>JAYKYS010000013.1:0-10000000 GCA_036924285.1 Asterella californica
CACCAAGTCTTGATCCTTCAGCTTTGATGTCCTACGTTGAGCAACTATACTTCTCTCCACATGCACCATGTATGCCACAAAGTGAAGGACTACCGCAGACCTTTTCAATGGACGAAGTACGACATCAGCTCAGTAGGCTTGCAAGTGGAAAATCTGAGGATCTAGAAGGACTTTCTGCATAGCTACTACAATGGGGAGTTGATTCTCTCATTCCTATACTTACCAAGCTTCTGAATGATGCTGCTGTACATGGTTTCCCTAAGAGTTGGTTCATGCGCAAAGTGATTCCCATCCACAAGTCAGGCAAGAAGGATGATGTTACCAACTATAGAACTATCATGGTGGGCAACATCTTTGCCAAGTTGTATGGGAGCTTGCTAGAGAGAAAACTCAGTGTTTGGGCAGAAGAATCCAATGTGAGAGCTCGTTCACAAGCAGGTTTTCGTCCTACCTTTAGCACCATTGATCATATTCTTTGTCTTCGTGTTGCTTGGGAGAAGTCAAAAGGAAATGGTAAAGCTCTCTATGCTGCTTTTATCGACTACACAAAAGCTTTTGATAGGGTGCCTAGGAAGCTCTTATGGGACAGACTTGTTGCAATTGGTGTTCCTAAAGACATGATGGCAGCGGTTTCTAAACTCTATGAACGAGTTTATGTGAAGCTTACCTCGACACAATCAAAGGAGATCTTTAGCACTATTGGAGTCATTCAAGGTTGTCCTCTCTCCCCTACTCTATTTGGTATCTTCATCGATGACGTGGAGAAATGTCTTGCTGAATTTAGAGGAGAAGGTGTGAAGTTGGGAATCTATATCATTCAAGCATTGATTTATGCTGATGATATCATCCTTCTATCACGTGATCCTTTGAGTTTACAACGACATTTGGATGCTCTTGAGGTCTTTTGCAACAACATGCAGATGGAAGTGAACCTTTCGAAGTCCAAGGTGATGGTGGTGGGTTCAAAAGTGCGCCATTCTTTTCTCTACAAAGGCCAAGTTTTACAACAAGTGGAGAGTTACAAGTACTTGGGCATTGACTTCTCTCATAACTACAGTTGGGCTTTGTGCATTCATAAGAGAGTTGAAGCTGGTTACAAAGCTTTGTACTCTCTTTTGAATCGTTGTCGACGTGCTCATCTCTTAGCATGGGATTTGAGAAAGTTTCTCTTCAGGAGTTTGGTTTTGCCTGTGATACTTTATGGTGTTCAAGTGTGGGGGCCTGGTGCAAGGAAAGGCGCTTGGGAACGTATCGAGAAGGTTCAAAAAGTGTTCTTACAAGTGGAGCTTGGTGTAAGATGCCAAACACCATATGCTATGCTCCTTGCTGAATCTGGTTGCTTATCCGTGGAAGCAGAAGCTCTTTACTTGACTATCATTTATGTCTCAAGAGTGAGATCTCTTGGAGAGACGAGATTACCTTGTCAAGCTCTAAGAGCTACATTCTCATTTGGTTGGTATGCTGATGTGGTGGCTTGGTGTGGAAGATGGAACATTTTTTAGCGTGATTTTGACCTTCCACCTATTGCTCTTCGGGAGTTGATTCAGAAAAGGTTTTTACATGCTATATGGTCTCAACCCAAGACCAAGATGGCTTACTATCAGCAGCATGTCAACCCCATGTTGGTGTATTGTGAACAAGAGTACCTCCGGGCACCTATTTCAATCTCTCTTCGACATATCATCGCTCAGCACCGCACTAGCTCTCATAGACTTGGCATTGAGGAAGAACGTTGGCTAAACATTGTTAGGAGTGAACGGCTTTGTAGACTTTGTGATTTAGATCAGATAGAGGATGAGGATCATGTATTCATTGTATGTCCCTTGTATGATGAGATTAGATGTAGACATAAGATAGTTGCTAGTGATTTCTATACACTTTTACAGATGTCAGCTCTCCCACTAGGGCTTTATATTAGAGATATAGTTTCTTGTCGTACCAATGCTCTTTTGCATTGATACGATCTCCTAGGGTTTCCTAGGCTCACATGTTGACTTTGTATTGTATTTTTTTCTGCCTTTTAACTCTTTGGGTCTTCCGGGCTTGATATTCATTCATTCATTCATTCATATAATCCTATTGAAAGCGTCGACATATGTAAGAGTGAATAAAAATTGCTAGCGACTATCGTATGTCTACATATGATATCCAAGTACAATGGACACATGATGAATGCATGATCTTCATCTTCAATCTGATCTAAATCACAATGTTTACAAATACGTTCACTCCTATCAATATTTAACCAACGTCCTTCCTTAATACCAAGTCTATGAGAACTAGTACGATGTTGAACTATCACATGTCGGAGAGAGGTTGATATAGATGCTTGGAGGTATTCCTGATCGCAATACACCAGCATGAAATTGACTTGCTGCTGATAATAAGTCATCTTGGTCTTAGGTTGAGACCATAGAGCATGTAAAAATCTTCTTTGTATCAAGTCACGAAGAGCAATAGGTGGGAGGTTAAAATCACGTTCAGATATGTTCCTTCTCCACACCAAGCCACCACATCAGCGTACCAACCAAAAGAGAGTGTAGCTCTTAGAGCTTGACAAGGTAGTCTTGTCTCTCCGAGAGATCTCACCCTAGATACATAGATGATCGTCAAGTAAAGTGCTTCAGCTTCCAAAGGTAAATAACCACATTCAGCAAGGAGTATAGCATATGGTGCCACATATGGTGCCATAAGGCTAAGGCTCACAACCTCGAGCAATATTGGCTAAGTTTGCAGATCAGGCACAACGAGATACAGCGATGGCTAACAAAGCTGTCTTGAAGGGGAGACAGATCTGGTTGGATCCTGATCTCACACCGCTACAAGCTGAAGCCAAGCAGAAGGAGCTTGTGAAGGTAAAAGAGGCTCAACAAGGAGGGTTCATTGCTTTCTTAAGAGATGGACGTGCTGTTGTTACACAAAAGAGACGAGATGCTTCCAAATAGCAGTTTTCGACCCTTAGAGTTATGATGTGGAACATTCATGGGCTTACTAAGTCAAAGTACACAAGCGCTTTACCAATTTGCAACAAGGCTGATATCATCAACTTGGTGGAGACATGGGAACATGAAGGAAACAATGTACATGAGTTGGATGGTTTTACTTTGATCGGCTCTACTTGGAACAAGCGCAAGCAACATAAAGGACGTGGTTTTGGAAGTATTGCAACTTACGTCAGATCTTATTTGCATCAGCTTGTTGAAGTGGTTCTTCAGGATGTGGGTGGACAATATCATTGGATTCGAGTTGGTGGAGAAAGTAGATCTGCATGTTATATCGCAATCTGCTATTTTGCACCTTTGAACATGTCTATCTATCAGACTAGAGCATGTAGCACGAGCCAACCTTTCCATCGTCTTTCTATTGATGTTTTGAGATATCAAGAGAAGGGCAAGGTCTTTGTGGTGGGAGATTTCAATGCTAGAGTTCACACTTGCCAATTCACACAATTCTATGCTCTTGACCACTCTCCTATTCTTGAAGAAGATGATGATCCTACATGGTCCCGTGCCTCCTTAGATACATCCACCAATGACATGAAAGAACACTTCTTGACTTTTGGAGCAATCTGTAGTTTGAAAATTCTGAACGGTACATCCCGTTTTCCTAGCTCTAACATGAAAACATACGTCTCTACCTCTGGATCAAGCATAGTAGACTACCTCCTCTCCTCATCTCTTGATAGTTCACTCATTTCAGCATTTGAAGTTTTGGATCTACAACCTGAATCTGATCACACTCCTCTACTGTCCTCACTATCCTTGTCTAGCTCATTTGCACCTCACAAGTTGAAAGGTTTTGATGGGACCAACACTACCTCTAGACTTCGTCTTGATCATCGGAAAAGACATCTTTATCAAACTGCTCTAGAGAATTTGATATCTATTACACAGTGGAGTCACAATCTTGACCAACGAGATACACAATTGACGGATGTCTTGAAGAAAATTACAACTCGATTTTTCTCTCAACACTCAAGCAGAAAGCTCAAATGTAACCCTTGCAATGGCTGGTTTGATGAAGAGTGCAAACTTGCTCGATTAAAGGCTCTAGACAAGGCTTGTGACTTGGAAGCAACAACCTTGTATAAGCAGTTGATCAAACGTAAGAAGAGAGCATTCTTGAGAAAGAAAGGCTTGGAACTTGCTTTTGATTTTCAGAAGGATCCCAAAGCTTTTTGGAGACGTTTAGCATCTCGTCCAAGTTCACCAAGTCTTGATCCTTCTGCTTTGTAGAGGTAGTGTTGCTCCCATCAAAACCTTTCAACTTGTAAGGTGCAAATGAGCTAGACAAGGATAGTGAGAACAGTAGAGGAGTGTGATCAGATTCAGGTTGTAGATCCAAAACTTCAAATGCTGAAATGAGTGAACTATCAAGAGATGAGGAGAGGAGGTAGTCTACTATGCTTGATCCAGAGGTAGAGACGTATGTTTTCATGTTAGAGCTAGGAAAACGGGATGTACCGTTCAGAATTTTCAAACTACAGATTGCTCCAAAAGTCAAGAAGTGTTCTTTCATGTCATTGGTGGATGTATCTAAGGAGGCACGGGACCATGTAGGATCATCATCTTCTTCAAGAATAGGAGAGTGGTCAAGAGCATAGAATTGTGTGAACTGGCAAGTGTGAACTCTAGCATTGAAATCTCCCACCACAAAGACCTTGCCCTTCTCTTGATATCTCAAAACATCAATAGAAAGACGATGGAAAGGTTGGCTCGTGCTACATGCTTTAGTCTGATAGATAGACATGTTCAAAGGTGCAAAATAGCAGATTGCGATATAACATGCAGATCTACTTTCTCCACCAACTCGAATCCAATGATATTGTCCACCCACATCCTGAAGAACCACTTCAACAAGCTGATGCAAATAAGATCTGACGTAAGTTGCAATACCTCCAAAACCACGTCCCTTATGTTGCTTGCGCTATGTGAGAGACGTAGTCACCGATCGTACTAATACTCTTTGTATTAGAACTGATTCTTACGTTAGTTATTAATTTTTTATTTGTATTGTTGTATTGCATTTTTTTATTGCATTTCTGTCTTTTGACTCTTTGGGTCTCCTGGGTTTGATGATAATCATTCATTCATGGGCTTACCGAGTCAAAGTACACTAGTAGTTTATATGAATAAATGAATGAATGAATATCAAGCCCGGAAGACCCAAAGAGTCAAAAGGCAGAAAAAAATACAATACAAAGTCAACATGTGAGCCTAGGAAACCCTAGGAGATCGTATCAATGCAAAAGAGCATTGGTACAACAAGAAACTATATCTCTAATATAAAGCCCTAGTGGGAGAGCTGACATCTGTAAAAGTGTATAGAAATCACTAGCAACTATCTTATGTCTACATCTAATCTCATCATACAAGGAACATACAATGAATACATGATCCTCATCCTCTATCTGATCTAAATCACAAAGTCTACAAAGCCGTTCACTCTTAACAATGTTTAGCCAACGTCCTTCCTCACTGCCAAGTCTATGAGAGCTAGTGCGGTGCTGAGCGATGATATGTCGAAGAGAGATTGAAATAGGTGCCCGGAGGTACTCTTGTTCACAATACACCAACATGGGGTTGACATGCTGCTGATAGTAAGCCATCTTGGTCTTGGGTTGAGACCATATAGCATGTAAAAACCTTTTCTGAATCAACTCCCGAAGAGCAATAGGTGGAAGGTCAAAATCACGCTCAAAAATCACGCCAATATTGCTCGAGGTTGTGAGCCTTAGCCTTATGGCACCATATGTGGCACCATATGCTATACTCCTTGCTGAATGTGGTTATTTACCTTTGGAAGCTGAAGCACTTTACTTGACGATCATCTATGTATCTAGGGTGCGATCTCTCGGAGAGACAAGACTACCTTGTCAAGCTCTAAGAGCTACACTCTCTTTTGGTTGGTACGCTGATGTGGTGGCTTGGTGTGGAGAAGGAACATATCTGAACGTGATTTTAACCTCCCACCTATTGCTCTTCGTGACTTGATACAAAGAAGATTTTTACATGCTCTATGGTCTCAACCTAAGACCAAGATGACTTATTATCAGCAGCAAGTCAATTCCATGCTGGTGTATTGCGATCAGGAATACCTCCAAGCATCTATATCAACCTCTCTCCGACATGTGATAGTTCAACATCGTACTAGTTCTCATAGACTTGGTATTAAGGAATGACGTTGGTTAAATATTGATAGGAGTGAACGTATTTGTAAACTTTGTGATTTAGATCAGATTGAAGATGAAGATCATGCATTCATCATATGTCCATTGTACTTGGATATCATATGTAGACATGCGATAGTCGCTAGCAATTTTTATTCACTCTTACATATGTCGACGCTTTCAATAAGATTATATATGCGAGACGTAGTTACTCATCATACTAATAATCTTCGTATTAGTACTGATTCAGACATTAGCTTCTGATTTTTAGAAGGACTCCTAAATCTAGAAGGACTTTCTGCAGAGCTACTACAATGGGGAGGTGATTCTCTCATTCCTATACTTACCAAGCTTCTGAATGATGCTGCTGTACATGGTTTCCCTAAGAGTTGGTTCATGCGCAAAGTGATTCCCATCCACAAGTCGGGCAAGAAGGATGATGTTACCAACTATAGAACTATCATGGTGGGCAACATCTTTGCCAAGTTATATGGGAGCTTGCTAGAGAGAAAACTCAGTGTTTGGGCAGAAGGATCCAATGTGAGAGCTCGTTCACAAGCAGGTTTTCGTCCTACTTTTAGCACCATTGATCATATCCTTTGTCTTCGTGTTGCTTGGGAGAAGTCAAAAGAAAATGATAAATCTCTCTATGCTGCTTTTATCGACTACACAAAAGCTTTTGATAGGGTGCCTAGGAAGCTCTTATGGGATAGATTTGTTGCCATTGGTGTTCCTAAAGACATGATGGCAGCGGTTTCTAAACTCTATGAACGAGTTTATGTGAAGCTTACCTCGACACAATCAAAGGAGATCTTTAGCACTATTGGAGTCATTCAAGGTTGTCCTCTCTCCTCTACTCTATTTGGTATCTTCATCGATGACGTGGAGAAATGTCTTGCTGAATTTGGAGAAGAAGGTGTGAAGTTGGGAATCTATATCATTCAAGCATTGATTTATGCTGATGATATCATCCTCCTATCACGTGATCCTTTGAGTTTACAACGACATTTGGATGCTATTGAGGTCTTTTGCAACAACATGCAGATGGAAGTGAACCTTTCGAAGTCCAAGGTGATGGTGGTGGGTTCAAAAGTGCGCCATTCTTTTCTCTACAAAGGCCAAGTTTTACAACAAGTGGAGAGTTACAAGTACTTGGGCATTGACTTCTCTCATAACTACAGTTGGGCTTTGTGCATTCATAAGAGAGTTGAAGCTGGTTACAAAGCTTTGTACTCTCTTTTGAATCGTTGTCGACGTGCTCATCTCTTAGCATGAGATTTGAGAAAGTTTCTCTTCAGGAGTTTGGGTTTGCCTGTGATACTTTATGGTGTTCAAGTGTGGGGGCCTGGTGCAAAGAAAGGAGCTTGGGAACGTATCGAGAAGGTTCAAAAAGTGTTCTTACAAGTGGAGCTTGGTGTAAGATGCCAAAAACCATATGCTATGCTCCTTGCTGAATCTGGTTGCTTATCCGTGGAAGCAGAAGCTCTTTACTTGACTATCATTTATGTCTCAAGAGTGAGATCCCTTGGAGAGACGAGATTACCTTGTCAAGCTCTAAGAGTTACATTCTCATTTGGTTGGTATGCTGATGTGGTGGCTTGGTGTGGAAGATGGAACATTTTTGAGCGTGATTTTGACCTTCCACCTATTGCTCTTCGGGAGTTGATTCAGAAAAGGTTTTTACATGCTATATGGTCTCAACCCAAGACCAAGATGGCTTACTATCAGCAGCATGTCAACCCCATGTTGGTGTATTGTGAACAAGAGTACCCCCAACACCGCACTAGCTCTTATAGACTTGGCATTGAGGAAGGACGTTGGCTAAACATTGTTAGGAGTGAACGGCTTTGTAGACTTTATGATTTAGATCAGATAGAGGATGAGGGATCATGTATTCATTGTATGTCCCTTGTATGATGAGATTAGATGTAGACATAAGATAGTTGCTAGTGATTTCTATACACTTTTACAGATGTCAGCTCTCCGACTAGAGCTTTATATTAGAGATATAGTTTCTTGTCGTACCAATGCTCTTTTGCATTGATACGATCTCCTAGGGTTTCCTAGGCTCACATGTTGACTTTGTATTGTATTTTTTTCTGCTTTTTGACTCTTTGGGTCTTCCAGGCTTGATATTCATTCATTCATTCATCTGCATGTTGTTGCAAAAGACCTCAAGAGCATCCAAATGTCGTTGTAAACTCAAAGGATCACGTGAAAGAATAATGATATCACCAGCATAAATCAATGCTTGAATGATATACATTCTCAACTTCACACTTTTTCCTCCAAATTCAGCAAGACATTTCTCCACGTCATCAATGAAGACCAAATAGAGGAGGGGAGAGAGGACAACCTTGAATGACTCCAATGGTGCTAAAGATCTCCTTTGATTGTGTCGAGGTGAGCTTCACATAAACTCGTTCATAGAGTTTAGAAACCGCTGCTATCATGTCTTCAGGAACACCTGTGGCAACAAGTCTGTCTCATAAGAGCTTCCTAGGCACCTTATCAAAAACTTTTGTGTAGTCGATAAAAGCAGCATAGAGAGATTTACCATGACTTGTGGATGAGAACCACTTTGTGCATAAACCAACTCTTAGGGAAATCATGTACATCAGCATCATTAAGCGCGCAATGGCTCAAGAGAAGTCACTGCAGTATGGGTTTGGTCTTTGAACCTTGATGCAGCAGGAGGAAGTCCATAAGCAGAAGCTGGAAGCTCTGGAAGCTAACCTCTGCACCACGGAGAAGATCACAACGAAGTATAAGACGGAAGCTTCTGCTTCTGCCAAGGAGTTGGCGCAACTGTGGAAGAGCAACCATGAGTTGCAGACACGTCTTCAGCAGCGCGAGCAGAAAGTTCTGCGGATCAGGGATAGGAATGAGAGAATGACCTCTCCATTGTAGTAGCTCCGCTGAAAGTCCTTCTAGATCCTCAGATTTTCCACTTGCGAGTTTCCTGAGCTGATGTTGTACTTCGTCCATTGAAAAAGTCTGCGGTAGTCCTTCACTTTGTGGCATACATGGTGCATGTGGAGAGAAGTAAAGTTGCTCAACGTAAGACATCAAAGCTGAAGGGTCAAGACTTGGTGAATTTATACACTCTTACTCTTACAGATGCTAACACTTTCACTAGGATTATATTTGCAAGACGTAGTTACTCATCATACTAATACTCTTCATATTACTACTGCTTCTTATGTTAGTTATTGAGTTTTGGTTTATGTTTTTGGATTGTGTTTTGTGTCTTTTGATTCTTTGGGTCTTCCGGGTATGATTATTATCATTTATCATAAAGACTTTGTCTTTCTCTTGATATTACATAACATCAACAGAATGACGATGGAATGGTTGACTCATACTACATGCTCTGGTGAGATAAATGGGCATGTTCAAAGGTGTAAAATAGCATATTGCAGTATAACATGCAGATCTAGTCTCTTCACCAACTCAAAGCTAATGATATTGCCCCCCAACATCACGAAGCACCACCTCAACAAGCTGATATAAATGAGAACTTCGGGAGTGATGGTTCTCCATAGTATTCTTGGGACTTCTCGCGTGAGAAGACTCTCCGGTGTCTCTTCCTGGCTCCTGATCTCTCATCACTGCTGCTACTGCTGCTTGAACCACTGCCTCTGAGACCTCCTGAACTGCTCGAGGTCCCTCCCGGCCTTCCTCCGTCGGGGCCATCCACACCACTGCCCGTTGGCATGGTCGCGGGTGCTGGTGGGTTCACGGACGGCTGCAGGTTGGCTGCAGCTGGGACAGATTCGCGGTTGGGGACGGGTCCGTCCTACCATCCCAAAGCGGTTGCGGAGGCTCTACAGAAATGCCTCCACGTCCTTCATTGCCTCGCAGATCTCTGAGTTGCTTGACTGACTCGCAGATCTAGCTCATTTGCACCTTACAAGTTGAAAGGTTTTGATGGGAGCAACACTACCTCTAGACTTCGTCTTGATCACCGGAAAAGACATCTTTATCAAACTGCTCTAGAGAATTTGATGTCTATTACACAGTGGAGCCACAATCTTGACCAACGAGATACACAATTGACGGATGTCTTGAAGAAAATTGCAACTCGGTTTTTCTCTCAACACTCAAGCAGAAAGCTCAAAGGTAACCCTTGCAATGGCTGGTTTGATGAAGAGTGCAAACTTGCTCGGTTAAAGGCTCTAGACAAGGCTTGTGACTTGGAAGCAACAACCTTGTACAAGCAGTTGATCAAACGTAAGAAGAGAGCTTTCTTGAGAAAGAAAGGCTTGGAACTTGCTTTTGATTTTCAGAAGGATCCCAAAGCTTTTTGGAGACGTTTAGCATCTCGTCCAAGTTCACCAAGTCTTGATCCTTCAGCTTTGATGTCCTACGTTGAGCAACTATACTTCTCTCCACATGCACCATGTATGCCACAAAGTGAAGGACTACCGCAGACCTTTTCAATGGACGAAGTACGACATCAGCTCAGTAGGCTTGCAAGTGGAAAATCTGAGGATCTAGAAGGACTTTCTGCATAGCTACTACAATGGGGAGTTGATTCTCTCATTCCTATACTTACCAAGCTTCTGAATGATGCTGCTGTACATGGTTTCCCTAAGAGTTGGTTCATGCGCAAAGTGATTCCCATCCACAAGTCAGGCAAGAAGGATGATGTTACCAACTATAGAACTATCATGGTGGGCAACATCTTTGCCAAGTTGTATGGGAGCTTGCTAGAGAGAAAACTCAGTGTTTGGGCAGAAGAATCCAATGTGAGAGCTCGTTCACAAGCAGGTTTTCGTCCTACCTTTAGCACCATTGATCATATTCTTTGTCTTCGTGTTGCTTGGGAGAAGTCAAAAGGAAATGGTAAAGCTCTCTATGCTGCTTTTATCGACTACACAAAAGCTTTTGATAGGGTGCCTAGGAAGCTCTTATGGGACAGACTTGTTGCAATTGGTGTTCCTAAAGACATGATGGCAGCGGTTTCTAAACTCTATGAACGAGTTTATGTGAAGCTTACCTCGACACAATCAAAGGAGATCTTTAGCACTATTGGAGTCATTCAAGGTTGTCCTCTCTCCCCTACTCTATTTGGTATCTTCATCGATGACGTGGAGAAATGTCTTGCTGAATTTAGAGGAGAAGGTGTGAAGTTGGGAATCTATATCATTCAAGCATTGATTTATGCTGATGATATCATCCTTCTATCACGTGATCCTTTGAGTTTACAACGACATTTGGATGCTCTTGAGGTCTTTTGCAACAACATGCAGATGGAAGTGAACCTTTCGAAGTCCAAGGTGATGGTGGTGGGTTCAAAAGTGTGCCATTCTTTTCTCTACAAAGGCCAAGTTTTACAACAAGTGGAGAGTTACAAGTACTTGGGCATTGACTTCTCTCATAACTACAGTTGGGCTTTGTGCATTCATAAGAGAGTTGAAGCTGGTTACAAAGCTTTGTACTCTCTTTTGAATCGTTGTCGACGTGCTCATCTCTTAGCATGGGATTTGAGAAAGTTTCTCTTCAGGAGTTTGGTTTTGCCTGTGATACTTTATGGTGTTCAAGTGTGGGGGCCTGGTGCAAGGAAAGGCGCTTGGGAACGTATCGAGAAGGTTCAAAAAGTGTTCTTACAAGTGGAGCTTGGTGTAAGATGCCAAACACCATATGCTATGCTCCTTGCTGAATCTGGTTGCTTATCCGTGGAAGCAGAAGCTCTTTACTTGACTATCATTTATGTCTCAAGAGTGAGATCTCTTGGAGAGACGAGATTACCTTGTCAAGCTCTAAGAGCTACATTCTCATTTGGTTGGTATGCTGATGTGGTGGCTTGGTGTGGAAGATGGAACATTTTTTAGCGTGATTTTGACCTTCCACCTATTGCTCTTCGGGAGTTGATTCAGAAAAGGTTTTTACATGCTATATGGTCTCAACCCAAGACCAAGATGGCTTACTATCAGCAGCATGTCAACCCCATGTTGGTGTATTGTGAACAAGAGTACCTCCGGGCACCTATTTCAATCTCTCTTCGACATATCATCGCTCAGCACCGCACTAGCTCTCATAGACTTGGCATTGAGGAAGAACGTTGGCTAAACATTGTTAGGAGTGAACGGCTTTGTAGACTTTGTGATTTAGATCAGATAGAGGATGAGGATCATGTATTCATTGTATGTCCCTTGTATGATGAGATTAGATGTAGACATAAGATAGTTGCTAGTGATTTCTATACACTTTTACAGATGTCAGCTCTCCCACTAGGGCTTTATATTAGAGATATAGTTTCTTGTCGTACCAATGCTCTTTTGCATTGATACGATCTCCTAGGGTTTCCTAGGCTCACATGTTGACTTTGTATTGTATTTTTTTCTGCCTTTTAACTCTTTGGGTCTTCCGGGCTTGATATTCATTCATTCATTCATTCATATAATCCTATTGAAAGCGTCGACATATGTAAGAGTGAATAAAAATTGCTAGCGACTATCGTATGTCTACATATGATATCCAAGTACAATGGACACATGATGAATGCATGATCTTCATCTTCAATCTGATCTAAATCACAATGTTTACAAATACGTTCACTCCTATCAATATTTAACCAACGTCCTTCCTTAATACCAAGTCTATGAGAACTAGTACGATGTTGAACTATCACATGTCGGAGAGAGGTTGATATAGATGCTTGGAGGTATTCCTGATCGCAATACACCAGCATGAAATTGACTTGCTGCTGATAATAAGTCATCTTGGTCTTAGGTTGAGACCATAGAGCATGTAAAAATCTTCTTTGTATCAAGTCACGAAGAGCAATAGGTGGGAGGTTAAAATCACGTTCAGATATGTTCCTTCTCCACACCAAGCCACCACATCAGCGTACCAACCAAAAGAGAGTGTAGCTCTTAGAGC
Organism: Asterella californica; assembly: GCA_036924285.1. NCBI lineage: Eukaryota > Viridiplantae > Streptophyta > Marchantiopsida > Marchantiales > Aytoniaceae > Asterella > Asterella californica. The sequence goes on from JAYKYS010000013.1 coordinate 13,058, forward strand.
TTGACAAGGTAGTCTTGTCTCTCCGAGAGATCTCACCCTAGATACATAGATGATCGTCAAGTAAAGTGCTTCAGCTTCCAAAGGTAAATAACCACATTCAGCAAGGAGTATAGCATATGGTGCCACATATGGTGCCATAAGGCTAAGGCTCACAACCTCGAGCAATATTGGCTAAGTTTGCAGATCAGGCACAACGAGATACAGCGATGGCTAACAAAGCTGTCTTGAAGGGGAGACAGATCTGGTTGGATCCTGATCTCACACCGCTACAAGCTGAAGCCAAGCAGAAGGAGCTTGTGAAGGTAAAAGAGGCTCAACAAGGAGGGTTCATTGCTTTCTTAAGAGATGGACGTGCTGTTGTTACACAAAAGAGACGAGATGCTTCCAAATAGCAGTTTTCGACCCTTAGAGTTATGATGTGGAACATTCATGGGCTTACTAAGTCAAAGTACACAAGCGCTTTACCAATTTGCAACAAGGCTGATATCATCAACTTGGTGGAGACATGGGAACATGAAGGAAACAATGTACATGAGTTGGATGGTTTTACTTTGATCGGCTCTACTTGGAACAAGCGCAAGCAACATAAAGGACGTGGTTTTGGAAGTATTGCAACTTACGTCAGATCTTATTTGCATCAGCTTGTTGAAGTGGTTCTTCAGGATGTGGGTGGACAATATCATTGGATTCGAGTTGGTGGAGAAAGTAGATCTGCATGTTATATCGCAATCTGCTATTTTGCACCTTTGAACATGTCTATCTATCAGACTAGAGCATGTAGCACGAGCCAACCTTTCCATCGTCTTTCTATTGATGTTTTGAGATATCAAGAGAAGGGCAAGGTCTTTGTGGTGGGAGATTTCAATGCTAGAGTTCACACTTGCCAATTCACACAATTCTATGCTCTTGACCACTCTCCTATTCTTGAAGAAGATGATGATCCTACATGGTCCCGTGCCTCCTTAGATACATCCACCAATGACATGAAAGAACACTTCTTGACTTTTGGAGCAATCTGTAGTTTGAAAATTCTGAACGGTACATCCCGTTTTCCTAGCTCTAACATGAAAACATACGTCTCTACCTCTGGATCAAGCATAGTAGACTACCTCCTCTCCTCATCTCTTGATAGTTCACTCATTTCAGCATTTGAAGTTTTGGATCTACAACCTGAATCTGATCACACTCCTCTACTGTCCTCACTATCCTTGTCTAGCTCATTTGCACCTCACAAGTTGAAAGGTTTTGATGGGACCAACACTACCTCTAGACTTCGTCTTGATCATCGGAAAAGACATCTTTATCAAACTGCTCTAGAGAATTTGATATCTATTACACAGTGGAGTCACAATCTTGACCAACGAGATACACAATTGACGGATGTCTTGAAGAAAATTACAACTCGATTTTTCTCTCAACACTCAAGCAGAAAGCTCAAATGTAACCCTTGCAATGGCTGGTTTGATGAAGAGTGCAAACTTGCTCGATTAAAGGCTCTAGACAAGGCTTGTGACTTGGAAGCAACAACCTTGTATAAGCAGTTGATCAAACGTAAGAAGAGAGCATTCTTGAGAAAGAAAGGCTTGGAACTTGCTTTTGATTTTCAGAAGGATCCCAAAGCTTTTTGGAGACGTTTAGCATCTCGTCCAAGTTCACCAAGTCTTGATCCTTCTGCTTTGTAGAGGTAGTGTTGCTCCCATCAAAACCTTTCAACTTGTAAGGTGCAAATGAGCTAGACAAGGATAGTGAGAACAGTAGAGGAGTGTGATCAGATTCAGGTTGTAGATCCAAAACTTCAAATGCTGAAATGAGTGAACTATCAAGAGATGAGGAGAGGAGGTAGTCTACTATGCTTGATCCAGAGGTAGAGACGTATGTTTTCATGTTAGAGCTAGGAAAACGGGATGTACCGTTCAGAATTTTCAAACTACAGATTGCTCCAAAAGTCAAGAAGTGTTCTTTCATGTCATTGGTGGATGTATCTAAGGAGGCACGGGACCATGTAGGATCATCATCTTCTTCAAGAATAGGAGAGTGGTCAAGAGCATAGAATTGTGTGAACTGGCAAGTGTGAACTCTAGCATTGAAATCTCCCACCACAAAGACCTTGCCCTTCTCTTGATATCTCAAAACATCAATAGAAAGACGATGGAAAGGTTGGCTCGTGCTACATGCTTTAGTCTGATAGATAGACATGTTCAAAGGTGCAAAATAGCAGATTGCGATATAACATGCAGATCTACTTTCTCCACCAACTCGAATCCAATGATATTGTCCACCCACATCCTGAAGAACCACTTCAACAAGCTGATGCAAATAAGATCTGACGTAAGTTGCAATACCTCCAAAACCACGTCCCTTATGTTGCTTGCGCTATGTGAGAGACGTAGTCACCGATCGTACTAATACTCTTTGTATTAGAACTGATTCTTACGTTAGTTATTAATTTTTTATTTGTATTGTTGTATTGCATTTTTTTATTGCATTTCTGTCTTTTGACTCTTTGGGTCTCCTGGGTTTGATGATAATCATTCATTCATGGGCTTACCGAGTCAAAGTACACTAGTAGTTTATATGAATAAATGAATGAATGAATATCAAGCCCGGAAGACCCAAAGAGTCAAAAGGCAGAAAAAAATACAATACAAAGTCAACATGTGAGCCTAGGAAACCCTAGGAGATCGTATCAATGCAAAAGAGCATTGGTACAACAAGAAACTATATCTCTAATATAAAGCCCTAGTGGGAGAGCTGACATCTGTAAAAGTGTATAGAAATCACTAGCAACTATCTTATGTCTACATCTAATCTCATCATACAAGGAACATACAATGAATACATGATCCTCATCCTCTATCTGATCTAAATCACAAAGTCTACAAAGCCGTTCACTCTTAACAATGTTTAGCCAACGTCCTTCCTCACTGCCAAGTCTATGAGAGCTAGTGCGGTGCTGAGCGATGATATGTCGAAGAGAGATTGAAATAGGTGCCCGGAGGTACTCTTGTTCACAATACACCAACATGGGGTTGACATGCTGCTGATAGTAAGCCATCTTGGTCTTGGGTTGAGACCATATAGCATGTAAAAACCTTTTCTGAATCAACTCCCGAAGAGCAATAGGTGGAAGGTCAAAATCACGCTCAAAAATCACGCCAATATTGCTCGAGGTTGTGAGCCTTAGCCTTATGGCACCATATGTGGCACCATATGCTATACTCCTTGCTGAATGTGGTTATTTACCTTTGGAAGCTGAAGCACTTTACTTGACGATCATCTATGTATCTAGGGTGCGATCTCTCGGAGAGACAAGACTACCTTGTCAAGCTCTAAGAGCTACACTCTCTTTTGGTTGGTACGCTGATGTGGTGGCTTGGTGTGGAGAAGGAACATATCTGAACGTGATTTTAACCTCCCACCTATTGCTCTTCGTGACTTGATACAAAGAAGATTTTTACATGCTCTATGGTCTCAACCTAAGACCAAGATGACTTATTATCAGCAGCAAGTCAATTCCATGCTGGTGTATTGCGATCAGGAATACCTCCAAGCATCTATATCAACCTCTCTCCGACATGTGATAGTTCAACATCGTACTAGTTCTCATAGACTTGGTATTAAGGAATGACGTTGGTTAAATATTGATAGGAGTGAACGTATTTGTAAACTTTGTGATTTAGATCAGATTGAAGATGAAGATCATGCATTCATCATATGTCCATTGTACTTGGATATCATATGTAGACATGCGATAGTCGCTAGCAATTTTTATTCACTCTTACATATGTCGACGCTTTCAATAAGATTATATATGCGAGACGTAGTTACTCATCATACTAATAATCTTCGTATTAGTACTGATTCAGACATTAGCTTCTGATTTTTAGAAGGACTCCTAAATCTAGAAGGACTTTCTGCAGAGCTACTACAATGGGGAGGTGATTCTCTCATTCCTATACTTACCAAGCTTCTGAATGATGCTGCTGTACATGGTTTCCCTAAGAGTTGGTTCATGCGCAAAGTGATTCCCATCCACAAGTCGGGCAAGAAGGATGATGTTACCAACTATAGAACTATCATGGTGGGCAACATCTTTGCCAAGTTATATGGGAGCTTGCTAGAGAGAAAACTCAGTGTTTGGGCAGAAGGATCCAATGTGAGAGCTCGTTCACAAGCAGGTTTTCGTCCTACTTTTAGCACCATTGATCATATCCTTTGTCTTCGTGTTGCTTGGGAGAAGTCAAAAGAAAATGATAAATCTCTCTATGCTGCTTTTATCGACTACACAAAAGCTTTTGATAGGGTGCCTAGGAAGCTCTTATGGGATAGATTTGTTGCCATTGGTGTTCCTAAAGACATGATGGCAGCGGTTTCTAAACTCTATGAACGAGTTTATGTGAAGCTTACCTCGACACAATCAAAGGAGATCTTTAGCACTATTGGAGTCATTCAAGGTTGTCCTCTCTCCTCTACTCTATTTGGTATCTTCATCGATGACGTGGAGAAATGTCTTGCTGAATTTGGAGAAGAAGGTGTGAAGTTGGGAATCTATATCATTCAAGCATTGATTTATGCTGATGATATCATCCTCCTATCACGTGATCCTTTGAGTTTACAACGACATTTGGATGCTATTGAGGTCTTTTGCAACAACATGCAGATGGAAGTGAACCTTTCGAAGTCCAAGGTGATGGTGGTGGGTTCAAAAGTGCGCCATTCTTTTCTCTACAAAGGCCAAGTTTTACAACAAGTGGAGAGTTACAAGTACTTGGGCATTGACTTCTCTCATAACTACAGTTGGGCTTTGTGCATTCATAAGAGAGTTGAAGCTGGTTACAAAGCTTTGTACTCTCTTTTGAATCGTTGTCGACGTGCTCATCTCTTAGCATGAGATTTGAGAAAGTTTCTCTTCAGGAGTTTGGGTTTGCCTGTGATACTTTATGGTGTTCAAGTGTGGGGGCCTGGTGCAAAGAAAGGAGCTTGGGAACGTATCGAGAAGGTTCAAAAAGTGTTCTTACAAGTGGAGCTTGGTGTAAGATGCCAAAAACCATATGCTATGCTCCTTGCTGAATCTGGTTGCTTATCCGTGGAAGCAGAAGCTCTTTACTTGACTATCATTTATGTCTCAAGAGTGAGATCCCTTGGAGAGACGAGATTACCTTGTCAAGCTCTAAGAGTTACATTCTCATTTGGTTGGTATGCTGATGTGGTGGCTTGGTGTGGAAGATGGAACATTTTTGAGCGTGATTTTGACCTTCCACCTATTGCTCTTCGGGAGTTGATTCAGAAAAGGTTTTTACATGCTATATGGTCTCAACCCAAGACCAAGATGGCTTACTATCAGCAGCATGTCAACCCCATGTTGGTGTATTGTGAACAAGAGTACCCCCAACACCGCACTAGCTCTTATAGACTTGGCATTGAGGAAGGACGTTGGCTAAACATTGTTAGGAGTGAACGGCTTTGTAGACTTTATGATTTAGATCAGATAGAGGATGAGGGATCATGTATTCATTGTATGTCCCTTGTATGATGAGATTAGATGTAGACATAAGATAGTTGCTAGTGATTTCTATACACTTTTACAGATGTCAGCTCTCCGACTAGAGCTTTATATTAGAGATATAGTTTCTTGTCGTACCAATGCTCTTTTGCATTGATACGATCTCCTAGGGTTTCCTAGGCTCACATGTTGACTTTGTATTGTATTTTTTTCTGCTTTTTGACTCTTTGGGTCTTCCAGGCTTGATATTCATTCATTCATTCATCTGCATGTTGTTGCAAAAGACCTCAAGAGCATCCAAATGTCGTTGTAAACTCAAAGGATCACGTGAAAGAATAATGATATCACCAGCATAAATCAATGCTTGAATGATATACATTCTCAACTTCACACTTTTTCCTCCAAATTCAGCAAGACATTTCTCCACGTCATCAATGAAGACCAAATAGAGGAGGGGAGAGAGGACAACCTTGAATGACTCCAATGGTGCTAAAGATCTCCTTTGATTGTGTCGAGGTGAGCTTCACATAAACTCGTTCATAGAGTTTAGAAACCGCTGCTATCATGTCTTCAGGAACACCTGTGGCAACAAGTCTGTCTCATAAGAGCTTCCTAGGCACCTTATCAAAAACTTTTGTGTAGTCGATAAAAGCAGCATAGAGAGATTTACCATGACTTGTGGATGAGAACCACTTTGTGCATAAACCAACTCTTAGGGAAATCATGTACATCAGCATCATTAAGCGCGCAATGGCTCAAGAGAAGTCACTGCAGTATGGGTTTGGTCTTTGAACCTTGATGCAGCAGGAGGAAGTCCATAAGCAGAAGCTGGAAGCTCTGGAAGCTAACCTCTGCACCACGGAGAAGATCACAACGAAGTATAAGACGGAAGCTTCTGCTTCTGCCAAGGAGTTGGCGCAACTGTGGAAGAGCAACCATGAGTTGCAGACACGTCTTCAGCAGCGCGAGCAGAAAGTTCTGCGGATCAGGGATAGGAATGAGAGAATGACCTCTCCATTGTAGTAGCTCCGCTGAAAGTCCTTCTAGATCCTCAGATTTTCCACTTGCGAGTTTCCTGAGCTGATGTTGTACTTCATCCATTGAAAAAGTCTGCGGTAGTCCTTCACTTTGTGGCATACATGGTGCATGTGGAGAGAAGTAAAGTTGCTCAACGTAAGACATCAAAGCTGAAGGGTCAAGACTTGGTGAATTTATACACTCTTACTCTTACAGATGCTAACACTTTCACTAGGATTATATTTGCAAGACGTAGTTACTCATCATACTAATACTCTTCATATTACTACTGCTTCTTATGTTAGTTATTGAGTTTTGGTTTATGTTTTTGGATTGTGTTTTGTGTCTTTTGATTCTTTGGGTCTTCCGGGTATGATTATTATCATTTATCATAAAGACTTTGTCTTTCTCTTGATATTACATAACATCAACAGAATGACGATGGAATGGTTGACTCATACTACATGCTCTGGTGAGTTAAATGGGCATGTTCAAAGGTGTAAAATAGCATATTGCAGTATAACATGCAGATCTAGTCTCTTCACCAACTCAAAGCTAATGATATTGCCCCCCAACATCACGAAGCACCACCTCAACAAGCTGATATAAATGAGAACTTCGGGAGTGATGGTTCTCCATAGTATTCTTGGGACTTCTCGCGTGAGAAGACTCTCCGGTGTCTCTTCCTGGCTCCTGATCTCTCATCACTGCTGCTACTGCTGCTTGAACCACTGCCTCTGAGACCTCCTGAACTGCTCGAGGTCCCTCCCGGCCTTCCTCCGTCGGGGCCATCCACACCACTGCCCGTTGGCATGGTCGCGGGTGCTGGTGGGTTCACGGACGGCTGCAGGTTGGCTGCAGCTGGGACAGATTCGCGGTTGGGGACGGGTCCGTCCTACCATCCCAAAGCGGTTGCGGAGGCTCTACAGAAATGCCTCCACGTCCTTCATTGCCTCGCAGATCTCTGAGTTGCTTGACTGACTCGCAGATCTAGCTCATTTGCACCTTACAAGTTGAAAGGTTTTGATGGGAGCAACACTACCTCTAGACTTCGTCTTGATCACCGGAAAAGACATCTTTATCAAACTGCTCTAGAGAATTTGATGTCTATTACACAGTGGAGCCACAATCTTGACCAACGAGATACACAATTGACGGATGTCTTGAAGAAAATTGCAACTCGGTTTTTCTCTCAACACTCAAGCAGAAAGCTCAAAGGTAACCCTTGCAATGGCTGGTTTGATGAAGAGTGCAAACTTGCTCGGTTAAAGGCTCTAGACAAGGCTTGTGACTTGGAAGCAACAACCTTGTACAAGCAGTTGATCAAACGTAAGAAGAGAGCTTTCTTGAGAAAGAAAGGCTTGGAACTTGCTTTTGATTTTCAGAAGGATCCCAAAGCTTTTTGGAGACGTTTAGCATCTCGTCCAAGTTCACCAAGTCTTGATCCTTCAGCTTTGATGTCCTACGTTGAGCAACTATACTTCTCTCCACATGCACCATGTATGCCACAAAGTGAAGGACTACCGCAGACCTTTTCAATGGACGAAGTACGACATCAGCTCAGTAGGCTTGCAAGTGGAAAATCTGAGGATCTAGAAGGACTTTCTGCATAGCTACTACAATGGGGAGTTGATTCTCTCATTCCTATACTTACCAAGCTTCTGAATGATGCTGCTGTACATGGTTTCCCTAAGAGTTGGTTCATGCGCAAAGTGATTCCCATCCACAAGTCAGGCAAGAAGGATGATGTTACCAACTATAGAACTATCATGGTGGGTAACATCTTTGCCAAGTTTATGGGAGCTTGCTAGAGAGAAAACTCAGTGTTTGGGCAGAAGAATCCAATGTGAGAGCTCGTTCACAAGCAGGTTTTCGTCCTACCTTTAGCACCATTGATCATATTCTTTGTCTTCGTGTTGCTTGGGAGAAGTCAAAAGGAAATGGTAAAGCTCTCTATGCTGCTTTTATCGACTACACAAAAGCTTTTGATAGGGTGCCTAGGAAGCTCTTATGGGACAGACTTGTTGCAATTGGTGTTCCTAAAGACATGATGGCAGCGGTTTCTAAACTCTATGAACGAGTTTATGTGAAGCTTACCTCGACACAATCAAAGGAGATCTTTAGCACTATTGGAGTCATTCAAGGTTGTCCTCTCTCCCCTACTCTATTTGGTATCTTCATCGATGACGTGGAGAAATGTCTTGCTGAATTTAGAGGAGAAGGTGTGAAGTTGGGAATCTATATCATTCAAGCATTGATTTATGCTGATGATATCATCCTTCTATCACGTGATCCTTTGAGTTTACAACGACATTTGGATGCTCTTGAGGTCTTTTGCAACAACATGCAGATGGAAGTGAACCTTTCGAAGTCCAAGGTGATGGTGGTGGGTTCAAAAGTGCGCCATTCTTTTCTCTACAAAGGCCAAGTTTTACAACAAGTGGAGAGTTACAAGTACTTGGGCATTGACTTCTCTCATAACTACAGTTGGGGCTTTGTGCATTCATAAGAGAGTTGAAGCTGGTTACAAAGCTTTGTACTCTCTTTTGAATCGTTGTCGACGTGCTCATCTCTTAGCATGGGATTTGAGAAAGTTTCTCTTCAGGAGTTTGGTTTTGCCTGTGATACTTTATGGTGTTCAAGTGTGGGGGCCTGGTGCAAGGAAAGGCGCTTGGGAACGTATCGAGAAGGTTCAAAAAGTGTTCTTACAAGTGGAGCTTGGTGTAAGATGCCAAACACCATATGCTATGCTCCTTGCTGAATCTGGTTGCTTATCCGTGGAAGCAGAAGCTCTTTACTTGACTATCATTTATGTCTCAAGAGTGAGATCTCTTGGAGAGACGAGATTACCTTGTCAAGCTCTAAGAGCTACATTCTCATTTGGTTGGTATGCTGATGTGGTGGCTTGGTGTGGAAGATGGAACATTTTTGAGCGTGATTTTGACCTTCCACCTATTGCTCTTCGGGAGTTGATTCAGAAAAGGTTTTTACATGCTATATGGTCTCAACCCAAGACCAAGATGGCTTACTATCAGCAGCATGTCAACCCCATGTTGGTGTATTGTGAACAAGAGTACCTCCGGGCACCTATTTCAATCTCTCTTCGACATATCATCGCTCAGCACCGCACTAGCTCTCATAGACTTGGCATTGAGGAAGAACGTTGGCTAAACATTGTTAGGAGTGAACGGCTTTGTAGACTTTGTGATTTAGATCAGATAGAGGATGAGGATCATGTATTCATTGTATGTCCCTTGTATGATGAGATTAGATGTAGACATAAGATAGTTGCTAGTGATTTCTATACACTTTTACAGATGTCAGCTCTCCCACTAGGGCTTTATATTAGAGATATAGTTTCTTGTCGTACCAATGCTCTTTTGCATTGATACGATCTCCTAGGGTTTCCTAGGCTCACATGTTGACTTTGTATTGTATTTTTTTCTGCCTTTTAACTCTTTGGGTCTTCCGGGCTTGATATTCATTCATTCATTCATTCATATAATCCTATTGAAAGCGTCGACATATGTAAGAGTGAATAAAAATTGCTAGCGACTATCGTATGTCTACATATGATATCCAAGTACAATGGACACATGATGAATGCATGATCTTCATCTTCAATCTGATCTAAATCACAATGTTTACAAATACGTTCACTCCTATCAATATTTAACCAACGTCCTTCCTTAATACCAAGTCTATGAGAACTAGTACGATGTTGAACTATCACATGTCGGAGAGAGGTTGATATAGATGCTTGGAGGTATTCCTGATCGCAATACACCAGCATGAAATTGACTTGCTGCTGATAATAAGTCATCTTGGTCTTAGGTTGAGACCATAGAGCATGTAAAAATCTTCTTTGTATCAAGTCACGAAGAGCAATAGGTGGGAGGTTAAAATCACGTTCAGATATGTTCCTTCTCCACACCAAGCCACCACATCAGCGTACCAACCAAAAGAGAGTGTAGCTCTTAGAGCTTGACAAGGTAGTCTTGTCTCTCCGAGAGATCTCACCCTAGATACATAGATGATCGTCAAGTAAAGTGCTTCAGCTTCCAAAGGTAAATAACCACATTCAGCAAGGAGTATAGCATATGGTGCCACATATGGTGCCATAAGGCTAAGGCTCACAACCTCGAGCAATATTGGCTAAGTTTGCAGATCAGGCACAACGAGATACAGCGATGGCTAACAAAGCTGTCTTGAAGGGGAGACAGATCTGGTTGGATCCTGATCTCACACCGCTACAAGCTGAAGCCAAGCAGAAGGAGCTTGTGAAGGTAAAAGAGGCTCAACAAGGAGGGTTCATTGCTTTCTTAAGAGATGGACGTGCTGTTGTTACACAAAAGAGACGAGATGCTTCCAAATAGCAGTTTTCGACCCTTAGAGTTATGATGTGGAACATTCATGGGCTTACTAAGTCAAAGTACACAAGCGCTTTACCAATTTGCAACAAGGCTGATATCATCAACTTGGTGGAGACATGGGAACATGAAAGAAACAATGTACATGAGTTGGATGGTTTTACTTTGATCGGCTCTACTTGGAACAAGCGCAAGCAACATAAAGGACGTGGTTTTGGAAGTATTGCAACTTACGTCAGATCTTATTTGCATCAGCTTGTTGAAGTGGTTCTTCAGGATGTGGGTGGACAATATCATTGGATTCGAGTTGGTGGAGAAAGTAGATCTGCATGTTATATCGCAATCTGCTATTTTGCACCTTTGAACATGTCTATCTATCAGACTAGAGCATGTAGCACGAGCCAACCTTTCCATCGTCTTTCTATTGATGTTTTGAGATATCAAGAGAAGGGCAAGGTCTTTGTGGTGGGAGATTTCAATGCTAGAGTTCACACTTGCCAATTCACACAATTCTATGCTCTTGACCACTCTCCTATTCTTGAAGAAGATGATGATCCTACATGGTCCCGTGCCTCCTTAGATACATCCACCAATGACATGAAAGAACACTTCTTGACTTTTGGAGCAATCTGTAGTTTGAAAATTCTGAACGGTACATCTCGTTTTCCTAGCTCTAACATGAAAACATACGTCTCTACCTCTGGATCAAGCATAGTAGACTACCTCCTCTCCTCATCTCTTGATAGTTCACTCATTTCAGCATTTGAAGTTTTGGATCTACAACCTGAATCTGATCACACTCCTCTACTGTCCTCACTATCCTTGTCTAGCTCATTTGCACCTCACAAGTTGAAAGGTTTTGATGGGACCAACACTACCTCTAGACTTCGTCTTGATCATCGGAAAAGACATCTTTATCAAACTGCTCTAGAGAATTTGATATCTATTACACAGTGGAGTCACAATCTTGACCAACGAGATACACAATTGACGGATGTCTTGAAGAAAATTACAACTCGATTTTTCTCTCAACACTCAAGCAGAAAGCTCAAATGTAACCCTTGCAATGGCTGGTTTGATGAAGAGTGCAAACTTGCTCGATTAAAGGCTCTAGACAAGGCTTGTGACTTGGAAGCAACAACCTTGTATAAGCAGTTGATCAAACGTAAGAAGAGAGCATTCTTGAGAAAGAAAGGCTTGGAACTTGCTTTTGATTTTCAGAAGGATCCCAAAGCTTTTTGGAGACGTTTAGCATCTCGTCCAAGTTCACCAAGTCTTGATCCTTCTGCTTTGTAGAGGTAGTGTTGCTCCCATCAAAACCTTTCAACTTGTAAGGTGCAAATGAGCTAGACAAGGATAGTGAGAACAGTAGAGGAGTGTGATCAGATTCAGGTTGTAGATCCAAAACTTCAAATGCTGAAATGAGTGAACTATCAAGAGATGAGGAGAGGAGGTAGTCTACTATGCTTGATCCAGAGGTAGAGACGTATGTTTTCATGTTAGAGCTAGGAAAACGGGATGTACCGTTCAGAATTTTCAAACTACAGATTGCTCCAAAAGTCAAGAAGTGTTCTTTCATGTCATTGGTGGATGTATCTAAGGAGGCACGGGACCATGTAGGATCATCATCTTCTTCAAGAATAGGAGAGTGGTCAAGAGCATAGAATTGTGTGAACTGGCAAGTGTGAACTCTAGCATTGAAATCTCCCACCACAAAGACCTTGCCCTTCTCTTGATATCTCAAAACATCAATAGAAAGACGATGGAAAGGTTGGCTCGTGCTACATGCTTTAGTCTGATAGATAGACATGTTCAAAGGTGCAAAATAGCAGATTGCGATATAACATGCAGATCTACTTTCTCCACCAACTCGAATCCAATGATATTGTCCACCCACATCCTGAAGAACCACTTCAACAAGCTGATGCAAATAAGATCTGACGTAAGTTGCAATACCTCCAAAACCACGTCCCTTATGTTGCTTGCGCTATGTGAGAGACGTAGTCACCGATCGTACTAATACTCTTTGTATTAGAACTGATTCTTACGTTAGTTATTAATTTTTTATTTGTATTGTTGTATTGCATTTTTTTATTGCATTTCTGTCTTTTGACTCTTTGGGTCTCCTGGGTTTGATGATAATCATTCATTCATGGGCTTACCGAGTCAAAGTACACTAGTAGTTTATATGAATAAATGAATGAATGAATATCAAGCCCGGAAGACCCAAAGAGTCAAAAGGCAGAAAAAAATACAATACAAAGTCAACATGTGAGCCTAGGAAACCCTAGGAGATCGTATCAATGCAAAAGAGCATTGGTACAACAAGAAACTATATCTCTAATATAAAGCCCTAGTGGGAGAGCTGACATCTGTAAAAGTGTATAGAAATCACTAGCAACTATCTTATGTCTACATCTAATCTCATCATACAAGGAACATACAATGAATACATGATCCTCATCCTCTATCTGATCTAAATCACAAAGTCTACAAAGCCGTTCACTCTTAACAATGTTTAGCCAACGTCCTTCCTCACTGCCAAGTCTATGAGAGCTAGTGCGGTGCTGAGCGATGATATGTCGAAGAGAGATTGAAATAGGTGCCCGGAGGTACTCTTGTTCACAATACACCAACATGGGGTTGACATGCTGCTGATAGTAAGCCATCTTGGTCTTGGGTTGAGACCATATAGCATGTAAAAACCTTTTCTGAATCAACTCCCGAAGAGCAATAGGTGGAAGGTCAAAATCACGCTCAAAAATCACGCCAATATTGCTCGAGGTTGTGAGCCTTAGCCTTATGGCACCATATGTGGCACCATATGCTATACTCCTTGCTGAATGTGGTTATTTACCTTTGGAAGCTGAAGCACTTTACTTGACGATCATCTATGTATCTAGGGTGAGATCTCTCGGAGAGACAAGACTACCTTGTCAAGCTCTAAGAGCTACACTCTCTTTTGGTTGGTACGCTGATGTGGTGGCTTGGTGTGGAGAAGGAACATATCTGAACGTGATTTTAACCTCCCACCTATTGCTCTTCGTGACTTGATACAAAGAAGATTTTTACATGCTCTATGGTCTCAACCTAAGACCAAGATGACTTATTATCAGCAGCAAGTCAATTCCATGCTGGTGTATTGCGATCAGGAATACCTCCAAGCATCTATATCAACCTCTCTCCGACATGTGATAGTTCAACATCGTACTAGTTCTCATAGACTTGGTATTAAGGAATGACGTTGGTTAAATATTGATAGGAGTGAACGTATTTGTAAACTTTGTGATTTAGATCAGATTGAAGATGAAGATCATGCATTCATCATATGTCCATTGTACTTGGATATCATATGTAGACATGCGATAGTCGCTAGCAATTTTTATTCACTCTTACATATGTCGACGCTTTCAATAAGATTATATATGCGAGACGTAGTTACTCATCATACTAATAATCTTCGTATTAGTACTGATTCAGACATTAGCTTCTGATTTTTAGAAGGACTCCTAAATCTAGAAGGACTTTCTGCAGAGCTACTACAATGGGGAGGTGATTCTCTCATTCCTATACTTACCAAGCTTCTGAATGATGCTGCTGTACATGGTTTCCCTAAGAGTTGGTTCATGCGCAAAGTGATTCCCATCCACAAGTCGGGCAAGAAGGATGATGTTACCAACTATAGAACTATCATGGTGGGCAACATCTTTGCCAAGTTATATGGGAGCTTGCTAGAGAGAAAACTCAGTGTTTGGGCAGAAGGATCCAATGTGAGAGCTCGTTCACAAGCAGGTTTTCGTCCTACTTTTAGCACCATTGATCATATCCTTTGTCTTCGTGTTGCTTGGGAGAAGTCAAAAGAAAATGATAAATCTCTCTATGCTGCTTTTATCGACTACACAAAAGCTTTTGATAGGGTGCCTAGGAAGCTCTTATGGGATAGATTTGTTGCCATTGGTGTTCCTAAAGACATGATGGCAGCGGTTTCTAAACTCTATGAACGAGTTTATGTGAAGCTTACCTCGACACAATCAAAGGAGATCTTTAGCACTATTGGAGTCATTCAAGGTTGTCCTCTCTCCTCTACTCTATTTGGTATCTTCATCGATGACGTGGAGAAATGTCTTGCTGAATTTGGAGAAGAAGGTGTGAAGTTGGGAATCTATATCATTCAAGCATTGATTTATGCTGATGATATCATCCTCCTATCACGTGATCCTTTGAGTTTACAACGACATTTGGATGCTATTGAGGTCTTTTGCAACAACATGCAGATGGAAGTGAACCTTTCGAAGTCCAAGGTGATGGTGGTGGGTTCAAAAGTGCGCCATTCTTTTCTCTACAAAGGCCAAGTTTTACAACAAGTGGAGAGTTACAAGTACTTGGGCATTGACTTCTCTCATAACTACAGTTGGGCTTTGTGCATTCATAAGAGAGTTGAAGCTGGTTACAAAGCTTTGTACTCTCTTTTGAATCGTTGTCGACGTGCTCATCTCTTAGCATGAGATTTGAGAAAGTTTCTCTTCAGGAGTTTGGGTTTGCCTGTGATACTTTATGGTGTTCAAGTGTGGGGGCCTGGTGCAAAGAAAGGAGCTTGGGAACGTATCGAGAAGGTTCAAAAAGTGTTCTTACAAGTGGAGCTTGGTGTAAGATGCCAAAAACCATATGCTATGCTCCTTGCTGAATCTGGTTGCTTATCCGTGGAAGCAGAAGCTCTTTACTTGACTATCATTTATGTCTCAAGAGTGAGATCCCTTGGAGAGACGAGATTACCTTGTCAAGCTCTAAGAGTTACATTCTCATTTGGTTGGTATGCTGATGTGGTGGCTTGGTGTGGAAGATGGAACATTTTTTAGCGTGATTTTGACCTTCCACCTATTGCTCTTCGGGAGTTGATTCAGAAAAGGTTTTTACATGCTATATGGTCTCAACCCAAGACCAAGATGGCTTACTATCAGCAGCATGTCAACCCCATGTTGGTGTATTGTGAACAAGAGTACCCCCAACACCGCACTAGCTCTTATAGACTTGGCATTGAGGAAGGACGTTGGCTAAACATTGTTAGGAGTGAACGGCTTTGTAGACTTTATGATTTAGATCAGATAGAGGATGAGGGATCATGTATTCATTGTATGTCCCTTGTATGATGAGATTAGATGTAGACATAAGATAGTTGCTAGTGATTTCTATACACTTTTACAGATGTCAGCTCTCCGACTAGAGCTTTATATTAGAGATATAGTTTCTTGTCGTACCAATGCTCTTTTGCATTGATACGATCTCCTAGGGTTTCCTAGGCTCACATGTTGACTTTGTATTGTATTTTTTTCTGCTTTTTGACTCTTTGGGTCTTCCAGGCTTGATATTCATTCATTCATTCATCTGCATGTTGTTGCAAAAGACCTCAAGAGCATCCAAATGTCGTTGTAAACTCAAAGGATCACGTGAAAGAATAATGATATCACCAGCATAAATCAATGCTTGAATGATATACATTCTCAACTTCACACTTTTTCCTCCAAATTCAGCAAGACATTTCTCCACGTCATCAATGAAGACCAAATAGAGGAGGGGAGAGAGGACAACCTTGAATGACTCCAATGGTGCTAAAGATCTCCTTTGATTGTGTCGAGGTGAGCTTCACATAAACTCGTTCATAGAGTTTAGAAACCGCTGCTATCATGTCTTCAGGAACACCTGTGGCAACAAGTCTGTCTCATAAGAGCTTCCTAGGCACCTTATCAAAAACTTTTGTGTAGTCGATAAAAGCAGCATAGAGAGATTTACCATGACTTGTGGATGAGAACCACTTTGTGCATAAACCAACTCTTAGGGAAATCATGTACATCAGCATCATTAAGCGCGCAATGGCTCAAGAGAAGTCACTGCAGTATGGGTTTGGTCTTTGAACCTTGATGCAGCAGGAGGAAGTCCATAAGCAGAAGCTGGAAGCTCTGGAAGCTAACCTCTGCACCACGGAGAAGATCACAACGAAGTATAAGACGGAAGCTTCTGCTTCTGCCAAGGAGTTGGCGCAACTGTGGAAGAGCAACCATGAGTTGCAGACACGTCTTCAGCAGCGCGAGCAGAAAGTTCTGCGGATCAGGGATAGGAATGAGAGAATGACCTCTCCATTGTAGTAGCTCCGCTGAAAGTCCTTCTAGATCCTCAGATTTTCCACTTGCGAGTTTCCTGAGCTGATGTTGTACTTCGTCCATTGAAAAAGTCTGCGGTAGT
The DNA here is from genome assembly GCA_036924285.1 of Asterella californica. NCBI lineage: Eukaryota > Viridiplantae > Streptophyta > Marchantiopsida > Marchantiales > Aytoniaceae > Asterella > Asterella californica. Next base: position 30,185 of record JAYKYS010000013.1, read on the forward strand.
CCTTCACTTTGTGGCATACATGGTGCATGTGGAGAGAAGTAAAGTTGCTCAACGTAAGACATCAAAGCTGAAGGGTCAAGACTTGGTGAATTTATACACTCTTACTCTTACAGATGCTAACACTTTCACTAGGATTATATTTGCAAGACGTAGTTACTCATCATACTAATACTCTTCATATTACTACTGCTTCTTATGTTAGTTATTGAGTTTTGGTTTATGTTTTTGGATTGTGTTTTGTGTCTTTTGATTCTTTGGGTCTTCCGGGTATGATTATTATCATTTATCATAAAGACTTTGTCTTTCTCTTGATATTACATAACATCAACAGAATGACGATGGAATGGTTGACTCATACTACATGCTCTGGTGAGATAAATGGGCATGTTCAAAGGTGTAAAATAGCATATTGCAGTATAACATGCAGATCTAGTCTCTTCACCAACTCAAAGCTAATGATATTGCCCCCCAACATCACGAAGCACCACCTCAACAAGCTGATATAAATGAGAACTTCGGGAGTGATGGTTCTCCATAGTATTCTTGGGACTTCTCGCGTGAGAAGACTCTCCGGTGTCTCTTCCTGGCTCCTGATCTCTCATCACTGCTGCTACTGCTGCTTGAACCACTGCCTCTGAGACCTCCTGAACTGCTCGAGGTCCCTCCCGGCCTTCCTCCGTCGGGGCCATCCACACCACTGCCCGTTGGCATGGTCGCGGGTGCTGGTGGGTTCACGGACGGCTGCAGGTTGGCTGCAGCTGGGACAGATTCGCGGTTGGGGACGGGTCCGTCCTACCATCCCAAAGCGGTTGCGGAGGCTCTACAGAAATGCCTCCACGTCCTTCATTGCCTCGCAGATCTCTGAGTTGCTTGACTGACTCGCAGATCTAGCTCATTTGCACCTTACAAGTTGAAAGGTTTTGATGGGAGCAACACTACCTCTAGACTTCGTCTTGATCACCGGAAAAGACATCTTTATCAAACTGCTCTAGAGAATTTGATGTCTATTACACAGTGGAGCCACAATCTTGACCAACGAGATACACAATTGACGGATGTCTTGAAGAAAATTGCAACTCGGTTTTTCTCTCAACACTCAAGCAGAAAGCTCAAAGGTAACCCTTGCAATGGCTGGTTTGATGAAGAGTGCAAACTTGCTCGGTTAAAGGCTCTAGACAAGGCTTGTGACTTGGAAGCAACAACCTTGTACAAGCAGTTGATCAAACGTAAGAAGAGAGCTTTCTTGAGAAAGAAAGGCTTGGAACTTGCTTTTGATTTTCAGAAGGATCCCAAAGCTTTTTGGAGACGTTTAGCATCTCGTCCAAGTTCACCAAGTCTTGATCCTTCAGCTTTGATGTCCTACGTTGAGCAACTATACTTCTCTCCACATGCACCATGTATGCCACAAAGTGAAGGACTACCGCAGACCTTTTCAATGGACGAAGTACGACATCAGCTCAGTAGGCTTGCAAGTGGAAAATCTGAGGATCTAGAAGGACTTTCTGCATAGCTACTACAATGGGGAGTTGATTCTCTCATTCCTATACTTACCAAGCTTCTGAATGATGCTGCTGTACATGGTTTCCCTAAGAGTTGGTTCATGCGCAAAGTGATTCCCATCCACAAGTCAGGCAAGAAGGATGATGTTACCAACTATAGAACTATCATGGTGGGTAACATCTTTGCCAAGTTGTATGGGAGCTTGCTAGAGAGAAAACTCAGTGTTTGGGCAGAAGAATCCAATGTGAGAGCTCGTTCACAAGCAGGTTTTCGTCCTACCTTTAGCACCATTGATCATATTCTTTGTCTTCGTGTTGCTTGGGAGAAGTCAAAAGGAAATGGTAAAGCTCTCTATGCTGCTTTTATCGACTACACAAAAGCTTTTGATAGGGTGCCTAGGAAGCTCTTATGGGACAGACTTGTTGCAATTGGTGTTCCTAAAGACATGATGGCAGCGGTTTCTAAACTCTATGAACGAGTTTATGTGAAGCTTACCTCGACACAATCAAAGGAGATCTTTAGCACTATTGGAGTCATTCAAGGTTGTCCTCTCTCCCCTACTCTATTTGGTATCTTCATCGATGACGTGGAGAAATGTCTTGCTGAATTTAGAGGAGAAGGTGTGAAGTTGGGAATCTATATCATTCAAGCATTGATTTATGCTGATGATATCATCCTTCTATCACGTGATCCTTTGAGTTTACAACGACATTTGGATGCTCTTGAGGTCTTTTGCAACAACATGCAGATGGAAGTGAACCTTTCGAAGTCCAAGGTGATGGTGGTGGGTTCAAAAGTGCGCCATTCTTTTCTCTACAAAGGCCAAGTTTTACAACAAGTGGAGAGTTACAAGTACTTGGGCATTGACTTCTCTCATAACTACAGTTGGGCTTTGTGCATTCATAAGAGAGTTGAAGCTGGTTACAAAGCTTTGTACTCTCTTTTGAATCGTTGTCGACGTGCTCATCTCTTAGCATGGGATTTGAGAAAGTTTCTCTTCAGGAGTTTGGTTTTGCCTGTGATACTTTATGGTGTTCAAGTGTGGGGGCCTGGTGCAAGGAAAGGCGCTTGGGAACGTATCGAGAAGGTTCAAAAAGTGTTCTTACAAGTGGAGCTTGGTGTAAGATGCCAAACACCATATGCTATGCTCCTTGCTGAATCTGGTTGCTTATCCGTGGAAGCAGAAGCTCTTTACTTGACTATCATTTATGTCTCAAGAGTGAGATCTCTTGGAGAGACGAGATTACCTTGTCAAGCTCTAAGAGCTACATTCTCATTTGGTTGGTATGCTGATGTGGTGGCTTGGTGTGGAAGATGGAACATTTTTGAGCGTGATTTTGACCTTCCACCTATTGCTCTTCGGGAGTTGATTCAGAAAAGGTTTTTACATGCTATATGGTCTCAACCCAAGACCAAGATGGCTTACTATCAGCAGCATGTCAACCCCATGTTGGTGTATTGTGAACAAGAGTACCTCCGGGCACCTATTTCAATCTCTCTTCGACATATCATCGCTCAGCACCGCACTAGCTCTCATAGACTTGGCATTGAGGAAGAACGTTGGCTAAACATTGTTAGGAGTGAACGGCTTTGTAGACTTTGTGATTTAGATCAGATAGAGGATGAGGATCATGTATTCATTGTATGTCCCTTGTATGATGAGATTAGATGTAGACATAAGATAGTTGCTAGTGATTTCTATACACTTTTACAGATGTCAGCTCTCCCACTAGGGCTTTATATTAGAGATATAGTTTCTTGTCGTACCAATGCTCTTTTGCATTGATACGATCTCCTAGGGTTTCCTAGGCTCACATGTTGACTTTGTATTGTATTTTTTTCTGCCTTTTAACTCTTTGGGTCTTCCGGGCTTGATATTCATTCATTCATTCATTCATATAATCCTATTGAAAGCGTCGACATATGTAAGAGTGAATAAAAATTGCTAGCGACTATCGTATGTCTACATATGATATCCAAGTACAATGGACACATGATGAATGCATGATCTTCATCTTCAATCTGATCTAAATCACAATGTTTACAAATACGTTCACTCCTATCAATATTTAACCAACGTCCTTCCTTAATACCAAGTCTATGAGAACTAGTACGATGTTGAACTATCACATGTCGGAGAGAGGTTGATATAGATGCTTGGAGGTATTCCTGATCGCAATACACCAGCATGAAATTGACTTGCTGCTGATAATAAGTCATCTTGGTCTTAGGTTGAGACCATAGAGCATGTAAAAATCTTCTTTGTATCAAGTCACGAAGAGCAATAGGTGGGAGGTTAAAATCACGTTCAGATATGTTCCTTCTCCACACCAAGCCACCACATCAGCGTACCAACCAAAAGAGAGTGTAGCTCTTAGAGCTTGACAAGGTAGTCTTGTCTCTCCGAGAGATCTCACCCTAGATACATAGATGATCGTCAAGTAAAGTGCTTCAGCTTCCAAAGGTAAATAACCACATTCAGCAAGGAGTATAGCATATGGTGCCACATATGGTGCCATAAGGCTAAGGCTCACAACCTCGAGCAATATTGGCTAAGTTTGCAGATCAGGCACAACGAGATACAGCGATGGCTAACAAAGCTGTCTTGAAGGGGAGACAGATCTGGTTGGATCCTGATCTCACACCGCTACAAGCTGAAGCCAAGCAGAAGGAGCTTGTGAAGGTAAAAGAGGCTCAACAAGGAGGGTTCATTGCTTTCTTAAGAGATGGACGTGCTGTTGTTACACAAAAGAGACGAGATGCTTCCAAATAGCAGTTTTCGACCCTTAGAGTTATGATGTGGAACATTCATGGGCTTACTAAGTCAAAGTACACAAGCGCTTTACCAATTTGCAACAAGGCTGATATCATCAACTTGGTGGAGACATGGGAACATGAAGGAAACAATGTACATGAGTTGGATGGTTTTACTTTGATCGGCTCTACTTGGAACAAGCGCAAGCAACATAAAGGACGTGGTTTTGGAAGTATTGCAACTTACGTCAGATCTTATTTGCATCAGCTTGTTGAAGTGGTTCTTCAGGATGTGGGTGGACAATATCATTGGATTCGAGTTGGTGGAGAAAGTAGATCTGCATGTTATATCGCAATCTGCTATTTTGCACCTTTGAACATGTCTATCTATCAGACTAGAGCATGTAGCACGAGCCAACCTTTCCATCGTCTTTCTATTGATGTTTTGAGATATCAAGAGAAGGGCAAGGTCTTTGTGGTGGGAGATTTCAATGCTAGAGTTCACACTTGCCAATTCACACAATTCTATGCTCTTGACCACTCTCCTATTCTTGAAGAAGATGATGATCCTACATGGTCCCGTGCCTCCTTAGATACATCCACCAATGACATGAAAGAACACTTCTTGACTTTTGGAGCAATCTGTAGTTTGAAAATTCTGAACGGTACATCTCGTTTTCCTAGCTCTAACATGAAAACATACGTCTCTACCTCTGGATCAAGCATAGTAGACTACCTCCTCTCCTCATCTCTTGATAGTTCACTCATTTCAGCATTTGAAGTTTTGGATCTACAACCTGAATCTGATCACACTCCTCTACTGTCCTCACTATCCTTGTCTAGCTCATTTGCACCTCACAAGTTGAAAGGTTTTGATGGGACCAACACTACCTCTAGACTTCGTCTTGATCATCGGAAAAGACATCTTTATCAAACTGCTCTAGAGAATTTGATATCTATTACACAGTGGAGTCACAATCTTGACCAACGAGATACACAATTGACGGATGTCTTGAAGAAAATTACAACTCGATTTTTCTCTCAACACTCAAGCAGAAAGCTCAAATGTAACCCTTGCAATGGCTGGTTTGATGAAGAGTGCAAACTTGCTCGATTAAAGGCTCTAGACAAGGCTTGTGACTTGGAAGCAACAACCTTGTACAAGCAGTTGATCAAACGTAAGAAGAGAGCATTCTTGAGAAAGAAAGGCTTGGAACTTGCTTTTGATTTTCAGAAGGATCCCAAAGCTTTTTGGAGACGTTTAGCATCTCGTCCAAGTTCACCAAGTCTTGATCCTTCTGCTTTGTAGAGGTAGTGTTGCTCCCATCAAAACCTTTCAACTTGTAAGGTGCAAATGAGCTAGACAAGGATAGTGAGAACAGTAGAGGAGTGTGATCAGATTCAGGTTGTAGATCCAAAACTTCAAATGCTGAAATGAGTGAACTATCAAGAGATGAGGAGAGGAGGTAGTCTACTATGCTTGATCCAGAGGTAGAGACGTATGTTTTCATGTTAGAGCTAGGAAAACGGGATGTACCGTTCAGAATTTTCAAACTACAGATTGCTCCAAAAGTCAAGAAGTGTTCTTTCATGTCATTGGTGGATGTATCTAAGGAGGCACGGGACCATGTAGGATCATCATCTTCTTCAAGAATAGGAGAGTGGTCAAGAGCATAGAATTGTGTGAACTGGCAAGTGTGAACTCTAGCATTGAAATCTCCCACCACAAAGACCTTGCCCTTCTCTTGATATCTCAAAACATCAATAGAAAGACGATGGAAAGGTTGGCTCGTGCTACATGCTTTAGTCTGATAGATAGACATGTTCAAAGGTGCAAAATAGCAGATTGCGATATAACATGCAGATCTACTTTCTCCACCAACTCGAATCCAATGATATTGTCCACCCACATCCTGAAGAACCACTTCAACAAGCTGATGCAAATAAGATCTGACGTAAGTTGCAATACCTCCAAAACCACGTCCCTTATGTTGCTTGCGCTATGTGAGAGACGTAGTCACCGATCGTACTAATACTCTTTGTATTAGAACTGATTCTTACGTTAGTTATTAATTTTTTATTTGTATTGTTGTATTGCATTTTTTTATTGCATTTCTGTCTTTTGACTCTTTGGGTCTCCTGGGTTTGATGATAATCATTCATTCATGGGCTTACCGAGTCAAAGTACACTAGTAGTTTATATGAATAAATGAATGAATGAATATCAAGCCCGGAAGACCCAAAGAGTCAAAAGGCAGAAAAAAATACAATACAAAGTCAACATGTGAGCCTAGGAAACCCTAGGAGATCGTATCAATGCAAAAGAGCATTGGTACAACAAGAAACTATATCTCTAATATAAAGCCCTAGTGGGAGAGCTGACATCTGTAAAAGTGTATAGAAATCACTAGCAACTATCTTATGTCTACATCTAATCTCATCATACAAGGAACATACAATGAATACATGATCCTCATCCTCTATCTGATCTAAATCACAAAGTCTACAAAGCCGTTCACTCTTAACAATGTTTAGCCAACGTCCTTCCTCACTGCCAAGTCTATGAGAGCTAGTGCGGTGCTGAGCGATGATATGTCGAAGAGAGATTGAAATAGGTGCCCGGAGGTACTCTTGTTCACAATACACCAACATGGGGTTGACATTCTGCTGATAGTAAGCCATCTTGGTCTTGGGTTGAGACCATATAGCATGTAAAAACCTTTTCTGAATCAACTCCCGAAGAGCAATAGGTGGAAGGTCAAAATCACGCTCAAAAATCACGCCAATATTGCTCGAGGTTGTGAGCCTTAGCCTTATGGCACCATATGTGGCACCATATGCTATACTCCTTGCTGAATGTGGTTATTTACCTTTGGAAGCTGAAGCACTTTACTTGACGATCATCTATGTATCTAGGGTGAGATCTCTCGGAGAGACAAGACTACCTTGTCAAGCTCTAAGAGCTACACTCTCTTTTGGTTGGTACGCTGATGTGGTGGCTTGGTGTGGAGAAGGAACATATCTGAACGTGATTTTAACCTCCCACCTATTGCTCTTCGTGACTTGATACAAAGAAGATTTTTACATGCTCTATGGTCTCAACCTAAGACCAAGATGACTTATTATCAGCAGCAAGTCAATTCCATGCTGGTGTATTGCGATCAGGAATACCTCCAAGCATCTATATCAACCTCTCTCCGACATGTGATAGTTCAACATCGTACTAGTTCTCATAGACTTGGTATTAAGGAATGACGTTGGTTAAATATTGATAGGAGTGAACGTATTTGTAAACTTTGTGATTTAGATCAGATTGAAGATGAAGATCATGCATTCATCATATGTCCATTGTACTTGGATATCATATGTAGACATGCGATAGTCGCTAGCAATTTTTATTCACTCTTACATATGTCGACGCTTTCAATAAGATTATATATGCGAGACGTAGTTACTCATCATACTAATAATCTTCGTATTAGTACTGATTCAGACATTAGCTTCTGATTTTTAGAAGGACTCCTAAATCTAGAAGGACTTTCTGCAGAGCTACTACAATGGGGAGGTGATTCTCTCATTCCTATACTTACCAAGCTTCTGAATGATGCTGCTGTACATGGTTTCCCTAAGAGTTGGTTCATGCGCAAAGTGATTCCCATCCACAAGTCGGGCAAGAAGGATGATGTTACCAACTATAGAACTATCATGGTGGGCAACATCTTTGCCAAGTTATATGGGAGCTTGCTAGAGAGAAAACTCAGTGTTTGGGCAGAAGGATCCAATGTGAGAGCTCGTTCACAAGCAGGTTTTCGTCCTACTTTTAGCACCATTGATCATATCCTTTGTCTTCGTGTTGCTTGGGAGAAGTCAAAAGAAAATGATAAATCTCTCTATGCTGCTTTTATCGACTACACAAAAGCTTTTGATAGGGTGCCTAGGAAGCTCTTATGGGATAGATTTGTTGCCATTGGTGTTCCTAAAGACATGATGGCAGCGGTTTCTAAACTCTATGAACGAGTTTATGTGAAGCTTACCTCGACACAATCAAAGGAGATCTTTAGCACTATTGGAGTCATTCAAGGTTGTCCTCTCTCCTCTACTCTATTTGGTATCTTCATCGATGACGTGGAGAAATGTCTTGCTGAATTTGGAGAAGAAGGTGTGAAGTTGGGAATCTATATCATTCAAGCATTGATTTATGCTGATGATATCATCCTCCTATCACGTGATCCTTTGAGTTTACAACGACATTTGGATGCTATTGAGGTCTTTTGCAACAACATGCAGATGGAAGTGAACCTTTCGAAGTCCAAGGTGATGGTGGTGGGTTCAAAAGTGCGCCATTCTTTTCTCTACAAAGGCCAAGTTTTACAACAAGTGGAGAGTTACAAGTACTTGGGCATTGACTTCTCTCATAACTACAGTTGGGCTTTGTGCATTCATAAGAGAGTTGAAGCTGGTTACAAAGCTTTGTACTCTCTTTTGAATCGTTGTCGACGTGCTCATCTCTTAGCATGAGATTTGAGAAAGTTTCTCTTCAGGAGTTTGGGTTTGCCTGTGATACTTTATGGTGTTCAAGTGTGGGGGCCTGGTGCAAAGAAAGGAGCTTGGGAACGTATCGAGAAGGTTCAAAAAGTGTTCTTACAAGTGGAGCTTGGTGTAAGATGCCAAAAACCATATGCTATGCTCCTTGCTGAATCTGGTTGCTTATCCGTGGAAGCAGAAGCTCTTTACTTGACTATCATTTATGTCTCAAGAGTGAGATCCCTTGGAGAGACGAGATTACCTTGTCAAGCTCTAAGAGTTACATTCTCATTTGGTTGGTATGCTGATGTGGTGGCTTGGTGTGGAAGATGGAACATTTTTGAGCGTGATTTTGACCTTCCACCTATTGCTCTTCGGGAGTTGATTCAGAAAAGGTTTTTACATGCTATATGGTCTCAACCCAAGACCAAGATGGCTTACTATCAGCAGCATGTCAACCCCATGTTGGTGTATTGTGAACAAGAGTACCCCCAACACCGCACTAGCTCTTATAGACTTGGCATTGAGGAAGGACGTTGGCTAAACATTGTTAGGAGTGAACGGCTTTGTAGACTTTATGATTTAGATCAGATAGAGGATGAGGGATCATGTATTCATTGTATGTCCCTTGTATGATGAGATTAGATGTAGACATAAGATAGTTGCTAGTGATTTCTATACACTTTTACAGATGTCAGCTCTCCGACTAGAGCTTTATATTAGAGATATAGTTTCTTGTCGTACCAATGCTCTTTTGCATTGATACGATCTCCTAGGGTTTCCTAGGCTCACATGTTGACTTTGTATTGTATTTTTTTCTGCTTTTTGACTCTTTGGGTCTTCCAGGCTTGATATTCATTCATTCATTCATCTGCATGTTGTTGCAAAAGACCTCAAGAGCATCCAAATGTCGTTGTAAACTCAAAGGATCACGTGAAAGAATAATGATATCACCAGCATAAATCAATGCTTGAATGATATACATTCTCAACTTCACACTTTTTCCTCCAAATTCAGCAAGACATTTCTCCACGTCATCAATGAAGACCAAATAGAGGAGGGGAGAGAGGACAACCTTGAATGACTCCAATGGTGCTAAAGATCTCCTTTGATTGTGTCGAGGTGAGCTTCACATAAACTCGTTCATAGAGTTTAGAAACCGCTGCTATCATGTCTTCAGGAACACCTGTGGCAACAAGTCTGTCTCATAAGAGCTTCCTAGGCACCTTATCAAAAACTTTTGTGTAGTCGATAAAAGCAGCATAGAGAGATTTACCATGACTTGTGGATGAGAACCACTTTGTGCATAAACCAACTCTTAGGGAAATCATGTACATCAGCATCATTAAGCGCGCAATGGCTCAAGAGAAGTCACTGCAGTATGGGTTTGGTCTTTGAACCTTGATGCAGCAGGAGGAAGTCCATAAGCAGAAGCTGGAAGCTCTGGAAGCTAACCTCTGCACCACGGAGAAGATCACAACGAAGTATAAGACGGAAGCTTCTGCTTCTGCCAAGGAGTTGGCGCAACTGTGGAAGAGCAACCATGAGTTGCAGACACGTCTTCAGCAGCGCGAGCAGAAAGTTCTGCGGATCAGGGATAGGAATGAGAGAATGACCTCTCCATTGTAGTAGCTCCGCTGAAAGTCCTTCTAGATCCTCAGATTTTCCACTTGCGAGTTTCCTGAGCTGATGTTGTACTTCGTCCATTGAAAAAGTCTGCGGTAGTCCTTCACTTTGTGGCATACATGGTGCATGTGGAGAGAAGTAAAGTTGCTCAACGTAAGACATCAAAGCTGAAGGGTCAAGACTTGGTGAATTTATACACTCTTACTCTTACAGATGCTAACACTTTCACTAGGATTATATTTGCAAGACGTAGTTACTCATCATACTAATACTCTTCATATTACTACTGCTTCTTATGTTAGTTATTGAGTTTTGGTTTATGTTTTTGGATTGTGTTTTGTGTCTTTTGATTCTTTGGGTCTTCCGGGTATGATTATTATCATTTATCATAAAGACTTTGTCTTTCTCTTGATATTACATAACATCAACAGAATGACGATGGAATGGTTGACTCATACTACATGCTCTGGTGAGATAAATGGGCATGTTCAAAGGTGTAAAATAGCATATTGCAGTATAACATGCAGATCTAGTCTCTTCACCAACTCAAAGCTAATGATATTGCCCCCCAACATCACGAAGCACCACCTCAACAAGCTGATATAAATGAGAACTTCGGGAGTGATGGTTCTCCATAGTATTCTTGGGACTTCTCGCGTGAGAAGACTCTCCGGTGTCTCTTCCTGGCTCCTGATCTCTCATCACTGCTGCTACTGCTGCTTGAACCACTGCCTCTGAGACCTCCTGAACTGCTCGAGGTCCCTCCCGGCCTTCCTCCGTCGGGGCCATCCACACCACTGCCCGTTGGCATGGTCGCGGGTGCTGGTGGGTTCACGGACGGCTGCAGGTTGGCTGCAGCTGGGACAGATTCGCGGTTGGGGACGGGTCCGTCCTACCATCCCAAAGCGGTTGCGGAGGCTCTACAGAAATGCCTCCACGTCCTTCATTGCCTCGCAGATCTCTGAGTTGCTTGACTGACTCGCAGATCTAGCTCATTTGCACCTTACAAGTTGAAAGGTTTTGATGGGAGCAACACTACCTCTAGACTTCGTCTTGATCACCGGAAAAGACATCTTTATCAAACTGCTCTAGAGAATTTGATGTCTATTACACAGTGGAGCCACAATCTTGACCAACGAGATACACAATTGACGGATGTCTTGAAGAAAATTGCAACTCGGTTTTTCTCTCAACACTCAAGCAGAAAGCTCAAAGGTAACCCTTGCAATGGCTGGTTTGATGAAGAGTGCAAACTTGCTCGGTTAAAGGCTCTAGACAAGGCTTGTGACTTGGAAGCAACAACCTTGTACAAGCAGTTGATCAAACGTAAGAAGAGAGCTTTCTTGAGAAAGAAAGGCTTGGAACTTGCTTTTGATTTTCAGAAGGATCCCAAAGCTTTTTGGAGACGTTTAGCATCTCGTCCAAGTTCACCAAGTCTTGATCCTTCAGCTTTGATGTCCTACGTTGAGCAACTATACTTCTCTCCACATGCACCATGTATGCCACAAAGTGAAGGACTACCGCAGACCTTTTCAATGGACGAAGTACGACATCAGCTCAGTAGGCTTGCAAGTGGAAAATCTGAGGATCTAGAAGGACTTTCTGCATAGCTACTACAATGGGGAGTTGATTCTCTCATTCCTATACTTACCAAGCTTCTGAATGATGCTGTTGTACATGGTTTCCCTAAGAGTTGGTTCATGCGCAAAGTGATTCCCATCCACAAGTCAGGCAAGAAGGATGATGTTACCAACTATAGAACTATCATGGTGGGCAACATCTTTGCCAAGTTGTATGGGAGCTTGCTAGAGAGAAAACTCAGTGTTTGGGCAGAAGAATCCAATGTGAGAGCTCGTTCACAAGCAGGTTTTCGTCCTACCTTTAGCACCATTGATCATATTCTTTGTCTTCGTGTTGCTTGGGAGAAGTCAAAAGGAAATGGTAAAGCTCTCTATGCTGCTTTTATCGACTACACAAAAGCTTTTGATAGGGTGCCTAGGAAGCTCTTATGGGACAGACTTGTTGCAATTGGTGTTCCTAAAGACATGATGGCAGCGGTTTCTAAACTCTATGAACGAGTTTATGTGAAGCTTACCTCGACACAATCAAAGGAGATCTTTAGCACTATTGGAGTCATTCAAGGTTGTCCTCTCTCCCCTACTCTATTTGGTATCTTCATCGATGACGTGGAGAAATGTCTTGCTGAATTTAGAGGAGAAGGTGTGAAGTTGGGAATCTATATCATTCAAGCATTGATTTATGCTGATGATATCATCCTTCTATCACGTGATCCTTTGAGTTTACAACGACATTTGGATGCTCTTGAGGTCTTTTGCAACAACATGCAGATGGAAGTGAACCTTTCGAAGTCCAAGGTGATGGTGGTGGGTTCAAAAGTGCGCCATTCTTTTCTCTACAAAGGCCAAGTTTTACAACAAGTGGAGAGTTACAAGTACTTGGGCATTGACTTCTCTCATAACTACAGTTGGGCTTTGTGCATTCATAAGAGAGTTGAAGCTGGTTACAAAGCTTTGTACTCTCTTTTGAATCGTTGTCGACGTGCTCATCTCTTAGCATGGGATTTGAGAAAGTTTCTCTTCAGGAGTTTGGTTTTGCCTGTGATACTTTATGGTGTTCAAGTGTGGGGGCCTGGTGCAAGGAAAGGCGCTTGGGAACGTATCGAGAAGGTTCAAAAAGTGTTCTTACAAGTGGAGCTTGGTGTAAGATGCCAAACACCATATGCTATGCTCCTTGCTGAATCTGGTTGCTTATCCGTGGAAGCAGAAGCTCTTTACTTGACTATCATTTATGTCTCAAGAGTGAGATCTCTTGGAGAGACGAGATTACCTTGTCAAGCTCTAAGAGCTACATTCTCATTTGGTTGGTATGCTGATGTGGTGGCTTGGTGTGGAAGATGGAACATTTTTGAGCGTGATTTTGACCTTCCACCTATTGCTCTTCGGGAGTTGATTCAGAAAAGGTTTTTACATGCTATATGGTCTCAACCCAAGACCAAGATGGCTTACTATCAGCAGCATGTCAACCTCATGTTGGTGTATTGTGAACAAGAGTACCTCCGGGCACCTATTTCAATCTCTCTTCGACATATCATCGCTCAGCACCGCACTAGCTCTCATAGACTTGGCATTGAGGAAGAACGTTGGCTAAACATTGTTAGGAGTGAACGGCTTTGTAGACTTTGTGATTTAGATCAGATAGAGGATGAGGATCATGTATTCATTGTATGTCCCTTGTATGATGAGATTAGATGTAGACATAAGATAGTTGCTAGTGATTTCTATACACTTTTACAGATGTCAGCTCTCCCACTAGGGCTTTATATTAGAGATATAGTTTCTTGTCGTACCAATGCTCTTTTGCATTGATACGATCTCCTAGGGTTTCCTAGGCTCACATGTTGACTTTGTATTGTATTTTTTTCTGCCTTTTAACTCTTTGGGTCTTCCGGGCTTGATATTCATTCATTCATTCATTCATATAATCCTATTGAAAGCGTCGACATATGTAAGAGTGAATAAAAATTGCTAGCGACTATCGTATGTCTACATATGATATCCAAGTACAATGGACACATGATGAATGCATGATCTTCATCTTCAATCTGATCTAAATCACAATGTTTACAAATACGTTCACTCCTATCAATATTTAACCAACGTCCTTCCTTAATACCAAGTCTATGAGAACTAGTACGATGTTGAACTATCACATGTCGGAGAGAGGTTGATATAGATGCTTGGAGGTATTCCTGATCGCAATACACCAGCATGAAATTGACTTGCTGCTGATAATAAGTCATCTTGGTCTTAGGTTGAGACCATAGAGCATGTAAAAATCTTCTTTGTATCAAGTCACGAAGAGCAATAGGTGGGAGGTTAAAATCACGTTCAGATATGTTCCTTCTCCACACCAAGCCACCACATCAGCGTACCAACCAAAAGAGAGTGTAGCTCTTAGAGCTTGACAAGGTAGTCTTGTCTCTCCGAGAGATCTCACCCTAGATACATAGATGATCGTCAAGTAAAGTGCTTCAGCTTCCAAAGGTAAATAACCACATTCAGCAAGGAGTATAGCATATGGTGCCACATATGGTGCCATAAGGCTAAGGCTCACAACCTCGAGCAATATTGGCTAAGTTTGCAGATCAGGCACAACGAGATACAGCGATGGCTAACAAAGCTGTCTTGAAGGGGAGACAGATCTGGTTGGATCCTGATCTCACACCGCTACAAGCTGAAGCCAAGCAGAAGGAGCTTGTGAAGGTAAAAGAGGCTCAACAAGGAGGGTTCATTGCTTTCTTAAGAGATGGACGTGCTGTTGTTACACAAAAGAGACGAGATGCTTCCAAATAGCAGTTTTCGACCCTTAGAGTTATGATGTGGAACATTCATGGGCTTACTAAGTCAAAGTACACAAGCGCTTTACCAATTTGCAACAAGGCTGATATCATCAACTTGGTGGAGACATGGGAACATGAAGGAAACAATGTACATGAGTTGGATGGTTTTACTTTGATCGGCTCTACTTGGAACAAGCGCAAGCAACATAAAGGACGTGGTTTTGGAAGTATTGCAACTTACGTCAGATCTTATTTGCATCAGCTTGTTGAAGTGGTTCTTCAGGATGTGGGTGGACAATATCATTGGATTCGAGTTGGTGGAGAAAGTAGATCTGCATGTTATATCGCAATCTGCTATTTTGCACCTTTGAACATGTCTATCTATCAGACTAAAGCATGTAGCACGAGCCAACCTTTCCATCGTCTTTCTATTGATGTTTTGAGATATCAAGAGAAGGGCAAGGTCTTTGTGGTGGGAGATTTCAATGCTAGAGTTCACACTTGCCAATTCACACAATTCTATGCTCTTGACCACTCTCCTATTCTTGAAGAAGATGATGATCCTACATGGTCCCGTGCCTCCTTAGATACATCCACCAATGACATGAAAGAACACTTCTTGACTTTTGGAGCAATCTGTAGTTTGAAAATTCTGAACGGTACATCTCGTTTTCCTAGCTCTAACATGAAAACATACGTCTCTACCTCTGGATCAAGCATAGTAGACTACCTCCTCTCCTCATCTCTTGATAGTTCACTCATTTCAGCATTTGAAGTTTTGGATCTACAACCTAAATCTGATCACACTCCTCTACTGTCCTCACTATCCTTGTCTAGCTCATTTGCACCTCACAAGTTGAAAGGTTTTGATGGGACCAACACTACCTCTAGACTTCGTCTTGATCATCGGAAAAGACATCTTTATCAAACTGCTCTAGAGAATTTGATATCTATTACACAGTGGAGTCACAATCTTGACCAACGAGATACACAATTGACGGATGTCTTGAAGAAAATTACAACTCGATTTTTCTCTCAACACTCAAGCAGAAAGCTCAAATGTAACCCTTGCAATGGCTGGTTTGATGAAGAGTGCAAACTTGCTCGATTAAAGGCTCTAGACAAGGCTTGTGACTTGGAAGCAACAACCTTGTATAAGCAGTTGATCAAACGTAAGAAGAGAGCATTCTTGAGAAAGAAAGGCTTGGAACTTGCTTTTGATTTTCAGAAGGATCCCAAAGCTTTTTGGAGACGTTTAGCATCTCGTCCAAGTTCACCAAGTCTTGATCCTTCTGCTTTGTAGAGGTAGTGTTGCTCCCATCAAAACCTTTCAACTTGTAAGGTGCAAATGAGCTAGACAAGGATAGTGAGAACAGTAGAGGAGTGTGATCAGATTCAGGTTGTAGATCCAAAACTTCAAATGCTGAAATGAGTGAACTATCAAGAGATGAGGAGAGGAGGTAGTCTACTATGCTTGATCCAGAGGTAGAGACGTATGTTTTCATGTTAGAGCTAGGAAAACGGGATGTACCGTTCAGAATTTTCAAACTACAGATTGCTCCAAAAGTCAAGAAGTGTTCTTTCATGTCATTGGTGGATGTATCTAAGGAGGCACGGGACCATGTAGGATCATCATCTTCTTCAAGAATAGGAGAGTGGTCAAGAGCATAGAATTGTGTGAACTGGCAAGTGTGAACTCTAGCATTGAAATCTCCCACCACAAAGACCTTGCCCTTCTCTTGATATCTCAAAACATCAATAGAAAGACGATGGAAAGGTTGGCTCGTGCTACATGCTTTAGTCTGATAGATAGACATGTTCAAAGGTGCAAAATAGCAGATTGCGATATAACATGCAGATCTACTTTCTCCACCAACTCGAATCCAATGATATTGTCCACCCACATCCTGAAGAACCACTTCAACAAGCTGATGCAAATAAGATCTGACGTAAGTTGCAATACCTCCAAAACCACGTCCCTTATGTTGCTTGCGCTATGTGAGAGACGTAGTCACCGATCGTACTAATACTCTTTGTATTAGAACTGATTCTTACGTTAGTTATTAATTTTTTATTTGTATTGTTGTATTGCATTTTTTTATTGCATTTCTGTCTTTTGACTCTTTGGGTCTCCTGGGTTTGATGATAATCATTCATTCATGGGCTTACCGAGTCAAAGTACACTAGTAGTTTATATGAATAAATGAATGAATGAATATCAAGCCCGGAAGACCCAAAGAGTCAAAAGGCAGAAAAAAATACAATACAAAGTCAACATGTGAGCCTAGGAAACCCTAGGAGATCGTATCAATGCAAAAGAGCATTGGTACAACAAGAAACTATATCTCTAATATAAAGCCCTAGTGGGAGAGCTGACATCTGTAAAAGTGTATAGAAATCACTAGCAACTATCTTATGTCTACATCTAATCTCATCATACAAGGAACATACAATGAATACATGATCCTCATCCTCTATCTGATCTAAATCACAAAGTCTACAAAGCCGTTCACTCTTAACAATGTTTAGCCAACGTCCTTCCTCACTGCCAAGTCTATGAGAGCTAGTGCGGTGCTGAGCGATGATATGTCGAAGAGAGATTGAAATAGGTGCCCGGAGGTACTCTTGTTCACAATACACCAACATGGGGTTGACATTCTGCTGATAGTAAGCCATCTTGGTCTTGGGTTGAGACCATATAGCATGTAAAAACCTTTTCTGAATCAACTCCCGAAGAGCAATAGGTGGAAGGTCAAAATCACGCTCAAAAATCACGCCAATATTGCTCGAGGTTGTGAGCCTTAGCCTTATGGCACCATATGTGGCACCATATGCTATACTCCTTGCTGAATGTGGTTATTTACCTTTGGAAGCTGAAGCACTTTACTTGACGATCATCTATGTATCTAGGGTGAGATCTCTCGGAGAGACAAGACTACCTTGTCAAGCTCTAAGAGCTACACTCTCTTTTGGTTGGTACGCTGATGTGGTGGCTTGGTGTGGAGAAGGAACATATCTGAACGTGATTTTAACCTCCCACCTATTGCTCTTCGTGACTTGATACAAAGAAGATTTTTACATGCTCTATGGTCTCAACCTAAGACCAAGATGACTTATTATCAGCAGCAAGTCAATTCCATGCTGGTGTATTGCGATCAGGAATACCTCCAAGCATCTATATCAACCTCTCTCCGACATGTGATAGTTCAACATCGTACTAGTTCTCATAGACTTGGTATTAAGGAATGACGTTGGTTAAATATTGATAGGAGTGAACGTATTTGTAAACTTTGTGATTTAGATCAGATTGAAGATGAAGATCATGCATTCATCATATGTCCATTGTACTTGGATATCATATGTAGACATGCGATAGTCGCTAGCAATTTTTATTCACTCTTACATATGTCGACGCTTTCAATAAGATTATATATGCGAGACGTAGTTACTCATCATACTAATAATCTTCGTATTAGTACTGATTCAGACATTAGCTTCTGATTTTTAGAAGGACTCCTAAATCTAGAAGGACTTTCTGCAGAGCTACTACAATGGGGAGGTGATTCTCTCATTCCTATACTTACCAAGCTTCTGAATGATGCTGCTGTACATGGTTTCCCTAAGAGTTGGTTCATGCGCAAAGTGATTCCCATCCACAAGTCGGGCAAGAAGGATGATGTTACCAACTATAGAACTATCATGGTGGGCAACATCTTTGCCAAGTTATATGGGAGCTTGCTAGAGAGAAAACTCAGTGTTTGGGCAGAAGGATCCAATGTGAGAGCTCGTTCACAAGCAGGTTTTCGTCCTACTTTTAGCACCATTGATCATATCCTTTGTCTTCGTGTTGCTTGGGAGAAGTCAAAAGAAAATGATAAATCTCTCTATGCTGCTTTTATCGACTACACAAAAGCTTTTGATAGGGTGCCTAGGAAGCTCTTATGGGATAGATTTGTTGCCATTGGTGTTCCTAAAGACATGATGGCAGCGGTTTCTAAACTCTATGAACGAGTTTATGTGAAGCTTACCTCGACACAATCAAAGGAGATCTTTAGCACTATTGGAGTCATTCAAGGTTGTCCTCTCTCCTCTACTCTATTTGGTATCTTCATCGATGACGTGGAGAAATGTCTTGCTGAATTTGGAGAAGAAGGTGTGAAGTTGGGAATCTATATCATTCAAGCATTGATTTATGCTGATGATATCATCCTCCTATCACGTGATCCTTTGAGTTTACAACGACATTTGGATGCTATTGAGGTCTTTTGCAACAACATGCAGATGGAAGTGAACCTTTCGAAGTCCAAGGTGATGGTGGTGGGTTCAAAAGTGCGCCATTCTTTTCTCTACAAAGGCCAAGTTTTACAACAAGTGGAGAGTTACAAGTACTTGGGCATTGACTTCTCTCATAACTACAGTTGGGCTTTGTGCATTCATAAGAGAGTTGAAGCTGGTTACAAAGCTTTGTACTCTCTTTTGAATCGTTGTCGACGTGCTCATCTCTTAGCATGAGATTTGAGAAAGTTTCTCTTCAGGAGTTTGGGTTTGCCTGTGATACTTTATGGTGTTCAAGTGTGGGGGCCTGGTGCAAAGAAAGGAGCTTGGGAACGTATCGAGAAGGTTCAAAAAGTGTTCTTACAAGTGGAGCTTGGTGTAAGATGCCAAAAACCATATGCTATGCTCCTTGCTGAATCTGGTTGCTTATCCGTGGAAGCAGAAGCTCTTTACTTGACTATCATTTATGTCTCAAGAGTGAGATCCCTTGGAGAGACGAGATTACCTTGTCAAGCTCTAAGAGTTACATTCTCATTTGGTTGGTATGCTGATGTGGTGGCTTGGTGTGGAAGATGGAACATTTTTGAGCGTGATTTTGACCTTCCACCTATTGCTCTTCGGGAGTTGATTCAGAAAAGGTTTTTACATGCTATATGGTCTCAACCCAAGACCAAGATGGCTTACTATCAGCAGCATGTCAACCCCATGTTGGTGTATTGTGAACAAGAGTACCCCCAACACCGCACTAGCTCTTATAGACTTGGCATTGAGGAAGGACGTTGGCTAAACATTGTTAGGAGTGAACGGCTTTGTAGACTTTATGATTTAGATCAGATAGAGGATGAGGGATCATGTATTCATTGTATGTCCCTTGTATGATGAGATTAGATGTAGACATAAGATAGTTGCTAGTGATTTCTATACACTTTTACAGATGTCAGCTCTCCGACTAGAGCTTTATATTAGAGATATAGTTTCTTGTCGTACCAATGCTCTTTTGCATTGATACGATCTCCTAGGGTTTCCTAGGCTCACATGTTGACTTTGTATTGTATTTTTTTCTGCTTTTTGACTCTTTGGGTCTTCCAGGCTTGATATTCATTCATTCATTCATCTGCATGTTGTTGCAAAAGACCTCAAGAGCATCCAAATGTCGTTGTAAACTCAAAGGATCACGTGAAAGAATAATGATATCACCAGCATAAATCAATGCTTGAATGATATACATTCTCAACTTCACACTTTTTCCTCCAAATTCAGCAAGACATTTCTCCACGTCATCAATGAAGACCAAATAGAGGAGGGGAGAGAGGACAACCTTGAATGACTCCAATGGTGCTAAAGATCTCCTTTGATTGTGTCGAGGTGAGCTTCACATAAACTCGTTCATAGAGTTTAGAAACCGCTGCTATCATGTCTTCAGGAACACCTGTGGCAACAAGTCTGTCTCATAAGAGCTTCCTAGGCACCTTATCAAAAACTTTTGTGTAGTCGATAAAAGCAGCATAGAGAGATTTACCATGACTTGTGGATGAGAACCACTTTGTGCATAAACCAACTCTTAGGGAAATCATGTACATCAGCATCATTAAGCGCGCAATGGCTCAAGAGAAGTCACTGCAGTATGGGTTTGGTCTTTGAACCTTGATGCAGCAGGAGGAAGTCCATAAGCAGAAGCTGGAAGCTCTGGAAGCTAACCTCTGCACCACGGAGAAGATCACAACGAAGTATAAGACGGAAGCTTCTGCTTCTGCCAAGGAGTTGGCGCAACTGTGGAAGAGCAACCATGAGTTGCAGACACGTCTTCAGCAGCGCGAGCAGAAAGTTCTGCGGATCAGGGATAGGAATGAGAGAATGACCTCTCCATTGTAGTAGCTCCGCTGAAAGTCCTTCTAGATCCTCAGATTTTCCACTTGCGAGTTTCCTGAGCTGATGTTGTACTTCGTCCATTGAAAAAGTCTGCGGTAGTCCTTCACTTTGTGGCATACATGGTGCATGTGGAGAGAAGTAAAGTTGCTCAACGTAAGACATCAAAGCTGAAGGGTCAAGACTTGGTGAATTTATACACTCTTACTCTTACAGATGCTAACACTTTCACTAGGATTATATTTGCAAGACGTAGTTACTCATCATACTAATACTCTTCATATTACTACTGCTTCTTATGTTAGTTATTGAGTTTTGGTTTATGTTTTTGGATTGTGTTTTGTGTCTTTTGATTCTTTGGGTCTTCCGGGTATGATTATTATCATTTATCATAAAGACTTTGTCTTTCTCTTGATATTACATAACATCAACAGAATGACGATGGAATGGTTGACTCATACTACATGCTCTGGTGAGATAAATGGGCATGTTCAAAGGTGTAAAATAGCATATTGCAGTATAACATGCAGATCTAGTCTCTTCACCAACTCAAAGCTAATGATATTGCCCCCCAACATCACGAAGCACCACCTCAACAAGCTGATATAAATGAGAACTTCGGGAGTGATGGTTCTCCATAGTATTCTTGGGACTTCTCGCGTGAGAAGACTCTCCGGTGTCTCTTCCTGGCTCCTGATCTCTCATCACTGCTGCTACTGCTGCTTGAACCACTGCCTCTGAGACCTCCTGAACTGCTCGAGGTCCCTCCCGGCCTTCCTCCGTCGGGGCCATCCACACCACTGCCCGTTGGCATGGTCGCGGGTGCTGGTGGGTTCACGGACGGCTGCAGGTTGGCTGCAGCTGGGACAGATTCGCGGTTGGGGACGGGTCCGTCCTACCATCCCAAAGCGGTTGCGGAGGCTCTACAGAAATGCCTCCACGTCCTTCATTGCCTCGCAGATCTCTGAGTTGCTTGACTGACTCGCAGATCTAGCTCATTTGCACCTTACAAGTTGAAAGGTTTTGATGGGAGCAACACTACCTCTAGACTTCGTCTTGATCACCGGAAAAGACATCTTTATCAAACTGCTCTAGAGAATTTGATGTCTATTACACAGTGGAGCCACAATCTTGACCAACGAGATACACAATTGACGGATGTCTTGAAGAAAATTGCAACTCGGTTTTTCTCTCAACACTCAAGCAGAAAGCTCAAAGGTAACCCTTGCAATGGCTGGTTTGATGAAGAGTGCAAACTTGCTCGGTTAAAGGCTCTAGACAAGGCTTGTGACTTGGAAGCAACAACCTTGTACAAGCAGTTGATCAAACGTAAGAAGAGAGCTTTCTTGAGAAAGAAAGGCTTGGAACTTGCTTTTGATTTTCAGAAGGATCCCAAAGCTTTTTGGAGACGTTTAGCATCTCGTCCAAGTTCACCAAGTCTTGATCCTTCAGCTTTGATGTCCTACGTTGAGCAACTATACTTCTCTCCACATGCACCATGTATGCCACAAAGTGAAGGACTACCGCAGACCTTTTCAATGGACGAAGTACGACATCAGCTCAGTAGGCTTGCAAGTGGAAAATCTGAGGATCTAGAAGGACTTTCTGCATAGCTACTACAATGGGGAGTTGATTCTCTCATTCCTATACTTACCAAGCTTCTGAATGATGCTGTTGTACATGGTTTCCCTAAGAGTTGGTTCATGCGCAAAGTGATTCCCATCCACAAGTCAGGCAAGAAGGATGATGTTACCAACTATAGAACTATCATGGTGGGCAACATCTTTGCCAAGTTGTATGGGAGCTTGCTAGAGAGAAAACTCAGTGTTTGGGCAGAAGAATCCAATGTGAGAGCTCGTTCACAAGCAGGTTTTCGTCCTACCTTTAGCACCATTGATCATATTCTTTGTCTTCGTGTTGCTTGGGAGAAGTCAAAAGGAAATGGTAAAGCTCTCTATGCTGCTTTTATCGACTACACAAAAGCTTTTGATAGGGTGCCTAGGAAGCTCTTATGGGACAGACTTGTTGCAATTGGTGTTCCTAAAGACATGATGGCAGCGGTTTCTAAACTCTATGAACGAGTTTATGTGAAGCTTACCTCGACACAATCAAAGGAGATCTTTAGCACTATTGGAGTCATTCAAGGTTGTCCTCTCTCCCCTACTCTATTTGGTATCTTCATCGATGACGTGGAGAAATGTCTTGCTGAATTTAGAGGAGAAGGTGTGAAGTTGGGAATCTATATCATTCAAGCATTGATTTATGCTGATGATATCATCCTTCTATCACGTGATCCTTTGAGTTTACAACGACATTTGGATGCTCTTGAGGTCTTTTGCAACAACATGCAGATGGAAGTGAACCTTTCGAAGTCCAAGGTGATGGTGGTGGGTTCAAAAGTGCGCCATTCTTTTTTCTCTACAAAGGCCAAGTTTTACAACAAGTGGAGAGTTACAAGTACTTGGGCATTGACTTCTCTCATAACTACAGTTGGGCTTTGTGCATTCATAAGAGAGTTGAAGCTGGTTACAAAGCTTTGTACTCTCTTTTGAATCGTTGTCGACGTGCTCATCTCTTAGCATGGGATTTGAGAAAGTTTCTCTTCAGGAGTTTGGTTTTGCCTGTGATACTTTATGGTGTTCAAGTGTGGGGGCCTGGTGCAAGGAAAGGCGCTTGGGAACGTATCGAGAAGGTTCAAAAAGTGTTCTTACAAGTGGAGCTTGGTGTAAGATGCCAAACACCATATGCTATGCTCCTTGCTGAATCTGGTTGCTTATCCGTGGAAGCAGAAGCTCTTTACTTGACTATCATTTATGTCTCAAGAGTGAGATCTCTTGGAGAGACGAGATTACCTTGTCAAGCTCTAAGAGCTACATTCTCATTTGGTTGGTATGCTGATGTGGTGGCTTGGTGTGGAAGATGGAACATTTTTGAGCGTGATTTTGACCTTCCACCTATTGCTCTTCGGGAGTTGATTCAGAAAAGGTTTTTACATGCTATATGGTCTCAACCCAAGACCAAGATGGCTTACTATCAGCAGCATGTCAACCCCATGTTGGTGTATTGTGAACAAGAGTACCTCCGGGCACCTATTTCAATCTCTCTTCGACATATCATCGCTCAGCACCGCACTAGCTCTCATAGACTTGGCATTGAGGAAGAACGTTGGCTAAACATTGTTAGGAGTGAACGGCTTTGTAGACTTTGTGATTTAGATCAGATAGAGGATGAGGATCATGTATTCATTGTATGTCCCTTGTATGATGAGATTAGATGTAGACATAAGATAGTTGCTAGTGATTTCTATACACTTTTACAGATGTCAGCTCTCCCACTAGGGCTTTATATTAGAGATATAGTTTCTTGTCGTACCAATGCTCTTTTGCATTGATACGATCTCCTAGGGTTTCCTAGGCTCACATGTTGACTTTGTATTGTATTTTTTTCTGCCTTTTAACTCTTTGGGTCTTCCGGGCTTGATATTCATTCATTCATTCATTCATATAATCCTATTGAAAGCGTCGACATATGTAAGAGTGAATAAAAATTGCTAGCGACTATCGTATGTCTACATATGATATCCAAGTACAATGGACACATGATGAATGCATGATCTTCATCTTCAATCTGATCTAAATCACAATGTTTACAAATACGTTCACTCCTATCAATATTTAACCAACGTCCTTCCTTAATACCAAGTCTATGAGAACTAGTACGATGTTGAACTATCACATGTCGGAGAGAGGTTGATATAGATGCTTGGAGGTATTCCTGATCGCAATACACCAGCATGAAATTGACTTGCTGCTGATAATAAGTCATCTTGGTCTTAGGTTGAGACCATAGAGCATGTAAAAATCTTCTTTGTATCAAGTCACGAAGAGCAATAGGTGGGAGGTTAAAATCACGTTCAGATATGTTCCTTCTCCACACCAAGCCACCACATCAGCGTACCAACCAAAAGAGAGTGTAGCTCTTAGAGCTTGACAAGGTAGTCTTGTCTCTCCGAGAGATCTCACCCTAGATACATAGATGATCGTCAAGTAAAGTGCTTCAGCTTCCAAAGGTAAATAACCACATTCAGCAAGGAGTATAGCATATGGTGCCACATATGGTGCCATAAGGCTAAGGCTCACAACCTCGAGCAATATTGGCTAAGTTTGCAGATCAGGCACAACGAGATACAGCGATGGCTAACAAAGCTGTCTTGAAGGGGAGACAGATCTGGTTGGATCCTGATCTCACACCGCTACAAGCTGAAGCCAAGCAGAAGGAGCTTGTGAAGGTAAAAGAGGCTCAACAAGGAGGGTTCATTGCTTTCTTAAGAGATGGACGTGCTGTTGTTACACAAAAGAGACGAGATGCTTCCAAATAGCAGTTTTCGACCCTTAGAGTTATGATGTGGAACATTCATGGGCTTACTAAGTCAAAGTACACAAGCGCTTTACCAATTTGCAACAAGGCTGATATCATCAACTTGGTGGAGACATGGGAACATGAAGGAAACAATGTACATGAGTTGGATGGTTTTACTTTGATCGGCTCTACTTGGAACAAGCGCAAGCAACATAAAGGACGTGGTTTTGGAAGTATTGCAACTTACGTCAGATCTTATTTGCATCAGCTTGTTGAAGTGGTTCTTCAGGATGTGGGTGGACAATATCATTGGATTCGAGTTGGTGGAGAAAGTAGATCTGCATGTTATATCGCAATCTGCTATTTTGCACCTTTGAACATGTCTATCTATCAGACTAGAGCATGTAGCACGAGCCAACCTTTCCATCGTCTTTCTATTGATGTTTTGAGATATCAAGAGAAGGGCAAGGTCTTTGTGGTGGGAGATTTCAATGCTAGAGTTCACACTTGCCAATTCACACAATTCTATGCTCTTGACCACTCTCCTATTCTTGAAGAAGATGATGATCCTACATGGTCCCGTGCCTCCTTAGATACATCCACCAATGACATGAAAGAACACTTCTTGACTTTTGGAGCAATCTGTAGTTTGAAAATTCTGAACGGTACATCTCGTTTTCCTAGCTCTAACATGAAAACATACGTCTCTACCTCTGGATCAAGCATAGTAGACTACCTCCTCTCCTCATCTCTTGATAGTTCACTCATTTCAGCATTTGAAGTTTTGGATCTACAACCTGAATCTGATCACACTCCTCTACTGTCCTCACTATCCTTGTCTAGCTCATTTGCACCTCACAAGTTGAAAGGTTTTGATGGGACCAACACTACCTCTAGACTTCGTCTTGATCATCGGAAAAGACATCTTTATCAAACTGCTCTAGAGAATTTGATATCTATTACACAGTGGAGTCACAATCTTGACCAACGAGATACACAATTGACGGATGTCTTGAAGAAAATTACAACTCGATTTTTCTCTCAACACTCAAGCAGAAAGCTCAAATGTAACCCTTGCAATGGCTGGTTTGATGAAGAGTGCAAACTTGCTCGATTAAAGGCTCTAGACAAGGCTTGTGACTTGGAAGCAACAACCTTGTACAAGCAGTTGATCAAACGTAAGAAGAGAGCATTCTTGAGAAAGAAAGGCTTGGAACTTGCTTTTGATTTTCAGAAGGATCCCAAAGCTTTTTGGAGACGTTTAGCATCTCGTCCAAGTTCACCAAGTCTTGATCCTTCTGCTTTGTAGAGGTAGTGTTGCTCCCATCAAAACCTTTCAACTTGTAAGGTGCAAATGAGCTAGACAAGGATAGTGAGAACAGTAGAGGAGTGTGATCAGATTCAGGTTGTAGATCCAAAACTTCAAATGCTGAAATGAGTGAACTATCAAGAGATGAGGAGAGGAGGTAGTCTACTATGCTTGATCCAGAGGTAGAGACGTATGTTTTCATGTTAGAGCTAGGAAAACGGGATGTACCGTTCAGAATTTTCAAACTACAGATTGCTCCAAAAGTCAAGAAGTGTTCTTTCATGTCATTGGTGGATGTATCTAAGGAGGCACGGGACCATGTAGGATCATCATCTTCTTCAAGAATAGGAGAGTGGTCAAGAGCATAGAATTGTGTGAACTGGCAAGTGTGAACTCTAGCATTGAAATCTCCCACCACAAAGACCTTGCCCTTCTCTTGATATCTCAAAACATCAATAGAAAGACGATGGAAAGGTTGGCTCGTGCTACATGCTTTAGTCTGATAGATAGACATGTTCAAAGGTGCAAAATAGCAGATTGCGATATAACATGCAGATCTACTTTCTCCACCAACTCGAATCCAATGATATTGTCCACCCACATCCTGAAGAACCACTTCAACAAGCTGATGCAAATAAGATCTGACGTAAGTTGCAATACCTCCAAAACCACGTCCCTTATGTTGCTTGCGCTATGTGAGAGACGTAGTCACCGATCGTACTAATACTCTTTGTATTAGAACTGATTCTTACGTTAGTTATTAATTTTTTATTTGTATTGTTGTATTGCATTTTTTTATTGCATTTCTGTCTTTTGACTCTTTGGGTCTCCTGGGTTTGATGATAATCATTCATTCATGGGCTTACCGAGTCAAAGTACACTAGTAGTTTATATGAATAAATGAATGAATGAATATCAAGCCCGGAAGACCCAAAGAGTCAAAAGGCAGAAAAAAATACAATACAAAGTCAACATGTGAGCCTAGGAAACCCTAGGAGATCGTATCAATGCAAAAGAGCATTGGTACAACAAGAAACTATATCTCTAATATAAAGCCCTAGTGGGAGAGCTGACATCTGTAAAAGTGTATAGAAATCACTAGCAACTATCTTATGTCTACATCTAATCTCATCATACAAGGAACATACAATGAATACATGATCCTCATCCTCTATCTGATCTAAATCACAAAGTCTACAAAGCCGTTCACTCTTAACAATGTTTAGCCAACGTCCTTCCTCACTGCCAAGTCTATGAGAGCTAGTGCGGTGCTGAGCGATGATATGTCGAAGAGAGATTGAAATAGGTGCCCGGAGGTACTCTTGTTCACAATACACCAACATGGGGTTGACATTCTGCTGATAGTAAGCCATCTTGGTCTTGGGTTGAGACCATATAGCATGTAAAAACCTTTTCTGAATCAACTCCCGAAGAGCAATAGGTGGAAGGTCAAAATCACGCTCAAAAATCACGCCAATATTGCTCGAGGTTGTGAGCCTTAGCCTTATGGCACCATATGTGGCACCATATGCTATACTCCTTGCTGAATGTGGTTATTTACCTTTGGAAGCTGAAGCACTTTACTTGACGATCATCTATGTATCTAGGGTGAGATCTCTCGGAGAGACAAGACTACCTTGTCAAGCTCTAAGAGCTACACTCTCTTTTGGTTGGTACGCTGATGTGGTGGCTTGGTGTGGAGAAGGAACATATCTGAACGTGATTTTAACCTCCCACCTATTGCTCTTCGTGACTTGATACAAAGAAGATTTTTACATGCTCTATGGTCTCAACCTAAGACCAAGATGACTTATTATCAGCAGCAAGTCAATTCCATGCTGGTGTATTGCGATCAGGAATACCTCCAAGCATCTATATCAACCTCTCTCCGACATGTGATAGTTCAACATCGTACTAGTTCTCATAGACTTGGTATTAAGGAATGACGTTGGTTAAATATTGATAGGAGTGAACGTATTTGTAAACTTTGTGATTTAGATCAGATTGAAGATGAAGATCATGCATTCATCATATGTCCATTGTACTTGGATATCATATGTAGACATGCGATAGTCGCTAGCAATTTTTATTCACTCTTACATATGTCGACGCTTTCAATAAGATTATATATGCGAGACGTAGTTACTCATCATACTAATAATCTTCGTATTAGTACTGATTCAGACATTAGCTTCTGATTTTTAGAAGGACTCCTAAATCTAGAAGGACTTTCTGCAGAGCTACTACAATGGGGAGGTGATTCTCTCATTCCTATACTTACCAAGCTTCTGAATGATGCTGCTGTACATGGTTTCCCTAAGAGTTGGTTCATGCGCAAAGTGATTCCCATCCACAAGTCGGGCAAGAAGGATGATGTTACCAACTATAGAACTATCATGGTGGGCAACATCTTTGCCAAGTTATATGGGAGCTTGCTAGAGAGAAAACTCAGTGTTTGGGCAGAAGGATCCAATGTGAGAGCTCGTTCACAAGCAGGTTTTCGTCCTACTTTTAGCACCATTGATCATATCCTTTGTCTTCGTGTTGCTTGGGAGAAGTCAAAAGAAAATGATAAATCTCTCTATGCTGCTTTTATCGACTACACAAAAGCTTTTGATAGGGTGCCTAGGAAGCTCTTATGGGATAGATTTGTTGCCATTGGTGTTCCTAAAGACATGATGGCAGCGGTTTCTAAACTCTATGAACGAGTTTATGTGAAGCTTACCTCGACACAATCAAAGGAGATCTTTAGCACTATTGGAGTCATTCAAGGTTGTCCTCTCTCCTCTACTCTATTTGGTATCTTCATCGATGACGTGGAGAAATGTCTTGCTGAATTTGGAGAAGAAGGTGTGAAGTTGGGAATCTATATCATTCAAGCATTGATTTATGCTGATGATATCATCCTCCTATCACGTGATCCTTTGAGTTTACAACGACATTTGGATGCTATTGAGGTCTTTTGCAACAACATGCAGATGGAAGTGAACCTTTCGAAGTCCAAGGTGATGGTGGTGGGTTCAAAAGTGCGCCATTCTTTTCTCTACAAAGGCCAAGTTTTACAACAAGTGGAGAGTTACAAGTACTTGGGCATTGACTTCTCTCATAACTACAGTTGGGCTTTGTGCATTCATAAGAGAGTTGAAGCTGGTTACAAAGCTTTGTACTCTCTTTTGAATCGTTGTCGACGTGCTCATCTCTTAGCATGAGATTTGAGAAAGTTTCTCTTCAGGAGTTTGGGTTTGCCTGTGATACTTTATGGTGTTCAAGTGTGGGGGCCTGGTGCAAAGAAAGGAGCTTGGGAACGTATCGAGAAGGTTCAAAAAGTGTTCTTACAAGTGGAGCTTGGTGTAAGATGCCAAAAACCATATGCTATGCTCCTTGCTGAATCTGGTTGCTTATCCGTGGAAGCAGAAGCTCTTTACTTGACTATCATTTATGTCTCAAGAGTGAGATCCCTTGGAGAGACGAGATTACCTTGTCAAGCTCTAAGAGTTACATTCTCATTTGGTTGGTATGCTGATGTGGTGGCTTGGTGTGGAAGATGGAACATTTTTGAGCGTGATTTTGACCTTCCACCTATTGCTCTTCGGGAGTTGATTCAGAAAAGGTTTTTACATGCTATATGGTCTCAACCCAAGACCAAGATGGCTTACTATCAGCAGCATGTCAACCCCATGTTGGTGTATTGTGAACAAGAGTACCCCCAACACCGCACTAGCTCTTATAGACTTGGCATTGAGGAAGGACGTTGGCTAAACATTGTTAGGAGTGAACGGCTTTGTAGACTTTATGATTTAGATCAGATAGAGGATGAGGGATCATGTATTCATTGTATGTCCCTTGTATGATGAGATTAGATGTAGACATAAGATAGTTGCTAGTGATTTCTATACACTTTTACAGATGTCAGCTCTCCGACTAGAGCTTTATATTAGAGATATAGTTTCTTGTCGTACCAATGCTCTTTTGCATTGATACGATCTCCTAGGGTTTCCTAGGCTCACATGTTGACTTTGTATTGTATTTTTTTCTGCTTTTTGACTCTTTGGGTCTTCCAGGCTTGATATTCATTCATTCATTCATCTGCATGTTGTTGCAAAAGACCTCAAGAGCATCCAAATGTCGTTGTAAACTCAAAGGATCACGTGAAAGAATAATGATATCACCAGCATAAATCAATGCTTGAATGATATACATTCTCAACTTCACACTTTTTCCTCCAAATTCAGCAAGACATTTCTCCACGTCATCAATGAAGACCAAATAGAGGAGGGGAGAGAGGACAACCTTGAATGACTCCAATGGTGCTAAAGATCTCCTTTGATTGTGTCGAGGTGAGCTTCACATAAACTCGTTCATAGAGTTTAGAAACCGCTGCTATCATGTCTTCAGGAACACCTGTGGCAACAAGTCTGTCTCATAAGAGCTTCCTAGGCACCTTATCAAAAACTTTTGTGTAGTCGATAAAAGCAGCATAGAGAGATTTACCATGACTTGTGGATGAGAACCACTTTGTGCATAAACCAACTCTTAGGGAAATCATGTACATCAGCATCATTAAGCGCGCAATGGCTCAAGAGAAGTCACTGCAGTATGGGTTTGGTCTTTGAACCTTGATGCAGCAGGAGGAAGTCCATAAGCAGAAGCTGGAAGCTCTGGAAGCTAACCTCTGCACCACGGAGAAGATCACAACGAAGTATAAGACGGAAGCTTCTGCTTCTGCCAAGGAGTTGGCGCAACTGTGGAAGAGCAACCATGAGTTGCAGACACGTCTTCAGCAGCGCGAGCAGAAAGTTCTGCGGATCAGGGATAGGAATGAGAGAATGACCTCTCCATTGTAGTAGCTCCGCTGAAAGTCCTTCTAGATCCTCAGATTTTCCACTTGCGAGTTTCCTGAGCTGATGTTGTACTTCGTCCATTGAAAAAGTCTGCGGTAGTCCTTCACTTTGTGGCATACATGGTGCATGTGGAGAGAAGTAAAGTTGCTCAACGTAAGACATCAAAGCTGAAGGGTCAAGACTTGGTGAATTTATACACTCTTACTCTTACAGATGCTAACACTTTCACTAGGATTATATTTGCAAGACGTAGTTACTCATCATACTAATACTCTTCATATTACTACTGCTTCTTATGTTAGTTATTGAGTTTTGGTTTATGTTTTTGGATTGTGTTTTGTGTCTTTTGATTCTTTGGGTCTTCCGGGTATGATTATTATCATTTATCATAAAGACTTTGTCTTTCTCTTGATATTACATAACATCAACAGAATGACGATGGAATGGTTGACTCATACTACATGCTCTGGTGAGATAAATGGGCATGTTCAAAGGTGTAAAATAGCATATTGCAGTATAACATGCAGATCTAGTCTCTTCACCAACTCAAAGCTAATGATATTGCCCCCCAACATCACGAAGCACCACCTCAACAAGCTGATATAAATGAGAACTTCGGGAGTGATGGTTCTCCATAGTATTCTTGGGACTTCTCGCGTGAGAAGACTCTCCGGTGTCTCTTCCTGGCTCCTGATCTCTCATCACTGCTGCTACTGCTGCTTGAACCACTGCCTCTGAGACCTCCTGAACTGCTCGAGGTCCCTCCCGGCCTTCCTCCGTCGGGGCCATCCACACCACTGCCCGTTGGCATGGTCGCGGGTGCTGGTGGGTTCACGGACGGCTGCAGGTTGGCTGCAGCTGGGACAGATTCGCGGTTGGGGACGGGTCCGTCCTACCATCCCAAAGCGGTTGCGGAGGCTCTACAGAAATGCCTCCACGTCCTTCATTGCCTCGCAGATCTCTGAGTTGCTTGACTGACTCGCAGATCTAGCTCATTTGCACCTTACAAGTTGAAAGGTTTTGATGGGAGCAACACTACCTCTAGACTTCGTCTTGATCACCGGAAAAGACATCTTTATCAAACTGCTCTAGAGAATTTGATGTCTATTACACAGTGGAGCCACAATCTTGACCAACGAGATACACAATTGACGGATGTCTTGAAGAAAATTGCAACTCGGTTTTTCTCTCAACACTCAAGCAGAAAGCTCAAAGGTAACCCTTGCAATGGCTGGTTTGATGAAGAGTGCAAACTTGCTCGGTTAAAGGCTCTAGACAAGGCTTGTGACTTGGAAGCAACAACCTTGTACAAGCAGTTGATCAAACGTAAGAAGAGAGCTTTCTTGAGAAAGAAAGGCTTGGAACTTGCTTTTGATTTTCAGAAGGATCCCAAAGCTTTTTGGAGACGTTTAGCATCTCGTCCAAGTTCACCAAGTCTTGATCCTTCAGCTTTGATGTCCTACGTTGAGCAACTATACTTCTCTCCACATGCACCATGTATGCCACAAAGTGAAGGACTACCGCAGACCTTTTCAATGGACGAAGTACGACATCAGCTCAGTAGGCTTGCAAGTGGAAAATCTGAGGATCTAGAAGGACTTTCTGCATAGCTACTACAATGGGGAGTTGATTCTCTCATTCCTATACTTACCAAGCTTCTGAATGATGCTGTTGTACATGGTTTCCCTAAGAGTTGGTTCATGCGCAAAGTGATTCCCATCCACAAGTCAGGCAAGAAGGATGATGTTACCAACTATAGAACTATCATGGTGGGCAACATCTTTGCCAAGTTGTATGGGAGCTTGCTAGAGAGAAAACTCAGTGTTTGGGCAGAAGAATCCAATGTGAGAGCTCGTTCACAAGCAGGTTTTCGTCCTACCTTTAGCACCATTGATCATATTCTTTGTCTTCGTGTTGCTTGGGAGAAGTCAAAAGGAAATGGTAAAGCTCTCTATGCTGCTTTTATCGACTACACAAAAGCTTTTGATAGGGTGCCTAGGAAGCTCTTATGGGACAGACTTGTTGCAATTGGTGTTCCTAAAGACATGATGGCAGCGGTTTCTAAACTCTATGAACGAGTTTATGTGAAGCTTACCTCGACACAATCAAAGGAGATCTTTAGCACTATTGGAGTCATTCAAGGTTGTCCTCTCTCCCCTACTCTATTTGGTATCTTCATCGATGACGTGGAGAAATGTCTTGCTGAATTTAGAGGAGAAGGTGTGAAGTTGGGAATCTATATCATTCAAGCATTGATTTATGCTGATGATATCATCCTTCTATCACGTGATCCTTTGAGTTTACAACGACATTTGGATGCTCTTGAGGTCTTTTGCAACAACATGCAGATGGAAGTGAACCTTTCGAAGTCCAAGGTGATGGTGGTGGGTTCAAAAGTGCGCCATTCTTTTTTCTCTACAAAGGCCAAGTTTTACAACAAGTGGAGAGTTACAAGTACTTGGGCATTGACTTCTCTCATAACTACAGTTGGGCTTTGTGCATTCATAAGAGAGTTGAAGCTGGTTACAAAGCTTTGTACTCTCTTTTGAATCGTTGTCGACGTGCTCATCTCTTAGCATGGGATTTGAGAAAGTTTCTCTTCAGGAGTTTGGTTTTGCCTGTGATACTTTATGGTGTTCAAGTGTGGGGGCCTGGTGCAAGGAAAGGCGCTTGGGAACGTATCGAGAAGGTTCAAAAAGTGTTCTTACAAGTGGAGCTTGGTGTAAGATGCCAAACACCATATGCTATGCTCCTTGCTGAATCTGGTTGCTTATCCGTGGAAGCAGAAGCTCTTTACTTGACTATCATTTATGTCTCAAGAGTGAGATCTCTTGGAGAGACGAGATTACCTTGTCAAGCTCTAAGAGCTACATTCTCATTTGGTTGGTATGCTGATGTGGTGGCTTGGTGTGGAAGATGGAACATTTTTGAGCGTGATTTTGACCTTCCACCTATTGCTCTTCGGGAGTTGATTCAGAAAAGGTTTTTACATGCTATATGGTCTCAACCCAAGACCAAGATGGCTTACTATCAGCAGCATGTCAACCCCATGTTGGTGTATTGTGAACAAGAGTACCTCCGGGCACCTATTTCAATCTCTCTTCGACATATCATCGCTCAGCACCGCACTAGCTCTCATAGACTTGGCATTGAGGAAGAACGTTGGCTAAACATTGTTAGGAGTGAACGGCTTTGTAGACTTTGTGATTTAGATCAGATAGAGGATGAGGATCATGTATTCATTGTATGTCCCTTGTATGATGAGATTAGATGTAGACATAAGATAGTTGCTAGTGATTTCTATACACTTTTACAGATGTCAGCTCTCCCACTAGGGCTTTATATTAGAGATATAGTTTCTTGTCGTACCAATGCTCTTTTGCATTGATACGATCTCCTAGGGTTTCCTAGGCTCACATGTTGACTTTGTATTGTATTTTTTTCTGCCTTTTAACTCTTTGGGTCTTCCGGGCTTGATATTCATTCATTCATTCATTCATATAATCCTATTGAAAGCGTCGACATATGTAAGAGTGAATAAAAATTGCTAGCGACTATCGTATGTCTACATATGATATCCAAGTACAATGGACACATGATGAATGCATGATCTTCATCTTCAATCTGATCTAAATCACAATGTTTACAAATACGTTCACTCCTATCAATATTTAACCAACGTCCTTCCTTAATACCAAGTCTATGAGAACTAGTACGATGTTGAACTATCACATGTCGGAGAGAGGTTGATATAGATGCTTGGAGGTATTCCTGATCGCAATACACCAGCATGAAATTGACTTGCTGCTGATAATAAGTCATCTTGGTCTTAGGTTGAGACCATAGAGCATGTAAAAATCTTCTTTGTATCAAGTCACGAAGAGCAATAGGTGGGAGGTTAAAATCACGTTCAGATATGTTCCTTCTCCACACCAAGCCACCACATCAGCGTACCAACCAAAAGAGAGTGTAGCTCTTAGAGCTTGACAAGGTAGTCTTGTCTCTCCGAGAGATCTCACCCTAGATACATAGATGATCGTCAAGTAAAGTGCTTCAGCTTCCAAAGGTAAATAACCACATTCAGCAAGGAGTATAGCATATGGTGCCACATATGGTGCCATAAGGCTAAGGCTCACAACCTCGAGCAATATTGGCTAAGTTTGCAGATCAGGCACAACGAGATACAGCGATGGCTAACAAAGCTGTCTTGAAGGGGAGACAGATCTGGTTGGATCCTGATCTCACACCGCTACAAGCTGAAGCCAAGCAGAAGGAGCTTGTGAAGGTAAAAGAGGCTCAACAAGGAGGGTTCATTGCTTTCTTAAGAGATGGACGTGCTGTTGTTACACAAAAGAGACGAGATGCTTCCAAATAGCAGTTTTCGACCCTTAGAGTTATGATGTGGAACATTCATGGGCTTACTAAGTCAAAGTACACAAGCGCTTTACCAATTTGCAACAAGGCTGATATCATCAACTTGGTGGAGACATGGGAACATGAAGGAAACAATGTACATGAGTTGGATGGTTTTACTTTGATCGGCTCTACTTGGAACAAGCGCAAGCAACATAAAGGACGTGGTTTTGGAAGTATTGCAACTTACGTCAGATCTTATTTGCATCAGCTTGTTGAAGTGGTTCTTCAGGATGTGGGTGGACAATATCATTGGATTCGAGTTGGTGGAGAAAGTAGATCTGCATGTTATATCGCAATCTGCTATTTTGCACCTTTGAACATGTCTATCTATCAGACTAGAGCATGTAGCACGAGCCAACCTTTCCATCGTCTTTCTATTGATGTTTTGAGATATCAAGAGAAGGGCAAGGTCTTTGTGGTGGGAGATTTCAATGCTAGAGTTCACACTTGCCAATTCACACAATTCTATGCTCTTGACCACTCTCCTATTCTTGAAGAAGATGATGATCCTACATGGTCCCGTGCCTCCTTAGATACATCCACCAATGACATGAAAGAACACTTCTTGACTTTTGGAGCAATCTGTAGTTTGAAAATTCTGAACGGTACATCCCGTTTTCCTAGCTCTAACATGAAAACATACGTCTCTACCTCTGGATCAAGCATAGTAGACTACCTCCTCTCCTCATCTCTTGATAGTTCACTCATTTCAGCATTTGAAGTTTTGGATCTACAACCTGAATCTGATCACACTCCTCTACTGTCCTCACTATCCTTGTCTAGCTCATTTGCACCTCACAAGTTGAAAGGTTTTGATGGGACCAACACTACCTCTAGACTTCGTCTTGATCATCGGAAAAGACATCTTTATCAAACTGCTCTAGAGAATTTGATATCTATTACACAGTGGAGTCACAATCTTGACCAACGAGATACACAATTGACGGATGTCTTGAAGAAAATTACAACTCGATTTTTCTCTCAACACTCAAGCAGAAAGCTCAAATGTAACCCTTGCAATGGCTGGTTTGATGAAGAGTGCAAACTTGCTCGATTAAAGGCTCTAGACAAGGCTTGTGACTTGGAAGCAACAACCTTGTACAAGCAGTTGATCAAACGTAAGAAGAGAGCATTCTTGAGAAAGAAAGGCTTGGAACTTGCTTTTGATTTTCAGAAGGATCCCAAAGCTTTTTGGAGACGTTTAGCATCTCGTCCAAGTTCACCAAGTCTTGATCCTTCTGCTTTGTAGAGGTAGTGTTGCTCCCATCAAAACCTTTCAACTTGTAAGGTGCAAATGAGCTAGACAAGGATAGTGAGAACAGTAGAGGAGTGTGATCAGATTCAGGTTGTAGATCCAAAACTTCAAATGCTGAAATGAGTGAACTATCAAGAGATGAGGAGAGGAGGTAGTCTACTATGCTTGATCCAGAGGTAGAGACGTATGTTTTCATGTTAGAGCTAGGAAAACGGGATGTACCGTTCAGAATTTTCAAACTACAGATTGCTCCAAAAGTCAAGAAGTGTTCTTTCATGTCATTGGTGGATGTATCTAAGGAGGCACGGGACCATGTAGGATCATCATCTTCTTCAAGAATAGGAGAGTGGTCAAGAGCATAGAATTGTGTGAACTGGCAAGTGTGAACTCTAGCATTGAAATCTCCCACCACAAAGACCTTGCCCTTCTCTTGATATCTCAAAACATCAATAGAAAGACGATGGAAAGGTTGGCTCGTGCTACATGCTTTAGTCTGATAGATAGACATGTTCAAAGGTGCAAAATAGCAGATTGCGATATAACATGCAGATCTACTTTCTCCACCAACTCGAATCCAATGATATTGTCCACCCACATCCTGAAGAACCACTTCAACAAGCTGATGCAAATAAGATCTGACGTAAGTTGCAATACCTCCAAAACCACGTCCCTTATGTTGCTTGCGCTATGTGAGAGACGTAGTCACCGATCGTACTAATACTCTTTGTATTAGAACTGATTCTTACGTTAGTTATTAATTTTTTATTTGTATTGTTGTATTGCATTTTTTTATTGCATTTCTGTCTTTTGACTCTTTGGGTCTCCTGGGTTTGATGATAATCATTCATTCATGGGCTTACCGAGTCAAAGTACACTAGTAGTTTATATGAATAAATGAATGAATGAATATCAAGCCCGGAAGACCCAAAGAGTCAAAAGGCAGAAAAAAATACAATACAAAGTCAACATGTGAGCCTAGGAAACCCTAGGAGATCGTATCAATGCAAAAGAGCATTGGTACAACAAGAAACTATATCTCTAATATAAAGCCCTAGTGGGAGAGCTGACATCTGTAAAAGTGTATAGAAATCACTAGCAACTATCTTATGTCTACATCTAATCTCATCATACAAGGAACATACAATGAATACATGATCCTCATCCTCTATCTGATCTAAATCACAAAGTCTACAAAGCCGTTCACTCTTAACAATGTTTAGCCAACGTCCTTCCTCACTGCCAAGTCTATGAGAGCTAGTGCGGTGCTGAGCGATGATATGTCGAAGAGAGATTGAAATAGGTGCCCGGAGGTACTCTTGTTCACAATACACCAACATGGGGTTGACATTCTGCTGATAGTAAGCCATCTTGGTCTTGGGTTGAGACCATATAGCATGTAAAAACCTTTTCTGAATCAACTCCCGAAGAGCAATAGGTGGAAGGTCAAAATCACGCTCAAAAATCACGCCAATATTGCTCGAGGTTGTGAGCCTTAGCCTTATGGCACCATATGTGGCACCATATGCTATACTCCTTGCTGAATGTGGTTATTTACCTTTGGAAGCTGAAGCACTTTACTTGACGATCATCTATGTATCTAGGGTGAGATCTCTCGGAGAGACAAGACTACCTTGTCAAGCTCTAAGAGCTACACTCTCTTTTGGTTGGTACGCTGATGTGGTGGCTTGGTGTGGAGAAGGAACATATCTGAACGTGATTTTAACCTCCCACCTATTGCTCTTCGTGACTTGATACAAAGAAGATTTTTACATGCTCTATGGTCTCAACCTAAGACCAAGATGACTTATTATCAGCAGCAAGTCAATTCCATGCTGGTGTATTGCGATCAGGAATACCTCCAAGCATCTATATCAACCTCTCTCCGACATGTGATAGTTCAACATCGTACTAGTTCTCATAGACTTGGTATTAAGGAATGACGTTGGTTAAATATTGATAGGAGTGAACGTATTTGTAAACTTTGTGATTTAGATCAGATTGAAGATGAAGATCATGCATTCATCATATGTCCATTGTACTTGGATATCATATGTAGACATGCGATAGTCGCTAGCAATTTTTATTCACTCTTACATATGTCGACGCTTTCAATAAGATTATATATGCGAGACGTAGTTACTCATCATACTAATAATCTTCGTATTAGTACTGATTCAGACATTAGCTTCTGATTTTTAGAAGGACTCCTAAATCTAGAAGGACTTTCTGCAGAGCTACTACAATGGGGAGGTGATTCTCTCATT
This sequence comes from Asterella californica, assembly GCA_036924285.1. Lineage (NCBI taxonomy): Eukaryota > Viridiplantae > Streptophyta > Marchantiopsida > Marchantiales > Aytoniaceae > Asterella > Asterella californica. The sequence goes on from JAYKYS010000013.1 coordinate 69,534, forward strand.
CCTATACTTACCAAGCTTCTGAATGATGCTGCTGTACATGGTTTCCCTAAGAGTTGGTTCATGCGCAAAGTGATTCCCATCCACAAGTCGGGCAAGAAGGATGATGTTACCAACTATAGAACTATCATGGTGGGCAACATCTTTGCCAAGTTATATGGGAGCTTGCTAGAGAGAAAACTCAGTGTTTGGGCAGAAGGATCCAATGTGAGAGCTCGTTCACAAGCAGGTTTTCGTCCTACTTTTAGCACCATTGATCATATCCTTTGTCTTCGTGTTGCTTGGGAGAAGTCAAAAGAAAATGATAAATCTCTCTATGCTGCTTTTATCGACTACACAAAAGCTTTTGATAGGGTGCCTAGGAAGCTCTTATGGGATAGATTTGTTGCCATTGGTGTTCCTAAAGACATGATGGCAGCGGTTTCTAAACTCTATGAACGAGTTTATGTGAAGCTTACCTCGACACAATCAAAGGAGATCTTTAGCACTATTGGAGTCATTCAAGGTTGTCCTCTCTCCTCTACTCTATTTGGTATCTTCATCGATGACGTGGAGAAATGTCTTGCTGAATTTGGAGAAGAAGGTGTGAAGTTGGGAATCTATATCATTCAAGCATTGATTTATGCTGATGATATCATCCTCCTATCACGTGATCCTTTGAGTTTACAACGACATTTGGATGCTATTGAGGTCTTTTGCAACAACATGCAGATGGAAGTGAACCTTTCGAAGTCCAAGGTGATGGTGGTGGGTTCAAAAGTGCGCCATTCTTTTCTCTACAAAGGCCAAGTTTTACAACAAGTGGAGAGTTACAAGTACTTGGGCATTGACTTCTCTCATAACTACAGTTGGGCTTTGTGCATTCATAAGAGAGTTGAAGCTGGTTACAAAGCTTTGTACTCTCTTTTGAATCGTTGTCGACGTGCTCATCTCTTAGCATGAGATTTGAGAAAGTTTCTCTTCAGGAGTTTGGGTTTGCCTGTGATACTTTATGGTGTTCAAGTGTGGGGGCCTGGTGCAAAGAAAGGAGCTTGGGAACGTATCGAGAAGGTTCAAAAAGTGTTCTTACAAGTGGAGCTTGGTGTAAGATGCCAAAAACCATATGCTATGCTCCTTGCTGAATCTGGTTGCTTATCCGTGGAAGCAGAAGCTCTTTACTTGACTATCATTTATGTCTCAAGAGTGAGATCCCTTGGAGAGACGAGATTACCTTGTCAAGCTCTAAGAGTTACATTCTCATTTGGTTGGTATGCTGATGTGGTGGCTTGGTGTGGAAGATGGAACATTTTTGAGCGTGATTTTGACCTTCCACCTATTGCTCTTCGGGAGTTGATTCAGAAAAGGTTTTTACATGCTATATGGTCTCAACCCAAGACCAAGATGGCTTACTATCAGCAGCATGTCAACCCCATGTTGGTGTATTGTGAACAAGAGTACCCCCAACACCGCACTAGCTCTTATAGACTTGGCATTGAGGAAGGACGTTGGCTAAACATTGTTAGGAGTGAACGGCTTTGTAGACTTTATGATTTAGATCAGATAGAGGATGAGGGATCATGTATTCATTGTATGTCCCTTGTATGATGAGATTAGATGTAGACATAAGATAGTTGCTAGTGATTTCTATACACTTTTACAGATGTCAGCTCTCCGACTAGAGCTTTATATTAGAGATATAGTTTCTTGTCGTACCAATGCTCTTTTGCATTGATACGATCTCCTAGGGTTTCCTAGGCTCACATGTTGACTTTGTATTGTATTTTTTTCTGCTTTTTGACTCTTTGGGTCTTCCAGGCTTGATATTCATTCATTCATTCATCTGCATGTTGTTGCAAAAGACCTCAAGAGCATCCAAATGTCGTTGTAAACTCAAAGGATCACGTGAAAGAATAATGATATCACCAGCATAAATCAATGCTTGAATGATATACATTCTCAACTTCACACTTTTTCCTCCAAATTCAGCAAGACATTTCTCCACGTCATCAATGAAGACCAAATAGAGGAGGGGAGAGAGGACAACCTTGAATGACTCCAATGGTGCTAAAGATCTCCTTTGATTGTGTCGAGGTGAGCTTCACATAAACTCGTTCATAGAGTTTAGAAACCGCTGCTATCATGTCTTCAGGAACACCAGTGGCAACAAGTCTGTCTCATAAGAGCTTCCTAGGCACCTTATCAAAAACTTTTGTGTAGTCGATAAAAGCAGCATAGAGAGATTTACCATGACTTGTGGATGAGAACCACTTTGTGCATAAACCAACTCTTAGGGAAATCATGTACATCAGCATCATTAAGCGCGCAATGGCTCAAGAGAAGTCATTGCAGTATGGGTTTGGTCTTTGAACCTTGATGCAGCAGGAGGAAGTCCATAAGCAGAAGCTGGAAGCTCTGGAAGCTAACCTCTGCACCACGGAGAAGATCACAACGAAGTATAAGACGGAAGCTTCTGCTTCTGTCAAGGAGTTGGCGCAACTGTGGAAGAGCAACCATGAGTTGCAGACACGTCTTCAGCAGCGCGAGCAGAAAGTTCTGCGGATCAGGGATAGGAATGAGAGAATGACCTCTCCATTGTAGTAGCTCCGCTGAAAGTCCTTCTAGATCCTCAGATTTTCCACTTGCGAGTTTCCTGAGCTGATGTTGTACTTCGTCCATTGAAAAAGTCTGCGGTAGTCCTTCACTTTGTGGCATACATGGTGCATGTGGAGAGAAGTAAAGTTGCTCAACGTAAGACATCAAAGCTGAAGGGTCAAGACTTGGTGAATTTATACACTCTTACTCTTACAGATGCTAACACTTTCACTAGGATTATATTTGCAAGACGTAGTTACTCATCATACTAATACTCTTCATATTACTACTGCTTCTTATGTTAGTTATTGAGTTTTGGTTTATGTTTTTGGATTGTGTTTTGTGTCTTTTGATTCTTTGGGTCTTCCGGGTATGATTATTATCATTTATCATAAAGACTTTGTCTTTCTCTTGATATTACATAACATCAACAGAATGACGATGGAATGGTTGACTCATACTACATGCTCTGGTGAGATAAATGGGCATGTTCAAAGGTGTAAAATAGCATATTGCAGTATAACATGCAGATCTAGTCTCTTCACCAACTCAAAGCTAATGATATTGCCCCCCAACATCACGAAGCACCACCTCAACAAGCTGATATAAATGAGAACTTCGGGAGTGATGGTTCTCCATAGTATTCTTGGGACTTCTCGCGTGAGAAGACTCTCCGGTGTCTCTTCCTGGCTCCTGATCTCTCATCACTGCTGCTACTGCTGCTTGAACCACTGCCTCTGAGACCTCCTGAACTGCTCGAGGTCCCTCCCGGCCTTCCTCCGTCGGGGCCATCCACACCACTGCCCGTTGGCATGGTCGCGGGTGCTGGTGGGTTCACGGACGGCTGCAGGTTGGCTGCAGCTGGGACAGATTCGCGGTTGGGGACGGGTCCGTCCTACCATCCCAAAGCGGTTGCGGAGGCTCTACAGAAATGCCTCCACGTCCTTCATTGCCTCGCAGATCTCTGAGTTGCTTGACTGACTCGCAGATCTAGCTCATTTGCACCTTACAAGTTGAAAGGTTTTGATGGGAGCAACACTACCTCTAGACTTCGTCTTGATCACCGGAAAAGACATCTTTATCAAACTGCTCTAGAGAATTTGATGTCTATTACACAGTGGAGCCACAATCTTGACCAACGAGATACACAATTGACGGATGTCTTGAAGAAAATTGCAACTCGGTTTTTCTCTCAACACTCAAGCAGAAAGCTCAAAGGTAACCCTTGCAATGGCTGGTTTGATGAAGAGTGCAAACTTGCTCGGTTAAAGGCTCTAGACAAGGCTTGTGACTTGGAAGCAACAACCTTGTACAAGTAGTTGATCAAACGTAAGAAGAGAGCTTTCTTGAGAAAGAAAGGCTTGGAACTTGCTTTTGATTTTCAGAAGGATCCCAAAGCTTTTTGGAGACGTTTAGCATCTCGTCCAAGTTCACCAAGTCTTGATCCTTCAGCTTTGATGTCCTACGTTGAGCAACTATACTTCTCTCCACATGCACCATGTATGCCACAAAGTGAAGGACTACCGCAGACCTTTTCAATGGACGAAGTACGACATCAGCTCAGTAGGCTTGCAAGTGGAAAATCTGAGGATCTAGAAGGACTTTCTGCATAGCTACTACAATGGGGAGTTGATTCTCTCATTCCTATACTTACCAAGCTTCTGAATGATGCTGCTGTACATGGTTTCCCTAAGAGTTGGTTCATGCGCAAAGTGATTCCCATCCACAAGTCAGGCAAGAAGGATGATGTTACCAACTATAGAACTATCATGGTGGGCAACATCTTTGCCAAGTTGTATGGGAGCTTGCTAGAGAGAAAACTCAGTGTTTGGGCAGAAGAATCCAATGTGAGAGCTCGTTCACAAGCAGGTTTTCGTCCTACCTTTAGCACCATTGATCATATTCTTTGTCTTCGTGTTGCTTGGGAGAAGTCAAAAGGAAATGGTAAAGCTCTCTATGCTGCTTTTATCGACTACACAAAAGCTTTTGATAGGGTGCCTAGGAAGCTCTTATGGGACAGACTTGTTGCAATTGGTGTTCCTAAAGACATGATGGCAGCGGTTTCTAAACTCTATGAACGAGTTTATGTGAAGCTTACCTCGACACAATCAAAGGAGATCTTTAGCACTATTGGAGTCATTCAAGGTTGTCCTCTCTCCCCTACTCTATTTGGTATCTTCATCGATGACGTGGAGAAATGTCTTGCTGAATTTAGAGGAGAAGGTGTGAAGTTGGGAATCTATATCATTCAAGCATTGATTTATGCTGATGATATCATCCTTCTATCACGTGATCCTTTGAGTTTACAACGACATTTGGATGCTCTTGAGGTCTTTTGCAACAACATGCAGATGGAAGTGAACCTTTCGAAGTCCAAGGTGATGGTGGTGGGTTCAAAAGTGCGCCATTCTTTTCTCTACAAAGGCCAAGTTTTACAACAAGTGGAGAGTTACAAGTACTTGGGCATTGACTTCTCTCATAACTACAGTTGGGCTTTGTGCATTCATAAGAGAGTTGAAGCTGGTTACAAAGCTTTGTACTCTCTTTTGAATCGTTGTCGACGTGCTCATCTCTTAGCATGGGATTTGAGAAAGTTTCTCTTCAGGAGTTTGGTTTTGCCTGTGATACTTTATGGTGTTCAAGTGTGGGGGCCTGGTGCAAGGAAAGGCGCTTGGGAACGTATCGAGAAGGTTCAAAAAGTGTTCTTACAAGTGGAGCTTGGTGTAAGATGCCAAACACCATATGCTATGCTCCTTGCTGAATCTGGTTGCTTATCCGTGGAAGCAGAAGCTCTTTACTTGACTATCATTTATGTCTCAAGAGTGAGATCTCTTGGAGAGACGAGATTACCTTGTCAAGCTCTAAGAGCTACATTCTCATTTGGTTGGTATGCTGATGTGGTGGCTTGGTGTGGAAGATGGAACATTTTTGAGCGTGATTTTGACCTTCCACCTATTGCTCTTCGGGAGTTGATTCAGAAAAGGTTTTTACATGCTATATGGTCTCAACCCAAGACCAAGATGGCTTACTATCAGCAGCATGTCAACCCCATGTTGGTGTATTGTGAACAAGAGTACCTCCGGGCACCTATTTCAATCTCTCTTCGACATATCATCGCTCAGCACCGCACTAGCTCTCATAGACTTGGCATTGAGGAAGAACGTTGGCTAAACATTGTTAGGAGTGAACGGCTTTGTAGACTTTGTGATTTAGATCAGATAGAGGATGAGGATCATGTATTCATTGTATGTCCCTTGTATGATGAGATTAGATGTAGACATAAGATAGTTGCTAGTGATTTCTATACACTTTTACAGATGTCAGCTCTCCCACTAGGGCTTTATATTAGAGATATAGTTTCTTGTCGTACCAATGCTCTTTTGCATTGATACGATCTCCTAGGGTTTCCTAGGTTCACATGTTGACTTTGTATTGTATTTTTTTCTGCCTTTTAACTCTTTGGGTCTTCCGGGCTTGATATTCATTCATTCATTCATTCATATAATCCTATTGAAAGCGTCGACATATGTAAGAGTGAATAAAAATTGCTAGCGACTATCGTATGTCTACATATGATATCCAAGTACAATGGACACATGATGAATGCATGATCTTCATCTTCAATCTGATCTAAATCACAATGTTTACAAATACGTTCACTCCTATCAATATTTAACCAACGTCCTTCCTTAATACCAAGTCTATGAGAACTAGTACGATGTTGAACTATCACATGTCGGAGAGAGGTTGATATAGATGCTTGGAGGTATTCCTGATCGCAATACACCAGCATGAAATTGACTTGCTGCTGATAATAAGTCATCTTGGTCTTAGGTTGAGACCATAGAGCATGTAAAAATCTTCTTTGTATCAAGTCACGAAGAGCAATAGGTGGGAGGTTAAAATCACGTTCAGATATGTTCCTTCTCCACACCAAGCCACCACATCAGCGTACCAACCAAAAGAGAGTGTAGCTCTTAGAGCTTGACAAGGTAGTCTTGTCTCTCCGAGAGATCTCACCCTAGATACATAGATGATCGTCAAGTAAAGTGCTTCAGCTTCCAAAGGTAAATAACCACATTCAGCAAGGAGTATAGCATATGGTGCCACATATGGTGCCATAAGGCTAAGGCTCACAACCTCGAGCAATATTGGCTAAGTTTGCAGATCAGGCACAACGAGATACAGCGATGGCTAACAAAGCTGTCTTGAAGGGGAGACAGATCTGGTTGGATCCTGATCTCACACCGCTACAAGCTGAAGCCAAGCAGAAGGAGCTTGTGAAGGTAAAAGAGGCTCAACAAGGAGGGTTCATTGCTTTCTTAAGAGATGGACGTGCTGTTGTTACACAAAAGAGACGAGATGCTTCCAAATAGCAGTTTTCGACCCTTAGAGTTATGATGTGGAACATTCATGGGCTTACTAAGTCAAAGTACACAAGCGCTTTACCAATTTGCAACAAGGCTGATATCATCAACTTGGTGGAGACATGGGAACATGAAGGAAACAATGTACATGAGTTGGATGGTTTTACTTTGATCGGCTCTACTTGGAACAAGCGCAAGCAACATAAAGGACGTGGTTTTGGAAGTATTGCAACTTACGTCAGATCTTATTTGCATCAGCTTGTTGAAGTGGTTCTTCAGGATGTGGGTGGACAATATCATTGGATTCGAGTTGGTGGAGAAAGTAGATCTGCATGTTATATCGCAATCTGCTATTTTGCACCTTTGAACATGTCTATCTATCAGACTAGAGCATGTAGCACGAGCCAACCTTTCCATCGTCTTTCTATTGATGTTTTGAGATATCAAGAGAAGGGCAAGGTCTTTGTGGTGGGAGATTTCAATGCTAGAGTTCACACTTGCCAATTCACACAATTCTATGCTCTTGACCACTCTCCTATTCTTGAAGAAGATGATGATCCTACATGGTCCCGTGCCTCCTTAGATACATCCACCAATGACATGAAAGAACACTTCTTGACTTTTGGAGCAATCTGTAGTTTGAAAATTCTGAACGGTACATCCCGTTTTCCTAGCTCTAACATGAAAACATACGTCTCTACCTCTGGATCAAGCATAGTAGACTACCTCCTCTCCTCATCTCTTGATAGTTCACTCATTTCAGCATTTGAAGTTTTGGATCTACAACCTGAATCTGATCACACTCCTCTACTGTCCTCACTATCCTTGTCTAGCTCATTTGCACCTCACAAGTTGAAAGGTTTTGATGGGACCAACACTACCTCTAGACTTCGTCTTGATCATCGGAAAAGACATCTTTATCAAACTGCTCTAGAGAATTTGATATCTATTACACAGTGGAGTCACAATCTTGACCAACGAGATACACAATTGACGGATGTCTTGAAGAAAATTACAACTCGATTTTTCTCTCAACACTCAAGCAGAAAGCTCAAATGTAACCCTTGCAATGGCTGGTTTGATGAAGAGTGCAAACTTGCTCGATTAAAGGCTCTAGACAAGGCTTGTGACTTGGAAGCAACAACCTTGTATAAGCAGTTGATCAAACGTAAGAAGAGAGCATTCTTGAGAAAGAAAGGCTTGGAACTTGCTTTTGATTTTCAGAAGGATCCCAAAGCTTTTTGGAGACGTTTAGCATCTCGTCCAAGTTCACCAAGTCTTGATCCTTCTGCTTTGTAGAGGTAGTGTTGCTCCCATCAAAACCTTTCAACTTGTAAGGTGCAAATGAGCTAGACAAGGATAGTGAGAACAGTAGAGGAGTGTGATCAGATTCAGGTTGTAGATCCAAAACTTCAAATGCTGAAATGAGTGAACTATCAAGAGATGAGGAGAGGAGGTAGTCTACTATGCTTGATCCAGAGGTAGAGACGTATGTTTTCATGTTAGAGCTAGGAAAACGGGATGTACCGTTCAGAATTTTCAAACTACAGATTGCTCCAAAAGTCAAGAAGTGTTCTTTCATGTCATTGGTGGATGTATCTAAGGAGGCACGGGACCATGTAGGATCATCATCTTCTTCAAGAATAGGAGAGTGGTCAAGAGCATAGAATTGTGTGAACTGGCAAGTGTGAACTCTAGCATTGAAATCTCCCACCACAAAGACCTTGCCCTTCTCTTGATATCTCAAAACATCAATAGAAAGACGATGGAAAGGTTGGCTCGTGCTACATGCTTTAGTCTGATAGATAGACATGTTCAAAGGTGCAAAATAGCAGATTGCGATATAACATGCAGATCTACTTTCTCCACCAACTCGAATCCAATGATATTGTCCACCTACATCCTGAAGAACCACTTCAACAAGCTGATGCAAATAAGATCTGACGTAAGTTGCAATACCTCCAAAACCACGTCCCTTATGTTGCTTGCGCTATGTGAGAGACGTAGTCACCGATCGTACTAATACTCTTTGTATTAGAACTGATTCTTACGTTAGTTATTAATTTTTTATTTGTATTGTTGTATTGCATTTTTTTATTGCATTTCTGTCTTTTGACTCTTTGGGTCTCCTGGGTTTGATGATAATCATTCATTCATGGGCTTACCGAGTCAAAGTACACTAGTAGTTTATATGAATAAATGAATGAATGAATGAATATCAAGCCCGGAAGACCCAAAGAGTCAAAAGGCAGAAAAAAATACAATACAAAGTCAACATGTGAGCCTAGGAAACCCTAGGAGATCGTATCAATGCAAAAGAGCATTGGTACAACAAGAAACTATATCTCTAATATAAAGCCCTAGTGGGAGAGCTGACATCTGTAAAAGTGTATAGAAATCACTAGCAACTATCTTATGTCTACATCTAATCTCATCATACAAGGAACATACAATGAATACATGATCCTCATCCTCTATCTGATCTAAATCACAAAGTCTACAAAGCCGTTCACTCTTAACAATGTTTAGCCAACGTCCTTCCTCACTGCCAAGTCTATGAGAGCTAGTGCGGTGCTGAGCGATGATATGTCGAAGAGAGATTGAAATAGGTGCCCGGAGGTACTCTTGTTCACAATACACCAACATGGGGTTGACATGCTGCTGATAGTAAGCCATCTTGGTCTTGGGTTGAGACCATATAGCATGTAAAAACCTTTTCTGAATCAACTCCCGAAGAGCAATAGGTGGAAGGTCAAAATCACGCTCAAAAATCACGCCAATATTGCTCGAGGTTGTGAGCCTTAGCCTTATGGCACCATATGTGGCACCATATGCTATACTCCTTGCTGAATGTGGTTATTTACCTTTGGAAGCTGAAGCACTTTACTTGACGATCATCTATGTATCTAGGGTGAGATCTCTCGGAGAGACAAGACTACCTTGTCAAGCTCTAAGAGCTACACTCTCTTTTGGTTGGTACGCTGATGTGGTGGCTTGGTGTGGAGAAGGAACATATCTGAACGTGATTTTAACCTCCCACCTATTGCTCTTCGTGACTTGATACAAAGAAGATTTTTACATGCTCTATGGTCTCAACCTAAGACCAAGATGACTTATTATCAGCAGCAAGTCAATTCCATGCTGGTGTATTGCGATCAGGAATACCTCCAAGCATCTATATCAACCTCTCTCCGACATGTGATAGTTCAACATCGTACTAGTTCTCATAGACTTGGTATTAAGGAATGACGTTGGTTAAATATTGATAGGAGTGAACGTATTTGTAAACTTTGTGATTTAGATCAGATTGAAGATGAAGATCATGCATTCATCATATGTCCATTGTACTTGGATATCATATGTAGACATGCGATAGTCGCTAGCAATTTTTATTCACTCTTACATATGTCGACGCTTTCAATAAGATTATATATGCGAGACGTAGTTACTCATCATACTAATAATCTTCGTATTAGTACTGATTCAGACATTAGCTTCTGATTTTTAGAAGGACTCCTAAATCTAGAAGGACTTTCTGCAGAGCTACTACAATGGGGAGGTGATTCTCTCATTCCTATACTTACCAAGCTTCTGAATGATGCTGCTGTACATGGTTTCCCTAAGAGTTGGTTCATGCGCAAAGTGATTCCCATCCACAAGTCGGGCAAGAAGGATGATGTTACCAACTATAGAACTATCATGGTGGGCAACATCTTTGCCAAGTTATATGGGAGCTTGCTAGAGAGAAAACTCAGTGTTTGGGCAGAAGGATCCAATGTGAGAGCTCGTTCACAAGCAGGTTTTCGTCCTACTTTTAGCACCATTGATCATATCCTTTGTCTTCGTGTTGCTTGGGAGAAGTCAAAAGAAAATGATAAATCTCTCTATGCTGCTTTTATCGACTACACAAAAGCTTTTGATAGGGTGCCTAGGAAGCTCTTATGGGATAGATTTGTTGCCATTGGTGTTCCTAAAGACATGATGGCAGCGGTTTCTAAACTCTATGAACGAGTTTATGTGAAGCTTACCTCGACACAATCAAAGGAGATCTTTAGCACTATTGGAGTCATTCAAGGTTGTCCTCTCTCCTCTACTCTATTTGGTATCTTCATCGATGACGTGGAGAAATGTCTTGCTGAATTTGGAGAAGAAGGTGTGAAGTTGGGAATCTATATCATTCAAGCATTGATTTATGCTGATGATATCATCCTCCTATCACGTGATCCTTTGAGTTTACAACGACATTTGGATGCTATTGAGGTCTTTTGCAACAACATGCAGATGGAAGTGAACCTTTCGAAGTCCAAGGTGATGGTGGTGGGTTCAAAAGTGCGCCATTCTTTTCTCTACAAAGGCCAAGTTTTACAACAAGTGGAGAGTTACAAGTACTTGGGCATTGACTTCTCTCATAACTACAGTTGGGCTTTGTGCATTCATAAGAGAGTTGAAGCTGGTTACAAAGCTTTGTACTCTCTTTTGAATCGTTGTCGACGTGCTCATCTCTTAGCATGAGATTTGAGAAAGTTTCTCTTCAGGAGTTTGGGTTTGCCTGTGATACTTTATGGTGTTCAAGTGTGGGGGCCTGGTGCAAAGAAAGGAGCTTGGGAACGTATCGAGAAGGTTCAAAAAGTGTTCTTACAAGTGGAGCTTGGTGTAAGATGCCAAAAACCATATGCTATGCTCCTTGCTGAATCTGGTTGCTTATCCGTGGAAGCAGAAGCTCTTTACTTGACTATCATTTATGTCTCAAGAGTGAGATCCCTTGGAGAGACGAGATTACCTTGTCAAGCTCTAAGAGTTACATTCTCATTTGGTTGGTATGCTGATGTGGTGGCTTGGTGTGGAAGATGGAACATTTTTGAGCGTGATTTTGACCTTCCACCTATTGCTCTTCGGGAGTTGATTCAGAAAAGGTTTTTACATGCTATATGGTCTCAACCCAAGACCAAGATGGCTTACTATCAGCAGCATGTCAACCCCATGTTGGTGTATTGTGAACAAGAGTACCCCCAACACCGCACTAGCTCTTATAGACTTGGCATTGAGGAAGGACGTTGGCTAAACATTGTTAGGAGTGAACGGCTTTGTAGACTTTATGATTTAGATCAGATAGAGGATGAGGGATCATGTATTCATTGTATGTCCCTTGTATGATGAGATTAGATGTAGACATAAGATAGTTGCTAGTGATTTCTATACACTTTTACAGATGTCAGCTCTCCGACTAGAGCTTTATATTAGAGATATAGTTTCTTGTCGTACCAATGCTCTTTTGCATTGATACGATCTCCTAGGGTTTCCTAGGCTCACATGTTGACTTTGTATTGTATTTTTTTCTGCTTTTTGACTCTTTGGGTCTTCCAGGCTTGATATTCATTCATTCATTCATCTGCATGTTGTTGCAAAAGACCTCAAGAGCATCCAAATGTCGTTGTAAACTCAAAGGATCACGTGAAAGAATAATGATATCACCAGCATAAATCAATGCTTGAATGATATACATTCTCAACTTCACACTTTTTCCTCCAAATTCAGCAAGACATTTCTCCACGTCATCAATGAAGACCAAATAGAGGAGGGGAGAGAGGACAACCTTGAATGACTCCAATGGTGCTAAAGATCTCCTTTGATTGTGTCGAGGTGAGCTTCACATAAACTCGTTCATAGAGTTTAGAAACCGCTGCTATCATGTCTTCAGGAACACCTGTGGCAACAAGTCTGTCTCATAAGAGCTTCCTAGGCACCTTATCAAAAACTTTTGTGTAGTCGATAAAAGCAGCATAGAGAGATTTACCATGACTTGTGGATGAGAACCACTTTGTGCATAAACCAACTCTTAGGGAAATCATGTACATCAGCATCATTAAGCGCGCAATGGCTCAAGAGAAGTCACTGCAGTATGGGTTTGGTCTTTGAACCTTGATGCAGCAGGAGGAAGTCCATAAGCAGAAGCTGGAAGCTCTGGAAGCTAACCTCTGCACCACGGAGAAGATCACAACGAAGTATAAGACGGAAGCTTCTGCTTCTGCCAAGGAGTTGGCGCAACTGTGGAAGAGCAACCATGAGTTGCAGACACGTCTTCAGCAGCGCGAGCAGAAAGTTCTGCGGATCAGGGATAGGAATGAGAGAATGACCTCTCCATTGTAGTAGCTCCGCTGAAAGTCCTTCTAGATCCTCAGATTTTCCACTTGCGAGTTTCCTGAGCTGATGTTGTACTTCGTCCATTGAAAAAGTCTGCGGTAGTCCTTCACTTTGTGGCATACATGGTGCATGTGGAGAGAAGTAAAGTTGCTCAACGTAAGACATCAAAGCTGAAGGGTCAAGACTTGGTGAATTTATACACTCTTACTCTTACAGATGCTAACACTTTCACTAGGATTATATTTGCAAGACGTAGTTACTCATCATACTAATACTCTTCATATTACTACTGCTTCTTATGTTAGTTATTGAGTTTTGGTTTATGTTTTTGGATTGTGTTTTGTGTCTTTTGATTCTTTGGGTCTTCCGGGTATGATTATTATCATTTATCATAAAGACTTTGTCTTTCTCTTGATATTACATAACATCAACAGAATGACGATGGAATGGTTGACTCATACTACATGCTCTGGTGAGATAAATGGGCATGTTCAAAGGTGTAAAATAGCATATTGCAGTATAACATGCAGATCTAGTCTCTTCACCAACTCAAAGCTAATGATATTGCCCCCCAACATCACGAAGCACCACCTCTACAAGCTGATATAAATGAGAACTTCGGGAGTGATGGTTCTCCATAGTATTCTTGGGACTTCTCGCGTGAGAAGACTCTCCGGTGTCTCTTCCTGGCTCCTGATCTCTCATCACTGCTGCTACTGCTGCTTGAACCACTGCCTCTGAGACCTCCTGAACTGCTCGAGGTCCCTCCCGGCCTTCCTCCGTCGGGGCCATCCACACCACTGCCCGTTGGCATGGTCGCGGGTGCTGGTGGGTTCACGGACGGCTGCAGGTTGGCTGCAGCTGGGACAGATTCGCGGTTGGGGACGGGTCCGTCCTACCATCCCAAAGCGGTTGCGGAGGCTCTACAGAAATGCCTCCACGTCCTTCATTGCCTCGCAGATCTCTGAGTTGCTTGACTGACTCGCAGATCTAGCTCATTTGCACCTTACAAGTTGAAAGGTTTTGATGGGAGCAACACTACCTCTAGACTTCGTCTTGATCACCGGAAAAGACATCTTTATCAAACTGCTCTAGAGAATTTGATGTCTATTACACAGTGGAGCCACAATCTTGACCAACGAGATACACAATTGACGGATGTCTTGAAGAAAATTGCAACTCGGTTTTTCTCTCAACACTCAAGCAGAAAGCTCAAAGGTAACCCTTGCAATGGCTGGTTTGATGAAGAGTGCAAACTTGCTCGGTTAAAGGCTCTAGACAAGGCTTGTGACTTGGAAGCAACAACCTTGTACAAGCAGTTGATCAAACGTAAGAAGAGAGCTTTCTTGAGAAAGAAAGGCTTGGAACTTGCTTTTGATTTTCAGAAGGATCCCAAAGCTTTTTGGAGACGTTTAGCATCTCGTCCAAGTTCACCAAGTCTTGATCCTTCAGCTTTGATGTCCTACGTTGAGCAACTATACTTCTCTCCACATGCACCATGTATGCCACAAAGTGAAGGACTACCGCAGACCTTTTCAATGGACGAAGTACGACATCAGCTCAGTAGGCTTGCAAGTGGAAAATCTGAGGATCTAGAAGGACTTTCTGCATAGCTACTACAATGGGGAGTTGATTCTCTCATTCCTATACTTACCAAGCTTCTGAATGATGCTGCTGTACATGGTTTCCCTAAGAGTTGGTTCATGCGCAAAGTGATTCCCATCCACAAGTCAGGCAAGAAGGATGATGTTACCAACTATAGAACTATCATGGTGGGCAACATCTTTGCCAAGTTGTATGGGAGCTTGCTAGAGAGAAAACTCAGTGTTTGGGCAGAAGAATCCAATGTGAGAGCTCGTTCACAAGCAGGTTTTCGTCCTACCTTTAGCACCATTGATCATATTCTTTGTCTTCGTGTTGCTTGGGAGAAGTCAAAAGGAAATGGTAAAGCTCTCTATGCTGCTTTTATCGACTACACAAAAGCTTTTGATAGGGTGCCTAGGAAGCTCTTATGGGACAGACTTGTTGCAATTGGTGTTCCTAAAGACATGATGGCAGCGGTTTCTAAACTCTATGAACGAGTTTATGTGAAGCTTACCTCGACACAATCAAAGGAGATCTTTAGCACTATTGGAGTCATTCAAGGTTGTCCTCTCTCCCCTACTCTATTTGGTATCTTCATCGATGACGTGGAGAAATGTCTTGCTGAATTTAGAGGAGAAGGTGTGAAGTTGGGAATCTATATCATTCAAGCATTGATTTATGCTGATGATATCATCCTTCTATCACGTGATCCTTTGAGTTTACAACGACATTTGGATGCTCTTGAGGTCTTTTGCAACAACATGCAGATGGAAGTGAACCTTTCGAAGTCCAAGGTGATGGTGGTGGGTTCAAAAGTGCGCCATTCTTTTCTCTACAAAGGCCAAGTTTTACAACAAGTGGAGAGTTACAAGTACTTGGGCATTGACTTCTCTCATAACTACAGTTGGGCTTTGTGCATTCATAAGAGAGTTGAAGCTGGTTACAAAGCTTTGTACTCTCTTTTGAATCGTTGTCGACGTGCTCATCTCTTAGCATGG
Source organism: Asterella californica (assembly GCA_036924285.1). NCBI lineage: Eukaryota > Viridiplantae > Streptophyta > Marchantiopsida > Marchantiales > Aytoniaceae > Asterella > Asterella californica. The sequence goes on from JAYKYS010000013.1 coordinate 85,192, forward strand.
GATTTGAGAAAGTTTCTCTTCAGGAGTTTGGTTTTGCCTGTGATACTTTATGGTGTTCAAGTGTGGGGGCCTGGTGCAAGGAAAGGCGCTTGGGAACGTATCGAGAAGGTTCAAAAAGTGTTCTTACAAGTGGAGCTTGGTGTAAGATGCCAAACACCATATGCTATGCTCCTTGCTGAATCTGGTTGCTTATCCGTGGAAGCAGAAGCTCTTTACTTGACTATCATTTATGTCTCAAGAGTGAGATCTCTTGGAGAGACGAGATTACCTTGTCAAGCTCTAAGAGCTACATTCTCATTTGGTTGGTATGCTGATGTGGTGGCTTGGTGTGGAAGATGGAACATTTTTGAGCGTGATTTTGACCTTCCACCTATTGCTCTTCGGGAGTTGATTCAGAAAAGGTTTTTACATGCTATATGGTCTCAACCCAAGACCAAGATGGCTTACTATCAGCAGCATGTCAACCCCATGTTGGTGTATTGTGAACAAGAGTACCTCCGGGCACCTATTTCAATCTCTCTTCGACATATCATCGCTCAGCACCGCACTAGCTCTCATAGACTTGGCATTGAGGAAGAACGTTGGCTAAACATTGTTAGGAGTGAACGGCTTTGTAGACTTTGTGATTTAGATCAGATAGAGGATGAGGATCATGTATTCATTGTATGTCCCTTGTATGATGAGATTAGATGTAGACATAAGATAGTTGCTAGTGATTTCTATACACTTTTACAGATGTCAGCTCTCCCACTAGGGCTTTATATTAGAGATATAGTTTCTTGTCGTACCAATGCTCTTTTGCATTGATACGATCTCCTAGGGTTTCCTAGGCTCACATGTTGACTTTGTATTGTATTTTTTTCTGCCTTTTAACTCTTTGGGTCTTCCGGGCTTGATATTCATTCATTCATTCATTCATATAATCCTATTGAAAGCGTCGACATATGTAAGAGTGAATAAAAATTGCTAGCGACTATCGTATGTCTACATATGATATCCAAGTACAATGGACACATGATGAATGCATGATCTTCATCTTCAATCTGATCTAAATCACAATGTTTACAAATACGTTCACTCCTATCAATATTTAACCAACGTCATTCCTTAATACCAAGTCTATGAGAACTAGTACGATGTTGAACTATCACATGTCGGAGAGAGGTTGATATAGATGCTTGGAGGTATTCCTGATCGCAATACACCAGCATGAAATTGACTTGCTGCTGATAATAAGTCATCTTGGTCTTAGGTTGAGACCATAGAGCATGTAAAAATCTTTTTTGTATCAAGTCACGAAGAGCAATAGGTGGGAGGTTAAAATCACGTTCAGATATGTTCCTTCTCCACACCAAGCCACCACATCAGCGTACCAACCAAAAGAGAGTGTAGCTCTTAGAGCTTGACAAGGTAGTCTTGTCTCTCCGAGAGATCTCACCCTAGATACATAGATGATCGTCAAGTAAAGTGCTTCAGCTTCCAAAGGTAAATAACCACATTCAGCAAGGAGTATAGCATATGGTGCCACATATGGTGCCATAAGGCTAAGGCTCACAACCTCGAGCAATATTGGCTAAGTTTGCAGATCAGGCACAACGAGATACAGCGATGGCTAACAAAGCTGTCTTGAAGGGGAGACAGATCTGGTTGGATCCTGATCTCACACCGCTACAAGCTGAAGCCAAGCAGAAGGAGCTTGTGAAGGTAAAAGAGGCTCAACAATGAGGGTTCATTGCTTTCTTAAGAGATGGACGTGCTGTTGTTACACAAAAGAGACGAGATGCTTCCAAATAGCAGTTTTCGACCCTTAGAGTTATGATGTGGAACATTCATGGGCTTACTAAGTCAAAGTACACAAGCGCTTTACCAATTTGCAACAAGGCTGATATCATCAACTTGGTGGAGACATGGGAACATGAAGGAAACAATGTACATGAGTTGGATGGTTTTACTTTGATCGGCTCTACTTGGAACAAGCGCAAGCAACATAAAGGACGTGGTTTTGGAAGTATTGCAACTTACGTCAGATCTTATTTGCATCAGCTTGTTGAAGTGGTTCTTCAGGATGTGGGTGGACAATATCATTGGATTCGAGTTGGTGGAGAAAGTAGATCTGCATGTTATATCGCAATCTGCTATTTTGCACCTTTGAACATGTCTATCTATCAGACTAGAGCATGTAGCACGAGCCAACCTTTCCATCGTCTTTCTATTGATGTTTTGAGATATCAAGAGAAGGGCAAGGTCTTTGTGGTGGGAGATTTCAATGCTAGAGTTCACACTTGCCAATTCACACAATTCTATGCTCTTGACCACTCTCCTATTCTTGAAGAAGATGATGATCCTACATGGTCCCGTGCCTCCTTAGATACATCCACCAATGACATGAAAGAACACTTCTTGACTTTTGGAGCAATCTGTAGTTTGAAAATTCTGAACGGTACATCCCGTTTTCTTAGCTCTAACATGAAAACATACGTCTCTACCTCTGGATCAAGCATAGTAGACTACCTCCTCTCCTCATCTCTTGATAGTTCACTCATTTCAGCATTTGAAGTTTTGGATCTACAACCTGAATCTGATCACACTCCTCTACTGTCCTCACTATCCTTGTCTAGCTCATTTGCACCTCACAAGTTGAAAGGTTTTGATGGGACCAACACTACCTCTAGACTTCGTCTTGATCATCGGAAAAGACATCTTTATCAAACTGCTCTAGAGAATTTGATATCTATTACACAGTGGAGTCACAATCTTGACCAACGAGATACACAATTGACGGATGTCTTGAAGAAAATTACAACTCGATTTTTCTCTCAACACTCAAGCAGAAAGCTCAAATGTAACCCTTGCAATGGCTGGTTTGATGAAGAGTGCAAACTTGCTCGATTAAAGGCTCTAGACAAGGCTTGTGACTTGGAAGCAACAACCTTGTATAAGCAGTTGATCAAACGTAAGAAGAGAGCATTCTTGAGAAAGAAAGGCTTGGAACTTGCTTTTGATTTTCAGAAGGATCCCAAAGCTTTTTGGAGACGTTTAGCATCTCGTCCAAGTTCACCAAGTCTTGATCCTTCTGCTTTGTAGAGGTAGTGTTGCTCCCATCAAAACCTTTCAACTTGTAAGGTGCAAATGAGCTAGACAAGGATAGTGAGAACAGTAGAGGAGTGTGATCAGATTCAGGTTGTAGATCCAAAACTTCAAATGCTGAAATGAGTGAACTATCAAGAGATGAGGAGAGGAGGTAGTCTACTATGCTTGATCCAGAGGTAGAGACGTATGTTTTCATGTTAGAGCTAGGAAAACGGGATGTACCGTTCAGAATTTTCAAACTACAGATTGCTCCAAAAGTCAAGAAGTGTTCTTTCATGTCATTGGTGGATGTATCTAAGGAGGCACGGGACCATGTAGGATCATCATCTTCTTCAAGAATAGGAGAGTGGTCAAGAGCATAGAATTGTGTGAACTGGCAAGTGTGAACTCTAGCATTGAAATCTCCCACCACAAAGACCTTGCCCTTCTCTTGATATCTCAAAACATCAATAGAAAGACGATGGAAAGGTTGGCTCGTGCTACATGCTTTAGTCTGATAGATAGACATGTTCAAAGGTGCAAAATAGCAGATTGCGATATAACATGCAGATCTACTTTCTCCACCAACTCGAATCCAATGATATTGTCCACCCACATCCTGAAGAACCACTTCAACAAGCTGATGCAAATAAGATCTGACGTAAGTTGCAATACCTCCAAAACCACGTCCCTTATGTTGCTTGCGCTATGTGAGAGACGTAGTCACCGATCGTACTAATACTCTTTGTATTAGAACTGATTCTTACGTTAGTTATTAATTTTTTATTTGTATTGTTGTATTGCATTTTTTTATTGCATTTCTGTCTTTTGACTCTTTGGGTCTCCTGGGTTTGATGATAATCATTCATTCATGGGCTTACCGAGTCAAAGTACACTAGTAGTTTATATGAATAAATGAATGAATGAATATCAAGCCCGGAAGACCCAAAGAGTCAAAAGGCAGAAAAAAATACAATACAAAGTCAACATGTGAGCCTAGGAAACCCTAGGAGATCGTATCAATGCAAAAGAGCATTGGTACAACAAGAAACTATATCTCTAATATAAAGCCCTAGTGGGAGAGCTGACATCTGTAAAAGTGTATAGAAATCACTAGCAACTATCTTATGTCTACATCTAATCTCATCATACAAGGAACATACAATGAATACATGATCCTCATCCTCTATCTGATCTAAATCACAAAGTCTACAAAGCCGTTCACTCTTAACAATGTTTAGCCAACGTCCTTCCTCACTGCCAAGTCTATGAGAGCTAGTGCGGTGCTGAGCGATGATATGTCGAAGAGAGATTGAAATAGGTGCCCGGAGGTACTCTTGTTCACAATACACCAACATGGGGTTGACATGCTGCTGATAGTAAGCCATCTTGGTCTTGGGTTGAGACCATATAGCATGTAAAAACCTTTTCTGAATCAACTCCCGAAGAGCAATAGGTGGAAGGTCAAAATCACGCTCAAAAATCACGCCAATATTGCTCGAGGTTGTGAGCCTTAGCCTTATGGCACCATATGTGGCACCATATGCTATACTCCTTGTTGAATGTGGTTATTTACCTTTGGAAGCTGAAGCACTTTACTTGACGATCATCTATGTATCTAGGGTGAGATCTCTCGGAGAGACAAGACTACCTTGTCAAGCTCTAAGAGCTACACTCTCTTTTGGTTGGTACGCTGATGTGGTGGCTTGGTGTGGAGAAGGAACATATCTGAACGTGATTTTAACCTCCCACCTATTGCTCTTCGTGACTTGATACAAAGAAGATTTTTACATGCTCTATGGTCTCAACCTAAGACCAAGATGACTTATTATCAGCAGCAAGTCAATTCCATGCTGGTGTATTGCGATCAGGAATACCTCCAAGCATCTATATCAACCTCTCTCCGACATGTGATAGTTCAACATCGTACTAGTTCTCATAGACTTGGTATTAAGGAATGACGTTGGTTAAATATTGATAGGAGTGAACGTATTTGTAAACTTTGTGATTTAGATCAGATTGAAGATGAAGATCATGCATTCATCATATGTCCATTGTACTTGGATATCATATGTAGACATGCGATAGTCGCTAGCAATTTTTATTCACTCTTACATATGTCGACGCTTTCAATAAGATTATATATGCGAGACGTAGTTACTCATCATACTAATAATCTTCATATTAGTACTGATTCAGACATTAGCTTCTGATTTTTAGAAGGACTCCTAAATCTAGAAGGACTTTCTGCAGAGCTACTACAATGGGGAGGTGATTCTCTCATTCCTATACTTACCAAGCTTCTGAATGATGCTGCTGTACATGGTTTCCCTAAGAGTTGGTTCATGCGCAAAGTGATTCCCATCCACAAGTCGGGCAAGAAGGATGATGTTACCAACTATAGAACTATCATGGTGGGCAACATCTTTGCCAAGTTATATGGGAGCTTGCTAGAGAGAAAACTCAGTGTTTGGGCAGAAGGATCCAATGTGAGAGCTCGTTCACAAGCAGGTTTTCGTCCTACTTTTAGCACCATTGATCATATCCTTTGTCTTCGTGTTGCTTGGGAGAAGTCAAAAGAAAATGATAAATCTCTCTATGCTGCTTTTATCGACTACACAAAAGCTTTTGATAGGGTGCCTAGGAAGCTCTTATGGGATAGATTTGTTGCCATTGGTGTTCCTAAAGACATGATGACAGCGATTTCTAAACTCTATGAACGAGTTTATGTGAAGCTTACCTCGACACAATCAAAGGAGATCTTTAGCACTATTGGAGTCATTCAAGGTTGTCCTCTCTCCTCTACTCTATTTGGTATCTTCATCGATGACGTGGAGAAATGTCTTGCTGAATTTGGAGAAGAAGGTGTGAAGTTGGGAATCTATATCATTCAAGCATTGATTTATGCTGATGATATCATCCTCCTATCACGTGATCCTTTGAGTTTACAACGACATTTGGATGCTATTGAGGTCTTTTGCAACAACATGCAGATGGAAGTGAACCTTTCGAAGTCCAAGGTGATGGTGGTGGGTTCAAAAGTGCGCAATTCTTTTCTCTACAAAGGCCAAGTTTTACAACAAGTGGAGAGTTACAAGTACTTGGGCATTGACTTCTCTCATAACTACAGTTGGGCTTTGTGCATTCATAAGAGAGTTGAAGCTGGTTACAAAGCTTTGTACTCTCTTTTGAATCGTTGTCGACGTGCTCATCTCTTAGCATGAGATTTGAGAAAGTTTCTCTTCAGGAGTTTGGGTTTGCCTGTGATACTTTATGGTGTTCAAGTGTGGGGGCCTGGTGCAAAGAAAGGAGCTTGGGAACGTATCGAGAAGGTTCAAAAAGTGTTCTTACAAGTGGAGCTTGGTGTAAGATGCCAAAAACCATATGCTATGCTCCTTGCTGAATCTGGTTGCTTATCCGTGGAAGCAGAAGCTCTTTACTTGACTATCATTTATGTCTCAAGAGTGAGATCCCTTGGAGAGACGAGATTACCTTGTCAAGCTCTAAGAGTTACATTCTCATTTGGTTGGTATGCTGATGTGGTGGCTTGGTGTGGAAGATGGAACATTTTTGAGCGTGATTTTGACCTTCCACCTATTGCTCTTCGGGAGTTGATTCAGAAAAGGTTTTTACATGCTATATGGTCTCAACCCAAGACCAAGATGGCTTACTATCAGCAGCATGTCAACCCCATGTTGGTGTATTGTGAACAAGAGTACCCCCAACACCGCACTAGCTCTTATAGACTTGGCATTGAGGAAGGACGTTGGCTAAACATTGTTAGGAGTGAACGGCTTTGTAGACTTTATGATTTAGATCAGATAGAGGATGAGGGATCATGTATTCATTGTATGTCCCTTGTATGATGAGATTAGATGTAGACATAAGATAGTTGCTAGTGATTTCTATACACTTTTACAGATGTCAGCTCTCCGACTAGAGCTTTATATTAGAGATATAGTTTCTTGTCGTACCAATGCTCTTTTGCATTGATACGATCTCCTAGGGTTTCCTAGGCTCACATGTTGACTTTGTATTGTATTTTTTTCTGCTTTTTGACTCTTTGGGTCTTCCAGGCTTGATATTCATTCATTCATTCATCTGCATGTTGTTGCAAAAGACCTCAAGAGCATCCAAATGTCGTTGTAAACTCAAAGGATCACGTGAAAGAATAATGATATCACCAGCATAAATCAATGCTTGAATGATATACATTCTCAACTTCACACTTTTTCCTCCAAATTCAGCAAGACATTTCTCCACGTCATCAATGAAGACCAAATAGAGGAGGGGAGAGAGGACAACCTTGAATGACTCCAATGGTGCTAAAGATCTCCTTTGATTGTGTCGAGGTGAGCTTCACATAAACTCGTTCATAGAGTTTAGAAACCGCTGCTATCATGTCTTCAGGAACACCTGTGGCAACAAGTCTGTCTCATAAGAGCTTCCTAGGCACCTTATCAAAAACTTTTGTGTAGTCGATAAAAGCAGCATAGAGAGATTTACCATGACTTGTGGATGAGAACCACTTTGTGCATAAACCAACTCTTAGGGAAATCATGTACATCAGCATCATTAAGCGCGCAATGGCTCAAGAGAAGTCATTGCAGTATGGGTTTGGTCTTTGAACCTTGATGCAGCAGGAGGAAGTCCATAAGCAGAAGCTGGAAGCTCTGGAAGCTAACCTCTGCACCACGGAGAAGATCACAACGAAGTATAAGACGGAAGCTTCTGCTTCTGTCAAGGAGTTGGCGCAACTGTGGAAGAGCAACCATGAGTTGCAGACACGTCTTCAGCAGCGCGAGCAGAAAGTTCTGCGGATCAGGGATAGGAATGAGAGAATGACCTCTCCATTGTAGTAGCTCCGCTGAAAGTCCTTCTAGATCCTCAGATTTTCCACTTGCGAGTTTCCTGAGCTGATGTTGTACTTCGTCCATTGAAAAAGTCTGCGGTAGTCCTTCACTTTGTGGCATACATGGTGCATGTGGAGAGAAGTAAAGTTGCTCAACGTAAGACATCAAAGCTGAAGGGTCAAGACTTGGTGAATTTATACACTCTTACTCTTACAGATGCTAACACTTTCACTAGGATTATATTTGCAAGACGTAGTTACTCATCATACTAATACTCTTCATATTACTACTGCTTCTTATGTTAGTTATTGAGTTTTGGTTTATGTTTTTGGATTGTGTTTTGTGTCTTTTGATTCTTTGGGTCTTCCGGGTATGATTATTATCATTTATCATAAAGACTTTGTCTTTCTCTTGATATTACATAACATCAACAGAATGACGATGGAATGGTTGACTCATACTACATGCTCTGGTGAGATAAATGGGCATGTTCAAAGGTGTAAAATAGCATATTGCAGTATAACATGCAATAAATTATTTAGATAATAAATTATTATTTTAGTAAATTAATAATCTTTTCTCGATTACAACAAGTGGGAAAAAGTTGCCTAGGAGTTCACGTTGCATGCATATATATATATATATAATTCTTTCTTTTCCTGGATGATTGTTTTTCACGGCTGTTTTAGATCTCTTTGCCGGCACCCTCCGATCTAACTGGAGTTTTCCACAGATCACCCTGCATACGTATTTTGCATCCATACCTGCTACATTTTGCATCCCATGCAAGCAAAAGACAATAACATCTCTCGAAGGATAGAGAGTCTAATAGGGTGTGCGGTCCAGGCTTCGGTCCCTGCTGTGATTCCTCAAGAGCCGACTGACATCTTCGGCCTGGGCTCGTGGGTTACCCAGCGTTGAGGAAAACGTTTTCAATTTTCACTCAGGCCGGGGCACAATAAGCCAAATCTCCTCCAGAAACTTACAAACCAAAAGGAAAAGCAAAAGATACGAGTGTAAACTCCATTCGTTCAATGAATTGAGCGTGAACTGTACAGCATAGATCAGTTGCAACAACAGCAGCTGCACAGATTGCCCGAGGAAGAAAGAGAGAACCGAAAGCAGCTCTGAATATGAGGAAGTCGAGGTTGTGCTGCTTGCTGTTACTAACCTTTGCTGTCGAGTTGTCAACTGCGCGACTACTGCGCGAAAATGTGTCCGAAGCTAATGTGAGGTCCGATCAAAGCAGCGTGCTGCCCGCCTACGTACGGTCAAGTTCGAAGCAGTCGATGTCCGGCAGCACCGAGGCAAGGTGCCGCGCTTGGATGACGAATGTGGAGTCCCACAACATCAGAGGTTTTCTGAACACTCCTGTCAAGTGCTACCCCACAATCAAGAAGTACATCGAGAAGAGCCAATACTTAGTACGCTCTCTTCTGAACTTTCCATTTCCTACGTCGTCTCGGTCACAGCTTTTAGCAGACAGAGGGCCTACTTTAAACGGCTTCTGGGCATACGCGAGCTCAGCCCATTGCAGTACGTTTCGGTTTCTTCCCCTCATGAGCTCTTTTCTACGGGAAAGTGCTGACTGTCACTTTGATGTTAGTGGCATGAAGACTAGGCATGGCTCAGACTTTGAACTGCACTTAAACTTTATCAGGCATGGCTCAGTCTTTGGACTGTACTTAGAAAGGAATCTCGATTTCTTATGATGAACTCCCTGCATCGCCACTCCCGTTCTTCGTCAGTTCATTCGCTCTGTCGGGTTTTCTTCACATATATTATCTGGTCCGTTGATTCCGTGCCTGCCTTTGCTCTACCCTGTACGGGGTGCAAAGATTGGTAGTATGGTCGTCCGTGAAGTGCTATTCGGGTTCTTACCGGAAGTTTTCCCTCAGTCATACTGGAGTTCTTCGCTTCTTGACGGGTTTGCTGGAAGATTGCTGCTGTTCTTTAAGGTCACGATGCTTTCTTCTCTCATTTAATGGCACGGAGATCTCAGCTCCAGATAAGGTAGCACCCCAGAACCGAGCCTTCTGATGTGGGCTGCAGTCATACTGCAATGTCCGAATGAAGGTCGAATTAAACATACATGACATTCAGCTTTCACATTTATCAGCATTTGTTGTGCACAAACGGAATATTCCTCCCCTGCTCCGGGACCTTTATGTTGAGGGTGTAGGGTTGAATTGTTCCCTGCCTTCTATCCCTTAATTAAGCTCTCGGCCACTGGAGTGCAGCAATCTGACGATTCCTAACGTGAACGTGTCTAGTGATTAGTACCCTCGCCTCAAAGACCAGGGAATGTCCAACACAGTTTGTGAACTAACTATCTCACCTTCCGCAGAAGTTTGATTTGAACCGAAGTCTCAGAGTTCCACGCAGACTCGAGTAATCCACTTTCGCTTCGAAACTAGATGGGCGTAGAGAAGCAGAGAACCTGAAGTAAATGGGGAATGCTCGCCACTTAACGATAGAAGTATTCAGCAGACAGTTTTGTATGGTTTGTGCAGGTGGACCTGGCCGTGTCCACAAGTGAAATGTGGACCTACCTGAGCACCATCAAACCGGAAGGTCATGATGCGATCATGTTCGATATCGATGACACTCTCATTTCCGTTGCAGAGATTGAAGCCAAATTCAACTACGGGTGAGACGAATACTACTCTTACCCCATCCCATCTGTGACTGTGGATGGATATGAAGTTCCAGCTGAATCTCGACATGGTTTCAGGACTGACCAATTCTGACGCCAGAGTTCTTGATTCTCTCTCTCTCTTCTTGACACACAAGCAGAACTCTCATTATGGCTATTTGCCGATTTTGCAGAAGTCTTCCCTTCAATTCAACACTTTATAACTTCTACCAGGATACATTGACGCTCCCTGCACTTCCCCCGTCCCTCGATTTGTACTATAAACTTAAAGCTGCTGGGTGGAAATTGATCCTTTTGACCGGGAGGAAGGAGACTTCAAGAGCACCCACAGAAAAAAATCTGATAGCTGTGGGCTATAATGGCTGGGACGAGCTGATTCTCAGGTAAGTGCAATTACTCAAAGTTTCTCCCCGTTGGCTAATTGCTAATCTTATTAGTGCTAGGGAATTTCAAACATATAACAGTCTCTGAAACTTCACGACCTAAATTGCTTACCCGAAACTGACGATAGGCAGAGGACCTCCTCAAACCGAAAGCTCTGAACTGCAGCGAGCTAGCTATGGACAGACGATTCATATCCATAAACGTTCCTAGTCAAAGCTGAATTTGTGGGCATTGAAGTACTGTCACTGATAGTCAGTTTAAAGTTCTCACTTACGATGTCTGTCACTTGTGTATTAACCTACTTTCACACTCACCTTCATTCTTCAGAATGCCCGAAGACGAAGGCTTGACTGCAGCAGTTTACAAGTCGCTAGTAAGAGTGAAGCTGGAAAAGGAGAAAGGTTACAGCTTCAAGAGCTGCGCTGGGGACCAGTACAGTGATTGCACGGGTGAGGCTACGGGTGAGCGAAGTTTCAAATTCCCGAATCCCATGTACTATGTGGCTTAGTTAGTTAGGGTTGCTTTAGTTTAGGCTCATGAGCTCGTCATCGCTGAAGCTGAACGCCAGGAACCCACACTGATACTCAGTGACGAAGCATCCTGGTCTCATATGTGCTAACTGAAGAATTGATGCTTGCTGAAGCGCAATTGAAACCAAATGTGGTCAACAGAGTACGGTTATGGCAAATGTACAATCCAAGTGAAGTAAAGTTTTGAATCAGTACTCTTTACGGTTGCAAAGGTACGGGGCTGCTGCTGGTTTTCAAATAACTCGACCTGCATATGATAGTCTTGCGAAAATTTCACTGAATAACTGCAGTTCAGTTTGGTTGCACACTAATCAGATGGACGCTGTGACGTTACTTTGTGGTGTTCGTTTCCTCCTCTGCTGGCTCGAGTTCCAAGGATTAGTCCACTGAAAGCAATTCTGAGGATGACAGCTTTTACCGTGGATAAAATGCGTGTTTTCCATGGAGAGGCTAAGGCCAGAATCAGAATCAGTGCAGTCGCCATAACAGCAAGGGCCCTCAGAACGAAACATTCAAACCGTACTTCAGAAATCTATAATCGACTGGCCACCCCGAGCGGTCCGCAATTATGCGTTGATAACAATCGGTTATCGCTATATCTATACGGGCATCCATCCTCCTCCACGTCACCTGCATGGCCCTAAGGCTGTTCTGTTCTCGTGTTCCTCCACTCTGTTTTCTTGATTGCTAGGGTTTGTGAATTCGCTCGCGTGCGTTTCTGTTTCGTGATTAGTTTGCTCTCTCGCTCTCTCTGTTGTTGGGAGTTTCTCAGTCAGCAGACGAGTTAACAACAGAAAACATGCAGTTCGTAGTTCTGCTTTGTAGCTAGCCTTCGATTTTGCAATACGACAAGAAAATGGAAGTAAATTGTCAGTCTTCTTCTTCGATTTCACAAGCATTCAGTAGTTACGCCCATGTATCTCACTATCTTCACTGTCTCTCTGTTCCATTGCTCAGCACCTTGTTCATTGTTGGTCAGCGCTTACCTCTTTACCCAAGACTTCGAGGACTATGCTTGTTTTCCAGCATTGCTAGTTGGACAAGGCTCATAAAAGGAATATACTCTTCACGGTCGCGTCGTCTTCTATTTTGTGGAGAGATTTTCATCTCGCCTATAACGTCCGACTGAGATCTTCAGTTACAAGAAAGCCCCCTACTGTCGTTGAATGTGAAATTTCGAAGGAGATAATTCTTCATCTGTGGACTACGGAGGGCCATCCGGTGAAGCTCCAAGGGTGATGGGATGGAGTCTCAGACGTACGGTATTCCTTTTAAGCACAAACAATGACAGAAGATGTGGCGTGCAAATGCATTCTTACTTCATCGAGGGCCGCGGACGACGTTACCGATATGTTTTGCGGGGAATGTCGTCGTACCTTGATTACCTGTTCCAGATGTCTCCTTATGAGGTTTAGTTCCGGGGACGATCCTTCCCGGGGATCTAAGTCGTCTAGCTCCATCTCCATGCTCGCCACGATGGCTTCCACACTTGTAAATGCAGGGAACATCGGCAGCGGAGGAGGAGCAAGAGGACGAAGATCGTTCTTCCTTGGCCCCGCTTGATCCAGTTTCTCGATCTCATCTAACATGGACTGGAGTCTGTACATTGGGACTACCGTAGTCGGCGTCAAACCGTGCATAGTGATCACCTGCAAACTTAATTCCTAAGCCTGGGGCAAAGCGACAGCATGGAGCTCTAAGTGCTACTGAAACACCCTTCCTAAGAAAGTGAACGAGTTGCTAGATTCACGCCATGTCGCCGTCGTCGTCGAGGTGGGGAACTGGAAGACCATACGGAATGAAAAGTAGGGCCTAACCTCTGGGAGATACGCATCCTACGTTCACAAGGTAAGTAGACGGATGGGAACTATCATGCGCGCGCTTTGGTGAATGAACGACATGAAGATGAAGGGGTGTGAGAATCGCGTCTTCTGCTAATGATCAATCGCATTTCCGGCCTATTCTTGTCGAAAGCAGCTCCTCTGGTCGGGCGTCGGGGAATGCTGGATGCATGTTGAGATCGTCATTTTCAGGATCTATGATATGTAATCAACGACACAAACTTCGCGGTTGGAATTCACGAACGGTCTTTGTTTCGACCAGCCCTGTGGAAAAAGCTTCAGGACATTCCCTTTCAAGCCGTAACGAGGAGAAAGAAGCGTGACAGTAGTCAGCTTCGAGTAGTACCAATCCGGATTGGATTGGACGACAGCAACTGAGATCCCCTCTGGTTTCGGAGACCTCTATGCCGATTCTGCAGTGAGCTCTAGTGCCTCCACAGGAGGAGATTTAAGGCCCTTCCACTTGAGTGTCAAGATTCGTGACAATATCGGTGATTCTGTGGACACATACTAACCAGAATTGCCCACATGGACCATGAGAACTGATGGGGTAAGGGCGAGTGCAGTCGTTAACCATCACACTCGTAAGTCCTCTTGTAGCTGAAAAGAGTACACCGTGTGATCGGAGGCTTTTGCTAAGTAGTAACCAATCAACCCTCCACATCATCCTCGCTTGATTAATCAAGCGATTAATCAAGCTCCGCGAAAGTTAATAGCCGTGCTATGTTCCTAAGAGGCATAAGTGGCTCGTTAAACCACGTTGCTACCTGCATACTTACCCAGTGGATCAGGATTAAGAGCCTCGTTTTGCTGGCTTCCTGTTTCGAACTAAACTTATATCTGCACCCTACTTTACTTAATTGACAGCTCGGATACTGAAGTAAGTTTGGACGCCAAGATTAATAGCGCACAAATCTTACATTATTTCCTCTTTACTGGAAGGTTTTGCCCAAAATTGTTTGCTTGATGGAGACAAGCAAACATCATCACATGCCGCTGTGTTCGAAACCGTTATATACATTAGTGTGTCGTGAGGCGTGACACCAAATCTTCACTGCCCGGAATTTCTGAGTTCTAATTCGACTGGAATCTTCTACTCTGGTCGACTCCTCATACTTCAGAAGCTGTAAATTTCTTGCCTCTGCCCTACTCCGGCTGCACGCAGCACAACGATGAGATACTGTCGGCTGGAATGCCTAAAAGGTAATCTCCTGATAATCTCCAGCTTTTGCTTGCTCTCCGTTAAGTCTCACTGGTTCAGTATGTCGTGCACCTCTGCGTGTTTTAATTACAGAGCGCTTTTGGTTCCGGTGTCCCGCAAGGTTGTGAAGACATGCTACCACCATTAGGGATAGGTTTATGCTGCCTTGACCTGCTGTTTCCACAAGTCCTCCCTCATGCTCCAGAACTGGGTTCGATGGGCTCCAAGCGACCTCCTCTTTCCCATATAACTAACCAAATCTCCCTTCACTCCGACCGACGTGGCTTTGGAACGGCCTTGTATTCGAATGCATTGATGTCCACCTTATCCTGGAAAGCCTGAACAGCACACATACTCCAAGGTAAGCACCTTCAGCTCTGCATAAGTAGAAACTAAGAAACCCAATAATTTCATGCAGGTTTAGTTGCCCCCATTTGATTTGATCTTATGATCTCAAGGCAACAGGACCAGACCACCAGGCACGTGGGCAAGAAACTTATCAACTCAGTGATTCTGCTACACAACTAAGAGGCGGAAGGAGGCAAGTTTTTATTCACACCTTCAGCTCCGCTTCCAAATCTATGTGCTTCTTCTTCTTCAACTCATAGTCACCTAGAGGTCCTTCCCGAGTTAGAGACCTCTGTTCTGCTATCGCGGCCCACTCCTGCTCATCACGTGCATTCGCTACATCCTTCCTGTGCACATCCCGTAAGTTCAAGCACATCAAAGAAAGCCACGTAGGAAGATTAGCATTCGGCCACAAACGCGCCTCCGGGCATTTCGCCATTGCCTGAAGAAAGCGGGACTTACCGGCCTTGTTGAAGATGAGACAGACCCAAAGATCCCAACACAGTGAGTGTTATCATAGGCAGCCCGTAGCGTATGAATGGATTCATGCGCCCCATCCTCTTGGACAATTGACTTGAAACGGCCATGGCTTCAGTTTCACTGAGCTCTTCTTCAGCGCAGAGGCAGCTTCAGATGTGGCCTGAGCAGTGTAAAGAACAATGACAAATGTGTTCAAAGTAAGACTTTCAAGAAAATTACTTCCCAGCTCCACTTTCTTTTTCTTTCGACTGGCCAGTCAAGAAGTTTATTTCCCAACGGCAGAGAACCGCCACCAAGGTACTTCCCAGCTCCACTTTCAGCTGAATTTGCTCAAGAGCAGTGAAGACTCAGCTGACGGAACGAAATGGACGTTGATTGAATCCGGGGTTCACACAAAGGCTTACGGGGTAAATTAGTTTAGTCCAATGAGACTATCATCGATGTTTAAACTTTACACCCTGAACAACAGAGTCATTGTCCCCAGGGGGACTGAATTATAGAGCATATAGAATCATCTGACAGAAACTGCCACACAATCAAGGAGACGAATTCCCTTCTCGATACGGAGAAACTATCCGCATGGTAGAGTTCGACTAGACCTAAACCCTAAACCTACGTTCAGATTCATCCAGCTCCGCCCTGCCAAATGAGCCTCGTTCTGGTTGTGATTCATGAAATGAACCTCACATGTATAAACTCCTTCTCCTTTCTTAAACAGCTGTCCCGGAAGCACTTTCGTGCAGCCAAAAGAGAGCTAATCGTCTAGCCTAATCATACCATGCCGAATCTGAAGATTCTGCGTTCGCCATCATTTGGAAACCAAAAAGGAAAATGAATTTCTAAATTCCAAATTAGGTACATCGGCCGGGAGCAGTCAACAAGTTCAATCTGGGTCTACATGATTACTTTCCCTGCATCGCGGGTTACTGAATATATCCGCATCCTTTCCTATTAAAGATTAATGTAAACACATAACTAGATTAGTTAAATGCTAAATGCTAAATCTCTCATTTGGTGTCTTCGTTCGTCGATCATGAGACTGTCCAGGACTCACAGCGAGACTCAGAGACTAGTTTTTCGTTAACGTGAGACTGCCCATGTGAGCCATCACAGCGAGACTTAGTCAACACTAAAACTTCGTCAACAGTTTGTAGCGAATGCATCTCCAACCATATCCACAAGATATTGAACTCATGATCTCTCTTAAAAGACTGTAGGCTAGACCACTTGGGACACCGCTCTTAGGTGTCTTCAAATACACTTCAAAAGACCTGTCTCTTTCTTCAACATGCATGGACCTTCCTAGGTCCCTCTCAGAGAAACTCTGATAACTCTTTTCATACTATACACACACAGATATTTCTCTCTCTTCCTGAAATTTATATTTCCCAATCACCGATACCTTATAAACCCGATTCTAACATATACTACTCAAATGCAATGTCTGTTCGCTACATAGAGATTGAGCTGGTTATCTCCTAAGCTTGTTTAGCGCGAAGCTTTGTTTAGCACGCGGAGGATTCATCATCAACACGCGAGGTGCGGCCACCTTACTCCAGGTTCATGACGACAAATGCAACAGCTGCAACACTCGGACGAAAATATGCAGCACGTATTATGGGAAAGTCCCGTTCTACAACGTAGGAGGGAGGTCTTGAATGGGATAAGGCAACTACGGACTCCACTTCCTCACTTCCAGACCATCCCCCTAAAGGCCTCCTTTGATTTAAGTCCTTACTTAACAAATTCCATTATCGCAACCAAAACCTATAAGCAGAATCCATGAGTTTTATCGATATTACTGTTAAATTTCTTTGTTTGCATACCGCCCACCTGCAGAATGAAGTCCTCCTGTTACAAACCATATTTCTAGGAGCACGAACTTTTTAAGAGGCGTAAAACACTTGTCCATTCATTCAAAAGTAAACGAGCGCGAACTGATAGTGAGATCTTTTTACAACATCAAAGTTTCACGCAATATGGAAGCTGCCCGATGGGATGATCATTGTATTCCCATCGGTCATCCTATGAAGGAGGATATTCACCCATGTACATGGGTGTACATTAGTTAATGCTTTCGGCAAACGGCGAGATTTAGTGATCAGTGATCCGGATTTATACCCCCAAGAACGCATCAGTCCGCTTTTCATTTATGGGTTCTCTTCGAATGAGTTGGCAACTCCGGGACTGGTTAACATATAATATTTATGAATTAATTTAATTTTCTATAATTTTTTATTAAAATAATTTTTTATAACACTTACAGATTTTCTGATAAGAGAAAATGAAACTCACTGTACAAGACCTTGGGGAAGGATATTCAGATCAGATGATACTACTCATAAATTTGTGGTTGCGTGTTTAAACCCCGAGTATGACTAAAAGTGACCCAGAAGATCTTTTTGCCTGTGTTTTTTTTAAGAACTGAGAAAAAATATGCTTTTGGTCACTATGTCTTCAATCCAACTTGGAATATGTGAAATAAGGAATCAAAATAAAGTTATTCACTAATTTTATACGTTACTATTAATCTAGAAACAAATTACTTAGTATTGACATAGAAATGTTAAGATGCAGATTTTGAGGTTTCTTGGAATACAAAAGAATCTTTTTCAGACTCAAAGAAAACAATGAGATAAAATACAATATTCTTTTCGTGATTTTATACTCGTACTCGCGGTTGAAAAGGGATAATAAGTAAATATGCGCCAATGATAGTCACTCCTTCTAAACCAATTTCTGCCTTATTTTATAGAGCCAATTTTGAAAAGAAGATTTAAGTAAGTTTCTGGAGGAGATTTGGCTTATTGTGCCCCGGCCTGAGTGAAAATTGAAAACGTTTTCCTCAACGCTGGGTAACCCACGAGCCCAGGCCGAAGATGTCAGTCGGCTCTTGAGGAAT
Source organism: Asterella californica (assembly GCA_036924285.1). Taxonomy (NCBI): domain Eukaryota; kingdom Viridiplantae; phylum Streptophyta; class Marchantiopsida; order Marchantiales; family Aytoniaceae; genus Asterella; species Asterella californica. The sequence continues at coordinate 103,456 of JAYKYS010000013.1, forward strand.
CACAGCAGGGACCGAAGCCTGGACCGCACACCCTATTAGACTCTCTATCCTTCGAGAGATGTTATTGTCTTTTGCTTGCATGGGATGCAAAATGTAGCAGGTATGGATGCAAAATACGTATGCAGGGTGATCTGTGGAAAACTCCAGTTAGATCGGAGGGTGCCGGCAAAGAGATCTAAAACAGCCGTGAAAAACAATCATCCAGGAAAAGAAAGAATTATATATATATATATATGCATGCAACGTGAACTCCTAGGCAACTTTTTCCCACTTGTTGTAATCGAGAAAAGATTATTAATTTACTAAAATAATAATTTATTATCTAAAATGGAAAAGGTGAATATGCAAGGGTGCCTCACTTTTGTAAGCGTGTTTCTGGAATCTGGTGTCATGTGCACAGCTGGGTTATTTGATTCAGTAGTACTTGGGGCTAATTATTCAACAAGCTTGTAATAAGTGGGATTCACATCGCACCTTTTCTCTGGATCTGGTTTATTGTCGAAAGAAAACATTCTATGACATTACCAGTCTCACCTTCTTTTCATCATAGTAGTATAATAAACATAGTATTTAATACGTACCCCAAGAAGCTGACTATGAGATGATATTTGCCTGATAAATGTTATTCATCCCATTATGGAGGCCTGTAGCATATTGACACTCGCCATAGTTAATAAAACAGTGCAAATATGCACCTTTTAATTACTGATCAAACTTATTTGTGGAAAAAAGTGTTGTTATGAATTCAATATCGGAAAAAGTTACTTGTCATTCGTTTCAGAATCCTGAGTTCTAACTTAGTTATTGTTGTTTAATTTTATCCAGTAAGAAGCGGGTTGGTCTCCCGACGCCATGTTTTGCACCGTGAGGTATCATAGTCTGCAGCCCATAACTGCTCTCAGAGTTTGTCTCGTCATGGATATTCGAACCCACATCGTCCTAGCTATTGACGGATGAAACACCTGACATTTAGTTTGATTATATATAGTCCTTCTTATTAGAGTTTCTCTTGGAGTGATTGAGAATCCACTCTGACACTATTCTGAGATTGTTCAAGATGAGTTTTGTTTATCTGCATTTGTTTCATCTATTACCTCGTACTATTCATGAAGAGATAAGACAGACATTTCGTCTATCTCTCGACATGTTGGCACGAAACACCAAAGACGAGGCGGCGTGGTTACTATTCTTTCTTCTTCCTGTTTGGTGTCTCTGTTGTCGTGTCGTGGATCGGCTCTTATCTGAAATTCAAACTTCGATGCTTGTCGCTCCAAAGACACTCATGAGAAGACAAGCTAAGCCCCTGCTTATGGGTTTTTGGCACCATTTCGAATCTTCGCTTTCATCGGATCAGTGGATAGAGCTCCTTGTCAGCATTCCATAAGCACTTTGTCTACTTCGTTTCGACGCCTAGTGGAGAAGTTACAGGACTCGAAAGATGGAGACAACAAGTTAGGCTCTAGCTTACGGGCTTTTGGCACAACTTCGGATCTTGACTTTTATCGCATACATGGGTAGAGCTCATTCTCAGGTTTTCATGGACATCTTGTTTATTTCGTTTGGACATCTAGTGAAGAAGTTATGCTACTCGAAAGAAGGCAAAATCAAGCTAGGTCCTAGTTTACTTGCTGACTGGGTATTTGCAGCCCCAGGCGTTATATTAAAGACGCAAGGGGTCTGCTTCCTCATTATTGAGAGAAATTTGTACGTACAGAGACTGTTGCAAGGGGGCTGCTTAAGGGGCTTGCTTGTTCTTACGACTTGTCGGTGGACGTTTTGGAGAATTGAGAAGTCTAATACACGCGCGCAAGGTGTCATCGGGTTCAGATCTGTGCAGGATACGCACAGGTTAAGATGGTTTGAGTAGGATCGAGAGATGTGTACTGAGAGAAATTGAGACACAGGAAGAAGATTTAGAATTTTCAGTTATTTGTGAAAGAGAGTTGGACCGTTCGGACCGTTCGGACCGTTCCGGAGTCCAAACTTGCTATCCTTGGATCCATCGGGATCAGAACAACGAGTTCTTCAGGAAATTGAAGACGATACGATGTTTCATCGGGCGGGTTGGGAGTTTTGAGTGAAATTGACTCGCAGGGAAACGCTTCATCCGATTTGTGTTCGCCTACGACTTGAGATTGGGTTGTTCTTCGCGGTCGATGAGCCAAGCTCTTCGTTCTTGGTGCCTACGCGATCAAAGAGTCTTCATGTACGCATAGGAGAAGACTGTACGTGAATTGGATTGTTGGTTTAGGTGTGGTGAGCAAGTTTCAGCCGCAGGGAGCTGATTTACGTCAGTTTTTTGCAACCTGCGACCAAATTTCTTGCGTGGTTTTGCAAGGGGAACTCCAAACGGCTTGTTTGGAGTCTTGTTGGGTTCAGTGTAGCTAGATCTATCTGCCACAGAAGACGAATATCAGTTTAGACGATCCGTTTGTGCGATGTGTGCGGTTTTAAGCCGCAGGGAGGAACTTTTGAAGGTTCGGTCACCTGCGACCAAAAAGCGACGATATCTCGGCTGTTGGGAGTCGGATCTGAAGGTTTCTTGGGTTAACGGAGTCAGCGGAGGAGACCCTATCGACATCTGAAGTCTGTTCAGCGAAAGAAGGAAGTCCACAGATAGACTTTTTTCGATTTCTTCGCTACGGGCTTTGCTCTTTTGAGTTCGTTAGAGTTCTGGTTGGCTATATACAGCTTGTGGTAGCTAGCTTTAGCTAAGAACTTGTACATGGATGTGGTTTGGACTTGGGTTTGGATCGCGTGATACTGCTGTGGCTCTGCTTGTTAGCAAAGGGAAGTTTCTCTTGCTTTGAGCTAGACTTCGGTGTTTTTGGGTCAAGGTTGAGAATCAGGGGTTGTTTTTAAAGACTTCGAAGCAGGTTGCAGACCGCTCTGGTCTGTTTTTCAGTTCTGTGCTCTTAGGAGAAAGAACCGGCAGTGTACATACATTTGGAGTGTATATATCGCAGCGTTCGTTTTCGTAGTTGTTTTTCTCTGTCTTGTCTCTGTTTCAGCACACAACATCTCCATAGCCAGGAACCTCGCCGCCTAGGTCGGTATCAAAACATGAGCAAGTCACAAGATGACTTGGGGCGGACTTCCCATAAAGTCCAGGGTCCTAAACGGTGCCTCCAACACACCTAGCGACCCAACCGCCCGTGATGTCTGTCTGGATCAGGCTCCCGAACAGCGGTCTAACCCGTCAATTCGTTCTCTAGTCTTGCCCAAGCCCTTACATCGTTCTTAAGTCCAGACGTCCGAATCTGGATCAGAACGTGTCTTGAAACCGGCCCAATCATCATCTCATGCCTCCAGAGTCCGTCCGCCAAACCATGAGGTCGGATGACTCGTCTAGGGTCATCGAGCCCCCCTCATATATACTTCTGGATCGGCGGCCCCGCTCTCCTCTTTGGTCCCTGAAAATTATACCATAACCTGATCTTGGTTCGGTCATAACTCTCGGCTTGGAGGTCAGTTCGATGAGTCCTATATATCACTGGAAATCACTCGCCGGGACTTTTCCAATGATACTTTACTCGCCTCGAGATCTTACACAGAGCTCTGTCCACGACCTAAAACGATCTTTTTGAGAAACTGTGGTCCAGACCTAGTCTCAAACCTTATGGTTCGGACCAGCGTCCGAACCACGGTCCGTCTGCGTCTCAGACCTACGTCTCAGACCTATGTTTCGATCCGTTCTCAGACTTACTCCTTTAGGTCAGCGTTTGTCTGGGATAGACCCTTAGGTCATAACCCAATGTTCCAACCTTGGTTCAGAGAACCACTTAGGTGGTGTATTGCAATTTGCTATCATACCCAACAAAGGTAAACAATCTATTTCTAGTATCACACGAGCTCCTATCAAGAACTCTCGATCTACCTTCATAGCAGTAACAGCTCCCCACAACTCACGCTTCACTTGAGGATAGTTACGCTGTCTATCTGTTAAGATCCGAGCTCCAAACCTTGAAACAAACCGCACACCTTCTGCATCTTCTTGGCCAACTGCCCATCCAATTGCCTTTGGACTCGTATCAACAGTCAGTACCACAGGTCTCCCGCTCTCGTAGCTAAGCCTCCTTAGTATAGGCGGAGACTTCAGAATCTCCTTCAGCTGCTCCATCGTCTCGTGATGTTCTTGCCGCCAAGTAAACCTCCTTCCCTTTCTCAGAAGTGCATACAGTGGCTCGGCAATGTGTGCATAATGAGAAATACTCACACGAAAGAACACACAAGCTCCCAAGAACCGTCGAACCTCAGTGATATTGGTGCAATCAGCTATCCTTGCTATAGCATCTACCTTCTCTAGGTTCGGACGCCTTCCAAAAGTACCACACAGATGACCTACCACCACAATCTCTGACATCCCAAAGCGAGATTTGGTACTTGACAGAGTGAGGTGTATCTCCTCCAAACGCATCAGAATCTTCTCCACATCTCGAATATGGTCTGCAACGAACTTTCTGCATCCATCAGAAGTCACAGCTTCGTCTTTGTCTTCCACCGGACAGTCTTTCATGGGAATATCATCCAGAAACGAAATAGTGACCTCAGGTACAAACTCTCGTAACACCTTATGCATCGCATTCTGCATATGGGCTACTGAGTTTGTCGCACCCTGAGGAAGAGTACACATCCGCATCAACCCCAAAGATGTACGCATGATAGTCAAGTCTCTACTCTCCAAAGCAAGCTGAAACTGATCATAACCTGAAAACAGATCTCCAATCGAATAGATTGACCTTCCAGCAAACGCCTCAGCTACTTCATCAACCACAGGTCTTGTTTCAACGTTTCGAATCGTAATGTTGTTGGCAAGCTGCAAGTCTTGGATGAAGCGCAGAGCTCTTGTCTTCTTAGGTACTGTGAACCATCGACTAGAGTACGGAGCCATAGATGGTTCAAGAATACCCATTCGTACCCTCTCCTTCAGCAACTCAACGACCTTTGGTAGTAAAGCACGAGGGACTGGAATCGGCTTCAAGTCCCAAGGTACATGAGGAACAGTGAAGATAACCATCGGAGCTATCACACTAGGATCCACACAACCAATCTCCTCAGCTGAGAAAGAAAATGCCTTACCATGACTAACTATCATCTGCTCAAAAGCTCATTTCTCCTCTTCAGTCAAGAAGCCACCCCCTCCTATCTGGAGCTGCTCGAGTGTCTCTTGAGTAAACTTGTGTCCTACTTGTGTAGGATCTCTAAGCACAGGCTCAGCAGCCGCTAACTCCATCTGCTGCTGAGAATCAACAGGTAATTGAGTCGCCACAGGTCTCACCTTCCTCGCTACAGCTTTATACTTGGCGTGTACTTCCGCTTCCTGATGAGAGTCACACCAACAGACTGCATCCTTCCATCCATTCTCCAGTCTCGGATGAGGACGATATCGCAAGTATGAGACAATCTCCTCATAGACTTCACGAGAATGGATGGGGATCACCACCCTACCTCCCATCTGTTCCATCAACCTATCTACATCATCCAGCCAACGAACAAAAGACTGTACACCTACAAACTCCTCATAAACATCAGAAATCATCTCATCTTCCTTCAGAACTCCTGTACAACGCAGATTTGCTGCATACCTCTCCATCTGCCTTCTACTCTTCTCAGTCAAATCCTCTATCCGTGTGAACTCACTCCAATCATCAGAACTGAAAGCCATCAAACCAGATTTCCAACTATGTACAGTGCAACTACTTTCTGAATCTTGAGCAGCCTCTCCATCAGCCTCCTGTGATCCCTCAGGCTGCTCAAGCGGGATCATAGTAGCAATAGATCCTTCACTCTCACTATCCCGTCCTACGAGAGTGGTTTCTGAAAACCCTTACTCCTACAGATAGGAGAATCCCTCAAGGTCTGCCGGTTTCGTTCGTGGTTCGTACGAACGGTCAGAAACTGCACAGAACGTCTATCATCTGGACTACGGATCCTAGCATAATGAGATCCGTCATCCATCACCTTGGTCTCCATTCTAACCGCAGTGATATAAGGCTGACCAAGAATCACAAGATATGAAGCAGAAGATTGCACGAAGAAATGCTGATCTACATCCACATCACCTATCTTCACCTTCACGTTAGGACACGCACCGTATAGCTCACCTTTCTGGTTGTTTGCAGCACGTAACACCCAACCATGGTTCAGCTCGATAGGCCACTGACCTCTTTCGTACACCTCCCGTGACATGATGTTGATCTCAGATCCGTGATCAACTAAAGCAGCAACAGGTTCAGCTAAACTTCCAAGACGAACTCGTGTAGCAGTTGTAGCACGAGCCTAATGTCTCCTTCTGAAATCACTATCAGTAGCTGAGCTCTCCTCGCCAACTTCCTCATCATCGAACTCAATAGTGTTGGTACCAGCAACCAACGCTTCTTGCTGGTATTCCTTGTCATCAGCTTCCTGAAAATGCACCTTTCCAAACTCTGCATCATTCAGAGAAGTTCCTACCACATCTATCATTTGGCTTTCCACTTGGTCAGACATCACATGTCTCTTGCGCTGGATGATGTCGATGATCAGTTCGTGAAACTCCCTCTTTGCAATACCAAGAACTTCCCGGAGAGAAAACTCGATTCGTGCATCCAGTATCCTCTGCTCCAAGATGCTCTTCAGATTAGTAGAAGTTTCAATATCAGCTGCCAACTTGTAAGTTGGTCCCTTCCTCTTCTCTTGGGCAGTAAACCGCCTACCAGCAGTCGTTGGCTCCTGCTGGGATCTCTGCACGTCCTCCATAGGACCTGGTGCAGGTGGAGGAGCTGCAGAAGTAGACGGGATGTCCTCAGGAAGAGCCGCTCGTCTCTTTGTGACTCTCCGTCTATCCCCAATCTCCTCAGGAACTCCAGTATCAAGTTCAAAGGCTTCTCGTCGTCTCTTTTCCTCCACAGAAGCGTCCTGCCAATGAACGTGTCTATGTACATCCAAGAATGCTCTGATAGAAGCAGCATCTACAGGATCTCCCCATCCTGTGACCCTACGAATAGACTCGGCTCCTCTCTTCAGTATCTCAGAAGGAACTGGAGCCACACTCTTCTCAGCAGTCCTATCTAGCAATGTAGGACTAGAAGAGACCTCAATATGCCCAGCATATACATCAGAATTTACCAGCGGTGCCATCAACGCAGTTGCTGTTGCAACCGCAGCAATCTGAGGTAGACTCCTCATGCCTCCTCGCCCAAACTGCGTGCTCAACGGCTCTCCAGTAGAAGAAAGGTGCAGCCTACCATTGTCGTGTTGTGGACCGGCTCCTACCTGAAATACAAACTTCGATGCTTGTCGCTCCAAAGACACTCATGAGAAGACAAGCTAGGCCCCAGCTTACGGGTTTTTGGCACCACTTCGGATCTTCGTTTTTATCGCACCAGTGGATAGAGCTCCTTGTCAGCATTCCATAGGCACTTTGTCTACTTCGTTTGGACGCATAGTGAAGAAGTTACAGGACTCGAAAGATGGAGAAAACAAGCTAGGCCCCAGCTTACGAGCTTTTGGCACAACTTCGGATCTTTACTTTTATCGCATAGATGGATAGAGCTCGTTGTCAGCTTTCCATGGGCATCTTGTTTATTTCGTTTGGACATCCAGAGAAGAAGTTATGCGATTCGAAAAAAGACAAAATTAAGCTAGGCCCCTAGTTACTTGCTGACTGGGTATTTAGGGCTTCAGGCGTTATATCAAAGACGCAAGGGGCCTACTTCTTATTATTGAGGGTTGAACTTCGTACGTACAAACTGTTGCAAGGGGGCTGCTTAAGGGGCTTGCTTGTTCCTGCGACCTGGCGGTGGATGTTTTGGAGAATTGGGAAGTCCAATACACGCGCGCAAGGTGTCATCGGGTTCAGATCTGTGCAGGCTACGCACAGGTTAAGACGGTTCTTGAAGTGACGGATCGGGGATTGTGTTCTGAGAGAAATTGAGACACAGGAAGCAGATTTGGGGTTTTCAGTTACCTGTGAAGGAGAGTTGGACCGTTCAGGCCGTTCCGGAGTCCAAACTTGCTGTCCTTGGATCCATCGGGATCAGAGCAACGAGTTCTTCAGGAAATTGAAGACGATACAAAGTTTTATTGGGCAGTTTGAGAGTTGTGAGAGAAATTGGCTCGCAGGGAAGCGCTTGCGTCAGGTCTTCATCGCCTGCGACCTGAGATTGGATTGTTCTTCGCGATCGGTGAGCCAAGCTCTTCGTTCTTGGTGCCTACGCGATCAGGGAGTCCTCATGTACGCATAGGAGAAGACTGTAAGTGAAATGGATTGTTGGTTTGGGTGTGGTGAGCGAATTTGAGCCGCAGGGAGTCGATTTACGTCAGTTTTTTGTAGCCTACGACCAAATTTCTCGAGTAGTTTTGCAAGGGGAACTCCAAACGGCTTGTTTGGAGTCTTGTTGGGTTCAGGGTAGCAAGATCTACCTACCAGCAAAGACGGATATCAGTTTAGACGATCCGTTTGTGCGGTGTGAGCGGTTTTAAGCCGCAGGGAGGAGATTTTGAAGGTTCGGTCACCTGCGATCAAAAATTAGCGATATCTCGACTATCGGGAGTCGGATCTGAAGGTTTCTTGGGCCAACGGAGTCAGGGAAGGAGACCCTATCAACATTTGAAGATCGTTTGGCGAAAGGAGAAAGTTCCCAGATAGGTCTTTTTCGGTTCCTTCGCTACAGGTTTCGTCCTTTTGAGTTCGTTAAGGACTTAGTTGGTTGTGTATGGCTTGTGGTAGCTAGCTTTAGCCAAGAGCTAGTGTGTGGATGTGGTTTGGACTTGGGTTTGGATCGCGTGATACTGTTGTGGCTCTGGTTGTTAGCAAAGAGAAGTTTCTCTTGCTTTGAGCTACTCTTTGGCGATTTCAGGCTATGGTTGCGATTCAGGGGTTTGTTTTAGGACTTCTGAAGTAGGTTACAGACCGCTCTGGTCTGTTCCTCAGTTTTGTGCTGTTAGGAGAAAGAAACGGCAGTGTACATACATTTAGAGTGGTATATATTACGCGTTCGTTTTCGTGGTTGTTCTTCTCTGTCTTGTCTCTGTTTGGCACACAACGTCTCCACAGCCAGGAACCTCGCGTTTTCCTGGACATCCTTCACGCAATATCCGACACGATACGGTGGTGAACTCGACGTGAAGGTCTAGGGTGGAGATTTCTTCTGTGTGTGAACTTTGAAGAAGAGATTGGCAGTCATGAGTGGGGATGAGAAAGGTGATGGGGATGGAGCTAGTGGTTCAAGTGGGTTACCGAAGGTGCAGTTGGATCCGGCGACTGCATCGATGTTCCAAGGTTTCACTATGTTCTTACGACAGCAACAGTCTGATGAGCGGAAGGAAGCTTTGGCAACAAAGGCGCTACAAGCGGTGGTCAGCAGGATTGACCAGTTTGATGGAAGAGATGTCTCAAGGTATCTGAGACATTATGTGAAGGAGATGGAGCTGAACCGGGTCTCAGAAGATGAGATGATTGAGACGTTTGAGTTGGCAGTAGCTCCAGAGATTAGGGATCATGTTAAAATGCTAACGAAACATTTTAACAAGGATTGGGAGACTTTTGCTCGTGTCATGATGGATGAGTACTTCTTGGAGGACTCTGATCAAGTCACCAAGAAGTCATTCTTGGAGTGGGTTGAGCAACCAAGGAAGGGTTTACAAGCTACTGAGTTGCTCAGAGAGTTTGAGAAGCAGTTTTCACGGCTGACCAGGATGGAGAAGTTGACTCTGCAGTCCAACAAGACAGAATTATTTCTTCGGGCTGCAGATGAGAAGTTGCAGGAGAAGCTAGAGGTACTTTTGGAAGACCGGGAGGAGGACGATGGATTGACCAGCAGTTGGAAGAAGGTTGAGGAAGCTGTTGGTCTGCTTACTAAGAGAGAGCGGAGACGAGAGAAGGTTCCTGTTAGGAGACTGGCGTCAACGCCTACAGCTGTAACATCTGTTCCTGTAGTCCGACCAATGGTTCCTGTTGCTAGACAAGTAGTACCAGTTGCTCCAGCTGTTCCTGCTGTTCCAGTTGTTCAGGCACCGATAGTATGTCCGAAGAAGGACTCAAGTCTTGAGAAGATCATGCGTGGGATGCGAGACCTACAGATCAAGCTCACCAGATTGGAGGAGCAAGGATCTACAAGCGGAGCGAAACCTGTTGAGAAGCAAGGCTGGATCCAGCGGTGTATCTGGTGCGATGGTACCGATCATCCGCGCAGAGATTGCAAGGAGTTCAGTGATACCTTACAGCAAGGGGTGATCTTCTGGAAGGATGGGAAGGTAGCGTTGAGGGATACTGGTGCACTTCTTCAGACCAACTTTGGTAGAGGAGGGATGAAGAAGTTGGTTGAGGACCACCTATCAGCGCAAGCAGTCGCAATCGTGGAAGCTGGAACTTATGGCACAAGGGTTGAGGATCAAGCTGAGAGGAGTTTCAACAAGCAAGTTGAGCCAAGTGAGTTGTGGTCATCTGCCATCTCCATGAAACAAAAAGGAAAGATGGCACGTGAGACGTTGCAGAGGACAGCTGCTACGATCAGAAGGGATACTGGATGGGAGGATCCGATAGAAGCTCTATCGGTGCATGCTTACATCGCCAAGAACCAACACGAAGCGTTGTTGGAAGAGAAGAGAAGGCGAGATTCAGAGGATTCAGGAGAAGGGACTTCTTCAAAGAGACAGACTCGAGGGGAGAAGGTTCGCCAAGAGCTTCGGGATGCAGGAGCTCAAGACCTACCGATGGACGATGCTCCTTCTCCATCGAAGGAGAAATCTCAGAAGGAGAAGGGTAAGCCGGCTGCATACAAGCTACAGTCGGATATCGAGGCTTCAACAGACTTGAAGGGAAGATCGCATTTTGAATGCGAAGGTGGAGTTTATCTTGAGAGAAGTGTTAGGTATCGCCAAGCGTGAGTTTCATGATGTCATCATCGATGTCATCAAACGGAAACGACAGATTACGGGTGAGACTGGTTTATCACATGCTTTGGATACTAGGATGTCTGTGGATGAGGAGAGAGAGCTTGCAAGGTGCAGTGTCTATTCTCCAGAGGAAGAAAGAGATCGAAGACGCAGGGTGCATTTTGAGGATGAAGAGGAGGATGGGAAGCGGAGCTCAAGTCATTACAGCCACAGCCACTGGGCTCGAGCTACGACGGAGACGTTGGTGAGGATCGAGGACTTGGATGAGCCGGTGGTTGCTCTTATCGATCATGGATCAGAAATCAACATCATACAAGAGGAAGAAGTGGCCGATCGACGCAGAGCATGGATGGGTCATAAGAGCAGCCAACAACACGAGAGGAGACTTGTATGGAGCTTGTCCATACATCAGAGTGCGCGTAGGTGATGTTGCTATCGAGCAAAACTTCTTTGTTCAGGAAGCAACATCATACCCACTCATTCTAGGCCAACCTTTCATCATAGCAACCCGGATGGAGACAAAGGTACTCGACGACGGATCTGCGTATGCTAGGATCCGAAGTCAAGATGAGAAGAGAGCGGTACAGTTCCTGACTGTACCGTCCAACCACGAGCGCAACCGAGATCGTTTGAGGGAGAAGCCGCTTCCAAGGGTGAGTGAAGAGTTCAAGGATTTTCGTTGAGTACCACTATAGAGCGGGATTGTGGTGGTGCGCAAGAGAAGGTACTCTCGCTTGATGGAGATAGTGCCTTTTGTACAGGGTTTATTGGATTTTCAGAGTGTTGGATTGCTGTCTACAAGAAGATAGAAGAGCTGAGAAGAAAAGAACAAAAACATTTGCGTGGTGTTGAGTTGATGTTGAAAGAGTTGGGTGAGCTAGAAGGGGATGAATGGATTTCTGGTGTTTATGAAGAGGATGGGTTGGAAGATCCCTTGCGAGAGATCATGTCTATTGGATGGGAGGATATGGATAAGGTCGTGCAGATTCATTCAAGGGAGGTCTATTCGGTGATCGAATCATTCCGTGCACCGGAGGTTCGAGTTGAGACAAGGTACAAGACAGTGGATAGGAAAGTAAAGCCAGTTGCTGGTCCTTTGCCGAAAGACACCAACCAACAGATGGATCGAGCTTCAAAGGAGAAGAGTTTGAAGATCTTGCAATGATAGGGCACAAGTTCACGGAGAAGACCCTTGAAGAGCTGCAGATTGGATCTGATGGGTCTCTTCTACCAGAAGAGAGGATGTGCTTCAAGGAGATGCTTTCAAGACATGGGAAAGCATTTGCTTTTGAGCCACTTGAGATTGGGTGTGTAGATCCGTACATTGTTACCCCGATGGTTATCTTCACGGTACCGCATGTGCCATGGAACCTGAGACCAATTCCAGTACCGCGGGCTCACTTGCCCAAACTAGTGGAGTTGCTGAAGGAGAAGATGCGGATGAAGATCTTGGAGCCGTCGTTTGTACCATATTCAAGCAGATGGTTTACAGTACCAAAGAAGAATGGGTCGCTGCGGTTCATCCAAGACATGCAGCCGGTGAACGCAGTAACAATCAAAAATGCTGGGGTGGGACCGATTGTGGATGAGTTTGCAGAAGCGTTTGCAAGAAGAGCGATTTACTCGATGGGAGATCTTTACTCAGGGTATGATCAGTTTCAACTAGCGGAGGAGAGCAGAAGCTTCACGACAATGAGGACACCTTTGGGGTTGGTTAGGATGTGTACTTTACCACAGAGAGCTACCAACTCGGTAGCACACATGATGAACGGGATGAATCGAGTTCTAAGAGACTTCATTCCTGAAAAGACAATGCCGTTCTTGGATGACATCCCCATTAAAGGATGTGTGGAAGATGAGAAGGATGAAGCATTAGATCAGAGGGGGTGTCGGCGATACGTCACTGATCACATCGCAGACTGTGAGAAGATCTTATCTCGACTTGAGGAAGTTCATCTTACGCTGTCAGGTGCGAAGTCTACATTTGGAGTTAGAGAGGTTTTGATCGTTGGTCATTTGTGTGGATCGTTTGGTCGGAAGCCAGATCCGAACAAGGTGGATGCGATTGGAAGGATGAAGGAGGTTTGCAACTCGCTGACAGAAGTAAGAAGATTTTTGGGTGCTTGTGTATTCTACCACATTTAGATTCCTCATTATGCGCATGTGGCGGATCCGTTGTATGGATTGTTGCGTAAGGGTCATAATTTCAGATGGGAGGAAGAGCATACTGATGCGGTAAGGAAGCTGAAGTCTTTACTATCATCTCCTCCAGTCTTGGGAAGGATTGATTACAAGGGTGCTAGGCCGGTGATTCTTACTGTGGATACAAGTCCAGTTGCAATTGGATGGGCAGTCGGACAGGATGATGAGAATGGAGACAGGTTTGCGATTAGGTTCGGAGCGAAGGTGTTAAGTGCTCGACAACGTGCTTACCCACAAGTGAAGAGAGAACTGTGGGGTATTGTTTCAGCTATGAAAACTGAGAAAGAGTATTTGATTGGAGCAGTAGTGGTGGTTGAAACTGATTGCTTGCCGTTGTTAGGGATGATCATGAATTGTTCAACTCCTGATATTGCGATGTTACGATGGATCGCATATATCAAGTCGTTGAACCTGGAGTTTAGACATATCGCAGGGAAGGATAATCTAATGGCGGATATGTTATCTCGGGCTCGATATGATGAGGAAGATGAGATGGTAGAAGACGTTGACGACGTGGGTACAGAGTTCTATTCGATTGGACAGACAGGAAGAGAAGGGTTGTATGATGGTGATTTGCTTGATATCGGGAGGTACCTTAGTACGATGGTTAAGCAGACAGGTTGGACAGATGAGAGGTTTCGGAGAGTTCGAAGGAAGGCCTACAACTTCATGTTGCAGGATGGGTTTTTTTGGAAGCGATCGAAGCAAAAAGGTGGAGTACCGCTACGGGTGATTCGCAACAAGGAAGATCAGCAGAAGTTGCTCAAGGCGTTCCATGAGAGTCTTTGGGCTGGACATCGAGGGATTTGGGCCACTTTTACAAAGATGAAAGAGCGGTATTGGTGGAAAAACATGTACAGGGTATCTTTTGTGGAGTCTTGTTTGACATGTCAGATGTATTCGAACATTCGACATCGTGACGGATTACACCCGACTTATCCGTTGGCAATCCACTTCAAGTGGGTGGTAGACTTGGTGATTATGCCGGTTAGATTATGACAGATGAGATACTTGGTACTTGCTAGAGAGGATCTTTCAAATCAAGTCGAGGATAGGGCGCTTCGGACGAAGACAACTGAAGGGGTATGTAAATTTCTCTTGGAAGAGGTTGTTTGTCGGTATGGATGTGTGGGAAAGATCACTACAGATTGGGGAGAGTTAGATGCACATGAGGCTCGTGAATTCTTTGCAAGGTGTGGGGTGAGGTTGTCACTGACAACTGCTTACAATCCCAAAGGGAATGCCAAGAGTGAACGTGGTCATCCACCCATTGTGAAGGCTTTGGTAAAGGCCTGCAACGGGAAGGTGCGCGAGAGCCTCGACTCTTACCATTTGTGTTATAGGCAGATAGAACGACACACAGCTCGGTGACAGGTTACATGTCGGTGGAACTCATCACAGGTCAGAAACCTATCATGCCGATTGAAGAACACGTTCTGACATGGAGTGTGTTACCTTGGGAGGACAATTTGACTAGAGAAGAGCTTCTTGCTATTCGAATTAGGCAGTTAGAGAAAAGACCAGAGGATATCCAAATTGCTTTGGATAAGCTGCGAGAAGCACGGTTGAAGAACAAGGTCAGATTTGATCAGCGACATCGTTTGAGACCCAGGCAAATCAAAGAAGGTGATTGGGTGTTAGTCTATGACAACAGTCTAGACAACCAGCATAGTGCACTCCGGAAGTTTTCCAGAAGATGGTTTGGTCCGTATGTGGTGAAGAAGGTTCATGACAACGCAACTTACGCCCTGCAAGAGTTGGATGGAACGAGCTTGAAGGTACCAGTGGCAGGTAAACGTGTCAAGATTTTCAAAAAGAGAGATGAGGAGGTCGATCTAGCAGATATCTTGACGGAGTTTCAGTTTGAGGATGAGGATTATGCAGAAGATCTTGAAGGTGAGGTTGATTACGATGGGAAGTAGGACGATAAGCCGGTCCACTCCTTGGTTGGTATCTCTGGTGCATACCGGAAGATGCACAGGTTCAGAGGGAGTGGATGTCGTGTCGTGGACCGGCTCCTACCTGAAATATAAACTTCGATGCTTGTCGCTCCAAAGACACTCATGAGAAGACAAGTTAGGCCCCAGCTTACGGGTTTTTGGCACCACTTCGGATCTTCGTTTTTATCGCACCAGTGGATAGAGCTCCTTGTCAGCATTCCATAGGCACTTTGTCTACTTCGTTTGGACGCATAGTGAAGAAGTTATAGGACTCGAAAGATGGAGAAAACAAGCCAGGCCCCAGCTTACGAGCTTTTGGCGCAACTTCGGATCTTTACTTTTATCGCATAGATGGATAGAGCTCGTTGTCAGCTTTCCATGGGCATCTTGTTTATTTCATTTGGACATCCAGAGAAGAAGTAATGCGATTCGAAAAAAGGTAAAATCAAGCTAGGCCCCTAGTTACTTGCTGATTGGGTATTTAGGGCTTCAGGCGTTATATCAAAGACGCAAGGGGCCTGCTTCTTATTAGTGAGGGTTGAACTTCGTACGTATAGACTGTTGCAAGGGGGCTGCTTAAAGGGCTTGCTTGTTCCTGCGACCTGGCGGTGGATGTTTTGGAGAATTGGGAAGTCCAATACACGCTCGCAAGGTGTCATCGGGTTCTGATCTGTGCAGGCTACGCACAAGTTAAGACGGTTCTTGAAGAGACGGATCGGGGGTTGTGTTCTGGGAGAAATTGAGACGCAAGAAGCAGATTTGGAGTTTTCAGTTACTTGTGAAGGAGAGTTGGACCGTTCGGGCCGTTCCGGAGTCCAAACTTGCTGTCCTTGGATCCATCGGGATCAGAGCAACGAGTTCTTCAGGAAATTGAAGACGATACAAAGTTTTATCGGGCGGTTTGAGAGTTGTGAGAGAAATTGGCATCTAAGGTTATTCGCTCTAGAGTTGAGAGTTGTCGGTATCTCCGATCAAACTCTCTCAGCAACTCACTCAGGCTCATCATACGACCAGGTTGCTGCTCAACCCAGTCTAAAAACGTCCTCCTAGTAACTCTCTCTGAATCCTCCTCAAGAAACTCCTCTCGAAGAGATCGCTCAAAACTCATCCAGATTCTAAGATTTCTTCTCTGTACATCCCTAACTTGGTCCCGCAACTCAGGAATGACAGCTAACTCAAAACTTGCTATCATCTCAGCATCAGTAACTCTAACAAGCTCCATCTCTCCTCTATACTCACGCAGATATCTAGAAATATCTCTACCTTCAAACCTTCCACATCTGTTCACAATAGCTTGCAAAGCCTTGGTGGACTTTAACTCACCCCTTCCAACGATCGGATGTTGTTGGACCAGGGCCGCAAGCGTCTTCAAGATCTCAGCCGTGTCCAGACCAGATGCAGATGTCGCTGTGGAAGACACAGGTGCAGTTGACGGTGCAGCAGTAGACGTTGATGCAGCAGCCGCAGAAGTAGCAGCAGTAGCGCTCTTGCGATCCATCTCTTCTCCTTGTAGCAACTCAACCTTCTCAATCAATCACCCCAAGATCTCTCAGTGGAAGCACCAGATGTCGGGTTGAGAGTCTTCCTGGGAAGGGCGAACCTTCTGGCTGTGATATGAGCTTGAAGGCTGTGTTCAATCTACTCAGGGAAGTGTTGGGCTCCTAGCTGTGGCTGGTTTACTCAAAGGATAGGCTTCAGGTCTCAAGGTGATACTGAAAAACACTCATATAAGTCTCTAGGCTCTTCTGATATGTTCAGGAAGCAAAGTTCAGGCTTAACTAGCAATGATAAGATCAGATGGCGAACTTTAACACTCAAGATTGAGAATATGTGAAGGTTCAGGCTTCAGAACTCCTCCTACATGTCAATAAGGTCCTACTGGATACACATACGAAGTTTGAGCTTCAGATCAATTCAGAGCACTAAGATATGAGTAGAAACTTTCTGATTAGAGTAATTATGACAATTTCTGGTACCCAGACAGCTGTTTCGACCTAGAACAAAGAAGTGGCTCGATCACTTTGGGAAATTCTTACAGGATTTGCAGTACACAGCTTGCTGAACACTCCTGTGAAGTTGGGCCTCCTGATTCCACACAGAACTCCAGATCTCGCTCTCTGAAGTTGCTGTTCCAGATTGAGAGCTTTTTGGACCCCCTCTACTTCAGCGGCCGCCCTGAATTACTCAGTCATTCAAATGATATGAATTTTTTGGACAGTCGTAGCCCGGCTGACAGTGAACGCAACCTCGAAGGTTTGAAGCGATTTCCTCGATTCTGCTGCAATTGACACTCAAAACCCCAAAATCAACAGAAGTGCTACAATTCTGGCACAAATCGAACTTCAATTGGGCATAACTCCTTGTTTATTGATCCAAATCGATCAAACTTTTCGCTGACAGTGCTTGGCTCGACAAGCTCTCTCTCCCTGTGCTCTCAGATTTCACCGTGTCCTCACCAAATGCTCGAAATCCACTCTAGAGCTCTGTTTCTAAACTTAGAGTTTTACAAAAGACAAAAATGGACCAATGGGAGTTCATAGCTCCATTTGGTTGTCATTTTGTGTCTTAAACTACCTGGTAACTTATATACACTCATAGGCAACCACGTCAAGCCCCCTAGAGTGCCAGCGTACAACTTAAACTACCTAAAATGACACGCAGCCCCAAAAATTAACTTAAATCAGCTAGAAAGCGTGCATGGGCGACACGCAAATACAACCCATGAGCTTAAACCCTATCAACATGATAATCAACCTACTAAGATCCAAAATATATAACATCCTCAAGTGTCGACATCTCTGAGGTCCTAACTCTACTCAGAGAGACTAACGCTTGACAGAGAAGTGAATCATTTACTATGTGAAATGATTCACATCACGACAACGCAAGATCACCCCAAGCCCCAAGACAAGTATGAAAATTCATACTTGCTTTGCCAACGCTACGGCAAACCTAAGTCTTGATTTAGATGCTTATCCAAACCACCTCGCTTCCTTTGAGTGTGCTTCATTCCTCCTCTTGACAACATCCTAGGCATCTGATCAGAACTAGTCATAGCCATGCACTCCCAATACACTTAGACAATATTTCAAGAAACAAAATTTTTATTTCCAAATACAAGACAAAGCTACAAAGTCCATCGGCCCAAATCGTCTCAAGTTGCTACTCGTATGGCTCGTCGTTTCTTTATTCTTCGCTGGAAGGAGATGTCCTCATCTTGCTAACGTCCTTGTTGTCCTTGTCGCCGTTTGAAGAGATCCACTATTTCACTTGGATGTGTTAATTCTTCCTCTGGCACCCATGTTGCTTTCTTCAATGATATCCACGTCATTTGATCAAGTACTCCATCCGGTTAGATTTGCGCCGCGATCACAAAATGATCTCTACCTCGTATTCTGCTTCGCCTTGCACGACATCAAGTTGAGGCCTAAGAACTTGTTTGCGCTCTGGTTGCAAATCATTCTTGAAGTATTCCTTTAATAAAGAAACATGGAAAGTTGGATGCAACTACCACTTGCGAGGAAGGTCTAACGTACAGACATCTGCGTACGGATTCTTGACAATGACAAAAGGTCCCGCAAACTTACGATGAAAACTTCACCGATATTTCCTCCGGAAGTGTGAAGTTCTTCGTACTTAACCATACTTCTTCGCCTACTTGAAACTTCACTTGCTGCCGATGCTTGTTTACCTGCTTCGTGTAACATTGCTGCGCCTTCTTGAGGTTTTTCTTCACTTGTTCCTCGCGCCGCTGCATCTCCGCCACCAACTCTTCAGCTGATGTTTGCCGTGTTTTTGGTAGTGCCGATGTAGAACTTTCTGCAAGAGTCAAATCAAGAGGTCTTTCTAACTCACGTCCGTAAGTCAACAAGAAAGACGATTCGTCAGTTGCTGAATACTTCGTGGAATTGTAGCAATATTCTACAAGACTGAGACACTCCGGCCCAATCACTTTGGTCTGCGCTGTCGGGTTGAGAGTCTTCCTGGGAAGGACGAACCTTCTGGCTGTGATATGAGCTTGAAGGTTGTGTTCAATCTACTCGGGAAAGCGTTGGGCTCTTGGCTGTGGCTGGTTTACTCACAGGATAGGTTCAAGTCTCAAGGTGATACTGAAAAACACTCATATAAGTCTCTAGGCTCTTCTGATATGTTCACGAAGCAAGTTCAGGCTTAACTAGCAATGATAAGATCAGATGGCGAACTTTGACACTCAGGATTGAGAAATATGTGAAGGTTCAGACTTCAGAACTCCTCCTACATGTAAACGAGGTTCTACTGGATACACATACGAAATTTCAGCTTCAGATCAATTCAAAGCACTAAGATATGAGCAGAAACTTTCTGAGTAGAGAAATTACGGCAGTTTCTGGTACCCAGACAGCTATTTCGACCTATAACAAGGAATTGGCTTGATCACTTTGGGAAATTCTTACAGGATTTGCAGTACACAGCTTGCTGAACACTCCTGTGAAGTTGGACCTCCTGATTCCACACAGAACTCCAGATCTCGTTCTCTGAAGTTGCTGCTCCAGATTGAGAGCTTTTCTGACCCCTCTACTTCAGCGGTCGCGCTGAATTACTCAATTGACATGAAAATTTGGAGAGAGTCGTAGCCCTGCTGACAGTGAACACAGCCACGAAGTTTTGAAGCAATTTCCTCGATTCTGCTGCAAATGACACTCAAAACCCCAAATTCAACAGAAGTGCTGCAATTCTGACACAAATCGAACTTCAGTCAGCCATAACTCCTTCTTTATTGCTCCAAATCGATCAAACTTTTCGCTGACAGTGCTTGGCTCGACGAGCTCTATCTCCCTGTGCTCTCAGATTTCGAAGTGCCCTCACAAATTGCTTGAAATCCCCTTTAGACCTCTGTTTCTAAATTTAGAGTTACACAAAAGACAAAAATGAACCAATGAGAATTCATAGCTCCATTTGGTTGTCATTTTGTGCCTTAAACCATGTGGTAACTTATCTACACTCATAGGCTACCACGTCAAGCCCCCTAGAGTACCAGCGTAAAACTTAAACTACCTAAAACGACACGCAGCCCCGAAAAATAACTTAAATCAGCTAGAAAGCGTGCATGGGCGACACGCAAATACAACCCATGAGCTTAAGCCCTATCAACATGGTAATCAATCTACTAAGACTCAAAATATATAACATCTTCCAAAAACGGACTTCTCTGAGGTCTTAATTTCACTCAGAGAGACTAATGCCTGACAGAGAAGTGAATCATTTACTATGTGAAATGATTCACATCACGACAGCGCTCACATAATTCCTCAAGTATTGATTTAGAATCAAGTTAACTCGTTCTGTTTGTCCATCTGTTTCCGGATGAAAGGCGGTACTAAATTTTAACTTAGTCCCCAATTTTTGGAACAAGTGTTTCCAAAAGGCACTTGTGAACTTAGAGTCTCGATCTGAAATAATATTCCAGGGCAATCCATGTGAAGGCCACCAAGTATCTATGAATAACCGAGAAGTCGTGAACGCTGTCGCGGCGAGAGTCTTTCTTGGAGAGGGTGGACCTCCTGACTGTAATTGATCAGAGAAACGACCTAAAGGGAAAATAGGTTGCTGCTGCGGATGAGATCTCAAAATCCTACTTCTTGTCGTCATCAATTACAAGACAAACACTCAAACAGACACCCAGCAGACACTCAGGTGCACAGATAGATCTCTCAAGATTCTGAATAACTTTATTTCAGTGCCGGCTGCACCATCAATTTCTTCAACTGTAAAGAAAATCTCTCTCTCTTCCTCTCTTGTGCGTCTCTCTCTCCGTCTATCACTTTTCTGCCAAAAACCTACCAAGTTCACCTCAATCTCAATCTAGTAGATGAAATTCAGGCCCCTGACTCTTATTTCTCTCCTTGCGTCCACCTCCCAACTGAAAGCTCTCAGAAATTTGATTCAACAACGATCAAAAGCCTTTCACAAATCATCAAACTGATTTTCGTTCAATAGACTCTTTCTTGAAGATAATTTTCTCCAAAACAGTTTATTAGACAAAGCTCCAGCTCTAAAACACTTGCTCCTCTCCTTGCGACGACCTCCCAACTCAAGTTTCTCAGAAATTTGATCTTCTCTGCTCCCAAGCTTCTCCTGCGCGTCTTGATGGCTCCTCCCCCTTCAGCCCTATGCAAAAAGTCTTCTTTTTCTCCGATGTTCCCCCCAACATTCTCCGCTTCCTTCCAACGCAACGTTTCTCCGCAACATCGACTATAACATCGGCTGTAACGTCGGCTGTTTTCTCCAAAAACCCTAACGACGTACTTAACAGATAAGCAAGTCCCCTGCTAAGCTAAGCCCTTGATTAATAAAAGTTTTCCGGCTCTCGATGCCATCTTGATGCCACCCTGAATATACCATAAGTCATCCAATGTAGGCCGAAGCTCCTACACTTATGGAGCTGTCTCACATGGCTTACAACCCCCCCATATGCGCACCAGGTATCTCCCATGATATATTCACGATGGCATGCAGAGGCTTGGGCCAGGAAGCCCACGATTAAGAGAGATACTGGTCTCCCGTCCCTGGATATGCAGGACGTGGTTGCATATCCAACATAGACTCCCTTCCAGGAGGTCAACATGCCAGAATAGGAAACACATGCCAGGGGGAATTGATCCTGAGACCACTTTCCTCCTAGGCAGGCGCCCTATCACTGAAATGGTCTCTGTTTCTGTTCTAAAAGGTAATAAAGTTTGGTAACGTTTCACAGGAAAATGTTCTATGAAACGTTTATTAGCATTATCTGCTCTAACATTTCTCTACAACTCCATTTTTAATGAATAAGGAGTCAAAACTATAGTACTTGTCAACACCAACGCACTCGTACTCTCAGATTATGAGTTTGAATCACGAGCCAGAATCGATGGATTTCTCTCTTTTGCATATTTTCTCCGTCTTAAACCCGTACTAACTATTGCTTAAAACACTTTCTGTCAAAACTGGAAGCATGAAGTCGCTCTGTAAACCCTCCGTGGTCCTATCGATCAACTACCCCCTCTCTACACTAGGACCCACTAAAAAGGAAACATGTGGAATCTCTTCTTGTTTTTAATGCCCACAAAGTCCACAACTTTAATCCAACCACTAATATCAAGTCAAAAAGGAGATAAGGGATACTTTCCACCCCCTTTCTACCTTTTAGACAAGATGACAAGATAGTAGTGCTCACTCTTTAGCAAATATCTGAATTCTGCCAAAAGTACAGCTAAGTTTAACCATAACTAACTTTTAGCTAGTCATGACTAACTTGATACCTCCTTAAAGTACTTTGGCAGCCAATAAACATTCTCAACACTTAGTTATAACTAAACACCTTACTAATAGACAAACTTCCTATGTGTAACATAGGTCGTTACAGCTCTCCTCGTCGAGCTTTGCATTTTGGTGTCTTTCGACTCTTCTAGGGTGATATTCCAATCCAAGCTAGAGGGCAGCTTGCCAAGCATAGCCCCAGCTTAGCTCCAGCCCAGCTTGATAAGCTAGGGCACAACTTCCTGAACAAATGCTGGTTGAGTGACTTCGGAAGCTCCGTTTCATCATCTTGAACGTCACGTACTACGACATTCACCCCCTCCCAACCTGCACATCCTCCGGTATGTGCCAACCTTTCCACTAGTCTCCAAGGTTCTCTAAATTGCCATCGTCTTCTTCAACATCCATCGGCATCCATCATTTGATCTGACTTTAAAAATTCATCTAGCTCAACGGTTTTTCTCCTTTTTCTAAACAACTTGATACGCTTACCAGCAACAGGAAGTCTTAGAGGTGTATCATCGAGCTCCCGTAAAGAGTAAGTAGCATTCTGATGCACTTCTAAGACAACATACGAACCAAACCACCTCCTAAAAAATTTCTGAACCGTAGAGTGCTGATTCTCTAACGTACTGTCATACACCAAAACCCAGTCTCTAGCATGTATGGGCTTCGGTCGGAGCCGGTGGGTCTTGTCAAACCTATCTTTGTTCTTGAGACGGACCTTTTTCAGTTTCTGTTGTGCCTCTATAAGATCCTCTTCCCTATGTTCCAACTGCCTGATTCGAAGTGCAAGAAGTTGTATACGATCCATTTCTTCTTCCCACGGTAAAGTAATCCATGTAGGAAAATCCTCCTCTGTCGGCATAATCGGCTTCTGACCCAGCATCAGTTCAATGGGCATGTACCCAGTAGTAGTGCAATGAGTCGACATGTCCGCCCATAGAGCAAAAAGGAGCAACCTAGGCCACTGTCTATGCCTACCATCGCATGCCTTTACCAGAGCTTGAACAATCGACGGATGCTCTCTCTCGCTCTTACCAATCCCTTCCGGATTCATGGCAGTAGTGAGTTTGAGTTTCACTCCGTGTTGGACGAAGAACTCCTTCGCTTCCGTACCACGCAACTCTCCTCTGTCTGCACGCAATCTCCATATAGATCCGTACCTACGGATAATATCTTCAAGAACAAACCTACATATCCCTTCTGTGGTCTTCGTCCTCATAGCTCGTCCTTCCACAAAGTTGGAGAGGTCTTCTCAAGCCAACACCAAATACCTCATACCTCATAATCCATGAGGCATTGCTACTAAATCAAGAACCCATTGAAAATGAATACTAGGCGGATAGGTTGGTACCAGGCTATCTCTATAACTTACCTTTGAATAAAATTGACAATGCAAGCATGAACTCACAAAGTTCACCACATCTTGATAAAGTCCTCTCCACTAGTATCTCTCCTTCAACTTTGTATAGGTAGCCCAAGCTCCTCGATGTCCGGCTCACAGGGTGTCATGAAACTACTTCATCAACTGTTGCTTGGTCTGCAGATCATCTATAACTCGTAAAAGTGCTCCATCTCTTCTCTTTGGACGCTTCCAAAGATATCCATCTCGCAACAAGTAATCATATGCCTTCCTTCTTATCTCTCTGAACTCTGCATCACTCAAACCCTCCCGCCTGTTTAAAGAACTCAGAAATAATCCAATGTCACGTCACCTTCTCGTGTAGAACTCTTCTCTGAACGGCAACGGCTCCAAGTTTGTAGCCCGTCGATTAACCTGACACTGAGCATCCTTTCTCTCTTCTTCCTCAGCTTCCGAAAACATGACATCCTCATCTACAAATCGAGCCCTTGACAACATATCTACGACCACATTCTCCTTTCCTTTTATATGCTTCAGCTATGGATTCAAGCTTCTAATATAGGCAATCCAACGTAACATCTCTATGTCTGACGTGTTATAGTTGGATATCATTCCTAGTAGAGGTAGACAATCCATTTCTAGGACTACATGAGCACCAATCAGAAACTCACGGTCTGTCTTCATCACTGTCACCGCTCCTCACAACTCACGCTTCACCTGAGGATAATCTCGTTGCTTGTCTGTCAAGATCCTAGCTCCAAACCTAGAGGTAAGCCACATACCATCCACATCATCTTGATCTATCGCCCAGCCAATTGCCTTTGGACTAGTATCTACTGTGACAATGACAGGTCTCCCACACCCGTAGTCTACTCTTCTCAAAACAGGTGGAGACTGTAGAGCCTCCTTTAGCATATTCATAGCTTCTCGATGGAGTGAGGTCCATACAAACCTCTTCCTCAATAATGCATACAAAGGATCAGCAACATGAGCATAATGAGGAATGGATAAACGATAAAATACACAAGCACATAGAAAGCGTCGAACCTCCGTGATATTTTTACAGTCTGTCATCCTAGCTATGGCTTCAACCTTCTCCGGATTTGATCGTCTTCCAAAGACACCACACAGATGTCCAACCACTAAAATCTCAAACACACCAAACTTGGACTTATCTCCGACAGGGTGAGATGTACCTCCTCCAGACGGGTTAGATATGTTCTACATCCCTGATATGATTTGCAACAAACCTCCTACATCCATTTGCAAGTACTGCTTCATCCTTGTCTTCAACCGCGCAACCTTTTATAGGAATATCATCTAGAAATGAAATGATAACATCAGACACAAATTCCCTTAGTACCTTATGCATCACATTCTGCATATGAGCCACCGAGTTCGTCATTCCTTGTGGAAGAGTACACATCCGCATCAATCCTAAAGACGTACGCATAGTAGTTAGATCTCTACTCTCTACAGCCAGCTGAAACTGATCATAACCAGAATATAGATCTCTTATCGAATAGATAGCTCTCCCTGCAAATGCCTCCACTACCTCCTCAATCACAGGACCCGTCCCTATTCGCAAGTTGTAGGTCTTGAATAAAACGCAAAGCTCTTGACTTCTTGGGTACAGTGAACCACCTGCTAGAATATGACCCCATAGAGGACTCAAGTATCTCCATCTGTACCTTCTCTTTCAACAACTCGATGAGTTTAGGCAACAAAGCACGAAGAACTGGGATCGATTTCAGATCCCAAGGCACATGAGGGATTGTGAATATAACCATAGGCGCTATAACTTTTGGGTCCACACAACCTATCTCTTCTGCTGAAAAAGAGAATGCTTTACCATGATCGATTATCATTTGCTCAAACACTGTCTTCTCAACCTCAGTTAAGAAATCACCATCTCCTATCTGGAGCTCTTTCAACGTCTCCTCAGTAAACTGATGTCCCACTCGTCTATGATCACGCAATATAGGCTCAGTCTCCACTAATTGACTGCTGGGAGTTAGCAGGTAGTTGAGCTGCTACCGGTCTCACTTTTTTCAATACAGATTTATATTTTGCATGGACGTCTGCTTCTTGAGGAAGTACACACCAACAAACGGCTTCTTTTCTCTCACTATTCTGCATCGGATGAGGAAAGAACTGCACGTACGTAACAACCTCCTCATATATGCGTCGAGAGTGGATAGAGATCACCGTCACACAATCTTTCCCTTCCATCAATCTACTCACACTGTCTAACCAACCAACAATGGACTGTACAGACATAAAATCTTCAAACAAGCCAGAAATCACTTCGTCTTCAGACAGAACCCCTACACGCCACAACTCTAATACTTGTTTCATCATCCATCTTTTTGTATTTTCTCTCATATCTTCAACTCTTGTAAATCGACTCCATCCATTTGTATCAAACATCAACAATCCAGACTGCCAACTCTGTACACTACACCTGTCTCCAGACCTTTGTACATGTCTCGCTTCCAACTCTGACGAGATCTCAACAGTAGGTTCTACACCCCTGTCTTCCCGCTCTACAAGACAGGACTGCGAAAACCCTTACATCTCTTCGTCTGAGAATCTCTAAGGGTTTGTCGGTTCCGTTCATGTCGAATTGAACGGAACCGTAAAAAACTATACTGAGTACCTGTTATCAGGACTCTGAACTCTGACATAATGAGATCCATCGTTCATCACTTTTGTCTTCATTCAAACAGCGGTGATGTATGGTTGGTCCAGTATGACAGGATAGGAGGCAGACGACTGTACAAAGCAATGCTGATCAACCTCTACATCTCCAATCCTTACATGCATATTGGGACAAGCTCTGTAGAACTCACCTTTTTGATTATTTGCAGCATGAAGTACCCAACCATGATTTCTTTCGATTGATCATTGCTCCTTCTCATACACCTCCTTGGAAATGATGTTGATCTCTGACCCGTGATCCACAAGTGCAGGTACTGGTTCAGAAAGTCCTCCAAGCCGAACCTACGTCTCTGTTGTCGCTCTTGCCCAGTGCTTCTCTTTGAAATCGCTGTCTGCGCTTGACCTATCCTCTTCAAACTCTTCGTCTTCATTCTCAATAACAGCCGGACCAGCAACCCATGCCTCATACTTATCATCTCTGAACCGATCAACACCAATAGCATCTACTGCGTCAACCATCTGACTACTTACTTGTTCAGTCAATACTCGTCTCTTTCTCTTCATGATGTCTATTATCAACTCATGAAAATCTCTCTTTGCGATACCAAGCACTTCACGAAGAGTAAACTCAACTCTAGCATCCAAAATGCGTTGCTCCAGAACGGCACACAAGTCTGTTGTTGTTTCGATGTCTACCGCTAACTTGTAAGCTGGAGCTTTCTCCTTCTCCTATGCTGTAAACCTCTTTCTCCGTACTCTATCTGTAGCAGTAGTCTCTTGTGACAAATCCTGTACACCTTCCATAAGATCTACTGCATGTGATGGAGCTGTAGAGGTAGAAGGTATATCCTCTGTAGCAGGAAATCTATCAGTTGGTACAGATGGTGATGGTTCCGCTGCTCTCCTCCTCGTAACCCTCCGACGGTCACTGTCCTCTGGTACTCCTACATCTAAATCAGAAGCATCTCGTCTTCTTTTGTCTTCGATCATGACATCTTGTTCACCACTCGTCTCTAAAAACACTCGAATAGAAGTTGCATCTACTGGGTCTCTCTATCCAGTAGCTCTCCTAATGCTTTCAGCACCTCTCTTCATCATTTCAACCGGAACCTCAACTGCCTGCTCAACCATAGTTGGGTTCGAGCGCACCTCAACTTTCCCAGTATATACATCAACCTCCGCAGAACCTGCAGCCATCGCTGTAGTGTTTGCACCAGTAAGTGCTGGAAGAGTACTCCTCATTCCTCCTCTTCCAAAATATGTGTTCAGAGGCTGCCTAGTGGCGGTTAGATACAACATATTATTCTGATAGTTGACTACGTCCTCTCGCAAGGCAACCGCTAAGTCTTGACAGTCTCCTCTGAGATGATCTGAGCTGTCACACCAAATACATCTCTTGGTAAAGGTTCCTCCTACCGGTCGAGCACATGGTGCAACGGGTCGTTGATCTCTCCTTAAGTCTGCCATCTCAACCCTCAAATCTCTCAACTGTTGAGTGAGCTCTTCAATCAGGTTATGTTAATTTCGGTTCTCAACAGGTCGCTGCTGCTGTCTAGGTCCTCTCTGTGCTGGGATAGGTATTGCAGGCGCTTGAGGAACCACTTGGGGAACCATTATAGGTGCTTAGAGAATCACAATAGGTGCCTGAGGTATTATAGGAGGAGCTACAGGAACCTGAGGAGCTACTCTCTGCTCTGGCAAGGTCTCTAGCTGCAGTACCATCCTACCACGACGTTGTCTAGCAAGAGTAGATACTACTTTTTCCACTCTCCTCCAATCAGATGTAACTCTCCCTTCAACTCCACGATCTGCCAACATGAAACAAAGCCTGTCCGCTGTGAACTCATCCAGAGCTGACACCCTAAACCCTAAACCCTAAACCCTAAGAACAACCCGTCTTCCTAGCATCCAGCGTCAACCTCTCTAGACCAAAAAGTTGAGAGTACTTCTTCTCAAACTCACGACTTACCTCATTCAGTCCCATGGAACGTCCAGGCTGACACTCTATCCAGTCCATGAGGGTTCTTCTGGTGACTCTTTCAGAATCCTCTTCTAGAAACTCTTCTCTCAGTGCACGTTCAAACAGAGTCCATCCACCTAAATGTCTTCTCTGTAAATTTCTCATCTTCTCTCTCAATCCAGGGACAACAGTCAACTCAAAGCTTAGAATTAGCTCAACTTCAAGTGCCCTGACCAACTCTATCTCACCCACATACTCCCGCAGGTACCTAGTAACATCTCTTCCATCAAATCGTCCACATCTACCCACAATTGCTTATAACGTCTTTGTGGATTTCTGCTCAGCTCCTCCAATTGCAGGCTGCTGCTGAATCAAGGCAGCCAACGTCTGAAGAATCTGAGACGTGTCTATGGCAGGCTGTGTTGCTGCTGTTGGAACCACCGTAGGTCCTCCTTGAGAGCCAATTCCATCCTGACCAGGAGTCCCTTGGACAGGGTACCTTGAGCAATAGCCACACCATGTACAACAGCACTGTGATCCATTTTCCACCCAATCTAGTCAATTCTCTAAATCAATCATCCCAATAGCTCTCAGTGGAAGCACCAGATGTCGCGGCGAGAGTCTTTCTTGGGGAGGACGGACCTCCTGACTGTAATTGATCAGAGAAACGACCTAAAGGGAAAATACGTTGCTGCTGTCGATGAGATCTCAAAATCCTACTTCTTGCCGTCATCAATTACAAGACAAACACTCAAACAGACACCCAGCAGACACTTAAGTGCACAGATAGATCTCTCAGATTCAGAATAATTATTTCAGTGCCGTCTGCATCATCAATTTCTTCAACTGTAAAGAAAATCTCTCTCTCTTCCTCTCTTGTGCATCTCTCTCTCCGTCTATCATTTTTCTGCCAAAAACCTACCAAGTTCACCTCAATCTCAATCTAGTCGGTGAAATTCAGGCCCCTAACCCCCTAACCCCCGGACTCGTCAACCTCCCAACTGAAAGCTCTCAGAAATTTGATTCAACAACGATCAAAAGCCTTTCACAGATCATCAAAACTGATCTCCGCTCAATAGACTCCTTTCTGAAGATAATTTTCTCCAAAATAGTTTATTAGACAAAGCTCCAGCTCTAAAACACTTGCTCCTCTCCTTGCGACGACCTCCCAACTCAAGTTTCTCATAAATTTGATCTTCTCTGCTCCCAAGCTTCTCCTGCGCGTCTTGATGGCTCCCCCCCTTCAGCTCTATGCAAAAAGTCTTCCTTTTCCCCGATGTTCCCTGCAACATTCTCCGCTTCCTTCCAACGCAACGTTTTCCCGCAACATCGACTGTAACATCCACTGCAACGTCGACTGTTTTCTCCAAAAACCCTAACGACGTACTTAACAGATAAGCAGGCCCCCTGCTAAGCTAGGCCCTTGATTAATACAAGTTTTTCGGCTCTCTGAAAACTTATAAAATAATATAATCTATTTTATTTATGCATTTCTTCTATTGTCATCTTGATGCCACCCTGAATATATCACAAGCCATCCAATGTAGGCCGAAGCCCCTACACTTATGGAGCTACCCCACAGGGCTTACAGCCACCCCCATATGCGCACCAAGTATCTCCTATGATATATTCACGGTGGCATGCGGAGGCTTAGGCCAGGAAACTCATGATTAAGAGAGATACTAGTCTCCCGCCTCTAGATATGCAGGACGTGGCTGCATATCCAACATAGACTCCTTTCCAGGAGGCCAACATGCCGGAATAGGAAACACAGGCCAAGGGGAATTGATCTTGAGATCACTTTCCTCCTAGGCATGCGCCTTATCACTAGGATGGCCTCTGTTTCCGTTCTAAAAGGTAATGAAGTTGGTACATATCCGAAAGTTGCAGGAAAATGTTTTGTGAAACGTTTATTTATTTATTTATTAGCATTATCTGTTCTAACATTTCTGTACAACTCTTTTTTTAATGAATAAGGAGTCAAAACTATAGTATTTGTCAACACCAACGCACTCGTACTCTCAGATTATGAGTTTGAATCACGAGTCAGAATCGATGGATTTCCCTCTTTCGTATATTTCTTAGTCTAAAACCCGTACTAACTATTGCTTAAAACACTTTCTGTCAAAACTGGAAGCATGAAGTCCTCCTCCTCGTCGAGCTTTCCATTCTGGTGTCTTTCGATCCCTTTAGGGTGATATTCCAATCCAAGCTAGGGGGCAGCTTGCCAAGCATAGCCCCAGCTTAGCTCCTGCCCAGCTTGATAAGCTAGGGCGTAGCTTCTTGAACAAATGCTGGTTGAGTGTCTTCTGAAGCTCCGTTTCATCATCTTGAACGCCACGTACTACGACAACGCTGTTGCAGTATCCAAGGTCGGGACAAACTTCGCTAGTTTGCTAAACCGGTGAACTATCACAAAGATTGGATTGTATTTCTTTGAGTCAGGCAGAGAGGTAATGAAGTCCATGCTTATGCTTTCTCAAGGTCTGGCTGGAATCGGCAAAGGATGGAGCAACCTCTGTTTCTTCTCATAAGAAATGCGGTTCGCTTGACAGGTTACGCATGTTTTCACAAAGTGGACAACGTCGTCTTTTATGCGGGGGCCAATAGAACTTTTTAGTTATCACTGCTAAAGTGGACTTTTCTCCTTTATGGTCCGATAAGGGCGCATCATGACAT
This sequence comes from Asterella californica, assembly GCA_036924285.1. NCBI lineage: Eukaryota > Viridiplantae > Streptophyta > Marchantiopsida > Marchantiales > Aytoniaceae > Asterella > Asterella californica. Next base: position 134,417 of record JAYKYS010000013.1, read on the forward strand.
TCTTTGAGTAACTTCGTCCTAAGTTTTCCTTGTTCCACATAAACCCGACTTTGCTTGAACATGAATAAGTCATGTCTCAACTGCATGTTCTACAACTTCACTCCTCGCTTGAGCTGTTCCAGGTACTACTTCGCTTGATCATCGCCCATGTAACCTTCACGTATTCGTCTCTCCAAGTCTGACTCCTTGGGATACATAGCTCGCAAAATCCGTGTGGACGATGGAAGATATTCTTCCTTACGACTCAAGGCGTCAAGAACCACATTGTCCTTTCCTGCTTTGTGGATTAATTCCACATTCATGAGCGCCAAGGTATCATGTCACCGTAGTTGCTTTGGCGTCACCCGATCTTGTGTCTCAATCAGTATACACTTGGGTTTTGTGAAGTCCCAAGTAATGCCGTCATTTCCTCAAGCAATGAACCACCGCAAACAGTTCCTTCTCATGAGTCGGCCATCGACTCCCGTTCTAGATAACTTCTTGCTTTCGTACGCTACATGTTTTCCATCCTACACCAACACTCCGTCAATCACATAGTCGCTCGCGTCCGTGTGCACCTCGAATGAGTTGTCGAACTCCGTCAACTTCAAAACTGGCGCCTTTGACAAAATAGATTTGATTGTTTGAAACGCATCATCCACCTCCTTGGTCCAACTTACCTATGCGTCTTTGCCCGTCCAGTCCGTCAGCGGCTTCACGATCTTTGAAAACTCTTTCACATACTTGCGGTAGAACTGCACCAATCATAAGAATCGCCGCATCCCCTTCACTGTAGTCGGAGGCTCCCAAGTCACAATCACGTCCACCTTCTGCATATCCGGGCTGACTCCTTCTGCACTCATGACATGTCCCAAGAAGTTAATGCGTTCCAAACCAAACTCACTCTTGTCAACGTTGACAAACACCTTATGCTCCAGCAGCTTCGTCAACACCACCCTTAGCTGCTCCCCGTGCGACTCTAAGGTTTTGGAGTAGATCAAGATATCGTCGATGTAAACGATGATAAACTCATTCATTTCCTCGCAGAAAATTGTGTTCATCAATATAGTGAACGTCGAAGAGGTGTTGCAGAGTCCAATGGCATCACTACGAATTCAAACGATCCGTATCTAGTTCGACAGGCGGTCTTCTCAACATCTGGGTCAGCTATCCGGATCTGATAATATCCTGACTTCAAGTCTATCATGCTGAAGTACTTTGCGCCCGTTAGCCTATCAAAGAGGTCGTCTATCCTTGGCAAAGGATAATTATTCTTCACCGTCATCTTATTGAGTGCAAGATAATCTACGCAGAGTCATAACTTGCCGTCCTTCTTCTTTGCAAAAAGGACTGGTGCTCCATAAGGTGACTTGCTGGTTCGGATATATCCTCGCGCTAATAGCTCGCCGAGTTGTCTTTTCAACTCAAGGAGTTCCACCTGATTGAGTCGGTAAGGGACTTTGGAAGGTGGTTCTGATCCTGACAAGACTTCGATCTTGTGATCCATCACCCGTCTTGGAGATAACTCAGCAGGTAACTCATCCGTCAAGACATCCTCAAACTCTTTAATAACTTCACGAAGTACTTTCGGAAGCTTAGTCGCATCTCCTGATGTTTCCTCTTGTCCGCCACCCGTCATCAAATCTGCAACCCGCATCAAACACATGACCCCGTCGTTGAAGTCCATATGTTTGTCTTTGATCAAATTCACCGCAAGGTCGTCAATTTTCCGCGTCTTTTGGATCAACCTCACTCACAGCTTCCGCCTTTTTACTCGGACGTTCAACCTCAAAGGTTTCCGCCTAAGTTCCACTTCAAACATGTCCAAGAAAGTGTTCCCCAAAATCGTATGGATATCATCCATCTCACATCATGAAATTCTCTATGAACTCCAACTTCCCACACGCAAATCGTACATCCAAGGCCACTTCAGAAGTTTGATACGTTTTGCCCTTGGCAAAGTGCACTTGAATAGACTTGTCAGCCTTGGAGGTAGACAAGCCCAACTTCTTCATCAACTTCAGACTTATGAAGGAGTGGGTCGCTCCTGTGTCCACAAGAAAAGTAACATCACGGTTAGCAACCTTGACTTGTAGAAACATCAATACCGGCGTCTTCTTCGTGGTTCTCAAGGTCACAGTCATCTGGCCCTCCAACAAATCCTTTGCAACAAACGGATTCATGCTACAGTTACTAATCTTAGGTTTCGTGCACCCCTTAGCAATATGACCCGCCTCGCCATCGTTGTAGCAAGTAAACTTAGCTCCATTGCCCTTCTGAGGTGTTTGTCCCTTAGGTTTCGCTCCTGTCTGCTGCCGCTTTGCTGTCGAAACAAAAGAATCCTTCCGATCCTTCTCACACCCATCCCACTGTCGCTTGAAGCTCTTGTTCTTCTTCTGAAACTTGTCCATGCTGCATGTTTCAAAAGGTTTCTATTGCTGGACTTCGTCGTCCCCAATTCGCTCCGCTAGCTTCAAAAGTTCGGCACTTGTCGCAGGTAGCTCCAGCATTCGGAAGAGAGCCTTCTCCGAGCTAGACTTGAACCCCTCAATAAATATACATATTTTGGTCTCCTAAGTCCACTTGGAGAACGAATCCAGCTTAGCACTGAACTCGTGCACATAAGCACTTAAGGTCCCCGTCTGCTTCAGGCTAACTAGCTCGACACCATCCCGAATTCTTTGATACTCTGGAGTGAATCGTCTCGCGAACAACACCTTGAACTCCTTCCAACCAAACGCTGAGACGGTCACGCATGCTCCTCCCTGTATGCAGTCCACCAGAGAAGCGCATGATCCTTCAGGAACGTAACAGCCACTCTCACCTTGTCTGACTCGTGAGCCTGTTGCGCCTCAAAGTATATGTCCAACTCAGTTAAGAAATCCTTAACCTTGCAAACCCGTCCTATACTTGAAAAAACGGTCGCAAATTTGTCTTACAAAGCTTCTTGATAGATGAAGAACTCCCTTGGTCTACCTCAAGCTCAGCGATACGTTTATCCCTGGAGACCATACCCTCTTGCATGATCTTCATCATCTTGAGGAGTTCTGCATACAAAGCTCCTTGACTTCTCGCGTCTGAATCGTTGGGCATCATTGGCAAGACTCCATCTTGCTGCACCGGTGCTGCAGCTGGTACAAGGCTTCTTTGACGTTGGGACGAAGGTTGTCGGTTATCGTCCTTTGATTGTGCCTCGGGGCTAGCTCGAGTCGATCTGATGTCGGCGTCCGCCGCCACTCGTCTCTTGGTCTTCCTCTTGGAACTCTGTCTTATGTCGATCATCGCTCCAAGTGTTCACTTAGAACGTTGATCTGTTTTGTGTCTCGCGTCCTTCCTCAAATGTCCAGCCTTCAACTGCTGCCTCAGCTATCGAAGCGTCGGCTCTGATATCACTTTTCGTGCACCTACCGTCTTGTTGCGTCAACGGAAGCTCTTGCTCAGTAAGTCACGAAATTTACACCGCTAACCTACAAACCACAGTCACAAGTTAGCGTCCATGCACCACTTACCTTAACTCTGTTTGGTCCGGACCGTCTCTCTAATCATCAAGCTCAGCATTCCCTAAGTCCCGACCTAGACCCGCCTAGGTCAGTCTCAAAACATGAGCAAGTCACAAGATGACTTGGGGCGGACTTCCCATAAAGTCCAGGATCCTAAATGGTACCTCCAGCACACCTAGCGATCCAACCGTCCATGATGTCCGTCTGGGTCTAGGCTCCCGAACGGCGGTCTAACCCGCCGACTCGTTCTCTAGTCTTGCCCCAGCTCTTATATCGTTCCTAAGTCTAGACGTACGAGTCTGGATCAGAACGTGCCTTGGAACCGGCCCAGCCATCACCTCATGCCCTTAGAGTCCATCCGCCGAATCTTGGAGTCGGGTGACTGGCCCACCCATGCATCGAGCCCCCCTCATATATATACTTCTGGGGATCGGCGGCCCCGCTTTCCTCTTTGGTCCTTGAAAATTATACCACAATCTGATCCTGGTTCTGTCATAACTCTCAGCTCGGAGGTCAGTTCGAGGAGTTCTATATATCACTAGAAAGCACTCGCCGAGACCTTTCCAATGATACCTTACTTGCCTCAAGATATTACGTGGAGCCCCGTCCACGACCTAAAACGTCGCTGGAGCTCTAACGCTTAGTCGTTTTTTGAGAAACTATGGTCCAGACTCAGTCTCAAACCCTGTGGTTCGGACCAGCGTCCGAACCACGGTCCGTCTCCGTCTCAGACTCACGCCTCAGACCTATATCTCAGACTTATGTTTCAATCTGTTCCCATACTTGCCTCCTTAGGTCAGCGTTCGTCTGGGATCGTCTTGGGGTAGGCCCTTAGGTCCTAACCCAATGTTCCAACCTTGGTTCAAAGAACCACTTAGGGTTCATCTGATCCTGACTTCTCGGTCCAGCCGTTCAGTCCTACTCGTAGCGTTCACAACCTAGCGCAAGTCCATTAGGGTTCTATTGTTCACGTCTGCGTCCGACCTTGAGACTGACGGTCGCGACAGAAGCGATCGTCTCCTCAATAAGACATGTCATTGACAAATGATGCAATGATCTAGTAGCTCTATTATACTCTCCAATCTGACTTAACATCTTACAACATCGTATGCGGACGGAAGATGAGACATCACGGTGTCGAGTTGAGAGTTTTCCTAGGAAGGGCGGAACCTTCTAGCTGTGATATGACCTTGAAGGCTATGTTCGGTCTACTCAGGGAAGCGTTGGGCTTCAAGTTGTGGTTGCTTACTATACAGGGGTAGGCTTCAGATCAAAAGGGAACAGTATAAACACTCACTCAGGTCGAATGGACCTTTCAGTATGTTCAGGAAGTGAAAATCAGATCAGACTAGCAGTAATAAGATCAGACAGCGAACTTTAACGGTCCAGAATCAAAAACATACAATGGTTCAGGCTTCACAACTCCTCCTACATGTAAGTGAGGCCCTACTGACCATACACACGAAGTTTCAGCTTGAGATCAAATCAGAGTGTCGAGATATGGACAGAAACGTTCTGAGCAGAGAAATTACGGCAATTTCTGGTACCCAGACAGCTATTTCGACCTAGAACTGAATTACTCACAATTTCAATTGACATGAAAATTTGGGGACAGTCGTAGCCCTGCTGCCAATGAACGAGACCTCGAAGGTTTGAAGCGATTTTCTCAAATCTACTGCGATTGACACCGAAAACCCCAAAATCAACAGAAGTGCTGCAATTCTGGCACAAATCGAACTTCAATCAGCCATAACTCCTTCTTTATTGCTCCAAATCGATCAAAAATTTCGCTGACAGTGCTTGGCACGACGAACCCTATCTCCCTGTGCTCTCAGATTTCGAAGATCCCCTCACCAAATTCTCGAACTCCTCTTAAGACCCCTACTACTAAGTTTAGCAGTACATAAAGACAAAATTGGACCAATGGGAGTTCATAGCTCCACTCCCCTGTCCTTTTGCGTCCCAAACCACGTGGTGACTTGAATTTGCTTATAGGCTACCACGTCAAGCCCCTAAAGTGCCAGCATAGACCCTAAACTACATGCGAAGACATGTAAAACGACACGTAATTCCGAAAGATAACCTAACCTCGCTAAGAAGCATGCATGGGCGACATGTAATTACAACCCATGAGCTTAACTCCATTTACATGGTAATCAACCTACTAAGACTCAAAATATATAACATCCTCCAGTGTCGACTTCTCTGAGGTCCTAATTTCACTCAGAGAGACTAACGCTTGACAGAGAGGTGAATTATTTACAATGTAAAATGATTCACATCACGACATCCACCCCCTCCAAACCTGCACATCCTCCGGCATGTGCCAACCTCTTCAGTCTTCAGTCTGCTCTTCATCATCATCGCTCTCGTCCGCCTCAGCCTCTTCAGTAGCCGAGTTGTCTTCGTCCCTTGGCATCCTCTGCTCAGACTCCAGAAAGTTGAACAAATCTACTGACCCTCCACGTTGTTTGAACAACTTCACGCGTTTGCCAGCCACAGATAGTTTCAAAGGAGTACCATCCAGCTCACGTAAATTATAAGTGGCATTCTCATAAACATCTAGCACAACATAAGGTCCGAACCATCTTCGCGAGAACTTACGAAGTGTAGAATGCTGGTTCTCCAGCGTGCTATCATACACCAGAACCCAATCACCAACACGTATCGGCTTTGGTCGTAGTCGGTGAGTCTTGTCGAAACGCTCCTTATTTCTAACTCGAGCCACCTTCAGCTTCTCTTGCGCCTCAACAAGATCCTCCTCCCTTCGCTCCAACTGCCTAGTTCGTAAAGCAAGGAGTGAAGTATGATCTATACCATCTTCCCACGGTAGCGTAGCCCACGTAGGAAAGTCTTCCTCAGCAGGCATGATCGGCTTCTGTCCCAACATAAGCTCAACTGGCATATAGCCAGTCGTGGTACAGTGTGTGGTTCTATCAGCCCATAAAGAAAATGGAAGCAATCTCGGCCACTCTCTAGGCCTACCATCACATGCTTTCACTAAAGCGTGAACGATGGAAGGGTGTCCTCGTTCACTCTTACCAATCCCTTCTGGATTCATGGCAGTAGTAAGTCGAAGCTTTACTCCATAACGAGCAAAGAACTCCTTCGCTTCTGCACCTCTCAACTCGTCCCTATCTGCTCGTAGTCTTCCAACAGATCCATAACGACAGATTATATCTTCAAGTACGAATCTACATATGTTCTCTGTAGTCTTCGTGCGTAGTGCTCGTCCCTCCACGTAGTTGGAGAGATCTTCTCGAGCCAACACCAAGTAACGCATCCCCCATAGTCCCGGCGGCATCATCACAAGATCAAGGACCCATGAAAAATGAATACTAGGTGGGTAGGTAGGTACAAGTCCATCTCTGTAACGGACTTTAGAGTAGAACTGGCAGTGCAAACACGACCCAACAAAATCCACTACGTCTTGATACAAACCCTTCCACCAGTATCGCTCCTTCATCTTCGTATACGTAGTCCAAACTCCACGGTGTCCAGCCCACAAGGTGTCATGAAACTCCTTAAGCAGATTCAGCTTCGTTGGTTGATCATCCACCACTCAAGTCAGCATTCCATCTCTTCTCTTCGGACGTTTCCACAGATAACCTTCACATAGAAGATAACCGTACGCCTTTCGTCTGATCTCCTTAAACTCTGCATCACTCCATCCTTCTCTTCTGCATAATAAACTCAGATAGTATCCGATATCACAGAACTTTTCCGTGTAGAACTCCTCGTAGAACGGCAGTGGTTCCAAGTCTGAAGTCTGCTGACCAACTTGGCACCAAACGTCTCTCTTCTCTTCATCTTCAACTTCTGCAAACATCTCTTCTTCATCTGTATAACGAGCTCTAGATAACATGTCTGCAACAGGATTATCCTTTCCTGCTATATGTTTCAGCTCAGGGTTCATACTCCGGATATAAGCAATCCATCGTAGCATTGCTATGTCTGGAGTATTACAGTTTGCTATCATACCTAGCAAAGACAAACAATCTGTTTCTACTATCACATGAGCACCTATCAAGAACTCTCGATCTACCTTCATAGCAGTAACAGCTCCCCACAATTCACGCTTCACTTGAGGATAGTTACGCTGTTTATCTGTTAAGATCCGAGCTCCAAACCTAGAAACAAACCGCACACCATCTGCATCTTCTTGACCGATTGCCCATCCAATCGCCTTTGGACTCGTATCAACAGTCAGTATCACAGGTCTCCTGCTCTCGTAGCTAAGCCTCCTTAGTATAGGTGGAGACTTCAGAATCTCTTTCAGCTACTCCATCGCCTCGTGATGTTCTCGCCGCCAAGTAAACCTCTTTCCCTTTCTCAGAAGTGCATACAGAGGCTCGACAATGTGTGCATAATGAGGAATACTCACACGAAAGAACACACAAGCTCCTAAGAATCGTCGAACCTCAGTGATATTGGTACAGTCTGCTATCCTTGCTATAACATCTACCTTCTCTGGGTTCGACCGTCTTCCAAAAGTACCGCATAAGTGACCAACCACCACAATCTCTGACATTCCAAAACGAGATTTGGTACCTAACAGAGTGAGGTGTACCTCTTTCAAGCGCATCAGAATCTTCTCCACATCTCGGATGTGGTCTGCAACAAACTTTCTGCAACCATCAGCATTCATAGTTTCGTCCTTGTCTTCCACCGGACAGCCTTTCATGGGTATATCATCAAGAAATGGGATGGTAACCTCAGGTACAAACTCTCGTAACACCTTATGCATCACATTTTGCATATGGGCTACTGAGTTTGTTGCGCCCTGAGGAAGAGTACACATCCACATCAATCCCAAAGGTGTACGCATGGTAGTCAAGTCTCTACTCTCCAAAGCAAGCTGAAACTGATCATAACCTGAAAACAGATCTCCAATAGAATAGATAGATCTTCCAGCAAATGCCTCGGCTACTTCATCAACCATAGGTCCTGTCCCCAAGTTTCGAATCGTGATGTTGTTGGCAGGCTGCAAGTCTTGGATGAAGCGTAAGGCTCCCGTCTTCTTAGGTACTGTGAACCATCGGCTAGAGTACGGAGCCATAGATGGTTCAAGAATACCCATCCGCATCCTCTCCTTCAGTAACTCAATCACCTTCGGTAGCAAGGCACGAGGGACAGGAATCGGCTTCAAGTCTGTAGGTACGTGAGGAACAGTGAAGATAACCATCGGAGCTATCACACTAGGATCCACACAACCAATCTCTCCAGCTGAGAAAGAAAATGCCTTACCATGACTAACTATCATCTGCTCAAAAGCTCGTTTCTCCACTTCAGTCAAGAAGCCACCCCCTCCTATCTGGAGCTGCTCGAGTGTCTCTTGAGTAAACTCGTGTCCTATCTGTTTAGGATCTCTCAGTACAGGCTCCATGGCAGTTAACTCCATCTGCTGTTGTGAGTCAACAGGTAATTGAGTCGTCACTGGTTTCACCTTCTTCGCTACAGTTTTGTATTTGGTGTGAACCTCCGCTTCTTCACGAGAGCCACACCAGCCGATTGCATCCTTCCATCCACTCTCTAGTCTCGGATGAGGACGAGATTGTAAGCACGAGACAACCTCCTCATAGACTTTATGAGAGTGGATGGGGATCACCACCCTTCCTCCCATTTGCTCCATCAACCTATCTACATCATCTAGCCAACGAACCAAAGACTGTACACCTACAAACTCCTCGTAAACACCAGAAATCATCTCATCTTCACTCAGAACTCCTGTACAGTGCAGATCTTCTACATACTTCTCCATCTGCCTCCTACTCTTCTCAGTCAGATCCTCTACACGCGTGAACTCACTCCAATCATCAGAACTGAAAGTCATCCAACCAGATTTCCAACTATGTACAGTGTTATCGTTCTCAGAATCTTGAGCAACCTCTTCGTCAGCCTGCTGTGATCCCACAGGCTGCTCAAGCGAGATCATAGTAGTAGCAGATCCATCACTCTTGGTATCCCGGCCTACAAGAGTGGTTTCAGAAAACCTTTACTCCTACAGATAGGAGTAGCATAGTGAGATCCGTCATCCATTACTTTCGTCTCCATTCGAACTGCAGTGATATAAGGCTGACCAAGAATCACAGGATAAGAAGCAGAAGATTGCACGAAGAAGTGCTGATCTACCTCCACATCACCCAGCTTCACTCTCACGTTGGGACAAGCGCCGTATAACTCACCCTTTTGGTTGTTTGCAGCTTGTAGCACCCAACCATGGTTCAGTTTGATAGGCCATTGTCCTCTCTCGTACATCTCCCGTGACATGATGTTGATCTCTGAACCGTGATCAACTAACGCAGCAACAGGTTCAAGACTTCCGAGACGAACTCGTGTAGCTGTCGTAGCACGAGCCTAGTGTCTCTTCCTGAAGTCACTATCAGCAGCTGGATTCTCATCGCCAGCTTCATCATCATCGAATTCAGCAGTATTGGTACCAGCAACCAACGCTTCTTGCTGGTACTCTGTATCATCAGCCTCCTGAAAATGCACCTTACCGAACTCCGCATCATTCACAGAAGCTCCTATAACATCTATCATCTGATTTTCTACTTGCTCGGACATCACCTGTCTCTTCCGCTTGATGATGTCGATGATCAGCTCGTGAAACTCCCTCTGCGCAATACCAAGAACTTCTCGAAGAGAAAACTCGATTCGCGCGTCAGTATTCTCTACTCCAAGATGCTCTTGAGATCAGTGGAAGTTTCAATATCAGCTGCCAACTTGTAAGCTGGTCCTTTCCCCTTCTCTTGGGCAGTAAACCGTCTACCAGCAGTCGTTGGCTCCTGCTGGGATCTCTGCACGTCCTCCATCGGACCTGGTGCAGGTGGAGGAGCTGCAGAAGTAGACGGGATGTCTTCTGGAGGGGCTGCTCGCCTCCTTGTGACTCTTCGTCTGTCCCCAGTCTCCTCTGGAACTCCAGTATCAAGTTCAGAGGCTTCTCGCCGCCTCTTCTCCTCCACAGAAGCATCCTGCCAATGAACGTGTCTATCCATGTCCAAGAATACTTTGATAGATGCTGCATCAACAGGATCTCCCCACCCTGTGACCCTACGGATAGTTTCTGCTCCTCTCTTCAGAACTTCAGAAGGAACTTGAACAGGTCTCTTCTCAGTAGTCCTATCTAGCAACGTAGGACTAGAAGAAACTTCAATGTGACCGGCATATACATCAGGATTTACCGGTGGTGCCATCAATACATGTACAGTTGCAGCAGCTGTAATCTGAGGTAGACTCCTCATGCCTCCTCGTCCAAACTGCGTGCTTAGCGGTGTCGGAGTGTAATCCGTCTACCTAGAAAAGCGCCGGGCTTCTGGCTGTGGTTGTTCACTCAAGAGGTTGGCTTTCAGGTCACAATAGGGCTATAAACACTCACACAGATGTGTAAGATCTAGTAATATACCCAGAAGGTGAAATTCAGGTCTAGCTGGCAGTAATAGGATTCAGCGGTGAACTTTGACACTCACGGAGAGGAAAACTATGAAGGTTTAGACCTCTAAACTTCCCCTACATGCAAATGAGGTACTACTGAACTCACAGACGAAATTTCAGCCTGAGATCAAATTCTGACACGGAGATATGAACAGAAAAGTTTTGAGCAAGAAAACTACGGCAATTTCTGGTACCTAGCTGGCTATTTCAACCTATAACAGGAGTTTGGCTCGATCAATTTCGAAGTTTCTTACAGGATTTGCAGTCTACAGGGTGCTGAACATCCCTGTGAAGTTGGGACTCCTGAATGTACACAGAACTGTAGATCTCCTCCTCTGAAGTCGCTGCTCTAGATTAAGAGCTTTTCAGACCCCCTCAGCTTCAGCGGCCGCCCTGAATTACTCAGTTGCTCAATCGATATGAAACTTTTTGTGAAATCGTAGCCCTGCTGGCGGAGAACACAACCTCGAAGTTTTGAAGCAATTTCCTCAAATCTGCTGCGAGTGACACTGAAAACTCTAAATCCAACCAAAATGATTCAATTATAGCACAATCCGAACTTCAATTGCTCATAACTCCGTCTTTATTTACTCAAATCGATCGAAATTTTCACTGGAAGTGCTTGGCATGACGAGACCTCTCTCCTTGTGCTCTCAGATTTCGAAGATCCCTCACCAAATGCTCGAACTCCACTCTAGAGCCCTGTTTCTAAATTTAGAGTTTAACAAAAGACAAAAATAGACCAATGGGAGTTCATAGCTCCACTTGGTTGTCCTTTAGTACCCTAAACCACGTGGCAACTTAGTTTTACTCATCGGCTACCACGTCAAGCCCCCTAGAGTGCCAGCGTAAAACTTAAATTACTTAAAACGACACGCAGCCCTGAAAAATAACTTAAATCAGCTAGAAAGCGTGCATGGGCGACACGCAAATACAACCCATGAGCTTAAGCCCTATCAACATGGTAATCAACCTACTAAGACTCAAAATAGTGTTAACATCGTATGCAAAGGTGTCAAACATATATATAAACGACTAGAAGTAATATAAGCTAACTTCTGGAACTACTAAACTCAAGCGTCGGAGTAGAAATATAACATGTAGCCGCCAAGTAGCGCGACATCCACCCCCTCTGAACCTGCACATCCTCCGGTATGTGCCATCCAGATCAAGACTCTTCAACTTCGGCTTCAAACTCATCTTCAATTTGCATTGAGTCTTCAGCTTCATCCTCTGTAAACTCTGCAACGTTCTGGTCCTCCCCTCTCCTCCTAAAGAGCTTGATTCTCTTTCCTGCGACTGGTATCTTGAGCACTGCACCATCTAACTCTCTCAAGGAGTATGTGGCATTATCATAAACTTCTAACACCACATAAGGTCCAAACCATCTCTTGGAGAACTTCATGATAGTGCTATGCTGATTATCAAGACTACTATCATAGACTAACACCCAATCACCTTCTTTAACTGGTTTGGGTCGTAATCAATGCATTCTATCAAATCTGTCTTTGTTTCTCTCCCTAGCAATCTTTAATCTTTCGACAGCTTTGGCAACATCCTCAGGTCTTCGTTCTAACTGCTGGATCCTTAATGCAAGAAGATCCTCCGTACTTCTACCATCTTCCTATGGCAAAACATTCCAAGTAGACACAACCTCCTCAATTGGCATCACAGGTTTCTGTCCTAGTATCAACTCTGCTGGCATGTAACATGTAACGGTACTATGAGTTGTACGATCTGCCCATAAAGCAAATGGTAGCAGTCTAGGCCATTCACAGATCTTACCCTTGCAAGCTTTTACCAAAGCTTTGATGATTGGCGGATGACCTCGTTCGCTCTTGCCATTCCCTTCAGGATTGTAAGCAGTGGTTAATGCCAGCTTGATTCCCAATCGCTTGAAGAACTCAACTGCTTCTTGTGAATCCAGCTCACCCCTATCTGTAGTGATCTTTCCCACACACCCATACCTACAAATAACATCTTCAAGTAGAAAGCGGCAGACACTAGCAGTGGTCTTTGTCCTCAGGGCTCGGCCTTCGACTTGGTTAGATAGATCTTCTCTAGCCAAGACTAGATACCTCATTTGTCCAAGTCCAAATGGCATAGTTACCAGATCAACTACCCATTTGTAATGAATGGCTAAAGGATAAGTAGGATGCAATCCATCACGATGACGTACGTTGGAATACATCTGGCAAGGTATACAGGATGAAACAAACTGCACTACATCCTTATACATACCCTTCCACCAATACTTCTCCTTTATCTTGGCAAATGTAGCCCAAACTCCTCTATGACCGGCCCATAGACTCTCATGGAACTCCTTGATCAGCTTCTGCTGCAATTCTAGGTCACATACCACCCGCTGTGGTACACCTCCTTGTAGCTTAGGGCGCTTCCATAGATGTCCTCCATATAAAAAGTACCCATAAGCTATTCTACGGATCCTCTTGAAATCTGCATCAGACTAGCCTTCTTGCCTTTCCAATGAACTCAAATAGCGCCCAAGATCCAACCACTCGCCATCGTACATAGTTTCCTCAAATAACTCCAATGGAGCTGCAAAACAGCTTCTATCCCTTCTAGCAAGAGCACTAGAATAGAACTCTGTTCCCACATCCTCCTGATCATCTATCATTTCTTTCTCATCGTAATACCTAGCCCTTGATAACATATCTGTCACAGGATTGTCCTTTCTTGCGATATGTCTAAACTCTGGGTTCAAGGACTTGATATATGCTATCCACCTCAACATAGCAATATCTGGAGTTGTACAGCTAGTGATCATTCCCAAGAGAGGTAAGCAATCTGTCTCCACAACCACAGGTGCTCCTATCAAGTATTCCTTATCACTCTTCATCGCAGTAACTACTCCCCATAGCTCTCTCTTGACCTGAGGGTAGTCTCTCTGCCGTGAACTTAAGACCTTAGCACCAAAACGCACCACATATCTATTTCCATCCTTATCATCTTGTCCTATAGCCCACCCAATGCCAATAGGACTAGTATCAACAGTAAGGATAACAGATCTCTCCAACTCATATGTTACCTTCCGTAGAGTTGGTGATGAAGACAACAGATCCTTCAACTTCTTCATAGACTCGCTTTGCTCCTCTTGGCACTGAAATCTCTGCCCCTTCCTCAGCAACTTGTACAACGGATCTGCTACATGTGCAAGGTGTGGAATCCATATATGATAAAACACACATGCACCTAGAAACCTTCTCACCTCAGTAACTGATCCACATGTCTCCTTCATCCTTCGGATGGCATCAACCTTGTTTGGACAAGGTTTCTGACCATAAGATCCACACAGATGTCCCACTATTAACACCTCCTGTTCTCCAAATACAGACTTTGCTCCTGATAAAGTCAAATGAACCTCCTCCAATCGACTCAATATCTTATCACAGTCGGCTATGTGATCTGCAACAAACTTACGGCACCTCCTCTGATCCATTACCTCATTCTTCTCCTCCTCAGCACACCCTTTGATCGGCACATCATCAAGGAATGGCATAGTTTTTTCAGGAATAAAATCCCTCAAAACTTTATTCATGCCATTCATCATATGTGCTACAGAATTGGTAGCACCTTGTGGCAAGGTGCACATCCTTAGTAACCCCAAAGGTGTCCTCATTGTAGTCAAGTCTCTACTCTCAGAGGATAACTGAAACTGATCGTAACCTGAATATAAGTCTCCCATTAAATAGATAGCACGACCAGCAAAAGCCTCTGCAAACTCGTCTACAATAGGTCCTATACCCATATTCCTGATAGTCACCTTGTTAACTGGCTGCATATCTTGAATGAATCTCAAAGCTCCACTCTTCTTCGGAACAATAAACCATCTGCTAGAGTAGGGAGCTATAGATGGTTCCAAGATACCCATCCTAATCCTCTCATTGAGCAAGTCTATCAACTTTGGTAGATGAGCTCTAGGTACAGGGATAGGACGTAGATTCCAAGGCACATGCGGTATAGTAAAGATTACCATAGGTGCAACTACACTTGGATCTACACATCCTACTTCATGTGACTCAAACGCAAACGCCTTACCATGCCTAGATAGCATCTCCCTGAAGCTCTTCTTCTCTTGCTCAGTAAGAAATCCATCACCTCCAATCCTCAGGTCCTTCAGTGTTGTTTCTGTAAACTGGTGCCCAATTCTTCTCGGTCCTCTAAGCGTCGGTTCTCGTGCAGCTTGCTCCATCTTCTGATTGTAATCGAGTGGTAAAGGCAAAGCCACTGGTTTGACTTTCTTTGCCACTGACTTGTACTTGGTCTCCACATACACCTCTTGCCGATCTATAAACTTATCAATTACATCATAAAGCTCCTTGGAGCTCACTCTCACCACTCTATCTACATCATCTATAGAACTTTCTACTATCGATTTCAACTCCCCTATAGTATCTACCAAATACTGCTCTTCAAACACTCCAGATACGTATTCATCTCTTGCTAACTCTCCATTATCCCACAAAGACTGCTGTACATACTTCACATGTTGCCTCTCAAACCTCTTCAGATTCTCAACCTTCCTATAACATACTAATCCACATGACGTCAATCCCAAGAAGCTAGTGGATAAAGCTTCCTGCTTTACTGGATCAGGCGAGAATCCTATCTCTACTGTACCGTTGAAGTCTCGCTCTTCAATGGTACTCTGCCAAAACCCCTAGACTCTCTAAACTCCTGAGTAATCTTAGGCAGTGGACGGTCTCTCAAGCTATCACGATTCCTCTCATGTTTTGCAGCAACAGTCAAAAACTGAACAGCTCTTTTGCCGTCTCTACTACGTATCCTAGCATAGGCTGAACCATCATCCATAACTCGTGTCTCCATTCTAACAGCAGTAATGTAAGGCTGCCCTAGAATGATAGGATAGGTTGACATGTCTTGCACAAAGAAATTCTGAACATCACTGATGTCACCCACAGTTACCTTGATGTTGAGACAAGCACCATAGAGTTCTCTCCTCTGGTTGTTGGCAGCGCGGATAAGCCATCCGTGGTCGGTGTCTATGGGCCATCTCCCACGCTTGTACAGCTCCTTAGACATCAGATTAATCTCTGAGCCATGATCAATCAATGCCACCACAGGTTCCTCTAGATCTCCCAGCTTCACTAAGGTCTCTGTGGTTGCTCTCGCCCAATGGTTGTGAGAATAATGGCTCTTCTGCGATGCTTCCACCTCATCTTCAAACCTCACGTGCTGATCTGATCTTCCCTCTGATACTTGAGAGCAATAACCAGCAATCTCATCTTCCTCATCTTCCGACAGTTTGGTCCCTAGAGCGTTAAGCGTAGCTGCTTCACCCAAAATCTGACGTTTCCTCTTGATGATATCTATAATAACCTCATGGAACTCACACTTTGCAATCCCAAGAATCTCACCCAAAGTAAACTCAACTTTCCCATTCAAGATACGGTTCTCTAACACCTGCTTCAAGTCTGTAGCAATCTCAATGTCAGACTGAAGTTTGTATGCAGGCATCTTACCCTTCTCCTTGCTTCTCTCTTTCTCCTTTGGTGTTGTAGATGGTAGATCCTCCATAGTCTCCTCCCGAGTAGGTGTTGTCTCTTGCGTTGCATCTGGTCTAGCCCTTTCACTCCTTGTAGCAGGTCGTTTGGCTGTAGAAGCCTCACCTGCATCCTCCCTCCTGCGTTTTTCTTCTAGTAGAGCTTCATGCTGACTTCTTGCAACATAAGCATGCACTGACATAGTATCCACAGGGTCATTCCATCCTGTAGTTTCTCTAATTGAGTTGCCAACCCTTCGTAGCACATCCTTGGCTAGCTCTGTTCTAGCTAGGGACCGCACTACATCTGACCACAACCCAGTAGTCCCTTTCTCTCTCTCCATTTCCACTTTCACTCCACACGTAGCAGCATTCACAAGAGAAACAGCATGTGATGCTGATATATCATTAACAAGTCTCTTCATACCACCCTTGCCAAAGTTGGTTCCCAGCATCATCGCAGTCTCTCTCAAATGGATCTTACCATCTTTGAAGAAGATAAGATCCTTCCTCAATGCATCTGAAAACTCCCCACAATCTCTTCTTACATGGTCTAGGCTATCACACCATATACAACGATGAACAAAGCCTTCTCTCATCTGAGGTCTCTGCATAGCAGGCTGTACATTCTGCTCCTTCTCTTCTAACCTAGTGAGCTTAAGCTTAAGCTCCTTCATACCCTTAATCAACTCATCAAGCGGTGAGTCTTCCTCTCTAGCAATTACCAAAGCGGGCTTAGCAGGCAACTGCTTGACAGGAATTATCAGAGGTGCTGCTTCACTTACCACCACCTTGTCCCTTCTTCTCTGTCTCTTGGTCAGCAAAGAGACAGCCTCTTCAACCTACTTCCAATCAGTCTTCAATCCTCTCTCCTCACTCTTGTCTTCCAGCAACAGCTCAAGCTTCTCCTGAATAGTCACGTCCGCTGCTTGTAAGAAAAGCTCGGTCTTCTCCATCTCTAATGTAAGCTTTTCTGTCCTAGAAAGCTGAGCATACTGACGATCAAATTCCCTTAACAACTCATTTACAGACAAACCTTTGTTGGGCTTAACCACCCACTCCAAGAACGTTCTCTTGGTCACCCTCTCTGAATCTTCAGTGTAGTACTCCTCTTTCAAAGCTCGCATAAAGCTCTCCCAACTCTGTCCTTGCTGCTGCTTGAGCTCCTTCACACGCCCACGAATCTCAGAGACAACAGCAAGCTCAAAGTTCTCCACCATCTCCTTCTCAAGCACCTTGTTCACCTCCATCTCCCTAGCATAGTATCGCACATACTTGGAAATATCTGTACCCTTGAACTGATCCATCTGATGCACCACAGATTGCAACGCCTTGGTTGCTAATACCTCCTTCCTCTCTGTGCTCTGCTGCTGCTGCATAAACATGGAAAAAGCTTAGAACATCTTCATCGTAGCAGCATCCAACTGAACAGGTTGCTGAGCAGCAGCAGCAGCTCCACTTGATGATCCTTGGTTGGCCATGATATCTGATCCTGTAACACTCTCAAGAAAACTCCCACCCTAGGTGTTTCACGTCGAGTTCACCAAAAAGAGAGTATGTCGGAGTGTAATCCGTCTACCTAGGAAAGCGCCGGACTTCTGGCTGTGGTTGTTCACTCAAGAGGTTGGCTTTCAGGTCACAATAGGGCTATAAACACTCACACCGATGTGTAAGATCTAGTAATATACCCAGAAGGCGAAATTCAGGTCTAGCTGGCAGTAATAAGATTCGGCGGTGAACTTTGACACTCACGGAGAGGAAAACTATGAAGGTTTAGACCTCTAAACTTCCCCTACATGCAAATGAGGTACTACTGAACTCACAGACGAAATTTCAGCCTGAGATCAAATTCTGACACGGAGATATGAACAGAAAAGTTTTGAGCAAGAAAACTACGGCAATTTCTGGTACCTAGCTGGCTATTTCAACCTATAACAGGAGTTTGGCTGGATCAATTTCAAAGTTTCTTACAGGATTTGCAGTCTACAGGGTGCTGAACATCCATGTGAAGTTGGGACTCCTGAATGTACACAGAACTGTAGATCTCCTCCTCTGAAGTCGCTGCTCTAGATTAAGAGCTTTTCAGACCCCCTCAGCTTCAGCGGCCGCCCTGAATTACTCAGTTGCTCAATCGATATGAATCTTTTTGTGAAATCGTAGCCCTGCTGGCGGAGAACACAACCTCGAAGTTTTGAAGCAATTTCCTCAAATCTGCTGCGAGTGACACTGAAAACTCTAAATCCAACCAAAATGATTCAATTCTAGCACAATCCGAACTTCAATTGCTCATAACTCCGTCTTTATTGACTCAAATCGATCGAAATTTTCACTGGAAGTGCTTGGCATGACGAGACCTCTTTCCCTGTGCTCTCAGATTTCGAAGATCCCTCACCAAATGCTCGAACTCCACTCTAGAGCTCTGTTTCTAAATTTAGAGTTTAACAAAAGACAAAAATGGACCAATGGGAGTTCATAGCTCCACTTGGTTGTCCTTTAGTACCCTAAACCACGTGGCAACTTAGTTTTACTCATAGGCTACCACGTCAAGCCCCCTAGAGTGCCAGCGTAAAACTTAAATTACTTAAAACGACACGCAGCCCCGAAAAATAACTTAAATCAGCTAGAAAGCGTGCATGGGCGACACGCAAATACAACCCATGAGCTTAAGCCCTATCAACATGGTAATCAACCTACTAAGACTCAAAATAGTGTTAACACCGTATGCAAAGGTGTCAAACATATACATAAACGACTAGAAGTAATATAAGCTAACTTCTGGAACTACTAAACTCAAGCGTCGGAGTAGAAATATAACATGTAGCCGCCAAGTAGCGCGACAGCGGCTCTCCAATAGAAGAAAGGTGCAGCCTACCGTTCTGGTAGCGAACCACACCATCTCGTAAAGCAGCCGTGAGCTCTTGACAGTCTCCTCGAAAATGATCTTGACTGTCACACCAGATACATCTACGAACAGGAGCACCTCCTGGACGTGCAGCAGCAGGCGCCGGTGGCTGCTCTCTCTGCAGACCAGCTAGCTCCACCTTCAATTCTCTCATCTGCCGAATCAGGTCTTATCTGATTCTGCTGTCCATGGTTCTCTGCAGGTCTCTGAACCGGTGCCCTTTGTGCAGGAACTGGCACCACTGGTATCAAAGGTACTGCAGCCGGGACAGCAGGTCTGGGAGCAAGAGCCGGAGGTTGCTGTACTTGAGGAGCAGTGCGAGGTTGAGCGGTCACTTCTGCAAGCGGACGTCCTCCCACAGCCACTCTTCCACGCCTTTGTCTCGTCAATACAGCAACAGCATCCTCAACTCTACCCCAATCAGTAGTAACTCCTCCTTCAGCAGATCGATCAGCCAGCATGAAGCATAACCGATCTGCCGTAGCATCATCGATAGCTTGCAGAAAAAGCTCGGTTTTCCTAACATCTAGAGTTATGCGCTCTAGAGTTGAGAGTTGTCGGTATCTCCGATCAAACTCTCTCAGCATCTCATTTAGGTTCATCATACGACCAGGTTGCTGCTCAACCCAGTCCAGAAACGTTCTTCTAGTGACTCTCTCTGAATCTTCTTCGAGAAACTCCTCTCGAAGAGATCGTTCGAAACTCATCCACACACCTAGATTTCTTCTTTGTACATCCCTAACTTGGTCCCGCAACTCAGGGATTACAGCTAACTCGAAACTACCTATCATTTCAGCATCAGTAACTCTAACTAGTTCCATCTCTCCTCTATACTCACGCAGATATCTAGAAATATCTCTACCTTCAAATCTACCGCATCTATTCACAATTGCTTGCAAAGCCTTGGTAGACTTCAACTCACCCCCTCCAATGATCGGATGTTGTTGGACCAGGGCCGCAAGTGTCTTCAGAATCTCAGCCGTATCCAGACCAGGTGCAGACGTCGCTGTAGCCGCTGGTGCTACAGAAGGAGCTGCAGTAGATGTAGATGCAGCAGGCGTAGAGGTAGCAGCAGCAGCACTCTTGCGATCCATCTCTTCTCCTTGTAGTGAACTCAACCTTCTCAATCAATCACCCCAAGAGCTCTCAGTGGAAGCACCAGATGTCGAGTTGAGAGTTTTCCTGGGAAGGACGAAACCTTCTGGCTGTGATATGACCTTGAAGGCTATGTTCGGTCTACTCAGGGAAGCGTTGGGCTTCAAGTTGTGGTTGCTTACTATACAGGGGTAGGCTTCAGATCAAAAGGGAACAGTATAAACACTCACTCAGGTCGAATGGACCTTTCAGTATGTTCAGGAAGTGAAAATCAGATCAGACTAGCAGTAATAAGGTCAGACAGCGAACTTTAACGGTCCAGAATCAGAAACATACAATGGTTCAGGCTTCAGAACTCCTCCTACATGTAAGTGAGGCCCTACTGACCATACACACGAAGTTTCAGCTTGAGATCAAATCAGAGTGTCGAGATATGGGCAGAAACGTTCTGAGCAGAGAAATTACGGCAATTTCTGGTACCCAGACAGCTATTTCGACCTAGAACAGAGAATTGGCTCGATCACTTTCGAAGATTCTTACAGGATTTGCAGTACACAGCTTGCTGAACACTCCTGTGAAGTTGGACCTCCTGATTGTACACTGAACTCCAGATCTCGCTCTGTGAAGTTGATGCTCTAGATTGAGAGCTTTTCGGACCCCCTCTGCTTCAGCGGTCGCCCTGAATTACTCACAATTTCAATTGACATGAAAATTTGGGGACAGTCGTAGCCCTGCTGCCAATGAACGAGACCTCGAAGGTTTGAAGCAATTTTCTCAAATCTACTGCGATTGACACTGAAAACCCCAAAATCAACAGAAGTGCTGCAATTCTGGCACAAATCGAACTTCAATCAGCCATAACTCCTTCTTTATTGCTCCAAATCGATCAAAACTTTTTCTGACAGTGCTTGGCACGACGAACCCTATCTCCCTGTGCTCTCAGATTTCGAAGATCCCCTCACCAAATTCTTGAACTCCTCTTAAGACCCCTACTACTAAGTTTAGCAGTACATAAAGACAAAATTGGACCAATGGGAGTTCATAGCTCCACTCCCTTGTCCTTTTGCGTCCCAAACCACGTGGTGACTTGAATTTGCTTATAGGCTACCACGTCAAGCCCCTAAAGTGCCAGCATAGACCCTAAACTACATGCGAAGACATGTAAAACGACACGTAATTCCGAAAGATAACCTAACCTCGCTAGGAAGCATGCATGGACGACGTGTAATTACAACCCATGAGCTTAACTCCATTTACATGGTAATCAACCTACTAAGACTCAAAATATATAACATCCTCCAGTGTCGACTTCTCTGAGGTCCTAATTTCACTCAGAGAGACTAACGCTTGACAGAGAGGTGAATTATTTACAATGTAAAATGATTCACATCACGACAACGGGAGAGTCAAACTCACACTTATCTTGTATCGCACGTACTGATTTCTCCTATAAGACCGCTCAATCACCTGCACAGAATCTCTGAAGATGGACCGTCATCTCCTGATGTCTCTCTTTGCCACCTCGAGTATAACGGTATCGTGTCGGATTTTTGCGTGAAGGATGTCCAGGAAAATGCGAGGTTCTTGGCTGTGGAGATGTTGTGTGCTGAAACAGAGACAAGACAGAGAAAAACAACTACGAAAACGAACGCTGCGATATATACACTCCAAATGTATGTACACTGCCGGTTCTTTCTCCTAAGAGCACAGAACTGAAAAACAGACCAGAGCGGTCTGCAACGTGCTTCGAAGCACTTAAAAACAACCCTTGATTCTCAACCCTGACCCAAAAACACCGAAGCCTAGCTCAAAGCAAGAGAAACTTCCTTTTGCTAACAAGCAGAGCCACAGCAGTATCACGCGATCCAAACCCAAGTCCAAACCACATCCATGTACAAGTTCTTAGCTAAAGCTAGCTACCACAAGCTGTATATAGCCAACCAGAACTCTAACCAACTCAAAAGAGCAAAAACTCGTAGCGAAGAAACCAAAAAAGGCCTATCTGTGGACTTCCTCCTTTTGCTGAACGGACTTCAGATGTCGATAGGGTCTCCTCCGCTGACTCCGTTAACCCAAGAAGTCTTCAGATCCGACTCCCAACAGCCGAGATATCGTCGATTTTCGTTCGTAGATGACCGAACCTTCAAAAGTTCCTCCCTACGGCTTAAAACCGCACACACCGCACAAACGGATTGTCTAAACTGATATCCGTCTTCTCTGATAGATAGATCTAGCTACCCTGAACCCAATAAGACTCCAAACAAGCCGTTTGGAGTTCCCCTTGCAAAACCACACAAGAAATTTGATCGCAGGTTGCAAAAAACTGACGTAAATCAGCTCCCTGCGACTCAAACTTGCTCACCACACCCAAACCAACAATCCAATTCACGTACAGTCTTCTCCTATGCGTACATGAAGACTCCCTGATCGCGTAGGCACCAAGAACGAAGAGCTTGGCTCACCGATAGCGAAGAACAACCCAATCTCAGGTCGCAGACGAACAAAAATCTGATGTAAGCGCTTCCCTGCGAGCCAATTTCACTCAAAACTCCCAAACCGCCCGATGAAACATCGTATCGTCTTCAATTTCCTGAAGAACTCGTTGTTCTGATCCCGATGGATCCAAGGACAACAAGTTTGGACTCCGGAACGATCCGAACGGTCCAACTCTCCTTCACAGATAACTGAAAATTCCAAATCTCCTTCTTGCGTCTCAATTTCTCTCAGTATACATCTTCCGATCAGTCTCTACTCAAACCGTCTTAACATGTGCGTAGCCTGCATATATCTGAACCCGATGAAACATTGCGCGCGTGTATTGGACTTCCCAATTCTTCAAAACGTACACCAATAGGTCGCAAGAACAAGCAAGCCCCTTAAGCAGCCCCTTTGCAACAGTCTCTGTACGTACAAAGTTCTCTCAATAATGAGGAAGCAGGCCCCTTGCGTCTTTAATATAACGCCTGGGGCTGCAAATACCCAGTCAGCAAGTAAACTAGGACTTAGCTTGATTTTGCCTTCTTTCGAGTCGCATAACTTCTTCACTAGATGTCCAAACGAAGTAAACAAGATGCCCATGAAAAGCTGACAACGAGCTCTACCCATCTATGCGATAAAAGTCAAGATCCGAAGTTGTGCCCAAAGCCCGTAAGCTGGGGTCTAGCTTGTTTTCTCCATCTTTTGAGTCTTGTAACTTCTCCACTAGGCGTCCAAACGAAGTAAACGAAGTGCCTATGGAAAGCTGACAAAAAGCTCTACCCATCTATGCAATAAAAGTCAAGATCCGAAGTTGTGCCAAAAGCCCGTAAGCTGGGGCCTAGCTTGTTTTCTCCATCTTTCGAGTCCTGTAACTTCTCCATAGGCGTCCAAACGAAGTAGACAAAGTGCCTATGGAATGCTGACAAGGAGATGTATCCATTGATCCGAAGAAAGTGAAGATCCGAAATGGTGCCAAAAACCCATAAGCAGGGGCCTAGCTTGTCTCTTCATGAGTGTCTTTGGAGCGACAAGCATCGAAGTTTGAATTTCAGATAAGAGCCGGTCCACGACACGACATCCACCCCCTCTTAACTTGTGCATCCTTCGGTATGCACCAGAGATACCAACCAAGGAGTGGACCGGCTTATCGTCCTACTTCCCATCGTAGCCAACCTCACCTTCAAGGTCTTCTGCATAATCCTCATCCTCAAACTGAAACTCCGTCAAGATATCTGCTAGATCGACCTCCTCATCTCTCTTTTTGAAAATCTTGACACGTTTACCTGCCACTAGTATCTTCAAGCTCGTTTTATCCAACTCTTGCAGGGCGTAAGTTGCGTTGTCATGAACCTTCGTCACCACATTCGGATCAAACCATCTTCTGGAAAACTTCCGGAGTGCACTATGCTGGTTGTCATAGACTAACACCCAATCACCTTCCTTGATTTCCCTAGGTCTCAAACGATGTCGCTGATCAAATCTGACCTTGTTCTTCAACCGTGCTTCTCGCAGTCTATCCAAACCAGTTTGGATATCTTCTGGTCTCCTCTCTAATTGCTTAATTCGAATAGCAAGAAGCTCTTCCCTAGTCAAATTGTCCTCCCAAGGTAACACACTCCATGTCAGAACGTGTTCTTCAATCGGCATGATAGGTTTCTGACCTGTGATGAGTTCCACCGGCATGTAACCTGTCACCGAGCTGTGCGTCGTTCGATCTGCTCATAACGCAAATGGTAAGAGTCGAGGCCACTCGCGCATCCTTCTGTTGCAGGCCTTCACCAAAGCCTTCACAATGGGTGGATGACCACGTTCACTCTTGGCATTCCCTTCGGAGTTGTAAGCAGTTGTCAGTAACAACCTCACCCCACACCTTGCAAAGAATTTACGAGCCTCATGTGCATCTAACTCTCCCCGATCTGCAGTGATCTTTCCCACACATCCATACCGACAAACAACCTCTTCCAAGAGAAATCTACATACCCCTTCAGCTGTCTTCGTCCGAAGCGTCCTAACCTCGACTTGATTTGAAAGATCTTCTCTAGCAAGTACCAAGTATCTCATCTACCACAATCCAACTGGCATAATCACCAAGTCTACCACTCATTTGAAGTGGATTGCCAACGGATAAGTCGGGTGTAATCTGTCACGATGTCGAATGTTGAATACATCTGACATGTCAAACAAGACTCCACAAAAGATACAACATCCCTGTACATGTTTTTCCACCAATACCGCTCTTTTATCTTGGTAAAAGTGATCCAAATCCCTCGATGTCCGGCCCAAAGACTCTCATGGAACGCCTTGAGCAACTTCTGCTGATCTTCCTTGTTGCAAATCACTCGTAGCGGTACCCCACCTTTTTGCTTTGGTCGCTTCCAAAGAAACCCCTCTTGCAACATGAAGTTGTAGGCCTTCCTTCGAACTCTCCGAAACCTCTCATCTGTCCAAGCTGTCTGCTTAACCATCGTACTAAGGTACCTTCCGATGTCAAGCAAATCACCATCATACAATCCTTCAACAAACAACTCATCTTCCCTTCCTGTCTGTGCAATCGAATAGAACTCTGTACACACGTCGTCAATGTCTTCTACCATCTCATCCTCCCCATCATATCGAGCCCGAGATAACATATCCGTCATTAGATTATCCTTCCCTGCGATATGTCTAAACTCCGGGTTTAACGACTTGATATATGCGATCCATTGTAACATCGCAATATCAGGAGTTGAACAATTCATGATCATCCTTAACAACGGCAAGCAATCAGTTTCAACCACCAGTACTGCTCCAATCAAATACTCTTTCTTAGTTTTCATAGCTGAAACAATACCCCATAGTTCTCTCTTCACTTGCGAGTAAGCACGTTGTCGAGCACTTAACACCTTCACTCCAAACCTAACCACAAACCTGTCTCCATCCTCATCATCCTGTCCGACTGCCCATCCAATTGCAACTGGACTTGTATCCACAGTAAGAACCACCGGCCTAGCACCCTTGTAATCGATCTTTCTCAGAACTGGAGGAGATGATAGTAAATACTTCAGCTTCCTTACCTCATCAGTATGCTCTTCCTCCCATCTGAACTTATGACCCTTACGCAACAATCCATACAACGGATCCGCCACATGCGCATAATGAGGAATCCAAATGTGGTAGAATACACAAGCACCCAAAAATCTTCTTACTTCTGTCAGCGAGTTGCAAACCTCCTTCATCCTTCCAATCGCATCCACCTTGTTCGGATCTGGCTTCCGACCAAACGATCCACACAAATGACCAACGATCAAACCTTCTCTAACCCCAAATGTAGACTTCGCATCTGACAGCGTAAGATGAACTTCCTCAAGTCGAGATAAGATCTTCTCACAGTCTGCGATGTGATCAGTGACGTATCACCGACACCTCCTCTGATATAATGCTTCATCCTTCTCATCTTCCACACATCCTTTGATGGGGATGTCATCCAAGAATGATATCGTCTTTTCAGGAATGAAGTCTCTTAGAACTCGATTCATCCCGTTCATCATGTGTGCTACCGAGTTGGTAGCTCCCTGTGGTAAGGTACACATCCTAACCAACCCCAAAGGTGTCCTCATTGTCGTGAAGCTTCTGCTCTCCTCCGCTAGTTGAAACTGATCATACCCTAAGTAAAGATCTCTCATTGAGTAAATTACTCTTCTTGCAAACGCTTCAGCAAACTCATCCACAATCGGTCCCACCTCAGCATTTTTGATTGTTACCGGTTGCATGTCTTGGATGAACCGCAGCGATCCATTCTTCTTAGGCACTGTAAACCATCTGCTCGAATACTGTGCAAACGACGGCTCCAAGATCTTCATCCGCAGCTTCTCCTTCAGCAACTCCACTAGTTTGGGCAAGTGAGCCCGCAGTACTAGAATTGATCTCAGGTTCCATGGCACATGCGGTACCGTGAAGATAACCATCGGGGTAACAACGTATGGGTCTACACACCCAATCTCATGTGGCTCAAAAGCAAATGCTTTCTCATGTCGTGAAAGCATCTCCTTGAAGCACATCCTCTCTTCTCGTAGAAGAGACCCATCAGATCCAATCTTCAGCTCTTCAAGGGTCTTCTTTGTGAACTTGTGTCCTATCATTGCAAGATCTCTCAAACTCTTCTCCCTTGAAGCTCGATCCATTTGTTGGTTAGTGTCTTCCGGCAAAAGACCAGCAACTGACTTTATCTTCTTATCCACTGTCTTGTATCTTGTCTCAACTCGAACCTCTGGTGCACGGAATGATTCGATCATCGAATAGACCTCCCTTGAATGAATCTGCACGACTTTATCCATATCCTCCCATCCAATAGACATGATCACTCGCAAAAGATCGTCCAACCCATCCTCTTCATAAATATCAGAAATCCATTCATCCCCTTCTAGCTCATCCAGCTCTTTCAACTCAACATCATGCAAATGTTTTTGTTCTTTTCTTCTCAGCTCTTCTACCTTTTTGTAGATAGCAATCCCACACTCTGAAAACCCAACAAACCCTGTACAAAAGGCACTATCTCCATCAAGCAAGAGTACGTTCTCCTGCGCACCACCACAATCCCGCTCTATAGTGGTACTCAACGAAAATCCTTGAACTCTTCACTCACCCTTGGAAGTGGTTTCTCCTTCAAACGATCTCGGTTGCGCTCGTGATTGGACGATACAGTCAAGAACTGTACCGCTCTCTTCCCATCTTGACTTCGGATCCTAGCATAAGCAGATCCGTCGTCCAGTACCTTTGTTTCCATCCGAGTCGCTATGATGAAAGGTTGATCAAGAATGAGCGGGTATGATGTTGCTTCCTGAACAAAGAAGTTTTTGTCGATAGTAACATCACCTACGCGTACTCTGATGTCTGGACAAGCCCCATACAAGTCTCCTCTTGTGTTGTTGGCTGCTCTTATGACCCAACCATGCTCTGTGTCGATCGATCACTTCTTCCTCTTGTATAGCTCCTTCGACATGATGTTGATTTTCGATCCATGATCGATCAGAGCAACCACCGGTTCATCCAAGTCTGTGATTCTCACCAACGTTATCGTATAACGTGTTTTTCTGTCTAGGAATACACGGGGTATATGGCTGTGTAGAGGTATGTGGATTGACAAGGTTGGATCTAGATCTGGATGTTTCCACTCAAATGTTTCATTATCTACTCTTCTAGCCTGAGTGACCTTGTATCCGCTCGTCTCAAGTTTAAAGCTTGCTACGATCCAAGGTTACGTATAGGTTGCATAAACTTGTGTTACAAACAGATCTTTTGTATTCTAACTAAAAATACTCAGATCTGTATTATCTAACTGAAGTTATTCATCTATATCACTGGAAGCCTGACTTCTGAATAGCTCCCCAGCGACGCTAACTGGCCATCAATCCAACTATCACAACTTCATAGTACAATCAGAAGATACTAAGATCACTCAATCAACTTGATAGAGTATCGATACAACTTGCTGTACACCCTGGTCTACCGAGTATTCCAGCAAGGCAAAACATGCATAATCCAAAACACTATTCAGATCTCAATATAGCACCAACGGCGGTAGTACCTGGCAGCTCCGAGAACCCAAACAGCGGCTTAAGACTCATGGTGGCTCCGTTCTCCTTCATCACCAAGAGCTGAAATCAGCCCCACACCTTCCAATGTCGAGTTGTATGCAGGTATGGCAGTTTCAGCAACAAACTCCTCTCCAAATTGCTCGAAAATGATCAAATTGACAATAGATGATACCGAAAAAACCCGAAACTGCTCATAACAGAAGTATTTTCGAACTTTGAGATCTCAGTCCTTCCAAACTACTCGACCAATGATGATCAAACTTCACAGGAAGCTTGATTGGACCCTTCACTCCTACCCTGAACAATTTTCAGGTCGAAATCTCAAACCAATTCTCAGATATGGATCAAACCGTAATCTGTGCTAACTTCAGAGCTTTACAGACCCAGGTACATTTGATCCAAGATTCTGAACAAACTACTCGACCATTTGAGGTGAAACTTCCCAAGTATCTTACTGATAAGACATTCTTCAATCCTGGAAAGTTTCACTCAGAAATTCGACTCAGATCTTAAGCAATAGCAAACTATCCATGGCTATCACAGTTCGCTGTCCCCGCCTTATCCCATCTGCACTTCTCAACTTCAATCGGTCGGTTCAGAATCCAAATCGATCAAGAAACTGACCAAATTGATATCAAAATGACCAGCACGCCGTCAGTTCTCCAACCCAACAGACAGCTCCTCAAAACTCCTCGCGAGTCTCTCAGAACAACCAGAAACGTAGCAGTAGGTACAAATTTCACCCCCCTCCACTCAATTGATCATAACGCGCTCATACTTTCATCAAATCGATCGATTCTTCAGCCCAGATTGTAGCCCCGGTCGAGAGCTCTCCAACCATACCCTTCGTTTCGCGAATGGACCTCTGAAGCCTCCAGAAACCACAGAAACGTCGCGAGGATCAGCTAGAACACCATTGGTCCAAAAGTGGACCAATAAGAGCAAAAAGAACTTTACTTTTTGTCTTTTCTCCTCTTAACTTTTCCCTTAGAACGAATTTTTACTCTCCAAGGAGACACAAGACATCAACAACACTCTAAGACCTCAGAAAATCCTTCAGATATGTCGATGGATTCTTCGCGGTCCGTAACTACACAGAAGCGCTCAACCAGAATGAAACCAGTGAACCACAGACTAATACAACGTCAATATTACAACCTGGAAACGTTCTACAATAAAAGGTACGACAAAAGGAAACGGTGAAGCTATCACTCGATTGTAATATTCTTGCCCGAAGTTTCTCACGATCCAAGCCCCATGATTGATCTTCGGTCTGCAATGGCACCGGACATCGACCCAAAGGTTGAAAGGAACGTTCGATGGATAGTTGAGATCCATCGTTCTTCACAACAAAATGTACACCGTCATATCCCAAGTCTCTCCGTATGTTACGATTGGAAGGATCACCGGAAGCTGTAACTCCATCACCCTCTCCATGAACTCATCACCAAAGTACGCAACTAACCACTGTCAAAAGTGATCGCGGTGGATGCAATGAAGCTTGATGTGAAACGGATTCGGGAAAGGAAGATCTGGAACCGGTAACACACCTCCGTCCATAACCACCACTCCTGCAGTTCTTCACTCCTCCATGCAGACCACCGAG
Organism: Asterella californica; assembly: GCA_036924285.1. Classification (NCBI taxonomy): domain Eukaryota; kingdom Viridiplantae; phylum Streptophyta; class Marchantiopsida; order Marchantiales; family Aytoniaceae; genus Asterella; species Asterella californica. The sequence continues at coordinate 164,508 of JAYKYS010000013.1, forward strand.
AACCCTTACGAATCACCCGCTGAGAGAGAATGCCGTATGAACCTTCGACCCACCATTTTATACACAAATGCGGCGACAAGGACCACTAAAGTGAACGCGCACAGATCGATGACTTAGCACGTTCTTCTACCGTGCGATCACTTAAACAGATAATCACAAACGTGGCACTCATCACACCGTTCGACGAGTTACGCGATACGGTTCACGAAACACGGAAAAGAAACACAACATAGGTTACACAGGAATTTCACACAGGAGCCGAACCACAACACGACATCCACCCCTTCTAAACCTGCGCATCCTCTGGTATGCGCCAACACTCACAAGTTGTGGTCGGCATCACACTATATCTTCATCTTCTTCACTGATGTTGTCGTTAGCAATATCTTCGTCATCCAAATCTTCTCCGTCATCATCCAAGATATCAAACTCAACTTCGACTTCCTCCATGCTTATCCCTTCATCTCGCTTCTTGAAGAGTTTCACACGCTTGCCTGCAATTGGAACCTTGAGCTCTGCCCCATCAAGCTCTCTTAGTGAATATGTGGCATTGTCAAGCACGACAAGAACCACATACGGGCCAAACCATCGCTCAGAGAATTTTCTAAGCGCACTGTGTTGGTTGTCCAAGCTACTATCGTAGACCAACACCCAATCTCCTTCTTTAATCTCCTTCGGCCTTAATCGATGACGCTTATCGAATCTGTCTTTGTTTCTCAAGCGCGCCTCTTTCAGCTTCTCCAATGCAATCTCTACATCTTCAGGTCTTCTCTCTAGTTGACGGATTCGGACAGCAAGAAGATCTTCTGTAGACATACCATCCTCCCAAGGTAGAACACTCCAAGTAGGTATGTGCTCCTCAATGGGCATGATAGGTTTCTGCCCCTGCATCAACTCCGCCGGCATATATCCCGTAACTGAACTATGAGTCGAACGATCTGCCCATAATGCAAACGGAAGAAATCTTGGCCATTCTCTTGCCCTCCCCTTGCAAGCTTTCACAATAGCTTTCACAATAGGAGGATGACCACGTTCACTCTTCGCATTACCTTCTGGATTGTAGGCTGTGGTGAGAGCTAACTTCACACCACACCTCTTGAAGAACGCTTTAGCCTCATCATTGTTCAGCTCCCCTCGATCAGCCGTGATCTTCCCAACACAACCATATCTACAAATCACATCTTCCAACAAGAATTTGCAGACTCCCTCTGTGGATTTTGTCCGTAAGGCTCGCCCTTCCACTTGGTTGGACAAATCCTCACGTGCCAAAACTAAGTATCGCATCTGCCATATACCAACTGGCATAATAACAAGATCTACTACCCACTTATAATGCATTGCAAGTGGATAAGTAGGATGTAATCCATCTCGATGCCGAATTCCTGAATACTCTTGACAAGTTTGGCATGTCTCCACAAATTGAACTACATCTCTGTACATGTTACGCCACCAATATCTCTCCTTCAGCTTTGTAAAGGTGGCATAAATACCTCTATGTCCTGCCCACAAGCTCTCATGAAACTCCTGCATGAGTAACTTCTGCATGTCAACCTTGCACACAACCCTTTGTGGCATCTTACCACCTTGCTTAGCATGTTTCCACAAATAACCACCTTGTAGCAAGTAGTTATAAGCCTTCCTCCTGATTTGTTTAAAGTGGGCATCACTCCATCCTGGCTGTCTAGTCAACATGCTTAGATAGCGTCCTATGTCTATCCATTCTCCTTCATATATCTCTTCCATGAACGGTTTCGAATGCTCACTCTCACCTCCTTGAGCTCTACAGAAAACAGTAGTACCAACGTCTTCTGTATCTTCTATCATCTCCTCCTCATCCTCATACCTCGCACGAGATAACATATCAGCTACTGGATTGTTCTTCCCCGCTATGTGTCGAAACTCAGGATTTAAGGACTTGATGTAAGCAATCCAGCGTAGCATAGCAATATCAGGGGTGTTACAATTTGTAATCATCCCTAATAGTGGTAAACAATCTGTTTCTACTATTACTGGCGCTCCAATCAAATAGTCCTTTTCAGCTTTCATAGCTGTAACTACTCCCCATAACTCTCTCTTCACTTGAGGATAGTTTCTATGTCGCTCACTCAACACCTTTGCTCCAAATCTGACTGCAAAGCGATTCTCTTCTTCATCATCCTGTCCTACTGCCCATCCAATGGCTATCGGACTAGTATCAACAGTAAGTATCACTGGTTTGCTATCCTCATAGCTCACACGACGAAGTACAGGTGGAGAAGATAACAATTGCTTTAATCTCTGAATCGCCTCAGTATGTCTCTCCTCCCATGCAAACCTCTTGTGCTTTCTCAACAGATCGTAAAGATGCCACATGTGCAAAATGTGGAATCCACACATGATAGAAGACACAAGCTCCAAGAAACCTTCTCACCTCTGTTGTTGAACCACAAGTATCCTTCATCCGCCGTATAGCATCCACTTTACCAGGATCAGGCTTGCGTCCAAACCATCCACATAAGTGCCCCACAATCACAACCTCTCGCACTCCAAATGAAGACTTGGCACCTGATAGTGTCAAATGCGCCTCTTCAAGTCGTGATAAGATTTTATCACAATCTGAAATGTGATCAGCAACAAAGTTTCTACACCCCTTCTGATCCATTGTCTCATCTTTCTCCTCCTCAACGCATCCTTTAATTGGAATGTCATCCAAGAAAGGCATGGTCTTCTCAGGAATGAACTCACGGAGAACCTTGTTCATCCCGTTCATCATGTGCGCTACCGAGTTTGTTGCTCCTTGTGGTAGTGTGCACATTCTGACCAACCCCAACGGTGTCCTCATGGTGGTGATATCTCTACTCTGTTCAGCAAGTTGAAATTGATCGTATCCAGAGTAAAGATCTCCTATAGAGTAAATAGCCCTCCCAGCAAACGCTTCAGCAAACTCTCCGACGATAGGTCCTATGCCTGTATTTCTGATGGTCACTTGGTTCACAGGTTGCATATCTTGGATGAACCGTAATGCACCACTCTTCTTTGGTACTGTAAACCAACGACTAGAGTATGGTGCAAACGATGGTTCCAAGATCTTCATCTGCATCTTCTCCTTCAAGAGCTCTATGAGTTTCGGTAGATGCGCTCTAGGTACAGGAATTGGCCTCAAATCCCAAGGAGCATGTGGAACTGTGAATATGATCATTGGCGCCACAATGCTAGGATCTACACATCCGATTTCTGAGGCTTCAAAAGCAAAAGCTTTCCCGTGCCTAGTTAACATCTCCCTAAACCTATTCTCCTCCACAGACAAAAGAAAATCTGCTGAACCAACCTTCAACTCCTTGAGCGTAGCTTCAGTGAACTTGTGACCGACCCGGCTAAGATCTCTCAAGCTTTTCTCCTTCGAAGATTGTTGGACTCGCTGGTTAGAATCACTAGGTAACGGCTGAGCAACAGGTTTTACCTTCTTGTCTACCGTTTTGTACCTAGTATCAACTCTAACTTCAGGATCTACGAATGACTCTATAGCTGTATAGAGCTCCCTAGAGTGTACTTCCACCACATGATCCTCATCTTCTTGCTCATGCATAGCAAGTTCCTCGATGAAATCTCCCAATCCTAACTCCAAATAAACACCTTCTATCTTATCATCCTCTTCAAGCACACCAACTCTCTTTAGATCTTTTTCAGTTTTTCGCACAACTTTCTGCTCCCACTTCTGCAAGTCAGCAAGTCGTGTATGTGTAGCTAATCCATTCCCAGAAAATCTCACAACTCCTGTACAAAAAGCACTTTCTTTCTCTAGCGAGAGTACCTTCTCCAGTGTACCACTATGTCCTCGCTCTATAGCAGTACTTGTCAAAAATCCTTGAACTCCTCCGTGACCTTAGGCAAGGAGCCACCCCTCAGATAATCTCTGTTCCGCTCGTGGTTTGCTGATACAGTTAGAAATTGTACCGCTCTCTTGCCATCCTGACTTCTGATCCGCGCATAAGCAGATCCATCATCCAAAACCTTGGTCTCCATCCTCACAGCTGTAATGTAAGGTTGACCGAGTATCACCGGGTATGACGTACTATCTTGAACAAAGAAGTTTTGTTCAATAGTTACATCTCCCACCTTTACTTTCACATCAGGACAAGCTCCATAGAGTTCTCCTCGTGTGTTGTTCGCTGTTCTGATCATCCAACCATGATCTATATCAACAGGCCATCCACCTTGCTTGTAGATGTCCTTAGAGACAATATTGATCTCTGATCCATGATCAATGAGAGCAACCACCGGATTTGTCATCTCTCCCACCTTCACTAAGGCTTCGGTAGTAGCTCTAGCCCAATGTCCTCTAGTGTAATGACTAGGGACCTTGTCATCGTTATCATCCTCAAACCGAACCTTGCGGTTGATGCAGCATTGAGCTAGTTCTAACTCTTCCTCTCTTGATATCCTTGTGTCTAATGCATTAGACACAGCGGTTTCTCCTGCCAATTGCCTTTTTCGTTTGATGGTGTCAATAATGACATCATGAAACTCTCTCTTGGCAATCCCAAGGATCTCTCGCAAGGTAAACTCGATCTTGGCATTGAGTACTCTCTCTTCTAGTACTCCTTTCAGATCCGTAGCAGCTTCAATATCAGACTGAAGCTTGTATGAAGGAGATTTACCTTTCTCCTTACCTCTGCTCTTCTCTGACTTCTCGGGAGTAGAGGATATGACCTCTTCCATAGTCTCCTCTGGTAGAGACATGATCTCCGGTCTGAACTTTTCTCCTCTTGTTTGCCTCTTGAGAGCTGTTCTCTCTTCGCTAGGGCCTGCTTCATCTCGTTTGCGCTTCTCCTCCATGAGAGCCTCATGTTGACTCTTCGCCAAATAAGCATGTACAGACATTGTATCCACGGGATCATCCCATCCAGTAGCACCTCTGATTGCTGTGGCTGTTCTGAGCAACTCCTCCCTTGCCATTTTCCCTCTTTTGTTCGTGCTTACCGCATGGCTCCACATATCAAGAGTATCTCCATCCTTCTTAGAAGCACTTCTTTCTCGTACTACCTCAACTCCATAAGTAGCAGCTTCTACCGACGCAGTAGCATGTTGAGATAGATACTCCTCCAGTACTTGCTTCATTCCTCCTTTCCCGAAGTTGGTTCTAAGAATCTCTCCATTATCCTTCAGAGCAATCTTTCCTTCCTTCCAATAGACTACTCCATCTCGTAGAGTTTTGGCAAAATCACCACACTCTCTTCGAGCATGATCAGAACTATCACACCAAATGCATCTCTGTACATAATCTTGCTTAGGAGCAAGTCTGGTATCATGTGCTCCTCCCTTCTCTTCCAACCTTGCTAACTTGATCTGCAAGTCCCTCATCCCTTTTACCAACTCTTCCATAGCATCTCTTTGCGGTGCAACTTTCGGAACAGGAATAGCAGGAAGTGGAACTTGAGGTACATGCACAATAGGTGCTTGCACATTGGGTACCATTGGTTGCCTACGAGGTACTATGATCGGTGGTGGTCTCTCTTCTTGTCTTACCACCACCTTCCCTCTCCGGTACTCTCGTTTGGCAAGTACACTCACTGCTTCAGAGACTTTTCTCCAATCAGTCGTGAGTCCGTTGTCTTCCATCCTATCTTCTAGAAGCAGCTCCAACTCCCTTTGTAATTCATTGTTGGCTGCTTGTAGAAACAACTCCACCTTGTCATTCTCCAATGTGAGCTTCTCCATCCGAGACAACTGAAGGAATTGTCTCTCATACTCCCGAAATAGCTCTGTGGCAACAAGCCCTTTGTTGGGTTTGTTTACCCACTCCATGAATGACTTCTTAGTCACTCGGTCTGCATCTTCTAAAGAATACTCTTCTTTCAGCTGAAGAGTAAATCCTTCCCACGTAGCACCATGAGATCGGATGATGTCCTTCATGTGCTCTCGTAGTTCAGGTACGACAGCAAGCGCAAATGTACTCACCATCTCTCTTTCAGGCACCTTGCTCAACTCCATCTCCCGGGAATAGTACTTTAGGTACTTGGATATGTTCTTCCCGTCAAACTGATCTAGCAACCCCACAACAGATTGCAAGGCTTTAGTAGCCATTGCTTCTTTCCGTTCAGTGGCTTGCTGTTGTTGCATTACCAACGCGAATGCCTCAAGCAATCGCATATCAGACCGTGAAAGCTTGGTCACCTTTGGTGCCTCTCCAGATGTAGAAGCCTCATCTACGTAATGACCCAACCCTTCAATGTCCATGGTGGCAAAACCACGCACGTACCTCTCACCCTAGACTTTTCACGTCGAGTTCACCAGCTATCGTATAACGTGTTTTTCTGTCTAGGAATACACGGGGTATATGGCTGTGTAGAGGTATGTGGATTGACAAGGTTGGATCTAGATCTGGATGTTTCCACTCAAATGTTTCATTATCTACTCTTCTAGCCTGAGTGACCTTGTATCCGCTCGTCTCAAGTTTAAAGCTTGCTACGATCCAAGGTTACGTATAGGTTGCATAAACTTGTGTTACAAACAGATCTTTTGTATTCTAACTAAAAATACTCAGATCTGTATTATCTAACTGAAGTTATTCATCTATATCACTGGAAGCCTGACTTCTGAATAGCTCCCCAGCGACGCTAACTGGCCATCAATCCAACTATCACAACTTCATAGTACAATCAGAAGATACTAAGATCACTCAATCAACTTGATAGAGTATCGATACAACTTGCTGTACACCCTGGTCTACCGAGTATTCCAGCAAGGCAAAACATGCATAATCCAAAACACTATTCAGATCTCAATATAGCACCAACGGCGGTAGTACCTGGCAGCTCCGAGAACCCAAACAGCGGCTTAAGACTCATGGTGGCTCCGTTCTCCTTCATCACCAAGAGCTGAAATCAGCCCCACACCTTCCAATGTCGAGTTGTATGCAGGTATGGCAGTTTCAGCAACAAACTCCTCTCCAAATTGCTCGAAAATGATCAAATTGACAATAGATGATACCGAAAAAACCCGAAACTGCTCATAACAGAAGTATTTTCGAACTTTGAGATCTCAGTCCTTCCAAACTACTCGACCAATGATGATCAAACTTCACAGGAAGCTTGATTGGACCCTTCACTCCTACCCTGAACAATTTTCAGGTCGAAATCTCAAACCAATTCTCAGATATGGATCAAACCGTAATCTGTGCTAACTTCAGAGCTTTACAGACCCAGGTACATTTGATCCAAGATTCTGAACAAACTACTCGACCATTTGAGGTGAAACTTCCCAAGTATCTTACTGATAAGACATTCTTCAATCCTGGAAAGTTTCACTCAGAAATTCGACTCAGATCTTAAGCAATAGCAAACTATCCATGGCTATCACAGTTCGCTGTCCCCGCCTTATCCCATCTGCACTTCTCAACTTCAATCGGTCGGTTCAGAATCCAAATCGATCAAGAAACTGACCAAATTGATATCAAAATGACCAGCACGCCGTCAGTTCTCCAACCCAACAGACAGCTCCTCAAAACTCCTCGCGAGTCTCTCAGAACAACCAGAAACGTAGCAGTAGGTACAAATTTCACCCCCCTCCACTCAATTGATCATAACGCGCTCATACTTTCATCAAATCGATCGATTCTTCAGCCCAGATTGTAGCCCCGGTCGAGAGCTCTCCAACCATACCCTTCGTTTCGTGAATGGACCTCTGAAGCCTCCAGAAACCACAGAAACGTCGCGAGGATCAGCTAGAACACCATTGGTCCAAAAGTGGACCAATAAGAGCAAAAAGAACTTTACTTTTTGTCTTTTCTCCTCTTAACTTTTCCCTTAGAACGAATTTTTACTCTCCAAGGAGACACAAGACATCAACAACACTCTAAGACCTCAGAAAATCCTTCAGATATGTCGATGGATTCTTCGCGGTCCGTAACTACACAGAAGCGCTCAACCAGAATGAAACCAGTGAACCACAGACTAATACAACGTCAATATTACAACCTGGAAACGTTCTACAATAAAAGGTACGACAAAAGGAAACGGTGAAGCTATCACTCGATTGTAATATTCTTGCCCGAAGTTTCTCACGATCCAAGCCCCATGATTGATCTTCGGTCTGCAATGGCACCGGACATCGACCCAAAGGTTGAAAGGAACGTTCGATGGATAGTTGAGATCCATCGTTCTTCACAACAAAATGTACACCGTCATATCCCAAGTCTCTCCGTATGTTACGATTGGAAGGATCACCGGAAGCTGTAACTCCATCACCCTCCCCATGAACTCATCACCAAAGTACGCAACTAACCACTGTCGAAAGTGATCGCGGTGGATGCAATGAAGCTTGATGTGAAACGGATTCGGGAAAGGAAGATCTGGAACCGGTAACACACCTCCGTCCATAACCACCACTCCTGCAGTTCTTCACTCCTCCATGCAGACCACCGAGAACCCTTACGAATCACCCGCTGAGAGAGAATGCCGTATGAACCTTCGACCCACCATTTTATACACAAATGCGGCGACAAGGACCACTGAAGTGAACGCGCACAGATCGATGACTTAGCACGTTCTTCTACCGTGCGATCACTTAAACAGATAATCACAAACGTGGCACTCATCACACCGTTCGACGAGTTACGCGATACGGTTCACGAAACACGGAAAAGAAACACAACATAGGTTACACAGGAATTTCACACAGGAGCCGAACCACAACACGACAACGTCTCTGTTGTAGCTCGAGCCTAGTGACTGTGGCTGTAATGACTTGAGCTCTGCTTCCTATCCTCCTCTTCATCCTCAAAATGTACCCTTCGCTTTCGATCTCTTTCTTCCTCTGAAGAATAAACACTGCACTTTGCAAGCTCTCTCTCCTCATCCACAGACATCCTAGTATCCAAGGCATGCAATAAACCAGTCTCACCTGTAATCTGTCGCTTCCATTTGATGACATCGATGATGACATCGATGATGACATCATGAAACTCACGCTTAGCAATGCCCAACACTTCCTTCAAGGTAAACTCCACCTTCGCATTCAGAATGCGATCTTCCAAGACTCTCTTCAAGTCTGTTGAAGCCTCGATATCCGACTGTAGCTTGTATGCAGCCGGTTTACCCTTCTCTTTCTGAGATTCCTTCACTCTCTCCTTCAATGGAGAAGGAACATATCCATCGGTAGATCTTGAGCTCCTGCATCCCGAAGCTCTTGACGAACTTTCTCTCCTCGAGTCTGTCTCTTGGAAGAAGTTCCTTCACCTGCATCCTCTGAATCTTGCCTTCTCTTCTCTTCCAACAACGCTTCGTGTTGGTTCTTGACGATGTAAGCATGCACCGATAGAACTTCTATCGGATCCTCTCATCCAATATCCTTCCGGATCGTAGCAGCTGTTCTCAGCAACGTCTCACGTGCCATTTTTTCTTTTTGTTTCATGGAGATGACAGATGACCACAATCCACTTGGCTCAACTTGCCCGTTAAAACCTCTCTCAGCTTGATCCTCAACCCTTGTATCATAGGTTCCAGCTTCCACCATTGCAACTGCTTGCGTTGATATGTGGTCCTCAACCAACTTCTTCATCCCTCCTCTACCAAAGTTGGTCTGAAGAAGTGCACCAGTATCCCTCAGCGCTACCTTCCCATCCTTCCAGAAGATCACTCCTTGCTGCAGAATATCAGTGAACTCCTTGCAATCTCTGCGTGGATGATCAGTACCATCGCACCAGATACACCGCTGGATCGAACATTGCTTCTCAACCGGTCTTGTTCCGCTTGTAGATCCCTTCTCTTTCAATCTTGTGAGCTTGATCTGCAGATCTCGCATTCCACGCAAAATCTCCTCAAGGTTTGAATCATCCTTCTTCGGAGATACCATAGGTGCCTGAACAACTGGAACAGCTGGAACAACTGGTACTACCTGTCTAGCAACAAGAACCACTGGTCGGACCACAGGAACAAGTGTTACAGCTGTAGGTGTTGACGTCAGTCTTCTAACAAGAACCTTCTCTCGTCTCCGCTCCCTCTTGGTAAGCAGACCAACAGCTTCCTCAACCTTCTTCCAGCTACTGGTCAATCCATCGTCCTCCTCCCGGTCTTCCAAAAGTACCTCTAGCTTCTCCTGCAACTTCTCATCTGCAGCCCGAAGAAATAGCTCTGTCTTGTTGGACTGCAACGTCAACTTCTCTACCCTGGTCAGCCGAGAAAATTGCTTCTCAAACTCTCTGAGCAACTCAGTAGCTTGTAAACCCTTTCTTGGTTGCTCAACCCACTCCAAGAATGAGTTCTTGGTGACTCGATGAGAGTCCTCCAAGAAGTACTCGTCCATCAAGGCACGAGCAAAAGTCTCCCAATCCTTGTTAAAATGCTTCGTTAGTATTTAACATGATCTCTAATCTCTGGAGCTACTGCTAGCTCAAACGTCTCATTCATCTCATCTTCTGAGACCCGGTTCAGCTCCATCTCTTTCACATAATGCCTCAAATAGCTTGAGACATCTCTCTCATCAAACTGGTCAATCCTGCTGACCACCGCTTGTAACGCTTTTGTTGCCAAAGCTTCCTTCCGCTCATCAGACTGTTGCTGCCGTAAGAACATAGTGAAAGCTTGGAACATCGATGCAATCGCCGGACCCCAACAGCACCTTCGGCAACCCACCTGAACACTAGCTCCATCCCCATCACCTTTCTCATCCCCACTCATGAATGACAATCTCTTCTTCAAAGTTCACACACAGAAGAAATCTCCACCCCAGACCTTCACGTCGAGTTTATCATCGTATCGTGTCGGATTTTTGCATGAAGGATGTCCAGGAAAAGTAGGTCGAGACTTACGGAATGCTGAGCTTGATGATTAGGGAGACGGTCCGGCTCCGGTCCGGACCAAACAGAGTTAAGGTAAGTGGTGCATGGATGCTAACTTGTGATTGTGATTTGCATGTTAGCGGTGTAAATTTTGTGACCTACTGAGCAAGCTGACGCAACAAGGCGGTAGGTGCACGAAAGTTCGTTGTGTTTTCTTCATCCTCCATCGGGTGCTCTCCCACCACTTGAGGCTCAGTACTATCAGTCTGAGGAGTCATTATGTCTCGATAGATCTTTGTTTGTCTAGGCCTTGTGTACAGCTCCACATCTATCGTCTGGAGGTCTGTATGAGATGATCTACGAGCATCTACGTGATTGTTTTCAGACAGACAACCCTTTTAGTGGTATCACAGAGCTTTTTCAGATAACGACAGCATAGCTCAGAGACATATTTCTCAATCTATAGCTCAGATACTGGGGTTTCGCGTACCTACCGCCTTGTTGCGCCAGCGGAAGCTCTAGCTCAGTAGGTCGCAAACTTTACACCGCTAACCTGCAAACACAATCACAAGTTAGCGTCCATGCACCACTTACCTTAGTTCTGGTTGGTCCGGACCGGAGCCGGACTGTCTCCCTAATCATCAAGCTCAGCAATCCTAAGTCCCGACTTAGATCCGCCTAAGTCGGTCCCAAACATGAGCAAGTCACAATATGACTTGGGGCGGACTTCCCATAAAGTCCAGGGTCCTAAACGGTGCCTCTAGCACACCTAACGGCCCAACCGCCCGTGATGTCCGTCTGGGTCTAGGCTCCCGAACGGTGGTCTAACCCGCCGACTCGTTCCCTAGTCTTACCCCAGCCCTTACATCGTTCCTAAGTCTAGCCGTCCAAGTCTAGATCGGAACGTGCCTTGGAACTGGCCCAGCCATCACCTCATGCCCCCAGAGTCCGCCCGCCGAACCCTGGGGTCGGGTGACTCGTCCTGGCCCACCCAGGCATCGAGCCCCCCTCTCATATATACTTCTGGGGATCGGCGGCCCCGCCCTCCTCTTTGGTCCCTGAAAATTATACCACAACCCGATTGTGGTTCGGCCATAACTTCCAGCTCAGAGGTCAGATCGAGGAGTGTTATATATCACTGGAAAGCTCTCGACGAGACCTTTCCAATGATATCTCACTCGCCTCGAGATCTTACGTGGAGCTCCGTCCACGACCTAAAACGTCCCTGGAGCTCCAACACTTAGCAGTTTTTCCGAAAACCTGTGGTCCAGACCCAGGGTCGAACCCTGTGGTCCGTCTGCGTCTCGGACCCACGTCTGAGACTCATGTTTCAGCCCGTTCCCAGACTTGCCCCCTTAGGTCAGCGTTCGTCTGGGACCTCTTGGGGTAAGCCCTTATGTCCTAACCCAAGGTTCCAACCTTGGTTCAGAGAACCACTTAGGGTTCCTCTGACCCCCACTTCCCGGCCAAGCCGATAAGTCCTACTCGCAGCGTTCACAACCTAACGCAAGTCTGCTAGGGTTTCGTTGTTCGCGTCTGCGCCTGATCTTGAGGATGAGGGGCGCGACACTCACCACCACTTTGGAGGTTGATGCCCTCATCAACAATGATCCTTTAAGTTAACACCAAGTTCAAAATGGGTAGCCAACCCCTTGGCGTCAGAATTGCGTTCTGGTAGCTAACCCGCAATTCCCTTCTTGGCTTGAGTCTTAAGTTGTCGCTAGAACACTTAGAAAATTCCAACTAGTCTCGGGAAAAGCCTTACCTTTTTGGCTTACCCTAAACAAAACTAGTTGGCAACTTCTAAACATTCTACTTAAGACTCTAACTTGCTAACTATAAGTATTCACACCTACTTACAAGGTCCCCCGAAACCCACTTTCCGGTCGCAATCTGATTTGACTTAGACGCGAGACTAAGTTTACTTTGCAGTTAGAAAACCGCAAGGCAAGATCACCCCAAGCCCCAAGACAAGTATGAAAGTTCATACTTGCTTTGCCAACGCTACGGCAAACCTAAGTCTTGACATCAAGACTTAGTCTTGATTTAGATGCTTATCCAAACCAACTCGCTTCCTTTGAGTGTGCTTCGTTCCTCCTCTTGACAACATCCTAGGCATCTGATCAGAACTAGTCATAGCCATGCACTACCAATACACTTAGACAATTTTTCAAGAAACAAAATCTTTATTTCCAAACACAAGTAAAGCTACAAAGTCCATCGGCCCAAATCGCCTCAAGTTGCTACTCGTATGGTCCGTCGTTTCTTCACCCCTCGCTGGAAGGAGATGTCCTCATCTTGCTAACGCCCTTGTTGTCCTTGTCTCCGTTTGAACAGGTCCAATACTTCGCTCGCATGTGCGAGATCTTCCTCTGGCACCCAAGTTGCTTCCTTCAAATGGTAACCACGCCATTTGACCAAGTACTCCATCCGGTTTGATTTGCGCCGAGATCGCAAAATGGACTCCACCTCATATTCTGCTTCGCCTTGCACGACATCAGGTTGAGGCCGAAGAACCTGTTTGCGCTCCGGTCGCAAATCATCCTTGAAGTGTTTCTTTAGTAAAGAAACATGGAAAGTCGGATGCAACTGCCACTCGCGAGGAAGGTCTAAGGTATAGACGTCTTCGTGCGGATTCTTGACAATGACAAAAGGTCCCGCGAACTTTGATGAGAACTTCGCCGATATATCCTTCGGAAGTGTGAAGTTTTTCGCACTTAACCATACTTCTTCGCCCACTTGAAACTTCACTTGCCGCCGATGTTTGTTTACCTGCTTCGTGTACCGTTGCTGCGCCTTCTCGAGGTTCTTCTTAATTTGCTCCTCGCGCCGCTGCATTGCCGCCACCAACTCTTCAGCTGATGTTTGCCGTGTTCTTGGTCGTGCCGATGTAGAACTCCCTGCAAGAGTCAAGTCAAGAGGTCCTTCTGGCTCACGTCCGTAAGCCAGCAAGAAGGGCGATTCACCGGTTGCCGAATGCTTCGTGGAATTGTAGCAATACTCCGCAAGACTGAGCCACTCTGCCCAATCATTTTGGTCCGCGCTCACATAATTCCTCAAGTATTGATTCAGAACCGAGTTAACTCGTTCCGTTTGCCCATCTGTTTCCGGATGAAAGGCGGTACTAAATTTTAACTTAGTCCCCAATTTTTGGAACAAGTGTTTCCAAAAGGCACTTGTGAACTTAGAGTCTCTATCAGAAATAATACTCCGAGGTAATCCATGTGAACGCCACCAAGTATCTAGGAACAACCGAGAAGTCGTGAACGCTGTTGCAGTGTCCAAGGTCGGAGCAAACTTCGCTAGTTTGCTAAACCGATCAACTATCACAAAAATTGCGTTGTATCCATTCGAGTCAGGCAGAGAGGTAATGAAGTCCATGCTAATGCTTTCCCAAGGTCTGGCTGGAATCGGTAAAGGATGAAGCAATCCTTGTTTCTTCTCATAAGAAACGCGATTCGCTTGACAGGTTACGCATGTTTTCACAAAGTGGGAAGCATCGTCTTTCATGTGGGGCCAATAAAACTTTTTAGCGATTATTGCTAAAGTGGACTTTTCTCCTTTATGGCCTGATAAGGGCACATCGGGAGATTCTTTTAACAACTTGGTCCTAAGTTTTCCTTGTCCCACATAAACCCGACTTTGTTTGAACATGAGTAAACCATGTTTTAGCTGCATGTTCTGCAACTTCACCCCTCGCTTGAGTTGTTCCAAGTATTCCTTCGTTTGGTCATCGTCCATGTAACCTTCACGTATTCGCCTCTCCAAGTCTGACTCCTTAGGATACATAGCTCGCAAAATCTGTGTTGACGATGGAAGATATTCCTCCTTGCGACTCAAGGCGTCAGGAACCACATTGTCCTTTCCCGCTTTGTGGATTAATTCCACGTTCATGAGCGCCAAGGTATCATGCCGTCGTAGTTGCTTTGGCGTCACCCGATCTTGCGTCTCAAAGTACTTGAGCGAAATGTTATCAGTATACACTTGGGTTTTGTGAAGTCCCAAGTAATGCCGCCATTTCCTCAAGCAATGAACCACCGCGAACAGTTCCTTCTCGTGAGTCGGCCATCGACTCTCTGTCCCAGATAACTTCTTGCTTTCGTATGCTACAGGTTTTCCATCCTGCACCAACACTCCGCCAATCGCATAGTCGCTCGCGTCCGTGTGCATTCCGAATGGTTTGTCGAACTCCGGCAGCTTCAAAACTGGTGCCTTTGACAAAACAGCTTTGATCGTCTGAAACGCATCATCCACCTCCTTGGTCCAACTTACCTGTGCGTCTTTGCTCGTCCAGTCCGTCTGCGGCTTCGCGATCTTTGAAAACCCCTTCACATACTTGCGGTAGAACTGCGCCAATCCTAAGAATCGCCGCATCCCCTTCACTGTAGTCGGAGGCTCCCAAGTCACAATCGCGTCCACCTTCTGCATATCCGGACCGACTCCTTCTGCACTAATTACATGTCCCAAGAAGTTAATGCGCTCCAAACCAAACTCACTCTTGTCAATGTTGGCAAACAGCTTATGCTCCCGCAGCTTCGTCAACACCACCCTTAGCTGCTCCGCGTGCGACTCCAAGGTTTTGGAGTAGATCAAGATGTCGTCGATGTAAACGATGACAAACTCATCCATCTCCTCGCGAAAAATTGTGTTCATCAATGTAGTGAACGTCGAAGGGGCGTTGCAGAGTCCAAATGACATCACCACGAATTCAAACGATACGTATCTGGTTCGACAAGCGGTCTTCTCAACATCTGGGTCAGCTATCCGGATTTGGTAATATCTTGACTTCAAGTCTATCCTGCTGAAGTACTTTGCGCCCGCTAGCCTATCAAAGAGGTCGTCTATCCTTGGCAAAGGATAATTATTCTTCACCGTCACCTTATTGAGTGCACGATAATCTACGCAGAGTCGTAACTTCCCATCCTTTTTCTTTGCGAAAAGAACTGGGGCTCCATAAGGTGACTTGCTGGTTCGAATATATCCCCGCGCTAATAGCTCGCCGAGTTGTCTTTTCAACTCAAGGAGTTCTACCTGATTGAGTCGGTAAGGGGCTTTGGAAGGTGGTTCCGATCCTGGCAAGACTTCGATCTTGTGATCCACCACCCGCCTTGGAGGTAACTCAGCAGGTAACTCGTCCGTCAAGACGTCCTCAAACTCCTTAATCACTTCGCGAAGCACCCCCGGAAGTTTAGTCGCGTCTCCTGATGTTTCCTCTTGTCTGTCACCCGCCATCAAATCTGCAACCCGCATCAAACACATGACCCCGTCGTTGAAGTCCATCTGTTTCCCTTTGATCAAATTCACTGCAAAGTCATCAATCTTCCGCGCCTTCCGGATCAGCCTCACTCCCAGCTTCCGCCCTTTAACTCTAACGTTTAACCTTAAAGGTTTCCGCCTAAGTTCCACTTCAAACCTGTCCAAGAAAGTGTTCCCCAAAACCGCATGGATATCATCCATCTCGCACACCGTGAAGTTCTCTGTGAACTCCAACTTCCCACACGCAAATCGTACGTCCAAGGCCACTTCAGAAGTTTGGTACGTCTTGCTCTTGGCAAAGCGTACCTGAATAGGCTTGTCTGCCTTTGAGGTAGACAAGCCCAACTTCTTCACCAACTTTGGACTTATGAAGGAGTGAGTCGCTCCTGTGTCCACAAGAAAAGTAACATCACGGTTAGCAACCTTGGCTTGTAGATACATCAGTCCCGGCGTCTTCTTCGTGGTTCTCAAGGTCACAGTCATCTGGCCCTCCAACAAGTCCTTTGCAACAAATGCATTCATGCTACAGTTACTAACCTTAGGTTTCGTACACCCCTTAGCAATGTGGCCCGCCTCGCCACAGTTGTAGCAAGTAAACTTAGCGCCATTGCCTTTCTGAGGTGTTTGCCCCTTAGGTTTTACTCCTGTTTGCTGCCGCTTTGCTGCCGGGGCAGAAGTATCCTTCCGATCCTTCTCACCCCCATCCCATTGTCGCTTGAAGCCCTTGTTCTTCTTCTGGAACTTGTCCGTGCTGCGAGGTTCAAAAGGTTTTTGTTGCTGGACTTCATCGTCCCCAATTCGCTCCGCTAGCTTCAAAAGTTCGGCACTTGTCGCAGGTAGCTCCGGCATCCGAAAGAGAGCCTTCTCCGAGCTGGACTTGAGTCCCCCAATGAATATACATATTTTGGTCTCCTCAGTCCACTTGGAGAACGAATCCAGTTTGGCACTGAACTCGCGCACATAAGCACTTAAGGTCCCTGTCTGCTTCAGCCGAACTAACTCAACACCGTCCCGAATCCTCTGATACTCCGGAGTGAATCGTCCCGCGAGCAACTCCTTGAACTCCTTCCAACCAAGCACCGAGACGGTCAAGGCATGCTCATCCCTGTATGCGGTCCACCAGAGAAGCGCATGGTCCTTCAAGAACGTAACCGCCGCTCTCACTTTGTCTGACTCCTGAGCCTGATGCGCTTCAAAGTATAGGTCTAACTCGGTTAAGAAATCCTTAACCTTGCGAGCCCGTCCTATACCTGTAAACGGAGTCGGCAAATTCGTCTTACAAAGCTTCCTGGTAGACGAGGAACTTCCTTGGCCTGCCTCAAGTTCAGCGATACGTTTATCCCTGGAGGCCATCCCTTCCTGCATGGTCTTCATCATTTTGATGAGTTCCGCATACAAGGCTCCTTGACTTCCCGCGCCTGCATCGTTGGGCACCGTTGGCAAGACTCCATCTTGCTGCAGCGGTGCCACAGCTGGTACGGGGCTTCCTTGACGTTGGGGCGAAGGTTGTCGGTTATCGTCCCCTGACTGTGCCTCGGGGCTAGCTCGAGTCGATCTGGTCCCGGTGTCAGCCGCTCCACGTTTCTTGGTCTTCCTCCTAGAACTCTGTCCGACGTCGGCCATCGCTCCAAGTGTTCACCTAGAAACGCTGATCCGCTTCGTGTCTTGCGTCCCTCCTCAAGCGTCCAGCCTTCAGCCGCTACCTCAAGTTCTCGCTCACCGAAGCGTTGGCTCTGATACCACTTTTCGCGCACCTACCGCCTTGTTGCGCCAGCGGAAGCTCTAGCTCAGTAGGTCGCAAACTTTACACCGCTAACCTGCAAACACAATCACAAGTTAGCGTCCATGCACCACTTACCTTAGTTCTGGTTGGTCCGGACCGGAGCCGGACCGTCTCCCTAATCATCAAGCTCAGCAATCCTAAGTCCCGACTTAGATCCGCCTAAGTCGGTCCCAAACATGAGCAAGTCACAATATGACTTGGGGCGGACTTCCCATAAAGTCCAGGGTCCTAAACGGTGCCTCCAGCACACCTAGCGGCCCAACCGCCCGTGATGTCCGTCTGGGTCTAGGCTCCCGAACGGTGGTCTAACCCGCCGACTCGTTCCCTAGTCTTACCCCAGCCCTTACATCGTTCCTAAGTCTAGCCGTCCAAGTCTAGATCGGAACGTGCCTTGGAACTGGCCCAGCCATCACCTCATGCCCCCAGAGTCCGCCAGCCGAACCCTGGGGTCGGGTGACTCGTCCTGGCCCACCCAGGCATCGAGCCCCCCTCTCATATATACTTCTGGGGATCGGCGGCCCCGCCCTCCTCTTTGGTCCCTAAAAATTATACCACAACCCGATTGTGGTTCGGCCATAACTTCCAGCTCAGAGGTCAGATCGAGGAGTGTTATATATCACTGGAAAGCTCTCGACGAGACCTTTCCAATGATATCTCACTCGCCTCGAGATCTTACGTGGAGCTCCGTCCACGACCTAAAACGTCCCTGGAGCTCCAACACTTAGCAGTTTTTCCGAAAACCTGTGGTCCAGACCCAGGGTCGAACCCTGTGGTCCGTCTGCGTCTCGGATCCACGTCTCGGTCCCACGTCTCGGACCCACGTCTGAGACTCATGTTTCAGCCCGTTCCCAGACTCGCCCCCTTAGGTCAGCGTTCGTCTGGGACCTCTTGGGGTAAGCCCTTATGTCCTAACCCAAGGTTCCAACCTTGGTTCAGAGAACCACTTAGGGTTCCTCTGACCCCCACTTCCCGGCCAAGCCGATAACTCCTACTCGCAGCGTTCACAACCTAGCACAAGTCTGCTAGGGTTCCGTTGTTCGCGTCTGCGCCTGATCTTGAAGATGAGGGGCGCGACATGGAGGCAGCTAGACTTTGGTCATGACGAAGGATGGTGAAGAGATTCGATCGATAGCCAACGGCGAGATTTTCTTATGACTTATTAGTTGTATCATTGTCCTTCAGCTTCGAGATACTTTTCAGGACCATCTTTGTCCATATCAGTTTGAAGTTGCGACTCTGGACGTTGTGAGTCTGTGTCTTTCGACATTAAGACTTTCTTGGACATCCATCCCGATTGGGTTGTCTTACAAGTGGACATGAAAAATACTTTTAATAGTATTTCTTGCGCTTCTATCTTTAGAGAGCTCATGGATGACGGTGGATCTTTGACAAGTCTTGTTCTCTTTGTGCGATCGTTCTATGATTCTTCCTCTCCTCTTTATTATCAGCACAATCCTGTGGAGGTTACAGTCATCAGCTCCGCTACAAGTACTCGTCATGAGAGACCTCAGGGGTACCACTTTTTCTTCTTTATGCATTATGTTTTTTAGACAGCGAGTTTCCATTGCTCTACAGAGAACTTTAACAGGCACGGTCAACAAGAAAACAATTGCGGTAGGAGATGCTATTTCATGTGCACATGTTGTATGTAAGAGTTTTGACTTACTCGCGTTTGATATTATAGAAATGACAGGATAAAATCTACTGATAGGGGGGCTTAGCCTCTGTGTTTTTCCCTTCGGAACGTTAGTTGCTTGGCCCTTCGGGTCCTTCTTTCCCTTCTAAAGCTTGATCGGGTCATTCCATCCCTTTGCTATTCATTGTGTCGCGTCTTTCTCTATATATACTTACAAAAAGATCAGAATGTGTTGCAACTGCCACATGTTTCGAAAATGAGCTTCCAGGTATGTCAAATTCGTGAGTGGAGATGTGGGCTTGCTGTTCCGGTCCGACTGTCGGTGTCGTACGGCAGTAGTCGTTCAAACTGACTGAGACGTGAAACTTGTTTTAGGATATATGACGTTTCTGTGTGGGCATATTCCGTGAACTCAGGATTCGCATTCGGGAACGAATGACAAGTAACTTTTCTTATATGTAAGCTTTTCTTTTTGCCGTGAAAACCTCATGAGTTCCAAATGCGATAATCATGGTATCACACCTTTGTGACAAAATAAGTGTGCAAGAACATTTCCAAGTTATGCATTTACTTGAGAATCACGTTATATTAAAATCGAAACTTATGTCGTGAGTGGAAGAGAACAAGAAAATCTCACTTTGCTTTTCGATGTTTGTTTGGTTCTGAACTCTGCAACGTTTACCTATGCAAAATGCATAACAATAAATTCCTAACAGCTCTTAAACACATGTTATGATCACGTGCAGTGTTCTTCTAAACTTTGTTAGAGTCAAATTAAAATAGTCCCATGTTTACGTATATAATGTCATTCAAGGTACTATGTACGCCACACATTGTTGAGATATTAGGCATCATATATACTGACACTACCAACATAGGATTACATGCATCAACGCAGGTATCAGTTCTAAATCGTCTTCGTACACCTATCCATCTAAACCACACTAGAGCTGCCCATAAAATTGTATCAAATAGATTAACATGATCATAATACTACTGCCTAGAAAATTAAATCTCTCACATATTCTGTATCCTAAACATTTTTCTAACTCTAACACCTAAATCGAGAGAGAGGATTTTCTAGAGATCAAGGACTCTAAAGATAACTCGTGGCTGCGTAAATTGCGTGTGCAAGCATCCTAAGCGAGCTGCCTGCAGCCGCACACAAAGAGTAAAAAAATCGAACTCGAGACCTCCCTGCTCTAATCCAAATTCATCACATAAAAAGATAAAAGAGTTAATATTGTCAAGGTGAAACATATTGTCATATGATTCGACAGGATATCATCGTAACTTACCCCAGAAAGAGTATTTTATCTTTACCCTATCGTAGAGTTATATATCCTTAGGATGGAGGAGACCTCTATTAGCGCATTTGCACTATGCTCCTCTACTTTTACTATAAACATACAACGTTGACTTTTATGAGAAAAAGGGGTCCGCAGGATTGAAATTAAAACTAACATCAATTGTTCATTCGTCCCCTCTGAAGCTTTTTATTACTCACTGCGTGGCAACCGGCACACTAGCTCTATTTATGAGTTTGCCTTGCGTTTTCAACCGTAAGAAGAAGTTGAAAACCGTTTTAAACTTCTTCCTATTTTCGTTTAGTATTTCTATAATAAAATTATAAAAAGTTCTTCACTCCACTCACCTTGTAAAAATATATTAACTCTATAACTTTCTCTGGAGTAGCTCCTGGTCCAAGCCATTTAATGACTTGTAGAAATATGAAGTTCAACTCTCTTATCTCACTGCCATGCGGGTCGTTTTAGAGTCTATTTAGTTAATACCCAAAAAATTACAAGATCAAGTATTGAATTTTCTAACATATACATCCAATACTATTTAACGGTTGCTAAGACCAGAAGATTATTCAAACCGATTACGTACAGAACTTCTCATAAAGTTACGTGAAAATACATTTGCCATGTCCCAAAGATTTAACCCGTCTGGAAGCATTAGGAAAGATTCTCGACCTGCTCGTAAAATTAAACAGATCACATAAAATTAAACCTTGTACAACAAATAACATACTGCAGCTGCTCGTAAAACTAAGTCATACGCAATGCAACGTAAGTTACCATGCACGTTTACGAGATACGATTGAACGTATTGGTATTGAACGTATTGGTATGCGATTGAACGTATTGGTGTAACGTTCGACCGCAGATCACGAAATCGAGTCGTCCGTCTCTAACCAATGAATCGCCGAACGTGAATCTCTCTTCCATACGCGTTCAGGGTATTGTGTTTCAAGAGGCAAAGAAACACATGGAGAAGACACAACAACGGTATGCTAAGTATGCAAACCGTGGTAGACAAGACGTATAGTTCGAAGAAGGGCAGAGAATTTGATTGCGGACCAAGAACTTCAGAATCCCAGCAGGGGTGGACTTAGCCAAGAAGCTTCTTCCAAAGTGGGCAGGACCATTCCTGATTGAGAAGAAGTTAGGTCCTATGACCTATAAGTTACATTTTCCAGCTAGTATGAAGCATTATCACCCCATCATTCATGTTTCTAACTTGAAAATGTTTCGCGAAGAACTAAAGTCATTGCCAGGAAGATATCAGAAATGGCACCCAATGTTAGAAGCATTACCAAGAGCTGACGATCTTGAGTTGATTGAGATAGTAGATCATCGAGCATCACCAAATCCAGATGGAGCTGTAAAACCCGTTACTCAATACCTATGTCGTTGGACAGGTAGAGTTCCGGGATTAGTAAGTGAAGCTTGAGAGTTCCTGGATGATCTAGCATAGTATAAGTTTCAGGAACCACTGCGTAGATACTTTGTGAAACGACAGTCCGCAGTGGTCTCTTCCAACTAAGCGGTGGATTGAATCGAGTCAGAAGAGTCATGCAAAAAGACCCTTCAAGGACATTAGAACCGAGTAGATCTGACCAATCTGCTCGTCTAAAGGTGGAGTTGTGGTCTGTTGGCTGTTTATGACTGTCGGATGTCAATCAGGTTAGGTTGACGCTACTATGATGTATCATAATAAGGAGGTGGATAAAAAGAAACTGACGAGTTCACCACCTGGAAGCTAGGGTTCTGTCTCACCCGAAAGCTTCAAAGAATGCTCGATAATGGAGCATAGCTCCGAGAAAGAGCTTACCCTGGAGGGGGTAGTGTTTCTCTGGATTTGAGAAAGTGTTGTTCCTAATGTAGTATTGCAGGTACCGCAGTTCAGTGGAAGAACTGCTTTTTGTTCGTTGGGACGATTGTAACGCCGTTTACTAAATTTATGGGCAGTGATTACACATATTGACGTGGCAGCTACAAGGTCCGAGAGAGACTCCAAGAGACCAGATAAAGAGAGTCACAAACCCTAAAAGACCCATTATCTGCTTTGAGTTTGGGATTGAAGATCTGTATACTTTATTTATGTCTCCAGATCCAGTTCGTTAAAGTTTTTGCTAATAAGCACCGAGGATCTGATAACCGTCGGACAGGTTCAGAATAACCAACTAGTCTCTTGCAGGTCTTTGATACTAATCTTAGGTTTCAGAACACCGTGGAAACTATTCTGAGTCTAGGTTGGATGAAATTTGGACAGCGTTTCCGCTACTGAGGATCAAGTCGGAACGCAACAATCCCTGAAGAACAACAGCCAGGACTAGGAAGCCTAGTGGATGCTAGAAAGTAGGAAGACAAAGTAATTACACCAAAAGAAAGTCAACACCACACCAGGTGCGTCCAATCCAGCTTTGGCACACAATCCAAGCTTACTTATCATAGAATAGAGAAAATCAAAGGCTCATATACATTACACGGCGTTTACTTGCTGACAAGGTCACGAAGAACTCTTGGACCGGTATTTCTTCATTACTCTGCAGTTCTCTTGTGAGAATTTCACTCCAGAACTAAGACTTCTCCAGAGAACTTGTCTTAACCATGAACGCTCTGATTTTCTACTCTACAAACTAAATCTCAAATTGAAGCTATGATCAACACTAGAATCTCTCTGGTACCCTTGCTTTGTAATTGTTTATCACCAGTATGCTCTCAGGGAAGTCTAGTATGTGTTCAGTCCATGCTCTCTGTTCTCTAGACTCCAATGTACAGTTTCTGGACCATGTGAGTACAGTCTCTGCCCCCTGTGTACAGTCTCACCACCAGCATGAGAGCCTCGATAAACCACTTCAAATGGTTTAAATCATGTACTCGAATGCTTGGTGTTGTTATATGTAAACTCCACCAAGTCCAAGTGCTCGATCCAATCACTCTGATCTCGCATGATATAGTTTCTCAACCCTTGCTCTACTATATGTATCGTCTTTTCGTCTGACCATCAGTTTCAAGATGATAAGAGGAACTGGACTTGAGTGTAGTTCCAAATCTTCGAAACAAACCTTTCCAGAAGTCAGCCACAAGCCTCCTATCCAAGTCTGAAACTATGTCTTTAGGCATCTCATGATACTTAAAAACATATCGAATGAACAGTTCAGCGGCACCTTTTGATGTCACTGCTTCCCTACAAGGGATGAGGTGAGCTTGTTTGCTGAAACGATCGATGGCAACTAGCAAAATGTCAAAACCTCCTGACTCAGGTAAACCGGTGCATAAGTCCATACTTATGCTCTCCCAAGGCCCATCAGGTATTGGCAAAGGTCTCAGCAACCCTGCAGGTCTCCTTCGCTCCGTTCGTTGTTGTTGGCATGTCAAGCAAGTCTGCACGTACTTGACTACATCCTCCAACATGGACGGGTAATAAAATTGCTCTTTAACTCGTTGCAACGTCTTATTCTGTCCTCCATGTCCAGCTAGTCCACAATCATGGCATTCTTGCATGACTAGCGTCCTTAGTGATCCAGCTGGAACATACACTTTGGTTTGCTTGTAAAACCAAAGATCATTGCGAAATGAGAGATTACATACCAATGGATCTCTTTCTTGTTGGCTGGTCCAACGTTGAGCTTGGGGATCATCTGGTAATGCTTGTCTAATTCGATCCAAGAGCTCCTCACTCGTGTCTTGAGTTGTTAATGCTTGGACACGTCTGCTTAGTACATCTGTTGGAATATTTTTCTTCCCCTTTTGATACCGTCATTCGATATCAAAACGTGCAAGCTCCACTTGCCACCTCTGTTGTTTATGTGACAAACGAGGTTTACTCTGAAAGTATGTATTACTCTCGCAGTCCGTTACAACAGTAACTTTACTTGGTAACAAATAATGCTCTCAACGTTTCAGACAGTGGATAACTGCGAACATCTCCTGTTCATGAGTAGGTCATTTCGCCTCAGTTTATGAAAACTTGTGAGTTTCGTAAGCCACTGGATGCTTTCTTTGCATCAACACTCCTCCAATGGCCCATTGAGAAGCATCTGTGTGAACCTCGAAAGGTTCTCCCATCTTTGGAAGAGCTAGCACAAGCATTTTTGTCAGTGTTTGTTTCAACCCTTCAAACGCTCTTTCAGCTACTAGGTTCCAAATAACCTTGGAAGCCTTGCACAATAAGTCAAACAAAGGTGCGGCTTTTTGCACAAATTGATAAACAAAGCGTCGAAAGTATGTGACTAACCCAAGAAAAGATCTGAGCTCATGAACACTCTCAGGTCTCTTCCATTCAACAATGGCTCGAATCTTAGTCATGTTTCGATGAATATCATGCGCATCGATCAAACATCTTAGAAACACCACACTCTCTTGTCCAAAAGAACACTTGCTCTTCTTGAGGTAGAGTTGATATTTTTCCAGGCGCTTAAACACCATTTCAACATCTGTTAGATGCTGATCATTTCAACATGAGAAGATGATGATATCGTCTAAGTACACGATAACACTCTCATCCAAGAGATCTCTGAAGATCTCGTTCATCAGCCTGCAAAAAGTACCAGGTGCATTGGACAATCCAAACGGCAACACTGTATACTCAAACAAGCAATACCTCGTCCTTACAGCCGTCTTCTCTTCATCTCCTTCTTTGATCCGAATTTGGTGATATCCAAAACGCAGATCCAGCTTGATGAAGTACCTTCCTCTGGCCAACCGATCGATGGTTTCATCCATGAGAGGAAGAGGGTACTTGTTCTTGATAGTAACCTTATTGAGTGCACGATAGTCCGCACACACGCGAATACCACCGTCTTTCTTGACCACGAACAACACCGGGGCAGCATAAGGTGATATATTGGGCCGTAAGATACCCTAAGCTACCAACTCTTTCAACTGAGTCTTAAGCTCTGTGAGTTCATCAAACGGCATGCGTCTTGATGGCACTGCAATAGGTGTAGCCCCAGGAACCAGATCAATAGCATGATCCAAGACTCTCCTCGGAAGAAGTCCTATTGGTAACTGGTCCAGCATTATGTGAGAATATTTCTCAATCAATGCTTGCATATCAGGATGTATGGGAAGAGCAGCAACACGTTCTTCCTCATCCGTCTCCACATTGGGTTTAGCCATCACTGCAACCCAAGCTTCATCAACTGACTTGATCTGCTTTCCAAACTGTCTGGCTGTGCAGATCTAAAATGCCACCTTGGCTCGTTGGAACCTACGGGCAGCATGATTTGGCTCCTTGAGTCTCTCTTTGATGATCAAAGGACGTGGTTGACCCAAGCCCCATCGATCCATGACTATGTTCCCTTCTTGCACATCTAGCTTTGCTTTGGTCTCCTGCAACCAAGACCAGGACAAGATACCCTCCATTGTATCACCCAAGTTCATAACTAGGAATTCATGCTTCCCAGTTATCTCTCCAACAGTAATAGGAACACTCATGAGCTTTTCTGTAACGGTTGTGCTGCCTTGCACAAACCTTACCAACAACGGGCTCATGATCTTGGTTCTTGTCACCCCTAAGGTCCTGACTAGCTTTTCATCCAAGACATTCACATATGCTCATATCTATAAACAAACAACACTGTTGGTTTCCTATTTTCACTTCAATCCACGGTAGAAAATCTCCATGTTCTATCAAATGCTCACCAGCACATACCTCTACTCCAGTAGACACCTCAACAGATTCTTCAACACTGGTTGTCTCTTCAGCTGTCAACCCACGTTGTTGAACGTTGAGGACAATCACGAGCGATATGACCATCACATCCGCATTGAAAACAGATGATCGTCCTTGAAGGTGTAGTACTGCTAGCTCCACTGCTCCTAGCACCTGAAGTCGAAGCTTGGTTGGATCCTACATTGGATGCATAAGATCCAGTAGGTCGTGTCTGAGTGGGACCACGAGTGACTCCTCGCTGCTGAGAGCCACGAGGAGATCCCCTTCCAGATGCACCAAATCTTCCACCACCACGTCCTCTACCACCTCTACTCTGAGAGGACGCTATCTGTCCTTGAAGATTGCGCCAAAATCCTCTACTAGGCTCGCCACCACTTGTTCCATGCTGAAACTTGGAAGGTTGCACGGTATAATTACGCTCCCTAGTGTTCTCTGCTGCTTCCAGATATGCAAACAACTCTTGCATGTCCTCGGACTTGTGAAACATAACCCAACTATCAAACACACTAGCATAGAAACCTTGCAGACCTTTCTTCAAGTGGAACAACAGGTCGATGCGATCCACCATGTGCAAACGAGTAACCAACTCAGAAAATCACTGGAGATACTGTCTGATACTCCCTGTTTGTCTCAAATGAATGAGCTCTAGCCGAAACTGTGTAGCTTCATCCACTGGTACCAAATGTCATCGAAGCTCATCTTTCAACTCCGGCCAAGTGGACATAGGAGTTGTATCGTTCAAACTCCTCATCCGCTGTTGACCTCCATATCATTCCTTCGCCTCTCCTTCCAGTCTACTAACAGCATAGGTGAACCAGCTGCGTTTATCAAAATTCTCCAAGTAATTCTCCATCTCAGTAACCCATAATTCAAACTTGGAAAAGCTTTTCTCACCGTTGAAGGATGATGGTATTGCTGGTTCAGCCCACTTCACTTTTCGCTTGTGTCCTTCTTTGGGTGAGCTACCTTCCGCAACATTATCTTGTGTCTTCTGTGACCCATCTTCATTCTTATCTGCTTGAGCCAGCAAAAATTCAACTTGAACCTGCTTTGATACCAACTATAACGTTGTCGTGTCGTGGACCGGCTCCTACCTGAAATTCAAACTTCGATGCTTGTCACTCCAAAGTCACTCATGAGAAGACAAGCTAGGCCCCAACTTACGGGTTTTTTGGCACCACTTCGGATCTTCGTTTTTATTGCACCAGTGGATAGAGCTCCTTGTCAGCTTTCCATAGGCACTTTGTCTACTTCGTTTGGACGCCTAGTGGAGAAGTTACAAGACTCGAAAGATGGAGAAAATAAGTTAGGCCCCAGCTTACGGGTTTTTGGCACCACTTCGGATCTTCGTTTTTATCGCACCAGTGGATAGAGCTCCTTGTCAGCTTTCCATAGACACTTCATCTACTTCGTTTGGACGCCTAGTGAAGAAGTTACAGGACTCGAAAGATGGAGAAAACAAGCTAGGCCTCAGCTTACGGGCTTTTGGCGCAACTTCGGATCTTCACTTTCATCACATAGATGGGTAGAGCTCGCTGTCAGCTTTCCATGGGCATCTTGTTTATTTCGTTTGGACATCCAGAGAAGAAGTTATACGATTCGAAAGAAGGTAAAATCAAGCTAGGCCCCTAGTTACTTGCTGACTGGGTATTTAGGGCTTCAGGCGTTATATCAAACACGCAAGGGGCCTGCTTCTTATTATTGAGGGTTGAACTTCGTACGTACAGACTGTAACAAGGGGGCAGCTTAGGGGCTAGCTTGCGCCTGCGACCTGTCAACGGACGGTTCGGGAGATTTGGAAGTCCAATGTAAACGCGCAAGGCGTCGTTGGGTTCAGATCTGAGCAAGCTACGCACAGGTTAAGACGGTTCTTGAAGAGACGGATCGGGGGTTGTGTTCTGGGAGAAACTGAGACGCAGGGAGCAGAATTGGGATTTTCAGTTACCTGTGAAGGAGAGTTGGACCGTTCGGGCCATTCCGGAGTCCAAACTTGCTGTCCTTGGATCCATCGGGATCAGAACAACGAGTTCTTCAGGAAATTGAAGACGATACAAAGTTTTATCGGGCGGTTTGAGAGTTGTGGGAGAAATTGGCTCGCAGGGAAGCGCTTGCGTCAAGTTTTCATCGCCTGCGACCTGAGATTGGATTGTTCTTCGCGATCGGTGAGCCAAGCTCTTCGTTCTTGATGCCTACGCGATCAGGGAGTCCTCATGTACGCATAGGAGAAGACTGTAAGCGAATTGGATTGTTGGTTTGGGTGTGGTGAGCAAATTTGAGCCGCAGGGAGCCGATTTACGTCAGTTTTTTGTAGCCTGCGATCAAATTTCTCGAGTAGTTTTGCAAGGAGAACTCCAAACGGCTTGTTTGGAGTCTTGTTGGGTTCAGAGTAGCCAGATCTACCTACCAGCGAAGACGGATATCAGTTTAGACGATCCGTTTGTGCGGTGTGAGCGGTTTTAAGCCGCAGGGAGGAGTTTTTGAAGGTTCGGTCACCTGCGACCAAAAATTAGCGATATCTCAACTATCGGGAGCCGGATCTGAAGGTTTCTTGGGCCAACGGAGTCAGGGAAGGAGACCCTATCAACATTTGAAGATCGTTTGGCGAAAGAAGAAAGTTCCCAGATAGGTCTTTTTCGGTTCCTTCGCTACAGGTTTCGTCCTTTTGAGTTCGTTAAGGACTTAGTTGGTTGTGTATGGCTTGTGGTAGCTAGCTTTAGCCAAGAGCTAGTGTGTGGATGTGGTTTGGACTTGGGTTTGGATCGCATGATACTGTTGTGGCTCTGGTTGTTAGCAAAGAGAAGTTTCTCTTGCTTTGAGCTACGTTTTGGCGATTTCAGACTAGGGTTACGTTTCAGGGGTTTGTTTTAGGGCTTCTGAAGTAGGTTACAGACCGCTCTGGTCTTTTCCTCAGTTTTGTGCTGTTTGGAGAAAGAATCGACAGTGTACATACTTTCAGAGTGGTATATATCGCAGCATTCCTTTTTCGTGGTTGTTCTTCTCTGTCTTGTCTCTGTTTGGCACACAGCATCTCCACAGCCAGGAACCTCGCGTTTTCCTGGACATCCTTCACGCACAAAATATCCGACACGATACGGTGGTGAACTCGACGTGAAGGTCTGGGGTGGAGATTCTTCTGTGTGGAACTTTGAAGAAAAGATTGGCAGTCATGAGTGGTGATGGGAAAGGTGACGGAGATGGAGCTAGTGGTTCAAGTGGGTTACCGAAGGTGCAGTTGGATCCGGCGACTGCATCGATGTTCCAAGCTTTCACTATGTTCTTACGGCAGCAACAGTCTGATGAGCGGAAGGAAGCTTTGGCAACAAAGGCGCTACAAGCGGTGGTCAGCAGGATTGACCAGTTTGATGAAAGAGATGTCTCAAAGTATCTGAGACATTATGTGAAGGAGATGGAGCTGAACCGGGTCTCAGAAGATGAGATGATTGAGACGTTTGAGTTGGCAGCAGCTCCAGAGATTAGGGATCATGTTAAAATGCTAACGAAGCATTTTAACAAGGATTGGGAGACCTTTGCTCGTGCCTTGATGGATGAGTACTTCTTGGAAGACTCTGATCGAGTCACCAAGAAGTCATTCTTGGAGTGGGTTGAGCAACCAAGGAAGGGTTTACAAGCTACTGAGTTGCTCAGAGAGTTTGAGAAGCAGTTTTCACGGTTGACCAGGATGGAGAAGTTGACGTTGCAGTCCAACAAGACAGAGCTATTTCTTCGGGTTGCAGATGAGAAGTTGCAGGAGAAGCTAGAGATACTTCTGGAAGACCGGGAGGAGGACGATGGATTGACTAGCAGCTGGAAGAAGGTTGAAGAAGCTGTTGGTCTGCTCACCAAGAGGGAGCGGAGGCGAGAGAAGGTTCCTGTTAGGAGACTGACACCAGCACCAACTGCTGTAACACCTGTTCCTGTAGTTCGACCAGTTGTTCCTGTTGCTAGATAGGTAGTGCCGGTTGCTCCTGCTGTTCCAGTTGTTCAGACACCGATAGTATCTCCGAAGAAGGACTCAAGTCTTGAGGAGATCATGCGTGGGATGCGAGACTTGCAGATCAAGCTCACCAGATTGGAGGAGCAAGGATCTACAAGCGGAGCGAAACCTGTTGAGAAGCAAGGCTGGATCCAGCGGTGTATCTGGTGCGATGGTACCGATCATCCCCGCAGAGATTGCAAGGAGTTCAGTGATACCTTGCAGCAAGGGGTGATCTTCTGGAAGGATGGGAAGGTAGCGTTGAGGGATACTGGTGCACTTCTTCAGACCAACTTTGGTAGAGGAGGGATGAAGAAGTTGGTTGAGGACCACCTATCAGCACAAGCAGTCGCCATCGTGGAAGTTGGAACTTATGGCACAAGGGTAGAGGATCAGGCTGAGAGGAGTTTCAACAAGCAAGTTGAGCCAAGTGAGTTGTGGTCATCTGCCATCTCCATGAAACAGAAAGGGAAGATGGCACGTGAGACGTTGCAGAGGACAGCTGCAACAATCAGAAGGGATACTGGATGGGAGGATCCGATAGAAGCTCTATCGGTGCATGCGTACATCGCCAAGAACCAACACGAAGCGTTGTTGGAAGAGAAGAGAAGGCGAGATTCAGAGGATTCAGGAGAAGGGACTTCTTCAAAGAGATAGACTCGAGGGGAGAAGGTTCGCCAAGAGCTTCGGGATGCAGGAGCTCAAGACCTACCGATGGACGATGCTCCTTCTCCATCGAAGGAGAAATCTCAGAAGGAGAAGGGTAAGCCGGCTGCGTACAAGCTACAGTCGGATATCGAGGCTTCAACAGACTTGAAGGGAGTCTTGGAAGATCGCATTCTGAATGCGAAGGTGGAGTTTACCTTGAGAGAAGTGTTAGGCATCGCCAAGCGTGAGTTTCATGATGTCATCATCGATGTCATCAAACGGAAACGACAAATTACGGGTGAGACTGGTTTATCACATGCTTTGGATACTAGGATGTCAGTGGATGAGGAGAGAGAGCTTGCAAGGTGCAGTGTCTATTCTCCAGAGGAAGAAAGAGATCGAAGGCGCAAGGTGCATTTCGAGAATGAAGAGGAGGATGGGAAGCGGAGCTCAAGTCATTACAGCCACAGTCACTGGGCTCGAGCTACGACGGAGACGTTGGTGAGGATCGAGGACTTGGATGAGCCGGTGGTTGCTCTGATCGATCATGGATCAGAAATCAACATCATGTCGAAGGAGCTGTACAAGAGGAAGAAGTGGCCGATCGACACAGAGCATGGATGGGTCATAAGAGCAGCCAACAACACGAGAGGAGACTTGTATGGAGCTTGTCCAGACATCAGAGTGCGCGTAGGTGATGTTGCTATTGAGCAAAACTTCTTTGTTCAGGAAGCAACATCATACCCACTCATTCTGGGTCAACCTTTCATCATAGCAACCCGGATGGAGACAAAGGTACTGGACGACGGATCTGCGTATGCTAGGATCCGAAGTCAAGATGGGAAGAGAGCGGTACAGTTCCTGACTGTACCGTCCAACCACGAGCGCAACCGAGATCGTTTGAGGGAGAAGCCGCTTCCAAGGGTGAGTGAAGAGTTCAAGGATTTTCGTTGAGTACCACTATAGAGCGGGATTGTGGTGATGCGCAAGAGAAGGTACTCTCGCTTGATGGAGATAGTGCCTTTTGTACAGGGTTTATTGGATTTTCAGAGTGTGGGATTGCTGTCTACAAGAAGATAGAAGAGCTGAGAAGAAAAGAACAAAAACATTTGCGTGGTGTTGAGTTGATGTTGAAAGAGTTGGGTGAGCTAGAAAGGGATGAATGGATTTCAGGTGTTTATGAAGAGGATGGGTTGGAAGATCCCTTGCGAGAGATCATGTCTATTGGATGGGAGGATATGGATAAGGTCGTGCAGATTCATTCAAGGGAGGTCTATTCGGTGATCGAATCATTCCGTGCGCCGGAGATTCGAGTTGAGACAAGGTACAAGACAGTGGATAGGAAAGTAAAGCCAATTGCTGGTCCTTTGCCGGAAGACACCAACCAACAGATGGATCGAGCTTCAAAGGAGAAGAGTTTGAGAGATCATGCAATGATAGGACACAAGTTCACGGAGAAGACCCTTGAAGAGCTGAAGATTGGATCTGATGGGTCTCTTCTACCAGAAGAGAGGATGTGCTTCAAGGAGATGCTTTCAAGACATGGGAAAGCATTTGCTTTTGAGCCACTTGAGATTGGATGTGTAGATCCGTACGTTGTTACCCCGATGGTTATCTTCACGGTACCGCATGTGCCATGGAACCTGAGACCAATTCCAGTACCGCGGGCTCACTTGCCCAAACTAGTGGAGTTGCTGAAGGAGAAGATGCGGATGAAGATCTTGGAGCCGTCGTTTGCACCATATTCAAGCAGATGGTTTACAGTACCAAAGAAGAATGGGTCGCTGCGGTTCATCCAAGACATGCAGCCAGTGAACGCAGTAACAATCAGAAATGCTGGGGTGGGACCGATTGTGGATGAGTTTGCAGAAGCGTTTGCAGGAAGAGCGATTTACTCAATGGGAGATCTTTACTCGGGGTATGATCAGTTTCAACTAGCGGAGGAGAGCAGAAGCTTCACGACAATGAGGACACCTTTGGGGTTGGTTAGGATGTGTACCTTACCGCAGGGAGCTACCAACTCGGTAGCACACATGATGAACGGGATGAATCGAGTTCTAAAGGACTTCATCCCCGAAAAGACGATGCCATTCTTGGATGACATCCCCATCAAAGGATGTGTGGAAGATGAGAAGGATGAAGCATTAGATCAGAGGGGGTGTCGGCGATACGTCACTGATCACATCGCAGACTGTGAGAAGATCTTATCTCGACTTGAGGAAGTTCATCTTACGCTGTCAGGTGCGAAGTCTACATTTGGAGTTAGAGAGGTTTTGATCGTTGGTCATTTGTGTGGATCGTTTGGTCGGAAGCCAGATCCGAACAAGGTGGATGCGATTGGAAGGATGAAGGAGGTTTGCAACTCGCTGACAGAAGTAAGAAGATTTTTGGGTGCTTGTGTATTCTACCACATTTGGATTCCTCATTATGCGCATGTGGCGGATCCGTTGTATGGATTGTTGCGTAAGGGTCATAAATTCAGATGGGAGGAAGAGCATACTGATGCGGTAAGGAAGCTGAAGTCTTTACTATCATCTCCTCCAGTTCTGGGAAGGATTGATTACAAGGGTGCTAGGCCGGTGGTTCTTACTGTGGATACAAGTCCAGTTGCAATTGGATGGGCAGTCGGACAGGATGATGAGGATGGAGACAGGTTTGCGGTTAGGTTCGGAGCGAAGGTGTTAAGTGCTCGACAACGTGCTTACCCGTAAGTGAAGAGAGAATTGTGGGGTATTGTTTCAGCTATGAAAACTGAGAAAGAATATTTGATTGGAGCAGTAGTGGTGGTTGAAACTGATTGCTTGCCGTTGTTAGGGATGATCATGAATTGTTCAACTCCTGATATTGCGATGTTACGATGGATCGCATATATCAAGTCGTTGAACCCGGAGTTTAGACATATCGCAGGGAAGGATAATCTGATGGCGGATATGTTGTCTCGGGCTCGATATGATGGGGAAGATGAGATGGTAGAAGACATTGACGACGTGGGTACAGAGTTCTATTCGATTGCACAGACAGGAAGAGAAGATGAGTTGTTTGTTGAAGGGTTGTATGATGGTGATTTGCTTGATATCGGGAGGTACCTTAGTACGATGGTTAAGCAGACAGGTTGGACAGATGAGAGGTTTCGGAGAGTTAGAAGGAAGGCCTACAACTTCATGTTGCAGGATGGGTTTCTTTGGAAGCGATCGAAGCAAAAAGGTGGAGTACCGCTACGGGTGATTTGCAACAAGGAAGATCAGCAGAAGTTGCTCAAGGCGTTCCATGAGAGTCTTTGGGCTGGACATCGAGGGATTTGGGCCACTTTTACAAAGATGAAAGAGCGGTATTGGTGGAAAAACATGTACAAGGATGTTGTATCTTTTGTGGAGTCTTGTTTGACATGTCAGATGTATTCGAATATCCGACATCGTGACGGATTACATCCGACTTATCCGTTGGCAATCCACTTCAAGTGGGTGGTAGACTTGGTGATTATGCCGGTTGGATTATGGCAGATGAGATACTTGGTACTTGCTAGAGAGGATCTTTCAAATCAAGTCGAGGGTAGGGCGCTTCGGACGAAGACAACTGAAGGGGTATGTAGATTTCTCTTGGAAGAGGTTGTTTGTCGGTATGGATGTGTGGGGAAGATCACTGCAGATCGGGGAGAGCTAGATGCACATGAGGCTCGTGAATTCTTTGCAAGGTGTGGGGTGAGGTTGTCACTGACAACTGCTTATAACCCCGAAGGGAATGCCAAGAGTGAACGTGGTCATCCACCCATTGTGAGGCTTTGGTGAAGGCTTGCAACGGAAGGGTGCGCGAGTGGCCTCGACTCTTACCATTTGCGTTATGGGCAGATAGAACGACGCACAGCTCGGTGACAGGTTATATGCCGGTGGAACTCATCACAGGTCAGAAGCCTATCATGCCGATTGAAGAACATGTTCTGACATGGAGTGTGTTACCTTGGGAGGACAATTTGACTAGAGAAGAGCTTCTTGCTATTCGAATTAGGCAGTTAGAGAGAAGACCAGAGGATATCCAAACTGCTTTGGATAGGCTGCGAGAAGCACGGTTGAAGAACAAGGTCAGATTTGATCAGCGACATCGTTTGAGACCTAGGGATATCAAGGAAGGTGATTGGGTGTTAGTCTATGACAACAGTCTAGACAACCAGCATAGTGCACTCCAGAAGTTTTCCAGAAGATGGTTTGGTCCGTATGTGGTGAAGAAGGTTCATGACAACGCAACTTACGCCCTGCAAGAGTTGGATGGAACAAGCTTGAAGGTACCAGTGGCAGGTAAACGCGTCAAGATTTTCAAAAAGAGAGATGAGGAGGTCGATTTAGCAGATATCTTGACGGAGTTTCAGTTTGAGGATGAGGATTATGCAGAAGATCTTGAAGGTGAGGTTGGTTACGATGGGAAGTAGGACGATAAGCCGGTCCACTCCTTGGTTGGTATCTCTGGTGCAATAACGGAGGATGCACAGGTTCAGAGGGGGTGGATGTCGTGTCGTGGACCGGCTCCTACTTGAAATTCAAACTTCGATACTTGTTGCTCCAAAGACACTCAAGAGAAGACAAGCTAGGCCCCAGCTTACGGGCTTTTGGCACAATCTCAGATCTCCATTTTCATCACATAGATGGGTAGAGCTCCTTGTCAGCTTTCCAAAGGCACTTTGTCTACTTCGTTTGGACGCCTAGTGGAGAAGTTACAGGACTCGAAAGATGGACAAAATAAGCTAGGCCCCAGCTTACGGGTTTTTGGCACCACTTCGGATCTTCGTTCTTATCGCACCAGTGGATAGAGCTCCTTGTCAGCATTCCATAGGCACTTTGTCTACTTCGTTTGGACGCATAGTGAAGAAGTTACAGGACTCGAAAGATGGAGAAAACAAGCTAGGCCCCAGCTTACGAGCTTTTGGCGCAACTTCGGATCTTTACTTTTATCGCATAGATGGATAGAGCTCGTTGTCAGCTTTCCATGGGCATCTTGTTTATTTCGTTTGGACATCCAGAGAAAAAGTTATGCGATTCGGAAAAAGGTAAAATCAAGCTAGGCCCCTAGTTACTTGCTGACTGGGTATTTAGGGCTTCAGGCGTTATATCAAACACGCAAGGGGCCTGCTTCTTATTATTGAGAGTTGAACTTCGTACGTACAGACTGTTGCAAGGGGGTTGCTTAAGGGGCTTGCTTGTTCCTGCGACCTGTCGGTGGATGTTTTGGAGAATTAGGAAGTCCAATACACGCGCGCAAGGTGTCATCGGGTTCAGATCTGTGCAGGCTACGCACAGGTTAAGACGGTTCTTGAAGAGACGGATCGGGGGTTGTGTTCTGGGAGAAACTGAGACGCAGGGAGCAGAATTGGAGTTTTCAGTTACCTGTGAAGGAGAGTTGGACCGTTCGGGCCGTTCCGGAGTCCAAACTTACTGTCCTTGGATCCATCGGGATCAGAACAACGAGTTCTTCAGGAAATTGAAGACGATACAAAGTTTTATCGGGCGGTTTGAGAGTTGTGGGAGAAATTGGCTCGCAGGGAAGCGCTTGCGTCAGGTTTTCATCGCCTGCGACCTGAGATTGGATTGTTCTTCGCAAATCTTCCACCACCACGTCCTCTACCACCTCTACTCTGAGAGGACGCTATCTGTCCTTGAAGATTGCGCCAAAATCCTCTACTAGGCTCGCCACCACTTGTTCCATGCTGAAACTTGGAAGGTTGCACGGTATAATTACGCTCCCTAGTGTTCTCTGCTGCTTCCAGATATGCAAACAACTCTTGCATGTCCTCGGACTTGTGAAACATAACCCAACTATCAAACACACTAGCATAGAAACCTTGCAGACCTTTCTTCAAGTGGAACAACAGGTCGATGCGATCCACCATGTGCAAACGAGTAACCAACTCAGAAAATCACTGGAGATACTGTCTGATACTCCCTGTTTGTCTCAAATGAATGAGCTCTAGCCGAAACTGTGTAGCTTCATCCACTGGTACCAAATGTCATCGAAGCTCATCTTTCAACTCCACAACATGACTATGTTCCCTTCTTGCACATCTAGCTTTGCTTTGGTCTCCTGCAACCAAGACCAGGACAAGATACCCTCCATTGTATCACCCAAGTTCATAACTAGGAATTCATGCTTCCCAGTTATCTCTCCAACAGTAATAGGAACACTCATGAGCTTTTCTGTAACGGTTGTGCTGCCTTGCACAAACCTTACCAACAACGGGCTCATGATCTTGGTTCTTGTCACCCCTAAGGTCCTGACTAGCTTTTCATCCAAGACATTCACATATGCTCATATCTATAAACAAACAACACTGTTGGTTTCCTATTTTCACTTCAATCCACGGTAGAAAATCTCCATGTTCTATCAAATGCTCACCAGCACATACCTCTACTCCAGTAGACACCTCAACAGATTCTTCAACACTGGTTGTCTCTTCAGCTGTCAACCCACGTTGTTGAACGTTGAGGACAATCACGAGCGATATGACCATCACATCCGCATTGAAAACAGATGATCGTCCTTGAAGGTGTAGTACTGCTAGCTCCACTGCTCCTAGCACCTGAAGTCGAAGCTTGGTTGGATCCTACATTGGATGCATAAGATCCAGTAGGTCGTGTCTGAGTGGGACCACGAGTGACTCCTCGCTGCTGAGAGCCACGAGGAGATCCCCTTCCAGATGCACCAAATCTTCCACCACCACGTCCTCTACCACCTCTACTCTGAGAGGACGCTATCTGTCCTTGAAGATTGCGCCAAAATCCTCTACTAGGCTCGCCACCACTTGTTCCATGCTGAAACTTGGAAGGTTGCACGGTATAATTACGCTCCCTAGTGTTCTCTGCTGCTTCCAGATATGCAAACAACTCTTGCATGTCCTCGGACTTGTGAAACATAACCCAACTATCAAACACACTAGCATAGAAACCTTGCAGACCTTTCTTCAAGTGGAACAACAGGTCGATGCGATCCACCATGTGCAAACGAGTAACCAACTCAGAAAATCACTGGAGATACTGTCTGATACTCCCTGTTTGTCTCAAATGAATGAGCTCTAGCCGAAACTGTGTAGCTTCATCCACTGGTACCAAATGTCATCGAAGCTCATCTTTCAACTCCGGCCAAGTGGACATAGGAGTTGTATCGTTCAAACTCCTCATCCGCTGTTGACCTCCATATCATTCCTTCGCCTCTCCTTCCAGTCTACTAACAGCATAGGTGAACCAGCTGCGTTTATCAAAATTCTCCAAGTAATTCTCCATCTCAGTAACCCATAATTCAAACTTGGAAAAGCTTTTCTCACCGTTGAAGGATGATGGTATTGCTGGTTCAGCCCACTTCACTTTTCGCTTGTGTCCTTCTTTGGGTGAGCTACCTTCCGCAACATTATCTTGTGTCTTCTGTGACCCATCTTCATTCTTATCTGCTTGAGCCAGCAAAAATTCAACTTGAACCTGCTTTGATACCAACTATAACGTTGTCGTGTCGTGGACCGGCTCCTACCTGAAATTCAAACTTCGATGCTTGTCACTCCAAAGTCACTCATGAGAAGACAAGCTAGGCCCCAACTTACGGGTTTTTTGGCACCACTTCGGATCTTCGTTTTTATTGCACCAGTGGATAGAGCTCCTTGTCAGCTTTCCATAGGCACTTTGTCTACTTCGTTTGGACGCCTAGTGGAGAAGTTACAAGACTCGAAAGATGGAGAAAATAAGCTAGGCCCTAGCTTACGGGTTTTTGGCACCACTTCGGATCTTCGTTTTTATCGCACCAGTGGATAGAGCTCCTTGTCAGCTTTCCATAGACACTTCATCTACTTCGTTTGGACGCCTAGTGGAGAAGTTACAGGACTCGAAAGATGGAGAAAACAAGCTAGGC
Organism: Asterella californica; assembly: GCA_036924285.1. NCBI lineage: Eukaryota > Viridiplantae > Streptophyta > Marchantiopsida > Marchantiales > Aytoniaceae > Asterella > Asterella californica. The sequence goes on from JAYKYS010000013.1 coordinate 203,407, forward strand.
CTCAGCTTACGGGCTTTTGGCGCAACTTCGGATCTTCACTTTCATCACATAGATGGGTAGAGCTCGCTGTCAGCTTTCCATGGGCATCTTGTTTATTTCGTTTGGACATCCAGAGAAGAAGTTATACGATTCGAAAGAAGGTAAAATCAAGCTAGGCCCCTAGTTACTTGCTGACTGGGTATTTAGGGCTTCAGGCGTTATATCAAACACGCAAGGGGCCTGCTTCTTATTATTGAGGGTTGAACTTCGTACGTACAGACTGTAACAAGGGGGCAGCTTAGGGGCTAGCTTGCGCCTGCGACCTGTCAACGGACGGTTCGGGAGATTTGGAAGTCCAATGTAAGCGCGCAAGGCGTCGTTGGGTTCAGATCTGAGCAGGCTACGCACAGGTTAAGACGGTTCTTGAAGAGACGGATCGGGGGTTGTGTTCTGGGAGAAACTGAGACGCAGGGAGCAGAATTGGAATTTTCAGTTACCTGTGAAGGAGAGTTGGACCGTTCGGGCCGTTCCGGAGTCCAAACTTGCTGTCCTTGGATCCATCGGGATCAGAACAACGAGTTCTTCAGGAAATTGAAGACGATACAAAGTTTTATCGGGCGGTTTGAGAGTTGTGGGAGAAATTGGCTCGCAGGGAAGCGCTTGCGTCAGGTTTTCATCGCCTGCGACCTGAGATTGGATTGTTCTTCGCGATCGGTGAGCCAAGCTCTTCGTTCTTGATGCCTACGCGATCAGGGAGTCCTCATGTACGCATAGGAGAAGACTGTAAGTGAATTGGATTGTTGGTTTGGGTGTGGTGAGCAAATTTGAGCCGCAGGGAGCCGATTTACGTCAGTTTTTTGTAGCCTGCGACCAAATTTCTCGAGTAGTTTTGCAAGGGGAACTCCAAACGACTTGTTTGGAGTCTTGTTGGGTTCAGAGTAGCCAGATCTACCTACCAGCGAAGACGGATATCAGTTTAGACGATCCGTTTGTGCGGTGTGAGCGGTTTTAAGCCGCAGGGAGGAGTTTTTGAAGGTTCGGTCACCTGCGACCGAAAATTAGCGATATCTCAACTATCGGGAGCCGGATCTGAAGGTTTCTTGGGCCAACGGAGTCAGGGAAGGAGACCCTATCAACATTTGAAGATCGTTTGGCGAAAGAAGAAAGTTCCCAGATAGGTCTTTTTCGGTTCCTTCGCTACAGGTTTCGTCCTTTTGAGTTCGTTAAGGACTTAGTTGGTTGTGTATGGCTTGTGGTAGCTAGCTTTAGCCAAGAGCTAGTGTGTGGATGTGGTTTGGACTTGGGTTTGGATCGCATGATACTGTTGTGGCTCTGGTTGTTAGCAAAGAGAAGTTTCTCTTGCTTTGAGCTACGTTTTGGCGATTTCAGACTAGGGTTACGTTTCAGGGGTTTGTTTTAGGGCTTCTGAAGTAGGTTACAGACCGCTCTGGTCTTTTCCTCAGTTTTGTGCTGTTTGGAGAAAGAATCGACAGTGTACATACTTTCAGAGTGGTATATATCGCAGCATTCCTTTTTCGTGGTTGTTCTTCTCTGTCTTGTCTCTGTTTGGCACACAGCATCTCCACAGCCAGGAACCTCGCGTTTTCCTGGATATCCTTCACGCACAAAATATCCGACACGATAACGTTCTACCGCAGATCATGGAATCGAGTTGTCCATCTCTAACCAATGAATCGCCGAACGTGAACCTCCCTGAAGACATGTATATTTTATTCTCCAGATCTAGTTTGTTAAACTTTCCGCTAATAAGCACCGAGGATCTGATAACTGTCGGACAGGTTTAGAATAACCAACTAGTCTCTTGCAGGTCTCTGGTACTAATCTTAGGTTTCAGAACACTCTGGAAACTATTCTGAGTCTAGGTTGGATGAAATTTGGACAGCGCTTCCGCTACTGAGGATCAAGTCGGAACGCAACAATCCCTGAAGAACAACAACCAGGACTAGGAAGCCTAGTGGATGCTAGAAAGTAGGAAGGCAAAGTAATTACACCGAAAGAAAGTCAACACCACACCAGGTGCGTCCAATCCAGCTTTGGCATACAATCCAAGCTTGCTTATCATAGAATAGAGAAAATCAAGGGCTCATATACATTACATGGCGTTTACTTACTGACAAGGTCACGAAGAACTCTTGGCCGGTATTTCTTCATTACTCTGCAATTCTCCTATGAGAATTTCACTCCAGAACTAAGACTTCTCCAGAGAACTTATCTTAACCATGAACGCTCTGATTTTCTACTCTACAAACTAAATCTCAAATTGAAGCTATGATCAACACTAGAATCTCTCTCGTACCCTTGCTTTGTAATTGTTTATCACCAGTAGGCTCACAGGGAAGTCTGGTATGTGTTCAGTCCTTGCTCTTTGTTCTCTAGACTCCATGTACAGTATCTGGACCATGTGAGTATAGTCTCTGCCCCCTGTGTACAATCTCACCACCAGCATGCTCTTCTCCCAAACTCAAAGCAGATAATGGGTCTTTTAGGGTTCGCGACTCTCTTTATCTGATCTCTTGGACCTTGTAGCCGCCCGTCAATATGTGTAATCACTGCCCATAAATTTAGTTAACGACGTTACATTGGTATTGAACGTATTGGTATGCAATTGAACTTATTGGTATTGAACGTATTGGTATGGAAGTTCGAGTTTGAGAGTATTGGATAACATAGCTATTCATCCGTGCATATTCACTCAGAAGAGGGGAATATGAATATGCATACTCTTTAATTTATGTTCTAATCTCTTTTTTGGGGAGGGTTATGTTATAAATTAAAGTTCTAAAATTGTCGAAGGAATACTTATATGATAACATGAGAGTTCATGAAGATATTTCACTTATGGACTTTTCTCTTTCTGTTACAAGTGTAGCATTGCTGTATAGAGAGAACTGTTCTATTCAGACGTTTTAAATAAAGCGATTTGAATTAAAACTTGGTTTTCTAATTTCTTTGTCAGTTTAGATGTTTTGTTCTAAACTTTGCGTTTAGTTCTGTTTCCAGTTGACATTTTTGTTCTAAAAAAGTCTACGTCCTATTCCATGTTTTCTACTGTATATTTCAGAAAATAATTCTGAGTCCAGTTGCAAGCCAATAGTATATGATAATTTTTTGAATGTTTGTCTTCTTCTCCTCGACCAGAATTGCATGTTACATGCATTATTTATCTCTTCCAAAGTTAGAGAGAGGAGAATATGCATAAACAGTTTAATTTATTATCTAGCCCTTCTGTCCGAAAGCGTTAAATAATAAATTAATCTGCTGATTATTTGAGCCAAACAGGTTGCTTCACTTATATCCTCCAAGGCACATCTGGACCCTTTGCACTTATAGGTTAAGTCTCATTCTTTTGGCACTTGTTGGTCCAATTGACATATAATAAATAAACATATTCTTGTTATGCGTTTTCGCATAGTTTACTATTCATTTTTTAGTTTTTTCTAAATCCTGAAAAATAAGAATTTTTTTCCATCTTTGGATTGATCACCATCGTGAGATAACGTGAAGGAGCCGATTAAGGAACGGACGCGAGCAGTTACGATAGACTTCGACTAAACTTTTGAGGACACTGTGTTATAGAGTAGAGGAATGTGGAGCAAAGTTGTTATGTCGTGCGCATCCTGATAAAGTGGACACTAGTGAAGCTGAGGAGCGAGAGAGTTCGCAAGGACCAATAGAGTGAACTAAAGGAGTCCATTGATGTGCCTTACTTGTTCGGGTGGCTGAAGGGCGTCTACAGCACCATTTTGAGAAACTCTGGACTCTCTGAAAATGCCGCCTTGTAAACTCTTGTAAATCGATCTCGTCCCACCCGGTGTCGTGTCGTAGATCGGCTCCTATCTGAAATTCAGACCGATGCTTGTCGCTCCAAAGACACTCATGAGAAAGACAAGCTAGGCCTTAGCTTACGGGCTTTGGCATCATTTTAGATCTCCATTTTCATCACATAGATGGGTAGAGCTCCTTGTCAGCTTTCCATAGGCACTTCGTCTACTCCGTTTGGACGGCTAGTGGAGAAGTTACAAGACTCGAAAAGATGGAGAAAACAAGCTAAGCTCCAGCTTACGAGTTTTTGGCGCAACTTCGGATCTTTGCTTTTATCGCAACAGTGGAGAGAGCTCCTTGTCAGCTTTCCATAGGCACTTTGTCTACTTCGTTTAAATGCCTAGCGGAGAAGTTACACGACTCGAAAGATGGAGAAAACAAGCTAGGCCCCAGCTTACGGACTTTTGGCACAACTTCGGATGTTCGCTTTCATCGCATCAATGAGTAGAGCTCGTTGTCAGCTTTTCATAGGCACTTTGTTTACTTCGTTTGGACATCTAGTGAAGAAGTTATGCGACTCGAAAGAAGGAAAAATCAAGCTAGGCCCTAGTTTACTTGCTGATTGGGTATTTGAGGCTTCAGGCGTTATATCAAAGACACAAGGGGCCTACTTCATTATTATTAATGACAGAACTTTGTACGTACAGAGACTGTGACAAGAGGGCAGCTTAGGGGCTACCTTGCGTCTCCGACTTGTCAACGGACGGTTTAGGAGATTTGGAGATCCAATGCAAACGCACAAGGCGTCATTGGATTCAGATCTGTGTAGACTACGTGTGGGTTAAGACAGTTCTTGAAGAGAGGGATCAGGGGATGTGTACTGAGAGAAACTGAGACGCAGGAGAGAGATTTGGAGATTTCAGTTATCTGTGAAGGAGAGTTGGACCGTTCGGATCGTTCGGATCGTTCCGGAGTCCAAACTTGCTGTCCTTGGATCCATCGGGATCTAAACACCGAGTTCTACAGGAAATTGAAGACGATACCAAGTTTCATCGAGTGGTTTAGGAGTTCTGAGTGAAATTGGTTCGCAAGGAAGCGCTTGCGTCGAGTTTTTCATCGTCTGCGACCTAAAATTGAGTTGTTCTTCGCGATCGGTGTGCCAAGCTCTTCATTCTTGGTGCCTACGCGATCAGGGAGTCTTCATCTACGCATAGGAGAAGACTATATGTGGATTGGATTGTTGGTTTGGGTGAGGTGAGCGAGTTTGAGCCGCAGGGAGTCCATTTACGTCAGTTTTTTGCAACATGCGACCAAATTTCTTGCGTGGTTTGCAAGGGAACTCCAAACGACTTGTTTGGAGTCTCGTTGGGTTCGTGATAGCTAGATCTATCTGCCAGGGAAGACGGATATCAGTTTAGACGATCCGTTTGTGCGGTATGTGCGGTTTTAAGCCGCAGGGAGGAGTTTTTGAAGATTAAAATCGGCGATATCTCGGCTGTTGGGAGTCGGATCTGAAGGTTTCTTGGGTTAACGGAGTCAGCGGAGGAGACCCTATCGACATCTGAAGTCCGTTCGGCGAAAGGAGGAAGTCCACAGATAGATCTTTTTCGGATTCTTGACTACGGGTTTTGCTCTTTTGAGTTCGTTAGAGTTCTGGTTGGATATATACAGCTTGTGGTAGCTAGCTTTAGCTAAGAAGTTGTACATGGATGTGGTTTGGACTTGGGTTTGGATCGGGTGATATTGCTGTGGCTCTGCTTGTTAGCAAAGGGAAGTTTCTCTTGCTTTGAGCTACGCTTCGGTGTTTTTGGATCAGGGTTGAGAATCAGAGGTTGTTTTAAAGTGCTTTGAAGTAGGTTACATACCACTCTGGTCTGCTTTTCAGTTCTGTGCTCTTAGGAGAAAGAACCGGCAGTGTACATGCATTTGGAGTTGGTATATATCGCAGCGTTTGTTTTCGTGGTTGTTTTTCTCTGTCTTGTCTCTGTTTCAGCACACAACATCTCCACAGTCAGGAACCTCGCGTTTTCCTGGACATCCTTCACGCAAAATCCGATACGACAAAGGTGGTGAACTCGACGTGAAGGTCCGGGGTGGAGATTTCTGTGTTGGAACTTGGAACCAGAGATCAACAATCACGAACGAGGATGAGGATGGATACGGTTGTTCGAGAGAATGTTGCGGACCTGGGATGATGGACTTGTAGACAGTTGGGATCAAGGGAGGATGGGAGGATGGGACGAGCCATGACTATGGATGAGATGAATGGATCAGAAGGGATACCAGGGGTGCAGTTGGATGCAACAATTGCACGTTTGTTTCAAGCCTTTACTTTGTTTATGCGACAAGAGTAAGAGAACCAACAAAAGGAGGCTTTGGGATCGAAGGGGCTTCGAAGGGTGATCGACAAGCTCGATCTATTTGATGGGAGAGACATCTCAAGGTACTTGAGATGTTACAAGATGGAGATAGATTTGGATCAGGTACCGGAGAAAGAGATGATCGGGATATTCGAACTCGCTGCGGTGCTTGAGATAAGGGAACATGTTAAGAGTCTAGCGAAGCATTTTGAGAGGAACTGGGATATGTTTTCACATGCTTGGGAAACTCAGATCGAGTAACCAAGAAATCATTTCTGGAATGGATCAACCGACCCAACAAGGGTTTACAGCTTACAGAGCTATAAAGGAGTTTGAGAGACAATTCTCTCAACTACCTCAGGTGGACAAGCTAACCTTGGAGACCTACAAGACAGAGTTGTTTCTTTAAGCCGCTGATGAACCATGGCAAGAGCAGTTGGAGCTACTTTTGGAGGATGGAGATGAAAAAGAAGGATTGACAAGAAATTGGGAGGTTGTGCATGAAGCTGTTGAGCTTCTTGTCTGGAGACATACAAGGGAAAGGGTTACCAGGTTGATGCATGTATCGTTGACTACCACACCAGTTCGAGTAGTATCTGAGGTTCAATCTCCAGTTGTGGTTGTAGAAGAGAAGGATCCAACCATCGAGGACCTACAGCAAAAGATGCAAGATCTGCAAGCTAAGGTTACTAGGTTGGAGGATAAGAGATCGTCGACCAAGATGGAGCTTGTACCCAAACCAGCTTGGGTAACATCACTGCTTGTGGTGTGATGGTACTGACCATCAGCGAGATAATTGCATCGACTTTGTAGAGTCTTTGCAACAAGAGGTTATTTCTTGGGAGGATGGAAATGTTGGGTTCAGAAGTACAGATACTCTCCTTCAAGCCAACGTTGGTAAAGGAGGGATGAAGAGATTGGTGGATGATTACTTTGCGAAACATGCAGTTATAGCTATCGAAGCTATAAGTTATGGTGCTAGGGTGGAGGAGATTGAGCATGATCTCCATATGAATGATTTGGATGAGCACGAGGACCTAAACGAGCTCAAGTTGGATACTGCATCCATGATGCAGAGCGAGAAGAAGGGACAAGAAGAGACTTCTTCGGAGAAGCAAGTTGGGGAAGATAAGGTTCAACAGGAAACTATTCTTCCTGAATTGGCAATGGAGGGTGATCCTGCACAACCGAAGGAGATGGTTGGGGTGCAGACAATGGACATGGTCGATCTGGTTGCAGACATACAACAACCAGATATTGATACAGTGATGGATGTGGTTGATCTGATTGCATGCAAACAACAATCAGATATTGGGATGATGACGATGGATGTGAAGGGAGGTTGGAATGAGCGCATTCGAGATGCCAAGGTTGGGTTCCAATCACGGGAGGTCTTGGGTGTGACTACAAGGGAAGTCCATGATGTCATCATTGACATCATCAAGGACAGACATGTTGAGGACGAAAGAGAATGGACGGATGCTCTCGAGGCTAGGGGTATAGGATGATGGGTAAGGATGGCTTACAGGGGAGAAGCCATTGCTGAAGGTGATTAAGGTTGAGAGGATGATGCTTGGGAGGTTGTGAGGATTTTCAGAAGAAGCAATCAGGAATGATGATGGTTGAGGAGGATACCATGTACATCGAGACAGTGATGGTTGCGATTGAGGATTTTGCTTGCAGCACTGTGGTTTCTTTTTTTTCAGAAAAACAAAAGAGAAGAGAGGATTAGGTACGATGACATGTATCGACTTGAGGTTGAGGGTTACAGTTAGATATATGATGATGATTGCGTTGGCAGATGATGTCTACTACGACACTTGGGTCACAAACCTCGACGGGTGAGGTTCTACAAGACGGATGGAAGATATTTCTATGGTATGATGGGTTATTCTTTCTATGTCTTCGCATATTGAAGATGTGTAGATTTAGAGGGGGTGATTGGATGGGAGGTTCGAGGAGAAAGTCAATAGGCATGGATCTAGGGAGGATCATGGCAGGGTAGCAACTTCAAGATGACGATCAGGTTGCAACCTTGAGGATGAGGTTGACTGAGATGAGAGAGAGGATGACAAGATGAGAACGAGTGTGTGTGCCGGTCCACTCCTTGGTTGGTATCTCTGGTGCATATCGGAGGATGCACATGTTTGGAGGGGGTGGATGTCGTGTCATGGACCGGCTCTTATATGAAATTCAGACTTCGATGCTTGTCGCTCCAAAGACACTCATGAGAAAGACAAGCTAGGCCCTAGCTTACAGGCTTTTGGCATCATTTCAGATCTCCATTTTCATCGCATAGATGGGTAGAGCTCCTTGTCAACTTTCCATAGGCACTTCGTCTACTTCGTTTGGACGCCTAGTGGAGAAGTTACAAGACTCGAAAGATGGAGAAAACAAGCTAAGTCCCAGCTTACGGATTTTTGACGCAACTTCGGATCTTTGCTTTTATCGCATCAGTGGATAGAGCTCCTTGTCAACTTTCCATAAGCACTTTGTCTACTTCGTTTAGACGCCTAGTGGAGAAGTTACAAGATCTGAAAGATGGAGAAAACAAGCTACGCCCCAGCTTACTAACTTTTGACACAACTTCGGATCTTCGCTTTCATCGCATCAATGGGTAGAGCTCGTTGTCAGATTTCCATAGGCACTTTGTTTACTTCGTTTGGATGTCTAGTGAAGAAGTTATGCGACTCGAAAGAAGGAAAAATCAAGCTAGGCCTTAGTTTACTTGCTGACTGGGTATTTGAGGCTTCAGGCGTTATATAAAAGACACAAGGGATCTGCTTCATTGTTATTAATGACAGAACTTCGTACGTACAGAGACTGTGACAAGGAGGCAACTTAGGGGCTAGCTTGCGTCTGCGACCTGTCAACGGACGGTTCAGGATATTTGAAGGACTAATGCAAACGCGCAAGGTGTCGTTGGGTTCAGATCTGTGCAGGCTACGTGTGGGTTAAGACAGTTCTTGAAGAGAGGGATCAGGGGATGTGTACTAAGAGAAATTGAGACGCAGGAGAGAGATTTGGAGATTTCAGTTACCTGTGAAGGAGAGTTGGACCGTTCGGGGCGTTCCGGAGTCCAAACTTGCTGTCCTTGGATCCATCGAGATCAGGACATCGAGTTCTACACAAAATTGAAGACGATACCAAGTTTCATCGAGCGGTTTAGGAGTTCTGAGTGAAATTGGTTCGCAGGGAAGCGCTTGCGTTAGGTTTTTCATCGCTTGCGACCTAAAATTGAGTTGTTCTTCGCGATCTGTAAACCCTCCGCGGTCCTATCGATCAACTACCCTCCCGATCTCTCAACCTCCACGATCGTCATCCACGAATCTGCAACATGTCGAGCTTGTCTCTCACTCAGGGGTCACCTCTGATGGCTTTGATGGAAGCACACCATGAACTTGAAGGGAAAATGCTGAGTTCACTCATTCATACACCCACAAACTTATCAACTAAAAATCTCCTTAAACACCTTAACTAAAATCCTCCATTCTAACGACGTCTCTCAAGTTCTCACATGCTAAAAATATCCCACACTCTCTATATTACTCAAGTTGTCATTACGACAATGTGAAAACAAGGATGAGGAGCACTTCTCTACTCCTCTATTTATACATTCTAGGTTTTTACTTTGGTACCATTCGGTAACTCAGTCGTAACTACTTTTACCGAGTTTTACTAAGATATTACTTAAGGTAAAAGCATTGATCACATGGGCTTTTTACCTTTTCACATGGGCTTATTCCTTCAAAGTCAACAACTTCTAGAAGGATTCTGGAATATTCTCAAGGAATCTCGAATTTCCACCCCCCCTCTACACTAAGACCCACTAAAAAGGAAACATGTGGAATCTCTTCTTGTTTTTAATGCCCACAAAGTCCACAACTTTAATCCAACCACTAATATCAAGTCAAAAAAGGGATAAGGGATACTTTCCACCCCCTTTCTACCTTTTAGACAAGATGACAAGATAGTAGTGCTCACTCTTTAGCAAATATCTGAATTCTGCCAAAAGTACAGCTAAGTTTAACCATAACTAACTTTTAGCTAGTCATGACTAACTTGATACATCCTTAAAGTACTTTGGCAGCCAATAAACATTCTCAACACTTAGTTATAACTAAAAACCTTACTAATAGACAAACTTCCTATGTGTAACATAGGTCGTACATTTTACCCCCAGACTAAATTTTCGCTCCGTCCTCGGAGTGAAGAGAGAACTTTCGTCGATGAAACAACTTCAACTTGTCATGATTTACCCGATCAAATCTCCTTCCTCCCAGCTCCTGAAGGTCATATGTGAAGTTGCTCCACACCTTATCTACAACAAAAGGACCAAAATATCTCGGAAGAACTTCTTCCTAGCCCTCTTGAATCTGATAGCATCATACAACATAACCCAATCTCCGACTTGAAAAGGTTTTACCTCCCTCTTGCCCAAACGTTTGTCGTAACTCTTCTTTTGATACGCATGAGCTCGTTCCATCCGGATCATTGCTACCGCTCGGGTCTCTTCCAACTCCTTGAGTTGCTCCCTTCTTGACTTGACCACGTCTTCTCTCCTCGACCTCTTCAACTTTCGTTGAATGGTTTGAAAAGTATCCAATTCGAATTGGATCGGCAACTTGGACTCCACTCCATAAATCAGTCGAAATGGAGAGTACCCAGTAGAAGTCTTTGTTGTCGTTCGGTACTCCTATAAGATGGCATGTAGCCTCTTATCCCAAGTATGTTTCGCAGTCTCAACACCAGTATCTTTGACGAGCATCATACAAAGTGTAAGATTGGTCTTCTCCGCAAGACCATTGGCATTTGGTTTGTATGAGGTCGTTACTCGTGCCTTGATAGAAAAGTGTTGTAGCATAGCAGTAGTCATGCTCTCTACAAACTCTCCTCTTCTATCCGAGACCAACTCTAACGGACATCCAAATCTTGTGATGATCCTCTCCCATAAGAATCTATCGACTTCTGTTTCATTGGTCTCTCTCAAAGGTCTAGCCTCTACCCACTTGGTACAATAGTCAGTGGCGACTACAATGTATCTATTGCCTCGAGGTGTCTTATTAAGAGGACTTACAAAGTCAATACTCCACTTCTCAAATGGTCCTAATATTGGAATTGATCTTAACGGAGGTGTTCTAGTAGACTTCAGAGCAAATGCTTGACATACGTCGCAAGTTTTGCAATAGTCTAAACACTCCTTGAAAATCCCTCTCCAGTGATAACCCGCATCAAAAATCTTGAAAGCTGTTATCTTACCAGCAAAGTGACCTCCGCAAACAGTGCCATCGTGAAACTCGTGCATCAGTTTGAAAGCCTCCTTCTGACCAACTGCTCTCCTTAGTAACCCATCTGCTCCTTGATAAACAAAATTTCTTCCACCATGGTGTAAGGTTTGCATCTCTTGATCAACGCGTTACGTTCTCGGGTATGCATACCTTCTGGAAAAGAACCATCTGCAAGGAAACTCCAGATTTCCTTGTACTCGTCCGGTATCTCCTCAATGCTTGTGATGGTCATCAGATGCTCATCTGGAAATGAATCATCAAACGGTTCTTCTCCCTCATCATCATAAGCCCTCGACAAAAGATCAGCATTCGCATGCTTTTTCCCTGGTCTATCTTCGATCACGTAATCGTATTCTGTTAGAAGGATCTTCCAACGAGCAATACGACCTTCGGCATTAGGCTTATTAAATATATACTTTAAAGCCTTGTGATCAGTGACTATGGAAAATTTTCCTCCTAGCAAGTAGTGTCGAAATTTCTTCAATCCAAAGATCACCGCTAATCCTTCTCGTTCAGTCACGGAGTAATTCTTCTCCGCTGGAACCATCTGCCTACTAGCATAAGCTATAGGATGATCATGCCCATCTTCATCTAGCTGACTTAATGTACATCCGATTGCTACATTGGAGGCATTCGTATACAGAATAAATGCTTTACTCCACTCAGGTTTAGCAAGTATAGGAGCTGTCACCAATGCCTTTTTCAGCTCCTCAAATGCTTCCTTTGCCTTCTGATCATGCACTATCAAGTCAAAATCAACTCCCTTCTTCATGTACATAGTCAAAGCTATTGCTTTGTTTGAGAAGGAAAAGACAAACCTACGATAATATCCAACCATGCCAAGAAACTGTCTCAACTTTGTCAACTTGATCGGAAATGGAAGATCCACAATCTTCTTCACCTTCTCAAGATCTACCGCAATCTCATTCTTGGAAATGATGTGCCCTAACAGCAGACCTTCTTCGCAGCAACAGATGCACTTCTCTGGATTTAGAGAAGCGTTAGCTTGCTCCAACCGTTGCAAAACTTTGATCACATGATCAAAGTGATCCTTCTTTCGTCCGTACACGCAAAAATCATCAATAAAATCACAGACAAATTTTCCTATGAATGGTTCAAACACTTTGTTCATGAACCTCTGAAACGTGGCCGGAGCATTACATAGTCCGAATGGCATCACCCGAAATGCAAATGTTCTCCAAGGAGTAGTGAAAATAGTCAACTGTTGGTACTCCTGTGCTATCTTGATCTGGTTATACCCACTATAACCATCACCAAAGCTGTACCACTCATGACCAGCAACTTCCTCCAAAATCTCATCTATAAATGGTAGAGGATAATAATCCTTCTTGGTAACTGCATTCAGCTTCTTATAGTCTATGCACACCCGCAGCTTACCATTCTTCTTCTTGACAATCACAATGGGTGAAACCCATTCTGAGTTCTCCATCTCATAGATGAACTCGCCTCCTTCAACTTGTCTATTTCCTCCTTGACCATCATTGCCGTTGTGGGATTGACCCTTCTCTGCTTCTGTCGAACTGGTCTTGCGTGCTCCTCCAATTCGATTCGATGAGTCTCAAGAGTCACCTCCTTCAAATCCTTGTAGCTGAAAGCAAACACATGGATATATTTTCGAAATATATCTAGGAATCTACTTTTCTCTTCTTGAGTGACATTGATACCAAACTTCAGGGTAGAGAGTCTTCTCACAATCTCTGCCTCACTCAACTCTTCTTTGTTAGGATCTTTCTCCACTGCTGGTCGAGGCAACAAGTCAATAGCACTAAGCTGATGTAATGATTCATCTCGACCAAATCCTTCGTCCTCAGACGAGGATTCTTGATCGTAAAAATCTCCGGTATCTACTTCTGAGACACTCTGATCATTCTCTGTATCAGATTCCCAGTAGTCACTAGTGGGTCTATCAGAGTCAGAAGTCACAACTCCAACACCCGAGAGAGGTACTATCACTCTATGATCTCTAGGCCCAATCCGTAAGTATCCTTTGTGCCACCTATCCGTGGTGCGCACAGCTCTCAACCAAGGCCTACCTAGGAGCAAATCATAACTAGAGTCCTTTAACACTTGAAATGACATCAATGTTTGAACTCCCATCACAGACACGACCACCTTCTCTAACACGCCAAGAGGTCTTATCCGTTGCTTGTTAGCCATCCCCACGACAATGCTAGCCGGACGAGTTGGTTCCATCCCCAACTTCTTCATCAACCTCTCCGATATGGCGTTTACAGCCGACCCTCCATCCACCAATACGTCAGAGACGAGTGACCATTCAATCGGACTTCAATCTTTGAAGCCCTAGTGCATACCTCTGAAGCATGCACATCCACCACACCAACTCCCACAGACTTTGATGTCTTGCTCTTGGGTTTCTTCTTCTTGCTTCTCTTAGAACTCAGTCCTCCTCTGAGTTCCCTTCGTAAGTTGGGATTAAGTGCGATCAGTTGTCCAACAGTGATGTTGGCTTTCTGAGCACCCACATCTTCAACCACATCATATCCCGCTTGGGAAGATGAAATGGTGAAATCCGCCATCCCCAGCTTCCTTCTTGGCTCCCTTGGTATACTCGAAACATTACTCGAACGAGTGCTTCTACTAGCTGATTCCTCCATGAAAACCGGTTCATCAGAAAATCAAGTTCTTTTCCTTTCTTGAGCTAAAAGCTCCATCGGTGCATGAGAAGAGTTTGAACTCTCTCCTTTCTCGTAGATGGGATCTCGCACGACATCGATAGTAGCCACCCCCTTGTCTCGTCCTTGTGATGGATTTCCTCCACCCACATTCATTCTGACAGCTTCAGCACCTCTTGCTCCGTTGTTAGGACAATTTCACTGGAAATGAGAACCTCCACACGTCCAACAAGTGATTCCTCCAAAGTTACCTTGGTTGCCTCCAAAGTTATCTTGATTTCCTCGGTTGGGATTGTTGTCATAACCTCTTTGACCTCCTCCTCCACCTTTGTTCCTCCATTCTCGTAACTGCACCCACGTTTATCTTGAGATCCGCAAGAGTATCGGTGATGCTCTTCAGCTCGGCATGAAAATCAGAGGTGGCAGTAGACATAGTTGTTGGGACAAACGGTCTTGACACCACCGTTGGAGTAGGAGCTGACGTTAAAGCAATCACCAATTGTGATGGTGCAGGTGCGATCGTTGTGACTACACCAGGAGTCGGAGTTGACACCAGAGCAGCATGATGAGGTTGGATGATATCTCTTTCATCCAAACTCTCTTCCATATTTGTCGCTATCTTGATGGCCTCCGCTTTGGTTGCTGGCTTCTCGTACCTCACTTGGGTTCGAATTGAAGGCCTCAACCCTCCCACCAAGTTCTTGGTCAACACTGCTCCAATCCCCGCCATCGTTAACTCCACATTGTCTCCACTCTTCCGTAGGACCGTCCGAAACCGTTGCTCCAACTTATCCAACCTTTCGGCATATTGCCGAACTTTCTCATCGTCCCGTTGCTTCAAATGAGTAAGCTCCACCATGAGTTTTTCATAACTCTCTTCTGGAAGAAATTCTTCGATGAGTGCATTACTCAACGTCTTCCATGTGTCCTCAACTGCACCAGGTGTCTGGCTCTTCACTTGGTCTTCATACCACGTAAGAGCAAAATCTTCTAAAAACTCCGGCAATAACAACACCCATTCTTCCTTCCTTCTCACATTATTTCCGATGCAACCCCTTTTGAAATCTCATACAAATGGTTCTACATCTTCATTGTCCTTCCCATGAAACACTGGTAACTTCCCCATCTTGTAACTACTCTTCTACACTTCCAATTTTCGTGCAATAACTACTCGCTAAAAGAGCACGAACATCACCAATTTCATTCGCGAATAATCTACCATAGGTAAAATAAAAGGAAATGGTTGTAACAACACCTCTTGTGCCATCTCTTCTCCCAAGGTAATCATGAGCCTGAGTCGCATCACCGCCTTCTCCACCATCCGAATGACGATCTCCATCACAACTCAACCGAGTCCTCTTTTGAAGTCGACAACTTCTCCGTCTCAGCTCTTTGAGTCTCGTCCAACTTCTCGACTACTGACGTAAGTAGGGCGGCCACATTGACGCACTTGTGTCCTCTTGATAGATCACCCACTCCACAACTTGGACAAGGATCTTCGCCTAGAAGATGAATTGGCGCTGGTGACGATGGACCCACTCGAAGACTTAAATCAGTAAACTCCCGCTTCCCTTTAGCTCTCTCGGTTCTGATTCTAGTTGGACAATTCACTACTTTGTGTCCCAACCCTCTACAGAAATAACACCACAAGTCGGTTTCTACTCTTCTCCTCGGAGATTCTACTTGAGGTTTAGTACTAGGGTTTTCAAACTCGACGATAATCTCTCTCGAACTTTCTTCGACACTTACTATGACATCTAAACCTTGAGGAAGGTTTCTAAGTCTAACTTTCTAATCTTTTGAATTTCCACTCATGTTGCACCTTCTCAACCATTAAGTGGACAAAATATCATAGAGGAAAATAATTCTACATCACTTTCTTAACTCTTCCGAGCTTTATATTGGAAATCGTGTATTATACATGCTATACACGAAACAAAATCTAATTAACTATCGAAGATATGATCCTCCTCACCATCGTTTGTACTAATCACAACAGACATCTTGAACTCACTCTTGTAAGGATCCAACTCTACTTCACCAGGAGCATTCGTGGCCTCCACCGTGAATGATGCTTTAAACTCGGCTTTCTTCAAATCTGTGCCAATGGTCGCAGAAGCTTCTTCGTATAGGGTAAAGAGGGCACCCCAAGTGCTATAGATGCGGGTTCGTAACTCATCTATACTTAACTTGGGCTTCTCCGTCTCTGTTCGAACTCCTAGACGTCTCTTCTTCCACCTCCTCATTCGAACTGGATTCCCCATGAAGTATCTTCAAAACCTCCTTGTATGCCGAAACGTATATCTCTTAGTTGGTAAGAGATCTTTCCAAGATTTTTGTGGTCTCCAGTAGCTCAACCTCCAAGCTACTAAATCATGAAGTTTCAACAGAAACTTCCCTAATCAGAAGAGATGGTGATGACTGTAC
Organism: Asterella californica; assembly: GCA_036924285.1. Classification (NCBI taxonomy): domain Eukaryota; kingdom Viridiplantae; phylum Streptophyta; class Marchantiopsida; order Marchantiales; family Aytoniaceae; genus Asterella; species Asterella californica. The sequence goes on from JAYKYS010000013.1 coordinate 219,898, forward strand.
AAATTTTCAGAGAACTGAAATTTGTATATTTTCACTTCTCTCATGGTTGTCAACCCCCTCCACTTTGAAAAATTCTTTCTCCCACTTCAGACCTCATCTTCTCATGATTTCTTTTGTCCTGGATAGCTTATCTGCCACTCTAAAACACTGGAAAGTTTCTCAGGAAAATAAAATTCACAGAAAATCTGACAATAACTGTAAATTTTTTCCAGATAACAGAATTCCTCAACTCTCATGAATAGACCCCTCAACTTTGAAAATTCATTGCTCCCTCTCTAGACCACCTTTTCCTATGATTTATTTTGTCTTAGATAGGTTATCAACCAATCTAAAACACTGGAAAGTTTCTCAAGAAAATAAAATTCACAGAAAAGTTGACAGCGACTGTACAAATTTTCCAGAGAGCAGAATGACTTCGAACGCGTCATATATCACTACGGGATACACGAAAGGTTCTAACAATGCTAACATCGCGTTAGCTCTCTCTCCTCTCAACGTTCTCTCCATGTGCTCTCTCATAATCTCCTTTTGTCGAATATAGAACTGAACTCTAAACATCGTTCAACGATCCCTTCAAGTGAGGTCCCGACAACGGAACCAAAAATGTAAACCCTCCGCGGTCCTATCGATCAACTACCCCCCGATCTCTCAACCTCCACGATCGTCATCCACGAATCTGCAACATGTCGAGCTTGTCTCTCACTCAGGGGTCACCTCTGATGGCTTTGATGGAAGCACACCATGAACTTGAAGGGAAAATGCTGAGTTCACTCATTCATACACTCACAAACTTATCAACTAAAAATCTCCTTAAACACCTTAACTAAAATCCTCCATTCTAACGACGTCTCTCAAGTTCTCACATGCTAAAAATATCCCACACTCTCTATATTACTCAAGTTGTCGTTACGACAATGTGAAAACAAGGATGAGGAGCACTTCTCTACTCCTCTATTTATACATTCTAGGTTTTTACTTTGGTACCATTCGGTAACTCAGTCGTAACTACTTTTACCGAGTTTTACTAAGATATTACTTAAGGTAAAAGCATTGATCACATGGGCTTTTTACCTTTTCACATGGGCTTATTCCTTCAAAGTCAACAACTTCTAGAAGGATTCTGGAATATTCTCAAGGAATCTCGAATTTCCACCCCCCCTCTACACTAAGATCCACTAAAAAGGAAACATGTGGAATCTCTTCTTGTTTTTAATGCCCACAAAGTCCACAACTTTAATCCAACCACTAATATCAAGTCAAAAAGGAGATAAGGGATACTTTCCACCCCCTTTCTACCTTTTAGACAAGATGACAAGATAGTAGTGCTCACTCTTTAGCAAATATCTGAACTCTGCCAAAAGTACAGCTAAGTTTAACCATAACTAACTTTTAGCTAGTCATGACTAACTTGATACATCCTTAAAGTACTTTGGCAGCCAATAAACATTCTCAACACTTAGTTATAACTAAAAACCTTACTAATAGACAAACTTCCTATGTGTAACATAGGTCGTTACAGATCGTTGTGTCAAGCTCTTCGTTCTTGGTGCCTACGCGATCAGAGAGTCTTCATCTACGCATAGGAGAAGACTATACGTGGATTGGATTGTTGGTTTGGGTGAGGTGAGCGAGTTTGAGCCACAGGGAGTCCATTTACGTCAGTTTTTTGCAACATGCGACCAAATTTCTTGCGTGGTTTGCAAAGGGAACTCCAAACGACTTGTTTGGAGTCTCGTTGGGTTTGTGATAGCTAGATCTATATGTCAGAGAAGACGGATATCAGTTTAGACGATCCGTTTGTGCGATATGTGCGGTTTTAAGCCATAGGGAGGAGTTTTTGGGTCAAGGTTGAGAATAAGGGGTTGTTTTAAAGGGCTTTGAAGTAGGTTACAGACCACTCTGGTCTGCTTTTCAGTTCTATGCTCTTAGGAAAAAGAACCGGCAGTGTACATGCATTTGGAGTTGGTATATATCGCAGCGTTCGTTTTTGTGATTGTTTTTCTCTGTCTTGTCTCTGTTTCAGCACACAACATCTCCACAGCCAGGAACCTCGCGTTTTCCTGGACATCCTTCACGCAAAATCCGATACGACACCGGGTTGTGACATCGCCATCCGAGTCGCATCTGAAGCGAAGTTCTAATATAAAGCACATAAGTTCTTGCAAATTTACAAATTTGCGGCTCAGAGGTCTAAGGTACTTCTTTTTTAATTCGCTCTGCCGTACTTATGAATGTTCAGCGTGTGATTGTCCATAGAGAGCATAGTACTGACTTTGTGCACATTAGAGCTTGAAACTGAAATATTAGAGAAAGAGTACGGAGCTGCGGTATTTACGAGCAGATCAGAACAGTGTCTGCTTGCTTATATATATAAATGTGCTTGCTGTGTCCTCGGCTCTCGTTCGTATCACCACCTTCAGTACTTGCATTGTCATCGTTGCTATCATCATCATCCGTCGATGACCAGACTTGATCCTTTCTCCAGGAGCGCGCAGGCACACACGAGAGCTGATTCTGCTGTAGAAATCTAAATCGAACATTTTGTATCTTTCATAGTTCTTTCTTGCTTTCTGTCCTTTGCCTGCCAATACTCGCTGCTTCCTCCCACACGGGAACCACCCTCTCGAATCTCCCCAGTCTATTCTGTGTCTCCCTTTCTTCGAGGATTCTTTCGCAGGTCGAGCACATCCCGCAGATGTATTCTGAGCAGTCTCATTGTCGTTTCTCAGTTTTCCATTTGGCGCCTCTCTGTAACTGCACTCGTTCTTACTGTAGCCCATACAGGTGCATTATTGCATACAGTTGGAAACTGGAGGAAACGCTTCTATGTTCTCTTGCCCCATTTCTCCATTCTAGGCACGGCAGGAAGTGCATACACAGAGGAGCATTTCAGGGCCACGTTTCAGGGGAACTGACACACTGTTTAGATGATTCATTTCCTGGCAGTTTCTTTTCATGCGGTTTGTAGCTGGCTCAGTGGGACTGTTTCGTCCTTCTGGTCGAAGGGCTTGTCAGACGAGCTTGAGAAACTTTGGTTTCATTCAAAGGGCTTTTCAGACGAGCTTGAGAAACTTTGGTTTCATTCAGCTTCGCTTACACCCAGAGGTCAGCTGACCTCTGGCTACGCTACACTATTATTCTGAGCTGTTCATGGAACTTCATGCGTCATAATTAAATTAAATCATTTGAGCAGCAATTTTACTTTGTCTAGCGTAGTCTGTTTTCAATGAGTCTGGAAGTGGTAGCTCTGCTCTGGACTACGGAAGCTTTTGGATCTGGATTCGATTGTATGGTCGGACAGTGGATTCCTATATTCGGTGACTTCGGTCTCTTCTGCGACTGGAGATAGATTCCACAGAAATTCACAGAATGATAGGATGTGCCAAAACTGCCGATCCGCTCTAGGCTTGAAGTTTAGCTCATTCTATGCATGGGGACATCGAGAGAGAATGAGAAATGTCCCCCTTGTGGTTCAGGGACGGCTATTGCTTCATTCTGTTCATGTGTCGTAACCCTCCACCTATCATGCCCGAGGGGTTGAGCTATTTCCATGACGAGGAACTTTTTACCAGCCTAACGTGCTAACAGCCGGATGAATTGAGTTAACTTTAGGATATAAATGCACTCACGGACACAGGGCTCAGCAAACTAACAATAAAATTTCCTCCAGTTTCCACTAGTATTGTACTTTAGGAGACTGATCACCGACTAGGCCATTCAATCCAGACACAACAGCAGTTTGATAAACTGATAAATGGGACTAAAATGTATCCACGTTATGAGACCGAGAAACGTGTAAACACCGTAGAACTTCCTCCGAATCCCTTCACATCCTTCAGTGGTGTTCACTGTAAGAGCCCAAACCTTGCTTGCATTTGAGAAAGTACCTTGTACAGAGCAAATTATGTAACCAACATACGCACCAACTATTACTTCTCCTCAAACAGCTACTGAGAGAAGTCTGTCAAAAGATCAAAGTCACCGTCCACTATACGAAAACAGTGAAATCCACGACAACGACTAAGGACAGATTTGCACATACCAGGGACCAATGCGCTCTGGAGGAGAAGAAATTGCAACAAACAGAAAGATCACGAGGGTTAATTAATGATAAGCTTGGTCTCTGCTCCCCTTTGTCTGATTCAGGCGACTGACTCGAGTCAGTTTCTTTCTTATAAGAGATACCGTAGTCTTCTGTAGTTGCTCTACTGGCTTCGTTAATCCGCCGGTTCTTGTGGCTCAGGCCATTGACATTTTCTATCGTTTCAAAACCTACGAGACTTCTATAATTGACAATGCTTGCACTAGCCAGAGATTTCCTTAGGCAAGATAATCCATCCACTCGATCGGTCGAAAGCCTTGAAGAGATACAAGCCTCATCCTCTTTACTACCTGAGTGCCCGAGGAAGGATCAGAAAGAACTAATTGCCGTCTGCTGCGATATATGTGCATGTACGTTGAAGCTTCAGTCCTACCTGGATTATTGTGTTGAGGATCTTACACGCAGTATCTGTACTCTCTGCCATCCTCAAGACTAATTCCTGGGAACTCATGTTCGGTCACTGTCCAACCTCTCCGGGAGCCCTACAACCAATTCGATAACTGCAGTGGATGGCAAGCTGTCTTTATTCAGTGATCCAGTTCTTCCTTCCCTAACCTCTCTCAGGTCTTTCTAGCATGTGCATCAGGCCAAACCCTAAACACGGTAAGGGTCTGGCCACGACTAACCTTTGAAACAACAGACGTCTTTTGCAACCATAACCTGCGCCCCCACTGAGCTCCAGAAAACGTTCTGCTGCCCAAATTCCTTTCCGACCATGCTCCCATAGCCTTCTCAACTGTACCATCTTCTGTGATCATCCGGTAACTAGATCTCAAAGTTAGAATGTCAGCCTCCGTTGGTCCGCGTGGGCTGTTGGGTTACTTCTTAAGAGGAAAATTATTTGATTATGATATATATATTTAGTTTAATTTAGTTTTAATCAGTTTTACTTTTTATCTCATTGTAGAACGTCTTCACAACGTTTCGAGTACCAGGGTGTTATTGAAATGAAAATTACTATTTTCAATATAATCTCTATTCTGAGCTCGGCTTGCAAGCTGTCGACAACACTGTGCGAGTTTCTTCAATCAGGAGAAATCTCGGTGCAGGCGGCAAGAGGATGAGCAAGTTGTCCATTAATGCTCTCCGGACTGGCTGCATTGGCCCGGGGCATAGACGCATGGGACTGCGCAGGCGAACAACCACCTGACACACCGTTTACTGCCCTTCCTGGGCTTTGAGGGCCTATGATCTGAGAAGTACCATCTACAGTCCCTGCTGCAGCCGCTGCTTCGGCAGCCGCTGCTCGTTGCTCCGCAACTTGGATTCTCGCTTGGAGCTCAGCCTGCTGTTTCTTCAAGGCCAGCTTAATTTTCAGCTAAACTTGAACGAGATGATACACACTCCTCAAGTCTGCACAAGGTAACTCGTTCTAGTGCCACGTAGTGAGGCGAAAAAACTGTTTATAGCTCCACAAGAAACGCTATATAAATATACAGTTCTACTCAGCAATCAAGGTTGTAAGTATCCATTTCTCGAAAACCTAAGAGTGCTACGAAGCACAGACCCTGCCTGGCAAACTAAATCACTCTGTTCTTGTCACATAAAGAATTATCCTACTCTTTTAGATACAAGGCTCAAGGACCTCCAGAGAGCTGACCTCCAGAGCTGAGAACAACCGATTGTACAACCAGGTAGGTTCCTGGTGATCACTAATCAACTCCCAAGACAAGGAAATTTGTTTTCTTCCTCAATCCAGATAAAACAGAGTCACAATCTTCCTTAGACTTTTCGCCTCTCTGCATGTCTCCATGAGCAGGTTGCTATCATGAAACGCGAAGCAAATTACTTGCTCAACGTCAGACAAAATGTCCATGTTGCAATGCAACATCAGAAAGATGGTGTTCGTGAACTTTCAGATCACTTTCAGATTTTTCTTTTTTGATCTGAAAGTTCACGCCACGAACACCATCTTTCTGGTATCGGATCCATGAAACACAGCAGAGAACCTGTAGCCTCCAGGGTCACTCCCACTGTCACAGCTTTATATTTCTACAGATACTAGACTCACTAATCCTCATTCTTACATCATTCCTTTACATCATATCTTCTACGATGCGATCGTGCACTGGCGTTCTTTCCGCGTTTCCCTGAATGTTCTACAGCCCGTCCCAGTAGCATGTATTTCGAAGTGGAGGCATTCACCGAAAGTCGCGGCGGCGGATTCATAACATCGTACATATTATGAATCTCCGAACACCGCTCATTGAGTCTGAAGGAATACCAGTAGTGTTCTCTCATGGATACTACGGGGTGACCACATGAATGGGGCTTGGAGACACAAATCTCCATATGTCGAGGATGATCTTTGGCAAATCGTCCGATTTGGATGTACCTGTGACCACTATGAGATGTCAGTGCCGCTCTTCGTCTTGATGCCGCTTGGAGGACGCGGCAGCCTAGAACCCCTTCGTGTTGACACCTTTGTAGCATCCGTGATAGGATTCTATATGCGGATAACCTTACTGAGATCCTGTCGTCCGTTGGCCGATGGCAGTGCCAGTATATCTCGATGTTGATCAGATTATCCATCCGTTTCTTTCGAGCAGGTAAGCTTGAGAGAATAAGCGTGCACCTTCCGAACGCTCCAGTCTCCTAGACGATTACTTACTCATTCTATGTATAATAAGTCTTGTCTGTTGCATTCATATCTGCCTGTACATTTGTATCTTCTCGGATAAACGGGGTCTACTGAAAGGGTAGGATCCGATTATTTGATTTTTCTCATCGATTAGGTAAAATGCTGAAAGCTTCTATGACTGTGTAAGCTGAATTTTGAAGAGGTCAACATTGCTTAGCCTGCGTCAGGTTTCGTGGTTCCTTCTGCGTCAAGGACGGGAATCTGGTGTCGATGAGAGTAAGTGACGATTTCTGAAAGGCGTTCGTGGCGCTGTGGTGTCGCTTTGCCGGCTCTGACAGCTCAAAGCTTCATGGCGGCTGATGAGCAAGGAGTCCCTTCTTCTCGGATGTCTTATTCTAGATTACGACAGACTTTTCTTGCGTGCAGACCAAAGAGAGAATTGAGCCTATCAAAGAGAGAATTGAGCCTAGAGCTACTGATAGCGGGGCTTAGTCCCGCTGTTCTACCCTTCGGGGTGGTTGTTGCTTGGCCCTTCGGGTCCTTCTTTCCCTTGTAAGGATTGATGGGGTCTTCCCATCCGTTTGCTATTCATTGGTTCGCGTTTTGTGCTAATTGAGCCTATCAAACGAATGGAATTGAGCCCTCCTCTTTTGACATTGATCAGCAGTCAAGACCAGTGGTGTGCGTGTGCGGCCGACGACTGTACCTTTTAAGCCACCTGCTAGATTCCCCTCCTCGTTCAGTCTCTCTCCCCGCGCTTACTGCTGAGTTTGCCAGTTTACTTTTCTTCTTCTTCTTCTTCCTGCCTCCCTCCCCGCGTCACCTCCCTCGTCGGTTCTTGCATCTCTCTTCGTTCTGTACGCTGGACTCGGTTTCCGTATGCGAGCTTAGTTGTCCATTGATCTACGTTATCTTCAACGTCGACCCACTCCACTGCCAGCAACCCCAGACGTGACCAACGCCTCCACTCTACATCGAATCTCCCATTCCAAACTCCCGCCTAGGGGTTGCTTTGACCGGCAATTTGGCAACGCCTTTCGCAGAGAGGAGCATGTGACAGCTGCATCCGAGTGTCGTGAAAAATGAGTGGGACTCCAAGGACGGATTATATTTGAAATAATTTCGCTTTGTATCGATTGTTAATGACCTTTTACGTTATTAATAACACTGTACTCTATGAGGACTTTGTGTAACCGTTCTTTTCCTTACTTTATGTACAGGTTCTTACTTTATGTATATGTTCTCCAAATTACTTTGTGTCTGGAATATTAAATTTTTATTCTTTGTTAATGTTTAATAAGATTATAAATAATATTTATTCTATTTAGCTTATTTATGAACTATCATGTTCTGCAAGTGAAGCAAAGTGATAGTATCGATCCAAAGCAAGACCTTCTTTCGTAACGAAGTTCTACTTCTGAAATAAGTCATAACTACTGCTTTTACTCACCAAGGTAAGACCTAAGACATCTAACTGAAATAATTTTTTGTCTATTGTCATGATTGTATATATTATATCTATCTTGGACAAAAAGTGATATTATGTGTATTTTTTAAATTCATATATACAATGGATTTCATTACGTCCAAAAATGAAAAAGATTTCCACCAATGATACAGAAGGGAGTGAACCTATACTACAAATACTGAAGTAGCTAAGTTCTAATCCAGCATCTCTTATAAAGTCTTCAAAGAAAAGAAAAAAAGAACAAGAGATAATTATTCCATTTGAAATGACAAGTGTAGATAAAAACTTAACAGTGTTAATAGATAACACAGAATATGTGAAACGAAATGATATTTTTGAAGGTATTGTATTAAACAAATATGATAATATTAATAAATCTATAACAAAAAGTTCATTTTTTCTATTCGATGTGGTTTATCGTCGTATGAAAAAGACTAATACATGTAATGCCCAAGGCAACAATGCTGTAAACTGGTCATATAAAGTTAATAGAAATACGTATTGTAGGATACGATACTTTGGTCGTAGGGCAGTGCAGGTAGAGAGGTCAGTACAAACTCTCAGTCATAGAGAGGATGCCAAATTCATCTTCTTGATTGATGGGCAGACGACGTTCCAAAAAATTACGTCTTGGAGTTCTACTCCAATTTTCAAATTCCGGCACTTATGTCTCTCCGAATGTGCATGCGTCACCTTACTGTTCGATTCACGATAGTAGACATATTTGTTACCGTTATTGCTGTACATGATGAAATGAATACCAAAAATTTGAGATCACAATCGTGGATGGTTATTCTGAAGAAGACAAGATGACGATAAGTAATTATGTACATTGAATAACTTACGTTTATAAATTTATTTCACAACTGATTTAAAGTTTTGCTATTCATGAAAATTCTAGACTAACACATTTTGTGTTCATGTTGCAGTTGATCATCCATTATGATTTCGCAACAGAGTATAAAAATATTGACTCGTTTTCATTCTAGACATGTTGTATTGTTGCACTTGAAATTTGTATCAAGATAGATTTTGTCCACGAGAGAAGAAAATGATCTTCTAAAACTGCATACACACGCATCTACTATATGGGCAACTCCTTCTGTCAAATCAAGAGTTGACTTTTTGAAAAGAGTGCAGAAAGCTCATATCACGAGAGAAAACAATAACATTAAAGTATATAATCAATTTTTTATGTGAATAATCTGAATCAACTTTTCTATTCGTAGATATATCTTATGTTTATAACTTTCTTTCATGTGTTTAGGTACGTGGTACTTTCAAACCACGTAATTATGATGACAGACCCTACAAATACACATGCGTCACGTGTAATTTGACGCACTTACAAATTCAAGACTTGAATCATCTTCAAGGCTTTTGCGAAAGTTGTAATCTGGATTGTCAATTACGACATGTGTCATGGATTGAAGGATATGTGGAAGATCTTTCCAATGGTAAACAATACATGGTCCATGCAAAAGATAATTGGTTCTAAGATCTAACAGGCCTAGTGGAAATAGAGGTTGTCCAAAATTACGACAACGACAACCATCGAGAGATGCTACTGGATCAAATTGAGGAGATCGCAACAACAAGAATTTTCTCGTTTAATTCAAACGGTGATTTTTGTGACTTTGGTCAAGTATATATTGTATATTTAATTTAATTTTCAATTATACAAGTATTATGATGATTTTTTTAAAAAAAATTAAAAATTAACTCATGTCATCACGAATTAACTGCATCAATATAAGAATCACTATCGAATATTACAAATCATTAATATAATGACATCATTGAACGTCCAACTTTCTTTTTAACAGATCAAGGAGACTACATCTACTGAGAGAGAATCGCCGAAAAGCTCAACGATTCCAACAATTTAATCTTTCAACATCGGTAAAATTCTAACAATTTTTTATATCTAAATAATCTAGTTACACAAATAGACGTCACGTTGAAGACTTCAAGATCTTTTTTATCTTTTGGATTTATTATCTTGATATATCTGATATTTTTAAAAATTTCAATTTTACCGTTGTAGTTAATTTAATGTATATAATATATAACAAATTTCATTTACGACTTTTATTTTATAGCATTTTCTTTAAACATTGAAGTAAATCAATATCAGTTGTATATATTCCAAGGTAAATTCAACATTGCATGAAGTTTTCCAACAACGATTTCTTTGATGTTGTTTTTCAGGTTTATGTGACATGATCAAACGGAGTCTGACCTACGATGATATATGTAGAACATGAAACTCTTTGGCAAACATTAACTCATGGCGCCAACAAAAGACGAATGCAACACCAAATTATCAAAATTTGAAAAGCATAAAACAAAAACATCAAACGATTTCAAACAACAAACACTTTAGAAAAGTGTTGTAGCTTTGCCAAGTGCAACTCTATGAACGTGCAAAATGCATGAAATAATAAAGTCCACGGAGAAATGTATAAACTGAGAGAAACAAAAAACAAAAAATGCTTTGAAACGATAATTATATACGAAATTTACTACCATTCAAACGTGATGTGATTCACAAACATCTTTGCGAACAAAAACAAATTGAAACGTAAAATTCAAGATGATTTTGAATGTAAATACTTCAGAAACGTTCATTATTCTTGAAACGTGACATCATTTTATACAATTACATCAAACATCTTTGCACAGTGAAAGTGTATGAAATTTAAACGTAATGCAACATATGAAACGAGGAAACATTCAACATTACACGATCGGTGCTTCTGCTCCACGTGGTCCTTGTTCATACTACCCATAGGAGAAAGAAGAGAACTCAAACTTCGTCATCAAACCATAATCGGACAACCCAAGTTGAACAACACTACGGTCATCATAATCAAGTATGTGACAATGTTTGCATAATTTTCATGGATTACAATTTCTAAGTTTATCAAACAACAAACACATAATCTTTTATTATTCGGTTCATATGTCTAAAGATTTATCCAAATTTAAAAAGTGTGAAGATTTCATATATACTCCAGGAGATTGTATGTTTGATTCCATACAATATTTATTGCATCATAAATCTTCTATCGCATCTTTACGAAATCAAACTCAAAATGAACTTTATAATATCTACTCAAGAGCTAAAGATACACATGATCCATTGATATTATCTTATTTCATGAAAGATGAATTAAGAGTGTTGCATCGTGTCGAATCTGTAGATGAATATATAACCAAAGTTGGTAAAATGGCAAAAGAAGGTGGTGTGTGGGGTGATTCTTTATGTCTCTTAGCTTTATCCTCCTTACTACAGAAAAATATACACATCTACAGTTCTACTTCTGGAAAGAATATAATTTAATTTCTAAACAACAACTCTTATCATGTTACTTTCGATCTTCTATATGATGATAATGAAGGTAGTTCTGGTCATTACGAACCAATCGTATTGATTCATGATGAATTTCTTACTGACAAATGGGAGTATATACTGAAACAATTGCAAGATTTACGATTAATTCATCTAAATGTACCAATTGTACAATTAATACGTAAATTTATAAGTAGAAATCCTACTTATGAGAATGACTTAAACACTATTCAAACTAGAATTTATAAACTAGGTATAGATAAACTAAATCTCCAAAAAACCAAACTAAATCATTCTTTGCAAGATATTGACTCTTACCAATTAAATATTCTATATTCGAAACTCTTATTATTCTATCAGAAATATCTGTATTTATCCATAAGAGTTGTCGTAAAGAATTTCACACAATCTCATAAACAGTATGAAATACAACTCTTTAGAATGAAAAAAATACTTTCTGATAAAATAAAACAATATAAAAAATTGAATAAGACTAATTCAATTAACACATCTAACACATCTAACACATCTAACCTTCCATTTGGTGGCATAGATATAATTGTTTGCGGTGACTTTTATCAAGTATAACTTGTTCAAGATTCGTGGATTTTTCAATGTTCTGATATTTATTCTCAAAATATTGCCACTAACATATGGTCTTCATTTTTCAAACACTATGAACTGACTCAACTTATGCGTTAGAACAATACAAATTTTATACAAGTTTTGAATCGTATTTGCATCAACCAACAAACATCTTTTGATCTACATTATTTAAATTTAACTTATCAAAAAATGTATTCTAAACCAAACGATACATCTCATTTATTTTACACTAACAAAGATATGGAACTTCATAATCAACATGTATTTAGTATAACTGATGGGAACGAATATTTATTTCATTCAAAAGATCATTTTTCTTCTGTTATATCAAAAAGATTTAAGATATCCGTAAATCCAAAAGATACAGCTGGATTCCACGATACTTTATCTCTAGAAGTTATCATGTTAACATATAATTATAACACACGAGATGGACTCACAAATGAAAGCGATGAGATTTTCATGTCCACAACAACATATAACGATGATCAAATCATTTGGATCCAATTCTTTGATCCAAAGATTGGAACACAAAGGAGGAACAAACAAAAACATTTGTATTTCAATAACATTAATCCATCTTGGATGCCCATTATGAGAATTTCACAACAATTTCCAATCAATAAATATACCAGAGATCACTAGAAGACAATTCCCATAGTTCAACAAGCATCTGCAAGAACTATCCACATTTCGCAAGATTGACCATGCATCAGATAGCTTTCAGTCCCAAGCACATAAATTGACATGGATTGACATATATTGCATTATCCAGAGTGAAAAATCCTAAGCACTTACATATATTACAATTGATTGAGCATCGTCATATAGTTGTAGACAGCAGAGTCACTCTCGAAATGAAACGGTTGAAGTTAAAATCATCATGGCAATTCAAAATCATCATGGCAATTTCACATCCATGATCTTCAAAAAAATATCTCATCTTCCACTTACATGCTCATACAATTTCTAAACATAAGATCATTAATAAAACATCACTTTGATGTTCGAGCAGATCATAATTTACAACTATCTGATATTTTATGCTTCAGTGAGACACTTATACAAAATCCTTGTTCTCTTCCACATTTTATAGATATCGAACGCTTTCAATATATACATACGCACACAAGTCGAGATTTACTACTAACATATCGAAACACAATGTAAACTCTCGGCGCATAATATTTTTGGAACTCATAACATGGAAATAATTTTTGCAGATTTCGACATTCTAACTCGTCGTGCAATTCAAACCATAGTTGTATACAAATCTCCTCGTATGCATGTCGATAAGTTTTTGATAAATTTTACTGTCATTATTCAAAACATACCTAAGAATTATCCTACGATAATGATAGGAGATTTCAATATCGATCTGCTCAAAATTGATGATCATCAAACTACATCCTTCCGCCTTTCATGAATTTATTTAATTTTTTTCCAACTTTCATAAAACCAACCACAAAATACGGATCAAATCTATATCAAATATGGACTAACGTTCTCCAATACGAAAATCTCTCTTCATCATCACATGTACTCCCTCGTATCTTTCTTGAAGAAAACATTGCTTATATAAACTGTAAATCATCATCATGTCATGAGCTATTGACTTTGCAAAATTCCTAAATGTATGCATCCACAACTATTCAATATAAAACATGTTTATTTTAACATCCATAATATTCCAAATGTTTGTTTCGCAGTTACGATTCATTATTGTTCTCAAGACGACCTCAAGATTCAAATCAGTCTATACATTTCTTGCATATCTTAATATACATAATCTTCAGAACATCTCTCACAATCTCCATTATATACTTTATCATTTCAAAAATCATCATATGTTAATATATTCTCATGTAGCTAAACAAATTAGTCTATTTATTTTCTTCATATGATCATCATTCGAACCATTTAATACAAATTCATATGCATCAAATTAAAGCTAATTCAACAATTATGACATCTATACTCCTTCATATTTTTTAACAATAATTGCATCATACACAAACTGAAAACTAGCACAATGTCGTTTAAGTATCTTTTCTTAACTTCCCTAAATTTTGAAATGTATGTAATAACACAGTCTGAAATTATCCTTCCTAACCTCCACAATATTCTAAATGTTCGTTTCTGCAGTTGTAACTTATCACTACCTTCGAATCGATCCAAAGACTCATAAACTTCTACATTATCATACATCCGAAGATTCTTAAGATCACTATCCTCAAAATGATCCGAAGCTTCACAAGTATATATTTGCATAAATGATGCAGACATGTTACTACCAATATATGAAAACATGTTGAAAGATACCCGTTATGAGTTATAAACTACTTCTTTCAGTATTTGAAGATAAACTTATCATGGCTTTCAAAGTCTATATTAATTTTCATCAGTTTTTTAACAATCATCCACATCTCTAGAATTACACCTTCACATATATCACCTTCTAAGACTCGTGAGGTGAGATGGATATTCACCTAAACAGATTTCAACTTCTAGGATTGTGAGGTCTTGCAAACGCATAGCCCTTGCAATTTCATTACATGTGTAGCGCCTTATTTTCTCTATATCATAACGGAGCAAAAATTCCCCAGAAGTTCATCGAGCATGCATACAAGGGAATAAGAGCATGCATACTAAAACTTGAACGGGATGATAGTTCATATGTTAACAATAAGATATATCAATAGACGAGTCAAAATATTTAATACAACTATATGCTCCATCTTAGTAACCCTCGAGATTCTGATCGAAGGTGTTAAGTGCACACTAATTAGAGAAATGAACTAAATACATTAATCATCAAGTCTAACCTTTGACATGTGATGTAATAATCCTAAGATCATAATAACTCCACATACTAGTAAACAGGTATGAAACTCGAACAGGTCACATTTACAGTGATAAACTCACGTAAAAAGTTCTGGTCTGATTTGGAGACATTCATTTGAGAAATACTTAGCAGACTTTAAGCTAGTGGTTGATTTTTCAACCCAATATTTAATTTAATGAGGAATTTAAAAGACATAATCAAGCTATTCATTAAAATGAGACTTTATATCATACCAAAATTATCAACCAAATAGTTCAAATATCCTACTTTTGTTTCAAAATGTGCAACTTCTGGTTCAAAATTGTAGAGGAATTACATGAATAAGCTATTATTATGATAAATCATTATTATCTCTATCTTATAAATGATTAATAAATATTACTAATCTCAAAAAATCCAATATATCAGTACTACTATATATTACTATATCTTATGATATAGTATAAACTATATTTTATTTTTATTTTATCTATAAATATATCTTATCATATAATAACAATAACTCAAATGTATATACAATACATATATTCCATATATGATAAACATATTTATCGAGCAGATGAAACAAAATCGCTTATCATACATATGATCAGTCTAGACATGGTACACATCCTGAATTAGAAAGGGAACCTAAAAGACTCTGGTACATATCACCAAGTGTTATACAACAAAACAAAAACAACAAAATATTAAATAACAAATAATCAATATAAGCGACCAGTTAAAATTTTCATAATGACATTGCTCAATTCAAGTATTTATTCAAAGATATAATATGAAAATGCTTGATTTATTTCTCACCTCTTACCAAGAGAATGAATTTGAATTATAACTAGCAGAAATTGTTGATCTAATCCAATACTAATCTTAAGTTCTTCTTTTCACTCGTATCATTCAAAACTTTTAAGTTATAAAAGAATCTTCTAAGATGGAAAGAAATCTAGAAATATACCCACCCTATGATTTCATCTGATTTCATTATGTCGAGCTTTTACATTTGAGAAATAATTATTTTCCAGTCTTTGGTAATATGAGATCTCTTGCTCAGTATTCAATGAGAAAACACTTCTGCGATAGTAAAAACACTGATCATGATATAATCGTCCAAGCAAACCTCCACTATGTGGACCGAATGTTAAAAATATAGAATAGTGTTTAAGAGGAGTTTCCTTGATATATGGCGGACACCAAAAGTCTGAGATAGTACAATCAGTTGCAAATATGAAAGAAGAACATCAAGCATATGTGTAAGATATAGAAAATATACAACTGAAGTGAAGTTTATGACGATTTGTGCTTTATGTAGAGAATCATCTAATAACATTATATTTTTTGGCGGTGTACACTAAATATGTCTCCCACACGATAATGAGTGGTTTAGAAAACAAAAAGACATTCTTGCCATCTTTCTTCCAGGTTTCTTTAGAATCAAAGATTTTTCTATGTAGAAATATGTTTCTTATAACATAATTTACATTTATTTATATGTATTTCTATTTTATCAATTAAAATGAACCTGTACAAATCGCAAACTGACAATCCTACAAAATGCACATTGACACATAGAACTTTGTCACTTACATCTGAATAATATATGTATAACACTATGTAATAAAGAATGAAGCATAAGGAATTAATGCATGACAAATTATATTACTTGTGCACTTTTCCCAAAATTATAGTTCATGGCTCATCATATGGGTCAATATTTCCATCATAAATTTTGTATGACTATCTAAAAAGATGTCTAGATGTAGCGAATCGAATATAATTTTAATATTGAAAACAATTTGAGTCAAGCTTATGTGGTAAATGATAAATCGAATGGTATATTTTTAGGAAAGAGTAAATTAAATAAATCAGATAACCAATATAAACTATATTCTCTAACAAATGAAGAACAGAGTTTAACAGACTCTTCTAGTGTATAACACCCACCACATGGAAGTCTTTAAAGGCGTGCCACATATCTCTGCCAAGAGTTTAGTAGAGTTCTAAGGAATAATTTGCATGCAGTATTAAAGTAATAACTGAATATCCTCTTGAAGGAGGATATTGTTCACTCCATGTATATTTTGAAGTCTACATGGGGTTTAATATATGTTCTAATTCTTCCGGCGGGAAGGGTTAGAACATATATTAATGTCTCCGTAAAACAGAGCAATTTGAGAATTACGGTCTCGGTCTTATATTCCCAGCAACGCATCAGTCCGGACTCCACTTATGGGTTGTATCCGGCTGAGTTGACTACTCTAACACGGGTTAACATATATCAGTTATAAATTTATTTAATTCTTTATAATATCTGATTATAAAGTATTTTATATTATTTATATATTTTCTGATAAGAGAAAACAAAATTAACTGTACAGGGCCGTTGGAGATGCTTATTAACTTCTGGGTACTGTTGTCCGCTAGCTTTTATCTGAGAATATATAAGTTAAGCGGAAATTCCATACTATGTTGATAAAAGAATCAAAATATCTTTAAATATTCAATACTTTACATACTTGAAGATGCGAGAAAATCTCGTCATAACCCATAAAGGGAAAAAACAGACTAACGTTCTTTCGAGAATAGAATTTTATGACAGGCTATTAGTAAAAAGCTAAATAATAAATATATTATATTATATTTATCTCTTCCAATAGAAGATGGAGGTGTGAATATGCATCCAAAGTGTACTTCTGGCCCGTGAAAGTAAAAGATAAACGAAGAAAACAAAGAGCAATGTCCCAGAAAAAAATATATAGGTTCTGTTTCGTCTCATAGTTTACCGTGACAACTCTCAGACATTTCTTTTTCTGGGTCACTGGACCAGACACACCAACGCTAGTGCCTTCGAAATGTTATGAAAATTATAGAAATATGATAAATAAAAATTAATATTTTAGAAATGAAAATATTATTTCTATATACATTATATGTTAACTTTGAAATGCATGTCGGATGTTGCAGAAAAAACCAATAACAAAAGTAGGTTAGAACGAGCAACAAGAAAAATAAATGCAGGAAAGATAAGTGCGGGTTATAATATTTTCATATTATTTGTTTTCTCTGTTGTTTAATTTATCACCTAATCTTTCTACCCGAAAAGGTTAGGTGATAAACTCTCTTGCACACTCCCCTCTTCCGAACTTGGAAGAGGTGAGTATGCAAGGAAGCAGCCTACTCACATTGCGATGATTAGGTCAATGTTTCTTCTTATGCTTGGACTTATCCAATATCTACCTAATGATCTCCATTGAGTATAGAAGGTATTGCATGTAAGAGCATCTGCATATTATTCATCTACTCCATCTTTCGATAGAGGAGGTAAATATCCAGGTTTTTAATCTAATATCTAACCGGTAAGAAAGATTAGATATTAAATTAAACTATACGTAAATTAATAAATTAATATGTATAGCTTCTTGGAGTTGTATCTTCTGAAGCAAAGCAATCCAGTAAAGACTTATGGTTTATCTCTTGCTCTCCTCATGCTTCCAGACGTAGACTAACAGATAACTTTTATAAAATATTTTAATTATTTATACTTACTTAGTATATATTTTAATTTAATATATATATTTTTTCTAGTTAACAATAAACGAGCAAAAGTTCCCAAGAGTTCATCAGCCTGCATATTGACTACATGGTGAGACTTGTGAGCGATTTAATCACTACTTAATCATAATTAATTGCGAAAAAAGCATTTGATCGTATCATAGTTGTTAGAATCGATCGTGTACTAGTTTTTGTTTTAAGATACCATTTTTTGTATTTTATTGATAATATATACAGGTTATGAAATATTTAGACATTAATATTATTATTTTTTAAACTCAAATACATAAATAAATTTATTTCTTTATAGAACCTTATGGAAACACTCCATCCAAGTCTAACACATTGAGGTATGATAGTTTGTACTATTCTCTCTTTCTAACAGAGCTGAGTACGATAGTGTACCTTGTCTTCTGATTAGATATGCGTGTACCTTTGGCTCCAGAGTAGTGGAATCAGTGCTACACACTGAAAAGTTAGATTTTTAGCTTGAAAGTACACAAAAGTTCATGTCTTCCAGATTTGTGTACTCTCAAGACATGATTCTCATTAACATGGATGCTCTATCATTTCATTCTATTGTCAAATCTCATGTCCATCTCTTATTTATAAAAGATTAAATTAACTTTAAAATTCTAACATATTAAGCCCACTTTACATACCATTCGCTTTAACATACGGTGACGTGGTAAACTCAGGGTGGTCCAGTGACACCACGCAACCGCTTTGTGGTTTAATGGCGTCTTTTAAACTTCTTGACATGCAACTGAGTCGTTAGATAGGGAGACAAAGTCAAGTCGTTCTAAACTTGCGAGTTAAGTCATCTTCCAGCTGTGAACCAAACAAACCGATCTGAGTTACAATCCTAAACAAACCAAACAATCTGTACTACAGTATGGAGGTAGTTTTAGAAACACACGAACTGGATGGTTTTAGTACTTGTTTATTACATATATTATAAAATCGGAGCACCTGCATATCTAAGATTGGGGTCCCAAGTGGTTTAGCCTATAGATCTCTAATAGAAAGGTCATCGGTTGAATCTTTTGTGGGCACGGTTGAAGGTGCATGCTGCTTCTAACGGTTAATGAAGTTTTTGGTCTTAATTTCACTGTGGTGGACTCACATGGACATGGTACTCAAAGACTTCAAGAGATAAATAATATCATCTATCATTTTATGATTTATATTCATCTCCTCTATTTTTTGATGGAGAAGATAAATATCTAGAGGTTTAATTTATTATCTAATTTGTAAAGATTTAATTTATTATCTAAAATTAGATAATAAATTAAACCTCTGGATCTTAGATATTCCTTGTCTCGTCTGGCAAGCAGGAGATGTGTGCTTCGAGATGGAGAGTGGATATGTACTTGTGGAGGTCTGAGAATACGACTTGATAAATATAATAGATAAAAATATACTCGAAAATATTTTTATATGATAATAATAGTAATATAAATTAAATTAAATTAAACAGTACATATAATATACAAGAACAAGTGGCCGACGAAGATGCTAAGAACAGAGAGATACACATTTTGAAACAATAGGTTGTAATTGTTTGGTGTAGTGAGACGAACACAATCTCTAACTAAGACTTCGCATGAAGACAAAATTACAACTGTCTGCTCGATTTTCTCTAGTTTCGAGCTCTTGGTTTAAGCGAGCTCAAGTGAGTTAATTAGCTAATGCCCTTAGATGGGCAAAGCCGAGAGCCATTTTGTTTTCACTCGGAAGATAAAGAGTGTGATAGCGAAGGGCTCGTTTCACTGTAGGACGTTGGCCACGTTGACTGCCAAAAAGTCACCAGGTGGGCTAGTCAAAGCCACATGCAGCAGGTACTTGTCTCACTCTTCCGTGCATCGCAGTCAACAAGCAATAGCTTGTTGACTACCCCATCCGCCTGTAGCCCGGGCGCCGTGGGGTCGAATCCTCGTGGCGGGGGGCTTCATGCTGTGCATGGGCAGCAGCATACGGCTGCAGAAATCCCCACAGCGAAAAGAGGTCTAAAAAATACAACAAACAAAAACTCTTCCATTCTTCGCAGTATATCTACAGTCCACCCTTACGTAAGGCACTGTCACCGGTAACCCCCATCAGTTGTCCGGGGTATCCCGTCCGTGAGCCAGAAGGCAGTACCGTACAACCGTCAACTCGTTCCGGGAAGATCAATTCCCGATTTGCACCTCCTGATCCCCGCAAAGCAAAAGGGCCCCGCTAAGATCGGGTTAGGATTCTCGCGGGTGGGGGCTGACCTTAGCTGACATGATGCGGGCCTCAGATTATTGGAGTCTATAGCTATCTGGCATGGTAGTGGATATAAGTCTTCCGAATCGACCTGGTACCCCAGAACTCTCAGCTCGTTCATTATGTTAGCTGTCATGGTTTAATCGATCGAGCTGTTTTCATCCACTGTAAATCAACACATCTTGCTGTGTGCTGAACTCACGCTTCTCTTGGCTACAGCAGCTTTGCGAGTCAACTTACATACTCAAGCTGCGTAGGACGGGGAAGCTCGAGCGTATTAATATTATGGGTCCACTTGCAGGAGAACCAGCAGCTCAGATTTTTCTCTTCATAGCTGCGGGATTACTGTATGCTCTCTATCGTGTGTACACATTTTCTGCTGCCGTGCACTACAAAAGCAAAGGGGGCCTGAAAGTGCCCGACGGTAGATTCTGGCAACTACCTTTCGTTGGTGAAACCGTGGAGTTAATTTTGGCCTCAGATGTCAATGATTTCCTCCGTCGACACACCAGCAAGTAAGAAATTCAACGGTGGAACTAATATTATGCTGTTATAGCTGGATCCATTCCATTGTTTGAAGTTCCATCATGTAATGCATGTCAATGTAAGAGAATATACATCAAGCTTCTGTTGTTTACTGGTCTTACGACTTCAAGTCGTTTGTCATCTCACTCCTGTAGTCCCGATCCCTTGGCTTCCTTGGACTCCAGGGTTTCTTGTCTTGGCTCACTGGTCACTTCATACTACCGGAAGTTGTATTAATACCCCACTCCTGTGAGATGATGAGCTTCTTAAAGTCCATGTACTATTTTAATTTTTATTACGTAACTACTCACTGGTCACTTCATGTTACTTGTACCATACGCCACTCCTAGAGATAATGAGCATGTTCTGCTTACAGCAGGATTACTTGTTATCTTCCGCATGGTCCTTGTCAGTGAGCACTAGCTTTAGTACTTTATCAACAGTCCATTGATTCATAGGTGACTGACCTTGGAATCACACGAGTCCTTGAAACAGATATGGGGAGACATTCACGACTGTTCTCTTCGGAGAGCCCATAATCATGACCACGTCAATCGAAGCTGCCTGGTTCGCTCTGGGATCTCCACAGTCGCTGGAGAATTTCGACACTTGCTATGCGTATTCTCTCTGGGGAAAAGACTGTATGCCGTTGATGAACCGTCAGAATTCACATTTGAGAGTTCAGCTCAAGAAGTTGTTCCTTCAGGGCCTGGGAGCGGCCGAGAATCAAAGAAAGTTATGCCCAACCTTTTCCAGTATAGCCATGAAGAGGCTCAGTTCTCGTGCTGGCTGGAGCAAACCTGGGCCTGTGGTTGCCAAAGATGAACTCGCCGATGTAGTGAATCCATCAAGCCTCAGCATCATTTCGTGCATTTTTTCACACTGCCTGCACAGCTGCTCTACGAGGCGATTGTTCAATTAAATTAATGGGTTCTATAGCTGGAACTGGGAGATATATCGCTGCATGCCCTTGTTTGATATTATCGTTAACTTCCTAACTGATGGATCCATCGGTGCACTGTTCTTGTGGTTGCAACTGAATGGTGCTGCAGTACATGTATCGAGTTTGTTTGAAGCTTATACTGGGGATAGACGAGAAGGAGCCGAGGTTGGAACAAGTACGCCAATGGCATTATGATGTTGAGAAAGCAGAGTTCGTACCTCGTTACTGGAAGTTACCGGGAACGACGTTCCACAAGGGTGTTAAGGTGAGGATAGAAATTGAATCTTCTACCTTTCCTAACTGTTCGATTTTCACGTACTACGTAGCAACAGCTCAAGGCTCCGATTCTGATCGATTCTGCAGGAAAAGCTCAAGGTTCGTAACCACCTCCTTCAAGGGGTCACTACTCAGAACGTCTATTAAGCGTCATGTGTGATAGAAGTAGAATTTTAAGACCTTCTAATATAATTAATATTAAGAACTTTATTTTTGAGTTTTATAATTAAATTAGTTAAAAAGAATTTTAAGTTAGGAGTTTTACCTTTTGATATTATTAATTAAGATTTTATGGAATTTTATGGAATTTTATGGAATTTTATTTATTTCATAATTCTATCTTTATAATATGTACATTATTATAATACTTTTATTAGTATAATCAGATAGTATTATATAAATTTACTTTTTAATATCATTATTCCGTCGTATATGGTTTGGAGAATAGAATGGAAATGATTCTCTCGAAGAAACTTGACGATTTATTGCTTCCTTCGTGTTTCAGTCGAGAAAACAGTTATGCAACTTTATAGAGGAGCTGATTGAGGAGCGGCGCATGAAAACTGGCTATGAATACAATTGCAAGGAGCTGAACGAGGAGAAAGATCCAGACTTGCTTGATGCGTTCATGGAGGCTGATATCGTAGACGGTGAAGTTGAGCGCAACGAGAAGTGCTCTACCCGCAAGCTCAGAGTTCCAGAGATTAGAGACAACATCATTCTAGCCTTGTCTGCGGGTCACATCACTCCGGCTGTGGTTCTTACGTGGGTTCTCAAACTGCTGGCAGAACATCCAAAGGCTCTGGAGGAAGTTCAGGTGAACATATCTATCTATCATGAGCAGAAGACACGTGGTCTCTTCTCTTCTCTTTTCTTCTACTCCGGCATCCACCGGACGTCCACTTTGGTATATAGCTCTTCTTCTAGCTATATAGCCAGCTGCATGCAGAGCTTGTCATGATCACTAACACATAAAGTTATGATGTTCAAATTATGAATGCATGCATGCTCTGCGCTGACAGGTAAAAACTTGAATGGGCATATCACACCAAACGAATGAATCAAACCCAGGGGCTGAACGAAGTGTTGTGTTCTCGTCTAGATCTCATGCGGCCCCTGATAAATAAGCGCCTCATGTCTTGTGGCAAATGAACAGGAGGAACAGGATGAAATAGCTCAGCAACTGAAGCTGGAAGGAAGAGTTCTGCTGAAGTATGAAGACACGAGGAAGATGCAGTCTACTTGGAGGGTAATTAAGACGCTCACTAATCTTTCGATGGATCTCTACACTTGCAGTAAAAAATACATCTGAATCAGATTCATATCTGTGCCCTTAAACCTCAAAAGATTCTTTTTACCTAATACATCATATTTGTGTGTCTCACTCATTCTTACATGTATGTTGCTTGGTACGTCCTCTTCCATACGGCAGGTAGTCCAAGAAACCATGAGAATGCGTGCACCAGGTTTTGCGGTACCAAGAAGAGCTGCTAAGGATTTGGAGTTCCAAGGGAAGCTGATACCGAGAGGATGGCGGGTGTTCGTCTTTCTACAGCCCTTCATGATGGACCCTCAGCTCCATCCAGATCCTGCTACATTCAATCCGTCCAGATTCAAGGTGCTACTCTTTAATCTTTTCTGCTGAGGGCTCACAGCTCACGTACTACGTATCCTCCCTAAGGACCAACAATAGTTAATGCCATCTCCACAGACAACACTAATGTAGGAGGAGTCCATGACCGTGATTAAAACTTATCATCGACCAATTGATTAAGCAGCAACTGAAACCGATCATCTGCTTCTTACATGCACGTATGTACGTACTCTGCCAGGATCCAATGCGTCCTCACACTTACGTACCATATGGAAATGGGCCACGGCTGTGCCCCGGCATCGAATTCAGCCGACTGGAAATTCTCGTCTTCTTACATCATTTCGTCACAACTCGAAGGTACGTAAGTCGTCGGTACTGAGATTTATGATCAAGTTGTTGTTGTAGTGCATGCACTGCCAGCCTCCTTCTTCTGGGTCTCCGTGCGTAAGTTGCTGGTTAGCAAGCTAAAGCTACTCGGCAGACTTTGCAAAACTAATTATAATGATCTTCTACTAGCTAGCCAAGTACTGGAGCTAGACTAAGAATGTACTACCAAATAGTTAACGATTGATGAGCACAGCATCTACGACTCTTCGAGTGCAACTAATTGATTTACTTTCCTTCTTGTGCTTTTCTGTTTCGTGCAGCTGGACTTTGGTCGATGCTCAAGAAGGAATCAGACAGTGGCCCATGCCTGTGCCGGCCAAGGGATGTCCCATGATCGTCTACCCACGCAGTCAAAAGCATTTGTGATTGATTCAGTCAGCGGTTTAACCCGCCCTTGTGGATAGCCTCATGTAGACGCTTCCAGTCTTCTTGCAAATACCCTGTCCCCCCGTATCTACCATTGCAGGTAATCGGGGATTTCTTACTCTCGAAATATCTTCTGGCGATAGAAGGTTAATAACTCAGATATAAAATCCGGAAAAGAACCAAGGAGCTTTGCCAGAACTATGTTCAATTATGACACTGATACTAAAGGAAGCAGAGTAAAACTACCTTTACTGACATGGTTTTCTCCTTAATGAAAGTGCTCAGGCCACGGTACAATGGCGTCTTGACGTCCCTATTCCCGTTGTCCAGAGGGGTCCTGTAGGGTTGTCTATTTGCATGTGCTTGCATGATGGACTGGCTGTCGGTTGTGCTTTGAAGATCTAAGCTGTGTGTACTAAAGTCCCAGTTATGTACATGTACTAGACTTGGTTTATTTGTTTGACATCGCTCAGGTCCCTTCGAGGCTGGGAAATTTCAGGAGGAGGCCTTTTCCGCAACCCAAAGGGAAAGCAGGAACAAATACTAGACTGTTATCAAGCGGATTGGATGCTTAGGATGATCAGTGTACGGAATGTAAATAGGAAACTATAGTGTGTAGATCTCTCTTGATATGATCCACCTTGAACAAGAGTCCAGACCGTTTCGTTTATCTCTTGCATCCTTTGGAAGAAAGTTGGAAGAAAGCTGGAAGAAGATGATTTCATAAGAGACTCCAAGTCGCCAAAAGAACAGACAAGTATGTATCAGAGAAAGAGAGAGAGGAGTCAAATCATCAAAGTGTGAGAGTTGGGAGGACTATCCATTTAATGATAAGCACGTAGTTTGATTTTTCCGGTGTTGTATAATTTCGCTTGAACTTGGTATTGAGATTCTTAACTAGGATTACAACATGTTCTACACGAATGAGGCACCTTTGTGCTACCAAGTTAAATATTTTCTCCTTTGAGAACTCTGTGCAGCCAATTTAATTGGCTGCATCCAGTTGTAGACATCAAAAGCATGACATGAATCACTAGCCTGGTGCCCTTTCTTGCACAGTTGAAGTGTCTTCTGTATATGTCTCACTGGCAGTAGTGTGATACTTACACACCATCTTATGGCACCAAATGGAAGAGTGATTTGCAAGTAATATGCTCAATTGGCAATCCCATCAGGATGGGATTGCACGGGTGTCTTATCGCATTTGCACACTTTGATTACCAATTGCGCTAAATGTTGTTTCCCACTCCTGGGCCATACAGTGTCGTAACATAGTAAGAAAACCATCTCAGTCATGTCATGAAGATCATTCTGAAGCTACTCACTCTCTTGCAGTCACAGTCAATGGGAACAATGTAATTTGTCATTTATGTCCTTTACAAAAACTGAGACGAGGAGGGAATAGAAAGATCTTAGTGCTTTCTTCTGACTGCAAAATGGAGAATGTCTTATTCTGTTTACAAGAAGAGGGGGAGGGGAGGTCATTAAGGCTTACTTTGTGCCAGTCCTTCTGCGACGAGGAGATTTGAGTTTCTTCTTGCCCACTTCCTTCTTACTTTCTTCGAGCATTGACAGAGTCTTTCGATACCGCTTTACTTCCTCCGTCAAGTGGGTTATGGTAGCCTGAGCGCTGCCTCTTTGGTACTCGCTCGTAGCCAGCACTTGTTTATACTCTTCGAGCTTTCTTTTCAGTATCTCCACTTCCTTGATGAGTTTTACATTCTCCTCAAGTTTTCCTATGGTTTCCCTGTCCCATATGCCTGGTGATTTCTCTGTTTCCATTCTCCAAGGTCCAATCTCTGGTTGAGTTGGAGTAGCACTCGGTTTAGCACCACTGTCGTTCTTCAGGATGACATTGCTCTTCTTTCTCTTCACGTCCAACACCTTATCCGTCAACGTTTGAATACAGCATTGGGGAACTTGTGCTTCAACACCTCCGTTACATTTGCTGGATTCATGAGACCTGGCAGCAGCAGAAAGTGTCTTCCTTCTCGGTGAGGAAGAAGACTGTACACTTGTGTTTGACAAGCTCTTCGGTTTGGGTTTCTTCTCCCGCATGTTACTCACCTGAAACTCATCCGAAGAGCCCCAGTACCAATTTAGCCTTAAAGAATGTCTACTCCACCGGACATTAGCTTGTCCGGTGGTTCCAGCAGTACACACCACCCACCACCGATCAAGAAGTGTCTACTGCTAAGAGCATTAACTTCTGTAGGAATCCTCATGACAAACCAGTTCACTAGTAAGACATACTTCTAGAGTAACAGTTCTGTTCTCAAAGAGTTTGCTCCAAATCCTCAAAAGGTCTGACGAGGTAGATCCTCAAACTGCAGAGAGAGCCTCTGCCTTGTCAGATCTGAGAAGATTTTGATGGCTTAACTATCACTGGACGCAGTGCAGAAGCTGCTGAAGAAAACTGGTAATACCGATTGTATGCTACTAGGTAGTGTTTTTCCAAAGAATCAGTTATGAGAGAGAGCGAGTGCAGACCCAACTGTCTCCTGCAGCACGCTGATGAGCTCACTCTTCTCCTTCACTTCGTCGTGCAAATCTCTCACTTTCGTCTCCGCAGCACTGGCCACCTTCAGGACCATCACAGAAAAACGAACAACGAATTTGTTCGATCAAACTCATGCTTGACCGATTATCTCCAGAAGAGAACTGCGAATGGTTTCATTCTTTCTTCGCTCACCTTTCTGCCGACTACTGCCTATAAGGATAGTACATTCAGTTGTACTGAAGGTCAACCTCGTATATAAACGTATGAATGTCATTCATGACCAAAGGAGAATCGTCTACTTTGTGTCTCTTGTGTTTTCGAATAATATCAGCCATAACATCTGGCCACGCTTTGCTATGCTTTGCAGGTTAGCAACTGACCGATTTTTTTTTCATCAAGCAACTGCGAAGCGAGCCGAATGAATATCCCACTGAAAACCACCAGAGCTTGACAAACAGAGCTAAGTTTCAGCGAGTAAAAGTCAAGTAATTCTACTAACAGGATCTCAGGAGAGCAGGCAAACTCACAAGGGAGCATCGGGAGGTGATAATCAACCATGGTGTTGCATCCTGACGGTCTAACAGCCGCAAGGGTTGAACATGATGACACCTCTCAGTCGGGGCAATCTAAAGGTTCTACAGAGAATATGCGAGAAGCACTGCAGTGTTCTTTTCCTCCTCTGCTGGCTTGAGTTCCAAGGATTAGTCCACTGAAAGCAATTCTGAGGATGACAGCTTTTACCATGGATAAAATGCGTGTTTTCCATGGAGAGGCTAAGGCCAGAATCAGATCCAGTGCAGCCGCCATAACAGTAAGGGCCCTCAGAACGAAACATTCAAACCGTACTTGAGAAATCTATAATCGACTGGCCACCCCGAGCGGTCCGCAATTATGCGTTGATAACAATCGGTTATCGCTATATCTATACGGGCATCCTTCCTCCTCCACGTCACCTGCATGGCCCTAAGGCTGTTCTGTTCCCGTGTTCCTCCTCTCTGTTTTCTTGATTGCTAGGGTTTGTGAATTCGCTCGCGTGCGTTTCTGTTTCGTGATTAGTTTGCTCTCTCGCTCTCTCTGTTGTTGGGAGTTTCTCAGTCAGCAGACGAGTTAACAACAGAAAACATGCAGTTCGTAGTTCTGCTTTGTAGCTAGCCTTCGATTTTGCAAGACGACGGAAGCCGAACTACGAACTCCATGTTTGAGCTCTAGTCGTATTGCAAAATCGAAGGCTAGCAACAAGTATTTGTTGCTAGCCTTCGATTTTGATACTTGTTGCTAGCCTTCGATTTTGCAATACGACAAGAAAATGGAAGTAAATTGTCAGTCTTCTTCTTCGATTTCACAAGCATTGAGTAGTTACGCCCATGTCCCTCACTATCTTCACTGTCTCTCTGTTGCATTGCTCAGCACCTTGTTCATTGTTGGTCAGCGCTTACCTCTTTACCCAAGACTTCGAGGACTATGCTTGTTTTCCAGCATTGCTAGTTGGACAAGGCTCATAAAAGGAATATACTCTTCACGGTCGCGTCTTCTTCTATTTTGTGGAGAGATTTTCATCTCGTCTGTAACGTCCGACTGAGATCTTCAGTTACAAGAAAGCCCCCTACTGTCGTTGAATGTGAAATTCCGAAGGAGATAATTCTTCATCTGTGGAGTACGCAGGGCCATCCGGTGAAGCTCCAAGGGTGATGGGATGGAGGCTCCGACGTACGGTATTCCTTTTAAGCACAAACAGTGACAGAAGATGTGGCGTGCAAATGTATTCTTACTTCATCGAGGGCCGCGGAAGACGTTATATGTTTTGCGGGGAATGTCGTCGTACCTTGATTAGCTGTTCCAGATGTCTCCTTATGAGGTTTAGTTCCGGGGACGATCCTTCCCGGGGATCTAAGTCGTCTAGCTCCATCTCCATGCTCGCCACGATGGCTTCCACACTTGTAAATGCAGGGAACATCGGCAGCGGAGGAGGAGCAAGAGGACGAAGATTGTTCTTCCTTGGCCCCGCTTGATCCAGTTTCTCGATCTCATCTAACATGGACTGGAGTCTGTACATTGGGACTACCGTAGTCGGCGTCAACCCGTGCACAGTGATCACCTGCAAACTTAATTCCTAAGCCTGGGGCAAAGCGACAGCATGGAGCTCTAAGTGCTACTGAAACACCCTTCCTAAGAAAGTGAAAGAGTTGCTAGATTCACGCCAAGTCGTCGTCGTCGTCGAGGTGAGGAACTGGAAGACCATACGGAATGAAGTAAGGCCTAACCTCTGGGTGATACGCATCCTACGTTCACAAGGTAAGTAGACGGATGGGAACTATCATGCGCGAGCTTTGGTGAATGAACGTAGGTGAATGAACGACATGAAGATGAAGGGGTGTGAGAATCGCGTCTTCTGCTAATGATCAATCGCATTTCCGACCTATTCTTGTCGAAAGCAGCTCCTCTGGTCGGGCGTCGGGGAATGCTGGATGCATGTTGAGATCATCATTTGCAGGATCTATGATATGTAATCAACGACACAAACTTCGCGGTTGGAATTCACGAACGGTCTTTGTTTCGACCAGCCCTGTGGAAAAAGCTGCAGGACAGTCCCTTTCATGCCGTAACGAGGAGAAAGAATCGTGACAGTAGTCAGCTTCGACTAGTACCAATCCGGATTGGATTGGACGACAGCAACTGGGATCCCCTCTGGTTTCGGAGACCTCTATGCCGATTCTGCAGTGAGCTCTAGTCCCTCCACAGGAGGATTTTAAGGCCCTTCCACTCGAGTGTCAAAGATTCGTGACACTATCGGTGATTCCGTGAACACATACTAACCACAATTGCCCACATGGACTATGAGAACTGATGGGGTAAGGGCGAGTGGAGTCGTTAACCATCACCCTCGTAAGTCCTCTTGTTGCTAGTAGCTGGAAAAAGTACACCGTGTTTGCCGGTGTGATCGGAGGCTTTTGCTAAGTAATCAACCCTCCAGTAACCAATCAACCCTCCAAGCTTTGCGATTAATCAAGCTCCGCGAAAGTTTATGGCCGTGCTATGTTCCTAAGAGGCATAAGTGGCTCGTTAAACCACGTTGCTACCTGCATACTTACCCAGTGGATCACGATTAAGAGCCTCGTTTTGCTGGCTTCCTGTTTCGAACTAAACTTATATCTGCACCCTACTTTACTTGATTCACAGCTCGGATACTGAAGTAAGTTTGGACGCCAGATTAATAGCGCACAAATCTTACATTATTTCCTCTTTACTGGAAGGTTTTGCCCAAAATTGTTTGCTTGATGGAGACAAGCAAACATCATCACATGCCGCTGTGTTCGAAACTGTTATATACATTAGTGTGTCATGAGGCGTGACACCAAATCTTCACTGCCCGGAATTTCTGAGTTCTAATTCGACTGGAATCGTCTACTCTGGTCGACTCCTCATACTCCAGAAGCTGTAAATTTCTTGTCTCTGCCCTACTCCGACTGCATGCAGCACAACGATGAGACACTGTCGGCTGGAATGCCTAAAAGGTAATCTCCTGATAATCTCCAGCTTTTGCTTGCTGTCCGTTAAGTCTCACTGGTTCAGTATGTCGTGCACCTCTGCGTGTTTTAATTACAGAGCACTTTTGGTTCCGGTGTCCCGCAAGGTTGAACATGCAACCACCATTAGGGATAGGTTTATGCTGCCTTGACCTGCTGTTTCCACAAGTCCTCCCTCATGCTCCAGAACTGGGTTCGATGGGCTCCAAACGACCTCCTCTTTCCCATATAACTAACCAAATCTCCCTTCACTCCCCCCGACGTGGCTTTGGAACGGCCTTGTATTCGAATGCATTGATGTCCACCTTATCCTGGAAAGCCTGAACAGCACACATACTCCAAGGTAAGCACCTTCAGCTCGGCATAAGTAGAAACTAAGAAACCCAATAATTTCAGCAGGTTTAGTTGCCTCCATTTGATTTGATCTTATCATCTCAAGCAACAGGACCAGACCACCAGGCCCGTGCGCAAGAAACTTAGCAACTCAGTATTCTGCTACACAACTAAGAGGCGGAAGGAGGCAAGATTTTATTCACACCTTCAGCTCCGCTTCCAAATCTATGTGCTTCTTCTTCTTCAACTCATAGTCACCGAGAGGTCCTTCCCGAGTTAGAGACCTCTGTTCTGCTATTGCGGCCCACTCCTGCTCATCACGTGCATTCGCTACATCTTTCCTGTGCACATCCCGTAAGTTCAAGCACATCAAAGAAAGCCACGTAGGAAGATTAGCATTCGGCCACAACATGCCTCCAGGCATTTCGCCATTGCCTGAAGAAAGCGGGACTTACCGGCCTTGTTGAAGATGAGACAGACCCAAAGATCCCAACACAGTGAGTGTTATCATAGGTAGCCCGTAGCGTATGAATGGATTCATGCGCCCCATCCTCTTGGACAATTGACTTGAAACGGCCATGGCTTCAGTTTCACTGAGCTCTTCTTCAGCGCAGAGGCAGCTTCAGATGTGGCCTGAGCAGTGTAAAGAACAATGACAAATGTGTTCAAAGTAAGACTTTCAAGAAAATTACTTCCCAGCTCCACTTTCTTTTTCTTTCGACCCGGCCAGTCAAGAAGTTTATTTCCCAACGGCAGAGAACCGCCACCAAGGTACTTCCCAGCTCCACTTTCAGCTGAATTTGCTCAAGAGCAGTGAAGACTCAGCTGACGGAACGAAATGGACGTTGATTGAATCCGGGATTCACACAAAGGCTTACGGGGTAAATTAGTTTAGTCCAATGAGACTATCATCGATGTTTAAACTTTACACCCTGAACAACAGAGTCATTGTCCCCAGGGGGACTGAATTATAGAGCATATACAATCATCTGACAGAAACTGCAACACAATCAAGGAGACGAGTTCCCTTCTCGATACGGAGAAACTATCCGCATGGTAGGGTTCGACTAGACCTAAACCCTAAACCTACGTTCAGATTCATTCAGCTCCGCCCTGCCAAATGAGCCTCGTTCTGGTTGTGATTCGTGAAATCAACCTCACATGTATGCATACCCTTGGCTTTCGTGGCTGGTCACAGCAGTGAGACCGCAGACGTCCTGTCTCTAACTTCACAGCTCCAATTTATTCTCCGCCTTTAAACTCCTTCTCCTTTCTTAAACAGCTGTCCCGGAAGCACTTTCGTGCAGCCAAAAGAGAGATGAGCTAATCGTCTAGCCTAATCATACCATGCCGAATCTGAAGATTCTGCGTTCGCCATCATTTGGAAACCAAAAAGGAAAATGAATTTCTAAATTCCAAATTAGGTACATCGGCCGGGAGCAGCCAACAAGGCACGATCTGCAAGTTCAAACTGGGTCTACATGATTACTTTCCCTGCATCCGCATCCTTTCCTATTAAAGATTAATGTGAACACATAACTAGATTAGTTAAATGATAAATGTTATTATTTTTCATTTGGAGTATTCGTGGATCTTAGGATTGTCAATGTGAGTCCATTACAACGAGAAGCTTCATTAACAGTTTGTAGCGCATACACCTCTAACAGTATTCACAAGAGACTGAACTCACGATTTTTCTCTTAGAGGACAGTAAGCTAAACCACTTGGGACACCGCTCTTCGGTGTCTTGAAAAACAATTGAATAACAGTTGAAAAGAAGTGTCTCTTCTCTTCAACATGCATGGACCTTCCTAAGTCCCTCACAGAGAAACTCTGATCACTCTTTTCATACTATACACAGACCGATATTTATCTCGCTTCCTGAAATTTTATATTTCCCAATCACCGATATCGTATAAACTCGGTTCTAACATATACTACTCAAATGCAATGTCTGTTCGCTACATAGAGATTGAGCTGGTTATCTCCTAAGCTTGTTTAGCGCGAAGCTTTGTTTAGCACGCGGAGGATTCTTCATCAACACGCGAGGTGCGGCCACCTTACTCCAGGTTCATGACGACAAATGCAACAGCTGCAACACTCGGACGAAAATATGCAGCACGTATTATGAGAAAGTCCCATTCTACAACGTAGAAGGGAGGTTTTGAATGGGATAAGGCAACTACGGACTCCACTTCCACACTTCCACCGATCCCATTATCGCAAGCAAAATCTATAAGCAGAATCCATGAGTATTATCGATATTACTGTTAAATTTCTTTGTTTGCATACCGCCCACCTGCAGAATGAAGTCCCCCTGTTACAAGACATATTTCTAAGAGCACTAACTTTTTAAGAGGCGTAAAACACTTGTCCATTCATTCAAAAGTAAACGAGCGCGAACTGATAGTGAGATCTTTTTACAACATCAAAGTTTCACGCAATATGGAAGCTGCCCGATGGGATGATCACTGTATTCAGATCAGATGATAATACTCGTAAATTTGTGGTTGCAATCATCCAACAGTAAAATATATTCCACCTGTTTTTCTACAAATAGCTGGAGATTGAGTGTTTAAACCCCGAGTATGACTAAAAGTGACCCAGAAGATCTTTTTGTGATTTGGCTTTCAAAGAACTGAGAAATTTAACCGTTGTGCAAGATATGTTTTTAGTAACTATGTCTTCATTCCAACTTGGAATGTGTGAAATAAGGAATCAAAATAAAGTTATTCACTAGCTTTACACGTTACTATTCATCTAGAAACAAACTACTTAGTATTGACATATAAATGTTAAGATGCAGATTTTGAAGTTTCTTGGAACACAAAAGAAATTTTTTTCAGACTCAATGAACACAATGAAAGAAAATAGAATATTCTCTTTGTGTTTTTATACTCATACTCGCGGTTGAAAAAGGATAATAAGTAAATATGCGCTAATGATAGTCACTCCTTCTAAACAAATTTTTGCCTTATTTTATAGAGCCAATTTTTAAAAGAAAAAGTTCTCATGAAACACGGTGAGAACCCAGGCCTACATACCCCCGGGCATCAGTTTGAAAGTCTACATATTGATATGGTAGCAAACGAAATTTGTACATCAGTGGGAATGGAGTAGAAGAAAAAGTACAGAGACAGAGACAAATCTTGCTTCTCCTGGTGTGTAAATATAATTAGAGATCTTTATAAATAATGTAATAAGGAAAACCATTTACTCAAGAACAGAGCCTATAGTTGTAATGCAGGAACCTTGTTTCATCGTGCGTATACCGTAGTGTAGTATAATCCACTTGTGTTTTTTAAGGATTTTATGCCTTAGATTTCGGAAGAAAATTTGTCAGTTTTTCCATTAAAAATCCAACGAGTGAATGCCATACTGTACATGAATGGGGTCGACAATTTATCAGAACTGTTTGGTAAAGGAAGTATACGCTATAGACACAATGGGGGATTTGTTGAAAAGCGCTCTATCATATAGTTTCATCCGGCGGAGTCTGCTTTGCCAAACAAGGTACCTCTGGAGATAGATATCAAGACTGGTCGAATCACTATTGAAAACTGACTGAACGCTCATCTTGCTGATTAAGATTACCGGTTAATTTAGATGATCGTTTCTTTAGTTTGACACCCTCTAATAAAGAACTATTCGTAGAGTGATGCTTAAAATTTTGGCAGTGACATGACTTTTCAAAGATAGTCTTCAGCTGATGAGATTTACTCTACATGTTTTGAAAATAGTTCTCAATCTAAAAGGGTGCACGAATAGTTTTGACACTAGGGAATTTGGCACTAGGGGTTGTCTTTTTGTACGCGAGAAGATCGCGGTGCGCTAGGGATGGATATTTGTCGGTCCATAATAATTTCTTGTGCGTGATCATCAGTAATGTTTCAAACATTACTTCGCGCACACTCATGCGCGGACTGATTCATTACTACGGTACCACTTTTGAGGGGTTGGTTACTTCCGAGCTTGGATCATTCATTCACAGGAAGTAGATTTCGTTTCCAAACTTGGAGTCGTTCTTTGCGCGTAAATGATATTCGATGTGCAGCTATGGAAACGTGTGAAAACTCTGACAAGACGAAAACTTTCGATGCTATTCCCACCATGTTCCATAGCCATTCGTGGAAAGGTGTAGTCGTCAAAGAAGAACATCAAATCTAATGATTGTGGTGTACGAGGTATGCATGACGGGTACCCTTTTACGCCTGGATTGAATTGATTATTTTCCCCTTCATGGGGATCCGAAGGAGTCTTCCATGCATATGTTTTGGGCTTTGCTATGTGATTTGTCATCTAATTTAATTGTACATTCACCTCACTAACTGCGTCAATGCGCTTGGGGCATTGACGCAGTCATTGCGATTGTGGGAGTCAGTGTCAGGGGTAAAAAAAAACCCCAACCTCCTGGTTCTCATGGGCGACCCGGGTACTGCTGGGGGTGGTGTAATCCGTGCAAGAGCAAAAAGCTGCACGGCGAAAAACAAAATCAAACAAAAAAGTGTTTTTTGTACATCCCCAGTCGCCGAACTTGGGTGCAATCCATGTCGAGATTTGCCTCTTTTACTGAGCGGGCTATATTTGGAATACCTCGAGATACTTAAAACTGATATGATGCAGGCTTTCACGAGAGTTACGCGAGCTCAACGTTCGACGTTGGGTTTGGTAGTAGATTGCATGCTGTTGGCTAGACACGGAGGTTTTTTTCGTGGTGATGTGCTTTTTCTCTGTAGTAGCTACAAGTGAGGGCAGAGCAGAGCAGAAGTCACGCTGCTTGGTTCTAGCACCATGCAGTCGAGATACATCCACCTTAGGCACAATCTCTTCAGGGTCTTTCACGATCTCCTCTTACAAGCTTGCAAAGGATCTCTGAAGGGGAGATCTTTGCAACTTCAGAGAACCTTTGCAATCAATCTTCTAAGCCACTAGTACGATCTTTATCAGGCCTGAGTTACACGTTTCTTGCATGTCTTCCCAAAGCTGACGAACTCAGCAGGTAAATAACTAGACAGCAAACGTGGAACACGCCTTTGAGTTATCGTCACGACTGTTGTGCGGATGTGGGCCGATGATTTTGTTCTAGGGCGGCCCAAAATGAAGTAATCATGCAGCTCAACGTTGGATGAGGATGAGGACATTCCAGCCGAGATCCACAGAAGTAATGCTCCTCATGTAGAAGACCGCATATCAGGCACAAGAAAATATTAGTAAATCTACTCACCACGAAACATGGAAAGTCTTTTCCGGATCTATATACATACTCCTTGGGCGTTGATTAGGTGGAGTCAAGTTTGTGGTTGTTCTGCGATTAGGTGTAGGTCGGACTGACTCGGACAGAAAGTGCACTAGCTAGGACACACGGAGTACCCCACTAGAAGAATTGCAATGGAAGAATTTGCAGTCTGACTTTGGCTTGATGGTGTAGTATAAGTACGTAATCTGAAGCACGAACGTAACTGAGATTTCTCGAGCTATTCTGTCCACGCCATGATCTCGCGGTAGACCTACCCACGTCTCGTGTTGCTTATGAAACACTAAACCGAGTCGAGCACCGACAACAATCTCCGTTTTCCTGGACGCTTCGTAGGTGAGGTTCTCTTCTCTGCTCTTCCTACACACCAATGACACCAAACTACCAACGCGCACAATCCAAGACGAGATATCTTCTT
Organism: Asterella californica; assembly: GCA_036924285.1. Lineage (NCBI taxonomy): Eukaryota > Viridiplantae > Streptophyta > Marchantiopsida > Marchantiales > Aytoniaceae > Asterella > Asterella californica. The sequence continues at coordinate 256,771 of JAYKYS010000013.1, forward strand.
AGCATTCGAGAATCATACCGTGAAGATAGTATATACCATGCCGGCAGTATGGACTCCGGAGTCCGGAGTCTCTGGAGTCTAGACGATGACAGCGCTAAGGCGTGAACCCGAGAATCAACGGATGAGCTCTCTGGCTCGTACGGAATCCTCGAAAGGTTCTCCTTACGAAAGACGGTCATTCCTCCTAACGGCGTCACGACTCCTCACCCAGAAATTGGCTTGATCATATCCCTAATCCAAATGCTAGCTTGATCATACCCCTCTTCACGTTTGGTTGCTTGATCATACCCCCAACCGGCCAGCGACAGTTCTCTCGTTACTGGGCCATGTCACCGTCATTGAAGTTGCTATGTCAGCTTGTATCTCAAGTCCAGTCTGATGTCACGCGTGTCAGAGTGAATTTGGAATACATGTTGACATGACAGCGTGACACATCAGAGTGAGCTTGGCATACATGCTGAACGGTAATCTCCAGTTGATATACATGTTGACATGACAGTCTCGTTGAAAATCTGACATGGGATAGTAATTGAGAGAACTATCGCTGGCAGGTTGGAGTATGATCAAACAACCAAACGGGAAGAGAGGTATGATCAAGCTCAGCATTCGTATTAGGGATATGATCAACCCAATTTCTGCCCCTCACTCGGTGCCTTAGGGCATCTCCATTCGTACAGCAATAAAGAAATTTTTTATTTTTTTTCAAAATTTGGAATTAAATATTTTCATTTCGAAGTGCTCGAGAAAGTTGGTGGTGTTAACATCGATAATCTCCTAAGTGGGGAAAAAGTCGAGACGTGTTTATTTAGTTGAGAAGATTATTTTACCCTCCGAAAGTATCCGACATATTTGGTTCATAAAACGAAAATCTCAGAATTACCGTAAATTTAACAAAGCGTATCCGATTTTCCGGTCATTGTTATAAACGGTTCTCACTAAACGGTTAAATTGGGTGTTGAAGAGTCTTTAATTCAAATCTTTAATTAATTTTCAAACAACTTTAAATTATAAAATGTATAAAGGTTAGTACGGAACAGATTCTCGCTTAAACCCCCGTGCCCCTAGAAATACTTTTGATCACCGGGAAAAATTCATTTGTGGGTTCACTATCGGGGAGTAAAGAAATATAACCAGTAAACCTAGAATACATTTGCAGATTACCCTCTCTTTCCATGATGGAATCTGTAAAACAACTATTTAAATCAAAGTTGTCTGATGATTTTACATATATAATTAATTCACTTCAAAGTAAACAATTGAATATGGACTGAGAAATCTTCAGTCGAAAATTCTCTGGTTTCTTCAAACAAAACAAAATCTTTTCTTAAAAACCAAAGTACACGGGGGAGAAGAAAGGAATATTCCCTTTCCTCTTTTTATACCCGCACTGGGGGGATTTAAGTTGTTTCTTAACTCGTTCACGCCTTGACCTTTTAACGACGCTCGGTGGAGATGCTCTTTCCATCATGAACTTCCAGTCTCCCGACGCCATATCCTTCCTTCCCCACAGCCTTGGACAGTGAATTTCGTTTCTCTTATCAGATAACGTGTAAATATTATAAAAATATATTATTATAAATTATTATATTAAATGATATATGTTAACTAATCTCGGAGTAGCCAACTCATTCAGATATAAACCATAAGTGGAGTCTAGCCTGATGCGCTGCTGGGAACATAAGAAGGAAACACTGCTTCCCAAACCGCGCCGTTTAATGAGAAAATTAATTTATGTTCTATATATAAATTATACCCCATAAAAGTTGATGAAGATCCTCCTTCTATTAACTTCTCCAACTGGTTTATTCTCCAAGACGCGTTTGTTCGGTCTGTATATTTCATCAAGAGTGGCGAGTGTTTTATTGGAACCAAGCTGGAAAGGTGGACGCGCTACGAGCAATGCTTGGAAGCTACACCGTGTTTTGAAGCAACTTGAGTCTTGGAAAAGGCCAAATACAGGAAACTGTTGGTACAACCGGAAACCTCATGTGAGGGTTTTCCTTTGCCAGGATCTTTGCAGACAGAATCCTCTGTGTTATCACACATTCGATTCAACCGGACTCATACCTGAAAGACCCCTGCTGCCAGCTTCAGAACTCCAACTGTTGTTTGCAGTAAACATAACAAAAGGATCTTTGCAAGAACCTTTCTTCACACGTTTGTTTATAGATCTGAGGCGCCCTAAGGATATTCCGTCTAGTACGTGAAATCATAGTGCGGGCACAGCAAGCGTCCGACCTTCACTAGCACGCAAGTCGAGCCCAAAACGCCGCCGATCTCCGTAGTCGTTCGTCATTTTCACCCGCCGTTTGCTGTGAGAGTGTCGGGAAAGACAAATGGCTAGAGAAGTTCGTGGAAGCAAGGATGTACACTTAAGATCAGTTTCATCTGCCACGAAGAACAGAGCTAATCGACTATGCGCCGATTGTGGCTCACATGAATATCTAAAATCCGGGGACCAGGCGGCTGGAGCCGGTTCCGAGTGATTCAATGTGTGTAACGCACATGAATTGCAGTGCAGAGTATGCTGCAGGTATAGACTTGATCGGGCCATTGTTGAAGTTGCTTGATCAGGCTCTTATTCATGGCGTTTCTTTAGACAGGCTACCATCTGTCATATGTTGCGTGGAGCACGTAGTGCAGCAACCTATGTTCCTTGTTTCTAAACTGAACATGGTGTGATAAAAACGCCAGCTGGTGGAAAAGAAAGGCTGCGGTCTGAGTTTTACAGGGAAGAAACCTGATGTTGACGTGCAAACGGTAACGGCGCGATGAAAGAAGCGCCATCTAAGGAAAAACAATGTCGCGACTCGCAAGGGCCCATCAAGTCTACAGAGGGATTCATTATGCTCTACTTCTTGAGGTAGAAATTTGCTTGATCACACCCCCAGTAGGTTTATTGAGCTTGATCATACCCCTCTTACGTTCCTTGAGTTTTATCATACCCCTGACTGGTTATTGACAGTAGAATCAGTCATTTTATTTTTGTTTTATCATTTTAGTACTTTTAATCTTGACTAAATATCACTGTAATTTAAAATATTTAACATTAAAGACATGTTAGACTATAATGCTCAAAAATTTAATATGTGCAATCTCACATGTGAGTAACATCACAAAGTGACTGGTTTTACAAACAATAGTCAGTAAGAGGTGTTATCAAGCTCAAGAAACTTACTGGGGGTGTTATCAAGCAAATTTATGCTTCTTGAGGCTACGGTATGTGACCTTGAGATTTACTTTTTCGTATTTTAAATATTAATATTAGATTTTATTTTATTTTTGTAAGATTGTATACTTATACGTACCTGTAAGTGGGAACAGCGAGATCAACAGGTTTACCACTATTTGAAAACACTGCAAAAAACAAGTAAGAGATCATCCAAACTGAAAATTTGTTATAAAGATATTTATATTGATCTTTTGATGTAAATATATTGTTCATATACAGGTTATGCACTGAATTACGTAATATTTTGACTTACTGAAACGTGCTGTTGCCCGTCAAAGATGCGGTAAAGTAATGCGATGTTAAGAGAGGTGAGGTTAAAACGACAAACTATTACTATGATTGTGATCAAGTAAATTTCTTGGGTGTGACCTGTAGGCTCTACAGGATACCTGCGCCAAAAGGGAGAGCTGTTAAACTTTCCACGTGGTTAGGGAAAAGGGTTGCAAGTTAACAGACGCATGACTACAGTTCTTAAACAGTAGTTGATGCAAGCGGCCTCAGGCTGCCTGATGGCGAGGAAGAGTAACTACAGTTGGAGACGAAATATCCGGAATAATAAAGTTTGTGAAGAATTGATGAATAAAGATATGCATGCTACCTCTCGGTTATGGGAAGGAAGGTCAAGTGAAGTGACAAGCTCCTAGCGGGAGGAAACTCTTGGGGTTGATTGTTGTTGTTTAGGGGTATATAAATATGATTCTTAGATGAATTTAAAATAATTAAAATAGATGAGTTGAATACGACTATAGTATAGATTAAATCAGATATATATAGTTATTTATTTATTCTTTGACTATCTGTAACTATCATGAGAATATAGTATGTATTGTCTGTGGTTGGATTTTTTGATTAGTCGTATACCGGTACAACCGGTAGTCGTATTCTATTATTTCTTTATTGTGTCTAATCCTATTCTTAGATCTTATTTCTAAAATATATACTATATTAGTAAAATTATCATTATTGATGAACTACTTGTTACATGAGTTCACGTATATAACTTCAATCATGAGTGAAACGTTTCTATCTATAGCATCAAGTTTAAAACACCAAGATCAAATCATTTATCATAAGTTCATAAGACTAGCAAATATGTGAGTACCAAAATAATTTCTTTTAATTCTATATTGTGGTGACTCGAAGTGATAACTCCATAATTAACTGGGTATGCGAAAGAAATTACTTGCGACAATAAGGTAGAGAGGCAATCTGACTTGGATCCAGCAAAACGTTTATGCTGGATGAAATGAAAATACTTTCGCTAAATCAAAAGTTCCAAGGAAAAAGTGAATAAGCATGCTCAATCAACTTCCGTACTTTTGCTCTTTTTAATATATCTGAAATAATGTAAGTGTTATATAAATATTCTAGATTAAGTAAAATAAAAAATTAAAATAATATTTAAATGTTAACTGTTACTTGCTCCAAGAACGTTAGAAATCTTCTTAGAAAACCCATAAGTGGAGTGTGATTCTTTGCGTTTCACAGGGTACAAGTGCGGGAGAATGCTATACTGAATTCATGAACATATAAATCAAGGTTAAGGTTGCAGCACTCTTCCATCTTCGGATGAAAGAGGTGAATAAGCAACCTCTTCCCGTGAATACGCAAGCTCAAGTAAACTCAACAGAGTGAGTCTTAGGCGTGCATCCATACATTCTAAAGTTTCAAGTTGATATTACTTAGCCTGTTTCATTCTCCATTTTGGGGTCATTAGGGGTGTCAAAGTTAGAACCTTTTCCAAATATTTTTGACCTGTAAGAAAGAATTATGATTTCATCTAGGAATCTGCATACGACTTTTGTGCTCATCTTTGGAAGTGTTTTTAGAAAATTATCACAGGCTTTTTTTATTTGTTTTCTTCTCGTTTTGCTTGTGAATATTTACAGTAAATAAAATACATTATTCTGAGTAGTTAATCCAAGTTTCAAAACAATAAAAATGTATGAAAAATGTGTGTCGTCAATTTATGAAGACGAAGCTCGACCAATTGTGGTGCTGAAACAAAACTAGCCTACTATAATTATGGGTTTTTTCTTTTCGGATGTTTAAGCATACTTCACCTTAACTTTGACACCCTTGTTGTCGTCGTTTGCAAACCCCACACCGAGAAAAATTTTGAACTTCGAACGCAGACAAGTAGCGGACGATGACAGGCAACCATGACGTTGGCGCCATGCAAAAAATGCTTCAACGTTTATAGGGACCACAAGCTGACGGAGTGAAGACTAGCATGATTGCTGATGTGCTTGAAAAGTTTCCAGTCAGTGGTGAGAAATACTACAATAAGAAGGTGCATGTGCTTATTTATAAGCTCAATCATGGATGGTTTGCGCCGTCTGACGTCATGACCATGAGATGAGACACGGAGGTGAGAAAGTCAGAGAGAGAAAGCAAGTGATGTGCCGTGCGAGCAGAGAACTAAAGGACAAGGTGCGAGGTTGAAATTTGAATCAGCTGACATGACAAGACGTTTTCTTTGCTTTCGAATGCTGGAATTAGTAAGTTAGACCTTTGGCGCGTAAATCCAAAATGCAATTAGTTTCATGGAAGTGATCCTCGAATAATATACATTCAAGTTATCTATGCGGAGAAGACATATATGACCGCAAAGGACAAATATGAAGTCAGACTGAAAATTCAACGTTAGTATTACTTGCAACCATTTCTGAATTACCTTGAAGTCATAAGATTTACTTTATAATTAACTAGGATTAAACCCCCGCTCTTGATACTTAAGATGGTACAGCAAACAACTTATCGCAAAGACTTTTTGAGAGTTTTCTGGAAAAACAACTCGCCCTTGATCCTTACTATGCGGATTATAGAGGACTGGGTTTATCTGTAGAATGAACTACTTACAGTCGTTGGTGACTTCATTAGTAATCATATCAACTCACGCCTCGAAACTCTCAAAATGTGTCACGTAAAGTCTTACGTGGACGTAAAAAGTGACACGTTCTGAAGACGAGAAAGACAAGATTCAGTTTAGTAAACTCGCTTGACAGTGAGTTGCACTCGAAGCTTTTCACATGTCACGTATGTGCGATGGAAGACGAGTTTGAAATTTAGGTCCAAGAAGTGTGTTGAACGCTACAATTTGAATGCAATGGTCTTTACTGAACTATGGTCCGAATATTACATTCAAAAATCAGAGCGATCAAATATACTACAAAAATGATCATACCTCCGTGACATGTTTGCATCGAACTCATATCCTCGGTTCAGTCCAAAACGTGAAACCACAAAAAATTGATATCACATAATCGGAGGTGCAAGAAAACTTGACCTCGATCCAATCTACTATAACAAGATCAATTTTGCTTAGCAAAGAGACATCGAATATTTTCTCGATAAGATTGCAAATTGTAAATACCGGGCAAGCATCTAGATGAAAAATTCCAGCAGTTCATTCAAAGCAAAAATACGAATTAGTTAGTCGACCACACGTACCCATTGCAAGCTGGATACAAGAAACAAGAAAAAATCTCAATCGGTGCTCTTGTGCTACTATCGGTGATGTGTCGATCTGGTAATGCCAAGGAACATTATCATACCGGATTTTGTGTGACGGTTGTCCAGGAAAACACGAAGTTCCTGGTTGTGGAGATGTAGTGTGTCGAACAAAGACAAGACAGAGAGAAACAACCACGAGCACAAACGTCGCAAGATATACCAACTCCTATTTTATATATACTCCTGGTCTTCTTTTCCAAGAATACTAAACAGAGAAACAGACCTGAGGGGTCTATAGTCTGCACCCACCTCTTTAAAAGGAGCCCCTGAATCTCAACCAAGATCCAAAACTATCGAAGCGTAGCTCGAAGTAAGAGAAACATCCATTTGTTAACAAAAAAAGCTTCATCAACGTCACACGATTCAAACCCAAGTCCAAACAACGTCCATGTACAAGCTCTTAGCTAAAGCTAGCTTTACCACAAGCTGTACATAACCAACTAGATTTTCAACGGACTCAAAAAGAGTAGAAACCGTAGCGAAGGAACCGAAAAAGACTTATCTGAGACCTTTCTGCTTTCATCAAACGGTCTTCAGATATCGATAAGGTCTTCTTCTTTGACTCCATTGGTCCAAGAAACTTTCAGATCCAACTCTTGACAGCCGAGATATCGTCAATTTTTTATCGCATGTGACCGAGCCCTCAAAAAGTCCTCCATATGACTTAAAATCGCACACACCACCCAAACAGATCACTTGATCTGATATCTGTCTTCTCCGGTACGTAGATCTTGCTACCCTGAACCCAATGAGACTCCAAACAAGTCGTTTGGAGTTCCTCTCGCAAAACCATGCAAGAAATTTGATCACAGGATGTCAAAAATCTGACGTAAATTGACTCCTTACGGCTCAAACTCGCTCACCACACCCAAACCAACAATCCAATCCACATACCGTCTTCTCCTATGCGTAGGTGAAGACTCCCTGATAGCGTAGGCACCAAGAACAAAGAGCTCACCGATCGCGAAGAACAACCCAATCTCAAGTCGCATGCAACGAAAAACTGACGTAAGCGCTTCCCTGCGAGTCAATTTCCTTCACATCTCTCAAATCTTCGATGAAACTTCATATAGTCTTCAATTTCTTGAAGAACTCGGTGTTTTGATACCGATGGATCCAAGGGCAGCAAGTTTGGACTCCAGAATTGTCTGAACGGTCCAACTCTCCTTCACATGTCACTAAAGCACTCCAAATCTCTTCCCTGCGTCTCAATTTTCTCCAGAACACACTCCTTGATCTGCCTCTTCACGAATCGTCTTAATCATTGCGTAGCCTGCACAGATCTGAACCCAACACGATGCCTTCGTGTTTGCCTTAGATCTCCAAATCCTTCGAACCGTCTGCCGACAAGTCGCAGATGCAAGCTAGTCCTTTAAGTAGCCCCTTACATCAATCGCAGTACATGAAGTTTTTCACAGATAATGAACAAGTAGACCCCTTGTGTCCTTAGTATAGCACCATGAGCCGCAAATACCTTATTAGCAATAATAAGCTAGGGCATAGCTTGATTTTTTCTTCTTTCGAGTCTCATAATTTCACTACTAAGCGTCCAAATGAAGTAGACAAATTGCCCATGGAAAGCTGACAACTAGCTCTATCCATTGATGTAATGAAAGTTAAGATCTGAAGTTGTGCAAAAAGTCTCATTTTCAGTCCCATGAGCGTGTTTGGAGTGATAATGATAAGTATCAGAAATAGATTTTCAAGTAAAAGTCGATCCACGACACGACAACGTCCTTTCCAAATCCCCAACGTTTAATAGCTAAATCCACACAGCCTTACAACCACAAATTAGATACTTCCATCCACTCAAAGATATCTTTTTTTGTTGCACCAAAGGTCTACGAATTGAACTCCAAGTGTGTATTGTTTTCTAACGAAAGTCTCTCTCATCTTCCAAATGTATGTCGTGCGCATACTCATCGTTACACAACATATATCGTTGTCGGAGATACACGACACATACACATAACAATGGACGATCTCATACACATACACAAGTGTACCACAATGACAAATGATATGTACTCACTCCATCATGCCAACCGGCACTAAACAGTCACTAAAGTCGAGCCAAATCTACTCTGTGCTCGCAGAGAATCCAGATTGCACTCGTCAAGACTACACACCATAGCCATGAGCTTGAAGACTCAACTCGAAGAACTAAGGCCTCCAAGCCCTACCTGCAAAGTATACCTTAATGGACTATCCCACCAACTCGCTCTAACGACACTAATGGCCCTACCGAGATTAACCACTCCGTACTCGATCAACCTAACCGAGGTGTCAAACTGACATGACAACTATCATACGAATACACATTGCTACACAACATACATCGCTGTCAGAGATACACCACACACATGACACATGGATGATCTCATACACATACACAAGTGTATCACAATTATCTCCCTAACTGATGGTTAGGTCTCTCTAACTCCAGGTAGTCTCATATCTCAACTATGTGATATACACCTTCATGGGTGCAAGGATCAAGAGGCCGGATGCTACATCGTCTCATCATTAGTCGCTTGTCTGTAATTCATACCACGCAAAGATCTAATCGGTTATCTCTGCTATATACATCGAGGACAAACCCACCGTCCAATAAGAATGACATTGAGAGGTGGAGTCAAACACGACATGTGTCAACTTCTCGAACAACCATCACACACCAACACATGGGTTGCTCCACCAGCAGACTCACACAACATACACCTCAAGTTCTCACGTACAACTGCTAAGCTTGGATCAATGGTATCATTGATGTTGAGAAGATGACATGGCGTGCAATTACAAGCATGGTTCTTCCAAACAACACCATCATGATCCTCTAACATGACTACTCTAGAAGGTAACACCTCACGCACTCGTAAAATAATGCACCTTGTGGTCACATCCAACAATCATCGGTGTAGTCTACTGTAGATAATTATAATCGTCAGGATGAAACCTGCAAATCGATGATCGATAACCTCCTCCTCGAATAGTCGCATATCGCAACATATCTCTATGCTGAGCAATCGCTAGGTTCTCAAAAGTCATAGGCATAACTCTCCAAAATATCTCAGCTCGTTGAGAACTTGCTCCCATCCACATATTCGGATCATCAAGATTCAGCACCTCAGTAGAATCATGACGAATGACCAAAGATAGATTTGGATAATAGAAAATACGGTGAGAAGGAAGCCAAAGACGCTAGTTGGCTAAAACGGTAGCCCATAGCCAACCATGATAACTGTACATCTCAGTCTCCTAAGTGACCTTTCTACAAGCCATACTTGCGCAATCTTTTCTTCACCGTCTGAAATATCCTCTCCGCCAACCATCCACCTCAGGATGATCTCGAGATGTAGTTCGATGATCAATCAGCACCTGATCACACAAGGTCTGAAACTCATCAAGAAACTATGTACCTTGGTCTGTCAGTACTTCAGCTCGTGCTCCAAAACGACTCAGCACTTGATCTTAGAATACATACGTTGTCTCTTCACTCGTCTTGTCCGATAATATCACCAACTCAATCTACTCAGAGAAGTGCTCCACCATCATCAACACATACCGGTGGTGACGTATAGTCAACGGTAAAAGTCCCGCAGAATCCAAGCTCCAACGGTAACGTAACTTTATAATCGATAAGGGGTGTAACTGTGGAGTAGGAGCATTAAACAATGCTCGTACTGTGATGACATAGGTTACACCTAGGAAGCTTATCTATTAGTAAGGTATTTAGTTATAACTAAGTGTTGAGAATGTTTATTTGCTACCCAAGTGCTTTAAGGATGTATCAAGTTAGTCATGACTAGCTAAAGTTAGTTATGGATAAACTTAACTGTACTTTTGGGCAGAATTTAGATATTTCCTAAAGAGTGAGCACTACTATCTTGTCATCTTATCTAATAGATAGAAAGGAGGTGGAAAGTATCTCTTATCTCTTTTTTGACTTGATATTAGTGGTGGGATTAAAGTTGTGGACTTTGTGGACATTAAAAACAAGAAGAGATTCCACATGTCTCTTTTTTAGTGAGTCCAGTGTAGAGGGGGTGGAAATTCAAGATTCCTTTAGAATATTTCAAAATCCCTCTAGAAGTTTGTTGACTTTGAAGGAATAAGCCCATGTGAAAAGATAAGAAGCCCATGTGATTAATGCTTTTATCTTAAGTCATATTTTAGTAAAACTCGGTAAAAATAGTTACGACTGAGTTACCGAAGAGTATCGAAGTAAAAATTTAGAATGTATAAATAGAGGAGTAGAGAAGAGCTCTTCATCCTTGTTTTCATATCGTCGTAACAAGAATGAGAACTTGAGCAATATAGAGAGTGTGAGATATTTTAGCATGTGAGAACTTGAGAGACGTCGTTAGAATGGATAATTTTAGTTGATGAGTTTATAGGTGAGTGAATGATTGAACTTAGCATTTTTCTCTTCAAGTTCATGATGTGCTTCCATCAAAGTCATCAGAGATGACCCCTGAGTAAGAGACAGACCCAACATGTTGCAGATTCATCGATGACTATCGTGGAGGTTGAGAGATTGGGGGGTAGTTGATCGATAAGATCGCGGAGGGCTTACATTTTTAGTTTCGTTACCGGGACTTCGCTTGAACGGATCGTTGAAGGATGTTTAGAGTCCAATTCTACATTCGACAAAAAGAGATCATGAGAGAGCACATGAAAAGAATGTTGAGAGGAGAGAGAGCTAACGTGATGTTAGCAACATTAGAACCTTTCGTGTATCTCGTAGTGATCTATGACGTGTTCGAGGTCATTCTTTACATCTTGTTCATTTAGAAAGAGTTTGAGGAGAGTTGAAAGTGAATGCAACAAGAGTTCTAGAGAAAAGAGAAGAGAGAAGTTATAAGAGGAGAAAAATTTCAGAGTTTCGGAATTCATCTCTCTGGAAAATTTGTACAGTCGCTGTCTGATTTTCTGTATTTTTATTTTCTTATGAAACTTTCTAGTATTCTAGATTGGCTAATAACTTATCTAGGACAACAAAAATCATGAGAAAAAGTGGTCTAGAGAGGGAGATATAAATTTCCAAAGTTGAGGGGGTTTATTCGCAAGAGTTTATGAATTCTCCTCTTCGGAAAATTCGTACAATCGTTGTAAAATTCTCTGTGATTTTTATTTTCTAGTGAAAAATTCCAGTATTCTAGACTGGCTGATAATCTATCTAGGACAACAAAAATCATGAGAAAAGGTGATCTAGAGACGGAGCTATGAATTTTCAAAGTTGAGAGGATTTATTCACGAGAGTTTAGAAATTCTGATCTCTAGAAAATTTGTACAGTCATTGTCAGATTTTCTGTGAATTTTATTTTCTTGAGAAAATTTCCAGTATTTTAGCTTGGCTGATAAGCTATCTTGGACAACAAAAATCATGAGAAGATGAGGCTTGGAGAGGGAGAGAGAATTTTTCAAAGTGGAGGGAGTTGGCACTCATGAGTAAAGTGAAAATATACAAATTTCAATTCGCTGGAAATTTGTACAGTCAGCACCATTTCTTCTGATCAAGGAAGCTTTTGTTGAAACTTCATGAGTTAGTAGCTGGAGGTTTAGCTACTAGAGGCTACAAAAATCTTAGAGAGATCTCTTACCGATTAAGAGATATACGTTTCGGCTAACAAGGAGGTCTTGAAGATACTTCATGAGGAATCCAATTTGAGTGCCGAGGGAGAAGAAGAGACGTTTGGGAGTTCAAACGGAGACAGAGAAGCCAAAGTTAGTATAGATGAGTTGCGAACACGCATCTATTGCAGTTGGGGTGCCCTTTTTGCTCTATATCAAGAAGCTTCTGCGAGCATGGGGTAGATGTGAAGAAGGTTGAGTTGAAAGCATCATTCGTTGTGGAGGCCACGAATGCTCTTGGCGAAGTAGAGTTGGATCTTTACAAGAGTGGCTTTAAAACGTCTGCTAGGATTAGTACAGACGATGATCATGATGATATTATCTTAGACTCTTAATTTTAGACTGGATTTTATTTCGTGTATAGCATGTATAATACACGATTTTTAGTATAAAGCTCGAAAGAGTTAAGAAAGTGATGTAGAATTATTTTCCTCATAGGTATTTTGTCCATTTAATGATTGAGAAGGCGTAACAACATGAGTGGAAGTTCAAAAGACTAGAAAATTAGACTTAGAAACCTTCCTCAAGGTTTAGATGTCATAGTAAGTGTCGAAGAGAGCTAGAGAGAGATTATTGTTGAGTTGAGAACACTAGTATAAAACCTCAAGTAGAATCTCTGAGGAGAAGAGTAGAAACCGACTTGTGGTGTTATTTCTGTAGAGGATTAAGACATAAAGTAGTGAATTGTCCAACTAGGATCAGAGCAGAGAGAGCCAAAGGAAAGCGGGAGTTTATTGATTTAAGTCTTCGAGTGGGTCCATCTTCACCAACGTCAATTCATCTTCTAGGAGAGGATCCTTGTCCAAGTTGTGGAGTGGGTGATCTATCAAGAGGACATAAGTGCGTAGATGTGGTCGTCTTACTTACATCAGTAGTTGAGAAGTTGGACGAGACTCAGAGAGTTGAGATGGAGAAGTTGTCGACTTCAAAGGAGGACTCGGTTGAGTTGTGATGGAGATCGTCATTCGAATAGTGGAGAAGGCGGTGATGCGACTAAAACTCATGATTACCTTGGGAGAACAAATGACACAAGAAGTGTTATTACAACCATTTCCTTTCATTTTATCTATGGTAGATTATTCTCGAATGGAACTGGTGATGTTCGTACTATTTTAGTGAGTCATTGTTGCACGAAGATTAGACGAGTAGAAAGAGTAGTTACAAGATGGAGAAGCTATCAAAGTTTCATGGGAAGGACAATGAAGATGTAGAACCTTTTGTTCGAGACTTCAAAAGGGGTTGCATCGGAAACAACGTGAGAAGGAAAGAAGAATGAATGTTGTTACTGCTAGAGTTTTTAGAAGATTTTGCTCTTACGTGGTATGAAGACTAAGTGAAGAACAAGACACCTGGTGCAGTTGAAGACACATGGGAGACGTTGAGTAACGCACTCATCGAAGAGTTTCTTCCAGAAGAGAGTTATGAGAAGCTCAAACGGGACGACGAGAAAGTTCGGCAGTATGCCGAAAGGGTGAATAAGTTGGAGCAATGGTTTCGGACGGTTCTACGGAAGAGTGGAGACAACGTGGAGCTAACTATGACGGAGATTGGAGTAGTGCTGACCAAGAACTTGATGGGAGGATTGAGGCCTTCGATTCGAACCCAAGTGAGGTACGAGAAGCCAGCAACCAAAGCAGAGGTCATCAAGATCACGATAAATATGAAAGAGAGTTCGGATGAAGGAGATATCATCCAACCACATCATGCCGCTATGATGTCGACTCTGACTCTTGATGTAGTCACAACGATAGCATCTGCACCATCACAATTGATGATCGCTTCAACACTAGCTCCTACTCCAACGGTGGTGCCAAGACCGTTGGTCCTTACAACGATGTCTACTTCCACCTTTGATTTTCATGCCGAGTTGAAGAGCATCACCGATATTCTTGCGGATCTCAAGATAAATGTGGTGCAGCTACGAGAATGGAGGAACAAAGGTGGAGGCGGAGGTCAAAGAGGATACGACAACAATCCTAACCGAAGAAATCAAAGTAATTTTGGAGGCCACCAAGATAACTTTGGAGGAATTACTTGTTGGACGTGTGGAGGTTTTCATTTCCAGCGAAACTGTCCTAACAACGGAGCAAGAGGTGCCAAAGCTGTCAGAATGAATGTGGATGGAGAAAATCTATCACAAGCATGAGACAAGAGAGTGGCTACTATCGATTTAGTGCGAGATCTCATCTACAAGAAAGGAGAGAGTTCAAACTCTTCTCGTGCACCGGTGGAGCTTTTAGCTCAAGAAAGGAAAAGAACTCGATTTTCTGATGAACCGATTTTCATGGAAGAGTCAGCAAGTAGAAGTACTCGTTCGAGTAATGTTTCGAGTACACCAAGAGAATCAAGAAGGAAGTTGGGGATGGCGGATTTCACCATTTCATCAGGCTGAAACTTCGTGTGTGTGTGTGTGTGTTCAGTAGGACCTCTTTTACATGTAGGAGAATTATAGAAGTCTGAATCATCATATTTTTCCTCTCCTTGAGTGTTAAAGTTCACCGCATGACCTTATTACTACTAGTTAGACCTGAATTTCACTTTTTGAACATATTAGAGGATTCTACAGCCATGTGTTAGTGTTTATAGTGCCCTGTTGTAACCTGAAAGTCTACCTCTTGAGTAAACAACCACAGCCAGAAGCCCAACGCTTTCCTAGATAGACGGATCACACTCCGACATCGTTTTGGAGCACCAGCTGAAGTGCTGACGGACCAAGGTACAAAGTTTCTTGGTGAGTTTCAAGCCTTGTGTGATCAAGTGCTGATTGATCATCAGACTACATCTCGAGATCATCTTGAGACAGATGATTTGACGGAGTGGGTAGTTCAGACGATGAAGAGAGGATTGCGCAAGTATGACTTACAGAATGATCATTTGAGAGATTTGCAGTTACTATGGTTGGCTATTGGCTGCCGTTTTAACCGAGAAGCGTCTTTGGATTCCTTCTCATCGTACTTTTTATTGTATGGCCGAGATCCATATCTATCTTCGGTCATTCGTCGTGATTCTACGGAGGTGCTGAACCTTGATGATCCGGATATGTGGGTGAGAGCATGTTCTCACACTATTGCTACACAACATACATCACTGTCAGAGGTATACCACACATACACATAACACCGATGGCATATACATACACAAGTGTATCACAATTGCCCCTCTAACTGACGGTTAGGTTCCTCTAACTCCAGATAGTTTCATATCTCAACTACGTGATATACACCTTCATGGATGCAAGGATCAGGAGACCGTGTGCTAGATCGCCCATCGTTAGTCGCTTGTCTACAATCCATACCACTCAAAGATTTAATCGGTTATCTCTGCTATATACATCAAGGGCAAACCCACCGTCCAACAGGAATGACATTGAGAGGTGGAGTCAAACACAACATGTGCCAACCTCTCGAACAACCATCACACACCAACATACGGACTGCTCCACCAGCAGACCCACACAACATACACCTCAAGCCCGCACGTACAACCGCTAAGCTCAAGTCAACCGTACCATCATGTGCACGACAATTGTCACGTCAGTTTAGCACCTCGGCTAGGTTGACCGAGTGCGGAGTGGTTAATCTCGATAGGGCTGTTAGTGCCGTTAAGGCGGTTTTTGGAATAGCCCACTAAGGGTATATTTCGCAAGTAGGGCTTGGAGTTGAGTCTTCAAGCTCCTGGCTATGATGGATAGTCTTGTTGAGTGTAACCCAGATTCTCTGCGAGCATATAGTGGGTTTGGCTTGACCGTCTTGTGAGTAATCGTTGTTGCCGTGAAGACATTGTGGAGATGGTAATTTTTCTGTTGAGATTATTGTGATACACTTGTGTATGTGTATGACATCGTTCATATGTTATGTGTATGTGTGGTGTATCTCTGACAATGATGTATGTTGTGTAGCCATGTGTATGCGCACGACAGATAAGTTAGCTCAATACGAGCCGAGATATGACAGCAATGATCATGGGTGGTGATCAGGTTTTGTTTTCAATGCTCAAGTTGGAGCAGTTGGTTCATGGTTGGTGATGTGTCCGTGGTCAACCTATGGTTTTGTCATCACGAGGCTCTCGAGAGGTTCCACGAGAGATTCCTCTATAATACGTGGTGGGTTCACACTGAGTGATTGTAAGTATCAGCCAGTGATACCAGTTTCAGCGATGAGGGATATCATTTTGACGGGTGTCAATGATACTTCTCACATTGTTATCTCATCGATCGTGTGGGATATGGACAAGATCTATGGGGTCACGAAGGGTCCTTGACGATACTCGGGTGTAGTGAGTATCATCGAACTGGATGACTTCATCCAAGAGTTTGACAGTTGGTGTGATATGCAACAGATGTAGATCTATATCTACACTCCCTTCATGGCATGGAAAGGATTATTTCAACACTTGGAGGGAGTGTTGATGGACGACTATCACGAGTTCAAGCAAGACTACGGTCTAGATATCGAGTTGTGGAGACAATATTGGTCTCCCAACTATGTGTCAATTGTTACTGACACGTGCATTTGCACTGTGACATCAGCGAGTTCTGGTGGAGCGGCGTTGGTAGTACAAAGGGAGGAGGTGCCTCCCCTACTGATAGTGCAACCACTGGAGTTGGAACTGTTGGAGGTAGTGGTCGTGAGACACCACCAAGGTTTAATCATGTGGTTCAGTTCTTTCAATGTTTGAGGAAGAACCATCAAGGTGTGAGGATTGATAAGGTCAAGAGCTTGCTGGAGTTCCAGCGGAGGATTGGAGAGAGCCTATCCAAGACGTTCAGTCGCATGAGATGGTTGATTGTCACTGAAGGAGTGATGGAGATGCAGACGGTGCAGTGTTGGTATATGATACTAGACCGTGAGCTACGATGGAGAGTTAGAGATGCGACTCTTTTACACGTGATGATACTTATATTGATAGTTATCTTTAGTTTGACTTAGCGTATTGAGCTCAACATGACCGAGGAGAGGATGATGACTGTTGACTTTAACAGTAGGGATGGCTCTTACACTTTGAGAGCATCTACTTCTTCTCAAAGATCTCTATGCATCAGCGTGGTTAGAAGGACCAAAAGGACATACAGTCGCGATCTCAAGGAGTATCTGAGGGTTCCAATGGACAAAAGCCCTGATTGTCATTCTCTGGATAACAACAGCATGGATGTTGGACTTGTGCTGGTGATCATCACCAAAGGGATTGTCTTGAGAGACAAGACACGTCTGAGACATCTCAAACGGTGCAGCGATAGTGTGATCACTGTCACAGACATGACCACACTAGTGATCAATGTTTTGATCTTCACCCAGAGTTGTGTTGAGAGAGAGCTACCACTACGGGTCGAGGAGTAGGAGCTCAGAGAGATCATGGAGATCGTGTTGACGGTAGAGGTCTAGCACCTAATAGAGGACAAGTCGTTCAACTGCTGATCTTATTTCTGATGCTACTTTGACTACTCGGATCCAGTAGTTGGAACGACAGATAGCTAGTATGATTATTTCTCAGTCAAGATTTGGTTCGAGAACGGATGCCTTCATATCTTATGGAACAGAACCAGATCCGCACGAGTTTATTTGCAGTGTAGCACAAATAGATACATCAGAGGTGATTACTCGAGGAGCAACACGTGCTATAGAGTCCCAAGGAGCATCATTGAAGTTGGATCCACAAAGAGGAGGCTAGTAGACAGACTAGTTCCTCAGTCATTTACATTATTAGGCGCTTAGGACCTCTTTTATGATTCCTAGCCGTTCTATTGATGGTGTAGATCAGTTAGGTGCACGGACATGACACATTGGAGTAGAGACGAGTCAGCTTTTGAGATCTATGGATGTAAAGCACGACACATTGTTGAGACGGCCACGTCTATCATGCAGACCTTTTTATTTTCAACCACGGTGTCGTGTTACGTTACATCTCATACAGTGAAACAGATCTCCAGAAGACCCTCGACTGACATTTCCACAAGAAGTTGTGCCCGGGCTTACCAAGCTGGGTAGGAATTAAGCTAGGGTTGAGCTAAGTAAGTTGTCCTCTAGCTTAAGTTAAAGTATCACTCTGAAGAAGAGTGAAAGTATCAAAAAGATTCAATTCAATCTCTATCTCACTTTTAATCACAACTAGAAGGTCCGCTCTTCCTGAGAAAGACTCTCCTCGATATAAATCTGGTGCTTCCACTAAGAATTGTCTTGGGATGATTGATCGTGGAGGTAGAGATTTTAACACGAAGAAGAGATAGATGGTAAGAGCGGAAGCGCTGCTACTGTCTCTACGACTATTGCATCAATGTATATTGCCGCACCTTCTGCTGCACCTACGTCTGCAGCGACGACAGTATTGGGTCTTGATACTACTGAGATTTTGAAGATGCTTGCGATCCTAGTTCAACAACATCTGATCGTCGGAGGGGGTGAGTTAAAATCTACGAAAGCTTTACTAGTGATTATGAATAGATGTGAAAGATTTGAAGATAGAGATATTTCCATATATCTACGTGAGTACAGAGGAGAGATGGAGCTTGTGAGGGTGACTAATGCGGAGATGATGGACAGTTTTGAGTTGGCTATGATTCTTGAGTTGCATGATCGAGTTAGAGACGCTTAGGACCTCTTCTATGGTTCCTAGCCGTTCTATTGATGATGTAGATCAGTTAGGTGCACGGACATGACACATTGGAGTAGAGACGAGTCAGCTTTCACGATCCACAGATATAAAGCACGACACATTGTTGCGGACCCTTTTATTTTTAACCACGGTGTCGTGTTACGTTACATCTCATACATTGAAACAGATCTCCAGAAGATCCTCGACTGACATTTCCACAAGAAGTTGTGCCCAAGCTTACCAAGCTGGGTAGGAATTAAGCTAGGGTTGAGCTAAGTAAACTGCCCTCTAGCTTAAGTTAAAGTATCACTCTGAAGAAGAGTGAAAGTATCAAAAAAGGTTCAATTCAATCTCTCTCTCATTATTAATCACAACTAGAAGGTCCGCTCTTCCTGAGAAAGACTCTCCTCGATATAAATCTAGTGCTTCCACTAAGAGTTGTCTTGGGATGGTTGATCGTGGAGGTTGAGATTTTAACACAAAGAAGAGATGGATGGTAAGAGCGGAAGCGCTGCTACTGTCTCTACGGCTGTTGCATCAATGTCTATTACCGCACCTTTTGCTGCACCTACGTCTGCAGCGACGAGAGATTTTGAAGACGCTTGCGATCCTAATTCAACAACATCTGATCATCGGAGGGGGTGAGTTAAAATCTACGAAGGCTTTTCTAGCGATTATGAATAGATGTGGAAGATTTGAAAAATGAGACATTCCCAGATATCTACGTGAGTACAGAGGAAAGATGGAGCTTGTGAGAGTGACTAATGCGGAGATGATGGGCAGTTTTGAGTTGGCTATGATTCTTGAGTTGCGTGATCGAGTTAGAGACGTACAGAAAAGAAATCTTGGGGTTTGGTTGAGTTTTGAACGAGTTCTTCGAGAGAAATTTCTTGAAAAAGATTCTATTATTCAGGTATTTCATGCAGCTAACTGTACTCGATTATAGATTCAACGGCAATAGCATTTAAGCATTTAGAACACTGGTTTCTTTTCCCTTTCATGCATCAATCAACGTTGCATCATCAAGTTCTGTCGTATTATGTATCACCTCTTGATACTTCCAAAATACATCACAGAGCGGAAATGCCAAAACATTTATGCACAAAATGGGTAAGCAGTACGATAATTGATCTTAGGGACTCTTCACACTTGCTGATTAGTTTATTTCTAATACACTTTCCCAACCCATTGATCCATCGCATAAGACTCGGATTCTAGTACTATGCCTTTCCTGCAATATAGAATCATCTTCAAGTACAAACATGTTTTCTCGTTATATGTTGTAACAAGTAGTATCACACGTATATAATCAGTACATTCACTTTATCCAGCTAGAACCGTTCTCCTTGCGCGCACCAGTCCTTCCATAAAAGAAGACCACAAGATATCTCGAAATAACCACAGAAGTACCCCAAGGAAAGGACTACCTCGACCCATACACTTGAGAGCACTCGTGCAAAGAGGAAGCTCGGAGAAAATAAAATATAAAAAATGTGAAAACAAAGTTGAGATCCTAATATAATACGGAATTTTTACTCCAACAAAAATATACTACAAGTGTGAAGGGAGCTTAGAAAAATCCAATAAGATATACCGTACTACAAGTGTGAAAGGGGCATTTAGAAGCATGAAAGTGGGCCAACCTACTTTGTCATCTTGCTGTGGAGAAAATACTATACAGTCAAAGGACGTGACCTCAAAGACAAAAGACAAAGCTTCTCTGCTGTGTTCTTTGTACCGAGCGGCTGCACTTTCTTGATTTACAGGGCAACGATCCCTCTTGATTGCCAGCGGTGCAAGAATGATATTTCCTCCCTGACAGGACGACGACGACCCACAGGAGAGGGCTTGTAACTGAAGGCACGTAGTGCTCCACCCGAAACCTTTAGAGCAGTTTCGGCCGTACGTAGTCTCCTTCTTCGGCCCACCATGGTTTAGCTTTACAGTCTATTTCTAAAACCTTCCAGAGCACATTTTCACGAGATTTTTACTTCTTCGTCCTCCATTTCCATCAATTATTTACTTGGTCGGTCCCTTATGTTCCTAACGTTACTTGATCAGGTCCATTACCGGGTATAGTATGTAGAGGCATGTCAACATGTTAACAGTTAAGGTGAATTGGACCAGATGCGTGGTGACATGGACGAGTTCTTAAAGTGAGTTTGCAGTTAAGTTAACAGTCTGATGTGGCCAGAGCCAGACAAGGCTTAGCCATCGTTTCGCACGCAGTCGTCGTCGTTCGTATATGGGGTTTAGAGAGCTGTGTATGTGAACGGTGACTGTGGGTGGTATTTTGACAAACGATTTCAATTCTGAGCCGGTTTAGAAAGATCGATCCAGTGAATACAACCACCGTGGGTAGCCGAGGCTGACATGTCAGTCTCTACACACTATACCTGGTCATGGGCCTGACCAAGTAACGATTGAAACATAGAGACCCGACCAAGAAAAAGGTTCTGCGCATGGGCTTACCAAGCAATTATTTCCATTTCCATAGCTCGAACTAGAGCTTCCTTAGAGTGATCAATTGACTTTACCGTTTCTCTTGAGTTCAGAGACGGTTGAATGCTGAGTTGTAGGTTAGCATCCGGTTTTAAATAACTACACGTGGTCAACAAGCAATAGCTTGTTGGCTACCCCATCCGCCTGTAGCCCGGGCGCCGTGGGGTCGAGTCTCCTGGCGGGCAGCAGCATGCCGCTGCAGGGAGCCCCACAGCGAAAAGAGGCTTAGAATTAAAACCAAACAACAAAGAAAAGAAACTACACGCGAGACGTCCCTACGCTACAGTCGATTACCTGGAAACCTCTTGCTAACTCTAGTATAGTCGAAAAGCGTTCTACAAGTAAATCAGGGTACCGCCTAGTTCAACTCTAGAGATGAAGGATGTACAAGTAAAAACCACATTTTCACTCTCACGGTGAAAAAGCAAGAAATTGTGTTTCACTGTACTTGTACCCGGAACGTAACTGACCTTAGTCACCTACCCATGCCGGACTCCTTTGTTCGGGATCTGAGCCACTAGAGAATATCCCACAAACCTCTAAATCACGGTTAGGAGGTATTAGTGCGTGTCAAAGCTAAGAGAGACGATCCTTTTATGAAACGCTGTAGTTTATTGAAGAGCAGCTTTGTGTAGAGCCGTTAATCGTTTATTCATTATATCTGTTAGTTGATATAATAATTTGAAGTTTTAGTAGAAAAGCTTTTAGAATATTAAAATAAATTATTTGGATCCTACACCATTTTATTGGCATTTCGTATAACTTTTACATGACGTAAAATGTACAATCACTAGACGTATACAATCTACTCCCGTAAATGAGATCTCTCGAACATCGGTGACAACTTTGGAACGGGATTATACACGTTTTGCAGTATTTGACACATATTGTCATGCAAGCCTTTCGTCTTCTTACCATAATAATCTTGTCATTTCCGTTACAGATTGAAGTTTAAGTGACCCTAACAAGCAAGAGATCACATTTACAGTTATAGACTGCGAATGTAAGATGACGTGAATGTTTACGTACCACTTCCACAAATGGTACGTACAATTTATGGCAAAAACCTGTAAAAAACTTTACGGGAGTCAGGGGGAATCCTTTACAGCCAAAGGATTGAGGGCCACTCAATAGATGCTTCAGCGCCAACCCACCAGCACAGCACGCACATACAGCTACATTGCATTGACGACTACGTTTTCTTCACTCTGCAGCTGCTTTTCATTCGCCGCTTCACAACAACAGCTAACTTCCAAGCGTACAGTACTGCAGTCTGGCTACGTAGCACGGCACACTCTGTCGAAGAGGAAGGTGTCGGGACATAACTGTGGCAGAGTCCGACAGGGAGCTACTCACGAATCAGGCTATGATCCAGCGCTCGGATAGATTATTTTGGGCCTTTTGTTGCCGGTGAATAGCCGGTCGCAATATACGAAGATACCGTATTGCTATTTAGGTTCGCGCATAAATTAAATAATTATTAGGCTGCGAGAATGTTTAGAGAATACAAATTTGAACTGCGCGAAATCTTGGGATAATATTACTGACACAAGTCAAGATATATTTTTTGAAGAACATCTTTTTCCTGCCCGATTTGATTACAGATACAATAAAAAGTTTTAAAATTAGAGATATTAAATCAAGTACCAAAGGTGCGCGAATATAAAAAAAAATAAAAGCAGACTGCGCGAAATGTTCATACGAACCATTCTGTGTGTTCGCGCAGCTGCTGCGCGAACTTAAATAGCAGTACGGTACTATCCTCCTTAGGAGTATATAACAACCACAAGGCTTAATTTGCAGGTCAGGTGCAGGACTGTAGAAACACTTACATTCAATTAACCTCCGAGATTTGCTTCATCACACCCCCCAGTAGGTTTCTTGTGCTTCATCACATCTTTTTTACCGATGTATTGTTTGATAACACACTTGACTGATTATCGACAGTAAAACTAATCACTGTTCCATGGTGTTCATCTTTTCAACTATCTTCGATTATGACTAAATACCTCTTTCCTTCAAAATAGTTTCAACAATAAAGTACTCGTCATGTATAATCAGGGGTGTGATCAAAGAATACATCGTTAAGAAAGATGTTATCAAACACAATTACTGGGGATGTGATCAAGCAAATTCAGCGAACATGTGCAAAAATGTAACTTGATCGAACAAACATGAAGGAAGAAGAGTAAGCATCCCCTAGCATACGAATCCAGAACATAGATCGATTCCTTCACACTATCTGCACCACATGTTCGGACTGCCAGAGAGTTGTCATACAATCCTTCCTTACAAATGCAGAGGACTTGTACTACTTTTATGTCAACTATATAGAGCCATCTTATGAATGTTTCCATCACTGTAACCAATGACAGGTTTACATAACCGTTTGATTTATTTGCGAACATTAGGCACCTCCTCACTTGGAGGACAAGACCCACCAGCCAAGAATTCATTTGGGTTAAACACTCGTGATTCCTGTTCGATCGGTGCACCTTGAGAGCACTTTCACACCAATCTAGAATTGTTACTTCTGAAGAGACATGAGAAACCACTAGGGAACATCCATCAGATTGTCGAGCTTTCCTCTTACAACGTCTTCTCACGTTAGAAAGCCTTCGCTTTCTACCTTTGAAATGGCTTCTTCTCCTGGACTAAAACAATGCAAGCAAAGTGGAGACCAAATCTTAGTTTATGGTAACCAGATCCAAACAGCTACAGCTACTACTTTGTGCTGTTGGTTGACAGAAAGCTTCTGGACAATAACTGTACAGAAATCTTAGGCGGCAAGATGTCTGCAGCATTCAGTGTCTATAATCTGAACGGAAGGAAGTTCAGGCCTACCTGACCGGAACATGAACAGCTCTTGTTCTCTGCTGTTGATTGATCCGAGAGAAGTTTCTCAGCAGCAGTTTCATGTGTGAAGCAGGAAGGAAGCTTATACTAGTTATGAAGGCACATATTCATGCAACAGACCATGGAAAATGATCAAGGCACTCTTGAGGAAATCTCCTCACTTCGGTGATCGGATGTAATGAGTCTATCTGTTCATCGAGCATTGAACTATCTACAGAAAATCTTCTTGGATCAAGTAGCTAGAGCCAGTGAGCATCTGTAGGTGGTGGGGTTCGAGTGGGGATCATGGTACCTGATGGTGAGGCTTGGACGAGCAAGAGACTAGATGTTATCTTCTACCAGAGGAGTTATGAACCGTTGTTTGATACACTCGATACTGATTTCACTTTCGCATACACTTTCTCCATACAGCCCTTGATCTCAATCGTAGATGGAAATTCATCACAAGCCTCCACTCATTGCCCTTTTAATGTTCTAACGAGCTAATGTGAACGATTACTTCTCCTAAGAACTAGTGCATGCTTATGATATGCGATTCCAGATAGTTGATGCTTTGGATGTACTGATATTGATGTGTGTGATTCAGTCGTAGTCATCATATTCTTACAGGTTTTAGTTCACTACTGCGCAGTTATATACCCTCAGTTTATCGATCCTCTGTAAGCTCGTCATCCTCCTTACGGATCTCAAAATATCTGCGGCTTTCACTTTCGTGACAGACCGTGCCAGTACTTCTTTTGGTGAGAACAACTTGAACTACGCATGCACCATTATATTTATACACTACCACTTCCGTTCAATCTGAAGCGTGTCAATCAATCCGTGTGTAAGCAATCACGATCCCTCGCACGTCATCAATCTTAGTATATCAGTTTCCAAGTTCCCGAAGGCAGTGTTAGCGATCACCATTGCATGAGATCGATCGCTACAAAGCTTCTAAAGGTTCTTGGGCATTCCTACCAACAGGCTTCAGCAGGAGAAGCAAGTTCGTAGGGAACGCTTTCTTCATGAAACAGATTTGTGAAACAGATTTCATTACATGGAAGGTCTGAACTCCTGAAATGGTATTGTAGAATTATTGGGAAGGTCAAAATTACACCAGAGGCTGATCCGCTCGTCAATATACACTTGGGGCTGCAGAGTAAAGTACCTAGCGGGTTTACTGGTAGGAAATCACGAGTACATCTATTCTACTGCTGTAGATCAGCTGGAACGTTTCCGACCCTATATTCGATTTGAGGTCATGAGTCAGACTTGAAGTTCCTAGGACAGCCCTCTTAACACGAATTGCAAGCGATTGATTTCGAGTCATTACAGTGGGCGTGCCGTCAAGGATGATTCAGAGAGAACCGGAGTCAGTGCAACTTCTGCGTCCACCGCCGGTGATCGACACATGTCCGTCGGGATCTTCGTCGGTGTTCAGTGACATTAGTGTCCGTACGCTCAGCTTATGCCAGGACTATGAGCAGACTCAGAAAGGAGATCCTGAAGTGCTTAGGCAATGAAGATGATCTTCAAACAATCTCGCCCAAAGATTTAGGGTATGTTTCTTCGTACATGCAGGATCAGCAGATCTCATCCACATACGGTATGTTTGTCACCAACTGAGTACCGCATTAATTCATGTATATGCGTGCAGGAGAATCTCTTGAGAAATACAGGAATGGACAGACAGAACTGGAATGGACATCAGAATAACTTCAGCTCATTAAAACAACTCTGCTCAGTGCTGATACTTTGTGAGAAATAAAGTGGTTGACAGAAAGCGGACGAGAGATCATACCGAGCGAAATGACGATCCGTAAAGAATGAGTTTCAAAGCACGAGAAGCAAACAATAAAAATATCTACTCGATTCAGAGTATAACACTTTCAAGTAAAACTTGAACCTATTTACAGCTCAGAGATGGCACTTGAACAAACTACTGTCAAATTCTCTTGATCGAACATCTGCGTCTGAGTCCACAGTTAGGAGTGACTCCATCTGCTCCGCCACCATCCTGAGAGACTGGAGCTACTTTTATCTAGACCGCTCCATGTCAAATTCCAAGACTCAAAGTCCGCGGTATTTGAGCACGACCGTCAAAACATGATCATGGGCTACAAAGATTGACAGTTTACTCTATTTAGCCGTAGCAAATTCGCCGTCCCTGGCGTACTTCCCGTACTTTTCCTTCATTTTGTCGGCGAGCTTAGACGCGTTGGTGTCAGCCTTTCTTGCTGCGCGTTTCTCCGATTCCTCTGTCACTTGGTGAAGATTTTCACCTCTATTAGCCATTTCCAAGTCCTCGTAGTAATCGACGAACTCACAACAGCTGGCGATAATCGCTAGAATCAAAATGACCCCTTGCACGCATCCTGTGATGAAAAAGATACCTCCCATGAGCCTGAGCAGCTTTTTGGTATCTGAGGTGTTCCGCGTCGAGTCCATGTTCCTCTGCACTTGGTCGACCTTGATAAAGATGACCAACCCGGCTGCAATGAGACCTCCGAGCGAGAACAGAAGAGCGATGAGATGCCAAGAAAAGCATCCTACTGACTTGGTCGCGCGAATGCCGAACAACCCTGCAAGCACTGATACAACGGAAACCGCAAGGAAACACCATCCTATCCGACTGGGAGGACGTTCCAGATACACCTCAATGACTATCGTGGCAATGGCCGCGATAATAATTCCGATGTTCAGTATACTCAAAAAACCAGTCGACGCCCTAGCAAGGCAGCCCTTAAACGATCTCGGCATGGCTGCTGACTTCCAAATCCCGCACGAAAAGCAACGACTTCAAACTCCGAACAATATACGAATGACTGATCGTCCGCAGAACCCAAGAACACACTCCGGCACCTAATGCTTCCTCTTCCGCAGTCTCGGTCAAACAAATAGGTTTCTGCTTCGTTTCTCTTTTTTTTTCTCAAATCAATCAAATCGCCTGTCGATGAAGAAAAGATGTACACGATTAGAGAGACTGACTCATCGCAAACGAAGACCTAAGGGAAGGTGCAAGAAGGAAACCCGCACTCAAACCACAAAAACGACGAAGAATTTTTTCGTAATATAGAGATCTGTCAGAAAGAGAGGCTCCGGGGAAGAGCTGACGGCTTCCCGGATCAATCAGTTCCAACGGTATAGCGCGTCGAGACTCGAGACTATCTCTCAGGAGGAGCGTCACTACTGTCTCACCAGTCTGCCGAGACACGAGGTGAAGAGAAGATGTAAGAAGAGCACGAGAAGTGACTACTGTAGTCTGTAGTGCTGGTGTTTTCCTCGTCCACCAGCTCCGAGTTCCAACGGACCATCTTAAATTAGTCCTCTCCTAATAATAATTACTTCTCGGTCTTTACAACTCGGTCCGTTGGTGCGGGCTTGCCGCAACTCTGAATCAACACAGTAACGTAGTGCGACTGTCCATAAGAACAGTGTCTCCAACAGTCACCGGTTCGTGCCCGTCGCTTGATGCCTAAGAAGGTTGCAGTGTTGCACTCACATTGCTCTGCGGAATGCGGAAGCCGAGATAAATAATGCGGAGGGCATTCTATTATGAACGAAGTCCATGACTGTGTCAGAGTTTAAATTATTGTAACTTCTTTCCATTACATTATCATCTCTTCCCTCTTCGGATGGCAGAGGGGATAATGTATTAATCTACTTTTATTTTGCATCTTGTATGTTGGATGATGTGTTCATTATAGATGATTCTTGAAACTCTTTAAAAATATTTACTTAGATAATATATAACTATTAAATGTTATTTTCTCATATTATTTTGAGTTTAAAATTTATATATAAATATGTTCAATATAACATATTATACTATTTATATCTGTATTTATATGATAAAGATACATTTAAAGTTGGTCGAACACATGTATATTCCTTTTAACAAAGCTTGGCCCTGTCCTCTCCTTTCTCTCTGACTGGAACTTCTAGTTGCATGCAATAATTATTATGTAGTGCAAAACTTGAAGCTGAAGGTAAACTTGAAAGTTTTCTTACACTTGGTAACTATAGGTAACAATGTTACATTTATGTGTGGAACTCATCTAGTTTTCAGGTTTGTCGTATAGTTGAGTTTAACGAAGATGACAAGCAAATTCGCGGAAAACAGGCGAACGAATTTGCGAGTTGCGGAACGCGGAGTTCTGAAAATGTACATTCTGTTGAAGATTCGACTCTTACATTCCGCGTAATTTCGAAGGTAGTGTGAGGGAATTGCAAATTAATGCGGTCATGGAAGATTGCCGCATGGTCACGGTAACCCACTCGAGTTGGATCCCACGCCCAAGTCGTCGAGCTGTCGCCAGTGCGGTGAAGAGACGTTACAGTTGTTCGACAAGCGGCTCGTCAGCGGAGAGAAAACTAGGATGGATTCAGTCAACTCTGTTCTGACATAGACATCTGACAGACGACGGGATCTGCCGACAGAAGGTAGTCGCTCGCGGCGAGACGTCTTGTTTCTGCGACAATGGTGGTTGTTAAAATCCACTTTACTGTATGTGATGCTACAGAAATGCTGCAAACTTCACGGCCTTCAATTGGATCTTTGTGGCCAGAGAGCTCGCCCAAGTCACAAGGCACTTACTGTCGAGTGCTTGTATCGTGCAGACTCCAGAGTCGTGAGCATCAGCTCGTGAGAGATTAGGTTTATACTGTTCTGATAAGTTGATTGGTTTTTGTTCCTCACCGGATGCGGATTGGCGGATTCTCCCCCGAGTTCCAGAGGGACAGTCTCAGTAGACCATGATCAGGCGAGAGCATTCGCTTGTTTTGAGGGCACTAGGTTAAGTTGGAAGTGCAGTCGAGTGAAGGAAATGTAAATGGTCCGCTTTGGAGAGGCAGCGTGTAGAGGTGTTGGCAGTTTTCCACCAGTTCGCGGATTGGCGGATTCTCCCCCGAGTTCCAGAGGGACAGTCTCAGTAGACCATGATCAGGCGAGAGCATTCGCTTGTTTTGAGGGCACTAGGTTAAGTTGGAAGTGCAGTCGAGTGAAGGAAATGTAAATGGTCCGCTTTGGAGAGGCAGCGTGTAGAGGTGTTGGCAGTTTTCCACCAGTTCGCTGTGACTTCAACATCTGGCACGCGAGCTCCATTTTCCACAAACGCGGATTGTGATATCGGGGAGAAGCCATTAGTCACTATACGCCTACCAGTGTTTTAGATACTTCGACCTCAAGCCATACATCGGAGCTAAACCACAGGTTATATTCTTTTGTGATTTTTCTCCTGAGAAATGAGTTCCCCTTTCCAGGTAAGTTGTTTGTATATAGCAGACTGGAAACGTCTTTTCAGAGTTGCCAAATTTGCAAGGCGATTACTAGATCCCACCATTCAAGTCTCGTACTCGTAGATGATCTTTCCCGTAGCTCGATTGACGTCCCTTTATTCTGTTGCATTCCTTGGATGTTGACTTTTACCCTGCCCGGCTTTGCAGACATAGTGGGCGTCTGAGTGATAAATTTGCGATCTTATTCGGTCTGTCCAATGGTGGATCAGAAGGACGCGCGCACTGATGACATCGAGGACTGCTCTCTATACGGGTTTGTTCTACTTCTCAGTTCCACACTGCCATTTTGTTGTGCTCGAATTATCTTTCTGATCTTGAGGTTCCGTAGTAATTCGAGATTGTTTTCTCTCAACTGGAAGGAGCTGCTCCTCTCGTACATCCTCTGGCAGTGAAACATTTTTGAATGATGATATATATATACTGGATGATTCTTCCATGTATCGAACAGTAAGACACTCTAATTTTTTCCTGACAAAAATGCCACTGGTCTGTTCCTCTCGTCCCTGAGTTTTTTTCTCCGCAACATTTGCCTTGTATATGACGTGCGCGAGAAGTTTTGGACAATGGATTCATCAGATGTTCTCTCCCTCTCTCATGCTGTCCATGCAGGTCTTGGATTTGGTCCGTTGCAGGAGCTCTCGTAGCAATACCAGTGGGAATCAAGAAGAAGAGTCTGGCACCGTTGGTCTTTTACGGTTCTACAGGAGCTATGATTGACATATGGGTTGGTTTATCCAGCTGTGAAAGGGCGAAGCAAGAGCAGTTGCAAGCGAGGGCTGCTGCCGAGAGCTCAGCTAAAGAGGCGAATGTTACCGTCTATCAGGAATAACTGGGACGAAGGTCACCCACGTGGAGACAGACGAATTTCGCTTTCGGATCGGATGTGTATTTTTTCTGAAACTGTCCAGGGTGAACTTTAAATGATGACGATGCTTCGAAAGTCGCGATGGGTACTCCGCATGGGATTCTTCTGCTCTTGAGGCAGCCGGAGTAGCCCTGGTCCTACGCCTGCGCCGGTGCCTGTGTTTGGACCGAGGCCTGAACGCAACTCCTTGTCCACATTTGCGTTGAGCAAAGAAAATTAGCTATCTGCAGGATGAGGTGTTTCATTCCCCAAGGAACGAATCATGCACTAACACGTGTTTCTAGGGAAGGGCTATACAACTTTGTCGCCTCCTGAAAAGCCGGATGGTTCCGAATATAGATACGTTGACCTTCAGTATTCAGTAGTTCAGTACGAAGCCAGATGGATAGGAAACATTACTCGTGTGCGCGTAATGCTTCTGGAACTGGTTTACTGCGTACTAGGGTCCAAACATATCAGTTCACGCAGTGGTTGTGTGTGTACTGTTTCCGAGACGATCCCGTGGTTTTAAGGTTCGTGAGGGTTATTACACTTGAAGGCTACATCGTGTTTGGGTTGCGGGATTATTACAAGACATGAAGTCTTACTTGGAGCACATTTGACATTGGACTTTATACTGCTCATGCTGTAAAGCTTCCTGTGCACTGAAGAAGAACTGTGTGAACTTGAAGCGATGGCCGTGTCGAGCCAGCTGTACAAGAGGATGGGACACATGAATCCATTCATGCGCTACGGGATGCCTATGATCACACTCACTGTGTTGGGATCTTTGGGTCTGTCTCATCTTCAACAAGGCCGGTAAGTCCCAACTTTTCTTCATGCAGTGGTGAAATGCTCGGACGCTCGCTGTGGGCGTATGTCAGTTTGAGTGGTCGGGCATTTCCCTTTCCAGCAACTCTGTTTGATGTGCTTGGGGCTTACTGGATGTTTGCAGGAAAGATGTAGTAGATGCACTTGATGATGAGAAGTGGGCCGCAATAGCAGCACAGAGGTCTCTAACGAGGGAAGGGCCCCTGGCTGAATATGAATCAAAGAAGAAAAAGCACATAGACTTGGAAGCCGAGTTGAGGGTGTGATAAAATCTTACCTCATTGCTGTTCATAAGATCAGCACGCCTCTTACTTGTATAGCAGAGTCAGCGAGTTGCTAAGTTTCTTCGCACATGCTGGTGGTTGTGTGGTTCCTATTGCTTTCATCGATTGCTTTCATCGATGCGATCAGACTCTGATTGGCTCTCACTTGGAAGATCAACTAAATCTGCATGAAACTGTTATGTTATTTAGCTTGTACTTAATATGCCGAGCTGCTTACCTTACAGTATGTGTGTTGTCCAGGTTTTCCAGGAGAAAGTGGACATCAATGCATTCGAGTACAAGCCCGTTCCAAAACCACGTCGAGCGGAGTGAAGGGAGATTTTGGCCAGTGATGAGGATAGAGGAGGTCGTTTGGAGCCAATCGAACCCAATTCTGGGGCGTGAGAAGAGTAATGAAGAACATGTTATCAGAGATCATGGATTTCTCTTCGAACGTCAACCTCTTCACGAGTTAGTTTGGTTACCTCGCTTTGTAAGCCGAGAACATTGTTATGTGTACAGGCAATCTCATGCTCAGCAGATACGCAGAAGTTTTCTTATTGCTGAATCCCTCGTTTTGCATCCAGTTTCCTTGAATCCGATGCATGTTTTCTAGCAGATTCTCATGTCTTTTGAGAACTACCGTTTAGGTCGAATGAAAGTCCACGCGTGATGCACCAGTTGAACAGGAACCGGGAGTGTCTAACCAAGGCTATGTTAAATGTTTTCTTCGCTGGTGGGTCTGTGTTAAGCCAGATGGATCAGCACGAGTGGAAGCTTACCTGCACTTTACAGAGCACTTGATACTGAAGCACGGTGAAAGTTAATATATCTTGCACTTTCTAACGAGTAGACTTGTTGACAAGCACGTTGCGGAAAGGAGCTTATGCTCAATATTCGATTCTAAAATCCTCCAAAACAAGCAGATGATCATCAAAGCTCGTCTTTGAAGCTGACGGCAGTAAATCGAGAGAAACAACTTTGCTGTTAAAATGTACAACAACTATTACAAACAAGTGCTGCAGAAGTGACGCAACTAAGCAGTTTTGATCATGAAGGGCTAGTTGGGCCGTAGTTAAAAGTCACTGGGATCGCTGATCGATCCATTTTTTCTCGCATCGGACAGTTTGTTGGACCACGGGACAACCACGCACAGAGGATCCTTTCGCTGGAACCCTCCCGGAAACTTGGGCTAAAGATAGTCATAACTAACGCTAGTTGGCCCGCAGCCACGAAGCCACTTAGTTCTATGGGAAATGCGCACCCATAGAACTAAGTCATACTATATATGGCCGTATAGTATATGAGAAAATTCGAGTCAGAAGCAGCTCTCTAAAATTGTGCTAATCTCATTTGAAAGCTGAGAGAAGAGAAACATATATTTTACTTTACCCTTCAGTTAGCCGTACATGCATAGGTGCTTTAGATCTAAGTACGTTACTTCTACTAATGTACGGCAATACTGGTAAACGTAAGAAACCCCTCTTCGAACTTCTGCAACACCTTTAGCTCTTCTCTGTAAATTGAATTCTTCGACCGTGCGTTCTGAGAGGAGAAAGGCAAAAGGCACAAGCAAAGGAGAAATATCCTGACGCATAGCACGAGCTCCACATTCGCTCTGTCGTTAGCCTTTTGGGGGGACTCGCACCTAGCGCTCAATCATTACACCCCTAATGTGAGTACTAGTCACCCAGAGTGCTTTTAATTATCGCGCACAGAATATTTAATTATACATCAAAACGCGAAACGGAATTATATTACAAAGTTATTAGAGAATCGCACGATTATAAAAAATTTGTCATATTTGATATTAGCCGGAGAGCCAAATATTAGGTCGCGCGATATGTTGAAGCTTATCTTTTTCCCGCTATGCGAATAATAGTAAACTCTCCAAGACCTCAGGGAGTGAAATTGACACTTGCAGGAAGTTATTTTATTAATTAATCGCACAGCCAATGCGCGATAATAAAAAAACAGTACGGTAAGTGCTTTTACTTTTGGTGAGTGCTTTTACATTTTATGTTTGTGCCATAAAATTCACACAATTACAATATAAAACTAAATTTTATGTCGCAAAAGGCACCTGATGGGGTCTGATGGAGTCTGATGGGGTCTGATGGGGATGGGGTCTGATGGGGTTGATGGGGTCTTTCTATCCGTTGGCTATTCACTGCGTCGCGTGTTTCTCATGTAAAACACTGATGAGAAAGCTTAAGGTCAAAGGCAGAAAACGTAAGGTAATTGGTAAAAGACAAAATTTTAACCACGAGTGTTACGCTGCGAAAAGCCTTGCTAGATGGTATAGCTTACAAGCCTAAGCTTCCCTAGAGCTTAGACTCGTAAGCCCACTGCAAACAAGGCCTTCCGCTATACATTAACGCATGAACGGATAGACAAGAAAAGGAAAAAGAAAAAAGAATTTTAGAAAAAGTGAATTTGTACTTTCATGTGTCTGAAAAATTCAGAGACCATACACAAATACAAATCTAGAAAGCAAACGATATCTTATCTTATGAAAATGCGTATTAGAACCATAAGAGCAAAAGATGATGAATTTTGAAATCACTCTAACTAGAGTTGTTCTTTTTTCTGAAAACGAGAAACAGTATTTATTTAGCCACCGCAATAAGAATAGAAGGGCCTCACCACATACGGATCACAGACCAAGACCGCAGCTCCCCATGCGAGGAGGCATGGTGAGCTTAGGATCTCCTTCCACTAGGACCTTATTTCGACTACAAAGCTTTCGTGTGCATGTCAGAACAAGATCGGTCGGTAATAAGCAGAGGCTTCCCACTGCAATAGTAGAAATCTAAGCATCTTTAGAGAATAACAGAATAATGTCTTTAGGACAGAGGTGGGCTCAGGGGTACCTCTCCAAATTTCTCGTGTGGAAATGATGCCATAGTCTACCACGTGGAACATTAACCTCTTTGCGTTCTTTCGACACGGTTCGTGAAGTAAAATCCATGAGAATATGCTTTTGTCTTCACCACATGTGAAGCACTTTATCATGAAAAATGCGAGTAAAAAGGACCGTAATGGGAAGTCAAAAGATCTTCAAGTGCTTCAAAGAAAAACTGTGGTTTTTGGGCAGGAACCTTTTGCTTCGATTCTCTGACGCGAATTGAAATAAGGCCCTCAGTGGAAAGAGGCACTTACTAGAGTTACAGCTGAGATGGTTGAGTCCCAGATCTCTAAGTGAAAGGTCTGGGGTTCAAACCCTCCTGCTCTCGGTTGAAGGTGCTACAAGAAGTCGTAATTATGTGAATCTAGTCCGGATACGTTGTGGTTACCCGTAAAAGATAGTCCGATCAGGATACGTTGTGGTTACCCATAAAAGATAGTCCGATGTCCCTTGAAAGGATAAAAACGGACATGATAAAAACTTTACCTTTTACCCTTTTACAACGAGTCCAAGATCAGTACAAGCATTCAGTCGCAAATAGATCCTATTGGAAGTTAGGAGTCGGGACTCTTAAGTACTCACATCTGGATTTGAGAGAATATAATCTGTGTATAATATATATATATATATATATAGAGGGTAGAGATCTCCACTAGCTCTACCCTTGTAATTCATTTCATAACAAGCTACTTAGTATTCTTAGAAAAAGGTAGTAGAGATTAAGTGTATACGGTTTCTTTGAACAGAAGAGAAAAATATTCATGGTAACCTCAAGTACAAGAGACAAGAAGGAATGTATTTTTCCTTGCTTTTATACCCACATTGGGATTAACACCTTCTCTTGCTAGTTGTACTATCAGGATCTTAATGGTTGACTTTCCACTTGTTTCATCTCTCTCTTTCGTACATGTTGGATAATATTACATTTTGTTAATTATATATAAAATCGTAATAAAATGTTCCACTAGCTGCCCGATTATATTTGATATCGTAATCAAACGTTCCACTGAAGTATCATAGGATGTGTTTTATAGCAGTCCAATGCGTCTTACAGTGATTGACTATGAACAAATTGCATTTACATTGCATATGCATTATTACTTTGCTGTGAACTAATGCATTACATTTACTGCATGAGCTATATTTGGCCAAGTAGTGGTAAGGAAAATAAGATTATCTTCTAACTTCTTGTATATAAAGTCTCATCTTCGACTTCATGATCATTAACTTCAATTGTTGCGATGATTCTAACAACTACATTCTCCCGTGTTGTACTTCTGTGGTTACCTTATTGTGTTGGAGAAGTTACTATTTTCTCTAGATCTGCTTTACCCGCGTATCATAATACATTCTTCGATTTTACCACGAATTTAAATTATTGCATGTTAAATGTATCCAATAATTCTTGTATCTTCTTCTCTTGAGAAATGAAGTTCCTCATACCATAAGTTGACATCTCCAAGATCCTTCTTCTTGAGTTTCGCTTTTAGTTCATTCTTTACATCTTCAATTGTGTATTCACTCTCCTCACATATCAATGTATCGTTTAGATACAAAATGAGTAGCAGTACTTCCTTTATCTTCAAGATGTATAGATTGGTATATATTCCATAGACTTTAAATTTGATGAATCTCATCTTGAGTAGAAAAGTGTTCCAGTATGGATGTCACTATATATATATATTACCTATGTCATGTGGGAATAAATGATATTTATTGAGTATTATGTAGAAGTAATATATTCGTTTTTAAACTTTTAATCCTTATTACTTGCACAACTGTATTTTCTGCATATATTATTATAATATAAATTTATTAGATATATTTTCTACACTCTTAACAATAATTATAATATTATTTAATATCTATAATTCATATCGTGTTTAGTGTACATTATCATCTTTCCTATCGTAAAATGATCTGGTTAATGAATTGCTGAGATAGTTAGATCAGAACTATAAATTGTTTTCAAACGCCTAATCAGTTAACTGATGTTAGTTAGATTTAGTTTTACAACTGTATGTATAAAAATTATATATAAATGGCATGTGATATTTTTGTTTCCACGACAAATGAAGTTTAATGAACAAGTTTTCAAACTATTCAAACTATTATCTCAGGTTTGAATGTTTAAAAAATAAAATAAATAAAAAATAGATATTTAATAAAATATACCTATAAATCAAAAGATCAAATAAAGAGTTGAACTCATTTATTTTTCATCCTTTATTCATATAATATGAATTATTTTCATATAATTTACAATACTTTATAATAGTATAATGTGAATTGAAGTTTTAGCCACACTTTGCTTAGTTATTAATAATTAAATAATATTCTATGTATACAATTATTTATGGGTCTTTATAAGTTCTGAAATGTTTTCTTAATGTACTCCTTGTGACATCCCATAGATCCATACAAGCATGTCTTTAGCTTACAAAACTAATTCTTCTTCTCTCTCTTGCAAAAAAAACTGTTGTGCATATACACCTTCTAACTTAACACATTATTTATATCAAGTTCACATACTCCTCGCTTTATATACATAACTAATGCTACGTTCATCTTGACATTGTTCATTTTTAACGACTAGAGTAAAATTTTCAAAGTAATCTATGTCGTATTTCCTATTCCCACCCTTTAACTACAAATCTACCCTTGTATCTACTGTGCAGCCATAAGCTTATTTATTTTTATTTATTTATTTATTTATTTTGTGTCAAGTGTTTTCTTACCTACCGGTATAGACACTTAAGTTCTCAAGTGTCAAATGATTCTTCTTCAATTATCTTTCGCCCATCTTCACTTTCCTTTGCTTCCTTGAATATCATTGCAAACATGACAACGACATTAGTAATATGAAAATCAGAATCCTCCAAGCGTTAGGGACATTTTTCACACAATTAGATCTCCTCTCCATCTCCACTTACTTACCTCTTGCATGCTCCTCTATAAAATTTTCCAATAGTGCTTCACAGATGTCTTGTTCTTCTCCTTGCAACTTATGGTTCTCTTGTGCACTTGTACTATGACGTTAGAAGCTGACTGTTCTCTTATGTTTCTTTACCCGTACTTGTAGTATGATGTTAGAAGCTGAAAATGTGCATAATAGATATATAGAGAAAATAAAGTGTTCACAAATGTATCATGTATAAGCTAGAAACGTGTTTCTCTTTCTACTAGAGGAGTGCTTTTTTATTTATGTGATCGTATGCTAGTTGTCTTTAGAGAATAAACATTATTTGGAAATACTAAGATGGTTTTTGATATTATTTTATTGTATATGACGTTAATAGGATCTAGATCTTACAATAATAATTTATGAAGATTTTCAAATATTTGTCATCGGTTTAGATCTGATTTAAAAGATCAAATAATATTATATAGTTCATTTATAATACTTTTACTATAGTATGAATGTGAACCTAAAACTTAAATAATAGTATATGAAGATTATATGAAATTCATGATCAAGAATATATAATTATTACTAAAGGGACATTTGAGCTCTAATAATCTGACTTGGGTAGTTGAAAAGTATCAGAGTCTAATAAGAGAATGTAGATTAAACCTAGAGAAATATGTAAATCTTTGATACTAATAGGTGCTAACAACAACCAGGTAACCATTAGGTGAAATAAGAACTGAGAATATTTTTGGTATTTCAGGAGCTGCTCAGAAGTAAATAATGTAAATTTTCATAAATTCTGCAGTAACTTTTACGTAGAAATCTCAAAATCTATTTGAATTCCTAAGAAAGGTATTTCACAAAAACCTCAAGTTTTGAGCTGACTTCGATGACGACATATGATAACTTTGAGAAATATCGACATGTAGTCAAACTATGTAATTAATATTATTTTTGTGTTCAAAAATTTAAAATGTTTTTTTATCTATGTAAATATTTTTACTACTTCCACAAAATTATTACTCACTACTTTACTCAAAAAGATTCAGGAACTAGGAATGTATCCTTTGCTAACCAAGCATCTAGTCTTGATCAGCAAAACATGAAGAAGCGGTCTAGGAAACTACAAGTGATTACAATCTTTGATTGCATTTTTGAAGATCAAAATGATTTTTTTATGCTCAAATATGTCGACTAGTCTTTCTAGGGTTGTCTTGTGCAAAATGTCTGAATTGACAAACATGGTGATTTTCAGCCGATTCGGAATATCCTTAGATCAATTTTGTGGGGTGCAACCATGAACCTCATGGAGTGCACACTTCATCTGACTTATCCAGCCCATGAAGTTCACATGTTGCACCCTCCTAACTCCGATCAAGATGCTCTAGGTCAGCTTAAAATTTCCATGATCATTAATTTGAGCATTTTACACAAGACAAGTCCAAAAGAGATGGTCGACATATTTGAATTAAAAACAATCATCTTGATTTTGAAAATATGATCAAATATTACAACGATGCATACACATTCATTTAATGTCGTTCTTCATTTGTGTATGAAACTGAGAGTGTGTTTTACTAGCAACAAGACCACCTTAAAGATTCATCACAAATGATGTATTACAAACATTTACTAACAATATCAAAGATTTTTCGGTGAACCAGTTGTTCGTACTTTGATTGAGGATGATAAATCATCCTGAATATATAAAGAGTGACAAGAAATAACCATGTTAGTTTTGAGTCAAGTGGTATATCAAATAGTCATCTGATCTTTACATCGACAAAAGTGAATAATTTTCAGAGAAATAGAAAGTTTTGGTTGGGACGACAAGACAAACTCTCTACAAGCAAGAAACCAACATTTTTGAAACTAGAGTCTTAACTTTTGATTTTCTTTTGACTACAATCAACCAGTTGTAAAATTTCATCGTCACAAAAATCAAGAACCAGTTGTTTCGTTTGAATATTAGATTGAGATCAAAACAAGAGTACGAGATGAAGACGAACATAAAGCGAAGAGAATGTTGAAGAAGAAGAAGATTTTGCAACAATCACGATGGCGTAGAAATTGAAAGAATCAGGTGGGTCTCATAATTCAGATGGAACATTATGTTTATTAAATAAATATATTCTTATTACTTTAGATATGAGAATTCTCATCAGTTAGTTCAGAAAGTGGTGCAAATGGGTCATGTACTTACATCATCTGGAGTTGTCACTCCATGAAGTTCATGGACCGCTCCAAAGATAAAGAGTTTGTGGATGATGTAGTGACAAATGAAGTTTTCTTGTTCATTATATTATATATGTAAGTGAATATTTATGTAGGATTGACTATAAATTATAAGAATGAGAATACAAAATTCTAGATATCTGTTGATTAGTTATTTCTTAACACTAATAAAGTTATATTGTTGGTCACTAGATTTCTGGTGTTATCATCAACGTATAACATTGTATATCAAATTACGCTTACTACATCTTTAAATTTGAAGGTCATGAAAATTAGACATTTAAATATAAAAAATGTGTTTTTGTGAATCTCGAGCCGAAACCAGTTCTTGTAAGTTAGAAAAATATTTAGAAAAGAAGAATCCATTAGCAAGTAGATACATGGTTGTTATTAGTGCATGTTTACTTCAAATTCTTTCTTCATTGTAAAGACGCGAGGAAAAAGAACTTCATTCTTTCTCATGATGGTTACTTTACTAGTTTGATATAGAATCTTAGATGTTGAAATCAAACATATCTTTATACTTACATATAATACAAACAGTGCACTACAATTTGTTCAAGTTTGTTCGACTATGTTGTGATCTCATTACAAAAGATGTGAATCAAACGTAATAACATCATGACACTAGGAAAATGCATTGTACGTGATGGGTACAAGTAGACTTTAACAAGAAAGAATGTAAAAATAAATGCTCTTGAGTTTAACAACGATATGTTACAAGACGTGGTTAGGTTGTAGTCATCTTAACCTCAGTCAAGATCAAGAATAGACTCGAGTATCATGAAAAACTATGGAGATTGTCAATTGTACGTGATGGGTACAAGTAGACTTTAACAAGAAAGAATGTAAAAATAAATGCTCTTGAGTTTAACAACGATATGTTACAAGACGTGGTTAGGTTGTAGTAATCTTAACCTCAGTCAAGATCAAGAATAGACTCGAGTATCATGAAAAACTATGGAGATTGTCAACCGTAAATTCAGAAAATGTAAAGTAACTAAGGAAAATACGGTGAAGGCAAGGGAGTGTTTGGAGGTATAGAAAGAAATTTTGGAATAGATTGCTTTTATGTCGTAATTGAGAATCATACATTAGAAACTCTTTGCTCATTTTTTAGAGATACGTACAGAAGGGCACAAAATTGAATCAGTAATAACAAATATGCAAGATTCTTTGCTTGCATCAATCTGTCTGAGCTAGAAAGAAATCTTACAGATTTCATATTCTGAGGTGTAAATATAATTTTTTTATTTTTTATTTTTTATTTTTAGATGGTTATATAATTTTATCTTTATTATTTTATAATTAATAATAAATAGATTTATGAAATTATATTTTTATAATTAATATATATTAATGTTTTAAGAATATAGATATATATTCTTAAGATATATCTATATTCTTAAGAATATAGATATATATATATAGCTCTCGTATAATGATAGCTGATCATGATTTAAGAATTTATTATGATTTTTAAACAAAATATTATATACATGATATATATAGAGTATATATGTGATATACATATTTAATAATTCAATATATATGATATGCATATTTAATCATTCAATATGATACACTTCAATATACTTTGAGAAATCATAACATCATTTCTTATCTTCTTATTCACTTGAATACTTAAGAAAAATTAATTTTAAATTTTAAAGTTTTGTCCAACTTCATTGTTGCATCACATTCTCTTTCTACCTTCTTATGTTTACAGTTTTCCTAACTGGCTCCACTCAGCTCTCTTCTCTCTGTACTCTAAACTGTCAAGTTGTTCTCAATTAGAGCTCCGTACAGCTTCTTGAGAGTTCTAGATTCATGACTTTATCCTCCCAACTCTATCTCGTTTTTCTTCAGTTATTGTAGTATTTGATTCTGGAAACTTTTGATGGTGTTAAAGATTTTATATTGTTTTATATAGCTTGCATTGTCCAGATTTCTCTAAGTCATAAGATAAATTCACATTCCTAATTGAACCTAGAATGCAAGCGAAAATCATATAGAGAACTAAATATGGTGCATATGATTGATCTGTTTAAGTAGAGACATCAGAGCTGAAGTTATGTACCGAAATAGTAGTAGCAGTTCAGGATTACCATCCGGAAGAATAGATGGACATAAGGTTTTATTCCATAAAAATATTGTTTCGGATATACATACTAGAAAACAGACATCCGTATGGAGTCCGGAGTGGATCCGGTAAGATCTATGAGAACCAAATGTGTTCAGACACCTTGATAAGATGCCATTGCAAGACACATGGAGAACACAAGAACCAGTAGTTCATCTGGATACTATTATGACGAGTTCAAGCAATTTGCATGTTGTAGATTCAAACTAATTTTGGGTACTGATTAGTTAGGCATTATAACCGTTTCTTGGAATCAACAGTCTGACCATCCAAGATACGATGGTTTTGATTATTGATCAGTCACAACTGTATAAGACTTGACGCTTTCTTTGTAATAACAAGGGATGGAACTTAGCGTACGAATTAGTTTCAGCAACCTTGTAACGGAGCTTGCTTACGTTCAACAAAAGCTTTTCCACAATACATTAGTGCTTCGCTTATCATTATGTAAACCTTCTGGACTGATGTTCAATTACCTCCCCTTCTCTTAGATAGTTACACCAATTTTGATCATTATAATATACTGAGCTTTAGATGCTATTTTCCGCATTTGAAATTTAACTATTATTTGCTAACCACCGAGTCCATACATCATTCCAGTTAAATTCATTATATATTGTTATGTTTCTTCTTTATTTCTGACGATTAAATATTAAATAGACAGCTTACCAAGTAGCCACGACCTACTTAACTTCTCCCGACCTTCCCGAGTTGGCAGATGAATGCAGAGTTAAAGTATGAAAGCAGAAGCCATGTTGCACACACTTCAATGGACCCTTCGGCAATTCCAGTTCAATGGTAGAACCTCTGATTAATCGCCGGTCTCTATCCCGTAACGCTGAACACAAGCCGCACAGTAAAGCGAAGAAGCTGAGAGTTCCTATTGTAACAGAATTGTACATGGTACAAACGAAGGACACCCGCATAGTTGATCGCTCAGTGGTCAACCACTGATTCCAACACCAAGAGATCACTTCCAGTAAAACTCATACTACTACAGGTGACCTTTGAGATGCATCGGTCCTTAATAATCCCAAGTTCCAAGTTTAGCATCGATCATGGTCTAGGTCAAATAGCTTGAGAAATACCAGTACAATCACCCTGGACTTGAACCAGAGGAAAACTTCTAAAGGAGCGGTGCTAAC
Organism: Asterella californica; assembly: GCA_036924285.1. Taxonomy (NCBI): domain Eukaryota; kingdom Viridiplantae; phylum Streptophyta; class Marchantiopsida; order Marchantiales; family Aytoniaceae; genus Asterella; species Asterella californica. Next base: position 299,659 of record JAYKYS010000013.1, read on the forward strand.
ACTTGGATCTATCTATCCACCGGAACTTCCTTAAAACAGCTCAAGGTGGTACAGCCCCCTTCTTATTGTCTCGAGTTATGGTGGACAGACTCGTCGCCAACCTCACCTCCTCAACTAAACTCAACTTCCTCCTCATGGGGTTAATGACATCTACTGTAGGGGAGGGCAAGGTTATCTGGGGAAAAATATGTTGTCCTATCTAAGGACTAAATGTACAAGAGAGGTCCAGCCTAATAGTCTTTGAACCGATTTACATAACTAAAGAAGTAGAGCTGAATGCAAGGGACTCACAGAAGGTTTGAGTTGATACACAGCTCAGACCTTACGGTATGTGCCTGAGCTCAGAAGGCCCCTACCAGTTCTGTTTGTCAAGAACCCTTCTGGTGTCAACGGACACTTACAACTGTGCCGCTGGAACAGTACCAGAATTTGAAACCCCCACTAATGACAAAGATCCAATAGCTCTTGTTTTAGCTGACAGGGGCATTGGTGTCAGCCCTGTCGCTGCCACGACGTGAGCTACAGGCTGCGCTGGAGATGGAACAGGACGCAAAACACGAATCGCCTCACCAAGAACCTGATTTCTCTTCAGGTTCTGGAGCATCTCTGATCGAAGAGTATCCTTCTCAAAATTTGAAACTGCACAAGAATTTACCACAGTTACAAAGCCTGATAAGTTCATCCGCGTCTCTCACGGGTACATTTGAGCAGAGAATACACCAAGTTCCCCACATCTGTGGGTGCAGAAAATGAGCATTTGTTCTGAAACCAGATAACATCGTGCGGCGCAAAAATCACAGGCATGTTAGACTTGAAGTTACTGCTGTTAGCCCAGAAACTTCGGACTATGAACTACGTCCAGAATATGTATATAAGCAGCTTAAGAGAAACGAGTTACTTGCATGTATGACAACAATGAAGTATTTCGACAACTTAAAATCTAGCCTAATATCAATGTACGATCCAGTGCTACGTGTTCATTCAGTCAAAACACTCCTACAAAATCTTAGGTACAGTTGAAAGTAACCAACATGAATGAAGTATTTTCATATACCTCGCCGTTTCCCCACGGACACAATACTCCGAAGACAGTCCCTGAATTCAGCCAAAATTACACGCTCTCTTTCTGTGATGAGGCTAGCATAAGGCCCGGCTGAAAATGTTCGTCCTGAAGGTGAAGGAGGGGCGGTAAATAGGGTATCCTGCTCATCGCACATCAGTGCTAAAGTTCCAGGTGACATGGCACGCTTCTTGCGGCCATTCTCCAGCTCTCCATCTTCAGCACCTGAGTTCGATTCAGCTGTTGCCGTTTCACCTGTACCAGCTTCGTCTCCAGCTTTCTCCTCCCGAACTGTTTCTGTGTCAAGCGTCTTCCCATCCTCTTGACTTGCAGCTGAGGGGATGTCTGGAGTGGGGTTTGTAGCTCCACTATCACGAATCTGCATTGTGCTCGGCTGAGGCAAGCTCCCTGTTACAATAATTTCCATAACTACATTCAGAACGGCGTATTTTCACACTAAGAAGAACTTCTAATGGACAAAGAAAACACGAGTTGAAAAACAAATGAGAATACAAAGAAAGAACGAATTCGATGCTGGGAATATGCGGGCACAAATCCGAATGTAATTACCAAGAGGAAAAGTATTTACACAGCACCACAAAACTAACAGAAACATAAGCAGAAAAGACTTTCGCAGAATAGTGGATTATTCCTGATTGTGATCTCGTTCCTCTCATCTGTTAAAATCCCGGATAGTGATCCTAAGAGGGACCAAATGGGTCAAGATAGTTATCTTTACACCATTCGCAGACGGTGTACCTGACCCAGTATGACGTGTTCGACAAGCAATCATTCTTCTTTGCACGTGATACTCCGTGTGAAATACGTGCCCAGAATGTCTGCCCATGAACTTCTTTTCTTTTGATTGCGCGTACGGATTGGTTCAAGGACATTCTCAGACTATCTTGGGGGGGGGCTCTGCAGGGAGACCGAGCAGATGCTAACAGACTTATTGTGGAAATCATATGGAGGACAAGGCAACTGAACGGCAAAATCCTAAACTACCGGTGATCGAAACTCAGAACAACTGAACACAACCAGTAATTTGGGTACCTTTAACAAAACGAGAAACAGTTCCCTAATACTTCAGCTCAATGGTTCCGTGGCAAGGGCCAAGGCAGCCCGGGACATTATGACTCTGATTCACTGTCCACAGGAAGTACTAATCACGAGTGGAAATTATCCTGCCCGGAAATGAACATGACCAGAGTTTCAAGATGACAAGCCGTGGATCGGCTCTGAACGAGACCCCTTATGCAGGTGAGTTCAAACCAACAGGTACTAGAAAAGAAACATGGCAGCGGAGGCCCCCCGCTTGCAATTACGACTCTGGTCCACTGCTAAGTGGTACTGAAAACAAACTAAACAAATCTTCACTCCCTCTTGACGTTTAGCTAATTATTCTACATCGTCAACATTTTCCTGAACTTGCGGAGTTCTTCTGGTGTGTTTGTGTCATAAGAGGTGCAACCTTATCATACAGGATGCACATTTCCACCAGTGAGCTTCAAGGTGACTTAACTTCGTCTTGTCATGAGAAAATGGCTCCTGAGAACTACGACTTCCAATTCAGCGGTTCCTTCTACAGTTTCTCATTCTTGAAGGGCCACTTAAGATGATCTGCAACCAAGTTCTACCGACTTTGGTCTCAACGGGGGAAAGTGCTTCAGGTTAGATGATCCTGAGTCGCTCTTTCGAGACTCGAAACCAAATGTCTCTTTCAGAAAGTCAACTCAGAAGGAAATGCCAGGTGCAAAGTTGCGGACGCACAGCAAACGCGAGCTAAATCACGAGCTTCGTTGTCATAACAAAGCAACATGAATTGGATTCTGCAAGTCCGCAAGAAAAAAGCTTAAATATGGAGTTCACTCTAACGATCGAGGATGAAGATCCCGAGCAGTTCAAAAGACAGACTAAAGAGATAACGGAGAACTATTGGCTGCATGAAAATCCTGGAACCAGACTATGGTGAAAACTTGAAGTTCGATTTGCTTTGGCCACTGCCCTACTCACTGGCATATGTCTAGAAACTTTCGGGCAAACAAAGTTGCCATTTTTGTTGATCGGAAACGTCCAGTTTCTCCCGCGAATCTTTCTGTTGAAATGACTCTTGCATTGCGAGCTTTCAGTGAACAAAATAGGTTTTGCGCGAAGGATGACATCTGCCTCTCAGTTGTTTTCACGAAAATAGCGATTAGCTAGATGCTAGGAAGCGACGGATGCTCTTAAAAGGAACAGTTTACGGGAGACAAACTGAGACAGTCCCGATGGATTCTTTGGATTTCTGCCCTATTTCCCAACTTTAATTCAGTGCTTGAAAAGTTAGTGGGGAAAATACCGCACCCAGAATACGTTTCTGTGTCTCGCTCTCCACGATTACGAGAAGTTTGCACAATTCGTGAACTATGTCCTGCTGTATCACACCCGCAAGTAGTGACCTACAAAAGAAACCCCAAAGAACAAAACATAAGAACGCAGTTAACGACGTACTCAAGTTTGAACCAACGAAGCATTCAAAATTACGACTGCCTTAGTAAACCATTTTACCTCTGTATTATCTGCATAGTAGGGGTAAGCAGATTATTTCCTCGAGCTCCTGGCAGCAGAGTTGGTGCAGATGGATGAATAGTTGTTGTCGCCGTTTTAGCGGGTAACGACTGCAAGGAAAATAGAAGAGCATAAGCACATCTTTCTATGTCTAAACTATCGCAATAATCAGGAACTCGGAGTCTAGGATTCCGATATATCATGGCCGACCAGAAACCTGAAAGGTAAACCATATTCCAAAAGTCATATCATGGAGACACAAGCACAACAATGTACCATAACGCATTATATTCTAGGAAGCATCGGATTTCAAAGCACCTGCATTACTGCTGGTTGAGGCGCTCTGCGAGGGGGAGCTTGTTCCTTTAAGCCCTGTTGACCAACAAACACAAGATCATGTGTTCTTCTCCGTTTCATCGGTGAAGGAGAAAAGCCTGCAGTGCCAGACGACGTAGCTACTGGCCCAGTAGTGACGGCGGACCCGTTTGTTGTCATATGAGAATAGTTCATTCCCACGTTATGATCGCCGTGAAAGAGAGCTCGTCTTTCTTCACTACCTTCATAGTTCTTACAGTCGATACACTTGCAATTTTCCGAACACAGAATATTGGCTTGAAAGCACTCGCAGTACTTTTTCAGGCACCCTGATTTTTTGCAGTGGCAACCCTTGTTGTGCTTCCCTGCAACCGGGTGTTCTCCATTGTCCTCCTGCAAAAGAAAACTAATTAGTCAAAAAGAATTCCTGTGGCCCACCAGCTGGAAAACTTCCATCCTCTATAACATCCCTGCTTCATTGCCTGTCTCTAGTTGTACCACAGACTGCAAAGTTCGCATATGCGTGTGCCTCTCCGCTCGTAGACTTGCTTGCGTCCGTACCTTCACCCGCGTAACAAACTTTTACTAAAGTCATCCGCTTCCACAGTCATCTGCTAATTTTACAGGATTCTCGAATCGTTTCTTCTGCATACGGCTCGTTTCTGCAATGTTCTTCTTCAGCAGACCACTCAAGCCTGAGATGTCTAACTTCACTATGCTCCAGTATCAAGTGCTCCGTAAAGACGCAATGGGCAGGGTTTCCCGACTTAAGACAGAGATGGAGGCATCACCAAAGCCATCTTTCTCTTTGACGAGAGTGTACCCGGAAGAACTTGGATTCAAGACTTACCTTAGAGGAACCCCTACCCTGGGTACTAAGTTGAAGTTGAAGTTTCGAGCAGGAAGCATCCCGTTGAAGAGCAGAATGTATAAGATGAACAGCAGACTAAGGTCTATACTCTCTCTCAAGATGCGGACGAAGATCCTGTGCATTATTTGGAAGACCGTGTAAGATTTAGTACTGTCAGAACAAATCTGTTTAGCGGAATTAGAAAGCTGATACCATCCGACCTGTTCAAACGATTCAGTCCCCGGGACTCGAAACCCAAAGCAGCTGCGTTGTTGTCCAACTCTTTCTGGAATCAGCCGACAAAGTCTCTTCGCTCGATGATCTAGTAAAATACTTCCTGAAAACTTGGAACGTGAGGACGAACGTCCTCCACGGTAAGTTGTCTTACTACCTGGGTAGGTCTCCCCTTTCTCAGGTAGCTGTCACTTCTGCTTTGTGTGCATTTTCTCACCGTGCACCGTCCAGCCAGGGCACGGGGTCTATGGTCGAAAGGCTACGGCATGCGATCGAAGGTCAGTACATATGTAAGGGCATGTAAGCTTCCAATTCTGCTCATCCCTGATGTCTCACCGTAAACCCAGCAGCCAAGGATTTATTCGGCATAGTCTGGGTTAAACACTCCTGATTCCTGTCCAATCGGTGCATCTCGATAACAGTCAAGCGTGCCCTTGAGCACTTTCTTACCATCTAAATTGTAGTTCTGAAGAGACACGAGAAACCGCTAGGGAACATACATGACACTCTAGCTTTGTCTTACCACGTCTCTTAACGTTAGTAAGCATTCGCTTTCAACCCTTAAGTTCAGGAGAAGAAGTGGCTTCTTCTCCTGAAGAGGAGGCAAGGCAGGGAAAGTGGAGACGGAAAGACAAATTCGGAACTAAGAAAACTTCGGCGTATCTTCTGAGCATGAGACTGCCTTTAGACATAACAGTGGACAAAGCGGGGTAGTCCAGACTACCAGGTTAAGAAATAGACACTGGAAGTCCGCTGATGCAAAACAAAATCCATTATATCTACGATGTCTAATATCTTTGGTACAATTTTCTTCGTAACTGATTTAGCTCATAAACGCTTCTACTTATATATCGAGGATAGGTCTGTAGATGAAAGTGCATGCATGTCCCACGATCAATTTTGCTGCTTCCAGGGTAAATATGTTTAGTTCAGGTAACCAGATCCAAACAGTTACAGCTACTATGTTGTGCGTGGGTGGATCAGAAAGATGCTGGAGAGCAACTGCCTATAGTAAGTAGCAACATTTCTGCAGCATTCAGTGGCTATATTCTGAACGGAAGTTCAGGCCTACCTGACCCAAACATGTACAGCTCTTGTTCTCTACTGTTGATTGATCCGAGAGAAGTTTCTCAGCAGAAGTTTCATCTGTCAGGCAGGAAGCTTATACTAGTTATGCGCACTCTTCAGCACTCTTCAGCGCACATCCCTGGGATATTGAGAAAGAGAGAAAATAACCTAACTTTGGTGATCCAACGTGATGAGTATACCTGTTCATCGAGCAATCCACTCACTATATTCTTGGACCAAGTTTCTAGTGCCAATGAGCATCTGTACAGCTCCTAGGCAGAGGAAGGATAGGAGTTAAACCCCCAGGAGCGCCTGCTGGTGAGCCTACGGGTGGGATCGGATAGTATGACCAGTAATGAGCCTGTTGTGAGAATCGTATTACCCACTGGTGACCACTGGTGAAGCTCAGAGAGCCTGTTAGTGGATGCCAGTGGATTGAGAGGGAACGGGGCTGTAAGCTTTCGAGTGGGGATCATGGTACCCGATGATGAGGCTTGGACGAGCACCGTTGTTGGATAAACTTACTAATGACTTCATCTTGCAGACACTTTCTCCATACAGCCCTTGATCTCAATAGTAGAAGAAATTTCATCACATCTACTTCATAAGCCTTGGCTCATTGCTCTTTTAACTTGTAAGATATCTGTTCAGGTGCTGTCCAGGGTGAAATTCAAGGACTTTGCGTGTTAAGGAAGCAACTGTGCTATTTCCAACCCTGTATTTGGGTAAGACCTTGTAGATTAAAGCTGTACTTGGGCTGGGCGCCGCAGAACTGTTCACTACTGTTGATTCGTTTAACTGCTATAGATTTAAGATTTGGAGGGCTCCCGCCATGAAATGTGCTTCCGCTGAGCTCACTCGAGAGAAGCCGTTTATGGTGCTTGATACAGAATACTGGTCTTGAACGCCCTACCTGGTGCAACAGTGCAGAACAGAACAGAGGTAACAGTAACCTCGATTACCACCTGATACTATATACTAGTATACTCAAGAGCGCACCCTCAGTATCTTTAATATATCTCAATATCGCCACTGTGTATAGATGAATGAGAGGAGATTCGGAGTCCATGAATTCCTGAACCTCGAGGACGAACATCCGAGGCTATGCATCACCTGAAGTACATTACGGTAATTCCAACAGCGACTTCTTTTTATGGGTAAAGTATACAAGCTCACCCGACTGTCTCGTAGTAGAGCGCTTGGACTGCTTGCAATCTTCGGACGAAAGGCGTTTGGATTGCGCTCCAAAGTCGCCTCAACAGCTTCTTGTCGGACTGACTCATTTTCCACATTGTTACAGCAGTTGACGCAGTTGCATCCGTCACAATATGTGCCAGATGCGAAACATTCACAATATCTGAGCGCAGAGAGAACATAACGGAAAAACACAGGCATTACGAAGATTCGAGAAGAATGTACTAAGCTGTTAAGCTCACGTCTAGAAAAGCTCCCAAAAAGCAAAACTGAGGCTACAGATGATCGATCTCTGCCAAGTACACTGATGACAAAACAGTTACATCTGTAAGTAGCAAAATTTGACTGTACTTGACTGTACTGTATTTGACTGCACTTCTATATTACCAGAATTTGAATCAAGGCCATGTTGGCTCCTCTACAGGTATCATCTCAAAAGCTCAATTCAGAAGTTTTTCACATAAATGGTTTACGTCCTTACAGCTTCAAGCAGCGCGAGTTTTTGCAATTGCACTGTTTGCATTTTTTGGGAGTTCCATCCTTGGGCTCAAAAACAGCCCGGGGCCTGGGTGCAGCTCTAGGTGATCCATGCTTCCTGATAACAGATCAACAACCAAGGAAGTTCTTTCTCCAGTCACATGTTTGCAGGATGTGCCGCTCTTCTACAAGTCACATCTTCGCCATCTGACGTATAATGTAAGATGTTTTACTGGCATCTTGGACAAGAAACCCAATCTATCAACTCACATGCTTTGCCAACTGAAGTGAAATCAATGATGTCTTCGAAACAAGTTTCATGTAGAGTGAAACAAGTTCTTAAGCCAAATTTTCGTAATTACTTCCCCCTAAAGTTCTGATCTCTAAGAGAACTGAGTACAGCTAGTGAAGGACGAACGACAAACATAACTCCTATACACTTGTGAGGACAACACGAGTGACTGACAAAGCACCGAATTCGCACAGCGGTCGGTGTAAAACAAAACCAGGACAATCTATCTTGGTAATGTCCTAACGACAACGGAAGCCACTGAAGAACTGATAAACACTACAAGGACCAGAGTATCGCAGCAGTTACCTGGCAGGAGAGTTTACTGGTGATGGAGGCCGCGTAATATAAATGTTAGACTGTCCAGAGCGCAAGGACGTTTCAGATGAAGAGGCGCCGGCACTGCCGTACATGGAGGTGAAGTCCAATTGTCTTACGGGCTTCCTCGAAAGCTGTTCCCCGGACGTCATTGATACAACAGGTACCACGGCCAGAGAGAGCGATGCCGACGGGTGAGAGGAATCCATCGGTGAATTTGCTCCGAGTGTCTTCATCAAATAGACGAACAAATTCGAATTACTCTATTTAACTCAAATGGTCTATCACACCGCGATGAATCTATCCTCCATCAACAACCGCTTGCTCTCAGACCAACGAGCAAAAGCAGCTTCTCATGTCCGCAAGCATGGTGCGACTGGATCAACCCCACCACTAATAGTCACTGTCAGTAGAAAAAGGAGCTGATTTCTCAACCCCACTCCATCCTCCTCACGGCCTTCCCTCCACTGCTTGACCCTGACCTCCTCCTCCGCCTACCCATCAACTTGAACTCCCAAAACCACAACCGACTTTCTAATCCCTCTCTAATTGCCAGCGCCTTTTCCTCCTAACATCAATACCAAGATCTCTACAGACCCAGCAAATTTCACCACCAACTCCTGCTTCCCATCACCACCATTTCAAAGACGAAATTTCAAATCCTCATTATCTCACCCTCTCCCACAGATCTCCAGCGCACAAAAAGTCGCCAGAACTCCCCTTCCCAAATCTGTTCTCTTGTCAGAGCTTTCGCCGCGGGTTTCCTCCCAACCTTTCGTATGTTTCTGCCCCACTAAATGGCTGCTAAGCAAAGCACCTGACTAAAAGCAGGCGTTGCGCTCGCCGGGTAACTAAGCGTGTTCGAAAGTTTCTTCGAAAGGCCCCCAGGAGAAACAGAAATGAACGATCAACTTCTCCTCCTCCTTCGTTGACACCAGTTTCAAAGTGCACAACACTTGCAGCAGCAGCACCACCACCAGCGAGACAGCGACGACGAGTAGACCAAGTGACCAAAAGAACTCTCCCTCGGAATGGATGAATATAGCAGTCTCACACTGCATTCAATTCTGAAGGTTCTTCCTTTTCGCGGTCCTTCCCTTCCCCTCCCTTGGCCAATTCAGCCACGGGTCCTTCATTGTCCTTCAAATTTTACGGGTTCTCCCGTCTTGGGCCATCCTTGGAATTCACCGTACTTAGAGCGCGTGCACGGCCAATCAATTAGGGTATCTACGCTGATAAGTTCCGTCGGCGGGAGGTTTCTGGCTCGCTACAAGCGAACAGTCCTCCGGTCCTTCGAGGACAAACTGTGTAAGTCGCGTGCGATAGCCTGGGGACGGGGACCTCTAAGGGAGAATGAGACGACCCTTCAAATTTTAAAATTTAGAGAATTTGAATTGTGGGTTTGCCCCGGGAATCTAACAAAGTCTACCGGAGCTATGCTCCCTTATTGCTATGCGTGAGCATAGTCATACGTCTATTGTCAAAACTGGAAAGACATGGTAACTTCGTCGTGTAGTGTATTTGGCCGTATTGCCGGCGGTTACGAAAGGGATGGACAGAGTCGCTATGAAACCCCGAAGCGGCGGAAATGAGACAAGAAGAGTTTAGATCGGGATAAAAATCGCTAACGCGTAGCCGCGCGCTTCCAGTGCAAGCGTAGCTCCTTGTCGTAATCCGGACGGTTCGAACTTTCCTCTCACCGCGGCTTAATCTCAACTGGTAAGGTTCGAAGTTGGAGACTTGAGCGACAGCTGGAAGAGACACTTGGTATCCTTTCCACTACGTGCTGCACTGTTTGGTGGACAGAAAATGGCATGCTTAGCTTTCGTAATTTGGCCAGAGCGAGAAGTTTCCCACTAAACGCGTGTCCAAACTGAATCCTTTGAATCTGTTTGAAGGTCACGGCGGAAGATTACGGCTGCGACCAACTTTCCTATGGTTATGTTATGAAACGCTCGTAAGAGTTCGCTGCGGATGGTATTTTTCGGTCGTAAGATAAGTTAGTCCTTCAAATTTATCTGTTAACATTTATAATTAGCATGCTCAGAAGATTATTCAAAAATGATTATAAACATTTAGACCAGCAGCAGTAAAAGAGATACAATCTTTTCTCCTATGATCGTTAAGGAATTAAATTCTCAAGCTTTGACATTCCCTATTGGACTTTACAACATCAAAATATAAAAAAGCCAGTTGAGACCAGGTGTGCATAATATTCCTTGGTCATTTAGTCATTGGCCTTCAAAAGTTAGTCATGTATATTATTACTCACCTAGCTGTAGTTAGATTGCAGTAAACATCAAATATTAAATTTATTACATCAATTAATTGTGATATAAACCAATAGAAATTTGCCTTCTTTTCTTGTATTCTTCGTTTCTTTTTTCCTCTACCCTTTAGTCCTAGGGTAATTATAGACAAACAGATTACTGTGGGATAAGAGCAATTATAGCTCTTGAGTTTATGTAAAAAGAAATATTAGTTATTTCTATTTTTATATTTATTTTAGTAACTAACTGTCACGTCGGACTATACTTCAAGAAGTGAATTCTTCTTTCGATTTCCCAAACTCTAGCTTATTCACTTCCTCAAAACATCAACTCAGCTGTGCAAATGCATAACAACAAACAAATACAATGGAATTTAATACTTGATCCTAACTGTCATTTAACTATCGACATGTGATATAATAATAATGCTAACTTACGAAAATGAAACTTATCCTTGATCACATAGCAAGCAAGCAATGAGAAGTGAATATGCATCCGAGATACATAGAGAAAAACAACCCGAAAGATGACAAGCTAGGGATTTGGGTGAAAGTTTAACTCTACTATAGTGGGTCTTCACGGATTTGCATGCAAGTGAGTCTTGATTTTCTATTATATAAAATTAGAATTGAATTATCCTTATTATTTCTTTTTGAATCATAACTTGTCAGATTTCATTTTTGCTCCGGTTCCTCTTCCTCTTCATTACACCATCTTTACACGATAGTCTTTTATTATTTGCATGTCATAAATATATTTCACTATAATTTACTCCTCCAAAGTGGATTACATGACGTAGATATGTGAAAACAACATATATTATATAGAGGAACCAACGAAATAATTCTTCTTTGTCGTTCTCTTCGTGCGGTGCGGACAATAATGGAGAAAGATATGATGTAACGGATCGAGACTTTCAATCTGTGTTCCATGCTTTCTGCTATCGTTTCAATGTTGACAATGATCGCAATGGAGATAAATAAAAAAAGCACTGGATAATTTTAACCGTATGAACTCATGTCCCCATGCATTTTGTCATCTCTCTTGTTTTTTTCATCGTCCTAATCTTGACAATGGTCACAATGAAGATGGACAAAATAGAATGCATTGATAACTTTTCATCTAAAGCAATGACAATGTTAACGTCCGAGGTGGTTGTTGAAAGCATGGGTATAGTTTTAGTACAAACAATGTTAAAGATAATTTCTTGTATCTGCTTTTGTATAGGATAATGCTTGTAATTACTACTCATGTTTGTTCTTTTGGTAGGATAATGCTTCTACACGATTATGTTTTGCAATTCTGTATATTAGATGGTAGTCAAGATTTAGATATAATAGAGACGGTTTAGATAATCGATAGAGATCTGTGTACATGATGAGTGGTGCAATACATATTTACATATAATATGTATTATGTATAAATTTATTGTATTGAAATAGTAAGTTTCGCTCAGTCAGCTACTCAATTTACTTCTCTTATATTGGAACAACTCAATTCTCGTACTTTGAAAAGACTCAGTTATCCTATTATGAAACAACTCAATATCATATTCCACTTACACTTAATATTAATCAAACAGATTTTTGTTTTCTCTCTTACAACTTTTATTAACCACTATCATGGTTCAGCAGAGTTGATGATTGGTATCAATGATCAAACTTAATATTCTTATTCTTTAAATTGTTATACGGTCTCTCAAACTATCTCAAAATTGTTATACTTTCTCATAAACTATCTCAAAATGGATATATCTTCTCTAGAAGTACTCAAAACTATCGTATCTTCTCTCAAACTATTTCCATTAAATTGATGTTTTGTCAAATTGTTCTAAAGAAGCTTTTCTGACTTGGTTGTATATATTATTGTTGGTTTTCCTCAAGAGAATCATTGTTATATGTTCAAACTACGTCATCATTACCCTAAATATTAAAAATATTCCATTAGCTTTGAGAAGAAATAAAAATTCTGATTTAACTTAATTCAAACATTGATCTATAGTTTTTTATACTATTCTAGAGAGAATTATCATATCTTCATATATAGCATGTTGTTACAAAAATAAATACTGAATTAGCTCTGAGAAGTAATGAGTTTCTGAATTAGCTCCAAGAAGTAGGGAGAAGTTCAATTTAAATTTAACAAAGACGTTCATCTATAGGTTGGTTAGTTCTAATTTAGAGTTTAGTTAAATCACAATCACCGTTAATTTACTTCTCATTATATAATGAAAAGTAAATTAACCTAGTAATATAGTAGTTCATTATTTATAGTTGAAGTTGTGAACTTATAGTTCAAGTTTAGAAGCTAATATAACTTAGACTGATAAGCTATAATGATAAAAGTTAGATGCAAATTAGGAAATTTGCAAATCTTCTTGGATCAAAAGTTTTATAAGAATGTATCACATTATTTTTGATGTTATCTCACTACTACACGCTCTTGTAGATTGATACACGTTGTATTGGATGGAGTTTCGTATTTTCCTCGGTGACTCCTCGTTGCATTAAGGGACTAATCCATGGTTATCTTAGAACCATGGTACATATTAAGCTCCAATATGTCAAGATCTTCCATTTCGGATGCATGTAGTAAACAAAGGTGTTGCACAACATGTTACTATTAAAGAGTGTCGTCCTCGACCCTAGGCACAAGGTCAACACAATCATCCACTATGATAATCTTTGTGATGTAGATATAAAACTCTTCTTAGACAAATGTCAACACGAGAGATTTGAATTCTAGATCTTTGGATTCTCAAAGATGCCTTAGCAATTGAACAAAAATCACATCACATCTAAATTTTTGATTTAATAGTTCTTGTGGCTCTTTTTTTATACTTGTTCTTCTCTCTAGTATTCATATCCTATCAATTTTATCAATTGAAAGAATAGTTGACTCACATGACAACGTCTCTATATTTTGATGATGTAATTTTATTTTTATATTTCTCAACCATTATACTACATCTCTCACTGTATATCATAATTTATTATTGTTAACATATAATTAATTTTGTAAGTCCAATATCACATGTATATATACTTACATATCATATTATATATATACATCGACTCTAAACTGAATATGTAACTCTATATACACAAAAAGATGATATTATATGTGAGTTATATATTGTAACTCCTCATAGAATTCATTTATCAGACTTCTATTATATCATAACACATATATTAGAATACAAGATAATTATGCATGTCTACACATACTCATAAATATAATGTACATGTATACAACTAAATGTTATTATATTTGATTTAATATATTATGATGATGAAAGGTTTTCTTGCAAAACTTGAACTCAACCGGATGCTGCATGTGAGAATATAAAATTTGAAGACCTCTTTAAGATACTTGTAACATTTTCTCTGTAGGGTAACCGTGTTGAAATTCAGAATTATTTGTCTCAGTAAATACATAGCATTCGCAATTCCATTTCATGCATCATAATTTATTTTTTATATGGACCAATGAACAATCACTGTTTCTGTGTCGCTCCTGTCTCGTTTTTCCCTCCATCCTTTAACCAGAATGATAGTTATTTATAGAAAATGAAGGTCAAAGCAAGGACATGTTTTTCCGAGAATTTATTTCAGAACATTAGCAACTATAGTTCTTGAGCTTATTGTTCTTATTTTTGTCTCTCGTGGTCAATTTTATTTTATTTTCTTAAAAATTTAAAATTATACTTTGTTTGTTTCTCTCTCCGAGCGGTTGAAGCTGCAAATTTGGATTCGATCTTTTTCTTTTTCTTTTCTTGTTTGTCATACATTTTAGAATTTGTTTCCATGTCACTTCATTTTATTCTTCTTCCGAAGTGGACCAGAATCAATAGTCGAGTTAAATTTTCTCTGTTATTTCTCACTCATCTTGACACTATTCCAAATAATTTATAGAAGACATGAGAGCTCTTGATATTCCCTAACCCTTCCGGCCAGAAAGGTCGTGAAATACACTAATGTTTGGATTAATGTCTTTATGTTAGCAGCCTCACAAACTTACAGTTTCAGCAGCGAGTGAGTACACTCTTTGCTTATAGATTATGTATGTAACTCTCGACCTAGCTACAAATAATTTTAATTTCTTATATCAACTCAGTAAATAAATTACATAACACTTACATCGTTTCCAATAGTATAAAACGCTCAACAGTTAGATGTACAAGGCCATTGCGGGTGATATTTATTTATGCGTACAGAAGAATTTTCTTCACTTTTCTTTTTCTTTTCTCTTGCTCTTAGTGATCAGGGAATGGATTTTACTTTTCCTCACGTTTTCTCATTCATTTCCTTTTAGTTATCACCCCTTCGATGAAACATTTCTTCACGCTTCCTTGTCTTCCTAAGTTCATAGCCATGCACCGAAGCTTTCTGAACAGTCTTCTCACTGCCCTTACACTTAGTAGGACATGCAGTAAGCTTCTCGCGGCGTTGGAGTCTTCATGGCATATCTCCCAAGTTTCGTTCTTCTTTGATTATAAGAGTACATTTTTTATTAGAAAGTAATAATGAAATTTAAATTTCTTCTTATTGTTGAATGTGTTATTGAATTATAACCTCCTTCACAAATCGCTAATCTTAATTCGGTTAAAGTCCATCCAACCGAAGCTCTATCATCATCATTAGCAGGCACCAAGCTCTCACATTTTATCGACCATTTAAGTTAGACCTGAAAAAATCACAGAGTTGCTAAACAAGTAGTAGCAACTCTTTTAATCATTTGCCTTACATAGTGGATCAACCTGTGGGTCAAATATCGAGCCAACGGGAGAAAACTTTCTCGTCCCAAGAGCGTACTTCTTTAGTGAATACAGAACACAACTCTAAGCACGCGCTCAATAAACGATATCACATCTTAAAATACTAAAAAAACATGTTTAGGGTTTTAGATCTACATACTGTGGCATGCAAGGTGTTTATTTAAGTCCAGAGGTCGAAGCGAATCCGAAAATCGGAGTTGGCTATGTCTTTCAGCATTCTAAGTCCCCATTTTTCACTACAACTTCCAACTATGGTAACACTCCAGTTAGAATTCGAGGTTTTGAAATTTACTAGTCTCTTGTAGACTAAAAAGTCAGTCTACAACATTCATCCTCTGGATTTCTTGGTTTCATACATCTGCATAAGTTTTCAGAGGAACAGGACTTTTTTTTTTTTTTTTTAATATAAATTGTTGTGTTATCATTGCAGTGTCATTCACTAAGCTGTGAGCGGAAATCTGTTGTTAAAAGAACATCAAATGAATATAAAATTCAAAGTATTTTTTTCCAAAATACCAAGGAATGTTAGAAAATAATAATCTTCTTTGATTATCTTACAAAATTATATTTCAATTTAATACGGAAATTTATAGATTTTGTAAATTATATTCAGAAAATTACTGACTTTGACGAGAAAGGTGAATATATGCAACTTCCCGTGGCATTAAACAGAAATTTAACTTCTTCAAGAGAGGTATAATGTAGTTTGTGCGACACACTAATGTGGTGACCAATCGTCTTTATCAATTACAATACTGAAATTGAGATTATTTAATCAACTGCAGTTAAATTGCATAACATCATAATAACATTGCATGCATAGTCACTTGTTAATGGGCGAGTGATATGGACTTGTAAAATATACAGATGTATACAGTCTCCACGATGCCACTATGTAATGAGTGCATACGATATTTCTTAGTCCATAATCGCACCAAGCTTTTTATATTTTATATTTTAGAGTTTTTGAAAAAAAACAATCATTTTTGAAACTGGTTCGCATGTGTCACTTTCTGGAGTTTGTTTAGGTGATAAACTAGGATCACCGCACTGCACTATGTACATTGGGCTCCGGAACTGCTTAGCAGTCGCATGAGTCGCTTAAGCATACGAGTCCTAAGCAGAAATGGAACGCATGGGTTATCTGAGATTTTCTCTAAACAGTAGACATGGCTCGTTGAAGCAACAAAAAAAAAAACAGAGACAGTGAGGTGATGCATGTTACCGAACCTAGGCTTCACACATTCAGGAGCAAACAATTGAGAGCAAAAAGCATGGTGTGGTTACAGCCTTAGCTTTGACACTTTGTAATATCCCGAATTAGCGTCTTCTGGTTGACATAAGAGCTACTTAGCAGTATATTCAGTATTATCGCATCTGATTAACCTCTCATACAACGGTACTTCTTGAACCTCATCGTCCTTCCGCAGGAAAAAACGTACAATCTGATGATCTAATCATGGAAATCTATCTTAGCTGCAGACTTAGCATAGTTGAGCATGCAAGTGCCATGAGTTACTTGTATTATTGCGTGTCAAAGCTAAAATCTTCTCAATATATTCAACAACCACGGGTAGAGATTACGACCGCGATCAATCCTATGGGTAACTCATGCAGCCAACTCCTACGAGAATCTCAAGAGGTACCTGCAGGAATTGAATGTGACTAAGAGATCGACGGTTGTAGGAAAATTTGTATGTCATCGATCCTGACATAAGCGACAAAAAAGTTTGAATTAATGTCAGGTGCAAGAGATGTGGGAAGAATGGAGTCAAAATTGGACACCTTGCTATCTATCATCCAATGTAGCTTTTTGAAACTAGATTGATGCACTTCACATATTCGTTCTCGAGTTGCACTATGACATACATTCGCTTTCAGACTTTTCTTTTTTTACAACACATACTTTGGTGCACAACAGATATGTGTTTGAAGCACTTGTTGTCTCAAGTGTTTGAAGAATACCACGACGTTTTGAACGACAAGAATTGTTACTAGAAGTATAAATTTTTTTAGAGATGAAAGCATTAGGAGGTTTTAGCAAAAAATATAATTCGTTGAATTCAACAAATGGTAGCGATTTCATCAAAGATTCAAGTTCGGGTGATGAGGTGTTTGAGTTAGATCGTGCCATCAAGAATTCAAGATATCTAGAATGAAGCACTTCTATTTATAAGAGCAAAGACCTTGTGGACCTATTTTGCTGAACTTCCAGAGACTTCTTTTAAACAACTTACAAGTATGGACATATCATTGTTGTAGCTTTGTTGTCAATGATTTAAGATCATCTCATTTTCCAGCATAAGTCCATGATGAATCAAGCCCCATTGAGTTTGTAGCTAGCAATGGCTCTTGACATGTTGAGACATAATGGGAATGGAGAATGTTTGGATAGAAACATGGTGAACTATGCAAAGCATGTAATTGTTGAGCTAGATTACAGAATCAAGTGAGATGATCAAACCACACCAAATAGCAGCAGATTGTTAGCACTTTTGCGTCATAAAGGTTTCTTGGATGCGTCAGTTTGATAGATGAGACTTTGTTATCTTTGCGACAACGAGCTAGATACGATGGTGAAACATATTATGACAAAAAAATGCAATTATTTTTCATTGCCCAAGTCGTATGTGATCACCGTAGGAGGATCTTTTCATTTTCTCAAGTATGTCCGAGAGCTGTCAAGACTTAAGTTGCTTACGCATGTTAGAACTTTGGAAGCATTTCGAATAAGAGTCAAATATATTTGAGCCCCAACAATATTTGTTAGGTGATTCTGATTATTCTCCTCTTTGGCATATAGTTTCTTCTTTCATGATGGCTTCTAGAGACAAGGAGAAGCAAGATTTCAATACTTGTGTTGCACATGCGAGGGTTGCAATGAGCACTATATAGAGATTTTAAAATCTAGATGACATTTGCTGAAGCAATTACTCAACTGAAAGAGAAGAAGGACAATAAATTCTTAGTACGTTGAATTTCTTGTTATGCTATGCTGCATAATGTTTTGTTAAACAGGAAAGATGAATGGATCGGGATAGATGGAGAATTAGTTCTGGACAGAGATCATGAAACAAATAACATCTAAAATGATGTCAATGTTAGTGTACATCATAAAAAAACAGAGTTATGAACTTTTATCTAGACTTTAACTGTCAGCTGGACGATGTTTTGTGTAGATGAGTGGATTATATGAATGATATAAAGATGATATAAATATTAGGTGTCTTTTTGCGAAGTTAACTAGAAGAGTGATGGACTTCTTTCATCTGTTCTCTCTACCTGTTGCAAAGAGACAAAATATGCTATAAAGATTATAATAATCCAAAGAAAAGAGGGTGACTCAAAGAATTGAATCGCTGTGAAGTCAAGAGATTCATGCTGAACCGCTGTTGATTCGGAGTGATTCAGCTTGATTCGCTATAGTTAGAGCGATTCAGCTACTGAAAATTTTCACTAAAGGATTCGTTCCTATGCTCATGAAACAACTCAGTCATTTAATATAAGCAAAACGGTTTTATTTTTGCTTCTTAACTATTACAACCAACTCCAATCGACCATTTTCAGGTCAAATCTAACCCAAATAAAGGACTATTTTACATCAATGCAACCAACACTGCGTCAATTATCCAACCCCTTTGACAATATCAAAATATCATCTCTCAAACTCTCGAGACACTAAAAAACGTGACTCGAGATACCAATTCGTTCCTCCAACTTTAATGATCATAACTCCACACTCCAAATTGATCGATCTTTCTTCTCCAGATTGTAGCCAAGCTTGAGAGCTTTCCAACAAGATCTCACACTCTGCGAACGACTCCTTGAAAGACCTCCGAAATCTCAAAACCGTCTTTGGAACTTGGATGAACTTGATTGGTCAAAATGGACCATTGAGAAAGAAGATTGGAGATCATCTTATCTCCTACTGACATTATAGATTAAATTGTAATTCTAAAAACACTCTCATATGTTCAAAGCCTGAACTAAACTTTGGACCCTAAATTTAATATAAGACAATCACTCTCGCCGAATGATAGAAATAATAATAACATGAAAATACACGAGATTCAATACAAAGTCAAGATAATGACCTTGAAGCGATCTAAAATAAAAGATACTACAAAAAGAAATGAGGAAGTCATCACTTGATTACAATACTCCTCAGCAGAGTTCCTCGTGATCTACAAGTTGTCATGTGACGTGCTTTATTATCTGAGAATACATCGGACATCTGACTATGGAGAGTACGTGTCGCATTCTGTGACTCAAAACAAACGACACCCAAACCTCTCTCTGACCCTGAAGTACACTCTAACCCTATCCCGCTGCGATATTTTCACGTTCTCTTTGTAAATCTCTCTCTCATTCAACTAGAGATAGAACCGAGACAACGAACACGAACAACATGTTCTTGCCATCACCGCAAGCACTTTTGGATCTGTTGGTCATCACTCCAAGCTCACCACAAGAGAAATATCAACACTCATAACGGAAAGAAATCTAAACACAACATCCACACACAAATCCAATCCAAACCCATTGGACGTACAAACAGAGAGAATCCAAACACATGCAATACTAATGATAACTCTCCATACTCATGATTTAGTGCATTGAAGCACTAGCAAACCTCCAGGTCGATCTGTTCTCCAAAGAACCTTGAATCTTACATCTTTCGAGACAAGAATCTCTCTCAAATTTGTCTCACTGTCACTCCTCAACCATAGCTCTACATGAGATAAAATCAAGGTCAGTAGGTAACATGTAGAATAAGCTCTTTATAAATATATTACATGCAGAGAGATCATCTCTGAGTTGGCAATTATACCCTACAAAAGTTCGATGTTTCTATAGCATTCACATAACTACACTCTGTTATTTTCGTAGTTCTCGGTTTCTGTACTAGTCAACTGACAAGAACCTTTACATATCCAGAAAGTTCATTTCCTCAGCTCTCCAACAAGGTATCACATGCACGGATCCAAGTAGTATTGAACTCACAACACGGCACCAAAGATGGTGATACCTGATGGTATCGAAAACTCGACTAGCGGAGTGTAACATGCCATAACTCCTTCCTTCTTGATGCTCTGAAGCTGAAATTCGACCTCCACCTTCTTCAATGTCTCCTTAACCACTCCAGAAAGTTTCAGATCCAAGTCGAACCCAAATTCTCACAATCAACTCAGATGTGACTTTCACTCAATCCTCCTCTCAATCTCTCATGATATACTTTCGACATAACTTTGCTGTCCAATTCCTCACAAACCACTCGACCAAAAGATCTAAAACTTCTCAAGAAGTTGGAGTGCCTCCTTCACTACCTCTCTGTAAAATTTCAGAACCAAACCCTCAACCAAACTTTCGGAATGACCCGAACTCTAATTGTTAGTGACACAATATGATATGCAGACCCTTGCACACACAAAACAACGATATTCTTCAACCCAATAACCCAAATGGTCTGAAATTTCACATGTACGTAGCTGATTGTATCCTCTCAATATCTTCTAATAACAACCGCTCACTCTCATAACCTCTGATTTGAGATATCCAACTTCAGTCGGTCATAACTATATCACTCCAACTTGAAATTGATCGATCTCTACGCCTATCAGCAAGCCATCTCGAGAGCTTTCCAGCAATAGTCATCTCCTCTCCAACAACCACAGAGAACTCTCAGAAAGTGCAAAAAACCTCACAGATATAAAATTGATCACGAATTTTACCCCCTCATCTTCAATTGATTGAAACGTCATTATGCCAGCTCTCAATTGAGCAGTCGTTGAGTCCACGAGCATCCTCGTCTTCCAAGCTTTCCAACCATATCCAGCATTCGTCGAATGAATCACGTGAAGTGTCTCTAATCTTCAAAAATGTGAAGAGAACTTGGTGGAAGATGATTGATCAAAACTTTCGACCAATAGGAACAAGTTGAGAAAATATTTTATCTTCATTCACATGATCAACGCACAAGGAGTGAATTTTTATCATGAGTATCATTTGGCGCTCAAAGCTTATATTAAACACACTATGAACACATGTCATTGACGATGTCGTTAGCCAAGAAGCACGTAGACACGAAAGACAAAGTATACTCAGCATAGAGTCAGAATGTCGACCCTATAATGATCGACAATAAACGGAACTACAAAAAGAACAAATGAAGCTATTATCTGGTTGTAATAATCCTCTTTAAAATTCCTGATGATAAACTCTCGATGCGTCACTTTAGTCGATTATAACAACATATTTCGACCCAAATGTGAACGGAACTCTCTCTGAAAAGTTATATCCAATCGAGGATCCATACCACATCAGAATAAGATGTAAACCGTAAGATCCCAAATAATGTCGTAAGTGACTATCAGAAAATGATAAGATCCGGAGTAGTCATTACTGCAACCATAAACGACTCTCTATAATGAGCCATCATAAATACTTGAAAGTGATCAAGTGGCAGACAATGGAGCTTAAGGACGAACGAGTTCGCAAGTGGAAGATCATGAGCACAAAAGAGCTCTCCGTTCATACTTGTCACACTTACTGCTTCTCACTTCATCCGACAATATTGATAACACTCATCACTAGACATGGATACTCCACACTCCATATCCAAAGCTCCGTGCACCTCCCTTCATATACAACAATCTTGCACATGACAAGAGTACTAACCTTTATCTCCACTCAACGAAGAATACATTGATCATCCATGTGGAGTCTTATCTTTTGACACGATATCTCGATGACTCCATAACATCAAAACACGTACGATAAGGATATGTGCACGTTTCACACCTTAACCAATCCACAACAAGACAACGTGATGATTGATCTTCTGTCGGCAGTGACATCATATATCAATCCAAATATTGACAGGGACGTTGGTTAGAAAGTTCAAGTCCGTTCACTCGTCAAAGTAAGATGTACACAGTCAGATCTTAATTCTCTCCGTATGTGACGATCGGCAAGATCACTGGAGTAGATAAGTTGATCACCTTCCTCATGAATTCTTCATCAAAGTATGCAACAAACCATTGTCGAAAGTGATCGCTATGTATGTAGTGAAGTTTAAATGAAATGGATTCGAGAATGAAAGATATGGAACTCGGATCAATCTTCTATCCATGAGTACAACTCTCATAGCTCCTCACCCTCCAAGTAAGACATTGAGAAACACTCACGAAATACCAAGCAAGAAAGAATGTCTCCACGGACCTCCATCCCTCTATCTTATATCCAAATTTGACGACAAGAGCCACTAACGTGAATGACTCCAGAGCACTGAGCTGACATGTCTCATTATCGTGCGGTCTCACATCCTAGATAACTTTGAACGTGGTACCTCATACGGTGTCAAGCGAGTTACAGAAAAGATTCACGAAATACAGAAATAAACACAACACAAGTTCTTACGGTTGTCACGTCAGTTTGGGCACCTCGGCTAGGTTGACCGAGTGCGAAGTGGCGCATCCCGGTAAGGCCGTTAGTGCCGTTAGGGCGAGTTGGGAGGAGAGTCCACTAGGGGTAAACTTCGCAGGTAGGGCTTGGAGGCCTTAGTTCTTTGAGTTGAGCCTTCAAGCTCCAGGCTATGATGGATAGTCTAGTTGAGTGTAACCCGGATTCTCTTCGCGTTTAGAGTGGGTTTGGCTTGACCGTTTGTGAGTAGTCCTTGTTGTGGTGTTGGAGATGGTAATCTCTGTATTCAGACTACTCAAAGAACTCAGTGCAGGTCGAGGCGGAGTTCAGTAAGAGCTCGCAGATCTGAAATCGGAAATCGTCCGCTGGTATCTTCGGGCGTTGTTGTTCGTGGTTGATTGTTTGGAGCTGTGATCGAGGTGTGTGGGCGCCGTGCTACATTGCTGTTGATTGGGGTCGAGTGGAGATTTCTGTCATGCGGAAGCGCTGCAGAAATTTTGCGGAATGTTCTTGAAGTGTGTTGTTGGAGCCGGATTGCGCGTTTGGGCGTAGCAGCTGAAATACTTGTCAATGTCGGGCCGGAGTGGACTCTTTGGAAGCGCATTGGAGAGACGATTCTAGCGCACTAAGTTTCGTGGAGTTTGGCCAAGGATTGAAGAAGTTCTGGCATGTCGAAGTTCGCTGCCGTGAAACCCGCAAGCACTAAAAGGCTAGTTACGTCAGATTTTGGCTCAATTTCGTGAGGAAACTCGAGTTTAGTAGTTGTTTTGTGTGTGTGTGCATCCGCGAAGTGTGTGTGGTGCATTTGCGAATCTGTTTTGGTGGTGTTCGGGTTGGATTTGGAGGTTCTTGCTGTTTACGTCAGATTTCGGTCACCCGTGTGCACCCGCAAGCTGTTTTCGCTGTTTTGGTGCAATCTTCTGCAATTCGAGGTGGAGCCGAGCCTCTTCTGGTGTGTGTGTACCTGTTCTACTCTACTTCAAGCGGAGCGGAGAGTGAGCGGGAGTGTCGAGGTGTGGAGTGCGTGTTAGGAGGCGTTTCGAGGCTTCGAGGAGCAGAGGTGCGTGAGTGCGGAGGCGTGAGAGCGGAGTGCGAGAGTGCGGAGGCGGAGGCGGAGCTGAGCCTGAGCATGAGCCCGAGCCCGCCGCAAGCCAGCTTGCTGGCGTGCGTGAGAGAGGTATCCAAGTTCTAGTGTGTGGGAAGGGTAAAACCAGCTGGTCACCCATCCCAACACTATTTCTGGACCTGGACTCCTGACTTTTTAGTCTTAGCTTTGGCTTTACCACTAGACCAATAGCTCTTGGTGTCCTACAGGGATGCGTGCAAGTACTTATGGACTTGTTTAAGGTAGTAGGAGACCTTCTCGCACGTTCCTAGAGGAGTGGTAGGGCGACCCCATAGTATTAGGGGCAAGCTATAGTTGTGGTAGTGTTTGTCTATACCGTAGAGACGCGTATGTAGGCAGTTGGTGGCAGTTGTCTTGGGTGAGCTAGTAGAGCTACCACGTGGATGTTTTTGGAGCTACTAGATGTGTGGACATCTAGTTAGTGACCTCCAGTGTCAGTTACGACAGTTGGTGACCATATATTGTGCATGTGGTCACCGACGAGGAGACGTCAGTCCGGGTGGGGCTGGATTTCTCTTTATGTGAATGTTTGAGTGTGGAGGGTTATCGTTTGGACTTCTTGTGGTTGGAACCCCTCCATATTCTGCTTCCTGTTTGTGCGCCGCGTTTGCTTGTGTTGGCGCTTGATTTCCGGAGTGAGTTCACTCCAGTGTGCTGTCGGTAGTGAGGCTGGAGTTGCGGACCAGTCAGACTACCTTTGTCTCTCTCACGGTGCGGTTGGAGTGACGACCAACAGACCGTGAGAGGCTGCCTGTGGTGATGGCAGGTACAGGTTGCCCTTACCTTGACCGTCCTAGTAGGGGATAGGTGAGCTCAGTAGGAGCGGGGTTAGGCAAGTGGTGGTTATGGTGGTGACGGAGATTGCGACTTCCGGTTGGGGAGTGTGCTAGCGGGATTCTCTCATCACGGAGTTCTCGGGAGGTTCTGGTGGGGACTTCTCCGACAGTGGGTATACACGGAGTGGGGTGAGGTACCGACTACCTACACCATTGCCGTCGGTTGTTCCAGAGGACGAGTCAAACGCAGACAGCGCGTTTTCTGATGGTGAGTCTAGTGTCACCACACCGTTGTTGTGGGACATGGACGAGATCTATGGGGCCACGAAGGGGCCTCGACGTTACTCGGGTACAGTTGGTACCATTGAGCTGGATGACTTCATCCAGGAGTTCGACAGTTGGTGCGATCTGCAGCAGATGCAGAACCCACAGCTGTTTACACCCTTCATGGCGTGGAAGGGTTTGTTCCAGCACTTGGAGGGACCGCCGATGGACGATTATCATGAGTTCAGGCGAGATTACAGTGTTGAGATCGAGTTGTGGAGACAACATTGGTCTCCCAACTACGTTTCTATCACTACTGGCGCAGTTTCGGGAGGCGTAGCACCTGCGAGTTCGGGTGCCAGTAGCAGTGGTGCAGCCACAGGTGGTGGAGTACCTACTACCGGTGCATCCACAAGTAGTGGAGCAGGTGGTAGTGTGAGCGGGATACCACCAGGGTTTAACCCTGTGGTTCAGTTCTTCCAATGTTTGAGGAAGAACTATCAGGGTGTGCGGACCGACAAGTTGAGGAGTCTGCAGGAGTTCCAGCGGAAGACTGGAGAGAGCCTACGCGAGGCGTTTACTCGCATGAGGCGGTTGATCAGCGTTACCCAAGGGGTGACGGAAGCACAGGCAGTCCAGTTCTGGTATGGGATACTAGACCGGGAGCTGCGTAGGAGAGTTAGAGATGCTACTCTTCTTAGAGATACCGCTCCGACGTTGGCGGTTGTCTTTAGTCTGGCTGAGCGGATTGAGCTCAACATGGTGGAGGAGAGGGTGGTGGTTGCTGGGTTCAGCAAGGAGACACCACATGGAGCGACCACCTCTTCTCGAGGATCACAGGCTACGCAACAGCGTGGTGGTGGTGGTGGTAAGGATCGTGCAGAGCAGTCACGATCGCAGGGAGGTGTAGGAGGATCTGGTGGGCAGAAGCCCATGCCGTCCTTCTCTAGTCAGCAGCAAGCGGGTCCTTGCTGGACGTGTGATGGTCCTCATCAGCAGAGGGACTGTCCACAGAGGAGAGGTTATGAGACGTCAGGGACATCAGGGACGTCTCAAGCAGTACCTAGGCAATGTGAGCATTGCGGACGACCTGGTCACAGTAGTGACCGTTGTTTTGATCTCCATCCCGAGTTGCGGCAAGGGAAGGCTGATCGTGGACGAGGCGGAGGAGCTCAGGGAGGCCGTGGTGGTCGAGCTGGAGGTAGAGGTCCAGTACCTGGGAGAGGACCGATCGGTCCACCGCCTACTACGACGTCAGAAGCAGGTATGGCTGCTCGGATTGAGCAGTTGGAGCAGAGGATAGCTAGTATGGCTATGGCTCAGCGGAGGTCAGGTTGAACAGAGACTTCCACGTCTTATGGAGGAGAAGGAGGTGACTTCGACTTCATGGCTGGTGTGGCGCAGATTGAGGCATCTGCGGCAGTGACTAGAGGTGCAGTACGTGCCTCTGAGCCACGAGGTGCGTCAGTGGAGTTGGATCCACAACGCGGGGAGGCTGGTAGACAAGCCAGGCTTCTCCAGTCGTTCACGTTATCGGAGGCGTTGAGGACCACATCTATGGTTCCTAAACGACCTACCGATGGTGCAGTAGAGTTGGAGGCATCGACATCCAGGAGTGGGTGTGATGTGAGTCCACCTTCGACGTCTGTGGATGCGACGTCGAACCCGATGTTGGGGGCGGCTACAGCAATTTTGCGAGCCCCACTATTCTCAGCCACGGATATGAGGGCATTGGGAGTCAACTTGGCTCCAGTGTTCCAGTTGGCGGCCACGCTCAGTGAGAGCGAGGATGTAGTTACCTCTAGTGCTGAAGTAGTTCAGCAAGAGGCGGTAGACGTGTCCATGGAGTCGAGGATCAGGACAGCTACCAGTGGTACTTGGCAAGCGGCGGCTGCTAGGTTAGATGAGTTACCAGCTAGGCCGGCGATTGACCGTGCTAGTTTGGCACCAGGTGTGGTGTTGTTGGACAACAGAAGTGGTATCTTCTGTTTGGTGGCACCTTCAGGGAAAGTGTATCGACCCCAGAAGGTCTTGTTAGACTCTGGAGCCCAACCGTTGATGTTGGGAAAGGCGGCGTGTATTGGTTTGGGTCTGAAGAAGTCCGAGATAGAGAGATGTCCATTCCAGTTGCAGACATCTCTAGGGGGATCAGGAGGTACGGCTCTACACATGACACGGGAGATGTTGACGGTGAGAGTTCGGCCAGATCACCCCACGGATGGCTCTATGGTGAAGGCCAAGGCCATTGTTACAGCCGCAGAGTCTTATGATGTATTGGTGGGAGGTGCTGTGTTGTACCATATGGGGTTCGTGATTGACTATTGGGCAGAGACAGCATCTTACAGACCAGGTTGGCAGTCCGGTGAGGGACGAGTGAGCCGCTTACCAGTGCGGTTCAGTGCTAGAGTTGGGACGACGGAGCCTACACCAGGAACGATGGCATCCGTTGCAGGGTTCAGTTCGATCATCACTTGGCCGGACGAGTTGTTGGAGGGTAATGCCCATGCGGAGGATACTCCGATCTATGAGGAGGTGGAGGACATGCCTAGCATGTCTACGTTAGTACCATCTGCCTTGGATGTTCCACTCTGGAGTTCGAGTGGAGGGTTGCAGCAGTATGCTGATCAGTTGGTGCAGCAGGCTTGGAGTGAAGCTTTTGTACCACCAGTAGAGGAACAAAGGGTTGTTCCTGCTACTGGCCCTGTGACCTTATCACCGTTGGATACGACTCCCATTGTGTGGCAGTATCCAGAGGAAGGTGTATGTGTGCTGGAGCTGTTTGGAGGGATCAGCACAGGTTTGGCTGCGGTATTGCAGGCAGGTATACAAGTACAGCGATACTTGTATGTGGAGAGAGATGAGATTGCGAGACGCATCTCATTGCGACATGTGGCACGTTTGGTGCAAAGATATCCTGAGTTGTTGCCCATATCAGCTGTTAGAGGATACCAGCAAGCATTACCGTCGGATATTTTGCTGCTGGGGGCGCAGGATCTTACGTTTGTGGGCATCATTCACTTGGTGATAGCCGGATGGCCATGTCAAGGTCACACGCGTGCAGGGAGAGGTCAGGGTTTACATGACCCGCGATCTAGGATGTTCTGGGAGATGTTACGGATCCTACGACATCTCCAGATGCATCAGGTGGATTCTCCAGCATACATCTTGGAGAATGTTCCTTTGTTGGGTGATGCTCGTACACAGATGATGACGAGTGTGCACCAAGTGCGGTCTTGGGTTGGACCAGCAGTGTTGTTGGATGCAGCGAGAGTGGGATCTCGTGCACATCGTCCACGGTTGTGGTGGACGAACTTGTTATCGAGAGAGGTGCTTAAGCGCGCACACGATGGAGTGAGACGACCAGCGCACCTCACGGTTGATAGCATCTTGGATGCAGGACGACGATCTCAAGTAGTGAGAGTCGTCGATAGGTCACCCATGGCAGTGGTGAACCTAGTGGGACGGCCCATGGTAGCATTACCCACATTGGTAAGCTTTCCAGCGTCACATGCTTACAGAGATGGAGGACCTGGGCTTGTGTGGGATGCTCAATTACGGCAGTTGGTGGAGCCCAATGCCGATGAGAGAGAGCGAGCGATGGGTTTCACTACGGGTACGACGGCAGTAGCTTCGGTGTCGAAGGCTTCACGTCGTCAAGTATTGGGTCAAGCAATGGACTTGAATTGCTTGACATGGATTGTTAGCCTTGGATTGGCTGAGCAGCGTCGGATGCGATCGACGGGTGTTACTGCTCGAGCACTCTTGAGCTCTTTGCCTACCGGGTCGGTGGAGGCAAAGGCTGGGGGCGAGGCACGTGGAGTTCGTCATCCTTGGACATCATGGGATGTCATAGGAGAGAGTGTGGAGTTTGCAGCTAGAACTGCAGAAGTTTTACACACAGTAGCGGTGGAGGTTGTTGGTGGTGAGCAGAAGGAAACTGCTCCAGAGGCTGCAAGATAGCAGTCAACGACTTCGTCTTCTACCTCTAGCATGGTGACAGAGGATACTTGGGAGCCGGAGATCGGACCCAAGCTTATAGGAGAGGAGAGACGAAGAGTCCAAAGATTCCTGAAGAGCTACAGGAATTGTTTTACCTTCAGTATGAAGGATTTGGGTACCTTGAAAGGACCTGGTATACGGATCGACTTGGCTAATGACACGCCAATCTTTCGACGTCCTTACAGGTACAGTGACATGGAGAGAGCCTTGATCCAGAGTCGGACTCAAGACTTGTTGGAGGCTGGGTTGGTGGAGATGTCGCATGGAGAGTATGCATCTGCCACAGTTATGCCAGCCAAGAAGGATATGTATGGCAACTACACGGATAGGCGGATGTGTGGAGACTACCGTCCTATCAATCGGCAGACGAAGTCCGATAAGTATGCCATGCCGACACCTGAGGAGATCTTTGATGCAGTGGGGCATGTGAAGGTCTTCAGTACTTTGGATCTTCGAGCAGGGTATCATCAGTTGCCAGTGAGAGAAGAAGATAAGTCCAAGACAGCATTCTGGGGAATTGACTCTCACGGCAAGGATTGTTTGTATCAGTGGCGGTTCTTACCATTTGGGTTGAAGAACGCCCCTGCTGAGTTCCAAAGGGTGATGGACAGAATCCTAGCAAGATTGGATTTTGTCAGATGTTATATTGACGACATCTTAGTCTATAGTGCTACAGTGGAGGAGCACGAGAGACACTTACGGGATGTGTTTGAGCGGTTGAGAGCTCATGGGTTGAAGTTACACCCTGGGAAGTGTAAGTTCTTCCAAGAGTTGGTAGAGTATCTGGGCCACACCATCTATCCAGGTGGATTGGGTGTTCAACAGACGAAGGTTGAGGCTATTGCACGTATTCCACGCCCCACAGATGTGAGTCGAGTTCGAGCATTTGTTGGTTTGGCGAACTTCTATCGTCGATACGTGAAAGGGTTTAGTGCAATTGCGAAGCCGTTGACCAAGCTGATGAAGGTGGACCAGGAGTGGCAGTGGGGAGATGAGCAGGAGCGAGCTTTTGTAGAGCTCAAGGATAGGTTGACATCTGCTCCCATCTTGAGGAGACCCGTTAGAGGGCGTCCTTTCCAACTGCACACCGATTGGAGTATGTTGGGACTTGGAGCAGTGCTGACTCAGCATGATGATGAGAAAAAGGAGTTCGTGGTGGCGTATGTCAGTCGCTCCAACAATTCAGCGGAGGCGAGGTATAGTTCGTATGAGGGAGAGTGTTTGGCGGCAGTGTGGGCTGTTGCACACTTTCGATGTTATCTGTTTGGGAACCCCTTTACTCTCATCACTGATCACCAGCCGCTCAAGTGGTTGATGGAGTCCGACAAGCTTACAGGGAAGCTTGCACGATGGGCTCTGATCTTACAGGAGTATGACTTCCAGGTAGTACATAGACCTGGAGTTGCAAACCTAGATGCCGATGGGTTGAGTCGCAACCCGTGCACGAGTCAGCAGGATCAGACTGGGGCTCGATGGCATGACGAGGTTGATGAGGAGATAGTGCCAGGGTGGCATGCATCTGCCTTTCTTTGTGTGTTGGCCATGAACTCTAGTATGGAGGGCCAAGTCGTATCTTTCTCTGGTCAGAGAGTAGATGACGAGTCTCCAGATCCTGAGGGTGGAGATGGTGTTCCAGATCAGCGGGATATCCATGATGATGTGACCGTGATGGAGTATCTACGCACTGGTGTGGTAGTAGGCACAGTAAGTGCCAAGGAGCGAGATCGTGTTCTTCAACGAGCGAAGAGATTTCGACGAGAAGGACGACATGTACTTCGAGTGTGGGGTGATGGAAGGGTACGAATAGTGCCACATCCATCCCAGAGGGCACAGTTAGTACGACATGCCCATGAGGAGTTGGGACATTTTGGAGTGAAGCGTACACATAGCTTACTCCAATGGCAGTATTGGTGGCGTGGTATGCACATCGATGTGCAACAGTTTGTCGCACGATGTGTGGTTTGTGATCGAGTACGAGCATCGTTTAATGCTCCTACTCCACAGTTACACCCCTTACCGATTATGGGGTTGGGTTACCGTTGGAGTTTGGATTTTGCGGGACCCTTACCGTTGACCGTACGTCACCACCGGTATGTGTTGGTGATGGTGGAGCACTTCTCCAAGTGGATTGAGTTGGTGGCATTACCAGACAAGGCGAGTGAAGGGACAGCGTATGCGTTCTTAGATCGAGTGCTGAGTCGTTTTGGAGCACCAGCTGAAGTGCTGACAGACCAAGGTACAGAGTTCCTTGGTGAGTTTCAGGCCTTGTGTGATCAGGCATTGATTGATTATCGGACTACATCTCGAGATCATCCTGAGGCGGATGGTTTGGCGGAGAGGGTAGTTCAGACGGTGAAGAGAGGATTGCGCAAGTATGGCTTGCAGAAGGGCCACTTGGGAGACTGGGATGTGCAGTTACCATGGTTGGCTATGGGCTACCGTTTTAGCCGACAAGCATCTTTGGCTTCCTTCTCACCGTATTTCTTATTGTATGGCCGAGATCCAGATCTACCTTCGGCCATTCGTCGTGATTCTGCTGAGGTGCTGGACCTTGATGACCCGGATATGTGGGTGAGAGCATGTTCTCAACGAGCAGAGACATTTCGGAGAGTTATGCCTATGGCTTTTGAGAACCTAGCGATTGCCCAGCATAGAGACACGTTGCGGTATGCGACTATCCGAGGAGGAGGTTATCGGCCGTCGATTCGCAGGTTTCATCCTGGCGATTATATCTATCTACAGCAGACTGCACCGACGACGTTGGACGTAACCGCAGGGCGCACTATTTTACGAGTGCGTGAGGTGTTACCTTCTGGAGTACTCATGTTAGAGGGCCGTGATGGTGTTGTGTGGAAGGACCATGTGCGTAATTGCGCGCCATGTCATCTTCCCAACATTGATGGTACCGTCGATCCAAGCTTAGCAGTTGTACGCGCGGGCTTGAGGTGTATGTTGTGTGGGTCTGCTAGCGGAGCAGCCCGTATGTTGGTGTGTGATGGTTGTTCGAGAGGTTGGCACATGTCATGTTTGACTCCACCTCTCAGTGTAGTTCCTACTGGACGGTGGGTTTGTCCTCGATGTATATAGCGGAGATAGTCAATTAGATCTTTGCGTGGTATGGATTGCAGACAGGCGACTAACGATGGGGCGATGTAGCACCCGGCCTCCTGATCCTTGCACCCATGAAGGTGTGTATCACGTAGTTGGGATATGGAGCTATCTGGAGTTAGAGGGACCTAACCGCCAGTTAGGGGGGCGATTGTGGTACACTTGTGTATGTGTATGACATCGTCCATGTGTTATGTGTATGTGTGGTGTTTCTCTGACAGCGATGTATGTTGTGTAGCGATGTGTATGCGCACGACAGCTGTCACGTTAGTTTGGGCACCTCGGCTAGGTTGACCGAGTGCGAAGTGGCGCATCCCGGTAAGGCCGTTAGTGCCGTTAGGGCGAGTTGGGAGGAGAGTCCACTAGGGGTAAACTTCGCAGGTAGGGCTTGGAGGCCTTAGTTCTTTGAGTTGAGCCTTCAAGCTCCAGGCTATGGTGGATAGTCTAGTTGAGTGTAACCCGGATTCTCTTCGCGTTTAGAGTGGGTTTGGCTTGACCGTTTGTGAGTAGTCCTTGTTGTGGTGTTGGAGATGGTAATCTCTGTATTCAGACTATTGTGGTACACTTGTGTATGTGTATGACATCGTCCATGTGTTATGTGTATGTGTGGTGTTTCTCTGACAGCGATGTATGTTGTGTAGCGATGTGTATGCGCACGACACGGTCCTTTTTGCGAGTGTATATGGTTTTAAGCCGCAAGGAGGAGTTTTTTAAGATTCGATCACATGTGATCAAAATTCAAAGATATCTCGATTGTCGAGAGTCAGATTAGAGAGTTCTTGGAGTCAATGGAATCAACTCTCATGTATGACAGAGTGGTCCAGTAGTGTCTGATATTGACATATAGCACAAGCGAATTGGACACATGAACTTCTAGAGGCTGAAGAGCCTCCCGAGTTCTGATCTGGTTATAGATCTACTCAAATTAATCCAGTGAGCCCACTAGAGTTTGTGTAGCATGCCAGTTCGGCAAGCAAGCTAGATAGTACTTTAAGGGATCAGGTAGCATAGTGAACAAGCTTCTGAAGCTTGTTCACGCTGATGTATGGATTGCTTCTCAGCCAAGTATGACTTATTTCTAGTATTTTGTGTCATTCATTGATGATCATTTGCGTTATACTTCGATCTATTATTGAGAAACAAGTCCTATGCCGAAGTACTGTTAGCATTCCAAACTTTCCGCAAGTTGGTGAAGAAATAGTCTAGAGAATCTATCCTCTATCTGAGATCTGATGGAGGAGGCGAGTTTCTTTTTGGAGAGTTTGATGCATATTTGCTTGAGCATGACATCCGACGCCAAAAGACATGTAGTTACAGTCCGCAGTAGAATCAGGTTGCAGAGCGCAAGAATAGACACATAGCAGAAGCTGCTCATGCAATGTTGAATGAGAAGACCGTACCTAAACCTTATTGGACAGAAGCTGGTTAATGTGCCGTATATCTGATGAAGGTCCGGCGTCTATAGCGGCAGTCCACAGTCAGACACTGATGGAGGTCTTCACAGATAGTAAGCATGATGACTCTTTCTTTAAAGTTTCTGGATGTATCTTTTATGTGCACATATCTGATAAAAGACGTAAGAAACTATATTCAGAACCACTCAGTTTTGTTACTCATGAAGAGATTGGGAAGATGGCTGTCAAAAATTGGACAACGCTTCCATGCCCAATATTCTCAAAGAAATTTCAGAGAAAAGGAAGGATCGATAAGCTTCCTCCAAACATTCGGAGAAGAGTGGAAAGCATAGAAACAAAAGACGGAACCAATGGAAAAGAGAGAAGAAGTGAAAAGAACCTCAGTACTACTTCCAATGTGTTACGCTTCTGATTGCTTCTTCAGTCTTCTGCGCGTCTTAGTGCTTTGATTCTGCTCCCAATGCCTTCGTTCTGTCTGTCTTGGATATGCTTCTGATACAAAAGAATATAGATGCATCGAAGCAGTTCTACATCAATAGAGATATTGTTTTTGATGAACTACAGTCTTAGTTTGCTCTTGCACTTGTCGTAGTCATTTTTGTATCTATTGTAGAACCAAGGAGTCAATCGACTGTAGTACCTCAGAATAGTATGTCGAATGAAGAATATGGAGAAGTCATTGATTCTCGATCAGAATTAGATTCACGTAGAGCTGTTGTTAACGTTGGAGTTCATGGAACACAGCCTAGTGGATCTAGTGTAGTTTCTACACAAGACGAGCTAGTGCTTTTATAGCGTATGTATATTGACTCGTCCATATATGTGGATCTTCCACATCCCTTGGATATTTTATCTCAGACCTTGACGTCTACGTCAGATCAGTTGCAAAGGGAGATGACTAGTGCATCGATTATCTCTCGCAGATCTGAACAAACAAAACATCTAGTGAATAGGTATACACATGAAAGTTTTCTTGCTGCACATCATGCATATATGACCAATGTTCTTTAGGAATATGAACCGACTTCACTTGAGAAGGCACTGCACAAAGTCCAATGATAGAGTGCTATGGAACCTGAACTTGCTACGCTTCACCACCAACAAACTTGAGAGTTGGTGGACTTACCTGAGGGTAAGAAAGCGATTGGTTGCAGGTGGATCTTCAAGGTCAAGTGCAACTTGGATGATATCATGTGTCGGTACAAAGTCATATTGGTAGCCAAGGGCTATGCACTAACATGGAGTGGATTTTTTATAAGATCTTTGCTTCAGTTCCAAAAAGAATATCTTCTTCAACGGCGATCTTGAGGAGGAGGTCTACATGTATCAACCTCCAGGTTATGAGGATCTTGAGTTCTCTTCTCGTGTGTGCAAGTTATGGAAGGTCCTCTATGGTCTGAAACAAGCACAAAGAGCATGGTATGCAAAGATCAATTCTTACTTGCAATCTCTTGGTTTCCATCTTTGTAGTTCAAACTCTACATTGTATTCATTAAGAATATGAGACCGGATTGTTGTGATCACCATCTATGTTGATGACTTGATCATTATCACTAACTATGAGGAGCTTATTTCCATATCAAGTATCACTTGAATCCGAATTCGAGATGATGGACTTAGGAGAGCTCAAGTACTTCTTTGTTGTAGAGTTCATTAGAGATGAGAAGGATGTTTGGCTTGTACAACGACATATGCTCTCAATATGCTTGAGAGATTTGGTATGCTTGATTGCAAATCCATTACTATGCCATTAGAGCAAGGGGTAAAGCTATGAGCAGAGGATGATGAATTACTTGATGATCCATGCATGTACAAACAAATGGTTGGGAATCCTACCTACATGACTATTATCATACCTGACTTGAGCTATGTCGTCGATCTGATTAGTCAGTTTATGCAATCACCACGTAGATCATATTTGGAGGCTGTCAAGCGAATCCTCCGCTACGTGAAGTTCTTGCTGTAGTACGAACTTTGCTATCGATACGATGGACCATTATTGTTACATGACTACTACTGATGCTGATTGGGCAGGGAGTGCCGACAGGAGATTCACATCAGGTTACACTTTTGGACTTGAAAGCGCTGCTATAAGCTAGGCTATAAGAAGCAACCTACGGTTGCTTTGTCTCCACATAAACAGACTATCGAGGAGCAACGAACGCAACATGTGAATCAATTTGACTTCGATATCTGCTGTCTGATATTGGTGTAGAGTGTACATATCATGTTGTTGTATATACTGACAACATTAGCAGCATGAAGTTAGCTAGTAATCTTGTTTTTCATGCTATGACGAAGCACATTGAGGTGCACTATCATTTCATTAAAGAGAATGTCTTTGTAAGAGAGATTGAGCTCAGTTATGTGAGCACATGAGATCAGGTTGCCAATATCTTGACTAAGGCATTGTCTAGAGACAAATTTGATGCTTCCAGACATTGTCTAGGAGTACAAGACGTAGAGTAGAGCTTGAAAGGGAGTGTTGATATAGTCCAAGCTCTAGTAGATCGAGGGCTAATATAAGCCGGAGTGATTAAGGTAGTTACGTACAGTTAGTTAGAAGGCTAACCTACCATTAGAGTTTCTCCTGTACTCACCTTCACTATATATACATGGAGAGGCGAAGTCTCTCTCATCTCGTTCTTATTTTACTTCCTTGTCTACTAGCTCTCTCTTCTTGGAGTGTCTTCCTTGAAGTATCGATCTTTCTAGTTCATTTTATAAACGGTTCAGGTTTACACATTTCAGTTTCGAATTGATTCGATTCAACATTCAATTGAAAAGGATGAATTCTGGTTCAGATGGTTCCAATGGCGGTTTAAACAATTCAGACTGCGGTTTAAACAATTTAGAGTATCAAAATAATATGTATAATTTTGATCCAAAAGCTCTTGTATTTTAGATTAGAAGCAAATCTTTAACTGGTTTAAACAGTTTTGACCTTAGTTTATACCATCGGAAACTATTCAGGTTTATATTTTTAAATGGTTAATTTATTAGTTATGTAGTTTACATAATTTAATTTAAATGATTTCGTGGTTTAAATGTTTCATTTTACATTGTTCATGGTTTAAATGATTTGCTTTCAGTTGAGGTTCAGATCGTTCTGTAATGGTTCAGTTAATATTTTTCACCGATTCTAACTACACCGAAACCGAGGTTTAACAAATATGCATGCGAAATGCAAATGCATATTCAAGCGTACGCAATATGAGTTTGTTTTTTCTTTTTCACCAACGAAATATACACCCCGAGTGCAGTTTTGGCTAGAAGAAGAAAAAAAGACAAACAGAGAGTGAAGAGAGAAATGGAAAGACGGCAGTGGACCAGGTACAGGAGTGGAAGTGCTATCAGAATTTTTATAAATATTAAAAATATATATTCAGTATTTTATAATTAAAAAGAGAGAGAGAGATATATATATATATTATATTTATTGTAGACTGCATGCCAAATTTTACAGGAAGAATCCATAAGAAACGTGTGTTCTAGCACGCTTCAAGAACCATAAGACAGGTTTCACTATTTTCTCACAAAATCGATTTTTTGTAATGTTTAATTTATCATCTAATCTTTCAAATCGAAAAAATTAAATGATAAATTAAACACCTTTGCATATTCTCCTCTTCTTAACACAACATTGAATATGTAAGAAAGTACATGAAATAAGATCGTATAATGTCTCGTACCATCCATTCATTTATCCACAGTTGTGTGAAACAATAAGTGAACCTATATTTTACTTCTATTTGTCTATATATAATACTAACACATTCAGTGTGTAACAAAAAGGTGAAGGACCAATCAGCAAGACGCGCTTCAGTCAAGTTCAAGAAAGGAAGAAACAGGAAAATAATAAGCATGCTTCATGAGATTTAGCCCCGAGGAAAAGAAGACTAACAGCAATAGATTATGCGTGCAAAGTGCACTTTCGAGAAAAAAAGACATAAAGACAAGCGGAATCCATGAGACTAAAATCTCGAAACGTCATTTGCAGCAGTAAGTTTGTATCATGTCTTGGAAACAATCATTAAGTCATTCTCTCAGAGAACGCTGTTTTTTAATTTTATGTTTTTTAAATATAGTAGAACATTATCTATTCCTGTACTTTTAGAAAACAAGACAAGACGTCACTCTGTACTTGTAGAATAGAGTGGCGTCTTGGTACAGACTAGGTCTGGGGATTCAACTAGCGCTGAGCTCGAATCTCATTGCAAAAAGACTCTGTCTCGATAATATATTTAAAATTAATTAAGACCAAGAGAGTTAAAGAGTCTACATTGTAATTTAGTTATCCTAAAAAAAATTCTAGAATTTGAAATGAGTTAGGGTTTGAATGGGTGTCTTTGTAATTTGGTTGTCCGTAAAACACACAAGGTGAACAAACGATTCGTCGAGAGTGAAAAATAATATAAATTAAAAGACAACAGAGAGTTCAATACAATGATCGAACCGAGAGGAGGTGATAATGCAAGGTTTTCATAATGAATAAGCATGCTCGATCAATATTGAGGGAATTATGGATGGAAATTAGGGGGTCTCATTTGTAGAAATCTAATTAAATATTCTCTTTCCGCGTCCCACCAAGCAGAGTAATGTTGAGTTGATCCATCAGGTCAGAGAGACACAAGCAGACTAAACCCTTGACTATCGTTTCTCTATATTTCAATTTTTACTACCAGTCCATAGAACACAAAATAAAAATATTTATCATTCTACGGACCAGATAAATAATCCAGGCTGGATTAGCGGCAAATGCAAAACCTGTTTCATGCGAATTATCCAAGAATAGTGAGCAAGCATGACCAGACCGACCCTCAAATGATGTATCATCCGTGAGAAGAATCTTTTCGGGGCTAATGACACCTCTACTGTTTTTGATCACGGCCGGACTAGATTTTCCTACTGGATGGTAAACAAAATAAATAAATCTCAATCTGCACTATATTTATTATATGTCATTAATAAATATATGAATTTTATAATTATATAAGAATATTAAAATAAAATGTAAAACTTTTTATAAATATTAACTGTTAACTGAGATGCAAATAATGCAAAATCTATAAACATATTACACAAAACGAAAACACATTCATGCACTTTAGAAGGTACAAGTCAAAGATCCTCTTAGTAAATAGATAATAATTTATCATCTTTTAAACATGCATATACCTCCTCCATCTGAACATGGATGAGAAAACAATTTACAGTGTACTGAACAAGCCGCGGGTGATTTGTCTCGAAAATGAACTTCGGTCAAATGGAGAGAAACTAAATATCATGACAGTCTGTGGAGGACGGTGCCCCCGGCATACACTCCTCTGTAGAGTACACAGCCCAGACCGGTGATCGATCGTACACACTACCCCCGACACCATCGTTGTCGTCATCATTATCAGGGTGGATTGCGGAACCTCCTACGGTCCTACCTTCACCTCCTTGCACCCTTCCGATAGTTGGGAACTTGGAAGGTATTCACAGCAATGATGAGCATGCAGACAAGTCCGACGAAGAGGCAAGAAGAGGAAGATAGCTCCAAACTGGTGGGAGACAAACACACGGAGGATCTCCAGTTTGGTGATCGTTGGTTGGGAACTTGGGGACTGGATGGTGCTGTTGACTGGTGATTTATAACAAGGACCGGAGTCCAGGTCAAGGACGGACCAGCCCAGAGCACCTCCAAAGTGGTGGGGGGGCGACAGCATTGATTATGGTGATGGTATGGTCTAGCTAAACTGGCAGAGCGAGTGAGGAGTGACAAGGGAAGCAGACTTTCAGGCGCTGCTGTGGCGCTAGAGTGTACGAAACGGGGAAGGAACCGAAGCGGGATCAGAAGCTGTCGCACGCTCCCTTTCGTGGACAGCATTCTCGAGGAACCGTCCTCTCCAGATTCCACTCCGCCCCACTCTTCCTCTCGAGCTAGGCCTGCCTGCCCCACTTCCGTCACTCGTAATCTGTTCTTCTTGTTCTTGGAAGATGAGGAAAGGTTACCTTTCTGGTGTAACGAATTGAGAGACGTTTTCTCTCGAGACTTGGTCGAATTATACATACGATGCATCTTGTTGAACTCCTCTCTCACGGACGTACCAGTTTTATTCCTCTCTTCTGCGGAAGAGTTCGTAGTGGATCGATGCCCAGAGGCTTGCAGATCTCTACGTCGATCATTCGGGATCGCTCTCGATGGTTTTTCGCCGTGCAGAGAGCATTGCACAGCTGACAATGCTCCTTCAGCTGGCTTCCCGGAGCCTGCCCGAGTGCTGAATCAACCCTGTAAAGGGATAT
Organism: Asterella californica; assembly: GCA_036924285.1. Classification (NCBI taxonomy): domain Eukaryota; kingdom Viridiplantae; phylum Streptophyta; class Marchantiopsida; order Marchantiales; family Aytoniaceae; genus Asterella; species Asterella californica. The sequence continues at coordinate 339,456 of JAYKYS010000013.1, forward strand.
GTTTTTGTGGGATCTGTACTGTTTTCGTTGTACGTGCTGATCCACAAGTTGTAGTACCTTATCGAACATCTGTAGTCGACGCGTTCGGTTTACTAGCTGTAGAATTTCTGAAAGTGTGTAGGTTTGGGGCTTCTGAACCATCAGAGTGCCAGCAGTGCACTACTCTTCGTAGTTATTGATATCTATATGTTGTTCGTCGAAAATTCTCCGTTCTACTCTATCCTGATCTGCTATTTTCAAATTGCTCGGGGACGTTTTCTGAGTGCAATCACCGCGCAACATGCTGCTATAAACAGCCTTTTCAGGTTCAGGAAGTAGCTTCGACCCGAGGAGGAAAAAGGTAATGAAGAATCCCCGTCTCCATTCTGTTTCTGTGTAACTCAAGTCTGGAGAAATTGCACTTGACATTTTGCTCTGCATCTTAGAGATAAGACGTGAAAGCTTTTTCTTTGGACAAGCAACTCGGCAGCCTATTTCTACTCGGATTTTGGCTACCACCGCTTATTAGTTCTCTTTTCGCATATGCACTGGAGCTTCTCAGTATACAATTTACTTTGTCCTTAACGTAGGCGCACACATTTCCCGCATTTCCAGCAGGTTTTCTAAGCTTTTGTCACTCTCCTTCAAACCTGTAATCCCTCGCTTGCTTGGCTTCCTCCCTCTTATCTCCGGTTCGCTCGGTCGTAAGCATGAAGAGGTTGAAGCTGGCTTCGGCTTCAGAGTGTAAACTGTCGCCTCCGTTGAACTCTCCATGTATATTTCACCACTTTTCCCTGAAGTCCGAGGGACATACTGCTTTTTCAAGCTCCTAAGCTTTGACCCCCCTTCCGCATACTATTATTAGAGTTGTCCGTGCTGATGATGGTCTGAAACAGTTCGCCGTGTGATTTTATTGGATAGTCAAGCATTACTATGTAGATTGAGAGGGGAGGAAGTTACTGTACAATCGAAATGTCGGAGGAAGAAGACAGCGAATTGTCCATTGTCCATTGCAGAGAATGGACTCGCTCCGAACATCGATGTCTGACGGCGTCCGATATCCATCCTAACAATGGTAGTTGACGTCCGTGGTAGGCAGATTGATTTCTAATTTAGCCACTTTTCAGTGTGGAAGATGTGGCAAGTTCTGCCAGTTTGGACTCTTTCATAGAGTAAGCAGTTGGAAGATGGATGATGTTGTGCTGAAGATTGAACGTTTCCGATTTGCGTGGTGGCTGAAAAATAATCTTGCAATCCACCGATCTTCCACTTGGTCTAGAAGGAAGCGTTCGAAGACTTTAACTGATCTTCAGTACATTTCAGGCGAGCACGGTACTATTCTCAAGTCTTCAGCATCTACCCTTTAGCTTCCCTCACCTGTAATTGCTCTCTAAACTGACTTTTTCTTACTTCCAATGATTTGTAGATCGTGAACCTGTGGAAGTTCTACATCATGAAGATTCAAGTCCATACAAAACATGTCTTCAGAGTTTTGAAGTGGACTCCACTTCTGAAATGGACTCGAAAAGGGAAAAGTAAGATGCTTATCTCCAAGTTGGAGAGGTGGAGAAGAAGAGCTGAGAAAGACGACATGAACGAGATGAATATCTGGCGAGAGAATCTTGGAGAGCATCTTGACAGATTGCCGTTGGACTTAACCGACAAAATTGTTTCGCAGGTTCCTTTCTCGGAGGTATTCAAATACCGACCACCACTGGAAAGGTGGTCCCTGAAGTTTGTAAAATGTCTTCTTTCTCCTTTTCTGAGCAGGAACCGTGCACCGTGCTGGCCGACTTTTAGTCCTGCTTTCGTTTTGGACAAAAAGAAACTGATAGCATTCAATCGACTCAATAGTTGCTGGGAATATTTTCATTTTGAAGCCATGCCATCAATATCGTCACCAACGTACTGTTCGGAGCCTATATTTGGAGGAGCGTTGGTTTGTGTTCTTGAGTATACAGAGGAGAGACCAAACGCTATAGTTACTAACCTGTTAACTAGAAAACGGAGGAGGATATTTTGTCCTCCCGAAGTCGGTTATAGTCATTTCTCCTCTCCTCTGATAGTTCCGGTAGGAGCAGGAAATTACAACCTCATCTTCTATGGCATCAAGGGTGAGGAAACTTCGACTTCTCTCTTTGAAGTCTACGTGTACGACTCGGGATCAAGGGGTTGGACATATCAGTCAGCTCCAGCCTTCGAAATCTCGAGGATCTCTTCGTGTGCTTACCTCGATGGGGTACTGTATGGCATGTGGCCATGCTGTCGGTCCTCAACGTTCACATATCTGTTCCAGTTCGATCTCGAGAATGGGATTCTGAGAGAAACTCATGGTATGGAGTTTGAAAGAGATAGGTTTGTGAAAAGTGGAGTGGTGGTCTGTGGTTCTAGGCTCATGGTTGTAGTTATCGAGTCAGATCCTCACACCTTAGTGTGTGATGGAGCTAGAGTGTTTGAGATGAATACAGAGCATGGCTTCATCGAAGGGGACAGAAGTCCACCCTGTGAGCTGGTAGGGAGTGTGAAGAGCAAGCAAGGTGGTGGAACAATGCTCACTTCAGATGAGAATTGTATATACTTTTGTGATCACGACACCTTCATCATCTATTACGTAGAGTCTGGCGTATGGGTCAGTCATCATTACCCTCCTTTCACTGAACCTCTTCCGCTAGAGTACAATGAATTGTGTTTGAGGGGCCAACAACCTGCTACCTTTCAACCAGGCCTTAACCCCTCGGCCAGGCCTTGATAAGACGGGGAGTGGAAGGAGACGGGTTTAGTGTCCGGGAGTTGAAGTAGTTAACTTACTATCATTAAGTTGGTGGACTTACCATCAGACAGAACCCTGTCCATTCTTATTCTTGCCGCCTTTTCTCAGCTGCAGAGGCAGAATAGTAAGCTCATGGGCGTCATAGCGTAGACACGTTTATCTTTATCATTATACTATTTATAAAGTACTACTTGTAGTAGGATATCTATCTTCCCGTTACTTGGTTCCAGGTTGGAGGTTAGGAAACAATCATTACCAGCGTAGATAGATTTTGATGCGTTAGAAATGTTCTATTGAGCTAATGTGAACAATATTTTTTCGTAAGGAATACTGTATGCATATCATATGTGATTCCAGATAGTTGATGCTTTGGATCTGTTGATATCGATGTGCGATTCAATCATCATACTCTTACAGGTTTCGGTTCACTACTGCGCAGTTGCCCTCAGTTTATCGATCCTCTGTAAGCACACTGATTCTCTATACATATGCCATCACTTTCAGTTGTTCAGTCTGAAGCTTCCCAATCCGTTTATAAGCAGTTACTGCCCCTTGCACTTAATCAATATAAATCAATCCTAGTATCTCAGTTTCCAAGTTCCCAAAGGAGTGTTAGTGATCAGCTCTGTATGGGGACGATCATCACAAAGGTTTAAAGGTCTTGAGCATTCCTACTTAGAGGCTTCTGGAGAAGCAAGTTCAGCCGAGAATACTTTTATCATTTGCCGAACTTATTTCATCACATGGAAGATCTGAACTCCTGAACTGGTCTATGTAGATCATTTGGAAGGTCAGAATTACACCAGCGGCTGATCCACTCTTCGCTGTACACTTTGAGGCTGCAGAGTAAAGCACCGAGCGGCTTTATTGGTGGGTAGATAGCGAGGCTGTACACAGCGTATTCGGAGGTAGATCAGCTGGAACTGGTGGGTAGATAGCGAGGCAGTACACAGCGTACTCGGAGGTAGATCAGCTGGAACTGGTGGGTAGATAGCGAGGCAGTACACAGCGTACTCGGAGGTAGATCAGCTGGAACGTTTCAGACCCTGGATCTGATTTGAGTCAAGAGTTGAACATCGTAGGGTAGCCCTTTCGCCATGAATTGCAAGTGATCGATTTCAGAGTCATCACAGTGGGCGTGCCGTCACGGAAAACATGATTCAAGGGAAGCAGAGCCAGTGCAACTTCTGCGTCCACAGCCGGTGACCGGTGACCGGAACATGTCTGTCCGGATTCTCGAAGTGTTGCAAGACATTTGTGTGCGTGAGTTCATGTTATAACAGGACTGTAAGAAGACTCAAAAATGAGGTCTCGATGTGCATAGACAATAAACAGGATCATCAGACATCTTGCCCAAAGATATCTTTGCACGAGCAGAATCAGCAGATCCTCATCCTCATACGGTATGTTTCTTCTCTACTGAGTACTGCATTAACTCATGATGTAAACACGTCCTCAACTCTGCCAAAGCAATACCAGGATGTACAGACAGACAACTGGAATGGACATCAGAATAACCCCGCTATATGTCTTAAAAGAACTCTACTCAGTGCGAAAATGTGAGAAAATATGTGAGATTGAAAGCGAAAGAGAGATCATATCGAGCGAAATGATTATCCGTAAAGAATGAGTTTCAAAGGGCAAGAAGCCAAAATAAACTACACACTCGATTCAGAGTGTAAAACTTGAACCTATTTACAGCTCAGAGATGGCACTTGAACAAACTACTGTCAAATTCTCGTGATTGAACATCTGCGTCTGAGTCCACAGTTAAGAGGGACTCCATCTGCTCCGCCACCATCCAAAGAGACTAGAGCTGACTTTATCTAGACCGCTCCATGTCTTAAGCCGGGCCGAAAGTGATCCTCTTCTTCTTTGACGAGCCTCTTCATCTAGGGTCTTATAAGCAGCCGCCAAAATGTACATAGCCGGATGTAACCTGCAAAGTATTTAAACCATCAAGCGGAGTCCAGGGACTTTACTGATAAGGAGTAAAGAATGTCATACATGCACAGAAGAGTCTCGAAAACCACTTAAGTATCACTAAGTTCACGCGATGGACTCGAGAACTGGACGGGTTCCACAAGAAAGAGACTGACGAGTAAGAACTTGCTTACATCTTGCCATGTCCCATTTCAGCCGAGAGCATCGGCTGCCTACTGTCTAGATGCTCTTCCGCTTGGTCTAAACCTCGCCTATTCACTCTCCTCCTGAAGGGTCGTCTATTTCGACCGAAGGTTTCGATATACCAGCCCCCAACGTTGTGCGTGTCTGTTCTCGGCTCAAATATCCAGTACCTGGTACACAGACAACGTAGTTTTGTTTCAGACGGAAGCAACGTAACTGCGTCACTCGTCAGATGGCTCGTGCTTCTTGCAGAATGAACTCACTACGGTACTCACTTTGAATCTCTCTCGAACGTACGCACACGAGTATATAAGATAGACGAAACATAGAGTACAAATTGCACAAGGCGTGGTTCACGAGGATATGCACGAAACTCTGTCTGGCGGTTATCCTACACGAAGAACATTCAAGCACATGATAAAATACTGTACTGAAAGACCTACAGCAGAACACAGCCGGCCTGGAAGACCACTTCCTGCGGGACGACATCGGCTTTCAGTCGGTGATCACATCATGATGTCGGAACGGACCTGCTCGGAAGAACAGTTGCGCGACGACATCGGCATTCACACGGTGATCCATCACCGCCAATTCTGAACCACTGCATGTGCTTCACCTGAATTCAGATGTGATTTCAAGCGAGTTAGATAGTAAGTACGCCATCAAGGTCCACGAACGAGTGCCTATGGTTAAGAGCAGCGTAGGAGATCACAAGATCTTTACACTTCCTGCCTGGGAAGCTGACGAAGAACTCCCTTCTGGCTACGGGGTAGCCACTTTTTTTGAAACAAAGAAATCTTGCACAAGTTAGGTTCAGCCGGTGTCTTTATGATATTAAACTATCCTCCCACTTCTACAAGTTTCTAGAACATCTTTCTGCACACTGGAGAAGATAAATGTCGTGTCATTCGATTTGCTAACTTCGTATCTGGAAACGCCATCCTGGCAGGCCAGAGGTCACGTACCCCGGGGGTCCTGTGTTGCAAAATAAGATGAGTCTTCTTGCCATCTGCGCCGTAGACATGAGAAACGCTGCCAACTTTGGAAGATCCGAGACCATGAATGGAACCAAGAAACTCCCTCTTCAGGGGATGATCTGCGCTCTCAGCCACAGATCCGTATTCTTCAACTTCCTCTGAACTCAAGTACACATAGATACAGTCTTCTTCCTCATCATTCCCAGAAACTGAACTGTTCGAAGAGGTTTCTGTTGGGGGAAGTCGTATAGACCTTGCAACAACATTACCAAACACTTCAAGCTCAAGATCCACGAAGGCAGACTCTAGTAAGTCTTCCCGTGTAGAACAAGAGCCTGGAAAATCTGGGGAAGAATCAGTGTGGAGTGCCCTCTCGCTAACATCTTGGACTGGATCCATTTTGTCCCAGTTACTCTCCAGAGTGTCTGTATGTGCGTGGAGCAGCGATGGGCTTTCATGTGTTCTTCCCCGAAGAAGTGGGACCTGCGCTTGACGAACAAGACCAAAGAGTTGACGACCAGAAACAAGATGCAACACGTCCAGAAGGTCTGGTTGAGCCCTCTCCTCTGCTTCAAAACATTCTGGCAAGCCTTGTCGTTCACTAACAGGGGGCCCGAAATAAGCCTTCCTCAGAGCTGATTGGGTCTCCACCCTCAGGTCTTCTTCCCATCCTCTTCCTCTTCCTATCTCTTGTCGCTGTCTGATAATGTCTTTCACCATAACCCTGTAGCTCTTCAGCCAGCTGACTACCTCTGTGGTCCTGTCTGCAGATTCTTGCACTTCCCAAGTCCTATGATCATATCCACCTGTGCTATCGTCTTGAGATGCCGCCCGGAACTCGGAGGCGTTAATTCTGCTCCTTTCAGCTCGTTTTGACCGGAGGTTCTCGTCATACTGTGCGCGCTTTTGTGGGTCTGATAAAATCTGCAGCATTACCCGCAAAGTGCGGAGTCAAGTGTGTCAAATTCTCAGCTCACGACCCGAAGTCAACCCAGGTGCAGAGGCATGGAACTTCCTCTTTAAGGTAAGATCTTTCTTCCGTCTGGAGATCACATAAGCTGTAGGGTTAAACTCAGTCTGAGGTATAACAGCCGGCCCACCCTGCTAATCCAGACACAGCTCAAATCTACTCAATGTGGTTCCTCAATCGGGTAGGAAACCTGCCTTTGTTTTCTTTCGAGACAGACTGACTGTTATCTCAGATCGACATTTTCTGTCCTGTATACCTTATGTCATGAGGATCTGCAGATCCCAATCAAAGAAAGATGTGGCACCAGAAACCCCCAAAAGATAGAGCTCTCAACGTACTGCCTTTACGAATGTTTTTTGTCCATGTGTGACAGAAAGCATTCTTAAGAAAACTATTTTAAGCTAGGCAATATTCCTCTTATTGGAATTATGGCGGGCAATAAAAAGAAGGGAACACAAAACCCCAAATCAAGTCGGTCGGTGTCGGGGAGTTAAAACTTATTTCATTCAAATCAAAACTTATTTCATTCAAATCATACGGAGACTCCAGCGACCGTACTTTTCTGCGTCTCCAATTCCTCGACAAGGCTCAAAATGGAGAAGCACCTGCAACGCTGGAGGCCACTTTGATGGCGTTCTAAAGCCCATAGCCAGATCAGCTAGACGACATGCCTGCTTGCTATTGTACAAGCATGATTGGATGTGTAAGAGTGTCGCAGACTAAAGATTTCAGAGTTTGAGCACTGTTGAAGGTCAGAAACGGTAAGTATCTTTTAAAGCGTCAACAAGGCGGAATTGTTACCTCATATGCTGCCAAGACACGAATGAACTCGACGGTAGAAGACGCTGATTGAAGATCAGGATGTGTCGCTTTGGCCAGTTCTCTGAATGCCGTGCGGATGCTCGAGGGACTACATTTCTCCGATAGCCCCAAAATTTCGTAGGCGGTAGCTGCTGCACTGACTTTTCGATTCGTGTGATTAGATCCTTCCTCTGCCCTTCTCGCCGAGGCGTAACTTTTCAGGAGCTTTGGATACCGCTGTAGAATTGCCACTGGTGGGACGAACTTCAGACGAAGTGTCATCTCATAAGTACTTTTCGTTGTGCGATTGTGGTTTCGAAACTTCAGTAGCTCTCACGAGCTTCAAGCGCAAGGAATAGTTAATGACTATCCTTCCTCTTCCGTCGGAGGTAACTGAATGTCATCTCAAATTCTTTTTTGTCGAAGCAAGAAGCGGGTTAGGTCCGCGACGCCATTATATTTTGCCTCTTTTTCGCCGTGGGGCTTTCTGCTGCCGAATGCGGCTGCCTTTGCACTGAATGTCATCTCATCACGGAACGAAGATGGAACCAGTTCCTCCTTGTTCGGCGCGACGACTCTTCAGGGTCAACTGGGACTCAACCGATCAGCACTTTTTATACGCTACTTCTGACGAGAAGCAGACATGGATAGAACGCTCTTCCGCAGCCACGTGGTCCGGTCAGTTAATACCTGGATCAGCATCAAAGCATGCATCCTAATGGACAAGTTGTATGATCTTGTGCAAATGTGGATGCGGAACATGAGTACGTTTCAGGGAACGAGAAAGAAACCAACAGAAAAAGAGGGACCAAAAGTGATGCCGGTCTTTAATCCGATGAGCACGCATTCAATTCTAACCATCACCATGTTTTTTTGTTTTGTCGTCCGCGAGAAGAATTGAGAACATTATCTTGGAGGTGACGCAGTTTGAGATCAGAGGCCGATTTTGCTGCAGCATCAGGGAAAGCGATCCGACTTCAAGAAAGAACGCTTCACAAGTTCTTGAGAAGTTAATGGACGAGGTTCGTGCACATCTTCGCATGGAAGCTCATTACTCAGCATGGTACAATCGTATCTCCAGAGGATGAGACGTTTACCGCCGGAAGGAGCCACAGAAAGACACAACGACCAAGACAGATCTCGCTACTCTCCACTCCTCTAGTCAAGTCGACTGTCGTTTTTCAGCTCCCTGCTCTTCAAACAGGTTTACAGCTTTATAGGCAACACAGGAAATGCCTTTTTCTTCGTCTGAATACAAGTCGCTGACAGGACCGCGTTAACGTACTCCTGACTTAGAACGCTGAACAGAACCAGGTCAATGTTACTATTGTCTACTGCTGATGGTCGAAATTGCTGACCGTCCTGTGACCTAGCGAAGAAGTGTGAAATTTAGGGTCTGGACAGCATACTGTCAAGAACCTTAGGGCCCGACGTCTCGTGCACTGTTCATACACCGAACCTTGTAGCAGTTGTAGTGAATAATAGAGATGTCACACATCGGGATATGCCGTTATTCGTTCCTTTACTACTTCGGATCGAACAGACGATTCTCTTGCCTCGAATGTAAAGTTGTGGAGACTCCGAAGGGGAACAGCTGGTTACGGAGATTATGTGCATACGTACAGAACGTAGACATTAGTCTGGTGGTTGCTTCGATAGGCTGACAAATCGCGCTGAGATGTCGAGGTGGCTAATCAACGCTGTGTACTTACGCGGCCATGGGACAGCTGTTGGGGCATGTCGTCTTCCACCAATACATATGTTGCTTCTTGAGGAGGACTCTCGACTGTGTTTGCGAGAGCAAGTAGGGAAAGGCAGCAGAAGCCTGAACCTCGTCCATCAATGACTAGTCAAAATGAAATTTCTTTAAGATGACCATTCTGAACTTCTCAGTCTTACGCAGAAAAGCATGCTTTCCGGTAGCAACTGTGGATCAGAACAATCCTCTTGTTTCCAGTCTGTTTAAGATTGATCCCGGATTAGACAGATGATTCTAAACTCTGCTGAAGGCAATCCAATAATCTGGTCATCATGAAAAGGAACTGACACGACGTGATTCAAGTACCTCGTGATTATGTCTGGAAAACCCCACATATACAACGTGGTGGGTGAGTGGCTTAGTGCCCAGACAACAGTTTCAGCTGATCCAGTTTTAGGATCAATTTTTGCATTGTTCAGGATCAAAACAACACCCAAGCCAGCGACCACAAATTCTGCGAGGGCTACTCATGTCGCCTTTGCAGTCAGCCAGCGGCAACAGATATGGCTCCAGAACCTTGGCTCCGGCTAGTATCCGAGCACAGCTGGCCGTGGCAAATCCGGTTGACTGGATCTGTAGATTAAACTGGTCTGTTCTGTTTCGTGCTGCCCTTGAATTAAACATGCTGGAAAGGGCCTTTTTCTCGTGCTTTTACCAAGCTAGCACTAATGGGTTCAACCATAGTTGAACGAGAAAATCATTTCAGTGGCCAATCCAAGTCATCCTAATGGGCAAATAGGCTTTTTCCAGTATCTTGAAGATTATCTTAGCTAACGTGAAACTTCAAATGCTTCAGCTCATAACTTCCAGGTGGTGTGGTGTGTATATGTACAGGGTGAGCTTGACAATAAGAAAAACGTCCACTGCAAGCAACGGTGGTTGTGGAAGTATGATGTAACAGAGAACAGACATAGTAACTGTATTATCAACCACACTTGCATTATCTGTCTTTGGAAGTTTTAGCTACAAGGAGGTTAATAGCATCTCGTAGACGTAAGTAATCGTCCCAAGTATTATACAGCTGGTGAGACACTCGCAGATATGCAGTGATTCCTTTAGTGCTCTTCAAATCTCCACCTGCCTGTTTTCTTCCTGGACCGTAAGCGTGGACCTCCACGGAGAATTCCTGACGCAAACGAGTTCTCAAGGCGTTAGCCTCCTGGGGGGATGCAACTTGGAGAGCTGGAGGTAAGCCGACAGTGACCATGGAACCCACCATGTCCGCAGCTACACCACAATGAGTATCCCAAGCCTCAGCTAACATCTGTCCCACGGCTACTACTCTGTCATGGTTGTAAGCTCTGATCGCCTTCAAACCACCGGGAACTCGGTTGACAAACTGAAAACATGCAGGAACTGCAAGCAGTGAACTGTAATCCCTCGTTCCAACCCAGTTGCATTCTTCCACCAGTCCCTTACCGTAATTGTGGGAGGTTATAGGATGATGAAGACGGGACAAGTGCTTTGCTTTACAGTGGAAAAAAGAAGCTGTTGTTGGGGCGAACAGCCACTTGTTCAGATTGCTAGTGTAATAATCAGCATCAATCTCCTGTACATCTATGTCAACTTGTCCGACTGCCTGGGCTCCATCCACAAAGACCTGCTCAATGCCATAACTTTTGCACATAGCCACCATGTCCTTTACTGGGAGGACGATCGAAGGCATAGATACTATGTGATCAACAACTGCCAGCCGAATCACTCTACCTTCAGCCTTGGCTTTCTTCAGAACTTCCTCAAGCGCAGCGAGGACTTGCGAAGGAGATTTGACAGGGAACGGGACTTCGACAATGAGAATTTGAGCACCTGCTCGGACACCATAAGCTTGGAAAGCATTCGAAACTGCTTTGTAGGCTAAACTCAACATCAGAATCGTATCACCAGTCTGATATCGACCCTCAGCTAAACTCCACATCACATCCATGGCGACGATGGAGGCCGAGACAGTGGCATTATCGACCAAAACGAGTTCTTCCACGGGACAATTCACATGCTCAGCAACGGCTCGGCGTGCTTCCAGAAGTCCAGCTTCCAGACCATCGAAGTAAAAGGCGTCTGGCTGCTTCAACCACCTATGCGCCCACTCTGCTTGCACAGCCAGCACTGACTTCGGACACGAGCCAAAACTTCCATGGTTCAAACGCGCGGCCCCTTTTTCGTGGTGCGCAAACTCCGTCAGTCTTAAATTCTTCAAATACGTCTCATTCAATCCTCTCGAAACCGGCGAGCCCTCCCCGAGAAGCGCCGAAACGCCTCGTGGAGTATCCGTCAACTCGGGTTTCTGAAACTTCGGCGACAGCGCATCTTCACTGCCCGACGCCATAAATGTCTCGTGCATGGCCAGTGCCAGATCCCTCTCCCGAATCGCGGCATCATGTCCAATCGCAGCCATGATTGCTGCTGTGAGCAATAATCAAGTGATCAAGCACGCAAGCAAATGTCAATACTGTATGGAAAACGAAAAGAGGAGACGGTTGTTGCTCTTCCACCCCTAAGAACCACAACGGATCCTCAGGGTATACCAGGAGAGCAGCCGTGTTCCCAGCTGCACGAGGAGCGAGCGAAGAACTAAACTACTCGCAGCACGAACAGAGTTCATAATCCATCACATGGTGAGAACAGCCCATCGGAGGTGACGTCAAAAGGAACACTTTGTTCTCTTTTCTTGACCGACTGGCCGCTCCCACCCGTTCCACGGAGTACAGTACGCTACCCTCCAACGACACTGACAGACGTCCTTGATTGTGGCATATACTTCCGGTAGAGTCTCATGACAAGAGCCTGGGCCCTGGAGTTATCATACTCTTCCCCCTATACTCGCCAGAGATGCGATGAAGTAAACTCTCAGAGGATCTTGACCCCTGCATGGTCCCACTCAGACCAGACCAGGTCAGGTCAGGTCAGGCAGAATGCACCATCCAGGTTCAAGAAACAAATTCGAGAAAGCCTGGAGTAAATAGCCTAATAAGCTACTGTACCGAGTTTGGGAACGAGTTTTGTGGCCTACTACTCATGCAGTTGAAAAGCGTCTCCAGTCTCTAGTGAGGTTTCGTTCAGTGGAGAACAGCAAGTTCTCTTCCTGAACGAAGGACAGTTGAAACTTGAATCATAAGTTGCAGATGTCTGCCTCGAGACGTTTGACAGGTTTCGGAACCAAACTCTGCGGCAGAACGTGCCGTTCCGACAAGTGAAAGGCAAGAGGGACTCTAGAGGAGAGATTTAGTGCGGGTTGGGGTCCCACCCGGAGGGTCTTACAGGTGGAGAAAAGTTTTGCTTTCTCCCGCGCTTTGTAACAGTTGCTGGCAAAGCCACGCATTTACCCACTTTCGATGTATGCGTGGGGTAAGAAGGAAACAGGGAAGCGAAGGGTACGATGCTGTAGCTGATCAAAGCGATTTTTGGTAACCTGTACAATGGCTCTTGTTTGGGCGCAAGGCGAGACGATTGTATTGGCGAAAAGGTCTTTTCAGTCAAGAACGCAGATGCATGTGGTTGCGTCGGTGTGGGATCATCCAAATGCATGTTTTGTTCTGAGCAGTCGGATGGTGATTCCAGTTGCAGGTGCGACGGTAACCATAACGATCCCGTTTTCCACGTTGATTGAGGTCTGGCTAGCTTCGAGCTAGACGTTTCGAGTATGTACGATTTACGCTGCACGAGTGCGTCTGTAGTACCGATTAATCGCTTAAAGCGGTGTTGGAGCTGGGGGAAATTTGAAGCCCAGCTCTGGGTTATGTTCACTCCCGCTGATCACAGAAGTGCACGAGTTGTACAACCTTCTGTATCGTTCGAGTGTAGGTGGAGTTCCTCGAGCATTGCTGAAACTGAAGTGGCTTTATACTTGTCTAGCATGGAGACTTCGAAGCGACTTGACCGACTGTTATATTGTTTGTTCTCAGCTGATGCGGAATTGTTAACCGGCGGATCGGTTCTCGACTCCGAAACTGGCTTGTAAGGATCCGACTGTCTTAGGAATGTGAATTTGGAGCACTTTCAACAGATAATTTGGGGCATGGACTCGGTGCACCTTCGCACTTTTGAACAAGACTTTCTGGGCGCACTAAAACTACCATCCAAGAAACCTCTGGTTACTGTAAAGCTTAAACCTTTCTTCCTGTTTATGCCAGATTGCGTTCGTATCTGGTTCTGGGTAGAGCAGAGTCCATCTACATATGTGGCTTGGACTTTGATCAAGAAAGGCCAGACCTCATCGCCAAGCTCCCTCTGCCGAATTCTTCGTCGTCTACTTCCGCAAGGATATCAAAGTGCTCCATTGAAGGTAGTCCTCAACGTTTTCTTTTTTCTTTGTTGGCCCACAGGCAAGGTAGTCTTTTAAAAAAATCTGTCTTTGATTGCTGTTATGGAAACATGTTGATGATTGACAAAGTTGATGAAGGTAGTGAGTCATCTTTTCTGAAAGGCTCTTTCACCTTCCCCGTTTCAAAATTAAAGAAAGAGAACAGGAGAAAATATTCTTCCCAAGGAAACGGATTCCTACCAGGGCAGTTTGGAGTAGCCGAACGTGGAAGGCTGCACGATTAAAAGGACTGACCTGTGCCAGTTTCTCATGGCAGACTGCTGGCTTATTGATGGACCAATTGTAGTTTCGGTGTGGAAGGGTCAGTTGTTGCTAATTACCTCAAAAGACTCTCACAGCTCCACACAGTTATATCAAGAAACCGAGGAAGACATTCAGAGCGGGTTCATCAATGGAACTTGGGAAGCACATGTACTATCGTTGTCAGATAGTAGTGAACAAGGAGCATTAAAAGTCCACTTCTGCGGTGATATCAAACGGAGTGACAGTCAGGAGGTCATCTTGAGTCTGACAGCATGTACTGGGAAACGCTTGAGGAAAAGCTCAGCATCTCCGGAAAGGCAAGTGCACATCTCCATCATATCATCCTTTTACGGCCTGTTTGGTACTGCATATTTAGGTCGCGCCACAGAATAGGAATGTGCATGATTAAACTAAAGCGAGTTTGTCTTTTAGTCATGTACGCTCGTAACTGGGGAGACATGCTTTAAGCAAATTCTCAGTGACAATCATGGCCCAGCAACTTGAAAGATTTCATATGGGAAACGGCTTCCGTCACCCTGATGTCTCGTTAGATTTGCAGACGTTGATACCGTAAGGAACCAGATAACTTCAAAATTTTCCGTTTCGAAGCAGCTGATTCTTGCAATCGCAGGTATCTCCAGAGCTGGTCATTTTACAGCCTGAATTTGGATACGGAAGGCCCGAGTATTGCTGAACAATCAAGCCATGGCAAGGGGTTTCAGTTTACGTTGTCTAAGCAAATACCCGCTGAGCTGGATCCACAGTTTATTACTTGCATTCAGCCGGTGGCTGTCGCGCGATACACAAATGGAGACGATTCTGACTACGTTTTTGTCGGAACCAACGACAGACGACTTCTCAGATGTAGAGATGCTCAGATTGTTGAAGTTTTGCACTTGGACGCCGTACCTTCGCTGCTGTAAGTGCGCATTCACGTGCCTACATCCTTACATTTTTATCTTCCAACCAGAGTTGTTCATCCTTGGCAGACTGGGTTGCTAACTAGCGTATGGCTGGTGTTTGGGTCAATCATGCTCCGTAATCTACAAGGCATCTTACCAGCATCTGTTTGCTATAGAAGAGTTGTCACGGTCACAAGAGTGTAGTTTTTGACTTGGTACGAACAGACAATTCGGAGTGGTGGCAGGAGGTCAAGGAGTGTTACTGGTAGTCCTAAATGATTCGCAGCAAAAGGTGCTAGCTGTTTGTCCTGAATCTCTTCAAATCCTCCAAGGCAAGTGTTTATACTTCTATTGTGCCTGAAACGTATTTTCAGTGGTTTTGCACAGAAGACAAATAAGAACAGGTTAACCACTATGGAACTCTTCTGTCAATGCTTTCTCTCTATGCTGCATCACCCAGGACTGACAACAGAACATAAACTGTTACAGAGAGAGGTATGGTGGGCATGCTTGCATCAGTTAGCCGCCGATTCGGTAACCTTAGACTCTACAACGTACCATCCGCAAGTCAGTCAACGTTTTGATGCCAGATCGTCTGAACAGATTGGAGCAAAGTTTGGCGTGTCGTCGTTGGTGACTTTACCAGTTCTGGACATGACCAGATTATTCTTTTTCGAATCGCGCCTGTATGTGCTCCGATCGACCAGCGAGAGCTTAACTTCACTGTTATACATGGTTTCACTACAGTCACCTGCGAGGGCATACAACAAGGGTCACAACAGCATCTGGCAGGTCAGGAATCCTTGTATACAACAACGCATCAGACAATGAATATAATGAGGTTTTGTCTGAAACTGAGATTATCTTCCTCAGTTGAGTACTTCCATCAGATTATTTACTCGACGGAGAATCTGTATAAACAAAATCTGACCTTTTTGCAACTTTTTGATATCCTGTCTCTTTTCTCTTTCATCAGTTTAACCATATTTTCTTTGATTCGTTTAGTTCCAAAGCACTAACAAAAGGATGAAAAACCACAGAAACCAAAGCTATCAATGACTGCAAGGTGTCTGGTATGGAAACCATCTGTAAGGCTCTGGAAGTGAGAGTAGAAGCTGGACTGGAGCAGCTGCAAGTAGCCAAGAATGAGGTCTGTCACACATGGTTGTTCCGACTCCCAAGTGAAACTGAACCGTTGCTTATACTCTACGCAAGATCTACAAGCTTCCAAGTTTGACCTTAGTCTGTATTCAACTTTACTCGTTATCGGAGCGATACTAGACATGCCTTTGTTTTCTTGAGGTCTTTCTATATCTTCGTACAGTTCCCAGAAATTGATTATCTTATAGACTAGTTTCGGTGCCTGATGTTCCGTGAAAATCAAGTATATGGGATTGCACTTTATTAAGGATTCTCGGAAGAGAGTGTGATCTTAAATGCGTCAGTCTGTTAACCAGTGCTCTTCTTGTTCCACTATATCCCGTAATCGTTGATGTGTACCTTTTCCTCAGAGAAATTCTAAGAAGGAGCTGGTGCGCATCTCCAGCTGCCTTATGCAGGTACTCCATGAGCTTCTTTTGTTGCAGTTCCTTTTGTAGGTTTGTCGTGCCTTGCTCCCGTACAGCTTAATCTTGGGATGTTCAGTTCGTAACATGTACAATGTTCTAGCCAGAATGTTGTTGCGTGATTGTTGAATCTTTTACTGACCACAGAGTCACCAAGCAAATACGATTAGGCCGGTGACTGTTTCTTGGAACTTGGTACAATGTACGTCTTGCAGTGGAAGTTTTGATGTTTGACTGTCAGATGTTGTTTATATTGAACGTTGAGAAGCCTTCATACTGTGACAAGGTGTGTTGGAACTGAGTTGGGTTTTATGAAAAGAGTCTGATAACTAGGTGGGCATGCGAGCGAAGTACGAGCGCAAGCGTAGAAGGGACTGGTGGTTCAAATAGCTTCAGTACAGAGGACAGGTTGCAAATAGTACGTGCTACCAAGGCATGGAGCCGAGTCTGCGGAATTTACTGGTTCTTCATGGTGGAAATTGAGATGACAGCACAAGCAAGGTATCACATTTAGCTGCCGACACAATCCTACTGTTCAGTCAGATAACGTTCGGACCCTGTAGCTGATTGTAGTAACTCGATTGCAACTCGAGATATTAACCTTTGGCCCGATGTTTGTCTTCATGACTGGTCGCAGGCCAGGTACTTCTCTGCAGAATGTGAGCTTGCTTTTGACGAGTCTGAACTGCTCCATCGGAGGAAAATCATCACTTTTGCAGTCATTTTCTCTTGCAGACAAAAAAAAAAACCTTGTTATATGCGTTCCATATCAGGAACTTTCTCTACGTCCTGGTCTGCCGTTTGATGTCTCACTCAGAGCCTCGGTGTCTAGAAGTGGCGAAGCCTTGCGTACGTCTGAAAGGGCTGATTCCACTACTCGTATAGCCGGAGATGTGTACACACAATGGCTTGGTTGTTCTGAGATTGTGTATCCAACTCTAATACCAAACCTTCAGCCCGAGGAAGCATGTACAGTACTGGAACAAGGTTCGCACCATATCAAACAACCGTGTTGTTTTCTTCGGATGTTTCTTGACCGTACGTAGTCTACTGCCATAATATATTTATCAGATCACCACTAAAATTTCGGCCTGTGATTTAACTCACTTTTTCTGACGAAATCATTTTTGTTGAAAATTCAGTTGGGGAGCAGGTGCAGTTTGTGATTGCTGCAAAAAGTGAAGAGCATCTATCGCACCTATCGGAATATATGCAGGCAACTCTTCGCATGCAGGAGGTTCGGAATGACGAGAACGAAGAAAAAAACATGGTGGTCAGTTTTCTTAAGAATTAACCAGCAATTGTCCTTATCAGAGTGTTAGGAAGTTCTGAAAAGTTCGGAATGATGCGATGAGCCATGTGCACGTGGTGAAGTTGGTTATTATGACACTTACGATCATCACTGAAGCTTCAGGGGCAGATCTTGATTGAAATGGTTTTTCTTCGTGATATGTGGCAGAGATGGTTCAGTCTTTGTGCAGCTGATGGACATGGCCCGTATAGTGCACGCTTATGTTATCTGGATCTCCATGCTGTAATTAAACTAAGAGCAGTTGATGCGGACCTTTCGGCGATACTTGAGCAGACTTCAGTAGAGCTCTTCGCGCAGCATCATATCCTCCTGATCACGATACAGTAGAAAATCAGTGTGTTTCTTTTCTGTCAAGAGATCCAAGTTTTGCTTTTGACTGGAAGTAGGATTCGTACATGTAGTGCTTGTATGCTTGTTCCTTCTGCATTGTTAGGTTCTCTGATCGGAGATGACATCACGTCCATGCCCCATGTGACTGGTATCTGTCAGACTTGACCACGCCTTACAGTTCGAGATAGTTTCGAGGATGATTCCTCATGAAGCGTTGGAAAAGTTGGCTGACTTCGTGAAGACACTCAGCAAACATTTGGCTCTGCAGGATTCCTTGATGCGCAAAGGCCAAGACCCATATGTTGCCCAAAAGCTTGAGACAGCAGTTGATGTAAATTTCTGTAAAATCTGGGATTCACTACTCTAGTACTGCAGACGACACATCTAAAGCTGAAACCGACCACAGACCCGGCACAGTTAGGGCGCAGATAAGAATTTGGCTCTCTCTGTTGCCAACTTCCAGAACCTCGGACCAAGCTAGAGCCTTGCCATGATGACACTGCATCAAGGGACGAGTAGAGAAGACTCGACAAGAACTTCGATAAGCTTGTAACTGAAGATTCATAAACTAGTCAAGTCTGCCATATCATATTACGGCCCAAATCGCGGTATCGGAGATACACGCGGGGGTCTCGAAATGTCTTCGAAGTTGATTTCTTAACGCGTCAACAAGAACCTCAGACATTCAGTTGTTCAGTTTCAACTTTTGTTTAATGTGAAGCATTTCGTCTGCAGTTAAGACAGGCGCCGTGACCTGTGACCTGCCGCCTCCGGGTCTAACCAGACTTGGCAGTGATACCGTAATGTGTATGTTCCAGGAGAAGTTTGCTTCTGCGTGCAATCCGCACAAGAGGGCTTCTTCAACCGTGATTGAGTGGTGAGCAGCCTCAGCCCAAATATCCAGATATTTTCGGGATTCGGGTTGAGTGACTTCCGGCCTAGCGAGCAGAAATCTTTCCGCATAAATTTCAGAGGTACATTAAATGAAAAAGGATTCATAGTTCCGAAAGGTGAATGTGAAATGCACCGAAATTGGAGGTGAAATAATTGGAAATGCCTGTTGCATAGACTTAAAACTTTGGATCTCGGGGCTGATTTTACAAAATGGTTGCGAAGTCGAGATCAATACGAAATCTTCAATTGTGCTATCGAGATCAATACTATTCAAATTTGTACCACCATGGATGTGCGATATATTATCAAATTTATCTTGGATGAACGAGTTTATCAAATTTATCTTCTCGATAATCGTGAAATACTGAAACTCCTGTCTCACGAGAAGCTTTGATGACGTTGAGGGCCCGAGGATATTTCATAGCGATACTTCGTTGATTTATATCCTACTCTCTCAAATATTCGTCGATAGAGTGTAAAGGTTACAAGAATCCTAGTGACTAAAGTATACGATCACGACGGTTTCTTCTGCTGGCAAAATCGAGCACTGCTTGTATAAGGCCTAGATAACGACGACTGGATGCGCATTCGATAAAAGCTTCTAAAAGGATCGACGGCGACGACTCGACTTGAGGTACACCATCTGGCATGCAACCTAGAGAACGATCTAGATATGTAGTTCGAATCGTATCAACGACGCTTGATCGCTTCGGCCATAACCACGTAGGCTCGATTATGTACCGCATCCCTACCAACGAATGACGCAGTGAGTGCGGCAATACTACGGCGCCCAGCCGGTCATCCGGTAACGTCCCGCACAAGAGAAGACCAGTTCGAGGACTCCCACATAAACCTACACGAATAGAGCTGTTTTTGGGCGCACCGACTGGTAATTTGAATTGACGACGTTACAGTGTAGAACTTCTGCTCCAGAGGCCAGGCAGCACCTTTCAGTTGAAATTTGAGCAGCGCCAGAAACGCAGAATTAGCACGAGAGGACAGTACAGGATATGGAGGACCTACAGAAGATCGAGATCTAGGAGGCGACAATTCACTACGGAAAGGTTTGTGCGATGTGACTGCTGCTGGTGGAAATCGATATGTTATTCAAAAGTGAGGCTTGTTGGAGAATCAGAAATCCACGCCTCTTGCATCCATCTTCGGAGTGCTTGGTGCTTGGTGCTTGGTGCTTTCTGTAAAGAACGATGATGATGATCGAACTGGGTGGTAGAGTTGAGAGTTGTCAGGTGTGTCATGTGAGTGCGACATTTTGTAGAGACAAGGGTGCCTACAGGTGGATTTGGTGATGACAGGCTTATCGACAATCTGTTGTCAGCCCGACTCCTGCTAAAACCTCATAAACCCCCGTTCCGGACTCGCATTGGAATGCGGGAGTTGGGCATATTTTCATCTCTCGCTTGTTGATGGATTCCAAAGGAGGTGACTCGACCTTTGATTCTATGGAGCTGGACGCGGTTGCGGAGGGTATAAGCGTCCAGAAAATTGGTCGGGTTTCAGGGTATGTTTCAGCCGAGAAAAGAAATGGAGAGACTGTGGGGGACTCGTCAGCGGAGAAGCCGAATCTAATAGATTCTTCAACCGAGAAAACTAACGGGGATGCTTCACCCACACAAAAATCAGTCTCGCCACCCCTTGCTGCCTTTGTAGCAGGGGACACTGATGCATACAAGGAAACATATGGAGCAGCAGTAGAAGCAAACAGAGGAGATAGAGCAGGACAAGGTGGAGAGTTTAAGGTTCCTCGGTTCAGCAGCAAGAATCCTCCACCTCCCCCAGAGCCCGAATCTTCTCCTAAATTTAAGGTTCCTCCGGCTCCAGCTGAGGGTTTTACCGAACTCGATGGACGACTTTTAGAGCCTCCTATCCGTCGGGGACCTAATAGGAAAGAGATGGTTTGCCCTCCTCCCTCAAGATTTTTGCCAGAGGTGTCAGGAACTGGGGAACCCGGTTCAGAACCTGATTACACCGAGTGCCACGAAACATTTGACGAAGAGAAGAAGAGACAAACCGAAGAAAAGAAGAGAATTGCTGAGAATGAGGAGAATTCAGATTCCAGCGATCGACCTGCGGCCTCTGAACGTGCAGTAGGGCATGTTACAATCGAAGCAGGAACTGAAGTTGGCGATGCTTCTGAAGGCAAGTCAGCAGCTGCTGATCGTGCTAACTATCAGAAGCACGACGGTAGTGGAAATTCGGTCGGTGTTGATTCGGCCCTTGGTGCAATTAGTCTCGCTGAAGTAGAACCAAGAGCCGAAGTCGGCACTTTCACAGAAGTGTTAGCTGCTGCTGTTTGTGCTGATTCCGAGAGGCTCAACGGGAATCCCGGTGCGACCGATTTGGCTACTCTTCCTGCAGGTGCCGCAGCTGTTGCTCCACGCCAACCGGGAGCTGAAGTTGACACTTCTACCGAAAGGAAATTATCTGCTGCCGATCGTGCTGTATTAGGAGGTCCTCCATACGTGAAGCCGCCATGGAGTGCACCCCCGGGCCACCCATTCAAGATGGAGGTTTTGAAAGAGGGCGTCAGCCTGGGAATGGAGGATGTGTAAGGAACTCAATAATTCATTTCTTGGTTCTGTTAATAATTCTTAGATTCACTTTTTCCGACCAGAAGTGCTAATGTTTGCTCTTGTTAGCGTGCCTTGCATCTCTGCAATCATTATTCTTGCCTGTACTGCCTTGTCTTCTCAATAGTTCTATGTCCTCATGAAAGCCTTACGTTAGTGAAGGGTGATTTAATGTTCTTCGTCCTTACGGACCACAGCTAGTTTTATAGTTTGGCAACAGAAAGCATATTATGAAGAGCCACAAAGCGCCAAACTCCATGTTAGAAAATGTTCTACAGGGGAAATTAGCTGCCGCTGGGATTTAACGATGCACCCATTACGATCTTCATTCGCTTTGATTTCGCTGAGCAAGTTCGAAAAATCCAACAGAATCATGTCCAGGCTACTCTTACACTGGGAGATTAAGAATTCTGTCTCTGAAATTCTGACATCCAAAAGGGATAATTACGAACGGGCCCAGGTTTATTTCAGTTCTTGTACTGATCTCTTCCAGGTCTCAGGAAGGTGCATATATGTTTGGAAGGAGTGACCGCTGTGATTTTGTGCTTGAGCATCCAACCATTTCTCGCTTTCATGCAGGTAACGCTTCAACCTTGTCTCATGGAATTTGAAAGAGGTATAAGTCCTTGGGCTAAGGTCTTACTACTTCAGGAACTCTCTTAAGGTTTGTGTGATAGAAGTCTGTCCCGTAGGGTACATCCACTATTTTGTTTGAAATAAGTGAATGTGACTGGTGTAGTCGGCAGATTTACATGTGACTCCGACCTGCAGTGTTGCAGTACAGTGCAAAAGGGAAAGCTTTCGTATTCGACTTGGGAAGTACTCACGGCACCTTCATTAACAAGAGGCAGGTAAGGTGATGTACTCAAAAATGAGTTCTTTTCCCTGAAGATGCATTAAGCAGGAACATGCGGTTGTACTCTTTGTTTGATCTTTATGTTGAGTTTTCAGGCATTACTCTCCATTCATGGCTCTTGGGAATACACTTGCTTCTCTTTCTTAGCACAGCTTCGTTAGTGATTTCTGGCAGTAACGTTAGACCTACTCCTCCTTATCATGCGCAAGGGTGGGGGTGGTAGAGACCTGTTCAGTGTTCTTCAGTCTGTAAGAAACAGTCATCTGCCATCGGACGGTAACACTGCTGACTGGGCTAATAACTAGGTAATGTACGTACGAACTTACGAACGTTACAGGTGGAGGGAAAGAAATACGTACCATTGAGTGTGGGTGATATTCTTCGGTTTGGCCAGTAAGTGACTCGCTGCTCCTTTGCTATTCGTTTCTTATATACCCTGTATTGACGTTAGCTTTTGCTTGGAGATAAATTCTTCTTATGTTGGCCAAAAAAGGACAGGCACCGAAAGCAAACAAACAAGGAGCGTACTCAATGTTCCAGTCTTTACCAACGGTACGACTTTATTTCACTTTTATATATGTTTGGCTGACGGTAACGGTCATTTGCCGGGTGGAGCAGCTCAACTCGCCTGTATCACTTCCAAGGACCTACCGAATTCATGCCCGAGGTAAATATCTATTGGTCTATGTTCTCTTGCCATCGGAAGGTTGCGATTATCATTCGCTATCAGTCAGAAAATTTAGTTGCTTGTAGGCAAGTGGCGGCCAGGATTATTTGTCTTTAAAGACAACTTTCCTAACAAATACAATGGCCTTAAACCTAAACCAATGGTCCTAAACCCTTATCACCTTGACACCATTTGGGGTTGGCTCTCGGTGTATAAGCTTCAGCTCGGATCTACCTCATACCCTTGTTTTTCACTCTGTACCTTCTGACTCCTAGCTTCCTCGGTCCCCGTCCTACTCTCAACTTTAGGCTCGTTTCTTTCCTGTACTACTACATTTACAGAGCAGCTCCAACATAGTATAGTTTGTACAACACTATGTACAGCGCTTCACTGTACTTTGGCTCGTTATAGACTGTCTAGCTCAGTCCGCTGGTGTTGCAGGTAATGTTTCCTTCGCCTACCTCCTTCTAGTTTGAGGTTTCGGTACTGGTCCTTCTTGTTGCAGGTTTTTCCTTCACATACTTTAGGCATTGCGATGTGGGTCCGTTAATTATATATCTATTATAGTGTCTGCAGTTGATTTCAAGCTCACTGATCTACCACTACACAAAGACTGGTAGTTTGCCCTCAGATGTCCCGGAACTGAACTGAAACTCCTGGACCAACAAGGCCCTGCTGAGTTGGAAAAGTCCTCAACTTCGTTTGATCACTTTCCCTACTCATCTATAGCCTGACCCTCTCTGTTGGGTGCTGATGAAGTCAGAGAGCAGGTTGAGGTGCATGCGGGGGGGGAGTGTTGTTCTTCGTAAACCAATTGTATACCACCACTGATATACACTCGAATATGCTATATTGACTGGTCCGGAAGCTCCTCCTCGAGTAAAAGCTTCAACAGCTGGTTGACCAAAATGAGGATCCCAAATTCCATGAGCAATTGGACTGCATGCTCCGCGTATATCTTGTGGTATTTAGGTTCTTGAGTGTACACCTTTCATTACCTACAGCTGCGTCAGTGGCCTTTGTGCACCAATGTGTTCGTATACTATTCTCCTTGGCTGGTCGTTCATTTCACTCGTCACTTCCAGCTGCTTTTACTGATTGTTCTTGAACTGAGAGTTGCTCTAGAAATCTTTCAAGATGCGACAGTTGAATAAGTTGAAGTTCGCAACGACTCGTCGTCTGAGGAAGAGCTAGAAGTAGATGCAGATATTCTTGCAGAGTTAGGTATGATCGAGTAGATATGAATGAGGATGAGCAAATCAACCACGAGCGGATACAAGATCCGTAGCGAGCATCTAAATTGATCTAGATTTGTAGTAGCTTGTGACTGCACATCGTTTGTCTATCTTTTTGCTTGCAACTTGTATCTTTTAAGAGCGATTTAAAGTGGATGAAGTTTTTATAACTTTTGAGTGGTAGGGTGCAGCTTCTGTTCGAACTCACCAAGCGTTTTTGAATTCCATAACTGTAGAGTTTTGTTTTCTTCTTTCTTGCAAATCACAAGTTCACATTTTTGGCAAGTTTTTTGGAGGCTAATCGCATTTCACCTCTAGTGATAGCAATCGCTGTGCTTCATTGTGTTTCCATAATCCAATCCTTTATTCGCTCTTGAGGCTCTTTACTTATTTCACTCTTGCTGTATTTTAGCCCAGGATTCGGTTCTGCATAAGATTCTTGATTCTCTTCTATCAGCTTGCACTGCATACCGTACATGTCACTATTTTGCACCTCCATACCTAGGGATTGCCCCCAGGGACACCATCTCGGGTAATGTGCGCCGCACTTCACATTCCCGTTGGTGAGTTCCTTAGGTTACAGATGTGCGCTAAATTGACGTTCCAGATAGCATACAGGCCACTTTTCCCTTTTGTCCCACCTTCCACGTACTTAACTGGGTTATTCTACTGGGTGTTAACCACTGTCTTTGAGCGTGGTTCTTGCTCCTTAACTGAGCTGCCATTCATATACAATGGTCTTGAGCGGTGCCTTTGTGGGACACTTTTGTTACAATTGAGGTTCTTGTTTTGTTTCCGTTTCCGTTTATTGTTTCTTTGCTTTCGGTGGGGGAACTCATATCCGTCTTGTGCTTCCTTTTTGCAGGAGGGCTTGTCTAAGGCGGAACGTCATGCAGTGAGACTGCTTGAAGCTGCACAGGAAAGAGCAGAAAAGGAACAGTCGCTGCTTCGGGCAAGGAGAAACTCTGCCTCTGCTGATGGTGCAACATGGGGCATGCAGGAAGACGCAGTTGAAGAGGATGAGGAGGTATTGCGCAGATCAGGGAGATTAATTTAGCGCAGTCAGAAACGTGTGAATGTTGCATCAGCAGAATCTTGACTGGTTTCTTGCGAATTGACTACTGCATGAAAGATGTGGAGGTGCTTTGCAGTGCATCTTCTGGACCACGGAAGTGTACTTAGATTTTCCCTCTGTCCGTAGTAGAATACCATTGTTGTTGGTTCTGAAACTTTTTGCTGGATGTTCTTAGGAGGACACTGAAGAGATTACATGGCAAAATTTCAAGGGCGAGCTGACCGAGAAGCAACAGAAAACACTGGAGAAAGTTCACAAGCGCCAGGAGAAGGTCTTGGAACTACCTTTCCGAGGAGACTTGAATGTTCATCGCAATTATGATGCGGAAATAATTAATCAAAAGTGCTGGTTCACAGAATAAGCAATAGCCTGTGGCTGATTGCTGCGGGATGAACATTGGGTCAGTAACTTTAAAGTGCGCTCTAACTTGACGTAATAACGTTGAGTGTGCAGCTTGCAAACTTGAAAAAGGAGAATGATGCTATACAAGCCAAGGAGATATCACAAGGTGGTCTTACCCAGGGCCAACAGACGCAGATTGCGAGGAATGAACAGCGAATGGCACAGGTTTAAAGCTTTTCCCAGTGAATTGTCTCTGCTAGTTTGTGTCTACACCTGTGATTAGGTTCTAAGAATGACAATGAGTTTGACCATATTATTTTACCTGTAGCACTATAGGCTTGCTGGCTTGATATCTGTGGTCGACCTTACATGTGCTTTCGAAGGTCATAACTTTTATAGGATCATGAATGTGCAGCTTGTAGAAGAGCTTGAAAATATGGAGGAAACTTTGAATGAGAGTATACGCGAGGCTATCGTCGGTAGATCTGGGATAAGGGTAGGAGGAAAGAAGTCCTCAGTACAAAACGAAGACGACGACGACGACCTAAGGTAATTTGGGGATCTTGCTTGTTAAGACTTATCTCTGCTTCGTTCAGTTTCATTTTTTGGTTCAAAGTAGCCTTTTATACGCTTTACTTGTTGATGTTTAGGAAACAAGTATGTTGCGACCTTCGATGTTTCCTATACCCCTTCTTTACTCGCGTTTGATGTCCTAAATTTTGAGTAGACAGCAATGAATGAGTTGAGTTTGTTTGAGCTCTTAAAAGTAAAGTAGCTTATTTCTTCCTTTGAATAGGAGCTTCTTTCCAGTTCCTATTTCGAACATTACGACAGTGGAATGCTTGACTTTCAGTTTGTCAAGTGATTTAATGCTTAGGATAATCGTTGCCAACTTACAGTGACGATGAGTTCTACGATCGAACGAGCAAACTGAAGGAAAGGAGAAGGAAGAAAGAAGCGACTCAGGTTGTAGAGACCGCTGAAACACTTCTCGAAAAGAAGTCATCTCTCAGCAAAGAAATTGAAAGTGTCCGATTGTTGATGAAAGCTGAAGAGGAGCAGTACAAGCAGAAGGAGGTGGTGAAGGATGCAGAAAGTGTTGATCCCTTGGATTCGTTTATGACAACCATATCTACAACTATAGGTTTTTCTTCGTCCCTTGCCTGTCGCAATGTTTGGATTTGTTGGTTACCTTCCGTTTGGTGCCGAGGAAAATGGCCATCTCCTCTTTAGGCACGTGTGAGACCCTGAAGAGAATCAGGAATGTAGTCTCTTACTCAGACCTCGCTCAGATCACGTTGAAAGTTCCTTCTTTGGGACATCTTAGATGATGTGAGATGGGGCTCTGTGGGATAAAGTTCTGTTTTAAAGCTCGTGATGTATTATCAGTGTTCTAGGTTCACACTTGTGGTTCACATACGTTTAAACACTTCTCGGACTGTTCGTGTCAAACTTATCAAGAACGTGGTGCGAACCAAATCTGCAGTGCAAGATAGAACCGAACGACTTCAGAAGGAGTTAGACAGCCTAATTACAGAGTTAGGACGCGT
Organism: Asterella californica; assembly: GCA_036924285.1. Taxonomy (NCBI): domain Eukaryota; kingdom Viridiplantae; phylum Streptophyta; class Marchantiopsida; order Marchantiales; family Aytoniaceae; genus Asterella; species Asterella californica. Next base: position 366,716 of record JAYKYS010000013.1, read on the forward strand.
TCAGCGCCTACTGAGGATTGCCGATCCGACGGGAGACGCTTCGAGGAAGTGGGAACTTAAGCAGACTCCTGAACCGCTGACTGCAACTGCGGATCTTGCCCATAAGATTGACAGAAGAATTTTTCGGAAGGAGGATGCTAAGGAGCTTGCGTCATCCGGTGATGGTGAGAAGGACGGAGCGAGTGGTAGTGCAGCACAAGAGGGCACATCTCAGAGTAAAGACGATGGTACAGAGGATAAGAACTTAGACCTCCGACCATTAGATCCCCCAATCCGGCTTGGGGCACCAGTGAGAGAAGAAGAACCTGAGGAGAAAGCAGCGGAGCCTTACGGTAGAGAATCTGAACGTGCAGCCGGATTCATCGAATATAAAGACAGAAAGAAGGATAGAGATGAACCTAGCGAAGAGAGCTCCACAGTGCAGACAGTGGTGGAAGGTGCGGCGTTTATGATTAGCGATGATAGAGAGAAGGAAGCTATTGGGGGTGATAAAGATGTCGCGAGTTCTGTGGCCCTGCTCCTGAAGCACAAAAGGGGGTTAGGTGATGGTGACTCGGACACGCATAAGACAACTGGAAATGCACCGGAATCGTCACAACAACCACTCAAAAAGAAGAAAATATATGGGCCCGCAAAGCCTGCTTTCATGTCAAACGCAGAAGAGGAGGAGAGTTGGGTGCCACCAGCTGGTATGTGAAATTTGAAACGTTCTTCAAAGCTGTCTAGGGCTCTTTCTTGTGATACTTGTTGAATCTTAAACTGGACCAACTGGTTGTCTGAGCTGGCATAAAGCGTGCTAGTGTAAAACTGAAGTTAGATCTCTTGAGTAGTGCCGTCTCAGTGCCCCTGTAACCCAAGTCGTTCAGTGAAAAGTTAGGTATTTCGCATGTTGTCGTTCAGCCTTTACACAATGAAGGTTGTGTTCATGCTCTACCAGGAGGCTGCGTAGAAGTGTCATCTGGCTGAACATTCGAGAAGCAGTTCAACACAGTAGCTTTCACCTGTTGTCTCTTGCTGTTGTCCGTTTATTTCAGTCTGCTGACTGGTTTACAACTGTTTGGAGTTACAACAGGCCAAACTGGAGACGGAAGGACTTCTTTAAATGACAAGTATGGTTACTAGATACGATATGCTTTGTTCAGCAAGTACGCAAGATGTATTGCCGGTTTGTCTCTTCTTCGGAGAAAAAAGAGACCATTTCTTAGGTCCGTGGAAGTCTCGTGACCAGCATCATGAGGCTAAGTGGGAAGTGTGCGGTTGGGAATGGAGATTTCTGTTACGAACGCGCACTCCAAAGGAGGATGTAACAGAGTTGTAACGGAGGATATTTCTTCTTTTGACCTGTCTGGAGTAAAGTTGCATATATTTCATAATTAGCTGCCCATTTCTGTATAATTCCATGCAATTCAACTGTACGCCATGACAAGGCAGTCCAATCTTTTTGCGGAAATTGTATTCACACATTGCATGGCTTTTTGTTTTCGATCAGGTCAGTTCATGTTTCTCCATCATCGTTGATCACGAGTGGGCTGCTTGATCCACGACCTAAATGACTTACATTGCCTGGACCCCTTCAAGACCTGTACTCTACATCAGGTCAAGCACATTCCTTTTGGGTCCTAATTAAAACTGTGAAGCTGAACGTTAGCATAAGCAGTGGATTATGAGTCTTGCTGATGTTGTCAGTATCTTAACCAGTCAGTCTTATCTGGTGTTACATTCACTTTCCTGAATTACAAATGGGGAAGTTGGTGTCAGTTTAAGTTACAGATTTGCTGATGTTGTCAGTATCTTAACCAGTCAGTCTTATCTGGTGTTACATTCACTTTCCTGAATTACAAATGGGGAAGTTGGTGTCAGTTTAAGTTACAGATTTGATCCAGACGGAAACACTTGGCCGCTAGGACTTCCTTGCTTGGTGAGGTAAGTTTTGGTATGGTGTGGATGTATGAACATGAACCTTGATCGGTAAGCTCATGCGACATGGAGTACCTATGATTCAGAAGTAATGTGTTTCCTTGCGGTGCATTTTCGTTGATACCAGCACCGCAAGGTGCTCGGATGTTTGGCCGATATCAACGAAGATGTTTTTGAGAGAGTATTTCAGAGGGTGAGTCTTTGTGCACCCGTTGTGTAAATCTTGTAAATCTTTTGCATATGATTGTCAACGAGCTGAATAGATCATGTTCATAGAGGTGGTCAGAGTTTTTATATCTTTCCTAAGTAAACCGTAGGTCATGTTCTGGTGTCGCTGAAAGATCGTCGTTTGAATATATAATTCGCAACGGGCAGTTGAATTATGTCCATAAAGTTTGTGGACATCGCTTTGACGTAAACCATAGGTAATGTTTTCCAGTCATTGAAAGATTATCTGGGTACAACTCGCAGTGTCCGTTTGAGTATATAATTCGCAGTTGATGAATGTCTATGGTGCGCACAGTGGACAATGGGCTAGGTTTTTTAAAGTAAAACTGCGTGACTAGAGATTGTGTAGGTAGAGGAGATGGAGTCAGTCCTTTGACCGCTTCGGGAAGAGGGGACAGGAGTGTAACTGGTGGTAGATGAAGATTGATGTGCCGTCTTCATCGCTTGTATTTCAAAAGCAGATATAAAATTTTGATTGATATTGTGCGAGTTTCTATAAGATTAGACTCTAGTCAAATTTGCATTGCTCGTCATGTCGTTGCATTCTAAACTGTCTAATTGTTGAGACAGTCCCATAATAATTCGGTTGATTCATCCCGAGTTCACTTGATCACTCCATAGTGAAGTAGATTCAGCCAGACTTTAACGACACAGTCTACACATCTGACTTGGATGACAGACACACTGCACTGACAGAACGTGCAGTGCAATCCAAAAATGATGAGAAATATGGATAGCATCTCCACCAATTTCTTAGACTGAAACCTTAAAGACCCGAGCTTTTATACCGTTGAGAAGCAGAGGTTTATATCCAAGTGTCGCCAGCAGCTCAACATGCTGGACTGTCAAACGTCAAACATGCAACGTGAAATATCATTTTAAATATGCCACGTTGACCATAATACTAGTTATCAGAAAATATCGTTTTTAGATATGCCACTCGACCATAATACTAATTATCAGAAAATTGGACAGCCTCTCGCCTCAATCTAGTCATCATCTTCCGAATCAGCATCACATATATCACGTAACCTGTTGGAATGCCATGTCAACGTCACTACGTCCGAAATCTTAAAACTTAAAACTTTCTATAACTCTCTCGATCGTTTTTATCGCAAACACTTGTTTTCGGCTATATTCTATTGAGCCAAAAATGAAGAATAATAATAGTCGTATAAGTACATCACTTGGAGTGGAGTAAAGTAACAGAGTATCTAAAGAATAGTTATTCAGTTGCAGCAACAGTTTTTCTTTACTATTGCTGCAATTGAGCAACCTTGTTGTTTTAAACCTTGTTGTTTGTTCTAAAGCACTATCAATTTTGAGAGAGTTTTCTTTGACAAGTATCTATGGTGGCTTCACAAGTCATAATATGCACTATTATCTAAATTTGTAGAGATGTGAGATTACGCTACGTAATCTTATCTATGATTTGAAGAGATCGTGAGATTACGGAGCATAATCTAAAGATCATAGTTATTTAGACAATGTCATACAGCGATCAAAAAATCCACAAAGTGATCTAAAATCTGCAAGTCTCTATTGAACTTAATTAAGTTCCAAACCTTTTTCTATTACGCAAAGTAATGCATTCTCCATTGTTTCAGGCCCTCCTACCATATGAGTGGTTAGATTCAATTCATTATATTTATTATGTGCAATGATTCTTATTACTTGCATAGACTGGAAATGACGTACATTTGTAACCACTTCAACAAGACACTACTAGAGGTAAATTCAGTTTAAATTTGACTAAAAAGTCATCGATTGTAGCTAATCTACAAACTCGTGTTGTAAAAATAAATGTACATGTTTTTGGAATTTATATTTCTTATTAACCTTACAACTCGAGTTAGTGATCACTCGGATCATAGTTACAAATTAGGAAGTCTTCATTAGTGCTCGCTTAACGTTAATTGATCTCGCTGAACCCCTCGGTAAGTTCGGTTTGATGTCCATTTTGTACGTAATACATAAAAGATGGATTATATTGAAATTTTGATAAAAAAAATTGCACACCTGATGTAGTAAAACATACACTTAAATTGATGATTAAAGGGTATCCTAATCAATATCTTCGTGAAGTCTTTCAGTTTGATATCCACTTTGCACATATTCCTGATCTTTTGATTGATTCAGAAGCAATTTGAAACTTAATTCCAAAGGACAAGAAGTGGATTTGAGCAAAAAGAATGGGTGTAAAAACATGCCCCAAGGGTGTAAGTATCACTTGTCTTGTCAAGCTTAAATAACCTTCCAGAATATTAACCAGATTGCATACATATGCTACTTTGTCAGTTTGGGATTGAGAACAATTTCTGTATGTAACAGCATTGACAGCGTTGGATAAGGTTATGTTTCTATCATTGCTTTTTGACGACTGGAGTTTAATGTTTCTTCGGTCGTTAACTGGTGAAAATGAGGAAACAAGAATTATTGACTTATTGGTTACTGATGATTTACTGGTGGATTATTGACTTGTTTACAACACCAACAATATAGCATTATACTCGACATGATGAGATATCGAGATTTGCAAAGTGAGTGTTGTGTGACAACTTGTACAAAATGTAAATAATATGAAATAAATGTATAGAGCTCATCGAGAAGAGCCTGATTGATTTCAGATATTCGAGATGAACAAGTTTATAATTTTAAACAAATTAGTACTATGGTCCAAAACTTCAAGTGAAATTTTTCTGAGTAACATTCTCACTTTTACGAGATGGAGTTGTGTTCCCTAACTTTGATTATGAAATCAAGGTTTAATCTTGACTAGTATATGGTTAAAATTCTGATTTCAAACCTCGATATTAAATCTAAGTTTCGTGAAATGTCTTTAGTGGATGTCAACATTTGATGCTTTACGACGTTGAATATGAAAATCATTTAGGATCTTGCTGAAAGCAGAATTTCAAAGGATTTCCAACCCCACCAAAATCATGTAATTTGGAACCATATTGAAAAAGTTAATCCCAAAAACCTAACAGTTTTGATCCAAAAGGGAATATATCTCCCACTAGATGTTCTCATAACTCGGCAACCATTATAATATAATCGACACTAGTGCAGTCAGAACTATACCTCAGGTTTTCTGTCTAGTGTGGAAGAGAGAGAGATATGTAGTATTGTTACTTGAAGGTTAATAGCTCTGATTAAGATAACAAAAAAGCTCATATCTCTATAGCGTTACTGAAGTATATACATATCTCTCATCGTCCACTCTGTCGAACTATAATCACATGATTCTTTCTTACCATCTTAACAGATTTGAGTCTTAGAGCATTTCCATCGCATCTCTTTAAGAGTTCTCCTAATTAGTATAGAGAGCTAATTAAAAGAGAACTTCTCCACCGTCAAACTTTTTATCACTATATGTATATATATTAATGTATTCTTTAAACGATATCGTGCTTCTCTATTTTAACTTATCTAGTTATATTCTCAACGGAATGTACTTTTAAAACATACTTAAATTATTTGAAGCACAATAATTAATCTTTAAAAGAAAATACACCTACCTGATTAAAGGTCCAATGTTAGAGTCTTGCAAAATGCATTGAATGCAGAAGATATCCACGTAACTTAAGCATACAAATCACCTGTTGGTTGGTTGAAAGGTATCAAAGTAGAATAACTTCAAAAGTTTACCAGAAAATTTCCTTCACTCCATCTCTAATAGGTTTCTCATACTTGACCTCACCCTTCTTCACTTTGTGTTACTTGTCACGCCTCTGACTGGCAATAGCAAGTTTATCGTTATGTAAAGACACTGCATAAGTCAAATAAAAGATAATCTAGTTGATAATCTACTGAAAAGTATTTTAAATCAAAATTTTAGTGTAGATATATAGGTGAGGATTAACATTTACTTCTCTCATTTTGATGATATGACATGTTGACTTACTGAACCCGTTGTAACCGGTCAAGGGATCAAGTAACACAAAACTAAGAGGGGTGAGATCAAGTCCGATAAACGTATTAGAGGTGGATTAAACTAAATTTCTGAAAGTTTGTCACTAAGAAAGTATTCATACGTGATACAAAATTCATATGATACAAAATTCGTTTAGAATGATAAAGTTTTAATACATTTTCATCGTACACTTCTTTGCATATTCACCTCCTCCATCTTCCGATGGAGGAGATAAATATGCAAGAGTTTAATTTAATATTTAACCTTTCCGGAAGGAAGGGTTAGCTATTAAATTAAACTCAGTGTACATTAGTGTATTAGTGAGTATGGATTCCCGGACTTGTACGTTTTGAAGCGCGACACTCAGGTCAAGTCTTATGGGTTATCTCCTACTCTCCATGTGTTTCCAAACATGGACTAACAGATAACTTTTATAAAATATTTTAATTATTTATACTTACTTAATATATATTATATTTAATATATATATATATTCTTGATAACATTAAACGAGTCAAAGTTCTCGGAGTTCATCCAGCATGAAAAGTCTTCCTCCAACGCCACCGCGCTTTCCCTGCTTGTCTTTTTCCTCCCCCTGGGTTCTCTTTGGATGCATATTCAATAATAGTTCTCTCACAGTTCAATGCTGATAGCACGTTCACACTTTGCTTGAATATCATTAGGGACATATAGTATGGAGGTCATCCGTACTAGTTAATTAAATACAAAGTTTGTCAATAAGGATAAATATGATGCACGGTATATTGTGTATTAAACAACTTTATAAAATAAGACCCACTTAATTAATTGACTTATTGGCAAGATGTTAACTTTGGTCTAACTCTTTCGTTCTCTCGGTGAATGTGTTAATATGTTCCAAAAAGTAGAGTTTACACTTGGTTGGCCTAATGTCAAGAGAAAACAAATATTGCTAAACCGTAGTGTACCGCTTACTTGTGAAACTCACAAAGAGTCACGGTCTCACCGCTAACTGTAGTAACAATACGGTACGTGTTGGAAACTGACCGGTCATTTTCGAATATCTTCTGGGACGCTGTTCCCATTAGCGTGAGTTGAGTTGTTACTGTAACGTCAGTGGTACGGAGATATGTGACGCTCCTGTGGCGCCGCCTGCTTCTGCCGAAACTAGACCGTATGAGCGAGAAGCGAATCCCTTCCTCCAGGCGCCAGCTCGACGACGGCCGTGTCGGACAGTCAGATGAGCGCAAGAAATCAAGAAAGCGACGCGCGACGGGACGACCAGACGACGGTATGGCGCTGACCGGGCTGGACGGCCACTTGAGGGTTTTGAGTAAGAATCCCACACGGTGGTTTTAAGCAAGAATCCGCATCGATAAGGTCTGATACAGACGAACTAGTTCGGGGAACTTAGAAACTTTCTTGGAGATTCGAAGCCGAGTGGAGGAAGGAGAACACGCGACGCAATGAGTAGCCACGGATGGAAAGTGAAGGAAGTATCATGGAGGAGCCGACCAGCGAAAATGCTCAGCTTTTTCTCGGCTCTGCCGCTTTTCGTGTCTCTCGTACTCGTCAGTGATGCAGTGGTGTGACAATGATTGTACTTTTTAACTCAATACAGTACCTGATCCACTTTGCACTACCGTATCTGTCTTCATGTCAGAGTAAGTCAGACTGATTGCTATTTTACTGGAAAGGTGTGAAGCAAATGGCAAGCAACAAATAGGTAAGCAGTCAGAAAAGCCGACAGGCGGCGGTGCTTGATGCTTGTGAAAAAGTCGTGCCAAACGTGCTATTTTGTTATATTCTTGCGACTGTCTTGCCGAGTTCGTGGAGGTGTTTTGGTTGGGACTCAGATGGAAGTGGAGGAGGTTATTCTTGGGGGAAGAGTGTATTTTAAACCCCGACCAAATTATTCAGCCATCGGAGGATTCTAACACTGCTGCCCATCAAGCCTTACAAGGAAAAGAGGGACCCGAAGGGCCAAGCAACCAACGCCTCGAAGGACGAAGAACAGCGGGCTAAGCACCGCTATCAGCTATCAGTAGCTCTAAGGTCTTCTATCTTTATCAGAATATCACACACTGGTAAATCAAAACTCTTACATACACCAGGTGCACATGAAGTAGCATCGCCTATTGCAATTATTCTTCTATGGACAGCATGCTAAATCCCTGAGGAAGCTGATGTCATAGTCAGGCTGAGAGCGTGGAACTCTCATTCTGCCTTGTTGCACCCCTTCATACTACGTTTGGTAGTAGATTTGCTCCTATAGTACTTTCTATCTTTCCTGTCCTTTCCCGGAGGATCGGGTGTCTCGTGGTTTAGGCGATCGTCGATGATCGATCTTGATTGTGCAGTAGATATGGCTGAAACTAGACCAGCAGCTTTCTATCTTACATCCTTCAGCTTTCTCATTCCGTTGACATGACATTTAGGGGACAGTTGCTTCCCGAATAATGTTAGGATTCGACAGACTTATAGCCGGATGCTGAAATGTGTAGTTGTTTTGATTCTTCACTTCGGTCCTTCACGGGGTTGTGACGAGGAGAAGCTTCAAGCAAATTGAGTTGTTGCATCGTGGTTACACTGAATTGGCCTCACGTCAGTTGTTGTCACTGTTTGCTTGATTGTCAAGATGACTGTCTTGATCTTGAGGCGACTGAGAGTCAGAATTTCAGCCAAGAGAAAGTTGTGCCAAGTCGTGGATGAGAGCACGTTACCCGCAGTTGTGGAAGCTGTTGCTGGAGAACAGGGCCGCCAGAATCCGGCCCGACGAGTACTCAGGAGAAACCTCAGGAATGGTCGAAGAAACGTGGCCAGGTTGACGGCACGTCGGAGAGGAGCCATGCTTCTTGGCAAAGCAGTGCAGCTGCCGTTGAAAATGGTCTGGACCGTTTTGAAATTTATGTGCATATATACGGATAGGTCGGTCGATGTCATTCAGGAGGAGCGTCAGGACGACGCCGCGAGGATGTGGTTGCGAATAAATCCCACCTTCGAAGATCGAAGCTACCTCATGGTGCAGGACACTGTTCGTTTTGGCTTGCTCATGTAGCTGATAGTGGTATAGAATGTGCAAGCACCTTTGGGTCGCCCTTGGTGAAGAGAGTGTGATATATGAGGCAAACAGGTCGAACGGAGATCGAATTGGTGGCAACAGATTGTTCCCTGTTGCGGACTTTTCTTGCCTCGGCAAAGAACACAGCCACCTCCTCCAACTGATCAGTACTGAGCTAGTAATTTTCGTGGGAAAAGCATATCGCAACAAACCATGATTTCGTTCGCTGAGGACAAGCTATGTAATCTGGCCCACTCACGCCTTGTTGACAGGGCCAGACTTGTCCCTACTGCAGCGTGGTCACAGTTGAAAAGATGAAAGATTAGGACACTACGAAGCGAGCGTTTGTTCTTCTAACATATGGAAGCGAACCTGCGCGAGGAGATCTCTCTGGTGATCTCGAAGTTCTTGGTTTGTGAAGATACGTTATTAGGTGCTCCATTTTTCACATCTAGGCTTAACTTGTGCGCGAAGTCACAGAATAGAGTCCCTCAGGCTGTCCTTGTAGAATAGTGTTGCAGCCAAAATTCAGAGATCTGCTACCCCTGGAATTACTTGCACCTGTCTCTTAGGTGGAAGCGCTCGTCAGTCTGTAGGATTTCGCATAGAGGAGGAGTCGACAATCGTCGACAATCTTGTACATTAAACAACTTTTTGCGATTTGGAATCTGCATTGTATGCTTGTCTAAGCTGTCGTCTCAACGGATTGCAAAGGAACGAAATTCAGCTTTCAGCTTGAATGCGACTCATCCGTAACTCAAGCGAAGGTCGTACCATTGTGCAACCGTTGCAGTCGTTACACTGTGCAGAGGAAATTGGACTGCCTGCTTCCGCAGTACTCGACGCGCACACGGGGTCAGATACGCAGGTTGCGGAATTTCAAAAAGCTGAAGATAGATGGTTTCTTTGTTCGGACCAGGACTTCCGTCATGCAGTATCTGGAAGCATTGGGGAGCTGATACTCTGTTCGTCTCTTGCCAAGATAAGAATAACACGGTGGGCCCTCTAACATGAAGACTGGCTTAAATAAAAGATCCATCCAAGCCTGGCGGGCACAAATATTTTCGTCAGTTTCTTTGGTTGTGATGTAGTCGAGACTTACATTAAATAGTTAGTTTTATTGCTAAAATGTACTTTTTTCTTCTTCTACTGAAATTCTATTTTTTCCCGAAAAGACCAGCTTAGTTAAGCTTTTCTTTAAGCTTATTACGTTTACTGTCTTGTTCTTTTACACTGTTCATGATACTAAAGACAGAATTCTGAAGGCAGTCTTTACAAGTTGTAAAGTTAGCTCTCTTCGCTGCTCTTACAAAGAGTGTCTGTTCATTTTCTATTATGTATATTAAATAGGAAAGGGTAAAAATGAAAATAAACGTAATACGTCAAACAACCCCAAGTCACCATAGAAACAATTATTTTGAACCAATAGGAACATTTTAAGTCTAAATTAATTTACAAACAGTCCTTTTCACAATATGCGTCTCAAGCTCGGCATTCATGTACTCTGCTGGGAGATAAAAGAAAGCAAAAATGTTGCCATGGGATGTGAAAGAATAGCAGCAGGAAATCTTTCCCGTTTAGAGATCAGTTTGAACATTGAACGGTCCGATTTGGTTTTACGAATGGGGGTTTTCCGTCGACAAAAGCTGACCCTAATGAAAATATCCCTCCGACAAGTCTTACCGACAATGGCCCAAGTGTCGGCATTCGATATTCTTGGAGAGATGTGCTCTATCAGAGTGAATCATGGGCTCACCAGGTCCCCACATGCTGTGACCTGGAACTGGGAGCTTTTTATCATGAGCCCTACGGTTGTTACCGTCGTTTCCCGCCGGCTGAGCTGTACGATAAGAGTGAGACATTGCAGGAGAGATTCTTCCCTCTAGCTTTAGGTTTTTAAACCACAAGTGACACTACTTAACGCTAATCAGTTTAGTCGCGAACTAAACGAGATTATTGAAGGCGGGATAGTCCACTTGAACTGCACCAACTTGGTTTGTTTTCATTTCTCAATTAAAATGACTCATCTTACGCTTTAATAAAAGCGTAGTCCTACAAATGAACTCCAAATGATATTTAACGGCTCGTGGACGTTTGACCAAAGCTGAAATAGATCTGAGCCACAAGAAGAAAATATTCTTGAATTTTGAATTTTGAAACGTCTTCTGCCAATAGAAGAAACGAACAGAAGAAAGAGAAGAACAAACAGCCTGCACGGGTACAGGTTGCTTGTTTCCGGAAAACAACGAGAAGCCGGCGGACGGCTTATCCCCCGTCTTGCGAACTTGAGCTGCCGTCGGATACTGTTTCCGGCTACCGGTAAGAGTATTCCCGGCAGCAGCAACTCCTGACGTGTGGACGTCAGGAAACTATTGTCAGCCAGCAAACGGTGCTGACAGGAGCTTTGCCCCTCCAGTGATGGTCGGTTATGGTCCACGAAGGATGCAGTAGAAGTGCACTGGGAAGACGTTTCCGACAAAACCAAAATTGTTCGAAACGGAGTCCGTTTGAGTTCAGTAGAACTCTTTTTGTGTTGCGGGAAACCAAAATTGAGATTTATGTCAGATATTTTGATCGAATTGATGAAATCCGTCGATTTGTTGTGAGTCTTGTTGGTTGTTTACGGTCGCGAAGTGTGCGTAAGTCTTATGTGAGTGTTTTCTTTTTCCGAAATTCTATTTTTGGTATCTTAAATATAGCTTTGGTGATTTTACGTCAGTTCTTTTATCTTTTCGTGTTTATTTTGTGTTTTTTGGAATTTTTTTTTCTACACCAGAGGAGCATAGTGGTGCGGAGAGTGTGGAGTTGTGTTCACGGTGAGGTGTGGGTATTTTCTCTTCGCAGAATTCTGTTTTTGGTATCTCAAAGATGGCTTTGGTGATTTTACGTCAGTTTTCTTCATCTTTACACATTTCCGAGGCTTCGAGGAGCAGAGGTATGGGAGTGCGGAGGCACAACCGAAGCCGACTCGGTCAGACTCGTCTCAATCTTGTCTCGTCTCGTCGAGCCGAGCCGAGCCGAGCCAGCAAGCCAATTGTTGGCATGCGAGAGATAGGTAAGTTTTCAGTGGTGTGTGAGTGCATAAAACCTGGTCATCCATCCCTTGGAAACTTGCATTTAACTTCTCAGTTCTTAGTTTTGGACTATACCACTAGACCACTAGCTCTTGATGTCTTACAAGGATGCTCATATGTACTTAGGGATTTGTTCTATGTCCCAAGAGGTCTTACTAAGCATTCTGAGGAGAGTGGTGGCGAGATTTCATAGTCTTAGGGAGAAGCTACACTTGAGGTATTATTTTTCATGTCGCAAGTGGATGCATGGAGGGTGTTAGTGGATGTTGAATGATGTGAGCTAGTATATCTACATGGTTGAATGTCTTTGGAGTTACTAGAGGATTGGACATCTAGTTAGCAACTCCAAATACATTTATGATCAAAGGGAGACCATGGATTAGTATGAGATGCTAGTTTGCAGTTGTTGATGGAGCCCAACGTCGACGAGAGAGAGCGTACGATGAGATTCTTTACATGTATGACGGTTGTGTCTTCGGTGTTAGAGAGCACTCCGTCATGTGTTGGATCAAGCAATGGACTTGAACTGCTTGACCTAGATTGTGAGCTTTGGTTTGACTGAACAGCGTCGGATGGGATCGTTACTGCTCATACCCTTGTGAGCGCTTTGTCTATCGAGACGATAGAGATAAAGACTGGGAGCGAGGCAAAGAGAGATCGTCATACTTGGACATAGTGAGATGTGATGAGAGCTTATTCTCCGCTAGGGGGCGAAGCCCGAAGCATTACGGAGACCCGTAGGCCGAATGGCTCTGCGGGTCAGCTGCTTCATCGATGAAAATAGATATCGAAGTCATGAAGGACTTCTTGTAGCGTCTTTTGACTTTAGATCATTTGGAGGTTGCAGCTAAGGTTATTAAGGTCGTGCGTGCGGACACGGTTGAGTCTGTTGATGTGAGCAGGAGAGATCTGCTCATGATGTTTGCTCAATAGCAACCAATTGCTTCGTCATCTATCTCTAGTTGATGATAGAGGATACTTGGGAACCTGAGATTGGAGTCAAGCTTATAAGAGAAGAGAGATGGAGAATACATAGTCTCCTGAGAGGTTATAAGAACTATTTCGTCTTCTTTCGTCTGAAATATCAAGGATTTGAGTACCTTGAAAGGACCGGATATACGGATTGATTTGGCTAGTGACACGTCAATCTTTCGACACCCATATAGATACAATGATATGAAAAGAGCATTGATCCGGAGTCGGACTCATGACTTGTTTGAGGCTGATTTGATGGAGATATCTTATGGAAAGTATGCATCTGTTATTGTTATGTCAGCCAAGAAGGATATGTTTGACAATTACATTGATAGACAGATCTGTGAAGACTACCGTCCTATTAATCGATAGATGAAGTCTGATAAGTATACCATGCTTACCGGAGGAGATCTTTGATGCAGATGGACATGCAAAGGTCTTTAGTACATTAGATCTTCTAGCAAGATATAATCAGTTGTTGATCATAGAGGATGATAAGACCAAGAGAACATTCTGGAGGATTTTTCCTCACGTGAGGCAATGATTGTTCGTATCAATGACAATTCTTATCATTTGGCTTGAAGAACGCACCTATCGAGTTCCAAAGGATTATGGACAGAATCCTAGCAAGATTGAATTTTGTTCAGTGTTACATTGATGACATCTCATACCACCAATATTGTCCTTAGAGTAAGCAATATGTGCGCTTCATCCAAAATGCTCCAACTACTCGTGGGCATGTCGAAGTAATTGTGCTCTTTGCGATGGATGTGGTACAACATGCATCATATCATCTTCTCACACATGAAGAACGTGTTTCTCTTCACACTGAAACCTCTTGACTCATTGAAGAACACGATCTCTGTGCCCACCACGACGCTATCGTGATGTGAATCATTTCACATAGTAAATGATTCTCTTCTGTGTCAGACGTTAGTCTCTCTGAGTGAAGTTAAGATCTCATAGATGTCTATTTTTAGAAGATGTTATATATTTTGAGTCTTAGTAGGTTGATTATCATGTCGATAGGATTTAAGCTCATGGGTTGTATTTGCGTGTCGTCCATGTACGCTTTCTAGCTGATTCAAGTTACCTTTCGGGGTTGCGTGTCATTTTAGGTAGTTTAAGTTTTATGCTGGCACTCTAGGGGGCTTGACGTGGTTGCCTATGAGTGTAGATAAGTTACCATGTGGTTTAAGGCACAAAAGGACAGCCAAATAGAGCTATGAACTCTCATTGGTTCATTTTTGTCTTTTGTGTAACTCTAAACTTAGAAACAGAGCTCTAAAGAGGATTTCGAGCAATTGGTGAGGACACTTCGAAATCTGAGAGCACAGGGAGATAGAGCTCGTCGAGCCAAGCACTGTCAATGAAATTCTTGATCGATTTGGATCAATAAACAAGGAGTTATGCCCAATTGAAGTTCAGATTGTGTCAAATCTGCATCACTTTTGTTGATTTTGGGGTTTTTAGTGTCAATTGCAGCAGAATCAAGGAAATCGCTTCAAACCTTCGTGGTTGTGTTCACTGTCAGCAGGGCTACGACTGTCTCCAAATTTTCATGTCAATTGAGTGAGTGAGTAATTCAGGGCGACCTCTGAAGTAGAGGGGGTCCGAAAAGCTCTCAATCTGAAATAGCAACTTCAGAGAGCGAGATCTGGAGTTCTGTGTGGAATCAGGAGTCCCAACTTCACAAGAGTGTTCAGCAAGTTGTGTACTGCAAATCCTGTAAGAATTTTCCAAAATGATCGAACCAATTCTTTGTTCTAGGTCGAAACAGCTGTCTGGGTACCAGAAATTGCTGTAATTTCTCTACTCAGAAAGTTTCTACCCATATCTTAGTGCTCTGAATTGATCTGAAGCTGAAACTTCGTATGTGTATCCATTAGGACCTCATTGACATGTAGGAGGAGTTCTGAAGTTTGAACCTTCACATATTTCTCAATCCTGAGTGTCAAAGTTCGTCATCTGATCTTATCATTGCTAGTTAAGCTTGAACTTTGCTTCCTGAACATATCAAAAGAGCCAAGAGACTTATATGAGTGTTTTTTCAATATCACCTTGAGATCTGAAGCCTATCCTTTGAGTAAACCAGCCACAGCCTGAAGCCCAACGATTCCCTGAGTAGATTGAACACAGCCTTCAAGCTCATATCACAGCCAGAAGGTTCGCCCTTCCCGAGGAAAACTCTCAACTCTACATCTGGTGCTTCCACTGAGAGATCTTGGGGTGATTGATTGAGAAGGTTGAGTTACTACAAGGAGAGAAGATGGATCGCAAGGGCTCTACTGCTGCTACTTCTACGGCTGCTGCATCTACGTCTACTGCAGCACCTTCTGTAGCACCTGTGACTGCAGCGACCTCTGTACTTGGTCTGGATACGGCTGAGATCCTGAAGACACTTGCGGCCCTGGTCCAACAGCATCTGATCGTTGGAGAGGGTGAGTTAAATCCACCAAGGCTTTGCAAGCGATAGTGAATAGGTGTGGAAGGTTTGAAGGAAGAGATATTTCTAGATATCTGCTTGAGTACCGAGGAGAGATGGAGCTTGTTAGGGTTACTGATGCTGAGATGATAGCAAGTTTTGAGTTAGCTGTCATTCTTGAGTTGCGAGACCAAGTTAAGGATGTACAGAAAAGAAATCTTGGAATCTGGATGAGTTTTGAGTGATCTCTTCGAGAGGAGTTTCTTGAGGAGGATTCAGAGAGAGTTATTAGAAGGACATTTCTAGATTGGGTTGAGCAGCAACCTGGTCGTATGATGAGCCTGAGTGAGTTGCTGAGAGAGTTTGATCGAAGATACCGACAACTTTCAACTCTAGAGCGAATAACCCTAGATGTTAGGAGAACATAGCTTTTCCTGCAAGCTACCGATGATGTTACGGTAGATCGGTTATGTTTTATGTTGGCCGATCGATCTGCTGAGGGAGGTGTTACTATGGATTGGGGGAGAGTTGAGGATGCTGTGGCTGTACTGACAACACAGAGGAGGGGAAGAGTGGCTGTGGGAAGACGTCCGCTTGCAGAAGTGGTCACTCCATCTTATGCTGCTCCTCAAGTACAGCAGCCTTTGGCCCCTGCTCCCAGACCTGTTGTCCCGGTTGCAGTTCCTTTGATGCCAGTTGTGTCAGTTCCTGCACAACGGGTACCTGTTCCGAGGCCTACGGAGAACCATGGTCAACAGAACCGGATTGAAGACCTGATTCGACAGATGCGAGAGCTGAAGGTAGAGCTAGTTGGATTGCAGAGAGAGCAGCCACCGGCGCCTGCTGCTGCACGTCCAGGAGGAGCTTCGGTTCGTAGATGTATTTGGTATGACAGTCCTGATCATTTCCGAGGAGACTGTCAAGAGCTCACTGCTACTTTGCGAGATGGTGTGGTTCGCTACCAGAACGGTAGGCTGCACCTTTCTTCTAATGGAGAGTCGTTGAGCACGCAGTTTGGGCGAGGAGGCATGAGGAGTCTATCTCATATTGCTGCGGCTGCAACAGCAACTGCGTTAATGGCACCGCTGGTAAATTTTGATATATATGCTGGGCATATTGAGGTCTCTTCTAGTCCTACATTGCTAGATAGGACTGCTGAGAAGAGTGTGGCTCCAGTTCCTTCTGAGATACTGAAGAGAGGAGCCGAGTCTATTCGTAGGGTCACAGGATGAAGAGATCCTGTAGATGCTGCTTCTATCATTCTTGGATGTAGATAGACACGTTCATTGGCAGGATGCTTCTGTGGAGGAAAAGAGACGACGAGAAGCCTCTGAACTTGATACTGGAGTTCCTGAGGAGACTGGGGATAGACGAAGAGTCACAAGGAGACGAGCGGCTCTTCCTGAGGACATCCGGTCTACTTCTGCAGCTCCTCCACCTGCACCAGGTCCTATGGAGGACGTGCAGAGATCCCAGCAAGAGCCAACGATTGCTGGTAGGCGGTTTACTGCCCAAGAGAAGAGGAAGGGACCGGCTTACAAGTTGACAGCTGATATTGAAACTTCTACTGATCTCAAGAGCATCTTGGAGCAGAGGATACTGGATGCATGAATCGAGTTTTCTCTTCGGGAAGTTCTTGGTATTGCAAAGAGGGAGTTTCACGAACTGATTATCGACATCATCAAGCGCAAGAGACAGGTGATGTCTGAACAAGTGGAAAGCCAAATGATAGATGTGGTAGGAACTTCTCTGAATGATGCAGAGTTTGGAAAGGTGCATTTTCAGGAAGCTGATGACAAGGGATACCAACAAGAAGCGTTGGTTGCTGGTACCAACACTATTGAGTTCGATGATGAGGAAGCTGGGGAGGAGAGTCCAACTACTGATAGTGATTTCAGAAGGAGACATTGGGCTCGTGCTACAACTGCTACACGAGTTCGTCTTGGAAGTTTGGCTCAACCTGTTGCTGCTTTAGTTGATCATGGATCTGAGATCAACATCATGTCACGGGAGGTGTATGAGAGAGGTCAGTGGTCTATCGAGTTGAACCATGGTTGGGTATTATGTTGTCGAGGCGAGAGTTTCCTGTGAAGGGCGAACCTTCTAGCTGTGATACGATCGTGAAGAGAAGGACGAAAATCACACACGAAATACGGACCGCAAGAAACCACACCACCACGTTCTCGATCTGGCCAAGATAAAACACACGGCGTGCAAGTAGATCTTCAACTCCAGGTCATTCAGATTGCAAAGCTCACGTTCAGTAACTCAGAATATCAGAAAACTGCTCCTGTGAAGCACCAGCGCGTTCACCTAGAAGCTTCCCGTTTTCTATTCAGAAAGATACACGTACAAGTTCTTGATCTCCTCTCTACTCGATTCAGTTCTCTACTCTCAATCCCTCGATATCAAAACTCTCATCAGACAGAAGTTATCTTCAGATGTAACCTCTGTGTAAAACTTCTCTCCTAGCTCTTCGATTTCTCTCTACTCGATAGTCTCTGCACGGTAAACTCTACTCTGCTCGATGATCGACAATCTGCGATTATGCGATAATGCGATAATGGACTGAGAATTCTCTCCCTCCGGAGTACACCCCTCTGGGTTTTCCTCCATCCTACGCAACCTTCAGTGTCACCTGGCAGGGGTAAAAGACGCCCTAAACAGATGGCAGCAGAAAAATAAATCACTGATAACAAATCTACACGTAAGAAGACTATTTCACTAAGCTTCGCAGGTTAATCTGTACGGACGGCCACCGAGTCGGTCGTACAGTCAGCATTTGACACCTCCACTCGAAATAACTCCACCACGGCTACCTCTGGCCACCGGAATCACCTCGTTCTGACACGTGGAGCCCGAGTTATCATCATTGTCATTTTCCGCCCCCTTAAACTTTGAAGTGCCGTAAGTATAGCCTCAGGTATCAGTTTCACTTGATTTTTTGACCCAAGTGAATAATATTTCGAACTCTACATTTTCTACAAAAGAGTTGGTACCGACTTGGAGTATCTTTGATGTCATCTCGCTACCCCTGGACTTAGAGGACCGCAACCGAATTCGTACTAATTACCCCGCCAATCCGAAGGTGAGAGGTCTATTTCGAAACCCGATGGTAATCTCCCTCTAGCATCCACACTAGGTGACTGCACTAGTGCAGGGGTAGACGGAGGCGTCCCGCATTCACGGTACGTTTAAGGGACATCTAGTGTCCCGCCCCTAGGCAACTCGGTGCCCCTCATATTTCCCCGAAGGGGCCAGCCTACTCCAAGCCGGTTGTGAGTCTGAAGAGATTTGATCCGGAGACCTCCTCCCTACAAGTTTCTCAGTTACACCACGGAAGCTGTTCTCACAACTGGTTTTGAAGACCAGTTTCTAAGCTAATATGCTAGAAAGCTGCGGTATTTCGTCTTTCCTTTGCTAACACGAAGTGCCATAACTTTCTCTAGACATGCTCTTTTTGTATATTTCGAATTTTAAACAAATACTATATAGTATAATCTACATGAGAAAAATCTAAAAAGTATTTTTCGAACTCACTCAGATTTATGATAAATTTCCCGGTATCAGAAATCTTGTAGAAGAGCCCCAAGTAACTTTTCGCCTGCAACTCCGTTTGTAACTTTTGAACATACCACGGTGATCAGCGCGACGAGACCTACGATGTGGTGTTTTCAGATTTTTGAATGCACACTTCTTCCAGAATCGACTTCTCTGAAGTCTTAACTTCACTCAGAGAGACTAACTTCTAACTGAGAGGTGAATTATTCACTATGTGGAATAATGTTGATATAGTCCCAAGCTCTAGTAGATCGACGGCTACCATTAGCCGGAGTGGTTAGGGTTGTTAGAGTTAGTTAGAGGGCTAACCCACCATTAGGGTTTCCCTTGTACTCACCTCCACTATATATACAGAGAGAGGCAAAGTCTCTCTCATCTCATTCTTATTTTACTTCCTTGTCTACTCGCTCTCTCTCTTCTTGGAGTGTCCTCGAACTGTCGATCTTTCTACATGGTATCAGAGCTGGTGAGAGTGCGTGTCCCTTGCTGATGAGCAAGATGGAGATTGGAGTACAGGAGAGAGCAGCTGGAGTTGTGTCTGATGTCAAGCACTATCCTGCTGATGCGTTCGGGTGAGGCGAAACCGTTTCTTTCGCCACCAGAAACTTTGAACGCGAGTTCGGAGACCTAGACGATTTTTTCTCGCTGAAATCTGTCGACCAGTTCTTCTAAGGCTGTCTTGTTCAGAAGGTGCGAATTGTGTACTGGGCCAAGTTTCAGTCGATTTGGAGGTTTCCAGCGGCAGATTTTCAATCGGATCTTTTTCGACCAAAACGAAAGTTTTAGGACTTGAGTCCAAAACTAATCCTGTTTCGAATAAGGGGTTTCGAATCCATTTCAAGGGGTCGCACGCTCTTTTTCGATCTCATTTGGTCTAGTTTCGACCTTTCTTGGTGTGTTCTTTCGACGTTTCCGTCGTGTTTTGTACACCTACAGTTCGCGCACAGTTTCTTTTCTCGTTGTTGCTGCAGGAGGAGTTCGCGGAGTCGCCTCGTTGTGACTTGTGACAACTCTTGATCGCGCGGTGGGGAGAGACGAGTTTCGTGAACAATCTGTGAGGTTTTCCGCGTATAGAACAGAGCAATTTCGACATTGCAGCTATGGCGGAGTCTGTGTCTTTGATCACTGGAGAGAAACTCGACAAGAACAACTACCAAGTGTGGAAGTTCCGGATGAAGACTTTCCTGCAGGGACAAGATCTATGGGATCTTATCACTGAGGAGGAGAAAACGCCTGAAGTGTCAATTTCTGACCCAAAATTCAAGGAGTGGAAGAAGCGCTCATATCAGACTATTCACTACATCGTGCTGACAGTTTCAGCATCGATGATCGGTCACATCCAGGATTGTGATACGCCCAAGAAAGCTTGGGATGCACTCGCGATCTGTTTCAATCCGGAACAGAGGCGCGGAAGCTGCAATTGCTGCAGCAGTTCAATACCGTGAAGAAGGGATCGATGTGCATAAACAACTATGTGAACGGGGTCAAGCAACTCGTGGATCAGTTATCTTCTGTCAAAGTCGAGATTGATCCCACTGTCTTGATCGGAGCCACATTGCAGGGACTGCCTGCAGAATACAAACAGTTCATAACATCAATTTCGACCAGAGAACCTCTTCCGCGGTTTGATGAGCTTGTTCCTATGATGTTAGGAGAGGAGGTGCGCCTACTGGGGAGTTCTACTTCGACGGGTCAGCAAGAATCTGTCTATTTTGCAGGTTCTGCAGGATCTCGAGGTAGGGGTCGTGGCAAAAGTGCTGGACGTGGACGGGGTCGCGGACAGCAACAGCAATCGCAGCAGAACCAGCAACAGTCTGGTGGTTCCAACAACAATCAGAGAAGAGCGTCTGGTTCCTGCAACTATTGCAAGAAACAAGGCCACAATGCGAATCAGTGCTACAAGAAGCAGAACGATCAGAGACAACACGACAACAACCCCCAACAAGGTAGCAGCAACCAGCAAGGCTATGCAGTCACTGAGCATGTCTATTCGGAGCAGTTGCTGATTACTACGCATCAGAGTTATGCGGCTTTCGAGCCACAGACTGACTGGGTGATCGACTCCGGCGCCACCAGTCACATGACTCTCCATCGGGAGTGGTTTAGTTCACTCGAGCCTGTGGAGACTCCACAGTTTATGGTGACAGGAGATGACACCAAGCACAAGATCCAGCACAAGGGTAACATCCACTTGACATTCCTGCTTCAACGTTTACTGATATCCGGAATGTCTTACATGTACCCACGTTAACTAGAAACCTGCTATCTGTAGGACAATTGATAGAGCAGGGTCTGCAAGTGCGCTTCAATAAAGATGGATGCTTTATTGAAGATTCGAATGGCACTGTCATAGCTCGAGGTATCAAGAGTGGTAGGCTGTTTAAACTAGATGCATCTGCGCCTAAGTTACAGGCTGCCATGTATGGACAGAGTGGTCCAGTAGTGTCTGACATTGACATCTGGCACAAGCGAATTGGGCACATGAACTTTCAGAGGCAGAAAAGCCTTTCGAGTTTTGACCTAGTTACAGGTCTGCTCAAATTCGAATCCAGTGAGCCCACTGGAGTCTGTGCAGCACGTCAGTTCGGCAAGCAAGCTAGACATCCCTTTAAGGGATCAAGCAGTAGAGCGAACAAGCTTCTGGAGCTTGTTCACACTGATGTATGGACTGCTTCTCAGCCAAGTATGACCGGTTTCCAGTACTTCGTGTCGTTCATTGATGATCATTCGCGTTATACTTAGATCTATTTGTTGAGAAACAAGTCCTCTGCCGAAGTACTGTCAGCATTCCAAACTTTCCGCAAGTTGGTGGAGAAACAGTATGGATCATCTATCCTCTGTTTGAGATCTGATGGAGGAGGCGAGTTTCTTTCTGGAGAGTTTGATGCATATCTGCGTGAGCATGGTATCTGACGCCAGAAGACCTGCAGTTACAATCCGCAGCAGAAAGAGGTTGCGGAGCGCAAGAATCGCCACATAGCAGAAGCTGCTCGTGCGATGTTGAACGAGAAGACCATGCCTAGACCTTACTGGGCAGAAGCTGTTTCGTGTGCGGTGTATCCGATGAATCGAACGCCTACAGCGGCAGTCCATAACAAGACACCGATGGAGGTCTTCACAGGCAGTAAGCCTGATTACTCTTTCCTTAAAGTTTTCGGATGTATCTGTTATGTGCACATACCTGATGAAAGACGTAAGAAACTAGATCCGAAAGCAGATAGATGTATCTTCCTTGGTTATGCTTCTGATGCGAAAGGATATAGGTGCTACAATCCTTTGTCCAAGCAGTTCTATATCAGTAGAGATGTCGTTTTTGATGAGCTACAGTCTTGGTTTGCACCTGCACCTATCGTAGCCATCCCTGTACCTACTATAGAACCAAGGAGTTAGTCCACTGTAGTACCTCAGAGTAGTACGTTGAGTGGAGGATCTAGAGAAGTCACTGATTCCAGATCAGAATCTGTTACACATAGAGCTGATGTTAACGCTGGAGTCCACGTAACACAGCCTAGTGGAACTAGTGTAGTTTCTACACAGGATGAGCGCGTGCTATTGCAGCATATGTTTGACTCATCCAGATATGTGGATCTTCCACATCCATTGGATACTTTGTCCCAGACCTTGGCGTCTACGTCAGATCAGTTGCAAGGGGAGGTGACTAGTGCACCGATTATCTCTCGCAGATCTGAGCGGGCAAAACATCCAGTGAGTAGGTATATGCATGAAGGTTTTCTTGCTGCGCACCATGCATATATGGCCAAGTTCTTCAGGAACAGGAACCGAGTTCGCTTGAGGAGGCGATGCACAAGGTCCAATGGGTAAGTGCTATGGAAGCTGAACTTGCTGCGCTTCATCACCAACAGACTTGGGAGTTGGTAGACTTACCTCAGGGTAAGAAAGCGATTGGTTGCAGGTGGGTCTTCAAGGTCAAGCGCAACTCGGATGGTACCGTGTGTCGGTACAAGGCCAGATTGGTAGCTAAGGGCTACGCACAGCAACATGGAGTGGATTTTGAGGAGACCTTTGCTCCTGTTGCGAAGATGGTGACTATTCGAACAGCAATTGCAGTTGCAACTCAGAAAGGTTGGAAGATGCACCAGATGGACTTCAAGAACGCCTTCCTCAACGGCGATCTTGAGGAGGAGGTCTACATGCAGCAACCTCTTGGTTATGAGGATCCTATGTTTCCTTCCCGTGTATGTAAGTTACGGAAGGCCCTCTATGATCTGAAACAAGCACCAAGAGCATGGTATGCAAAGATCAATTCTTACTTGCAGTCTCTTGGTTTCCATCTTTGTAGTTCAGACTCTACCTTGTATTCATTGAGAGTACGAGACCGGATTGTTGTGATCATCATCTATGTTGATGACTTGATCATTACCGGTAACTTTGAGGAGCTTACTTCCCAGATTAAGGATCACTTGAAATCCGAGTTCGAGATGATGGACTTAAGAGAACTCAAATACTTCCTTGCTGTGGAGTTCATTAGAGATGGGAAGGATGTTTGGCTTGTACAGCGACAGTATGCTCTCAGTATGCTTGAGAGATTTGGTATGCTTGATTGCAAACCCATTGCTACACCATTAGAGCAAGGGGTAAAGCTAGGAGCAGAGGATGGTGAGTTGTTGGATGATCCACGCATGTACAGACAGATGGTTGGGAGTCTTATCTACTTGACCATCACCAGACCAGACTTGAGCTATGTTGTCGGTCTGATTAGTCAATTCATGCAGTCACCACGGAGACCACATTTCGAGGCTGTCAAGCGGATCCTCCGCTACGTGAAGTTTTCGATGCAGTACGGACTTCACTATCGATACGGTGGACCATTGTTGTTACATGGCTACACAGATGCTGATTGGGCAGGAAGTGCCGTCAGGAGATCCACGTCAGGTTACGCTTTTGGACTTGGAAGCGCTGCTATAAGCTGGGCTTCTAAGAAGCAACCCACCGTTGCTTTGTCGTCCACGGAAGCAGAGTATCGAGGAGCAACGAACGCAACATGCGAATCGATTTGGCTTCGATGTCTGCTATCTGATATTGGTGTGGAGTGTACAGATCCTGTTGTTGTGTATACAGACAACATTAGCATCATGAAGTTAGCTAGTAATCCTATTTTCCATGCTAGGACGAAGCACATTGAGGTGCACTATCACTTTATTAGAGAGAAGGTCCTTGCAGGAGAGATTGAGCTCAGTTATGTGAGCACAGGAGATCAGGTTGCCGATATCTTCACTAAGGCATTGCCTAGAGATAAGTTTGATGCTTTCATACGTTGTCTAGGAGTACAGGATGTAGAGATGAGCTTGAAGAGGAGTGTTGATATAGTCCCAAGCTCTAGTAGATCGACGGCTACCATTAGCCGGAGTGGTTTAGGGTTGTTAGAGTTAGTTAGAGGGCTAACCCACCATTAGGATTTCCCTTGTACTCACCTCCACTATATATACAGAGAGAGGCAAAGCCTCTCTCATCTCATTCCTATTTTACTTCCTTGTCTACTCGCTCTCTCTCTTCTTGGAGTGTCCTCGAACTGTCGATCTTTCTACATAATTCACATCACGACATCCACCCCCTCCAAACCTGCACATCCTCCGGCATGTGCCAACCTCTTCAGTCTTCAGTTTGTTCTTCATCAGCATCGTTCTCCTCCGCCTCAGTCTCTTCAGTAGCCGAGACGTCTTCATCTCTTGTCATCCTCTGCTTCAGTAACTCAATAACTATCGGTAGCAAAGCACGAGGGACTGGAATCAGCTTCAAGTCCCAAGGTACGTGAAGAACAGTGAAGATAACCATCGGAGCTATCAAACTAGGACCCACACAACCAATCTCTCCAGCTGAGAAAGAAAATGCCTTACCATGGCTAACTATCATCTGCTCAAAAGCGCGTTTCTCCACTTCAGTCAAGAAGCCACCCCCTCCTATCTGGAGCTGCTCGAGTGTCTCTTGAGTAAACTCGTGTCCTATCTGTTTAAGATCTCTCAATACAGGCTCCATGGCAGCTAACTCCATCTGTTGTTGAGAGTCAACAGGTAATTGAGTCGCCAGTGGTTTCACCTTCTTCGCTACAATTTTGTATTTGGTGTGAACCTCTGCTTCTTCACGGGAGCCACACCAGCAGATTGCATCCTTCCATCCACTCTCCAGTCTCGGATGAGGACGAGATTGCAAGCACGAGGCAATCTCCTCATAGACCTTACGAGAGTGGATAGGGATCACCACCCTTCCTCCCATCTGCTCCATCAACCTATCTACATCATCTAGCCAACGAACAAAAGACTGTACGCCTACAAACTCCACGTAAACACCAGAAATCATCTCATCTTCACTCAGAACTCCTGTACAGTGTAGATTTTCTGCATACTTCTCCATCTGCCTCCTACTCTTCTCAGTCAAATCCTCAACTCGCGTGAACTCACTCCAATCATCAGAACTGAAAGTCATCAAACCTGATTTCCAACTATGTACAGTGTAGTCGTTCTCAGAATCTTGAACAACCTCTTCGTCAGCCTGCTGTGATCCCACAGGCTGCTCAAGCGGGATCATAGTAGTAGCAGATCCATCACTCTTGGTATCTCGACCTACAAGAGTGGTTTCAGAAAACCCTTACTCCTACAGATAGGAGAATCTCTCAAAGTCTGTTTGTTTCGTTCGTGGTTCGTACGAACGGTCAGAAACTGCACAGAACGTCTATCATCTGGACTACGGATCTTAGCATAGTGAGATCCGTCGTCCATCACCTTCGTCTCCCTTCTAACTTCGGTGATATAAGGTTGACCAAGAATCACAAGATATGAAGCAGAAGACTGCACGAAGAAGTGCTGATCTACCTCCACATCACCCAGCTTCACTCTCACGTTGGGACAAGCGCCGTATAACTCACCCTTCTGGTTGTTTGCAGCTCGTAGCACCCAACCATGGTTCAGTTCGATAGGCCATTGTCCTCTCTCGTACACCTCCCGTGACATGATGTTGATCTCTGAACCGTGATCAACCAAAGCAGCAACATGTTCAAGACTTCCAAGGCGAACTCGTGTAGCAGTCGTAGCACGAGCCCAGTGCCTTTTTCTGAAGTCGCTATCAGTAACTGGACTCTTGTCGCCAGCTTCTTCATCATCGAACTCAACAGTTTTGGTACCAGCAACTAACGCTTCTTGCTGGTACTCTGTATCATCAGCCTCCTGAAAATGCACCTTGCCGAATTCTACATCATTAACAGAAGCTCCTACTACATCTATCATCTGACTTTCAACTTGCTCGGACATCACCTGTCTCTTCCGCTTGATGATATCGATGATCAGTTCGTGAAACTCCCTCTTCGCAATACCAAGAACCTCCCGAAGAGAAAACTCGATTCGTGCGTCAAGTATTCTCTGCTCCAAGATACTCTTGAGATCAGTTGAAGTTTCTATGTCTGCTGCCAACTTGTAAGCCGGTCCCTTCCCTTTCTCTTGGGCAGTAAACCGTCTACCAGCAGTCGTTGGCTCCTGCTGGGATCTCTGCACGTCCTCCTTCGGACCTGGTGCAGGTGGAGGAGCTGCAGAAGTAGACGGGATGTCCTCAAGAAGAGCTGCTCGTCTCCTTGTGACTCTCCGCCTGTCCCCAGTCTCCTCTGGAACTCCAGTATCAAGTTCAGAGGCTTCTCGCCATCTCTTCTCCTCCACAGAAGCATCCTGCCAGTGAACGTGTCTATCCACGTCCAAGAATGCTTTGATAGACGCAGCATCAACATGATCTCCCCACCCTGTGACCCTACGGATAGTTTCTGCTCCTCTCTTCAGTACTTCAGAAGGAACTTGAGCAGGTTTCTTCTCAGTAGTCCTATCTAGCAACGTAGGACTAGAAGAAACTTCAATGTGATCGGCATATACATCAGGATTTACCGGTGATGTCATCAATGCATGTACAATTGCAGCAGCTGTAATCTGAGGTAGACTCCTCATGCCTCCTCGTCCAAACTGCGTGCTTAACGGCTCTCCAGTAGAAGAAAGGTGTAGCCTACCGTTCTGGTAGCGAATCACACCATCTCGCAGAGCAGCCGTGAGCTCTTGACAGTCCCCTCGGAAATGATCTTGACTGTCACACCAGATACATCTACGAACCGGAGCACCTCCTGGACGTGCAGCAGCAGGCGTCGGCGGCTGCTCTCTCTGCAATCCAGCTAGCTCCACCTTCAGTTCTCTCATCAGCCGAATCAGATCTTCGATCTGGTTCTGCTGCCCACGGTTCTCTGCAGGTCTCTGAACCGGTGCCCTTTGTGCAGGAACTGGCACAACTGGCATCAAAGGTACTGCAGCCGGGACAGCAGGTCTGGGAGCAGGAGCCGGAGGTTGCTGTACTTGAGGAGCAGTGCGAGGTTGAGTGGTCACTTCTGCAAGCGGACGTCCTCCCACAGCCACTCTTCCCCTTCTCTGCCTCGTTAGTACAGCCACAGCATCCTCAATTCTCCCCCAATCAGTAGTAACTCCTCCTTCAGCCGATCGGTCAGCCAACATAAAGCATAACCGATCTGCCGTAGCATCATCGGTAGCTTGCAGAAAAAGTTCAATTCTCCTAGCATCTAGAGTTATGCGCTCTAGAGTTGAGAGTTGTCGGTATCTTCGATCAAACTCTCTCAACATCTCATTCAGACTCATCATACGACAAGGTTGCTGCTCTACCCAGTCCAGAAATGTTCTCCTAGTAACTCTCTCTGAATCTTCTTCAAGAAACTCCTCTCGAAGAGATCGCTCAAAACTCATCCACATACCTAAATTTCTTCTCTGTACATCCCTAACTTGGTCTCGCAACTCAGGGATTACAGCTAACTCCAAACTGGTTATCATCTCTATATCCGTAACTCTAACCAGCTCCATCTCTCCTCTGTATTCACGCAGATACCTAGAAACATCTCTACCATCAAATCTGCCACATCTATTCACTATCGCTTGCAAAGCTTTTGTGGATTTTAACTCACCCCCTCCAACGATCGGATGTTCTTGGACCAAGGCCGCAAGCGTCCTCAGAATCTCAGTTGTGTCGAGACCAGATGCAGATGTCGCTGCAGTCGCAGGGTCTACAGTAGGTGCTGCAGCAAACGTAGATGCAGCAGCCATAGAAGTAGCACCAGCAGCGCTTCCGCTCTTCCGATCCATCTTCCTCTTCGTCTTGGAACTCAACTTCACGGTCAATCACCCCAAGAAGCCTCTCAGTGGAAGCACCAGATTGTATGTCGAGGCGAGAGTTTCCTGGGAAGGGCGAACCTTCTAGCTGTGATACGATCGTGAAGAGGAGGACGAAAATCACACACGAAATACGGACCGCAAGAAACCACACCACCACGTTCTCGATCTAGTCAAGATAAAACACACGGCGTGCAAGTAGATCTTCAACTCCAGGTCATTCAGATTGCAAAGCTCACGTTCAGTAACTCAGAATATCAGAAAACTGCTCCTATGAAGCACCAGCGCGTTCACCTAGAAGCTTCCCGTTTCCTATTCAGAAAGATACACGTACAAGTTCTTGATCTCCTCTCTACTCGATTCAGTTCTCTACTCTCAATCCCTCGATATCAAAACTCTCATCAGACAGAAGTTATCTTCAGATGTAACCTCTGTGTAAAACTTCTCTCCTAGCTCTTCGATTTCTCTCTACTCGATAGTCTCTGCACGATAAACTCTACTCTGCTCGATGATCGACAATCTGCGATTATGCGATAATGCGATAATGGACTGAGAATTCTCTCCCTCCGGAGTACACCCCTTTGGGTTTTCCTCCATCCTACGCAACCTTCAGTGTCACCTGGCAGGGGTAAAAGACGCCCTAAAGAGATGGCAGCAGAAAAATAAATCACTGAAAACAAATCTACACGTAAGAAGACTATTTCACTAAGCTTCGCAGGTTAATCTGTATGGACGGCCACCGATTCGGTATGACAGTCAGCATTTGACACCTCTACTCGAAGTAACTCCACCACGGCTACCTCTGGCCACCGGAATCACCTCGTTCTGACACGTGGAGCCCGAGTTATCACCATTGTCATTTTCCGCCCCCTTAAACTTTGAAGTGCCGTAAGTATAGCCTCAGGTATCAGTTTCACTTGATTTTTTGACCCAAGTGAATAATATTTCGAACTCTACATTTTTTACAAAAGAGTTGGTACCGACTTGGAGTATCTTTGATGCCATCTCGCTACCCCAGGACTTAGAGGACCGCAACCGAATTCGTACTAATTACCCCGCCAACCCGAAGGTGAGAGGTCTATTTCGAAACCCGATGGTAATCTCCCTCTAGCATCCACACTAGGTGACTGCACTAGTGCAGGGGTAGACGGAGGCGTCCCGCATTCACGGTACGTTTAAGGGACATCTAGTGTCCCGCCCCTAGGCAACTCGGTGCCCCTCATATTCTCCCGAAGGGGCCAGCCTACTCCAAGCCGGTTGTGAGTCTGAAGGGATTTGATCCATAGACCTCCTCCCTACAAGTTTCTCAGCTACACCACGGAAGCTGATCTCACAACTGGTTTTGAAGACCAGTTTCTAAGCTAATATGCTAGAAAGCTGCGGTATTTTGTCTTTCCTTTGCTAACACAAAGTGCCATAACTTTCTCTAGACATGCTCTTTTTGTACATTTCGAATTTTAAACAAATACTACATACTATAATCTACATGAGAAAAATCTAAAAAGTATTTTTCGAACTCACTCAGATTTATGGTAAATTTCCCGGTATCAGAAATCTTGTAGAAAAACTCCAAGTAACTTTTCGCCTCCAACTCCGTTTGCAACTTTTGAACATACCACGGTGATCAGCGCGACGAGACCTACGCTGTGGTGTTTTCAGATTTTGAATGCTCACTTCCTCCAGAATTGACTTCTCTGAGTTATTAACTTCACTCAGAGAGACTCACTTCTAACTGAGAGGTGAATTATTCACTATGTGGAATAATTCACATCACGACAACGTGCTGCAAACAACTAGAAGGGTGAGTTATACGGCGCTTGTCCTAACGTGAAGGTGAAGATAGGTGATGTGGATGTGGATCAACATTTCTTCGTGCAGTCTTCTACTTTATATCATGTGATTCTTGACCAGCCTTATATCACTGCAGTTCGAATGGAGACCAAGGTAATGAATGACGGATCTCATTACGCTAGGATCCGTAGTCCAGATGATAGACGTTCTATGCAGTTTCTGACCGTTCGTACGAACCACGAACAAAACCGGCAGACCTTGAGGGATTCTCCTATCTGTAAGGGTAAGGGTTTTTAGAAACCACTCTCGTAGGACGGGATAGCGAGAGTGATGGATCTATAGCTACTATGATCCCGCTTGAGCAGCCTGAGGGATCACAGGAGGCTGATGGAAAGGCTGCTCAAGATTTAGAAAGTAGTTGCGCTGTACATAGTTGAAAATCTGGTTTGATGGCTTTCATTTCTGATGATTGGAGTGAGTTCACGCAGATAGAGGATTTGACTGAGAAGAGTAGAAGGCTGATGGAGAGGTGTGCAGCAAATCTGCGTTGTACAGGAGTTTTGAAGGAAGATGAGATGATTTCTGGTGTTTATGAGGAGTTTGTAGGTGTACAATCTTTTGTTCATTGGCTGGATGATGTAGATAGGTTGATGGAACGGGAGGTAGGGTGGTGATCCCCATCCATTCTCGTGAAGTCTATGAGGAGATTATCTCGTACTTGCGATATCGTCCTCATCCGAGACTGGAGAATGGATGGAAGGATGCAGTGTGTTGGTGTGGCTTACATCAGGAAGCGGAAGTACACGCCAAGTATAAAGCTGTAGCGAGGAAGGTGAGACCTGTGACGACCCAGTTACTTGTTGATTCTCAGCAATAGATGGAGTTAGCGGCTGTTGAGCCTGTGCTTAGAGATCCTACACAGGTAGGACACAAGTTTACTCAAGAGACACTCGAGCAGCTCCAGATAGGAGGGGGTGGCTTCTTGACTGAAGAGGAAAAACGAGCTTTTGAACAGATGATAGTTAGCCATGGTAAGGCATTTTCTTTCTCGGCTGAGGAGATAGGTTGTGTGGATCTTAGTGTGATAGCTCCGATGGTTATCTTCACTGTTCCTCACGTACCTTGGTACTTGAAGCCGATTCCAGTCTCTCGTGCCTTGCTACCGAAGGTGATTGAGTTACTGAAGGAGAGGATGCAGATGGGTATTCTTGAACCATCTATGGCTCCGTACTCTAGCCGATGGTTCACAATACCTAAGAAGACAAGAGCTCTGCGCTTCATCCAAGACTTGCAGCCTGCCAACAACATCACGATTCGAAACGTTGAAACAGGACCTGTGGTTGATGAAGTAGCTGAGGCGTTTGCTGGAAGGTCAATCTATTCTATTGGAGATCTGTTTTCAGGTTATGATCAGTTTCAGCTTGCTTTGGAGAGTAGAGACTTGACTACCATGCGTACACCTTTGGGATTGATGCGGATGTGTACTCTTCCTCAGGATGCGACAAACTCAGTAGCCCATATGCAGAATGCGATGCATAAGGTGTTACGAGAGTTTGTACCTGAGGTCACTATCCCGTTTCTGGATGATATTCTCATGAAAGGCTGTCCGGTGGAAGACAAAGACGAAGCTGTGACTTCTGATGGATGCAGAAAGTTCGTTGCAGACCACATTCGAGATGTGGAGAAGATTCTGATGCGTTTGGAGGAGGTACACCTCACTGTATCAGGTACCAAATCTCGTTTTGGTATGTCAGAGATTGTGGTGGTGGGTCATTTGTGTGGTACTTTTGGGAGGCGTCCGAACCCAGAGAAGGTAGATGCTATAGCAAGGATAGCTGACTGCACCAACATCACTGAGGTTCGACGATTCTTGGGAGCTTGTGTGTTCTTTCGTGTGAGTATTCCTCATTATGCACACATTGCCGAGCCTTTGTATGCACTTCTGAGAAAGGGAAGGAGGTTTACTTGGCGGCAAGAACATCATGAGACGATGGAGCAGCTGAAGGAGATTCTGAAGTCTCCACCTATACTAAGGAGGCTTAGCTACGAGAGCGGGAGACCTGTGGTACTGACTGTTGATACGAGTCCAAAGGCGATTGGATGGGAAGTTGGCCAAGAAGATGCAGAAGGTGTGCGGTTTGTTTCAAGGTTTGGAGCTCGGATCTTAACAGATAGACAGCGTAACTATCCTCAAGTGAAGCGTGAGTTGTGGGGAGCTCTTACTGCTATGAAGGTAGATCGAGAGTTCTTGATAGGAGCTCGTGTGATACTAGAAACAGATTATTTGTCTTTGTTGGGTATGATAGCAAACTGCAATACACCAGACATAGCAATGCTGCGATGGATTGCTTATGTCCGGAGTCTGAACCCTGAGCTAAAGCATATAGCAGGGAAGACAATCCAGTTGCAAATATGTTGTCTAGGGCTCGCTATACAGATGAGATGTTTGCAGAAGTGGAGAATGAAGAGAGGAGAGACGTTTGGTGCCAAGTTGGTCAGCAGACTTCAGACTTGGAACCACTGCCGTTCAATGAGGAGTTCTACTCAGAAAGGTTCCACGATATTGGATTTTATCTGAGTTCGTTATGCAGAAGAGAAGGATGGAGTGATGCAGAGTTCAAGGAGATCAGACGGAAGGCGTACAGTTATCTTCTACGTGAAGGTTATCTGTGGAAACGTCCGAAAAGAAGAGATGAGGCACTTGCTAGAGTGGTGGATGATCAACCGAC
The DNA here is from genome assembly GCA_036924285.1 of Asterella californica. Taxonomy (NCBI): domain Eukaryota; kingdom Viridiplantae; phylum Streptophyta; class Marchantiopsida; order Marchantiales; family Aytoniaceae; genus Asterella; species Asterella californica. Next base: position 399,530 of record JAYKYS010000013.1, read on the forward strand.
GAAGCTGAATCTGCTGAAAGAGTTTCATGACACCTTGTGTGCTGGACATCGTGGAGTATGGACTACATAATCGAAGATGAAGGAGCGTTACTGGTGGAAGGGTTTGTATCAAGACGTGGTGGACTTTGTTAGGTCGTGTCTGCACTGCCAATTCTACTCTAAGATCCGTTACAGAGATGGACTTGTATCTACTTATCCACCTAGTATTCATTTTCAGTGGGTTCTTGATCTTGTGATGATGCCACCGGGATTATGGGGGATGCGTTATTTGGTGTTGGCTCGGGAGGATCTTTCCAACTATGTGGAGGGACGAGCACTACGGACGAAGACTACAGAGAATATCTGCAGGTTCGTGCTTGAAGATATCATCTGTCGTTATGGATCAGTTGGGAGATTACGTGCAGATAGAGGTGAGCTGAGAGGCGCTGAAGTGAAGGAGTTTTTTGCTCGTTATGGAGTAAAGCTTCGACTTACTACTGCTATGAATCCAGAGGACATTGGTAAGAGTGAACGAGGACACCCTTTTATTGTTCACGCTTTAGTGAAAGCATGCGATGGTAAGCCCAGAGAATGGCCGAGACTACTTCCATTTGCTTTGTAGGCTGATAGAACTACACACTGTACCACGATTGGTTATATGCCAGTTGAGCTTATGTTGGGCCAGAAACCGATCATGCTTGCTGAGGAGTGCTTTCTTACATGGGCTACGCTACCGTGGGAAGATGGTATAGATCGTACTTCACTCCTTGCTTTACGTATTAGACAGTTGGAGCGAAGAGAGGAGGATCTTGCTGATGCGCAGGAGAGGCTAAAGGTGACTCGAGTCAGAAACAAGGAACATTTTGACAAGACTCACCGACTATGACCGAAGTCAATACATGTTGGTGATTGGGTTCTGGTATATGATAGCACGTTGGAGAATCAGCATTCTACACTTCGTAAGTTCTCTCGAAGATGGTTCGAGCCTTATGTTGTGCTAGATGTGTATGAGAATGCCACCTATAGTTTGCGTGAGTTGGATGGTACTCCTTTGAAGCTATCTGTGGCTGACAAAAGTGTGAAACTGTTCAAGAGACGCGGAGGGTCAGTCGAGTTATTCAACTTTCTGGAGTCAGAGCTGAGGACAACAAGAGACGGAGACGTCCCAGTATCTGATGAGGCTGAGGCGGAGGAGAGTGACGATGAAGAAGAACAAGCAGAAGACTGAACAGGTTGGTACATGTCGGAGGATGTGCAGGTTTGGAGGGGGTGGATGTCGTGATGTGAATCATTTCACATAGTAAATGATTCACTTCTCTCTCAGGCGTTAGTCTCTCTGAGTGAAGTTAAGATCTCATAGATGTCTATTTTTGGAAGATGTTATATATTTTGAGTCTTAGTAGGTTGATTACCATGTCGATAAGATTTAAGCTCATGGGTTGTATTTGCGTGTCGCCCATGCACGCTTTCTAGCTGATTCAAGTTATCTTTCGGGGTTGCGTGTCATTTTAGGTAGTTTAAGTTTTACGTTGGCACTCTAGGGGGGCTTACGTGGTTGCCTATGAGTGTAGATAAGTTACCATGTGGTTTAAGGCACAAAAGGACAGCCAAATGGAGCTATGAACTCTCATTGGTTCATTTTTGTCTTTTTTGTAACTCTAAACTTAGAAACGGAGCTCTAAAGAGGATTTCGAGCAATTGGTGAGGACACTTCGATATCTGAGAGCACAGGGAGATAGAGCTCGTCGAGCCAAGCACTGTCAGTGAAATTCTTGATCGATTTGGATCAATAAACAAGGAATTATGCCCAATTGAAGTTCGGATTGTGTCAAATCTGCATCACTTTTGTTGATTTTGGGGTTTTTAGTGTCAATTGCAGCAGAATCAAGGAAATCGCTTCAAACCTTCGTGGTTGTGTTCACTGTCAGCAGGGCTACGACTGTCTCCAAATTTTCATGTCAATTGAGTGAGTGAGTAATTCAGGGCGACCTCTGAAGTAGAGGGGGTCCGAAAAGCTCTCAATCTGGAATAGCAACTTCAGAGAGCGAGATCTGGAGTTCTGTGTGGAATCAGGAGGCCCAACTTCACAAAAGTGTTCAGCAAGCTGTGTACTGCAAATCCTGTAAGAATTTTCCAAAGTGATCGAGCCAATTCTTTGTTCTAGGTCGAAACAGCTGTCTGGGTACCAGAAATTGCTATAATTTCTCTACTCAGAAAGTTTCTACCCATATCTTAGTGCTCTGAATTGATCTGAAGCTGAAACTTCGTATGTGTATCCATTAGGACCTCATTGACATGTAGGAGGAGTTCTGAAGTCTGAACCTTCACATATTTCTCAATCCTGAGTGTCAAAGTTCGTCATCTGATCTTATCATTGCTAGTTAAGCCTGAACTTTGCTTCCTGAACATATCAAAAGAGCCAAGAGACTTATATGAGTGTTTTTTCAATATCACCTTGAGACCTGAAGCCTATCCTTTGAGTAAACCAGCCACAGCCTGAAGCCCAACGATTCCCTGAGTAGATTGAACACAGCCTTCAAGCTCATATCACAGCCAGAAGGTTCGCCCTTCCCGAGGAAAACTCTCAACTCTACAACGCGAGTACTAGATATTCTGTAATCATGACATCATCATGGATATCTCGTTGATCCATCAAAAACATTGTTACCTTATAGATACGAGGACTCACTATCTATCCCGTGACTCACGAGAGCTGTCACATGATCCTCCGAAACCAACATACACAACAAGGCCGATGCATGCCAACCTAGCACCACCTCTTCATCTGTCTCACCATGCCAATGAGCTCTTGTATCATCCTTCTGACTCGTGCATGGATTTCTACTCAAATCATCTGCATCTATGTTCGCTATCTCATGTCTATGAACTACTTACAAGTCGTACTCTTGCAAAATCAGAACTCATCGTGCAAGCTTCCCCGTAAGCTTGTCAGACTCCATTTACCACTTGACGATTGGTGATCAATAATGAGAATGAAGAGGCTCCCGCCCGAACAAATACCACAAAAGGTCGTTATGTCGATGATATTTGAGAACTTGTCGATTGCTCAACATAGAGATACATTATGATATGCGACTATCGTCAAAAAGAGGTTATCGATGATCGATTCTCAAGTTTCATCTTGACGATTACGTGCATTTGTAGCAAACAGCACCAACGACATTGGATGTGACTGCAGGGCGTACTATCTGACGAGTATGTGAGATGTTATCATTTGGTGTTATCGTGTTAGAAGGTCATGATGGTGTAGGTCAGAAGAATCATGTGCGTAATTGCACGTCATGTCATCTTTCTGACATCGATGATTCTGTCGATCCAAGCTCAACGACTGTACGTGCAGGCTTGAGGTGTATGTTATGTGGATCTGCTAGTAGAGCGACCATTATGTTGTTATGTGGTGGTGGTTGTTTGAGAAGGTAACACATGTCATGTTTGACACCACTTCTCATCATAGTTCTTCAAGGGCGGTGGATATGTCCTGTTGCAGTTGGCGGGGTAGTTCATTTGACCTTCACATGATATGAACTAACGATGAGACGACATAGCACTCGACCTCTTGATCTTTGCACCGAAGAAGATACATATCACATAGTTGGATCAGATGATTATTTGAATTTCGAAGGATCAAACCGTCAGCTAGGAGGACGATTGTAGTATACTTATGTATGTGTATGACACTATGTGCTTGTTATGTTTATGTATTTTGTAGTTTAGACAGCGATGTATGTTGTGTAACCATGTGTATGTGCACGATAGTTGTCACGTCATTTTTTCCATTGTTAGTTCGGTCGAGTGCGAAGTGACGTGCGTCGCTAGCACGTTAGTGTAGATAGTTTTGATAGTGTCGTTAGGACAGCTAATGGAGTTTCTGGGTTGAGATCACCAAAGAGTATATTTCGAGTTGGAGCTTGTAGTCTCTCACTTTTCTCGAGTTCAGCACTCAAACTCCTAACTATGATAGATGCGCTTTAGTGAGTAAAACTTGGATTCTGTATAACACAAAGTGGGTTTGGCTTGATTCGTGAATGATCTATTGCCGGTTTACAAATATGCATGTGTTCTCAGATTATTGTGATATATTTATGTATGACACTCTGTGCTTGTTATGTTTATGTATTTTGTTGTTCAAACAAAGATATATATTGTATGGCGATATGTACGCGTAAGATAACACTAAGTTCTTTAGACATTGTTCTCATTGCTCTACATAGAACTTTAACTAGCACAGTTCAGTCGAGAACAGTTCCAGTTAAAGATATCCCTTCTTGTACACCAGTTGTATGCAAGAGCTTGTAAGAGAGTTATTTTAGGAGCGATATTTGACACTCGAGGTCTTGGTTGGCCCTTTGGGTCCCTCTTTTTCTCCTTGAACTGTTCAAGATATCCCTTCTTGTACACCAGTTATATGCAAGAGCTTTTAAGAGAGTTATTTTAGGAGCGATATTTGACACTCGAGGTCTTGGTTGGCCCTTTGGGTCCCCCTCTTTTTCTCCTTCTTGATGGGGTCTTCCTTTCCGTTTGGTATTCATTGCGTCGCACCCTAAGTCCGGCAGACAGCTTGAGGGCATCATGGGCGCCGGAAGACTGGATACGAGCTCAATCGTTGATGCACCGCAAAAACTGTCATTCTTTCAGTCCTGTAGGTCAAATGATTCCAAGTTGGTAAAGGAGGTGCTAGACTCTAGAGACGAAGGAAATATTTTCTTCTTTAGCCCGAGGAGCTGCTTGATTGCCGGCAGTGTTAAGGTTCTGACTGCAGAAGATCAGTTCATCCCGTTTTCGTGGGACCAACTTGCGAAAGATTCCTGTCGTCCCCCGCCTGTGCTCATAGAACTCCGAGTAGAGGACACGATTGAAGAATAGGATACACAGCAAAACAATGAATATCGCCGAATTTTGGCCTTTACAACAAAGCTGTACAAGACACCCGCCTCTCGAAAGCAATAACCAGTACTATAACATTATTTCTTCCTGGCTATTAGCAGAAGGACATGCATTATATCCTTGTGGCCTGGTTTCTGAACTATTATCTATCAAAACTGAGCATCCTTGATACTATGAATGCGTCTCGAAATCTGTCACCAACATAACTCCCTCTAATAGTTCAGCTATCCGGAGTCGTTGAAGACTGATCTCGCAGCAAATACATCTCGTCTCCATCGCTGCTGATAAATATCCAGCCTTGAATGAAGTAGTCTGGGACTAATCCTGGACCTCGAATACTTCAGGTCAAAGCCTCCATGTCCGTTAAACAGCAATTTTCCTCTCGTTTTGAAACATCATTAGTTTCGCTCATATCCAAGTGGAAGATCCTCCTTGCTTCTGGATGTTAGCTGCGGGTTGTGTACCAACCTAAATAATTTACAAAATATCCAAACAGCGCATGCACTTCCTCTCCATCAATTTGTGAACTAGGCTTCCAGGTTCAGGGACGAGCTTTGATGTGAGCGCATTCCACAGGTGGACTGTGTAAGACTCCTCGAGAATTCTACTGAACAGCAGGTCCTCTTCTGCCCGTGCTGTTTCATCTTCAGGCGCAACGAAGTATCTGAAAAGTGGACGTCCATGACCCATCTATGAGTCATCACGTAAAATATGCAAGGATGAAAGTTGCAGAAAAGCATTTGGACACCAATTCTAAGTGATGAGCTACGCGTAGCAGTACCTGAAAATGTCTGTTGAGCTCAACGGGAAAAACGCCGACGGCCTTTCAACATTGTAACTATTGCGAACTTCTAGACTTGATCCATGGCTACCAGATTCTCGTCCATTCACCACCCTCTCTAGAAGAGCTGCACCATTCCATTCCTCCAACTTCTCCTCGTATGTAGCTGTATATTCTTCCATGCATGCGTTCAAGAACGGACTGCGAAAGAGCATTAGGAAGGTATAAAACTTACAAATATGCCTTTAACGTTTACCTTCAACAATTTCTACCACGAGGTAGTTTATTGCACTCAAATACTGCAGATGACATTTAATCTCCTACGCACGAAACGCTACTGCTATTAACTTTGCTGAATAATGACTTCTACCACCCACACCTTACCATCCCGGATAGTTAATCCCACTGGGAGGCCTCTCAGCTTGTGTTATAACATACCGTCGCCAACAAGATGGCAGAAAGAAGAGGATGTACAATGTAATCAGAAGAAAAGATCGAGAAGAAATCCTCTTACAGGAAACTAAAAATGAATTTCTACCAGGCACGACAAACTCCTCGGGGCCGGACTAAGCACTAGATACTTAACCAAACTTGCAAAATTCGCTCACATGTCTATCGAAAGCAAACGAGAATGACCGAGTATACACGCAGAAAATATCAGTGGGCATTAAATGCGATGATGCAACACTTACCTGAATCTTTCGAAGAACATAGCTGCTCCATTAGGGCGTGTATGACCATCCGGAAGTATTTCGCTGCCTAAAGTATTGTGCAAACCGGTCAATGGTTTCAATATTATCATATCCACATCCAAATATATTCCACCATATCTGTATGCAGCCAGACGAGTGAGAAGAGCTCGGTCAGCACATGTTTCCAAGGACTCTTCAGCTGGTGGAATGGTCCGAAATCCTTGTGGACGAGCGTTTCACAGTTATGCAGATGTAATAACCTAAAAAGATTCCACAGACAACGCCCTCTCTGAGACACTCGAGACGATACCCACATAGAGGGTCTAGCAGGTGAAACAGTAAACAGGTATAGGACGTACTTATACAGTGCAGCAAGCCGCAAAAGCTCAGTATAGTGAAGATAGAAAAGATCAACATCTCGCCACTGCAAATATATGGCTGCAAAATCCTCACTTGGAGTCTCTTCCAAAAGCTCCTGTAACTGGGGCACTACAACTGCTACCCGATACCTGCAAAACGTAACTCATGTTATCTGGCAGTCAGAAGCTTCCATCAACAGGACGTCCAATTCTATCAGTCATCCAAAGTGGACGAAGAAAGTTATATTTGGTCCATAAGCAAGTACAACATACCCCTCGTCCACAAAACTCTGGAAGAACGTTAGCTCAATGCTCTCGGAGAACACCACCACACAAGCATCAGGGTGGAAATAGAGGAGACTCTCCAACACTCTTTGATGTCTGATGGTGAATGACCATGGAGGAGTTGTCCAAGCCATAAATACTCTCAAGCCGCACTTTTCATTAGAAAGGAACTCCTCCATGAATCCCGTGAAAGAAAGATTTGGGTGAAGCCCAGGAAAATGACCCCATTTCCTCGTATCACCATTTGTTCGCAGCTTATGCACCTGCCTACCAGCTTTCCTCGAGTCCTCCTTTTGGCGTGACTTGTCATCGCCGTTTGTCCTTCGTCTGTCAGACGCCAGAAGGTTCACATCCTCATTAGAGTTTTCTCTTCGGTCTTTCGTCCATTGAGTCACAGAACTGACTGACGTCGTTGTCTCGAAGCTTTCATCAACCTTCTTAGTTGACCCCTGCTCCTCATTCAGGAGTTTGGAAGATTCCCCGGACCTGGTCTCTACAGTCCCCACATGAATGTCTGTCTCCGCCTCTTCCAGTATTCTGCGACCTTCCTCGTTTGATGTAGTCATCGCTGAGCTTCCCTGAGGATGAGTCTCTAACTTCTTCTCCATATCATGGCTCTGCTGCACATTTCTACCTTCGAAAAAGGAATCAGCTGCTAAGGCGCTTTTTCTTCTGGCCTTCAGCAGCACTCTATCGCTCTTTGTGAGCCCGCTACCTTCATTTGTATCTGGGTCCTGCAAAAGTGGGTTATTTGCAGGATTAAGTGGATCATGAACAGTTCTTCCCCATTTGTCTTTATTTCCTGCCTCTTTATCAGACGCTTTCTTAGCACGCGACTCCGAACTTGGGTTTCGATTCTTCTTGATCATCAGTACATCTTCAAAGTCTACCATATTCTCCATACGTTTCAGAGTATCATCATCTACGGGCTCATCGTCTGTACTAAACACTCCTCTGCCCACGTCAGAATCTCTCAAGTAGGCAGAGATCTTCACATCTCCGTCGGCCAGCTCAACCCTTCTGGCACCAAACATATTGTCCTCCCCTGATCCACCGCTTCTACTACCTCTCAAATACATGTTGTAGCCAGTCTTGGTTTTCGGAGCTTGCTCAGTCGTTGAAACAGCACTCGAGACACTCTCTTCCTCCTCGGTCTTGTGCTCTCCAAGAGACTGTATCCAAGTCGGTTCTGGCTTACCAGACGAAACAGTAGTCCGTTCGTCAACACTGTTCGATTCTGCATTTGTCTGATTTGCCACCTTCTTGTCTCCATCCTCGCCTTGTATAGGTTCTACAACTTTCTTTAGATGTTGTTCCTCTCCCTTATTTCTATTAGTGCGAGTCATGAGAATTTCCTTGTGAGACTGAGAACGAACATCCGACTTACTCCCTTCTAGTCCTCTCCTGTCTTCTCCCCTCTCCTCCGTATGAACCTTCCCAGCGTGATCGCCTACAAAACTGAACCCTTCAGCTGAGTTTTCTGCATTATATTTCCCTGACTTCTCTCTCTGGCTGCCCTCATCTGCTTCGCCTTTCTTCCCCGAAAACTCGTCCACCTCGTTTAGCCATTCACCCACGTCTCCCTGGAAGCTCTCAAATTCGTCTACATCTTCGTCCTCCACATCCTCGGCATCTATTTCCTCAAACCTCTCTCCTCCATCTTCATCCTCCTCCTTCTCCTTCTCCTTCGCAGATTCGCTCAACCTGCTCTCATCATCGATGTTGGCATCCCCTTCCGTGAGAAGACCCTCACCCTCTTCGGCGAGCATAATTTTGTATTCACGCTCCAAATCCTGGTCTCTTTCTTCTCCTTCTCTCAAAAGCCTCATCTTTTCACGCTCCATTGCATCCAAACTATAGGCAGTACGGTTGTTCCTTGCCAACACCGAACTTCTCTTGCCATCTTCGGCGAGGCGAACTTGTAGGAGGCAGACAGATCCCAAGAGTAGGAGGATTCCCGCAATGACGAATAGATTGAATCTTCCATACCTCCCAGACCCAGTGCTAAACAAGCCTCTACTGTCCCGTCGGTAGCGTGGTTTATGCATTGCAAGTCTAGTCTAGTAGGAAGCGGTATGGAGCAACCAGTAAGAGGTATGTATTAACAATCGACCTGGACTAGGAACTGCAAAGCTCACATCCTCCGGGCATAACCAAACTAAGACATTCTTCCCACGATATGTGTAATGGCTCTGCTAGGGAGAAGAACGAGAAACTTCCACCTTCCTCGCTTGTTCTTCTCATCCACCACCATAGTAAGAAAGAGATTCAGCTGATTTAGACACGCAGTGCCTGCTACACCTTATTCAGCAAGGAGGCGAGTGGGGTGAGCTAGCCCTGACCTCGACCAAACTCTTTTCGTGTCAGCAGAAGTTTCAGAATCAAGATGTCACCTGAAAACATCGTACGATGACTGACCAGATTCGGAACGAAAGCTTCACCCACGACTGACGATGAGATTGTCATCTTTCACTTCAGCAGAATCATCGAGGCTAAGTTCAGCCAGACCTTCTCATAACACGTGACTTGAGCCTGTCACAGCTCAGAAGCGTAGTTTAAAATTTGAATTTACCTTCTCCTGCAGAAAGGTAGAAAAAATGGAAAACGGGAGAACTGTCAGTAAGAGTACCGAACTAAACATTAAAGAATAGAGATCAGCAACTCAGCAGCTTGTAAGTACTGAACAACGTATTTACAAGCTGGGTCCCGAGCGAACCCAGCATCATAAACCACGAACTTCAGACTCCGTCGAGAACACGAAGTTGTCCAAGTTTCCCTCCTGCTATCTTGACGCTAAATGACGCAGATGCTTTCGTCCTAGAAGGACCTACTCCTGCTCCTCCACAGAAGAGCTCACATCGTCCTGTCAAACCGATAGCTACAGTCTCCTGTCTTACTAACTCCTAACGCGGACAACGCAACCACCAAGAATCAAAGAAAAAGACTGTCGAATGGAGACCGGAGAGCAAAATGTTTATCAAAACAAGAGGGATCCAGAAAATGTAAGGACTTCGGATTCCTAGCCCGCTAATGGCAGATAACAGAAGATGAGAAGCAGATTGGTGAAACTACCTTGAGGTATTATAACCCAAACAAGCGAAAACGTGCAGGATTTGCAGATCGATCGTACAGAATACTGTAGTGTTTAATACTCACCAACCAATTATGGTATTCCTGGCAGAGAAGGCACAAATGAGAGCCACTGGCACGAACATCTTTGCGGCGAGTTGCTACAGCTCTTCAGACATTCATTTCGTTCATTGACTGACTTCTCTCTTCTCTTCCTCTCTCCTCTGCTCTTTCCTCTTCTGTCCCGTTTCAGGTTCCACCTCCTCGAGGCTCTTTCTCCTTTGGCCAAGGCGCCAAAATCCCTTTTCTTGCGGCGCGTCACGTTTCTTTACTGGCGACCGGTTGTCATCGGTCATGGCTCCGCAAGATTTCTTACACAGTCGTGTAAGAACACTACTTTACGTTGCTACTAGGTACCGTAGTAGCTTCTACAATGGGTAAATAGAGGATCTACTGTGTGAATGTGTCGCTACAACTTGGTGGCGCCAGGCTCCAGCCTGTCTCATCTTGTCTGATTCCGTCTGGTTACAGCCTTACAGTTTGACTTTGGACTGAAAGTCTAGTATTCGCTCTAATCCGCTGTGTTTCTTTCTCACTTCTGGAGAACCTTGTCGTTCCAACAGGCCTGCGAGCCGTCTTGGGTGTACCGTCGCTCCCGGAAATAAATAATAAAGAAGCCTGCGACCCGTTGTTCCGGTTTCTGATACCCGTATGAGATTTTATTTTATTTTTTTTATTTTTATTTTTTATTTTATTTTATTTTATTTTTTGAAGGAGCGGCAGTACGCTCACGAGAACTTTATTAAGGATCGAGGTCAAAAAAAACCTGGAACACCACACCCGGGTCCCAGTTCTTACTGCTCCTAGTTTGACACGTCAGATCGTCAGCCTCCGGCAGGGAGCGGCTAACGCCGTACGTGCAAATCTCACTACTCTCTAACTTGGTTCTACTCTCGCGGTTCGCCAGCCTGGTCGAGATCTTCGCCTCCAGAATCACGACCCCGCCGAAATCCTGGCTAGCACTAGCGTTTTTTTCTCTACGCCTCCTCGAAACCATCGCGCGTAAGCGCGCGGCCGAGCACCACGGAGAGGCAGCCTCCCCTTCACTACTAGCTAACCTAGCGATCGAATTCCCCTTCTCAGGGATCTTTACCAGGCTAGCCTCTTTGTTGTCACCCTCGTGCCATCCGCGATTGTTGTCCTCCTTGCGACCCCCGTGCTGGAGATCGATGTTCGTGGGCTTTGCAAGGCCGCCCCCATCATTGCTCTTGTGCGGCCTGGTTATCTCGATGTAGAGGAGAAGGAAGCTTCTCCTTGGTTTGCCGATCTCACCCTCCTGAGCCTTCAATTGGTGTTTATGCGTGATGTTACTCTTCTGTCTCTTGTTGCTGACGATCGCTTCCATTATGAGAGGTTGACTGCAATTCTGCAGCCTCTTGTCATCGTTCACCTGCAGAAGACAGTCCTGGGTCCCAGAGAGGAGCCGCCTTCTGGGCCTCGATCTCCCCTACAGACAAAAGGCGTAGGGGTGGGGTCCTTGCTTCCCAAGGAGAGACTTTTCTGCACCATCAATTCTGCGGATCCCGAGGTCTCTGGTGTCAGGTTTGGCCGTTGTCCTGTAGCCATTTCGTCTCTGTCCACTTGAGTTCATTGTTCGCTCCTTTGTTCTTCAGTGAGGGGGTAGGTCTCAAAATCCACCTCATGCTGGATCTCGCCACCTCTTCCTCCTTCTCTAGTTGCGCCTCGATTTAGGTGTCTTTGTACGTTCGCGATAGTTTGCATAGCTCTCATCCAGGCCTGCTTTCGCTCTACACACGCCTCTTCCTTCAAGGTAGCCCAAACTAATTTGACCACCTCTGCCACTATTCTCGCGGCTGGCCTGTCAGATCTGGTGTTCCGGAAGACCACATCTGCCCTTTCCGCCCACGCAACTTGGGTGTGCTCTATGGTGAAGTAGAGAAGGGCAGGGTTATCGGAGCGGATTTGCAACGCTTTGTCTATGGTGCTGAGCAACCCTTCTCCCTCCTGGTAGGCAATCCCGCAATCGCTGTCATTCATATTGAGTCGGTCCCATCTTCGCCTTACAATATGGCAATCCCATAGCAGGTGCTCCAAAGTCTCCTCCTCTCTTCTGCATCTAGGACAGATTCCCTCGCCAATTCCCATCTGTAGGGCCCTCTTGTTAGTAAAAAAACCCCTGTTAAGGACTCTCCAGAGCCATAGATTGGTCCTAGGCGTGTCCCCTTTACTCCATACTTCTTTCCACCTTCTTATCCACTTCTCCCTTGAATCGGTGTTCCCCCACCTGCGACTGAGGTGGGTATTCCTGGAGAGCGTCTTAGGTAGTAGCTTCTTCCATGAACTGAGACTCAGTGACCACCCTCTTTGTATAATGTCCCTGTCAATCCATCCCCAGCTTGGGCTCATTTGTAGACTCTCCGCAGTCAGTATCGCCTCTCCTCCCCATCTGACCAGGGTTTGCAATGCAGTAGCTGAACTACCAGCCTCCGGGTCCGTACCTCCTCCCAGCCTGCAGTTCTCCAGTCCTTGGATAAGATCGAGGTTTTTAATGCATCTAATAGTCCCAAGTTTTTGCTTCCTGGCTTCCTTGAGGGCCTCACCTTTTTCCCTGTCGCTAATTTTGGTGTGACGTTGCCACAGCTCGACAGTTTGTTCTATCTTCAGATCCTCCCTTAAGATCAGCGGGGTCCCCGTAAGGGTAAGCTTCCCATATATCTTTTTCCAACCCTTTAGAAGCGAGTTCAAGGTAGGGAGCGTCCTGCAGTGCAAATTCGGTACAGTGAGTAACCCCTCTTCTGAAGTCCATCCTTGGCGTCGTTGTTTGTGGGTCCCTTTCATCAAGGTGTCTTTTATTCCCCATCTGGCGATGTTTTTCCATTCCTGTTGACCCCCCATCAACAGCTTGCCGATGTACTTAACTTTCAGGGCTTGTGCCACTTCGGCAAAAGGAGGTATGCCCAGACCCCCTTCTTCCTTGCTGTTCGTGATCGTCTCCCACGCGATAAGAGGTGTTTTGTTTCGCCCCTCTTCGTTTCTTCCCCATAGGAAAGCTCGGCAGATCCCTTCCATCTTTTTGAATCCTTCAAGTGTACAGTTTAGGCAGGTGAGCTGGTAAGCCGGAATGCTCCTGAGGACGTGGCGAAGGAGGATAACTCTACTCGGCCAGGATAGAAGGCGATTAGACCAGTGTTGGAGCCTCTTTTGTAGTTTTTCCACTAGGGAGTCTACAATCTGTCCTTCCGTCAGCCCAACTCCAATCGATACTCCTAAGTACTTGAAGATTTGACCTGGACGTGCGATGACGCAGCCAGTCTCCTCCAGCCAGGTTGGGATGTCGGCCATGCCCAGGGGTATTACCAGAGATTTGCTCAGGTTGAGGGCGGCACCAGAGACTTCTTCGTACCTTTTGATAACCTCTTGAGTTTCCGCAAAGCACTCTTCCGTACCTTTTATCATTAAGCCGGTATCGTCAGCGAATAATTGATGGAGCAAGTTCTGTTCTTCGCTGACTTTGATGCCTTGAACCCTTCCAGTTCTTTGAGCTTCGTTGAACATGTTCATGAGTGGTTGGGTGGCGATAGCGAACAGGTAGGGTGCTACCGGGCAACCCTGGCGGACACCTCTGCTTAGATTGACTGTCTCAGTGAAGGCGCCATTGACGTGGATCTTGGAAGTGCCCCTCAGCGTCAGTCCTTTCAACAGAGTTATGAAGTGGCCGTCGAAGCGCATGTGAGTCATTGTATCCCACAGGTAGTCGTGTGAAACCCTGTCGTACGCCTTCATGAAGTCAACTTTGAAGAATAGAGCTTGTTGTCCTGTGTTCTCTATCATTTCCTGTCCTAGTTTGAAACTGAGTATATTGTCGAAGATGTCCCGGTCTTGTATAAAACCAGTCTGCTGCTCATCCACCACCGACCCAACAACTCTTTTTAGTCTTTCGGCTAGTAGCTTACTCAAGATCTTGTAGGTGGCCGTGAGGAGGGAGATCGGCCTCCAGTTGCCTAGGTCGGCCCTATCCCCTCCTTTTTTGATTAGCTTAATAACTCCTTGGAGAGTTTTCTCGTCTATCAGCCCGCTTGTCCAGTACGCCTTGACCATATCAGAGCAGTCAGCCTTGATAAAAGGCCAGCACCCTTGGAGCATTTCGTAGGTGACTCCATCTACGCCAGGCGACTTTTCTTTTGGGAAGCTCATGATAACTCCTTCGATCTCTTCCTCCGTCGGAGTAGTTCTCAGGTGCACGTTTTCTTCCTCTGTGACGAACTTCGAGGTCAGGTTTAGGATGGCCTTCCTTTGTTCCTTATTTGCCGTCGCTAAAGTATCCTCCTCGTATAGGGTTGTGTAGAACCTGTGAATCCTGTGCAGAATCTCTTCATGGTCCTCTGTTATGCTTCCTTCCTCTAACTGGATCGCCTTTATTTCCTCCCTGCTATGTTTTGCTTTCAGCTGCGCGAAGAAGTATCTAGATGGAGCCTCTCCTTCTTGCAGCCACCTAATTCTACTTCTCTTCCGCCATAGGCTGGCATCTTGATGCTCCCTTTTCCGTAGATAGCATTCTTTTTCACATAGCTCTAAGTGAAGAGCTGTCGAGGTGTCAGTGGCTGCTCTGCTCCGAAGTCGAGCTAGTTCCTCCTCCAGTTTGGACCTCGGTTGAAGCCTCTTAGCTCTTTCCCGTTTCTCCTTCATCAGAGTCTTTCGTACCCTTCCCCAGGCGAGCACCCATCTGGTTCTCGGGTCTTCTTGCGCTGTGGGGTGGCTTAGCCACGCCTTTTTCACCTCTTCACTGACCTTGGGCTCTTTCAGGTATTCGGCATCCATTTTGAAGTAAGTTGATTTTTTAACCTGAGTTCTGTCTTCTTCCGCCTTCAGTTTCAACTCCAAAATGACAGGTATGTGATCTGACAGCGTTTGTCTGCCGTCGTGGAGCAGTCTTGAGACCGTATGGCACCATTCCGCTCTGTCGTTGAGGTAAATCCTGTCTAGCCGAGCTTGGTCGAATCTGGAACCCGTTCTGACCTGCCTTGTGTATATTGGTCCTTCCTTCGCCACTGCGCAGAAGTACGCGTCGACAAGATCCGTCTGCAGGAGGGTGTTTCGCCATAACCTCAGTTCACTCCCGTGCAGCAGGGGGGAAGGCCCTATGCTGTCGTCGGGGAGCTCGACCATGTTCCAATCTCCCATTAGAACCCAAGGGCCGTTCCTTGTTTTGTTCCCTATCCATTCCCAGAGTTGCCTCCTTTTTTCTCTGTTGTTGGGTGCGTACACCGCAGCGACTCCTAGGGGCCCGATCGCCGACGCAACAATGGCCCAGGCTACAGTTCCGTCACCTCTGGTCCCTATTTCCTCGACCTGTATGTGTTGTCTTATCAGTAGTGAGGCTCCACCCCTTCCTTCCTCGTTGTAGTCAGTAACTTTAGTGCCCTGCGGTAGGATAGCGTTTAGGTTGTGCTCTAACCTGTTTTCCACTGTCTTTAATTCCTGTAGGGCGATGATGTCCACCGGTATTCTTTCTCTTCCCATCCAGCGGCGTACGATCGAGGTCCTGTGAGGGTCCCCCAATCCTCTGACGTTCCATGTGGCCAACTTTATGTTTGTCTGCATTTGGTAGGTTTTCTACGATTCAGAGTGACCTCCAGTTGGCTGTTGTGTCTCCTTTCGGACGTTGTGCCCTCGTTGGCTTCCTGATTTTCCCTTTAATTTCAATCGCTCTTCCTCCAACACCTGTGGAGCTGCTACTCGAGGTAACGGGTGCGAAATGAGTACTGACCTTTTTCGAGAATCTTCTTTTTGTCATGGCATTCAGATCGATTTCTCTCAAGGCATCACGTTCTAATCCTTGTAGGGGAGAGACAAGGAGGAGGGTCCCCGTTGTTTCTTCGTTGGGTGTGGAAACTCGCCTCTCCTGTGTACCTATCTCGCAGCCCCATCGTATTTCTATGTTTGGTGCTAGAGCTTGATCCTGTATGTCTGGCGGGTCGGCCTCCTGTTCTTTTTCGGACTCTTCGTTTTCCTGCCCCATTTCCTCTTCCTGCTGTTCACCTTGGTTCCTGCTCTCTGAACAAAGTAACATCTCCTCGCTCCCCTTCCCCAGCGGGCCTTCCAGTGACTGACTCCCCTCTTGTGCTTGTGACAAGCTTGTAGTCGCTTCCTGTTGCCTGGTCTCCTCCCTTCCTGTTTTGTTGTAACTCGTCAGCGGGCTCTCTTCCCTTGTCTGAACCTCCTGCGCTTTCTTTCCTGCCCTTGTATCAGTTTCTTCGCTCGCGTCCCGATCGTTTTGGTTTGTAGCGTTCAGGTCTGGGATACCCTTCTTCTCTTGATCGTGCCGTTTGGGTTCCTGAGAAACCATTGTTTGCTTGCTTTGGATCGTTGGTGCATCCTGCAGCGATGGAACGAGAGTAGCTTCGATGGATGGAGGAGAAAGAGTACCCTTTCTGAGCCCCCCTTCCTTCTCCGACGTGCTTATGTGCTTAGATAGAGATGTATGGGAGTCTTGCTCCTCCGACTCTAAACTCAAAGCTGCAAAGCGATTGTTAGCCGACGTAACCTCGACCCATTTCCCAATCGACTTACCTCCTTTGTTTTGCTTCCCTGTTACCTGTGTAAAGCCATCTCCCTTGTTAGGCTCTGCTCCTTTAGCGCCTTTGTTTCTTCCTTCAGCTATCTCTTGTTGGTTCCCTGTTGGCTGTTGCGACCCTTCCGCAGGTGGGATCTTTGTCACTTTACGGCTGTCAGGGCAGTTTTTGGCGAAGTGTCCCTTTTGTTTGCAGACGAAACAGGAGTCGGGAAGCGAGTGATATGTGATTGGTTGTATTATGGGATCACCTACGCCGATGCGGATTATGATGTGATCTTTTAGTTCCGCTTCCGGATCCACCAGTATACATCTCCTTATATGGGGATAACCATTAGTAGACTTCGTTGTAGTCCTGTACAGCACCGGCCCTATTGCACCCAACAGCTCGTCTGCCCCAATCTCGAGCGTGGGGTCGACCAGAGGTAAGTCTATCCATACAGCGGCCAATCTCGAGTTGTCTGCATGAATTTTGAACCCTGGTGTCCAAGGTGCTGCAAGAACAATTCGTTTGTTGTAAAAGAGAGGTGATCTTTGTAGCAGCAACTTCTTTTGCTCTTCTCCTTTTAACACCACTAGGAAGTGCTTCCTGCTAAGCATTCTTAGTTGTATCACGTTGACTCCAAGATTCGGTTCTAAACACTTTGTGACCCAGAGCTCAAAGGCGTCCCTCGATGGGCTACAATCTACCGTGGAGAGCACAACTGCCGCCTTGTTCAGCTGCGCCAGTCTGCTTGCCACCAGGTCCCTGTTCAGCTCCACTGTCACACCATTTTTGCACTCGCCCAACTGCTGGTTCTTTTTGATGTTGCTTAGTGCCTCCAGCAGTTCCTCGTCGGGCAGGTTTTGGCCATCTTTGAGGTCGAGTCCTTCAGGTATGGGTTCTTTCTTCCTTGAAAGAGAGATTTTATCGGCCTTGACCAGCAGTTGGGTTTAGATTGCTCTTCTTCTTTCCCTTTCTCCTTGGGTACTGGGCTCTGTGCTGTGGAAGGAGTTTTAGCGATTGTAGCGGCTTCAGGTTCCTCCTTTCTTTCTGTGCCAGCTCTCGGTCTTTGGTCATCTTCCCTTGATCCTGAAATTCTCCCATCCAGCGTCTGAGCTCCTGAGACCTCCTTCGAACTTGGCTCATCCTCGTTTGACTTTTCCTTCCTTGAAATTTGCAGGATCTCTTCTTGCTCCTGTTCCCTGCGATTTCCCTGGGGGATCTCCTTATCGATGGAGACTTGTCGTTTCTTCGTGCACTGAGCCGGCGATCCCCTCGAGGTCTTCATCCGGCAATCGTTTCCTATCTTGCTCTTCTCGGGGTCCTGTTTAGCTGGGGACCTGCTCCGTTTTTTTTCGGCTTCGACTTCTATCGAGAGGATTCCCTGTGCTCTGCTATCTCCTTCGGCCATTTCGATGTTTTGGCCTTCTTGACCTTCTTGGAGAGTTCCTCCTTCGTAGTTCCGTAGTCCTTCGCCTTGCATCTTGATCAAGAAAACTCGCTCCAAAGAGCAAAAATTGAACAAATAAAGGAAAAAAATATTCTAATCTACTCTCTCGCAATATCTCACTGTTCGCTCTCCTCCTGTGTACTCTCCTCGACCCCCCTCCCGTTCTCAGCTCTTGAAAGAGTCAAAAGGCCCACGCAGCGCTGTTGCACGCCTCCTCCGCGCTCTCGCCGCCCTCGCCATCGTAACTCGTCTTAGGTACGGTTGGACTTGATCGAAAGCGAGGAGGGCGTTCCCTACGCGTCACAATAATTACTGAAAAAAAATGATACCCGTATGAGATGAATCGCTGAACAATTGGCTACGACACAGCACCGTACTGCTATTTCATTACGCGCAAGTCTCTGCGCATTTCATTACTATATGTAAATGTAGTGGTTTTACCTCTATAGAATCTATTAAATATACTGGTATATTAAATATATATATTAAAAAAGTCCTGATACCTCAACCTTTCTAACTTCTCAATGTTTTCATCGAACATCAAATCCAAAGGAATAATATATAGAAAGCAACAAATACCAGCTAGCAAGGCAAAACCTCATGTACAACGACAGGGAGGATTATATAAGACCTGCACTATATAAGAGGCAGCACGCATGGGAAAATGCAGAAGAGGCAAATGCTTGAAGTATCAACAGAAATATTGAAGTTAATGACTTATCATTATCTGCAGATAGATAAATGCTTGAAGTATCAACTGAAAGATTGAAGTTAGTGACTTATCATTATCTGCAGATAGATAGGGACTTCGGTGGATGTCGATTGGGCAGGCGGAGCTGAGTTGAGCTTGAATCTACTCCAAGAACTACCACCAGATGAAAAACAAAAAAATGTTAAGATCGCAAAGATCACGATCAACCGAAGAGAAGTGGATGGCAAGCTTGTGAATCTATGGAAAAAAGTTTTCATACTCCACACAGTCCATTTTAGTCTACAGTCTATTTCCTCTCTATCCAAGCTATGACTTCATTCTTGGTGGGGTGCATTCTTGGTGGGGTGCAGGGATGAGGTCATAGCTTGGACTCTCATCCAAAGTTTAGGGGTATTTCTCAAACAGGTCAGAGTTCTCTACAAACATAGTTTTTTCACTGTAACCGGCTAAGAGACACAAAGGATTAGGTTCATGACCGAAAGTCTTCACACATGCACAACCATATAGTTTCTACACTACAATGGCAACTCTGCATGAATGAACAAATTGTGAGAGAGAAGAAGACTCTAGTATGGACAGAGATTGAGCAAATAGACGAGATATTCTCACAAAAGACCCGAGAGATGTTGACAATCATTGGTACGCCATTACACATTCCTAGTGTAGAAGGGTTCAGTCAATTTATAAACACCAAAGGATGCATACTAGAAAACCTAGAAGAAGAATTGAACCAGCACATGCATATCAACATCCGAGGTGAGAGGAGTTACATGTTCAATATCATCTATTGAGGTCTACCAGATGCATGTTTTGGTTGTAAGGAACGAGGTCACATTGCTCGATATTGTCATCGAAATCGAAGAAGATCACTTCCAATCCAAGTTCAAGACCAAGAGTAAGCTTCGGTCGAGACTACACACTCTAGTGGCAAACCGGTTATCAAAAGCAATGAGTCTATCTCAAGGAGTCAAAAAGAAGAACACATAAGAGGAGAGAAGGAAGAAATAGATGGAAAATTAGTTCAAGGAGGTTTTTCAAAGAATATCTAAACAAAATGGTAAACTTATTCCTCCACAATAGAAAGTCATTCCTACTCGAGAGGAGAATAAGTATAAAGTACTAGGGCAAATTACTGTAGAAGGAGAAGCGAGTGAAGATCTCCCTCAAGAGAACAAGGATGAAGATCAAGTTGTAAACCAAGAGGAAGAATATGAACAAGATAATGTTGATAAGAAAGAGACCATGAGTTTCATATACTCACGAACTTGTGCTGCAAGTTATGACGAGATAGAGAGAATTTGAATATGTAGAAAAGAAGATAGATCAACTAATATCAAGTGTTGGACTCACTAGCATAAGTGACGAATTCACTTGGAAGTAGCAACGAGTTCAACTAGAAATGTCAATGCAATTGGTAGGTAGGAATACTACTGTAGGAGGTGACCATTACATACCTACACAGAGAGAGTCTAGAGAAATGTACAAGAACAGCTAGAGATCACAGCAAGTCGGAGAACGCGTAGAGTCCTCCAACTAAAGTTCAGAAATCAATCCAATCTACTCGCAAGCAAGAAGCAGAGATAACACCGTATGACGAGACAAGTTGATCAAGGAGGTACGGAGAGATCTAACTGAAGTAGATTAATGTTGAATACACCTCAGATTCTTAGTTGGAATGTTAATGGTTTCTCAGACGAAACTAGATATAGATGTTGTCGTGTCGTGGACCGGCTATGGTGAGAAACCAATCTTAAAGGAAATTTTTCTCAACTTGCTCAACACAAGGTTTTGGCAACATCACTGTGTAAGTCTCGTTGAGTAGAGCGAAACTGGTTATTAGATCATCATAAATTGAGCTACAAAGAAAAAGTTATAGGAAATCTAAGATATTAAGTTTGGTATGATGTGATGTTGATGTGACATCCGGGTGCTGATGTGGCACTTTGATGACATGTCAGATTGCTGACATGAAAATTTGTTGACATAGCATGATGATGTATCATTGTCATATGGATCGTTGACGTGACAATTTAGATGATATGACAAAAGTTGTTGACAAGGTAGAAATGCGAACATGGCAATGTGACAAGACATGGTTGTTGATGTGTCAAGGTTGACATTGTTGTGTCTTGAATCAGCTCTTACTTGAAAATCCAAATTTGATGATATGCATTATCGTTCTGAAGACGTTCTTATGAGCTTTTACACAACTTTATAATCTCCGCTTTCATCGCACCAAGTGATAGAGCTCATTGTTAGCTTCCCATTAGCACTTCATTTATCTCATTTTGACGTTTAATGACGCTACGAGGTTCGAAGATGAAAAAATCAAGCTAGATCTTAGCTTATCGATGTTGATTGGGTATTTGTGATTCTTGACGCTAAGGACGCAAGGGGGCTACTTGGTCATTATCTGTGAAAACCTTACGTATTGTGAACTGATGTAAGGGGGTAGCTTAAGGGACTAGCTTGTATTTGCGATTTGTCAATGGACGTTTCAGATTGGGAGGTCTAATGGATGTGCAAAAAGTGTTATTGGGTTCAGATATGTGCAGGCTACATACTAGTTAAGACGGTTCGTGAAGAGACGGGTCATGGTGTATGTTCGAGGGAGAATTGAGACATAAAAAAAGAAAATTGAAGTGCTTCAAAGATCTACGAAGGAGAGTTTGACCATTTTGGCCGCTCCGGAATTCAAACTTGTTGTCATTAGATCCATCGGATCAGAATATCGAGTTCTTCAAGAAATTAAAAATGATACGAAGTTTCATTTGACGATTTGAAAGATGTGAGAGAAATTGGCTCGCAAGGAGACGCTTATGTTAGATTTTTGTTCACTTGCAATCTGAGGTTGGATTGCAAGCTTTTCGTTCTTGGTGCTTACGCGATCAAGAGGTCCTTATCTATGCATTGGAGAAGATCGTACGTAAACCAGATTGTTGTGTTGTGCGTGGTGAGTGAAGTTAAGCTGCAAGGAAACGATTTATGTTAGTTTTTTGCTTCATGTGGTCAATTTTCTCATCGTTCTTTGTGAGGAGAACTCCAAATTATTTGTTTGGGATGTCGTTGAGATCAAGATAGCCAAATCTACTTATCAAAGAAGACGGATATGAAATCCGAAGATCCGTTTTGCTAGTGTATGTGATTTTAAGCGGCAAGGAGGAGATTTTGGAAGTTCTGTCATCTACGAGAAAAGATACATCGACTACGGAAAGTCGAGTCTGAAGGTTCATGGATCCAACAGTCGAGAAGAAAAATCCTATCGACATCTTAAGATCATTTGACGAAAAGAGAGATTTCTCATATAGGTTTTTTCAGTCTTTTCACTACAATTTTTGTCTTTTTTGGACACGTTAGAGTTCTTGTTATGTGTGGCTTGTGGTAGTTAGTTTTAGCTAAAAACTTGTACATGGATGTTGTTTGGATCATGGTTTGGATCGTGCGATACTGGTGCAAAGCTTTTTGTTAACAAAAGGATGTTTTCTTTGCTTTGAGCTACGCTTTAGGTTTAGGTTAAGATTTAGAGACTTGTTTTAGGAGTTTAGGTGCAGATTACATACCCCTCAGATCTATTTCTTAACTTTATCTTCATAGAGAAAAAAAAACTGGAGTGTATATATAAGTGAGGGTTGGTAAATATTACAAAGCTTGTTTTTGTGGTTGTTTCTCTCTTTCTTGTCTCTGTTCAGCACATGATACCTCCATAGCCAAAAACCTCGTGTTTTCTTGGATAGTCTTCACGTAAAATTTGCTTTGATAACATCGATTAAGACAAATGTGGTAGTAAAAGAATGACATGGATATAAAGCTGAGACGACGATTGCATGTGTGACACAAGACATGACGCATGTGAGACATTTGACGGATTCATGCAGCGACAAATGTCTCAACTTAAGACAATCCTGCGAGTATAAAAGTAGAGCTCGCGAGGGTCATTTCATAGAGGGTGTGAGAATTTGCTAGAGTGTCAAAATCCTCCGCAATTTGCTTTAAAGATTCAGAGGACTTTGGTTAATTTTGGATTTTATGGTCTTTGTGTGCAAAGTTGCAAGATGTCTCACACAATTCTATTAAAAGAAAGAGTATTTGGTCACTAAAATGATCAAAACTGCCAGATCGAGGAGTTTTTGGTCTCATTAGAAAGCTTAGGACAGGAGCTTTTGAATAAAATCACTTTCATTGGATTCTGAGATATATAAAGAAAAATTACAAGGGTTTGAAATTCACTGTGTATTTTAAGGTCTGAAACCAAAACTTTGCGAGGGCTCGTACAAAATTTGGTGGAAAAGGGACAGAGAAGATCTAAGTGACAAAATTGTGCGAAGTCAAAAACTTTGACGTGGCGTAACTCTTTATATCAATTATAGAGATATGGGGTATCATTGTGAAAAGTTTTGTGAGGACTATGCAGTGGAAGAGCTAGACTCAGTGTTCAAGCACATGGATGAAGATCACAAACTATTGAAGTCAGCATGTAAATCTCATGCATAAACAAAAATGTAAAAGTGTAAATATGTTTTGTTTTGGATCAGGAGTCTTTATGCTCCTACGTTGTTGCTTCTCTTTCCAAACTTGAACACTTTCTATAGCCAATCTACAAAGTCGTTGATTTAATGTCTTTGATAGATGAATAGTGAAAGGTGGAGACTTAGACAACGGATGGACAACTTCGTTCTTAATGGTGGGTACGCGGTAGATGAGAACCCTAATGGAAAAAACAGTTCAGCTATATTATACTAGAGGAATGTCACAATCTTGAAACCATGAGGTAGAGGTAATGAAAAGTTGTGCTAGATAGAAATCAAAATGATAACTGGACCGGTGGATGTTATCTCACTACATGCACTAGATGCACGACAAGAGAAGGTGGCTTTCTGAAAATAGATAGAATAAAATTTAGAGGTAGTGTCGCATTGTAGATCAACTATGGCATGAAAGAAAGGTTTTGGGAACAATATTTCTCCAAACATTTTGCTAATATAGTTATGACAGCACCACTTGATAGATCTAGTGGAGGAGATCAAATTTGGTGTTTAAATCGTCGTAAATGAAACAAAGATAAAGAAGTTATGTTGAAATTAACTTTTATGGGTTTTAGGTTGAGGATGGACCAATGGACCGCCGGTGAAACATGATAAAATAACAACCAGCTGTTATTTATGGATTATCAACAAAACGCGGTTATTAACAACAAGTTGTTATTTATGGAGGACCAACGACGAATGGATCACCAGCAATAGTGGACTGCCGGTGGTGCATTTTGTAGTTATTTATGGTGGACCATTGACGAACAGATCATCAACGAAATGATAGAATATTAGATTAAGTTGTTATTTATGATGGATAATAATAACTTGTTATTATTTCATAAATACATAAGTTATGTGTCAATGAGCAAAAGAGGGCTTGATTATTCTTTTTGGGAGGTTTACTAACAACATGCCAGCTTGGAAGATTTTGGGAAGCGTATGCATTGTGACTGACAGTGTGGAAGGTTTTCGAAGATTAAGAATTCAACGCAAGCGCGCAAGATGTTATTGGATTCAGATTTGTGCAAGCTACACATAGGATATGACGGTTCTTGCAGAGGCTTATCAAGGATTGGGATTTGAGAGAAATTGACATGTAGCGAGAGAGGACGCTTCAATTATTTGTGAAAAAGAGTTTGATCTTTCAGAATGTTTTGGAGTCCAAACATGCTCTCCTTAGATCCATCGCGATCAAAACATCGAGTTCTACAAGAAATTGAAGATGCTACGGATTTTCATCGAGCGGTTTGGAAGTTGTGAGAGAAATTGACTCATAGAGAGGCGTAACCATGGACTGGAGAATGAAATTGCTATATATTAATGCTTCGGTTTTGGAAAAATATTCTCTATACTGTATTGTCGATCTTTCCTATAATTATTAGATTACGTCAGATTTTCATTCATTTGCGACTTGAGGTTGAACTTGTGTTATGATTTTGATGGTTCGAGATGATGGATAAATGAGAAGAGCTTAATAGAGTTTGACTATTTTCTCCTCAAGTCTTACAAAAGTTAGAGATGAGGGCGTATTATACGAATGTCTAAAGAGTTTTCTTCTTTCTATGTGATGAGCTTGAGCTCCGTGTGCAGAAAATGCATACGTGATTTTGATATGCAATTCCAGGTGAGCGTAGATGTCATAATTTACCGCTTAATAACTAGCAAGAAATTACTACCACATTGGAGAGTGATCTTGAGATAGGAGAAATCACATGTCAAGAGATAATGGTCGACGTTGTTTAGACTATTAACAAGTACCTCTTATCTAAATACATGTCTTGGTCATCAGTTATAAGAGTTGTTCGATATACAGATGGATTCCTATGTAGATGTGAAACTGCCAATTGTACGGGAGCTATGGACAGTTTTTATATAAGTATTAGGTTATCTCTTTGAAGTGATGCAATGGACTTCTACAACAAGAAGCAATATGTTTCCATCATGTTGCAAGCAATTTGTGATGTGGATGGGGTCAGTTGTGGATATCCAAGGTTCATTAATGACAAGAGAGTGTTACCGATATCTCGTTTTTTTGAATTAGTTTGTGAGCAACAATTGTTGCAAGAACTTATATTAAGAATAAATGACACGTATATCCATAACTATAACATGCATCGATGGCTAGTTATGCCACATTTATCACATCTTGTAGTTCATACTTAGAAATTCTCTATTCATAACGGCATATCAAAAGTCACATAATTATAGAGCAAGCTTTTGGAATTCTCAAGACCTAATGGCAAATACTATTGTTAGGTGTCACTGCTGATGTAACTTGAGCTACGGGATTGTGATGACATGTTGCACTCTACATCCGAAAGCAGGTCGAATCGATTGAAAGAATGCAAGTTCTGCAATCTTCGTCTTGTTTTAGAGATGAATGGATCATGCTCATATGACAGTGGTCATGATGTAAGAGTTCAACTAGTACAATATTTAGTTTGAACATTAGAACAGATATGTTCAGCTCGTGTCAGTGTTCTACTCATGTTGCAAGCTTGTCCATTCATGTTGAAAAATATTTGAGAAGTTCTACGTGAGCTTAACTCTAGAAGATAAACTCAGTCTTTGGAGATCTACAAATAGATGAAAACACAAATGCCAAGTAGAACGCAAGTTCAAAGTTGTGGTAAGTCCTCTATAGCAAGTTACGTGGCATGCAAACAAAAACTAAACACTGTAACATATTAACGTAAAAGACAACGAGTCTTGAGATCCTTAACTACAAGACACATAACTTCTTTAATCTAAAGAGGGATAGCACCGGATCCCTTACAGATGCAGCCGAAATTATCGATAACACCCCTCAAGAAAAGAATGTTGTGGATGAGATTATACTTCATCATGCAAAAAAGAGACATTCTAAATCTTATGTAGACAAGAAGACTTGGTTTTCCACATCCGAGGTGTCTCACTCCTCTAGAAGACAAGACAATCTGGATTGCTTCATTCAAAGTCATAAAACCGAGAAGAGTGCGACAAAAACATGTATGGCATATTTAGAATAGTTACAAATAATGTATGTGAAAGAATTATTTTACAATAAAAACAAATAGGTATAAATACAAATCACATGACATTCATAGACGTGAATGAAGACTTTTTAGAATAACTTGTACTACACTTCTTACATCATTTTCAACTAAGCTAGTGCATCGGTCACGTCTTGAAGGACGTCAAAATGCACTCAAGGGACGTCAAATAGCATACAAGGGATGTCAAAACGTCATACAAAAAACGTCAGACAACATCTAGAGGTGACTATCTTACAGTACTAAAATAAGGATCCTATTTCTTTTTAAAAAGGTTGTGGACCTGCTAGAAAAAGAGGAGGTATTCAAGTCATTCAACATGTATTCAAACATGACGCTACAACCTAAGGCTTAACAAGTCTTTGAAAGACCTTAGAACGATATATGCATGAGGATTGTCTAGAAGAAAGGGTTCAAAATTCTTTTAAAAGGAAGATCGACAAAGACAACAAGATTGATTGTTAGTTAACTTTCAAATGCACGGATTGAGGTTAGGACAGAATAAGGGATCAAGAATAGTGGAAGTTCTTAACTGAATCGTCAAAGGCTCCTACGCTTAGACGCCAATCGCATCTTGTTGGTAGTTAAGTCGGTAGATGACTTACGATTGTGACATCTCGACATGACGTAGTTTCATTTTTAAAGATTGTGTCATCTTGACATTGTGATATATAGAATCCGCGCATAGATAGAAAAATGATAACAGATCAGAATATCTTGCAAAGAATGATGAGCGGACATAGAAACGACATAGAAATGATGAATATATATTGCAAGACGACGTGGCCAACCTCACGGTAGTGGACCAACCACAATGATTAGTAGAAACAACGAGGCACTAATTATAAAATGAGGAGAAGCAACCATAAACGTACGAACATCTGAATCTGATGACTAGAACATGATCGTAAGGTATACCTTCTCTTCACCAGAGTCTAGACGACCGAGTTCTTCTACAGACATAGAAACATACACAAACATGTAAATCTGTAGTCCATCTTGATGACCAAAACGTGATCATAAGATACATCTCCCAAACGAATTCGAAGCCTCATTTACATGAGCAGCACACAACAATACACCGGCAGAAGGTGCTCATGTTGTCTTACGAGCAATAGAAACGACGCATGTAGTTTTCAAGAAGCCACTAGTTTGAATTCATCTCTCATCGAGTTTCAAAAATAGCACCTCCGCATGAGTTCAACAGTCAATAACAATAAATAATTTCTTTTCTTACAATTACTCTTGTCCTCTTGCGCCCACTTGTCTGAAACTCTGGGTTGCATGCATATTTGCATTTCTCCATTCAAGATCTATAGTAATAACTATTCTATTCAGAGGTGCGTGAGTGCGAGGCGTGAGAGCGGAGTGCGAAGACGGAGCGGAACCCGAGCCTGCCGCAAGCTAGCTTGCTGGCGTGTTTGAGAGAGGTATGCAAGTTTCAATTGTGTGGGAAGTGTAAAACCAGCTGGTCACCCATCCCAACACTATTCCTGGACTTGGACACTTAACTCTGTAGTCTTAGCTTTGGCTTTACCACTAGATCAATAGCTCTTGGTGTCTTATAGGGATGTGTGCAAGTACTTATGGACTTGTTTAAGGTAGTAGGAGACCTTCTCGCACGTTCTTAGAGGAGTGGTAAGGCGACCCCACAGTATTAGGGGGAAACTATAGTTGTGGTAGTGTTTGTCTATACCGTAGAGACGCGTATGGAGACAGTTGGTGGCAGTTGTATTGGATGAGCTAGTAGAGCTACCACGCAGATATTTTTGGAGCTACTAGAGGTGTGGACATCTAGTTAGTGACCTTAAGTATCAGTTACGACGGTTGGTGACCATATATTGTGCATGTGGTCATCAAAGAGGAGACGTCAATCCAGGTGGGACTGGGTTTCTCTTTATGTGAATGTTTGAGTGTGGAGGGTTATCGTTTGGGCTTCTTGTGGTGATGGTGGAGCACTTCTCCAAGTGGATTGAGTTGGTGGCATTACCGGACAAGGCAAGTGAAGAGCCGACGTATGCGTTCTTAGATCAAATGTTGAGTCGTTTTGGAGCACCAGCTGAAGTGCTGACAGACCAAGGTACAAAATTCCTTGATGAGTTTCAGGCCTTGTGTGATCAGACACTGATTGATCATCGGACTGCATCTCGAGATCATCTTGAGGCGGATGGTTTGACGGAGAAGGTAGTTCAGACGGTGAAGAGAGCATTGCGCAAGTATGGTTTGCAAGAGGGCCACTTGAGAGACTAGGATGTGCATTTACCATGGTTGGCTATGGGTTACCGTTTTAGCCGACAAGCGTCTTTGTCTTCCTTCTCACAGTATTTTCTATTGTACGGCCGAGATCTAGATCTACCTTCGGTCATTCGTCGTGATTCTGCTGAGGTGTTGAACCTTGATGACTCGGATATGTGGGTGAACGCATGTCCTCAACGAGCAGAGATATTTCGGAGAGTTATGCCTATGACTTTTGAGAACCTAGCGATTGCTCAGCATAGAGACACGTTGCGACATGCGACTATTCGAGGAGGAGGTTATCAGTCATCGATTCGCAGGTTTCATCCTGATGATTATATCTATCTACAACAGACTGCACCGACGACGTTTGATGTGACCGCAGGGCGCACTATTTTACGAGTGCGTGAGGTGTTACCTTCTGGAGTACTCATGTTAGAGGGCCGTGATGGTGTTGTTTGGAAGGACCATGTGCGTAATTGCGCGCCATGTCATCTTCCCAACATCGATGATACAGTTGACCCAAGCTTAGCAGTTGTACGGTGTCGAGTTGAGAGTTTTCCTGGGAAGGGCGAAATCTTCTGGCTGTGATATGATCTTGAAGGCTGTGTTCAGTCTACTCAAGGAAGCGTTGGGCTTCAAGCTATGGTTGCTTACTACAGAGGTAGGCTTCAGATAAAAAAGGAACACTATAAACACTCACTCAGGTCGAATGGACCCTCCAGTGTGTTCAGGAAGCGTAAATCAGGTCAGACTAGCAGTAATAAGGTCAGACAACAAACTTTAACAGTCCAGAATCAGAAACATACGATGGTTCAGACTTCAGAATTTCTCCTACATGTAAATGAGGCCCTACTGACCACTCATAAGAAGTTTCAACTTGAGATCAATTCAGAGCACCAAGATAGGGGCAGAAACGTTCTGAGCAGAGTACCCAGACAGCTATTTCGACCTAGAACAGAGAATTGGCTCGATCACTTTCAAATATTCTTACAAGATTTGCAGTTAACAGCTTGCTGAACACTCCTGTGAAGTTGGGCCTCCTGATTGTACACAGAACTCCAGATCTCGCTCTCTGAAGTTGCTGTTCTAGATTGAAAGCTTTTCGGACCTCCTCTGCTTCAGCGGTCGCCTCGAATTACTCACTCATTCAATTGACATGAAAATTTGGGGACAGTCGTAGCCCTGCTGACAATGAATGCGACCTCGAAGGTTTGAAGCGATTTTCTCAAATCTACTGCGATTGACATCGAAAATCCCAAAATCAACAGAAGTGCTGCAATTCTAGCACAAATCGAACTTCAATCAGCCATAACTCCTTCTTTATTGCTCCAAATCGATCAAAAATTTCACTGACAGCGACCGGCACGACGAGCCCTATCTCCCTGTGTTGTCAAATTTCGAAGTCCCATCACCAAATGCTCGAAATCCTCTTAAGACCCCTACCCCTTAAGTTTAGTAGTACACAAAGACAAAATTGGACCAATGGGAGTTCATAGCTTCACTCCCCTGTCCTTTTGTGTCTCAAACCACGTGGTGACTTAATTTCATACATAGGCTACCACGTCAAGCCCTTAAAATACCAACGTAACCTCTAAACTACATGCGAAGACATGCAAAACGACACGTAATCCCGAAAGATAACCTAACCTCGCTAGGAAGCATGCATGGGCGACATGTATTTACAACCCATAGGTTTAACTCCATCTACATGGTAATCAACCTACTAAGACTCAAAATATATAACATCCTACAGTGTCGACTTCTCTGAGGTCTTAACTTCACTCAGAGACTAACGCTTGACAGAGAGGTGAATTATTTACAATGTAAAATGATTCACATCACGACAACGGGCGGGCTTGAGGTGTATGTTATGCGGGTCTGCTGGTGGAACAGCCCGTATGTTGGTGTGTGATGGTTGTTCTAGAGGTTGGCATATGTCATGTTTGACTCCATCTCTCAATGTTGTTCCTACTAGACGGTGGGTTTGTCCTCGATGTATATAGCAGGGATAGTCGATTAGATCTTTGCGTGATACGGATTGCAGACATGCGACTAACGATGAGACGATGTAGCACCCGGTCTCCTGATCCTTGCACCCATGAAGGTGTATTTCATGTAGTTGGGATATGGAGCTATTTGGAGTTAGAGGGACGTAACCGTCAGTTGGGGAAAGATTGTGATACACTTGTGTATGTGTATGACATCGTCCATGTGTTATGTGTATGTGTGATGTACCTTTGACAGCAATGTACATTGTGTAGCGATGTGTATGCGCACGACAGCTGTCATGTCAGTTTGGGCACCTCGGTTAGGTTGGCCGAGTGCGGAGTGACGAATCCTGGTGTGGCCGTTAGTGCCGTTAAGGTGAGTTGGTGGGAGATCCCACTAAAGATATACTTTGCAAGTAGAGCTTGGTGGCCTTAGTTCTTCAAGTTGAGCCTTCAAGCTCCTAGCTATGGTGGATAGTCTTTGTGAGTGCAATCTGGAGTCTCTGCGAGCACAGAGTGGATTTGACTCGACTTTAGTGGTTGTTTAGTGCCCGTTGACATAGTGGAGTGAGTACATACCGTTTATCATTGTGATACACTTGCATATGTGTATGACATCGTCCATGTGTTATGTAAATGTGTGATGTATCTCTGACATCGATGTATGATGTATAGCATATGTATGCGCATGACAACGGACTACATAAATTTTTGATCTTGATAGGTATGAGCAGTGAGGGACGTCAAACGAGGACACGTGCAAGAGACTTTTGTTAAGAGAGCTACAAATTGGTCTATGTACTTATTAGATACGTATACATGTTATTGAATGTAGTCAGTTTATGAGTTGCCTATGGCCAAGACAAGTTAGGCCAAAATTAGTCAGATGAAAAGATGATATGAATACGCATTCCAACAAAAGTGAAAAGAACTTATAAGTTTTGCTCCTGAATCTGTGCTCCTAGAAATATAAAGAGCCGTATGTCCAGTAGAAAAATATTATTAATCACATGTTTAATTTTATCTCCTAACCCTTCCGAAGAGAAAGGTTAGGAGATAACTTAAACCACTTTGCATATCCCTCTCCATCCGAAGTTGGGAGAGGTGAAATGCAAGGAAGTCAAGTAATCCTTTTCAACTTCAGTACAAACATAAATAATGCTATTAGCATTATGATTCAGAAAAGGACTATATAATATTTTGGCTAACACAACCATCAAATAGGCATCCCAAACGTACTTGTACAGTGAAAATCGTTTTCTCTTAGCGGAAAACATGTAAGTGTTATAAAAATATAATGTAATAAGTTATAATAAAAAATCAAAATCATTTATAAATGTTAAAAGTTAATCTCTCCGGGAGCAGCTAACTGATCGAGACAGAATCCATAAGTCGAGAGCAGGCTGAGACGTCCCTCAAGATATAAGTCCGGGATTGAAATTATAAATAAGAGTCATTTAACAAGGCATTTAATATATATCCTAACCCTTCCCATCGGAAGAGTTAGGATACATATTAAACACCCATGTACACGAAGTGTAAATGGGTGAATAAGCAGCCTTGAATATACATGGCATCTAATTATTGTCACTGATTACTCACATGTCAGTATCATAAATAGAATGGTACACGAGTCAATTGATCTTCTTTATTCTTTATGTGCTATCATTTCACGTCCCAGTATTCATTCCACGCACTATTGTATACAGCATACTTGAAATTATATCTGGCTTACATTAATAAGTTTACTGAACAGATAGTGTAAAACCACTACCAGGTAAACCGTTTGTCCTCCCAACAAGTATCTTGTTTCAACTTAATCCAATCTCCTTTTCCATCATATTCACTATTCTTCACAATTGTTTTCCAATATTCACCATTATCTATCTATATCCAAAAGTATTCCAATGCCTATCCACCCAGTCCCAGGGCACCGCAACTTCTTCAGTTTTGCGACTTGGCTTGTTCATGACCTTTTGACGGATATCAAAGATTCAAATCTGAAGAAGGACACTCGCGTCTGCTGTAGGCGGTTTACGCCTTACGCAGTACGAAGTTGTGGTCATCGCCATTGCCCCCACACAGGCAGTGCACAGAGAGAGAGAAAGAGAGAAAGAGAGAGGGAGAGACATCACGTCGCTTGTCTCTGAGTAACTGAGTGCACGAGCTTGCGAAAGATGAATGGTGCCCTGGTACAGCTGAATTCGGCCGTACATTGTCTGTCGACGAAGGGGAGTGAGATTTGCTCATTATCTTGGACCAGATGTCTTTGCGGTAGAAAAGAGATCCTGCACACTAGTAGACTAGTGGCTTCTCGTGTGATATGGCCCAGGCTTGTGGCGTGTGTTGCTGCCGAGGATGGTGAGTCTGCACCTGCACCCAGGAAAGGATTCGGAAGTCTAAAGAAGATCGCAAAACCAGCTGTGAAGAAACGTGGAACCTCCGGAGGGGCCCAGCAAGGAGTCCTGCTGAACAATGCGGATAGGACCTCGGACTCGCAGAGTTCTACTCAACTTGACAAAGTGATTGAGGTTGTCGATAAGGTAATGAACTTTCGAAATTTAATGAAGAATTCGAAGAGCGCGGGATAGTGTCTTGCTTGAGAAAAGTGCCCAGCTCTGAATTCGTTACAAAGAAGCTCTGGAAGTGCATCAGTTTAATGTCTCTCATATCAAGGAGGCAGAAGACTGATAAGTGAGTTTTCTGCCTCTTGCGCATTCCCCAGAAGGTTTCTGGCCAGAGGGTCAGTCGACTTCGCATTGACCCCAACGAGGCGAAGAAGGGGAAGGTGGATTTTGTACGAGTGCAAACTTGGGGTGAAGATGAAGAGTCAGGCAAATTGGAAAACCTGAAAGTGAAGAGTTTCAGTCCAGCTGTGACTTCTTCCTCTCAAGAACCAGGTCCATTCTATGATAAGCTTGTCAACCGCCTACAGCTTTTAGAGTCCAAGGTAATAAAATACATCCGATTGTAGGAAATGACACGTTTTAAGCATAATGTGATCGGGCTAACTTATAATGTATAGCTTTCTCGATTGTTCCAAACACTGCAGTTGTAGGAGCATGCCCGTCAAGCACATTAATGCGAGGAACAACAACTTAGCCACCTTTAGTATCGTAACTGATCTTAGATGCATAAAGTTGGGATCTATCAGCATCAGTACGTTACCGCTCAATAGTGCCAGCTCAATTTACTGGGATGTTCGCAGCATCACGGTCCAGCATCGGTGTTTAGGTTTTGCCTGCTTTGTCTGAGGATCCTGTATATCTGTCACTGCAGGGAGAAATAGCTGTAGCTCAAGTGAAGCCCTTACCATCTTTTGATCGTTGGGTATTCGGAGAAGTGCGCTACGTCCAGTTTCTGGTGGACCAGGTCCCACTCTCTTCCCCGCTCTAGCTCACCATACGTTTCTATCCATACACGTGTACATGTGGGTGTGGTTGTGGGTGCTGTTGACTGTTCTGTTATTTGTTTCTCTGCAACGATGGAATCTACATTCTTATTTTATAATGGTAACCTTGACTATGTTGTATTGACCAGAGTTTAATAGACAATATCTTGATTTAGGCTAGCTGTATGGGCTTCGCTACATACTTTACTGCACTTCTTTTACCGTCACGTTGGTCGCTTTACTGTTCCATCTGGCAGCTCGTTTGACCTTCAGCACTTGTGTAAGGCCGAAACATTCATTTGGTGCGATCCACTCATGTAGAGTAGTCAGAGTTTTATCCTCTATGGTTACGTCCGCTCCCACCTTTGTTATCTGTGAGAGGTCAGTTTTTAACAAGAGCCTTGTTTGATCGTTCTAGCGGGCAGTCTTTCAAGCTCTCAGGGATGTAATAGCAGCAATCAATAAAGAAAGATGCGATTCCGTGGCTCATCTTGAAGTTGGCTTCAAGATCATCCACGGAATGGACGGAGCTTCCAAGGCTGTTAGTCTATTTACTGAAGACCTTGGTCTGGATCGCTGCAAGGTAAGCACTCCTCTGCACTTCAGAGTTTCGTAGTATCAGAGGTAGGACGATACTCAAACGCATGGTGTCGCTGTGCGAAATTTCGTTCCTTCACAGTTGATCAGGTTAATGAGAAAGACTGGGTAAGGATCTTAGATATGCTCCTTACAACGTATTTAAGATCTCACCTCTATACAAAAGTTTACGTGATAAGTTACAAAGGGCGAAATCAAAAGTACTGAATATTTCGTGCAGGCGCTCGATGCAGACATTACTTCTTTTGCGGAGTCATTAGAGCCGAGAGAGCTGTCTCTGGTGTCTTCCACGCCCACCACCCAGGCAGTTAGTTACGCTAAGGTGAGAAATTCTACTTCGTTCAGTTGCTTGTCGAAGCCAGACCCGATGAAAGGGTTACAGTCTGAGGACGCAATCAAGATTCTGGTTCGACTAAAAATTGGCTTTCAGTGAAAGTACTCTTGCGTCTTGTGCTCCAAGTCAAGTAACTAGCTTGTTTCCAACT
Source organism: Asterella californica (assembly GCA_036924285.1). NCBI lineage: Eukaryota > Viridiplantae > Streptophyta > Marchantiopsida > Marchantiales > Aytoniaceae > Asterella > Asterella californica. The sequence continues at coordinate 434,597 of JAYKYS010000013.1, forward strand.
CTTTTTATGCTACGGACCTACATCTAGAGTGAAGCTGCCACAAACTGATCTGAAACGGTCGGGTCTGACTGCGGGGTAAAGTTGACACCGTGGAAATGAGGAAAGAACGGATTGAACCTAAGACTGAAATCCTTACGATTCAAGCAAGCTCAAGATATTAAGAATGGTAGCTTAAATCTTCTATGAAATACCTTTTGGTGACGGTTCTTTACGTTATGCGTAAGGGATGACCTCTAGGAGCTTTAAGGATCTGGTTGTAGTTCGCTTGGAAGAGGTTGGAAGTGGCAAAACAATTGTATCTTCTATCGGGCGTGATTTCATCAAGTTTGTGATGCAGTATCTCCGTCAGCTGGGATCTACAAGTCTTGAAAACAGCGAGAAGGCGAAGAGTGCATGTCTGAAGTTTCTAGCTCATGTGTTTTCGGTCTATGTGTCTCACCTCACTACAGGTGCACACGATTTTCTTTCTAAATTCATGGTTGCACAGCAGTATTTCATCAATATGCGATTGTGTGCATGTGTCGAGTTCCAGAGTTGGACTTTGCGGTTGCTCATAACTCCGTCTGGGCGGAGTTCAGAACATGAAAGTTCGGGTAGGCTGCAGTTTAAAGTAGGTCTAGCCAGATGAATCTGACTTGGTTCGGAGTTACGGGTTAACTGTTTAAACAGACTCAGCTGGGACTCTAACACACTCTCCCTCTTAGTGAGGGAAGAACCTTTTGCTAGGCTGGTAATGGTAACCTTTTAAGGTGCAATTGTCCCGAAAGTCATCTGGTGGGAGGTCACCTTCTTATTGTTTCACCTGTTGTTATTGTGATGCTCATCTTTTAAAGTGTGATTAACGGGTTTCAGGGATGAGAATCGGAGCGAAAGCCATGGATAACATTGCCGTTCTGAGACAAACAAATGCCGTCAGCTCCTATCGGGACTATCCACTGGTACGTAGAGAATTTGAAAGACAACTAGTTAATACAGAAGATGTTATGTTTGCTACAGAAGATGGCAGTGTCTTCACGTACGTTTTTGTTTTTGTTTGAGCAGGAAGGAAAGGATCCGTTGAAAGTATTCATCCAGACGATTAATGCTGCGGGCCATTGCATATTGAGTGACGAAGACCACGAGCAGGTACCGGATTCGCGTGTTTGCTCAACTTATGAACTTGGAAAAGGAGTGTGCTTTCTTTCGTATCACAGGTTTTCAGTGCCTCATATATTGCGCTTACTCATTCCGTTAGAACTACATCCCTTCAATTGTTCTCTTGGGTTGGCTTCAACTGGCTAGGTTACTTCTTAGATGTTTGTTACTGTGGGCGATTGCAATTTAGTGATGTTTTGATATGTCAAATCTGGGGTACGTGCTTTTGTTTCAGTTCACACGTTTGTTGGATATAACGGAGTTCTTGTCCTTTTCAGAAGTCGTAGTTTCCAGATAGTTTTGTGCTACGCGTTAGCTTTCGGTGGGTCTTTGTATTTGGTCCAGCTTCCTGTTGTTCTCCCAGGTTTTCCAGTGTTCGAATGTTGTTTCTCTATTGGTTCTCTGTTAGTCTGGAAGCTTCGCATGTCTTTACTCGATAAAATTCTGACTCTCTGGTCATTTTTCTCTCGCCGCAGGTTATGGAGGAGCTCCCCAAAGCCATGCAAAGGACAAGCCTTTTACTTTCTGTACTTGCGGTTGAAGAGCGAATTCCGGTGGCTAGGGAATAATGATGTCTCAGCTCGGAAGCCAAACCGGGGAATATGGGGTTTTCCAAAGTTTTCTCAACTAAGAAGTCTCATCCAGATCCAATTTTTGCAGCATGACTCTTTCTCGTTTCTCTGCATGTTTGAGTTATATATCCGTGTACCCGTTATATACTGTCCTGCAGATTGTAGCACACCATCCTAAAATTTTAAGGCGAGCAGTATACTAGCAGTTAGATCAGAAAATCATGGCATTGCAGTTTCTTGGTAACACATGCAGTGTCTCATGAAACTTTGTAATTTGTCATCCGAATACTAAATTGTTGTTCGTTCTAAGTCAAAGCCGGTACCGAGTCTCGCTCTGCTGGAGTATACGGCAACAGCGCAGAGTATTTCCCTGGATGATCGTCCTACTCCACTGGATTTCTTCCGAAGATCCAGGCTCGTCCTACTGCGTTCTATTCTCCTGAAGATTGAGGCCCGTGACTGATTTGTATAGCTTTTCCAAACGAAAAGACTTGCCATCAAAAAATAGGACCGCTTCTTCCTCGTTACACTCCCGGACTTTCCCCCGTAGTTCAACCTTGTAGGGCGCTGGTGAGGAAATCTCCACTTTCGCATTGTTTCCTCGAGTTTTGAGAGAGCCTGCTTCAAAGCCGCGTGTCGAGCCTGGTTTGAATTTATCTGCAACGAAGGTGAACCTTGTGTGTCAGCAGACTGGTTACGACAGTTTCCTTACATGTGGCAGAAGAATCAAGAACTTACACCGCATTGAGTAGTATCGAGTGTTCGTGGACGCATCTGTATCGCAGGTAGATCCAATCTGCAATGGGTACCACTTCTCTGCTTTGAGCTCATTAGCTTCAGCGATATGAGACCCTGTATGCTCCACCATCTTATACTTCTTACAGGGATGCTGACCTTCTTGAAGTCTCTCTTCGTGACTCAAAAATTGCAGTAATATGAATCTGTCTGAGTTGGTCTAGCATGTCTCTCTTATATAGTCCTTTCTTTCAGTCGTCCTAGCTAATCTTCATCGCACGATTCTGTGATTAGTCTAGAAAGTGGGAGCTTAGAGAGTAGCACCCGATGCAACTTTTACTGGATTTCAGTAGTCTTCTGTCGCGCAGCATATTAGATTTCACTCTCTACGCGTTTCTCTTTTAGCTGTCTTAATCGCAAGTCTTACTGAACTTTACTGTTACCCTTATTGAATTTCTGTTGAGGAGCGCTCCGAGCAGTTCCGGTTGACTGGCTCCCATTACTTGTCTTTCTCATTCCACGTATGAAGTTTTTGTGCTACCCGCAGAACTCGTTGAGGGAATGCTCGCTTCAATGGTCCTAAGTACAAGTGTTTCACCTGTTCCATTCACTGCACTGTTCCTCAGCATTGCTAGTAATGATGGTGTGCTTGGAGAGGAGTACGCCGAGCATCTGAACCAGCTGTAACTGTTATTCTCTCTGTTATTCACCATATTATGTATCACATATACCCGGAATAACTATTTGACCTGTCGTAATCATAAGTATTTTGTCTCTTCATACATTACTGATGATTTAACTTCAGTTTCCAGTAATGATGGGGAGTTAGTGTTGGATCTCTCGGAGCATTTCTGGCAAGTAGTTTGCCTCCTTTTCTAGCACTCATAATGCCAATATCCTGTCGAGTAATGAATGTTGGGGTGTTTGTAGCGGAGCTCTCTGACCAGTTATGGACTATCCCGTTCCCTGAACATTCTGGTGAAGCAACTGCATCTTCTTTTCCTCTCTTAGTTACCATGTTTCATGTTATGTCTACCATGACTAATCTTACAGCCGTCCTGATAATTTAGCCCTTTCACCCAGCACTATTCTTACTCCGATTGTGCATCCGAAAACATCTGGAGGAAAACCGCTGCACTTTCTTTTTCTCTCGTTTTCGGATTATTTTTTTATGCTACCCTGACTAACTCTTGCAGCTAATAACTAGTTTACCTTTTCCATCCTGCACTCATCATCCCACTATCTCTCCTTTAATGGCGGGTCACTTTGCAGCGCTCCGAGCTGTTCTGGTGAAGGATCCTAAACCCTACCTGTCTCAGTCACCGTGATTGCATTTTGCCCCGCTGACTTTTCGTGTGTACTTTCCCTTTGATGTAACAGTGCAGCATTGGGCGTCTTGGACGTAGTCTTGTAGGCTGATGGGTTCTGAACTCTGGCTTGGACAGTGACAGTTTGATACGGGGTGCATGGGGAAGTTCATGAAAACCCGTACATTTCCGGAATGAGCGATACTAACTCGGCAGCAATGTATTTCAGTCGGGAAACGTACAGATTTCTACATCGGGAATGGAGATTTCTTGCCTTAATAATTTCTTACAGATTTTGTTCAACATTGGAAGTTACTAAAATGTAACGGTAAGGCATAACACAAAAAACCGGACTTTCCTCAGGATTGATTGGTTGATACTCATTACACTAGCAGGTACAGTTACCGACTTCAAGTTGGAGGGGAAATCAGTTACAAGTCAAGAATAGGCGCAAAAATATGCATGCTCAACCACCTTTGGGGAACTTTTGCTCGGTATCTGTTAGTGGAAAAGCTGTAATTGTCATATAGAAATTCTATGCCAGACTCTATAGGAAATCGAAATTAACCATTAAGTGTGAAATATTTGCCATACAGGTGACTACCAAAACGTCACCTGTACTGGTAAGAGATTAAATACTAAAACACAAATAAATTCGTTTGATTTGATGAAGGACTATATGGTACAGTGGGTGGGGTTTCATCTGCACGTATCTTTGATGATTTAGATGCTCATATGTTTCCTAAGTGCGAAGTATTTAGACTAAGCAACACCGTTTTATTTATCTTGTTATCGAATCTGACCGTGATCAGCATCACTAAAAAATGCACTAACATAAATGTTGTAGTTAAAAGAGGGAATACAAAAGTATGTAAACCAAATAACTGAGCTAGGTGGTCAAGTGTGGGTCAATCTACATCTAATCGAAGTGCAGGTCAATCTACATTTACTCAGGATATATAGTTTTAACGTTTAACATGGAGATGTAAAACGGAAGTATGTAAACTATAAAACCGAGTTAAGGTAGATTGACCTCCACGTTTTGGCTTGTAAAACAAAGGCCGTTGGACCTTCGTTTTTCAACCCAAAGTTAGAAAAACCCTTTGCGCTCTTGCTAAAAAGTTTATTTTACAAAAATAAAAACAAAAGAGAAGTAATTGACATTGAATAAAGTCAAACTTGCGTGGACCAGGCATTTTTAATTAAAAAACGATCATTTTTATGGAATAGAAAATGCCCAGAGGAAATGAAAGCAAAAAGCTATTCTCGTAGTAGCTGCGAGCGCAATGAAAACAGCCTAAACCGTGTGGTGCCTAATCTGTTATCAACCATCTTGATCTTCATTACTTAACATTTTTCTCACAACGCACGCCAAGTGAAAGTAAACCATTACTATAATTACTCTAATTCAGGAGATAATCTTGGGTGCCTAAACGTTAATCTTAAGATGTAACCGACTTTACCTAGTCTCCGCGGAATTTTACTTTTAGGATGTAACTGAATTTCTAAGTGAAACTTATTATTATAGTGTAAGTGAACAATATTGCGTCCAAAGGTGAAATGATGGAAATTTGGTCCCACGAGGAAAAAGAAGACAAGTGAGCATAAGAGGTAACACAAAAATGAGGTAAGTGGTGCTAGAGATAAACTGTAACGGCAATATTTTTGTAGGTAAAGTATTATACTGCGCCTAAACATCTGGGACTTTCCAGATATACAATAATGAGTGTCACAAGACACATGTCACAACCTTCTATGAAGAACATTTGTTAATCCCTTGAAGTAGAAATGGATCCAGTAGAAAGTCCACAAAGTAGGAAGGGTTAGCTCATAAATAATCTTCACTCATATTTGCTGAATAAATAAGCAAATAAGCAAGCAAACTGCGAATGAATGCGAGGAGTACTACACTGTCTCTTGGTTGATTTGATGTTAATTGTCAGAGAAAGCTGAGTATCATAGTACACATATCAGTTAACGTCTCTCTATAGAGGAGAGTGGTCCTGATCATCAAAAGGAGGAGTGATATTATTAATTAAACAAGCGCTCTGAAAACTAGTCGGTATTAATTACAGAAATAACTCAAGATAATAATAATAACATCAAAATAATCTGTTTTAAATGAACCAGCTCCAACACAAGCACATAATAGGATGATGGGAGAAATCAAGCTTGATATTATTCTCTTCTCAATCTTTTAGTAACATACCCAGTTCGGGTCCAAAAAAACTTGGTATGTTGAAACTGTAAGCTTTGCTGTCTAGTGAACAATTTTCCTTCTCGGAACCTTACGCAACTTAGACAACAATCTACTTGTGAGATGTGAACAATTAAAGATGCACAAACAGTACACATAAGAATATATAAATTCTATCATAAGAACATATAAGTAGGAAGATCATTCTGCACTAGCATCCAATGATAATACTACATGATAATGTTACTATGTGACTTTATAATCTTTCTATGTTTGTTCTTCTCGTTATGAGCTGTTCGTTGTAGGATGATTTGATCAACAATAATCTCGACGATGATCTCGATATCGCTTGTATCCCAAAAGAAATGCTGAAAGGACTAGATTTTTCATCGACGTAAATTTGAGACTGTGCATCCTTTCTTTGTCAACTCGGTTAACTCACCATGGGACCCACCATCCACACGTTGTGACAATCATCACAACTTTGTCTTCAACTTTAACTTTCCCGATGCGAAGTTTCTCAACCGACTCATTCCCATATATGTCTTGCAGATTGGTCATACCCAACAAGTTCTGTTACACTTTGATCAAGCACCTGAATGAAAGAACAATGTCATTCTGTCCAAAGGTCCATAGTTTCCGGAAGTTCGTAACATTAACCGGTTCCACAACCAGAATCCCTGCGCTTGAGAACTAAGCCCGGAAGGAAGATTCATGCAGATAAAAAATCCTCGAAAGCCACTACCATCTCAACGAAGCAGTTATAAGTTCTAGAGGGAAATCCTTTTCATGAGCTGAGAAATGGGGTAATTGCTACTGATCAAAAGGGCCTGGACAATCCACGAGGTAGAAGCGTAAAACGGATAATCTGCACAAAACTATACCATTGTGCATAACTGGCTCTACTGATAAGGGGCCTAACCAGCAGACGTATATTCTCGTAAATAGTTAGAATGATGACCTCGTGACAGTTTACCTTCATATGTCAATTAGTCTATCATGGTCATGATAATTTGACAATCTTTCTCCCGACTTTAAAGCATCAGTTTCGAGCTAAACATAACCTACAAGAAGTAGAGGTCACGTAAGAATATTAAAACATAATACTCATACTCAACAAAAAAAATTTTCGGACCAATCTTCTGTAGTAGTCGGTCCATAGGTGCGACCTCCTGTATATTGTCAACAAATTTTAGACCAATCTTCTCTGGATGAAACGAAATAATAGACTGAGAACCAACAAATAACACCAGGAACGCTTTGAAATAGTACCTTACAGACTAAGCCAAGACACTTGCTCACTTGTCGAAATGTAAAGGAGTAAGTGTTGTCTTCAATTCGGACCGGTCGAGCCTTTCGTTTCAAGGTCGTGCTCGATCAGTGCTCCTCCCACCACCCACAATTGTGCTAAACCTCTTATAGTTCTTACTGTCTATTGATTTGTCTATCTAGCATACGACATGCTTGCTTGAAAACCATGCGCGACTATACAAATAAGTAATCAATGAACTGCCCTGTAAGGCATAATGATACAGGCGAGGGAACGGTTCTAGCGTAAGACATCTCATTGCAAGTGACCTTGCCCTCCACCATTTTTTTTTTTTATATTATCAATAGATACCTTGGAATGCATGAGACGTGGCTGGACTCACGGCGTATCGCAAAAATTAACACTAGACCTTTGCGATTGTTCTTCCTATCATCCTAATGAGGTACGAACTAGTTCATGTCAGTTTCCTTTCGATGTTAGAGAATAATGCAAATGTAAAGCTACTATTTTAAACGCTTCTCTTACTTTACCTCCCGCTGCGGTCACACATCTGCACTGGCTCGTCACCCACCGGATAAAAAGAATGCATATATGCATCACATCCATCAGACTGGTTTTTCCCTTTTGCTCGTCCTCACACAGAATTTTGGAAATGTACTCTCCATTTCTCCTACCCATCTTCGCCCCCATAGAAACGCCCAATAACAGCATATCTAATTCCACACACACCCTTGAATCATGTATAAACGGATGCTCAACCGACCACCACTGCCATATATCACAGGACTAACGATCTGGTGGGGACAGTACCATCAAGGGTACAACCAGTTTCAGGCTTTCGATTATTACAAGAGTTGTCTTCAATCCCGTATCAGACAAGTTTAATGCCGCTGACTACATGCCAGATAGATCAGATACCAGAGGCCTTTTTTTCCTTTTCTCACTACATTGTGTCAAACTCTATCCACAAGAGACTACAGTTTCAGGGTACAGAAATTTACAACGAATCTACACATTTTGAATCTACATGTCGATAAAGTTTAGTCTACGTCACCCGGTGATAGCAAAAAACCCCAACGAAGAAAAAGAACTTCCAGGGCAGGTTATTACCGCGTGCCGCATTCTATCCATCTATGTGAAGCCGCAACTCTGAGTAAAGAGTCCGTATATTCAGTAGCTCAGGCGCGTGGCTGCTGGATACGGTGCATGCTTCCCTTCCGTGGGCTTTTAAGAACCTTGCTCGCAACCTTCTCGTGGTGCTTGGGAGATTCGCGCCACGTATGATTACATTTCGAATTAACGTCGAGCCCGGTGAACGCACTGACTACATCCTTGTCCACGTCACGGTTCATACCTGAAAAGAAATAAAGAAGCCAATTATCACGACACCACCAATTTGGGTTCAACATAGATATCGCTGCAAGCCAAATATGACAAGACACTTCATGCCAAATGCATGTCAGAGAATAGCCCCTATTCAGTACTTGCGACGACAGCGCTTCGGAGACGTAGTTACTAGTCCAGACAAAACGCTGTCTCGATCGCCCGAAATTTTGCTACGCCTCGAAAGAAAGCTGGGATTATGATTTTGGTTTTATAGGTAAGGTAATTGCCTAAGGTTCACAGCTGAGAGGCTTTAAACAGCCAGGGTCAAAAGTCGCCTGCCAACGCTCCGGAGGGTAGTAGTATCCTACAAACAGGTAAGTTGCTGGGTTATGTCAGACGCTCCAAACACCTGTCTGAAACTCACCTACAACTGGGACGAAAAAAGGTTCCATCGAGCCGTGGAGGGGGAACAACGCTAAGACAGTGGCGCTACAGTCTTAGCCCCTCAACTACTGTAGTCTTCCCAGAAGTGTGTCCCGGTGAGAAAGAGTCTCTCCAGTGTGAGCTCAAAAGGTTCTCCTATCAAGTTCTCCTATTACTCAAAGATCTGCAGTCTTACTACCATGATTGCGACCTAATGAGCATGGAAGCCCTGGCCCAAGCAGAGTCCTGAAATTAACGCAGAGAATCACGAAGGTTTCGCCTAAAGCTCATACTTGATACTCGCAACTGAAGGACCATGGCGGGGAAGGTCGTCGGGTGAGACAACCTGGACCTGGTTACGTGCCAGAAAGTAGCTTCAATTGCTCGCGGAACTACGCGTTTGTTACAAGCACGTGAAACCAGGGCACCAAGGCGTAACGACTAAGATGAACTCGTCTACGGACACGCATTAAGCAATAAGCTTCATACAGACTCGAAGTCACCAACTGTAAAGGTCCATACGGCAGACTGAACAAAAAGAGAAACAGAAGCTGGCCTAGGTAGAGATGAGTGGGTACCATTATCTTGTTTGTGGTGAGCCAAATCATCGGCTGCGTCGAGTCCGTCGAACTGTATCTGGTTCTGAATGTCCAGAAGATCATCAATCAACTCGTACTCATCTTCTTCCTCCGTCACATCGTAGGTGTCGCCGCTTTCGAACTTCTCTCGCAGCCAGTAATCGCGAAATGCGGGGCAGGTTTCCACAAGTCTCCACCACTCAGGAGAGAAATCCTCAGCGGCCATGAAAGCAGCCGGGATGAACAAGGGAGCATTGGGGTTCAAAGTAGACATAGTCGCAGTCTGTACCACCATCGCGCAAGAATTAGAACACTATTTTCCTCAGAGAACAAAGCCTCTAGAGACACAGGAACCTTCAAGTACTACTCCGCCTATCCCGGAAACAGACCTGCACAACTGACCTCACTATGCTCTATCTACTCCGCTCAAGACTCTTCAGATCTTTCCACTGCAGCGCAATTGGCGACTAACACAAGTCTCTCTCTCCCGACTCTGCGAACTGCTCTTCGACAATTCTCAATGTCCTGACCTGCGCGCCGGAAACCTACGCGTCACCGCCAACTGCCACACTCGTCAATCAGATCGCGACGTGCGACTTAAATCGTAGCACGAAGGAGGAGGTGTTTACTGTACAAGACCCACTCCCTGTATCGATCGCTTACTTGGTCCTACAACTGCTCTTCACTCAATTCAAACGCGGCCTTGACGAAGGTGCGCTGCGGATGTTGAGGGGAAGGTGGGTGCGGATGCTCGAATGCCTGCCTTCGAGGTAAGCAGCGCAACAAATACTCGCCATTCGTCGTGACATAAGGAGGCCCGCGCCCGTGCCCCGCGCTGACGCGGCCCGGGATGCCCAGCGCCGGCCTAGCGGATTACCAGCGAACTGAACAAAATAGACGTTTCAAGTCATGAGCTTTTACTCTCCGTTTACCGGTCAGTTACTGTAGTAATTCTACACTCGCACTAAACCTCGTGGTACAAATCATCCTTCGATCACGATCTGACGACCCAGGCTGAAAATTCCCTGTTGATTCCAGATCCGGTCTACAGGCGCGCTACCCGTTCTGCGGACAGCGTACAGGTTTGTGGCTGGAGTCCGGACTTCGGGCCTCCGGATCTTGAATACACACTACACTACCGGGTAGGCTCTTGAGGTAGCATGCAGTCCTTTCTTTGGTAGACCCCCGACTGCGGGCTGCCCCTTCACCCAGTTCGTCTGTCTTGGAGGGAGATAATTAAACGTCGATCTTGGAAGATCGTTCTTAGAGTCTAGACCTGGCAGGGTGGCAGGGAAAACCGTCCTTCCCGTCAGTCTCTTCATAGGTCAAGCGTGAAGACCAGCATGAGTCCTCTGCCGGTGGAAATTGTCGTCAGGCGTCCGACATCAATGGACGTTCTAGGCCGTAGATGTCATATGCCGTAGATAGGTGAAACGCTTTTCTCTAAGAATTCGTTGGGCTGGGACCGGTACACCGGCGAGTTTAATCTGTCGTTTTCGGCATCGGGGTTTGATAGGTTCTTCCGGGCCTTTGATAGGGTCTTCTGGGCAGGATATCTATTTACCATTACTGCGCCGAGTCCCTTGTCTTCAAGAGTCTCGGAACGGTGGGGGAAGCTAGCTGGCCAACCGGAAAAATTGCCAACGTAGGGAAGAACTGATCATTAGCAGACCGTACACAGTTAGAGACTTGGCTTACGACTAAACGCAAACTCCAGCTAAATCCATTCATGATTGCTCGGATCTTGGAATCTAACGGCCTTCACGTGTTGAAGTGGCGCACTGCGCCTCTTAGTTTCAAGTTGAGGCCGGTGGTGTATTTACAGCAGCTTTTTCTTCCTCAGTCCCCGAAACCGACTTCCGATCTCCCTCAGCCCCTCGAAGTTGAAATTGTTTTCCTCATTCCCTTTACCGGCTGTGTCTGTTTGTAGTCCCGGTTGTATAGGCCGTTCACATATCACATGTAATGTAACCATGCAGTGTGTTGACGTTATTGTCAAAAAAGTTAGGAGTGATAAAAAACAGGAGTGCCAGTCTGGAGAGTCATAGTATTCTCCGTATGCCGGAATACTGTCAAAATCAAATCTGAGAACTGAAGTTGCCCTTCAGTAATTTGGATTTGCATATCGTGGGTGAAGAGATAGTAGACATCCGATTACTCAGTTTCTGTCCCTCCGCGTTCGGAGATGATAGCATGACAGGATGTGAGAATGAGAATTTCTGGTTTCTAAATGAATACCCAGGTTAGGAGAAGGGCAGTGTAAGCCTGATGTCAATACACATCGGCTCCAACGTGTGAGACACGAATGACCAAGTTCTCCTCACTCTAAACCTGAGAAAATTATGGAACTGCAAAAACAGTCTTGAAGAGCTGGGACTGAACTGCTGTAGCTGACTGATACTCATCCTTATAAATGCAGCAAGATTAGAGGAGCACCCCTAATTACACATAGTACTATAGACTGGTTAAACCTAGAGTTCTGGCTATGCATGAAGAATCGATAAAGTGTACTGAAGAGTATCGAGCCCAAAACTATCCAGCTCTTTTTCTTCATGTGGCCTCTTTCAAAAGTGAAACGGCAGTTCCTGATCAAGGTCCTGAAATAAAGAGTCTCAGCCAGACAGCCAAACGCAAGGGAAAAGTGAATGCTCGGCCTTGCCCGAAAAACATGCAAATTTGCATCTCGCCTGCAAGGTAGTGGAAACGGAATCCTGCGAGTGGTATACTGTTTCCGGCAGCATCGAGTTGAGTCTTACAGGAAAAACAAATGGACTGTCATCATGGATTATGCACCCAATCGCGCAACACCTTGATGCTTGAACTTTCGTCTGTCATTCGGATGGGAGCTCGAGAACGTAGGAATCTGAACATGCGATATCTTCCTACCCGACTTCTTTGAGTCATGGACGTCGACTACGTACTTAGAAATGCACAGTTCGGGATACTTACCACAGTCGTCACCGGGAACCCAGCCGGTTGGAGGCCGAGGACATTTTCAACTTCGGGAGACTGAGCGAGATCGACAGTCGATTTGGGGGGGACTGAGGAAGAAACTTTTTGGTATTTACAGACCACTGAGCGCCGCATTTACTACTACTCGTACGTACGCCGAGGCAATAACCAGGCGTACGTCGGTCCTTTTTGTCCCCGGCCTTCAAGCTCCGATAGAAACGCAAAACGCTAGCGCACGTCGTTCTTTTACCCTGCCCGATCGAACCGTGCATTCAGGTTGATCCAACGATCCTTTGTTCATCTAAGCCTTCATTTTTACTCTAAAGGTCTTCCGCGCTTGATTTCTATTACGTTATCTGCTTTGGTTCCGACTCCTGGCACTGAGTCTCACGGTCCCATTGGTCTCTCAGGTCGGCACGCCCTCGGGTCCAACCGTCCAAGTTGGTTTCCTTTACTGCTGGTACAGTCAAGTCAAATTTGTCAGGAGCCTACAACAGGACCGTGTCCAGTCCTTCTATCCCGAAACCTACGTGTCTCAGGTCACTTGCTTCGTCCATCCATCCGCTGGTGGTCTTCATCTGTCTTGTGTGAGTTTGCCAGAATCTTGATCTTGAAAGCGTTCATTTGCACTCCTTCTACAGTAGCATGGAGCTAGGAAGCAGGAAAAGTTGCATTATTCTGCTGCTGAGGGGAGAGCTGGTCATGTGGGACCTTTTGCCCCACCCTACCGGTAGTCATGCCCTTTATTCGAGTTTTGACTCGTATTTTTCCTTGGAATGTGGAGAAGAACTTTGGCCATCTTGGTGAAGGCTAGGTGGTCCAAAAGTCCTGTCTAACTCAATCAAGGTCGATCGTCTCCCACTACTAGACCACGGATGTTCTTGGGGGTGATTTAAATAATAAAACAATACCCTCAATTTTTTGCTTCCTGGAAATCACATCGGGTTGTTAAGCGTGAATATACATCCAAATTGCAGAGGTCGGAAACGAGCGGAAAAGGAAAAACGAGAAAGTCGAAAAGAAAAATCCAGGGGCACGGTTGGGCGAGAGCTGGCTCTGTAACGTTCGAAAATGGCGGGAGGAGAGTTTTGTAACATTAGGGCATTATTGTAAGCCGTAGGTAGAGTGGTTCGTTTTCCTGTGGCCGTGTTCGTTTCTCGTATCGTGAGTTCTCGCAGCGGGCTCTCGGCGGACGTTTTGGCCCATACCTGAAATAACGAGGAGAGCAAGAGATAAACCATAAACCTTGGATGGACTGTCGCGCTCCGGAAGATACAAGACTGGGAAGTTATACTCATTAATACTGCCAGATACACATAGTTTAATATAACACCTAACCCTTCCTGTCGGAAGGGTTACGTGTTAAATTAAACGACTGTATATTTACCTCTCCATCGGAAGATGCACGGAGGTGAATATACATGTGTATTCACTTCTTTTATCTTTTGATGGAGAAGGTAAATATGTGTATTTATTACATATATTTTATTATTAGAAAATATTAGATAATAAATTAAAGTTTAAATCAAATTAATATATTTATTAACAACTTCTTGCATTTTCAGTTCCGAGTTTCTGCATGTGCTCGCTTTATGGTTTATGTCTAGACCATTTTACGATTTTAGGTGCGATTATCAATGAATACTTACAAATAAACTTTATTTTTTTAACAATATATTTTTGTGATCTAACTTTTATGATACTTTGAAGTTGAAGTCTGAACTATTCAGATTCTCCAAATTGACGGGGACACTACATAACTTAAGTTATTTAAGTTATATAGTGTCAATTTGGAGAATTTGGATAGTTCAGACTTCAACTTCAAAGTATCATAAAAATTAGATCACAAATGATTCCATACTGCTACAGTATATTCAACTGTTCTATATCTTTCCCATCATGTCGCTTACAAGTGGATTCTGGAGTAATAAACAGAGAGCTATGAGATTAGTGCGTGTCAAAGCTAAGAGAGAAGATTAATCTCCTCACATTTAAATGTTTTGTCTCTTTTGAATTGCTAATGTTTGGGTATATTTCTTCTCGAGAATTTCTCTTTTTTTTCTTTGTCTCGTTACAGTGACTACCATACTGATAACTGAACTCGCACACACCTTTAAGCGTAGGCTCGTTCCCGGTTCGGTTCTGCTCAAACCGGTTTGAGAAAGCTTTGACTTAACTGCTACGAATCGAATTGGTTAAAGAAAATCTTAACTTGAATTGAAAGCGAACTGACCATTTAAATCAGAAATGGTATAACCTGAAACATTCAAACCATGAAACAATAAACCAAACCATTTAAAAAGTCTGAAACTGAACCATTTTGAACCAAACTGTATAAACCATAGTCCAAACCGTTTAAACGGGTTAAAGATTAGTTCATAATATCTAAGCAAGAGATCTGGAGTTCAAAATTGTACATAATATTTTAAAAGATTTAAATATTTAAACTGCATATTTGATTTATTTAAGCTGCAGTTCGAACCATCTGAAACTGAACTGTTTTTATTGAATGATTAACCGAATTGATTATAAATAAAAATATTTAAACCCAAACTGTTATAAACCGAACCATATAATTTTTGTTGAACTTGAACCAAACCATGGTTGACCCAACCTAAGCCGCTTTAAATTAAACCACGGTTTCACAGTTCGGTCCGACTCGAACCGAACTGGAGCCGTAGCCTACATGAGCGACCAAGTTCCGATTGTAACAGAAGTGTATAACATGAATTCATGCATACTTACAAGTAATCCGTGTTTGAAGGACTTCGGTATTTAATATAGTGTAAAAAAGTCTAATATGAATATTTAACCTAAATTACTGATAAATTGACTTTTGATATTCTATATATAGTTGTTGGTTTTCCTGACAGTTGAAGGAATCATTTCAAGAGAATGGATGTGAAAAGTTAAGCTGAGTTACATATGCGAATTGAGTTACCAGTACGGTACTACAGAAATGCTAGAATTCGACATGTCAAGTGGATTATCAACAATTCTCATACCTACCAGATTATCAACAGAAATCTAGAACACTACCCACCTATAGTAGATACCAGTTTTTTACCCGCATAGCCTCATCTCCACTAAACTACGACATGTCTCGAATTTCTCAGTTCATTACCGCTTCAACCTACGGAGACTAAGTGGCTTTTAAGACCAATTAATCTTTCGCTTATCGGGTCCTTTCTCATAAGTTTGCTAATAGGGGGTGTCAATGTTAAGTGGAGATATTCCCAAACGGTAGAATGACAAAAGATCGAAATTTTTCAGAGGTTAGTTTTTTATTGAATCGCAGCTCGTTTTGGGTTGTTCTTTTTAGCATAATGAACGATACATAATGAACTGTGGTTCTACACAAAATTATTCATCAAAAAGTTAACACGTTTGTCTCTCAACCGTCGAAGAATAGTGCCTCTTTGACACCCCTTAATAGGTATCTCCCACATAGTGATCTCTGTATGTTTACTTACCGTAACCTCTACGCACATGAAGATCTGGTACTACTATGCAAATAGACAGCAATCTACATATAATAAGATCTCTCACTTCAATCAGAGTTGGAGATTTTGATGTTCGAGAGACTTCTTCGGCACATTCTTATCACTTGACTTCACGTACTTCGTACTTTAGCTCCTGCGCACTATTTATAGTGCGAAAGAGAGAAAAAGCTTGAGCAAAGTTTAGAGCACCTCGAATCGGTCGTTGAGAGTTTTGTCCCGCGCCATGAAACATGCTGGCGCTGTAGAGTCTAAATCTGGCGGAGAGTTAGAACAGAAGTGAAACAGCTGTTTCTGCTGCCCTCATGCATGGCGCCAAAGTTTCTCCATCTTCAATTTGGCCATCACTGTTGGATTGCTTGCTTCTACCATCTTATGGATTCACCCACGAAAGATGTGTACTTTTACTTTTGATTGTGTAGTTTATCTGGTAGGCTTGCATCAAATTTTCACCTACTTGTCGTTCATAATTCCTTCGGTTGGAATATTTGAAGCATGTGTATTATTCTTCACACGGGATCAAGCAAAATACATAAATAATATGCATGCAACATGAACTTTTGCAGAACCGGTTTCTCACTATCGATAAATACATATGCATCCAATATGAACTTATGGGGAACCGTTTTCTGTTTTTTATTGTTGAAAAAAAATATAAACATTAAATGTAAACTTTATATTAAATCAATAAGAAAAACTAAATATTTATAAATATTAAATATTAGACTGACTTGGAAATGTGAGAAGATTCTGACATAATCCATGAGAGAAGACGGATGCTCTTCTGGAAATATAATTACTAGAAAGTACAAGCAAAGAATCAAACCATTAACAAGGAATTCAATTTATTAATTTACCACTTTCGATAATAAATTTGGTAATAAATTAAACCCTTGCATGAAGTTTCTTTTATGCATGCAACCTGAACTCTCTCCGGAAAAAATAAAGGGATAAGTGTGAAGAGCGGGAGAAAATCTAAAAGTGTAATTTAACCGGACAGGGTAATTGGTTGTTATCTATTTATTAATTCTTTTAAGGTTAAATAATTAATTGTTGGGTTGTGATTATCAAACTTCTGAGTCAAATTTAGTTTTTTGGATTAAGGTTAAATAAAAAATGTTCAGTGAATATTAATGAGGATTTATTTAAGTGTTAAGTACAAATTATGGACTAATCTCATGAAAAGAAAATATTTTACGTACAAATGTTAAATACAGAAATATTCATGTGATGAAGTTAAGATCTTCTATTGTTTCTTTGATTTATAATCAAGTAAAAAAGGTATGGAATTGTATTATATGACAGAGATCATCATAAAAATAAGATCTCGATAGAGAAAGAATGTTCATACTGTGCTCTCGGATTTTCTATATTTAAAACAATATTATAAGATGAAAGTGACTTTCTTGACTCGTTGGTTTCATTCATTTTCTGTCAAACAAAGTTACTGTAAAAAGTTTACTCTCCAGTGTACAATTCAAATTTTTTTCATAGAATTAGAATTACCAGAGCAGGACATCTTTTTCCAAGCACTACACGTTATACTATGGAGGTTTTTGAAACTCGTATTTAACTTGTTATTTTATTTTTATAATCAAGATTTTGACGACTAAGAAAGCATGTGAAAGATCTCCAGTAAGGAACATTCACACATCAGCACATGTTCATAAATATATTGAATGGGTGAAATATGATAATTAATATTCACATTTCAATATTCAATATTCAATATATTTATGGATATATTTCCTTCTCATTGTGAATGTGAATTCGTGTATAATTAATCTTTTCACTGTGAAATTCACGTCTGGATTAGTTTTGAATCGATGTTCTCTTGTTGGATCCCAAAAGCAGTTAGTTGTGATCAAGAACCACCTATATTTTCCTCATGTGACACAGTGATTACAATATTGCTTTATATCTATATTTGACTGTGCATTTATTTATTTACTTACTTTATGTACTAAAGCAGAAATCATATGCTCCAGATTCATTCATTGATAGGAGACACTAGTAGAGTTATAGTTTGTTGAACCAGATGAAGACGATAGTCGTAATTCTCTAAGCCAAAAGTCCATTGAGCATGCTTATTCACTTCTTCCATCTGAAGATGGAATAGGGCTTTGATACAAGGTCAATGTATTACCTAACTTTTCTGTTTAGAAGGGTTAAGCAAAAAATTACTGAATAGAAAATGATATTCTATGATTGGATCTTTATACTGTGAAAGGTGAGTATTACATCCTTCACATACAGATTTAAATATGATCATGATGCCAAGTGTGACGAAGGGGTGTGTGTCTTTAAACACGGAATGGTTAGACGGTTTTGCATAGCACGGTCATGTCTGTTTGTCAACTGATGTAAATTTAGATTACTAAATTTAAAACATTAAATATAAATACTTAAATTCAATACATCAAATTAAAACATAGGTTTGCTTGCTCTTGTACAGTTTCTGCTGCAGAGCATCGCAGTAAATCAATTCTCAGTCAAATTACATTTTTTCACCTCACCATTTTTCCACCAACCAAGTGTGAATATTTTTTCACTATTTTCATGTTTGTCTTCTCCTTGATCTAGGTCAAAAGTCCGTTGAGCATGCTTATTGTTGGAGTTTGACGTGGCAACTCGTGTAAGAAGAATACTTAGAAAAAATGTAGTTGATTTATTACACAAGAGAGAAGTGAAGTTGAAGTATAAATTATTTTGAAATTCAGTTTACTAAATTTAGATAACTAATTTAACTTGTTAAGTAAAAAATATATAAATAAATGAAATCTCTTAGCTCCTGCGATCACAAAACCTGTAAGTGATGGATGTGAAACATTCACCTTCTTAGTATAAAAATAATAACCATAAATGAACAAAAGTATTTGGTTTTATTAATTTATTACTTAAATATTCTAAAATAATTAAAAAATAGATTAAAAAGAGTACATATTTCCCCTATTCCAAACTTGGAAGAGGGTGAATATACATGCTCCACAATTATCAATATTACGTTCTACATGACTAAGCATGCTCGATCAACTTCAGGAACTTTCATTTTTATATTATTGAGAATATAATAAATATTATATAGAAAATCTATACTAAGTTATAATAAAAATTAGAATTAAACTTAATTATTAAATCTTAGTCATTATGAGAACGGGAGAGACATCAGTAAAAAATCTATAAATAAAGTACAAGATCATTCCTTTATGGAAATACAAGTGTCAAGATTTATTGAAATAAAAAAATTTTAATTTATATATAAATTTATCACCTAATCAGTATGGTTACGTAATACATTAATCTTGCAGCCCTCTCCCATCTTAATGAAGATGGAAGAAGGTGAATAAGCAATGGTGCAAGGTGCTCTGGTGACTTAAAGTAATGTATTATTTATAGGTGTGAGTTATAATATAATCCGTTGTTGATTTACGAGTTTATCTCACCCTCTTCCATCTTAATGAAGATGGAAGAAGGTGAATAGACATCCCCAACGTACTTGTACACTGACTGTCCAAGAAACGAGCGTTGGCTAAAAGAAATGGCGGAAGGAATTCGGTCGTTGGCTGCCGCTTATTTAGCGGTAAGCGGGGAGACGATTTATTTCTTCTTCTGCTTGAGGAGCGCCTCGGCGGTAAGCGGTGACGTGTTCAGAAAATGGCCCGTATCCTGCCGCGTATTTACCGCTAACAGGACATCTTTGCAACATTTCTTCGCTAACGCGGCCAGTTAACGGCGGCGGTACCGATCATTTCGAAATTTGTCACTGCGGACCACGCTGCATCGGTCGATCGCTTCAGAATTTCGGCCTTGCGCGCGGATGCATGCTTCTCTTCAGGAGTTCAGGACTTTTTCTCTCGGTTCCTTTGTTCGCTGCCCTTCAGTCGTGGCTGCTCACTCGTCATTTGCGATCTTGCTGTTACTTGTTCGCTAACGCGGCGAGTTCACGACGGCAGTACCGATCATTTCAAAATTTGTCACCTCGGACCACGCTGCATCGGTCGATCGCTTCAGAATTTCGGCCTAGCACGCGGATGCATGCTTCTCTTCAGGAGTTCAGGACTTATTCTCTCGGTTTCTTCGTTCGCTGCCCTTCAGTCGTGGCTGCTCACTCGTCATTTGTGATCTTGCTGTTACTTGTTTGCAGGGAGCGGTGGATCGAATAGCTTGCCTGCTTGTTTCTTCTTTGCAAGGACCGCTCGATCGAATTGCTTGCCCGCTCGCAGTTTTTGCAGGATTTCCTTCCTATGTTATTCTTCTAACCTTCGCGTCATGTTCTTTCTTCGCTGTAACTCAGCGAAGGAAGAACTCGACGGATTGGATCATGCTGTTGTTGTCGATAGCGATGCGGACAGAAATCTCTTCTTTCTTGCAGACCATGCAGCCGACGATCCGAAGATGTCTTCTTGTCGTCTTCTGCGACGGTATGATGGCTACGACATACATTTCTTGCATCATTGGTGTTGGCGGAAATCGGGATGGTGGTGAGTTTGTAGACATGGTCCGATGTACCGAGCTGTTGCTGATGTTGCAACGCACAGACTGTGCGGAAACGGGAATTCAGGAAAGCCACCTTCATTTTGACGAGATAAGTTGTACCTTTTCTCTGCTGTTGGTAAGTATGTCAGAGGTTGTCGTTGATGTCCCTTCCGACAGAGCTGATGATGATCTTGACGAGCATTTGAGTATACCCTCAACTCCTTTTGCGCGTCCTGCTTCCGCTTCCGAACTTGTCTCTTGTCCATTAAACTGCAATTCGCCTGACAGTGGTCCTCAGTACCTGCAAGAACCCAGTTTTGACTGTTTTCAGGCTGTCTGTTCTCATCTGCCGCCGTGTTCTCTCGATCGTTTTCGGAAACCTGTCACCTTGTCCCCATATCCTCTTTATTCCAAGTCTGTTCTATCTTTCTCCGATATAGAGCTGTACAGGTACAGATCATATATTTACATTGATTTTCATTACTCTTCTATTCCGTCGGAGTTCTTGGTTCCTTCCCTCGATTATGTTTTGATCTGCAAGTCGTTTTCGGTACCTAACTGTTGTCTCCAAGCAGTGGTCGGTCCTTTCCATTACATAGACACAGAAGGCGCTTGGCTTCTGCTGCGAGACTGTAAGTCGAACATTTTCTGTTATCCAAAATTTTTTCAGTTTGCCAGTGATCCTCGACTTCTGAAACCCACTGTTCTTGCTGTGTATCGTCTCAAATGCGTTCATTGCGTCTGCCAGGACATAGATCCCAAGCTGTATAGGTTTGCCTGTAAACACTTTCGCTTCGGAAATGCTGCTCAGACGTGCAGCGAGAGCACGTCGTCAGACTGTGCCACCTCTGATGACGGGAACGCGTCGTGTGCCAATCCCGAAACGACTTGAGGTTTCTGTTACAGTCAACTGCACCGGAGGGGACTTGGATGTCGACAAGTGCTGGCCCGTTGTTTCTCGCTTTCTTCAGGATGAGTGCCATAGCGGTCTGCTGTCTGTTGAAAGGGGGGAAGTCTTTTGCATCTACACATACAGGGTGTGCTTTGTCTTCAAGGCACCAGTCCTTTGCAGGTGAAGAAACATTTAATCTCTGTTCTTGGCTGGAAAGGTGTCGAGAGGCCTGTGAGGGGGGGAAGTTTGTGTGAAAGCGTTGACAAATCGGGGCCTTCATACCTTTGTAGGTATTGGTCGGTTACTGCATGAAGGACAAGACTGAGGCTCACCATAAGTCGAGTATGAAGAATATTACTAACGGCATGCTTGAGGATGGTGAACAGCTGTTTACTTTGTTTGATGCCGCAGATACTAAAAACCGTGTCGAACTGAACCAGAATAACATTTTGCAGCGCGCTTTACAGTTCAATAAGTACAGAAGTCGTCATCCGTTGGGTTCGACTTTGAGGACATGTCTTAGATCGATGATTCGATCGGGTAAGTACAGTCATTCGTGCAGATGGCTAATGACTTGTGGGATCCAAAAAAGCAGAAGCGACTCTCTCTGGAAAGCGATCGTTCGTCTCGAAACTGTCAGTATAGCGGATATCGACAATGTATTTTTCGCCCAAACTAGAGCTCGATACTTCACGGTGGAACGACCTGATGCAGACCTTTTGGACGAGGAGGAGGAGTATATCTTGGCGTCTCTCCTTCTCTACGTGGAGCAACAACTGTCCCAAACTTTCACGAAGTGGACGCGCTGTCCGAATATATGCCACTTTGTAGTCCTTTGGATCGTAACCTTGCGGCAACTCGGACGTACGAAGGTCATTTATTTTTCTTCACTGTGTTTAATGCTTTCACGGTTGTATGTTCGCTCGTTTCATAGCTAATCCTGTTGTTTCTTCTGTCACGCAGGTACCTGGGTTGAGATAGCGAAAACAGACATTCTCATCACGCCATTTGTTACCGGAGTCGTAGCCACCGTCTATACTTACTGTACATACCGCTACTAGTATACTGCAGCTGTACCGTTTTTGCACACTGTACCGTCCAAGGCTTGGACATGCCTTACTATATACCAGGATTCGAATCAAGAAGTGTAGTGTTTGTGCAGACTGTAGTCAGTAACAAGGGTTGTAGTGGAAAAGCTACCTTGTACCTTCTTGCTACACATGACCGATACAGCTGAAGGCTGTTTTGTGATACAAGTTAATATATGAATAAAGTTTTCAATGAGCTCATCGAAGCCTTTTTTCTCCTTACTACACACTGTCGTTACCGGAGTACCAGTCAGAAAACGCGTGAAATAGTGGTCATCAGGCCCGTCTTCTTTGTCTGAATTTCATCCAACGGCGAAGGAGCGATACATGATAGGAATACAACACGTACCATTTATGTGTATATTACGAGGACGCGAACTAAGGCTACGCAGAACTGCATTTTGTGAAAATCGTGTAAAGCACCTTTGTGCAGCAGGTCATATATATATATATATATATATATATATACAATCAGTTAGCAGTCTGAGGAGAGGGAAAAAAACCCCAGTTAATAAAATAATTTTTACACTGCATGGAGCGCAACGAAGGAAACGAGCCCAGAAGGTCTGAACATGTTATTTTTTAGGACGACATTCCCGATCATTGAACTCAACTGTACAACTAGTGAATAAGCAATGGTGCAAGGTGCTCTGGTGTGAGTTATAACATAATCCGTTGTTGATACGTTTCTATGTATATTCACCTCCTCCATCGAAAGATGGAGGAGGCAAGGAGTTTAATTTGATACCTAACCCTTCCGGCAGGAAGGGTTAGGTATTAAATTAACCTCTTTGTATATTAATGTATGGAGTCCCGGACTTGTACCTTCTGAAGCGCGGTCAAGACTTATGGGTTATCTCTTACTCTGTCTGTGTTTCGAGGCATGAATTAACAGATAATTTTTATGAAATATTTTAATTATTTATACTTACTTAGTATATATATATATTATTTAGTATATATATATATATTCCAAATAACATTACGCGAGCAAAAAATCCTGAAGTTCATCGAGCATGCATATCAGAGACATTAACCCAAAACGTAATTATAACATCTTCTCGTCTTATCCTGCCGTTCAGTTTTATCTACCGAAACTTCTGCTTTTCGTGTTCCTCCGTTCTTCCCTTCCGGACGTTTCTATGTTTATTATCTTCAACCCCCAATGGAGAGAAACTGTTTACACAGTTATTGGCAGAAGGGGTATATAAGCTAAAACTAAAGATGTCTTTTACATATCAGGTGAGAAATATTTGGTCACTGGAACGGCCAGGTAACGTTCTGTAAACTCCCACAACACAAGCGAACCCAATCCATTAGTAACGAGATTTTGGAGGGCGTCTCAAACCTATCGGATTATGTAGAATCAAGTATCACACTTTAAAATAGTTTCACGTACGTAATTGATGCGCACTCGAGTTACTTTCCCGGAAATCATGTCAGTGACTATTAAAACTCCTATCTTACACGTCAGAAGTAACACGTGACGCAGTGAAGAGCCAACAGATGGGAAGATCTCATCAAGCTATACAAGGGAAAGAGGGACTCGATGCGTCAAATAACTAACACCCCGAAGAGAAAAAGAATAGTAGTTTTAAAGTTATATCATTTCTAAAATATCACACACGGTACATCAAAACTCTTGCATACAACAAGTGCACATAAAGTAACATCTCTTACTGCAATTGCTTTCCTATGGATCTCTCTTGCTAAAGTTCTCTGTAAAGAAATAAAAACTCGTTGTCTAAAAAACATAATGCAAAAAGAAAGAGAAAGTGATACCTTTAGCGTCTCTCATGGTAGGCTCTGATACAATCTCGAATAAAAACGTCAAACTCCGAAGCTGCCGATCCATATACTTTCAAGACTAGGGGATGAAGAACATATAACTTTAAACTTTTCAACATGTACAAACTCAGATCGAAGAATTCCAGGAGTAAGAACTAGCATTAGCTTGTTGGTAGCTCGTAGTCGAGTCTACTCTTCATGTCAGGAGAGCTCATGTTATGCAGAAATCACATCTTTAGTAAATTCATTGAGATTGATCACATTTCTCTAAGAATGTATGATTTGATCACACCTCTGATTTGCTGTAGATTTGAAATCGGTCACTTTTTTATGTTATGAGATTTCGGATCACTCACATCAGCTTTGTGAACATATATCCTTGTGTAAATTCATTGTTAGACGATGTGAAAATAATCAAATCAAGTTTATGTTAGTGAATTTCAGACAACACGTAGAAGTATTTAGTCACAGTCAAAAATAGTGAAATGAAAGAATACGAGACAGAATGATTGGTTTACAGTCGATAACTAATAGACTTGTGCTCAAACAATAGGACGTGTCAAAGCTAAGACCAAAGATTATTAAATTTCCAAAAGGAAAATACTCGTAGTTTTTGTTATAAATATTTTATTTTCAAAAAATACAGTAATTTCTAAACACTGGACTTGCTTGCTGTTGAAATTCACGACCGAAAAAAAACCGTTAACTTCATGCACGTGTGGACGCTTGACCGCAGTTGTAACCATCTCCAGCGGCCGAGGAATATATGAGAAAAGTTTCAACTTTGACACGCAGTAATACATCGTTAAGAAGGATGTGATCAAACCCAACGAACCTATTGAAAGTGTGATCAAACAAATATTTGCAGTTTATATTCGTACAGTGACATCCAGTTGCATAAAGTCTCACGGCCAAAATGGTGTAAAATGAGTTGGTTGACATGGTTCTCGAGTGAGCCATTTACTACGAGCATGTGATCCAGAATGATGAGATTCTTTGTTCCCGTCCATTGGTCTATTATGCACCTGAATTATTCAATTTTATTTACACACGAAAATAAACTTGATTAATCGCTTTCATATATCAGAGAACTCTGATCCTTTGCTCCAATCCTGGTGATTTCCTATTCTATATTATTCCACGTCAGAATAGAGAGTTTCAGATCGATTAATGGTTATAAAATAGAGCAAATAAAAATTCCCAGCAGAAAACTGAAACAATGAAAAGCTCAAAACCGGAAAGGTAACAACAAGGTAAGGCGTGGACCGCACCACCGTGTTGCGAGTGACAGTGTTAGCGAAAAAGTCGGGACACGTAGGATCGGCAAGTTTTTAACCTAATGTCTACGACCGCACTACAACGTTTTCGAAAGCGTCTTGGCTTTCAGTGGCACTTTTCGGGGTCTGACAACGATCTCGAAGACGTGAGTTTTTTAGTGTATTTTCGTCATGTGTTGTCAGTGCTTGCTTGGAACATGGGCGGGAAGCTCTCCTGATGCTCGATGGAGATTGCAGGTTTGACGATAAGCTCTGTTGTCGTTTGTGTGGCGATGGCGGGAAGGCTGAGGACTATGGAGCGCATTCGAATGTGCAAGCGAATTGAGGAGAGTCTTCTAGAGGATATTTCCGTCAAGAATGTTCTCCAAAGGCACCAGGATGCGTGGTTGTACCATCTCAGTAGACTCAAGAGGGGATGTTTAAAGTATCTTGGTAAGTTTGTCGACAGACCTGTGCAGAAAAGGCTTTGGTTGCGAGTGCTTTGTACTTGGAGGTCATATATTATAATCCAATAACGGTTCCTTCTGATAATCCATACAGGCCGTTGTCTGCTGTCGGTAATGCACACGGTGGCCATAGTCATGCTAGACCTCTGCCGAATGACCAGTTTTCATGGTTTCATCAGGTCTTTATCCTTTACTTCATTTCATCCATTGATAGTAATGCTGATACTTTTCGTCTTCTAGGAAAAACAGTCTCTGATACGCTGCTCAGTTGGGACCTGTCTCGTTTGCTTTTTAGATATTTCGTTATCTTGTTCTGTAGTTTCTGTCTTGAGAGTGGAGACTGTAGCTCATCATGAGGTACTTTCTCTCATCAAGCTTCTAGCTTGTCAAGCTGGCTGAACAATGTCTTCATGGCTGTCCACGGGGTTAGAGCTGCCACACGTTCGTAATGCGCCATCTGTATATATGATGTACTAGTATTATATCTTACTGAAAAATTTGAGGTTTGATCAGTTTTTGGCCAGCCTGTTTGAGATCAAATATACCGCATAAGGAAGGGGCTTGTTTCTTCCTCTCGAGGCAGCATAGAATCTTGTACGAAGATGTACACGTCAATGCAGCGTTGGATCCCATTCTACTCATACTCAGCTAGCTTCATTCTCTCGTGCACATCTCAGTGGTATAAACGTTTACGAAGCTTGAAGAATGGGGTCGCTTCTTTGTTTGATTTCTTTCCGCTGTGAGAATAACGATGTTACTGATAATAACGTCTGTTTACTTGACGTTTTGAGAACTGAGGAGTCTTTCTTTCATCACCTTGGTCACATCAGAGACTTGTAAGTTTCCGCCTTCAGTATGGATTTACTGGAATTTGGAGTTCTGGCCGAGTGATTCCGTATGATGGGTTTGGTTAGTTCCTAGCATTGTACACGTGAAAGTTTCGCTTTATCCGTCCAGAATGGAGAAGTGAGGGCAAGCTTCGCCCTGACGTACCAGTATTTCATAGATGTGTTCTCCGGTCGTGATATTCCTTCACGTAACATCAAAGTATCATCCTGCGGCTTCAAGTAACATCAATATATCATCAAAGTATCAACCTCGGCATGTAGCCTGTGACTTGCCGGGAAATTTTCCTATGAGAGTTCTGGCAAACAGTTCATATTTCGCTATTATTAAGTGGTCAAGGTGTTCAAACTTCAAACTTCTTTCCATCGACCGTGCAATGTGCCTTATGAGTTTGAGGTTGCTAGTGCTCAAGTTACGAGTAAGGGCAAGTACAAGCTGGCTGGTTTGAGCTTCGCATTCGATATCTGGAAGCGAACAGCGAATACGCAGTGCCGGGACAAGAAAACTGCCAAGTACTCAAAATGCCGGGAACGTCTCACAACACATAGACTCTTGCCACTACACGTTAAAAAAGAATCAATGCAAACCCGAAAATGTTCAGGTCGAAGGAAGTGGTGCGGTGATACGTTCTAGATTTTCGGAAATCAATTCGCACAGTGCCAGCCTCGTACATTCATGTCAGACGCCACGATCCACGGAACTACCCTCGCCGGAGACGGTGGTGCGGTCCACGCCTAAGTATTCTTTGGAAGGTAACGAGGACTCAACAAGGTAAGTATTCAAGTGCCCTTTTGTTACTCTACACTCAGGGATTGGCCACCGGCTCAGTCCGGTCTCCTAACGTCGTCAATGTCCACGCCTTCGTTCACTAGCTCCTCATTCCTGACAGATTCTGCTTTTCATTTAGATGACCACCATCCGGATTCCTGACGGGTGTGAGCTGACTACGGTTGGATCGCAACGGTGGCTTCGACCTGTCCACTTTGTCATCTTTGGCGTAAGCAGCAAGGATCAGCTGATGACACCCAACTTGTCTATCTACTTCTCAAAGCGTCGACTGTCGGTGTCCACTTTGCATGACATCATATGAGATAAGTGGACCTTGATCTCGTGCTGCACTAGAGGGAAGAAAAAGCTGCACTGGTGGAAGGTATGAGTAGGAGGGATCCTCTAGCTCCTCCACTAAGCTGGTTTTCTCACGCAAGAGAGTTAATGCACCTGCGGGCAGGGAAGGTCGTGCAGTGCAGTACGTGAGAGTGGAGAGGATTATCAATAAACCTGCGGTTGATAGAGATTTTGACAAGATGATGCGATAGCGTATGAACAAGTGATTACAACTGAGAACGTGAGGTCTGTGCGTTAGAATATCATACTACAATTTTTTCGCGACCGAGGGCCACAACTTAGAGTGCTTGTATTTTCTAAGTGCGACTTCCGACCGCTTTCTTACGGTTCTTGTTACTCTATATGAGTCAAGAGTGGTTAGTTTAAGAGATAGTTTTTGTGCTGAAACGATAATCATCCCGGGCAGCATAGACGGAAAAAGATGAAACTCGCAGACACACAAGTTCCAATGGAGTCATTCAGTTAAGTCCTCCATGAAAACCCGTCATTTTTGTGGAGGGGCTAGAGGATTCCATATGAGTATGTAGTGAGCATCTGGACCCTGCAACCGTGCATACCATAATCCCAAGTATATTCGCGATAGTTCTGTACAGGAATAGTTAACATTTGCTTGAGAAACTATTCGTATTTTTATTTAGTAGGTGTAGAGCTTTCATGAATTTAGTAATAAAATTTATCACATTTCGCATTATCATCCAAACCTAATGAGATAATCAAGTCTAAACTATAACATGAAACTATAATTATGAAGTGTAACAAAAATTAATGTTTCAAATGTGTCGATAAGCATTCGTGTGAAGTCAAGACCTTGGTCTGACTATTACCTAAAAACTAAAAATCTGTAGAAAATTTTGATAGAAGTACCAAAGTGGAACTCACTAGTGCGAATATACCTGGGACAACGATATGTATCTCTTTCACTGTCTCGTTTCCGTCGAGGTTCTATATGTACCCATCATAGTCAATATTTTTCGACCAGTTCTAATAGTGTGAACTGGTTGGAGTGTGCACATGGACTGATTATAGACTGAGAAGAGAAAGATGTACAATTATTCACCTTCTCCATCTTCAGATGGAGCAGGGTGTTTTTCCATATTATTCGCTTCCACTGCGGTAGGAGAAGAGGGTTTTTCAAAATCGGTGCTCTTTACTTGTTTTCTTCCTTCCATTCCTATACTATCCTTGTTGGCTTTCATTTCCGGCTCCAGTGCTGGGGCTGAGAATAAAGGACTTTTCATGTGTGTCTTTTTCTCGCTCTTTTCTCTTCTCTGACTATATTCTTATCTCCTTCCGTTCTCGTCCAGCGAGTTCGGTGAGCTTGTATTTGTTCGCACTTTTAGTTTGACGGCAAATGACTGCCAGACAGCCTCACATGTTTGCCATCAACTGTAAACGGCGTTCGTAATTGACAACGCTCTTCCTCTTTCGCACAGCGACTTCTTTCACTACGTTTCTGCTTATTGAAACGGCTACGCCTGGATTTCGACATACAGAGTGACAAGTTGGACTGGACTTGGACGTCAAGTTGGAGGTGATTTATTGAAAATGCTGTACAGCCGCTGCAAACATGTTGAACTGAATATGTATTTTCATAACTTGAATGAAACGAGTGCTCACTACGAACTTGAAGTGAAGAGGAGTTTATGTACATATAAACGGTAAGCTAAGACTGTCTGTCGATCGCGTCATCTACATAGAAATCGACAATAAACGAAAAAATGAACTATGCGTTGAAGGGCGATATCGAAGCCCGTGATAAAGGACACAGTGTGAACGGGCTCACAGGTTCTTACTACACATGAGTAGTAACTACTTCGAGTACACTGTATCAGCGAGTAGCAGAAAGCAGCAACCAGACCGTCTACTTTGCATCCCCTCTGAACTCCAAGTAACGACGACTGCTTACGTCTGCCTATGTACTCTGCTGCTGTCGCGATTCCCGTCCAAAATGCTACTTGCATGGTTCGTGCTCTTCAGACGCGGCTCCATCCTCCGTGTTTACTTCTATATACACCCGTATGTAATAGTCAGAGAAATCAAATAGACGTGAAAACTGTACGGTTCGTTGCGGATGCGTACATTATCTTCAGCACGTCTGCGTCTCCTTATGGCGGACGTCTCTCGATACAAAACTGAACATAGTGGCATATATTCGGAGAAGGCACGGACAACTTCTAAGAGTGGACCATTGTTCTCCACTGTGGGCGAAGATAAACTAAGGAGACTCTCTTCCTCTTCAGCAGGAATAGGCGAGAAGTATCTCCTCCTGTCTTTATAGAAGAAGAAGATAATATCTATATCCTTGATGGTGACAGTTTTTGGAAACACGATGGACTTTCATAACGCGTCACTACGAGCTCGCTGCAAACCGTTCCTCATAAGCCACTTACAAGATGGAGAGTTCTTCCTTGACCGAACCATGGACCTCAGCGAAGTCTGCAATGTGCTTCCCAGTGGGTGCCAGCTCTTATATTTGTTGTATTGCAACGTCCGCTGCAGAATGTTGTTGGCAGTTAGCTCCACCTTGTTCTTAGTATCTGCAGCGCCCAACAACGTGAATAGTTCATGTCCATCAGCGAGCATAGCATCAGTAATATTTTTCATAGAGCAACGGTGGTGTACCTCAGATTGGTCCTTCATGCAGTAGCCTATCATACCGACGAAAGTATGAAGACCACGATTGTTCAACTTCTTTACGCACACTTTCCCACCTAGGGGTCTGTTAGGGTCTTTCCAACCTAGGACTAATATGAGTCGGTTTTTGACATGTATAGTGCTAGTGGCTTCCAAACAAAGTACTCCTTGAACATGGATACGTCGCAATGCACCCCCTATCTTAACAGAGATAAGACCACTGTGACAGTCTTGCTGTAGAAATCTGCATAAGGAGCCCCAACAAGCCAGGTCGAGATCTCCCCCGGTCTCAGCAACAGTTAGGGAGACTTCAAGTGTTTTCAACGGCGTGGACTTTTTGGACCGAGGGAGAGGGTTGCGCATCGTGCGAGCAGCTTGTCTCATCTGCATCGGATGGAAAAGGTCGATGCTTGCAGGCAATTCTATAAAGCCGTGTATTGAATCTAATGCAGACGCACTTCAATGTCTTTAGTCTGTACACTGACATTACCACCGGCTTCAGAAGCTGAGCATCGTTACGGAAATATTTCGGATAACAGAAGGTGAACGATCGACTGTCTCTGAGGACGAGCCACAAGTCATTGGATTCTACAAACAAGTAAGAGCCTTTGATGCATTGGTAGCATCGGGTAGGACCTGAGAAAGCGTAACCAATTTTAACGTAATCAAGGGTAGGGAGGAGAAAATCTTGAGGTCTGCGACGATAGCAAAAGTCGATATATATGTAACTTCTACTGATATACAATTCGGTTTCGGAGAAAGAAAGTATTTTTGAAGAAAAGAGTGGATAAGGAGGTGCAATGGTTAGAAGAGTGAACCGATCCAGTTGGCAACTATGGGAACATAAAGGCTGTATTTCTTGTAGGAGTCTGGACAAAGGTGGGAGCAGGGGACTGGAAGACGACTCGACGGAGAGAGATGTCGGAATTTGAGGACTGGATGGCAGGAGCAGAGAGCTGCAAGGTACAAGTAAAGGGGGAGTGGAAGACGAGTGTGGGGACGGAGATGAAGAAATCAGAGGACCGGAGGGTACAACTATAGAGCTACAGGGAGTCGAAAGGTCGATACACTCGGACTTCTCATCATCGATTGGAGGCATTGCAGACATTGGAAGGAAGAGGAAAGTATGGAATATATACCTCAATTATTTGTACTTGATGTACGTGAAGAACGCATAAGAAGAAGTACGTACACAGAGAGAGCAGACGTGGACGACATTGGATTTGCTGGCAAAAGACGAGTAGAAAGGATGGCTGCAGCATAGTTCGTCCAAATTTGGAGCAAGAGACGTCTCTCCCGTCGTGTCATTGAGTCTGTCACCATCAGCAGCCCCGGTCCCAGCTCCCGCAGCAACGCCACATCTCCTGTGACGAGAGACGGCAACAACTCCATCTGAAAATGTAGTCGTCGACCTGAAAATGACGGAACTGAACTCAGCAGCAGCACATGCGAAGATGAGAAATTTATTTTCAGATCCGACATCGTCAGACACCTGGTCCCACATCGTCAGTCATTAGCTCTTCTGTCGAAGAAGTGGTGGCTCACGAATGGGATTATATAGCCATCCCGAAAAGCGGCCATGAAAGAGTAGAAGCATCCCGACAAGCGGTATCCCAAAGACCGTCATTCCGCAGAAGAGCCCCTCGCTAGCAGAAGTAGAGAAAACAATAGCGACAACCACCATCACTGATCTAAACCTTCCGTTAATAGTAGCGACCACAACTTGGATGGCAAACGTCGAAGCACGAAAACGAGGTCCACTTCAAGACCAATCCCGTCGAGAAGAAACGGCGTGGTACGGTTCTGAAGACAAAAAATAGGCATCGCCAAAACCAGAGAGTTTTCAAGAAGCGGCGAAAAAAATGACCACAACTACGAGCGAAGAACTCCCGCTACCGTGAAATGTTAACAAATCATCAAAGACGATGATGGACGAACAACGTAAAACCAAAACGGAGCCTCCCGTCGAGAAGCGATCCCACATCTTGAGTCAAACGAGGTCCGAGTTCCTACCATAAACAATACAGCCGGTCCCACCGACGAGACGAAAATGAGCAACCGTAAGCGAAGAAAAAGATAGGCGACCCAGAACGTCAGTGAGCAAGAAGATAACCAGAAGCAAGGTCGCAAGAAGAAGACAAGCGACCTAAACCATCCGCCAACGACATGGAACGAAAAAATGTTGTATACAAGTTGGCGAGCTCGCTTTTTCTACGATAAGGACAGTTCGGTGGTACTGAAACGAAGCGAAAGGAGGTGTTGGCGAGACAAAGTGTTGCCCAAACTATCGGCGCGTGCGTTAAGCTTCGACTAGAAAGCTGCGCCCCTTTTTCCAAACGTCTTGAACTTGGCCCTTTCCGTTTTAAATGTTCGCCGTCAATGCTTCACTGCAGTAATCTAAGAGAATTGAAACGTTGTCGCCAAGACGACCGACAAAATAGGCAAGTTGTAGTTGCCGATACTGCCGCCGCGCCTCTAGTTGTCATTTTCTACCTTCGGCTACAAACCCGTCAGCGAATCTCATTTTTCGTTACACTTGACGTTGGTCGTTTCACGTTGAGGTTACTTATAGACTAAGAAGAGAAAGATGTACAGATTTTGATTAGTTTGCCTCACTGATTCATCCAGATAGTTACACATCTACGTACTGAAGTTGCATTTGGACGATTGGGTGATCAAGATTTATTTCAACTAGTTTATATGAAACACGTTTTTGCTTGAGGATGAATTTCTTGACGAGCATTTCAACTTGTTTGGTTTAAACAACATTCGAATCGAGGATTGCATAAATTTTTTTATCGTAAATTATAATTCTATATCAAAAATTTAAAAATTTAAAAATTTCTTGATATAAAACCTACTGTGACGTATCCTTATTAAAATCTGTACAGGAAAGACCATAATATATATGACAACAAGTTTATTTAAATATAATTGTAACCATTTTATCAAAGATACAATTATCTTTCACGTTGTTTTAACATATCGTTATAGTTACCCCGAGATGAGCTTGTTACGTTGTTGTTTATGTAACACAAAATAGAGCACAAAGCAGGAATATATGCTTGAACGCTACAAACATGTCAACAACTGAAATATATGAATAAGAAATCTGTTCATGAGAGTATCCCCATCGAGAAAGCACATACCTACTCGTATTGTAACAATCACTCATCGTACCGTCCGGTGTGACAAGCGAAAGAGCTACCGATATGCATTATCGGTCGTGTAACCGAGAAATTGATAAGGATGAGCGCTGACGAGTTTGAGAAATCATCTCATCTTGTTCATGAAGCCCGCTTGAATAAGTCAACAACAGTAAAAATCAATATGAACACCGAAGAGAATTATTTAACTATCTTTGAAGTGGACAGGTAATCAGAAATTCAATAAGTTATTGAGGATTAAGTGTCAGGTCTAATACACATTGTACGTTATACTTTGGTTTGAGAACAACTACTCGTTTCGAAGACAAGGCAAGGCTCGTTGCTGAAGGTGAAATCCATCGACTGCACCAAACAGACTGTCACATTCCAAGAGAAAGCAACTGAGTCTAGGCAGGATCAACCTGATAGTGAAGGAGAGGTCTGAATGTTTCACACGTCCAGCGAAAAGTGCCAACAAGCATTAGTTTTTTCACAGTCCCATCTGCCCATAATCGGGACGGTGTGAGATCGAATCCTCGTGCCGAAAGGGCTCAGTCTTTGGAAGGGCAGTTGCATTCGGCGGCAGAAAACGTCACGGTCCAACAAACCGCAAAAAAGAAAGAAAAAAACACATGTCCATAGATAAATTAAAGAATGTGCCATATACATATACCTAAAATAGGTTAAAGACACAACACATGCACCAGTTAAATTGAAAGGTAATAATAGGTCTTTTAGAACCAATGGAAATTTTCTACTCTGATTTTGTGTTGAAAAAGATGTGAATCCCAAGAAGAAATTGGAGAAATCAAATGACATTACTTAATTGCTACTCTGTGTGCATTTCAAGAAATGCTAACATTAACAATATGTGTGAGAAGAGAGATAGGTGTACAAATTGTTATGCATGACTACTTAATTGGTGGTTTCACTACCAATACTATTTACAAAAGGAAAATTTGATGAATATGAATTGGTGAAGAAAATTACTCCACAAATATCTTCTTCAATATCTATCTAGATCTCTTAGCTAGGAATTTGCAGTCCAGAATCATTTCAGTGCAGAATTGCATCTTACCTGTCGTAAGAACTTGAACTTTACGGCTATGCCTTGGCATCAACTTGTCTCCTTTTTTACGGATTGTTCGAAGCAGAGTGGGAAAGCCTAGCCTCAGCAGACGACGAGGTTATCAGATGTTTTTGTATACCTCCATTCATACGAGTTCTTAGTCCAGGCTTGAGCTGTTTAAGTATTACAGTAGTGGCCAACATAGCTAAATTTTATGTTTATAGCACGCTGAGAGTCGGTTGTACATACTAGGCACAAGACAATTGCTTCGACATAATATAAAACTTGCGGCCGATTGTACTCTTTGATCACAAGAAGTCACCACCCATGATTCACACCAAAACAGACATAATTATATAAGGAGTTCATGAAGGAATTTTCTAAGAATTTTGTTATAAACTTAAAAACATAGTATATCTTATTATAATATAATTATATATAATATACTTTTTAAATTGATGATCAAACTAAATTAGGCTTCAATTTTACAATTATTAAAGTGAAAATATAATAATATAATAATATAACATAAATATTTAAATATATTATATTATATATCTATTATTTAGAAAAAATAAAAATTATAAATATCTCTTCAGTCGCACATGTTATCAACAAAATACAATGAATGTCCCAGCAAAGTAATTATGTAGGTGAAAGATATCTTACATTGCAAGCCAGACATCTGGTCCTTTGAACGACCAAAACAATGACACGAGTTCACAAAGGCTTGCTTTGTCCTTCACCTCTCCAAACGGATTTATAGCTCCATTCTACAACGTGTGAATTCTCACTAGTTTGGCTTTCAGTTTGTTCTTTTTCGTTCGTGAGGTCTGCACGTACAGCTCTCCAAACTATCCTCTCGTCAGGGAGAGAATTTGATGTTGTGTAATCTTGAGTGCACATTATTGTGTGGCTAGAAGAGACATAGTAGGAGTAACTAGTAGGGTGTGTCAAACTTAGAATCGTTTGAATCTTACATGTCATGCAAACTGATGCAACTAACAATATATAAACGACATAACCAACTTCAACGCAAGTGGTAACCACGAACCATGCAGTGATGTCACAGTTTCTTTAACTAATGAAGTCTAGCTCATGTGATGATTAAGGCGATTGAAGATGAGAATTAGTTGAACGGCACAGTCACCACGATCAGTTTCTTACTGTGGAAGAGTCCGTAGTTCCGCATGAGAGAAATCACAATTCAGATGGAATGTGGACTACGCAGAGTGTTTAGAAGATTGAAAAGTTACAGATTCGAACTCATGAGTTCGAGCGCTTTGACGGCTTCTTGAGAGTTTGAGCTTGAGTAGCACGAGCTCGTGTTGAGGTCCGAGAGAGGTTTACCAAGAGAGGCATGCCTGATGCAATCCACTGTGAACTTGAAATCTGCAGTCGATTGGTTGGAGAGAGGAACACATAGTAGAATTTTGAGAGTCCAAGATGTTGCGTGTGACATTGATGGGTTCTGCACTGACGATGGATGTGGTACTTGCGGAAAAAAGCTTGGGGTTGCACATGACTACTACTCGAAAGTGCAAACGAATATTTCACAGCATTTCAATGTTGTTTTAGGTTGCAATTGCTGCTGGCAGACGAGTCTATAGAGACATGGACCGTGGCATGAGATGTTGGTCGAGATTTGATCAGTATGTCTGCTGCAGACTTCAATGTATTAGAGCTGAAACAAGAAGATTGTGCTGTCTTGGATAAATTAGTTGGTCATTTTTTGATTACGAAGCTAACTGCAGTGTACAAGAAGACGTCCGAGTCACGGTATATTCGAATTGAGTGTGCGGATCCTTGAGCAAAGCAATCGTTGTCTTCGTCGATGAATTTCACTACATTTCTGTCCATCAGTTCAGCAGCGACATTCACATGAGCGGCTCACAATTTAGACGTTAATAATCCACGACCCATCGTAGATTCAACAGAGGCATGTTAAGTCGAGTCGACGTAGACATGACACATGAATCAGATGCACAACGTTTATGTAATAGCTCGACTTAGTTTTATCATGGATACTTTATGGGTTCAATGAGTATTATCATCTTTTTGATGTTGTTAGACATTATTGTATTATTGACAAGGGACTGATGTGTCTCGTAATAGACGTCACACATTTTTCACACTGCTTTCATTTCACGTCCTTGTGCATATTTGTATTAAATCTGATCCATTCTCTCATTTTGAAAAGTCTTAATGCAATGTCCAAAAAGTAACAGCAATAGCTCTGTGAAAGTATCTATTTTTTGACACACCTTATCAATCATTTCAAACTCGATTCAAAGTTAAGTGCTCCGTTTAGCTTGTCGTTAGTTAGTAGATGGTGCAGCTTAACAGTTATGAACCATTTCAAACTCGGTTCAAAGTTAAGTGCTCTGTTTAGCTCATTGTTAGTGAATAGATGGTGCAGCTTAACAGTTAAGCTAGGGCTTTCTGTACTTTGTTCATTAACTTCTCTCCTCTCTTATCTTTTGCGTGAGTAGTTCTTTCTACTATTTCCTGACTTGCTAAGATGGTAATGGTGTAGGTTATGTCCCCTCTGCAAAGACACACATCACATAGTCTGTTTTGTCCTCATGCGTCTTTTGTTTTGTCCACTTCTCTGTCTTCTTTTCTTCTGCATCAGTGGTATTGGCTACATCGTTTCCGTTGCAAGATAGTACTTGATCTCGATTGCTTCCCTTTAAAATCACGGCTATTCCTGTGAGATATTAGCATGGATTTATCAGTGATTGATTATAATGTCACTCCATTTCAAACTCAGTTCAAAGTTAAGTGCTCCGTTTAGCTCGTACAATAGTTGTGGAGCACAGTCTCTCAGTTTACAGTCTCTCAAGTCCCGATCTGTTGTTGATGTTTGGCTATGATTTCTTTGACGTCTGACTTATAAAATAACTACGAACTGCGATTAGATTGATACGCTTGAATGTTTTATGATCAAATCCAGCACTCTGCACTCTGCACTCTGCACTATATTGTTTGAAGTCCGTTCCCTTGGCTGTGATTTTGCTAGATAGTAGATAGGGACAATGGTCTCGTAACAAAAAATCAGTTGGAAGCGTTGACTCATTGAAAGTGACAGAAAGCTCAGTTGTTCGAAGAGGTGAGGCGAGGTTCAGTTAAAAAGAAGCTGTATATATTATCTGTTGCACAAGTGTATTAGTAGCCTAATAAGCCTAGTGTCTAAAGTTCGTTTGAGATTCGAACTCAAGTGGACCATAGTGGTCCAGACCGTCCGGGCTATCTGCAAAAAAACTGAAGTAATTGAAGTGGAAAGAAATATAGAGCTCCATTTACACTTCCAACTTGAAAATAAATTCTGAAACTCTGAGACCATTACTTCTGAATGTTAGCGCATATATAGTGATGGGCCAGTTGACTACCAAGTAGGTTGATGTCGTGGTGATCAAAGACGTAGTACACAGTCTCTCATTTTATGCTCAAACACAAAAAAGCTCTATCTAGTTCCTTTAGAAATAAAACATTATCTCCTTCAGTTTCCAAAAGGTCTTTCACGTGACCAGCTGTGGTATTGAACCGCCGCTCAAATGCCTCTCTCGTTGAAACATTACAAACCGTTGGATATCTTCTTCAAGTCAAGGGTCCTCACGAGAGAGATCTGGAGCATCATCGTGCATAAAAGATGCAGATGCTCGATCTGCAGTAGACACATTTGCGTGTTCAATATTTGATACCTGCACATACTGCATCCATGGATTAAGGATCCACAGTATGACGTCTCGTTCAAAGAATGGACTATCACTATCAAAACAATATAAAGAAAAAGTGCACCTTCAAAAAGTCAACTGGAACCGAAAGAGTGATGCATGTTTCTGACCATAACTTCGTATTAGATGCTTGCATAAGAGATACGGAGGTTCAGAAACTGTGGACATGAACGAATCCACTTGTGAATGTCAGTATGATGCACGACAGTATGCAAAGGTGGCATGCTTCCTAGCTTACGCCAGGTTACTCGAAATGTCTCTCACCATGATGGATATGTTCATCCATTAAGGATCTGCTGCAAAATGGTTAACATGTCATGCACCATACTCTCCACAATGATCATCGTGAGACGGTCCAAACGAGACCTATTCAAAGCATAATTGTAGTCATGTTTTAATTTTCTCCAATGACTTTCCACAATAGTTCTCGACAAGCTCAGCAGTCTAAACAGGTCCCACTTAGCAGGACTATACCATTCTCTCCACTAGTATCTCCACAACAGCGGCAAATTCTGCATCTTACAAAAGTCATACATCTCACGTACTACTCTGGAGTGTAGAGTTTCTGAAGATTCAAACTCCCCTATAGAGTTTGGAATAAGGATGTGCATGT
This sequence comes from Asterella californica, assembly GCA_036924285.1. Taxonomy (NCBI): domain Eukaryota; kingdom Viridiplantae; phylum Streptophyta; class Marchantiopsida; order Marchantiales; family Aytoniaceae; genus Asterella; species Asterella californica. The sequence goes on from JAYKYS010000013.1 coordinate 473,728, forward strand.
TGTAATGTCGAGTGAACAAGCTTAGAACATCTTTTCTAACTGTGTTAGAAGATGAACTTTGTGAACTTGTGTAGAACTTGGACTCCACGCAAGATCGATGAAGGAAAATATGTTAGCAGCCTCGATTATCGAGTAAGAACTCGATGTCTTATCCAAAGTCATGCTTGACCTCAACCGCAACTTGTGCATGCTTCATACACAACTGGATGTACATGGGAACAAATAATGCATGTAATGCATTAATTTGACCATTGTCCTTGTCAGTGAGCGCAAACATATGCTTTAAGCCTCTATTTCGAAGCATAGTGAATCACTCTGTCAGCACAGATTTCTGATGCATCTGTACTCCTCACATGTGTCCTTCTTATCTTCGTCCACCCGGAGATAAAATAGATACGACAAAGGTACGCCAAAGCCTCCGAAATTGGCAACCACGACGACCAGTTCAAAGCGCATTGAATTCATCTTAAAAGTAAAATCTACTATTATTTCACGAACTGAACTAACATGATCCCAGAACGGGGTACAGAAGCCAAAAATATGTATATATCTATATGCTCGTACAACACTTGGAAAAACCTCTTAGAAGCGAAAGTAGAGCTCTTGATCAATAAGGAGGCAGATCTGACTTGATCATCTATGTCTCTTAAATATTGTCTGGACTGAATTTCACTTATCCAGAAGTTAACTTGTGCTCTAGTGATCATCAAAGAGCTAATGATATCTTTATCGCAAAGTATCCTATATACCTCAGGCTTTCTGATGTTCAAGTTAGCTATCTCTTCTAAAAAGATAATAGTCTCAATCGGAAAGACGTCATGTTTATACGTAGGTTTCTCATGCACTAACAAATGTTGACAAGTAATCACAATGACTTTCTGCTCTGTCTAAAATTATACGGACTGTCTCTCCACATTCAAACTTATCAATCCTACGCTTCTTTTCTTGCGCTCTTTGTGAACCTGCTGCTACTTCTCGTCGTTTGTAGGCTGTCCTATCGTATCTGATGCACACAAACACGTGGTTTTGAACAAAGAGGCATGCTTCAGAGACACACGTGAGTTCCTAATATCCCAGTAATACCCGCTGGCTACTTCTAAGTCTGGAATCACATACTGCTTCAGTCAACAAGATAGAACAAAAGAGACATTCTCTTGGTTCCAACTCATGAACTCTCCTGTCATGAAATCATTTGTTAGACGAACCGTCAGTCAGAAAAAGATTAAAGTATCTTCAATCTCTTCAACGAGAAAAAACTCTATCATTATGTCGACAAATTCCGCTATCTCACACTCAACTGACACAGAAAACTAGCATCTTCATCGTCATACGGATCTACTGAACACCCACTCCCACCAATGGTTTTACTGTGACAATCATTATAGGTTTTGAATACACACAGGTCTAACGGGTTGTGTGTATGAACAAGAAATAAACGCAACTAAAGGTAAATCTTCGTTACATCAATAACAATTCTGGTTATCCATTCGCATTAGCGGTGAACTCATCTCCAACACGAGTCGTGATTATGTGGTTCAGTTTATACATATAGCAAACGTCTAAACATGATCAAAGACATTCATACATACAAGCAGTCACATTAGAAAAAATTCACTCAAGCACTAAGGCTACTCATTCATGCACAACGGCTAGAGCAATCAAAACCCTAGAACAAGAAATCAATGACATACATTTCACAGCCGTATTTAAGGCTGCCTCTGAAACTAAATTGATTTGAGAAAACCTGGATTGTGTCGTCGCTGATGACCTCGGCAAACTCTATCGCTTCAATTCGCAAATCACAATGGTAACACCAGAGAAGTAGTTGGCTGTTTGCATCTCTGATGTCACGGGTTTCACATCCATCGATCATGCATTATGCATGTACTCATCGGCAACTGCTACTCGCAAGCCAAGCAATGAGAAATGCTCTTGACAATATTCACTATTAACACCTCACACATGTCTACAATTTCCAAAGAGAAGAATGCATATCGTTCATGCCGTTCACGCGACTGAACATTGTATGAACTTTAACATCGTGAACGCTTTACCGTTCGCACAAGACTGCTCTGTAAATTCATTCGGTCTTCCACAATGCATAGTACACAACGTGCAAGATTGCTCCGTAAGTCCATAAATTCGGTTGTGGATTGTAACGTGCAAATGGCTTGCCATTCGCGCAAGACTCTCGATAAATTCGGTCGAGTAATAGTAACTAGATGACAGCCTCATCAAACCTATGAGTTGGTAAGTCCACCACGTCCTCAACGGTGTGGTGAGTTCCTCTGGTCGCAACAGGTAGAACTAGACTGTGGTTCGTGAGGGCATCACTTAAAATTCCTAGACTATAACGCATTAAGTTCCACACGAGCGAGGCTGCATTACTAAGCATTTTTGTGACATCACTGCAGGCTTCGTAAGCACAGAGAGACGATGCGTTCATTCAAGTGTAACCAAATTGCTAGAGTAAGACTGGAATTAAATCTTGGCAACTTGCACATAAAATTTTTCACAGTCACAAGAACACAGCTAAGAAAGACCACAATCCGTACTAGACGACTCATCAACTGCTCAATTGTTGGAACAAAACAAGATCTGAAATTCTAAACAATCGATGTTCCAATCTTACCCAGTCGGTGCAACATAGAGTCTTTGATCATACCATCGTTGTACTCACCGTCAGACTATTTTCAAAATCACGAGAAACCAATGACCAACAAAACTCCTTGACTTAGCTCGGGTGATGTTCTACCAAGTTGCCGTCTAGAGATATATCGCATCATGTAAATATGATGACTGTAGTCGACACCGACAGTTCAGCTAGTAGAGGCATGAGGAAGTAACCTTCATCAGGGACGGATTGAAGACGGTCTAATGCTTGCAGGCGAGACGGAGGAAGTAAACCAAGTTCAACAAAGTGCTTCGTTGCAATGGAATTGTGAGGTTATGTATTTGAGATTTATTCAAATCAAAAGTTCTCATTTTTAACGGTTATAGAATAGAATAATACACTCAATCGAGAGAAAACTATGCAGAATCTCTCCAATAGAAAGTTCAAACTAGTTTAGATGTAGTATAAATTATACTTCCATATTATAGTTGAAATATTGATATTTTGTAAGACTAAATCATGTTATCAAAATGCAAAATTTTCTATCTGTGGTAGACTATTATCATCACAAATTAACCATATGGTACAAATAGTATAATTTGCTGAGTTTGATAATTCTCCGAGCTCTATTTACAAAATGTTGATATTTATATTAAATATTTGATTAAACAACCCTGCAAAATCTACAACTAATAATACTATATAAGATGCCAACAAATTAAAATAACAAGAACGACTGCTAATAACAACCAAGTACTCGCTAATCAAAACAAGAACTCGATGGTGATTTTGGAATTTCAAGAACTTACCTAGCAGAGAAATTGGTCGGAATAGAATATCATGCATTTGGATTGATGTCAATTTCATGAGATTCATCAATTTCAAAAATTTATTGGAATATTGTTAGAAAATATTTGAACAATTATGTGATTTTTTTATAACCTGATTTCATACTGACTGTCAATATCTGATAATGTCCAACATATCATCTTTGAGAGAACTTAAATTTTGTCATTTTATAGAGATACATAACCTAATAACATTATAACATGTATTTTACCAAAGATGAGAGAAATACAATATGAAAATATATAATATTTTTAATTTATAAATATATGTGGAGTATAAGTCATCCATGGAGTTCATGGATGGCTCAGACTCGTATCTTGTAGAAATTAACTTTAGCATAAATAATTATATAAAGATACGTTAAGTTACATTAAACACATGTTCATCATAGACATGAAGTGCTAGACTTTAACAAAAACGAAGAAGAAATCCGTTCAGGACTGTTTGTGGAAGTTCAGCTACAAGGAAAGTCCATGAAGTTCATGAAACGACATGACAAAAAACAAAACCAAAAAATGAGATATGCTCTACTCTTCTCATGATTCACTAAATAAAGTGAAACTAAGACTTAGAAAGATCAGTGTCCGTGTCTTCTATACTCTCTGGCTATCTCATGTCCATCTTGATCTTCAATGATATCGTCATTTTCTTCATTATCATATGTAAGTCAAATGCTTGCTTCAACTGCTATCTCCTGTTCTAGTCTAAACAACTTGACTCCTTATTTGTACTACGGTTTTCTTGTTCCCAAACTAGTTGGAGAGAATACCTTAGAATACCCCAGGAATCACTAATGTGTGTGGACTTCTGACTTCCTGCTTTATTGGAAAAAGAATACTTATATGTGCTTCTTTCCCCTTATTCTGGAAAGGGTGATAAAGTTCCACTACAAAAAAGCTATGTGCGCCTGGGGCCTAAAACCTGGTAAAGTAAATTAGTATAAAGTTGAACATTGTAAGGGACGTTTCCCTTTTTCACTTGAACAAAGTATTGAATCGAAAATATGAGAAGAAGAGGATAATACAGCTCCGTATATTCCCTGAGTATAGAATCTATAGCCATGCAGCGGGCAGTACAAAGTATCTGTACCTTATAGATGTCGTATATCCACGGGAGCTACTGACCGTTGTGGAACTTAAGAAACTCGTGACTTTTTCTTTTCTGAAACATGGCCGGCCGCCAGGACCGATGCAGCAGATTTGTCACTATTATTGGCATCGAACGGCTCATACCTCCCTTTTCTCGCTCTTCCCCTCCCTCCCGTCCCCTCCTCTCCCGACCAGCAGATTGTGGACGGAAACCGCTCGAATAGAAAAAGGAAACCACCCGTTTTTGGAGGAGACCGCGACCACCGGTTTGTCTGTTGACCACTAGCAGTGTAATGTGGCCGCCTCGTGCGCAAAACGTGTGCCAGTTGACGCATCCGTAAATGACATAACGGCTATGATTTGATGACTATATCTGGTCTCGGCAGGAAGTTTGAACTATGGAGTTAGAACTCCATAATGCGACGGGAGTATCATCAAACGAGTCGGTGGAAAAATATCATCGCAGCGAGAGAATGATCAGAATGGCGATGGTGCCTTGCGGCAGGTATTCGTGCAGGCATTATAGCCGAGATTAAAAAGTGATGGGACCAACGAGCATCAGCTAGTTTGCAGCCACTTCCGCCCATAACCATGGCGGTGTGAGGTCGAATTTCGTTCCGAGAGGGCTCAGTCCTTGCAATGGCAGCAGTTTTTTGCTGCAAAAAGCCTTAGGACGAAAAGAACTAAAAATTAAAGAGTCGTGGGTCTGATAAATGTTTCATCATAAAGAAAAAAAAAATTCATCATAAAGAGAAAAATAAAGAGATATGAGTTAGTCAGCATAGTCACCAAAGCTCTTTCATCACTATCCTCTAACTATTTTAATGTTAGGCATTTTACAATGGGAGAGAAACTAAGAATCTTCTTTGCCCAAGACATAGAATAACAGAACGAGCATCGTATTTTGGCTTAATCATCGTTATTCGCTGACCTTTCTAATGTTAATTTCTTTACGGCAGGAGAGAATATAGGAATGTTCTTTGCTAAAGGAATAGAAGAAAGAAGCTAGCATCGTATCATATACCGTTTGTGGTGAATATATAGAAAACTGTGTGTCAAATCTCATCTCGTAAAAATTACAAACGGGATGGAAGCTTGAACCTGTAAACCTAAGGAACAAGATACTAGAGTTCAACTTTGCTCTTGCTCCGACAAGGGTGCAAGCTCCTGGATCATATCTCTATCTTGCATTAGAGCATTCTAGCTCGCACCGATTCTCTTTTTTATAGCTTGGTTTCGTGTAGGCTCGGTTGCTTCGACACTATCTACATGTGAGTGTGGTGTCTCGCGTGACACCTCAAGTCGACACCTTGCTCGTTGTTCTCACGATGTAGAGTGGATAGCTACTTATGATGCCATCAGAGACGTTGTGTTTGCTATAGCACGGGAGAGCAATTACATGACATGAAGAAAGCGGTGGTATATCTTTCAGACTGGAAGGTCAGTGAGAATTGACAAGTACATGAAGAGAGAGGATCAAGTCTTAGTGGTAGATGTAATTGTCATGAATCCGACATGAGACTCAGTGGTGACGAAGATGATCATCCATCCCTCAAGATGGATTGCAGACGTGACGACAGTAGCGAAGGTGACCAAGTATAGGAGTATGAGGAAAGATATCATTTCATCTCTTAGTCTTAGAGATATATGGATCGTCAGCTTCAGAGTTAAACAATTTTATTTCAGATTGTGCTAGAGTCTACCATGAGAGGCGTTAGATAATAACACCTTTTTTCTTTTTTTTTTGCATTACGTTCTTTAGACAACGAGTTTTCATTATCTTACAAAGAGCTTTAGCAAACGAGATCCACATAAAAATAATTGTAGTAGAGGATGTTATTTCTTTTAAACTTGTTCTATGCAAGAATTTTAATTTATCGATGTGTAAAAAGTTTTAAAAACGATAAGCTACTTTGGCACCACATACAACAAAGCTTGAGCCCGCTGTTCTTCCTCTCTTCGAGACGTTTACTGTTTTGCCCGTTGGGTCCCTCTTTCCCTTGTACGGCTTGATGAGTCTTTCCATCTGTTGTCTATGCATTGCGTCCCGTCTACATGGACAAGTGGAAAGCTCGGCACCGTCTGTACACAGCAGAAAGGACGACACCGCGTTTACGACCACGTAGGGCTGAGAAAGAGATGGGCAAGCACTAAAGTCGAGGCGGACAAGTGGATACTATGACAGCCGAGTCTAAAAGATCTTCAGGACTTCGTTGCACCAACGTACGATCCGATCAGATCAGAGGTGCAGTCTGACGTAAGAAAAACGTTCAAGTTACGCTGAGCTAAAAGCTACCCAGGTTAAGTTAAAGTGAGTGACAGAATGCTGACGTGGAGGGAAAGTACCGAAGGGACTCTTTATACGATACTCGAGAGACTCTCTGAGAAAGTGCAAAGTACTGAACAGAAACTACTGATAATGACGATCTTCTCGTCGAAGCAGACATCGTTCTTGGATTCTCGTTCTCCACTGCAAGAAACGTTCGTCCGAAGAAGAGCGATGAGTACGATGCTCTTCCTATCAGTAATAACGGTATCTTTATCTTCGCGGAAACAAGAATGAATGAATGTACTCGTCACGAGACTCGTGGTGGAATTCATCGAGGTTTTTACTTGTATTTACTTTTCCCCGTTTTCAAGAGTTAAACTGTAACGTCCAACAGTGATCCAACCATTTACTTGACCAGCGTCTGGAGCCTTTGCATGCTATGAAATCCTTTGACATTGCGACTCATAAGTTTAAGTTCTTTTTTGTTGCGGTTACTAACAGTTTTATAAAATATTTTAATTATTTTCACCTATTTGGTATAGAATTTTTGGTTAATATTTATATAATAACCAGCGAACAAAAATTCCCAGAAGTTCATCGAGCATGCATATTTAGCATGTAGTTGTTAGAAGTGTTATGTTCTTCCCTACAACTTAGAGCAATTTTATAAGAGTACCAGTTTGGGAATGAAGTGACGAATAATATGCTCTCTCGTTTGTTGGAGCAAAATTCGAATGATTCTGAGTAGGGTATTACCAACTCTATTGCTCTCAAAAAATGAGAGGCAAAAGGAAGCATAAAATACTATAAAAGACACACAAATTAGAGATGCAATAAATATATATATACTAAAATATTCTGAACTGTTCTTTGTGAATCCTTCAGATAATGATCTTTGGAAGTTTAATGAGTCAATCAAAGCCAAACTGACCTCTTTTACTCTTCCTACAAACACTCGAAATGATAGATTTGCTCCCATTCATTCCGAAAGATGCTAAGTTTTTAGAACTTTATTTCTCCGATCCTCTTCACGAACTCTCTTGCTTCTTCCTCTCGTTCTCCCGTATAATCTCTGGCCAGATCCAACTGAGACCAAGATCAGTTAACAAGCCATGGAAGGACTAGTTTTGAATAGCATTGTACTCGATTTCACTAAAAAATGGTGGAACACCCGCTTACTTATTCGACTTCCAACAATTCAACACACATCTATAAAATCGCAACACTTTGCGCTCTTACAGCCCTAGGTAAATCTACACGGCCCCAAACATCATCTACACTGAAAATTGCATTTAGTGCTTATAACACTATTTCATGTGACGTCAAAATTCAAAGAGAATTAACTCTAGTTATGATAATATTTACTGAATGACCATTCATCGTTGTTTAATGAATATGTAACCATGGAAAAACCATCACGATTTGATTTTGTTGTGAAAGGAGTAAATAACAAAAGTCATTTCCGCTGTTCATTGAATAGTATTTAACTATGGAGTCACTACCTACCTCGAAAAGAGAAAACGAGATTCGATGTACAAGGACGTGGGATATTTTCCGAATAGCTCAAACCAAATCTACGAGTTATATTTCATACACGTCAAGACTCTAACGTGAACTAGAACTAAAATGAAAAATATACCCTTGTTTATTAAGTTCGAACCCACATTGGAGTCTCTTCTCGTTTGTTATATTTTACACACAGGCTTAAAGAATATGATAGTATATTTTAAATCAGTGATCTAATTGATGATTAATATTCAGTTGTATATACATCTTCTTTGCTACATAACTGTCACGTTACAAAGTCTTACAATTTAGAGAATTCCATACACAAGAAGTCCCGCTTTATCGCAAATAGTCGTAGGACAAGACTGTTACAGTATTTAGCTGCAAGAGTTAGAGTATATGAGAAGATTTACTGTTCAGTTTGCACAAGCGACACTCGCACTGTTTAGCAGAGCCTTCGGAGAAAACTGGTTCCTATAGTATACTGTAGTAGCGAAGAAATAAGGATTTTCGACTTCTTTTGTTGTTGCAGGAGCCGCAATCTGACATGGAACAGAATTTTAGTTATGCGTGTTGGGAGGGATACTACTGATGTGAAAGGATGTACGACTGGATTGTACCTTTTCTTTCTGATGCATAGCCCAAGTGCACAGTCTGTTGCCTCACTGAACGTACCTTGTACTGCAACAGCTTGATGAGGACTTACAGCAGATCCTGCGCTGGGAGATTAATCACTGGGAGTTAGCGATCAGCCCTAACATAGTATTTACCAGGAGCTTATGGTTTACCTCTTCGAGTATTTACTTCGTCATTCCCGGACTCACGTCTGGATAGCATTGCATTTTCTATCATACACGAATGCTCAATCTTCATAAGCGGACTGTCCTTCCTCAAAAAAGTAAGCACTCTGTACTGTAAAGTTGATCTTCTCTTAGTCCTACCCACCAGTGTGTATGATGGAAGCAGCAACCTAATAATTCAGAAGGTTCATAGCTGTGGATAGATTCTTGGGGACTCGAAACTACAGACTTCAGTGAAACAGATATCTTTATCCTCAAGAGTATGCTTCTGCTAAAAGCTGATTTTAGCTCAATCGCACAAAACCTGTTTACACACCAAAGCAAGAGTAGAGGACGAATGTATCTGGAGATTCCATCACTGTAAGAGACGTAGGATTTAAAACAAACTTTAGAGTTCTGTTACTCTAGCTCACTGGGGCTCCGGCTTGAAGGTTTTCTCGCCGTGCTTGTCGTGAAGCTTACCTGCCGGACCAACTAAACCCGATGGCACCTTGGGTTGAAGGAACCCATCAGTGACTGTGAAAGTTCACATCTACTCAACACTAAGTTAGTTTGGTCAGGTCAGAATAGAATTCAATAGAAACAAGACGTACCTCCCGCCTTTGTGTGTGTTTGCTCAATGATTGACTTCGGATTTTGGTGGTAGCTTGTAACTCCTTCTCTAGGTACTTAAACCTGATAATGTTGCTGGCTTTCGTCCAACACTCGTTCAACTGTGATGTGGACATTGTGGAGTGATGTCCACTCAGACGGCGTTGATCCTCGCGTTCACAGAGCCCACTAAGGGTCTGTTATTCAAACACGAGGAGGAGGAGGAGGAGGAGGAGGATCGTGCAGATTTACGTAGTTGAGTTCACTTCCGATCGAAACATTTTCGCTCCGTTTGGTTGACCATTTGTGCAGCGTCAAGCCTACGAGTCTGTCCGACTCAGGCGCTAGAGGTTGTTGGGCATATTCGTCACTCCAGCAAAAACGATTAGCAGAAGGTAGCACGAGTTACTGCTATACATGGGATTTCAGGATTATTTCTTCGTCTTTTACTACACCGTGGCTGACGATAACGCTATGATAGTGCACTGGGGATGTATCGTCTGGGACTGTTGAAATGGGAGAGAGCGTGGGTCTGGATGTGTACAGCGGTATCTCTTATGATCCATCCACACTTCTCGCTTAGAGTACAGTGGAAGGACCTGAAGAGAAGCTTGCATCTTCCTGCTAGTGGCCCAGCATAACTGCAGGATTGGCCCTCACACCCAGTAGAGCACATGGTTAGGCCTAATTGTCGCATTCCAGTTTACCAGTCGTTGACATCACCCACAAACAACGCAGGAAAACCCCTTGTCTGCTGTGGGGAACGCCTGGATATTCCTGGATGAGGATCCAGTTTTTCGTGATGGGGACAATCGTATTGCTCTACTATGCAGGTTTGGGGCCCGACTGAACTCCCATTGTACCAAATGTAGTTAATGACTCGTATCTAAACCTATTTGGACACACAACACGAAACGTGAGCAGATCTCCTATCGCTCTCTCGGATTGTAATGCTACCTTGTACATCACCAAATCTCTTTTCTAAGCTCAGGTGAAACAGTGAATCTGTTGCGGCCACAGTACCTATGGGAAGTTGTACAGGGGAGTTGCCATCCGAAACAGGTAATTCACAACAACGCAGGATAAGTCACTAGAAGCTGCGAACCGTCATATGGACTCGCCTCAACCTGTGGATGTAAGAAACATACCTTCTTCTCTTCCTCAGCAGGCGATGCTCTAAGACGATGCTTTGCCTTATATGCTCCGGGATGGCTGTCGTTTTCACTACTCTAGTACAGCTCCAGTGAACGTGCTCTCACTAGGTTTCAGTCACCTTACGGATTACGGTTCCTTATTGCCAGTAGTTCCATATAGTCATTTAGTATCTGTTGCGAGGCTGATCTGAAACGTTCTTCTCCAGAGGTGATATGCGAGGCTTTCTATGAATCAAAGGTTGCTGAGAAACAGCTGCCCACGTTTGAAGCAATCTTAGCATTTTGCCGTGTAAGAAATTTTTGGCTCATGATAACAGCTTCCCTGTAAAATTCGCCAGACACAAGACCACTGCTCAGTACGGACGAGTCAATGTTCTGTGATGAGTGATGTTGGATACAACAAGGCGGCAAGCGCTTGACTTGAAACTTCCGGGTTGGAATGGGTTGAGGAGCTCAGCCTGAAAGGGTGCAACGACAGATCAGACGACGATAGAGAAGTTTCCAGTCGAGAGTTCGTATTTTCTAGTAAGAGAGGAAAGTTGATTGTAGGTGGCAACGTGATCAAGTTGTCTACAGTCCAATGTGTTAAATATGGTGGCAACCCTGGTACTCTTGTTGCGTGAAAATTGGCTGGGGGTGAAGGCAAGTTTGTTAGGCTTTGTTGTTCGGAGAGTCTTGTTGCTTCGCAGGAAAATGTTTAGTGTTCCTGGAGACAAAAGGAATCGCAGTCTATCAGATACCAATCTAGGCAGTCTCCATTGAGAATCAGCTTATTCTTAAAAGGGTCCCAGTCAAGTGAGATAACTGAAGGCTGCTAGAATATTGTTACCGCAGTCATTTTACGGTATACGTAGGGTGTGGGCCAACTAAGAAAGGGGAGCTTTCCCGTGAACAAGTTAAACGAGATCTCTAAGGGACGTATTCAACTCTACAACTACCTGCGAAGTAGCTGCCAACTTACCCGGGACAGACTTATGTACTTATGGAACTGACCCCCCGAGCTTTCTAAACGAACATGATACGCCCTGCTGATCAAAAATAAGTGTTCGAATGCGATAAGGACTGCTCGAAGATACAACAGATCTCGGACAAAAAATCCTTTGGGTGCCAGGTAGGGACAAGGTATTCCGCCGTCAACCATCAGTTGTTACAACTCAGGACCCTTCATCACGAGGCAGCTGCATTTAAACATCCTAAGTACTGAGAATTTCCCTGAATTTAGGATGGTTACCTGTTTCATTATACTTACTAGTCGAACTTTCCATGGCAAATGTATCACTAGGAGTCTAGGATCGAGATCGAACTGCTTGCTATGGCAACAGCTTACGAGAAAGCTAACAGATAAGTCTTTCGCTTGATAGCTTACAATAGTAATATAGGGTCTGGTAGATAGATTAATAATAACGGGAAAATGACATACGCTTCACTAAATTAGTAACAGAGGATCGGGTAATGCTCCAAGATCATAGAGGAAGGGTACAGGGTGGGTACGGAGATGGAACTGGACATGTTCGGATACAGAATGGTTAATGCCTCTAAAATATGGTGGATGTAAAGTTCGGCTGTAAAATGAGTTTTACTCCCCTTGACAGATAGGATCAGGAGTACTAAATCATTCTCTACGGTAAGCAATGAACATGTCAATGAGAAAACTGCTGTTGGACTGCTTTTGTATTCAAGTCGAGCAATTCCCAGATATAAGTCACGTGTCAACTGGTAGCGGCAGGGTGTGGAAGTCGGTCGGAGTTCAGAACCGGCAGCTGTAGAATTTTTTACTGTTATCCTGGGTAAAGTGGGTACAGGTCAAGCTACAGTACTTGGCATCGAGTGAACCGGTCCAAGTAGTGGCACCTACCTGACACGGCTTCGATGACTATCAATCGTTACTCCCTCGAATTTTCAGAGACGGCTCAACCTGTAGGAGATAACTTTACCACACGGAGGTAAGTTCGTCCCTATAACTAATTATATGATGATACATCTCAGGTCAGCTGAGGTACACGCTGGATGGAGAGGGCAAGGGATGAGCCATGGCTGCTGATACTCTTTCAGTGACTTCGGGTAGTAGCGGACAAGGTGTGAAAATGCACAATGTCCGTCGTCTTACTTATGATCGTTTCGTGCTTCAAGTTGTTAAGGTGCAACGCTGTTCAGCATTTGATAAGCATTTTCTTGGCCACAAAAGGATCACAAGTTTAAACTTTCTCCCATCCTGTGCAAATGTGAAGCAGCAGTGAGATAGCGAGCAGCATACAACGACCCTTGGAGAACGTGTACTAGGAATGGAGGAAACGTTGCTGTGGACACAAATACATGACTGTTAAACAAGACAGCTGATAACGGAATACGTGCCAGAGAATCAAAGGCAATACGGTGGCTCTAAACTTATGTCAGGATAAAATCACCTTATCTTGCGGACCCACCAGAATCTTCGGAAGCTTGAAGCTGTATTTCTTGCATTCAAAGGCAAAGCTAAAACAGTCTCCCTTAGTCAACGTGGCAAGCTTTCAGCGGAAGCCCAAGCATTGAAGTAGCGATGTCATCCAAGAACACTTCGTACCAGGTTTCCATATCGTATCGGCCGAAGGAATTTTCTCCAAAGCCTTGCCTAATGAATAAGGATGAGAGAAGAATGTACAACGAAAGAGAAGACGACCAGTCTGAGCTTGTCCAAACGCGTTGATGCTTTGAGTAATTTGTGTACTGAAGCAAGGGTTACTCCCTGTTCTGCTCTATCCGGTATCATAAAGAGAGGGTGACTCCCAGATGTGCTACAACAGTTACAGCTGACGACACCACTCAGCTCCAAAGGTTCATAGCACCTCGGCCCTCTATGTCCATGAATGGCGAATCTATGTCCCTACCAGCAAGCGAAGCTGGACCTTGAACCAAGCAACGAAGTTCAGACCATCAGTGTCATTATCATGCTCTTACTCCTTTCTTACCCCACTTAAGACTCCCTGAGCAGCCATTTTTTGAGGATGGTTTTTCACCGATGGCCCCTCGACATTTGGGTGCACCACAACAGCACTTCACATTTGCTCCAAACTCCACATACCTGCTCGCCCAGGAAAGTGCTTAGTTTAAAATCAAGGAGATGCCCGGATGCAATGTGATCTGACATGAACAAGAGCAGTTAAATCTACGGCAAACTGACTCACTTGTAGTCGTAAGTCAAGGGTTCTCCCAGTTCGATGTCTCTAAGCGCAAACACACCAGCTCGTGTTTCTCCATCAACTCTCCTGAACAAAGGAAAGCTATCAAATCGATTTGATGTCCAATCAATAGTCAAAACACAAACTCCTGTTTCAAAGCTACACCTGTACACACGTACATGAGCAAAAAGAAGATGATGGAAACAGTAACAGATTATCCTGGAGAGATCTGCGTGAAGAGATCACTATATACTCTGCCAATGCATCTAGACCACGGGACTGATTGTACACCTAAACTTACCATTTCTCAAGTTTACAATTGGGCTGACAGCTATGGTTGAGAAAACGAGACGAATTGCCTTTGAAAGTTGCATCGATTATGAAATCCTTCATGATTTCACACATGTAAAATTTACTGATTCCTCTCCCTTTCATCGCCCACAAACGCTTTTCACACATTGCATCATTAATAACTGCGAAACACAACACCACTTTCACACTAGTCTCAGCATGAGCAAACTGATGTTCCAACCATCTCGTATTGGACGTAGGTCTCCAAAAGACAAATGCTTGGATGAAGACAAATATGCGTGTTGCCTTAATGTTAAGATTACACTGCAGTCTGCAGACTCAAGCTTAAGGACAACATCTCGAGCTTATGTCGAGAATAACATCCGGAAAAGAGGCTCGAAGGTGAAGCAGTACGGAAACAAGCTATAGCTTACATGCCAAAAGGAAAGGTAAATGAGTAGAAATAAAAATAACGGTGCAAATGAAGTGGTCCGTTTCGTGTTTCAACTCCCCTAGCAAATCTACTGGAACAAGATGCTGGTAAGAGACTCATAAATGACAGCAAGTCTTAAAACCTAGACCTCGACTGGTATGTCCGGGCAAACGACTGTCCATACCAAGGGTCATCTCAGTTAGCCAAGGACTAGTCTACCCAACTGTATAAGGTCTACTTGAGCTTCAAAAAACTCGAATCAGAAACTGCAACTTCCAGGCGCTGCCTGTAAACACATTCTGGGAATCCAAATCCTGAACTAGAGTCATCATGATCATACACACGAGATCATACACCTGCATTCTTCATACAGCAGGATTAGCTTATCTAAGCCGGGTACCCCCATTATATGATGAAACTCAACGCCTGACAGTAACGACAAAGCTCCGTGTTGTTCTTTCACATCTGGAGTCTCATTATCCAGGAAGGTGTCATTTCGTTTATCACCCATGGCTAGAGAATGACAAATGACTTCTCAGGTTCACTGTCTGACCGATCAAAGCCTAGCTGTTCTAGAAAGTAACTCAATGTATACCAAGGAAACAAGGACAAGTGAGGAGCACAAGGAATAAAAAGAAGAAAGTATGGAGGTTGAACTGAAACATATTCGGACCTTCGCCAATATACTCAATAATGAACTCCCCTTTTCGAATTATCTCGGCAGACTCCGCACCCCACCCACAGTTTTCGGTCTGAACCAAGAACACACAGAATCAGCGACAGTTAATTTTTCTTACATCTCCACCACCCGGAGGTACATCCAGCTTCAAAACATGGTTTACCTGAGAAGTGACAGCAAAGTTCCAGTACATCTGAGCAAGTTTTAGCAGCGCTGATAGCTAGCCCTGGGAGTTTCGGAGATGTTCACAGATAAATAGTGGTGCAATCGACGTACCTTGACGATTTTCAACCGCTTCTCCTTGCGATAAGGTCTATTGGTACACACTTTCATGCACAAGCAGTGCTTGGAGCAGCTCATTGATTGTACCCTGTACAACCGAGAACGATGTCCCTAAAAGGTGTAGGACAGGTATTCTAACAACCCAAACCCGTGCACTAGCTGCCAGGCAACAGCCATTAAAACAAGCGACGATCAGCCTGTACTTAAGTAGAAGGTACGAATTTGAGGGCACGAACAGTAGAGAGAAATGAGCACTAACTGCAAGAAAAATACGGCATCAACTTCTTCAATTTGAAGTAGTAAGCTAAGTGTTGTTCTGAGCAGGCCAATGACCAGCAGGAGGTCCAGAGGATGCACCTGCACTCGCAGTCGTCTCCACATTTTAAGTTGTCTCTTCCACATTTGCAGCCGACGCCGTCATCCGTATCATCGCGTTTTTTCTTTATCAAAAACTCGTCTGACGTGAAGTCAAGGCATAAAATCGCAAGACAACTGAAATCTAGGTTTCTATCATTCTGTCCGTCTAGGTTCCTACCTTCCCAATACTATTATTATAAATCTGACGGACTTGACAAACTTCTTTGCATTATGTACAAATTACAGCCTCACGTGTATAACCCCGCCTCCAAAACTCTAAGAACGCCAGCGAACTCTAAACGCCTGCTGTGTCGCGAGTATAGCTCCAAATCCGGATATCCACATAGGGCCGACTAGGTTCCTACCTTCCATTACTATCAGCTGATAAATCTGACGGACTTGACAAACTTCTTTCCATTATGTACAAACTACAGTTTATTCCGTTGTAACTTACACTGGTGATAATAGGCTAAATGTAAATCATACGAGGAGAATGTGAGTCAAGTGAATCATCAATAAGATGGCCTGATCGTTCTTGGTAGAGATTACAGTTCACCGGAACTCACTCGCTATGAGTGAGTTCCCTAAATGTAGGTCTTCTTCTCGACACAAAAGGTTAAACTTGTAACGATGTTGGGTTTCACTAGGTGTGACTGATTACCAGGAGATAAGTTTTAGAGGATAGGCTATTACTCTCATTTGCAGAATTTCCCCAAGAGAGTATTCACATCTGCAGCTGAAAGGATACTTCGTCTGATGTGAGTGTAAGGAGGTGGTTCATCAACCCTCATAACCTCATCTTGAATCTCACAACTGATTTTGAACTCTTCAACTGTTCCAGGTAATGGCAACCATGCAAAAGTATCCTGCAAAACACACCACGCTAGAACAAGTCAATTCCTTGACGGGATATATACGACACAGAGTACACGATGAACAACAACTCTGGGGAAAAAAGTTTATGAGCAGGCTCGGATGGTTCCGAAAAGCTGAGAGACTATGGTCTACATTCAACAGAAAAGCCTCAAGATAAATAAATAAATTTGAAACACTGCAGCTCCTCCGTGTCTGTTCAAAATTTTCCATCAAAATTAAGAAATGTTATACACAAATTCGCTTTCTAGCGGCGACTTGCTGAGCTGGTTGGTCGATAATGTGACTGACCTTGATACTTCGTGTGGGTTGCTTGTGCTGCAAATGGAGAGCAGATCTGTGTCAGCAAACAAACCATGTGCAAGTCAATAGAATTCATTGTGGGCTTATAAAAGCTCTTTAACCCTTCCAAAAGCCTCACAACTCTGATCGTCATAGGCAATCAGGGTTGTTTCTCTCCGCTGAGAGATAAACAGTGGGGACATGTGCTCAGAGCCACAGTGGCGGGGCATGGGTATACAGAGCATTGACCTTTTGCTTCCCTCAGGATTGTTAGACTAGGCGGACGCACATTTAAGCAACGAGAAACAGTGAAATTACCAAATGTGAAGGGACTTGAGATGAGAGCTTGAATGGTAACCTCCTGTCACTGGGATGGCGCCAGCAGATTGCCCAGCCAGGTTTGTCGTTGAAAAATATCATATCTGCCGGCCATGGGCAACAAAATTTATGTACTGCTATTGGGCACTCTTCACATCTCCACAACCTTCCAGTACGATGCCCTCCACATGCGTAACATACCTGCAGAAGTGTGAAGCTAGTTATGTGACAACCATTCACTGTATGATCCACTGGCTCATCGAACTACTTGACATAGTTCGACTTGCCACCTGTTTTCCACTGTCAGTCCAACCAACTTCCATCAAAAATTTTGTAAATGGCTCATTCTTTGAACATCTGAAAGTCCAAGACGTACATGTTGTGGGCAACTAAAGGCTCCCTTCTTACGCCAGATCCCGTCATTGACTTTGGAGCACTGAAGATGATATAAGTGTCGACAATCCTTGTGACAACATCGGACAACTTCGCGAAACGGAATCTGTAATTTACAGCTGTAGCACTCCACCTGAACGAGCAAAACGGCAATAAACATATATTTCGAGAGACACAAGTGGCTGGTGAATCTCACAGAAGTCGAACCGAAATCTTACAACCTGTACGAACTAGACACAATCACGGACATTCACACACAACAGTAAGCAATGGCTACCTTCGTTATCCAAAATTACATGGATCTATATATGTATCTTTGTGGCGGTGAAGAAACTGTTAAACTTCGATACAGGTGGAAAGGGGAAGGGATGAAATGTGAAGACCATAACGACTGCAGATACGAGAGAACGTTACTCATACCAAGAATGTACGTATCTGGTCACATAATTGAAGTCACTATAAGGACCTCAGCAATTGAAGGAGAAAGGTGTCGAGGAGAAAGTAGAGAAAATCAGACCGCTGGAGTCAATCTAACTGAATATCGAACCTCAAAAAGGTTAAATACCCCAACTGACGAAACGGGAAGAGCACGTTTGACAATCTCTTGACCTTTAATTTCGAACATAGCGAGGGAACTGGAAATTGTCCCGAATTCACAGCCAGTCATTGACGTGAAACAGGTTATAAACAATGTACCCGAAATTCAATGATGGAATTTTTCGCGATTATCGATGGTTGGGGTGAAACCCGTTTGGTCTAAGAGGACGTTGGGACCGAATCTAAAATCAGGTGAGAAATTTTGTCGAGTATATACGTAGTTGCAGGACATTGAGCGGCCGAAGTGTTGTGGTTCTAATTTAATCCGAAGTCAACAAGAAACTTGTGAAATGCTGACACTGACGGGAAAGTGTGGCACTACCTGACGCTCTAAGACATAGGCAATAGGCTACTTCACTTCACCAAAAATTAACTCGAGGCTGCCCTCGAATTATAGCCTTGAGTAGAGTAGACATCTAGAGACATGGTCCAATCATAGATGAGAGTGAGCAGACTCAGAGGCGCTAAGGCTGGAATTGATCGCGAGGAAGACGAATCTAAATACAAAAGATGAGGTTTAAGACCTTAACAATGCTGTCCAGCGAATATGTATGTAACAAGAACTTAGTTTCCGTCTTGTGAGACCCACATTTGTATTCCGAGGAGAAGCGACTTGAATTTTACTCTGTCTGGTTGTTTGCGTGTGGGTGCTCCGGTTCGAAGGTGACCAGAAATTCATCGCGCAAGAAATTAGACGTCTACGTTAAAACAACAATTGTCGTGCAGGATCCTCATCGGATAATGGAATCAGAGGTTAGTGTTCGAATACTGGTCTAAACATTACAGCTTTTCTTCCGATTTTTGGTTCGAAATTACCGAGTAAACTTGTACAAGGCATTACAAGAAAGAGTGGTACCTCGTTAGAAGGCGACTCAAGAGCTCCAGAAGCAAAGGGACCGTCAACCTCAAAGCTTGATGTCCTTCCATCCTGCAGTGTTATTTTACTTTCAGTGAGAACTGCACCAGCTGCATCAGAATCTTGCAGGTCTTCCCCACTTGTGACATGCAATGTTGACTCTGCTCGCCCATCCGAGAAACCCAAAGTTGGTGTTTTAAAAATCTTCTTGCGTCGAGAGAGAACGAGACCATCGGCAAATGCCCTTTTCCTCGTCATCGGAATAAACTCTTGAGATCTGCTCCGGCTTAAAGATATGTCTCTCTCAACGCTGATAACACTGGACTGAGGCATGTCTCCCTTACTTGAATGGGCAGAATCAGCATCTCTCCTCTCGCCAACAAACTCCAACTGCACTATTGTATGATCAAGGCCAGAGTTCCAAACCTCCTTTCTGTCCCAATCCTCGCAACAACCAAGATGTGGACGTTTTCCCCCTCCAGAATTCTCCTTCGTCTCGGACTTGCGCTTCCCCATCTCAAGTCGTCCTTAACTCGCACGACTCTATACTGTCTCAGCTCTTCCCTCGAACCTGAGACTATATTCTCTTAGCACAGCCCCTGGTTTGGGAACGGGCCCAAGACAAGTGCACCTTCCTTCTGGACATGGCATAATCTAACTCTGTGTTAACAGAAGGTAAGATATCACCCAAAAGACAGACAATGCCTCCTCCTCAAGCTGGACCTCCTACATCCCTTGAAGCGTCCCAAAAACCCCTAGCCAGAGGAATTGGTGAACGTCAGCATTCTCTTTAAACCTTTTCCGCCGAGAATTCAAATGTCTGAGCTCACTCCGGAGCTAGGAAACACAACAGGAAGCTGAGGAAAATTCTTCATTCTCACGTCGCAGAGAACGGAAAACCTTATGGCTTGAACATCCTTTCTCTGAACGTTCTGACTTTTCTCTTCGCTCTGCATACTTCATCCTCCAAAGAGCCAGACGAAACATGTCGACATAAAAAAACGCAAAAGATCGGGGGCAAATTTTGACGGATTGACAAACACTGGAAAGAGAAAAGAGCGTGCCGGGCAGCAAATCAGACAATGCCTTTCTAAATCACTCTATCTCGGATCGACAGATACATCCTGCACCGTGGTTCTCCCTCTGTCTCTCTCCCTGTGTCTGCGAGCTCGCTCGACTGGACACTCCTGCCCGAGTAGCTTCCACATGCTCCCGAGCTTCTATCCCGCAGGTCGGAAAACGGCCGACCTGCCCAACATATTCTCGGGAGGTTACGCCCGGGAAAACTTGCGTGGCCACCTCTGACCGGTTACAAGAGGTTGCTACTTGTGCCAGCCTGTTGGTCATACTTCACATAAATATAAACGAGTGAAGTTCTCAACCTGGAACGTTCGATCGGCTACGGATGATGAGGGCCGTCGATGCAACTTATTCCGCGTTTGGCTGTGAATTTGGTTACAGCGTGATTATTAGAGCCCATTCCGACGTAGTTACCTGTGTATTGATCCTGTCTTCCATCTGAGGATGGAAGAGGGCTGCAACCTTCATTTATTCCCTAACCTACGAGAAAGGTTAGATAATAAATTAGTGTATTAATTAATGTGTAATTCTGGTGAAGTAGTCTCTCGCACTTGTATCTCTGGAGCGCAAAGTCCTTCACTGCACTTATGAGTTTTCAAATCACGTTTGCAGAAATAACTAACATATAATATTTAAATTATTATTTTGATTTTTTTAAATTTAATTTAGAAGAATTAAATAATGAGCATAATATTCTTTATAACATAAAAAGAATGACTCCCGCTCTCGAAGTAAAAAGCTTCCCGGAGCAAACGATAAATGCAGACAAAGATCCCGAATTTAATGCAAAACTATTATCAACTCTTTCAACGTTAGGCTGAAGCATGCTTAATGCAGAATTAGTTACCTCCGGCACAACGGTGTTCTCGAAACGACGTTCCGTCGTTTGGGATGCTTATGAGTCTTTTTTCCATCTGAAGATAGAAAAGAACAGCTAGATTAATCTATTACATAACCCTTCTGTGAAAAAAGATTAAACATTAAATTAATATATTATTTTATAATATATTATTTTTATTAGTAGGTATTATCGCTTGTAACTCAAAGGTGCTTCAGTCTGCAGTTAACTTCACAACATGGAACTGTCTTAACTACTGAGTGTCATTGTCCTTAACTTTTGAGTCAAATATCTATATTGCGTATATTATATCTGTTTTAATTATAGATCTCATCACGTAGCACTATCTTCAATTATTTTGTGTCACTGCTTCAAACTATTAAGTCAAACCTGTAGAATAGATATAGTATATTAGTTCCAGGTGATCCGGAGTAATCACCTAGTCAAACCCTTAGAATGGATATAATTATTAGCTCCAAATGACCCGGAGTTAGCATCAAGTAGAGTTTAGCAAAGACTTTGAAGAATACATTGTATTATAAATAGATTTTAATTTAGATATGTTATCGTCATGTAAGAAAAATGTGTAGCAGACAAAACTCTTCTTCATGTGTCTAATCCGTATCACGAAATATTTCCAAATATTAGTCTAGAGATTACGTAGCCAATGAGAACAACAAAACAACAATATTTTGTCTTGTACATATTTTTTAACAATGTGCAATAAACTTGTCCCCTAATTTCATTTGGGATGTATATTCTTTCTGTACACTATTCATACAACGCGCAACAGCAGCTGATACTGTATTGTCAAAGCATTTGCAAGACAAATGGATATTCAATATATGCATGCTGGGTGAACTTCTGGGAAGTTTTGCTCGTTAATTATTATCATGGAAATATATATATATTAAATAAAAATATATACTAAATAGGTCTAATTAATTAAAAAATTATATAAATATTATTTTTAGTCAATTCTTGGAAACACGAAGAGAAGAACCATAATTCTTCACTCGACAGGTTATGCTTCAAAAGATACAAGTCTGGAAAGCTTTACTCATTAATTTATTAATTTATTCAAAGATTATTTTAATATCTGATTTTTCTTGCAAAAATAAAGTAAATATACAATTAAACGTCTAGATATTTGCCTTTTCCATCTTTCGATGGGGAAAGTGAATATGTATAGAGCTTATATATATATATAGGGTATTTTAAACCTCGATACATAGTACAGTAAGATTAGTATCGCATCACCTCGATACCATAGGAAATTCCGTCCAGACAGGTCCCACAAGCTTCCACAGGATAGCGTTCATTCACGCTGCTACAAACGCCCTAAATGAATAATTTTATTTAGCTAAATTGTTCTAATCAGTTTGAGATTATTATGATGTCTCTCACTGAGGCTCCCGGTACTATACTGATTTGCCGGCGCGGATGGACCAAGGAGTTCTCTTTCGCAGGGGAGCCGAACTGCGAATATGCCCCGGGGATGCCTTTCCGGGGAAATTTGACACGCAACAAGTGTACCACTCCCGGGAGCTTGTGGGAGCCCCCATTGTGAACGGGGTCACATTCGCGCGCTCTTCTTTCAAACCGCAAGGTAGGTGCGTCAGGGTGCATGGGTGTGACTTGAAATCATGTTCGCATTCATGTCTGACCATCGGATTTACTTGTTCTTGATCGTCAGATTCGGAATCTAAGGGTGCTCTGCTCTGAGGTCTGCTGGGAAAAACAGCAAATGTGTTCGTACTCACTCTCCTCTGCCGCTGATCGCTTGCTACAGTACATAGTTAGCTGCTGTGCTGGTCATGTCTCTCTCTGGTCAAGAAGCGTCCACTTTAGACACGAGGGAAGTAGCAACAGTACACGCAAGACAAAGTCCAGTTTGTGTGCGCATACCATTCATAAGCTCATCGACTCCGCGAGACGCGCGCGCTTGTCTCGGACCCCGGCCCTTCTTTTTGCTCCCGTCCCTTTTTCTTTGCTAACCACGTTAAGATATGTAATTGGATGCTTCTTTTTCGTCCTTTAATTGGACGGCTTTGCACCATAGTGATTTATCAAACGGCCTTTGAAGTCCTCGGGGATGGTGCTTTTCGTAATTGTTTATCTGTCTTTCTGCTTTGTAAACTATTTACATGTCTGATTTTGCGCAGATATATTACCAATATATAGATATCTCATGTTATTATGGAATACATCCATAATACATCCATAAAAAGGCTTTTTGGGACTTGCCATATGACATTAAAAAGGTTGAAGAAATGACACGCTTATTCTACATACAGATGCTTGAGGAGCTTGCTTAATTCACCTCAGTAGTCAGAGAACCTGCATATTCACCTCCTCCATCGAAATATGGAAGAGGTAAATATCCAGACGTTTAATTTAATATATAATATGAAAAAATAGATACTAAACTCTAAATAAATTAATGTATTAATATATATGATTTCTCTTACTTGTATTTTCTGAAGCGTGGCAGTCGAATCAAGATTTATGGTTGATCTCCTTGTTTCTAGACATGAGCTAACAGATAATATTTATATCTACATTTTTTATAACAATAAATGAGCAAAAGTTCTCAAAAGTTTATCCAGCATGCATATTCATTTGTTCCATCAGAAAAAAGAAAAAGTAACAAACTTAATTTATTATTTAATCCTTCCTTCCAAAAATGTAAAGGATAAACTAATACATTTATTAACGTAAGTTTTTTGTTCCGTAATCAGTCGTAGTTGTACTCGCTGAAGCGCGTTGCACTTCACTTATCGGTTCTCTAGGACCGTTTCTGCTGTTCTTTGTAGGATTGATGTTTATTATATAAATTAATGTTTTTATATTATAAACAAAATAAAAGTTCATAAAATCGATCGAGCATGTCTTTTGTAGATTCATGTACATGTCATCTACATTAAATCAAATTAAATCAAATTTTTATTTATCATACCTCTAGTACATAGTCGAGCTTGATAGGATCCCTTATTAAATCATGTCTTGATCAGACTCCTGACTGGAAGTACATATTCACCTCTTATAAGTTTAATTAATGCACTAACCCTTCTTATTGGAAAGGTTAATGCATTAATTAAAAGTACTTGAACTGTATATTGTCCTTCGACGTAGCAGAGAGTCTTTATGGAAGCATATCAAACACTATGTTCATTGCACGTACAGTTTTATAGATGTCAACATCTAAGTGTACAATTTTATGGAAACGAACCTCGTAAGTTGAGAAAAAAATTACTAAATTATGAATTTAAATTTAGTTTTTTAAATTTAGTCATCTGGAAAATTTCACCTTATGTTCATTTGATGTTTTTCGGAAGATAACATCTTCTATTTGCTAAATCAATGTTCCTTAGTCTGTCTATTAGTCATTTTATATAATAATCTGTAATCTGCAAAATTTATTTTCCAGGAACAAAATAACTGTAGACAAAACCAGTTGACAGATAACCATTTCTGGTAAATTTCTCCACTCAACCAACTTTAGTCTTTTTCTTTTCTTTCGCCGAAACTTTGGATGCATATTGAGTGTTCATTTGATATATTTCGCCAGAGCACTTGCAAGTAATCATCTTTAAAAAAAATCAATATTTCCCTCATATGATTATAGAAAATAAGTAGATAGATTTATAAATGTTACTAAAGACTACACTAGATTTAACTTCTGACTTTCTTAGTTAATGTTGGTGTCTCGAATAACTCTTTGTCAAAAGTCAAACATTTTAATAAAAGTTCCTGTTGTTTTTTTGAATATAGTATAGGATTAATTTGATCTATTTCAATATAAACCCTTGATATCTTTTCGTTAAAAAATATTATAATTTACTCTAATCCACTTTTTGAACATTTATCGTTAAGTCCGTAAGATATGTACAATCACTTGACTGTATGTGTTTATGTGTTGTAGAGTACAACTTCATCATCATAATCACTTAGGTACAATCATAAGATTCTTCATGCTCCATTTCTTAGATAATTGTATATCTTGAGCATCCGTGAATATATGATTATATATTCACCTAATATTATCATCTAACCCTTCTGGCTGAAAGGGTTAGAGAATAAATTGAACTTCATATTATTTATTTTCTGAATTTCAAAATAAAAACTTCATTATAGTTCTAAAATCGAGTATTCACGTTATTCAAGGGTAACCCTTATGGGTTATCCTTGAACTCCTCACAACTTTGGGGCTAGTTGACAATCAACACTTAGAAAAAAATTAATACTTTCACATTAACTTAGTCTTGATTTATAAATAACACAAAAGGAGCCCAAGTTCCCCAAAGTAGCTAGAGTTCCCTGCAACTTACAATCCACAATGGAGATAGAAGTAAATCCTCTCTCACAAGACAATGTTTTCTTTTGGTGTCAATTATCTTGTCAGTATTCAGAAATAACACTTTTAACCAAAATAACATGGAGCAAGAAGCAACATGAAATGTACTTACATTTCGTGTAAAAACAAAATCATGTACCTGAGACTTTGTAAAAGGGCTGGATCTTATCACACTTGAACTTATAAAGAATGTAAGACAATATTTTTGCAAAGAAAATCAATGAATAAGAATGACAGCAGATTTTTGATGTTATTGCCATATTGTTCAAATTTAATATTGTTCAAATTTAACATTATGGGAGTCGAGTTCAACTACTTATCCAACTAAAATATAATTGATATAGTACATTTGAAACTGATAATGTCATCTTTCAATGTATAACTCGTATGATCCAAGAGATATAACAGTTTAATTTAAGTATATAATATAAGATATCATTGCTGAATCTCGTCGATATTACAAGTAGTCATCGTTTTAAGTGTTTTTCTAATACCATCTAATATATATTTCAACTGTAGTCCACGGATTCTGACAATGCTTCTGATTTCAATTGCTCGAATTGATTTTTCATAACCATCAACTATCACGTGCACCATTTATAGGATAAAGATAACTTCACATTTATTATGCAATAATGATATTACAAATGAATCTAAGAAGAAGCTCGTCCTCTGGTTGGTATTTCACTCTTACTACTAAACACCTAGTGTATTGAGTTGAAAAAGATTTAAACATAAAGCTTTATATATACTTTATAAAGCACCGTTTGAAAGGATATGCCTGAGCAGTTTGAATGATGTCAGTATCTATCTCTCAACGTAGGTACATTGTTTATGAAGAATACAAGTAAGTTTTATTGAAGTTGACTAAGCATGATCAATATTTAGGCATGCTAGTTGCGAATATCATACGAAAGTGTTTAGTTAGTCTACAAACAAAATTTTCATGATTGAACTAATCTCACTATCTTATAAGGTATTTCATAAGGAGATCGGGTATTCCCGTTGCTATCCTTATAAACTTCTTATTATATTTATAATAAATGCATATTGAATAAAATTTGCTAAATAAATATAATTAATATCTGATATATATTTTATGATATGAAATATATGTAAAAATAATAGTTTTGGAATTTAGATACAAATTCGATGTTAGAAAATTCATTTTAATATTATGTTATTATTTTAAAGTACCACATAATATTTTATGATTAAAAATACAACTTATTACTATTTTTATACCTTTTATACAAACAAATATGACTGAGAAATTTGCAAATTTGCAGAAATAATAATAATAATATAGATGTATATACGTTTATATACTGTTCTATAGTGATTCTATAATGATTATTGAAGTATTAATTTTAAAATACAAATAATGTGGATGATGCGAGGATATAAGTATTTAATGGAATAGATACACGGATCTATTCAGTGTGTAGGTAATAACATTGTAGCTTACATAGCTTGCCAAGACTCGAGAGAAACTTATGCATGATAAGTACTCCGTTGATATTTTTGGCTGTATTCTCTAGACCCATTGGAAAGTTTACATTCGGACGTGGAACGAAACAAAACTTGATGGACTAGAATAACAAAGTAATAGACGATAAATAAAAGACATCAAATTTGAAGATTTATTTATAATGTGTAAAGTCAAAGAAGCTAATCCAGCTGCTGTGAAACATGTGTGGAGCTGCTTTTCATTCAAAAGTAAATCCTAAAGTTGCAATGAAACACCATGTTAATCATAAATTTGCTTGATAACACCCCAATAAGGTTGTTTCGCTTTGTATTGTATGCTCACACTCTTGACTGATTATCGACACTAAAATTGACAATGTATTTATTATTTTATTATTTTTAATCATGATTAACTATCTTTATCATTTAATTCATATTAACAATAAAATACACGTAAGACTTTACATGCTATAAAACTGAAGTGTAAAATCAGACATGTCTGACTGTAAATTACAACTTTAAATGAGATTAAATAAGATTAAATATTATATAAATATTATTCAATATTGTGATGATGCAGTCAATACAATCTTCAACACTTCAAGTTGAAGTGTACATGTACTTTAACACAGTGAATAAGATTGTATTGACTGCATCAATACAATACTATTGGAATAAAATTTTTATAGTTAAACAACAATAAGTTATAAAAAACTCTTTCATAAAATAAAATGACCGTACAAATCGTGTATTGCTACACATCCTATGTCTAGTGGGTACATGTTAGCAAGACTAAGAGTCAAATCTAAGCAAGCAAGACTCAAATCCATGACATCGCTAAAAACCAGTTCGTTATTTGCTGATTGTAATATATGAGAACACGACCGCAAATGGTGTGAACGAAATATCAAGTATGACTTGACTCTTCTGTACAGAACTGGGAGGAATACGTGAAGTATACGAACGATAACTTTTACGAAGTAACAATTTGTAACGCCGTTTTCTAAACTGGGCAGTGATTAGATAGCAACACGCGACGCTGGCGGGGTCTCGGGAGCGAAGACTGAAGTGAAGTTCCAAGTACTTAACTGAGGTCGCGAACCCTAAAACAGACTTTTTGTTTTCATTTTCACCTGAGTGCGGGACTGTACCAGCTGAGACACAGCAGAGCGGAGGCTGAGCAGAGAGGCTAATACTTGGTGAGCAGAGAAGATGCTTGGCAGGCTAGAGTCCTAGACCAGATTACACGGAGAGAAAACCTTTGGTTAATAGTTACAAGCTAAAGTTACCAGAGGAATTCTGGATTCGATTTAGTCTTTAGAGTAATCAGAGCGTTCAGAGAGAAGACAAGCTTTTTGGAGAAATTTCAGTTCCAAAGTTAAATTCTCATCAGAGAGTTCCAGTAGCAAGAAAGATTGCCGGTCTGAGCTTTCTTCCGAAACCCTGTCAGCAAGAAAACACAGTGTAATTTATATGAGCCCGTGATTTGTTTGTTATATGATAAGCAAGATTGGATTGAGTGCCAAAGTTGGATTGAAGCGTGTGGTGTGGAGTTGACTCTATTTCGGTGAAATTACTTTACCTTCTTACTTCTTAGCATCCACTAGGCTTCCTAGTCCTAGCTGTTGTTCTTCAGGGGTTACTGCGTTCCGACTTGACCACCAGTAGCGGAAGCACTGCTCAAATTTTATCCAACCCAGGCTCAGAATAGTTTCCATGGTGTTTTGAAACCTGAGATTAGTACTAGAGACCTGCAAAAGACTAGTTGGTTATTCTAAACCTGTCCGACGGTTATCCAATCCTTGTTGTTTATTAACGGAAAGTTTAACGAACTGGATCTGGAGACACAAATAATGTACACCGGTCTTCAGGGAGGTTCACGTTCGACAACTCATTGGTTAGAGACGGACAGCTCGATTCCGTGAGTAGTGGTAGAACGTCACAGTTGGTATCAGAGCAGGTTCAAGTTGAATCTTTGTTGAACACCATCGACAATGGAAGCCGTGCCGACTGAGATGGACGAGATGAAGGCATTTTTGAAGAAGTGGGAAGGCCGACTTGAGCAAGTGGAAGATGAGAACAAGGTGCTGAAGGCGGATTTAGCTCAAGCAAAAGCAGCACCTGAGAAGGAAGCAGAGGTCCATGTACCACAACCAGAGCAAGTCAAGGATTTAGCGCTGCTAGGTGAATGAGCAGTTGATGCTACTCAAGCAGATAAGAATGAAGATGGGTCACAGAAGGCGCAAGAGAATGTTGCGAAAGGCAACTCAGCCAAAGAAGGACACAAGCGGAAAGTGAAGTGGGCTGAACCAGCAACGCCATCAGCCTTCAACGGTGAGAAAAGCTTTTCCATGTTTGAGTTATGAGTTATTGAAATAGAGAATTACCTGGAGAATTTCGATGAGCGCAGTTGGTTCACCTATGCTGTTAGTAGACTGGAAGGAGAGGCTAAGGAATGGTATGGAGGTCAACAGTGGATGAGGAGTTGGAATGGTAAAACTCCTATGTCTACTTGGTTGGAGTTGAAAGATGAGCTCCGAGACATTTGGTACCAGTGGATGAAGCTACACAATTTCAGCTAGAGCTCATTCATCTGAGACAGACAGGGAGTATCAGACAGTATCTCCAGCGGTTTTCTGAGTTGGTTATTCGTTTGCACATGATGGATTACACCGACTTGCTGTTTCACTTGAAGAAAGGTCTGCAGGGTTTTTATGCTAGTGTGTTTGATAATTGGGTTATGTTTCACAAGTCCGAGGACATGCAAGACTTGTTTGCATTTCTGGAAGCAGCAGAGAACACTAGGGAACGTAATTACACCGTGCAGCCCTCCAAGTTTCAGCGTGGAACAAGTGATGGCGAGCCTAGTAGAGGATTTTGGTGCAATCCTCAAGGATAGATAGCGTCCTCTCAGAGTAGAGGTGGTAGAGGACGTGGTGGTGGAAGATTTGGTGTAGCGAGAAGGAGGGTTCCTCGTGGGTCTCAACAGCAAGGAGTTACTCGTGGTCCTACTCAAACACGACCTATTGGATCTTATGCATCCAATGCAGGATCCAACCAAGCTTTGACTTCAGGTGCTAGGAGCAGTGGAGCTAGCAATGCTATACCTTCAAGGACGATCATCTGTTTTCGATGCGGATGAGACGGTCACATCGCTCGTGAGTGTCCTCAACGTTTAACAGCGAGCAATGTTCGTGGGTTGACAGCTGAAGAGACAACTAGTGTTGAAGAACCAGTTGAGGCGACTACTGAAGCAGAAGTATGTGTTGGTGAGCATTTGGTAGAACATGGGGATTTTCTACCGTGGATTGAAGTGAAAATAGGAAACCACCGGTGTTGTTTGTTTATTGATACTGGAGCAGATGTGAATGTCTTGGATGAAAAACTGGTTAGGACCTTGGGGTGACTAGAACCAAGATCATGAGCCCGTTGTTGGTAAGGTTTGTGCAAGGTAGCAACACCGTTACAGAAAAGCTCATGAGTGTTCCTATTACTGTTGGAGGGGTAACCAGGAAGCATGAGTTCCTAGTTATGAACTTGGGTGATACAATGGAGGGTATCTTGTCATGGTCTTGGTTACAAGAGACCAAGGCAAAGCTAGATGTGCAAAAAGGGAATGTCATAGTCATGGATCGATGGGGCTTGGATCAACCACATCCTTTGATCATCAAAGAGAGACCCAAGGAGCCAAACCATGCTGCTCGTAGGTTCCAAAGAGCCAAGGTGACATTTCAGATCTGCACAGCTAGACAGTTTGGAAAGCAGATCAAGTCAGTAGACGAAGCTTGGGTTGCAGTGATGTCTAAACCCAAGGTGGAGACGGATGAGGAAGAACGTGTTGCTGCTCTTCCCATACATCCTGATATGCAAGCATTGATTGAGAGATATTCTCACATAATGCCGGATCAGTTACCAACATGACTTCCTCCGAGGAGAGCCTTGGATCATGCTATTGATTTGGTTCCTGAGGCTACACCTCTATACGTCTTGATGAGCTCAAAGAGCTTAAGACTCAATTGAAAGAGTTGGTAGCTCAGGGTATCTTACGGCCCAGTATATCACCTTATGCTACCCCGGTGTTGTTCGTGGCCAAGAAAGATGGTGTATTTGCATATGTGCAGACTATCGTGCACTCAATAAGGTTACTGTCAAGAACAAGTATCCTCTTCCTTTCATGGATGAAACCACCGATCGGTTGACCACAGGAAGGTACTTCACCAAGCTGGATATACGTTCTGCCATCTTCACTTCCGGATCAAAGAAGGAGATGAAGAAAAGACGGCTGTAAGGACGAGATATGGCTTGTTTGAGTACACAGTGTTGTCATTTGGATTGTCCAATGCACCTGGTACTTTCTGCAGGCTGATGAACGAGATCTTTAGAGATCTCTTGGATGAGAGTGTTATTGTGTACTTAGACGATATCATCATCTTCTCATCCACTTGGGATCAGCATCTAGTAGATGTTGAAACAGTGTTTAAGCGCTTAGAAGCACACCAATTGTATCTCAAGAAGAACAAGTGCTCTTTTGGACAAGAGAGTGTGGTGTTTTTAGTATGTTCGATCGATGCGCAGGGTATTCATCCTAACAAGGCTAAGATACGAGCCATTGTTGAATGGAAGAGACCTGGGAGTGTTCATGAGCTCAGATCTTTTCTTGGGTTAGCCACATACTTTCGGCGCTTTGTTTATCAATTTGCGCATAAAGCCGCACCTTTGTTTGGCTTATTGCGCAAGGCTTCCAAGGTTATTTGGAACCCAGCAGCTGAAAGAGCGTTTCAAGAGTTGAAACAAGCACTGACAGAAATGCCTGTGCTAGCTCTTCCAAAGATGGGAGAACCTTTCGAGGTTCACATAGATGCTTCTCAATGGGTCATTGGAGGAGTGTTGATGCAAGGAAAGCATCCAGTGGCTTACGAAAGTCATAAGTTTTTAGAAACAGAGGCGAAATGGCCTCCTCATGAACAGGAGATGTTCGTAGTTGTTCATTGTCTGAAACGTTGGGAGCATTATTTATTACCAAGTAAAGTTACTATTATAACGGACTGCAAGGGTAATACATACTTTCAGAGTAAACCTCGTTTGTCACGTAAACAACAGAGGTGACAAGTGGAGCTTGCACGTTTTGATATCGAATGATGATATCAAAAAGGGAAGGAAAATATTCCAGCGGATGTGTTAAGCAGACGTGTCGAGGCGTTAACAACTCAAGACACAAGTGAAGAGCTTTTAGATCGAATCAGACAAGCATTGCCAGACGATTCTTAGGCTCAACGTCAGACCAGCCAACAAGAGAGAGATCCATTGGTACGTAATCTCTCATTTTGCAATAGCCTTTGGTTTTATAAGCAAACCAAGGTCTATGTTCCAGCTGGATCTCTAAGGACACTAGTCATGCAAGAATGTCATGATTGTGAACTGGCTGGACATGGAGGGCAGAATATGACGTTGCAACGAGTTAAAGAGCAGTTCTATTGACCGTCCATGTTGGAGGATGTTGTCAAATACGTGCAGACTTGCTTGACATGTCAACAACAACGAACGGAGCGAAGGAGACCTGCAAGGTTGCTGAGACCATTGCCAATACCTGATGGGCCTTGGGAGAGCATAAGTATGGACTTATGCATAGGTTTACTCGCATCAGGAGGTTTTGATGCTCGGCTAGTTGTTATAGATCGTTTCAGCAAACAAGCTCACCTCATCCCTTGTAGGGAAGCAGTGACTTCAAGAGGTGCCGCTGAATTGTTCATACGATATATTTTTAAGTATCATGGGATGCCGAACGACATTGTTTCAGACCTGGATAGGAGGTTTGTAGCTGAGTTATAGAAGAGTTTGTTGCGAAGGCTCGGAACTACCCTCAAGTTCAGTTCCTCTTATCATCTTGAAACTGATGGTCAGACGGAGAGAACTATACAGATAGTGGAGCAAAGGTTGAGGAACTATATCATGCGAGATCAGAGTGATTGGAGTGAGCACTTGGACTTGGTGGAGTTTACATATAACAACACCAGGCATTCGAGTACAGGATTTAAACCATTTGAAGTGGTTTATCGGGGCTCTCATGCACCTTGGACTCCTATAGCTCTAGCTACCAAAGGCATGAAAACACAGGAAGGTCAAACCAGGATCCTCCAGATCTAGAGACTTTCATGCATGTTCATGGTATTATGTTTCAAGAAGCCAAGAAACACATGAAGAAGGCACAACAACGGTATGTCAAATATGCAAACCGTGGTAGACAAGACGTACAGTTCGAAGAAGGACAGAGAGTCTGGTTGAGAACCAAGAACTTCAAAATACCAGCAGGGATGGACTTAGCCAAGAAGCTTCTTCCAAAGTGGGCAGGACCGTTCTTGATCGAGAAGAAGTTAGGTCCTATGACCTATAAGTTACGTGTTCCAGCTAGTATGAAGCATTATCATCTCATCATTCATGTTTCTAACTTGAAAATGTTTCGTGAAGAACTATAGTCGTTGCCAGGAAGATATCAGAAATGACATCCAGTGTTAGAAGCATTACCAAGAGCTGATGATCTTAAATTGATTGAGATAGTAGATCATCGAGCATCACCAAATCCAGATGGAGCTGGAGAATCCGTTATTCAATATCTATGTCGTTGGACAAGTAGAGTTCCGGGATTGGTAAGTGAAGCTTGGGAGTACCTAGATGATCTAGCATTGTACAAGTTCTAGGAACCAGTGCGTAGATACTTTGTGAGACGATAGTCCGCAGTGTTTTCTTCCAGCTAAGCGGTGGATTGAATCGAGTCAGAAGAGTCATGCAAAGGGTCCTTCAAGGACACTGTAATCGAATAGATCTGATCAATCTGCTCGTCTAAAGGTGGAGTTGTGGTCTGCTGACTTCTTATGACTGTCGAATGTCAATCAGATTTAGGTTGACGCTACTATGTGTGTATCATAGTAAGGAGGTGGATCAAATAAAATTGACGAGTTCACCACCTGGAAGCTAGGGTTCTGTCTCACCCGAAAGTTTCAACGAATGCTTGGTAATGGAGCATAGCTCTGAGAAGGAGCTTAATCTTATCCTGGATGGGATAGTGATTCTCTGGATTTGAGAAAGTGTTGTTTCTAAGGTGATATTGCAGGTACCGCAGTTCAATGGAAGAATTTCTTTTTGTTAGTTGGGGCGATTGTAACGCCGTTTTCTAAACTGGGCAGTGATTAGATAGCAACAAGCGGCCCTGGCTGGGTCTCGGAAGCGAAGACTGAAGTGAAGTTCCAAGTACTTAACTGGGGTCGCGAATCCTAAAACAGACTTTTTGTTTTCATTTTCACCTGAGTGCGAGATCGTACCAGCTGAAACACAGCAGAGCGGAGGCTGAGCAGAGAGGCTAATACTTGGTGAGCAGAGAAGATGCTTGGCAAGCTCGAGTCCTAGACCAGATTACACAGAGAGAAAACCCTTGGTTAATAGTTACAGGCTAAGGTTACCATAGGAATTCTAGATTCGATATAGTCTTTAGAGTAATCAGAGCGTTCAGAGAGAAGACAAGCTTTTTGGAGAAATTTCAGTTCCAAAGTTAAATTCTCATCAGAGAGTTCCAGTAGCAAGAAAGATTGCCGGTTTGAGCGTTCTTCCGAGACCCTGTCAGCAAGAAAACGCCGTGTAATTTATATGAGCTCGTGATTTGTTTGTTATATGATAAGCAAGCTTGGAATGAGTGCCAAAGCTGGATTGAAGCGTGTGGTGTGGAGTTGACTCTATTTCGGTGAAATTATTTTGCCTTCCTACTTCTTAGCATCCACTAGGCTTCCTAGTCCTAGCTGTTGTTCTTCAGGGGTTACTGCATTTCGACTTTACCACTAGTAGCGGAAGCACTGCCCAAATTTTATCCAACCCAGGCCCATAATACTTTCCATTGTGTTTTGAAACTTGAGATTAGTACCAGAGACATGCAAAAGACTAGTTGGTTATTCTAAACCCGTCCGACGGTTATCCAATCCTTGGTGTTTATTAGCGGAAAGTTTAACGAACTGGATCTGGAGACACAAATAAAGTACACTGGTCTTCAGGGAGGTTCACGTTCGGCAACTCATTGGTTAGAGACGGACAGTTCGATTCCGTGATTTGCGATAGAACGTCACAAATTGTATCATCAAAAGAAAAATCCTATTCCTAGATGTATATTATGAGGTAGAGAACTTTTTCCCAGAGTAATAAATATATATATATAGTAATAGTAATAGTAATTATATTATATAATTGATAGCAAGTATACTATATGTATAATATAGATAGATAGTATCTATATATATACTGGTAATAAATGGAGATACGATTAGGCTATAATCAATACCCAGTCTCTCATTAGGAGGACCTAGCAAACTTATAGGTTAGACGCACTTACATCATCCGAGTCCTCTTCACACATTAGTAAGGTATATCCACGACTTAGTTACAAAATACATGGTAAGCCAAGCATATTCTACCTGTCACTGTTTCTCATATGCACCTTATATACATAGTCTCCTGGAACATATCTTATCGAGACATATTTCTCTTCATACCACCTGCATATTCTCCTGTCTCGTGAAAAGTTGTACAAGTTTTGTATCAGTTAGAGGTTCAAACAGTAAAGAACCTTATATATGTAGACAACTTATAAAATGAGAAATACTGGTATTCCACTAAAAAGTAATTAATATTTACATAAAGTTTTCCGATTGTTTTAAAATACGGATTTTTACTTGCAGGTGGTTACACATGATCCATCCAGTATAAATACTATCACCACTTTTATGTTGATCTTCATCTTCAGGAATTACTATCAGTCAAATGTACGTATCTCGACAAAATCAGGCAACTTTGCAAGAATAGATTCACACACTCACAAAAACTCTCTCTTGTTCCAATCTATGTAGTTGATTGATATAATATTTTAATTAATTTATAACCGTCTTGATATTTTAGTATATACTAAGTTTAGATTAGTATGGAGTTATAATAAAATTATGTGATAGTGATTATAACATAAGATGTTACTAGTATCCAAAGCGAGCTGGAGAAGTTCGGAGCATAAGGGGAGAAGTGGTAGAAGTGTGGACAAACTCTAAGTTGCAAGTGTCTTTGCTGAATACTGGACTTCAGTTCACAACGGTTCACTTATGAAAGACCAAGTCAAACATAGTTGACATTAGATGTTTGAGTTTTATAATATTATTTTCAAACTTTGGTGTGTTAGTTCACTACTGTTGATGTTGTTTTCAATGTTTTAAGGTCGATACATGAAGTGTTATTTGGAAGGATCTATAATGACTTTTATGAACAAGAAGAACGAATTTGAAATCTGATTTTATTGTCATGGCGGTAAACTACAATTTGCTCGATGCAATCAATCATATATAAAACATATTCAATAATTATTTAGGTGTAAACAAACATTTCATTGGAAACTATAAATCAAATATAATATATAAGTCAAACTGGTACACATCAAGTTAAAGGATTACAAAACTATTTCTCATCGTTGGTTCAACAAGAGAAATGATCATAAGTAATTATACAAAAGTTTTATTTTATATGTATTCCATTTTAAGTGGTCAAGTATGATATGCATTGAGAAGTTTAGATTAAAGCTTACATGACTTTATTCTTAGAACACGTAAATGTGCTTAAATAAAATTATTTATTGATGTGTATTATTTACTTATACATATAATAATTGGACTAATATTTTAAATTAACAACCAATATAAGTATATGAAAAGTAATATATATATATATATCTCTCTGTAATTAATGTGTACTTATGATCTTCTTGGTATAACTGAGGAAGGTGAATAAATAGTGAATTAGACATATGGAGACTATAGTTTTATAAGGGTATGTTTGTAGCTTATTGTAGAACAATGATTAATTAAATGCAATTAGTAATTCGTATTTAATTTGCAGGTAGGTTAGATAAGCGATTGGTGTATAATTCACACTGCGTGTGAATTATACACCAATCGAGAGAAAATTCACATTACGTATTTCTTTATATTTCATTATAAGCATAATAGGGATGTCACAGAAGATTCTTTAACGTCTAGAAGCGAAACATTCGTAGTTTTTTCACAGGTAGCTTTCTATAGAGCTGTGAATTGCGTATCATTCTATTTGTAAATTAGTATAATTAAATTATTTTCAATTTTTAGAAAATGAAGTAAATTATATAAATCTTACACTACTTTGTTATAAAATTTATTGTCGAATTCCAAAAAGAAAAGACAAAAAACGCCCGTGGGATTTTCCTATGGGGACCTTCAGAGGTATATAGAAATTGTGAATTTCTACACAAAAATGACATTTCGATAATAAGTTAACTAAATATAACGGTTCTATGGTCAAAATTAAACATTTTAAATGACTAAACTTGACCACATTGTATAAATGGTGAATATCCACACCAAAACGAAACGTAATTATCTATAAAGAAAACTTGAACCAAGTACTATAGTTCTATTGTCAAGATTAAATATTGAATCAAATAGTAATAACATGGAAAAGGACACGAGAGTCACTGTATAAAGCGAGCCATGATTTATTTGAACCGAAGTTATATTCCTACTAAAAGTTGGAATTGAACTTACAGAAACTTTTAGAGCTGAACTATTTTCTGAAACCAAAATTGAATCACTGAAGACTACGGGGCCGATCGATTACAAAGGACTTGGTTATCTCCGTGCTATAATACAAAAACATAAAATATTTTGGCATTAAAGCTATATTGGAAATCTAAACCGCAAAAATGTAATTTGTCTTTGGGATATGGAGACGAGACTACTGAGGTCAGACATCTAGCGGAGAAAGGGGTAAATGTTGCAGATAGTAGAGGTTAATAAACAAATTGACTTAGAGCCATGTTAGTGAAAGTGTCTCGGATAGCCAACTGAGAAGTAAAGTTAGATTATCTGGAGTCTCGTATGTTTATACTATTCAAGAATATTGTTTGTTCGGATGATATGAGACTCATGAATATCCGGTTAATACTAACAGCTCGTAGTTCAACAATTCGAATAGTCCGTATATCCGGAGAGATTTGGAGAAAGTAGAGACTAAGATTAGCATAAAAAGCTTTGGGATCAGCGTGTTGAATACGGATAGTATGGTTAAAGAGATACTAGTCGACTATCCGAGATGATTGTAAAAATAACTTGCCGGATAAGTAGTATACAAGCCGAAATCCATTTGCCGGACTTCTCGTACTGCCAGAAATATAGTGTATCCGTATCGAATAACCTTTCTCACTCTTCTTTACAATTGTGAATTCAAGAGACATTCAGATATGAATCAAGTACGACAAATTTCTCCAAAATTGTAATTCTTCTAGCCTTGGAGATATATGGATTGTCAGTTTTAGAGTTCGATGTTTTTATTCGAGATTGTGCTAGAGCTTGCCATGAGAGACGTTAGGAGTACCACTTTTTTTTTTTTTTTTTGCATTTTGTTTTTTAGACAACGAGTTTTCATTGCTCTACAAAGAGCTTTAGTAGTACACAAGAGAGTAATTGTAGTATACGATGTTAATTCTTATGTATATGTTGTATGCAAGAGTTTTGATCTATTAGTGTATGATATTTTAAGAGCGATAGACGACTTTAGAGCTACAAATAGTGAGGCTTAGCCTTGGTGCTCTTCCTCCCTTAGGAGTATTGGCTACTTAGGTCTTTCGGGTCTTTCTTTTCCTTGTACGACTTGAAGAGATCTTTCCATCTGTTAACTATTCATTGCATCGCATTGTCTTCTTTAACCAGATACTGTAGTTATTACTACGCGTTAATATAGTTATCGATTCTGAAAATAGAAAGGTCGAGAAGACTTTTTGCCATGTAGTTCATTTTGTTATATTAATGTACAGTTAAGTGACGGAGGAGACAGATGGAACGGCTGTGGGAATAAAAAAGAATTGGGTTAGTTCTGGATTAATCACTAACGAATAGCTCCACAATAAGATTAGGGTGTGTCAAAGTTGAAACTTTTTACATATATTCCTCTGCCGCAGACGACTGTAATAATTAACATTTTCTTCGAATCTACCGTGAATTTCAACAACTAACAAGTTCAGAGATTAAAAATTTATTGTATTTAAAAAATAAAAACAAAAACATATATTTATAATGATTAAAAAACACCACTTTTGAACGATACACGATTCCAGACAAAGTTATCCTTGGAAAAGCTATGACCATTTTCCTTATGGACGTTAGAGAATCTTTGGTTTTAGCTTTGACACGCTGTATTGCAAACTTAGCTCCTTGGTCTCTTAGTTTTAGAAAGGTAACATTTGTCAAAGAAAGGTGGATAATGCAGAAGTCAAAACAACCGACGAGCGAGATTGTAGTAAATCTACGGCGCATCTGACATATGAGGTAGCAGCGAGCTTTTGAACATGGAAACCGGCGAAGACGTCCAATTTGGGGCGGCTTCATTTTCACCATTTGCGGCAGTCTCTTGAAAATGACAAAGAATTACAGAAGGGATCTTCCGGAAATCACGAGGCCAAGTCCCCTAAGCTGCACTGTAAGTAACGGAGAAGGCGAAGTTCAAGTGCCGGAGTGGACAGCACCCTAAGTGGAAGTACGCCTGGTGGCGGTAGTTCGTCCGGGGAGACGAACGACTGCCTGCCCCTGCTGCTGCCACACCATCAATGGTGCTTCCAGTTCAGCCAACGAGTGCCAGTGCCTGTCTGCCGTGGGGGAAGAGGGGCTTCTTCACAGATTCTCACAGCCTCCTTTCCTTCCTTCATCCTTCCCCTCGGACAAGCTCCTTCTCTTCTGTCACCTCCGGTCTTCCTAAAACCAAACCTTGGGATCTGGATTTTGTTTTCGTACTACGAGGAAGAGGTGGGAGGGCGGATTTGAGGGCTTGGATCTTGCTGCATGCACACTCCTTTTAGTGTGATTTAAGGTGTGTATAGCATGCCCGTGCTCTGAATGTTCGGTGGAGCTTTCTCGGCGGCACGGCTCAGTGTTTAGCTGCTTTTTCTCGGGGCTTTAAGTCTTTCCAGGGTCTTGGTGTGTGGTTGGGTGTTTCGGTGTAGATTTGGAGTTGTGACCGTATGGGGTTGATCTGGCTTCGGGTTACGTGTCAGAGCCCCAGATAAGTTTTTTGGGTTCTGGTGGTGTAGATCGCAGCTAAGTGAGCTTTGAGAGCGTTTAGTCCGGGGTGTCACAGGTTGTTGCGTGTGGTTTTCTTGCGTCTTGGCGTCATTTACTTCGCAAAATTCTATCGGGTTTACTTTTCGTTTTCTATAACTCGGAGCTTCCGATCCAAACGAGCTAGACAGAATGAGCATTGTGTATCTGAGAAAATAGGTGGATTATTACACGTTCAGGGGCCTTATTCTCATGATTTATAAGCAGGCAGGAGAGTGAGAAATGTTCAGTCTAAAATTCCTCCCACATGTTTGCCGGCCTCGATCATGTTCTTCGTGCAGGCATTCTGGGAGGACTAGATATCTTCTGGTGATGCTATATCAGCAATTTTCTAGCCTTGCTTCTGGTGCCCGTTACTGCGTGAGCTGACGTTGTGAGATGGACTGATTTGGACGTCGGGACTGTCTGTTGTAGGCAATGCAGGCCTAGGGATTGTGAAGGGTGAGACTTGCGTCTTCACACTCGGCATCAATCTTCTGTTGTAGGCCAATAATGAGAAGGCCACCTCTGTTCTAGAGACTAAAATTATATACCGCTTAGTGCAATTTAAATAGTCAACAGAAAGCATGAGAGAAAGGCCATCTGCAGTAAAGCCTGTGAAGCAGCCACAGCCAAAGGAACATGATGGAGATGTGTCACCGTTTTCGGTTTCAAAATTGCTGAATCCTGATGCCGATTGGGATCGAGTAAGTTCTGGTTCCCTTAGGATCAACCTGTTCCATGATGGTCTGTGCCGTGTTGTTAGCCGTCTGTCAGCTATATTACTCTGTTAAGATGCAGGTTTCCAACTTTGAGAAGGATTGATTTGATTCTCTGTGATCTCTATATTTTTGGTCAGTGTGTGATTGTCCGCGATAGATGTCTAAAAGTTGATTTTCGAGTAACCATCCAAAAGTCTGATGACCAACTTTCCCTGTATGGTAGATTTTTGATGGAGAAATAGCTTGGATGGATCCTATCTGGATCGTGTTAAGCTTATGATAAGCGGAATCTGCTGTTTGACAGGAGCAACTGGGGGATGTATTGCATTGGATTAGGCAAGCCCTTGGTCTATTTTTGGGAATTATATGGGGAGCCATTCCTGTCACAGGGGCCTTCTGGTTGGTTCTGTGAGTATTCTGCCAACTTGGAACTTTCCTATATTCTTTTCCTGATTCAGCCCCGAACTGGCTTCATCTGTTCCAAGTTTTCTTCATCTGCTTCATCTGTCAATCACCATTACAGTGCTTTATGGACTTGCAAATCTGTCACGTAGTGACATATAGAACCATTTTAGCACAAGGTTGATATCTTTACGAACGAGATGGAAAAGAGGTTCAAGTCTTTCGGTCTTAACAGAAGTAGGAGATTTTTTCTACTTCCGCAGCAAGTCATTCTTCAGCAGACATTTATAACCTAAATAAGTTTCCTATCCTTCGGGTGTGAGACAGTCTAAAACTACAGAAAGCTGATGTACGGAGAGTGACGAGATAATATATATAGGAGATATGTCTCATGAAATATCATGGTCCCTGAACGAATAACAGGAATCAATTTTACACAACATGAGTTGTTCCCGGTTTTATAAATACCGCCGCCGAATAGCGGGCAGAACTTAAAGTACAGGTCCTATAGTAAGGAATTAGTAGTAACTTCTCTTTCGGTTCAGACTACAGCTTCGGGTATATCTTGAGCAACTAGGTTGCAGTTTAAGATATAAGTGTATGCTGATAGAGGAAAAGGAAAGTTTTCATTTGGGTTGCTAGAAGTCTTTCAGAGGTGGAGAAGAAAAAGAAGAAAAAGTGGTTGAACGAGTTCTTACTTGCTTACATCGACCCGTGTCAAGCATGGTGGAAGCGGAAGCGAATATCTGTGAGGATTTTAATGGACTTGAAGGCCTTGGAGGGTTTTTGTACTAATGAGCTGAGAAATCTTTGGATATCAGGTTTTTTGCTATGACCTCTGGAGTAATTTACGCGTATTATCATCTGATTTTGAAAGTGGATGAAGAGGAATTTGGAGGTCATGGCAGCTTGTTGCAGGAAGGCTTGTTTGCTTCATTCACATTATTTTTGGTGAGTGCAGAAATTAGCAGCTATTTCGGTATGACGAGTTGGACTTAAGATAGTTAGTAATGGATTTACTTGCTGTACTTGTCGATTGCATCTTGCCGGTTTGAAGGCTACATCCTTTATGTTTTCCTTCTCATTCCTCAGTTATCCATCTCATAAGTAGCTCTGGTCTAAGGTAGTAACTTCTT
The DNA here is from genome assembly GCA_036924285.1 of Asterella californica. Taxonomy (NCBI): domain Eukaryota; kingdom Viridiplantae; phylum Streptophyta; class Marchantiopsida; order Marchantiales; family Aytoniaceae; genus Asterella; species Asterella californica. Next base: position 516,259 of record JAYKYS010000013.1, read on the forward strand.
CTTGTGGTCTTGCAGTTGGCTTGGATTCTGGTCTACAGCCTTCTTCATTTTTGACGGTCTCCATTTTTCCTTGGAAACATCAATAGAAAAAGCATGCGTTTTAGAAGTGAGAGAGAGCTGCCATTGGTAATTGTTGGCATGAGCTCTAGACTGCATGCCACTCTGAAGTCATTAGTCGGTTGGCATGCCGGCTAGATTGTTGTCTTCGAAGAGAGATTACGAACTGGTCTCCAAAATATGTAAAGTTTTTAGAAAGCTGATGCACATGTGGTGTACATGTATCTTGATCTGCATGGTTTGTCATTTGTTTGCCATACCTTGTTTCTCAAGAAAGCCGTTATGATATCACGGTCCTTCATTCACGCTAGGCATCAAGGCTAGAGGGCGATGATGAAGCTCTGCTCTGCGCTCATAGTGTAGTTGCGTTTACTTTACAGTTGGTCTGGAAGGAACTAGTGGATAGTAGCTAAGCTGCTGCCAAAATCGCGTAGCCAGTGACGGTAGACTGGTTCTGCCAAGAAAGGTTGCTGCTACACTTGTAACCTTCCTGGCCACATTGGTGTGCAACTAAACTGCAGATTCCACACAACGCATTGTGGTTAAGAAACAAGTTTACTATACACAAAAGCTGACACATAGATTTCCAGCTTTTCTCTGGCTTCTACGGGAGAAAAGCTGGTGTTGCACGAGTTTCGGAAAGCCCACGAACAGCAGTGAGCTTGCGGTTGTACGTGAAGTCAACGCACATTTGTAAGCATCTTTCTGGAGGGGCGTTGTCGAGGTACTCGTTGTCCAAAATCCGGCAGTCGTAACTTGCATCACCCCGGATGCAGGTCTTCCCGAATACAATTAGCTATATCTACGATTCCCATAGGGGTTGTCGATATGTACGGCATTTCGCATTCTTTTTCCAAATGTAAAGCCGTCATTAACCTACTTCACGATAAGGTACCAAATTATCAGATAGGTGTGGATGTAACAGGAAACAACTGACTCTTTCGGTCATTAGCAGGAGCTGGGCACCTTTGACATCGTTAATCATGGATGGAATTTGAGGATAGGCTAATACAACCATGCACGAGTACCAATCTGACTCTCTGTGGTTCTGTACCCCAGTGATCAGACTCTTTGCTCTGGAGTCAGGTAGGTACTCATGGTAGCTTGACAGGTTTCGAGGTATGTTGGTATGTGCGATGAAGATATCCAACTTGCTTTCAGAGTAAAAGTTCAGTAATTATAAGATACTTGAAAGCTCCTCGCTTATCTCATCTGAGGTAGGCTGGTGAGGACGGAAGTCCAGTATCTGTCTATATTTGTTACGAATTCTTGGGTTCTAACTGAGGTTATGGAATGGGCGAGGCTTTTCTACCGGTTACAGCAAGCGATCAGCTTTATCCTTGGTGGATTGCAACCTTGCTGGTCGTTTGCTGGATGCCTGTCTTTCAGCTTACTTTTCAGTCGAGTTCCTCGTAGTGTTTCGGTCGGCTACCAACTGTCCCATGCCTGCTGGCCTCGCAGACTAAGCGCAGCCGGGGTAGAGTTCCTTGTAGAGGAATTGACCTTTTACAGGATGAAGACACATTCTATATGGAAAGCAAAGATTAATTCCGTCCTTGGTAGGTGTGTATGTAACAAGGGAAGATCGTCCGATCATGCATGTTGTGTTCAGAAAATCAAAAAGTGGATTCGATTTGTATGGTTATGTGGTCACCACCCAACCTCAACCCATAAGATGGCGTTTCGTATAGCCTGGCGTCTTTCTCGTCGCATGAGTCACGGGTGCCGCTGGTGGGGGGAAAGTACACACAGTTCAACTGGGCATTGTACGGTTACGTCATGTGAAATGTTCTCTGGAGTTCCCAACAGAACGAAGGTGAAGGGCTGGATCTGATGTGACAAGTTTTGTCAAGAGCGAGGTATGTGTTGCACAGAACTGATCCACCAATATTACTCCGGCAGCGACAAGCCACTTCGGAAACGGCTGCCGTTTTCTACTTGCAGCCGTTCTCGTGGGGAATCGGAAGACAACCACGTACGGTATCACGTCCTTCACTTGGCACTGAACTAATATTTTGCATGATAGAAAGGTGAGTTGTTGAAGATGACCCTAAAGAAGCAGGAGAAACACCCATACACCCATACTGAAGCCTCGTAGCCGTATCCCTCCCAAAGATGCCTGGTGTCTTTCAAGCTGTCTTTCACTTCAGCTTGAAAGAGACTAGGCAAAGAAACCTAAACGGTAACCACAAAACCACAAACTCATGCTTGTGACTAGTAGAAGAGCGGGCACTTCCCATCAGTTACAGTATCGTACTACCATTGGCCAACACCATGTACTTTTATATGCAAGACCGGGCAGGTTATTCCATTATCAGGATTCCGTGCCGGATCTGCTATTACAAGAAAAGTAAGACTCTTACAACAGTGAAAATGGAGACGAGAAAGTCCCGCAGTGTGGACTCTGAACCGTAATCAGACTCGTCACAGAAAGCATAAACGAATGTTTAGACGACAGAATGTTTGTGGGCTTTTCCATGTGGTCTGCCAGTCTCTCTTTGACCCTGGCTTGTACTCGTACCGAGCATATGGACAGACACTTTCTGTCCCCTTGCGGCGAGGCACCCACTGCTCTGATTTTGTAGGAACGGTCTCCAGTACCGACGTCCTTGGAAATGCTTTCTCGAGGTAGGCAAGTGCACGGCGTCCTCCGGGAGATCGCACGATTGTCGCTTGCATACTGTGTTGGTAGTTTCGGGTTGTTTAACATACCCTAAAGTTCGATATCAATCAGTGTTACTACTTTTAAGGTTTCGGGTTGATGTAAGGGATACGGTAAGTGTCACCGGCCTTTTGACGTTCAACAGATTCGGGCATGAGAAAGCGGACTTCTGGAAGCAGGTGAAGAAGAAACCGGCCGCAGGATGGATGAATTATGGGATGGTGTTTCGATTTGGCTGATGGGATGGCTGAGGTTTAGTTGGAATGGTCGCATAACCAGCGGGCGTAGTATTTGAGAGAGCTCTGAAATTGGAGACTTCGAGGTATCGGTTGGAAGGACGTGATTATGTTCGTTGATGTTTCCGAGGCATGGTGACTGGGAACTTCCAGGAGGAGAATTTGAGGACAGAGCCATGCCAATTAACCTTTTTCTGAAGCTGTGTTTGCTTTTCTCGGAGATACTGACTTTCGAAGCTCAACTTCTGAATATAATTCAGAGGCGATTGAGAACTTGAGGCCATGGGTTTGAGTTATCGGCTTTCGTCTGTTCCAGTGTTCTTAGTTTTCTTCTTCTTACTGGGATCATCACGTGCGTCTTCAAGGTCGCCAGTTAAATTTCAGCCTAGGAAATTTGAGGTAAGATCGCATGACCTGCCTTCTTCGAGTGTTCTCCTTATACTGAATTTGTTTGAGGCCGGAATTTTCCGTAGTTTATTTTGTGGGAGCTTCAATTGCACTGCAACTAGTCTGTCAAATTTCGAGTGTGAGTTTTGCGTGGGGATTAGCGGGGTATGCTAGATGCATATGTCCGTTAGCGAGGTCGATGTTCAGATGTAAAGATGGATTTCTCAGCTTAAAATTCTTGATTCCTCCATCAGCTCTTCATGGAGGGGTGGACCTTGTTTTTTTTTCTTAGATAACGATGTGACGTTACCGAATTTAAGACGTTCCTTTCTTTAGCATCTAGTGTTGGCTCAAACCAGAGCAAGGATGCGTGTAGTTCTTCTTAACATTAGGGTGTACTGCTGTGTGTGTAGCTGCCTGCAGCCACAGTCGTCAAGGCAGATCACGGAAATGCATTGAACTTGAGCGAGCCCAACTACAACTTGTACCATCGCAGGTAGTCGCGAGAGTGTGTGCCAAATACAGTCTTTGCGTTCAGTAAGCTCTCCGCATAGGCCGAAGGAGAGTGTATAAGGGCTGTTTTGTCTGGGTCGTTATTGGGTTGGGTGGCTTGGTAAGCTTGGGTGGCTCTGCTCTGGTACGTTCTGTGAAATTACTTTCTGAGGGCGCTGAGTGGTGTGCTGGCAGCGATGTCCTCCTGAGAAAGGTGCAAGGTCTTGTGGAGCGTCATCCTCAAATTATGTCGGTGAGAAAGAAACTTCTCTCCTTTCTGGTCTTAAGATTTGCATGGTTGAACGCACCCTTGTTTTTTAAGTGGTATTGACGACCTGCAGCTTTACATGATTGAGAGAAAGTCTACACTAAAAGTTTAGTCAGTAGAGAAGTTGCGATCTGCAGGAGGCGGAGGGTGTCCCCTGCTATCTTAGCACTCAATCAGGTCGGAAAATTGTCTAATTCATGCCACGCTTGATAAGCAGATAGAAGTCTTGAAAGGTGAAAAAGATGGTTACGAGACGGAAATCACTGTCGTGACGGTGGAGCCAGGGGGCAGGAACACTTCACAAGATCTGAAGATGCGACTTTTGCTCGTAAGGAGATCTCCTGGAATGACTTGAAATGGACTTCCTTTTGTTCGTGAAGAGATGTGTTACGGAGGTCAATCCTCGATGGGGATAATTTTACCTCCAGTTCTGTTAGTCTTGTGTATTATAGTTAGTGCTGCCGGAAATGGACTCGGTGTTCAGATGTGCTTACCAACGGATTGGTTATGATTTTACTGTTTTATCTTGAGCATCAATGCTGAAGGCATGTAGCTTAGAGGTCAACTGCAGTGTGGTGTCAGGATGAAAGTTACAACAAAAGAATTTTAAGGTTGTGGACCTGGAACTGTGGAATGTTTTGAGGTATTTACGTATTTAAAATGGTAAATTCTCCTTCGTCTCATTCTTTTAACTTGATCAATTCTTATTCTGTGTGTGATCAAGTTTGCAGGACTTCGGTCAGCATGGACGGGAGCTGGTCACATCTGAAGTGGCATTCAGGTTGTTGCAGACTCTTGGCGGTGAACGTCCTTTGGGTGAAGTCGACCTTAACGCTCTAATGCGTATTCTTCCTCAGACCGTTATCAAGGTTCAGCTTTCTCGTAGTTGCGCACGTTCTAGGTTCAGCAAGGAAACCAGAACTTGCTGTTGAGTTGCTCTTACCAGCTATAAGTTGGAGTATCATGCTGTGAGCACTCATATGTCTGTTGGATTCTGTCAGATCGTACCGGTAGAAAACCTGAACGGACGAAGAATAGTGGAAGCTGGTGACCTTTGTGAAAGAAAAAATGGTGAGTGAGTTTCAGTAAAACCAGGATTTGCTCAGTACAAGCCCTTTTAAAGCAAGTATTTCACTTGAAGACCTGGAAGCGCTTCTTGCAACGATAATCTGGTTGTTTGGTACGCCAGTGACTTGTGGGAAGGGTTTTGCAGGGGAGAGACATGCTTATCGGGCTGAGAAGACCCGTGTTTGTCCCGAGTTAAATCCCTAACCGTACTAACGGTGTAGCACTGATGCAGGACGAGGAGTAGATATCAACAGAAACTGGGCGGTTGACTGGGGCAAGAAAGAGAAGGTAAAATTTCGACGACCTCATAACGTTTAACTAAAAAGCTAGTCTTTGGTTGTTTTCAGAAGGCGGACAGAACTTGACTATGCAGCTTACTGTTGCATCTCCCTTTGCGTCGTGTGCTATTTTTATTATATCAACTAGTTGTTGCTTCAAACAACTTGTATCTGGTTTTCTGTATCCAGCCTTCCGGATCCTGAGTATCTATGAATCTTGGGTGCAACTGCAGGATTATGACCCATCGGAAGAGTACCCAGGACCATCTGCTTTCAGCGAGCCGGAAACTGTCCTAGTGCGTGACCTGGCCGTTACCTTCAAACCTCACGTTTGGGTGAACGTTCATTCAGGAATGGAGGTACACGTTTACTCTCTGTTGGTGCAACGAAACTGAGAGAACAAGAGCAAGTTTCGCCTTGAATATTTGAAGTTTGTAGCATAGTAGCGCTCAACAATGTTCTGGGATAATCCCAGTCTATCAGTCCAGTTTGTTTTTCGCCATAGAGTTTTAGCTTCAGTGCGCTACTTAGGCATACGGATGCCATCGTTTCACAAGGTTTTGATGTTACGATCAAGCGTGCCCATATATTGCGGCCATGCAGTCCTCTATGCTGTGCACAAATTTATCATTTGTTTCTTGTTGCTTTTGAAGGCGTTGTTCATGCCTTATGATCACAGAACTACTGTGCCTACTGACGGAGCAGGACCAATGAAAACGTTGCTGCAAGTTCTGAATAGGCTGCACTGTATGGACAGATGCGTCGTAGGATCAGGGGGCGGTTCTGTTGGGTTAGTATATCCGATCCCAGCTGTCGGTGACATTTATCCTAATCGCTGGATGGACTATTCTCGAAGCTGTATGCATTTGAAGGATCCGTGTACATTATCGGAACAAGTCTTGTGCACAGGTATTGACATCCTTAACACGAGATACAGTCACCGTGCTGGAATTCAAACCTTAATTTCTCTAGGAATGCGTCTGTATGCAGATACTTGGCGCATGGGACAGCGACTGATTACATGTATGATGTGCTGAAAGTCCCCATGGCTTTCACTTGGGAGGTAAAGATCTGGCAACTTATGAATCCTGCCCACGGTAGACCTCGGACTGGTTCCTTTTGTAGGGTACGGTATTCACTCACTCACAAAAGTTGTCGATGGTGGCACATTTGGTGAAATCAGATCTACGGGGACTTGATGCAACCTGAATACGAGTGCTTTCGAATGTTCAATCCAGCCACTCTGGGGCTCCTTGAGGTGTGATTATGGCCCTCTCTACAAGTCATGGATTTGCAGAAGACCGCCCGTAATATGCGCAAAGCTCTTTCAGTCTTGTTTCACTGGACTTTCTTGCACGCTGATGTCATTGCTTCCTTTCCAACTTTATGCTCTTAATTACTGTATCCACATTTTCACATGTCAAGGAGCCGGGTTAACATCTCTCCTGATGTGTGTTACGGTGATTCGCAGGAAGTTATCTCAAGGTGGTCTAATGCCTTTTTCACACTTCTCGTTAACATTCCAGCAAGTCTACGCCAACTACCAACCAGAACTCCGGCGTTACCGGTCTGGCACTGGGAGTCGTTTCCTGTATCAGGTCTCCCGGAGATACCCGATACGGGGCTTAGGAGTAGATTTTCTGTAAACCCTCGAAGAGAAGAGGCCTCTACAGACTTAGATTGGGGTGGTGATATACGATCAGAGACTGGAATTAATGGTGGAGAAAAATTGCTCCTAGAGTTGTCTCTTCTCTTTACTGGTGTAGTGCTGATTTGGGTCCTTTCGAGACTTTTGAGATGCTTCTGTATCGGTAGTCGGTTTCCTTACAGTCCTCTAGGAGAAAGAGTAAAGCGCGTGCCTGTTTGAAACCATAGGACCATTCGTCCGTTGGTACACAAGTTTCCTTTTTGTTCCTGGCGCTTGTAAGTGCAAATGAGGTGTAGTTGGGGAAAGGTAATTACATCACGTGTGCACGTCTACGTGTTCATCTCTTGTCGAATGGGCTATCTTTGAACTCTTACATTGATGTACAGTCCACGGTCTCAGTTGATGCGGGGAACTTTTCTGCTGTGACGTGTATCGCTAGAGATTTTGTTACTGGGTTTACTTCACAGCATAAACAAACTGACATCTTGAGGTTGCTGTTTACAGTTGACTGACCCAACCGTCAGTGATGGATAGTTTAGTTCAGTAGTAGGACAGTGAATCCCTTTTGTTTGCGGTAAATTGTTCTTCCCAGCAAAGAGCGTATCGATTTACTTCTGTTGATTTCGGCATTCTTATCTTGTATCCCGTGAGTTCAAGATAGAAATGCCGAATGAGATGCATTCCTCAAATCCGCGAAACTGGATACCCCACATTCTACCAGCTCAGTGTTCCCACATTTGAAGTTTCAGTATATCTGGACGTTTAAATTTCTCGAGGGTCAAGTCAAGTTAGTCGCTCGAAGCTCAAGCGGTACTCTATTTTGCAGGCCTCGATGGTTTCGTTGTTCAAGGGCAGCCAGAGATAGTCTTCTAACTTTATTCTGTCAGCCATAGTCTGATTTTGTTCTGTCAGCCAGTGTGAAATGTTGCCTTCAGTCAGTAGAGGCAGAGGTGGTGATCTTTGAAGGCGTGCGGTTGTGAAACAGTTTATCTGGGTGCGGATGTACTACAGCTGTTAGTGTATCAGCTTATAGTTCATACCCGATGTTGGAAAGTAGTATTGTCTGTGCGTTTCTTTGCTAAGTTCTCCGTAACTATCAGTATTGGCCCAGATGATGAAAACGTTTGAAGGTCGTCTGAAGCCTGGTGCGAAATAATCTACAAATCCGGAATGAGCGCCCGCTGAGACAGTAGTACGGCTTACTCGCACTTGACGTCCACCGTGCGATGTAAATGCTAAGTAGCACGATGGCGTGTAAGAGGCAAATTAATCAAGAGCAGTTGAAAATATTCTCGGAGGTGGATGGTCACTTCGTACTCGATCTCGACATATAATTCAGAACAGAAATAGTCGCAGCTTGCCTAATGGCAGCAGGTCTAAGAACTTATATGGAGGGTCGAAGTAATAATCAGGGTGATGCTCCTTCCAGGGAGTGAGGGGAGCTAACTTATCTACAGACAAAGCCCTGGCGAGAATAGTTACCTAATGATTGGCCCTCGGTATAATTAAACCCAGGCAAATATCAGTCTCCTGAAGGTAAGACACTGTCACATACCTGCCAGGTGGCTCAAGAGTCCAGATCTAGATGGAAAAGCAGAACTCTTAGTCTCAGTCGAGGACCACGAGCTCCTGTTGAGACTCGAGAGTCTCAGGCTGGGGAACATGAGATACAAGGTGGTCAGACATGATCTGTTGAAGTTCTCTGAAAAGGTCGGAATCTGCGCTTTTCGGAAAGTGAGAAAAAGGTCGTCAAGTTGTGCAAGCTTCAATCACAGCAGCTTCTACAGCCCTTGCCTTCTCCCAGGAGCTAGGTAGAGCTCTTGTGATTGGCGCTGACAGTGAAGGAAGGTAGCCTAATCTAGCCCCAGAAGCGAAAAAGACGCCCGGATATTCGTGATTAGTGCCAGTATTAGGAGTAAGTAATCAAGTTGTAGATTTTTTGAGATTGGCTCCGAACTTCTTCATACTCAGGGGACTTCCCTCTCGTGCCCTCAGGAGCGTCCTCCGTCGACAAGAATTGGTGCTCTGCAGCACGAGACTAGGGAATTTGCGTCGATCGCGAAAATGGCATCGGCAGTGATGCGACGCTTACTGAGGTCGCCCTCCTGCACATTGAGAAACTCTCGTGCTGTCGGAGTGTACGTCGTTCGACACATCACTGGTGCTCCGACTCTCGCTCCTGCCTCTGGAAAATGGCGCGAGGAGAAAGATACCATGGGTGTCGTCAAGGTTCCCCAAGACAGGTGATCGCTTCCCCTAGCATCCGTATTTCGTGGGTTCTTTCATTTCTCGGAGCCATCTTCGGTCGCCAGGTGGTAAGCGGAAGAAGTTCATTAGGTTCCCCTCTTTTGACAGCTTGTGAAGCATTCCATGGGCTAGTGTCACTTTATGTCTCCAGTTGTCATGATTTTACCATGGAGAGAACTTCGAACTTGGGAAACGGGGCCTTCCAGTCGTCAGTACTCTACTCCGAAGAATCAGAGCCACTGAAAGTGAGGAGTGCAGCTTCGGCTTTCTGTGCTTAGCTTGGGCTCCTCTCAGGGTGTCCCAAAGCGAGCCTTGAAGTTTTCTTTAGTCTGTCGTCTGCTTTCTGGGCGATCTGATGAAGATCTGTATGATTACGGTTCAGGATTTGCTCCAGTCCGTCGCTAGCTCGTGGGGTTTCTTGGTGCAGAAACTTTTCTGGGATAGTGATTCGACACAGCTTTACAAGGCCCTGGGTATTGCGGATTGGCTGGCAGCCGCAGAGTATGGTCTGATTAGTTGCAACTTTCCACTGTGAGCGAGACTGATAGAATTGTTGGCAAACTTCCAGGTACTGGGGAGCTCAGACTCAGAGATCTTTGGAGAATTTTAAAATCGGCGGTCACCAGCACCGAATGCCCGAGCAACTTATTCGTGCTTACGGTGTTCTGAAAAAATGCTGTGCAAAGGTAATTGTGGACTAGTTCCAGTCAAGTTCCTCTCAAAGGTTCTCCAAAGCTTGACTAATGATGCCAGGATTAGAAAACGATTGTAGTCTACTCAGTATTTAACCCAGTGGTTCTGTGATGAGCTTAAGCGTTCAGTTCATCCGGGGAGTATACTGTTGCTTGATATTGGCTGGTGCTCTAATGCTGAACCTTTTCGCCGCCTTATTTCTACAAGTTCTGTCCTGTGCCCTTAAGGTGAACATGGGATATGGGCTAGATGCTACCAAGGCCAAGGCAATTATGCAAGCTGCCCAGGAAGTAGCAGAAGGAAAGCTGGACGATCACTTCCCTCTCGTTGTGTGGCAAACTGGGAGTGGTACTCAGACCAACATGAATGTAAACGAGGTGAACTTAAGATCTCGTCAGTTATTTCTTTATATTTCGCCAGTTTTGATGATGCTGGTTCCGCCGGTTCTGCATCTTGGTTTCAAGCTTCGAGGTGTGAAGCTCTAGAGTTCGGGCATCCAGTCGAAAATACTTGAACGTATAATCACTAGTCAAGGGTGTGTTCTTGGTTCAACTGAGCTTGTTATTCCTCCGGCACGTTTAAATCAACCGCAGTTTTTTGCGTTCGGTCTGGATGGAGCAGTAAATAGTGTTACCAAGATTTCATGTCTTACCATGAAGTAGGTTCACAGAAGAAGATCAACTGAAAGCTGACGTTTCAGTCTTTGTCAGTTGGGATTCTCGGATTCTTGTTGAATGCTAACGCAGGTCCGTTAATTATGAAGTTTCAGCTCAGTAGTGAGCAGTGTTCTGTGCATGATCTTGGGAACATAAGCATTTCGGTTTGGTTGGCCAGGTGATTGCCAACCGTGCTGCTGAGATCTTAGGGTATCCACCTGGCTCGAAAGTCGTTCATCCAAATGACCACGTCAACATGGGTCAATCTTCCAACGACTCGTTCCCAACTGTAGGTTTCCAATGAGCCGCAGATTATTGCTCTTCACCGTTTTAGGACAAGTAGTAACTCGTCGTCTTTTCGTCAGTTCCTCCTCTTTGGACTGTTTTTCTTCGCTTATCTGGAAAGTAGTGTACATTTTTGGGATTGGTTAAAGATTTTTTTTTCCAACAGCTTTCGTCTTAACCCCTGGTTGCAGGCCATGCATGTTGCTGCGATGCTCGAGGCTACCACGAACCTTGTCCCCAAGTTGAGTGGACTACAGAAAGCTCTGGAAGAGAAGGTGACTTCTGACTGTTGGGTGTTACCTTCTGCATACAGTGCGGTGGCTGTAATCAGCTGCCATTTCAAACTTGAGTTTAAGATGCATGCTACGTATGGGGTCGTAGCATGATGTGATAGAAGTACGACTATCGTAGTGCTTCTTCGCCTCTCTCGTACCCCTCGCTATAGTACTTTAAGCCTTCCGCAACCAAGCCAGCTGCAGTTTCTAAGATGCACACTGACAGCTTACCATTGTCATGGGCTGGATGAGTGCGTATACAGTCACAAGAGTTTTGGGACATCGTGAAGATTGGTCGAACTCACACCATGGATGCTGTACCCCTACGGCTTGGGGACGTATTTAGTGCCTACGCCACACAGGTTCGTAATTACGTGTGCTCCTTTATGTCTGACTCGACGTCTGTAACCCGTGTGCAGTATGAATAGTGCCCCAGAGTTCTATGTATCATTTCTGAGAGAAACAGTTTTCACTTTATAGAGGTTGTGATTCTCGTTGAATGGTTCCCTCGTTTAGTCACATAAGAACGTCGTCTATCTGGAAACTTAAGCTTGCGTGGCAGATTGGAACTGTCATCTGTTTAAATCTTCCAGCGCTTTAGATTCCAGCATTTATGCTCACGGCCAGATGCTCTGTTGGATCAGGTGAAGTATGGAGTTGAGCGGATCGAATCCAGCTATGATCGCCTTCTACAGGTAACCGCTTGATCTTCACGTCATTTAAGCATGTTTTGACCGATTCTTCGATGTCAACTACATATGGAACAGTGAACTGAAGTTTCATCATTTATCTCGCACCACAGCTGGCGCAGGGAGGTACTGCAGTTGGGAGTGGACTGAACTCGAAGAAGGGGTGAGCCAAATCCCAGCTGAGGCTTCCGATGAATACCGTCCTTCGGCTTTCACTGCCTCTATACGGTCATGCATATCCATACGTTCTACGTTGAGTACGCACTGAAGTTTGACGCTTGGAGGCTGGAATATAAACGGTTGTATTGGTTGCAGAACAAGTTCTCTTTACTGTTTATATATATTTTTCGCTTTTCTTTGCAGGTTTGATGTGAAGCTTGCTGCAGAGCTAGTTGCGGAGACAGGTCTGCAGTTCAAGCCCGCACCTAACAAGTTTGAAGCTTTGGTGAGCATTTAGGTAGCAGCTGTTCATTTTCTTAGATTATCTTGTCTGCTGTTACGTGGAAAGGAATGCGCTGTGTCCTGGTCCCTGCACCATATTTGTGCGTTTACAGCTAGAGTTCGGCTGGTTGAGATGATTCCTGGCATGAACTCCTATATGGAAATGGGTCCATTGGATTTACAGGCCGCAAACGACGCATATGTTTTCTCAAGTGGAGCTCTGAACACTGTTGCTACCTCTTTGATGAAAATAGCTAATGACATCAGGCTGCTAGGAAGGTTGGCTACTTCCCCATCTTGCAGCGATAGATATTGTTTTTGGTCTATAACCTTTGTCTGGCGTTGGTAATAAATCCTATTGATGTAACACCGTTATTGCAGTGGACCTCGTTGTGGGCTTGGAGAGTTAGAGCTCCCCTCAAATGAGCCTGGAAGCAGCATCATGCCTGTAAGAGCCCACATCCTATTTTACCGTTCGTAGGCACCAATGAATCTTTTGTTCCGTATTTGAACAACAGTGAACATTCAGTGTTGGGTGTGGTTATAACTGTGCCCTCACTCATTTTCATGGGGTCTTATTATCTTGTACTTATAAAGGAATTAAAATTTGGGGCCCTGCGGGGTCAAACTTGGCCTCTACCTCCGGTTCTGGACGATGTGTACGTTTGTTTTGAAGGCGATGTTTGGATGCTGTGATTCATTTCAGACTTTATTTTGCAGGGCAAAGTGAATCCGACTCAGTGTGAAGCAATGACCATGGTTTGCTGTCAGGTAAGAAGACTGTTGTTAATTCCTCTTTCAGTATATATGGTCGCTAGTGCTTTCTTCAGACGTTTGAGAAACGTAGTCCCTGCGTGAGTACCTTGACGTATCATTTTCGTACTGTCTTCAAGAGAGGAAGGAATTCACGGCAGAGTTTTTCTGGACCTATTGTTAGGAACTGTGTAACGGGACGAGCCGTCTACTCAGTCACGGTCATCTGAAGATTCTTGCATCTGTTGTGTCCTTTACATCCTTCTCTTCAGGTTAAAGTTGGATGCAGCTTCGTTACTTGATTCTTCTCGTCTGGTGAACTGTCAGGTGATGGGCAATCACGTAGCTATCACTGTTGGAGGTTCTCAAGGTCACTTCGAGCTGAATGTTTATAAGCCACTAATGGCAAATGGATTATTGATGGTGAGTCTCCCTTGCGTTGTGGATCAGCACAGGTGATCTGAAGGACTTTGCGGTGTTTGTCAAATACTTCCGTTTTAGGACCTGTATGTGTTTAATAGATCTCCAGATCACATAGCCAATCATGTAGAATGGGCATCATGACAGTGTTTGACGATGAGATGGAATGATGTATGACATGGTTGATCACAAGAACGTCTTTTGTGCTTTCCCCTTTTTAGTTTTTTTGGGAAAAGAGACCCCAGCTTGTGATTAGCATCTCGAGCTGGACTAAGGCACCGTGATACTGCGTGCAGTCCATGCGCTTGCTAGGTGATGCCTCTGAATCGTTCAGAAAGAATTGCGTTGTGGGACTCAAAGCCAACGAAGTGAAGATTGCTGAGTATTTGCAACGGGTACGTCTCGTTCACGAACTCGGCACTTGCTCCAGATGCAGTTTTGTTGCTTAATGACACCCAACTTGTCTTTCCCCAGTTTAGCATGAGTTGTGGACCTAACATCCTGGTGTCCTTGCCTTGTTTCGGTTTCCCCAACAGTCGCTCATGCTTGTCACAGCTCTGAATCCCGTAAGTATCAACGTCCCATCGGCAGTTTTGCTAGTCATGCATAGTGTTCTTGTCAAGCTCTCCTCGTCGTTGGCGGCATGTGTGCTGTAGAGTAGCGTTTTCTGTAATCGTTTGCTCTGTAATGATGATTGAGCTCGTTAAAGCACGACTGCTAGTTCTGAGAGTTTTATGGTACAATGTTGAATTATAGGTCATTGGTTATGACAAGGCAGCTGCCGTGGCGAAGAAAGCTCACAAAGAGGAAACAACTCTCAAGGTGAGTACTTCCTGTCGACTTTCCCGATCATGAAGAGTGTCACTGTGTGCGAACTATCGTACTAATATACCCATGGCCAAGATGTGTGCTAGCCATGAATTTGTAGATAAAGGCAAGCATCACTTTATAATGAGATTTCAGAATATATTCTTGTATGACGTATAGCTGGAAACCCTTACTAGCTGATCTAACTGCTTCGCCGTTGGTGCCCCGTATCTGTTGCCAAGGCATCTGTGGATGGATGGGTTGGTAAAACATCTGTCGCTCGGAGAAATCGGCATCGTAGAACTCTGAATTCGGTGGCAGATAAGCCCTGTGTCAGCAGTAGAAATTCCTGTCATAACTTCTGTCGTACCCACGAAAGGTCTGGTGGAGGTGCTTACAGTGGATCGTACGCGAAACTTCTCGACGTATACGGAAATCGACGACCTTTTGGTTGGTTGTAAATTTGACTTCTTTGCTTTTCGTTCTGCAGGATGCAGCTCTTGCGCTTGGGTACTTGACCGAGGCAGAATTTGATGAAGCTGTTGACCCCATGAAAATGCTGGGACCAAAGTAGAATGGTCAGGAACATGGGAGCCAGCGATGGGGCTGGCTGAGTTATTATTACCTACTAGAGGACTCGTCTAAACGGTTGTTGAAGGATTCTCGTTCAAGGTTCGGTCGCGTTCGTCTCTTTAACTACATCCGTTACATGCTCTTTTACATCATTCTGATCTAGCTGTGGACAGTGCCGAGGTGATATGCCTCTCCCCACTTCCTACCAACTTCGACTCACAAGACCATATCGGAAACGGGGAGCACAGCGAAAGGACACTGAGACGAGACAAAGCTGATGTAAGCAAGCGGACATCATCACATTCGTACTGAATTAGATATACACAGAAAGATATTGATGGAGATACGGTTTGTGAATAGACAGAGCTGAGGACGGTCTCTCTCACAGCAGAGCCTGATTGAGGACAATCGATACATAACGGGCCTTTTGGCACAGGATGGTGGGAGTACCAGTGAGTTGTACTGAGAACGGAAGCTCCCATTCCCACATATTTAGGAATTAGGCAATTTTGAACAAATAAAATTTGGAGTAATGAAAAGCTAATCGGGTACCTACCATCACTTTTACTCCGTGTCGACGTCTCACACGCTGCTCAAGGCAGGAGTTTCTGTCACTATTTCGAGCACTTGTCCTTCCGTTGTGCTGGTTTCGCAGCGATTGTTAGCTGCTTCTTATTGCTGTGAACATAGGGCTATGGAGATCCCACTCACTACCTTGAACGTTATCTTGGCGAGATCTCCAGCGATTGTTGACATCTCTTGACCCTTCAAGCTCGAAAGTAAGATCGTAATGGTATTATGTATCGTTCTGAACTTGCCCATACAGAGCTTGCGTACACGAAATCCCGAGATGATAAAAGTTAGGTGTTCATGCGGCTTACGGATTCTTAACCTAGGGACTCATGGAGAGGGATTTCGTGAGAAACACATGAGAGGTCTTTTGAGGTCCTTATTTGTCGAGGTGAAAATCAGCACAGTTCACCGGGCCCGTATATTGATGGGACGGCGGTAAGAATGCGTGTGCCAATGTCCATTCACTTTCTCACCTCATATAACGCCAGAGCAACATGAGTGAGAGTGAGAAACTCGAGAGATGCTTATAATACTGATGAAGCAGTTCCTGTAGGCAGACATGGTTCGCGGAAAGAACTAACTGTTCCTAACAGTTTCTCGACCTCGTGTGCCAACTTACATGGCTGCACTTAACGACAAAACAAGTCAAGTTTGTTTGGAGCCCTGGGCAATCATTCACTGATGTGAAAGGTATTAGTACTCGTTATCTTATTTTGGGTTTAGACTAGAGTTTCTTTCTTTCTGTCAGGACGTTGTCCCCCAACCGTGTACCTTTACATACGCTACGGGTGTAAAGTTGTAAAATGATGCAGGACAACAATGTCACAACATGATACTTTGCATCGCTACTACATAACGGTCAATCATGATGTCTGTCGCTGTAATGCTAGATAGAGGTGACTCTCAGATGTACAACGGCCGAGGATACACACCTGCTCGATTATCTAGTGAATGGCTTTCACTTCATCCGCGAGCAATTGCATGTACAGTAGTATATACTACATGGCGTCAGTGGACGTCAGATTCCAGCAAAGATCTGCAGATCATTCAGGCTGTGTCCCAAGTTTCAACTCAGTCAGATCCTTCGACAAAGACATAAAAGGGCAAGCTTGGGATACATCAGGACCAAAGCAGGATAATTAAAGGGAGAATACACAGAATCCGGAAACACGACTTTCTAAAGGGATAAGCCTTGGCTCGAACTTCCATCCGCCTGTCCAGAAACGGCAAGGTCTCCCGGAGAAGAGGGTCCCTTGTCCGAAAGGAAGACCTGTTTAGGCTTGGTGCAGATGAGAACGATACATTCACAATTCGAGCAGAGCAGGCGCCGGAGCAAGCGAGACCAGCGAGGAATATGCTCCCCTGTCTGCACTGCCGAATGAGACACAGAAGTCGTGACGTACCAACACGCATCTGGTGTACTGACTGTTGCCATCGGACCGAGTCAAAGAAAATGTTTCATGCAGACGTTTCATTTGGATGTAGTAGTTTCTAACATATAGAAATTCCGTGGGAACAGCTGGTCTAATAGTTCTATCTTCCAACTGCTGCGCGGGTTATTCGTGTCAAGACAAAAGATTTTAAAAATAGTTTTATCTTCCGCTGTTGTCATCGATTAGCCACTAAGCATGGAAACATGTCTTCTGATCAAAGCTGTCAAACCCACCCAGTCAGACAGGGACTAGAGACATTTCCCGATGGACTCGCGGTGTCTCGTTATTCAAGGCGTTTCTAAGCCTTTGATGTAGGGGTTTGGGTTTATTCGCTGTTTCATGAGATATGCTCGCTGTTCTCGTGAGGCATATCTCGTGAAACAGCGAATACAAAGTATGTGCAAACATGTTCGTTGCTTGAGGTCGACGACCTTCTAATTATAACGGTTCCCTTCTTCGGGATATTATTCCCCACGATCATTCTGAGTGTTCAAGTTGCCTACTGCAAACGTCACATCCATAAGATGACTATCGGAGCGAATTCCGGACTTAACATTCGTCTGTTTTCGAGGCGGACAGCAGGCATGCACCTTGAAGGATCAGGACCACCGAAGAAAGCTAACGACGGTAGACAGTTTCTACAGGCAACCCTTTCATTCTGCCTTAGATCGCTCAGTTAAGAAACTGAAAAAAACTGCTTCAGGCAACTGAATCGTGTCAGGGTCTGAAATTTAGACCTCTTACCCATTTCACATGACGTGAATAAGACTCGAGTTCACCAAGATACATCCAACATTTCCCCTTGCAAGTAACAGAAGCAGTTTGGAGCTTTTCAGCGGATGTTCAGATCGAAATATCAGACCCGATTGCACTGTTATCTCCTGCTCCGAGCGTTACCTTAATGTCGAATCTCATTTTTGCCGCTCAATCCTCCTTATTCACTGCTTCTGTGGCAGGCACTAGAACTACATCGGGATTACCGCGAGGCGAGGCGGCGAATGGGCAGGAACGGAGATGGTGAAAATGGTTTCCTGCTCCGAAGAGCTGGTAGAACATTCACATGCGGTCTATGAAGTAGTGCACGCGAGTAGATTCTGCGCGCTTGCAAGTTGCAGGCTTCATCAACTGTGCATTCTGCGTTCAGGTTCTTGAATGTGACTGTTCTCTCAGCTCAAACTCGCGTACACCTTGCAATGCCCTAGAACCAAACAGCTGTAGACTCGACAGTGTAACGCATTTCGTCCAAAGAACCCTGGCGAAAGCAAAATGCTTCGTTTCCATGCCTATCCGAACTAATTACAATACTTCAAATTCATTGTGCTCCATGGACTTCGTTGCAGCGAGTCGCGGTCATATTCTCCTAAGTTTCGACCCCCTCCTGCAGAACCGGTTGAGTCCGTCAGCCGCAAAATAGCGTCGCAGAAGGGGAATTCGTGATACGTTTTCCGGTCGGTCCCACCACCACAAAGACCTCTGTAACTGACAAATAGAAGACGTATAAAAGAAGAAGAAAGTGGCTCTCCGCTTTAATTGTTCCGTTCAGATTATAAGTTCAGTGTGGATATTGATAGTCCGGAGTCCGGACGTTTTGGGGCGGCAACTCCGTGTAAAAGGTAAAAGAGGAGATCGAGTTGAGAGAGGACTCCGCTTCGCAAAACGCGATTAGTGTGCATGCTGAAAGGGAACTTAGCCGTTGGAGAGGAGGCTCTTATCTCTAGTGGCATTCTTGCATGCAACATTCAAGAGAATGTTGCATGCATGCAATATGAACTTCTGACGGAGAGGATATGAGCTTCATGTACATTCAGGAATTGTACATGAGGTGTAATTAAGAGTTAATCTTTTTGTTAGGGAGGGTTAGCTCTTAATTATTGTCTCTAAGATTATTTCATTCGTTGATAAGCCTTGAGTTATAGCTGAACAGGTTCCAGTTGCTGCAGCTGCGCTTATGGTTTCTCTGGTTTGTAGAGGTCACATGTAGTGTTCTCGTAAAAGTAATTTAAATTGGATTTTTAAGTATAGAAATTTATATATAGAAATTTAAATTTCAAGTTTAAATTTACACAGAGCTTTGACTTGCACTGCCGCGGACTTCTCATTGCAGTAAAACACGAAATTTTGGCCCACTTCCTTGAAGACGTGAACTGAAATATTTCTCTACGCTGTCGTGTCGGATATTGCGTGAAGGATGTCCAGGAAAACGCGAGGTTCCTGACTGTGGAGATGTTGTGTGTTGAAACAGAGACAAGACAGAGAAAAACAACCACAAAAACGAATGCTGCGATATATACCAAATCTGAATGTATGTACACTGCCAGTTCTTTCTCCTAAGAGCACAGAACTGAGAAACAGACCAGAGCGGTCTGTAACCTGCTTCAAAAGCCCTTAAAAACACCCCTTGAATCACAACCCCGACCCAAAACCACCGAAGCGTAGCTCAAAGCAAGAGAAACTTCTCTTTGCAACAAACAGAGCCACAGCAGTATCACAAGATCCAAACCCAAGTCCAAACCACATCCATGTATAAGCTCTTAGCTAAAGCTAGCTACCACAAGCTGTATACAACCAACCAGAATTCTAACGAACTCAAAAGAGCAAAACCCGTAGCGAAGAAACCGAAAAAGGTCTATCTGTGGACTTTCTCTTTTCGCTGAACGGACTTCAGATGTCGATAGGGTCTCCTCCGCTGACTCCGTAACCCAAGAAACCTTCAGATCCGACTCCCAACAGCCGAGATATCGCCGATTTTCGGTCGCAGGTGACCGAACCTCCAAAAACTCCTCCCTGCGGCTTAAAACCGCTCACATAGCACAAACGGATCGTCCAAACTGATATCCGTCTTCACTGGCAGATAGATCTAGCTACCCTGAACCCAACGAGACTCCAAACAAGTCCTTTGGAGTTCCCCTTGCAAAACCACTCGAGAAATTTGGCCGCAGGTTGCAAAAAACTGACGTAAATCAGCTCCCTACGGCTCAAACCAACAATCCAATTCACACACGGTCTTCTCCTATGAGTAGATGAAGACTCCCTGATCGCGTAAGCACCAAGAACGAAGAGCTTGGCTCACCAATCGCGAAGAACAGCCCAACCTCAGGTCGCAGGTGAACAAAAATCTGATGTAAGCGCTTCCCTGCGAGCCAATTTCACTCAGAACTTCCAAACCGCCCGATGAAAACTGGTATCGTCTTCAATTTCCTGTAGAACTCGGTGTTCTGATCCCGTTGGATCCAAGGACAGCAAGTTTAGACTCCGGAACGGCCAGAACGGTCCAACTCTCCTTCAAAGATAACTGAAAATCTCAAATCTGCTTCCTGCGTCTCAATTTCCCTCAGTACACACTCCCCGATCCGTCTCTTCCCAAACCGTTTGAACCAGTGCGTAGCCTGCACAGATCTGAACCCAACGACGCCTTGCGCGCTTGCATTGGACTCCTAAATCTCCCGAACCGTCCGTTGACAGGTCGCAGGCGCAAGCTAGCCCCTTAAGCACCCTCCTTGCAACAGTCTCTGTACGTACAGTTCTCTCCTGAATTATCTGAATAATAAGAAGCAGGCCCCTTGCGTCTTTGATATAACGCATGAAGCCCTGAATACCCAGTCAGCAAGTAACTAGGGGCCTAGCTTGATTTTACCTTCTTTCGAATCACATAACTTCTTCTCTGGATGTCCAAACGAAGTAAACAAGATGCCCATGGAAAGCTGACAACGAGCTCTACCCATCCATGTGATGAAAGTGAAGATCCGAAGTTGCGTCAAAAACCCGTAAGCTGAGGCCTAGCTTGTCTTCTCATGAGTGTCTTTGGAGCGACAAGCATCGAAGTTTGAATTTCAGGTAGGAGCCGGTCCACGACACGACATCCACCCCCTCTGAACCTGTGCATCCTCCGGTATGCACCAGAGATACCAACCAAGGAGTGGACCGGCTTATCGTCCTACTTCCCATCGTAACCAACCTCACCTTCAAGATCTTCTGCATAATCCTCATCCTCAAATTGAAACTCCGTCAAGATATCTGCTAGATCGACCTCCTCATCTCTCTTTTTGAAAATCTTGACACGTTTACCTGCCACTGGTACCTTCAGGCTCGTTCCATCCAACTCTTGCAGAGCGTAAGTTGCGTTGTCATGAACCTTCTTCAGCACATACGGACCAAACCATCTTCGGGAAAACTTCCAGAGTGCACTATGCTGGTTGTCTAGACTATTGTCATATACTAACACCCAATCACCTTCCTTGATTTTCCTAGGTCTCAAACGATGTCGCTGATCAAATCTGACCTTGTTCTTCAACCGTGCTTCTCGCAATCTATCCAAAGCAGTTTGGATATCCTCTGGTCTTCTCTCCAACTGCCTAATTCGAATAGCAAGAAGCTCTTCCCTAGTCAAATTGTCCTCCCAAGGTAACACACTCCATGTCAGAACGTGTTCTTCAATCGGCATGATAGGTTTCTGACCTGTGATGAGTTCCACCGGCATGTAACCTGTCACCGAGCTGTGTGTCGTTCTATCTGCCCATAACGCAAATGGTAAGAGTCGAGGCCACTCGCGCACCTTTCCGTTGCAGGCCTTTACCAAAGCCTTCACAATGGGTGGATGACCACGTTCACTCTTGGCATTTCCTTCGGGGTTGTAAGCAGTTGTCAGTGACAACCTCACCCCACACCTTGCAAAGAATTCACGAGCCTCATGTGCATCTAACTCTCCCCGATCTGCAGTGATCTTTCCACACATCCATACCGACAAACAACCTCTTCCAAGAGAAATTTACATACCCCTTCAGTTGTCTTCGTCCGAAGCGCCCTACCCTCGACTTGGTTTGAAATATTCCTCTCTAGCAAGTACCAAGTATCTCATCTGCCATAATCCAACCGGCATAATCACCAAGTCTACCACCCACTTGAAGTGGATTGCCAACGGATAAGTCGGGTGTAATCCGTCACGATGTCGGATGTTCGAATACATCTGACATGTCAAACAAGACTCCACAAAAGATACAACATCCCTGTACATGTTTTTCCACCAATACCGCTCTTTCATCTTTGTAAAAGTGGCCCAAATCCCTCGATGTCCAGCCCAAAGACTCTCATGGAACGCCTTGAGCAACTTCTGCTGATCTTCCTTGTTGCAAATCACCCGTAGCGGTACTCCACCTTTTTGCTTCGATCGCTTCCAAAGAAACCCATCCTGCAACATGAAGTTGTAGGCCTTCCTTCTAACTCTCCGAAACCTCTCATCTGTCCAACCTGTCTGCTTAACCATCGTACTAAGGTACCTCCCGATATCAAGCAAATCACCATCATACAACCCTTCAACAAACAACTCATCTTCTCTTCCTGTCTGTGCAATCGAATAGAACTCTGTACCCACGTCGTCAACGTCTTCTACCATCTCATCTTCCCCATCATATCGAGCCCGAGATAACATATCCGTCATCAGATTATCCTTCCCTGCGATATGTCTAAACTCCGGGTTCAACGACTTGATATATGCGATCCATCGTAACATCGCAATATCAGGAGTTGAACAATTCATGATCATCCCTAACAACGGCAAGCAATCAGTTTCAACCACCACTACTGCTCCAATCAAATACTCTTTCTCAGTTTTCATAGCTGATACAATACCCCACAGTTCTCTCTTCACTTGTGGATAAGCACGTTGTCGAGCACTTAACACCTTCGCTCCGAACCTAACCGCAAACCTGTCTCCATTCTCATCATCCTGTCCGACTGCCCATCCAATTGCAACTGGACTTGTATCCACAGTAAGAACCACCGGCCTAGCACCCTTGTAATCAATCCTTCCCAGAACTGGAGGAGATGATAGTAAAGACTTCAGCTTCCTTACCGCATCAGTATGCTCTTCCTCCCATCTGAATTTATGACCCTTACGCAACAATCCATACAACGGATCCGCCACATGCGCATAATGAGAAATCCAAATGTGGTAGAATACACAAGCACCCAAAAATCTTCTTACTTCTGTCAGCGAGTTGCAAACCTCCTTCATCCTTCCAATCGCATCCACCTTGTTCGGATCTCTTCCGACCAAACGATCCACACAAATGACCAACGATCAAAACCTCTCTAACTCCAAATGTAGACTTCGCACCTGACAGCGTAAGATGAACTTCCTCAAGTCGAGATAAGATCTTCTCACAGTCTGCGATGTGATCAGTGACATATCGCCGACACCCCCTCTGATCTAATGCTTCATCCTTCTCATCTTCCACACATCCTTTGATGGGGATGCATCCAAGAACGGCATCATCTTTTCGGGGATGAAGTCCCTTAGAACTCGATTCATCTCGTTCATCATGTGTGCTACCGAGTTGGTAGCTCCCTGTGGTAAGGTACACATCCTAACCAACCCCAAAGGTGTCCTCATTGTCGTGAAGCTTCTGCTCTCCTCCGCTAGTTGAAACTGATCATACCCCGAGTAAAGATCTCCCATTGAGTAAATCGCTCTTCCTGCAAACGCTTCTGCAAACTCATCCACAATCGGTCCCACCTCAGCATTTCTGATTGTTACTGCGTTCACCGGCTGCATGTCTTGGATGAACCGCAGCGACCCATTCTTCTTTGGTACTGTAAACCATCTGCTTGAATATGGTGCAAACGACGGCTCCAAGATCTTCATCCGCATCTTCTCCTTCAGCAATTCCACTAGTTTGGGCAAGTGAGCCCGCGGTACTGGAATTGGTCTCAGGTTCCATGGCACATGCGGTATCGTGAAGATAACCATCGGGATAACAACGTACGGATCTACACATCCAATCTCAAGTGGCTCAAAAGCAAATGCTTTCCCATGTCTTGAAAGCATCTCCTTGAAGCACATCCTCTCTTCTGGTAGAAGAGACCCATCAGATCCAATCTTCAGCTCTTCAAGGGTCTTCTCCGTGAACTTGTGTCCTATCATTGCAGGATCTCTCAAACTCTTCTCCTTTGAAGCTCGATCCATCTGTTGGTTGGTGTCTTCCGGCAAAGGACCAGCAACTGGCTTTACTTTCCTATCCACTGTCTTGTACCTTGTCTCAACTCGAACCTCCGGTGCACGGAATGATTCGATCACCGAATAGACCTCCCTTGAATGAATCTGCACGACCTTATCCATATCCTCCCATCCAATAGATATGATCTCTCGCAAGGGATCTTCCAACCCATCTTCTTCATAAACACCAGAAATCCATTCATCCCCTTCTAGCTCACCCAACTCTTTCAACATCAACTCAACACCACGCAAATGTTTTTGTTCTTTTCTTCTCAGCTCTTCTATCTTCTTGTAGACAGCAATCCCACACTCTAAAAATCCAATAAACCATGTATAAAAGGCACTATCTCCATCAAGCGAGAGTACCTTCTCTTGCGCACCACCACAATCCCGCTCTATAGTGGTACTCAACGAAAATCCTTGAACTCTTCACTCACCCTTGGAAGCGGTTTCTCTCTCAAACGATCTCGGTTGCACTCGTGGTTGGACGGTACAGTCAGGAACTGTACCGCTCTCTTCCAATCTTGACTTCGGATCCTAGCATACGCAGATCCGTCGTCCAGTACCTTTGTCTCCATCCGGGTTGCTATGATGAAAGGTTGACCCAGAATGAGTGGGTATGATGTTGCTTCCTGAACAAAGAAGTTTTGCTCGATAGCAACATCACCTACGCGCACTCTGATGTCTGGACAAGCTCCATACAAGTCTCCTCTCGTGTTGTTGGCTGCTCTTATGACCCATCCATGCTCTGTGTCGATCGGCCACTTCTTCTTCTTGTACAGCTCCTTCGACATGATGTTGATTTCTGATCCATGATCGATCAGAGCAACCACCGGCTCATCCAAGTCTTCGATCCTCACCAACGTCTCCGTCGTAGCTCGAGCCTAGTGACTGTGGCTGTAATGACTTGAGCTCCGCTTCCCATCCTCCTCTTCACATCCATCACTGTATCAATATCTGGTTGTTGTATGTCTACAACCAGATCAACCATGTCCACTGTCTGCACCCTAACCATCTCCTCCGGTTGTGAAGGATTGTCCTCCATTGTCAGTTCAAGAAGAATCGTTTTCTGTTGAACCTTATCCCCCCCAGCTTGTTTCTCTGAAGAAGTCTCTTCTTGTCCCTTCTCGCTCTGCATCGTGGATGCAGTATCCAACCTGAGCTCGTTTAGATCCTCGTGCTCATCCAAACCATCTCTATGGAGATCATGCTCAATCTCCTCCACCCTAGCACCATAACTTGTAGCTTCGTCAGCTACAACTGCATGTGCCGCAAGGTAATCATCCACAATCTTCTTCATCCCTCCTTTACCAACGTTGGCTTGAAGGAGAGTACCTGTACTTGTGAATGCAACCTTTCCATCCTCCCAAGAAATAACCTCACGTTGCAAAGACTCTGTAAAGTCGATGCAATCGTCCCGTTGATGGTCAGTACCATCACACCACATACACTGATGTACCCAAGCTGGTTTGGGTACAAGCTCCATCTCAGTCGATGATCCCTTATCCTCCAACCTAGTAATCTTAGCTTGCAGATCTTGCATCTTTTGATGTAGGTCCTCGATGGTTGGATCCTTCTCCTCTACAACCACAACTGGAAGTTGAATCTCAGATACTACATGAACTAGTGTGGTAGTCAGCAATACAGACGTCGATCTGGTAACCCTTCCCCTTGTCTGCCTCCGGACAAGAAGCTCAACAGCTTCATGCACAACCTCCCAATTTCTTGTTAATCCTTCTTCTTCATCCCCATCCTCCAGAAGTAGTTCCAACTGTTCCTGCCATGGTTCATCCGCAGCTTGAAGAAACAGCTCAGTCTTGTAGCTCTCCAAGGTTAGCTTGTCCACCCGAGGTAGTTGAGAGAATTGTCTCTCGAACTCCTTTAACAGCTCTGCAGGCTGTAAACCCTTGCTGGATCGGTTGACCCATTCCAAAAACGATTTCTTGGTTACTCGATCTGAGTTCTCCAAGAAATACTCCTCCATTAGCGCATGTGAAAATGTATCCCAGTTCTTCCCAAAACGCTTTGTTAGACCCTTCACATGCTCCCTTATCTCAGGCACCGCAGTGAGTTCGAACGTCTCGATCATCTCCTTCTCCGGTACCCGATCCAAATCTATCTCTATCTTATAACATCTCAAGTACTTTGAGATATCTCTCTCATCAAATAGATCGAACTTGTCGATCACCCTTCCAAGCGCCTTCTTCCCCAAAGCTTCCTTTTGTTGGTTCTGTTGCTCTTGTCGCAAAAACAAGTTGAAAGCTTGAAACAAACGTGCAGTTGCTGCATCCAACTGCACCCCTGGTAACCCCTCTGATCCGTCCATCCCGTCCATAGTCATGGCTCGTCCCATCCTTCCATCCTCCCATGATCCCAACCGTCTACATATCCATCATCCCAGGTCCGCAGCATCCTCCCGAACAACCAAACCCATCTTCATCCTCGTTCATGATTGCTGATCTCTTCTGTCCAGTTCTGACACACAAATATCTCCACCCCGGACCTTCACGTCGGGTTCACCATCGATGTCGTGTCGGATATTGCGTGAAGGATGTCCAGGAAAACGCGAGGTTCCTGGCTGTGGAGATGTTGTGTGTTGAAACAGAGACAAGACAGAGAAAAACAACCACGAAAACGAATGCTGCGATATATACCAACTCTGAATGTATGTACACTGCCAGTTCTTTCTCCTAAGAGCACAGAACTGAGAAACAGACCAGAGCGGTCTGTAACCTGCTTCAAAAGCCCTTAAAAACACCCCTTGAATCACAACCCCGACCCAAAACCACCGAAGCGTAGCTCAAAGCAAGAGAAACTTCTCTTTGCTAACAAACAGAGCCACAGCAGTATCACAAGATCCAAACCCAAGTCCAAACCACATCCATGTATAAGCTCTTAGCTAAAGCTAGCTACCACAAGCTGTATACAACCAACCAGAATTCTAACGAACTCAAAAGAGCAAAACCCGTAGCGAAGAAACCGAAAAAGGTCTATCTGTGGACTTTCTCTTTTCGCTGAACGGACTTCAGATGTCGATAGGGTCTCCTCCGCTGACTCCGTAACCCAAGAAACCTTCAGATCCGACTCCCAACAGCCGAGATATCGCCGATTTTCGGTCGCAGGTGACCGAACCTCCAAAAACTCCTCCCTGCGGCTTAAAACCGCTCACATAGCACAAACGGATCGTCCAAACTGATATCCGTCTTCACTGGCAGATAGATCTAGCTACCCTGAACCCAACGAGACTCCAAACAAGTCCTTTGGAGTTCCCCTTGCAAAATCACTCGAGAAATTTGGCCGCAGGTTGCAAAAAACTGACGTAAATCAGCTCCCTACGGCTCAAACCAACAATCCAATTCACACACGGTCTTCTCCTATGAGTAGATGAAGACTCCCTGATCGCGTAAGCACCAAGAACGAAGAGCTTGGCTCACCAATCGCGAAGAACAGCCCAACCTCAGGTCGCAGGTGAACGAAAATCTGATGTAAGCGCTTTCCTGCGAGCCAATTTCACTCAGAACTTCCAAACCGCCCGATGAAAACTGGTATCGTCTTCAATTTCCTGTAGAACTCGATGTTCTGACCCCGTTGGATCCAAAGACAGCAAGTTTGGACTCCGGAACGGCCCGAACGGTCCAACTCTCCTTCACAGGTAACTGAAAACCTCAAATCTGCTTCCTGCGTCTCAATTTCTCTCAGTACACACTCCTCGATCCGTCTCTTCCCAAACCGTTTGAACCAGTGCGTAGCCTGCACAGATCTGAACCCAACGACGCCTTGCGCGCTTGCATTGGACTCCTAAATCTCCCGAACCGTCCGTTGACAGGTCGTAGGCGCAAGCTAGCCTCTTAAGCACCCCCCTTGCAACAGTCTCTGTACGTACAATTCTCTCCTGAATTATCTGAATAATAAGAAGCAGACCCCTTGCGTCTTTGATATAACGCCTGAAGCCCTGAATACCCAGTCAGCAAGTAACTAGGGGCCTAGCTTGATTTTACCTTCTTTCGAATCACATAACTTCTTCTCTGGATGTCCAAACGAAGTAAACAAGATGCCCATGGAAAGCTGACAACGAGCTCTACCCATCCATGTGATGAAAGTGAAGATCCGAAGTTGCGCCAAAAACCCGTAAGCTAGGGCCTAGCTTGTCTTCTCATGAGTGTCTTTGGAGCGACAAGCATCGAAGTTTGAATTTCAGGTAGGAGCCGGTCCACGACACGACAACGCTTCCTTCAGTTTTGTATTTCTATCATTTTTATCTTCTTCTTGTTCTTGTACAAGGTCGTGGGACAGGATATTCATGTTTTGTTCCCGAGTTAGGTTCATAGAAGATTATGAGTGAGAAAACGCACGATAGCTAGATAATAGGGAGTGTAAATGTAAGGTTAAATATTCCCGAACTGGAGAAAGGTAAAAGACCAAAGACCGAAAACAATAAACTTTCTACTGAACCGCGGTTGATTTTGAGTTGCCTTTATGAACTGAAAATACATTCATTTTCACATGAACAAAATACCCACCAAGGTCCAACCGGAGTAGTAACTTGTTCCCATGGATCCAGAATCATTCGAAAAGGTTTTAACATTGACACCCCCTAATAGAATAGATTTTAGGTTGCTAAAGTAGATTAGAAGCTAGGTAGATTAGGAATTAGATTATAGGCAATGGAGATCAACTCGAGCTCCGAGTTGGCACTTGTGGGATGTAAAGACATCCAGATAGAGGGGTAGTGTAGAAGCGTCAAGACAGCAGCAGGGATAAGTGATGGCCACAGTAGACAAGACTGTTGCAGAAACAATCGGGAGCGATTTCAAAGTGACAAGAAAGGTGGTACTTGGTGCGATGGAGACAACATTGGCAGCAAAATCGGGTATCAAAGAATCGTAAGCTTCGGAATGAGTCTAGCAATAGAGACAAAATCATCTTTTCAGCACAATGTATATACGGCTGTCCTTTGACACCACAAGAACAGAGATACATGAGAGATGTCGATCCTTGGTGGGAGAAGAATGTATCAAAGGCAGACATGATGGCAGCATATGAGGAAGCACAGAAGCAGTCAATCCGGACATAGATGAAAAACGTCAAGAGAATAATTGGAGATCCACAGAGGGTTATGACCAGCTAAGAAAGGTGTTGATATAGTCCCAAGCTCTAGTAGATCGACAATTAATATAAGCTGTAGTGGTTAAGATAGTTATGTACAGTTAGTTAGAGGGCTAACCCACCATTAGAGTTCTCTTTGTATTCTCCTCCACTATATATACATAGAGAGGCAAAACCTCTCTCATCTTATTCTTATTTTACTTCCTTGTCTACTCTCTTTCTCTTCTTGGAGGGTCTTCTTAGAAACATCGATCTTTCTATATGATATCAGAGCAATAGAGAATGTGTGTCCTTTGCTGATGAGCAAGATGGAGTTTATGCATGGAAAAGTACAGGAAAGAGCAGTTGGAGTTGTGCCAGATGTCGAGCATTATCCTGCTGATGTGTTCGGATGAGACGAAACCGTTTCTTTCACCATCAGAAATTTTGAACACGATTTTGGATGTCTAGACAATTTTTTCTCGTTGATATCTCCCGACAAGTCTTATAAGGGTAGTATTGTTTAGAAAGTGCGAATTGTGTACTCGGTCAAGTTTCAGCTGGTTTGGAGGTTTCCAGCGGCAGATTTTCAATTGGATCTTTTTTGACCAAAATGAAAGTTTTAGGACTTGAGTCCAAAAGAAATACTGGTCCGATTAAGGTGTCATTTTGAAAAATTTATGAAATTTCAAGTTATCGCGCGTCCACTTCTGACCTAGCACTTTGAAAAATTTGCAAAATTTCAAGATATTGCACGTCCTTTTCTGATCTTATTTAGTCTAATTTCGATCTTTCTTGATCTGTTCTTTCGACGTTTTTGCTGTGTTTTGTACACCTACAGTTCACGGGCAAGTTCTTTCTTCATTCTTGCTGCAGGAGGAGTTCGCGGAGTTGCCTTGTTGTGACTTGTGATAACTCTTCATGGCGAGATGTGGAGGGACGAGTTTCGTGAAGGTTCTGTGAAGTTTTCCGTGTACAGAATAGTGCAATTTCTCGATTGCAGCTATGACGGAGTCCGTGTCTTTGATCACTGGAGCTCGACAAAAACAACTACCAAGTGTGGAAGTTCCGGATGATGATCTTCATGCAAGGACAAGATCTATGAGATCTTATCATTGAGGAGGAGAAAGCGCTTGATGTATCCATTCTTGACACAAAATTCAAAGATTGGAAGAAGCGATCATACCAGACGATTCACAGTTTCATCATCAATGATCGGTCACATCCAAGATTGTGATACACCCAAGAAAGCTTGGAATGCACTAAAGCATATGTTTCAATCAAGAACAAAGATGCATAAGCTTCAATTGCTATAGCAGTTCAACACTGTGAAGAAGTGGTCGATGTGTATCAATGTTTATTTGAACATGTCAAGCAACTCACAGATCAATTATCTTCAGTCAAAGTTGAGATTGATCCCACTGCCTTGATTGAGACTACATTGCAAGGACTGCTTGTTGAGTACAAGCAGTTCATTATTTCAATTTCGACCAGAGAATCAAGAATCTGTTTGTTTTACAAGTTCTCGAGGATTTCAAGATAGGAGTGATAGAAAAGGTGCTGGATGTGGACGAGATCACGGACAGCAATCGCAGCAGCAGCAGAATCAGCAGAACCAACAATAATCTAGTTCTTCAAACAATCAGAGACGTGCACTTGGTTCTTGCAACCACTGCAAGAAGTAAGGTCACAATGCAAATCAGTGCTACAAGCTACAAAACAATCAAAGACAATACGACAAGTCTACGAGCTACAGTCTTGGTTTGCTCATGCACCTGTCATAGCCATCCATGTACCTACTCTAGAACCAAAGAGTCAATTCACTGTAATACCTCAGAGTAGTACATTGAGCTGAGGATCTGGAGAAGTCATTGATTCCAGATCAAAATCAGTTGCACATAGAGATGTTGTTAACGCTGGAGTCTACGTAACACAACCTAGTAGAACTAGTGTAGTTTCTATGCAAGATGAGCGTGTGCTATTACAGAGTATGTTTGACTCGTTAAGATATGTGGATCTTTCACATCCATTGGATACCTTGTCCCAGACCTTGGCGTCTATGTCAGATCAGTTGCAAAGAGAAGTGACTAGTGCACCGATTATCTCTCGCAGATCTGAACGGACAAAACATCAGATATAGGTATATGGATGAAAGTTTTCTTGCTGCGCACCATGCATATATGGCCAATGTTTTTCAGGAACAAGAACCGAGTTCACTTGAGGAGGCAATGCACAAAGTCCAATGGATAAGTGCTATGGAAGTTGAACTTGCTGCGCTTCATCACCAACAGAGTTGAGAGTTCGTGGACTTACCTGAGGGAAAGAAAGCGATTGATTGCAAGTGGGTCTTCAAGGTCAAGCACAACTCGGATGATACCTATGTCAGTATAAGGTTAGATTGGTAACCAAAGGCTACATACAGCAACATGGGGTGGATTTTGAAGAGACTCTTGCTCCAGTTGCGAAGATGGTGACTATTCGAACCGCAATTGCAATTGCAACTCAGAAAGGTTGGAAGATGCATCAGATGGACTTCAAGAACGTCATACTCAACAGTGATCTTGAGGAGGAGGTCTACATGCAGCAACCTCCAGATTATGAGGATCCTAAGTTCCCTTCTCGTGTATGTAAGTTACGGAAAGCCCTCTGTGATCTGAAACAAGCACCAAGAGCATAGTATGCAAATATCAATTCCTGCTTGCAATCTCTTGGTTTCCATCTTTGTAGTTCAGACTCTATCTTGTATTCATTAAGAATACGAGATCGGATTGTTGTGATCACCATCTATGTTGATGACTTGATCATTATCAGTAACTATGAGGAGCTTATTTCTCAGATCAAGGATCACTTGAATCCGAGTTCGAGATGATTGACTTAAGAGAACTCAAGTACTTCTTTGTTGTGGAGTGACTTCACTATCGATACGGTGGACCATTGTTGTTACATGATTACACTAATGCTGATTGGACAAGGAGTGTCGACATGAGATATACGTCACGTTACGCTTTTGGACTTGGAAGCGCTGCTATAAATTGGGCTTCTAAGAAGCAACCTACAGTTGCTTTGTCATCCACAGAAACAATGTACCGAGGAGCGCAATGAACGCAATATGGAAATCAATTTGATTTATATGTCTGCTATCTGATATCCGTGTGGAGAATACAGATCCTATGTTGTACATACAGACAACATTAGCAGCATAAAGCTAGCTAGTAATTCACGTTTTCCATGCTAAGACCAAGCACATTGAGATGCACTATCATTTCATAAGAAAGAAGGTCCTTGCAAGAGAGATTGAGCTCAGTTATGTGAGCACAAGAGATCAGGTTGCCGATATCTTTACTAAGACATTACCTAGAGATAAGTTTGATGCTTTCAGATATTGTCTAGGAGTACAGGATGTAGAGTCGAGCTTGAAGAGGAGTGTTGATATAATCTCAAGCTCTAATAGATCGATGACTAATATAAGCCGGAGTGGTTAAGGTTGTCACATACAGTTAGTTAGAGGATTAATCCATCATTAGGATTTTCTTTGTACTCTCCTCCACTATATATACGTGGAGAGGCAAAACCTCTCTCATCTTATTCTTATTTTACTTACTTGTCTACTCGCTCTTTCTTCTTGGTGTATCTTCCCAGAAGCATCGATCTTTCGGCAAAAAGTGTAGAAAGATCGATACTTCGAGGACACTCCAAGAAGAGAGAGAGCGAGTAGACAAGGAAGTAAAATAGGAATGAGATGAGAGAGGCTTTGCCTCTCTCTGTATATATAGTGGAGGTGAGTACAAGAGAAACCCTAATGGTGGGTTAGCCCTCTAACTAACTCTAACAACCCTAACCACTCCGGCTAATGATAGCCGTCGATCTACTAGAGCTTGAGACTATATCAACACTCCCCTTCAAGCTCATCTCTACATCCTGTACTCCTAGACAATGTCTGAAAGCATCAGACTTATCTCTAGGCAACGCCTTAGTGAAGATATCGACAACCTGATCTCCTGTGCTCACATAACTGAGCTCAATCTTTCCTGCAAGGACCTTCTCTCTAATAAAGTGATAGTGCACCTCAATGTGCTTCGTCTTTGCATGGAAAACATGATTACTAGCTAACTTCATGCTGCTAATGTTGTCTGTATATACAACAACAGGATCTGTACCCTCCACACCAATATCAGATAGCAGACATCGAAGCCAAATCGATTCGTATGTTGTGTTCGTTGCTCCTCGATACTCTGCTTCCGTGGATGACAAAGCAACTGTGGGTTGCTTCTTAGAAGCCCAGCTTATAGCAGTGCTTCCAAGTCCAAAAGCGTAACCTGACGTGAATCTCCTGTCGGTACTTCCTGCCCAATCAGCATCTGTGTAGCCATGTAACAACAATGGTCCACCGTATCGATAGTGAAGTCCGTACTGCATCGAGAACTTCACGTAGCGGAGGATCCGCTTGACAACCTCAAAATATGATCTCCGTGGTGACTGCATGAACTGACTAATCAGACCGACAGCATAACTCAAGTCTGGTATGGTGATGGTCAGATAGATAAGACTTCCAACCATCTGTCTGTACATGCGTGGATCATCCAACAACTCACCATCTTCTGCTCCTAGCTTTACCCCTTGCTCTAATGGTGTAGCAATGGGTTTGCAATCAAGCATACCAAATCTCTCAAGCATACTGAGAGCATACTGTCGCTGTACAAGCCAAACATCCTTCCCATCTCTAATGAACTCCACAGCAAGGAAGTACTTGAGTTCTCCTAAGTCCATCATCTCGAACTCGGATTTCAAGTGATACTTGATCTGGGAAATAAGCTCCTCAAAGTTACCGGTAATGATCAAGTCATCAACATAGATGGTGATCACAACAATCCGGTCTCGTATTCTCAATGAATACAAGGTAGAGTCTGAACTACAAAGATGGAAACCAAGAGACTGCAAATAAGAATTGATCTTTGCATACCATGCTCTTGGTGCTTGTTTCAGACCATAGAGAGCCTTCCGTAACTTACATACACGAGAAGGGAACATAGGATCCTCATAACCAGGAGGTTGCTGCATGTAGACCTCTTCCTCAAGATCGCCGTTGAGAAAAGCGTTCTTGAAGTCCATCTGGTGCATCTTCCAACCTTTCTGAGTTGCAACTGCAACTGCTGTTCGAATAGTCACCATCTTCGCAACAGGAGCAAAGGTCTCCTCAAAATCCACTCCATGTTGCTGTGCGTAGCCCTTAGCTACCAATCTGACCTTGTACCGACACACGGTACCATCCGAGTTGCGCTTGACCTTGAAAACCCACCTGCAACCAATCGCTTTCTTACCCTGAGGTAAGTCTACCAACTCCCAAGTCTGTTTAGCGCAGCAAGTTCAGCTTCCATAGCACTTACCCATTGGGCCTTGTGCATCGCCTCCTCAAGCGAACTCGGTTCCTGTTCCTGAAGAACATTGGCCATATATGCATGGTGCGCAGCAAGAAAACCTTCATGTATATACCTACTCACTGGATGTTTTGACCGCTCAGATCTGCGAGAGGTAATTGGTGCACTAGTCACCTCCTCTTGCAACTGATCTGACGTAGACGCCAAGGTCTGGGACAAAGTATCCAGTGGATGTGGAAGATCCACATATCTGGATGAGTCAAACATACGCTGCAATAGCACGCGCTCATCTTGTGTAGAAACTACACTAGTTCCACTAGGCTGTGTTACGTGGACTCCAGCGTTAACAACAGCTCTATGTGCAACCGATTCTGATCTGGAATCAGTGACTTTTCCAGATCCTCCACTCAACGTACTACTCTGAGGTACTACAGTGGACTGACTCCTTGGTTCTACAGTAGGTACAGGGATGGCTATCACAGGTGCAGGTGCAAACCAAGACTGTAGCTCATCAAAAACGACATCTCTACTGATATAGAACTGCTTGGACGAAGGATTGTAGCACCTATATCCTTTCGTATCAGAAGCATAACCAAGGAAGATACATCTATCTGCTTTCGGATCTAGTTTCTTACGTCTTTCATCAGGTATGTGCACATAACAGATACATCCGAAAACTTTAAGGAAAGAGTAATCAGGCTTACTGCATGTGAAGACCTCCATCGGTGTCTTGCTGTGGACTGCCGCTGTAGGCGTCCGGTTCATCAAATACATCGCACATGAAACAGCTTCTGCCCAGTAAGGTCTAGGCATGGTCTTCTCGTTCAACATCGCACGAGCAGCTTCTGCTATGTGTCGATTCTTACGCTCCGCAATCCAGTTCTGCTGCGGACTGTAACTGCAGGTCTTCTGGCGTCGAATGTCATGCTCACGCAGATATGCATCGAACTCTCCAGAAAGAAACTCGCCTCCTCCATCATATCTTAGACAGAGGATAGATGCTCCAGACTGTTTCTCCACCAACTTGCGGAAAGTCTGAAATGCTGACAGTACTTCGGCAGAGGACTTGTTTCTCAACAAATAAATCCAAGTCATCAATGAACGACACGAAGTACTGGAAACCGGTCATACTTGGCTGAGAAGCAGTCCATACATCAGTGTGAACAAGCTCCAGAAGCTTGTTCGCTCTACTACCTGA
The DNA here is from genome assembly GCA_036924285.1 of Asterella californica. NCBI lineage: Eukaryota > Viridiplantae > Streptophyta > Marchantiopsida > Marchantiales > Aytoniaceae > Asterella > Asterella californica. The sequence goes on from JAYKYS010000013.1 coordinate 551,849, forward strand.
TCCCTTAAAGGGCTGTCTAGCTTGCTTGCCGAATTGACATGCTGCACAGACTCCAGTGGGCTCACTGGATTCGAATTTGAGCAGATCTGTAACCAGGTCAGAACTCGGAAGGCTTTTCAGCCTCTGAAAGTTCATGTGCCCAATTCGCTTGTGCCAGATGTCAATATCAGACACTACTGGACCACTCTGTCCATACATGGCAGCCTGTAACTTAGACGCAGATGCATCTAGTTTAAACAGCCTACCACTCTTGATACCTCGAGCTATGACAGTGCCATTCGAATCTTCAATAAAGCATCCATCTTTATTGAAGCGCACTTGCAGACCCTGCTCTATCAACTGTCCTACAGATAGCAGGTTTCTAGTCAATGTAGGTACATGTAAGACATTCCGTATACCAGTAAACGTTGAGGCAGGAATGTCAAGTGGAATGTTACCCTTGTGTTGGATCTTGTGCTTGGTGTCATCTCCTGTCACCATAAACTGTGGAGTCTCCACAGGCTCGAGTGAAATAAACCACTCCCGATGGGGAGTCATGTGACTGGTGGCGTCGGAGTCGATCACCCAGTCAGTCTGTGGCTCGAAAGTCGCATAACTCTGATGCGTAGTAATCAGCAACTGCTCCGAATAGACATGCTCAGTGACTGCATAGCCTTGCTGGTTGCTGTTACCTTGTTGGGGGTTGTTGTCGTGTTGTCTCTGATCGTTCTGCTTCTTGTAGCACTGATTCGCATTGTGGTCTTGTTTCTTGCAGTAGTTGTAGGAACCATGCGCTCTTCTCTGATTGTTGTTGGAACCACTAGACTGTTGCTGGTTCTGCTGGTTCTACTGCTGCTGCGATTGCTGTTGCTGTCTGCGACCCCGTCCACGTCCAGCACCTTTGCCACGATCCCTACCTCGAGATCCTCCAGAACCTGCAAAATAGACAGATTCTTGCTGACCCGTCGAAGTAGAACTCCCCAGTAGGCGCACCTCCTCTCCTAACATCATAGGAACAAGCTCATCAAACCGCGGAAGGGGTTCTCTGGTCAAAATCGATGTTATGAACTGTTTGTACTCTGCAGGTAGTCCCTGCAATGTGGCTCCGATCAAGACAGTGGGATCAATCTCGACTTTTACAAAAGATAGCTGATCCGCCAGCTGCTTGACATGGTTCACATAGTCGTTGATGCACATCGACCCCTTCTTCACGGTGTTGAACTGCTGCAGCAATTGCAGCTTCCGCGCCTCTGTTCCGGAGTGAAACAGATGCGCGAGTGCATCCCAAGCTTTCTTGGGGGTATCGCAATCCTGGATGTGATCGATCATCGATGCTGAAACTGCCAGCACGATGTAGTGAATAGCCTGATATGAGCGCTTCTTCCACTCCTTGAATTTCGGGTCAGAAATTGGCACTTCAGGCGCTTTCTCCTCCTCAGTGATAAGATCCCATAGATCTTGTCCCTGCAGGAAGGTCTTCATTCGGAACTTCCACACTTGGTAGTTGTTCTTGTCGAGTTTCTCTCCAGTGATCAAAGACACAGACTCCGTCATAGCTGCAATGTCGAAATTGCGCTGTTCTATACGCGGAAAACCTCCCAAAAACTGCACGAAACTCGTCTCTCCCCATCGCGCGATCAAGAGTTGTCACAAGTCACGACGAGGCGACTCCGCGAACTCCTCCTGCAGCGACAACGAGAAAAGAACCTGTGCGCGAACTGTAGGTGTACAAAACACGACGGAAACGTCGGAAGAACACACCAAGAAAGGCCGAAACTAGACCAAACGAGGTCAGAACTAGGTGTGCGACCCCTCAACAGTATTAGTTTTAGACTCAAGTCCTAAAACTTTCGTTTTGGTCGGAAAAGATCCAATTGAAAAACTGCCGCTGGAAATCTCCAAATCGACTGAAACTTGGTCCAGTACACAATTCGCACCTTCTGAACAAGACAGCCCTAAAGGGCTGGTCGACAAAGAACAACGAGAAAAAATCGTCTAGGCCTTCGAAATCGCGTTCAAAGTTTCTGGTGGCGAAAAAAACGGTTTCGCCTCACCCGAACGCATCAGCAGGATAGTGCTCGACATCAGGCACAACTCCGGCTGCTCTCTCCTGTAATCCAAACTCCATCTTGCCTATCAGCAAGAGATACACACTCTCACCAGCTCTGATACCATGTAGAAAGATCGATACTTCGAGGACACTCCAAGAAGAGAGAGAGCGAGTAGACAAGGAAGTAAAATAGGAATGAGATGAGAGAGGCTTTGCCTCTCTCTGTATATAAAGTGGAGGTGAGTACAAGGGAAACCCTAATGATGGGTTAGCCCTCTAACTAACTCTAACAACCCTAACCACTCCGGCGAATGGTAGCCGTCGATCTAATAGAGCTTGGGACTATATCAACAAAAAGGAGTAGTGATCTTGAATATCATGGATATGATAACATCTAGAGAGAGTAGTAGAATAGGTAAAAGTAGGATTATGCACAACAATAAATATTAAGATAAGCCAGATCCAAATGCTATCTAAAAAAGTATTTCTAATAGTCTTCGCATCAGAGACAACAAAGATACAACATTGTACGGAAGGTCATACCAGATGAGTACAAGGTTGTATTCATCTATCCATGGACACGTGAATACAACCCTCAAGAAATGAAGCCACTAGGATGGCATTATGGATAGATCTATCTCAAATTCACCATATGGTGGAATTCTACAATGACAAGATGCTGAAATGTGTGGGTCAAGTGATCCGTAAAGTTTGTGACAAAACTGAAAACGGTTATGTTAATGTCAGGACTTATGTGCTGATGAACATGAATAAAGATTTAATTTGATACGGTGGAAGTAGTCCACGACTGAAAGATCTCAACATGACAAGCTATCCAGTATCACAACGTCCTAGATGTTTGCTTTGCATGTAATCAGCATGGTCACTGAACAAGAGATTGTCCAAACATGGTTCATAATAAAGAGGAAGGTCAAGATAGTAAGGACAATCGAAAGAGCTTCTAGGTCCAGGAGACTCAAAAGAGAAAGGTCTGCATAAGACATCAGGATCATCTCTTCCAGCGAGAACAGGACTCAAGACAAATATAGTGCATCAGTGACAAGTAAAGTCATAGTAGACGTAGATGGAATCCAACAAAAAAGAAGAAGAAGAAGGTAATGATGACGCGGATCCAGATGGGCACTCATAATAAAGAAGAGAAGCTTTTGAAAGGAGAGAACTCGGGTAGTAGATACAAGCTCTTAGAAGATACGGAGGAAAAGGGATAAGATGTAGAAAAGATGGAGCTCGCCGAAAGGAAGAACATGTCTGAAGACAAAGGCTTGGTGAATATATCAGCAGTTTGGTCATAACTTGTTATCCATTAAGTAACAACTTCTCCTGAAATTATTTTTTCTGTAATGAAGTGCACTTGCATTTCAATGTGCTTTGTTCTAGCATTGTGCACTGGAGTTTTTGTCAATGCTATTGCACTCATGCTATCTGTTCATATTCCTGGTTCACATTTACATTCTCGAACATCTATCTTAGTCAAATGATCTCTCGTGATGCGTTACACATACCACGATATTCTGTTCCACAGGAAGATAAAGCAATAGTTGGTTACTTTTTACACAACCAAGTGATGGCACCTCCTCCAAGCATAAATGCAAATAGGGACTGGCACTATGGTGGAAGTCGAGGAGGATGATTCTATCTTAGAGAGGGATGGCATGGAAGAAAAAGGAATCGAGATGAAAGGATAGAGGAAGAAGACTGGGCCGAAGGTTGGGAATATGCAAATGAGGACTTTAAATAGTAAGATAAAGAAGATACAGTAAACATCACAAACAAAGAAAGCTTTGAGGAAGGTGGTTGTAACCATCCTTAGCTAGTTAGGATGAAAAGAAAAGAAAAGTAGTTAATCATGAGAAAAAAAGTAGTTATCTCTAGTTATCTTGCACAATGATTGATGAGAGCGGATAAGATCCATATCCATCTTCAGCCTTGTCTTTGGACTTGATGTCTGCTACTTGCTTTCTTCCATCTTCAGTCCTACCTCTAGACTGCGAACGGACGGAGCAATACTGAACTCATCTCGATGACACATTTCACAAAGACTTGCACTAACGAATGACACCAAGGTACCATTCAGTTACACTGGAAAAAAACATATTATTCGTATGTAAAATGTCCATGTCAAGGTCTGCCTTGACACGACAACAGCCACGTTCACTCTGCGACCGGACGATGGCACAGGGGTGTGACCAAGCTATGCTACAAAGTCACGAGAATGACCAAAAAGGTTTGAGAAATTTCAGAGGTCACCAAGTAATTATCCCATGCAGCTAACTTGTCAACTGCAAAGAAATTGAGTACACTTATTTCTTCCTTAACACACAAAGGCAAGAGTACGGTACTCACCAGAGCACAACTACACAGCCTCGTGCTCGTTGAAAGTGCATCCGCGTTGTTCTTTGCAAGAGGAATCGGTGGAAGACTTTAGAGTTTACGGCATTTCCTTCCTCTTCTGTACTGAATGGGGGGTGCTTCACGTAGTCCAGTTTTTTGAATGCTCCGGTATTCAGTCCCGACATCTAGTAGGTCATCGCAATGCTCGAGGACTTCCGGTTTTTAGAGTACTGACTTCTGATACATTTGGAGTTTTTCCGTTTTAAAGGAGGAAGCAGAGGAAATGATTCTCCCATGAGACTGTAGATTTTAGGAACTTGGCTGACTTGCCATATAAAGTAGTGGAAATTCAGCTCTCAAAAAGTTTCCAATTTCTGGATTATTCCCTGTGGAAATGTGCACGATGCGGAAAACGAGCTGGCATCTGATCATAATTATTCAGAAGTTTGAATATAAGTTTAAATTAATTCTGGAAATGAATAATTCTATATCTCCAGGTGTCAACCGACTCAACATATAATTTCAAAACATCCAAACCATTCATTTGAAGAGAACGGCGGCCGCGGCCGAGAAGCCATTAGATATAGGTCAGGGCCGTCAGGCTTGTGTCAAGGGCACGAAGAGACTTAGAGTCTTAGACTCTTCGAGTGCTTTTCAGAGCAGCTTGGCCAAAGCTCAAGAATCGAGACAGTGGAGTGATGCGGCAGTGCGAGACCTATCGAGCATAGTGTTTTTCTTCCCACTGTTTTGACTTTCATTATAATCAGTATCTCATTTTGGTGTTGCAAGGCTGGTCGAGCACTATAAAGATACGTTTCTTGCTTCTCATCGCTTCCATAATATACGTGTTGAGTTACTTCCGAACGTGCTTACGTCTGCGTGCAATGTTGACAGGTGTGGGAGGAAGATTTAGTTTTGTCTGCAAAAGCTACTTCACATCAGTGACGAATTCAAGGAGCGTACGGTCAGACGACAAGGCAAGCAAAACCACCTCAGAACAACACCAATGGACTTCTATCTTGTCTTTCTCACAACCTTTCGATGCTGTTAAGTGGACGTGCGGAGAGATCTTTGGAGAGAGCGCCTACGGAAAGGTTAGTCTAAGACTCTAAATGTTATTTCGTCATGAAGCAGAATCTGGAATCTCGAAATTTTATGCAGATAATGATTCGTGCAGAAAGTTTTAGCCCTTGCTAGAGCGTCGTGACAGTATTATTGACCCTTAGCTTTTACTGATCAGTACGTCTTTTCACGTTTACTTAATGCACTTCTTGTGCTAAATATTTTTGAGGTTTACTTTTAATGTGCCAAGCTGAGGATAACAGAGATGTCATATTCTTGCAGAGTTCTTCCTTGTCGTTAAGGTATGTGTGTTGTTACTTTAAATGGTAGATTTTTGTATGTTCGGGTCGATTAACATATATTAGTTACAGTTCATAAACTGTATCTTACGTTAACATCTCTACATTTCTCTTTGTAGTATATGCATAGTTTCTTATCTTGTTACTTCTGACTGTGTTCAGTTTAGTATTATTAGGTTTTTTCCTTGTGACCAGGTTACTTCAGAACCCAGAAGTAACTTCTGTCATCCTGGTAAATTTTGTCATCTTGATATCGATTTATGCTCAAAAGTATGTTAACTTGTTAGTCTTAGTGAATATTGCTAGGGTGCAATGTATTTCTACTGTCATTTGTGAGAGAGAGCATTTTCTATCCAGAATATTGTCAAGACTAAGCACAGAAATTCTCTACAGACTAAAAACTTGGAAGCCCAGATGAGAGTTGCACTTGAAGGTCCAAGTTTAGATTCCGATGACTTGTTAACTGAAGCAACGCAACTATGGAAGAACTCTGCTCACCATCGATATCTCTACGCCCGACCAAAAAGTCACTTATCTCAGTTCAGTTCTACTTCAAACTTCTGATATGGTTGATGATAACCTCAGTTTTGAAAACTAGATTTATAGTGTTTTTAACTTGTAAAAATGTCAAATAGAGTAGCCCTGCAAGATGCACCTAATTAGTGTATTTGCATCTTGGAGGGGAGGCTCTCCAGTTTCCATAAGGGAAAAAACTCGTGTTCAAATCCCGCTAGATAAGTTTTACGATAAATGTTATGAATATTTTTTATGTTAGTTTATGTGCGATAAGAAATAGAAACATTGTATCTCAGATGTACCTTACTTTACAAAAGAGAACTCTGATTACTCTTTTACACTTTTTACACGATAAGTGAACCAAGTAAATAGAAATCATATTTTCCTGGCCGATCCAAATGATCAATAAATTGAAAATGTCCCGTTCTCCTCATTTCCAAATCAGAAATATTACCTTCTCTACTTTACAACTTCTGGAAATATCCCTGCAAATGAGTTTAACTTTCAGGCAATACCCGCTCCAAAATTTTAAATCTCGGCAGTATACCGATGACATTAATTCTTGGCTGCTAACGAAAAAAAACCGATGGGAAATTCCCGTTTCTCCAGAAAAAACTCCCCGAGCACTGGGTCATCGTTCCCAGACCGTGGCATCTGATCCTTTGATTTGCATATCCCTGCTGGCACTCTACTCAGATCATTAGTTAATCTATCACCATGTACTGTAATGAACTGCGTACGACGACTCTCATCGACCACGCTTGAGTAGGAGGATTAAACAGCCTGACAAGAAGCAGCCATGGAAAACAGGCGGACCTGCTGTAGGTCAGTTTTCGCATGGATCTATTGAATGGAGGAATCATTTGTCTACAAAACCAATCCTGAATCATTTGTCCGGGCATTATATGAGATCCATCAAATCCATTTCTGTATGAACTCCATGATGACAGTACTACTGAATGCGACAGCGACTCTAAAGGTATACTACACCAAAAGGTGCTGTTCGTCTGCTTTTGCCCTACTACATCCGGAAACTTGATGATATCCACGTTACATTCATGATCTTCGTTATCATAGTTCTGTGAGAAGACTGTCTGAATGACAACTGAATTCCCAAAGAATTCCAGTCACATGACATCAAAGTGTGCTCTAAGGAAACTGAAAAATTATCGAGTAAATCTGCTGATACATTACACATTTGTAAATAAGATAAGATTACTATTCGGGCGGCTCAAACTTTCTCCTTAGAATTTTGTAAGAATCTTATAGACTTTAAGATACTAAGAGGAACTGGTATCTATTTAAGGGGTGAGTTTAATGAGAGTTTCTGGAAATATATTTTTCTTGGAGTTCTACTTTCTGTATATCTATTATAATAGATCGTAACAATCTACTTTTCTCTACTTCTATTGTAGATATGGATCCGAGCAATCTACCTTTTCTTGATTTTAAGTGTATTTGAGCCTGTAAAGAGAGAACGAGAGAAAATTATCCAAAACATTTTAGTCCAAGATTTGTCCGGTGCTTCTACGCATATGTAGACTTCCTCAATGAGAATCCGAGTGAATCATATTCGAATATAGAAGATCTTCGACAAGTTTTCAGGATTACAGAAACAGTTAAGAACAACAATTTATAAACATATTCAAACTAAAACCGCATGCCTAGGAGAAAAAGTCAATAAAACAGATCACACTTAAGCAGAAAATGTACTTACTAGATACTTTATGAAATAAGTATCTAAACTGAAAATATGATTCTTTCTACTTTTCCACTTTATTGAATGTTGTTTCCACCAAAGGGAGATGCTACGGATTGTCATGTGGCGGAGTTTCCAAATTGGAACACTGCTAAGTGTTTTAATTTCATTCTATTCTATTAAATAAATCAAGAAAAATAAGTATAAAGACATAAAAATTTAATTTTCCAAGATAATATGAGTCTAACAAAATACGGATGATTTTCCATCACGATGTAAGCTCGACGGAGCATTGGAACAGAAAACAATCATATTTATATAGATATACCGAAGATCGGTGTCCAAAGTGGTTTAGTTTACAGTACTCTAAGAGAAATGTCGTGAGTTCAATCCCTTGCACGCACGATTGGAGGTGCACGCGCTGAAAACTGTTGATGAAGCTTCTGATCCGAGCCCCGCTGTGGTGGACTCACATGGACAGTCCCATAGTCCACGAAGATCCAAAAGACAAGTAATAACATTTATCATTTATCATATCAAAACATTTCAGAGTGTTTCAACCTGGTGAATGATCTAGATCACTTCAATGAACCACGAGCACAAACCAGAGTTTTATGAAATTTGTTGCTAAAGTATCATTAAATACTATTAATATAAATAATAAACATTTATCCAGACGAATAATTAGACGAGACGAACTATCAGATGAATTATATCTGACATTTTATCAAATTAAGTCTTCAAGTTGACCCATGGATCTAAAAGTTCTAATTAAAAGTACCCTGTCTGAAAGGTAAGATCTTGCTGAATTTTTTTTAAGAAAACTGGAAAATTAAATAAGAATTTTTACTTGATTTTTTTTTAAATTTTGTTTGGTTTAATCACAACAGCCTTTTCTTACTCTTAATTGGTTTAAAAGGGAATGGTTTGATGAATTCAAACCACGTAGGTATAATTATTTTCATGGCACGGCCCTTTCGGGCAGGAAGGATCTTCAGAATGCCAGTTACAAACGTGATAAGAGAACGTCGTTGACGTTCTGTTATCACGTTCAGGAGCAACTGTGCTATGGTACTGTAGTTTATTCGATCTTGTCCTTCACAGCACCCAACGTACAGTGCAGTGGCGATCGGCTGAGTACCATCTCAAATGTCGTAAAGGAAAGTCCCTGGCGGAGGCCAACTTGACTGGACCTCGCGTCCGACAGTAACTGCAGTTCCTCGTTTCAAACGTACGAGCAGCCGATATCGTACTTCACATGATGATGAACATAGTTCCCACTTATGTACTGCCCACCCCGTACGAACTGTTGCACTGATAGAAGCTGATGCCGTTGCTGCTCTAGCGTCCACCGATCAACTGCAGCACAACAAGTGCTCTGATCCATCGCCAGCTATCATTCCTACGCCTCCACTTGTGCCCTCTCAACTTGCCTTTTGGCACGTGGGAACCGAGTTCTTAGCTACCCTCTACTGTAGTTGGTCTCTCTTTTTGGTTTGGAAACTTTTGGACTGAAAATGGCAAATTGAGTTGGCATATCTTTGTTGCGGTCATGATAGTGTCTTCGCACATAGTTTTCCAGGTTATTGTTTGTTGTTTTTCGCTCGGATGCGAGCGCGAGCATATGACAAAGCATGCTACGGCCCTCCGCAAAACGGATCTGTTTATTACTTGCCCGACTCACATGGTGAAGGTTCCCTGACGTCCGTCAGATGTACGTCAGTGCGAAAATGCTTGAGGTACATGGGTTCTTGTGATTGCGCGTCCGTCAACAAGACACACTCCCTCCGTTTCAAACTCAAAGAAATTGAAAAATAAGAATAAAATGACACAAAATCCATTTTCTTTAGGTCGTTTTGTTGAAACTGACTGCTCCGTCTTGTAAGACGGAGGGGGCTCGACCCCTTGACAGTCCGTCATGAAGATGGGCGTACGTCAGAAGCAAAACCCGACGTACGTCAGGGGCAAATCTGTCCCGACTCATCATGTGAGTCGGGCTGAATCTTCCCAAAACCCTAAACCCTTACTGAATCTTGTTGCTCTCTGGGGAGCTACAAGCTCTCCGAGGCTCTTGATATCATCATCTCTACTTTTCAGTAATTTTTAGTTACCGAGACATTAAACTTGATAGAGTGCTAATCTGTATGGGACGCCCCCTAGTAAGACAACCATCGCCGGGAGAACTGGTTACTCTTACTGAAGGGACTGGAGTTTTCCTCCTTGGTTACTCATAATATTTGCTTCTGCCACTTTGCTCGAATGTTATTTCTAGTAGAAGGAGTGTTATCTTCAAACCCAAAAAAGCAGTCCACAAAGAGTTCATGCATTTTACATAACTTTTGTCATGTATATCCGGTTCACCACCCCATGCTGCAAACCCTCTGCTGGTAAAAGGGAGCCTAACAACTAGTAACAAGATTATTCTGTTCAGAACTTTTTTTCTGAATTCAGAAATCCTCTTTCGAGAAATAGTTTCTTTCCAGAAAAATGGTTGAAAGTTGAGTAACTCCTGTTTTGATTGGATTATGACTTGATCAAATCAAAATTTTTTCGGCAAAATTGTAGTGCTTCTTAGTCACTTTCCAGTGGTGCATTCTGCATCAATATTAAAACTCGACAAAAATGTTATAAACTTGCATAAATTACTCTAGGTAACCAAAAGAACGACGTTTTATCCATGAAAAACTGAAAGGTCTGATAATTAAGACCCAGGGTTTCCTTGAACTACCTGAGCCTCTACTTGTCGAGAAAATAACAAGAAGGGCTCCCCTTTCATCAGCCACATATGCATGCTTCAGATGAGGTCATCCAGATATTCCCCACTCCAGAGAAGTAGTCTCGTGCCGTTGATAACTTGCCGTGCTCCCGTAATATAACTTTGAAAGATGAAGGAGTTTCGCTCATAATAGTTAAGGGTGTTGTAGTAAAACCTGTGACTTATAGCGAATGATTGAACGGCTTGTCATCAATTAGGGGTGTCAATGTTGAAACCTTTCCCAATGATTCTGGACCAACGGGGAAGAATTACTACTTTGGCTGGACTTTGGCTGGTGTTCTTTTTTTCAGTCTTCAATCATTTAGCCAGTTTATTTTTGTGTAGAAATCTATTTCGTAAGAGTAATGATGTCAGATGAAAGAAATATAAAATAAAGAATAAAAATGAATGTGCTTCCACTTCAAAAAGACGACTCAGAAAGAACTACGGTTAAGTAGAAAGTTGACCGCTAAGAAAAAAGCCATTATACTCTGATGAACTCCAAAAAGTCATGCCACGGTATTGGAATACAGAAGAGAAAACAAGTTGCTATGCTTGCAATAACATTACGGAACTATGCATTTATCTGAAAATGATGTTAATTGTTCATATCCTACTTAGAAATGGAAACCTCTCGCAAGAATTTCCCACCTTGCTTCTCCGATTTTGTCTGGTTTGGAGATTCTGCATAAGTGTTAGCTATGCAAATGCATAGCAAAAACCAAGTCTCTAAATTTCGTGTCACTAATCTAAACGCACATTGTGTCCTCTAATGGAGTCATGGTAAAGATGCTTGAGAACGCACTTATTAATAGCATGTGCATCGAGACATCGAGAAGTCTAGAGGAAAATAATCATAGAAGTATAGTGAAGTTCGTAAACAAGAGAGACGAACTGCATATTTTCAAGAGCAACTGCATATTCAGCTACTCCATCTTTTGATGGAGGACGCAAATAGCCAAACATTTAATTTATTACCTAACCTTTTCGACAAGAAATATTAGGTATTAAATTAAATTCACACTGAATCAGTATATTAATAATTATAATTTCCTGGACTTGCATCTTTGAATCACAACAGTCGACTCAGGACTTATGGTTATCTTTTGTTCTTTCGTGTTTTCAAGCATGGGTTAATAGTTAATATTTATATAATAGTATATTTTTTTATTCATTTGATATATGATTTTTTATATTTATATAGTTCTCCATTAACAACAAGCGAGCAAAAGTTCTCATCGTTCATCCAGCATGCATATTTAATATGCTAGGATGATCTTGGAAAAAATCATAGAAAAAGAGCGAAGAAAAGAAGAAAGATAAAATTGAAACGAAAGCTACACTGCTATGTATATTAAGATGTGATAGAAGGATACTAGTGATCTTGACAAGAGGATTAGATAGTATGAGGAAAGATTACTTTCTCCATGCGAAGACGATCCACCTTAAACTTTGTGAAGAGATGACAATATGTTTACAGAATTATGGACTTGTAAATGTCTTCTCTACAAGTCTTAATTCGAAGAGGGGAGTTTAAAATATGTGTGATGGACGTTATCAGGGTCCAGAAATGAATAAAGAAGAAACTGATAGAAAGGAGTTAGGGTGAGAAAAGAAGTTCTTTTTATAAGAAATTACTAGCTAATTTGTTGAAACGTCTTAGAAGAAAGATGAGGAAATCATCCAACATCTCCTCTAAAAATTAAGAGAGAGAAACAGCAATGAAGGATGCTAAAATGTATCTACTAGTCATCCAACAGAAATCATAAAATCTCACATAATGTGGATGGATGAGAATTAAGTGAAAAGTCTAACGAAGATATACTGATTAAAAACATAGGCAAGATCTGGTATCTGAAGAGGAAATGGATCGGAAGGAAAAGGAAAGGATAAGGTTTTGGTGTGAGGAGGAGGTGGAAGAAAGAGAATCCGAATCGTGTGAAAACAGCTAATAAAGCGGAAAATCCAAGTGAAACTGGAGATGTACGGAATGAAAGAGAGGCGTCAGCGAGAAGATAACTCACATACGTCTAAGCAAACGCATGTATTTTTATATTTTAAAATAATAAATAATAAATATTATTATCTGTCTTTTGAGATCTGTGAGGATCATGAGATTGTCCATGTGAATCCATCACAACGAGACTCGGACTAGAAGCTTCGTTAACAATTTACTGTGCATGCACATCCAACCATACTCGCAAAAGATTAAACTCACTACTTTTCTCTTAGAAGACTTTAGGCTAAACCACTTGAGACACCGAGCTTCAATAAAATAAATAAAAAGTAATAAAACGCTTAGCGCTTCAGTATTTGCAAGAAATGCTAAATTTTCTTTTCAAAGATGACTTCGTATGCAAAAGGCTGTCGAAGCGATCTCTTATCCATTCCTCATGGACGCGTGTATATCAGATTTCACGTTTAAAAAATTTGAATCAGTTATCTTGGATCTTCGTGCTGTCAGAGTACACGACTGACGTTCTTAACATCTGTAAACTTGAATTAACTTCACTCGGACGAATCCAGTGAATACGTATTGTACTCCGCTCAGGAAGTAGTCAAGAATCACTGAATGTCCCATTTCACTCACTCCATGTTTTAAAATTCTTCCAGCTTCAGCAAATCCGGTATCAAAGAGATGGACATCATCGAGAATGAGGTACCACTTTTAGTCAATTTTTGTTGTAAGTTATGTATGTTCTTCGGATTAGGTGATTGTACGACTTTTAAGAGTTCAACAGAAATTCTTGTGTTAAATGTGGACTTTCAAATGAGCTTTAATGTGCTCAGAAGTGTTCCTAGTTCTTAACATATGGCTGTGGTTAGCTGAATGGTCATCCTCTCTAATTTTTCCTCCCGTTTCTCCAAGCTTTTCGATTCATGATGAATAAAAAGTAAGTACATCCTATGCAACTGCTACGAGTCCCGTACTCCACATAAAGATTAGACGCATGAAGCTACATGACTAATTTTTGAGACATGATTCGTCATGTATGTCCCATTATTGCCAGATGTTCATTGACATGACATTTCTACTACTTCTTGGTTTTGTTTTCCTCTACGATTTATATCCATTCAACGCTAAAGGCTAACCACATTCTTTGTATTCTAAACCGGTTGGAATTATGAGAAGTCGGGTTGAAATGATGTCTAGCCGGATCTTTTGTAGGTTGAAATTTTACAAGACGACAAGTTATCTGTTAAGAAAACTGGGAAGATTAATAAACGAGTGAAAATAATCGATTTCATTTATTATCTTCGGATAGTTTCTGGTTCTCGAAACTTTTTACCCCGAGCGTTGTATCCATTATCTTCTACAAGAGCTGAAGATGCTCTATGAGTGTAATGATGAACTTGCTCTTCTCGCATGATCGGAGATGAGATCGACAGATGTCAAGACAAAATCGTATATGTAGACTCCATTATCTTGAGTGCAGTAGGTAACAATTTGAAGTCTTTTTGCTGGAAGAACCTTACGGTGATGTCACGGATTAGCTAACTAACGATCCTCATGTCTGATTAATTAACTTTGAAGCATGTGAAGGAGGAACTGTCAGTATGTGAAGGGAAGTTGTCCGACATTTTCTAAACATAGAAAGAGGAGGTCCTTTTTTGTAAAGCATTGGACTCACCAAGGATCCTAAGCCTGCAATCGAAGGGCCGCACAGTAGGGCCCCAAGAACAACATGTGAAGGGAAGGTGTCCGCCATTTCTTAAACATAGAGAGAGGAGGTTCTTTTTTCTAAGACAATGGACTCACCAAGGATTCTAAGTCTGCGGTCAGGGGTCGGACAATAGGGCCCCAAGAACCCAAAATGAAACATCAAAGGAATTAAACCTCAGAGCTCTCTTTTCTATTCTCGAGTTCTCACCACCATGCTATCATGAGATGTTGATAGATTTCTGTCCCGCACAATAATTAACGGCTTCCCACCACATCCTCTGTTTGAATTTCTCTCTTGTCTATGCGGATTCACGCGTGTCGTAATTAAAATGACAAGAAAAAAGCTGGATTCATTTGCTAATCCGTGACATCACTGTAGGATTCCTCTGGAAGAAGTCATTAGATCTTACTGACATTTCTTGACAGTACATTCTGAGCACAAGTAATGTGTAGTCTAATGTGAGTGCATAGTTGTGTCAATTTGTTTTTGAGTCTTATTTAGTTTTTAGGCTTCTTTTCGCTGTGGAATTTTCTGCAGCCGTGTGCTACTGGGCATGAGTCCCTCAGCAAGAAGATTCGATCCTTCCATTTTTTTGTGTGTGTGTGTCCACAAACAAGAGATGGATGTCTACTAAAGAAGACAAACAATAGACGGTCTATGATAGCGGTTCAAAGCACACCAAAAACATCTAGGGATTGCACCTAACTACCCTTAACAAAAAAGAGAGTCAAAAGTGATATTACCCAAATCAGTCGTGATCTCAAAACATATGAACATAGTAGTACATGGTTTGAGTAAACGTTGTCGAGGAGAGTCCTTCTCAAGAAGGGCGAGCCTTCTGACTATGATCAATTGCGAGATAGAAATAGAGAATGAACAAGAAGACAAGAGTCAACCAGCTTGTCCACAACAGCTAAAGTCTCTCACAGAGACTATGCTCTTGCTAAAGGACGCTTACTACTCAACAAGATCAGTTCTCATCCATCAGAAGACAGATCCACCTCCAAACACAAGAAATAGAAGGAATCTAAACTCCAAACGCTTTATTTCACCTTCAGAGACACTTAATAGTCCTCTACAAACGTCAATTCGACAATCAAATTCTACTCAATAGGATCCTCTTACGTTGATCAAAAGCAGATCACTTCCAAGTAGTCAATCCTCACTCAACAGATCTTCTCCTCAGAAAGCAGACTGCTCTCCAAAAGTCTACAATAGTTGAAAATCTGAACCTCCAACACCTTATATCCCTTTTTGCAACAACTTCAGCACTGAAATCTCTCAGAAATCCGACTTTCTCAGTCCCAAGCTTCCTCCTCCACTCAAATAGATGTTCTCTCCTCCCCAAGATTCACCTCCAAACGGTCTAATAGATGAAATTCAAGCTCCTAAATCGTAAATTCTCTCTCTACAGCAACCTCCCAACTGAAATCCTTCAAAAATTTAATCCTCTCAGCTCTTGACTTCCTCCCGTGCCTCTCGATGGCTCTCCTTGGAAAAAGAATAGAATATCTTTTTTGCTCGACGTCGACTCTTTTTCTCCAAACCCTAACACTCCAGCTAAGCTAGGATCCTTATAAGCGGACCACTTATCAATCAAGCAGACCCCTTGCTAAGCTAGGCCTTTCTTATTATCTTCGTAACAATCAAGCAGGCCCTCTGTCAAGCTAGGTCCTTACTTATTAAAAATTTATTGGCTCTTGATGTCACCTTGATGCCACTTTGGTTATAGTCTTAGGTCATCCAATGTAGGTCGAAGCTACACCTATGAGACCACTCCATAGAGCTTACAACCCCCCCATAAATGCACCATATAACTCCTGCTCTATAACCAAGGTGGCATGCAAAGACTTAGGCCAAGAAGCCCACGATTAAGGAGGATACCAATCCCCTGCCCCTAGATATGCAGGACGTGACTACATATCCAACATAGATTCTCATCCAAGAGGCCAACATGCCAGAATAGGAAACACAAGCCAGGAGGATTTGATCTGGAGACTCTTCTTCCTAAGTGACCGTCCCTACCACTGAGGACGACCTCTGTTCCCGTTAGAAAAAGAAATACAGTTGATACATAAACCTAAAAGAAGTTATCTCGACAATCTTTACTAGCTTTTCCTACAGCAACTTTTCTGTACAACTCGTTTTTAATGAATGAGGAGTCAAAACTATAGTACTCACTAACACCTACGCACACACACTGTCAGATCATGAATCTGAGTCACGGATCAGAATCGACAGATTTCTCTCTTTCATGTCTTTTTATAACTTAAGACTTTTACTAACTATTACTTATAACACTTCTTCTCGCAACTGAAAGCATGAGGTCGTTTCTCTCAGAGATGGCCGCATTCTGGTACTTTTCGCTCTCTCCAAGGTGATATTTCAACTCAAGCTAGGGGGAGCTTGTCAAGTACTGCCCTAGCTTAGTTCATACCCTGCTTGATAAGCAGCAGTGCAACTTCTTGAACAAATATCAGTCAAGTGTATCCCGAAGATCCGTTTCATCATATGGAACACCACGCAATATGACAACGCTGATGACATAGTTGAAAGTATGATATCAACATTGTTGAACATTGAGTGGGGTCACACTCTACCATTATCACACATCCTCCAACAACACATATCTACATAGTAACAAAGAATGATAATAAACACTGAAAACACCGTTGAAAGTCTGACTTATCAATACTGTTGAACATCGAGAGAGAGGTCACACTCTACTGTTATCACACATCATCCAAGGATACTACCCTTCAGAAACAGTTGCACATTTTAAGAAGAGGAGAAAATGAGTCTCTTATTTTTTGAAATCGTTGCAGTGGAAGTATTGTTTGTGATACCATTAGAGAATATATATTGTAGGAGATTGAAGTTGACCTTTCAGGTGTTGGTCACGGAGCTTACAAAAGTGTACTGGGATGAGTTGATAAGCTCAGAACTTTGTCTTGTTCCATGATTCAATACCATATGTGGTAATTTGTCAAAAAGATTCGATAACGTGCTAGCCATATTGATTGAAGATGTTATGAGTGAAAAATCATCCAGATGGTTAACATGGATTTAGAGAACTTGATGGTGTATCCGAAGAGTTTCTCTTTTGTAAAAACATCTAAGTCGCTGAAGCTCTTAATATGTGTGAAGAAAAAAGATCATTTCATCCCAGACTTTTATGACATTTTTTACAGTCTATGAGACAATGCACTTCAGATTCTATGGCTTGACCCCAATGCACTCAATTGATTGTTGAACTTATGGATACGTGTATCTATCATCAAGGTGCGAGACATGATTTTGTATAGAAGTTGTCTACTTTCTTGTCTAGAACTTGGATTATTTGAACGGATGAGATCATTGAAGAGTTTTTTGAATATATCTCTCCCATTTTCCACAAAAGTGAGGACGAGATGTTTCAAGAGTATTTAACTTTAAGTGTCTTGCTGCAATAGTCTTTTCAAGCAGAGGATTAGCCATCACACCCACTCGAATCCTAATGATATCTAACATTGGAAGTGCAAAATTGCCTATGTACTTCAAGTTCAAAGTTTC
This sequence comes from Asterella californica, assembly GCA_036924285.1. Taxonomy (NCBI): domain Eukaryota; kingdom Viridiplantae; phylum Streptophyta; class Marchantiopsida; order Marchantiales; family Aytoniaceae; genus Asterella; species Asterella californica. The sequence continues at coordinate 569,778 of JAYKYS010000013.1, forward strand.
TCATGGATTCTGATAGCACACTTGAACTATAGCTAGCAGAGCAAATCTCTTAGCTAATTGAATGATGACATTTGATGAGGATTGTTGAATGCAGTTTGGTTCTATGAGTATATTTTCATCTGTAATATATTCATATGGAATAACTTTTCTTATTTTATAAATATTTTAGCAGTTGTTTTGGTTGCTTCTTGATAATGGATGATCCAACTTCCAGGTTGAGGAGTAATCTTTGTTTTCCGCAATAACTTCAATCTCCAATCTACTGGTAGAGCTTCTTGAATCAAGATGATTCTCTTGCAGCAAGTATTTATGTCTCATTTCATCTCATGTTTCAAAGAGAAGTGTCTGAGATATGTATATTATGCCTTGATAATATACATATCTTATCACTTTGAGTTGTCCAAACATTTTCCATCATGACGGATGAAACTATTGAACCAAATGACTTCTGATTTAAATACCGAAAATCCAAAGGAGAGGCAGTAACTTGAGTGACTTGGAGCCATACTTGCAAAAAAATTCTCCATCTTGGGGATCTTATCAGTATACTGGAGGTTGGATCACTAATGAGAAGGTGAGATAAAAGAGAGAATATCAAGAACCAAGTGTTTAGTATACTCCAACTATGAAAAAGATCAATGATCAAATTCAGTACCCATTCGGCGTGTATCGCTCGGAGTTGGGAACCATGATCCATAGCATTCAACCCACCGAAGGAAAAAGAATGACATACGATTATATGTTTTCAAGACAAAAAGTATTTGTTAGAACCCTCTATTTCCAAAGCATCGCTTGAATCTTCATTAGTACTTTTGATGGCAGTAGAATATGTGCTGCTGTGAATCATATGTTCGATGTGATGTATGTTTTGGCAACTGTGATGCGTCCAAAAATTATTAAATTTTTAAGTTTCCATATCATGATAGGTTGAGCTAATTAAGTGAGTAACTGTTTCCAGTTGTTGACATCTTCGTATTCTTGGCTAACAAGGACTCCTAAGAATCTTTCCACTTCCTTACATGCTACCCAGCGGTAGGGACAATCATCTCGTTTACTGTTATTTGCCAAAGTCCCAAAGGGTATAATTTATTGATTTGTAATTGAGACACTAGTGAAAAGTCATCAAAAATGTCTTGAATTATTATCACACAGAAAAACATCAGAAAAAACAATTCACACTACGGAAAGTCAGTTGGGTCAATAGTTGTCAATAATAGTCAATACACAACTGCAGGAAGCACCAGATGACTCAACACTTCAATCGAGGCGGACATCTTTGACAGAGATGTTAAATAGTTATTACTCATACACACTACAAGCTGCACAAATCCGTGCAATAGCTATAGTTCAAGTGTCAACACACTTGTCCTTGTGAAAATGTTTCTCATGAACACAATGTCATGTCTCACAGTCATCAAAAATGTCTTGAATTATAGACTCCTTTGAGATAACATGTGGTATCATCTGCATAACCTTTATATGTACTTGTGTTCGTTGTTGTAGATTGATACCTTGAGCAGAGATGAGTGACGGATGTTACAAGCAAATGATTCTGTAGCACATATAAAGAGGAGAGATGTCTATGGACATCCTTGACGAACACATTGCTAAATGAAGAACATGTCCGACACCCATCAGTTAACAATTAGATGAGCTTTGAATTGTACATGTATGCACAAGAACCAGCGAATAAAATTAGGTCCAAAATTTATATGTTCTAGACAGTTTCGTATAAAATCTCTATCAACTAAGTTGTATGTTTTTCCAATGTCCACTAAAACGACGCATCCTGATCCTTTTGAGTTGTGTAGATATTCTTGTATATCTTAGAAATTATTTATGTTAGTTCCTATATATTTATTGGGGACAAAATCAGTTTGATCTTCGTGTATGATATGACGGATCCTTTCGATCAAGACTTTAGCGATGATTTTATAGTTGGAACATAGTAGAGAGATTGGTTTGTAGTTTTTCATTCAATTCTTATTACTTTTTTAAAAAGTAGAGAGATCACACTTGTTCTAGTAGATGGAGGAAGTTGCTTTATTTGAAAAGCTTCTTGTATCATATTCATGTATGGAGTTTTTATCATTGTCTAAAATATTTTGTTAAATTCATTAGGAAGTCCAAGCTAGACCTGGGTTTTTTCCAATTTTTAGCTTGTGTATTGAGGTTTTGAAACTCCTTTTTTGAGATTGTTGCTTCAAATTCCTTTCGTTGGTTAGAAGACAAATGTTTGGTTAGAGCGGAAAGAAATGGAGAATTTTTTCGAGGGCAAAACTTAATTGAGTAGAGCATTTCATAAAATGAAGAGGCTTCTTGTAGAATGCCATCAATATCTTTCAGCAAACGTCCATCTTCTGTGACTAATTCGTTGATCACAGAATGAGAAGAGCGTATTTTAGCTAAGTTGGTGAAGTATTTGGTAGGTTGTGCATCTTGAGTTTGAGGGAGTACTTTTGCACGGATTTGTACAGCTTGTAGTGTGTATGAGTAGTAACTATTTAACATCTCTGTCAAAGATGTCCGCCTCGATTGAAGTGTTGATAGTCATCTGGTGCTTCCTGCAGTTGTGTATTGACAATATCAACTGAGTTTCCGTAGTGTGAATTGTTTTTTCTGATGAAATGATTTTCTCCTTGAATAAGCATGTAAGTTTGTCCCTAGGTGTTCTTTAAAGTTTCCCATAACTCAGCTTGGGAGAGAAATTGAGTTTCAGAAGTTATAATTTCATTAATTTTTTTGAGATTATTGTTTTACATCCTTGCTTGTGTAAGAAAGAAGTGTTTAGTTTCCAAAAGCCAGGTCCGAACGGTGTTTGGGGAGTAGCTTTTATTGTAATACAAACTCTTTTGTCGTGGTCCGAGATGATTCTAGGAAGTGTTTTATGCTTAATTTGCCAAGTAATAAAGATAAATTTTTATTGATATATATTCGATCCAGAAATTTACTTGATCACACCCCAGTAGGTTCAGTGAGCTTGATCATACCTCTCTTAACGATGTATGGCTTCATCACACCCCTGACTGGCTATTTCCTGTAAAACCAATCATTTTGTGATGTTACTCACATGTGAGACTGCACATATTAAAAGAATGAGAATATGGATACTCTAACGTGTCTTTAATATTTTGACTTACAGTGATATTTAGTCAAGGTTGAAGGTACTAAAATGATGAAGCAATAGATAAAATTACTGGTTCTACTGTAAATAACACGTCAGGGGTATGATCAAGCAATCAAATGTTAAGATGGGTATGATTAATCGCAACGATCGTATTGGGGGTATGATAAAGCCAATTTTTGTATTCTATCTATACGAGAGTGTGCGTTGGTATGCACGTCTGTTTGGATATAGTTGACGAAATGCATCTTGGGACTGGACTCGATCTCATGCCGCTTGGGTATAGACGGATGGGGTAAGTCGTAACTCCCTCATTACGAGTGTTACGACTTCGGCCAATGAAGTCGTAACACTGGTACGACTTCATTGGCCGAGGTCTGGCCGAAGTCGGACCTTCTGAAATATTTCTTGTACTGCACCGGCTGATGAACGCCAGTACATCCAGATTGTGCTGGTTTAGTCAATTGCACTGGGGTCCTTCAGAGTCCAGACTTAACTCGGAAGTGAATTCTGAGGTGCTAATTCAGTTGCGACTCACGAGCGTTTCTCTTCACAGATTGAGGTCAAAAGATCTTATGTCAGGAGTTGTAACACCCACGGTCGGAAACATATTTTCAGTATACGACGGATCCGGAGTTGACCATGATCTGCGGAGACCCTGCCGCTATGCCTAGCCTCTGGGTTCAGCTTGTCTATATCAAGACCTGCCTACTGTATTATAATACAAAGTGCCATTGCGGTTACTCAAGGCGACAATGAAGTAGTCGCCTCAGAGAACTGGCGTGGTGGCGTCTGAATCTTGTTTCCACGCAGCAGTAATGAAGTTAATCAGATGTGGTCATGTTATTTCAGTTGATCACCGCACGTGATTTTCCGAGTCACGATTTTCTGGATCTAGATGTAGACAGCTTGATCCAGAAAGATACAACCAACATCACAGACTTGTCGAACCTCGTTCGCATATCTAGTTCGACTGCGTATATTGCGAACCCTTTCGAAGCCACGCACTTGGCGAGAACTCTGCGTCTCTGATCGAGGATCGTGACGATGTGCAAGTTGCTATAGAATACAGCTCTGGACAAGGCTCTCACGTGGGTGATTACAGATTCTGAACTGTAAACCAAATTACAGAAAAGGAACACATTACCAGGACATGGGTACATCTCCGTGTCCGATAATAATACATTTTGCATCTACACGTTGGTGCTTCACTTCGCGCTTCAGTTGATTCATCGCACGGCGAGGTATAAGACAGGGCACCATTCTTTCCAACTGGAAACAATATATGTACTGAAGACCAGCATGTGCTTCCAGTGCATGTGCTTTATGGACAATCATGCGTGTTTCGAGCACGTACTATCTTACAAAATGACCATCAACAAAGCAAAATTCTGGTCCGCTACTGCAGCTTGGTGTGTCACTACTAATCGAGCCGCAGAAAACCAGCGGACAGCTCAGAATAGGGACCGGTAGACTTTGAAGAGTGGCCATGACTGCTGAGCTTTCAGAGAAACATGGATCTTGATGCACGAGTACATTACCTAACCATGTAAAAGCTCGCAAAGACGGAAGATCTGTTTTCATTAGAGAAGCTCACGATTGGAATGGGTTTTCTTTACGGAGATTGACAGAGTTTATTCGGGCTGTTGCCAAAAGATGCAAAACAGGACACCATCGCCTTAACAGTTCGACATGTTCTCGCTGTTAACCCGCAAATAAATTTTCTTTACGTACAACACACGGACTAACAAACTCGCGCCAGTTGCAATACCAAAAGGATGATTTTAACATGGTGTTTGGTATTACTGATTCTTCTGTACAGATAAGATGTGTAACTACACACATCTGAGCTGCGCAGTTTCAGAGTCTACCCTTGTGAGTGTGAATATAAGTGTTCAATCTGGATTGAAGGTCCAGCTGCATTGCACTGCGTGACGAACGAGTGCAATACCAATTTTGCCTAAGTAAATACACTGAAACCAGAAGAGAGTGGGTTTTATCCCAGACGCGATACTCTTCCACTTTCTCGGTATATGATTACAGCTCATACCGATCCACCTTGATCGATATATATCTTTTCTCCGCTCTTATGATCCGCAGCCCTTATTACAGTTTCCGTTCTCCCCGGAATTTTTGAGTACTATTTCAGTTTTTACAGCTTTTCATACTCTGCTTGAATGCAAGTCTCATTGCTAATCTAACCACTAATTATGTACAACTGCCACTAAAGGCAGGCCAAGCCATAATTTACCAGCACAGTAAATTAGAAGCCGAGGAAAAAGCATTTACGTACAGCTCGGCCGCTGTGTCCAGTCGAACAGAAAGCTCTCGAGGCAAGGGCTCGCCCAGTGGAATAGAATGATGCAACGGTACAAGGTCGGCATGAGAATGTGAACGAGCGAGCCAGCACATTCTGGAATTGCCTGAACAGGTTCGACTGCTCACTTGTTCACTATACGCCGGAAACTCTCTTCTTGTTGCAGACGCTCCAGTCTGTCACCGTGTAGATTGAGCAGGGCCACCATATCTCCCGGGTCACCTGTGTTGTCAGGCATTACCGAGAACCCGTCGATGGAAGGACGTGGTGGAGAGTTCCTTGCTCCGAATGCGGGTTCCCCCCAGCCAAAGTCCATCCTGTAGATGGGAAAGCGGTTCCAAAAAGTGGCCGCTACATCCCGGCCCATAGAATTGACATGGTCGGACGAGCCACTAATCGGTTGGGTCTCTACCCAGTCGATCAGAGACCGGAAGTACTGGCCACTTACGCCTTCCACCGCCTTCCGAATGAGATAAGCAGCGTAAATCAGAGGCTCGCGGTCTAGGCGCTTCTCAGTCGTGAGTGCGCAGGCACTACAAACTACATTCCCGAAGAACCCTTTCGGCAAACTGAGCCTGCCCCTGCCATCGACGAACATGAAGAACCGGGTGTCGTTATCTTCCTGCACTGACAAATCCGCGTACCTAGATAGCGTAAATGCTAGCCATAAATACGCTGATAAACATTCCACGCTTGTGTAGGGTTTGCTACTTGCATATTGTGGATACACCAACGCTTCGTTCCGGATCTGTAACTTGATTTCCTCCACCTTTTTGCTAGAGATGTTGACTGCATGTACCACTGCCGGTTTCTGACCAGCGTTCTGCAAGGAGTCTGCATTCATAACTTTGGCGCTGTATCCGTTCCTATTTACCATTGAGGGATCCAGAGGATTTCGTGGAGAAAGAAGGGATCTTCTGTGGTCGGGCTCCAGCGAAATGCCTCTTCCTGAAGCCACCTCGGCCCAAGACGTCATGAAGTGACAGCCTGATGAACCATCGGCTACCGTGTGGTGCCAATTTGCACCCACGCAGATGCTGCCGCACTTGAACCGCGTAAGCTGGATGACGAGCACTGGCATAGGGTTAATCTGATCGGGACGGTATTTAGGTCCGTTGCAATTGCCTATCAGTTTTGTAAAGAGATTCGAGTTTAGACCCGACAGAGCGGGCGTCGGTTTCAGCTTGAACGCTCTAAGTTCCTGGTCTACGTACACTTCCAGAAACACGGCACCCTCATTGTTGCAATGTAGATCAACCAGTCCATCTTGACGGACCTCCAGTCGTCCGGCGAGCGGGTAGAAAATCGACAGCACCTCGGCCAAGGATTCCTTAAGTTTTACTGCCACATTGCCACATTCTTTCATCGAATTCGAGACATAGTAGTACAGTATCAAAGAGGAAAAGGTCGGATTAACGAGCCGATCCAAGTTGCTCAAGGACTGCCAATGAACCTTGGGTGGTTTCTTGGCTTGCACGAACGTGCGTGTCCATTTGGCCCCATGTGCTATCAGATAATCCTCCACTTGTGGCCCGGGATCCGCATTCAAACCAGCTCGTCTCTTCCAGCTCATGTAGCCCCCAAGAGACCGCAATTTCGAGGACACTTTCAAGAAGATACTGAATAGGGGAACGTGTATCCATAACCGGAGATACACACATAACGCGCTAAGCGCACATATTAGAAGAAGTATGGATTCCCGCGGGCCATGTTTCTGCAGTTGCCCAGAAATGTACGGACAAAAACCATACCGTAGACTCATCATGCTGTAGGATTTTGTAGTGAGTACCTGAGGGCAGGATGACCACCCTGCCTGTTTGTTTGGACTCAGCTACTTGAGTCGTTGAAGATAATCAAAGGTCATTTCTCTTGGCTCATTCGAGGAGAAGTTTGCTTGACCAGCAGCTTGTACCACTCCCCGACCTTCCTCCAGTTCACACAGACGCTGACAGCGAGAGAGGCAAGAGATGAGGGGGATGAGATTGGGGGTGGTTGGTGAGCAAAGTGACGTTAGAAAGAATTATAAGCAAAAGAATCGCGTGATGAATAGCAGTTGTTGGAGGTGCCTTCATGGGAAAAAATTCGAGAGATGAATAGCAATGGTTCAAGGTCACCGTCTTGTCCTTGAAAGAGAAAAAAACAAACAACTAGAAAGCAAGATCTGATGAGAATCACGGATTTTACCCAAATGGGACGGAGAAGACTTTGAGACTAGATTGATCGTTTCCTAGTCGCAAGGCAAGTGATTTACGTTTTGTTTGCCTTCGCGCACGTAAAGCTGGATTGAGAGCCAATATATGGAGGTCCAACACAGCGCGAAGGAAGACTTTTACACAACACGAGATGAGAGGCAGAGGAGGGAGTGAAGCGAGGTGCAGGTGGATGAATGTCACGAGAAAATGCACGACGAACGAATGAGGTATAGATAGCTTTCCCGGGGATGTTGCTAGCTGAAGTGCTGCCGAAGATACAACGCGGCATGCACATGCAGCCCCTGAGCTAGCAACCGGGTGATGGTTGCCTAGAGAGCAATCACAGCAGTGCGAGAATGAGAAGACAAAAGTTGGAAAACAATATGACCGTGTACTAAACTGTACCCAGGCCAGAGGCCATAGAGACAGGGGAGGGAGGAACTGCAGGAGTTTGTGTGCGGAGGACGATGAATGACCTCGCCAAGCCGAGCATATATATGTAGGAATGAACGAGAATATAGCTCCCAAGCAAAGCTTACACTAGAACTATTCAATCTGCTCTTCCAACAGTGACCAGCGTTACGTCTCTCATCATTTGAATTTCTCAAACAATGAAATAAGGTGCATCACAAGATGCTCAAGCTCAGTACTTGCGAGTCTGTCATCCTCTCCGTCGCCCCAAAGTACGCGCCTAGGCCCTCCCCGTTCTCTCCCTCTCACGGTCTCTCGCCCCAGCTTCACTCCGTCCTCTTTCCTCTTCCTGCAATTCGGTTCCACACAGTGGTTTTCTATCCCTCCCAACAATCACCCTCTCGCAAAGATCCTTCCTATTGAGTACTGAATGTTCTCCAGACAGTCAGACTTGTACAAGCACGATCTAGACTGAATAGCTCACTCCCGGCTAACCGGCCTGTACAGCTGTCTGTGGGAATCAACTATAATACCGTGGCGTTCGATTGGTGGACACGCACCCGAATCCTGTCCGATATTACTAACTCGAGTACCCTCACGCCGTATCTCGAAGCATTCCTGGCATTCCTGTAACAGTGCTTCTCAGCGTTTCTCCACTGCATTGGCTTCGCAGCACCGGCCGCCTTCACCAGCCGCCACTTTGCACACTCGTCGCCTTCCTGCTTCAGCTCCCGTCCCAGTTCTTGTGCCTGAATCTCAGATTAGATCGTGCCGATGGGTCCCTGCATTTATTTAACTCCCTTTTCTATCGCTTGCCTGTACCAGATCCACTCCACTACAGTACATGATTGCCAACGTCATCCGTCAGCCATATACAATCCACTTGATTTCACCTTGCCAGTCGTCTTACCGCCACGCATCATTAGCATAAGTTTTTCTTGCTTCTTAGGTATGACTATTACTCCCGTATAATGTTCGTAATCCGCTGGGAGAATACAGTTTCACGCACACTGGCGTCGCACAGGTGGGAAACTCACATCGCGTGGAGTTCATTATCTAGTTCGTTGATCAAGCAGCGGGATGGGCGATAAAACCGGGAACGCCTCACAGTAGATTCAAGGCGAAGGACGCACTGCTTCGGAGTCGGAGTCGGAATCGGAGGAGGAAAAATACCCTCCCATCCGCACGAACACTCTGGATGCCCAGTCTGTTATGCAGCTAATCAGTCGCTGGAACATGGAACGGCGCTTAGGTGATAATCGTCATAAGCGACTACGCGAAGGGACTACGCTGCATAGTTCACCTATCCAGTTACCGGTACGTAGTTCATGCACTAATCGTGTACCGTCCTGCTCTAAGGTAGTGTCTCCTTTTACTAGACTTGGAAGTCGCATGTGTTTTTCTTTTCTCGACGGACGGGGAGGTTTACATCTTTGAATGATACCTTGCACAGGTCTCAGCATAAATATCCACATAAATCTCATTATTTGTATAATAAATATACTCGTAGATCGGAATATGGTAGACAGTTACAAGTACAGTAAATCATTCATCAGTCCACTGATCGTTGCAGAAATTTACTTGATTCTACCCTTAATACGTTAGCCGGATTTAACCCTACCTCTCTTAACTTTGTGTTACTTGACCACATTTTTATTTTTATTAATCGAATTTCATTATATAACGAAAAACCTATTAAACTTGTTGTTTTCAATCAGAGGTGGAGTAAAGTAACACAAGTTAAGAGAGGTTAAACTTAGTAATTAGACTTAGCTCACGCACTCCAGCAAGCTGGCGTACTGGCTCGAGCTCGAGCTCGGACTCGACTCTGTCTCCGCACTCACGCACCTCTGCTCCTCGAAAGCCTCGAAATCTCTAAACGTCTCCTAACACGCGCTCAAGAGAGGAACTAGTACTCGCATAAGTACCTTGAGTAAACGCCTCCTAACATGTGCTCCACACCGCATCACTCTCCACTCCGCTCCACTTGGGTAGGAGAGGAACTAGTACTCGCATGGGTATCTTGGAGTTAGGCCTCGAATTGCATCAAAAGAGGCTCTGCTACACCAAAATCTGAAGTAAAATAGCTCGCGGTGCACGCGGACAACCAAAAATCTGACGTAAATGAGCAAGAACACCCAAAGTCAACCCGAAAACACCACAACAAGTTCACGAATGCAAATCTCACACTTTGCAACCAACCACCACTACAAGAAAACTCACACACTCGAGTTTCTACTTGAAATTGTAAAAATCTGACGTAAATAGTCTTTTTGCACTTTTGACATACACGGCAGCAAACTTCAGCATGCCATAATTTCGTCGATACTTGGACCAAACTTCACGAAACTTGGTGCACTAGAATCGTATCTCCAACGCGTTTCCAATAAGCTCACTCTGATCTGACATTGACAAATACTTCATCTGCCACGTCCAAAGACGCACTCCGACCCAAACAGGTCACTTCAAGAACATTCCATAAAATTTCTACAGCGCTTCTGCATGACAGAAAATCCACAATCAACCCCACAACAGCAATCGATCAGCGGCAGCAAGATATCATACGTCCACACACACCTCGATTGAAAGTCAATAATCGAACACTAACAACGACGTCCGAAGATATCAACGGATGATTTCAGATTAGCGAGCTCTATTGAACTCCGCTTCGACCTGCATTGAGTTCTTCGATAATCTCCATAGAGAAATTATCATCTCCACAATGCCAACACGGCAACAATGATTACTCGTAAAACGGTCAAACCAAACCTACGCTATGCTCGCGGAGAATCTAGGTAACACTCAACAAGACTATTTATCATAGCCAGGAGCTTGAAGGCTCAATTCGAAGAACTAAAGCCTCCAAGCCCTACCTACGAAGTATACCCCTAGTGGACTAGCTCAAGAACTCGGCACTAACGGCCCTACCGGGATTAACATGTACGCACTCGATCAACCTAGCCGAGGTGCTAAACTGACGTGATATTAGAAACACTGGTAGAGCAAAATATAAACCATAGCAATGTGTAAACTGTCACGCTTCAAAAGTATAAATTATAAAACCTTTAGTTATTAATATATTGATTTATTCAAAATTTAATTTAATACTTAACTCTTCCTATCATAAAAATTAGATATAAAATTAAACACCTGGATATTATCTTTTCCATCGAAAGAATATGCAAGTGCTCTAAATATAGAGTATATGGAACTACTGACCCAATGTACTGTATTCATATCAGGACAGGTAGACAAACGATCCAAAATGAACGCATAAGCATATCAAAAGAATGAACAAATTGTATTTTCTCTTCAGGTTATTTTAATTTAATAGTCAAATCCTTCTCTGAAGAAGAGTTTGGTAAGTAAATTAAGTTAGCTCCCTTCCTTAATGTGGTCTAGATGCAATATAGACCCGCACTAAGACAGCATAAACGGAAGGTGTCTTGCGCATACACATCGCTACACAACATACATTGCTGTCAGAGGTACACCACACATACACATAACACATGGACGATGTCATACACATACACAAGTGTACCACAATAATCTGAATAGAGAAATTATCATCTCCAACATTACAACACTGATTACTCACAAATGGTCAAGCCACACCCACTCTAAACGCGAAGAGAATCCGGGCTACACTCAACTAGACTATCCACCATAGCCTGGAGCTTGAAGGCTCAACTCAAAGAACTAAGGCCTCCAAGCCCTACCTGCGAAGTTTATCCCTAGTGGGTTCTCCCACCAACTCGCCCTAACGGCACTAACGGCCTTACCGGGATGCGCCACTTCGCACTCGGTCAACCTAGCCGAGGTGCCCAAACTGACGTGACAGCTGTCGTGCGCATACACATCGCTACACAACATACATCGCTGTCAGAGGTACACCACACATACACATAACACATGGACGATGTCATACACATACACAAGTGTACCACAATCGCCCCCCTAACTGGCGGTTAGGTCTCTCTAACTCCAGATAGCTCCATATCTCAACTACGTGATACATACCTTCATGGGTGCAAGGATCAGGAGGCCGGGTGCTACATCGCCCCATCGTTAGTCGCTTGTCTGCAATCCATACCACGCAAAGATCTAATCGACTATCTCCGCTATATACATCGAGGACAAACCCACCGTCCAGTAGGAACGACACTGAGAGGTGGAGTCAAACATGACATGTGCCAACCTCTCGAACAACCATCACACACCAACATACGGGCTGCTCCACCGGCAGATCCACACAACATACACCTCAAGCCCGCGCGTACAACTGCTAAGTTTGGGTCAACGGTACCATCAATGTTGGGAAGATGACATGGCGCGCAATTACGCACATGGTCCTTCCAAACAACACCATCACGGCCCTCTAACATGAGTACTCCATAAGGTAACACCTCACGCACTCGTAAAATAGTGCGCCCTGCGGTCACATCCAACGTCGTCGGTGCAGTCTGCTGTAGATAGATATAATCGCCAGGATGAAACCTGCGAATCGACGACCGATAACCTCCTCCTCGGATAGTCGCATATCGCAACGTGTCTCTATGCTGAGCAATCGCTAGGTTCTCAAAAGCCATAGGCATAACTCCCTGAAATATCTCTACTCGTTGAGAACATGCTCTCACCCACATATCCGGGTCATCAAGGTCTAGCACCTCAACAGAATCACTACGAATGGCCGAAGGTAGATCTGGATCTCGGTCATACAATAGAAAATACGGTGAGAAGGAAGCCAAAGACGCTTGTCGGCTGAAACGGTAGCCCATAGCCAACCATGGTAACTGCACATCCCAGTCTCCCAAGTGGCCCTTTTGCAAGCCATACTTGCGCAATCCTCTCTTCACCGTCTGAACTACCCTCTCCGTCAAACCATCCGCCTCAGGATGATCTCGAGATGTAGTCCGATGATCAATCAGCGCCTGATCACACAAGGCCTGAAACTCACCAAGGAACTCTGTACCTTGGTCTGTTAGCACTTCAGCTGGTGCTCCAAAACGACTCAGCACTCGATCTAAGAACGCATACGCTGTCTCTTCACTCGCCTTGTCTGGTAATACCACCAACTCAATCCACTTGGAGAAGTGCTCCACCATCACCAACACATACCGGTGGTGACGTACGGTCAACGGTAAGGGTCCCCCAAAATCCAAACTCCAACGTAACCCAACCCCATAATCGGTAAGGGGTGTAACTGTGGAGTAGGAGCATTAAACGATGCTCGTACTCGATCACAAACCACACATCGTGCGACAAACTGTTGCACATCGATGTGCATACCACGCCACCAATACTGTCCTTGGAGTAAGCTATGTGTACGCTTCATTCCAAAATGTCCCAACTCCTCATGGGCATGTCGTACTAACTGTGCCCTCTGGGATGGATGTGGCACTATCCGTACTCTCCCATCACCCCACACTCGAAGTACATGTCGTCCTTCTCGTCGAAATCTCTTCGCTCGTTGAAGGACACGATCTCGCTCCTTGGCACTTACTGTGCCTACTACCACACCAGTACGTAGATACTCCATCACGGTCACATCATCATGGATATCTCGCTGGTCTGGAACACCATCTCCACCCTCAGGATCTGGAGACTCATCATCTACTCTCTGACCAGAGAAAGATACGACTTGGCCCTCCATACTAGAGTTCATGGCCAACACACAAAGAAAGGCAGATGCATGCCACCCTGGCACTATCTCCTCATCAACCTCGTCATGCCATCGAGCCCCAATCTGATCCTGCTGACTCGTGCACGGGTTGCGACTCAACCCATCGGCATCTAGGTTTGCAACTCCAGGTCTATGTACTACCAGAAAGTCATACTCCTGTAAGATCAGAGCCCATCGTGCAAGCTTCCCTGTAAGCTTATCGGACTCCATCAACCACTTGAGCGGCTGGTGATCAGTGATGAGAGTAAAGGGGTTCCCAAACAGATAACATCGAAAGTGTACAACAGCCCACACTGCCGCCAAACACTCTCCCTCATACGAACTATACCTCACCTCCGCTGAATTATTGGAGCGACTGGCATACGCCACCACGAACTCCTTTTTCTCATCATCATGCTGAGTCAGCACTGCTCCAAGTCCCAACATACTCCAATCTGTGTGCAGTTGGAAAGGACGCCCCCTAACGGGTCTTCTCAAGATGGGAGCAGATGTCAACCTATCCTTGAGCTCTACAAAAGCTCGCTCTTGTTCATCTCCCCATTGCCACTCCTGGTCCACCTTCATCAGCTTGGTCAACGGCTTCGCAATTGCACTAAACCCTTTCACATACCGACGATAAAAGTTCGCCAAACCAACAAATGCCCGAACTCGACTCACATCTGTGGGGCGCGGGATACGTGCAATAGCCTCAACCTTCGTCTGTTGAACACCCAATCCACCTGGATAGATGATGTGGCCCAGATACTCTACCAACTTCTGGAAGAACTTACACTTCCCAGGGTGTAACTTCAACCCATGAGCTCTCAACCGCTCAAACACATCCCGTAAGTGTCTCTCGTGCTCCTCCGCTGTAGCACTATAGACTAAGATGTCGTCAGTATAACATCTGACAAAATCCAATCCTGCTAGGATTCTGTCCATCACCCTTTGGAACTCAGCAGGGGCGTTTTTCAACCCAAATGGTAAGAACCGCCACTGATACAAACAATCCTTGCCGTGAGAGTCAACTCCCCAAAATGTTGTCTTGGACTTATCTTCTTCTCTCACTGGAACTGATGATACCCTGCTCGAAGATCCAAAGTACTGAAGACCTTCACATGCCCCACTGCATCAAAGATCTCCTCAGGTGTCGGCATGGCATACTTATCGGACTTCGTCTGCCGATTGATAGGACAATAGTCCCCACACATCCGTCTATTTGTGTAGTTGTCATACATATCCTTCTTGGCTGGCATAACTGTGGCAGATGCATACTCTCCATGCGACATCTCTACCAACCCAGCCTCCAACAAGTCTTGAGTTCGACTCTGGATCAAGACTCTCTCCATGTCACTGTACCTGTAAGGACGTCGAAAGATTGGCGTGTCATTAGCCAAGTCGATCCGTATACCAAGTCCTTTCAAGGTACCCAAATCCTTCATACTGAAGGCAAAACAATTCCTGTAGCTCTTCAGGAATCTTTGGACTCTTCGTCTCTCCTCTCTTATAAGCTTGGGTCCAATCTCCGGCTCCCAAGTATCCTCTGTCACCATGCTAGAGGTAGAAGACGAAGTCGTTGACTGCTATCTTACAGCCTCTGGAGCAGTTTCCTTCTGCTCACCACCAACAACCTCCACCGCTACTGTGCGTAAAACTTCTGCAGTTCTAGCTGCAGGCTCCACACTTTCTCTTATGACATCCCATGATGTCCAAGGATGACGAACTCCACGTGCCTCGCCCCCAGCCTTTGCCTCCACCGACCCGGTAGGCAAAGAGCTCAAGAGTGCTCGAGCAGTAACACCCGTCGATCGCATCCGACGCTGCTCAGCCAATCCAAGACTAACAATCCATGTCAAGCAATTCAAGTCCATTGCTTGCGACGTGAAGCCTCCGACACCGAAGCTACTGCCGTCGTACATGTAGCGAAATCCATCGCTCTCTCTCTCTCATCGGCATTGGGCTCCACCAACTGCCGTAATTGAGCATCCCACACAAGCCCAGGTCCTCCATCTCTATAAGCATGTGACGCTGGAAAGCTTACCAAAGTGGGTAACGCTACCATGGGCCGTCCCACTAGGTTCACCACTGCCATGGGTGACTTATCGACGACTCTCACTACTTGAGATCGTCGTCCTGCATCCAAGATGTTATCAACTGTGAGATGTGCTGGTCGTCTCACTCCATCGTGTGCTCGCTTAAGCACCTCTCTCGGTAACAAGTTCGTCCACCACAACCGTGGACGATGTGCACGAGATCCTACTCTCGCTGCATCCAACAACACTGCTGGTCCAATCCAAGACCGCACTTGGTGCACACTCGCCATCATCTGTGTACGAGCATCACCCAACAAAAGAACGTTCTCCAAGATGTACGCTAGAGAATCCACCTGATGCATCTGGAGATGTCGTAAGATCCGTAACATCTCCAAGAACATTCTAGATCGCGGGTCATGTAAACCATGACCTCTCCCAGCACGCGTGTGACCTTGACATGGCCATCCGGCTATCACCAAGTGAATGGTGCCCACCAACGTATCCTGCGCCCTCAGCAGCGAAATATCCGACGGTAATGCTTGTTGGTATCCTCTAACAGCTGATATGGACAACAACTCAGGATATCTCTGCACCAAACGTGCCACATGTCGCAATGAGATGCGTCTTGTAATCTCATCTCTCTCCACATACAAGTATCGCTGTACTTGTATACCTGCTTGCAATACCGCAGCCAAATCTGTGCTGATCCCTCCAAACAGCTCCAGCACACATACACCCTCCTCTGGATACTGCCACACAATGGGAGTCGTATCCAACGGTGATAAGGTCATAGGGTCAGTAGCAGGAACAACCCTTTGTTCCTCTACTGGTGGTACAAAGGCTTCACTCCAAGCCTGCTGCACCAACTGATCAGCATACTGCTGCAACTCTCCACTCGAACTCCAGAGTGGAACATCCAAGGCAGATGGTACTACCATAGACATGCTAGGCATGTCCTCCACCTCCTCAAAGACCGGAGTATCCTCCGCATGGGCATTGCCCTCCAACAACTCCCCCGGCCAGTGATGACCGAACTGAACCCTGCAACGGATGCCATCGTCCCTGGTGTAGGCTCCGTCGTCCCAACTCTAGCACTGAACCGCACTGGTAAGCGGCTCATTCGTCTCTCACCGGACTGCCAACCTGGTCTGTAAGATGCTGTCTCCGCCCAATAGTCGATCATGAACCCCATAGGGTACAACACAGCACCTCCCACCAATACATCATAAGAGTCTGCGGCTGTAACGATGGCCTTGGCCCTCACCATAGAGCCATCCGTGGGGTCATCTGACCGAACTCTCACCGTCAACATCTCACGTGTCATGTGTAGAGCCGTACCTCTTGATCCTCCTAGAGATGTCTGCAACTGGAATGGACATCTCTCTATCTCGGACTTCTTCAGACCCAAACCAATACACGCCGCCTTTCCCAACATCAACGGTTGGACTCCAGAGTCTAACAAGACCTTCTGGGGTCGATACACTTTCCCTAAAGGTGCCACCAAACAAAAGATACCACTTTTGTTGTCCAACAACACCACACCTGGTGCCAAACCAGCACGGTCAATCGCCGGCCTAGCTGGTAACTCATCTAACCTAGCAGCCGCCGCTTGCCAAGTACCACTGGTAGCTGTCCTGATCCTCGACTCCATGGACACGTCTACCGTCTCTCGCTGAACTACTTCAGCACTAGAGGTAACTACATCCTCGCTCTCACTAAGCGTGGCCGCCAACTGGAACACTGGAGCCAAGTGACTCCCAATGCCTTCATATCCGTGGCTGAGAATAGTGGGGCTCTCAAAACTACTGTAGCCGCCCCCAACATCGGGTTCGACGTCGCATCCACAGACGTCGAAGGTGGACTCACATCACACATCTACTACACCATCGGTAGGCCGTTTAGGAACCATAGATGTGGTCCTCAACGCCTCCGATAACGTGAACGACTGAGGAAGCCTGGCCTGTCTACCAGCCTCCCCGCGTTGTGGATCCAACTCCACTGACGCACCTCGTGGCTCAGAGACACGTACTGCACCTCTAGTCACTGTCGCAGATGCCTCAATCTGCGCCACACCAGCCATGAAGTCGAAGTCACCTCCTTCTCCTCCATAAGGCGTGGAAGCCTCTGTTCCACCTGATCTCCGCTGAGCCATAGCCATACTAGCTATCCTCTGCTCCAACTGCTCAATCCGAGCAGCCATACCTGCTTCTGACGTCGTAGCAGGCGGTGGACCGACCGGTCCTCTCCCAGGTGCTGGACCTCTACCTCCAGCTCGACCACCACGGCCTCCCTGAGCTCCTCCGCCTCGTCCACGATCAGCCTTCCCTTGCCGCAACTCGGGATGGAGATCAAAACAACGGTCACTACTGTGACCAGGTCGTCCACAATGCTCACATTGCCTAGGTGCTGCTTGAGACGTTCCTGACATCTCATAACCATCTCTCCTCTGTGGACAGTCCTTTTGCTGATGAGGACCATCACACGTCCAGCAAGGACCCGCTTGCTGCTGACTAGAGAAGGACGGCATGGGCTTCTGCCCACCAGATCCTCCAACACCTCCCTGAGATCGTGACTGCTCCGCACGATCCTTACCACCACCACCACCACGCTGTTGCGTAGCCTGTGATCCTCGAGAAGAGGTGGTCGCTCCATATGGTGTCTCCTTGCTGAAACCAGCAACCACCACCCTCTCCTCCACCATGTTGAGCTCAATCCGCTCAGCCAGACTAAAGACAACCGCCAACGTCAGAGCGGTATCTCTAAGGAGAGTAGCATCTCTAACTCTCTTACGCAGCTCCCGGTCTAGTATCCCATACCAGAACTGGACTGCCTGTGCTTCCATCACCCCTTGGGTAACGCTGATCAACCGCCTCATGCGAGTAAACGCCTCGCGTAGGCTCTCTCCAGTCTTTCGCTGGAACTCCTGCAGACTCCTCAACTTGTCGGTCCGCACACCTTGATAGTTCTTCCTCAAACATTGAAAGAACTGAACCATAGGGTTAAACCCTGGTGGTATCCCACTCACACTACCACTTGCTCCACTACCTGTGGACGCACCGCTGGTAGTAGGTACTCCGTCACCTGCGACTGTACCACTGCTACTGGCACCCGAACTCGCAGGTGCTACGCCTCCCGAAACTGCGCCAGTAGTGATAGAAACGTAGTTGGGAGACCAATGTTGTCTCCACAACTCGATCTCAACACTGTAATCTCGCCTGAACTCATGATAATCGTCCATCGGCGGTCCCTCCAAGTGCTGGAACAAACCCTTCCACGCCATGAAGGGTGTAAACAGCTGTGGGTTCTGCATCTGCTGCAGATCGCACCAACTGTCGAACTCCTGGATGAAGTCATCCAGCTCAATGGTACCAACTGTACCCGAGTAACGCCGAGGCCCCTTCGTGGCCCCATAGATCTCGTCCATGTCCCACAACAACGGTGTGACGACACTAGACTCACCACAAGAAAACGCGCTGTCTGCGTCTGACTCGTCCTCTGGAACAACCGACGGTAATGGTGTAGGTAGTCGGTACCTCACCCCACTCCGTGTATACCCACTGTCCAAGAAGTCCCCACCAGAACCTCTCGAGAACTCCGTGATGAGAGAATCCCGCTAACACACTCCCCAACTGAAATGTCGCAATCTCCGTCACCACCGTAACCACCACTTGCCTAACCCCGCTCCTACTGAGCTCACCTATCCCCTACTAGGACGGTCAAGGTAAGGGCAATCTGTACCTGCCATCACCACTGGCAGCCTCTCACGGTCTGTTGATCGTCACTCCAACCGCACCGTGAGAAAGACAAAGATAGTCTGATTGGTCCGCAACTCCAGCCTCACTATCGACAGCACACTGGAGTGAACTCACTCCGGAAATCAAGCGCCAACACAAGCAAACGCGACGCACAAACAGGAAGCAGAGTATGGAGGGGTTCCAACCACAAGAAGTCCAAACGATAACCCTCCACACTCAAACATTCACATAAAGAGAAACCCAGCCCCACCCGGACTGACGACTCTTTGTCGGTGATCACATGCACAATATATGGTCACCAACAGTCGTAACTCACACTGGAGGTCACTAACTAGATGTCCACACCTCTAGTAGCTCCAAAAACATCCACGTGGTAGCTCTACTAGCTCACCCAAGACAACTGCCACCAATTGCCTCCATACGCGCCTCTACGGTGTAGACAAACACTACCACAACTATAGCTTCCTCCTAATACTGTGGGGTCGCCCTACCACTCCTCTAGGGACGTGCGAGAAGGTCTCTTACTACCTTATACAAGTCCATAAGTACTTGCACGCATCCCTGTAAGACACCAAGAGCTATTGGTCTAGTGGTAAAGCCAAAGCTAAGACTACAGAGTCAGGAGTCCAGGTCCAGGAATAGTATTGGGATGGGTGACCAACTGGTTTTACCCTTCCCACACACCTGAAGCTTGGATACCTCTCTCACGCACGCCAGCAAGCTGGCTTGCAGCGGACGCGGGCTCAGGCTCAGGCTCAGCTCCGCTCCGCCTCCGCACTCTCGCACTCTCGCACTCCGCTCTCACGCCTCCGCACTCACGCACCTCTGCTCCTCGCGAACTTCGACATGCCATAACTTCTTCAATCCTTGGCCAAACTCCACGAAACTTAGTGCGCTAGAATCGTCTCTCAAATGCGTTTCCATAGAGCCCACTCCGGTCCGATATTGCCAAGTACTCCGTCTGCCACACCCAAACGCGCAATCCGGCTCCAACAACACACTTCAAGAACATTCCGCAAAATTTCTGCAGCGCTTCCGCATGACAGAAATCTCCACTCGACCCCAACAACAGCAAATCGATCTGCGACCAGCAACGTAGCATGCGTCCACACACCTCGATCACAACTCCAAACGATCAACCACGAACGACAACGCCCGAAGATACCAACGGACGATTTCAGATTTCAGATCAGCGAGCTCTTACTGAACTCCGCCTCGACCTGCACTCAGTTCTTTGAGTAATCTGAATAGCGAAATTATCATCTCCAACACTACAACACTGATTACTCACAAATGGTCAAGCCACACCCACTCTAAACGCGAAGAGAATCCGGGCTACACTCAACTAGACTATCCACCATAGCCTGGAGCTTGAAGGCTCAACTCAAAGAACTAAGGCCTCCAAGCCCTACCTGCGAAGTTTACCCCTAGTGGGCTCTCCCACCAACTCGCCCTAACGGTATCGTGTCGGATATTTTGTGCGTGAAGGATGTCCAGGAAAACGCGAGGTTCCTGGCTGTGGAGATGCTGTGTGCCAAACAGAGACAAGACAGAGAAGGACAACCACGAAAGGAATGCTGCGATATATACCACTCTGAAAGTATGTACACTGTCGATTCTTTCTCCAAACAGCACAGAATTGAAAAACAGACCAGAGCGGTCCGTAACCTGCTTCAAAAGCCCCTGAAAACAACCCTTGAATCGCAACCCTGACCCAAACCCACCGAAGCGTAGCTCAAAGCAAGAGAAACTTCTCTTTGCTAACAAACAGAGCCACAGCAGTATCACAAGATCCAAACCCAAGTCCAAACCACATCCATGTATAAGCTCTTAGCTAAAGCTAGCTACCACAAGCTGTATACAACCAACCAGAATTCTAACGAACTCAAAAGAGCAAAACCCGTAGCGAAGAAACCGAAAAAGGCCTATCTGTGGACTTCCTCCTTTCGCTGAACGGACTTCAGATGTCGATAGGGTCTCCTCTGCTGACTCCGTTAACCCAAGAAACCTTCAGATCCGACTCCTGACAGCCGAGATATCGCCGATTTTCGGTCGCAGGTGACCGAACCTCCAAAAACTCCTCCCTGCGGCTTAAAACCGCTCACACCGCACAAACGGATCGTCCAAACTGATATCCGTCTTCGCTGGCAGATAGATCTAGCTACCCTGAACCCAACAAGACTCCAAACAAGTCGTTTGGAGTTCCCCTTGCAAAACCACGCAAGAAATTTGGTCGCAGGTTGCAAAAAACTGACGTAAATCAGCTCCCTGCGGCTCAAACTTGTTCACCACACCCAAACCAACAATCCAATTCACGTACAGTCTTCTCCTATGAGTAGATGAAGACTCCCTGATCGCGTAGGCTCCAAGAACGAAGAGCTTGGCTCACCTATCGCGAAGAACAGCCCAACCTCAGGTCGCAGGTGAACGAAAATCTGATGTAAGCGCTTCCCTGCGAGCCAATTTCACTCAGAACTTCCAAACCGTCCGATGAAAACTGGTATCGTCTTCAATTTCCTGTAGAACTCGGTGTTCTGATCCCGTTGGATCCAAGGACAGCAAGTTTGGACTCCGGAACGGCCCGAACGGTCCAACTCTCCTTCACAGGTAACTGAAAACCTCAAATCTGCTTCCTGCGTCTCAATTTCCTTCAATACACACTCCCCGATCCGTCTCTTCCCAAACCGTTTGAACCAGTGCGTAGCCTGCACAGATCTGAACCCAACGACGCCTTGCGCGCTTGCATTGGACTCCTAAATCTCCCGAACCGTCCGTTGACAGATCGCAGGCGCAAGCTAGCCCCTTAAGCACCCCCCTTGTTACAGTCTGTACGTACGAAGTTCAACCCTCAATAATAAGAAGCAGGCCCCTTGCGTGTTTGATATAACGCCTGAAGCCCTAAATACCCAGTCAGCAAGTAACTAGGGGCCTAGCTTGATTTTACCTTTTTCCGAATCGCATAACTTCTTCTCTGGATGTCCAAACGAAATAAACAAGATGCCCATGGAAAGCTGACAACGAGCTCTATCCATCTATGCAATAAAAGTAAAGATCCGAAGTTGCGCCAAAAGCTCGTAAGCTGGGGCCTAGCTTGTTTTCTCCATCTTTCGAGTCCTGTAACTCCTTCACTATGCGTCCAAACGAAGTAGACAAAGTGCCTATGGAATGCTGACAAGGAGCTCTATCCACTGGTGCGATAAGAACGAAGATCCGAAGTGGTGCCAAAAACCCGTAAGCTGGGGCCTAGCTTATTTTCTCCATCTTTCGAGTCCTGTAACTTCTCCACTAGGCGTCCAAACGAAGTAGACAAAGTGCCTTTGGAAAGCTGACAAGGAGCTCTACACATCTATGCGATGAAAATGGAGATCTGAGATTGTGCCAAAATCCGTAAGCTGGGGCCTAGCTTGTCTTCTCATGAGTGTCTTTGGAGCGACAAGCATCGAAGTTTGTATTTCAGGTACGAGCCGGTCCACGACACGACAACGGCACTAACGGCCTTACCGGGATGCGTCACTTCGCACTCGGTCAACCTAGCCGAGGTGCCCAAACTGACGTGACAAAGGGCATATAATAGATCAGAATAACTGTTTCACCCTCTACATAATGAGTTGCATGCATATTCACCCTCTTCTGAGTTCGGAAGAGGAGGAAAAGCATTTTCGTTTAATTTAATATCTAATCTTTCCGACAGAAAAGGTTAGGTACTAAATTAAACGCCTGAGTAAAGTAATGTATTCATGAGTACAGTTTCCCGCACTTGTACTTTCTGAAGCGCGATAGTCAAGTCAACACTTATAGTCTTTTTCTTGCTCTCCTCGTGTTTCCAGGCATGAGTCAACAAATAATATTTATAGAATTTTTTAAATTTTTATATCTATTTATTATATATCTATTTATTATATATTTATTATATATCTTTGATAACAATAAACGAGCAAAAGTTTCCAGAGTTCATCGAGGATGCATGCACATCTTATTCACGTTGCTTATTCACCCTCTTCCATCTGAAGATGGAAGAGGGCTGCAACTTTAATTTACTACCTAACCCTTCCGACGGGAAGGGTTAGGTAGTAAATTAATGTATTAATGTTTGTATGAATTTAATGCAGCGGACTCTCGCACTTGTACCCAGTTAAGCGCAAACTTCCACACTCTACTTATGGGTTTTCAAAAAGAACTTCCAACGTTCTTGGAGCAAGTAACAGTTAACACTTAAATATTATTTTGATTTTAATATCTACTTAACTTAGAGTATTTATATAACACTTACATCATTTTCAATATCATAAAGAGAGCAAAAGTACGGAAGTTCATTGTGGATGCTTATTCATTTGGAGACTAGTAGGTAAACTAATGGATCAATAAATGTGCAATGCAACAAAGCTTTTCCAAAGCGTCCAATACATATTCGCGCATGATGAGAATTGGAGAAGAAATATGTCTCCTAAACTTTTAACTTCTCACTGACTTTTTAGCAGAATATTCCAGACCTTGAACCTACTGGTACCCAAAGTTCTTGTTGAGTATGAGGGGCAATGATTCCCTCCTGCCTTCTATACTGGTACTGAGGGCTTTATATATTCTTCTAGACAGGTAAACGTTCAACTGAAAAGGTTAAACTGATCTGAGTGAAGCGTCCGATGGGGATGTCGAGGATATTGACAAGGTGATGGTGGGGGAGTCCGCTTGATTCTGTCGAAGCTGGCAAGGACAATTTAGGGCCTTGAGGAAAGCGCGTGCAATGTCGCAAACTAGGAGCGGGTTCATTTGTCCCCTGGCATCTTGTCCCCGATCTACGTAGGGCTTCAAACGGTAATTTACAGAACGGCAATCATAACTCTAGATCTGAAAATGAGTTTCCGACCCTCCTACCCCTCCCACGCCCTTTTTCTACTCACTTCAGAGGGGAACACACATATTCATATATCACCTCTTCCATCTGAAGGTGGAAGAGCGTACCAAGCTTAAAATATTATCTCACTTTTTTGTCCGGAGAATGTAAAAGATTAATTAGATAAATTAAAAAATTAGATAATAAATTAATGTGTATATTAAATTAGATTCGTTCATATAAATTACACTTGTCATTTTTACAACGCGTGAATCCACGTTTCCTTTATGGTTATGTCTGGATCTTCCCACAGTTTCAGGTCCAGCTATCACTTAATAATTATAAATTTCATTTCATTTTCATAAGAATTTACTCTCGAATTGTATACAACACTATATCTTCTTTGATAACAGAAAGCGGTCAAGTTTTCCCAAAGGAAGCGGAGGATGCATATTTTTGTCTTCTTTCTATTTTTACCAAGCCCAGGCGTTCCGCCGCCTTTCCTCGAGGGAAGTAAAAATGAAAATGAGTTATCACTTCTGTTGGCATCTTGTGCTTCTTCCTAGGTCCTCAGCAGTCAGACTCGCTTGCCAACTGATCATGCAAGAATGATGGTGGAAGTCATATTGTAGAATCTTGTTAAGTGGCAGCATATAACAAATGTTTTTCTCGAAGAGTAATGAAATCTTCGCGAGCCGCTGGGTTACCAACTTCTAGTGTCTGCACAATCAGTAATTTCATCTTCTCAAACATACAACTTTACAAATATGCCTACTTCTTTTCCAGGTTAGCTACCACGTGAAAGCTTCATCTTTTGGCTCACGCTAAAGTTTTATTGCAGCTTCTTTGACAATGCGAGTTAATTTTAATACCCGAACTTTTCAATTAGAGTGAGAGATTGAGTTTTATCCAGATTTCATGCATTACGTTTTGGCCTTTATATTTGGTGTTTATTATCTTCAGACTGGGAAAGTACCAAACTGGACTCAAAATGCATCGTCACAATCACTACCATGGACTCATAAACTTCCAACTGTTGCAAGAACGGATCCAGAATCTTGAGTATGATTTTCCCGAAGCTTCCAAGTACACTGAGAAACATGCGTTCTAGAAGGCGATCACGTTTGTGTCGAAGAGGAGTATATTCGAATTTGATATCTGTGTGATGTTGGATAGTGTGCCGTGATGGACTGAAACAACTTAAGTAAGGATCTTTTGCAGAAATTGGCTTTACCATACCCCCAGTAGGTTCCGTGAGCTTGATCATACCCCTCTTAACGATGTCTAGCTTGATCACACCCCGGACTGGCTATTGCCTGTAAAACCAGTCACTTTGTGATGTTATTCAGATGCGAGACTGCAAATCTTAAAGGAATGAGAATATGGATGGTCTAATGCGTCTTTAATGTTAAATATTTTAAATTATAATGATATTTAGTCGAGGTTGAAAGTACTTAAATGATCAACCAAAAGATAAAATGACAGGTTCGACTGTCAATAACCCGTCAGGGATATGATCAAGCAACCAAATGTTAAGAGGGGTATGATCAAGCTCACGGAACCTACTGGGGGTATGATCAAGCCAATTTCTGGATCTTTTGACTACTTTAGCTGTACGATGTTTTAACTTGACATTCACAATTGCCTTACTTGACCGTAGTCTCATATTGCAGTTCCTTTAAGTTCAACTCATTTGCAGTTGATGAACGCCGTAAATCTGATAAGATTCCTGAATTTTTCTTTTTTCTTTTTTATGTTTTATGTTTTTTGGTGAAAAGACGACGGAGCGCCTAGAGAATAAGATTCCTGATAAGCTGATAAGTTTCTTAGAATCCTGCAGCCACTAACATCATACCGTAACGTTGATGGTCACATTCCGCTTATCACCGATTTCTAGTTTATTCTTTCTAAGGTTTGTTGCTATGCATAGTTAACTGTCGATTTGAAAAGAACCCGGAAGATGAGATTGTTTGAGAACCAAAGTTAGTGAATACGTATTCTCTCCTAGAGAGTATTCACTATAAAGAGTAAAGTAAAGAGATCAGAGGATTCATCATCTCTCTAGAGAGGTTGTTTATATACTCTAACCTATAGACAAAAGGTCAATAGGGGTGCTCTTTTCTATGTTGTCGTACCATGTCTTATGATTAATGTTTCTGTTTCTTTCTTGTTCGTTTTATACAGATGGATCCGTCGTTCAAAAGGTTAGTTCCGAAGAATTTTGGCTTGGTTCGGTTTAATAACGATGCACCGTAAGAGCCAGGTTACACGCATATGGTGTTCATGGAAGTAGATAATGAAAATGCATGTGAAGTCAAACAAGAAACAACAAACTATTTCCAAAATTTGCAATCTTCCCTGTTCTTTTCAAATGGACGATTAGCTCATTGCAAACGCATACCAATAACCTTCTGCGACAGAGACTGGTGCAGGCGAATTTCGAGGAAGTGGGATAGGAGGACACTATTGAGTGACCAGCATGAAGGTACTAGAGTCAAAAGCTATACAGTCATGAAGGTTCAGATTCGCAAGACAGGTGAGTGTGCACATGACAAGATCTGCGCGCCTAGTTCCATTGTATACCATGTAAACATGTTTGTACACCAATCGCAACCTGCACACGTACGTAGATTGACAGCTATTGATAGCGGAACTTAGCCCCGGTGTTCTTCTCTTCGTGGCGTTAGTTGTTTTGCCCTTCGGATCCTTCTTTCCCTTGTTAGGCTTGATGGGTCTTTCCATCCGTTTGCTGTTCATTGTGTCGCGTATTTCTCATAGATTGATTTCACTCGTTGGCGATGTAAGCCTCCAGAGTTCACCAAAAGTTAGTTCGATTGAGGCAAAGTTCCTAACCTGAACCAGTCTGAAACATCACCATACATGATTATTTAAGGCTCTAGAATACTGTTATCATGATAAATCTGGATTGATGGTCGAGCTATCTAATTTGGAAGCGGGATTAGCAGCATAAGGGACTCTAGACTCCAGAGGAAACGATAAACCAAGAGAGCAACATACACAGAGCAATTTAAGGCCACTGGAATATCTGTCTGTCAGTTTGTCCGCAGATTGCAAACTAATTGGTAAACTACTGTAGTCGTCGCAATAGTTAAAGCTCGACATGGATTATGGTCGATGGGTCGCATGTCTACAGCCCTAACTCCGTTTCAAGGACACTAGTTCATTTTATATACAACGTACACCTGTCGTGGTGAGAACGTACTTGTAACTGGGTCTACAGTAGAGGTTCTCGGGTACTTGGTTGTGCACGCACAAAGGAGTAAGTATCCAACCGGAATATACTTTACCCAGCGCAAAAGTCACTATTTGATCGGACCTCTTACCGGCACTAGACTGGAATTGACTGACATGCTGGGGCGATTTAGACGTAGACAATGGCTGTGTTGACATCAGCAAAGAGAGAAGACGCCGTGGTACCTAGTTTACTGGTATGTGCGTTTGATTTCCGAATTTGGAATGTAGTTGTGAGAAGTGAAAGCAGCAAGAACGAGCCGTAGAGCTATAAGGAGTTGGGTGGCCATAGACATTAACTTCATTTCTTGACCAATTTAGTGTAACATATGAACATATGAAAGGTTATAATATCACCGGGAAACAGGCAATGTCTCAAGGAAGAGTCAACAGTAGATATTTGAAAAATCTAGTTTGAAAGAGTTTTCATACTCCTTCATAAGTATAAATGGAACTTTTCTTCTCACATTTCTCTACTATACTAGAGGCACCGAGACGTGGCAGAAGATGAGATGATTCCAAGAGAGCAAAGGAGTAGTATCTATTTAGTTTCCCAACTTTTCCGAAGTAAACACATTGAACATTCACAAAACCTTCCAAGTTAGTTTATTTGGACATCGTGAGGAGATTAATCCTAATCTAAACAAGTTGCTGCGCCTGCAAAAGGATTGCGAATGTAATCAATCTTGATTAGCTCTTAATATTTTACTAACAAATTTAATATTATCATCAAATATTAAATTAAATATAATAATATTTGTTTATATATATTATTATAGGAAGCCAGATATTTACTCTTATGTATACACATATAAATTTACATACTTATTATATTTATGAATATGTGTATACATGTATATTTATCTTGTATGTCAATATATTATTATGATAAAATAAATAATTTGATAAATAAATTATACGAGGAGTTATAATATATATAATTTAAATATAATATCATCATTTATATATATATTGATATTTATTATTATATTTTCAATTTAGAATTGATGTATACATATATATGATATACAAGTATATGTACGTTATATATATATATACTTGCACAATTAATTATACGTAAAGAAAAATACATTTTGATATCAATGATAGATATAATGTCCATGGTTGTGAAATATATAATTTTTAAAATAGTCTTTACAGAACTGATGAAATATGAAACAATTTGTTATATGTAATTAGTCATAAGCTCATCGTCAACCTAATAAACCCATCTTTTATGTATTCATTATATTTTTGAAATTTATTTATTAAATATTCTGATTTTTGTTTATTATTTATGATTATTAGTAGACAAAACACATACATATTGGATGCTATATTATAGAAACTAAACACGTGTGTCATGAGATGATAATAAGAACCTACAAATAATAAACTATGATGCGAGAATATTCATAAAAATATAAAAAACTATAAAAATTTATAAAATAAAATGATTCGACATTCATATGTTCAATATATACAAGATTGGATTCTTCATACATCTACATATTCTTCTTAAATTGTCTACCTAATTGCTTATAAACTCATGGATAATCTTCTTCTAAAGAAGTCGTTTTCGTGTACCAACCTGGTGTACGTTGTTCTTTGAACGTCTTGGCACTAGTTGCATTCGCAACTCGTTCCAAATAAAGCCAGCGAACGTTCAGTAGAAACTAGTCTCTCAAGGACCCAGAATATTTTTTCAGTAATGTTGTAAACACTCTTTGAAAATATCTCTCCAAGGATAACGCGCATCCAAAATCTTGAAGGCTGTTATCTTACCAGCAAAGTGACCTCCGTAAATAGTGCCATCGTGAAACTCATGCATTAGTTTGAAAGCCTTCTTTTGACCAACTGCTCTTCTTAGTAAACCATCTGCTGCTTGATGAAATAGAATTCTCTCCACCATGGTGTAAAGTTTACATCTCTTGATCATCGTGTTACGTTCTCAGGTATGCATATCTTCTTGGGAAGAGCTATTTGTAAAAAAACTCTAGATTTTCTTGTACTCGTGCGGTACATCCTCAACGCTTGTGATGATCATCACTTGCTCGTATGGAAATCAATCATCAAACGATTCTTCTCTCTCATCATTATAAGCCCTCGACAAGAGATCAACATTTACATATTTTTTTCTTGGTCTATCTTCGATCACGTAATCGTATTCTGTTAGAAAGATCTTCCGACGAGCAATACGACCTTCAACATTAGGTTATTAAAGATATACTTTAAGGCCTTATGATCTGGGAGTTTAGAAATTTTCTCTCCTAGCAAATAATGTCAAAATTTCTTCAATCCTTAAATCACAGCTAATCCTTCTCGTTCAATCATTGAGTAATTCTTCTCCGCGAGAGTCATCTGCCTACTGACATAAGCTGTAGGACGATCATGCCCATCTCCATCTAACTGACTTAAGATACATCCAATTGCTACATTGGAGGCATCCGTATACAGAATAAATGCTTTACTCCACTCAAGTTTAGCAAGTATAGGAACGGTCATCAATGTCTTTTTTAGCTCCTCAAATGGTTCATTTGTCTTTTGATCATGCACTATCAAGTCAAAATCAACTCACTTCTTCGTGTACATAGTCAAAGCTATTGCTTTGTTCGAGAAAGAAAAGACAAACCTACTATAATATCCAACCATACCAAGAAACTATCTCAACTTTGTCAAGTTGATAGAAAATGGAAGATGCATAATCTTCTTCACCTTTTCAGGATCTTCCGAATTCCATTCTTGGAAATGATATGTCCTAACAATAGATATTTTTTGCAGCCAAAGATGCATTTCTCTAGATTTAGGGAAGCGTTGGCTTGCTCCAACCGTTGCAAAACTTTGATCACATGATCAAAGTGATCTTACTTTTTTCAGTACATGCAGAATCATCAATAAAATCATGAACAAACCTTATGAATGATTCAAACACCTTGTTTATGAACCTTTGAAAGGTGGTCGGAGCATTACATAATCCGAATGATATCACCCGAAATGCAAATGTTTTCTGAGGAGTAATAAATGTAGTCAACTGCTGGTACTCTTATGCTATCTTGATCCGGTTATACCCACTATAACCATCACCAAAGTTGTACCACTCATGACCAACAACTTCCTCCAAAATCTCATCTAAAATGACAAAGGATAATAATTCTTCTTGGTAACTGCATTCAGCATCAATGTTTGAACTCTCATCACAGAAATAACCACTTTCTCTAACACACCAAGAGGTCTTACCCGTTGCTTGTTAACCATCCTCATAACAATGCAAGCCGAACGAGTTGATTCCATCCTCTCAGCTTCTTTATCAACCTCTCTAACATGACATTTAGAACCGACCTTTCATCCACCAATAGGTCAGAGATGTAATCACCATTCAATCGGACTTCAATCTTTGAAGCCCTAATGCATATCTCAGAAGCATGTACATCCATCACACCAACTCCCACAGACTTTGATGTCTTACTCTTGGGTTTCTTCTTCTTGCTTCTTAGAAGTCAATCTTCCTCTGAGGTTGAGTGTAATCAGTTGCTCAATCGTGATATTGACTTTCTGAGCACCCATATATTCAACCACATCATATCTCGCTTGAGAAGACAAAATAGTGAAATCTGTCATCCTCAACTTCCTTTTTGGTTCTTGGTATACTCGAAATATTAACTCGAGCGAGTACTTCTACTTGGTGATTCCTCCATGAAAATCAGTTCATCAAAAAATTAATTTTTTCCTTTTTTTGCTAAAAGCTCCACCGATGCATGAGAAGAGTTTGAGAGCTCTCTCTTCTCTTAGATGAGATCTCGCACTACATCGATAGTAGTCATTCTCTTGTCTCGTGCTTATGATGGATTTCCTCCACCAAAATTCATTTTGACAGTTCAACATCCCCTTGCTTCGTTGTTAAGACAATTCTGTTAGAAATGAGAACCTCCACACGTCCAACATGTGATTCTTCCAATGTTACCTTGGTTGCCTCTAAAGTTATTGTAATAAGTAGAGCCTACTTATCAACTAGAGGGAAAATTGGTTTGGTAGAAGTCTTTGGTATAAGAATTAGTTATGGCTAAGTTAGCCGAAGAATACATGCAGCAAATAGTACTTCTACCAATAGGCGAGTGCGCCAAAAGTCTGCCGGGAAACTTCTAGAAGGAAGTTTCTAGAAAGAAGCTTCTAGAACTTTCTAGCCGGGAAGCTCCCAGAAGGAAGTTTCTAGAAAGACGTTTCTAGAACTTTCCAGTCGGGAAGCTTCCAGAAGGAAGTTTCTAGAAAGAAGCTTCTAGAACTTTCCAACGAGCCTCTTACGTGGCTCATTCTGAACCCTCTAGATGTTGTTCTAGATCAAAGGCTGCATGTAAGCCACATCAGCGATCCGCGTGAGAGATGAACATTGGCCGGAAGCTTATCATGTACTATTCCTCTCACTATATAAAGGATGCGAATGCACCACCACGGGCATTCGAGTTTTGAGTTCACTCTAGAGCTCATCTTACAATGGTATCAGAGCAAGGAACTCTAAGAGAGCGGATTACCCCTCTTAGAAGGACCTTTGATCGAGATACTTAGCAATTGAAACTCTGAGAGCACCGAAAGGGTCAAGAGAGCTATGTGATGGATGGGGGTAGATTTCCAGCTCCAGAGTTATCATTCTTGAATCCTTTTCATATCAAGCTTATGTATCTGCGTCGTGAGCATTTTCGAGTGTACCTTGTCTATCATTTCGGTGAGGATTTCATGGGTCAAGTGATGAATTCGTCAGTCCCGGTGATTCTTCCAGTAGTGACATATGCAACCAGTTGGGATTTGACCATCTACATCTTGATTTAGTGAGCATGGATCTAAACCTACCCGCTCCTGTTCCTTTCAACACGTGGGTGGAGATTCGCTATGTCTGTAGACGAAAATCGTTACATAGAGAGTTTGTGATTAGAAATTTTGGTGAGGATTTCTATCGCGAGATAATCGATTCTCCTGTCCCTTTTGTAGTACCTGTAGTGTACGAACGTTTCCGAGTGACCGTCATAACTCTATACTAGGAGAAGCTTGAAACTTTCGTGTTGTTGGAGAGAGAGAGAGCTATCATGGAGCCACAACCTCCAAACCCAGAGTTGGTGATGCAGGAATTGATGCAGGGCATGCTAACCAAATTTCGGAAGATGAAGATGACGGTTGAAGCACTACAGAACAAAATGCTGAACCTCGAGGGTCAGAGTATGACAGACGTTGGAAGAGGAGGATCATCTCAAGGAGTACCGGTGGTGGGAGAGCAAACTGTACCAAGAGAACCCGTAGCACAAATCGTCAGAGCTCCAGTCGATGATGAAGGTGCCCTGTTATTACGAATGAAGAAGACATGTAACATTGAACCGTACAAAGGTCAACGAATCATGGGAGTAGTCAAGAATTGGATTTCTCGGATGAATCGATATTTGCGACTTTTTAGTACGCAAATCACGGATCACGTAGTGGGAGTGTTTGCGTGTGGCTACTTGAACGATAAAGCTCTCACGTGGTATGATGCATGAGAGAGATCGGTGTTGACGGAAGAGAGAACAGTCACATGGACTGCAATGTAAGAAGGGCTGTTGAAGAATTTTCAGTCTGTGGATTCTGTGCAAATGGCTCGAACGAGGATGTGGGGATTGAAACAGAAGGGAAGCCTTCAAGAGTATGTAGAAGCTTTCCTCGACTTGCATGTTGCAATCACTGATATGAGTCCAGCTGAGGCTCTTGATAATTTCAAGAGGGGGTTGAAGGAAAGAATCCGACAAGAAGTGATGGTGCAAAATCCACTCACGGTTTTTGAGGCCATCGCTTGCGCTCAAAGAATTGCTGGAGCATTAGGAGGAGAAGTGATGATCCCACCAAATCATCAGAATCGCTCCGAAATTCCGTATGCAAACGGTCCGACATCTATGGAGCTAGGCAACATCCGCTATCAACCACGACAGTTTCAAGGTGGAGATCGTCGAGGGCGGCCAGAAGAAAGACGTCAAGGAGCTCCTAGAGGAGAAGGTGTCAAGAATGCTACACCTCAACTCGAGCAACGTCGATGTTACAGTTGTGGACGATTCGGCCACATAGCTGTAAATTGTCGAAGTCGTTTTCCTAGAGATCCAAGACCTCCATATCGTCGACCTCTGAATCATCTGAAAGAGACGGAAGGAAATGAAGAAGTCGAGGCAAGACTGGGAAACGAAGAACACCAGTAAATGCACCTCGCGGCCTTACTGGTGCAAGGAGGGAGAAGAAAGACGAGGGAAGGAGAAGGAGATTGACAAAAAGTAATGCGCAGTTGATTGTCACGGATGGAGTCTTGGAAGGGACCCAGGTGAGAGTACTAATCGATCCTGGTGCAACAGAGAACTTTTTGTCTCGATCGACTGCTATGAAGTTGGAAATGGAGTTAGAAAGTGATGAGAGTGAAGAGGTGGAACTGCCCAATGGTCAAACTGATAAGATTGAATCTTTATCTCGAAGATAGAACTTACATTAGGCGAATATCGCGAAGATATTGAGTGGCGAGTGATCAAATTAGCCCGTTATGATGTCATACTGGGTATGCCGTGGATGGAGCAGTATAATCCCGAAGTGGATTGGCGAAGAAAAGTGGTGAAAACCAAACAGTGGAAAATCTTCGGAGATAGAGTGAGATCTCGAAGACAGAACTTGTCTTTGTATGTAATAGGTACGAGTGCTATACGTAATAGCGATGTCTATTTTCTAGGTTTAATAAGAGAAGTCTCGAGTGCACAACTCGACAGACAGGTTCCAGAAAGCCTGACAGAGGTGATAGCAGAATATGAAGATGTCTTTCCTGATGATCTTCCTTCAGGGTTACCACCAAAACGAAGGATTGATCATAAAATCGAGGTGATTCTAGGGAGCACCCCTCCTTGTAAGGCCTCATACAAACTCGCACCACATGAATTGGAGGAGTGCAAGGCCCAAATCGAGGAGATGTTGCAAAAAGGGTTCATCCAGCCCAGCGTGTCACCATATGGAGCTCCAATCCTTTTTGTGAAGAAAAAGGATAACAGCCTACGGATGTGCATCGATTACCGAGCACTCAATCAACAAACGGTGAAGAACAAGTATCCACTACCTCGGATGGATGACTTGTTCGACCAACTCGAAGGAGCAAAGTATTTCACGAAGTTAGATTTAAGGAGCGGGTATAACCAGATTCGAATCGCTGATGAAGATGTGGAGAAGACTGCCTTTCGAACAGGGTATGGGCACTTCGAATACTTAGTAATGTCATTTGGTCTCACAAATGCACCAGCCACCTTCATGGATCTGATGAATGACATATTCCGTCCGTATTTAGACAGATCAGTCGTTGTATTTCTTGACGACATCCTAGTCTATAGCAAAACTATGAAGGAACATGTGCAACATTTGAGAGAGGTTCTCCAAGTACTCCGCCAAAATAAATTGTACGCCAAAATTTCAAAATGCGAATTTGGCAAGACGGAGGTGGACTACTTAGGACACAGAGTGAGTGCAGAAGGCATACAAGTAATGGCAGATAAAATAGCTGTCATCCAACAATGGAAGGCTCCAGAAGATCAGACTCAACTTAAGAGCTTCCTGGATTGACAGGATTTTATCGTAGATTTGTTAAGCATTTTGCCAAGCTCGCACAACCACTAACTGCCCTGTTAGGCAAAGGAAAGAAATGGATGTGAGGAATAGCGCAAGGAGTAGGTTTTCAAGCACGAAGACCGCACTACTACATGCTTCAATCCTCAAGTGGTACGATCCGAAGAAACCTATCAAGTTAGCAACGGACGCATCAGGCACGGCAGTAGAGGCGGTGTTGCAGCAAGAATGGAAGGATGGTTGGCATCCAATTGCATACTTCTCTCGGAAGTTGTTACCAGCAGAACAGAACTATCATACCACCGAGAGAGAAGAATTGACGATAGTCCTCGCTACTAAGCATTGGAAGCACTATCTAGGGGAGAAGGCTTTTATGGTCGAGACAGACCACAAACCTTTAGTCTATTTGGAGACGCAGAAGGATCTCTCAAAGAGACAAATCCGTTGGGCAGAATGAAGGCAGCGATTCAACATGACCATCACGTACGTTGAGGGCAAGAAGCAAATTGCGGATGCATGAACCCGCATGCCGATGGTGCATAACATAGTCTTTGAAGTCAAGGTGAATTCTGACTTCTGGACAAAATTGATCGAGGGCACAAAATCGGATGCACAGACTGTAGCAGCAAAACCTTCAAAAACCATCACCCGCAACCATGGTTTGGTATTCCATGAAGGGAAGTTATGGATCCCAGATGATCCAGAACTACGTACCACCATACTAACTGAATGTCACGATTCAGCCATTGCAGGACACATGGGGGCAGAAAAGACATTGGAAGCAGTCCAACGAGTGTTCTATTGGCCCAAGATGGCAGAGGATGTTGCAGTATACACTCGGAGTTGTGCAATGTGTCAACAAAATAAGGCTACAAATCAAGCACCCTCCGGTCTCCTTCAACCCCTCCCGATCCCTTCCAAACGTTGGGAACATGTTAGTATGGACTTAGTGTGTGAACTTCCCATGACGAGCTCAGATTTTGACTCCATAGTCGTCTTCGTCGACAAGCTCAACAAGATGATCCATCTTCGGCCGACCACGAAAGACGTCTCAGCACCGCAACTTGCTCAATTATATTTGAACACCATTTTTGCTCAGCACGGTCTATCGCGGGTGCTTATAACAGATAGAGGTCCTCAATTTACAAGCATGTTTTGGAGAACCTTATTTGGTCTGTTCAAGACCAAACTTGCCATGTCTACTGCTTATCACCCACAAACCGATGGACAAACTGAAAGAACCAATCGCATCATTGAAGACATGTTACGAGCCTTTACTCTGGAGGAGCAAGCGAAGTGGGACACCTTACTCCCTTTGGTAGAATTTGCCTACAACAACTCCCTCAATGCATCTACCCGTGAAATGCCTTTTTATCTCATGTACAGCAAACACCCTCTCACACCAGCAAGTTTGACACGATTCGGCACGACGTCGTCGATCAACACCAAAGTAGATGCTGTCAATGAATTTGTTGCATGAATTCAACAAGGAGTGGAAAAAGCTAAGGTGAAACTACAAGTTGCTCAGAATCGACAAAAGCAATATGCCGATGGACACCGTCGGCATGAAGAGTTCACGATTGGTGATCAAGTTTGGTTATCCACAACCAACCTTACTCTGATCGGCAGTCGTAAATTCAACCCTCGCTTCATCGGACCTTTCTCTGTTGTCCGTAGAATTGGAGCAGTGGCATATCAACTCGAACTTCCACCTCACATGAAGATTCATCCGGTTTTTCATGTGTCTTTATTACGGCGATATACACCACGACCTCCTCAATTTGACCATTCGCAAGAGTCGCGACCGCTTCCTCAAATTATCGATGGCGAGGAAGAGTTTGAAGTGGAAGGCATCTTAAAGAAACGTGTTCGTGGGACTCGTCATCAACGGGTAGATTATTTGGTCAAATGGAAAGGCTATCCATTACATGAAGCAACATGGGAACCTGCAACCAATCTTGCACACGCCCCACTCATAGTGCAAGCTTTCGAACAGCAGTTGAGCAACGAGGACGTTGCTTCTTAAAAGGGGGGAGGTTTGTAATAAGTAGAGCCTACTTATCAACTAGAGGGAAAATTGGTTTGGTAGAAGTCTTTGGTATAAGAATTAGTTATGGCTAAGTTAGCCGAAGAATACATGCAGCAAATAGTACTTCTACCAATAGACGAGTGCGCCAAAAGTCTGCCGGGAAACTTCTAGAAGGAAGTTTCTAGAAAGAAGCTTCTAGAACTTTCCAGCCGGGAAGCTCTCAGAAGGAAGTTTCTAGAAAGACGTTTCTAGAACTTTCCAGTCGGGAAGCTTCCAGAAGGAAGTTTCTAGAAAGAAGCTTCTAGAACTTTCCAACGAGCCTCTTACGTGGCTCATTCTGAACCCTCTAGATGTTGTTCTAGATCAAAGGCTGCATGTAAGCCACATCAGCGATCCGCGTGAGAGATGAGCATTGGCCAGAAGCTTATCATGTACTATTCCTCTCACTATATAAAGGATGCGAATGCACCACCACGGACATTCGAGTTTTGAGTTCACTCTAGAGCCCATCTTACAGTTATCTTGATTTCCTTGGTTGAGATTGTTGTCGTAATCTCTTTGGTCTCCTTTTCCATCTTTGTTCCTCCATTCTTGTAGCTGCACCACGTTTATCTTTGGATCAGCAAGAGTATCGATGATGCTCTTCAACTCAAGATGAAAATCTGAGGTGGTAGTAGACATCGCTGTAGTGACGAACGGTCTTGGCACCGCTGCTAGAGTAGGAGCTTACGTTGAGACAATCACCAATTGTGATGGTGCAGATGCTACTATTGTGGCTACACCAAGAGTCAAAGTCGACACCAGAGTAACATGACGAGGTTGGATGAGATCCTCTCATCCAAACTCTCCTCCATATTTGTCGTAATCTTGATGACCTCTTCTTTGGTTGTTGGCTTCTCGTACCTCACTTGGGTTCGAATTGAAGATCTTAACCCTCTCACCAAGTTCTTGGTCAGCACTACTCCAATCCTTGTCCATGTGTCCTCAACTGCACCATGTGTTTTGCTCTTCACTTGATCTTTTTATCACGTAAGAGAAATTTTCTCTAAAAACTCTCGTAGTAACAAAACCCACTCTCTTTTTATTCTTACGTTGTTTTTGATGCAACTCCTTTTGAAGTCTTGAACAAACGGCTTTACATTTTCATTGTCCTTGTCATAAAACACTGGTAGCTTCCTCATCTTGTAACTACTCTTTCCGTTCTTTTAGTCTTTGTGTGCAATAACGACTCGCTAAAAGAATACAAACATCATCAATTTTATTTGAGAATAATCTATCATAGATAAAATGAAAAAAATGATTGTAACAACACCTCTTGTGTCATTTCTTTTCCCAAGGTAATCATGAGTCTGAGTCCGTATTACCACCTTCTCTATCATCTGAATGACGATCTCCATCATAACTCAAGCGACTCCTCCTTTGAAGTCGACAATTTATCCGTCTCAGCTCTTTAAATCTCATTCAACTTCTCGACTACTGGCGAGTAAAGCGACCACATCTGCGCACTTGTGTCCTCTTGATAAACCGTCCACTCCAAAACTTGGACAAGGATTCTCTCCTAGCAGATGAATTGGCGTTGGTGAAGATGAACTCACTCAGAGACTCGATCAATAAACTCTCGCTTCTCTTTGGTTCTCTTTGCTCTTATCCTAGTTGGAAAATTCACTACTTTATGTCTCAATCCTCTCTATAAATAACATCATGAGTTGGTTTCTACTCTTCTCCTAAGAGACTCTACTTGAGTTTTTGCGCTAGTATTTCAAACTCAACAGTAATCTCTCTCGAGTTCTCTCAACATTTACTAACTAAACCTTGAGGAAGATTTCTAAGTCTAGCTTTCTAGTCCTTTGAACTTCCACTCATGTTGTTACGCTTTCTCAACCATTGAGTGGATAATATACTTTTGAGGAAAACAAATCTACATCATTTACTTAACTTTTCTGAGCTTATATTGGAAAATCGTGTATTATACATGCTATACACGAAACAAATCCAATCTAAAATCAATTGTCTAAGATAATTATCTCATGATCATCGTCCAATCCAACTCTACTTCACGAGGAGCATTTGTGACCTCCACAAGGAATGATGTTTGAAACTCCATCTTCTTCACATTTGCTCCGATAGTGTAAGTGCTTCACGATATAGAGTGAAAGGATCACCCCAAGTGCTATAGATACGTGTCCGTAACTCATCTATACTTAATTTTTGCTTCTCCATTCGAACTTCTAAACGTCTCTTCTTCTCTCTCAGCACTCGAACTAGATTCCTCATGAAATATTTTCAATACAAGAGAAACGTCTATCTCTTCGTCGATAAGAGATCTCTCCAAGATTTTTATGATCTCTAGTAGTCTAACCTCTCTGCTACTAACTCATGAAGTTTGAACAGAAACTTCCATAATCAAAAGAAATGATGCTGATTGTATATATTTTCAAAAAATTGAAATTTGTATGTTTTGATTTCACTCACGAATGTCAACCCCTTCAACTTTGAAAAATTATATCTCTCTCACTAGACCTCTTCTTCTCATGATGCTTGTTGTCACTAGTAGCTTATCAGTCAAGCTACAATCTTGGAAATTTTCACAGAGAAATAGAAAATATAGAAAAGATGACAGTGATTGTATAACATTTCTAGAGAGCAAAATTTCTAAACTCTCAAGAATATCTCTCTTTTCAGACCATTTCTTCTCATGATTTCTATTGTCCATGATAGCTTATCAGCCAAGCTACAATCTTAGAATTTTTCATAGAGAAATAAAAACATAAAATATTTGACAACGACTGTACAAATTTTCAAGAGAGTAGAATTCCTAAACTCTCAAATTTTCCTCCTCTAGTAACTTCTTGACCTCCTTTCTCTAAAATTCTTGTTGCATCCACTCTTAACTCTCCTCAAATCCTTTCTAAGTAAACAAGATATAAAGAATGACCTCAAACACGTCATAGATCACTACGGGACACACGAAAGGTTCTAAAGTTGCTAACATCGTTTTAGCTCTCTCTCCTCTCAACGTTCTCTCCATCTGATCTCACATGATCTCCTTCTGTCGAATGTAAAACTAAACTCTAAACATTCTTCAATGATCTCTTCAAATGAGATCTCGGCAAAGAAACCAAAAATGTAAACCCTCCAAGGTTTTACCGATCAACTATCCTCTAATCTCTTAATCTCCACGATAGTCGTTGATCAGTCTGCAACATGTCGACGTCTTTCTCTCACTCAAGGGTCACCTTGAGTGAGAGAAAGATGGCTTTGATGAAAGCACGCCATTAACTTAAAGTTTGTGTCTTTGACAAACTCATAAACCCATAAAGAAATTTCTTTATTCTAACGATGTCGCTCAATTGTCACTAGACGATGTGAAAACAAAGATGATGAGCTTTTCTCTACTCCTCTATTTATAAATTATAGGTTTTTACTTTGGCACCCTCTAGTAACTCAACCGTAACTACTTTTACGAATTTTACTAAAATATTATCTAAAATAAAAGCACTTATCACATGGATATTATCTAAGATAAAAGCACTTATCATCTCTTCTTGTTTTTAATGCCCACAAAGTCCATAACTTTAGTCCCATCATTAATATTAAGTCAAAAAAGAAATAAGAGATATTTTCCACCTCCTTTCACAAGATGACAAGATAGTAGTGCTCACTATTTAAAAATATCTGAATTTTATCCAAAAATACAGCTAAGTTTAACCATAACTAACTTTAGCTAGTCATGACTAACTTGATATCTCCTTAAAGTACTTGGGCAGCAAATAAACATTCTCCACATTTAGTTATAACTAAACATATTATTAAATAAAGAAACTTCTTAAGTGTAACATATGTTGTTACAGTCTTGTAATCACATCTAATGTCGTCGGTGCTGTTTGCTGTAAATACACTAATTGTCAAGATGAAACTTGCGTATTGATGGTCAATAACCTCCTCCTCGAATATCACAAACCATAAAGTATCTCTAAGTTGAGCAGCTGACAAGTTCCCCACTGTCATTATATAACTCGCTGAATCATCTTAGCTCGTTTGAGAACATACTCTCACCCACATATCTAGATTATCAAGGTTCACAACCTTAGCAGAATCACAACAAATGACGACAAGTAAATTTGGTTCTTGACCGTATAGTAGAAAGTATGATGAGAAGGATGTTTGTCGACTGAAACGATAACCCATAGCCAACCATGATAACTGACAATCACAGTTCTATGATGATGAATCTACAAGCCATACTTGCACAATCTTCTCTTCACCATCTCAACAATTATTTCTGCCAAGCCATCAGCCTCAAGGTGATCCCAAGACGTATTACGGTGATCAATCAGCGCCCGATCACACAAGACCTGAAAATCATCATGAAACTTTGTACCTTGGTCAGTCAACACTCCGGCTAGTACACCAAAATTAATCAACACTCCATCTAGGAAAGCATAGGCTGCACCCTCATTTTCCTTTTTCGGTAGTGTCACCAACTCAATCCACTTGGAGAAGTGCTCCACCATCATCAACACATACTGATTGTGTCGTACGATCAACGATAAAGGTCTCGAAAAGTCCAAACTCTAACGGTAGTTCAATCTCATAATCGATGAGGGGTGTAATTCTGGAGTAGGACATTGAATGATGCTCATACTCGATCTTACATCACACATCATGTCACAAACTACTGCACATCGATATGCATACCGCACCACCAATATTGTCCTTGGAGTAAGCTATACATGCGCTTCACTCCAACTCCTCATGGGCATGCAAACTAAATATGCTATAACACATATTCTATCAACCTCCCACACATGAAGAACAACGTATGTAAATGCTCATTTTTGAACCCGTTATATATCAAGCTTCATTACATCCATCGTGATCACTTTCGACAATTCGTTACCTACATTGGTGAAGAGTTCATGAGGAGGATGATGAACTTGTCTACATCGGTGATCTTGTCGATCATCACATATGGGAGAATTAGGACCTGACTGTATACATCTTACTTTGACGAGTGAATGGATCTGAACTTTTCAGCCAACGTCTTTGCAATGTATGGGTCAATGTCATTATTGACAATCATCGTGCGTGGATCTAGAGGAACTTTGGTGAGGAGTATTGTAATCAAGTGATGGCTTCTTCATTCCTTTTTGTCGTATCTTTCATCGTAGATCGATTCAAGGTCATTATCTTGACTTTGTATTAAATCTCGTGTGTTTTCGTGTCATTATTCTCTATCATCCGGCGAGAGTGATTATCTTATGTTAAGGTTGAGATATGAAATATTTTGGTTCAAGCTTTGAAGGAGTGAGAGTGTTTTAGGATTACAACTCGAGCTATAGTGCCAAGTAGTAGACAGATGGTGCAAGCTGAGAAGAACTATTCCGTAACAGAGAGGGTTGGTCGTAATCTTTGCCTTGAAGAAGTTCCGGCACTGTTTGTTAGGAGGGAAATTTCATAAAAACTCATCACAAAGCTTTGAAGCACATCTTCAATAGGCTTAAAGCACAAGGGAGGATAGTTCGATGAAAGATCCTCATGGTGGAATATGATTACGTCATTGAGGATAGACCGAGGAGGAAGCATGCCAACGCAGATTTGTTATCCAGAGTTTACTATGGATTGTGGGAAGAACAGTTAGATGATACTTTTCCAGATGAAAACTTGATGACTATCACCTTGAGCAGCGAGGTACTGGAAGAATACAAGGAGGTGTGGAATTTTCTTTCTGATGGTTCATTTCTTGAAGGCATGCGA
Organism: Asterella californica; assembly: GCA_036924285.1. NCBI lineage: Eukaryota > Viridiplantae > Streptophyta > Marchantiopsida > Marchantiales > Aytoniaceae > Asterella > Asterella californica. The sequence goes on from JAYKYS010000013.1 coordinate 612,743, forward strand.
GCTAGAGAAAGAAATGCTCTAATGAAGAGGTGCAAGTCATACATCGTCGTCAAAAGAGTTCTTTTTCATCAAGGTGTTGATGGATTCTTGTGACGAGTTGTGGGATTGATGCTAGAGTTCAACGATGGACATGTATGTGGTGGTCACTTCGCTGGTAAGGTGACGGCTTTCAAAATCTCAGACGCTGGATATCATTGGAAGGACATTTTCAAGGACTGTTTGGAGTATTGTAGAACTTGTGATGTATGCCAAGCCTTTGTCAAGAAGTCTATTAGCACTCCTCCCTTGAGGTTAGTTCTTGTGCTAAGACCATTTGAGAAGTGGAGAATTGATCATGTAGGCCCTTTAAACAAAACACCTCGTGGCAACAGATATATCGTGATTGCAACCGATTATCTGACCAAGTAGGTAGAAATCAGATCACTTAAAGCCACAAGTGAGGAAGAGTTGATCGTTTCTTATGAGAGCGAATCATCACTAGACTTGGATGTCCTCTTGAGTTGATTTCTGATAGAGGTGGTGAATTTGTGAGAAGCATCACAACTTTATGCTGGAACGTTTCTCTATCAAACCACGAGTGACAACTTCTTATAAATCGAATGCTAACGGTCTTATTGAGAAACCAATCACACCTTGAGTACGATGTTGACCACGGATGCTGATATGAAACACAACTGGGATAAGCCTATCTTTCAAAACTGTCCATAAGAGGTTAAAGAGGATGATTGGAGCAAAAGTTGAGAAGTTCAGAAAGGAGCAACTATTGGAGTTAGAGGAAGCACGAGTTGTGGCAATGGTTCGAATGGAGAAGACGCAAGAACGTCAAAAGAAATACTACGATAACCGTCTCGATACGAGAGAGGTGAAATCATTCAAGAAAGGAGATATGGTAATGCTCTTTGATGTCATTCGATATAAAAGGACTAGAAAGAACTTTTTTCCACGTTATTTTGATCCTTTTATTGTTCAGAAGGTATGGAGCAACTTTACTTATGACTTGAAGGAGTTTGGAAGACGGAGATTTGGTCGTGTGAATCATGACAAGCTCAGGCTCTTTCATCAAAGAAAAGTCACTATTCACTTCGAGAATGGAGTGAAAACTTAGTCCGGAGGTAAATGTAACACCTAAGGGTTGTATGCATAATATTAAATACGCGATAAGTTATAACTATGTGTTATGAGTCTTCTAAATAAGTCCCAAGGCTAGACGACACTCTAAGTTAGTGATAGATAACTAAGAGTAATCACAATTGAAGTTGGTTGTATTTGTGAACAGATTAGAATATTTTAGATGTGAGAACCACTATTTTGTTTTGTTGTGCATAAATAACAAATAGATGAATAATACCCTTTTATCTTATGTGTGATTGAATTTAATTGGTTGTAGAAGCTTAAGGTCAAACAATCAAGAGTGTTGTTGACTTTTTGACTCAATTATGTGTTAGTATTTTATCTTATAGAGAGAAATTTGAGATTCCTTCTCAAAGATTCCTTTATGCTTCTAGAAGGATACAAATAATTAGAGTAGAGTCAAGGTAGAAATATCTATCTTTGACTTATGATTTTTACTTTTAACTTAGTCTCGATAAATTACAATAAATCAAATTTACAAGTAGTTATCGTGATAAATCTGGAGTAATATAAATAGAGAGGTTGTGTGGTGATCCTTCATCTATCCTTTTCTTCGTATTTGGAAGCCATTAGGCTATATCTATATAAAATATGTGTTCTTCATCTCTACGTCTCCATGAGAGTTCTTGTCTTGAATGAGAGAGTGATGTGAGTATGTGCAGTGTTGCATTTAGCTATGCCTTCTTAGTTTTATGATGCACCTCATCAAAGACCATCAGAGGTTTACCTTGGATGAGAGACAAGACCGGTAGCAAACTTGAGGGTCACAATTCAAACTGAAAGAGAATTTAAAGTCGACTTCCATCTTGTCCAAAGAACAGACAGCGGACTATCACTAAGACTAGACGGACTGCTAATTCAACAAGACAGAAGGTACAGAAGGTTGACTCACATGGTTTTGTCTTGATGTACAACAAAGTTAATGACGGAGGACAAAGCTCCTTCGTTTGCTTTCAACGGTACGTCAACAATGTGTACGTTTTATATCAATGATCTAGAAATGAAGGACCGGGTCGAGTATACTCTAATAAACAATTTGTGAAGATGATTTACCAATTTGTGATAGTAAAGATGTTTCTCAGGAGCTCGATGCCATACATGCGCTTTGGATTGTTTGAAGGTTGCTTTTCTATCATGCTTAAAATTGATAGTACTTCTTCATTTTTTATCAATAGAGGTCATGTTTTATATCAAAATGATCAAAAAAAGATACTCTATAAGAATCTTTTGTTCATTCTAGAACAGATTTTAGTGTAATTTTTCATAATTTGGAGGAAACCAAACAAATCGTGATATGATGAATTATGGTGTGATGTTTGATGTTTTTCAGAACCAAAATTCATTTTTCAGAAGAAGATTGGAGATGGAACATGATCTACCATTCGAAATGAGCAACAATACTATCCAATACTCTCAAGCTTCATCAAAACGATCGCAATCAAAGAGAAGTATGAGAAAACAATATTCTTTTCAAAAATTTTCCAACTGTTTTTGTTTTAGCATATTGATAGAGCAGTAAGTGTACATTTCGTGTGATGCTTGGTGTAATCAGGAGATACTACTCATAAATTTGCTTCTAAAAAACTAAAAGTTGAATGGAAATCTGAACATGAGAAGCTTTTTCTGGAAATGTATGAAGAAGTCTATTTTTTGCATTGTAACCAAGGCAGTGTGAGTCTAGATCAATGATGAGTGTTTACCACTCGTCTGAACCAAGAGACAAAATTATCATTTGAATACATAATATTCAAGAATAAGTTTGATAACTTGATCCGAAGATATAAGATCGAGAAAGTCGATCAAGAGAAAATCGATGCACAACCAAGTTCATGGGACTATTGTGAACAAATGCATTGGATTAGAAGTCCTTCGTCTAAAGAACAAGACACTCATAAGACCTTAAATGGTGATAGCGATACTCCTCCACATAGCTTTGTCGATCAGAGCAGTGAAGATCTTACAAACGTGTTCTCCGAGAACGAGTGTCAATCGAGTAAATCTTTTTCGTTGTTGACCTCTTGTATGATTCTCAATCACTTCAAAGAGAAAAGCTATTGACGTATCTGAGAATGTTGAAGAAACTCTGAAAAAAAGCATGTTCTCAACTTAGTGTGAGTGGAAAACTAAACATGAGTTACGAAGAAGTCACAAAATCTTTCCAAAAATAATATCGATAACGTTGTAGTGTCCATGAACCTCTTTATTAAAATCCAAGAAAAAACAAATAACCAAAGAGCACAACAAGAAGATCGCAAACTCGACTTAATGTTCCAGATGATAGAGATTCATCGAATGGAGATAGAGTTGTTGAGAAGAAGTTATCAAGGACTAGCGCAACCACCATCTACTTCTAGAACTAAAGTTCTTATCCATATATCTCTTATATCCAGATGTGAATATTGATATAAGAGATAACGAGTTCTACAAAATTGCTTGAACAATGCATCTCTCGCGATCTTTTTATATTTTTTGTTTCTTTTTGAAATTGACTTTGTCTGCTGCAGTTCTAGGAAGAGGTTGTAGATGTGCAACATTCAGTTGTTCATCCATTAGGTATACATCTTGAGATAAAGACTCTTCTTGTAGTATCACAAAGTTATGTAACACTCTATACCGCAAATACAACTCCAAGCATTTGCTCGAGTCCCATAGAATAATCAAAAAGTATAGTCCATCTTCTTTTCAAATGATCGAACATATTTTTGATTTTCACTCATGCTTTTGATATGTACTTGTCAAATTCATTTTCGAATAGCTCCTTGATGCATATGTCGATGAAATCGTTTGATCAACCACTCTCTGATAAGATAAGCGATATCTTCAAATAACATATGAGGTCTAACAATTGCCTCACTCTCTCTACTCATAGTGATGTTGACTCAACAAGAATACGCTTATTTTCTATCAATTGATATAAACTTGATTATCGTAAATATGTAACATCGTGAATAGAGCCAGACATGGTTAATATAAGTCTCAAAATTTTAAATCAAAATCACATACTCCTTGTAGCAAGACTGAGTAATCAAAGTGACGATTCCTATAATGTTTAGAAAGATACTTTTGTGATGATTTGTGTCTCAATTTTATTATATGTGAGATTTTACAAATTTGTCCAAACTTGCTCATAATGTCTTTGTAAGATTTGGTCTACGTATATACTTGGAATATAATTTATTTTTATTGGTAAGAATATCAATAATCATCGTTGTGTATTTCACTATAATCGATTCTTCAATATAGTATATGTGGTTAAGAGTCTTTAATTGAGCATTATGTACAAAGCGATAGATCACTATTGACTAGTTTCATTCGCTTTCTTGTTGTAAGTCATTCGTTGATACTAGACATGAAATGTTTTATCTCATCTACTAGTTTCATAAAGTTTTTATGCGATATTCTGTATCGTTTTCTCATATGAATATCTCAAAAATTAGTATTCATGTGCCATATCTGTTTATGAATCGCATCTCACCATATGTGTTATTTGGTTATTATCCAAAACTCTCGAGATGTTGTCACGGTAGTATGCATACTCTTCAATGCTTGAATGAACAAAAATAACATGAGATATTCATGATCAATATCATAGTCCGATGAACCGATACGAATGTAACAAGTTCTCTCGTTTAAAAAAATCGTCCATTCATAAACCAGAGAAAAATAAAGTCTCAGACAACTATTTTCTCAAACTTGTATGTCTCTTGTTTGACTCAGAAACGAAAAAAAACAAGACGTTGTTGTAGATGATGAGATTTTTTTCAAATCTAATAATTTCAAGAGAAACTCACAATAACAAAAAAAATATAAAAATGAAATCATCATGAAAAATTACATAACCTATTCTGAAAAAAAACAAAATTTATATGTCAAAAAATGTACTACTCTTAAACAATAAACAAGAAATAACTAGATCAGAATCCGTTGAATAAAAGAAAAATAAATAAAAAATTATTTTCTTGATGTTATCTAAACTAATAAGTAACCAAATTCGTTCAATTAATTTCCTATTCCTTTTTTCTTTAAACGGAAGAAGTGTATCTTTGTGACGGAGTGGTGCTCACATGAACCCTGATATACTTCCGCGAATGTTCTTCACGTGAGTCGGGCAAGAGCACGACTGGTGGTCTTGGCACGGTCGAATTCGGTCGCGATGACGTGTGCGCATTTACCCCGCGCGTGTACAGACAGCACTAATCCGTGCTTTCGTAGCACCACTTGACGGTTCCTCGACGGCAGCGAGAGTTGAACGCATGAGGGCCAGACCAGCGCGCCTCTTGCCTGAGTGAGCGAGTTCACATAACGCACAGGTTCAAACTTCAAACACAAGCAAATTTAGAGGTGAGCGGTATCTGAAACATGCGTGCCTTTTGAGGAGAAACACGCGACGCAATGAATAGCCAACATATGGAAGAAGCTATGCAGCTGCTCGAAGGTTATGGTGTTGGGCTAAACCTTCAGCGCTTGGAAGTTAACCTAAACACTATGAAGCTGTAGAATCTGGAACGCGATGGCCGGTTCTAGCTTCGAATATGGACGGGAACCACAAACGTGTAGAGGTTCTAGAGGGATCATGAAATGGGTTGGCAGGTTCGAACTACAGTATGTAGGAGTTCATAACAGGCGGCAAGTTGGCCGCATTGGGCGTCACATTTCAAAGTTGATCGGAGCGGAGCTCTCGTTGCAAGCGGCCAGACATGCTCTCCAGTGTTGGCACATGTGTAGACGAAATCCATGGACATAGACCATTGCGATTGAAGTGACAAAAAATACGGAGAGGAGGAGGAAGATCGTGATTGTGCTTGAAAGACGGCGCGAACAGGACGACTCGTTACCTCAGGTGAAAACACGATCAACATAACATTGTTCGGTTGCTGCAGACACTGTAGGGTTTATCAGGTGTAATTCATACGTCTGTAAAGCAGAAACTTGACAGAGATATTTTGAGGTTGGAAAACAACTTGGTTGTACTGATAGTCCACTGTGCTGGATGCTTTTCAGGTCTGTAGGACGATGTGTGCTACTCACTGGAAACGCTTCTGAATCGATATCACGCGCTGGAAATCTCCGCCCCGGAACACAAGCATGATCCTGTTCAACCCTACTGCGTCATATTCGTGATTAACTGATATGTGGTCCAAAAGCACTCGAAGAGGACATTGAGACGGTTGATGCTTGTAATATTTCCTCTATGGATACAGGGTTATCCTCTCTGTTAGTTAGCTTTGGTCCGTCATCTGAGGTCAGTTTGTACGTGTACGTAGATTGTCTTCAATGTCCGTGATGCCGATTGACGGACTCGTGGGAACAAACTATTATAACGGTCCAGTTCCAGAGAATTTCAAGGTCAACTTTGGAGTAGATAAGAAAGGTACTAACTGTACATTTCATCTCGCCAGGAAGGATAGAAAATGCTAGAGCCCACATTCTACTGAAGCAGTCTTCATAGAACTTCGACCTACAGAGCAGAACAGGGATTCGACCTTCAAATCAACGAGCGATTCCGTCCTTCGAGTTAGTGAGGGTCCAGGGGAGGCTTACTGCTTCTAAGCAGTAATGAGTCTCAGTCGATCTAACTGAGAGTTTAGTACGTCACGGATGGAAGGAGAACATCTATATTAGCCCTCGTCAGGAGGATGGTGAAAAAAGAGTCATTCTTTAGGGAACCGAAGTATCATCTTCCAACGCGCAGTCACCACGCAGACCTCCGCTGCTGTTTTACTGTCTGTACGTCGTATGTCGAGGTACAAAATATGCGGCGGAAGTTTTGGCCCCTGATCATACATTGACCGAAGGAGGAAGACGAGGGTATGACCATGGATATACGACATGGATCCCTAATCGTCGGGCCGGATGACCAGGTGCTTGACTTCTAGGCTTGTCAGCAGGCTATATCAAGCATGCAAGGTTTGCACAGGAGTTTGTCCATAGCTGTTGTGGAAGTTTAACCTCTCTGAGTGCATCTGTTCTCCAGAGGTTACGTCCCCTTATGACGCAAAGTAACCTTCGCCGCCAATATCTCTTCATGACAGAAGCCTGAGGGAGACAGTAATAGCCTTATCACCCTCTCTGTTTTGATCACGCGTCACCAGGAGAATCACTAAGTAAGCTGTTTTCTTTGTGAGAAATATCCAGAGCTGACAAAACCTTCCACAGCGCTGATTTCAGCCTTGTGTCCTGTGAACAACTGATCATAAGAAAATCAACGTTCGTTGCAGAAGAACAAACTGATTCAAAACGAACAGAGTTGGATGTTACAATAATGTAGTAGCACGGCCGAATTTCGGAAGAACAGTGTTAGGTCTGAGGTAAGCAAGTAGTCCCGGTTTGGGGCGGACCAGGATAAGGAAGAAGCGAGTTGTAAATTCAAAGCTTCTGGACGATCCAAATTATGCATGAAGAATGACTACCGAAGCCGTTGGTTGCTGAGCAATTGAATCTACCCTAGGGAAATAAGAGAGATTATTGTCTTCCTCTCTCCCTCTCTCATTGTGACACTCTTTGGATTCAATCAGTTCACGACTCGAACAAATGACCATAGAACGAGACATGTAAATCTGTCTGATCATGATACGAAGACTTTGAGTTAAGGAACAACTGGTTTGTAGACTAGTTGCTTCACTTTCTGATGAGCAGAATGCATTGTCTTTTTTCTTCTTTAGTGAGACCGTTCGTTTAAATGACGCCTAGATGACGCAAGATGCCAGTAGACATGGAGCAGGATTGTTCCTTTAGTCTCTTGGTGGCCATTCTGAAATAGACAGCCACCTTATAATTCGTCCAAACTGGAGCACAATTTTGTGGCAGAATGTGCTAGTGCAATGCTGTTATACAATACTGGTGTACAGTGCAAAGCATGCACTGCGCACAATATCGTGACTATCTTCAAAAAAAGAATACACTGTGGTGTACTTATACAGGGCACTATAGGTTACTATATGTGTAGTAGAACTACAGATTCGAAGTATCGCAGTGCCTGGACCGAACTCAGCTGACTTATGAGAAGAGTAGTAGGAATGCTTTATTGCAAATGTATTCGACCAACTACTTCAAGACACTTGGTGAAAATGAATGGAGTGTCCTGAATCTAGCTCATGCAGGCAAGGAGCAAGCATATTAGCTCGAGTTGCCTGAAACTATTTATTCAAGTTTTGCGATTTGCAGAAAACTAAATCTTCTTATGAATCAGTTCCTTTGGGTGGAAATCTGATAAACTATGTAAAACAGAGTTAGAGACCTAACACAGTGTGATGAGCAGTTAGCGAGATGCAAATCTGTAAAACTAGGACTGGAATGTTTCTTGCAACAGAAGGCGCGGCATTCCAGGTAACAAGAAACTAAAGGACGTTTGCTGTAAGTCTAGCTTCGTAGTTTCTTGGGTAGTCATGGCAACGGTAATACTGGAAGGCTGTCTTATCTGGCCTTTCGAGTCCCAGAGAGCTGCTCTGGATTGCCATGACATGCTAGTGCATGATTCGCGAGCCTGTAGAACAAAAAGTTTAGTAAATGAGCTGTACTACCTAACAATGGGATTATAGAAAGTTCCAGTTAGACGAGAAGTAAAAGTCAAAGAGTGATCAATCATAAGTCCTGCTTGAACAAGGAAGATGGGCATGAAGTAGAATTTGAGAACTTCTCTAGGCGCTAGAAACAGATTCGTTGCTTTTGCTTTCTGTAGATGCGCGGGCAGGCGCGCTGCCTCTGCTGTTAATATTGGCCAGCACGGCAACTTGCTGCATAACTAGCATGAAAGTAAATTATGCTCACTGAAAGGCTACGTCTTTTGCTGTATGTTTACATCGTACTTGCGGCTAACTACAGTAGTTCACGTCCGTATCAGAAGCACACAGTTATAGTGCTGTGTCCTGACAACGGATCATCAGGCATCAGGCTCAGATCTTTTCCTTTTTCTTTCGAATTCCTCCCTTCTGGCGCACGTGAAGCGATCGGAATTTATTACCCAAGGCACAACGCAGGAAGATCACAAGGCCTCACCGAGGCCTTTTGATCACGCCTACTTTACCTCAGTGACATAGAGATATTCTAGCTCTATCTGACGCATTTGAGGCATCAATTTCTATTGCTGATTTGGTTCATAACAAAGACAGAACAGGAAACGACAAGTATTGCAGAAACTCAAGTTTTGCGTTATCGTCGCCAGAAAGACAGTCAACTGGGTTCCGCGGGGCGGTGGCAACAATATGGCCTCAACAAGTGAGATCGGCGCAGCATGCAAATTTTCCGGCCCATATTCCTAGACTACGGCGCAATCTCCACGATGTGCTCGAACTTTACTCGTCCTATACCTCAAGGTAATGCTGAACAGCTCAGAAATGGAGGAATGTCTTATGCAATAGTAAACTCGAGTGTTACCTAGCCTGGCTTCATGCCATTTGGTGCCATTTTCTCAAGTGTTCCGCTCAATCTTCAGGCCTGGTCACTATAATAGCCATAGTTCTACGTGCCATAATTGATAGTTACTATCAGAGAGAGAGAGAGAGAGAGAGAGAGAGAGAGAGAGAGAGAGAGAGGCGAGGTCGTACGCTCTTATGTTAATTCAGTACTCTTAACAGTTCAGAATGTCTGAAGCATATGATGGTCGGGTACGAGTGTATAAAGTGCTTAGATTTTAGTAGAGAGTTGTTTGGATTCAGGACGTAAGCGCGTTTGAGACTTTCGGTTACATGTGCGTATACCTTCAATCATCGACGAATTATTCACTCCAGGTGAAAGTGCAGACCAAGTCCAAGAGTTTCTGGTGCCCTCACTAGCTAGAGCTACCGGTTGGTCTAGATGCACAAGGGCAGGGATAGTAGGAACTTCTTGTACCAGAGCTGTATATCCGTTGCCAGTCATAGAATTCGACATTCTTTTCCAGGCTTACCGAATTCGAAGTCGATAAGTTCTCCTTTCACCTAAGAGATTTTCTAGATCTAGAAAATGTTATAGCTATGAGAATTAACTCCTAAGCCCCCATACGTCAACGGACGGAAATGATTTCGACGAATCGCACGCGTGCGCGCGCGAGTTCGTTTTAATCGGATCATGATTCGCCAGTTCAACGTTTTTCCGGAAAGCGGGAGCTGTCTTCGGCCGAAACGATCCTTCCCAATCACTTCAGGTGAAAGTAACGACGAATCTAGATCTGGAAGTCCTTTCTTGAGGACGTCGAGCTTCTGAAGACTCCCGTTTGACATATTGTTAGTGTTAAGAACCGTCAGTGCGATAGGGTCCTCACAATAGCAACTTAATTCCTTTGCTAGTTGACATGTACAGCGTCCTAGGAGGGTGCTAATTAGTTCTGCAAGCGAATCGCCCTGGTCCACAGAGCTCTTGGATTTAGTCAGTACTTTCACCTGAAGTGACTGATTTGTTTAATTAAGCAAGTCACAATGGCTAATGCTGCGCTTATCAGTCATCTGCGAACATACACCAGTGCCAGACGACGCTCGGATCTCATCTTCCAAGGTCGGAGCTGAATCTTTTCCAAGTCAGCATAATATGCTTCGAACGATGGGCTTCCGGTCCGAAGTACGAAATTAATCAGTCGGTTGGGTTACAATGCTGTAACTGTAGATTGGAATCGAACCAAGAGTATCTCCAGCCAATCCCCGTAAATGGTTCTGAACGAATTCAAAAGGTCCCAGACTGGATCGGGAGGTTGCATTTTGGTCGGTTATTCAATATTATGCGCGCCCTCGTTGTATCCAGAACGTCCATTCTTTCTTTTTCGTATGTAGATGTCACAAATTCTCATGCTTGATATGGGTTTCTAGCATCTTTTGTGAGCCATCTGACGGTTTGTCGGTTATTTGTCGGACAGTTACGACGATTCTAACTCTAATCCGGTATTATCCTCCTCTGGTCCGGTATGTAGTATCTACTTTGTGTAGAACTCCCAGGATTGTACAGGTAAATCAGCCTCTAGCAGATTACATACTTATATTACAGTCAGTCTATGAGAGTCGTGTATATTAGATGAAAATCTGCAAGCTGTAATCCTCTTAACCTCAGTTCTGGTATATAACAAATATATCTGGTACAATAGATTATGTGGAGGCCAGAAATTTTGCCAGTGCCTATCAGCGAGCTAAGTTGAATCTAATAGCAAAGTTGAGGTTTTAGTTTGTAGCTCTAAGATCGTATATGTACATACTAGGACGGTTACAAGAAGTGGAATTTTAGCATTAATTATAACGCCTGCTCTTCATTGAAAAGAGGGTGTCAATTCCTTCGACAATTTGAACGAAAGGAGGTTGTAAGCCTGAGAACCATGAGAGACCCACCCTCCAGTAGTAAGGTTTGGTTGCAAATGGACATTTAGTTTCTTCAGTTCCAGTTTCGGTCAAAAGAACTTATATTAGTTCACTGGAAAGATCTGGAGACAGTTAGTCAGGACAGTATCTCCATGGCCAAGACTTCCCTCCTGATGAGGTCAAATTACACGTATAATATGTCGTGCCACAACATATGCAACCGTCCAGCTGTGTGGTGAATTGTAATTCCACACGCACTTGCATTCTGTTCAAAATGCACCCAGCCAGCATCTCTTTTAATAGCCGGAACGACAAGCGCCTGTGTTTTCGCTGGACTACAGGTACCATCTTTGAGAAGTCACTCACATGACCTCCAAATTCTGCGGAATGCAGTTCTGCGGAGTGTCAAGAGTCGGATTTTAAATGTCCCGTCTCCGTAGGATGCAAATTTCCAGAGTCCACGTTCCGCAACTCGTAGATTCGTTCCCCCTGCGTGGAATTTGCAGTCATTCACCATTTATTGTTACTTATACTCTACTAAACGATAGTACTGACAACTCTTTTCTCTGTATAGACTCCTTATTAATGATAGTGACCGAATAATATGCATCAGTGCCCGGGGAGTTTTTTCGTGAAAAATGGGAAATTTCCGGTAGAATGCAAAGCATATCGGCAATTGTCGGAAAATTTACCAAATCTACACTAAAAGGTAAATTTTTCCGACAGATTTGATGCAACACCGGAAATTTTCGAAAAGTACCGGAACTCCTCGAGCATTGATATGCATGCTGAATGACTGCGCAGGCAACTGAAGGAAACGGACAAGCGCACTTTTTCGAAGTTGAAATTCGTATTTTGATTGGCTCCGGTGGAGGTAGAAGGCATTTGAGGCGTTACATTAAAGAAGTAGATGTCTTTAATGTAACGCGTTTAGATCGAGAGAATTTGAATTATATTAATGTTTTATCTATCGTCTTTTGTGTTTAGTTGGCTTGCCACGGATTTGTACTCCCGACTGCAGATTTGGAGAACCTATTGCTCTTGCTTCTGGTCCCATCCATTCTGCAGTCGCTCTTGCTCGTGCTTCGGATTTGGGCTCTCGACTGTAGATTTGGGGAACCTATTGGTCTAGTTCGTTTTCATTTTTTTTCGTGTTTGGTTTCGCTGCTGCCGTTCTTGCTCCTGTTTCTCGTTCTGTTCGTTGTCGTATTATCAAGCTTTGGTTCCCGTGGTGCTCTTCCAAAGCTTTCGACTGCAGATTCTCGGGTTTTGAGTGGGCTCTCGCGTCGGTCAGATGATCGGTCTGTTGTGGCTGCTTTAGGGAAGTCAATCCTTCGATTGGACTGTGGGCTTCTCGTCTCGTTCGTTGTCGTGTTTTTTAGCTTTGGTTCTAGTGGTGCTCTTCCAAAGCTTCTGTCACGTCAGTTTAGCACCCTGGCTAGGTTGACCGAGTGCGGAGTGGCTAATCTCGGTAGGGCCGTTAGTGTCGTTAGGGCGAGTTCTTGGGATGACCCACTAAGGATATACTTCGCAGGTAGGGCGAAGTATACATGACCTGAGTGCTTCAAGTGATAAACGATATGTACTCATTCCATCATGCCAACGGGCACTAAACAATCACTAAAGTCGAGCCAAATCTCACTCTGTGCTCGCAGAGACTCCAGATTGCACTCACTAAGACTATCCATCATAGCTAGGAGGTTGAAGGCTCAACTTGAAAAACTAAGGTCTGCAAGCTCTACCTGCGAAGTATACCCCTAGTGGGTCATCCCAAGAACTCGCCCTAAGCACTAACGGCCCTATTGGGATTAACCACTCCGCACTCGACCAACCTAGCCGAGGTACTAAACTGACAGTTGGTGATCATATATTGTGCATGTGATCACCGAAGAGGAGTCGTCAGTCCGGATGAGATTGGGTTTCTCTTTATGTGAATGTTTGAGTATGGACGATTATCGTTTGGACTTCTTGTAGTTGGAACCCCTCCATATTCTACTTCCTATTTGTGCGCGGCATTTGCTTGTGTTGGCGCTTGATTTCTGTAGTGAGTGCACTCCAATATGCTATCGGTAGTGAGGCTAGAGTTGCGGATCAGTCAGACTATCTTTGTTTCTCTCACGGTGCGGTTGGATTGACAATCAACAGACAGTGAGAGGCTGCTTGTGGTGATGGCAAGTACAGGTTGCTCTTACCTTGACCGTCTTAGTAGAGGATAGGTGAGCTCAATATGAGCGGGGTTAGGCAAGTGGTCGTTACGATGGTGATAGAGATTTCGGCATTCTGGTTTGAGAGTGTGTTACCGAGATTCTATCATCACCTAGTTCTCGAGAGGTTCTGATGGAGACTTCTCGGACAATAAGTATACACGGAGTGGAGTGAAGTATCGACTATCTACACCATTGCCGTCGGTTGTTCCAGAGGACGAGTCAGACGCAAACAATGCATTTTCTGATGGTGAGTCTAGTGTCACCACATCGTTGTTGTAGGACATGGACGAGATCTAAGAGGTCATGAAGGAGCTTCGACGTTACTCGAGTACAGTGGGTACCATTGAGCTGGATGACTTCATCCATGAGTTCAACAGTTGGTGCGATCTGTAGCAGATGCGGAACTCACAGCTGTTTACACCCTTCATGACGTGAAAAGGTTTGTTCTAACACTTAAAGGGACCGCCGATGGACGATTACCATGAGTTCAGGTGAGACTACAGTGTGGAGATTGCGTTGTGGAGACAACATTGGTCTCCCAACTACGTTTCTATCACTACTGGCGCAATTTTGAGAGGCGTAGCACTTGCGAGTTCGGGTGCTAGTAGCAGTGGTACATCTACGGATGGCGGAGTATCTATTACCAGCGGTGCGTCCACTAGTAGTGGAGCAGGTGGTAGTGTGAGCGAGATACCACCAAGGTTTAATCTTGTGGTCCGGTTCTTCTAATGTCTAAGGAAGAACTATCAAAGTGTGCGGACTGACAAGTTGAGGAGTATACAAGAGTTCTAGGAGAAGATTGGAGAGAGCATACGCGAGGCGTTTACTCGCATGAGTCGGTTGATCAGTATTACTCATGGGGTGATGGAAGCACAAGCAATCTAGTTCTGGTATGGGATACTAGACAGAGAGCTGCGTAGGAGAGTCAGGGATGCGACTCTCCTTAGAGACTTCGCTCTGACGTTGGTGGTTATTTCTGGTCTAGCTGAGCGGATTGAGCTCAACATGATGGAGGAGAGGATGGTGATTGATGGGTTCACCAAGGAGGTTCCACATGGGACGACCACCTCTTCTCGAGGATCACAGATTGCGCAACAGCGTGGTGGTAGTGGTGGTGGTGACAATGATCATACTGCACAGTCACGATCTCAGGGAAGTGTTGGAGGATCTAATGGACAAAAGTCCATGCTGTCCTTCTTGTGACCGTCAACTAGAACATTGGAGCCAAGTTGACTCCCAAAGCTCTCATATCCATGGCTGAAAACAGTGAGACTCAAAAAACTGCTATGGTCGTCTCCAACATCAGGTTTGACGTCGCATCCACAGACGTCGAAGGTTATCTCGCATCACCCCCACTCCTGGATGTCGATGTCTCTAACTCCACTGCATCATCAATAGATCGTTTAGGCACCATAGACGTGGTCCTCAACGCCTCCGATAATGTGAATGACAGAGGAAGCCTAGCCTGTCTATCAACCTCTCCGTATTGTGGATCCAATTCCACCGATGCACCTCGTGACTCAGTGACACGTGCTGCACCCCTAGTCACTCACATGTCTCAATCTGTGCCACACCAGTCATGAAGTCGAAGTCAACTCCTTCTCCTCCATAAGATGAGGAAGTCTTTGTTCCACCATATCTTCGCTGAGTCGTAGCCATACTATCTATCCTCTGCTCCAACTGCTCAATCCGAGCAGCTATACCTGTTTCTGACGTCGTAGCAGGCGGTGGACCGACTGGTCCTCTTTCAGGTGCTGGACCTCTACCTCTAGCTCGACCACCACGGTCTTCTTGAGCTCCTTCACCTCGTCCACGATCAGTCTTTTCTTGCCGTAGCTCGAGGTGGAGATCAAAACAACTAACACTACTGTGATCTGATCGTCCGCAATGCTCACACTGCCTACGCATCGCTTGAGACGTCCCAAACGTCTCATAACCACCTCTCCTCTATGGACAGTCCTTCTGTTGATGAAGACCATCACACGTCCAACAAGGACCCGCTTGTTGCTGACCAGTGAGAGCGAGGATGTAGTTATCTCTAAGTCTGAGGTGGTTCAGCGAGAGACGATAGACGTGTCCATGGAGTCGAAGTCATGATAGCTACCAGTGGTACTTGGCAAGCAATGGTTGCCAGGTTAGATGAGTTATCAACTAGATCGACGATTGACCGTGCTGGATTGGCACCAAGTGTGGTGTTGTTGGACAACAGAAGTGGTATCTTCTGTTTGGTGACACCTTCATAGAAGGTGTATCGACCACATAAAGTCTTGTTAGACTCTGGAGCCCAAACGTTGATGTTGGGGAAGGTGGCGTGTATTGGTTTGGGTTTGAAAAAGTCCGAGATGGAGAGATGTCCATTCCAACTACAAATATCTCTAAGGGGATCAAGAGATACAACTCTACACATGACATGCGAGATGCTGAGTTTGACCATATCATCCCACGGATGGCTCCATAGTAAAGGCCAAGGTCATCGTTATGACCGTAGAGTCCTATGATGTATTGATTGGAGGTGCTATGTTATACCATATGAGGTTCGTGATCGACTATTGGACGGACAACATCTTACAGACCAGCTTGGTAGTCTGGTGAGAGACGAGTGAGTCGCTTACCAGTGGGGTTCAGTGCTAGAGTTGGGACAACGGAACCTACACCATGGACAATGACATCCGTTGCAGGTTCAGTTCGGTCATCACTTGGTCAGACGAGTTGTTAGAGGACAATGTCCATGCGGAGGATACTCTGGTCTTTGAGGAGGTAGAGGACATGCTTATCATACGTTAGTACCATCTGCTTTGGATGTTCCTCTCTAGAGTTTGAGTGGAAAGTTGCAGCAGTATGCTGATCAGTTGGTGCAGCAAGCTTGGAGTGAAGCCTTTGCACCACCAATAGAGGAACAAAGAGTTGTTCCTGCTACTGTCCCTGTGACCTTATCACCGTTGGATACAACTCCCATTGTATGAAAGTACCTAGAGGATGGTGTGTGTATGCTGGAGCTGTTTGGAGAGATCAGCACAGGTTTGGCTGCGATATTGTAGGCACGCATACAAGTACAACGATACTTGTATGTGAAGAGAGATGAGATTACGAGACGCATCTCATTGCGTCATGTGACACATTTGGTGTAGAGATATCTTGAGTTGTTGTCCATATCAGCTGTTAGAGGATACCAGCAAGCATTATCGTCAAATATTTCACTGCTGAGGGTGCCGGATCTCACGTTTGTTGACATCATTCACTTGGTGATAGCCGGGTGGCCATGTCAAGATCACACGCGTGCTAGGAGAGATCAGGGTTTACATGATCCGCGATCTAGGATGTTTTGAGAGATGCTACGGATCTTATGACATCTCAAGATGCATCAAGTGGATTCTCCAACGTACATCTTAGAGAACATTTTTTTGTTGGGTGATGCTCATACACAGATGATGACGAGTGTGCACCAGATGTAGTCTTAGGTTGAACCGGTAGTGCTGTTGGATGCAGCGAGAGTGGGATCTCGTGCACCTCGTCCACAGTTGTGGTGGACAAACTTGTTATAAGAGAGGTGCTCAAGCACGTACAAGATGTAGTGAGACGACCAACGCACCTCATGATTGATAGCATCTTGGATGCAAGACGACGATCTCAAGTAGTGAGAATCATCGATAGATCACCCATGGCAGTGGTGAACCTAGTGGGACGGCTCATGACAGCGTTGTCCACTTTGGTGAACTTTCTAGCATCACATGCTTACAGAGATGGAGGACCTGGACTTGTGTGGGATGTTCGGTTATAACAGTTGGTGGAGTCTAATGTCGATGAGAGAGCGAGCGATGGGTTTCCTTATGGGTATGACAGCAGTAGCTTTGGTGTTGGAGGCTTCACGTCTTCAGGTATTTGATCAAGCAATAGACTTGAATTGTTTGACATGGATTGTTAGTCTTGGATTGGTTGAGCAGCGTCGGATGCGATCAATGAGTGTTGCTGCTCGGACACTTTTGAGCTCTTTGCCTATCGAGTCGGTAGAGATAAAGATTGGAGGCGTGGCGTGTGGAGTTCGTCATCCTTAGACATCATGGGTTGTCACAAGAGAGAGTGTGGAGCTTGCAGCTAGGACTGCAGGAGTTTTTTGCACAATGGCGGTGGAGGTTGTTGATGGTGAGCAGAAGAAAACTACTCCAGAGACTGCAAGATAGCAGTCAACGACTTCATCTTCTATATCTAGCATAATGACACAAAATACTTGAGAGTCGAAGATTGGACCCAAGCTTATAGGAGAGGAGAGACGAAGAGTTTAGAGATTCCTGAAGAGTTACAAGAATTGTTTTACTTTTAGTATGAAAGATTTGGGTACCTTGAAAGGACATGATATATGGATCGACTTGGCTAATGATACGCTAATCTTTCGGCGTCCTTACAGGTATAGTGACATGGAGAGAATCTTGATCTAGAGCAGGACTCAAGACTTGTTGGAGGTTAGGTTGGTGGAGATGTCGCATAGAGAGTATGCATCTGTCACAGTTATGTCAGCAAAGAAGGATATATATGACAACTACACGGATAGACGGATGTGTGGAGACTACCGTCCTATCAATTGACAGACGAAGTTCGATAAGTATGCCATGCCGACATCTGAGGAGATCTTTGATGCAGTAGAGCATGTGAAGATCTTCAGTACTTTGGATCTTCGAGCAGGGTATCATCAGTTGCCGCTGAGAGAAGAAGATAAGTCCAAGACAACATTCTGGAGAATTGACTCTCACGACAAAGATTGTTTGTACAAGTGGCGGTTCTTATCATTTTTGATTTCTATTCTTACCAAAGGCGATGGACAAAATCCTATCAGGATTGAATTTTGTCAGATGTTATATTGATGACATCTTAGTCTATAGTGCTACAGTGGAGAAGCACGAGAGACATTTATGGGATGTGTTCGAGCTGTTGAGAGCTCATGGGTTGAAGTTACACCTTGAGAAGTGTAAGTTCTTCCAAGAGTTGGTAGAGTATCTGGACCACACCATCTACCCAGGTGGGTTGGATATTCAAGAGACGAAGGTTGAGACTATTGCACGTATCTCACGTCCTACAGATGTGAGTCGAGTTCGAGCATTTGTTGGTTTGGTGAACTTCTATCGTCGATACGTGAAAGAGTTTAGTGTAATTGTGAAGCCATTGATCAAACTGATGAAGATGGACCAGGAGTAACAGTGGAGAGATGAGCCGGAGCGAGCTTTTGTAGAGCTCAAGGATAAGTTGACATCTTTTCTCATCTTGAGCGGACCCGTTAAGGGGTGTCCTTTCCAACTGTACACTGATTGGAGTATGTTGGGACTTGGAGCAATGCTGACTTAGCAGGATGATGAGAAAAAGGAGTTTGTAGTGGCGTACGCCAGTCGTTCCAATAATTCGACGGAGTTGAGATATAGTTCGTACGAGAGGGAGTGTTTAGCTGCAGTGTGGACTGTTGCACACTTTCGATGTTATTTGTTTGAGAATCTCTTTACTCTCATCACTGATCATTAGTCGCTCAAATGATTGATGGAGTCCGACAAGCTTACAGGGAAGCTTGCACGATGAGCTCTTATCTTACAAGAGTATAACTTTCAGGTAATGCATAGACCTGGAGTTGCAAACCTAGATGTCGATTGGTTGAGTCGCAACTCATGCACGAGTCAGCAGGATCAGACTGGGGCTTGATGGCATGACGAGGTTGATGAGGAGATAGTGTCAAGGTGACATGCATCTGCCTTTCTTTGCGTGTTGACCATGAACTCTAGTATGGAGGACCGGGTCGTATCTTTCTCTGATCAGAGAGTAGATGATGAGTCTTCAGATCTTGAGGGTGGAGATGGTATTTCAAACCAGCGAGATATCCACGACGATGTCACGTAATGGAGTATCTACGTACTTGCATGGTGGTAGACACAGTAAGTGCCAAGGAGCAAGATCGTGTCCTTCAACGAGCGAAGAGATTCTGACGAGAAGGACGACATGTATTTCGAGTGTAGGATGATGAGAGAGTATCGATAGTACCACATCCAATCCCAGAGGACACAATTAGTACGACATGCTCAGGAGGAGTTGGGACATTGTGGAGTGAAACGTACACATAGCTTATTCCAAGGACAGTATTGGTGGGGTGGTATGCACGTCGATGTACAGCAGTTTGTCACATGATGTGTGATTTGTGATCGAGTACGAGCATCGTTTAATGCTTCTACTCCATAGTTACATCCTTTATCGATTATGGGGTTGGGTTATCGTTGGAGTTTGGATTTTACAGAACCTTTATCGTTGACCATATGTCACCATCGGTATGTGTTGGTGGTGGAGCACTTCTCCAAGTGGACTGAGTTGGTGGCATTATCGAACAAGGCGAGTGAAAGGACGAAGTATGTGTTCTTAGATCGAGTGCTGAGTCGTTTTGGAGCACCAGCTGAAGTGCTGACAGACCAAGGTACAGAGTTCTTCGGTGAGTTTCAGACCTTGTATGATCAAGCGGTGATTGATCATTGTACTATATCTCGGGATCATCCGGAGGTGGATGGTTTGACGGAGAAGGTAGTTCAGACGGTGAAGAGAGGATTGCGCAAGTATGACTTGCAGAAGGTCATTTGGGAAACTGGGATGTGCAGTTACCATGATTGGCTATGGACTACCGTTTCAACCGACAAGCGTCTTTGGCTTCTTTCTCACCGTATTTTCTATTGTATGACCGAGATCCAGATCTACTTTCAGCCATTCGTCGTGATTCTGCTGAGGTGCTGAACCTTGATGACCCGGATATGTGAGTGAACGCATGTTTTCAACTGATCGAGACATTTCGGAGAGTTATGTCTATGACTTTTGAGAACCTAGCGATTGCTCAGCATAGACACCTTGCGATTGCGACTATTCGAGGAGGAGGTTATTGATCATCAACTCTCAGGTTTCATCTTGACGATTATATCTATCTACAGTAGACTGCACCGACAACGTTAGATGTGATCACAGGACGCACTATTTTATGAGTGCGTGAGGTGTTATCTTATGAAGTTCTCATGTTAGAGGGTCGTGATGGTGTTGTTTGAAAGGATCATATGCATAATTGCGTGTCATGTCATCTTCTCAACATCGATGGGACCGTTGACCCAAGCTTAGCAGTTGTACGTGCGGGCTTGAGATGTATGTTGTGCGGGTCTGCTGGTGGAGCAGCCCGTATGTTGATGTGTGATGATTGTTCGAGAGGTTGGCATGTCATGTTTGACTCCATCTCTCAGTGTCGTTCTTACTGGACGGTGGGTTTGTCCTCGATGTATATAGTAGGGATAGCAGATTAGATCTTTGCGTGGTATGGATTGCAGACACGCGACTAACGACGAGATGATGTAGCACCCGACCTCCTGATCCTTGCATCCATGAAGGTGTATATCACGCAGTTGGGATATGGAGCTATATGGAGTTAGAGGGACCTAACCGTCAATTAAGGGGACGATTGTGGTACACTTGTGTATGTGTATGACATCGTCCATGTGTCTTGTGTATGTGTGGTGTACCTCTGACAGCGATGTATGTTGTGTAGCGATGTGTATGCGCACGACAGCTGTCACATCAATTTAGCACCTCGGCTAGGTTGATCGAGTGCGGAGTGACTAATCCCGGTAGGACCGTTAGTGCCGTTAGGCGAGTTCTTGAGATGACTCACTCACTAGGGATATACTTCGCAAATAGAGCTTGGAGGCCTTAGTTCTTCAAGTGGAGCCTTCAAGGTCTTAGCTATGGTGGATAGTCTTGGGTGAGTGTAATTTGGAGTCTCTGCGAGCACAGAGTGGATTAGAAATAGAGGTCTAAAGAGGAGTTCAAGCATTTGGTGAGGATATTCTGAAATCTGAGAACACAAGAGGATATGGCTGGTCGTGCCAATCGCTGTCAGACAAATTCTTGATCGATTTGGAGCAATAAAGAAGGAGTTATGGCAGATTGAAGTTTGGATTGTGCTAGAATTGCATCACTTTTGTTGATTTTGGAGTTTTCGCTGTCAATCGCATCACAATTGAGAAAATCACTTCAAACCTTCGTGGTCACGTTCACTGTCAGCAGGGCTACGACAGTCTACAAATTTTCATGTCAATTGAGTGAGTGAGTAATTCAGGGCGACCGCTGAAGCAGAGGAGATCCGAAAAGCTCTCAATCTAGAGCAGCAACTTCAGAGAACGAGATCTAGAGAACTGTGTACAATCTGGAGGTCAAATTTCACACGGGGATTCAACATGCTGTAGACTCCAAATCCTGTAAGAATCATCGAAAGTTATCGAGCCAATTCTCTGTTCTAGATCGAAATAGCTGTTTGGGTACTAGAAATTGCCGTAATTTCTCTGCTCAGAATATTTCTGCCCATATCTCGGTCCTCTGATTTGATCTCAAGCTGAAATTTCGCATGAGTCTTCAGTAGGACCTCATTTACATGTAGGAGAAGTTCTGAAGCCTAAACCATCGTATGTTTTTGATTCTTGACTGTTAAAGTTCGCTGTCTGATCTTACCACTACTAGTTTAACATGATTTTCATTTTTTGAGCATACTAGAGAATCCAATCGACCTATATGAGTGTTCATAGTGTCATCTCATGACCTGAAGCCTATCTCTGTAGTAAGCAACCACAGCCAGAAGCCCATCGCTTCCCTGAGTAGTTGTATCACAACCTTCACGATCATACCATAACCAAAAGGTTCCGCCCTTCCTAGGAAGACTCTCATCACGACAACGGTTGGACTACGTCTTGTCATCTTCTTTAACCTGCTATCGTTTTTTCGTATCATGATATGATATCTGTTGCATCTTGTTGTCTAACTTTCGTTCGAGGTTCTCGCAGATGAAGTAACAGTGTACATTGATAGACATTGTTCGAAAATGAGATCAGAGTTCTATCATTTTCTACTTTCAACGAATCTACTCTTTGTCTGATTTTGGCTCGATGATGAAAACGTTGAAAACGGTGGGTACCAATTTGTCATGGATCATATCTCTGCTACTCCTGAAGCAATTAGTCTTCTTGCTTCTAGTATAAGTAACTCCTCTTCTTCCTTCAAGCCCTGAACCTCAAGTTCTTGTTTTGAGTCCTCACATTTCTGTTACTGATTCTTCCCAGTTCAACGAAAATTTCTGCATATACATTTAGGTTTCCTTCTCATCTTTCCTACCTTGGATGAGGTCTGCCATCAAGGCTTTAATGATCGGAGATTGGAAGCACATCGCTTATATATCTACTTGGATCTGGATTACTCTAGCATATACCACAGTTTCTGCTTGATACAGATTTTGTAAAAATAGATCGTGTCTTTGGAAATCTATCCGGGTCTTTTATGTACTTGGGCACTATAGACGATACGTATTGACTCGTACTACAAGATCGAGACGAAGAGATGTTTACGTACCCACGTTTATTCATCGATTGTTGTAACCTACAGTTATTCAAGTCTACAATACGAGCAATCTATAGGATACGTAGTCTACCTTGCGTATGTCTTGTTCTCGATCCATCCAAGTTTAGGTATGTTTGTTGTCACTTTTCTCATAATCTCGCCTCATTGTTTCTATGAAGGGAAGCAAGAGCGAAGAAGACGAGTCAGTCCAATCCCGACAAGTGTCTTGAGGTGTCGATCACTCTGTTTGTAAGACAGAGGAGGATTTGGAGTTATAACCATTTTCGTTGTTGGTATTATTTTTAGAGAAGTATTGTATTTTGGGTTTGTTTTCTGTAGAGCGTGAGGGCACTCTGCTTCATTTGCACTTTCAAGGAGTCGTCTGCATCCATGCAAAGAATTGCCCGCAGGTTAAGAAATTACTTATGACTGCTTTGGGTTGGCAACATCAGAAACCTTTGGGCATTGAGGTTTATGTCGAGTCTTTGACAAATCGTGGGTGCACACCTATTTGATATGCTCGATTATTGTATGAAGGATCAGAAGGAGGAGTATCACCATGTGACAATGAAAAACGTTTCTGAGAGCATGCTAACTGACAGGAACGATATGTATGTTCTTCTAAATGTTGCGGACATGAAAAATCGTGTTGAGCTTACTTATGCAAATGTACTTGGTCGAGCACTCCAATTTAATAAGTACAGGAACTCTCATCCGTTGTCTACTATCATCCGCACGTGTTTGAGTCTTTCTCAGGCGTATGGATGCGAACGAGCTTCCGAAGTCCACGAGATCATTTCTGTTTGATAGTTATGGACAGGCATGACAGCATAGAATAGTTACACAGTGTGCAGCTGCTGTCTTCAAATACTTGTCTTTCACTATTACTACTACTTGCAGTAAGTAATCTGTTTTCTATGCAGCATAAGGATGCGTAATATGTACGTCCTCTCAAGACAGTTTTCAGCTTCAGGTTTTAAATTTCCAGTAGTACGTAGGAGTAACCAGTGCAGTGAATAGAACAGAAGCGCATGAAGTGCTTGTCTGTGCACAACTCTGTGGAGCATGTAAATATATTATTTCAGTGATAATTAAAATGATGGTCGACGGTGATTTTTTTATTACGCGACGTTGCAGCTCGATTCTTCTGCTACTAGTCAATGAATTAGAGGAGAAAAATAAGGCACCTGCCACAAGTATGACGTGAATGTAATATGGTAATTCAATCACTACCTTGCGGAGACAGCTGAAATGAGTGGCAGTACAAAGCTGAAAATAAAAAACCGTAACTGTGGAGCTGAGGAGAATAATAATTTTTTACGCATGGGCCGTAATTATTACCAAACCCTTACTGGTGGAAGGCTTTGGTAATAATTAATGTACGTTAATAAAATGGACCACGATTATAAGGATCGAAGAGGAGGTGAATATGCGTCCTAAGTGTACATGTGGGTCTGGAGGCGAGAGGCGACAAAGGGGAGAGGGGCGGATGGTTGACGTAGACGGAGCGGGTATTGGACGTTAGGGTTTAATATTTTTGACTCGTTACTTTCGAGTAGCGAGCTCTAGACTACGAGTAATTAGCTATGTGTGTACACTTCCTAGTCTTAGCGAGTTTGCAGATTCAGACTGGCAAAGGTTTGGCGTCGTCTGTGCTTTTGAGTTTGTAGTTGCATGCCGTCTCGCTCTCTCGCTTTGTTTCTCGTGCGCAAGGTTTACTTTTGTGCTGGTAGCGTGGTGTGCAAAAGCGGAGAAGGGAAGACGGTAGACGGTTGGCGTAGACGGAGCGGGGATTGGACGTTAGGGTTGATTATTTTCCACTCGCTATTCAAATTCGGGTTGACGTAGGTTTGACGTCGTCTCTTTCTTTCTCGTGCGCACGGTTTGCTTTTCACAGTAGAGAGTTTACGGATTTAGGCAGGCGGAGGTTTGGTGTCGTCTCGTTCTTTCTCATGCGGACGGTTTGTTTTTTGCACTAGCAAGTTTGCGGATTCGGGCTGGTAGAGGTTTTACGTCGTCTCTTTCTTTCTCGTGCGTTGTCGTGATGTGAATTATTCCACATAGTGAATAATTCACCTCTCAATTAGGAGTTGGTCTCTATGAGGGAAGCTAAGACCTCAGATAAGTCGATTCTGGAGGAAGTGAGCATTTGAAGATCTGAAAACACCACGGCGTAGGTCTCGTCGTGCTGATCACCGTGGTATGTTCAAAAGTTGCAAACGGAGTTGCAGGCGAAAAGTTACTTGGAGTTTTTCTACAAGATTTCTGATATCGGGAAATTTACCATAAATCAGAGTGAGTTCGAAAAATACTTTTTAGATTTTTCTCATGTAGATTGTAATATGTTGTATTTGTTTAAAATTCGAAATGTACAAAAAGAGCATGTTTAGAGAAAGTTATGGCACTTCGTGTTAGCAAAGGAAAGACGAAATACCGCAACTTTCTAGCATATTAGCTTAGAAACTGGTCTTCAAAACCAGTTGTGAGATCAGCTTCCGTGGTGTAGCTGAGAAACTTGTAGGGAGGAGGTCTCCGGATCAAATCCCTTCAGACTCACAACCGGCTTGGAGTAGGCTGGCCCCTTCGGGGGAATATGAGGGGCACCAAGTTGCCTAGGGGCGGGACACTAGATGTCCCTTAAACGTACCGTGAATGCGGGACTCCTCCGTCTACCCCTGCACTAGTGCAGTCACCTAGTGTGGATGCTAGAGCGAGATTACCACCGGGTTTCGAAATGGACCTCTCACCTTCGGGTTGGCGGGGTAATTAGTACGAATTCGGTTGCGGCCCTCTAAGTCCTGGGGTAGCGAGATGGCATCAAAGATACTCCAAGTCGGTACCAATTCTTTTGTAGAAAAATGTAGAGTTCGAAATATTATTCACTTGGGTCGAAAAATCATGGAGTAGCGAGATGGCATCAAAGATACTCCAAGTCGGTACCAATTCTTTTGTAGAAAAATATAGAGTTCGAAATATTATTCACTTGGGTCGAAAAATCAAGGGAAACTGATACCTGAGGCAATACTTACGGCACTTCGAAGTTTAAGGGGGCGGGGAACGAATTCACGGTACGCCTCCGTCTACCCCTGCACTAGTGCAGTCACCTAGTGTGGATGCTAGAGCGAGATTACCACCGGGTTTCGAAATGGACCTCTCACCTTCGGGTTGGCGGGGTAATTAGTACGAATTCGGTTGCGGCCCTCTAAGTCCTGGGGTAGCGAGATGGCATCAAAGATACTCCAAGTCGGTACCAATTCTTTTGTAGAAAAATGTAGAGTTCAAAATATTATTCACTTGGGTCGAAAAATCATGGGGTAGCGAGATGGCATCAAAGATACTCCAAGTCGGTACCAATTCTTTTGTAGAAAAATATAGAGTTCGAAATATTATTCACTTGGGTCGAAAAATCAAGGGAAACTGATACCTGAGGCAATACTTACGGCACTTCGAAGTTTAAGAGGGCGGGGAACGACAATGATGATAACTCGGGCTCCACGTGTCAGAACGAGGTGATTCCGGTGGCCAGAGGTAGCCGTGGTGGAGTTACTTCGAGTGGAGGTGTCAGATGCTGACTGTACAGCCGAGACGGTGGCCGTCCGTACAGATGAACCTGCGAAGCTTAGTGAAATAGTCTTATTACGTGTAGATTTTTTATTAGTGATTTATTTTTCTGCTGCCATCTGTTTAAGGCGCCTTTTACCCCTGCCAGGTGACACTGAAGGTTACGTAGGGTGGAGGAAAACCCAAAGGGGTGTACTCCGGAGAGAGAGAATTCTCAGTCCATTATCGCATTATCGCAGTTTGTCGATCATCGAGCAGTGTAGAGTTTATCGTGCGGAAGCTATCGAGTAGAGAGAAACAGTAGAGCTGAAGGGAGAAGATTTTACACAGAGGTTACGTCTGAAGAGAACTTCTGTCTGATCAGAGTTTTGATATCGAGGGATTGAGAGTAGAGAACAGAATCGAGTAGAGAGGAGACCAAGAACTTGTACGTGTATCTTTCTGAATAGAAAACGGGAAGCTTCTAGGTGAACGCGCTGGTGCTTCACAGGAGCAGTTTTCTGATATTCTGAGTTACTGAACGTGAGCTTTGCAATCTGAATGACCTGGAGTTGAAGATCTACTTGCACGCCGTGTGTTTTATCTTGACCAGATCGAGAACGTGGTGGTGTGATTTCTTGCGATCCGTATTCCGCGTGAGGTTTTCGCCCTCCTCTTCACGATCGTATCACAGCTAGAAGGTTCGCCCTTCCCAGGAAACTCTCGCCTCGACAGCGTGTTGGTAGCATGGTGTTTTGTATCGAGTAGGGAGTTTGCGGATTCGGGTTGGTGGAGGTTTGGCGTCGTCTCTTTCTTTCTCGTGCGTGCGGTTTGCTTTTCGCAGTAGCAAATTTGCGGATTCGGATTGACGGAGTTTTGGTGTCGTCTATTTCTTTCTTGTGGCTCGTTAATTTTCGACTTTTGTGCTGGTAGCGAGCTCTTGTCTTAGCAGGTTGGTGGATTTGGGCTGGCTGTGGTTTGGTGTTGCTTGCCGTCTCGGTCTCTCGCTTTGTCGTGCATGCGATTTACTTTTTGCTTGCATCTTCGGAAGAATCGAGGTGGCAGAAGGAAGGAAAGAAGTATCTTTCTCTTGCGGTCTCACTATCATGAGCGGTGTGGGATTCGCTTCTGTGCGGTCTGTTTCGGGATGGATTATGAATGGTTGGGCCGAAGGGGCGTACCTTGAGTTGCATTCTTTTGCAAAGTTCAGAAGGCGGAGAGCGCGTTTTGGAGGTTGTTGCATGGAGGAGGTTCCAAAATAGGGGTGGACGGGACCGGACGGGCGGTTTGGTCCCGCCCACCATATTTGTGCTATGGCTTTCGCTTTGGACAAATCCATCTTCTTCTGCAATTTTTCATGGATTTGTTCTTTCCACTCTGATTTAACTGCTTCCTGTCTTCTATTTTGGGGCTTCTGTTTTGGAGAAACGAGACGGGGAGTTGTGGCCACGGACGCTGCATATTTACTCTTTGGGTCGACATGACGACGGGATCATGCTCTTCCGGTAAACGTTCGGCGCGTTCGTCTTTGATCTGCGGCTGTAGGTTTACGTTAGTCTATGTATTTCTCTGTACACTTGCTGCCGCTTCATATTCTCGACAGGGAGGTGTTTGTGTTTCCGGCTTTGTGTTCAGTTTGTAGGTACACTTGCTGGATGTGGGCCGGATGTTTCTTGCGTGTTACGAGTGTGGTCTGTATATGTTTTTCTCTGTGATGTACCAGTCCGTCCGACTCTATGATGAGATGATTTATGCCTTGCTGCTTCTCTGTCCTCAGCAATGTACGTAGACGCTGACCTCCTCCTGCTCCTCGTCGGCATAGAAGAGACAGAGGCACAAGAAGAAAGAGAGACCCTTCCACCTGCCATAGAGGAAGAGAACATACCAGAAACTCGAACTGAGCGTCGAATTTGAAACACTGCTCATTCCAGAAGAATCCTCCTAGATTCCTAGATTGTAGCAAAAGATCCATGATAGTGCCCTCCAGCTAACGCGGTCTTACATTTATCTCGAGCTACAATACTCCGAAACTGAAAATTTTCCTCTCAAGTTTGATTACGTGAAGGTCGGTAAGACTTGTCATTCTTACACCTTCCACATTACTCCTATCCTTAGTCTGGCCGGACCCTACCGATTTTTCTCCTATTCCAAGGACAACCTTGCACTATACCTGCAAGATAGACGATTCCGTATGTTTACTTATCCAGTGTTTTTCACACGCAAGACAGGTTCAAAACGTTCGACAGTACATTCGATCTATAGAGTCCGTAGTTTGTCTTGTATCTGCAGTCAACTTGATCCTTCTGTACACTGATTCGTCTGTCGGCACCACTCTGACTTGAATCGAGAATATGTCTCTACGGAGACAAGCGAGGGTCAGGAGATCGACTCTGGAGCTGTAAGCGACTGTTTGTCGAACGAGAAATGACCTTGATCTTTCTCTCTTCTCGCTGCTTTCTACTTTCTTGCAGAAACAATGTCTGTCAGGAATGTTCTCTGTCAAGAATGTTCTCTTTGTAACTGCAGCTTCCTCGTTTTGAAAAGTGCGGCTGTGTTGTCCGTTGTTTGTCTTCCGAGAAAAGAAGAGAACGAGACGAGCACTACGAGGTACGTTTGCGTCCTCCCATTGGATGTTAGAGTAAATAAACTTCCGAGGCTGGAAAATACAACCCCCGAAATAGGTCCAAACCTCCGCAGGGTGAATAAGCATGCTTCATCTTTAAAGATCGAAGAGGGGATGAATATGCAGGTGCTTATAGTGTGTCGAGGATGTACTAGAAGTATGAAACTTTCCAGTTCACTCCCAGTTTCAAATGATATAACATATTACTGAACTCGGACACCGTTTTGGATTTGGTGCCTAAAGAGAATATCCTTCTGTTTATTATTTATTCTCCTCTTTTGCATTCCGCAAAGACATGTGAGTGACTTCTGATTGCCATATTGGTGATGTTTGTATAATTAGGCCAGGTATATTTATGTAGATCTAATTTGTGAAGCAAGTGATAGTCAAAACATATCACGTTCAAGTTGCATGCATATTCACTTTTTCTTATTTTCTGACGGAAGAGGTAAAGATGCAAGGGTTTAGTTTATTATTTAATTTATCTATTAGAAAATTAAATAATATATTAAAATTACAACTAAGATATGATGTGTTTGTGATCAACCTCAAAGATATACAGTTTCGGGAAGGTGTCTGCGAGCATTCCCCTTACCGATTACTTTTTGATCTTCTTGCAACTCTAAATTAGATTTTTTTAATATTATATATCATTATAATTTCTCGTAAGTTTGATACCGAATTTTCACTTAACACTTATAACTTTTCCACTAATAATAATAAATGAGCCAAAGTTCCCCG
This sequence comes from Asterella californica, assembly GCA_036924285.1. Lineage (NCBI taxonomy): Eukaryota > Viridiplantae > Streptophyta > Marchantiopsida > Marchantiales > Aytoniaceae > Asterella > Asterella californica. Next base: position 642,622 of record JAYKYS010000013.1, read on the forward strand.
AAGTTTATCTTGCATGCTGTTTATTAATATATCACTTACTCTCTAGCTGGTAAGTGAATTTATAGTACTTTTAATCAATGGTATAGGAGATGATAAAATAACGGTATGTGTATCTTCTTTTAATTAGAATTTTCATCCCGTTAAATGTCAGGTCGTAAGTGACATTCATAGCATAGTCTACCCAATGTATACACGAATCTGAATACCTTCATAATCTGTATTCAAATCTTTAGTCATGCGTATGCATGTAACCAAATGATTCTTGAAATCGCTGGACATTGCGTGATGAAAACAGAACAAAATATTTAATTACTTAATCTGTATGGTGTAGTGTGTACATGAGAAGGGTAGGAAGACAGGTTGTTGGCATCCCTATCTGCCCGTAGCCGATGGTTCGTGGGGTCTAGTCCTCCTGCCGAGAGGTCTCAGTCTATGAAAGGACACCAGCCTCATGATTTAATAAAAGCAGAAGTTACACATTCTGCGAATGTTTACGTTCAGAATGGTAACGATTTACATCTAGACAGCTTAGCATCGACAAGGTCGAGATCTATAAAACCTAACCAAAACGGGAAACGTGACAGGACCAAAAAGCAACATACACTCCAAAACGAACCCACAAACCAAAGAGGTGATCAGGTTCATATTTTCACAAGTCTTGAAATGAGTTGGATCATGAGGCACACAAGAGAAAGTGATAACTTTCATATGTTTATCTTTTTATAATATTCAGATGACAAGATGAAGACATGCCATGGATGTGCGTGCAGTAAAGATATTTTTCAATCAAAATTTGTTTAAAATCTAAACGAGAAAAGCAAAAAATATTAGAATTAGAAAAATAAAGCAAACACATAAGTAGAGTGTGTTGTTTGTGACGCAATAAAATAAATGAATAATTCATTATGATTTTGATTTAAATTCTGCTAATCTCTAACAATTTTGCAAATATCTCTAACAAAGATTTAGTACTGATGCAATTTTAGTGTGAGAACTAAATGACCCTTGCCTAATAAAGACCTCTTTGATCACGAATGACAAAACTTTGAACCCCATATCAAACCAAACACAACCCGTTGATCTGTTATGTGTCTGATGATATCACTATTTGTGTTTTAAAACTTTATTGTAACTTAAAACACAAAGAAGACTAGAGAGTTATCTTTAATTGATTTCAATAATTATCCTATAATCTATATATAGTCTCTCATTCACTTGTTATCTAAATTCTTTCATCAATGACTTGAACCTGAAGACAACGAAAATAAAATATATTCAACGAACTTCATGCATTCCAGAAAATTCAGACACAAGATTCTTTTAATCAATTAGACCTTCAAAATAGGATTGAACATTGTGATTTGTATCAAAACTAGTATTATTTATTATATCTAGAAAAATTGACACTCCAAGAAAATAATCCAAAGAACAACAAGTAGCCAAAAATTAAATTAAAAAATGAGATCAGAGAAAGAAGCTTTGCCTCTCTATATATAGAAGTATAATATATACAATGAAACAAAGATGACAAGCCCTATAAATAACTAACTCTCAGTGTGCATAATAACTCGAACTACTATCCATAAACATTACCAATCTGAACATATAATTTTTTCATATAAATATGGAATATAAATTCCCATATATTTAATTTAAACTCCTATCCATAAACATTGAGCTTGAGACTAATAAACATTACCAATCTGAATAAAATATAATTTTTTTATCTTATAGTCAATTTTTGTAAAAGTAAAAATAATATAGAGACGAATAGGCAAGAACTACTTGTATAGTTATACAAGCTTGGCATGGGAATCTAGTGTTACTGGACTTCCTTACCAATTGTATTTCCATGTTGCCAAGTTGATGAGAAAAAGGTTCATGACAACTAAATAAGTAAATACAACACACAAACATATACAGACCCATCAGTGGATTTGGCACAAAATCATATCTCTTGCTCTAATGAGTTCCTCTGGATTGAATCTCAATACCTGTTTTGGTTGCAGACGCCAAATCTTGACAGACGTTGAAGTAAATTCGAGATGAAAAGTGCAGTTTTCCTTCTGTACAAATACGAAAGCAGAGTATAAAATTGCCCTTTCATGATTTCCTGTGAGATTATGATTTTCATGATCATGACCCCGCGAAATAACCGGGTGAAGACTCCTCCAGAGATTCATATGGTGCATTTCGTGACGCTTGACAGGTAAGAATATTGCTCCCCCTCTATACACATACGTAGATATCCCCTCTCTGTAGAGGGAGAGAGCAAAAATACAGAACCCGGGTCCCGGGAGAATAATATACTAGGATCTCAGGATTCTACCGGAAATGCAATTCTACCCCAAGGGTCTAGTCTGTCAGTCTCGGAGACCCTAGGTTTCTAGAGATCCCTGGAAACAGAGTGGCTGACAAACTTATAGTGACACCTGAAACTGCTCGACTGAATGGTCGTCTTCCACATGCCAAAAGTTTGTTAATGTGAAGCTGGGTAATAATCAATAATACAAATAATCAATCAGTTCATCTAGATCGCTCAAGGCTGTAGACTTCCTCCGAGACTCTCGTCTCATGTACCTGTCTAGAGGGTACAAGAGAAATTCAGGGGCTCAAGTACAGGGTACAAGAGGTATTCGCAACAAGGGGGCGCCGGGAATTGGTATCCCCGCAACTTTATAACTGGCACCTTTTGGCAGGCAACACCGTGCCAATTGATATTTTCTTCATTTGACTACAGAACCGCGAGAAACGACCGACAGTTTCCAATCATGGAACCAACATCTACGAGTGTGAGACGCAAAAGAATGAATCCCGTGTAAGATGCAGAGCTTTGGATGGTCCAACATATACGTTTTGAGTCTCTACGTTAACCTCTTCTTGAGATTTTTACGACGAGCGGGAAAATGCTCCAGATTTCGCCGGCAGACATCACGGCTTCAGTAGAGTATTGCTCTAGTCTGCGTAGATACCGAGCCATGTCCCATGGGCCCCAACTATCTCACCGCTTTGCTAGCGCTGAATGCAGCTTTTGTTCGTATCGATATTGATGAAACCAGGTCCTACGCGCGTACCGGTACCTGTACAACTTGAATCACCTGAATCAGGATTACATTAGTGGGCAATTTGAGGGTGAATGTGCTAATCTTGTAGACTGCTTTACGACGAGCCACTTACTCCATGTCTGGAAACGTGAGCAGATCAGTGGTACGGTCCATATGCACATGGTACATGTCTCTGTCGACTCTGCTGGCAAACGCGTCTGCATTCATATGAATCCATGTTCGGAAAACTGAATGCATGTACATAAGCTTCTGGCGTTACAGGTATACAAAGCCTGGACCTAATCAGCAATCAAAATCCACAAGAACAATGGTCTCATCATGTACTACAAGAAAGGCCTGAACATTCAAGACTATGGGTGGTCCAACGAAGTGAACTCTAACATTAATTAGTCTGAGAGAATTCGCAGCAGCATTCAACAGCAGCAGCGAAGTTCAGCATTTTAGATTCAGTTGCACGGCTGACAGGCTAAGCACGAACTCAGTACGTGGCGACCTGCTCAAATCACCATATATACATTTGGGCAAGTTTCATGATCAAATATACATGGAAGACAAGCACACGAAATATTAACGAGAGAAGACTATTTCTGGACGGCTTACTTTCTAACTCCCAAAAACCGCAATTTGGATCTACCACACACCATGCAGATGTACAGAAAAACTTGAAGAGACAGAGTCACAGAGAAGGACATTAAGCGCTATATATATGTAAGTACTGGCGGGTATGAATAGTCCCACGCGGTATCGAAAAGAAAAAACCTCTCAAGTTTATATCAACAGGGCTCAGGCATCCTAATACGTTGGACTTAACATCCATCGAGAAACTCAAACAGGTACTGAGGAAGGCAATAAAGATCTTTCGATGATTTCCACTTGACGGTCGGGACTCAGATCTAGATCACAAAAGACTTTACACACATGTTAATCGAGAACAACAAGTACTATAGCAGGCTGTTATTCTAATCAGTGACGACAAGATCGCGGTTGATTATGCCCTGATCGAAGTACGGTTTAGGGCTTCGACCGAGCCTTCTACAGGTATGAAGATTAGGGCGACTACCGTAGGTCCCCGAGGAAGACTTGAGGGCAATCTTTACCAGAAATTGCATACCTGAAGGCGAGACCTCACTTCCTTCATACAGAGGAACTCAATTTGCTGCGGGGACGCTTGTGGTCTACGTAAAGTATTAATGACGTCTCGCGACACTCGACTGACTAATTCGGACCATCACCATTGTCCATCACCGTCTAAGGCGTCGGTTGAAATCATTGCGCGCCATATGTTTGGTTTGAGCACTGCCCCGGCCTGCGCTCAAGGTGTCCAAAACTTATATACTCGATCAACGAACAGATGATCCTGCGGAATATTCTCACTGCTGCAACGAAACAGAGGAGTGTGGTGGTATACATTTCGCAAGTTTAGAATGAGGCTCGAGCGAAGCCCCCAGATCCGACTGCGCAGTCGGATCCGGGGGCTTCGCTCACTTCAAAACATCTAGACGAGAACTATTCCATTGTCTCCATCCCGTAGTAATAGTACGAAGTATCTTTCGACCTGTCATGATCATGAGACTCATTAAAGGTCCAACAGTGCAATAGTCTGTGATACGTGATGATTCATGTCTCTTCCTATTTGAGTGGTTTCTTGAGTTCAGGAGGCATGATCCACGATCGAACTCCTTCTCCTTTCCGTACAAAATTATATCTTGTATATATAGTTCCAATATTATATTCTGTATAGTTCCCTAGTTGTTTGAGTCGTTCCTGACCACTCAAACACGTCACAGAGTCCAGAAAGAAAAAAGAGTACCTTAACCTGGGGTTTCACTTTCCATACTACTGGGTTGAACCAACGGCGCACTGCATGCGCACCGGTCTGGGCACGAGAGAAACATGCAAGGCAAGCAAATGCGAAAAAATAACAGAAAACTATAAAGGACTTATAAGTCGTGACCTTCACGATAATGTGTTGTGTATGTCACTATATATTGTTCAAAGGTTGTACATGCTTTCAGTTTATTGCACCTTCCATATAGGAAGGAGATCCGACAATCACAGCGAGAGAGCATGCAAGGTTTGATAACAAAAAGAATCACGATTGCCATTCGCTCGTTGAACAGGCTTCAGCAGCGTGGATATGACAAGTCAAATCATGAATTACAAGCAATTGCTTGCATTTGGCACCAACAATATGAATAGTATCATTCACAGCTCTTGGATATTGACTGGTAAGCAGGAGCTTATTAAAACGGTAAAGCTAGTTTAATAACAATAATGTACGGAATAAGGCTCGCCAATTTTACATCCTAAAACTTGCATTGCCAAGCACAAACTAGAACAAAAATGCCACGCATAAGCATAGGTGAAGAGTGTAGTATGCGCACTAGAGAGAAATGACCTGAGCTTTTTTTTCTGTGAGTATGTTCTTCGATTCCGAATTACTTCTCGTGCTCGCCAACCGACAGTCCAAGCCCTCTCACAGCTCTTGAACTTTCGGAATCAACAGAAAAACGCCCCAAGCAATGGTGTAAGTAAGGCAGAAGCTGGAAGAAAATGACTTAACATCACCCCAAAACAAGAAGAGGCTTGGCGTCGAGCAACTTCGCTCCGCTGCGCCAAATCACGGCTGTTTGTCGATATCGCTAGGGTTTCTCGTTTGTTTTACGACTAACTCCGCGACGATTTCGGCTTCTCATGGTTTTGCGCCCTCCTCGCATAGTGCCTCGAGCATAGCTTCACACTGAAATACTTTTTTGCCATCAATTCAGTTCGTTCCTTGCTATACTTCTTCTTCCCTTCCGTATCCTCTTTGTACACCTCTTTTCTTTGCTAATCGTCTCTTTATTCTTCTCTCGTTATGTGTTTTATATATATCGAGATAATCTTCATTCTTGAATCCCAAGATCCGTTTGTCTCTCAATCGGTAGAAATTCGTACAGGTATGAGGGAGAGAGGATATTCACCTCATGTACATGAGGTGTAATTTATATTCTAACCCTTCTGGCGAGAAGGGTTAGAATATAAATCAATCCCTTTTGAGAGTGACTGTCTCGCACTTATACGCCAGTGATGCATCAGCCCGGTTTTGACTTATGGTTTATATGTGGATCAGTTAGCTACTCTGAGACAGGTAATATATAACATTTATATATTAATTAATTTTTTTATTATAACTTATTAGAATATATTTTTATAACACTTGGACGTTTTTCAATAAGAGAAAACGAAATTTACTGTACAAGGCCGTGGGGAAGGATATGCGCCAATTACATCTCATTGCTTTGTTACTCTTTTTTCTGTTTACGGTCTCCGCTCCACGGCTTTGTGACTGGTTTTACCACCATTTGTCCGTGGCTGTCTTGCGGTTCATATACTATGGACATCATCAGCCGAGCTTCCTGACTTCTTTCTTCTGTCCAATCTTTTTGGCTCGAGATTCTATTTGTTTCTTCATGGTGTCAGGACCTCTTGCCTGAATTCTTCAATGCTGTGGGTCCGTTTGGTGCTTTGAGTCTCCTTTTGGCTACAAGCACACGCTAAGGTGTTACACTACCGGTTGTAATTCCCTGAATTGCATGCCCAGGTCCCTCCTCAAACACCTTTAGAGGAGCCACGGTCCCCATCTCCAACTACACCACAGTCAATTGCACCTCAGGGCCCGCCTCTGGCTGGGTGTCCACATCTCTCTATTACACTTCAGGTGCTGTCTCGCTCGCCCCTGTTTGCAGCAGATTCTGGTCCTTCTAGGCACGACTCAGCAGAGGTGGTCCCTACTCCAATGGACACAGCCATGCAACTCAGCGAGCTCGCTCTTTGGACCAAGACTCTAACTCACCATCATACAAGCGTCCATGTTTGGCTGAAGCTTCTTCTGACAAGAGCGGTACTACAACTGCCCCTGCAGCATGACCCGTCCCACACTGCTCTGCTGCATTTTTATCTTTTCTTCTGCACATAATTTCAGACCAATACAGGTCATCGCTGTGGATTCTCAAGGGTGAGGTGGTGGTACTGCACTGTTCATCCGCAACGACTTCCAAGTGTTGGACTCCCGCTTAAAATCCACATTCCCTGGGAATTTGCTCTTCATACTGTATAACTCTTTTTGCGGGTGGTCTCGACTCAATGATTAAATCGACTTCTTAAGATGATGCTTCAGCTCCTCATCACGAAATGACCTCCGCTTACAGCTGCTACTTCTTCTTAATGTTTACTACCTTAAGTTCTTTTATTTCGCACCAGTTTGGTCTCCAGAATACTACCATCTCTGTAAGCTTCGCTTATCTTGGTAACTACCTGGTTCCTTTCGACTGGTAGTTTGGCTTGGCCTGTGGGGTCTGCTACTTCTGCCTTGGGTTGTCTTCTCCCTAATAAAATTCGCTTGGGGCACCCCTCCCCTGGCTATGTCCTTCCCTCTGTAGGCATTTCTTGTACTCTCATTTTCTCTAATAAAGTTTTCTGGCGTTTCGTCGCCTTTCCCGCCAAAAAAGATAAAAGATAAACAAAAGAAAAGAATAAAAATAACATCACCCCAAAACCGAAGGGGTAGTTTCCCCACCCACAAGTTACCAAAATTACTTTTAACATCGCTATCATCCCCACCGTCTGTAGGAGGTTCGGATATTGACCTGTAGGTGACTCGCAGGTCTATTTTCTTGCAAAATGAGCGGAGAACGCGCGTGTCTCATTTACTTCCGTCTGGTGATCGCAAGTCTACACAGTGGACCACAGTTAACTTTTAGCAACCCACTTCAAATTTACTCGCATCCCCTCACGTTTTAGCTTGCGCATCAGCGGAATATAATTTAGTACCGTTAATAATGGCCAACCTAGACTCTACCTGCTGGCCAACGTTAACGTTGGTACGTATAGTTTATCGAGGCTCTGGTTCGAATAAAGACTAAATCAAAGAGGACTCGAGCACATGAGTAGAAACAGTTTCATGTGATTTCAGCTGTAGCTGAAATCTATAGCTAGAACTATACTGCGAACATCATGGCCAACCCCTGAACGGCAGCGACGGACGCATGGATGCCGTGCTTCCAAGTCGCGGTCAGTACGCTACTCTGATCCTCCAGTAACCAAGAAACTTGTAAGGTAGATTCAGTACTAGTTAGTTACAAGAGGACAGTAGAAGCCCCTCCGGTGAGAAGTACTAGGAGAAGCTTAGTACCCGGATCTAAATTTGGTTGTCTTGCTTTCTAGCCGGGCACGCTCTTCATGATCAGCGCCCTCACTCTAATTGGGATTGCATTTCACATTTAGACCAGTGCCGCGTGAACCAATCGGGGACATGTAAAGCACCGGAACCTTCAGGGCTTGGAAGACCACTCACATTCGAGAGATCTCACCTTACTTTTGTCGCACATATACGCAGAACACAAGTTTCTCATCTGGTCCCTTCCATCGATCCCTGCTGACCATGCATTTACGTTTCTGTCATGCCAGTTGTACAGGCTTTCAATTCGATTCTGAACACGGTCGGACGAGAAGATCCGCGCTCACACTCCTAGTTTCGATACATTCCGTGCTCAGGGTACTCGGCTTGAGCTACATATATAGTTGACAATCGCGTGAGAAGAGAAGATGTCACTGGCCGCAGCATGTGAAGTGACAGGAACTATTAAATAGCTTTGTGACATGATCATGACAGTTTTCAAGTTATCAAGATTGTGAAACACGAGTTGGCCCTTGATTTTGGACGGAAGCGGAACGCAACTATCAGTCACTGCTATGGTCACGACTTGGTTCCAGGAGCTTTATGCTTCTATGAGCCTCTTGCAAAGGTTCGCGTTCGTCATGGCAATCGTCGTATTCGTTGCGGCGGGAATCTTTTGCTGTGTTAATGCCATCGCAAGTTATTGCGACTTGATTTCAGCTTCAGAAGTGGAACGTAGAAATCGACCGATATACTTATACAGAAAACCGAGTCCTTCAACGACGAACTCACCTTTCTTGGAAGCGTGGGTCGCTGAGGAGAGGCGGAATACGAGAGCTGCCCTTGAGATACCTTAATACCGGACTCCTGGCAACGGGCTGGAGAGACAGAAACCGCGATACATGTACATACAAAGTGGCTGACAAGCATAGAAGTTGACGGCCGAAGATTTCAAGATATCTTCAGCGGTACAGCTGATCATGACTGGCGTTGAAGTAGCTCAAACGCAACGAGGCCTTCTACTCTCCTGTGGAAAACTCAAAAAGACTATCAAGTTCCAGGAATGGTTCCCTAATATATACATATTACAGATCAACCGCATATAACTTCAATTTGACAGCGGAACTCGAGCTCGAACCAAGGACCATGCACATGGAGGTAACATGTACAGGCGCTATCTTTCTTACACAAAACTACACTAGTGTGCTAGAATTGGACGAGACTATTTCCTGCAAAAAACTTCATGTCGAGTCTCGGTGGCAAACCTGGAAACATCGTCAAGTTTCTAGGAGTAAGGTCGCTTTCTCCGGATCCATGCAGACTGGACGCGTCTGCATCCAGTCGCGTTGAAGGGAACGTTGAAGGGAAGGACGTTGAAGGGAACCCATCTAACAGGTCGATGTACGAAGAAGTGAACCCAACCGACGAGTGCTTAGTTCTAATGTTGAGTGCTTCGCCCTTAGGAGTTTATTCCGGGTGGTGACGATTGGTACCATACGGACAGTATACCGAGGCGCTCTAAACTTAGGGTGGCAAACATCGAGATGCTTTGGAGTTCCAGGAGAGAGTTTTCTTCGTGACTGTTTCCGGATCCGCGAACAAAAAGGACGTAAGGAACCCAGCCGGACGATGATCATGAGTAGTAGCGGAGCAAGCACTGATTTTGTTCTAATCCAAGTGGCTGGCAGACTAAGTAGTTATGATCCAAATTTCGAGCCTATACGCCGACATTATCTAGAGCAGTAATCATGAATTTTGTGATCGTTCTGATGCATTCAGTTCCTCCATGAATATCTCATCTATATACTGTAGCTACTGGAATTTTCCAATGTCTCCCACATTGAATGTTCGCAACCGATAATTGTCGTGAAAGGATCCAGTTCTGCATCACAAGCCATGAGAGTAAAGCATATCCCACTATTCTGTTTTATTTTTGCCTTGTCGCTTCATGAACTACATGAGATTCCCTTGTAGTTGAACTTGCGCAAAAAGTCTTGAATGTGTTTTTCCTTCAGTTACGTTAATATCGAGCACTACATGTCTATAATGACCTTGTGTTTAGTGTCCAACGTATCCTTGTATAATTCTTCTTGTTAAAGATAACTTCTACAAGATAGACTCCGAGCGGTCCATTAACTCCATGGATAATCTATATCCCAATATAGCTTTTACTACACATATATTTGTAAATTAAGAGTATTATTTCTCTCAATTGTTATAAAATACATGTCAGATCTGTTAATTAAAATTTTATTCTATTTAACGTTATTATCTTTGTAAAATGATGTAAAGTAAGTTTTCTCAAACCTGATATGTAAGATATTTATGAGGTTTTGACAATCAGTCTGAAATTAGATTTTCTATCGGCTAAGTGTATAAATCATTTCTATCAAAATATAAATAAGTTTCTGAAATTGATGAATCCATTGAAATTAACATCAATCCAAGTGCAAGATATCTTATTTTGACCAATTTCACTACAATGTAAGTTCCTGAAATTCTAGAACCGTCCTCTAGTTCCTGTTTTGATTAAAGAGTACCTGGTTATTGTTAGCGGCGGTTACTGGCCGTATATATCACGTAAGAAACGAGCTGCACTAACTGATTATATGAAATTTAGAAAAATGTTCAAAAATTTTACAGGTTTCTTGGAACAAATTTAAAGGGAATATTTTCTGCGAGCTCAAATACATCAGGGAGGTCAAAGAATATTCCTTTTTCATGTTATGTACCCGCGGGGGTTTAATCGCTTTTTCGTACCGTGGCACTTTGCGACCTTTTCCCTATATCCCGTAAGTCATAAACAATCCATGAGAATCATGCGAACGTTCCGCTTTGCATACAAAAGGATAATGGTTGCCTCAAATATCAAAGAATATTACGGGAAATTATTCCTTAGGGTCGCTGTAACGGCCTCGTGTATTCCATTCCATTTTTGCGAAATTCCACCCTAAAGAAACATAAATAAAGTGAAACCCAAGACTCTGAAGAGTTATTGTAAGTGTCTTCAATACTCTCATGCTTCATCATTGGCTATCTCATGTCCATGTTGATCTTCAATGCTATATTCATCTTCTTCCTCGTCTTCATTGTTATGTGTAAGTTGAATGTCTGCTTCAACTGTTATTTCTTGATTCTATTCGAGACAATTGATTCTTTATCTGGACTATGGTTGTCTTATGCAGTCGGTTACTTGTGGTTAGAATAAAATCTAAAGCTAAAATTTGAACTACTCTTGTTGTAGAGTGCAAGTCTCCTCTACCATCCAAAACTTTATGTCTCTCTGGATAATATTTTCTGATGTAAAGATCAACCCACTCAAGTTGCATACCACTGAATTTCTATCCTGCAAGGTTTGTCGCTCTCATGACGAGTCAAAACTCGTAACACTTTATAAATCCAGAAGGACTTGTAGTTCTCTACAAGAAAAGCAAGTAGTTGATTCTCTCTTAAATCTTTAACATCACCAATCTTGTGTAGTCAGTCTTATATAATGCTTCCTCGTCTGTCATGTTCTTGCGTACAGTGGTCTTCTTTCACCAAACGCTCGTCGTTGCGATTTGTCAACCGTTATCACTTTGTTTGATACAACTGTATATCTATTGTTAACATCGTCTGAAAGAGTTTCATGCCAAATCCAAAGTCTAGTCAATGAAAATGGACTCCCAGATAGTATTTGCTTGGCAACTTGTTCATCCAACTATATATAACATGTATTTGGAATATCTCTTTTGATGCTGAGGACATTCTGTAATGCGTTAGGTCCACTTTCTTCCTCTTTCACTGAACTTGCCAACCTAGTTTTAGCACGTTTTGCTTCCGAGTAAGACTTCAATGGTAGAAGGTCTGATGCATGCATTTCTCGTCCGTTGGAAAAAAATTTCAATTGGTGAACTCCCTCTATTGGAATCCTGTTGGCATTAGTCGAGAAATTTTTACTTCATATCCAAAACTCTCCGTGCTCGTCTTGTTTTATTTTGATCTGTTAGTTGTAAGTGATATCATGAAGAGATCCACCGGGACGAGGTGCTTCTTCAGTAAAACGCTTGAAGTTGTAAGTTTTCTTGAGAAGAGTATCTTGAAACCACAGAGTATGCTTGTCTGATGATGTCACTGAGTTGTGGTAAGATAAAAGCGTTCTTTGACCTTGATATCTACTTCATGAGTATGTCCTACCATGAGAAAAACTACTTTTATTTTCTTGAAAATCAACCTATATACTAACATAGCAAGATAAGCGAAAAAAGTATTTTTGTTTTCTCTTATTGTGTTATCGAACTGTAAGTATAAAACTGATGGCAAAAGATCTTCTCTATTCATACGGTGTAGAATAGAGACAGTCAGATTAGAATCAAACTTAATATTGTTTAAGATAAAGAAGACTCTGGTTTGAGATATCTCATTAAAAACTAGATCATAACTTCGTGTAAAGGGCAACGACTTAAGGTCACTGGTTCTCCATTAGAAGACGACCGGACAAGAACTACAACCGCTCGTGAATGGAAGACCGTGTAAGGACGACCGGATAAGAGGGATGGCCTTCCATCCATGAGCGGCCGTTTAATAGCGACAGCTTTAAGTATAAAGACGACTGTGTAAGGACGTCGGTTGTCCATTGGATGATGATAAGCCAGTGCTCGGGGAGTTTTTTCGTGAAAAAAGGGAAATTTCCGGTAGAATGTAAAGCATATCGGCAATTGTCGGAAAATTTACCAAATCTACACTAAAAACTAAAATTTTTCTTCGGAAAATTTCCGACGGATTTGACCCAACACCGGAAATTCTCGAAAAGTACCGGAAGTCACTACTCTAAAAACCGGAACTCCCCGAGCATTGTGATAAGCTAAGAGCTACGAATTGCCATCTGCCGTAAGGACGATCATTCTGGGAGAGATGGGTGTCCTAATGCAAAGCAATTGACAATGGATGGCTCACAAATGAGGATCTTTTTTAGGGTGCAGGAGTAGGGGTCGCGTCATGTAGGGCAATTTTTTCTTATTAAGACGTAGACGACAAGTCAAGGATTCAATAATTTATTTTTAAGAATATTACATAAAATTATCTTGACTTGTTATCCATTATCTTCTTTAACCCGTTATTTTACTAAAATAGTCGAAACTTTAGAGTCTCGAACTGAAATTTCTCTGAACTTTTAGGCAACTAAAGTTCACCAGGAAACTTCTGGTAAACCTTGGACCAAACAAACAAGAGTTCATTTGATGATGCTCCGTCTCCCTGATTATCTGACAACTCACGTTTGAGAATTTAGACTTCGGTGCATCTACTGAACTAGGAGAGAGATGGAGAATAGATTATTTTATGTATTTTATGTTAGACAGTATTATAGCTAGAAACTACACTCCTTCATTCACTTTTAAGCAGTCTAATCTTTGTTACATTAACCAGTTGAATTCAACTTCCAAACGCCCAAAAACTCAACTTCTAACTTAATCTAACCCTTTTACCATTCTAGCTTTTCAATCTAAAGTAAATTAAATTCTAAAACTTCAACTATAAGTTCATCACTTCCCTAATCGTAATGGAGCTCTAACTAATCTAATTCTGACTAGGTTAATTAATATAATCTTAATTAACTTAATCTAATTCTAACTTAATAACTAAGTTACTAAACTATAGGCTAAAAGTAATTAGCCTCTTTTATCATTCTGATGATAATTTGGAGTGCCTTCTAACTTGACTTTCGTTTATCCCTTTTTCGTTCTAGATTACGAATCTAACATGAACTATAATTTTAAGTGTTACTAATTAAACTCTAACTTATGTGATCTCTAATAACTCCAAGTTAACAACTTTAAGTTCCCTTCTAAATCTTTTTAGACGAATTAGACGTAAACTAATACAAATTCCACTGATTATAAACTTGTCACTGTAAACAATCAGTTTCTTTATTCTCGCCTTGGAATCTATTAACCATTTCTAACGTAAACCAACTTCTTCATTAAATTGTTACTCTCTAACAGTAAATCAACACTTCATTAAATGTCTACTCCAGGTTCAATATGTTATATAGTTAATCAAGGCACTATTATATGTTAGCTATATAGCATTATAAAAAAAATTTAAATTTAAACAAAACATCATTGGTTATTTTAGTAATGGTTTAGGAAATTCATTTGGAGTAATAAAACCAGATAGTTTACATCGATCAACATGTCTTCAACACATTGGATAAACCATGTGGTAACAGTACCATATTCATCACCAGCGCATCAAACTTGCTCCATCTAAAAGTCTTAGAGTTCCAGAATATATAAGTTTCCGATGTTAATTGGGTAAATTTATAACACTCCAACATAAAACAACCCAGTACCTTCTCTTTATTATATATAATCGAAATGTTCCCATTATGATATTCACCAGAAGAATCGAAATAGTTCATTCCGATCCTTCTGGTGATTTCTAGCTAAGGCTTGGAAAGTCCATACAATTATCTGTTCCGTTTACTGCGTTCGAGTTATTTTGCAGGTATAAACATCCTTCGAGGAGGCATCGGGTCCAAAATTTAACTTTTTTTTTGCGACTCGGCGGAAAGAAATTCAGTATATCTCAATAATAATTAGAAGAGAAATTATATATAATTTTTTAATAATTAAACATGTACAACACATACGCAGCTCAGATGCTTATCTTGATCAGAAAGTTACTTGACCCTGCCGTTAATACGTTTGAGACTTGACTCCACCCTCTTAACTTTGCATTACTTCACCACATCTATGAAGTTTATTTTTATGTAAAGATAGTACATAAAGAAAAATAAGAGATAATTGGTTGTAAAAATGTTTTAAATCTAACTTTACTTCACTGAATTGTAGATACATAGTTGACAGATAACATGCACTTCTGGTATTCGGATGACGTGGCATTTTGATCCACTGAACCTGCTGTAGCACTTCTGGTATTCTGATGATGTGACATTTTGATCTACTGAACCTGCTGTACTAAAGCGTGTGATGAAATAATTCAAAGGGAAGAAAAGTGGGGTCAAGAATATTTCTGTTATTTCGATATGTCTATGATAATTAGACATGTACATACAAGATGCTTATTACTGTACCTGAACTTGTACGTATAGTCTAAAGCTCCGTGTGCAGATGAATGGGGTTGGCCTCAGAGTGAACGGCAGTTTGAAAGGTCGTGGGCAGTGAGTGCTGATTCCAAATAACTTTGTACTTGAGCCAGTACTCACCTTGCGAGTTCAACGGATAGTCGTAGTTGCATCCATCTTCTTCGTTCTACAGTAACATCCCCTAGGCCAGCTATAATCGCACCCATTGTTCCAATCGTACCAGCCTGAGTTTTTATCGGGCGCTCTTATCACAAACTGTCTAAGATCTCCAGTCCGCTTCAACACCGATGGGCCCCAGGATCTACAACCCCTATTTGCCGTGTCGAACCAACAGTCTTCCCTATAATTATGACATCCGTTGCAGCGGCGAATGCACTTATAGTAGCCTGTTCGTTCACGATCTTCCGTATACTCGGCAACAAACATTTGCGCATTGTTGTTCGATTGGCCCTCAGTAACCACCAGAGGGCAGGTGTTCACCGTCCATCCGTCGTAGCCTGCAATAATCACATTCTAATCAAGGGTCAGTGCACATGACAGTCCAGTCGTAGAAATATACGACGTTAACAACTATGAGGCCAGAATATACAGTATCAAGCTTCTGAATTGTAACGTTCGATCGCAGATCACGGAGTCGTGTCGTCCGTCTCTAGCCAATGGATCGTCGAACGTGAACCTCCCTGAAGACCTTATACTATATTTGTGTCTCCAGATCCAGTTCGTTAAACTTTTCGCTAATAAACACCAAGGATTTGATAACCGTTGGACGGGTTTAGCATAACCAACTAGTCTTTAGCAGGTCTCTGCTACTAATCTCAGGTTTCAGAACACCATGGAAACTATTCTGGGTCTGGATTGGATAAAATTTGGGCAGCGCTTCCGCTACTGGTGATCAAGTCGGAACGCAATAACCCCTTAAGAGCCACAGCCAAGACTAGGAAGCCTAGTGGATGCTAGGAAGTAGGAAGGCACACCGAAATAGAGTCAACTCCACACCAGACGCTTCAATCCAACTTGGGCACTCAATCCAAGCTTGCTTATCATATAACAAAGCAAATCACGGGCACATATACATTACACGGTGTTTTCTTGCTAACAAGGTCTCGAAGAGCTCTTAGGCCGGCAATTCTTCACTGCTCTGCAAATCTCCTGATAATTTCCCTCCAGAACACGATCTCTTCAGGAATCTTCACCCTGAACGCTGAAATCTTCCACTCAACAGACTATCTTAAATTACAGATCTGATCAGCACTGAAATCTCCCTGGTACCCTTAACCGGTAACTATTCACTCACAATCTACACCCAGTGTAGTCTAAACACAGTTTCCAGCCTGCCTCTATGCTTTCTGGTAAGGCTCTGTAAACTCTGGTCCACTCAACCTAACTCTCTGGTCTGGTAAGTCTTAACTCTCTGGTCTCTGGTCTCGTACAGTCTCTAATCAATCTCTCTGCGAGCCACCAACCTGAGAACCATGCGCAATGACCCGAAGTCAGGAAGTGAAAAACGTAATGAGACATTTTAGGGTTCGCGAACCCCTTATCTAGTCCTGGAGAGCCCTTCGTTTGACCTTGTAGTCACCATGTGACGTTATCTAATCACAGCCCTTATAATAGTAAACGGCGTTACAGTCGCACCAACCAAAAAAAAGCAGTTCTTCCAATGAACTGCGGTATCTACAATACCACGTTAGGAATAACATTTTCTCAAATCCAGAGAAATACTACCCCATCCAGGGTAAGCTCTTTCTGAGAGCTATGCTCCATTACCGAGCATTCATTGAAGCTTTCGGGTGAGACAGAACCCTAGCTTCCAGGTGGTGAACTCGTCAGTCTCCTTTTATCCACCTCCTTACTATGATATACACATAGTAGCATCAGCCTAAACCTGATTGACATCCGACAGTCATAAGAAGTCAGCAGACCACAACTCCACCTTTAGACGAGCAGATTGGTCAGATCTACTCGATTCCAGTGTCCTTGAAGGGTCCTTAGGCATGACTCTTCTGACTCGATTCAATCCACCGCTTAGCTGGAAGAAATCACTGCAGATTGTCGTCTCACAAAATATCTACGCAGTGGTTCCTGAAACTTGTACAATGCTAGATCATCTAAGTACTCCTAAGCTTCACTTACCAATCCCGGAACTCTACCTGTCCAACGACATAAGTATTGAGTAACGGGTTCTCCAGCTCCATCTGGATTCGGTGATGCTCGATGATCTACTATCTCAATCAACTCAAGATCATCAGCTCTTGGTAATGCTTCTAACACTGGATGTCATTTCTGATATCTTCCTGGCAACGACTCTAGTTCCTCACGAAACATCTTTAAGTTAGAAACATGAATGATGGGGTGATAGTGCTTCATACTAGCTGGAAAACGTAACTTATAGATCACAGGACCTAACTTCTTCTCGCTCAGGAACGGTCCTGCCCACTTTGGAAGAAGCTTCTTGGCTAAGTCCACTCCTGCTGGGATTCTGAAGTTCTTGGTTCTCAACCAAACTCTTTGCCCTTCTTCGAACTGTACGTCTTGCCTACCACGGATTGCATACTTAGCATACCGTTGTTGCGCCTTCTCCATGTGTTTCTTGGCTTCTTGAAACATAGTACCCTGAACACGTATGAAAGTCTCTAGATCTGGGGGATCCTGGTTCGACCTTCCTGTGTTTTCATGCCCCTTGGTAGCTAAAGCTATAGGAGTCCAAGGTGCATGAGAGCCCTGATAAACCACTTCAAATGGTTTAAATCTTGTACTCGAGTGCTTGGTGTTGTTATATGTAAACTCCACCAAGTCCAAGTGCTCGCTCCAATCACTCTGATCTCGCATGATATAGTTCCTCAACCCTTGCTCTACTATCTGGATCGTCCTTTCCGTCTGACCATCAGTTTCAGGATGATAAGAGGAACTGAACTTGAGAGTAGTTCCGAGCCTTCGAAACAAACCCTTCCAAAAATCAGCTACAAACCTCCTATCCAGATCTGAAACAATGTCTTTAGGCATCCCATGATACTTAAAAACATATCGTATAAACAATTCAGCGGCACCTTTTGACGTCACTATTTCTCTATAAGGGATGAGGTGAGCTTGCTTACTGAAACGATCTATAACAACTAACAGAGCATCAAAACCTCCTGATTCGGGTAAACCTGTGCATAAGTCCATACTTATGCTCTCCCAAGGCCCATCAGGTATTGGCAATGACCTCAGGTCTCCTTCGCTCCGTTCGTTGTTGTTGACAGGTCAAGCAAGTCTGCACATACTTGACTACATCCTCCAACATGGACGACCAATAGAACTGCTCTTTAACTCGTTGCAATGTTCTATTCTGCCCTCCGTGTCCAGCCAGTTCACAATCATGACATTCTTGCATGACTAGTGTCCTTAGAGATCCAGCTGGAACATAGACCTTGGTTTGCTTATAAAACCAAAGACTATTACGGAATGAGAGATTACGTACCAATGGATCTCTCTCTTGTTGGCTGGTCCAACGTTGAGCCTGAGGATCATCTAGCAATGCTTGTCTGATTCGATCCAAAAGCTCTTCACTTGTGTCCTGGGTTGTTAACGTCTGGACACGTCTGCTTAACACATCCGCTGGAATATTTTCCTTCCCCTTTTGATACCGCCATTCGATATCAAAACGTGCAAGTTTCACTTGCCACCTCTGTTGTTTGCGGGACAAACGGGGTTTACTCTGAAAGTATGTATTACCCTCGCAGTCCGTCACAACAGTAACCTTGCTTGGTAACAAATAATGCTCCCAACGCTTCAGACAATGGATAACTGCGAACATCTTCTGTTCATGAGCAGGCCATTTTGCCTCAGTCTCTGAGAACTTGTGACTTTTGTAAGCCACCGGATGCTTTTCTTGCATCAACACTCCTCCAATGGCCCATTGAGAAGCATCTGTGTGAACCTCGAACGGTTCTCCCATCTTTGGAAGAGCTAGCACGGACATCTCTGTCAGTGCTTGTTTCAACCCTTGAAACGCTCTTTCAACTGCTGGATTCCAAACAACCTTGGAAGCCTTGCGCAATAAGCCAAACAAAGGTGCGGCTTTATGCGCAAACTGATAAACAAAGCGCCGAAAGTATGTGGCTAACCCAAGAAAAGATCTGAGCTCATGAACACTCTCAGGTCTCTTCCATTCAACAATGGCTCGAATCTTAGCCCTGTTAGGATGAATACCCTGCGCATCGATCAAACATCCTAGAAACACCACACTCTCTTGTCCAAAAGAGCACTTGCTTTTCTTGAGGTAGAGTTGATGTTCTTCCATGCGCTTGAACACTGTTTCAACATCTACTAAATGCTGATCCCAAGTGGATGAGAAGATGATGATATCGTCTAAGTACACGATAACACTCTCATCCAAGAGATCTTTAAAGATCTCGTTCATCAGCCTGCAAAAAGTACCAAGTGCATTGGACAATCCAAACGGCAACACTGTATACTCAAACAAGCCAAACCTCGTCCTCACAGCCGTCTTTTCTTCATCACCTTCTTTGATCCGGATTTGGTGATATCCAGAACGAAGATCTAACTTGGTGAAGTATCTTCCTGTGGTCAACCGATCGATGGTTTCATCCATGAGAGGAAGAGTGTACTTGTTCTTGACAGTAACCTTATTGAGTGCACGATAGTCCGCACACATGCGAATACCACCATCTTTCTTGGCCACGAACAACACCGGGGCAGCATAAGGTGATATACTGGGCCGTAAGATACCTTGAGCTACCAACTCTTTCAGCTGAGTCTTCAGCTCTGTCAACTCATCAAATGACATGCGTCTTGATGGCACTGCAGTAGGTGTAGCTCCAGGAACCAGATCAATAGCATGATCCAATGCTCTCCTCGGAGGAAGTCCTGTTGATAACTGGTCCGGCATTATGTGAGAAAACCTCTCAATCAATGCTTGCATATCAGGATGTATAAGAAGAGCAGCAACACGTTCTTCCTCATCCGTCTCCACCTTGGGTTTAGACATCACTGCAACCCAAGCTTCATCTACCGACTTAATCTGCTTTCCAAACTGTCTGGCCGTGCAGATCTGAAATGCCACCTTGGCTCGTTGGAACCTACGAGCATCATGGTTTGGCTCCTTGGGTCTCTCTTTGATGATCAAAGGATGTGGTTGACCCAAGCTCCATCGATCCATAACAATGACGTTCCCTTCTTGAACATCCAGCTTTGCCTTGGTCTCTTGTAACCAAGACCAAGACAAGATACCCTCCATCGTGTCACCTAAGTTCATAACTAGGAATTCATGCTTCCTGGTTACCCCTCCAACAGTAATAGGAACACTCATGAGTTTTTCTGTAACGGTTGTGCTACCTTGCACAAACCTTACCAACAACGGGCTCATGATCTTGGTTTTAGTCATCCCTAAGGTCCTGACCAGCTTTTCATCCAAGACATTCACATCTGCTCCAGTATTTATAAGCAAACAACACTGTTGGCTTCCTAGTTTCACTTCAATCCACGGTAGAAAATCCCCATGTTCTACCAAATGCTCACCAGCACATACCTCTGCTTCAGTAGTCGCCTCAACTGGTTCTTCAACACTGGTTGTCCCTTCAACTGTCAACCCACGGACGTTGCTCGCTGTTGAACGTTGAGGACACTCACGAGCGATGTGACCATCTCGTCCGCATCGAAAACAGATGATCGTCCTTGAAGGTGTAGCACTGCTAGCTCCACTGCTCCTAGCACCTGAAGTCGAAGTTTGGTTGGATACTGCATTGGATGCATAAGATCCAATAGGTCGTGTCTGAGTAGGACCACGAGAAACTCCTTGCTGTTGAGATCCACGAGGAAACCTCCTTCCCGCTGCACCAAATCTTCCACCACCACGTCCTCTACCACCTCTACTCTGAGAGGACGCTATCTGTCCTTGAGGATTGCGCCAAAATCATCTACTAGGCTCGCCACCACTTGTTCCACGTTGAAACTTGGAAGGCTGCACGGTGTAGTTACGTTCTCTAGTGTTCTCTGCTGCTTCCAGAAATGCAAACAAGTCTTGCATGTCCTCGGACTTGTGAAACATAACCCAGCTATCAAACACACTAGCATAGAAACCCTGCAGACCTTTCTTCAAGTGAAACAGTAAGTCGGTGCGATCCACCATGTGCAAACGAGTAATTAACTCAGAAAATCGTTGGAGATACTGTTTGATACTCCCTGTCTGTCTCAGATGAATGAGCTCCAGTCAAAATTGTGTAGCTTCATCCACCGATACCAGATGTCTTCTGAGTTCATCCTTCAGCTCCGGCCAAGTGGACATAGGAGTCATACCGTTCAAACTCCTCATCCGCTGTTGACCTCCATACTATTCTTTAGCCTCTCCTTCCAGTCTACTAACAGCATAGGTGAACCAGCTGCGCTCATCGAAATTCTCCAAGTAATTCTCCATCTCAGTAACCCATAACTCAAACTTGGAAAAGCTTTTCTCATCATTAAAGGCCGATGGTGTTGCTGGTTCAACCCACTTCACTTTCCGCTTGTGCCCTTCTTTAGCTGAGCTGCCTTCCGCAACATTTTCTTGCGCCTTCTGTGACCCATCTTCATTCTTATCTGCTTGAGTAGCATCAACTGCTCCTTCACCCAGCAATGCTAAATCCTTGATTTGCTCAGCTTGTGGTACAGGGACCTCTACTTCTTTCTCCTGTGTTGCTTTTGCTTGAGCTAAATCCGCCTTAAGCACCTTGTTCTCAGCTTCCACTTGCTCAAGTCGACCTTCCAACTTCTTCAGAAACGCCTGCATCTCGTCTATCCCAGTCGGCACGGCTCTCATTGTCGATGGTGTTCAGCAAAGATTCAACCTGAACTTGCTCTGATATCAACTGTAACGTTCGACCGCAGATCACGGAGTCGTGTCGTCCATCTCTAGCCAATGGATCGTCGAACGTGAACCTCCCTGAAGACCTTATACTATATTTGTGTCTCCAGATCCAGTTCGTTAAACTTTTCGCTAATAAACACCAAGGATTTGATAACCGTTGGACGGGTTTAGCATAACCAACTAGTCTTTAGCAGGTCTCTGTTACTAATCTCAGGTTTCAGAACACCATGGAAACTATTCTGGGTCTGGGTTGGATAAAATTTGGGCAGCGCTTCAGCTACTGGTGATCAAGTCAGAACGCAATAACCCCTTAAGAGCCACAGCCAAGACTAGGAAGCCTAGTGGATGCTAGGAAGTAGGAAGGCACACCGAAATAGAGTCAACTCCACACCAGACGCTTCAATCCAACTTTGGCACTCAATCCAAGCTTGCTTATCATATAACAAAGCAAATCACGGACTCATATACATTACATGGTGTTTTCTTGCTAACAAGGTCTCGAAGAGCTCTTAGGCCGGCAATTCTTCACTGCTCTGCAAATCTCCTGATAATTTCCTTCTAGAACACGATCTTTTCCGGAATCTTCACCCTGAACGCTGAAATCTTCCACTCAACAGACTATCTTAAATTACAGATCTGATCAGCACTGAAATCTCCCTGGTACCCTTAACCGGTAACTATTCACTCACAATCTACACCCAGTGTAGTCTAAACACAGTTTCCAGCCTGCCTCTATGCTTTCTGGTAAGGCTCTGTAAACTCTGGTCCACTCAACCTAACTCTCTGGTCTGGTAAGTCTTAACTCTCTGGTCTCTGGTCTCGTACAGTCTCTAATCAATCTCTCTGCGAGCCACCAACCTGAGAACCATGCGCAATGACCCGAAGTCAGGAAGTGAAAAACGTAATGAGACATTTTAGGGTTCGCGAACCCCTTATCTAGTCCTGGAGAGCCCTTCGTTTGACCTTGTAGCCACCATGTGACGTTATCTAATCACAGCCATTATAATAGTAAACGGCGTTACAGAATGGTATACGGTACGTACCTGTAGGGCGAGAGCTCTCATTGTATCATAGCTTGTAGGGTCCGGTCGGCCCAGAAGGAAATCCCAAACTTGTAAGTAGATATATCGCACAGGCCGATCGTCCACATCACTCTCGTTTAGAAATTTGCGTAGGAGGTATTGGGTGGCGAGCGTGGTACGCGTTTCTTTGGTTCCACCTTTCACTCTTCTAGTAGCAGTGGTTTTCACTCTTCTAGTATCAGTGGTTTGAAGCTTGCTGGCTTCCTGTCTCTGCGACTCACTGAACCCGGCGCATATACTCAAGGCACCCAAGGGTTTGAGTCCTTCGGCCTTTACACATGCTTTGGCTTCCATCTCCCAGTGTTTGTAGTTGTAGTTGGATTTTGCACTGCTCCAGCTCTGGAACACTGCGCAAGTGTAAGCGGCAGTAACGATGTGGGAGCCCCACTTGTTCATGAAGCTTTAAAAAGGAGACCAGGCCAGATCCTTGTGTGGATCTTGTAGGAGCACCGGCAAGCTTTGAAAGTCAGACCAGAAATCACTCTTCAGCGGGAAACTGTTAAGCTTAGAACCCTTCTCCACGGAAGTTCTGAAGGACAAGCTCATAGCGTGTACGTCAGCGACTCTGACGTCGGTCTCATAACCGGTAACTTTATTGAATGCCGAAGACACGCTGAGCTCAACTGTTTTATAAGTTCCGCTAATGCCCATATCCGCAGCTATCTGCGTAGTCGAAAAACACCAAACGGGGAACATGTATGACATGAGTAGTTAGTTCTCCCTCTTCATGCACAGCTATATTTATCGTCTGCTAAATCTCTCGTGGTAATTGAGAATCTGCATTTTCGTTCTCGTGCACAGGACCTGTCGATTCGAGGAACATCAAACAAGCACAAGACATAGTATGGTAAGACTTTCAACTGTCAGAGATGCTTTGGATAATCAGCAATCCAGTTATGAAAGATAGATCCGTATGTATGTGTACTTGTAACTGAACACTAGCTAGCTATAGCGAGAGTACACACGTACATATACACTATCCGGCAGTCTTTCAACTCACCGAGGCCTGAAATTTACTTTTTTCCTCGAACCAGTCGGAATTTATATCCACATAGTTCGATGGCTCTGTTATCGCAAGCTCTCCCAGATTATCAGCGTTGAAGATCATTGGATCTGAGTTGTGATCACTCTCAAGAGTTACACCAGGTAGGTAGACAATCCTCCCAAGTGCTCGGACTGCAGCACAGTGATCATGAGACGCAGCAACTACGCTGTTCGAACAGAAAAGAACCAGCAGCATAAAACCCGCTGCGCATGACATCTGCAGATCGCACGCTGATCTAGTCTCCATCGATACAAAACATCCAAAGGTCGAGTACAAGTAGTTTATAGTCATCACACATATAATTAGCTACAACAGAAGCAATACTGAAGCGGATTCCATCCCGACAAACGAGTGTCCAAGCATTAGGTAAAGTTTTTGAATTAGAGTACTAGAGCACGCGTACAGTCGAGCTCATTACAAAGCAAAATGAACCTACTAAGTCTCCAAATCTTAATGTTCAGCGAAAGTCCAGAACAAATCTTCAGCTCTCTCAACGATCACGTACCTTCTCAAAGCAGGTAGAGAATCCATTTGGAGCAGAATTAAACAGACTCAGTGCTCAGCTGAATGAGAATGAGAACGCTGCTACAGTGCGCTGAGTTCCACTCCTTTATAGGAGGGCTGAATATATTATTACTCGCTTATTGCCTGCTTCACTCCCTCCTGTCCCACCTCTACCATGCGTCATCCCCATGCCATTTTCCATCCCGATCGTAGGACCAGGCCGCCGCGAATCATGGGCCCAACCTTCTGAACGATTGCAAGCCCGTCTGGACAAACGACGCACCATGAGCTCTTGTTGGTTGGGCGACTATCCTAACTTTCCGAACTTCCAGCATTTCCTCCCTCGGAGACTTGTGACATTGCACAAACCTTTGTTTTGAGAGCCTGTTTCCGCCATGGAGTTTGACTACCCCTGCAGTTCCCTGCTCATCCATGGGAACCACTTTAATTGGTTTGATTGCCACAACCCGATAGCGCTTCCTGCCGCCGGCGGAAGCGCTATCAGGAGTCAATTCCCCGACATTAACTGAACCCTCCAACGTCGGACCCTGTTACACTAAAGTTAACCTTTTACTTAATTACCGGTTCGGCTTTCTAAGGCTTAACGCAAATCGAGACTACCGTAATAAGCAACCTCGTTGTGCTTTTGATGTCAACAAAATTCAAGGGTTAAAGGAAAATGACGTATGCATTTATCCACAAAGCACCCATTGCTCGATCAATTCGAGAGCGTGACTACACTGAGACAGGTTGACTGTTGAAGAGAAAACAAGTTTTAGTCTTTTAGAATATTTAATATATATTTTAAGCAAGTAGTGCGGTATCCGCCTTACTGAGCCAGGCTTACCTCCTTTGACGTATACAACTAGTATTCTGTTAGTATTCTATCATCCCTGTAATGCTGCTGCCAAGGAATCCCCAGACATTGATTATCCGTCCACTTGGGCGCGGATGATTCAAACTCCTATGTGTTAAAGATTTAGCAAACCATTCTTCACAGAGAAAATCTCGGATCAAGAATAGAGTAATCACGAGTAGTGCACATGCTATCTACCCAATCCAGATCTCCAGACACGCGGACGTAAGCTCGCACATGGAGGCCAGCCAAGACGCGCACCGAAGATCTGGATAAGGTGGCCCTTAATTCACACCTGAACTTAATCCGACTATGTATTTAACCTCATCGTACGATGAGCCTTATGTACCCTGGTAAACATCTGTTCATGATTCAATATCTTGCACATGGTATTCATGATTCAATATCTTGCACATGGTATCAGAGCAGGAGTCCAAGACTGTAACACCCTAGTGAGATAGCATTTCAAGAGTCTGAAGAAGGGATTCCATCATCGAGAATCCAAACCTGTTACATTGACAGACAGTTCATAGCAGCTTCCGCATACAGAAGACCCACTGTGGATAAAGGCATTCACGACGCAAAATGTCTGACAGCGGATTCAGACTATCACCTCCTGTATTCTCTGGTGATGGGTTTGGAATTTGGAAGAAGAAGTTGACCCTTATTCTCAAAGGAGAAGGTCTGTATGGCGTTACATCCGGGATCGAGAAGAAATCAGACATCACCAAATGCAGTCCTAAGGAGCTGGAGATCTGGCAGATCAAAGATGACAAAGCTTCTTACATCATAGGCTTGAGCTTGAAGGAGGAGATCCTACTCGAGGCAGATTGCTCATCTAGCTCTATCCTTTGGGATGGTCTGGTAGCGAGATATGAAAAGAAGTCAGAGGTGGAGATCCTTCATCTTCACCATCAACTCAAGAAACTTAAGCTTTCTGACGGAGAAGATCTCAGAGAGCACATCCAGCGCATGAAGGACATCTACAATCAGCTTTCCGCTGCAGGAGATGTGTACAAAGTCAGCATTGAGCAGCAGAAATTGAAGTTATAACAGTCCTTGCCACCCACATGACACGCATTCAAAAGCACTCTCATGACAACCAAATCACTTACGTGGAAAGAGGTTGGCACCGCACTGCTCGAGGAACAAACCATGAGGATCGACTCAAGGATCGACCAAGAAGGGAACTTGGCACTATACTCAAGCTCTCAGAACGACAGAAGGAAGAACGTCTCTGGCCCATCCAAAACCTTTCGAAGAAAAAGACCTTGCCACTACTGCAAGATTGATGGTCATCACGAGTTTGAATGCCGGAGAAAACTTGCTGACCTTGTCCTCAAGAAGGAAAAATAGAGTAGAGTCAACATCAACTTGACCACCGACACATCCGAAGCAGAACCAATGGAACATCCTATCAAAGCCAAGATGTTCATAGTCCTAGAAATGACTACACAGGAGCAGATCAGCGCGACCACATCAAGCCCTCATCAATACCGTGAAGACAACAGAAGAACAATCCTGGACTCCTGAGACACCCAACACATGACGTTCCACGATGATTGGCTCAGTTCTTACAAATTGTGCCCAAATTCGAGATCAGTGCAGCTTGGGGATGACACTGAACAACAGATTCTTGGCAGCGGCACAATTGAGATCCAAGGCGCAATCAGTAAGATGAGAAAACTCCACGACGTACTGCATGTTCCACGTCTGAAAAAAGATCTCCTCTCAGTAGCACGCATCACCGACTTAGGAGCTACGGTGGAATTCAATTCCAAAGGATTCACCGTGAAAGAACAAGGAACTGACCAGATTCTTACTCGTGGGAGGAGAGAAGGACACCTCTATTTCCTTGATAGTACAGATGCTGCCGACAGTTTGTTCTTGACCACGACCGATGACAGCTCACTAGATAGGTGGCACAAACGTTTTGTTCATGTCAACTATGATACACTACGTGACATGTCCAAAAGGAAGATAGTTGACGGTTTAGAAATAGAAAATAGCCGTATCACGAAGATCTGCGAAGCTTGTTTACTTGGAAAGTAGCACAGGAAACCTTTCACCGACATCAGCACAAGAGCAAGGGAGATACTCGAACTCGTTCACTCCGACCTTTGCGGCCAATGCAAGTCCCGTCTATAGGCGGCTCAAGGTACTTCCTCATATTCATGGATGATTTCAGTCGGCGCACTGTTGTCTATTTTCTACATTCTAAGGATGAAACATTTTATTGCTTTAGGGACTTCAAGACCATGGCCGAAAAACAAAGTGGAAAGCAGATCAAAAGACTTCGTTCAGACAACGGGAGAGAATACACCAGCAAGGCTTTCAACGAGTTTTGTGGACGTGAAGGAATAGAACGACAATTCACTTTGCCTTACAGCCCACAACAAAATGGTGTATCCGAGAGAAAAAACAGGAGCATCACCAACGCCGCTAGAGTCATACTAGCACAAGCAGGACTGCCAAAGAGGTTCTGAGCAGAAGCAGTCACAACCGCTGTGTACGTTCAAAATGGCACATCTACCTCCGTCGTGGAAGAAATAACGTCCGAAGAGGTCTGGACAAGAGTACGGCCTAATGTGTCACATTTGAGAGCGTTTGGATGCACAACGTATACCCACATCTCTGCAGAAAAGGTCAAAAAACTTGACAACAGAAGTTTCAAGACCTTCTCCGTGGGCTATGCACTCGAGGCAAAGGGCTATAAGCTTTGGGACCCTACCACCAACAAATTCGTGCTCAGCAGGGATGTCACTTTCAATGAGGCAGAATTCTACTCCATGTATGATGACAATGAGTTTCTAATTCAAAACTCTGACCAAAACCCAAGTTTTTACCCACTTGCTGATGATCTCTCATCAGAAGCAGGCACCACAGATGAAGAACCATCATAGTCCACGATGGAAGGACACAGATCAACTCATGCGGATAGTCTTTATCCTGTAGAGGATGGAAGTCACCCGTCTTCAACCACCGGCATTGCACGGCAGACCATTGACACCACATGTCCCGCTGTTCCAAACCGAAGAACTTTGCCTGCTCAAGTACGGAAACCGAGCATGAAGATCCTACAGAACGCTCAAATGAATCTCACAAGAACGATGGAAGAAGAGGAGGAAAGCAAAGTCTCCAACTTGAGCATCACCCCGGAGAACTACGATGAGGCTGTTAGCAGCAATGACGTTGTCGTGATGTGAATCATTTCACATAGTGAATAATTCACCTCTCAGTTAGAAGTTAATCTCTCTGAGTGAAGTTATGACTTCAGAGAAATCGACACTGGAGGATGTTATATATTTTGAGTCTTAGTAGGTTGATTACCATGTAGATGGAGTTAAGGTCATGGGTTGTAATTACATGTCGCCCATGCATGCTTCCTAGCGAGGTTAGGTTATCTTTCGGGATTACGCGTCGTTTTACATGTCTTCGCATGTAGTTTAGGGTCTATGCTGGCACTTTAGGGGCTTGACGTGGTAGCCTATGTGCAAAATCAAGTCACCACGTGGTTTGGGACACAAAAGGACAGGGGAGTGAAGCTATGAACTCCCATTGGTCCAATTTTGTCTTTATGTACTACTAAACTTAGTAGTAGAGGTCTTAAGAGGAGTTCGAGCATTTGGAGAAAAAACTTTGAAATCTGAGAGCACAAGGAGATAGGGTTCGTCGTGCCAAGCACTGTCAGCGAAATTTTTGATCGATTTGGAGCAATAAAGAAGGATTATGGCTGATTGAAGTTCGATTTGTGCCAGAATTACAACACTTCTGTTGATTTTGGGGTTTTCGGTGTCAATCGCAGTAGATTTGAGAAAATCGCTTCAAACCTTCGAGGTCTCGTTCATTGTCAGCAGGGCTACGACTATCCCCAAATTTTCATGTCAATTGAAATTGTGAGTAATTCGAGGCGACCGCTGAAGTAGAGGGGGTCCGAAAAGCTCTCAATCTGGAACAGCAACTTCAGAGAGCAAGATCTGGAGTTCCGTGTACAATCAGGAGGTCCAACTTCACAGGAGTGTTCAGCAAGCTGTGTACTGCAAATCCTGTAAGAATCTTTGAAAGTGATCGAGCCAATTCTCTGTTCTAGGTCGAAATAGCTGACTAGGTACCAGAAATTGCCGTAATTTCTCTGCTCAGAACGTTTCTGCCTATATCTCGACACTCTGATTTGATCTCAAGCTGAAACTTCGTGTGTATGGTCAGTAGGGCCTCATTTACATGTAGGAGGAGTTCTGAAGTCTGAACCATCGTATGTTTCTGATTCTGGACTGTTAAAGTTCGCTGTCTGACCTTATTACTGCTAGTCTGATCTGATTTTCACTTCCTGAACATACTGGAGGGTCAATTCGACCTGAGTGAGTGTTTATACTGTTCCCTTTTGATCTGAAGCCTACATCTGTAGCAAGCAACCATAGCCGGAAGCCCAACGCTTCTCTGAGTAGACTTAACACAGCCTTCAAGCTCATATCACAGCCAGAAGGTTCCGCCCTTCCCAGGAAAACTCTCAACTCGACAATCTGGTGCTTCCACTGAGAGCTCTTGGGATGATTGATTGAGAAGGTTGAGTTCACTACAAGGAGAAGAGATGGATCGCAAGAGTGCTGCTGCTGCTACTTCTACGCCTGCTGCATCTACGTCTACTGCAGCTCCTTCTGTAGCACCAGCGGCTACAGCGACGTCTACACCTGGTCTAGATACGGCTGAGATTCTAAAGACACTTGCGGCCCTGGTCCAACGACATCCGATCATTGGAGGGGGTGAGTTGAAGTCTACCAAGGCTTTGCAAGCAATTGTGAATAGATGCGGCAGATTTGAAGGTAGAGATATTTCTAGATATCTGCGTGAATACAGAGGAGAGATGGAACTAGTTAGAGTTACTGATGCTGAGATGATAGGGAGTTTCGAGTTAGCTGTAATCCCTGAGTTGCGGGACCAGGTTAGGGATGTACAGAGAAGAAATCTAGGTGTCTGGATGAGTTTCGAACGATCTCTTCGAGAGGAGTTTCTTGAAGAAGATTCAGAGAGAGTCACTAGAAGAACGTTTCTGGACTGGGTTGAGCAGCAACCTGGTCGTATGATGAACCTGAATGAGATGCTGAGAGAGTTTGATCGGAGATACCGACAACTCTCAACTCTTGAGAGGATAACCTTAGATGCTAGGAAAACCGAGCTTTTCCTGCAAGCTACCGATGATGCTACGGCAGATCGGTTATGCTTTATGTTGGCTGACCGATCGGCTGAAGGAGGAGTTACTACTGATTGGGGGAGAGTTGAGGATGCTGTTGCTGTGTTGACGAGACAAAGGCGTGGAAGAGTGGCTGTGAGAGGACGTCCGCTTGCAGAAGTGACCGCTCAACCTCGCACTGCTCCTCAAGTACAGCAACCTCCGGCTCTTGCTCCGGCTCCTAGACTTGTTGTCCCGGCTGCAGTACCTTTGATGCCAATTGTGCCAGTTCTTGCACAAAGGGCACCGGTTCAGAGACCTGCAGAGAACCATGGACAGCAAAACCAGATCGAAGATCTGATTCGGCAGATGAGAGAATTGAAGGTGGAGCTAGCTGGATTGCAGAGAGAGCAGCCGCCGGCGTCTGCTGCTGCACGTCCAGGAGGTGCTCCTGTTCGCAAATGTATCTGGTGTGACAGTCAAGATCATTTCCGAGGGGACTGTCAAGAGCTCACGGCTGCTCTGCGAGATGGTGTGGTTTGCTACCAGAACAGTAGGCTGCACCTTTCTTCTACTGGAGAGCCGCTAAGCACGCAGTTTGGACGAGGAGGTATGAGGAGTCTACCTCAGATTACAGCTGCTGCAACTGTACATGCATTGATGGCACCACCGGTAAATCCTAATGTATATGCCGGTCACATTGAAGTTTCTTCTAGTCCTACGTTGCTAGATAGGACTACTGAGAAGAAACCTGTTCAAGTTCCTTCTGAAGTACTGAAGAGAGGAGCTGAGACTATCCGTAGAGTCACAGGGTGGAGTGATCCTGTTGACGCTGCGTCTATCAAAGCGTTCTTGGACGTGGATAGACACGTTCACTGACAGGATGCTTCTGTGGAGGAGAAGAGGTGGCGAGAAGCCTCTGAACTTGATACTGGAGTTCCGGAGGAAGCTGGAGATAGACGGAGGGTCACGAGGAGACGAGCGGCTCCTCCTGAAGACATCCCTTCTACTTCTGCAGCTTCTCCACCTGCACCAGGTCCGATGGAGGACGTGCAGAGATCCCAACAGGAGCCAACGACTGCTGGGAGACGGTTCACTGCCCAAGAGAAAGGGAAGGGACCGTCATACAAGTTGGCAGCAGACATAGAAACTTCAACAGATCTCAAGAGCATCTTGGAGCAGAGAATACTTGACGCGCGAATCGAATTTTCTCTTCGAGAAGTTCTTGGTATTGCGAAGAGGGAGTTTCACGAGCTGATCATTGACATCATCAAGCGAAAGAGACAGGTGATGTCCGAGCAAGTAGAAAGTCAGATGATTGATGTAGTAGGAGCTTCTGTTAATGATGCAGAATTCGGGAAGGTGCATTTTCAGGAGGCTGATGATACAGAGTACCAGCAAGAAGCGTTAGTTGTTGGTACCAACACTGCTGAGTTTGATGATGATGAAGCTGGCGAGGAGAGTCCAGCTACTGATAGTGACTTCAGGAAGAGACACTGGGCTCGTGCTACGACGGCTACACGAGTTCGTCTTGGAAGTCTTGAACCTGTTGCTGCTTTGGTTGATCACGGTTCTGAGATCAACATCATGTCACGAGAAGTGTACGAGAGAGGACAGTGGCCTATCGAACTGAATCATGGTTGGGTGCTACGAGCTGCAAACAACCAGAAGGACAAACTTTGAGACATTCTCCTATCTGTAGGAGCAAGGGTTTTCTGAAACCACTCTTGTAAGACGGGATACCAAGAGTGACGGATCTGCTGTTACTATGATCTCGCTTGAGCAGCCTGTGGGATCACAAGAGGCTGACGAAGAGGTTGCTCAAGATTCTGAGAAAAGCTACACTGTACATAGTTGGAAATCTGGTTTGATGACTTTCAGTTCTGATGATTGGAGTGAGTTCACGCGAGTAGAGGATTTGACCGAGAAGAGTAGGAGGCAGATGGAGAAGTATGCAGAAAATCTGTACTGTACAGGAGTTCTGAGTGAAGGTGAGATGATTTCTGGTGTTTACGAGGAGTTTGTAGGTGTACAGTCTTTTGTTCGTTGGCTGGATGATGTAGATAGGTTGATGGAGCAGATGGGAGGAAGGGTGGTGATCCCTATCCACTCTCGTAAGGTCTATGAGGAGATTACCTCGTGCTTGCAATCTTGTCCTCATCCGAGACTGGAGAGTGGATGGAAGGATGCAATCTGCTGGTGTGGCTCTCGTGAAGAAGCAGAGGTTCACACCAAATACAAAACTGTAGCGAAGAAGGTGAAACCAGTGGCGACCCAGTTATCTGTTGATTCACAGCAGCAGATGGAGTTAGCGGCCACTGAGCCTGTACTGAGAGATCCTAACCAGATAGGACACGAGTTTACTCAAGAGACACTCGAGCAGCTCCAGATAGGAGGGGGTGGTTTCTTGATTGAAGTGAGGAAAAGAGCTTTCGAGCAGATGATAGTTAGCCATGGTAAGGCATTTTCTTTCTCAGCTGGAGAGATTGGTTGTGTGGATCCTAGTGTGATAGCTCCGATGGTTATCTTCACTGTTCCTCACGTACCTTGGGACTTGAAGCCGATTCCTGTTCCTCGTGCCTTGCTACCGAAGGTGATTGAGTTACTGAAGGAGAGGATGCGGATGGGTATTCTTGAACCATCTATGGCTCCGTACTCTAGCCGATGGTTCACAGTACCTAAGAAGACGGGAGCCTTACGCTTCATCCAAGACTTGCAGCCTGCCAACAACATCACGATTCGAAACGTGGGGACAGGACCTGTGGTTGATGAAGTAGCCGAGACATTTGCTGGAAGATCTATCTATTCTATTGGAGATCTGTTTTCAGGTTATGATCAGTTTCAGCTTGCTTTGGAGAGTAGAGACTTGACTACCATGCGTACACCTTTGGGGTTGATGCGGATGTGTACTCTTCCTCAGGGCGCAACAAACTCAGTAGCCCATATGCAAAACGCGATGCATAAGGTGTTATGAGAGTTTGTACCTGAGGTTACCATCCCATTTCTTGATGATATACCCATGAAAGGCTGTCCGGTGGAAGACAAGGACGAAACTATGACTGCTGATGGTTGCAGAAAGTTTGTTGCAGACCACATCCGAGATGTGGAGAAGATTCTGATGCGCTTGGAAGAGGTACACCTCACTCTGTCAGGTACCAAATCTCGTTTTGGAATGTCAGAGATTGTGGTGGTTGGTCACTTATGCGGTACTTTTGGAAGACGGCCGAACCCAGAGAAGGTAGATGCTATAGCAAGGATAGCAGATTGTACCAATATCACTGAGGTTCGACGATTCTTAGGAGCTTGTGTGTTCTTTCGTGTGAGTATTCTTCATTATGCACACATTGCCGAGCCTCTGTATGCACTTCTGAGAAAAGGGAAGAGGTTTACTTGGCGGCAAGAACATCATGAGACGATGGAGCAGCTGAAGAAGATTCTGAAGTCTCCACCTATACTGAGGAGGCTTAGCTACGAGAGCGGGAGACCTGTGGTACTAACTGTTGATACGAGTCCAAAGGCGATTGGATGGGCAGTTGGTCAAGAAGATGCAGATGGTGTGCGGTTTGTTTCAAGGTTTGGGGCTCGGATCTTAACAGATAGACAACGTAACTATCCTCAAGTGAAGCGTGAGTTGTGGGGAGCTGTTACTGCTATGAAGGTAGATCGAGAGTTCTTGATAGGTGCCCGTGTGATAGTAGGAACAGATTGTTTGCCTTTGCTAGGTATGATAGCAAACTGTAATACTCCAGACATAGCAATGCTACGATGGATTGCTTATATCCGGAGTATGAACCCTGAGCTGAAGCATATAGCAGGAAAGGATAATCCTGTTGCAGACATGTTATCTAGGGCTCGTTATACAGATGAGGAAGAGATGATTGCTGAAGTCGAAGATGAGAAGAAGAGAGACGTTTGGTGCCAAGTTGGTCAGCAGACTTCATACTTGGAACCACTGCCGTTCTACGAGGAGTTCTACATAGAAAAGTTCCACGATATATCGGCTATTATCTGAGTTTATTCTGCAGACGAGAAGGCTGGAGTGATGCAAGGTTCAAGGAGATCAGACGAAAAGCGTACGGTTACCTTCTACGTGAAGGTTATCTGTGGAAACGTCCGAAGAGAAGAGATGGGATGTTGGCCAGAGTAGTGGATGATCAACCGACGAAGCTGAATCTGCTGAAAGAGTTTCATGACACCTTGTGGGCTGGACACCGTGGAGTTTGGGCTACCTACACGAAGATGAAGGAGCGATACTAGTGGAAGGGTTTGTATCAAGACGTAGTGGATTTTGTTGGGTCGTGTCTGCACTGTCAGTTCTACTCTAAAGTCCGCTACAGAGATGGACTTGTACCTACCTACCCACCTAGTATTCATTTTTCGTGGGTCCTTGATCTTGTGATGATGCCGCCGGGACTATGGGGGATGCGCTACTTGGTGTTAGCTCGGGAAGATCTCTCCAACTACGTGGAGGGACGAGCACTACGGACGAAGACTACAGAGAACATATGTAGATTCGTACTGGAAGATATTATCTGTCATTATGGATCTGTTGGAAGATTACGAGCAGATAGGGGCGAGCTGAGAGGTGCAGAAGCGAAGGAGTTCTTTGCTCGTTATGGAGTAAAGCTTCGACTTACTACTGCCATGAATCCGGAAGGGATTGGTAAGAGTGAACGAGGACACCCTTCTATTGTTCACGCTTTAGTAAAAGCATGTGATGTTAGGCCTAGAGAATGGCCGAGACTACTCCCATTTGCTTTGTGGGCTGATAGAACTACACATTGTACCACGACTGGCTATATGCCAGTTGAGCTTATGCTGGGGCAGAAATCGATCATGCCTGCTGAGGAGGACTTTCTTACGTGGGCTATGCTACCGTGGGAAGATGGTATAGATCATACTTCACTCCTTGCTTTACGAACTAGGCAGTTGGAGCGAAGGGAGGAGGATCTTGCTGAGGCGCAAGAGAAGCTGAAGGTGGCTCGAGTCAGAAACAAAGAGCGTTTCGACAAGACCCACCGACTACGACCAAAGCCAATACGTGTTGGTGATTGGGTTCTGGTGTATGATAGCACGCTGGAGAACCAGCATTCTACACTTCGTAAGTTCTCGCGAAGATGGTTCGGGCCTTATGTTGTGTTAGATGTATACGAGAATGCTACTTATAGTTTACGTGAGTTAGATGGTACTCCTTTGAAACTATCTGTGGCCGGCAAACGAGTAAAGTTGTTCAAACAACGTGGAGGATCAGTAGAGTTGTTCAACTTCCTGGAGTCTGAGCAGAGGATGCCAAGAGACGAAGACGACTCGAGTACTGAAGTGGCTGAGACAGAGGAGAGTGACGATGAAGAAGAACAAACAGACGACTGAAGAGGTTGGCACATGCCGGAGGATGTGCAGGTTTGGAGGGGGTGGATGTCGTGATGTGAATCATTTCACATAGTGAATAATTCACCTCTCAGTTAGAAGTTAATCTCTCTGAGTGAAGTTATGACTTCAGAGAAATCGACACTGGAGGATGTTATATATTTTGAGTCTTAGTAGGTTGATTACCATGTAGATGGAGTTAAGGTCATGGGTTGTAATTACATGTCGCCCATGCATGCTTCCTAGCGAGGTTAGGTTATCTTTCGGGATTACGCGTCCTTTTACATGTCTTCGCATGTAGTTTAAGGTCTATGCTGTCACTTTAGGGGCTTGACGTGGTAGCCTATGTGCAAAATCAAGTCACCACGTGGTTTGGGACACAAAAGGACAGGGGAGTGAAGCTATGAACTCCCATTGGTCCAATTTTGTCTTTATGTACTACTAAACTTAGTAGTAGAGGTCTTAAGAGGAGTTCGAGCATTTGGAGAAAAAACTTCGAAATCTGAGAGCACAGGGAGATAGGGTTCGTCGTGCCAAGCACTGTCAGCGAAATTTTTGATCGATTTGGAGCAATAAAGAAGGAGTTATGGCTGATTGAAGTTCGATTTGTGCCAGAATTACAACACTTCTGTTGATTTTGGGGTTTTCGGTGTCAATCGCAGTAGATTTGAGAAAATCGCTTCAAACCTTCGAGGTCTCGTTCATTGTCAGCAGGGCTACGACTATCCCCAAATTTTCATGTCAATTGAAATTGTGAGTAATTCGAGGCGACCGCTGAAGTAGAGGGGGTCCGAAAAGCTCTCAATCTGGAACAGCAACTTCAGAGAGCAAGATTTGGAGTTCCGTGTACAATCAGGAGGTCCAACTTCACAGGAGTGTTCAGCAAGCTGTGTACTGCAAATCCTGTAAGAATCTTTGAAAGTGATCGAGTCAATTCTTTGTTCTAGGTCGAAATAGCTGACTGGGTATCAGAAATTGCCGTAATTTCTCTGCTCAGAACGTTTCTGCCTATATCTCGACACTCTGATTTGATCTCAAGCTGAAACTTCGTGTGTATGGTCAGTAGGGCCTCATTTACATGTAGGAGGAGTTCTGAAGTCTGAACCATCGTATGTTTCTGATTCTGGACTGTTAAAGTTCGCTGTCTGACCTTATTACTGCTAGTCTGATCTGATTTTCACTTCCTGAACATACTGGAGGGTCAATTTGACCTGAGTGAGTGTTTATACTGTTCCCTTTTGATCTGAAGCCTACATCTGTAGCAAGCAACCATAGCCGGAAGCCCAACGCTTCTCTGAGTAGACTTAACACAGCCTTCAAGCTCATATCACAGCCAGAAGGTTCCGCCCTTCCCAGGAAAACTCTCAACTCGACAACGTTCATCATTGGGAGATGACGATGCACGAAGAATACGATTCTCTGATAAAAAATCGCATCTGGAACCTGGTGCAACTCCCGACCAGAAGAAAAGTGGTGGGATGCCGCTGGACGTACAAGATCAAGTATGACGGCAGAGTGATCAGAACATCGCCACTCGCCACTCTCCACATCGCTGAATCCACGTTTTGGCTGTAGACTATTAGACCTGTTATAATCTACAGTTGATGTCAAGACACCGCTTCCAGTTCTGGTGATAAATCTAGTTACTTTTTCCTAGTCTCTTTCATTGTTCTACAGACAAAGCAGACAACATTACCATAAGTAGAGCTGAATTTACTTACGTGTCTGTCGTCAAAGAGTTTAGTATAAATAGAAGCTCAAGAAAGAAATGGAAAGAGACCTAGGACACATGTAAATCACCTTGTGACCCGTAGCAGACGGTAACTGATCTGTTTACTCTTACAGAGATCTCACGTGCACTGTATATTTTACATGTACCAATAGTCCCTGTTTGCCCGGAGTCAATGATTATTTTCAACATATATTCTTCTCATCACATAAGCATAGTTCTGTGTTATTAGTACTAGTACGTATACTAGCTAGTGAAAGTAAGATAAAAAACAAATTAAAAAGCTAGTACAGTATGAAACAAATTGCAGAGCTCAAGGATGCTCACTTGGACCTTGCCGACATCTAATTTGTGAATAATTGGAGTTTAGCCCTGACAGCAAATGTCTTGAATGACATGTTACTAACATTGTTTTCATTTCCACGAATAAGCTGAATCTAATGGATGGGGCTGCTTCAGTGTCCTCTCGTAGATCAAACTGACATGTCATTTCTCTTGTGTAATTTTGGTCGTGGTATATATCAGACGAATCTAGACTAGCATTAGTCGTAGAAGAGTTCTCCACTTATGCATCTCTTTTGAGTGTACCTGCATGATAATTTGACAAAGATCCCGGTGATGTCCACTAAGTTTTAGTTAGAATTGTATTGTCGGCCGTCATGGTTGTCACAAAGTTGCTGACAACAGCTCCGTCTTTGTCATCACACTAGTCCAACATAGAGTTTTCAGAGCAGTGTGCTCGTAATCTTGACTAACCCGCCCTGTTGCAATTGGTTTTCTGTAGAACTCCTGCAAAATACATGTCCACAAGTGAAATCATTTAAGGGTCTGAAAGAAAAGAACATTATAGCTTACATGAGTTGATATACACTATAACTATTGGAAAAGAAAAAGAAAAAGCTTGGACTACTAGAATGGATCAATGAATTCGTATACATAGACATGGTGTGCATGTGAAAAGTTATCCAACGATTGATCTTGTCCTCGAAGAAGCACGGAGAGTAGTCCTCTTCATTTACTGAATTCCTTGGACTCAGCACATTTGAAGGCAGTATAGAACATGTCGAGTAGTAGTAGTAGCTTCTTGTTTGGCAATATGGTGTTTTCACTGACACGTTCAATTTCACATGTCACCGGATAGTGCCATGTGGAAGTCTTAGAGTGCTTGATCGCTACATCCTCCCTCGCAACACTTAGCCATGTGTTTGGAACTTCAGATGGTTATGCCAGAACTGGTATTTCTTTTCATTCCAGCTGCAGAATGGTGTTTTCACTGACACGTTCAATTTCACATGTCACCGGATAGTGCCATGTGGAAGTCTTAGAGTGCTTGATCGCTACATCCTCCCTCGCAACACTTAGCCATGTGTTTGGAACTTCAGATGGTTATGCCAGAACTGGTATTTCTTTTCATTCCAGCTGCAGAATAGACCAGCTGTTAGAACTGTAGCGGACGCATGAAAATCCTGTAGCCACTAACAATGAAGAGTGACTCAGCTGCAAACAAAGAAGTTTGGAAGGAAGCGGTGGAATCAACTGCAGAAGTTTATACTCCTGAGAGAACTGCAGGGGCAGAATAGAGGACCTACAAACAACCAAAGGGGGATGGATAAAATCACAAGCACCTGGAGACGCCGGATTCCGAAAAGTGCAGGTTAAGAAAGTACTCCACGATCAAAGTCACTCCAATGTGAAATGCCACAGCAAACCGATTGGTTAAGAGTGGCTGGCATGATGCCAATGCGCACAGAGGAAAGAGGCAGTCATCACCGCGAACTTTCGTGAGTCCACTTTTGATGAGAAGATCTCTCCGACACCTACTGCGATTCCAAAACAGAGCAAGCAAAAGAAAAAGGAAGGATTTGATGATGACCTTCAGAGAGGGAAGAAAATCCAGACCCCTTGTCAATAAGTCACATTACCATCGACAAGGTTCAACACTCACATCCGCTCCACGTGGATGAGTCTTACATAAGTTAACTCTCATGCGGGTGGACTTATCGCAAATAAAAGAAATTGAAAACCTTCATCTTTTTAGCAAAAAAACCCTTGCTTAGGGTTTAGGGTAAACCCTAAACCCTCAAAAAAAGTAACAAAGTAGAGTTCTAATTTAAAGTTATGTAATATTGAGATGATGTATACTTTCTCTTACATAATTTCATATTTTTCTTACGAAGTTTAATATCCTTATGTGCCGACTGTAACTTTCAAAATCTCTTTGCAAAACGTGGGATTTTTGGAGCAACGAGGTTCTGTCACGATTGGACTGTATTAACTTCTCTATAAAAAAGCTAGAAGTGTGAAGAATAACATATGATAATGAACTAACGTATCGATGTCATTGCAGTAAAATCATTATTTATGGAGAAGAATACTTGAAGTTATTTCTCCTGCAACAATCTAAGTCTTACATTTCCTCGACTAAGACTCCCTGACTATTATTGGATGACTTTATACTCTATATTCTGAATTCTGACTATGATGTTTACAACATTTTATATTAATATTGCAGTTTCAAGAAGTTTTGGAGTGAGACCAGCAAACCTTGACGTGGTGGTTGGCCTTCTCGACCAGTTGGACCGAAGGACAATACTTGATTATTCCTATTCATTCTTCGACACATCATGCTAATGAAATTTTTTTACTTTTTGCAAGTCGTAGTCCCTTAAGTTCCTCAAAGTTTATATTTGATCCTCTTTTCCTCGTTCTCATCTTCGTTTTAATATTTCCATATCCATACAAATACATTGTATGATATTATGCAAACTAGTTAAGGATAAGCTTGATCTTTCGTCTCTATGTCAATTGATGCTATGTACTATGTAATTCTTCTGCTTCTTGCAGGTCTTGGGGATGGTCCGTTAATACTGATTCTACAGACTCTTCTTGGGAGTTTTCAAACTTTAGCTTCTGAGATTTTCATTTCTATTTTTAATGTTTTCTTTCTTTTGTCTCGTTCCCATTTTTGTTTAACACTATTACTTATACGTATTGCAGATTCGTTACACTAGTTACACATATATTACGGTCACTAGTTGTATTCCTTACGTAAATTTGACCTCAATTTTGAAGACTTTGATGCTCACACTCCTAGCCTCCACATTATCTTTTGTACATGAATGGTTTGTTAATATTGTGTTCTGCACACGACTCTTCTTGTGAGTTTCCAAACTGCATAAACGGATCGTCTAAACTGATATCCGTCTTCTCTGGTAGGTAGATCTAGCTACCTTGAACCCAACGAGACTCCAAAGAAGCCGTTTGGAGTTCCCTTTGCAAAATCACGCAAGAAATTTAGTCGCAGGTTGTAAAAAATTGACGTAAATCAGCTCCCTGCAGCTCAAACTTGCTCACCACACCCAAACCAACAATCCAGTTCACGTACGATCTTCTCCTATGCGTAGATGAAGACTCCTTGATCACGTAAGCACCAAGAACGAAGAGCTTGGCTCACCGATTGCGAAGAACAACCCTATTTCAGATCGCAGGCGATGAAAATCTGATGCAAGCGCTTCCTTGAGAGCCAATTTCATTCAGAACTCCCAAACCGCCCGATGAAACTTCGTATCGTCTTCAATTTCTTGAAGA
The DNA here is from genome assembly GCA_036924285.1 of Asterella californica. Lineage (NCBI taxonomy): Eukaryota > Viridiplantae > Streptophyta > Marchantiopsida > Marchantiales > Aytoniaceae > Asterella > Asterella californica. Next base: position 684,114 of record JAYKYS010000013.1, read on the forward strand.
ACTCATTGTTCTGATCTCGATGGATACAAGGACAACAAGTTTGGATTCCGGAATGGACCGAACGGTCCAACTCTCCTTCACATGTCACTGAAGCTCTCTCAATCTCTCTCCTACGTCCCAATTTCTCCCAGAACACAACCCCCAATCCGTCTTTTCAAGAATCATCTTAACCCACACGTAGCTTGCACAGATCTGAATCCAACGACGTCTTGCGCGCTTGTATTGAATCTCCAAATCTCCCGAACCGTCCGCTTATAGGTCACAGGTGCAAGCTAACCCCTTAAGCAGCCTCCTTACGTCAGTCACATTATGTATCAGTTTGAAGAAGCAGGCCCGTTGCATCTTTAATATAACGTCTGGGGCTGCAAATACCCAATCAGCAAGTAAACTATGGTCTAGCTTGATTTCTCTTCTTTCGAATCGCATAACTTCTCCACTAGGCGTCCAAATGAAGTAGACAAGATGTCCATGGAAAGCTGACAACGAGCTCTACCCATCTATGCGATGAAAGTGAAGATCCTAAGTCGTGTCAAAAGCCCGCAAGTTGGGATCTAGCTTGTTTTCTCCATCTTTCGGGTCATGTAACTTCTCCACTAGGTGTCCAGACAAAGTAGACAAAGTGCTTATGAAAAGCTGACAAGGAGCTCTATCCATTGATGCGATAAAAGCGAAGATCCGAAGTCGTGCCAAAAGTCCATAAGCTAAGGCCTAGCTTGTTTTACCCTTCTTTCGAGTCCTGTAACTTCTCCACTAGGCGTCCAAACGAAGTCGACGAAGCGTCTATGAGAAGTTGACAAGGAGCTCTACCCATCGTTGTAATAAAAGTGAAGATCCAAAGTCGTGCCAAAAGTCCATAAGCTGGGGCCTAGCTTGCTTTTCTCATGAGTGTCTTTGGAGTGACAAGCATCAAAATCTGAATTTCATGTAGGAGCCGGTCCACGACACGACATCCACCTCCTCCAAACTTCTCCGGTATGCACTAGAGATACCAACCAAGGAGTGAACCGGCACGCACACTCAATCTCATCTTGTCATCCTCCCTCTCATCTCTGTCAACCTCATCCTCAAGTCCGCAACTCGATCGTCATCTTGAAGTTGCAACTCCATGATCATCTCTAGATCCATGCTCATCGCATCTCTTCTTCAACCTCCCATCCAATCACCCCTCTTAATATCTACATCTTTCAATATGAGTTCGAAGATATAGAAGCAATAAATCATCATAGCATAGAAATGTCTTCCGTCCATCTAGTAGAACGTCACCCTCGTCATCTTGACTGTAGTCCTCAACCTCAAGTCTGTACATGTCATTGTATGTATCCAACTTTTCTTTTTTGTTTTCTGAAAAAAAAGAACCACACTGCTGCAACCAAAATCCTCAACCGCAACCATCATTGTCTTGTTGTACAATGGTATCCTCCTCAATCATCATCCTCCCTTATCTCTTCTCCTGAAAATCCTTACAACCTCCCAAGCACCATTATCTCAACCCAAATCACCTTCAGAGATGACTTTTCCCTTGTAAGCCATCCTTACTCATCATCCTATATCAGTAACCTCGTGAGCGTCTGTCCACTCTCCTTCATCCTCAGCATGTCTGTATTGATGATGCCAATGATGACATCATGGACTCCCCTTGTAACTGCATCCAAGACCTTCCGTGATAAGAACCCAACATGTGCATCTAGAATGTGCTCTTCCCACATCCACCTTCATCATCCCAATATCCGGTTGTCGTTTGCATGCAACCAGATCACCCACCTCAACCATCTCCACCTCAACCACCTCCTCCGATTGTGAAGGATCGCCCTCCATTGCCAATTCAGGAAGAATAGTTTTCTGTTGAACCTTATCCTCCCTAGCTTGCTTCTCCGAAGAAATCTCTTCTTGTCCTTTCTTCTCGCTCTGCATTGTGGATGCAGTATCCAACTTGAGCTCGCTTAGTTCCTCGTGCTCATCCAAATCATCCATATGGAGATCATGTTCAATCTCCTCCACCCTAGCACCATAACTTATAGCTTCGATAGTTACAACTACATGTGCCGCAAAGTAATCATCCACAAATTTCTTCATCCCCTCTTTACCAACGTTGGCTTGAAAGAGAGTACCCGTACTTCTGAATGCAACCTTTTCATCCTCCCAAGAAATAACCTCAAGTTGCAAAGACTCTGCAAAGTCGGTGCAATCGTCCCGTTGATGATCAGTACCATCACATCACACGCACTGATGTACCCAAGCTGGTTTGGGTACAAGTTTCATCTCAGTCGATGATCCCTTATCCTCCAACCTAGTAACCTTAGCTTGTAGATCTTGCATCTTTCGCTGTAGGTCCTCGATGGTTGGATCCTTCTCCTCTACAACCACAACTAGAGATTGAATCTCAGATACTACATGAAATGGTGTGGTAGTCAGTGATACAAGTGTCAACCTTGTAACCCTTTCCCTTGTATGTCTCCAGACAAGAAGCTCAACTGCTTCATGCACAAGCTCTCAATTTCTTGTCAACCCTTCTTCTTTCTCCCCATCCTCCAGAAGTAGCTCCAACCGTTCTTGCCGTGGTTCATCGGCAGCTTGAAGAAACAACTCTGTCTTGTAGGTCTCCAAGGTTAGTTTGTCCACCCGAGATAGTTGAGAGAATTGTCTCTCAAACTCCTTTAACAGCTCTGTAGGCGGTAAACCCTTGCTAGGTCGGTTGACTCATCCCAAAAACGATTTCTTGGTTACTCGATCTGAGTTTTCTAAGAAATATTCCTCCATCAGCACATGTGAAAATGTATCTCAGTTCCTTCCAGAATGTTTTGTTAGACCTGTCACATGCTCCCTTATCTCAGGTACCGCAGCGTGTTTGAATGTCTCGATCATCTTCTTCTTCGATATCTGATCCAAATCCATCTCCGTTTTGTAACATCTCAAGTACTTTGAGATGTCTCTCCCATCAAATAGATCGAGCTTGTCGATCACCTTTCAAGTGCATTCGAACCCAAAGTCTTCTTTCGTAGGTTCCCTTGCTCTTGTCGCAAAAACAAAGTGAAGGCTTGAAACAATCGTGCAGTTGCTGCATTGAACTGCATCCATGGTATACCTTATGATCCATCCATCCCGTCTCTAGTCATGGCTCGTCTCATCCTCTCATCCTCTCATGATCCCAAAACATGTAGATATCCATCATCCCAGGTCCGCAGCATCCTCTCGAACAATCGTATCCATCTTCATCCTCGTCCATGATTGTTGATCTCCTCTTCCAAGTTCTAACACACAAGAATCTCCACCCGGATCTTCATGTCGAGTTCATCATCGTAGCGTGTCGGATATTGCATGAAAGATGTCCAAGAAAACGTGAGGTTCCTGGCTGTGGAGATGTTGTGTCCTGAACAGAGACGAGAAAGAGGTAAACACGCACGAAAATGAACGTCGCTGCAATATATATCAACTCCAAATATATGTACACTGCCGGTTCTTTCTCCTAAGAGCATAGAACTGAGAAACAGACTAGAGCGGTTTGTAACCTGCTTCAACGCTCCTAAAACAAATCCTTGAATCACAACCTTGCACAGATCTGAACCCAACGACGCCTTGCACGCTTGCACTGGATCTCCAAATCTCTCGAATCGTCCGCTTACAAGTCGCAGGTGCAAGCTAACCCCTTAAGCAGCCCCCTTATGTCAATCATAGTATGTATCAGTTTTCTATCATAATGAGGAAGCAAGCCCCTTGCATCTTTAATATAACATTTGGGGCTACAAATAACCAATCAGCAATTAAACTATGGCCTAGCTTGATTTTCCCTTCTTCCGAATCGCATAATTTCTCCACTAGTCGTCCAAATGAAGTAGACAAGATGCCCATGGAAAGCTGACAATGAGCTCTACCTATCTATGCGATGAAAGTGAAGATCCGAAGTCGTGCCAAAAGCCCGTAAGCTGGGACCTAGCTTGTTTTCTCCATCTTTCGAGTCATGTAACTTCTCCACTAGGCGTCCAAACAAAATAGACAAAGTGCCTATGAAAGCTGACAAGGAGCTCTATCTATTGATGCGATAAAAACGAAGATCCGAAGTCGTACCAAAAGCTCGTAAGCTAAGGTCTAGCTTGTTTTACCCTTCTTTCGAGTCTTGTAACTTCTCCACTAGACGTCCAAACGAAGTAGACAAAGCGTCTATGAGAAGTTGACAAGGAGCTCTACCCATCGATGTAATGAAAGTGAAGATCCAAAGTCGTATCAAAAGTCCATAAGCTGGAGCCTAGCTTGCTTTTCTCATGAGTGTCTTTGGAGTGACAAGCATCGAAATCTGAATTTCATGTAGGAGCCGGTCCACGACACGACATCCACCCCCTCCAAACTTATGCATCCTCCGGTATGTACCAGAGATACCAACCAAAGAGTGGACCGATACGCACACGCATTCCCATCTTGTCATCCTCCCTCTCATCTCAGTCAACCTCATCCTCAAGTTCGCAACTCGATCGTCATCTTGAAGTTGCAACTCCATGATCATATCTGGATCCATGCTCATCGCATCTCTTCTTCAACCTCCCATCCAATCACCCCTCTAAATATCTATATCTTTCAATATGAGTCCGAAGATATAGAAGCAATAAACCATCATAGCATCGAAATGTCTTCTATCCATCCAATAGAACCTCACCGTCGAGGTTTGTGATCCAAGTGTCATAGTAGACATCCCTCGTCATCCTAATCATCACCATATATCTTGATTGTAGTCCTGAACCTCAAGTCTGTACATATCATTGTATGTATCCAACTTTTCTTTTTTGTTTTCTGAAAAAAACGAACCACACTGCTGCAACCAAAATCCTCCACCGCAACCATCATTGTCTCGCTGTACAATGGTATCGCACACCTACGACCTTGTTGCGCCAGCAGAAGCTCTTGCTCAGTAGGTCAACCAAATTTACACCGCTAACCTACAAACCATAATCACATGTTAGCGTCCATGCACCACTTACCTTAACTCTGGTTGGTCCGGACCGGAGCCGGACCATCTCCTTAATCATCAAGCTCAGCATTCCCTAAGTTCTGACCTAGACCCACCTAAGTCGATTTCAAAACATGAGCAAGTCACAAGATGACTTGGGGCGGACTTTCCATAAAGTCCAAGGTCCTAAACGGTGTCTCTAGCACACCTAGCGGTCCAACCGTCCGTGATGTCCGTCTAGGTCTAGGCTCCCGAATGGTGGTCTAACCCGCCGACTCGTTCCCTAGTCTTGCTCCAGCCCTTACATCGTTCTTAAGTCCAGATGTCCAAGTCTGGACCGGAACGTGCCTTGAAACCGGTCCACCCATCACCTCATGCTCCCAGAGTCCGTCCGCCGAACCTTGGGATCCGGTGACTCGTCCTGGCCCACCCAGGCATCGAGCCCCCCTCGTATATACTTCTGGGGATGGGTGGCCCCGCCCTCCTCTTTGGTCCTTGAAAATTATACCACAACCAGATCGTGGTTCGGTCATAATTCTCAGCTCGGAGGTCAGATCGGGGAGTGCTACATATCACTGGAAACCTCTCACCGAGACCTTTCCAATGATACCTCACTCGTCTCGAGATCTTACGTAGAGCTCTGTCCACGATCTAAAACGTCCACTTAGTCGTTTTTCAGAAACTTGTGGTCTAGACCTAGTTTCGAACCCTGTGGTTCAGACCAACGTCCGAACCACGGTCCGTCTGCGTCTCGCACTCACGTCTCGGTCTCACATCTCGGACCCATGTCTCAGACCTATGTCTCAAACAAGGTCCAAGGTAATGGATGACGGATCTCATTACGCTAGGATCCGTAGTCCAGATGATAGACGTTCTGTGCAGTTTCTGACCGTTCGTACGAACCACGAACGAAATCGGCAGACCTTGAGGGATTCTCCTATCTGTAGGAGTAAGGGTTTTCAGAAACCACTCTCGTAAGACGGGATAGCGAGAGTGAAGGATCTACTGCTACTATGATCCCGCATCAGCCTCCTGTGAGGGATCACAGGAGGCTGATGGAGAGGCTGCTCAAGATTCAGAAAGTAGTTGCACTATACATAGTTGGAAATCTGGTTTGATGGCTTTCAGTTCTGATGATTGGAGTGAGTTCACGCGGATAGAGGATTTGACTGAAAGAGTAGAAGGCAGATGGAGAGGTGTGTAGCAAATCTGCGTTGTACAGGAGTTCTGAAGAAAGATGAGATGATTTCTGGTGTTTATGAGGAGTTTGTAAGTGTACAGTCTTTTGTTCGTTGGTTGGATGATGTAGATAGGTTGACGGAACAGATGGGAGGTAGGGTGGTGATCCCCATCTATTCTCGTGAAGTCTATGAGGAGATTGTCTCATACTTGCGATATCTTCCTCATCTGAGACTAGAGAATGGATGGAAGGATGCAATCTGTTGGTGTGGCTCTCAGCAAGAAGCGGAAGTACACGCCAAGTATAAAGCTGTAGCGAGGAAGGTAAAGCCTGTGGTGACCCAATTACCTGCTGATTCTCAGCAGCAGATGGAGTTAGCGGCTGCTGAACCTGTGCTTAGAGATCCTACACAAGTATGGCACAAGTTTACTCAAGAGACACTCGAGCAACTCCAGATAGGAGGGGGTGGCTTCTTGACTGAAGAGGAGAAACGAATATTTGAACAGATGATAGTTAGCCATGGTAAGGCATTTTCTTTCTCAGCTGAGGAGATTGGTTGTGTGGATCCTAGTGTGATAGCTCTGATGGTTATCTTCATTGTTCCTCACGTACCTTGGGACTTGAAGTCGATTCCAGTCCCTCGTGCCTTGCTACCGAAGGTGATTGAGTTACTGAAGGAGAGGATGCGGATGGGTATTCTTGAACCATCTATGGCTCCGTACTCTAGCCGATGGTTCACAGTACCTAAGAAGACAGGAGCTCTGCGCTTCATCCAAGACTTGCAGCCTGCCAATAATATCACGATTCGAAACGTTGGAACAGGACTTGTGGTTGATGAAGTAGCTGAAGCGTTTGCTGGAAGGTCAATCTATTCTATTGGAGATCTGTTTTCAGGTTATGATCAGTTTGAGCTTGCTTTGGAGAGTAGAGACTAGACTACCATGCGTACACTTTTGAGATTGATGCGGATGTGTACTCTTCCTCAGGGTGCGACAAACTCAGTAGCCCATATGCAGAATGCGATGCGTAAGGTGTTACGAGAGTTTGTACCTGAGGTCACTATCTCGTTTTTGGATGATATTCTCATGAAAGGTTGTCCGGTGGAGGACAAGGACGAAGCAGTGACTTCTGATGGTTGCAGAAAGTTCGTTGCAGACCACATTCGAGATGTGGAGAAGATTCTGATACGTTTGGAGGAAGTACACCTCACTCTGTCAGGTACCAAGTCTCGCTTTGGAATGTCAGGGATTGTGGTGGTAGGTCATCTGTATGGTACTTATGGAAGACGTCCGAACCTAGAGAAGGTAGACGCTATAGCAAAGATAGCTGATTGCACCAACATCACTGAGGTTCGATAGTTCTTAGGAGCTTGTGTGTTCTTTCGTGTGACTATTCCTCATTATGCACACATTGCCGAGCCTCTATATGCACTTCTGAGAAAAGGAAAGAGGTTTACTTGGCGGCAAGAACATCACGAGACGATGGAGCAGCTGAAAGAGATTCTGAAATCTCCACCTATATTAAGGAGGCTTAGCTACGAGAGCGGGAGACCTGTTGTGTTGACTGTTGATACGAGTCCAAAGGCGATTGGATGGGTAGTTGGTCAAGAAGATGCAGAAGGTGTGCGGTTTGTTTCAAGGTTTGGAGCTCGGATCTTAACAGATAGACAACATAACTATCCTCAAGTGAAGCGTGAGTTATGGGGAGCTGTTAGTGCTATGAAGGTAGATCGAGAGTTCTTGATAGGAGCTCGTGTGATACTAGAAACAGATTGTTTGTCTTTGTTGGGTATGATAGCGAACTGCAATACACCAGACATAGCAATGCTGCGATGGATTGCTTATGTCCGGAGTCTGAACCCTGAGCTAAAGCATATAGCAGGGAAGGACAATCCAGTTGCAGATATGTTATCTAGGGCTCGTTATACAGATGAGTATGAGATGTTTGCAGAGGTGGAGAATGAAGAGAGGAGAGACGTTTGGTGCCAAGTTGGTCAGCAGACTTCAGACTTGGAACCACTGCCGTTCAATGAGGAGTTCTACTCAGAAAAGTTCCACGATATCGAATATTATCTGAGTTCGTTATGCAGAAAAGAAGGATGGAGTGATGCAGAGTTCAAGGAGATAAGACGGAAGGCGTACAGCTACCTTCTACGTGAAGGTTATCTGTGAAAACGTCCGAAGAGAAGAGACGGGATGCTTGCTAGAATGATGGATGATCAACCGATGAAGCTGAATCTGCTGAAGGAGTTTCATGATATCTTGTGGGCTGGACATCGTGGAGTATGGACTACATACACGAAGATGAAAGAGCGTTACTGGTGGAAGGGTTTGTATCAAGACGTGGTGGACTTTGTTGGGTCGTGTCTGCACTGCCAGTTCTACTCTAAGGTCCGTTACAGAGATGTGGACTTGTACCTATTTATCCATCTAGTATCCATTTTCAGTGGGTTCTTGATCTTGTGATGATGCCACCGGGGTTATGGGGGATGCGTTACTTGGTGTTGGCTCGAGAGGATCTCTCCAACTATGTGGAGGGACGAGCACTACGGACGAAGACTACATAGAATATCTGCAGGTTCGTGCTTGAAGATATCATCTGTCGTTATGGATCGGTTGGGAGATTACGTGCAGATAGAGACGAGTTGAGAGGCGCTGAAGTGAAGGAGTTTTGTGCTCGTTATGGAGTAAAGCTTCGACTTACTACTGCTATGAATCCAGAGAGCATTGGTAAGAGTGAACGAGGACACCTTTTTATTGTTCACGCTTTAGTGAAAGCATGTGATGGTAGACCTAGAGAATGACCGAGACTACTTCTGTTTGCTTTGTGGGCTGATAGAACTACACACACTACTACGACTGGCTATATGTCAATTGAGCTTATGTTGAGTCAGAAACAGATCATGCCTGCTGAAGAGTACTTTCCTACGTGGGCTACGCTACCGTGAGAAGATGGTATAGATCGTGCTTCACTCCTAAATTTACGTATAAGGCAGTTGGAGCGAAGGGAGGAGGATCTTGCTGATGCGCAGGAGAGGCTGAAGATAGCTCGAGTCAGAAACAAGGAACGTTTTGACAAGACTCACCGACTATGACCTAAGCCAATACATGTTGGTAATTGGGTTCTAGTATATGATAGCACGTTGGAGAATCAACATTCTACACTCCGTAAGTTCTCTCGAAGATGGTTCAAGCCTTATGTTGTGCTAGATGTGTATGAGAATGCCACTTATAGTTTGCGTGAGTTGGATGGTACTCCTTTGAAGCTACCGGAGGATGTGCAGGTTCAGAGGGGGTGGATGTCGTGATGTGAATCATTTGACATAGTAAATGATTCACTGACCACTGTTGTCGCGTTACTTGGCGCATGTTACTTCTACTCCGACACTTGAAGTTTAGTAGCCTTAGAAGTTAGCTCTGTACTGTTCTTAGTCTTTTATGCTTATGGATGACACCTTTTGTATATGGTGTTAACTCTGTCATATATTTTGAGTCCTAGTAGGTTGGTAGTATGCTATTTATCTTAATCAAGCATTCGTGCGCTTGTGCAAGTGAATTCATACTCATCTATGATATTCAATGTACATGACTTAGATTTACCGTGTAGATAGGGTTTAAGCTCGTGGGTTGTACTTACGTGTTGCCCATGCACGCTTTTAGTTGATTTAAGTTTACTTTCAGGGCTGTGTGTCGTTTAGGTAGTTTAAGTTATACGCTGGCACTTTAGGGGACTTGACGTGGTAGCCTTTGAGTGGATTTAAGTTACCACATGGTTTAAGGCACAAAATGACAACCAAATGGAGCTATGAACTCTCATTGGTTCATTTTTGTCTTTTGTGTAACTCTAAACTTAGAAATAGAGCTCTAAAGAGGATTTCGAGCAATTGGTACGGGCACTACAAAATCTGAGAGCACAAGGAGATAGAGCTCATCGAGCCAAGCACTGTCAGTGAAATTCTTGATCAATTTGGATCAATAAACAAAGAGTTATGCTCAATTGAAGTTCAGATTGTGCCAAAACTGCTGCACTTTTGTTGATTTTGGGGACCCCAAAATCAACAGTCAATTCCAGCAGAATTGAAGAAATCGTGTGTCAATTCCAGCAGAATTGAAGAAATCGCTTCAAACCTTCGAGGTTGCGTTCACTGTCAGCCGGGCTACGACTGTCCAAAAATTTTCATATCATTTGAGTGACTGAGTAATTCAGGGCGGCCGCTGAAGCAGAGGGGGTCTGAAAAGCTCTCAATCTGGAGCAGCAACTTCAGAGAGCGAGATCTGGAGTTCTGTGTACAATCAGGAGTCCCAACTTTATAGGAACGTTCAGCATTCTGTAGACTCCATATCCTGTAAGAATCTTTGAAAGTGATCGAGCCAATCTTCTATTATAGGTTGAGATAGCTAGCTGAGTACCAGAAATTGCTGCAATATCTTTGATCAGAACTTTCCTATCCATATCTCAGTGTCAGAATTTGATCTCAAGTTGAAACTTCGTGTGTGTGTGCTCAGTGGGGTCTCTTTTACATGTAGGAGAAATTTAGGAGTCTGAACCATCATAGTTTTTCTCTCCTTGAATGTTAAGGTTCACCGCCTGATCTTATTACTATCAGTTAGACCCGAACTTTGCCTTCTGAGTGAATTAGAGGTTCATACAAACCTGTATGAATGTTCATATTGCTCTGTTGTAACCTGAGAAACCTATCCCTTGAGTAATCCATCAGAACCAGCAGCCCAATGCTTCCATGAGTAGACTGAACACAACCTCCAAGATCATATCACAGTCAGAAGGTTCCGCCCTTCCCAGGAAGACTCTCAACCTGACAGCGCGGACCAACGTGATTGGGCAGAGTGGCTCAGTCTTGTGGTGCCCACAAATTACAAGATGCACGAATTTTTGAAATTTTTAAGAATAATAACTTGTTTGTATAACTGAAGAAGCGTTGTTACTTAAGGTTACGTCTTCCTTAACAGGAAGATGATCTTAAGAGCTGTTGGTAATAAGAAGTTGACTTCTTCGGAAGACGACTGTCTTCGGAAGAGCGTCTTCTCAGTTGCGTCTTCAGAAGATGAGAAGACGGCGGAAGACACCTGTCTTCCAAAAGACAGCGACCGCGAAGGCCAACCACGAGTTTTTGGATAAGACAGTAGGTGTACCTACTGGAGCGCACCGAATAGGTAGGTAGGTCGGGGAAGACACCTAAGGTCGAAAACCCCTAATCTGCGGGGAAGATGCGTAAGGAAGCACATTAGGCACATTCCAACTTCCCGCAGCACAGCGCTTGAGAAGATCGATTGGAGATAGTGAGCTTCGCGAGTTAGCTTTGAGAGAGGAATCGAGTGAGGACATCGAGGTAAGAGAGAATCAGTTGGCAGCTAAGCGAAGGGCGAGACCGAATTGCTGCGGCACAGGAGGCAAGAGAGCGAAGGCGTTTCTGTGAGCTCTCGAGAAGCTGACATTGGAGAGCAGCGAGTAGAATCGAAGGTGGAATCGAAGGTGGAATCGAGACGTGACCAAGAGATTGACAGCAAGCGCAGTTGTGAGGAGTCGCATTGGAGCTAGGACCAGAGCCAAGATGCGCGCAGAGGTCGAAGGCAACTCGGGGAGCAGAAGAAGACTGTAGAAGTTCTTTCCCCTGTTCTTTCCCCTTCCCACTTCTTCTCGCCTTTTCCTGGTATTCCCCACGATTCCTTGATTGTGTGCAGGCAGCTCGATCGATTATCCCACCCCCCCCCCATCTTTCCTATTGAGACATTGGGCGCGGAAGCGCTGCCCAATTTCTGTCAGCCATCTCCTTGCTTCTTCCCGAGCTCAATTCGAGCTTCTCTACTCCTAGCCCTCAAATTGGAGATCCCAGCTATCAATTTCCCTACCCTACTACCTCACTACCCCCGAAACCTAGAACAGAAGACGATTCGGAAGATGGGTACATCTTCGGAAGACGCTTCTTAAACTTGACTGACTTCGGAAGACCGTCTTCGGAAGTCGACTGAACACAATTCGTATCAAGAGTGGATTTTCTTTACTTTTGTGTTTAGAGAGACTTGGTACGAATCCTGAGTGGTGTGGTGAGTTGTTTTGTTATTTCGAGAAGTTGAAAGTCGGGAACTAGGCCTGTGCCTCTCGGTCTTCCAAGCTTCTCAACTCCACATCTTCCTAGAGAGACTAGAAGACTGGAAGGCTGGCAAAATGAGCGAGAAGACGTGAGGGTCCATTCGGGTCTCTTCTGTCTGACCCATCGCAGCCATTCCTTCTTCTTCCCAAGCTTAGAAGAGAGTCGTGAGAATACTTGCTGGCAGAATCTGGAGAGAATGGTCGAGGGTCATGTCTTCCCACCGAGCAGCAAGCTTCTCCTGAGTGCGTATGAGAGGTGAGAAGTCAGAAGAACAGAGTGCAATTGTCTTGAGTCTGTTGTGAGGATAGATTGCGTGTAGGAAGACGAAGACAGGTGAGACCAGTGAAGGGAAGTCTGACTTCGGGAAGTCTTCCGAGAAAGACATTGAATCGGAAGCTGTCCCGAGTGTCTTCCCAGAGGCCACTGTCACCGCAGGAGCCCGCAACCATCTTCTGAACTTGTCATGCACTTATGTTTTGCGAATCTTGTATCTTCTGATAGGAAGTAGGATGTAATGCAAGATGGGTTGTCTTCTTGGTAATCCATGCGAGGCCTTGCTTAGATAGGATTGTTTAGATATAGCTCGGAAGACGAGAGCTATCTAGGAAGTACTGTTAGAATCTCGGAAGACGGAGTAGCTGTCTTCTAGAAGACTAGTTTCGTCTTCTGAGAAGTAGAAGCTAGACTGTGAGCACTCGGGAAGAACTGAGCCTTCAGCTCATAGCAGGTGCTTGTGGTTTAGTGCAACAGATCTTCCAGGTATGTCGATGCATCCGCGAGGCTTGGTGTTACCAGCGGCAGAATTGGCCGAGGCCACTCCTTTCCTCAAGGAGTTGGGTCTCGACTTCTTCTTGTGGGATTGGAACCTCGCAGATCAAGGGCTTCTGGAGGAGGTGTGGGCAGCGTTACCACCGCGTAACCGTGTACCTGCGAAGGCAGGAGTAGCTCGGGGAAGACCGTCTTTCTGGACTGAAGACTGGTGGCGTAAGGCTTTTCACAGACCTGAGTCCGAGAACCGAGGATATTGGTATGAGAAGAAGATCTTGCCTAGGATCGTGAGTTCGTGGCATGTGTCTGGGAGCACCACCTGCCTTTTCGTGGAAGACAGATAGGGGAGGAACGGTTGGAAGATAGAATCTTACCGGGAGCCGAAGAAGCGCCTCCTGGCGAAGTTGTTTCTGCATCTCTTTCCCAAGGGGAAAACACAGAAGACCAGGTACTTAGGAGATCAGGACGTAGAGTTCTTGGAATCAGTGTGGGATGACAGAGTGCCCATCTTCTGGGGCGCGTACATCCACAACTATGTACAGACGGAGCTAGCATACTTAGGTACCCCGGCGGGAGGACACCTGACGCCCTTCCTCTGCTACTTGTATGTAGCCATGGGGGATCTTAGGGAAGATCAGCTGGCAGTGTATGGGCCAACGGAGCGACAGGAGGTGAAGGAGGAGACCTCGGAAGACGATGATCGAGAGGCAGCAGCAACGCCCCCTCCCACTCTGATGCCACAGCTGAGGCTCGGCTCTCACCAGAAGACGCTTCTGGTGAGGGAAGACGAGTCTAGTGGGTCGGAAGACGCCACGCCATTGAGGAAGATGGGTCCCAGAAGTGTACCGAGGACACCCATCTCCCTCATTCATTCAGGATCGGAGTCCGACTCGGAAGAAGACCTGCTGAGTACCCGATCGGAGCAGAAGACTGCTTCTGCAACGCCTGGGAGTCTTCCGAAGACTCCAGAAGACGAAGGATGGATGGGCGCTCCAGCTGCGATGCGAGAAAGCGCAAAGAAGAGAACCGCTCCTGCCATGAGGAGTCTTCTACCCCGGAAGATGAGAAGAGTAGCTTCTTCTCGTACGCAGAAGATGAAGGCCGTAGTGGTGGAAGAGGCTTCCTTGCCTCTGGAAGACGAAGTCGACACCGCGGAGCGAGTGGTGGAGATAAACTTGTCTTCCGCAGGAAGACGACTGGAGGAGTTCAGTGCCTACTTCCAGAAGGAGATCCAGCCAGCTATGGAGTTGTTGGAGAAGAGAGCGAGGGCACATGAGAAGCCCTTACAACCTGGATTCGGCCTGCGCACCTTGCTGCGACAAGGGGAAGACCAGAAGAAGACGGAGTCGCTGGAAGCTAGTCTACGCACCATGGAGAAGCTTGCAGCCAGGTACAAGGCGGAAGCAGCCGCTTCTGCCAAGGAGCTGGTGCAGCTTCGGAAGAGCAACCAGGAGTTGCAGGCGCGGGTACAGTTGCGCAATCAAAAAGTCACCCGAGTGCGGGAGAAGATCACCGCCCTCGCAAAAGAGCAGACCATATGGAAGACGCAGCGAGAAGCCGCGGAAGCGCGAGCTGCAGTTGAGAAGACGCAGAGGGAAGCAGCAGAGGCCCGTGCACAGAAGATGTTGGCACAGTCGGTGGAAGCGCTTCGGAAGAAGTTCAACTACACCGCGGGTAGGAAGTTACTTACCTTAGCTAGAGGATGGGACAGCGAGTCCAAAGCGATGTTGGTGGAATGCCGGGAGAGCATGTTCAGGTACTTGGATCGACAGATAGAAGGAGTGAAGACACTTTACGGTCTTCCCTCGCTTCCGACACCTGGAACCGCATCTTCTCACGCTCCAGCACCATCGACTGGATCTGGAATGGAGAAGGAGGAGTTCGACCTCGCTGTGCACTTGGTGGTGACAGCGTTGGAAGCCGAGAAGACTCCAGAAGACGCCCCGGAAGACAAGAAGACGAGCCGTCTTCCCAGGTATTCTGCGTGGAGGAAGCGACTTCCCCGGATCCCCATGAGGTCCCCATGGTCCCTAGTCCCCCACCCGTGCCTCAGAAGACGGAAGAAGCACCGGTCAACTCCGTTTCTCAGAAGACGCTTCTGTCTTCCGGAGCAGAAGCCGAAGCCGAGGAAGACGCAGCAGCAGCGACAGCAGGGCCAGCAAGAGACGATGAGGAGGAAGCCACCTCAATGACACCCGAGGTAACTGCAGGGCTTTCTAGCTTATCAGAAGCCGCATTAGGAGCTCCGATAGGAGCAGATCAAGTAGAGATTGTCTCCGTGCAATCTGAGTAGTTAGTAACTTCATTCACAAATCCAAATATAGTAAAATCGAACATGCTATCTTAAGGGTGGCAGTTTTTCCATGTAATATTAGTTAGGACACCATGTGGCAGCATAGGTAGCGTAGGAAGGACAAGGTGGATGGCCAATTCGGGCAGGGGAACCGCTTGCATGTGAGGTAGCAACCTCCTGTCAGCGCCTCTCTCTCCCTGGTGGTCGCCTCCCCTGGTTCTCATGGCAGCGACATAAGTAGGATAGTAGAGTAGGAGATAGAGTTCTGTCTGTGCTACCAGTTCTGTAGAATTCTGTAGCAACTGCACACATCGATTCTATGGTGCAGGCGGTCGAGACACATTAGAGCAGAGGGACAGGATAGTTGGTTCTTCGCACTACACCCATTGTTGGAAACATACGAATAGTCTTGGAATATACAGGAGGGGTCTGCATACTCATACCAGCAGTGGTTCGAAGATGTAGATAGAAGTAGTGGACAGTCTAGGAACAGGGAACGGCATCCTCGTGCAGTCCTGTTAGCTAGGCTGGTGTGTCGAGGAGTAGACGCAGGAAGTAGAGGGAGTGAGCTTCCCAATGCCATTGTGACTTCTTCTCGGGGAATAGATTGTGGATTTGAGTGCAGAAGCTTTGTCCATGTCTTTTGAGTGGTGGGTTCATTGAATTCGCTCCCAATTGTGCATGGGAAGTGTTCTTCTTGAGTGGCGGTGACTGTCAGAGTTGTGGAAGTGTAGCTTGACTCGTTCAGTAGAGCATTTGGGATCTACGTACGAACGGTCTTCTGGGTAAGGGATCCCAGAAGATAGAGCAGTCAGAGCAGCGAAGTGAAGAAGAAAGAAGCCTTCTTCCCGCAACAGAAGACGACATCCTCGAGTAGAAGACGGTGCAACAGTACTCACGTTTGTTGTCTTCCTCCCCAAACTATTACAAGCAGGGATGGCTTGTTAGTCAGGATCCGGACTAGAAGCCTGTCGGAATCTTAATTTACTCTTTTTATCTTGTTTTCTCTTGTTTGGATTTTCTCTTCTTCCCCATCTTCTCCCATCTTCCCCATCTTCTTACCTTCTTCTAGTGAGTTTCCGATACTTCTATTGAGCTTCCGTGAAGGTGAATGTCGTTGTAGTGCTGCAGGAAGATCATTTCCGTAGGCAGAAGCCTGGGAAGGCTACAGGGGGCATACACCCTGTGATTTATCTAACCCGTTGGAATGTGAGTGTGAGAATAAGGTGTAACGACCGTTGTTAGTCGACTTCTGCGAAGCAGCACAGCCTTCTGGAGGTGTGAGAAGACAAGTTGAACCCCCAGAAGATGAGAATCGCTTCGGGAAGACGGTATCGAGAAGACCGGAAGAAGCAATCTGGAAGCAGGAAGATCGTCTTCCCGAGCTTCTCTGTGAATAGTTGTGTGATATTGTAATTGGTAGTTGTTTGTTTAGTTCCAAAGCACCATTTGGCGTGTCTGGAAGACGTGTTGTTTTGTGTGGTTTTGTGAGAAGACGGGATTTCTAGGCAAAACCCGTGTGTTTGTGTGTTTGAACAGATCTTAGAACTTAGAGCAGCGTTACTTGTGCAAATACTCTGTGGGAACGATATCTTGTATACTAAATGGGCAAAAGGAGAAATCCTACGTCACTATAAGTCTTGCAGAGTATTGCTACAATTCCACGAAGCAATCAGCGACCGGTGAACGCCTTTCTTATTGACTTATGGACGTGAGCCAGAAGGGCCTCTTGACTTGACTCTTGCAGAGAGTTCTACATCGGCACGACCAAGAACACGGCAAACATCAGCTGAGAGCTGGTGGCAGAAATGCAGCAGCGCGATGAACAAGTAAAGAAGAACCTCGAGAGGACACAACAACGATACACTAAGCAGGTAAACAAGCATCGGTGGCAAGTGAAGTTCCAAGCGGACGAAGAGGTATGGTTAAGTGCGAAGAACTTCACCCTTCTGGAGGGGATATCAGCGAAGTTTCCATCGAAGTTTGTGAGATTTTTTGTCATTGTCAAGAATCCATACGAAGATGTCTATACGTTAGATCTTCCTCGCGAGTGGCAGTTGCATCCGACTTTCCATGTTTCTTTATTAAAGAAATACTTCAAGGATAATTTGCGGCTGGAGCGTAAACAGGTACTCAGGTCTCCTACCTGAAGTTGTGCAAGGCGAAGCAGAATATGAGGTAGAGACCATTTTGCGATCACGGCGTAAATCTAACCGGATGGAGTACTTGGTCAAATGGCGTGGCTACCATTTGAAGGAAGCAACTTGGGTGCTAGAGGAGGAGCTAACACATGCAAGCGAAGTATTAGATCTCTTCAAACGGAGACAAGGACAACAAGGGCGTTACAAGATGAGGACATCTCCTTCCAGCGAGGAGTGAAGAAACGACGGACGATACGAGTAGCAACTTGCGGCGACTTGGACCGATGGACTTTGTAGCTTTGTCTTGTATTTTATGAAAATAAAGATTTGTTTCTTGAAATTTGTCTAAGTGTATTGGTAGTACATGGCTATGACTAGTTCTGATCGGATGTCTAGGATGTTGTCATGAGGAGGAACGGAGCACACTCAAAGGAAGCGAGTTGGTTTGGATAAGCATCTAAATCAAGACTAAGTCTTGATGTCAAGACTTAGGTTTGCCGTAGCGTTGACAAAGCAAGTATGAATTTTCATACTTGTCTTGGGGTTTGGATGATCTTGCTTTGTGGTTCTCTAACTGCAAAGTAAACTTAGTCGCCCGTCTAAGTCAAATCAGGTTGCTACTAGAAGTGAGTTTCGGCGGACCTCGTAAGTAGGTGTGAACCTTATAGTTAGCAAGTTAGAGTCTTAAGTAGAATGTTTAGAAATTGTCAACTAGTTTTATTTAGGGTAAGCCAAAAAGGTAAGGCTTTTCTTGAGACTAGTTGGAATTTTCTAAATGTTCAAGCGACAACTTAAGACTCAAGCCAAGAAGAGAATTGCGGGTTAGCTACGAGAACGCAATTCAAGCGCCAAGGGGTTGGCTATCCATTTTGAACTTGACGTTAACTTAAAGGATTATTGTCGATGAGGGCATCAACCTCCAAAGTGGAGGTGAGTGTCGCGCCCTTCAATCTCAAGATCAGACGCAGATGCGAACAATAGAACCCTAGTGGACTTGCGTTAGGTTGTGAACGCTACGAGCAGGACTAAATAGCTTGGCCGCGAAGTCGGGATCAGATGAACCCTAAGTAGTTCTCTGAACCAAGGTTGGAACATTGGGTTAGGACCTAAGGACCCATCCCAAGACGACTTCAAACGAACGCTGACCTAAGCGGGCGAGTCTCAAAACGGATCAAAACATAAGTCTAAGACATGGGTCTGAGACGTGGGTCCAAGACGTAGACGGACCGTGGTTCGGACGCCAGTCCGAACCACAGGTTTCCGAAAATGACTAAGTGTTTGAGCTCCAGCAACGTTTTAGGTCGTGGACGGAGCTCTACATAAGATCTCGAGACGAGTGAGGTATCATTGGAAAGGCCTCGGCGAGAGCTTTCCAATGATATGCAGCACTCCTTGATCTCACCTCCGAGCTGAGAATTATGCCCGAACCACGATCGGGTTGTGATATAATTTTCAGAGATCAAAGAGGAGAGCGGGGCCGCCGATCCCCGAAGTATATATGAGGGGGGCTCGACGCCTGGGTGGGCCAGGACGAGTCACCCAACCCCAGGGTTCAGTGGACGGACTCTGGGGGCATGCGGTGATGGTTGGGTCGGTTCCAAGACACGTTCCGGTCCAAACTTGGACGTCTGGACTTAGGAACGATGTAAGGACTGGAGCAAGACTAGGGAACGAATCGACGGGTTAGACCACCGTTCGAGAGCCTAGACCCAGACAGACATCAAGAACGATTGGGCCGTTAAGTGAGTTGGAGACATCGTTTAGGACCCTGGACTTTATGGGAAGTCCGCCTCAAGTCATCTTGTGACTTGCTCATGTTTTGAGATCGACCTAGGCGGGTCTAGGTCGGGACTTAGGGAATGCGGATATTGCGTGAAGGATGTCGAAGAAAATGCGAGGTTCTTGGCTGTGGAGATGTAGTGTGCTGAACAGAGACAAGAAAGAGGTAAACACGCACGAAAACGAACGTCGCTGCAATATATATCAACTCCAAATGTATGTACACTACCGGTTCTTAGTCCTAAGAGCACAAAACTGAGAAACAGACCAGAGCGGTCTGTAACCTGCTTCAACGCCCCTAAAACAAATCCCTGAATCACAACCCTGACCCAAAACCACCGAAGCGTAGCTCAAAGCAAGAGAAACTTTCCTTTGCTAACAAAATGAGCTGCACCAACACCATACGATTCAAACCCAAGTCCAAACAGCATTCATGTACAAGCTCTTAGCTAAAGCTAGCTACTACAAGTCGTACATAACCAACTAAGTCCTTAACGAACTCAAAAGGACGAAATCCGTAGCGAAAGAACTGAAAAAAGACCTATCTGAGAACTTTCTCTTTCACCGAACGATCTTCAGATGTCGATAGAGTCTTCTTCCTTGATTCCGTTGGCCTCAAGAACTATCAGATCCGACTCTCGATAGCCGAGATATTGTTACTTTTCGATTGTACGTGATCGAATCTTCAAAAACTCCTCCCTACGGCTTAAAATCGCACACATCGCACAAACGGATCGTCTAAATTGATATCCGTCTTCTCTGGTAGGTAGATCTAGCTACCTTGAACCCAACGAGACTCCAAACAAGCTGTTTGGAGTTCCCCTTGCAAAACCACGCAAGAAATTTAGTCACATGTTGCAAAAAACTGACGTAAATCAGCTCCATGCGGCTCAAACTTGCTCACCACATCCAAACCAACAATCCAATTCACGCACGGTCTTCTCCTATGCGTAGATGAAGACTCCTGATCACGTAGGCACCAAGAACGAAGAGCTTGGCTCACCGATCGCGAAGAACAACCCTATTTCAGATCGCAGGTGATGAAAACCTGACGCAAGCGCTTCCTTGCGAGCCAATTTCACTCAGAACTCCCAAACCGTCCGATGAAACTTTGTATCGTCTTCAATTTCCTGAAGTACTCGTTGTTCTAATTCCGATGAATCCAAGGACAGCAAGTTTGGACTCCGGAACGGTCCGAACGGTCAAACTCTCCTTCACATGTCAATGAAGCTCTCCCAAATCTCTCCCCTGTGTCCCAATTTCTCTCAGAACACAACCCCCGATCCGTCTCTTCAAGAATCGTCTTAACCCACACGTAGCTTGCACAGATCTGAACCCAACGACGCCTTGCGCGCTTGCATTGGATCTCCAAACTTCCCGAACCGTCCGCTTACAGGTCGCAGGTGCAAGCTAAGCTCTTAAGTAGCCCCCTTACGTCAATCACAATATGTATCGGTTTTCTACCATAATGAGGAAGCAGGTCCCTTGCATCTTTAATATAACGTCTAGGGCTACAAATACCCAGTCAGCAAGTAAACTATGGCCTAGCTTGATTTTCTCTTCTTTCGAATCGCATAACTTCTCCACTAGGCGTCCAAATGAAGTAGACAAGATGCCCATGGAAAGCTGACAACGAGCTCTACCCATCTATGCGATGAAAGTGAAGATTCGAAGTCGTGCCAAAAGTCCGTAAGCTGGGGCCTAGCTTGTTTTCTCCATCTTTCGAGTCATGTAACTTCTCCACTAGGCGTCCTAACAAAGTAAACAAAGTACCTATGAAAAGCTGACAAGAAGCTCTATCCATTGATGTAATAAAAGCGAAGATCCGAAGTCATGCCAAAAGTCCATAAGCTAGGGCCTAGCTTGTTTTATCCTTCTTTTGAGTCTTGTAACTTCTCCACTAGGCGTCCAAACGAAGTAGACGAAGAGTAATAATTTCCTACTTGTCCTTAGTTTATCGAGGAGACATTGAGAGAGCTCCAGATAGGAGGGGGTGATTTCCTGACTGAGATTGAGAAGACTATTTTTTTAGCAAATGATAGCGGATCATGGTAAAACATTTTCTTTTTCTGCGAAGGAGATAGCTTGTGTGGATCCAAAGATAATAGCACCTATGGTTATATTCACAATCTTTCATGTGCCTTAGAATTTGAAAATGATTCTGGTTCCTCATGCCTTGCTGTCTGAACTCATTGAATTGCTGAAAGAGAAAGTACAACTAAGGATACTTGATCCGTCTACGGGATCGTACTCTAGCAGGTGGTTCATTATACCCAAGAAGTCAAGAGCCTCATCAAGACATACAGCCTGTGAATAATGTGACCATTCGTAACGTTGGGACGAGTCCTGTGATTGATGAGGTAGCGGAGGCATTTGCAGCGAGAGCTACCTATTCTATTGGAGATCTATATTATGGTTTTGATCAGTTTCAGTTGGCTGTCGAGAATAGAGATCTGATTACTATGCATACACCTTTGAGATTCATACGAATGTGTACTCTTCCTCAAGGAACGACAAACTCAGTGGCTCATATGCAGAATGCGATGCATAAGATATTACGGAAATTTGTACATGAGGTTATCATTTCATTTCTAGATGATGTTCCTATAAAAGGTTGCACGGTTGAAGACAAGGATGAAGTAGTGCTTGCGAGGTTTGTTGCAAATCATATCAGAGATGTAGAGCGTGTTTTGACTTGTTTGGAGGAGGTACATCTCACCCTGTCAAGAGTTAATTCTAAGTTTGGTGTGTAAGTCCTAGTTAAAACTTGACGTTATAACTAGGACGGACACAGAGGTTCGACGCTTTCTAAGAGCTTGTGTATTTTATCATTTATCCATTTCTCATTATGCTCATGTTGCAGAGCCTTTGTACGCATTATTGAGGAATGAAAAGAAGTTTGTATGAAATCAGTCCATCAAGAAGCGATGAATAGGTTGAAGTAGACTCTGAAGTCTCCACCTGTGTTGAAAAGAGTAGACTATGGATGTGAAAGACATGTCATTGTCACATTGGATACTAGCCCAAAGACGATTGACTGGATGATATGTCAAGATTATACGAGTGGTGTACGATTTATCTCTAGGTTTGGGGCTAGAATTATTGACGGATAGGGTTTAGGGTTTAAGGTCGCAGAGCTTTTGTATGCTGAGGAATGGAAAGAAGTTTGTATAAAATTCAGTCCATCAAGAAGCTATGAACAGGTTGAAGTAGACTCCGAAGTCTCCACCTGTGTTGAAAAGAGTAGACTAAGAATGTGGAAGACCCGTCATTGTCACAATGGATACTAGCCCAAAGGCGATTGATTGGACGATAGGTCAAGATGATACAAGTGGTGTGCGGTTTATCTCTAGGTTTGGGGCTAGAATCATTGACGGACAGACAACGAGATTATCATCAAGTGAAGCGAGAGTTGTGGGATGTGATCATCGCGATTAAGACATATCGTCAGTTAATGATTGGTGCTCATGTAGTCTTAGAAACAGATTGTCTATCTCTCCTTGACATGATATTCATTTGTAGCACGCCGGACATAGCGATGTTGTGTTAGATTTTTTACATAAAGATCTTAAATCCAGAGCTGAAGCATATAAAAAATAAAGAGAATGTGGTAGCAGATATATTTTCAGAAGCTAAGGAAGAAGAAAAAAAGGATGCTCGGTGTCAGATTGAGCCGACACGTTATAAACTCGAAGCCGTTATTGTTTAGGGAATGTAGACTTGGTGACATAAGATATTATCTAAGTTCACTTGGAGAGACAAGAGAGATGGAGCGAAGTAGAGCGCTTTGCAACAACTAATTTTATTTATTTATTTATTATTTTTCTCGATTTTCTTAACAAGTAACTTGTCATTTTGTATAACTTTTACCTGCAAAAAGTTCGACTAGAAACCATTCCAACCCGTTGAGAACACAATAATACCGGTTAGTCCCGAACGTTGTGGCTACCTCCTGCTCCATGCTCGCTTGGTTGGTTATGTTCCCTAGTAGCATTTGTGTACTCTGCTGCCGTTTACCTGCGAGGCGGCCCGTCTTGTGGGGCCCTTGAGAAGTGTCTGACAGCTTCGCAGTAAAGATGAAATGTGTGTCGTTTACATCTTTGTCCGTCTCTGTCCTTTCATTGATCTCTCCGTTCTTGCACTCTGCTAGCATTCCCCCACCCAGTGCTCGGGGAGTTTTTTCGTGAAAAATGGGAAATTTCCGGTAGAATGCGAAGCATATCGGCAATTTTCGGAAAATTTACCAAATCTACACTAAAAAGTAACTTTTTCCGTCGGAAAATTTCCGACACATTTCATCCCACACCGGAAATTTTCGAAAAGTACCGGAAGTCACTACTCTAAAAACCGGAACTCCCCGAGCATTGCCCCCACCCCTTCCCCCCGCGCTTTTACGAATACACTCACTCTACGTTCACCCAGTGATACACGCTCACCCTGGTCACTTCACGGGCTATGGGCGCCATGGCGGCCATAGCCTTCAAGCTTTTAGGGATTTGGCATGCCTACACTGTCGCTCGTCTCCGCTCTCCTCCAGCTCACGTCTAAAGGAGAACAGACCGACTAGAATCACTGGATCCCATCTTCATAGCAGTTAATGACTACAAAACGCAAAGCTCCGTCACAACAAACGTCACCTAAGGAACGGTGCAAGGAGGAGCAAACTGGGAGAATTTAGGCAACTGTTTTCCGAACTGCCTGGGGAAAAAAAGACTCAACAATGTGAAACCTAAATCATTGACCGCAAAGTTACTTCTCTTTTTCGCTATGCGTTAGCATAGTTATAACTCCACCGTGAAAACTGGGAAGGAAATGTACAGCAAGAGCCCCTGCCAAGAGTGGATTATGGGTTATAAGGATTTTCTCGAGGCTGGAGCAGAGGGGAGTCTCGAATAGTCCATAGCTTACGATTGTGCAGATGCTCTTCCTTTAAAATGATGCGTAAGCACACCCATGCTGCATAAGCCCATACGAGTAAAACACCTCTGAGCATTATGGACATAAAGGACAAAATATTACACTGTAAGAGAGATTTTTTCTCAAAATACTTACGTATTCGTTTGTCGTATTAGTAAACGGAAGGAGTGGATAATGTTCATGCTCGAGAAACTTTGAGAATTTTTGCTCGTTTATGTTATCAGAGAAATATATAAATATTAAGTAAAATATATATATAATAGAGAAAAATAATCAAATTTTTTATAAATATTAATTGTTAATTCATGCCTGAAAACACAAAGAGAGCAAGAGATAAACCATCAGTTTTGACTCTACTACCGCGTTTCAGAAGATACAAGTCCAAGAAGCTGTAATCATTAATATCTTAATTTATTCAAAATTTAATTTACTACCTAATCTCTCTTGCCGAAACAGTTAGGTATTAAATTAAACGGCTGGATATTTGCATTCTCCATCGAAAGATGGAAGAGATGAATGATATGCAAGTGCTCTTCAAAGGAGAGAGAAAAAGAAGTTCGGATCCTGATACATCGCTATCGTCTGGCTTCGCAATTCCATTGCAAGTGTAGTATTTTGTATTTTTGTAATAAGCATGAGACAATACCACGTTCATTACTTTAAACCCCGGTGCCTTAAGAAATAATCCTGGTAACTAGCAGGACCACATTTTCCGGTTCACTGTCTTGGGAGCAGAGAAATTTAACTGATAAGCCTAAAATATTTGTGCTGATTAAGTTTCTTCCAATGCTTGACAGATGTCTTAAATCAAAACTTCCTAATAGCATTTCACTCTGCAACTCACTTGGAAGTACATTGTTGAGTATCGATTGAAAATGTCCAGAAGAAAATTCTGTGGTTTCTTTGAATAAAGCAAAATATTCTCTTCAAACCAAAAACCACAGGGAGAAAAAAAAGGTCTTTTTTCCTTTTACACTCGCACTAGGAGTTTAATGGTTTTTTGGTGATACGATCCATATTTTTATTTTCTAAAATGCAATTTTGTGCACTAGACTAATAGGTTATCTATGGAGAATTTACAGTTGTGTGTTTTGTCAACAGTTAATAGTTCATATCTTTTAGAATTTATATTAATATTTTACATATTTTCTGAAAGCACAAACCCAAAAACAGTTCTCTATCTAAGTAACCAAGTCTGACTGTTCTCACCGGTCCTCATCTGCAATTACTTTTCTATTTCTTTGCTTGTACTTTTCTTTCCTCCGGTAAGAAGCTCATGCAACTGGCCAGGATCTCATGTTGCATGCATAATTTTGTTAGGCTCGTTACTGGCTCTTATTTCTTACTTATTAAAGATTACATTTGTGCAGAATTTACTTTGAGAATATGCATATAACATTAACTTATGGAACTGTTGCCCGCTTGGTGTTATCAGAACATAAACGTTAATAAATTTGTTTTTCTAAATTGACAATAAATAGAAAAATATATCTAATATTAAATGATAAACCGGCTTGGAGATGCGAGAAGATCCCAACAGAACCCACAAGAGAAGAGAGACTCACTTCTCTAAGAGATAATTACGGGAGGCTACAAGCAAAGAACCAGACAACTAATGAGATATACAATTTATTATCTAATTTTGTTATCATTAAATAAAAAATAAACTATATTCATATTACTCTATTTCTAATTTAGAAAAAGGTAAATAATAAGCAGATAATTTATTTATTATCTAACTCTTTTTTATTAGATAATAAATTGAACCATATGCATATTCTCCTTTGCGAACTTGGAAGAGGATGAATAATATGCATGCTTGAGAAAGGCAAAGAGTATAAAAACTCTCAATCGAATTAGTCACTAGTTTTGTTTGTCGCAAAGTAACATGCAGTTTACATATAAATGTTTATTCAGTGACATCTAACATTTTATATTATTGTCGGTGGCTGGGGTTGGCTTGTAGATTCGTTTGTGGATTTCAGTGTCGGGTATAAAAGAAAACCCTTACCTCCTGGTTCGCATGGGCGACTCGGGTAGCCGGGTGTAATCCTTGTAACAACAAAGCTCCATGGGAAAACAGTTACATAAACAAACCAAACCAAACAAAAACGCTTTATGTTCTAGCAACGCGACTCTGTAAACACAAGGTTAATGGCTTTATTTGTCCTTTCATCGTCGGGATAACAGTTGACATGTTTTGTCCGGTCATCGCACATGAAATCCCCAAGCGAGATGGGCCTAAAACAACAGAGGATCACAGTCCCAAGATAAGCTTGAGCCGCGTAGAATCTGCCCTTTCGATCGCTTTCGCATGATAAAAACTAAACTTCCTAGTGAGAAAATTTACTTCCTGCCAGTCGTTGGTGCTTCACATATTCTCTTCGTTTCTACATCTAGGTCGTTACCATCTAAGATATTTGACGACATCCAGTTGATCGGTGGCGCTCTAGGATAGGGAAAAGCTGCAGTCTCATGCAGTCTCACCTGCATGACACGCTACCTGTCGTCTGTTTCTAGAGCATGAAGCTAAAACTGATCTAAAGATTCTAAACGAACACACTTTTCACCTCACTGAACTCACACGCACTAAGACACTTGGAGACGCTCTTCTGTATGATGCTTGTCCATCTACAAACTTGACACGAATGAGTGCGGATGGACGATGACGACCGAGACAACTGTGACAAAAGGTATGATGACCGAGAACAAGTCATAGCTGGAAAGATCACCGAGCAGGAAAAAGGTGATATCGGTGATGAAAAAGAAGAAAAGAGAAATAGTTTTGTGGATATAATCCCGACAAAGTACAAAAGCTGGTTTGTAAAGGGAGCAAGAAGCAATTTAACCTTACGTACTTTATCGAAATCCGGGCAACTGGAGAGTACCAGTGGAGCTGTCGTCCTTAGAATCGGAGCAGTATGCCGTATAGCAGTTTAGTCGTACTGTACGAAATCCTGTGTCGTTTGTTGAACACTAGATCTGCTGGCGGCTCGAAAAGGTTAAAGTAGAAACGTGCAGTTGTTCTGATATTTAATCCTTTACCGGCCATATCTCGTATCTGACCGTCGTAGGATCTGTCAGAGGGGTCTTTCTTTTCCCGTTTAGCTACGAGTGCCCACGTGGATGAATCTTACCTACGTACCTTATCTATCTCAAGCGTATCGTCATACAGTGGCGGTCCTTGAAAAAAGTGAGATTGTTGGCAGTATTCAAATTGCGAAAGTTCCAACGCCTCTCCTTGGTATAAGGTAATGCACTGCACGTGACAATAAGTTGTTCGACCGACATTTTTCCAGTAAAGCATTTTCAAATTTTTCTCCGCAAGCATAATATCCTTCCCCACAGCCTTGTACAGTGAATTTCGTTTTCTCTTATAAAAAATGTCTAAATACTATAAATATATATTACAATAAATTATTAGAAAAATTAAATTAATTCATAAATAATATATGTTAACTAGTCTCTGAGTAGCCAACTCATCAGGATATAACCCATAAGTGGAATCCGGGTTGATGCGTTGTTGGGAGGATAAGTCCGGAGCACTAACTTCCAAAGGACATTAATTAATGTTCTAACGTTTCTCGTTGAAAAAGTTAGAACATTAATTAATGTACACCTATGTACACTTCGAAGTGTTCATGGGTGAATATCCTTTCTCAATGGATATCGTTGAGGGAGGATAATATCATGCGCAGCAAGCATAATGCCACAGACAACGAGCATAATATCACGAGTTCGATTAAAATTTTCACTCGTGATTCATGCAGTGTAATGCACTACCCGGCCTGAGGTTCACTCCGTAACCTCACGCCCTCAAGCAATGTAAGCCACACCCTCGAGCAATGACTTACATTCATAAACCCCCTGTGTTGTCGTGTGACGTACTTTCTTATCTGGAAATACATCGAGTATCTGACTGTGGAGAGTACGTGACGCACTTCGTAATTCAGAACCAGCGACCACCCAACCTCGTTCTGACCTCTAAGTACACTCTTGTAGTTACGCAGGATTACTCCTTTTGTCCATTTAGTATACAAGATATCGTTCCCACAGAGGATTTACATAAGTAACGCTGCTCTAAGTTCTAAGATCTGTTCAAACACACAAACACACGGGTTTTGCATAGAAACCCCGTCTTCTCACAAAACCACGCATCTTCCAGATACGCCAAAATATACTATGGATCTAAATAAACAACTACTAACTAAAATATCACACAACTATTCACAGAGAAGCTCGGGAAGACGATCTTCCTACTTCCGGTCTTCTCGATACTGTCTTCCCGAAGCGATTCTCGTCTTCTGGGGATTCAACTCATCTTCTCACACCTCCAGAAAACTGTCCTGCTTCGCAGAAGTCGACTAGCACGGCTGTTACACCTTGCTCTCATACTCACATTCCAACGGGTTAGATTAATCACAAGGTGTATGCCCCCTGTAGCCTTCCCAAGCTTCTGCCTACAGAAATGGTCTTCCTGCAGCATTACAATGACATTCATCTTTACGGAAGCTCAATAGAAGTCTCGGAAACTCACTAGAAGAAGGTAAGAAGATGAGGAAGATGGGAGAAGATGGGGAAGATGAGAAAATCCAACGGGAGAAAACAAGATGGAAAGGAGCAATTAAGATTCCGACAGGCTTCTAGTCCGGATCCTGACTAACAAGCCATCCCTGCTTGTAATAGTTTGGGGAGGAAGACAACAAACATGGGTACAGCTGCACCGTCTTCTTCTTGAGGATGTCGTCTTCTGCTGTGGGAAGAAGGCTTCTTTCTTCTTCACTTCGCTGCTCTGACTACTATGTCTTCTGGGATCCCTTACCCATAAGACCGTCCGTACGCTGTCGTGATGTGAATCATTTCACATAGTGAATAATTCACCTCTCAATTAGAAGTTAGTCTCTCTAAGTGAAGCTAAGACCTCAGAGAAGTCGATTCTGGAAGAAGTGAGCATTCAAAAATCTGAAAACACCACAGCGTAGGTCTCGTCGCGCTGATCACCGTGGTATGTTCAGAAGTCACAAACGGAGTTGCAGGCTAAAAATTACTTGGAGTTCTTCTACAAGATTTCTGATACCGGGAAATTTACCATAAATCTGAGTGAGTTCAAAAAATACTTTTTAGATTTTACTCATGTAGATTGTAGTATGTAGTATTTGTTTAGAATTCGAAATGTACAAAAAGAGCATGTCTAGAGAAAGTTATGGCACTTTGTGTTAGCAAAGGAAAGACGAAATACCGCAACTTTCTAGCATATTAGCTTAGAAACTGGTCTTCAAAACCAGTTGTGAGATCAGCTTCCGTGGTGTAGCTGAGAAACTTGTAGGGAGGAGGTCTCCGGATCAAATCCATTCAGACTCACAACCGGCTTGGAGTAGGCTGGCCCCTTCGGAGAAATATGAGGGGCACCAAGTTGCCTAGGGGCAGGACACTAGATGTCCCTTAAATGTACCGTGAATGCGGGACGCCTCCGTCTACCCGTGCACTAGTGCAGTCACCTAGTGTGGATGCTAGAGGGAGATTAATCAAGTGAAACTGATACCTGAGGCCATACTTACGGCACTTTAAAGTTTAAGGGGGCAGAAAACGACAATGGTGATAACTCGGGCTCCACGTGTCAAAACGAGGTGATTCCGGTGGCCAGAGGTAGCCGTGGCAGAGTTACTTCGATTGGAGGTGTCAGATGCTGACTGTACAGCCAAGTCGGTGACCATCCGTACAGATGAACCTGCGAAGCTTAGTGAAATAGTCTTCTTACGTGTAGATGTATTATCAGTGATTTATTTTTCTGCTGCCATCTGTTTAGGGGGATCTTTTACCCCTGCCAGAGGGAGATTACCACCGGGTTTCGAAATGGACCTCTCACTTTTGGGTTGACGAGGTAATTAGTACGAATCCGGTTGCGGCCCTCTAAGTCTTGGGGTAGCAAGATGGCATCAAAGATACTCCAAGTCGGTACCAATTCTTTTGTAGAAAAATGAAAGTTCAAAATATTATTCACTTGAGTCGAAAAATCAAGTGAAACTGATACCTGAGGCCATACTTACGGCACTTCAAAGTTTAAGGGGGCGGAAAACGACAATGGTGATAACTCGGGCTCCACGTGTCAGAACGAGGTGATTCCGGTGGCCAGAGGTAGCCGTGGCGGAATTACTTCGATTGGAGGTGTCAGATGCTGACTGTACAGCCAAGTCGGTGACCGTCCGTACAGATGAACCTGCGAAGCTTAGTGAAATAGTTTTCTTACGTGTAGATGTATTATCAGTGATTTATTTTTCTGCTGCCATCTGTTTAGGGGGATCTTTTACCCCTGCCAGGTGACACTGAAGGTTACGTAGGATGGAGGAAAACCCAGGGGGGTGTACTCCGGAGAGAGACGATTTGGAAGGCATTGTCGAGAATTACCGCAGAGAGAGAATTATCGCATTATCGGAGAGCAGAGAATTGTCAATCATCGAGCAGTGTAGAGTTTAATGTGCGGAGACTATCGAGTAGAAAGAAACAGTAGAGCTGAGGAGAAGATTTATACAGAGGTTACGTCCGAAGAGAACTTTTGTCTGATCAGAGTTTTGATATTGAGGGATTGAGAATAGAGAACAGAATCGAGTAGAGAGGAGACCAAGAACTTGTACGTGTATCTTTCTGAATAGGAAACGGAAAGCTTCTAGGTGAACGCGCTGGTGCTTCACAGGAGCAATTTTCTGATATTCTGAGTTACCGAACGTGAGCTTTGCAATCTGAATGATCTGGAGTTGAAGATCTACTTGCACGCTGTGTGTTTATCTTGGCCAGATCGAGAACGAGGTGGTGTGGTTTCTTGCGGTCCGTATTTCGTGTGTGGTTTTCGTCCTCCTCTTCACGATCGTATCACAGCTAGAAGGTTCGCCCTTCTCAGGAAACTCTTGCCTCGACATACAATCTGGTGCTTCCACTGAGAGACTTCTTGGGGTGATTGATCGTGAAGTTGAGTTCCAAAGATGAAGAAGAAGATGGATCGGAAGAGCGGAAGCGCTGCTGGTGCTACCTCTACGGCTGCTGCATCTACGTCTGCTGCAGCACCTACTGTAGCCCCTGCGACTGCAGCAACATCTGCATCTGGTCTCGACACAACTGAGATTCTGAGGACGCTTGCGGCCCTGGTCCAACAGCATCCGATCGTTGGGGGGGGTGAGTTTAAATTCACAAAAGCTTTGCAAGCGATAGTGAATAGATGTGGCAGATTTGAAGGTAGAGATATTTCTAGGTATTTGCGTGAGTACCGAGGAGAGATGGAACTTGTTAGAGTTACGGATATAGAGATGATAACCAGCTTTGAGTTAGCTGTAATCCCTGAGTTGCGGGACCAAGTTAGAGATGTACAGA
This sequence comes from Asterella californica, assembly GCA_036924285.1. Classification (NCBI taxonomy): domain Eukaryota; kingdom Viridiplantae; phylum Streptophyta; class Marchantiopsida; order Marchantiales; family Aytoniaceae; genus Asterella; species Asterella californica. The sequence continues at coordinate 715,599 of JAYKYS010000013.1, forward strand.
GAAGAAATCTAGGTGTCTGGATGAGTTTCGAGCGATCTCTTCGAGAGGAGTTTCTCGAAGAAGATTCAGAGAGAGTCACTAGAAGAACGTTTCTAGATTGGCTGAAGGAGGAGTTACTACTGATTGGGGAAGAGTCGAGGACGCTGTTGCTGTACTAACAAGACAGAGGAGGGGAAGAGTGGTTGTGAGAGGACGTCCGCTTGCAGAAGTGACCGCTCAACCTCGCACTGCTCCTCAAGTACAACAACCCTCGGCTCCAGCTCCTAGACCTGTTGTACCGGCTGCAGTACCTTTGATACCAGTATTGTCAGTTCCTGCACAAAGGGCACTGGTTCAAAGACCTGCAGAGAACCATGGACAGCAGAACCAGATCGAAGACTTGATTCGGCAGATGAGAGAACTGAAGGTGGAGCTAGCTGGCTTGCAGAGAGAGCAGCCACCGGCGCCTGCTGCTGCACGTCCAGGAGGTGCTCCTGTTCGTAGATGTATCTGGTGTGACAGTCTTGATCATTTTCATGGAGACTGTCAAGAGCTTACGGCTGCCTTACGAGATGGTGTGATTCGCTACCAGAATGGTAGGCTACACCTTTCTTCGACTGGAGAGCCGCTGAGCACACAGTTTGGACGAGGAGGCATGAGGAGTCTGCCTCAGATTGCCACAGCTGCAACTGTAAATGCGTTGATGGCACCACCGGTAAATCCTGATGTATATGCCGGACATATTGAGGTTTCTTCTAGTCCCACGTTGCTAGATAGGACTGCTGAGAAGAATATTGCTCCGGTCCCGTCTGAAATACTGAAGAGAGGAGCTGAGACTATCCGTAGAGTCACAAGGTGGGGTGATCCTGTTGACGCTACGTCTATCAAAGCATTCTTGGACGTGGATAGACACGTTCACTGGCAGGATGCTTCTGTGGAGGAGAAGAGGCGGCGAGAAGCCTCTGAACTTGATACTGGAGTTCCAGAGGAGACTGGAGATAGACGGAGGGTCACAAGGAGGCGAGCAGCCCCTCCAGAAGACGTCCCATCTACTTCTGCAGCTCCTCCACCTGCACCAGGTCCGATGGAAGACGTGCAGAGATCCCAGCAGGAGCCAACGACTGCTGGTAGACGGTTTACTGCCCAAGAGAAGGGGAAGGGACCGACTTACAAGTTGGCAGCAGATATAGAGACTTCAACTGATCTCAAGAGCATCTTGGAGTAGAGAATACTTGACGCACGAATCGAGTTTTCTCTCCGAGAAGTTTTTGGTATTGCGAAGAAGGAGTTTTACGAGCTGATTATCGACATCATCAAGCGGAAGAGACAGGTGATGTCTGAACAAGTAGAGAGCCAGATGATAGAGATGGTAGGAGCTTCTGTTAATGATGCAGAATTCGGGAAGGTGCACTTTCAGGAGGCTGATGATACAAAGTACCAGCAAGAAGCGTTGGTTGCTGGTACCAATACTGTTGAATTTGATGATGATGAAGCTGACGATGAGAGTCCAGCTGCTGATAGTGACTTCAGGAAGAGACACTGGGCTCGTGCTACGACGGCTACACGAGTTCGTCTCGGAAGTTTTGAACCTGTTGCTGCGTTAGTTGATCACGGTTCAGAGATCAACATCATGTCACGGGAGGTGTACGAGAGAGGACAGTGGTCTATCAAACTGAACCATGGTTGGGTGCTACGAGCTGCAAACAACCAGAAGGGTGAGTTATACGGCGCTTGTCTTAACATGAGAGTGAAGTTGGGTGATGTGGAGGTAGATCAGCACTTCTTCGTGCAGTCTTCTGCTTCATATCTTGTGATTCTTGGTCAGCCTTATATCACCGCAGTTAGAATGGAGACGAAGGTGATGGATGATGGATCTCACTATGCTAGGATCCGTAGTCCAGATGATAGACATTCTGTGCAATTTTTGACCGTTCGTTCGAACCACGAACAAAACAGACAGACTTTGAGAGATTCTCCTATCTGTAGGAGTAAGGGTTTTCTGAAACCACTCTTGTAGGTCGGGATACCAAGAGTGATAGATCTTCTACTACTATGATCCCGCTTGAGCAGCCTGAGGGATCACATGAGGTTGATGGAAAGGCTGCTCAAGATTCAGAAAGTAGTTGCACTGTACATAGTTGGAAATCTGGTTTGATGGCTTTCAGTTCTGATGATTGGAGTGAATTCACGCGGATGGAGGATTTGATAGAGAAGAGTAGAAGGCATATGGAGAGGTGTGCAACAAATCTGCGTTGTACAGGAGTTCTGAGTGAAGATGAGATGATTTCTGGTGTTTACGAGGAGTTTGTAGGTGTACAGTCTTTTGTTCGTTGGCTGGATGATGTAGATAAGTTGATGGAGCAGATGGGAGGAAGGGTGGTGATCCCTATCCACTCTCGTAATGTCTATGAGGAGATTGCCTCGTGCTTGCAATCTCGTCCTCATCCGAGACTGGAGAGTGGATGGAAGGATGCAATCTGATGGTGTGGCTCTCGTGAAGAAGTAGAGGTTCACACCAAATACAAAACTGTAGCGAAGAAGGTGAAACCAGTGGCGACCCAGTTACCTGTTGATTCACAACAGCAGATGGAGTTAGCTGCCACGGAGCCTGTATTGAGAGATCCTAAACAGATAGGACACGAGTTTACTCAAGAGACACTCGAGCAGCTCCAGATAGGAGGGGGTGGCTTCTTGACTGAAGTGGAGAAACGAGCTTTTGAGCAGATGATAGTTAGCCATGGTAAGGTATTTTCTTTCTCAACTGGAGAGTTGGTTGTGTGGATCCTAGTGTGATAGCTCCGATGGTTATCTTCACTATTCCTCACGTACCTTGGGACTTGAAGCCGATTTCAGTCCCTCGTGCTTTGCTACCGAAGGTTATTGAGTTACTGAAAGAGAGGATGTTGATGGGTATTCTTGAACCATCTATGACTCCGTACTCTAGCCGATGGTTCACAGCACCTAAGAAGACAGGAGCCTTACGCTTCATCCAAGACTTGCAGCCTGCCAACAACATCACGATTCGAAACGTAAGGACAGGACCTGTGGTTGATGAAGTAGCCGAGGCATTTGCTGGAAGATCTATCTATTCTATTGGAGATCTGTTTTCAGGTTATGATCAGTTTCAGCTTGCTTTAGAGAGTAGAGACTTGACTACCATGCGTACACCTTTGGGATTGATGCGGATGTGTACTCTTTCTCAAGGTGCAACAAACTCAGTAGCCCATATGCAGAATGCGATGCATAAGGTGTTACGAGAGTTTGTACCTGAGGTTACTATCCCATTTCTGGATGATATCTCCATGAAAGGTTGTCCGATGGAGGACAAAGACGAAACTATGACTGCTGATGGTTGCAGAAAGTTTGTTGCAGACCACATTCGAGATGTGGAGAAGATTCTGATGCGCTTGGAAGAGGTACACCTTACTCTGTCAGGTACCAAATCTCGTTTTGGAATGTCAGAGATTGTGGTGGTTGGTCACTTATGCGGTACTTTTGGAAGACGGCCGAACCCAGAAAAGGTAGATGCTATAGCGAGGATAGTAGACTGTACCAACATCACTGAAGTTCGACGATTCTTAGGAGCTTGTGTGTTCTTTCGTGTGAGTATTCCTCATTATGCACACATTGCCGAGCCTCTGTATGCACTCTTGAGGAAGAAAAAGAGGTTTACTTGGCGGCAAGAACATCACGAGACGATGGAGCAGCTGAAAGAGATTCTGAAGTCTCCACCTGTACTAAGGAGACTTAGCTATGAGAGCGAAAGACCTATCATACTGGCTGTTGACACGAGTCCAAAGGCGATTGGATGGGCAGTCGGTCAAGAAGATGCAGAAGGTGTGCGGTTTGTTTCAAGGTTTCGAGCCCGGATCTTAACAGATAGACAACGTAACTATCCTCGGGTGAAGCGTGAGTTGTGGGGAGTTGTTACTGCTATGAAGGTAGACCGAGAGTTCTTGATAGGTGCACGTGTGATACTAGAAATAGACTGTTTACCTTTGCTAGGTATGATAGCAAACTGTAATACTCCGGACATAGCAATGCTACGTTGGATTGCTTATATCCGGAGTATGAACCCCGAGCTGAAGCATATAGCAGGAAAAGATAATCCTGTTGCAGACATGTTATCTAGAGCCCGTTATACAAATGAAGAAGAGATGTTTGCAAAAGTCGAAGATGAAGAGAAGAGAGACGTTTGGTGCCAAGTTTGTCAGCAGACTTCAGACTTGGAACCACTACCGTTCTACGAGGAGTTCTACACGGAAAAGTTCCGCGATATCGGATACTATCTGAGTTTATTATGTAGAAGAGAAGGATGGAGTGATGTAGAGTTCAAGGAGATCAGACGAAAGGCGTACGGTTACCTTCTACGTGAAGCGTCCGAGGTTATCTGTGGAAGCGTCCAAAGAGAAGAGATGGGATGCTTGCTAGAGTGGTGGATGATCAACCGACAAAGCTGAATCTGCTTAAGGAGTTTCATGACACCTTGTGGGCTGGACACCGTGGAGTTTGGGCTACGTACACGAAGATGAAGGAACGATACTGGTGGAAGGGTTTGTATCAAGACGTAGTGGATTTTGTTGGGTCGTGTCTGCACTGCCAGTTCTACTCTAAAGTCCGCTACAGAGATGGACTTGTACCTACTTACCCACCTAGTATTCGTTTTTCGTGGGTCCTTGATCTTGTGATGATGTCGCCGGGACTATGGGGGATGCGCTACTTGGTGTTAGCTCGGGAAGATCTCTCCAACTATGTGGAGGGACGAGCATTGCGCACGAAGACTACAGAGAACATATGTAGATTCGTGCTTGAAGATATAATCTGTCGTTATGGATCTGTTGGAAGGCTACGAGCAGATAGGGCGAGTTGAGAGGTGCAGAAGCGAAGGAGTTCTTTGCTCATTATGGAGTAAAGCTTCGTCTTACTACTGCCATGAATCCAGAAGGGATTGGTAAGAGTGAACGAGGACATCCTTCTATCGTTCACGCTGTCGTGTCGTGGACCGGCTCCTACATGAAAATCAAATTTTGACTTTTGTCGCTCCAAAGACACTTATGGGTAAGACAAGCTAGGCCCTAGCTTACGAGTTTTTGGCACAATTTCAGATCTCCATTGCCATCGCATAGATGGGTAGAGCTCCTTGTCAGCTTTCCATAGGCACTTTGTCTACTTCGTTTGGACGCCTAGTGGAAACGTTACAGGACTCGAAAGATGGAGAAAATAAGCTAGGCCCCAGCTTACGGGTTTTTGGCACCACTTCGGATCTTCGTTTTTATCGCACCAGTGGATAGAGCTCCTTGTCAGCTTTCCATAGGCACTTCATCTACTTCGTTTGGACGCCTAGTGGAAAAGTTACAAGACTCGAAAGATGGAGAAAACAAGCTAGGCCCCAGCTTACGGGCTTTTGGCGCAACTTCGGATCTTCACTTTCATCACATAGATGGGTAGAGCCCGTTGTCAGCTTTCCATGGGCATCTTATTTACTTCGTTTGGACATCCAGAGAAGAAGTTATGCGATTCGAAAGAAGGTAAAATCAAGCTAAGCCCCTAGTTACTTGCTGACTGGATATTTAGGGCTCCAGACGTTATATCAAAGACGCAAGGGGCCTGCTTCTTATTATTGAAGGTTGAACTTCGTACGTACAGACTGTAACAAGGGGGCTGCTTAAGGGGCTTGCTTGCGCCTGCGACCTGTCAACGGACGGTGCGGGAGATTTGGAAGTCCAATGCAAACGCGCAAGGCGTCGTGGGGTTCAGATCTGTGCAGGCTACGCACTGGTTCAAACGGTTTGGGAAGAGATGGATCAGGGAGTGCGTACTGAGTGAAATTGAGACGCAGGAAGCAGATTTGAAGTTTTCAGTTACCTGTGAAGGAGAGTTGGACCGTTCGGGCCGTTCCGGAGTCCAAACTTGCTGTCCTTGGATCCATCGGGATCAGAACATCGAGTTCTACAGGAAATTGAAGACGATACCAGTTTTCATCGGGCGGTTTGGAAGTTCTGAGTGAAATTGGCTCGCAGGGAAACGCTTACATCAGATTTTCGTTCACCTGCTACCTGAGGTTGGGCTGTTCTTCGCGATCGGTTAGCCAAGCTCTTCGTTCTTGGTGCCTACGCGATCAGGGAGTCTTCATCTACTCATAGGAGAAGACCGTGTGCAGATTGGATTGTTGGTTTGGGTGTGGTGAGCGAGTTTGAGCCGTAGGGAGCCGATTTACGTCAGGTTTTTGCAACCTGCGACCAAATTTCTTGCGTGGTTTTGCAAGGGGAACTCCAAACGGCTTGTTTGGAGTCTCGTTGGGTTCAGGGTAGCTAGATCTATCTGCCAGCGAAGACGGATATCAGTTTGGACGATCCGTTTGTGCGGTGTGAGCGATTTTAAGCCGCAGGGAGGAGTTTTTGGAGATTCGGTCACCTGCGACAAAAAATCGGCGATATCTCGGCTGTTGGGAGTCGGATCTGAAGGTTTCTTGGGTTAACGGAGTCAGCGGAGGAGATCCTATCGACATCTGAAGTCCGTTCAGCGAAAGGAGGAAGTCCACAGATAGGCCTTTTTCGGTTTCTTCGCTACGGGTTTTGCTCTTTTGAGTTCGTTAGAGTTTTGGTTGGCTGTACACAGCTTGTGATAGCTAGCTTTAGCTAAGAACTTGTACATGGATGTGATTTGGACTTGGGTTTGGATCGTGTGATACTGTTGTGGCTCTGTTTGTTAGCAAAGGGAAGTTTCTCTTGCTTTGAGCTACGATTCGGTGTTTTCGGGTCAAGGTTGCGATTCAAGGGTTGTTTTCAAGGGCTTTTGAAGCAGGTTACAGACTGCTCTGGTCTGGTTTTCAGTTCTGTGCTCTTAAGAGAAAGAGCCGGAAGTGTACATACTTTCAGAGTGGTATATATCGCAGCATTCCTTTCGTGGTTGTCCTTCTCTGTCTTGTCTCTGTTTAGCACACAGCATCTCCACAGCCAGGAACCTCGCGTTTTCCTGGACATCCTTCACGCACAAAATATCCGACACGATACGGTGGTGAACTCGACGTGAAGGTCCGGGGTGGAGATATTTGTGTGTTAGAACTGGGCAGAGGAGATCAATAATCATGAACGAGGATGAGGATGGATACTGTTGTTCGGGAGGATGCTGTGGACCTGGGATGATGGATTTCTAGACGGTTGGGATCATGGGAGGATGGGACGATGGGACGAGCCATGACTATGGATGGGATGGACGGATCAGAGGGTATACTAGGGATGCAGTTGGATGCAGCAACTGCACGTTTGTTTCAAGCCTTCACTTTGTTTATGCGACAAGAGCAAGGGAAGCAACAAAAGAAAGCTTTGGGGACGAAGGCGCTTCGGAGGATGATCGACAAGTTCGATCTATTTGATGGGAGAGACATCTCAAAATACTTGAGATGCTACAAGACGGAGATGGATTTGGATCAGGTACCGGAGAAGGAGATGATCGAGACGTTCGAACTCGCTGCAGTGCCTGAGATAAGGGAGCATGTGAAGGGTCTAGCAAAGCGTTTTGGGATGAACTGGGATACATTTTCACATGCACTGATGGAGGAGTATTTCTTGGGAAACTCAAATCGAGTAACCAAGAAATCTTTTTTGGGATGGGTCAACGGATCCAGCAAGGGTTTACAGCCTACAGAGCTGTTAAGGGAGTTCGAGAGACAATTCTCTCAACTACCTCGGGTAGACAAGCTTACCTTGGAGAGCTACAAGACAGAGCTGTTTCTTCAAGCTGCAGATGAACCATGGCAGGAACAGTTGGAGCTACTTCTGGAGGATGCGGAGGAAGAAGATGGGTTAACAAGGAATTGGGAGGTTGTGCATGAAGCGGTTGAACTTCTTGTCCGGAGACAGACAAGGGAAAGGGTTACAAGGTTGACACATGTATCACTGACTACCACACCGGTTCAGGTAGTATCTGAGGTTCAACATCCAGTTGTGGTTGTAGAGGAGAAGGATCCAGCCATCGAGGACCTACAGCAAAAGATGCAAGATTTGCGAGCTAAGTTTACTAGATTGGAGGATAAGGGATCATCGACTGAGATGGAGCTTGTACCCAAACCAGCTTGGGTACATCAGTGTATGTGGTGTGATGGTACTGACCATCAACAGGACGATTGCATCGATTTTGCAGAGTCTTTGCAACGTGGGGTTATTTCTTGGGAGGATGGAAAGGTTGCATTCACAAGTACGGGTACTCTCTTTCAAGCCAACGTTGGTAAAGGAGGGATGAAGAAGTTTGTAGATGATTACCTTGCGGCACATGCAGTTGTAGCTATCGAAGCTACAAGTTATGGTGCTAGGGTGGAGGAGATTGAGCATGATCTCCATAGAGATGGTTTGGGTGAGCACGAGGATCTAAACGAGCTTAGGTTGGATACTGCATCTACGATGCAGAGCGAGAAGAAAGGACAAGAAGAGATTTCTTCGGAGAAGCAAGCCAGGGAGGATAAAGTTCAACAGGAAACTATTCTTCCTGAACTGGCAATGGAGGACGATCCTTCACAACTAGAGGAGATGGTTCAGGTGCAGATAGCGGACATGGTTGATCTGGTTGCAAACATACAACAACCAGATATTGATGCAGTGGCAGATGTGAAGGGAGGTTGGGAGGAGCGCATTCAAGATGTCAAGGTCGAATTTATTTCACGAGAGATCTTGGATGCGACTACAAGGAAAGTCCATGATACTTACATCGACTTCATCAAGGACGGACTTGTTGAGGACGAAGGAGAGTGGATGGATGCTTTTGAGGCTACGGGTATAGGATGATGGGTAAGGATGGCTTACAGGGGAGAAGCCATTGTTGAAGGTGATTTGTGTTGGGAGGATGATGCTTGGGGGATTGTAAATATTTTCAGGGAGGTTGTGAGGATTTTCAGAAGAAGATATCAGGGAGGATGATGGTTGAGGAAGATACTATTCTACAGCGAGACAATGATGGTTGCAGTTGAGGATTCTGGTTGCAGCAGTGTGGTTCTTTTTTTCCAGAAAACAAAAAAGAGAGTTGGATAGGTACGATGACATGTACAGACTTGAGGTTGAGGGTTCCAGTCAGATATATGATGGTGATTGCATTGACGGATGATGTCTACTACGACACTTGGGTCACAAACCTCGACGATGAGGTTCTACAGGACGGATGGAAGACAATTCTATGGTATGATGGGTTATTCTTTCTATGTCTTCGCATATTGAAGATGTGTAGATTTAGAGGGGGTGATTGGATGGGAGGTTCGAGGAGAAAGTCAATGAGCATGGATCTAGGGAGGATCATGGCAGGGTAGCAACTTCAAGATGACGATCAGGTTGCAACTTTGAGGATGAGGTTGACTGAGATGGGAGGGAGGATGACAAGATGGTTGAGTGCCGGTCCACTCCTTGGTTGGTATCTCTGGTGCATACCGGAGGATGCACAGGTTTGGAGGGGGTGGATGTCGTGTCGTGGACCGGCTCCTACATGAAAATCAAATTTTGACTTTTGTCGCTCCAAAGACACTTATGGGTAAGACAAGCTAGGCCCTAGCTTACGAGTTTTTGGCACAATTTCAGATCTCCATTGCCATCGCATAGATGGGTAGAGCTCCTTGTCAGCTTTCCATAGGCACTTTGTCTACTTCGTTTGGACGCCTAGTGGAAACGTTACAGGACTCGAAAGATGGAGAAAATAAGCTAGGCCCCAGCTTACGGGTTTTTGGCACCACTTCGGATCTTCGTTTTTATCGCACCAGTGGATAGAGCTCCTTGTCAGCTTTCCATAGGCACTTCATCTACTTCGTTTGGACGCCTAGTGGAAAAGTTACAAGACTCGAAAGATGGAGAAAACAAGCTAGGCCCCAGCTTACGAGCTTTTGGCGCAACTTCGGATCTCTTCGAACGTTTCGACAAGACTCACCGACTACGACCAAAGCCAATACGTGTTGGTGATTGGGTTCTGGTGTATGATAGCACGCTGGAGAATCAGCATTCTACACTTCGTAAGTTCTCGCGAAGATGGTTCGGGCCTTATGTTGTGCTAGATGTTTATGAGAATACCACTTATAGTTTACGTGAGCTGGATGGTACTCTTTTGAAACTATCTGTGGTTGGCAAACGAGTGAAGTTGTTCAAACAACGTGGAGGATCAGTAGATTTGTTCAACTTTCTGGAGTCTGAGCAGAGGATGACAAGAGATGAAGACGTCTCGGTTGCTGAAGAGGCTGAGGCTGAGGAGAGTGATGATGATGATGAAACGACAGAACGATGAAGAGATTGGCACATGTCAGAGGATGTGCAGGTTTAGAGGGGGTGGATGTCGTGATGTGAATCATTTCACATAGTGAATAATTCACCTCTCAGTTAGAAGTTAGTCTCTCTAAGTGAAGCTAAGACCTCAGAGAAGTCGATTCTGGAGGAAGTGAGCATTTGAAAATCTGAAAACACCACGGCGTAGGTCTCGTTGCGCTGATCACCGTGGTATGTTCAGAAGTCACAAACGGAGTTGCAGGCGAAAAGTTACTTGGAGTTCTTCTACAAGATTTCTGATACCGGGAAATTTACCATAAATCTGAGTGAGTTCAAAAAATACTTTTTAGATTTTTCTCATGTAGATTGTAGTATGTAGTATTTTTTTAAAATTCGAAATGTACAAAAAGAGTATGTCTAGAGAAAGTTATGGCACTTCGTGTTAGCAAAGGAAAGACGAAATACCGCAGCTTTCTAGCATATTAGCTTAGAAACTGGTCTTCAAAACCAGTTGTGAGATCAACTTCCGTGGTGTAGCTGAGAAACTTGTAGGGAGGAGGTCTCCAGATCAAATCCCTTCAGACTCACAACCGGCTTGGAGTAGGCTGGCCCCTTCGGGGGAATATGAGGGGCACCAAGTTGCTTAGGGGCGGGACACTAGATGTCCCTTAAACGTACCGTGAATGCGGGACGCCTCCGTCTACCCTTGCACTAGTGCATTCACCTTGTGTGGATGCTAGAGGGAGATTACCACCGGGTTTCGAAATGGACCTCTCATCTTCGAGTTGACGGGGTAATTAGTACGAATTCCGTTGCGGCCCTCTAAGTCCTGAAATCGAAAAATCAAGTGAAACTGATACGTGAGGTCATACTTACGGCACTTCAAAGTTTAAGGGGGCGGAAAACGACAATGGTGATATCTCGGGCTCCACGTGTCAGAACGAGGTGATTCCGGTGGCCAGAGGTAGCCGTGGCGGAGTTACTTCGAGTGGAGGTGTCAGATGCTGACTGTACAGCCAAGTCAGTGACCGTCCGTACAGATGAACCTGCGAAGCTTAGTGAAATAGTCTTCTTACGTGTAGATGTATTATCAGTGATTTATTTTTCTGCTGCCATCTGTTTAGGGGGATCTTTTATCCCTGCCAGGTGACACTGAAGATTACGTAGGATGGAGGAAAACCCAGGGGGTGTACTCCGGAGAGAGAGGATTCGAAAGGCATTGTCGAGAATTACCGCAGAGAGGGAATTATCGCATTATCGGAGAGCAGAGAATTGTCAATCATCGAGCAGTGTAGAGTTTACTGTGCGGAGACTATCGAGTAGAAAGAAACAGTAGAGTTGAGGAGAAGATTTACACAGAGGTTACGTCCGAAGAGAACTTTTGTCTGATCAGAGTTTTGATATTGAGGGATTGAGAATAGAGAACAGAATCGAGTAGAGAGGAGACCAAGAACTTGTACGTGTATCTTTCTGAATAGGAAACGGGAAACTTCTAGGTGAACGCGCTGGTGCTTCACAGGAGCAGTTTTCTGATATTCTGAGTTATCGAACGTGAGCTTTGCAATCTGAATGATCTGGAGTTGAAGATCTACTTGCACGCTGTGTGTTTATCTTGGCCAGATCAAGAACGAGGTGGTGTGGTTTCTTGCGGTCTGTATTTCGTGTGTGTTTTCGTCCTCCTCTTCACGATCGTATCACAGCTAGAAGGTTCGCCCTTCCCAGGAAACTCTCGTCTCGACAACGCAGATCCCAAGTGCTCTACTGAACGAGTCAAGCTACAATGCCACACCTGCTGACAGTCACCGCCACTCAAGGAGAACACTTCCCATGCACAATTGGGAGCGAATTCAAGGAAATCCACCACCTAGAAGACACGAATTAAGCTTCTACACTCAAATCAGCAATCCATTCCCCGAGAAGAAGGTACATAGGTGTTGGGAAGCTCACTCCCTCTACTGTCTGTCCCTACTCCTCGACACATCCGTCTAACCAGCAGGACTGCACGAGGATGCCGTTCCCTGCTCCTAGACTGTCCACTACCTCTGCCTACATCCTCGAACCACTGCTGGTAACGAACATGCAGACCCCTCCGGTATAATCCTAGTCTCTTCTTATGTCTCTAACATCGGGTGTAGTGTGTGACTACTCAACTCATGTGTCTCTGGCTGCACTGAAAGATTTGTATGAGGGCGTGGTGACAGCAACCCGAATTCCTACTCTACGATCCTACTTATGTCTTCACCCCGAGAACACAGAGGAACCACCACCGGGGAGAGAAAATTGCCTCTTCATATGCAAACGGTTTCCCCTGCCTATCTTTGCGCTTCTTACCTTGCCACATGGCTGTCTACTAATTTTACACTTGAAACTGCCACCCTTAAGATAGCATGTTTGATCCTACTAAATCTGGAATTGTCAATCTTCAGTTACTAGCTACTCTGATTGCTCGGTGGCAATCTCTACCTGATCTGCTCCTATCGGAGCTACTAGCTCAGCTTCTGATGGGCTGGCTTCCTCCTCATCGCTCTTCGCTGGCCCTGCTGTTGATGCTGCTGCGTCTTCCTCGGCTTCGGCTTCTGCTTCGGAAGACAGAAACGTCTTCTGGGAAGCTGGGTCGAGTGGTGCTTCCTCCATCTTCTGAGGCACTGGTGTGGGACTAGGGACCATGGCGACCTCATAGGGATCCGAGGAAGTCGCTTCCTCCACGCAGAATACTTGGGAAGACGGCTCATCTTCCTGTCTTCCGAGACGTCTTCCGGAGTCTTCTCGGCTTCCAACGCTGTCACTACCAAGTGCACAACGAGGTCAAACTCCTCCTTCTCCATTCCGGATCCAGTCGATGGTGCTGGAGCTTGAGAAGATCCAGTTGCAAGTGTTGGAAGCGAGGGAAGACCATAGAGTGTCTTCACTCCCTCTATCTGCCGATCCAAGTACCTGAACATGCTCTCCCGGCATTCCACCAACATTGCCTTGGACTCGCTGTCCCATCCTCTAGCTAAGATAAGTAACTTCCTACCCGCGGTGAAGTTAAACTTCTTCCGAAGCGCTTCCACCGTTTGTGCTAGCATCTCCTGTGCACGAGCCTCCGCTGCTTCTCGCTGCGTCTTCTCAGCTGCAACTCGCGCTTCTGCGGCTTCCTGCTGCTTCGTCCATGTCATCTTCTCCTCTGCGAGGGCGGTGATCTTCTCCCACACTCGGAGGACCTCCTAATCGCGTTGCTGTACACGTGCTTGCATCTCCTGGTTGTTCTTCCGAAGCTGCACCAGCTCCTTGGCAGAAGCGGCTGCTTCCGCCTTGTATCGGGCTGCGAGCTTCTCCGTGGTGCGGAGAGTAGCTTCCAACGACTCCGTCTTCTTCTGGTCTTCTTCCTGTCGCAGCAAGGTGCGCAGACCGAATCCAGGTTGCAAGGGCTTCTCCTGAGCCTTCGCTCTCTTCTCCAAAAACTCCATAGCTGGCTGGATCTCTGTGTGGAAGAAGGCGCTGAACTCTTCCAGTCTTCTTCCTGCGGAAGACAAGTTCATCTCTACTACTCGCTCTGAGGTGTCGACCTTGTCTTCCAGAGGCAAGGATGCCTCTTCCACCACAATGGCCTTCATCTTCTGCGCACGAGAAGAAGTTACTCTTCTCATCTTCCGGGGTGGAAGATCCCTCATAACAGGAGCGATTCTCTTCACTGCGCTTCCCCGCATCGCAGTAGGAGTATCCCTTCTTCTCTTGTCTTCGGAAGACTCCTAGGTGTTGCAAAAGCGGTCTTCTGCTCCGATCGGGTACTCAGCAGTTCTTCCTCCGAGTCCGACTCCGATCCTGAATGAATGAGGGAGATGGGCTTCCTAGGTACACTTCTAGGACCCATCTTCCTCGGCGGCGTGGCGTCTTCCGACCCACTAGACTCGTCTTCCCGCACCAGAAGCGTCTTCTGGTGAGAGCTGAGCCTCAACTGCGGCATCAAAGTGGGAGGGGGAGTTGCGGCTGCTGCTCGGTCATCATCTTCCGAGGTCTCCTCCTTCACCTCCTGTTGTCCTGTTGGCCCATACTCTGCCAACTGATCTCTCCTAAGATCCCCCATGGCTATGTACAAGTAGCAGAGGAAAGGTGTCAAGTGTCCTCCCGCCGGGGTACCCAAGTACGCTAGCTCCGCCTGTACATAGTTGTGGACGTATGCGCCCCAGTTGATGGGCACTCCTTCATCCCACACTGCTTCCAGGAACTCCACGTCTTGATCTCCCAGGTACCTCGTCTTCTGCGCTTTCCCCTTGGGAAAGAGATGCAGAAACAGCTTCGCCAGAAGTCGCTTCTTCGGCTCTCGGTAAGATTCGATCTTCCACCCATTCCTACCCTGTCTGTCTTCCACGAAAAGACAAGTGGTGCTCCCAGGCACATGCCACACACTCACGATCCTGGGCAAAATCTTCTTCTCAAGCCAATACCCTCGGTCCTCGGATTCTGATCTGTGGAAAGCCCTACGCCACCAATCTTCAGTCCAGGAAGATTGTCTTCCTCGAGCTACTCCTGCCTTTGCAGGTACACGGTTACGAGGTGGTAACGCTGCCCACACCTCCTCCAGAAGTCCCTGGTCTGCGAGGTTCCAATCCCATAGGAAGAAATCGAGACCTAACTCCTTGAGGAAGGGCGTGGCCTCGGCCAACTCCGCTGCTGGTAACACCAACCCTCGAGGATGCATCGACATACTGGAAGATCTGTTGCACTAAGCCACAAGCACCTACTATGAGCTGAAGGCTCAGTCCTTCCCAAGTGCCCACAGTCTAGCTTCTACTTCTCAGAAGACGAAACTAGTCTTCCAAAAGACAGCTACTTCGTCTTCCGGGATTCTAACAGTACTTCCTAGATAGCTCTTGTCTTCCGAGCTATATCTAAACAACCCTATCTAAGCAAGGCCTCGCATGGATTACCAAGAAGACAACTCACCTTGCATTACATCCTACTTCCTATCAAAAGATAAAAGATTCGCGAAACATAAAGTGCTTCGGAAGATGGTTGCGGGCTCCTGCGGTGACAGTGGCCTTTAGGAAGACACCCGGGACAGTTTTTGATTCAATGTCTTTCTCGGAAGACCTCCCGAAGTCAGGCTTCCCTTCACTGGTCTCACCTGTCTTCGTCTTCCTACGCGCAATCTATTCTCACAACAGACTCAAGACAATTGTACTCTGTTCTTCTGACGTCTCACCTCTCATACACACTCAGAAGAAGCTTGCTGCTCGGTGAGAAGACATGACCCTCGATCATTCTCTCCAAATTCTGCCAGCACGACTCTCTCCTAAGTTTGGGAAGAAGAAGAAATGGCTGCTATGGATCGGACAGAAGAGATCCGAAATGGACCCTCACGTCTTCTCGCTCATTTTGCCAACCTTTCAGTCTTCTAGTCTCTCTAGGAAGATGTGGAGTTGAAAAGCTTGGAAGACCGGGAGGCACATGCCTAGTTCCCGACTTCCAACTTCTCGAAATAACAAAAGAACTCACCACACTACTCAGGATTCGTACCAAGCCTCTCTTAACACAAAAGCAACACCAATCCACTATTGATACGAATTGGTTACAGTCGACTTCCGAAGACAGTCAAGTTTTAGAAGCGTCTTCCGAAGATGTTCCAATCTTCCGAAGCGTCTTCTGTTCAAGGTTTCGGGAGTAGAGGGGTAGTAGGGTAGGGAAATTGATAGTTGGGATCGTCAATTTGGGTAGGGAAGCTCGAATTGAACTCAGGAAGAAGTAGGAAGATGTCTGACAGAAATTGGGCAACGCTTCCACACCCAATGTCACAATAGGAAAAATGAGGATGGAGGGTAATCGATCAGGCTGCCTGCAACCAACCGGGGAAGCGCAGGGGATACCAAACAAAGGCGAGAAGCAGTGGGAAGGAGAAAGAACATGGGAAGAACCTCTACAGTCTTCTGTTTGCTTCCCGAGTTGTCTTCGACCTTCCGCGCGCTTCTGGCTCTGGTCTTAGCTCCAATGCGACCCCACTGAGCTGCGTCTGTCGTCAGCTCCTGTCTACGCTTCAATCGATTGTGCCGTCCACCTCCGATTTCACTCAGCTGCTTCCAATGTCAGCTTCCGGGGGTTTCACAGGAAGCGCTCTTCACTCAGGATGCTTCTTGTGCTTCAGCAATTCGACCTCGCCTTCGTTCCAACTTCTAATCGATCCTATCCTCACTCAATTCCACCTCACTGCCTCCTCACTCGAAGCTCACACTCTGAAATCGATCTTCTCAAGAAGCGTGCTTGCTGCGGGAAGTTAGAATGCGCTAATGCGCTTCCTGCGCATCTTCCTCTCAGATTAGGGGTTTCGACCCTAGGTGACTTATCCGACCTACCTACCACCTTGGTGTTACCTAGTAGGTAAACCTACTCCTTTACCTGAAAACTCATGGTTAGACCTTCGCGGTCACTATCTTCCGGAAGATAGGTGTCTTTCGCCGTCTTCCCGTCTTCCGCCGTCTTCCGAAGACGTAACTGAGAAGACGCTTCCCGGAAAACGGTCGTCTTCTGAAGAAGTCAACTTCTTATTAAAAAGCTCATAAGATCATCCTTCTAAGGATAATCTTAAGTAACAACGCTTCTTCAGTTATACAAACAAGTTATTAATCTTAAAAATTTTAAAAATTCGTGAATCCTGTAATTTGTGGGCACCACGACTCTGAACCTAACCGCTGCGGTATCCTCACGTCCTCTCGGCAAATCTCTCTCTCATTTAACTAGAGATAGTACCCAGATAACAAACATGGGCAGCCTGTTCTTGCCATCACGGCAAGCACTCTTGGGTCTGCTGGTCATCTCTCCAGCCTCACCACAAGAGAAATATCAACACTCCTAACAGAAAAAGAACCTAAACGCAACGCCCGCACACAAATCCAAACCAAACCAGCTGGAGCTTCAAACAGACATGCGAGTACAGAGAGGATCCAAACACAAGCAATATTGTCAACAACTCTCCATACTCATGATAGAGTGCTCTGAAGCACTAGCAAAACCTCCAAGTCGACCTGTTCTTCAAAAGAATCTTAACTCTTGCGTCTTCCGGAGCAAGAACCTCTCAACTTTATCTCGCTGTCACTCCTCAGTCAAAGCTTAGAATGAGATGAAACCAAGACCAGTAGGTAGCCTGTAGAATAATCTCTCTGTTAAAGTATTACATGCAGAAGAGATCATCTCCGAGTTGGCATCTATGTCCTTTCAAAGTTTGCTGTTTTCATAAACATTCATGATACTATTTCGATAGAACTTTGTTACTGGATTCCTCACAAACCACTTGATAAAAATGGCTCAAACTTCTCTAGAAGCTAATGTGTCATCATCACTACCACTCTGTAAAATTTCACCAGCAGATCCTCAACCAAACTCTAGGAATGATCCAAGCCCTTACTGTCAACGACACAAGACGGTGTCGTGCGCATATACATCGCTACACAACATACATCGCTGTCAGAGATACATCACACACACACACAACACATGGACGATGTCATACACATGCACAAGTGTATCACAATAGATAACAAGGTATGTACTCACTCCACCATGTCAACAGACACTAGACAATCGCTACAGTCGAGCCAAATCCACTCTATGCTCGTAGAGAATCCAGATCTCACTCACAAGACTACCCACCATATCCAGGAGCTTGAAGGCTCAACTTGAAGAACTGAGGTCTCCAAGCCCTACCTGCGAAGTATACCCCTTGTGGGCACTCTCACCGACTTGCCCTAACTGGACTAACGGCCTTACGGGATTCCCCACTTCGCGCTCGGTCAACCTAGTTGAGTAGCCAAACTGACGTGACAGCTGTCGTGCGCATACACATCGCTACACAACATACATCGCTGTCAGAGATAACATCACACACACACAACACATGGACGATGTCATACACATACACAAGTGTATCACAATCGCCCCCCTAACTGACGGTTATGTCCCTCTAACTCCAGATAGCTCCATATCTCAACTACGTGATATACACCTTCATGGGTGCAAGGATCAAGAAGTCGGGTGCTACATTACTCCATCGTTAGTCGCCTGTCTGCGATCCATACCACGCAAAGATCTAATCGACTATCCTTGCTATATACATCGAGGACAAACCCACCGTCCAATAGGAATGACAGTGAGAGGTGGAGTCAAACATGACATGTGCCAACCTCTCGAACAACCATCACACACCAACATAAGGGTTGCTCTACCAGCAGACCCACACAACATACATCTCAAGTCCGCACGTACAACTGCCAAGCTTGGGTCAACGGTACCATCGATGTTGGGAAGATGACATGGTGCGCAATTACGCACATGGTCTTTCCAAACAACACCATCACGATCCTGTAACATGAGTACTCTAGAAGGTAACACGTCATGCACTCGTAAAATAGTACGTCAGGCGGTCACATCCAACGTCGTCGGTGCGGTCTGCTGCAGATAGATATAATCATCCTGGCTGATAACCTCCTCCTCGAATAGTTGCATATCGCAACGTGTCTCTATGCTGAGCAATCGCTAGATTCTCAAAAGCCATGGGCATAACTCTCCGAAATGTCTCTGCTCGTTGAGAACATGCTCTCACCCACATATCCGGATCATCAAGGTTCAACACCTCAGCAGAATCACGACGAATGACCGAAGGTAGATCTGGATCTCGATCGTATAATAGAAAATACGGTGAGATCCTAGGAAGCCAAAGACGCTTGTCGGCTAAAACGATAGCCCATAGCCAACCATGATAACTGCACATCCCAGTCTCCCAAGTGGCCCTTCTGCAAGCCATACTTGCACAATCCTCACTTGCGCAATCCTCTCTTCACTGTCTGAACTACCTTCTCCGCCAAACCATCCGCCTCAGGATGATCTCGAGATGTAGTTTGATGATCAATCAGCGCCTAATCACACAAGACCTGAAACTCACCAAGGAACTCTATACCTTGGTCTGTCAGCACTTCAGCTGATGCTCCAAAATGATCAGCACTCAATCTAAGAACGCATACGCCGTCCCTTCACTCGCTTTGTCTAGTAATGCCACCAACTCAATCCACTTGGAAAAGTGCTCCACCATCACCAACACATATCGATGGTGACGTACAGTCAACGATAAAGGTCCCGCAAAATCTAAACTCCAACGGTAACCCAACCCCATAATCGATAAGGAGTGTAACTGTGGAGTAGGAGTATTAAACGATGCTCGTACTCGATCACAAACCACACTTCGTGCAACAAACTGTTGCATATCGACGTGCATACCACGCCACCAATACTGTCCTTGGAGTAAGCTATGCGTGCGCTCTCGGAGTGTAATCCGTCTACCTAGGAAAGCGCCGGGCTTCTGGCTGTGGTTGTTTACTCAAGAGGTTGGCTTTCAGGTCACAATAGGGCTATAAACACTCACACAGATGTGTAAGATCTAGTAATGTGCTCAGAAAGCGAAATTCAGGTCTAGCTGGCAGTAATAGGATCCGGCGGCGAACTTTGACACTCACGGAGAGGAAAACTATGAAGGTTTAGACTTCTGAACTTCCCCTACATGCAAATGAGGTACTACTGAGCTCACAGACGAAATTTCAGCCTGAGATCAAATTCTGACACGGAGATATGAACAGAAAAGTTTTGAGCAAGAAAACTACGGTAATTTCTGGTACCTAGATGGCTATTTCGACCTATAACAGGAGTTTGGCTCGATCAATTTCGAAGTTTCTTACAGGATTTGCAGTCTACAGGGTGCTGAACCTCCATGTGAAGTTGGGACTCCTGAATGTACACAGAACTCCAGATCTCCTCCTCTGAAGTCGTTGCTCTAGATTAAGAGCTTTCCAGACCCCTCCAGCTTCAGCGGCCGCCCTGAATTACTCAGTCACTCAATCGATGCGAAACTTTTTGGGAAATTGTAGCCCTACTGGCAGAGAACACAACCTCGTAGTTTTGAAGCAATTTCCTCAAATCTGCTGCAAGTGACACTGAAAACCCTAAATCCAACAAAAGTGATTCAATTCTGGCACAATTCGAACTTCAATTGATCATAACTTCGTCTTTATTGACTCAAATCGATCGAAAATTTCACTGGAAGTGCTTGGCATGACGAGCCCTCTCTCCATGTGCTCTCAGATTTCGAAGATCCCTCACCAAATGCTCGAACTCCTCTCTAGAGCTCTGTTTCTAAATTTAGAGTTTAACAAAAGATAAAAACAGACCAATGGGAGTTCATAGCTCCACTTGGTTGTCCTTTAGTACCATAAACCACGTGGCAACTTAGTTTTACTCATAGGCTACCACGTCAAGCCCCCTAGAGTACCACCGTAAAACTTAAATTACTTAAAACGACACGCAGCCCTGAAAAATAACTTAAATCAGCTAGAAAGCGTGCATGGGCGACACGCAAATACAACCCATGAGCTTAAGCCCTATCAACATGATAATAAACCTACTAAGACTCAAAATAGTGTTAACACCGTATGCAAAGGTGTCAAACATATACATAAACGACTAGAAGTAATATAAGCTAACTTCTAGAACTACTAAACTCAAGCGTCGGAGTAGAAATATAACATGTAGCCACCAAGTTGCGCGACATCCACCCCCTCTGAACCTGCACATCCTCCGGTATGTGCCATCCAGATCAAGACTCTTCAGCTTCGGCTTCAAACTCGTCTTCAACCTGTATTGAGTCTCCAGCTTCATCCTCTGTAAACTCTGCAACGTTCCGATCCTCCCCTCTCCTTCTAAAGAGCTTGATTCTCTTTCCTGCGACTGGTATCTTGAGCACTGCACCATCTAACTCTCTCAAGGAGTATGTGGCATTATCATAAACTTCTTACACCACATAAGGTCCAAACCATCTCTTGGAGAACTTTCTGATAGTGCTATGCTGATTATCAAGACTACTATCATAGACTAACACCCAATCACCTTCTTTAACTGGTTTGGGTCGTAATCTATGCGTTCTATCAAATCTGCCTTTGTTTCTCTCTCTAGCAGTCTTCAACCTTTCCACAGCTTTGGCAACATCCTCAGGTCTTCGTTCCAACTGTTGGATCCTCAATGCAAGAAGATCCTCCATACTTCTACCATCTTCCCATGGCAAAACATTCCAAGTAGGCACAACCTCCTCAATCGGCATCACAGGTTTTTGCCCTAGTATCAACTCTGCTGGCATGTAACCTGTAACGGTACTATGAGTTGTACGATCTGCCCACAAAGCAAATGGTAGCAGTCTAGGCCATTCACGGATCTTACCCTTGCAAGCTTTTACCAAAGCTTTGATGATTGGCGGATGACCTCGTTCGCTCTTGCCATTCCCTTCAGGATTGTAAGCAGTGGTTAACGCCAACGTGATTCCCAATCGCTTGAAGAACTCAACTGCTTCTTGTGAATCCAGCTCACCCCTATCTGCAGTGATCTTTCCCACACACCCATACCTACAAATAACATCTTCAAGTAGAAAGCGACATACACTAGCAGTGGTCTTTGTCCTCAGGGCACGGCCTTCGACTTGGTTAGATAGATCTTCTCTAGCCAAGACTAGATACCTCATTTGTCCAAGTCCAAATGGCATAGTTACCAGATCAACTACCCATTTGTAATGAATGGCTAAAGGATAAGTAGGATGCAATCCATCATGATGACGTACGTTGGAATACATTTGGCAAGGTATACATGATGAAACAAACTGCACTACATCCTTATACATACCCTTCCACCAATACTTTTCCTTCATCTTGACAAATGTAGCCCAAACTCCTCTATGACCGGCCCATAAACTCTCATGGAACTCCTTGATCAGCTTATGCTGCAATCCCAAGTCACATACCACCCGCTGTGGTACACCTCCTTGTAGCTTAGGGCGCTTCCATAGATGTCCTCCATATAAAAAATACCCATAAGCTGTTCTACGGATCCTCTTGAAATCTGCATCAGACCAGCCTTCTTGCCTTTCCAATGAACTCAAATAGCGCCCAAGATCCAACCACTCGCCATTGTACATAGTTTCCTCAAATAACTCCAATGGAGCTGCAAAACAGCTTCTATCTTTTCTAGCAAGAACATTAGAATAGAACTCTGTTCCCACATCCTCCTGGTCATCTATCATTTCCTTCTCACCGTAGTACCTAGCCCTTGATAACATATCTGCCACAGGATTGTCTTTTCCTGCAATATGTCTAAACTCTGGGTTCAAGGACTTGATATATGCTATCCACCTCAACATAGCAATGTCTGGAGTTGTACAGCTAGTAATCATTCCTAGGAGAGGTAAACAATCTGTCTCTACAACCACAGGTGCTCCTATCAAGTATTCCTTGTCACTCTTCATCGCAGTAACTACTCCCCATAGCTCTCTCTTGACCTGAGGGTAGTCTCTCTGCCGTGAACTTAATACCTTAGCACCAAAACGCACCACATATCTATTCCCATCCTCATCGTCTTGCCCTACAGCCCATCCAATGTCAATAGGACTAGTATCAACAGTAAGGATAACAGATCTCCCCAACTCATATGTTACCTTCAGTAGAGTTGGTGGTGAAGCCAAAAGATCTTTCAACTTCCTCATAGACTCGCTCTGCTCCTCTTGCCACTGAAATCTTTGCCCCTTCCTCAACAACTTGTACAACGGATCTGCTACATGTGCAAAGTGTGGAATCCATATATGATAAAACACACATGCACCTAGAAATCTTCTCACCTCAGTAATCGATCCACATGTCTCCTTCATCCTTCGAATGGCATCAACCTTGTTTGGACAAGGTTTCCGACCATAAGATCCACATAGGTGCCCCACAATCAACACCTCTTGTTCTCCAAATACAGACTTTGCTTCTGAAAAAGTCAAATGAACCTCCTCTAGTCGACTCAATATCTTATCGCAGTCAACTATATGATCTGCAACAAACTTACGGCACCCCCTCTGATCCTTTATCTCATTCTTCTCCTCCTCAGCACACCCTTTGATCGGCACATCATCAAGGAATGGCATAGTTTTTTCAGGAATGAAATCCCTCAAAACTTTATTCATGCCATTCATCATATGTGCTACAGAATTGGTAGCACCTTGTGGCAAGGTGCACATCCTTAGTAACCCTAAAGGTGTCCTCATTGTAGTCAAGTCTCTACTCTCAGAGGATAACTGAAACTGATCATAACCTGAATATAAGTCTCCCATTGAATAGATAGCACGACCAACAAAAGCCTCTGCAAACTCGTCTACAATAGGTCCTATACCCATAT
Organism: Asterella californica; assembly: GCA_036924285.1. NCBI lineage: Eukaryota > Viridiplantae > Streptophyta > Marchantiopsida > Marchantiales > Aytoniaceae > Asterella > Asterella californica. The sequence goes on from JAYKYS010000013.1 coordinate 739,025, forward strand.
TCCTGATAGTCACATTGTTAACTGGCTGCATATCTTGAATGAATCTCAAAGCTCCACTCTTCTTCGGAACAGTAAACCATCTGCTAGAGTATGGAGCTATAGATGGTTCCAAGATACCCATCCTAATCCTCTCATTGAGCAAGTCTATCAACTTTGGTAGATGAGGTCTAGGTACAAGGATAAGACGTAGATTCCAAGGCACATGCGGTATAGTAAAGATTACCATAGGTGCAACTACACTTGGATCTACACATCCTACTTCATGTGACTCAAACGCAAACGCCTTACCATGCCTAGATAGCATCTCCCTGAAGCTCTTCTTCTCTTGCTCAGTAAGAAATCCCTCACCTCCAATCCTTAGCTCCTTAAGTGTTGTTTTTGTGAACTGGTGCCCAATTCTTCTTGGTCCTCTGAGCGTCGGTTCTCGTGCAGCTTGCTCCATCTTCTGATTGTAATCGAGTGGCAAAGGCAAAGCCACTGGTTTGACTTTCTTTGCCACTGACTTGTACTTGGTCTCCACATATACCTCTTGCCGATCTATAAACTTATCAATTACATCATAAAGCTCCTTGGAGCTCACTCTCACCACTCTATCTACATCATCTATAGAACTTTCTACTATAGATTTCAACTCCCCTATAGTATCTACCAAATACTGCTCTTCAAACACTCCAGATATGTATTCATCTCTTGCTAACTCTCCACTGTCCCACAAAGACTGCTGTACATACTTCACATGTTGTCTCTCAAACCTCTTCAGATTCTCAACCTTCCTATAACACACTGATCCATATGACGTCAATCCTAAGAAGCTAGTGGATAAAGCTTCCTGCTCTACTGGATCAGGCGAGAATCCTAGCTCTACTGTACCGTTGAAGTCTCGCTCTTCAATGGTACTCTGCCAAAACCCCTAGACTCTCTAAACTCCTGAGTAATCTTAGGTAGTGGACGGTCTCTCAAGCTATCACGATTCCTCTCATGTTCTGCAGCAACAGTCAAAAACTGAACAGCTCTTTTGCCGTCTCTACTACGTATCCTAGCATAGGCTGAACCATCATTCATAACTCGTGTCTCCATTCTAACAGCAGTAATGTAAGACTGTCCTAGAATGATAGGATAGGTTGACATGTCTTGAACAAAGAAATTTTGAACATCACTGATGTCACCCACAGTTACCTTGATGTTGGGGCAAGCACCATAGAGTTCTCCTCGCTGGTTGTTGGCAGCACGGATAAGCCATCCATGGTCGGTGTCTATGGGTCATCTCCCACGCTTCTACAGCTCCTTAGACATCAGATTAATCTCTGAGCCATGATCAATCAACGCCACCACAGGTTCCTCTAGATCTCCCAGCTTCACTAAGGTCTCTGTGGTTGCTCTTGCCCAATGGTTGTGAGAGTAATGGCTCTTCTGCGATGCTTCCACCTCATCTTCAAACCTCACGTGCTGATACGAACTCCCCTCTGATACTTGAGAGCAATAACCAGCAATCTCATCTTCCTCATCCTCCGACAATTTAGTCCCTAGAGCGTTCAACGTAGCTGCTTCGTCTAGAATTTGACGTTTCCTCTTGATGATATCTATGATAACCTCATGGAACTCACGCTTTGCTATCCCAAGAATCTCACCCAAGGTAAACTCAACCTTCCCATTCAAGATACGATTCTCTAACACCTGCTTCAAGTCTGTAGCAATCTCGATGTCAGACTGAAGTTTGTATGCAGGCATCTTACCCTTCTCCTTGCTTCTCTCCTTCTCCTTTGGTGTTGTAGATGGTAGATCCTCCATAGTTTCCTCCCGAGTAGGTGTTGTCTCCTGCCTTGCCTCTGGTCTAGCCCTTTCACTCCTTGTAGCAGGTCGTTTGGCTGTAGAAGCCTCACCTGCATCCTCCCTTCTGCGTTTTTCTTCTAGTACAGCTTCATGCTGACTTCTTGCAACATAAGCATGCACTGACATAGTATCCACAGGGTCATTCCATCCTGTAGTTTCTCTAATTGAGTTGCCAACCCTTCGTAGCACATCCTTGTCTAGCTCTGTTCTAGCTACGGACCGCACTACATCTGACCACAACCCAGTAGTCCCTTTCTCTCTCTCCATCTCCACTTTCACTCCACAGGTAGCAGCATTCACAAGAGAAACAGCATGTGATGCTGATATCTCATTCACAAGTCTCTTCATACCACCCTTGCCAAAGTTGGTTCCCAACATCATCCCAGTCTCTCTCAGATGGATCTTACCATCTTTGAAGAAGATCAGATCCTTCCTCAATGCATCTGAAAACTCCCCACAATCTCTTCTTACATGGTCTAGGCTATCACACCATATACAACGATGAACAAAGCCTTCTCTCATATGAGGTCTCTGCATAGCAGGCTGTACATTCTGCTCCTTCTCTTCTAACCTAGTGAGCTTAAGCTTAAGCTCCTTCATACCCTTAATCAACTCATCAAGCGGTGAGTCTTCCTCTCTAGCAATTACCAAAGCGGGCTTAGTAGGCAACTGCTTGACAGGAATTATCAGAGGTGCTGCTTCACTTACCACCACCTTGTCCCTTCTTCTCTGTCTCTTGGTCAGCAAAGGAACAGCCTCTTCAACCTCCTTCCAATCAATCTTCAATCCTCTCTCCTCACTCTTGTCTTCCAGCAACAGCTCAAGCTTCTCCTGAATAGTCACGTCCGCTGCTTGTAGGAAAAGCTCCGTCTTCTCCACCTCTAGTGTAAGCTTCTCTGTCCTAGAAAGCTGAGCATATTGACGATCAAACTCTCTTAACAACTCATTTACAGACAACCCTTTGTTAGGCTTAACCACCCACTCCAAGAACGTTGTCGTGTCGTGGACCGGCTCTTACCTGAAATTCAAACTTCGATGCTTGTCACTCCAAAGTCACTCATGAGAAGACAAGCTAGGCCCCAGCTTATGGGTTTTTGGCACCACTTCGAATCTTCATTTTTATCGCACCAGTGGATAGAGCTCCTTGTCAGCTTTCCATAGGCACTTCATCTACTTCGTTTAGACGCCTAGTGGAGAAGTTACAGGACTCGAAAGATGGAGAAAATAAGCTAGGCCCCAGCTTACAGGTTTTTGGCACCACTTCGGATCTTCGTTCTTATCGCACCAGTGGATAGAGCTCCTTGTCAGCATTCCATAGGCACTTTGTCTACTTCGTTTGGACGCATAGTGAAGGAGTTACAGGACTCGAAAGATGGAGAAAACAAGCTAGGCCCCAGCTTACGAGCTTTTGGCGCAACTTCGGATCTTTACTTTTATTGCATAGATGGATAGAGCTCGTTGTCAGCTTTCCATGGGCATCTTGTTTATTTCGTTTGGACATCCAGAGAAGAAGTTATGCGATTCGGAAAAAGGTAAAATCAAGTTAGGCCCCTAGTTACTTGCTGACTGGGTATTTAGGGCTTCAGGCGTTATATCAAACACGCAAGGGGCCTGCTTCTTATTATTGAGGGTTGAACTTCGTACGTACAGACTGTAACAAGGGGGCTGCTTAAGGGGCTTGCTTGCGCCTGCGACCTGTCAACGGACGGTGCGGGAGATTTGGAAGTCCAATGCAAACGCGCAAGGCGTCGTTGGGTTCAGATCTGTGCAGGCTACGCACTGGTTCAAACGGTTTGGGAAGAGATGGATCAGGGAGTGCGTACTGAGTGAAATTGAGACGCAGGAAGCAGATTTGGAGTTTTCAGTTACCTGTGAAGGAGAGTTGGACCGTTCGGGCCGTTCCGGAGTCCAAACTTGCTATCCTTGGATCCAACGTGATCAGAACACCGAGTTCTACAGGAAATTGAAGACGATACCAGTTTTCATCGGGCGGTTTGGAAGTTCTGAGTGAAATTGGCTCGCAGGGAAGCGCTTACATCAGATTTTCGTTCACCTACGACCTGAGGTTGGGCTGTTCTTCGCGATCGGTGAGCCAAGCTCTTCGTTCTTGGTGCCTACGCGATCAGGGAGTCTTCATCTACTCATAGGAGAAGACCGTGTGCAGATTGGATTGTTGGTTTGGGTGTCGTGAGCGAGTTTGAGCCGCAGGGAGCCGATTTACGTCAGTTTTTTGCAACCTGCGACCAAATTTCTTGCGTGGTTTTGCAAGGGGAACTCCAAACGGCTTGTTTGGAGTCTCGTTGGGTTCAGGGTAGCTAGATCTATCTGCCAGCGAAGACGGATATCAGTTTGGACGATCCGTTTGTGCGGTGTGAGCGATTTTAAGCCGCAGGGAGGAGTTTTTGGAGATTCGGTCACCTGCGACAAAAAATCGGCGATATCTCGGCTGTTGGGAGTCGGATCTGAAGGTTTCTTGGGCCAACGGAGTCAGCGAAGGAGACCATGTCGACATCTGAAGTCCGTTCAGCGAAAGGAGAAAGTTCCCAGATAGGTCTTTTTCGGTTTCTTCGCTACGGGTTTTGCTCTTTTGAGTTCGTTAGAGTTCTGGTTGGCTGTATACAGCTTGTGGTAGCTAGCCTTAGCTAAGAGCTTATACATGGATGTGGTTTGGACTTGGGTTTGGACCGCGTGATACTGTTGTGGCTCTGTTTGTTAGCAAAGAGAAGTTTCTCTTGCTTTGAGCTACGCTTCGGTGGTTTTGGGTCAGGGTTGCGATTCAGGGGTTTGTTTTAGGGCTTCGGAAGTAGGTTACAGACCGCTCTGGTCTGTTCCTCAGTTTTGTGCTGTTTGGAGAAAGAATCGGCAGTGTACATACTTTCAGAGTGGTATATATCGCAGCATTCGCTTTCGTGGTTGTTTTTTCTCTGTCTTGTCTCTGTTTCAGCACACAACATCTCCACAGCCAGGAACCTCGCGTTTTCCTGGACATCCTTCACGCAATATCCGACACGATACGGTGGTGAACTCGACGTGAAGGTCCGGGGTGGAGATTTGTGTGTTAGAACTTGGAAGAGGAGATCAACAATCATGAACGAGGATGAAGATGGGTCTGATTGTTCGGGTGGATGCTGTGGACCTGGGATGATGGATTTATAGACGATTGGGATCATGGGAGGATGGGAGGATGGGACGAGCCATGACTATGGACGAGATGGACGGATAAGAGGGTATACCAGGGATGCAGTTTGATGCAGCAACTGCACGATTGTTTCAAGCCTTCACTTTGTTTATGCGACAAGAGCAAGAGAACCAACAAAAGGAGGCTTTGGGGAAGAAGGCGCTTGGAAGGGTGATCGACAAGTTTGATCTTTTTGGTGGGAGAGACATCTCTGAGTACTTGAGATGCTACAAGACGGAGATGGATTTGGATCAGGTACCGGAGAAGGAGATGATCGAGACGTTCGAACTCGCTGCAGTGCCTGAGATAAGGGAGCATGTGAAAGGTCTAGCAAAGCGTTTTGGGAGGAACTGGGATACATTTTCACATGCACTGATGGAGGAGTATTTCTTGGAAACTCAGATCGAGTAACCAAGAAATCTTTTTTGGGATGGGTCAACGGATCCAGCAAGGGTTTACAGCCTGCAGAGCTGTTAAAGGAGTTTGAGAGACAATTCTCTCAACTACCTCGGGTGGACAAGCTAACCTTGGAGAGCTACAAGATGGAGCTGTTTCTTCAAGCTGCGGATGAACCATGGCAGGAACAGTTGGAGCTACTTTTGGAGGATGGAGAGGAAGAAGAAGGGTTGACACGAAATTGGGAGGTTGTGCATGAAGCTGTTGAGCTTCTTGTCCGGAGACAGACAAGGGAAAGGGTTACAAGGTTGACACCTGCAGCGTTGACTACCACACCAATTCGGGTAGTATCTGAGGTTCAACCTCCAGTTGTGGTTGTAGAGGAGAAGGATCCAACCATCGAGGACCTACGGCAAAAGATGCAACATCTACAAGCTCAGGTTACTAGGTTGGAGGATAAGGTATCGTCGACCAAGATGGAGCTTGTACCCAAACCAGCTTGGGTACATCACTGCTTGTGGTGTGATGATACTGATCATCAGCGGGACGATTGCATCGACTTTGCAGAGTCTTTGCAACGAGAGATTATTTCTTGGGAGGATGGAGATGTTCGGTTCAGAAGTACGGGTACTCTCCTTCAAGCCAACGTTGGTAAAGGAGGGATGAAGAGGTTTGTGGATGATTTCTTTCCGGCACATGTAGTTGTAGCTATTGAAGCTACAAGTTATGGTGCTAGGGTGGAGGAGATTGAGCATGATCTCCATATGGATGATTTGGGTGACTACGAGGATCTAAACGAGCTCAGGTTGGATACTGCATCCACGATGCAGTGCGAGAAGAAGGACCAACAAGATACTTCTTCAGGGAGGCTAGTTCAAGAGGATAGGATTCAACAGGAAACTATTCTTCCTGAACAGGCAATGGAGAGCAATCCTTCACAACCGGAGGAGATGGTTGAGGTGCAGACAGCGGACGTGGGTGATCTGATTGCTGACAAACAACTACCAGATGCAGATATGACGACGATGGATGTGAAGGGAGGTTGGGAGGAGCGTATTCGAGATGCACATGTTGGGTTCCTATCACGAGAGGTCTTGGATGCAGCTACAAGGAGAGTCCATGATGTCATCATTGACATCATCAAGGACAGACATGTTGAGGACGGAGGGGAGTGGACGGATGCTCTCGAGGCTACGGGTATAGGATGATGGGTAAGGATGGCTTACAGGGGAGAAGCCATTGTTGAAGGTGATTTGTGTTGGGAGGATGATGCTTGGGGGATTGTAAATATTTTCAGGGAGGTTGTGAGGATTTTCAGAAGAAGATATCAGGGAGGATGATGGTTGAGGAAGATACTATTCTACAGCGAGACAATGATGGTTGCAGTTGAGGATTCTGGTTGCAGCAGTGTGGTTCTTTTTTTTTCAGAAAACAAAAAAGAGAGTTGGATAGGTACGATGACATGTACAGACTTGAGGTTGAGGGTTCTAGTCAGATATATGATGGTGATTGCGTTGACGGATGATGTCTACTACGACACTTGGGTCACAAACCTCGACGATGAGGTTCTACAGGACGGATGGAAGACAATTCTATGGTATGATGGGTTGTTCTTTCTATGTCTTCGCATATTGAAGATGTGTAGATTTAGAGGGGGTGATTGGATGGGAGGTTCGAGGAGAAAGTCAATGAGCATGGATCTAGGGAGGATCATGGCAGGGTAGCAACTTCAAGATGATGATCGAGTTGCGGACTTGAGGATGAGGTTGATTGAGATGGGAGGGAGGATAACAAGATGAGAATGATTGTGCGTGCCGGTCCACTCCTTGGTTGGTATCTCTGGTGCATACCGGAGGATGCACAGGTTTGGAGGGGGTGGATGTCGTGTCGTGGACCGGCTCTTACCTGAAATTCAAACTTCGATGCTTGTCACTCCAAAGTCACTCATGAGAAGACAAGCTAGGCCCCAGCTTATGGGTTTTTGGCACCACTTCGAATCTTCATTTTTATCGCACCAGTGGATAGAGCTCCTTGTCAGCTTTCCATAGGCACTTCATCTACTTCGTTTGGACGCCTAGTGGAGAAGTTACAGGACTCGAAAGATGGAGAAAATAAGCTAGGCCCCAGCTTACAGGTTTTTGGCACCACTTCGGATCTTCGTTCTTATCGCACCAGTGGATAGAGCTCCTTGTCAGCATTCCATAGGCACTTTGTCTACTTCGTTTGGACGCATAGTGAAGGAGTTACAGGACTCGAAAGATGGAGAAAACAAGCTAGGCCCCAGCTTACGAGCTTTTGGCGCAACTTCGGATCTTTACTTTTATTGCATAGATGGATAGAGCTCGTTGTCAGCTTTCCATGGGCATCTTGTTTATTTCGTTTGGACATCCAGAGAAGAAGTTATGCGATTCGGAAAAAGATAAAATCAAGCTAGGCCCCTAGTTACTTGCTGACTGGGTATTTAGGGCTTCAGGCGTTATATCAAACACGCAAGGGGCCTGCTTCTTATTATTGAGGGTTGAACTTCGTACGTACAGACTGTAACAAGGGGGCTGCTTAAGGGGCTTGCTTGCGCCTGCGACCTGTCAACGGACGGTGCGAGAGATTTGGAAGTCCAATGCAAACGCGCAAGGCGTCGTTGGGTTCAGATCTGTGCAGGCTACGCACTGGTTCAAACGGTTTGGGAAGAGATGGATCAGGGAGTGCGTACTGAGTGAAATTGAGACGCAAGAAGCAGATTTGGAGTTTTCAGTTACCTGTGAAGGAGAGTTGGACCGTTCGGGCCGTTCCGGAGTCCAAACTTGCTGTCCTTGGATCCAACGTGATCAGAACACCGAGTTCTACAGGAAATTGAAGACGATACCAGTTTTCATCGGGCGGTTTGGAAGTTTTGAGTGAAATTGGCTCGCAGGGAAGCGCTTACATCAGATTTTCGTTCACCTGCGACCTGAGGTTGGGCTGTTCTTCGCGATCAGTGAGCCAAGCTCTTCGTTCTTGGTGCCTACGCGATCAGGGAGTCTTCATCTACTCATAGGAGAAGACCGTGTGCAGATTGGATTGTTGGTTTGGGTGTGGTGAGCGAGTTTGAGCCGCAGGGAGCCGATTTACGTCAGTTTTTTGCAACCTGCGACCAAATTTCTTGCGTGGTTTTGCAAGGGGAACTCCAAACGGCTTGTTTGGAGTCTCGTTGGGTTCAGGGTAGCCAGATCTACCTACCAGCGAAGACGGATATCAGTTTGGACGATCCGTTTGTGCGGTGTGAGCGGTTTTAAGCCGCAGGGAGGAGTTTTTGAAGGTTCGGTCACCTGCGACCAAAAATTGGCGATATCTCGACTATCGGGAGTCGGATCTGAAGGTTTCTTGGGCCAACGGAGTCAGCGAAGGAGACCCTATCGACATCTGAAGTCCGTTCAGCGAAAGGAGAAAGTTCCCAGATAGGTCTTTTTCGGTTTCTTCGCTACGGGTTTTGCTCTTTTGAGTTCGTTAGAGTTCTGGTTGGCTGTATACAGCTTGTGGTAGCTAGCCTTAGCTAAGAGCTTATACATGGATGTGGTTTGGACTTGGGTTTGGACCGCGTGATACTGCTGTGGCTCTGTTTGTTAGCAAAGAGAAGTTTCTCTTGCTTTGAGCTACGCTTCGGTGGTTTTGGGTCAGGGTTGCGATTCAGGGGTTTGTTTTAGGGCTTCGGAAGTAGGTTACAGACCGCTCTGGTCTGTTCCTCAGTTTTGTGCTGTTTGGAGAAAGAATCGGCAGTGTACATACTTTCAGAGTGGTATATATCGCAGCATTCGCTTTCGTGGTTGTTTTTTCTCTATCTTGTCTCTGTTTCAGCACACAACATCTCCACAGCCAGGAACCTCGCGTTTTCCTGGACATCCTTCACGCAATATCCGACACGATAACGTTCTCTTGGTCACCCTCTCTGAGTCTTCAGTGTAGTACTCCTCCTTCAAAGCTCGCATAAAGCTCTCCCAACTCTGTCCTTGCTGCTGCTTGAGCTCCTTCACACGCCCACGAATCTCAGGGACAACAGCAAGTTCAAAGTTCTCCACCATCTCCTTCTCAAGTACCTTGTTCACCTCCATCTCCCTAGCATAGTATCGCACATACTTGGAAATATCTGTCCCCTTGAACTGGTCCATCTGGTGCACCACAGATTGCAACGCCTTGGTTGCTAATACCTCCTTCCTCTCTGTGCTCTGCTGCTGCTGCATAAACATGTGAAAAGCTTGGAACATCTTCATCGTAGCAGCATCCAACTGAGCAGGTTGCTGAGCAGCAGCAGCACCTCCACTTGATGATCCTTGGTTGGCCATGATATTTGATCCTGTAACACTCTCAAGAAAACTCCCACCCTAGATGTTTCACGTCGAGTTCACCAAAAGAGAGTATGTCGGAGTGTAATCCGTCTACCTAGGAAAGCGCCGGGCTTCTGGCTGTGGTTGTTTACTCAAGAGGTTGGCTTTCAGGTCACAATAGGGCTATAAACACTCACACAAATGTGTAAGATCTAGTAATATGCTCAGAAAGCGAAATTCAGGTCTAGCTGGCAGTAATAGGATCCGACGGCGAACTTTGACACTCACGGAGAGAAAAACTATGAAGGTTTAGACTTCTAAACTTCCCCTACATGCAAATCAGGTACTACTGAGCTCACAGACGAAACTTCAGCCTGAGATCAAATTCTGACACGGAGATATGAACAGAAAAGTTTTGAGCAAAAAAACTACGGTAATTTCTGGTACCTAGATGGCTATTTTGACCTATAACAGGAGTTTGGCTCGATCAATTTCGAAGTTTCTTACAGGATTTGCAGTCTACAGGGTGCTGAACCTCCCTGTGAAGTTGGGACTCCTGAATGTACACAGAACTCCAGATCTCCTCCTCTGAAGTCGTTGCTCTAGATTAAGAGCTTTCCAGACCCCTCCAGCTTCAGCGGCCGCCCTGAATTACTCAGTCACTCAATCGATGCGAAACTTATTGAGAAAATATAGCCCTGTTGGCAGAGAACACAACCTCGAAGTTTTGAAGCAATTTCCTCAAATCTGCTGCAAGTGACACTAAAAACCCTAAATCCAACAAAAGTGATTCAGTTCTGGCACAATTTGAACTTCAATTGATCATAACTTCGTCTTTATTGACTCAAATCGATCGAAAATTTCACTGGAAGTGCTTGGCATGACGAGCCCTCTCTCCCTGTGCTCTCATATTTCGAAGATCCCTCACCAAATGCTGGAACTCCTCTCTAGAGCTCTATTTCTAAATTTAGAGTTTAACAAAAGACAAAAACAGACCAATGGGAGTTCATAGCTCCACTTGGTTGTCCTTTAGTACCATAAACCACGTGGCAACTTAGTTTTACTCATAGGCTACCACGTCAAGCCCCCTAGAGTGCCAACGTAAAACTTAAATTACTTAAAACGACACGCAGCCCCGAAAAATAACTTAAATCAGCTAGAAAGCATGCATGGGCGACACGCAAATACAACCCATGAGCTTAAGCCCTATCAACATGATAATCAACCTACTAAGACTCAAAATAGTGTTAACATCGTATGCAAAGGTGTCCAACATATACATAAACGACTAGAAGTAATATAAGCTAACTTCTAGAACTACTAAACTCAAGCGTCGGAGTAGAAATATAACATGTAGCCACCAAGTTGCGCGACAGCGCTTCATTCCAAAATGTCCCAACTCCTCATGAGCATGTCGTACTAACTGTGCCCTCTAGGATGGATGTGGCACTATCTGTACTCTCCCATCATCTCACACTCGAAGTACATGTCGTCCTTCCTGTCGAAATCTTTTTGCTCGTTGAAGGACACGATCTCGCTCCGTGGCACTTATTGTGCGTACCACCACACCAGTACGTAGATACTCCATCACCGTCACATCGTCATGGATATCTCGTTGGTTTGGAACACCATCTCCACTCTCAAGATCTGGAGACTCGTCATCTACTCTCTCACTTGAGAAAAATACGACTTGGCCCCCCATACTAGAGTTCATGGCCAACACACAAAGAAAGGCAGATGCATGCCACCCTGACACTATCTCTTCATCAACCTCGTCATGCCATTGAGCCCCAGTCTGATCTTGCTGACTCGTGCATGGGTTACGACTCAACCCATCAGCATCTAGGTTTGCAACTCCCGGTCTATGCACTACCTGGAAGTCATACTCTTGTAAGATCAGAGTCCATCGTGCAAGCTTCCCTGTAAGCTTGTCGGACTCCATCAACCACTTGAGCGATTGATGATCAGTGATGAGAGTAAAAGGATTCTCAAACAAGTAACATCAGAAGTGTGCAACAGCCCACACTGCAGCTAAACACTCCCCCTCGTACGAACTTTACCTCGTCTCCGCCGAATTGTTGGAACGACTGGCATAAGCCACCACAAACTCCTTTTTCTCATCATCATGCTGAGTCAGCACTGCTCCAAGCCCCAACATACTCCAATCGATGTGCAATTGGAAAGGACGTCCCATAACAGGTCTCCTCAAGATGGGAGCAGATGTCAATCTATCCTTGAGCTCCACAAAAGCTCGCTCCTGGTCATCTTCTCACTGCACTCTTGGTCCACCTTCATCAGCTTGGTCAATGGTTTCGCAATTGCACTAAATCCTTTCACGTATCGACGATAAAAGTTCGCCAAACCAACAAATGCTCGAACTCGACTCACATCTGTGGGACGTGAAATACGTGCAATGACCTCGACCTTCGTCTGTTGAACACCCAACCCACCTGGGTAGATGGTGTGACCCAAATACTCTATCAACTCCTGGAAGAACTTGCACTTCCTAGGGTGTAACTTCAACCCATGAGCTCTCAACCGCTCGAACACATCCTGTAAGTGTCTCTCGTGCTCCTCCACTGTAGCACTATAGACTAAGATGTCGTCAATACAGCATCTGACAAAATCCAATCCTGCTAGGATCTTATCCATCACTCTTTGGAATTCAGCAGGGGCGTTCTTCAACCCAAATGGTAAAAACCGCCACAGATACAAACAATCCTTGCCGTGAGAGTCAATCCCCCAGAATGCTATCTTGTGTTTATCTTCCTCTCTCACCGGCAACTGATGATACCCTACTCTAAGATCCAAAAAACTGAAGATCTTCACATGCGCCACTGCATCAAAGATCTCCTCATGTGTCGGCATGACATACTTATCAGACTTCGTCTACCGATTGATAAGACGGTAGTCTCCACACATACGCCTATCCGTGTAGTTGCCATACATATCTTTCTTTGCTCGGATAATTGTGGCAGATGCATACTCTCCATGCGACATCTCCACCAACCCAGCTTCCACCAAGTCTTGAGTTCTACTCTGGATCAAGGTTCTCTCCATGTCACGATACCTATAAGGACGTTGTCGAGGAGAGTCCTTCTCAGGAAAGGCAAGCCTTCTGGCTGTGATAGATCGCGAGATAGAAGTAGAGATTGTATACTAAGACAAGAGCCAAGCAAGAGATCGCAACAGCTGAAGTCACCCACAGTGACTACGACTATAGATCACTTACTAATCAACAGATCAAGTCTCAAGTCTCAGGAGACAGATCCACCTTCAGACACAACAGATAGGAAAATACTGAACTCACGATGCTTTATTTCTCTTCCAAACACACTCAATAGTCCTCCACATATATCAATTTACAGTCTACCTCTACTCAGCTCCCTACGTTGATCACCGCAGATGCCAAACAGCCAATTCCCACTCAACTAGTCTTTTCTCCAACAGATTTCTCTCCAGAACTTACAACCGATGAAGATTTGAAACTCCAACGCCTTGTAGCCCTCCCTACGACAGCTTCAGAACTGAAATTTCTCAGAAAATCTGACCTTCTCAGTCTCAGTCCCTCTCCTCCACTCAAATAATGCTCTCTTTCCACCAAATTCACCTCAACTCAAGTCTGGTAGGTGAAATTCAGACCCCAAACTCCTAATCTTCTCTCTGCGTCAACTCAAAACTATCAAGAATTTACTCCAGCGTCGATCAAGAGTCCCTTGCAGATTATCAAAACGTTCTCCTTCAATAAAACTGCCTCCTGTCCGATCAGAAGAAATTCTGCCTCCAAACTGCTCTCAGTCCTCCAAATACTTGTCCGTCCCTCTGTCGCGATCACCCCAATTCCTCAATTCAGTTCTGTCAGAAAAATTTCTCTCCCTCAGCCTCCAAGCTTCACCTTCCGCTTCAGCTTCCCCGCTCTCTGTAAAAAAAAACTCTTCAGAAAGTGTCCCCCGATCTTCAGCCGTCGCAGGTACTTAACCTAAAAGCTAAGGGCCCAGCTTAAGCTGCCCCCCTGCTGTCCTTATAAGCACAGTCGCTTATCACAAGCAGGCCCCCAGCTTAAGCTGCCCCCTTACCGTCCTTACGTACAAAACTCTTCTTTCAAAAACTGACTCTCTTTTAAATAAAAGTACACAGCTACCTCTGTAAAGCAGACTCCTTCACTGTAAAATGCCACACTGCTGCCCTCGCCATTGTTAAACCGACTCGATGGATAAATAACAGATTGACAAAAGTTTCCCGTGCCCTTGATGCCATCTTGATGCCACCCTGAATATACTACAAGCCATCCAATGTAGGCCGAAGCCCTAACACTTATGAGGCTGCCCCACAGGGCTTACAGCCCCCCCATACGCGCACCAAGTATCTCCCATAGTATATTCAGGATGGCATGCGGAGGCTTAGGCCAGGAAGCCCACGATTAAGGGAGATACCGGTCTCCCGCCCCTAGATATGCAGGACATGGCTGCACACCCAACATAGACTCCCATCCGGGAGGCCAACATGCCGGAATAGGAACCCAAGGCCAGGGGGATTTGATCCTGAGACCTCCTCCTCCCTAGGCAGGCGCCCTATCACTGGGATGGCCTTGAGTTCCGTTCATAACAGTTAAATTTTCTGTACACATGCTTTTACAAAGAAATTTACCTGTAAAGTCTTTACTAGCCTTTCCTACTCTAACTTCACTATACAACTCCGTTTTTAATGAATAAAGAGTCAAAATTGTAGTACTTGTGAACACCTACACGCTCACGCTATCAGATTCTGAGTTTGAACCACGAGCTAAAATCGACAGATTTCCCTCTTTCATGCATTTCTCAGTCTAAACCCCGTACTAACTACTACTTAAAGCACTTTCTGTCAAAACTGGAAGCACAAAGTCGCTCTCCTCGCCGAGCTCTGCATTCTGATGCTCTTCGACCTCTTTCAAGGTGATATTTCAGTCTAAGCTAGGGGGCAGCTTGTCAAGCATGGCCCCAGCTTAGCTCCTGCCCAGCTTGATAAGCTAGGGCGCAGCTTCCCGAACAAATGCAAGTTGGGTGTCTTCTGAAGTTCCATTTCTACACCTTGAACGTCATGCACTACGACATTCACCCCCTCCAAACCTGCACATCCTCCGGTATGTGCCAACTTTTCCACTAGTCTCCAAGGTTCTCTAAATCGCCGTCGTCTTCTTCAACGTTCACTTCGTCTTCTTCGGATAGCAGATCTGCTTCGGCATCCATCATCTGATCTGACTCTAGAAATTCGCCCAGCTCAACGGATTCTCCCCTTCTTCTGAACAACTTGATCCGCTTGCCAGCAACAGGAAGTCTTAGATGTGTACCATCAAGCTCCCTTAAAGAATAAGTAGCATGCTGATACACTTCTAAGACAACATACGGATCAAACCACCTCCTAGAAAATTTCCGAACTGTAGAGTGCTGATTCTCTAATATGCTGTCATACACCAAAACCCAATCTCCAGCATGTATGGGCTTCGGCCGGAGCTTATGGGTCTTGTCAAACCTGTCTTTGTTCTTGAGACGGGCCTCTTTTAGCTTCTGTTGTGCCTCTATAAGATCCTCCTCCCTACGTTCTAGCTGTCTGATTCGAAGCGCCAGAAGTTGTACACGATCCATTTCTTCCTCCCATGGTAAAGTAGCCCATGTAGGAAAGTCCTCTTCTGCTGGCATAATCGGCTTCTGACCCAGCATCAGTTCAGTGGGCATGTATCCAGTAGTAGTGCAATGAGTCGACCTGTCAGCCCACAGAGCAAAAGGAAGCAACCTAGGCCACTGTCTATGTCTACCATCACAAGCCTTTACCAGAGCTTGAACAATCGACGGATGCCCTCTCTCGCTCTTACCAATCCCTTCCGGATTCATAGCAGTAGTGAGTTTTAGTTTCACTCCGTGTTGGGCGAAGAACTCCTTCGCTTCCGTACCACGCAACTCTCCTCTGTCTGCACGCAATCTTCCTATAGATCCGTACCTACAGATAATATCTTCAAGAACAAATCTACATATCCCTTCTGTGGTCTTCGTCCTCAGAGCTCGTCCTTCCACAAAATTGGAGAGGTCTTCTCGAGCCAACACCAAGTACCTCATACCCCATAACCCAAGAGGCATTGCTACCAAATCAATAACCCATTGAAAATGGATACTGGGCGGATAAGTTGGTACCAGGCCATCCCCGTAACGTACCTTTGAATAAAATTGACAGTGCAGGCATGAGCTTACAAAGTTCACCACGTCCTGGTAAAGCCCTCTCCACCAATATCTCTCCTTCAGTTTTGTATAGGTAGCCCAAGCTCCCCGATGTCCGGCCCACAAGGTGTCATGAAACTCCTTCATCAGCCGTTGCTTGGTCTGCTGATCGTCTATAACTCGCAAAAGCGCTTCATCTCTTCTCTTTGGACGTTTCCAAAGATATCCATCTCGCAACAGGTAATCGTATGCCTTCCTCCTTATCTCTCTGAACTCTACATCACTCAAACCCTCCTGTCTGTTCAAAGAACTCAGATAAAATCCAATGTCGCGTAACCTGCCCGTGTAGAACTCCTCTTTGAATGGCAGTGGCTCCAGATCCGAAGTTTGCTGACTACACCAAACATCTCTCTTCTCTTCGTTCTCCACCTCTGCAAACATCTCATCCTCATCTGTGTAGCGAGCCCTAGACAACATGTCTGCAACTGGATTCTCTTTCCCGGCAATGTGTTTCAGCTCAGGGTTCAAACTCCGGATGTAAGCAATCCATCTCAACATTGCTATGTCTGGAGTACTGCAGTTTGCTATCATACCAAGTAAGGGTAAACAATCTGTTTCTAAAATCACATGAGCACCTATCAAGAACTCCCGATCTACCTTCATAGCAGTAACAGCTCCCCATAGTTCACGCTTTACTTGAGGATAGTTACGTTGTCGGTCTGTCAAAATTCGGGCTCCAAATCTAGAAACAAACCGCATACCATCTGCATCTTCCTGACCAACTGCCCATCCAATCGCCTTTGGACTCGTGTCTACAGTTAGTATCACAGGCCTTCCTCTCTGATAGTTAAGTCTTCTCAGTATGGGTGGAGACTTCAGAATCTCCTTCAGCCGTTCCATTGTCTCATGATGCTCTTGCCGCCAAGTAAACCTCTTCCCTTTTCTCAGAAGCGCATACAAAGGCTCGGCAATGTGTGCATAATGAGGAATACTCACGCGAAAGAACACACAAGCTCCTAAGAAACGTCGAACCTCAGTGATATTCGTACAGTCTGCTATCCTTGCTATAGCATCTACCTTCTCTGGGTTCGGTCTTCTTCCAAATGTGCCACACAAATGACCAACCACCATAACCTCTGACATCCCAAAACGAGACTTAGTACCTGATAGAGTGAGGTGTACCTCCTCCAGACGTGTTAGAATCCTACCCACGTCATGAATATGATCAGCAATAAACTTCCTGCAACCATTGGAAGTCACAGTCTCATCCTTGTCTTCCACCGGACAGCCTTTCATGGGAATGTCATCCAGAAATGGGATAGTGATCTCAGGTACAAATTCTCGCAACACCTTATGCATCGCGTTCTGCATATGTGCTACAGAGTTTGTTGCTCCCTGAGGAAGAGTGCACATCCGCATCAATCCCAAAGGCGTGCGCATGGTAGTCAAATCTCTACTCTCCAAGGCAAGTTGAAACTGATCATAACCCGAAAACAAATCTCCAATAGAATAGACAGACCTTCCAGCAAACGCCTCAGCTACCTCATCAACCACAGGTCCTGTTCCCACGTTCCGAATCGTGATGTTGTTGGCAGGCTGCAAGTCTTGGATAAAGCGCAAAGCCCCTGACTTCTTAGGCACCGTGAACCATCGGCTGGAATACGGAGCCATGGAAGGCTCGAGGATACCCATCTGCATCTTCTCCTTCAGTAGCTCAATGAGCTTTGGCAGCAAGGCACGAGGGACTGGAATCGGCTTCAAGTCCCAGGGCACATGAGGTACAGTGAAGATAACCATCGGAGCTATCACACTAGGATCCACACAACCAATCTCTTCAGCTGAAAAAGAAAATGCTCTACCATGACTGACAATCATATGTTCAAAAATCTTCTTCTCCACTTCAGTCAAGAACCCACCCCCTCCTATCTGGAGTTGTTCGAGTGTTTCCTGAGTAAACTGATGCCCTATTCGTCCAGGATTTCTGAGTACAGGCTCAGTGGCGGCTGACTCCATCTGCTGTTGCGAATCATCAGGCAATTGGGTCGCCACAGGCTTCACCTTCCTTGCTACAGCTTTATATTTGGCGTGTACTTCTGCTTCCTGACGAGAGCCACACCAACAGACTGCATCCTTCCATTCATTCTCTAGTCTCGGATGAGGACGATATCGCAAGTACGAGACAATCTCCTCATAGACTTCAGGAGAATGGATGGGGATCGCCACCCTACTTTCCAACTGTTCTTCCATCCTACCCACTTCATCTAGCCAACGAACAAAAGATTGTACACCGATAAACTCTTGATACACACCAGAAATCATTTCATTTTCCTCCAGAGCTCCTATACAGCGCAGATCAGCTATACGTTTCTCCACCTGCCTCCTACTTCTTTCAGTAAGATCTTCTACTCTTGTAAACTCACTCCAATCCTCACAACTCAAACTCAACAACCCAGATCTCCAACTTGGTACTCTATATACATTCTCAGAACCTCGAGCAGTATCCTCATTAGTCTCCTGTGATCTACTATGATCCCTTGGGCTGCTCAGGCGGGATCATAGTAGTCTTTGATCCTTCACTCTTGTCTTCCCGCTCTACAAGAGTGGGTTCTAAAAACCCTTACCTCTACAAATAGGGGAGTCCCTCAAGGTCTGCCTGTTCCGCTCATGGTTTGACCGAACAGTCAGAAATTGAACAGAACGTTTGTCCTCAGGACTACGGATCCTAGCAAAGTGTGACCCATCGTCCATCACTTTGGTCTCCATGCGCACCGCAATGATATAGGGTTGACCTAGAATGACTGGATACGAAGCGGAAGATTGCACAAAAAAGTGCTGATCTACTTCTACATCACCTATCCTCACTCCCACGTTAGGACAAGCTCCGTACAACTCTCCCTTCTGGTTGTTAGCAGCACGCAGCACCCATCCATGATTCAGCTCGATAGGCCACAATCCTCTCTCATATATCTCTCGTGACATGATATTGATTTCGGATCCGTGGTCAACTAAAGCAGCAATAGGTTCAGACAAACTTCCAAGACGTACCCGTGTAGCAGTTGTAGCACGAGCCCAATGCCTCTTCTTGAAGTCACTGTCAACAATTGGGCTCTCCCCATCAGCTTCATCATCATCAGCTTCAATAGTGCTAGTTCCAGCAACTAACGCCTCCTGCTGGTACCTCTTGTCACCAGTCTCCTGAAAATGTACCTTCCCAAACTCCACATCATTTACAGAAGCTCCTATCACATCTATCATTTGGCTCTCTACCTGCTCAGATATGACTTGCCTCTTTCGCTTGATTACATCAATAATCAACTCATGAAACTCTCTCTTCGCGATGCCAAGAACTTCTCGAAGTGAAAACTCAACCCGTGCATCTAATATCCTCTGCTCCAGAATGCTTTTAAGATCAGTGGATGTCTCAATATCTGCAGCCAGCTTGTAAGCAGGTCCTTTCCCTTTCTCTTGAGCAGTGAACCTTCTGCCAGCAGTCGTTGATTCCTGCTGTTGTCTCTGTACGTCCTCCATTGGACTTGGAGCAGGTGGTGGAGCCTGGGAGGTAGACGGGACATCCTCTGGAGGAGCTGCACGTCTTCTAGTGACCCTCCGTCCCTGTCCCTCTCTAGTCTCCTCTGGATTCCCAGTTTCAAGCTCAGAGGCATCTCGTCGCCTCTTCTCCTCTACAGAAGCGTCCTGCCAATGAACATACTTATCTACGTCCAAGAAAGCTTTAATGGACGCTGTATCTACGGGATCTTTCCACCCTGTGACTCTACGGATAGTTTCCGCTCCTCTTTTCAACATCTCAGAAGGAACCTCAGTACTGCTCCTCTCAAGAGACCTATCCAGCAAAGTAGGGCTAGAAGAAACTTCAATATGCCCAGCATACACATCAAGATTCATCGGCGGTACTGTTACTGTAGTTACTGTTGCAGTTGCAGCGACTTGAGGTAGACTCCTCATACCTCCTCGTCCAAACTGTGTGTTTAATGGCTCTCCAGTAGAAACAAGGTGCAGTCTACCATTTTGATAGCGAACCACACCATCTCGTAGAGCAGCTGTAAGCTCTTGGCAATCTCCTCGAAGATGATCTGGACTATCACACCAGATACACCTACGGACAGGAGCACCCCCTGGGCGAGCAGCACCAGGCGTTGGTGGGAGCTCCCTATGTAAACCAGCCAGCTCTACTTTCAATTCACGCATCTGTCGGATCAACTCCTCAATTTGATTGTGCTGACCCTGGTTCTCAACCACCCTCTGAACAGGTACCCTCTGTGCAGGAACTGGCACAACTGGCACTGGAGGCGCTTCTACAGGAATAACAGGTCTAGGAGCAAGAGCCGGGGGCTGTTGTACCTGAGGAGCATAAGGTTGATGGATCACCTCTGCAAGCGGTCGTCCTCCTACGGCCACTCTCCCTCGCCGCTGTCTTGTTAAAACGGCCACAGCATCTTCCACTCTTCCCCAATCCATAGTAACACCTCCTTCAGCTGATCGATCTGCTAACATGAAGCATAATCGATCTGCTGTAGCCTCATCGGTGGCTTGCAAGAAGAGCTCTGTCCTTCTAGCATCCAAAGTTATCCGTTCGAGCGTCGAAAGCTGTCGGTATCTTCGATCGAACTCTCTTAGCAACTCATTCAACCCCATCCTATGGCCAGGTTGCTGCTCAATCCAAT
The DNA here is from genome assembly GCA_036924285.1 of Asterella californica. Classification (NCBI taxonomy): domain Eukaryota; kingdom Viridiplantae; phylum Streptophyta; class Marchantiopsida; order Marchantiales; family Aytoniaceae; genus Asterella; species Asterella californica. Next base: position 759,597 of record JAYKYS010000013.1, read on the forward strand.
CCAAAAAATTCCTCCTAGTAACTCTCTCAGAATCCTCCTCCAGGAATTCCTCTCGGAGAGCTCGCTCAAAGCTTGCCCAAACACCAAGATTTCTCCTCTGTACGTCTCTGACTTGATCTCTCAACTCAGGAATCACAGCCAACTCAAAACTTCCAATCATCTCTGCATCGGTCACCCTCACAAGCTCCATCTCTCCTCTGTACTCACGAAGATATCTGGAAATATCTCTACCTTCAAATCTTCCACACCTATTCACAATCGCCTGCAAAGCTTTTGTAGATTTCAACTCACCCCCTCCGACGATCAGATGTTGTTGAACCAAAGCCGCAAGCGTCTTCAGTATCTCAGTAGTATCCAGGCCTGATGCTCCAGCGGCTGCTGAAGACATAGGTGTAGCCGAAGGTGCAGCACTAGACGTCGATGCTCCAGCCGTAGAGGCAGTAGCACCACTCCCGCTCTTGCGATCCATCTTCCCTTGTATGCAAATCTCAACCTCAGCAACCTAAGCGACTAATCACCCCAAGATGACTCTCAGTGGAAGCACCAGATTTATGTCGAGGAGAGTCCTTCTCAGGAAGGGCAAGCCTTCTGGCTGTGATAGATCGCGAGATAGAAGTAGAGATTGTATACTAAGACAAGAGCCAAGCAAGAGATCGCAACAGCTGAAGTCACCCACAGTGACTACGACTATAGATCACTTACTAATCAACAGATCAAGTCTCAAGTCTCAGGAGACAGATCCACCTTCAGACACAACAGATAGGAAAATACTGAACTCACGATGCTTTATTTCTCTTCCAAACACACTCAATAGTCCTCCACATATATCAATTTACAGTCTACCTCTACTCAGCTCCCTACGTTGATCACCGCAGATGCCAAACAGCCAATTCCCACTCAACTAGTCTTTTCTCCAACAGATTTCTCTCCAGAACTTACAACCGATGAAGATTTGAAACTCCAACGCCTTGTAGCCCTCCCTACGACAGCTTCAGAACTGAAATTTCTCAGAAAATCTGACCTTCTCAGTCTCAGTCCCTCTCCTCCACTCAAATAATGCTCTCTTTCCACCAAATTCACCTCAACTCAAGTCTGGTAGGTGAAATTCAGACCCCAAACTCCTAATCTTCTCTCTGCGTCAACTCAAAACTATCAAGAATTTACTCCAGCGTCGATCAAGAGTCCCTTGCAGATTATCAAAACGTTCTCCTTCAATAAAATTGCCTCCTGTCCGATCAGAAGAAATTCTGCCTCCAAACTGCTCTCAGTCCTCCAAATACTTGTCCGTCCCTCTGTCGCGATCACCCCAATTCCTCAATTCAGTTCTGTCAGAAAAATTTCTCTCCCTCAGCCTCCAAGCTTCACCTTCCGCTTCAGCTTCCCCGCTCTCTGTAAAAAAAAACTCTTCAGAAAGTGTCCCCCGATCTTCAGCCGTCGCAGGTACTTAACCTAAAAGCTAAGGGCCCAGCTTAAGCTGCCCCCCTGCTGTCCTTATAAGCACAGTCGCTTATCACAAGCAGGCCCCCAGCTTAAGCTGCCCCCTTACCGTCCTTACGTACAAAACTCTTCTTTCAAAAACTGACTCTCTTTTAAATAAAAGTACACAGCTACCTCTGTAAAGCAGACTCCTTCACTGTAAAATGCCACACTGCTTCCCTCGCCATTGTTAAACCGACTCGATGGATAAATAACAGATTGACAAAAGTTTCCCGTGCCCTTGATGCCATCTTGATGCCACCCTGAATATACTACAAGCCATCCAATGTAGGCCGAAGCCCTAACACTTATGAGGCTGCCCCACAGGGCTTACAGCCCCCCCATATGCGCACCAAGTATCTCCCATAGTATATTCAGGATGGCATGCGGAGGCTTAGGCCAGGAAGCCCACGATTAAGGGAGATACCGGTCTCCCGCCCCTAGATATGCAGGACATGGCTGCACACCCAACATAGACTCCCATCCGGGAGGCCAACATGCCGGAATAGGAACCCAAGGCCAGGGGGATTTGATCCTGAGACCTCCTCCTCCCTAGGCAGGCGCCCTATCACTGGGATGGCCTTGAGTTCCGTTCATAACAGTTAAATTTTCTGTACACATGCTTTTACAAAGAAATTTACCTGTAAAGTCTTTACTAGCCTTTCCTACTCTAACTTCACTATACAACTCCGTTTTTAATGAATAAAGAGTCAAAATTGTAGTACTTGTGAACACCTACACGCTCACGCTATCAGATTCTGAGTTTGAACCACGAGCTAAAATCGACAGATTTCCCTCTTTCATGCATTTCTCAGTCTAAACCCCGTACTAACTACTACTTAAAGCACTTTCTGTCAAAACTGGAAGCACAAAGTCGCTCTCCTCGCCGAGCTCTGCATTCTGATGCTCTTCGACCTCTTTCAAGGTGATATTTCAGTCTAAGCTAGGGGGCAGCTTGTCAAGCATGGCCCCAGCTTAGCTCCTGCCCAGCTTGATAAGCTAGGGCGCAGCTTCCCGAACAAATGCAAGTTGGGTGTCTTCTGAAGTTCCATTTCCGCACCTTGAACGTCATGCACTACGACAACGTCGGAAGATTGGCGTGTCATTAGTCAAGTCGATCCGTATACCAGGTCCCTTCAAGGTACCCAAATCCTTCATACTAAAGGTAAAACAATTCTTGTAACTCTTCAAGAATCTCTAAACTCTTCGTCTCTCCTCTTCTATAAGCTTGGGTCCAATCTCCGGCTCCCAAGTATCCTCTGTCACCATGCTAGAGGTAGAAGACGAAGTCGTTGACTGCTATCTTGTAACCTCTAGAGTAGTTTCCTTCTGCTCACCACCAACAACCTCCACCGCTCCTGTGCGAAAAACTTCTGCAGTTCTAGCTGCAAGCTCCACACTCTCTCTTACGACATCTCATGATGTCCAAGGATGACGAACTCCACGTCTCTCGCCTCCAGTCTTTGCCTCCACCGACCCGGTAGACAAAGAGCTCAGGAGTGTCCGAGCAATAACACCCGTCAATCGCATCCGACGCTGCTCAGCCAATCCAAGGCTAACAATCCATGTCAAGCAGTTTAAATCCATTGCTTGACCCAACACTTGACGACGTGAAGCTTCCGACATTGAAGCTACTGCCGTCGTATCCGTAGAAAAACCCATCACTCTCTCTCTCGTCGGCATTGGGCTTCACCAACTGTTGTAACCAAGCATCCCACACAAGCCCAGGTCCTCCATCTCTGTAAGCATGTGACGCTGAAAAGCTCACCAAAGTGAGTAACGCTGCCATAGGTCGTCCCACTAGGTTCACAACTGCCATGGGTGACTTATCGACGACTCTCACTACGTGAGATCGTCGTCCTGCATCCAAGATGCCATGAACTATGAGATGCGTTGGTCATCTCATTGCATCGTGTGTGCGCTTGAGCACCTCCCTCGGTAACAAGTTCGTCTACCACAACCGTGGACGATGTGCACGAGATCACACTCTCGCTGCATCTAACAACACTGCCGATCTGACCCAAGACTGCACTTGGTGCACACTCGTCATCATATGTGCACGAGCATCACCCAACAAAAGAACATTCTCCAAGATGTACGTTGGAGAAACCACCTGATGCATCTGGAGATGTCGTAAGATCCGTAACATCTCTCAAAACATCATAGATCGTGGGTCATGCGAACCTTGACCTCTCTCAACACGCTGTCGGAGTGTGATCCGTCTACCTAGGAAAACGTCGGGCTTCTGGCTGTGGTTGTTAACTCAAGAGGTTGGCTTTCAGGTCACAACAGGGGCCATAAACACTCACACAGTTGTGTAGGGTCCTCTAATATGCTCAAAAAGCGAAATTTAGGTCTCACTAGTAGTAATAGGTTTAGACGGTGAACTTTGGCACTCAAAGAGAGTAAAACTATGAAGGTTTAGACTTCTAAACTTCCCCTACATGTAAATGAGGTACTACTGAACACACACACACGAAGTTTCAGCCTGAGATTGAATTCTAGCACCGAGATGTTGACAGAAAAGTTCTGAGTAAGAGAATTATGGCAATTTCTGATACCTAGATAGCTATTCTGACCTAGAACAGAGAATTGGCTCGATGAATTTCAAATATTCTCACAGTATTTGAAGTCTACAGGATGCTGAACATCCCTGTGAAATTGGGACTCTTGAATGTACACAGAACTCCCGATCTCCTCCTTTGAAGTCGCTGCTCTAGATTAAGAGCTTTTCAGACCCCCTCTGCTTCAGCGGCCGCCCTGAATTACTCAGTTACTCAATCGATATGAAACTTTTTGGGAAATCGTAGCCCTGCTGGCAGAGAACACAACCACTAAGTTTTGAAGCGATTTCTTCAATTCTGCTGCAAGTGACACTGAAAACCCCAAAATCAACAAAAGTGATGCAGTTTTGGCATAATCCGAACTTCAATTGGGCATAACTTCGTCTTTATTGCCTCAAATCGATCGAAAATTTCACTGACAGTGCTTGGCTCGACGAGCTCTCTCTTCCTGTGTTCTCAGATTTCGAAGATACCTCACCAAATGCTCGAACTCCACTCTAGAGCTCTGTTTCTAAACTTAGAGTTTTACAAAAGACAAAAATGGACCAATGGGAGTTCATTGCTCCACTTGACTGTCCTTTTGTGCCTTAAACTACCTGGTAACTTATCTACACTCATAGGCTACCACGTCAAGCCTCCTAGAGTGCCAGCGTAAAACTTAAACTACCTAAAATGACACATAGCCCTGAAAAATAACTTAAATTAGCTAGAAAGCGTGCATGGGCGACAAGTAAGTGCAACCCATGAGCTCAAACCCCTATCAGCATGGAAACCCTAAGTTATGTACATTGAACGTCATAGACAAGTAAGAAGTCACTTGCACAAGCGCACAAATGCTTGAACAAGATAACTAACATACTATCAGTCTACGAGGACTCAAAATAGTGTTAACACCGTATGCAAAGGTGTCAAACATATACATAAAGGACTAGAAGTAATATGAGCTAACTTCTAGAACTACCAAACCTAAGCGTCGGAGTAGAAGTCAAGCATGTAGCCGCCAAATGACGCGACAACGCGTGTGACCTTGACATGGCCACCCGGCTATCACCAAGTGAATGATGGCAAAAAACGTGAGATCATGTGCCCCCAGCAGCGAAATATCTGACGATAATGCTTGTTGGTATCCTCTAACGGCTGATATAGACAACAACTCAGGATATCTCTGCACCAAACGTGCCACGTGACGCAATGAGACGCGTCTTGCGACTTCATCTCTCTCCACATACAAGTATCGCTGTACTTGTATACTTGCTTGCAATACCGCAGTCAAACTTGTGCTGATCTCTCCAAACAACTCCAGCATACACACACCCTCCTCTGGATATTGTCATACAATGAGAGTCATATCCAGCGGTGTTAAGGTCACAGGGTCAGTAACAGAGACACCCCGACGTTCCTCTACTGACGGTACAAAGACTTCACTCCAAGCCTGCTGCACCAATCGATCAGCATATTGTTGCAACTCTCCGCTCGAACTCCAAAGTGGAACATCCAAGACAGATGGCACTAACGTAGACATGTTAGACATGTCCTCCATCTCCTCAAAGACCGGAGTATCCTCCGCATGAACATTGCCCTCTAACAACTCGTCAGACCAAGTGATGACCGAACTGAACCCTGCAACGGATGTCATCGTCCCTGATGTAAGCTCCGTTGTCCCAATTCTAGCACTGAAACGCAGTGGTAAGCGGCTCACTCGTCGCTCACCGGACTATCAACCTGGTCTGTAAGATGCTATCTCTGCCCAATAGTCGATCACGAACCCCATAGGGTACAATACAGCACCTCCAACCAATACATCATAAGACATCCACAGCCGTAACGATAGCCTTGGCCCTCATCATGGAGCCATCCGTGGGATGATCTGGTCTAACTCTCATTGTCAGCAACTCGCGTGTCATGTGTAGAGTTGTACCTCCTGATCCCCTTAGAGATATCTGTAGCTGGAATGGACATCTCTCCACTTCGGACTTCCTCAGATCCAAACCGATACACGCCGCCTTCCCCAACATCAACGGTTGGGCTCAAGAGTCTAACAACACTTTCTGCGGTCGATACACCTTCCCTGAAGGTACCACCAAACAAAAAATACCACTTCTGTTGTCCAACAACACCACACCTGGTGCCAATCCAGCACGGTCAATTGCCAGTCTAGCTGGTAACTCATCTAGTCTAGCAGCCGTCGCTTGCCAAGTACCACTAGTAGCTGTCCTGATCTTCGACTCTATGGACACATCTACCGTCCCTTGCTGAACCACTTTAGCACTAGAGGTAACCACATCCTCGCTCTTACTGAGCGTGGTTGCCAACTGGAACACTGGAGCCAAGTTGACTCCCAATGTCCTCATATCCGTGGCTGAAAATAGTAGGACTCGCAAAACTGCTGTAGCCGCCCTCAACATCGAGTTCGACATCGCATCTACAGACGTCGAAGGTTGACTTGCATCACCTCCACTCCTGGATGTCGATGCTTCCAATTCCATTACACCATCGGTAGGTCGTTTAGGAACCATAGACGTGGTCCTCAACGCCTCTGATAACGTGAATGATTGAGGAAGCCTGGCTTGTCTACCAGCCTCCCCGCGTTGTGGATCCAACTCCACCGATGCACCTCGTGGTTCAGAGACACATACGGCACTCCGAGTCACTGCCGCAGATGCCTCAATCTGCACCACATTAGTCATGAAGTCGAAATCACCTCCTTCTCCTCCATAAGATGTGGAAGTTTCTGTTCCACCAGATCTCCGCTGAACCATAGTCATATTAGCTATCCTCTACTCCAACTGCTCAATCCGAGCAGCCATACCGGCTTCTGACGTCGTAGCAGACGGTGGACCGACTGGTCCTCTCTCAAGTGCTAGACCTCTATCTCTTGCTCGACCACCACGGCCTCCGTGAGCTCCTCCGCCTCTTCCACGATCAGGTCCTTCTCTTGCCGTAGCTCGAGATGGAGATCAAAACAACGGTCACTATTGTTACTTGATCGTCCGCAATGGTCACACTGCCTAAGCACCATTTGAGACGTCCGAGATGTCTCATAACCACCTCTCCTTTGTGGACAATCCTTCTGTTGATGAGGACCATCACACGTCCAGCAAGGACCTGCTTGCTGCTGACTAGAGAAGGACGGCATGGGCTTCTGCCAACCAGATCCTCCAGCACCTCCATGGGATCGCGAGTGTTCAGCATGATCCTTACCACCACCACCACCATGCTGTTGCTTAGCCTGTGATCCTCGAGAAGAGGAGGTCGCTCCATGTGATGCGTCCCTGCTGAACCCAACAATCACCACCCTCTCCTCTACCATGTTGAGCTCAATCCGCTCAGCCAAACCAAAGACAACTGCTAATGTTGGAGCGGTGTGAGAGTGGCATCTTTGACCCTCTTACGTAGCTCCATGTCTAGTATCCCATACCAGAACTGGATTGCCTATGCTTCCGTCACCCCTTAGGTAATGCTGATTAACCGCCTCATGCGAGTAAATGTCTCGCGTAGGCTCTCTCCAGTCTTTTGCTGGAACTCCTACAAACTCCTCAACTTGTCGGTCCGCACACCTTGATAGTTCTTCCTCAAACAATGAAAGAACTGAACCACAGGGTTAAACCCTGGTGGTATCCCGCTCGCACTACCACCTGCTCCACTACTAATGGACGCATCGCTGATAGTAGGTACTCCGCCACCTGTGGATGTCTCACTGCTACTGGCACCTGACCTTGTAGGTGTTGCACCTCTCGAAACTGCACCAGTAGTGATAGAAACATAGTTGGAAGAACAATGTTGTCTCCACAACTCAATCTCAACACCGTAGTCTCGCCTGAACTCGTGGTAATCGTCCATCGGCGGTCCTTCCAAGTGCTGAAACAAACCCTTGCACGTCATGAAAGGTGTGAACAACTGTGAGTTCCGCATCTGCTGCAGATCGCACTGTAACGACCTATGTTACACATAGGAAGTTTGTCTATTAGTAAGGTGTTTAGTTCTAACTAAGTGTTGAGAATGTTTAATTGCTGCCAAAGTACTTTTAGGAGGTATCAAGTTAGTCATGACTAGCTAAAAGTTAGTTATGGTTAAACTTAGCTGTACTTTTGGCAGAATTCAGATATTTGCTAAAGAGTGAGCACTACTATCTTGTCATCTTGTCTAAAAGGTAGAAAGGATGTGGAAAGTATCCCTTATCTCCTTTTTGACTTGATATTAGTGGTTGGATTAAAGTTGTGGACTTTGTGGGCATTAAAAACAAGAAGAGATTCCACATGTTTCCTTTTTAGTGGGTCCTAGTGTAGAGGGGGGGGGTGGAAATTCGAGATTCCTTGAGAATATTCCAGAATCCTTCTAGAAGTTGTTGACTTTGAAGGAATTAGCCCATGTGAAAAGGTAAAAAGCCCATGTGATGAATGCTTTTACCTTAAGTAATATCTTAGTAAAACCCGGTAAAAGTAGTTACGGCTGAGTTACCGGAGGGTACCAAAGTAAAAACCTAGAATGTATAAATAGAGGAGTAGAGAAGAGCTCCTCATCCTTGTTTTCACATTGTCGTAATGACAACTTGAGTAATATAGAGAGTGTGGGATATTTTTAGCATGTGAGAACTTGAGAGACGTCGTTAGAATGGAGGATTTTAGTTGATGTGTTTAAGGAGATTTTTAGTTGATAAGTTTGTGAGTGTATGAATGAGTGAACTCAGCATTTTCCCTTCAAGTTCATGGTGTGCTTCCATCAAAGCCATCAGAGGTGACCCCTGAGTGAGAGACAGGCCCGACATGTTGCAGATTCGTGGATGACGATCGTGGAGGTTAAGAGATCGGGGGGTAGTTGATCGATAGGACCGCGGAGGGTTTACAGCACCAACTGTCAAACTCCTGGATGAAGTCATCCAGCTCAATGATACCCACCGTACCCTAGTAACGTCGAGGTCCCTTCGTGATCCATAGATCTCGTCCATGTCCCACAACAATGATGTGACGACACTAGACTCACCACCAGAAAATGCGATGTCTGCGTCTGACTCGTCCTCTAGAACAACCAACGGCAATGGTGTAGATAGTCGGTACCTCACCCCACTCCATGTATACCCACTGTCCGAGAAGTCTCCACCAGAACCTCCCGAGGACTCCGTGGTGATAGAATCTCACGAACACACTCTCTAACCAGAATGTCAAAATCTCCATCACCATCGTAACTACAACTTGTCTATCTCCGCTCCTACTGAGCTCACCTATCCCCTACTAGGACGGTCAAGATAAGGGCAACCTGTACCTATCATCACCACAAGCAGCCTCTCACGGTTTGTTGGTCGTCACTCCAACTGCACCGTGAGAGAAACAAAAATAGTCTGACTGATCATCATTCCTGTCTCACTACCGACAGCACACTAGAGTGAACTCACTCTGGAAATCAAGCGCCATTACAAGCAAACGCGACGCACAAACAAGAAGCAGAATATGGAGGGGTTCCAACCACAAGAAGTCCAAAAGATAACCCTCCACACTCAAACATTCACATAAAGAGAAACCCAGCCCCATCCGGACTGACCCGTCTTCTTCGGTGACCACATGCACAATATATGATCACCGACTGTCATAACTTGCACCTAAGGTCACTAACTAGACGTCCACACCTCTAGTAGCTCTAAAAATATCAACGCGATAGCTCTACTAGCTCATCCAAGACAACTGCCACCAACTGCCTCCATACGAGTCTTTACGATATAGACAAACACTACCACAACAGCAGCTTCCCCCTAGTACTCTGGGTCGCCTTACCACTCCTCTAGGAACGTGCGAGCAGGTCTCCTACTACCTTAAACTAACCTCTAAGTACTTGCACGCATCCTTGTAAGACATCAAGAGCTATTGGTCTAGTGGTACAGCCAAAGCTAAGACTACAGAGTTAAACGTCCAAGTCCAGAAATAGTGTTGGGATGGGTGACCTATTGGTTTTACACTTCCTACACAACTGAAACTTGGATATCTCTCTCACGCACGTCAGCAAGCTGGCTTGCGACGGACGCGGACTCGGACTCCGTCTCCGCACTCTCGCACTCCGTTCTCACGTCTCCGCACTCACGTACCTCTGCCCTTCTCCTTCTGAGATTCCTTCACTCTCTCCTTCGATGACGAAGGAGCATCATCATCGGTAGATCTTGAGCTCCTGCATCCAGAAGCTCTTGACGAACCTTCTCCTCTCGAGTCTGTCTCTTGGAAGAAGTTCCTTCTCTTGCATCTTCTAAATCTCACCTTCTTTTCTCTTCCAACAACGCTTCGTGTTGATTCTTGACGATGTAGGCATGTACCGATAGAGTTTCTATCGATCCTCTCATCCAATATCCTTCTGGATAGTAGCAGCTGTCCTCGACAATGTCTCACGTGTCATCTTCCCTTTTTGTTTCATGGAGATGGCAGATGACCACAATCCACTTGGCTAAACCTGGTCGTTGAAACCTATCTCAGCTTGATCCTCAACCCTTGTGCCATAAGTTCCATCTTCCATGATTGCAACTGCTTGCGCTGATAGGTGATCCTCAACCAACTTCTTCATTCCCCCTTCAAAGTTGGTCTGAAGAAGTGCACCAGTATCCCTCGGCGCTATCTTCCCATCTTTCTAGAAGATCACTCCTTGTTGTAAGATATCACTGAACTCCTTGCAATCTCTGAGTGGATGATCAATACCATCGCACCAGTTAGACCGTTGGATCCAACCTTGCTTCCCAACGGGTTTCGTTCTGCTTGTAGATCCTAGCTCCTCCAATCTTGTGAGCTTGATCTGCAGGTCTCGCATTCCACGCATGATCTCCTCAAGACTTGAATCATCCTTCCTCAGAGATACTATAGGTGTCTGAACAACTAGAACAACTGGAGCAGCTGGAGCAACTGGTACTACCTGTCTAGCAACAGAAACCGCTGGTCGGACTACAAGAACAGGTGTTACAGCAGTCGGTGTTGGTGTCAGTCTCCTAACAGGAACCTTCTCTCGTCTCCGCTCCCTCTTGGTAAGCAGACCAACAACTTCCTCAACCTTCTTCCAGCTGCTAGTCAATCCATCGTCCTCCTCCCGGTCTTCCAGAAGTACCTCTAGCTTCTCCTGCAACTTCTCATCTGCAGCCCAAAGAAATAGCTCTGTCTTATTGGACTGCAACGTCAACTTCTCCATCCTGGTCAGCTGTGAAACTGCTTCTCAAACTCTCTGAGCAACTCAGTAGCTTGTAAACCCTTCCTTGGTTGCTCAACCCACTGGTAAGCGGCTCATTCGTCTCTCATCAGACTATCAACCTGATCTATAAGATGTTGTCTCTGTCCAATAGTCGATCACGAATCTCATAAGATATAACACAACATCTCCAACCAATACGTCATAAGATCTATGGTTGTAACGACGGCCTTGACCTTCATCATAGAGCCATCTGTAGGATGATCTGATCAAAATCCCACCGTCAGCATCTCCCGTGTTATGTGTAGAGCTGTACCCCCTGATCCTCCTAGAGATGTGTACAGCTGGAATGGACATCTCTCCATCTCGGACTTCCTCAGATCCAAACCAACATCAACGGTTGGACTCTAGAATCTAACAAGACTTTCTATGATCGATACTCTTTCTCTGGAGGTGCCAGCAAACAGAAAGTGTTGGACACTTTTGTTGTTAAACAACACCACACCTGGTGCCAAACCAGCAGGGTCAATTGTCAGTCTAGCTGATAACTCATCTACCGACAGCCGCCGCTTGTCAAGTACCACTGGTAGCCGTCTTGATCCTCAACTCCATGAATACATCTACCTCCTCTCGCTGAATCACCTCATCACTAGAGATAACTACATCCTCGCTCTCATTGAGCGGGGCCATCAACTGGAACACTGGAGTCAAGCTGACTCTCAATGCTTCATATTCGTGTTTGAAAATAGTGAGACTCGTAGAATTACTGTAGTCGTCCTCAACATCGAGTTTGATGTTGCATCCACGTACATCAAGGGTTGACTCGCATTACCTCTACTTCCTAGATATCGATGCATCCAACTCCACTTCATCATTGATAGACCGTTTAGAGATCATAGACGTGGTCCTCAATGCCTCTGATAACGTGAATGACTAAGAAAGCATGACTTGCCTATCAGCTTCCTCGCATTGTGGGTCCAACTCCACCGATGCACCTCGTGACTTAGAGACACGTATTGCACTTTGAGTCACTGTCGCAGATGTCTCAACTTGTGTCACACCATCCATGAAGTCGAAGTCAACTCTTCTCCTCCCTAAGACGTGAAAATCTCTGTTCCCAAACCAGATCTCCGCTGAGCCATAGCCATACTAGCTATCCATGCTCCAACTGCTCAATCTGAGCAGCCATATCCGCACCTAACGTCATAGCAGACGATTGACGGACTGATCCTCTCTTGGGTGCTGGACCTCTACCTCCACCTCGGTGACCACAGCCTCTTTGAGCTCCTCCGTCTTGTCCACAATCAGGCTTCCTTTGCTGTAGCTCGAGATGGAGATCAAAACAACTGTCACTATTATGACCTGGTCGTCCGCAATGCTCACTGCCTAGGTACCACTTGAGACAATCCAGACTCCTCATAACCATCTTTTCTCTGTGTGCAGTCCTTTTGCTGATGAGGATCATCACACGTCTAGCAAGGACTCGCTTGCTGTTGATTAGAGAAGGACGGTATGAGCTTCTGCCCACTACGTTCTCCAACACCTCCATGAGATCGTGACTGTTCAGCACGATCTCTACCATCACCACCATCACCACCACGCTGTTACATAGCTTATGATCTTCGAGAAGAGGTGGTCGTCTCATGTGGTGCCTCCCTGCTGAACCCAACAATCACAACCTTCTCCTCCACCATGTTGAGTTCAATCCGCTCAGCTAAATCAAAGACACGTCAGAGCAGTGTCTCTAAGAAGAGTCGCATCTCTAACTCTCCTACGCAGCTCTCGGTCGAATATCTCATACCATAACTGGATTGCTTGTGTCTTCATCACTCCTTGAGTAACGCTAATCAACCACCTCTTGCGAGTAAACGTCTCACCTAGGCTCTCTTCAATCTTCCGCTAGAACTTCTGCATATTGCTCAACTTGTTGGTTCGCACACCTTGATAGTTCTTCAAACATTGAAAGAACTGAACCACATGATTAAACCCTGGTGGTATCACGCTCGTACCACCTCACTACTAGTGGATGCACCGCTGCTAGTAGGAACTCCTTCGCTCGTCATTGCTACTGGCACCCGAACTCATAAGTGCTATGCCTCTCGAAACTACGTCAGTAGTGATACAAACATAGTTGGGAGACCAATGTTGTCTCCACAACTCAATCTTCATGCTATAGTTCGCCTGAACTCATGATAATCGTCCATAGACGGTCCCTCCAAGTGTTGGAACAAACCTTTCCACGTCATGAAGGGTGTGAATAGCTGTGGGTTCCGCATCTACTGCATATCATAACTGTCGAACTCTTGGAGAAAGTCATCCAGCTCAATGTTATCCACTGTACTCGAGTATCATCGAGGTCCCTTCGTGATCTCATAGATCTCTCGATGTTCCACAACCACGGCGTGGTGATACTATGTGTATCTCCAACCACGTCTTCGTTTGAATTGGTGTCTTCCGCTGATGAGATCGGTGCTACTGGTCTGTATCTCGCACCACTCTGTGTGAACCTACTGCTTAGCATAGCTGAATCTCCATCGGAATCTCCGTGGACCTCCATGATGTCGACCCCGTGTCAATTGCAAACAGTAAGCTCTAACAAGAGCGTCGAACTCTCATCATCACACGTGATGTCAAACTGACTAACTTCGCTCCTACAAAGCTCACATATCTTCTACAAGGATGGTCAAGGTAAGGGCAACCTTTACCTCCCATCACCATAGATAGTCTCTCACAGTCTGTTGGTTCGCAAGTCCAACCTCACCGTGAGAGAAACAGATGTAATCTAACTGCTCCGCAACTCCAGCTTCATTACTGACAGCACACTGAAGTGAACTCACTCCGCAAATCAAGCACCAATACAAACTAATGTGTCGCACAACAAGAAGCCGAATATGGAGGGATTCCAACCACAAGAAGTCCAAATGATAACCCTCCACACTCAAACATGCACAAAAGATAAATCCAACCTCATCCGAATTGAAGTTTCTTCTTTGATGATCACATGCATCATATATGATCACCAACTGTTATAAACTGTACTTACGGTCACTAACTAGATGTCCACACCTCTAGTAGCTCCAAAAGTCTCTACGTGATAGCTCTACTAGCTCATCCAAATCAACTGCCACCAACTTCCTCCATACGCGTCATTCTGACATAAGCAAACACTATCACAACGACAGCTTCCTCTTAGTACTATGAGGTCGCCTATCACTCCTCTAAGAACGTACAAAAATATCTCTTACTATCTTAAACAAGTCTATAAATACTTGCACGCATCTCTAGAAGACACCAAGAGCAATTGATATAGTGGTAAAGCCAAAGCTAAGAGCTAAATAGTTAAGCACATTCTTCAAGAATAATGTTGGGATGGGTGACCTGATTTTACTCACTCTCACACCACTGAAATTGAGCTTAGCTTACACACGTCAGCAAGCTGACATGCTGACTCCGCTCCGCTCCGTACTCATGCACCTCCGCTCCTCGAAGTCTCTAAACTCCACACCGCAACACTCTCGCTCACTTTTCGCTCCGCTCCGTTTGGAGTAAAGTAGAAACTCGAACCAACACGCATAGGAAATGAAACACACCCCAAAACAGCAACTTTGAATCACTCCACAAGGTCGAAATCTGCCAAATGTGCACACTCAGACGGGTCTATATCAGGTTTTTGACCACTCATGACTTTCTTTCTCTTGTAACTCACTCGATCCTTCACCAAATCGGATGAGTTTTGATGCATTGTCCTCACACTCGCAAATCAAAGATACCAACGATCTGTAAACTTCCGATATACCATCGACACAAATTCGTGACTTGAAAGCTCTCAATCGGACCTCGTGACTTCAGTTCTTTGAGTAATAATGATTTGTACTCACTCCACTATGCCAACTGACACTACACAAACACTAAAGTCAAGCCACATCCACCCTGTGCATCAGAGAATCTAGATTGCGCTCACCCAGACTATCCATTATAACCAATAGCTTGAAGGCTCAACTCAAAGAACTGAAGCCTACAATCCCTACCTGCGAAGTATACCCCTAGTGGGGCTAGCCCAAGAACTCACCCTAACGGCACTAACGGCCTTGCCAGAACTAACCACTCCGCAGTCGGTCAACCTAATCGAGGTGCTAAATCCATATCGATCCCAGAAAGTCATCATGATCATCATGTGTATGACATCATCTATGTGTTATGTGTAGTGTACCTCTGACAGCAATGTATGTTTTGTAGTGATGTGTATGCACACAACAAGAGTTTTGGTGATGACGCTTCTTTGATCATGTTGTTATCGTTTGTCACGTCACCATTCTCTTCTCTCGTAAACTGGAACCGCATCCTTCCTTTCCCACCTGCGAGCACCTTTTATTCCTCTCATTTCGTCTATTTTAGAAATAAAAGACATGACTGTTCTAATATCTACTCCGGTTAAGTTACCTATGAATATATGAGCATATTTAACCACCTTTGGAGAATTTACGTTCGGTTTCTATTATCGGAAAAGATATAACTGATATACACAAATTATGTACTAAACTTAATTTATAATTAAATTAATTTATAATTGTTAAATAATAAATGTTAGCCATACCGAGAACAGCAGAAATGTCAAAACAGAACCGATAAGTAAGCGCAGGGAACGCAATTCCAAGATTTATATAAATAAATATAATCAACACGTTAATTTATCATTTAATCTTTTCGATAAAAAATTAAGTAATTAATTATGCTTGCTGCACTTTTCCACCTTCATATGGAAGAGGTGAATAAGCAAGTTCAATTTATGATAACCTGTCTGGAACCTGATAAAAAAAGCCCCATCAGTAAAGGAAAAACAATGGCGCGATGGACTTATCAAGTCTATATGTGTAAATGATAGAAAACGGGGACTATCGTTATACACCTGTTTGGGAAGTCTCAAGTAAGAGGACAATAAAAGAGTAAGTACAAGTTTAAGTGGATAATCAACAACATGCTTAACTCTTGCGAGGCCACTATCTGCACTGAAACAACATTTCATCAAAGATGCGAGAAAACAACTTGAAACAATATGTTTATTGTAATATTTGGAGAAAATTCCCCAGTTCCACTCATAGGGATCCTGTGAGTCATGAAAAGGAAATGGCATTTACATGAATGCTTATCTCCCAAGAACACCAAGTAAACGTTCAAGAAGCATGCGTGTATATATATTATAGTACTATGCAGATGCATGAATGCTGTCAGGTCTAGATCAGGTTTACATGTAATAACATAGAGCTTTGCGTTTTCTACAAAGCGGTGTTGCTTTCACTTCAAGCTGTTGTGTTGTATCGACTGAAAGTTTGAGTGATTGTCCCCATCTTTACAAACGGAATATTATCGCGTCTGAAACATCTCACTGCAGAAAGAAAACAGGAGTTAGGATGCAATTGTATATTCATTTCAATGAGATTTCCAGAAATGGTGAGAAGACCCCACCGTGGGATACAAGATGGAAGATCACAAAACAAAAGGTAGAGAGAAAACTTAGAGAACATTAGCTATGTCTAGCAAGCTATGCAACCTCCAGAGAAATATCTCTTCTCTTAACGTAAGATGAAAAAGATTGAATTAATGTTAATATTAATTCATTACTTAAAATTCTTGATAGAAATGTTAGATAATAAATTAAACCACAAGTCTGGATATAAAATCTAAACTCCTCTTGTATCAAAGGTGCGATAGCTCAGGTGGTGGGGGTCCATGTCTAGGACGACAGAGGTTGCAAGTTCGAATCTTTATGGTAAATAAAATTTTCTACCAGAGTGATAGGTCACTATAATGAGATTACTCTTCACTAGACTCCTTAACTTAACTTTTTAAATTTTAAAAAAGAACATATTCTCAGTCCACATTGCAAATAAAATTTTCTACCAGAGTGATAGGTCACTATAATGAGATTACTCTTCACTAGACTCCTTAACTTAACTTTTTAAATTTTAAAAAAGAACATATTCTCAGTCCACATTGCAGCTTGCTCTTTTCTGTTGTTTTTCATTGTTAGATTTTGAGTTGATAAATCTATGTTTCATTTTGTAGTTCTCAAGATTTTGATCATTTTGAGCTCTAGATCATCAGTTTTCAACAAGTCAGAACATGACACATATGTGCAGTTTTGACGGACTAACCCACCAAAGCTAATTGTGAAAATTATGCATGAAACTGAAATTTGTTTTCACATTTCAGTTTCAGGCTTATAGGTCACTATAACGAAATTACTCTTCACTATACTAAGAGTCTGCTTAATAGAGGAACTTTTTAAATTTTTAAAAAGAACATATTCTCAGTCCACATTGCAGCTTGCTCTTTTTTCTTGTTTCTCATCGTTAGATTTAATTTGATAACATTAATGTTTCATTTTGTAGCTCTCAAGATTCTGATCATTTTGAGCTCTAGATCACCAGTTTCCAACAAAAGTCAGAACATGACACATATGTGCAGTTTTGACGGACTAACCCACCAAAGTTAATTGTGAAAATTATGAATGAAAACTATTTTCGATAAGATATTTCACCGTCAATATACTACAACATGTGATTTAATGTATTACCCACTCTGCCATCCGAAGATGGAAGAGTGATAATAATGCAAGGAAGGTGAGTGCTTTCACTGGAGCCTGGATGCCAGGAAAAGCCCTTGCTGATGAGCCCCTAAGCATACCGTATACGTAACAAGAGATAGACTAAGGTATCTAGATCCTAAGCAAGTTAACTATTCTAGTGTGTCCAAACGTGCATGGAGTTGGACAAAACAAAATAATAATTATATATATATGTAGAGGGCAGCATAGCATTATAAAGTAATTGGCGGCCACAAAGTTATGGTTTCGATGTAAACAACAAGTATCATTGAAAAGTCATGCGATGTACAAAACCCTAAGTGTGCTAAAAGACGAAAATAAAAATGGAGTGAAACATAAATAGAACTACGTAATGAATCGATGAGTCCGTGGGCTTCAAAACGGTAACGTACTGCATAAAAGAAGCTGGGTACTTCTATCTACCCAAAAACTTTTCAGAAATTCACTAAGTTGCATCCGTTGCAGACAGAAAAGCTCATAGAGGTTAGTACAATGTATGCCTAAGTCATTTTTTAAATCTGAGAATTCAATACATAAGAGAAAAGCGTGTCCTTTTCTTCCACCAGTGTAGACAGACAACATTACCATCATCTAAAAGCCCTACGCAACTGCTCTATTCAGCTACTTTGGGATAGCTACACATGTGAGCTTGTGTGATCAGATTTTTCCCCTTACGTCTAATGCTGGAGACAAAATAAGATTGTTACACTAAAATGAACATGAGATTTATCTCCACTTGGCTTTTTTTTCTAATCACAATTAAACCAAAACCTTTTCTATCAGTTACGTTATAATTACATTAACTTAAAGTTTCAAGTTTCAGATTCAAACAACTCTTCTTTTCTCTTACATACCTTGAGGAGTTTGGACTCCTTCACCTGTCAGTGAAACGTTTATGTACAAACAGTTTAGATGGTTAAAGATCCCCTTGACGAATAAAGTATATGCTATACATCTGTACTGCGTAACTGGATTCATTGAGTCGTGTACACCATGTATCGCTGTATGCCGCATTAGCTAGCTGACTACCCTTCTTCGTACTTGACTGGACTCGCATTGTGTTCCAGTCAAAGTAGAATGAAGTGTGTTGAGTGTTGCTTTGTGTCCATGCTATATATATATATATATATGGTCGATACCAAATATCTAATGTAGTATTCAAATGTAACGTTCGATCGCAGATCTCAGAACAGATTCCTTTATCTCTAACCAATGAACTGCCGAACGTGAACCTCCCTGGAGACCTGTATACTTTATTTGTGTCTCCAGATCCAGTTCGTTAAACTATCAGCTAATGAGCACAGAGGATTTGATAACTGTTGAACGGAAAACCAACTAGTCTTTTGTAGGTCTCTAATCAATCTTAGGTTACTAAACACAGGTGGAACTATTCTAGACCGGAGTTGCCTAAAATTTGGGCAGCGCTTCCGTTATTGGTGATCAAGTCGGAACGCCAGGACCCACAAGGAACAACCGCCAAGACTAGGAGATCTAGTAGATGCTAGGAAGTAGGAAGGCAAAGCAATTACACCGGAATAAAGTCAACACGACACCAGATGCGCCCAACTCAGTTTTGGCACACAACTCAAACCTACTTATCAGAATGGAGAAAGTCACGGGCTCATATACATTACATGGCATTACTTGCTGACAAGGTCACGCAGCGCTCTTGGACCGGCAATTCTTCACTACTCAGCAACTCTGCTGTGATAAATTAACTCCAGAACTAAGACTTCACCAGAGAACCTAATTTCATTCTGAACGCCCTGATTTTTGTTACTCAACAGATCAGACCCCAAGTCAGCGATCTAATCAACACCATATCATTCTTGTTGATCATAAGTCGGCTCTCAAGGTCTACTCTTCAAATCTGCTCTCCAAGGAGCTTGATGTGCATTCAGTTCTAGCTCCTGATTTCTGACCTCAAAGACAATATACACTACACTGAAAAATACAGTCTCTTCCCTCACCACCAAGAGTGCTCTCTCCAAGACTGAAAACTGAGAATGGCTCATTTAGGGTTCGCGACCCTCTTTATCTGGTCTCCTTGAGTTTGCCTTGTGACCATGCAGCTGCCACTTTTTGGTTAATCACTGCCCGAATGACATCTGGTTGAAAAGCAAAAGGTGTTACAATCGCCCCAACTAACAAAACGCAGTTCTTCCACTGAACTGCGGTAACTGCAATACCACATTAGGAACAACACTTCCTCAAATCCAGAGGAACAGTATCTCATCCAGGATAAGGTTAAGCCTTTTCTCAAGGCTATGCTCCATTACCGAGCATCCGTTGAAGCTTTCGGGTGAGACAGAACCCTAGCTTCCAGGTGGTGAACTCGTCAGTTTTTTTTTATCCACCTCCTTACTATGATACACCATAGTAGTGTCAGCCTAAATCTGATTGACATCCGACAGTCATAAGAAGTCAGCAGACCACAACTCCACCTTTAGACGAGCAGATTGGCCAGATCTACTCGGTTCCAGTGTCCTTGAAGGGCCCTTTGCATGACTCTTCTGACTCGATTCAATCCACCGCTTAGCTGGAAGAAAACACTGCAGACTGTCGTCTCACAAAGTATCTACGTAGTGGTTCCTGGAACTTGTACAATGCTAGATCATCTAGGTACTCCCAAGCTTCACTTACCAATCCCGGAACTCTACCTATCCAACGACATAGATATTGAGTAACGGGTTCTCGAGCTCCATCTGGATTCGGTGATGCTCGATGATCTACTATCTCAATCAACTCAAGATCATCAGCTCTTGGTAATGCTTCTAACACTGGATGTCATTTCTGATATCTTCCAGACAACGATTCTAGTTCTTCACGAAACATTTTCAAGTTAGAAACATGAATGATGGGGTGATAATGTTCCATACTAGCTGGAAAACGTAACTTATAGGTCACATGACCTAACTTCTTCTCGATCAAGAACGGTCCTGCCCACTTTGGAAGAAGCTTCTTGGCTAAATCCACCCCTGCTGGGATTCTGAAGTTCTTGGTTCTCAACCAGACTCTCTGTCCTTCTTCGAACTGTACGTCTTGTCTACCACGGTTTGCATATTTGGCATACCGTTGTTGTGCCTTCTCCATGTGTTTCTTTGCCTCTTGAAACACAATACCCTGAACACGTATGAAAGTCTCTAGATCTGGAGGATCTTGATTTGACCTTCCTGCATTTTCATGCCCCTTGCTAGCTAGAGCTATAGGAGTCCAAGGTGCATGAGAGCCCCGATAAACCACTTCAAATGGTTTAAATCGTGTACTTGAATGCTTAGTGTTGTTATATGTAAACTCCACCAAGTCCAAGTGCTCGCTCCAATCACTTTGATCTCGCATGATATAGTTTCTCAACTCTTGCTCCACTATCTGTATAGTCCTCTGTGTCTGACCATCAGTTTCAAGATGATAAGAGGAACTGAACTTGAGGTTAGTTCCGAGTCTTCGAAACAAACCCTTCCAAAACTCAGCTACAAACCTCCTATCCAAGTCTGAAACGATGTCTTTAGGCATCCCATGATACTTAAAAACATATCGTATGAACAGCTCAGCGGCACCTTTTGACGTCACTGCTTCCCTACAAGGGATGAGGTGAGCTTGTTTGCTGAAACGATCGATGACAACTAGTAAAGTGTCAAAACCTCCTGACTCAGGTAAACTGGTGCATAAGTCCATACTTATGCTCTCCCAAGGCCCATCAGGTATTGGCAAAGGTCTCAGCAATCCTGCAGGTCTCCTCCGCTCAATTCGTTGTTGTTGACATGTTAAGCAAGTCTGCACGTACTTGATTACATCCTCCAACATGGACGGCCAATAGAACTGCTCTTTAACTCGTTGCAACGTTCTATTTTGTCCTCCATGTCCAGCCAGTTCACAATCATGACATTCTTGCATGACGAGTGTCCTTAGAGATCCAGCTGGAACATAGACCTTGGTTTGCTTATAAAACCAAAGGCCATTGCGAAATGAGAGATTACGTACCAATGGATCTCTCTCTTGTTGACTGGTTCAACGTTGAGCTTGAGGATCGTCTGGCAATGCTTGTCTGATTCGATCCAAAAGCTCTTCACTTGTGTCTTGAGTTGTTAACGCCTGGACACATCTGCTTAACACATCCGCTGGAATATTTTCCTTCTCCTTTTGATACCGTCATTCGATATCAAAACGTGCAAGCTCCACTTGCCACCTCTGTTGTTTACGTGACAAATGAGGTTTACTCTGAAAGTATGTATTACCCTCACAGTCCGTGACAACAATAACTTTGCTTGGTAACAAATAATGCTCCCAACGTTTCAGACAGTGGACAACTGCGAACATCTCTTGTTCATGAGCAGGCCATTTCGTCTCAGTTTCTAAAAAATTGTGACTTTCGTAAGCCACTGGATGCGTTCCTTGCATCAACACTCCTCCAATGGCCCATTGAGAAGCATCTGTGTGAACCTCGAAAGGTTCTCCCATCTTTGGAAGAGCTAGCACGGGCATTTCTGTCAATGTTTGTTTCAATTCTTGAAATGCTCTTTCAGCTGCTGGGTTCCAAATAACCTTGGAAGCCTTGCACAATAAGCCAAACAAAGGTGCGGCTTTATGCGCAAATTGATAAACAAAGCGCCGAAAATATGTGGCTAACCCAAGAAAAGATCTGAGCTCATGAACACTCTCAGGTCTCTTCCATTCAACAATGGCTCGAATCTTAACCCTGTTAGGGTGAATACCATGTGCATCGATCAAACATACTAGAAACACCACACTCTCTTGTCCAAAAGAACACTTGCTATTCTTGAGATAGAGTTGATGTTCTTCCAGGCGTTTAAAAACTATTTCAACATCTGCTAGATGTTGATCCCAAGTGGATGAGAAGATGATGATATCGTCCAAGTACACGATAACACTCTCATCCAAAAGATCTCGTTCATCAGCCTGCAAAAAGTACCAGGTGCGTTGGACAATCCAAACGGCAACACTGTATACTCAAACAAGCCATACCTCGTCCTTATAGCCGTCTTTTCTTCGTCTCTTTCTTTGGTCCAGATTTGATGATATCCAGAACGAAGATCCAACTTGGTGAAGTACTTTCCGGTGGCCAACTGATCTGTGGTTTCATCCATGAGAGGAAGAGGATACTTGTTCTTGACAGTAACCTTATTAAGTGCACGGTAGTCTGCACACATGCGGATACCACCATCTTTCTTGGCCACGAACAACACTGGTGCAGCATAAGGTGATATGCTGGGTCGTAAGATACCTTGAGCTACCAACTCTTTCAACTGAGTCTTCAGCTCTGTTAGCTCATCAAACGACATGCGTCTTGATGGCACTGCAACAGGTGTAGCCCCAGGAACCAGATCAATGGCATGATCCAAGGCTCTCCTCGGAGGAAGTCCTGTTGGTAACTGATCCGGCATTATATGAGAATATCTCTCAATCAGTACTTGCATATCAGGGTGTATGGGAAGAGCATCAACACGTTCTTCCTCATCCGTCTCCACCTTGGGTTTAGACATCATTGCAACCCAAGCTTCGTCTACCGACTTGATCTACTTTCCAAACTGCCTAGCTGTGCAGATTTGAAATGCTACTTTGGCTTGTTGGAACCTACGGACAGCACGGTTTGGCTCCTTGGGTCTCTCTTTGATGATTAATGGATGTGGTTTACCTAAACCCCATTGATCCATGACTATGACGTTCCCTTCCTGCACATCTAGCTTTGCCTTGGTCTCTTGTAACCAAGACCATGACAAGATACCCTCCATTGTGTCACCTAAGTTCATAACTAGGAATTCATGCTTCCTAGTCACCCCTCCAACAGTAATAGGAACACTCATGAGCTTTTCTGTAACGGTTGTGCTGCCTTGCACAAACTTCACCAACAACGGGCTCATGATCTTGGTTCTAGTCATCCCTAAGGTCCTGACCAGCTTTTCATCCAAGACATTCACATCTGCTCCAGTATCTATAAGTAAACAACACTGTTGGCTTCCTAGTTTCACTTCAATCCACGGTAGAAAATCCCCATGTTCTACCAAATGCTCACCAGCACATACCTCTGCTCTAGTAGATGCCTCAAATGGTTCTTCAACACAATTGGTTGTCTCCTCAGCTGTCAACCCACAAACATTGCTCGCTGTTGAACGTTGAGGACACTCACGAGCGATGTGACCATCCCGTCCGCACCAAAAGCAGATGATCGTCCTTGACGATGTAGTACTGCTAACTCCACTGCTTTTAGCACCTGAAGTCGAAGCTTGGTTGGATCTTGCATTGGATGCATAAGATCCAGTAGGTCGGGTCTGAGTAGGACCATAGTAACTCCTTGCTGTTGAGACCCACGAGGAAACCTCCTTCCCGCTGCACCCAATCTTCCACCACCACGTCCTCTACCACCTCTACTCAGAGAGGACGCTATCTGTCCTTGAGGATTGCGCCAAAATCCTCTACTAGGCTCGCCACCACTTGTTCCACGCTGAAACTTGGAGGGCTGCACGGTGTAGTTACGTTCTCTAGTGTTCTCTGCTGCTTCCAGAAATGCAAATAAGTCTTGCATGTCTTCGGACTTATGAAACATAACCCAGCTATCAAACACACTAGCATAGAAACCTTGCAGACATTTCTTCAAGTGAAACAGCAAGTCGGTGCGATCCACCATGTGCAAACGAGTAACCAACTCAGAAAATCACTGGAGATACTGTCTGATACTCCCTGTCTGTCTCAGATGAATGAGCTCTAGTCAAAATTGTGCAGCTTCATCCACTGGTACCAAATGTCGTCGGAGTTCATCTTTCAGCTCCGGCCAAGTGGACATAGGAGTTATACCGTTCAAACTCCTCATCCGTTGTTGACCTCCATACCATTCCTTAGCCTCTCCTTCCAGTCTACTAACAGCATAGGTGAACCAACTGCGCTCATCGAAATTCTCCAGGTAATTCTCCATTTCAGTAATCCATAACTCAAACCTGGAAAAGCTTTTCTCACCGTAGAAGGTTGATGGTGTCGCTGGTTCAGCCCACTTCACTTTCCGCTTGTGCCCTTCTTTGGCTGAGCTGCCTTCCGCAACATTCTCTTGCACCTTCTGTGATCCATCTTCATTCTTATCTGCTTGAGCAATATCAACTGCTTCTTCGCCTGGTAGTGCTAAATCCTTGACTTGCTCGATTTGCAGTACAGGGACCTCCGCTTCCTTCTCTTGTGTCGCTTTTGCTTGAGTTAGGTCCGCCTTCAGCATCTTGTTCTCAGCTTCCACTTGCTCAAGTCGGCCTTCCAACTTTCTCAGCAGTGCTTTCATCTCGTCCAACTCAGTCGACATAACCTCCATTGTCGATGGTGTTCAGTAAAGACTCAACTTGAGCCTGCTCTGATACCAACTGTAACGTTCGTCCGCAGATCTCGGAACAGATTCCTTTATCTCTAACCAATGAACTGCCGAACGTGAACCTCCCTGGAGACCTGTATACTTTATTTGTGTCTCCAGATCCAGTTCGTTAAACTATCAGCTAATGAGCACAGAGGATTTGATAACTGTTGAACGGAAAACCAACTAGTCTTTTGTAGGTCTCTAATCAATCTTAGGTTACTAAACACAGGTGGAACTATTCTAGACCGGAGTTGCCTAAAATTTGGGCAGCGCTTCCGCTATTGGTGATCAAGTCGGAACGCCAGGACCCACAAGGAACAACCGCCAAGACTAGGAGATCTAGTAGATGCTAGGAAGTAGGAAGGCAAAGCAATTACACCGGAATAAAGTCAACACGACACCAGATGCGCCCAACTCAGTTTTGGCACACAACTCAAGCCTACTTATCAGAATGGAGAAAGTCACGGGCTCATATACATTACATGGCATTACTTGCTGACAAGATCACGCAGCGCTCTTGGACCGGCAATTCTTCACTACTCAGCAACTCTGCTGTGATAAATTAACTCCAGAACTAAGACTTCACCAGAGAACCTAATTTCATTCTGAACGCCCTGATTTTTGTTACTCAACAGATCAGACCCCAAGTCAGCGATCTAATCAACACCATATCATTCTTGTTGATCATAAGTCGGCTCTCAAGGTCTACTCTTCAAATCTGCTCTCCAATGAGCTTGATGTGCATTCAGTTCTAGCTCCTGATTTCTGACCTCAAAGGCAATATACACTACACTGAAAAATACAGTCTCCTCTCTCACCACCAAGAGTGCTCTCTCCAAGACTGAAAACTGAGAATGGCTCATTTAGGGTTCGCGACCCTCTTTATCTGGTCTCCTTGAGTTTACCTTGTGACCATGCAGCTGCCACTTTTTGGTTAATCACTGCCCGAATGACATCTGGTTGAAAAGCAAAAGGTGTTACACAAACGTGGAAGGCAGGGTTCTCACGTAGAAGACTTGAAATACGATTGAGAAGATGATTCAGTACTCGACATTTCAGTGTGACGATATGTCACGGCATCTAAGAGTCGACTGTTAACACTTCTAGATCTATTATTCCATCAACAATCAAAAGGTCATGGAGACAAAGAAGAATGCTATTGACTTGCTGATCTCATGCTGCATCAGACCGATGAAAAACATGTCCCTGCTGTATGATCATGTCATATATTACAGGGTCCAGGATGTCAAGAACTTGACAGATTCAGGACTCAAGACTGTGAACTCCTTTCTTACGCGTACGGATGACTAGATCATTGAGCTTTCAAAGTGGAGGAGGCTATTTCAGTTTAGTATGCACGCTCCAGATAACAGAGATCTGTAGACCAGTACAGCAGAATCTACCTCTACAAGTACACTACTACTTGTAGAGCTAGAGGTAGATTATAGAAGAGGTACACAATAGCACAGACTACATAGACTAACAGTGAAAATATAATCTAGGTACTAGAAACGTCAGTTATTGCAGACAGCAATGAGACAGACAGCTTTGTAAATATTTGAGAGTAATAAAAACTACGTCTTCAAAATAAGAACCACCGTCTGGTCTACGGTGGTCTTTTTATTATATGCATTTCTTGACGAACATGAAGAAGAAAAGAGCTGCACGACGCGTGTACTGTCATTTTTTCCACCAATTTCAAGTTCAGTGGGAACTCACAGCGGAATGAACTGTAAACTCGGAACTGAAATTTACATTCAATGCAGAACCATACCGTCAATTGAATTGAACGCCGAGGTAACATATTTAACACCTAGGCCGTCATAGAAGGTATACTGAATAATATATTAATTTACGCATGGTTTAATTTAAGACTAACCCAGGTGAATATACATAAACTATAAAGAAAATCAGTTTTTATAAATATTAAATATTAAATGAACCTAGGTGTTAAATGCAAAAAATCACCAAATAATGCTTAAAGCAAGAAAAAATAAATTTACTCTCTACAATATAATTATGAAAAATAATAAATAATAATAATAATAATAATAAATATTCTATTTATTACCTAACCCTTCTCCGCATGAATATTCCCTTTCTCAGTAACTTGGAATAGGGTGGATATGCATGCCTAATAAACATGAATCCTAGAGCTTCATAAGCACGCGTCATTGCTCGATTCTGCGCAGCTTTCTGTATTCATCTTCCAAATAACGATCACAACACATGACAGTAGTCTCGGACGCTACATATACTGGTACCAAGAGGTCAATATATCACGATACGTGGAGAGATCTGGTGGTATGCATGCGAAAGAACGTTGATTCAAAACTTGATAGAGATCAGAGAATTTTCTGCATGTACATGCTCCTCATGATCACCTCCACCATCAGCCGTCCAGAAGTGTAGATTGACGTGTCTATATTAAACTGCGATGCCTCATCTTTTTCTGCTGCTTCGACACATAAGGGCTTTTGATAGCAAGACCGAACCTAACAACTGTCTTCGACATTCAATATATTATTATATATACTACAACTCTTCCGAGGTCTTAGGTATCACCCAAACTCAGAAATATTCTGGGATATTCTCAAAAACAATAGCAGTACCCACACTGCTCTTCTCCTGGACGGTATCCAAAGTCAAAGCAAACACTGCACAGATTAAACCACAAGTAACCCTAGTCTAAGAGTTTCCTTTTCTTGAGTTTACTTTCATCCATTGGAGAAAAAGAATCACGTTAATACCAAAAATGCTTTTCTTCGTAGCTAGCTTAGTTCTTATTCCCCGCATAATGGATTAGGCGACTGAAGTAACCTGCACTTGGAAAAAGGAGTAGAAAAAATAATAAATATAGCGATACTCTTATTCTATGTCGTTGTAAAAATAGATAAGCAAAAAAAAAGAAAGAAAAAGAAAGGATAGTTCTCAATGACACGTTCAATAAAAAAAGGTCCTTTGTAGCTGATCATTTATTAAAAAAAAGAAAATATTAATTTAAAAAAAGAAAAATGATAATAATAACATGGTCTCGCGCATCTACAATTGTACCTACGATGATTGGTCAACGTGATGTTTGGACATAAAATAAAGTCCTTGTAAATGAGCAAAACTTGGTGCTGATAAAAGGAAGTAAGTAATGAAGGCTAAAAAAAATGATTTAAGGTGGCATTGTTTACGGAGAAGCCACCCCAAAGCCAACTTACTATAGTGTCTCCTACGATAGGTATTGCGCTAGCTAAGCTTGTAATGACTGTGACCCCCCAAAAAAAGTCGGTCACCGTTCACGCACGGATTCATATGTATCTCTTTATTCGAACAGAGTCCTGCTATTATACCGATACGGAATCTGCAGTGATGAAAAGGCCGGCGCCAGAGTCTCAAGTTGAACCTGCATTGGGTAAAATGAAATTAGAAAACAGAATAGTGAAAGGCTTTTATCTGGCACCCAAAGTTGTTAAATTGTTATTATCTATCATAGCGAAACCACCCGTTAATGCCATAGTAAACCATTGAGCATCAAGATTTATTTTTACAGTTCCTATATCTAATGCAGTTAAAACTGAAGCATGATTAGGCAGTATTCCAATTTGCTCACTATTCGTGGATAAAATAATTTCTTGATTGTCGGAATTCCAAACAATTCGATTAAGAGCCATTTGAAGATTTAACATAATTTTTTAACTCTCCACTTGTAAAGTAGCTGCTTTTGCAGTAGCTTCATCAATATTTTCTACTAAATAAAACGCTTGTTCAGGAAGGCTATCTATTTACCTTTAGGTTTTTTTCTTTTTATAATATTTTTAAGCCCTTCTTTCGTAAAGTCGTCTCTTGTGCCTACACCCCGCATGAGAGAAGATTACCTACATCACTGGGGACAGGGAACTAAAAGACATCTCGTGACTACTGGACCTATCGGTGATACGGGTGAGATCCCAGCGTGGTCACACGTCCTGGGAAGTCAGAGGATCCATATGACCTGCCTACTGTTAACGCAGCCTCGTATTTGATGTAGCTATTGGAGTTACTGATATTCGTCAAAGAAAACTTAAAAATTTAGGATATTTAATAAAAAGAAAAGATAAAAGAAGAAAAATTATAAGACATTTTTCGCAACAATCTGACGAACGAGAAAAACCTTTTGACTATCAAATGTTCAACTTTTTTCTTCTAAAAAATACCCTTGAACCCCACTTCCTGCAAATCAAAATCGTGAATTTCCTTCTTCTTTTTGTTCTTGTTTTCTTCCCCCACTTCCTTGCGCACCCTCGCTGATATGCATATTATCGAAGCGAGTGGTTCTTAAATTCTTCTTATTAGGGAACATGAATATTCACTTCATCTTTCCAGTTCAGTTGAGTTGTGTGATTGTCATTCACCTCAACTACATAATTAGGATATACAATCACAATGAAACTGATAACTTAAGCTACTGTATATTTTTATTTCCTAGATATAGTTTGATTGTTAATAGATAATATAGTATTTTCAGTTATAATAATACAGTTCTGAGCTAATAAGATAATATAGACTTTATCTTTAATATAGGTTGAAAATAATATTTTATATTATGGCTTAAATATATCATAATGAAATATAACTTTATTAATTAATATTAATTAACTTATTATTTTTATTCTAAAGAAAACTCCTGATTTTAAATTTAAAATATTAATTAGAAGTATACAGTTACTAAGTGGAGCATAACTCAAATATTGGGCTAGATATAAAAGTTATAAGAGAGAATTTGATCCTGCTCTGAGATGTGGCGGTGTTTCTTTGTGTTAGGAAAGTGTTGTGCATTGCAAGTACCACAATTCAGAAAAAGTGGTGTTTGTTGGTTGGGGCGGTTGTAACAAAAACTACTTTATTAACTCATCTTATGAGCATAACTACATGTATACACATGGAGGTAACATGGTCCAAAATATGAAGTTGGAGCATAACACTTGAGTAACAAGAAAATGGACGTTCGCTAATCCTAGAGGAAAAAAGAGAAAAGAGGACCATGGTGGACGTATGACAAGCGTAGAACAACACCGGATAAGCATCAAATCTTTAATCAACAGATATAAAACTCGACTCAGATTAATTGACATCTATCATTTGGATTGGACCGAAGAAATGATGAAGAAGAAGAATAAATGTTGTTATGGACACAACTAAATCTAGTATGATAGGAGAACTCGAACTTGAACTTACATATAGAACAACCAAGAAACTACACCGAATATTTCAGTTGGAGAACAAGTGATAGAAAAAATGGACTTGGATGTACAATCGAGATAGCTTTGTAACAGACTTGCGAAAGAATAGTTAAAGAAACAAGTTACACAATGGACGGTACCACCGGAAGGAACTTACGAAGAGGTTGATCTAAAAATCCACAAACATCAAAGAATCCTAAAAATTGGAAATCATCTAACTACAATAAATCGGAAAGATCTACTTAATTAATTCATGAGAGTGTTATGACATATTTGCATGGAGCTGCAAAGACATGAAATGAGTATCTATACACATATGTGAACATCGGATAAAGCTACTACCAACAGTTATACCAAAGGTTCAAGGACCATACCGAATGAATCTTATTATGCAGGAAAGGTAAAAGCAGATGTTGACAAACGACTCTAAAGTAAAGTTTATCTATCTTATAAAAAGTTACAAGTGGCTATCACCCATAATCATTGTTCTAAAAAGAATAGAACTTTATGGATATGTGTAGATTACCGGAAGCTTAACGAACATATTGTAAAAGATCCATTTTCATTGGATGTGGAAGACAACCAATAATCAAGTTGGAGCACAGAGAAAGCAAGGAGAAGTTCTGGTTACCATCGTCAAAATACAACAAGGGAAAAAACGAACAAGGGAAGACAAGAGAACTTCATCAAGAGCAATATGTCAAACGAAGATAAAGAAGTGAAGACGAGATGATAACCAAAAACTCGGAATATCCGTAAAAAAAATATTCCACACCAGATATATCAAAGTTGAATCATTACCAAGAGTCCCCTAGCAAGAACAATTGTTCGTTGAGCTGAAAACCCAATATAGATATAAGAAGAGGACAAAGAGGAAGAAGAACACGAGTACCAACACGGATCAAAATTACGAAAGACGACAAGAGTACTCGTTACGGTAAAGTTTTGGAGGATCAGTATAGAAGAAGACCATATAGAAGGAACATATCAACCAAAGGAGACTCATCAAGAACAAGTGTAGTGGTCGCTTATCACAAGATCAAGAGCTCTGATAAGTGTAGAATCACATATGCATATTGATCAATTCTACGCTTGCGAAAACTCTAGAGATCTTAAAGTTACAAGAGGAGATGTTGTTGAAGAAAGTAGCCGAATTGACAATAAATTTGAGAAGATGCATCGACGAGGTCATAGATTGATCGGAGCAACAAATACCACAGCTGACTCTTCTGAAGGTAGAACATCCGCAAGAAAAGACAACTGCAACAACACTGGCAAGGATGGAAGTCCCAAAGAGCAGATTGGAATCAGTATTAAATGTCACACCAAGGAAGAAATCATTGAGTTTACTCGAGGTCGACAATGGTAAGAAGAACGTCGAGGCATAGACGATTCAGATAAAAGAAGGTCTTACCAAGACGGTGTCGTATTGTGGATCGACTCCTACCTGAAAATCTATTTCCGATACTTATCATTATCGCTCCAAAGATGCTCACAGGATTAAAATGAGCTTTTCTACACAACTTCAGATCTTCACTTTCATTACATCAACTGATAGAGCTAGTTGTCAGCTTTCCATGAGCACTTCATCTACTTCATTTGGACGCTTAGTGGTGAAGTTACTTGACTTGAAAGGTATGAAAATCAATCTAGACCTTAGCTTATGGGCTTTTTACACAACTTTGGATCTTCACTTTCATTACATCAACTGGTAGAGCTCATTGTAAGCTTTCCATGGGCACTTCATCTACTTCATTTAGACGCATAGTGATGAAGTTATGAGATTCAGAAGATGAGAAAATCAAGCTAGACTCTTGCTTAATATTGCTGACTGGGTATTTGTGATTCTCTGTGCTATATATAAGGATGCAAGGGGCCTGCTTGTTCATTATTTGTGAAAAACTCTACGTACTGCGATTGACGTAAGGGGGCAACTTAAGGGGGTAGCTTGTATCTGCGACTTGTCGACGGATGGTTCGAGATATTGAGAGGTCCAACATTCAAGGTGTCGTTGGATTCAGATTTGTGCAGGCTATGCACTAGTTAAGACGGTTGTTGAAGAGGCGGATTAGAGAGTGTGATCTGGGAGAAATTGAGACGCATGGAAAGGATATGGAATGTTTCAGTGATCTGTGAAAGAGAGTTGGACCTTCAAACCGTTCTGGAGTCCAAACTTGTTGTCTTTAGATTCCATCGGGATCAGAACGTGGAGTTCTTCAGGAAATTGAAGACAATACAAAGTTTCATCAGACAATTTGGGAGTTCTGCGTGAAATTGACTCGTAGGAAGCGCTTACGTTAGTTTTTCATCGCATATAATCTGAGGTTGGGTTGTTCTTCGTGATTAGTGAGCAAAGGTCTTCGTTCTTGGTGCCTATGCGATCAAAGAATCTTTAGCTACGCATAGGAGAAGACGGTATGTGGATTGGATTGTTGGTTTGGGTGTGGTGAGCAAATTTGAGTCGTAATGAGTCGAATTGCGTCAGGTTTTTTGCTTCTTGTGACCAAATTTCTTGCGTGGTTTCATGAAGGGAACCCCAAACAACTTGTCTGGAGTCTTGTTGGGTTCAGGGTAGCCAGATCTACCTATCAGAGAAGACAGATATCAGATGAAGCGATATGTTTTAAGCTGTAGGGAGTAGTTTTTGGAGGTTCGGTCACATGTGATCAAAAATCGGTGATATCTCAGCTGTCGGGAGTCAGATTTGGAGGTTCTTGAGACCAATGGAGTCAGGAAGGAAAGCCTTATCAACATCTGAAGACTGTTTGGTGAAAGAAAGTTCTCAGATAGACTTTTTCGGTTTTTTCGCTACAGTTTTTGTCCTTTTGAGTTGGTTATGTACAGCTTGTGGTAGCTAGATTTAGCTAAGGGCTTGTACATGGACGTTGTTTGGACATGGGTTTGAATTGTGTGATGCTGTTGCAGCTCTTTTTGTTAGCAAAGGGATGTTTCTCTTGCTTTGAATTACGCTTCGGTAGTTTTGGATCTCTGTTGAGATTCAAGGACTCGTTTCAGGGGGTTTGATGCAGATTACAGATCACTCTGGTCTGTTTCTCAGTTTTGTGTTCACAGGGAGAAAGAACCAGCAGTATATATAAATTGAGAATTGGTATATATAACGACGATCTTTCTCGTGCTTGTCTCTCTCTTTCTTGTCTTTGTTCAGCACACGATATATCCACAGCCATGAACCTCGTATTTTCCTGGACAACCTTCACGTAAGATCCGCTACTACAACGGAAGTTGAGGATATTTGAGAAGAAGATAAATAGAGGGTACAAACACATCCGAAGATTGGTAGATCCAACCCCGGAAGCCAACACTAGCGAGAGGAAAAAAGCATCGAGACTATTTCCAGACAAGACGACGTAAAGAAGAAGAGAGAAAAAGATCTCCGAGGAAAAGAATATGGTCAAACAGATGGTCAATATCGAAGCATTAGGAAGAGAAACACAAGAGATACTTAAAACTTGGAAGTTGAGGACGGAAGAGTTAATCGATCTTCCCAGATATCTGAACTTGAAGTTACGAAGAGATCCAAACAATGATGCAAAATTGAGTATGATTGAGGCGAGTATCTAATCTAGACGGCTAAACGAGTTTGAAGGTCAGAAGAGATCGACAATATGCGATTACCGGTGAGATGGATCCGTAACGAGATGACTTCGCTTTGAACGAAATACACATTGGTGCACCAACACACGAATAAATGAATTTTTGTGATCATGTAGTGAACCAACTATAGAAGATCGGAGTGGATAAGATATTTTATATAGAAATGAACTTGCCAAGTTGTCGATTCTGCTATGAGAACAAAATCAGTTATTCACAAAGAATACTTGGATGTTGTTCAATATGATGCAAGAGTTGTTCATGACATATTTGCATATCACGGTGTCGTAGCGAGAGCCTTTCCTTTGAGCAAGGGCGTACCTTCTGGCTGTGGCTAGCGATCGATACACAGCAGAGCGACTAGTATCTCGTAGATTTCTCTCTAACTTCCTCGATAACTAAGCACTTTCTTTCTCTCAGTAAAGGGTCAAGATAACTACACGAAAACGTTGGATGATCATGGGCACGACAAACGGGATATGTGATGACATGATCTCTCGGTAGTATTCCTCTCCGAAGTTTCTCACTACTAGGGCTTCGTACATGACTTTGGGTCGACAGATGTGTCTTATCTCGCACTGGGTGTTAAAGTTTACAGGAAGGAGCTGATTTAGATCCATCCTTCGTTAGATGAGAATAAAGACGGTGAGATCCCATTCTTGGCCGTAAGTGACAACAGGTAAGATCACAGGGACAGGCGAGAGCATGACTTGCGCGGTAAAGTTATGCCCGAAGGATCCTATCAGAAACTGTTGAAAGTGAACTCGTTCCATATACATCAGTTTAATCGAGAAAGGGTTTCGAAAAGGGAATCTGGGCGGTAAGTAGAGTCCTTCGTCCATCTCTCACAACATGTGCACTCCAACTACAAAGGTATATCGATCCATAAAACTCTGATTCAATCTCATAGGATCACCACGATCTCTCCACGAACAATCTCTTGGATTTTTCCCCAGGTCGAATGCCCCCACACAGGTCACTCCTCTTTGCTTAAAAGTTTCGAACACAAAACAAGGATAGGTGCAAGCTCCCTAACCAAGCAACCCAAGCCTCACGGACCGATGAGGTGGCGCACATGCACATCGCATGTTTGGTGCCGTCATACTCATCCACGTGTGGGTCTTTTGGGTGAAAGGTTCTAATGCATGCACCGTAACGTGTCCCAAAAATCGGAGACTAGGCTAGACAGGTAGTCGACTCTACAGGTCAAGGATCGCACTTTGCCACGTTGAGTGCGAACCTAACAACCACATGACGTGGATACAACGTAGGTCGCAAAAGTCATATCTACGCCTAGAATACTCCCCAAAGCAATACAAATGTCGCACTGGATACTTTTCAGCCAGCTGTCGCTAACAACTCGAGACCTAGAGTAGATATCGTTGTCGATACAACTCGGCAGAAAAACCAGCGAACTTTCACACATGATAGGTACAGATCTACAGCTCAGTCTCCTCTCAAACTTGCCACGTAAGTAGTATACTAAAATCTCTACTTGCAGGTCAAATTTCAGGAAGATCTGACGGCTAGATCTCCTCCCACAATTAACATAAATCCATAGAAACTAACACGCACTTCCAATCTCAGATTCAGGACAGAAGCTTCTTCGACTAAATGAACCGTCCACTTCCACTCCAACTTCCTGTGCTATCAATTCAGAAGGTAAACTCACTACACAGGAAATTTGAGCCGATTTGACCGTTCTGATCGTCCTCCATAAATCTGCAAACTCGCTGCTTCAGATTGACAGCTTTCTGCACCCCGTCGCCTTCAAATCGCCATTGCGCTCAATCCGCAGAACATCCGGTGGTGAAATTTGTGGTCAGAGCTTCAGCAGCTGACAGACTACAAGCTCATGAAATCTGGTCTCAATCTGACGGTTCAATCACTCAAACCCCTTAATCTTACAATCGGAAGAGAAACTCTTGTACTCTCATCACTCTATGAACTTCAAATCGCCATAACGTATGCCCTGGACCTCCAAATCGAGTGAAATTTGTGGTCAGATTGCTCCTCCCGTCGAGAGCTCTCCGCCCATGCCCCCTGATCTCCAAAATCCGTCGTCAAAGTGCCCCGAACCTCCCAGAGCGCACACTTAGGTAGATGACAAGTTATCTTCACTTTTGGGTGGACCAATGGGAAGTTAAAGGACTCAACTTTGTCCTTTTCTGCCCCATGGAGACCCCCAGCAAATAATAGAGCATTCTAAGCTCATAAGAGCAATGTTTTAGATCCCATTACACCACAACGTCTACAACTGTGTGCAAAACGTACTTATACGGGTAATTTACATATTAACTGGTCCCACAACAGGACATTCACCCCCTCCAAACCTGCACATCCTCCGGTATGTGCCAACTTGTTATCCATAGTCATCATCGTATCCCTCATCGTGCTCCGAATTGTCAGGTTCATCATCATCTTCCCTCGCATAAGGTCTGGAAAGATGAGAATCAGACTCGAGAAGTTCATCGAAATCAAGAAATCCTTCACGTCTTAGGAAGACCTTGACCCTTTTACCAGCAATGGGTAACTTCAAGAGTGTACCATCCAATTCTCGCAAACCATATGTGGCATTGTCGTGAACGACAACAACAACATAAGGACCAAACCAACGTCGTGCAAACTTCTTGATAGTGCTGTGTTGGTTATCCAAACTGTTGTCATATACTATGACCCAGTCACCTTCGCGGATCGGCTTCTTTCGCAGTCGATGTTTAGGGTTTAGGGTTTAGGGAACCGCTCCTTGTTCTTCAACCTCGCCTCCTTGAGTTTGACCAATGCTTCTTCGAGGTCCTCCTCACGTCGCTCAAGCTGCTGAATTCGTAGTGCTAATAGTCCTTCCCTATCAAAACCATCCTCCCAAGGTAGACATACCCAAGTAGGAACGTCTCCTTCTGCTGGCATGATAGGTTTTTGACCGGTCATCAATTCTGTGGGCATGTAACCAGTGACAATACTATGAGTAGTTCTATCAGCCCACAACGCAAAAGGAAGAAGTCTAGGCCAGTCCCCATTTCGCGCACCTACCGCCTTGTTGCGCCAGCGGAAGCTCTAACTCAGTAGGTCGCAAACTTTACACCGCTAACCTGCAAACACAATCACAAGTTAGCGTCCATGCACCACTTACCTTAGTTCTGGTTGGTCCGGACCGGAGCCGGACCGTCTCCCTAATCATCAAGCTCAGCAATCCTAAGTCCCGACTTAGATCCGTCTAAGTCGGTCCCAAACATGAGCAAGTCACAATATGACTTGGGGCGGACTTCCCATAAAGTCCAGGGTCCTAAACGGTGCCTCCAGCACACCTAGCGGCCCAACCGCCCGTGATGTCCGTCTGGGTCCGGGCTCCCGAACGGTGGTCTAACCCGCCGACTCGTTCCCTAGTCTTGCCCCAGCCCTTACATCGTTCCTAAGTCTAGCCGTCCAAGTCTAGATCGGAACGTGCCTTGGAACTGGCCCAGCCATCACCTCATGCCCCCAGAGTCCGCCCGCCGAACCCTGGGGTCGGGTGACTCGTCCTGGCCCACCCAGGCATCGAGCCCCCCCTCATATATACTTCTGGGGATCGGCGGCCCCGCCCTCCTCTTTGGTCCCTGAAAATTATACCACAACCCGATTGTGGTTCGGCCATAACTTCCAGCTCGGAGGTCAGATCGAGGAGTGTTATATATCACTGGAAAGCTTTCGACGAGACCTTTCCAATGATACCTCACTTACCTCGAGATCTTACGTGGAGCTCCGTCCACGGCCTAAAACGTCCCTGGAGCTCCAACACTTAGCAGTTTTTCCGAAAACCTGTGGTCCAGACCCAGGGTCGAACCCTGTGGTTCGTCTGCTTCTCGGACCCACGTCTCGGTCCCACGTCTCGGACCCACGTCTCAGACCTATGTCTGAGACTCATGTTTCAGCCCGTTCTCAGACTCGCCCCCTTAGGTCAGCGTTCGTCTGGGGTCCTCTTGGGTAGGCCCTTATGTCCTAACCCAAGGTTCTAACCTTGGTTCAGAGAACCACTTAGGGTTCTTCTGATCCCGACTTCCCGGCCAAGCCGTTAAGTCCTACTCGCAGCGTTCACAACCTAGCGCAAGTCCGCTAGGGTTCTGTTGTTCGCGTCTGCGCCCGATCTTGAGAATGAGGGGCGCGACACTCACCCCCACTTTGGAGGTTGATGCCCTCATCAACAATGATCCTTTAAGTTAACACCAAGTTCAAAATGGGTAGCCAACCCCTTGGCGCCAGAATTGCGTTCTGGTAGCTAACCCGCAATTCCCTTCTTGGCTTGAGTCTTAAGTTGTCGCTAGAACCCTTAGAAAATTCCAACTAGTCTCGGGAAAAGCCTTACCTTTTTGGCTTACCCTAAACAAAACTAGTTGGCAACTTCTAAATATTCTACTTAAGACTCTAACTTGCAAACTATAAGTATTCACACCTACTTACGAGGTCCCCCGAAACTCACTTTCCGGTCGCAACCTGATTTGACTTAGACGCGAGACTAAGTTTACTTTGTAGAAAACCACAAAGCAAGATCACCCCAAGCCCCAAGACAAGTATGAAAGTTCATACTTGCTTTGCCAACGCTACGACAAACCTAAGTCTTGACATCAAGACTTAGTCTTGATTTAGATGCTTATCCAAACCAGCTTGCTTCCTTTGAGTGTGCTTCGTTCCTCCTCTTGACAACATCCTAGGCATCTGATCAGAACTAGTCATAGCCATGCACTCCCAATACACTTAGACAAATTTTCAAGAAACAAAATCTTTATTTCCAAACACAAGTCAAAGCTACAAAGTCCATCGGCCCAAATCGCCTCAAGTTGCTACTCGTATGGTTCGCCGTTTCTTCACCCCTCGCTGGAAGGAGATGTCCTCATCGTGCTAACGCCCTTGTTGTCCTTGTCTCCGCTTGAAGAGGTCCAATGCTTCGCTCGCATGTGCGAGATCTTCCTCTGGCACCCAAGTTGCTTCCTTCAAATGGTAACCACGCCATTTGACCAAGTACTCCATCCGGTTTGATTTGCGCCGAGATCGCAAAATGGACTCCACCTCATATTCTGCTTCGTCTTGCACGACATCAGGTTGAGGCCTGAGTACTTGTTTGCGCTCCGGCCGCAAATCATCCTTGAAGTATTTCTTTAATAAAGAAACATGGAAAGTCGGATGCAACTGCCACTCGCGAGGAAGGTCTAAGGTGTAGACATCTTCATGCGGATTCTTGACAACAACAAAAGGTCCTGCAAACTTCGATGAAAATTTCGCCGATATTTCCTTTGGAAGTGTGAAGTTTTTCGCACTTAACCATACTTGTTCGCCCACTTGAAACTTCACTTGCCGCCGATGCTTGTTTACCTGCTTTGTGTATCTTTGCTGCGCCTTCTCGAGGTTCTTCTTTACTTGTTCCTCGCGCCGCTGCATTGCCGCCACCAACTCTTCAGCTGATGTTTGCCGTGTTCTTGGTCGTGCCGATGTAGAGCTCCCTGCAAGAGTCAAGTCAAGAGGCCCTTCTGGCTCACGTCCGTAAGCCAGCAAGAAAGGCGATTTACCGGTTGCCGAATGCTTCGTGGAATTGTAGCAATACTCCGCAAGACTGAGCCACTCCGCCCAATCACTTTGGTCCGCGCTCACATAATTCCTCAAGTATTGATTTAGAACCGAGTTAACTCGTTCCGTTTGCCCATCTGTTTCCGGATGAAAGGCGGTACTAAATTTTAATTTAGTCCCCAATTTTTGGAATAAGTGTTTCCAAAAGGCACTTGTGAACTTAGAGTCTCTATCTGAAATAATACTCCGAGGTAATCCATGTGAACGCCACCAAGTATCTAGGAACAACCGAGAAGTCGTGAACGCTGTTGCAGTGTCTAAGGTCGGAGCAAACTTCGCTAGTTTGCTAAACCGATCAACTATCACAAAAATTGCGTTGTATCCATTTGAGTCAGGCAGAGAGGTAATGAAGTCCATGCTAATGCTTTCCCAAGGTCTGGCTGGAATCGGCAAAGGATGAAGCAATCCTTGTTTCTTCTCATAAGAAACACGATTCGCTTGACAGGTTACGCATGTTTTCACAAAGTGGGAAACATCGTCTTTCATGTGGGGCCAATAAAACTTTTTAACGATTATCGCTAAAGTGGACTTTTCTCCTTTATGGCCTGATAAGGGCACCTCATGAGATTCTTTTAACATCTTGGTCCTAAGTTTTCCTTGTCCCACATAAACCCGACTTTGCTTGAACATGAGTAAACCATGTCTTAGCTGCATGTTCTGCAACTTCACCCCTCGCTTGAGTTGTTCCAAGTATTCCTTCGCTTGGTCATCGCCCATGTAACCTTCACGTATTCGCCTCTCCAAGTCTGACTCCTTAGGATACATAGCTCGCAAAATCTGTGTTGACGATGGAAGATATTCCTCCTTGCGACTCAAGGCGTCAGGAACCACATTGTCCTTTCCCGCTTTGTGGATTAATTCCACGTTCATGAGCGCCAAGGTATCATGCCATCGTAGTTGCTTTGGCGTCACCCGATCTTGCGTCTCAAAGTACTTGAGCGAAATGTTATCAGTATACACTTGGGTTTTGTGAAGTCCCAAGTAATGCCGCCATTTCCTCAAGCAATGAACCACCGCAAACAGTTCCTTCTCGTGAGTCGGCCATCGACTCTCTGTCCCAGATAGCTTCTTGCTTTCGTACGCTACAGGCTTTCCATCCTGCACCAGCACTCCGCCAATCGCATAGTCGCTCGCGTCCGTGTGCACCTCGAATGGTTTGTCGAACTCCGGCAGCTTCAAAACTGGCGTCTTTGACAAAATAGCTTTGATCGTCTGAAACGCATCATCCACCTCCTTGGTCCAACTTACCTGTGCGTCTTTGCCCGTCCAGTCCGTCAGCGGCTTCGCGATCTTTGAAAACCCCTTCACATACTTGCGGTAGAACTGCGCCAATCCTAAGAATCGCCGCATCCCCTTCACTGTAGTCGGAGGCTCCCAAGTCACAATCGCATCCACCTTCTGCATATCCGGGCTGACTCCTTCTGCATTAATTACATGTCCCAAGAAGTTAATGCGCTCCAAACCAAACTCACTCTTGTCAATGTTGGCAAACAGCTTATGCTCCCGCAGCTTCGTCAACACCACCCTTAGCTGCTCCGCGTGCGACTCCAAGGTTTTGGAGTAGATCAAGATGTCGTCGATGTAAACGATGACAAACTCATCCATCTCCTCGCGAAAAATTGTGTTCATCAATGTAGTGAACGTCGAAGGGGCGTTGCAGAGTCCAAATGGCATCACCACGAATTCAAACGATCCGTATCTGGTTCGACAAGCGGTCTTCTCAACATCTGGGTCAGCTATCCGGATCTGGTAATATCCTGACTTCAAGTCTATCCTGCTGAAGTACTTTGCGCCCGCTAGCCTATCAAAGAGGTCGTCTATCCTTGGCAAAGGATAATTATTCTTCACCGTCACCTTATTGAGTGCACGATAATCTACGCAGAGTCGTAACTTCCCATCCTTTTTCTTTGCGAAAAGAACTGGGGCTCCATAAGGTGACTTGCTGGTT
Source organism: Asterella californica (assembly GCA_036924285.1). Taxonomy (NCBI): domain Eukaryota; kingdom Viridiplantae; phylum Streptophyta; class Marchantiopsida; order Marchantiales; family Aytoniaceae; genus Asterella; species Asterella californica. The sequence goes on from JAYKYS010000013.1 coordinate 801,103, forward strand.
CGAATATATCCCCGCACTAATAGCTCGCCGAGTTGTCTTTTCAACTCAAGGAGTTCCACCTGATTGAGTCGGTAAGGGGCTTTGGAAGGTGGTTCTGATCCTGGCAAGACCTCGATCTTGTGATCCACCACCCGCCTTGGAGGTAACTCAGCAGGTAACTCGTCCGTCAAGACATCCTCAAACTCCTTAATCACTTCGCGAAGCACCCCCGGAAGTTTAGTCGCGTCTCCTGATGTTTCCTCTTGTCTGTCACCCGCCATCAAATCTGCAACCCGCATCAAACACATGACCCCGTCGTTGAAGTCCATCTGTTTGCCTTTGATCAAATTCACTGCAAAGTCATCAATCTTCCGCGCCTTCCGGATCAGCCTCACTCCCAGCTTCCGCCCTTTAACTCTAACGTTTAACCTTAAAGGTTTCCGCCTAAGTTCCACTTCAAACCTGTCCAAGAAAGTGTTCCCCAAAACCGCATAGATATCATCCATCTCGCACACCGTGAAGTTCTCTGTGAACTCCAACTTCCCACACGCAAATCGTACGTCCAAGGCCACTTCAGAAGTTTGGTACGTCTTGCCCTTGGCAAAGCGTACCTGAATAGGCTTGTCTGCCTTGGAGGTAGACAAGCCCAACTTCTTCACCAACTTTGGACTTATGAAGGAGTGAGTCGCTCCTGTGTCCACAAGAAAAGTAACATCACGGTTAGCAACCTTGGCTTGTAGATACATCAGTCCTGGCGTCTTCTTCGTGGTTCTCAAGGTCACAGTCATCTGGCCCTCCAACAAGTCCTTTGCAACAAACGCATTCATGCTACAGTTACTAACCTTAGGTTTCGTGCACCCCTTAGCAATGTGACCCGCCTCGCCACAGTTGTAGCAAGTAAACTTAGCCCCATTGCCCTTCTGAGGTGTCTGCCCCTTCGGTTTCACTCCTGTTTGCTGCCGCTTTGCTGCCGGGGCAGAAGTATCCTTCCGATCCTTCTCACCCCCATCCCACTGTCGCTTGAAGCCCTTGTTCTTCTTTTGGAACTTGTCCGTGCTGCGTGGTTCAAAAGGTTTCTGTTGCTGGACTTCATCGTCCCCAATTCGCTCCGCTAGCTTCAAAAGTTCGGCACTAGTCGCAGGTAGCTCCGGCATCCGAAAGAGAGCCTTCTCCGAGTTGGACTTGAGTCCCCCAATGAATATACATATTTTGGTCTCCTCAGTCCACTTGGAGAACGAATCCAGTTTGGCACTGAACTCGCGCACATAAGCACTTAAGGTCCCTGTCTGCTTCAGCCGAACTAACTCAACACCGTCCCGAATCCTCTGATACTCCGGAGTGAATCGTCCCGTGAGCAACTCCTTGAACTCCTTCCAACCAAGCGCCGAGACGGTCAAGGCATGCTCATCCCTGTATGCGGTCCACCAGAGAAGCGCATGGTCCTTCAGGAACGTAACTGCCGCTCTCACTTTGTCTGACTCCTGAGCCTGATGCGCTTCAAAGTATAGGTCCAACTCAGTTAAGAAATCCTTAACCTTGCGAGCCCGTCCTATACCTGTAAACGGAGTCGGCAAATTCGTCTTACAAAGCTTTCTGGTAGATGAGGAACTTCCTTGGCCTGCCTCAAGTTCAGCGATACGTTTATCCCTGGAGGCCATCCCTTCCTGCATGGTCTTCATCATTTTGATGAGTTCCGCATACAAGGCTCCTTGACTTCCCGCGCCTGCATCGTTGGGCACCGTTGGCAAGACTCCATCTTGCTGCAGCGGTGCCACAGCTGGAACTGGGCTTCCTTGACGTTGGGGCGAAGGTTGTCGGTTATCGTCCCCTGACTGTGCCTCGGGGCTAGCTCGAGTCGATCTGGTCCCGGTGTCAGTCGCCGCTCCCCGTCTCTTGGTCTTCCTCCTGGAACTCTTTCCTTCTTCGGCCATCGCTCCAAGTATTCACCTAGAAACGCTGATCCGCTTCGTGTCTTGCGTCCCTCCTCAAGCGTCCAGCCTTCAGCCGCTACCTCAAGTTCTCGCTCACCGAAGCGTCGGCTCTGATACCACTTTTCGCGCACCTACCGCCTTGTTGCGCCAGCGGAAGCTCTAACTCAGTAGGTCGCAAACTTTACACCGCTAACCTGCAAACACAATCACAAGTTAGCGTCCATGCACCACTTACCTTAGTTCTGGTTGGTCCGGACCGGAGCCGGACCGTCTCCCTAATCATCAAGCTCAGCAATCCTAAGTCCCGACTTAGATCCGTCTAAGTCGGTCCCAAACATGAGCAAGTCACAATATGACTTGGGGCGGACTTCCCATAAAGTCCAGGGTCCTAAACGGTGCCTCCAGCACACCTAGCGGCCCAACCGCCCGTGATGTCCGTCTGGGTCCGGGCTCCCGAACGGTGGTCTAACCCGCCGACTCGTTCCCTAGTCTTGCCCCAGCCCTTACATCGTTCCTAAGTCTAGCCGTCCAAGTCTAGATCGGAACGTGCCTTGGAACTGGCCCAGCCATCACCTCATGCCCCCAGAGTCCGCCCGCCGAACCCTGGGGTCGGGTGACTCGTCCTGGCCCACCCAGGCATCGAGCCCCCCCTCATATATACTTCTGGGGATCGGCGGCCCCGCCCTCCTCTTTGGTCCCTGAAAATTATACCACAACCCGATTGTGGTTCGGCCATAACTTCCAGCTCGGAGGTCAGATCGAGGAGTGTTATATATCACTGGAAAGCTTTCGACGAGACCTTTCCAATGATACCTCACTTACCTCGAGATCTTACGTGGAGCTCCGTCCACGGCCTAAAACGTCCCTGGAGCTCCAACATTTAGCAGTTTTTCCGAAAACCTGTGGTCCAGACCCAGGGTCGAACCCTGTGGTTCGTCTGCGTCTCGGACCCACGTCTCGGTCCCACGTCTCGGACCCACGTCTCAGACCTATGTCTGAGACTCATGTTTCAGCCCGTTCTCAGACTCGCCCCCTTAGGTCAGCGTTCGTCTGGGGCCCTCTTGGGTAGGCCCTTATGTCCTAACCCAAGGTTCTAACCTTGGTTCAGAGAACCACTTAGGGTTCTTCTGATCCCGACTTCCCGGCCAAGCCGTTAAGTCCTACTCGCAGCGTTCACAACCTAGCGCAAGTCCGCTAGGGTTCTGTTGTTCGCGTCTGCGCCCGATCTTGAGAATGAGGGGCGCGACACCCCATGACGCCCCCTGCACGCTTTCACCAATGCTTGGATGATTGGTGGGTGCCCTCGTTCACTTTTCCCATTCGCTTCCGGGTTCATCGAAGTGGTCAACTTCAATCGTATTCCATATCTGTTGAAGAATTCACGTGCTTCATCTGCATTCAACTCTCCTCTATCTGCACGGATTCTCCCCACGCTTCCATATCTAGAAACTATATCTTCTAATATGAATCGACAGACAGGTTCAGTAGCTTTGGTGCGTAGAGCCCTCCCTTCTACAAAGTTAGATAGCTCTTCCCGAGCCAAAACTAAATGACGCATGCCCCAAATTCCTGGTGGCATGGCAACCAAATCCAAAACCCATTGGAAATGAATGGACAAGGGATATGTGGGTCTCAATCCATCCCTATACCGAATCTTAGATTGGAATTGACATTCAATGCATGACCCAACAAACTTCTCTACATCTCGATACAATCCTTTCCATCAATACCTCTCCTTGATCTTGGTAAAGGTTGCCCATGTACCTCGTTGACCTGCCCATAAGGTATCATGAAATTGTTCGAGTACTTGTTTCTTGGTCTCTGCATCATCCACTACTCTCAAGGGTACTCCATCTCTCCTCTTTGACCTCTTCCACAGATATCCATCTCGTAATAGATAGCCATAGGCCTGATGTCGTATCTCCTTGAAAACTTTCTCCGTCCATTCTTCATACTTCTGAAGAGTGCTTAGATAGCGTCCGATTTCTTTGAGCCTCCCACAGTAGAGTTCTTCCCTGAAAGGAAGAACACCATCCAAGCGACTCCGGTCCTCGCTTGATAGTTGTAGAACTTGCCCCTCCTCTGCATCATCTTCATCCATATCTTCCGCCTCCATATCTTCTTCTTGAGAGTACCTAGCTCTAGACAACATGTCTGCCATCGAGTTCATCTTCCCTGCTATGTGCCTCAACTCTGGATTCAACGACCTAATGTAAGCTATCCAACGTAACATAGCAATATCAGACGTTGTGCAGTTTGCTATCATTCCCAACAGAGGTAAGCAATCCGTTTCAAGTAGTACATGTGCTCCAATGAGATACTCCTTCTCAGCTTTCATTGCAGTTACAACGCCCCATAGCTCTCATTTGACTTGAGGGTATCTCCTTTGTCGATCCGAAAGTATGCGAGCACCAAATCTTGTTGCAAACCTCTTTTCCTCACCATCATCCTGCCCTATTGCCCAACCTATAGCGATAGGACTAGTATCAACAGTAACGACTATGGGTCTACCACAATCATAGCTCAACTGTCGTAGAACTGGTGGTGATTTCAACGCTTCTTTTAGTCGCACCATAGCGACCCTCTGCTCCTCACCCCAAGTGAACCTCCTTCGCTTCCTCAGCAACTCATACAACGGTTCAGACATGTGACCAAAATGAGGAATCCACACTCGATAGAACAAACAAGCTCCCAAGAATCTCCTGACCTCTGTGGTGTTGACACAATCTTTCATCCTCCCAATGGCATCAACCTTTGATGGGTTTGGACGTCGACCAAAAGCTCCACAAAGATGACCAACAACAACAATCTCTGGTACTCCAAAGCTCGACTTCTCTGCTGAAAGAGTGAGATTTACCTCCTCAAGCCTTGTTAAGATCATCTCCACATCGTGAATATGATCAATCACAAACCTTCGACATCCATCCTCAGTCAGCTTCTCATCTTTGTCTTCAGCCGCACACCCTTTTATAGGAATATCATCTATGAAAGGTATGGTCTTCTCCAGAATGAATTCTCTCAAAATCCTATTCATTGTATTTTGCACATGCGCAACAGAGTTTGTCGCTCCTTGCGGTAATGTACACATCCTTACAAGCCCAAGCGGAGTACGCATGGTGGTGAGATCTCTGCTCTCCATTGCCAACTGGAACTGATCATACCCAGAGTATAAATCTCCAATCGAGTAGATAGCACGACCAGCAAAAGCTTCTGCAACTTCATCTACTATGGGTCCTGCTCTTTCGCGCACCTACTGCCTTGTTGCGCCAGCGGAAGCTCTAGCTCAGTAGGTCGCAAACTTTACACCGCTAACCTGCAAACACAATCACAAGTCAGCGTCCATGCACCACTTACCTTAGTTCTGGTTGGTCCGGACCGGAGCCGGACCGTCTCCCTAATCATCAAGCTCAGCAATCCTAAGTCCCGACTTAGATCCGCCTAAGTCGGTCCCAAACATGAGCAAGTCACAATATGACTTGGGGCGGACTTCCCATAAAGTCCAGGGTCTTAAACGGTGCCTCCAGCACACCTAGTGGCCCAACCGCCCGTGATGTCCGTCTGGGTCTAGGCTCCCGAACGGTGGTCTAACCCGCCGACTCGTTCCCTAGTCTTGCCCCAGCCCTTACATCGTTCCTAAGTCTAGACGTCCAAGTCTAGATCGGAACGTGCCTTGGAACTGGCCCAGCCATCACCTCATGTCCCCAGAGTCCGCCCGCCGAACCCTGGGGTCGGGTGACTCGTCCTGGCCCACCCAGGCATCGAGCCCCCCTCATATATACTTCTGGGGATCGGCGGCCCCGCCCTCCTCTTTGGTCCCTAAAAATTATACCACAACCTGATTGTGGTTCGGCCATAACTTCCAGCTCGGAGGTCAGATCGAGGAGTGTTATATATCACTAGAAAGCTCTCGACGAGATCTTTCCAATGATACCTCACTCGCCTCGAGATCTTACGTGGAGCTCCGTCCACGACCTAAAACGTCCCTGGAGCTCCAACACTTAGCAGTTTTTCTGAAAACCTGTGGTCCAGACCCAGGGTCGAACCCTGTGGTTCGTCTGCGTCTCGGACTCACGTCTCGGTCCCGCGTCTCGGACCCACGTCTTAGACCTATGTCTGAGACTCATGTTTCAGTCCGTTCTCAGACTCGCCCCCTTAGGTCAGCGTTCGTCTGGGGCCCTCTTGGGGTAGGCCCTTATGTCCTAACCCAAGGTTCCAACCTTGGTTCAGAGAACCACTTAGGGTTCATCTGATCCCGACTTGCCGGTCACGCCGTTAAGTCCTACTCGCAGCGTTCACAACCTAGCGCAAGTCCGCTAGGGTTCTGTTGTTCGCGTCTGCGCCCGATCTTGAGAATGAGGGGCGCGACACTCACCCCCACTTTGGAGGTTGATGCCTTCATCAACAATGATCCTTTAAGTTAACACCAAGTTCAAAATGGGTAGCCAACCCCTTGGCGCCAGAATTGCGTTCTGGTAGCTAACCCGCAATTCGCTTCTTGGCTTGAGTCTTAAGTTGTCGCTAGAACCCTTAGAAAATTCCAACTAGTCTCGGGAAAAGCCTTACCTTTTTGGCTTACCCTAAACAAAACTAGTTGGCAACTTCTAAACATTCTACTTAAGACTCTAACTTGCAAACTATAAGTATTCACACCTACTTACGAGGTCCCCCGAAACTCACTTTCCGGTCGCAACCTGATTTGACTTAGACGCGAGACTAAGTTTACTTTGTAGAAAACCACAAAGCAAGATCACCCCAAGCCCCAAGATAAGTATGAAAGTTCATACTTGCTTTGCCAACGCTACGGCAAACCTAAGTCTTGACATCAAGACTTAGTCTTGATTTAGATGCTTATCCAAACCAGCTCGCTTCCTTTGAGTGTGCTTCGTTCCTCCTCTTGACAACATCCTAGGCATCTGATCAGAACTAGTCATAGCCATGCACTACCAATACACTTAGACAAATTTTCAAGAAACAAAATCTTTATTTCCAAACACAAGTCAAAGCTACAAAGTCCATCGGCCCAAATCGCCTCAAGTTGCTACTCGTATGGTTCGTCGTTTCTTCACTCCTCGCTGGAAGGAGATGTCCTCATCTTGCTAACGTCCTTGTTGTCCTTGTCTCCGCTTGAAGAGGTCCAATGCTTCGCTCGCATGTGCGAGATCTTCCTCTGGCACCCAAGTTGCTTCCTTCAAATGGTAACCACGCCATTTGACCAAGTACTCCATCCGGTTTGATTTGCGCCGAGATCGCAAAATGGACTCCACCTCATATTCTGCTTCGCCTTGCACGACATCAGGTTGAGGCCTAAGAACCTGTTTGCGCTCGGGTCGCAAATCATCCTTGAAGTGTTTCTTTAATAAAGAAACATGGAAAGTCGGATGCAACTGCCACTCACGAGGAAGGTCTAAGGTATAGACGTCTTCGTGCGGATTCTTGACAATGACAAAAGGTCCCGTGAACTTCGATGAAAACTTCTCCGATATTTCCTTCGGAAGTGTGAAGTTTTTCGCACTTAACCAAACTTCTTCGCCCACTTGAAACTTCACTTGCCGCCGATGCTTGTTTACCTGCTTTGTGTATCTTTGCTGCGCCTTCTCGAGGTTCTTCTTAACTTGCTCCTCGCGCCGCTGCATTGCCGCCACCAACTCTTCAGCTGATGTTTGCCGTGTTCTTGGTCGTGCCGATGTAGAACTCCCTGCAAGAGTAAAGTCAAGAGGCCCTTCTGGCTCACGTCCGTAAGCCAGTAAGAAAGGCGATTCACCGGTTGCCGAATGCTTCGTGGAATTGTAGCAATACTCCGCGAGACTGAGCCACTCCGCCCAATCACTTTGGTCCGTGCTCACATAATTCCTCAAGTATTGATTCAGAACCGAGTTAACTCGTTCCGTTTGCCCATCTGTTTCCGGATGAAAGGCGGTACTAAATTTTAATTTAGTCCCCAATTTTTGGAACAAGTGTTTCCAAAAGGCACTTGTGAACTTAGAGTCTCTATCTGAAATAATACTCTGAGGCAATCCATGTGAACGCCACCAAGTATCTAAGAACAACCGAGAAGTCGTGAACGCTGTTGCAGTGTCCAAGGTCGGAGCAAACTTCGCTAGTTTGCTAAACCGGTCAACTATCACAAAAATCGCGTTGTATCCATTCGAGTCAGGCAGAGAGGTAATGAAGTCCATGCTAATGCTTTCCCAAGGTCGGACTGGAATCGGCAGAGGATGAAGCAACCCTTGTTTCTTTTTATAAGAAACGCGGTTCGCTTGACAGGTTACACATGTTTTCACAAAGTGGGCAACATCGTCTTTCATGTGGGGCCAATAACACTTTTTAGCTATCACTGCTAATGTGGACTTTTCGCCTTTATGACCCGATAAGGGCGCATCGTGGCATTCTTTTAACAACTTGGTCCTAAGTTTTCCTTGTCCCACATAAACCCGACTTTGCTTGAACATGAGTAACCCATGCCTTAGCTGCATGTTCTGCAACTTCACTCCTCGCTTGAGCTGTTCCAGATACTCCTTCGTTTGATCGTCGCCCATGTAACCTTCACGTATTCGCCTCTCCAAATCTGACTCCTTAGGATACATAGCTCGCAAAATCTGTGTTGACGATGGAAGATATTCCTCCTTGCGACTCAAGGCGTCAGGAACCACATTGTCCTTCCCTGCTTTGTGGATCAATTCCACATTCATGAGCGCCAAGGTATCATGCCACCGCAGTTGCTTTGGTGTCACCCGATCTTGTGTCTCAAAGTACTTGAGCGAGATGTTATCAGTATACACTTGGGTCTTGTGAAGTCCCAAGTAATGCCGCCATTTCCTCAAGCAATGAACCACAGCAAACAGTTCCTTCTCGTGAGTCGGCCATCGACTCTCTGTCCCAGATAGCTTTTTGCTTTCGTACGCTACAGGTTTTCCATCCTGCACCAACACTCCGTCAATCGCATAGTCGCTCGCGTCCGTGTGCACTTCGAATGGTTTGTCGAACTCTGGCAGCTTCAATACTGGCGCCTTTGACAAAATAGCTTTGATCGTCTGAAACGCATCATCCACCTCCTTGGTCCAACTTACCTGTGCGTCTTTGCCCGTCCAGTCCGTCAGCGGCTTCGCGATCTTTGAAAACCCCTTCACATACTTACGGTAGAACTGCGCCAATCCTAAGAATCGCCGCATCCCCTTCACTGTAGTCGGAGGCTCCCAAGTCACAATCGCATCCACCTTCTGCATATCCGGGCCGACTCCTTCTGCACTAATTACATGTCCCAGAAGTTAATGCGCTCCAAACCAAACTCACTCTTGTCAATGTTGGCAAACAGCTTATGCTCCCGCAGCTTCGTCAACACCACCCGTAGCTGCTCCGCGTGCGACTCCAAGGTTTTGGAGTAGATCAAGATGTCGTCGATGTAAACGATGACAAACTCATCCATCTCCTCGTGAAAAATTGTGTTCATCAATGTAGTGAACGTCGAAGGGGCGTTGCAGAGTCCAAATGGCATCACCACGAATTCAAACGATCCGTATCTGGTTCGACAAGCGGTCTTCTCAACATCTGGGTCAGCTATCCGGATCTGGTAATATCCTGACTTCAAGTCTATCCTGCTGAAGTACTTCGCACCCGCTAACCTATCAAAGAGGTCATCTATCCTTGGCAAGGGATAGTTATTCTTCACCGTCACCTTATTGAGTGCATGATAATCTACGCAGAGTCGTAACTTCCCATCCTTCTTCTTTGCAAAAAGAACTGGGGCTCCATAAGGTGACTTGCTGGTTCGAACATATCCCCGCGCTAATAGCTCGCCGAGTTGTCTTTTCAACTCAAGGAGTTCCACCTGATTGAGTCGATAAGGGGCTTTGGAAGGTGGTTCTGATCCTGGCAAGACCTCGATCTTGTGATCCACCACCCGCCTTGGAGGTAACTCAGCAGGTAACTCATCCGTCAAGACATCCTCAAACTCCTTAATCACTTCACGAAGCACCTTCGGAAGTTTAGTCGCGTCTCCTGATGTTTCCTCTTGTCTGTCACCCGCCATCAAATCTGCAACCCGCATCAAACACATGACCCCGTCGTTGAAGTCCATCTGTTTGCCTTTGATCAAATTCACTGCAAAGTCATCAATTTTCCGCGCCTTCCGGATCAGCCTCACTCCCAGCTTCCGCCCTTTAACTCTAACGTTTAACCTTAAAGGTTTCCGCCTAAGTTCCACTTCAAACCTGTCCAAGAAAGTATTCCCCAAAACCGCATGGATATCATCCATCTCGCACACCGTGAAGTTCTCTGTGAACTCCAACTTCCCACACACAAATCGTACGTCCAAGGCCACTTCAGAAGTTTGGTACGTCTTGCTCTTGGCAAAGCGTACCTGAATAGGCTTGTCTGCCTTGGAGGTAGACAAGCCCAACTTCTTCACCAACTTTGGACTTATGAAGGAGTGAGTCGCTCCTGTGTCCACAAGAAAAGTAACATCACGGTTAGCAACCTTGGCTTGTAGGAACATCAGTCCCGGCGTCTTCTTCGTGGTTCTCAAGGTCACAGTCATCTAGCCCTCCAACAAGTCCTTTGCAACAAACGCATTCATGCTACAGTTACTAACCTTAGGTTTCGTGCACCCCTTAGCAATGTGACCCGCCTCGCCACAGTTGTAGCAAGTAAACTTAGCCCCATTGCCCTTCTGAGGTGTCTGCCCCATAGGTTTCACTCCTGTTTGCTGCCGCTTTGCTGCCGAGGCAGAAGAATCCTTCCGATCCTTCTCACCCCCATCCCACTGTCGCTTGAAGCCCTTGTTCTTCTTCTGGAACTTGTCCGTGCTGCGTGGTTCAAAAGGTTTCTGTTGCTGGACTTCATCGTCCCCAATTCGCTCCGCTAGCTTCAAAAGTTCGGCACTAGTCGCAGGTAGCTCCGGCATCCGGAAGAGGGCCTTCTCCGAGCTAGACTTGAGTCCCCCAATGAATATACATATCTTGGTCTCCTCAGTCCACTTGGAGAACGAGTCTAGTTTGGCACTAAACTCGCGCACATAAGCACTTAAGGTCCCCGTCTGTTTCAACCTAACTAGCTCGACACCATCCCGAATCCTTTGATACTCCGGAGTGAATCGTCTTGCGAGCAACTCCTTGAACTCCTTCCAACCAAGCGTCGAGACGGTCAAGGCATGCTCATCCCTGTATGCAGTCCACCAGAGAAGCGCATGATCCTTCAGGAACGTAACCGCCGCTCTCACTTTGTCTGACTCCTGAGCCTGATGCGCTTCAAAGTATAGGTCCAACTCAGTTAAGAAATCCTTAACCTTGCGAGCCCGTCCTATACCTGTAAACGGAGTCGGCAAATTTGTCTTACAAAGCTTTCTGGTAGACGAGGAACTTCCTTGGCCTGCCTCAAGCTCAGCGATACGTTTATCCCTGGAGGCCATACCTTCCTGCATGGTCTTCATCATTTTGATGAGTTCCGCATACAAGGCTCCTTGACTTCCCGCGCCTGCATCGTTGGGCACCGTTGGCAAGACTCCATCTTGTTGCAGCGGTGCCACAGCTGGAACTGGGCTTCCTTGACGTTGGGGCGAAGGTTGTCGGTTATCGTCTCCTGACTGTGCCTCGGGGCTAGCTCGAGTCGATCTGTTCCCGGCGTCAGCCGCTCCACGTTTCTTGGTCTTCCTCTTGGAACTCTGTCCAACGTCGGCCATCGCTCCAAGTGTTCACCTAGAAACGCTGATCCGCTTCGTGTCTTGCGTCCCTCCTCAAGCGTCTAGCCTTCAGCCGCTACCTCAAGTTCTCGCTCACCGAAGCGTTAGCTCTGATACCACTTTTCGCGCACCTACTGCCTTGTTGCGCCAGCGGAAGCTCTAGCTCAGTAGGTCGCAAACTTTACACCGCTAACCTGCAAACACAATCACAAGTCAGCGTCCATGCACCACTTACCTTAGTTCTGGTTGGTCCGGACCGGAGCCGGACCGTCTCCCTAATCATCAAGCTCAGCAATCCTAAGTCCCGACTTAGATCCGTCTAAGTCGGTCCCAAACATGAGCAAGTCACAATATGACTTGGGGCGGACTTCCCATAAAGTCCAGGGTCCTAAACGGTGCCTCCAGCACACCTAGTGGCCCAACCGCCCGTGATGTCCGTCTGGGTCTAGGCTCCCGAACGGTGGTCTAACCCGCCGACTCGTTCCCTAGTCTTGCCCCAGCCCTTACATCGTTCCTAAGTCTAGACGTCCAAGTCTAGATCGGAACGTGCCTTGGAACTGGCCCAGCCATCACCTCATGCCCCAGAGTCCGCCCGCTGAACCCTGGGGTCGGGTGACTCGTCCTGGCCCACCCAGGCATCGAGCCCCCCTCATATATACTTCTGGGGATCGGCGGCCCCGCCCTCCTCTTTGGTCCCTAAAAATTATACCACAACCCGATTGTGGTTCGGCCATAACTTCCAGCTCGGAGGTCAGATCGAGGAGTGTTATATATCACTGGAAAGCTCTCGACGAGATCTTTCCAATGATACCTCACTCGCCTCGAGATCTTACGTGGAGCTCCGTCCACGACCTAAAACGTCCCTGGAGCTCCAACACTTAGCAGTTTTTCTGAAAACCTGTGGTCCAGACCCAGGGTCGAACCCTGTGGTTCGTCTGCGTCTCGGACTCACGTCTTGGTCCCGCGTCTCGGACCCACGTCTTAGACCTATGTCTGAGACTCATGTTTCAGTCCGTTCTCAGACTCGCCCCCTTAGGTCAGCGTTCGTCTGGGGCCCTCTTGGGGTAGGCCCTTATGTCCTAACCCAAGATTCCAACCTTGGTTCAGAGAACCACTTAGGGTTCATCTGATCCCGACTTGCCGGTCACGCCGTTAAGTCCTACTCGCAGCGTTCACAACCTAGCGCAAGTCCGCTAGGGTTCTGTTGTTCGCGTCTGCGCCCGATCTTGAGAATGAGGGGCGCGACATGCTCCCATGTTTTCGAATAGTCACCTTGTTAGCATGTTGCATGTCTTGGATGAACCTAAGAGCCCCTGACTTCTTAGGTACAGTAAACCACCGACTCGAGTAAGGTCCCATAGATGGCTCTAAAATACCGATGCGTATCTTCTCTTTCAACAATTCAACAAGATTTGGCAACATAGCTCGTGGCACTGGTATAGGCTTCAAGTCCCAAGGCACATGTGGTACTGTGAAGATCACCATGGGTGCTACGACACTCGTATCTGCACATCCAATCTCTTCTGCACTGAAAGCAAAAGCCTTTTCATGCCTTCTCAACATCTCATGAAAACGCTTTCTCTCTTCCTCAGTGAGAAACTCACCCCCTCCAATCTGCAGTCGTTTGAGTGTCTCTTCTGTGAACTTGTGCCCTACTCTCTATGAATCCCGCAGAACTGGTTCAGTCGATGCTCGTTCCACTTGCTTGTTAGAGTCTTCAGGTAGTTGAGTAGCCACCGGCTTCACTTTTCGCGCCACAGTCTTGTATTTTGTATGAACCTGCGCTTCTTGATATTTCATGGCTCTACTCCTTTCTAACTCCAACTCATGATCTCCTTTCATCTGAAGCTGAACCTTGTAGCCATCCTCGACGAATCTTGTAATCTCCTCATGTAACTCACGTGAACGGATTGCGACTAATCCATTAACCAAAGAATCGATGCTTATAAACGACAAAACCTCCTCAAGAGTATCTTCAAAGCCCTCTTCTTCATACACCCCGTTAATGAACTCCTGATCTACCAAAACTCCTTGAGTTTTGAAGAGATCTTCCTGCTTCTTCACACTTCGTCTTTGTACACTATCCATCTCTTCTACCACTCGAAATCTATTTACACATGTTTCAGAAAACTGAGCAAATCCACATTTAAACATCTCTTCTTCATCTTCTGGCACTAGCGGAAGGCTCTTTCTCCTATCAACACTCCCATACTTCCGCTCTACAGGAGTGCTAACTAAAAATCCGAAAACTCTTTGTCAGTCCTTAAGGGACTGTCTCTCAGCTTCTCTCTGTTCCTTTCATGACCCGTACGTACAGTAAGAAACTGTACCGCCCTCGTACCATCTTGACTTCTGATACGAGCATAATGAGACCCATCGTCCATTACTTTCGTCTCCATCCTAGACGCAGTAATGTACGGTTGACCAAGGATCACAGGATAAGCAGCTACACTCTGAACAAAAAAGTTTTGTTCTATCTCTACATCTCCTATTCGAGTCTTGACAGCTGGACAAGCACCAAAAAGTTCACCTCTTTGGTTGTTAGCAGCACGAAGAACCCATCCATGTCTTGTGTCGATTGGCCACTTCCCCTTCTCGTAAACATTTTTGGACATGATATTAATCTCCGAACCGTGATCCACCAACGTCACTATAGCCTCTGACAAGTTACCCAGTCGGACCCTTGTCTCTGTGGTTGCACGAGCCCAATATGCTCGAGAATAGTGACTCTCATGCTGCTTCTCGTCGTCATATTCTGCAGCACAGTCTGAAACTCTTGCCTCTCTTCCTTTCGACGCCTGTAGTACATGCTTTTGGGCAAATACGCGACCTAACTCTTCATCTTCTTCCCCAGTGATGTCAGTATCCAATGCTTTCACCATCACTGTATCTGCAGTCATCTGCCTCTTTCTCTTGATCACATCTATGATCAACTCATGAAAGTCACGTTTGGCTATTCCCAAGGCTTCTCGCAAGGAAAATTCTATCTTTGTATCCAAAATTCTCTCTTCAAGAATCTCCTTCAAGTTGGTGGTGGTCTCGATATCTGACTGTAGTCTGTAGGTCGGTGCTTTACCTTTGCCCTTTGAAGAAGCTCCTTTGCCTTTCTCTCTCATCTCCGTGTCATAAATAGGAACATCAACCATAGGTTCAGATGTAGATGCCCCTTGAGACGTCGAAGGGATATCAGAAGGTGATGCCTCTTGTTGCCCTCTCCTCTTCGTGGCTCTGGCTCTCCTTGTAGCCTCCTCCGGATCAGCAACATCATCATCACGTCTCCTTTTCTCTTCCACAATCGCATCTTGCCAGTTTACATGCTTCTCTTGTACCAAGTAAGCCTTGACACACCCTGCCTCTACAGGATCATCCCATCCAGTAATGCGGCGAATTGCCTCCGCACCTCGTAACATTACTTCTCGTGGAACTTCAACTACATCGCTCTTAATAGCTGCTACAACCGGTACATCTGCTTCAATCGCAAATGTTTCTGGCTCTATTGTGCGTATCGCCGTAGCTATACCAACTTGACCTCTCACCAAACTCTTCATTCCTCCCTTACCAAAGTTGGTATTCAACGGCGCACCAGTTTGGACGAGATGAATCTTTCCATCTCTAAAATTCACGACTCCGGTTCTGAGAGCTTCGGAAAACTCCTCACAATCTCGTCGTTGGTGTTCAGTACTGTCACACCAGATACATCTTCTAACAAAATTTCTGCTAGTTGATGATGTATTGGTATCACCAGGACTCCGACTATGCTTTAGCTCTGCCATCTCTATCCTTAACTCTCTCAGACCCTTAACCAACTCATCGATAGCAGAATCTTCAATCTTGCTATTGGCAGGCTTGGGCAATGGAGCTAAAGAGACATCAGACCTCAAGGTTGCAGCTCTACCTCTTCCACGTTTCTGCTTCGTGAGAATAGTAACAGCTTCCTCTACCTTTCTCCAGTCCGTGCTCACTCCTCCTTCTTCTCCCTTGTCTGCTAACATTAAGAAAAGCTTGTCCTCTAGATTTTCATCAGCAGCTTCTAGAAAAAGTTCTGTCTTCCTTAAGTCAAGCGTTGTCCTCTCGGATGGAGATAATTGACAGAACCGTTTCTCAAACTCACGCAGCAACTCATTTGGCGTCATCTCATTCCCCGGACGCTGCTCTATCCACTCCAAGAATGTTCTCTTGGTTACTCTATCCGCATCATCATCAAAAAATTCACTCTTCAACCTCTGCTCATACTCCTCCCAAGAACTCGTACGTGCATCCTTCAACTTTATCACTTGACTACGGATCTCAGGTATCACAGCCAACTCGAAACTAGAAATCATCTCTGTCTCAGGCACACGATTTACCTCCATCTCACAAATATACTCCCGAACATACTTCGTGATGTTCCTTCCATCGAACCTCCCCAACTTCTTCACCACCGCTTGTAGAGCTCTTGTAGACTTCTGCTCTCCAACATCGCCTCCTTGTTGTTGTCTCAACAACATCGTCAATGCTCGAAGCAGATCGTCCGCTCCTCCTCCACTCGTCCCCATTGCTTCGGGAAGATTCATACTTGACGCTCCTCGGCAACAACTCACTCAACCACCTCAAAGCGTGCTCTCAGTGGAAGCACCAAATATGTCGTAGCGAGAGCCTTTCCTTTGAGCAAGGGCGTACCTTCTGGCTGTGGCTAGCGATCGATACACAGCAGAGCGACTAGTATCTCGTAGATTTCTCTCTAACTTCCTCGATAACTAAGCACTTTCTTTCTCTCAGTAAAGGGTCAAGATAACTACACGAAAACGTTGGATGATCATGGGCACGACAAAACGGGATATGTGATGACATGATCTCTCGGTAGTATTCCTCTCCGAAGTTTCTCACTACTAGGGCTTCGTACATGGCTTTGGGTCGACAGATGTGTCTTATCTCGCACTGGGTGTTAAAGTTTACAGGAGGGAGCTGATTTAGATCCATCCTTCGTTAGATGAGAATAAAGACGGTGAGATCCCATTCTTGGCCGTAAGTGACAACAGATAAGATCACAGGGACAGGCGAGAGCATGACTTGCGCGGTAAAGTTATGCCCGAAGGATCCTATCAGAAACTGTTGAAAGTGAACTCGTTCCATATACATCAGTTTAATCGAGAAAGGGTTTCGAAAAGGGAATCTAGGCGGTAAGTAGAGTCCTTCGTCCATCTCTCACAACATGTGCACTCCAACTACAAAGGTATATCGATCCATAAAACTCTGATTCAATCTCATAGGATCACCACGATCTCTCCACGAACAATCTCTTGGATTTTTCCCCAGGTCGAATGCCCCCACACAGGTCACTCCTCTTTGCTTAAAAGTTTCGAACACAAAACAAGGATAGGTGCAAGCTCCCTAACCAAGCAACCCAAGCCTCACGGACCGATGAGGTGGCGCACATGCACATCGCATGTTTGGTGCCGTCATACTCATCCACGTGTGGGTCTTTTGGGTGAAAGGTTCTAATGCATGCACCGTAACGTGTCCCAAAAACCGGAGACTAGGCTAGACAGGTAGTCGACTCTACAGGTCAAGGATCGCACTTTGCCACGTTGAGTGCGAACCTAACAACCACATGACGTGGATACAACGTAGGTCGCAAAAGTCATATCTACGCCTAGAATACTCCCCAAAGCAATACAAATGTCACACTGGATACTTTTCAGCCAGCTGTCGCTAACAACTCGAGACCTAGAGTAGATATCGTTGTCGATACAACTCGGCAGAAAAACCAGCGAACTTTCACACATGATAGGTACAGATCTACAGCTCAGTCTCCTCTCAAACTTGCCACGTAGGTAGTATACTAAAATCTCTACTTGCAGGTCAAATTTCAAGAAGATCTGACGGCTAGATCTCCTCCCACAATTAACACAAATCCACAGAAACTAACACACACTTCCAATCTCAGATTCAGGACAGAAGCTTCATCGACTAAATGAACCGTCCACTTCCACTCCAACTTCCTGTGCTATCAATTCAGAAGGTAAACTCACTACACAGGAAATTTGAGCCGATTTGACCGTTCTGATCGTCCTCCATAGATCTGCAAACTCGCTGCTTCAGATTGACAGCTTTCTGCACCCCGTCGCCTTCAAATCGCCATTGCGCTCAATCCGCAGAACATCCGGTGGTGAAATTTGTGGTCAGAGCTTCAGCAGCTGACAGACTACAAGCTCATGAAATCTGGTCTCAATCTGACGGTTCAATCACTCAAACCCCTTAATCTTACAATCGGAAGAGAAACTTTTGTACTCTCATCACTCTATGAACTTCAAATCGCCATAACGTATGCCTTGGACCTCCAAATCGAGTGAAATTTGTGGTCAGATTGCTCCTCCCGTCGAGAGCTCTCCGCCCATGCCCTCTGATCTCCAAAATCCGTCGTCGAAGTGCCCCGAACCTCCCAGAGCGCACACTTAGGTAGATGACAAGTTATCTTCACTTTTGGGTGGACCAATGGGAAGTTAAAGGACTCAACCTTGTCCTTTTCTGCCCCATGGAGACCCCCAGCAAATAATAGAGCATTCTAAGCTCATAAGAGCAATGTTTTAGATCCCATTACACCACAACTTCTACAACTGTGTGCAAAACGTACTTATACGGATAATTTACATATGAACTGGTCCCACAACAGGACAACGTGTTCAGTTCGTTGGATTTGGTTGATCAGAACATTCTTTTGTTTATTTCTGAGATTGTAATAACATTCTTCAGTGTTATGAGAGCTCCAAAGTCATCAAAGACGACCCCTGAGTGAGAGACAGATCCGACAAGTTGCAGATTCATCAATGACTATCGTGGAGGTTGAGCGATTAAGGGATAGTTGATCGATAAGACCGCAGAGGTTTTACAGAACAGAAAATTGACTCGATCACTTTTGCTCATTCTTAGAGGTCTACAACATCCTGAACATCCTTGTGAAATTTGACCTGCTGGTTGTACACGATTCTCCAGATCTCGAGCTCTGAAGTTGCTGCTCTAGATTGAGAGCTTTTCATGCCCCCTCTGCTTCAGCGGTCGCCCTAAATTACTCACTCACTCAAATGACATGAAACTTTCTGGATACTCGGAGCCCTGCTAAGAATGAACGCAACCACGTAGGTTTGAGATGATTATCTTTTTCTGCTGAAATTGACACTCAAAACCCCAAAATCAACAATTGTGTTGCAATTTCAACTCAATCCGAACTTCAATCTAGCATAACTCTCCCTTTATTGCTCCAAATCGACCAAAAATTTCAATGATAGTGACTGGCGTGACGAGCTCTATCACCCTGTATTCTTAGAGTTCGATGTCTCTACCAAAAGCTCGAACTCCGCCTCCTCCTTGCTTCTGAGTTTCACAAAGGATAAAAATGGACCAACGGGAGTTCATAGTTCCACTTAACTGTCCTTTTGTGTCTCAATCCACCTGGTAACTTAATTTCACACTTAAGTTACCACGTCAAGCCTCTAAAGTGCCAGCGTAAATCTTAAACTTCTTGTGAAGACATGTAAAATAACATAACCTTGAAAGATAACTTAACCAAGCTAGAAAGCCTGCATGGGCGACATGTAAGTACAACCCATGAGCTTTAGGGTTAAGGTTTAGTTTAGGGTTTAAGGTTTAGGGTTTAAGGTCTATCGACATGGTAGACTTAAAAATATGTACTTTGATAACATAGATAAGTATGAAATCACTTGCACAAGCATACAAGTGCTTGAACAAGATAAATAACATACTATCAACCTACTAGGACTCAAAATATATAACATAATAGTGTTAACACCATATGCAAAGGTGTCAAACATATACGTAAAGGACTAGAAATAATATTGAGCTAACTTCTAGAGCTACGAAACTCAAGTGTCGGAGTAGAAGTGTAGCATGTAGTCGCCAAGTAGCACGACAACATAATTACCTTAACCATCGGCTAATGTTAATCGTCGATCAACTAGAGCTTGGGACTATATCAACACTCCCCTTCAAGCTCGACTCTACATCTTGTACTCCTAGACAATGTTTGAAAGCATCAAACTATCTCTAGACAATGCTTTAGTGAAGATATCGGCAACTTGATCTCATGTGCTCACATAATTGAGCTCAATCTCTCCTACAAGGACCTTTTCTCTAATGAAGTGACAATGCACCTCAATGTTCTTCGTAGTAGCATGGAAAACAAGATTACTAGTTAACTTAATGTCGCTAATGTTGTGTGTCCGTGATGACTGCATGAATTGACTGATCAGATCGACGGCATAGCTCAAGTCCGGTCTGGTAGTCGTCAGGTAGATAACATCATCAACCATCTGTCTGTACATGCGTGGATCATCAAGTAACTCACCATCCTCTGCTCTTAGTTTTACCCCTTGCTCTAATGGCGTAGCAATGGGTTTGTAATCAAGCATACCAAATCTCTCAAGCATACTGAGAGCATATTGTCGTTGTCAAGCCAAACATCTTTCTCATCTCTAATGAACTCCATTGCAAGGAAGTACTTGAGTTCTCCTAAGTCCATCATCTCGAACTCAATTTCAAGTGATCCTTGATCTGGGAAATAAGCTCCTCATAGTTATACTAATCATCTACTCATCAACATAGATGGTGATCACAACAATCAGGTCTCATATTCTTAATGAATACAAGGTGGAGTCTGAACATAAAAGTGGAAACCAAGAGATTGCAAGTAAGAGTTGATCTTTGAATATCATGCTCTTGGTGCTTGTTTCTGACCATAGAGGATCTTCCGTAATTTACACATACGAGAAGGGAACTTAAGATCCTCATAACCTGGAGATTGTTACATGTAGACCTCCTTCTCAAGATGGTCAGTGAGAAAAGCATTCTTGAAGTCCATCTAGTGCATCTTCGAACCTTTTTGAGTTGCAACTGCACTACGGTTCGGATAGTCACCATCTTCGCAACCATCTTCACAAATGTCTCCTCAAAATCCACTTCATGTTGTTGTGCGTAGCCCCTGGCTACCAATCTGATCTTGTACCGACACACGGTATCATCCGAGTTGCGCTTGACCTTGAAGATCCACCTGCAACCAATCACTTTCGAGTAGATATATGCAAGAAAACCTTCATGCATATACCTACTCACTGGATATTTTGCCCGTTCAGATCTGCGAGAGGTAATCGGTGCACTAGTCACCTCCCCTTGCAACAGATCTGACGTAGACGCCAAGGTCTAAGACCAAGTATCTAATGGATGTGGAAGATCCACATATCTAGACGAGTCAAACATACGTTGCAATAGCACTCGCTCCTCTTGTGTAGAAACTACACTAGTTCTACAATGTTGTGTTACGTGGACTTCAGTGTTAACAATAGCTCTATGTGCAACTGATTTTGATATGAAATCATTGACTTTTTTAATCATCCACTCAACATACTACTTTGAGGTGCTATAGTTGACTGACTCATTGGTTCTACAGTAGGTACAGGGATGGCTACGACAAATGCAAGAGCAAACCAAGACTGTAGCTCATCAAAAACAACATCTCTACTGATATAGAATTGCTTGGACAAAGGATTATAACATCTATATCCTTTCGTATAAGAAGCATAGCCAAGGAAGATACATCTATCTGCTTTGGGATCTAGTTTCTTTTTCTTACTTCTCTCATCAAGTATGTGCACATAACAGATACATCCGAAAACTTTAAAGAAAGATCAATCAGGCTTATTGTCTGTGAAGACCTCCATCGGTGTCGAGCTGTAGACGTCTGGTTCATCAGGTACAGCGCACATGAAACAACTTCTGCCGAGTAAGGTCTAGGTATGATCTTCTCATTCAACATCGCACGAGTAACTTCTGCTATGTGTCGATTCTTGCGCTCTGCAACCCCGTTCTGCTACGGATTGTAACTGCAAGTCTTCTGACGTCGAATGTCGTGCCCATGCATATATGCATCGAATTCTTCAGAAATAAACTCACCTCCTCCATTAGATCTTAGATAGAGGATAGATGCTCCAAACTGTTTCTCCACCAACTTGCAGAAAGTCTAAAATGCTGACAGTACTTTGGCATAGGACTTGTTCTCAACAAATAGATCCAAGTATAACGTGAATGACCATCAATGAGTGACACAAAGTACCAGAAACTGATCATACTTGGCTGAGAAGTAGTCCATACATTAGTGTAAACAAGCTCCAAAAGCTTGTTCGCTCTGCTACCTGATCCCTTAAAGGGCTGTCTAGCTTGCTTGTCAAACTGACATGCTGCATAGATTCCAACGAGCTCATTGGATTCGAACTTGAGCAGACTTGTAACCATGTCAGAACTCGAAAAGCTTTTCAACCCCTTGAAGTTCATGTGCCCTATTCGCTTGTGCCAGATGTCAATATCAACACTATTGGATCACTCTGTTCATACATAACAAAATATAACTTAGGCGTAGAGGCATCTACTTTAAACAGCCTATCACTCTTGCTACCTCGAGCTATGACAGTGTCATTATAGTCTTCAATAAAGCATCCATCTTTATTGAAGTGCACTTGCAAACCCTACTCTATCAACTATCATACATAGTAGGTTTCTAGTCAATGTGGGTACATGCAAGACATTCCGTATACCAGTAAACTGTGAAGTAGGAATGTCAAGTGGAATGTTACCCTTGTGCTGGATCTTGTGCTTGGTGTCATCTCTGGTCACCATAACGTGAGGAGTCTTCACAAGCTCGAGTGAACTAAACCACTCCCGATGGAATGTCATGTGACTGGTGGTGCTGGAGTCGACCAAGCAGTCAATCTTGTGGTTCGAAAGCCGCATAACTCTGATGCGTTATAATCAACAACTACTCCGAGTAGACTTGCTCAATGACTGCATACCCTTGTTGGTTGCTGTTATCTAGGGGTTGTTGTCGTATTGTCTTTGATCATTCTGTCGCTTGTAGATTTGATTTGCATTGTGACTTCGCTTCTTGCAGTAGTCTCTGGTTGTTGGAAGAACCCGACTGTTGCTAGTTCTGCTGGTTATGATGATGCTGATGTTGCGACTGCTGTTGCTGTCCGCGACTCCGTCCACGTGTAGCACTTTTTCCACGATCACTATCACAAAATCTTTCAGAACCTGCAAAATAGACAGATTCTTGCTGACCAGTTGAATTAGAACTCTCCAATAGACGCACCTCCTCTCGTAACATCATAAGAACAAGTTCATCAAACCGCAGAAAGGTTCTCTGGTCGAAATTGATGTTATGAACCGTTTGTATTCTACAGACAATTCCTGCATTGTGGTCCCAAACAAGACAATGGGATCAATCTCGACTTTGACAAAAGATAACTGATCTGCGAGCTGCTTGACATGGTTCACGTAGTCGTTGATGCACAACGATCCCTTCTTCACAGTGTTGAATTGCTGCAGTAATTGCAGCTTCTGCACCACTGTTCCTAATTAAAATAGACGTGCATCCTAAGCTTTCTTGGGTGTATGGCAATCTTGTATGTGATCGATCATCAATGATGAAACTGTAAACACGATGTAGTAAATCATCTAATATGATCGCTTCTTCCACTCCTTGAATTTCAAGTCAAAAATAGATACATCAGGCGGTTTCTCCTCCTCAGTGATAAGATCTCATAGATCTTGTCCTTGTAGGAAGTCACCATCCGGAACTTCCACACTTGGTAGTTGTTCTTGTCGAGCTTCTCTCCAGTGATCAAAGACACGGACTCCGTCGTAGCTGCAATGTAGGAATTGCACTGTTCTGTACGCAGGTAATCTCAAGAACTTCCATGAAACTTATCCGTTCACACCTCACGATCAAGAGTTGTCACAAGTCACAACAAGACAACTCTGCGAACTCCTACTGCAGCGAGAATGAAGAAAGAACCCGCCCGCGAACCGTAGGTGTACAAAACACGACAAAAACGTCAAAAGAACACACCAAGAAAAGTCAAAACTGGACCAAATGAGATCAGAAATGGGCACCCGATACCCAAAAATTTCACAAATCGGACTAGTATATCTTTTGGACTCAAGTTCTAAAAGTTTAGTTTTGGTCGAAAAAGATCCTATTGAAAATCTACCACTGAAAAAACCTCCAAATCGACTGAAACTTGACCGAATACACAATTCGCACCTTCTGAACAAGTTAGCCTTAATAGGGCTGGTCGAAATATATCAACGAGGAAAAATCGTCTAGGTCTCCGAAATTATCTTCAAAGTTTTTGGTGGCAAAAAAATTGGGTTCGCTTCACTCGATCGCATTAGCAAGATAGTGCTCGACATAAGGTACAACTCCAGCTGCTCTCTCCATGCACAAGCTCCATCTTGCTCATCAGCAAGAGACACACGCTCTCTACTACTCTGATACCATGTAGAAAAATTAATACTTCGAGGACACTCCAAGAAGAGAGAACGAGTAGACAAGAAAGTAAAATAGGAATGAGATAAGAGAGACTTTGCCTCTCCATGTATATATAGTGAGGGTGAGTACAAGAAAAACCCTAATGATGGGTTAACCATCGAACTAACTATACGGAACTATCCTAACCACTCCGGCTAATGTTAGTCGTCGATCTACTAGAGCTTGGGACTATATTAACACAACAGCCATGTTGTTGTCTAGAGAATGACGATAAGGGCTTCTGCTCACTAGACCCCAAGATACTCCTTGAGGTCATGATTGTCCGTCCTTTTGTCCTTTTGACCACGTTGATGAATAGACTAGAACCCTTGAGAAGAAGTAAATGCACTCGAAATGTAGGAGCCATCTCTACTGCTAAAATCATCAGTCACCACCCGCTCCTCATTCATGTTGAGCTCAATACGCTCAATTGAAGTGAAGACAATTGTCAATGTAGATGTCGTCACGTGTTAGAGAGTCTCTTATCTAACTCTCCATCGTAGCTCACAGTCTAGTACCCCATACCAACATTGCACCACCTGTCAATCACTCCTTGATTGACACTGATCAACCGTCTCATACAAGTGAACGCCTCGCATAAGCTCTCTCTAGTCCTCCGCTGGAGCTCCTGCAAGCTCGACAGCCCTCACACCTTGATAGTTCTTCCTCAAACATTGGAAGAACTGAACCACAAGGTTAAACCTTGGTGTCCCACGACCACTACCTCCAACAGCTCCATCTCTAGTGGCTGCACTACTAGTAGGGGAGACACCTCCTTCCTCCATACTACCAACTCGTTGTCGGAGTGTGATACATCTACTTAGGAAAGCGCTAGACTTCTGACTGTGGTTGTTTACTCAAGAGGTAGGCTTCAAGTTATAACGTGGCACTATAAACACTTACACAGTTCTATTGGGTCCTCTAATATGTTCAGAAAGCAAAAATCAAGACTAACTAGAAGTAATAAGATCAGATGGTGAACTTTAACACTCAAGAATAGAAAATATATGATGGTTTAGACTTCAAAATGTCTCCTACATGTAGAGGAGGTCCTAATGAACACACATACGAACTTTCAGTCTGAGATCAAATTTGAGCACTGAGATATGGACAAAACATTTTGAGTAAAAAAAATTATGACAATTTATGGCACCCAGATTGTTACTTTGAACTAGAACCAAAAATTGACTTGATAACTTTCGCTCATTCTTACAAGATTTGGTGTCTACACCATGTTGAACATCTCTGTGAAATTTGATATGCTGGTTGTACACGGTATCGTGTCGGATATTTTGTGCGTGAAGGATGTCCAGGAAAACGCGAGGTTCCTGGCTGTGGAGATGCTGTGTGCCAAACAGAGACAAGACAGAGAAGAACAACCACGAAAAAGGAATGCTGCGATATATACCACTCTGAAAGTATGTACACTGTCGATTCTTTCTCCAAACAGCACAAAACTGAGGAAAAGACCAGAGCGGTCTGTAACCTACTTCAGAAGCCCTAAAACAAACCCCTGAAACGTAACCCTAGTCTGAAATCGCCAAAACGTAGCTCAAAGCAAGAGGAACTTCTCTTTGCTAATAACCAGAGCCACAACAGTATCATGCGATCCAAACCCAAGTCCAAACCACATCCACACACTAGCTCTTGGCTAAAGCTAGCTACCACAAGCCATACACAACCAACTAAGTCCTTAACGAACTCAAAAGGATGAAACCTGTAGCGAAGGAACCGAAAAAGACTTATTTGGGAACTTTCTCCTTTCGCCAAACGATCTTCAAATGTTGATAGGGTCTCCTTCCCTGACTCCGTTGGCCCAAGAAACCTTCAGATCCGGCTCCCGATAGTTGAGATATCGTTAATTTTCGGTCGTAGGTGACCGAACCTTCAAAAACTCCTCCCTGCGGCTTAAAACCGCTCACACCGCACAAACGGATCGTCTAAACTGATATCCGTCTTCGCTGGTAGGTAGATCTGGCTACTCTGAACCCAACAAGACTCCAAACAAGCCGTTTGGAGTTCCCCTTGCAAAACTACTCGAGAAATTTGGTCGCAGGCTACAAAAAACTGACGTAAATCGGCTCCCTGCGGCTCAAATTTGCTCACCACACCCAAACCAACAATCCAATTCACTTATAGTCTTCTCCTATGCGTACATGAGGACTCCCTGATCGCGTAGACACCAAGAACGAAGAGCTTGGCTCACCGATCGCGAAGAACAATCCAATCTCAGGTCGCAGGCGATGAAAACCTGACGCAAGCGCTTCCCTGCGAGCCAATTTCTCTCACAACTCTCAAACCGCCCGATAAAACTTTGTATCGTCTTCAATTTCGTGAAGAACTCGTTGTTCTGATCCCGATGGATCCAAGGACAGCAAGTTTGGACTCCGGAACGGCCCGAACGGTCCAACTCTCCTTCACAGGTAACTGAAAACCCCAATTCTGCTCCCTGCGTCTCAATTTCTCCCAGAACACAACCCCCGTTCTGTCTCTTCAAGAACCGTCTTAACCTGTGCGTAGCCTGCACAGATCTGAACCCGATGACACCTTGCGCGCGTGTATTGGACTTCCCAATTCTCCAAAACATCCACCGACAGGTCGCAGGAACAAGCAAGCCCCTTAAGCAGCCCCCTTGCAACAGTCTGTACGTACGAAGTTCAACTCTCAATAATAAGAAGCAGGCCCCTTGCGTCTTTGATATAACGCTTGGAGCCCTAAATACCCAGTCAGCAAGTAACTAGGGGCCTAACTTGATTTTGCCTTTTTTCGAATCGCATAACTTCTTCTCTGGATGTCCAAACGAAATAAACAAGATGCCCATGGAAAGCTGACAA
The DNA here is from genome assembly GCA_036924285.1 of Asterella californica. Classification (NCBI taxonomy): domain Eukaryota; kingdom Viridiplantae; phylum Streptophyta; class Marchantiopsida; order Marchantiales; family Aytoniaceae; genus Asterella; species Asterella californica. The sequence goes on from JAYKYS010000013.1 coordinate 827,875, forward strand.
CGAGCTCTATCCATCTATGCGATAAAAGTAACGATCCGAAGTTGCGCCAAAAGCTCGTAAGCTGGGGCCTAGCTTGTTTTGTCCATCTTTCGAGTCCTGTAACTTCTTCACTATGCGTCCAAACGAAGTAGACAAAGTGCCTATGAAATGCTGACAAGGGGCTCTATCCACTGGTGCGATAAAAACGAAGATCCGAAGTGGTGCCAAAAACCCGTAAGCTGGGGCCTAGCTTATTTTCTCCATCTTTTGAGTCCTGTAACTTTTCCACTAGGCGTCCAAACGAAGTAGATAAGATGCCTATGGAAAGCTGACAAGGAGCTCTACCCATCCATGCGATGAAAATGGAGATCTGAGATTGTGCCAAAATCCGTAAGCTAGGGCCTAGCTTGTCTTCTCATGAGTGTCTTTGGAGCGACAAGCATCGAAGTTTGTATTTCAGGTAGGAGCCGGTCCACGACACGACATCCACCCCTCTGAACCTGTGCATCCTCCGGTATGCACCAGAGATACCAACCAAGGAGTGGACCGGCTTATCGCCCTACTTCCCATCGTAACCAACCTCACCTTCAAGATCTTCTGCATAATCCTCATCCTCAAACTGAAACTCCGTCAAGATATCTGCTAGATCGACCTCCTCATCTCTCTTTTTGAAAATCTTGACGCGTTTACCTGCCACTGGTATCTTCAAGCTTGTTCCATCCAACTCTTGCAGGGCGTAAGTTGCGTTGTCATGAACCTTCTTCACCACATACGGACCAAACCATCTTCTGGAAAACTTCCGGAGTGCACTATGCTGGTTGTCTAGACTGTTGTCATAGACTAACACCCAATCACCTTCCTTGATTTCCCTAGGTCTCAAACGATGTCGCTGATCAAATCTGACCTTGTTCTTCAACCGTGCTTCTCGCAGCCTATCCAAAGCAGTTTGGATATCCTCTGGTCTTCTCTCTAACTGCCTAATTCGAATAGCAAGAAGCTCTTCTCTAGTCAAATTGTCCTCCCAAGGTAACACACTCCATGTCAGAACATGTTCTTCAATCGGCATGATAGGCTTCTGACATGTGATGAGTTCCACCGGCATGTAACCTGTCACCGAGCTGTGCGTCGTTCTATCTGCCCATAGCGCAAATGGTAAGAGTCGAGGCCACTCGCGCACCCTTCCGTTGCAAGCCTTCATCAAAGCCTTCACAATGGGTGGATGACCACGTTCACTCTTGGCATTCCCTTCGGGGTTGTAAGCAGTTGTCAGTGACAACCTCACCCCACACCTTGCAAAGAATTCACGAGCCTCATGTGCATCTAGCTCTCCCCGATCTGCAGTGATCTTTCCCACACATCCATACCGACAAACAACCTCTTCCAAGAGAAATCTACATACCCCTTCAGTTGTCTTCGTCCGAAGCGCCCTACCCTCGACTTGATTTGAAAGATCCTCTCTAGCAAGTACCAAGTATCTCATCTGCCATAATCCAACCGGCATAATCACCAAGTCTACCACCCACTTGAAGTGGATCGCCAACGGATAAGTTGGATGTAATCCGTCACGATGTCGGATATTCGAATACATCTGACATGTCAAACAAGACTCCACAAAAGATACAACATCCTTGTACATGTTTTTCCACCAATACCGCTCTTTCATCTTTGTAAAAGTGGCCCAAATCCCTCGATGTCCAGCCCAAAGACTCTCATGGAACGCCTTGAGCAACTTCTGCTGATCTTCCTTGTTGCAAATCACCCGTAGCGGTACTCCACCTTTTTGCTTCGATCGCTTCCAAAGAAACCCATCCTGCAACATGAAGTTGTAGGCCTTCCTTCTAACTCTCCGAAACCTCTCATCTGTCCAACCTGTCTGCTTAACCATCGTACTAAGGTATCTCCCGATATCAAGCAAATCACCATCATACAACCCTTCAACAAACAACTCATCTTCTCTTCCTGTCTGTGCAATCGAATAGAACTCTGTACCCACGTCGTCAATGTCTTCTACCATCTCATCTTCCCCATCATATCGAGCCCGAGATAACATATCCGCCATCAGATTATCCTTCCCTGCGATATGTCTAAACTCCGGGTTCAACGACTTGATATATGCGATCCATCGTAACATCGCAATATCAGGAGTTGAACAATTCATGATCATCCCTAACAACGGCAAGCAATCAGTTTCAACCACCACTACTGCTCCAATCAAATACTCTTTCTCAGTTTTCATAGCTGAAACAATACCCCACAATTCTCTCTTCACTTGCGGGTAAGCACGTTGTCGAGCACTTAACACCTTCGCTCCGAACCTAACCGCAAACCTGTCTCCATCCTCATCATCCTGTCCGACTGCCCATCCAATTGCAACTGGACTTGTATCCACAGTAAGAACCACCGGCCTAGCACCCTTGTAATCAATCCTTCCCAGAACTGGAGGAGATGATAGTAAAGACTTCAGCTTCCTTACCGCATCAGTATGCTCTTCCTCCCATCTGAATTTATGACCCTTACGCAACAATCCATACAACGGATCCGCCACATGCGCATAATGAGGAATCCAAATGTGGTAGAATACACAAGCACCCAAAAATCTTCTTACTTCTGTCAGCGAGTTGCAAACCTCCTTCATCCTTCCAATCGCATCCACCTTGTTCGGATCTGGCTTCCGACCAAACGATCCACACAAATGACCAACGATCAAAACCTCTCTAACTCCAAATGTAGACTTCGCACCTGACAGCGTAAGATGAACTTCCTCAAGTCGAGATAAGATCTTCTCACAGTCTGCGATGTGATCAGTGACGTATCGCCGACACCCCCTCTGATCTAATGCTTCATCCTTCTCATCTTCCACACATCCTTTGATGGGGATGTCATCCAAGAACGGCATCGTCTTTTCGGGGATGAAGTCTCTTAGAACTCGATTCATCCCGTTCATCATGTGTGCTACCGAGTTGGTAGCTCCCTGCGGTAAGGTACACATCCTAACCAACCCCAAAGGTGTCCTCATTGTCGTGAAGCTTCTGCTCTCCTCCGCTAGTTGAAACTGATCATACCCCGAGTAAAGATCTCTCATTGAGTAAATCGCTCTTCCTGCAAACGCTTCTGTAAACTCATCCACAATCGGTCCCACCCCAGCATTTCTGATTGTTACTGCGTTCACTGGCTGCATGTCTTGGATGAACCGCAGCGACCCATTCTTCTTTGGTACTGTAAACCATCTGCTTGAATATGGTGCAAACGACGGCTCCAAGATCTTCATCCGCATCTTCTCCTTCAGCAACTCCACTAGTTTGGGCAAGTGAGCCCGCGGTACTGGAATTGGTCTCAGGTTCCATGGCACATGCGGTACCGTGAAGATAACCATCGGGGTAACAACGTACGGATCTACACATCCAATCTCAAGTGGCTCAAAAGCAAATGCTTTCCCATGTCTTGAAAGCATCTCCTTGAAGCACATCCTCTCTTCTGGTAGAAGAGACCCATCAGATCCAATCTTCAGCTCTTCAAGGGTCTTCTCCGTGAACTTGTGTCCTATTATTGCAGGATCTCTCAAACTCTTCTCCTTTAAAGCTCGATCCATCTGTTGGTTGGTGTCTTCCGGCAAAGGACCAGCAACTGGCTTTACTTTCCTATCCACTGTCTTGTACCTTGTCTCAACTCGAACCTCCGGCGCACGGAATGATTCGATCACCGAATAGACCTCCCTTGAATGAATCTGCACGACCTTATCCATATCCTCCCATCCAATAGACATGATCTCTCGCAAGGGATCTTCCAACCCATCCTCTTCATAAACACCAGAAATCCATTCATCCCTTTCTAGCTCACCCAACTCTTTCAACATCAACTCAACACCACGCAAATGTTTTTGTTCTTTTCTTCTCAGCTCTTCTATCTTCTTGTAGACAGCAATCCCACACTCTGAAAATCCAATAAACCCTGTACAAAAGGCACTATCTCCATCAAGCGAGAGTACCTTCTCTTGCGCACCACCACAATCCCGCTCTATAGTGGTACTCAACGAAAATCCTTGAACTCTTCACTCACCCTTGGAAGCGGCTTCTCCCTCAAACGATCTCGGTTGCGCTCGTGGTTGGACGGTACAGTCAGGAACTGTACCGCTCTCTTCCCATCTTGACTTCGGATCCTAGCATACGCAGATCCGTCGTCCAGTACCTTTGTCTCCATCCGGGTTGCTATGATGAAAGGTTGACCCAGAATGAGTGGGTATGATGTTGCTTCCTGAACAAAGAAGTTTTGCTCAATAGCAACATCACCTACGCGCACTCTGATGTCTGGACAAGCTCCATACAAGTCTCCTCTCGTGTTGTTGGCTGCTCTTATGACCCATCCATGCTCTGTGTCGATCGGCCACTTCTTCCTCTTGTACAGCTCCTTCGACATGATGTTGATTTCTGATCCATGATCGATCAAAGCAACCACCGGCTCATCCAAGTCCTCGATCCTCATCAATGTCTCCGTCGTAGCTCGAGCCCAGTGACTGTGGCTGTAATGACTTGAGCTCCGCTTCCCATCCTCCTCTTCATCCTCGAAATGCACCTTGCGCCTTCGATCTCTTTCTTCCTCTGGAGAATAGACACTGCACCTTGCAAGCTCTCTCTCCTCATCCACTGACATCCTAGTATCCAAAGCATGTGATAAACCAATCTCACCCGTAATTTGTCGTTTCCGTTTGATGACATCGATGATGACATCATGAAACTCACGCTTGACGATGCCTAACACTTCTCTCAAAGTAAACTCCACCTTCGCATTCAGAATGCGATCTTCCAAGACTCCCTTCAAGTCTGTTGAAGCCTCGATATCCGACTGTAGCTTGTACGCAGCCGGCTTACCCTTCTCCTTCTGAGATTTCTCCTTCGATGGAGAAGGAGCATCGTCCATCGGTAGGTCTTGAGCTCCTGCATCCCGAAGCTCTTGGCGAACCTTCTCCCCTCGAGTCTGTCTCTTTGAAGAAGTCCCTTCTCCTGAATCCTCTGAATCTCGCCTTCTCTTCTCTTCCAACAACGCTTCGTGTTGGTTCTTGGCGATGTACGCATGCACCGATAGAGCTTCTATCGGATCCTCCCATCCAGTATCCCTTCTGATCGTTGCAGCTGTCCTCTGCAACGTCTCACGTGCCATCTTCCCTTTCTGTTTCATGGAGATGGCAGATGACCACAACTCACTTGGCTCAACTTGCTTGTTGAAACTCCTCTCAGCCTGATCCTCAACCCTTGTGCCATAAGTTCCAGCTTCCACGATGGCGACTGCTTGTGCTGATAGGTGGTCCTCAACCAACTTCTTCATCCCTCCTCTACCAAAGTTGGTCTGAAGAAGTGCACCAGTATCCCTCAACGCTACCTTCCCATCCTTCCAGAAGATCACCCCCTGCTGCAAGGTATCACTGAACTCCTTGCAATCTCTGCGCGGATGATCGGTACCATCGCACCAGATACACCGCTGGATCCAGCCTTGCTTCTCAACAGGTTTCGCTCCGCTTGTAGACCCTTGTTCCTCCAATCTGGTGAGTTTGATCTGCAAGTCTCGCATTCCACGCATGATCTCTTCAAGACTTGAGTCCTTCTTCGGAGATAGTATCGGTGTCTGAACAACTGGAACAGCAGGAGCAACCGGCACTACCTGTCTAGCAACAGGAACAACTGGTCGAACTACAGGAACAGGTGTTACAGCAGTTGGTACTGGTGTCAGTCTCCTGACAGGAACCTTCTCTCGCCTCCGCTCCCTCTTGGTGAGCAGACCAACAGCTTCTTCAACCTTCTTCCAGCTGCTAGTCAATCCATCGTCCTCCTCCCGGTCTTCCAGAAGTACCTCTAGCTTCTCCTGCAACTTCTCATCTGCAGCCCGGAGAAATAGCTCTGTCTTGTTGGACTGCAATGTCAACTTCTCCATCCTGGTTAGCCGTGAAAACTGCTTCTCAAACTCCCTGAGCAACTCAGTAGCTTGTAGACCCTTCCTTGGTTGCTCAACCCACTCCAAGAACGACTTCTTGGTGACTCGATCAGAGTCCTCCAAGAAGTACTCATCCATCAAGGCACGAGCAAACGTCTCCCAATCCTTGTTAAAATGCTTCATTAGCATTTTAACATGATCCCTAATCTCTGGAGCTGCTGCTAACTCAAACGTCTCAATCATCTCATCTTCTGAGACCCGGTTCAGCTCCATCTCCTTCACATAATGCCTCAGATATCTTGAGACATCTCTCCCATCGAACTGGTCAATCCTGCTGACCACCGCTTATAGCGCCTTCGTTGCCAAAGCTTCCTTCCGCTCATCAGACTGTTGCTGCCGCAAGAACATAGTGAAAGCTTGAAACGTCGATGCAGTCGCTGGATCCAACTGCACCTTCGGCAACCCACTTGAACCACTAGCTCCATCTCCATCACCTTTCCCATCCCCACTCATGACTGCCAATCTCTTCTTCAAAGTTCACACACAGAAGAAATCTCCACCCCAGACCTTCACGTCGAGTTCACCACCGTATCGTGTCGGATATTTTGTGCGTGAAGGATGTCCAGGAAAACGCGAGGTTCCTGGCTGTGGAGATGCTGTGTGCCAAACAGAGACAAGACAGAGAAGAACAACCACGAAAAAGGAATGCTGCGATATATACCACTCTGAAAGTATGTACACTGTCGATTCTTTCTCCAAACAGCACAAAACTGAGGAAAAGACCAGAGCGGTCTGTAACCTACTTCAGAAGCCCTAAAACAAACCCCTGAAACGTAACCCTAGTCTGAAATCGCCAAAACGTAGCTCAAAGCAAGAGGAACTTCTCTTTGCTAATAACCAGAGCCACAACAGTATCATGCGATCCAAACCCAAGTCCAAACCACATCCACACACTAGCTCTTGGCTAAAGCTAGCTACCACAAGCCATACACAACCAACTAAGTCCTTAACGAACTCAAAAGGACGAAACCTGTAGCGAAGGAACCGAAAAAGACCTATCTGGGAACTTTCTCCTTTCGCCAAACGATCTTCAAATGTTGATAGGGTCTCCTTCCCTGACTCCGTTGGCCCAAGAAACCTTCAGATCCGGCTCCCGATAGTTGAGATATCGCTAATTTTCGGTCGTAGATGACCGAACCTTCAAAAACTCCTCCCTGCGGCTTAAAACCGCTCACACCGCACAAACGGATCGTCTAAACTGATATCCGTCTTCGCTGGTAGGTAGATCTGGCTACTCTGAACCCAACAAGACTCCAAACAAGCCGTTTGGAGTTCCCCTTGCAAAACTACTCGAGAAATTTGGTCGCAGGCTACAAAAAACTGACGTAAATCGGCTCCCTGCGGCTCAAATTTGCTCACCACACCCAAACCAACAATCCAATTCACTTATAGTCTTCTCCTATGCGTACATGAGGACTCCCTGATCGCGTAGACACCAAGAACGAAGAGTTTGGCTCACCGATCGCGAAGAACAATCCAATCTCAGGTCGCAGGCGATGAAAACTTGACGCAAGCGCTTCCCTGCGAGCCAATTTCTCTCACAACTCTCAAACCGCCCGATAAAACTTTGTATCGTCTTCAATTTCCTGAAGAACTCGTTGTTCTGATCCCGATGGATCCAAGGACAGCAAGTTTGGACTCCGGAACGGCCCGAACGGTCCAACTCTCCTTCACAGGTAACTAAAAACTCCAATTCTGCTCCCTGCGTCTCAATTTCTCCCAGAACACAACCCCCGTTCCGTCTCTTCAAGAACCGTCTTAACCTGTGCGTAGCCTGCACAGATCTGAACCCGATGACACCTTGCGCGCGTGTATTGGACTTCTCAATTCTCCAAAACATCCACCGACAGGTCGCAAGAACAAGCAAGCCCCTTAAGCAGCCCCCTTGCAACAGTCTGTACGTACGAAGTTCAACTCTCAATAATAAGAAGCAGGCCCCTTGCGTCTTTGATATAACGCCTGGAGCCCTAAATACCCAGTCAGCAAGTAACTAGGGGCCTAGCTTGATTTTGCCTTTTTTCGAATCGCATAACTTCTTCTCTGGATGTCCAAACGAAATAAACAAGATGCCCATGGAAAGCTGACAACGAGCTCTATCCATCTATGCGATAAAAGTAACGATCCGAAGTTGCGCCAAAAGCTCGTAAGCTGGGGCCTAGCTTGTTTTGTCCATCTTTCGAGTCCTGTAACTTCTTCACTATGCGTCCAAACGAAGTAGACAAAGTGCCTATGAAATGCTGACAAGGGGCTCTATCCACTGGTGCGATAAAAACGAAGATCCGAAGTGGTGCCAAAAACCCGTAAGCTGGGGCCTAGCTTATTTTCTCCATCTTTCGAGTCCTGTAACTTTTCCACTAGGCGTCCAAACGAAGTAGATAAGATGCCTATGGAAAGCTGACAAGGAGCTCTACCCATCCATGCGATGAAAATGGAGATCTGAGATTGTGCTAAAATCCGTAAGCTGGGGCCTAGCTTGTCTTCTCATGAGTGTCTTTGGAGCGACAAGCATCAAAGTTTGTATTTCAGGTAGGAGCCGGTCCACGACACGACAACGGTTCTCCAGATCTCGAGGTCTGAAGTTGCTGCTCTAGATTGAGAGCTTTTCAGATCCCCTCTGCTTCAACGATCACCCTGAATTACTCACTCACTTAAGTTGTGTGAGATAAGATTGAGATTGCAATCTCTCGTATACTATCTTTACATCTAAAAGGGAAAAAGGGTGATCTATTCACTTTTACTATCACTATGTTCCAAACACGAATCTTAGAGTACTAAAGAAGAATGTGGACCCCAACTCATGAAAGGGTTGAGATTGGAGTCATGCTTTGTTCATTGATTGTCATTGCATTCTCGCAACTCGGAACTGTGACAGATTTTCTGTTGACAGCTCTAAGTGTTGCAATCTCCTCCGCACTATAAAAGAGATGGCTCTAACTACTGCAATCTCTCGTACAAAGAGAAAACTAGTTATGAGACCTTCACACTCCTGCTTCTTTAACCTAGACAAACTCAAGATTAGAGACTTTGGTGCACAAACTTCTGCTTCTTGTTTGTAGTTTTTAAGCACATCGAGGATATTCACTTTACCTCGACTCAAGCTATTTGTAGTTCTTCGACATATGAGTATTATGATATATCTCAATTTTGATGTATCGCACAAGAAACATCCAATAGAATATTATTCATCATGTCCTTGTCATCTTTGTAAGTGTCGTTAAGTTCATCTCTCTTGACCAAGTTAAATCATTATTCAAAGTTCAAATAACGTCAAGTTCGCCCAATCATATAAAGTGACAAACATGACTTTTAAGAAACTTTGCAAGAACGTTGACTTCTTGTACATTATAGGATGATGTTTCTCCATCATAACAATATCTATCAAATTCTTTGGATCATTGTCATGTTGATGCATTCTTCATGTCTTTGTCATCCTTTAAGTGTTTCAAAAGTCATTAGTGACGCATTTGAAATTATAATATCATAATCCAAGTTTCATAAAACATCATGATCACAAAGTCACACTACCTGTTTTGAAAAGTTGTTAAATCAATAATCACAAAAATCTTTATTATAAAATTGACAAAGACAAGTTCGAAAAAATACAAAGACATCTAATCACCATTCTGAATCTTCATCTATTGTAGAAAGAGGACCTTTTGTGCACGTGGAAGATTCTCTATTGAATGCGCACAATCAAATGGAGAAACTTTCATTTGATCTTCAAAAAGCGACGTCCATTACAATGTTGTTCTCCTAAAATGTCTTCCTTGAACTAAAGACGGATGAGTCATGAGTTGAATAACTTTTCCTAAAGCTTTACCATGAATCTCGGATGGTGGATGTTACTTTCCTCGATATCTCTCACGGTATTTCAACTCGGTATACTCTCGTTCTTCTTGCAAATTCATATTCGTGAAATATCTCACAAGTCTCCGAGAGACGAAATGCTGGAAGTTCGGAAAGTTAAGATAGTCGCGCAACCAACCGGAGCTCATGGTGCGTTGTTTGTTCAGAATGGTTGGGCCCATGATTCGAGGCGGCCTAGTCCTAGGATCGGGATGGAAACTAGCATGGGGATGACGCATGGTCGAGGTGGGGCAGGAAGGAGTGAAGCAGGCAACAAGTGAGTAATAAAATATTCAGCCCTCCTATAAAGGAGTGGAACTCAGCGCACTATAGCAGCGCTCTCATTCTCATTCAGCTGAACACTGAGTCTGTTTCAGTTCTTATCCAAATGGATTCTCCACCTGCTTTGAGAAGGTACGTGATCGATGAGAGAGTTGAAGATTTGTTCTGGACTTTCGCTGAACATTCAGATTTGGAGACTAAGTAGGTTCATTTTTCTTTGTAATGAGCTCGACTGTACGCGTGCTACTAGTACTGTAATTCAAAAACTACGTGGACACTCGTTTGTCGGGATGGAATCCGCTTCAGTATTGGTTCTGATGTAGCTAATTATGTAGGTGATGAGTATAAACTACTTATACTCGACCTTTGGATGTGTTGTATCGATGGAGACTAGATCGGCATGCGGTCTGCAGATGTCATGCGCAGCGGGTTTTATGCTGCTGGTTCTTTTCTGTTCGAACAGCGTAGTTGCTGCGTCTCATGATCACAGTGCTGCAGTCCGAGCACTTGGGAGGATCGTCTTCCTACCTGATGTAACGCTTGAGAGTGATCACAACTCAGATCCAATGATCTTCGACGCTGATGAACTGGGAGAGCTTGCGATAACAGTGCCATCGAACTATGTGGAAACAGATTCCAAGTGGTTCGAGGAAAGCAGTAACTTTCGGGCCTCGGTGAGTTGAAAGACTGCCGGACAGTGTATATGTACATGTATACTCTCGCTATAGCTAGCTTGTGTTCAGTTACAAGTACACATACATACGGATCTATCTTTCATAACTGGCTTGCTGATTATCAAAAAGAATCTCTGACAGTTGAAAATCTTACCATACTATGTCTTGTGCTTATTTGATGTTCCTCAAATTGAGCGGTCCTGTGCACGAGAATGTGAATGCACATTCTTAATTACCACGAGAGATTTAACAGACGATAAATATAGCTGTGAATGAAGAGTAGGAGAACTAACTACTCGTGTCATCCATGTTTCTCGCTTGGTGTTTTTCGCCTACGCAGATAGCTGCGGATATGGGTATTGACGGAACTTATAAAACAGTTGAGCTCAGCGTCTCTTCGGCATTCAATAAAGTTACCGGTTATGAGACCAACGTCACAGTGGCTGACGTACATGCTATGAGCTTGTCCTTCAGAACTTCCGTGGAGAAGGGTTCTAAGTTTAACAGTTTCCCGCTGAATAGTGATTTCTGGTCTGACTTTCAAAGCTTGCCGGTTCTCCTACAAGCTCCACACAAGGATCTGGCCTGGTCTCCTTTTGAAAACTTCATGAACAAGTGGGGCTCCCACATCGTTACTGCCGCTTACACTGGCGCAGTGTTCCAGAGCTGGACCAGTGCAAAATTCATCTACAACTACGAACAGTGGCAGATGGAAGCCAAAGCATGTGTAAAGGCCGAAGGACTCAAACCCTTGGGTGCCTTGAGTGTATGCACCGGATTCAATGAGTCGGTGAGACAGGAAGCCAGCCAGCTTCGAACCACTGATACTAGAAGAGTGAAAGGCGGAACCAAACAAACGCGTACCACGCTCGCCACCTCGTTCGCCACCCAAGACCTCCTACGCAAATTTCTAGACGAGAGTGATGTGGACGATCAGCCTGTGCGATATATCTACTTACCAGTTTGGGATTTCCTTCTGGACCGAACGAACCGTACAGGCAATGATACCATGAGAGCTCTTGCCCTACAGGTACGTACCGTATACCATTCGGAAGCTTGATTCTATATATTCTGGCCTCATGTTAGTTAACGTCGCTATATATCTACGACTGGACTGTCATGTGCACTGACCCTTGATTAAAATGTGATTATTGCAGGCTTACTTCGAGGGATGGACGGCCAACACCTGCCCTCTGGTGGTTACTCAGGGCCAAACGAACAACTATGCGCAAATGTTTGTTGCCGATTATACGGAAAATGGTAAACCAACAGGCTACTATAAGTGCATTCGCCGCTGCATCGGATGTCATAATTTTGATGAAGACTGTTCGTTCGACTACGCAAATTCCTGTTGTAAATCCTGGGGGCCATCGGTGTTGAAGCGGACTGGAGATCCTAGAGACTTTGTGATAAGAGCGTCCGATAAAAACTCATGCTGGTGCGATTGGGACAATGGGTGCTATTATAAATGGGGCGGATGTTACTGTACGAGACCGAACGAAGAAAATGGATGCAACTACGTGTATCCGTTGAACCAGAAAGACCCTTACCTCAAGTACAAAGTTATTTGGAATCAGTACTCACTGCAGACGACCTCTCAAACTGACGTCCAGTCTGAGGCGAACCCCATTCATCTGCACACGAAGCTTTAGACACGTACAAGTTCAATTACAGTAATAAGCATCTTGTATGTACATGTCTAATTATCATAGACATATCGAAATAACAGAAAATACTTGACCCCAGTCTTCTTCACTTTGAATTATTTTACCACAACCTTGACTACATCAGGTTCAGTAGATAAAAATGTCACATCACGATACCAGAAGTGCATGTTATCCGTGAACTGTAAGTGCATGTTACCGTCAACTATGTATCTACAATTCAGTGAAAGAAAGTTAAATTTAACGTATATTTATAATAAATTATCTCTTATTTTTCTTTATGTAATATTTTTACATAACAATAAACCTGTTGTTGCCAGTAATAGGTGTAGTAATAGGTGTGGTCAAGTAATGCAACGTTAAGAGGGTAGGGTCAAGTCTGAAACGTATTAACGGCAGGGTCAAGTAAATTTCTGATCAAGATAAGCATCTTAGCTGCGTATTTGTTGTACATGTTTAATTATTATAAAAATATATATAATTTCTCTTTTGATTATTCTTGAGATATATTGAATTTCTTTTTCGCCAAAAAAACAGTTAATTTTGTGAACCCCGAGGGCCTCTTTGAAGGATATTTTTACCAGCAAAATAACTCGAACGCAGTAATGGAACAGGTATTTCTATGGACTTTCCAAGCCTTGGGTAGAAATCACCAGAAGATCGGGATGAACTATTTCTATTCTTCTGGTGAATCAAATTTTGTTTTAAAATGCTATATAGCTAACATATAATAGTGCCTTGATTAACTATATACATACTGAAACTGAAGTAGACATTTGGTTGAGAGTAAAGATTTAATGAAGAAGTTGATTTACGTTAGAAATTATTAATAGATTCCAAGGCGAGAATAAAGTAACTGAAAGTGGACTTATACTTTGTTTACAAACTAAATTTTATTAGATCCTAAGGCTAGAATAATAAATCCTATAGTGAGAAATTCAAGTTAAGTTGTGTTATATACAATGACATGTTTATAATTAGTTGGAATTTTGTATTAATGAAGTTTACGTCTAATTTGAATAAGATTTTAGAAGGGAACTTGAAGTTGTTAACTTAGAGTTATTTGAAATAACATAAGTTGGAGTTTAATTAGTAATACTTATAGTTCATGTTAGATTCGTAATCTAGAACGAAAAAGGGCTAAATGAAAGTCAAGTTAGAAGGCACTTGAAATTATCATCAGAATGATAAAAGAGCTTAATTACTTTTAGCTTATAGTTTAGTAACTTTAGTTGTTAAGTTAGAATTAGATTAAGTTAATTGAGATTATATTAATTAACCTAGCCAGAATTACCATAAGTTAGAGTTTCATTACGATTGGGGAAGTGGCGAACTTATACTTGAAGTTTTAGAACAAAATTTAATTGAGATTGAAAAGCTAGAATGATAAGGGTTAGATTAAGTTAGAAGTTAAGTTATAATGGGAAGCTAATAATAATACTTAGACTTGTAGTTCAAGTTTAGAGTCAATTACAAGTCAATTACTAAAGCTTACAAGTAGATGTTACATAAGTTAGAGATTAATTACGTATTGTTCGAGTTATGAACTTATAGTTCGACTTTAGATCTTTATTTTATAACTTTATTGTAGATTAGTGAGCTAGATTGAATAAAAGGTGAATAAAGTTAGAAGGATACAAAAAGAATCAGGGGAATGATATAAAAGTAAGTTAGTTCTCTAAGTTAGAGTCAAGTTACGTCTTACATGAATATATTCAGTATTTCTCCATCTCTCTCCTAGTTCTCTAGAAGCACGAGAATCTGAAATCTCGCAAGAGTGCAGTGGAATGATTTCAACTTTCGATGAATACGAGTTTGTCGTAGTTAGTTTTCTTGGATTAATTATTTAATCTTACTCATTTCCGGTGGAGTGTGAAGTGAAGGTAACATAAGTTATCAAGAAGTTAATATGATTGATTCCCATTCCTTTATTTTGGCTTAAATGCAATTAATATACCGATCATGTTGATATACCTCGCTAGTTTTTGATGATTATCAAAGTTCTAAATTTACTTATTATTTACTTTTTTACGAGAAAGTCACAGTTTAAGAAAGAGTTTAAGTTAGTCAAGTTAGTTAGTTTTGGGCGTTGGAAGTTGAATTCAACTGCTTAATTTTAAAAAAATTAGACTTCTTAAAAGTGAATGAAGGAGTGTAGTTTCTAGCTATAATACTGTCTAACATAAAATACTGAATCTATTCTCCATCTCTCTCCTAGGTCACTAGATGCACCGAAGTCTAAATTCTCAAACGTGAGTAGTCCAATAATCAGGGAGACGGAGCATTGTCAAATTAACTCCCGTTTGGTCCAGGGTTCGCCTGAAATTTCCCGGTGAAATTTCATTCTAAAGATTCGGCTATTTAAGTAAATCAACGAGTTAAAGAAGATAATGTAAAACGGGTAAAGATAGTTTTATGTAATAGTTTAAATTCTGAATCTTTGACTCGTCGCTGACGCTTTAATAAGAAAAAGTTGCTCTACATAAGGCGAGCTATACTCCGGCGTGCTAAAGGTCATTTGTGAGCGACCCATTAGGGCGTGTCAAAGGTCGCCCGTTTAGGCGCACGGCATGGACCCGTAGTACCGTCGAACGACGAACGGGCTATAAGTGAGCGGGGTACTTATCGAGGTCCCCTGTTCTCTCTATCCGGGTAAACCAGTTCTTCCCGTTCTTCCGGCTCTCAGTCGAACATTCAATGCTTCTCAGTCGAACATTCAATGCTTCTGCCTCAGAAACCTAAACCCGTTACTCGTCTATCCAGGTTCTGATCAAAGCTGTGGACTTTTTTCATAACTAATGAACGGTTAGGTTATTCGGACTCGACGTCTAATCCCGTTTTCAGAATTACGGCCATGGCTTTGACACGCCCTAATTGCAGATCTCTACGTTAAGACATTGATATCCCGGTTCTCTCAAAACGGTCACCTTTATGCAAGACAACCATTTCAATAAACATTCATCGCTTTTATCCGATCGTTCTCCAATGGACGATCTGTACCCTTAAACGACCGTCTTTACACGAACGACCATCGTCATTAAACTGTCACTCATGAATGGACGGCTGTTGCCTTTACCCGGTTATCCTTACAAGGCCGCCGATTCACGAGCAGCCGGTGCCCTTACGTGGTCGTTCTTTACAAGAGCAGTCGTCGTTCTTATCCGATCATCCTACATTGGACGACCAACGTCCTTACACGACCGTCCATTCACGGACGGCCGTTGCTCTAGAACGATCATCGATGAATAAGCGGTTGGCGCCTAAAATGGTCACTCATGTATTGACGATCGGATGTCCACGCATGATGGAGATCTAATGGTTGGATTTGCACGAGCAGATCTGACCATTAGATCTGGTCGCTCTTATTAGGATGACAGATTTTGGACGTCCATTTTAGGACGATCAATGATAGGCTCTGTCGCTTGAACTGTGCTCCATTCAAGTACAAGAGGGCAGGAGGTTCAGTTTTCATTCATTATTTTCATTTCATTCTATAGTTTTCACTTTTCTCTTCTTGTTCTCCATTTTCTGCTATTTTGATCATAACTTCTAGTCTAAGGTTCAAATCATCGATGAGAATAGAACTCAAGGTCAACTTTCAGCAGATCGAAAAGTTTGTATACGAGTTGATGATACATCGATGGATCATTTCGACGCAGAAAAGCTTCTCTCCATCAAGATATTCTGCAAGTATAAGTTACAGACTGCTTGTACTTTGTGGAGTGCGTTGGCTTTAATGCACGACCACGAATGATAACATTGTGATCTACATTTGCACAACATATTTGTGCATTTTTCAGCTTGGAATTATGAGCCATGACATTTGGAAGCACGTCACAACACGTTTGTTCCGTCAATGGTGTTAGTTTGAATAATGGTCTTGGATTTGCACAGCGTGTGGAAGATACACGGGGACCAAATGATATACGTTACAAGGAGGACGAAACAAATCTTAGACCGTGGGTGGATCTGGAGTTGACGAAAGTTAATGCTGCTCGTCAAGAAGACTTATAAACGATCATTTGTTCATGACTACTTATACGAGAGGGATTGACATATATACCCTCGGATATATCAAGTGAGTTCTTTGTGGAGATTATTTCATGAACAGTACTCTGCAAGAAGAATGAGAGTATACGAGTTGAAATACCGAGAGAGATATCCTCGAACATCACATCCATGATCCGAGATTCATGATAAAGCTTTGCTACAAGCTATTAAACTCATGACTCATCCGTCACTAGCTCGAAGAACAATATTGTATTGGGCTTGTTTTTTGAATATCAAATGAAAGTGTCTCCATTTGATTATGCGCTTCCAATAGAGAATCTTCAGGAGGTTTACTGCCCAAGAGAAGGAGAAGGGACCGGTCTACAAGTTGGCGGCTGATATTGAAACTTCTACTGATCTGAAGAGCATCTTGGAGCAGAGGATACTGGATGCACGAATCAAGTTTTCTCTCCGGGAAGTTCTTGGTATTGCAAAGAGGGAGTTTCACGAACTTATCATCGACATCATCAAGCGCAAGACACAAGTGATGTCTGAACAAGTAGAAAGCCAAATGATAGATGTGGTAGGAGCTTCTGTGAATGATGCAGAGTTTGGAAAGGTGCATTTTCAGGAAGCTGATGACTAGGGCTACCAGCAAGAAGCGTTACTTGCTGATACCAACACTATTGAGTTCGACGATGAGGAAGCTGGCAAGGAGAGTCCAGCTAGTGATAGTGACTTCAGAAAAAGATATTGGGCTCGTGGTACGACTGCTACACGAGTTCGCCTTGGGAGTTTACTTGAACCTGTTGCTACCTTGGTTGATCACGGATCTGAGATCAACATCATGTCACGAGAGGTGTACGAGAGAGGTCAGTGGTCTACCGTGTTACGTGCTGTAAACAACCAGAAAGATGAGCTATACGGCGCTTGTCCTAACGTGAAGGTGAAGATAGATGATGTGGATGTAGATCAGCACTTCTTCATGCAATCTTTTGCTTCATATCTTGTGATTCTTGATCAACCTTATATCACTGCAGTTCGAATGGAGACCAAGGTGATGGATGACGGATCTCATTATGCTAAGATCCGTAGTCCAGATGATAGACGTTCTGTGCAGTTTTTGACCGTTTATACGAACTACGAACGAAACCATCAAACTTTGAGAGATTCTCCTATTTGTAGGAGTAAGGGTTTTCTGAAACCACTCTTGTAGGACGTGATAGCAAGAGTGAAAGATCTACGGCTACTATGATCCCGCTTGAGCAACCTGTGGGATCACAGGAGGCTGGTGGAGAGGTTGCTCAAGATTCAAAACGTAGATGTACTGTACATAGTTGGAGATCTGGTTTGATGGTTGGAGCGAGTTCACGCGAGTAGAGGATTTGACTGAGAAGAGTAGAAGAAAGATGGAGAAGTACGCAACGAATCTACACTGTACAGGAGTTCTGAAGGAAGAAGAGACGATTTCTGGTGTTTATGAGGAGTTTGTAGGTGTACAGTCTTTTGTCTGTTGGCTGGATGATGTAGATAGGTTGATGGAGCAGATGGGAGGTAGGGTGGTGATCCTCATCCATTCTCGTGAAGTCTATGAGGAGATTGTCTCGTACTTGCGGTATCGTCCTCATCTGAGACTGGAGAATGGATGGAAGGATGCAGTCTGTTGGTGTGGCTCTCATCAAGAAGTCGAAGTACACGTCAAGTATAAAGCTGTAGCGAGAAAGATGAAGCATGTGGCGACCCAATTATCTGTTAATTCTCAGCAGCAGATGGAGTTAGCAACCGCTGAGCCTGTGCTTAGAGATCCTACACAAGTAGGACACAAGTTTACTCAGGAGACACTCGAGCAGCTTCAGATAGGAGGAGATGACTTCTTGACTGAAGTGGAAAAGCGAGCTTTCGAAAAGATGATAGTTAATCATGGTAAGGCATTTTCTTTCTCAGCTGGAGAGATTGGTTGTGTGGATCCTAGTGTGATAGCTCTGATGGTTATCTTCACTTTTCCTCACGTACCTTGGGACTTGAAGCCGATTCTAGTCTCTCGTGCCTTACTACCGAAGGTCACTGAGTTACTGAAGGAGAGGATACGAATGGGTATTCTTGAACCATCTATGACTCCGTACTCTAGCCGATGGTTCACAATACCTAAGAAGACAGAAGCTCTACGCTTCATCCAAGACTTGCAACCTACCAACAACATCACGATTCCAAACGTCGGAACAGGACCTGTGGTTGATGAAGTAGCTGAGGCGTTTGCTGGGAGGTCAATCTATTCTATTGGAGATCTGTTTTCAGGTTATGATCAGTTTCAGCTTGCTTTGTAGAGTAGAGACTTGACTACCATGCGTAGACCTTTGGGGTTGATGCGGATGTGTACTCTTCCTCAGGGTGCGACAAACTCAGTAGCTCATATGCAGAATGCGATGCATAAGGTGTTACGAGAGTTTGTACCTTAGGTCACTATCCCGTTTCTAGATGATATTCTCATGAAAGGTTGTCCGGTGGAGGACAAGGACGAAGCAGTGACTTCTGATGGTTGCAGAAAGTTTGTTGCAGACCACATTCAAGATGTGGAGAAGATTCTGATGCGTTTGGAGGAGGTACACGTAACTTTGTCAGGTACCAAATCTCGCTTTGAAATGTCAGAGATTGTGGTGGTGGGTCATCTGTGTGGTACTTTTGGAAGGCGTCCGAACCCAGAGAAGATACATGCTATAGCAAGAATAGTTGACTGTACCAACATTACTGAGGTTTGACGGTTCTTGGGAGCTTGTGTGTTCTTTCGTGTGAGTATTTCTCATTATGCACACATTGCCGAGCCTCTGTATACACTTTTGAGAAAGAGCAGGAGGTTTACTTGACGGCAAGAACATCACGAGATGATGGAGCAGCTGAAGGGGATACTGAAGTCTCCACCTGTACTAAAGAGGCTAAATTACGAGAGCGGGAGACTTGTGATACTGACTGTTGATACGATTCCAAAGGCGATTGGATGGGCGGTTGGTCAAGAAGATGCAGAAGATGTACGGTTTGTTTCAAGATTTGGAGCTCAAATCTTAACAGATAGACACCGTAACTATCCTCAAGTGAAGCGTGAGTTGTGAGGAGCTATTACTGCTATGAAGGTAGATCGAGAGTTCTTGATAGGAGCCCGTGTGATATTAGAAACATATTGTTTGTCTTTGTTGGGTATGATAGCAAACTGTAATACACCAGACATAGCAATGATGCGATGGATTGCTTATGTCCGGAGTCTGAACCTTGAGCTAAAGCATATAGCAGAGAAGTATAATCCAGTTGCAGATATGTTATCTAGGGCTCGTTATACAGATGAGGATGAGATGTTTGCAGAGGTGGAGAATGAAGAGAAGAGAAACGTTTGGTGCCAAGTTGGTCAGCATACTTCAGACTTGGAACCACTGTCGTTCAACGCGATATTGGATTCTATCTGAGTTCATTATGCAGAAGAGAAGGATGGAGTGATGCAGAGTTCAAGGAGATCAAACGGAAAGCGTACAGTTATCTTCTACGTGAAGGTTATATGTGGAAACGTCCAAAAAGAAGAGATGGGATGCTTGCTAGAGTGGTGGATGATCAACCGACGAAGCTGAATCTGCTGAAAGAGTTTCATGACACCTTGTGGGCTGGACATCGTGGAGTCTGGGCTACTTACACGAAGATGAAGGAGCGATACTGGTGGAAGGGTTTGTATCAAGACGTGGTGGATTTTGTTGGGTCGTGTTTGCACTGCCAATTCTACTCTGAGGTCCGTTACAGAGATGGGCTTGTACCTACCTATCCACCTAGTATCCATTTTCAGTGGGTTCTTGATCTTGTGATCATGCCACCGGGGTTATGGAGAATGCGTTATTTGGTGTTGGCTCGAGAGAATCTTTCCAACTATGTGGAGGGACGAGCACTACGGACGAAGACTACAGAGAACATATGCAGGTTCGTGCTCGTAGATATCATCTGTCGTTATGGGAGATTACGAGCAGATCAGAGACGAGTTGAGAGACGCTGAAACGAAGGAGTTCTTTGCTCGCTATGGAGTAAACTACTGCCATGAATCCAAAGGACATTGATAAGAGTGAAAGAGGACACCCTTCTATGAGTGCCCGGTTTCGTCTGAGGCACTAAAGTGGGAAGGAGAGTTATGGCTGCTGCTCGATCGTCTTCTCTCGAGGCCGCTTCCTTCACCTCGCACTGTCCTGTTGACCCATATCTTGCCAACTGATCTTCTGTGAAGTCCTCCTTGGACACGTTGTCGTGGCGAGAGTCTTTCTTGGGGAGGACGGACCTCCTAACTGTGATAGATTAGAGAGAAATGACCAGAAAGGAAAATAGGTCGCTGCAGACGATGAAATCGCAAAACATAGCTTCTTGTGCCCACCAATTGCATAATAAACACTCAAACACACACTCAGGTACACAAAGAGATCTCTCAGGAGTCGAAATAACTTTATTTCAATTCAGCCGCTTCACTGTTAAGAAAATATCTCTCTCTTCCTCCCCTGCGTCCCTCTCAGCTGAAAATTCCAAGGAATTTGATCTCACGACAACCAAAGCCTTGTCAAAAACGATCTCTTTCAAATAAACCGCCCTGTCCGTTCAGTTCTGCCTCCAAAACTCAAACTGTGTAACATATGAGGTTCTTGTCTCCAAAACACTTTCCTGCCAAAACTAGAAGCATGAGGTCGCTCTCCTCGTCGAGCTTTACATTCTGGTGTCTTCCGACTCCCTTAGGGGTATCCCAAGCCAGGGGGCAGCTTATCAAGCATGGCCCCAGCTTAGCTCCTGCCTAGCTTGTTAAGCTGCAGGGCAGCTTCCTTTACACAACAAAGAAAAGATCTCCTTGCAACTAGTTTTCACTGTACAGACCCATGTACAACACGACATTCACCCCCTCCAAACCTGCACATCCTCTGGTATGTGCCAATCCGTCATCGATCGTCGTGGTCCTCCAAATCGTCTTCGCTCTCCTCGACCATCTCAAAAAGATCTTCACTCGCTCCTGTCTGCTCTGAACTTAAGAACTCAGCTAGCTCCACAGTCTCCCCTCTCTTTTTGAATAGCTTCACTCGTTTCCCAGCAACTGGAAGTTTTAAATGCGTGCCATCTAGCTCTTGCAAGGAATAAGTACCATTCTGATGTACATCTGAGACAAGGTACGGGCCAAACCACCTTCTGAAAAACTTTTGAACTGTAGAGTGTTGGTTCTCCAATGTGCTGTCGTATACCAACACCCAGTCCCCAACTTGTATCGGTTTCGGCCGAAGTCTATGAGTCTTATCAAACCTCTCCTTGTTCCCAAGTCGAGCCGCCTTCAGCCGGAGCTGCGCTTCAGCGAGATCCTCCTCTCTACATTCTAGTTGTCTGATTCGTAGTGAGAGAAGTTGCACACGGTCCACATTGTCCTCTCATGGCAAGGTAGCCCAGGTAGGAAAGTCTTCTTCTGTTGGCATCATCGGTTTCTGTCATAACATCAACTCAACAGGCATGTACCTTGTAGTAGAACAATGAGTTGTTCTATCTGCCCATAAAGCAAAAGGGAGTAACCTGTGCCACTCTCTATGCTTACCGTCACACGTCTTCATCAAAGCCTGAACTATTGATGGATGTCCTCGCTCGCTCTTGCCAATCCCCTCTGGATTCATCGCAGTAGTAAGCTTGAGCTTCACACCATATCGAGCAAAAAAATCTTTTGCTTCTGTACCACGTAGTTCTCCTCTATCTGCCCGTAGTCTTCCTACAGACCCATATCTACAGATAATATCCTCAAGAACAAACTTACATATCCCCTCTGTGGTCTTCGTCCTCAAAGCTCGCCCTTCTACAAAGTTGGAGAGATCCTCACGAGCCAGAACCAAATATCGCATGTCCCATAATCCCAGAGGCATTACTACCAAGTCGAGAACCCACTGGAAGTGAATGCAAGATGGATAAGTTGGCCAAGACCGTCCCTATACCGGATCTTTGAGTAGAATTGACAATGTAGGCAAGAACTGACATAGTTCACCACATCCTGATACAGACCTTTCCACCAATACCTTTCCTTCAACTTGACGTAGGTAGCCCAAATCCCTCGATGTCCGGCCCACAAAGTATCATGGAACTCCTTCATTAGTTGTTGCTTAGTCTGCAGATCGTCCACTACTCGTATGAACATTCCATCTCTCCTCTGCGGCCGTCTCCAAAGATACCCATCACGTAGAAGGTAGTTGTAAGCTTGTTTCCTTATCTCTCTGAACTCTACTTTGCTCCACCTCTCCTGCCTCTCCAACAAGCTCAGATAATACCCTATGTCTCGAAGTCTACCTGTGTAAAGCTCCTCTCTAAACATCAACGGCTCCAAGTTTGTAGCTCGTCGATTAACCTGACATTGAGCATCTTGTCTCTCTTCTTCCTCAGCTTCTGAAATCATGACATCCTCATCCACAAATCGAGCCCTTGACAACATATCTGCAACCATATTCTCCTTTCCTTTTATATGCTTCAACTCTGGATTCAAGCTTCTAATATAGGCAATCCAACGTAACATTGCTATGTCTGGCGTGGTACAGTTGGATATCATGCCTAGTAGAGATAGACAATCCGTTTCTAGGACTACATATCAGAAACTCACAATCTGTCTTCATTGCTGTCACCGCTCCCCACAGCTCACGCTTCACCTGAGGATAATCTCGTGCCTGTCTGTCAAGATCCTAGCTCCAAACCTAGAGGTAAGCCGCAATCCATCCGCATCATCTTGACCTATCGCCCAGCCAATTGCCTTTGGGCTAGTATCTACTGTAACAATGACAGGTCTCCCACATCCGTAGTCTACTCTTCTCAAAACAGGCGGAGACTGTAGAGCCTCCTTCAACCTATTCATAGCTTCTCGATGGACTGAAGTCCATATAAACCTCTTACCCTTCCTCAATAATGCATACAAAGGCTCAGCAACATGAGCATAATGAGGAATGGATAAACGATAAAATACACAAGCACCTAGAAAGCGTCGAACCTCTGTGATATTCCTACAGTCTACCATCCTAGCTATGGCTTCAACCTTCTCCGGGTTTGATCGCCTTCCAAAAGCTCCACACAGATGTCCAACCACTAAAATCTCAGACACACCAAACTTGGACTTAGCTCACGATAGGGTGAGATGTACCTCCTCCAAGCGAGTCAAGATACGTTCTACATCCCTGATATGATCCGCAACAAACCTTCTACACCCATTCGCAAGTACTGCTTCATCCTTGTCTTCAATCGCGCAGCCCTTTATAGGAATATCATCTAGAAATGGAATGGTAACATCAGGCACAAACTCCCTTAGTACTTTGTGCATCGCATTCTGCATATGAGCCACCGAGTTCGTTGCTCCTTGTGGAAGAGTACACATCCGCATCAATCCCAGGGGCGTACGCATAGTAGTTAAATCTCTACTCTCCACAGCCAGCTGGAACTGATCATAACCAGAATATAGATCTCCTATTGAATAGATAGCTCTCCCTGCAAATGCCTCTGCTACCTCTTCAATCACAGGACCCGTCTCAACGTTACGAATGGTTACGTTATTCGCAGGCTGTAGGTCTTGAATAAAACGCAAAGCTCCTGACTTCTTGAGCACAGTGAACCACCTGCTAGAATATGACCCCATAGACGGCTCAAGTATCCCCATCTGTACCTTCTCCTTCAACAACTCGATGAGTTTAGGCAACAAAGCACGAGGAACTGGGATCGGTTTCAGATCCCAAGGCACATGAGGGATTGTGAATATAACCATAGGCGCTATAACCTGCGGGTCCACACAACCTATCTCCTCTGCTGAAAAAGAGAATGCTTTACCATGCTTTACTACCATCTGTTCAAACACTGTCTTCTCGACCTCAGTCAAGAATTCACCCCTCCTATCTGGAGCTCCTTCAATGTCTCCTCAGTAAACTGATGCCCTATTCGTCTATGATCACGCAATATAGGCTCATCCTCACTAACTGTACTTGTTGCTGGGAGTTAACAGGTAGTTGAGTTGCTACCGATCTTACCTTTCTCAGTACAGATTTGTACTTCGCATGGACGTCTGCTTCCTGAGAGAGTGCACACCAACAACTTGCTTCTCTCCCCTCATTATTCTGCATCGGATGAGGAAAAAACTGCACGTTGTCGTGTTGTGAGACGTCCCACATGTGAATTCAGTGTAGAACGGGTGTTGTGTTTTCTTTGTGTTCGGTGAACCTTTTATGTAGTTCGCATAAGAGGGTATTAGGTGTCACGTTCACAGAGATCTGGATGTGAGATCGCACGATAACAAGATGTGCCGACTCAATGATCCGTGAACGTTCGCGTAAATGGCTCTTGTTGTCAAACATAGGTATAAGATAGTGGGTTGGGGGTTTGTAAGGCATTCTTTTTTGGGGGTAGTTTTCATGAGTGTGTCTTAGTGTCTTACGTGATAAGAAGGAGCGGCAGGAGTTGTATTCATGGATGGAGGACTGAATCGAGTTCCAAATCTGCCATTTCTGAACCCGTTTCATATCAAGCTTCACTTGATCCACCGCGATCACTTTCGACAGTGGTTCGTCGTCTACTTTGGAGAAGAGTTCATGGGGAGGATGATGGACTCGCCTACTCCGATGATCTTACCAATCGTCACGTATGGAGAGGACTGGGACTTGACAGTGTACATCTTACTTTGACGAGGGCCAATGGACTTGAATTATCCAGCCAACATCCCTTTCAACGTCTGGGTGGATGTTCGATGTCACTATCGGCGGACGATCAATCATCGTGCGTGGATCGCAAGGAACTTTGGCGAGGAGTACTGTAATCAAGTGATGGCTTCTCCATTTCCTTTTGTAGTACCTTTCATCGTAAATCGGTTCCAGGTCGTCATCTTGACCTTGTACTGAATCTTAAGTGTTAAGTAAGATCTCTATAGTTTGACGAGTGTAATTAACCTAAGGTTGGGGCCGATGCCTTGAAGACATGAGAGGGTAGTAAGGTTATAGTTGTTCTAGGGTACCAATTAGAGGACAAAAGAGGTTTCCAGATTCGTTTTCTTATTGGTCTATTTTCGACCAATCAACTCCATTCCAGATCTGCAGACGGCTTTAGGGTTTTGAAGGTCTTCTCGGGGGTCATTTGAGGGGTGAGTGGTCTTGTGGGAAAGATCTCAAGACGGGCTACACTCTGGAGACAAAGATCGGGCGATTTGGAATTCTGAGGAGAGAGTGATGGACGTTGAAAGTCAGGGGGTCAAATCGGTACCCCGAGCCACGTTTTGGAGTGATCCGAGAGTTTGAGAGGTGATCTTTAGAAGCTGTCAAGGGGATCAAGTAGTTCACTCCGTGCTGGTTGTATTGATGTAAAACAATCCTACATTTGGGTTGGATTTGCTCCTGAAATGATCGATTGAAGTTGGCTGTTACAGTTGAGAGGTATGAGTAAAACCGCCTTCTTTGGATTCAAAGCTTGAGTTGCTCCGTGCACATGGGATTGGATCTCTGAGTGAAACTTTCCAGGATGAGAGTGTGCCCTATCAGCTAGTCACATGTGAAATTTCAGTTCAATTGGGTAAGAGAATGTGTGGAGATCTAGGATTTTGGCCATCGAGATCTGTAAAGCAAGTTAGCACAGGCGGGTGGCTTGATTCATCGTGGACAGTTGGGTTCAGATCTGAGACTGAAATTTCATACAGTAGTAGAGAAGGGTCACAGGGAATGTCATGTGAAGTTTGAGCCTGATTGGATAATCGAGGTGAAGGCACGAGATTGTCAAAGTTCAGTTTGCAGCGAGGCGAGAAAGACGTAGAGAGATTTCGCTTAAATCTCTTGGTTGGAGTTGAACAAAAACGACTTGAAGATGGGAGGTGTGCTTCTTGGAGGTGTCGTGTGGATGACAAGGAGGTCGTATTGTGAGATTGGTTCGGCGATCACGCTCAGTGGAGGTGCCACGTCTTGCTGAAGCTGAGGTACCGTTATCCTCGGTGTCACGCC
This sequence comes from Asterella californica, assembly GCA_036924285.1. Lineage (NCBI taxonomy): Eukaryota > Viridiplantae > Streptophyta > Marchantiopsida > Marchantiales > Aytoniaceae > Asterella > Asterella californica. The sequence goes on from JAYKYS010000013.1 coordinate 854,272, forward strand.
TCGAGTTTCTAGTTGTTTGCTGCCGATATGTCTTGTATCGTTGGGAAGCTCGTGTAGTAGGCGGTCCTTGCTGTGGGCATCTTCCTGAGCAAACTCGTATCAGCGAACAATAGAAGGTCAGAGTCTACAATTTATGTAGTTTGTAGAGAAGAAGTAGCGAAGCGGATGTTGATGAGAGATTGTATGAAAAGTGCTTGGGATCTAAAGCAGACACGTACCATGTATGAGCCTTGCCTTTATCTAGAGTGGAATCGAGCTCCGAGTCATTTGTGCGATGCACATGTGTTGCACTTGGGTCAAGTTAGATCGCTAGTAACCTACAAAAAAGACTGCTAGATTAGATAGTGAGAGCATAAGTTTTCATCAGTTAGGTCGTAGATCCAGTTGTATCTCTCTACAGCCAGATATCCCGTGTATTCCCAGACCATATTTCACGCCCTACGACAACGTATGTAGCAATCTCCTTATATACGCGTCGAGAGTGGATAGAGATCACTGTCACACTATTTTCCCCTTCCATCAATCCACTCACATTGTCTAACCAATCAAGAACTGACTATACAGGGATAAACTCTTCAAACAAACCAGAAACTACTTCGTCTTCAGATAGAACTCCTACACGTGACAACTCTGATACCTCTTTCACCATCCATCTTTTTGTATTTTCCTCCATATCTTCAACTCTTGTAAACCGACTCCACCCATCTGCCTCAAACATCAGCAATCCAGACTGCCAACTCTGTACACCACATATGTATCCAGACCTTTGTACATGTCTCGCTTCCAACTCTGACGAGACCTCAACAGTAGGTTCTACACCCTTGTCTTCCCGCTCTACAGGAGTGGATTGCGAAAAACCTTATATCTCTTCGTCTGAGAATCTCTAAGGATTTGTCTGTTCCGCTCATGTCTTGAACGAACTGTCAAAAACTGTACTGAGTACTTGTCATCAGGACTCCGAACTCTAGCATAATGAGACCCATCGTTCATCACCTTTGTCTCCATCCGAACAGCGGTGATGTATGATTGGCCCAGTATGACAGGATAGGAGGCAGATGACTGTACAAAGAAATGTTGATCAACCTCTACATCCCCAATCCTTACACGCATATTGGGACAAGCTTCGTACAACTCACCCTTTTGATTATTTGCAGCACGAAGTACCCAACCATGATTCCTTTCGACTGGTCACTGCCTCTTCTCATACACCTCCTTGGAAATGATGTTGATCTCCGACCCGTGATCGACAAGTGCAGGTACTGGTTCAGAAAGTCCTCCAAGCCGAACCTGCGTCTCTATTGTTGCTCTTGCCCAGTGCTTCTCCTTGAAATCGTTGTCTGCGCCTGACCTATCCTCTTCAAACTCTTCATCTTCATTCTCAATAACAGCTGGACCAGCAACCCATGCCTCATACTTATCATCTCCGAACTGATCAACACCAATAGCATCTACCGCTCCAACCATCTGACTACTTACTTGTTCAGTCAATACCTGTCTCTTTCTCTTCATGATGTCTACTATCAACTCATGAAACTCTCTCTTTGCGATACCGAGCACTTCACGAAGAGTAAACTCAACCCTAGCATCCAAAATGCGTTGCTCTAGAACAGCACGCAAGTCTGTTGTTGTTTCGATGTCTGCCGCTAACTTGTAAGCTGGAGCTTTCTCCTTCTCCTGCGCTGTAAACCTCTTTCCCCGTACTCTATCTGTAACAGTAGTCTCCTATGGCAAATCCTGCACACCTTCCATAGGATCTACTGCAGGTGGTGGAGCTGTAGAAGTAGAAGGTATATCCTCTGTAGCAGGAAATCTTCCAGCTGGTACAGATGGTGATGGTTCAGCTGCTCTCCTCCATGTAACCCTCCGATGGTCACTGTCCTCTGGTACTCCTGCATCTAAATCAGAAGCGTCCCGTCTTCTTTTGTCTTCGATCATGGCATCTAGTTCACCACTCGTCTCTAAAAACGCTCGAATAGAAGTTGCATCTACTGGGTCTCTCCATCCAGTAGCTCTCCTAATGCTTTCAGCACCTCTCTTCATCATTTCAACCGGAACCTCAATAGCCTGCTCAACCATAGTTGGATTAGAGCGCACCTCAACTCTCCCAGTATATACATCAGCCTCCGCAGAACCCGCAGTCATCGCTGTTGTATTCGCATCAGTAAGTGCTGGAAGAGAACTCCTCATTCCTCCTCTTCCAAAATACGTGTTCAGAGGCTGCCCTGTGGCGGTTAAATACAACCTGTTATTCTGATAGTTGACTACGCCCTCTCGCAAGACAACCGTCAAGTCTTGACAGTCTCCTCTGAGATGATCTGGACTATCGCACCAAATACATCTCTTGGTAAAGGTTCCTCCTACAGGTCGATCACCTGGTGCAACTGGTCGTTGGTCTCTTCTCAGGTCTGCCATCTCAACTCTCAAATCTCTCAGCTGTTGACTGAGTTCTTCTATCAAGTTATGTTGATTTCGATTCTCAACGGGTCGCTGTTGCTGTCTAGGTCCTCTCTGTGCTGGAATAGATATTGCAGGCGCTTGAGGAACCACTTGGGGAACCACTATAGGTGCTTGGGGAATCACAATGGGTGCCTGAGGTATTAAAGGAGGAGCTACAGGAACCTGAGGAGCTACTCTCTGCTCTGGCAAGGTCTCTAGCTCAGTACCATCCTACCACGACGTTGTCTAGCAAGGGTGGATATTGCTTCCTCCACTCTCCTCCAATCAGATGTAACTCCCCCTTCAGCTCCTCGATCGGCCAACATGAAACAAAGTCTGTCCGCTGTGAACTCATCCAGAGCACCTAAGAACAACTCTGTCTTCCTAGCATCAAGCGTTAACCTCTCTAGACCAGAAAGCTGAGAGTACCTCTTCTCAAACTCACGAATTACCTCATTCAGTCCCATGGAACGTCCAGGTTGACGCTCTATCCAGTCCATGAGGGTTCTTCTGGTGACTCTTTCAGAATCCTCTTCTAGAAACTCTTCTCTCAGTGCATGTTCAAACAGAGTCCACCCACCTAAATGTCTTCTCTGTAAATTTCTCACCTTCTCTCTCAGTTCAAGAATAACAGTCAACTCAAAGCTTAGAATTACCTCAACTTCAGGTGCCCTGACCAACTCCATTTCACCCACATACTCCCGCAGGTACCTAGTAACATCTCTTCCATCAAATCGTCCACATCGACCAACAATTGCTTGTAACGCCTTCGTGGATTTCTGCTCAGCTCCTCCAATTACAGGCTGCTGTTGAATCAAGGCAGCCAACGCCTGAAGAATCTGAGACGTGTCTATGGCAGGTTGTGCTGCTGCTGTTGGAACCACCGTAGGTCCTCCTTGAGAGCCAATTCCATCCTGACCAGGAGTCCCTTGGACAGGAGCACCCTGAGCAGCAGACGCATCCTGTACAGCAGCACTGTGATCCATTTTCCAACCAATCTAGCCAATTCTCCAAATCAATCACCCCAATTTCTCCCAGTGGAAGCACCAAATGTCGTGGCGAGAGTCTTTCTTGGGGAGGACGGACCTCCTAACTGTGATAGATCAGCGAGAAATGACCAGAAAGGAAAATAGGTCGCTGCAGACGATGAAATCGCAAAACATAGCTTCTTGTGCCCACCAATTGCATAATAAACACTCAAACACACACTCAGGTACACAAATAGATCTCTCAGGAGTCGAAATAACTTTATTTCAATTTAGCCGCTTCACTGTTAAGAAAATATCTCTCTCTTCCTCCCCTGCGTCCCTCTCAGTTGAAAATTCCAAGGAATTTGATCTCACGATAACCAAAGCCTTGTCAAAAACGATCTCTTTCAAATAAACCGCCCTGTCCGTTCAGTTCTGCCTCCAAAACTCAAACTGTGTAACATATGAGGTTCTTGTCTCCAAAACACTTTCCTGCCAAAACTAGAAGCATGAGGTCGCTCTCCTCGTTGAGCTTTACATTCTGGTGTCTTTCGACTCCCTTAGGGGTGATACTCCAACCCAAGCTAGGGGGCAGCTTGTCAAGCATGGTCCCAGCTTAGCTCCTGCCTAGCTTGTTAAGCTGCAGGGCAGCTTCCTTTACACAACAAAGAAAAGATCTCCTTGCAACTAGTTTTCACTGTACAGACCCATGTACAACACGACAACGTACAGATAACAGAAGAACGGGGTGAGGTGTCCTCCTGCTGGGGTGCCCAAGTACACGAACTCTGTCTGAACGTAAGCGTGGAAGAAGACGCCTCAATTGATAGACAGTCCCTCCCAGACGGCTTCCAAGAACTCCACGTCTTGATCTCTAAGGTATCTCGTCTTCTGTGCTTTCTCTTTGGGCAAGAGGTGAAGAAATAGCTTCGCCAGAAGACGCTTCCGTGGCTCTCGGTACGCTTCTACCTTCCATCCATTTCTTCCCTTTCTATCTTCCAGGAAGAGACAAGTCGTGCTTCCAGGCACATGTCACTTCTCTGAGATCATGGGTAATTAATAGTCAGGTGATCGAATTTAAGAATGAGAGATGGGGAAGCTCGATTCCAACTTGGGAAGAAGTGAGAAGATGGTTGTCAAAAATTGGACAGCGTTTTTGTGCCCAATCCTCGTAGAAGAAAGTTCAGGGTAGGAAATCGACCGATGGGCTCCCTGCAAACGAGCGGGGAAGCGGTGGGAAAGAGAAAGAACACGGTGTCGGAGTGTGATCCGTCTACCTAGGAAAGCGCTGGGCTTCTGGCTGTGGTTGTTTACTCAAGAGGTTGGCTTTCAGGTCACAACAGGAGCTATAAACACTCACACAGGAGTGTAGGATCCTCTGATATGCTCAAAAAGCGAAATCTAGGTCTCACTGGTAGTAATAGGCTTAGGCGGTGAACTTGACACACAAGGAGAGGAAAACTATGAAGGTTTAGACTTCTAAACTTCCCCTACATGCAAATGAGGCACTACTGAACACACACACGAAGTTTCAGCCTGAGATTGAATTCTAGCACAGAGATATGAACAGAAAAGTTCTGAATAAGAGAATTATGGCAATTTCTGGTACCTAGACAGCTATTCAGACATAGAATAGAGAATTGGCTCGATGAATTTCAAATCTTCTCACAGTATTTGAAGTCTACAGGATGCTGAACATCCCTGTGAAGTTGGGACTCCTGAATGTTTGTAGAACTCCAGATATCCTTCTCTAAAGTCGCTGCTCTAGATTAAGAGCTTTTCAGACCCCCTCTGCTTCAGCGGCCGCCCTGAATTACTCAATTACTCAAATGATTCAAAACTTTTTGGACAGTCGTAGCCCTCCTGACAGTGAACGCAACCACGAAGTTTTGAAGTGATTTCCTCAATTCTGCTGCAATTGGCACCGAAAACCCTAAAATCAACAAAAGTGATGCAGTTTTGGCACAATCCGAACTTCAATTGTGCATAACTCCTTGTTTATTGATCCAAATCGAGCAAAATTTTCACTGACAGTGCTTGGCACGACGAGCTCTCTCTTCCTGTGTTTTCAGATTTCGAAGATCCCTCACCAATTGCTCGAACTCCACTCTAGAGCTCTTTTTCTAAACTTAGAGTTTTACAAAAGACAAAAATGGACCAATGGGAGTTCATAGCTCCACTTGACTGTCCTTTTGTGCCTTAAACTACCTGGTAACTTTTCTACACTCATAAGCTACCACGTCAAGCCCCCTAGAGTGCCAGCGTAAAACTTAAACTACCTAAAATGACACATAGCCCCGAAAAATAACTTAAATTAGCTAGAAAGCGTGCATGGGCGACAAGTAAGTACAACCCATGAGCTCAAACCCCTATCAGCATGGAAACCCTAAGTTATGTACATTAAACGTCATAGACAAGTAAGAAGTCACTTGCACAAGCGCACAAATGCTTGAACAAGACAACTAACATACTATCAGCCTGCTAGGACTCAAAATAGTGTTAACACCATATGCAAAGGTGTCAAACATATACATAAAGGACTAGAAGTAATATGAGCTAACTTCTAGAACTACCAAACCTAAGCGTCGGAGTAGAAGTCAAGCATGTAGCCGCCAAATGGCGCGACATCCACCCCCTCTGAACCTGCACATCCTCCGGTATGTGCCAGACCAGATCAAGACTCTTCAGCTTCAGCTTCAAATTCATCTTCAACCTCCATTGAGTCTTCAGCTTCATCCTCAGTAAGCTCTGCAATGTTCTGGTTGTCCCCTCTCCTTCTAAAGAGCTTGATTCTCTTCCCTGCGACTCGTATCTTGAGCACTGCACCATCTAACTCTCTCAAAGAATATGTGGCATTATCATAAACTTCTAACACCACATAAGGTCCGAACCATCTCTTGGAAAACTTTCTGATAGCGCTATGCTGATTATCAAGACTACTATCATAGACTAACACCCAATCACCTTCCTTAACTGGTTTGGGCCGTAATCTATGCGTCCTATCAAATCTGCCTTTGTTTCTCTCTCTAGCAGTCTTTAACCTTTCCACAGCTTTGGCAACATCTTCAGGTCTTCGTTCTAACTGCTGGATCCTTAACGCAAGAAGATCCTCCGTACTTCTACCATCTTCCCATGGCAAAACATTCCAAGTAGGCACAACCTCCTCAATCGGCATCACAGGTTTTTGTCCTAGTATCAACTCTGCTGGCATGTAACCTGTAACGGTACTATGAGTTGTACGATCTGCCCACAAAGCAAATGGTAGCAGTCTAGGCCATTCACGGATCTTACCCTTGCAAGCTTTTACCAAAGCTTTGATGATTGGCGGATGACCTCTTTCGCTCTTGCCATTCCCTTCAGGATTGTAAGCAGTGGTTAACGCCAACTTGATTCCCAATCGCTTGAAGAACTCAACAGCTTCTTGTGCATCCAGCTCACCCCTATCTGCAGTGATCTTTCCCACACACCCATACCTACAAATAACATCTTCAAGTAGAAAGCGGCAGACACTAGCAGTGGTCTTCGTCCTCAGGGCACGGCCTTCGACTTGGTTAGATAGATCTTCTCTAGCCAAGACTAGATACCTCATTTGTCCAAGTCCAAATGGCATAGTTATCAGATCAACTACCCATTTGTAATGAATGGCTAAAGGATAAGTAGGATGCAATTCATCACGATGACGTACGTTGGAATACATCTGGCAGGGTATACAGGATGAAACAAACTGCACTACATCCTTATACATACCCTTCCACCAATACTTCTCCTTCATCTTGGCAAATGTAGCCCAAACTCCTCTATGACCGGCCCATAAACTCTCATGGAACTCCTTGATCAGCTTCTGCTGCAATTCCAAGTCACATACCACTCGTTGCGGTATACCTCCTTGTAGCTTAGGGCGCTTCCATAGATGTCCTCTATGTAAAAAGTAACCATAAGCTATTCTACGGATCCTCTTGAAATCTGCATCAGACCAGCCTTCTTGCCTTTCTAGTGAACTCAAATAGCGCCCAAGATCCAACCACTCGCCATCATACACAGTTTCCTCAAAAAACTCCAACGAGGCTGCAAAACAGCTTCTATCTCTTCTAGCAAGAGCACTAGAATAGAACTCTGTTCCCACATCCTCCTGATCATCTATCATTTCTTTCTCATCGTAATACCTAGCCCTTGATAACATATCTGCCACAGGATTGTCTTTTCCTGCAATATGTCTAAACTCTGGGTTCAAGGACTTGATATATGCTATCCACCTCAACATGGCAATATCTGGAGTTGTACAGCTAGTGATCATTCCTAAGAGAGGTAAACAATCTGTCTCCACAACCACAGGTGCTCCTATCAAGTATTCCTTATCACTCTTCATCGCAGTAACTACTCCCCATAGCTCTCTCTTGACCTGAGGGTAGTCTCTCTGCCGTGAACTTAATACCTTAGCACCAAAACGCACCACATATCTATTTTCATCCTCATCATCCTGTCCTACAGCCCATCCAATGCCAATAGGACTAGTATCAACAGTAAGGATAACAGATCTGCCCAACTCATATGTTACCTTCCGTAGAGTTGGTGGTGAAGCTAAAAGATCCTTCAACTTCCTCATAGACTCGCTTTGCTCCTCTTGCCACTGAAATCTCTGCCCCTTCCTCAGCAACTTGTACAGCGGATCTGCTACATGGGCAAAGTGTGGAATCCATATATGGTAAAACACACATGCACCTAGAAACCTTCTCACCTCAGTAACTGACCCACAAGTCTCCTTCATCCTTCGAATGGCATCAACCTTGTTTGGACAAGGTTTCCGACCATAAGATCCACATAGGTGCCCCACAATCAACACCTCCTGTTCTCCAAACACAGACTTTGCTCCTGATAAAGTCAAATGAACCTCCTCCAGTCGACTCAGTATCTTATCACAATCAGCTATGTGATCCGCAACAAACTTACGGCACCCCCTCTGATCCATTACCTCATTCTTCTCCTCCTCAGCACACCCTTTGATCGGCACATCATCAAGGAATGGCATAGTTTTTTCAGGAATGAAATCCCTCAAAACTTTATTCATGCCATTCATCATATGTGCTACAGAATTGGTAGCACCTTGTGGCAAGGTGCACATCCTTAGTAACCCCAAAGGTGTCCTCATTGTAGTCAAGTCTCTACTCTCAGAGGATAACTGAAACTGATCGTAACCTGAATATAAATCTCCCATTGAATAGATAGCACGACCAGCAAAAGCCTCTGCAAACTCGTCTACAATAGGTCCTATACCCATATTCCTGATAGTCACCTTGTTAACTGGCTGCATATCTTGAATGAATCTCAAAGCTCCACTCTTCTTCGGAACAGTAAACCATCTGCTAGAGTAGGGAGCTATAGATGGTTCCAAGATACCCATCCTAATCCTCTCATTAAGCAAGTCTATCAACTTTGGCAGATGAGCTCTAGGCACAGGGATAGGACGTAGATTCCAAGGCACATGCGGTATAGTAAAGATTACCATAGGTGCAACTACACTTGGATCTACACATCCTACTTCATGCGACTCAAACGCAAACGCCTTACCATGCCTAGATAGCATCTCCCTGAAGCTCTTCTTCTCTTGCTCAGTAAGAAATCCCTCACCTCCAATCCTTAGCTCCTTAAGTGTTGTTTCTGTGAACTGGTGCCCAATTCTTCTCGGTCCTCTGAGCGTCGGTTCTCGTGCAGCTTGCTCCATCTTCTGATTGTAATCGAGTGGCAAAGGCAAAGCCACTGGTTTGACTTTCTTTGCCACTGACTTGTACTTGGTCTCCACATACACCTCTTGCCGATCTATAAACTTATCAATTACATCATAAAGCTCCTTGGAGCTCACTCTCACCACTCTATCTACATCATCTATAGAACTTTCTACTATAGATTTCAACTCCCCTATAGTATCTACCAAATACTGCTCTTCAAACACTCCAGATATGTATTCATCTCTTGCTAACTCTCCACTATCCCACAAAGACTGCTGTACATACTTCACATGTTGTCTCTCAAACCTCTTCAGATTCTCAACCTTCCTATAACACACTGATCCATATGACGTCAATCCTAAGAAGCTAGTGGATAAAGCTTCTTGCTCTACTGGATCAGGCGAGAATCCTAGCTCTACTGTACCGTTGAAGTCTCGCTCTTCAATGGTACTCTGCCAAAACCCCTAGACTCTCTAAACTCTTGAGTAATCTTAGGTAGTGGACGGTCTCTCAAGCTATCACGATTCCTCTCATGTTCTGCAGCAACGGTCAAAAACTGAACAGCTCTTTTGCCATCTTTACTACGTATCCTAGCATAGGCTGAACCATCATCCATAACTCGTGTCTCCATTCTAACAGCAGTAATGTAAGGCTGCCCTAGAATGATAGGATAGGTTGACATGTCTTGTACAAAGAAATTCTGAACATCACTGATGTCACCCACAGTTACCTTGATGTTGGGACAAGCACCATAGAGTTCTCCCCTCTGGTTATTGGCAGCGCGGATAAGCCATCCATGGTCGGTGTCTATGGGCCATCTCCCACGCTTGTACAGCTCCTTAGACATCAGATTAATCTCTGAGCCATGATCAATCAACGCCACCACAGGTTCCTCTAGATCTCCCAGCTTCACTAAGGTCTCTGTGGTTGCTCTCGCCCAATGGTTGTGAGAATAATGGCTCTTCTGCGATGCTTCCACCTCATCTTCAAACCTCACGTGCTGATCTGATCTTCCCTCTGATACTTGAGAGCAATAACCAGCAATCTCATCTTCCTCATCTTCCGACAGTTTGGTCCCTAGAGCGTTAAGCGTAGCTGCTTCACCCAAAATCTGACGTTTCCTCTTGATGATATCTATGATAACCTCATGGAACTCACGCTTTGCTATCCCAAGAATCTCACCCAAGGTAAACTCAACCTTCCCATTCAAGATACGATTCTCTAACACCTGCTTCAAGTCTGTAGCAATCTCAATGTCAGACTGAAGTTTGTATGCAGGCATCTTACCCTTCTCCTTGCTTCTCTCCTTCTCCTTTGGTGTTGTAGGTGGTAGATCCTCCATAGTCTCCTCCCGTGTTGTCTCCTGCCTTGCCTCTGGTCTAGCCCTTTCACTCCTTGTAGCAGGTCGTTTGGCTGTAGAAGCTTCACCTGCATCCTCCCTTCTGCGTTTTTCTTCTAGTACAGCTTCATGCTGACTTCTTGCAACATAAGCATGCACTGACATAGTATCCACAGGGTCATTCCATCCTGTAGTTTCTCTAATTGAGTTGCCAACCCTTCGTAGCACATCCTTATCTAGCTCTGTTCTAGCTACGGACCGCACTACATCAGACCACAACCCAGTAGTCCCTTTCTCTCTCTCCATCTCCACTTTCACTCCACAGGTAGCAGCATTCACAAGAGAAACAGCATGTGATGCTGATATTTCATTCACAAGTCTCTTCATACCACCCTTGCCAAAGTTGGTTCCCAACATCATCCCAGTTTCTCTCAGATGGATCTTACCATCTTTGAAGAAGATCAGATCCTTCCTCAATGCATCTGAAAACTCTCCACAGTCTCTCCTTACATGGTCTAGGCTATCACACCATATACAACGATGAACAAAGCCTTCTCTCATCTGAGGTCTCTGCATAGCAGGTTGTACATTCTGCTCCTTCTCTTCTAACCTAGTGAGCTTAAGCTTAAGCTCCTTCATACCCTTAATCAACTCATCAAGCGGTGAGTCTTCCTCTCTAGCAATTACCAAAGCGGGCTTAGCAGGCAACTGCTTGACAGGAATTATCAGAGGTGCTGCTTCACTTACCACCACCTTGTCCCTTCTTCTCTGTCTCTTGGTCAGCAAAGAGACAGCCTCTTCGACCTCCTTCCAATCAGTCTTTAATCCTCTCTCCTCACTCTTGTCTTCCAACAACAACTCAAGCTTCTCCTGAATAGTCACGTCCGCTGCTTGTAGGAAAAGCTCGGTCTTCTCAACCTCTAGTGTAAGCTTTTCTGTCCTAGAAAGCTGAGCATACTGACGATCAAACTCCCTTAACAACTCATTTACAGACAAACCTTTGTTAGGTTTAACCACCCACTCCAAGAATGTCCTCTTGGTCACCCTCTCTGAATCTTCAGTGTAGTACTCCTCCTTCAAAGCTCGCATAAAACTCTCTCAACTCTGTCCTTGCTGCTGCTTGAGCTCCTTCACACGCCCACGAATCTCAGGCACAACAGCAAGTTCAAAGTTCTCCACCATCTCCTTCTCAGGTACCTTGTTCACCTCCATCTCCCTAGCATAGTATCGCACATACTTGGAAATATCTGTACCTTTGAACTGGTCCATCTGGTGCACCACAGATTGCAACGCCTTGGTTGCTAACACCTCCTTCCTCTCTGTGCTCTGCTGCTGCTGCATGAACATGGAAAAAGCTTGGAACATCTTCATCGTAGCAGCATCCAACTGAACAGGTAGCTGAGCAACAGCAGCAGCTCCACTTGATGATCCTTGGTTGGCCATGATATCTGATCCTGTAACACTCTCAAGAAAACTCCCACCCAAGGTGTTTCACGTCGAGTTCACCAAAAGAGAGAGTATGTCGGAGTGTGATCCGTCTACCTAGGAAAGCGCTGGGCTTCTGGCTGTGGTTGTTTACTCAAGAGGTTGGCTTTCAGGTCACAACAGGAGCTATAAACACTCACACAGGAGTGTAGGATCCTCTGATATGCTCAAAAAGCGAAATCTAGGTCTCACTGGTAGTAATAGGCTTAGGCGGTGAACTTGACACACAAGGAGAGGAAAACTATGAAGGTTTAGACTTCTAAACTTCCCCTACATGCAAATGAGGCACTACTGAACACACACACGAAGTTTCAGCCTGAGATTGAATTCTAGCACAGAGATATGAACAGAAAAGTTCTGAATAAGAGAATTATGGCAATTTCTGGTACCTAGACAGCTATTCAGACATAGAATAGAGAATTGGCTCGATGAATTTCAAATCTTCTCACAGTATTTGAAGTCTACAGGATGCTGAACATCCCTGTGAAGTTGGGACTCCTGAATGTTTGTAGAACTCCAGATATCCTTCTCTAAAGTCGCTGCTCTAGATTAAGAGCTTTTCAGACCCCCTCTGCTTCAGCGGCCGCCCTGAATTACTCAATTACTCAAATGATTCAAAACTTTTTGGACAGTCGTAGCCCTCCTGACAGTGAACGCAACCACGAAGTTTTGAAGTGATTTCCTCAATTCTGCTGCAATTGGCACCGAAAACCCTAAAATCAACAAAAGTGATGCAGTTTTGGCACAATCCGAACTTCAATTGTGCATAACTCCTTGTTTATTGATCCAAATCGAGCAAAATTTTCACTGACAGTGCTTGGCACGACGAGCTCTCTCTTCCTGTGTTTTCAGATTTCGAAGATCCCTCACCAATTGCTCGAACTCCACTCTAGAGCTCTTTTTCTAAACTTAGAGTTTTACAAAAGACAAAAATGGACCAATGGGAGTTCATAGCTCCACTTGACTGTCCTTTTGTGCCTTAAACTACCTGGTAACTTTTCTACACTCATAAGCTACCACGTCAAGCCCCCTAGAGTGCCAGCGTAAAACTTAAACTACCTAAAATGACACATAGCCCCGAAAAATAACTTAAATTAGCTAGAAAGCGTGCATGGGCGACAAGTAAGTACAACCCATGAGCTCAAACCCCTATCAGCATGGAAACCCTAAGTTATGTACATTAAACGTCATAGACAAATAAGAAGTCACTTGCACAAGCGCACAAATGCTTGAACAAGACAACTAACATACTATCAGCCTGCTAGGACTCAAAATAGTGTTAACACCATATGCAAAGGTGTCAAACATATACATAAAGGACTAGAAGTAATATGAGCTAACTTCTAGAACTACCAAACCTAAGCGTCGGAGTAGAAGTCAAGCATGTAGCCGCCAAATGGCGCGACAACGGGAAGATCCTCAGTACAGCTTCTGGCTGCTTCTGATGCGCCTTCAGTCTTCTGCGCGCTTCCGCTCGTCAATCCTAGCTCCAATGTGATTCCACGATCCTGCTGCTGTCGTCAATCTTGAATCCTGCCCCTCTGCTGCTACAATCGACCTTGCTCTATCTTCGAACCTCTCTAATCGACCCTCAATGTCTGCTTCCTGAAATCCGCAGGGATTCCTTCAGCTCAACTGTGCTTCCAGCTCACCAGAATCGATCTCACTCCTTCTCTAACGTCAATTTGATCCTATGTTCACAATCTCACTCTCCTTGCTTCCACCATTCACTTTGATACCTTGATTGCAATCGACCTCCTAGTGCGTAGTTGCCCTTCGGTGCGGAAAGCAGTAAGTTGATTTCGTGCTAATGTGTCTTCTCTCGTATCTTCCTTGTGCGATTAGGGGTTTGACCTCCTTGACCTACCTACTACCATGGTGACTACCATGGTGGCTACCTGGTAGGTACACCTACCCTTCTCCTAGGTGGTGCGTGGTGGGTATCCATGCAGTCGTGATTGCTGTCTTCTGGAAGACACCCGTCTTCTGTCTTCTGTCTTCCGTCTTCTGGAAGACACAACCGAGAAGACATGTTCCCGAAAGATGTCCGTCTTCTGTCTTCCGAAGAAGTCGACTGCTCCATCTTTCCTCTAAGCAAGATATAATCTTAAATAACAAGGTTATCTCAATTACATAGACATGTTATTAACTTCAAAAATTTCAAAAAATCGTAAATCCTGTAAATTGTGGGCACCACACTCACTAAGCACACCAATTCTTTTAAAATCTTTTTTGGTTTTTTGCACAACTTTTTTTTCCTATTTCTGAAGATCAGCGAACTGTGTATATACAGCAAATCCACTCTCCAAATATCTCACCACTATTGTACAAAAGACATTATCCTTCTCAAGCGAGAGTACCTTCTTCCTTGTATCACCATAACATCGCTCTATAGTGGTACATGTTAAAAATCTTTGAACTCCTCAATGATTCTAGGTAGAGAACCACTACCCAAATAATCTCAGTTACACTTATGATTAGCAAGTACAGTCAAGAATTGCACCGTTTTTTCCGTCTTGACTCCCTATCCGAGCATAAGGCAGAATCGTCATCCAACACCTTAGTCTCCATCTTTATGACTATAATGAATGATTGACCAAGAATAACCGGATAGGAAGTAGTATCTTGAACGACAACATTTTGTTCAAGTACCACATTGCTGATCTTTCACATCCGGATAAGCACCATAGAGATCTTCTTGCATGTGATTCTTGTGTGAATCATCCAACCATGCTCCGTGTCAATAGACCATCTCTCACGCTTGTAGATGTCCTTGGAAATTATGTTGACCTCAGCTCCGTGATCGACAAGAGCAGTCATCAGATCAGTCATGTCTCCTAGCTTCACCAACGTCTCCGTAGTGGCTCTTGCCCAATGTCCTCTAGTGTAATGACTAGGACCCCTATCATCTCTCTCATCCTCGTCCACATCAAATCAAACTTTATGAGTGTTGCAAAAATGAGCCAACTCTTGCTCCTCCTCCTCTGGTACCACTATGTCTAGAGCACTGGACACTACGATCTCCTCGTCAATTACCTCTTCCGCTTGATAATGTCAACGATGACATGGTGAAACTCCTTCTTCGCGATTCCAAATATCTCTCGCAAGTTAGACTCAATCTTGGTATTGAGCACCTTCTCCTACAACACCTCTTTCAGGATGGCTGTTGCTTCAATATTTGATTGCAGCTTATACATGAGAGCTTTGCCCTTCTCCCTACCCTTACTCTTCTCTGAACTTCCAGAAGGTAAGACATCCATAGCTTCCTCTCATAGAGGTGTCGGCTCCTATCGGAGTTGATCTCCTTTTTGTTGTCTCTTGGCAGCCGCTCTCTCTTCACTTGGATCAGCATCATCCCTCTTACGCTTCTCTTCCATGATAGCTTCATGTTGAGTCTTGGCTACGAGGCATGTATAGATATGATATCTATTGGATCATCTCATCCATGTGGCTGTTTTGAGCAACTCTTCCCTTGTCATTTTTTCCTTTTTGACCGTGCTCACAGCATGACTCCACATATTAGTCATATCCACATGTTTCAGAAAAATACTCTCCTTCTCATTGATCATCTTGATTCCATAGGTAACAGTTTCTACGGATGTCACATCATGTACGGTTAGATGATCTTCCGAAATCTTCTTCATCCCTCCTCTCTCGAAGTTGGTCTTGAGAGTCTCTCCGTTGTCTCTCAATGCGATCTTTCCTTCCTTCCAGAAAAGTATGTCTTGCTGCAAGACATCAACAAAACTTCTGCACTCCTTTCATTGATGGTCGGTACTATCACACACAAATACATCTTGTGTACAGGTTATACCTCTGTTTCAGTACAAGCCTCTCTTCAGGTGCTCCACCCTTCTCCTCCAAACTTGTCAACTTGATCTGTAAATCTCTCATCTTCTTCTCCAAATCTTCCATTGCTTGATTTTGCTGTGGTGTAACGGTAGTGATAAGAATAGTAAGAATCGAAATAGTATGTAGAGGAGCAGTCTGCACCGTTGGTTGTCTTCACGGTATCACAATTGACGGTTGTAGTGACGAAGGATTTCTCCTTTTGCCCATTTAGTATACAAGATATCGTTCCCACAGAGGATTTGCACAAGTAACGCTGCTCTAAGTTCTAAGATCTGTTCAAACACACAAACACATGGGTTTTGCCTAGAAATCCCGTCTTCTCACAAAACCACACAAAACAACACGTCTTCCAGACACGCCAAATGGTGCTCTGGGCCCAAACAAACAACTACCAATTACAATACCACACAACTATTCACAGAGAAGCTCGGGAAGACGATCTTCCTGCTTCCAGATTGCTTCTTCCGATCTTCTCGATACCGTCTTCCCGAAGCGATTCTCGTCTTCTGGGGGTTCAACTCGTCTTCTCACACCTCCAGAAGGCTGTCCTGCTTCGCAGAAGTCGACTAGCAACGGTCGTTACACCTTATTCTCACACTCACAATTCAACGGGTTAGATCATTCACAGGGTGTATGCCCCCTGTAGCCTTCCCAGGCTTCTGCCTACGGAAGTTGTCTTCCTGCAGCACTACAACGACATTCACCTCCACGGAAGCTCAATAGAAGTATCGGAAACTCACTAGAAGAAGGTAAGAAGATGGGGAAGATGGGAGAAGATGGGGGAAGATGAGAAAAATCAAACAAGAGAAAACAAGATGAAAAGAGTAAATTAAGATTCCGACAGGCTTCTAGTCCGGATCCTGACTAACAAGCCATCCCTACTTGTAATAGTGTAGTGACGAAGGATTTCTCCTTTTGCCCATTTAGTATACAAGATATCGTTCCACAGAGGATTTGCACAAGTAACGCTGCTCTAAGTTCTAAGATCTGTTCAAACACACAAACACACGGGTTTTGCCTAGAAATCCTGTCTTCTCACAAAACCACACAAAACAACACGTCTTCCAGACACGCCAAATGGTGCTCTGGACCCAAACAAACAACTACCAACTAAAATATCACACAACTATTCACAGAGAAGCTCGGGAAGACGATCTTCCTGCTTCCAGGTTGCTTCTTCCGGTCTTCTCGATACCGTCTTCCCGAAACGATTCTCGTCTTCTGGGGGTTTAGCTCGTCTTCTCACACCTCCAGAAGGCTGTCCGGCTTCGCAGAAGTCGACTAGTAACAGTCGTTACACCTTATTCTCACACTCACATTCCAACGGGTTAGATAAATCACAAGGTGTATGCCCCCTGTAGCCTTCCCAGGCTTCTACCTACGGAAGTTGTCTTCCTGCAGCACTACAACGACATTCACCTTCACGGAAGCTCAATAGAAGTATCGGAAGCTCACTAGAAGAAGATAAGAAGATGGGGAAGATGAGGGAAGATGGGAAGAAGAAGAAATCCAAACAAGAGAAAACATGATGAAAAAGGGCAATTAAGATTCCGACAGGCTTCTAGTCCGGATCCTGACTAACAAGCCATCCCTGCTTGTAATAGTTTGGGGAGGAAGACAACAAACGTGAGTACTGTAGCACCGTCTTCTACTCGAGGATGTCGTCTTCTGTTGCGGGAAGAAGGCTTCCTTCTTCTTCACTTCGCTGCTTTGACTGCTCTGTCTTCTGGGATCCCTTACCCGGAAGACCGTTCGTACGCAGATCCCAAGTGCTCTACTGAACGAGTCAAGCTACACTCCACAACTGTTGACATTCACCGCCACTCAAGAAGAACACTTCCCATGCACAATTGGGAGCGAATTCAATGAACCCACCATCCAGAAGACATGGACAAAGCTGCTGCACTCAAATCCACAATCTATTCCCCGAGAAGAAGTCACAATGGCATTGGGAAGCTCACTCCCTCTACTTTCTGCGCCTACTCCTCGACACACCAGGCTAGCTAACAAGACTGCACGAGGATGCCGTTCCCTGTTCTTAGACTGTCCCTGCTCTAATGTGTCTCTCCTGCCTGCCTGTAGAATAGGTGTGTATGTTCAGTTACTGCCGAATTCTACAGAACTGGCAGAGCTCCCAGAGAGCTTTTCTCCTACCTTGCTATCCTATTTAACCATCTGCCTTGGGAAGCGACCACCAAGGAGAGAGAGAGAGACGCTGACAAGAGGTTGTCACCTCACATGCATGCGGTCCCTCTTCCCAATTAGCCCTCCACTGTATTACTCCTACGCTACCTATGCTGCCACATGGGGTCCTAACTATTTTTACATGGAAAACTGCCACCCTTAAGATAGCATGTCCAATCCTACTAAATCTGGAAGTGTCGATTGAGTTCGCTAACTACTCTGATTGCTCGGTGGCAATCTCTACATGATCTGCTCCTACCGGAGCTACTACCTCGACTTCTGATGGGCTGGGAAGCCCTGTACTTACCTCGGGTACCACTGAGGTAGCTTCCCTCTCCTCGCTCTTCGCTGGCCCTGCTATTTCTGCGGCTGCGTCTTCCTCGGCTTCGACTTCGGAAGACGGAATGGTCTTCTGGAAAGACAAGTCGAATGGTGCGTCTTCGATCTTCTGAGGCACAGATGCAGTACTAGGGACCATGGTGATATCATAGGGGTCCGGGGAAGTCGCTTCCTCCACGCGGAATACATGGGAAGATGGCTCGTCTTCCTGTCTTCCAGAAGACATCATGTCTTCCGGGGCGTCTTCTGGAGTCTTCTCGTCTTCCAACGCTGTCACCACCAAGTGTACAGCGAGATCGAACTCCTCCTTCTCCATTCCGGATCCTGTCGAGGGTGCTGGGGTTTGGGAAGATGCGGTTGCAGGTGTCGGAAGTGAGGGAAGACCATAAAGTGTCTTCACTCCTTCTATCTGTCTATCCAGGTACCTGAACATGCTATCTCTGCATTCCACCAACCTCGTCTTGGACTCGCTGTCCCATTCCCTAGCTAAGATAAGTAACTTCTTACCCGTGGTGAAGTTGAACTTCTTCCGAAGCGCTGCTACCGATTGAGCTAGCATCTTCTGCGCACGGGCCTCCGCTGCTTCCCTCTACGTCTTCTCTGTTGCAGCTCGCGCTTCTGCGGCTTCTCGCTGCATCTTCCAAGTGGTCTGCTCTTCTGCGAGGGTAGTGATCTTCTCCCGTACTCGGAGAACTTCCGGATCACGCTGCTGTACTCGCGTCTGCAACTCCTGGTTGCTCTTCCGAAGTTGTATCGACTCCTTGGCAGAAGCGGCTGCTTCCGCCTTGTACATGGCTGCAAGCTTCTCCGTAGTGCGGAGACTAGCTTCCAGAGACTCCGTCTTCTGCTGGCTATCTTCCTGTCGCAGCAAGGTGCGCAGGCCGAATCCAGGCTGTAAGGGCTTCTCCTGTGCCCTCGCTCTTCTTTCCAGCAACTCCATAGCGGGCTGGATCTCCTTCTGGAAGTAGGCACTGAACTCTTCCAGTCGTCTTCCTGCAGAAGACAAGTTCATCCCCACCACTCGCTCGAGGGTGTCGACTTCGTCTTCCAGAGGCAAGGGAGCCTCTTCCACCACTACGGCCTTCATCTTCTACGCACGAGAAGAAGCTACTCTTCTCATCTTCCGGGGTGGAAGACTCCTCGTGGCAGGAGCGGCTCTCCTCTTTGCGCTTCCTCGCATCGCAGTAGGAGTGCCCATCCATCCTTCGTCTTCTGGAGTCTTCGGAAGACTCCGAGGTGTTACAGAAGCTGTCTTCTGCTCCGATCGGGTACTCAGCAAGTCTTCCTCCGAGTCCGAGTCCGATCCTGAATGGATGAGGGAGATGGGTGTCCTCGGTACACTTCTGTGGTCCATCTTCCTCACTGGCGTGGCGTCTTCCGACCCACTAGACTCGTCTTCCCTCACCAGAAGCGTCTTCTGGTGAGAGCCGGGCCTCAGCTGTGGCATCAGAGTGGGAGGGGGCGTTGCTGCTGCCTCTCGGTCATCGTCTTCCGAGGTCTCCTCCTTCACCTCCTGTCGCTCCGTTGGCCCATACACTGCCAGCTGATCTTCCCTAAGATCCCCCATGGCTACATACAAGTAGCAGAAGAAGGGCGTCAGATGTCCTCCCGCCGGGGTACCCAAGTATGCTAGCTCCGTCTGTACATAGTTGTGGATGTACGCGCCCCAGTAGATTGGCACTCTGTCATCCCACACTGATTCCAAGAACTCCACGTCCTGATCTCCTAAGTACCTTGTCTTCTGCGCTTTTCCCTTGGGGAAAAGATGCAGAAATAACTTCGCCAGAAGTCGCTTCTTCGGCTCCCGGTAAGACTCTATCTTCCAACCGTTCCTCCCCTGCTTGTCTTCCACGAAAAGGCAGGTGGTACTCCCAGGTACATGCCATGAACTCACAATCCTAGGCAAGATCTTCTTCTCGTACCAATATCCTCGGTTCTCGGTCTCAGGCCTGTGAAACGCCTTACGCCACCAGTCTTCTGTCCAAGAAGATGGTCTTCCCCGAGCAACTCATGCCTTCGCAGGTACACGGTTACGCGGTGGTAACGCGGCCCATACCTCCTCCAGAAGCCCTTGATCTACGAGGTTCCAGTCCCACAGGAAGAAGTCGAGACCCAACTCCTTGAGGAAAGGAGTGGCCTCGGCCAATTCTGTCGCTGGTAACACCAGGCCTCGCGGATGCATCGACATACCTGGAAGATCTGCTGCACTAAACCACAAGCACCTACTATGAACTGAAGGCTCAGTTCTTCCCGAGTGCCCCGCTTCCACTCTCAGAAGACGAAACTAGTCTTCCAGAAGACAGCTACTCCGTCTTCCGGGATTCTAACAGTGCTTCCTAAATAGCTCTCGTCTTCCGAGCTATATCTAAACAATCCTATCTAAGCAAGGCCTCGCATGGATTACCAAGAAGACAACCCACCTTGCATTACATCCTACTTCTTATCAGAAGATACAAGATATGCGAGAAGTAGAGTATGAGAAAGGTTCAGAAGATGGTTGCGGACTCCTGCGGTGACAGTGGCCTCTGGGAAGACACTTGGGACAGCTTCCGATTCAATGTCGTTCTCGGAAGACCTCTCGAAGTCAGACTTCCCTTCACTGATCTCACCTGTCTTCTTCTTCCTACGCGCAATCTATCCTCACAACAGACTCAAAACATGTGCACTCTGTTCTTCTGACTTCTCACCTCTCATACGCACTCAGAAGAAGTTTGCTGCATGATGGGAAGACATGACCCTCGACCATTCTCTCCAGATTCTGCCAGCAATACTTCTCACAACTCTCTTCTAAGTTCGGGAAGAAGAAGGAACGGCTGCTATGGATCGGACAGAAGAGACCCGAAATGGACCCTCACGTCTTCTCGCTCATTTTGCCAGCATTTCAGTCTTCTAGTCTCTCTAGGAAGATGTGGAGTTGAGAAGCTTGGAAGACCGGGAGGCACAGGCCTAGTTCCCGAGTTCCAACTTCTCGAAATAACACAACAACTCACCACACCACTCAGGCTTCGTATCAAGTCTCTCTAAACACAAAAGCAAAGCAAATCCACTCTTGATACGAAATGTGTTCAGTCGACTTCCGAAGACAGTCTTCCGAAGATGTCTTCCGAAGACAGTCAAGTTCAAGAAGCGTCTTCCGAGGATATTCCCATCTTCCGAATCGTCTTCTATTTCAAGTTTCGGGGGTAGAGAGGTAGTAGGGTAGAGAAATTGATAGTTGGGTTCGCCAATTTGAAGACTAGGGGTAGGGAAGCTCGAATTGAGCTCGGGAAGAAGCAAGGAGATATCTTGACAGAAATTGGGCAGCGCTTCCGCGCCCAATGTTTCAATAGGAAAGATGGGGGGTGGGGTAATCGATCAAGCTGCCTGCACACAATCAAGGAAGCGCGGGGAGTACCAGACAATGGCAAGAAGAAGTGGGAAGGAGAAAGAACAGGGGAAAGAACCTCTACAGTCTTCTTTGGCTCCCCGAGTTGCCTTCGACCTCCGCGCGCTTCTGGCTCTCGTCCTAGCTTCCAATGCGACTCCACACGACTGCGCCTGCTGTCAATTTCGGTCCACACCTCGATTCCACCTCTGCTTCTACTCGCCACTCTTCACTGTCAACTTCTCGGAAGCTCCACAGAAATGCCTTTGCTCTTTCTGCTGTTTGTGCTCCCGCAATCAGATTTCACCCTTCGCCTAGCTGCCAACGTACTCTCTACTACCTCGATGTCTTACTCGATTCCTCTCTCAATGCTAGCTCGAAGTTCACTCTCTCAATCGATCTTCTTCAGGCGCACTGTGCTGCGGGAAGTTGGAAGGTGGCTAATGTGCTTCCTCACGCATCTTCCCCGCAGATTAGGGGTTCTCGTCCTTGGTGTCTTCCTGACCTACCTACCTATTCGGTGCGCTACAGTAGGTACACCTACTTGTTTATCCGAAAACTCGTGGTCAGGCCTTCGTGATCGGTGTCTTCCGGAAGACAGGTGTCTTCCGCCGTCTTCCCATCTTCCGCCGCCTTCCTATCTTTCGAAGACGCAACTGAGAAGACGGTCTTCCGAAGACGGTCGTCTTCTGAAGAAGTCAACTTCTTATTACAAACAGCTCTTAAGATCATCTTCCTGTTAAGGAAGACGTAACCTTAAGTAACAACGCTTCTTCAGTTATATAAACAAGTCATTAATCTCAAAAATTTCAAAAATTCGTGAATACTGTAATTTGTGGACACCACATACGCCCACCCTCACATGTTTGCGTCCCCGCAAACATCAGTGGTTCCTGCACTTCTGTTTACGTCCAGTACTTCTTGACGCGCCACCCATTAACACGAGTGGTCATCAATGTACCGTCCAACTCTTCCAACTGCAAAGAGCCATTGTCGAAGACATCTAAGACACGGTAAGGTCCCATCCAGCGAAGATGAAGTTTCCCGGGGAACTTAATATGACAGTTGTCATAGAGGAGTACCAAGTCTCCGTCCACAACAGTCACCTTCCTCAACTTGCTATCGTAGTTTACCTTACGTTGCGCTTGCACCTCGTATGTCTTCTCCAAAGCTGCATTCCTGTCTTCTTCAAACTCTACGAAGTTTAGAAGACGCTGCTCCTGGCTCTCTTCTTCTCCCATGCGTTCGGATACGGCTAACCGGTATGTTGGGACCTCTAACTCAATAGGCACAATGGGCGTCATGCCGTAAGTTAGGTAGAAAGGCGTCTTCTGGGTAGTGACTTTAGGTGAAATTCTGAAAGCCCACAACAATTTCGTGTCCCAGTCATACGCATGGTTAACAGTTACCTTGTTCAGGATGTTACACAGAAGACCGTTCGACTTCTCCGTCAGCCCATTAGCTTTCGGGTTGTATGGCGTCGTCTTCCGATGCTTAATCCTGAAGTATTGGGTCAGGAGGGAGATAGTCTCATTTAAGAAATGAGTGCCCTTATCTGACACCAATTCCAGCGGACATCCATACCTAGTGATGATGTTATGCCATAGAAACCTTGCTACTACTGCAGCATCGTTCTTTCTCGTGGCCTCGCCTTCCACCATCTTGGTGGCATAGTCGGTAGCTATTAAAATGTACCTTGCTCGTGTTCTTCTCGCCACCGGGGCGATAGGTCCTACAAAGTCGATTCCCCACTTTTCGGACGGGG
The DNA here is from genome assembly GCA_036924285.1 of Asterella californica. NCBI lineage: Eukaryota > Viridiplantae > Streptophyta > Marchantiopsida > Marchantiales > Aytoniaceae > Asterella > Asterella californica. The sequence goes on from JAYKYS010000013.1 coordinate 877,727, forward strand.
CAAGCGGAAGAATGGGAGTAAGAGGTCACCTTGTTGTAGCGGTCGGTCTTCCCACCCTCTGGCATGCATCGCACTTCCTGATCTCCTGGAAAGTGTCTCGGTACATAGTTGGCCACCAGTATCCGGCGTCTAGCATCTTCTTCACTGTTGTCTTCAATCCGTAGTGACCCCCAGCATCTTCGTAGTGAAGACCTGTGATCACTGCTTTTATCTCTGACGGCTCGAGACATCTTCTCAGCTTCTCGTCATGTCCCTTTCGAAACAGGATACCCTGGAAGATAGCATATGGACCTGCTTTGTGTAAGAAGACGGCCTTCTGCTCCGCATCCATTCCCTCGGGGTACTGTTGGTCTTCCAAGAACCTTCTCAAGTCCTTGAAGATCGACTCTTCTGTGGAAGTCGCAAAGACTGGATCAGAAGATCTAGTCTCGTCTTCTGGGAAGCAGGCGGTACGCCCCCCCTCAGATGAAAGTGTCTCTGCGAAAACTGAAAACAACTTCTCGTCAGGAAACTCGTCTTCCACTTCATCTTCTCGTCGTTCTGTCTCCAACCTGGATAGGTAGTCAGCATTAACATGCTGTCTTCCGGGCCTGTACTCAACTGTGTAAGTAAATTCCTGGAGTAGGAGAATCCACCTAGCTATCCTGCCAGACAAATCTGCTTTCTTTACAAGATGTTTCAAAGAGAAGTGATCTACATAGAAGACAAACGGGTTTGCCAGAAGATAGTGTCTAAACTTCCTACAGGAGTAAATCATGCCAAGACACTCCCTTTCGGTTGTCGAGTACTTCTTCTCTGCATCACTGAGTTGTCTTCCCGCGTAGTAGATGGGGTAATCCTTCTTCTTCTCATCTTTCTGACTCAACACCACCCCGATGGCAAAAGCAGAAACATCCACATAAATGTGGAAGATCCTTTCTCAATCAGGCGGCCGTAGGACAGGGGATTCCGACAGAAGCCTCTTCATTTCTTCGAATGCTTCCTGCTGCTCAGAAGACCAAATGTATGGTTCGTCTTTCTTCAGCAACTTAGTGAGTCTTCCTGCTATCTCTGCGTACCTGTCAATAAACCTCCGGTAGTATCCTACGTTGCCAAGGAAGCTTCTCAACTGTGTCAGGTTAGCAGGTGGGTGGAGTTTCATGATGACTTCCACCTTAGCACAGTCGACTTCTATACCTCTTCCGGAAATCCTATGTCCTAGCAAGATCCCCTCTGACATACCAAAGAAGCATTTCTCAGGGTGAAGTGCCAAACGATGTTCTATACACTTCAGAAAACACTTCCTCAGAAATATCAAGTGGTCTTCTCTCGATCCAAACACACAGAAATCATCCAAGAAAATCTCCATAAAGGTGCGAAGATACTCCTTGAAGATTGTAATCATCAACCTCTGGAACGTGGCTGGTGCGTTGCATAAACCAAACGGCATTTGATTGTATGCGTACGTGCCCCAATCAGTAGTGAAAGTGGTTTTCGACTTGTCTTCTTCTCTGATTGAAACTTGGTTGTACCCAGAATACCCATCCAGGAAGCTGTAGAACTCATGTCCTGCTACCTGATCTAACACAGAGTCGGTGAATGGTAAAGGGTGATGATCCTTTTTCGTGGCCAAGTTCAGCTTCCGGAAGTCCTGACACACTCGGATCTTCCCTGTCTGCTTCTTCGGCACGATGACAATGGGAGCTACCCATTCATTGCTAAGTACTGGGAAGATGACTCCTGCCTTCAAGTATTGGTCAATCTGGTCCTTCACCAGAAGCGAGTACTTGGGGTTGAGCCGGTACTGCCTCTGCCGTGCAGGAACAACGCCTTCTAGCAAGTCGATGCGATACTCTCCCAATTCTCGAGGTATGCCCTTCATGTCTTCTATGGTCCACGCGAAGACATCCTGGAACTCTGTCAGAAGTTCTCGAAAGTCTTCCAACTGCTGGCCCTCGATCACCTTGGAAAGCTTCAGCTTCTTCCCAGGAGCAACCTCCATCTCTTGGAGATCATCCGGGTTCACCATTCCTTCAGTGTGACTGTACTCACTAGCACCGAAGTATTCCGGTTTGGGAGCTTCTTCTAGTTCGGATTCGTCTTCTGGAAGACCAACTGTCAGGTCTTCCGAAGGGAAGACGGTATTCTCGTCTTCTGGAAGACCAACTATCGGATCTTCCGAAGGGAAGACAGTATTCTCGTCTTCTGGAAGCTCTTCTTCCGCAATCTCGTAGCACTCAATGTACCCACAGACCACATCGTCCACTTTCTCTGCTACTTCTGTAGCACACACGTTATTCACCATAAACTCATTATACCGTTCATCACTGTCAGAAGACGCAGCCGAGTCTTCTGAAGTGTACCCCTCTGTCGTAGACGGAGTTTCACCTTGGTGTCCAATCTTGATCCAAGGAAGCGAGACTTTACTCTTCTCACCAGACTTGGGTGTAGGATTGGGAAATCTCAAACGATGCCTTCTCCAGTCGGTATTCACATTTGCAGCATACAGCCATGGTCTTCCTATCAACACCTGATATCCAACCTTAGCTACAGGTCGCAAAATGATGTAAGTGAGGTAAAAAGATACTCCACCAATTACCGTCAATACATCTTTCAGTTGTCCCAAAGGTCGTCTTCTGGTCTGGTACGCCATTCTGAGAATTCTCGGAGTAGGCTGGAACTCAGTGAAGCCTAGGGCATGCGCCGTTTCTTCCGTCATGATGTTAACTCCCGAGCCGGAATCAATGGGTACCTTCTTCAAAAGACAGCCATGGATCTCCATATCAAGTTCTGGGGCTCCCAAGTCCTCATGCTCTATTCTTAAGATCGGGGTGCTCTTGGAAAGTTTAGCTGCCCTCCTCTTCCTCGATCCTCGAAGCACAGATTGTAACAACTTCCTGTAACCAGCGTTGTCATCCAACAGCTGTTGGAAGGTCACATCCGCCTTCTGATTCCACAAGTCTCGCAAGAAGTCGTACGGAGATCTTTTCAGAAGAGTGACCGGTGTTTCCAACAGAGAAGATGTAGTAGCTGCTTCCTTGGGTGGAAGACCATAAGAGTGTCTTCCCTCGACTGGAGGCTGTTCCCGTGAGACAGGTGTTGCCGTAGTCGGTGTAGGAAGCTGCTGTACTATCTTCCGTCTCTTCTCCAGTTCTTCTTGCATGATCGCTTCAACCTCTTGTCTTATGTCAGGAGCAAAGTACTTCGGATCTTCTCGGTCGTAAGTAGGAGAAGACGGCCGCTCGGGAGAAGATGACCTCTCCTTACGCTGCTTCTTCTTCTTGACGTCCTTCTGGCGAGATTCTGACTTCCCTTTGCTTCTGGTACTTACCTTGAACACAGCTTCATCCAAAACTTCCTCCGGAGGCCAACTATCTGAATTCGGGTCAGGATTCCAAACAGTACCATCCGTCAAAGTGAGAGATGACGCTTCTTCAGGTGTCTCCATCTTCTGAGCTGCAGTCGTCTTCTGCAACTGAGGTTCCTTTCCTTCGCGCTTCCCGGGATCTGGTTCGTCTTCCTCGATATGGAGACAATCCGTACAATCCCCAAGATCTTCTTCTTCTACCGTGATGTGCTGTACCACTGCTAACTCGAGCTTAGAAGATGATGCAGCTTCTGCAGGAGGTGTGGTATCTGCAAATCTCACCATTTGTCGTGGCCGTAAGGTCTGAGGACAATTCCCTGTGAAATGACCGGCTTCCTTACAGTTCCCACACAAGGGCACTTGCCCAATCTGTCTTCTCGGGTGAGGACAGGTGGACCACCAGTGTCCTGTCTCTCCACAATTATTGCACGCTCCAGGAAGAGGGTTGAGAGGTCGTTGTGATGAAGAAGGCTGCCAGGGTGTCCTGGTCTGTACATTGCTAGCTCTATCCCTCGGTACATAACGATTATATTGGGCGGGAGGCGTAGGAGTGAAGGGTTGGATCGTTTCGATCCTATAGCAGGTTTCCCCACTGGGATCGTGTAGATATCCCTCATCATCTTCTTCCCATCCTGCCCAGTTGACAGCTTGGTCCTGCGTACACTGATCTCTGGTGTGTCCAGAAGAGTTACAGAGGTTGCACCAAAGGTTTGGCCGGGAAGCTGTAGGCTGCTTCCGCTTGTCCTTCTGGTTCAGAAGATGAACTTTCAGGTCGGCAAACTGCTTCAGAACCTCATCGATGCGGGGATCAGGTGTAGACTGAATTATCTGAGTTTGAGGCATCTTCTGCACAACTTCCTCCCTTGCTCGCGTCTTCTCCTTCTTCTTCTTCCGCGTCTTCTTCTCTTGTTCAGATTCGGATTCTGAACTTTTGACAGTCGACTCTTCAGAAGTAGAGGTTGCTTCCGAATCACTGTTATCAGTTTCAGTGGACTTGGACTTCTTCTTGGACTTCCGGGAAGACTTCTTCGACTTCTTGGACTTCTTCGAGGTCTTTCCTTTGTCTTTCGTCATATTCCGAGTGATGCTCAAGGTTTCATACTGCTCGGCATGCTTCTGTACTTCTGCTAAATCATCACCTCCTCCTCTTCTGCAGTACAATTCCATATCCTGAGACAATCCTCCCAAGTACCAGTCCACAGCTTGCTGAGCACAGTAGTCGGGTCTTCCTTGGTTCTGAGGGATGTGATCCAAGAGGTCTTCAAACCTCTCGGTGTAATCCCGCAGTGTCTCTTTCTTCTTTCGTTCGAGCCTCTGAAGCTCTATGACGGTCATACGATCGTAGCCCACTCCTCTGAACCTCTTCAGAAAAGCTGCCTTCAGAGTAGCCCAAGCGGCCATTACTACAACATCATCCAACGTTTTACTCATCCACTTCCTTCCTTTCCCTTTGATCAAACTGGGAAATACACGGAGTCTGTCAACATCAGCGTCTTCCTTGTTGGATCTAGAGATGGTCTCGAACATCGTGATGAAGTCGTCCGCATCATCATCATCGTCGTACGGATGGTACTTCCGCCGAGTGTGGGAAGCCATGTTGACTGCCGGCTGGTGCGACTGCCAACTTCTTTCTTCCTCAGGTCCAGGTGGTGGAGATGGTCTTCTCGAAGGTCCAGTCTTCTGAGTCAGAGCTACTGTCACTGCTACCTCCTGAGACGTCTGGAACAATCTCCTCCAATCTTTCCTCACCTTGAGAAGCTTCTCCCGCACTTGGGAAGACGTCTTCCGAGTAACCAGTACCAAAATCTACTTTATACAGGTGATCACCCGGTTGGCTTCTATCTTCGCCAAAGATTATGCTCGAGATGGAAGGCTCTTCCAACTCTACCGATCGGATCTTCCTGAGCTCTTCTTCTTTCCTTTGGTGTCTCAAGGATATCCGCTGCTCTCTAGAAGCGGTTCGCTGGGGTGAGTTTACCCACTCAGGATCTTTACCCGTGCGTCTTCTGCTTCTTCCTCCGGTCGGAGGCATCCACCAGAGTACTGAGAACAGATGTCTCTCTTTTCTCTATCACTAGATCCGAGAGACCAAATGACTGAACAACCGATCACAAGTTCGGAACGTCTTCTTCTCCTGCTTCTGGTTGCACTCACTGCAATCTTCCGAGATCGAGTCTTCCAAGGAGTTCTTGGAAGCAGGGAAGCGGCTTCTTCCAACTTCCCCTGATGTATCTTATCAGCTTCTGGTTGCGGTTTCCGTCTTCTAGCAAGATAGAGTCCCACAACACATTCAACTACAATCGAAGTTAGTTCGAAACGAACCTAACTAATGACACACAGATCCAGGAAGCTTAGAACAGAAGTTACTAAGATGAAATCCCCGGCAGCGGCGCCAAAAATGGTTCCTCACTATATGTAGTGACGAAGGATTTCTCCTTTTGCCCATTTAGTATACAAGATATCGTTCCCACAGAGGATTTGCACAAGTAACGCTGCTCTAAGTTCTAAGATCTGTTCAAACACACAAACACACGGGTTTTGCCTAGAAATCCAGTCTTCTCACAAAACCACACAAAACAACACGTCTTCCAGACACGCCAAATGGTGCTCTGGACCCAAACAAACAACTACCAACTAAAATATCACACAACTATCCATAGAGAACCTCGGGAAGACGATCTTCCTGCTTCCAGGTTGCTTCTTCCGGTCTTCTCGATACCGTCTTCCCGAAACGATTCTCGTCTTCTAGGGGTTTAGCTTGTCTTCTCACACCTCCAGAAGGTTGTCCGGCTTCGCAGAAGTCGACTAGTAACAGTCGTTACATCTTATTCTCACACTCACATTCCAACGGGTTAGATAAATCACAGGGTGTATGCCCCCTGTAGCCTTCCCAGGCTTCTGCCTATGGAAGTTGTCTTCCTGCAGCATTACAACGACATTCACCTTCACGGAAGCTCAATAGAAGTATCGGAAGCTCACTAGAAGAAGATAAGAAGATGGGGAAGATGAGGGAAGATGGGAAGAAGAAGAAATCCAAACAAGAGAAAACAGGATGAAAAAGGGCAATTAAGATTCCGACAGGCTTCTAGTCCGGATCTTGACTAACAAGCCATCCCTGCTTGTAATAGTTTGGGGAGGAAGACAACAAACGTGAGTACTGTAGCACCGTCTTCTACTCGAGGATGTCGTCTTCTGTTGCGGGAAGAAGACTTCCTTCTTCTTCACTTCGCTGCTCTGACTGCTCTATCTTCTGGGATCCCTTACCCGGAAGACCGTTCGTACGCAGATCCCAAGTGCTCTACTGAACGAGTCAAGCTACACTCCACAACTGTTGACATTTACCGCCACTCAAGAAGAACACTTCCCATGCACAATTGGGAGCGAATTCAGTGAACCCACCATCCAGAAGACATGGACAAAGCTGCTGCACTCAAATCCACAATCTATTCCTCGAGAAGAAGTCACAATGGCATTGGGAAGCTCACTCCCTCTACTTCCTGCGCCTACTCCTCGACACACCAGGCTAGCTAACAGGACTGCACGAGGATGCCGTTCCCTGTTCCTAGACTGTCCCTGCTCTAATGTGTCTCTCCTGCCTGCCTGTAGAATATGTGTGTATGTTCAGTTACTGCCGAATTCTACAGAACTGGCAGAGCTCTCAGAGAGCTTTTCTCCTACCTTGCTATCCTATTTAACCATCTGCCTTGGGAGGCGACCACCAGGGAGAGAGAGAGAGACGCTGACAAGAGGTTGTCACCTCACATGCATGCGGTCCCTCTTCCCAATTAGCCCTCCACTGTATTACTCCTACGCTACCTATGCTGCCACATGGGGTCCTAACTATTTTTACATGGAAAACTGCCACCCTTAAGATAGCATGTCCAATCCTACTAAATCTGGAAGTGTCGATTGAGTTCGCTAACTACTCTGATTGCTCGGTGGCAATCTCTACATGATCTGCTCCTACCGGAGCTACTACCTCGACTTCTGATGGGCTGGGAAGCCCTGTACTTACCTCGGGTACCACTGAGGTAGCTTCCCTCTCCTTGCTCTTCGCTGGCCCTGCTATTTCTGCGGCTGCGTCTTCCTCGGCTTCGACTTCGGAAGACGGAATGGTCTTCTGGAAAGACAAGTCGAATGGTGCGTCTTCGATCTTCTGAGGCACAGATGCAGTACTAGGGACCATGGTGATATCATAGGGGTCCAGGGAAGTCGCTTCCTCCACGCGGAATACCTGGGAAGATGGCTCGTCTTCCTGTCTTCCGGGGCGTCTTCTGGAGTCTTCTCGTCTTCCAACGCTGTCACCACCAAGTGTACAGCGAGATCGAACTCCTCCTTCTCCATTCCGGATCCTGTCGAGGGTGCTGGGGCTTGGGAAGATGCGGTTGCAGGTGTCGGAAGTGAGGGAAGACCATAAAGTGTCTTCACTCCTTCTATCTGTCTATCCAGGTACCTGAACATGCTATCTCTGCATTCCACCAACCTCGTCTTGGACTCGCTGTCCCATTCCCTAGCTAAGGTAAGTAACTTCTTACCCGCGGTGAAGTTGAACTTCTTCCGAAGCGTTGCTACCGATTGAGCTAGCATCTTCTGCGCACGGGTCTCCGCTGCTTCCCTCTGCGTCTTCTCTGTTGCAGCTCGCGCTTCTGCGGCTTCTCGCTGCATCTTCCAAGTGGTCTGCTCTTCTGCGAGGATAGTGATCTTCTCCCGTACTCGGAGAACTTCCTGATCACGCTGCTGTACTCGCGTCTGCAACTCCTGGTTGCTGTTCCGGAGTTGTATCGACTCCTTGGCAGAAGCGGCTGCTTCCGCCTTGTACCTGGCTGCAAGCTTCTCCGTAGTGCGGAGTCTAGCTTCCAGAGACTCCGTCTTCTGCTGGCTGTCTTCCTGTCGCAGCAAGGTGCGCAGGCCGAATCCAGGCTGTAAGGGCTTCTCCTGTGCCCTCGCTCTTCTTTCCAGCAACTCCATAGCGGGCTGGATCTCCTTCTGGAAGTAGGCACTGAACTCCTCCTGTCGTCTTCCTGCAGAAGACAAGTTCATCCCCACCACTCGCTCGAGGGTGTCGACTTCGTCTTCCAGAGGCAAGGGAGCCTCTTCCACCACTACGGCCTTCATCTTCTGCGCACGAGAAGAAGCTACTCTTCTCATCTTCCGGGGTGGAAGACTCCTCGTGGCAGGAGCGGCTCTCCTCTTTGCGCTTCCTCGCATCGCAGTAGGAGTGCCCATCCATCCTTCGTCTTCTGGAGTCTTCAGAAGACTCCCAGGTGTTACAGAAGCTGTCTTCTGCTCCGATCGGGTACTCAGCAAGTCTTTCTCCGAGTCCGACTCCGATCCTGAATGGATGAGGGAGATGGGTGTCCTCGGTACACTTCTGTGGCCCATCTTCCTCACTAACGTGGCGTCTTCCGACCCACTAGACTCGTCTTCCCTCACCAGAAGCGTCTTCTGGTGAGAGCTGGGCCTCAGCTGTGGCATCAGAGTGGGAGGGGGCGTTGCTGCTGCCTCTTGGTCATCGTCTTCCGAGGTCTCCTCCTTCACCTCCTGTCGCTCCGTTGGCCCATACACTGCCAGCTGATCTTCCCTAAGATCCCCCATGGCTACATACAAGTAGCAGAAGAAGGGCGTCAGATGTCCTCCCGCCGGGGTACCCAAGTATGCTAGCTCCGTCTGTACATAGTTGTGGATGTACGCGCCCCAGTAGATTGGCACTCTGTCATCCCACACTGATTCCAAGAACTCCACGTCCTGATCTCCTAAGTACCTTGTCTTCTGCGCTTTTCCCTTGGGGAAAAGATGCAGAAACAACTTCGCCAGAATTCGCTTCTTCGGCTCCCGGTAAGACTCTATCTTCCAACCGTTCCTCCCCTGCCTGTCTTCCACGAAAAGACAGGTGGTACTCCCAGGTACATGCCATGAACTCACAATCCTAGGCAAGATCTTCTTCTCATACCAATATCCTCGGTTCTCGGTCTCAGGCCTGTGAAACGCCTTACGCCACCAGTCTTCTGTCCAGGAAGATGGTCTTCCCCGAGCAACTCCTGCCTTCGCAGGTACACGGTTACGCGGTGGTAACGCGGCCCATACCTCCTCCAGAAGCCCTTGATCTGCGAGGTTCCAGTCCCACAGAAAGAAGTCGAGACCCAACTCCTTGAGGAAAGGAGTGGCCTCGGCCAATTCTGTCGCTGGTAACACCAGGCCTCGCGGATGCATCGACATACCTGGAAGATCTGCTGCACTAAACCACAAGCACCTACTATGAGTTGAAGGCTCAGTTCTTCCCGAGTGCCCACAGTCTAGCTTCCACTCTCAGAAGACGAAACTAGTCTTCCAGAAGACAGCTACTCCGTCTTCCGGGATTCTAACAGTGCTTCCTAAATAGCTCTCGTCTTCCGAGCTATATCTAAACAATCCTATCTAAGCAAGGCCTCGCATGGATTACCAAGAAGACAACCCACCTTGCATTACATCCTACTTCCTATCAGAAGATACAAGATATGCGAGAAGTAGAGTATGAGAAAGGTTCAGAAGATGGTTGCGGGCTCCTGCGGTGACAGTGGTCTCTGGGAAGACACTTGGGACAGCTTCCGATTCAATGTCGTTCTCGGAAGACCTCTCGAAGTCAGACTTCCCTTCACTGATCTCACCTGTCTTCTTCTTCCTACGCGCAATCTATCCTCACAACAGACTCAAAACATGTGCACTCTGTTCTTCTGACTTCTCACCTCTCATACGCACTCAGAAGAAGTTTGCTGCATGATGGGAAGACATGACCCTCGACCATTCTCTCCAGATTCTGCCAGCAATACTTCTCACAACTCTCTTCTAAGTTCGGGAAGAAGAAGGAACGGCTGCTATGGATCGGACAGAAGAGACCCGAAATGGACCCTCACGTCTTCTCGCTCATTTTGCCAGCCTTTCAGTCTTCTAGTCTCTCTAGGAAGATGTGGAGTTGAGAAGCTTGGAAGACCGGGAGGCACAGGCCTAGTTCCCGAGTTCCAACTTCTCGAAATAACACAACAACTCACCACACCACTCAGGCTTCGTATCAAGTCTCTCTAAACACAAAAGCAAAGCAAATCCACTCTTGATACGAATTGTGTTCAGTCGACTTCCGAAGACAGTCTTCCGAAGATGTCTTCCGAAGACAGTCAAGTTCAAGAAGCGTCTTCCGGGGATATTCCCATCTTCCGAAACGTCTTCTATTTCAAGTTTCGGGGGTAGAGAGGTAGTAGGGTAGAGAAATTGATAGTTGGGTTCGCCAATTTGAAGACTAGGGGTAGGGAAGCTCGAATTGAGCTCGGGAAGAAGCAAGGAGATATCTTGACAGAAATTGGGCAAGGCTTCCGCACCCAATGTTTCAATAGGAAAGATGGGGGGTGGGGTAATCGATCAAGCTGCCTGCACACAATCAAGGAAGCGCGGGGAGTACCAGACAATGACGAGAAGAAGTGGGAAGGGGAAAGAACAAGGGAAAGAACCTCTACAGTCTTCTTCGGCTCCCCGAGTTGCCTTCGACCTCCGCGCGCTTCTGGCTCTCGTCCTAGCTTCCAATGCGACTCCACACGACTGCGCCTGCTGTCAATTTCGGTCCACACCTCGATTCCACCTCTGCTTCTACTCGCCACTCTTCACTGTCAACTTCTCGGAAGCTCCACAGAAATGCCTTCGCTCTTTCTGCTGTTTGTGCTCCCGCAATCAGATTTCACCCTTCGCCTAGCTGCCAACGTACTCTCTACTACCTCGATGTCTTACTCGATTCCTCTCTCAATGCTAGCTCGAAGTTCACTCTCTCAATCGATCTTCTTCAGGCGCACTGTGCTGCGGGAAGTTGGAAGGTGGCTAATGTGCTTCCTCACGCATCTTCCCCGCAGATTAGGGGTTCTCGTCCTTGGTGTCTTCCTGACCTACCTACCTATTCGGTGTGCTACAGTAGGTACACCTACTTGTTTACCCGAAAACTCGTGGTCAGGCCTTCGTGATCGGTGTCTTACGGAAGACAGGTGTCTTCCGCCGCCTTCCTATCTTCCGAAGACGCAACTGAGAAGACGGTCTTCCGAAGACGGTCGTCTTCTGAAGAAGTCAACTTCTTATTACAAACAGCTCTTAAGATCATCTTCCTGTTAAGGAAGACGTAACCTTAAGTAACAACGCTTCTTCAGTTATATAAACAAGTCATTAATCTCAAAAATTTCAAAAATTCGTGAATACTGTAATTTGTGGGCACCACAAATAGTTTGGGGAGGAAGACAACAAACGTGAGTACTGTTGCACCGTCTTCTACTCGAGGATGTCGTCTTCTGTTGCGGGAAGAAGGCTTCTTTCTTCTTCACTTCACTTCACAGACTCCGATCCTGAGTGAATGAGGGAGATGGGTGTCCTCGGTACACTTCTGGGACCCATCTTCCTCAGTGACGTGGCGTCTTCCGACCCACTAGACTCATCTTCTCTCACCAGAAGCGTCTTCTGGTGAGAGCCGGACCTCAGCTGTGGCATCAGAGTGGGAGGGGGCGTTGCTGCTGCCTCTTGGTCATCGTCTTCCGAGGTCTCCTCCTTCACCTCTTGTCGCTCCGTTGGCCCATACACTGCCAGCTGATCTTCCCTAAGATCCCCCATGGCTACATACAAGTAGCAGAGGAAGGGCGTCAGGTGTCCTCCCGCCGGGGTACCTAAGTATGCTAACTCCATCTGTACGTAGTTGTGGATGTACGCGCCTCAGTAGATGGGTACTCTGTCATCCCACACTGATTCTAGGAACTCCACGTCCTGATCTCCTAAGTACCTTGTCTTCTGCGCTTTCTCCTTGGGAAAGAGATGCAGAAATAACTTCGCCAGGAGGCGCTTCTATGGCTCCCAGTAAGATTCTATCTTCCAACCGTTCATCCCCTGCCTGTCTTCCACGAAAAGGCAGGTGGTGCTCCCAGGTACATGCCACGAACTCACAATCCTAGGCAAGATCTTCTTCTCGTACCAATATCCTCGGTTCTCAGACTCAGGCCTGTGAAACATCTTACGCCACCAGTCTTCAGTCCAGGAAGACGGTCTTCCCTGAGCTACTCCTGCCTTCGCACGTACACGGTTACGCGGTGGTAACGCTGCCCACACCTCCTCCAGAAGCCCTTGATCTGCGAGGTTCCAATCCCACAGGAAGAAGTCGAGACCCAATTCCTTGAGGAAAGGAGTGGCCTCGGCCAATTCTGCCGCTGGTAACACCAAGCCCCGCGGATGCATCGACATACCTGGAAGATCTGTTGCACTAAACCACAAGCACCTACTATGATCTGAAGGCTCAGTCCTTCCCGAGTGCCCACAGTCTAGCTTCTACTTCTCAGAAGACGAAACTAGTCTTCTAGAAGACAACTACTCCGTCTTCCGGGATTCTAACAGTACTCTCTAGATAGCTCTCGTCTTCCGAGCTATATCTAAACAATCCTATCTAAGCAAGGCCTCGCATGGATTACCAAGAAGACAACCCACTTTGCATTACATCCTACTTCCTATCAGAAGATACAAGATATGCGAGAAGTAGAGTATGAGAAAGGTTCAGAAGGTGGTTGCGGGCTCCTGCGGTGACAGTGGCCTCTGGGAAGACACTCGGGACAGCTTCTGATTCAATGTCTTTCTCGGAAGACTTCTCGAAGTCAGACTTCTCTTCACTGGTCTCACATGTCTTCGTCTTCCTACACGCAATCTATCCTCACAACAGACTCAAGACAACTGCACTCTGTTCTTCTGACTTCTCACCTTTCATACGCACTCAGAAGAAGCTTTGCTGCATGATGGGAAGACATGACCCTCGACCATTCCCTCCAGATTCTGCCAGCAAGACTTCTCACAACTCTCTTCTAAGTTCGGGAAGAAGAAGGAACGGCTGCTATGGATCGGACAGAAGAGACCCTAATGGACCCTCGCGTCTTCTCGCTCATTTTGCCAGCCTTCCAGTCTTCTAGTCTCTCTAGGAAGATGGGGAGCTGAGAAGCTTGGAAGACCGGGAGGCACAAGCCTAGTTCCCGACTTCCAACTTCTCGAAATAACAAAACAACTCATCACACCTCTCAGGATTCGTACCAAGTCTCTCTAAACACAAAAGCAAAGCAAATCCACTCTTGATACGAATTGTGTTCAGTCGACTTCCGAAGACAGTCAAGTTTAAGAAGCGTCTTCCGAAGATGTTCCCATCTTCCGAATCGTCTTCTGTTCCAAGTTTCGGGGGTAGAGAGGTAGTAGGATAGGGAAATTGATAGTTGGGGTCTCCAATTTGAAGACTAGGAGTAGGGAAGCTCGAATTGAGCTCGGGAAGAAGCAAGGAGATGTCTTGACAGAAATTGGGCAGCGCTTCCGCGCCCAATGTCTCAAATAGAAAGAATGGGGGGTGGAGGTGATCAATCAGGCTGCCTGCACACAATCAAGGAAGCGCGGGGAGTACCAGACAATGGCGAGAAGAGGTGGGAAGGGGAAAGAACAGGGGAAAGAACCTCTACAGTCTTCTTCGGCTCCCCGAGTTGCCTTCGACCTCCGCGCGCTTCTGGCTCTTGTACTAGCTTCCAATGCGACTCCTCTCGACTACGCCTGCTGTCAATTTCGGTCCACACCTCGATTCCACCTTCGCTTCTACTCGCCACTCTCCACTATCAACTTCTCGGAAGCTCCACAGAAACGCCTTCGCTCTCTCTGCTGTTTGCGCTCTAGCGATTCGATTTCACTCTTCGCCTAGCTGCCAACTTGTTCTCTCCTACCTCGATGTCTTACTCGATTCCTCTCTCAATGCTAGCTCGTGAAGCTCACTCTCTCAATCGATCTTCTCAAGCACGCTGTGCTTCGGGAAGTTGAATGCGCCTAATGTGCTTCCTCACGCATCTTCCCCGCAGATTAGGGGTTCTCGACCTTGGGTGTCTTCCTGACCTACCTACCTATTCGGTGCGCCCCAGTAGGTACACCTACTGTCTTACCCGAAAACTCGTGGTTGGTCCTTCGCGGTCGCTGTCTTCTGGAAGACAGGTGTCTTCCGCCGTCTTCTCATCTTTCGAAGATGCAACTGGAAGACGCTCTTCCGAAGACAGTCGTCTTCTGAAGAAGTCAACTTCTTATTACAAACAGCTCTTAAGATCATCTTCTTGTTAAGGAAGACGTAACCTTAAGTAACAACGCTTCTTCAGTTATACAAACAAGTTATTATTCTTAAAAATTTCAAAAATTCGTGCATCCTGTAATTTGTGGGCACCACATACGCCCACCCTCAAATGTTTGCGTCCCCGCAAACATCAGTGGTTTCTGCACTTCTGTTTACGTCCAGTACTTCTTGACGCGCCACCCATTAACACGAGTGGTCATCAGTGTACCGTCCAACTCTTCCAACTGCAAGGAGCCATTGTCGAAGATCTCTAAGACACGGTAAGGTCCCATCCAGCGAAGATGAAGTTTCCCGGGAAACTTAATATGGCGGTTGTCGTAGAGAAGCACCAAGTCCCCATCCACAACAGTCACCTTCCTCAACTTGCTATCGTAGTTTACCTTACGTTGCGCTTGCACCTCGTACGTCTTCTCCAAAGCTGCATTCCTGTCTTCTTCAAACTCTACGAAGTTCAGAAGACGCTGCTCCTGGCTCTCTTCTTCTCCCATGCGTTCGGATACGGCTAACCGGTATGTTGGGACCTCTAACTCAATGGGCACAATGGGTGTCATGCCGTAAGTTAGGTAGAAAGGCGTCTTCTGGGTTGTAACTTTAGGTGAAATCCTGAAAGCCCACAACACAGATGGCAGTTTCGTGTCCCAGTCATACGCATGGTTAACAGTTACCTTGTTCAGGATGTTACACAGAAGACCGTTTGACTTCTCCGTCAGCCCATTCGCTTTCGGGTTGTATGGCGTCGTCTTCCGATGCTTAATCCTGAAGTACTGGGTCAGGAGGGAGATAGTCTCATTTAAGAAATGAGTACCCCTATCTGATATCAATTCCAGCGGACATCCGTACCTAGTGATGATGTTATGCCAAATGAACCTTGCTACTACTGCGGCATCGTTCTTTCTTGTGGCCTCGCCTTCCACCATCTTGGTGGCATAGTCGGTAGCTATTAAGATGTACCTTGCTCGTGTTTTTCTCGCCACCGGGACGATAGGACCCACAAAGTCGATTCCTCACTTTTCGAACGGGGCAAGCGGAAGAATGGGGGTAAGAGGTCACCTCGTTGTAGCGGTCGGTCTTCCCACCCTCTGGCATGCGTCGCACTTCCTGATCTCCTGAAAAGTGTCTCGATACATAGTTGGCCACCAGTATCCGGCGTCTAGCATCTTTTTCACTGTGGTCTTCAGCCCGTAGTGACCCCCAGCATCTTCGTAGTGAAGACCTGTGATCACTGATTTTATCTCTGACGGCTCGAGACATCTTCTCAGCTTTTCGTCATGTCCCTTTCGAAACAGGATACCCTGGAAGATGGCGTAAGGTCCTGCCTTGTGTAAGAAGACAACCTTCTGCTCCGCATCCAATCCCTCGGGATACTGTTGGTCTTCCAAGAACTTCCTCAAGTCCTTGAAGATCGACTCTTCTGTGGAAGTCGCAAAGACGGGATCAGAAGATCTAGTCTCGTCTTCTGGGAAGCAGGCGGTACGCCCCCCCCTCAGATGAAAGTGTCTCTGCGAAACTGAAAACAACTTCTCGTCAGGAAACTCGTCTTCCACTTCATCTTCTCGTCGTTGTGTCTCTAGTCTGGATAGGTAGTCAGCATTAACATGCTGTCTTCCGGGCCTATACTCAACTGTGTAAGTAAATTCCTGGAGTAGGAGAATCCACCTAGCTATCCTCTCAGAGAAATCTGCTTTCTTTACAAGATGTTTCAAAGAGAAGTGATCTACATAGAAGACGAACAGGTTTGCTAGAAGATAGTGTCTAAACTTCCTACAGGAGTAAATCATGCCAAGACACTCCCTTTCAGTTGTCGAGTACTTCTTCTCTGCATCACTGAGCTGTCTTCCCGCGTAGTAGATGGGATAATCCTTCTTCTTCTCATCTTTCTAACTCAACACCACCCCGATGGCGAAAGCAAAAACATCCACATAAATGTGGAAGACTCTTTCCCAATCAGGTGGCCGTAGGACAGGGGATTCCGACAGAAGCCTCTTCATTTCTTCGAATGCTTCCTGCTGCTCGGAAGACCAAACGTATGGTTCGTCTTTCTTTAGCAACTTAGTGAGTCTTCCTGCTACCTCTGCGTACCTGTCAATAAACCTCCTGTAGTATCTTACGTTGCCAAGGAAGCTTCTCAACTGTGTCAGGTTAGCAGGTGGGTGGAGTTTCATGATGACTTCCACCTTAGCACAGTCGACTTCTATACCTCTTTCGGAAATCCTATGTCTTAGCAAGATCCCATCTGACATACCAAAGAAGCACTTCTCGGGGTGAAGAGCCAAACGATGTTCTCTACACTTCAGAAAACACTTCCTTAGAAATATCAAGTGGTCTTCTCTCGATCCAAACACACAGAAATCATCCAAGAAGATCTCCATAAAGGTGCGAAGATACTCCTTGAAGATGGTAATCATCAACCTCTGGAATGTGGCGGGTGCATTGCATAAACCAAACGGCATTTGGTTGTACGCGTACGTGCCCCAATCAGTGGTGAAAGTGATTTTCGACTTGTCTTCTTCTCTGATTGAAACTTGGTTGTACCCAGAATACCCATCCAGGAAGCTGTAGAACTCAAGTCCTGCTACCTGGTCTAACACAGAGTCGGTGAATGGTAAAGGGTGATGATCCTTCTTCGTGGCCAAGTTCAGCTTCCGGAAGTCCTGACACACTCGGATCTTCCCTGTCTGCTTCTTCGGCACGATGACAATGGGAGCTACCCACTCACTGCTAAGTACTGGGAAGATGACTCCTGCCTTCAAGTACTGGTCAATCTGGTCCTTCATCAGAAGCGAGTAATTGGGGTTGAGCCGATACTGCCTCTGCCGTGCAAGAACAACGCCCTCCAGCAAGTCAATGCGATGCTCTCTCAACTCTCGAGGTATGCCCTTCATGTCTTCTATGGTCCACGCGAAGACATCCTGGAACTCCGTTAGAAGTTCTCGAAAGTCTTCCAACTGCTGGCCCTCGATCACCTTGGAAAGCTTCAGCTTCTTCCCAGGAGCAACCTCCATCTCTTGGAGATCATCCGGGTTTACCATTCCTTCAGTGTGACTGTACTCACTGGCACCAAAGTATTCCGGTTTGGGAACTTCTTTTGGTTCAGATTCGTCTTCTGGAAGACCAACTGTCGGATCTTCCGAAGGGAAGACGGTATTCTCGTCTTCTGGAAGCTCTTCTTCCGCAATCTCGTAGCACTCAATGTATCCACAGACCACATCTTCCACTTCCTCTGCTACTTCTGTAGTACACACGTTATTCGCCACAAACTCATTATACCGTTCATCACTGTCAGAAGACGCAGCTGAGTCTTCTGAAGTGTACCCCTTAGGTTGTAGACGGAGTTTCACCTTGGTGTCCAATCTTGATCCAAGGAAGCGAGACCTTACTCTTCTCACCTGGCTTGGATGTAGGATTGAGAAATCTCAAACGATGTCTTCTCCAGTCGATATTCACATTTGCAGCATACAGCCATGGTCTTCCTATCAACACCTGATATCCAACCTTAGCTACAGGTCGCAAAATGATGTAAGTGAGGTAAAAAGATACTCCACCAATTACCGTCAAGACATCTTTCAGTTGCCCCAAAGGTCGTCTTCTGGTCTGGTCCGCCATTCTGAGAATTCTCGGAGTAGGTTGGAACTCAGTGAAGCCTAGGGCATGCGCCGTTTCTTCCGTCATGATGTTAACTCCGGAGCCGGAATCAATGGGTACCTTCTTCAGAAGACAGCCATGGATCTCCATATCAAGTTCTGGGGCTCCCAAGTCCTCATGCTCTATTCTTAGGATCGGGGTGCTCTTGGAAAGTTTAGCTGCCCTCCTCTTCCTCGATCCTCGAAGCACAGATTGTAACAACTTCCTGTAACCAGCATTGTCATCCAACAGCTGTTGGAAGGTTACATCCGCCTTCTGATTCCACAAGTCTCGCAAGAAGTCGTACGGAGATCTTTTCAGAAGGGTGACTGGAGTTTCCAACAGAGAAGATGTAGTGGTTGCTTCCTTGGGTGGAAGACCAGAAGAGTGTCTTCCCTCGACTGGAGGCTGTTCCCGTGAGACAGGTGTTGCCGTAGTCGGTGTAGGAAGCTGCTGTACTATCTTCCGTCTCTTCTCCAGCTCTTCTTGCATGATCGCTTCAACCTCTTGTCTAATGTCAGGAGCAAAGTACTTCGGATCTTCTCGGTCGTAAGTAGGAGAAGACGGCCGCTCAGGAGAAGATGACCTCTCCTTACGCTGCTTCTTCTTCTTGACGTCCTTCTGACGAGATTCTGACTTCCCTTTGCTTCTGGTACTTACCTTGAACACAGCTTCATCCAAGACTTCCTCCGGAGGCCAACTATCTGAATTCGGGTCAGGATTCCAAACAGTACCATCCGTCAAAGTGAAAGATGACGCTTCTTCAGGTGTCTCCATCTTCTAAGCTGCAGTCGTCTTCTGCAGCTGATGTTCCTTTCCTTCGCGCTTCCCGGGGTTTGGTTCGTCTTCCTCGATATGGAGACAATCCGTACAATCCCCAAGATCTTCTTCTTCTACCGTGATGTGCTGTACCACTGCTAACTCGAGCTTAGAAGTTGATGCTGCTTCTGCAGGAGGTGTGGTATCTGCAAATCTCACCATTTGTCGTGGCCGTAAGGTCTGAGGACAATTCCCTGTGAAATGACCGGCTTCCTTATAGTTCCCACACAAGGGCACTTGCCCAATCTGTCTTCTCGGGTGAGGATAGGTGGACCACCAGTGTCCTGTCTCTCCACAATTATTGCACGCTCCAGAAAGAGGGTTGAGAGGTCGTTGTGACGAAGAAGGCTGCCAGGGTGTCCTGGTCTGTACATTGCTAGCTCTATCCCTCGGTACATAACGATTATATTGGGCGGGAGCCGTAGGAGTGAAGGGTTGTATTGTCTCGATCCTATAGCAAGTTTCTCCACTGGGATCGTGTAGATATCCCTCATCGTCTTCTTCCCATCTTGCCCAGTTGACAGCTTGGTCCTGCGTACACTGATCTCTGGTGTGTCCAGAAGAGTTACAAAGGTTGCACCAAAGGTTTGGCCGGGAAGTCGTAGGCTGCTTCCGCTTGTCCTTCTGGTTCAGAAGATGAACTTTCAGGTCGGCAAACTGCTTCAGAACCTCATCGATGCGGGGATCAGGTGCAGACTGAATGATCTGAGTTTGAGGCATCTTCTGCACAACTTCCTCCCTTGCTCGCGTCTTCTCCTTCTTCTTCTTCCGCGTCTTCTTCTCTTGTTCAGATTTAGATTCTGAACTTTCGACAGTAGACTCTTCAGAAGTAGAGGCTGCTTCCGAATCACTGTTATCAGTTTCATTGGACTTGGACTTCTTCTTGGACTTCCGGGAAGACTTCTTTGAGTTCTTGGACTTCTTCGAGGTCTTCCCTTTGTCTTTCGTCATATTCCGAGTGATGCTCGAGGTTTCATACTGCTCGGCATGCTTCTGTACCTCTGCTAAATCATCACCTCCTCCTCTTCTGCAGTACAATTCCATGTCTTGAGACAATCCTCCCAAGTACCAGTCCACAGCTTGCTGAGCACAGTAGCCGGGTCTGCCTTGGTTCTGCGGGATGTGATCCAGAAGATCTTCAAACCTCTCGGTGTAATCCCGCAATGTCTCTTTCTTCTTCCGTTCGAGTCTCTGAAGTTCTATGAGGGTCATACGATCATAGCCCACTCCTCTGAACCTCTTCAGAAAAGCTGCCTTCAGAGTAGCCCAAGCGGCCATTACTACACCATCATCCAACGTCTTACTCATCCACTTCCTTCCCTTCCCTACAATCAAACTGGGAAATACACGGAGTCTGTCAACATCAGCGTCTTCCTTGTTGGATCTAGAGATGGTCTCGAACATCGTGATGAAGTCGTCTGCATCAGCATCATCGGCGTACGGATGGTACTTCTGCCGAGTGTGAGAAGCCATGTCGACTGCCGGCTGGTGCGACTGCCAACTTCTTTCTTCCTCATGTCCAGGTGGTGGAGATGGTCTTCTCAAAGGTCCAGGCCTGTCTAGGTCACGAAGGTCGTCTTCTGAGTCAGAGCTACTGTCACTGCTACCTTCCGAGACGTCTGGAACAATCTCCTCCAGTCTTTCCTCACCTTGAGAAGCTCCTTCCGCAGTTGGGAAGACGTCTTCCGAGTAACCAGTACCAAAATCTACTTTATACACATGATCACCCGGTTGGATTCTGTCTTCGCCAAAGATTATGCTCGAGATGGAAGGCTCTTCCAACTCTACCGATAGGATCTTCCTGAGCTCTTCTTCTTTCCTTTGGTGTCTCAGGGATATCCGCTGCTCTCTAGAAGCGGTTCGCTGGGGTGAGTTAACCCACTCAGGATCTTTACCCGTGCGTCTTCTGCTTCTTCCTCTGGTCGGAGGCATCCACCAGAGTACTGAGAACAGATGTCTCTATTCTTCTACCACTAGATCCGAGAGACCAAATGACTGAACCGATCACAGGTTCAGAACGTCTTCTTCTCCTGCTTCTTGTTGCACTTATTGCAGTCTTCCAAGATCGAGTCTTCCAAGAGCTCTTGGAAGCAGGGAAGCGGCTTCTTCCAACTCTCCCTGAGGTATCTTATCAACTTCTGGTTGCGGTTCCTGTCTTCTAGCAAGATAGAGTCCCACAACACATTCAACTACAATCGAAGTTAGTTCAAAACGAACCTAACTAATGGCACACAGATCCAGGAAGCTTAGAACAGAAGTTACTAAGATGAAATCCTCGGCAGCGGCGCCAAAAATGGTTCCTCACTATATGTAGTGACAAAGGATTTCTCCTTTTGCCCATTTAGTATACAAGATATCGTTCTCACAAAGGATTTGCACAAGTAACGCTGCTCTAAGTTCTAAGATCTGTTCAAACACACAAACACGCGGGTTTTGCCTAGAAATCCCGTCTTCTCACAAAACCACACAAAACAACACGTCTTCCAGACACGCCAAATGGTGCTCTGGGCCCAAACAAACAACTACCAATTACAATACCACACAACTATTCACAGAGAAGCTCGGGAAGAAGATCTTCCTACTTCCAGATTGCTTCTTCCGGTCTTCTCGATACCGTCTTCCCGAAGCGATTCTCGTCTTCTGGGGGTTCAACTCGTCTTCTCACACCTCCAAAAGGCTGTCCTGCTTCGCAGAAGTCAACTAGCAACGGTCGTTACACCTTATTCTCACACTCACAATTCAACGGGTTAGATCATTCACAGGGTGTATGCCCCCTGTAGCCTTCCCAGGCTTCTGCCTACGGAAGTTGTCTTCCTGCCGCACTATAACGACATTCATCTCCACGGAAGCTCAATAGAAGTATCGGAAACTCACTAGAAGAAGGTAAGAAGATGGGGAAGATGGGGGAAGATGAGAAAAGTCAAACAAGAGAAAACAAGATGAAAAGAGTAAATTAAGATTCCGACAGGCTTCTAGTCCGGATCCTGACTAACAAGCCATCCCTGCTTGTAATAGTTTGGGGAGGAAGACAACAAACGTGAGTACTGTTGCACCGTCTTCTACTCGAGGATGTCGTCTTCTGTTGCGGGAAGAAGGCTTCTTTCTTCTTCACTTCGCTGCTCTGACTGCTCTGTCTTCTGGGATCCCTTACCCAGAAGACCGTTCGTACGTAGATCCCACGTGCTCTACTGAACGAGTCAAGCTACACTTCCACAACTGCTGACAGTCACCGCCACTCAAGAAGAACACTTCCCATGCACAATTGGGAGCGAATTCAATGAACCCACCATCCAGAAGACATGGACAAAGCTTCTGCACTCAAATCCACAGTCTATTCCCCGAGAAGAAGTCACAATGGCATTGGGAAGCTTACTCCCTCTACTTCCTGCGTCTACTCCTCGACACACCAGCCTAGCTAACAGGACTGCACGAGGATGCCGTTCCCTGTTCCTAGACTGTCCACTACTTCTATCTACATCTTCGAACCACTGCTGGTGCGAGTATGCAGACCCCTCCTGTATATTCCAAGACTATTCGTATGTTTCCAACGACGGGTGTAGTGCGCTAAGACTGTCTCTGCTCTAATGTGTCTCGCCTGCCTGCCTGTAGAATCGGTGTGTATGTTCAGTTACTACAGAATTCTACAGAACTGGCAGAACTGACAGAGCTCTTTCTCCTACGCTGCTATCCTACTTATGTTGCTGCCATGAGAACCAGGGGAGGCGATCACCAGGGAGAGAGAGGCACTGACAGGAGGTTGTCACCTCACATGCAAGCGGTTCCCCTGCCCGAATTGGCCATCCACCTTGTCCTTCCTACGCTACCTATGCTGCCACATGGTGTCCTAACTAATATTACATGGGAAAACTGCCATCCTTAAGATAGCATGTTCGATTCTACTATATTTAGAAATGGAGTTACTAACTACTCAGATTGCACGGAGGCAATCTCTACCTGATCTGCTCCTATCGGAGCTCCTAATGCGGCTTCTGATAAGCTAGAAAGCCCTGCAGTTACCTCGGGTGTCACTGAGGTGGCTTCCTCTTCTTCGTCTCTTGCTGGCTCTGCTGTCGCTGCTGCTGCGTCTTCCTCGACTTCGGCGTCTGCTTCGGAAGACAGAAGCGTCTTCTGGGAAGCGGAGTCGACCGGTGCTTCTTCCGTCTTCTGAGGCATGGGTGCGGGACTAGGGACCATGGGGACCTCATGGGGATCCGGGGAAGCCGCTTCCTCCACACGGAATACCTGGGAAGACGGCTCGTCTTCCTGTCTTCCAGAAGACATCTTGTCTTTCGGGGCGTCTTCTGGAGTCTTCTCGTCTTCCAACGCTGTCACCACCAAGTGCACAGCGAGATCGAACTCCTCCTTCTCCATTCCGGATCCAGTCGATGGTGCTGGAGCGTGGGAAGATGCGGTTGCAGGTGTCGGAAGCGAGGGAAGACCATAAAGTGTCTTCACTCCTTCTATCTGTCTATCCAAGTACCTGAACATACTCTCCCGGCATTCCACCAACATCGCTCTAGACTCGCTGTCCCATCCTCTAGCTAAGGTAAGTAACTTCCTACTCGCGGTGTAGTTGAACTTCTTCTGAAGCGCTTCCACCGACTGTGCCAACATCTTCTGCGCACGGACCTCTGCTGCTTCCCTCTGCATCTTCTCAGCTGCAGCTCGCTGTCGTGATGTGAATCATTTCACATAGTGAATAATTCACCTCTCAGTTAGAAGTTAATCTCTCTGAGTGAAGTTATGACTTCAGAGAAATCGACACTGGAGGATGTTATATATTTTGAGTCTTAGTAGGTTGATTACCATGTAGATGGAGTTAAGGTCATGGGTTGTAATTACATGTCGCCCATGCATGCTTCCTAGCGAGGTTAGGTTATCTTTCGGGATTACGCGTCGTTTTACATGTCTTCGCATGTAGTTTAGGGTCTATGCTTGCACTTTAGGGGCTTGACGTGGTAGCCTATGTGCAAAATCAAGTCACCACGTGGTTTGGGACACAAAAGGACAGGGGAGTGAAGCTATGAACTCCCATTGGTCCAATTTTGTCTTTATGTACTACTAAACTTAGTAGTAGAGGTCTTAAGAGGAGTTCGAGCATTTGGAGAAAAAAATTCGAAATCTGAGAGCACAGGGAGATAGGGTTCGTCGTGCCAAGCACTGTCAGCGAAATTTTTGATCGATTTGGAGCAATAAAGAAGGAGTTATGGCTGATTGAAGTTCGATTTGTGCCAGAATTACAGCACTTCTGTTGATTTTGGGGTTTTCGGTGTCAATCGCAGTAGATTTGAGAAAATCGCTTCAAACCTTCGAGGTCTCGTTCATTGTCAGCAGGGCTACGACTGTCCCCAAATTTTCATGTCAATTGAAATTGTGAGTAATTCGAGGCGACCGCTGAAGTAGAGGGGGTCCAAAAAGCTCTCAATCTGGAACAGCAACTTCAGAGAGCAAGATCTGGAGTTCCGTGTACAATCAGGAGGCCCAACTTCACAGGAGTGTTCAGCAAGCTGTGTACTGCAAATCCTATAAGAATCTTTGAAATTGATCGAGCCAATTCTCTGTTCTAGGTCGAAATAGCTGACTGGGTACCAGAAATTGCCGTAATTTCTCTGCTCAAAACGTTTCTGCCTATATCTCGACACTCTGATTTGATCTCA
Source organism: Asterella californica (assembly GCA_036924285.1). Lineage (NCBI taxonomy): Eukaryota > Viridiplantae > Streptophyta > Marchantiopsida > Marchantiales > Aytoniaceae > Asterella > Asterella californica. Next base: position 902,298 of record JAYKYS010000013.1, read on the forward strand.
AGCTGAAACTTCGTGTGTATGGTCAGTAGGGCCTCATTTACATGTAGGAGGAGTTCTGAAGTCTGAACCATCGTATGTTTCTGATTCTGGACTGTTAAAGTTCGCTGTCTGACCTTATTACTGCTAGTCTGATCTGATTTTCACTTCCTGAACATACTGGAGGGTCAATTCGACCTGAGTGAGTGTTTATACTGTTCCTTTTTGATCTGAAGCCTACATCTGTAGCAAGCAACCATAGCCGGAAGCCCAACGCTTCTCTGAGTAGACTTAACACAGCCTTCAAGCTCATATCACAGCCAGAAGGTTCCGCCCTTCCCAGGAAAACTCTCAACTCGACATCTGGTGCTTCCACTGAGAGCTCTTGGGGTGATTGATTGAGAAGGTTGAGTTCACTACAAGGAGAAGAGATGGATCGCAAGAGTGCTGATGCTGCTACTTCTACGCCTGCTGCATCTACGTCTACTGCAGCTCCTTCTGTAGCACCAGCGGCTACAGCGACATCTGCACCTGGTCTAGATACGGCTGAGATTCTGAAGACACTTGCGGCCCTGGTCCAACAACATCCGATCATTGGAGGGGGTGAGTTGAAGTCTACCAAGGCTTTGCAAGCAATTATGAATAGATGCGGTAGATTTGATGGTAGAGATATTTCTAGATATCTGCGTGAATACAGAGGAGAGATGGAACTAGTTAGAGTTATCGATGCTGAGATGATAGGGAGTTTCGAGTTAGCTGTAATCCCTGAGTTGCGGGACCAGGTTAGGGATGTACAGAGAAGAAATCTAGGTGTCTGGATGAGTTTCGAACGATCTCTTCGAGAGGAGTTTTTTGAAGAAGATTCAGAGAGGGTCACTAGAAGAACGTTTTTGGACTGGGTTGAGCAGCAACCTGGTCGTATGATGAACCTGAATGAGATGCTGAGAGAGTTTGATCGGAGATACCGACAACTCTCAACTCTTGAGAGGATAACCTTAGATGCTAGAAAAACTGAGCTTTTCCTGCAAGCTACCGATGATGCTACGGCAGATCGGTTATGCTTTATGTTGGCTGACCGATCGGCTGAAGGAGGAGTTACTACTGATTGGGGGAGAGTTGAGGATGCTGTGGCTGTACTAACGAGGCAGAGAAGGGGAAGAGTGGCTGTGGGAGGACGTCCGCGTGCAGAAGTGATCACTCAACCTCGCACTGCTCCTCAAGTACAGCAACCTCCGGCTCTTGCTCCTAGACCTGTTGTCCCGGCTGCAGTTCCTTTGATGCCAGTTGTGCCAGTTCCTGCACAAAGGGCACCGGTTCAGAGACCTGCAGAGAACCATGGACAGCAGAATCAGATCGAAGATCTTATTCGGCAGATGAGAGAACTGAAGGTGGAGTTAGCTGGCCTGTAGAGAGAGCAGCCACCGGCGCCTGCTGCTGCACGTCTAGGAGGTGCTCCTGTTCGTAGATGTATCTGATGTGACAGTCAAGATCATTTCCGAGGGGACTGTCAAGAGCTCACGGCTGCTCTGCGAGATGGTGTGGTTCGTTATCAGAACGGTAGGCTGCACCTTTCTTCTACTGGAGAGCCGCTAAGCACACAGTTTGGACGAGGAGGCATGAGGAGTCTACCTCAGATTACAGCTGCTGCAACTGTACATGCATTGATGGCACCACCGGTAAATCCTGATGTATATGCCGGTCACATTGAAGTTTCTTCTAGTCCTACGTTGCTAGATAGGACTACTGAGAAGAAGCCTGTTCAAGTTCCTTCTGAAGTACTGAAGAGAGGAGCAGAAACTATCCGTAGGATCACAGGGTGGGGAGATCCTGTTGATGCTGCGTCTATCAAAGCATTCTTGGACGTAGATAGACACGTTCACTGGCAGGATGCTTCTGTGGAGGAGAAGAGGCGGCGAGAAGCCTCTGAACTTGATACTGGAGTTCCAGAGGAGACAGGAGATAGACGGAGGGTCACGAGGAGACGAACAACTCCTCCAGAAGACATCCCGTCTACTTCTGCAGCTCCTCCACCTGCACCGGGTCCGATGGAGGACGTGCAGAGATCCCAGCAGGAGCCAACGACTGCTGGTAGGCGGTTTACTGCCCAAGAGAAGGGGAAGGGACCGGCTTATAAGTTGGCGGCTGATATAGAGACTTCAATAGATCTCAAGAGCATCTTGGAGCAGAGAATACTTGACGTGCGAATCGAGTTTTCTCTTCGAGAAGTTCTTGGTATTGCGAAGAGGGAGTTTCACGAGCTGATCATTGACATCATCAAGCGAAAGAGACAGGTGATGTCCGAGCAAGTAGAAAGTCAGATGATTGATGTAGTAGGAGCTTCTGTTAATGATGCAGAATTCGGGAAGGTGCATTTTCAGGAGGCTGATGATACAGAGTACCAGCAAGAAGCGTTAGTTGCTGGTACCAACACTGCTGAGTTTGATGATGATGAAGCTGGCGAGGAGAGTCCAGCTACTGATAGTGACTTCAGGAAGAGACACTGGGCTCGTGCTACGACGGCTACACGAGTTCGTCTTGGAAGTCTTGAACCTGTTGCTGCTTTGGTTGATCACGGTTCTGAGATCAACATCATGTCACGAGAAGTGTACGAGAGAGGACAGTGGCCTATCGAACTGAATCATGGTTGGGTGCTACGAGCTGCAAACAACCAGAAGGGTGAGTTATACGGCGCTTGTCCCAACGTGAGAGTGAAGCTGGGTGATGTGGAGGTAGATCAGCACTTCTTCGTGCAATCTTCTGCTTCTTATCCTGTGATTCTTGGTCAACCTTATATCACCGCAGTTAGAATGGAGACGAAGGTGATGGATGATGGATCTCACTATGCTAGGATCCGTAGTCCAAATGATAGACGTTCTGTGCAGTTTCTGACCGTTTGTATGAACCACGAACGAAACAGACAAACTTTGAGACATTCTCCTATCTGTAGGAGCAAGGGTTTTCTGAAACCACTCTTGTAGGACGGGATACCAAGAGTGACGGATCTGCTGTTACTATGATCCCGCTTGAGCAGCCTGTGGGATCACAAGAGGCTGACGAAGAGGTTGCTCAAGATTCTGAGAAAAGCTACACTATACATAGTTGGAAATCTGGTTTGATGACTTTCAGTTCTGATGATTGGAGTGAGTTCACGCGAGTAGAGGATTTGATCGAGAAGAGTAGGAGGCAGATGGAGAAGTATGCAGAAAATCTGTACTGTACAGGAGTTCTAAGTGAAGGTGAGATGATTTCTGGTGTTTACGAGGAGTTTGTAGGTGTACAGTCTTTTGTTCGTTGGCTGGATGATGTAGATAGGTTGATGGAGCAGATGGGAGGAAGGGTGGTGATCCCTATCCACTCTCGTAAGGTCTATGAGGAGATTGCCTCGTGTTTGCAATCTCGTCCTCATCCGAGACTGGAGAGTGGATGGAAGGATGCAATCTGCTGGTGTGGCTCTCGTGAAGAAGCAGAGGTTCACACCAAATACAAAACTGTAGCGAAGAAGGTGAAACCAGTGGCGACCCAGTTACCTGTTGATTCACGACAGCAGATGGAATTAGCGGCCACTGAGCCTGTACTGAGAGATCCTAAACAGATAGGACACGAGTTTACTCAAGAGACACTCGAGCAGCTCCAGATAGGAGGGGGTGGCTTCTTGACTGAAGTGGAGAAACGAGCTTTTGAGCAGATGATAGTTAGCCATGGTAAGGCATTTTCTTTCTCAGCTGGAGAGATTGGTTGTGTGGATCCTAGTGAGATAGCTTCGATGGTTATCTTCACTGTTCCTCACGTACCTTGGGACTTGAAGCCGATTCCAATCCCTCGTGCCTTGCTACCGAAGGTGATTGAGTTACTGAAGGAGAGGATGCGGATGGGTATTCTTGAACCATCTATGGCTCCGTACTCTAGCCGATGGTTCACGATACCTAAGAAGACAGGAGCCTTACGCTTCATCCAAGACTTACAGCCTGCCAACAACATCACGATTCGAAACGTGGGGACCGGACCTGTGGTTGATGAAGTAGCCGGCATTTGCTGGAAGATCTATCTATTCCATTGGAGATCTGTTTTCAGGTTATGATCAGTTTCAGCTTGCTTTGGAGAGTAGAGACTTGACTACCATGCGTACACCTTTGGGATTGATGCGGATGTGTACTCTTCCCCAGGGTGCAACAAACTCAGTAGCCCATATGCAGAATGCGATGCATAAGGTGTTACGAGAGTTTGTACCTGAGGTTACTATCCCATTTCTTGATGATATCCCCATGAAAGGCTGTCCGGTGGAGGACAAGGACGAAACTATGACTGCTGATGGTTGCAGAAAGTTTGTTGCAGACCACATACGAGATGTGGAGAAGATTCTAATGCGCTTGGAAGAGGTACACCTCACTCTGTCAGGTACCAAATCTCGTTTTGGAATGTCAGAGATTGTGGTGGTTGGTCACTTATGCGGTACTTTTGGAAGACGGCCGAACCCAGAGAAGGTAGATGCTATAGCAAGGATAGCAGACTGTACCAACATCACTGAGGTTCGACGATTCTTAGGAGCTTGTGTGTTCTTTCGTGTGAGTATTCCTCATTATGCACACATTGCCGAGCCTCTGTATGCACTTCTGAGAAAGGGGAAGAGGTTTACTTGGCGGCGAGAACATCACGAGACGATGGAGCAGCTGAAGGAGATTTTGAAATCTCCACCTATACTAAGGAGACTTAGCTACGAGAGCGGAAGACCTATCATACTGACTGTTGACACGAGTCCAAAGGCGATTGGATGGGCAGTCGGTCAAGAAGATGCAGAAGGCGTGCGGTTTGTTTCAAGGTTTGGAGCTCGGATCTTAACAGATAGACAACGTAACTACCCTCAAGTGAAGCGTGAGTTGTGGGGAGCTGTTACTGCTGTGAAGGTAGACCGAGAGTTCTTGATAGGTGCACATGTGATACTAGAAACAGACTGTTTGCCTTTGCTAGGTATGATAGCAAACTGTAATACTCCAGACATAGCAATGCTACGATGTCGGAGTGTGATCCGTCTACCTAGGAAAGCGCCGGGCTTCTGGCTGTGGTTGTTTACTCAAGAGGTTGGCTTTCATGTCACAACAGGAGCTATAAACACTCACACAGGAGTGTAGGATCCTCTGATATGCTCAAAAAACGAAATTTAGGTCTCACTGGTAGTAATAGGCTTAAGCGGTGAACTTTGACACTCAAAGAGAGGAAAACTATGAAGGTTTAGACCTCTAAACTTCCCCTACATGCAAATGAGGTACTACTGAACTCACAGACGAAGTTTCAACCTGAGATCAAATTCTGACACGGAGATATGAACAGAAAAGTTCTGAATAAGAGAATTATGGCAATTTCTGGTACCTAGACAGCTATTCAGACATAGAACAGAGAATTGGCTCGATGAATTTCAAATCTTCTCACAGTATTTGAAGTCTACAGGATGCTGAACATCCCTGTGAAGTTGGGACTCCTGAATGTTTGTAGAACTCCAGATCTCCTTCTCTAAAGTCGCTGCTCTAGATTAAGAGCTTTTCAGACCCCCTCTGCTTCAGCGGCCGCCCTGAATTACTCAGTTACTCAAATGATTCGAAACTTTTTGGACAGTCGTAGCCCTCCTGACAGTGAACGCAACCACGAAGTTTTGAAGTGATTTCCTCAATTCTGCTGCAATTGGTACCGAAAACCCCAAAATCAACAAAAGTGATGCAGTTTTGACACAATCCGAACTTCAATTGGGCATAACTCCTTGTTTATTGATCCAAATCGAGCAAAAATTTCACTGACAGTGCTTGGCACGACGAGCTCTCTCTTCCTGTGTTCTCAGATTTCGAAGATCCACCACCAATTGCTCGAACTCTCCTCTAGAGCTCTGTTTCTAAACTTAGAGTTTTACAAAAGACAAAAATGGACCAATGGGAGTTCATAGCTCCACTTGACTGTCCTTTTGTGCCTTAAACTACCTGGTAACTTTTCTACACTTATAAGCTACCACGTCAAGCCCCCTAGAGTGCCAGCGTAAAACTTAAACTACCTAAAATGACACATAGCCCCGAAAAATAACTTAAATTAGCTAGAAAGCATGCATGGGCGACAAGTAAGTACAACCCATGAGCTCAAACCCCTATCAGCATGGAAATCCTAAGTTAAGTACATTGAACGTCATAGACAAGTAAGAAGTCACTTGCACAAGCGCACAAATGCTTGAACAAGATAACTAACATACTATCAGCCTACTAGGACTCAAAATAGTGTTAACACCGTATACAAAGGTGTCAAACATATACATAAAGGACTAGAAGTAATATGAGCTAACTTCTAGAACTACCAAACCTAAGCGTCGGAGTAGAAGTCAAGCATGTAGCCGCCAAGTAGCGCGACATCCACCCCCTCTGAACCTGCACATCCTCCGGTTTGTGCCAGATCCAGATCAAGACTCTTCAGCTTCAGCTTCAAATTCATCTTCAACCTCCATTGAGTCTTCAGCTTCATCCTCAGTAAGCTCTGCAATGTTCTGATTGTCCCCTCTCCTTCTAAAGAGCTTGATTCTCTTCCCTGCGACTGGTATCTTGAGCACTGCACCATCTAACTCTCTCAAAGAGTATGTGGCATTATCATAAACTTCTAACACCACATAAGGTCCGAACCATCTCTTGGAAAACTTTCTGATAGCGCTATGCTGATTATCAAGACTACTATCATAGACTAACACCCAATCACCCTCCTTAACTGGTTTAGGTCGTAATCTATGCGTTCTATCAAATCTGCCTTTGTTTCTCTCTCTAGCAGTCTTTAACCTTTCCACAGCTTTGGCAACATCCTCAGGTCTTCGTTCTAACTGCTGGATCCTTAATGCAAGAAGATCCTCCGTACTTCTACCATCTTCCCATGGCAAAACATTCCAAGTAGGCACAACCTCCTCAATCGGCATCACATGTTTTTGCCCTAGTATCAACTCTGCTGGCATGTAACCTGTAACGGTACTATGAGTTGTACGATCTGCCCACAAAGCAAATGGTAGCAGTCTAGGCCATTCACGGATCTTACCCTTGCAAGCTTTTACCAAAGCTTTGATGATTGGCGGATGACCTCGTTCGCTCTTGCCATTCCCTTCAGGATTGTAAGCAGTGGTTAACGCCAACTTGATTCCCAATCGCTTGAAGAACTCAACTGCTTCTTGTGCATCCAGCTCACCCCTATCTGCAGTGATCTTTCCCACACACCCATACCTACAAATAACATCTTCAAGTAGAAAGCGGCAGACACTAGCAGTGGTCTTCGTCCTCAGAGCACGGCCTTCGACTTGGTTAGATAGATCTTCTCTAGCCAAGACTAGATACCTCATTTGTCCAAGTCCAAATGGCATAGTTACCAGATCAACTACCCATTTGTAATGGATAGCTAAAGGATAAGTAGGATGCAATCCATCACGATGACGTACGTTGGAATACATCTGGCAGGATATACAGGATGAAACAAACTGTACTACATCCTTATACATACCCTTCCATCAATACTTTTCCTTCATCTTGGCAAATGTAGCCCAAACTCCTCTATGACCGGCCCATAAACTCTCATGGAACTCTTTGATCAGCTTCTGCTGCAATTCCAAGTCACATACCACCCGCTGCGGTATACCTCCTTGTAGCTTAGGGCGTTTCCATAGATGTCCTCCATGTAAAAAGTAACCATAAGCTATTCTACGGATCCTCTTGAAATCTGCATCAGACCAGCCTTCTTGCCTTTCCAGTGAACTCAAATAGCGCCCAAGATCCAACCACTCGCCATCATACATAGTTTCTTCAAAAACTCCAACGAGGCTGCAAAACAGCTTCTATCTCTTCTAGCAAGAGCACTAGAATAGAACTCTGTTCCCACATCCTCCTGATCATCTATCATTTCTTTCTCATCGTAATACCTAGCCCTTGATAACATATCTGCCACAGGATTATCCTTCCCTGCAATATGTCTAAACTCTGGGTTCAAGGACTTGATATATGCTATCCACCTCAACATAGCAATATCTGGAGTTGTACAGCTAGTGATCATTCCCAAGAGAGGTAAACAATCTGTCTCCACAACCACAGGTGCTCCTATCAAGTATTCCTTGTCACTCTTCATCGCAGTAACTACTCCCCATAGTTCTCTTTTTACCTGAGGGTAGTCTCTCTGCCGTGAACTTAACACCTTAGCTCCAAAACGCACCACATATCTATTTCCATCCTCATCATCCTGTCCTACAGCCCATCCAATGCCAATAGGACTAGTATCAACAGTAATGATAACAGATCTGCCCAACTCATATGTTACCTTCCGGAGAGTTGGCGGTGAAGCCAAAAGATCCTTCAACTTCCTCATAGACTCGCTTTGCTCCTCTTGCCACTGAAATCTTTGCCCCTTCCTCAGCAGCTTGTACAACGGATCTGCTACATGTGCAAAGTGTGGAATCCATATATGATAAAACACACATGCACCTAGAAACCTTCTCACCTCAGTAACTGACCCACATGTCTCCTTCATCCTTCGGATGGCATCAACCTTGTTTGGACAAGGTTTCCGACCATAAGATCCACACAGATGTCCCACTATTAACACCTCTTGTACTCCAAACACAGACTTGGCTCCTGATAAAGTCAAATGAACCTCTTCCAGTCGACTCAGTATCTTATCACAATCAGCTATGTGATCTGCTACAAACTTACGACACCCCCTCTGATCTTTTACCTCATTCTTCTCCTCCTCAGCACATCCTTTGATCGGCACATCATCAAGGAATGACATAGTTTTTTCAGGAATGAAATCCCTCAAAACTTTATTCATGCCATTCATCATATGTGCTACAGAATTGGTAGCACCTTGTGGCAAGGTGCACATCCTTAGTAACCCCAAAGGTGTCCTCATTGTAGTCAAGTCTCTACTCTCAGAGGATAGTTGAAACTGATCATAACCTGAATATAAGTCTCCCATCGAATAGATAGCACGACCAGCAAAAGCCTCTGCAAACTCGTCTACAATAGGTCCTATACCCATATTCCTGATAGTCACCTTGTTAACTGGCTGCATATCTTGGATGAATCTCAAAGCTCCACTCTTCTTCGGAACAGTAAACCATCTGCTAGAATAGGGAGCTATAGATGGTTCCAAGATACCCATTCTAATCCTCTCATTGAGCAAGTCTATCAACTTTGGTAGATGAGCTCTAGGTACAGGGATAGGACGTAGATTCCAAGGCACATGCGGTATAGTAAAGATTACCATAGGTGCAACTACACTTGGATCTACACATCCTACTTCATGTGACTCAAACGCAAACGCCTTACCATACCTAGATAGCATCTCCCTGAAGCTCTTCTTCTCTTGCTCAGTAAGAAATCCATCACCTCCAATCCTCAGCTCCTTCAGTGTTGTTTCTGTGAACTGGTGCCCAATTCTTCTCGGTCCTCTGAGCGTCGGTTCTCGTGCAACTTGCTCCATCTTCTGATTGTAATCAAGTGGTAAAGGCAAAGCCACTGGTTTGACTTTCTTTGCCACTGACTTGTACTTGGTCTCCACATACACCTCTTGTCGATCTATAAACTTATCAATTACATCATAAAGCTCCTTGGAGCTCACTCTCACCACTCTATCTACATCATCTGCAGAGCTTTCTAATATAGATTTCAACTCCCCTATAGTATCTACCAAATACTACTCTTCAAACACTCCAGATATGTATTCATCTCCTGCTAACTCTCCACTATCTCTCAAAGACTGCTGTACATACTTCACATGTTGCCTCTCAAACCTCTTCAGATTCTCAACCTTCCTATAACACACTGATCCACATGAAGTCAACCCTAAGAAGCTAGTGGATAAAGCTTCATGCTCTACTGGATCAGGCGAGAATCCTATCTCTACTGTACCGTTGAAGTCTCGCTCTTCAATGGTACTCTGCCAAAACCCCTAGACTCTCTAAACTCCTGAGTAATCTTAGGTAGTGGACGGTCTCTCAAGTTGTCACGATTCCTCTCATGTTCTGCAGCAACGGTCAAAAACTGAACAGCTCTTTTGCCATCTCTACTACGTATCCTAGCATAAGCTGAACCATCATCCATAACTCGTGTCTCCATTCTAACAGCAGTAATGTAAGGCTGCCCTAGAATGATAGGATAGGTTGACATGTCTTGCACAAAGAAATTCTGAACATCACTGATGTCACCCACAGTTACCTTGATGTTGGGACAAGCACCATAGAGTTCTCCCCTCTGGTTGTTGGCAGCACGGATAAGCCATCCATGGTCGGTGTCTATGGGCCACCTTCCACGCTTGTACAGCTCCTTAGACATCAGATTAATCTCTGAGCCGTGATCAATCAATGCCACCACAGGTTCCTCTAGATCTCCTAACTTCACCAAGGTCTCAGTGGTTGCTCTTGCCCAATGGTTGTGAGAGTAATGGCTCTTCTGCGATGCTTCCACCTCATCTTCAAACCTCACGTGCTGATCTGATCTCCTCTCTGATACTTGAGAGCAATAACCAGCAATCTCATCTTCCTCATCCTCCGACAGTTTGGTCCCTAGAGCGTTAAGCGTAGCTGCTTCACCCAAGATCTGACGTTTCCTCTTGATGATATCTATGATAACCTCATGGAACTCACGCTTTGCAATCCCAAGAATCTCACCCAAGGTAAACTCAACCTTCCCATTCAAGATACGATTCTCTAACACCTGCTTCAAGTCTGTAGCAATCTCAATGTCAGACTGAAGTTTATATGCAGGCATCTTACCCTTCTCCTTGCTTCTCTCCTTCTCCTTTGGTGTTGTAGGTGGTAGATCCTCCATAGTTTCCTCCCGAGTAGGTGTTGTCTCCTGCCTCGCCTCTGGTCTAGTCCTTTCACTCCTTGTAGCAGGTCGTTTGGCTGTAGAAGCCTCACCTGCATCCTCCCTCCTGTGTTTTTCTTCTAATACAGCTTCATGCTGACTTCTTGCAACATAAGCATGCACTGACATAGTGTCTACAGGGTCATTCCATCCTGTAGTTTCTCTAATTGAGTTGCCAACCCTTCGTAGCACATCCTTGTCTAGCTCTGTTCTAGCTACGGACCGCACTACATCAGACCACAACCCAGCAGTCCCTTTCTCTCTCTCCATCTCCACTTTCACTCCACAAGTAGCAGCATTCACAAGAGAAACAGCATGTGATGCTGATATTTCATTCACAAGTCTCTTCATACCACCCTTGCCAAAGTTGGTTCTCAACATCATCCCAGTCTCTCTCAGATGGATCTTACCATCTTTGAAGAAGATAAGATCCTTCCTCAATGCATCTGAAAACTCCCCACAATCTCTTCTTACATGGTCTAGGCTATCACACCATATACAACGATGAACAAAGCCTTCTCTCATCCGAGGTCTCTGCATAGCAGGCTGTACATTCTGCTCCTTCTCTTCTAACCTAGTGAGCTTAAGCTTAAGCTCCTTCATACCCTTAATCAACTCATCAAGCGGTGAGTCTTCCTCTCTAGCAATTACCAAAGCAGGCTTAGTAGGCAACTGCTTGACAGGAATTATCAGAGGTGCTGCTTCACTTACCACCACCTTGTCCCTTCTTCTCTGTCTCTTGGCCAGCAAAGAAACAGCCTCTTCGACCTCCTTCCAATCAGTCTTCAATCCTCTCTCCTCACTTTTGTCTTCCAGCAACAACTCAAGCTTCTCCTGAATAGTCACGTCCGCTGCTTGTAGGAAAAGCTCGGTCTTCTCCACCTCTAGTGTAAGCTTTTCTGTCCTAGAAAGCTGAGCATATTGACGATCAAACTCCCTTAACAACTCATTTACAGACAAACCTTTGTTAGGCTTCACCACCCACTCCAAGAACGTTCTCTTGGTCACCCTCTCTGAATCTTCAGTGTAGTACTCCTCCTTCAAAGCGCGCATAAAGCTCTCCCAACTCTGTCCTTGCTGCTGTTTGAGTTCCTTCACACGCCCACGAATCTCAGGCACAACAGCAAGTTCAAAGTTCTCCACCATCTCCTTCTCAGGTACCTTGTTCACCTCCATCTCCCTAGCATAGTATCTCACGTACTTGGAAATATCTGTCCCCTTAAACTGGTCCATCTGGTGCACCACAGATTGCAACGCCTTGGTTGCTAACACCTCCTTCCTCTCTGTGCTCTGCTGCTGCTGCATAAACATGTGAAAAGCTTGGAACATCTTCATCGTAGCAGCATCCAACTGAGCAGGTTGCTGAGCAGCAGCAGCACCTCCACTTGATGATCCTTGGTTGGCCATGATATCTGATCCTGTAACACTCTCAAGAAAACTCCCACCCTAGGTGTTTCACGTCGAGTTCACCAAAAAGAGAGTATGTCAGAGTGTGATCCGTCTACCTAGGAAAGCGCCGGGCTTCTGGCTGTGGTTGTTTACTCAAGAGGTTGGCTTTCATGTCACAACAGGAGCTATAAACACTCACACAGGAGTGTAGGATCCTCTGATATGCTCAAAAAACGAAATTTAGGTCTCACTGGTAGTAATAGGCTTAAGCGGTGAACTTTGACACTCAAAGAGAGGAAAACTATGAAGGTTTAGACCTCTAAACTTCCCCTACATGCAAATGAGGTACTACTGAACTCACAGACGAAGTTTCAACCTGAGATCAAATTCTGACACGGAGATATGAACAGAAAAGTTCTGAATAAGAGAATTATGGCAATTTCTGGTACCTAGACAGCTATTCAGACATAGAACAGAGAATTGGCTCGATGAATTTCAAATCTTCTCACAGTATTTGAAGTCTACAGGATGCTGAACATCCCTGTGAAGTTGGGACTCCTGAATGTTTGTAGAACTCCAGATCTCCTTCTCTAAAGTCGCTGCTCTAGATTAAGAGCTTTTCAGACCCCCTCTGCTTCAGCGGCCGCCCTGAATTACTCAGTTACTCAAATGATTCGAAACTTTTTGGACAGTCGTAGCCCTCCTGACAGTGAACGCAACCACGAAGTTTTGAAGTGATTTCCTCAATTCTGCTGCAATTGGTACCGAAAACCCCAAAATCAACAAAAGTGATGCAGTTTTGACACAATCCGAACTTCAATTGGGCATAACTCCTTGTTTATTGATCCAAATCGAGCAAAAATTTCACTGACAGTGCTTGGCACGACGAGCTCTCTCTTCCTGTGTTCTCAGATTTCGAAGATCCACCACCAATTGCTCGAACTCTCCTCTAGAGCTCTGTTTCTAAACTTAGAGTTTTACAAAAGACAAAAATGGACCAATGGGAGTTCATAGCTCCACTTGACTGTCCTTTTGTGCCTTAAACTACCTGGTAACTTTTCTACACTTATAAGCTACCACGTCAAGCCCCCTAGAGTGCCAGCGTAAAACTTAAACTACCTAAAATGACACATAGCCCCGAAAAATAACTTAAATTAGCTAGAAAGCATGCATGGGCGACAAGTAAGTACAACCCATGAGCTCAAACCCCTATCAGCATGGAAATCCTAAGTTAAGTACATTGAACGTCATAGACAAGTAAGAAGTCACTTGCACAAGCGCACAAATGCTTGAACAAGATAACTAACATACTATCAGCCTACTAGGACTCAAAATAGTGTTAACACCGTATACAAAGGTGTCAAACATATACATAAAGGACTAGAAGTAATATGAGCTAACTTCTAGAACTACCAAACCTAAGCGTCGGAGTAGAAGTCAAGCATGTAGCCGCCAATCACGTGTTGGTGATTGGGTTCTGGTGTATGATAGCACGCTGGAGAACCAGCATTCTACACTTCATAAGTTCTCGCGAAGATGGTTCGGGCCTTATGTTGTGTTAGATGTATACGAGAATGCTACTTATAGTTTACGTGAGTTAGATGGTACTCCTTTGAAACTATCTGTGGCCGGCAAACGAGTAAAGTTGTTCAAACAACGTGGAGGATCAGTAGAGTTGTTCAACTTCCTGGAGTCTGAGCAGAGGATGCCAAGAGACGAAGACGACTCGACTACTGAAGTGGCTGAGACAGAGAAGAGTGACGATGAAGAAGAACAAACAGACGACTGAAGAGGTTGGCACATGCCGGAGGATGTGCAGGTTTGGAGGGGGTGGATGTCGTGATGTGAATCATTTCACATAGTGAATAATTCACCTCTCAGTTAGAAGTTAATCTCTCTGAGTGAAGTTATGACTTCAGAGAAATCGACACTGGAGGATGTTATATATTTTGAGTCTTAGTAGGTTGATTACCATGTAGATGGAGTTAAGGTCATGGGTTGTAATTACATGTCGCCCATGCATGCTTCCTAGCGAGGTTAGGTTATCTTTCGGGATTACGCGTCGTTTTACATGTCTTCGCATGTAGTTTAGGGTCTATGCTGGCACTTTAGGGGCTTGACGTGGTAGCCTATGTGCAAAATCAAGTCACCACGTGGTTTGGGACACAAAAGGACAGGGGAGTGAAGCTATGAACTCCCATTGGTCCAATTTTGTCTTTATGTACTACTAAACTTAGTAGTAGAGGTCTTAAGAGGAGTTCGAGCATTTGGAGAAAAAAACTTCGAAATCTGAGAGCACAGGGAGATAGGGTTCCTCGTGCCAAGCACTGTCAGTGAAATTTTTGATCGATTTGGAGGAATAAAGAAGGAGTTATGGCTGATTGAAGTTCGATTTGTGCCAGAATTACAGCACTTCTGTTGATTTTGGGGTTTTCGGTGTCAATCGCAGTAGATTTGAGAAAATCGCTTCAAACCTTCGAGGTCTCGTTCATTGTCAGCAGGGCTACGACTGTCCCCAAATTTTCATGTCAATTGAAATTGTGAGTAATTTGAGGCGACCGCTGAAGTAGAGGGGGTCCGAAAAGCTCTCAATCTAGAACAGCAACTTCAGAGAGCAAGATCTGGAGTTCCGTGTACAATCAGGAGGCCCAACTTCACAGGAGTGTTCAGCAAGCTGTGTACTGCAAATCCTGTAAGAATCTTTGAAAGTGATCGAGCCAATTCTCTGTTCTAGGTCGAAATAGCTGAATGGGTATCAGAAATTGCCGTAATTTCTCTGCTCAGAACGTTTCTGCCTATATCTCGACACTCTGATTTGATCTCAAGCTGAAACTTCGTGTGTATGGTCAGTAGGGCCTCATTTACATGTAGGAGGAGTTCTGAAGTCTGAACCATCGTATGTTTCTGATTCTGGACTGTTAAAGTTCGCTGTCTGACCTTATTATTGCTAGTCTGATCTGATTTTCACTTCCTGAACATACTGGAGGGTCAATTCGACCTGAGTGAGTGTTTATACTGTTCCCTTTTGATATGAAGCCTACATCTGTAGCAAGCAACCATAGCCGGAAGCCCAACGCTTCTCTGAGTAGACTTAACACAACCTTCAAGCTCATATCACAGCCAGAAGGTTCCGCCCTTCCCAGGAAAACTCTCAACTCGACATCGCGCTTCCGCGGCTTCTCGCTACGTCTTCCATATGGTCTGCTCTTCTGCGAGGGCGGTGATCTTCTCCCGCACTCGAGCGACTTCCTGATTGCGCTGCTGTACCCGCGCATGCAACTCTTGTTGCTCTTCCGAAGCTGTACCAGCTCCTTGGCAGAAGCGGCTGCTTCTGCCTTGTACCTGGCTGCAAGCTTCTCCGTAGTGCGGAGGCTAGCTTCCAGCGACTCCGTCTTCTTCTGATCCTCCCCCTGTCGCAGCAAGGTGCGCAGGCCGAATCCAGGTTGTAAGGGCTTCTCCTGTGCCCTCGCTCTCCTCTCCAGCAACTCCATAGCTGGCTGGATCTCCTTCTGGAAGTAGGCACTGAACTCCTCCAGTCGTCTTCCTGCGGAAGACAAGTTCATCTCCACCACTCGCTCCATGGTGTCGACTTCGTCTTCCAGAGGCAAGGAAACCTCTTCCACTACTACGGCCTTCATCTTCTGCGCACGAGAAGAAGCTACTCTTCTCATCTTCCGGGGTGGAAGACTCCTCATGGCAGGAGCGGCTCTCTTCTTTGCGCTTCCTCGCATCGCAGCAGGAGCGCCCATCCATCCTTCGTCTTCTGGAGTCTTCGGAAGACTCCCAAGCGTTGCAGAAGCAGTCTTCTGCTCCAATCGGGTACTCAGCAGGTCTTCTTCCGAGTCGGACTCCGATCCTGAGTGAATGAGGGAGATGGGTGTCCTCGGTACACTTCTGGGACCCATCTTCCTCAGTGGGATGGCGTCTTCCGACCCACTAGACTAATCTTCTCTCACCAAAAGCGTCTTCTGGTGAGAGCCGGGCCTCAGCTGTGGCATCAGAGTGAGAGAGGGCGTTGCTGCTACCTCTCGGTCATCGTCTTTCGAGGTCTCCTCCTTCACCTCCTGTCGCTCCGTTGGTCCATACACTGCCAGCTGATCTTCCCTAAGATCCCCCATGGCTACATACAAGTAGCAGAGGAAGGGCGTCAGGTGTCCTCCCGCCGGGGTACCTAAGTATGCTTACTCCATCTGTACGTAGTTGTGGATGTACGCGCCTCAGTATATGGGTACTCTGTCATCCCACATTGATTCCAGGAACTCCACGTCTTGATCTCCTAAGTACCTTGTCTTCTGCGCTTTCCCCTTGGGAAAGAGATGCAGAAATAACTTTGCCAGGAGGTGCTTCTTCGGCTCCCGGTAAGATTCTATCTTCCAACCTTTCCTCCCCTGCCTGTCTTCCACGAAAAGGCAGGTGGTGCTCCCAGGTACATGCCACGAACTCACAATCCTAGGCAAGATCTTCTTCTCGTACCAATATCCTCGGTTCTCGGACTCAGGCCTGTGAAACGTCTTACGCCACCAGTCTTCAGTCCAGGAAGACGGTCTTCCCCGAGCTACTCCTGCCTTCGCAGGTACACGGTTACGCGATGGTAACGCTGCCCACACCTCCTCCAGAAGCCCTTGATCTGCGAGGTTCCAATCCCACAGGAAGAAGTCGAGACCCAATTCCTTGAGGAAAGGAGTGGCCTCGGCCAATTCTGCCGCTGGTAACACCAAGCCCCGCGGATGCATCGACATACCTGGAAGATCTGTTGCACTAAACCACAAGCACCTACTATGAGCTGAAGGCTCAGTCCTTCCCGAGTGCCCACAGTCTAGCTTCTACTTCTCAGAAGACGAAACTAGTCTTCCAGAAGACAGCTACTCCGTCTTCCGGGATTCTAACAGTACTCTCTAGATAGCTCTCGTCTTCCGAGCTATATCTAAACAATCCTATCTAAGCAAGGCCTCGCATGGATTACCAAGAAGACAACCCACCTTGCATTACATCCTACTTCCTATCAGAAGATACAAGATATGCGAGAAGTAGAGTATGAGAAAGGTTCAGAAGGTTGCGGGCTCCTGTGGTGACAGTGGCCTCTGGGAAGACACTCGAGACAGCTTCCGATTCAATGTCTTTCTCGGAAGACTTCCCGAAGTCAGACTTCCCTTCACTGGTCTCACCTGTCTTCGTCTTCCTACGCGCTCTATCCTCACAACAGACTCAAGACAACTGCACTCTGTTCTTCTGACTTCTCACCTTTCATACGCACTCAGAAGAAGCTTTGCTGCATGATGGGAAGACATGAACCTCGACCATTCCCTCCAGATTCTGTCAGCAAGACTTCTCACAACTCTCTTCTAAGTTCGGGAAGAAGAAGGAACGGCTGCTATGGATCGGACAGAAGAGACCCGAATGGACCCTCGCGTCTTCTCGCTCATTTTGCCAGCCTTCCAGTCTTCTAGTCTCTCTAGGAAGATGGGGAGCTGAGAAGCCTTGAAGACCGGGAGGTACAGGCCTAGTTCCCGACTTCCAACTTCTCGAAATAACAAAACAACTCACCACACCTCTCAGGATTCGTACCAAGTCTCTCTAAACACAAAAGCAAAGCAAATCCACTCTTGATACGAATTGTGTTCAGTCGACTTCCGAAGACAGTCTTCCGAAGACAGTCAAGTTTAAGAAGCGTCTTCCGAAGATGTTCCCATCTTCCGAATCGTCTTCTGTTCCAAGTTTCGGAGGTAGAGAGGTTGTAGGGTAGGGAAATTGATAGTTGGGGTCTCCAATTTGAAGACTAGGAGTAGGGAAGCTCGAACTGAGCTCGGGAAGAAGCAAGGAGATTGACAGAAATTGGGTAGCGCTTCCGCACCCAATGTCTCAAATAGAAAGAATGGGGGGTGGGGGTGATCGATCAGGCTGCCTGCACACAATCAAGGAAGCGCGGGGAGTACCACACAATGACGAGAAGAGGTGGGAAGAGGAAAGAACAAGGGAAAGAACCTCTACAGTCTTCTTTGGCTCCCCGAGTTGCCTTCGACCTCCGCGCGCTTCTGGCTCTTGTACTAGCTTCCAATGCGACTCCTCTCGACTGCGCCTGCTGGCAATTTCGGTCCACACCTCGATTCCACCTTCGCTTCTACTCGCCACTCTCCACTGTCAACTTCTCGGAAGCTCCACAGAAACGCCTTCGCTCTCTCTGCTGTTTGTGCTCTAGCGATTCGATTTCACCTTTCGCCTAGCTGCCAACTTGTTCTCTCCTACCTCGATGTCTTACTCGATTCTTCTCTCAATGCTAGCTCGTGAAGCTCACTCTCTCAATCGATCTTCTCAAGCGCGCTGTGCTGCGGGAAGTTGAATGCGCCTAATGTGCTTCCTCACGCATCTTCTCCGCAGATTAGGGGTTCTCGACCTTGGGTGTCTTCTTGACCTACCTACCTATTCGGTGCGTCCCAGTAGGTACATCTACTGTCTTACCCGAAAACTCGTGGTTGGTCCTTCGCGGTCGCTGTCTTCTGGAAGACAGGTGTCTTCCGCCGTCTTCTCATCTTCTGAAGACGCAACTGAGAAGACGCTCTTCCGAAGACAGTCGTCTTCCGAAGAAGTCAACTTCTTATTACAAACAGCTCTTAAGATCATCTTCCTGTTAAGGAAGACGTAACCTTAAGTAACAACGCTTCTTCAGTTATACAAACAAGTTATTATTCTTAAAAATTTCAAAAATTCGTGCATCCTGTAATTTATGGGCACCACAATGGTGGTCTTGGTGTCTGACTTACAACCACCTTCCCCCTTTGGTATTCTCGCTTTGCAAGTACTCTCACTGCTTCGGTAACATTCTTCCAGTCAGATGTGAGATCATTGTCTTTTGTCTGATCTTCCAATAGCAACTCCAACTCTCTTTGTAGCTCGTTGTTGGTTGACTGTAAAAATAGCTCCACTTTGTCATTCTGAAGTGTGAGCTTCTCCATCCGAGATAGTTGAAGAGATTATCTCTCAAACTCCTAAAATAGTTCGGTAGCAACTAGATCCTTGTTGGTTTTGTTCACCCGCTCCATGAATGACTTCTTAGTCACTCGATTCGCATCCTCCAAAGAGTATTTCTCCTTCTGCTGAAGAGAAAACTCCTCCCAATTAGCTCCATGAGCTTGAATGAGCTTGTAACACACAAGAAAATCAATGCTCGAAAGTAGTAATTTAAGGATCGAACCCACAGAGATGCAAGTAAAGATCATCCAAAAATAGTAAACATGTGATAAAGGTGATTCTTTATGGTTGTCTTTTATTCTCACGGGCAGAAATCAGTCCCGATAGAGATCAAACTCAAGTCTATCCAACAAGACAGAGTTGATAATCTTGACAAATAACATAACAGATACTAAACAGGTCAGGGACCTCAAGAAATAGATAAACAAGAGAGAAATAGAGCCACGGACGGAAATGTCATACGAGGAAGTACTGCTGAAGTGCTACTAAGTAGCTTCTAACACCATAAACGCTAAGTATCTTCACACTAAGTTACTTTCACTACTACTGCTCTCGGAAAACTCTGACAAAGAAGACTCTTCTTCCGCCGAAGTACCAGGTTCAACTTCTTCCAAAGTGTCTTCACTAAAGAACAACTTCCTCCAAAGTCAACTTCGTCCAAAAATGTCTTCGTAGCAAACTAACCTCGCAGGTGCTGATCTATTCTCAGACTTTGTCACAAATTCCTACTCTGATTTCAGATGTCAAACAGCAATGTCTTCGGCACCCAGACTAATTCCTACCACAACAAATTACGATAGTTCTTAGGTAAATCCCCGAAGTTGACAAACACACAATGGCTCTGTAAACTCAGGAAATAGAAAATCCAAAAATGATAAAGGCACATAGAGGTACTGAGCACGAACAACACAACGCTTATATACAGATTTCTCCGAAGATGACGGATCTTCTTCCTAAGAAGTCAGAAGTACTTTTGGTCCGTCGGATGAAGGTCCTGTGCCTGAAACGACACCAGGAACAACACCACTTTCTATCGCTAACTCTCTACCTATCTCACTAACTAAGAACTCAACGGTCGCTCTAACCTCCCTAAGCTCTCTAACTACCTGTTGTCCTTGTCTAGCTACTCGGTTCTTCAGCGAAGAACCCTCTACGTCTGCAGCTGTAAACTCCTCTCGAAACTGCCGAAGAAATCCCAGCTCCGAAGTATCCAAATCTGTAGCGAAGTAGTTCTTCAACGTTGGCTCGACCCTACTCCGAAGTTGAGAGCTCAGTTCCTCGGCCTTGACTATGCGGCGCTTGAAGTCCTCGACCTCCTTCGTCATCTCTACGACGATGTCTTGGTTCTTGTTTTGCTGTCCGCGCATCTCGTCCAACTCCTTCTTCGTCAGAGAAAGAACCTTCTCATGTTCCTTCTCCCGATCCAACTTCTGCTGAAGAAGTACTTCTTTCTCCGAAGTTACATTCTTGAGCTCCTCGGTCTTCACTTGAGTCTCCTTTTGTGCCATGAGGAGTGCCGCGCGTAGATTACCTTTCTCCTCTTGTCAATTACCTCGGCCGAAGTGCATCGTATGCACTAACTCCACTAAGTTCAACTTCCGATCGATAACTTCCTCGTAAGTTCCTCGGTTCTCCTCCAAGGTGTGCAGTAGTGGTACAACTACTTCCTGAATATACCTCGCCGAAGTAGCGAGTTGCTCTACATCTCCCATCGTCGACAAGGAGACGGTAGTCTTCGGTGTAGTATCGTCATTCTTCTCCGTCCGATGAGTGTCCTCTTCTTCAGCTTCCTCAGTCGCTTCTTCAGTCGCTTCTTCATCGACTGCTTCCTCATCGACACAGACTATCTTGGTCATTTTCATCTTTTTCCTTGACTTCTGTGCAAACCTCGTTGTCTCGTCTAAGGTCTTCTTCCTTCCACTTTTTTGAACTGGAGGAGATACTTCAACTACATCTTCGTCTTCATTCGGGTTCACCTCCTCAACTATCTTCTTTGGAACTGCCGTTGAGGTCGACGCTTCCTGTCTCTAAGCTGTCTCGGTCACAACCTCGGTCGCTGCATCCTCGACGACTACTTCATCGAAGAACTTCTCCAGCTGTACATCTCTTACTGGAGTTGGTACGACCTCGAACTCTTCTTCTTGGGCTGCTGCTGTGAAGCCTAATCTCTTCTGATCTTCGGCCGATAGTAGTCCCATCCCCATGTAGAACACTGAGACAAATGCTCCGATGTAGACCATGTCTTCTTCCTTCCAGAGCTTCTGCACATGAAGGTGAATGATACTCGTCCAATGAGCTCTTTTCCTGGCGAAGAGCTGCTCGATGAAGTTAATTTGCCAATTCGACATATAAGTCGTTCTTCTTGGCCGGAAGATCACCATGATCGCATCAGCAACTTCTCGCTTCTTCGGGCTGCGATAATCAATGGTTCTGTAACCATTCCTCCCATGTGGTACTTCCTTGAAGAGCTTGGGGAAGTTCTTCACTGCTTCGGGGGATGCTGCAGTTGAAACGCTGTCAAAGAGAAGATCGCCCTCCTTGCTTGCATCGTCGATCTCCAAGACAAAGGACTAGTGCGCCTCGGTCTAATTACACGATCGTCCATAGGATTCGTCCACTGGATGCTGTCTGCACACCTTCAATTCGTGCACCAGCTTAGAAGAAACCATCCCCCACCAAGGAAGTAAGAGGAACACCAAGCCCATCTCCTCGAGCTCCTTCTTATAGCGGCGAAGACTCGCTCGGTTGACGTCTAACGCTAGGAGCCTCGGTGACCTAGACGTCTACATCCCTCGCATGTGTCGAGACTTAGCTGCAACACGGTACGAAGAAGACCGCTTCTTTGTCAATAATCGACTTCCTCGCCACTAATCGAGTTCTTCGTCAGTATCGAGTTCTTCGTCAGTATCGCGTTCTTCGTCAGTAACTCAGTTCTTCGCTAGTAACTCACTTCGACGAAGAGTAGGTTCTTTGTCAGTCAAAAAATGCGGCGCGCTCTACTCTTGCTAACACTCTGCAAATGATAAGACAATAAGACAAATGGCTTTGTCATTCGACTTATATCTCGCGATAGTTTTTCCGCACGTTGTCGAGTTGAGAGTCTTTCTTGGAGAGGGCGGACCTCCTGACTGTGACCGATCAGAGAAAAACGACCAGAAAGGAAAATAGGTTGCTGCCAACGATGAAATCTCAAACCACAGCCTCTTGTGCCCACTGTTTACAAAAACAAGCACTCCAGCACACCTTAGGTACACAGATAGGTCTCTCAAGATCCAAATAACTTTATTTCAGTGTAGCTACATCATCAATTTCTTCAACTGTAAAAAAAATCTCTCTCTCTTCCTCTCCTGCGTGCCTTTTTCTCCCGTCAATCAGTTTTCAACCAAAAGTCTACCAAGTACGTCTCAATCCGAATCTAATAGTGAGATTAGGACCCCTGAATCTTATTCCTCTCTTTGCCCCAACTGAAACTCTCAGAAATTTGATCATGCGTCGATCAAAAGTCCCCCGTAGATTTTCAAATGATCTCTCTCAATAAAACTGCCTCCTGAGAGTAATTTCTCCTCCGTACAGTTTATTGGACAACGTCTAAGCTTAAAACTCTTGCCCCTCTCCCTACGATGATCTCCCAATTCAATCTGTCAGCAATTTGATCTTTTCTCAGCCTCCTAGCTTCTCCTGCGTGTAATCTTCCTCCTTCCGCTTCACCTCTCTCCGAAAAACCCTTTTCAAACTGTCCCCAGATCCCAAGTCGCCGCAGATATTTTACCTAAAAGTTAAGGCCCCAGCTTAAACTACCCTCTGCTCTCCTTATAAGCGCAGTCACTTATCAGAAGCAGGACCTTAGCTAAGCTGCCCCCTGCTGTCCTTGTCGATGATCCCCTCTTAAACTCTAATTCTCCTCCTTCCGCCTCCGCTGTAATCTTCCGCTTCAAGCTTCCGTTGTAATCTTCTGCTTCTGCTGTAATCTTCCGCGTCAAGCTTCCGTTGTAGTTTTCCGCTTCCGCTGTAGTCTTCCGCTTCAAGCTTCCGCTTCAAGCTTCCGCGGTAATCTTCTGCTTCCGCTGTAATATTCCGCTTCAAGCTTCCGCGGTAATCTTCCGCTTCCGCTGTAGTTTTCCGCTTCAGCTGTAATCTTCCGCTTCAAGCTTCCGTGGTAATCTTCCGCTTCCGCTGTAATATTCCGCTTCCGCTGTAATCTCCCGCTTCAACCTTCCGCTTAAAGCTCTCTAAGAAACATTTCTCAGAAAAATGTCCACTTTCGCTTCAGTTTTAAGGCCCCTGCTAAAGCTGTTCCCCTGCTGTCCTTATGCGTACATAATAATCAGCAAAAGTTTCCCGTGCCCTCGATGCCACCCTGAATATACTACAAGCCATCCAATGTAGGCCGAAGCCCCAACACTTATGAGGCTGCCCCACAGGGCTTACACCCCCCTCATATGCGCACCAGGTATCTCCCATAGTATATTCAGGATGGCATGCGGAGGCTTAGGCCAGGAAGCCCACGATTAAGGGAGATATCGGTCTCCCGCCCCTAGATATGCAGGACGTGGCTGCATATCCAACATAGACTCCCTTCCAGGAGGCCAACATGCCGGAATAGGAACCAGAGGCCAGGGGGGATTGATCCTGAGACCACTTCCCTCCTAGGCAGGCGCCCTATCACTGGGATGGCCTTTGGTTCCGTTCAAGAAAGTAAAAACTTTTGTACATATGTTTACCTGAAGAAATTTTTCTGTAAAATCTTTACTAGCCTTTTCTACACTAACTTCTCTATACAACTCCGTTTTTAATGAACAAGGAGCCAAAACTATAGTATTTGTGAACACCTACACGCTCACGCTATCCGATTCTGAGTTCGAGTCACGAGCCAGGATCGACGGATTTCCCTCTTTCACATATTTCACAGTCTAAAACTCGTACTAACTATTGCTTAAAACACTTTCTGTCAAAACTAGAAGCATGAGGTCGCTCTCCTCGTCGAGCTTTGCATTCTGGTGTCTTTCGACTCCTTTAGGGGTGATATTCCAACCCAAGCTAGGGGGCAGCTTGTCAAGCATAGCCCCAGCTTAGCTCCTGCCTAGCTTGTTAAGCTGTAGGGCAGCTTCCTTTACACAATATAGAAAAAAATCTCTCTGTAATACTTTTCACTGTACAGACCTATGTACAATACGACATTTACCCCCTCCAAACCTGCACATCCTCTGATATGTGCCAATCCGTCACCGACCCTCGTGGTCCTCCAAATCGTCTTCGCTCTCCTCGACCGCATCAGAAAGGTCTTCATTTGCTCCTGTCTGCTCTGAACCTAAGAACTCAGCTAGCTCCACAGTCTCCCCTCTCTTCTTGAATAACTTCACTCGTTTCCCAGCAACTGGAAGCCTTAAAGGCGTGCCATCTAGCTCTTGCAAGGAATAAGTAGCATTCTGATGTACATCAGAGACAAGGTATGGGCCAAACCATCTTCTCGAAAACTTTCAAATTGTAGAGTGTTGGTTCTCCAATGTGCTGTCGTATACCAACACCCAGTCTCCAACTTGTATCGGTTTTGGTCGAAGTCTATGAGTCTTATCAAACCTCTCCTTGTTCCCAAGTCGAGCCGCTTTCAACCGTCGCTGCGCTTCAGCGAGATCCTCCTCTCTACATTCTAGCTGTCTGATTCATAGTGAGAGAAGCTGCACACGGTCCACATTGTCCTCCCATGGCAAGGTAGCCCAGATAGGAAAGTCTTCTTCTGCTGACATCATCGGTTTTTGTCCTAGCATTAACTCAACAGGCATGTACCCTGTAGTAGAACAATGAGTTGTTCTATCCGCCCTTAAAGCAAAAGGGAGTAACCTAGGCCACTCTCTATGCTTACCATCACATGCCTTCACCAAAGTCTGAACTATCGATGGATGTCCTCGCTCGCTCTTGCCAATCCTCTCTGGATTCATCGCAGTAGTAAGCTTGAGCTTCACACCATATCGAGCAAAAAACTCTTTCGCTTCCGTACCACGTAGTTCTCCCCTATCTGCCCGTAGCCTTCCTACAGATCCATATCTATAAATAATATCTTCAAGAACAAACTTACATATCCCCTCTGTGGTCTTCGTCCTCAAGGCTCGCCCTTCTACAAAGTTGGAGAGATCCTCACGAGCCAGAACCAAATATCGCATGCCCCATAACCCCAGAGGCATTACCACCAAGTCAAGAACCCACTGGAAGTGAATGCAAGGCGGATAAGTTGGCACGAGACCGTCCCTATACCGGATCTTTGAGTAGAACTGACAATGCAAGCAAGAACTGACGTAGTTCACCACATCCTGATACAGACCTTTCCATCAATACCTTTCCTTCAGCTTGACGTAGGTAGCCCAAATCCCTCGATGTCCGGCCCATAAGGTATCATGGAACTCCTTCATTAGTTGCTGCTTAGTCTGCAGATCGTCCACTACTCGTATGAACATCCCATCTCTCCTCTGTGACCGTCTCCAAAGATACCCATCATGTAGAAGATAGTTGTAAGCTTGTTTCCTTATCTCTCTGAACTCTACTTTGCTCCATCTCTCTTGCCTCTCCAACAAGCTCATATAATACCTTATGTCACGAAGTCTACCTGTGTAAAGCTCCTCTCTAAACATCAACGGCTCCAAGTTCGTAGCCCGTCGATTAACCTAACACTGAGTATCCTTTCTCTCCTCTTCCTCAGCTTCTGAAATCATGACATCCTCGTCTACAAATCGAGCTCTTGATAACATATCTGCGACCATATTCTCCTTTCCTTTTATATGCTTCAGCTCTGGATTCAAGCTTCTAATATAGACAATCCAACGTAACATCGCTATGTCTGGCGTGCTACAGTTGGATATCATGCCTAGTAGAGATAGACAATCCGTCTCTAGGACTACATGAGCACCAGTCAGAAACTCACGGTCTGTCTTCATCGCTGTCACCGCCCCCCACAACTCACGCTTCACCTGAGGATAATCTCGTTGCCTGTCTGTCAAGATCCTAGCTCCAAACCTAGAGGTAAGCCGCATACCATCCGCATCATCTTGACCTATTGCCCAGCCAATCGCCTTTGGACTAGTATCTACTGTGACAATGACAGGTCTCCCACATCCGTAGTCTACTCTTCTTAGAACAGGTGGAGATTGAAGAGCCTCCTTCAGCCTATTCATAGCTTCTCGATGGACTGAGGACCATGCAAACCTCTTACCCTTCCTCAATAATGCATACAAAGGCTCAACAACATGGGCATAATGAGGAATGGATAAACGATAAAATACACAAGCACCTAGAAAGCGTCGAACCTCCGTGATATTTTTACAGTCTGCCATCTTAGCTATAGCTTCAACCTTCTCGGGGTTTGGTCGCCTTCCAAAAGCACCACACAGATGTCCAACCACTAAAATCTCAGACACATCAAACTTGGACTTAGCTCCTAACAGGGTGAGATGCACCTCCTCCAATCGAGTCAAGATACGTTCTACATCCCTGATATGATCTACAACAAACCTCCTACATCCATTCGCAAGTACTGCTCCATCCTTATCTTCAACCGCGCAACCCTTTATAAGAATATCATCTAGAAATGGAATGCTAATATCAGGCAAAAACTCCCTTAGTACCTTATGCATCGCATTCTGCATATGAGCCACCGAGTTCGTCGCTCCTTGTGCAAGAGTACACATCCGCATCAACCCCAGAGGCGTACGCATAGTAGTTAAATCTCTACTCTCCACAGCCAGCTGGAACTGATGATAACCAGAATATAGATCTCCTATCGAATAAATAGCTTTCCCTGCAAATGCCTCTGCTACCTCTTCAATCACAGGACCCGTCCCAACGTTACGTATGGTTACGTGATTCGCAGGCTGTAAGTCTTGAATAAAACGCAAAGCTCCTGACTTCTTGGGTACAGTGAACCACCTACTAGAATATGGCCCCATAGACGGCTCAAGTATCCCCATCTGTACCTTCTCCTTCAACAACTCGATGAGTTTAGGCAACAAAGCACGAGGGACTGGGATCGGTTTCAGGTCCCAAGGCACATGAGGGATTGTGAATATAACCATAGGCACTATAACCTTTGGGTCTACACAACCTATCTCCTCTGCTGAAAAAGAGAATGCTTTACCATGCTTCACTATCATCTGTTCAAACACTGCCTTCTCGACCTCAGTCAAGAAATCACTCCCTCCTGGAGCTCCTTCAATGTCTCCTCAGTAAACTGATGCCCTACTCGTCTATGATCACACAATATAGGCTCAGTCCCCACTAACTGTACTTGCTGCTGGGAGTTAGCAGGTAGTTGAGCTCCTACCGGTCTTACCTTTCTCAGTACAGATTTGTACTTCGCATGGACGTCTGCTTCCTGAGGGAGTGCACACCAACAACTTGCTTCTCTCCCCTCATTATTCTACATCGGATGAGGAAAGAACTGCATGTATGTAACAATCTCCTCATATATGCGTCGAGAGTGGATAGGGATCACCGCCACACTATTTTTCCCTTCCACCAATCCACTCACATTATCTAACCAATCGACAACTGACTGTACAGACATAAACTCTTCAAACAATCCAGAAACCACTTCGTCTTCAGGTAGAACTCCTACACGCCACAACTCTGATACCTGTTTCACCACCCATCTTTTTGTATTTTTCTCCATATCTTCAACTCTTGTAAATGGACTCCACCCATCTGCCTCAAACATCAGCAATCCAGACTGCCAACTCTGTACACCACACTTGTCTCCAGACCTTTGTACATGTCTCGCTTCCAACTCTGACGGGACCTCAACAGTAGGTTCTACACCCCTGTCTTCCCGCTCTACAGGAGTGGACTGCGAAAACCCTTACATCTCTTCGTCTGAGAATCTCTAAGGGTTTGTCGGTTCCGTTCATGTCTTGAACGAACTGTCAAAAACTGTACTGAGTACTTGTCATCAGGACTCCGAACTCTGGCATAATGAGACCCATCGTTCATCACCTTTGTCTCCATTCGAACAGCGGTGATGTATGGTTGGCCCAGTATGACAGGATAGGAGGCAGACGACTGTACAAAGAAATGCTGATCAACCTCTACATCTCCAATCTTTACACGCATATTGGGACAGGCTCTGTATAACTCACCCTTTTGGTTATTTGCAGCTCGAAGCACCCAACCATGATTCCTTTCGATTGGCCACTGCCCCTTCTCATACACCTCTTTGGAAATGATGTTGATCTCCGACCCGTGATCCACAAGTGCACGTACTGGCTCAGAAAGTCTCCCAAGTCAAACCTGCGTCTCAGTTGTCGCTCTTGCCCAGTGCTTTTCTTTGAAATCGTTGTCCGCGCTTAACCTATCCTCCTCATACTCTTCATCTTCGTTCTCAATAACAGCTGGACCAGCAACCCATGCCTCATACTTATCATCTCTGAACTGATCAACACCAATAGCATCTACTGCTCCAACCATCTGACTACTTACTTGTTCAGTCAATACCTGTCTCTTTCTCTTCATGATGTCTATTATCAACTCATGAAACTCTCTCTTTGCGATACCAAGCACTTCACGAAGAGTAAACTCAACTCTAGCATCCAAAATGCGTTGCTCCAGAATAGCATGCAAGTCTGTTGTTGTTTCGATGTCTGCCGCTAACTTGTAAGCTGGAGCTTTCCCCTTTTCCTGTGCTGTAAATCTCTTTCCCCGTACTCTATTTGGAGTAGTAGTCTCTTGTGGCAAATCCTGTACACCTTCCATAGGATCTACTGCAGGTGGTGGAGCTGTAGAGGTAGAAGGTATATCCTCTGCAGCAAGAAATCTACCAGCTGGTACAGATGGTGATGGTTCCGCTGCTCTCCTCCTCGTGACTCGTCGACGATCATTGTCCTCTGGTACTCCTGCATCTAAATCAGAAGCGTCCCGTCTTCTTTTGTCTTCGAGCATGGCATCTTGTTCACCACTCGTCTCTAAAAACACTCGAATAGAAGTTGCATCTATTGGGTCTCTCCATCCAGTAGCTCTCCTAATGCTTTTTGCACCTCTTTTCATCATTTCAACTGAGACCTCATTAGCCTGCTCAACCATAGTTGGATTAGAGCGCACCTCAACCTTCCCTGTATACACATCAGCCTCTGCAGAACCCGCAGTCATCGCTGTAGTATTCGCGCCAGTAAGTGCTGGAAGAGAACTCCTCATTCCTCCTCTCCCAAAATATGTGTTCAGAGGCTGCCCCATGGCCGCTAAATACAACCTGTTATTCTGATAGTTGACTACGCCCTCTCGCAAGGCAACCGCCAAGTCTTGACAGTCTCCTCTAAGATGATCTGGGCTGTCGCACCAAATACATCTCCTTGTAAAGGTTCCTCCTACAGGTCGAGCACCTGGCGCAACTGGTCGTTGGTCTCTCCTCAAGTCTGCCATCTCAACCCTCAAATCTCTCAGCTGTTGAGTGAGCTCTTCTATCAAGTTATTCTGATTTCGGTTCTCAGCAGGTCGTTGTTGCTGTCTAGGTCCTCTCTGTGCTGGGATAGGTACTGAGGCGCTTGAGCAATCACTTGGGGAACCACTATGGGTGCTTGAGGAATCACAATAGATGCTTGAGGTATTGTAGGAGGAGCTACCTGAACTTGAGGAGCTACTCTCTGCTGCTCTGATAAGGTTTCTAGCTGTAACACCATCCTACCACGACGTTGCCTAGCAAGGGTAGATACTGCTTCTTCCACTCTCCTCCAATCAGATGTAACTCCCCCTTCAGTCCCTCGATCAGCCAACATGAAACAAAGCCTATCTGCTGTGAACTCATCCAGAGCCCCCAAGAACAACTCCGTCTTCCTAGCATCCAGCGTCAACTTCTCTAGACCAGAAAGCTGAGAGTACCTCTTCTCAAACTCCCGAATTATCTCATTCAATCTCATAGAACGTCCAAGCTGACGCTCTATCCAGTTCATGAGAGTTCTTCTGGTGACTCTTTCAGAGTCCTCTTCTAGAACCTCTTCTTTCAATGCACGCTCAAACAAAATCCACCCACCTAGATGTCTTCTCTGTAAATTTCTCACCTTCTCTCTCAGTTCAGGGACAACAGTCAACTCAAAGCTTAGAATTACCTCAACTTCAGGTGCCCTGACCAACTCCATCTCACCCACATACTCCCGTAGGTACCTAGTAACATCTCTTCCATCAAATCGTTCACACCGACCAACAATTGCTTGTAATGCTCTTGTGGACTTCTGCTCAGCTCCTCCAATTGCAGGCTGCTGCTGAATCAAGGCAGCCAACGCCTGAAGAATCTGAGACGTGTCTACAACAGGCTGTGCTGTTGCTGTTGGAACCACCGTAAGCCCTCCTTGAGAGCCAATTCCATCTTGACCAGGAGTCCCTTGAACAGGAGCACCTTGAGCAGTGGCTACACCTTGTACGGCAACACTGTGATCCATCTTCTCAATTCAGTCAATTCTCCAAATCAATCACCCCAATTGCTCTCAGTGGAAGCACTAGATGTCGAGTTGAGAGTCTTTCTTGGGGAGAGCGGACCTCCTGACTGTGACCGATCAGAGAAAAACGACCAGAAAGGAAAATAGGTTGCTGCCAACGATGAAATCTCAAACCACAGCCTCTTGTGCCCACTGTTTACAAAAACAAGCACTCCAGCACACCTTAGGTACACAGATAGGTCTCTCAAGATCCAAATAACTTTATTTCAGTGTAGCTACATCATCAATTTCTTCAACTGTAAAAAAAATCTCTCTCTCTTCCTCTCCTGCGTGCCTTTTTCTCCCGTCAATCAGTTTTCAACCAAAAGTCTACCAAGTACGTCTCAATCCGAACCTAATAGTGAAATTAGGACCCCTGAATCTTATTCCTCTCTTTGCCCCAACTGAAACTCTCAGAAATTTGATCATGCTGTCGATCAAAAGTCCCCCGTAGATTTTCAAACGATCTCTCTCAATAAAACTGCCTCCTGAGAGTAATTTCTCCTCCGTACAGTTTATTGGACAACGTCCAAGCTTAAAACTCCTGCCCCTCTCCCTACGATGATCTCCCAATTCAATCTGTCAGCAATTTGATCTTTTCTCAGCCTCCTAGCTTCTCCTGCGTGTAATCCTCCTCCTTCCGCTTCACCTCTCTCCGAAAAATCCTTTTCAAACTGTCCCTAGATCCCAAGTCGCCGCAGATATTTTACCTAAAAGTTAAGGCCCCAGCTTAAGCTGCCCCCCTGCTGTCCTTATAAGCGCAGTCACTTATCAGAAGCAGGGCCTTAGCTAAGCTGCCCCCCTGCTGTCCTTGTCGATGACCCCCTCTTAAACTCTAATTCTCCTCCTTCCGCCTCCGCTGTAATCTTCCGCTTCAAGCTTCCGTTGTAATCTTCCGCTTCCGCTGTAATCTTCGGCGTCAAGCTTCCGTTGTAGTTTTCCGCTTCCGCTGTAATCTTCTGCTTCAAGCTTCCGTGGTAATCTTCCGCTTCCGCTGTAATCTTCTGCTTCAAGCTTCCGCGGTAATCTTCCGCTTCCGCGGTAATCTTCCGCTTCAAGCTTCCGCGGTAATCTTCCGCTTCCGCTGTAATCTCCCGCTTCAACCTTCCGTTTCAAGCTCTCTAAGAAACATTTCTCAGAAAAATGTCCACTTCCGCTTCAGTTTTAAGGCCCCTGCTAAAGCTGTTCCCCTGCTGTCCTTATGCGTACATAATAATCAGCAAAAGTTTCCCGTGCCCTCGATGCCATCTTGATGCCACCCTGCATATACTACAAGCCATCCAATGTAGGCCGAAGCCCCAACACTTATGAGGCTGCCCCACAGGGCTTACAGCCCTCCCCATATGCGCACCAAGTATCTCTCATAGTATATTCAGGATGGCATGCGGAGGCTTAGGCCAAGAAGCCCACGATTAAGGGAGATACCAGTCTCCCGCTCCTAGATATGCAGGACGTGGCTGCATATCCAACATAGACTCCCTTCCAGGAGGCCAACATGCCGGAATAGGAACCAGAGGCCAGGGGGGATTGATCCTGAGACCACTTCCCTCTTAGGCAGGCGCCCTATCACTGGGATGGCCTTTGGTTCCGTTCAAGAAGGTAAAAACTTTTGTACATATGTTTACCTGAAGAAATTTTTCTATAAAATCTTTACTAGCCTTTTCTACACTAACTTCTCTATACAACTCCGTTTTTAATGAACAAGGAGCCAAAACTATAGTATTTGTGAACACCTACACGCTCACGCTATCCGATTCTGAGTTCGAGTCACGAGCCAGAATCGACGGATTTCCCTCTTTCACATATGTCACAGCCTAAAACTCGTACTAACTATTGCTTAAAACACTTTCTGTCAAAACTAGAAGCATGAGGTCGCCCTCCTCGTCGAGCTTTGCATTCTGGTGTCTTCCGACTCCTTTAGGGGTGATATTCCAACCCAAGCTAGGGGGCAGCTTGTCAAGCATAGCCTCAGCTTAGCTCCTGCCTAGCTTGTTAAGCTGTAGGGCAGCTTCCTTTACACAATATAGAAAAAAATCTCTCTGCAATACTTTTCACTGTACAGACCTATGTACAATACGACAACGTGCCGAAGTTAGGGTTTCCTCTTTCTTGACTGACGTTCTTCGGTGCTCACAGTGCGGTGATGTTCTTCCTCTCCAACTGCGATACATCTTCAGTCTGCTGTAACTTCGTCATTCAGCCTCCGGTTGCCTTGCACAACATATCGTTAGAAAGCTCTTCGTCCGAGGAATTCAACTATGAAGAAGTCATCTCTCAAGTGTCTCCATAGATTTGATAGATTCCTCCAGAACAGAGATTCTTCACTAAACTTCTAATTAACACTATTCTACTCATATCTTTTATCTTCTATCACCTATTCTTCTTATTTACTTTACAACTAATCAATTAATTAACAAAAACAAAAAATCAAGGCTTCACATACTCCCTCTCTCAATTGTGAAGCGACCTCGCGAACACTTAAGAGTAGTATCTCTTGATTCTCCACCCATTGACTCGGGTGGCTAACAATGTTCCATCGAGTTCTTCCAACTGAACCGAATCATTATTATAACGGCGCGTTATCTTATAAGGGCCCATCCAACGTAAGTGTAACTTCCCTGGAAATTTGATGTACCTACTGTCATACAGTAGTACTAAATCACCATCTTTGATGTCCACACTTTGCGGATCTTCTTATCGTGCTTCGTAACAGTGGCTCTCTTCAACTGACAATCTATCTTCAGACAAGATTTTGTAAGTAGGTACATCAAATTCAACTCGCATGATCGATGTCATACCATATGTTAGGAAAAAAGGTGTCTCACGAGTTGTTATCATTTCTGCATTCACGAAACGCCCACAAGACAACCGGTAACTTTGTATCCCAATCATATGCATGATTCACTGTCACCTTGTTCAGAATCTTGCACAACACTCCATTACACTTCTCCGTCAATCCATTAAATTTTGGATTATACGGTGTTGTCTTCCGGTGTTTTATACCAAAGTAGTTTGTCTGTTCCTATCATCTTATTCAAAAAATGTGTACCTCGATCACTCACCAACTCCAGTGGGCATCCACATCGAGTAATGATTTGTGTATACAGAAACTCAGCCAAAGTGGCTGCGTCGTCTTTCTTGGTAGCTGCTGCTTCAACCATCTTTGTTGCATAATCAGTAGCTATCAGTATGTATCTTCTTCTAGTGCGGCGTGTTTCAGGTTGTATAGGTCCTACAAAATAAATCTCCCAATTCTTGAATGGTGCTAATGGAAGTATCGGATGTAACGGCCACTGAGTGGTTGACCTAGGCTTACCCACTCGTTGACAGTTATCACACTTCTTGATGATCTCATGAACATCTTTGTACATCGTTGACCACCAGTATCTAGCTCAGAGGATCTTCTTCACAGTGTTCCTCAGTGCATAGTGTCCGCCTTCAGGTTCCGAGTGTAGTGCACCTACCACTTGTGGTATTTCATGCACTTCTAGACATCTTTGAAGTTCTTCATCATGTCCTCTTTGAACAGTATCTCGTTCTTCAACTCGTAGGGTCCCGCTTGATGTACGAAGATTGTTCGCTGTTCAGCATCCGTTTCTTCTAGGCACTGCAAAGTCTGTAAATATCTGTACAGATCATAGTACTTCGTAGCAGGTGCTACTGTCAGCTGAAACAATTCCTCATCTGGAAAATCATCTGCCACTGTATCCACTCGTTCTCCCGTCCTCAGTCGAGACAAGTAATCAGCATTCTCATGGTGAATTCCTTGTCTGGTTTGAACTGTGAACGTAAACTCCTGAAGTAACAACATCCATCTTGCTATCCGTCCTGACAAGTCTGACTTCTGTACCAGATGCTTCAACGCATAATGATCCACATGAAAGACAAACTCATAGCCAAGGAGGTAATGTCTAAACTTCTTTACTGAGTACACCATTCCTAGCGCTTCACGTTCAGTAGTGGTGTAGTTCTTTTCTGCTGCTGAAAGTTGTCTACTCGCATAGTAGATTGGGTGGTCTCTCTTCTCATCATCTTTCTCACTGAGCACCACTCCAATAGCAAACGCAGAAGTGTCTACATACACTTGAAAAGGTCTCTCCAAATCTGGTGGTCGCATGATAGGTGCTTCTGCCAACTTCTTCTTCAGCGTCTCAAATGTCAAACAACTTCTTCTTAGCATCATGTTGTTTCTCGTGCCAATGGTACTCTGTCGTCTTCTTCAGCAGTTCTGTCAGTGGCGCAGCAAGTATGGCG
This sequence comes from Asterella californica, assembly GCA_036924285.1. Lineage (NCBI taxonomy): Eukaryota > Viridiplantae > Streptophyta > Marchantiopsida > Marchantiales > Aytoniaceae > Asterella > Asterella californica. Next base: position 937,186 of record JAYKYS010000013.1, read on the forward strand.
TAGTCTTTGATGAACCTCCTGTAAATATCCAACATGTCCTAGGAAGGCTCTCAACTCGCTGATGTCAGTAGGGGGTTGCAGGGAGAGTATTACTCGAACTTTCTCTACATCTACTTCTATGCCTCGACTTGATACTCTATGTCCAAGAAGTATTCCATCAGTCATCACGAAGAAACACTTCTCAGGCTGTAATGCAAGTCTGGCTTCCCTACACTTCAGAAAGGTTTTGGCTAAACACGCTGCATGTTCTTCACGTGTGCCAAAAACACAAAAATCATCTATAAAAATCTCTAAAAATTTTCGCAAATAATCTTGAAAAATTGAGGTCATCATCCTCTGAAAGGTAGATTGTGCATTGCATAGTCCAAAAGGCATCTTATGATAAGCATAAGTGCCCCAATCTGTAGTGAAGGTAGTCTTGTCCTTATCTTGCTCTCTAATGGACACTTGGTTGTACCCTGAAAACCCATCCAGAAAACTGTAGCATTCCTTTCCAGATACATGATCCAAAATGGTATCAGTAAAAAGTAAAGGGTGATGATCTTTCTTCGTTGCTGTATTAAGCTTTCTGAAATCTTGACAGACTCTTATCTTTCCTGTTTGCTTCTTAGGTACCACTACTATGGGTGCTACCCATTCGCTGCTTAACACAAGAAAAATAATACCTGCCTTCAGGTACTTATCTATCTCGTCTTTAACCATCAAAGAGTATTTTGGATTGAGTCGGTATTGTCGCTGTCGTACAGGTACTGATCCTTCAATGATGTCGATATGATGTTCTCCCCACTTTGTAGGTATCCCCTTCATGTCCTCCACAATCCAAGCGAAGACATCTTGGTAATGGATCAGCATCTGACGATACACTTCCAACTCTTCTCCTTGTACCACAACAGAATTCTTTAGGCTCTTACCTTCGCTTATCACTAGGTCTTGGGATGCTCCTGGAAGGACTATATCATCTATATGACTAGTCTCTGCACTCCCGTGACCTAGCTGTGATTGCTATTCGGCCTCGTTCATATCTTCTTCTTCATCAATTTCATAGCACTGTAGATAGTTGATCATCGAATAAAGATCTCCTTTCTTTTCACCTGCACTGCTCTTTGATGAATCCGATCCTGAAGTGTAACCAGCATAAGTCAAATCTGTTTCGCCCTGATGTGTTATCTTCTTCCAAGAAACCATCACAGCCTTATCAATTGGTTTCTGGAGGTCTTTGAACTGTAAACGGTGCCGGTACCAATCTGTTAGTACCTTGGCACCATACAACCATGGCCTCTCAATCAAAATTTGATAACCAGACTTAACCAAAGGGCGCAGTATAACATAAGTGAGTTTAAAAGAAATTCCGCCTATTAAGGTGGGAATGTTGCGTAGCAGCCCAAGTGGTCGTCTTCTTGTTTGATCTGCCAGCCGTAACACCCGCTGAGTTTCTTCAAACTTGCTGAAACCCAACGCGTGTGCCATATCTTCAGTCATTATGTTGACTCCTGATCCGGAGTCAATTGGCACTTTTCTAATTACACAACCTGCAACCTCCACTTCTACTTCTGGAGATCCCAGGTCTTCTGCCTCGATGTGAAACAGAGAGGGTAACTTTGATCTTCTTATTTTAGTGGGTTTCTTCAGTGCTTGAAGTAACAATTTCTTGTAAATTTTGTTATCTTCAATCAGCTGTTTGAAACTTATGTTAGCCTCTGTGTTTCTAGATCAGCTACCACATCATAGTGTGATATTGCCACAAGTTCTTTCTTCACAGGTTTCGGACGACTATGCTTCTTCGGAACCTCCTCGTTCTTGGCCGAAGTCCTGTCTTCAGTGGCCGAAGTACGGAAAATCTTGGGTGCGGACGAAGTTGATCGTTCTGGGACTTCAGCCGAAGTTGTATCAGTTTCCTTTGCCGAAGTTCCTGCTCGTAGTAACTTCTTCTTCAAGAGTTCGTGGACTTCGTCCGTAATGTCAACTGGTAGTCTCGGAGGGTTTACGCTCTTCAGTATTTCTTCTTCCTCTTCCTCAGTATCCTCCTCAACTATCTTCTTCTTGGCTTTCTCCTTTGCCTTCTTCTGTTTTTTCAACTCTTTCTTCGATTGAGTTTTTAGAGGTGCTTCTTCCGCCTTCCTCTTAGTCTTGAAAGAGCTTCTGGTGTCCACTTTGCAAACCCAAGTTTCTTCTGGTGGCCATCCTTCATCCCCAGCGGCTTTCCATTCTTCCAAGTCCACCTTGTGCAGTTGTGCTTCCGCAGGACGTTCTGTTTTGGGATCAAAGCAAACCCTTCTTTTCTCTACGGGTGGGTTAGTACAGTCTGCTGTGACATATCTTGGTTGATGACACTTTCCACAAAGTGCTATGTATCCCAACGATTTCTTTGGATGAGGACAGTTTGGTGATCAATGTTCCAAACTGCCACAATTAAAACAAGACCCATGGGGTGGTGGTTTATTTGCTCCTGACGGACTCATCAAACGTTTCTGAGATACATTCAGGGCCCTCTCTCTTGGTGCAAATCTTTGAATTGGTATGGGTTGAATTGGGATAATTGCTGGCTGTGATGGGGGTGTATTCGTTTGGACTCTATATACTTCGTCCGGAGTTTCCACAAAGAATGAGCTATAGTATGATTTGAACGTTGGCGTCCATTCAAGTGATTGTGCTTGAAATGTTCTGTTGTTGTTACATTCCGTATTAGCATGTCCTGGTTTACCGCACGTCGTACACCATAAGCTTGGACAGGATGTAGCAGGTGATTTTCTCCTTTCAGGAGATCGTACCATCTGCACTTTCAGGTCTGCAAACCCTTTAATCATCTCCTCCATAAGTTGATTATTATCCCCTCTTGTTTTGCCCTTCTTATCCTTCGAACTTCTCTTTTCTTTGGACGAAGAACTTCGTTTCATTCTTCATTCTTCTTCGCTCGAAGAAGATGAGCTCGTCGATGAAGATTCTTCGGCTTCGGCCGAAGAGGACTCATCATCAGAAGATTCTTCGGAGGAAGAGGATTCTCTGCGACTCTTCTTGTGCTTCTTCCTTCGAGTCGACTTCTCTTCCTTCTTCTCTTTCTATTCTTTCTTCCCCTTCTTCTTCTCTTTTATCCATCCTCCTTTACTTCCTAGGGTGGATGCTTCAAATGCTTCTGCTGAAGCAACAAGCTCTTCAATGACGTCCATCTTTCCTCGACGACACTAAATCTCCATTTCAATCGATAAGCCTGTAACTAGCCATTCTATAGCTTGATCCATAGAGTATGGGTTGGATGTACCCATCCTCGGAATTCTATCCAGTAGATTGTAAATTCTTTGGACATAATCTTTTAGGCTCTCTTTTTTGTCTGTGACCAGTCTGGTCAGCTTCCCCAAGACTTGGCGATTGTACCCAATTTCTAGGAACCGCTGTCGGGTTGAGAGTTTTCCTGGGAAGGGCGGAACCTTCTGGCTGTGATATGATCTTGAAGGTTGTGTTCAGTCAACTCAGGGAAGCGTTGGGCTCCTGGCTGTGGCTGGTTTACTCAAAGGATAGGCTTCAGGTTACAAGGTGATACTGAAAAACACTCATACAAGTCTCTTGGCTCTTCTGATATGTTCAGGAATCAAGGTTCAGACTTAACTAGCAATGATAAGGTCAGACGGCGAACTTTGACACTCAGGATTGAGAAATATGTGAAGGTTCAGGCTTCAGAACTCCTCCTACATGTCAATGAGGTCCTAAGGATTTGCAGTACACAGCTTGCTGAACACTCTTGTGAAGTTGGACCTCCTGATTGCACACAGAACTCCAGATCTCCTTCTCTGAAGTCGCTGCTCTAGATTAAGAGCTTTTCAGACCCCCTCTGCTTCAGCGGCCGCCCTGAATTACTCAGTCACTCAAATGATTCGAAAACTTTTGGACAGTCGTAGCTCTCCTGACAGTGAACGCAACCACAAAGTTTTGAAGCGATTTCCTCAATTCTGCTGCAATTGATACAGAAAATCCCAAAATCAACAAAAGTGATGCAGTTTTGGCACAATCTGAACTTCAATTGGACATAACTCCTTGTTTATTGATCCAAATTGATCAAGAATTTCACTGACAGTGCTTGGCTTGACGAGCTCTATCTCCCTGTGCTCTCAGATTTTGCCGTGTCCTCACCAATTGCTCAAAATCCTCTCTAGAGCTCTGTTTCTAAGTTTAGAGTTACACAAAAGACAAAAATGAACCAATGAGAGTTCATAGCTCCATTCGGTTGTCCTTTTGTGCCTTAAACCATGTGGTAACTCAATTCAACTCATAGGCTACCACGTCAAGTCTCCTAAAGCGCCAGCGTATAACTTAAACTACCTAAAACGACACACAGCCCTGAAAGTAAACTAAAACCAGCTAAAAGCGTGCATGGGCAACACGTAGGTACAACCCATGAGCTTAAACCCTATCTACATGGCAAATCTAAGTCATGTACATTGAATATCATAGATAAGTATGAATTCATTTGCACAAGGGTATGAATGCTTGAACAAGATAAATAACATACTACCAACCTACTAGGATCCAAAATATATGACAGTTAACACCATATGCAAAAGGTGTCAAACATAAGCATAAAAGACTAAGAACAGTACAGAGCTAGCTTCTAAGACTACTAAACATCAAGTGTCGGAGTAGAAGTAACATGCGCCAAGTAACGCGACAACAGTGATCAGTGAATCATTTACTATGTCAAATGATTCACATCACGACATCCACCCCCTCCGAACCTGCACATCCTCAGGTATGTGCCAATCTCCTCAGTCTTTTGTTTGATCTTCATCATCATCGTTCTCCTCCACCTCAGTCTCTTTAGACACTAGGACATCTTCGTCTCTTGTTGTCCTCTACTCTGACTCCAGAAAGTTGAATAACTCAACTGACCCTCCGCGTCTCTTGAACAGTTTCACACGTTTGCCAGCCACAGATAGTTTCAAAGGAGTACCATCCAACTCACGTAAACTATAAGTGGCATTCTCATACACATCTAGCATAATATAAGGCCCGAACCATCTTCGAGAGAACTTACGAAGTGTAAAATGCTGATTCTCCAACGTGCTATCATATACCAGAACCCAATCACCAACATGTATTGACTTCGATCGTAGTCGATAAGTCTTGTCAAAATGTTTTTTTGTTTTTGACTCGAACCACCTTCAGCCTCTCCTGCGCATCAGCAAGATCCTCCTCTCTTCGCTCCAACTGCCTAATATGTAGGAGTGAAGCACGATCTATACCATCTTCCCACGGTAGCGTAGCTCATGTAGGAAAGTACTCCTCAGCAGGCATGATCGGTTTCTGCCCCAGCATAAGCTCAACTGGCATATAGTCAGTCGTAGTACAGTGTATAGTTCTATCAGCCCACAAAGCAAATGGAAGTAGTCTCGGTCATTCTCTAGGTCTACCATCACATGCTTTCACTAAAGCGTAAACGATAGAAGAGTGTCCTCGTTCACTCTTACCGATGCCCTCTGGATTTATAGCAGTAGTAAGTCGAAGCTTTACTCCATAACGAGCAAAAAATTCCTTCACTTGCGCCTCTCAACTCGCCTCTATCTGCACGTAATCTCCCAACCGATTCATAACGACAGATGATATCTTCAAGCACGAACATGTAGATATTCTCTATAGTCTTCGTCCGTAGTGCTCACCTCTGCACATAGTTGGAGAGATCCTCTCGAGCCAACATCAAGTAACGCATCCCCCATAGCCTCGGTGGCATCATCACAAGATCCAAAACCCACTGAAAATGGATACTAGGTGGATAAGTAGGTACAAGTCCATCTCTGTAACGGACTTTGGAGTAGAACTAGCAGTGCAGACAAGATCCAACAAAGTCCACGTCTTGATACAAACCCTTCCACCAGTAACGCTCCTTCATCTTCGTGTAAGTAGCCTATACTTCACGATGTCCAGCCCACAAGGTGTCATGAAACTCTTTCAGCAGATTCAGCTTCGTCGGTTGATCATCCACCACTCTAGCAAGCATTCCATCTCTTCTTTTCGGACGTTTCCACAGATAACCCTCACGTAGAAGATAACTGTACGCCTTCCGTCTGATCTCCTTGAACTCTGCATCACTCCATCCTTCTCTTCTACATAACGAACTCAGATAAAATCCAATATCACGGAACTTTTTCGTGTAGAACGGCAGTGGTTCCAAGTCTGAAGTCTGCTGACCAACTTGGCACCAAAGGTCTCTTTTTTCTTCATTCTCCACTTTCGCAAACATCTCATCCTCATCTGTATAACGAGCCCTAGACAACATATCTGCAACTGGATTGTCCTTCCCTACTATATGCTTTAGGTCAGGATTCAGACTCCGGACATAAGCAATCCATCGCAGCATTGCTATGTTTGGTATATTGCAGTTCGCTATCATACCCAACAAAGGCAAACAATCTGTTTCTAGTATCACACGAGCTCCTATCAAGAACTCTCGATCTACTTTCATAGCAGTAACAGCTCTCCACAACTCACGTTTCACTTGAGAATAGTTACTGTAGTGTCGCAGGATTACTCCTTTTGCCCATTTAGTATACAAGATATCGTTCCCACAGAGGATTTGCACAAGTAACGCTGCTCTAAGTTCTAAGATCTATTCAAACACACAAACACACGGGTTTTGTCTAGAAATCCCGTCTTCTCACAAAACCACGCGTCTTCCAAGCACGCCAAAAGGTACTCTGGACCTAAACAAACAACTACTAACTAAAATATCACACAACTATTCACAGAGAAGCTCGGGAAGACGCTCTTCCTGCTTCCAGGTTGCTTCTTCTGATCTTCTCAGTACCGTCTTCCTGAAGTAATTCTCGGCTTCTGGGGGTTCGATTCGGCTTCTCACACCTCCAGAAGACTGTCTTGCTTCGCAGAAGGCGACTAGCAACGGCTGTTACACCTTACTCACTCTCACATTCCAACGGGTTAGATTAATCACAGGGTGTATGCCCCCTGTAGCCTTCCCAGGCTTCTGCCTACGGAAATAGTCTTCCTGCAGCACTACAGTCTCGGAAGCTCACTAGAAGAAGGTAAGAAGATGGGGAAGATGGGAGAAGATGGGGAAGAAGAGAAAATCCAAACAAGAAGAAAACAAGATGAAAAGAGGAAATTAAGATTCCGACAAGCTTCTAGTCCGGATCCTGACTAACAAGCCATCCCTGCTTGTAATAGTTTGGGGAGGAAGACAACAAACGTGAGTACAGTGACACCGTCTTCTGCTCGAGGATGTCGTCTTCAGTTGCGGGAAGAAGGCTTCTTTCTTCTTCTCTTCGCTGCTCTGACTACTCTGTCTTCTGGGATCCCTTACCCATAAGACCATCCTTACGTAGATCCTAAGTGCTCTACTGGACGAACCAAGCTACACTTCCACAACTGCTGACAGTCACCGCCACTCAAGAAGAACACTTCCCATGCACAATTGAGAGCGAATTCAAGGAAACCCACCACCCAGAATACATGAACAAAGCTTCTGCACTCAAATCAAAAATCCATTCCCCGAGAAGAAGTCACATTGGCATTGGGAAGCTCACTCCCTCTACTTCCTGCTCCTACTCCTCGACACACCAGTCTAGTCAACAGGACTGCACGAGGATGATGTTCCCTGTTCTTAAACTGTCCACTACCTCTATCTACATCTTCGAACCACTGCTGGTAACAAGCATGCAGACCCCTCATGTGTATTTCCATACTATTCGTATGTTTCCAACAACGGGTGTAGTGTACACTGTAATGTCTATCATGTGTCTGTGTGTGCTCTCCGTCTGCACCGTCAAATCGATATGTGTGTGTGTAGAGCCTACAGAGCTCCGATTTCCTACCCTTCGATCCTACTTATGTCGCTGCCATGAGAAAACAGAGGAGGCGACCACCAGGGAGAGAGAGGCGCTGACAGGAGACTGCCACCCCACATGCAAGCGGTTCCCCTTCCTAATTAGCCATCCACCTTGTTGCTCCTACGCTACCTATGCTGCCACATGGTATCCTAACTAATTTTACACTGTAAAACTGCCACCCTTAAGATAGCATGTTCGATCCTACTAAATTTGGAGATGTCAACTTTGGTTACTATCTACTCTGATTGCTCGGAGGCAACCTCTACCTGATCTACTCCTATCGGAGCTCCTAACGCGGCTTCTGATAAGCTAGAAAGCCCTGTAGTTACCTCGGGTGTCACTGAGGTGGCTTCCTCCTCATTGCTCTTAGCTGACCCTGCTATCGCTGCTGCTGCTTCTTCCTCGGCTTCGGCTTCGGCTTCCGATTCTGCTTTTGCTTCTGCTTCGGAAGACGGAAGCACCTTCTGGGAAGCGGAGTCAACCGGTACTTCCTCGCTCTTCTGGAGCATCAGCTCGGTACTAAGGACCATGACGACCTCATAGGGGTCCGGGGAAGTCGTTTCCTCCACGCGGAATACCTAGGAAGACGGCTCGTCTTCCTGTCTTCCGGGGCGTCTTCCGGAGTCTTCTCGGCTTCCAACGCTGCCACTACCAAGTGCACAGCGAGGTCGAACTCCTCCTTCTCCAATTCGGATCCAGTAGATGGTGCTGGAGCTTGAGAAGATGCAGTTGCGGGTGTCGGAAGCGAGGGAAGACCATAGAGTGTCTTCACTCCTTCTATCTGCCGATCCAAATACCTGAACATGCTCTCCCTGCATTCCACCAACATCGTCTTGGACTCGTTGTCCCATCCTCTAGCCAAGGTAAGCAACTTCCTACCCGCGTTGAAGTTGAACTTCTTCCGAAGCGCTTCCACCGACTGTGCTAACATCTCCTGCGCATGAGCTTCTGCTGCTTCTTGCTGCATCTTCTCAGCTGCAACTCGCGCTTCTACGGCTTCCCGCTGCGTCGTCCAAGTCATCTTCTCCTCTGCGAGGGCGGTGATCTTCTCCCGCACTCGGAGAACCTCCTGATCGCGTTGCTGTACACGCGCCTGCAACTCTTGGTTGCTCTTCCGAAGCTGCATCAGCTCCTTGGCAGAAGCGGCTGCTTCCGCCTTGTACTTCACTGCGAGCTTCTCCGTGGTGCGGAGACTAGCTTCCAGCGCCTCTGTCTTCTTCTGGTCTTCTTCCTGTCGCAGCAAGGTGCGCAGACCGAATCCAGGTTGCAAGGGCCTCTCTTGAGCCTTCGCTCTCTTCTCCAGAAACTCCATAGCGAGTTGGATCTCAGATCGGAAGAAAGCGCTGAACTCCTCCAGTCGTCTTCCTGCGGAAGTCAGGCTCATCTCCACGACTTGGTCGGAGATTTCTACCTTGTCTTCCAGAGGCAAGGATGCCTCTTCCACCACTATGGTCTTCATCTTCTGCGCACGGGAAGAAGCTACTCTTCTCATCTTCTGAGGTGGAAGATCCCTCCCCATGGCAGAAGCGGTCCTCTTCACTGCGCTTCCCCGCATCGCAGTAGGAGTATCCCTCCTTCCTTTGTCTTCTGGAGTCTTCGGAAGACTCCCTAGTGTGGCAGAAACGGTCTTCTGCTCAACTCGGGTGCTCAAGGACTCCTCCGGTGAGTCAGACTCCGATCCTGAATGAATGAGGGAGGTGGTCTTCCTAGGTACACTTCTAGGACCCATCTTCCTCAGAGGTGTGACGTCTTCATCTTCCCTCACCATAAGCGTCTTCTGATGAGAGCCGGATCTCAGCTGCGGCATCAGAGTGGGAGGAGAGTTGCGGCTGCTGCTCGGTCATCGTCTTCCGAGGTCTCATCTTTCGCCTACTGTTGCCCTGTTGGCCCATACTTCACCAACTGATCTCTCCTGAGATCCCTCATGGCTACGTACAAGTAACAGAGGAAAGGTGTCAAGTGTCCTCCTGCCGGGGTATCTAAGTACGCTAGCTCCGCCTGTACATATATGTGGAAGAATGCGCCCCAGTTGACGGACACTCCTTCATCCCACACTGCTTCCAGGAACTCCACGTCGTGATCTCCAATGTACCTCGTCTTCTGCGCTTTCTCCTTGGGAAAGAGATGCAGAAACAGCTTCGCCAGAAGTCGCTTCTTCGGCTCTCGGTAAGATTCGATCTTCCATCCATTCCTACCCTGCCTGTCCTCCACGAAGAGGCACGTTGTGCTTCCAGGCACATGTCACTCACTCACGACCCTGGGTAGGATCTTCTTCTCGAGCCAATACCCTCGGTCCTCGGATTCTGGCATGTGAAAGACCATGCACCACCAATCTTCAGTCCAGGAAGATGGTCTTCCTCGAGCTACTCCTGCCTTCGCAGGTACACAGTTGCGGGGTGGTAACGCTGCCCACACCTCCTCCAGAAGTCCCTGGTTTGCGAGGTTCCAATCCCATAGGAAGAAATCGAGACCCAACTCCTTGAGGAAGGGTGTGGCCTCGGCCAACTCTGCCGCCGGTAACACCAACCCTCGAGGATGCATGACATACTGGAAGATCTGTTGCACTAAGTCACACGCACTTACTATGAGTTGAAGGCTCAGTCCTTCCCAAGTGCCCACAGTCTAGCTTCTACTTCTCAGAAGACGAAACTAGTCTTCCAGAAGACAGATATTCCCGTCTTCCGGAATTCTAACAGTGCTTCCTAAATAGCTCTCGTCTTCCGAGCTACATCTAAACAATCCTAACTGAGCAAGGCCTCGCATGGATTACCAGGAAGACAACCCACCTTGCATTACATCCTACTTCCTATCAGAAGATACAAGATTCGTGAAACGTAGAGTGCACAACAGGTTCAAAAGATGGTTGCGGGCTCCTGCGGTGACAATGACCTCTGGGAAGACACCCGAGACAGTTTCTGATTCAAGGTCTTTCTCGGAAGACCTCCCAAAGTTAGGCTTCCCTTCATTGGTCTCACATGTCTTCTTCTTACAATGCACAATCTATCCTCACAACAGACTCAAGACAATTGCACTCTGTTCTTCTGACTTCTCACCTCTCATACACACTCAGAAGAAGCTTGCTGCTCGGTGAGAAGACATGACCCTCGACCATTCTCTCCAGATTCTGTCAGCAAGACTTCTCACGACTCTCTCCTAAGTTTGGGAAGAAGAAGGAATGGGCTTCTATGGATCGAACAGGAAAGACCCAAAATGGACCCTCACGGCTTCTCGCGCATTTTGCCAGCCCTTCCAGTCTTCTAGTCTCTCTAGGAAGATGTGGATTTGAGAAGCTTGGAAGACCGGGAGGCACAGGCCTAGTTCCCGACTTTCAACTTCTCAAAATAACAAAAGAACTCACCACATCACTCAGGATTCGTACCAAACCTCTCTTAACACAAAAGCAACACAAATCCACTCTTGATACGAATTGGTTACAGTCGACTTCCGAAGACCGTCAAGCTACTGAAGCGTCTTCCGAAGACAGTCTTCTGAAGATGTTCCAATCTTCCGAAGCGTCTTCTGTTCAAGGTTTCGGGAGTAGAGGGGTAGTAGGGTAGAGAAATTGATAGCTGGGATCATCAATTTGAGGTCGATGGGTGGAGAAGCTCGAATTGAACTCGGGAAGAATCAAGAAGAGTTCTGACAGAAATTGGGCAGCGCTTCCGCGCCCAATGTCACAATAGGAAAATGAGGATGGAGGAATCGATCGATCAGGCTGCCTGCAAACCACTGGGGAAGCGCGGGGGATACCAACAAGGCGAGAAGCAGTGAGGAAGGGAAGAGAACATGGGAAGAACCTCTACTGTCTTCTGTTGACTTCCCGAGCTATCTTCGATCTTCTGCGCGCTTCTGGTTCGGGTTCCAGCTCCAATGTGACCCCACAAGGTTGCTTCCGCTGTCTGCTTCTGGCTACGCCTTAATTCCACCTTCGATTCCACTCAGCCACCCTCCAATGTCAGCTTCCGGGTGCTCACAGAAAACGTCTTCCACTTAATGCTTTCTGCGCTTCAGCAATTCGACCTTGCCTTCTTGCTAGCTTCGAATCGGTCCTAATCCTCACTCGATTTCACCTCGCTGTCTCCTCACTCAAAGCTCACCCTCGAATCGAACTTCTCAATCCAGGAACGCTCCTGCTGTGGGAAGTTGGAAATCTGCTAATGCGCTTCTTGCGCATCTTCCCCGTAGTTTAGGGATTTCGACCTTAGATGACCTACCTGACCTACCTACCTTCTTGGTGTTACCTAGTAGGTACACCCACTCTTTTACCAGGTTAAGCTTCCACGGTTGCCGTCTTCTGGAAGATGCGTGTCTTCCGTCGTCTTCCGTCTTCCGAAGACTCCGCCGAGAAGACGCTTACCGAAAGACGGTCGTCTTCCGAAGAAGTCAACTTCTTACTACAAAAAGTTTGTAAGATCTTAAGTAACAACGCTTCTTCAGTTATACAAACAAGTTATTAATCTTAAAAGTTTCAAAAATTTGTGAATCCTGTAATTTGTGGGCACCACAGTTACACTGTCTATCTGTTAAGATCCGAGCTCCAAACCTTGAAACAAATCGCACACCTTCTGCATCTTCTTGACCAACTGCCCATCCAATCACCTTTGGACTCATATCAACAGTCAGCACCACAAGTCTCCCGCTCTCGTAGCTAAGCCTCCTTAATATAGGTGGAAACTTCAGAATCTCCTTCAGCTGCTCCATCGTCTCGTGATGTTCTTACCGCCAAGTAAACCTCTTTCTCTTTCTCAGAAGTGCATATAGAGGCTCGGCAATGTGTGCATAATGAGGAATACTCACACGAAAGAACACACAAGCTCCTTAAAACCGTCGAACCTCAGTGATGTTGGTGCAATTAGCTATCCTTGCTATAGCGTCTACCTTCTCTGGGTTCGGACGTCTTCCAAAAGTACCACACAGATGACCTACCATCACAATCTCTGACATTCCAAAGCGAGATTTGGTACCTGACAGAGTGAGATGTACCTCCTCCAAACGCATCAGAATCTTCTCCACATCTCGAATGTGATCTACAACGAACTTTCTGCAACCATCAGAAGTCACTGCTTCGTCCTTGTCCTCCACCGGACAACCTTTCATGGGAATATCGTCCAGAAACGGAATAGTGACCTCAGGTACAAACTCTCGTAACACCTTATGCATTGCATTCTGCATATGGGCTACTGAGTTTGTCGCACCCTGAGGAAGAGTACAAATCCGCATCAAACCCAAAGGTGTACGCATGGTAGTCAAATCTCTACTCTCCAAAGCAAGCTGAAACTGATCATAACCTGAAAACAGATCTCCAATAGAATAGATTGACCTTCCAGAAAACGCCTCAACTACTTCATCAACTACTGGTCCTGTCCTGACGTTCCGAATCACGATGTTGTTGGCAGGCTGCAAGTCTTGGATGAAGCGTAGAGCTCCTGTCTTCTTAGGTACCGTGAATCATCGGCTAGAATACGGAGCCATAGATGGTTCAAGAATACCCATTCGTATCCTCTCCTTCAGCAACCCAATGACCTTCGGTAGTAAGGCACGAGGGATAGGAATCGGCTTCAAGTCCCAAGGTACGTGAGGAACAGTGAAGATAACCATCGGAGCTATCACACTAGGATCCACACAACCAATCTCCTCAGCCGAGAAAGAAAATGCCTTACCATGGCTAACTATCATCTGCTCAAAAGCTCATTTCTCCTCTTCAGTCAAGAAGCCACCCCCTCCTATCTGGAGCTGCTCGAGTGTCTCTTGAGTAAACTTGTCTCCTATCTGTGTAGGATCTCTAAGCACAGGCTCAGCCGCCGCTAACTCCATCTGTTGCTGAAAATCAACAGGTAATTGGATTGCCACATGTCTCACCTTCCTCGCTACAGCTTTATACTTGGCGTGTACTTCCGCTTCCTGATGAGAGTCACACCAACAGACTGCATCCTTCCATCCATTCTCCAGTCTCGGATGAGAACGATATCGCAAGTACGAGACAATCTCCTCATAGACTTCACGAGAATGGATGGAGATCACCACCTACCTCCCATCTGCTCCATCAACTTATCTACATCATCCAGCCAACGAACAAAAGACTGTACACCTACAAACTCCTCATAAACACCAGAAATCGTTTCTTCTTCCTTCAGAACTCTTGTACAGCGCAGATTTGCTGCATACTTCTCCATCTGCCTTCTACTCTTCTCAGTCAAATCCTCTATCCGCATTGTCGAGGCGAGAGTTTCCTGGGAAGGGCGAACCTTCTAGCTGTGATACGATCGTGAAGCGGAGGACGAAAATCTCACACACGAAATACGGATCGCAAGAAATCACACCACCACGTTCTCGATCTGGCCAAGATAAAACACACGGCGTGCAAGTAGATCTTCAACTCCAGGTCATGCAGATTGCAAAGATAACGCTCAGTAACTCAGAATATCAGAAAACTGCTCCTGTGAAGCACCAGCGCGTTCACCTAGAAGCTTCCCGTCTCCTTTTCAGAAAAGATGTGCGTACAAGTTGTAGGTCTTCTATCTACTCGATTCTGCTCTCTACTCTCAATCCCTCGATATCAAAACTCTTATCAGACAGAAGTTCTCTTCAGACGTAACCTCTGTGTATAACTTCTCCTCAGCTCTACTGTTTCTCTCTACTCGTTAGCTCCCGCACGGTAAACTCTACACTGCTCGATGATCGACAAACTTCGATAATGCGATAATTTGCGACAATGCCATCAGAATTCTCTCTCTCCGGAGTACACCCCTCTGGGTTTTCCCCCATCCTACGCATCCTTCACTGTCACCTGGCAGGGGTAAAAGATACCCTAAACAGATGGCAGCAGAAAAACAAATCACTGATAATATATCTACACGTAAGAAGACTATTTCACTAAGCTACGCAGATTCATCTGTACGGACGGTCGCCGACTTGGCTGTACAGTCAGCATCTGACACCTCCACTCGAAGTAACTCCGCCACGGCTACCTCTGGCCACCGGAATCACCTCGTTCTGACACGTGGAGCCCGAGTTATCACCATTGTCGTCTCCCAGCCCCCTTAAACTTCGAAGTGCCGTAAGTATTGCCTCAGGTATCAGTTTCACTTGATTTTTCGACCCAAGTGAATAATATTTCGAACTCTACATTTTTATACAAAAGAATTGGTACCGACTTGGAGTATCTTTGATGCCATCTCGCTACCCCAGGACTTAGAGGGCCGCAACCGAATTCGTACTAATTACCCCGCCAACCCGAAGGTGAGAGGTCCATTTCGAAACCCGGTGGTAATCTCCCTCTAGCATCCACACTAGGTGATTGCACTAGTGCAGGGGTAGACGGAGGCGTCCCGCATTCACGGTACGTTTAAGGGACATCTAGTGTCCCGCCCCTAGGCAACTTGGTGCCCCTCATATTCCCCCGAAGGGGCCAGCCTACTCCAAGCCGGTTGTGAGTCTGAAGGGATTTGATCCGGAGACCTCCTCCCTACAAGTTTCTCAGCTACACCACGGAAGCTGATCTCACAACTGGTTTTGAAGACCAGTTTCTAAGCTAATATGCTAGAAAGCTGCAGTATTTCATCTTTCCTTTGCTAACACGAAGTGCCATAACTTTCTCTAGACATGCTCTTTTTGTACAATTCTAATTTTAATCAAATACTACATACTACAATCTACATGAGAAAAATCTAAAAAGTATTTTTCGAACTCACTCCGATTTATGGTAAATTTCCCGGTATCAGAAATCTTGTAGAAGAACCCCAAGTAACTTTTCGCCTGCAACTCCGTTTGTAACTTTTGAACATACCACGGTGATCAGCGCGACGAGATCTACGCCGTGGTGTTTTCAGATTTTCGAATGCTCACTTCCTCCAGAATCGACTTCTCTGAGATTTTAACTTCGCTCAGAGAGACTAACTTCTAACTGAGAGGTGAATTATTCACTATGTGGAATAATTCACATCACGACAGCGTGAACTCACTCCAATCATCAGAACTGAAAGCCATCAAACCAGATTTCCAACTATGTATAGTGCAACTACTTTCTGAATCTTGAGCAGCCTTTCCATCAGCCTCTTGTGATTCCTCAGGTTGCTCAAGCGGGATCATAGTAGCAATAGATCCATCACTCTCCCTATCCCGTCTTACAAGAGTGGTTTCAGAAAACCCTTATTCCTACAAATAGGAGAATCTCTCAAAGTTTGACGGTTTCGTTCGTGGTTCGTATGTACGGTCAGAAACTGCACAGAACGTCTTTCATCTGGACTACGGATCCTAGCATAATGAGATCCATCATCCATCACCTTGGTCTCCATTCGAACTGCAGTGACATAAGGCTGACCAAGAATCACAGGATATGAAGCAGAAGATTGCATGAAGAAGTGCTGATCTACATCCACATCACCTATCTTCACCTTCACGTTAGGACAAGCGCCGTATAGCTCACCTTTCTGGTTGTTTGCAGCACGTAACACCCAACCATGGTTCAGCTCGATAGGCCACTGACCTCTCTCATACACCTCTCGTGACATGATGTTGATCTCAGATCCGTGATCAACTAAAGCAGCAACAGGTTCAGCCAAACTTCCAAGACGAACTCGTGTAGTAGTTGTAGCACGAGCCCAATGTCTCCTTCTGAAATCACTATCAGTAGCTGGACTCTCCTCGCCAGCTTCCTCATCATCGAACTCAATAGTGTTGGTACCAGCAACCAACGCTTCTTGCTGGTATCCCTTGTCATCAGCTTCCTGAAAATGCACCTTCCCAAACTCTACATCATTCAGAGAAGCTCCTACTACATCTATCATCTGACTCTCTACCTGCTCGGACATCACCTTGTCTCTTGCGCTTGATGATGTCGATGATCAGTTCGTGAAACTCCCTCTTTGGAGTACCAAGAACTTCCCGGAGAGAAAACTCGATTCGTGCATCCAGTATCCTCTGCTCCAAGATGCTCTTCAGATCAGTAGAAGTTTCAATATCAACTGCCAACTTGTAAGCCGGTCCCTTTCCTTTCTCTTGAGTAGTAAACCGCCTACCAGCAGTCGTTGGCTCCTGCTGGGATCTCTACACGTCCTCCATAAGACCTGGTGCAGGTGGAGGAGCTGCAGAAGTAGACGGAATGTCCTTAGGAAGAGCCGCTCGTCTCTTTGTGACTCTCCGTCTATCCCCAGTCTCCTCAGGAACTCCAGTATCAAGTTCAGAGGCTTCTCGTCGTCTCTTTTCCTCCACAGAAGTATCCTATCAATGAACGTGTCTATCTACATCCAAGAATGCTCTGATAGAAACAGCATCTATAGGATTTCCCCATCCTGTGACCCTAGGAATAGACTCGACTTCTCTCTTCAGTATCTCAGAAGAAACAGACCAAATCCAGGCTGTAGTGTCTTCTCTTGAGCCTTCGCTCTCTTCTCGATCAACTCCATAGCTGGCTGGATCTCTGAGTGGAAGAAGGCATTGAACTCCTCTAGTCTTCTTCCCGTAGAAGACAGACTCATCTCCACAATCCGATCGGAGGTGTCGACCTTGTCTTCCAGAGGCAAAGATGCCTCTTCCACCACTATGGTCTTCTGCTTCTGCGCGCGAGAAGAAGCTACTCTTCTCATCTTTCGGGTGGAAGATCTCTCCTCATGACAGAAACGGTCCTCTTTACTATGCTTCCTCGCATCGCAATAGGAGTATCCAACCAACCTTCGTCTTCTGGAGTCTTCGGAAGACTCTCTGGTGTTGTGGAAGCGGTCTTCTGCGCAGCTTGGGTACGCAAGGGCTCCTCCTATGAGTCAGACTCCGATCTAGAATGAATGATCGAAAAGGAGGTGGTCTTCCTAAGCACACTCCTAGGACCCATCTTCCTTGGTGGTGTAGCGTCTTCCGACCCACTGGAGTCGTCTTCTCTCACCAGAAGCGTCTTCTGGTGAGTACCGGGCCTCATCTGCGACACCAGAGTGGGAGGAGGAGTCATCGCTGCTGCTCGGTCGTCTTCTCCCGAGGTCTCCTCCTTCGTCTCATGCTGCCCTATTGGCCCATATCTCATCAACTGATCTTCCGTGAGATCCCTCTTGACCACGTACAGATAACTGAAGAATGGAGTAAGATGTCCTTTTGCTGGGGTGCCTAAGTACACCAACTCCGCCTGTACATATGCGTAGAAGAACGCGCACCAGTTGATGGGCAGTCCTTCCCAAATGGCTTCCAGGAATTCCACGTCCTGGTCTCCAAGGTACCTCGTCTTCTGCGCCTTCCTCTTAGGAAAGAGGTGAAGGAACAACTTCGTCAGAAGATGCTTCTGTGACTCCCGGTAAGCTTCAACCTTCCATCCGTTTCTTCCATGTCTGTCTTCCAGGAAGAGACAAGTTGTGCTTCCAGGCACATGCCACTTATCCGAGATCATGGGTAAGATCTTCTTCTCCAATTCGTATGCCTTGTTCTCTGCTTCTGACCTGTGGAAAGCCCTTCGCCATCATTCTGCCGTCCAGGAAGATGATCTTCCACGAGCTACTCTTGTCTTCGCAGGTACACGGTTGCGAGGCGGTAAGGCTGCCCAAACTTCCTCTAGAAGGCCCTGGTTGGCGAGGTTCCAATCCCATAGGAAGAAGTCGAGACCCAACTCCTTGATGAAGGACTCGGCCTCGGCCAATTCTGCTGTCGATAACACCAACCCTCGAGGATGCATCGACATACTTGAAACTCTATTGCACTAAGTCACACGTACTTACTGTGAGTCAAAGGCTCAATCCTTCTCAAGTTCTCACAGTCTAACTTCCACTCTCAGAAGACGAATCTAGTCTTCCAGAAGACAGCTACTCCGTCTTCCAAGATTCTAACAGTGCTTCCTAAGCTCCTCTCGTCTTCCGAGCTATATCTAAACAATCCTAACTAAGCAAGGCATCGCATGGATTCCTAAGAAGACAACCCACCTTGCATTACATCCTACTCCTAACAGAAGATACAAGATATGCGAGAAGTAGAGTGTGTAACATGTTCAGAAGTTGGTCGCGGGCTCTTGCGGTGACAGTGGCCTCTGGGAAGACTCCCGGAACAACTTCCGATTCAATACCGTTCTCGGAAGACTTCTCGAAGTCAGGCTTCCCTTCATTGGTCTCACCTGTCTTCTGCTTCCTACACGTAATCTAACCTCACAACAGACACAAGACATTCGCACTATGTTCTTCTGACTTCTCATCTCTCATACACACTCAGAAGAAGCTTGCTGCATGATGGGAAGACATGACCCTCGACCATTCTCTCCAGATTCTGCCAGCAAGACTTCTCACAACTCTCTTCTAAGTTCGGGAAGAAGAAGGAATAGGCTGTTATGGGTCGGACAGAAAAGACCCGTAACGGACCCTCACGTCTTCTCGCGCATTCTGCCAACCTTTCCAGTCTTGTAGTCTCTCTAGGAAGATGTGGTTTTGAGAAGTTTGGAAGATTGTAACAACCCAGAGAAACACAAAGTATCGGAAATAGTAAATTAAGGATCGTTCTCACGAAGATACAGTTAACAATTACACAAAACACAGTACTACAATGTCACAATGATAATTCAGATAGTTTTCTGTTATTCTCACGGAATGGAATAATATCCGGATGAGAGTTTAAGTCTGATAAGAAACCAAACCCAAGTAAAACCTGATAAATTGAATACAAACAACAATGAAATAGTTCTTTGATCAGGGACCTTTCCAACAATACAAACAAAAGATTGAGAAGATAAATGTGAATGAATGAATAAGGTAAAATACTACTGAAATGTTACTAGTCTTCTTCTAAAAAGACAGAAGAATACTGATTTCACATCAAGGTTCCAAGAATAAGTCCCTACTCTTCCTAAGGAATGTTCTTCCAACTAAATCCTCATACTTAAGAATCCCACTTATTTGAAGAAGCCAAACTTAAGATGAAGCCACCATCATCCAAACTCTCCTTACAATTTAACTTATGCTCTTCCACTTCACAATAACTGATTTGTTCTCAGATCTTCGTTTAAAAACTCTTCACGAAGGTTGCAGTTCAACTTCGGCCGAAGGCTCTTCAAAGTTCCTACACCGAAGTCTCTTCTTCCAAGTCTAACGGCGAAGATCTTCGTCAATCAGAAAATTACACCTGCGACAATAAACACCGAATATTCGGAGGAAAATATCTTCGTCCAAAGCATTCACAACATCGCTCCGCACTTTTGAGAAATAGAAATAAATTAATAAAGAACTGAAAATATGGAAAAGGCACGAGGGTTGTGGATCGTGCTGCTTATATACTACTTCGTCCTAACCTAACTGTTTTCTAACTGCGCTAACTGTCTAACTTCCTACGAAGGCAAAAGACCTTCACTACCCTAAGATCATCTTCATCTTCACAGTAACTAAACTCCTAAGCCTAACTGTGCCCTGAATTCCTCTAACTGAACTTTCACGTTCGCTCGCATCTCACCTATCTCCCTATCTACTTTCTGTCTAAGTCGGGAAAGGTGCGCTTTCACACCGTCGGGATTAGCCTCTGCTTGTACCACCTCCGCCTTCAACGCTCGAAGAAGACCAAGCTCGTCCACATCTAGCCCCGAAGTCATGTACGCAGAGAGTACCGGCATCAACTTCTTCCGAAGGTCTTCGGAGTCAGCCACCTTCATCTTTAAGTCTTCATTCTCCTTAGTGAGTTCTGCCACTGTAGTCTGGAACTCACCTCGACTTCGCTGTAATTCAGCTACCTGGGCAGACAACTCCTTAAAGCGGTCGGCGAAGCTCTTCGTCGACACCTTTAATTCTTCATCCTTGCCCTCCAAGGCAGTCTTTGCATTGACACCGAAGATCTTCAAGCTCCTTCTCCGACTCCAACCTCAACTTCGTCGCATTCCGGGCCTCTTCACGAAGATTGTTCTTCTCCTGCTGCCAAGTTCCCCGACTGAAGTGCAACTCCGCCAGCATCTCCGGGAATGTCACCTTCCGCTGGACTTCCTTCTCGTAATCCTCCTTGTTGTCTTCAAGAAGTCGGAGGATCGGGACAACTACCTCTTCGCCATAGAGCATTGCCTTCCGGAATAGATCCACATTACCTAAGGTAGTCCTCTCTGAAGTACCTTCGCCACATACAGCTTCTCCTTCTATCTTTGCTCCTGAGCTGCTCAGGTCCACTGTCTCCCTCTTTCGTGCTCTTCACCTTCTTTCGAGCCTTCGGTTTCTCCATAGACGAAGTCGGAAGAGGCTTCTTCCTCTTGCTACGTCATTTTTCTTCGTCTTCGACTGTTGCCTGAACAGTCGTTGCCTGCTGCGTATCTTCGGCTGGTCCTTTTGACGAAGACCCTATTTGCTGAACACCTTCGGCTGGTGCTTCTTCGACTTCTCTAACTGGTGATGGGAAATCCTGCTCTTCATCTTCACCGAAACCTAATCGCTTAGCTTCGGACTCAGACAACCACCCCATACCAAAGTAGAAGATACTCACAAAACCTCCCATGTACACATAGTCCTGCTTCTTCCACAGGCGCTGGACTTCATCGTGAAATATCTTCGTCCAGTAAGCTCGTCTTCCGGCGAAGAGGTGTTCGAAGAAGCATACCTTCCAAGTGGTCAAGTAAGTTGTTCTTCGGGGGCTCAAAATCAGCATGATGGCCTCCGCAATCTTCCTCTTCACGGGATCTCGGTACTCGGACAACTTGTACCCATTCGTTGGGTGCATCGGATGCTCGAAGAGCTCCCCGTAGTTCTGGTCTTCCTTCATCAGACTCTTCATTGACGCATTGTCGAAGAGCATGTCACCATTCGTCCCAGCTTCATCCAGCAAAACCTTCTCCCAGTTCTCGACAGTCCAGTTGCTAGGTCGCGCATATGGTTCTTCGCCTGCGTGGTCTTCGCACATCCTAATCTGGCTAATGAATTTGCCAGACACCTTAGTCCAGCCTCCCAGGGTTAGGAAACTAAGACCTATTTTCTTCAGCTTCGGCCGGAGGCGCACTAACTCCTCTTGGTCTAACTCAAAGGCTCTAATCCTCGATAACTTCGTCGCGATAGACATCGTGGTCAGACGAAGGGTGCTAGACTGGCTGAGGTAAACTTCGTTTAAATCTACTAGTCTTCGCTCAAATTGACCTTCGCCCAAACTGATTGTCTTCGCCTAGATTGATAGTCTTCACTCAAATGGATCGTCCGCAATTGGAGAGTAGGCTGAGCGCTAAGAGTGAATTTGAGAAATGAGTCGATTTTCCTAGTATATAGTTCGGTTCAAACTCTCGCACGTGCCGAAGTCGTCTCTGATTGCTTGTCCTTTGACCTGACAAGGGCATGCGCAATGTTGTCTTCGCCCACGCCGCTTATCGTTCCTGTCCCTTTCTGGGTAGGTAGTTCGTCTTCACTCGGACTATTCGTGAAGAGAGTGTACTGACGATATACATTCTCGAAGTCTCAGATCTTTCCTGTAAAGGTCTTCTTCCGAAGACGCTTCGTCGAAGGTTATTCTCTTCTTCCGAAGACTCTTCTTCAGAAGTCTCTTCTTCATTAAAACCAAGCTATTCTTCTTCTATCTTCATTATTTCTTCTACAAACTTCTACATTTCGATCTTCTTCTATCAAAAAAATGAAAAAGTGTGCTTTACATACTTCTCCCCCCAGATGTGAGCGACCCCGCGAACACGTCAAGAGTAGTATCGCTTGATTCTTCCCCCATTTACTCGAGTAACGAAGAGATTTCCTTCCAGGTCTTTAAGTTGGACTGAACCATTACCATAACATTGTGCGACTATGTATGGTCCCATCCATCGTAGCTGTAACTTCCTTGGAAACTTAATATGTCTGCTATCATATAGCAAGACCAAGTCTCCATCGTTCACTTCTACTTTTCTTAACCTCTTATCATATACTTCCTTCCGCTTCTCTTGTATGTCCCTTAGTTAACTCCAGAGATGCTTCGCGATCTTCTTCTAGTGCCATCAAACTTTGCAATCTGATGAGCTGACTATCTTCTGCAGATAGTCTATCATGTGACAGAATCCTGTAAGTAGGGGTTTCGAACTCAATAGACATAATAGGATGCATTCCATACGCCAAGAAGAACAGTGTCTGTCGTGTTGTTATCTTCTCTGTATTTCTGAATGCCCAAAGCGCTGCATCCAACTTGGTGTCCCAATCTTAAGCATGATTGACAGTCACTTTGTTCAGAATCTTGCACAGTAATCCATTGCTCTTCTCAGTAAGTCCATTCGCCTTAGGATTATATGGAGTAGTCTTTCGATGCTTGATCTGAAAGTACTCTGTCAGTGCCTCTATGGTATTGTTCAAAAAGTGTGTGCCCCTATCACTCACCAGTTCCAATGGACATCCAAACCTGGTGATGATATTCTTATGTAAAAACGCTGCCACTGTTATCGCATCATCTTTCTTTGTTGCTTCAGCTTCCACCCACTTGGTTGCATAATCTGTAGCCACCAAGATGTATCTTCTGCGTGTCTTCTTCGTTGCTGGCTGAATAGGTCCCACAAAGTCAATTCCTCACTTCTCGAATGGTGCAAGAGGTAAGATAGGATGAAGTGGCCACTGAGTAGTTCGAGTAGGCTTACCCACACGCTGGCAACTGTCATATCTCTTAATGATCACATGTACATCCTTGTACATGGTGGGCCACCAGTATCCTGCATTCAAAATCTTCTTCA
This sequence comes from Asterella californica, assembly GCA_036924285.1. Classification (NCBI taxonomy): domain Eukaryota; kingdom Viridiplantae; phylum Streptophyta; class Marchantiopsida; order Marchantiales; family Aytoniaceae; genus Asterella; species Asterella californica. Next base: position 960,628 of record JAYKYS010000013.1, read on the forward strand.
CTGTGTTGCGAAGGGCATAATGTCCTCCTGCAGATTCGGAATGCATGGCATCCACCACTCTTCCTACTTCTTCTTCTTCTAGACATCTTCGTAGTTCATCATCGGTCCCTCTTTTGAACAAAATACCGCTCTTCAGCTCGTACGGTCCAACCTTGTGTATGAACACCGTACGCTGTTCCACATCCATTCCTTCAGGACACTGCAACGTATATAAATATCTGTATATCTCATGTTACCTACTTGTGGGGGTAACTGTGAGCTGGAAAAGTTCTTCATCTGGGAAGTCGTCTGCTACATTATCTTGACGCTCTCCCGTCCTCAATCGAGACAAGTAGTCTGCATTCTCATGATGCTTTCCTGCTCGGGTTTGAACTGTGAATTTGAACTCCTGCAACAACAACATCCATCTCGCTATTCTTCTCGACAGATCGGATTTTTGCACCAGATGTTTTAAAGCATAATGATCCACATAGAAAACAAACTCGCATCCCAACAAGTAGAGTCGAAATTTTCTGACAGAATACACCATCCGTAGTGCTTCCCGCTCTGTAGTGGAGTAGTTCTTCTCTGCAGCGGAAAGTTGTCTACTCGCTTAGTAAATCGGATGGTCCCTCTTTTCGCTGTCTTTCTGACTCAACACCACTCCAATAGCGAATGCTGAAGTATCCACATACACTTGAAAAGGTAGATTCCAATCTGGTGCCTTCATGACTAGAGCTTCAATCAACTTCGTCTTCAGCGTTTCAAAGGCCTTCTGCCTCTGTTCCTGCCAGATGTACTCAGTAGTCTTCTTCAACAATTCGGTTAGTGGTGCTGCCAAGGTTACATAGTCTTTGATAAACCTCCGATAGTAACCCACATGTCCCAAAAATCCCCGCAACTCGCTAACATTTGAGGGAGGTTCCAAAGCTACTATAACTTGAACTTTGTCTACGTCTACTTCAATGCCTCGCTGCGAGACTCTATGTCCTAATAAAAGGCCTTCTGACATGGCGAAGAAACACTTTTCTGGATGCAATGCCAACTGAGCATCTCTACAACGCTGAAAAACTACTGCCAAGGAATTTATGTGTTCTTCCCTTGGACCAAAAACGCAAAAATCATCTATAAAAATTTCTAAGAACTTCCTAAGATACTCCTGAAAAATGTTTGTCATCATTCTTTGGAATGTGGCAGGAGCATTACATAAACCAAAGGGCATCTTATGATAAGCAAAAGTACCCCAGTCAGTGGTAAAAGTAGTCTTGTCTTTATCTTCTTCTCTGATGGATACCTGATTGTATCCTGAAAATCCGTCGAGAAAACTATAGCACTCTTGACCAGCTACCCTATCCAGAATAGAAGCTGTAAAAGGTAAGGGATGGTGATCTTTCCTAGTTGCTGCATTCAGTTTTCGAAAATCTTGACATACTCTTATTTTACCAGTTTTCTTCTTAGGTACTATCACTATAGGTGATACCCATTCACTGCTAAGGACAGGAAAAATAATACCAGCACTTAAGTACTTGTCAATTTCATCCTTGACTAAAAGAGAGTACTTTGGGTTCAGTCTATACTGTCTTTGCCTTACAGGTACAGAGTTTTCCAGTAGATCAATTCGATGTTGACCCCACTTCGCAGGAATACCCTTCATGTCTTCTATCTTCCAGGCAAAGACATCCTGGTAGTAAGTTAACATGTCATGGTACACTTCCAATTCGGCCCCCTGTAACTTCGCTGTGATCTTCAAGACCTTCCCTTCTTCGAGGACTAAATCCACCGTTGTCGACTTCAGTACCATTCCTTCTGTGTGGCTTACCTCTGAACTTCCCTATCCCAACTGTGATTGCTATTCTTCCTCAGGTCCTTCGCACTCTTCTTCGTCTTCTATCTCATAGCATTGTATATCATAGTTCACAACTATGTAGGGTCCTGATCTTTCATTCTCCGAACTATTACTTGAAGACGAAGAGTCTTCTTCCGAAGTGTATCCTGAATATGTTGAAGATGTCTCGCCTTGGTGTGACATCTTCTTCCAACTTACAGAAACACTCTTATCTGTTGGTTTCATAGGACAACTTCTGTTTATACCAATCAGTAATCACCTTAGCACCATACAGCCAAGGTCGACCTATGAGAACTCCATAGCCAGACTTAACCAAGGATCTTAGTACAATATAGGTAAGTTTGAAGATTATCCCTCCAATGGTTGTAGGGATATCTCGCAGTACTCCCAAGGGTCTTCTTCTCCTCTGATCCGCCATCCTCAACACTCTTGGTGTTGATTCGAACTTATGGTAACCCAAACCATGCGCTGTCTCTTCTGTAATAATGTTCACACTAGAACCAGAATCTATAGGCACATGCTTTATTAGACATCCATCTATCTCGATGTCTACTTCCGGGGATCCTAAGTCCTCCAATCCAACTTGAAACAATGAAGGCAGATTCTTTGATTTAGCCTTCGATGGTTTTCTCAAGGCTGCCAGTAACAACTTCCTGTACAGCTTATTGTCTTCGACCAACTGCTTGATAGTTATGTTAGCTTGTTGGTTCAACAAATCTTCTACTACATTGTAATGAGGGCTCACCACTGGAACAGTCTTCTTGGATTGGTCTACCACCAGCTCCCGCAATTCGGATGGTCGATCAACTTCGGGCGAAGATACTTCGGCTCGAATCTTCCCAGACCCTTCTCTGCTAGATTTTGTTTCTTTGGCTTGCATATTCAGTTCTCTGTTGAGTAGCGCCCATACTTCTTCGGAGATGTCCGCAGGTAATGTTCCTGGGTCTTCTTCTTTCTCTGCTCTTCTTGACGATCATCTGCTCGTGCCGATATCGTCTGTTTCTCTACAACTTCGCGCACTTGTTCTTTCAAAGTTTTGTGCGCTTTCTTCTCTTTCTTCTGTTGCTTCCGCTCAGTCTTTTTAAGGTCCTTCGCCTCCTGAGCTGCAGCTTCTGCTAAAGTCTCTCCCTTTCGAAGTAGTCTCTTCCCACTTCGAGTCTCCACTTTGTTCACTAGAATCTCCTTGTCTTCTGGTCAACCATTTCCATCTTCGGTTGACAGAGTGCATGCCTTCAGATCCTCGACCAAATCGACCATGTTTACTCCTGCATCTGATCGTTGTTGATTGGGTGGCGGTTGAAATCTGACTCCGGTCTTTTGAACTAGTTCATTCGTACAATCTGTGGCTCCATGACCGGGCTTACCACACTTCCCACATAGTGGCATATATCCCACTTGTTTCTTTGGATGAGGACAAGAAGGAGCCCAATGACCATTGGCGCCACAATTAAAACATGATGTACCAAGAGATGGTGGTCTTTCCTGGTAACCTGCAGGAGCAAACTTTCGTTGGGTAACGTTAGTTGCCATCTGTCTAGGTACAAAGCGTTGGATATGTACCGGAGGAATGGGCGTGAATTGCTGAGGCTGAGTGGGTATCATAGCTCCATCTTGAGCTTGTACTCCATAGACACCATCTTCATACTCTACAAAGTAATTGGGCTCGTATAATGGCGCCCACTCCACTGCATGGGTGTTATAGGATGATTTACTGTTAAAACATTCCGTATTGGCATGTCCAGGTTTACCACAGTTAGTACACCACAAATTTGGACGTGAAGTAGTTGGCGATTTTTGCCTCTCAGGCGTTCTGACCAATTGCACCTTGAGGTCTTCGAACTTCTTGAGAAGATCATCAAGTGCAGTGTCCTTAGATGGCTGTGTCCTCCTTACCATCGGAAGTCTGGACTTCGTCATTCTTTTCCGCTTCTTATGCTTTTCCTCTTCGTCCAAAGATGAGGAATCTTCGTCTTCCGATGTTCAGCTTTCATTCGAAGACTCTTTTGAAGATTCTTCCAAAGATGAATATTTTCTATGTTTACGTTTTAACTTCTTCTTCTTCTTCTTTTCTTCGCGGCTGTTCTTGGACTTCCTGAAATTCTTCTTCTTTCTCGACTCCGAGGTCTTTTCATGGTCTCTGCTAAGGATGTTGGAAGATTCGTAATTCTCAGCAGAATCAATGGCTCGCTCCAAGGTTGACGTATCAAACCATCTAACCCACGTTTGTTGCTTTGAAGACAACCCTTTCACAAACCATTCTACTGCCTGTGCCGGCGTGTAGGCTGGGTGTGTTCCATTGGCAGGTAATCTATCCAAAATTCCGTAAAATCTTTGGACGTAGCTTTTCAAGGACTCTTTTTCTTACATTTAACACTATTTACTTTATGTAACACATGCCTGTTATAATTCAGTTCCCGGAATCTCTTTAGGAATTCGTTTTTCATTAAATCTCAAGTAGATATGATTGCGGGAGTTAGATTGGCATGACTGTATCATTTTCCGGCTGCGTGTTTCAACAAGCTGGGAAAAATCCTTGTTCGATCAGGATCATTGTATTCTTTGTTAGCATGTGATACCGCTTCAAATTGCTTAACGAAAGAATCGGCGTTCTCTCCGTCTCCATCACTATCCGAATCTTCATCGCCAAATTTAGGATAGTTTTGGCGAGTGAATGGTGGCGTCCTAGACGGTGGTGATACCCCTGTCATTGGATGAGATGCAGAAGGAAGTGTGACTGATGGTTGCTGCTTCCGTTGTCGCGTTACTTGGCGGCTACATGTTATATTTCTACTCTGACGCTTGAGTGTAGTAGTTCTAGAATTAGCTTATATTACTTCTAGTCGTTTATGTATATGTTTGACACCTTTGCATACGGTGTTAACACTATTTTGAGTCTTAGTAGGTTGATTACCATGTTGATAGGGCTTAAGCTCATGGGTTGTATTTGCGTGTCGACCATGCACGCTTTCTAGCTGATTTAAGTTATTTTTCGGGGCTGCGTGTCGTTTTAAGTAATTTAAGTTTTACACTGGCACTCTAGGGGGCTTGACGTGGTAGCCTATGAGTAAAACTAAGTTGCCACGTGGTTCATGCTACTAAAGGACAACCAAGTGGAGCTATGAACTCCCATTGGTCTATTTTTGTCTTTTGTTAAACTCTAAATTTAGAAACAGAGCTGTAGAGTGGAGTTCGAGCATTTGGTGAGGGATCTTCGAAATCTGAGAGCACAGGAGGGTAGAGCTCGTCATGCCAAGCACTCCCAGTGAAATTTTCGATCGCTTTGAGTCAATAAAGACGAAGTTATGACCAATTGAAGTTCGAATTGTGCTAGAATTGAATCACTTTTGTTGGATTTAGGGTTTTCAGTGTCACTTGCAGCAGATTTGAGGAAATTGCTTCAAAACTTCGAGGTTGTGTTCTCTGCCAGCAGGGCTACGATTTCCCAAAAAGTTTCGCATCGATTGAGTGACTGAGTAATTCAGGACGGCCGTTGAAGCTGGAGGGGTCTGAAAAGCTCTTAATCTAGAGCAGCGACTTCAGAGGAGGAGATCTGGAGTTCTGTGTACAGTCAGGAGTCCCAACTTCACAGGGGTGTTCAGCATCCTATAGATTCCAAATCCTGTAAGAATATTTGAAATTGATCGAGCCAATCTTCTGTTATAGGTCGGAATAGCCAGCTAGGTACCAGAAATTGCCGTAGTTTTCTTGCTCAGAACTTTTCTGTCCATATCTCCGTGTCAGAATTTGATCTCAGGCTGAAACTTCGTGTGTGAGTTCAATAGTACCTCATTTACACGTAGGGGAAGTTTAGAAGTCTAAACCTTCATAGTTTTCTTCTCCGTGAGTGTCAAAGTTCGCCGCCGGATCCTATTACTGCCAGCTAGACCTGAATTTCGCTTTCTGAGCATATTACTAGATCTTAGACATCTGTGTGAGTGTTTATAGCCCTATTGTGACCTGAAAGCCAACCTCTTGAGTAGACAACCATAGTCAGAAGTCCGGCGCTTTCCTAGGTAGACGGATCACACTCCGACATACTCTCTTTTTGGTGAACTCGACGTGAAACACCTAGGGTGGGAGTTTTCTTGAGAGTGTTACAGGATCAGGTATCATGGCCAACCAAGGATCATCAAGTGGAGGTGCTACTGTTGCTCAGCAACCTGTTCAGTTGGATGTTGCTACGATGAAGATGTTCCAAGCCTTTTCCATGTTTATGCAGCAGCAGCAGAGCACCGAGAGGAAGGAGGTATTAGCAACCAAGGCGTTGCAATCTGTGGTGCATCAGATGGATCAGTTCAAGGGGACAGATATTTCCAAGTATGTGCGGTACTATGCTAGGGAGATGGAGGTGAACAAGGTACCTGAGAAGGAGATGGTGGAGAACTTTGAACTTGCTGTTGTCCTTGAGATTCGTGGGCGTGTGAAGGAGCTCAAGCAGAAGCAAGGACAGAGTTGGGAGAGCTTTATGCGAGCTTTGAAGGAGGAGTACTACACTGAAGATTCAGAGAGGGTGACTAAGAGAACATTCTTGGAGTGGGTGGTGAAGCCTAACAAAGGTTTGTCTGTAAATGAGTTGTTAAGGGAGTTTGATCGTCAGTATGCTCAGCTTTCTAGGACAGAGAAGCTTACATTAGAGGTGGAGAAGACCGAGCTTTTCCTACAAGCAGCAGACGTGACTATTCAGGAGAAGCTTGAGCTGTTGTTGGAAGACAAGAGTGAGGAGAGAGGATTGAAGACTGATTGGAAGGAGGTTGAAGAGGCTGTCTCTGTGCTGACCAAGAGACAGAGAAGAAGGGACAAGGTGGTGGTAAGTGAAGCAGCACCTCTGATAATTCCTGTCAAGCAGTTGCCTACTAAGCCCACTTTGGTAATTGCTAGAGAGGAAGACTCACCGCTTGATGAGTTGATTAAGGGTATGAAGGAGCTTAAGCTTAAGCTCACTAGGTTAGAAGAGAAGGAGCAGAATGTACAGCCTGCTATGCAGAGACCTCAGATGAGAGAAGGCTTTGTTCATCGTTGTATATGGTGCGATAGCCTAGACCATGTAAGAAGAGATTGTGGAGAGTTTTCAGATGCATTGAGGAAGTATCTTATCTTCTTCAAAGATGGTAAGATCCATTTGAGAGAGACTGGGATGATGTTAGGAACCAACTTTGGCAAGGGTGGTATGAAGAGACTTGTGAATGAGATATCAGCATCACATGCTGTTTCTCTTGTGAATGCTGCTACGTGTGGAGTGAAAGTGGAAATGGAGAGAGAGAAAGAGACTACTGGGTTGTGGTCAGATGTAGTGCGGTCCGTAGCTAGAACAGAGTTAGACAAGGATGTGCTACGGAGGGTTGGCAACTCAATTCGAGAAACTACAGGATGGAATGACCCTGTAGACACTATGTCAGTGCATGCTTATGTTGCAAGAAGTCATCATGAAGTTGTACTAGAAGAAAAACGCAGGAGGGAGGATGCAAGTGAGGCTTCTACAGCCAAACGACCTGCTACAAGGAGTGAAAAGACTAGACCAGAGACAAGGCAGGAGACAACACCTACTCGGGAGGAGACTATGGAGGATCTACCACCTACAACACCAAAGAAGAAGGAGAGAAGCAAAGAGAAGGGTAAGATGCCTGCATACAAACTTCAGTCTGACATTGAGATTGCTACAGACTTGAAGCAAGTGTTAGAGAATCGTATCTTGAATGGGAAGGTTGAGTTTACTTTGGGTGAGATTCTTGGGATTGCAAAGCGTGAGTTCCATGAGGTTATCATAGTATCATCAAGAGGAAACGTCAGATTTTGGGTGAAGCAGCTACGCTTAATGCTCTAGGGACCAAACTGTCGGATGATGAGGAAGATGAGATTGCTAGTTACTGCTCTCAAGTATCAGAGGGGAGATCCTATCAGCACGTGAGGTTTGAAGATGAGGTGGAAGCATCGCAGAAGAGCCATTACTCTCACAACCATTGGGCAAGAGCGACCATAGAGACCTTAGTGAAGCTGGGAGATCTAGAGGAACCTGTGGTGGCGTTGATTGATCATGGCTCAGAGATTAATCTGATGTCTAAGGAGCTGTACAAGCGTGGAAGATGGCCCATAGACACCGACCATGGATGGCTTATCCGCGCTGCCAACAACTAGAGGGGAGAACTCTATGGTGCTTGTCCCAACATCAAGGTAACTGTGGGTGACATCAGTGATGTTCAGAATTTCTTTGTACAAGACATGTCAACCTATCCTATCATTCTAGGGCAGCCTTACATTACTGCTGTTAGAATGGAGACACGAGTTATGGATGACGGTTCAGTCTATGCTAGGATACGTAGTAGAGATGGCAAAAGAGCTGTTCAGTTTTTGACCGTTGCTGCAGAACATGAGAGGAATCGTGATAGCTTGAGAGACCGTCCACTGCCTAAGATTACTCAGGAGTTTAGAGAGTCTAGGGTTTTGGCAGAGTACCATTGAAGAGCGAGACTTCAACTGTACAATAGAGCTAGGATTCTCGCCTGATCCAGTAGGGCAGGAAGCTTTATCCACTAGCTTCTTAGGACTGACATCATGTGGATCAGTGTGTTATAGGAAGGTTGAGAATCTGAAGAGGTTTGAGAGGCAACATGTGAAGTATGTACAGCAGTCTTTGTGGGATAGTGGAGAGTTAGCAAGAGATGAATACATATCTGGAGTGTTTGAAGAGCAGTATTTGGCAGATACTATAGGGGAGTTGAAATCTATAGTAGAAAGTTCTATAGATGATGTAGATAGAGTGGTGAGAGTGAGCTCCAAGGAGCTTTATGATGTGATTGATAAGTTTATAGATCGGCAGGAGGTGTATGTGGAGACCAAGTACAAGTCAGTGGCAAAGAAAGTCAAACCAGTGGCTTTGCCTTTACCACTCGATTACAATCAGAAGATGGAGCAAGCTGCACGAGAACCGACGCTCAGAGGACCGAGAAGAATTGGGCACCAGTTCACAGAAACAACACTAAAGGAGCTGAGGATTGGAGGCGATGGATTTCTTACTGAGCAAGAGAAGAAGAGCTTCAGGGAGATGCTATCTAGGCATGGTGAGGCATTTGCGTTTGAATCACATGAAGTAGGATGTGTAGATCCAAGTGTAGTTGCACCTATGGTAATCTTTACTATACCGCATGTGCCTTGGAATCTACGTCCTATCCCTGTATCTAGAGCTCATCTACCAAAGCTGATAGACTTGCTCAATGAGAGGATTAGGATGGGTATCTTGGAACCATCTATAGCTCCCTACTCTAGCAGATGGTTTACTGTTCCGAAGAAGAGTGGAGCTTTGAGATTTATCCAAGATATGCAACCAGTTAACAAGGTGACTATCAGGAATATGGGTATAGGACCTATTGTAGACGAGTTTGCAGAGGCTTTTGTTGGTCGTGCTATCTATTCCATGGGAGACTTATATTCAGGTTATGATCAGTTTCAGTTATCCTCTGAGAGTAGAGACTGACTACAATGAGGACACCTTTGGGGTTACTAAGGATGTGCACCTTGCCGCAAGGTGCTACCAATTCTGTAGCACATATGATGAATGGCATGAACAAAGTTTTAAGGGACTTCATTCCTGAAAAAATTATGCCATTCCTTGATGATGTGCCGATCAAAGGATGTACTGAGGAGGAGAAGAATGAGATAATGGATCAGAGGGGGTGCCGTAAGTTTGTTGCAGATCATATAGTTGACTGCGATAAGATATTGAGTCGACTGGAGGAGGTTCATTTGACTTTATCAGGAGCAAAGTCTGTATTTGGAGAACAAGAGGTGTTGATTGTGGGGCACCTATGTGGATCTTATGGTCGGAAACCTTGTCCAAACCAGGTTGATGCCATTCGAAGGATGAAAGAGACATGTGGATCGGTTACTGAGGTGAGAAGATTTCTAGGTGCATGTGTGTTTTATCATATATGGATTCCACACTTTGCACATGTAGCATATCCGTTGTACAAGTTGTTGAGGAAGGGGCAAAGATTTCAGTGGCAAGAGGAGCAGAGCGAGTCTATGAGGAAGTTGAAAGATCTTTTGGCTTCACCACCAACTCTACGGAAGGTAACATATGAGTTGGGGAGATCTGTTATCCTTACTGTTGATACTAGTCCTATTGGCATTGGATGGGCTGTAGGGCAAGACGATGAGGATGGGAATAGATATGTGGTGCGTTTTGGTGCTAAGGTATTAAGTTCACGGCAGAGAGACTACCCTCAGGTCAAGAGAGAGCTATGAGGAGTAGTTACTGCGATGAAGAGTGACAAGGAATACTTGATAGGGGCACCTGTGGTTGTAGAGACAGATTGTTTACCTCTCCTAGGAATGATTACTAGTTGTACAACTCCAGACATTGCTATGTTGAGGTGGATAGCATATATCAAGTCCTTGAACCCAGAGTTTAGACATATTGCAGGAAAAGACAATCCTGTGGCAGATATGTTATCGAGGGCTAGGTATTACGATGAGAAGGAAATGATAGATGACCAGGAGGATGTGGGAACAGAGTTCTATTCTAGTGTTCTTGCTACAGAAGATAGAAGCTGTTTTGCAGCTCCATTGGAGTTATTTGAGGAAACTATGTATGATGGCGAGTGGTTGGATCTTGGGTGCTATTTGAGTTCATTGGAAAGGCAAGAAGACTGGTCTGATGCAGATTTCAAGAGGATCCGTAGAACAGCTTATGGGTACTTTTTATATGGAGGACATCTATGAAAGTGCCCTAAGCTACAAGGAGGTGTACCACAGCGGGTGGTATGTGACTTGGGATTGCAGCAGAAGCTGATCAAGGAGTTCCATGAGAGTTTATGGGCCGGTCATAGAGGAGTTTGGGCTACATTTGCCAAGATGAAGGAAAAGTATTGGTGGAAGGGTATGTATAAGGATCTAGTGCAATTTGTTTCATCCTGTATACCTTGCCAGATGTATTCCAACGTACGTCATCGTGATCCTACTTATCCTTTAGCCATTCATTACAAATGGTAGTTCATCCTGTAACTATGCCATTTGGACTTGGACAAATGAGGTATCTAGTCTTGGCTAGAGAAGATCTATCTAACCAAGTCGAAGGCCGTGCCCTGAGGACAAAGACCACTGCTAGTGTCTGCCGCTTTCTACTTGAAGATGTTACTTGTAGGTATGGGTGTGTGGGAAAGATCACTGCAGATAGGGGTGAGCTGGATTCACAAGAAGCAGTTGAGTTCTTCAAGCGGTTGAGAATCAAGTTGGCGTTAACCACTGCTTACAATCCTGAAGGGAATGGCAAGAGCGAATGAGGTCATCCGCCAATCATCAAAGCTTTGGTAAAAGCTTGCAAGGGTAAGATCCGAGAATGGCCTAGACTGCTACCATTTGCTTTGTGGGCAGATCATACAACTCATAGTACCGTTACAGGTTACATGCCAGCAGAGTTGATACTAGGGCAAAAACCTGTGATGCCGATTGAGGAGGTTGTGCCTACTTGGAATGTTTTGCCATGGGAAGATGGTAAAAGTACGGAGGATCTTCTTGCATTAAGGATCCAACAGTTAGAACGGAGACCTGAGGATGTTGCCAAAGCTGTGGAAAGGTTGAACACTGCTAGAGAGAGAAACAAAGGCAGATTTGATAGAACGCATAGATTACGACCCAAACCGGTTAAAGAAGGTGATTGGGTGTTAGTCTATGATAGTAGTCTTGATAATCAGCATAGCACTATCAGAAAGTTCTCCAAGAGATGGTTTGGACCTTATGTGGTGTTAGAAGTTTATGATAATGTCACATACTCCTTGAGAGAGTTAGATGGTGCAGTGCTCAAGATACCAGTCGCAGGAAAGAGAATCAAGCTCTTTAGAAGGAGAGGGGAGGATCGGAACGTTGCAGAGTTTACAGAGGATGAAGCTTGCAGGTTGAAGATGAGTTTGAAGCCGAAGCTGAAGAGTCTTGATCTGGATGGCACATACCGGAGGATGTGCAGGTTCAGAGGGGGTGGATGTCGCGCTACTTGGCGGCTACATGTTATATTTCTACTCTGACGCTTGAGTGTAGTAGTTCTAGAAGTTAGCTTATATTACTTCTAGTCGTTTATGTATATGTTTGACACCTTTGCATACGGTGTTAACACTATTTTGAGTCTTAGTAGGTTGATTACCATGTTGATAGGGCTTAAGCTCATGGGTTGTATTTGCGTGTCGACCATGCACGCTTTCTAGCTGATTTAAGTTATTTTTCGGGGCTGCGTGTCGTTTTAAGTAATTTAAGTTTTACACTGGCACTCTAGGGGGCTTGACGTGGTAGCCTATGAGTAAAACTAAGTTGCCACGTGGTTCATGCTACTAAAGGACAACCAAGTGGAGCTATGAACTCCCATTGGTCTATTTTTGTCTTTTGTTAAACTCTAAATTTAGAAACAGAGCTGTAGAGTGGAGTTCGAGCATTTGGTGAGGGATCTTCAAAATCTGAGAGCACAGGAGGGTAGAGCTCGTCATGCCAAGCACTCCCAGTGAAATTTTCGATCGCTTTGAGTCAATAAAGACGAAGTTATGACCAATTGAAGTTCGAATTGTGCTAGAATTGAATCACTTTTGTTGGATTTAGGGTTTTCAGTGTCACTTGCAGCAGATTTGAGGAAATTGCTTCAAAACTTCGAGGTTGTGTTCTCTGCCAGCAGGGCTACGATTTCCCAAAAAGTTTCGCATCGATTGAGTGATTGAGTAATTCAGGGCGGCCGCTGAAGCTGGAGGGGTCTGAAAAGCTCTTAATCTAGAGCAACGACTTCAGAGGAGGAGATCTGGAGTTCTGTGTACAGTCAGGAGTCCCAACTTCACAGGGGTGTTCAGCATCCTGTAGACTCCAAATCCTGTAAGAATATTTGAAATTGATCGAGCCAATCTTCTGTTATAGGTCGGAATAGCCAGCTAGGTATCAGAAATTGCCGTAGTTTTCTTGCTCAGAACTTTTCTGTCCATATCTCCGTGTCAGAATTTGATCTCAGGCTGAAACTTCGTGTGTGAGTTCAGTAGTACCTCATTTACATGTAGGGGAAGTTTAGAAGTCTAAACCTTCATTGTTTTCTTCTCCGTGAGTGTCAAAGTTCGCCGCCGGATCCTATTACTGCCAGCTAGACCTGAATTTCACTTTCTGAGCATATTACTAGATCTTAGACATCTGTGTGAGTGTTTATAGCCCTATTGTGACCTGAAAGCCAACCTCTTGAGTAGACAACCACAGCCAGAAGCCCGGCGCTTTCCTAGATAGACGGATCACACTCCGACACCGTCTGTATATTAGTTGTGTTGGCAGAGATGAAGGTACCACCAGCTTAGTATTGAACGGATTCCCCGACGGCTGAAGAGTCAGATTTGCCAGAGTGTTTACAACAACGTTACTTGCTTTTGTATCAGGAGGGTTCACTTTGGATGAGTGGTCTTCGACTGAATGATCTTCGACTGATTTATCCTCTTCTTCACGAACTTCGTCTTGTGTCTTTGGTGAAGACGATATGGAGGTCCCTTGGCTCCTTGATTTGAAAAGTGATACGCCTGGAGTCCCGTGAGGTCTGAGATTTGGAATCTGAAGCGCCGATGATCTCAAGGGTAACAATTCTCGAATTAAATTCTCTCCCCTTTGTTTCTTTAAAAGCTCTACAAAGGTTGTGATTTCTGGTCCATGTTTAACGATCAATTCTAAGGCGGCTTTCGCTCTTGGATTTGGATCTTCCGCAAGAGTAGTCAGAATGTTAGGTTCTGACTGTGTTGAAGAAGAAGATGAAGATGAAGATGAAGATTGGAATAACTCCACTCTTCTGAGTGAAGGAGTTTCTTCTCTATCTATCTCTTCGTCTTCTATCCGAATGCTCTTGTCCTTCTGCGTCGGTTCAAACAGGGATTCATGCAGAATTGTTGTCCTTGAATGGAATGGTAGCCATGAGCTATCTTTAGATGAACTCTGTCCACTCCTTAGACTCGAGCTTGGAGATCCGATATCAATCTTTTTCTTCCAAAGACTCTGCTCGTCCTTCTCGTATTGTATCCGTGGTGAAATAGGTACAGAACTTCCTCCAAGCGAAGATGAAGTCCCTTCAGATAAACTTTTGACTTCTTGCCACTTCTGAGCTGCTTGACGTCTTCGCTCCTTCGTAGCTTCCTTCTGGTGTTGAACTTCGTCCAATAGTTGTTCGCGGACCAATCTTCTCTTCAGTGCTCGCCTGGTCCTTCTCATCCTCTGATCTTCTTCAGAAGGCGCTCGTACTCCCCCCGACATACATGTCGACGGTTACAACTTACTGAATTCAAGTAAAAGTTACATCTGTATCCCCGGCAGCGGCGCCAAAAGTTTTAATGTTTCTATATGTAACAATCCAGAGAAACACAAAGTATCGGAAATAGTAAATTAAGGATCGTTCCCACGAAGATACAGTTAACAATTACACAAAACACAGTACTACAACGTCACAATGATAATTCAGATAGTTTTCTGTTATTCTCACGGAATGGAATAATATCCGGATGAGAGTTTAAGTCTGATAAGAAACCAAACCCAAGTAAAACCTGATAAATTGAATACAAACAACAATGAAATAGTTCTTTAATCAGGGACCTTTCCAACAATACAAACAAAAGATTGAGAAGATAAATGTGAATGAATGAATAAGGTAAAATTCTACTGAAATGTTACTAGTCTTCTTCTGAAAAGACAGAAGAATACTGATTTCACATCAAGGTTCCAAGAATAAGTCCCTACTCTTCCTAAGGAATGTTCTTCCAACTAAATCCTCATACTTAAGAATCCCACTTATTTGAAGAAGCCAAACTTAAGATGAAGCCACCATCATCCAAACTCTCCGTACAATTTAACTTATGCTCTTCCACTTCACAGTAACTGATTTGTTCTCAGATCTTCGTTTAAAAACTCTTCACGAAGGTTGCAGTTCAACTTCGGCCGAAGGTTCTTCAAAGTTCCTACACCGAAGTCTCTTCTTTCAAGTCTAACGGCAAAGATCTTCATCAATCAGAAAATTACACCTGCGACAGTAAACACCGAATATTCGGAGGAAAATATCTTCGTCCAAAGCATTCACAACATCGCTCCGCACTTTTGGGAAATAGAAATAAATTAATAAAGAACTGAAAACATGGAAAAGGTACGAGGGCTGTGGATCGCGCAGCTTATATACTACTTCGTCCTAACCTAACTGTTTTCTAACTGCGCTAACTGTCTAACTTCCTACGAAGGCGGAAGACCTTCACTACCCTACGATCATCTTCATCTTCACAGTAACTAAACTCCTAAGCCTAATTGTGCCTTGAATTCCTCTAACTGAACTTCCACGTTCGCTCGCATCTTGCCTATCTCCCTATCTACTTTCTGTCTAAGTCGGGAAAGACGCGCTTTCACACCGTCGGGGTTAGTCTCTGCTTGTACCACCTCCGTCTTCAACGCCCGAAGAAGACCAAGCTCGTCCACATCTAGCCCCGAAGTCACGTACGCGGAGAGTACCGGCATCAACTTCTTCCGAAGGTCTTCGGAGTCTGCCACCTTCGTCTTCAAGTCTTCATTCTCCTTAGTGAGTTCTGCCACTGTAGTCTGAACTCACCTCGACTTCGCTGCAATTCAGCTACCTGGGCAGACAACTCTTTAACGCGGTCGGCGAAGCTCTTCGTCGACACCTTTAATTCTTCATCCTTGCCCTCCAAGGCAGTCTTTGCTTCTTCGCATTGGCGCCGAAGATCTTCAAGCTCCTTCTCCGACTCCAACCTCAACTTCGTCGCATTCCGGGCCTCTTCACGAAGATTGTTCTTCTCCTGCTGCCAAGTTCCCCGACTGAAGTGCAACTCCGCCAGCATCTCCGGGAATGTCACCTTCCACTGGACTTCCTTCTCGTAATCCTCCTTGTTGTCTTCAAGAAGTCGGAGGATCGGGACAACTACCTCTTTGCCATAGAGCATTGTCTTCCAGAATAGGTCCACATTACCTAAGGCAGTCCCCTCCGAAGTACCTTCGCCACAGACAGCTTCTCCTTCTATCTTTGCTCCTGAGCTGCTCAAGTCCACTGTCTTCCGAAGATGTTCAGATCTCCCGAAGCGTCTTCTGTTCAGGTTTCGAGAGTAGAGGGATGATAGGGTAGGGAAATTGATAGCTGTGATCTCGAATTTGAGGACGATGGACAGGGAAGCTCGAATTGCACTTGGGAAGAAGCAAAAAGATGGCTGTCAAAAATTGGACAACGCTTCCGCGCCCAATGTCACAGAAGGAAAAATGTGGAGAGGGAATCAATCGATCGGTTTGCCTGCAAACAACCGGGAGAGCGCGGGGGATACCAAACAAAAGATGAGAAGCGGTGGGAAAGGAAGAGAACATGGGAAGAACCTCAAACAGTCTTCTATCTGCTTCCCGAGCTATCTTCAATCTTCTGCGCGCTTCCGCTCTGACCCCAGCTCCAATGCGACTCCACAGAGCTGCACCGTCGAGCTCGAGCTCCTCCGTCGTCAATTCCTTGCTACACCTCAATCGAACAAGACTCCACCTTCTATTCTCCTCAGCCGTCCTTCAATGTCTGTTTCTGAGAGTCTCCAGAAGACTCCTTCAGCTCGATATGCTTCCTACTCTCAGCGATTCGCCCTCGTCTTCTTCCTAGCTGTGAATCGATCCTGGGTCCACTCAATTTCACTCTGCTGGCCCTCCTTGCTCAAGTCGATCACCTTCCAACTCGATCTTCTAGCCAAAAACGAGCTCGATACAAAAAGCGGTAGTGTTTTGGTGCTAATGCGCTTCCTGCGCATCTTCTCGTCAATGTAGGGGTATTCGACCTACCCGACTTACCTAACCTACTTGGTGCTACCTGGTAGGTTCACCTACTTCTTACGTGGTTAAGCTTCTGCGGTTGCCGTCTTCCGGAAGATACGTGTCTTCCGTCTTCCGCCGTCTTCCGTCTTCGGAAGACACAACTGAGAAGATGCTTCCCGGAAGACGTCCGTCTTCCGAAGAAGTCAACTTCTTATTACGAAAAAGGTCGTAAGATCATCTTCCTTCTAAGGAAGCCGTAGTCTTAAGTAACAAAGCTTCTTCAGTTATACAAACAAGTTATTAACCTTAAAAATTTCAAAAATTCGTGAATCATGTAAATTGTGGACACCACACGTCTCAAGAACAAGGACAGGTTTGACAAGATCCACCGGCTCTGACCGAAGCTCATACATGCTGGAGATTGGGTTTTGATGTATGACAGTACGTTAGAGAATCAACACTCTACGGTTCTGAAATTTTCTAGGAGGTGGTTTGGTCCGTATGTTGTCTTAGAAGTGCATCAGAATGCTACTTACTCTTTACAAGAGCTCGATGGTACACCTCTAAGACTTTCTGTTGCTGGTAAGCGTATCAAGTTGTTTAGAAAAAGGGGAGAGACCGTTGAGCTAGATGAATTTTTGGAGTCAGATCAGATGATAGATGCCGATGCAGATCTGCTATCAGAAGAAGACACAGAGGACGTTGAAGAGGACGATGGCAATTTAGAGAACCTTGGAGACTAGTAGAAAGGTTGGCACATATCGGAGGATGTGCCGGTTGGGAGGAGGTGAATGTCGTAGTACGTGACGTTCAAGATGATGAAAGGGAGCTTCAGAAGACACTCAACCAGCATTTGTTCAAGAAGTTGCACCCTAGCTTATCAAGATGGGCAGGAGCTAAGCTGGGGCTATGCTTGGCGAGCTAAGCTGGAGCTATGCTTGGCAAGCTGTCCCTTAGCTTGGATTGGAATATCACCCTAAAGGGATTGAAAGACACCAGAATGCAAAGCTCGACGAGGAGAGAGACTTCATGCTTCCAGTTTTGACAGAAAGTGTTTTAAACAATAGTTAGTACAGGTTTTAGACTGAGAAATACGCGAAAGAGGGAAATCCATCGATCCTGGCTCGTAATTCAAATTCATAATCTGAGAGTACGAGTGCGTTCGTGTTGACAAGTACTATAGTTTTGACTCTTTATTCATTAAAAACGGAGTTGTACAGAAATGTTAGGGCAGATAATGCTAGTAAACGTTTCACATAACATTTTCTTGCAACTTTTGGATATGTATCAACTTTATTACCTTTTAGAACGGAAACAGAGTCCATCCCAGTGATAGGCACATGCCTAGGAGGAAAGTGGTCTCAAGATCAATTCTCCCTAGCCTCTGGTTCCTATTCCGGCATGTTGACCTCCTGGAAGGGAGTCTATGTTGGATATGCAGCCACATCCTGCATATCTAGGGGCGGGAGACCAGTATCTCTCTTAATCGTGGGCTTCCTAGCCTAAGCCTCCACATGCCACCGTGAATATACCATGGGAGATACTTGATGCGCATATGGGGGGCTGTAAGCTCGGTGGGGCAGCTCCATAAGTGTAGGGACTTCGATCTACATTGGATGGCTTTTGGTATATTTAGGGTGGCATCAAGATGGCATCGAGAGCCAGGAAACTTTTATTAATCAAGGGCTTAGCTTAGCAGGGGGCCTACTTATCTGTTAAATACATCGTTAGGGTTTTTGAAGAAAAAAACCGATGTTGCAATCGACGTTACAGTCGATGTTCCAGAAAAACGTTGCGTTGGAAGGAAGCGGGGAATGTTGCGGGGAACATCAGAAAAAAGGTGGCTTTTGTAGAGAGCTGAAGGGGGGAGCCATCGAGACGCACAGGAGAAGCTTGGGAGGAGAGGAGATCAAATTTCTGAGAAGACTGAATTGGGAGATCGTCGCAAGGAGGGGGCCAAGTGCTTTAGGGCTTGAACTGTGTCTAACAACATGTTTTGGAGAAAATTATCTTCAGGAGGGAGTCTATTGAGCGGAGATCAGTTTGATGATCTGCGAGAGGCTTTCGATCATTTTTGGGAGTTTTCAGTTGGGAGGTTGACGCAAGGAGAGGAATAAGAGTAAGGGGCCTGAATTTCACTTACTAGATTGAGATTGAGGTGAACTTGGTAGATTTTTGTCAGAAAAGTGATAGGCGGAGAGAGAGACGCACAAGAAAGGAAGAGAGAGAGATTTTCTTTACAGTTGAAGAAATTGATGGTGCGGCCGGCACTGAAATAAAGTTTTTCTGAATCCTGAAAGATCTATCTGTGCACCTAAGTGTCTGCTGGGTGTCTGTTTGAGTGTTTGTCTTGTAATTAGTGGCGGCAAGAAGTAGGGTTCTGAGATCGTCAGCAGCAACCTGTTTTTCCTTTTGGTCGTTTCTCTGATCGATCACAGTCAGGAGGTCCACCCTCCCCAAGAAAGACTCTCGTCGCGACATCACTCCCAGTAGAGGATCGAAAGGATGTCGGAACAGGAATAGACAACATATAACAGGGAATGACATCATCGTGTTGTCCTGCTTCTAAGCCGGTGTTGTGGTGCTCACAATTTGCAGGATTGGAGTTTTTTTCAAAAAATTTAAGATAATGACGTGTCTATATAATTGAAGTAACCTAATTACTTAAGATTGCGCACTGATTAGCGAGAAGATGATCTTAACAGACTTTGTGAAGAAAAGTCGACTTCTTGCGAAGCCGGAAGACGGAAACTGGAAGCTGGAAGACGGACGTCTTCCGAGAAGAAAGTGACTGCGACCGCAGGATTACCAACCATACCCTACACAGGTAAGAGATAGATATATCTATCGTGTAGTTACCATGGTAGTAGGAAGGTCGAGGTAATCGAACCCATTCTCTAATTACGCAGAAGAAGATACAAGCTGGAGGCGCATTAGCACAGAGCTCTCTCGCTGCTTCCCGCTTCAAGAATTTACTTTGATTTAAGAATTGACGATCGAGATAAGAAGCGCACAGGAACGAATTGAAAGGATTGAATAGGAGAAGGCGTCTTCCAGCCAAGAAGCGCACTCAAGGTGGAAGAGTGAAAAATCCTTGAAGGTTCAGAAGATTAGAAATTGAGGGTCGAGTAAGAAATCGAGAGAGAAGCTTCGGAGCGCAGCAAGTCGAGATCGATTGTGAAAGCAGTTAGGCATAGCTCGAAATTGAAAGCAGGAGCAGGATTGTGGTACAACATTGAAGGCGGAATTGAAGTGCTAAAGTGCAAAGAAGACTGAAGGAGCAACCTGAAGCAGCCAGAAGTAGTACTGAGGTCCTTTCTATGTTCTTTCTCTTTCCTCATTGCTTTCGTCCTCTGTTTCGATGTCTTTCGCGTTTCTCCAATCGTTTGCATGAAGCTCATCGATCGTTCTCCCTATCCTGAATTTCCCTTGAGAAAATTGGACGTAGAAGCACTGTCCAAATTTTGTCAGACATCTTCTCACTTCTTCCCGAGTTGAAGTTGAGCTTCCCTTCTTCCCAATCTCAAATTCGATGGTCTGACTACCAATTTCTTTACCCTACTGCGCTTCTGTCCTAGAATCCGTGGACAGAAGACGCTTCTGAAGGTCTGAACATTTTCAGAAGACGACTATGTGAAATTCATATCAAGTGATTGGATTGGATTGGAATTTGTGTTGAGAGAAGCTTGATACGAATCCATCGTGAACTTGAGAGTTGATTGTTGTTTCGAGAAGCAAGAAACTGGGAATCAGGCATGTGCCTCCCAATCTTCCTAACTTCTCAAATCCACATCTTCCTAGAGAGACTAGAAGATTGGAAAGACTGGGAGAATGCACGAGAAGACGTGAGGATCTTTTACGAATCTCTTCTGTCTGACCCATAGCAATCTGTTCCTTCTTCTTCCTGAACTTTAGAAGAGAGTTGTGAGAAGACTTGTTGGCAAAATCTGGAGAGAATGATGTCTTCCCATTACGTAGCAAGCTTCTTCTGAGAGTGTATGCGAGATAAGGAGTCGGAAAACAGAGTGCGAATGTTGTGTGTCTGTTTGTGAGACTAGATTATGTATAAGAAGTTGAAGACATGTGAGACTAGTGATGAGAAGCCTGATTGCGAGAAGTTTTCTGAGTACGTCAATTAATCAGAAGTTGTCTCAAGAGTCTTCTTGGAGCCCAGTGTCACATATATACTTCTCACATATCTTCTCATCTTCTGTTAGGAAGTAGAATGAACTGCAAGATGGATTGTCTTCTTACGAATCCATGCGATGTCTTGCTTAGTTAGGATTGCTTAGAAAAGTGGAGGAACACATCCAGCAACATCCATCTGATGTTGTTGTTGTCTCGTCTCTGAGTCGCGAAAGAAGCTCCTTCTCTATCGCATCTAACTCGTTGACGAAGTACGAAGTCATCACTTCCTCCACCTTCTTGCCTTCGAAGATCTACTCAATGAAATGTATCTGCCAATTGGCCGGATACGAAGTCCGCTGCGGCTTGAAGATGGTTTTTAGTGCAATCGCGACATCTCTCTTGAACGGATCGATGTAACTTTTTACCTTGAATCCGTTCGACCCCACCGGCAGCGTTGAGAACAAGTCATTGTACTGTAACAACCCAGAGAAACACAAAGTATCGAAAATAGTAAATTAAGGATCGTTCCCACGAAGATACAGTTAACAATTACACAAAACACAATACTACAACGTCACAATGATAATTCAGATAGTTTTCTGTTATTCTCACGGAATGGAATAATATCCGGATGAGAGTTAAGTCTGATAAGAAACCAAACCCAAGTACAAACCTGATAAATCGAATACAAACAACAATGAAATCGTTCTTTGATCAGGGACCCTTCCGACAAACATACAAAAGATTGAGAAGACAAATGTGAATGAATGAATAAGGTAAAATACTACTGAAATGTTACTAGTCTTCTTCTGAAAAGACAGAAGAATACAGATTTCACATCAAGGTTCCAAGAATAAGTCCCTACTCTTCCTAAAGAATGTTCTTCCAACTAAATCCTCATGCTTAAGAATCCCACTTATTTGAAGAAGCCAAACTTAAGATGAAGCCACCATCATCCAAACTCTCCTTACAATTTAACTTATGCTCTTCCACTTCACAGTAACTGATTTGTTCTCAGATCTTCGTTCAAAAGCTCTTCACGAAGATTACAGGTTCAACTTCGGCCGAAGGCTCTTCAAAGTTCCTACACCAAAGACTCTTCTTTCAAGTCTAACAGCGAAAATCTTCGTCAATCAGAAAATTACACCTGCGACAGTAAACACCGAATATTCGGAGGAAAATATCTTTGTCCAAAACATTCACAACATCGCTCCGCACTTTTGGGAAATAGAAATAAATTAAGAAAGAACTGAAAACATGGAAAAGGCATGAGGGCTGAGGATCGCGCTGCTTATATACTACTTCGTCCTAACCTAACTGTTTTTCTAACTGCGCTAACTGTCTAACTTCCTAAGAAGGCGGAAGACCTTCGCTACCCTACGATCATCTTCATCTTCACAGTAACTAAATTCCTAAGCCTAACTGTGCCCTGAACTCTTCTAATTGAACTTCCACGTTCGCTCGCATCTCGCCTATCTCTCTATCTACTTTCTGTCCAAGTCTAGAAAGGCGCGCTTTCACACCATCGGGGTTGGCCTCCGCTTGCACCACCTCCGCCTTCAACGCCCGAAGAAGACCAAGCTCGTCCACATCCAGCCCCGAAGTCACATACGCAGATAACACAGGCATCAACTTCTTCCGAAGGTCCTCAGAGTCTGCTACCTTCGTCTTCAAATCTTCGTTCTCCTTTGTGAGCTCTACAACTGTAGCCTGGAACTCACCTCGACTTCGCTGCAACTCAGCTACCTGGGAAGACAACTCCTTGACACGGTCGGCGAAGCTCTTCGTCGACACCTTCAATTCTTCGTCCTTACCCTCCAAGGCAGTCTTTGCTTCTTCGCATTGGCGCCGAAGATCTTCAAGCTCCTTCTTCGACTCCAACCTCATCTTCGTCGCGTTCCGGGCCTCTTCGTGAAGATTGTTTTTCTCCTGCTGCCAAGTCCCCCGACTGAAATGCAACTCCGCCACCATCTCTGGAAATGTCACCTTCCGCTGTACTTCCTTCTCGTAATCCTCCTTGTTATCTTCAAGAAGTCGGAGGATCGGGACGACTACCTCTTCGCCATAGTTCATCGCCTGCCTGAAGAGATCGACATTGCTCAAGGTTGTTCCGGCCGAAGTACCTTCGCCGCAGACAGCTTCGCCTTCAATCTTTGCTCCTGAGCTGCTCAGGTCCACTGTCTCTCTCTTCGTGCTCTTTACCTTCTTTCGAGCCTTCGGTTTCTCCATGGGCGAAGTCGGAAGAGGCTTCTTCCTCTTGCTACGCCTCTTTTCTTCTTCATCGACTGTTACCTGAACAGTCGCTGCCTGCTGCTCCTCTTGAGTGTCTTCGGCCTGTCTCTTTGGCGAAGACCCCAATTGTTGAACATCTTCGGCTTGTCCCTCTTCGATCTCACGAATGGGTGATGAAAAATCCTGTTCTTCATCTTCGGCGAAGCCCAACTGCTTAGCTTCGGACTCCTTCAGCCATCCCATACCAAAGTAGAAGATACTGACAAAGCCTCCCAGGTACACATAGTCCTGCTTCTTAAACAGGCGCTGAACTTCGTCGTGGAATATCTTCGCCCAGTAAGCCCGTCTTCCGACGAAGAGGTGTTCGAAGAAGCATACCTTCCAAGTCGACAGGTAAGTTGTTCTTCGGGGGCTCAAAATCATCATGATGGCCTCCGCAATCTTCCTCTTCACGGGATCTCTGTACTCGGACAACTTGTACCCATTCGTTAGGTGCATCGGATGCTCGAAGAGCTCCCCGTAGTTCTGGTCCTCCTTGACCAGGTTCTTCATTGACGAGTTGTCGAAGAGCATGTCACCCTTCGTCCCTGCTTCATCCAGCAGAACCTTCTCCCAGTTCTCGACAGTCCAGTTGCCAGATCGCGCATATAGTTCTGCGCCTGCGTGGTCTTCACACATCCGAATCTGGCTAATGAATTTGCCAGACACCTTCGTCCAGCCTCCCAGGGTTAGGAAGCTAAGACCTATCTCCTTCAGCTTTGGCCGAAGACACACTAACTCCTCTTGGTCTAATTCAAAGGCTCTAATCCTCGGTAACTTCATCGCGATAGACATCGTGATCAGACGAAGGTTGCTAGCTGGCTGAGATGAACTTCGTCTAAAACTGCTAGTCTTCGCTCAAGTTGGCCTTCGCCCAAACTGATTGTCTTCGCCTAAATTGATAATCTTCGCTCAAGTTGATCGTTCGCAATTGGAGATTAGGCTGAGTGCTAAGAGGGAATGTGAGAAATGAGCAAATTTTCCTAGTATATAGTTCGGTTCAAACTCTCACACGTGCCGAAGTCGTCTCTGATTGCTCGTCCTCTGACCTGACAAGGGCATGCGCAATGTCGTCTTCGCCCACGCCACTTATCGTTCCTGTCCCTTTCTGGTTAGGTAGTTCGTCTTCTCTCGAACTATTCGTGAAGAGAATGTATTGACGATATACATTCTCGGATCTTTCCTGGAAAGGTCTTCTTCCGAAGACTCTTCATCGAAAGTTGTTCTCATCTTCCGAAGACTCTTCTTCGAAAGTCTCTTCTTCATTAAAACCCAGCTATTCTTCTTCTAACTTCATTGTTTCTTCTACAAACTTCTACATTTCGATCCTCTTCTATAAAAAAAATGAAAAGTGGGCTTTACATGTACTTCGTCACTTTGTCCGAAGACGGCTTGCAAGTGCTATCATACATAAGGTCACCTGGTCTTCCGGCATCGTCGATTCTCAAGACGAAGCTCCAATGTGACAGTGTCCAATTGGCTGGTCGTGCCCGAAGATCATCGGAAGGATGTCCACTGTAAATGAGAATCTCCTGCAACAGCTCCGAAGAGATCACCCCTCAGTTCTCCATCAAGAACGCCATCCTCATTCCAAGCGTTCTCGATATTGACCGAAGTCCGGCCATTTCGTTGCTATAGTCTTCAGCTTCGGCTTCCGCGACGTCTGCATTCCTCTCATTCTGTCCCAAGTTGAAGACCGAAGTCCTTCGCCTCTCTGTGTATGAAGTTCATCTTCGCCTCTCTTTGCACTAAACCCTAGGAAGACTCTCTTCGCCGAAGACACTCTTCTCTCGCACCGATAGTTCCAGAGCGCTACAGTAAACTCACAAGTGGAAATAGTAAAAGTGAATTGATTTTCTTCTTATAGATTTTTCCTCTCGCTTCCTCACGCATGAAGCTCCTCTTGTCCCTCGACCGCGAAGTTGCGCGAACTCATGTGCTACTTTGGTCCTCCTTCCCAAGGTCATAACTTCGTCGTCCGACATCCGTTCTTAGCAAATGAGGTATCCCTGGAAAGCTCTTCGTCTAAGGAATGCAGCTAGGTTATTATTCCAAAGATATACACTTCATAAGTTCTGTATTCTTGCTCAGCATCATTCTTCGGCTAAGAAACTCTATACTACAATTAAACTTGTCCTATCTATCATCTATACTAACTAATCTACTATTTTATCTAACAAAAACAAAACTTTTCTAACAAACTAGAAATCCAAGGCTTCACATACTCCCCCTCTCAGTTCTGAAGCGACCTCGCGAACACATCAGCAGTAGTATCACTTGATTCTTCCTCCGTTTACTCGAGTAGCAAAAAGATTTCCTTCCAAGTCTTCAAGTTGGACTGAACCATTGCCGTAACATTCTGAGACTTTGTATGATCCCATCCATCGCAGTTGTAACTTCCATGGAAACTTAATATGTCTATTATCATAAAGCAAGACTAAGTCTCCGTTGTTCACATCCACTTTCCTCAACTTCTTATCATATATCTCTTTTCGCTTCTCTTGTATGTCCTTAGTTAACTCCAAAGATGCTTCGCGATTTTCTTCTTGTGCCATCAAATTTTGCAGTCTGATGAGCTGATTATCTTTTGCAGATAATCTATCCTGCGATAAAATCATGTAAGTAGGGGTTTCGAATTCAATAGACATAATGAGATGCATTCCATAAGCTAAGAAGAACAGCGTCTGTCGCGTTGTTATCTTCTCTGTATTTCTGAATGCCCACAGCGCTGCATCCAACTTGGTGTCCCAGTCATAAGCATGGTTAACAGTCATTTTGTTCAAAATCGTACATAGCAACCCATTGCTTTTCTCAGTAAGTCCATTCGCCTTAGGGTTATACGGAGTAGTCTTTTGATGCTTGATCTGAAAATACCCTGTCAATGCCTCTATAGTGTTGTTCACAAAATGTGTACCCTTATCACTCACCAGTTCCAATGGACATCCAAACCTGGTGATGATATTCTTATGTAGAAAAGCTACCACTGTTACCGCATCATCTTTCTTTGTTGCTTCAGCTTCCACCCACTTGGTTGCATAATCTATAGCCACCAATATGTATCTTCTGCGTGTCTTCTTTGGTGCTGGCTGAATAGGTCCCACAAAATCAATTCTCCACTTCTCGAACGGTGCAAGAGGTAAGATAGGATGGAGTGACCACTGAGTAGTTCGAGTAGGCTTACCTACTCGTTGGCAACTGTCACACCTCTTAATGATCGCTTGCACATCCTTGTACATGGTGGGCCACCAGTATTCTGCATCCAAAATCTTCTTCACTGTGTTGCGAAGGACATAATGTCATCCTACTGATTCAGAATGCATGGCGTCCACCACTCTTCCTACTTCTTCCTCCTCCAATCATCTTCGTAGTTCATCATCGGTCCCCTTCTTGAATAAAATGCCATTCTTCATCTCATACGGTCTGACTTTGTGTATGAACACCGTGCGTTGCTCACATCCATTCCTTCAAGACACTGCAATGTGTACAAATATCTATATATCTCATGGTACCTGCTTGTGGAGGTTACTGTCAGCTGGAAAAGCTCTTCATCTGGAAAGTCGTCTGCTACGTTGTCTTGTCGCTCTCCTGTCCTCAATCAAGACAAGTAGTCTGCATTCTCATGATGTTTACTTGCTCGAGTTTGAACTGTGAATTTGAACTCCGGCAGTAACAACATCCATCGTGCTATTCTTCTTGAAAAATCAGATTTTTGCACCAGATGTTTTAAAGCATAGTGATCCATGGAGAATACAAATTCGCAACCCAACAAGTAGTGTCGAAATTTTCTGACAGAATACACCATCCCTAGTGCTTCACGCTCTGTGCTGGAGTAGTTCTTCTCTGCAGCAGACAACTATCTACTCGCATAGTAAATCGGATGGTCTCTCTTTCCACTATCTTTCTGACTCAGTACCACTCCAATAGCGAATGCTGAAGTATCCACATACACTTGAAAGGGTTGACTCCAATCTGGTGCTTTCATGACTGGAGCTTCAATTAACTTCGTCTTCAGTGTTTCAAAAGCTTTCTATCTTTGTTCCTGTCAGATGTACTCAATAGTCTTCTTCAACAATTCGGTTAGTGATGCTGCCAGGGTTACATAGTCTTTGATAAACCTCCGATAGTAACTCACATGTCCCAAGAATCCCCGCAACTCGCTAACATTAGAGGGAGGATCCAAAGCTACTATAACTTGGACTTTATCTACATCTACTTCAATGCCTCGCTGCGAGACTCTATGTCCTAATAAGAGACCCTCTTTCATGGCGAAGAAACACTTTTCTGGATGTAATGCCAACTGACCATCTCTACAACGCTGAAAAACTACAGCCAAGGAATTTATATGCTCTTCCCTTGGACCAAAAACACAAAAATCATCTATAAAAGTTTCTAAGAACTTCCTAAGATACTCCTGGAAAATGTTTATCATCATTCTCTGAAATGTGGCAGGAGCATTACACAAATCAAAGGGCATCTTATGATATGCAAAAGTACCCCAGTCAGTGATAAAAGTAGTATTATCCTTGTCTTCTTCTCTAATGGATACCTGATTATACCTGATTTCGAAAATCTTGACATACTCTAATTTTACCAGTCTTCTTCTTGGATACTATCACTATAGGTGATCCTCATTCACAGCTAAGGACAGGAAAGATAATTCCAGCACTTAAGTACTTATCAGTTGCATCCTTGACTAAGAGAGAGTACTTCGGGTTTAGCCGATATTGCCTTTGTCTCACAGGTACAGAATTTTCCAACACGTCAATTCGATGTTGATCCCACTTCGCAGGAATACTCTTCATGTCTTCTATCTTCCAGGCGAAGACATCCTGATAGTAAGTTAACATGTCGTGGTGCACCTCCAATTCTTCTCCCTGTAACTTCGCTGCGATCTTCAAGACCTTCCCTTCTTCGAGGACTAAATCCACTGTTGCTGACTTCAGTAACATTCCTTCGGTGTGGCTTACCTCTGAACTTTCTTGTCCCAACTGTGATTGCTATTCTTCCTCAGGCCCTTCGCACTCTTCTTCTTCTTCTATCTCATAGTATTGCAAGTAATTCACAACTATGTAGGGTCCTGATCTTTCATTCTCCAAGCTAGTGCTCGAAGATGAAGAGTCTTCGTCTGAAGTGTATCCTGAATCTGTCAAAGATGTTTCGCCCTGGTGTGACATCTTCGTCCAGCTTACAAAGACACCTTTATCCGTGGGTTTCATCGGATCATTAAAGGATAACTTCTGCTTATACCAGTCAATGATAACCTTAGCACCATATACCCAAGGCCTGTCTATAAGCACTCCATAGCTAGACTTAACCAGTGGTCTTAGTACAATATAGGTAAGTTTGAAGATTATCCCACCAATTGTCGTAGGGATATCTCGTAGTACTCCCAAAGGTCTTCGTCGACTCTGATCCGCCATCCTCAACACTCTTGGTGTTGATTCGAACTTTGTGTAACCCAATCCATGCACTGTCTTCTCTGTTATAATGTTTACGCTAGAACCAGACTCTATAGGCACATGTTTTATTAGACATCCATCTATTTCGATGTCTACTTCTGGAGATCCTAAGTCCTCCAATCCCACTTGAAACAATGAAGGTAGATTCTTCGATTTAGCCTTCGCTGGTTTTCTCAAGGCTGCTAACAACAACTTCTTGTACAGCCTATTGTCTTCGACCAACTGCTTTATTGTTATGTTAGCCTGTTGGTTCAGTAAGTCTTCCACTACATTATAGTGGGGGCTTATCACTTGAGCAGCCTTCTTAGTCTGCTCAGCCACTTGGTTTCGAAGTTTAGGTGATCGATTGCCTTCTGGTGAAGTGACTTCTATCTTCATCCTCCCAAGCCCTTCCTGGCCAAGTTCTTTTTTTTTCGTTTCTCTACTCAGTTTCTTACTGAGTAGTGCTTTCACCTCCTCGGAAATGTCAACAGGCAGTCTTGCTGAGGTCTTCTTCGTCCCCTCTTCTTCATTGTGAACTTCGGCCAAATCCAACTTTGCTCGTTTTCCTTACCAATTCACGCACTTGTTTTGTCAACGTCTTGTGCGCTCTTTTCTTCTTCTTCAACTCCTTTCGCTCAGTCTTCTTGATGTCCTTCGCTTCCTGAGCTTCGGCTTTCGCCAGAGTCTCTCCTTTCCGAAGTATCTTCTTTACACTTCAAGTCTCGACTTTGTTTATCAGAATTTCCTTATCTTCTGACCAACCATATCCATCGTCTTTTGAAAGAGTGCAAGCCTTCAGATCTTCCACCAAATCGACCATGTTCATTCCTGCATCTGGTCGTTGTTGGTTGGGAGGTGGTTGAAACCTCACACCGGTCTTCTGAGCTGATTCATTCGTACAATCTATGGCTCCATGTCCGAGCTTACCACACTTCCCACACAGTGACATATATCTTACTTGTTTCTTTGGATGAGGACAAGAAGGAGCCCAATGACCAACAGCTCCACAGTTAAAACACGACGTACCAAGAGTTGACGGCCCTTGGTAACCTGCAGGGGCAAACTTTCATTGGGAGACGTTAGTTGTCATTTGTCTGGGTACAAAATGTTGGATGTGTATCGGAGGAATGGGTGTAAATTGTTGAGCTTGAGTGGGCACCATAGCACCATCTTGGGCTTGAACTCCATAGACTCCATCTTCACATTCCACGAAGTAATTGGGCTCATATACTGGTGTCCATTTCACTGAATGTGTATTGTAAGACGATTTAGTGTTAAAACATTCCGTGTTGACGTGCCCAGGTTTTCCACAACTAGTACACCACAGATTCAGACGGGAACCAGATGGTGACTTTCGTCTTTCTGGTGTTCTCACCAACTGTAACTTGAGGTCTTTGAACTTCTTGAGAAGATCATCAAGTGCGTGATCTTTAGGTGGTGGTGTTCTCTTCACCATCGGGGGTCTCGACTTTGTTATCTTCTTTCTTTTCTTTCATTTCAACTCTTCGTCTGAAGAGGAAGAATATTCATCCTCCGATGTTGAACTTTCGTCCGAAGACTCCTCTTCTAAAGATTCTTCTGAGGATGAAGATTTTCTGCTTCTTCGCTTCAACTTCTTCTTCTTCTTCTTCTTATCTTCCTTATTACTATTTTTGGACCTTCTGAAGTCCTTCTTCTTCCTCGACTCTGAGGTCTTTTCATGGTCTCTGCTGAGGATATTTGAGGACTCATAATTCTCAGCAGAATCAACGGCTCGCTCCAAGGTTGATGTATCAAATCGTCTAACCCAGGTTTGTTGCTTTGAAGGCAATCCTTTCACAAACCACTCTACTGCCTGTGCCGGTGTATAAGCTGGATGTGCTCCGTTGGTAGGTAGTCTATCCAAGATTCTGTAAAATCTCTAGACATAACTCTTCAAAGACTCTTTCCTCTTTCGTTTAACACTGTTTACTTTGTGCAGTACATGCCTGTTATAGTTCAGTTCTCTGAATCTCTTAAGGAATTCGTTTTTCATTAAATTCTAGGTAGATATGATTGCTGGAGTTATATTGGCATGACTGTTTTCCGATTGCGTGTTTCAACAAATTGGGAAAA
This sequence comes from Asterella californica, assembly GCA_036924285.1. NCBI lineage: Eukaryota > Viridiplantae > Streptophyta > Marchantiopsida > Marchantiales > Aytoniaceae > Asterella > Asterella californica. The sequence goes on from JAYKYS010000013.1 coordinate 991,150, forward strand.
ATCCTCGTCCGATCAGGATCATTGTCTTCTTTGTTCGCGTGTGATACCATTTCAAATTTTAACAAAGGAGTCGACACTCTCTCCATCTCCATCACTGTCAGAATCTTCACCGCCAAATTTTGGGTAGTTTTGACAAGTGAAAGGCGGTGCTCTTGACGAGAGTGGTACCCCTGTCATCATATGAGATAATGTAGAAGGTGGAACTGCTGACTGCTCTCCTCGACTATATATTGTTGGTACCGTCAAATTGAAAATCCGCACTGGTCCTGTACTGGACAAGTTACTTGATGGTCAAAGAGTCAGCTTCGCAAGAGCGTCCACAACTACGGTACTTGCTCTGATATTCGGAAGATTCACTTTGGACAAAGATACTTTGGTCCAAGTGTCTTCAACTGGATGAACGTCTTTTCGCTCTACGTCGTGCTCTTTCTTGGGTGAAGATGAGGTGGAAGCCTCTTGACTTCATAGCTTAAAGAGCGATACTCCTGGAGTACCTTGAGGTCTAAGATTCAGGATTTGAAGGGCAGGTGATCCCAACGGCCACAATTCGAATTAATTCTTGTCCTCTTTGTTTCTTCAAGAGTTTCACAAAACTTGTGATCTCTGGTCCATGTTTAACGATCAGTTCCAAGGCCGCTTCCGATTTCAGATTTGGATCTTCTGCAAGAGAGGTTAAAATATTGGGTTCTTACTTGTCAGAACCTGATGATGAAGATGAAGATTGAAATAGGTCCACCCTTCGAAGTGAAAGAGTTTCTTCTATATCAGTCTCTTCGTCTTCAGCTTGGATACCTTTGTCCTTTTGCGTCGATTCAAACAGAGATTCATGTAAACTTGTGGTCCTTGAAGAGAATGATAACCATGAGACGTCTTTAGGTGAACTCTCTCCACTCCGTCCATTCGAGCTTGGAGATTCGATGTCACTCTTCTTCTTCAAGTATTTACGCTCGTCTTTCTCGTAGCAAGTTCGCGGTGAAATAGGTACTGAGCTCCTTTCAAGCGAAGATGAAGTTCCTTCAGATAGATTTTTCACTTCTTGCCACTTTTGAGCTGCTTGACGTCTTCGCTCCTTCGTGGTCTCTTTTTGGCGTTGAACTTCTTTCAACAGTTGTTCACGAACCAATCTTCTTTTCAGCGCTCACTTGGCCGTTCTGGTCTTCTTCAGAAGGCGCTCGTGCTCCTCCCGACATACATGTCGATGGTTATAACATACTAAATTTAAGTAAAAGTTAAATTTGTATCCTCGGCAGCGGCGCCAAAAATTTATATGTTTCTATATGTAACAACCCAGAGAAACACAAAGTATCAGAAATAGTAAATTAAAGATCATTCTCACGAAGATACAGTTAACAATTACACAAAACACAGTACTACAACGTCATAATGATAATTCTGATAGTTTTCTGTTATTCTCACGGAATGGAATAATATCCGGATGAGAGTTTAAGTCTGATAAGAAACCAAATCCAAGCACAACCTGATAAATCGTATATAAACAGCAATGAAATAGTTCTTGATCAAGGACACTTCCAACAATACATATAAAAGATTTGAGAAGATAGATGTATGAACAAATGGGATAGCAAATACTGTTGAAATGTTACTAGTTTCTTTCTAAAAGACAGAAGAATACAGACTTCACATCAACGCTCAAAGAATAAGCCCCTACTCTTCATAAGAAGTGTTCTTCCAACTAAATCCTCACTCTTAAGAATCCCACTTATTTGAAGAAGGCAGACTTAAGACGAAGCCACCATGTTCCGAACTCTTTTTACAATTTAACTTATGCTCGTCCACTTCATAGTTACTAATATGTTCTCAGATTCTCGAAATGTCCTTCACTTAAAAATAGCCCGAAGATTCTCTTCGACGAAGGTCAGCTTCAAAGATTCTGCATCAATCAGATTGACACCTGCGACAGCAAACTACGTCCTTCGTAGGTAATTGCCTTCGCCCATATCATTCACACTCTCACTCCGCAACCTTGTGCAATCAAAAATTAACTAACAAAAACTGAAAACATGAAAAAGGTATAATGACCGAGAATTGCATCACTTATATAGTCTCTCGTCCGAAGCTGACGGATCTCATTTCCTACAAAAAAAGATTACATCTAGAACGTCGAATCACGACTCCTCACTTGGCAAAACCGAAGTTTCTACTGTACTTAACTGTAAAGTCTGTCCTATACTCCATAATGAAAACTTAACTGTCTCCTTAAGCTCCTTCGAATCTCTAATAATTCTCTCAGCTATTCTAACTATTCTACTCTTCGTTGAAAGATCTGGAGCAATCGTCAACTCTGCCCGAAGAAGAAGCTCGTCAACTATGGAGAAGCTCCTTTTCTGTCGCGTCGAGTTCGGTGACGAAGTAGGTAGTCGTAACCTCTTCCATCTTTGTCTGAAGCTCTTCGACCTTTGTTTCTGCAATCTCCTTCGCTTTCTGAGCCTTCGCTAGCTCCTCATCCCTTATGGTCAATTGTTCAAGCAAAGCATCCTTCATGTCGTGAAAATGCGAAGTCATGAGATTGAACTTCGCTTGCCAATCTTGTATCTCCTTAGAAGCTTTCACCTGATCTTCAGACCTTGCGACCACCAAAGTATCGCGTTGTCGAGTTGAGAGTTTTCCTGGGAAGGGCGGAACCTTCTGGCTGTGATATGAGCTTGAAGGCTGTGTTAAGTCTACTCAGAGAAGCGTTGGGCTTCCGGCTATGGTTGCTTGCTACAGATGTAGGCTTCAGATCAAAAGGGAACAGTATAAACACTCACTCAGGTCGAATTGACCCTCCAGTATGTTCAGGAAGTGAAAATCAGATCAGACTAGCAGTAATAAGGTCAGACAACGAACTTTAACAGTCCAGAATCAGAAACATACGATGGTTCAGACTTCAGAACTCCTCCTACATGTAAATGAGGCCCTACTGACCATACACACGAAGTTTCAGCTTGAGATCAAATCAGAGTGTCGAGATATAGGCAGAAACGTTCTGAGCAGAGAAATTACGGCAATTTCTGGTACCCAGTCAGCTATTTCGACCTAGAACAGAGAATTGGCTTGATCACTTTCAAAGATTCTTACAGGATTTGCAGTACACAGCTTGCTGAACACTCCTGTGAAGTTGGGTCTCCTGATTGTACACGGAACTCCAGATCTTGCTCTCTGAAGTTGCTGTTCCAGATTGAGAGCTTTTCGGACCCCCTCTACTTCAGCGGTCGCCTCGAATTACTCACAATTTCAATTGACATGAAAATTTGGGGACAGTCGTAGCCCTGCTGACAATGAACGAGAGCTCGAAGGTTTGAAGCGATTTTCTCAAATCTACTGCGATTGACACCGAAAACCCCAAAATCAACAGAAGTGCTGTAATTCTGGCACAAATCGAACTTCAATCAGCCATAACTCCTTCTTTATTGCTCCAAATCGATCAAAACTTTCGTTGACAGTGCTTGGCACGACGAACCCTATCTCCCTGTGCTCTCAGATTTTCAAAGTCTTTTCTCCAAATGCTCGAACTCCTCTTAAGACCCTTACTACTAAGTTTAGCAGTACACAAAGACAAAATTGGACCAATGGGAGTTCATAGCTTCACTCCCCTGTCCTTTTGTGTCCCAAACCACGTGGTGACTTAATCTCATACATAGGCTACCACGTCAAGCCCTTAAAGTGCCAGCATAGACCCTAAACTACATGCGAAGACATGTAAAGCGACACGTAATCCCGAAAGATAACCTAACCTTGCTAGGAAGCATGCATGGGCGACATGTAATTACAACCCATGAGCTTAACTCCATCTACATGGTAATCAACCAACTAAAACTCAAAATATATAACATCCTCCAGTGTCGACTTCTCTGAGGTCTTAATTTCACTCAGAGAGACTAACGCTTGACAGAGAGGTGAATTATTTACACTGTAAAATGATTCACATCACGACATCCACCCCCTCCAAACATGCACATCCTCTGGCATGTGCCAACCTCTTCAGTCTTCTGTTTGCTCTTCATTATCGTCACTTTCCTTCGCCTCAGCCTCTTCAGTAGCCGAGACGTCTTCATCTCTCGTCATCTTCTCAGACTCCAGAAAGTTGAACAAATCTACTGATCCTCCACGTTGTTTGAACAACTTCACTCGCTTGCCGGCCACAGATAGTTTCAAAGGAGTACCATCTAGCTCTCGTAAACTATAAGTGGCGTTCTCATAAACATCTAACACAACATAAGGCCCGAACCATCTTCGCGAGAACTTACGAAGTGTAGAATGCTGGTTCTCCAGCGTGCTATCATACACCAGAACCCAATCACCAACACGTATTGGCTTTGGTCGTAGTCGGTGAGTCTTGTCGAAACGCTCCTTGTTTCTAACTCGAGCCACCTTCAGCTTCTCTTGCGCCTCAGCAAGATCCTCCTCCCTTCGCTCCAACTGCCTAGTTCGTAAAGCAAGGAGTGAAGTATGATCTATATCATCTTCCCACGGTACAGTAGCCCACGTACGAAAGTCCTCCTCAGCAGGCATGATCGGCTTCTGTCCCAACATAAGCTCAACTGGCATATACCCAGTCGTGGTACAGTGTGTAGTCCTATCAGCCCATAAAGAAAATGGAAGCAGTCTCGGCCACTCTCTAGGCCTACCATCACATGCTTTTACCAAAGCGTGAACAATAGAAGGGTGTCCTCGCTCACTCTTACCAATCCCTTCTGGATTCATGGCAGTAGTAAGTCGAAGCTTTACTCCATAACGAGCAAAGAACTCCTTCGCTTCTGCACCTCTCAGCTCGCCCCTATCTGCTCGTAATCTTCCAACAGATCCATAACGACAGATGATATCTTCAAGCACGAATCTACATATGTTCTTTGTAGTCTTCGTTCGCAGTGCTCGTCCTTCCACGTAGTTGGAGAGATCTTCCCGAGCTAACACCAAGTAGCGCATCCTCCACAGTCCCGGCGGCATCATCACAAGATCAAGGACCCACGAAAAATGAATACTAGGTGGGTATGTAGGTACAAGTCCATCTCTGTAACGGACTTTAGAGTAGAACTGGCAGTGCAGACACGACCCAACAAAATCCACTACGTCTTGATACAAACCCTTCCACCAGTATCGCTCCTTCATCTTCGTGTATGTAGCCCAAACTCCACGGTGTCCAGCCCACAAGGTGTCATGAAACTCCTTCAGCAGATTCAGCTTCGTCGGTTGATCATCCACCACTCTAGCCAACATCCCATCTCTTCTCTTCGGACGTTTCCACAGATAACCTTCACGTAGAAGGTAACCATACGCCTTTCGTCTGATCTCCTTAAACTCTGCATCACTCCAGCCTTCTCGTCTGCAGAATGAACTCAGATAGTATCCGATATCGTGGAACTTTTCCGTGTAGAACTCCTCGTAGAACGGCAGTGGTTCCAAGTCTGAAGTCTGCTGACCAACTTGGCACCAAACGTCTCTCTTCTCCTCATCTTCGACTTCTGCAAACATCTCTTCCTCATCTGTATAACGAGCCCTAGATAACATGTCTGCAACAAGGTTATCCTTTCCTGCTATATGCTTCAGCTCAGGATTCATACTCCGGATACAAGCAATCCATCGTAGCATTGCTATGTCTGGAGTATTACAGTTTGCTATCATACCTAGCAAAGGCAAACAATCTGTTTCTACTATCACACGGGCACCTATCAAGAACTCTCGATCTACCTTCATAGCAGTAACAGCTCCCCACAACTCACGCTTCACTTGAGGATAGTTACGTTGTCTATCTGTTAAGATCCGAGCTCCAAACTTTGAAACAAACCGCACACCATCTGCATCTTCTTGACCGACTGCCCATCCAATCGCCTTTGGACTCGTATCAACAGTCAGTATCACAAGTCTCCTGCTCTCGTAGCTAAGCCTCCTTAGTATAGGTGGAGACTTCAGAATCTCTTTCAGCTGCTCCATCGTCTCGTGATGTTCTCGCCGCCAAGTAAACCTCTTTCCTTTTCTCAGAAGTGCATACAGAGGCTCGGCAATGTGTGCATAATGAGGAATACTCACACGAAAGAACACACAAGCTCCTAAGAATCGTCGAACCTCAGTGATATTGGTACAGTCTGCTATCCTTGCTATAGCATCTACCTTCTCTAGGTTCGGCCGTCTTCCAAAAGTACCGCATAAGTGACCAACCACCACAATCTCTGACATTCCAAAACGAGATTTGGTACCTGACAGAGTGAGGTGTACCTCTTCCAAGCGCATCAGAATCTTCTCCACATCTCGGATGTGGTCTGCAACAAACTTTCTGCAACCATCAGCATTCATAGTTTCGTCCTTGTCTTCCGCCGGACAGCCTTTCATGGGTATATCATCAAGAAATGGATGGTAACCTCAGGTACAAACTCTCGTAACACCTTATGCATCGCGTTTTGCATATGGGCTACTGAGTTTGTTGCGCCCTGAGGAAGAGTACACATCCGCATCAATCCCAAAGGTGTACGCATGGTAGTCAAGTCTCTACTCTCCAAAGCAAGCTGAAACTGATCATAACCTGAAAACAGATCTCCAACAGAATAGATAGATCTTCCAGCAAATGCCTCGGCTACTTCATCAACCATAGGTCCTGTCCCCAAGTTTTGAATCGTGATGTTGTTGGCAGGCTGCAAGTCTTGGATGAAGCGTAAGGCTCCCGTCTTCTTAGGTACTGTGAACCATCGGCTAGAGTACGGAGCCATAGATGGTTCAAGAATACCCATCCGCATCCTCTCCTTCAATAACTCAATCACCTTCGGTAGCAAGGCACGAGGGACTGGAATCGGCTTCAAGTCCCAAGGTACATGAGGAACAGTGAAGATAACCATCGGAGCTATCACACTAGGATCCACACAACCAATCTCTCCAGCTGAGAAAGAAAATGCCTTACTATGGCTAACTATCATCTGCTCGAAAGCTCTTCTCTCCACTTCAGTCAAGAAGCCACCCCCTCCTATCTGGAGTTGCTCGAGTGTCTCTTGAGTAAACTTGTGTCCTATCTGTTTAGGATCTCTCAGTACAGGCTCAGTGGCCGCTAACTCCATCTGCTGTCGTGAATCAACAGGTAACTGGGTCGCCACTGGTTTCACCTTCTTCGCTACAGTTTTGTATTTGGTGTGAACCTCTGCTTCTTCACGAGAGCCACACCAGCAGATTGCATCCTTCCATCCACTCTCCAGTCTCGGATGAGGACGAGATTGCAAGCACGAGGCAATCTCCTCATAGACCTTACGAGAGTGGATAGGGATCACCACCCTTCCTCCCATTTGCTCCATCAACCTATCTACATCATCCAGCCAACGAACAAAAGACTGTACACCTACAAACTCCTCGTAAACACCAGAAATCATCTCACCTTCACTCAGAACTCCTGTACAGTACAGATTTTCTGCATACTTCTCCATCTGCCTCCTACTCTTCTCAGTCAAATCCTCTACATGCGTGAACTCACTCCAATCATCAGAACTTAAAGCCATCAAACCAGATTTCCAACTATGTACAGTGCAGCTATTTTCAGAAACTTGAGCAACCTCTTCGTCAGTCTGCTGTGACCCCACAGGCTACTCAAGCGGGATCATAGTAGTATCAGATCCATCACTCTTGATATCCCGTCCTACAAGAGTGGTTTCAGAAAACCCTTGCCCCTACAGATAGGAGAATCTCTCAAAGTCTGTCTATTTCGTTCGTGGTTCGTACGAACGGTCAGAAACTGCACAGAACGTCTATCATCTGGACTACGGATCCTAGCATAGTGAGATCCATCATCCATCACCTTCGTCTCCATTCTAACTGCTGTGATATAAGGTTGACCAAGAATCACAGGATATGAAGCTGAAGACTGCACGAAGAAGTGCTGATCTACCTCCACATCACCCAACTTCACTCTCACGTTGGGACAAGCGCCGTATAACTCACCCTTCTGGTTGTTTGCAGCTCGTAGCACCCAACCATGGTTCAGTTCGATAGGCCACTGTCCTCTCTCGTACACCTCCCGTGACATGATGTTGATCTCTGAACCGTGATCAACTAACGCAGCAACAGGTTCAAGACTTCCGAGATGAACTCGTGTAGCCGTCGTAGCACGAGCCCAATGTCTCTTTCTGAAGTCGCTATCAGTAGCTGGACTCTCATCGCCAGCTTCATCATCATCAAACTCAGCAGTGTTGGTATCAGCAACTAACGCTTCTTGCTGGTACTCTGTATCATCAGCCTCCTGAAAATGCACCTTGCCGAATTCTGCATCATTAACAGAAGCTCCTACCATCTCTATCATCTGGCTTTCTACTTGTTCAGACATCACTTGTCTCTTCCGCTTGATGATGTCGATGATCAGCTCGTGAAACTCCCTCTTTGCAATACCAAGAACCTCCCGAAGAGAAAACTCGATTCATGCGTCAAGTATTCTCTGCTCCAGGATGCTCTTGAGATCAGTTGAAGTCTCAATATCAGTTGCCAACTTGTAAGCCGGTCCCTTCCCCTTCTCTTGGGCAGTAAACCGTCTACCAGCAGTCGTTGGCTCCTGCTGGGATCTCTGCACGTCCTCCATCGGACCTGGTGCAGATGGAGGAGCTGCAGAAGTAGACGGGATGTCTTCAGGAAGAGCCGCTCGTCTCCTTGTGACCCTCCGTCTATCTCCAGTCTCCTCTGGAACTCCAGTATCAAGTTCAGAGGCTTCTCGCCGCCTCTTCTCCTCCACAGAAGCATCCTGCTAGTGAACGTGTCTATCTACGTCCAAGAATGCTTTGATAGACGCAGCATCAACAAGATCTCCCCACCCTGTGATCCTACGGATAGTTTCTGCTCCTCTCTTCAGTACTTCAGAAGGAACTTGAACAGGCTTCTTCTCAGTAGTCCTATCTAGCAACGTAGGACTAGAAGAAACTTCAATGTGACCGGCATATACATCAGGATTTACCGGTGGTGCCATCAATGCATGTACAGTTGCAGCAGCTGTAATCTGAGGTAGACTCCTCATGCCTCCTCGTCCAAACTGTGTGCTTAGCGGCTCTCCAGTAGAAGAAAGGTGCAGCCTACCGTTCTGGTAGCGAACCACACCATCTCGCAGAGCAGCCGTGAGCTCTTGACAGTCCCCTCGGAAATGATCTTGACTGTCACACCAGATACATCTACGAACAGGAGCACCTCCTGGACGTGCAGCAGCAGGCGTCGGTGGCTGCTCTCTCTGCAGGCCAGCTAACTCCACCTTCAGTTCTCTCATCTGCCGAATCAGATCTTCGATCTGATTCTGCTGTCCATGGTTCTCTGCAGGTCTCTGAACCGGTGCCCTTTGTGCAGGAACTGGCACAACTGGCATCAAAGAAACTGCAGCCGAGACAACAGGTCTAGGAGCAAGAGCCGGAGGTTGCTGTACTTGAGGAGCAGTGCGAGGTTGAGTGGTCACTTCTGCAAGCGGACGTCCTCCCACAGCCACTCTTCCCCTTCTCTGCCTCGTTAGTACAGCCACAACATCCTCAACTCTCCCCCAATCAGTAGTAACTCCTCCTTCAGCCGATCGGTCAGCCAACATAAAGCATAACCGATCTGCCGTAGCATCATCGGTAGCTTGCAGGAAAAGCTCGGTTTTTCTAGCATCTAAGGTTATCCTCTCAAGAGTTGAGAGTTGTCGGTATCTCCGATCAAACTCTCTCAGCATCTCATTCAGGTTCATCATACGACCAGGTTGCTGCTCAACCCAGTCCAGAAACGTTCTTCTAGTGACTCTCTCTGAATCTTCTTCAAGAAACTCCTCTCGAAGAGATCGTTCGAAACTCATCCAGACACCTAGATTTCTTCTCTGTACATCCCTAACCTGGTCCCGCAACTCAGGGATTACAGCTAACTCGAAACTCCCTATCATCTCAGCATCAGTAACTCTAACTAGTTCCATCTCTCCTCTGTATTCACGCAGATATCTAGAAATATCTCTACCATCAAATCTGCCGCATCTATTCACAATTGCTTGCAAAGCCTTGGTAGACTTCAACTCACCCCCTCCAATGATCGGATGTTGTTGGACCAGGGCCGCAAGTGTCTTTAGAATCTCAGCCGTATCCAGACCAGGTGCAGACGTCGCTGTAGCCGCTGGTGCTACAGAAGGAGCTGCAATAGACGTAGATGCAGCAGGCGTAGAAGTAGAAGTAGCAGCAGCAGCACTCTTGCGATCCATCTCTTCTCCTTGTAGTGAACTCAACCTTCTCAATCAATCACCCCAAGAGCTCTCAGTGGAAGCACCAGATTGTCGAGTTGAGAGTTTTCCTGGGAAGGGCGGAACCTTCTGACTGTGATATGAGCTTGAAGGCTGTGTTAAGTCTACTCAGAGAAGCGTTGGGCTTCCGGCTATGGTTGCTTGCTACAGATGTAGGCTTCAGATCAAAAGGGAACAGTATAAACACTCACTCAGGTCGAATTGACCCTCCAGTATGTTCAGGAAGTGAAAATCAGATCAGACTAGCAGTAATAAGGTCAGACAGCGAACTTTAACAGTCCAGAATCAGAAACATACGATGGTTCAGACTTCAGAACTCCTCCTACATGTAAATGAGGCCCTACTGACCATACACACGAAGTTTCAGCTTGAGATCAAATCAGAGTGTCGAGATATAGGCAGAAACGTTCTGAGCAGAGAAATTACGGCAATTTCTGGTACCCAGTCAGCTATTTCGACCTAGAACAGAGAATTGGCTTGATCACTTTCAAAGATTCTTACAGGATTTGCAGTACACAGCTTGCTGAACACTCCTGTGAAGTTGGGTCTCCTGATTGTACACGGAACTCCAGATCTTGCTCTCTGAAGTTGCTGTTCCAGATTGAGAGCTTTTCGGACCCCTCTACTTCAGCGGTCGCCTCGAATTACTCAAAATTTCAATTGACATGAAAATTTGGGGACAGTCGTAGCCCTGCTGACAATGAACGAGACCTCGAAGGTTTGAAGCGATTTTCTCAAATCTACTGCGATTGACACCGAAAACCCCAAAATCAACAGAAGTGCTGTAATTCTGGCACAAATCGAACTTCAATCAGCCATAACTCCTTCTTTATTGCTCCAAATCGATCAAAACTTTCGCTGACAGTGCTTGGCACGACGAACCCTATCTCCCTGTGCTCTCAGATTTTTGAAGTCTTTTCTCCAAATGCTCGAACTCCTCTTAAGACCCTTACTACTAAGTTTAGCAGTACACAAAGACAAAATTGGACCAATGGGAGTTCATAGCTTCACTCCCCTGTCCTTTTGTGTCCCAAACCACGTGGTGACTTAATCTCATACATAGGCTACCACGTCAAGCCCCTAAAGTGCCAGCATAGACCCTAAACTACATGCGAAGACATGTAAAGCGACACGTAATCTCGAAAGATAACCTAACCTCGCTAGGAAGCATGCATGGGCGACATGTAATTACAACCCATGAGCTTAACTCCATCTACATGGTAATCAACCAACTAAAACTCAAAATATATAACATCCTCCAGTGTCGACTTCTCTGAGGTCTTAATTTCACTCAGAGAGACTAACGCTTGACAGAGAGGTGAATTATTTACACTGTAAAATGATTCACATCACGACAGCGTTCCGTTGTCAACTTCTTCACTTCGTCCGAAGAGCCTTCTAGCTTCTTCATCAAAGTGTCCTTCTCTGCGAACCATCCCTGTCGTCCAAAGTGTACTGCGCTTAGAAGATCAGTTAACGACAAAGACATCTTCGTTTCATTCTCATACACGTGTCGCTGCATGTCTAATTGTGCCAGAATGGATAACGCGATACCACTGAGAAACTCCAAGGTCTTCTCAAACATGCGTAACTCTTTCCCTATACTCAGATCTCGCTGTGCCGAAGTCGTGGCTTCATCGAGTCGGAGCGAAGTCCGAAGTGTTTCTTGAGGAGGTTCTCGAAGTGTAGCTCCCGAAGGTACTCTTCTTCTCACAAATGCTTCCAGATCCTTCATCGTCTGACTTCCTCCTGGACCTGTTCCCTCACGATCTCCACTGAAAAAGATCTTGCTAGAGTGTGGACATCTTCGGCTCCTTCGTCCGAAGTCGTGGTTGTCCTCTTCGCTTTCTTCTTCTGCCGCGAAGTCGCACCACCTCGCTTCTCGCTTCTATCATCTTCCTCTTCGCTCGGGTGCTAGGTCCCGGCGAAGTCACTAGAGTCGCTAGCTCTTCTCTCTGAGGAGTCGGCTCCATCAAAAGTTCATCTTCGGACGTCATTCTTCTTCCGAACTTCTCCTCCTCTTCCGAGATTAACAACTTCATGCCCCGGTAGTCGACCACTACGAAGGCCGCGAAGTATATCGACCCACCATCCCCGAAGGTACTGTACATCTTCTGAACGTGCTCGTGGAAGATCTTCGTCCAATACGCCTTCCTGCCTTCGAAGATCTGCTCAATGAAATGTATTTGCCAATTGGTCAGATACGAAGTCCGCTGCGGCTTGAAGATGGTGTTTAGTGCAATCACGACATCTCTCTTGAACGGGTCGATGTAACTGTGTAACTTGAATCCGTTCGACCCCACCGGCAGCATTGAGAACAAGTCACTGTACTTCACCACTTCGTCCGAAGACAGCTTGCAGGTGATATCGTACATAAGGTCACCTGGTCTTCCGATATCGTCGATTCTCAAGACGAAGCTCCAACGTGACAGTGTTCAATTGGCTGATCTTGCCCGAAGATCGTTGGAAGGATGTCCACTGCAAATGAGAATCTCTTGCAACAGCTCCGAAGTGATCACCCTCCAGTTCTCCATCAAGAACGCCATCCTCATTGTTTCCAAGCATTCCCGATATTGACCGAAGTCCAGCCATTTCATTGGTATAGTCTTCAGCTTCGACTTCCGCGACCTCTGCATTCCTCTCATTCTATCCCAAGTTGAAGACCGAAGTCCTTCGTCTCTTTGTATATGAAGTTCATATTCGCCTTGTAACACACAAGAAAATCAAAAGATGCTCGAAAGTAGTAATTTAAAGATTGAACCCACAGAGATGCAAGTAAAGATCATCCAAAAGTGATAAACATGTGACAAAGGTGATTCTTTATGGTTGTCTTTTATTCTCACGGGCAGAAATCAGTCCCGGTAGAGATCAAACTCAGGTCTATCCAACATAAGTGTAACTTCTCTGGAAATTTGGTGTACCTATTGTCATACAGCAGTACTAAATCACCATCTTTGATGTCCACTTTGCGGATCTTCTTATCGTGCTTCTCTTTTCGCTTCATTTGAATGATCTCCGTTAGTCGTTTAGACTCTTCACGGTCTTCCTCAAGTGCCATCAGATTCTTGAGTCGTAACAGTTGGCTCTCCTCCACTGACAATCTATCTTCAAACAAGATTCTGTAAGTAGGTACATCAAATTCAACTCGCATGATCGGTGTCATATCATATGTTAGGAAAAAGGGTGTCTGGCGGGTCGTTATCTTCTCTGCATTCCGAAACGTCCACAAGACAGCCGGTAACTTTGTATCCCAATCATATGCATGATTCACTATCACCTTGTTCAGAATCTTGCACAACACTCCATTAGACTTCTCCGTCAATCCATTAGCTTCTGGATTGTACGGTGTTGTCTTCCGATGATTTATACCAAAGTAGTCTGTCAGTTCCTCTATCATCTTATTCAAAAAATGTGTGCCTCGGTCACTCACCAACTCCAGTGGGCATCCATATCGAGTAATGATTTGTGTGTACAGAAACTCAGCCACAGTGGCTGCGTCATCTTTCTTGGTAGCTGCTACTTCAACCATCTTTGTTGCATAATCAGTAGCTATCAGTATGTACCTTCTTCTAGTGCGGCGTGTTGCAAGTTGTATAGGTCCTACAAAATCAATCCCCCACTTCTCGAATGGTGCTGATGGAAGTATCGGATGTAACGGCCACTGAGTGGTTGACGTAGGCTTACCCACTCGTTGACAGTTATCACACTTCTTGATGATCTCATGAACATCTTTGTACATCGTTGACCACCAATATCCTACTGAGAGGATCTTCTTCACAGTGTTCCTCAGTGCATAGTGTCCGCCTTCAGATTCCGAGTGTAGTACACCCACCACTTGTGGTATTTCATGCACTTTCAGACATCTTCGAAGTTCTTCATCAGGTCCTCTTTTGAACAGAATCTCGTTCTTCAACTCATAGGGTCCCGCTTGATGTATGAAGACTGTTCGCTGTTCAGCATCCATTTCTTCTGGGTACTGCAAAGTTTGTAAATATCTGTACAGATCATAATACTTCGTAGCAGGTGCTACTGTCAGCTGAAACAATTCTCATCTGGAAAATCATCTGCCACTGTATCCACTCGTTCTCCCGTCCTCAGTCAAGACAAGTAATCAGCATTCTCATGGTGAATTCCTTGTCTCGTCTGAACTGTGAACGTAAACTCTTGAAGTAACAACATCCATCTTGCTATCCGCCCTGACAAGTCTGACTTCTGTACCAGATGCTTCAACGCATAATGATCCACATGAAAAACAAACTGATAGCCAAGGAGGTAATGTCTAAACTTCTTTACTGAGTACACCATTCCTAACGCTTCATGTTCAGTAGTGGTGTAGTTCTTTTCTGCTGCTGAAAGTTGTCTACTCGCATAGTAGATTGGGTGGTCTCTCTTCTCATCATCTTTCTGACTGAGCACCACTCCAATAGCAAACGCAGAAGTGTATACATACACTTGAAAGGTCTCTCCCAGTCTGGTGGTCGCATGACAGGTGCTTCTGCCAACTTCTTCTTCAACGTCTCAAACGCCTCATGCTGTTTCTCGTGCCAATGATACTATGTCGTCTTCTTCAGCAGTTCTGTCAGTGGCGCAGCAAGTATGACGTAGTCTTTGATGAACCTCCTGTAATATCCAACATGTCTTAGGAAGGCTCTCAACTCGCTGATGTCCGTAGGGGGTTGCAGGGAGAGTATTACTCGAACTTTCTCTACATCTACTTCTATGCCTCGACCTGATACTCTATGTCCAAGAAGTATTCCTTCAGTCATCACGAAGAAGCACTTCTCAAGGTGTAATGCAAGTCTGACTTCCCTACACTTCTGAAAGGTTTTGGCTAAACACGCTGCATGTTCTTCACGTGTGCCAAAAACACAAAAATCATCTATAAAACTCTAAAAATTCATAAATAATCTTGAAAAATTGAGATCATCATCCTCTGAAAGGTAGCTGGTGCATTGCATAGTCCAAAAGGCATCTTGTGATAAACATAAGTGCCCCAATCTATAGTGAGGGTAGTCTTGTCCTTATCTTGCTCTCTAATGGACACTTGGTTATACCCTGAAAACCCATCCAGAAAACTGTAACATTCTTTTCCAGATACATGATCCAAAATGGTATCAGTAAAAGATAAAAGGTGATGATCTTTCTTCGTTGCTGCATTAAGCTTTCTGAAATCTTGAAAGACTCTTCTTTCTTGTTTGCTTCTTAGGTATCACTACTATGGGTGCTACCCATTCGCTGCTTAACACAGGAAAAATAATACCTGCCTTCAGGTACTTATCTATCTCGTCTTTAACCATCAAAGAGTATTTTGGGTTGAGTCGGTATTGTCGCTGTCGTACAAGTACTGATCCTTCAATGAGGTCGATACGATGTTCTCTCCACTGTGCAGGTATCCCTTTCATGTCCTCCACAGTCCAGGCGAAGACATCTTGGTAATGGATCAGCATCTGACGATACACTTCTGACTCTTCTCCTTATACCACAACAGAAATCTTTAGGCTCTTACCTTCGCTTATCACTAGGTCTTGGGATGCTCCTGGAAGGACTATACCATCTGTATGACTGGTCTCTGCACTCCCGTGACCTAGCTGTGATTGCTATTCGGTCTCGTTCATATCTTCTTTCATCATCAATTTCATAGCACTGTAGATAGTTGACCATCGAATAAGGGTCTCCTTTCTTTTCACCTGCGCTGCTCCTTGATGAATCAGATCCTGAAGTGTAACGAGCATCAGTCGAATCTGTTTCGCCCTGATGTGTTATCTTCTTTCAGGAAACCATCACAGCTTTATCAGTTGGTTTCTGTGGATCTTTGAACTGTAAACGATGCCGGTACCAATCCGTTAGTACCTTGGCACCATACAACCATGGCCTCCCATTCAAAATTTGATAACCAGACTTAACCAAAGGGCGAAGTACAACATAAGTGAGTTTAAAAGAAATCCCGTCTATTAAGGTGGGAATGTTGCGCAGTAGCCCCAGTGGTCGTCTTCTTGTTTGATCTGCCAGCCGTAACGCCCGTTGAGTTTCTTCAAACTTGCTGAAACCCAACGCGTGTGCCGTGTCTTCTGTCATTATGTTGACTCCTGATCTGGAGTCAATGGGCACTTTCCTGATTACACAACCTGCAACCTCCACTTCCACTTCTGGAGACCCCAGGTCTTCTCCTTCGATGTGAAACAGAGAAGGTAACTTTGATCTTCTTATTTTAGTGGGTTTCTTCAGTGCTTGAAGTAACAATTTCTTGTAAATTTTGTTCCTGTAATCAGCTGTTTGAAACTTATGTTAGCCTTCTGTGTTTCTAGATCAGCTACCACATCATAGTGTGGTGTTGCCACAGGTTCTTTCTTCACAGATTCCGGTCGACTGTGCTTCTTCGGAACCTCCTCGGTCTTGGCCGCAGTCTTGTCTTCAGTGGCCGAAGTACGATAAATCTTTGGTGCGGACGAAGTTGATCGTTCTGGGATTTCGATCGAAGTTGTATCAGCTTCCTTTGCCGAAGTTCCTGCTCGTAGTAACTCCTTCTTCAGGAGTTCGTGGACTTCGTCCGTTATGTCAACTGGTAGTCTCGGAGGGTTTATGCTCTTCAATATTTCTTCTTCCTCTTCCTCAGTATCCTCCTCAACTATCTTCTTCTTGGCTTTCTCCTTTGCCTTCTTCTGCTTCTTCAGCTCTTTCTTCGATTGAGTTTTTAGAGGTGCTTCTTCCGCCTTCCTTTTTGTCTTGAAAGAGCTTTTGGCGTCCACTTTGCAAACCCAAGTTTCTTCTGGTGGCCATCCTTCATCTCCAGCGGCTTTCCATTCTTCCAAGTCCACCTTGTGCAGTTGTGCTTCCGCAGGACGTTCTGTTTTGGGATCAAAGCGAACCCCTCTTTTCTCTGCGGGTGGGTTAGTACAGTCTGCTGTGGCATGTCCTGGTTGATGACACTTTCCACAGGCAGTTTGGTGACCAATGTTCCAAACTGCCACAATTAAAACAAGACCCATGGGGTGGTGGTTTATTTGCTCTTGCGGACTCATCAAACGTTTCTGAGATACATTCAGGGCCCTCTCTCTTGGTGCAAATCTTAGAATTGGTATGGGTTGAATTGGGATAATTGCTAGCTGTGGTGGGGGTGTATTCGTTTGTACTTCATATACTTCGTCCAGAGTTTCCACAAAGAATGAGCTATAATATGATTCGAACGCTGGCGCTCATTCAAGTGATTGTGCCTGAAATGTTCTGTTGTTGATACATTCCGTATTAGCATGTCCTGATTTACCGCACATCGTACACCATAAACTTCGACGAGATGTAGCAGGTGATTTTCTCCTTTCAGGAGATCGTACCATCTGCACTTTCAGGTATGCAAACCTTTTAATCATCTCCTCCATAAGTTGATTACTATCCCCTCTTGTTTTGTCCTTCTTGTCCTTCGGACTTCTCTTTTCTTTGGACGAAGAACTTCGTTTCATTCTTCGTTCTTCTTCGCTCGAAGAATATGAGCTCGCCGATGAAGATTCTTCGGCTTCGGCCGAAGAGGACTCATCATCAGAAGATTCGTCGGAGGAAGAGGGTTCTCTGCGACTCTTCTTGTGCTTCTTCCTTCGAGTCGGTTTCTCTTCCTTCTTCTCCTTCTTTTCTTTCTTCCCCTTCTTCTTCTCTTTTATCCATCCTCCTCTACTTCCGAGGGTGGATGCTTCAAATGCTTCTGCTGAAGCAACAACCTCTTCAATGACGTCCATCTTTCCTCGACGACACCAAATCTCCATTTCAATCGATAAGCCTGTAAATAGTCATTCTGTGGCTTGATCCATAGAGTATGGGTTGGCTGTACCCATCCTCGGAATTCTATCCAGTAGATTGTAAAATCTTTGGACATGATCTTTTAGGCTCTCTTTCTTCCCTCTGACTAGTCTGGTCAGCTTCTCCAACACTTGACGATTTTACCCAATTTCCCAGAATCGCTTTAAGAATTTTGTCTTCAGCTTGTCCCAAGTATCAATGTCTCTTGGTACTCTGTTTGCATGGTTGTACCAGCTGCGCGCTCTCTTTCTGAGAAGACTTGGAAAGATCCGCAGACGATCTGGTTCAGCATCTTCCTTATTAGTGACAGATACAGATTCAAACAGTTTAATGTAAGCATCTGCATCCTCATCGTCATCTGAAGATCCTCCTCTGAACTTTGGGTAACCATATTTCGTGTTGGGTTGGCCTGCCATACTTCGAACGAATGGAGCTCTTGGAACTTGAGTTGCTATCTTGGCAGGAGCTGGAATCGGCGCTGGTACTGCAGCTTGAACAAGGACAGCAGAGGCAATACCTGCAGCAGCAGCTGTCTCTATGAATATGGGCGGTCCTGGAGTTGGCTGTAAGTAAGGAGCAGCGCTGTCCTTCTGAGCTACCGGAGTTAATGGAAGGAATTCTCGCACCAGTGCTTGAGGAATAAGTTCCTACGCCTGTAAAAGTTCCACTAAGGTAGTAACAGCTTCTACTGCCGTAGTTGCAGTGATTTTGGTTTCCGGGGTGAACTTGATTCACCAAGGCTTGGTTCCTTCCTCTTCCATTCTTTTGAGTTAGGTGTTCTCCAACCTCGTTCTCTCTTCTTATGCTCTTCTTTTAACCGACGAGCTTCTTCTAGAATCTGTTCTCTATATTCTGCTCGTCTTTCTCGCCTCCTGTCCGTCGACATACATGTCTCTGGACAAATGTTCACTGATCTTGGATAATTTCAGCATTCGCATCCCCGGCAGCGGCGCCAAAATTTATTCAGTCTTCTATATGTAACACACAAGAAAACCAAAAGATGCTCGAAAGTAGTAATTTAAGGATCGAACCCACAGAGATGTAAGTAAAGATCATCCAAAAGTAGTAAACACGTGACAAAGGTGATTCTTTATGGTTGTCTTTTATTCTCACGGGCAGAAATCAGTCCCGATAGAGATCAAACTCAGGTCTATCCAACAAGACAGAGTTGATAATCTTGACAAATAACATAATAGATATTAAACAGGTCAGGGACCTCAAGAAATAGATGAACAACAGAGAAACAGAGCCACGGACGAAAATGTCACACGAGGAAGTACTGCTAAAGTGCTACTAGATAGCCTCTAACACCATAAACACTAAGTATCTTCACACTAAGTTACTTTCACTACTACTGCTCTCGGAAAACTCTGACGAAGAAGACTCTTCTTCCGCCGAAGTACCAGGTTCAACTTCTTCCAAAGTGTCTTCACTAAAGAACAACTTCCTCCAAAGTCAACTTCATCCAAAAATGTCTTCGTAGCAAACTAACCTCGCACGTGCTGGTCTATTCTCAGACTTTGCCACAAACTCCTACTCTGATTTCAGATGTCAAATAGCAAAGGCTTCGGCACCCAGACTAATTCCTACCACAACAAACTACGATACTTCGTAGGTAAATCCCCGAAGATGACAAACACACAATGGTTCCGCAAACTCAGGAAATAGAAAATCCAAAAATGATAAAACACATAGAGGTACTGAGCACGAACAACACAGCGCTTATATACAGATTTCTCCGAAGACGACGGATCTTCTTCCTAAGAAGTCGGGAGTACTTCTGATCCGTCGGATGAAGGTCATGTGCCTGAAATGACACCAGGAACAACATCGCTTCCTATCGTTAACTCTCTACCTATCTCACTAGCTGAGAACTCAACGGTCGCTCTAACCTCCCTAAGCTCTCTAACTACCCGTTGTCTTTGTCTAGCTAGAGGGTTCTTCACCGAAGAACCCTCTACGTCTGCAGCTGTGAACTCCTCTCTAATCTGCCGAAGAAATCCCAGCTCCGAAGTATCCAAATCGGCGGCGAAGTAGTTCTTCAATGTTGGTTCGACCCTAATCCGAAGTTGAGCGCTCAGCTCCTCGGCCTTGATGATGCGGCGCATCAAGTCCTCGACCTCCTTCGTCATCTCAGCGACGATGTCTTGGTTCCTGTTTCGCTGCCCGCGCATCTCGTCTAACTCTTTCTTCGTCAGCGAAAGAATCTTCTCATGTTCTCTCTCCCGGTCCAACTTCTGTCGAAGAAGTTCTTCTTTCTCCGAAGTTGCGTTCTTGAGCTCCTCGGTCTTGACTTGTGTCTCGTTCTGTGCCATGAGGAGTGCTGCGCGTAAATTCTCTTTCTCCTCTTGTCAGTTATCTCGACCGAATTGCATCATCTGCACTAACTCCGCCAAGTTCAACTTTCTCCCCACGATCTCGTCATAGGATCCTCGGTTGTTCTCTAAAACATACAACAACGACACAACTATTTCTCGGATATACTTCGCCGAAGAAGCGAGTTGCTCTACCTCTCCCGTTGTCGATAAGGAAACGGTAGTCTTCGGTGTATGTCATCGTTCTTCTCCATCTGAGGAGTGTCCACATCTTCGGCTTCCTCAATCGCTTCTTCATCGACTGCTTCCCCATCGACACAGACTGTCTTGGTCATCTTCATCTTCTTCCTTGACTTCTGTGCAAACCTCGGTGTCTCGTCTAAGGTTTTCTTTCTTCCACTTCTTCGGACTGGAGGGGACACCTCAACTACTTCTTCGTCTTCGTTCGGGTTCACCTCCTCAGTCGCCTTCTCTGGAACTGCTGCTGAGGTCGACGCTTCCTGCCTCTGCGTTGTCTCAGTCGCTACTTCCGTCGCTGCTTCCTCGATTATTACTTCGTCGAAGAACTTCTCCAGCTATACATCTCTCACTGGAGTTCGTACGACCTCGAATTCTTCTTCTTGGGCTGCGGTTGTGAATCCTAATCTCTTCTGATCTTCAGGCGATAGGAGTCCCATCCTCATGTAGAACACTGAGACAAATGCTCCGATGTAGACCATATCTTCTTCCTTCCAGAGCTTCTGCACATGAAGATGAATGATCCTCGCCCAATGAGCTCTTTTCCTGACGAAGAGCTGCTCGATAAAGTTAATCTGTCAGTTCGACATGTAAGTCATTCTTCGTGACCGGAAGATCGCCATGATCGCATCAGCAACCTCTCTCTTCTTCGGGTTGCGATAATCACTAGTTCGGTAGCCATTTCTCCTCTGTGGTACTTCCTTGAAGAGCTTGGGGAAGTTCTTCACTGCTTCGGACGATGCTGCAGCTGAAACACTGTCAAAGAGAAGATCGCCCTCCTTGCCTGCATCGTCGATCCTCAAGACAAAAGACCAGTGCGCTACGGTCTAGTTGCAAGGTCGTCCATAGGACTCATCCGCCGGATGCTGTCTACAAACCTTCAACTCATGCACCAGCTTCGAGGAGACCATCCCCCACCAAGGAAGTAAGAGAAATGCCAACCCCATCTCCTCGAGCTCCTTCTCATAGCGGCGAAGATCCGCTCGGTTAACATCTAACGCTAGGAGCCTCGGTGACCTGGATGTCTGCATCCCTCGCATGTGTCGAAGATCACTACAACAGGCTTCACCGAAGACAGATTCTTCGTCGCTAATTCACTTCCTCGCCAATAACCGAATTCTTCTTCTCTAAGTGGCTTCTTCGCCAATAACTGACTTCGGCGAAGAAGGAATACTTCGGCGATCAGAGAATGCGGCGCGCTCCGCTCCTGCTATCGCTCTGGAGATGGTATGTCAATAAGACAAATGGCTTTGTTACTCGACTTATATCTCGCGATGGCTTTTCCGCACGTGCTGAAGTTAGGGTTTCCTCCTTCTTGATTGATATTCTTCGGCGCTCGCAGTGCGGCGATGTTCTTCCTCTCAACTGCTATACATCTTCAACTTGTTGTAACTTCGTCATTCAGCCTTCGGTCGCCTCGCACAACATATCGTTAGAAAGCTCTTCGCCCGAGGAATTCAACTATGAGGAAATCATCTCACAAGTGTCTTCATAGATTTGATAGATTCCTCCAGAACAGAGATTCTTCACTAAACTTCTAATTAACACTATTCTATTCATATCCTTTATCTCCTATCACCTATTCTTCTTATTTACTTTACAACTAATCAATTAATTAACAAAAAATGAAAAATCAAGGCTTCACACGCCTCTTCTTCGCACTAAATCCCAGTAAGAATCTCTTCGTCGAAGACACTCTTCTCTCGCACCGATAGTTTCGGAGCGCTACTGTAAACTCGCAAGTGGAAATAGTAAAAGTGAATTGCTTTTGTCTCTTCTTATAGATTTTTCCTCTCGCTTCCTCACGCGTGAAGCTCCTCTTGTCCCTCGACCGCGAAGTTGCGTGAACTCCTGTGCTACTTTGGTCCTCCTTCCCAAGGTCGTAACTTCTCGTCCGACATCCGTTCTCAGCAAATGAGGTATCCCTGGAAAGCTCTTCGTCTGAGGAATGTAGTTAGGTTATTATTCCAAAGATATACACTTCATAGGTTCTGTATTCTTGCTCAGCATCATTCTTCGGCTAAGAAATTCTATACTACAACTAAACTTGTCCTATCTATCATCTATACTAACTAATCTACTATTTTATCTAACAAAAAACAAAAATTTTCTAACAAACTAGAAATCCAAGGCTTCACAGTTAGTCTCTCTGAATGAAGTTAAGACGTCAGAGAAGTCGATTCTGGAGGTTGTGAGCATTGGCGGCTACGTGTTACGCTTCTACTTCGACACTTGAGAGTTAGTAGTCTTAGAAGTTAGCTTAATATTACTCCTAGTTCTTTATGCATATGTTAACACCGTTGTGTTATATGTTTTGAGTCCTAGTAAGTTGATAATATGCTATTTATCTTGTTCAAGCATTCACACGCTTGTGCAAGTGAATTCATACTTATCTTTGATGTTCAAAGTACACAACTTAGGTTTGCCATGTTGATAGAGTTTAAGCTCATGGGTTGTACTTACTTATCGCCCATGCACGCTTTCTAGCTGGTTTAAGTTATCTTTCAGAGTTGCGTGTCTTTTTAGGTAGTTTAAGATTTACGTTGGCACTTTAGGGGGCTGATGTGGTAGTCTATGAATGAAGTTAAGTTACCACGTGGATTAGGGCACTAAAGGACAGCCAAGTGGAGCTATGAACTCCCACGGTCCATTTTTGTCTTTTGTAAAACTCTAAATTTAGAAACAGAGGTCTAAAGAGGAGTTCGAGCATTTGGTGAAGACACTGCAAAATCTGAGAGCATAGGAAGATAGAGCTCGTCGTGCCAGTCACTATCCGTGAAATTCTTGATCGATTTGGAGCAATAAAGAAGGAGTTATTGTGGTGCCCACAAATTACAAGATGCACGAATTTTTGAAATTTTTAAGAATAATAACTTGTTTGTATAACTGAAGAAGCGTTGTTACTTAAGGTTACTTCTTCCTTAACATGAAGATGATCTTAAGAGCTATTTGTAATAAGAAGTTGACGTCTTCGGAAGACGACCGTCTTCGGAAGAGCGTCTTCTCAGTTGCGTCTTCAGAAGATGGGAAGACGGCGGAAGACACCTGTCTTCCGGAAGACAGCGACCGCGAAGGCCCAACCACGAGTTTTTGGGTAAAACAGTAGGTGTACCTATTGGGTCGCACCGAATAGGTAGGTAGGTCGGAGAAGACACCTAAAGTCGAAAACCCCTAATCTGCGAGGAAGATGCGCAGGAAGCACATTAGACGCATTCTAACTTCTCGCAGCACAGCGCGCTTGAGAAGATCGATTGGAGAGAGTGAGCTTCGCAAGTAAGCTTTGAGAGAGGAATCGAATGAGCACATCGAGGTAGGAGAGAACCAGTTGGCAGCTAGGCGAAGGGCGATACCGAATTGCTGGGGCACAGAAGGCAAAAGAGCAAAGGCGTTTCTGTGAGCTCCCGAGAAGCTGACATTGGAGAGCAGCGAGTAGAATCAAAGGTGGAATCGAGGCGTGGCCAGACATTGACAGCAGGCGCAGTCGTGAGGAGTCGCATTAGAGCTAGGACCAGAGCCAAGAAGCGCGCGGAGGTCGAAGGTAACTCGGGGAGCCGAAGAAGACTGTAGAGGTTCTTCCCCTTGTTCTTTCCCCTTCCCACTTCTTCTCGCCTTTTTCTGGTATTCCCCGCGCTTCCTTGGTTGTGTGCAGGCAGCCTGATCGATTACCCCCACCCCCCATCTTTCCTATTGAGACATTGGATGCGGAAGCGCTGCCCAATTTCTGTCAGACATCTCCTTGCTTCTTCCCGAGCTTAATTCGAGCTTCCCTACACCTCGTCTTCAAATTGGAGATCCCAGCTATCAATTTCCCTACCCTACTACCTCTCTACCCCCGAAACCTGGAATAGAAGACGATTCGGAAGATGGGAACATCTTTGGAAGACGCTTCTTAAGCTTGACTGTCTTCGAAAGACTGTCTTCGGAAGTCGACTGAACACAATTCGTATCAAGAGTGGATTTGTGTTGCTTTGTGTTAAGAGAGGCTTGGTACGAATTTTGAGTGGTGTAGTGAGTTGTTTTGTTATTTCGAGAAGTTGGAAGTCGGGAACTAGGCCTGTGCCTCCCGGTCTTCCAAGCTTCTCAACTCCACATCTTCCTAGAGAGACTAGAAGACTGAAAGGCTGACAAAATGAGCGAGAAGACGTGAGGGTCCATTCGGGTCTTTTCTGTCTGACCCATAGCAACCATTCCTTCTTCTTCCCAAACTTAGAAGAGAGTCGTGAGAATACTTGCTGGCAGAATCTGGAGAGAATGGTCGAGGGTCATGTCTTCCCACCGAGCAGCAAGGTTCTTCTGAGTGCGTATGAGAGATGAGAAGTCAGAAGAACAGAGTGCAAATGTCTTGAGTCTGTTGTGAGGATAGATTGCGCGTAGGAAGACGAAGACAGGTGAGACCAGTGAAGGGAAGTCTGACTTCGGGAAGTCTTCCGAGAAAGACATTGAATCGGAAACTGTCCCGAGTGTCTTCCCAGAGGCCACTGTCACCGCAGGAGCCCGCAACCAACTTCTGAACTTGTCATGCACTTTATGTTTCGCGAATCTTGTATCTTCTGATAGGAAGTAGGATGTAATGCAAGGTGGGTTGTCTTCTTGGTAATCCATGCGAGGCCTTGCTTAGATAGGATTGGTTAGATATAGCTCGGAAGACGAGAGCTATCTAGGAAGTACTGTTAGAATCCCGGAAGACGGAGTAGCTGTCTTCTGGAAGACTAGTTCGTCTTCTAGAAGACTAGTTCGTCTTCTGAGAAGTAGAAGCTATACTGTGGGCACTTGGGAAGGACTGAGCCTTCTGCTCATAATAAGTGCTTGTGGCTTAGTGCAACAGATCTTCCAGCATGACGATGCATCCACGAGGCTTGGTGTTACCAGCGGCAGAATTGGCCGGGGCCACTCCTTTCCTCAAGGAGTTGGGTCTTGACTTCTTCCTGTGGGATTGGAACCTCGCAGATCAAGGACTTCTGGAGGAAGTGTGGGCAGCGTTGCCACCTCGTAACCGTGTACCTGCGAAGGCAGGAGTAGCTCGAGGAAGACCATCTTCCTAGACTGCAGACTGGTGGCGCAAGGCTTTTCACAGGTCTGAATCCGAGAACCGAGGATATTGGTACGAGAAGAAGATCTTGCCTAGGATCGTGAGTTCGTGGCATGTGCCTGGGAGCACCACCTGCCTTTTCGTGGAAGACAGGTGTGGTGCCCACAAATTACAGGATGCACGAATTTTTGAAATTTTTAAGAATAATGACTTGTTTGTATAACTGAAGAAGCGTTGTTACTTAAGGTTACGTCTTCCTTAACAGGAAGATGATCTTAAGAGCTGTTTGTAATAAGAAGTTGACTTCTTCAGAAGACGACCGTCTTCGGAAGATCGTCTTCTCAGTTGCGTCTTCAGAAGACGAGAAGACGGCGGAAGATGGGAAGACGACGGAAGATGTTTATCTTCCAGAAGACAGCGACCGCGAAGGACCAACCACGAGTTTTCGGGTAAGACAGTAGGTGTACCTACTGGAACGCACCGAATAGGTAGGTAGGTCAGGAAGACACCAAGGACGAGAACCCCTAATCTGCGGGGAAGATGCGTGAGGAAGCACATTAGACACCTTCCAACTTCCCGCAACATAGCGCGCCTGAAGAAGATCGATTGAGAGAGTGAGCTTCGCGAGCTAGCATTGAGAGAGGAATCAAGTGAGACATCGAGGTAGGAGAGAGTAAGTTGGCAGCTAGGCGAAGGATGAATTGCGGGAGCACAAACAGCAGAGAAAGCGAAGGCGTTTCTGTGGAGCTTCCGAGAAGCTGACAGTGAAGAGTGGCGAGTAGAAGCAGAGGTGGAATCAAGGTGTGGACCGAAATTGACAGCAGGCGCAGTCGTGTGGAGTCGCATTGGAAGCTAGGACAAGAGCTAGAAGCGCGCGGAGGTCGAAGGCAACTCGGGGAGCCGAAGAAGACTGTAGAGGTTCTTCCCCCTGTTCTTTTCCCCTCCCACTTCTTCTCGCCTTTTCTTGGTACTCCCCGCGCTTCCTTGATTGTGTGCAGGCAGCCTGATCGATTACCCCACCCCCATTCTTTCTATTGAGACATTGGGCGCGGAAGCGCTGCCCAATTTCTGTCGAGACATCTCCTTGCTTCTTCTCGAGCTCAATTCGAGCTTCCCTACTCCTAGTCCTCAAATTGGAGACCCCAACTATCAATTTCTCTACCCCCCTACCTCTCTATCCCCGAAACTTGGAACAGAAGACGATTCGGAAGATGGGAACATCTTCGAAAGACGCTTCTTGAACTTGACTGTCTTCGGAAGACTGTCTTCGGAAGTCGACTGAACACAATTCGTATCAAGAGTGGATTTGCGGGAACTAGACCTGTGCCTCCCGGTCTTCCAAGCTTCTCAACTCCCCATCTTCCTAGAGAGACTAGAAGACTGGAAGGCTGGCAAAATGAGCGAGAAGACGCGAGGGTCCATTCGGGTCTCTTCTGTCCGATCCATAGCAGCCGTTCATTCTTCTTCCCGAACTTAGAAGAGAGTTGTGAGAAGTCTTGCTGGCAGAATCAGGAGGGAATGGTCGAGGGTCATGTCTTCCCATCATGCAGCAAGCTTCTTCTGAGTGCGTATGAGAGGTGAGAAGTCAGAAGAACAGAGTGCAGTGTCTTGAGTCTGTTGTGAGGATAGATTACGTGTAGGAAGACGAAGACAGGTGAGACCAGTGAAGGGAAGTCTGACTTCGAGAAGTCTTCCGAGAAAGACATTGAATCGGAAGCTGTCCCAAGTGTCTTCCCAGAGACCACTGTCACCGCAGGAGCCCGCAACCATCTTCTGAACCTTTCTCATACTCTACTTCTCGCATATCTTGTATCTTCTGATAGGAAGTAGGATGTAATGCAAGGTGGGTTGTCTTCTTGGTAATCCATGCGAGGCCTTGCTTAGATAGGATTGTTTAGATATAGCTCGGAAGACGAGAGCTATCTAAGAAGTACTGTTAGAATCCCGGAAGACGGAGTAGCTGTCTTTTGGAAGACTAGTTTCGTCTTCTGAGAAGTAGAAGCTAGACTGTGGGCAGGCGGGAAGAACTGATCCTTCAGCTCATAGTAGGTGCTTGTGGTTTAGTGCAACAGATCTTCCAGGTATGTCGATGCATCCGCGAGGCTTGGTGTTACCCACGGCAGAATTGGCCGAGGCCACTCCTTTCCGCAAGGAGTTGGGTCTCGACTTCTTCCTGTGGGATTGGAACCTCGCAGATCAAGGGCTTCAAGAGGAGGTGTGGGCCGCGTTATCACCGCGTAACCGTGTACCTGCGAAGGCAGGAGTAGCTCGGGGAAGACCGTCTTCTTGGACTGAAGACTGGTGGCGTAAGGCGTTTCATAGGCCTGAGACCGAGAACCGAGGATATTGGTACGAGAAGAAGATCTTGCCTAGGATTGTGAGTTCATGGCATGTGCCTGGGAGTACCACCTGCCTTTTCGTGGAAGACAGGCAGGGGAGGAACGGTTGGAAGATAGAGTCTTACCGGGAGCCGAAGAAGCGACTTCTGGCGAAGTTGTTTCTGCATCTTTTCCCCAAGGGAAAAGCGCAGAAGACAAGGTACTTAGGAGATCAGGACGTGGAGTTCCTGGAATCAGTGTGGGATGACAGAGTGCCAATCTACTAGGGCGCGTACATCCACAACTATGTACAGACAGAGCTAGCATACTTGGGTACCCCGGCGGGAGGACATCTGACGCCCTTCTTCTGCTACTTGTATGTAGCCATGGGGGATCTTAGGGAAGATCAGCTGGCAGTGTATGGGCCAACGGAGCGACAGGAGGTGAAGGAGGAGACCTCGGAAGACGATGACCGAGAGGCAGCAGCAACGCCCCCTCCCACTCTGATGCCACAGCTGAGGTCCGGCTCTCACCAGAAGACGCTTCTGGTGAGGGAAGATGAGTCTAGTGGGTCGGAAGACGCCACGCCAGTGAGGAAGATGGGTCACAGAAGTGTACCGAGGACACCCATCTCCCTCATTCATTCAGGATCGGAGTCGGACTCGGAGGATGACTTGCTGAGTATCTGATCGGAGCAGAAGACAGCTTCTCTAACACCTGGGAGTCTTCCGAAGACTCCAGAAGACGAAGGATGGATGGGCGCTCCTACTGCGATGCGAGGAAGCGCAAAGAGGAGAGCCGCTCCTGCCACGAGGAGTCTTCCACCCCGGAAGATGAGAAGAGTAGCTTCTTCTCGTGCGCAGAAGATGAAGGCCGTTGTCGTGTCGTGGACCGGCTCCTACCTGAAATTCAAACTTCGATGCTTGTCGCTCCAAAGACACTCATGAGAAGACAAGCTAAGCCCCAGCTTACGGATTTTGGCACAATCTCAGATCTCCATTTTCATCGCATAGATGGGTAGAGTTCCTTGTCAACTTTCCATAGGCATCTTGTCTACTTCGTTTGGGCGCCTAGTGGAGAAGTTACAGGACTCGAAAGATGGAGAAAATAAGCTAGGTGATGTCGTGTCGTGGACCGGCTCCTACCTGAAATTCAAACTTCGATGCTTGTCGCTCCAAAGACACTCATGAGAAGACAAGCTAGGCCCCAGCTTACGAGCTTTTGGCGCAACTTCGGATCTTTACTTTTATCGCATAGATGGATAGAGCTCGTTGTCAGCTTTCCATGGACATCTTGTTTACTTCGTTTGGACATCCAGAGAAGAAGTTATGCGATTCGAAAGAAGGTAAAATCAAGCTAGGCTCCTGGTTACTTGCTAACTGGGTATTTAGGGCTTCAGGCGTTATATCAAAGACGCAAGGGGTCTGCTTCTTATTATTGAGGGTTGAACTTCGTACGTACAGACTGTTGCAAGGGGGCTGCTTAAGGGGCTTGCTTGTTCTTACGATCTGTCGGTGGATGTTTTGGAGAATTGGGAAGTCCAATACACGCGCGCAAGGTGTCATCGGGTTCAGATCTGTGCAGGCTACGCACAGGTTAAGACGGTTCTTGAAGAGACGGATCGGGGGTTGTGTTCTGGGAGAAATTGAGACGCAGGGAGCAGAATTGAGGTTTTCAGTTACCTATGAAGGAGAGTTGGACCGTTCCGGCCGTTCCGGAGTCCAAACTTGCTGTCCTTGGATCCATCGGGATCAGAACAACGAGTTCTTCAGGAAATTGAAGACGATACAAAGTTTTATCGGGCGGTTTGAGAGTTGTGAGAGAAATTGACTCGCAGGGAAGCGCTTGCGTCAGGTTTTCATCGCTTGCGACCTGAGATTGGATTGTTCTTCACGATCGGTGAGCCAAGCTCTTTGTTCTTGTGTGAAGGATTTTAGTTGATGTGTTTAAGGAGATTTTTAGTTGATAAGTTTGTGAGTGTATGAATGAGTGAACTTAGCATTTTTCTCTTCAAGATTCATGGTGTGCTTCCATCAAAGCCATCAGAGGTGACCCCTGAGTGAGAGATAGGCCCGACATTTGCAAATTCATCGGTGGCGATCGTGGAGGTTGAGAGATTGGGGTGGTAGTTGATCAATGAGATCGTGGAGGGTTTACAGGATGAACTTGTTACCGAGAGAGGTGCTTAAGCGAGCACATGATGGAGTGAGACGACCAGCACATCTCACGGTTGATAGCATCTTGGATGCATGACGAGGATCTTAAGTGATGAGAGTCGTCGATAGGTCACCCATGATAGTGGTGAACCTAGTGGGACGGCCCATGGTAGCATTACCTACTTTGGTAAGCTTTCCAGCGTCACATGCTTACAGAGATGGAGGACTTGGGCTTGTGTGGGATGCTCAATTACGGCAGTTGGTGGAGTCCAATGCCGATGAGAGAGAGCGAGCGATGGGTTTCGCTACGGGTACGACGGCAGTAGCTTCGGTGTCAGAGGCTTCACGTCGTCAAGTATTGGATCAAGCAATGGACTTGAATTGCTTGACATGGATTGTTAGCCTTGGATTGGCTGAGCAGCGTCGGATGCGATCGACGGGTGTTACTGCTCGGACACTCTTGAGCTCTTTGTCTACCGGGTGGGTGGAGGTAAAGGCTGGGGGCGAGGCACATGGAGTTCGTCATCCTTGGACATCATGGGAGAGAAGGTTCGCCAAGAGCTTCGGGATGCAGGAGCTCAAGACCTACCGATGGACGATGCTCCTTCTCCATCGAAGGAGAAATCTCAGAAGGAGAAGGGTAAGCCGGCTGCATACAAGCTGCAGTCGGATATCGAGGCTTCAACAGACTTGAAGGGAGTCTTGGAAGATCGCATTTTGAATGCGAAGGTGGAGTTTACCTTGAGAGAAGTGTTAGGCATCGCCAAGCGTGAGTTTCATGATGTCATCATCGATGTCATCAAACGGAAACGACAGATTACGGGTGAGACTAGTTTATCGCATGCTGTGGATACTAAGATGTCTGTGGATGAGGAGAGAGAGCTTGCAAGGTGCAGTGTCTATTCTCCAGAGGAAGAAAGAGATCGAAGACGCAGGGTGCATTTTGAGGATGAAGAGGAGGATGGGAAGCGGAGCTCAAGTCATTATAGCCACAATCACTGGGCTCGAGCTACGACGGAGACGTTGGTGAGGATCGAAGACTTGGATGAGCCGGTGGTTGCTCTGATCGATCATGGATCAGAAATCAACATCATGTCCAAGGAGCTATACAAGAAGAAGAAGTGGCCGATCGACACAAAGCATGGATGGGTCATAAGAGCAGCCAACAACACGAGAGGAGACTTGTATGGAGCTTGTCCAGACATCAGAGTGCGCGTAGGTGATGTTGCTATCGAGCAAAACTTCTTTGTTCAGGAAGCTACATCATACCCGCTCATTCTGGGCCAACCTTTCATCATAGCGACCCGGATGGAGACAAAGGTACTGGACGACGGATCCGCGTATGCTAGGATCCGAAGTCAAGATGGGAAGAGAGCGGTACAGTTCCTGACTGTACCGTCCAACCACGAGCGCAACCGAGATCGTTTGAGGGAGAAGCCGCTTCCAAGGGTGAGTGAAGAGTTCAAGGATTTTCGTTGAGTACCACTATAGAGCGGGATTGTGGTGGTGCGCAAGAGAAGGTACTCTCGCTTGATGGAGATAGTGCCTTTTGTACAGGGTTTGTTGGGTTTTCAGATTGTGGGATTGCTATTTACAGGAGGATAGAAGAGTTGAGAAGAAAAGAACAAAAACATTTGCATGGTGTTGAGTTGATGTTGAAAGAGTTGGGTGAGCTAGAAGGGGATGAATGGATTTCTGGTGTTTATGAAGAGGATGGGTTGGAGGATCCTTTGCGAGAGATCATGTATATTGGATGGGAGGATATGGATAAGGTCGTGCAGATTCATTCAAGGGAGGTCTATTCGGTGATCGAATCATTCCGTGCACCGGAGGTTCGAGTTGAGACAAGGTACAAGACAGTGGATAGGAAGGTAAAGCCAGTTGCTGGTCCTTTGCCGGAAGACACCAACCAACAGATCGATCGAGCTTCAAAGGAGAAGAGTTTGAGAGATCCTGTAATGATAGGACATAAGTTCACGGAGAAGACCCTTGAAGAGCTGAAGATTGGATCTGATGAGTCTCTTCTACCAGAAGAGAGGATGTGCTTCAAGGAGATGCTTTCAAGACATGGGAAAGCATTTGCTTTTGAGCCACATGAGATTGGGTGTGTAGATCCGTACGTTGTTACCCCGATGGTTATCTTCACGGTACCGCATGTGCCATGGAACCTGAGACCAATTCCAGTACCGCGGGCTCACTTGCCCAAACTAGTGGAGTTGCTGAAGGAGAAGATGCGGATGAAGATCTTGGAGCCGTCGTTTGCACCATATTCAAGCAGATGGTTTACAGTACCAAAGAAGAATGGGTCGCTGCGGTTCATCCAAGACATGCAGCCGGTGAACGCAGTAACAATCAGAAATGCTGGGGTGGGACCGATTGTGGATGAGTTTGCAGAAGCGTTTGCAGGAAGAGCGATTTACTCGATGGGAGATCTTTACTCAGGGTATGATCAGTTTCAACTAGCGGAGGAGAGCAGAAGCTTCACGACAATGAGGACACCTTTGGGGTTGGTTAGGATGTGTACTTTACCACAGGGAGCTACCAACTCGGTAGCACACATGATGAACGGGATGAATCGAGTTCTAAGAGACTTCATTCCTGAAAAGACGATGCCGTTCTTGGATGACATCCCCATTAAAGGATGTGTGGAAGATGAGAAGGATGAAGCATTAGATCAGAGGGGGTGTCGGCGATACGTCACTGATCACATCGCAGACTGTGAGAAGATCCTACTCGACTTGAGGAAGTTCATCTTACGTTGTCAGGTGCGAAGTCTACTTTTGGGGTTAGAGAGGTTTTGATCGTTGGTCATTTGTGTGGATCGTTTGGTCGGAAGCCAGATCCGAACAAGGTGGATGCGATTGGAAGGATGAAGGAGGTTTGCAACTCGCTGACAGAAGTAAGAAGATTTTTGGGTGCTTGTGTATTCTACCACATTTGGATTCCTCATTATGCGCATGTGGCGGATCCGTTGTATGGATTGTTGCGTAAGGGTCATAAGTTCAGATGGGAGGAAGAGCATATTGATGCGGTAAGGAAGCTGAAGTCTTTACTATCATCTCCTCCAGGTCTGGGAAGGATTGATTACAAGGATGCTAGGCCGGTGATTCTTACTGTGGATACAAGCCCAGTTGCAATTGGATGGGCAGTCGGACAGGATGACGAGGATGGAGACAGATTTGCGGTTAGGTTCGGAGCGAAGGTGTTAAGTCCTCGACAACGTGCTTACCCGCAAGTGAAGAGAGAACTGTGGGACATATTGCAGGGAAGGATAATCTGATGGCGGATATGTTATCTCGGGCTCGATATGATGGGGAAGATGAGATGGTAGAAGACATTGACGACGTGGGTACAGAGTTCTATTCGATTGCACAGACAGGAAGGGAAGAAGAGTTGTTTGTTGAAGGGTTGTATGATGGTGATTTGCTTGATATCGGGAGGTACCTTAGTACGATGGTTAAGCAGACAGGTTGGACGGATGAGAGGTTTCGGAGAGTTCGAAGGAAGGCCTACAACTTCATGTTGCAGGATGGGTTTCTTTGGAAACGACCGAAGCAGAAAGGTGGGGTACCGCTACGGGTGATTTGCAACAAGGAAGATCAGCAGAAGTTGCTCAAGGCATTCCATGAGAGTCTTTGGGCTGGACATCGAGGGATTTGGGTCACTTTTACCAAGATGAAAGAGCGGTATTGGTGGAAAAACATGTACATGGATGTTGTATCTTTTGTAGAGTCTTGTTTGACATGTCAGATGTATTCGAACATCCGACATCGTGACGGATTACATCCAACTTATCCGCTGGCAATACATTTCAAGTGGGTGGTAGACTTGGTGATTATGCCGGTTGGATTATGGCAGATGAGATACTTGGTACTTGCTAGAGAAGATCTTTCAAATCAAGTCGAGGGTAGGGCGCTTCGGACGAAGACAACTGAAGGGGTATGTAAATTTCTCTTGGAAGAGGTTGTTTGTCGGTATGGATGTGTGGGAAAGATCACTGCAGATCGGGGAGAGTTAGATGCACATGAAGCTCGTGAATTCTTTGCAAGGTGTGGGGTGAGGTTATCACTGACAACTGCTTACAACCCCGAAGGGAATGCCAAGAGTGAACGTGGTCATCCACCCATTGTGAAGGCTTTGGTGAAGGCTTGCAACGGAAGGGTGCGCGAGTGACCTCGACTCTTACCATTTGCGTTATGGACAGATAGAACGACACACAGCTCGGTGACAGGTTACATGCCGGTGGAACTCATCACAGGTCAGAAACCTATCATGCCGATTGAAGAACACGTTCTGACATGGAGTGTGTTACCTTGGGAGGACAATTTGACTAGGGAAGAGCTTCTTGCTATTAGAATTAGGCAGTTAGAGAGAAGACCAGAGGATATCCAAACTGCTTTGGATAGACTGCGAGAAGCACGGTTGAAGAACAAGGTCAGATTTGATCAGCGACATTGTTTGAGACCTAGGGAAATTAAGGAAGGTGATTGGGTGTTAGTCTATGACAACAGTCTAGACAACCAGCATAGTGCACTCCGGAAGTTTTCCAAAAGATGTTTTGGTCCGTATGTGGTGAAGAAGGTTCATGACAACGCAACTTACGCCCTGCAAGAGTTGGATGGAACGAGCTTGAAGGTACCAGTCGTAGGTAAACGTGTCAAGATTTTCAAAAAGAGAGATGAGGAGGTCGATCTAGCAGATATCTTGACGGAGTTTCAGTTTGAGGATGAGGATTATGCAGAAGATCTTGAAGGTGAGGATGATTACGATGGGAAGTAGGACGATAAGCCGGTCCACTCCTTGGTTGGTATCTCTGGTGCATACCGGAGGATGCACAGGTTCAGAGGGGGTGGATGTCGTATCGTGGACCAGCTCCTACCTGAAATTCAAAATTCGATGCTTGTCGCTCCAAAGACACTCATGAGAAGACAAGCTAGGCCCCAACTTACGGATTTTAGCACAATCTCAGATCTCCATTTTCATCGCATAGATGGGTAGAGTTCCTTGTCAACTTTCCATAGGCATCTTGTCTACTTCGTTTGGGCGCCTAGTGGAGAAGTTACAGGACTCGAAAGATGGAGAAAATAAGCTAGGTGATGTCGTGTCGTGGACCGGCTCCTACCTGAAATTCAAACTTCGATGCTTGTCGCTCCAAAGACACTCATGAGAAGACAAGCTAGGCCCCAGCTTACGAGCTTTTGGCGCAACTTCGGATCTTTACTTTTATCGCATAGATGGATAGAGCTCGTTGTCAGCTTTCCATGGACATCTTGTTTACTTCGTTTGGACATCCAGAGAAGAAGTTATGCGATTCGAAAGAAGGTAAAATCAAGCTAGGCTCCTGGTTACTTGCTGAATGGGTATTTAGGGCTTCAGGCGTTATATCAAAGACGCAAGGGGTCTGCTTCTTATTATTGAGGGTTGAACTTCGTACGTACAGACTGTTGCAAGGGGGCTGCTTAAGGGGCTTGCTTGTTCTTACGACCTGTCGGTGGATGTTTTGGAGAATTGGGAAGTCCAATACACGCGCGCAAGGTGTCATCGGGTTCAGATCTGTGCAGGCTACGCACAGGTTAAGACGGTTCTTGAAGAGACGGATCGGGGGTTGTATTCTGGGAGAAATTGAGACGCAGGGAGCAGAATTGAGGTTTTCAGTTACCTATGAAGGAGAGTTGGACCGTTCCGGCCGTTCCGGAGTCCAAACTTGCTGTCCTTGGATCCATCGGGATCAGAACAACGAGTTCTTCAGGAAATTGAAGACGATACAAAGTTTTATCGGGCGGTTTGAGAGTTGTGAGAGAAATTGACTCGCAGGGAAGCGCTTGCGTCAGGTTTTCATCGCTTGCGACCTGAGATTGGATTGTTCTTCACGATCGGTGAGCCAAGCTCTTTGTTCTTGGTGCCTACACGATCAGGGAGTCCTCATGTACGCATAGGGGAAGACTGTAAGTGAATTGGATTGTTGGTTTGGGTGTGGTGAGCAAATTTGAACCGCAGGGAGCCGATTTACGTCAGTTTTTTGTAGCCTGCGACCAAATTTCTCGAGTAGTTTTGCAAGGGGAACTCCAAACGGCTTGTTTGGAGTCTTATTGGGTTCAGGGTAGCCAGATCTACCTACCAGCGAAGACGGATATCAGTTTAGAAGATCCGTTTGTGCGGTGTGAGCGGTTTTAAGCCGCAGGGAGGAGTTTTTGAAGGTTCGGTCACCTGCGACCGAAAATTGACGATATCTCGACTATCGGGAGTCGGATCTGAAGGTTTCTTGGGTCAACGGAGTCAGGGAAGGAGACCCTATCAACATTTGAAGATCGTTTGGCGAAAGGAGAAAGTTCCCAGATAGGTCTTTTTCGGTTCCTTCGCTACAGGTTTCGTCCTTTTGAGTTCGTTAAGGACTTAGTTGGTTGTGTATGGCTTGTGGTAGCTAGCTTTAGCCAAGAGCTAGTGTGTGGATGTGGTTTGGACTTGGGTTTGGATCGCATGATACTGTTGTGGCTCTGGTTGTTAGCAAAGAGAAGTTCCTCTGGCTTTGAGCTACGCTTTGGCGATTTCAGACTAGGGTTGCGTTTCAGGGGTTTGTTTTAGGGCTTCTGAAGTAGGTTACAGATCGCTCTGGTCTTTTCCTCAGTTTTGTGTTGTTTGGAGAAAGAATCGACAGTGTACATACTTTCAGAGTGGTATATATCGCAGCATTCCTTTTCGTGGTTGTTCTTCTCTGTCTTGTCTCTGTTTGGCACACAGCATCTCCACAGCCAGGAACCTCGCGTTTTCCTGGACATCCTTCACGCACAAAATATCCGACGCGAGTACAGCAGCGGGATCAGGAAGTTCTCCGAGTACGGAAGAAGATCACTGCCCTCGTAGAAGAGCAGACCACTTGGAGGATGCAGCGAGAAGCCGCAGAAGCACGAGCTGCAGTGGAGAAGACGCAGAGGGAAGCAGCAGAGGCTCGTGCGCAGAAGATGCTAGCTCAGTCGGTAGAAGCGCTTCGGAAGAAGTTCAACTTCACCGCGGGTAAGAAGTTACTTACCTTAGCTAGGGAATGGGATAGCGGGTCCAAGACGAGGTTGGTGGAATGCAGAGATAGCATGTTCAGGTACTTGGATAGACAGATAGAAGGAGTGAAGACACTTTATGGTCTTCCCTCACTTCCGACACCTGCAACCGCATCTTCCCAAGCCCCAGCACCCTCGACTGGATCCGGAATGGAGAAGGAGGAGTTCGATCTCGCTGTACACTTGGTGGTGACAGCGTTGGAAGACGAGAAGACTCCAGAAGACGCCCTGGAAGACATGATGTCTTCTAGAAGACAGGAAGACGAGCCGTCTTCCCAGGTATTCCGCGTGGAGGAAGCGACTTCCCCGGACCCCTATGAGGTCGCCATGGTCCCTAGTACTGCATCGGTGCCTCAGAAGACCGAAGACGCACCATTCGACTCGTCTTCCCAGAAGACCATTCCGTCTTCCGAAGTCGAAGCCGAGGAAGACGCAGCCGCAGAAACAGCAGGGCCAGCGAAGAGCGAGGAGAAGGAAGCTATCTCAGTGGTACCCGAGGTAAGTGCAGAGCTTCTCAACCCATCAGAAGTCGAGGTAGTAGCTCCGGTAGGAGCAGATCATGTAGAGATTGCCACCGAGCAATCAGAGTAGTTAGTAAACTTAATCGACACTTCCAGATTTAGTAGGATCGGACATGCTATCTTAAGGGTGGCAGTTTTCCATGTAAAAATAGTTAGGACCCCATGTGGCAGCATAGGTAGCATAAGAATAACACAGTGGAGGGCTAATTGGGAAGAGGGACCGCATGCATGTGAGGTGACAACCTCTTGTCAGCGCCTCTCTCTCTCCCTGGTGGTCGCCTCCCCTGACTCTCGAGGCAGATGGTTAAGTAGGATCGTAGAGTAGGAAATGAAGCTCTGCCAGTTCTGCCAGTTCTGTAGGATTCTGTAGTAATTGAACATACACACCGATTCTACAGACAGGTAGGCGAGACACATTAGAGCAGAGACAGTCTTAGCACACTACACCCGTCGTTGGAAACATACGAATAGTCTTGGAATATACAGGAGGGGTCTGCATACTCGCACCAGCAGTGGATTCGAAGATGTAGATAGAAGTAGTGGACAGTCTAGGAACAGGGAACGGCATCCTCGTGCAGTCCTGTTAGCTAGGCTGGTGTGTCGAGGAGTAGACGCAGGAAGTAGCGGGAGTGAGCTTCCCAATGCCATTGTGACTTCTTCTCGGGGAATAGATTGTGGATTTGAGTGCAGCAGCTTCGCTCATGTCTTCTGGGTGGTGGAATGTATTGAATTCGCTCCCAATTGTGCATGAGAAGTGTTCTTCTTGAGTGGCGGTGAATGTCAACAGTTGTGGAGTGTACCTTGACTCGTTCAGTAGAGCACTTGGGATCTACGTACGAACGGTCTTCAGGGTAAGGGATCCCAGAAGACAGAGCAGTCAGAGCAGTCAGAGCAGCGAAGTGAAGAAGAAAGAAGCCTTCTTTCCGCAACAGAAGACGACATCTTCGAGTAGAAGACGGTGCTACAGTACTCACGTTTGTTGTCTTCCTCCCCAAACTATTACAAGCAGGGATGGCTTGTTAGTCAGGATCCGGACTAGAAGCCTGTCGGAATATTAATTGCTCTTTTTCATCCTGTTTTCTCTTGTTTGGATTTCTTCTTCTTCCCATCTTCCCTCATCTTCCCCATCTTCTTATCTTCTTCTAGTGAGCTTCCGATACTTCTATTGAGCTTCCGTGAAGGTGAATGTCGTTGTAGTGCTGCAGGAAGACAACTTCCGTAGGCAGAAGCCTGGGAAGGCTACAGGGGGCATACACCCTGTGATTTCTCCAACCCGTTGGAATGTGAGTGTGAGAGTAAGGTGTAACGACTGTTACTAGTCGACTTCTGCGAAGCCGGACAGCCTTCTGGAGGTTTGAGAAGACGAGCTAAACCCCCAGAAGACGAGAATCGCTTCGGGAAGACGGTATCGAGAAGACCGGAAGAAGCAACCTGGAAGCAGGAAGATCGTCTTCCCGAGCTTCTCTGTGAATAGTTGTGTGATATTGTAATTGGTAGTTGTTTATTTAGTTCCAGAGCATCATTTGGCGTGTCTGGAAGACGTGTTGTTTGTGTGGTTTTGTGAGAAGACGGGATTTCTAGGCAAAACCCGTGTGTTTGTGTGTTTGAACAGATCTTAGAACTTAGAGCAGCGTTACTTGTGCAAATCCTCTGTGGGAACGATATCTTGTATACTAAATGGGCAAAAGGAGAAATCCTACGTCACTACAACAGACAGGGGAGGAACGGTTGGAAGATAGAATCTTACCGGGAGCCGAAGAAGCGACTTCTGGCAAAGTTGTTTCTGCATCTCTTTCCCAAGGGGAAAGCGCAGAAGACAAGGTACTTAGGAGATCAGGACGTGGAGTTCCTGGAATCAGTGTGGGATGACAGAGTGCCCATCTACTGGGGCGCGTACATCCACAACTACGTACAGACGGAGCTAGCATACTTGGGTACCCCGGCGGGAGGACACCTGACGCTCTTCCTCTGCTACTTGTATGTAGCCATGGGGGATCTTAGGGAAGATCAGCTGGCAGTATATGGGCCAACGGAGCGACAAGAGGTGAAGGAGGAGACCTCGGAAGACGATGACCGAGAGGCAGCAGCAACGCCCCCTCCCACTCTGATGCCACAGCTGAGGCCCGGCTCTCACCAGAAGACGCTTCTGGTGAGGGAAGATGAGTCTAGTGGGTCGGAAGACGCCACGCCTCTGAGGAAGATGGTTCCCAGAAGTATACCGAGGACACCCATCTCCCTCATTCATTCAGGATCGGAGTCCGACTCGGAAGAAGACCTGCTGAGTGCCCGATCAGAGCAGAAGACCGCTTCTGCAACGCCTGGGAGTCTTCCGAAGACTCCAGAAGACAAGAGAAGAAGAGACGCTCCTGCTGCGATGCGAGGAAGCGCAAAGAAGAGAGCTCCTCTTGCCATGAGGAGTCTTCCACCCCGGAAGATGAGAAGAGTAGCTTCTTCTCGTGCGCAGAAGATGAAGGCTATTGTGGTGGAAGAGGCTTCCTTGCCTCTGGAAGACGAAGTCGACACTGCGGAGCGAGTGGTGGAGATGAACTTGTCTTCCGCAGGAAGACGACTGGAGGAGTTCAGTGCCTACTTCCAGAAGGAGATCCAGCCAGCTATGGAGTTACTGGAGAAGAGGGCGAAGGTACAGGAGAGGCCCTTACAACCAAGATTTGACCTGCGCACCTTGCTGCGACAGGGAGAAGATCAGAAGAAGACGGAGTCGCTGGAAGCTAGCCTCCGCACCACGGAGAAGCTTGCATCCGGGTACAAGGCGGAAGCAGCCGCTTCTGCCAAGGAGCTGGTGCAGCTTCGGAAGAGCAACCAGGAGTTGTAGGCGTGGGTACAACAGCGTGATC
Source organism: Asterella californica (assembly GCA_036924285.1). Taxonomy (NCBI): domain Eukaryota; kingdom Viridiplantae; phylum Streptophyta; class Marchantiopsida; order Marchantiales; family Aytoniaceae; genus Asterella; species Asterella californica. The sequence goes on from JAYKYS010000013.1 coordinate 1,031,622, forward strand.
AGGAAGTCCTCCGAGTGCGAGAGAAGATCACCACCCTCGCAGAAGAGCAGACCACCTGGAAGACGCAGCGAGAAGCCGTAAAAGCACGAGATGCAGTTGAGAAGACGCAGAGGGAAGCAGCAGAGGCCCGTGCACAGAAGATACTGGCACAGTCGGTGGAAGCGCTTCGGAAGAAGTTCAACTACACCGCGGGTAGGAAGTTACTTACCTTGGCTAGAGGATGGGACATCGAGTCCAAAGCGATGTTGATGGAATGCCGGGAGAGCATGTTCAGGTACTTAGATCGGCAAATAGAGGGAGTGAAGATACTTTATGGTCTTCCCTCGCTTCCGGCACCTGCAACCGCATCTTCCCAAGCTCCAGCACCCTCGACTGGATCCGGAATGGAGAAGGAGGAGTTCGACCTCGCTGTGCACTTGGTTGTGACAGCGTTGGAAGCCGAGAAGACTCCAGAAGACGCCCCGGAAGACAGGAAGACGAGCCATCTTCCCAGGTATTCCGCGTGGAGGAAGCGACTTCCCCGGATCCCTATGAGATCCCCATGGTCCCTAGTACCGCACCCGTGCCTCAGAAGACGGAAGAAGCACCAGTCGATTCCGTTTCCCAGAAGACGCTTCTGTCTTCCGAAGCAGAAGCCGAAGCCTAGGAAGACGCAGCAGCAGCGACAGCTGAGCCAGCAAGAGATGATGAGGAGGAAGCCACCTCAGTGACACCCGAGGTAACTGCAGGGCTTTCTAGCTTATCAGAAGCCGCGTTAGGAGCTCCGATAGGAGCAGATCAGGTAGAGATTGCCTCCGTGCAATCTGAGTAGTTAGTAACTCCATTGACAATTCCAAATATAGTAGAATCGAACATGCTATCTTAAGGGTGGCAGTCTTTCCATGTAAAATTAGTTAGGACACCATGTGGCAGCATAAGTAGCTTAGGAAGGACAAGGTGGATGGTCAATTCGGACAGGGGAACCGCTTGCATGTGAGCTAGCAACCTCCTGTCAGCGCCTCTCTCTCCCTGGTGGTCGTCTCCCCTGGTTCTCATGGCAGCGAGATAAGTAGGATCGCAGAGTAGGAGATAGAGTTCTGCCTGTGCTACCATTTCTGTAAGAATTCTGTAGCAACTGCACATTATGGTGAAGACGGACGAGACTTAATCTGTGATTAATCTAACCCGTTGGAATGTGAGTGTGAGAATAAGATGTAACGACCGTTGCTGGTCGACTTCTGCGAAGCAGGACAGCCTTCTGGGGGTGTGAGAAGACGAGCTGGACCTCCAGAAGACGAGAATCGCTTCGGGAAGACGGTATCGAGAAGACCGGAAGGAGCAACATGGAAGCAGGAAGATCGTCTTCCCGAGCTTCCCTGTGAATAATTGTATGATATTTTAGTTGGTAGTTGTTTGTCTAGTTCCAGAGCACCATGTGGCGTGTCTGGAAGATGTGTGGTTTTGTGTGGTTTTGTGAGAAGACGGGCTTTTTAGACAAAACCCGTGTGTTTGTGAGTTTGAATAGATCCTAGAACTTAGAGCAGCGATTATTTACGTAAATCCTCTGTGGGAACGATATCTTGTATACTAAATGGGCAAAAGGAGTAATCCTGCGTCACTACATATAGTGAGCACCATTTTTGGCGCCGCTGCCGGGGATTTCATCTTAGTAACTTCTGTTCTAAGCTTCCTGGATCTGTGTGCCATTAGTTAGTTTCATTTCGAACTAACTTCGATTGTAGTTGAATGTGTTGTGGGACTCTATCTTGCTAGAAGACAGGAACCGCAACCAGAAGTTGATAAGATACATCAGGGAGGGTTGGAAGAAGCCGCTTCCCTGCTTCCAAGAACTTGGAAGACTCGATCTTGGAAGATTGCAGTGAGTGCAACCAGAAGCAGGAGAAGAAGACATTCTGAACCTGTGATCGGTTGTTTAGACATTCAGTCTCCCGGATCTAGTGGTAGAAGAATAGAGACATCTGTTCTCAGTACTCTGGTGGATGCCTCCGACCGGAGGAAGAAGCAGAAGACGCACGGGTAAAGATCCTGAGTGGGTAAATTCACCCCAGCGAACCGCTTCTAGAGAGCAGCGGATATCCCTGAGACACCAAAGGAAAGAAGAAGAGCTCAGGAAGATCCGATTGGTAGAGTTGGAAGAGCCTTCCATCTCGAGCATAATCTTTGGCGAAGACAGAAACCAACCGGGTGATCACGTGTATAAAGTAGATTTTGATACTGGTTACTCGGAAGACGTCTTCCCAAGTGCGGGAGAAGCTTCTCAAGGTGAGGGAAGACTGGAGGAGATTGTTCCAGACGTCTCGGAAGGTAGCAATGACAGTAGCTCTGACTTAGAAGACGACCTTCGTGATTCAGACCGACCTGGACCTTCGAGAAGACCATCTCCATCACCTGGACCTGAGGAAGAAAGAAGTTGGCAGTCGCACCAGCCGACAGTCGACATGGCTTCCCACACTCGACAGAAGTACCATCCGTACGACAATGACGCTGACGCGGACGACTTCATCACGATGTTCGAGACCATCTCTAGATCCAACAAGGAAGACGCTAATGTTGACAGACTCCATGTATTTCCCAGTTTGATCGTAAGGAAGGGAAGGAAGTGGATGAGTAAGATGTTGGATGATGGTGTAGTAATGGCCGCTTGGGCTACTCTGAAGGCAGCTTTTCTGAAGAGGTTCAGAGGAGTGGGCTATGATCGGATGACCCTCATAGAACTTCAGAGACTCGAACGGAAGAAGAAAGAGACACTGCGGGATTACACCGAGAGGTTTGAAGATCTCCTAGATCACATCCCTCAGAACCAAGGAAGACGCGGCTACTGTGCTCAGCAAGCTGTGGACTGGTACTTGGGAGGATTGTCTCAAGATATGGAATTGTACTGCAGAAGAGGAGGAGGTGATGATTTAGTCGAAGTACAGAAGCATGCCGAGCAGTATGAAACCTTGAGCATCACTCGGAATATGACGAAAGACAGAGGGAAGGCCTCGAAGAAGTCCAAGAAGTCGAAGAAGTCTTCTCGGAAGTCCAAGAAGAAGTCCAAGTCCACTGAAACTGATAACAGTGATTCGGAAGCAGCCTCTACTTCTGAAGAGTCTACGGTCGAAAGTTCAGAATCCGAATCTGAACAAGAGAAGAAGACGCGGAAGAAGAAGAAGAAGAAGACGCGAGCAAGGGAGGAAGTTGTGCAGAAGATGCCTCAAACTCAGATCATACAGTCTGCACCTGGTCCCCGCATCGATGAGGTTCTGAAGCAGTTTGCCGACCTGAAAGTTCATCTTCTGAACCAGAAGGACAAGCGGAAGCAACCTACGGCTTCCCGACCAAACCTTTGGTGCAACCTTTGTAACTCTTCCGGACACACCAGAGATCAGTGTACGCAGGACCAAGCTGTCAACTGGGCAGGATGGGAAGAAGACGATGAGGGATATCTACACGATCCCAGTGGGAAAATCTGCTATAAGATCGAGACGATCCAACCCTTCACTCCTACGCCTCCCGCCCAATATAATCGTTATGTACCGAGGGATAGAGCTAGCAATGTACAGACCAGGACACCCTGGCAGCCTTCTTCATCACAACGACCTCTCAACCCTCTTCCTGGAGCGTGCAATAATTGTGGAGAGACAGGACACTGGTGGTCCACCTGTTCTCATCCGAGAAGACAGATTGGGCAAGTGCCCTTGTGTGAGAACTGTAAGGAAGCCGGTCATTTCACAGAGAATTGTCCTCAGACCTTACGACCCCGTCAAATGGTTAGATTTGCAGATACCACGCCTCCTGCAGAAGCAGGATCAACTTCTAAACTCGAGTTAGCAGTGGTACAGCACATTACAGTAGAAGAAGAAGATCCTGGGGATTGTACGGATTGTCTCCATATCGAGGAAGACGAACCAGACCCCGGGAAGCACGAAGGAAAGGAACCTCAGCTGCAGACGACGACTGCAGCTCAGAAGATGGAGACACCTGAAGAAGCGTCATCTTTCACTTTGACGGATGGTACTGTTTGGAATCCTGACCCAAATTCAGATAGTTGGCCTCCGGAGGAAGTCTTGGATGAAGTTGTGTTCAAGGTAAGTACCAGAAGCAAAGGAAAGACAGAATCTCGTCAGAAGGACGTCAAGAAGAAGAAGCAGCGAAAGGAGAGGTCATCTTCTCTTGAGCGGCCGTCTTCTCCTACTTACGACCGAGAAGATCCGAAGTACTTTGCTCCTGACATTAGACAAGAGGTTGAAGCGATCATGCAAGAAGAGCTGGAGAAGAGACGGAAGATAGTACAGCAGCTTCCTACACCGACTACGGCAACACCTGTCTCACGGGAACAGCCCCCAGTCGAGGGAAGACACTCATCTGGTCTTCCACCCAAGGAAGCAGCCACTACATCTTCTCTGTTGGAAACACCAGTCACTCTTCTGAAGAGATCTCCTTGCGACTTCTTGCGAGACTTGTGGAATCAGAAGGCAGATGTAACCTTCCAACAGCTGTTGGATGACAACGCTGGTTACAGGAAGTTGTTACAATCTGTACTTCGAGGATCGAGGAAGAGGAGGACAGCTAAACTTCCCAAGAGCACCCCGATCCTAAGGATAGAGCATGAGGACTTGGGAGCCCCAGAACTTGATATGGAGATCCATGGCTGTCTTTTGAAGAAGGTACCCATTGATTCCGGCTCCGGAGTTAACATCATGACTGAAGAAACGACGCATACCCTAGGCTTCACTGAATTCCAGCCTACTCTGAGAATCCTCAGAATGGCGGATCAGACCAGAAGACGACCTTTGGGGCAACTGAAAGATGTCTTGACGGTAATTGGTGGAGTATCTTTTTACCTCACTTACATCATTTTGCGACCTGTAGCTAAGGTTGGATATCAGGTGTTGATAGGAAGACCATGGCTGTATGCTGCAAATGTAAATACCGACTGGAGAAGACATCGTTTGAGATTTCCCAATCCTACACCCAAGCCCGGTGAGAAGACTAAGGTCTCACTTCCTTGGATCAAGATTGGACACCAAGGTGAAACTCCTTCTACAACAGAGGGGTACACATCAGAAGACTCAGCTGCGTCTTCTGACAGTGATGAACGGTATAATGAGTTTGTGATGAATAACTTGTGTACTACAGAAGTAGCAGAGAAAGTAGAAGATGTGGTCTGTGGATACATTGAGTGCTACGAGATTGCGGAAGAAGAGCTTCCAGAAGACGAGAATACCGTCTTCCCTTCAGAAGATCCGATAGTTGGTCTTCCAGAAGACGAGAATACCGTCTTCCCTTCGGAAGATCCGACAGTTGGTCTTCCAGAAGATGAATCTGAATCAGGAGAAGCTCCCAAACCGGAATACTTTGGTGCCAGTGAGTACAGTCACACCGCAGGAATGGTAAACCCGGATGATCTTCAAGAGATGGAGGTTGCTCCTGGGAAGAAGCTGAAGCTTTCCAAGGTGATCGAGGGCCAGCAGTTGGAAGACTTTCGAGAACTTCTGACGGAGTTCCAGGATGTCTTCGCATGGACCATAGAAGACATGAAAGACATACCTCGAGAGTTGGGAGAGCATCGCATCGACTTACTTGAGGGCGTTGTTCCTGCACGGCAGAGGCAGTATCGGCTCAACCCCAAGTACTCGCTTCTGGTGAAGGACCAGATTGACCAATACCTGAAGGCAGGAGTCATCTTCCCAGTACTTAGCAGTGAGTGGGTAGCTCCTATTGTCATCGTGCCGAAGAAGTAGACAGGGAAGATCCGAGTGTGTCAGGACTTCCGGAAGCTGAACTTGGCCACGAAGAAGGATCATCACCCTTTATCATTCACCGACTCTGTGTTAGATCAGGTAGCAGGGCATGAGTTCTACAGCTTCTTGGATGGGTATTCTGGGTACAACCAAGTTTCAATCAGAGAAGAAGACAAGTCGAAAACCACTTTCACTACTGATTGGGGCACGTACGCGTACAATCAAATGCCGTTTGGTTTATGCAACGCACCCGCCACATTCCAGAGATTGATGATTACAATCTTCAAGGAGTATCTTCGCACTTTCATGGAGATCTTCTTGGATGATTTTTGCGTGTTTGGATCGAAAGAAGATCACTTGATATTTCTAAGGAAGTGTTTTCTGAAGTGTAGAGAACATCGTTTGGCTCTTCACCCTGAGAAGTGCTTCTTTGGTATGTCAGAAGGGATCTTGCTAGGACATAGGATTTCCGGAAGAGGTATAGAAGTCGACTGTGCTAAGGTGGAAGTTATCATGAAACTCCACCCACCTGCTAACCTGACTCAGTTGAGAAGCTTCCTTGGCAACATAGGATACTACAGGAGGTTTATTGATAGGTACGCAGAGGTAGCAGGAAGACTCACTAAGTTGTTGAAGAAGGACGAACCATACGTTTGGTCTTCTGAGCAGCAGGAAGCATTCGAAGAAATGAAGAGGCTTCTGTCGGAATCCCTTGTCCTACGGCCGTCTGATTGGGAAAGAGTCTTCCACATTTATGTGGATGTTTTTGCTTTCGCCATAGGGGTGGTGTTGAGTCAGAAAGATGAGAAGAAGAAGGATTATCCCATCTACTACGCGGGAAGACAGCTCAGTGATGCAGAGAAGAAGTACTCGACAACTGAAAGAGAGTGTCTTGGCATGATTTACTCATGTAGGAAGTTTAGACACTATCTTCTAGCAAACCCGTTTGTCTTCTATGTAGATCACTTCTCTTTGAAACATCTTGTAAAGAAAGCAGATTTGTTAGGGAGGATAGCTAGGTGGATTCTCCTACTCCAGGAATTTACTTACACAGTTGAGTACAGGCTCGGAAGACAGCATGTTAATGCTGACTACCTATCCAGACTAGAGACAGAACGACGAGAAGATGAAGTGGAAGACGAGTTTCCTGACGAGAAGTTGTTTTCAGTTTTTGCAGAGACACTTTCATCTGGGGGGGGGCGTACCGCCTGCTTCCCAGAAGACGAGACTAGATCTTCTGATCCAGTCTTTTGCAACTTTCACAGAAGAGTCGATCTTCAAGGACTTGAGGAAGTTCTTGGAAGACCAACCGTATCCCGAGGGAATGGATGCGGAGCAGAAGACCGTCTTCTTACACAAGGCATGTCCTTATGCTATCTTCCAGGGTATCCTGTTTCGGAAGGGACATGACGAGAAGCTAAGAAGATGCCTCGAGCCGTCAGAGGTAAAGTCAGTGATCACAGGTCTTCACTACGAAGATGCTGGGGGCACTACGGGCAGAAAACCACAGTGAAGAAGATGCTAGACGCCGGGTACTGGTGGCCAACCATGTATCGAGACACTTTTCAGGAGATCAGGAAGTGCGACGCATGCCAGAGGGTGGGAAGACCTACCGCTACAACAAGGTGGCCAAGATGGTGGAAGGCGAGGCCACAAGGAAGAACGATGCCGCAGTAGTAGCAAGGTTCTTTTGGCATAACATCATCACTAGGTACGGATGTCCGCTGGAATTGGTGTTAGATAGGGGCACTCATTTCTTAAATGAGACTATCTCCCTCCTGACCCAATACTTCAGGATTAAGCATCGGAAGACGACGCCATACAACCCGAAAGCGAATGAACTGACGGAGAAGTCGAACGGTCTTCTGTGTAACATCCTGAATAAGGTAACTGTTAACCATGCGTATGACTGGGACACGAAATTGCCATCTGTGTTATGGGCTTTCAGGATTTCACCTAAAGTCACAACCCAGAAGACGCCTTTCTACCTAACTTACGGCATGACCCCTATTGTGCCCATTGAGTTAGAGGTCCCAACATACCGGTTAGCCGTATCCAAACGCATGGGAGAAGAAGAGAGCCAGGAGCAGCGTCTTCTAAATTTTGTAGAGTTTGAAGAAGATAGGAATGCAGCTTTGGAGAAGACATACGAGGTGCAAGCGCAACGTAAGGTAAACTACGATAGCAAGTTGAGAAAGGTAACTGTTGTGGATGGGGACTTGGTTCTTCTCTACGACAACCGACATATTAAGTTTCCCGGGAAGTTTCATCTTCGCTGGATGGGTCCTTACCGCGTCTTGGAGGTCTTCGACAATGGCTCCTTGCAGTTGGAAGAGTTGGACGGTATATTGATGACCACTCGTGTTAATGGGTGGCACGTCAAGAAGTACTGGACGTAAACAGAAGTGCAAAAACCACTGATGTTTGCGGGGACGCAAACATGTGAGGGTGGGCGTATGTGGTGCTCACAAATTACAGGATGCATGAATTTTTGAAATTTTTAAGAATAATAACTTGTTTGTATAACTGAAGAAGCGTTGTTACTTAAGGTTACTTCTTCCTTAACATGAAGATGATCTTAAGAGCTATTTGTAATAAGAAGTTGACTTCTTCGGAAGACGACCGTCTTCGGAAGAGCATCTTCTCAGCTGCGTCTTCAGAAGACGGGAAGACGGCGGAAGACACCTGTCTTCCAGAAGACAGCGACCCCGAAGGCCCAACCACGAGTTTTCGGGTAAAACAGTAGGTGTACCTACTGGGTCGCACCGAATAGGTAGGTAGGTCGGGGAAGACACCTAAAGTCGAAAACCCCTAATCTGCGGGGAAGATGCGCATGAAGCACATTAGACGCATTCCAACTTCTCGCAGCACAGCGCGCTTGAGAAGATCGATTGGAGAGAATGAGCTTAGCAAGTAAGCTTTGAGAGAGGAATCGAATGAGCACATCGAGGTAGGAGAGAACCAGTTGGCAGCTAGGCGAAGGGCGAGACCGAATTGCTGGGGCACAGAAGGCAAAAGAGCGAAGGCGTTTCGGTGAGCTCCCGAGAAGCTGACATTGGAGAGCAGCGAGTAGAATTGAAGGTGGAATCGAGGCGTGGCCAGACATTGACAGCAGGCGCAGTCGTGAGGAGTCGCATTAGAGCTAGGACCAGAGCCAAGAAGCGCACGGAGGTCGAAGGCAACTCGGGGAGCCGAAGAAGACTGTAGAGGTTCTTCCCCTTGTTCTTTCTCCTTCCCACTTCTTCTCGCCTTTTTCTGGTATTCCCCGCGCTTCCTTGGTTGTGTGCAGGCAGCCTGATCGATTACCCCCACCCCCCATCTTTCCTATTGAGACATTGGACGCGGAAGCGCTGCCCAATTTCTGTCAGACATCTCCTTGCTTCTTCCCGAGCTTAATTCGAGCTTTCCTACACCTCGTCTTCAAATTGGAGATCCCAGCTATCAATTTCCCTATCCTACTACCTCTCTACCCCCGAAACCTGGAATAGAAGACGATTCGGAAGATGGGAACATCTTTGGAAGACGTTTCTTAAGCTTGACTGTCTTCGGAAGACTGTCTTCGGAAGTCGACTGAACACAATTCGTATCAAGAGTGGATTTGTGTTGCTTTGTGTTAAGAGAGGCTTGGTACGAATTTTGAGTGGTGTAGTGAGTTGTTTTGTTATTTCGAGAAGTTGGAAGTCGGGAACTAGGCCTGTGCTTCCCGGTCTTCCAAGCTTCTCAACTCCACATCTTCCTAGAGAGACTAGAAGACTGAAAGGCTGGCAGAATGAGCGAGAAGACGTGAGGGTCCATTCGGGTCTCTTCTGTCTGACCCATAGCAGCCATTCCTTCTTCTTCCCAAACTTAGAAGAGAGTCGTGAGAATACTTGCTGGCAGAATCTGGAGAGAATGGTCGAGGATCATGTCTTCCCACCGAGCAGCAAGGTTCTTCTGAGTGCGTATGAGAGGTGAGAAGTCAGAAGAACAGAGTGCAAATGTCTTGAGTCTGTTGTGAGGATAGATTGCGCGTAGGAAGACGAAGACAGGTGCCAGTGAAGGGAAGTCTGACTTTGAGAAGTCTTCCGAGAAAGACATTGAATCGGAAACTGTCCCGAGTGTCTTCCCAGAGACCACTGTCACCGCAGGAGCCCGCAACCAACTTCTGAACTTGTCATGCACTTTATTTTTAACGAATCTTGTATCTTCTGATAGGAAGTAGGATGTAATGCAAGGTGGGTTGTCTTCTTGGTAATCCATGCGAGGCCTTGCTTAGATAGGATTGGTTAGATATAGCTCGGAAGACGAGAGCTATCTAGGAAGTACTGTTAGAATCCCGGAAGACGGAGTAGCTGTCTTCTGGAAGACTAGTTCGTCTTCTGAGAAGTAGAAGCTATACTGTGGGCACTTGGGAAGGACTGAACCTTCTGCTCATAGTAAGTGTTGTGGCTTAGTGCAACAGATCTTCCAGCATGACGATGCATCCGCGAGGCTTGGTGTTACCAGCGGCAGAATTGGCCGAGGTCACTCCTTTCCTCAAGCAGTGTGGGCAGAGTTGCCACCTAAGGTATGCTTGCTTTGCTTGCGAGGGAAGCTTCTGAGACACCCGAGGTAACTGCAGGGCTTTCTAGCTTATCAGAAACCGCGTTAGGAGCTCCGATAGGAACAGATCAGGTAGAGATTGCCTCCGTGCAATCTGAGTAGTTAGTAACTCCATTGACAATTCCAAATATAGTAGAATCGAACATGCTATCTTAAGGGTGGCAGTTTTTCCATGTAAAATTAGTTAGGACACCATGTGGCAGCATAGGTAGCGTAGGAAGGACAAGGTGGATGGCCAATTCGGACAGGGGAACCGCTTGCCTGTGAGGTAGCAACCTCCTGTCAGCGCCTCTCTCTCCCTGGTGGTCGTCTCCCCTGGTTCTCATGGCAGCGAGATAAGTAGGATTGCAGAGTAGGAGATAGAGTTCTGCCTGTGCTACCAGTTCTGTAAGAATTCTGTAGCAACTGCACATTATGGTGCAGACGGACGAGACACATGAGAGCAGAGACACAGGATAGACAGTCTTAGCACACTACACCCGTTGTTGGAAACATACGAATAGTTTTGGAATACACATGAGGGGTCTGCATACTCGTACCAGCAGTGGTTCGAAGATGTAGATAGAAGTAGTGGACAGTCTAGGAACAGGGAACGGCATCCTCGTGCAGTCCTGTTAGCTAGACTGGTGTGTCGAGGAGTAGACGCAGGAAGTAGAGAGAGTGAGCTTCCCAATGCCATTGTGACTTCTTCTCGGGGAATAGATTGTGGATTTGAGTGCAGAAGCTTTGTTCATGTCTTTTGGATGGTGGGTTCCTTGAATTCGCTCTCAATTGTGCATGAGAAGTGTTCTTCTTGAGTGGCGGTGACTGTCAGCAGTTGTGGAAGTGTAGCTTGACTCGTTCAGTAGAGCACTTGGGATCTACGTACGAACGGTCTCCTGGGTAAGGGATCCCAGAAGACAGAGCAGTCAGAGCAGCGAAGTGAAGAAGAAAGAAGCCTTCTTCCCACAGCAGAAGACGACATCTTCGAGTAGAAGACGGTGCAACAGTACTCATGTTTGTTATCTTCCTCCCCAAACTATTACAAGCAGGGATGGCTTGTTAGTCAAGATCCGGACTAGAAGCCTGTCGGAATCTTAATTGCCTCTTTTCATCTTGTTTTCTCTTGTTTGGATTTTCTCTTCTTCCCCATCTTCCCTCATCTTCCCCATCCTCTTACCTTCTTCTAGTGAGCTTCCGAGACTTCTATTGAGCTTCCGTGAAGGTGAATGTCGTTGTAGTGCTGCAGGAAGACCATTTCCGTAGGCAGAAGCCTGGGAAGGCTACGGGGGCATACACCCTGTGATTAATCTAACCCGTTGGAATGTGAGTGTGAGAATAAGGTGTAACGACCGTTGCTGGTTGACTTCTGCGAAGCAGGACTGTGACCCTCAAGCTTGCTACCGGTCCTGTCTCTCACCCAGGGTAAATCTCTGATGGCCTTTGAGGGGGCGCATCATGGAACTAGGAGGCCTCGACTAAATCTAACTCTCAACATTCTCATATCCCTTCCTCGCTGGGAACGAGAACTCTCATGGAGACGCAGAGATGAAAAACACGCCCTTTATAGATATGGCCTAACGGCTTCCAAATACAAGGCAAAGTGAGGATGAAAGGTCACTCCACAACCCCTCTATTTATACTACTGCAGATTTACCATGGTAACTACTTGTAAATCTGATTTACTGCAATTTACCGAGACCAAGTCAAAGGTAAAAGTCCTAAGTCAAGAGTAGATTTCTCCTCCTTTGACTCTACTCTAATAATTAGGATCCTTCTAGAAGTATAAAGGAATCTTTGAAAGGAATCTCGGATTGCTCCTTATAAGACAAAATACTAACACATAATTGAGCCAAAAAGGTCAACAACCCTCTTGATTGTTTGACCCTTAAGTCTCTACAACCAATAAAAATCAGTCACGCATAAGACAAGAGTGTATTATTCACATCCTTGTGTGGTGCCCACAAATTACAGGATGCACGCCAAGTTTCGGGGGTAGAGAGGTAGTAGGGTAGAGATTGATAACTGGGATCTCCAATTTGAGGGCTAGGAGTAGGGAAGATCGAATTGAGCTCGGGGAGAAGTAAGGAGATATCTGACAGAAATTGGGCAGCGCTTCCGCGCCCAATGTCTCAATAAGAAAGATGGGGGGTGGGGGTAATCGATCAGGCTGCCTGCACACAACCAAGAAGATGGGAACATCTTCGGAAGACGCTTCTTACACTTGACTGTCTTCGGAAGACTGTCTTCGGAAGTCGACTGAACATAACTCGTATCAAGAGTGGATTTGCTTTGCTTTTGTGTTTAGAGAGACTTGGTACAAATCCTGAGTGGTGTGGTGAGTTGTTTTGTTATTTCGAAAAGTTGGAAGTCGGGAACTAGGTCTGTGCCTCTCGGTCTTCTAAGCTTCTCAACTCCACATCTTCCTAGAGAGACTAGAAGACTGAAAGGCTGACAGAATGAGCGAGAAGACGTGAGGGTCCATTCGGGTCTCTTCTGTCCGACCCATAGCAGCCATTCCTTCTTCTTCCCAAGCTTAGAAGAGAGTCGTGAGAATACTTGCTGGCAGAATCTGGAGAGAATGGTCGAGGGTCATGTCTTCCCACCGAGCAGCAAGGTTCTCCTGAGTGCGTATGAGAGGTGAGAAGTCAGAAGAACAGAGTGCAATTGTCTTGAGTCTGTTGTGAGGATAGATTGCGTGTAGGAAGACGAAGACAGGTGAGACCAGTGAAGGGAAGTCTGACTTCGAGAAGTCTTCCGAGAAAGACATTGAATCGGAAGCTGTCCCGAGTGTCTTCCCAGAGGCCACTATCACCGCAGGAGTCCGCAACCATCTTCTGAACTTGTCATGCACTTATGTTTTGCGAATCTTGTATCTTCTGATAGGAAGTAGGATGTAATGCAAGGTGGGTTGTCTTCTTGGTAATCCATGCGAGGCCTTACTTAGATAGGATTGTTTAGATATAGCTCGGAAGACGAGAGCTATCTAGGAAGTATTGTTAGAATCCCGGAAGACGGAGTAGCTGTCTTCTGGAAGACTAGTTTCGTCTTCTGAGAAGTAGAAGCTAGACTGTGGGCACTCGAGAAGAACTGAGCCTTCAGCTCATAGTAGGTGCTTGTGGTTTAGTGCAACAGATCTTCCAGGTATGTCGATGCATCCGCGAGGCTTGGTGTTACCAGCGGCAGAATTGGCCGAGGCCACTCCTTTCCTCAAGGAGTTGGGTCTCGACTTCTTCCTGTGGGATTGGAACCCCGCAGATCAAGGGCTTCTGGAGGAGGTGTGGGCAGCGTTGCCACCTCGTAATCGTGTACCTGCGAAAGCAGGAGTAGCTCGAGGAAGACCATCTTCTTGGACTGAAGACTGGTGGCGCAAGGCTTTTCACAAACCTGAGTCCGAGAACTGAGGATATTGGTACGAGAAGAAGATCTTGCCTAGGATCGTGAGTTCGTGGCATGTGCCAGGGAGCACCACATGCCTTTTCGTGGAAGACAGGCAGGGGAGGAACGGTTGGAAGATAGAATCTTACCGGGAGCCGAAGAAGCGACTTATGGCGAAGTTGTTTCTGCACCTCTTTCCCAAGGGGAAAGCGCAGAAGACAAGGTACTTAGGAGATCAGGACGTGGAGTTCCTGGAATCGATGTGGGATGACGGAGTGCCCATCTACTGGGGCGCGTACATCCACAACTATGTACAGACGGAGCTAGCATACTTAGGTACCCCGGCGGGAGGACACCTGACGCCCTTCCTCTGCTACTTGTATGTAGCCATGGGGGATCTTAAGGAAGACCAGCTGGCAGTGTATGGACCAACGGAGCAACATGAGGTGAAGGAGGAGACCTCGGAAGACGATGACCGAGAGACAGCAGCAACGCCCCCTCCCACTCTGATGCCACAGCTAAGGCTCGGCTCTCACCAGAAGACGCTGTTGGTGAGGGAAGACGAGTCTAGTGGATCAGAAGACACCACGCCACTGAGGAAGATGGGTCTCAGAAGTGTACCGAGGACACCCATCTCTCTCATTCATTCAGGATCGGAGTCCGACTCGGAAGAAGACCCGCTGAGTACGCGATCAAAGCAGAAGACTGCTTCTGCAATGCCTGGAAGTCTTCCGAAGACTCCAGAAGACGAAGGATGGATGGGCGCTCCTGCTGCGACGTGAGGAAGCGTAAAGAAGAAAACCGCTCCTGCCATGAGGAGTCTTCCACCCCGGAAGATGAGAAGAGTAGCTTCTTCTCGTGCGCAGAAGATGAAGGCCGTAGTGGTGGAAGAGGCTTCCTTGCCTCTGGAAGACGAAGTCGACACCGCAGAGCGAGTGGTGGAGATGAACTTGTCTTCCGCAGGAAGACGACTGGAGGAGTTCAGTGCCTACTTCCAGAAGGAGATCTAGCCAGCTATGGAGTTGCTGGAGAAGAGAGCGAGGGCACAGGAGAAGCCCTTACAACCTGGATTCGGCCTGCGCACCTTGCTGCGACAGGGGGAAGATCAGAAGAAGACGGAGTCGCTGGAAGCTAGTCTCCGCACCACGGAGAAGCTTGCAGCCAGGTACAAGACGGAAGTAGCCGCTTCTGCCAAGGAGCTGGTACAGCTTCGGAAGAGCAACCAGGAGTTGCAGGCGCGGGTACAGCAGCGCAATCAGGAAGTCACCCGAGTGCGGGAGAAGATCACCGCCCTCGCAGAAGAGCAGACCATATGGAAGACGCAGCGAGAAGCCGCGGAAGCGCGAGCTGCAGTTGAGAAGACGCAGAGGGAAGCAGCAGAGGCCCGTGCACAGAAGATGTTGGCACAATCGGTGGAAGCGCTTCGGAAGAAGTTCAACTACACTGCGGGTAGGAAGTTACTTACCTTAGCTAGAGGATGGGACAGCGAGTCCAAAGCGATGTTGGTGGAATGCCGGGAGAGCATGTTCAGGTACTTGGATCGACAGATAGAAGGAGTGAAGACACTTTATGGTCTTCTCTCGCTTCCGACACCTGCAACCGCATCTTCCCACGCTCCAGCACCATCGACTGGATCCGGAATGGAGAAGGAGGAGTTCGACCTCGCTGTGCACTTGGTGGTGACAGCGTTGGAAGCCGAGAAGACTCCAGAAGACGCCCCGGAAGACAAGAAGACGAGCCGTCTTCCCAGGTATTCCGTGTGGAGGAAAAGACTTCTCCAGATCCCCATGAGATCCCCATGGTCCCTAGTCCCGCACCCGTGCCTCAGCAGACGGAAGGAGCACCGGTCGACTCCGCTTCCCAGAAGATGCTTCTGTCTTCCGAAGCAGAAGCCGAAGCCGAGGAAGACGCAGCAGCAGCGACAGCAGGGCCAGCAAGAGACGATGAGGAGGAAGCCACCTCAGTGACACCCGAGGTAACTGCAGGGCTTTCTAGCTTATCAGAAGCCGCATTAGGAGCTCCGATAGGAGCAGATCAGGTAGAGATTGCCTCCGTGCAATCTTAGTAGTTAGTAACTTCATTCACAATTCCAAATATAGTAGAATCGAACATGCTATCTTAAGGGTGGCAGTTTTTCCATGTAAAATTAGTTAGGACACCATGTGGCAGCATAGGTAGCGTAGGAAGGACAAGGTGGATGACCAATTCGGGCAGGGGAACCGCTTGCATGTGAGGTGACAACCTCCTGTCAGCGCCTCTCTCTCCCTGGTGGTCGCCTCCCCTGGTTCTCACGGCAGCAACATAAGTAGGATAGCAGAGTAGGAGATAGAGTTCTGCCTGTGCTACCAGTTCGGTAGAATTCTGTAGCGACTGCACACATCGATTCTATGGTGCAGGCGGACGAGACACATTAGAGCAGAGGGACAGGATAGGTAGTTCTTCGCACTACACCCGTTGTTGGAAACATACGAATAGTCTTGGAATATACAGGAGGGGTTTGCATACTCGTACCAGCAGTGGTTCGAAGATGTAGATAGAAGTAGTGGACAGTCTAGGAACAAGGAACGGCATCCTCGTGCAGTCCTGTTAGCTAGGCTGGTGTGTCGAGGAGTAGACGCAGGAAATAGAGGGAGTGAGCTTCCCAATGCCATTGCGACTTCTTCTCGGGGAATAGATTGTGGATTTGAGTGCAGAAGCTTTGTCCATGTCTTCTGGATGGTGGGTTCATTGAATTCGCTCCCAATTGTGCATGGGAAGTGTTCTTCTTGAGTGGCGGTGACTGTCAGCAGTTGTGGAAGTGTAGCTTGACTCGTTCAGTAGAGCACTTGGGATCTACGTACGAACGGTCTTCTGGGTAAGGGATCCCAGAAGACAGAGCAGTCAGAGCAGCGAAGTGAAGAAGAAAGAAGCCTTCTTCCCGCAACAGAAGACGACATCCTCGAGTAGAAGACGGTGCAACAGTACTCACGTTTGTTGTCTTCCTCCCCAAACTATTACAAGCAGGGATGGCTTGTTAGTCAGGATCCGGACTAGAAGCCTGTCGGAATCTTAATTTACTCTTTTCATCTTGTTTTCTCTTGTTTGGATTTTCTCTTCTTCCCCATCTTCCCTCATCTTCCCCATCCTCTTACCTTCTTCTAGTGAGTTTCCGAGACTTCTATTGAGCTTCCGTGAAGGTGAATGTCGTTGTAGTGCTGCAGGAAGACCATTTCTGTAGGCATAAGCCTGGGAAGGCTACAGGGGGCATACACCCTGTGATTTATCTAACCCGTTGGAATGTGAGTGTGAGAATAAGATGTAACGACCGTTACTACTTGACTTCTGCGAAGCATGGCAGCCTTCTGGAGGTGTGAGAAGACGAGTTGAACCCCCAGAAGACGAGAATCGCTTCGGGAAGACGGTATCGAGAAGACCGGAAGAAGTAATCTGAAAGCAGGAAGATCGTCTTCCCGAGCTTCTCTGTGAATAGTTGTGTGATATTGTCATTGCTAGTTGGTTGTTTAGTTCCAGAGCACCATTTGGCGTGCCTGGAAGACGTGTTGTTTTGTGTGGTTTTGTGAGAAGACGGGATTTCTAGGCAAAACCCGTGTGTTTGTGTGTTTGAACAGATCTTAGAACTTAGAGCAGCGTTACTTGTGCAAATCCTCTGTGGGAACGATATCTTGTATACTAAATGGGCAATAGGAGAAATCCTACGTCACTACACCTTGTCATTTTATGCACAACCAAACAAAATAGTAGTTCTCACACTTTAGAATATTCTAATATTCTGTCCTCAAATACCTCCAACTCTAACTGTGACTACTCCTAGTTATCTGTCACTAACTTAGAGTATGGTCTAGCCTTGGGACTTATTTAGAAGACTCACCACACATAGTTATAACTATCCATATATTTACTACTATGCAACTCCTAGGTGTTACATTGACTCCCGGACTAAGTTTTCACTCCGTCCTCGGAGTGAACGATGACTTTCCTTTGATGAAAGAGCTTGAGCTTGTCGTGATTCACCCGGTCAAACCTCCGTCCTCCTAGCTTTTTCAAGTCGTATGTAAAATTACTCCACACCTTCTTGATGATGAAAGGACCAAAGTAGCATGGAAGGAACTTCTTCCTAGCTCTCTTATACCTAATGGCATCGAAAAGCATTACCATATCTCCTTCCTTGAATGGCTTCACTTCTCTCTTACCGAGACGCTTGTCGTAATATTTCTTCTGACGTTCTTGCGCCTTCTTCATCTGAACCATTGCCACCACTCGTGCTTCCTCCAACTCCAATAGTTGCTCTCTTCTAGACTTCTCGGTTGCTGCTCCAATCGATCTCTTTAACCTCTTATGGACAGTTTGAAAGGTAGGTAAATCAAACTGTATGGGCAACTTCGATTCCACATCGTAAACAAGATGAAAAGGAGTGTACCCCGTCGAAGTCTTCGTAGTAGTCCTATACTCCCACAAGATTGCATGTAACCTCTTATCCCAGTTGTGCTTCGCATCCTCCATATCAGCATCCTTGGCCAGCATCGTACACAAGGTATGATTGGTCTTCTCAGCTAACCCGTTAGCGTTCGGTTTGTAAGAAGTTGTCACTCGCGGCTTGATGGAGAAATGTTCCAACATAGCGGTTGTGATGCTTCCCACAAATTCACCTCCTCTATCAGAAACCAACTCAATAAGGCATCCAAACCTAGTAATGATCCGTTCCCATAAGAAACGACCAACCTCTTCCTCACTTGTGGCTTTAAGGGGTCTGGCTTCCACCCACTTGGTCAGATAGTCAGTTGCAATCACGATATATCTGTTGCCACGAGGAGTTTTGTTTAAAGGGCCGACATGATCAATTCCCCACTTCTCAAACGGACCTAACACAGGAACTGATCTCAAGGGAGGAGTGCTAGTAGACTTCTTGGCAAAGGCTTGGCACACATCGCAAGTTCTGCAATACTCCAGACAGTCCTTGAAAATACCCTTCCAATGATATCCAGCATCTAAGATTTTGAAAGCCGTCACCTTACCAGCAAAGTGACCACCACATACAGGTCCATCGTGGAACTCCAGCATCAACCTTGCAGCTTCCTCCTTGCCCATAGCTCGTCGTAGCAATCCATCTGCACCTTGATGAAAAAGAACTCCTTCAACAATGGTGTATGGCTTACACCTCCTCATTAGAGCATTCTTCTCTCTCGCTCGCATACCTTCAGGAAATGATCCGTCAGAAAGGAAATTCCACACCTCCTTGTACTCTTCCGGCACCTCGCTGCTCAACGTGATGGTCATCAAGTCTTCATCCGGAAAAGTATCATCTAATGGTTCTTCCCCCAATTCATCGTAAGCTCTAGACAACAAATCTGCGTTGGCATGCTTCCTCCCCGGTCTATCCTCAATGACATAATCATATTCTGCCATGAGGATCTTCCATCGAGCTATCCTTCCCTCCGCGTTGGGCGTATTGAAGATGTACTTCAAAGCTTTGTGATCAGTCACTATAGAAAATTTTCCTCCTAACAAATAGTGCCGAAACTTCTTCAAAGCAAAGATTACGGCCAACCCTTCTCTCTCTATCACAGAATAGTTATTCTCAGCCTGCACCATCTGTCTACTAGCATAAGCTATTGGATGGTCGTGTCCATTCTCATCTAACTGACTCAAGGTACATCCAATCGCAACATTGGATGCATCAGTATAAACAATGAATGACTTACTCCAGTCAGGTTTGGCGAGGATTGGGGCTATCACCAATGCCTTCTTCAACTCTTCAAACGCCTCCTTAGCCTTCTGATCTTGAAGTATCAGCTCGAAGACTACACCCTTCTTCATGTAGTTGGTCAACGATTGAGCTTTATTGGAAAAAGATGAGATGAATCTACGATAATATCCCACCATCCCAAGAAATTGTCTCAACTTGGTCAAGCTAGTAGGGAATGGTAGTTCGACTATCTTCTTCACCTTGTCTGGATCCACTCCAGTTCCATTTTTGGAGACGATGTGCCCCAACAGCAAACCCTCCTCGCATCCAAAAATGCACTTTTCTGGATTCAGGGATGCATTAGCTTGCTCCAGTCGCTCTAAGACTTTGATCAGATGATCAAAGTGATCCTCCTTCCGCCCATACACACAAAAGTCATCAATGAAGTCCCTAACAAACTTCTCAAGAAACGGTTCGAACACTTTATTCATGAACCATTGAAAAGTAGCTGGGGCATTACATAATCCGAACGGCATCACGCGAAACGCAAATGTACCCCACGGAGTAGTGAAAGTCGTAGATGTTGATGCTCAGGTACTATATGGATCTGGTTATATCCACTATAACCGTCTCCAAAACTGTACCATTCATGACCTGTGACTTCTTCCAAGATCTCATCGATGAATGACAACGGGTAGTAATCCTTCTTCGTGACCGCATTCAATTTCTTGTAATCCACACATACGCGAAGCTTACCGTTCTTCTTCTTCACGATCACGATGGGTGATACTCATTCTGAATTCTCCACTTCATAAATGAACCCAGCTTCCTTCAGTTTATCAATCTCTTCTTTGACGATCACTGCTGTTGGTGGGCTGATCCTTCGTTGCTTTTGTCGAACAGGTCTCGCGTCCTCCTCCACGTCGATCCGGTGCTTCTCCAATGTCACCTCCTTCAGATCTTTATAGCTGAAAGCAAACACGTGGATGTACTTCCTGAATATCTCCAAGAATCTTCTCTTCTCTTCCGAAGTCACCATGGGATCAAACTTGATGGTTGCTAGTCTTCGCTCTAGCTCCTCTCTACTTAATTTTGTTTTGTCCGGGTCCTTCTCAACAGATGGACGAGGGAGCAAATCAATTGCTCCAATATGAGGCATGATGCAATCCATATCAAACTCCTCACCTTCTGACGTCTCCTCGTCAGAAGAACCACCCGTATCTACTCCGGAGACACTTCCACTGTCTTCAGTTTCTGATTCCCAATAGTCGCTGGTTGGTCTATCAGAATCAGAAGTTACACAGCCACCACTTGAGACAGGCACCTTCACTCAATGGTTGCTAGGTCCTATCCTCAAGTAACCCTTGTGCCATCTATCAGTTGTACGAACGGCTCTCAACCAAGGTCTTCCAAGGAGTAAGTCATAGCTGGAATCTTTCAGAATTTGAAAAGACATTAAAGTTTGTACCGCCATAACCGACACCACTACTTTCTCTAGGACTCCGAGTGGTCTCACCCTTTGCTTGTTTTCCATACCAACAATGATGCTCGCCGGTCTCGTGGGTTTCATCCCCAACCGCTTCATCAAACGTTCAGATATCGCATTCATAGTAGAACTTCCGTCCACCAATACATCAGGTACAAAGTGTCCATTCAAACGAACCTCGATCTTGGATGCTTTAGTGCATACCTCAGAGGCCTGAGCATCCACTACACCAACTCCCACACTTGGGACGTTGATCTTGCCCTTAGATTTCTTCTTCTTGGTCCTTCGCGAGCTCAATCCTCCTCGAAGCTCTCTCCTCAAGCTTGGGTTGAGTGCGATCAATTGACCCACCGTTATGTTGGCTTTTTGCGTGCCAACATCCTCCACTATGTCATATCTAGGTTGAGCAGCTGAAATGGTGAAATCCTCCATTCCCAGCTTCTTCCTAGGCTCCTTCTGAGAAGAAGACATAGTGCTGGAATGAGTGCTCCTACTTTGAGAATCCCCAATGATCATAGGTTCCTCTGAAAACCTCGTCCTCTTCCTCTCGTGAGCTAAGAGTTCCACTTGAGAGTAAGAGCATTCTCCTCTCTCATAAACGTTTGGCACCTTCACCGCATCGATTGTGGCAAATCCTTTGTCTTTGTTTTGTGGCGGGACTCCTCCGCCCATATTTCCTCTTGTACCCTCATTGTTCCGTCCTCCATTTTGGATGGAGTGTGGACAATTCCTTTGAAAATGAGGACCACCACATCCGTAGCACGAGATACCACCGAATTCATTTTGAGGCCCTCGATTGAAATTTCCTCCATAACCTCGTTGGCCTCCTCCTCCTCCTTGGTTCCTCCACTCTTTCAACTGCACTACATTGATCTTCAGATCTGCCAACGTTTCTGTTATCTGTCTTAGTTCATCTTGAAGATTAGGCGTCGGAGGGTTGACAACAACCACAGCAGGCGTCGGGATTCTTTGAGCAGCTCTACCACTGAGTGTAATCCATGTGACACTCGCCGCCTTTGCTTCTCCTAGAAGAACGTCATCATCTTCCAAACTCTCTTCCATTCGAACTGCAATTTCAATCGCCTTCGCCTTAGTGGTGGGCTTCTCGTACTTCACCTGAGTTCTGATTTGAGGCTTCAGACCTGCCACAAAGTTCTTGGTAAGCATGGCCACAATTCCCACCATTGTAGCCTCCACATTATCACCGCTCTTCTTCAATATAGTCTTGAAACGAGCCTCCAACTTCTCGGTCCTTTCTGCGTAAACCCTCACCTTCTCAACATCTCCTTGCTTCAAGAAGGTCACCTCGGTCATGAGCTTCTCATAGCTCTCATCCGGCAGAAAGTTCTCAATTAGAGCCTCCGTCAAGCTTTCCCATGTATCCATCTAAGTCTTGTTCCTTCTGTATTCCTCATACCAAGTCAATGCGGTATCCTCTAGGAAATCAGGCAATAGTGATGCCCACTCTTCCTTCTTCCTCTCATGGTTTCCTATGTATGCTCGCTTGAAATCTCGCACAAAGGTTTCTACATCCTCACCATCCTTTCCATAGAAAACCAGAAGCTTCCCCATCTTAAATTCTTGATGTCTTCTCTTCTCCTCAACACGATATCTCTCTTCGTTTTCTAATATAGGATGAACATTACTAACTCCATGCGAGCATAATCAACCATCGGTAGCAAGAAAGGAAAGGGTTCCACCATAATCACCTGCGCTATCTCCTCACCGAACGTATGCATGAGTCGCATCCTCATTGTCACCTTCTCCACCATCTGGATTATCATCTCCATCATGCGTTAGCTGAATTTTCGTCTGAAGATGGCAGCTTCTCCATTTCAACTCCTTGCTCCTCTCTCAATCTTCTAGACGTAGATGCCAACAGGGCAATCACGTCTCCACACTTGTGCTCCTTTGGCAAACCTTCAATTCCATAGTTTGAGCAGATGTTTTCGTCTTTAAAAACACGCAAAGGAGACGATGGACCAACTCGGAGACCTAGATCGATAGAACTCCTTCCTTCGCGAGGGTTTTCTCTCTTGAATCTCACGGGACAACTTGCTGCATAGTGACCCAATCCTCTACAAAAGTAGCACCACGGTTCTGCCCTCAACTTCTTCTTGGAAGAGTCTTGCTTGTTTCTCTCCGTTCTCTCTTCAAATTCGACCTTTAACTCTCTAGAACGTTCGTCCACACCCACTATGACATCAATATTTTGAGGAAGGTTCCTAAGCCTCACTACCCACTCTTTCTGACCCTCCATGATCTTGACTTAAATTCGACCTCATGCAGATTTTGATCGATTGGACTACCAGCTGAACTTTTGACAGCGATATCTTTAGCTCTGTAGCTCCAAAACTAGTGATCTTTGGATCAATAGATAGATCAGGAGCTTCTCCAGTCCGTCGTGAAGTTTCAAGGACGTCCGAGAAATACGGAGAAAATGACGGTGACTGTAAACTCGATCAGAAAACGAATCGTCTACACCTTCAGACTCTTAGTCTCTCCTCCTTTTAGTCTCAACGATAAGGACTATCACTCAAAGAACCTGATAAGAGTGATCTGATCCTCTACCCTCATGAACATATAGGATTATATGAACCACTCTACTCTCAGATTTAAACTCTAACACTCGACACGTTCTCTTCAGCTGATTCTAACATCCTATGTGTACAAAATGTACAAGATGACCTCAAATGCATTGTAGATGACAACCGGATACACGAATGGCTCTAAGGTCTCTAGCATGGCAGTAGCTCTAGCCTCTCCAAGAGATCTCTCGATATGCTCTCTCATAACGTCCTTCTGTCTAATGTAAAACTGCACACGAAACATATCTCTCAAGCCTCCTAGTAAGGTCCCGGCAACGTAACCAAAAATGTGACCCTCAAGCTTGCTACCGGTCATGTCTCTCACCCAGGGTAAACCTCTGATGGCCTTTGAGGGGGCGCATCATGGAACTAGGAGGCCTCGACTAAATCCAACTCTCAACATTCTCATATCCCTTCCTCGCTGGGAACGAGAACTCTCATGGAGACGTAGAGATGAAAAACACGCCCTTTATAGATATGGCCTAACGGCTTCCAAATACAAGGCAAAGGGAGGATGAGAGGTCACTCCACAACCCCTCTATTTATACTATTGCAGATTTACCATGGTAACTTCTTGTAAATCTGATTTACTGCAATTTATCGAGACCAAGTCAAAGGTAAAAGTCCTAAGTCAAGAGTAGATTTCTCCTCCTTTGACTCTACTCTAATAATTAGGATCCTTCTAGAAGTATAAAAGAATCTTTGAAAGGAATCTCGGATTGCTCCTTATAAGATAAAATATTAACACATAATTGAGCCAAAAAGGTCAACAACCCTCTTGATTGTTTGACCCTTAAGTCTCTACAACCAATAAAAATCAGTCACGCATAAGACAAGAGTGTATTATTCACATCCTTGTCATTTTATGCACAACCAAACAAAATAGTAGTTCTCACACTTTAGAATATTCTAATATTCTGTCCTCAAATACCTCCAACTCTAACTGTGACTACTCCTAGTTATCTGTCACTAACTTAGAGTATGGTCTAGCCTTGGGACTTATTTAGAAGACTCACCACACATAGTTATAACTATCCATATATTTACTACTATGCAACCCCTAGGTGTTACAAGACAGCCTTTTGGGGGTGTGAGAAGACGAGCTGAACCTCTAGAAGACGAGAATCGCTTCGGGAAGACGGTATCGAGAAGACCGGAAGAAGCAACCTGGAAGCAGGAAGATCGTCTTCCCGAGCTTCCCTGTGAATAATTGTGTGATATTTTAGTTGGTAGTTGTTTGTCTAGTTCCAGAGCACCATGTGGCGTGTCTGGAAGACGTGTGGTTTTGTGTGGTTTTGTGAGAAGACGGGCTTTTTAGGCAAAACCCGTGTGTTTGTGAGTTTGAACAGATCCTAGAACTTAGAGCAGCGATTACTTACGTAAATCCTCTGTGGGAACGATATCTTGTATACTAAATGGGCAAAAGGAGTAATCCTGCGTCACTACAGTTATGCCAAATTGAAGTTCAGATTGTGTCAGAATTGCTTCACTTTTGTTGATTTTGGAGTTTTCAGTGTCAATTGCAACAGAGTCGAGGAAATTGCTTCAAACTTTCATGGTTGCTTTCACTGTCAGCAGCGCTACGACTATCCAAAAAGTTTCAAGTCATTTGAGTGAGTGAGTAATTCAAGGCGACCACTGAAGCAAGGGGGGTCTGAAAAGCTCTCATTATAGAGCAACAACTTCAGAGAACGAGATCTGGAGAACTATGTACAATCAAGAGGTCACAGAGACGTTCAGCATCCTGTAGACTCTAAATCCTATAAGAATCATCGAAAGTGATCGAGCCAATTCTCTGTTCTAGGTCGAAATAGCTATCTGGGTACTAGAAATTACCGTAATTTTCTTACTCAGAACTGATTTCAGCTCTTGGTGATGAAGGAGAACGGAGTCGCCATGAGTCTTAACCTGTTGTTTGGGTTCTCGGAGCTGCCAGGTACTACCGCCGTTGGTGCTATATTGAGATCTGAGTAGTGTTTTTGGAGCATGCATGCTTTACCTTGCTGGAATGCTTGGTAGACCAAGGTGTACAGCAAGTTGTATCGAGACTCGATCAAGTTGATTGAGCGATCCTATAGTATCTTTCAGTTGTATCAAATAGAGTTGTGGTGGCCAAACTGATGGGTAGCTAGCGTCGCTAAGAAGTTGTTAAATCATGCTTCTAGTGATTTAGAGTTACTTGCATGCAGATAGTACAGAGTTGAGTATTTCAGATAGACTACAAAAGGATTTGTATGTAACACAAATTTGTCCAACTTATACATATCATTGGACCGTAGCAACCTTTAACCTTGAGTCGAGAGATACAAGGTCACTTGTCCGAGAAGAGTAGATAGAGAGCATTAGGGTTGAAGGATCAAGGTTCAGAGCCAACCTGTTCAAGTCATCTATCTCTACACAGTCATATATCCCATGTATTCTTAGACAAAAAAACACGTTATACGATAGCTGATGAACTCGACGTGAAACGTCTGGGGTGAGAGATGCGTGCGTGGTTTTGCCACCATGGACATTGAAGGATTGGGTCATTACATAGATGAGGCTTCTACATCTGGAGAGGCCCCAAAGGTGATCAAGCTTTCACGGTCTGATATGCGATTGCTTGAGGCATTTGCGTTGGTAATGCAACAACAACAAGCCACCGAACGAAAAGAGGTAATGGCTACTAGAGCCTGGCAGTCTGTTGTGGGATTGCTAGATCAGTTTGACAGGAAGAACATATCCAAGTATCTGAAGTACTTTCTCGAGAGATGGAATTGAGTAAGGTGCCAGAAAGAGAGATGGTGAGTACATTTGAGCTTGTTATCGTACCTGAGCTACGAGAGCATGCGAAGGACATCATCCATCTCATGGTACTACATGGGAAGGATTTACTCTTCAGTTGAAAGAAGAATATTCTTTAGAGGATGCAGACCGAGTGACTAAAAAATCATTCATGGAGTGGGTAAACAAATCCAACAAAGGGCTTGTTGCCACAGAACTATTTCGGGAGTTTAAGAGACAATTCCTTCAGTTGTCTCGGATGGAGAAGCTCACATTGGAGAACGACAAGGTGGAGTTGTTCCTGCAAGCAGCTAACAATGAATTACAAAGGGAGTTGCTGCTTCTGGAAGATAGGATGGAAGATAACGGACTCACAACTGATTGGAGAAAAGTCTCTGAAGCAGTGAGTGTACTTGCCAAACGAGAGTACCGGAGAGGGAAGGTGGTGATAAGACAAGAAGAGAGACCACCGCCGATCATACTACCTCGTAGGCAACCAATGGTACCTAATGTGCAAGCACCTATTGTGCATGTATCTCAAGTTTCACTTCCTACTGTTCCTGTCCCGAAAGTAGCATTGCAAAGAGATGCTATGGAAGAGTTGGTAAAAGGGATGAGAGACTTGCATATAAAGTTAGCAAGGTTGGAAGAGAAGGGAGGAGCACATGATACCAGACCTGCTCCTAAGCAAGATTATGTACAAAGATGCATTTGGTGTGATAGTTCTGATCATGCTCGAAGAGAGTGTGATGATTTTGCCAAAACTCTACGAGATGGAGTAGTCTATTGGAAGGAAGGAAAGATTGTTTTGAAAGATAATGGAGAGATTCTTAGAACCAACTTCAGGAAAGAAAGAATGAAGCAAGTACTAGAGGAGTATCTATCTCAGCATGCTATTGCGTTAGTAGAAGCTGCTACTTATGGGGTTGAGGTAGTACAAGAAAGAAGTGCTTCTAGGAAGCATGGAGATACTCTTGATATGTGGAGTCACGCGGTGAGCACGAACAAAAAAAGAAAAATGACAAGAGAAGAGTTGCTCAGAACAGCCACGGAAATCAAGGGTGCTACTAGATGAGATGATCCCGTGGATATAATGTTTGTGCATGTTTATTTGACGAAGAGCCAACATGAGGCTCTCATGGAGGAGAAGCGCAAACGAGATGAAGCAGGCCCTAGCGAAGAGAGAGTAGCTCTCAAGAGGCAAACAAGAGGAGAAAAGTTCAGATCGGAGATTATGTCTCTATCAGAGGAGACTATGGAAGAGGTCATATCCTCTACTCCTGAAAAGTCAGAGAAGAGCAGAGGTAAGGAGAAAGGTAAATCTCCTTCATACAAGCTTCAGTCTGATATTGAATCTGCTACGGATCTGAAAAGAGTACTAGAAGAGAGAATACTCAATGTCAAGATCGAGTTTATCTTGCGAGAAGTTCTTGAGATTGTCAAGAAGGAGTTTCATGATGTCATTATTGACATCATCGAACGAAAAAGACAATTGGCAGGAGAAATCGCTGTGTCTAATGCATCAGACACAAAGATATCAAAAGAGGAAGAGTTAGAACTAGCTCAATGCTGCATCAACCGCAAGGTTTGGTTTGAGGATGATAGTGATGATAAGATCTCTAGTCATTACACTAGAGGACATTGGGCTAGAGCTACTACCCAAGTCTTAGTGAAGGTAGGAGAGATGACAGATCCGGTGGTTGCTCTCATTGATCATGGATCAGAGATCAATATTGTCTCTAAGGACATCTACAAGCAAGGTGGATGGCCTGTTGATATAGATCATGGTTGGATGATCAGAACAGCGAACAACACACGAGGAGAACTCTATGGAGCTTGTCCTGATGTGAGAGTGAAGGTTGGAGATGTAACTATTGAACAAAACTTCTTGTTCAAGATAGTACATCATACCCGGTGATACTCGGTCAACCTTACATTACAGCTGTGAGGATGGAGACCAAGGTTTTGGATGATGGATCTGCTTATACGCGGATCAGAAGTCAGGATGGCAAGAGAGCGATACAGTTTCTAATAGTATCAGCAAACCACGAGCGAAACAGAGATTATCTGAAGGTTGGCTCTGTGCCTAAGGTCACGAAGGAGTTCAAAGATTTTTGACAAGTGCTGCTATAAAGCGAGGACGTAGTGATACATTGGAGAAGGTACTCTCGCTAGAGAAAGAAAGTGTTTTTTGTACAAGAATTGTGAGATTTTCTGGGAGTGGATTTGCTACACATACACGACTTGCTGACTTGCAAAAGTGGGAGTAGAAGGTTGTGCGAAAAACTAAAAAAGACCTAAAGAGAGTTGGTGTGCTTGAAGAGGATGATAAGATAGAAAGTGTTTATTTGGAGTTAGGATTGGGAGATTTCATCGATGAGCTTGCTATGCATGAGCAAGAAGATGAGGATCATGTGGTGGAAGTACACTCTGGGGAGCTCTATACAGCTATAGAGTCATTCGTAGATCCTGAAGTTAGAGTTGATATTAGGTACAAAATGGTAGACAAGAAGGTAAAACTTGTTGCTCAACCATTACCTAGTGATTCTAACCAGCGAGTCCAACAATATTCGAAGGAGAAAAGCTTGAGAGATCTTAGCCTAGTTGGTCACAAGTTCACTGAAGCTACGCTCAAGGAGTTGAAGGTTGGTTCCGCAGATTTTCTTTTGCTTGTGGAGGAGATTAGGTTTAAGGAGATGTTAGCTAGACATGGGAAAGCTTTTGCTTTTGAAGCCTCAGAAATCGGATGTGTAGATCCTAGCATTATGGCACCAATGATCATATTCACAATTCCACATGCTCCTTGGGACTTGAGGCCAATTCTTGTACCTAGAGCGCATCTACCAAAACTCATAGAGCTCTTGAAGGAGAAGATGCAGATGAAGATCTTGGAACCATCATTTGCACCATACTCTAGTCGTTGGTTTACAGTACCAAAGAAGAGTGGTGCATTACGATTCATCCAAGATATGCAACTTGTGAACCAAGTGACCATCAGAAAAACAAGCATAGGACCTATCGTCGGAGAGTTTGCTGAAACGTTTGCTGGGAGGGCTATTTACTCTATAAGAGATCTTTACTCTGGATACAATCAGTTTCAACTTGCTGAACAGAGTAGAGATATCACCACCATGAGGACACCGTTGGAGTTGGTCAGAATGTGCACGCTACCACAAGGAGCAACAAACTCGATAGCGCACATGATGAACGGGATGAACAAGGTTCTTCGTGAGTTCATTCCTGAGAAGACCATGCCTTTCTTGGATGACATTCCAATTAAGGGATGCGTTGAGGAAGAGAAAGATGAGACAATGGATCAGAAGGGGTGTAGAAACTTTGTTGCTGATCACATTTCAGATTGTGATAAAATCTTATCACGACTTGAAGAGACGCACTTGACACTATCAGGTGCCAAGTCTTCATTTGGAGTGCGAGAAGTTGTGATTGTGGGGCACATATGTGGTTGGTTTGGACGCAAATCTGATCCTGGTAAAGTGGATGTCATACAACGGATGAAGGATACTTGTGGTTCAACAACGGAGGTGAGAAGGTTTCTTGGAGCTTGTGTCTTCTATCATGTATGGATTCCACATTTTGCACATGTGGTTGATCCTCTTTATGATCTGTTGAGAAAGCACAAGAGGTTTGCATGGGAGGAGAGACATACAGAAGCGATTCAGAGATTGAAGCAGTTGTTATATTCTCCACCTGTACTTCGTCGTGTGAGCTATGAGGATAGCAAACCAGTGATATTCATTGTTGATACTAGTCTGATAGCCATTGGATGGGCGATAAGACAAGATGATGAAGAAGAGAATCAATTTGCAGTCAGATATGGAGCAAAGGTGTTGAGTGAGCGAAAAGAAACTATCCTCAAGTGAAGAGAGAGTTATGGGGAGTAGTTACAGCTATGAAAGCTGAAAAGGACTATTTGATTGGAGCGCCAGTAGTAGTAGAAACAAATTGTTTATCACTATTAGGGATGATTACAAACTGTAACACCCCTGATATTGCTATGCTACGCTGAATTACTTATGTCAAGTCCTTAAATCTTAAGTTCAGACACATAGCGGGGAAGAACAATCCAGTAGCTGATATGTTGTCTCGTGGGAGGTATGAGGATGAGGAGGAGATGGTAGAAGATACAGAAGACGTCGGTACTACTATTTTCTGTAGAGCTCAAGGAGGTGAGAGTGAGCATTCTAAACTGTTCATGGAGGAGCTATATGAAGGAGAATGGATAGAGATAGGACGCTATCTAAGCTTGTTGACTAGACATCCAGGATGGAGTGATGCCCACTTTAAACAAATCAGGAGCAAGGCTTATAACTACTTGCTACAATGTGGTTATTTGTGGAAACATGCTAAGCAAGGTGGTAAGATGCCACAAAGGGTTGTGTGTATGGTTGACATGTAGAAGTTACTCATGCAGGAGTTTCATGAGAGCTTGCGGGCAGGACATAGAGGTATTTATGCCACTTTTACAAAGCTGAAGGAGAGATATTGATGACGTAACATGTACAGAGATGTAGTTCAATTTGTGGAGACATGCCAAACTTGTCAAGAGTATTCGGGAATTTGACATCGAGATGGGTTACATCCTACTTATCTACTTGCAATGCATTATAAGTGGGTAGTAGATCTTGTTATTATGCCAGTTGGTATATGACAGATGCGATACTTAGTTTTGACACGTGAGGATTTGTCCAACCAAGTGGAAGAGCGAGCCTTACGAACAAAATCCACAGAAAGAGTCTGCAAATTTTTGTTGGAAGATGTGATTTGTAGATATGGTTGTGTTGGGAAGATCACGACAGATCGAGAGGAGCTGAACAATGATGAGACTAAAGCGTTTTTCAAGAGGTGTGGTGTGAAGTTAGCTCTCACCACAGTCTACAATCCAGAGGGTAATGCGAAGAGTGAACGTGGTCATCCTCCTATTGTGAAAGCTATTGTGAAAGCTTGCAAGGGGAGGGCAAGAGAATAACCAAGATTTCTTCCATTTGCATTATGGGCTGATCGTCCGACGCATAGTTCAGTTACGAGATATATGCCGGTGGAGTTGATGCAGGGGCAGAAACCTATCATGCCCATTGAGAAGCACATACCCACTTGGAGTGTTCTACCTTGAGAGGATGGTATGTCTACAAAAGATCTTCTTGCTGTCCGAATTCGTCAACTAGAGAGAAGACCTGAAGATGTAGAGATTACATTGGAGAAGCTGAAAGAGGCGCGCTTGAGAAACAAGGACGGATTTGATAAACGTCACCGGTTAAGGCCAAAGGAGATTAAAGAAGGAGATTGGATGTTGGTCTACGATAGTAGCTTGGACAACCAACACAGTGCGTTTAGAAAATTCTCTAAGTGATGGTTTGGCCCGTATGTGGTTCTTGTCATGCATGACAATGCCACATATTCACTAAGAGAGCTTGATGGGGCAGAGCTTAAGGTTCCCATTGCAAGCAAGCGATGTCGTGTCGTGGACCGGCTCCTACTTGAAATTCAAACTTCGATGCTTGTCGCTCCAAAGACATTCATGAGAAGACAAGCTAGGCCCTAGCTTACGGGTTTTTGGCACAATCTCAGATCTCCATTTTCATCGCATAGATGGGTAGAGCTCCTTGTCAGCTTTCCATAGGCACTTTGTCTACTTCGTTTGGACGCCTAGTGGAGAAGTTACAAGACTCGAAAGATGGAGAAAAAAAGCTAGGCTCCAGCTTCCGGGTTTTTGGCACCACTTCGGATCTTCGTTTTTATGGCACTAGTGGATAGAGCTCCTTGTCAGCTTTCCATAGGCACTTCAACTACTTCGTTTGGACGCCTAGTGGAAAAGTTACAAGACTCGAAAGATGAAGAAAACAAGCTAGGCCCAGCTTATGGGCTTTTGGTGCAACTTCGGATCTTCACTTTCATCACATGGATGGGTAGAGCTCATTGTCAGCTTTCCATGGGCATCTTGTTTACTTCGTTTGGACATCCAGAGAAGAAGTTATGCGATTCGAAAGAAGGTAAAATCAAGCTAGGCCGCTAGTTACTTGTTGACTGGGTATTTAGGGCTTCAGGCGTTATATCAAAGACGCAAGGGGCCTGCTTCTTATTATTCCGGAAGAGACTTCGTACGTACAGAGACTGTGACAAGGGGGCAGCTTAGGGGCTAGCTTGCACCTGTGACCTGTCAACGGACGGTTCGGGAGATTTGGGAGTCCAATGCAAGCGCGCAAGGCGTCGTTGGGTTCAGATATGTGCAGGCTACGCACTGGTTCAAACAGTTTGGGAAGAGACGGATCGGGGGTTGTGTTCTGAGTGAAATTGAGACGCAGGAAGCAGATTTGGAGTTACTTGTGAAGGAGAGTTGGACCGTTCGGACCGTTCTGGAGTCCAAACTTGCTGTGCTTGGATCCATCAAGATCAGAACACCGAGTTCTACAGGAAATTGAAGACGATACGAGTTTTCATCGGGCGGTCCAAGAGATTTGAGTGAAATTGGCTCGCAAAGAAGCGCTTACATCAGATTTTCATTCGTCTGCGACATGAGATTGGGTTGTTCTTCGCGATCGGTGAGCCAAGCTCTTCGTTCTTGGTGCCTACGCGATCAGGGAGTCTTCATCTACGTATAGGAGAAGACTGTACGTAAATTGGATTGTTGGTTTGGGTGTGGTGAGCAAGTTTGAGTCGCAGAGAACTGATTTACGTCAGTTTTTTGCAACATGCGACCAAATTTCTTACGTGGTTTTGCAAGGGGAACTCCAAACGGCTTGTTTGGAGTCCTCTTGGGTTCAGGGTAGCTAGATCTATCTGCCAGAGAAGACGGATATCAGTTTAGACGATCCGTTTGTGTGGTGTGTGCGGTTTTAAGCCGTAGGGAGGAATTTTTGAAGTTTCAGTCACCTGCGACCAAAAATCGACGATATCTCGGCTGTTGGGAGTCGGATCTGAAGGTTTTCTGGGTTAACGGAGTCAGCGGAGGAGACCTTATCGACATCTGAAGTCCGTTCGGCGAAAGGAGGAAGTTCACAGATAGGTCTTTTTCGGTTTCTTCGCTACGGGTTTTACTCTTTTGAGTTCATTAGAGTTCTGGTTGGCTGTATACAGCTTGTGGTAGCTAGCTTTAGCTAAGAGCTTATACATGGATGTGGTTTGGACTTGGGTTTGGATCGCGTGATACTGCTGTGGCTCTGTTTGTTAGCAAAGGGAAGTTTCTCTTGCTTTGAGCTACGCTTCGGTGGTTTTGGGTCAGGGTTGTGATTCAAGGGTTGTTTTTAGGGGCTTTTGAAGCAGGTTACAGACCGCTCTGGTCTGTTTCTCAGTTCTGTGCTCTTAGGAGAAAGAATCTGCAGTGTACATACATTTGGAGTGTATATATCGCAGCGTTTGTTTTTGTGGTTGTTTTTCTTTGTCTTGTCTCTTTTCAGCACACAACATCTCCACAGCCAAGAACCTTATGTTTTCTTGGACATCCTTCACGCAATATCCGACACGACATCAGTGGTGAACTCGACGTGAAGGTCCGGGGTGGAGATTTCTGTGTTGGAACTGGAAGAAGAGATCAACAATCATGAACGAGGATGAAGATGGATTTGGTTGTTCGGGAGGATGTTGTGGACGGATGATGATGGATTTGTAGACGATTGGGATCATGGGAGGATGGGAGGATGGGACAAGCCATGACTATGGACGGGATGGACGGATTAGAGGGTATACCAGGGATGCAGTTGGATGCAGCAACTGCACTATTGTTTCAAGCCTTCACTTTGTTTATGCGACAAGAGCAAGGGAACCAACAAAAGGAGACTTTGGGGACGAAGGTGCTTTGGAGGGTGATCGACAAGCTCGATCTATTTGGTGGGAGAGACATCTCCGAGTACTTGAGATGTTACAAGATGGAGATGGATTTGGATCGGGTACCGGAGAAGGAGATGATCAAGACGTTCGAACTCGCTGCGGTGCCTGAGATAAGGGAGCATGTGAAGGATCTAACAAAGCGTTTTGGGAAGAACTGGGATACATTTTCACATGCGCTGATGGAGGAATATTTCTTGGGAAACTCATATAAAGTAACCAAGAAATCATTTTTGGAATGGGTCAACCGATCCAGCAAGGGTTTGCAGCCTGCAGAGTTGTTAAAGGAGTTTGAGAGACAATTCTCTCAACTACCTCGGGTGGACAAGCTAACCTTCGAGAGCTACAAGACGGAGCTGTTTCTTCAAGCTGTGGATGAACCATGGTAGGAACAGTTGGAGCTACTTCTGGAGGATGGAAAGGTTGCATTCACAAGTACAGGTACTCTCCTTCAAGCCAACGTTGGTAAAGGAGGGATGAAGAAGTTTGTGGATGATTACTTTGCGGCACATGCAGTTGTAGCTATCGAAGCTACAAGTTATGGTGCTAGGGTGGAGGAGATTGAGCATAATCTCCATAGAGATGGTTTGGGTGAGCGAGGATCTAAACGAGCTTAAGTTGGATACTGCATCCACGATGCAGAGTGAGAAGAAGGGACAAGAAGAGACTTCTTCAGGGAAGCGAGCTGGTGAGGATAAGGGTCAACATGAGACTATTCTTTCTGAACTGGCAATGGAGGATGATCTTTCACAACCGGAGGAGATGGTTGGAGTGCAGACAGTGGACATGGTTGATCTGGTTGCAAACATACAACAACCAGATATTGATGCAGTGATGGATGTGAAGGGAGGTTGGGAGGAACACATTCGAGATGCATAGGTTGGGTTCCTATCACGGGAGGTCTTGGGTGCAGCTACAAGGAGAGTCCATGATGTCATCATTGACATCATCAAGGACAGACATGCTAAGGGTGACGGAGAGTGGATGGATGCTCTGGAGGCTACGGGTATAGGATGATGGGTAATGATGGCTTACAGGGGAGAAGCCATTGCTGAAAATGATTATGTTTGAAAGGTTGTGAAAGTTTACATGTGATTAGGATAGGAAGGATGAGGCTTGGGAGGTTGTAAAGATTTTCAGAAGAAGAGACCACAGAGGATGATGGTTAAAGAAGATACAATGTACGGAGACAATGATGGTTGCGGTTGAGGATTTTGGTTGCAGCAGTGTGGTTCTTTTTTTTTCAGAAAACAGAAAAAAGAGTTGGATACGTACGATGACATGTACAGACTTGAGGTTGAGAGTTACAGTCATGATACGGGTGATGATTGACATGATGGGGATGTCTACTACGACACTTGGGTCACAAATCTCGACGGTGAGGTTCTACAGGGTGGATGGAAGACAATTCTATAATATGATGGGTTATTCTTTCTATGTCTTCGCATATTGAAGATGTGTAGATTTAGAGGAGGTGATTGGATGGGAGGTTCGAGATGAAGATCGATGAGCATGGATCTAGGGAGGACCATGGCATGGTAGCAACTTTAAGATGACGATCAAGTTGCAACCTTGAGGATGAGGATTATGTAGAAGACCTTGCACATGAGGTTGGTTACGATGGGAAGTAGGGCGATATGACGAAGTGTGTGCCGGTCCACTCCTTGGTTGGTATCTCTGGTGCATACCACAGGATGCACAGGTTTGGAGGAGGTGGAGCTCATGTCGTGGACCGGCTCCTACTTGAAATTCAAACTTCGATGCTTGTCGCTCCAAAGACATTCATGAGAAGACAAGCTAGGCCCCAGCTTACGGATTTTTGGCACAATCTCAGATCTCCATTTTCATCGCATAGATGGGTAGAGCTCCTTGTCAGCTTTCCATAGGCACTTTGTCTACTTCGTTTGGACGCCTAGTGGAGAAGTTACAGGACTCGAAAGATGGAGAAAATAAGCTAGGCCTCAGCTTACGGGTTTTTTTGCACCACTTCGGATCTTCGTTTTTATCGCACCAGTAGATAGAGCTCCTTGTCAGCTTTCCATAGGCACTTCATCTACTTTGTTTGGACGCCTAGTGGAAAAGTTACAAGACTCGAAAGATGAAGAAAACAAGCTAGGCCCAGCTTACGGGCTTTTGGCGCAACTTCGGATCTTCACTTTCATCACATGGATGGGTAGAGCTCGTTGTCAGCTTTCCATGGGCATCTTGTTTACTTAGTTTGGACATCCAGAGAAGAAGTTATGCAATTCGAAAGAAGGTAAAATCAAGCTAGGCCCCTAGTTACTTGCTGATTGGGTATTTAGGGCTTCAGGTGTTATATCAAAGACGCAAGGGGCCTGCTTCTTATTATTCAGAGAGAACTTCGTACGTACAGAGACTGTGACAAGGGGGCAGCTTAGGGGCTAGCTTGCACCTGTGACTTGTCAACAGACGGTTCGGGAGATTTGGGAGTCCAATGCAAGCGCGCAAGGCGTCGTTGGGTTCAGATATGTGCAGGCTACGCACTGGTTCAAACGATTTGGAAAGAGACGGATCGTGGGTTGTGTTCTGAGTGAAATTGAGACGCAGGAAGCAGATTTAGAATTTTCAGTTATCTGTGAAGGAGAGTTGGACCGTTCGGGCCGTTCCGAAGTCCAAACTTGCTGTCCTTGGATCCATCAAGATCAGAACACCGAGTTCTACATGAAATTGAAGACGATACGAGTTTTCATCGGGCGGTCCAAGAGATTTGAGTGAAATTGGCTCGCAGGGAAGCGCTTACATCAGATTTTCGTTTGCCTGCGATATGAGATTGGGTTGTTCTTCGCGATCGGTGAGCCAAGCTCTTCGTTTTTGGTGCCTACGCGATCAGGGAGTCTTCATCTACGTATAGGAGAAGACTGTACGTAAATTGGATTGTTAGTTTGGGTGTGGTGAGCAAATTTGAGTCGCAGGGAACTGATTTACGTCAGTTTTTTACAACCTGCGACCAAATTTCTTGCGTGGTTTTGCAAGGGGAACTCCAAATGGCTTGTTTGGAGTCCTGTTGGGTTCAGGGTAGCTAGATCTATCTGCCACAGATGACGGATATCAGTTTAGGCGATCCGTTTGTGCGGTGTGTGCGATTTTAAGCCACAGGGAGGAATTTTTGAAGTTTCGGTCACCTGCGACCGAAAATCGACGATATCTCGGCTGTTGGGAGTCGGATCTGAAGGTTTCCTGGGTTAACGGAGTCAGCAGAGGAGACCTTATCGACATCTGAAGTCCGTTCGGCGAAAGGAGGAAGTTCACTGATAGGTCTTTTTTGATTTCTTCGCTACGGGTTTTACTCTTTTGAGTTCATTAGAGTTCTGGTTGGCTGTATACAGCTTGTGGTAGTTAGCTTTAGCTAAGAGCTTATACATGGATGTGGTTTGGACTTGGGTTTGGATCGCGTGATACTGCTGTGGCTCTGTTTGTTAGCAAAGGGAAGTTTCTCTTGCTTTGAGCTACGCTTCGGTGGTTTTGGGTCAGGGTTGTGATTCAGGGGTTGTTTTTAGGGGCTTTTGAAGCAGGTTACAGACCCCTCTGGTCTATTTCTCAATTCTGTGCTCTTAAGAGAAAGAATCTGCAGTGTACATACATTTGGAGTGTATATATCGCAGCGTTCGTTTTCGTGGTTGTTTTTCTCTGTCTTGTCTCTGTTTCAGCACACAACATCTCCACAGCCAGGAACCTCGCGTTTTCCTAGACATCCTTCACGCAATATCCGACACGACAGCGTGTGAAGCTCTTCAAGAAGCGAGATGAAGGGATAAGCATGGAGGAAGTCGGAGCAGAGTTTGATCTCTTGGATGATGATGGAGAAGAATTGGATGACGAAGATATTGCTAACGACAACATCAGTCAAGAGGACGAAGATATAGTGTGATGCCGACCATAACTTGTGAGTGTTGGCGCATACCGGAGGATGCGCAAGTTTAGAAGGGTGGATGCCGTGTTGAGGTTCGGCTCCTATGTGAAATTTTTGTGGAACGTAGGTTCTGTTTCTTTTCTGTGTTTCGTGAACTATATCGCGTAACTCGCCGAGCGGTGTGATGAGTGCCACGTTTGTGATTATCTGTTTAAGTGATCGCACGATAGAGGAACGTGGCAAGTCATCGATATGTGCGCGTTCACTTCCGTGGTCCTTGTCGTCGCATTTGTGTATAAAATGATGGATCGAAGATTCATAAGATATTCTCTTTCAACGAGTGATTTGTGAGGGTTCTTAGAGATCTGCATTGAAAAGTGAAGTGCTGCAAGCGTGGTGGTTATGGATGGAGGTTTGGTACCGGTTCCGGATCTTCCTTTCCCGAATCCATTTCATATCAAGCTTCATTGCATCCACCGCGACCACTTTCGACAATGGTTAGTTGCGTACTTTGGCGATGAATTCATGAGGAGAGTGATGGAGTTATAGCTTCCGGTGATCCTTCCGATTGTTACATACGGAGAGACTTGGGATATGACGGTGTACATTTTTTGTGAGGAACAATGGATCTCAACTATCCATCGAACGTTCCTTTCAATCTTTGGATCGATGTCCGATGTCATTGCAGACTGAAGATCAATCATGGGGCTTGGATCGTGAGAAACTTCAGGCAAGAATATTTCAATCGAGTGATAGCTTCACCGTTTCCTTTTGTCGTACCTTTTATTGTAGAACAGTTTTAGGTTGTAATATTAACGTTGTATTAGTCTGCGACTCAATCGTTTCAATTCTGGTTGAGCGCTTCTGTGTAGTTACGGACCGTGAAGAATCCACCGACATATCTGAAGGATTTTTTGTGGTCTTAGAGTCTTGATGATGTCTTGTGTCTCCTTAGAGTAAAAATTCGTTCTAGGGGAAAAAGTTGAGTGGAGAAAAGACAAAGTAAAGCTCTTTTTGCTCTATTCTTGGACCAATGGTGTTCTAGCTGATCCTCGCAATGTTTCTGTGGTTTTGGGAGGCTTTGGATGCCCATTCGTGAAACGGAGGGTATGGTTGGAAAGCTCTCAACCGGGGTTACAATCTGGGCTGAAGAATCGATCGATTTGATGGAAGGATGAGGGCGTTATGATCGATTGAGTGGAGGGGGGTGAAATTCGAACACATAGCTACGTTTCTGGTTGTTCCGAGAGACTCGTGAGGAGTTTTGACGAGCTGTCTCTTGGGTTCGAGAGCTGACGACGTTTTCATCGATTTGGATTCTGAACCGAACGATTGAAGTTGAGAAGTGCAGACGTGATAAGACGGGAATAGCGAACTATGATAGTCATGGATAGTTTGCTATTGCTTAAGTTTTGAGTCGAATTTCTGAGTGGAACTTTCCAGGATTGAAGCATGTCTTATCAGTAAGATACTTGGGCAGTTTCATCTCAAACGGTTGAGTAGTTTGTTCAGAATCTTGGATCAAATGTACTTGGGTCTGTAAAGCTCTTAAGTTAGCACAGATTACGGTTTGATCCATATTTGAGAATTGGTTTGAAATTTTGATCTAAAAATTGTTCAGGGTAGGAGTGAAGGATCCAATCAAGCTTCCTGTGAAGTTTGATCATCATTGGTCGACTAGTTCGGGAGGACTGAGGTCTCAAAGTTCAAAGATACTTCTATTATTAACGATTTTGGATTTTTCAGTCACATCTATTGTCATTTTGGTCATTTTCGAGCAATTTGGAGAGGAGTTTGTTGTTGAAACGGCCATGCTTGCATACAACTCGACATTGGAAGGTGTAGGGCTGATTTCAGCTCTTGGTGATGAAAGAGAACGGAGTCACCATGAGTCTTAACCTGCTGTTTGGGTTCTCGGAGCTGCCAGGTACTACCGCCGTTGGTGCTATATTGAGATCTGAGTAGTGTTTTTGGAGCATGCATGCTTTACCTTGCTGGAATGCTTGGTAGGCTAGGGTGTACAGCAAGTTGTATCGAGACTCGATCAAGTTGGTTGAGGGACCTATAGTATCTTTCAGTTGTATCAAATAGAGTTGTGACGGCCAAACTGATGGGTAGCTAGCGTCGCTGAGAAATTGTTAAATCATGCTTCTAGTGATTTAGAGTTACTTGCATGCAGATAGTACAGAGTTGAGTATTTCAGATAGACTACAAAAGGATTTGTATGTAACATAAATTTGATCAACTTATACATATCATTGGACCGTAGCAATCTTTAACCTTGAGTCGAGAGATACAAGGTCACTTGTCTAAGAAGAGTAGATAGAGAGCATTAGGGTTGAAGGATCAAGGTTTAGAGCCAACCTGTTTAAGTCACCTACCTCTACACATCCATATATCATGTGTATTCCTAGACAGAAAAACACGTTATACGATAACGGTCATACCACAGTTAGAAGGTCCGCCCTTCTCAAGAAACTCTTACGTCGACATTTGGTGCTTCCACTGAGAGCTCTTGGGGTGATTGATCACGGAGGTTGAGATTCTTATACAAGGAAGATATGGATCGCAAGAGCAGAAGTGTTGGTGCTACCTTTGGGGCTGGAGCATCAACGTCTACTGCTGCACCTTCAGCTGCACCTGCGTCTTTTACAGCGACATCTGCATCTGGTCTAGACACAGCTGAGATCTTGAAGACGCTTGCGGCCCTGGTCCAACAACATTCGATCGTTGGAGGGGGTGAGTTAAAGTCCACTAAGGCTTTGCAAGCTATTGTGAACATATGTGGAAGGTTTGAAGGTAGAGATATTTCTAGATATCTACGTGAGTATAGAGGAGAGATGGAACTAGTTAGAGTTACTGATGTTGAGATGATAGCAAGTTTTGAGTTAACTGTCATTCCTGAGTTGCGAGACCAAGTTAGGGATGTACAGAGAAGAAATCTTGGAATC
The DNA here is from genome assembly GCA_036924285.1 of Asterella californica. Classification (NCBI taxonomy): domain Eukaryota; kingdom Viridiplantae; phylum Streptophyta; class Marchantiopsida; order Marchantiales; family Aytoniaceae; genus Asterella; species Asterella californica. The sequence goes on from JAYKYS010000013.1 coordinate 1,072,467, forward strand.
TGGATGAGTTTTGAGCGATCTCTTCGAGAGGAGTTTCTTGAAGAAGATTCAGAGAGAGTTACTAGGAGGACGTTTCTAGACTGGGTTGAGCAGCAACCTGATCGGATGATGAGCCTGAATGAGTTGCTGAGAGAGTTTGGTCGGAGATATCGACAACTTTCAACTCTTGAGCGCATAACCTTAGATGATAGGAGAACAGAGCTTTTCTTGCAAGCTATCGATGATGTTACGGCAGACCGATATGCTTCATGTTAGCAGATTGATCGGCTGAAGGAGGTGTTACTATGGATTGGGGGAGAGTTGAGGATGTCGTCGTTATTCTAACAAGGCAGAGACGAGAGAGAGTGGCTGTAGGAGGACGAGCGCTTGTGAAAGTGATCACTCAATCTTATGCTGCTCCTCAAGTACAGCAGCCTCTAGCTCCTACTCCCAGACATGTTGTCTCGATTGCAATTCCTTTGATGCCAGTTGTGCCAGTTCTTGCACAAAAGGCACCTGTTCAGAGACCTGCGGAGAACCATGGTCAGCCGAATCAGATTGAAGACCTTATCCGGCAGATGCGTGAGTTGAAGGTGAGCTAGCTGGCTTGCAAAGGGAGCAACCACCAGCACTTTGCTGTTGCACGTCCAGGATGTGCTCCTGTTCGTAGATGTATATGGTGTGATAGTCTTGATCATTTCCGAGGAGACTGTCAAGAGCTCACAGTTGCTTTGCGAGATGGTGTGGTTCGTTATCAGAACGATAGGCTGCACCTTTCTTCTCCTAGAGAGTCGTTGAGCATGCAGTTTGGACGATGTCATGGCGAGAGTTTCCTGAGAAGGGTGAAACCTTCTAGCTGTGATACGATCGTGAAGAGGAGGACGAAAATCACATACAGAATACGGATCGCAAGAAAACACACCACCACGATTTTGATCTTGGTCCACGATTTTGATCCGGTAAAGATAAAACACACGGCGTGCAAGTAAATCTTCAACTCCAGATCATGCAGATTGAAAAGCTCATGCTCAAAGACTCAGAATATCAGAAAACTGCTCCCATGAAACACCAGCGCATTGTCAAGGTGAGAGTTTTCTTGAGAAGGGCAGAATCTTCTGGCTATGTTATGACCTTGAAGGCTGTGATATGTTTACTCAGGGAAGCACTAGGTTTCTAGCTGTGACTGGTTTACTCAAAGGGGTAGGCTTCAGGTTACAAGGTGACACTGTAAAACACTCATACAGGTCTCTTGGCTCTTCTGATATGTTCAGGAAGCAAAGTTCAGGCTTAACTAGCAATGATAAGATCAGACGGCGAACCTTCACACTCAAGATTGAGAAATATGTGAAGGTTTAGACTTCTAAACTTCTCCTACATGTAAAAGAGGCCCCACTGAGCACACACACGAAGTTTCAGCTTGAGATCAAATTCTAGCACCAAGATATCGACAGAAAAGTTCTAGGTAAAGATATTAAGACAATTTCTGATACTCAGACAGCTATTTCGACCTACAATAGAAAATTAGCTCGATCACTTTCAAAGATTCTTACAGGATTGGAGTCTACAGGATGCTGAACACCCTTGTGAAGTTAGGACTCCTGAATGTATACGGTTCTCCAGATCTCGTTCTCTGAAGTTGCTGCTCTAGATTGAGAGTTTTTCAGACCCCCTCTTCTTCAGCGGCCGCCCTGAATTACTCACTCACTCAAATGACTTGAAACTTTTTGGACAGTCGTAGTTCTGTTGACAGTGAACGCAACCACGAAGGTTTGAAGCAATTTCCTCGATTCTGCTGCAATTGACACTAAAAAAGTGATGCAATTCTGACTCAACTAGAACTTCAAATTGGCATAACTCCTTGTTTATTGATCCAAATCAATCAAGAATTTCACTGACTGTGCTTGGCACGACGAGCTCTATCCACTTGTGCTCTCAGATTTCGCAGTGTCCTCACCAAATGGTTGAACTCTCCTTAGACCTCTGTTTCTAAATTTAGAGTTTTACAAAAGACAAAAATGGACCAATGAGAGTTCATAGCTCCACTTGGTTGTCCTTTAGTACCCTAATCCACGTGGTAATGTAACTTCACTCATAGGCTGCCATGTTAGCTCCCCTAAAATGCCAACGCAAATCTTAAACTACCTAAAATGACACGCAGCCCTGAAAGTAAACTTAAACCAGCTAAAAAGCATGCATGGGCAACACGTAAGTACAACCCATGAGCTTAAACCCTATCAACATGATAAATCTAAGTTATGTACATTGAATATCATAGACAAGTAAGAAGTCACCTGCGCAAGCGCACAAATGCTTGAACAAGATAACTAGCATACTATCAGCCTACTAGGACTTAAAACGTATAACACAACGGTGTTAATATATGCATGAAGGACTAGGAGTAACATTAAGCTAACTTCTATCGCTACTAACTCCCAAGTGTCAGAGTAGAAGCGTAACCCGTAGCCGCCAATGTCCATAGCCTCCAGAATCGACTTCTCTGACGTCTTAACTTCACTCAGAGAGACTAACTCCTATAGAGAGGTGAATCATTTACTATGTGAAATGAATAATATCACGACATCCATCCCCTCCAAACCTGCACATCCTCCGATCGGATTGTGGAGATGAACTTGTCTTCCACGAGAAGAAGGTTGGAGGAATTCAGCGTCTTCTTCCATTTAGAGATCCAGCCAGCCATGGAGTTGGTGGAGAAGCGCGCGATGGCTCAAGAGAAGCCACTGCGGCCTGGATTTGATCTGCGCAACTTGATGCAGCAGGAAGATGTCCAGAAGAAGGTGGACGCGCTGGAAGCCAACCTCCGCATCACGAAGAAGCTTGCAACGAGGTACAAGACGGAAGTAGCCGCTTCTGTCAAGGAGTCAGCGTAGTTGAGGAAGAGCAACCAGGAGTTGCATGCACGTCTACAGCAACGTGACCCGGAGGTTCTGAGGATCCTAAAATCACCTCTCTCGCAAACAAGAAGACGACATGGAGGGCATTGCGAGAAGCCGTAGAAGCTCAAGCTGCAGCAGAGAAGACGTACGGGAAGAAGCAGAAGCCCGAGCGAATGAACTATGGCGCAGTCAATGGAAGCACTTCGCAAGAAGTTCAACTTCACCACGGGTAGGAAGCTTTTCATCCTAGCTAGAGAGTTGGATGACGATTCCAAGGTGATGTTAGTGGAGTGCAAGAACAGCATGTTACTTGGATCGGCAGATTGAGGACCTGAAGACACTTTATGGTCTTCCCTCGATCTCACGACCAGCAGCTACATCTTCCCATGCTCCAGGACCAGCGATCAGGACAGATTTGGAGAAAGAGGAGTTCGACCTCGCTGTCCACTTGGTAGTGACAGCGCTGGAAGCCGAGAAGACCGTGGAAGATGCCCCGGAAGACAGGGTATCTTCTGGAAGACAAGAAGTAGGTGTTTCGAGTGGACGAGATGACTTCCTCGGACCACTACGAAGTCATCCAGCTCTCAGTGTCGAACCAGTGTCACAGAAGAGCGAGGAAGCACAAGTGGACTCAGCTTCTCAGAAGACGTTTCTGTGTTCCGAAGCCGTCCTAGAAGAGCAAGCCACGAACAGAGAGGAGGAAGCCATCTTAGTCACACCCGAGGTACTCGCAGGGCTTCTCACCATATCAGAGGCCGAATTAGAAGTTCAGGTAGGAGTACATCTGTAAACCCTCCACGATCTCATCGATCAACTACCCCCCGATCTCTCAACCTCCACGATCGCCACCGATGAATCTGCAAATGTCGAGCCTGTCTCTCACTCAAGGGTCACCTCTGATGGCTTTGATGGAAGCACACCATGAATCTTGAAGAGAAAAATGCTAAGTTCACTCATTCATACACCCACAAACTTATCAACCAAAAATCTCCTTAAACACATCAACTAAAATCCTCCATTCTAACGACGTCTCTCAAGTTCTCACATGCTAAAAATATCCCACACTCTCTATATTACTCAAGTTGTCATTACGACAATGTGAAAATAAGGATGAGGAGCTCTTCTCTACTCTATTTATACATTCTAGGTTTTTACTTTAATACCCTCCGGTAACTCAGCCGTAACTATTTTTACCGAGTTTTACTAAGATATTACTTAAGGTAAAAGCATTAATCACATGGGCTTCTTACCTTTTCACATGGGCTTATTCCTTTAAAGTCAACAACTTCTAGAAGAATTCTGGAATATTCTCAAGGAATCTCAAATTTCCACCCCCTCTCTACACTAGGACCCACTAAAAAAGAAACATGTGGAATCTCTTCTTGTTTTTAATGCCCACAAAGTCCACAACTTTAATCCAACCACTCATATCAAGTCAAAAAGGAGATAAAGGATACTTTTCACCTCCTTTCTACCTTTTAGACAAGATGACAAGATAGTAGTGCTCACTCTTTAAGAAATATCTAAATTCTGCCAAAAGTACAGCTAAGTTTAACCATAATTAACTTTTAGCTAGTCATGACTAACTTGATACCTCTTTAAAGTACTTTGGCAGCAAATAAACATTCTCAATACTTAGTTATAACTAAATACCTTACTAATAGACAAACTTCTTATGTGTAACATAGGTCGTTACATTTTACCCCCGGACTAAATTTTCGCTCCGTCCTCGGAGTGAAGAGAGAACTTTCGTCGATGAAACAGCTTCAACTTGTCATGGTTGACCGGATCGAATCTCCTTGCTCCCAACTCTTGAAGGTCATTTGTGAAGTTGCTCCACACCTTATCTACAACAAAAGGACCAAAATATCTAGGAAGAAACTTCTTCCTAGCCCTCTTGAATCTGATAGCATCATACAACACTACCCAATCTCGGACTTGAAAAGATTTTACCTCCCTCTTGCCCAACCGTTTGTCGTAACTCTTCTTTTGATACGTAAGAGCTCGTTCCATCCGGATCATTGCTACCGCTCGAGTCTCTTCCAACTCCATGAGTCGCTCTCTTCTTGATCTGACCACGTCTTCTCCCCTCGACCTCTTCAACTTTCGTTGAATAGTTTGAAAAGTATCCAATTCGAATTGGATCGGCAACTTGGACTCCACTCCATAAATCAGTCGAAATGGAGAGTACCCAGTAGAAGTCTTTGTTGTCGTTCGATACTCCCATAAGATGGCATGTAGCCTCTTATCCCAAGTATGTTTCGTAGTCTCAACACCAGCATCTTTGACGAGCATCATACAAAGTGTAAGATTGGTCTTCTCCGCAAGACCATTAGCATTTGGTTTGTATGAGGTCGTTACTCGTGGCTTGATAGAAAAGTGTTGTAGCATAGCAGTAGTCATGCTCCTTACAAACTCTCCTCCTCTATCCGAGACCAACTCTAACGGACATCCAAATCTTGTGATGATCCTCTCCCATAGGAATCTACCGACTTCTGTTTCATCGGTCTCTCTCAAAGGTCTAGCCTCTACCCACTTGGTACAATAGTCAATGGCGACTACAATGTATCTATTGCCTCGAGGTGTCTTATTAAGAGGACCTACAAAGTCAATACCTCACTTCTCAAATGGTTATAACACGGGAATTGATCTTAACAGAGGTGTTCTAGTAGACTTCAGAGCAAATGCTTGACATACGTCGCAAGTTTTGCAATAGTCTAAACACTCTTTGAAAATCCCTCTCCAGTGGTAACCCGCATCCAAAATCTTGAAGGCTGTTATCTTACCAGCAAAGTGACCTCCGCAAACAGTTCCGTCGTGAAATTTGTGCATTAGCTTGAATGTCTCCTTCTGACCAACTGCTCTCCTTAGTAACCCATCTGCTCCTTGATGAAACAGAATTCCCTCCATCATGGTGTAAGGTTTGCATCTCTTGATCAACGCGTTACGTTCTCGGGTATGCATACCTTCTGAAAAAGAGCCATCTGCAAGGAAACTCCAGATTTCCTTGTACTCGTCCGGTATCTCCTCAATGCTTGTGATGGTCATCAGATGTTCGTCTGGAAATGAATCATCAAACGGTTCTTCTCCCTCATCATCATAAACCCTCGATAAAAGATCAGCATTCGCATGCTTTTTCCCTGGTCTATCTTCGATCACGTAATCGTATTCTGTTAGAAGGATCTTCGAATGAGCAATACGACCTTCGGCATTAGGCTTATTAAAGATATACTTTAAAGCCTTGTGATCTATGACTATGGAAAATTTCCCTCCTAGCAAGAATGTCGGAATTTCTTCAATCCAAAGATCACCGCTAATCCTTCTCGTTCAGTCACGGAGTAATTCTTCTCCGCTGGCACCATTTGCTTACTAGCATAAGCTATAGGATGATCATGCTCATCTTCATCTAATTGACTTAATGTACACCCGATAGCTACATTGGAGGCATCCGTATACAGAATAAATGCTTTACTCCACTCATGTTTAGCAAGTATAAGAGTTGTCACCAATGTCTTTTTCAGCTCCTCAAATGCTTCCTTTGCCTTCTGATCATGCACTATCAAGTCAAAATCAACTCCCTTCTTCATGTACATAGTCAAAGCTATTGCTTTGTTTGAGAAGGAAAAGACAAACCTACGATAATATCCAACCATCCCAAGAAACTGTCTCAACTTTGTCAAGTTGATTGGAAATAGAAGATCCACAATCTTCTTCACCTTCTCAGGATCTACCGCAATCCTCTTCTTGGAAATGATGTGTCCTAACAGCAGACCTTCTTCGCAGCCAAAGATGCACTTCTCTGGATTCAGAGAAGCGTTAGCTTGCTCCAACCGCTGTAGAACTTTGATCACATGATCAAAGTGGTCCTCCTTTCTTCCGTACACACAGAAATCATCAATGAAATCACGAACAAACTTTCCTATGAATGGTTCGAACACCTTGTTCATGAATCTCTGAAACGTGGCCGGAGCATTACACAGTCCGAATGACATCACTCGAAATGCAAATGTTTCCCAAGGAGTAGTGAAAGTAGTCAACTGCTGGTACTCCTGTGCTATCTTGATCTGGTTGTATCCACTATACCCATCACCAAAGCTGTAACACTCATGACCAGCAACTTCCTCCAAAATCTCATCTATAAATGGTAGAGGATAATAATCCTTCTTGGTAACTGCATTCAGCTTCTTATAGTCTATGCACACTCGCAGCTTACCATTCTTCTTCTTGACAATTACAATGGGTGAAACTCATTCTGAGTTCTCCACCTCGTAGATGAAACTCGCCTCCCTCAACTTGTCTATCTCCTCCTTGACCATCATTGCTGTTGTAAGATTGACCTTTCTCTGCTTCTGTCGAACTGGTCTTGCGTTCTCCTCCAATTCGATTCGATGAGTCTCGAGAGTCACCTCCTTCAAATCCTTGTAGCTGAAAGCAAACACATAGATATATTTTCGAAATATATCTAGGAATCTACTTTTCTCCTCTTGAGTGATATTGATACCAAACTTCAGGGTAGAGAGTCTTCTCACAATCTCTGCCTCACTCAACTCTTCTTTGTCAGGATCTTTCTCCACTGCTGGTCGAGGCAACAAGTCAATAGCACTAAGCTGATGTAATGATTCATCTCGACCAAATCCTTCGTCCTCAAACGAGGATTCTTGATCATAAGAATCTCCGGTATCTACTTCTGAGACACTCTGATCATCCTCCGTATCAGATTCCCAGTAGTCACTAGTGGGTCTATCAGAGTCAGAAGTCACAACTCCAACACCCGAGAGAGGAACTATCACTCTATGATCTCTAGGCCCAATCCGTAAGTATCCCTTGTGCCACCTATCAGTGGTGCGCACAGCTCTCAACCAAGGCCTACCTAGGAGCAAATCATAACTAGAGTCCTTTAACACTTGAAAGGACATCAATGTTTGAACTCCCATCACAGACACGACCACCTTCTCTAACACACCAAGAGGTCTTACCCGTTGCTTGTTAGCCATCCCCACGACAATGCTAGCCGGGCGAGTTGGTTTCATCCCCAACTTCTTCATCAACCTCTCTGATATGACGTTTACAGCCGACCCTCTATCCACCAATACGTCAGAGACGTAGTGACCATTCAACCGGACTTCAATCTTTGAAGCCCTAGTGCATACCTCTGAAGCATGCACATCCACCACACCAACTCCCACAGACTTTGATGTCTTGCTCTTGGGTTTCTTCTTCTTGCTTCTCTTAGAACTCAGTCCTCCTCTGAGTTCTCTTTGTAAGCTGGGATTAAGTGCGATCAGTTGTCCAACAGTGATGTTGGCTTTCTGAGCACCCACATCTTCAACCACATCATATCCCGCTTGGGAAGATGAAATGGTGAAATCCGCCATCCTCAGCTTCCTTCTTGGCTCCCTTGGTGTACTCGAAACATTACTCGAACGAGTACTTCTACTTGCTGACTCCTCCATGAAAACCGATTCATCAGAAAATCGAGTTCTTTTCCTTTCTTGAGCTAAAAGCTCCACCGATACATGAGAAGAGTTTGAACTCTCTCCTTTCTCGTAGATGAGATCTCGCACGACATCGATAGTAGCCACCCCCTTGTCTCGTCCTTGTGATGGATTTCCTCCACCCACATTCATTCTGACAGCTTCGGCACCTCTTGCTCCGTTGTTAAGACAATTTCGTTGGAAATGAGAACCTCCACACGTCCAACAAGTGATTCCTCCAAAGTTACCTTGGTTGCCTCCAAAGTTACCTTGATTTCCTCGGTTGGGATTGTTGTCGTAACCTCTTTAACCTCCTCCTCCACCTTTGTTCCTCCATTCTCATAACTGCACCACGTTTATCTTGAGATCTGCAAGAGTATCGGTGATGCTCTTCAGCTCGGCATGAAAATCAGAGGTGGCAGAAAACATCGTTGTTGGGACAAACGGTCTTGGCACCACCGTTGGAGTAGGAGCTGACATTGAAGCAATCACCAATTGTGATGATGCAGGTGCGATCGTTGTGACTACACCAGGAGTCGGAGTTGACACCAGAGCAGCATGATGAGGTTGGATGATATCTCTTTCATCCAAATTCTCTTCCATATTTGTCGTAATCTTGATGGCCTCCGCTTTGGTTGTTGGCTTCTCGTACTTCACTTGGGTTCGAATTGAAGGCGTCAACCCTCCCACCAAGTTCTTGGTCAACACTGCTCCAATCCCCGCCATCGTTAACTCCACATTGTCTCCACTCTTCTGTAGGACCGTCCAAAACCGTTGCTCCAACTTATCCACCCTTTCGGCATATTGTCGAACTTTCTCGTCGTCCTGTTGCTTCAAATGAGTAAGCTCCACCATGAGCTTCTCATAACTCTCTTCTGGAAGAAATTCTTCGATGAGTGCATTACTCAACGTCTCCCATGTGTCCTCAACTGCACCAGGTGTCTGGCTCTTCACTCGGTCTTCATACCACGTAAGAGCAAAATCTTCTAAAAACTCTGGCAGTAACAACACCCATTCTTCCCTCCTTCTCACGTTGTTTTTGATGCAACCCCTTTTGAAGTCTCGTACAAATGGTTCTACATCTTCATTGTCCTTCCCATGAAACACTGGTAACTTCCCCATCTTGTAACTATTCTTTCTACCCTTCTAATTTTTGTGCAATAACTACTCGCAAAAGAGTACGAATATACCAATTCCATTCGCGAATAATCTACCATAGGTAAAATGAAAGGAAATGGTTGTAACAACACCTCTTGTGCCATCTCTTCTCCCAAGGTAATCATGAGCTTGAGTCGCATCATCGTCTTCTCCACCATCCGAATGACGATCTCCATCACAACTCAGCCGAGTCCTCTTTTGAAGTCAACAACTTCTCCGTCTCAGCTCTGTGAGTCTCGTCCAACTTCTCGACTACTGACGTAAGTAGGGCGGCCACATCGACGCACTTGTGTCCTCTTGATAGATCACCCACTCCACAACTTGGACAAGGATCTTCGCCTAGAAGATGAATTGGCGCTGGTGACGATGGATCCACTCGAAGACTTAAATCAGTAAACTCCCGCTTCCCTTTAGCTCTCTCGGTTCTGATTCTAGTTGGACAATTCACTACTTTGTGTCCCAACCCTCTACAGAAATAACACCACAAGTCGGTTTCTACTCTTCTCCTCGGAGATTCTACTTGAGGTTTAGTACTAGGATTTTCAAACTCGACGATAATCTCTCTCGAACTTTCTCTGACACTTACTATGACATCTAAACCTTGAGGAAGGTTTCTAAGTCTAACTTTCCAATCTTTTGAATTTCCACTCATGTTGCACCTTCTCAACCATTAAGTGGACAAAATATCATAGAGGAAAATAATTGTACATCACTTTCTTAACTCTTCCGAGCTTTATATTGTAAATCGTGTATTATACATGCTATACACGAAATGAAATCTAATCTAAAATTAACTATCGAAGATATGATCCTCCTCACCATCATTTGTACTAATCACAACATACATCTTGAACTCACTCTTGTAAGGATCCAACTCTACTTCACCAGGAGCATTCGTGGCCTCCACAGTGAATGATGCTTTGAACTCGGCTTTCTTCGAATCTGTGCCAATGGTCACGGAAGCTTCTTGGTATAGGGTAAAGAGGGCAACCCAAGTGCTATAGATGCGTGTTCGTAACTCATCTATACTTAACTTGGGCTTCTCCGTCTCTGTTTGAACTCCTAAACGTCTCTTCTTCCACCTCGGCACTCGAACTGGATTCCCCATGAAGTATCTTCAAGACCTCCTTGTATGCCGAAACGTATATCTCTTAGTTGGTAAGAGATCTCTCCAAGATTTTTGTGGTCTCCAGTAGCTCAACCTCCAAGCTACTAAATCATGAAGTTTCAACAGAAACTTCCCTAATCAGAAGAGATGGTGATGACTGTACAAATTTTCAGAGAACTGAAATTTATATATTTTCACTTCCCTCATGGTTGTCAACCCCCTCCACTTTGAAAAATTCTTTCTACCTCTTCAGACCTCATCTTTTCATGATTTCGTTTGTCCTGGATAGCTTATCAGCCACTCTAAAACACTGGAAAGTTTCTCAGGAAAATAAAATTCACAGAAAATCTGACACCGACTGTAAACTTTTTCCAGAGAACAAAATTCCTCAACTCTCACGAATAAACCCCCTCAACTTTGAAAATTCATTGCTCCTTCTCTAGACCACCTTTTCCTATTATTTCTTTTGTTCTAGATAGGTTATTAGCCAATCTAAAACACTAGAAAGTTTCTAAGTAAAATAAAATTCACAGAAAAGTTGACAGCGACTGTACAAATTTTCCAGAGAGCAGAATTTCTAAACTCACAAATTTCTCTCCTCTAATAACTTTTCTCTCCTCCTTTCTCTACAACTCTTGTTGCACCCTCTCCTCAAATCCTTTCTAAGTGAACAAGATGTAAAGAATGACTTCGAACGCGTCATATATCACCACGGGATACACGAAAGGTTCTAATGTTGCTAACATCGCGTTAGCTCTCTCTCCTCCCAACGTTCTCTTCATGTTTTTTCTCATAATCTCTTTTTGTCTAATATAGAACTGAACTCTAAACATTTTCAATGATCCCTTCAAGTGAGGTCTCGGCAACGGAACCAAAAATGTAAACCCTCCACGATCTCATCGATCAACTACCCCCCGATCTCTCAACCTCCACGATCGTCACCGATGAATCTGCAAATGTCGGGCATGTCTCTCACTCAAGGGTCACCTTTGATGGCTTTGATGGAAACACACCATGAATCTTGAAGGGAAAAATGCTAAGTTCACTCATTCATACACCCACAAACTTATCAACCAAAAATCTCCTTAAACACATCAACTAAAATCCTCCATTCTAACGACGTCTTTCAAGTTCTCACATGCTAAAAATATCCCACACTCTCTATATTACTCAAGTTGTCATTACGACAATGTGAAAACAAGGATGAGGAGCTCTTCTCTACTCCTCTATTTATACATTCTAGGTTTTTACTTTGGTACCCTCCGGTAACTCAACCGTAACTACTTTTACCGGGTTTTACTAAGATATTACTTAAGTTAAAAGCATTAATCACATGGGCTTCTTACCTTTTCACATGGGCTTATTCCTTCAAAGTCAACAACTTCTAGAAGGATTCTGGAATATTCTCAAAGAATCTCGAATTTCCACCCCCCCTCTACACTAGGACCCACTAAAAAGAAAACATGTGGAATCTCTTCTTGTTTTTAACGTCCACAAAGTCCACAACTTTAATCCAACCACTCATATCAAGTCAAAAAGGAGATAAGGGATACTTTCCACCTCCTTTCTACCTTTTAGACAAGATGACAAGATAGTAGTGCTCACTCTTTAGGAAATATCTAAATTCTGCCAAAAATACAGCTAAGTTTAACCATAACTAACTTTTAGCTAGTCATGACTAACTTGATACCTCTTTAAAGTACTTTGGCAGCAAATAAACATTCTCAACACTTAGTTATAACTAAATACCTTACTAATAGACAAACTTCCTATGTGTAATACAGGTCGTTACAGATCAGGAGGAGATCACACCCCGTGAATTAGAGTAGGCAGCCAGTTAGGAAGACAGTTGACTTGCTAATTTTGATAGGAGTCGAAATTTACTATCTTGGGAAGTGATAGTTTTCTTCGTAATTTTAAATAACTGTCCATGTGACAGAATAGATAGCGCATGAGTAGAAAGTAAGTTTCTAAACCAAGCAGGGAGCCGACTGCATGTAAGATGGTGGTCTTCTGACAGTCTCTCATCTCCCTGATTGCAAGTTGAGGATTGGAGAGGATCTCCCCTGCGCCTCAAGATAGTAGTATAAGTTAGGATACAGAGTAGGACTTCATACACACTTGTGACACACTGGCATATGAGAGACATTAGACACACATGTGAGAGACATTGTACACACATTACGTCCAATACTAGAGACATACTAATAGATTTGGATTGCACCGGAGGGGTCTGCATTCTCGCTTTCAGTAGTGGATCGAAGATGTAGATAGAGGTAATGAACAGCCTAGAGCAAGGAACGGCATCATCGTGCAGTCCTGTTTCTAAGCTGGTGTGACGAAGAGTAGGAGCAGGAAGTAGAGGGAGTGAGCTTCCCAATAGCAATGTATCTTCTTCTCGAAGAATGGATTTTGGATTTGAGTGCAGAAGTTTGTCTATGTCTTCTGGGCAATGCGTTTTCTCGAATTCACACCCAATTGTGCATGAGAAGCCTTCTCCTTGAGTGGCGGTGATTGTTAGAAGCTGTGCAGAGTCGAAGCTTGTCTCATCCAGTGGAGCACTTAAGATCGATGTACGGACGGTCCTATGGATAAGCGATCCCAGAAGACGGAGTAGTCGGAGCAACGACAGAAGAAGAAAGAAGTCTTCTTTTCACAGTAGAAGACGACGTCCTCGAGTAGAAGAAGACTGTGTAACTGTAAGCGAATTTGTGGTCTTCTTCCCCAAATTACTACAAGCAGGGATGGCTTGTTAGTCAGGATCCAGACTAGAAGCCTGTTGGAGTCTTAATTTCTCATTTTCATCTCATTTTCTCTTGTTTGGATTTTCTCTTCTTCTCCATCTTTTCTCATCTTCTCATCTTCCTATCTTCTTCTAGTGAGCTTCCGAGACTTCTATTGAGCTTCCGTGAAGGTGAATGTCGTTGTAGTGCTACAAGAAGACCGTTTCCGTAAGCAGAAGCTTGGGAAGGCTAAGGGGGCTTACACTCGTGATTGATCTAACCCTATTGGAAATCGAAAGAGCAATGTGTGATAGACAGTGGTAATTAGACGACTACGAAGCTGGCTTCTCACACCTCCAGAAGCCGAGAATTGCTTCAGGAAGACTGTCGTGGGAAGACTGGAAGCCGTGACATGGAAGTAGAAAGCGTCTTCCCGAGCTTCCAAGTACATATCTGTGTGATATTCTAGGTAGTAGTTGTTTGTTTGGGTCCAGGGCACCTCTTGAAGGGTCTAGAAGCCATGTGGTTTTATGAGAAGACGGGATTTATAGTTAAAACTCGTGTGTTTATGTGTTTGAATAGATCTTAGAACTTAGAGCAGCAATACTTGTGCAAATCCTCTGTGGGAATGACATCTTGTATACTTAATGGGCAAAAGGAGCAATCCTACGACACTACAGTGAGGAGGATAAGATAGCGGACGTTTACACAGAGATGGATTTGGATAATCCTTTGGAAGAGCTTCACAAGACTAAGCAAGGGAATAAAGATCAAGTTGTGCACATACATTCTATGGAGCTCTATTCGGTCAAAGAGTCGTTCCAAAAACTTGAAGTCAAAGTTGAGACCAGGTACAAAACAGTGGATAAAAGATGAAGCAGGTTGCAGAACCGCTTCCTAGCGACTCCGAACTTTTGTCAACTTGTTTCTTATTGGTCGAAAGTTTAAATCACTTTCACCAAGTTCCCTTCACGTTTTTTAAGGTTAGATGCACTTCTCGTGGTCCATTCGAGAAGTTCTTGATATGGTTGGAAAGCTTGGAAGACGAGGATGCTCGTGGTCTCAACGGCTGCTCAGTTCAGAGCTTGTATGAGATCATTTCGATCTATTGAAGATGAAGGGGTCAAATTCATGATCATTTTTGTTTTCATGAGGTCTTTTGCACTTTTTGGGAGTTTTTTTTGGGTTTTTGTGCTTGTTGATGGGCTCTGAGATTGATTGATTTCAAGTTGGAGTGACAAAGTTATGATCTGCTAAAGTTGGATGTCTCAAATCAGAGGTTATGAGAATGAGCGATTGTTATCAAGAGATATTGAGAGCTTGGGATCGATTTAGACTATGAAACTTTCTAGGATCTGAGAAGATACAGTCAGCTACTCACATGTGAAATTTTGGATCATTTAGGTTATTGAGTTAAATAATATCGATGTTTTTGTGCGTAAGAGTCTGCATATCGTCTTGCGTCATTGACAGTTAAGGTTTAGTTCATTCTGAGAATTTGGTTGAGTGTTTGGTTCTGAAATCTTACAGATGATAGTGAAGGAGACACTTCAATTTCTTGAGAAGTTTGAGACCTTTTGGTCGAGTGGTTTGTGAGATATTGGACAACAAGTTATGTCAAAAGTGTATCATGAGAAGTTGAGAGGAAGATTGAGCGAATGTCACATCTGAGTTGATTGTAAAAGATTTGGATCTGAAACTTTCTGGAGTTGTTAAGGAGACATTGAAGGAGGTGGAGGTCAAATTTTAGCTTCAAAGCATCAAGAAGGAAGGAGTTATGGCATGTTACATTCCACTAGCCGAGTTTTCGATACTGTCATATATCACCATCTTTGGTGCCATGTTTGGAGCTCAGTACTTCTAAGATTCGTGCATGCCATACCTTGTTGGAGAGCTGAAGAGATGAAGTTTCGGAGGATGTAAAGATTGTTATCAGTTGACTAGTACAGAAGCCGAGAGCTGCAAAAATAACAGAGTGTAATTATGTGAATGTTATAGAAACATCAAACTGAAAGACATTATTGACACTCAAAGATGATCTCTTTGCATGGAATACCTTAATAGAGAGCTTATTTTATAGGCTACTTATTGGTCTTGGTTTCATATCATTCAGAGCTATGGTTGAGGAGTTACAGTGAGGTAAAGTTGAGAGATTTCTTGCTTTGAAAGACACAAGATTTATGGTTCTTTTAAGAGAACAAGTCGACGTGGAGGTCTTGCTAGTGCTTCAAGGCACTTAATCATGAGTATGGAGAGTTGTCCTTAGTATTGTCTATGTTTGGATCCTCTCCATACTCGCATGCTTATTTGTATGCCAAGTAGATTTGGATTCGATATATGTGTAAGCGTTGCCTTTGTTTTCTTTTCTGTTAGGAGTGCTGGTATTTCTCTTGTGGTGAGGCTGGAGTGATGACCAGCAGACCCAAGAGTGTTTGCGGTGGTGGCAGAAACATGTTGCACATGTTCGTTATACCGGTTCTATCTCTAGTTGAGTGAGAGAGAGATTACTGAGAGAACGTGAGGATATCACAACGGGATAGTTCAGAGTGTACTTGGGGATAAGAAAGAATTTTGGGATGAGGTTCATGTTCATGCTTCTCACATGAGCATAGTAGGATGGTGCTTCTTGAGAGACATCCCTTGAGTTACCTACTGTTTCTTGAGAGACATCTCTTGAGTTATCTACTGTTTCAATATTAAGAGACTCAATGAGACTAAGTTTATCGCCAAGAGTACACTGTTGTCTGAGGTTGATTGTGACACGAGCTCATCGAGGCGCTTGAGGAGAAACTTGTGTTATATCTCAACAAAATCGACACCTCAACAAAATGTGTCACCTTATTAGCTTGGTGCTTCTACAAGTTGTTGCTTGTAGATTATTGCCAGTTCCTCCGAAGAAAAAAGGTTTAAAAGTTTGGCCACCTCCATCATGACCTCGAGATAGATATACACAAAACTGAACATGTCTTCCATTTTCTCACAATTTTCCAACCTTTCTATCCCGACTGCCATTGTCTAGTTCAACATTCGTCAGTTGAGCTCAATACGAGAATCACTAAAACAACTTTGATTCACCTTTCTCGGAAAACATATCTTGCATCAATTGTGTCCTCATCTAGCTTCATGGTCTTGTTATCTCCATTTTGATGCTTTTGCAAGTTGTTGCTTGTAGATTACAACCAGTTCCTCCGAAAAAAAGATTTTAACGGTTCGAACTCCTCCATCATGAGCTCACGATGGATATACTCGGAACTGATCATGTCTTTCATTCTCTCAAAATTTTTCGACCTTAAACTCCAGTCTGTCAATATCGAATCTAAATCCTAATGAGTCATGACTCAGTTCAACATTTTGGATACGAAATATGAACAGCGAGAAACAAATTCCCACTTGTAAAAGGGCGAGGACGACCCAAACAAGTCGTCAGCGATCCAAGGATACATGTCACCGGCGTACTAAAATTTCTCTATCGAGACGATCGAGTACAAAGGTCACCCTTAGACACGTCGCTCATCGTCCATCATCCTTGCACGAGATGATCGGATGACACGCATCACCTATGCCCTTGGTCATCTATGCCAACAAGCTTGTCGTCTGTTGCTCGTGACGTCCGTCGTCCGTGTCCTTATCGTGGACTGTGAGGGGTGACCTGACGACGACTCGACGGACAACCCAGTTATTGATTGATTAGGTCGTTTCTCCTTCTTATTGAATATATCATTTTTATAATTGTATGAAGAACTATAAGTTCTTATCTACATATTAGAGGATAAATAATTAAATATGGCATGATATCTGCATATATAAATATATGTTTTTGTAAATTGTAAACTTATGCAACTACACTCAACATGTGCAACCACATCAAATGATCAACATGTGTTTAAGTTGATTATGTTTGTCATTGAGTTGATAATCATCATACGACTATAGAATTACTACCATGAATATAGCATAAATACATAGTGGTGAAATAATATCAAAGTATATATCAAAATATTGGTAATAAATATAAAGTGTAAGAATCAATTCTTGTACTAATTAGTAAGTTTTGAACATGTTCAATTTCTCAATGTCATTGCAGACTTATCAAATGTACTATATGAAGATACAACCATTAAATGAGATAGAAGTAAACAATCATTAAGTGAGATGTTCGTTTAATTGTTACATCAAAATCAAAATAAAGAAGTATTGTATTACTTCTTCACGGTCACGGAATGTGATTCAATCTATTATATATACAGGGAATGAAAATGCTATCAGTAATAAGGAAAAATTTCCTGATATCAAGAAAAGTTTACTGATATCAAGATATAGATATCTATCTCTACAACTATCCAACTTTAGTTATATCGAACCTCTATAACTATCCAAGTTATAGTTATCGAGTAGATATCTATCTTCTGATTTTTATTGATATCAAGAGATTGTTGTTATCAGTAAACTTTTCCTGATATCAGAAATTTTTCCTTATTACTGATAACGTTCTGATTGTTGATAGACTACTCGTGCCCTTATATATATATAACAACAATATATTATCTCGTGTATTCCTTAAGACATTCAGAGTCTCAGACTTTCATTCTTCTGATGTTAAAATGGTATGACATTTCATTAGCTGTTTTAATTAACCACAGTGTAATCTCGAAGTAGAATCTTTTTGTCATAGTTTATAACTTCACCGATATTATTCTTTGATTTTAGAGATCTATATCATTATTTCCATATCCAATATTTAGTATTAGGGTAAAACCCTCATCCTTAAACCTTATCCCTAAACCCTTTTTCTTATATCTTTAAGTGCTCTATACCATTCATTGTCATTTTTCAAGCTTTGCTCAGTTTACTTTACATATCACATCTTGTAGCACATTTGGTCACTTGATGGTAACACACATACTAACTTGTTAAATAGAGAAGCGCGACGCAATGAATAGTAAATGGATCAACTTATAGTTATCGATAACTATAACTATCCAACTTTGATAAACGCTAAATGCTATAGTAAAAACACGTAAAATGAAAGTAATACAGGATTTGAGTTCTAAAAGAAATCAAGTTTGTTACTAGACTCAATTGCTAATTGCTAACGAGAATACATAAGCTTAAGTTGACACTCCTAAGAGCTAACTCAGTTTCGTTGCAAACTTCAGATCAGTGAAAATAATCATTTTATTAATTTTATAATCATCTAATGAACTTTCATGCGAATTTCTTCAGTTGATAAAATATTAAAATACAATCAATTGAAATTACAGAATAGACCACAATGAGACTAGTGGACCTTGTTAAGGGCGTTGGTGATAAAATGGACATCGGCAATTCGCATAGAAAGAGATGGTGATCCAACCACAACTAAGCGCAGTCAACACATGACGAGCCCCGGTCTCATATTGTCACATGATAGATAGTAGAATAACAATATATGGTTATTACTTGTATGAAATAACAACTCAAGGGCTTCCTTAAACCACCAGTGCCCCTGTAAAAGGGGCGTCTTGGCACCCTGCTTATGTGGCATTCTGCCGCGTAAGCCAGAGCTGCGTGGAACAGTGACGGCACGCTTTGTATCGGAAAAGTTCAAACTCGCCTGAGCGCGCGTGGTGGTTTAGGTTATCGAAACTCGTCTGTTCAGCCGCTTCTTTGCTTCTTTGTGCCGGTCGTTGTTTCTTTGTTCGCTGGGTCACTTACGCCATCGCTCGGTCGTTGCTCGCTGTCGCCTCTCGCTGGGTCGTTACTCGCTGTCGTCATCGCTGAGTCGCTTCCGTCATCTCTCGGTCGTTGCTCGCTTCCACGCTTCTTTGTTGCGGTCGTTGCAAATTTATTCTTTGTCGAGTTGCGGTCGCAAGCTTTCAACATCGCTGGGTCGCTTCCGCCATCGCTGGGTCGTTCGCTTCCACGCTTCCGTCATCGCTCGATCGCTCGCTTCTTCGGTTTTGGGTTGCTCTTTTCCCTTCAGGCTTGAGGTTTGCTCGGTAGCTCGCTTCGGCTTCCTCGCTGCGGCTTTGCCATCACGGTTTTGGGTTGTTCATTTCTGTTCAGGCTCGAGGTTTTCTGTGCTCTTCTCCTGGCCATCGCTCGCAGGACTTTCCATCGATTTTTGCATCGATTCACACCGTGTCTCAGGTTTTTCTCGGTTCTTTTCAGTTCTAAGCTTTGTCTCAGGTTCTCGGTGTTTCAGTGGAGTGATATTTGTCGGTTCTTTTCGATGCACATTTCAGTTTTGAGGTTAGTTACTAACAGATTTGAAACTCGTGTGGCTCATTAGGGGGGTGCACTGTGAGTGCTACCACGTTTCCTGCTGCGACTTGGCATCGTGGTTTTGGGTTGCTGTTTTCTGTTCAGCTCGAGATTCTCGGTGCTCGGTGCTCTTCTCCTGCTCAGCAGAACTTTCCATCGAAGTTCTCAGGTTCTCAGGTTCTCTCTTCACAGTTCTCAGGTTTCTCTCGGTTTTTTTCGGTTCTCTCTTCTCAGTTCTCAGGTTTCTCTCGGTTCAGCTCGGTTCAGTGGTTTGTCTATGGTTCTTCGAGGTTCTCGGTTGAGTGGTATATCTCGATTCTTTTCAGTTCTCATTCGGCATCTTCTGGTTAGTTTCTGACGGATTGGAAACTCGTGTTTTCTATTAGGGGGGGGGCACTGTGAGTGCTATCGTCTTTCTGGGTTCTTTTAGGTTCCATGCCACATACTGTGAAGCGAAGGAGGGTGATGGCTGATGATGAGTTGAAAGATGTTTGGATAGTCTCTGGTGGCTGTCTGGGTGACAGTTCTCTAACTTTCACGACACAAGAACTGCGAGAAGGTTTTCTTGGTTATAGTGCAGCTGTGGTGGCTTTCGTTGCCTCTGACGGAGGTGCACACCTATGGACTTTGAGAGTGAGTTGATAGCTTGCATTTCTGCCTCTTACACTGAAGAAACCTCCAGAAAGAAGCGTTTCGCCATTTACAGAGAGCTTTCTTTTCTACTAGGCTATGTAGAAAGGAAGCAGTTGCCTGAACTCCTTGAAGCTGCAGTAAAATCCGAGTTTCATGATCACATGGAAGTTTTTGTTGGTTTTCAGAACTAATTCTTCTGTTTCTGTTCTCTGATGTACATTTCTTTATTTGTTATTTTATTCTTAGCTGCATACATGATGCGTCCTGAATAGCGGGTCTAGGAGCTGCTGAATCAGCTTCTAAGAAATGCTATGCCCAGATGGGGGCTTCCAAGGGTTCAACCCCTTGTAGCATTCTCATAAGTTCTTTAGAATAAAACGAAATCTTTCAACTGACTGTCATTCCAGTATACAGTATTGTGTGAGTTTGTTCAGTTTGGAAAATACTTGGCTGTGCCTACTTTCTGTCCCTAGTCTGACCCATCTTCGATGCTTTGAGTTTCCTGGTTGTTGAATGTACTCGTTATTCTAGCCACATTGTTCCGATACATTGTTTCTATACTCCTAAAGCTGAACCAAGCCTTCGCCTGAATCCACACTGCCAAGATGGACACGGGAACATTATTAGGGGCTTACTTCCAAGGTTGCTGGAGCGAGCCCAAGTTTCTACACTGAAGTCTTCGCACTTACCTTCTCGGCCGGTCCCTAACTTCTTCATCCATGTAATAAACTACTCCCAGGAAGGGGGGATATCGCAGCGTAACCCATGGGACTAGAACATAGACTCAAGCAAACGGGAGGAATTTTAGATTATGATAAACTCCGCTAGTAAACTCAAAGCTCAACTATCCAGACGCTCCATTCGCTGCACTGCACGTTGCCAATTCTGAAGCACCTGAAAGAAAGTCCGCGTTCATAGCAAGCTGCAAATTTCAACCATCACCTGTTTGCACTGCAATCGCCCCAGCAGGCCTACGCAGGCAATCCCAACATAACTTTTGCTGTCTCCCATCCCTGAATACTGTAGAGTCAGACTCACTTAGTCGGTGCAGGAAAAGTCCCATGAAGTTAAATCCCTCTCTCTTGCCGGTTGTCAATCGGCTTAGACCCACAAACTCATCCATGGAAAAAGCAGACTAACAACACGAGAGGAAGTAGAGAGGAGGAGAGACTACGAAGCCACAGAAACCGAAAGATAACTAAAAAAGAAAGGGTTTAGCAGATTCTATCAAGGAGATCTCACCAGGAAAAATGTAATATGGTCTTACAGAAAATAAAGGTGGGTTGACGAGTGGTGGAGGATAAGAGCTCTTAGCCTCTCCTCGGGTAACAAGATGACACTGTTTTGAACTGAGTTATATCCATGAAGACATAGAAGACGTTTCCGAAAAACGTTCAAGAGACGGTGGGCTTCTCGTTTTTCAAAAGTTTTTTCAAAAGTGTAATAACATGCGATGTCCTTGACGTTTTTCTATCAAAAGTTCGTGTTTGTAATAGCTAATATTTATACCATATGAAAAATCAAACAAGATCTATAAGATGCAAAAACTTATGTAGTATGCTGGATATTCAACACTAGAAAATTTTGCTAACTGGTGCTTTGGTACCAGTTGTTCTTTCACCTGTGCAGAAACAATCAAATTATCAGTTATAGCTGATTCTACAGTCACACGTAAAAAATATTTTAGCATCTCAATGATCAAACAAGTTAAGTACTTACATAATCGGAACAGTATGCTCGCCGAATATCGTGTCTCTCAACTCAGTCTTCCATGCAGTTGTTCTCTCAGGTAGCTCTCTACGTGTTTGAGTTCGATGACGCACTGTCGTATGTTGAGGACGTCGTTGATAAATCTTGATGGGCTCCTGACGTATGTTCTCATTCCAGTCCATGCAGCAGGCTGCCAATCGAGCTTCATGTGACTTCGCAAAATGTGTCTTTTTCGTGGTAAACTTGTTTATGACCGAATTGAAAGTCTCCGACATATAGTTCTCTCGAGCCCTAGTATAAAATCGCATCTTCGCTGGCGTAATGATCTTCTTCATGAATTCTACCATAGCTCGATGAGTGGGAGAATCTACAACGCATACATCATTTAATTATCATCATAATCAAGATTATGTCTATCTAATATGCACAAGTCTAAGCTAATATAAAACTAAGCAATTATTGACATCCGAATATAGAGAACATACCTCGTAGATAATATGTGTCTGATGCGGGTCTATTTAGGTCCGAGATATTGCAGCAAGATCTGTCTCCGGGTAGAGTCATGCACGTCATGTGATCTCCTGCCCAATGGTCGGCTGCGTTCTGAATGTCCTTGACTAAGATGCTCGTGTCGTCTTCACCATCAGTACGATAACGACCACCAACCATGACTGTCCTCCTCGCATTCAGCTGACAACAAGTATAAATCCATCCCTTCAGCTTGTCTGCAATACCGTGAGTCATCAACTCTGGATACATATATCGTCGAGAACCGACGACCTCACTATCTCGAAGATCTCGTATCCCAACCACTCGCTGAACCAACACGGGTTTATTTCCCATAGTCGAAGCTCCTTGAGATCGAAGCCATCCTTCCAGTTGTCTCTTAGTAAGGAGCTCAAGGTCTGCAATCACCTCAGCTTCATCAACACCACCGGGAGGACGCTTCTTGGTCTGCACCTCCGCTAAGAACTTCTTGATCACGTTTTTGCACTTGTGTCATAGGTCCTTCTGGCTCACGATGCCGTGTCGACGCAATATAACATCCACCGATGACTTGTCATCATGGACAACCTCGTCAGGAACAATACCGCGTGCTACCAATCGCTGGATCCCGATCTCAAATGCCGCATCCTCGATCAACCATGAATTTCCTCCTGCCTCGACTCGAGTCATGTTCACCATCTCGATGACACGACCGTCAATGCATCAATGAATGCACAAGTGCCATTGTAGCAATTTCGGGTGGAGTCGTAACGGAGATCGGCATACACAACAAAGTTTCCTGAGACATACCAGTGGTATTCAAAAATACATATTTAGGTCATTCCGAGTAAGAATACTTATGCACATGATATCACAAAATGAGTAATAAACAAGTCACTTAGCTCAATGTGAACACACTCACCTCTCATGGGTGCATGGTTCAAATCCGGAAAATGTCGTGCAAGAACTTCCGACTGCACCTCCTCTTTCTTGATCGTCCATCGGTCAAGTGTAGCTTGAATCCACCCAATCCTCCGTCTCCTCCCGCTCTGAAATCCATAAAAGTCCGCTTTCGTCCTATAGGCTGTAGGCCAACCTCTCGATAGATTGAATCCAATTGTGTGTATCCTAATCCCGCACATAGTGCAGAATGATACATACGACACACGACATCGGGGATCTCATAATACAACTCCATCTCCGTGGACAACCAGACAAACTTGTGCTGACACTCACAACTGAACTTCAACTTCCAAGTTTGATGAAAAGCCTTGATTGTTGGAGGTAACAAGAACTTATCACATCTTGGGTGGGGACACTTCACCTTGAAGTCTTGAAAGAATTCCCTCAATCGAGACAAAGATACAAATCCAACCCTCGGGAGATCCTCGACATCTATGTCAACATCTCTCATGTCTCTCTCATGTGGCTCACGATCATCCACTTCATTGAGGATCTGAGAATCTACTATTGGATCTAGAGGGATTTGAGAGTCCAACACGTCTTCTGCCACCTATAGGAAAATATGCCAATTCAAATAAGTAAATTATAATGCACACACATTCACAGATTTACAAGCATACTTCAGCTTGCATCAAAGGGATGGAAAGACGATCATACCTGAACACCCAATGCATTCAAAACATCTAGATCGGCCACAAACTCATCATCATCCATCTCGGGCAGAAGTAGATCCAAATCACCCTCCTCTGGAATTACATCTGGAATCTGGTTTCGAACCTCTGCCTCTCTGATCATTTGATCAATAACGATCCGAGCAGTCGCAAACAGAAAGTTCATAACCGCAGCATGCCTTGCACCAGGCCCCAAAAGTTACATCAGTTGTACATATCACGGAAGCAACGACTCTGGGACCCTAATCAACCCTCCAGGGACCTCCGGACATCCTCTAGGTCTATGTCTATCGCCCGGTCGTGGTGGATGTACTCTAGGAGGCATGAATTTAAATCTTGGCAAAAAGATGAACCTATCCGTCCGGAGGTCCAGTCCTCGTCACTAAGATATCCTCAAATCATCTAACCCAGTAGAAAGATATTTAAATAAAACTACAAAATATAGACTAAGTAAAAATAACAAAAGAGGACTAATACAAAATCAGGAAAAGACTAATACAAAATCAAAACATGACAGTACTAAATCAAAATAATCCTACCCTAACACTATAACTATACTAAAGCTACAATATTACTCAAAACATGAATGAGTGTTGAAGTGACTAAGACACTTGGAAATGACTAAGTCCTAAAGAGAAGAGTGTCTAAGTAGAGTGTCTAAGTAGAAAAAAATATTTGATGGGGAAGAGGAAGGCTAGAAGGGCGGAGGAAGCAAGTAGGAAGAAGGGGAGGGCTGGAAGTAGGAAGAGGGCTGGAGACGGAAGGAAGGAAAAACGCGACCCAATGAAGGAGGGGTGGCAGGAAGGAAGGGAGAAGCTGCGGGATCCAAGCAGGAAGCAAATAGGCCAGAAGGCAGGAGCCAGGAAGCGAGAGGGCGGGAGGCTCTGCAGGACCTGCAGCAGCTTGCTGCAGGTCCTGCCGTACTGAAAATCCATAGCGGAAAATTTCTCCGGCATGCTAGAAAGTTTTTTCCGGCAACAGTATATTTCTGATACGTTTCAAATCCGCCTCCCGGCAGCGACCTCGAATTTTCAGTTTGCAGACTGGATGTTTTTCCAGGTTGTTATTGTTCTTATACGGAACTCGTCTCACACACTAACAAACTAAATCGATATTAGAACAATTCGAATTTCAAAAAAAGAATATTCCAAAGATTCTTCTGAAGATGCTGAAATCTAATATGTGCCATATTGTTCGCGTCTATCAGTTTGGGACCAGAGATGACTCAAATTGTAGGTCTCAACCATACGAACGTTTTGAACCATAGATGAACATCACTGCATAACAAATAATAAAGTGACAGCTGTACGAAATATCGTGGGTAAATCCACCTCCGCCTGTTTTTCAAAAATCGCGACTAAACTGATTAGCGGCGGGTTAACCCACCGCTAATATAGGGGCCCAGGTGGTTTAATCCCAAGTCGTCCTTACAATGGACAAGTCGTCGTCCTTATTGTCCGATCGTCCTTACCACTCGGTCGTCTTATCCGACCATTTTCCAAGGACATTGACTGGAGTCGATATAGGTAACCGTTGTCCTTCATACGAACGACCGGCACTGTTGAAACGGACGCCCATTTACAGACAGCCGTTCACTCTTGCCGGTCGTCCTCTAATAGATGATCGATGTCTTTAAACGGTCGCCTTAACACGGACGATTAGTGCTCTTAAATGATCGTTCATGTTTGGACAGCCATCGTCTTTATATCTGGTCATCATAGAATGAACGATCGGATGCACACAGAGGATCGAGATCTAAAGTCAGATTTGCTCGTATAAATCCGACCATTAGATCCGGTCGTCTTTATTAAGACGACTGATCTAGGTCGTCCATTTTAAGACGACCAGTGATGGATTTCTTAGCTCGAAGTGTGTCCCTCTTCTCCCTACATAAGAGGCATGAGTTTTAGTTGTCTTTCATTATTTCTATTTCACTTTTTTCTTTTCTAATGTGGTGCCCACAATTTGCAAGATTAGAGATATTTTCAAAAATTTTAAGTTAATGACGAGTCTATATAATTGAAGTTACCTTATTACTTAAGATTACGTCTTGATTAATGAAAGATGATCTTAAGAGAATTTATGAGAAGAAGTCGACTTCTGGAGGGTGTCTTCTGGAAGACGGAAGCCGGAAGCCAGAAGCCAGAAGCCAGAAGACGGAAGACGGTTCTGAGAAGACAGTGACTGTAACCACGGGGAGGTACCAACCGCGCACCAACTAGATAAGGGGTAGGTATACCTACCGTGTAGTCACGACTATAGTAGATAGGTCTAGGGTAGTCAAGCTAATTACTTAATCAAGCAAAGAAGAAGTGAAATTACGGAAGCTGGAGGCGCATTAGGACCAGAGCACTCCTTGTTGCTTCTCGATTTAAGAATTTACTCTGATTCAGGAATTGGAGAATACCTTGGAAGCGCGCAGGAGCGAATTGAAGGGACTAAGTAGGAGAAGACGTCTTCTAGTCAGGAAGCGCACTCAAGGAGGAAGAGTGAAGAATCCATGAGAGATCAGAAGATTAGAAATTGAGAGTCGAGGTGGAAATCGTGAGAGAGGCTTTAAAGTGCAGTAGATGGAGCTCGATTGTGGAAGTAATGTTAGCAACACCTCGAGATTGGAGACAGAAGCAGGATCTGTAAACCCTCCGCGGTCCTATCGATCAACTACCCCCCGATCTCTTAACCTCCACGATTGTCATCCACGAATCTGCAACATGTCGGGCCTGTCTCTCACTCAGGGGTCACCTCTGATGGCTTTGATGGAAGCACACCATGAACTTGAAGAGAAAATACTGAGTTCACTCATTCATACACCCACAAACTTATCAACTAAAAATCTCCTTAAACACATCAACTAAAATCCTCCATTCTAACGACGTCTCTCAAGTTCTCACATGCTAAAAATATCCCACACTCTCTATATTACTCAAGTTGTCATTACGACAATGTGACAACAAGGATGAGGAGCTCTTCTCTACTCCTCTATTTATACATTCTAGGTTTTTACTTTGGTACCCTCCGGTAACTCAGCCGTAACTACTTTTACCGGGTTTTACTAAGATATTACTTAAGGTAAAAGCATTCATCACATGGGCTTTTTACCTTTTCACATGGGCTTATTCCTTCAAAGTCAACAACTTCTAGAAGGATTCTAGAATATTCTCAAGGAATCTCGAATTTCCACCCCCCTCTACACTAGGACCCACTAAAAAGGAAACATGTGGAATCTCTTCTTGTTTTTAATGCCCACAAAGTCCACAACTTTAATCCAACCACTAATATCAAGTCAAAAAGGAGATAAGGGATACTTTCCACATCCTTTCTATCTTTTAGACAAGATGACAAGATATTAGTGCTCACTCTTTAGCAAATATCTGAATTCTGCCAAAAGTACAGCTAAGTTTAACCATAACTAACTTTTAGCTAGTCATGACTAACTTGATACCTCCTAAAAGTACTTTGGCAGCAATTAAACATTCTCAACACTTAGTTAGAACTAAACACCTTACTAATAGACAAACTTCCTGTGTGTAACATAGGTCGTTACATTTTATCCCGGGACTAAATTTTCGCTCCGTCCTCGGAGTGAAGAGAGAACTTTCGTCGATGAAAGAACTTCAACTTGTCATGGTTGACCCGATCGAATCTCCTTCCTCCCAACTCCTGAAGGTCATATGTGAAGTTGCTCCATACCTTATCTACAACAAAAGGACCAAAATATCTCGGAAGAAACTTCTTCCTAGCCCTCTTGAATCTGATAGCATCATACAACATAACCCAATCTCTGACTTGAAAAGGTTTTACCTCCCTCTTGCCCAATCGTTTGTCGTAACTCTTCTTTTGATACGCCTGAGCTCGTTCCATCCGGATCATTGCTACCACTCGGGTCTCTTCCAACTCCATGAGTTGCTCCCTTCTTGATCTAATCACGTCTTCTCCTCTCGACCTCTTCAACTTTCGTTGAATAGTTTGAAAAGTATCCAATTCGAATTGGATCGGCAACTTGGACTCCACTCCATAAACCAGTCGAAATGGGGAGTATCCAGTAGAAGTCTTTGTTGTCATTCGATACTCCCATAAGATAGCATGTAGCCTCTTATCCCAAGTATGTTTCGCAGTCTCAACACCAGCATCTTTGGCGAGCATCATACAAAGTGTAAGATTGGTCTTCTCCGCAAGACCATTAGCATTTGGTTTGTATGAGGTCGTTACTCGTGGCTTGATAGAAAAGTGATGTAGCATAGCAGTAGTCATGCTCCCTACAAACTCTCCTCCTCTATCCGAGACCAACTCTAACGGACATCCAAATCTGGTGATGATCCTCTCCCATAGGAATCTACCGACTTCTGTTTCATTAGTCTCTCTCAAAGGTCTAGCCTCTACCCACTTGGTACAATAGTCAGTGGCGACTACAATGTATCTATTGCCTCGAGGTGTCTTATTAAGAGGACCTACAAAGTCAATACCCCATTTCTCAAACGGCCCTAATACTGGAATTGATCTTAACGGAGGTGTTCTAGTAGACTTTAGAGCAAATGCTTGACATACGTCACAAGTTTTGCAATAGTCTAAACACTCTTTGAAAATCCCTCTCCAATGATAACCCGCATCCAAAATCTTGAAGGCTGTTATCTTACCAGCAAAGTGACCTCCGCAAACATTTCCGTCGTGAAACTCGTGCATTAGCTTGAATGCCTCTTTCTGACCAACTGCTCTCCTTAGTAACCCATCTGCTCCTTGATGAAACAGAATTCCCTCCACCATGGTGTAAGGTTTGCATCTCTTGATCAACGCATTACGTTCTCGGGTATGCATACCTTCTGGAAAAGAGCCATCTACAAGGAAACTCCAGATTTCCTTGTACTCGTCCGGTATCTCCTCGATGCTTGTGATGGTCATCAGATGCTCGTCTGGAAATGAATCATCAAACGGTTCTTCTCCCTCATCATCATAAGCCCTTGACAAAAGATCAGCATTCGCATGCTTCTTCCCTGGTCTATCTTCGATCACATAATCGTATTCTGTTAGAAGGATCTTCCAACGAGCAATACGACCTTCGGCATTAGGCTTATTAAAGATATACTTTAAAGCCTTGTGATCTGTGACTATGGAAAATTTCCCTCCTAGCAAGTAGTGTCGAAATTTCTTCAATCCAAAGATCACTGCTAATCCTTCTCGTTCAGTCACGGAGTAATTCTTCTCCGCTGGAACCATCTGCCTACTAGCATAAGCTATAGGATGATCATGCCCATCTCCATCTAGCTGACTTAATGTACATCCGATTGCTACATTGGAGGCATCCGTATACAGAATAAATGCTTTACTCCACTCAGGTTTAGCAAGTATAGGAGCTGTCACTAATGTCTTTTTCAGCTCCTCAAATGCTTCCTTTGCCTTCTGATCATGCACTATCAAGCCAAAATCAACTCCCTTCTTCATGTACATAGTCAAAGCTATTGCTTTGTTTGAGAAGGAAAAGACAAACCTACGATAATATCCAACCATGCCAAGAAACTGCCTCAACTTTGTCAAGTTGATCAGAAATGGAAGATCTACAATCTTCTTCACCTTCTCAGGATCTACCGCAATCCCATTCTTGGAAATGATGTGCCCTAACAGCAGACCTTCTTCGCAGCCAAAGATGCACTTCTCTGGATTTAGAGAAGCGTTGGTTTGCTCCAACCGCTGCAAAACTTTGATCACATGATCAAAGTGGTCCTCCTTTCGTCCGTACACACAGAAATCGTCAATGAAATCCCGAACAAACTTCCCTATGAATGGTTCAAACACCTTGTTCATGAATCTTTGAAACGTGGCCGGAGCATTACACAATCCGAATGGCATCACCCGAAATGCAAATGTTCCCCAAGGAGTAGTGAAAGTAGTCAACTGTTGGTACTCCTGTGCTATCTTGATCTCGTTATACCCACTATAACCATCACCAAAGCTGTACCACTCATGACCAACAACTTCCTCCAAAATCTCATCTATAAATGGTAGAGGATAATAATCCTTCTTGGTAACTGCATTCAGCTTCTTATAGTCTATGCACACTCGCAGCTTACCATTCTTCTTCTTGACAATCACAATGGGTGAAACCCATTCTGAGTTCTCCACCTCATAGATGAAACTCGCCTCCTTCAACTTGTCTATCTCCTCCTTGACCATCATTGCCGTTGTGGGATTGACCCTTCTCTGCTTCTGTCGAACTGGTCTTGCGTGCTCCTCCAATTCGATTCGATGAGTCTCGAGAGTCACCTCTTTCAAATCCTTGTAGCTGAAAGCAAACACATGGATATATTTTCGAAATATATCTAGGAATCTACTTTTCTCTTCTTGAGTGACATTGATACCAAACTTCAGAGTAGAGAGTCTTCTCACAATCTCTGCCTCACTCAACTCTTCTTTGTGAGGATCTTTCTCCGCTG
This sequence comes from Asterella californica, assembly GCA_036924285.1. NCBI lineage: Eukaryota > Viridiplantae > Streptophyta > Marchantiopsida > Marchantiales > Aytoniaceae > Asterella > Asterella californica. The sequence continues at coordinate 1,102,934 of JAYKYS010000013.1, forward strand.
CTGTTCGAGGCAACAAGTCAATAGCACTAAGCTGATGTAATGATTCATCTCGACCAAATCCTTCGTCCTCAGACGAGCATTCTTGATCGTAAGAATCTCCGGTATCTACTTCTGAGACACTCTGATCATCCTCCGTATCAGATTCCCAGTAGTCACTAGTGGGTCTATCAGAGTCAGAAGTCACAACTCCAACACCCGAGAGAGGAACTATCACTCTATGATCTCTAGGCCCAATCCGTAAGTATCCCTTGTGTCACCTATCAGTGGTGCGCACAGCTCTCAACCAAGGCCTACCTAGGAGCAAATCATAACTAGAGTCCTTTAACACTTGAAAGGACATCAACGTTTGAACTCCCATCACAGACACGACCATCTTCTCTAACACACCAAGAGGTCTTACCCGTTGCTTGTTAGCCATCCCCACGACAATGCTAGCCGGGCGAGTTGGTTCCATCCCCAACTTCTTCATCAACCTCTCTGATATGGCATTTACAGCCGACCCTCTATCCACCAATACGTCAGAGACGTAGTGACCATTCAACCGGACTTCAATCTTTGAAGCCCTAGTGCATACCTCTGAAGCATGCACATCCACCACACCAACTCCCACATACTTTGATGTCTTGCTCTTGGGTTTCTTCTTCTTGCTTCTCTTAGAACTCAGTCCTCCTCTGAGTTCCCTTCGTAAGCTGGGATTAAGTGCGATCAGTTGTCCAACAGTGATGTTGGCTTTCTGAGCACCCACATCTTCAACCACATCATATCCCGCTTGGGAAGATGAAATGGTGAAATCCGCCATCCCCAGCTTCCTTCTTGGCTCCCTTGGTGTACTCGAAACATTACTCGAACGAGTACTTCTACTAGCTGATTCCTCCATGAAAACCGGTTCATCAGAAAATCGAGTTCTTTTCCTTTCTTGAGCTAAAAGCTCCACCGGTGCATGAGAAGAGTTTGAACTCTCTCCTTTCTCGTAGATGGGATCTCGCACGACATCGATAGTAGCCACCCCCTTGTCTCGTCCTTGTGATGGATTTCCTCCACCCACATTCATTCTGATAGCTTCGGCACCTCTTGCTCCGTTGTTAGGACAATTTCGCTAGAAATGAGAACCTCCACATGTCCAACAAGTGATTCCTCCAAAGTTACATTGGTTGCCTCCAAAGTTACCTTGATTTCCTCGGTTGGGATTGTTGTCGTAACCTCTTTGACCTCCTCCTCCACCTTTGTTCCTCCATTCTCGTAACTGCACCACGTTTATCTTGAGATCCGCAAGAGTATCGGTGATGCTCTTCAGCTCGGCATGAAAATCAGAGGTGGCAATAGACATCGTTGTTGGGACAAACGGTCTTGGCACCACCGTTGGAGTAGGAGCTGATGTTGAAGCAATCACCAATTGTGATGGTGCAGGTGCGATCGTTGTGACTACACTAGGAGTCGGAGTTGACACCACAGCAGCATGATGAGGTTGGATGATATCTCCTTCATCCAAACTCTCTTCCATATTTGTCGCAATCTTGATGGCCTCCGCTTTGGTTGCTGGCTTCTCGTACCTCACTTGGGTTCGAATTGAAGGCCTCAACCCTCCCACCAAGTTCTTGGTCAGCACTGCTCCAATCCCCGCCATCGTTAGTTCCACATTGTCTCCACTCTTCCGTAGGACCGTCCGAAATCGCTGCTCCAACTTATCCACCCTTTCGGCATATTGCCGAACTTTCTCGTCGTCACGTTGCTTCAAATGAGTAAGCTCCACCATGAGCTTCTCATAACTCTCTTCTGGAAGAAATTCTTCGATGAGTGCATTACTCAACGTCTCCCATGTGTCCTCAACTGCACCAGATGTCTTGCTCTTCACTCGGTCGTCATACCACGTAAGAGCAAAATCTTCTAAAAACTCTGGCAGTAACAACACCCATTCTTCCTTCCTTCTCACGTTGTTTTCGATGCAACCCCTTTTGAAGTCTCGAACAAACGGTTCTACATCTTCATTGTCCTTCCCATGAAACACGGGTAGCTTTCCCATCTTGTAACTACTCTTTCTACTCTTCTAATTTTTGTGCAATAACTACTCGCTTAAAAGAGTACGAACATCACCAATTCCATTCGCGAATAATCTACCATTGGTAAAATGAAAGAAAATGGTTGTAACAACACCTCTTGTGCCATCTCTTCTCCCAAGGTAATCATGAGCCTGAGTCGCATCACCGTCTTCTCCACCATCCGAATGACGATCTCCATCACAACTCAGCCGAGTCCTCTTTTGAAGTCGACAACTTCTCCGTCTCAGCTCTTTGAGTCTCGTCCACCTTCTCGACTACTGACGTAAGTAGGGCGGCCACATCGACGCACTTGTGTCCTCTTGACAGATCACCCACTCCACAACTTGGACAAGGATCTTCGCCTAGAAGATGAATTGGCGCTGGTGACGATGGACCCACTCGAAGACTTAAATCAGTAAACTCCCGCTTCCCTTTAGCTCTCTCGGTTCTGATTCTAGTTGGACAATTCACTACTTTATGTCCCAACCCTCTACAGAAATAACACCACAAGTCGGTTTCTACTCTTCTCCTCGGAGATTCTACTTGAGGTTTTGTACTAGGGTTCTCAAACTCAACGATAATCTCTTTCGAGCTCTCTTCGACGCTTACTATGACATCTAAACCTTGAGGAAGGTTTCTAAGTCTAACTTTCCAATCTTTTGAATTTCCACTCATGTTGCACCTTCTCAACCATTAAGTGGACAAAATATCATAGAGGAAAATAATTCTACATTACTTTCTTAACTCTTCCGAGCTTTATATTGAAAATCGTGCATTATACATGCTATACACGAAATAAAATCTAATCTAAAATTAACTATCGAAAATATGATCCTCTTCACCATCGTTTGTACTCATCACAACAGACATCTTGAACTCACTCTTATAAGGATCCAACTCTACTTCACCAGGAGCATTCGTGGCCTCCACAGTGAATGATGCTTTCATCTCGGTTTTCTTCAAATCTGCGCCAATGGTCGCGGAAGCTTCTTGGTATAGGGTAAAGAGGGCACCCCAAGTAGTATAGATAAGTGTTCGCAACTCATCTACACTTAACTTTGGCTTCTCCGACTCCGTTCGAACTCCTAAACGTCTCTTCTTCCACCTCGGCACCCGAACTGGATTCCCCATGAAGTATCTTCAAGACCTCCTTGTATGCCGAAACGTATATCTTTTAGTTGGTAAGAGATCTCTCCAAGATTTTTGTGGTCTCCAGTAGCTCAACCTCCAAGCTACTAAATCATGAATTTTCAACAAAAACTTCCCTAATCAGAAGAGATGGTGATGACTGTATAATTTTTCAGAGAACTGAAATTTGTATATTTTCACTTCTCTCATGGTTGTCAACCCCCTCCACTTTGAAAAATTCTTTCTCCCTCTTCAGACCTCATCTTCTCATGATTTCTTTTGTCCTGGATAGCTTATCAGCCACTCTAAAACACTAGAAAGTTTCTCAGGAAAATGAAATTCACAGAAAATATGACAATGACTGTAAATTTTTTCCAGATAACAGAATTCCTCAACTCTCACGAATAGACCCCCTCAACTTTGAAAATTCATTGCTCCCTCTCTAGACCACCTTTTCCTATGATTTCTTTTGTCCTAGATAGCTTATCAGCCAATCTAAAACACTGGAAAGTTTCTCAGGAAAATAAAATTCACAGAAAATCTGACAGCGACTGTACAAATTTTCCAGAGAGCAGAATTTCTAAACTCACAAATTTATCTCCTCTAATATCTTTTCTCTCCTCCTTTCTCTACAACTCTTGTTGCACCCTCTTTCAACTCTCCTCAAACCCTTTCTAAGTGAACAAGATGTAAAGAATGACTTCGAACGCGTCATATATCACTACGGGATACACGAAAGGTTCTAACGTTGCTAACATCGCGTTAGCTCTCTCTCCTCCCAACGTTCTCTCCATGTGCTCTCTCATAATCTCCTTTTGTCGAATATAGAATTGAACTCTAAACATTGTTCAACGATCCCTTCAAGTGAGGTCCCGGCAACGGAACCAAAAATGTAAACCCTCCGCGGTCCTATCGATCAACTACCCCCCGATCTCTTAACCTCCACGATCGTCATCCACGAATCTGCAACATGTCGGACCTGTCTCTCACTCAGGGGTCACCTCTGATGGCTTTGATGGAAGCACACCATGAACTTGAAGGGAAAATACTGAGTTCACTCATTCATACACCCACAAACTTATCAACTAAAAATCTCCTTAAACACATCAACTAAAATCCTCCATTCTAACGACGTCTCTCAAGTTCTCACATGCTAAAAATATCCCACACTCTCTATATTACTCAAGTTGTCATTACTACAATGTGAAAACAAGGATGAGGAGCTCTTCTCTACTCCTATATTTATACATTCTAGGTTTTTACTTTGGTACCCTCCGGTAACTCAGCCGTAACTACTTTTACCGGGTTTTACTAAGATATTACTTAAGGTAAAAGTATTCATCACATGGGCTTTTTACCTTTTCACATGGGCTTATTCCTTCAAAGTCAACAACTTCTAGAAGGATTCTGGAATATTCTCAAGGAATCTTGAATTTCCACCCCCCCTCTACACTAGGACCCACTAAAAAGGAAACATGTGGAATCTCTTCTTGTTTTTAATGCCCACAAAGTCCACAACTTTAATCCAACCACTAATATCAAGTCAAAAAGGAGATAAGGGATACTTTCCACATCCTTTCTATCTTTTAGACAAGATGACAAGATAGTAGTGCTCACTCTTTAGCAAATATCTGAATTCTGCCAAAAGTACAGCTAAGTTTAACCATAACTAACTTTTAGCTAGTCATGACTAACTTGATACCTCCTAAAAGTACTTTGGCAGCAATTAAACATTCTCAACACTTAGTTAGAACTAAACACCTTACTAATAGACAAACTTCCTATGTGTAACATAAGTCGTTACAGATCATGGCAAGACATTGAAGACGAAATCAAAGTTCTGAGGCGCGTAGAAGACTGAAGGAGCAATCAGAAGCGTAGCTGGAAGCAGTACTGAGGTTCTTTTCATGTCTTTCTTCTTCCTCATCTCTTCCGTCCTCTGTTTCAATGTCTCCCGCGCTTCCCTGATCGTTCTGCAGGAAGCCCATCAATCATTCTCTCTACCTTGAAATTTCTATGAGAAGATTGGGCGCGGAAGCGCTGTCCAATTTTTGTCAGCCATCTCCCCACTTCTTCTTGAATTGGAATTGAGCTTCTCTTCTTCCAATTCCAGAATTCGATGATCTGACTATCAATTTTCCGACCCTACTGCGCTTTTGTCCCAGAATCCGTGGACAAAAGACATGTCTGAATGTCTGGACATCTTTGGAAGACGAATGTCAATTCGTATCAAATAGTTGGATTGGATTGGAATTTGTGTTGAGAGAAGCTTGATACGAATCCATCGTGAACTTGAGAGTTGATTGTTGTTTCGAGAAGTAGGAAATTGGGAATCAAGCCTGTGCCTCCCAATCTTCTTAACTTCTCAAATCCACATCTTCCTAGAGAGACTAGAAGATTGAAAAGGCTGGCAGAATGCGCAAGAAGACGTGCGGGTCCTTTACGGGTCTCTTCTGTTCGACCCATAGCAGCTTCTTCCTTCTTCTTCCTGAACTATAGAAGAGAGTTGTGAGAAGCCTTGCTGGCAGAATCCAGAGAGAATGATCAAGGGTCATGTCTTCCCGGCAACCTTCTTCTAAGAGTGTATGCGAGGTGAGGAGTCAGAAAATCGTGTCTATTGTGAGGTTAGATTGCGTGTAGGAAGCCGAAGACAGCTGAGATCAATGATGGGAAGCTTGGCTGCGGGAAGTCTTCTGAGTACGTCAGTAAACCAGAAACTGTCCCGGGAGTCTTCCTGGAGGTCACTGTCACCGCAGGAGTCCTCAATCCTCTTCTGAACCATTCGTATATTGCGCTTCTCACATATCTTGTTATCTTCTGTTAGGAAGTAAGATGAATTGCAAGGTGGATTTTCTTCTTAGGAACCCATGCGATGTCTTGCTTAGGTAGGATTGCTTCGATATAGCTCGGAAGAAGGGAAGCACTACTAGAATTCTGGAAGACGGAATAGCTGTCTTCTGGAAGACTAGATTCATCTTCTGAGAGTGGAAGCTAGACTGTGAGGACCTGGTAAGGATTGAGCCTTAAGCTCATAGCAAATATGTGTGGTTTAGTGTAACAGAAGCTCGAACATGTCGATGCATCCTCGAGGATTGGTGTTACCGCAGCGGAGTTGGCTGAGGCCAAACCTTTCATCAAGAGTTGGACCTCGACTTCTTCACTTGGGACTAGAATCTTGCGGATCAGGGTCTGTTGGGGGAGGTCTGGGCAGCATTGCCTCCTTGCAACCATGTATTTGTTAAGGCAGGGGTCGTTCGAGGAAGACCATCTTCGTGGACGGTGGAGTGATGACATAGAGATTTCCATTGGCCAGAAGTAGAAAATTGTGGATATGAGTTGGAGAAGAAGACTTTGCCTATGATCTCTGAGAAATGGCATGTACTTGGAAGTACTACATGTCTCTTCCTAGAAGACAGATAGAGGAGGAATGGATGGAAGGTGGAAGCTTACCGAGAGCCGAGGAAGCGTCTTTTGAGAAAGTTGTACCATCATCTTTTTCCCAAAGGAAAGATCCAGAAGGTGAGATACCTTGGAGACAAGGACATGGAGTTCCTGGAAGCTATCTGAGAAAGACATGTCGTCAACTGAGGTGCCTTCTTCCACTCTTACGTCCAGATCGAGCTAGTGTACTTAGGTACCCTAGCAGGAGGACATCTTACTCCTTTCTTATGTTATTTGTACGTGTTCAAGAGAGACATGAAGGAAGACTAGTTGGTCAAGTATGAGCCAACAGGACGGCGAGAGGTGAAGGAAGAGACCTCGGAGGAAGAAGACCGAGCAACTGCCATGTCTTCCCCTCTCACTTTAGTGTCTTAGAAGTCGATTACGGTGCGGGAAGACGATTCCAACGACACAGAAGATGCGTCGTCACTGATGAAGATGGGACCTAAGAGTGTACCTCGGAAGAGGACATCTTTCTTGACCATCCACTCTGGATCCGAGTCGGATTCACAAGATGACACGTCCAACGTCAGGATCGCTAAGAAGACAGCTTCTGCAACTACACAGAAGTCAAGACATGGGTTGATGTTTCGACTGCGATATGAGGAAGCGCAACAAAGAGGACTGCTTTTGCGGTGAGAAGAGATCTTCCTCCCCGGAAAACATTGAGGGTAACATCTTCTCGAGTGCAAAAAGAGAAGACCATGGTGGTGGAAGAGGTATCCATACCTCTTGAAGACAGAATAGACGCCTCAGATCATTTGTGGGCCTGAACTTGTCTTCTGCGAGAAGACGGCTGGAAGAGTTCAACGCCTTCTTCAGTTCAGAGATCCAGTCAGTGATGAAGTTGGTGGAGAAGCGCATGATGGCTCAAGAGAAGCCACTGCAACCTGGATTCGGTCTTCGAACTTTGATGCATCAAGAGGAAGTCTAGAAGCAGAAGCATGAAGCTCTGGAAGCCAACCTCCACACCACGGAGAAGATGGTTGTAAAGTATAAGGCAGAAGCTTCTGCTTCTGCTAAGGAGTTGGCATAGCTGCGGAAGAGCAACCAGGAGTTGTAGACGTGACTTCAGCAACGCGAGCAGGAAGTTCTGCGGATCAGAGATAAGTTGACTGATCTTGCAGAAGAGAAGACGACTTGGAGTGCACTGCGGGAAGCCATGGAAGCCCAAGCTGCAGCAGAGAAGAAGCAGCGGGTGGAAGCAGAAGCCCGAGCCAAGGAGATCATGACATAGATGGAGGAAGTGCTTCGGAAGAAGTCAACTTCACTGTAGGAAGGAAACTTCTTACCCTAGCTCGTGAATGGGATGACGCTTCCAGAGAGATGTTAGTGGACTCCAAGGAGAGCATGTTCCGCTACCTGGATTGGCAGATCGAGGACATGAAGACTCTCTACGGTCTTCTCTCAATTCCCTAGCCTGCAGCTTCATCTTATGGTGCACTAGGACCAGCGATTGGGAAGGATCTCGACAAGGAGGAGTTCGACCTCGCTGTCCACTTGGTGATGACAGCGTTGGAAGTCGAGAAGAAGACAAAAGAAGCCGCGAAAGACAAGACGTCTTCTGGAAGACAAGAAGCAGAAGTGTCTTCTCAAATGTTTTGAGTGGAGGAGGTGACTACCTCTTACCACTGTGAGGTCATCTCAGCTCCCAATGTTGAACAGGTGGAGCAGAAGAGCCAAGAAGCGCAAGTGGACTCAGCTTCCTAGAAGCCTGTTCTGGCTTCCAAAGCCATGGTGGAAGTCCACATTACGAGCACTGAGGAGGATGTCACCTCAGCCGCATCAGAGCTACCCGCAGGGCTTCCCACGATATCAACCAACCTACAACACGACAACGTAATATATGAAGATCTTTTCTCATTGTAACATTCTCTATAGTTCATATTTCACTCCAAGTGTAATTAAAGGATGTTGTACGTAGTAGTAGATATAACAAAGGATTCTCCTCTCGTTCCTCAATCAACCTCAATGACCTCACGTCATGATCAACGTCGAAATAGAGACATAGTCTCTTTCGGTTCAAACCTCGATGGTACCAAGCAGTCACATCGGTTGGACAAAATGTTAGAGTGTGATTTACAATCAGAGTGAGATCTCAGATAAAGCAGTTTCATGTTCAATGCTATTTCTGTCTCAAGTATTGTTGTAAGTGTTTAAAGACATTACCAATGTCAGTCATATATTATCTATTCAAGAGGAGAACGCATGCAATTGATGCTCTTCTTTTGTAACAATTTGTATATCCTCGTCAAGAAGAATTGCAAGTGAGAGAAAATATGCAACTGATTTATATTTTACCAACAGTAGATAACTCAAATGATGTCACTCTAGAAATGACTGCACCATTACTGAACGTTGCTCAATGTCACAACATCTTCCCACGCCCATGCGAGAAGCATACTTGAACTCCATCATTGCATGAGATAAGCGTTATCGCGGTGGAGATTGTTAATCATCTCCAACAAATCGATACCTAGTGCGAGATGCGAGAATCTCTCTATATTATCTTTACATCTAAAAGTGAAAATGAGTGATCACATCCACTTTAACTATCAGTACTGTGACCCTCAAGCTTGCTACCGGTCCTGTCTCTCACCTAGGGTAAACCTCTGATGGCCTTTGAGGGGGCGCATCATGGAATTAGGAGGCCTCGACTAAATCCAACTCTCAACATTCTCATATCCCTTCCTCGCTGGGAACGAGAACTCTCATGGAGACGCAGAGATGAAAAACACGCCCTTTATAGATATGGCCTAACGGCTTCCAAATACAAGACAAAGTGAGGATGAGAGGTCACTCCACAACCCCTCTATTTATACTACTGCAGATTTACCATGGTAACTACTTGTAAATCTGATTTACTGCAATTTACCGAGACCAAGTCAAAGGTAAAAGTCCTAAGTCAAGAGTAGATTTCTCCTCCTTTGACTCTACTCTAATAATTAGGATCCTTCTTGAAGTATAAAGGAATCTTTGAAAGGAATCTCGGATTGCTCCTTATAAGACAAAATACTAACACATAATTGAGCCAAAAAGGTCAACAACCCTCTTGATTGTTTGACCCTTAAGTCTCTACAACCAATAAAAATCAGTCACGCATAAGACAAGAGTGTATTATTCACATCCTTGTCATTTTATGCACAACCAAACAAAATAGTAGTTTTCACACTTTAGAATATTCTAATATTCTGTCCTCAAATACCTCCAACTCTAACTGTGACTACTCCTAGTTATCTGTCACTAACTTAGAGTATGGTCTAGCCTTGGGACTTATTTAGAAGACTCACCACACATAGTTATAACTATCCATATATTTACTACTATGCAACCCCTAAGTGTTACATTTACCCCCGGACTAAGTTTTCACTCCGTCCTCGGAGTGAACGATGACTTTCCTTTGATGAAAGAGCTTGAGCTTGTCGTGATTCACCCGGTCAAACCTCCGTCCTCCTAGCTCTTTCAAGTCGTATGTAAAATTACTCCACACCTTCTCGATGATGAAAGGACCAAAGTAGCGTGGAAGGAACTTCTTCCTAGCTCTCTTATACCTAATGGCATCAAAAAGCATTACCATATCTCCTTCCTTGAATGGTTTCACTTCTCTCTTACCGAGACGCTTGTCGTAATATTTCTTCTGACGTTCTTGCGCCTTCTTCATCTGAACCATTGCCACCACTCGCGCTTCCTCCAACTCCAATAGTTGCTCTCTTCTAGACTTCTCGGCTGCTGCTCCAATGGACCTCTTTAACCTCTTATGGACAGTTTGAAAGGTAGGTAAATCAAACTGTATGGGCAACTTCGATTCCACACCGTAAACAAGATGAAAAGGAGTGTACCCCGTCGAAGTCTTCGTAGTAGTCCTATACTCCCACAAGATTGCATGTAACCTCTTATCCCAGTTGTGCTTCGCATCCACCATATCAGCATCCTTGGTCAGTATCGTACACAAGGTATGATTGGTCTTCTCAGCTAACCCGTTAGCGTTCGGTTTGTAAGAAGTTGTCACTCGCGGCTTGATGGAGAAATGTTCCAACATAGCGGTTGTGATGCTTCCCACAAATTCACCTCCTCTATCAGAAACCAACTCAATAGGGCATCCAAACCTAGTAATGATCCGTTCTCATAAGAAACGACCAACCTCTTCCTCACTTGTGGCTTTAAGGGGTCTGGCTTCCACCCACTTGGTCAGATAGTCGTTTGCAATCACGATATATCTGTTGCCACGAGGAGTTTTGTTTAAAGGGCCGACATGATCAATTCCCCACTTCTCAAACGGACCTAACACAGGAACTGATCTCAAGGGAGGAGTGCTAGTAGACTTCTTGGCAAAGGCTTGGCACACATCGCAAGTTCTGCAATACTCCAGACAGTCCTTGAAAATACCCTTCCAATGATATCCAACATCTAAGATTTTGAAAGCCGTCACCTTACCAGCAAAGTGACCACCACATACAGGTCCATCGTGGAACTCCAGCATCAACCTTGCAGCTTCCTCCTTGCCCATAGCTCGTCGTAGCAATCCATCTGCACCTTGATGAAAAAGAACTCCTTCAACAATGGTGTATGGCTTACACCTCCTCATTAGAGCATTCCTCTCTCTCGCTCGCATACCTTCAAGAAATGATCCGTCAGAAAGGAAATTCCACACCTCCTTGTACTCTTCCGGCACCTCGCTGCTCAACGTGATGGTCATCAAGTCTTCATCCGGAAAAGTATCATCTAATGGTTCTTCCCCCAATTCATCGTAAGCTCTAGACAACAAATCTGCGTTGGCATGCTTCCTCCCCGGTCTATCCTCAATGACATAATCATATTCTGCCATGAGGATCTTCCATCGAGCTATCCTTCCCTCCGCGTTGGGCTTATTGAAGATGTACTTCAAAGCTTTGTGATTAGTCACTATAGAAAATTTTCCTCTTAACAAATAGTGCCGAAACTTCTTCAAAGCAAAGATTACGGCCAACCCTTCTCTCTCTGTCACAGAATAGTTATTCTCAGCCTGCACCATCTGTCTACTAGCATAAGCTATTGGATGGTCGTGTCCATTCTCATCTAACTGACTCAAGGTACATCCAATCGCAAGATTGGATGCATCAGTATAAACAATGAATGACTTACTCCAATCAGGTTTGGCGAGGATTGGGGCTATCACCAATGCCTTCTTCAACTCTTCAAACGCCTCCTTAGCCTTCTGATCTTGAAGTATCAGCTCGAAGACTACACCCTTCTTCATGTAGTTGGTCAACGATTGAGCTTTATTGGAAAAAGATGAGATGAATCTACGATAATATCCCACCATCCCAAGAAATTGTCTCAACTTGGTCAAGCTAGTAAGGAATGGTAGTTCGACTATCTTCTTCACCTTGTCTGGATCCACTCCAGTTCCATTTTTGGAGACGATGTGCCCCAACAGCAAACCCTCCTCGCATCCAAAAATGCACTTTTCTGGATTCAGGGATGCATTAGCTTGCTCCAGTCGCTCTAAGACTTTGATCAGATGATCAAAGTGATCCTCCTTCCGCCCATACACACAAAAGTCATCAATGAAGTCCCTAACAAACTTCCCAAGAAACGGTTCGAACACTTTGTTCATGAACCGTTGAAAAGTAGCTGGGGCATTACATAATCCGAACGGCATCACGCGAAACGCAAATGTACCCCACGGAGTAGTGAAAGTCGTTAGATGTCGATGCTCAGGTACTATATGGATCTGGTTATATCCACTATAACCGTCTCCAAAACTGTACCATTCATGACCTGCGACTTCTTCCAAGATCGATGAATGGCAACGGATAGTAATCCTTCTTCGTGACCGCATTCAATTTCTTGTAATCCACACATACGCGAAGCTTACCGTTCTTCTTCTTCACGATCACGATGGGTGATACCCATTCTGAATTCTCCACTTCATAAATGAACCTAGCTTCCTTCAGTTTATCAATCTCTTCTTTGACGATCACTGCTGTTGGCGGGCTGATCCTTCGTTGCTTTTGTCGAACAGGTCTCGCATCCTCCTCCACGTCGATCCGGTGCTTCTCCAATGTCACCTCCTTCAGATCTTTATAGCTGAAAGTAAACACGTGGATGTACTTCCTGAATATCTCCAAGAATCTTCTCTTCTCTTCCGAAGTCACCATGGGACCAAACTTGATGGTTGCTAATCTTCGCTCTTGCTCCTCTCTACTTAATTTTGTTTTGTCCGGGTCCTTCTCAACAGATGGACGAGGGAGCAAATCAATTGCTCCAATATGAGGCATGATGCAATCCATATCAAACTCCTCACCTTCTGACGTCTCCTCGTCAGAAGAACCACCCGTATCTACTCCGAAGACACTTCCACTGTCTTCAGTTTCTGATTCTCAATAGTCGCTGGTTGGTCTATCAGAATCAGAAGTTACACAGCCACCACTTGAGAGAGGCACCTTCACTCGATGGTTGCTAGGTCCTATCCTCAAGTAACCCTTGTGCCATCTATCAGCTGTACGAACGGCTCTCAACCAAGGTCTTCCAAGGAGTAAGTCATAGCTGGAATCTTTCAGAATTTGAAAAGACATTAAAGTTTGTACCCCCATAACCGACACCACTACTTTCTCTAGGACTCCGAGAGGTCTCACCCTTTGCTTGTTTGCCATACCAACAATGATGCTCGCCGGTCTTGTGGGTTTCATCCCCAACCGCTTCATCAAACGTTCAGATATCGCATTCACAGCAGAACCTCCGTCCACCAATACATCAGGTACAAAGTGTCCATTCAAACGAACCTCGATCTTGGATGCTTTAGTGCATACCTCAGAGGCCTGAGCATCCACTACACCAACTCCCACACTTGGGACGTTGATCTTGCCCTTAGATTTCTTCTTCTTGGTCCTTCGCGAGCTCAATCCTCCTCGAAGCTCTCTCCTCAAGCTTGGGTTGAGTGCGATCAATTGACCCACCGTTATGTTGGCTTTTTGCGTGCCAACATCCTCCACTACGTCATATCTAGGTTGAGCAGCTGAAATGGTGAAATCCTCCATTCCCAGCTTCTTCCTAGGCTCCTTCTGAGAAGAAGACATAGTGCTGGAACGAGTGCTCCTACTTTGAGAATCCCCAATGATCATAGGTTCCTCTGAAAACCTCGTCCTCTTCCTCTCGTGAGCTAAGAGTTCCACTTGAGAGTAAGAGCATTCTCCTCTCTCATAAACGTTTGGCACCTTCACCGCATCGATTGTGACAACTCCTTTATCTTTGTTTTGTGGCGGGACTCCTCCGCCCATATTTCCTCTTGTACCCTCATTGTTCCGTCCTCCATTTTGGATGGAGTGTGGACAATTCCTTTGAAAATGAGGACCACCACATCCGTAGCACGAGATACCACCGAATTCATTTTGAGGCCCTCGATTGAAATTTCCTCCATAACCTCGTTGGCCTCCTCCTCCTCCTTGGTTCCTCCGCTCTTTCAACTGCACTACATTGATCTTCAGATCCGCCAACGTTTCTGTTTTCTGTCTTAGTTCATCTTGAAGATTAGGCGCCAGAGGGTTGACAGCAACCACAGCAGATGTGTTAACCACAGCAAGCGTCGGGATTCTTTGAGCAGCTCTACCACTGAGTGTAATCCCTGCGACACTCGCCGCCTTTGCTTCTCCTAGAAGAACGTCATCATCTTCCAAACTCTCTTCCATTCGAACTGCAATTTCAATCGCCTTCGCCTTAGTGGTGGGCTTCTCGTACTTCACCTGAGTTCTGATTTGAGGCTTCAGACCTGTCACAAAGTTCTTGGTAAGCATGGCCACAATTCCCACCATTGTAGCCTCCACATTATCACCGCTCTTCTTCAATATAATCTTGAAACGAACCTCCAACTTCTCGGTCCTTTCTGCGTAAACCCTCACCTTCTCAACATCTCCTTGCTTCAAGAAGGTCACCTCGGTCATGAGCTTCTCATAGCTCTCATCCGGCAGAAAGTTCTCAATTAGAGCCTCTGTCAAGCTTTCCCATGTATCCATCTCAGTCTTGTTCCTTCTGTATTCCTCATACCAAGTGAATGCGGTATCCTCTAGGAAATCAGGCAATAGTGATGCCCACTCTTCCTTCTTCCTCTCATGGTTTCCTATGCATGCTCGCTTGAAATCTCGCACAAAGGTTTCTACATCCTCACCATCCTTTCCATAGAAAACCGGAAGCCTCCCCATCTTAAATTCTTGATGTCTTCTCCTCTCCTCAACACGATATCTCTCTTCGTTTTCTAATATAGGATGAACATTACTAACTCCATGCGAGCATAATCAACCATCGGTAGCAAGAAAGGAAAGGGTTCCATCATAATCGCCTGCGCTATCTCTTCACCGAACGTATGCATGAGTCGCATCCTCATTGTCACCTTCTCCACCATCTAGATTACCATCTCCATCATGCGTTAGCTGAATTTTCGTCTGAAGATGGCAGCTTCTCCGTTTCAACTCCTTGCTCCTCTCTCAATCTTCTAGACGTAGATGCCAACAGGGCAATCATGTCTCCACACTTGTGCTCCTTTGGCAAACCTTCAATTCCACAGTTTGAGCAGATGTTTTCGTCTTTAAAAACACGCGAAGGAGACGATGGACCAACTCGGAGACCTAGATCGATAGAACTCCTTCCTTCACGAGGGTTTTCTCTCTTGAATCTCACGGGACAACTTGCTGCATAGTGGCCCAATCCTCTACAAAAGTAGCACCACGGTTCTGCCCTCAACTTCTTCTTGGAAGAGTCTTGCTTGTTTCTCTCCGTTCTCTCTTCAAATTCGACCTTTAACTCTCTAGAACGTTCGTCCACACCCACTATGACATCAAGATTTTGAGGAAGGTTCTTAAGCCTCACTACCCACTCTTTCTGACCCTCCATGATCTTGACTTAAATTCGACCCCATGCAGATTTTGATCTATTGGACTACCAGCTGAACTTCTGACAGCGATATCTTTAGCTCTGTAGCTCCAAAACTAGTGATCTTTAGATCAATAGATAGATCAAGAGCTTCTCCAGTCCGTCGTGAAGTTTCAAGGACGTCCGAGAAATACAGAGAAAATGACGGTGACTGTCAACTCGATCAGAAAACGAATCATCTACACCTTCAGACTCTTAGTCTCTCCTCCTTTTAGTCTCAACGATAAGGACTATCACTCAAAGAACCTGATAAGAGTGATCTGATCCTCTACCCTCATGAACATATAGGATTATATGAACCACTCTACTCTCAGATTTAAACTCTAACACTTGACACGTTCTCTTCAGCTGATTCTAACATCCTATGTGTACAGAATGTACAAGATGACCTCAAATGCATCGTAGATGACAACCGGATACACGAATTGGTCTAAGGTCTCTAGCATGGCAGTAGCTCTAGCCTCTCCAAGAGTTCTCTCGATATGCTCTCTCATAACGTCCTTCTGTCTAATGTAAAACTGCACACGAAACATATCTCTCAAGCCTCCTAGTGAGGTCCCGGCAACGGAACCAAAAATGTGACCCTCAAGCTTGCTACCGGTCCTGTCTCTCACCTAGGGTAAACCTCTGATGGCCTTTGAGGGGGCGCATCATGGAACTAGGAGGCCTCGACTAAATCCAACTCTCAACATTCTCATATCCCTTCCTCGCTGGGAACGAGAACTCTCATGGAGACGCAGAGATGAAAAACACGCCCTTTATAGATATGGCCTAACGGCTTCCAAATACAAGACAAAGGGAGGATGAGAGGTCACTCCACAACCCCTCTATTTATACTACTGCAGATTTACCATGGTAACTACTTGTAAATCTGATTTACTGCAATTTACCGAGACCAAGTCAAAGGTAAAAGTCCTAAGTCAAGAGTAGATTTCTCCTCCTTTGACTCTACTCTAATAATTAGGATCCTTCTTGAAGTATAAAGGAATCTTTGAAAGGAATCTCGGATTACTCCTTATAAGACAAAATACTAACACATAATTGAGCCAAAAAGGTCAACAACCCTCTTGATTGTTTGACCCTTAAGTCTCTACAACCAATAAAAATCAGTCACGCATAAGACAAGAGTGTATTATTCACATCCTTGTCATTTTATGCACAACCAAACAAAATAGTAGTTTTCACACTTTAGAATATTCTAATATTCTGTCCTCAAATACCTCCAACTCTAACTGTGACTACTCCTAGTTATCTGTCACTAACTTAGAGTATGGTCTAGCCTTGGGACTTATTTAGAAGACTCACCACACATAGTTATAACTATCCATATATTTACTACTATGCAACCCCTAGGTGTTACAGTACGTCCCAAACACAACTCTTAGAGCATTAAAGAAGAACGTGGACCTCGGCTCGTGAAAGGATTGAGATTGGAGTCATGCTATGTTTATTGACTGCCATTGCATTCTCACAACACAGAATCGTGACAGATTCTCCATTGACAGCTCTGAGTGTTACAACTCCTATGCACTATAAAACAGACGGCTCTAACTATTGCAATCTCTCGTACAAAAAGAAAATTGGTTATGAGATCTTCACACTCTTGTTTCCTTAACATAGATAATATCAAGACTAGAGACAGTCGTCTGTTTCTTGTATGCACTTTTTGAGCACGTTGAGAATATTCGCTTTATCTCGACTTAAGCAGTTTGTAGTTCTTCGGCATATGAGTATTATGATACATCTCTATTTTGATGTATCGCACAAGAAATATCCAATAGAATATTATAGAGTATTATTCATTATGTCTTTGTCATCTTTGTAGGTGTCATATAAGTTCATTCTCTCTTGACAAAGTTAAATCAAGTTCACCCAATCACGTAAAGTGAAAAACATGACTTCTAAGAAACTTTGCAAGAACGTTGACTTTTTGCGCATTATATGATGATGTTTCTCCATCATAACAATATCTATCAAATCTATGGATCATTGTCATGTTGATTCATTCGTCAAGTCTTTGTCATCCTTGTAAGTGTTTCAAAACTCATTCGTGACACGGTTGAAATTGTTATATCATAATCCAAATTTCAAAAACATCATGATCACAAAATCACACTAAGTGTTTTGAAAAATTCTTAAATCAATAATCACAAAAATCTTTATTATAGAATACAACAAAGACAAGTTCGAAAAAATACAAAGAAATATAATCACTATTCTGATCTTCATCTCTTTTTGAAAGAGGATCTTTTTGTGCACAAGACGCCGTTGGCTCTTGCTGAGACCTTTGCACATCCTCCATCGGACCTAGTGCAGGTGAAGGAGCTTGAGAAGTAGAGGGGATGTCCTTTGGAGGAGCTGCTCGCCTCTTGGTGACTCTCCGTCTATCTCCAGTCTCTTCAAGAACTCCAGTATCAAGTTCAGAGGCTTCTCGTCACCTCTTTTCCTCCACAGAAGCATCTTGCCAGTGAACGTGTCTATCTACATCCAAGAATACTCTGATAGAAGCAGCGTCTACATGATCTTCCCATCCTGTGATCCTACGTATAGACTCGGCTCCTCTCTTCAGTATCTCAGAAGGAACTGGAGTCACACTCTTCTCAGCAGTCCTATCTAGCAATGTAGGACTAGAAGAGACTTCAATATGGCCAGCATATACGTCAGAATTTACCAGCGGTGCCATCAACGCAGTTGTTGTTGCAGCCGCAGCAATCTGAGGTAGACTCCTCATGCGTCCTCGCTCAAACTGCGTGCTCAACGGCTCTCCAGTAGAAGAAAGGTGCAACCTACCATTCTGATAGCGAACCACACCATCTCGCGAAGCAACTGTGAGCTCTTGATAGTCTCCTTGGAAATGATCAGGATTATCACACCATATACATCTACGAACATGAGCACCTCCTATACGTGCAGCAGCAGGCGCCGGTGGCTGCTCCCTCTGCAAGCCAGCTAGCTCCACCTTCAGTTCTCGCATCTGCCGGATAAGATCTTCAATCTGATTCTGCTGACCATGGTTCTCCATAGGTCTTTGAACATGTGCCTTTTGTGCATGAACTGACACAACTGACATCAAAGGAACTGCAGCTGGGACAACAAGTCTCAGAGCAGGGGCCAAAGGCTGTTGTGCTTGAGGAGCAGCATAAGGTTGAGTGATCACTTCTGCAAGCGGATGTCCTCTCACAACCACTCTTCCCCTCCTCTGCCTCGTCAGTACAGCCACAGCATCCTCAACTCTCTCCCAATCCATAGTAACACCTCCTTCAATCGATCGATCTAACATGAAGCATAATTTATCTGTCGTAACATCATCGGTAGCTTGCAGGAAAAGCTCTTTTCTCCTAGCATCTAAGGTTATGCGCTCAAGAGTTATCTCCGATCAAACTCTCTCAGCAACTCATTCAAGCTCATCATACGACCAGGTTGCTACTCAACCCAGTCCAAAAACATTCTCCTAGTAACTCTTTCTGAATCCTCTTCGAGAAATTCCTCTCAAAGAGATCGTTCAAAACTCATCCAGATTCCAAGATTTCTTCTCTATACATCTCTAACTTGGTCCCGCAACTCAAGAATGACAGCTAACTCAAAATTTGCTATCATCTCAGCATCAGTAACCCTAACCAGCTCCATCTCTCCTCTATACTCACGCAGATATCTAGAAATATCTCTACCTTCAAACCTTCCACATCTGTTCACATAGCTTGCAAAGCCTTGGTGGACTTTAACTCACCCCTTCCAACGATCGGATGTTGTTGGACTAGGGCCGCAAGTGTCTTCAAGATCTCAGCCGTGTTCAGACCAGATGTAGATGTCGCTGTAGAAGTTGATGCTACAGAAGGTGCTGCAGTAGACGTAGATGCAACAATCGTAGAAGTAGCAGCAGCAGCGCCCTTGCGATCCATCTCTTCTCCTTGTAGTAAACTCAACCTTCTCAATCAATCACCCCAAGAGCTCTCAGTGGAGGCACCAGATGTCAAGGTGAGAGTTTTCTTGGGAAGGGCGGAACCTTCTGGTTGTGTTATGACCGTGAAGGCTGTGATATGTTTACTCAGGGAAGCACTAGGTTTCTAGCTGTGGCTAGTTTACTCAAAGGGATAGGCTTCAAGTTACAAGGTGACACTATAAAACACTCATACATGTCTCTTGGCTCTTCTGATATGTCCAGGAAGCAAAGTTCAGGCTTAACTAGCAATGATAAGATCAGACGGTGAACCTTGACACTCAGGATTGAGAAATATGTGAAGGTTTAGACTTCTAAACTTCTCCTACATGTAAAAGAGGCCGCACTGAGCATACACACGAAGTTTCAGCTTGAGATCAAATTCTAGCACCAAGATATGGACAGAAAAGTTCTAGGTAAAGATATTGCGGCAATTTCTAGTACTCAGACAGCTATTTCGACCTACAACAGAAAATTGGCTTGATCACTTCCGAAGATTCTTATAGGATTTGGAGTCTACAGGATGCTGAACACCCTTGTGAAGTTGGGACTCCTGAATGTACACGGTTCCCCAGATCTCGTTCTCTGAAGTTGCTACTCTAGATTGAGAGCTTTTCAGACCCCCTCTGCTTCAGCGGCCGCCCTGAATTACTCACTCACTCAATTGACTTAAAACTTTTTGGACAGTCATAGCCCTGCTGACAGTGAATGCAATTTCCTCGACTCTGCTGCAATTGACACTAAAAATCCCAAATCAAACAAAAGTGATGCAATTCTGACTCAACTCAAATTTCAAATTGGCATAACTCCTTGTTTATTGATCCAAATCAATCAAGAATTTCACAGAAAGTGCTTGGCACGACGAGCTCTATCTTCTTGTGCTCTCATATTTTGCAGTTTCTTCATCAAATGCTCGAACTCTACTTTAGACCTCTGTTTCTAAATTTAGAGTTTTACAAAAGACAAAAATGGACCAATGGGAGTTCATAGCTCTACTTGGTTGTCCTTTAATCCACGTGGTAATGTAACTTCACTCATAGGTGTGGTGCCCACAAATTACAGGATTCACGAATTTTTGAAATTTTTAAGGATAATAACTTGTTTGTATAACTGAAGAAGCGTTGTTACTTAAGATTGTGTCTTCCTTAGCAGGAAGACGATCTTACGAACTTTTTGTAATAAGAAGTTGACTTCTTCGGAAGATGACCGTCTTCCGGGAAGCGTCTTCTCGGCGGTGTCTTCGAAAGACGGAAGACACGCATCTTCCAGAAGACAGAAGACGGCGAAAGACACGCATCTTCCAGAAAAACCGCAACCGCGGAAGCCTAACCTGGTAAAAGAGTGGGTGTACCTACTAGGTAACACCAAGAAGATAGGTAGGTCATCTAGGGTCGAAACCCTTAAACTGCGGGGAAGATGCGCAGGAAGCGCATTAGCAGATTTCCAACTTCCCGCAACAGGAGCGTTTCTTGATTGAGAAGTTCGATTCGAGGGTGAGCTTCAATAGCTTGACTGTCTTGGAAGTCGACTGTACACAATTCGTATCAAGAGTGGATTTGCTTTGCTTTTGTGTTAAGAGAGGCTTGGTATGAATCTCGAGTGGCGTGGTGAGTTCTTTTGTTATTTCGATAAGTTGGAAGTCTGGAACTAGGCCTGTGCCTCCCGGTCTTCCAAGCTTCTCCAATCCACATCTTCCTAGAGAGACTAGAAGACTAGAAGGGCTGGCAAAATGCGCGAGAAGACGTGAGGTTCCATTTCGGGTCTTTTCTGTTCGACCCATAGCAGCCCATTCCTTCTTCTTCCCAAAATTAGGAGAGAGTCGTGAGAAGTCTTGCTGGCAGAATCTGGAGAGAATGGTCGAGGGTCATGTCTTCCCACTGAGCAGCAAGCTTCTTCTGAGTGTGTATGAGAGGTGAGGAGTCAGAACAACAGAGTGCAATTGTCTTGAGTCTGTTGTGAGGATAGATTACGCGTAGGAAGAAAAAGACAGGTGAGACCAGTGAAGGGAAGCCTGACTTTGGGAGGTCTTCCGAGAAAGACATTGAATCAGAAACTGTCCCTGGTGTCTTCTCAGAGGCCACTGTTACCGCAGGAACCCGCAACCATCTTCTGAACCTGTTATGCACTCTACGTTTCACGAATCTTGTATCTTCTGATAGGAAGAAGGATGTAATGCAAGGTGGGTTGTCTTCTTGGTAATCCATACGAGGCCTTGCTTAGATAGGATTGTTTAGATACAGCTCGGAAGACGAGAGCTATCTAGGAAGTACTGTTAGAATCCTGGAAGACGGAGTAGCTGTCTTCTGGAAGACTAGTTTCGTCTTCTGAGAAGTAGAAGCTAGACTGTGGGCACTTGGGAAGGACTGAGTCTTCAGCTCAGTAAGTGCGTGTGGCTTAGTGCAACAGATCTTCCAGTATGTCGATGCATCCTCGAGGGTTGGTGTTACCGGCAGCAGAGTTGGCCGAGGCCACACCTTTCTTCAAGGAGTTGGGTCTCGATTTCTTCCTATGGGCTTGGAACCTCGCAGACCAGAGACTTCTGGAGGAGGTGTGGACAGCGTTACCACCCCGCAACCGTGTACCTGCGAAGGCAGGAGTAGCTCGAGGAAGACCATCTTCCTGGACTGAAGACTGGTGACGTAGGGCTTTCCACAGACCAGAATCCAAGGACCGAGGTTATTGGCTCGAGAAGAAGATCTTACCCAGGATCGTGAGTGAGTGGCATGTGCTTGGAAGCACAACTTGCCTCTTCATGGAGGACAGACAAGGTAGGAATGGGTGGAAGATCGAATCTTACCAGGAGCCGAAGAAGCGACTTCTGGCGAAGCTATTTCTGCATCTCTTTCCCAAGGGGAAAGCGCAGAAGACAAGGTACCTGGGAGATCAGGACGTGGAGTTCCTGGAAGCAGTGTGGGATGAAGGAGTGCCCGTCAGCTGGGGCGCATTCTTCCACATATATGTACAGGCGGAGCTAGCGTACTTAGGTACCTCGGCAGGAGGACATTTGACACCTTTCTTCTGTTACTTGTACGTAGCCATGGGGGATCTCAAGGGAGATCAGTTGGCGAACTATGGACCAACAAGGCAACAGGAGACGAAGGAGGAGACTTCGGGAGAAGATGATCGAGCAGCAGCCGCAACTCCTCCTCTCACTCTGATGCCGCAGCTGAGGCCCGGCTCTCATCAGAAGACGCTTTTGGTGCGAAAAGACGAGTCTAGTGGATCAGAAGACGCCACGCCTCCGAGGAAGATGGGTCCTAGAAGTGTACTTAGGAAGACCACCTCCCTCATTCATTCGGGATCGGAGTCTGACTCACCGGAGGAGTCCTTGAGCACCTGAGTTGAGCAGAAGATTATTTCTGCCACACAAGGGAGTCTTCCGAAGACTCCAGAAGACAAGGGAAGGAGGGATACTCCTACTGCGATGCGGGGAAGCGCAGTGAAGAGGACCGCTTCTGCCATGGGGAGGGATCTTCCACCCCGGAAGATGAGAAGAGTAGCTTCTTCCCGTGCGCAGAAGATGAAGACCATAGTGGTGGAAGAGGTCTCCTTGCCTCTGGAAGACAAGGTAGAGACCTCCGACCAAGTCGTGGAGATGAGCCTGTCTTCCGCAGGAAGACGACTGGAGGAGTTCAGTGTCTTCTTCCGATCCGAGTGTTACAATGTATGGCAGCAAGAACCCAATTCATAGCACCACTCCAACAGGGGAGGAAAACCTTCTAACAAGGAAGGAGGCTCTCGCAGCCTTCACAAGAGGAAGAAAAGAAGGAACAGAATATCACTAAAGAGACTTACTTGGGGGCAGAGCCCCTTCTCAATATATAGGGAGAGTTAAAAGGCTTTTGGGGTTGGGTCTCCGTAACATAGTTGTGTACAAAGTCTTACAGGACTTGTGCACAAAGTCTTACAAGACTTCATGAGCTTGTCTTACTCCGTATGTCAACAGTCCCCCTCAAGCTCATATCAATACCCTTAACACCTAGACATAATCTGAAAATATCAAATTTATCTCTAGGTAAAGCTTTAGTGAATATATCAGCAACTTGTTCACTTGTAGGTACATATCTTAGATCTATCTCTCCAGTCAATACTTTTTCTCGAATAAAGTGATAATGAACCTCTATATGCTTGGTACTAGCATGGACAACAGGATTAGTGTAGTGACGAAGGATTTCTCCTTTTGCCCATTTAGTATACAAGATATCGTTCCCACAGAGGATTTGCACAAGTAACGCTGCTCTAAGTTCTAAGATCTGTTCAAACACACAAACACACGGGTTTTGCCTAGAAATCCCGTCTTCTCACAAAACCACACAAAACAACACGTCTTCCAGACACGCCAAATGGTGCTCTGGACCCAAACAAACAACTACCAACTAAAATATCACACAACTATTCACAGAGAAGCTCGGGAAGACGATCTTCCTGCTTCCAGGTTGCTTCTTCCGGTCTTCTCGATACCGTCTTCCCGAAACGATTCTCGTCTTCTGGGGGTTTAGCTCGTCTTCTCACACCTCCAGAAGGCTGTCCGGCTTCGCAGAAGTCGACTAGTAACAGTCGTTACACCTTATTCTCACACTCACATTCCAACGGGTTAGATAAATCACAGGGTGTATGTCCCCTGTAGCCTTCCCAGGCTTCTGCCTACGGAAGTTGTCTTCCTGCAGCACTACAACGACATTCACCTTCACGGAAGCTCAATAGAAGTATCGGAGGCTCACTAGAAGAAGATAAGAAGATGGGGAAGATGAGGGAAGATGGGAAGAAGAAGAAATCCAAACAAGAGAAAACAGGATGAAAAAGGGCAATTAAGATTTCGACAGGCTTCTAGTCCGGATCCTGACTAACAAGCCATCCCTGCTTGTAATAGTTTGGGGAGGAAGACAACAAACGTGAGTACTGTAGCACCGTCTTCTACTCGAGGATGTCGTCTTCTGTTGCGGGAAGAAGGCTTCCTTCTTCTTCACTTCGCTGCTCTGACTGCTCTGTCTTCTGGGATCCCTTACCCGGAAGACCGTTCGTACGCAGATCCCAAGTGCTCTACTGAACGAGTCAAGCTACACTCCACAACTGTTGACATTCACCGCCACTCAAGAAGAACACTTCCCATGCACAATTGGGAGCGAATTCAGTGAACCCACCATCCAGAAGACATGGACAAAGCTGCTGCACTCAAATCCACAATCTATTCCCCGAGAAGAAGTCACAATGGCATTGGGAAGCTCACTCCCTCTACTTTCTGCGCCTACTCCTCGACACACCAGGCTAGCTAACAGGATTGCACGAGGATGCCGTTCCCTGTTCCTAGACTGTCCCTGCTCTAATGTGTCTCTCCTACCTGCCTGTAGAATCGGTGTGTATGTTCAGTTACTGCCGAATTCTACAGAACTGACAGAGCTCTCAGAGAGCTTTTCTCCTACCTTGCTATCCTATTTAACCATCTGCCTTGGGACGCGACCACCAGGGAGAGAGAGAGAGACGCTGACAAGAGGTTGTCACCTCACATGCATGCGGTCCCTCTTCCCAATTAGCCCTCCACTGTATTACTCCTACGCTACCTATGCTGCCACGTGGGGTCCTAACTATTTTTACATGGAAAACTGCCACCCTTAAGATAGCATGTCCAATCCTACTAAATCTGGAAGTGTCGATTGAGTTCGCTAACTACTCTGATTGCTCGGTGGCAATCTCTACATGATCTGCTCCTACCGGAGCTACTACCTCGACTTCTGATGGGCTGGGAAGCCCTGCACTTACCTCGGGTACCACTGAGGTAGCTTCCCTCTCCTCGCTCTTCGCTGGCCCTGCTATTTCTGCGGCTGCGTCTTCCTCGGCTTCGACTTCGGAAGACGGAATGGTCTTCTGGGAAGACGAGTCGAATGGTGCGTCTTCGATCTTCTGAGGCACAGATGCAGTACTAGGGACCATGGTGATATCATAGGGGTCCGGGGAAGTCGCTTCCTCCACGCGGAATACCTGGAAAGATGGCTCGTCTTCCTGTCTTCTAGAAGACATCATGTCTTCCGGGGCGTCTTCTCGTCTTCCAACGCTGTCACCACCAAGTGTACAGCGAGATCGAACTCCTCCTTCTCCATTCCGGATCCTGTCGAGGGTGCTGGGGCTTGGGAAGATGCGGTTGCAGGTGTCAGAAGTGAGGGAAGATCATAAAGTGTCTTCACTCCTTCTATCTGTCTATCCAGGTACCTGAACATGCTATCTCTGCATTCCACCAACCTCGTCTTGGACTCGCTGTCCCATTCCCTAGCTAAGGTAAGTAACTTCTTACCCGCGGTGAAGTTGAACTTCTTCCGAAGCGCTTCTACCGATTGAGCTAGCATCTTTTGCGCACGGGCCTCCGCTGCTTCCCTCTGCGTCTTCTCTGTTGCAGCTCGCGCTTCTGCGGCTTCTCGCTGCATCTTCCAAGTGGTCTGCTCTTCTGCGAGGGTAGTGATCTTCTCCCGTACTCGGAGAACTTCCTGATCACGCTGCTGTACTCGCGTCTGCAACTCCTGGTTGCTCTTCCGAAGTTGTATCGACTCCTTGGCAGAAGCGGCTTCTTCCGTCTTGTACCTGGCTGCAAGCTTCTCCGTAGCGCTATCGTGTCGGATATTTTGTGCGTGAAGGATGTCCAGGAAAACGCGAGGTTCCTGGCTGTGGAGATGCTGTGTGCCAAACAGAGACAAGACAGAGAAGAACAACCACGAAAAAGGAATGCTGCGATATATACCACTCTGAAAGTATGTACACTGTCGATTCTTTCTCCAAACAGCACAAAACTGAGGAAAAGACCAGAGCGGTCTGTAACCTACTTCAGAAGCCCTAAAACAAACCCCTGAAACGTAACCCTAGTCTGAAATCGCCAAAACGTAGCTCAAAGCAAGAGGAACTTCTCTTTGCTAACAACCAGAGCCACAACAGTATCATGCGATCCAAACCCAAGTCCAAACCACATCCACACACTAGCTCTTGGCTAAAGCTAGCTACCACAAGCCATACACAACCAACTAAGTCCTTAACGAACTCAAAAGGACGAAACCTGTAGCGAAGGAACCGAAAAAGACCTATCTGGGAACTTTCTCCTTTCGCCAAACGATCTTCAAATGTTGATAGGGTCTCCTTCCCTGACTCCGTTGGCCCAAGAAACCTTCAGATCCGGCTCCCGATAGTTGAGATATCGCTAATTTTCGGTCGCAGGTGACCGAACCTTCAAAAACTCCTCCCTGCGGCTTAAAACCGCTCACACCGCACAAACGGATCGTCTAAACTGATATCCGTCTTCGCTGGTAGGTAGATCTGGCTACTCTGAACCCAACAAGACTCCAAACAAGCCGTTTGGAGTTCCTCTTGCAAAACTACTCGAGAAATTTGGTCGCAGGCTACAAAAAACTGACGTAAATCGACTCCCTGCGGCTCAAATTTGCTCACCACACCCAAACCAACAATCCAATTCACTTACAGTCTTCTCCTATGCGTACATGAGGACTCCCTGATCGCGTAGGCACCAAGAACGAAGAGCTTGGCTCACCGATCGCGAAGAACAATCCAATCTCAGGTCGCAGACGATGAAAACCTGACGCAAGCGCTTCCCTGCGAGCCAATTTCTCTCACAACTCTCAAACCGCCCGATAAAACTTTGTATCGTCTTCAATTTCCTGAAGAACTCGTTGTTCTGATCCCGATGGATCCAAGGACAGCAAGTTTGGACTCCGGAACGGCCCGAACGGTCCAACTCTCCTTCACAGGTAACTGAAAACCCCAATTCTGCTCCCTGCGTCTCAATTTCTCTCAGAACACAACCCCCGATCCGTCTCTTCAAGAACCGTATTAACCTGTGCGTAGCCTGCACAGATCTGAACCCGATGACACCTTGCGCGCGTGTATTGGACTTCCCAATTCTCCAAAACATCCACCGACAGGTCGCAGGAACAAGCAAGCCCCTTAAGCAGCCCCCTTGCAACAGTCTGTACGTACGAAGTTCAACTCTCAATAATAAGAAGCAGGCCCCTTGCGTGTTTGATATAACGCCTGAAGCCCTAAATACCCAGTTAGCAAGTAACTAGGGGCCTAGCTTGATTTTACCTTTTTCCGAATCGCATAACTTCTTCTCTGGATGTCCAAACGAAATAAACAAGATGCCCATGGAAAGCTGACAACGAGCTCTATCCATCTATGCGATAAAAGTAAAGATCCGAAGTTGCGCCAAAAGCTCGTAAGCTGGGGCCTAGCTTGTTTTCTCCATCTTTCGAGTCCTGTAACTTCTTCACTATGCGTCCAAACGAAGTAGACAAAGTGCCTATGGAATGCTGACAAGGAGCTCTATCCACTGGTGCGACAAGAACGAAGATCCGAAGTGGTGCCAAAAACCCGTAAGCTGGGGCCTAGCTTATTTTCTCCATCTTTCGAGTCCTGTAACTTCTCCACTAGGCGTCCAAACGAAGTAGACAAAGTACCTTTGGAAAGCTGACAAGGAGCTCTACCCATCTATGTGATGAAAATGGAGATTTGAGATTGTGCCAAAAGCCCGTAAGCTGGGGCCTAGCTTGTCTTCTCATGAGTGTCTTTGGAGCAACAAGTATCGAAGTTTGAATTTCAAGTAGGAGCCGGTCCACGACACGACATCCACCCCCTCTGAACCTGTGCATCCTCCGGTATGCACCAGAGATACCAACCAAGGAGTGGACCGGCTTATCGTCCTACTTCCTATCGTAACCAACCTCACCTTCAAGATCTTCTGCATAATCCTCGTCCTCAAACTGAAACTCCGTCAAGATATCTGCTAAATCGACCTCCTCATCTCTCTTTTTGAAAATCTTGACGCGTTTACCTGCCACTGGTACCTTCAAGCTTGTTCCATCCAACTCTTGCAGGGCGTAAGTTGCGTTGTCATGAACCTTCTTCACCACATACGGACCAAACCATCTTCTGGAAAACTTCCGGAGTGCACTATGCTGGTTGTCTAGACTGTTGTCATAGACTAACACCCAATCACCTTCCTTGATATCCCTAAGTCTCAAACGATGTCGCTGATCAAATCTGACCTTGTTCTTCAACCGTGCTTCTCGCAGCCTATCCAAAGCAGTTTGGATATCCTCTGGTCTTCTCTCTAACTGCCTAATTCGAATAGCAAGAAGCTCTTCTCTAGTCAAATTGTCCTCCCAAGGTAACACACTCCATGTCAGAACATGTTCTTCAATCGGCATGATAGGCTTCTGACCTGTGATGAGTTCCACCGGCATGTAACCTGTCACCGAGCTGTGCGTCGTTCTATCTGCCCATAACGCAAATGGTAAGAGTCGAGGCCACTCGCGCACCCTTCCGTTGCAAGCCTTCACCAAAGCCTTCACAATGGGTGGATGACCACGTTCACTCTTGGCATTCCCTTCGGGGTTATAAGCAGTTGTCAGTGACAACCTCACCCCACACCTTGCAAAGAATTCATGAGCCTCATGTGCATCTAGCTCTCCCCGATCTGCAGTGATCTTCCCCACACATCCATACCGACAAACAACCTCTTCCAAGAGAAATCTACATACCCCTTCAGTTGTCTTCGTCCGAAGCGCCCTACCCTCGACTTGATTTGAAAGATCCTCTCTAGCAAGTACCAAGTATCTCATCTGCCATAATCCAACCGGCATAATCACCAAGTCTACCACCCACTTGAAGTGGATTGCCAACGGATAAGTCGGATGTAATCCGTCACGATGTCGGATATTCGAATACATCTGACATGTCAAACAAGACTCCACAAAAGATACAACATCCTTGTACATGTTTTTCCACCAATACCGCTCTTTCATCTTTGTAAAAGTGGTCCAAATCCCTCGATGTCCAGCCCAAAGACTCTCATGGAACGCCTTGAGCAACTTCTGCTGATCTTCCTTGTTGCAAATCACCCGTAGCGGTACTCCACCTTTTTGCTTCGATCGCTTCCAAAGAAACTCATCCTACAACATGAAGTTGTAGGCCTTCCTTCTAACTCTCCGAAACCTCTCATCTGTCCAACCTGTCTGCTTAACCATCGTACTAAGGTACCTCCCGATATCAAGCAAATCACCATCATACAACCCTTCAACAAACAACTCATCTTCTCTTCCTGTCTGTGCAATCGAATAGAACTCTGTACCCACGTCGTCAATGTCTTCTACCATCTCATCTTCCCCATTATATCGAGCCCGAGACAACATATCCGCCATCAGATTATCCTTCCCTGCGATATGTCTAAACTCCGGGTTCAACGACTTGATATATGCGATCCATCGTAACATCGCAATATCAGGAGTTGAACAATTCATGATCATCCCTAACAACGGCAAGCAATCAGTTTCAACCACCACTACTGCTCCAATCAAATACTCTTTCTCAGTTTTCATAGCTGAAACAATACCCCACAATTCTCTCTTCACTTGCGGGTAAGCACGTTGTCGAGCACTTAACACCTTCGCTCCGAACCTAACCGCAAACCTGTCTCCATCCTCATCATCCTGTCCGACTGCCCATCCAATTGCAACTGGATTACCAAGAAGACAACCCACCTTGCATTACATCCTACTTCCTATCAGAAGATACAAGATATGCGAGAAGTAGAGTATGAGAAAGGTTCAGAAGATGGTTGCGGGCTCCTGCGGTGACAGTGGCCTCTGGGAAGACACTTGGGACAGCTTCCGATTCAATGTCGTTCTCGGAAGACCTCTCGAAGTCAGACTTCCCTTCACTGGTCTCACCTGTCTTCTTCTTCCTACGCGCAATCTATCCTCACAACAGACTCAAAACATGTGCACTCTGTTCTTCTGACTTCTCACCTCTCATACGCACTCAGGAGAAGTTTGCTGCATGATGGGAAGACATGACCCTCGACCATTCTCTCCAGATTCTGCCAGCAATACTTCTCACAACTCTCTTCTAAGTTCGGGAAGAAGAAGGAACGGCTGCTATGGATCGGACAGAAGAGACCCGAAATGGACCCTCACGTCTTCTCGCTCATTTTGCCAGCCTTTCAGTCTTCTAGTCTCTCTGGGAAGATGTGGAGTTGAGAAGCTTGGAAGACCGGGAGGCACAGGCCTAGTTCCCGAGTTCCAACTTCTCGAAATAACACAACAACTCACCACACCACTCAGGCTTCGTATCAAGTCTCTCTAAACACAAAAGCAAAGCAAATCCACTCTTGATACGAATTGTGTTCAGTCGACTTCCGAAGACAGTCTTCCGAAGATGTCTTCCGAAGACAGTCAAGTTCAAGAAGCGTCTTCCGAGGATGTTCCCATCTTCCGCCGCCTTCCTATCTTCCGAAGACGCAACTGAGAAGACGGTCTTCCGAAGACGGTCGTCTTCTGAAGAAGTCAACTTCTTATTACAAACAGCTCTTAAGATCATCTTCCTGTTAAGGAAGACGTAACCTTAAGTAACAACGCTTCTTCAGTTATATAAACAAGTCATTAATCTCAAAAATTTCAAAAATTCGTGAATACTGTAATTTGTGGGCACCACATACGCCCACCCTCACATGTTTGCGTCCCCGCAAACATCAGTGGTTCCTGCACTTCTGTTTACGTCCAGTACTTCTTGACGCGCCACCCATTAACACGAGTGGTCATCAGTGTACCGTCCAACTCTTCCAACTGCAAAGAGCCATTGTCGAAGACATCTAAGACACGGTAAGGTCCCATCCAGCGAAGATGAAGTTTCCCGGGGAACTTAATATGACGGTTGTCGTAGAGGAGTACCAAGTCTCCGTCCACAACAGTCACCTTCCTCAACTTGCTATCGTAGTTTATCTTACGTTGCGCTTGCACCTCGTATGTCTTCTCCAAAGCTGCATTCCTGTCTTCTTCAACTCTACGAAGTTCAGAAGACGCTACTCCTGGCTCTCTTCTTCTCCCATGCGTTCGGATACGGCTAACCGGTATGTTGGGACCTCTAACTCAATAGGCACAATGGGCGTCATGCCGTAAGTTAGGTAGAAAGGCGTCTTCTGGGTAGTGACTTTAGGTGAAATTCCGAAAGTCCACAACACAGATGGCAATTTCGTGTCCCAGTCATACGCATGGTTAACAGTTACCTTGTTCAGGATGTTACACAGAAGACCGTTCGACTTCTCCGTCAGCCCATTAGCTTTCGGGTTGTATGACGTCGTCTTCCGATGCTTAATCCTGAAGTATTGGGTCAGGAGGGAGATAGTCTCATTTAAGAAATGAGTGCCCCTATCTGACACCAATTCCAGCGGACATCCATACCTAGTGATGATGTTATGCCATAGGAACCTTGCTACTACTGCAGCATCGTTCTTTCTCGTGGCCTCGCCTTCCACCATCTTGGTGGCATAGTCGGTAGCTATTAAAATGTACCTTGCTCGTGTTCTTCTCGCCACCGGGGCGATAGGTCCTACAAAGTCGATTCCCCACTTTTCGAACGGGGCAAGCGGAAGAATGGGAGTAAGAGGCCACCTTGTTGTAGCGGTCGGTCTTCCCACCCTCTGGCATGCATCGCACTTCCTGATCTCCTGGAAAGTGTCTCGGTACATAGTTGGCCACCAGTATCCGGCGTCTAGCATCTTCTTCACTGTTGTCTTCAATCCGTAGTGACCCCCAACATCTTCGTAGTGAAGACCTGTGATCACTGCTTTTATCTCTGACGGCTCGAGACATCTTCTCAGCTTCTCGTCATGTCCCTTTCGAAACATGATACCCTGGAAGATAGCATATGGACCTGCCTTGTGTAAGAAGACGGCCTTCTGCTCCGCATCCATTCCCTCGGGGTACTGTTGGTCTTCCAAGAACCTTCTCAAGTCCTTGAAGATCGACTCTTCTGTGGAAGTCGCAAAGACTGGATCAGAAGATCTAGTCTCGTCTTCTGGGAAGCAGGCAGTACGCCCCCCCTCAGATGAAAGTGTCTCTGCGAAAACTGAAAACAACTTCTCGTCAGGAAACTCGTCTTCCACTTCATCTTCTTGTCGTTCTGTCTCCAACCTGGATAGGTAGTCAGCATTAACATGCTGTCTTCCGGGCCTGTACTCAACTGTGTAAGTAAATTCCTGGAGTAGGAGAATCCACCTAGCTATCCTGCCAGACAAATCTGCTTTCTTTACAAGATGTTTCAAAGAGAAGTGATCTACATAGAAGACAAACGGGTTTGCCAGAAGATAGTGTCTAAACTTCCTACAGGAGTAAATCATGCCAAGACACTCCCTTTCGGTTGTCGAGTACTTCTTCTCTGCATCACTGAGTTGTCTTCCCACGTAGTAGATGGGGTAATCCTTCTTCTTCTCATCTTTCTGACTCAACACCACCCCGATGGCAAAAGCAGAAACATCCACATAAATGTGGAAGACCCTTTCTCAATCAGGCGGCCGTAGGACAAGGGATTTCGACAGAAGCCTCTTCATTTCTTCGAATGCTTCCTGCTGCTCAGAAGACCAAATGTATGGTTCGGCATTAAATGTATGGTTCGGCACGGTTCCCCGGCAGCGGCGCCAAAAATGGTTCGTCTTTCTTCAGCAACTTAGTGAGTCTTCCTGCTACCTCTGCGTACCTGTCAATAAACCTCCGGTAGTATCCTACGTTGCCAAGGAAGCTTCTCAACTGTGTCAGGTTAGCAGGTGGGTGGAGTTTCATGATGACTTCCACCTTAGCACAGTCGACTTCTATACCTCTTTCGGAAATCCTATGTCCTAGCAAGATCCCCTCTGACATACCAAAGAAGCATTTCTCAGGGTGAAGTGCCAAACGATGTTCTCTACACTTCAGAAAACACTTCCTCAGAAATATCAAGTGGTCTTCTCTCGATCCAAACACACAGAAATCATCCAAGAAAATCTCCATAAAGGTGCGAAGATACTCCTTGAAGATTGTAATCATCAACCTCTGGAACGTGGCTGGTGCGTTGCATAAACCAAACGGCATTTGATTGTATGCGTACGTGCCCCAATCAGTAGTGAAAGTGGTTTTCGACTTGTCTTCTTCTCTGATTGAAACTTGGTTGTACCCAGAATACCCATCCAGGAAGCTGTAGAACTCATGTCCTGCTACCTGGTCTAACACAGAGTCGGTGAATGGTAAAGGGTGATGATCCTTTTTCGTGACCAAGTTCAGCTTCCGGAAGTCTTGACACACTCGGATCTTCCCTGTCTGCTTCTTCGGCACGATGACAATAGGAGCTACCCATTCACTGCTAAGTACTGGGAAGATGACTCCTGCCTTCAGGTATTGGTCAATCTGGTCCTTCACCAGAAGCGAGTACTTGAGGTTGAGCCGGTACTGCCTCTGCCGTGCAGGAACAACGCCTTCTAGCAAGTCGATGCGATGCTCTCCCAATTCTCGAGGTATGCCCTTCATGTCTTCTATGGTCCACGCGAAGACATCCTGGAACTCTGTCAGAAGTTCTTGAAAGTCTTCCAACTGCTGGCCCTCG
Source organism: Asterella californica (assembly GCA_036924285.1). Classification (NCBI taxonomy): domain Eukaryota; kingdom Viridiplantae; phylum Streptophyta; class Marchantiopsida; order Marchantiales; family Aytoniaceae; genus Asterella; species Asterella californica. The sequence goes on from JAYKYS010000013.1 coordinate 1,136,783, forward strand.
ATCACCTTGGAAAGCTTCAGCTTCTTCCCAGGAGCAACCTCCATCTCTTGGAGATCATCCGGGTTCACCATTCCTTCAGTGTGACTGTACTCACTAGCACCGAAGTATTCCGGTTTGGGAGCTTCTTCTAGTTCGGATTCGTCTTCTGGAAGACCAACTGTCGAGTCTTCCGAAGGGAAGACGGTATTCTCGTCTTCTGGAAGACCAACTATCGGATCTTCCGAAGGGAAGACGGTATTCTCGTCTTCTGGAAGCTCTTCTTCCGCAATCTCGTAGCACTCAATGTACCCACAGACCACATCGTCCACTTTCTCTGCTACTTCTGTAACACACACGTTATTCACCATAAACTCATTATACCGTTCATCACTGTCAGAAGACGCAGCCGAGTCTTCTGAAGTGTACCTCTCTGTCGTAGACGGAGTTTCACCTTGGTGTCCAATCTTGATCCAAGGAAGCGAGACTTTACTCTTCTCACCAGACTTGGGTGTAGGATTGGGAAATCTCAAATGATGCCTTCTCCAGTCGGTATTCACATTTGCAGCATACAGCCATGGTCTTCCTATCAACACCTGATATCCAACCTTAGCTACAGGTCGCAAAATGATGTAAGTGAGGTAAAAAGATACTCCACCAATTACCGTCAAGACATCTTTCAGTTGCCCCAAAGGTCGTCTTCTGGTCTGGTCCGCCATTCTGAGAATTCTCGGAGTAGGCTGGAACTCAGTGAAGCCTAGGGCATGCGCCGTTTCTTCCGTCATGATGTTAACTCCGGAGCCGGAATCAATGGGTACCTTCTTCAGAAGACAGCCATGGATCTCCATATCAAGTTCTGGGGCTCCCAAGTCCTCATGCTCTATTCTTAGGATCGGGGTGCTCTTGGGAAGTTTAGCTGCCCTCCTCTTCCTCGATCCTCGAAGCACAGATTGTAACAACTTCTTGTAACCAGCGTTGTCATCCAACAGCTGTTGGAAGGTCACATCCGCCTTCTGATTCCACAAGTCTCGCAAGAAGTCGTACGGAGATCTTTTCAAAAGAGTGACCGGTGTTTCCAACAGAGAAGATGTAGTAGCTGCTTCCTTGGGTGGAAGACCAGAAGAGTGTCTTCCCTCGACTGGAGGCTGGTTGTGGGCACCACACTTGTACCTGGATGCAAGCTTCTCCGTGGTGCGGAGACTAGCTTCCAGCGACTCCGTCTTCTGCTGGCTGTCTTCCTGTCGCAGCAAGGTGCGCAGGCCGAATCCAGACTGTAAGGGCTTCTCCTGTGCCCTCGCTCTCCTTTCCAACAACTCCATAGCGGGCTGGATCTCCTTCTGGAAGTAGGCACAGAACTCCTCCAGTCGTCTTCCTGCGGAAGACAAGTTCATTTCCACCACTCGCTCCATGGTGTCGACTTCGTCTTCCGGAGGCAAGGAAGCCTCTTCCATCACTACGGCCTTCATCTTCTGCGCACGAGAAGAAGCTACTCTTCTCATCTTCCGGGGTGGAAGACTCCTCGTGGCAGGAGCGGCTCTCCTCTTTGCGCTTCCTCGCATCGCACTAGGAGCGCCCATCCATCCTTCGTCTTCTGGAGTCTTCGGAAGACTCCCAGGTGTTACAGAAGTTGTCTTCTGCTCCGATCGGGTACTCAGCAAGTCTTCCTCCGAGTCCGACTCCGATCCTGAATGAATGAGGGAGATGGGTGTCCTCGGTACACTTCTGTGACCCATCTTCCTCACTGACGTGGCGTCTTCCGACCCACTAGACTCATCTTCCCTCACCAGAAGCGTCTTCTGGTGAGAGCCGGGCCTCAGCTGTGGCATCAGAGTGGGAGGGGGCGTTGCTGCTGCCTCTCGGTCATCGTCTTCCGAGGTCTCCTCCTTCACCTCCTGTCGCTCCGTTGGCCCATACACTGCCAGCTGATCTTCCCTAAGATCCCCCATGGCTACATACAAGTAGCAGAAGAAGGGCGTCAGATGTCCTCCCGCCGGGGTACCCAAGTATGCTAGCTCCGTCTGTACATAGTTGTGGATGTACGCGCCCCAGTAGATTGGCACTCTGTCATCCCACACTGATTCCAGGAACTCCACGTCCTGATCTCCTAAGTACCTTGTCTTCTGCGCTTTTCCCTTGGGGAAAAGATGCAGAAACAACTTCGCCAGAAGTCGCTTCTTCGGCTCCCGGTAAGACTCTATCTTCCAACCGTTCCTCCCCTGCCTGTCTTCCACGAAAAGGCAGGTGGTACTCCCAAGCACATGCCATGAACTCACAATCCTAGGCAAGATCTTCTTCTCGTACCAATATCCTCGGTTCTCGGTCTCAGGCCTGTGAAACGCCTTACGCCACCAGTCTTCAGTCCAGGAAGACGGTCTTCCCCGAGCTACTCCTGCCTTCGCAGGTACACGGTTACGCGGTGGTAACGCGGCCCACACCTCCTCCAGAAGCCCTTGATCTGCGAGGTTCCAATCCCACAGGAAGAAGTCGAGACCCAACTCCTTGAGGAAAGGAGTGGCCTCGGCCAATTCTGCCGTGGGTAACACAAAGCCTCGCGGATGCATCGACATACCTAGAAGATCTGTTGCACTAAACCACAAGCACCTACTATGAGCTGAAGACTCAGTTCTTCCCGAGTGCCCACAGTCTAGCTTCTACTTCTCAGAAGACGAAACTAGTCTTCAAGAAGACAGCTACTCCGTCTTTCGGGATTCTAACAGTACTTCCTAGATAGCTCTCGTCTTCCGAGCTATATCTAAACAATCCTATCTAAGCAAGGCCTCGCATGGATTACCAAGAAGACAACCCACCTTGCATTACATCCTACTTCCTATCAGAAGATACAAGATATGCGAGAAGTAGAGTATGAGAAAGGTTCAGAAGATGGTTGCGGGCTCTTGCGGTGACAGTGGTCTCTGGGAAGACACTTTGGACAGCTTCCGATTCAATGTCTTTCTCGGAAGACTTCTCGAAGTCAGACTTCCCTTCACTTGTCTCACCTGTCTTCGTCTTCCTACACGCAATCTATCCTCACAACAGACTCAAGACAACTGCACTCTGTTCTTCTGACTTCTCACCTCTCATACGCACTCAGAAGAAGCTTGCTGCATGATGGGAAGACATGACCCTCGACCATTCTCTCCAGATTCTGCCAGCAAGACTTCTCACAACTCTCTTCTAAGTTCGGGAAGAAGAAGGAACGGCCGCTATGGATCGGACAGAAGAGACCCGAATGGACCCTCGCGTCTTCTCGCTCATTTTGCCAGCCTTCCAGTCTTCTAGTCTCTCTAGGAAGATGGGGAGTTGAGAAGCTTGGAAGACCGGGAGGCACAGGCCTAGTTCCCGACTTCCAACTTCTCGAATTAACACAACAACTCACCACTCCACTCAAGATTCGTACCAAGCCTCTCTAAACACAAAAGCAAAGCAAATCCACTCTTGATACGAATTGTGTTCAGTCGACTTCCGAAGACAGTCAAGTTCAAGAAGCGTCTTCCGAAGATATTCCCATCTTCCGAATCGTCTTCTGTTCCAAGTTTCGGGGATAGAGAGGTAGGGGAGTAGGGAAATTGATAGTTGGGGTCTCCAATTTGAGGGCTAGGAGTAGGGAAGCTCGAATTGAGCTCGGGAAGAAGCAAGGAGATGTCTCGACAGAAATTGGGCAGCGCTTCCGTGCCCAATGTCTCAATAGAAAGAAGGGGGGTGGGTAATCGATCAGGCTGCCTGCACACAATCAAGGAAGCGCGGGGGGTACCAAGAAAAGGCGAGAAGAAGTGGGAGGGAAAAAGAACAGGGGGAAGAACCTCTACAGTCTTCTTCGGCTCCCCGAGTTACCTTCGACCTCCGCGCGCTTCTGGCTCTTGTCCTAGCTTCCAATGCGACTCCACACGACTGCGCCTGCTGTCAATTTCGGTCCACACCTTGATTCCACCTCTGCTTCTACTCGCCACTCTTCACTGTCAACTTCTCGGAAGCTCCACAGAAACGCCTTCGCTTTCTCTGCTGTTTGTGCTCCCGCAATTCAATCTCACCCTTCGCCTAGCTGCCAACTTACTCTCTCTTACCTCGATGTCTCACTTGATTCCTCTCTCAATGCTAGCTCGCGAAGCTCACTCTCTCAATCGATCTTCTTCAGGCGCGCTATGCTGCGGAAAGTTGGAAGGTGTCTAATGTGCTTTCTCACGCATCTTCCCCGCAGATTAGGAGTTCTCGTCCTTGGTGTCTTCTTGACCTACCTACCTATTCGGTGCGCTCCAGTAGGTACACCTACTGTCTTACCCGAAAACTCGTGGTTGGTCCTTCGCGGTCGCTGCTTCTGGAAGATAGGCGTCTTCCGCCGTCTTCCCATCTTCCGCCGTCTTCCCGTCTTCTAAAGACGCAACTGAGAAGACGATCTTCCGAAGACGGTCGTCTTCTGAGGAAGTCAACTTCTTATTACAAACAGCTCTTAAGATCATCTTCCTGTTAAGGAAGACGTAACCTCAAGTAACAACGCTTCTTCAGTTATACAAACAAGTCATTATTCTTAAAAATTTCAAAAATTCGTGCATCCTATAATTTGTGGACACCACAGATTGAGATTAGTAGACAGAATCGATAGAGAGGAGATCTACAACTTGTACGCACACTTTTCTGAAAAGAAAACGGGAATCTTCTAGGTGAATGTTGTCGTGATGTGATTCATTTCACATAGTAAATGATTCACCTCTCTGCTAGGAGTTAGTCTCTCTGAGTGAAGTTAAGACGTCAGAGAAGTCGATTCTAGAGGCTGTGGACATTGACGGCTATGGGTTACGCTTCTACTCTGAGACTTGAGAGTTAGTAGCAGTAGAAGTTAGCTTAATGTTACTCCTAGTCCTTCATGCATATATTAACACTGTTGTGTTATACGTTTTAAGTCCTAGTAGGTTGATAGTATGCTAGTTGTCTTGTTCAAGCATTTGTGCGCTTGTGCAAGTGACTTCTTACTTGTCTATGATGTTCAATGTACATAATTTAGATTTACCATGTCGATAGGGTTGTTGCTCATGGGTTGTACTTACGTGTTGCCCATGCACGCTCTTTAGCTGGTTTAAGTTTACTTTCAAGACTGCGTGTCATTTTAGGTAGTTTAAGATTTACGTTGGTATTTTAGGGGAGCTAACGTGGTAGCCTATTGTAGTGTCGCAGGATTGCTCCTTTTGCCCATTTAGTATACAAGATACCGTTCCCACAGAGGATTTGCACAAGTAACGCTGCTCTAAGTTCTAAGATCTATTCAAACACACAAACACACGGGTTTTGTCTTGAAATCCCGTCTTTTCACAAAACCACGCGTCTTCCAGATACGCCAAAAGGTGCTCTGGACCCAAACAAACAAGTACTAACTAAAATATCACACAACTATTCACAGAGAAGCTCGGGAAGACGATCTTCCTGCTTCCAGGTTGCTTCTTCCGGTCTTCTTGTAGTGACGTAGGATTTCTCCTATTGCCCATTTAGTATACAAGATATCGTTGTCGCGTCGGACGTTTTGCGTGTGAAGGATGTCCAGGAAAATGTGGGGTTCCTGGCTGTGGAGATGTTGTGTGCTGAAACAGAGACGAGACAGAGAAGAACAACCACGAAAAAGAATGCTGCTATATATACACTCCAAATGTATGTACACTGCCGTTTCTTTCTCCTAACAGCACAAAACTGAAGAACAGACCAGAGCAGTCTGTAACCTACTTCAGAAGCCCTAAAAGAAACCCCTGAATCACAACCCTAACCCGAAAACACCGAAGCGTAGCTCAAAGCAAGAGAAACTTCCCTTTGCTAACAAACAGAGCCACAACAGTATCACGCGATCCAAACCCAAGTCCAAACCACATCCATGTATAACCTCTTAGCTAAAGCTAGCTACCACAAGCTGTATACAGCCAACCAGAACTCTAACGAACTCAAAAGAGCAAAACCCGTAGTGAAGAAACCGAAAAAAGCCTATCTGTGGACTTCTTCCTTTCGCTGAACGGACTTCAGATGTCGATAGGGTCTCATCCGCTGACTCTGTTAACCCAAGAAACTTTCAGATCCGACTCCCATCAGCCTCGCCAATTTTCGGTCGCAGGTGACCGAACCTTCAAAAATTCCTCCCTGCGGCTTAAAACCGCACACACCGCACAAACGGATCGTCTAAACTGATATCCGTCTTCGCTGGTAGGTAGATCTGGCTACCCTGAACCCAACAAGACTCCAAACAAGCCGTTTGGAGTTCCCTTTGCAAAACCACTCGAGAAATTTGGTCGCAGGTTGCAAAAAACTGACGTAAATCGGCTCCCTGCGGCTCAAATTCGCTCACCACACCCAAACCAACAATCCAACTCACTTACAGTCTTCTCCTATGCGTACATGAGGACTCCCTGATCGCGTAGGCACCAAGAACGAAGAGCTTGGATCACCGATCGCGAAGTACAGCCCAACCTCAGGTCGTAGGTGAACGAAAATCTGATGTAAGCGCTTCCCTGCGAGCCAATTTCACTCAGAACTTCCAAACCGTCCGATGAAAACTGGTATCGTCTTCAATTTCCTGTAGAACTCGGTGTTCTGATCCCGTTGGATCCAAGGACAGCAAGTTTGGACTCCGGAACGACCCGAACGGTCCAACTCTCCTTCACAGATAACTGAAACTCCAAATCTGCTTCCTGCGTCTCAATTTCTCTCAGAACACACTCCCCGATCCGTCTCTTCCCAAACCGTTTGAACCAGTGCGTAGCCTGCTCAGATCTGAACCCAACGACGCCTTGCGCGCTTGCATTGGACATCCAAATCTCCCGCACCGTCCGCTGACAGGTCGCAGGCGCAAGCAAACCCCTTAAGGAGCCCCCTTATCACAGTCTGTACGTACGAAGTTCAACCCTCAATAATAAGAAGCAGGCCCCTTGCGTCTTTGATATAACGTCTGAAGCCCTGAATACCCAGTCTGCAAATAACTAGGGGCATAGCTTGATTTTACCTTCTTTCGAATCGCATAACTTCTTCCCTGGATGTCCAAACGAAGTAAACAAGATGCCCATGGAAAGCTGACAACGAGCTCTACCCATCCATGTGATGAAAGTGAAGATCCGAAGTTGCGCCAAAAGCTCGTAAGCTGGGGCCTAGCTTGTTTTCTCCATCTTTCGAGTCTTGTAACTTTTCCACTAGGCGTCCAAACAAAGTAGATGAAGTGCCTATGGAAAGCTGACAAGGAGCTCTATCCACTGGTGCGATAAAAACGAAGATCCGAAGTGGTGCCAAAAACCCGTAAGCTGGGGCCTAGCTTATTTTCTCCATCTTTCGAGTCCTGTAACTTTTCCACTAGGCGTCCAAACGAAGTAGACAAAGTGTCTATGGAAAGCTGAGAAGGAGCTCTACCCATCTGTGCGATGAAAATGGAGATCTGAGATTGTGCCAAAACCCGTAAGCTGGAGCCTAGCTTGTCTTCTCATGAGTGTCTTTGGAGCGACAAGCATCGAACTTTGGATTTCAGATAGGAGCCGGTCCACGACATGACATCCACCCCCTCCAAACCTGTGCATCCTCCGGTATGCACCAGAGATACCAACCAAGGAGTGGACCGGCACGCACACTCATTCCCATCTTGTTATCTTCCCTCCCATCTCAGTCAACCTCATCCTCAAGGTTGCAACCTGATCGTCATCTTGAAGTTGCTACCCTGCCATGATCCTCCCTAGATCCATGCTCATTGACTTTCTCCTCAAACCTCCCATCCAATCACCCCCTCTAAATCTACACATCTTTCAATATGCAAAGACATAGAAGAAATAACCTATCATACCATAGAAATGTCTTCCATGCGCCATGTAGAACCTCACCGTCGAGGTTTGTGAACCAAGTGTTGTAGTAGACATCCCTCATCCTGCTTATCATCACCCGTATCTTGAATGTAACCCTCAATCTCAACTCTGTACATGTCATTGTACGTATTGTCACACGTATCTCTTCTTTTTTTTTTGTTTTCTGAAAAAAAAAGAACCACACTGCTGCAACCAAAATCCTCAACTGCAACCATCATTCTCTCGCTGTACAACGATATCATCATCCTCCCTGATCCTTCTTCTGAAAATCCTTACAAACTTCCAAGCATCATTCTCTCAACACAAATCATCTTCAGCAATGGCTTCTCCCCTGTAAGCCATCCTTACCCATCATCCTATACCCGTAGCCTCCAGAGCGTCCATCCACTCTCCTTCGTCCTCAGCATGTCCGTCCTTGATGAAGCCGATGTAAGCATCAAGGACTTCCCTTGAAGTCGCATCCAAGACCTCCCGTGAAATGAACTCAACTTTTGCATCTCGAATGCGCTCCTCCCAACCTCCCTTCACATCCATCCTCATCATCTCAATATCTGGTTGTTGTTTGCATGCAACCAGATCAACCACATCCATCACTGTATCAATATCTGGTTGTTGAATGTCTGCAACCAGATCGACCATGTCAACTGTCTGCACCCCAACCATCTCCTCCGGTTGTGAAGGATCGCCCTCCATTGCCTGTACAAGAAGAATAGTTTCCTGTTGAACACTATCCTCCTGAGCTAGCTTCCCTGAAGAAGTATCTTGTTGGTCCTTCTTCTCACACTGCATCGTGGATGCAGTATCCAACCTGAGCTCGTTTAGATCCTCGTGCTCACCCAAACCATCTCTATGGAGATCATGCTCAATCTCCTCCACCCTAGCACCATAACTTGTAGCTTCGTCAGCTACAACTGCATGTGCCGCAAGATAATCATCCACAAACTTCTTCATCCCTCCTTTACCAACGTTGGCTTGAAGGAGAGTACCCGAACTTCTGAATGCAACCTTTCCATCCTCCCAAGAAATTACCTCTCGTTGCAAAGACTCTGCAAAGTCGATGCAATCGTCCCACTGATGGTCAGTACCATCACACCACAGGCAGTGATGTACCCAAGCTGGTTTGGGTACAAGCTCTATCTTGGTCGACGATCTCTTATCCTCCAACCTAGTAACCTGAGCTTGTAGATCTTGCATCTTTTGCCGTAGGTCCTTGATGGTTGGATCCTTCTCCTCTACAACCACAACTGGAAGTTGAACCTCAGATACTACCTGAACTGGTGTAGTAGTCAGCACTGCAGGTGTCAACCTTGTAACCCTTTCCCTTGTTTGTCTCCGGACAAGAAGCTCAACAGCTTCATGCACAACCTCCCAATTTCTTGTTAACCCTTCTTCTTCATCTCCATCCTCCAGAAGTAGCTCCAACTGTTCCTGCCATGGTTCATCCGCAGCTTGAAGAAACAACTCCGTCTTGTAGCTCTCCAAGGTTAGCTTGTCCACCCGAGGTAGTTGAGAGAATTGTCCCTCAAACTCTTTTAACAGCTCTGTAGGCTGTAAACCCTTGCTGGATCCGTTAACCCATTCCAGAAATGATTTCTTGGTTACTCGATCTGAGTTTCCCAAGAAATACTCCTCCATCAACGCATGTGAAAATGTATCCCAGTTCCTCCCAGAATGCTTTGCTAGACCCTTCACATGCTCCCTTATCTCAGGCACCGCAGCGAGTTCGAATGTCTCGATCATCTCCTTCTCCGGTACTTGATCCAAATCCATCTCCGTCTTGTAACATCTCAAGTACTTTGAGATGTCTCTTCCATCAAAAAGATCAAACTTGTCGATCACCCTTCCAAGCGCCTTCTTCCCCAAAGCTTCCTTTTGTTGGTTCTGTTGCTCTTGTCTCAAAAACAAGTTGAAAGCTTGAAACAAACGTGCAGTTGCTGCATCCAACTACACCCCTGGTATTCCCTCTGATCCGTCCATCCCGTCCATAGTCATGGCTCGTCTCATCCTCCCATCCCCCCATGATCCCAGCCGTCTACATATCCATCATCCCAGGTCCACAGCATTCTCCCGAACAACCAAATCCATCTTCATCCTCGTTCATGGTTGTCGATCTCCTCTTCCAAGTTCTAGCACACAAAACTCTCCACCCCAGACCTTCACGTCGAGTTCACCACCTATGTCGCGTCGGACGTTTTGCGTGTGAAGGATGTCCAGGAAAACGTGGGGTTCCTGGCTGTGTAAATGTTGTGTGCTGAAACAGAGACGAGACAGAGAAGAACAACCACGAAAAAGAATGCTGCTATATATACACTCCAAATGTATGTACACTGCCGTTTCTTTCTCCTAACAGCACAAAACTGAGGAACAGACCAGAGCAGTCTGTAACCTACTTCAGAAGCCCTAAAACAAACCCCTGAATCACAACCCTAACCCGAAAACACCGAAGCGTAGCTCAAAGCAAGAGAAACTTCCCTTTGCTAACAAACAGAGCCACAACAGTATCACGCGATCCAAACCCAAGTCCAAACCACATCCATGTATAACCTCTTAGCTAAAGCTAGCTACCACAAGCTGTATACAGCCAACCAGAACTCTAACGAACTCAAAAGAGCAAAACCCGTAGTGAAGAAACCGAAAAAAGCCTATCTGTGGACTTCTTCCTTTCGCTGAACGGACTTCAGATGTCGATAGGGTCTCATCCGCTGACTCCGTTAACCCAAGAAACTTTCAGATCCGACTCCCATCAGCCGAGATATTGCCAATTTTCGGTCGCAGGTGACCGAACCTTCAAAAATTCCTCCCTGCGGCTTAAAATCGCACACACCGCACAAACGGATCGTCTAAACTGATATCCGTCTTCGCTGGTAGGTAGATCTGGCTACCCTGAACCCAACAAGACTCCAAACAAGCCGTTTGGAGTTCCCCTTGCAAAACCACTCGAGAAATTTGGTCGCAGGCTACAAAAAACTGACGTAAATCGGCTCCCTGCGGCTCAAATTTGCTCACCACACCCAAACCAACAATCCAATTCACTTAGAGTCTTCCCCTATGCGGACATGAGGACTCCCTGATCGCGTAGGCACCAAGAACAAAGAGCTTGGCTCACCGATCGCGAAGAACAATCCAATCTCAGGTCGCAGACGATGAAAACCTGACGCAAGCGCTTCCCTGCGAGCCAATTTCTCTCACAACTCTCAAACCGCCCGATAAAACTTTGTGTCGTCTTCAATTTTCTGAAGAACTCGTTGTTCTGATCCCGATGGATCCAAGGACAGCAAGTTTGGACTCCGGAACAGCCCGAACGGTCCAACTCTCCTTCACAGGTAACTGGAAACCCCAATTCTGCTCCCTGCGTCTCAATTTCTCCCAGAACACAACCCCGATCCGTCTCTTCAAGAACCGTCTTAACCTGTGCGTAGCCTGCACAGATCTGAACCCGATGACACCTTGCGCGCGTGTATTGGACTTCCCAATTCTCCAAAACATCCACCGACAGGTCGCAGGAACAAGCAAGCCCCTTAAGAAGCCCCCTTGCAACAGTCTGTACGTACGAAGTTCAACCCTCAATAATAAGAAGCAGGCCCCTTGCGTGTTTGATATAACGCCTGAAGCCCTAAATACCCAGTCAGCAAGTAACTAGGGGCCTAGCTTGATTTTACCTTTTTCCGAATCGCATAACTTCTTCTCTGGATGTCCAAACGAAATAAACAATATGCCCATGGAAAGCTGACAACGAGCTCTATCCATCTATGCGATAAAAGTAAAGATCCGAAGTTGCGCCAAAAGCTCGTAAGCTGGGGCCTAGCTTGTTTTCTCCATCTTTCGAGTCCTGTAACTTCTTCACTATGCGTCCAAACGAAGTAGACAAAGTGCCTATGGAATGCTGACAAGGAGCTCTATCCACTGGTGCGATAAAAACGAAGATCCGAAGTGGTGCAAAAAACCTGTAAGCTGGGGCCTAGCTTATTTTCTCCATCTTTCGAGTCCTGTAACTTTTCCACTAGGCGTCCAAACAAAGTAGACAAAGTGTCTATGGAAAGCTGACAAGGAGCTCTACCCATCTGTGCGATGAAAATGGAGATCTGAGATTGTGCCAAAACCCGTAAGCTGGAGCCTAGCTTGTCTTCTCGTGAGTGTCTTTGGAGCGACAAGCATCGAACTTTGGATTTCAGATAGGAGCCGGTCCACGACACGACATCGTTCCCACAGCGGATTTGCAGAAGTAACGCTGCTCTAAGTTCTGAGATCTGTTCAAACACATAAACACACGGGTTTTGCCTAGAAATCCCGTCTTCTCACAAAACCACACAAAACAACACGTCTTCCAGACACGCCAAATGGTGCTCTGGAACTAAACAACCAACTACCAATGACAATATCACACAACTATTCACAGAGAAGCTCGGAAAGCGATCTTCCTGCTTTCAGGTTGCTTCTTCCGGTCTTCTCGATACCGTCTTCCCGAAGCGATTCTCGTCTTCTGGAGGTTCAACTCGTCTTCTCACACCTCCAGAAGGCTGCCCTGCTTCGCAGAAGTCGACTAGTAACGGTCGTTACACCTTATTCTCACACTCACATTCCAACGGGTTAGATAAATCACAGGGTGTATGCCCCCTGTAGCCTTCCCAGGCTTCTGCCTACGGAAATGGTCTTCCTGCAGCACTACAACGACATTCACCTTCACGGAAGCTCAATAGAAGTCTCAGAAACTCACTAGAAGAGGTAAGAGGATGGGGAAGATGAGGGAAGATGGGGAAGAAGAGAAAATCCAAACAAGAGAAAACAAGATGAAAAGTGTAAATTAAGATTCCGACAGGCTTCTAGTCCGGATCCTGACTAACAAGCCATCCCTGCTTGTAATAGTTTGGGGAGGAAGACAACAAACGTGAGTACTGTTGCACCGTCTTCTACTCGAGGATGTCGTCTTCTGTTGCGGGAAGAAGGCTTCTTTCTTCTTCACTTCGCTGCTCTGACTGCTCTGACTGCTCTGACTGCTCGACTTCTTGGACTTCTTCGAGGTCTTCTCTTTGTCTTTCGTCATATTCCGAGTGATGCTCGAGGTTTCATACTGCTCGGCATGCTTGTACCTCTGCTAAATCATCACCTCCTCCTCTTCTGCAGTACAATTCCATGTCCTGAGACAATCCTCCCAAGTACCAGTCCACAGCTTGTTGAGCACAGTAGCCGGGTCTTCCTTGGTTCTGAGGGATGTGGTCCAAGAGATCTTCAAACCTCTCGGTGTAATCCTGCAGTGTCTCTTTCTTCTTCCGTTCGAGTCTCTGAAGTTCTATGAGGGTCATACGATCGTAGCCCACTCCTCTGAACCTTTTCAGAAAAGCTGCCTTCAGAGTAGCCCAAGCGGCCATTACTACACCATCATCCAACGTCTTACTCATCCACTTCCTTCCCTTCCCTACGATCAAACTGGGAAATACACAGAGTCTGTCAACATCAGCGTCTTCCTTGTTGGATCTAGAGATGGTCTCGAACATCGTGATGAAGTCGTCCGCGTCAGCATCATCGTCGTACGGATGGTACTTCTGCCGAGTGTGAGAAGCCATGTCGACTGCCGGCTGGTGCGACTGCTAACTTCTTTCTTCCTCAGGTCCAGGTGGTGGAGATGGTCTTCTCGAAGGTCCAGGTCTGTCTGAGTCACGAAGGTCGTCTTCTGAGTCAGAGCTATTGTCACTGCTACCTTCCGAGACGTCTAGGACAATCTCCTCCAGTCTTCCCTCACCTTGAGAAGCTTCTTCCGCACTGGAGAAGACGTCTTCCGAGTAACCAGTACCAAAATCTACTTTATACACGTGATCACCCGGTTGGTTTCTGTCTTCGTCAAAAATTATGCTCGAGATGGAAGGCTCTTCCAACTCTACCGATCGGATCTTCCTGAGCTCTTTTTCTTTCCTTTGGTGTCTCAGGGATATCCGCTGCTCTCTTGAAGCGGTTCGCTGGGGTGAGTTTACCCACTCAGGATCTTTACCCGTGCGTCTTCTGCTTCTTCCTCCGGTCGGAGGCATCCACCAGAGTACTGAGAACCGATGTCCCTCTTCTTCTACCCCTAGATCCGGGAGACCAAATGACTGAACAACCGATCACAGGTTCAGAACGTCTTCTTCTCCTGCTTCTGGTTGCATTCACTGCAATCTTCCAAGATCGAGTCTTCCAAGGAGTTCTTGGAAGCAGGGAAGCGGCTTCTTCCAACTTCCCTAATGTATCTTATCAACTTCTGGTTGCGGTTTCTGTCTTCTAGCAAGATAGAGTCCCACAACACATTCAACTACAATCGAAGTTAGTTCGAAATGAACCTAACTAATGGCACACAGATCCAGGAAGCTTAGAACAGAAGTTACTAAGATGAAATCCCCGGCAGCGGCGCCAAAAATGGTTCCTCACTATATGTAGTGACGTAGGATTTCTCTTATTGCCCATTTAGTATACAAGATATCGTTCCCACAGAGGATTTGCACAAGTAACGCTGCTCTAAGTTCTAAGATCTGTTCAAACACACAAACACACGGGTTTTGCCTAGAAATCCCGTCTTCTCACAAAACCACACAAAACAACACGTCTTCCAAACACGCCAAATGGTGCTCTGGAACTAAACAACCAACTACCAATGACAATATCACACAACTATTCACAGAGAAGCTCGGGAAGACGATCTTCCTCCTTTCAGATTGCTTCTTCCGGTCTTCTCGATACCGTCTTCCCGAAGCGATTCTCGTCTTCTGGGGGTTCAACTCGTCTTCTCACACCTCCAGAAGGCTGCCCTGCTTTGCAGAAGTCGACTAGTAACGGTCGTTACACCTTATTCTCACACTCATATTCCAACGGGTTAGATAAATCACAGGGTGTATGCCTCCTGTAGCCTTCCCAGGCTTCTGCCTACGGAAATGGTCTTCCTGCAGCACTACAACGACATTCACCTTCACGGAAGCTCAATAGAAGTCTCGGAAACTCACTAGAAGAAGGTAAGAGGATGGGGAAGATGAGGGAAGATGGGGAAGAAGAGAAAATCCAAACAAGAGAAAACAAGATGAAAAGTGTAAATTAAGATTCCGACAGGCTTCTAGTCCGGATCCTGGCTAACAAGCCATCCCTGCTTGTAATAGTTTGGGGAGGAAGACAACAAACGTGAGTACTGTTGCACCGTCTTCTACTCGAGGATGTCGTCTTCTGTTGCGGGAAGAAGGCTTCTTTCTTCTTCACTTCGCTGCTCTGACTGCTCTGTCTTCTGGGATCCCTTACCCAGAAGACCGTTCGTATGTAGATCCCAAGTGCTCTACTGAACGAGTCAAGCTACACTTCCACAACTGCTGACAGTCACCGCCTCTCAAGAAGAACACTTCTCATGCACAATTGGGAGCGAATTCAATGAACCCACCATCCAGAAGACATGGACAAAGCTTCTGCACTCAAATCCACAATCTATTCCCCGAGAAGAAGTCACAATGGCATTGGGAAGCTCACTCCCTCTACTTCCTGCGTCTACTCCTCGACACACCAGCCTAGCTAACAGGACTGCACGAGGATGCCGTTCCCTGTTCTGTAAACCCTCCGCGGTCCTAACGATCAACTACCCCCCGATCTCTCAACCTCCACGATCGTCATCCACGAATCTGCAACTGTCGGGCCTGTCTCTCACTCAGGGGTCACCTCTGATGGCTTTGATGGAAGCACACCATGAATCTTGAAGGGAAAAATGCTAAGTTCACTCTCATTCATACACCCACAAACTTATCAACTAAAATCTCCATAATCTCATCCACTAAAATCCTCCATTCTAACGACGTCTCTCAAGTTCTCACATGCTAAAAATATCCCACACTCTCTATATTACTCAAGTTGTCATTACGACGATGTGAAAACAAGGATGAGGAGCTCTTCTCTACTCCTCTATTTATACATTCTAGGTTTTTACTTTGGTACCCTCCGGTAACTCAGCCGTAACTACTTTTACCGGGTTTTACTAAGATATTACTTAAGGTAAAAGCATTGATCACATGGGCTTTTTACCTTTTCACATGGGCTTATTCCTTCAAAGTCAACAACTTCTAGAAGGATTCTGGAATATTCTCAAGGAATCTCGAATTTCCACCCCCCCTCTACACTAGGACCCACTAAAAAGGAAACATGTGGAATCTCTTCTTGTTTTTAATGCCCACAAAGTCCACAACTTTAATCCAACCACTAATATCAAGTCAAAAAGGAGATAAGGGATACTTTCCACCCCCTTTCTACCTTTTAGACAAGATGACAAGATAGTAGTGCTCACTCTTTAGCAAATATCTGAATTCTGCCAAAAGTACAGCTAAGTTTAACCATAACTAACTTTTAGCTAGTCATGACTAACTTGATATCTCCTAAAAGTACTTTGGCAGCAAATAAACATTCTCAACACTTAGTTAGAACTAAACACCTTACTAATAGATAAACTTCCTATGTGTAACATAGGTCGTTACATTTTACCCCCGGACTAAATTTTCGCTCCGTCCTCGGAGTGAAGAGAGAACTTCCGTCGATGAAACAACTTCAACTTGTCATGGTTGACCCGATCGAATCTCCTTCCTCCCAGCTCCTGAAGGTCATATGTGAAGTTGCTCCACACCTTATCTACAACAAAAGGACCAAAATATCTCGGAAGAAACTTCTTCCTAGCCCTCTTGAATCTGATAGCATCATACAACATAACCCAATCTCCGACTTGAAAAGGTTTTACCTCCCTCTTGCCCAACCGTTTGTCGTAACTCTTCTTTTGATACGCCTGAGCTCGTTCCATCCGGATCATTGCTACCGCTCGGGTCTCTTCCAACTCCATGAGTTGCTCCCTTCTTGATCTGACCACGTCTTCTCCTCTCGACCTCTTCAACTTTCGTTGAATAGTTTGAAAAGTATCCAATTCGAATTGGATCGGCAACTTGGACTCCACTCCATAAACCAGTCGAAATGGGGAGTACCCAGTAGAAGTCTTTGTTGTCGTTCGATACTCCCATAAGATAGCATGTAGCCTCTTATCCCAAGTATGTTTCGCAGTCTCAACACCAGCATCTTTGGCGAGCATCATACAAAGTGTAAGATTGGTCTTCTCCGCAAGACCATTAGCATTTGGTTTGTATGAGGTCGTTACTCGTGGCTTGATAGAAAAGTGTTGTAGCATAGCAGTAGTCATGCTCCCTACAAACTCTCCTCCTCTATCTGAGACCAACTCTAACGGACATCCAAATCTTGTGATGATCCTCTCCCATAAGAATCTACCGACTTCTGTTTCATTGGTCTCTCTCAAAGGTCTAGCCTCTACCCACTTGGTACAATAGTCAGTGGCGACTACAATGTATCTATTGCCTCGAGGTGTCTTATTAAGAGGACCTACAAAATCAATACCCCACTTCTCAAATGGTCCTAACACGGGAATTGATCTTAACGGAGGTGTTCTAGTAGACTTCAGAGCAAATGCTTGACATACGTCGCAAGTTTTGCAATAGTCTAAACACTCTTTGAAAATCCCTCTCCAGTGGTAACCCGCATCCAAAATCTTGAAGGCTGTTATCTTACCAGCAAAGTGACCTCCGCAAACAGTTCCGTCGTGAAACTCGTGCATTAGCTTGAATGCCTCCTTCTGACCAACTGCTCTCCTTAGTAACCCATCTGCTCCTTGATGAAACAGAATTCCCTCTACCATGGTGTAAGGTTTGCATCTCTTGATCAACGCGTTACGTTCTCGGGTATGCATACCTTCTGGAAAAGAGCCATCTACAAGGAAACTCCAGATTTCCTTGTACTCGTCCGGTATCTCCTCGATGCTTGTGATGGTCATCAGATGCTCGTCTGGAAATGAATCATCAAACGGTTCTTCTCCCTCATCATCATAAGCCCTTGACAAAAGATCAGCATTCGCATGCTTCTTCCCTGGTCTATCTTCGATCACATAATCGTATTCTGTTAGAAGGATCTTCCAACGAGCAATACGACCTTCGGCATTAGGCTTATTAAAGATATACTTTAAAGCCTTGTGATCTGTGACTATGGAAAATTTCCCTCCTAGCAAGTAGTGTCGAAATTTCTTCAATCCAAAGATCACCGCTAATCCTTCTCGTTCAGTCACGGAGTAATTCTTCTCCGCTGGAACCATCTGCCTACTAGCATAAGCTATAGGATGATCATGCCCATCTCCATCTAGCTGACTTAATGTACATCCGATTGCTACATTGGAGGCATCCGTATACAGAATAAATGCTTTACTCCACTCAGGTTTAGCAAGTATAGGAGCTGTCACTAATGCCTTTTTCAGCTCCTCAAATGCTTCCTTTGCCTTCTGATCATGCACTATCAAGTCAAAATCAACTCCCTTCTTCATGTACATAGTCAAAGCTATTGCTTTGTTTGAGAAGGAAAAGACAAACCTACGATAATATCCAACCATGCCAAGAAACTGCCTCAACTTTGTCAAGTTGATCGGAAATGGAAGATCCACAATCTTCTTCACCTTCTCAGGATCTACCGCAATCCCATTCTTGGAAATGATGTGCCCTAACAGCAGACCTTCTTCGCAGCCAAAGATGCACTTCTCTGGATTTAGAGAAGCGTTGGCTTGCTCCAACCGCTGCAAAACTTTGATCACATGATCAAAGTGGTCCTCCTTTCGTCCGTACACACAGAAATCGTCAATGAAATCCCGAACAAACTTCCCTATGAATGGTTCAAACACCTTGTTCATGAACCTCTGAAACGTGGCCGGAGCATTACACAGTCCGAATGGCATCACTCGAAATGCAAATGTTCCCCAAGGAGTAGTGAAAGTAGTCAACTGCTGGTACTCCTGTGCTATCTTGATCTGGTTGTATCCACTATAACCATCACCAAAGCTGTACCACTCATGACCGGCAACTTCCTCCAAAATCTCATCTATAAATGGTAGAGGATAATAGTCCTTCTTGGTAACTGCATTCAGCTTCTTATAGTCTATGCACACTCGCAGCTTACCATTCTTCTTCTTGACAATCACAATGGGTGAAACCCATTCTGAGTTCTCCACCTCATAGATGAAACCCGCCTCCTTCAACTTGTCTATCTCCTCCTTGACCATCATTGCCGTTGTAGGATTGACCCTTCTCTGCTTCTGTCGAACTGGTCTTGCGTTCTCCTCCAATTCGATTCGATGAGTCTCGAGGGTCACCTCCTTCAAATCCTTGTAGCTGAAAGCAAACACATGGATATATTTTCGAAATATATCTAGGAATCTACTTTTCTCTTCTTGAGTGACATTGATACCAAACTTCAGGGTAGAGAGTCTTCTCACAATCTCTGCCTCACTCAACTCTTCTTTGTCAGGATCTTTCTCCACTGCTGGTCGAGGCAACAAGTCAATAGCACTAAGCTGATGTACTGATTTGTCTCGACCAAATCCTTCATCCTCAGACGAGGATTCTTGGTCGTAAGAATCCCCAGTATCTACTTCCGAGACACTCTGATCATCCTCCGTATCAGATTCCCAGTAGTCACTAGTGGGTCTATCAGAGTCAGAAGTCACAACTCCAACACCCGAGAGAGGAACTATCACTCTATGATCTCTAGGCCCAATTCGTAAGTATCCCTTGTGCCACCTATCCGTGGTGCGCACAGCTCTCAACCAAGGCCTACCTAGGAGCAAATCATAACTAGAGTCCTTTAACACTTGAAAGGACATCAATGTTTGAACTCCCATCACAGACACGACCACCTTCTCTAACACACCAAGAGGTCTTACCCGTTGCTTGTTAGCCATCCCCACGACAATGCTAGCCGGGCGAGTTGGTTCCATTCCCAACTTCTTCATCAACCTCTCCGATATGGCGTTTACAGCCGACCCTCCATCCACCAATACGTCAGAGACGTAGTGACCATTCAATCGGACTTCAATCTTTGAAGCCCTAGTGCATACCTCTGAAGCATGCACATCCACCACACCAACTCCCACTGACTTTGATGTCTTGCTCTTGGGTTTCTTCTTCTTGCTTCTCTTAGAACTCAGTCCTCCTCTGAGTTCCCTTCGTAAGCTGGGATTAAGTGCGATCAGTTGTCCAATAGTGATGTTGGCTTTCTGAGCACCCACATCTTCAACCACATCATATCCCGCTTGGGAAGATGAAATGGTGAAATCCGCCATCCCCAGCTTCCTTCTTGGCTCCCTTGGTGTACTCGAAACATTACTCGAACGAGTACTTCTACTTGCTGACTCCTCCATGAAAACCGGTTCATCAGAAAATCGAGTTCTTTTTCTTTCTTGAGCTAAAAGCTCCACCGGTGCATGAGAAGAGTTTGAACTCTCTCCTTTCTCGTAGATGGGATCTCGCACGACATCGATAGTAGCCACCCCTTTGTCTCGTCCTTGTGATGGATTTCCTCCACCCACATTCATTCTGACAGCTTCGGCACCTCTTGCTCCGTTGTTAGGACAATTTCGCTGGAAATGAGAACCTCCACACGTCCAACAAGTGATTCCTCCAAAGTTACCTTGGTTGCCTCCAAAGTTACCTTGATTTCCTCGGTTGGGATTGTTGTCGTAACCTCTTTGACCTCCTTCTCCACCTTTGTTCCTCCATTCTCGTAACTGCACCACATTTATCTTGAGATCCGCAAGAGTGTCAGTGATGCTCTTCAGCTCGGCATGAAAATCAGAGGTGGCAGTAGACATCGTTGTTGGGACAAACGGTCTTGGCACCACCGTTGGAGTAAGAGCTGACGTTGAAGCAATCACCAATTGTGATGGTGCAGGTGCGATCGTTGTGGCTACACCAGGAGTCGGAGTTGACACCAGAGCAGCATGATGAGGTTGGATGATATCTCCTTCATCCAAACTCTCTTCCATATTTGTCGCTATCTTGATGGCCTCCGCTTTGGTTGCTGGCTTCTCGTACCTCACTTGGGTTCGAATTGAAGGTCTCAACCCTCCCACCAAGTTCTTGGTCAGCACTGCTCCAATCCCCGCCATCGTTAGTTCCACATTGTCTCCACTCTTCCGTAGGACCGTCCGAAACCGTTGCTCCAACTTATCCACCCTTTCGGCATATTGCCGAACTTTCTCGTCGTCACGTTGCTTCAAATGAGTAAGCTCCACCATGAGCTTCTCATAACTCTCTTCTGGAAGAAATTCTTCGATGAGTGCATTACTCAACGTCTCCCATGTGTCCTCAACTGCACCAGGTGTCTGGCTCTTCACTCGGTCTTCATACCACGTAAGAGCAAAATCTTCTAAAAACTCTGGCAGTAACAACACCCATTCTTCCTTCCTTCTCACGTTGTTTCCGATGCAACCCCTTTTGAGGTCTCGAACAAACGGTTCTACATCTTCATTGTCCTTCCCATGAAACACGGGTAGCTTTCCCATCTTGTAACTACTCTTTCTACTCTTCTAATCGTCGTGCAATAACTACTCGCTAAAAGAGTACGAACATCACCAATTCCATTCGCGAATAATCTACCATAGGTAAAATGAAAGGAAATGGTTGTAACAACACCTCTTGTGCCATCTCTTCCCCCAAGGTAATCATGAGTCTGAGTCGCATCACCGCCTTCTCCACCATCCGAATGACGATCTCCATCACAACTCAGCCGAGTCCTCCTTTGAAGTCGACAACTTCTCCGTCTCAGCTCTTTGAGTCTCGTCCAACTTCTCGACTACGGACGTAAGTAGGGCGGCCACATCGACACACTTGTGTCCTCTTGATAGATCACCCACTCCACAACTTGGACAAGGATCTTCGCCTAGAAGATGAATTGGCGCTGGTGACGATGGACCCACTCGAAGACTCAAATCAGTAAACTCCCGCTTCCCTTTAGCTCTCTCGGTTCTGATTCTAGTTGGACAATTCACTACTTTGTGTCCCAACCCTCTACAGAAATAACACCACAAGTCGGTTTCTACTCTTCTCCTCGGCGATTCTACTTGAGGTTTAGTACTAGGGTTTTCAAACTCGACGATAATCTCTCTCGAACTTTCTCCGACACTTACTATGACATCTAAACCTTGAGGAAGGTTTCTAAGTCTAACTTTCCAATCTTTTGAATTTCCACTCATGTTGCACCTTCTCAACCATTAAGTGGACAAAATATCATAGAGGAAAATAATTCTACATTACTTTCTTAACTCTTCCGAGCTTTATATTAGAAATCGTGCATTATACATGCGATACACGAAATAAAATCTAATCTAATATTAACTATCAAAGATATGATCCTCCTCACCCTCGTTTGTACTCATCACAACAGACATCTTGAACTCGCTCTTGTAAGGATCCAACTCTATTTCACCAGGAGCATTCGTGGCCTCCATAGTGAATGATGCTTTAAACTCGACTTTCTTCAAATCTGTGCCAATTGTCGCGGAAGCTTCTTCGTATAGAGTAAAGAGGGCACCCCAAGTGCTATAGATGCGTGTTCGTAACTCATCTATACTTAACTTGGGCTTCTCCGTCTCTGTTCGAACTCCTAAACGTCTCTTCTTCCACCTCGTCATTCGAACTGGATTCCCCATGACGTATCTT
This sequence comes from Asterella californica, assembly GCA_036924285.1. NCBI lineage: Eukaryota > Viridiplantae > Streptophyta > Marchantiopsida > Marchantiales > Aytoniaceae > Asterella > Asterella californica. The sequence goes on from JAYKYS010000013.1 coordinate 1,159,092, forward strand.
CAAGACCTCCTTGTATGCCGAAACGTATCTCTCTTAGTTGGTAAGAGATCTCTCCAAGATTTTTGTGGTCTCCAGTAGCTCAACCTCCAAGCTACTAAATCATGAAGTTTCAACAGAAACTTCTCTAATCAGAAGAGATGGTGATGACTGTACAAATTTTCAGAGAACTGAAATTTGTATATTTTCACTTCCCTCATGGTTGTCAACCCCCTCCACTTTGAAAAATCCTTTCTCCCTCTTCAGACCTCATCTTCTCATGATTTCTTTTGTCCTGGATAGCTTATCAGCCACTCTAAAACACTGGAAAGTTTCTCAGGAAAATAAAATTCACAGAAAATCTGACACTGACTGTAAACTTTTTCCAGAGAACAGAATTCCTCAACTCTCAAGAATAGACCCCCTCAACTTTGAAAAATCATTGCTCCCTCTCTAGACCACCTTTTCCTATGATTCCTTTTGTCTTAGATAGGTTATCAGCCAATCTAAAACACTGGAAAGTTTCTCAGGAAAATAAAATTCACAGAAAAGTTGACAGCGACTGTACAAATTTTCCAGAGAGCAGAATTTCTAAACTCACAAATTTCTCTCCTCTAATAACTTTTCTCTCCTCCTTCTCTACAACTCTTGTTGCACCTCCTTTCAACTCTCCTCAAACCCTTTCTAAGTGAACAAGATGTAAAGAATGACTTCGAACGCGTCATATATCACTACGGGATACACGAAAGGTTCTAACGTTGCTAACATCGCGTTAGCTCTCTCTCCTCCCAACGTTCTCTCCATGTGCTCTCTCATAATCTCTTTTTGTCGAATATAGAACTGAACTCTAAACATCGTTCAACGATCCCTTCAAGTGAGGTCCCGGCAACGGAACCAAAAATGTAAACCCTCCGCGGTCCTAACGATCAACTACCCCCCGATCTCTCAACCTCCACGATCGTCATCCACGAATCTGCAACTGTCGGGCCTGTCTCTCACTCAGGGGTCACCTCTGATGGCTTTGATGGAAGCACACCATGAATCTTGAAGGGAAAAATGCTAAGTTCACTCTCATTCATACACCCACAAACTTATCAACTAAAATCTCCATAATCTCATCCACTAAAATCCTCCATTCTAACGACGTCTCTCAAGTTCTCACATGCTAAAAATATCCCACACTCTCTATATTACTCAAGTTGTCATTACGACGATGTGAAAACAAGGATGAGGAGCTCTTCTCTACTCCTCTATTTATACATTCTAGGTTTTTACTTTGGTACCCTCCGGTAACTCAGCCGTAACTACTTTTACCGGGTTTTACTAAGATATTACTTAAGGTAAAAGCATTGATCACATGGGCTTTTTACCTTTTCACATGGGCTTATTCCTTCAAAGTCAACAACTTCTAGAAGGATTCTGGAATATTCTCAAGGAATCTCGAATTTCCACCCCCCCTCTACACTAGGACCCACTAAAAAGGAAACATGTGGAATCTCTTCTTGTTTTTAATGCCCACAAAGTCCACAACTTTAATCCAACCACTAATATCAAGTCAAAAAGGAGATAAGGGATACTTTCCACCCCCTTTCTACCTTTTAGACAAGATGACAAGATAGTAGTGCTCACTCTTTAGCAAATATCTGAATTCTGCCAAAAGTACAGCTAAGTTTAACCATAACTAACTTTTAGCTAGTCATGACTAACTTGATATCTCCTAAAAGTACTTTGGCAGCAAATAAACATTCTCAACACTTAGTTAGAACTAAACACCTTACTAATAGATAAACTTCCTATGTGTAACATAGGTCGTTACAGTTCCTAGACTGTCCACTACTTCTATCTACATCTTCGAACCACTGCTGGTACGAGTATGCAGACCCCTCCTGTATATTCCAAGACTATTCGTATGTTTCCAACAACGGGGGTAGTGCGAAGAACCACCTATCCTGTCCCTCTGCTCTAATGTGTCTCTTCCGCCTGCACCATAGAATCGATGTGTGCAGTCGCTACAGAATTCTACCGAACTGGTAGCACAGGCAGAACTCTATCTCCTACTCTGCTATCCTACTTATGTTGCTGCCGTGAGAGCCAGGGGAGGCGACCACCAGGGAGAGAGAGGCGCTGACAGGAGGTTGTCACCTCACATGCAAGCGGTTCCCCTGCCCGAATTGGTCATCCACCTTGTCCTTCCTACGCTACCTATGCTGCCACATGGTTTCCTAACTAATATTACATGGAAAAACTGCCACCCTTAAGATAACATGTTCGATTCTACTATATTTGGAATTGTGAATGAAGTTACTAACTACTCAGATTGCACGGAGGTAATCTCTACCTGATCTGCTCCTATCGGAGCTCCTAATGCGGCTTCTGATAAGCTAGAAAGCTCTGCAGTTACCTCGGGTGTCACTGAGGTGGCTTCCTCCTCATCGTCTCTTGCTGGCTCTGCTGTCGCTGCTGCTGCGTCTTCCTCGGCTTCGGCTTCTGCTTCGGAAGACAGAAGCGTCTTCTGGGAAGCGGAGTCGACCGGTGCTCCTTCCGTCTTCTGAGGCACGGGTGCGGGACTAGGGACCATGGGGACCTCATGAGGACCTCATGGAGATCCGGGAAAGTCGCTTCCTCCACGCGGAATACCTGAGAAGACGGCTCGTCTTCCTATCTTCCAGAAGACATCTTGTCTTCCGGGGCGTCTTCTGGAGTCTTCTCGACTTCCAACGCTGTCACCACCAAGTGCACAGTGAGGTCGAATTCCTCCTTCTCCATTCTGGATCCAGTCGATGGTGCTGGAGCGTGGGAAGATGCGGTTGCAGGTGTCGGAAGCGAGGGAAGATCATAAAGTGTCTTTACTCCTACTATCTGTCAATCCAAGTACCTGAACATGCTCTCTCGGCATTCCACCAACATCGCTTTGGACTCGCTGTCCCATCCTCTAGCTAAGGTAAGTAACTTCCTACCCGCGGTGTAGTTGAACTTCTTCCGAAGCGCTTCCACCGACTGTGCCAACATCTTCTGTGCACGGGCCTCTGCTGCTTCCCTCTGCATCTTCTCAACTGCAGCTCGCGCTTCCGCGGCTTCTCGCTGCGTCTTCCATATGGTCTGCTCTTCTGCGAGGGCGGTGATCTTCTCCCGCACTCGGGTGACTTCCTGATTGCGCTGCTGTACCCGCGCCTACAACTCCTGGTTGCTCTTCCGAAGCTGTACCAGCTCCTTGGCAGAAGCGGCTGCTTCCGCCTTGTACCTGACTGCAAGCTTCTCCGTTGTCGCGCTACTTGGCGGCTACATGTTATATTTCTACTCCGACGCTTGAGTTTAGTAGTTCTAGAAGTTAGCTTATATTACTTCTAGTCGTTTATGTATATGTTTGACACCTTTGCATACGGTGTTAACACTATTTTGAGTCTTAGTAGGTTGATTACCATGTTGATAGGGCTTAAGCTCATGGGTTGTATTTGCGTGTTGCCCATGCACGCTTTCTAGCTGATTTAAGTTAATTTTCGGGGCTGCGTGTCGTTTTAAGTAATTTAAGTTTTATGCTGGCACTCTAGGGGGCTTGACGTGGTAGCCTATGAGTAAAACTAAGTTGCCACGTGGATTAGGGCACTAAAGAACAACCAAGTGGAGCTATGAACTCCCATTGGTCTGTTTTTGTCTTTAGTTTAACTCTAAATTTAGAAACAGAGCTCTCGAGTGGAGTTCGAGCATTTGGTGGGGGATCTTCGAAATCTGAGAGCACAGGGAGAGAGGTATCGTCATGCCAAGCACTTCCAGTGAAAATTTCGATCGATTTGAGTCAATAAAGACGGAGTTATGAGCAATTGAAGTTCGGATTGTGCTAGAATTGAATCATTTTGGTTGGATTTAGGGTTTTCAGTGTCACTCGCAGCAGATTTGAGGAAATTGCTTCAAAACTTCGAGGTTGTGTTCTCCGCCAGCAGGGCTACGATTTCACAAAAAGTTTCATATCGATTGCTAAACTGAGTAATTCAGGGCGGCCGCTGAAGCTGAGGGGATCTGAAAAGCTCTTAATCTAGAGCAGCGACTTCAGAGGAGGAGATCTACAGTTCTGTGTACATTCAGGAGTCCCAACTTCACAGGGATGTTCAGCACCCTGTAGACTGCAAATCCTGTAAGAAACTTCGAAATTGATCGAGCCAAACTCTTGTTATAGGTTGAAATAGCCAGCTAGGTACCAGAAATTGCCGTAGTTTTCTTGCTCAAAACTTTTCTGTTCATATCTCCGTGTCAGAATTTGATCTCAGGCTGAAATTTCGTCTGTGAGTTCAGTAGTATCTCATTTGCATGTAGGGGAAGTTTAGAGGTCTAAACCTTCATAGTTTTCCTCTCCGTGAGTGTCAAAGTTCACCGCCGAATCCTATTACTGCCAGCTAGACCTGAATTTCGCCTTTTGGGTATATTACTAGATCTTACACATCTGTGTGAGTGTTTATAGCCCTATTGTGACCTGAAAGCCAACCTCTTGAGTGAACAACCACAGCCAGAAGCCCGGCGCTTTCCTAGGTAGACGGATTACACTCCGACACCGTGGTGCGGAGACTAGCTTCCAGCGACTCCGTCTTCTTCTGGTCTTCCCCCTGTCGCAGCAAGGTGCGCAGGCCGAATCCAGGTTGTAAGGGCTTCTCCTGTGCCCTCGCTCTCTTCTCCAGCAACTCCATAGCTGGCTGGATCTCTTTCTGGAAGAAGGCACTGAACTCCTCCAATCGTCTTCCTACGGAAGACAAGTTCATCTCCACCACTCGCTTCGCGGTGTCGACTTCGTCTTCGAGAGGCAAGGAAGCCTCTTCCACCACTACGGCCTTCATCTTCTGCGCACGAGAAGAAGCTACTCTTCTCATCTTCCGGGGTGGAAGACTCCTCATGGCAGGAGCGGCTCTCTTCTTTGCGTTTCCTCGCATCGCAGCAGGAGCGCCCATCCATCCTTCGTCTTCTGGAGTCTTCGGAAGACTTCTAGGCGTTGTAGAAGCAGTCTTCTGCTCTGATCGGGTACTCAGCAGGTCTTCTTCCGAGTCGGACTCCGATCCTGAATGAATGAGGGAGATGGGTGTCCTCGGTACACTTCTGGGACCCATCTTCCTCAGTGGCGTGGCGTCTTCCGACCCACTAGACTCGTCTTCCCTCACCAGCAGCGTCTTCTGGTGAGAGCCGGACCTCAGCTGGGGCATCAGAGTGGGAGGGGGCGTTGCTGCTGCCTCTCGGTCATCGTCTTCCGAGGTCTCCTCCTTCACCTCCTGTCACTCCGTTGGCCCATACACTGCCAGCTGGTCTTCCCTAAGATCCCCCATGACTACATACAAGTAGCAGAGGAAGGGCGTCAGGTGTCCTCCCGCCGGGGTACCTAAGTATGCTAGCTCTGTCTGTACATAGTTGTGGATGTACGCGTCCCAGTAGATGGGCACTCCGTCATCCCACACCGATTCCAGGAACTCCACGTCCTGATCTCCTAAGTACCTTGTCTTCTGCGCTTTCCCCTTGGGAAAGAGGTGCAGAAACAACTTCGCCAGAAGTCGCTTCTTCGGCTCCCGGTAAGATTCTATCTTCCAACCGTTCCTCCCCTGCCTGTCTTCCACGAAAAGGCAGGTGGTGCTCCCAGGCACATGCCACGAACTCACGATCCTAGGCAAGATCTTCTTCTCGTATCAATATCCTCGGTTCTCGGACTCAGGCCGGTGAAAAGCCTTGCGCCATCAGTCTTCAGTCTAGGAAGACGGTCTTCCTCGAGCTACTCCTGCTTTCGCAGGTACACGGTTACAAGGTGGCAACGCTGCCCACACCTCCTCCAGGAGCTCTTGATCTGCGAGGTTCCAATCTCACAGGAAGAAGTCGAGACCCAACTCCTTGAGGAAAGGAGTGGCCTCGGCCAATTCTGCCGCTGGTAACACCAAGCCTCGCGGATGCATCGACATACCTGGAAGATCTGTTGCACTAAACCACAAGCACCTACTATGAGCTGAAGGCTCAGTTCTTCCCAAGTGCCCACAGTCTAGCTTCTACTTCTCAGAAGACGAAACTAGTCTTCCAGAAGACAGCTACTCCGTCTTCCGGGATTCTAACAATACTTCCTAGATAGCTCTCGTCTTCCGAGCTATATCTAAACAATCCTATCTAAGCAAGGCCTCGCATGGATTACCAAGAAGACAACCCACCTTGCATTACATCCTACTTCCTATCAGAAGATACAAGATTCGCAAAACATAAGTGCATGACAAGTTCAGAAGATGGTTGCGGGCTCCTGCGGTGACAGTGGCCTCTGGGAAAGACACTCGGGACAGCTTCCGATTCAATGTCTTTCTCGGAAGACTTCCCGAAGTCAGACTTTCCTTCACTGGTCTCACTTGTCTTCGTCTTCCTACACGCAATCTATCCTCACAACAGACTCAAGACAATTGCACTCTGTTCTTCTGACTTCTCACCTCTCATACGCACTCAAGAGAACCTTGCTGCTCGGTGGGAAGACATGACCCTCGACCATTCTCTCCAGATTCTGCCAGCAAGTATTCTCACGACTCTCTTCTAAGCTTGGGAAGAAGAAGGAATGGCTGCTATGGGTCGGACAGAAGAGACCCGAATGGACCCTCACGTCTTCTCGCTCATTTTGCCAGCCTTCCAGTCTTCTAGTCTCTCTAGGAAGATGTGGAGTTGAGAAGCTTAGAAGACCGGGAGGCACAGGCCTAGTTCCCGACTTCCAACTTCTCAAAATAACAAAACAACTCACCACACCACTCAGGATTCGTACCAAGTCTCTCTAAACACAAAAGCAAAGCAAATCCACTCTTGATACGAATTGTGTTCAGTCGACTTCCGAAGACAGTCTTCCGAAGACAGTCAAGTGTAAGAAGCGTCTTCCGAAGATGTTCCCGTCTTCCGAAGATGTTCCCATCTTCCGAATCGTCTTCTGTTCCAAGTTTCGGGAGTAGAGAGGTAGTAGGGTAGGGAAATTGATAGCTGGGATCTCCAATTTGAGGGCTAGGAGTAGGGAAGCTCGAATTGAGCTCGAGAAGAAGTAAGGAGATGTCTGACAGAAATTGGGCAGCGCTTCCGCGCCCAATGTCTCAATAGGAAAGATGGGGGGGGTGGGGTAATCGATCAGGCTGCCTGCACACAACCAAGGAAGCGCAGGGAATACCAGGAAAAGACGAGAAGAAGTGGGAAGGGGAAAGAACAAGGGAAAGAACCTCTACAGTCTTCTTCTGCTCCCCGAGTTGCCTTCGACCTCTGCGCGCTTCTTGGCTCTGGTCCTAGCTCCAAATGTGACTCCTCACGACTGCGCCTGCTGTCAATGTCCGACCACGCCTCGATTCCACCTTCGATTCCACTCGCTGCTCTCCAATGTCAACTTCTCGGGAGCTCACAGAAACGTCTTCGCTCTTTTACCTTCTGTGCCCCAGCAATTCGGCCTCGCCCTTCGCCTAGCTGCCAACTGATTCTCTCCTACCTCGATGTCCTCACTCAATTCCTCTCTCAAAGCTAACTCGCGAAGCTCACTATCTCCAATCGATCTTCTCAAGCGCTGTGCTGCGGGAAGTTGGAATGTGCCTAATGTGCTTCCTTACGCATCTTCCCCGCAGATTAGGGGTTGTCGACCTTAGGTGTCTTCCCCGACCTACCTACCTATTCGATGCGCCCCAGTAGGTACACCTACTGTCTTACCCGAAAACTCGCGGTTGGCCTTCGCGGTCGCTGTCTTCTGGAAGACAGGTGTCTTCCGCCGTCTTCTCATCTTCCGCCGTCTTCCCGTCTTCTGAAGATGCAACTGAGAAGACGCTCTTCCGAAGACGGTCGTCTTCCGAAGAAGTCAACTTCTTATTACAAACAGCTCTTAAGATCATCTTCCTGTTAAGGAAGACGCAACCTTGAGTAACAACGCTTCTTCAGTTATACAAACAAGTTATTATTCTTAAAAATTTCAAAAATTCGTGCATCCTGTAATTTGTGGGCACCACACTTCTCAGTACCGTCTTCCTGAAGCAATTCTCGGCTTCTGGAGGTTCAACTCGACTTCTCACACCTCCAGAAGAATGTTCTGCTTCGCAGAAGTCGACTAGCAACGGCGGTTACACCTTACTCACTCTCACATTCCAACGGGTTAGATTAATCACAGGGTGTATGCCCCCTGTAGCCTTCCCAGGCTTCTGCCTGCGGAAATGGTCTTCCTGCAGCACTACAACGACATTCACCTTCACGGAAGCTCAATAGAAGTCTCGGAAGCTCACTAGAAGAAGGTAAGAAGATGGGGAAGATGGGAGAAGATGAGGAAGAAGATAAAATCCAAACAAGAGGAAAACAAGATGAAAAGAGGAAATTAAGATTCCGACAGGCTTTTAGTCCGGATCCTGACTAACAAGCCATCCCTGCTTGTAATAGTTTGAGGAGGAAGACAACAAACATGAGTACAGTGGCACCGTCTTCTATTCGAGGATGTCGTCTTCTGTTGCGGGAAGAAGGCTTCTTTCTTCTTCTCTTCGCTGCTCCGACTACTCTGTCTTCTGGGATCCCTTATCCATAAGACCGTCCGTACGTAGATCCTAAGTGCTCTACTAGACGAGCCAAGCTACACTTCCACAACTGCTGACAGTCACCACCACTCAAGAAGAACACTTCCCATGCACAATTGGAAAGGAAACGCACCATCCAGAAGACACGGATTAAGCTTCTGCACTCAAATCAACAATCCATTTCCCGAGAAGAAGTCACATTGGCATTGGGAAGCTCACTCCCTCTACTTTCTACGCCTACTCCTCGATTCACCGATCTAGTCAACAGGACTGCATGAGGATGCCGTTCCCTGTTCTTAAATTGTCCACTATCTCTATCTACATCTTCGAACCACTGCTGGTACGAGCATGAAGACCCCTCCGGTATAATCCTAGTCTATTCGTATGTCTCTAACATCGGGTGTAGTGTGCACTGTCTATCCTGTGCTCAATGTGCTCTGAGTCTACACTGTAAAATGTTTGTGTGTGTAGAACCTTGATTTCCTACCCTTCGATCTTACTTATGCCGCTGCCATGAGAAAACAGAGGAGGCGACCACCAGGGAGAGATGGGCGTTGTCAGAAAGCTGCCACCCCACATGCAAGCGGTTCCTCTTCTTAATTAGCCATCCACCTTGTTGCTCCTACGCTACCTATGCTGCCACATGATATCCTAACAAATTTTACATTGAAAAACTGCCACCCTTAAGATAGCATGTTCGGTCCTACTAAATTTAGAGATGTCAACTTCGGTTACTATCTATTCTGATTGCTCGGAGGCAACCTCTACTTGATCTGCTCCTATCGGAGCTCCTAACGCGGCTCCTGATAAGCTAGAAAGCCCTGCAGTTACCTCGGGTGTCACTGAGGTGGCTTCCTCCTCATCGCTCTTCGCTGGCCTTGCTGTCTCTGCTGCTGCTTCTTCCTCGGCTTCGGCTTCGGCTTCTGACTCTTCTTCTGCTTCTACTTCTGCTTCGGAAGACGGAAGCGTCTTCTGGGAAGCGGAGTCGACCGGTGCTTCTTCGCTCTTCTGGAGCATCAGCTCGGTACTAGGGACCATGACGACCTCATAGGAGTCCGGGGAAGTCGCTTCCTCCACGCGGAATACCTGAGAAGACGGCTCGTCTTCCTGTCTTTCAGAAGACATCTTGTCTTCCGGGGCGTCTTCCGGAGTCTTCTCGGCTTCCAACGCTGTCACCACCAAGTGCACAGCGAGGTCGAACTCCTCCTTCTCCAATTCGGATCCAGTAGATGGTGCTGGAGCTTGAGAAGATGCAGTTGCGGGTGTCGGAAGCGAGGGAAGACCATAGAGTGTCTTCACTCCCTCTATCTGCCGATCCAAATACCAGAACATGCTCTCTCGGCATTCCACCAACATCGTCTTGGACTCGCTGTCCCATCCTCTAGCCAAGGTAAGCAACTTCATACCCGCGGTGAAGTTGAACCTCTTCCGAAGCGCTTCCACCGACTGTGCTAGCATCTCCTGCGCACGAGCTTTTGCTGCTTCCCGCTGCGTCTTCTCAGCTGCAATTCGCGCTTCTGCGGCTTCCCGCTGCGTCTTCCATGTTGCCTTCTCCTCTGCGAGGGCGGTCATCTTCCCCCGCACTCGGAGAACCTCCTGATCGTGTTGCTGCACACGCGCCTGCAACTCCTGGTTGCTCTTCCGAAGCTGCACTAACTCCTTGGCAGAAGCGGCTGCTTCCGCCTTGTACTTCGCTGCGAGCTTCTCTGTGGTGCGGAGACTAGCTTCCAGCGCCTCTGTCTTCTTCTGGCCTTCTTCTTGTCGCAGCAAGGTGCGCAGACCGAATCCAGGTTGCAAGGGCTTCTCCTGAACCTTCTCTCTCTTCTCCTGCAACTCCATAGCGGGCTGGATCTCGGTGTTGACATACGGAGTAAGACAAGCTCATGAAGTCTTGTAAGACTTTGTGCACAAGTCCTGTAAGACTTTGTACACAACTATGTTACGGAGACCTAACCCCAAAAGCCTTTTAACTCTCTCTATATATTGAGAAGGGGCTCTGCCCCCAAGTAAGTCTCTTTAGTGATACTCTGTTCCTTCTTTTCTTCCTCTTGTGAAGGTTGCGAGAGCCTCCTTCCTTGTTGGAAGGTTTTCCTCCCCTGTTGGAGTGGTGCTATGAATTGGGTTCTTGCTGTCATACATTATAACATGGTATCAGAGCTTGAGTGAAGGAATTAGAGATTGGAGGCATACAGAGGACTCAGATTGCAAGTGGAGGTGCTGTAATTTTTTGCACATGGAGATTTCTCTTGAGGTGAAACTCTAATAGGCGTCCTTGCTGTTTGGAGCTACTTTCAAAAATCAGACATCATTTTTCTGATGCAGCATGGAATGACAGCGTTGGTGACAGGTTCTGAATTTCTGAATTGTCCCTCTGCTGTATTTGTTGTGTGTTTTTTTGTGAGAGTTTTCACAATTATAGTCAGTCAACAAGCTTTGACTGCATTTTTTAGGGTCTTCTACTCATTTTTAGCCAAAACGGACTGTGTTTGCGTCACATAGACCTACATCTAGACCTACATATGTATAACCCTAGAATCAACGTTTCTATCACTGTGTGAAATTCCGATCTGTTCAGAGACATTGTCTGTATCTTCATTTCTTACGTCTAATCCATCATGAGTAGAATAGATACGTTTTCAGCCATTACCGGTGAGCCTTTAGACAAAAACAACTACTCCATATGAAGTATCGCATGTCCGTCTTCTTGAAAGGCCAAAGCCTGTTTGGCTTGGTCACAGGGACAGATGCGAAACCCGTTGGAGTTGATACAGATCCTGATGTTGATGCATGGAACAAACGAGCTTGTCAAGCTGTGCATTATCTTTCTTTGTGTGTCTCACCTTCCATGTTCGGTTACATACAATCTGTTGATACCCCTCAAGAGGTCTGGGATGCACTAGCTAATGTTTCCCAGACATCTACCAAAGCTCGTAAGTTACAACTCAAGCAACAACTCTTAGATGTTAAGAAGAGTTCATTGAGCATTACAGATTATGTTTATCAAGTGCGAGGTCTAGTTGAGCAGCTTAACAACATAGGGGTGAAAGTCGAGGATGATGATCTCATCCTACACACCATCAATGGTCTTGGGAAAGAGTACAAACCTTTCGAGACTTCCATTGCTGTCAAGGATACTTTTCCCAAGTTCGATGAGTTGATTCCTATGTTAGTGTCAGAAGAGATTCGTCTTCAGGGCAATGAGGGTTCTGCCTCATCACAAGAGCAAGCTTTCTTTGCTGGAGGTAGAGGCAGAGGACGAGGAAAGAGCTTCGGTGGTAGAGGTAAGAACTGATTTGGTTCTTTTGGTCGAGGTCAGTTTTCTCAGCAGCAACAGAACCTTCGACCTGACCATCGGCAACAGCAAGCTAAAGGCGGGGGTGAGCAGCGGTTCTGTGCATATTGCAAAACCAAAGGTCATGTGATCAAGACCTACTTCAAGAGGCAAGCAGACATCAGGTCTGGTAAGCTTCCACAGCAAAACTATGTGTCGACAGAGGAACCTTTTTCAGATGGCAGTCTTCTAACGATGGCACATGTCATGGGTTCCATGAGCAAACCTGCTGATGAGTGGTTTATTGATTCTGGAGCTTCAAACCACATGACAGCACATGGTGAATGGTTCAGCCAGAAAGAGCCATTGAAGACACCAGCAATAGTCTATACTGGTGATGATACCCAGCACAACATTACACATATGGGTACAGTTCCTCTATCTGTTGCATCTTCAAACATTTCTGCTTTGGGAGATGTACTATATGTGCCCACCATTACTAGGAATCTCGTCTCAGTAGGTCAGATGGTGGAGCAAGGTTATCAAGTTCGGTTCAACAGCAAGGGATGTATTGTTGAAACCAGTGATAACAATGTAGTTGCCAGAGGGTCATGTAAACCCTCCGCGGTCCTATCGATCAACTACCCCCCGATCTCTTAACCTCCACGATCGTCATCCACGAATCTGCAACATGTCGGGCCTGTCTCTCACTCAGGGGTCACCTCTGATGGCTTTGATGGAAGCACACCATGAACTTGAAAGGAAAATGCTGAGTTCACTCATTCATACACCCACAAACTTATCAACTAAAAATCTCCTTAAACACATCAACTAAAATCCTCCATTCTAACGACGTCTCTCAAGTTCTCACATGCTAAAAATATCCCACACTCTCTATATTACTCAAGTTGTCATTACGACAATGTGAAAACAAGGATGAGGAGCTCTTCTCTACTCCTCTATTTATACATTCTAGGTTTTTACTTTGGTACCCTCCGGTAACTCAGCCGTAACTACTTTTACCGGGTTTTACTAAGATATTACTTAAGGTAAAAGCATTCATCACATGGGCTTTTTACCTTTTCACATGGGCTTATTCCTTCAAAGTCAACAACTTCTAGAAGGATTCTGGAATATTCTCAAGGAATCTCGAATTTCCACCCCCCTCTACACTAGGACCCACTAAAAAGGAAACATGTGGAATCTCTTCTTGTTTTTAATGCCCACAAAGTCCACAACTTTAATCCAACCACTAATATCAAGTCAAAAAGGAGATAAGGGATACTTTCCACATCCTTTCTACCTTTTAGACAAGATGACAAGATAGTAGTGCTCACTCTTTAGCAAATATCTGAATTCTGCCAAAAGTACAGCTAAGTTTAACCATAACTAACTTTTAGCTAGTCATGACTAACTTGATACCTCCTAAAAGTACTTTGGTAGCAATTAAACATTCTCAACACTTAGTTAGAACTAAACACCTTACTAATAGACAAACTTCCTATGTGTAACATAGGTCGTTACATTTTACCCCCGGACTAAATTTTCGCTCCGTCCTCGGAGTGAAGAGAGAACTTTCGTCGATGAAAGAACTTCAACTTGTCATGGTTGACCCGATCGAATCTCCTTCCTCCCAACTCCTGAAGGTCATATGTGAAGTTGCTCCACACCTTATCTACAACAAAAGGACCAAAATATCTCGGAAGAAACTTCTTCCTAGCCCTCTTGAATCTGATAGCATCATACAACATAACCCAATCTCCGACTTGAAAAGATTTTACCTCCCTCTTGCCCAATCGTTTGTCGTAACTCTTCTTTTGATACGCCTGAGCTCGTTCCATCCGGATCATTGCTACCGCTCGGGTCTCTTCCAACTCCATGAGTTGCTCCCTTCTTGATCTAATCACGTCTTCTCCTCTCGACCTCTTCAACTTTCGTTGAATAGTTTGAAAAGTATCCAATTCGAATTGGATGGGCAACTTGGACTCCACTCCATAAACCAGTCAAAATGGGGAGTATCCAGTAGAAGTCTTTGTTGTCGTTCGATACTCTCATAAGATAGCATGTAGCCTCTTATCCCAAGTATGTTTCGCAGTCTCAACACCAGCATCTTTGGCGAGCATCATACAAAGTGTAAGATTGGTCTTCTCCGCAAGACCATTAGCATTTGGTTTGTATGAGGTCGTTACTCGTGGCTTGATAGAAAAGTGTTGTAGCATAGCAGTAGTCATGCTCCCTCCAAACTCTCCTCCTCTATCCGAGACCAACTCTAACGGACATCCAAATCTGGTGATGATCCTCTCCCATAGGAATCTACCGACTTCTGTTTCATTAGTCTCTCTCAAAGGTCTAGCCTCTACCCACTTGGTACAATAGTCAGTGGCGACTACAATGTATCTATTGCCTCGAGGTGTCTTATTAAGAGGACCTACAAAGTCAATACCCCATTTCTCAAACGGCCCTAATACTTGAATTGATCTTAACGGAGGTGTTCTAGTAGACTTTAGAGCAAATGCTTGACATACGTCACAAGTTTTGCAATAGTCTAAACACTCTTTAAAAATCCCTCTCCAATGATAACCCGCATCCAAAATCTTGAAGGCTGTTATCTTACCAGCAAAGTGACCTCCGCAAACATTTCCGTCGTGAAACTCGTGCATTAGCTTGAATGCCTCTTTCTGACCAACTGCTCTCCTTAGTAACCCATCTGCTCCTTGATGAAACAGAATTCCCTCCACCATGGTGTAAGGTTTGCATCTCTTGATCAACGCGTTACGTTCTCGGGTATGCATACCTTCTGGAAAAGAGCCATCTACAAGGAAACTCCAGATTTCCTTGTACTCGTCCGGTATTTCCTCGATGCTTGTGATGGTCATCAGATGCTCGTCTGGAAATGAATCATCAAACGGTTCTTCTCCCTCATCATCATAAGCCCTTGACAAAAGATCAGCATTCGCATGCTTCTTCCCTGGTCTATCTTCGATCACATAATCGTATTCTATTAGAAGGATCTTCCAACGAGCAATACGACCTTCGGCATTAGGCTTATTAAAGATATACTTTAAAGCCTTGTGATCTGTGACTATGGAAAATTTCCCTCCTAGCAAGTAGTGTCGAAATTTCTTCAATCCAAAGATCACCGCTAATCCTTCTCGTTCAGTCACGGAGTAATTCTTCTCCGCTGGAACCATCTGCCTACTAGCATAAGCTATAGGATGATCATGCCCATCTCCATCTAGCTGACTTAATGTACATCCGATTGCTACATTGGAGGCATCCATATACAGAATAAATGCTTTACTCCACTCAGGTTTAGCAAGTATAGGAGCTGTCACTAATGCCTTTTTCAGCTCCTCAAATGCTTCCTTTGCCTTCTGATCATGCACTATCAAGCCAAAATCAACTCCTTTCTTCATGTACATAGTCAAAGCTATTGCTTTGTTTGAGAAGGAAAAGACAAACCTACGATAATATCCAACCATGCCAAGAAACTGCCTCAACTTTGTCAAGTTGATCGGAAATGGAAGATCCACAATCTTCTTCACCTTCTCAGGATCTACCGCAATCTCATTCTTGGAAATGATGTGCTCTAACATCAGATCTTCTTCGCAGCCAAAGATGCACTTCTCTGGATTTAGAGAAGCGTTGGCTTGCTCCAACCGCTGCAAAACTTTGATCACATGATCAAAGTGGTCCTCCTTTCGTCCGTACACACAGAAATCGTCAATGAAATCCCGAACAAACTTCCCTATGAATGGTTCAAACACCTTGTTCATGAACCTTTGAAACGTGGCCGGAGCATTACACAATCCGAATGGCATCACCCGAAATGCAAATGTTCCCCAAGGAGTAGTGAAAGTAGTCAACTGTTGGTACTCCTGTGCTATCTTAATCTGGTTATACCCACTATAACCATCACCAAAGCTGTACTACTCATGACCAGCAACTTCTTCCAAAATCTCATCTATAAATGGTAGAGGATAATAATCCTTCTTGGTAACTGCATTCAGCTTCTTATAGTCTATGCACACTCGCAGCTTACCATTCTTCTTCTTGACAATCACAATGGGTGAAACCCATTCTGAGTTCTCCACCTCATAGATGAAACTCGCCTCCTTCAACTTGTCTATCTCCTCCTTGACCATCATTGCCGTTGTGGGATTGACCCTTCTCTGCTTCTGTCGAACTGGTCTTGCGTGCTCCTCCAATTCGATTCGATGAGTCTCGAGAGTCACCTCCTTCAAATCCTTGTAGCTGAAAGCAAACACATGGATATATTTTCGAAATATATCTAGGAATCTACTTTTCTCTTCTTGAGTGACATTGATACCAAACTTCAGGGTAGAGAGTCTTCTCACAATCTCTGCCTCACTCAACTCTTCTTTGTCAGGATCTTTCTCCACTGCTGGTCGAGGCAACAAGTCAATATCACTAAGCTGATGTAATGATTCATCTCGACCAAATCCTTCGTCCTCAGACGAGGATTCTTGATCGTAAGAATCTCCGGTATCTACTTCAGAGACACTCTGATCATCCTCCGTATCAGATTCCCAGTAGTCACTAGTGGGTCTATCAGAGTCAGAAGTCACAACTCCAACACCCGAGAGAGGAACTATCACTCTATGATCTCTAGGCCCAATCCGTAAGTATCCCTTGTGTCACGTATCAGTGGTGCGCACAGCTCTCAACCAAGGCCTACCTAGGAGCAAATCATAACTAGAGTCCTTTAACACTTGAAAGGACATCAACGTTTGAACTCCCATCACAGACACGACCACCTTCTCTAACACACCAAGAGGTCTTACCCGTTGCTTGTTAGCCATCCCCACGACAATGCTAGCCGGACGAGTTGGTTCCATCCCCAACTTCTTCATCAACCTCTCTGATATGGCATTTACAGCGGACCCTCCATCCACCAATACGTCAGAGACGTAGTGACCATTCAACCGGACTTCAATCTTTGAAGCCCTAGTGCATACCTCTGAAGCATGCACATCCACCACACCAACTCCCACAGACTTTGATGTCTTGCTCTTGGGTTTCTTCTTCTTGCTTCTCTTAGAGCTCAGTCCTCCTCTGAGTTCCCTTCGTAAGCTGGGATTAAGTGCGATCAGTTGTCCAACAGTGATGTTGGCTTTCTGAGCACCCACATCTTCAACCACATCATATCCCGCTTGGGAAGATGAAATGGTGAAATCCGCCATCCCCAGCTTCCTTCTTGGCTCCCTTGGTGTACTCGAAACATTACTCGAACGAGTACTTCTACTAGCTGATTCCTCCATGAAAACCGGTTCATCAGAAAATCGAGTTCTTTTCCTTTCTTGAGCTAAAAGCTCCACCGGTGCATGAGAAGAGTTTGAACTCTCTCCTTTCTCGTAGATGGGATCTCGCACGACATCGATAGTAGCCACCCCCTTGTCTCGTCCTTGTGATGGATTTCCTCCACCCACATTCATTCTGATAGCTTCGGCACCTCTTGCTCCGTTGTTAGGACAATTTCGCTGGAAATGAGAACCTCCACATGTCCAACAAGTGTTTCCTCCAAAGTTACCTTGGTTGCCTCCAAAGTTACCTTGATTTCCTCGGTTGGGATTGTTGTCGTAACCTCTTTGACCTCCTCCTCCACCTTTGTTCCTCCATTCTCGTAACTGCACCACGTTTATCTTGAGATCCGCAAGAGTATCGGTGATGCTCTTCAGCTCGGCATGAAAATCAGAGGTGGCAGTAGACATCGTTGTTGGGACAAACGGTCTTGGCACCACCGTTGGAGTAGGAGCTGACGTTGAAGCAATCACCAATTGTGATGGTGCAGGTGCGATCGTTGTGACTACACTTTGAGTCGGAGTTGACACCACAGCAGCATGATGAGGTTGGATGATATCTCCTTCATCCAAACTCTCTTCCATATTTGTCGCAATCTTGATGGCCTCCGCTTTGGTTGCTGGCTTCTCGTATCTCACTTGGGTTCGAATTGAAGGCCTCAACCCTCCCACCAAGTTCTTGGTCAGCACTGCTCCAATCCCCGCCATCGTTAGTTCCACATTGTCTCCACTCTTCCGTAGGACCGTCCGAAATCGCTGCTCCAACTTATCCACCCTTTCGGCATATTGCCGAACTTTCTCGTCGTCACGTTGCTTCAAATGAGTAAGCTCCACCATGAGCTTCTCATAACTCTCTTCTGGAAGAAATTCTTCAATGAGTGCATTACTCAACGTCTCCCATGTGTCCTCAACTACACCAGGTGTCTTGCTCTTCACTCGGTCGTCATACCACGTAAGAGCAAAATCTTCTAAAAACTCTGGCAGTAACAACACCCATTCTTCCTTCCTTCTCACGTTGTTTCCGATGCAACCCCTTTTGAAGTCTCGAACAAACGGTTCTACATCTTCATTGTCCTTCCCATGAAACACGGGTAGCTTTCCCATCTTGTAACTACTCTTTGTACTCTTCTAATTTTTGTGCAATAACTACTCGCTTAAAAGAGTACGAACATCACCAATTCCATTCGCGAATAATCTACCATTGGTAAAATGAAAGGAAATGGTTGTAACAACACCTCTTGTGCCATCTCTTCTCCCAAGGTAATCATGAGCCTGAGTCGCATCACCGTCTTCTCCACCATCCGAATGACGATCTCCATCACAACTCAGCCGAGTCCTCTTTTGAAGTCGACAACTTCTCCGTCTCAGCTCTTTGAGTCTCATCCACCTTCTCGACTACTGACGTAAGTAGGGCGGTCACATCGACGCACTTGTGTCCTCTTGATAGATCACCCACTCCACAACTTGGACAAGGATCTTCGCCTAGAAGATGAATTGGCGCTGGTGACGATGGACCCACTCGAAGACTTAAATCAGTAAACTCCCGCTTCCCTTTAGCTCTCTCGGTTCTGATTCTAGTTGGACAATTCACTACTTTATGTCCCAACCCTCTACAGAAATAACACCACAAGTCGGTTTCTACTCTTTTCCTCGGAGATTCTACTTGAGGTTTTGTACTAGGGTTCTCAAACTCAACGATAATCTCTTTCGAGCTCTCTCCGACGCTTACTATGACATCTAAACCTTGAGGAAGGTTTCTAAGTCTAACTTTCCAATCTTTTGAATTTCCACTCATGTTGCACCTTCTCAACCATTAAGTGGACAAAATATCATAGAGGAAAATAATTCTACATTACTTTCTTAACTCTTCCGAGCTTTATATTGGAAATCGTGCATTATACATGCTATACACGAAATAAAATCTAATCTAAAATTAACTATCGAAGATATGATCCTCCTCACCATCGTTTTTACTCATCACAACAGACATCTTGAACTCACTCTTATAAGGATCCAACTCTACTTCACCAGGAGCATTCGTGGCCTCCACAGTGAATGATGCTTTCATCTCGGTTTTCTTCAAATCTGCGCCAATGGTCGCGGAAGCTTCTTGGTATAGGGTAAAGAGGGCACCCCAAGTAGTATAGATAAGTGTTCGCAACTCATCTACACTTAACTTTGGCTTCTCCGACTCCGTTCGAACTCCTAAACGTCTCTTCTTCCACCTCGGCACCCGAACTGGATTCCTCATGAAGTATCTTCAAGACCTCCTTGTATGCCGAAACGTATATCTCTTAGTTGGTAAGAGATCTCTCCAAGATTTTTGTGGTCTCCAGTAGCTCAACCTCCAAGCTACTAAATCATGAAGTTTCAACAAAAACTTCCCTAATCAGAAGAGATGGTGATGACTGTACAAATTTTTAGAGAACTGAAATTTGTATATTTTCACTTCTCTCATGGTTGTCAACCCCCTCTACTTTGAAAAATTCTTTCTTTCTCATCAGACCTCATCTTCTTATGATTTCTTTTGTCCTGGATAGCTTATCAGCTACTCTAAAACACTGGAAAGTTTCTCAGGAAAATGAAATTCACAGAAAATCTGACAATGACTGTAAATGTTTTTTCAGATAACAGAATTCTTCAACTCTCACGAATAGACCCCCTCAACTTTGAAAATTCATTGCTCCCTCTCTAGACCACCTTTTCCTATGATTTCTTTTGTCTTAGATAGGTTATAAGCCAATCTAAAACAATGGAAAGTTTCACAGGAAAATAAAATTCACAGAAAAGTTGACAGCGACTGTACAAATTTTCCAGAGAGTAGAATTTCTAAACTCACAAATTTATCTCCTCTAATAACTTTTCTCTCCTCCTTTCTCTACAACTCTTGTTGCACCCTCTTTCAACTCTCCTCAAATCCTTTCTAAGTGAACAAGATGTAAAGAATGACTTCGAACGCGTCATATATCACTACGGGATACACGAAAGGTTCTAACGTTGCTAACATCGCGTTAGCTCTCTCTCCTCCCAACGTTCTCTCCATGTGCTCTCTCATAATCTCCTTTTGTCGAATATAGAACTGAACTCTAAACATCGTTCAACGATCCCTTCAAGTGAGGTCCCGGCAACGGAACCAAAAATGTAAACCCTCCGCGGTCCTATCGATCAACTACCCCTCGATCTCTTAACCTCCACGATCGTCATCCACGAATCTGCAACATGTCGGGCATGTCACTCACTCAGGGGTCATCTCTGATGGCTTTGATGGAAGCACACCATGAACTTGAAGGGAAAATGCTGAGTTCACTCATTCATACACCCACAAACTTATCAACTAAAAATCTCCTTAAACACATCAACTAAAATCCTCCATTCTAACGACGTCTCTCAAGTTCTCACATGCTAAAAATATCCCACACTCTCTATATTACTCAAGTTGTCATTACGACAATGTGAAAACAAGGATGAGGAGCTCTTCTCTACTCCTCTATTTATACATTCTAGGTTTTTACTTTGGTACCCTCCGGTAACTCAGCCGTAACTACTTTTACCGGGTTTTACTAAGATATTACTTAAGGTAAAAGCATTCATCACATGGGCTTTTTACCTTTTCACATGGGCTTATTCCTTCAAAGTCAACAACTTCTAGAAGGATTCTGGAATATTCTCAAGGAATCTCGAATTTCCACCTCCCTCTACACTAGGACCCACTAAAAAGGAAACATGTGGAATCTCTTCTTGTTTTTAATGCCCACAAAGTCCACAACTTTAATCCAACCACTAATATCAAGTCAAAAAGGAGATAAGGGATACTTTCCACATCCTTTCTACCTTTTAGACAAGATGACAAGATAGTAGTGCTCACTCTTTAGCAAATATCTGAATTTTGCCAAAAGTACAGCTAAGTTTAACCATAACTAACTTTTAGCTAGTCATGACTAACTTGATACCTCCTAAAAGTACTTTGGCAACAATTAAACATTCTCAACACTTAGTTAGAACTAAACACCTTACTAATAGACAAACTTCCTATGTGTAACATAGGTCGTTACAGTGAAGAGTAGGAAGGTTGTTCAAATTGGATGCTGTTCAACCTCAACTTCAAGTTGCGATGTTTGTTCATACCTCTGGAGTCTCAGATTTGGAGATGTGGCATAAGAGAGTAGGTCATATGAACTATCAGCGGTTGAAGACCTTACCTACGTCAGAGTTAGTTACAGGTCTTCCCAAGTTCACATCTCCTATCCCATCTCAGATTTGTGAAGCTTGTCAATTTGGCAAGCAGGCTAGGCAACCATTTCGCCATCAAGGCACTAGAGCTTCCAAGGTGTTGGAGTTGATACATTCTGATGTATGGATTGCATCTCAAGCAAGCTTGAATGGTTCTCAGTACTTCGTTTCATTCATAGATGACTTCTCGTGATTTACTTGGGTCTACTTCCTCAAGGTCAAGTTAGACGTCTTTGCTGTGTTTCAAACATTCAAGATCCTAGTTGAGAAGCAGTACAACCATTGCATCCTACGGCTCCGTTCGGATGGAGGAGGCGAGTTCATCTCTCGCCACTTTGAAACTTTTTTGCAAGAGCATGGGATCAAAAGAGAGGTCACGTGCAGCTACAGTCCGCAACAGAATGGTGTAGCAGAGAGGAAGAACAGACACATTGCGGAGTCAGCACGTGCAATGCTGAATGAGAAGTCTATGCCTAAGTGTTATTGGGCGGAAGCTGTTGCCTGTGCTGTCTACCTCATGAACCGTGCACCAACTGCAGCGGTACATAAGAAGACCCCCTATGAGATATTGGTAGGCAAGAAACCAGACCTCTCATGTCTCAAAGTGTTTGGTTCTATATGTTTTGTACATGTACCAGATGAAAGGCGCAGCAAGCTGGACCCGAGAGCTGAGAAGTGTATCTTCTTAGGCTATGCTTCTGATACGAAGGGATATAGGTGTTATATCCCAACTTCGAGGAGACTGCTCATCAGTAGAGATGTTGTTTTTGATGAGTTGTTATCTTGGTATCAGGCTACTTCAGGGTCTGTTGTTGTTTCACCTATTCTATCCTTTGTCCAACCAGTTCAGGTTGGTTCTACAACAACTCAAGCCACTAGTTCAGGTAGTGGTGATAGTGTTGTATTTGATCCAGTGCGCGTGAGAACTCCTTGGTCTGACCAAGTACCTGTAGTTGCTATACCTTCAGTTCAGGTCTCTCCACATGTTGTTCAACCTATACATGTTGCACATTCCAACAGCTCTCCAGTGTTGCAGCAGATGATCAATGAGCAGCGAAGTGCAGATATTGTGCATGCTTTTGACGACCATGTCAGCAGCTCCCAGCCAAATCAGGGATCTGAAGCTGGACCATCAGGGTCAATCTGATTTGCGGAGGTCCACCAGAGCAAGACATCCTGTCCAACGTTTTCAATGTGAAGGTTTCTTGGCTCAACATCATGCATACATGGTGAATGTCGTACATGAGCAGGAACCGAATTCTCTTGAGGAGGCGATGCATCAGGAAGAATGGGTGCAAGCCATGCAAGTTGAGCTTTCAGCTTTGCAAAATCAGCAGACTTGGGAGCTGATTGATTTACCTTATGGTAAGAAAGCTATTGGTTGTAGATGGGTTTACAAGGTCAAGAGAAATTCAGATGGTTCAATCCACATGCATAAGACGAGACTTGTGGCTAAAGGATATGCGCAGCAGTATGGCCTTGACTTTGAGGAAACCTTCAGTCCGGTAGCCAAGATGGCTTCGATACGTACCCTTGTGGCATTGGCTGCAAGTAAAGGGTGGCAACTGCATCAAATGGATTTCAATAATGCTTTCCTGAATGGAGATCTGCAGGAGGAGGTCTACATGATGCAACCCCCTGGATACGAAGACCAAAGGTATCCAAATAAAGTTTGTAGACTCTAGAAGTCCTTGTATGGGCTTAAGCAAGCTCCAAGAGCTTGGAATGCCAAGATTAACTCATTTCTACTATTGCTTGGCTTCCGTCTTTGTAGTTCAGACTCCTCATTGTACTCTTTGCAGGTCGATGATAACACAGTACTGATCATCATCTATGTAGATGATCTTGTTATCACTGGTACCTCTAAGAGCTTTATCAAGCAGGTGAAAGATCAGCTGAAAGGAGAGTTTGATATGAAAGATCTAGATGAGCTGAAGTACTTTCTAGCTATTGAGTTCATCAAGGATGGAGGTGATACATGGCTGTTACAGAGACAGTATGCTCTGAATAAGCTAGAACAGTTTGGGATGACAGCTTGTAAGCCTATCTCTACCCCTCTTGCATCTTCTCTGAAGTTGAATGCTGAGGATGGTGAGCTATTAGCAGATCCTAATTTCTGTAGACAGATTGTAGGTAGTCTGATCTACTTGATCATTACTAGACCTGATCTAAGTTATGCTGTAGGCCTAGTTAGTCAGTTCATGCAGGCACCTAGGAAACCTCATCTTGATGCAGTTCGACGGATTCTACGATACGTGAAGTTCACAATCCAGTATGGACTTCACTACGCAGCGGGTGGTCCTTTCTTGTTACATGGTTTTATTGATGCAGATTGGGCAAGAAGTGCTCAAGATAGAAGATCTACGTCAGGATTTGTCTTCAGCCTTGGAGACTCTGCTGTTAGTTGGCAATCGAAGAAGCAACCTACAGTTGCTATGTTATCGACTGAAGCAGAATACAGAGGTGCCACTAATGCTACGTGCGAATCCATTTGGCTTCACACCTTACTGAAAGATATAGGTGTAGAATTTTCTGATCCTGTTGTTTTACACACAGACAATATCAGCAGTATTAAACTTGCTTCTAATTGTGGTGCCCACAAATTACAGTATTCACGAATTTTTGAAATTTTTGAGATTAATGACTTGTTTATATAACTGAAGAAGCGTTGTTACTTAAGGTTACGTCTTCCTTAACAGGAAGATGATCTTAAGAGCTGTTTGTAATAAGAAGTTGACTTCTTCAGAAGACGACCGTCTTCGGAAGACCGTCTTCTCAGTTGCGTCTTCGGAAGATAGGAAGGCGGCGGAAGATGGGAAGACGGCGGAAGACACCGATCACGAAGGCCTGACCACGAGTTTTCGGGTAAACAAGTAGGTGTACCTACTGTAGCGCACCGAATAGGTAGGTAGATCAGGAAGACACCAAGGACGAGAACCCCTAATCTGCGGGGAAGATGCGTGAGGAAGCACATTAGCCACCTTCCAACTTCCCGCAGCACAGTGCGTCTGAAGAAGATCGATTGAGAGAGTGAACTTCGAGCTAGCATTGAGAGAGGAATCGAGTAAGACATCGAGGTAGTAGAGAGTACGTTGGCAGCTAGGCGAAGGGTGAAATCGGATTGCGGGAGCACAAACAGCAGAAAGAGCGAAGGCATTTCTGTGGAGCTTCCGAGAAGTTGACAGTGAAGAGTGGCGAGTAGAAGCAGAGGTGGAATCGAGGTGTGGACCGAAATTGACAGCAGGCGCAGTCGTGTGGAGTCGCATTGGAAGCTAGGACGAGAGCCAGAAGCGCGCGGAGGTCGAAGGCAACTCGGGGAGCCGAAGAAGACTGTAGAGGTTCTTTCCCCTGTTCTTTCCCCTTCCCACTTCTTCTCGCCATTGTCTGGTACTCCCCGCGCTTCCTTGATTGTGTGCAGGCAGCCTGATCGATTACCCCACCCCCCATCTTTCCTATTGAAACATTGGGCGCGGAAGCGCTGCCCAATTTCTGTCAAGATATCTCCTTGCTTCTTCCCGAGCTCAATTCGAGCTTCCCTACCCCTAGTCTTCAAATTGGCGAACCCAACTATCAATTTCTCTACCCTACTACCTCTATACCCCCGAAACTTGAAATAGAAGACGATTCGGAAGATGGGAACATCCTCGGAAGACGCGTCTTGAACTTGACTGTCTTCGGAAGACATCTTCGGAAGACTGTCTTCGGAAGTCGACTGAACACAATTCGTATCAAGAGTGGATTTGCTTTGCTTTTGTGTTTAGAGAGACTTGATACGAAGCCTGAGTGGTGTGGTGAGTTGTTGTGTTATTTCGAGAAGTTGGAACTCGGGAACTAGGCCTGTGCCTCCCGGTCTTCCAAGCTTCTCAACTCCACATCTTCCTAGAGAGACTAGAAGACTGAAAGGCTGGCAAAATGAGCGAGAAGACGTGAGGGTCCATTTCGGGTCTCTTCTGTCCGATCCATAGCAGCCGTTCCTTCTTCTTCCCGAACTTAGAAGAGAGTTGTGAGAAGTATTGCTGGCAGAATCTGGAGAGAATGGTCGAGGGTCATGTCTTCCCATCATGCAGCAAACTTCTCCTGAGTGCGTATGAGAGGTGAGAAGTCAGAAGAACAGAGTGCACATGTTTTGAGTCTGTTGTGAGGATAGATTGCGCGTAGGAAGAAAAAGACAGGTGAGACCAGTGAAGGGAAGTCTGACTTCGAGAGGTCTTCCGAGAACGACATTGAATCGGAAGCTGTCCCAAGTGTCTTCCCAGAGGCCACTGTCACCGCAGGAGCCCGCAACCATCTTCTGAACCTTTCTCATACTCTACTTCTCGCATATCTTGTATCTTCTGATAGGAAGTAGGATGTAATGCAAGGTGGGTTGTCTTCTTGGTAATCCATGCGAGACCTTGCTTAGATAGGATTGTTTAGATATAGCTCGGAAGACGAGAGCTATTTAGGAAGCACTGTTAGAATCCAAGAAGACGGAGTAGCTGTCTCCTGGAAGACTAGTTTCGTCTTCTGAGAGTGGGAGCTAGACTGTGGGCACTCGGGAAGAACTGAGCCTTCAGCTCATAGTAGGTGCTTGTGGTTTAGTGCAGCAGATCTTCCAGGTATGTTGATGCATCCGCGAGGCCTGGTGTTACCAGCGACAGAATTGGCCGAGGCCACTCCTTTCCTCAAGGAGTTGGGTCTCGACTTCTTCCTGTGGGACTGGAACCTCGCAGATCAAGAGCTTCTGGAGGAGGTATGGGCCGCGTTACCACCACGTAACCGTGTACCTGCGAAGGCAGGAGTTGCTTGGGGAAGATCATCTTCCTGGACAGAAGACTGGTGGCGTAAGGCGTTTCACAGGCCTGAGACCGAGAACCGAGGATATTGGTACGAGAAGAAGATCTTGCCTAGGATTGTGAGTTCATGGCATGTACCTGGGAGTACCACCTGCCTTTTCGTGGAAGACAGGCAGGGGAGGAACGGTTGGAAGATAGAGTCTTACCGGGAGCCGAAGAAGCGACTTCTGGCGAAGTTGTTTCTGCATCTTTTCCTCAAGGGAAAAGCGCAGAAGACAAGGTACTTAGGAGATCAGGACGTGGAGTTCTTGGAATCAGTGTGGGATGACAGAGTGCCAATCTACTGGGGCGCGTACATCCACAACTATGTACAGACGGAGCTAGCATACTTGGGTACCCCGGCGGGAGGACATCTGACGCCCTTCTTCTGCTACTTGTATGTAGCCATGGAGGATCTTAGGGAAGATCAGCTGGCAGTGTATGGGCCAACGGAGCGACAGGAGGAGACCTCGGAAGACGATGACCGAGAGGCAGCAGCAACGCCCCCTCCCACTCTGATGCCACAGCTGAGGCCCGGCTCTCACCAGAAGACGCTTCTGGTGAGGGAAGACGAGTCTAGTGGGTCGGAAGACGCCACGCCAGTGAGGAAGATGGGCCACAGAAGTGTACCGAGGACACCCATCTCCCTCATCCATTCAGGATCGGAGTCGGACTCGGAGGAAGACTTGCTGAGTACCCGATCGGAGCAGAAGACAGCTTTTGTAACACTTGGGAGTCTTCCGAAGACTCCAGAAGACGGAGGATGGATGGGCACTCCTACTGCGATGCGAGGAAGCGCAAAGAGGAGAGCCGCTCCTGCCACGAGGAGTCTTCCACCCCGGAAGATGAGAAGAGTAGCTTCTTCTCGTGCGCAGAAGATGAAGGCCGTAGTGGTGGAAGAGGCTTCCTTGTCTTTGGAAGACGAAGTCGACACCCTCGAGCGAGTGGTGGGGATGAACTTGTGTTCTGCAGGAAGAGGACTGGAGGAGTTCAGTGTCTACTTCCAGAAGGAGATCCAGCCCGCTATGGAGTTGCTGGAAAGAAGAGCGAGGGCACAGGAGAAGCCCTTACATCCTGGATTCGGCCTGCGCACCTTGCTGCGACAGGAAGACAGCCAGCAGAAGACGGAGTCTCTGGAAGCTAGTCTCCGCACTACGGAGAAGCTTGCAGCCAGGTACAAGGCGGAAGCAGCCTCTTCTGCCAAGGAGTCGATACAACTTCGGAAGAGCAACCAGGAGTTGCAGACGCGAGTACAGCAGCGTGATCAGGAAGTTCTCCGAGTACGGGAGAAGATCACTACCCTCGCAGAAGAGCAGACCACTTGGAAGATGCAGCGAGAAGCCGCAGAAGCACGAGCTGCAGTGGAGAAGACGCAGAGGGAAGCAGCGGAGGCTCGTGCGCAGAAGATGCTAACTCAGTCGGTAGAAGCGCTTCGGAAGAAGTTCAACTTCACCGCGGGTAAGAAGTTACTTACCTTAGCTAGGGAATGGGACAGCGGGTCCAAGACGAGGTTGGTGGAATGCAGAGATAGCATGTTCAGGTACCTGGATAGACAGATAGAAGGAGTGAAGACACTTTATAGTCTTCCCTCACTTCCGACACCTGCAACCGCATCTTCCCAAGCCCCAGCACCCTCGACAGGATCCGGAATGGAGAAGGAGGAGTTCGATCTCGCTCTACACTTGGTGGTGACAGCGTTGGAAGACGAGAAGACTCCAGAAGACGCCCCGGAAGACATGATGTCTTCTGGAAGACAGGAAGGCGAGTCATCTTCCCAGGTATTCCGCGTGGAGGAAGCGACTTCCCCGGACCCCTATGAGGTCGCCATGGTCCCTAGTACTGCATCGATGCCTCAGAAGACCGAAGACGCACCATTCGACTCGTCTTCCCAGAAGACCATTCCGTCTTCTGAAGTCGAAGCCGAGGAAGACGCAGCCGCAGAAACAGCAGGGCCAGCGAAGAGCGAGGAGAGGGAAGCTACCTCAGTGGTACCCGAGGTAAGTGCAGGGCTTCCCAGCCCATCAGAAGTCGAGGTAGTAGCTCCGGTAGGAGCAGATCATGTAGAGATTGTCACCGAGCAATCAGAGTAGTTAGCAAACTTAATCGACACTTCCAGATTTAGTAGGATCGGACATGCTATCTTAAGGGTGGCAGTTTTCCATGTAAAAATAGTTAGGACCCCATGTGGCAGCATAGGTAGCGTAGGAATAACACAGTGGAGGGCTAATTGGGAAGAGGGACCGCATGCATGTGAGGTGACAACCTCTTGTCAGCGCCTCTCTCTCTCCCTGGTGGTCGCCTCCCCTGACTCTCGAGGCAGATGGTTAAGTAGGATGACAGAGTAGGAATTAAGAGTTCTGCACACACACAAACATCTTACGGTGCGGACTCAGAGCACATTAGACACATGACACACTACAGAGATTTGCACACAGGTACAGATTCTACGGTGCAGAAAGATTAGCTATGCTCGATGTTAGACTAAGAGAATTACGCAGGAAGAAGTCTGCATTCTTTGGTTATCAGCAGCGGCTTGGAGACGTAGGTGTAAGTGGTGGACAGTTTAGGAGCAGGGAACGGCATCCTCGTGCAGTCCTGCTGATTAGACTGGTGTGTCGAGGAGTAGACGCAGGAAGTAGAGGGAGTGAGCTTCCCAATGCCATTGTGACTTCTTCTCGGGGAATAGATTGTGGATTTGAGTGCAGAAGCTTTGTCCATGTCTTCTGGATGGTGGGTTCATTTGAATTCGCTCCTAATTGTGCATGGGAAGTGTTCCTCTTGAGTGGCGGTGAATGTCAACAGTTGTGGAGTGTAGCTTGACTCGTTCATTAGAGCACTTGGGACTACGTACGAACGGTCTTCTGGGTAAGGGATCCCGGAAGACAGAGCAGTCAGAGCAGCGAAGTGAAGAAGAAGGAAGCCTTCTTCCCGCAACAGAAAACGACATCCTCGAGTAGAAGACGGTGCTACAGTACTCACGTTTGTTGTCTTCCTCCCCAAACTATTACAAGCAGGGATGGCTTGTTAGTCAGGATCCGGACTAGAAGCCTGTCGGAATCTTAATTGCCCTTTTTCATCCTGTTTTCTCTTGTTTGGATTTCCTCTTCTTCCCATCTTCCCCCATCTTTCCCATCTTCTTACCTTCTTCTAGTGAGTTTCCGATACTTCTATTGAGCTTCCGTGAAGGTGAATGTCGTTGTAGTGCTGTAGGAAGACAACTTCCGTAGGCAGAAGCCTGGGAAGGCTACAGGGGGCATACACCCTGTGATTTATCCAACCCGTTGGAATGTGAGTGTGAGAGTAAGGTGTAACGACTGTTACTAGTCGACTTCTGCGAAGCCGGACAGCCTTCTAGAGGTGTGAGAAGACGAGCTAAACCCCCAGAAGACGAGAATCGTTTCGGGAAGACGGTATCGAGAAGACCGGAAGAAGCAACCTGGAAGCAGGAAGATCGTCTTCCCGAGCTTCTCTGTGAATAGTTGTGTGATATTGTAATTGGTAGTTGTTTGTTTGGGTCCAGAGCACCATTTGGCGTGTCTGGAAGACGTGTTGTTTTGTGTGGTTTTGTGAGAAGATGGGATTTCTAGGCAAAACCCGTGTGTTTGTGTGTTTAAACAGATCTTAGAACTTAGAGCATCGTTACTTGTGCAAATCCTCTGTGGGAACGATATCTTGTATACTAAATGGGCAAAAGGAGAAATCCTACGTCACTACACAATCCCTCGATGTCAAAACTCTGATCATTCAAAAATCTCTCCACGCGTAACCTCTATAAAATCTTCTCCTAGCTCTTCGATTCCCTTTACTCGATAGTCTCTATACGGTACCTCGATAATTCGACAATGATCGACAATGCCTTTGGAAATCTCTCTCTCTGGAGTACACCTCTCTAGGTTTTCCTCCACCTTACGTAACCTTCAGTGTCATCTGGCAGGGGTAAAAGATGCCCTAAACAGATGGCAGAAGAAAAATAAATCACTGATAATAAATCTACACGTAAGAAGACTAGTGCACTAAGCCTTCACAGGTTCATCTTTACGGACGGCCACCGAGTCCGTCGTACAGTCAACATTTGACACCTCCACCCGAAATAACTCCACCACGGCTACCTCTGACCACCGGAATCACCTCGTTCGACATGAGGAGCCCGAGTTATCACCATTGTCGTTTTCGAGCCTCCTTAGTGCCGTAAGTATTGTCTCATGTATCAGTTTCACTTGATTTTTTGACCCAAGTGAATAATATGACGAGATGTATATTTTTCTACAAAAGATTTGGTACCGACTTGGAGTATCTTTGATGTCATTTCGGTACCCTAGGACTTAGAGGGTCGGAATCAAATTCGTACTAGTGATCTCGACAACCCGAAGGCGAGCTTAGTCCTCTAGCATAAGGTCCATTTTGAAATCCGGTGGTAATCTCCCTCTAGCATTCACACCAGGTGACTGCACTAGTGCAAAGGTAAAGAGAGGCATCTCGCATTCACGGTACGTTTAAAGGACATCTAGTGTCCCGCTCCTAAGCAACTCGGTGCCCTTCATATTTCTTCGAAGGGACCAGCCTACTCCAAGCCGGTTGTGAGTCTGAAGGGATTTGATCCCGAGACCTCCTCCCTACAAGTTTTTGAGCTACACCACGGAAGCGGATCTCACAACTGATTTTAGAGAATAGTTTCTAAGCTGATATGCTAGAAAACTACGGTATTTTGTTTTTCCTTTGCTAACATGAAGTGCCATAACTTTCTCTAGACATGTTATTTTTATGAATTTCGAAATGCAAACAAATACTACATACTACAATCTACATGAGAAAAATCTATAACATATTTTTCGAACTCACTCAAATTTATGATAAATTTCCCGGTATCAGAAATCTTGTAGAAAAACCCAAAGTAACTTTTCACCTGCAACTCTGTTTGCAACTTTTGAACATACCACGGTGATCAGCGCGACAAGACATACGCCGTGGTGTTTTCAGATTTTTGAATGCTCACTTTCTCCAGAATCGACTTCTCTGAGATCTTAACTTCACTTAGAGAGACTAACTTCTAACTGAGAGGTGAATTATTTACTATGTGGAATAATTCACATCACGACATCCACCCCCTCTAAACCTGCACATCCTCTGGCATGTGCCAACCTCTTCATCCTTCCGTCTGCTCTTCATCATCATCACTCTCCTCTGTCTCAGCCTCTTCAATAGCCTCGTCTTCGTCTCTCGTCATCCTCTGTTTAGACTCCAGAAAGTTGAACAAATCTACTGATTCTCCAAGTTGTTTGAAACTCGTTTGCCAGCCACAGATAGCTTCAAAGGAGTACCATCTAACTCACGTAAACTATAAGTGACATTCTCATAAACATCTAACACAACATAAGGTCCGAACCATCTTCGTGAGAACTTACGAAGTGTAGAATGCTGGTTCTCCAGCGTGCTATCATACACCAGAACCCAATCATCAACACGTATTGACTTTGGTCATAGTCGGTGAGTCTTGTTGAAACGCTCTTTGTTTCTGACTCGAGCTACCTTCAACTTCTCTTGCGCCTCAGCAAGATCCTCCTCCCTTCGCTCCAACTGTCTATTTTGTAAAGCAAAGAGTGAAGTATGATCTATAACATCTTTCCCACGGTAGCGTAGCCCACGTAGGAAAGTCCTCCTCAGCAGGCATGATTGACTTCTGCCCCAACATAAGCTCAACTGGCATATAACCAGTCGTAGTACAGTGTGTAGTTCTATCAGCCCACAAAGCAAATGGAAGTAATCTCGAGGCCTAGCATCACATGCTTTCACTAAAGCGTGAACAATAGAAAGGTGTCCTCGTTCACTCTTACCAATGCCTTCTGGATTCATGGCAGTAGTAAGCCGAAGCTTTACTCCATAACGAGCAAAGAACTTCTTTGCTTCTACACCTCTCAACTCACCCCTATCTGCTCGTAATCTCCCAACATATCCATAACGACAGATGATATCTTCAAGCACAAACGTACATATATTCTCTGTAGTCTTCGTTCGTAGTGCTCGTCCTTCCACATAGTTGGAGAGATCTTCTCGAGTCAACACCAAGTAACGCATCCCTCATAGCCCCGATGGTATCATCACAAGATCAAGGACCCATGAAAAATGAATACTAGGTGGATAGGTAGATACAAGTCCATCTCTGTAACGGACTTTAAAGTAGAACTGGCAATGCAGACACGACCCAACAAAATCCACTACGTCTTGATAGAAACCCTTCCATCAATATTGCTCTTTCATCTTCGTGTACGTAGCCCAAACTCCACCGTATCTAGCCCACATGTCATGAAACTCCTTAAGCAGATTCAGCTTCGTCGATTGATCATCCACCACTCTAGCAAGTATCCAATCTCTTCTCTTCGGGTGTTTCCACAAATAACCTTCATGTAGAAGATAACCGTACGCCTTTCGTTTGATCTCCTTGAACTCTACATCACTCCAACCTTCTCGTCTGCATAATGAACTCAGATAGAATCCACTGTCATTGAACTTCTCCGTGTAGAACTCCTCGTTGAACGACAGTTGTTCCAAGTCTGAAGTCTGTTGACCAACTTGACACCAAACGTCTCTCTTCTCTTCATCTTCGACTTCTGTAATCATCTCATCTTCATCTATATAACGAGCCCTAGATAACATATCTGCAACAGGATTATCTTTCCCTGCTATATGTTTCAGCTCAAGGTTCAAACTCCGGATATAAGCAATCCATCGTTGCATTGCTATGTCTGGAGTATTGTAGTTTGCTATCATACCAAGCAAATGCAAACAATATGTTTCTACTATCACACGGTGTCGGAGTGTGATCCGTCTACCTAGGAAAGCGCTGGGCTTCTGGCTGTGGTTGTTTACTCAAGAGGTTGGCTTTCAGGTCACAACAGGAGCTATAAACACTCACACAGGAGTGTAGGATCCTCTGATATGCTCAAAAAGCGAAATTTAGGTCTCACTGATAGTAATAGGCTTAAGCGGTGAACTTTGACACTCAAAGAGAGGAAAACTATGAAGGTTTAGACCTCTAAACTTCCCCTACATGCAAATGAGGTACTACTGAACTCACAGACGAAGTTTCAACCTGAGATCAAATTCTGACACGGAGATATGAACAGAAAAGTTTTGAATAAGAGAATTATGGCAATTTCTAGTACCTAGACAGCTATTCAGACATAGAACAGAGAATTGGCTCGATGAATTTCAAATCTTCTCACAGTATTTGAAGTCTACAGGATGATGAACATCCCTGTGAAGTTGGGACTCCTGAATGTTTGTAGAACTCCAGATCTCCTTCTCTAAAGTCGCTGCTCTAGATTAAGAGCTTTTCAGACCCCCTCTGAATTACTCAATTACTCAAATGATTCGAAACTTTTTGGACAGTCGTAGCCCTCCTGACAGTGAACGCAACCACGAAGTTTTGAAGTGATTTCCTCAATTCTGCTGCAATTGGCACCGAAAACCCCAAAATCAACAAAAGTGACGTAGTTTTGACACAATCCGAACTTCAATTGGGCATAACTCCTTGTTTATTGATCCAAATCGAGCAAAACTTTCACTGACAGTGCTTGGCACGACGAGCTCTCCCTTCCTGTGCTCTCAGATTTCGAAGATCCCTCACCAATTGCTCGAACTCTCCTCTAGAGCTCTGTTTCTAAACTTAGAGTTTTACAAAAGACAAAAATGGACCAATGGGAGTTCATAGCTCCACTTGACTGTCCTTTTGTGCCTTAAACTACCTGGTAACTTTTCTACACTCATAAGCTACCACGTCAAGCCCCCTAGAGTGCCAGCGTAATACTTAAACTACCTAAAACGACACGTAGCCCCGAAAAATAACTTAAATCAGCTAGAAAGCGTGCATGGGCGACAAGTAAGTACAACCCATGAGCTCAAACCCCTATCAGCATGGAAACCCTAAGTTATGTACATTGAATGTCATAGACAAGTAAGAAGTCACTTGCACAAGCGCACAAATGCTTGAACAAGATAACTAACATACTATCAGCCTACTAAGACTCAAAATAGTATTAACACCGTATGCAAAGGTGTCAAACATATATATAAAGGACTAGAAGTAATATGAGCTAACTTCTAGAACTATCAAACCTAAGCGTCGGAGTAGAAGTCAAGCATGTAGCCGCCAAATAGCGCGACATCCACCCCCTCTGAACCTGCACATCCTCCGGTATGTGCCAAATCCAGATCAAGATTCTTCAGCTTCAGCTTCAAATTCATCTTCAACCTCCATTGAGTCTTCAGCTTCATCCTCAGTAAGTTCTGCAATGTTTTGGTCCTCTCCTCTTCTTCTAAAGAGCTTGATTCTCTTCCCTGCGATTGGTACCTTGAGCACTGCACCATCTAACTCTCTCAAAGAATATGTGGCATTATCATAAACTTCTAACACCACATATGGTCCAAACCATCTCTTGGAAAACTTTCTGATAGCACTATGCTGATTATCAAGACTACTATCATAGACTAACACCCAATCACCTTCCTTAACTGGTTTGGGTCGTAATCTATGCGTTCTATCAAATCTGCCTTTGTTTCTCTCTCTAGCAGTCCTCAACCTTTCCACAGCTTTGGCAATATCCTCAGGTCTTCGTTCTAACTGCTGGATCCTTAATGCAAGAAGATCCTCCGTACTTCTACCATCTTCCCATGGCAAAACATTCCAAGTAGGCACAACCTCCTCAATCGGCATCACAGGTTTTTGCCCTAGTATCAACTCTGCTGGCATGTAACCTGTAACGGTACTATGAGTTGTACGATCTGCCCACAAAGCAAATGGTAGCAGTCTAGGCCATTCACGGATCTTACCCTTGCAAGCTTTTACCAAAGCTTTGATGATTGGCGGATGACCTCGTTCGCTCTTGCCATTCCCTTCAGGATTATAAGCAGTGGTTAACGCCAACTTGATTCCCAATCGCTTGAAGAACTCAACTGCTTCTTGTGCATCCAGCTCACCCCTATCTGCAGTGATCTTTCCCACACACCCATACCTACAAATAACATCTTCAAGTAGAAAGCGGCAGACACTAGCAGTGGTCTTCGTCCTCAGAGCACGGCCTTCGACTTGGTTAGATAGATCTTCTCTAGCCAAGACTAGATACCTCATTTGTCCAAGTCCAAATGGCATAGTTACCAGATCAACTACCCATTTGTAATGGATAGCTAAAGGATAAGTAGGATGCAATCCATCACGATGACGTACGTTGGAGTACATCTGGCAAGGTATACAGGATGAAACAAACTGTACTACATCCTTATACATACCCTTCCACCAATACTTTTCCTTCATCTTGGCAAATGTAGCCCAAACTCCTCTATGACCAGCCCATAAACTCTCATGGAACTCCTTGATCAGCTTCTGCTGCAATTCCAAGTCACATACTACCCGCTGCGGTATACCTCCTTGTAGCTTAGGGCGCTTCCATAGATGTCCTCCATGTAAAAAGTAACCATAAGGTGTTCTACGGATCCTCTTGAAATCAGCATCAGACCAGCCTTCTTGCCTTTCCAATGAACTCAAATAGCGCCCAAGATCCAACCACTCGTCATCATACATAGTTTCCTCAAAAAACTCCAACGAGGCTGCAAAACAACTTCTATCTCTTCTAGCAAGAGCACTAGAATAGAACTCTGTTCCCACATCCTCCTGGTCATCTATCATTTCCTTCTCATCGTAATACCTAGCCCTTGATAACATATCTGTCACAGGATTGTCTTTTCCTGCAATATGTCTAAACTCTGGGTTCAAGGACTTGATATATGCTATCCACCTCAACATAGCAATATCTGGAGTTGTACAGCTAGTGATCATTCCCAAGAGAGGTAAACAATCTGTCTCTACAACCACAGGTGCTCCTATCAAGTATTCCTTGTCACTCTTCATTGTAGTAACTACTCCCCATAGCTCTCTCTTGACCTGAGGGTAGTCTCTCTGCCGTGAACTTAACACCTTAGCTCCAAAACGCACCACATATCTATTTCCATCCTCATCGTCTTGTCCTACAGCCCATCCAATGCCAATAGGACTAGTATCAACAGTAAGGATAACAGATCTGCCCAACTCATATGTTACCTTCCGTAGAGTTGGCGGTGAAGCCAAAAGATCCTTCAACTTCCTCATAGACTCGCTTTGCTCTTCTTGCCACTGAAATCTTTGCCCCTTCCTCAGCAACTTGTACAGCGGATCTGCTACATGGGCAAAGTGTGGAATCCATATATGATAAAACACACATGCACCTAGAAACTTTCTCACCTCAGTAACTGACCCACATGTATCCTTCATCCTTCGAATGGCATCAACCTTGTTTGGACAAGGTTTCCGACCATAAGATCCACATAGGTGTCCCACAATCAACACCTCTTGTTCTCCAAATACAGACTTTGCTCCTGATAAAGTCAAATGAACCTCCTCCAGTCGACTCAATATCTTATCGCAGTCAACTATATGATCTGCAACAAACTTACGGCACCCCCTCTGATCTTTTACCTCATTCTTCTCCTCCTCAGCACACCCTTTGATCGGCACATCATCAAGGAATGGCATAGTTTTTTCAGGAATGAAGTCCCTCAAAACTTTGTTCATGCCATTCATCATATGTGCTACAGAATTGGTAGCACCTTGTGGCAAGGTGCACATCCTTAGTAACCCCAAAGGTGTCCTCATTGTAGTCAAGTCTCTACTCTCAGAGGATAGTTGAAACTGATCATAACCTGAATATAAGTCTCCCATCGAATAGATAGCACGACCAGCAAAAGCCTCTGCAAACTCGTCTACAATAGGTCCTATACCCATATTTCTGATAGTTACCTTGTTAACTGGCTGCATATCTTGAATGAATCTCAAAGCTCCACTTTTCTTCGGAACAGTAAACCATCTGCTAGAATAGGGAGCTATAGATGGTTCCAAGATACCCATCCTAATCCTCTCATTGAGCAAGTCTATCAGCTTTGGCAGATGAGCTCTAGGCACAGGGATAGGACGTAGATTCCAAGGCACATGCGGTATAGTAAAGATTACCATAGGTGCAACTACACTTGGATCTACACATCCTACTTCATGTGACTCAAATGCAAACGCCTTACCATGCCTAGATAGCATCTCCCTGAAGCTCTTCTTCTCTTGCTCAGTAAGAAATCCATTACCTCCAATCCTCAGCTCCTTCAGTGTTGTTTCTGTGAACTGGTGCCCAATTCTTCTCGGTCCTCTGAGCGTTGGTTCTCGTGCAGCTTGCTCCATCTTCTGATTGTAATCGAGTGGTAAAGGCAAAGCCACTGGTTTGACTTTCTTTGCCACTGACTTGTACTTGGTCTCCACATACACCTCTTGTCGATCTATAAACTTATCAATTACATCATAAAGCTCCTTGGAGCTCACTCTCACCACTCTATCTACATCATCTATAGAACTTTCTACTATAGATTTCAACTCCCCTATAGTATCTACCAAATACTGCTCTTCAAACACTCCAGATATGTATTCATCTCCTGCTAACTCTCCACTGTCCCACAAAGACTGCTGTACACACTTCACATGTTGCCTCTCAAACCTCTTCAGATTCTCAACCTTCCTATAACACACTGATCTACATGAAGTCA
Source organism: Asterella californica (assembly GCA_036924285.1). NCBI lineage: Eukaryota > Viridiplantae > Streptophyta > Marchantiopsida > Marchantiales > Aytoniaceae > Asterella > Asterella californica. The sequence continues at coordinate 1,196,830 of JAYKYS010000013.1, forward strand.
ACCCTAAGAAGCTAGTGGATAAAGCTTCATGCTCTACTGGATCAGGCGAGAATCCTATCTCTACTGTACCGTTGAAGTCTCGCTCTTCAATGGTACTCTGCCAAAACCCCTAGACTCTCTAAACTCCTGAGTAATCTTAGGTAGTGGACGGTCTCTCAAGCTGTCACGATTCCTCTCATGTTCTGCAGCAACGGTCAAAAACTGAACAGCTCTTTTGCCGTCTCTACTACGTATCCTAGCATAGGCTGAACCATCATCCATAACTCGTGTCTCCATTCTAACAGCAGTAATGTAAGGCTGCCCTAGAATGATAGGATAGGTTGACATGTCTTGCACAAAGAAATTCTGAACATCACTGATGTCACCCACAGTTACCTTGATGTTGGAGCAAGCACCATAGAGTTCTCCTCTCTGGTTATTGGCAGCGCGGATAAGCCATCCATGGTCGGTGTCTATGGGCCACCTCCCACGCTTGTATAGCTCTTTAGACATCAGATTAATCTCTGAGCCGTGATCAATCAATGCCACCACAGGTTCCTCTAGATCTCCCAGCTTCACTAAGGTCTCTGTGGTTGCTCTCGCCCAATGGTTGTGAGAATAATGGCTCTTCTGCGATGCTTCCACCTCATCTTCAAACCTCACGTGCTGATCTGATCTTCCCTCTGATACTTGAGAGCAATAACCAGCAATCTCATCTTCCTCATCTTCTGACAGTTTGGTCCCTAGAGCGTTAAGCGTAGCTGCTTCACCCAAAATCTGACGTTTCCTCTTGATGATATCTATAATAACCTCATGGAACTCACGCTTTGCAATCCCAAGAATCTCACCCAAAGTAAACTCAACTTTCCCATTCAAGATACGGTTCTCTAACACCTGCTTCAAGTCTGTAGCAATCTCAATGTCAGACTGAAGTTTGTATGTAGGCATCTTACCCTTCTCCTTGCTTCTCTCCTTCTCCTTTGGTGTTGTAGATGGTAGATCCTCCATAGTCTCCTCCCGAGTAGGTGTTGTCTCCTGCCTTGCATCTGGTCTAGCCCTTTCACTCCTTGTAGCAGGTCGTTTGGCTGTAGAAGCCTCACCTGCATCCTCCCTCCTGCGTTTTTCTTCTAGTACAGCTTCATGCTGACTTCTTGCAACATAAGCATGCACTGACATAGTATCCACAGGATCATTCCATCCTGTAGCCTCTCGAATTGAGTTGCCAATCCTTCGTAGCACATCCTTGTCTAGCTCTGTTCTAGCTACGGACCGCACTACATCAGACCACAACCCAGTAGTCCCTTTCTCTCTCTCTATCTCCACTTTCACTCCACAGGTAGCAGCATTCACAAGAGAAACAGCATGCGATGCTGATATCTCATTCACAAGTCTCTTCATACCACCCTTGCCAAAGTTGGTTCCCAACATCATCCCAGTCTCTCTCAGATGGATCTTACCATCTTTGAAGAAGATCAGATCCTTCCTCAATGCATCTGAAAACTCTCCACAATCTCTCCTTACATGGTCTAGGCTATCACACCATATACAACGATGAACAAAGCCTTCTCTCATCTGAGGTCTCTGCATAGCAGGCTGTACATTCTGCTCCTTCTCTTCTAACCTAGTGAGCTTAAGCTTAAGCTCCTTCATACCCTTAATCAACTCATCAAGCGGTGAGTCTTCCTCTCTAGCAATTACCAAAGCAGGCTTAGTAGGCAACTGCTTGATAGGAATTATCAGAGGTGCTGCTTCACTTACCACCACCTTGTCCCTTCTTCTCTGTCTCTTGGTCAGCAAAGAAACAGCCTCTTCGACCTCCTTCCAATCAGTCTTCAATCCTCTCTCCTCGCTCTTGTCTTCCAACAACAGCTCAAGCTTCTCCTGAATAGTCACGTCCGCTGCTTGTAGGAAAAGCTCGATCTTCTCAACCTCTAGTGTAAGCTTCTCTGTCCTAGAAAGCTGAGCATATTGGCGATCAAACTCCCTTAACAACTCATTTACAGACAAACCTTTGTTAGGTTTCACCACCCACTCCAAGAATGTTCTCTTGGTCACCCTCTCTGAATCTTCAGTATAGTACTCTTCCTTCAAAGCTCGCATAAAGCTCTCCCAACTCTGTCCTTGCTGCTGCTTGAGCTCCTTCACACGCCCACGAATCTCAGGGACAACAGCAAGCTCAAAGTTCTCCACCATCTCCTTCTCAGGTACTTTGTTCACCTCCATCTCCCTAGCATAGTATCGCACATACTTGGAAATATCTGTCCCCTTGAACTGATCCATCTGATGCACCACAGATTGCAACGCCTTGGTTGCTAATACCTCCTTCCTCTCTGTGCTCTGCTGCTGCTGCATAAACATGGAAAAAGCTTGGAACATCTTCATCGTAGCAGCATCAAACTGAATAGGTTGCTGAGCAGCAGCAGCACCTCCACTTGATGATCCTTGGTTGGCCATGATATCTGATCCTGTAACACTCTCAAGAAAACTCCCACCCTAGGTATTTCACGTCGAGTTCACCAAAAAGAGAGTATGTCGGAGTGTGATCCGTCTACCTAGGAAAGCGCTGGGCTTCTGGCTGTGGTTGTTTACTCAAGAGGTTGGCTTTCAGGTCACAACAGGAGCTATAAACACTCACACAGGAGTGTAGGATCCTCTGATATGCTCAAAAAGCGAAATTTAGGTCTCACTGGTAGTAATAGGCTTAAGCGGTGAACTTTGACACTCAAAGAGAGGAAAACTATGAAGGTTTAGACCTCTAAACTTCCCCTACATGCAAATGAGGTACTACTGAACTCACAGACGAAGTTTCAACCTGAGATCAAATTCTGACACGGAGATATGAACAGAAAAGTTTTGAATAAGAGAATTATGGCAATTTCTAGTACCTAGACAGCTATTCAGACATAGAACAGAGAATTGGCTCGATGAATTTCAAATCTTCTCACAGTATTTGAAGTCTACAGGATGATGAACATCCCTGTGAAGTTGGGACTCCTGAATGTTTGTAGAACTCCAGATCTCCTTCTCTAAAGTCGCTGCTCTAGATTAAGAGCTTTTCAGACCCCCTCTGAATTACTCAATTACTCAAATGATTCGAAACTTTTTGGACAGTCGTAGCCCTCCTGACAGTGAACGCAACCACGAAGTTTTGAAGTGATTTCCTCAATTCTGCTGCAATTGGCACCGAAAACCCCAAAATCAACAAAAGTGACGCAGTTTTGGCACAATCCGAACTTCAATTGGGCATAACTCCTTGTTTATTGATCCAAATCGAGCAAAACTTTCACTGACAGTGCTTGGCACGACGAGCTCTCCCTTCCTGTGCTCTCAGATTTCGAAGATCCCTCACCAATTGCTCGAACTCTCCTCTAGAGCTCTGTTTCTAAACTTAGAGTTTTACAAAAGACAAAAATGGACCAATGGGAGTTCATAGCTCCACTTGACTGTCCTTTTGTGCCTTAAACTACCTGGTAACTTTTCTACACTCATAAGCTACCACGTCAAGCCCCCTAGAGTGCCAGCGTAATACTTAAACTACCTAAAACGACACGTAGCCCCGAAAAATAACTTAAATCAGCTAGAAAGCGTGCATGGGCGACAAGTAAGTACAACCCATGAGCTCAAACCCCTATCAGCATGGAAACCCTAAGTTATGTACATTGAATGTCATAGACAAGTAAGAAATCACTTGCACAAGCGCACAAATGCTTGAACAAGATAACTAACATACTATCAGCCTACTAAGACTCAAAATAGTATTAACACCGTATGCAAAGGTGTCAAACATATATATAAAGGACTAGAAGTAATATGAGCTAACTTCTAGAACTATCAAACCTAAGCGTCGGAGTAGAAGTCAAGCATGTAGCCGCCAAATAGCGCGACAACGGGCACCTATCAATAACTCTCGATCTACCTTCATAGCAGTAACAGCTCCCCACAACTCACGCTTCACTTGAGGATAGTTACGCTGCCTATCTGTTAAGATTCGAGCTCCAAATCTAGAAACAAACCGCACACCGTTAGCGTCTTCTTGGCCAACTGCCCATCCAATTGCCTTTGGACTCGTGTCAATAGTCAGTATGATAGGTCTTCTGCTCTCGTAGTTAAGTCTCCTTAGTACAGATAGAGACTTCAGAATCTCTTTCGGCTGCTCCATTGTCTTGTGATGTTCTTGCCGCCAAGTAAACCTCTTCCTTTTTCTCAAAAGTGCATACAGAGTGAGGTGTACCTCTTCCAAGCGCATCAGAATCTTTTTCACATCTCGAATGTGGTCTACAACGAACTTTCTGCAACCATCAGAAGTCACAGCTTCATCTTTGTCCTCCACCGGACAGCCTTTCATGGGGATATCATCCAGAAATGAGATAGTGACCTCAGGTACAAACTCCTGTAACACCTTATGCATTTTGTTTTGCATATGAGCTACTGAGTTTGTTGCGCCTTGAGGAAGAGTACACATCGCATCAACCCCAAATGATGTATGCATGGTAGTCAAGTCTCTACTCTCCAAAGCAAGCTGAAACTGATAACTTGAAAACAGATCTCCAATAGAATAGATTGATCTCCGAGCAAATACCTCAACTACTTCATCAACCATAGGTCCTGTTCCAACGTTTCGAATCGTGATGTTGTTGGCAGGCTATAAGTCTTGGGTGAAGCGTAAAGCTCCTGTCTTCTTAGATACTGTGAACCATCGGCTAGAATACAGAGCCATAGATGGTTCAAGAATACCCATCCGCATCCTCTCTTTCAGTAACTAAATCACCTTCGGTAGCAAGACACGAAGGACTGGAATCGGCTTCAAGTCCCAAGGTACGTGAGGAACAGTGAAAGATAACCATCGGAGCTATCACACTAGGATCCACACAACCAATCTCTCCAACTGAGAAAGAAAATGCCTTACCATGGCTAACTATCATCTGCTCAAAAGCTCGTTTCTCCACTTCAGTCAAGAAGTCACCCCTCCTATCTGGAGCTGCTCGAGTGTCCTATCTGTTTAAGATCTCTCAGTACAGACTTAGTGGCCGCTAACTCCATCTGCTGCTGTGAATCAATAGGTAATTGAGTCGTCACTGGTTTCACCTTCTTCGCTACAGTTTTGTATTTGGTGTGAACCTCTGCTTCTTCACGAGAGCCACACCAGCAGACTACATCCTTCCATCCACTCTCCAGTCTCGGATGAGGACGAGATTGTAAGCACGAGATAACCTCTTCATAGACTTTACGAGAGTGGATGGACATCACCACCCTTCCTCCCATCTCATCCTTCAACCTATCTACATCATCCAACCAACGAACAAAAGACGGTACAGCTACAAACTCCTCGTAAACTCCAGAAATCATCTCACCTTCCTTCAGAACTTCTGTACAACGCAGATTTGCTGCATACTTCTCCATCTACCTTCTACTCTTCACAGTTAGATCCTCTACTCGCGTGAACTCACTCTAATCATCAGAACTGAAAGTCATCAAACCAGATTTCCAACTATGTACAATATAGCTATTCTATGAATCTTGAGCAACCTCTTCGTCAGCCTCCTGTGATACCACAGGCTGCTCAAGCGGGATCATACCTTCCTCGACAGATGTGATCAACAAACTTGCTCGTATAGTCTCTTTCATCATCTTCTTCTCAAGTTTTGGGTCGTCAAGTCTTGTTGTTGTCATATTGTCCTCTTTCATTGGTAGCCTTGTCTCTTTCATCTATAACTGCACTTGTGATTCCTGTTAGATAGCGAGGGTCGGAACGTAGTCTGAAAAAACTTCAAGACTGTTTCACTTGTGCTTTCCGGTTGGAGCTATTTGTTGACTCTTTTGCTTTTGATATTTTTGTCCTAAGAAGAAGTAGGTCATATCTTCGGAACATCAGTATCATGTTCACCTTCTATATTTGTGATGTACCTGTAAAGCCCACTTTTCATTTTTTTGATAGAAGAAGATCGAAATGTAGAAGTTTGTAGAAGAAATAATGAAGTTAGAAGAAAAGTAGCTTGGTTTTAATGAAGAAGAGACTTCTGAAGAAGAGTCTTCGGAAGAAGAGAATACTTCGACGAAGAGTCTTTGGAAAAAGACCTTTACAGGAAAGATCTGAGAGACTTCGAGAATGTATATGGTCAGTACACTCTCTTCACAAATAGTCCAAGTGAAGACGAACTACCTACCCAGAAAGGGACAGGAACGATAAGCGACGTGGGCGAAGACGACATTGCGCATGCCCTTGTCAGGTCAGAGGACAAGCAATCAGAGGTGACTTCGGCACGTGCGAGAGTTTGATCCGAACTATATACTAGGAAAATCGGCTCATTTCTCAAATTCACTCTTAGCGCTCAGCCTACTCTCCAATTGCGGACGATCAGTGTAGACGAAGATAGAGAATTTGGGCGAAGGCTATCAATTAGGGCGAAGACCAACTTGAGCGAAGACTAGCAATTTAAACGAAGTTTACCTCAGCCAGCTTAACAATCTTCGTCTGACCACGAATGTCTATCGCGCAAAGTTACTGAGGATTAGAGCCTTTGAGTTAGACCAAGAGGAGTTAGTGCGCCTTCGGCCGAAGCTGAAGGAGTTAGGTCTCAGCTTCCTAACCCTGGGAGGCTGGACTAAGGTGTCTGGCAAATTCATTAGCCAGATTCGGATGTGCGAAGACCACGCAGGCGAAGAACCATATGCGCGACCTGGCAATTGGACCGTCGAGAACTGGGAGAAGGTTCTGCTGGACGAAGCTGGGACGAATGGTGACATGCTCTTCGACAATGCGTCGATGAAGAGTCTGGTCAAGGAGGACCAGAACTACGGAGAACTCTTCGAGCATCCGATGCATCCCACGAATGGGTACAAGTTGTCCGAGTACCGAGATCCTGTGAAGAGGAAGATTGCGGAGGCCATCATGCTGATTCTGAGCCCTCGAAGAACGACTTACTTGACCACTTGGAAGGTATGCTTCTTCGAACACCTCTTCACCGGAAGATGAGCTTACTGGGCGAAGATATTTCACGATGAAGTCCAGCGCCTGTGGTAGAAGCAGGACTGTGTGTACATGGGAGGTTTTGTGAGTATCTTCTACTTTGGTATGGGGTGGTTGTCTGAGTCCGAAGCTAAGCGGTTAGGCTTCAGCGAAGATGAAGAGCAGCATTTTCCATCACCTGTTCGAGAAGTCGAAGAAGCACCTGCCGAAGGTGTTCAGCAACTGTGGATTCATTTCATTGTTTCAAGTTGGATTGGAGGACTTAGGATCCCTAGAAGTAGACATCTAGATAGATGGATGTCTAATAAAGCATGTGCCTATAGATTCTGGTTCTAGTGTGAACATTATTACAGAAGAGACAGCGCATGGTTTGGGTTACCATAAGTTCGAATCAACACCAAGAGTGTTGAGGATGGCGGATCAGAGCAGAAGAAGACCCTTGGGAGTACTGCGAGATATCCCTACAACCATTGGAGGGATAATCTTCAAACTTACCTATATTGTACTAAGACCCTTGGTTAAGTCTGGCTATGGAGTGCTCATAGGTCGACCTTGGCTGTATGGTGCTAAGGTGATTACTGATTGGTATAAACAGAAGTTGTCCTTTAATGATCTTATGAAACCAACAGATAAGAGTGTCTCTGTAAGTTGGAAGAAGATGTCACACCAAGGCGAGACATCTTCGACAGACTCAGGATACATTTCGGAAGAAGACTCTTCTTCTTCAAGCAATACTTCGGAGAATGAAAGATCAGGACCCTACATAATTGTGAACTATTTGCAATTCTATGAGATAGAAGAGGGAGAAGAGTGCGAAGGGCCGGAGGAAGAATAGCAATCACAGTTGGGACAGGGAAGCTCAGAGGTAAGCCACACAGAAGGAATGGTACTGAAGTCAGCAACGGTGGATTTAGTCCTCGAAGAAAGAAAGATCTTGAAGATCACAGCGAAGTTATAGGGAGCCGAATTGGAAGTGTACCATGACATGTTAACTTACTACCAGGATGTCTTCGCCTGAAAGATAGAAGACATGAAGGGTATTCCTGCGAAGTGGGGTCAACATCGAATTGACTTATTGGAAAACTCTGTACCTGTGAGACAAAGACAGTACAGACTGAATCCAAAGTACTCTCTTTTAGTCAAGGATGAAATTGACAAGTACTTAAGTGCTGGTATTATTTTTCCTGTCCTTAGCAGGACAGGAAAAATGAATGGGTATCACCTATAGTGATAATACCCAAGAAGAAGACCGGTAAAATTAGAGTATGTCAAGATTTTCGGAAACTGAATGCAGCAACAAGAAAAGACCATCACCCTTACCTTTTACAGATTCTATTTTGGATAGGGTAGCTGGCCATGAGTGCTATAGTTTTCTCGATGGATTTTCAGGGTATAATCAGGTATCCATCAGAGAAGAAGACAAAGACAAGACTACTTTTACCACTGACTAGGGTACTTTTGCTTATCACAAGATGCCTTTTGGTTTGTGTAATGCTCTTGCTACATTTCAGAGAATGATGACAAACATTTTCCAGGAGTATCTTAAAAAGTTCTTAGAAATTTTTATAGATGATTTTTGCGTTTTTGGTCCAAGGGAAGAACACATAAATTCCTTGGCAGTAGTTTTTCAGCGTTGTAGAGATGCTCAGTTGGCATTGCATCCAGAAAAGTGTTTCTTCGTCATGTCAGAAGGTCTTTTATTAGGACATAGAGTCTCGCAGCGAGGCATTGAAGTAGACGTAGACAAAGTTCAAGTTATAGTAGCTTTGGAACCTCCCTCAAATGTTAGCGAGTTGCGGGGATTTTTAGGACATATGGGTTACTATCGGAGATTTATCAAAAACTATGCAACCCTGGCAGCACCACTAACCGAATTGTTGAAGAAGACTACTGAGTACATCTGGCAGGAACAGAGACAGAAAGCCTTTGAAACGCTGAAGACGAAGTTGATTGAAGCTCCAGTCATGAAGGCACCAGATTGGAATCTACCTTTTCAAGTGTATGTGGATACTTCAGCATTCGCTATTGGAGTGGTGTTGAGTCAGAAAGACAGCGAAAAGAGGGACCATCCGATTTACTATGCGAGTAGACAGCTATCCGCTGCAGAGAAGAACTACTCCACTACAGAGCGGGAAGCACTAGGGATGGTGTATTCTGTCAGAAAATTTCGACACTACTTGTTGGGATGCGAGTTTGTTTTCTATGTGGATCATTATGCTTTAAAACATCTGGTGCAAAAATCTGATCTGTCGGGAAGAATAGCGAGATGGATGTTGTTATTGCAGGAGTTCAAATTCACAGTTCAAACCCGAGCAGGAAAGCATCATGAGAATGCAGACTACTTGTCTCGATTGAGGACGAGAGAGCGTCAAGATAATGTAGCAGACGACTTCCCATATGAAGAACTTTTCCAGCTCACTGTTACTCCCACAAGTAGGTACCATGAGATATATAGATATTTATATATGTTGCATGCCCTTCGCAACACAGTGAAGAAGATTTTGAATGCAGGATACTGGTGGCCCACCATGTACAAGGATGTACACGCGATCATTAAGAGATGTGACAGTTGCCAGCGTGTGAGTAAGCCTACTCGAACTACTCAGTGGCCACTTCATCCTGTCTTATCTCTTGCACCATTCGAGAAGTGGGGAATTGACTTTGTGGGACCTATTCAGCCAGCAACGAAGAAGACACGCAGAAGATACATCTTGGTGGCTACAGATTATGCAACCAAGTGGGTGGAAGCTGAAGCAACAAAGAAAGATGATGCGATAATAGTAGCAGCGTTTTTACACAAGAATATCATCACCAGGTTTGGATGTCCATTGGAATTGGTGAGTGATAAGGGCACACACTTTTTGAACAATACCAGAGAGGCACTGACAGAATACTTTCAGATCAAGCATCGAAAGACTACTCCGTATAATCCTAAGGCGAATGGACTTACTGAGAAAAGTAATGGATTACTATGTAAAATTCTGAACAAAGTGACTGTCAATCATGCCTATGATTGGGACACCAAGCTGGATGCAGCGTTGTGGGCATTCAGAAATACAGAGAAGATAACCACACGAAAGACGCCGTTCTTCTTAGCGTATGGAATGCATCCCATTATGCCCATTGAGTTCGAAACCCCTACTTACAGGATTATGTCACAGGATAGACTATCTGCAGAAGATAGTCAGCTCATCAGATTGCAAAGTTTGATGGCACTAGAAGAAGATCGCGAAGCATCTCTGGAGTTAACTAAGGACATACAAGAGAAGCGGAAGGAAGTATATGATAAGAGGTTAAGAAAAGTAGAAGTGAACGATGGAGACTTGGTCTTGCTATATGATAGCAGACATATTAAGTTTCCAAGGAAGTTACAGCTACGATGGATGGGACCATACATAGTCGCACAATGTTATGGTAATGGTTCAGTCCAACTTAAAGACCTGGAAGGAAATCTCTTCGCTACTCGAGTAAATGGGGGAAGAATCAAGCGATACTACTCTTGATGTGTTCACGGGGTCGCTCACATCTGGGGGGAGAAGTATGTAAAGCCCACTTTTTCAAATTTTTTTTAGAAGAAGATCGAAATGTAGAAGTTTGAAGAAGAAATAATGAAGTTAGAAGAAGAATAGCTTGGTTTTAATGAAGAAGAGTCTTCGGAAGAAGAGTCTTCGGAAGAAGAGAATAATCTTCGACGAAGAGTCTTCGGAAGAAGAGAATAATCTTCGACGAAGAGTCTTCGGAAGAAGACCTTTACAGGAAAGATCTGAGAGACTTCGAGAATGTATATCATCAGTACACTCTCTTCACGAATAGTCCGAGTGAAGACAAACTACCTACCCAGAAAGGGACAGGAACGATAAGCGGCGTGGGCGAAGACGACATTGCGCATGCCCTTGTCAAGTCAGAGGACAAGCAATCAGATGCGACTTCGGCACGTGCGAGAGTTTGATCCGAACTATATACTAGGAAAATCGGCTCATTTCTCAAATTCACTCTTAGCGCTCAGCCTACTCTCCAATTGCGGACGATCAGTGTAGACAAAGATAGAGAATTTAGGCGAAGGCTATCAATTAGGGCGAAGACCAACTTGAGCGAAGACTAGCAATTTAAACGAAGTTTACCTCAGCCAGCCTAACAATCTTCATCTGACCATGAATGTCTATCGCGACGAAGTTACCGAGGATTAGAGCCTTTGAGTCAGACCAAGAGGAGTTAGTGCGCCTTCGACCGAAGCTGAAGGAGTTAGGTCTCAGCTTCCTAACCCTGGGAGGCTGGACTAAGGTGTCTGGCAAATTCATTAGCCAGATTCGGATGTGCAAAGACCACGCAGGCGAAGAACCATATGCGCGACTTGACAATTGGACCGTCGAGAACTGGGAGAAGGTTCTGCTGGACGAAGCTGGGACGAATGGTGACATGCTTTTCGACAATGCGTCGATGAAGAGTCTGGTCAAGGAGGACCAGAACTACGGAGAACTCTTCGAGCATCCGATGCATCCCACGAATGGATACAAGTTGTCCGAGTACCGAGATCTTGTGAAGAGGAAGATTGCGGAGACCATCATGCTGATTCTGAGCCCCCGAAGAACGACTTACTTGACCACTTGGAAGGTATGCTTCTTCGGACACCTCTTCGCCGGAAGACGAGCTTACTGGGCGAAGATATTTCACGATGAAGTCCAGCGCCTATAGAAGAAGCAGGACTATATGTACATGGGAGGTTTTGTGAGTATCTTCTACTTTGGTATGGGGTGGTTGTCAGAGTCCGAAGCTAAGCGGTTAGGCTTCGGCAAAGATGAAGAGCAGGATTTTCCATCACCTGTTTGAGAAGTCGAAGAAGCACCTGCCGAAGGTGTTCAGCAACTGGAGTCTTCGCCCAAGGGACAAGCCGAAGATACTCAAGAGGCGCAGCAGGCAGCGACTGTTCAGGCAACAGTCGATGAAGAAGAAAGAAGGCGTAGCAAGAGGAAGAAGCCTCTTCCGACCTCGCCTATGGAGAAACCGAAGGCTCGAAAGAAGGTGAAGAGCACGAAGAGGGAAACAGTGGACCTAAGCAGCTCAGGAGCGAAGATAGAGGGAGAAGCTGTATGTGGCGAAGGTACTTCGAGAGGAACAACCTTAGGTAATGTTGATCTTTTCAGGAAGGCAATGAACTATGGCGAAGAGGTAGTTGTCTCGATCCTCCGACTTCTTGAAGACAACAAGGAGGATTACGAGAAGGAAGTTCAGCGGAAGGTGACATTCCCGGAGATGCTAGCGGAGTTGCACTTCAGTCGGGGAACTTGGCAGCAGGAGAAGAACAATCTTCATGAAGAGACCCGAAACGCGACGAAGTTGAGGTTGGAGTCGGAGAAGGAGCTTGAAGATCTTCGGCGCCAATACGAAGAAGCCAAGACTGCCTTGGAGGGTAAAGATGAAGAATTGAAGGTGTCGACGAAGAGCTTCGCCGACCGTATAAAGGAGTTATCAACCCAAGTAGTTGACTTGCAGCGAAGTCGAGGTGAGTTCCAGACTACAGTCGCAGAGCTCACTAAGGAGAATGAAGACTTGAAGACGAAGGTGGCTGACTCCGAAGACCTTCGGAAGAAGTTGATGCCGGTTCTCTCCGCGTACGTGACTTCGGGGCTAGATGTGGACGAGCTTGGTCTTCTTCGGGCGTTGAAGGCGGAGGTGGTACAAGCAGAGGCTAACCCCGACGGTGTGAAAGCGCGTCTTTCCCGACTCAGGCAGAAAGTAGATAGAGAGATAGGCGAGATGCGAGCGAACGTGGAAGTTCAGTTAGAGGAGTTCAGAGCACAGTTAGGCTTAGGAGTGTAGAGAAGCGGAGATGAAGATGATCGTAGGGTAGCGAAGGTCTTCCGTCTTCTTAGGAAGTTGAGCAGTTAGTACAGTTAGAAAACAGTTAGGTTAGGACTAAGTAGTATATAAGCAGCGCGATCCACAGCCCTCGTGCCTTTTCCATGTTTTCAGTTCTTTATTAATTTATTTCTATTTTCCAAAAGTGCGGAGCGATGTTGTGAATGCTTTGGACGAAGATATTTTCCTCCGAATATTCGGTGTTTACCGTCGCAGGTGTAATTTTCTGATTGACGAAGATCTTCGTCTCTAAACTTGAAAGAAGAGACTTCGGTGTAGGAACTTTGAAGAGCCTTCGGCCGAAGTTGAACTGTAATCTTCATGAAGAGCTTTATGAACGAAGATCTGAGAACAAATCAGTTACTGTGAAGTGGAAGAGATAAGTTAAATTGTAAGGAGAGTTTGGAATATGGTGGCTTCATCTTAAGTTTGGCTTCTTCAAATAAGTGGGATTCTTAAGTGTGAGGATTTAGTTGGGAGAACACTCCTTAGGAAGAGTAGGGACTTATTCTTGGAACCTTGATGTGAAATCTGTATTCTTCTGTCTTTTCAGAAGAAGACTAGTAACATTTCAGTAGTATTTTATCTTATTCATTCATTCACATCTGTCCTCTCGAATCTTTTGTTTGTATTGTTGGAAGGGTCCCTGATCAAAGAACTATTTCATTGTTGTTTGTATTCGATTTATCAGGTTTTGCTTGGGTTTGGTTTCTTATCAGACTTAAACTCTCATCCGGATATTATTCCATTCCGTGAGAATAACAGAAAACTATCTGAATTATCATTGTGACGTTGTAGTACTTTGTTTTGTGTAATTGTTAACTGTATCTTTGTGGGAACGATCCTTAATTTACTATTTCCGATACTTTGTATTTCTCTGGGTTGTTACAGTATCGTGTGTAAATAACACCTCGAAAGATATACCCCGATAGACATCCATGGCACTACTAGAAATTGATAATGTAACAACACGTCAACTTCTCCTCCAGTATCGTCCTTGACACTAGCACCGTAGAACATCCAAAGATACCAAAAAGAACTCCAGACGTCTCCATCGTTATTTCTGTTGAGAGTTGAGATATAAAGTAGTGAATTGTCGAAATAGGATCAGAGCAGAGAGAGTCAAAAAAAGAGAGAGTTTACTGATTTAAGTCTTTGAGTGGTTTCATTTTCACCAACGTCAATTCATCTTCTAGGAGAGGATCCTTGTCCAAGTTGTGGAGTGGGTGATCTATCAAGAAGACACAAGTGCGTAGATGTGTTCGCTCTACTTACATCAGTAGTCGAGAAGTTGGACGAGACTCCGAGAGCTAAAACCGAGAAGTTATCGACTTTAAAGAAAGATTCGACTGAGTTGTGATGGAGATCGTCATTCGAATAGTGGAGAAGGCGATGATGCGACTCAAGCTCATGATTACCTTGGGAGAAGAAATGAAACAAGAGGTGTTGTTACAACCATTTTCTTTTATTTTATCTGTGATAGATTATTCTCGAATGAAATTGGTGATGTTCTTACTCTTTTAGCGAGTCGTTATTGCACAAAGATTAGAAGAGTAGAAAGAATAGTTACAAGATGGAGAAGCTACCAGTGTTTCATGAGAAGGACAATGAAGATGTAAGATTCTGTAATATCCAAACTGAACTCCACGTCTACAAAGACTCGGGGGAGAGTCGCTTCCTGAAAACTCTTGACTCTCCTCGGCTCATGCCTCATGAGAAGTCGCCGCTATTTCCGGGAGGTGACTCTTTCTGAGCTTTCCCTTACACATAACAACCATAAGCATCCTCCAGTCAGACGACTTGTATAACGACAAGACGGAACCATAAAAACCATAAACATATTGTACCAAGACGAACCAACTAGAATAAGACGAGGTATCATGGTAAATTAATCAATTACTTTTAATAAAAGTTTAATTCCAATTTTTCACATTAATCTCTCTATCTAAGAATGAAAAATAAATAAATAATATGCAATGAAAACAAAACTAGTTGATCATTACGCGTAGTATGGTTACTTTCACTTGTAACCATACTAGTTGCTGTATGGTTCTACATGAGACACAAGACAGCTTTGTTAGCCATCGCTGTATCTCGTTGTCCTTGATCAGCAAACTTTGCGAGTATGGATCGAGGTTGTGAGCCCTTCTGTCCAATGCGGTAGGCCTGAACTAGTACAAGTTTGTGAACATGAAGCGTTTCAGCAAAGAAAGTGGTAGCAGCTCCCTTGGTGTCTTCCTTCTCTGTTCTCTGGTAAACCAGAAATTCTCACGTTCTTCACCCTAGTGAGCTGGTTTTGCTTCTCATTCTCTTGCTCTTGGAAATAAGAGACTTGAGCCGCCTTAGTAGCTTTTGCATAAGATTTCATCTTCATCTCCAACTTCTCCACAACATCTTTGAAACCCTCGTTTACTACAACAGATTTCTCCTCAGCACAAACAACAGACGCTGAGAGTGTAGAAGAGATTTCTTTGGTGGCGGTGGTTACAACAGTTTGCATTTTCTTCAATGCATGAACATCTGCGATAACGATGGTAAGCTCATTCTTGTGTGAAATAAATTCACGATGCAAATCTGCAACTTCAACAGATACCTCTTCCACCGCAGAAACTACCTTATGAAGGAGTGTTTAATCTCCTCCATCATCTACAACAGCAAAAAACTACTTCAAGAAGATCCGCAGAATAAAAATAGACCTCTTGATCTCAATTTGTTCCAAATCATGCAAGCATGAACTTGTTCCATATCATAACTCAGAGGGTCAAGAATTGCTATTTGGAAGCATCTCGTTTCTTTTGAGTAATCACATCACGTCCATCTCTCAAATAAGCAACAAACTCTCCTTGTTGAGCTTCTTTTACCTTAGTGAGCTCCTTTTCAGCTTGTAGCGGTGTTAGATCTGGGTCCAACCAGATTTGCCTCCCCTTTTGAACTCACTGGAAACGTCGGAAGGCGAAGCTGACCATAAGTCCTCTCAGCAAGACGCTGGAGGAAGAACATCAGGACCTCCCCAAAAGAGAATGAGGGTGAAATCAAGCTAGATAATTCTGGTCGAAAACAATTGTGGACACCAGCATTCTTTGAGACCCGCAGGTAGTCGCAGTAGTATTAAGATATTCATGCAAATATTCAGTAGTATTTTACCTTATTCATTCATTCACATCTGTCCTCTCGAATCTTTTGTTTGTATTGTTGGAAGGATCCCTGATCAAAGAACTATTTCATTTTTGTTTGTATTCGATTTATCAGGTTTTGCTTGGGTTTGATTTCTTATCAGACTTAAACTCTCATCCGGATATTATTCCATTCCGTGAGAATAACAGAAAACTATCTGAATTATCACTGTGACGTTGTAGTACTGTGTTTTGTGTAATTGTTAACTGTATCTTTGTGGAAACAATCATTAATTTACTATTTCCGATACTTTGTGTTTCTCTGGGTTGTTAAATATAGAAACACTAAATTTTTGGCGCCGCTGCCGGAGATACAGATTTAACTTTTACTTGAATTCAGTAAGTTGTAACCGTCATGTATGTCGGACGGAGTACGAGCGCCTTCTGAAGAAGATCAGAAGACGAGAAGGACCAAACGAACGCTGAAAAGAAGATTGGTCTGTGAACAACTGTTGGAAGAAGTCCAACGTCAGAAGGAAGCTACGAAGGAGCGAAGACGTCAAGCAGCTCAGAAATGGCAAGAGATAAAAAGTTTATCTGAAGGGACTTCATCTTCGCTTGATAGAAGCTCTGTACCTATTTCACCGCGGACGCAATACGAGAAGGACGAACGGAAATATTGGAAGAAGAAGATCGATATCGGATCTCCAAGCTCTAGTGTAAGGAGTGGAGAAAGTTCACCAAAAGACAGTTCATGGTTACCGTTTCCTTCAGGGACCACAGTTCTGCATGAATCCCTGTTCGAACCGACGCAGAAGGACAAGAGTATTCTGACCGAAGACGAAAAAACAGATAGAGAAGAAACTCCTTCACTTCGAAGAGTGGAGTTATTCCAATCTTCATCTTCATCTTCATCTTCAGGATCAGCTCAGTCAGAATCTGATATTTTGACTACTCTTGCGGAAGACCCAAATCCGAAAGCGGAAGCTGCCTTAGAATTGATCGTTAGACATGGACCGGAAATCACAACTTTTGTGGAACTTCTAAAGAAGCAAAAAGGAGAGGATTTGATTCGAGAATTGTTACCCTTGAGATCACCAGCACTTCAAATCCCAAATCTCAGACCTCACGGGACGCCATGAGTATCACTTTTCAAGTTAAGGAGTCAAGGAACCTCCACGTCCTCATCACCAAAGAGGCAAGACGAAACTCGCGAAAAAGAGAGCAAATCAGTTGAAGATCATTCGGCAGAAGACCATTCATCCGAAGCGAATCTTCTTGATACAAGAGCAAGTAACGTTGTCATAAACACTCTTGCAAATTTGACTCTTCAGCCGGCCGGGAATTTGTTCAATACAAAACTGGTGGTACCTTCATCCTTACCAACACAAATATACAGACGGAAGCAGTACCCATCAAGCACACTTCCTCCAGTATCTCATCCAATGACAGGAATATCACCACCGTCAGGGACACCACCGTTCACCCGTCAAAACTATCCTAAATTTGGCGGGGAAGATTCTGATAGTGATGGAGATGGGGAAAATGCCGATTCTTTCGTTAAGCAATTTGAAGCAGTATCCCATGCGAACAAAGAAGACAATGATCCTGATCGGACACGGATTTTTCCCAGCTTGTTGAAACACGCAGCCGGAAAATGGTATAGTCATACCAATTTAACTCCTGCAATCATATCTACATGGGATTTAATGAAAAATGAATTTCTAAAGAGATTCTGGGAACTGAATTATAACAGGCATGTGTTACATAAAGTAAATAGTGTTAAACGCAAGAGGAAGGAGTCCTTGAAAAGTTAGGTCCAAAGGTTTTACGGAATTTTGGATAGATTACCTGCCAATGGAACACATCCAGCCTACACGCCAGCACAGGCAGTAGAATGGTTTGTGAAAGGGTTGCCTTCAAAACAACAAACGTGGGTTAGACGATTTGATACGTCAACCTTAGAACGAGCCATCGATTCTGCTGAGAATTATGAGTCCTCAAATGTCCTCAGCAGAGATCGTGAAAAGGCTTCAGAGTCGAGAAAGAAGAAGGATTTCAGAAAATCGAAGAAGAGTACAAAGGATGAGAAGAAGAAGAAGAAGAAGAAGAAGAAGTTAAAACGGAAATATAGAAAATATTCATCTTCGGAAGAATCTTCAGAAGAGTCTTCGAATGAAAGCTCAACATCGGAAGACGAAGATTCCTTATCTTCGGACGAAGAGGAAAAGCATAAGAAGCGGAAAAGAATGACGAAGTCCAGACTTCCGATGGTAAGGAGGACACAGCCATCTAAGGATACTGCACTTGATGATCTTCTCAAGAAGTTCGAAGACCTCAAGGTGCAATTGGTCAGAACGCCGGAAAGACGTAAGTCGCCGACTAGTTCTCGCCCAAATTTGTGGTGTACTAATTGTGGGAAGCCAGGACATGCCAATACGGAATGCTTTAACAGCAAACCATCCTACAACATACATTCAGTTGAATGGGCGTCAGTGTATGAGCCTAATTACTTTGTGGAATGTGAAGATGGGGTCTATGGAGTACAGACCCAAGAGGGTGCTGTGGTGCCCACTCAACCCCAACAATTTACTCCTATTCCTCCGGTACACATTCAACGTTTTGTACCCCGACAAATGGCAACCAACGTTACCCAATGAAAGTTTGCCCCTGGAGGTTACCAACCACCACCATCTCTTGATACATCATGTTTTAATTGTGGTACTAATGGTCATTGGGCTCCTTCTTGTCCTCATCCAAAGAAACAAGTAGGATATATGCCACTGTGTGGGAAGTGTGGTAAGGCCCGGTCATGGAGCCACAGATTGTACGAATGAACCAGTTCAGAAGACCGGAGTCAGATTTCAACCGCCACCCAACCAACAACGATCAGATGCAGGAGTAAATATGGTCGATTTGGTCGAGGATCTAAAGGCATGCACTCTGTCAACCGAAGATGGAAATGGTTGGCCAGAAGACAAGGAGATTCTGGTGAACAAAGTGGAGACTCGAAGTGGGAAGAGACTACTTTGAAAGGGAGAGACTTTAGCAGAAGCTGCAGCTCAGGAGGCGAAGGACCTTAAAAAGACTGAGCGAAAGCAACAGAAGAAAGAGAAGAAAGCGCACAAAACTTTGAAAGAACAAGTGCGCGAAGTTGTAGAGACAGACGATATCGGCACGGGCAGATGATCGTCAAGAAGAGCAGAGGAAAGAAGAAGACCCCAGGAACATTACCTGCGGACATCTCCGAAGAAGTAAGGGCGCTACTCAATAGAGAACTGAATACGCAAGCCAAAGAAACAAAATCTAGCAGAGAAGAGTCTGGGAAGATTCGAGCCGAAGTATCTTCGCTCGAAGTTGATCGACCATCCGAATTGCGGGAGCTGGTGGCAGATCAATCTAAGAAGACTGTTCCAGTGGTGAGCCCTCATTACAATGTAGTAGAAGATTTGTTGAACCAACAAGCTAACATAACTATCAAGCAGTTGGTCGAAGACAATAAGCTGTACAGGAAGTTGTTACTGGCAGCCTTGAGAAAACCAGCGAATGCTAAATCGAAGAATCTGCCTTCATTGTTTCAAGTTGGATTGGAGGACTTAGGATCCCTAGAAGTAGACATCTAGATAGATGGATGTCTAATAAAGCATGTGCCTATAGATTCTGGTTCTAGTGTGAACATTATTACAGAAGAGACAGCGCATGGTTTGGGTTACCATAAGTTCGAATCAACACCAAGAGTGTTGAGGATGGCGGATCAGAGCAGAAGAAGACCCTTGGGAGTACTGCGAGATATCCCTACAACCATTGGAGGGATAATCTTCAAACTTACCTATATTGTACTAAGACCCTTGGTTAAGTCTGGCTATGGAGTGCTCATAGGTCGACCTTGGCTGTATGGTGCTAAGGTGATTACTGATTGGTATAAACAGAAGTTGTCATTTAATGATCTTATGAAACCAACAGATAAGAGTGTCTCTGTAAGTTGGAAGAAGATGTCACACCAAGGCGAGACATCTTCGACAGACTCAGGATACATTTCGGAAGAAGACTCTTCTTCTTCAAGCAATACTTCGGAGAATGAAAGATCAGGACCCTACATAATTGTGAACTATTTGCAATTCTATGAGATAGAAGAGGGAGAAGAGTGCGAAGGGCCGGAGGAAGAATAGCAATCACAGTTGGGACAGGGAAGCTCAGAGGTAAGCCACACAGAAGGAATGGTATTGAAGTCAGCAACGGTGGATTTAGTCCTCGAAGAAAGAAAGATCTTGAAGATCACAGCGAAGTTATAGGGAGCCGAATTGGAAGTGTACCATGACATGTTAACTTACTACCAGGATGTCTTCGCCTGAAAGATAGAAGACATGAAGGGTATTCCTGCGAAGTGGGGTCAACATCGAATTGACTTATTGGAAAACTCTGTACCTGTGAGACAAAGACAGTACAGACTGAATCCAAAGTACTCTCTTTTAGTCAAGGATGAAATTGACAAGTACTTAAGTGCTGGTATTATTTTTCCTGTCCTTAGCAGGACAGGAAAAATGAATGGGTATCACCTATAGTGATAATACCCAAGAAGAAGACCGGTAAAATTAGAGTATGTCAAGATTTTCGGAAACTGAATGCAGCAACAAGAAAAGACCATCACCCTTACCTTTTACAGATTCTATTTTGGATAGGGTAGCTGGCCATGAGTGCTATAGTTTTCTCGATGGATTTTCAGGGTATAATCAGGTATCCATCAGAGAAGAAGACAAAGACAAGACTACTTTTACCACTGACTAGGGTACTTTTGCTTATCACAAGATGCCTTTTGGTTTGTGTAATGCTCTTGCTACATTTCAGAGAATGATGACAAACATTTTCCAGGAGTATCTTAAAAAGTTCTTAGAAATTTTTATAGATGATTTTTGCGTTTTTGGTCCAAGGGAAGAACACATAAATTCCTTGGCAGTAGTTTTTCAGCGTTGTAGAGATGCTCAGTTGGCATTGCATCCAGAAAAGTGTTTCTTCGTCATGTCAGAAGGTCTTTTATTAGGACATAGAGTCTCGCAGCGAGGCATTGAAGTAGACGTAGACAAAGTTCAAGTTATAGTAGCTTTGGAACCTCCCTCAAATGTTAGCGAGTTGCGGGGATTTTTAGGACATATGGGTTACTATCGGAGATTTATCAAAAACTATGCAACCCTGGCAGCACCACTAACCGAATTGTTGAAGAAGACTACTGAGTACATCTGGCAGGAACAGAGACAGAAAGCCTTTGAAACGCTGAAGACGAAGTTGATTGAAGCTCCAGTCATGAAGGCACCAGATTGGAATCTACCTTTTCAAGTGTATGTGGATACTTCAGCATTCGCTATTGGAGTGGTGTTGAGTCAGAAAGACAGCGAAAAGAGGGACCATCCGATTTACTATGTGAGTAGACAGCTATCCGCTGCAGAGAAGAACTACTCCACTACAGAGCGGGAAGCACTAGGGATGGTGTATTCTGTCAGAAAATTTCGACACTACTTGTTGGGATGCGAGTTTGTTTTCTATGTGGATCATTATGCTTTAAAACATCTGGTGCAAAAATCTGATCTGTCGGGAAGAATAGCGAGATGGATGTTGTTATTGCAGGAGTTCAAATTCACAGTTCAAACCCGAGCAGGAAAGCATCATGAGAATGCAGACTACTTGTCTCGATTGAGGACGAGAGAGCGTCAAGATAATGTAGCAGACGACTTCCCATATGAAGAACTTTTCCAGCTCACTGTTACTCCCACAAGTAGGTACCATGAGATATATAGATATTTATATATGTTGCATGCCCTTCGCAACACAGTGAAGAAGATTTTAAATGCAGGATACTGGTGGCCCACCATGTACAAGGATGTACACGCGATCATTAAGAGATGTGACAGTTGCCAGCGTGTGAGTAAGCCTACTCGAACTACTCAGTGGCCACTTCATCCTGTCTTATCTCTTGCACCATTCGAGAAGTGGGGAATTGACTTTGTGGGACCTATTCAGCCAGCAACGAAGAAGACACGCAGAAGATACATCTTGGTGGCTACAGATTATGCAACCAAGTGGGTGGAAGCTGAAGCAACAAAGAAAGATGATGCGATAATAGTAGCAGCGTTTTTACACAAGAATATCATCACCAGGTTTGGATGTCCATTGGAATTGGTGAGTGATAAGGGCACACACTTTTTGAACAATACCAGAGAGGCACTGACAGAATACTTTCAGATCAAGCATCGAAAGACTACTCCGTATAATCCTAAGGCGAATGGACTTACTGAGAAAAGTAATGGATTACTATGTAAAATTCTGAACAAAGTGACTGTCAATCATGCCTATGATTGGGACACCAAGCTGGATGCAGCGTTGTGGGCATTCAGAAATACAGAGAAGATAATCACACGAAAGACGCCGTTCTTCTTAGCGTATGGAATGCATCCCATTATGCCCATTGAGTTCGAAACCCCTACTTACAGGATTCTGTCACAGGATAGACTATCTGCAGAAGATAGTCAGCTCATCAGATTGCAAAGTTTGATGGCACTAGAAGAAGATCGCGAAGCATCTCTGGAGTTAACTAAGGACATACAAGAGAAGCGGAAGGAAGTATATGATAAGAGGTTAAGAAAAGTAGAAGTGAACGATGGAGACTTGGTCTTGCTATATGATAGCAGACATATTAAGTTTCCAAGGAAGTTACAGCTACGATGGATGGGACCATACATAGTCGCACAATGTTATGGTAATGGTTCAGTCCAACTTAAAGACCTGGAAGGAAATCTCTTCGCTACTCGAGTAAATGGGGGAAGAATCAAGCGATACTACTCTTGATGTGTTCACGGGGTCGCTCACATCTGGGGGGAGAAGTATGTAAAGCCCACTTTTTCAAATTTTTTTTAGAAGAAGATCGAAATGTAGAAGTTTGAAGAAGAAATAATGAAGTTAGAAGAAGAATAGCTTGGTTTTAATGAAGAAGAGTCTTCGGAAGAAGAGTCTTCGGAAGAAGAGAATAATCTTCGACGAAGAGTCTTCGGAAGAAGAGAATAATCTTCGACGAAGAGTCTTCGGAAGAAGACCTTTACAGGAAAGATCTGAGAGACTTCGAGAATGTATATCATCAGTACACTCTCTTCACGAATAGTCCGAGTGAAGACAAACTACCTACCCAGAAAGGGACAGGAACGATAAGCGGCGTGGGCGAAGACGACATTGCGCATGCCCTTGTCAAGTCAGAGGACAAGCAATCAGATGCGACTTCGGCACGTGCGAGAGTTTGATCCGAACTATATACTAGGAAAATCGGCTCATTTCTCAAATTCACTCTTAGCGTTCAGCCTACTCTCCAATTGCGGACGATCAGTGTAGACAAAGATAGAGAATTTAGGCGAAGGCTATCAATTAGGGCGAAGACCAACTTGAGCGAAGACTAGCAATTTAAACGAAGTTTACCTCAGCCAGCCTAACAATCTTCATCTGACCATGAATGTCTATCGCGACGAAGTTACCGAGGATTAGAGCCTTTGAGTCAGACCAAGAGGAGTTAGTGCGCCTTCGACCGAAGCTGAAGGAGTTAGGTCTCAGCTTCCTAACCCTGGGAGGCTGGACTAAGGTGTCTGGCAAATTCATTAGCCAGATTCGGATGTGCAAAGACCACGCAGGCGAAGAACCATATGCGCGACTTGACAATTGGACCGTCGAGAACTGGGAGAAGGTTCTGCTGGACGAAGCTGGGACGAATGGTGACATGCTCTTCGACAATGCGTCGATGAAGAGTCTGGTCAAGGAGGACCAGAACTACGGAGAACTCTTCGAGCATCCGATGCATCCCACGAATGGATACAAGTTGTCCGAGTACCGAGATCCTGTGAAGAGGAAGATTGCGGAGACCATCATGCTGATTCTGAGCCCCCGAAGAACGACTTACTTGACCACTTGGAAGGTATGCTTCTTCGGACACCTCTTCGCCGGAAGACGAGCTTACTGGGCGAAGATATTTCACGATGAAGTCCAGCGCCTATAGAAGAAGCAGGACTATATGTACATGGGAGGTTTTGTGAGTATCTTCTACTTTGGTATGGGGTGGTTGTCAGAGTCCGAAGCTAAGCGGTTAGGCTTCGGCAAAGATGAAGAGCAGGATTTTCCATCACCTGTTTGAGAAGTCGAAGAAGCACCTGCCGAAGGTGTTCAGCAACTGGAGTCTTCGCCCAAGGGACAAGCCGAAGATACTCAAGAGGCGCAGCAGGCAGCGACTGTTCAGGCAACAGTCGATGAAGAAGAAAGAAGGCGTAGCAAGAGGAAGAAGCCTCTTCCGACCTCGCCTATGGAGAAACCGAAGGCTCGAAAGAAGGTGAAGAGCACGAAGAGGGAAACAGTGGACCTAAGCAGCTCAGGAGCGAAGATAGAGGGAGAAGCTGTATGTGGCGAAGGTACTTCGAGAGGAACAACCTTAGGTAATGTTGATCTTTTCAGGAAGGCAATGAACTATGGCGAAGAGGTAGTTGTCTCGATCCTCCGACTTCTTGAAGACAACAAGGAGGATTACGAGAAGGAAGTTCAGCGGAAGGTGACATTCCCGGAGATGCTAGCGGAGTTGCACTTCAGTCGGGGAACTTGGCAGCAGGAGAAGAACAATCTTCATGAAGAGACCCGAAACGCGACGAAGTTGAGGTTGGAGTCGGAGAAGGAGCTTGAAGATCTTCGGCGCCAATACGAAGAAGCCAAGACTGCCTTGGAGGGTAAAGATGAAGAATTGAAGGTGTCGACGAAGAGCTTCGCCGACCGTATAAAGGAGTTATCAACCCAAGTAGTTGACTTGCAGCGAAGTCGAGGTGAGTTCCAGACTACAGTCGCAGAGCTCACTAAGGAGAATGAAGACTTGAAGACGAAGGTGGCTGACTCCGAAGACCTTCGGAAGAAGTTGATGCCGGTTCTCTCCGCGTACGTGACTTCGGGGCTAGATGTGGACGAGCTTGGTCTTCTTCGGGCGTTGAAGGCGGAGGTGGTACAAGCAGAGGCTAACCCCGACGGTGTGAAAGCGCGTCTTTCCCGACTCAGGCAGAAAGTAGATAGAGAGATAGGCGAGATGCGAGCGAACGTGGAAGTTCAGTTAGAGGAGTTCAGAGCACAGTTAGGCTTAGGAGTGTAGAGAAGCGGAGATGAAGATGATCGTAGGGTAGCGAAGGTCTTCCGTCTTCTTAGGAAGTTGAGCAGTTAGTACAGTTAGAAAACAGTTAGGTTAGGACTAAGTAGTATATAAGCAGCGCGATCCACAGCCCTCGTGCCTTTTCCATGTTTTCAGTTCTTTATTAATTTATTTCTATTTTCCAAAAGTGCGGAGCGATGTTGTGAATGCTTTGGACGAAGATATTTTCCTCCGAATATTCGGTGTTTACCGTCGCAGGTGTAATTTTCTGATTGACGAAGATCTTCGTCTCTAAACTTGAAAGAAGAGACTTCGGTGTAGGAACTTTGAAGAGCCTTCGGCCGAAGTTGAACTGTAATCTTCATGAAGAGCTTTATGAACGAAGATCTGAGAACAAATCAGTTACTGTGAAGTGGAAGAGATAAGTTAAATTGTAAGGAGAGTTTGGAATATGGTGGCTTCATCTTAAGTTTGGCTTCTTCAAATAAGTGGGATTCTTAAGTGTGAGGATTTAGTTGGAAGAACACTCCTTAGGAAGAGTAGGGACTTATTCTTGGAACCTTGATGTGAAATCTGTATTCTTTTGTCTTTTCAGAAGAAGACTAGTAACATTTCAGTAGTATTTTATCTTATTCATTCATTCACATCTGTCCTCTCGAATCTTTTGTTTGTATTGTTGGAAGGGTCCTTGATCAAAGAACTATTTCATTGTTGTTTGTATTCGATTTATCAGGTTTTGCTTGGGTTTGGTTTCTTATCAGACTTAAACTCTCATCCGGATATTATTCCATTCCGTGAGAATAACAGAAAACTATCTGAATTATCATTGTGACGTTGTAGTACTTTGTTTTGTGTAATTGTTAACTGTATCTTTGTGGGAACGATCCTTAATTTACTATTTCCGATACTTTGTATTTCTCTGGGTTGTTACAGTATCGTGTGTAAATAACACCTCGAAAGATATACCCCGATAGACATCCATGGCACTACTAGAAATTGATAATGTAACAACACGTCAACTTCTCCTCCAGTATCGTCCTTGACACTAGCACCGTAGAACATCCAAAGATACCAAAAAGAACTCCAGACGTCTCCATCGTTATTTCTGTTGAGAGTTGAGATATAAAGTAGTGAATTGTCGAAATAGGATCAGAGCAGAGAGAGTCAAAAAAAGAGAGAGTTTACTGATTTAAGTCTTTGAGTGGTTTCATTTTCACCAACGTCAATTCATCTTCTAGGAGAGGATCCTTGTCCAAGTTGTGGAGTGGGTGATCTATCAAGAAGACACAAGTGCGTAGATGTGTTCGCTCTACTTACATCAGTAGTCGAGAAGTTGGACGAGACTCCGAGAGCTAAAACCGAGAAGTTATCGACTTTAAAGAAAGATTCGACTGAGTTGTGATGGAGATCGTCATTCGAATAGTGGAGAAGGCGATGATGCGACTCAAGCTCATGATTACCTTGGGAGAAGAAATGAAACAAGAGGTGTTGTTACAACCATTTTCTTTTATTTTATCTGTGATAGATTATTCTCGAATGAAATTGGTGATGTTCTTACTCTTTTAGCGAGTCGTTATTGCACAAAGATTAGAAGAGTAGAAAGAATAGTTACAAGATGGAGAAGCTACCAGTGTTTCATGAGAAGGACAATGAAGATGTAAGATTCTGTAATATCCAAACTGAACTCCACGTCTACAAAGACTCGGGGGAGAGTCGCTTCCTGAAAACTCTTGACTCTCCTCGGCTCATGCCTCATGAGAAGTCGCCGCTATTTCCGGGAGGTGACTCTTTCTGAGCTTTCCCTTACACATAACAACCATAAGCATCCTCCAGTCAGACGACTTGTATAACGACAAGACGGAACCATAAAAACCATAAACATATTGTACCAAGACGAACCAACTAGAATAAGACGAGGTATCATGGTAAATTAATCAATTACTTTTAATAAAAGTTTAATTCCAATTTTTCACATTAATCTCTCTATCTAAGAATGAAAAATAAATAAATAATATGCAATGAAAACAAAACTAGTTGATCATTACGCGTAGTATGGTTACTTTCACTTGTAACCATACTAGTTGCTGTATGGTTCTACATGAGACACAAGACAGCTTTGTTAGCCATCGCTGTATCTCGTTGTCCTTGATCAGCAAACTTTGCGAGTATGGATCGAGGTTGTGAGCCCTTCTGTCCAATGCGGTAGGCCTGAACTAGTACAAGTTTGTGAACATGAAGCGTTTCAGCAAAGAAAGTGGTAGCAGCTCCCTTGGTGTCTTCCTTCTCTGTTCTCTGGTAAACCAGAAATTCTCACGTTCTTCACCCTAGTGAGCTGGTTTTGCTTCTCATTCTCTTGCTCTTGGAAATAAGAGACTTGAGCCGCCTTAGTAGCTTTTGCATAAGATTTCATCTTCATCTCCAACTTCTCCACAACATCTTTGAAACCCTCGTTTACTACAACAGATTTCTCCTCAGCACAAACAACAGACGCTGAGAGTGTAGAAGAGATTTCTTTGGTGGCGGTGGTTACAACAGTTTGCATTTTCTTCAATGCATGAACATCTGCGATAACGATGGTAAGCTCATTCTTGTGTGAAATAAATTCACGATGCAAATCTGCAACTTCAACAGATACCTCTTCCACCGCAGAAACTACCTTATGAAGGAGTGTTTAATCTCCTCCATCATCTACAACAGCAAAAAACTACTTCAAGAAGATCCGCAGAATAAAAATAGACCTCTTGATCTCAATTTGTTCCAAATCATGCAAGCATGAACTTGTTCCATATCATAACTCAGAGGGTCAAGAATTGCTATTTGGAAGCATCTCGTTTCTTTTGAGTAATCACATCACGTCCATCTCTCAAATAAGCAACAAACTCTCCTTGTTGAGCTTCTTTTACCTTAGTGAGCTCCTTTTCAGCTTGTAGCGGTGTTAGATCTGGGTCCAACCAGATTTGCCTCCCCTTTTGAACTCACTGGAAACGTCGGAAGGCGAAGCTGACCATAAGTCCTCTCAGCAAGACGCTGGAGGAAGAACATCAGGACCTCCCCAAAAGAGAATGAGGGTGAAATCAAGCTAGATAATTCTGGTCGAAAACAATTGTGGACACCAGCATTCTTTGAGACCCGCAGGTAGTCGCAGTAGTATTAAGATATTCATGCAAATATTCACGAGCTTAATTTATTACCTAACCTTTTCTGCCGAAAAAGTTAAGCAGTAGATTAAATATAGATTAATTTAATATATAATTATTAATTAATCTGTGGATCTCAGATTATACTCTTTTAAGTGCGCCGGTCTGTTCATGCCTTATGGAGAATAAGCATCCCCAACGACCTCTGGCCGAACGAGGTTGGAGAAAGAGGAAATGTATCTTTTCTCTCCAAGCGCGTTGGCTCTTAGCCTTCAAGCCTAACCTAAGTTTTAAAGATTTGCTAGTCGTTATACTTTGTGTACTCTACTATCGCCACTGGCATCTCATGCATGTCTTTTTTCTCGAGACTGCCACTCTTCGTCACAATGGCGTCCGAGCGGACGAGTGTTAGTGAAGGGAGAAATGTGCTGTATTTTCTCTCCGAGCACGAAGAGAAACCTAACTTCTACGAGTTAAACTCGCCCTCGCATGTCTTTTTTGGACTGTCGTTCTTCGTTGCTGCTCGTCCTCGCTGCGGTCTCTCGATCTCTTGGAACTGACGATCGTGACACATATCTAGTGCTCTTTTTTGTCACTTTCCTCATATGGTGATTTCATCTTCTTGCGTCTGTTCACGCTGCTGCGGTGCCGAATTCTGCCGCTGCCGCTCTTGCCGCTGCCGTTGTTAGGTGTTGTTGCGACAGCTGTCGCTGCTGCAGTCCCTAATAATCACACTGCCATTCCTGTCTTTGCTTTCGTCTTCTCTGCTTTCTCTTTCATCTTCATCCTCTTGCTTGCTGCTGTCGTCGTGCTCTCGATTTCTTTGTAATCGCATCTGCTCTTGTTTTTCTCTTCCGACAGGACCATGTGTTGTGATTGATACTGTCATCAAGATCAAGACTGATGTCATTGCTGCACTTTCGCTTTCTTTTTAATCGCTATCGCTGTGGGCAAGGCCATGTCTTCGTCGGAGACGTGCTGCTGGTGTTCGTTGCTTTACTGGCGCCTTAGGAAAGGATGGCGATACATACTTCCTGATCTGCTACAAGGATGGACATTTCGTTCAATTCGTCCGTGATTTCATCTCCTTCATGATCATTCCTAGGTACTTCTCATTCTCATCTCTTCTCTTCGTGCATTGTTCTCGATGCATAGCGATTCTCAACACCAGGATGCGGCGGATGATTACAGTCTTCAGCTCTCGGTATGCCTAGACCTGTGGTTGTGCTCTCCAGTCTTGTGCTTGTCTCATCTGCTTCTCACCTCTTGCCTTCTAGCAGTCCTGCCAATCCCGTGCTTTTGCCGTCCATCCCTCCATCTCTTCTGCAGTCTATCGAGTCATTTTGTCCACACGAAATTGAAGGGTACAAGTGTCAACTTGACCAATTTGTTCTCTCATCGATTCTTCCTCCCTATCCCTTGCTCTCTTCTGGATTGCTCTCATTCTCCGAACCGCAGTTGTACCTCACTAGAAGCTATGTCTACATTGATTTTCGCTTTTGCTTCAAACCACCAGAATTCCTCCTGTCTGACTAAGGTTATGTAAAAAAATTTTACGCTTTCTCGGGAGCAACTGAGTGCTTCCAGTGTATAATAGGACCGTACTTATATATCGAGTCGAAAGAGTTGTACTCCATTTACTTTTCCTATACAAAATTCATTCGAATCCAAGAAAACAACAACCTCATGAATCCAGTTGTTTCCTCCGTTTACAAACAGAAATCTTTGAATGGCGTCTGCAAAGCGATCAAGACTAGAGTTTACATAATAAGTTGCAATCATTTCTCCTTTCCATCTGATGCAAATCTGTTCCTCATTCGAAGAGAACCACACTCCTGAAAACTCTTGAGTCTCTGTGACAGTTGTCAAACCGGTGAGGACCTCGACTTAGCATGTTGGGGCTCATTATGCGCTTTTCTGCAGCAAGAATGCGACAGCGGTCTCATCTCAGTGGAAAGAGGGGGAGGGGGCTTATTGCATATCCACGTTCAAGGAGTTTTATGCTTACAAGCCACCAGCCCGGTAGATGAGCTCCATGCTTTTAGATGGAGATGAGCTTTTAACTCTCTTCGACGCAGTTGACACCAAGAACAGGATGGAATTGAACTCCAACAACATTCTACATCGAGCGTTGCAGTACAACAAGTATAGAAGTCGGCACCCGCTTGGCAAAACAGAGAACTTGTCTGCGCTCTTTGGTTTGATCAGGCAAGTACGCTCTGTCTTGTAAGTGGTTGATGGGTAAAGGTATACAACGGGCTAGAAGCAAGGTGGTTTGGAAGTCCATCGTTAATCCGCAGACGATCATCATCAAGGATATCGATACTATTTCTTTTCCAACCATCAAGATCGGAGATGATATTTCAGTACATGCACTCCCGAAGATGAAGAACGATGTTTGGGTTTACCTTCTCTCATGATGGACATTGTCTGTCCACTATTCGAAACCGTGCGAGCATTATCAAACTACATATCGCTGTGCAGCGCTTTGATTCGAGACATCACAGCCAGACGAGCGGTTCAAAGTATTATACATCATCTCTTGCTGTACATAGATTGTATTTTCTAGCTATTATGTTCAATGCACGCATGCGAAACAGCGGAGCGTGCAGCTTGAAGTCCGGACCATGACACACAACCGGTGTTACAAGTACAGAATTTCAAAGCTTTATGTACAGTCTTTCTCGAGGATGAATCGACTATCCACTGTTTTCACTGGATGGAGGACCTTGGCGTGCACTTCCTTGTAATCTTTTCATTGTTACGGTTCACGCTGTGTCACAGCAAATGCTGGACACAGTGAATCCTTTTCACTGTGTTCATCCTCTGTACATTTTATCTCGAGGAGTCGAGATAAAATGTACAGGAGTTCAAGCTATTCACACTGATATCACTGTATCACATTACCTCTGCACATGTGAATTAAAATAAATACTTTTGCCTACTGTTTCTTGTGTCCAGGGGTTGAAGCTATTCACACTGATAGCACTGTATGTACATTATCTCTGCACCTGTGAATGAAACAAATTATTTGATCTTCTCTTTCATTGATACCACAGTCTGTTTTCATTTGCTAGCACAGTCTATGAGGAAACAACTTAGACTTCGCCTTCACTACTTCACGGCCAGCTACCAGGCATAGAATATTGCATCTGGACAGAGAGAAAATTAATTCGCTATCGATTTCCCGTCATAACTACATGAATCGTGCCGAGAAGGTGGCTGGTAAAGTTACGTAGACAGAGAAACGGGAATGGGAACTATTGCAAATACATAAGACTTCAGAGGACTTCATATGCGAATAAGATAATAAGATACCATGTTCATTATCATCAAGAGTAAAGTATAAGAAACGGCGGTTCTCCTAACGTATTCAAGTCCACAAGTTAGAGGATGGAGCCCGGACGACCGAAAAATATTCACCCACACCTTGATGTGACCAAGCCCCAAGAAAAATACGAGGAACCGAGAAAAAAATTTCCATTTCAATCCTGGTGAATATACATACCAAGTGGAGTTTCGTCGAAACGAGAGAAAAAGACAAGCGTGCAAGTCGGCGGCAGAAATCCAGTGCATGGATAGGGGGATGGGTGGGTGGGTGCACCATCATTCACTGTCATCTCCTATAATTCAGTAGATATAGTTAAATGAAATGAGAACATGAACTAGATGACAATACTCGATATAGATTGTTGACTTGGTTGATTTCACTACAGATATTATGGTAGAAGTACTGCAAAAGACTGGTTTCCTGAGTTCACTAGAGACATCATGGAAACGTGATGATATCTAAAAAAAGAATCAAAATTTCCGAACAAAGCACACATGGACGTAAGAGAAAGAGATGAATCATAAGGCGTGTGCGTATAGTCGTCATGACGATGCTATAAAGATTGACCTTGCGTAATAAAAAATCATTCTCAGTAACTTTAATTTATACCTTAATCCTTCCAAGAGAAAGGGTTAAGGTATAAATTAAAGAGCATGCATAATTCTCCTCTTCCGAACTTGGAATGGTGAATAAGCATCCCAAACGTTAAAGTGGCAGCGGACGGCGCGTTTGAGGAGTTGGGGTTAAAATCTTTAATGGTGGTTCGTTGACGGCAGGGGTAAGCGTGGAAAAGGAAAGGCACGCTTTTGCGGGCGAGAAAACTGACATGTTTGAAACTCCTTTTTACGCGGCAGCTCGCGGGCACGCTGCGTGTCGACCAAATCGTCTTTCTTTCGTCTTTCTTTCGTCGAGCGACGGTGCCGCAGCTCATGCAGGCGAGTGTGTCGTTGTGTGGAGCGTCGAGCGCTGGGACTGGCGTGCTGGCGTCGGAATTAGTCTTTGGGAATGGAGGGTGGCCGCGCATTTCTTCACCTCGGGTCTTGTTGCTTCGTTTCATTTCGTTTCATCACGGTTTGCTTGACGTCGCTGTTCTCTTCTCTTGCTTTGTTTTCTTTCTTCGATCTTTCTTTCTTCTCTTGCAGCGCGATGGTTCTTGGTTTCCTTCCCGATGACAATGCTAACTGGTCGTTTGCTCGGTTTTCCTTCACTCCGTGGAAAATCGAGCAAACGAGCTTTGTTTTCTGCGTTGTTTTGGAGGTTCACCAGATGGCAGCACTGTGCAGGTTCGTTGGAGGTTGATTGCCCTCTTGCGACGACTTTCGATGAAGTGGAATCTTGTCTTCTTGAGCGGCGGGTCGTTTTTATGTCCGTCTTCGAGATGGCTCGGCGCTTCTTTTGCATTGTTGCATTCTTGCATTCGTCGATGGCTACTGACACAGAAACTGACAGCAAGGATTGTACCGATGATGAAATAGTCCTGTCTCCGCGCGCATCGTCTCGTGAGTGCAGCCCCTCACTTGTGGGAAGTAGTCGTGAGTGCAGCCCCTCACTTGTACCGTCCACTCCACCGTCGTCACTGCCTTCGTCGTTATTGGAGTCTCTTGAAGTGGTTTGTAACCATGGGATAGAAGGTTATAAGTGCGAGGTCGATAGATTTGCTATTCCGACGATTTGTCCTCCTTATCCGTTGCTCTCTTCGCGTTATATGTCTTTCTCGGAGTCGGAGCTGTATCTCACAAGGAGTTACGTTTATGTGGATTTTCGTTTCTGCTTGAAGCCGCCTGAGTTTCTGTTAGCGGTTTCGGATTACGTCAAAATCTCGTTTTCATTCTCTGGAGCAATCGAGTGTTTTCGTTGTATAATCGGTCCTTTCTTGTATGTCGACTGTGAAGATTTGTGGCTTGTTTTGAAGGATAGTCGCTCCATGATCTTTTGTTACCCGAAGTACATCCTGCAGGGGGACAGTTTAAAGCCTGTCATGTATTCAGTCTACAGGCGAAACACGAAGTTGTGCGTCTGTCGGACGATCAATACGCGAATTTACCGTATAGGTTGTAAGCACAAAGCGTTTCTTTCCGATGCAGATGCGGCAAGCTGCTCGCGCGAAGCGAGCAGCAGCCACTCCGACTGTTCCTCGTTTGAGACAGACTGTGGCAAGAATCCTTGAAGTGTCGTTGACTGTGGCGCAGACTGGCGGGGACCTTGATCTTGCTTGTTGGGATGCACTGTGCGGTTTTCTGCACCGCGAGTGTGAAGCAGGTTTGATATCCGTAGAGAGGGGTGGTGCTCTTTTGCATATTCACATCCAAGGTGTGCTGTGTCTGCGGACGTCCAGTCCTATCGATGTTAAAAGCAGAATTGTCGGTGTTCTTGGTTGGAAGGGAAGTTGCAGGCCACTGGGTGGTGAGGTGTGCGTTAAGAGACTGAATAACCGTGGCCTCCATACCTTTGTAGGTATGGTCGGTTACTGCATGAAGGACAAGGCTGAGGTGCATCATCGCTTTTCGATGAAAAACATCACTGACTCGATGCTTGCAGATGGGGACGAGCTATTCACTCTTTTGGGTGCAGCTGATACGAAGAATCGAGTGGAGCTGATCTGTAATAATGTTTTGCAGAGGGCTCTTCAGTACAATAAGTATAAGTGCAGACACCCACTTGGGAGTACATTGCGTAGTTCGTTGCGGTCGATGGTCCGGTCTGGAAAGTACTCACCCTCGTGCAGGTGGCTTATGAGAAATGGTATCCAGCGTGCGAGGAGTGATGCCTTGTGGAAGTCCATCGTCCATCCGGAAGCAATAACGATGGGTGACATTGACAGTATATTTTTCGCCAACCAGCAGGGTCGCAGGAGGTATTTCGATGGTCTGAGTGTAGAAGAGGAGGAACGACTGCAGAGTTTGCCTTCTCCAAGAATAGACACGAACGGCCCATTCTTTGAGTCGGTGGACGCCTTTCTGGAGTATATGCCAGTGTGCAGTGCATACCTGCGAGATATGACATCGAGACGAGCGCAAGGTAAGTGTTCACTGTTTTGTTTTCTGTTGTTCTTCTTTTCCCTTGCTGTTCGTCTGCCTCTGTTGTTCCTGATTTGTTTTTCACTTGTTGCTGCAGGTACCGAGGAAACATCAACCGAGCAGGGAGCAGGCGAGAGCGTAGCAGTAGATGAGGAACTGTGATAGTGTACAGTTTAGCACGTAAAGTACACTGATAGTGTACAGTTTAGCACTGTAAAGTACAATATGTGTGCAGAGTTGAACGTAGCACTGTTGTGCCAAATATGTAGGATGGCTGTAGATAGGACGTAGAGGAAACCGTGCTGAAAACTTGTACGCAGCACAGTAATGTGCGCAGTATGTTTCTATCGATTTCAACTGAATAATAAAGTTTCGAGCGGTCCACCGTGGCCTTTTCACTGTAAACGCTGGGTGTCGTGGGTTGGAGCTGAAGCTTTGTGTCCCGTAAAAGAAAAGAGGGCAGTGGAATAGAAGTAAAGGTAACAAGAGCGGAAGGCGAGAAATGAAGATCCGAAAAAACCGTGCGGCGGCGGAAGCCTTTATTGTAGGGGAATAAGCAGGGCGGTAAAATGGAGGGCGCAGACCTTATGATATGGAGAGGGACGAAAACAACCAAAAGGGTAGAGACTTGGTAACTGTAGGTAGAAGGAAAATAAAAGCCGCGGCGTGGGGGGAAACAAACTGAAAAGCAACTGAGGTGAATAAGCAGCCCCCGACCTAACCTCGCCTTCGCGGCCTAAGGCCTTATCCTCTACTTCCGTCTAACCTCCCGACCTGGACCTAACTCTAAGCCGTGACCGACCGTCCGTCTCCCGGAGTCACCAGGCGGCCTTTAGCCGTTTAAGATCATTGCCGACCTGGACATGAAACGACGATGGGGGATCCTGTGGTTAGTTCGCGACCGATTACCTCTTCCGCTGGTGAATATGCATCCAGAGAGAAAGGTAACATGTAAGGAGAATATCGTGCTTTCCCGCATCACTTTCCTCGACTCATGCTTGCTATGTATCATAATCTTAATTCTCTATTATTCTAAAGATTTGGACCTAACATATATCTATTATTGATAACTCAAACTGAACATGGTACCAACTAAGACTAAATATTCTAGAGATTAAATTTTAGGTGTATTACTTGAAGCCATAACCTATGCAAATCATTTCCGGAACCA
The DNA here is from genome assembly GCA_036924285.1 of Asterella californica. Lineage (NCBI taxonomy): Eukaryota > Viridiplantae > Streptophyta > Marchantiopsida > Marchantiales > Aytoniaceae > Asterella > Asterella californica. Next base: position 1,232,549 of record JAYKYS010000013.1, read on the forward strand.
ATCTCCATCAGGAATGTTGTCTCTATTTTTCTCTTGTTCTTGCTTCTCTATTCTCTCAAACTAAGGAGCATGCATATTCTTGAGGTACAGTTAGAATGCTTGAGTGCTTTTGACTAATTTATTCTCTATCTCTTCTAGCCAGAAGGGTTAGAGAATAAATTAACGTCTTGATAGAATTATGCATTTTTCTTAACAAGCTCTGGATCAAGTTTGGTTGACAGGTTATGTCTGGATCTGCAGCCACTCCAGACTTGATTATCATTTATAATGAGAGATAAATTTAGTTTCTTATAACAGTTTAGTTTAGAATTTGTATATTATAACAATTACATCTTTTTTTTAACAGAAAGCGCACAATAATTAGATGCAGAAGCTGTGGGGGGAGAATATATATGCTCTCAACTTCTTCTCTTTGTAGTATATGAACTTTTTACTTCATCTACATTCAGAATGTTTTCTGTTCGTGTCTTGCGCCATCCTTGCATTATTTTGGGATAATTACTATGCGTGTCTTTCATAAAAGGAAGTTATGACTTTTCAGGGTTTCACTTACCATCATCCGTTCCATGTTTGAATCTAAATTGCAGAAGCAGTGGTTCTAAGCAAGACAACCAAGTGAGCCTTAGGAATATCTAGATGCCATTTGTATTTACAGTACTGGAGGAATTATGCTGGTCAGCAATAACGGTTGTACTACTTGAACGTCACTTGAAGCACAATCATTACAGAGACAATGCACTAAAGTTCGGGAACCCTCCATCAGTGACTTCATCTGATATTCAATCAATCAACTAGAAGCTACCTGAAACATTCATTGATTCTGAATGTTACACTTGTAGACTTTTTAGGATGATGGCCTGGTGATGCATTTGTCATCTTCTTCCGTTGAAACCGTCCGCATACGAAATTCTGATCCTTCCATGCAAATGAGACACGTTCTAGCAAGCTTGAGAGCATTTCAAATACATGATTTACCGTCTGACTTTCACTCTCAAGAAAAGAAAAAGAAAGAACCATTCGCGGCATTTTGTTCTCATATCATTCATAGTGCGATGATGATGTAAAGGCAACTACACTAATTATTACAAATAGTGTTATTATCTAAATGGTGTGACTGGTGAAGTAATGTTGATAAGATCAATTTGAAACATTTGCATTTGCAGGCAGGTCTTAAATCCTCTCGAACTATATTTAGAAAATATGCCTGAGTAACCCAATCGCAGAAGCGACCCCAAATTGAGACAGTAACACTAACTCGCAGTTCGATTAACACCATAAGAAACAGAAGAACGGGAGAGTTGAAGAAGAGATAGAAGTGCTTTACATACTCAATTTTCTTGACTGTACTATAAGAAAGGGTGATAACATATTTGAATCCACTTTCTAATTAGTGTGACTGCGAAATTAATATTACTAACACTAATTCATAAGTAAGTTTTGAAATCGACGCTCGACTAAATAGTTTTCATAACACTATTTGCACTAATTAGTGTAACTACAACAACTGCAACAGTTAAATGCATTATCTGTTACTGAAACAAGTGGTACAAGTAGTTCGTATGCAGTCTTGAAGAGGGACGTTCATCATTGCACTTCTCGTAAAAAACAGAGGAAGTTAAACTGAAAGCTAACTTTTCCTATGAAAACAGGGGAAAACTAAATTACACATCATTGTCATGGAATGAAACCAGTAACAAAACCTTAAGGTAACCTTAATAATCAAATTAATTGATTTATAATATCCATTGTTTATTATTTCCTTGGATGGAAATTTATGTTCGAAGTATTTCACTCTATGTCGAGTTTGAGAACGTCCACAATGAAATTTGAAATTTCAGCTTTGTATGTGGCATGTATGTGGTGATAAACAGAAGTGCTAGTGAATTAAAACACGTCTTACGACACTTTCATTAAGCAAATGGCTTTCATCAGGTACGTGATAACTTTTAAAAATCCTTTCAAAGACATGAAATGTAAAGCAGCCCGTCAATTGAGTAGTTCCTCAACTGAAGGCCCGAGAGGAGTAGAATGTTTAGGAATGAGAAGTCAAAACTACAATCTGCAGCATAAAATATAAAAATATAATGTCTCTACTGTTTTGCGAAGAAATCTACTGTTTAACTATTTCTCATACATACATACCCAGTCGGGATGCCATGGGACTGTAGTTCTGCTTCCCTGTCCTCGTTAGCCTTTGGCTACTCCTGCCGTTTGTGGTGCTTCCTCTGCCCCCAGCAATAAACGAATTGAGGTGGGATCTGGTTTCACTGGCACGGGGTTGCTTGGCTGCCTCCCGCTGTATGCTGTCTTTTATTTAATAAAGTTTCTCGGGTGTGCTGCAACCTTTCTTGAGAAAAAAATAAAAAAACAAAACTATATTTTTAATATGATCATAGTTTATCAAATTAACATATAAAAATTATGCTTTATCAACCAATTGGAGTTTATCAAATGTCTTGCATGATACCCCAATCGTGATTATCAAATCTCTTGTGTGATAACCCACTACAGAGGATGTATCTTACATACAGCCACTCCTAAATACCAAGAGGAGAGACTTTATATTTCTAGATCCTTTACAAGTGGGCAAGTGCTTTTCTTGTCCTTTCGAACTGAAATCGAACGGTTTGGAGTTATAAGGAGAGCAAAAGAAAGTGAGCAAGTTTGGACTCTGGAGGAGGTTTCAGTGGCAGAAAGTATACCATTCGGAAAAGATAAAGTCATCGGAAAGGAATTCCCTGTTACAAAAGCATCATGATCACTACACAACGCCTGTTGATTGCCTGCACCTTACATGCATTGTATTGTCTGAACTTCGGTCATGTAGCGTAATGTATTTCGATGTTTTTGCTATACGACTGCTGATGGTGTAGTCATTCATAAAGGATACTGGAATATAAAGTCTCTTCTCTTTTGTATTTTGGGGTGGTTTTATGTATTATAAATCATTCTCCTTAGGCAAACCATTTGTAAATCAGATTGATTGATATGATATTTATAAGTTAATTGTTAATCTATAATTTTTAAACAGTATTGTTAAAATACAGTTAGACTATTTATTCTCTTCGTAAAACAGTCGAGAACTTTTATTTTTTCAAGGAACATCTTAATGTAAAACAGAAACCACGATTTTAATAGTGACTTCTCGTCCTAAATATTCCACTCTTTTCCATTCCATCTCGAAGAGAACTTTAGGACTGAGAAACCACTCCTTCCCGTGCTTATGCTATACATCAAGGTGTTCTGCTTGCAATAACATGAAGTATTCGCTTGAGAATTATATGATAATTATCCAAAATGTTATATACAACTAGAAGCGTACACGAAATTTTCACCGAGTTTTTGGTTTTTGTCTTGTTATGCATTTCTGCAAAACCGAAACGCTCGAGTTTGGAGATAGCGAGCGCGAGTACGTTGTTTAACTTCGTTTTGAGCAACTTAAACCCTTGTATATTATTCACCTCCTCCATCAAGCGATGGAGGAGGCAAATCTTCTCCGTTTTAAATTTTTTTATTTATTCAGATGATAGATTATATCGGTAATATAATATATTTTTACTAGACAAGACTCCTGCATTAAGTCTTTGGAATGCGATTGCATGTACAATATTTAAAAGCTTTTTCCACCACCCTCTACATGCATGTTAAACATAAAATGTAGTTTTTTCATGAGAATAGTCTAAATTGTAACGTAGAGAAATGAACTGCACAAAGTTCCGATAAGTGCGTTGAGGTCGGTGGGATGGTTAATACTGGTATTGGAGTGGAGTGAGGTCCAATGTTCCGAACCTCTCGCATCCTCGATGCACGTATCAGACCTGTGCATGAGGATACGCAACTTGGGGTCGAAGAAACACGAAAAGGAAAGAAAGCTCTAGTATGGAGGTATTATTAGGGAGTTTCAAAACTAAAACAAAAGATTTTCAAACGTCCATAAGGACAAAAAAAGGTTGTAATTTCTCAAGGTCAGCTTTGTCTGGAGCTGTGTATCGCTTAGACTGGTGTTTTCAGGGGTTTCACAACTATCCTTTGTGTGAAGTTGATAGGATTTGTGTCGTAGAAATCTTTCACATGAATAGACGATAACTATATGAGGCACTTTAATGGGAATGACAGTACTAAATCATCTCAGAATGAGACCTGCATGTAGTCTATTATTATATCTAAGATGTTTACCTTTTCCATTTTTTGATGGAGGAGATAAATATGTAGGGTTTAATTTAGTACTTAACCGTTCTCGCAGGAAGGGTTAGGTACTAAAATTACGTCAGTGTTTATTAATGTATAAACAGCTTGTTTATACATTAATAAACTTTAGGTTCCCGGACTTGTACTTTTGACAGCACGGCTGCGTATTCATCCTTTATGGTTTATATCCTTGTCTCATCGTGCTTCCAGGCATGGGTTAATAATTAACATTTAGAAAATATTTTGATTATTTCTATCTATTTGATATATAATTTTATTTAATATCTATATATTTTTGATATCACTAACAGAAAAACATTTCCCTAGAAGTTTATCGAGAATGCATATTCACGGATGTACACTTAGAAGGAAAGAGATATTTTGATTAATATATTTTCTAACTTTTGTTATCGAAAGAATAAAAGAATAAATTAATGGATGGATGAATTGATGCAGTTTTGTTAGTAGTGTTCTCGCACTTATCATATCGTGTCCTTGCATACTCTTTGTATAACACACAATATACGTTTAGATACCCAGATAAATAGCACGATAATGATCCTACGAAATCCACCGATAATAAATTTCTTTCTGATCAAAATGTTACGAAATATCTCGACAACTACTCCACAGTTATTTTCCGTTGATCCAGTCCGAACCGAGTACAGGGTTAAACGTCAAATCCCTATAGAGAGTAGCTAGTTCCCTCCATACTAGTTACTAGCTTTGGGTTCACACACTAATATTATTAAGCCGCTAATTAGTTGCTCACGTGTGGACATCTGAAGAGTCGAGTGTAACATCTCCAAAGTAAAATGAAAAGGCACGAGTGAGTTTTTTCTCCTTGAGTCTCTGCACCTATTTCTTTTTAGCACACAAAATTTGGCTCAGGATGACCTAATCTTTCTCTTTTTCTTCATCCAAGGTTTCCCTGAATTTATGTTTTTGAATTAACGATGAAACGTTATTTACCAAAAAGGAGACGTGGATAACTACAGACTAATGATTCCTAAGTGCATGTAGACCGGGTCAAGCACTCTCATCGACTGGTGTATATAGTCCATGGACTGTTTTTAATCCCATCGATGGATGTTATGGACTCTTAAAAACAGTTTTCTAGATTCTAAAGATCTAGATTGCATCGACCTTGCGAATTATGAGGTGAAGATTGTGACCGAGTTGTGACCATGCAACTCTAAGGTCACTTAATATCGTCTAATAGCATACCATGTATATATATTACTTAATATTGAATGCAAATATCTCAAAATGTTCCCTTTTATAGATTGATTTAATTATTATAGCATACAAAATATTATAATGTTAGAGACTTCTTTAATACAAATCAAGATCATAAATTATAAAAGTACACAATACTATAGTTAGTAAATATAATTAGATAAGTAGTAATGATAATTCAAGACTAGATTGTGATCATACCCATTATAGTCAATTTGATTAATCTAACATGAAATATTTCCATCTGTTAACAAAAGCGAAAGCTGGAATAAAATTATATACTATTAAATATTAACATATCAAATGATAAAGTATCAAACTGTGATATTTAGTATAAATCAAACAACAATGTTCACTAAGTTCTATGATGTAGGGAACGAACCTATAGGTGATAGTTTTTTTTTTTAATGAAGCATTGATTATTCTCGTTTTCTTGCTGTCGGACTTTCTACATCCGAATGTTGCTGTCCTTGTACGGACTGAACCCTCCGTCGGGACTCGAGTCCACGAGGCCCCGGCTATGGGTGGATGGGGCTTGCAACAAGCTAATGCTCGCTGGCCCCAACCTATGATACTAGTGACTTCCTCGAGATATAGACAAGATTTTGAGCGTCCCTAGTTGAGTTTAGCGAGTTTCTACAATAAGTACGTAGTAACTAAGAATTTATTTTTCAGTTATCGCAGCTCAAGCCACGGAAATTGAGTAATCAATAGATAATTCTAATTTAAAATTTAATTTACTAATTCGCAGGGCTTCTGGTTCCTAACATATCTGCAATTGCTGATTGCTTGATGAGTCCTGACCAATTCGATTGAACACAAAGCAATGCTCCTTAGAGGACCTGGTCCAGACCATCCGGTGCTAGGCTCTCCTTAACTGACGTCGAGGCAGAAACTGTCCACTTAACTCAAGACAGATCAATATATGTTATAACTGGTTTATTAAGAAACTTGTATCAAAATAGATAATTAATATTATTAAGTTTTTACACGAGATATTTTCTTGGCTTTTGTGGTAAAAACCAAATAATCTCGATTTCCTCACGCAAACAAAAATTAGTGACTGTCTAGTTGTGGACCAAATAACCTCCATACTTAGTCTAGTTGTGCAATCCATTTACTCAACACAATGTCATACTGTACAATCCTTCAGTGCTACAGGTATATAGTGTTTAATTATAAGACCTAGTTTTATTCCATGTGAGAGTAATACACTGACACACAATACGGCCAGTAGCTTCTCGTGGATTTTCATAACCCTGCTGTGCATAAATAGGAAAGGCTTCTGAAACAGATGACCACATTATTGTATTTATAATAATCATTATGGAAATTGATTGAGTAGCCCATTTTATAATCAAGTTATTAAAGTTTCTGTTTTGCATAGTTAGATTATTTATTTCAAATAATTTTTACGAATAGTTTTATTATTTAAACTACTCAATTTTACAAGATCTGCCATTATGGTAACAATAATAATAAATAAAGAAAAATTTTCTACTTTATAATATCAATTTATATTAATATATCAATTTATATTTAATAGATAAATTGATATTAAATAATTTTATCTAATGTCAACAAAAAAAGGACATAAAAAATTTGAATTTTTTATTCATTCATAGTATGATAAGTTGCTACAATGGAAGGCGATATACGATTTAAATGACGAAAAATCAAATATTTAAAGACTGTGTCTAAAATGACTGGAAATGTTGAAACAAAACATGAAATTACATGTTTATTATGAACAAATCCAAAATGTTCTAAACAAGAACTTATTACAATTTCCCAACCATGAGGAGAATGAAATCCAATACATAAATCAGTTAATAAAAGAATAAAAAAAGCTTTCATTGTATCGCTTAAGCTATAAAATAATTCTTGAGCCCAAGAATTTAAAAGAACAAATTGACTGGTTCTGCCGTAAGAAAAAACCTCTTGTTTTTATAAACATAAATTAACCATTAATTTAAGCCATTGAATATTAATGGCTCCTTTTTTATCCATTTTTTTTCAATTTTTTGCAAAGTTTTTTTTTTTTAGAGATGCTTTATAAGTACCTTGTATAGCTTCTTCAATTTGTTGATTAAAAAGAATGCGTCCTGCTGTTGTACAAATATAAGTACTAATAATTTCTTGATTAATATTTTTTCTGAGTTGGTAATGTTCATAAATTTGAAAAAAATTTCCAAAAGGTTTATACTGAATTTCAATAGGTCCTTCTAAGTTGAGTAAAGTGATTATTCGTAAATTTATTTGCCATCGAAGCCATAATGAACTATGTAAATAAATATGTTTTTGTTGAAGAGCTCGAAAAACAGTATCATAACTAGAAAAATAAGGTATTTGAGAAAAAAATTTATGATTTTGTTTTGATGGATGATATTTATTTCCATATATACCTTGATTATTCTCAATTGTTAACATATAAAGTCCAAGAAGCATATCTTGACTTGGTATAGAAATAGGTTCTCCTGTAGCTGGGGATAATAAATTTTTATGAGAAAGCATAAGTAAACGAGCTTCTGCTTGCGCTTCTAAAGATAAAGGTACGTGAACAGCCATTTGATGTCCATCAAAATCAGCACTGAAACCACCACAAACTAAAGGATGTAAATGAATCGCTTTTTTCTATAGTTAATTTTGGGTCGAGCTGGATTTGAACCAGCGTAGGCATTGCCAGCGGATTTACAGTCCGTCCCCATTAACCACTCGAGCATCGACCCAGATAGAAAGATTTTTTTCTACCTGAAAAAAAAAGTGCAAAATTTTTATTAATTAGTTGAAGGCCTTTTTTATTACCCCCAGGGGAATTTATATCAAAAAATTTAATTAATAACCCATTGGACTTAGCAAATAAATGGATTGTTTTTGCTTTTTGGCAGAAATTTTTTTCTTCACAAATATTATGGCAAACGAAAAATTGTGAGTTAAATTTTCAAAACATACCAGTTCCATTGCAATTTGGATTATCTCATTCAAAAGGAATTTTATTAATAGGTCCAATAGAAACTGGAAGATCTTATTTAATTAAAAATTTAGCAGCGGAATCCTATGTTCCTTTATTCAAAATTTCCATAAACAAACTTTTATATAATAAACCTGGTGTTATAACAGAAAATTGGATGAGTATTTTAATTGAAAGTTTACGTAGGCTAAATCTTACTTTAGATTTTGCAAAAAAAATTGTCACCGTACGGTTTAATTCTACACTTTGTTTGTTTGGATTTGGTTGTGTCATAGTTCTAAATTTTTTTTTAAGTTTATCGTTGAATAAACTGCATTGCTGATATTGCTCCTAAAAAGAAAACTGTAGGTACAGCTAATCCGTGAACGGCTAACCATCTTACTGATTTGAATTTAGAACCAGGAATTTCAATAATGTAAGATAAATAACATTTGGAAAAAATATTTATGTTAAATACTTATGCTGAGTGAAGGTTATTTTGTTTTAATACCTTCTGTCGTATACTCTCGATTAATGTAGCCTTCAATACTAATTTACAGTGTTAAACACAAGGTTAAACTTATGTAAAAATGTTTTCAAATTATAAAATGTTATAAAAAATTTGAAAACTTTTTATAAGTATACATATTAAGAAAGCCTTACATGTTGAAATTGACAGTGCAAAAGCTTCGTTAATTTTTTTTTCATTTTTTCGGTATCTTACTATCTTCAAATTACCCAAGTAAAGGAGATATCCAGAGGTGGATCTTCGAACTGTTAAATCGATATGTATGTTTGGTTTAATTTGATAAACATTATTTAAAGTTAATAATAATTTTAACAAGATGTTGTGCTTGTAGTGGAATTGCGAGGCTATGGGTTAGCCACTTATCCACATTGAAACCCTGTCCTCCTCTAACCCTGTCATCTGATAAGAAATAATACACAATACGAGACAAAGAAACTCCTCCGTCCTTCTCTATTCTAAACCGTTGGATAATAAGACAAAATACTCTAAGGAACTCCTCCAAAAGTCCCTCTTCCTGTCCAGTTTTCACAAATCGACGTGTAACGTATAACTATTCTAACGCATAGCAAAAACTATATTGTTCACCAAGCAAGAACACCATAGCAAGAACACGGCTATGAGGTTCCACGAGGAAGAGAACAGCCTGTCCAACCTCGACTAAAAGATTTCCCGCGATATTTTTCACATCACACCCGGCCGGTTTAACTGGTTACCGGTATTTAATCCTTACAGTAACGGTGCAGTCGCTTCCTGTGAGCGTCCAAGATAACAGAGAGAGGAAGAACTTGATCCTGGTATTTTTTCTACTTACCTCTACCGGTACCAAATTTTGGGACTCAAACTCTTCACAGTTTCCTGGTTGTATGGAGTACAGTTTCTGCATGAGTGAAGCTCCTGTTACATCGTTTTCGATCGATGTTGGTAACTACTAACTGGTTCATAAGGTGAACCCTTTCGTGATTCTTACTGAAGCGCTTGGATACCTCTGCACGGGCATTGCATTCTGTGAGCTCTAAAAATCTGTCTAAATTAGTGTCTAGTTTAAAACTCAAACTCACACCAATTTAAATTGCACTCTGAATTCAAAGCACGATTAACTCAAGAGACGGAATGGACATACGCACTCGAAGAAATCTTGTCTTATCTTTATCAGCACCGCGGAGAGAAGCACTGGAGACAAAGCGAGTCATCCTCGGCCAGCCGAGATGATCTTGAATGATACAAATTCAAGAGACACATCCTACACGCAAGCTGGCCGTGGATGGAATAAGACAAACTAGGTACTTGACATGAAGAACTTTGCCTTAAAGATTTCAACCGAAAGTGGCTTCTACTTGCTCCTGACATGCTGACACGTCGGTAGGTTATAATGAGCGCTCAATCGCAGCTGGTTGTGCGGGCGCCGCGTACGGTAGAGCAGTTCCAAAGGAAAGCGCACCGGGCTGGGACCCATTCTTCTCTTTTCGGCATGCAGCGAAGCACAAAGAGAGTTCTAGAGGTTAGATCGGAGATCAAACGAGTGTGCAGATTCAAGGAACTCTGTTCGCTTGGAGAGAATGTTTACATCGCGGATTTACGATCACAAGGTAACGCTCAATTGCTTTGTCGCCAGGTGTCTTTTCTTCTCATTGATTGCTCCACTATATATTTTCATTCAAGGTTGATTTCTGACCAAATCCATGTCAACACGAGAGGTAACTAGGTAAATTCTTTCCCAGTTGGTTCGTCTCCGCTAGTATTTCACAATTAGGAGCCGAAGAACATTGGGTAGTAATCGCGAAGTAGCCGAAATTCGATACAAGCTCCACGAGCACCTACTGAAGCGGTGAAAAGATTACTAGCTGTCTTCAGTTTATATTTGAAAGCGAGAGTCAGGGAGCAGGAATATGCAAAACATAGATATCGTTGGTAGGTGCAAATCACGGATACAGTATTATAACCCTTATAATACTGTATCGTCTAGAGCACATAATGCACGGGCTCAGTTTTAAATCCGTTGCGTTAAACTCAGAAACCTTCGTACACTCCTCAGAAGTTTGCAGGAAATTCATTGACCCGTACTTCAGAGTCTTTAGGTTTACACCAGAATCTCAAACTCACTTGCAGTTCGACTGATTGCTTTAAAATGCTTTCTAAACCAGAAGATCCAGCGCTCGGGGTAAAAAGTTTCCGGAACCGGAAATTATCCGAAGGTAATAAACGTAACCGGTTTTTATCAGTCATTTATTGATCTTTAACAGGTAACTTGTCGTTTTGTAAAATTTTAACCTACAAAATATCCGGCTGGAGATAATTTCAACCCGACTTTTTGGAATTCCAACCGGTTGAGAATACAAAGAATTCCGGGAGCTGAGAAGATCGAGCGCTGAGAAGATCTCGGTCGTAGTAATTCTCACGGCAGATAGATATATTCATTGTTCGTGTCTTCTCTTCAGGTTTGATGTCCTATCCGTGACAACTGCCGACCTCATCATAGTGTTCCTAGGTATGGTGCAACAGGTTTGCACCATGCACTGAAACAATGAGAGCCTTCACAGGTTCAACTTCAATCCGCAGGGTTGGATGCAGAGCGATTTCGTCTGTCGGGGTATTCTGGGAAGGCCTTATCCTCGAGACTGCGTTAGAGTTTAAATTTGAGAGAGAGGAACTGGAAAGTGGGAAGATACAGTTGTTTATGTGCACAAATTGGGGGTTGAGTTTTCATTTCACAAGGACCGGTACAAGCGAGAATGATCATTTTCAACAAAGCTTCTACTGAAAGTTAGAAGTACAATACTGGGGCTCGCCGCTCTCTTTCCAGCCGTCACGATGTCCTGCTTGTGGTGCGGTTATGCTTGTCCTTTCAGTTACTGAGAGGTTGGTCAGACTCCCGCTACACTGTCGTACCAGTATTTCATTTAATGTATCGGAAGCCAGCCAAAGCTTTCTATAACCAATTAGAAACAGTCCCGCATAGAGACTGTAGCAGTAGTTTATAAAGTACTACTATTGGTAGAAATCTCTGGTTGTCCTTATCGGACGTCAGACCCGTACAGCACCATGCTGTTGACTGTTATCAAGATATATTCAGAAGAACTACATATGAGGACCTCAGATGCACGTGGCCCTCTGGGTGGTAAGTAATTAGTTTATCCCAGACTTTCTCTCTGCGGTCTCTTTACTGACTTCACGAACACCTGAATTAATTGGAATTGAGAGCAATTTGATAACCGTCATCGCACAACTTGCATGCTTATCAGAGCAAAGCAGCAATATGAACCGAGTGAGGCACTGAGTCTGCGTTCACGTTGTCCAAACTGTCCACCTCCAAGCTCTTGCACATTGCACATTGTCGGGATGGTTCGGTAACTGAAAGGTTCCGGAGAACCTTCTCCATAGCACGTAGATTCTATTCACTTTTCGTCCGGAGAGAACAATTCCAGAATAATGGAATCTCTTATCATCATCAAAGGTGCATTCATTGAGTAAATAACTACATTGCACATAGTTGAAATGATTCGTTCTTTAAGTGACTAACTTTCGGGGATTAATTTACTTCCTACTACTTAATTGGGGTGAGTGCGGGAAATTAATGATTATATTCCTAAAAAATGGGAAGTTCTCCTTAAGTACTCATCAGGACACCTCCAGAAAACCGGAGAATTTACGAGATCTCAACGCAGGCTGAGGAGATGGATATAACAGACCTACCAAGTCGTGGGTGATTCATCACCTGACTCCCTCCACAAGTCTTCTGTACCATCATTAGACCACTTCCTGCATCTGCCTTGATCATAGAGAATTTGAAGTACGCATCCATAGGTTCTACGTACGACGTAATGAATGAATCGAAGCTGCGGGCTGAGAAAACCGCGACTGCAGCGCGGAAAATTCCTCTAGCAGGAAGAAGGAGGTCCAATCGGGATTCGGTTTAAATACAAATTTTTATATGGTCCCCTGATCTGATGCGACCGGCGACATTCAACTATTGAAATCTGCAAGCTCTAGCGCACTGTAAACTCGTGTTAGTCTGATGCTGAAAAGCCTTCGGGATGAACTTGGATAGCCTCCTGTACGATGATCGTTTTACTAGCTGAACATGTGACCAGCACGCCTGGCATGTTGGTCTGGCCCTCGACCTGGGAAGTTCAGGTCGGGGATCCCTGCTACTGGCGGGGGTTGGCTTGCAGCGGTCACACCAAGTCGTGTGGGCTCTCCATGGGCGAGGCGGGCAACTGCAAGGGGGTGTGTAACTCGTGTAACAGCTAAGCTCCACGGCGACAGAGTTCTATAAACAAAGGTAGCTACGCATGTAAGTGCCTAGAAGCTTTGACTTGTACCCATTTGTGAAGTTCACTGGATCTAGACAACGCGTGAAATGGCAAGTGATATTGCTCCTCCAATAGCGCAGTCCAGCAAGAGGCTTGCATTCTAGATCTCTACGCAGTAGCAGCTGCATGCAGGTAACATTATTTACCGTACTCGACATACATACCTTTTTAGGAATTTTACGTATCGGCCTTTTCTCTCCTTGTGACTGGGCTGGATGGGTGCCTATTGAGCAGAGGTTACAAACCTCTACGAAAAGACATCCCAAAAATATTTGCGTCGAGGTTTCCTCCACGTAGATGTCATTACTATGGGTGCTGCTGCGTTACAGCTAGCACAGTAAGAAGGTCACTGTAACGCGCATGTCTGACAAACTGCCCTAAAGTTTGTAGTGTGATTATGGTTATTCTCCGAGGGACTTATAACCTTCTTTTGGGTCAGAGTAAAGCAAAAGCATAGACACAGCTTTGTCTAACATGTGTAGACATCATTTCATGGTGTCTCGTCCACTATATCCTTCTCGCTCCTTAGAAGCCAGGTTTCCAATCAAGCAAACTACTTTTCTGAAGATGCCCAAGTTGTACGTGGCCACTCGTCTCCGCCGTTCCTCCCATCAGTTAATGATTTTCGTTTGCTGAAAAATCTGGTATTTAACGTTTCATGCTCTTTCTGACTTGCAAGCTTCGTACAACGTCCTGTGTTGTTGTAAGTAACGTCATCTTTGTTGGACTTGGTATATACTGGTAGACGAACCTTTAGACGGCCGATCTGGACAGCGCAAAGGGGTATGTTCCAAGAATAAAGTATTCGTGCTCATTACAGTAGAATGATGGTCGAAGACCTTTCTTTTCGGAACATGTAGTGGATCTAAAAGGGCCATATTGATTATACATATACTATTCTGTACTAAAAGGGCCAGATGGGAAGATAATAATCCAACTTCTCAATATTGTCTACAACAAAGGTTTTCGTAATATAGGATTTGATAAAGGTAGGTCAGGAATCTGCAGTTATGTTCTTCTCATTCAGAAGCCTACAAGAAGTATCACCGTTGATTACTGTGGGAATATTTTGACCTTTCGCACGGACTTCCGGAAGCCAAGGCCAGCTGTTGTTAGTGCTGTTCTCGTACAGTCAGTTTGTTCGCCCGCAAAATGACATGATAATGTCAGCTAAAACATGAGATCTGCCATGGCTACGAGGCCTTCGAGATGTATGGCTTTCTTCCTCCTAAGGCACATGAAGATCCTGATCAGAAGTACAAGCGACGTCCCAGTACGGTTGTAACTGTAGCCAGCCAAGAGTATTCCTCCGGAGATGACAGAACACTGGCAATGGACTAGTTCCAGAGCTGGGGTCTTTTTCCAGTTTCGCATGATTAGCCCTACGAAATGGTACAGTAAGTTCGTAGGTGAAGTATAGAAGGAAAAGTATCTATCTCCCTAAATTTACAGGTGCTCTGGAGTTCAGTACATACTTGCAGTTGTAAAGTGCTATCGTTGGCAGCTAGTGTTGGTGGATGTTTCACGTGCTCCCTGACTTTGAGGCATCAGAGGAAATCTGGGTCGTTACCCAGCTGACAGCGATGGGATAGTCCTATCCGGGTACAGATATGACATGCATGGTTGGTTGGTATACTCATAAATGCGCAATGATGAAGCTTGGCTAAGCTTGTGTCCACTATCCGCGTATGCGTATTCCACTTTGAGGTCCATCGACATAGGCCAGCCTTGCAGATTGCTAACTCCTATATGCAGAGTCATTGCAGACAGCTTGGATGGAGTTCTCTAGACTCTGTAGACTTCAGATAGAAGTAAAGAATTTGTTCCGGGATGAAACAAACCTGAACCGCATACACATTTCTCGCTAGTAGATGATATCCTGCACACCGTTTGTAGCCAGCAAAAATCACACGTTATCCATGCCAAAAATCCCTGTACGTGCATGAGCACTAGCGTCTCCCTGCTCGATTCTTATGAATTGCAAAGCATGATTAGAGTGTGAGTTATCTTCCCTTATTAGTAAGCTTCCAGAAGGTTTTTCCGCCATCCGAAACATTCAGTCGCAAGTTTTAAGCTTGTGACCGAGCTACGCATGGAATTCTGGTGTGCCTTGTATTTCCACATCGAAATGCAGCTGTCTGGCTGAAACGAAAACTGAACCTTTAAACTTGATACACTTTTTGCTGTGATCAAATCGGGCTTCTGGAGAAGTCCACCCTTAAGTCACTTACACGAGACCGTGCCTGTCTCGTGTCAGATTCAGATATTAAACTCCAGGATATAAACAGTCCGAATTCTTTTGCTGTGTACCGATCTTAAATTGTCTCTGCCGTTCTTGTTCCTGCTCTCTTCTGACCGCCACTATTTCCGGTCCGCACATGCCAGAAGATCTCCGTAACCTTCATGCACATATTCCAGAGTAGTTCTCCCATGCTTCTCTCTCCAGCAATCCCTCGGCAAACTTCTTGAATGCGTGCTAAGTGTCTGGGTTCGGTGAAGTATAGTACCGACTTGATCCGCTCTAGATGACTTTCAAAGTTCCAATTTTTCCATGGGGCGATCTGGCCGCTTGCTGTCCGCTGAGGAACCATAAAGTGTTCGCGCTTTGACTTGTACAACTTATTTAGGTTCCGGTAATCAGGTTTAGAACCTGGGTTTGGTACTTTCGCGTACACAAATATTTTCATGACGCGATCTTTCCCTTTGACTGGTGTCCGTACTCAGATAATGAAGCTAGCTAAAGCGTAGCTCTCTCGGCAAAGTATAAGTAGCAACTGCCATATGTACTTCCGGTATGGTCCCTTATCTTTGAGTCGAGCTCACCAGCTGGAGAGCTTGACCGGTTTGTCTGAGTGTTTTCTCTGGGTACTGAGGGATATATGAGGTCGATACAGAGTCCCATCAACACCTGAACTCTTTCTTGCGTGGAGGGTTTTACAGAGGAGCTGCGGACTGATATTCAGCATTGGAGCGTTTCGGAGCTCCATGAGAATGGAGTCGCTCTTCCAGCGACGAGCGCACCGCGGCGATGTCACACTAGTGATGTTTGCTGTGATATTTGTACTCCTTCTCCACATTTCAGCTGCTGAAGCGAGTGCAACATCGCGAAAACTGAAGACGTTCCCTTTTCCATGGTTCAAGCCGCCTCCATACGGCAAACCTCCACCTTACGAGTACAAGCCGCCACCATATGAAGAGAAGCCTCCACCTTACGAAGAGAAGCCGCCGCCATACGAAGAGAAGCCACCTCCTTACGAGTACAAGTCTCCACCTCCATATGAAGAGAAGTCCCCACCTCCTTACGAGTACAAATCGCCTCCATATGAGTACAAGCCTCCTCCGTATGAAGAGAAGTCCCCACCTCCTTACGAGTACAAGCCTCCTCCGTATGAAGAGAAGTCCCCACCTCCTTACGAGTACAAATCACCTCCTTACGAGTACAAGCCTCCTCCGTATGAAGAGAAGTCCCCACCTCCTTACGAGTACAAGCCTCCTCCATACGAATACAAGCCACCTCCATATGAAGAGAAGTCCCCACCTCCTTACGAGTACAAATCACCTCCTTACGAGTACAAGCCTCCTCCATACGAATACAAGCCACCTCCATATGAAGAGAAGTCCCCACCTCCTTACGAGTACAAATCACCACCATATGAGTACAAGCCTCCTCCATACGAGTACAAGTCCCCACCTCCATGGTGAGATGTATGCTGCGCTACAACAGAGCTGGGGCATGCGGTTGCAGCACAGTGATTACTTGTGGCTAGTGAAGCATAATGTCGATCTACAGCGGCCGGCAGTAGGAGCCTGAGTGATATGAATCGAGGTTTAAGGGGCAAGTACGCTGATCTGCCCGGTTGATTATTGTCCGAAACTGGTAATTAACATCACGCCCCAGCAGATAGAATTTACTGTGGGGAGAATTGTATTGATAGTGATGAGGCTGTAAACCAATTATAGAACTACAAGCTTCAGAGAGCTTAAGCGAAAACTCGTTTTCTGGACCTTTGTTGTCGTGCTATATTGGACTCGTTCCTGGCGAGTTTAGAAATAAATTTCACTTCCGGGAAGAAGGTTGTTCAGAGCTTTTTGTATAGTGATTGTGATTTGAAGCAAAAGAGTGAACTGTGCTATTCACATGTCTTGAGGCATATGTGCGACGCGCCTCCGATTTTCTCAATTCCTTCCGAACCGTTGGTTTGAAAACCTTAATTTGAATTCAGATAGATTTCGGGGCCTTGTCTTCAAGAATTTTACTGCTTCAAGAATTTAGAGCTTGCTTGAATTGCGCAGCAGAGGACTGCGGAGGCGTGAAGTCCTAGTTTTGGAATTCAAGGCTTGGATAAGCTTAAGTATCCCTTCTATGTTCGTTGGGTCCAACAATTCAGTGAGTACGTTATATTCCAATAACTGTACTCTGTACTGAACCGAAACTCTGTACTATTTCAGTTCCTCGGTTCTTTCCATGAAATTCTTGTCTGAAAGGACATAGAAAAGCGTTTCAGAACGCGGGTGTTGAGATAATTACGAAATCAGCTCAGATATCAGACTTGTGTGCGACTCGAATCTCTCCAGCGGTCCCAGCATCCTGTGTTCAAGGAATTTAAATACGGGTGCATATGTCCGTAGCACGCCGGGTTCTTACTCGTTGCACTGGACAGATGTCAAACAGGTTTCTAGTTCATATTCGCAGTTCTGCTTGCTGGCAAGAAACATTCGTTCGATTGGACCTGTGTTTGTCCACCTTATGAAATATGGAACAGGTGAGCTCGGCCATCTGTTTCGGTTCCTCGTTTCAGCACAATCTGACCACATCAGCGTGCATCGTGAAGACAACTAAGAATTGCATGTACAGACGATCACCTGGACAAAGGAGCCATGCGTATTTCGTGCACACCAGAAATATGTGTACAAAACTGTGGTGGTACAAGAGCACAATGTCATGTAATAAATTCAAACGCTTGTGCTGCAGCTGAGAACAAGCCCAACTTCTGAACCATAAGTACATATTGACATTCACAACAGGATGTTTCCCTCTTGCGCTACCGGTAACCGGTAGACGAAACGAGATTCGACAAATAGGAAATGTGGTAATTGACTGACAGTAGTTGTAGTTTCGAGCTCGTTCCCACCATGTCGGTTGCGTAAACGTAAGCAGTTGAGCAACTGCTTACATTTACCTCGACTCTATCAGATTTCGATGCTTCAAATCGAGTCAAATACTGACAGGAAGTCTGGAGATCGCGCATCGGCATAGTCACTTCTGTAGAAGTAAAATCTGTCAGCAGCCTGTGGCTGCCCCAGAATCTGTGGAGGGTCCTAGAACTTTACGTAAATAACATCGCCAGTTCGATGAGTTTGGGCTTGGGGGCACAGTTGCAGGTAGTTGCCTTAGTACATTCCTGACTAGATTGAAGCATGCGATGAGTAGAGGTTCACGTGAAGTGGGATGGTTATGGAGGTAGTGAGCTTGGACCGTTTTGACACCAATTAGCTTGAAAGCAGGCTCCGTAGCTAAATTTAATTCGTCCCTTACAAAATTTCGAGATTCATAATTTCAGAGCCGCTTCACATCCACGTTCTGCAGCAGAAGTTAGCCAACTGCTCTGAAGTTGATATCCACTTCCCTTTATTTCATTGTCTCGTTACCAACCCCAACAACATAAATTTGCTGGTGTTCCATGAAAGAGGATATGTTAAAAAAATAAATGCATGTAGAACGAAGAAGAAGACAGCTTGACTGTTCTGGCGTTCTTAAGCTTAAAATCACTTAGTGATCATCAATTACCAGACTCAACAAATAGCGGCGGAAGATGTTCCGAACAAAGTGATTGTCGCTTTTCACCATCTGCACTGCATACCTGCAGATAAAGTCTGAATACCAGATATCTCAAAGCTGTGAGAAGCTCCGATGGAGTAATCCTCTCAAGTGTCCACAATCGTCTGAATGGCTGGCCGGGAAAATATACAATATCCGTATCCATGGATATTTCAACAGTGGGCTCTGCTTCGCTCTGTGCACGTCAGAACTCGAAGGTATGAGTCTATATATCTGCACCGCTGTATACCATTCGTCGATACAGAGTAAACAGTAAGGGAGAGACTCCCCCCCTGCATCTTACTGACAGTGTGCACAGGAACTTTCCGGCTGCTAGCAGCTTTCGACGTCTCCCGGATGTGATCTACAAACTCTAGATCCTCCCCAAGCGCAACTGTCAGGAGCAGCTGTATGGTGTTCGATGGAGCACCATACAGCTAGGAGGTCTAGCTGTTATGAGGTAAGTTGCATGTCCTTGACTGAGCAAATTGGAGAAGTTTGGCATCGGAACCGCTTGGACTGGGCGGCAGCATTTCCTGTGGTCCACCTCCGTTTCCGAACAAACGATAAGTTCAGCAATGAGTCCACACATTCGGTTCCCCAGCAGCAGGTAGGGCGAGATTACACCGGATGCAAGACGAATGTGAATTTCTACGTGGTCCAATCGATACCACGTGTAACGCATATGTACACCTGCTATCCGCCTTGTCCTTAATGAAATGGTTGTGAGACGCTAGCACTGGTCGAAGTGTCAAGCCCAAGCCCGCAGCTGTGGCACTGTTTCGTTAATTAATTCAGGGTTTATACGGGCGAATTGATTAGTGATAGAATTCGAGATCCGTCTCGGTCGATTAATTTGTAACCGGGTTCTGAGCTCATTACCGCAGTCACGGTCACAGTTACGGTTCTGCAGTCACAGTCTTGGTCACGAACTACAGTCACGGTCACGATCCGAACTGCAATCACGATCATTGAGTGCAATCAAGGATGACGTTGTCGTCCATTCGTCTTTGTCCATTCTCCGTGAATTCATTGAATCTTGTACTGGGTCGACGGCATTGAAGACGTCTGGAGGCGTTGTTCTTGAATTCGCTGTTCTCGAATTTCATGTTCTATGTTTCACGTTCATTTCTGATGGCAAAAATCGCTCGTAAGTAGATGTTTTGCCGTTTTTCGTTGTTGAATTCCGTTGGATCGTCTGTGTAGAGAGCTTGTTGACTGTTGCAGAAAGTCTGATAGATCTGAAAGCTTGCAATTTTCTCGAGTGGATAGACGGTCATCGAGGTCACTGAGTGTTTGCATCTATCCCGCAGTGTCTTCCTCTCCGCAACAAGACCTGAAGCTTTACTGGAGATCATTCTTGTCAGTCAAAGACATGCAAGAAGGTGCCATTAGATTGTTCAACGTCGAATCCTTGCAACCTCACTCGTCACAAGTTTTGCCATCCGGTAAAGTGATCATTTCAGTCTCAAATCTCTTGCTACTTGGAGACATAAGGGGACAACCATTTGGTTGATAGACTACAGCAAATTGAAAACAGATTCAATTAAGCATGATTTTCATACTCCGCAGAAAACAATCCATCTCTAACACTCTGCTAATGTAACATGGCACTTGGTTTACCTTCAAACTCCACTTTTACTCAGGCCTGTGGTATGCGTACATCAATGCAACTACTCAAGACATGTATTCTGGCTAAAATGTTAGATAGGAGAATCATCGATAATTGACAATTGAGTCAGGTCTCAAATCTAAATGTCAATTTCTCATCCACAAGAACTGCTAAAAGTGACCTATAAACCCTCCGTGGTCCTATCGATCAACTATCCCCTAATCTCTCAACCTCCACGATAATCATCGATGAATCTGCAACATGTCGGACTTGTCTCTCACTTAGGGGTCACCTCTGATGGCTTTGAAAGAAACACACCATGAACTTGAAGCGAAAAATGCTAAGTTAAATCATTCACTCACCTATAAACTCATCAACTAAAATTCTTCATTCTAACGACGTCTCTCAAATTCGCACATGCTAAAATATCCCACACTCTTTATATTACTCAAGTTGTCATTACGACGATGTGAAAACAAGGATGAGGAGTTTTTCTCTACTCCTCTATTTATACATTCTAGGTTTTTACTTTGGTATTCTTCCTTAACTCAATCGTAACTATTTTTACCGAGTTTTACTAAAATATTACTTAAGGTAAAAGCATTAATCACATGGGCTTTTTATCTTTTCACATGGGCTTATTCTTTCAAATTCATCAAGGATTCTGAAGTATTCTCAAGGAATCTCAAATTTTCAACCCCTTCTACACTAGGACTCACTAAAAAAGAGACATGTGGAATCTCTTCTTGTTTTTAATGCACACAAAGTCTACAACTTTAATCCAACCACTAATATCAAGTCAAGAAGAAGATAAGAGATATTTTCCATCTCTTTTCTACCTTTTAGACAAGATGACAAGATAGTAGTGCTCACTCTTTAACAAATATTTGATTTTTGCCCAACAATACAACTAAGTTTAATCATAACTAATTTAGCTAGTCATGACTAACTTGATATCTCCTTAAAGTACTTGGGCAGCAAATAAACATTCTCCACAGTTAACTATAACTAAACATCTTACTAATAGACAAACTTCCTATGTGTAACATATTACCCCCGGACTCAATTTTCGCTCCGTTCTCGAAGTGAAGAGAGAATTTTCATCTATGAAACAACTTCAACTTGTCATGGTTGACACGATCAAATCTTCTTCCTCCTAGTTAACGAAGGTCATATGTGAAGTTGCTCCACACCTTATCTACAACAAAAGGACCAAAATATCTAGGAAGAAACTTCTTCCTAGCCCTCTGGAATCTGATAGCATCATACAACATTACTAAATCTCCGACTTGAAAAGATTTTACCTCCCTCTTGCCCAATCGTTTGTCGTAATTCTTCTTTTGATACGTCTGAGCTCGTTCCATCCGGATCATTGTTACCGCTCGGATCTCTTCCAACTCCATGAGTTGCTCTCTTCTTGATCTGACCACGTCTTCTCCTCTCGACCTCTTCAACTTTCGTTGAATAGTTTGAAAAATATCTAATTAGAATTGGATCGGCAACTTGGACTCCACTCCATAAACCAGTCAAAATGGAGAGTATCCAGTAGAAGTCTTTATTGTCGATCGATATTCCCTTAAGATGGCATGTAGCCTCTTATCCCAAGTATGTTTCGTAGTCTCAACATCAACATCTTTGGCGAGCATCATACAAAGTGTAAGATTGGTCTTCTCCACAAGACCATTAGCATTTGATTTGTATGAAGTCGTTACTCGTGGCTTGATAGAAAAGTGTTGTAGCATAGCAGTAATCATGCTCCTTACAAACTCTCCTCCTCTATCTAAGACGGACTCTAACGGACATCCAAATCTTGTGATGATCCTCTCCCATAGGAATCTATCGACTTCCGTTTCATTAGTCTCTCTCAAAGGTCTAGCCTCTACCCACTTGGTACAATAGTCAGTAGCAACTGCAATGTATTTATTGCCTCGAGGTGTCTTATTAAGAGGACCTACAAAGTCAATACCTCACTTCTCAAATGGTCATAACACGAGAATTGATCTTAATGGAGGTGTTCTAGTAGACTTCAGAGCAAATGCTTGACATACGTCGCAAGTTTTGCAATAGTCTAAACACTCTTTGAAAATCCCTCTCCAATGATAACCCGCATCCAAAATCTCGAGGGCTGTTATCTTACCAGCAAAGTGACCTCTGCAAACAGTTTCGTCGTGAAACTCGTGCATTAGCTTGAACGCCTCCTTCTGACCAACTGCTCTCCTTAGTAACCCATCTGCTCTTTGATGAAACAGAATTCCCTCCACCATGGTGTAAGGTTTGCACCTCTTGACCAACGTGTTAAGTTCTCGGGTATACATACCTTCTGGAAAAGAGCCATCTGCAAGGAAACTCCAGATTTCCTTGTACTCATCCGGTATCTCCTCAATGCTTGTGATGGTCATCAGATGCTCGTCTGGAAATGAATCATCAAACGGTTCTTCTCCCTCATCGTAAGCCCTCGACAAAAGATCAACATTCGCATGTTTTTTTCCTGATCTATCTTCGATCATGTAATCGTATTCTGTTAGAAGGATCTTCCAACGAGCAATACGACCTTCGACATTAAGCTTATTAAAGATATACTTTAAAGCCTTGTGATCTACGACTATGGAAAATTTCTCTCCTAGCAAGTAGTGTCGAAATTTCTTCAATCCAAAGATCACAGCTAATCCTTCTCGTTCAGTCACGGAGTAACTCTTCTCCGTTGGAACCATCTACCTACTAGCAGCGGTTGGAGCAAGCCAACGCTATCATCCTATAGCTTATGCAAAACTTTGATCACATGATCAAAGTGATCACAGAAATCGTCAATGAAATCACGAACAAACTTCCCTATGAATGGTTCAAACACCTTGTTCATGAACCTCTGAAACATGGCCGGAGCATTATACAGTCCGAATGGCATCACTCGAAATGCAAATGTTCTCCAAAGGAGTAGTGAAAATAGTCAACTGCTGGTATTCCTGTGCTATCTTGATCTGATTATACCCATTATAATCATCACCAAAGCTGTACCACTCATGACCAGTAACTTCCTCCAAAATCTCATCTATAAATGGTAGAGGATAATAATCTTTCTTGGTAATTACATTCAGCTTCTTATAGTCTATGCACACTCGCAACTTACCATTCTTCTTCTTGACAATCACAATGAGTGAAACTCATTTTGAGTTTTTCCACCTCATAGATGAAACTTGCCTCCTTCAACTTGTCTATCTCCTCCTTGACCATCATTGCCGTTGTAAGATTGACTCTTCTCTATGTCGAACTGGTCTTGCGTTCTCTTCCAATTCGATTCGATGAGTCTCTAGAGTTATCTCCTTCAAATCCTTGTAGCTGAAAACAAACACATGGAAATATTTTCGAAATATATCTAGGAATCAACTTTTCTACTCTTGAGTGACATCGATACCAAACTTCAGGGTAGAGAGTCTTCTCACAATCTCTATCTCACTTAACTCTTCTTCATCAGGATCTTTCTCCACTATTGGTCGAGGTAACAAGTCGCACCATTGACATAGAATGGAGAGGTACCATAGATGGTAAGCTGATGTAATGATTCATCTCGACCAAATCCTTCATCCTCAGACGAGAATTCTTGATCATAAGAATCTCCGATATCTACTTCTGAGACACTTTGATCATTCTCCGTATCAGATTCCCAGTAGTCACTAGTAGATCTATCAGAGTCAGAAGTCACAACTCCAACACCCGAGAGAGGTACTATCACTCTATGATCTCTAAGCCCAATCCGTAAGTATCCCTTGTGTCACCTATCAGTGGTGCGCACAGCTCTCAATCAAGGCCTACCTAGGAGCAAATCATAACTAGAGTCCTTTAACACTTGAAAATACATCAATGTTTGAACTCCCATCACGAACACAACACCTTCTCTAACACACCAAGAGGTCTTACCCGTTGCTTGTTAGTCCTTCCCATTACAATGCTAGCCGAGCGAGTTGATTCCATCCCCAACTTCCTCATCAACCTCTCCGATATGGCATCTACAACCGACCCTCCATCCACCAACACGTCAGAGACCTAGTGACTTCAATCTTTGAAGCCTTAGTGCATACAGGTCTCTGAAGCATGCACATCCACCACACCAACTCCCACAGACTTTGAGGTCTTGCTCTTGGGTTTCTTCTTCTTGCTTCTCTTAGAACTCAGTCCTCCTCTGAGTTCTCTTCGTAAACTAGGGTTGAGTGCAATCAATTGCCCAACCGTGATGTTAGCTCTCTGAGCACCTACATCTTCAATCACATCATATCCCACTTGAGAAGATGAAATGGTGAAATCTGCCATCCCCAACTTCCTCTTTGGTTCTTTCGGTGTACTCAAAATATTACTCGAACGAGTACTTCTACTTGCTGTCTCCTCCATGAAAACCGGTCCATCAGAAAATCGAGTTCTTTTTCTTTCTTGAGTTAAAAGCTCCACCGGTGCATGAGAAGAGTTTGAACTCTCTCCTTTCTTGTAGATGAAATCTCACACTACATCGATAGTAGACACTCTCTTGTCTCGTCCTTGTGATGGATTTCCTCCACCTACATTCATTCTGACAGTTTCGGCACTTCTTGCTCCGTTGTTAGGACAGTTTCGCTAGAAATGAGAACCTCCACATGTCCAACAAGTGATTCCTCCAAAGTTATCTTGGTTACCTCTAAAGTTATCTTGATTTCCTCGGTTAAGATTGTTGTCGTAACCTCTTTGACCTCCTCCTCCACCTTTGTTCCTCCATTCTCATAATTGTACCACATTTATCTTGAGATCCGCAAGAGTGTCGGTGATGCTCTTCAGCTCGGCATGAAAATCAAAGGTGGCAGTAGACATCGTTGTAAGGACAAACGGTCTTGGCACCACCGTTGGAGTAGGAACTGATGTTGAAACAATCACCAATTGTGATGATGCAGATGCTATCGTTGTGGTTACACCAAGAGTCGGAGTCGACACCAGAGCAGCATGATGAGGTTGGATGATATCTCCTCATCCAAACTCTCTTTCATATTTGTCGCGATCTTGATGGCCTCCGCTTTGGTTGTTGATTTCTCGTACCTCACTTGGTTCGAATTGAAGGTCTCAACCCTCCCACCAAGTTCTTGGTCAACACTGCTCCAATCCTTGTCCTTGTTAGCTCCACGTTGTCTCCACTCCGTAGAATTGTTCAAAACCGTTGTTTCAACTTATCCACCCTTTCGGCATACTGTCGAACTTTCTCGTCGTCTCGTTGCTTCAAAATGAGTAAGCTCCACCATGAGCTTCTCATAATTTTCTTCTGGAAGAAACTCTTCGATGAGTGCGTTACTCAACGTCTCTCATGTATTCTCAACTGCACCAGGTGTCTCGTTCTTCATACCACGTAAGAGCAAAATCTTCTAAAAACTCTGGCAGCAACAACACCCATTCTTTCTTCCTTCTCACGTTGTTTTCGATGCAACATCTTTTGAAGTCTCGAACAAACGGTTCTACATCTTCATTGTCCTTCCCATGAAACACTAGTAGCTTCCCCATCTTGTAACTACTCTTTCTACTCTTCTAATCTTCATGCAATAACTACTCGCTAAAAAAGTACGAACATCACCATCCCATTCGAGAATAATCGACCATAGGTAAAATAAAAAGAAATGATTGTAACAACACCTCTTGTGTCATTTCTTCTCCCAAGGTAATCATGAGCTTGAGTCGCATCACCGTCTTCTCCACTATTCGAATGACAATCTCCATCACAACTCAGCAGAGTCCTCCTTTGAAGTCGACAACTTTTCCGTCTCAACTCTCTGAGTCTCGTCCAACCTCTCGATTTCTGACGTAAGTAAGGCGGCCACATCTACGCACTTGTGCCTCTTGATAGATCACCCACTCCACAACTTGGACAAAGATCCTCTCCTAGAAGATGAACTGTCGTTGGTGAAGATGGACCCACTCGAAGACTTAAATCAGTAAACTCTCGCTTTCCTTTGGCTCTGTCTGCTATGATCCTAGTTGGACAGTTCACTACTTTGTGTCCCAACCCTCTACAGAAATAACACCACAAGTCGGTTTCTACTCTTCTCCTCGGATATTCTACTTGAGGTTTTGTACTAGGGTTCTCAAACTCGATGATAATCTCTCTCGAACTCTCTTTGACACTTACTATGACATCTAAACCTTGAGGGAAGTTTCTAAGTCTAACTTTCTAATCTTTTGAATTTCCACTCATGTTGTTGCGCCTTCTCAATCATTAAGTGGACAAATTACCTTCGTGGAAAATAGTTCTATATCACTTTTTTACTCTTTTGAGTTTTATA
Source organism: Asterella californica (assembly GCA_036924285.1). Lineage (NCBI taxonomy): Eukaryota > Viridiplantae > Streptophyta > Marchantiopsida > Marchantiales > Aytoniaceae > Asterella > Asterella californica. The sequence goes on from JAYKYS010000013.1 coordinate 1,259,479, forward strand.
CTAAAAATCGTGTATTATACATTCTATACACGAAATAAAATCCAATCTAAAATTAAGAGTCTAAGATAATATCCTCATGACCATCGTGTGTACTGATCTTAGCATACATCTTAAAGTTACTCTTGTAAAGATCACACTCTACTTCGCCAGGAGCATTCGTGACTTCCACAGTAAATGATGCTTTGAACTCAATCTTCTTCACATCTGTGCCGATGCTCGTAGAAGCTTCTTGATATAGAGCAAAAAGCGCACCCCAACTACAATAGATGCGTGTTCGCAACTCTTCTATACTTAACTTTGACTTCTCGGTCTCCGTTTGAACCCCCAAACGTCTCTTCTTCAACCTCGGCACTCGAACTGGATTCCTCATGAAGTATCTTCAAGACCTCCTTGTATGCCGAATGTATATCTCTTAGTTGGTAAGAGATCTCTCCAAGATTTTTGTGATCTCTAGTAGCTCAACCTCCAAGCTCCTAACTCATGAAGTTTCAACAGAAACTTCCCTAATAATAAGAGATGGTGCTGACTGTACAAATTTTCAGAGAACTGAAGTTTGTATATTTTCACTTCTCTCATGGTTGTCAACCCCCTCCACTTTGCAAAATTCTATCTCCCTCTCCAGACATCATCTTCTCATGATTTTTGTTTCCTCTAATAGCTTATCAGCCAAGCTGAGATATTGGAAACTCACAAGAAAATAAAACTTTCAGAAATTCTGACGATGACTGTAAAATTTTTCCAGAGAGCAAAATTCCTCAACTCTCGTGAATAAACCCCCTCAACTTTAAAAATTCATTGCTCCCTCTCTAGACCACCTTTTTTCCTATGATTTTTGTTGTCCTAGATAACATAGCAGCCAATTTAAAACACTTGGAAGTTTCACAGGAAAATAAAATTCACAGAAAATCTGACAATGACTGTATAAACTTTCCAGAGAACAGAATTTTTAAACTTCCGTGAATAGATCCCCTCAACTTTGAAAATTCATAGCTCTCTCTCCAGATCACCTTTTCTCATGATTTTTGTTGTCCTACCATGTCACTACACCCTTCGGGCTCCATCAATTGGGCAGCCATGTGCACTCCTCTTGATTTGTCATACACTATAAGTGTACTCTCACAACATATGATCAATCCGGAACCGAAACACATCACGACAATCAAATGGTAGCTCTCCATCTCCTACACTCTTCTTGAGATAAGTTAGATATAAAATATAATATATATTAAATGTGCCACTCAAATTGAACCTCATCCCTTTGAAAATAAAAAAGGATTATGGAGACTTCAACAAACATGTAAGCCTCAAATGTACATGTCATAACATGCAGAATCTAGTTAAAGAGTCTAACTGAAAGTTTTAGAAGGACCATGGTCACTAAAAGGAAAATTTATGGGAAAAGAAAAAGAATAATCATGAGAATTCCTGGAAATTATTACAAGGTACCTCTGGAGATTCCCGTTCTCTTTAAGGAAACTTCTCTAGAACTTAGTACACGAGTTACATGAATGATTTCCTGGAGAGAATGAAGTGGCCACTAAATCAAGGAATGATCAAAAGGCTTAGATTTCTCTGATCATTATTATGATGTAATAATGATCAGAGAAATCTAAGTAAACCAATGGCGGCTAGTACTAGTCTCCTATGGCCAGTTCTGTCGTTGTTTTCGATCATTATTATGATGTAATAATGATCAGAGAAATCTAAGTAAACCAATGGCGGCTAGTACTAGTCTCCTATGGCCAGTTCTGTCGTTGTTTTATCGGAAACATAGATATCACTGAACTGGAATAATATACTGAATTGTAAAGGATGCTGCAAGATCTTGAAAGAGGTTTGCGCTAGCGCAAGGGAAGGATGCACAACACGATCACTATCTTACTTGTACTGACTTTGTTGCATTATAGTTGCAGTGAGGTTCGAGTGATAAATTAATTTTTCCGCGCGTCGTATTTTTGAGAGTCCACCAGTCGTTTGCGTCCGAAAGGGGTTCTTTATTAATTCTCACACGTTGTATTTTCTCCGAACTGGGTTCTTTCGTGTCCGAAGGGGTGGTTTTTCAGTTTTTTAGTCAGTGAATTTAAAGATGAAAGGGGTACGGTGACCCACATCCCTTTATTTATGAAAAAACCAAGTACAATACTCTGGGACAAACTGCTAAACTGTTACTTTCTATACACACTGGCTGACTGTCAATTAAACTCTGTAATACTCTGTCTACTCTATGCCTGCTAAGCTCTTTTTGTGTCATGTGCTTCGATTCATAGCATCGGTAAGAGAAATGTACTCGGGAAGGAGCTCTGTACTGAACATATTATCTGTCTCTTCTAGCGGGCTGTGAGTGTCACTGGTCACATCTTCTTGCTCAAGTACTGTTGGAAGATTGCTCGCTGGCCGTGCTTGAGCTGTAGTACCTGCATGAGCAATGAGGACAGCGACCACTATCCCTAAAGAAGAAAATGTTATCAATATCGTCTGTGATAACTTTCTTGAGGTCTGATGAACAAATTCCATAGGGAATCTGATCGGCTCTTCTGCATACCTGCCTGGGTCAGTCAACAAAGAGATGCTGTGTACTTGCCGGACGTCAGCATCGCTCGCAAACACCGAGGAAAGGTAGTGGAGAGAGGACTGCGGCTCTTGTATCTGTTGTATTGCAGAGCTCGTGGAAGGATGTTCAAGTATGTCAACTCGATCCGATTTTTTGTCTCGGTCGTCCTCATGAGCATAAAAAGCTCCTTGCCGTCCTGCACCATACTGTCACTAACATTTTTACTCACAGCCTGGTGATGCTCCTGGTCTTGGTCCTTGAGACAATAGCCAACCATGCCAACAAAGGTATGGATACCTTTGTTGGACAGCTGCTTTACACAAACCTCTGCACCGAGTGGTCTCTCCTTGTCCCAACCTAACGTCTGGAAGTTCCACTTCTTTATCTGCACAGAGGACTTCGCATATATGCAGATGACACCATGGAAGTGGAGATGAAGAAGCGATCCACCCCTCTCGATAGAAAATATACCGGAGACACATTGCTTTTTCAGAAACTCACAAATAAGAGAAAAATATGCAACATCGAGGTCAGCACCAGTTGTACAGATAGTGACAGAAACCTCTAGGCTGGGATGCCTAGCTCTTGCTTCTCGACAGAGAGACATTATTGACTCAGAGACGGAGAGAAATGACGGCACATCACAACACTGTCTTCGAGGTCAATCTGTGTACATATGCAAGGATGACAATTAAAGCAAAAAAGTCCATGCATGATAGACATTAAAGAACCATCAGCACGACTAAAATACGCAGGATAAGAAAACATCCGATACCGCCTGTCTGCAAGTACAGGTAGAAGTTATCGACATAATAGAAGAAAAAGCGAAATGGTCCAACCAACGTCTGCAATGAAACACGATGGACAACACAAGGATGACATGTTCTGCCTATCAGAACGTAATCAAACTTCATCAAAGACTCCAGACGGTCACCAACTGCAGATAAATGTAAGTGCGCGTGCGCTTCAAGAACCGCTGATCGAACGATGCATAGGTGATGCAGACCACAATGGAGAAACAAGGACTACCGCCACTAACATCCAAGAACTCAAAGATCCGAACCCGGATTGATAGTCTGCTCGACAGTGCTCACTTCTTCGTCACTGTCGAGCGTATCGTCAACTTCTTCACTCTCAACCACAGCCTCGCAATGCTCGTTAGCCTCAGACATTGCAGCAAACTACGAGAATAGTGATACATCAGCAAACTACGAGAACAATGCAAAGAAAACCAACCTCAGGAGGATCACCCGTCCACACCGTCATCGCCAACACAAAAAGTGAAAAAAGTCGTACCTGGTACGACCACAGCACCCCAGCCTCCTGCATGTCACAGCCATTGGGTCCTGTCGATAAACCACGGAGCACGCCCAGAGACGATCCGAACGTCGAGAAAGCACGGAGCACAGCCACCACCGCACAGAGACGATCTGAAACCAGATCGATCCTGCAGAAACTGTGCACTACAATGAAGAAAACCAGTCCCGTCCACGAAACCATTATCGATCGAGAAACCGCGCAGCACAGCCACAACCCTTCGCAGCAGTGACTCTTAACCAAGAGAGCGATCGTTGAGAAACAGCGCAGCAAAGCGAGCAAGCGAAGCAAAAACACACCACCTGCAAGACGAAACAAGCAACAACAACATGCATAACCGATCGACGAATTCAACGCCCAACACAGCAAGACGACGAGCGAAATCATCACGCCTACGAGCAGCAACCAAAACGACCTAATTGCCATTGTTAGCTCAGAAACAGCCTCCACCGCGAGCCCGCCAAGAATAATAGAGGTTAACTCCATCCGCCGAACGACTAACCCCACAGCGCCCGATAGCCATCGTTTAGGTCGCAAACAATCTCCATCGCGAGCCCGCTGAAAAAATAATACGCGTTAACACCATCGGTCGAACGACTAACGGCACCCCGTCAAAAATAATACGTCTTTACACCATCGGCCTCTCATTTTTCAAAAACGACCTAACCCCTCCCTACCCACGGCACACCAACCGAAAATGAGCCGCTCCCGCCGCTTGGAATTATCTGGTCCCGGCCGGATGTTTGCTTTGGTAGCATATGCGCCAGCGCAAGGGTAGGATGCACAGTTGTATAAGTAGTTGTTGCAATTGCTAGTTCAATTCGGTTTACGTTGTGGCCACTTCTAACTTCTTGCTTCTTTTTACGGACATGTCTAATTCTTGCTATCTGATGGTGCTTTCCTTGAGTCTCGGAGTACTTGATATGACTTGGTAGCTAATATATGTGCTTGATATGCATATCTCACGAGAAAGCTAATACCAGCTTCGTAGAACTTTGCAACTGGACCCTGTGTATATAACCACTACATTTCATAGCGTCATTTGTCTCTAACTAGAACATGGATTCGGACTAGATCAAATATGATCACTGCCTTTCTCAAGCTAGCAGCAGAATGCAAGTCTCATGCCAAACCTGAAGGCATTAGGATGAAGCAAGCTCGACAATCAAATCAATGTTCAGTTCCCCTTTCTGCTGACGTAGGGTAATTAACATTTAATCATGTAACATAATTAAATGCATTACTGTACAGTGCTACTTTATAACTGCGTACATCATTTATAACAGCAAAATTTCTGAAATGTCAAATGCCTTCAAAGTTCGGCTAAGATAGAAGTCTTCGTTTTGTTGTATGATCGAAAAGTACAAGACAGGTTTTAACCAATTCTAGTAGTTCCATGTACCTTTCCAACTATTCAGCTTGTTCGACGGCCGCAGAAAGCCCTAACCACATGCCTCCGAAAATTCTCCACCTGGGATACGATTCTGCGCTCAAAAGGAAGCAGAATCTCACCTATGATCAGATCAGGTACGAGAACTTGTGCCTCATGTACAACTCAATCGCTACCCAAATCAGCAACAGTGACTTCGAACCGATGAAATCGGTGGCCCATAAGTTGCAGCTGCGAGTTTGAACACCTCAGCGGATGAATTCCAAACACCCTGCAGCGAGAGTTACGTCTGGAGACTGTACACAATCGTGATCACGACTGGACAAGGCTGCTCAACGACCCAGCTCACCTGGACAAGGACGACATGGGGAGTTTCATCTTTGTGGCGCGAGACCCCATCTTTTATGCTCATCATTCGAATATCGATCGTCTGTGGGATGTGTGGAAAACCCTCGCGGACACGGTCACTAAATCGGGAAGCGAGAGATTTTCTCGACTCGGGGGAAAAGGAGGACATGGTTATCGTCAAGGTTTGGGACACCTTTGACACTGAAAAGCTGGGATACAAGTACACGAACGTGACAGAGGCTAATGATCTATGGTCAAATATGAACCTGCCATATTTGACCATAGATGGCAAATATGGCACATACAAGTCTCTCCTGCCATTGATATCGGACTGACGTGATAGTTCAATCCAAAATACTCATGCTAGGAATGAGAAGGACACTTTAGGACGGATGATAATTAACACTGCCATCCTCATCAGAGATTAGGAACGTTATGCTACTTACTTATAAATTTGTGGCCTAGGGTTCTAGCCGAGGGCACCGGTATGCAGCCTTGAATTCTGCATGTGCCTTCAAAACTGTAAAACAAGACTTCAGAGACTCGTTTACTGCCGGGTCTAGATCTCTTTCCGTTGAGACATCTGCAAATTCAAGGGCTGCTCATGGACATCTCACTGCTTGTGTGTAAGAAATGATTGCTGTAGCTGTACATGTGAACTCTTGTGGAGACCATGTCCGGTTACATATGTGAGTGCAGGAACTTAACTAGTTTAGATCGTTTGAATTCAGTACCGTTTTATCCACTTGTACAGGAATTCAGTCTCTGTTCTTGATATTTACCGATCCGGACGGCAACAAAACATTGACGGGTCATGATACTGCCAATGCGGACACGTACAACATTCTTTTTACGTAAGGTCTCTTCTGTAGTAATATGGTACATGTTAGTGCTATAGAATTCCTTAATTCTTGAAGACTAAATCTCTTAAACCACACGTTCCACTACATTAGCAGTGGGATATACCGCTAAGTTTAACTAGTCTCGTTTAGACGCGACGGGCTAGCTCATCTATTATACGCCTAGCTGTCAGGTTTTTATTCTTCATAGAGAAATATCTGGCTCAAAACATAAAAAATTTGAAGGTCTTCAAATTGATACCTACCTAGTCAAAATCGGAGATCTGACAGTTTGTATTTTCTTTCCCAAAGGATGAACTCTGAGGACCACAGAAAGAGAATATATTCAAATTCCAATTTTGAATTGTACTTGTATAAAGTTGTTAGGCTTTAGAGTACCCAGAATGTTGACAATAAAAACACACAGCAGGGATATCCATATGTGACGCAAGAGGAGAGAAAGCAAAGAACAAAGCCCGGCCTGCAGACCAATAGCTAAATAATTTGTTCGATGAGCCGGAAATGAGATTTTCCAGTGAGTTCTCTGTCAGGCTGCAGGGAGAGGAGGGTGGACTACAAGTAGAAGGGTATAGCTTCCGAAGTTTTCCTTTTCACTCTCATTCTGTTTTCTTGAATTCATTCTTGGATTTGCTCTTTTAACTCCTCATTTTATTTTCATAGTGATTTTTTTGCTTGGCATGTTCTCCTTAGCTTATTCTTGGGTTCAATTAGTGAGTTCAGTTTGATTTTACAGTAGAGATTTTCTGCTACACTTCTCTGTTTGTTTTTCTATTTTTAGAAAAAAGCAGAGAGAGATGTGGTTTAGCTATCTCTTTCATAGCTTCATAGTTAGATTTATTATTCATGTAGTTTGATATTACTTTTATTTTCATATTTTGATAATATTATACTTTGCTGAGGTTTTAGAGTGAAAATTGGGGGTTGGTTTTAGAGTTTTGTACTGATTTTTAGTTGGGGGATTTTGGTTATAGTACTAGATCATTCATGGACCTCCAGATGGATAGACGTGCATGGATTCAGTAGACTTTCTTGTTTTAGTAATGCTGTCTAGATTACATCCTAGATGACTAGGGGATCGTCACTCATCTAGAGGATGTCCAGAGGTCTCCACTGGTATGATGAGGGTTCCAGAGTCAGTGCTACCTAGGTATGTGCATGTCATGAAACTCTTGGGCTCTGGGATGGGTCACGCTGCCGTGTTCAGATTTTTGTTTGCCACAGCTGAGTCGCGGATAGAGATGGCCTTGGACGTTGAGCAGTTACTGGTTGATCCAAATGTAATCTCAGAGGAGGATGTGTTGGAGGGAGAGATCGCATCCAGAGTTGTTGATGAGTTTGTTGCGGATGCGGATGTGTTGCCTGCTCTTTACATCATAGTCAATAAAGATCAGGTACTTGTCTTTTGACATTTGAATTTATGCTTGCATAAAATTGTTCTATATGACTTCATATGAAGGGGTAGATTTATACATGTGCACAATTGAATGCCAAGAGAACCGTTGGTGAAGATGGAAGCTACAGCCAAGAGGAGGATGATGCATCACTGTTGTATTTAGACATCCTAAATGCAGCAGATCATTGGACTGGAGATCATGTTACATGTTTTATCCTCCAGCGTCAAACAGGAGTGTTGCAGTCTGCCTTACTTGAAAAGACCGACATCACACCTATTGCACGAAGAGTAAGTTTTCATCCTCGGACTAACCATTTCTGAATACCTTAACTTTTTATATCATTTGTGACCTCTTGACGTCTATACTCGATGTAAATGGACCTACGCACTTGGTGATTTTCCTCACACATGTCATCACACCCACGAAGATGCGCTTGTATACACAGACGAGAGAGAAGTTTCAGACATATGTCTGAAACTTTCAACTCTGTTATCAACAAGTTTATCATGAAGAAGGGGAGGATCTACGAAACTTAGCTTGCGCAGTGGATTGGAATGAGAACATCATCCACGAGCCGATCAAGATATATCAGCGTCAACCACAACACAGGACTGTACATCATAGAACCGCCACTACACGAGTGTTATCTCCTCGTACTACTGAGTGGAAGACTGAGCTCAGAATGCACTTGTTCGGTGAACGTCAATCTACTTGAATGCAAATAAGGTTTACAAGTACAATTGATTATACGTATTTCTTTTTCAAATCCAATTATCACAAATATCCAGTTTTCAGTTCTATCATATTATTTGCTTGTCATAGTTCGATTTTGCATGTATTAGTAATATGAGCTTATGCGTAAATTTTAGCCTAGTTTTTGTTTATTTCATACTTTTGTTTATTTCATGTATATCTTATCCTTCCTTTTCAACACCTCATTTCCTCATCTTTTTGGTTTTCACATGTAGTACTAATATATACGAAATGAGGCATGAAAAGAATGTCAATATTATTTTATTTTTATTTTATACTTTGACTAATTCTAGTTGATTTTTCCTCTGTTCTAGTTGCTGCTGCGTACAATGGCTAAGTGGACTCCCTTTTGTTTCCAAAACGTCTTTGACGTTGTTCTTTATAACCTTGAAGACTCTATTATTTTGTTTCTGGAGTTCATATGTCTGTTAGTGTTTTCTTCAGAATAGATCTACAGAACAAAAACATTATCACCTTTTCATGTTCTGAAAATGTGTATTTCTTTGCAAACTGATACGTAATTATTTTCTCCAAACCTATAATAGTATTATAGCAAAGTGGTATCTTTTACCTGTTTCGTTTAGCTGTTCTCTCATATCGTCAAACATATTAGCAAAACCAGATCTTGAAACCGGTTTACAAGCAAAAATTTACACTAAGGCAATGAGAGTAGTAGTGTGCTCCAAGAACTCTGTATGTACTGATTTTTACAAAACAGTGGCAAATGGTTGTGTCATAGTGCAGTGTGTGGGTTCCATCAGGTATTGATTGATATTTTGTGTTGTATGGTGACCAGAAGATTAGAGGGAGACACAATGCAGGACAAAATCTGCATTGTGTCTTGTCTCTATTTTCACAGGAACTTCTCGATCTAACCCATCATACATCTGTGGTCATAACGAACCCCTCCCCTCGAGTGTGTAGATGTTTGCATGCTTGACAACCTGCTAAACTTCAAATTACACTTTCATGTTAACAAGCATTTCACACCAATGTACACCTTCATTGGGAGTTGAACCCAACAAGCTGACCCGTTCAGCAAAAGTTCACTCCCCTCACAGGAGAGGAGGAGGTACAAGCCAAATAAATTACCCAAAAAAACCCACACTTGTCAAGAAGATTCTGAAAACTAACTCAGTGAAGTAAATAGATATGATACAAACATACGCGAAGATATGATACAGATAGAAGCTGAAATCCAAATAACTCAAGGTATATATCCAACATACCTCTCTCCAAGCTCCTCCCAAGTTACATACACTGCTGATAGCAAGTACTCAGAGAACTGAGTATGCTCTCTCTAGTCGGCTGCATCAACCCACTGCCGGTATACAAGATATCGTTGTTTCTTAGGCAAAGAGTCCGCATAAGAAAAAGCGTCACACAAAGTGAAAGGCTTGGACTCTCTATCCAATACGGCAGAAAAAATATCGCAAGCATCACAAAAAACAGGAAACTTCTCTCGCATCCTCTTGACAGAAACCAGCCGAGCAAGTCTCATGAGAGCGTCAGAAAGAGGTGCATAACGAGAAACACCCACCCATGAGAACTTCCACATCCCTTCTAAGACTCGTTCTATGCGAGACTTGCACCAGACGTGTTGCACAATATCGATGTGAGGCTTGTACATATCACGAAAAAGAAGAACAGATATGGGTTCTGTCGACATGATACTCAAAGAAAAATAATCAGTAACAAGTAATCAGACGTAGGGGAGCGATGACAAAAGGAAGATGGGAACGAGACAATGCAGTAGAGGAAGTAACCAGAAAGTGATGGTGAATCATTGCGCTGCCAAAGACTCAAAATTAGCACCTCAGTCTGAACTGTAGCGATGTCAGTACACAGAATAACTCGAAAGCGAACAGTGAAAGAGTAATACCACCTCAGCCGGTCCAACATGTGAATGAGAAAAAAAACACCTGTACGTCACCAAATCTTACTCAAACCAAAGTCTCGAAGAGAGATTGGTGTAAACAGTACGCTTTTGGAACGTCACTCAAGTGTGATAGAGAACAATAGCTGTGCTGCAAAAATAACCAGACCTACTGCACCAAGAGAGTTGCTTGAACTGAGACGCACGCTATGCCAGTACAACCGAGGTCCCAAGTCAGATTGAAACGAACACGGGCTAGCCCACACAAAGCCACCATTCACTGTCTACAAGTTAGACCCAAGTCAGATTGAAATGAACACGGGCTAGCCTACACAGAGCCATCACTCACTGTCCAGAAGCGAGGCCCCAAGTCAGATTGAAATGAACGCAGGCTAGCCCACAGAAAGCCACCATTCACTGTCCACAAGTGAGACCCCAGGTCAGATTGAAATGAACACAGGCTAGCCTACACTAAGCCATCACTCACTGTCCAGAAGCGAGGCCCCAAGCCAGATTGAAACGAACGCAGGCTAGTCCACACAAAGCCATCACTGATTGCCCACAAGCGAGGCCCCAAGCCTGATTGAAACGAACACGGACTAGCCCACACGGATCAATTCACACGAAGCCATCACTCACTGTCCACAAGCGAAGCCCCAAGCCAGATGAAACGAACACGGGCTAGCTCACACAAAGCTACCACTCACTGTCCACAAGAGACGACCAAGCCACGATGAGAAAAGTTCTTCAAAAGCAACGAAATGCCAGAAATTGTCACAAATCGCACCTCCAGACGAGCCATTGCATAAACACAGTTACAAGCTAGAACTAGACCTATCATCAAATTCCATTCCAAAGGTCAGGTCCACCAAGAACTGAAAAATCTCAGAGTGCAGTGGAAGACATTGCAATGAGTGTGCGACGGCTACAGACTACAGGAACGCACAGGAGGTGCACTTACAAACCCTAGAGCAAAAGTGCACCTGGCCGGAAACTGACTCCAGCTAAGATCTCAAGTTCGCTACAGAGAGAATGGAGAGCGAATGCCAGGTAGCTAGTCATCTCCTTTTATAGCACGACTTGTGGTTTAAAGAATAATACATGCTCTGTTTTGTAAGGTCATGTAAACTCATCTCCGAAAGAGAACGTATCCAATGCAAAACATGTCCTTAAAATGGAAAGAACAGTACACCTCCGCTACACTTAAAACGATTCGGAACGGGTGATACAGTATTGTCAAAGTATACGCATCAGAGATAATTCTTCTTTTGTCATGATATCGATACATTTACACGTCATGAAGTTGATAAGCTGCGTGCTAGATTCGAGCTCCATACCGGCCGGGAATGTTCACTTCGTATGATGACTTTCTATATATATCATTCTTATGATCACTTGTAAGAGCCTGGAAATGAGTGCTGAAGCGAGCACGGGCATGGGCTCACCGAGTGTCCTCTCCAAAATCTGTCAATTAACATGAATGTGATAGTATAGTCTAGTTTTTACTTGGCTCTTCTGAAGCTCACGAAACTACAACAATGCTATCTAGATCTTCATACCGTCTAGTTTATCTAGAGTAGTGCATCCTACAGTTCAACATCTAGTTCCGATGGACTTTCTCGCATCAAACTGACTACTAGTACTGCACTTCGGCACTGTTTGGAGGATTTTACTGATCGATACGTAAAGCCTTGACTCCGGCTGCAATGCTGTCCAAACTCCCATAGACAATGGTCAGTACCAGCGTCATGCAATATTATTGTTATTTAGTGATCTATGTTTCTTGCTGAAAGCAATTCAAAGATCTAGAGATGTCCTTTAGGTGAGATCTTCCATTGTTCCCAGCTGGAAAATGCAACTTTGTAGGTCTTATATAAGAGAGCTCTACAATGTTCTGTTTTCAAATTCCGTATTACGAGATTTGAGGACGGCTTGGCTAAACGTTGCAGTTGCTCCTCTTCTCATACTCTTCTGTAAATAGTTCTTCTGCATTTATTCTCGCAGAAGGAACTCGACCTAATCCACCATAGCCAGTGTTTCGACAGAAAATTGTGTTGGTAGGAGGATGCATGACGTTGCATTTTAGCTTTAGTACTAGGCACCATTCGTTCAAACGTTGCTTCTGCTAACAAATCTACTCAAGCACTCCATGCATGTCCACTATTCTAATCTGTGCTCATGAGTACAAAAGACACTAAACGTGTTAGATTAACAAGACCATATATATAAACGGACCACCCCTAATTCTTTGTGCTATATAAACCGATATATAGAGAGACTCATTGTTATTATCTTCTAGTTGCATTCAGAAACAAACACTTAGTAGCTATAGTATAGTAGATGTATAATGCAATAGTTGCATTATTAGCTGAGAGATGAATATGGTGATGACTGCAAGCTAAATTTCTGAGAGTTCACGCATTTGGGCATGTCGTTTCTAGTCACTCGCTTATCAGATTAAGTTTGAAACTAGAGGAGAAAAACGGTATAATATATATATGAGATTCAGACGAGAGGTGTTGACCGGTGAATTCGAAGATCTCTAGAGTTGAGCATCCAACCATACCCTGAAAAGTATGGGTCTGGAAGAGTACCAGCGAAGCCGTTGAGTTTGCTTGGAACCATAGACCTTCTTAACAGTGTTACTATTAGAGAGAGTTCCGCAAATACGAAATTCACTTTGCATGCTATCGATTCTCATTATCAGTTTGGATCCAACTGGTATCAAACTGTGCTAGAGGTTGATCTTAGGCTTCTGGGGGCTTCCAGTTGTCCTTGCCTATCGAATAGTAACTCTGTCATTTTGGATGCACCATTTGTTCGCTCTTAATCAGCTGAAAACAGCTGGAGGTTGAAACGGATGCTAGTGTCACGTTACTCTATCTTTCTCCTCCTAATACATATTGAATTTCCCATCTATAGAAGAGATGGAAGCTGAACTAAGTCACCTCCTATTTACTCTCAATAGTTATAAACAAAGATTGGAGATGGCATACCTTTTAACAAGGTTCGTACTTCTGACACAAGAGGAGGAGTTGGCGAGTCGGTCGGCAAAAGGGAGTTGAGAGTGTCGTTAATTATCTTGTTTTTCGGTTACATACTTTACCACCGGCAACGTAAGCTCAGCCTCCGTCTCTACGTTCAGACTCGTGATCTCCTATCCAGATCTCAGTCGTTTTTACGCACCGGCAGAAGATCTCCCGCAGCAACCTTGAACTTCTGCTTTCAGCTTCCCTCGCTCCTCAAAACTCTTTTAGCATGCCTGTGAAACATGCAGAAAAGACCAAGCAAACATGTACGCACCTTGCCACTTAACAATAGTCACTAGCGGGGTATCATTCATAGTGTGAGGTGAAATGCGAGACTAGCCGATGCTGTCTTTGAATCTCATACCGCGCTAGACGAAGAGGTTTCTCTTGGTTTCACATCTTTATCACGTTTGTCTTCCAGCAAAGAATGTTGCGATACCAGTCAACGACCATATAAAAGTTCGTCATGGGTGACGGCCCGAACTTCCATGCGGAACAAATATATGGATGCTAGAAGGTTACTTCCGCTTGAATAACCAGCAGCTCTGAGCAACAGTTCAACATAAAACCAACTTTCGTACTGAAAGTATACCTCACATCGGTTAAACAAGGAATTTTGAACAAGGACTCTTACTTTGTAATGTGAAGGAAATAAATACTAGCTTATCATTCAAACATACTGAAGTTATCGTACACTACCTTTGTCACTGAGAGTCGTGCAGCGATCACACGCGGTCTTTGTCACCGGGAGCCCATAAGCAGCCTTTGTCACCGGGAGCCGTGAAGCGATCATACGCGGTCTTTGTCACCGGAAGCTGTTACCCAACGACTCTTCCCTTCTAGGAAGAGTGTGGCATACGGTACCGAGATAGTGACCCTCCCTACTGTTTTTTAGGTCGGGCCGCAATGATGGAGGTAGTCCAGCCGACACCCATGCATGTCACAGCTAGGTCAAGCCTCAATGGTGGGGATTGTTCCTCCGGAAAAGGATGCCAGTGTCCCTGTCGGAAAGTGAGTGGCATGCCGGAAAGTGAGTGGGGACCTGGAGAATACGTAGACTCGGCCGGTGAGTCTTCGTACACAACGGTACATTGTGAAAGAAAAGCCTCATGCCTTCCTTTCCCAGTGCGAGAAAGCCGGAGGAAAGACGCAAAGACAGTCTTGTAGTAATGGAAAACCAGGAGGAAGAAAGACGCAAAGAACGACTCGTAGTAACGAAAAGCCAGACTTTTTTTGACAAGCCTTATCACGCTCAGGAACTCTCCTTTATGTATCTGACAATCGGACTCTCTAGCATGGAGTGCGTGTCTTCCAAGGTGTTGAGGACCGAACTGTTTTGACAACGAAAAGGGAGCACTCCTTGGGACCTTCAGCAAATAGTGCGGTAGGAGAGCAATGAAGGAAGGACGTGAGGAGGTCAGTGAAGGAAGAACCAACATAGCTAGTGTCGGAGAACAGTAGAGTTTATGTTTAATTTATGCTTGTAGTCTTATACCGATCAGTCATCAGTGCTCATCACTCACGATGGAGGAAGAGAGGCAGATCGATATTTATCTTTCTGGATCAGTTACACAGTTTCTACCTGAGATGGTGCTTACAGTGGTTGGAGGCGATGCAGGACTCACGCATCCAGTAAAACTGGTTACCAAAGTTCTGCAAATGCACAGAGCTGCAGCAGAAGACGAATATCCAAAAGTTGTCTACTCTCATGTCTGCGATATCCCAGGGCCAACGCAGTTTGAGTGTTGGGATGTTCGGAACTACACTTGCAAAGATGTTCCAGTTCCTCGTAGAACTGGAAAGTATCTTCAACTCATGTATCTCGGTGAACCTTTGTCCAATGTTGCTCGAGCTCCCATCTCCCAACCTTTTGTGGTGAAGCATGGTCCCCCCAGTCGAATTATAGTCCGCGGGAGAACAACAGGAGAACAGTTGGAACAGCTAGAGGCTGAGGTGGTCGATATGTATGGAAATCTGTGCTATGAGTGCCCCGGGAAGCTCTGGTTCACCTTGACTGTTAACAAAGCCAGAATACTTCCCAGAGATGGAATCAATGAGCCTTGTCAACTGCTTAGCAGTTCCACAGGAGATCTCATAGCGGGGGTTTGCAGGTTCGACAAATTCGAAATCTGCACTGGGACCGAAGGAATATATCACATGCAGGTTTGGTATGGCAGAGAGGATGTTATTTCTTCCCCAACCATAACCGTTCTGATGACCTCAGGATATATAGCCCAATATGTGTCCAAGCGCTCGAGGGACTTACATTACTGGACTCAGGTAACCACGCTTAACATATGAAATAAGCAGACCTGGTTAGCTAGGATCTTATTTGTTTATGTGCTCGTATAATGCTCAGGGCCTAGGCTTCCTGATGTCGCGTGATCATAAGAACATTTCTTACATTTTGACCAGAAAAATGTCGCCTTAGGATGTGGTATGTATCTAATATAGACCACTGAGATCCCAACCGCACTGACCTTAAACCAGGAACTGGAGTCAATGGCGCAACTAAAGTCCGAAATTCACGAGGGGCTCGATCTCTTGAAATCTCTTTTGGCGACACTCCAGATCAAGGACAACCTCTTGGAAGGTACGCGTATCGACTGCACTTAGTTATTCTCAGAAGTCTTGAGCACTTTAGGTAAATTCCTAGTGAGGTTTCTACACTTGTAGAAAATACTGTGGAGGATGAAAAAATGGAGGACAACCTCATTCTTGTCAGTTAGAAATTAAACAGATCTACAAGATGCATGGATGTTTCCTGAACGATCCTGAACACCTTCGAATGAAAATTGGAATTCTAGCTATAGTACTAACATCTCAAAAGGCCTAGCTTGTACAGTTGCTCTTCGTTATATATTGACACTGCAATTGACAAGCCTTAACAACGATGAGGGTGTTATGTCAAACCTGATGCGCATGCCATCTCTATCTATCTACAGCGGGTATTGATGAGTTGCGAGAGAAGAAAAGAAGATTAAAGGAGGTTCATGTGAAAGATGAGAGGTTCTTGGTAAGGGAGAGGCTCGTGGACCGTGAGGTAAAGACGCGAGAGAATGTGAAGAAGACAATAGAGGAGCTACCCGCGCCGCAATCATCTCCTCTAGGCATTTGTGAGAGAAGGCGCCAGAACTTAATGAAGACTGGTTCACCACCGACTGACATTTTCGACATGGTGGTAATGCTAGCTGAAGTAGAGGATATCCGCTTTAACAGGTAACCTTTTATCGTTTGATACCATCTTCGTTAACTTTTAATGATTCTATTTAATATAATACCGTCTTTGTAACTATTAATCTATTAACAGAATCTATCTTTGATACAGTCTTCATAAATATTAAGATTCATAGCTCGAAGTACGTGGTTATTGATAACAAAAGAATTATGTGTTGAATTCCGACTTTAGCAGATGTTATGATCGGAGATAAATGTTGGTGAGCATGAACAAAATAGAGCCTCAATTATATTTGAGATATTACATCTTATGAATCGGATTTATTTTCTCTGCATGCATGTGTACAGCATACTCTCAATCTACCTAGGAGTCAGCAACATGCTGTCAATTGTCTGCGAGACTCGTAAGGAGCAGCAAGAGCTGAAGGAGATTTGTGAGAGCAATGGACGATTTGAAATTCTTTCCATTGAGGAATTGAACGCTAGGTACGTGCTTACGTGGCCGCTCTGAGTATTTCTCTCCGTATTCATGAGCAAGAGTCTGAATAGTTGGTTGTTTGCCATGCAGTTCTCCTGATGTACCAACATATTACTATCATCGTCAACGACTTCTCAAACTTCCGGAGCCGTCGTGGATTGATGGACAGAGACCAGAAGGGTTTTTGGGTTTTGCAGTAAATTTCATCCACCTCAAGCCTGATCACTTAAACCTTCGCGCCATTCTCTTCTACCACCTTCTGGGCGACGCCCACGTGTATGATACCGAAGGGAATCTGAGAATTGGACTGCAAAGTCTGCGGCATCCACAAGGAGCAATGTCTTTGGATGGGTCATTGGTCACGTATCCACATCGACATCATGTAGGACGAAGGTAAGAAGCTCCGAAGACCTGCTTATTCAAACAAGACATTAATTCTTACTTGATCATGATCCAAACAGCTAGCTCATGTTGTAATTGATTATTATAAACTCACATGATCTTCTTAGACATGTTCGGAGGGAGTTCAGGTCACTGAGTGCTAGAACTGAGAACTAAATATGGAGTATACTAACTAGTGAATGGTGAACCTCACGTGCTTGCAGTTAAAATTTTATGGATGTGTGATGGTTGTGCAGTGATCCAACGATCACCTTTCCCTCAGTACGTTTCGAGGAGCGAGCTCAGTGCAGCTTGGTGCCACCAGGTCGTGAGGTTTTTGAGAGGGAAAAGACGTGGTACGATCTCAGAATGCAGATCAGGGAGAGACGGGCGAAAGAAGAAAGGTGCGAGAGACGAATAGACGGCATCACCGCGCAAATTGCACACTGGGAATATATGTTTGCCTGCTTAACAGGATCTCATAATCAAGTGGGAAAAGAGGTGGAATATCTTGCCAAGGAGATCGCCACCCTAAAACTTGCCGCTGACATCGACTACACATTAACGAGAAAGGAGGAGTACAAGATGCGAATGTTCCTCGTGGAGCATTGATCAACGCTTCGTAAGGCTAGCAGGAGATCCATTATGCAGTTACTGTATCTGAGAACCCTGTTTAGTACTACACAGAAGTATGACAATATATCTAGAGACTTACCTCCATGCTAGTTCTCGTAAAAAACACTACATTAGAGGGTGTGAAAGTTAGTAACGAAGAATCTGTAATAGGAATTAGGAGAAAAGCAGTACTTTATCAAGGTTGACTTTGTGTGGATTGCTAACGAGTGCCCTTAAGCTTGCCCTTGTGAGTTGACAGGACTGTTTCAGTCTCCCATTTGTTCTCTCTTCTGAAAATTCTTCACTACCGAATTGAAAAACAAGTACTTATACTGATCATTAAAAACTCCCGGCCGCTTTTTTCTCCAGGTGCTCCAAGGCCAGAAGGCGTAGGCGGACTGCTGGCCGAAGGCCCTCTCACCAGAGAGCGAAGAAGATTTAGCAAATTTTCACACTTTGAAGTTAGATAGATACTAAACGAAAATACTTTAATAAGAAAGTCTTTTCATGGTATTCATGTACCGTTTTTTGGGCCACATCCTGACGAAACTCTCTATTTTACATTTTGTCGATTTTTTCCCCACCATACCAAAGTGTTCTATACATTTACACGAACCTTCTTAGAACTTAGAGGATCGAGATGGTCAAATAGTATGTGTCACTAGTTCTAGATCTCAAGATTTGATCATGAATTACCTTCGGAAATTCGCTTCAGGAAGAAAATAAACAATTGATCAGTTTCTGACGTTGCACCTCACTGACAGGTAAATTATGGTAAGAAAAGTTCCCAATCTTGAGGAGGAGAATAGATCGAAACTAGTAAGGATAGTGCCTTAAATTAACATAAGGATCAAAGGACGCTTGCTTGTTATTTATTGTTTCAGTTCATCTTGCTTGTTGAGGTTCGATTTGTTTTCACTGTTAGGACGCAAGACGAGAATAATATGATTTGTTTCTCGCTTGGGGAAGTTCTAAGAGCATCGAGAATATGCTGCATTTTCGGGATTGGAGAAGTTTGAATGATTCTCAAATCGAGGTTTGGATAAGTTTTACATAACCGTTACGATCTGGAAATAATTAAGAACAGCTTGTTTAATTTGAACTCTTTTGGTTCAACTGGAATTATAGTTCTAACTTAGATATATTTCTTGTGCATGATAATTGACTTCCAAGCGCTGTGTTTGGAATACCTTGCAGTGATAGAATCCGTTTCTATCAGTACGCAAAAGAATCTGATTCAGTGACTGACTAAACTGCGTATACATATACTAATATACACTGGATGCTGTTTTGAACAAGGATTTTCTAGAGAATATTATGTTCTCAGTAGTCAATAGGCATTTTGCTCATCGTTATATTTTTGCTATGAGGTAGTATAGCTATAAGTAGATTGTGAAAACTGAAAAGGAAGATGGAAATTTCTTGTCGTGTAGGGAAACGGGCGGATGGAATCGTGGTGAAAACATAGAAGTGGAAGAAGTAACGAGAACGGACCGATCGAGTGGCTGTGAATATCGGAAAAGAAGAAAGATGAAAATATGAAAGTGGAAAAAGTAACGAAAACGGAAGGATCGAGTCGCTGTGCATACCGGAAAAGAAGAAAGCGGGATAAATCTAGGCGGATCGAGTCGCTATGAAAACAAAAAAGATGAAATGGATTAATCCGGTTCTCGTTAACGCATAGCCCTGCAATTCCACTGCAAGCGGAGCTACTTGTTTCATATTGCAACGGGTTCCTAGAACCTCTTTCTCCAGCTAGGCATTCTTTAGTAACATGTATGGTGTGAGCATTTGGTTTTTGCATATTCGATGTAAGCGTATTAATAACTTTCGGAGTTAAATGAAATGTTTGGATCCGTCCTTCATAGACATCTAGTTGACTAAATGCTTAAATCGCTTTTTCTAATAAGCGAGACTTACTGTGCCACTGTATGGTGGAACTCTGAACTTCATATGCACATTAAGTACAGCCTATAACCTAAGGATTACAAACATTCTTCCGATAAAGTGGTGAGATCAGGTACCAGAGAATGTATATACTCTCCTGTGAATTTACCTTGTACATATGTACGGAGCTCCGTCTAGATCTGCAGGGGTTGAAAACCACACATCTCATGCAAGTTCCAGAAGTTGTGTCTACTAGTTCTAACATACCTGGCAGACGCTCACATACTTTCTTGAATACTCTGCTCAAGAATCTAGATCTTCCTGGCGCTGGCGAGATCAACCACGCACTTGTATATCCAAGAATTTGCCAGTGGTACGATAAATTTGCGGTAAACATGATCTCGACTAACTGCTTTAGATCGGCGGAAAAACACTGCGGTTCGTGCAGATTACTAGCGCAACATTCACCTGAATGCTTTAATTTGTCTTACAATGAAAATGACCTTCAGACGAGTTCACTATCTTACTTAGTACGCCAGGCGGTGAGGATTTCCATTGATGCACACGATGAGAAGAGCCATGCGTAAGGTTTGACAACGGAAAATATAACTTTAGTACAACTATAGATTAACAGCCTTCGTTCGATCCTAGAATCTGATGGACTGTCTAGAAGAGTCACCAAAAGCGGGCCTGATTGAGCCCTGGGCAATCTATTCTTCTGCAAAATTAGTTCTGTTCTGATCATGAGGAAAGTAGCTGCAGCAACTTAAGAAGTAAAGTATCACCACGGGATGGAAAACTGCCCCCCTCCCCGTATTCTACTTCTTTGTCCGCACTCCGCTCATCGTTATAGTTACAGAAGGTCCAGGTTCGGTACTTTGGAGTTGGAGCTTCCGCAGTAACATGCATACAGTATAATTATAAGCTGGCCAAGAGCAGAAACACTCCGAGAGCGTTGGGTATCTGCAAATGAATGCGGAAAATTCGAGTTACATTTCCAGTAAACTCAATCATTTCTGATTTGTCGCCAGTAGATCCATATAACAGATATTATATTCATATTTATATTACATTTGATATTCATAAGTTACTCATAACAAGTACGATAAGGACGACACTGTATGCGAGAACGATACTATGGCCTCTGGCTAGAACGTTTTCTTCTATTTCCCGAGAAAAACTGAAACAAAACACATTACTGCAAAGCATGCGATAAGATGTTCGTACTAGAAGTCTCTCCGAGATAAGAAATGAACTGTAATCAGGATATCTCATACTGAGTCTAGTACAGAATATATAGTCATAGAGCCGACGCGCAAGATAAAGCCAATGCTGAGAAGGTGATCTAAACATTTTGATGAACGAGCGAAACTCTTCTAAACTAGAACAGCTACTCAAAGTTTTAAACAAATTTAGAATCTACTGATAGCCATTATAGACCTGGAGCTACGATACTATCGTTTATCTAGCACTCCCACGTAATGAGTGGCTTCCTGTTAAGCCCAACAATCATATAAATTTGAGATGATTTTTTTTCGTTAGTGGTTTCGTAACAATATCATCGATCTGTTCAATAGTAACACAATAATCTCTGCATATTTCCTTATCTGCTTCGTGCTGATTGATAAATTTGTACCGTATGTCGATGTACTTACTCCGATCATGAAACTTCATGGTATGGAGAAGTGAAATTGCACTCTTATTATCACTATAAATTGTGATAATATTGTCATGAAAATCACACTGTATTTCAGACAAGAGAAATCGGAGCCATATAGCCTCAGTTGCTACTTTTGACCGTGTCATCACGCTGCTTCTGTCGACGATAGGGCGATTGATCGTTGCCGAACACTAGTCCAACTAGTAGTCGTATTAGAGAGCATGTAACAAAATCCGGAAGTAGATTTTCTGGTGTTAGCATCTCCGGCCCAATCTGCGTCAGAATATCCTGTGAGTTGAATTGGTCCTTAAGTTCCCTCATACCGTAGAACTAAATCCTGAGTGTCCTTAAGATAACAGAAAACATTCTTGACTGCTGCCCAGTGTCGTGATCCTGATTGGACATGAATTGTGCTAGAGAAAACGCAGAAGAGAATATCCAATGTCTGGCAGTGTAGAGAGTACTGCCCACATGAGTGAACCAACTGCATTCTGTTATGGTACTCTTGTCATCACTGCTCGCTCTTTCTCAGTCGCTGGAGAATCCTTCAATGATGATCGAACTCCCATTGTCATAGGGATTGACGCAGTTTCTGCATCTTGCATACTGAAGTTCACTAACTTCTGTGAAATATATAGACTTTGTGACATTTGAAATAAGTCCACAAATATCAGAGTGATTAAACTGTAGCAGAGACACGGCATGAACTCCTCCTTTTGAAAAAAAAGAATCTCGGATTTATTTATCGAGAAAACAAGACTCACACTTCACTGTTAATTTGTGAGACGTGAACTGAGGAAGACCCTCCATCATCTGTTGCACATACAACTGCTGCATGCGAGCTTGTCCGACATGTCCTAGTCGCTGGTGCCAAAGGGTGTAGAAATCTGTCATTCCAGTTTCTCGAGCCCTTGATGTCGTTTGTACTGCAACTGCACATGCGGCTGCAACAAAGGTAGGAAAGATTGCATTTTCGAGTTTGTACAATCCTTGGTCAAGAGGACAATCGGTCAAATATTCTCCTGATGCCATTGTGAGCTGACAAGCTTGATTAGAGAACAACAATGAACCACCGCTGCTGTCAAATTATCTAACAAAAAAAAGATTTTTTCTAAGATTTGGAACATGATAAACTTGTGTTATCTCCACTTCTTCATCGTGCGGCAGCTGCACTATGACACTCCCAATGCCAGCTATTGGATGTGATGAATTATCACCAAGATAGACATTTGTCCATGTGTTAGTATGGTCTACGTTCAGAAATACTGTCAATTGACAGTCATATGTGCATAGCACCAGTGTTGATATACCAAGAATCATCTTGGTCGGAGGTAGTCGAGGAAGTGGCTACGACCCTGCGTTGAAAAGATGAATCATTGGACTTCTCTCCGAGTTTCTCCCGCTTCCTCTGCAACTTTGGACAAACATCAATGATATGCCTAGCCTCTTTACAGTATCTGGAAAACTCTCGCCCAAGCTGTTTAGGATTCTCACCATGTGACCGTTCTCCGGATCCTGAGAAAGAACCAACTTTCCTAGAGGATTTTGTTGGTTGATCCATTTTCGAGGAACGTCGATTCACATACATCAGCTGAGCCTTCTCCTCTTCATTAGCCTTCTCTTGTAGCTCTTCTTGAAGAAGAATGCTCGTGACCTCTGAGAGTTTCAGCGAAGGATTGGCACACATAGACTGTACAAGTGGTTTATAATTTGGGTGGCATACTCCGAATAAGGTTCATCTTGGTCTCATCATGGGTGACGGCAAGACCACGGGATTCCATTTGATCAAAAATATATTTGAACTCCTCCAAATGCTTGGCGACGGACTGCCCTTCTTTAAGTTTCATAGTCTGAAACTTGTCTTGCAACTTTCCTTCGTGACAAGGTCACCAGAACCAAAAACTGAAATGAGACTCATGTAAGCCTCATAAGCAGTTTTGCTAGAAATGATATATTTCTTTTGGTTCATACCAAGAGCGGCATGAAATGCTAATCTTGCATCAAGGTCTTTGTCATCCCATGCTGACCGTAGTGCAGGATCTGCTGGCCGAGCTTCCGATCCATCAACTACCCTAAGGAGTTTCTCTTTACGAAGATAAAGCTCTATCCCGGCCTTCCAGAGATGAAAATAGGTTCCATCGAATTTAGGAATCAGCTCCGAAGCAGCAACAGCAAGGAAAAAACTACAAGCGGAAAATTTACTGACCAAGAAAAACTATCAATGAAATCAACGCTTTGATACCATGAAACAAAACACATGTACTACAAAACATGCGATAAGATCGGATCGGTCTAAAGGAGACTACGTTAGTCTTCCCCCAATATTTATACGATTTGATTGGCCCTCACATACCTTCACACTTCCCACCTTTACGAAATTCTGGTTGCTTGGGCAGACGATTGATATAAGTCATGAGAATCGCAACAACAAACATGGAGACTGGATTCTCTTGCAATCATTCTGGGAAGATCCATGAATGATGAAAATGGATCGGTCTAAAGGAGTCTAATCTACTCTGTTACAATATTTCTCTGATTTGATTGGCCCCTCATTTGATTGGTCCCTCACTTCCCAACCTTACAACACAAGGGGGATGTCTTTCGACATCCCCTTGTGACTAACTTCTCGACGTCATAATTTGTCAAGCGTGATGTTTAGAAAGGCATTTAAATAAAATATGACAAATCTTACTCTAGTCTGCTTAGAAAATTACAGTCCATGTATCTTTGAGATTCTCAAAGTTTTGGTAAAACTCTTCTCTCCTATATTCATGCAACTATCTGCACGAGTGGAAGTCTATACATATGTACTTGCAAAGTAACAAGGAAGGGGAAGTCATACATGGCAATAAACTTTATGCTGTCATGACCACTACCAGGTAGCTAAGGTAGTAGCCCTGGATTTCTTGCGATGGTTTTCTCCGTTCAAAGCTTCACTATTTCGTGCAGTAATTCGACCATTCGTGAGAACTGGTTGGATCTTATCCTCCATTTGCCTCCTTCCAGTCAAAACCATCTCTGCTTGAGCGATATATGAGGAGGGCTTCTTAGGCGATGAACACTCCTACTGGCAGCAGTTGGTGCAAATCGAAATTTGTGTAGTAATCGGTGAGCTAGGATTCTGTTATGCACTCTGTTTCTCCCCTCGCAATGCTTCACCTCACGGCTGTTAACTCTTGCCATAATCTCTTGTTTTCAGTAATTTCTAATTGCCGTATGTTTCCACTCAGCTGCAATACTTGTCGGCGGGGTGAAAGCTGTGGTGAAATTCGGTCTTCTCCTCGAGAACTTCCTATTCCTGTCCACTGTACACCTACATCCTGTCACCTACTTTATTATCGATTTGATCCCTTACAATGTCACGACTCACTTCCCACCCCTTCTACCATATCCGAGGTCTTGCTCACAAAGTATGCGTCTACCTCGTCGGTATACAGTCAAACTCCGTTATATTTACACTTTTTGCAAGGGGACAGTTCATTTCTTTGGAAATGTCTCTTTTATAGTCACTATCACACTCTTTTATATATTACAAAAGTGACGACCATATTTATTCAAGCAAATATGCAGAGGTTTAATTTATTAGTTAACTCTTTTTGTTAGTTTAATAAATTAGACTCACATTAAATTAAGATATAAAAATAGCTTGAGATTCTCCGGACTTGTATTTTTAGCAACTAGGCAGTCTATTCATACCTTATGGTTTATATCCTGATCTTCTTGTTTTTCCAGGCATAAGTTAATAATTAATATTTATAAAATATTTTAATCATTTTTTATCTGTTTCATATATAATTTTCATATTTTCTTCAATAATATCCAACGAGCAAAAGTTCCCAGAAGTTTATCGAGCATGTATATTATTTAGCATATTTCACTAAAGTAAAAAAATAAAAATGTGATTAAAACAAAATAGAACATGTTTCAGGGAGTTCTTGGGTTACAACGTTCCAATGTTTGAACAATCATACGAGTCTCTTCGATCCGAACACAAAGGTGTGAATGTTTTCTACCTCTCTTCTAACTTGCTTGGTGTTCACTATCAGAGATAAAAGGAAAAACCCACTTCGTTTGCTGGTCCCCTCTTGTTAAACGGGTAGAAATCTAATCTTAATGCACTAGGCATAGGCAAAAGAACAGTAAGGAGTAATGAGTGGGTTGCCTGAGGTGAAAAGTTCTCCCCCTAAGATTAATCGTAAACAGTAAAAAGATTCTTGAAATATAAAGTCTCGCATCCTTTGTATTTTGGACTGGGTTTTTGTATGATACAACATATTCAACAGGAGATCCATTTGATAAACTATGATCTATATATATTATTCTCGTAAATCATTTTTTTAAATGTTATTCTTTGAAACATATTTGACTCGTTGGATCATGTGAAAATAGCTTAATCTTTATATTCCTATTTTCCTTTATGCTCTGCAAGCCATTGGACTGCTCGTGGCTTCTCAGTCCTCTCCCCTTGGTTCCACCTCGGGGAGGGTTTACAACTGAGAAGCTACTCCCTCCGTGGCTTGTGCTATACTTAAAAGCAATAGTTGAAGAAGGAAGATATTTCTATAGAAAGAACCTAACTCATTAAAACGTAGAATCATGTTACAGAAAATACGCGGTCTTTACATCAAAAAAGAAGAAGACAAATAAAAATGAGATTTCATTTAGAAAATTCCAGTGGTAATTTTGTTTTCCAACGTAAGCAATTGAAAGGACTCCTGAATCACGTAAACGTGTTTGACCGCTCTCATTTAAAAAAGACTTCAGAATATCCTTAAACTGTTCATACGGCTTATTCACTTTCTCATACTTTGTGATTAGTAATACAGTTCTAGCGATAATATAAGAGCAAAGGGAATAATCTTTAAAGTAACCATCTCCACTTAGACTTAGACGGGACTTCGATGAGTTTTCGTTCAAATTTAAAGTCAAATTTGACCAAGAAATCTTGAAGCATAAGGTTGCTTTAACGTTCTTCAAAGAAACTGTGGTCCTAGAGACTATTTTAAGTTCATGATTGCTTTACGGACCTCTTCAGAATTTATGATATTCTGGAAAGAATGTGTATTTAGTTTGAGATTCAATATTTTTCAATATCAAAAGATTCATACTACGTCATAGATGATAGAAAATATTGATCTCTATATGAACATATGGAATTTAGAGCTTCCTTCACCAAAAAGTATATCTTACATATTTGTGAGAGATATAGATAAAATGATATCACAAGAACAATATGAATGATCTGAACTTCATAATAACCAGTCTTGTGAAAAGTAAATAGAAATCCTGCAATATGTGTGTTTATCCGTTCTCAGTGTAAAGTTGTGTGTCTTCCAGGTTTAAATAAGTGGTCTGTTGGGCAGCGTATTGGAAGTCTCTAGGAGATAAGAAATGAACTGTAATCAGAATATCTCATACTGAGTCTAATACAGAATATATAGTCATAGAGCTGATGCACAAGGCAAAGCCAATGCGGAGAAGCTGATCTTAACGTTTTGATTAATGGGCGCAACTTTTCTAAATTAGCATAGCTCCTCGAAGTTTTAAACAGATTCAGAATCTATTGGTAGTCATTATAGACCTGGAGCTGTTAAAGATAATGTCTAGGTTCAGACTTCAGTCACTCTTAGTCCTACTAGATTCAGTCATCTCTAGTATATTAACCTCAGTCATATCTCTTTAAGACTGATCAGTGACCTCTTGTCTATAAGTTAGAGTATATAACAACCCACTCTTGAGAGATGATGAGTACGACTGATCTTTTTACTGATATCTCTTCTACAAGAGAGAGTATTCACTACATTTGGTTCTCTAATAGGAGCTACGATACTTCAGACATACATACCGTGATGATCATGCCCAATAACAGCATAAGCACTGTGATGATCATGCCCAATAACAGCATAAGCGGTCCATATTATATCATTCAGCCAATTAAACACCGAGAGAGGAAGAGACATAAAAAATTTCGACTTGGTACTTATAACTGTTTTCTGCAGGCACAGCAGTCCAGCCAGAAGGAATTTAACGTCAACATTATGCAATCAATCTAGATACATGACAAGAAACAAAGAGAACAGCGGCTGGTCATGTAGTTTCTGGGGATTGTTTTACCATCATTGTGAGCAAGGAAACATACATGGATAACGCAGATGATGCTCTGTCTGCACGGATGTCTCCTGTGATGCTGATGAAAGATGAGTATGGTCACAAGAAATACCACCACACAAAATATGATAACACCCGCTAACATTACTAGAGCATTTCTCTGCAGGTCATCCAGCAAGCACCCAATAAGTATGATGAGTGCGACATGCCCATAAATAAACCCATGCTGCCAAATGTGAATTAGCAACCCCGGAACGAAATCAAGCTGTAATTATCTACGTTACTAAAGTAATTCAGCATCTTACTGATCTTCTTCCATCTTTTGCATATACCAAGTATATGCAAAGATAGACGGTTTCCATGAAAAGACCAGCAGCATTAATTGTGATGACCAAGATGCTCATTTTGACAAACGGTGATCCATAAACCAACCAAAGAAGAGAATTCAACAAAATAGTCAAGTAAGGAACCGTGGTGTATTCTTCCGTGGACCTTACCTTAGGTATTTCAAGAAAGTTCGGTCTACATGGATTCAGAAATTGTGAACAAGTTCAGGAAATTGTATTTATTGTAAAACAGTTGACAATGTACTTTTCTGCAAGATTGAATCAGATTTTGGCCCCCATAAACTTGCGAACCACAGTGAACTTCAAGCAAGTATTGCAATGCAAGAAGTAACGCTTATGTAGCTTAGTAGGCAGTCTTCTGACAAGCAACTAACAAAAATAGTGAAATGTTTGCACCGGAGAGAAAAAAACAAACAGATAGAAATGATATTTCCTGTGATCCCCATGATAATTTGCACCATAGAAACCATTTTTGGATGCCCAAACC
The DNA here is from genome assembly GCA_036924285.1 of Asterella californica. Lineage (NCBI taxonomy): Eukaryota > Viridiplantae > Streptophyta > Marchantiopsida > Marchantiales > Aytoniaceae > Asterella > Asterella californica. Next base: position 1,288,137 of record JAYKYS010000013.1, read on the forward strand.
AAAAGCAAGTAGATGAAAGTATTCAGTGAATCGTTGAACGAACTCGAGTTCCCGTCAGTACACTCAGAAACGTAGACTGAAAGACTACGTTTCTGAGATGAATCCATGAAGAGCAACAGAAAGACTGAAAATCACTAGCACTCTTAAACAAATACATTACAATGGCTACTTACGCCCCCTTAGCAACTTCGGGCAGGAAACAAACAAACTATTCATATTGACAGTGGAATGTGCCAAAAAATCATTTATAAAATCCATAATTTCTACAGTGACAATGTGGTACTCTGCATGTTCTAACTGGCTTTCAGAACAGAAAACATCGTATCTTGAGAAAATGATGAAAATTTGATCAGGTGATAAGCATGACTGTAGATGGCTGGTCTAGTATGATAGATGCATAGGGAGAAATGAGGCTAGTGAGCAACCCAGCAGTCTCAGGGCAAGATGATGGAATATGAGGAGAACCTAAAATGAGCTGCTTATGTTCTACCCAGAGACATTGCAAACTGACTCAGACACAACAGTCAAGTCTGATCTAGTTCCGAGCAGATTCGAACACAAAACGGTTCATAACAAGAAAGGTACGTCATCACATAGTGACGGTTCGTTAAAAATAAATATATTGCTCTCATGTTTGATATTTATTCTGATAGGATCCGACATAAGGGGTGCAAGGCATGGCTGGCGACAGTCTCAAGAGAATATTCACAATGCGTGTGAAGAGTAAGAGAAGATCTAGACACGAGGAGGATCATTAGTTCATTTTAAGTAGAAGTGTAGACAATTATTCAAAGAGGATCATTAGATAGTCAAGTGAGGATGCACAGATGGCGGCTCAAGGAGTATTAAAGCACTTTATTCCACTTTATTCCATGTAGGAAGAGGGAAGAGGAGGATGACGAGGGAGGATGACGGAAGACGGCAGGGAAGATGACGAGGGATGAGGAGGGAGAGGACGAGGGACGAGAGAGGGAAGGAGGGAGGAGAGAGGAGGGAAGAGGGAGGGGCGAGGATGACCTCCTTCCTCCTTCCATTTGTGCTATAACCCTTTAATATTTTCCTTTTTTCACTCCTCCCTCGTCTATCTCGCTGATGCTTAGGTGACAGTTAGGTCATACATTTTAGACAACATTCTTGATGTTTTCCTCAATAAAACCTAGTGTTCTTACCCTATAGACAATTTTGGGGACAAGGCTAGTACTTAGGTCTACTTATGAAAGCAAGAAAAGTCTAGGAACACAAAAAAAAATTTAGGAGGGCAATCACACCATTGGAGCAGCATTGTGAGTGTTTAATTAACATTCAGATACTTTATGTCATGTGTATGGATGTTTATATAGTTTTTTTCATTTCTATGCAATCATAGTATACGAGAGATGTTTCTCCCCTTGAAGAGGTGTATCCTCTCACTTCAACTTCGAGACATATCCCAGAATAAGGAAGAAGACCTTTTGGGGGTTTGATTTTTCCACATCAACAACTTTAGGACGTGTCTCGAAGTTGAAGTGGAGAAAGTCTTCTTGAAGAGATGTTTATCCCATTCTAACTTTGAGATGCGTCTCGAAGTTGGAATGGGAGAGAACTTTTTGGAGGTTTGATTTTCTCACTTCAACTTTGGGATGCATCTTGAAGTTGAAGTAGAGAAAGTGTCTTTGGAGAGATGTTTTCCTCACTTCAACTTCAGGACGCATCTTGAAGTTGGAATGAGAAAGAAGATCCTTTTCAGATTTGATTTCTCCATTTCACTTTAGGACGTGTCTCAAAGTTGAAAGTGGAAAGTGTCTCCTTGGAGAGATGTTTGTGTTTCATTTATAAAGCTCTAGAGATAGTTCATTTTACATGCATGCGTATAATGTTTGAGTTGTCCACTATTATTGTATAGAAGAAAAGAAGAAAATAAGTTTTGGAAGATGACCTCCCTAGGTGGAAACACTAGAGTTTCTATTTTCTAACATGGGGATGCATCATGAAGTTGGAACGAGAAGAAACATGTTTTGTAGGTTGAATTCTCCACTCCAACTTTGGGATACGTCCCGAAGTTGGAATGGAGGAAACCACCATGGGGTGTCATAAGATTATCACAGGATTTTGTCTTAACAAGAGTGAAACTCAATGATCTCTTCCCCTGTGTGTAGGGAAGAATAATAACAAGAACAAAATAAACATGACGACACATATCAAATCCGCGTCCGATATGATGAAAAAGAACGAATTGACACCTTGATCTATCGATCTTGCGAGCCTTGATCGCTCTAGTGTCATGTCAGCTGATGTCATTGCTGTCGTTAGTGTGTCATCTTTCGGTGACAGTGAAGACAATAATGTAACATCAATCGACCTAACCGAAGATGTGAGTCACAACAACACATCATACTTGTATTAGAATAGTTCCTTGTAGTACTTCGTGTTAATTTAGAATTCAGATATGATTTCATTTCAAGAAATAGATATGGATGATACAGCAGGTGTAGAGTTCAAGACATCGAGCAGGGACAAGACGACACATTGTCAGAGATATCTATTAGTGACCTACCAATCGTTGATCTTAGTTTCACCTTTGTTAAAGATGGAGGTTGGTGCATAGAGCTAGCAAGAATTCCTTACAACCGCCTCAAATAAGCACCCACGTTGATCGAGAAGGACTTTTGTCTATTCATGAAGAACGATAAGAGATTCATCATGTCGAGCTTCTGACGTTCGCCTTGGAGATCAGAGAAGGAGTTCCGTACTATATGGAGGACCGAGAGAAGAAGGAAATGCACAAGTACAAGTTGGTTGGTCCATGTTATGACATGGAAAGAATGACCGCTTCAAGTGAAATTATCATTGTCAACAAAGAAGTTCAAGTTCTGTCTGAAGCCTACAGAATTCTAAGACATAGAGGTTTTAGTTTAGAAGTCTTGGGAGTCTCGTATGGACTGGACATAATAACAGCTTCAGCTTCTCAACTAATAATGTACGTTCTTGTCATTAGACTACTTGTTGTTTCAGCCAACTAACTGTTTGTAGACTTCAAGTCGTGGGAGGAGGCGCATCCTACTGAGGAGAAAGAGCAGAAACGGGTTGGAGGCAAAGAGAAGAAAGATGAAGTGGTGGAAAAAACAAGAAGTCATCCAAGAGTAGCAAGAAACCCAATGAAGCAATGACGTCGAGCTCTAAGAAGAGCCTTGTAGCTTTCACCGGGAGGAACTTGAACCTCTTGATGATATGTGCTCAACAGATTTCATGTTCAACTTCTTCTAAAAGAAAGAGAAAGAAGGATCGATTGATTGACACAAGTACGCGAACATGTATCTTTTTGGAACAAATATGACATTCCAGATACATGTAAAGAAGATACAGATCTCACCATCGATATTTTTGTACAGGTCTACATCAGAAGAACACGTGAAGACCATCCTCATTTATATGGCTAAAAACTTCTCGATGACATCAAATATTGCATGTCTTCTTCCGTTTAATAAGAAGACGTGGAAGTCGATTGACGCGTTTGCATATGAAATGGAGCACAATTTGGATGGAGCAAAAGTTATCGTCCTTGTGATGGTCAATGACAAAGACATAATATTTCTCGCTATGTCCGTCCAACATTTAAGTCAAGCTCAAAAGTCTTGAAGTCCTTAAAAGAATAAAGGACCAGAACTCTATCTAGAAGTTGTGGATATTATGTGCATGTCATCCACCATTGTTGTACCAAGAGCTATCGAAAAGATTCAACCAAGAGAATATATGGACACTCTCGTTTGTCGAGTGTCTTAAACAGACTCGAGCACAATGGCTAGTTGTGAAGAAGCCAACCAGCTCACAAAGGATAGGCATGTCAGCAAAGTATATGTATAGTCATCTTTTTCTTTGTGTTTGTCAAGTTGCAATCTTGTTCTCCCCGGTCTAACTTCGAGATCTATCTTGAAGGTTAGAGCTTCATTCTTTTGTTGCAATTCCGTTAAGTTGGATTGATCGGTGATCTTGTCAGCCAACCTTAGTTGGAAATCAGTAGCGTCAAAACTAACCAAAACGTACATCAACTGCCAAGAGAGATATGCCAATTACTGGTCATTCATTTGCTTTAGAGCTGACACCTCGTATGCACCCCAATATATAGTAACACTAGCATATTCAATACCCTTCATCATATTCACAAAATTTATCGGTTGTTGACCAAATTCCAATATGATGACGACAACATAACCCGTGGCAGTAATGACACTACTTACAATTACCAAAAACATTTTAAATTCAAAAACATTCCATCTTAAAATGTTTGGATTGGTGAAGTCTAAGAAAATCAACGGGAAGTCGTATTGCTTTGCAAACGGCTACTCCCAAAGAGAAATATTCTTGTTGACATGCTCAATTCAACAAAGTTCTCTTCTTCGAATAGGCTGAAGTCATTTCTTAACAAAGTTCACCATGTGAAGCGCGGTTACTATGACATCAGAAGTTCCTCAAATATTTTGATCTTGACCTTCCATTTGGAGGAGGTTGTAAAACGCTTCAGACCCTGGTCGACCTTCTCTTTCTTTTCAGAGACATGATGAAGCATTTCCTCAAGAAAAGTGTCATCCATGTTGTACTTCCCGGTAAGATCAAACCATGTCTCGAACACATTTTTATAGAAAGAAAATGCAATGAGACAATAGAAGAGTAGACAATAAACTTTCTCTTATCTTCGTGTCGAGTGCTCCCAAATCCATTTCGTCAACCTGTTCTTCTGCTTGAGTTTTGTGCAGAACTCATCGAAAGTTTTTTCTAGAGCATGCTCAAGTTGACTGGTTTCAACTTCCCGGTGGTCAAGTTATGCTACAATTGTCTTAGCTCTACTTCCGATAGACCATTCAATGTTCGGAACGCATTTGCAGTAAGATCTTTATAGGACCGTGGTAAAGGACGGCCCTTGTCATATTTCTTTAGGTCTATTTTTCCACTATAATCAAGGATTAGACCTTAACGTCACTTCATAACAAAAAAAATCAAACTCCTTCAAGGTATCATCCGAGCACGTAATGAATTGTCCCACCTCCTTGTATGAATTTGTGGTGCCCATAATTTACAGGATTCACAAATTTTTGAAATTTTTAAGATTAATAACTTGTTTGTATAACTGAAGAAGCTTTGTTACTTAAGATTACGTCTTCCTTAGAAGGAAGATGATCTTAAGATCTTTTTCGCAACAAGAAGTTGATTTCTTCGGAAGACGGCCGTCTTCCGGAAAGCGTCTTCTCAGTTGTATCTTCCGAAGACGGAAGAAGACGGAAGACGGAAGACACGTTGTCGTAGCGAGAGCCTTTCCTTTGAGCAAGGGCGTACCTTCTCACTGTGGCTAGCGATCAATGCACAGCAGATCGACAAGTTTCCTGTAGATTTCTCTCTAACTTCCTCGATAACTAAGTACTTTCTTTCTCTCAGTAAAGGGTCAAGATAACCACACAAAAATGTTGGATGATCATGGGCACGACAAACGCGATATGTGATGACATGATCTCTCGGTAGTATTCCTCTCCGAAGTTTCTCACTATTAGGGCTTCGTACATGATTTTGGGTCGACAGATGTGTCTTATCTCGCACTCGGTGTTAAAGTTTACAGGGGGGAGTTGATTTAGATCCATCCTTCGTCAGATGAGGATATAGACGGTAAAATCTCATTCTTGGCCGTAAGTGACAACAAGTAAGATCATAGGGACAGGCGAGAGCATGATTTGCGCGGTAAAGTTATGCCCAAAGGATCCTATCAGAAACTGTTGGAAATGAACTCGTTCCATGTACATCAGTTTAATCTGGAAAGGATTTCGGAAAGAGAATCTAGGCGGTAAGTAGAGTCCTTCGTCCATCTCTCACAACATTTGCACTCCAACTACAAGGGTATCTCGATCCATAGAACATCGATACAATCTCATAGGATCACCACGATCTCTCCACTAACAATCTCTTGAATTTTTCTCAGGTCGAATGCCCCCACACAGGTCACTCCTCTTTGCTTAAAAGTTTCGAACCCAAACAAGGATAGGTGCAAGCTCCCTAACCGAGCAACCCAAGCCACACGGAGTGATGAGGTGGCACACATGCACATCGCATGTTTGGTGCCATCATCCTCACCCACGTGTAGTCGTCTGGGTGGAAGGTTCAATGCAAGCACCGAAACATATCCCAATACTACAGACTAGGCTAGACAAGTAGTCGACTTTACAGGTCAAGGATCGCACTTTGCCACGTTGAGTGCGAACCTGACAACCACATGACGTGGTTACAACGTAGGTCTCTAAAGTCTTATCTACGCCTAGAATACTCCCCAAAGCAATACAAACGTCACACTGGATATTTTTTTGCCAGCTGCCGCTAACAAGACTCGTGACCTAGACTAGATACCGTTATCGATACAATTCGACAGAAAAATAGCGAACTTTCACACATGATAGGTACAGATCTACATCTCAGTCTCCTCTCGAACTTGTCACATAGGGAGGATACTAAAATCTCTACCTACATGTCAAATTTCAGGAAGATCTGACGGGTAGATCTCCTCTCACAATTAACACAAATTCTCAGAAACTAACACGCACTTCCAATCTCAGATTCAGGACAGAAGCTTCTTCGTCTAAATGAACCGTCCACTTCCACTCAAACTTCCTGTGCTAATAATTCAGAAGGTAAACTCACTACTCTGGAAATTTGAGCCGATTTGACCGTTCGGATTATCCTCCATAAATCTGCAAACTTGCTATTCCAGATTCTGCACCCCGTCGTCTTCAAATCGCCATTGCGCTCAATCCGCAGAACATCCGGTGGTGAAATTGGGGTCAGAGCTTCAGCAACTGCCAGACTACAAGCTCATGAAATCTGGTCTCAATCTGACGGCTCAGTCACTCAAACTCCTTAATCTTACAATCGGAAGAGAAAGCTATGCACTCTTATCACTCTATGAACTTCAAATGGTCATAACGTATGCCTTGGACCTCCAAATCGAGTGAAATTTGGGCTCAGGTTGCTCTTCCCGTCGAGAGCTCTCCGTCCATGCACTCCGCTCTCCAAAATTCCTCGTGAAAGTGCCCCGATCCTTCCAGAGCGCACACTTAGGTAGATGACAAGTTATCTTCACTTTTTGGAGGACCAATGGGAAGTTAAAAGACTCAACCTTGTCCTTTTCTGCCCCATGGAGACCCCCAGCAGATAATAGAGCATTCTATGCTCATAAGAGCAAAGTTTTAGATCTCATTACACCACAACTTCTACAACTGTGTGCAAAACGCACTTATACGCATAATTTACATACTAACTGGTCCCACAACAGGACATTCACCCCCTCCAAACCTGCACATCCTCCGGTATGTGCCAACTTGTTATCCATAGTCATCATCGTATCCCTCATCGTGCTCTGAATTGTCAGGTTCATCATCATCTTCTCTCGCATAAGATCTGGAAAGATGAGAATCAGACTCGAGAAGTTCATCGAAATCAAGAAATCCTTCACGTCTTCGGAAAATCTTGACCCTTTTACCAGCAATGGGTAACTTCAAGAGTGTACCATCCAATTCTCGCAAACCATATGTGGCGTTGTCGTGAACAACAACAACAACATAAGGACCAAACCAACGCCGTGCAAACTTCTTGATAGTGCTGTGTTGGTTATCCAAACTGTTGTCATATACTATGACCCAGTCAACTTCTCGGATCGGCTTTTTTCGCAGTCGATGTGTCTTGTCGAACCGCTCCTTGTTCTTCAACCTCGCCTCCTTGAGTTTGACCAATGCTTCTTCGAGGTCCTCCTCACGTCGCTCAAGCTGCTGAATTCGTAATGCCAATAGTCCTTCCTTATCAGAACCATCCTCCCAAGGTAGACATACCCAAGTAGGAACGTCTCCTTCAGCTGACATGATAGGTTTTTGACCGGTCATCAATTCTGTAGGCATGTAACCAATGACAGTACTATGAGTAGTTCTATCAGCCCACAACGCAAAAGGAAGAAGTCTAGGCCAGTCCTCATGACGCCCCCTGCACGCTTTCACCAATGCTTGGATGATTGGTGGGTGCCCTCGTTCACTTTTCCCATTCGCTTCTGGATTCATCGAAATGGTCAACTTCAATCGTATTCCATATCTGTTGAAGAACTCACGTGCTTCATCTGCATTCAACTCTCTTCTATCTGCACGGATTCTCCCCACGCTTCCATATCTAGAAACGATATCTTCTAATATAAATCGACGGACTGGCTCAGTAGCTTTGGTGCGTAGAGCCCTCCCTTCTACAAAGTTAGATAGCTCTTCCCGAGCCAAAACTAAATGACGCATGCCCCAAATTTCTGGTGGCATGGCAACCAAATCCAAAACCCATTGGAAATGAATGGACAAGGGATATGTGGGTCTCAATCCATCTCTATACCGAATCTTGGATTGGAATTAACATTCAATGCATGACCCAACAAACTTCTCTACATCTCGATACAATCCTTTCCACCAATACCTCTCCTTGATCTTGATAAAGGTCGCCCATGTACCTCGATGTCTTGCCCATAAGGTATCATGAAATTGTTCGAGTACTTGTTTCTTGGTCTCTGCATCATCCACTACTCTCAAGGGTACTTCATCTCTCCTCTTTGGTCTCTTCCATAGATATCCATCTCTTAATAGATAACCATAGGCCTGATGTCGTATCTCCTTGAAGACTTTCTTCCTCCATTCTTCATACTTCTGAAGAGTGCTTAGATAGCGTCCGATTTCCTTGAGCCTCCCACAGTAAAGTTCTTCTTTGAAAGGAAGAACACCATCCAAGCGACTCCGGTCCTCGCTTGATAGTTGTAGAACTTATCCCTCCTCTGCATCATCTTCATCCATATCTTCCGCCTCCATATCTTCTTCTTGAGAGTACCTAGCTCTAGACAACATGTCTGCCATCGAATTCATCTTCCCTGCTATGTGTCTCAACTCTGGATTCAACAACCTAACGTAAGCTATCCAACGTAACATAGCAATATCAGGCGTTGTGCAATTTGCTATCATTCCCAACAAAGATAAGCAATCAGTTTCAAGTAGTACATGTGCTCCAATGAGATACTCCTTCTCAGCTTTCATTGCAGTTACAACGCCCCAGAGCTCTCGTTTGACTTGAGGGTATCTCCTTTGTCGATCCGTAAGTATACGAGCACCAAATCTTGTTGCAAACCTCTTTCCCTCATCATCATCCTGCCCTATTGCCCAACCTATAGCGATAGGACTAGTATCAACAGTAACGACTATGGGTCTACTACAATCATAGCTCAATTGTCGTAGAACTGATGGTGATTTCAACGCTTCTTTTAGTCGCACCATAGCGACCCTCTGCTCCTCACCCCAAGTGAACCTTCTTTGCTTCCTCAGTAACTCGTACAACGGTTCAGACATGTGATCAAAATGAGGAATCCACACTCGATAAAACAAACAAGCTCCCAAGAATCTTCTAACCTCTGTGGTGTTGACACAATCTTTCATCCTCCCTATGGCATCAACCTTTGATGGGTTTCGGACGTCGACCAAAAGCTCCACAAAGATGACCAACAACAACAATCTCTGGTACTCCAAAGCTCGACTTCTCTGCTGAAAGAGTGAGATTTACCTCCTCAAGCCTTGTTAAGATCATCTCCACATCGTGAATATGATCAACCACAAATCTTCGACATCCATCCTCAGTCAACTTCTCATCCTTGTCTTCGACCGCACACCCTTTCATAGGAATATCATCTATGAAAGATATGGTCTTCTCCGGAATGAATTCTCTCAAAATCCTATTCATTGTATTTTGCACATGAGCAACAGAGTTTGTCGCTCCTTGTGGTAATGTGCACATCCTTACAAGCCCAAGCGGAGTACGCATGGTGGTGAGATCTCTGCTCTCTATTGCCAACTGGAACTGATCATACCCAGAGTATAAATCTCCAATCGAGTAGATAGCACGGCCAGCAAAAGCTTCTGCAACTTCATCTACTATGGGTCCTGATCCCATGTTCCGAATAGTCACCTTGTTAGCCTGTTGCATGTCTTGGATGAACCTAAGAGCCCCTGACTTCTTAGGTACAGTAAACCACCGACTCGAGTAAGGTCCCATAGATGGCTCTAAAATACCCATGCGTATCTTCTCTTTCAACAATTCAACAAGCTTTGGCAACATAGCTCGTGGTACTGGTATAGGCTTCAAGTCCCAAGGCACATGTGGTACTGTGAAGATCACCATGGGTGCTACGACACTCGTATCTGCACATCCAATCTCTTCTGCACTGAAAGCAAAAGCCTTTCCATGCCTTCTCAACATCTCATGAAAACGCTTTCTCTCTTCCTCATTGAGAAACTCACCCCCTCCAATCTGCAGTCGTTTGAGTGTCTCTTCTGTGAACATGTGCCCTACTCTCTGTGAATCCCGTAGAACTGGTTCAGTCGATGCTCGTTCCACTTGCTTGTTAGAGTCTTCAGATAGTTGAGTAGCCACCGGCTTCACTTTACGCGCCACAATCTTGTATTTTGTATGAACTTGCGCTTCTTGCTGTTTCATGACTCTACTCCTTTCTAACTCCAACTCATGATCTCCCTTCATCTGAAGTTGAACCTTATAGCCACCCTCGACGAATCTTGTAATCTCCTCATGTAATTTGCGTGAACGGATCGTGACTAATCCATTAACCAAAGAATCGGTGTTTATAAACGACAAAACCTCCTCAAGAGTATCTTCAAAGCCCTCTTCTTCATACACCCCGTTAATGAACTCTTGATCTAACAAAACTCCTTGAGTTCTGAAGAGATCTTCCTGCTTCTTCACACACCGTCTTTGTACACTATCCATCTCTTCTACCACACATGTTTCAAAAAACTGAGCCAATCCACATTTAAACATTTCTTCTTCATCTTCTGGCACTAGCGGAAGGCTCTTTCTCCTATCAACACTCCCATACTCCCGCTCTACAGGAGTGCTAACTAAAAATCTGAAAACTCTTTGTCAGTCCTTAAGGGACTGTCCCTCAGCTTCTCTCTGTTCCTTTCATGACCCGTACGTACAGTAAGAAATTGTACCGCCCTCGTACCATCTTGACTTCTAATACGAGCATAATGAGACCCATCGTCCATTACTTTCGTCTCCATCCTAGACGTAGTAATATATGGTTGACCAAGGATCACAGGATAAGCAGCTACACTCTGAACAAAAAAGTTTTGCTCTATCTCTACATCTCCTATACGAGTTTTGACAGCTGGACAAGCACCAAAAAGTTCACTTCTTTGGTTGTTAGCAGCACGAAGAACCCATCCATGTCTTGTGTCGATTGGCCACTTCCCTTTCTCGTAAACGTTTTTGGACATGATATTAATCTCCAAACCGTGATCCACCAACGCCACTATAGCCTCTGACAAGTTACCCAGTCGGACCCTTGTCTCTGTAGTTGCACGAGCTCAATATGCTCGAGAATAGTGACTCTCATGCTGCTTCTCGTCGCCATATTTTGCAGCACAGTCTGAAACTCTTGTCTCTCTTCCTTTTGACGCATGTAATACATGCTTTTGGGCAAATACGCGACCTAACTCTTCATCGTCTTCCAATGCTTTCACCATCACTGTATCTGCAGTCATCTGCCTCTTTCTCTTGATCACATCTATGATCAACTCATGAAAGTCACGTTTGGCTATTCCCAAGGCTTCTCGAAAAGAAAATTCTATCTTTGCATCCAAAATTCTCTCTTCAAGAATCTTTTTCAAGTTGGTGCTGGTCTCGATATCATACTGTAGTCTGTAGGTTGGTGCTTTACCTTTGCCCTTTGAAGAAACTCCTTTGTCTTTCTCTCTCATCTCCGTGTCATAAATAGGAACATCAACCATAGGTTCAGATGTAGATGCCCCTTGAGACGTCGAAGGGATATCAGAAGGTGATATCTCTTGCTGCCCTCTCCTCTTAGTGGCTCTGGTTCTCCTTGTAGCCTCCTCCGGATCAGCAACATCATCATCACGTCTTCATTTCTCTTCTACAATCGCATCCTGCCAGCTTACATGCTTCTCTTGTACCAAGTAAGCTTTGACACACCCCGCCTCTACAAGATCATCTCATCCAGTAATGCGACGAATTGTCTCTGCACCTCGTAACATTACTTCTCGTGGAACTTCAACTATATCACTCTTAACAGCTGCTACAACCGGTACATCTACTTCAATTGCAAATGTTTTTGGCTCTATTGTGCGTATCGCCGTAGCTATACCAACCTGACCTCTCACCAAACTCTTCATTCCTCCCTTACCAAAGTTGGTATTCAACGGCGCACCAGTTTGGGCGAGATGAATCTTTCCATCTCTAAAATTCACGACTCCGGTTCTGAGAGCCTCGGAAAACTCCTCACAATCCTGACGTTGGTGTTCAGTATTGTCACACCAGATACATCTTCTAACAAAATTTCTGCTAGTTGAAGATGCATTGGTATCACCAAGACTTCGACTATGCTTTAGCTCTGCCATCTCTATCCTTAACTCTCTCAGACCCTTAACCAACTCATAGATTGCAGAATCTTCAATCTTGCTATTGACAGGCTTGGACAATGGAGCTAAAGAAACATCAGACCTCAAGGTTGCAACTCTACCTCTTCCACGTTTCTGCTTCGTGAGACAGTAACAACTTCCTCTACCTTTCTCCAGTCTGTGCTCACTCCTCCTTCTTCTCCCTTGTCTGCTAACATCAAGAAAAGCTTGTCCTCTAGATTTTCATCAGCAGCTTCTAGAAAAAGTTATGTCTTCCTTAAGTCAAGCGTTGTCCTCTCAGATGGAGACAATTGACAGAACTGTTTCTCAAACTCACGCAGCAACTCATTTGGCGTCATCTCATTCCCCGGACGCTGCTCTATCCACTCCAAGAATGTTCTCTTGGTTACTCTATCCGCATCATCATCAAAAAATTCACTCTTCAACCTCTGCTCATACTCCTCCCAAGAACTCGTACGTGCATCCTTCAACTTTGTCACTTGACTACGGATCTCAGGTATCACAACCAACTCGAAACTAGAAATCATCTCTGTCTCAGACACACGATTTACCTCCATCTCATAAATATACTCTCGAACATACTTCGTGATGTTCCTTCCATCAAACCTCCCCAACTTCTTTCACCACTGCCTGTAGAGCTCTTGTAGACTTTTGCTCTCCAACATCGCCTCCTTGTTGTTGTCTCAACAACATCGTCAATGCTCGAAGTAGATGGTCCGCTCCTCCTCCACTCGTCCCCATTGCTTCGGAAAGATTCATACTTGACGCTCCTCGGCAACAACTCACTCAACCACCTCAAAGCGTGCTCTCAGTGGAAGCACCATATATGTCGTAGCGAGAGCCTTTCCTTTGAGCAAGGGCGTACCTTCTGGTTGTGGCTAGCGATCAATGCACAGCAGAGCGACAAGTTTCCTGTAGATTTCTCTCTAACTTCCTCGATAACTAAGTACTTTCTTTCTCTCAGTAAAGGATCAAGATAACCACACGAAAACGTTGGATGATCATGGACACGACAAACGGGATATGTGATGACATGATCTCTCAGTAGTATTCCTCTCCGAAGTTTCTCATTACTAGGGCTTCGTACATGACTTTGGGTCGACAGATGTGTCTTATCTAGCACTCGGTGTTAAAGTTTACAAGGGGGAATTGATTTAGATCCATCCTTCGTCAGATGAGGATATAGACGGTAAGATCTCATTCTTGGCCGTAAGTGACAACAGGTAAGATCACAGGGACAGGCGAGAGCATGATTTGCGCGATAAAGTTATGCCCAAAGGATCCTATCAGAAACTGTTGGAAATGAACTCGTTCCATGTACATCAGTTTAATCTGGAAAGGATTTCGGAAAGAGAATCGATGCGGTAAGTAGAGTCCTTCGTCCATCTCTCACAACATTTGCACTCCAACTACAAGGGTATCTCGATCCATAGAACACCGATACAATCTCATAGGATCACCACAATCTCTCCACGAACAATCTCTTGAATTTTCCCCAGGTCGAATGCCCCCACACAGGTCACTCCCCTTTGCTTAAAAGTTTCGAACCCAAACAAGGATAGGTGCAAGCTCCCTAACCGAGCAACCCAAGCCACACGGACTGATGAGGTGGCACACATGCACATCGCATGTTTGGTGCCGTCATACTCACCCACGTGTAGTCGTCTGGGTGGAAGGTTCAATGCAAGCACCGAAACATATCCCAATACTACAGACTAGGCTAGACAGGTAGTCGACTTTACAGGTCAAGGATCGCACTTTGTCACGTTGAGTGCGAACTTGACAACCACATGACGTGGTTACAACGTAGGTCTCTAAAGTCTTATCTACGCCTAGAATACTCCCCAAAGCAATACAAACGTCACACTGGATATTTTTCTGCCAGCTGCCGCTAACAAGACTCATGACTTAGACTAGATACCGTTATCGATACAATTCGACAAAAAAATAGCGAACTTTCACACATGATAGGTACAGATCTACAGCTCAGTCTCCTCTCAAACTTGCCACGTAGGTAGGATACTAAAATCTCTACCTACAGGTCAAATTTCAGGAAGATCTGACGGGTAGATCTCCTCTCACAATTAACACAAATTCTCAGAAACTAACACGCACTTCCAATCTCAGATTCAGGACAGAAGCTTCTTCGTCTAAATGAACCGTCCACTTCCACTCAAACTTCCTGTGCTAATAATTCAGACGGTAAACTCACTACTCAGGAAATTTGAGCCGATTTGACCGTTCGGATTATCCTCCATAAATCTGCAAACTTGTTGTTCCAAATTGAAAGCTTTCTGCACCCCGTCGCCTTCAAATCGCCATTGCGCTCAATCCGCAGAACATCCGGTGGTGAAATTTGGGGTTAGAGCTTCAGCAACTGCCAGACCACAAGCTCATGAAATCTGGTCTCAATCTGACGACTAAGTCACTCAAACTCTTTAATCTTACAATCGGAAGAGAAAGCTATGCACTCTTATCACTCTATGAACTTCAAATGGCCATAACGTATGCCTTGGACCTCCAAATCGAGTGAAATTTGGGCTCAGGTTGCTCCTCCCGTCGAGAGCTCTCCGTCCATGCACTCCGATCTCCAAAATCCCTCGTGAAAGTGCCCCGATCCTCCCAGAGCACACACTTAGGTAGATGACAAGTTATCTTCACTTTTTGGAGGACCAATGAGAAGTTAAAGGACTCAACCTTGTCCTTTTCTGCCCCATGGAGACCCCCAGCAGATAATAGAGTATTCTAAGCTCATAAGAGCAAAGTTTTAGATCTCATTACACCACAACTTCTACAACTGTGTGCAAAACGCGCTTATACGAGTAATTTACATACTAACTGGTCCCACAACAGGACAACGTATCTTCTGAAAGACAACGACCGTAGAAGCCTAACCGCGTATTCCCCAGTAAAGTAGTAGGTGTACCTACCAGGTAGCACCAGGAAGATTAGGAAGGTCGGGTAGGTCGAGAACCCCTAAACTGCACGAGAAGATGCGAAGGAAGTGCATTAGCGCAGGAATACTGCCGCTTCCCACATCGAGGTCGTTTTTGCCTAGAAGATCGAAATTGAGTAGAGCCGAGATCGATTCGCAGCTAGAAAGAAGGCGAGGGCGAATTGCTGAGGATAGGAAGCACATCAAGCTGAAGGAGTCTTCTGAAGACTCCCAGAAGCAAACATTGAAGGACGGCTAAGAGAAATCGGAGGTGGAGTCTTGTTCGATTGAGGAGTGGCAAGACGTTGATGACAGCAGCAGCTTGGTGGAGTCGCATTAGAGCTGAGGACGGAGTCGGAAGCGCGTGGAAGACAGAAGACGCTACGGGAAACAGACAGAGGTTCTTCCCATGTTCTCTTCCCTTCCAACCTACTTCTCGCCTCTTGTTTGGTATCCCCCGCGCTTCCCCGATTGTTTGCAGGCAAACCCATCGATCGTTTTCTCATCCCGCATTTTCCTTTTGTGAAATTGAGCACGGAAGCGCTGCCCAATTTTGACAGTCATCTTCTAGCTTCTTCCCGAACTGCAATCGAGCTTCCTTGTCCATCGTTCTCAAAGTCGATCCTGCAGCTATCAATTTCCCTACCCTATCGCACCTCTACTCCCGAATCCCTGAACAGAAGACGCTTCGAAAGATTTGAACATCTTCAAAAGACGCTTCTGAAATCTGAACATCTTCGAAAGACGCTTCTGAATGTTTGAAGTCTTCGGAAGATGACTGTATGCAATTCGTATCGAGAAGTGGGTTGGATTTGCTTTTGTGTTGAGAGAGGCTTGGTACGAATCCTGAGTGACTTGATGAGTTATTTATTGTTCTGAGGAGCTGGGAGTTGGGAACCAGACTTGTGCCTCCCGATCTTCCAAGCTTCTCAAATCCACATCTTCCTGGAGAGACTAGAAGACTGGAAACGCTGACAGAATGCGCGAGAACACATGAAGTTCTGTTACGGATCTCTTCTGTCCGACCCATAGCAGCCTATTCCTTCTTCTTCCTGAACTTAGAAGAGAGTTGTGAGAAGTCTTGCTGGCAGAATCTGGAGAGAATGATCGAGGGTCATGTCTTCCCGTCATGCAGCAAGCTTCTTTTGAATGTGTATGAGAGGTGAGAAGTCGGAAGAACAGAGTGCGAATGTCTTGTGTTTGTTATGAGAATAGATTGCACGTAGGAAGCAAAAGACAAGTGAGATCAGTGAAGGGAAGTCTGGCTTCGAGAAGTCTTCCGAGAACGTATTGAATCGGAAGCTGTCTCGAGAGTCTTCTCAGAGACCACTGTCACCGTAGGAGCACGCAACCATCTTCTGAACCTTTCATACACTCTACTTCTCGCAAAACTTGTATCTTCTGTTAGGAAGTAGGATGTAATGCAAGGTGAGTTGTCTTCTTAGGAATCCATGCGAGGCCTTGCTTAGTTAGGATTGTTTAGATATAGCTCGGAAGACGAGAGCTACTTAAGAAGCACTGTTAGAATCTCAGAAGACGGAGTAGCTGTCTTCTGGAAGACTAGATTCGTCTTCTGAGAGTGGAAGCTAGACTGTGAGAACTTGGGAAGGACTGAGTCTTCGGCTCACAGTAAGTACGTGTGGCTTAGTGCAACAGAGTTTCAAGTATGTCGATGCATCCTCGAGGGTTGGTGTTATTGGCAGCAGAGTTGGCCGAGACCAAACCCTTCATCAAGGAGTTGGGTCTCGACTTCTTCCTGTAGGATTGAAACCTCGCCGACCAAGATCTTCTAGAGGAGGTTTGGACCGCATTACCGTCTCGCAACCGTGTACCTGTGAAGGCAGGAGTAGCTTGGGGAAGACCATCTTCCTCGACAGTAGAATGGTGACGGAGGGCTTTCCACATGTCATTGTTTCCCGGAGGACAGGCAGGGAAGAAACGGATGGAAGGTTGAAGCTTACCGGGAGCCGCAGAAGCGCCTTCTGACGAAGTTGTTCCTTCACCTCTTTCCTAAGGAGAAGGCACAGAAGACGAGGTACCTTGGGGACCAGTACGTGGAATTCTTGGAAGTCATCTGGGAAGAGCTACCCATCAACTAGGGCGCGTTCTTCCACGCATATGTGCAGGCGGAGCTGGTGTACTTAAGCAACCCAACAGGAGGACATCTTACTCCATTCTTCTGTTACCTGTACGTAGCCAAGGGGGATCTAACGAAAGATCAGTTGACGAGATATGAGCCAACAGGGCATCACGAGACGCAGGAAGAGACCTCAGGAGAAGACGACCGAGCAACAACAATGACTCTCTCTATCACTCTCATGCCGCAGATGAAGCCAGGTACTCATTAGAAGACGCTTCTGATGAGGAAAGATGACTCCAGTGGGTCGAAAGACGCGACACCACCGAGGAAGATGGGTCATAGAAGTGTACCTAGGAAGACCATCTCCTTCCCGATCATTCATTCTGGATCAGAGTCTGACTCACAGGAGGAGTCACTGAGTACTCGAGCTACACAAAAGACCGCTTCTACAACACTAGGGAGTCTTCCGAAGACTCCAGAAGACGAAGGTCGGATGGATACTCCTACTGCGATGCGAGGAAGCGCAGTAAAGAGGACCGCTTCTGCCATGGGGAGAGATCTTCCACCCTGGAAGATGAGAGGAGTAGCATCTTCCCGTGCGTAGAAACAGAAGACCATAGTGGTGGAAGAGACATCCTTGCCTCTGGAAGACAAGGAAGGCACCTCCGATCGAATTGTGGTGCTCACAATTTACAGGATTCACGAATTTTTGAAATTTTTGAGATTAATAACTTGTTTGTATAACTGAAGAAGTGTTGTTACTTAAGATTACGGCTTCCTTAGAAGGAAGATGATCTTATGAGCTGTTTGTATAATAAGTTGACTTCTCTGGAAGACGACCGTCTTCCGAGAAGCGTCTTCTCGGGAAGACGACCGTCTTCCGAGAAGCGTCTTCTCGGTGATGTCTTCGGAAGACCGCGGAGTAATTACTTGTATCTAAAAGATTTTTCTCGACTGTTTGCGTATAACTTATGTACACGAGATGTGTTGTTGATAGATGATTCTCCCGAGAAAAAAAGCACTAATCATCCCTTCAACGCAATCCATCCCTCCTCTTTTATGCAAGAATCTGCTGACATAGACAAAGACGACTATCTTATGAAAATACCTCAAGTTATGTCACCGCAAAGTATATACAAGCTTTTGAAAGAGAGTTCATACCGCTCTTAAAAACTACTGGAATACTATGTCACACGAGGAAATGAACTTGATATGACATTCTTGTAGTGTCCTTCAATCGATCGAGTTTATGAATAAATTCAAATCATGTTAATAAAGTGTGTTGTTTTCTGATTCTCACTAACACTTTTGTCTCAGTAAGCTCGTCGCACTCAGCTCGTCGCACTCAATAAAATATAAGCTCATTGTGAAACAAACTTCAACTCTTCTCCCCGAACCGAACTGCTCCGCCGTAAAAGTCTTATAGAATCTGCCATCATTTTTGTCTGATGAAGTTATATTCTACTCTTGCGCGCAGACGGTGTGGTGGATTTGGTACAATTGGGCATGTCTTATGGAGTCTGATGAAGTTATATTCTACTCTTGCATGCAGACGGTGTGGTGGATTTGGTACTATTGGACATGTCTTGTGGCTTGGACGCTGTATGGGCTTGTTGTCTCTCAATATGAAGATTTGACGAAAAAAAACATTAACTTGGTCGTACCCCTAGTCATCAATCAGACTTAGACAATTTCTGACTATGTAGAGGCGCAGTTTGGCTTAAACCTAGCTTTCTACTCATAACTGCAGGCATGATGGTGGTGTTTTCCACCAAAAGTCATCTACCAAAGTCAAGAGTCGATTGTTTATGATGGTCAGGTACTACGTACTGCGATCCTTAGTCAGAAATCATCGATTCTTTCAAAGAATATATACACTAGTCAAGACTGTCATCAAGAAACGACCTCTATTCATTCACTTCAAAAATGTAAGCAGTACATTTGGACTGTCAAACACATATGACAATCCATCATGACGATCCACAGAAATACTCTGTTCCATACATGAGAACTGCATAGAGATAGTCCATGTTCGTAGTGATCAAGAATCGATCAGCACCACCACTCGACATAGCAAATACGAACATGACAATCGATAACAACACGGCCAGAGATCCCACTGAGAACTCCATGTAAAAACCACTATTATAATCATCGGTGGCATATCTCTCGTTTGCACGAGAGTCGATGTCTGACTCCGGTGTGGTGTTTGTACTCGATGACTGCGATAATGAGCTCGGAATCCGGTTACAGATGAGTCGACCGACTATGAATCTCGAATTCATCATTAATCAATTTGTACGTATAAACCCTGACTTAATTAGCGGAACTTTGCATGTGCCACAGCTGCGGGCTTGTGTCAAGACAGGGAGTCAAAACAGTCGGACAGTTAGACATCGTGCGATGAGCTCCGTCCTGAAAATTTTATGAAAACCTTATACCGTGATCTGTTGTTTGTTACCAATGGCGTATATATCTCATCATTGTTATACCAGCTGAACTGGAGCGTAACAATTTCTTGAAAAGTAACTTCCGAAAGAGTCACAAAACTCTGTCACTTAAAGAATAGCTTACATAGCAAGAAAGAAAAAGATGGATAACGAAACATAATTAGCAATCGAACCTGTAAGCAAAGGTGAATATGGAAGGAAGGATTTGTTGGAACTCCATTCATACAGGTTACAATGAATCGGTTAACTTAGCAGTTGCAGAAAGACAAACGACACTAAGGATTCGGCCTATTACATGTATTCATCTTCAGGTATGTGTCAATCCATTATCAAAGAGCTCTATTGCTTGCTTCCCCTTCCGCTTCACGTACATCTATTTTTCTCTACACGTAGATAAGATTCCAACATGGTATTAGAGCCTTTGGATTTTATCTTAGTACTACAATAACACATGTAGCAGTAGACTAGGCGCACAGCTCACGGACTAGACATTATCGAGAGACGCCTTGATCTTGAGAGATGAAGAGGACATTCTCGTCAGAATAGACCGAACTAGTAAATAAACAAGTGAAAGATTGAAGTTTGAATACTTATGTGACTCAGATGACTACTCCTTCTAACACCAAGGGATGGGAGCGCTTTGATAGGTGATTTCAAACATCGGGGTCCGTAATATACACATGGACTCTGCGAGAAGATTCATTGTTTTCGGTGGACACCTCACAGACCGAGGCAAACAAGATTGAATGAGTTCGTGAAATATTCTGATGGAATTCTCTTTTTCGTCTCATAGCATTTTAATAACCAAAGGAGAATCTTCGCAACCATGGACTTAACAGCCCAATCGGTGATCGAATGACAAGCACTCTCGGAATAGACCGTGAAATCCGTCACGAGTCAACACGGACATGCCCGTGACTCGTGACGGACTCGGGCTATGTTTGAACCCCCCTAATAGTTTATATTTTACTCATTGGGAACATAAAATGACTCTCCCGCTTGATTCCGAAGATGTACAGGGAGTGGTGGATGGTTCTGAGATGAGGCCCTTGGCAATCATCCCAGCTGGAACTATGTAAATCTCTCAGCAAATGGTCCTGGCAGCATGGACCACAAGGACAAAAGTAATAAGCACTTGTTGGCAGTGATAAATGAATGATGCGAGAATAACGTAGCTGGCCACATCATGTCTTGTAAGACAGCAGCGGAAGCATGGCAGACACTATCAACTCACTTCTCAGGACAAGAAATGATTAATAAAATGCACATTCGAGAGAAGCTAGCAACTTTCAAAGAAAGAAGAGGAACCAATAACTACCCACGTGCATAATTTCAAATCACTAATACAGCAACTCTCATCCGCGGATGTTATCATTGACCTCCAGGAGGAGCCGCTTATCCTGTTGCATAGTATGCTAACGAGCTATCAACCCTTCTTGCAAGGTATGCATGCTAACCTGACCCTTTCCCTCTTGTTGTTCGTAATGCTTATGAGCTATCAACTTTCTTGCAAGCTATGCGTGCTAAACCTGACCCTTTTTCTTCAAGAGGAAAAGGGTCATTCGCAATATGTTCTTGCTACAAGAGGAAACTATGAAACGTTAGATGAATCATGAACCATCGATCACTCTATTTGCTGACCGAAGATCAAATCACAGATAATCATCAGAGAACAGAGAATTCAATAACAAGCTGAGACATTCAATTGACAATAGAAATCATAGAAAATTTTGAAAGAAACCTCTCGATCGCAGAAGAATAAGGTCCACAGCTGTAATTAGCTTGGCCACAAGGTGACCGACTATCATGAGCATGTCTGTTACACTTCAAGCTCCAATACTGGCCTCGACTCCCACCACTGAGGTCCTTTGGGTGGAGCTCCAACCCCTAGCAAAACCACAACACGCCGTGTCCTCGTTACCATAGAGAATACAGAGACTGAAACTTTCTCAATTGACAACCAGTGGTATGTGGACACTGGAGCAATGCACAATATAATATTTTACCAATCCCAATGCTCTCAGTACAACCCGCATACACAATTTGACTCCCTCGACGATTCAGTTACTTGGTGATACAATTACTTGGTGATAACACATGAGTCAACGTATGCATCGACATCACCCTTAACTCAGACGAGACAGTCACCATACAAGATGTCGTACACGTCCCTTCTCTTACGAAGAATCTCTTCTCTGCTCTGCAATTCGATCGATGAGGTAGTTGGACATGGAAGCTGTACATTCAAGTACAGTCACGATTCTCTCATAACTAAATGCCTCCTCTATCCTCTTGACGTCAAGCACCTCTCTCTTGATTTCTCCATGCCATTTCATGCTTTCAGAGCGACTTGGTCATCTGTTGCACCTTCAAGTTTTTCTCTTACCGATCTTTCTCTCTGTCATAGCCAACCGCTCTCGAGCTCTCCACTTTTCTAGTCTTTTCACCTCTCTCACACGTACGAGACAACCACCATGGCTGTTTTTTACCTTCATGGTCAGACAACCATGACCTTTTCTAGCCCTTACGACAAATAACTTTAGGGCCCTTAGCCACCGTCTTGCTATCTTTCTAGATCTTCACAGTCGTGGTTGCTACCGCTGTCGTAGAGCAGCGGTAGCAACCACGAATGGGAAGAATACATGTGGTATCTAGTTGTAGAGAGATACGGCAAGACCTTGGACCAACGCGATGAAATCCTGGTGGTCTCATTATCCAATCTATCAAGCTTGTCTCCGTTTTGACCTAACTTGAAGTTAAGTGTAACACACATGCATCACACAACACAATTGGGCGTTCAATCTTATTCTAAGTATATGAAAGATCTATACATGATAAACATATACTTTTGTGCAAGAGTACATTCATGAAGTTCCACCTTGAAACCTTAAGTCGTTTGTTCAAGACCAACCAAGAGATGTAAGTGAAATCTCTCCTTTCCTTCAAAACCTAGCAAGCTGTAGTATGAACTGTGACAACTTATTGCTCCAAACTTGAACTTCCAACCGGGCTCAAACTTCATAAGAAATTCTCTCTGACCGCCTACTACTACTCTATGAAATTTTAGCTTCAGATCTTAAACCAGTTGCTCGAAATAGACCAAGTCTTTCATTTGTGCTAACTTATGAGTTTTACAGCCCTAAGTGGTTAAATCCATGATCCCAACATCTTTTCTTAACCAAATGAGCTTAAATTACACAAGTAGTAAATTGACAAGACACACTCCAATCATGGGAATTCTCAACTTCAATCCCATGCTCATGAAACAACTCAATCATTGAATCTAAGCAAAACAATTTTATTTCTATCTCTTTACTGTTATAGCCAACTTCAATCAACCATTTCAAGATCACACCAAACTCAAATGTAAGACTATTTTACATTAGTGCAACCAACACAACATCAACTATCCAACCCCCTTGACCATATCAAAAGATCATCTCTCAAATTCTCGAGACACTTGACACGTGACTCGAGATATGAATTCAACTCCCCAGACTTTGAACAATCATCACACTCTGCAAATCCCCTCCAGATTGTAGCCCAGCTTGAGAGCCTTCCAACTAGACTTCACACTCCATGGATGATCTCCTAGAAAGCCTCCGAAACTCCAAAACCGCCCTTGGAATTTGGATGCAGTTCATTGATAAAAGATAGACCAATGAAAAAGAATATTGAAGATCACTTTATCTCCTACTTGGCACTATAGATCAAGTTGTAACCATAAATACTCTCGCACTTTCAAATCTTGAACCAAAACACTTCGGACCCCAAACTTAACATAGAATAATCATCCTTGCCGGACGATAGAGATAATAATGATACAACAATACACAAGATTAAATATAAAGTCAAGATAATGACCTTAAATAGATCTACGATGAAAAGTACGATAAAATGAGGAAGCCATCACTTGATTATAGGATTCATCACAAAAGTTATTCACGATCCATGCACGATTTGCATGCATATAGTGAAGCTTAATATGAAACAGATTCGAAAATGAAAGATCCAAAACTCGGATCAATCCTCCATCCATAAATACAACACTAGTAGCACCTCACCCTTCATGTAAAACATTAAGAAACACTCATGAAACACCACACAAGGAGAATGCCTCCATGAATCCTCTATCCTCTATTTTGATGACAAGAGTCACTCACACGAATGTCCATGGATCATTGAGTTGACATGTCTATCATGCGGTCTCACATACGAGATAATCGTGAACGTGGCACATAAGACGTCGTCAATCGAGTTACACAAAAAGATTCATGGTACATAAAAATCAACACAATACAAGTTCTATGCTAAATTCACATGTGAGCCATGTCAGAATATGACACCGCAGTAGTGATTGTGAGCGTCACTGCGATCTAACCCATCATTATCCTTTCATCTTGAAAAATATGATCATGTGTCCAAGGACGTGGTTCTGACAGCTCGTACTCCACCACACATTTTAACTCTCACCTCAAAGCTTTCCTCACTATCACAATCCACTTAGATGAATTATGGCACCGCTGTCTAGAGCACATCAAGGAATCAACTCAATCAGCTCCATCCTTACCATTGCAGCAAATCAGTAGGAAGCTTGTCTTCTAGAGCTTCCAACAAGGTACATCATGCATGCAGCAAGCAACCATTGAGCTCGAGGAGTGACACCAAAGACAACTGTACCTTGTAGTTAGATGTGGAGACTTGGATTTTATTTTTGTTTGTAAATTTTTGTGACCTCTTGACGTCTATACTCGATGTAGATAGACCTACGCACTTGGTGATTTTCCTCACACAAGTCATCACACCCACGAAGATGCGCTTGTATACACGGACGAGAGAGAAGTTTTAAACATATGTCTGAAACTTTCAACTCTGTTATCAACAAGTTTACCACGAAGAAGGGGAGGACCTACGAAGCTCAGCATGCGCAGTGGATTTGAATGAGAACATCCTCCGCGAGCCGATCAAGATATATCAGCGTCGACCACAACACACGACTGTACATCATAGAACCGTCACTACACGAGTGTTATCTCCTCGCACTACTGAGTGGAAGACTGAGCTCCGAATGCGCTTGTTCGGTGAACGTCCATGTACTTGAATGCAGATAAGGTTTACAAGTACAATTGATTGTACGTATTTCTTTTTCAAATTCAATCATCACAAATATCCAGTTTTCAGTTCTATCATCTTATTTGCTCGTTATAGTTGGGTTTTGGATGTATAAATAATATGAGCTTATGCGTAAAATAAAATTTAGCTGAATTTTTGTTTATTTCATACTTTGATTAATTCATGTATATCTCTTCCTTCCTTTTCAACACCTCATTTCCTCATCTTTTCGGTTTTCACATGTAATACTAATATATACGAAATGAGGCGTGAAAAGAATATCAATATTATTTGATTTTTATTTTATACTTTGACTAATTCAAGTTGATTTTTCCTCTGTTCTAGTTGCTGCTGCGTACAATGGCTAAGTGGACTCCCATTTGTTTCCAAAATATCTTTGACGTTGTTCTTATAACAGTTTGTTGTTCTTTATAACCTTGAAGAATTTATTATTTTGTTTCTGGAGTTCATATGTCTGCTAGTGTTTTCATAACAGATCTACAGAACAAAAACATTATCATCTTTTCATGTTCTGAAAATGTGTATTTCTTTGCAAACTGATACTTAATTATTTTCTCCAAACCTATAATAGTATTATAGCAAAGTGGTATCTTTTACCTGTTTCGTTTAGCTGTTCTCTCATATCGTCAAACACATTAGCAAAACCAGATCTCGAAACCGGTTTACAAGCAAAAATTTACACTAGGGTAATGAGGATAGTAGTGTGCTCCAAGAACTCTGTATGTACTGATTTTTACAAACCAGTGGCAAATGGTTGTGTCATACGGCAGTGTGTGGGTTACATCAGGTATTGATTGATATTTTGTGTTGTATGGTGACCAGAAGATTAGAGGGAGACACAATGCAGGACAGAATCTGCAGGACATATATCCTATCTCCATTTTCATAGGAACTTCTCGATCTAACCCATCATACATCTGCGGTCATAACGAACCCCTCCCCTCGAGTGTGTAGATGTTTGCATGCTTGACGGTCTGCTAAACTTCAGATTACACTTTCATGTTAACAAGCATTTCACACCAGTGTACACTTTCATTGGGAGTTGAACACAACAAGCTGACCCGTTCAGCGAAGGTTCACTCCCCTCACAGGAGAGGAGAAGGTACAAGCCAAACAAATTACCCAAAAAAATCCACACTTGTCAAGAAAATTCTGAAAACCAACCCAGTGAAGTAAATAGATATGATACAAACAGATGCGAAGATACGATACAGATAGAAGCTGAAATCCAAATAACTCAAGGTATATATCCAACACAGCTCTCTCCAAGCTCCTCCCAACTTACATACACTACTGATAGCAAGTACTAAGAGAACTGAGTATGCTCTTTCCAGCCGGCTGCATCAGCCCACTGCCGATATACAAAATATTGTTGTTTCTTAGGCAAAGAGTCTGCATAAGAAAAAGCATCACACAAAGTGAAAGGCTTGGACTCCCTATCCAATATGACAGAAAAACTATCGCAAGCATCACAAAAAACAGAAAACTTTTCTTGCATCCTCTCGACAGAAACCAGCCGAGCAAGTCTCATGAGAGCGTCAGAAAGAGGTGCATAACGAGAAACACCCACCCATGAGAACTTCCACACCTCTTCCAAGACTCGTTCGATGCGAGACTTGCACCAGACGTGTTGCACAATATCGATGTGAGACTCGTACATATACGAAAAGGAAGAACAGATATGGGTTCTGCTGACATGATACTCACAGAAAAAATAACCAGTAACAAGTAATCAGACGTATGAGAGCGATAACAAAAGGAAGGTGGGAACAAGACAATGCAGTAGAGGAAGTAATCAGAAAGTGATGGTGAATTATTGCGCTGCCAAAGACTCAAAATTAGCACCTCAGCCTGAACGATAGCGATGTCAAAGTAACAGTACACAGAATAACTCGAAAGCGAACAGTGAAAGAGTAATACCACCTCAGCCGGTCCAACATGCGAATGGGAAAAAAACACTTGTACGTCACCAAATCTTACTCAAATCAAAGTCCCGAAGAGAGATTGGTGTAAACAGCACGCTTTTGGAACGTCAATCGAGTGTGATAGAGAACAATAGCAGCGTTGCGAAAATGACCAGACCTACTGCACCAAGAGAGTTGCTTGAACTGGGACGCACGCTATGCCAGTACAACCGAGGCCCCAAGCCAGATTGAAACGAACACGGACTAGCCCACACAAAGCCACCATTCACTGTCCACAAGTGAGACCCCAAGTCAGATTGAAACGAACACGGGCTAGCCTAAACAAAGCCATCACTCACTGTCCAGAAGCGAGGCCCCAAGCCAGATTGAAACGAACTCAGGCTAGCCACACAAAGCCATCACTCACTGCTCACAAGCGAGGCCCCAAGCCAGATTGAAACGAACACGAACTAGCCTACACGAAGCCATCACTCACTGTCCACAAGCGAAGCCCCAAGCCAGATGAAACGAACACGGGCTAGCCCACACAAAGCCACCACTCACTGTCCACAAGAGACGACCAAGTCACGATGAGAAAAGTTCTTCAAAAGCAACGAAATGCCAGAAATTGTCACAACTCGCACCTCCAGGTGAGCCATTGCATAAACACAGTTACAAGCTAGAACTAGGCCTATCATCAAATTCCACTCCAAAGGTCAGGTCCACCAAGAACTGAAAAATCTCAAGGTGCAGTGGAAGACATTGCACTGAGTGTGCGACGGCTACAGGAACGCACCGGAGGTGCACTTACAAACCCTAGAGCGAAAGTGCACCTGACCGGAAACTGACTCCAGCTAGGATCTCAAGTTCGCTACAGAGACAATGGAGAGCGAATGCCAGGTAGCTAGTCATCTCCTTTTATAGCGCGACTTGTGGTTTAAGGAATAATACATGCTCGGTTTTGTAAGATCACGTAAACTCATCTCCGAAAGAAAACGTATCCAATGCAAAACATGTCCTTAAAATGGAAAGAACAGTCCACTTTCCGCTACACTTATCAGAACAGGTGATACAATATGTCAAAGTATACGCATCAGAGACGATTCTTCTTCTGTCATGATATCGATCAATTTACACGTCATGAAGTTGATAAGCTGCGTGCTAGATTCGAGCTCCATACCAGTCCGGGAATGTTCACTTCGTATGATGACTTCCTATATATACCATTCTTATGATCACTTGTAAGAGCCTGGAAACGAGTGCTGAAGCGAGCACGGGCATGGGCTCACCAGATCTAGAGTGTCCTCTCCAAAATCTGCCAATTAACATTAATGTGATAGTATAGTCTAGTTTTTACTTGGCTCTTCTGAAGCTCACGCAACTACAGCAACCGAAGCTATCTAGATCTTCATACCGTCTAGTTTACCTAGAGTAGTGCATCCCACAGTTCAACATCTAGTTCCGATGGACTTTCTCGCATCAAACTGAGTTCAACATCTAGTTCCGATGGACTTTCTCGCATCAAACTGACTACTAGTACTGTACTTCGGCACTGTTTGGAGGATTTTACTGATCGATACGTGAAGCCTTGACTCCGGCTGCAATGCTGTCCAAACTCCCATAGACAATGGTCAGTACCAGCGTCATGCAATATTATTGTTATTTAGTGATCTATGTTTCTTGTTGAAAGCAATTCAAAGATCTAGAGATGTCCTTTAGGTGAGATCTTCCATTGTTCCCAGCTGGAAAATGCAACTTTGTAGGTATTATATAAGAGAGCTCTACAATGTTCTGTTTTCAAATTCCGTATTATGAGATTTGAGGACGGCTTGGCTAAACGTTGCAGTTGCTCCTCTTCTCATACTCTTCTGTAAATAGTTCTTCTGCATTTATTCTCGCAGAAGGAACTCGACCTAATCCACCATAGCCAGTGTTTCGACAGAAAATTGTGTTTTCCACAGAAAATTGTGTTGGTAGGAGGATGCATGACGTTGCATTTTAGCTTTAGTACTAGGCACCATTCGTTCAAACGTTGCTTCTGCTAACAAATCTACTCAAGCACTCCATGCATGTCCACTATTCTAATCTGTGCTCATGAGTACAAAAGACACTAAACGTGTTAGATTAACAAGACCATATATATAAACGGACCACCCCTAATTCTTTGTGCTATATAAACCGATATATAGAGAGACTCATTGTTATTATCTTCTAGTTGCATTCAGAAACAGACACTTAGTAGCTATAGTATAGTAGATGTATAATGCAATAGTTGCATTATTAGCTGAGAGATGAATATGGTGATGACTGCAAGCTAAATTTCTGAGAGTTCACGCACTTGGGCATGTCGTTTCTAGTCACTCGCTTATCAGATTAAGTTTGAAACTAGAGGAGAAAAACGGTATAATATATATATGAGATTCAGACGAGAGGTGTTGACCGGTGAATTCGAAGATCTCTAGAGTTGAGCATCCAACCATACCCTGAAAAGTATGGGTCTGGAAGAGTACCAGCGAAGCCGTTGAGTTTGCTTGGAACCATAGACCTTCTTAACAGTGTTACTATTAGAGAGAGTTCCGCAAATACGAAATGCACTTTGCATGCTATCGATTCTCATTATCAGTTTGGATCC
This sequence comes from Asterella californica, assembly GCA_036924285.1. Lineage (NCBI taxonomy): Eukaryota > Viridiplantae > Streptophyta > Marchantiopsida > Marchantiales > Aytoniaceae > Asterella > Asterella californica. The sequence goes on from JAYKYS010000013.1 coordinate 1,317,744, forward strand.
AACTGGTATCAAACTGTGCTAGAGGTTGATCTTAGGCTTCTGGGGGCTTCCCGTTGTCCTTGCCTATCGGATAGTAACTCTGTCATTTTGGATGCACCATTTGTTCGCTCTTAAGCAGCTGAAAACAGCTGGAGGTTGAAACGGATGCTAGTGTCACGTTACTCTATCTTTCTCCTCCTAATACATATTGAATTTCCCATCTATAGAAGAGATGGAAGCTGAACTAAGTCATCTCCTATTTACTCTCAATAGTTATAAACAAAGATTGGAGATGGCATACCTTTTAACAAGGTTCGTACTTCTGACACAAGAGGAGGAGTTGGCGAGTCGGTCGGCAAAACCAGCTGTATGTTGAGAGTGTCGTTAATTATCTTCTTTTTCCGTTACAAGTTTTACAGTTTCGGTTACAAGACTTGTAACCGGTTAAACAAGGAATTTTGAACAAGGACTCTTACTATGTAATGTGAAGGAAATAAATACTAGCTTATCATTCAAAAATACTGAAGTTATCGTACACTACCTTTGTCACTGAGAGTCGCGTAGCGATCACACGGTCTTTGTCACCGGGAGCCCATAAGCAGCCTTTGTCACCGGGAGCCGTGAAGCGATCATACGCGGTCTTTGTCACCGCCCAACTACTCTTCCCTTCTAGGAAGAGTGTGGCATACGGTACCGAGATAGTGACCGTCCCTACTGTTTTTTAGGTCGGGCCGCAATGATGGAGGTAGTCCAGCCGACACCCATGCATGTCACAGCTAGGTCAAGCCTCAATGGTGGGGATTGTTCCTCCGGAAAAGGATGCCAGTGTCCCTGTCGGAAAGTGAGTGGCATGCCGGAAAGTGAGTGGGGACCTGGAGAATACGTAGACTCGGCCGGTGAGCCTTCGTACACAACGGTACATTGTGAAAGGAAAGCCTCATGCCTTCCTTTCCAAGTGCGAGAAAGCCGGAGGAAAGACGCAAAGACAGTCTCGTAGTAATGGAAAACCAGAAGGAAGAAAGACGCAAAGAACGACTCGTAGTAACGAAAAACCAGACTTTTTTCGACAAGCCTTATCACGCTCAGGAACTCTCCTTTATGTATCTGACAATCGGGCTCTCTAGCATGGAGTGCGTGTCTCCCAAGGTGTTGAGGACCGAACTGTTTTGACAGCGAAAAGGGAGCACTTCTTGGGACCTTCAGCAAATAGTGCGGTAGGAGAGCAATGAAGGAAGGACGTGAGGAGGTCAGTGAAGGAAGAACCAACATAGCTAGTGTCGGAGAACAGTAGAGTTTATGTTTAATTTATGCTTGTAGTCTTATACCGATCAGTCATCAGTGCTCATCACTCACGATGGAGGAAGGACGGACGCCATCACTCACAATGGAGGAAGAGAGGCAGATCGATATTTATCTTTCTGGATCAGTTACACAGTTTCTACCTGAGATGGTGCTTACAGTGGTTGGAGGCGATGCAGGACTCACGCATCCAGTAAAACTGGTTACCAAAGTTCTGCAAATGCACAGAGCTGCAGCAGAAGACGAATATCCAAAAGTTGTCTACTCTCATGTCTGCGATATCCCAGGGCCAACGCAGTTTGAGTGTTGGGATGTTCGGAACTACACTTGCAAAGATGTTCCAGTTCCTCGTAGAACTGGAAAGTATCTTCAACTCATGTATCTCGGTGAACCTTTGTCCAATGTTGCTCGAGCTCCCATCTCCCAACCTTTTGTGGTGAAGCATGGTCCCCCCAGTCGAATTATAGTCCGCGGGAGAACAACAGGAGAACAGTTGGAACAGCTAGAGGCTGAGGTGGTCGATATGTATGGAAATCTGTGCTATGAGTGCCCCGGGAAGCTCTGGTTCACCTTGACTGTTAACAAAGCCAGAATACTTCCCAGAGATGGAATCAATGAGCCTTGTCAACTGCTTAGCAGTTCCACAGGAGATCTCATAGCGGGGGTTTGCAGGTTCGACAAATTCGAAATCTGCACTGGGACCGAAGGAATATATCACATGCAGGTTTGGTATGGCAGAGAGGATGTTATTTCTTCCCCAACCATAACCGTTCTGATGACCTCAGGATATATAGCCCAATATGTGTCCAAGCGCTCGAGGGACTTACATTACTGGACTCAGGTAACCACGCTTAACATATGAAATAAGCAGACCTGGTTAGCTAGGATCTTATTTGTTTATGTGCTCGTATAATGCTCAGGGCCTAGGCTTCCTGATGTCGCGTGATCATAAGAACATTTCTTACATTTTGACCAGAAAAATGTCGCCTTAGGATGTGGTATGTATCTAATATAGACCACTGAGATCCCAACCGCACTGACCTTAAACCAGGAACTGGAGTCAATGGCGCAACTAAAGTCCGAAATTCACGAGGGGCTCGATCTCTTGAAATCTCTTTTGGCGACACTCCAGATCAAGGACAACCTCTTGGAAGGTACGCGTATCGACTGCACTTAGTTATTCTCAGAAGTCTTGAGCACTTTAGGTAAATTCCTAGTGAGGTTTCTACACTTGTAGAAAATACTGTGGAGGATGAAAAAATGGAGGACAACCTCATTCTTGTCAGTTAGAAATTAAACAGATCTACAAGATGCATGGATGTTTCCTGAACGATCCTGAACACCTTCGAATGAAAATTGGAATTCTAGCTATAGTACTAACATCTCAAAAGGCCTAGCTTGTACAGTTGCTCTTCGTTATATATTGACACTGCAATTGACAAGCCTTAACAACGATGAGGGTGTTATGTCAAACCTGATGCGCATGCCATCTCTATCTATCTACAGCGGGTATTGATGAGTTGCGAGAGAAGAAAAGAAGATTAAAGGAGGTTCATGTGAAAGATGAGAGGTTCTTGGTAAGGGAGAGGCTCGTGGACCGTGAGGTAAAGACGCGAGAGAATGTGAAGAAGACAATAGAGGAGCTACCCGCGCCGCAATCATCTCCTCTAGGCATTTGTGAGAGAAGGCGCCAGAACTTAATGAAGACTGGTTCACCACCGACTGACATTTTCGACATGGTGGTAATGCTAGCTGAAGTAGAGGATATCCGCTTTAACAGGTAACCTTTTATCGTTTGATACCATCTTCGTTAACTTTTAATGATTCTATTTAATATAATACCGTCTTTGTAACTATTAATCTATTAACAGAATCTATCTTTGATACAGTCTTCATAAATATTAAGATTCATAGCTCGAAGTACGTGGTTATTGATAACAAAAGAATTATGTGTTGAATTCCGACTTTAGCAGATGTTATGATCGGAGATAAATGTTGGTGAGCATGAACAAAATAGAGCCTCAATTATATTTGAGATATTACATCTTATGAATCGGATTTATTTTCTCTGCATGCATGTGTACAGCATACTCTCAATCTACCTAGGAGTCAGCAACATGCTGTCAATTGTCTGCGAGACTCGTAAGGAGCAGCAAGAGCTGAAGGAGATTTGTGAGAGCAATGGACGATTTGAAATTCTTTCCATTGAGGAATTGAACGCTAGGTACGTGCTTACGTGGCCGCTCTGAGTATTTCTCTCCGTATTCATGAGCAAGAGTCTGAATAGTTGGTTGTTTGCCATGCAGTTCTCCTGATGTACCAACATATTACTATCATCGTCAACGACTTCTCAAACTTCCGGAGCCGTCGTGGATTGATGGACAGAGACCAGAAGGGTTTTTGGGTTTTGCAGTAAATTTCATCCACCTCAAGCCTGATCACTTAAACCTTCGCGCCATTCTCTTCTACCACCTTCTGGGCGACGCCCACGTGTATGATACCGAAGGGAATCTGAGAATTGGACTGCAAAGTCTGCGGCATCCACAAGGAGCAATGTCTTTGGATGGGTCATTGGTCACGTATCCACATCGACATCATGTAGGACGAAGGTAAGAAGCTCCGAAGACCTGCTTATTCAAACAAGACATTAATTCTTACTTGATCATGATCCAAACAGCTAGCTCATGTTGTAATTGATTATTATAAACTCACATGATCTTCTTAGACATGTTCGGAGGGAGTTCAGGTCACTGAGTGCTAGAACTGAGAACTAAATATGGAGTATACTAACTAGTGAATGGTGAACCTCACGTGCTTGCAGTTAAAATTTTATGGATGTGTGATGGTTGTGCAGTGATCCAACGATCACCTTTCCCTCAGTACGTTTCGAGGAGCGAGCTCAGTGCAGCTTGGTGCCACCAGGTCGTGAGGTTTTTGAGAGGGAAAAGACGTGGTACGATCTCAGAATGCAGATCAGGGAGAGACGGGCGAAAGAAGAAAGGTGCGAGAGACGAATAGACGGCATCACCGCGCAAATTGCACACTGGGAATATATGTTTGCCTGCTTAACAGGATCTCATAATCAAGTGGGAAAAGAGGTGGAATATCTTGCCAAGGAGATCGCCACCCTAAAACTTGCCGCTGACATCGACTACACATTAACGAGAAAGGAGGAGTACAAGATGCGAATGTTCCTCGTGGAGCATTGATCAACGCTTCGTAAGGCTAGCAGGAGATCCATTATGCAGTTACTGTATCTGAGAACCCTGTTTAGTACTACACAGAAGTATGACAATATATCTAGAGACTTACCTCCATGCTAGTTCTCGTAAAAAACACTACATTAGAGGGTGTGAAAGTTAGTAACGAAGAATCTGTAATAGGAATTAGGAGAAAAGCAGTACTTTATCAAGGTTGACTTTGTGTGGATTGCTAACGAGTGCCCTTAAGCTTGCCCTTGTGAGTTGACAGGACTGTTTCAGTCTCCCATTTGTTCTCTCTTCTGAAAATTCTTCACTACCGAATTGAAAAACAAGTACTTATACTGATCATTAAAAACTCCCGGCCGCTTTTTTCTCCAGGTGCTCCAAGGCCAGAAGGCGTAGGCGGACTGCTGGCCGAAGGCCCTCTCACCAGAGAGCGAAGAAGATTTAGCAAATTTTCACACTTTGAAGTTAGATAGATACTAAACGAAAATACTTTAATAAGAAAGTCTTTTCATGGTATTCATGTACCGTTTTTTGGGCCACATCCTGACGAAACTCTCTATTTTACATTTTGTCGATTTTTTCCCCACCATACCAAAGTGTTCTATACATTTACACGAACCTTCTTAGAACTTAGAGGATCGAGATGGTCAAATAGTATGTGTCACTAGTTCTAGATCTCAAGATTTGATCATGAATTACCTTCGGAAATTCGCTTCAGGAAGAAAATAAACAATTGATCAGTTTCTGACGTTGCACCTCACTGACAGGTAAATTATGGTAAGAAAAGTTCCCAATCTTGAGGAGGAGAATAGATCGAAACTAGTAAGGATAGTGCCTTAAATTAACATAAGGATCAAAGGACGCTTGCTTGTTATTTATTGTTTCAGTTCATCTTGCTTGTTGAGGTTCGATTTGTTTTCACTGTTAGGACGCAAGACGAGAATAATATGATTTGTTTCTCGCTTGGGGAAGTTCTAAGAGCATCGAGAATATGCTGCATTTTCGGGATTGGAGAAGTTTGAATGATTCTCAAATCGAGGTTTGGATAAGTTTTACATAACCGTTACGATCTGGAAATAATTAAGAACAGCTTGTTTAATTTGAACTCTTTTGGTTCAACTGGAATTATAGTTCTAACTTAGATATATTTCTTGTGCATGATAATTGACTTCCAAGCGCTGTGTTTGGAATACCTTGCAGTGATAGAATCCGTTTCTATCAGTACGCAAAAGAATCTGATTCAGTGACTGACTAAACTGCGTATACATATACTAATATACACTGGATGCTGTTTTGAACAAGGATTTTCTAGAGAATATTATGTTCTCAGTAGTCAATAGGCATTTTGCTCATCGTTATATTTTTGCTATGAGGTAGTATAGCTATAAGTAGATTGTGAAAACTGAAAAGGAAGATGGAAATTTCTTGTCGTGTAGGGAAACGGGCGGATGGAATCGTGGTGAAAACATAGAAGTGGAAGAAGTAACGAGAACGGACCGATCGAGTGGCTGTGAATATCGGAAAAGAAGAAAGATGAAAATATGAAAGTGGAAAAAGTAACGAAAACGGAAGGATCGAGTCGCTGTGCATACCGGAAAAGAAGAAAGCGGGATAAATCTAGGCGGATCGAGTCGCTATGAAAACAAAAAAGATGAAATGGATTAATCCGGTTCTCGTTAACGCATAGCCCTGCAATTCCACTGCAAGCGGAGCTACTTGTTTCATATTGCAACGGGTTCCTAGAACCTCTTTCTCCAGCTAGGCATTCTTTAGTAACATGTATGGTGTGAGCATTTGGTTTTTGCATATTCGATGTAAGCGTATTAATAACTTTCGGAGTTAAATGAAATGTTTGGATCCGTCCTTCATAGACATCTAGTTGACTAAATGCTTAAATCGCTTTTTCTAATAAGCGAGACTTACTGTGCCACTGTATGGTGGAACTCTGAACTTCATATGCACATTAAGTACAGCCTATAACCTAAGGATTACAAACATTCTTCCGATAAAGTGGTGAGATCAGGTACCAGAGAATGTATATACTCTCCTGTGAATTTACCTTGTACATATGTACGGAGCTCCGTCTAGATCTGCAGGGGTTGAAAACCACACATCTCATGCAAGTTCCAGAAGTTGTGTCTACTAGTTCTAACATACCTGGCAGACGCTCACATACTTTCTTGAATACTCTGCTCAAGAATCTAGATCTTCCTGGCGCTGGCGAGATCAACCACGCACTTGTATATCCAAGAATTTGCCAGTGGTACGATAAATTTGCGGTAAACATGATCTCGACTAACTGCTTTAGATCGGCGGAAAAACACTGCGGTTCGTGCAGATTACTAGCGCAACATTCACCTGAATGCTTTAATTTGTCTTACAATGAAAATGACCTTCAGACGAGTTCACTATCTTACTTATCACGCCAGGCGGTGAGGATTTCCATTGATGCACACGATGAACGGTACCGTGTCTTGGAGACCATCGTCACAGAGGTTGAAGAAGCGCTGGAGTTCTCAGCAAGGCTAATATACGTAGTTCAGCATTCACATGCTTGACCTTGCGAACGAATCAAGTGATCAAGTGCGTATGAGTTCTGGATGCATTGTTTGGCGTATGTCATCGTTCAGGCATGACGCGTGTACCTCTTATGAAGGCCTTATCATATATATAATCAAATGAGACATAAACATAGTATATATGGAGAGAAGAGCCATGCGTAAGGTTTGACAACGGAAAGTATAACTTTAGTACAACTATAGATTAACAGCCTTCGTTCGATCCTAGAATCTGATGGACTGTCTAGAAGAGGCACCAAAAGCGGGCCTGATTGAGCCCTGGGCAATCTATTCTTCTGCAAAATTAGTTCTGTTCTGATCATGAGGAAAGTAGCTGCAGCAACTTAAGAAGTAAAGTATCACCACGGGGTGGAAAACTGCCCCCCTCCCCGTATTCTACTTCTTTGTCCGCACTCCGCTCATCGTTATAGTTACAGAAGGTCCAGGTTCGGTACTTTGGAGTTGGAGCTTCCGCAGTAACATGCATACAGTATAATTATAAGCTGGCCAAGAGCAGAAACACTCCGAGAGCGTTGGGTATCTGCAAATGAATGCGGAAAATTCGAGTTACATTTCCAGTAAACTCAATCATTTCTGATTTGTCGCCAGTAGATCCATATAACAGATATTATATTCATATTTATATTACATTTGATATTCATAAGTTACTCATAACAAGTACGATAAGGACGACACTGTATGCGAGAACGATACTATGGCCTCTGGCTAGAACGTTTTCTTCTATTTCCCGAGAAAAACTGAAACAAAACACATTACTGCAAAGCATGCGATAAGATGTTCGTACTAGAAGTCTCTCCGAGATAAGAAATGAACTGTAATCAGGATATCTCATACTGAGTCTAGTACAGAATATATAGTCATAGAGCTGACGCGCAAGATAAAGCCAATGCTGAGAAGGTGATCTAAACATTTTGATGAACGAGCGAAACTCTTCTAAACTAGAACAGCTACTCAAAGTTTTAAACAAATTTATAATCTACTGATAGCCATTATAGACCTGGAGCTACGATACTATCGTTTATCTAGCACTCCCACGTAATGAGTGGCTTCCTGTTAAGCCCAACAATCATATAAATTTGAGATGATTTTTTTTCGTTAGTGGTTTCGTAACAATATGATCGATCTGTTCAGTCGTAACACAATAATCTCTGCATATTTCCTTATCTGCTTCGTGCTGATTGATAAATTTGTACCGTATGTCGATGTACTTACTCCGATCATGAAACTTCATGGTATGGAGAAGTGAAATTGCACTCTTATTATCACTATAAATTGTGATAATATTGTCATGAAAATCACACTGTATTTCAGACAAGAGAAATCGGAGCCATATAGCCTCAGTTGCTACTTTTGACCGTGTCATCACGCTGCTTCTGTCGACGATAGGGCGATTGATCGTTGCCGAACACTAGTCCAACTAGTAGTCGTATTAGAGAGCATGTAACAAAATCCGGAAGTAGATTTTCTGGTGTTAGCATCTCCGGCCCAATCTGCGTCAGAATATCCTGTGAGTTGAATTGGTCCTTAAGTTCCCTCATACCGTAGAACTAAATCCTGAGTGTCCTTAAGATAACAGAAAACATTCTTGACTGCTGCCCAGTGTCGTGATCCTGATTGGACATGAATTGTGCTAGAGAAAACACAGAATATGCAATGTCTGGCAGTGTAGAGAGTGCTGCCCACATGAGTGAACCAACTGCATTCTGTTATGGTACTCTTGTCATCACTGCTCGCTCTTTCTCAGTCGCTGGAGAATCTTTCAATGATGATCGAACTCCCATTGTCATAGGCGTTGACGCAGTTTCTGCATCTTGCATACTGAAGTTCACTAACTTCTGTGAAATATATAGACTTTGTGACATTTGAAATAAGTCCACAAATATCAGAGTGAATCAACTGTAGCAGAGACACGGCACGAACTCCTCCTTTTGAAAAGAAAGAATCTCTGATTTATTTACCGTGAAAACAAGACTCACACTTCACTGTTAATTTGTGAGACGTGAACTGAGGAAGACCCTCCACCATCTGTTGCACATACAACTGCTGCATGCGAGCTTGTCCGACATGTCTTAGTCGTTGGTGCCAAAGGGTGTAGAAATCTGTCGTTCCAGTTTCTCGAGCCCTTGATGTCGTTTGTATATAACTGCACATGCGGCTGCGACAAAGGTAGGAAACATTGCATTTCCGAGTTTGTACAATCCTTGGTCAAGAGGACAATCGGTCAAATATTCTCCTGATGCCATTGTGAGCTGACAAGCTTGATTAGAGAACAACAATGAACCACCGCTGCTGTCAAATTATCTAACGAAAAAAAAGATTTTTCTAAGATTTGGAATATGATAAACTTGTGTTATCTCCACTTCCTCATCCTGCGGCAGCTGCAGTATGACACTCCCAATGCCAGCTATTGGATGTGATGAATTATCACCAAGATAGACATTTGTCCAGGTGTTACTGTGGTCTACGTTCAGAAATATTGTCAATTGACAGTCATATGGTGCATAGCACCAATGTTGATATACCAAGAATCATCTTGGTCGGAGGTAGTCGAGGAAGTGGCTACAACCCTGCGTTGAAAAGATGAATCATTGGACTTCTCTCCAAATTTCTCCAGCTTCCTCTGCAACTTTGGACAAACATCAATGATATGCCTAGCCTCTTTACAGTATCTGCAAAATTCTCGCCCAAGCTGTTTAGGATTCTCACCATGTGACCGCTCCGGATCCTGAGAAGAACTAGCTTTCCTAGAGGATTTTGTTGGTTGATCCATTTTCGAGGAACGTCGATTCACATACATCAGCTGAGCCTTCTCCTCTTCATTAGCCTTCTCTTGTAGCTCTTCTTGAAGAAGAATGCTCGTGACCTCTGAGAGTTTCAGCGAAGGATTGGCACACATAGACTGTACAAGTGGTTTATAACTTGGGTGGCATACTCCGAATAAGGTTCATCTTGATCTCATCATGGGTGACGGCAAGACCACGGAATTCCATTTGATCAACAATATATTTGAACTCCTCCAAATGCTTGGCGACGGACTGCCCTTCTTTAAGTTTCAAAGTCTGAAACTTGTCTTGCAAATTTGCCTTCGTGACAAGGTCACCAGAACCAAAAACTGAAATGAGACTCATGTAAGCCTTATAAGCAGTTTTGCTAGAAATGATATATTTCTTTTGGTTCATACCAAGAGCTGCATGAAATGCTAATCTTGCATCAAGGTCTTTGTCATCCCATGCTGACCGTAGTGTAGGATCTGCTGGCCGAGCTTCCGATCCATCAACTACCTTAAGGAGTTTCTCTTTACGAAGATAAAGCTCTATCTCGGCCTTCCAGAGATGAAAATAGGTTCCATCAAATTTAGGAATCAGCTCCGAATCAGCAACAGCAAGGAAAACACTACAAGCGAAAAATTTACTGATCAAGAAAACTATCAATGAAATCAACGCTTTGATACCATGAAACAAAACACATGTACTACAAAACATGTGATAAGATCGGTCTAAAGGAGACTACGTTAGTCTTCCTCCAATATTTATACGATTTGATTGGCCCCTCACATACCTTCACACTTCCCACCTTTACAAAATTCCGGTTGCTTGGGCAGACGATTGATATAAGTCATGAGAATCGCAACAACAAACATGGAGACTAGATTCTCTTGCAATCATTCTGGGAAGTCTCACTCGAGAGCTCATGAATGATGAAAATGGATCGGTCTAAAGGAGTCTAATGTACTCTGTTACAATATTTCTCTGATTTGATTGGCCCCTCATTTGATTGGCCCCTCACTTCCCAACCTTACAACACAAGGGGGATGTCTTTCGACATCCTCTTGTGACTAACTTCTCGACGTCATAATTTGTCAAGCGTGATGTTTAGAAAGGCATTTAAATAAAATATGACAAATCTTACTCGAGTCTGCTTAGAAAATTACAGTCCATGTATCTTTGAGATTCTCAAAGTTTTGGTAAAACTCTTCTCTCCTATCTTCATGCAACTATCTGCATGAGTGGAAGTCTATACATATGTACTTGCAAAGTCGATTTGATCTCTTACAATGTCACGACTCACTTCCCACCCCTTCTACCATATCCGACGTCTTGCTCACGAAGAAGTACGTGTCTACCTCGTCGGTATACAGTCAAACCCCGTTATATTTACACTTTTTGCGAGGAGACAGTTCATTTCTTTGGAAATGTCTCTTTTATAGTCACTATCACACTCTTTTATATATTACAAAAGTGACGATCATATTTATTCAAGCAAATATGCAGAGGTTTAATTTATTAGTTAGCTCTTTTTGTTAGTTTAATAAATTAGACTCACATTAAATTAATATATAAAAATAGCTTGAGGTTCTCCGGACTTGTATTTTTAGCAGCTAGGCAGTCTATTCATACCTTATGGTTTATATCCTGATCTTCTTGTTTTTCCAGGCATAAGTTAATAATTAATATTTATAAAATATTTTTATCAATTTTTATCTGTTTTACATATAATTTTCATATTTTCTTCAATAATATCCAACGAGCAAAAGTTCCCAGAAGTTTATCGAGCATGTATATTATTTAGCATATTTCGCTAAAGTAAAAAAACAAAAATGTGATTAAAACAAAATAGAACATGTTTCAGGGAGTTCTTGGGTTACAACGTTCCAATGTTTGAACAATCATACAAGTCTCTTCGATCCGAACACAAAGGTGTGAATGTTTTCTACCTCTCATAATCTTGCTTGGTGTTCACTATCAGAGATAAAAGGAGAAACCCACTTCGTTTGCTGGTCCCCTCTTGTTAAACGGGTAGAAATCTAATCTTAATGCACTAGGCATAGGCAAAAGAACAGTAAGGAGTAATGAGTGGGTTGCCTGAGGTGAAAAGTTCTCCCCCTATGATTAATCGTAAACAGTAGAAAGATTCTTGAAATATAAAGTCTCGCATCCTTTGTATTTTGGACTGGGTTTTTGTATGATACAACATATTCAACAGGAGATCCATTTGATAAATTATGATCTATATATATTATTCTCGTAAATCATTATTTTTAAATGTTATTCTTTGAAACATATTTGACTCGTTGGATCATGTGAAAAAATAGCTTAATCTTTATATTCCTATTTTCCTTTATGCTCTGCAAGCCATTGGACTGCTCGTGGCTTCTCAGTCCTCTCCCCTCGGTTCTACCTCGGGGAGGGTTTACAACTGAGAAGCTACTCCCTCCGTGGCTTGTGCTATACTTAAAACCAATAGTTGAAGAAGGAAGATATTTCTATAGAAAGAACCTAACTCATTAAAACGTAGAATCATGTTACAGAAAATACGCGGTCTTTACATCAAAAAAGAGGAAGATAAATAAAAATGAGATTTCCTTTAGAAAATTCCAGTGGTAATTTTGTTTTCCAACGTAAGCAATTGAAAGGACTCATGAATGACGTAAACGTGTTTGACCGCTCTCATGCAAAAAGACTTCAGAATATCCTTAAAATTGTTCATACGGCTTATTCACTTTCTCATACTTTGTGATTAGTAATACAGTTCTAGCGATAATATAAGAGCAAAGGCAATAATCTTTAAAGTAACCATCTGGACTTAGACGGGACTTCGATGAGTTTTCGTTCAAATTTAAAGTCAAATTTGACCAAGAAATCTTGAAGCATAAGGTTGCTTTAACGTTCTTCAAAGAAACTGTGGTCCTAAAGACTATTTTAAGTTCATGATTGCTTTACGGACCTCTTCAGAATTTATGATATTCTGGAAAGAATGTGTATTTAGTTTGAGTCAATATTTTTCAATATCAAAAGGTTCATACTACGTCATAGATGATAGAAAATATTGATCTCTATATGAACATATGGAATTTAGAGCTTCCTTCACCAAAAAATATATCTTACATATTTGTGAGAGATATAGATAAAATGATATCACAAGAACAATATGAATGATCTGAACTTCATAATAACCAGTCTAGTGAAAAGTAAATAGAAATCCTGCAATATATGTGTTTATCCGTTCTCAGTGTAAAGTTGTGTGTCTTCCAAGTTTAAATAAGTGGTTTGTTTGGCAGCGGATGGGAAGTCTCTAGGAGATAAGAAATGAATTGTAATCAGAATATCTCATACTGAGTCTAGTACAGAATATATAGTCATGGAGCTGACGCGCAAGACAAAGCCAATGCGGAGAAGCTGATCTTAACGTTTTGATTAATGGGCGCAACTTTTCTAAACTGGCATAGCTCCTCGAAGTTTTAAACAGATTCAGAATCTATTGGTAGTCATTATAGACCTGGAGCTGTTAAAGATAATGTCTAGGTTCAGACTTCAGTCACTCTTAGTCCTACTAGATTCAGTAATCTCTAGTATATTAACCTCAGTCATATCTCTTTAAGACTGATCAGTGACTTCTTACTGACCTCTTGTCTATAAGTTAGAATATATAACAACCCCCTCTTGAGAGATGATGAGCACTACTGATCTTTTTACTGATATCTCTTCTACAGGAAAGAGTATTTACTACATTTGGTTCTCTAAAAGGAGCTACGATACTTCAAACATACATACCGTGATGATCATGTCCAATAACAGCATAAGCACTGTGATGATCATGCCCAATAACAGCATAAGCGGTCAATATTATATCATTCAGCCAATTAAACACCGAGAGAATAAGAGACATAAACTTTTTCGACTTGGTACTTATAACTGTTTTCTGCAGGCACAGCAGTCCAGCCAGAAGTAATTTAACGTCAACATTATGCAATCGAGCTAGATACATGACAAGAAACAAAGAGAACAGCTGCTGGTCATGTAGTTTCTGGGGATTGTTCTTACCATCATTGTGAGCAAGGAAACATACATGGATAACGCAGATGATGTTCTGTCTGCACGGATGTCTCCTGTGATGCTGATGAAAGATGAGTATGGTCACTAGAAATACCACCACACAAAATATGTTAACACCCACTAACATTACTAGAGCATTTCTCTGCAGGTCATCCAGCAAGCACCCAATAAGTATGATGAGTGAGACATGCCCAGAAATAAACCCATGCTGCCAAATGTGAATTAGCAACCCCGGAAGGAAATCAAACTGTAATTATCTACGTTACTAAAGTAATTCAGCATCTTACCGATCTTCTTCCATCTTTTGCATATACCAAGTATATGCAAAGATAGACGGTTTCCATGAAAAGACCAGCAGCATTAATTGTGATGACCAAGACGCTCATTTTGACAAACGGTGATCCATAAACCAACCAAAGAAGAGAATTCAACAAAGTAGTCAAGTAAGGAACCGCGGTGTATTCTTCCGTGTACCTTACCTTAGGTATTTCAAGAAAGGTCAGTCTGCAGGGATTCAGAAATTGTGAACAAGTTCAGGAAATTGTATTTATTGTAAAACAGTTGACAATGTACTTTTCTGCAAGATTGAATCAGATTTTGGCCGCCATAAACTTGCGAACCACAGTGAACTTCAAGCAAGTATTGCAATGCAAGAAGTAACGCTTATGTAGCTTAGTAGACAGTCTTCTGACAAGCAACTAACAAAAATAGTGAAATGCTTGCACCGGAGAGAAAAAAACAAACAAATAGAAGTGATATTTCCTGTGATCCCCACGATAATTTGCACCATAGAAACCATTTTCGGATGCCCAAACCAGAAACAAGTAGATGAAAGTATTCGGTGAATCGTTGAACGAACTCGAGTTCCTGTCAGTACACTCAGAAACGTAGACTGAAAGACTACGTTTCTGAGATGAATCCATGAATCCATGAAGAGCAACAGAAAGACTGAAAATCACTAGCACTCTTAAACAAATACATTACAATGGCTACTTATGCCCCCTTAGCAACTTCTGTCAGGAAACAAACAAACTATTCATATTGATAGTGGAATGTGCCAAAAATCATTTATAAAATCCATAATTTCTACAGTGACAATGTGGTACTATGCATGTTCTAACTGGCTTTCAGAACAGAAAACATCGTATCTTGAGAAAATGATGAAAATTTGATCAGGTGATAAGCATGACTGTAGATGGCTGGTCTAGTATGATAGATGCATAGGGAGAAATGAGGCTAGTGAGCAACCCAGCAGTCTCAGGGCAAGATGATGGAATATGAGGAGAACCTACAATGAGCTGCTTATATACTACCCAGAGACATTGCAAACTGACTCAGACACAACAGTCAAGTCTGATCTAGTTCCGAGCAGGTTCGAACACGAAACGGTTCATAACAAGAAAGGTACGTCATCACATAGTGACGGTTCGTTAAAAATAAATATATTGCTGTCATGTTTGATATTTATTCTGATAGGATCCGACATAAGAGGTGCAAGGCATGGCTGGCAACAGTCCCAAGAGAATATTCACAATGCGTGTGAAGAGTAAGAGAAGATCTAGACACGAGGAGGATCATTAGTTCATTTTAAGTTCTGTCTGAAGCCTACAGAATTCTAAGACATAGAGGTTTTAGTTTAGAAGTCTTGGGAGTCTTATATGGACTTGACATAATAACAGCTTCAGCTTCTCAACTAATAATGTACGTTCTTGTCATTAGACTACTTGTTGTTTCAGCCAACTAATTGTTTGTAGACTTCAAGTCGTGGGAGGAGGCGCACCCTACTCAGGAGAAAGAGCAGAAACGGGTTGGAGGCAAAGAGAAGGAAGATGAAGTGGTGGAAAAAACAAGAAGTCATCCAAGAGTAGCAAGAAACCCAATGAAGCAATGACGTCGAGCTCTAAGAAGAGCCTTGTAGCTTTCATCGGGAGGAACTTGAACCTCTTGATGAGATGTGCTCGACAGATTTCATGTTCAACTTCTTCTAAAAGAAAGAGAAAGAAGGATCGATTGATTGACGCAAGTACGCGAACATGTACTTTTTTGAAACAAATATGACATTCCAGATACATGTAAAGAAGATACACATCTCACCACCGATATTTTTTTACAGGTCTACATCAGAAGAACACGTGAAGACCATCCTCATTTCTATGGCTAAGAACTTCTCGATGACATCAAGTATTGCATGTCTTCTTCCGTTTAATGAGAAGATGCGGAAGTCGATTGACGCGTTTGCGTATGAAATGGAGCACAATTTGGATGGAGCAAAAGTTATCGTCCTTGTGATGGTCAATGACAAAGACATAATATTTCTCGCTATGTCCAACCAACATTTAAGTCAAGCTCAAAAGTCTTGACAGTCCTTAAAAGAATAAAGGACCAGAACTCTATCTAGAAGTCGTAGATATTATGTGCATGTCATCCACCATTGTTGTACCAAGAGCTATCGAAAAGATCCAACCAAGAGAATATATGGGCACTCTCGTTTGTCGAGTGTCTTAAACAGACTCAAGCACAATGGCTAGTTGTGAAGAAGCCAACCAGCTCACAAAGGATAGGCATGTCAGCAAAGTATATGTATAATCATCTTTTTCTTTGTATTTGTCAAGTTGCAATCTTGTTCTCCCCGGTCTAACTTCGAGATCTATCTTGAAGGTTAGAGCTTCATTCTTTTGTTGCAATTCCGTTAAGTTGGATTGATCGGTGATCTTGTCAGCCAACCTTAGTTGAAAATCAGTAGAGTCAAAACTAACCAAAACGTACATCAACTGCCAAGAGAGCTATGCCAATTACTGGTCATTCTCTTGCTTTAGAGCTGACACCTCGTATGCACCTCAATATATAGTAACACTAGCAAATTCAATACCCTTCATCATATTCACAAAATTTGTCGATTGTTGACCAAATTCCAATATGATGACGACAACATAACCCGTGGCAGTAATGACACTACTTACAATTACCAAAAACATTTTAAATTCAAAAACACTCCATCTTAAAATGTTTGGATTGGTGAAGTCTAAGAAAATCAACGGGAAGTCATATTGCTTTGCAAACGGCTACTACCAAAGAGAAATATTCTTGTTGACATGCTCGATTCAATAAGTTCTCTTCTTCGAATAGGCTGAAGTCATTTCTTAACAAAGTACCCCATGTGAAGCGCGATTACTATGACATCAGAAGTTCCTCAAATATTTTGATCTTGGCCTTCCATTTGGAGGAGGTTGTAAAACGCTTGTCGACCTTCTCTTTCTTTTCAGAGACATGATGAAGCATCTCCTTAAGAAAAGTGTTATCCATGTTGTACTTCCCGGTAAGATTAAACCATGTCTCGAACACATTTTTATAGAAAGAAAATCCAGTGAGACAATAGAAGAGTAGACAATAAACTTTCTCTTATCTTCGTGTTGAGTGCTCCCAAATCCATTTCGTCAACCTGTTCTTCTGCTTGAGTTTTGTGCAGAACTCATCGAAAGTTTTTTCTAGAGCATGCTCAAGTTGACTGGTTTCAACTTCCCGGTGGTCAAGTTATGCTACAGTTGTCTTAGCTCTACTTTTGATAGACCATTCATGTTCGGAACGCATTTGCAGTAAGATCTTTATAAGACCGTGGTAAAGGACGGTCCTTGTCATATTTCTTTAGGTCTATTTTTCCACTATGATCAAGGATTAGACCTTAACGTCACTTTATAACAAAAAAATCAAAGTCCTTCAAGGTCTCATCCGAGCGCGTAATGAATTGTCCCACCTCCTTGTATGAATTTGTGGTGCCCATAATTTACAGGATTCATGAATTTTTGAAATTTTTAAGATTAATAACTTGTTTGTATAACTGAAGAAGCTTTGTTACTTAAGACTACGTCTTCCTTAGAAGGAAGATGATCTTAAGATTTTTTTCGCAACAAGAAGTTGATTTCTTCGGAAGACGGCCGTCTTTCGGGAAGCGTCTTCTCAGTTGTATCTTCCGAAGACGAAAGAAGGCGAAAGACAGAAGAAACGTATCTTCTGGAAGACAACGACCGCAGAAGCCTAACCGTGTATTCCTCAGTAAAGTAGTAGGTGTACCTACTAGGTAGCACCAGGAAGGTCAGGTAGGTCAGGAAGGTCTGGTAGGTCGAGAACCCTTAAATTGCGCGAGAAGATGCGAAGGAAGTGCATTAGCGCAGAAACACTACCGCTTCTCGCATCGAGGTCGTTTTTGCCTAGAAGATCGAATTGAGAGGTGATCGAATTGAGAGAGGGTCAGCAGAGTGAAATTGAGTAGAGCTGAGATTGATTCGCAGCTAGAAAGAAGACGAGGGTGAATTGCTGAGGATAGGAAGCACATCAAGCTGAAGGAGTCTTTTGAAGACTCGCGGAAGCAGACATTGAAGGACGACTGAGAGAAATCGGAGGTGGAGTCTTGTTCAATTGAGGAGTGGCAAGACGTTGACGGCAGCAACAGCTTGGTGGAATCGCATTAGAGCTGGGGACGGAGCCGGAAGCGCTTGGAAGACAGAAGACGCTACGAGAAACAGACAGAGGTTCTTCCCATGTTCTCTTCCCTTCCAACCTACTTCTCACCTCTTGTTTGGTATCCCCTGCGCTTCCCCGGTTGTTTGCGGACAAACCCATCGATCGTTTCTCCACCCGGCATTTTTCTTTTGTGAAATTGGGCGCGGAAGCGCTGCCCAATTTTGACAGTCATCTTCTAGCTTCTTCTCGAACTGCAATCGAGCTTCCTTGTCCATCGTTCTCAAATTCGATCCCGCAGCTATCAATTTCTCTATCCTACCGCACCTCTACTTCCGAATCTCTGAACAGAAGACGCTTCGGAAGATCTGAACATCTTCAAAGCGCTTCTGAAATCTGAACATCTTCGGAAGACACTTTTGAATGTCTGAAGTCTTCGGAAGACGACTGTATGCAATTCGTATCGAGAAGTGAATTGGATTTGCTTTTGTGTTGAGAGAGGCTTGGTACGAATCCTGAGTGACTTGGTGAGTTGTTTATTGTTCCGAGGAGCTCGAAGTTGGGAACCAGACCTGTGCCTCCCGATCTTCCAAGCTTCTCAAATCCACATCTTCCTGGAGAGACTAGAAGACTGGAAAGGCTGGCAGAATGCGCGAGAAGACGTGAGGGTCCGTTACGAGTCTCTTTTGTCCGACCCATAGCAGCCTATTCCTTCTTCTTCCCGAACTTAGAAGAGAGTTGTGAGAAGTCTTGCTGGTAGAATCTAGAGAGAATGGTCGAGGGTCATGTCTTCTCGTCATGCAACAAGCTTCTTCTGAGTGTGTATGAGAGATGAGAAGTCGGAAGAACAGAGTGCGAATGCCTTGTGTCTGTTGTGAGGATAGATTGCACGTAGGAAGCAAAAGACAAGTGAGATCAGTGAAGGGAAGCCTGGCTTCGGGAAGTCTTCCGAGAACGTTATTGAATCAGAAGCTGTCCCGAGAGTCTTCCCAGATGTCACTTTCACCGTAGGAGTCCGCAACCATCTTCTGAACCTTTCATAGACTATACTTCTCGCAAAACTTGTATCTTCTGTTAGGAAGTAGGATGTAATGCAAGGTGGGTTGTCTTCTTAGGAATCCATGCGAGGCCTTGCTTAGTTAAGATTGTTTAGATATAGCTCTGAAGACGAGAGCTACTTAGGAAGCACTGTTAGAATCTTGGAAGACAGAGTAGCTGTCTTCTAGAAGACTAGATTTGTCTTCTGAGTGTGGAAGCTAAACTGTGAGAACTTGGGAAGGACTGAGCCTTCGGCTCACAGTAAGTACGTGTGGCTTAGTGCAACAGAGTTTCAAGTATGTCGATGCATCCTCGAGGGTTGGTGTTACCGACAGCAGAGTTGGCCGAGACCAAACCCTTCATCAAGGAGTTGGGTCTCGACTTCTTCCTGTGGGATTGGAACCTCACCGACCAGGGTCTTCTAGAGGAGGTTTGGACCGCATTACCGTCCTCCAACCGTGTACCTGCGAAGACAAGAGTAGCTCGGGGAAGATCATCTTTCTGGACAGCAGAATGGTGGCGGAGTGCTTTCCACAGGTCAGAAGCAGAGAACAAGGGGTACGAATTGGAGAAGAAGATCCTACCCATGATCTCGAGGAAGTGGCATGTGCTTGGAAGCACAACTTGTCTCTTCTTGGAGGACAGGCAGGGAAGAAACGGATGGAAGGTTGAAGCTTACCAGGAGCCGCAGAAGCGTCTTCTGGCGAAGTTGTTCCTTCACCTCTTTCCTAAGGGGAAGGCACAAAAGACGAGGTATCTTGGGGACTAGGACGTGGAATTCCTGGAAGTCATCTGGGAAAGGCTACCCATCAACTAGGGTGTGTTCTTCCACCCATATGTGCAGGCGGAACTGGAACTGGTGTACTTAGGCACCCCAACAGGAGGACATCTTACTCCATTCTTCTGTTACCTGTACGTAGCCAAGGGGGATCTAACGAAAGATCAGTTGGCGAAATATGGACCAACAGGGCAACACGAGGCGCAGGAAGAGACCTCAGGAGAAGACGATCGAGCAGCAGCAATGACTCCCCCTCCCACTCTGATGCCGCAGATGAGACCAGCTACTCATCAGAAGACGCTTCTGGTGAGAGAAGACGACTCCAGTGGGTCGAAAGACGCGACACCACCGAGGAAGATGGGTCCTAGGAGTGTACCTAGGAAGACCATCTCCTTCCCGATCATTCATTTTGGATCGGAGTCTGACTCACAGGAGGAGCCACTGAGTATCCGAGCTGCGCAGATGACCGCTTTAGCAACACCAGGGAGTCTTCCGAAGACTCCAGAAGACGAAGGTCGGATGGATACTACTACTGCGATGCGAGGAAGCGCAATAAAGAGGACCGCTTCTGCCATGGGGAGAGATCTTCCACCCTGAAAGATGAGAGGAGTAGCATCTTCCCGTGCGCTGAAACAGAAGACCATAGTGGTGGAAAAGGCATCCTGTCTCTGGAAGAGAAGGAAGGCACCTCCGATCAAATCGTGGAGATGAACCTGTCTTCCGTGGGAAGAAGATTGGAGGAGTTCAATGCCTTCTTCCACTCAGAGATCCAGCCAGCTATGGAGTTGCTAGAGAAGAGAGCGATGGTTCAGGAGAAGCCATTACAGCCTGGATTCGGTCTGCGCACCCTGATGCGGCAGGAAGAAAGCCAGAAGAAGGTAGAAGCGCTGGAAGCCAACCTCCGCACCACAGAGAAGCTCGCAGCGAAGTACAAGGCGGAAGCAGCCGCTTCTGCCAAGGAGTTAGTGCAGCTGGAGAAGAGCAACCAGGAGTTGCAGGCGCGTTTACAACAGCGTGACCAGGAGGTTCTACGAGTACGGGGTAAGATCACCACCCTTGCAGAGGAGAAAATGACATGGAAGACACTGCGGGAAGCTGTAGAAGCACAGACTGCAGCCGAAAAAGCGGGAAGCAGCAGAAGCTCGTGCGTAGGGGATGTTAGCTCAGTCGGTGGAAGCGCTTCGGAAGAAGTTTAACTTCACCGCGGGTAGGAAGCTTCTTACCTTAGCTAGAGAATGGGACGACAAGTCTAGAGCAATGTTGGTAGAGTGCAAAGAGAGCATGTTCCGGTACTTGGATCGGAAGATAGAGGGAGTGAAGACACTCTACGGTCTTCTCTTGATTCTGCCACCCACAATTGCATCTTCCCAAGCCTCAGCACCATCGACCGGATCAGACTTGGAGAAGGAAGAGTTCGACCTCGCTGTCCACTTGGTAGTGACAGCGTTGGAAGCCGAGAAGACCCCGGAAGAAGTCCCGGAAGACAAGGTGTCTTCTGGAAGACAAGAAGAAGAGCTGTCTTCCCAGGTATTCCGAGTGGAAGAAGCGACTTCTTCAGATCTCTATTAGGTCACCATGGCTCCCAGTGTCGAACTAGTGCCTCAGAAGAGCGAGGAAGCATAAGTCGACCCAGCTTCCCAGAAGACGCTTCCGTCTTCCGAAGCAGAAGTAGAAGTAGAAGTAGAAGCCGAAGCAGAAGCAAAAGCAGAAGCAGCAGAGCCAGCGACGAATGTTGAGGAGGAAGCCACCTCAGTGACACCCGAGATAATTGCAGGGCTTCCCAGCTTATTAGAAGCCGAGTTAGGAGTTCAGATAGGAGCAGATCAAATGGAGATTGCATCCGAGCAATTAGAATAGACAGCAAAGCGCAGAAGACAAGTTGACTTGTCCAAACTTAGTAGGAACCGAACATGCTATCTTAAGAGGTGGAAGTTTTAGTGTAATATTAGATAGGTGACCATGTGGCAGAGTAGGCAGCGCAGGAGTAGTAAGGTGGATGGCTAATTAGGAAGGAGAACCGCTTGCATGTGGGGTGGCAGCCTTCTGACAGAGCCCATCTCTCCCTGGTTGTAGTCGAGGATTGGAGAGGATTCCCTCTACGCCTCAAACAGATGCATAAGTAGGATCGAAGAGTAAGATTTCAAGCACACTATGCACATATATGCATCATTGTGAGTAAGGACATATTACGCACAGTGCACACTACACCCGATGTTAGAGACATACGAATAGATTGAGATTACACCGGAGGGGTCTGCATACTCGTTGCCAACAGTGGTTCGAAGATGTAGATGGAGGTAGTGGACAGTTTAGGAGCAGGGAACGGCATCCTCGTGTAGTCCTACTGGCTAGACTGGTGTGTCGAGGAGTAGAAGCAAAAAGTAGAGGGAGTGAGCTTCCCAATAGCAATGTGCCTTCTTCTCAAGGAATGGATTGCTGATTTGAGTGCAGAAGCTTTGGCTGTGTCTTCTGGGTGGAGGATTTTCTTGAATTCACTCCCGGTTATGCATGGGAAGCGTTCTTCTTGAGTGGCGATGACTGTGAGCAGTTGTGCAGATCCGCAGCTTGGCTCGTCCAGTGGAGCACTTCGGATCCACGTACGGACGGTCTTATGGATAAGGGATCCCAGAAGACAGAGTAGTCGGAGCAGCGAGAGGAGAAGAAAGAAGCCTTTTTCTCACAGCAGAAGACGACATCCTCAAGTAGAAGACGGTGTAACTGTATGCACGTTTGTTGTCTTCCTCTCCAAACTATTACAAGCAGGGATGGCTTGTTAGTCAGGATCCGGACTAGAAGCCTGTCGGAGTCTTAATTTCTTATTCTCATCTTGTTTTTCTCTCGTTTGGATTTTCTCTTCTTCCTCATCTTCTCTCATATTCCCCATCTTCTTACCTTCTTCTAGTGAGCTTCCAAGACTTCTATTGAGCTTCCGTGAAGGTGAATGTCGTTGTAGTGCTGCAGGAAGACTGTTTCCATAGGCAGAAGCTTGGGAAGGCTACAGGGGGCATACACCTTGTGATTAATCTAACCCGTTGGAATGTGGAAGAGCAAGGTGTAACAGCCGTTGCTGTTCGACTTCTACGAAGCAGGAGCAGTCTTCTGGAGGTGTGAGAAGCCGAGTTGAACCCCCCAGAAGCCGAGAATCGCTTCGGGAAGACGGTACTGAGAAGACCAGAAGAAGTGATCTGGAAGCAAGAAGCGGCTTCCCAAGCTTCTCTGTAGATAGTTGTGTGATATTTCAGTTAGTAGTTGTTTGTTTATGTCCAGAGCACCTTCTGAAGGGTCTGGAAGCCGTGTGGTTTTGTGAGAAGACAGGATTTCTAAGCAAAACCCGTGTGTTTGTGTGTTTGAACAGATCTTAGAACTTGGAGCAGTGTTACTTGTGCAAATCCTCTATGGGAACGATATCTTTTATACTAAATGGGCAAAAGGAGTAATCCTGCGACACTACAGAATTCCTCTTCATGGTTTGGCATGTCGTCTTCATCCATTCTTGAAAAGCGCAAGAGAAATATTAGCAACATACCCATCATAACATCCCTCTCTTGTGTAACACTTGGTGGGTGATTTCTCCACTCAACTTTGGGACGCGTCCTAGAGTTGAATATGAGGAAAACAATGTAAAAGAAACACATCTCTCCAGTTTGGGACGCATCCCGAAGTTAGAATCTGGAAACAATGTAAAAGAAACGCATCTCTCCAATTCGACTTCGGGATACATCCTGAAGTTAGACTGAGAGAAATAGACAAAAAATTCTACATTTCTCTAGTCTAACTTCGAGACGCGTTCCAAAGTGAACTGGGGGAGAACAATCTAAAAGCAAGACATCTCCCTAGTTTGACTTCTGGATGCATCTCGAAATTGGATTATGAGTTAGACTGAGAGAAACAAAGAAAACATTCTACATTTCCCCAATCTAACTTCAAGACGCATCCCAAAGTTGAACTGGAGGAAAAAAAATTGAAAGCAAGACTAGAGAAAACGATGTAAAATCAACACATTTCTCCAGTATGCGTCCCAAAGTTATACTACAAGAAACAAAGAAAAAATTATACACTTCCAGAGTCTAACTTCGAGAAGGTAAATGAGAAAGAGCTGTTATCTGAGGTTGGTTTGAACAAAATAGAAGTGATTGAACAATCCTAAAATATCAATACGAGGATTCCAAGTTGGAGTTTGATGGGGATGATAAGGCTTGAGTTTCATCTACATTTGTATAGCAAGCATTTGTCTTTCTCCGTGAAGTTGATTAGGAATTTCTTGATGAAAGGACAAGAAGTTATGGGTTTCTTCATTGGCAAAATATTTTTTCATGAAGCACTTTTGCACTCGAAAGAGGTCATGTATTTTTGTCTTATATTTTGCCAACAATGTTACAGAGGATACAATTCATTGCAAAATAGTCAGTGGAGTTGATACATCATGATGAAGAAGTGCATAAGTTGTACTCTGAATATGCTCGACTTAGAGCAACTCAACGATCACTATGAGTCGAAGACGAGTAGCTTGTCAGTTATCAAGAATAGATACATTGATATCAGTAAATAATAATCGAAGTTCGATTATTATTTTTGATTAGTATTGTGGTTATAGTAATCGAAATAGACTACTATAAATAATATAGTAATCGACCTCTATTACTATAATTTTCTTCAATTTTTGTGTTATAATGAAATGAAAATTAGACTACTATAAAAATCTAATTTTTCTTTAAAAATATCAAATAACTTGCTTATATCAGGAAAATAAGTTACTGATATTAGATCAAAATTCTCCCGATCAGCATATCAATTGCTGATGACTGATGTTGTTCCATTATCCTTATGAGTCTTCACTATGAATTTCTTAAACAACTATTTTGCAACCAGATACTTTTTAAACAACTATAAGACTCTGTCGTCCAATAACATAAAAAGACTTCGGGATGCATCTCAAAATGTATAACCTCTTATTAGTGTTTATGCGTTAGTTTTCTACTCTTACATTTATTAGTTTATTTCCTCCTCCATTCTGAGAGAGATTCTAATATGTAAATCTATGGAGTACTTCGAGATGCATCAGGAAGTTGAATATATCATAATAGTCTTTCCCTTTTACTTAGAGAAACACTAATATGTTTATCTTTTCTGTTAGTTTATTTTCACATTTATTCCTTTCTTCTTTGCAATAATATTGCAAGGCTTTGAGGTGCATCCTTAAGTTTTATAAATCTTACCACATGCTTTCTGTTTAGTCAAGATATATATTTAGTTTTATCTTTTTTGTTAGTTTTTATTTTACTCACTGGTTGCTTTATGACTTCTCAGGTTTTGGGACAAAAAGTATCTTATATCACCATGAAGAGGGTGAGTTATATGAAAATTTGTAAGGAATGGATTTGAGAGTCAAGTAGGCAATTTGGGTCTACAAGTTAAAGAACAGCTATGAGAAGGATCAAGACATTAGTATCAAATAAATGCGAAACTATCGTTTCAAGTAACAAAAGTAACGCATGATGTCGATAAACAAGATGAAGTTGAGGAGTCTTTGTCGGCTGATGTAAGTACCAAGGGGGATGCGGCGAGGGTCTTTTCCCAATAGTTGGAAAAGAAGAATAACATGCAGTTCTCTTATGGATTTGAAAATAAATCAAAGTTTATATTCATTTGTGCTTGATCTTAAATACATATGAGGTTGATATTCTTTGTTCTATTTGAAATGCATTGAAGAGTATATCACCCATGAATTTTAAGAGTAAACTCATTAACCTTCCAATCAAGAAGTTATTGATTTTAGACGTGAATGATTTTCTGATGTATAGTAAAATATATTTGGATCAATCACAAAGATCCAAGGTGATCCAAGGACAAACAATAGACACGAAATATGTAGTAGTTTGTCATGATATATGTCGATTTCAGAAAAGATGTCTTGCACATTTCGACATCGCTATCTGGTCTTGTTGTTAGAAGAAGAATTTGTAAATATCTGGTACATCTTTTTCCAATCGATGTCTTAGAGAATTTAGTCTTCATTTGGGATCAAGAAAAAATCTTGGATTCTAAACAAAGTTGGAGGAAGAATGGCAAGAATGTTCTTTTGTTTCAGAAACCTCTTAGTACTATGTGGAAGACATATCCAATGTATAGTGCTAGAAATATAATGTTAGTGGACGATTCTCCATATAAAGTTGGTCCAAACCTACCATTTACTAGTATATTTCTTAGACCTTATGATGCGTCGAACAAAAATAAGTTGATGTAAATAAGTTCATCTAGTTGGTGTTTTTTTTTATTTGGATGCTTTTTCTTAGATCTTTGTTGTCCGTGAATACATCAAAGATTATCCTCTTAAACTTTTTTTTTTATCTTTGACCTGCAATCGTCATAATGGAGGCTTGCCTGGTCAATTATATAAATATTCTTTATTATCGACAAAGACTTTTATCCTTGAGCTACTGATCAAAAGATCCAAGATCACGCAAGAGGAGAAAAGAATCTTTGTTCAGATGGTAGATGTCGATACAATGAAATCAGATGAAATTATAGGATGGGCACAGTCTTCTCGGCTTACCATGGTCTGACAAGTTAGAAGATATGTTTAGAATTGAAAGTTTAGATGATACAAGCGATAAGAAGGAATTAAATCCTAGTATCAAATTAGCCTACCAATTTTGCTTGATGTAATTCGACTTCATCCTTGTGATAAAAGTTAAGAAATAAAAATCATATTTTTTCATATTCTGTATTTGAGCAATATAGTAACATTTTTCAAAAGCAACAAGAGTTCTAGTACTTTCTCTAACTTCAAGATGCCTCCTGAAGTTATTGTATTTAAAGTGACAATGTCCAGTTTTATGATATATGATTTGTAAGTTGTTTTGTCCTCTTCTAAACATATGTATTATGATTATTTTTTACAAATTAAATAGTATAAAATATATATTCGTTATATGTCATACCTATTTCTTTTGATGTAATATTATATTATTAATTAATATATTATAGATAAAATAAATTTAATATTATAAACTATAAGAATAATATAATTATATTGACTCAATTATTGATTTTAACATGAAAGTGGGATATTTGGTGAATAGAAATGAAACATTTGGTGGTCATATTTGGACTATTTAGAAGATTATTGGTTATATAAGAGTTTTTACAATAAGATTGGTCAAATGCAATTTGAGTTTTTTGTTATCTTTTTTAACTTCAAGATGCATCATAATATTATCTTCACATTAGAAGTGTTCATTTTCTATTTCACTGTAATTGATCTTCAAGTTGTTTTATTTTCTGAATTCTTGAATTGTTAAATTCTTACATATATATTATTGCTTATGATGCAATAAAGATATATAAATTATGAATTTCAATTGATCAATATATGTATCATATATGTATCACTATATTGAAGTATTTAATTAAGTAATTAATCTTTATTAAGAAAAGATAGATTATGTATTACAAAATCAGATTACTATAATAATGTCCTTAAGGGATTCAAAACAAAAATGAAACATTTGAGAACATAAGTAGTACATTTAATGGACAATTTTAGGACTATGTCAAGGTCTAAACTCATTTTAATGAATAGATTGATTGTACTATTGCACATAAGCGACATATCATCTTAAAGGTAGGGTACTATGTGGAGTTCTCCATGTGCATACGTGCTAAACTTCAAAAGAACTCAACCATTCACTAAACTTCGGATGAAGACTCCGAATATCTCCATCGCAAAAATAAAAAGACCCATAGAGACATCTCTATTTTACTAGTCACACATCTTCCACTTAGCCATCAAAGAAGTTGCATGTCTCTAACATAAGAGTCAATCATCAGATCTACAATAACCACATCCGTTATATGCAACCTTCTCATGGTTGAAATATAAATATATCTGTCAGATCCATGGAGGAGGAGGGAAGAAGACCCTTAACTTCTTTTTTCACATGAAGACACCGTTTCTCTCATGAGGAGAAGTATCAAGGCTCATGCTCAACATGATTTCTCTTTCATGTATACATCAAAAAAGATGCTTCATGTAATAGAGATAGCTTGACCACATCTACACTTCAAGACTCAAGTAATCTTTGCTTGTTAATATCAACGGCAATCCTTCATGTGGGTATCAAGAGTGGATGGGATAGGACAGTTTCTCACTATAGTCCATCCTCGAAGGTGTCGCACAATATATGGACTTTGAGTATCATGTGTGATATTTATCATTATTTTGACTCTTATTACTTTAAATATATTATTTTTTCTAATTTTTCTATCTATTGTAATATAATGAATATTATAGATTTTGAAAATTTTAAGACCTTTATAATTTATGAATTTAAATCTAAATTTTAACTTATATATAATTGGTCTAAAAGAATATTATCAAATTTTAATAAATATAATAACATCAAAGAATGTTTGGGATATTTTTCTTTTAGTATAAGTTCACCTTTCTTAATGCGATAAGCTGCAACTAGCTATCAAAGTATCATTTATATATTATGAAGTTTAGATTTACTTCTCTAGTTGAACTCAACTTACTCCAAAAACAATGTATGTTTGAAGATTGTCTTCATATAACATTCAAAAATGTATCTAAAAGTATGATAACATATCTCATATATATATAACGCATATACAAGTAGTATCCAATTTGCATAGCATAATTATTTGAAATTTTTACTAAATCATTTATCTTTTAGTTATTTTTTAAAAATATCTAAATTATAATATTAGAAGTATCCATTTTTTCATACCTTCATTAAGTCGCACATGGTATAGTAATAAGATTCAGTTGACCCCCAGAGTCCATCATATATGCGGCGTGCTTGTTGTAGATCTTGTGTTGGTACTACAATAAAGGGATGCATCCGTCGCACATTGATGACAAGGTCTTGCAGCATGAGCCAAGTCTCACCAAGTGATGTTCAGTGACTTGTTCAATCTGCTGGTCCAGAAAAGAACTGTCATCGTCTTATCATATCTGAGAACAACACGATGTGAAAAATGTATGAGCTCGAGCATGATGATTTTTAAAAGTGGATTCCATGTTTTGACAACTGGTTTTGATTATACTGTGAAGAAATAATCGCTCAAAACTATTGTCGTATAAAATAATCTTTTTGTCTGAGAATACATTTGTATATGGTTGTACATAAGTATGTGGCTTGAACAAGTTGGCTCAACTGGTTCAATCTCAAAATTATAATTAGTCTAATTGAATAAATTAAAATCTCAAAATTATCTTTGAAAAGTTTCAGTTCTATCATCAAAAGGTCTCATTTCTCCGAAACATTGTCATATGAAGTGTCCTTCAAATATCACAGAAATATAATCTAGTCTCATTATAATCAATAGACTGATCAGATCAGTATAGCATTGCATAGTGTTAACGTATGCTTTGCAAAGAAGAGTTGAAGCACTTTCTTGTTAGTCAAGAATGAAGATACATCAGTGACTCAACTCCTAAGTGCTCCTGCCTCTTTATTTGAGAAAGTTGCAAAATTAACTACGTAGCTAGTGTTCTTGGGGTTTTTCTGTACTCCTTATATTCATTCATGTACTCCATATATTCATTCATTCATTCATATTTGCTGATCATTGCCTTGTATTCCACGGTGAGGGTTTTTCACACTAGTTTGGTATGTTATCTTTCTTTCACCAAGGGTTCGTTGACCGAGATTCCTCAAGACGTATGACAGAGACGAAAGACAAAATAATTGAGATCCATGTCATGATCGTACTTTTCTGCTTTTTCTCTTCGTCGTCGCACCTAAGTCACGTGCTTGGCACATTGCTCATGATTTCTTGCGTGAGTACCGGATCGATTTGTCATGCTTGAAAACTCTCTTAGCAAAACTAATAAGAAAGTTCACCTTTCACAGTCTTGAGATTTGAGATTTTTCCGGTAAGATGGATGAGCCTGTTTTATAGTATGATAGATAAAAGAAAAATGGGCAGAAAAGACAAAGGGGAAGAAAACCTAGCCCGCATTCTGGGGAAGAAAGCAGAGCATGAGAGAGTAGTCCATGGAGAGTGTGCAAATTAAAGGAGCGGGGAGGGCAAGAAAGAGAAAGACAGAGAGGACGCGGTGCAAGAGTAGCATGAGAAGAATCCTTCAAAGAGAGATCAACGGACATGCAAAGAGATTGTTCGAGAGGATGGGATATCAATGGATCTTTAGATCTTGATGAGCGTCGAGGAGTATAGTCATATCAAGAGAAGAAGAGCGAGCGAATGGAGGTGTGTCATAGTAGCAGCGGCTGGTGGGTTGAGTGGATAGCGGAGAAGAGAAAATAGATGATATTGGTTCTACTTCCAACCGGCTCTTGAGGTGAGTGCGGACAAAGTGAGAGAGGATGAGATAATAAGTGCGGCGAAGTTCGTAGAGTGAGGTTGTATTGAAAATTGTGGGTTGGTAATTTTTCGCTGGAAAGAAAATGATCAAGATTAGACGTGGAGAAGAAAGAGGTAGCAATTGTGCCCAAAAAGACACAGCTGCTGCTACTTATGAAGTTTGACCCAATATGATAAGATAAGAGACAGACAACTGTACAAAGAAATGTTGATTAACCTCTACATCTCCAATCCTTACACGCATATTGAAACAAACTCCATATAACTCACCTTTTTGATTATTTGTAACACCAAGTATTCAAACGTGATTCTTTTTTATTGATAATTGTCTCTTCTCATACATCTCTTTTGGAATGATATTGATTTTCAACCCGTGATCCACAAGTGCAAGTACAGATTCAGAAAGTCCTCTAAGTCAAACCTACGTCTCCGTTGTCGCTCGTGCCTAGTGATTCTGTATGAAATCATTGTTTGTACTTGACTTATCTCCTCAATTTCTTCATCTTCATTCTCAACAATAGTAGGACCAGCAACCCATGTTTCATACTTGACATCTCGAAATCCATCAATATCAATAGCATTCACCACTCCAACCACCTGACTAGTTACTTGTTTTGCTAACACTTGTCTCTTTCTTTTCAAAATTTCAATTATCAACTCATGAAATTATTTTTTTGTGATACCAAGTACCTCATGAAGAAAAAACTCAACTCTGATATCTTTTCGTCCGTCAATATATTACGAAATAATTCATAAACAATGTTGTTCCAAAATAATACACAAGTCTATTGTTGTTTCGATGTCTGCAACCAACTTTTTTCTTTCTATTGTGCTGTAAACCTCTTTCTCCATACTATGTCAGTAGCAATAACCTCTGTCGCAAATCCTATACACCTTTCGTAGGATCTACTGTTGGTGGTGGAACTGTAAAGATAAAAAGTACATCCTCTGTAGTAGGAAACCTAGCTGATCCAGATGACGATGGATTCTCCTCGTAACTCTTCGATGGTCACTACAGTAGATGCTCCTACATCTAAGTAAGAAGCATCTCGTTGTCTTTGTTTTTCATCAGGACATTTTGTTCACTGTTTGTTTCTAAAAATGCTCAAACAAAAGTTGCAAAACTCTTGAACAGAAATGCAGTTTCTCTCCATCTAGTAGCTCTCCTAATTCTTTTTGCATCTCTCTTCATAATTTCAACTGAAATTTCAATAACTTACTCAATCATAGTTGGATTAGAAAGCAATTCAACTCTTCTTATATACACATCAGCTTTTACAAATGTATATACAAGAAGTGTTGTTAGTCGTAGAGGACAAGCCTGCGGTGGTCGGTGCTAACGATGGCAAACTCAAATATCTGAAGTTTAGCAGCTGAAATATCTGCACGCGTCTCGTGTCATGCATGAATCCACTTCAGCCAGAGATTCCAGCCCTCCTGTTAAACATTGCGCTCTTTCTCCGTTCTCTCTTAGAATAAGTCGTCGCTGAATGAAAAGACCTTTCCTGTCCAGAGACTCCTCTGAAATTCTCCTTGTATTTCCTTTACGGTTTCTTGTAATTTTTCACGCATCCCTCATTGACCCTATCGATGAACAAAGGTCTTAATTTCATCTAGGTTTGGCAGAGGATTTATAGATGAAATTGTAAATTTCATTCCAGTCGATATCTCCTCCTCTGCTTCACAAATGGGATTTAAATAGCCCATGTCTATCATCGACTGATCATGGGTCTGGGCTTCGTCAACGAAGGGGATTGTTGCATGACCTCTCACACCAGCTTGAATGTAATTCGGCTTCTTCGTCAGACTCTGACATACACAGTGGACTCATCGTTATGACTGTCACGTTTGCTTTCCAAACCATTGTCGATTTTGGTTTGACATATAAAAACTCTTCATCGCGATCGTCTTCTCTTCGGGCCAAAGGACATAAACTCACGTACCCAGCTCTGCTGTATACTACGAACCACACTTTTGCTCCGCATGCAGCTAGACGACCCACAGAAGCCATGCCAACTCATTATTCTCTCTCTCTTAGTAACAATGCCCTCCCATATCCTCTCAATACTACTAGCTACCTCAAAACGATCACAAAATGCTAAGACTGAAACGGGTAGTCAGTAGGACTCGATACAAAAGCACACTGCTGAACTTTGACGCTCTAATGCACGGGGAATGCTAACCATTCTTCTCTTGGAAATCAATAACGCTGCAGTCTAGCGCCTTACGAGTAGTATTTAAAGTAGAAAACTTGCTTTAGACAAAACCTTCTAACCGCTTTTATATCTACGTTTGGTGCCTGGACTGTAGAAATCACATAAACTACAAGCGTCTATAATCTGTAGAGTCCAACCTCCAAAAATGAATCTCTAACGCGCAAAAAAACATAGAAGTTCAAAATAAGAGAGCGACACGATGAGTTTCAAATTTAAGTAAAAGCAGGAAACTACCTTATATTCAACCGACAGTCTTTCCAATTTCAAAAGGACACCAACAGTCCAATCTTGCCACTAAACTTCAGACGTCTGATACATTGAGAGGAGGAACTTTACCCCTCTACCTCTCTTCCGGCACATCTTTGAAGAAAGGCTTCAGGTAATGAACGAACACCATTACAATGTTTGAATGTGGCAACGACTAACTTGCCGCGCCCTGTTCTTTTCTTTGCTCGCCTCGGGTTCATCATGTAGCTCTTGCTCCCACTTTTGCAACAAGCGTTTAAAAAGGACTCTCTGAGATCTATCATCAAAATTGTTCTTCAGCCCGCTTGGAACTGAAGAACCTGCGCATTCATCTCGAAGTTCCCGATCCAGCAGCGCCCCCATCTTTACGATCCTTATGCACAGTCCCCCTCTTTCTTCGTCTCAAAGCGTCCATGCATCATCCTCTTCTTGAGTTCTCTAATATCTGTCAAGAAACCATTTTGTTCTCGTCCCGTTAACTCGCTGTCCGTGTCTCGGAATCCAGCTTTGAGTACTGTTTTGAATCTGACAAGATCATCTTCGCAGTAACGGAGTATTAATGGGATCTCTCAACAAATGAAGTATCGACTCGTCAACTCTGAAGGATTTTCCTTCGACTTCTGCACAGCCTTTATACCGTGGTTACAGGCAACAGAGAAAGATCTAGAGTCAAGTTGTCTTGGCAAGTTGTCCGAACTTGGAGAAGAAAGATCTAGAGAACCAGCCGATGCCCTCGCTTTTGCCTCTTTCGCAAGCTGTTCTAATCTTTCGTCCTCCTTATCTTCTCGGGGATTTTTTTCACTCTCCGTCGACCTCTTTCGCAAGCTGCTCTAATCTTGCCTCCTTTCTGGATTTTCTCGAAACTTTTTCTGTTGAATCTGCGGCCGCTTTTCACGAACTTTCTACCGTTCAAATCCTCATCAACACTTTCCTCTAGATCTTCCGCTCGAGCTTCATAATCTTGTTTCAACTTATCCATATCCAAGAAACAAATGGCACATCGGCCTTCAACCGACCATCTACTCCACCTTAGGTTCCCAACGGAAAGATAATCGAATTGACTAACCTGAAGATGATTTCCTGAAAGAGGAATGCGGTCCCATGGCCAAGGCTCTACTTCGATTCGGTACGCGCTTCCAGATTGACAGCAAGCGTTGGATGTCACCGTACTCTTTTTAATTCACTGGAGAACGGCCTTTGGTTTCGGACAGGGCGTATCTGCAGTGTCAAGAATTAATGGACCAAGTGCATGAAAAGAGCGATTAGTTTGTTCAAGTAAACCTTGTATTGATGAGGAATATGGAATGTTACATGTACTATATAAAAGTTAACACAAGACAGTTGTTGAACAGATTTGGAAAGCTGAAAATTAATACAGTTGGAAGATGTCAAGGTGGAACTCACTCTCGAGAGCTCATACACTCAAGAATAAATTGCATCGCTTTGTGAAGATTGAGATTCCTTCTGATTCTCTATAGAGTGGACAAAACTGAAGCATCCGGAATGAAGTGAACCTAGAGGTCAAACAGCAATTGGTGATAACTATAACACGAGAGCTCTGAGAAGTCAACACAATTACCTAAAGTGTAATGAAAGGTGGATAGTTTAATTTAATGAAGAATCTTTCCAGAAGCGAGATGGTTTCGTAGTACACCAGCTGGCTAGACGACTGTGTAGGAGTTAAGAAAAATAGAAACCTCCCATGCATATGTCATGAATCATGATAGTAAGGCGAGAAACATAACAACACCTTCACACCAGAAGGCAGTCACAGTTTCCTTCACTCACTCCTGATCACCTTCCGTCACTTAGTCTGATCAATCTGAACTCAGTAATCAAGATACTCTGAGGTACTTAAAAAAAAGAATATTTCGTCCTGCAAAACGCACTTACTCCAATGAATATGAGCTCAGTGATCAACATAAACTGAGGTACGTCAGTGTATGTCAGTCATACTCATGCCTAGCGTGCTGGTCCGGCCTCGGCCTGGCAAGTCCGGTCCGGGGGTTTGCTTTTACGTGGGAATCAATATAGAGTGTAAAAAACAAGCCCCGAACTCCTTTTTCTCATGGGAGACCCGACCCGAGTACTAATGAGCGGGATAGTAAATTTTTATAAAAGCAAAAGCTCTATGCATATGGAGAAAACAACTAAAAAAACAAACTATAACAAAAAGTGAGTCATAGTGTCCGTAAATGAAGAAGATTGGAATATTAACTAATTATATGCTAGTTTAGTTCTGAAAACTTTACTAGGATAGTTAATAGTTAGGCTTTCCAGCTCACTGTGAAAACAATAAGAATACATTTCTACTTGAAATCTCGCTTGGTATGAGAAGATTTGCGGTTCTTGATCAGTATCTTGCACGGTTCCGGTCCTCAACTTCCTTCAAGTAAGGTTTCGCCCAGTGAGAACGTAGAAATGAGTCCTCTCAAAATTTTAGTAAAGGACTCAAAAGTTCACGTCTCTAATGTTGACGATCATCACTAATATCGTTTAACCAACATTTACAATCTATGGTAAATTATGAGTATTTGCTATCTCTGGATAGCAGATTACATTAAACCCTCGATGTTCAATTCATGATCAATGTCCGTGACGTCTACTTCCACTTTCAATCAGATTTACAGTAAATAATCCGGCAGCAATGGACGTTTTCTGATTATATTTTCTCATAACCTTCATTTGCTACCGTGTCCAAAAGAAACTCTCTTTGTAAACCTATTGACTGATTTATCAAAAATAGTTGGGTCTCGTGTTTCAAGGTTAGACGCAACTAACTAATTATGAGTCATTGCAAGTGCTTGGATTCTTGCGTTAGGACTCTGAACGAGACAGCCGTGCACATCCCTCTTGATTTAATGAAGACCTCTTCGTTTTGCTTTCCATCTATAGTAATGTTGCAATTGCAACATATATTTTGCGACTAATCTTCATGATCAGGGAGGTTAAAGTAGCCGTTGTACGACTAAACTGTTTTCGAACTACACTATGAATGTTCTGCAATTGTTTGAAACCACCATCATTACTTATAGCTAGCTGACATATCAAGGTGATCATCTCCA
Source organism: Asterella californica (assembly GCA_036924285.1). Taxonomy (NCBI): domain Eukaryota; kingdom Viridiplantae; phylum Streptophyta; class Marchantiopsida; order Marchantiales; family Aytoniaceae; genus Asterella; species Asterella californica. The sequence continues at coordinate 1,353,791 of JAYKYS010000013.1, forward strand.
TGCCTATAGGCTGTGAACGTTGGCCCATACTCCAAGTTTTTGAGTGGGTCGCAATCACCAGATTCCATCGCCTAATATTGTAAAGGTCATGGGCGATTGGATTGCTATAAGAATCCCAGTTAGAAGCGGAAGTTGCATATGCTCCATGCAAGTTTGTTAAATTATGAATAATACTCCTTTTGGGCACATGTAAGCAATGATTTTATTATGAAGCAAACAACACTATCAAGCTAATGGGGGACATAGAAGACTCACCAAAACAAATCAGAATCCATTGATCGGGACCGCCTCCCAATAGACAATAATATGAGACTTGAGTGGAAAGGACAACCGACCGTGTACACCATCATGATCTGATGACCCGAACAACGTAAGAAAACACTCTGATCATGATCGATTTCGAGTCTCTCAAACACCGGTACCAAAAACCAAGACACTGATCATGAGACACTGTAGAGAAATGAGACAACTATGGGTCAATGAGATGACACCGTCTAGGCCGTTGGGAAGGGAAGAGCAGAAGCTCGAGATCCCTGCATGCGCAGTACGCTGATTCCCAGACCCTCTAGATCTAAACCCCAGCCCCTTTTGAATTTGATCCTCCTGATACTTTGCTCCTTTGTTTACCATAATCATAGATTAATATCACTATGGTAATCTATCTGACCTGACAATAGTCATGATACCTTCATCGATCATGATATAATAGAATAAGAAGGTGACACCACACAAAATTTTATTCTCCACTCACTTACCTTCATCTATTAATGAATAATTAATAAGCCCACAGCAAGAAGAACACTCTAAATTTCACTTAAAAACTTATATGCAGAGGAAACTCCCATGGGAAACCAAGGACAAGGCATTCTGAGGTTCGTAAGAATGCGCGATTGGATCACAAGTGGGTTTCAAATCACGAAATATCAAATATGATGGCATCGTTGTACATTATAAGGAAAGTAGGTACATATGGACGTTACTATGCAAACTAACTACTAGTAGAAACCCACTTTAAATTAAAGGGTAATATGTAGACTCCCAAGTGGGGAAAGCTAAGGAAGTGAAGAAAAGTTTTAGTGCTTCATTGACAAGCATGGAAGCTAAGGAAGTGTAGAAAAATATTAGTGCTTCATTTACAAGCGTGGAAGGTCTGAAACTTTAAATGCCACCACTAAATCTACCATTAAATTTATAAACATTCTGTAGCACAAGCCACGAGAGAGAGTGTCATCTCAATCCTAAACCACTTCCCGAGATGGAAACCAAGAGTCTTAGAATGATCTTGAGGACGGAGAAGCCACGACCACCACGCTAAAGCTCGAAGACGGTTTGAGAAGATAGAATGGTTTAATTGTGTTTCAAGAAATAATATCTAAAAGTAGTGGTTTATCAAAATAATATATAAAATAATATATTATATGATATATTGATTACATCTTGATTTATGAAACTTCTTGCGTGCAAGATGGTGTACATCGTACATAAAGTCATTTCAAAATACAAAGGCGAAGAGACTTTATATTTCCGAAATACTTTATGATGTACCCATGTGAAACTCCTTATTCGAGGATTATATGAAGTCTTCTTATGATAGGAAGAATTTCTTCTTCCCGTCGGGTGCAAAAGCTTGCTTCTTGAGGTTCAGCAGGAGGTGATTAATTAGTCGTGGACCAACATCATAGAAGCACACTAGTATTGGAACTGACCCTTGCACTCTCTTTCACAGTACTAGTCTTCAACTTGCCTTTAGAATTCCCGCCATGGTAACCGATTGATCAGGATCTAAAAAGCTTTCCAAGTGTAATAATTTGAGAAATAGAGGAGGGTCTTTAATGTTGGTTTGGAGAGAATCTGGACAGCTTTCACATTCTTTTCTGCGGAAGTTATCACACCCAGACATTAAACGGGGTTAACGAGTACTAGTACTTAAGTTGTCCGACAGTATCTTGTTTCCATTTATGCCGTTGGTCGTATATAGCAAGAGCCTATACCATCCTTGACTACTGGACATGGTTGATACATGTTTGATTGGAAAGTTGGTACAGCTAGTTAATTAGAGTAAGTATTCAATTTGGATAAGAAATGCTAAAGTAGTACTGTACAGTGATAATATCTGGAATTATATCAACTTGATTAAGAATCGGAAAATTTTAATTAACTAAAATGTGGTCAAATGTTTTTGATTCGAAGAAGCTTAGCATGACTAATTTAGTTAAACGAGAGAGCTGCTGTGATTTTAACGGTGTTCACTAGCATAAGATATGAAGTTAAAGAAATGCAAAATAAGAAGTCCGTTACATGTATGCGACAGTGTGATACCCTTTGCTTTCGGAAAATATAATCTTCTCTCTAAGTATCGAGAAAAGGATGCATGTGGAGGATCACGTAGCGTGTATAGATCTAGATATATGTTACAGTAATGAACTCTCCCTCTTCACTGGCACAATCATGTATTATTTCCCATCATGACAATTCGCATTTAGTTTAATCTATATTTTTCTTATTCTCTCGTGATTTTTAGGACGCGGAGAAATATGCAGTCTTCAGTGCAGTTGCAGTTGTAAACTTCTACATTCCATAGAATGTATATATTGTGTTCATTGAATGCCATGAAGAATACGTACCTTCGGCAGCCTGTTAAAACCCTTATTTATATATATTACGTTCGTACGTAAAAGCAATTATCAAGAAAGTTCTTCACGGATAAATTCAACCTACAGACCGCCAGAAAAGACAGGAGAGCAGCGGAAGTGGAAACCCCTAGGCATGAATTAGTTGGTGAATACGCGGAAATTTCCTTTTCTTTTTCCGATTTTCCTTCTCCTTTTTTGTTGGACAGTATTTTGGTTTAGCGATGTCTTGTCGACTTTCACACTGCAATGCAATTGCATCTCTTGTAAACAGGGAAAGACGATTATCATTTTCCTTTCAAATAATTGTTGGAAGCTTCCTTAAGGTTCCTCGGTCAAAGACTACAACAGATGGCGGTTTTGTTTAGGCTGAAGCTTAATTATTTCGAGATCAGGGTCTGCTAATATAAATAGATCTTTTTATCTTCTAATTTAAAAGGGACCTTAATCCCCGTGGAGCTTTCACCGACTAATATTAGGTTAAAGTCCTGCCCCGAACCGTCAGAATCAGTCACTCTTAGTTCCTTAATCGGTTGGTGAGTGGAGTTGGCAACTCCAGACTTTCTGCTCCAAGGCGACTGAAGGTAGCAGCAGCAGCTTCAGTTGCAGTTCTACTGGAAGATCATCGATATAAATTCATCCTCATTTCGTTCTCGCAGTCCATTCGAAGGTTCTGCCCACGATTGAGCTCTGCCATCGCGATCGTCCGGCGGGCTAGCTAGCAGCAGGTTCAGCGTAACTTGTAGCTCTACTCGAAGATATCGATATATCCTGCAGCAGACTCTATTCATCTTCACTTCGTTCTCACAGTCCATTCGAAAGTTCTGCGCACGTTCGAGCGCTGCACCTTTCGTCGTTTGGAGAGCTAGCTAGCAGCAGCTTCAGCGGTAACTTGCAGCTTTACGCGATCGAAGATATCCTGCAGACCAGCTATTCATCTTCACTCCGTTCACGCAGTCCATTCAAAGGTTCTACCGAGGTTCGAACTCTGCACATCGCATCGTTCGAGAGCTTTTTATACAGGTCAAGATGCAGATCTTCGTGAGAACAGTGACAGGATCCACGCCTCTGGATGTTGAGAGCACGGATACGGTCAAGAAAGTAAAGGAGAAGCTTCAGGAGAAAAGGGGAGTACCCTGTTACCAGCAGCGTTTGATCTTCGCTGGAAGGGAGCTCAAAGATGGAATTCCGTTGTCTGACTATAATGTGTCGCCGAATGCGACCATCGATCTTCGCATGGGCTTGATCGGTGGAGCCAGTACAATCAAGGTCAAGACTCTCACCGGCAAGGAGATCGAGTTCGACATCGAACCCACTTACAGAGTCGAGCGCATCAAGGAGATTGTCCGGGAGAAGGAGGGAATTCCACCTGCGCAGCAAAGGTTTGTCAGTTTTTCCACACTAACCTGATTCTTTTCTTTCACATTACGAGCTTTTCTTGTGCTGGATTATAGTTCCATGGTTTCAGATTGTTCCCCTCTCACTGAACTTTCTAGGAAGCAGACGAGTCAAAGGTTCAACTCGGTGTTATGATCAGTGCGGATGATAGCGGAATGAAGAACGAACGTTCACAGTTCCTCCCAGACGCAGTATCTCCTTTGCAAAATTCTATGTACTTAACCGATATCGTTCGATATTTGAAAGCAGGATCGTATACGCCGGCGAGCAACTGATGGACGACAAGACTGCCCACGACTACAACATTCGTGGAGGAGCAACACTACACCTTATCCTGGCTCTCTGGGGCGGAATCTGAAGATCACAGCGGAGAAGTTGACTGGGGTTTTGAGTTCTAAGTTCGCATGGACCTGCAGCCTTTCCGCGTACTGGGCTTGGGAATTTTTTGAGAACAAGCAGTACTTGAGCTCAGATGCTCAACGTGCTAGTATTGGTGTTAGCCACGGATACAACTAGTCGAATCAATGGTTGGAGTACTGTTTCGATCGCTGGCTAGCATCAGTAACGGAATAGGGACCGATGGAAAGCAGGGTTTCTACGTATGGATCTCCTCTTTCAGACGCTTTTGTTTACTAGAGCGAAGGTACAAAATGATCAGTCAGTATCACGAGACGAACGTACAGACTGTACGAAACAAAAGACATGTACAGTAACCTGAATTTGGCATCCTGATCATTTGTTGTATTATCGATCACGAGTTACCAGCTTTTCTATCGGTTAAAATGCTGAGGGTGTTTACCTCGAATGTTTTTCTTATGTATGTTGGATGTTTTCTACAAAAGAAGGTGTACACGCTCGAGAACTTGCTGTTGGCGATGGTTGATGAGATCTAGCCATCGATAAGAAGTTCGTCCCCTTATTCGTGTACACTGTCGAATGTGGATTCAGCAAGTTTTAACAACTACAGTGCATGCGACATGTACCTTCAAATTGACCAATCTGAACACATAAAAGCTTCAGCTGTTCAGCATTGCTGAACCTGCAAGAGAGAGATATGAATTTCTAACACTGGATCCATCGGTCAGATTTCCATGATCAGAACCATGAATAGGAGATTCTACCAGAACTGCGACTTAGCTTGCAACATTGAGCAACCTTCATGATCATGATCAGTGCGTCGAAGCATATGAAGGCTGTCTAGCTGGAAACAGTACATCTACTTAATAGCTACAGACAAAAGACGGCCATTGCAATTGGTTTCCTCGAAGGATTGTGTAGCTACGAGAACATATCTTTTAACTATGTCCTCAAGCGGCCGTAGGATTCTCATTACTGAAGGTGCCATGTTACTGACTCAAATTCGTCTAACAGCGAGTACAGACTTGAACGAGAACTTTGTGAATTTCTAGTGTTGCAAAACTGCAAGTAATCACCGGCTATGGTCTATAAACCGCCCTTGAAACCTTCTTTGCTGGCCCTTCTGTGTAAAACCTATCCATCTTATGTAGGAATCCGGAATCGATGTATTTAAAGTCGTTGTGGTGCACAAGCGAATAGGGTAAATATGGAGTGCCTTGTGAGAAATGTATGAGAATTCCTGTAGGGAAGTAACTTACAGTTGAATCAATGCTTAAGCCCCTCGTGGGAGAAAACCTACCTTTTGTAAAGAGTGTAAGTTTGGCACCCTCTAATATATCGATAGAAAAAACTGTCAATCGTCTGATGTGCCTGATTATGAGAAGTCACATGGAAGCTTAGGGCCGGCGGGACCGCGCAAAGCTTATCGCCCTGGCTTTCGCTCCAAAGTTGGGAAAGACAATGACAGTGTTCGTGAATCAATTCGGACCTTTATTGACAGTGAGTTACGTTCTAGATTTGCATCTCACACCTGCGCGGTAGAGGAATAGTAGCATGCAGCTTATGGTTAGAAAGAACTTGATCAGAACGCTATGATCTGAATGCATGATCTTTATTGAACCAAGTTGGCGAGATTACATTCAAAATTCGGAGTGATCGACTATACTGCAAAAACGATCATGCTTCCGAGACCTCACTGCACTGAACCTATCCCCTCGATTCAGTTCTAACTCAGGCCCACAGAAATTCGACAGCGCATATCGTGCAATCACGAGGGCAAGGAAACTCGGCGTCGACCCAATCTAGTATATCAGGGTCAATCCCGGAGAGCGAAGTGGCATCGAACAGTTTCTTGATCAGAGCCTTTACCACCATTCGCTGCTGAACGTGTCCGCTAACAACGAAACCGCCGCAAATGCACATAGAAAGCTCAATGCAGGCGAAATCAACTTCCTCTCCTGCATGGTGCGCCGAAGAGTACCAGTCCTCAATCAGTTCAATCCAAATTGAGAACGTTTCCCATAGCCAGTCTGGAGAAATGAGCATAGGCACAGTGAGTTCTTTGCCAGAAATCGCCCACATATCTGAATCCGGCTGCGCGCATAGCTGCACTCCCCGCAGCACATCTTCCTGCTCGTTATCTGCCTGAGTCGAGGAGTTCACATCTTCGAGAGCTGACTGAGTTGACGAGTTCACGTCTTCGAGAGCTGTACTCTCAGCTTCCATCGACCACATCGGTCTACCTGGGTTTTGTAACATAGAGCAGGTCGAGACGAAGTGAAGAAAAAGGAAACAAACCCCCTATCGAAAAGTGTGAGTAAAAAACCCCCTTTCGAAAAGCCCTCTGCGTTCACGGCCTTTCGAGTATTAAGTAGGGAGTGAACTAGATGCATGTAAAAACAACAGGAACTAGTTATATAGCACTGTTCAAGCTCATGATCATCTTTTAAAGTATACCTATACGTGCCCCCTTGTTGCGCTAAAATTACAAGTAAGCTTGTGGTCGCTATTTTGTGGAGTCAAGCAGTTCAAGCTAGAGACTTATTTGCTAGGAAGAATCACAAATACATACACGTTCAGCTTAGGTTGGATAACTATCACTCAGAAAACCCTGCAGATCTAGACAAGGAAGATAGAGACGTCTCGATAACTTTCAAGTTGGTTGGAACCATCATTACCTTGATGACTGTCACGGGCAAGGAGATCAAATCGTGATCCTTATCCGATTTTTGAATGTTAAGTTCTAACAACCGATCGACCCTCCTGTTCAGCACGTTAAACGGCGGCTGATGCAATAAACTCCTACAGTAGGTGTTCTAAGCGGTACGTTTCGAATTCGAGAATTAATCCAAAGGAAGCGCAAGTCGCGATCGACGTACAGTACCTTCTAAGCTCCTGCAGCAGACAGATGTTCAATATCAGGTTCTGCATGCGCAGTCAGAGCTTCAATCGAGGCCATGCCAACACTTTAGCTTATCGTGGGAGAGGTACATGGAATACTTTGGACCGGAAACCATGATGGAGGAAAGGAAAGGAAGCTTAAGATAGAGATATTTAATAATGTATCGACAACTTTCAAGTCTACATGGTTGGAAACATCATTACCATGATGACTAATATACATCACAGCCAAGGAGATCGAATCATGATCCTTATCCCCCGATATTCTAGATGAGTTCTCAACAGCAAGACGTCCGTCCTGTTCAGCACATTAAACGTCGCGTGACGCGGAAATTAACTCGTAATGTTCTAAGCGGTACGTTTCGTAAATTAAAACAGATGAAGCACAAGTCGACGTACGGTAATTCCTAAGTTCCTGCTGACAGATTGTTTAATTTCAGTTCGACCCTCATGCGCGAGTTACAGTAGATGGAATTCTACTTCCTATGACGTCAATTTTGAACATTATCTGGATACCTGTAAGATTAATGATGATGGTACCTCAAGGCAACTCTGTACCTGTTCGATAAGCTTAATTAGGACTTCTGAGTTTCACGACGGAAGACGAATATTCCGATTCCTGAGAGTAAGCGGAATTAATCATGATTAGAGTAATTATAAGTTAAAGTAGCTTCCGGAAAGATAACTGTGCTGTCAGTCTAGCTATATGGTTTGTGAGTACTAGTGTCACTGGTCAAGATGAGTAGTATCTAGGAAGATTGCGCAAGGAACACAAATGTCGACATGCTTGAGGTATTTCGACAAGCGCATGTTCAGAGAGTCACTGTTACGCTTCTAGATCTCTACCAAACACCGAAAGATGATCATGATAACTGTACAGTTCTAGTGCAAGTCGTAAGTGAAAACTTAGAAATGAGGCAGGTGGCAAACAAATGATCCATTGCATGATAACTGATCAATGTTCAGAAACTATATCGATCGAGCACTGCGACTCATATTGAGTACTCACTAACAATTATAACAAGACATATATAGAAAGTTATTGTACGTACAGATTTCCACACTAAGTCTTCAGGTTCACTCCAGAGTCACAGAACATAGCAAAGAATTACTGAACATTGCAGTACGAGCGCTGTTCATTGTTTTGTAATGCCGGAGATTACGATATAACTGTAATATAATCAGTAGGTCGGAGATTATTGCGATTTGGGAACAATGATCATGAACTGCTCGGTTATATAACAGCTGGCGGAATAGGATTGGCATAGCGGATAACTGAACAGTTGCAGGTGCCATGTCGAATGTGGGCATCTTCCAAGCAGAAATGAGTAGCGACTCCTATCAGCACCTGGTCGGAATATTGTTGCCTCAGGCATTTGCCTACAGATCTAAGAGCACGGCACTCTTGTGCTCTGCTACTGGTGTGGTTCTGGTGTAATGGATATTCGGCTTTGAGGATGATCATCAACCGGAGCTCCCCGAACTTTAATTATAATTTCATCATTCCTATGGGCAGTGTGCAAATTATTATTGTGTTGATTATGCCCTCCTTCTTCGATTCCTTATCATTCTCATGTTCGTGGCCTCCATGAATATCTACACGATATCTCTGCCTGGGTTTGTAAGGTCCTGCATCCTGCCAAGGTCTGTAAGTGAGGGAGCATCCGATTCAGTGGATATCGATGATGAGACTTCGTTTACAAGTCTCAAGAAGAATCAGGCCTTTTGTATATATGACTGCGCCCAGACTAATTAACAATCGACGGGAACTCGAAGAGTACAAGAAGACAATGAGTTTTATATATATATATATATATAACTTTGGTAGTGCATATCCAGAAACAGAAGCCTTCACGAAGCTAATATTGATCATGCAAGCGGATGAAACTTGTCTTATAAATAAATTCATCTTTTCCGTGTACAAGAATTCACAATATTGACAAGTATTGACTAAAACTGATGAAGTTTACGTAAGTGTAACTATATATGAGTATATTCAAGGTCACTTTTGGTTGTATAACACTCTAGAGGTGACTTGTCCAGAGCATAGCAACAATCGTGAGGATGGGCCGGGCTAAAGGGCAGAAATGCAGAAAGGAGCCGTGCGAGATCATTCTAGAAGCTAATCTCCCCTATGCCCATACCAAACACATTAATTTATTGAACAGGTGGGGGATAATCATTATTCTGGAGAAGATAAACAGAAGTGGGTATTGATGATTCTTGCCATGCGAATGTGAAGGTGGAAGTAAATCGGAGGCGGCGAGAAAGGGATCGATCTTTTGCTCTATGGACACTTTTCGAATTCCAAACTAGTGTTAGATAACCCTATAGCTAGCTATAGCTAGGTGACTTTGAACATTTAGTGTATTAGCTTCCTTTCTGCCATGGTTCTTTCCTCACGGCAGGGCTCGGGGCTAACCGGCATTCTTTGTATTTCCAACCGGTTGGAATTCTGAAAAGTCGGGTTGAAATGAGGCTCAGCCGGATAATTTGTAGGTTAAAATTTTGCAAAACGACAAGTTAGTCGTTAAGAAAACCGGAAAGATTAATAAATGACTGAAAAAAACCGGTTTCATTTATTACCGTCGGATAATTTCCGGTTACCGAAATTTTTTACCCCGAGCGCTGCCTCACGGTTGTTGCTGTCGCAAGTACGCTCGAGCGCACGGTACCTCATCCTACTGGCATCGTCCTGGCTATGACTCATCCCCCGCTCTCAAGTTTGTCGGCGAGGATGAAATCTGTGGTTCTTCTTTTCACAAGTGTGCTTATCAAGTTTTTTCTTCCAGGTTCCTCGACCCTAATCTGCGGCCGCCCCCATTTCCCCTTGTTCTGTAGATTTTTCTGGCTGTGCGTGCATGCAGTCAGTCATCTTGGAAAAGAAAGTTTTTGTGCTTTTCGGTAAGGCAGCATCGATTCTAGGCACTGCAGTCTGTCAGTTCGCTGGATCCTATGCAACAGAAGTCACCCAGGAGGACATAAGAACAGGAGCATGCCCATAAGAAATGACAGCGTCTTCATTTCTAGCAATGTACGTCAGATTAGTTCTCCTCGAAGAATGCATAGTAAAAAACAACAATATAGGTCGTACATCCAACACCGGGTAACACTATCAGATTGTGATATTTTAAACCGGAGGGAAACGTTAAAAGGCGGAAAACCTAAATTACCCCATTTGTTGGAACTAGAACCCCGCGATGCATACAAAAGGCATATCATATATATCTTCCGGCCAGGGTACCCCATTTAGGTGTACAGAAATTCCCATGATCACAGAACAGTAAACTCTTGAGCACATCCCGGAAGTTCAAGAATTACAAAGATAATCAAAGATCTTAGACGTAGATATGTGTGCAAGATATCAGATCCTTGAGCCCTGATAATTAAGAGTTTTACAGCCTGATTATGAGAGTCCGTAATCCCGTAACAAAAGTTACAGGTAGAGTTATAAGTTTCACAACTTGTAACTTACCATCCTAGGCCGAATGAAGAATCTCCAGGCTGAACACTGATATAATTACATGACACTTATAGAGTACTTATCATGGGCAAATTAGTACTTTACAAGTTTATAGCATTCAGGATGATGTTAACCCAATCCTGAACAGGGGAAAAAATGCCTACCCAAGGAAGGGTTATTATTTACTTTTGAACTTACCTCTAGAGTTTCATCTACAGTACATTCAGAACGGATTTGAATTTCAGTTGAGTTGAAAGAGAGGAAAGAGCAAATTCAACCATTCCCAAGTATCAATTTTAATTATCATCCTTGCGCCATTGTCTTTCCTTATCCAGACCCTTGGTGATTGCGCTTCTTTTATCAAGCATTTACTGTTTGCCATGTCAATAGTAAGTTCATCCCCTCTCAAACTGGAAGGCAGTTTTCCTTTCCCAGTACCAGGCTTTTATATTTTTTCACACTCCATTCGCTTTAGAAATAAACAAGGAGCTACGCTTACCATTGATCCGGATCTAACAATTGATTCCTTTTCGCTTTCACAGCCACTCTGTCTACCCCTTCGTCCACTATCAGATCAAAAAACCCTCTTCTTCTCTGTTCCTCAGAACATACGTACATATTAACATAGCAATAACATTATTACCTTACTACCTACTATTCCATGTCACTGTGTTACCGATGCTAACATGTCATGGAGCTTGATCAAGGAAACTCCAGGAGTAAAAACTTGATCAAGGAATTACAATTGCGCGGGGGCTGATCAAGTCTATATCTGCAACATATTTCTAGAGATTGGTCAGGAAATCAAGAAAAGAGTTTAGTAAATAAGAAGGGCTGATGATCCCTAGGCCTCCTCAGGATCAGCTGCTAAATTCTTATCACTGGTGTTTGATTTCACTACTGCGAGAGGACTCAGGAGAGTCGAAATGGAGTGTGGTAATGCGAGGGAAGAGAAGGGATACTGAAGCGATATGATAGAGTGAAAATGGAGCGCGTTGGACGATAGGGTAGAATCTCGTGATTTCTTTGCACCGTTTTATAAGATCGTTGATTAATTGATGGCACTATTTCATGTGAGATCGTTTAGCGATAGACACTTCGAATTCTGCAATATTTTGCATTTGACGTTCCTAACCTGTTGACAGTTATACCTTTTTATCAAGATGAACACTGCTACAAGATTAGGGTTTTAGAGAGCTAAACTTCAAATTTAGTGTTTGGTGACAACTACAGATAGATCCTTGGGTTTAAGCGGTCTGATATCATGCAGTAAGTATCTTTCCCACCTGCATTCTCCTACAGTTGGTAGAATCTTATGGTCTATTGTCACATTGTGAAATAAATTGTATATGAATCATTGAAACGAATGCAAATGAAGGAAATTCGAAATTCGAGAACTCCTTACATCAGATTCTACGTCTATTAAATCAAGATATTTCCTTTATTAATATTGCATCTACTTTTACCTTAATTAAATCCAAGAAATGTATAAAAATACTCACTTCTCTTCGATTTCGACAAGATGAATGTAAGTATAGTGTTACAAAATGTGTTCACTTCGCTTCTGGTTAAATACGTGTTTCAAAACCCTAGGTTTGCACCTTTTCTAGTAGAAAGTAAGCAATAAATCGTCTTGGGGTGGGTTCATTTTCCCCATGTATTGATTCTTGGTTTTTAAAGAGTATCCGAGTGGGATAAGAAGTAGAACAGCTATCTCTTAGAATCTCTGATGGTTCTCTGTTGAAGAGAAACATCGACCAGAGAAAGCAAAGAGTAGCTCATTAGTGTACACTTTCAGAAGAAAAACATCGAATACCAAAACTTATGTATGCATATCTAGATAGCTAAGACACAGAGGCTGACTATGAAGATCATAACTGGCCAGCAGAATATGTACATGGAACATGGGAAATAACTCCAAGAACAATCACGTTTCTAGCACTTCTGTACACCTAGCTAGATTAAATGCCGACATTGTTCTCCATTTATCAGTTTTACTTGCAAACTGCAGTAAGGCATGAATCGAAGAAACCATGTCTGCATACTGAATGCATTCAGCCACAAATGTATGAGATATATATATTGTCCAACAGTCGTGAAAGCGATCTTCATCTAACTCTGAGTTCAGTCTGAGATGACGTTCGGCTCTCAGATTACATATCCAAGAGCAAAGAATGCCACAGAGGCCATATGCAAATCTAGATGAGGAATTCCTGGACGCATAGCTAAGTGGCTCGTCTACAGTCTAATAATCTTACTGTAATATACATCCTCTTGCGCATACTCGAACAGAGCAACATCTACTACGCCAGTAGACTGAAACACCATTTAATGGTTTATCCATCACATCACCGGAATTAGGTCAGTGAGACTGCTCAGTCAACGCTTTCTTGAGTTCGACACGCTTCGTTAAGCCGCTTTCTCCTGAAGATTATGCATTATAGGACGGGAGGAAAGGCACTGCGCATGCGTCAGTTTAAGAACAATCAGGACCCAGATCGTGAATCATCCACGAGAGCAAATTAACTACGACCGCTAGAGTAAGTGCTATAAGTTTATAGCCGACTGAGCTCCACATGCATGCAAGGACTGCTTTTGGAAAACATCAGTTTTCTTTGCCATCACATGTATATATCCAACTCTGTGCAAGGAGCTTACGCTACTAAACGCATACTGATGGAGTTTGCGGTTTAAGTTCTCTGCAAGGTTTTTCGCTTCGATCCCAGCGCTTTGCAGTTTCGCGTCGTTTCCCTTCATCTTTAGACAGGAAACCATACCAAACGATTAGAGACCATTTGACCATTTTCCCCTCTCGATAATAACTGTGCATACCTCGCATACCTCGCAATCGGTTATGGGATAAGGTAGAGGAGCCGAATGACTAATGTCGCAACAACAACTTTCTCGACTCCTTGTGACTCTTACAGAACTAGAGGAAGGAATTATACCTCTGCAATGATGGATCTACAAACTAAGGAATTCGAACTGGCAAAGACGGGCTCGACATGTACATATAAAGGTGAGGAAGCTAGAGATCTCGATCTTGCACTTGGTCGCCGCCTCAAACTGCCTGCACGACACCGCCCTTCGCAGTACTCATGCTCACTCCCTGTGCAGGCGTCGCCTATGAGCTGCAAGCATTTACTTCCATCCGCGACAACCTCCTTGTCTTTAACAGTGAAGATTCCGTTACAAGATATTAGGCGGTCCATGGCCTTGTCGACGTCGCTCTTGGTTTGCGACGCGTCTGGCGCCGACATGCCGTCAACTTCCAGTCGCTTCTGATACTGGATCGATGGTAAACAGCTAGGTCCTCTTCTCTCTTTGGCGGAAGGTTCTCTAGATCTCGTACACAGTTTGGACAGGTCAAGGTCGTTTACTGGAACTCCACTAGCACCATCTTGGAAATTAGTCTCTATTCTAGTTAGAACGGTGTCCTTGCGATCACGGACTAGTACTGGCGAGGATCCAGAACTGTCATCTTCCTCTTCAGAAGAGTAGAAATCCGAATCCGTCTCGCTCCTGATATCTGAAGAAGAGTCGGAATCGTTAGCAGCATCTGAATCACTGTAATGGGTATCCAAGTAGTACTGATCATGTTGATCCACTGCCTTCTTTGCATTCCGCATTTTCCTGCGCAGTCTCCTCTCAGAGCACCCTTTCCTGAGTAAGATCAGGCGAAGCAAACTGCGAATCCGAAACATTTTCGGAGAGAATGTGCTTCTAGCAGCACTTTCCAGGATTCGCAAGCAAAGAGGAGTTGCGCACCAATAAGCAACAACTTCTGCATGTTACAATCAGAGCTGTATCTTCTCAGAACAAGTAAAAGTGCAGGTTTCGCAGATATTGAGATCCTGAAGATTGTCTGGACCTCAAAAGTGCAAAGAACAACAGAGCGAGTCCTTTGAGTCGTAAGATTTGCGGTGAACACATTGAACATGAATACACTTCAATCTACTCCACTGATGCGTTGGTGGGCCCCCCACGCTTCAGACGATCAGTTTAGATTACCAACGTACACTACTTGAAATCTTGAGGGCAGTCCGTTGATTTCTCAGTGAATCCGTTGAGAACATCTCTTGAGCCTCCACGTAAGGTTCCAACTTTCCAACGTATCAAACTTGGGACATGTTCAATAGTGGCAGATACTAGCTCGAGAACGCTGCCAGTTATCGGCGAATGATTCAAACGATTTACTGGTGCGTCCATTCTGTACCGCTAGGATATGAATGTTTGTACCATGTTAAAATGCAAGGGTAAGAGGGAAACTTCTCCAGATTGTTCTAAATTAAAAGCAAAGCATCGGAATATAAATATTTCTCCAATTTTATATTTCAGACGAGATTATTAAAGTGAATTCTCTTCCTCATTCCCCTGGAGATTCCTAGAGATCTCTGTAGGTTTATTGGACGCTATTTATAGATTTTCCTGACTTCCCTTAATTCCTGACTCATATAGATTATGATATACATATAGATTCTTCCTAATATGGAAATGGACAAGTTTTCAATTAATCTGAGCATTAAACCAGAACTCCCGGTAGTAAAAGAAGAAAAGAAGCATAAATTATCATTTTTCCCATGAAACTATATGTATGCAACTTCTAACTCTAGGGTAGATCTCAGTTAGTACTGGTTAGCTACTAGATGCATTTGAAACAATTACAAGCGTTTTCACGTCAACTGTTGTTTTCTTGTACTCCGAGACTGTAAACTCGAGAAATGAAGGACGCATGAGAATTCAATTGGAGGTTTAAAATAAAATATCTCGACGCCTGTGGTTTATTCTGCTTCGAAGGATAGCATCAACCTAGGATAATTACCAATAATTCTTTCACTCTAGAATGAAAGTGAGAAAATGTAGAATCCAAATATACTTATTTTCTATGTACTGATCATCTATTTCTGAGATCGATCAGGAAATATCTACTAATTTTATATACAGAGCTCACAGGTTATATGTTATACAGAAAGGCCATGATAATGTGAGAAAAAGTTGCGATATTCTCTATTCTCTAACCCCATCGTTGCGTCAATTCTTTGCACTTCTTTAATTAGCCTACTTGAGATAGTGCAGAAGAGTGGCTGTTGTGAAGTCTCCAAGTTGTTTTGATGTAACTTTTTAGGCGCCATATGATTAGTGTGGCAGTACGGTATAGTTACATTCCTATTGTTCGTTTCTTCCAATTCATAAGAAGATACATTGCAGATCTCTGGAGTTAAGTGGAATCATGGCATAGGCCAGTGGAACAAAAATCATACAGCTGAACAATTACAGCTGAACAGCTGCAAAATTCGTGCAGCATAGTATAAGAATGTCGTTGGTTCTATAATATGGAAGTATACGAATATTCGTCAAGATATATTCCTCACAATATCAGACTAGACTCTAAGCCAAAAGTGACCCACAATAACAGTACTAGTCTTACGATTCTGATCATGAAGTTTCAACGTGGATCCCAAAACCTCCAAATTATCTGCTCGTATCTCGTGAACACTTCTTTCCTCCTAAGATGGTCCTGTCTAAAGCAAGAAATGCATATGCAGGATTACACCACATGATTACAATCCGAGGCTCATTAGCTTCTTTGGCTTGGAATGCCCTTCCTACATGTAGAACGTATGGTCATTTTGTGAGGTAATTAAGGGTCGTCGATAATATAAAGTGAGCGTTCATGTCTACAATCGGTTCCAGTTGGCATAATCTTGAATGAGTCAGTATTAGCATCTACAGCCCTTCCAAGATCAGAGGGGATGACTTGTGAGATGATTTGTGATTCACTTGATTTAAGATTTCACATACTAGTACTTTTGATGCATGGATCTGATGTGCAATTATTATGTGATATAACTCGGTCCTCTATATGTATTCCTGATTACACACTACTGCAGTTGGAGACTGCCCCCATATCTGAAGCGTCTCTAAAACACTACTGCAGATGGACACTGCCCCCAATATCTGAAGCGTCTCTTCAACAATTCAGCAAGATGTATAAGAAATATAGGACCGAACCATTATATCTCGAACTTCCGAACTCAAGGGATTTCCAGGTACTACTATATATACATATTGGTACACTGAGCACGTACACGTAAAGCAGTTTTCCAGATACTACTAGATATATGAATGATATCATTTTCTCCCTGCCCTTAATTCCAAGTTTTTGATGCTGAAACATAAATGTGCTTCACCTCCAAGAAATGGTTGCAATCGGAAGATAGTAGAATTTCGTGCTGACTAATGGCTATTCTTATATTGAATCCATACATCTAATAATTATAACCAGTTCAAAACTAATGTGTATGGGTTATAATCAAGGTGGACTGTGATTGTCGAAACGTAAATTTCCTTTGAACATGCCCGAGAAATGATGAACGGAGACGGTCCGAGCATAAATTTCCTCTAAACATGGCCTAGAGAATGACGAACCAAGTTACAAATGATCTAATATAATCTCATGGTCAAATCACATTGAGGCAAACATGACCTATAGAGAGTAGTACCTACAGTCTTATACATGACGCATAAGTAAAAGTTGCATGGAAACCATAAGCTTAGGTTTCCAAGCAGAAGAGAATGCTCCATGACAGCTATAAGCATAACAAGGAGCTGCGACTGTCAACTACCCTAAGGGTTATGAACGTATCCAGGGCACTTATAACAAGCAGACCTCGAGACTAACCGGCATTCTTTGTGTTCTCAACAGGCTGGGATTCTGAAAAGTCAGTTTGAAATGGTGTCTAGCCGGACTTTGCTGGTTAAAATTTTACAAAAGGATAAATTACCTGTTAAGAAAACCCGGAAGACTAATAAATGATTGAAAAAAACCATTCCTGTTCGTTTCCGTAGGATAATTTCCGGTTCCCGAAACTTTCTACCCCTAGCATTGAAATAGAGCAAACAACCACTTGTAGATCTAGATAAATAACTTACCTCAGCTCTGGATCACAATGATAATGAACCGCATGTCAACACGTTAGAGAAGGATGGAAAGTAAATCTATATGTATCAGATTATACACAACGTCAGACATGCATATGTTGGTCAATCGGTGATCGCTATGACTAAGCAACTACTTCACCTAAGATATAAGTATAAAAGGTAAAAAGACATAAGGTTAAAACATGAATTAAAACCAGAAAGGTTTTGAACACCACCGTTAACACAGTAGAATACAAACACAATAATATTTGTTATAATCAACATCAGAATTACGTATTTGTCACTGAGCCTCGCAGATCATGCACCATATAAATTTATTCTTTATCACAACCGTAGGAGTTCCATAACCAACCTACACTCGGTCTGTAAGATAGTCACACAGAAAATTTATTAGTAGTATAAACCCCGGTACATACACTACTTAATGCAATTTTGTAGATTAATTTCACAAGGAAAAAAACTTTTCTGGATCAGAAATGGTCCCTCAGAAGAAATACATCTTTATCCTATCTTTCCGGTGACAGGTCCGAAAGCTCCTTCTACTTCCTAGCTCACACTATCATGATAAAAAGGATAAGAATCCTAGAGAAATCGAAGGCTCAAAATGTTGCGGACCAGAGTACAGGTCTTACTTCTGCGCATGCTTTGCTTTCTTCACTTCTATGCGCGTGTTGTACTCATCCATCAGATAGTCAATGATGTCAGAACTATCTGGACACTTCCTTTTGTGGCGCCTCTTCAGCTCATCAAACTTATGGAGACACTTTTTATCAGATACATGGTCTTCGAGCTCTCTAGCTTCTGCACGGTTTATGGCATCTGCAATACGCCTCCAATCAAAACCATTACGTGTTGCCTTCCCTTTGGTTCTACTACTGGTTGGCAATGCCTCTTTCTCCGTCTTTATTGCTCGGATGAGCTTGATGGTGGTTTTGTCATCCCATTTGAGTCGGTCCTTCCGGACCCTGCCATGTGAAGTAGATTCGCCCTGGATCATATTGCAAGCACCACATAACTTGAGGATGAGAACTTAAGGAGTGATTTTAAGATAAGCCTCACTCTTTGGGTTTTAAGAAAGAACTCCAAGCTTTAACCAGTGATCTGCAGTTGAAAATGTCAAAAGCTTGCAACAAATATCTAGAACTATAATTGCAGATGTCTCTGATCGTTTCTCACTGTGTGGCTTGCTGGTGCTCCAACAACGCTGCAGGTATCGAATATGGTTATATCCGTAAGCGTACTCTGCTTCTTGGAATCCAATTGCAATGGAGCTGGTAGAAGATGGTTAGCTCCTGACTTCAGCTCGTTCCCACTGCTCGTAGAATTCAATGAGGGATCTTTTCCCTTCTTCACACGCTCCTCTAACGCTCTCACTTTCTCCGCCTCGCGGTTTTCTCTCCAACGTTGGTAGTGCTTAGCGTCCTCTTCTCGCGAGTGCGGACACTGATTAGCTACTTGCGTCATTCTAATCTTCGCCATGGATATTAACCTGTGCTTCATTAATCGTGCGCTGGAAACTTGTTAAAATAAGTGTGTGACAACGTTGGTCACCATGTTGTAAGTATACAAAATATAGAGCTCGAGTGAGGTCACTGAACTAGGACAAGCTTCAAGATGTCACAGAGACCTACCAAGGATGAGTTCTCTAGTAAGACACATATTAAAATCAGAAGAAAATAAGGAGTTCCCTTACGTGGACTGTGCAAATGAAGAAGGTGCGCTGACCGTTTCTCCACGAGATGGTCGATGATCCCAGAGAATGAAGCGGATTGTCGAACTCACCTCGAGCCAGCTTCGCTGGTGGCTAATACCCGATCATACACAGTAGCACAAAAAGTTAGCGGAGGGTCCTTGTCCAACCGGAAAGCACAGGAAAGAACCTGGTTCTCCGAAGAGGAAAAAACCAACCGCATAAAACCCACTGTGCATTCCTTCTACAGACAGTATGCCGATCTAATCTCCATGGATAAACACATGCAAAGGTCGACTGAGTACAAAAGTAGCTTACTAA
This sequence comes from Asterella californica, assembly GCA_036924285.1. Taxonomy (NCBI): domain Eukaryota; kingdom Viridiplantae; phylum Streptophyta; class Marchantiopsida; order Marchantiales; family Aytoniaceae; genus Asterella; species Asterella californica. Next base: position 1,373,493 of record JAYKYS010000013.1, read on the forward strand.
AGCTATTTCAATACTCCTCGTTTAACCGTCATCCATCCAAGTAAAAACCGATAAAATTCATCCACTAAGAAACGAATGTCCAAGCATACATAATTGTTAGAGTAACTGTATGCGTAAAGTTCGAATTCAGCTGAGTGACAATAAAAAGAGAACGAGCCTCTAGATATCTAGACGACTTCTAAGGATCGACCAAGTCTCTAATTGTTCCAACGTTCAGCAAAACTCCGGATAAAGCGTCAGCTCTCTCAACGAGTACCTGTGAGAAGCAGCAAGAGACCAGACTGTATAGACCAGAACTCGAACAGACTCGGTGTTCAGCTGAGTTGGAGTTCGTCACAAGCCGACCCCGCAGGAAGCGGTAGCAGGAGTCAAACCCTGTCGACCTGGTCTGAACCTTGGATCCCACGTAGCCCTGGGTGCCACACTCTACAAATGAAGTTTGTCACAAGCCGGCTCCGCAGGAAGCGGTAGCAGGAGTCAAACCCTGTCGACCTGGTCTGAACCTTCGATCCCACGTCGCCCTGGGTGCCACAGTCTACAAATGAAGGTTTGTCTCCTTCGACAACTTGTATTATATCATCCTTGTAGTGCTGCTGCCAAGCATTTCCTTTCCCACGTTCTCGCGTCTTGTACACCTCTCGATAGGTAATATGCCTCTGCAACGGGTGCTCCCCTTCTTCTTTCCACTTTGGTGCACCAAACCCTAAACCCTTTCACTGAAAAGGGTTTCATTTTCCTTTTCACTCTACGCGGCCTCACGCTCGCTGCTTGGGCTAGCATTTGTCCCCGTATGCCCTAACTTGTATGTATCTATCTTTATTGGAGCTTCTTTGAGCGTTTTATAATTCTCTCTTTTGGGTAAGAATTATCCGGTTTCCCATTCAAACTCCTTCACGCACCCCTCCAAAATACGTGGGAAGTCCGAAGGTTTCAAGAGGGAAGTTGCCTTGAAGAAGAGAAACTACATTAGGGGTTGGTGCATGAACTAATTGTGCCCTAAGTGACTACAGTTACTAAAGAGGATGTGAACTGTGTTGTATAATATACTGCAGGCCTTTATTTAAGGCCTGCAGTATGACTGATGGACTGATCTTTTATCTTGGTTCCTTATTTCATGGATTCCAAATTGAGATTAACACGTACACTATAATCATTTTCTGCATAACGGTTAAATTTATCAGTTCTTTGAAGCAAAACTGAAAAATAAGATATTAGAGGTTACTAGGAGCACTTGTAGTAATGCTCGGGGTTCAGTCTGTGTTGGTAAAATACTCTCATATCTTCTCCTTATCATATGTATTTTATTTCGATCCTTTTGGTGTTTTCTATCTTGGAAAATCCAGGCAAATACCGGTTCCGTTTACTGCATTCGAGTAATTTTGCAAGTAAAACACCCTCCAAGGAGGCCCTGGGTCCATAAATTATTTTTTGCTCAGACTCGGAGAAAAACAAATTCAATAATAATTAGAAAAAAAATATCAATGTGTCTATATAATTAAATATGCACATAGTAGATTAGATTGGATGCTTATTTCGGTATGTCTCTATTCGGTACATGTTTGATATCAAACATGTACTATACAGGTCAGGTGCTTATTACTGTAACTGAACTTGTAAGTATACTCTAAAGCTAGCTCCGTGTGCAGATGAATGGGGTTTGTCTGGAGTGGACTGCAGTTGGAAGGGTTGTCTGCAGTGAGTGCTGCTTCCCAGTAACATTGTACTTGAGCCTGTTGTCACCTTCCGGATTCAACGGTTGCTCGTAGTTGCATCCATACTCTTCGTTCGGTCTCCACAGAAACATCCGGCATCCGGCTCCCATGGCGAAGATATAAGTGCACCCATTGTCCCAGTTGCACCAGCCTCAGTTTTTTTCTGGGGCCCTTATAATTATCACAAAGTCTCTAGGATCTCCAGTCCGCTTCAACACCGATGACCCCAGGATCTACAACCCATATTTGCAATGTCGAACCAACAATCGTCCACATAATCAAGCCATCCGATGCAGCGGCGAATGCACATAGTAGCCTGTTCGTTTATGATCTTTCGTATACTCGGCAACTAACATTTGCGCCTTGTTGTTAGATTAGCCCTAACTAACATCTGCGCCTTGCTGTTAGATTAGCCCTCAGTAACCACCAGAGGGCAGGTGTTGGCTGTTCATCCCTCGTAATTAGCCTGCAATAATCAAATATTCATCAAGAGTTAGTGCGCATAAGCAGATAGCTGCGGATATGGGCATTAGCGGAAGTTATGAAGGAGTTGAGCTCAGCGTCTAGCTCGCAGGCATTCAAGAAGGTTACCGCTTATGAGACCAACATCACAGTGGCTGACGTACATGCTATGAGCTTTTCCTTCAGAACTTCCGTGGAGAAGGGTTCGAAGTTGAACAGTTTCCCGCTGAAGAGTGATTTCTGGTCTGACTTTGAAAGCTGCCGGTGACGTCCTACAAGATCCACACTGGGATCTGGCCTGGTCTACTTATCGAAGATCTGGCCTGGTCTCCTTATCGAAGCTTCATGAAGAAGCTAGTTGAGCTCCCACATCGTCACTGCTGACAATACTGGCGCAGTGTTCTAGAGTTGGAGCAAACTACGAGGGATCTTTTTACAAGGCACAAATGTTTGCTGCCGAGTATACGAAAGATATTCATCGAACATGCTACTATATGTGCATTCGCCCTTGCATCGTCTGTCATAATTATGTGGATGACTGTTGGTTCGACATCGAAAATATGGGTTGTAGATCCTGGGGACCATCGGTGTTGAAGCAGACTGGAGATCCTAGAGACTTTGTGATAAGGGCTACCGATTAAAACTCAGGCTGGTGCAGCTGGGACGATGGGTGCACTTATATCTTGAGACCAAGATGTTTCTGCGGGAAGCCGAACAAAGAATATGGATAAGGAATCCAAAACGTTTCTCCTTTCATTGTCTAAAGCGGTAAGAAAGTGAAGATGAAATCGAGGAAGATGTTCTTTTGGGACTATAGATTCTCCCCCAACGAGGAGATAGAGCACAGTTTGAAAATCTCCGATGATGCGCATGAACTTCTCACTGTAAAGTGAGCTGACATATGTCTAAAGACTAGCGATAGCAACAAAACGTTAATATCTCTTCCACTTCTAAGATAGCAAACAGTTCTTTTCAGAAGGAGAGAATCTCTAGGAGAAACATGAGAATTCTTGTACTTTTTTTCACTTCACTTAAGATTTATCATGATAGACTTTTTTTCTCAGGGAAAGTGACAGATGGGATCAGAAATTATCGTAAGCGTAATGGCTCAAGTGATATATGTATTAAGGATTAGGATTTTCTGAACGAGGGTTAGAATCCAAATGTTTCTAGAAGTGAAAGTTTAGATCAGTCAATTCAGTAAAACTGGACATTCCATATTCTAGTTTTCAAACGTTAATAGTTTAAAATATAAAAACGAGAAGTCTAAACTTTAAACGAATTGTCCAACAGTTTAATGAAATAGTCTAAAGGTTTAAACAAATAATCCAAAAGTGAAAAGTAATTATCGTAAAGTTATAACGAATAATCCAAGTACAAAGTCCCATTAGACCAAAACAGTTCGTGTCAAGTCGAAATCCAAAAAATAAAACTCCATCTAATTGTGAAATTTTATATAGTATGTGAACTGGAGAATACATAAGTAACTCATGACGAAATATTAGTTATTATGTATAACTAATTATAACTGCATCAAGATTTTCAGAGAGGGAGTATTAGTATTAGTTTGTTAGTATAAATGAATTTTCGTGTTGAAGTAGTGCTAAGAGGGACAGAGAAGGGTTTGCTCTGAACTTCAGGGTGATTCCTCTTTTGAAGTCTAAGTTTGCTCTGAAGTTGAGGGCAAGAGGAAAGTGGAGGATTCACTTTGAACTCTAGGGTGATCTTTCTTCTTGTCGGTTTGGTACAATAGAAGAGGAGGGTTTGCTCTCAACTTCAAGACGATCCCCCATCGAGTCTTGAAGTAGAGAGTTCGTACTAAACTTCAGAGCGAAGAGGTAAGATTGAGGGTTTGCTTTCAACTTCAGAGTAATTGCTATAAGAGGAAGGTTTGCTCTCATCTTCAAGGAGATCCATCTTCTAGTCTTGAATTTCAGAGTTAGCTCTGAACTTCATAGCAAGGTTTGCTCATTTCTGCTAGATAGCCGACATTGCTGATGCATCTATTAGCTCTTTTGACAAAAGAAGATATGAAAGTCATAGAGAGACTTCGTCATCTGAATCATATCCATGAATCTGTAAAGCGGAGGAGAATCGATGTCGATGCATGCGTCAGAGGTCTCTCAGGTGAGTTGTCTAGTTTGGAACGCCAGTTAGATTTAAAGAGATAACAACTGAAAGAGATGGATGAGACACTTCTCCAGCAACAACATCATCTGGATGAGACAGAGGAGGAAGAACAAGAAGCTGTTGAGAGTCCTTCAGAGGATCCTCACTACGTGTACAAAATAGACTTGATGGGGTGGTGTACACAAGTAGCCATATACAACATCCTAACTCAGCTCAGTTGCCATTACGTCTTGATGAATGGTTGACACAAGCTTTGATCCTGCATCAATAAAAGGGCTTTGAATGAAGAACGGTTTCTCCAGTTGGAGAAAGTGAACTCGGAGCTCGAACAAAAACTAAAGATGCAGCTAAGGGAGGTCATCTAGTTAGCATGTAAAATGTAGGCATGTAAGTTGAGTAATTCTGTCACGTCGTCTCTTATGCTTTCAACTCGATCATCAAGTCAGTTCGTTATTTCATCATCTAAAGCTTTCAAGCGTAGGTTTGTAGAAAATTTGATGGCAAACCAGATTTTTATGGCAGTCGAGGAGGAAGAAGAGCCATTCAGAAAGGCACAAAATGAAGAGAATGAAAGTAGTTCTCAAGACTCTGAGGGTTGGAGAAGGTATTCAGAATAGTGATCTATAGATACTTTCTCCAAACAACTTCTTTTGCTCAAAAAAAAGAAGAAATCCACTTATCACTTCTTTCTTGAAAGTACGTTTAACTTTTGAAAAAAATGATCCACTGATAATTTTTCAAGAGAATTCTTTTTTCTAGAAGAGAAGAAGAGATCCATCGACCACTTCTTTCCTCAAATCCAGTGACTCTTGCTTGAGCTGGAGTGTTCTACGGTTCACTTCTTTTCTGTTTTTACCATAACTTGGCAGAAGGAGAAGTGATAGACGTGTGATCCCAAATCGGAAGTCTCTCTTTTCATCCATGATCATGAGAAGTCCAACGTTAGCTGCGGAAACTGAAGATGACCATCAACATGCGCTAAGGTTCTAACCTTATACGTGTTTCCATGGCTGGTACTCATCATTTTCCCTTTGTTTTCTAAATTCCTTTTTAATAGCTGTTATCTCCGTGTACCTTTCGCCCTTTTACACTGATTGCACCACCCGCTGCAGTACCCAAGTTGCCCACTAGGAACAGCAGGTGAGGGTACTCACCTTTACTACAATATTAAACAGCAGCTGGACCAGTGGAATAATCATGCTGCACAGTCCTCTGTGGGGATCAGCAACCACCGTAGATTCAACGCAAGGTCTTCATGTATCAGTGTGTGTTAGGCGTGCATATTCTTCTGAGACACAAATTGAATTGAAGTTGTTCAGATGGCGAGTCTGGCGTCACAAGTCTTGACCGCACATGCATTCGAAATCCGATGGGCAAAAGCAAGGCTTCCTTTTCTGGCATGTAGCACCAAGGTATTATTCTGAAATGGATCCGGAATATGAGTTCCCGAAATGAACAAAGTTGTCGATGATCTTTGCCGATTAATCCTGCTAGACTGCTTATTTATTCACAATAAATAAGCATACATGGAGTTTAATATATGTTTTAACTCTTCCGGCGAGAAGAGTTAAAACATATATTAATGTCTTCGTAAAATGACACAATGTGAAAATTATAGTCTCGGTCTAATTACCAGCCTGGATTTCCATTATATTTTTATAATATTTACACGTTTTCTGATAAGAGAAAACGAAATGCACTGTACAAGGCCGTCGGGGATGCTTATTTTACTTTGTGCTCCAAATGCATAGCTCGGGGTTCACTGGAATACTAGAACAGGAGAAATAAATTCTCTTTAGGCCATTATTTCCAGTGACTGGTCTCCAGATTTCACAAACTTGAATGAAACTGCAATTTTTTTGCCTTGTGACTAGCATTAGCATTCACTCGTAATACCTCCTCCTAGGAGGAGGTATTATGCATGCACATTATTTAAAGATTATTTTGACTCGTTCTCGAGCACTTCTCTTATAGTAGAATGGATTAAGTTCTAACTCATAACGCTTATAGCTTTTGCTTTTCTCACACGCATGTGTTACGTTCAGCTGAGAAGTATTTAAATATAATTTTTTGTGCTCTGGAATGGGTCACGCTGCAGTGTTCAGATTTTTGTTTGCCACAGCTGAGTCGCGGATAGATCAGATGGCCTTGGACGTTGAGCAGTTACTGGTTGACCCAGATGTGTCACTCGAGTGTGATAGAAAACAATAGCTGCGCTGCAAAAATAAACCAGACCTACTGCACCAAGAGAGTTGCTTGAACTGAGAAGCACGCTATGTCAGTACAACCGAGGCCCCAAGCCAGATTGAAACGAACACGGACTAGCCCACACAAAGCCACCATTCACTGTCCACAAGTGAGACCCCAAGTCAGATTGAAATGAACACGGGCTAGCCTACACAAAGCCATTACTCACTGTCCAGAAGCGAGGCTCCAAGCTAGATTGAAACGAACGCAGGTTAGCTCGCACAAAGCCATCACTCACTGCTCACAAGCGAGGCCTCAAGCCAGATTGAAACGAACATGGACGAGCCCACACGGACTAGCCCACACGAAGCCATCACTCACTGTCCACAAGCGAAGTCCCAAGCCAGATGAAACGAACACGGGCTAGCTCACACAAAGCCACCACTCACTGTCCACAAGAGACGACCAAGTCACAATGAGAAAAGTTCTTCAAAAGTAACAAAATGCCAGAAATTGTCACAACTCGCACCTCCAGATGAGCCATTGCATAAACACAGTTACAAGCTAGAACTAGGACCTATCATCAAATTCCACTCCAAAGATCACGTCCACCAAGAACTGAAAAATCTCAGAGTGCAGTGGAAGACATTTACTTTCATATTTTGATAATATTATACTTTGCTTAGGTTTTAGAGTGAAAATTGGGGGTTGGTTTTAGAGTTTTGTACTGATTTTTAGTTGAGGGATTTTGGTTATAGTACTAGATTATTCTTGGACCTCATGATGGATAGACGTGCGTGGATTCAGTAGACTTTCTTGTTTTAGTAATGCCGCCTAGAGTACATCCTAGACGACCAGGGGATCGTCACGCATCTAGAGGATGTCCAGAGGTCTCCACGGGTATGGTGAGGGTTCCGGAGTCAGTGCTACCTAGGTATGTGCAGGTCATTAACTCTTGAGCTCTGGAATGGATCACGCTGCAGTGTTCAGATTTTTGTTTGCCACAGCTGAGTCGCGGATAGATCAGATGGCCTTGGACGTTGAGCAGTTACTGGTTGACCCAGATGTAATCTCAGAGGAGGATGTGTTGGAGGGGGAGAGCGCATCCAGATTTTTTGATGAGTTTGTTGCGGATGCGAATGTGTTGCCTGCTCTTTGCATCATAGCAATAAAGATCAGGTACTTGTCTTTTGACAGATGACTTTATGCTCCCATAAAATTGTTCTATATCACTTCATATGTTTATAAAGTAAGTAAAGGTTGTAATATTCCCTATTTTGTTTGTAGGTGTTAGGGTTAACAATACTAGACTCAGAGGTTGAGGAGGTTGTTGTGATAGATTCTTATATTCTGAATGAAGGTCATGAGGAAGGGGGATCGAGTGTAGCTACAAATGGAGTTGTTATGGACCTACCAGTGTATGTATTTGTTAGCCGCTTCTCGGTTGAGAGAACTCTTTCAGACGTTTAGCGTTAGATGTCATCACTACGGATGAGAGCATTCGTTCCTGCCATCTTTCATTTCCTCCATCCATCAAAGCTGATATGTGAAGCTAATATGTCTTGATCAACATATCTATGGATCGGAGATCGACAAAGATGGAAATATATAATAGTGTCTCAGACGTTATCCATCGCATGTACTCAGTTGCATTATGTGCTGGGCTATGACTCTCCCAGTTGGTGTACCGAGAGGGTGGTTTACCTCCGGTATCGAGGATCTATTTCTTGTATTTTCAGAGTGACACTCGGAGAGAGATAGAGTGGGTCGAGGCGACGTTGGACAAGTGGTCCAGAAAGAAGGCCGAGATACAAACCCAAGTGTTAGCCAAACACTTCCTAGACTTGAACGCGGCTCCTGTAGACGATTCTTACCTTCAATGCTACCCTTTCTTATTTTCTTTGACGGATTAGAGTTGTAGCATAGTTGGTCACTTAGAACGTAACACATGATCTTGTAAGAAATTATGTTGTATACGCTGACTTGAGATATTGATTGAAGACCGTGCGTTCGAAGAGGACATTCAGCGATTGCTAACTCGTTGGATAGTACCATACGAGATCGTGTCTGATGACAAGACATCAGTGAATGACATCTTACTCCATCACAGGATTGTCAGCGAGAAGGACTTATGACACAAGTGCAAGAACATGATCAAGAGTTCTTGACCGATGTGGTGAACAAGAAGCGTGTCCTCGGAGTCCATGAAGATGCTGAGGTGACCACTGACTTGGAGCTCCTCACAAAGAGGTACTTGGTGATTTGGCTACGCTCCCCTGGAGCATCAGTTGTTGGAAACAAGTCCAAACTAGTTCAGCCGAATGGTCATGATGAGACGATTGAATCCAAGAGATCTTGTGCTTACTCGCCGGATGATGTACCTTGAGTTGGCTGAACATGACATTGCTGACAAGTTGAAGGGGTGGATTTATACATATGCACAATTGAATACCAAGAGAACCGTTGGTGAGGATGGAAGCTACAGTCAAGAGGAGGATGATGCATCATTGTTGTATTTAGACATCCGAAATGCTGCAGATCATTGGGCTGGAGACCATGTTACATGTTTTATCCTCCAGCGTCAAACAGGAGTGTCGCTGTCTGCCTTACTTGAATAGATCGACATCTAACACCCATTACACGAAGAATAAGTTTTCATCCTCGACTAATCATTTCTGAAGACCTTAACTTTTTATGTCATTTGCGCCTCTTGATGTCTATACTCGATGTAGATGGATCTATGCACTTGGTGATTTTCCTCACACATGTCATCACACCCACGAAGATGCGCTTGTATACACGGACGAGAGAGAAGTTTCAGACATATGTCTGAAACTTTCAACTCTGTTATCAACAAGTTTACCACGAAGAAGGGGAGGACCTACGAAGCTCAGCATGCGCAGTGGATTGGAATGAGAGCATCATCCACGAGCCGATCAAGATATATCAGCGTCGATCACAACACACGACTGTACATCATAGAACCGTCACTACACGAGTGTTATCTCCTCGCACTACTGAGTGGAAGACTGAGCTCTGAATGCGTTTGTTCAGTGAACGTCCATCTACTTGAATGCAGATAAAGTTTACAAGTACAATTGATTGTACGTATTTCTTTTTCAAATCCAATTATCACAAATATCCAGTTTTTAGTTCTATCATCTTATTTGCTCGTCATAGTTGGATTTTGCATGTATTAATAATATGAGCTTATGCGTAAAATAATTTTTAGCTGAGTTTTTATTTATTTCATACTTTGATTAATTCATGTTTATCTCTTCTTTCCTTTTCAACACCTCATTTCCTCATCTTTTCGGTTTTCACATGAAGTACTAATATATATGAAATGAGACGTGAAAAGAATGTCAATATTATTTGATTTTTATTTTATATTTTGACTCAGTCAAGTTGATTTTTCCTCTGTTCTAGTTGCTGCGGCGTACAATGGCTAAGTGGACTCCCTTTTGTTTCCAAAACGTCTTTGACGTTGTTCTTATAACAGTTTGTTGTTCTTTATAACCTTGAAGACTTTATTATTTTGTTTTTGGAGTTCATATGTCTGCTAGTGTTTTCAGAACAGATCTACAGAACAAAAACATTATCACCTTTTCATGTTCTGAAAATGTGTATTTCTTTGCAAACTGATACGTAATTATTTCCTCCAAACCTATAATAATATTATAGCAAAGTGATATCTTTTACCTGTTTCGTTTAGCTGTTCTCTCATATCGTCAAACACATTAGCAAAACCAGATCTCTAAACCGGTTTACAAGCAAAAATTTACACTAGGGCAATGAGGTAGTAGTGTGCTCCAAGAACTCTGTATGTACTGATTTTAACAAACCAGTGGCAAATAGGGCAGTGTGTGGATTCCATCAGGTATTGATTGATATTTTGTGTTGTATGGTGACCAGAAGATTAGAAAGAGACACAATGCAGGACAGAATCTGCAGGACATCCTGTCTCCATTTTCACAGGAACTTCTCGATCTAACCCATCATACATCTGCGGTCATAACGAACCCCTCCCCTCGAGTGTGTAGATGTTTGCATGCTTGACGGCCTGCTAAACTTCAGATTACACTTTCATGTTAACAAGCATTTCACACCAGTGTACATCTTCATTGAGAGTTGAACCCAACAAGCTGACCCGTTCAGCGAAGGTTCACTCCCCTCACAGGAGAGGAGGTACAAGCCAAACAAATTATCCAAAAAAACCCACACTTGTCAAGAAGATTCTGAAAACCAACCCACTGAAGTAAATAGATATGATACAAACAGATGCGAAGATATGATATAGATAGAAGCTGAAATCCAAATAACTCAAGGTATATATCCAACATAGCTCTCTCCAAGCTCCTCTCAAGTTACATACTGCTGATAGCAAGTACTCAAAGAACTGAGTATGCTCTTTCAAACCGGCTGCATCAGCCCACTGTCGGTATACAAGATATCGTTGTTTCTTAGGCAAAGAGTCCGCATAAGAAAAAGCATCACACAAAGTGAAAGGCTTGGACTCCCTATCCAATATGGCAGAAAAAATATCGCAAGCATCACAAAAAACAGGAAACCACCCGAGCAAGTCTCATGAGAGCGTCAAAAAGAGATGCATAACAAGAAACACCCACCCATGAGAACTTCCACACCCTTTCCAAGACTCGTTCGATGCGAAACTTGCACCAGACGTGTTGCACAATGTCTATGTGAGGCTCGTACATATCACGAAAAGGAAGAACAGATATGGGTTCTGTCGACATGATACTCACAGATTAATAATCATTAACAAGTAATAAGACATATGAGAGCAATAACAAAAGGAAGGTGAGAAAGAGACAATGCAGTAGAGGAAATAACCAGAAAGTGATGGTGAATTATTGCGTTGCCAAAGACTCAAAATTAGCACCTCAGCCTGAACGATAGCGATGTCAAAGTAACAGTACACAGAATTACTCGAAAGTGAACAGTGAAAGAGTAATACCACCTCAGCAGGTCCAACATGCGAATGGGGAAAAGAAACACCTATAGTCACCAAATCTTACTCAAACCAAAGTCCCGAAGAGAGATTGATGTAAACAGTATGCTTTTGGAACGTCACTCGAGTGTAATAGAGAACAATAGCTGCGCTGCAAAAATAACCAGACCTACTGCACCAAGAGAGTTGCTTGAACTGAGACGCACGCTATGTCAGTACAACTGAGGCCCCAAGCCAGATTGAAACGAACACGGACTAGCCCACACAAAGCCACCATTCACTGTTCACAAATGAGACCCCAAGTCAGATTGAAATGAACACGGGCTAGCCTACACAAAGCCATTACTCACTGTCCAGAAGCGAGGCCTCAAGCTAGATTGAAACGAATGCAGGTTAGCTCACACAAAGCCATCACTCACTGCTCACAAGCGAGGCCCCAAGCCAGATTGAAACGAACACGGATGAGCCCACACGAAGCCATCACTCACTGTCCACAAGCGAAGTCCCAAGCCAGATGAAACAAACACGGGCTAGCTCACACAAAGCCACCACTCACTGTCCACAAGAGACGACCAAGCCACAATGAGAAAAGTTCTTCAAAAGTAACAAAATGCCAGAAGTTGTCACAACTCGCACCTCCAGATGAGCCATTGCATAAACACAGTTACAAGCTAGAACTAGGGCCTATCATCAAATTCCACTCTAAAGATCACGTCCACCAAGAACTGAAAAATCTCAGAGTGCAGTGGAAGACATTGCACGGAGTGTGCGACGGCTACAGGAACGCACAGGAGGTGCACTTACAAACCTTAGAGCAAAAGTGCACCTGACCGGAAATTGACTCTAGCTAGATCTCAAGTTCGCTACAAAGACAATGGAGAGCGAATGTCAAGTAGCTAGTCACCTCCTTTTATAGCGCGACTTGTGGTTTAAGGAATAATACATGTTCGGTTTTGTAAGGTCATATAAACTCATCTCCGAAAGAGAACGTATCCAATGCAAAAGATGTTCTTAAAATGGAAAGAACAGTCCACGTTCCGCTACACTTAAAACGATTCGGAACGTGTGATGCAGTATTGTTGAAGTATACGCATCAGAGATAATTCTTCTTTTTTCATGATGTCAATACATTTACACGTCATGAAGTTGATAAGCTGCGTGCTAGATTCGAGCTCCATACCGGCCCGGGAACGTTCACTTCGTATGATGACTTTCTATATATACCATTCTTATGACCACTTGTAAGAGCCTGAAAACGAGTGCTGTAGCGAGCACGAGCATGGGCTCACCGAGTGTCCTCTCCAAAATCTGTCAGTTAACATTAATGTGGTAGTATAGTCTAGGTTTTACTTGGCTCTTCTGAAGCTCACGAAACTACAGCAACCGAAGCTATCTAGATCTTCATACCGTCTAGTTTATCAAGAGTAGTGCATCCCACAGTTCAACATCTAGTTCCGATGGACTTTCTCGCATCAAATTGACTAGTAGTACTGTACTTCGGCACTGTTTGGAGGATTTTACTGATCGATACGTAAAGCCTTGACTCCGGCTGCAATGCTGTCCAAACTCCCTTAGACAATAGCCAGTACCAGCGTCATGCAATATTACTGTTATTTAGTGATATATGTTTCTTGTTGAAAGCAATTCAAAGATCTAGAGATGTCCTCTAGGTGAGATCTTCCATTGTTCCCAGTTGGAAAATGCAACTTTGTAGGTCTTATATAAGAGAGCTCTACAATGTTCTATTTTCAAATTCCGTATTACGAGATTTGAGGATGGCTTGGCTGAACGTTGCAGTTGCTCCTCTTCTCATCCTCTTCTGTAAATAGTTCTTCTGCATTTATTCTCGCAGAAGGGACTCGACCTAATCCACCATGGCCAGTGTTTCGACAGAAAATTGTGTTGGTAGGAGGATGCATGACGTTGCATTTTAGCTTTAGTACTAGGCACCATTCGTTCAAACGTTGCTTCTGCTAACAAATCTACTCAAGCACTCCATGCATGTCCACTATTCTAATCTGTGCTCATGAGTACAAAAGACACTAAACCTGTTAGATTAACAAGACCATATATATAAACGGACCACCCCTAATTCTTTGTGCTATATAAATAGATATATAGAGAGACTCATTGTTATTATCTTCTAGTTGCATTCAGAAACAGACACTTAGTAGCTATAGTATAGTAGATGTATAATGCAATATGCATTATTAGCTGAGAGATGAATATGGTGATGACTGCAAGCTAAATTTCTAAGAGTTCACGCATTTGGGCATGTCGTTTCTAGTCATTCGCTTATCAGATTAAGTTTGAAACTAGAGGAGAAAAACGGTATAATATATATATGAGATTTAGACGAGAGGTGTTGACCGGTGAATTCGAAGATCTCTAGAGTTGAGCATCCAACCATACCCTGAAAAGTATGGGTCTGGAAGAGTACCAGCGAAGCCGTTGAGTTCGCTTGGAACCATAGACCTTCTTAACAGTATTACTATTAGAGAGAGTTGCGCAAATACGAAATGCACTTTGCATGCTATCGATTCTCATTATCAGTTTGGATCCAACTGGTATCAAACTGTGCTAGAGGTTGATCTTAGGCTTCTGGGGGCTTCCAGTTGTCCTTGCCTATCGGATAGTAACTCTGTCATTTTGGATGCACCATTTGTTCACTCTTAAGCAGCTGAAAACAGCTGGAGGTTGAAACGGATGCTAGTGTCACGTTACTCCTCCTAATACATATTGAATTTCCCATCTATAGAAGAGATGGAAGCTGAACTAAGTCATCTCCTATTTACTCTCAATAGTTATAAACAAAGGTTGGAGATGGCATACCTTTTAACAAGGTTCGTACTTCTGACACAAGAGGAGGAGTTGGCGAGTCGGTCGGCAAAACCAGCTGTATGTTGAGAGTGTTGTTAATTATCTTCTTTTTCGGTTACAAGTTTTACAGTTTCGGTTACAAGACTTGTAACCGGTTAAACAAGGAACAAGGACTCTTACTTTGTAATGTGAAGGAAATAAATACTAGCTTATCATTCAAAAATACTGAAGTTATCGTACACTACCTTTGTCACTGAGAGTCGCGCAGCGATCACACGCGGTCTTTGTCACCGGGAGCCCATAAGCAGCATTTGTCACCGGGAGCCGTGAAGCGATCATACGCGGTCTTTGTCACCGGAAGCTATTACCCAACGACTCTTCCCTTCTAGGAAGAGTGTGGCATACGGTACCGAGACAGTGACCCTCCCTACTGTTTTTTAGGTCGGGCCGCAATGATGGAGGTAGTCCAGCCGACACCCATGCATGTCATAGCTAGGTCAAGCCTCAATGGTGGGGATTGTTCCTCCGGAAAAGGATGCCAGTGTCCCTGTCGGAAAGTGAGTGGCATGCCGGAAAGTGAGTGGGGACCTGGAGAATACGTAGACTCGGCCGGTGAGTCTTCGTACACAACGGTACATTGTGAAAGGAAAGCCCCATACCTTCCTTCCCCCGTGCGAGAAAGCCGGAGGAAAGACGCAAAGACAGTCTCGTAGTAATGGAAAACCAGAAGGAAGAAAGACGCAAAGAACGACTCGTAGTAATGAAAAACCAGACTTTTTTCGACAAGCCTTATCACGCTCAGGAACCCTCCTTTATGTATCTGACAATCGGGCTCTCTAGCATGGAGTGCGTGTCTCCCAAGGTGTTGAGAACCGAACTGTTTTGACAACGAAAAGGGAGCACTCCTTGGGACCTTCAGCAAATAGTGCGGTAGGAGAGCAATGAAGGAAGGACGTGAGGAGGTCAGTGAAGGAAGAACCAACATAGCTAGTGTCGGAGAACAGTAGAGTTTATGTTTAATTTATGCTTGTAGTCTTATACCGATCAGTCATCAGTGCTCATCACTCACGATGGAGGAAGGGCGGACGCCATCACTCACAATGGAGGAAGAGAGGCAGATCGATATTTATCTTTCTGGATTAGTTACACAGTTTCTACCTGAGATGGTGCTTACAGTGGTTGGAGGCGATGCAGGACTCACGCATCCAGTAAAACTGGTTACCAAAGTTCTGCAAATGCACAGAACTGCAGCAGAAGACGAATATCCAAAAGTTGTCTACTCTCATGTCTGTGATATACCAGGGCCAACGCAGTTTGAGTGTTGGGATGTTCGGAACTACACTTGCAAAGATGTTCCAGTTCCTCGTAGAACTGGAAAGTATCTTCAACTCATGTATCTCGGTGAACCTTTGTCCAATGTTGCTCGAGCTCCCATCTCCCAACCTTTTGTGGTGAAGCATGGTCCCCCCAGTCGAATTATAGTCCGCGGGAGAACAACAGGAGAACAGTTGGAACAGCTAGAGGCTGAGGTGGTCGATATGTATGGAAATCTGTGCTATGAGTGCCCCGGGAAGCTCTGGTTCACCTTGACTGTTAACAAAGCCAGAATACTTCCCAGAGATGGAATCAATGAGCCTTGTCAACTGCTTAGCAGTTCCACAGGAGATCTCAAAGCGGGGGTTTGCAGGTTCGACAAGTTCGAAATCTGCACTGGGACCGAAGGAATATATCACATGCAGGTTTGGTATGGCAGAGAGGATGTTATTTCTTCCCCAACCATAACCGTTCTGATGACCTCAGGATATATAGCCCAATATGTGTCCAAGCGCTCGAGGGACTTACATTACTGGACTCAGGTAACCACGCTTAACATATGAAATAAGCAGACCTAGTTAGCTAGGATCTTGTTTATTTATGTGCTCGTATAATGCTCAGGGCCTAGGCTTCCTGATGTCGCGTGATCATAAGAACATTTCTTACATTTTGACCAGAAAAATGTCGCCTTAGGATGTGGTATGTATCTAATATAGACCACTCAGATCCCAACCGCACTGGCCTTAAACCAGGAACTGGAGTCAATGGCGCAACTAAAGTCCGAAATTCACGAGGGGCTCGATCTCTTGAAAGCTCGTTTGGCGACACTCCAGATCAAGGACAACCTCTTGGAAGGTACGCGTATCGACTGCACTTAGTTATTCTCAGAAGTCTTGAGCACTTTAGGTAAATTCCTAGTGAGGTTTCTACACTTCTAGAAAATACTGTGAAGGATGAGATGTTTCCTGAACGATTGATCCTGAACACCTTCGAATGAAAATTGGGATTCTAGCTATAGTACTAACATCTCAAAAGGCCTAGCTTGTACAGTTGCTCTTCGTTATATATTGACACTGCAATTGACAAGCCTTAACAACGATGAGGGTGTTATGTCATGCGCATGCCATCTCTATCTATCTACAGCGGGTATTGATGAGTTGCGAGAGAAGAAAAGAAGATTAAAGGCGGTTCATGTGAAAGATGAGAGGTTCTTGGTAAGGGAGAGGCTCTTGGACCGTGAGGTAAAGACGCGAGAGAATGTGAAGAAGACAATAGAGGAGCTACCCGCGCCGCAATCATCTCCTCTAGGCATTTGTGAGAGAAGGCGCCAGAATTTAATGAAGACTGGTTCACCACCGACTGACATTTTCGACATGGTGGTAATGCTAGCTGAAGTAGAGGATACCCGCTTTAACAGGTAACCTTTTATCGTTTGATACCATCTTCGTTAACTTTTAATGATTCTATTTAATATAATACTGTCTTTGTAACTATTAATCTATTAACAGAATCTATCTCTGATACGGTCTTCATAAATATTAAGATTCATAGCTCGAAGTACGTGGTTACTGATAACCAAAGAATTATGTGTTGTATTCCGACTTTAGCAGATGTTATGATCGGAGATAAATGTTGGTGAGCATGAACAAAATAGAGACTCAATTATAGTTGAGATATTACATCTTATGAATCGGATTTATTTTCTCTGCATGCATGTGTACAGCATACTCTCAATCTACCTAGGAGTCAGCAACATGCTGTCAATTGTCTGCGAGACTCGTAAGGAGCAGCAAGAGCTGAAGGAGATTTGTGAGAGCAATGGACGATTTGAAATTCTTTCCATTGAGGAACTGAACGCTAGGTACGTGCTTACGTGGCCGCTCTGAGTATTTCTCTCCGTATTCATGAGCAAGAGTCTGAATAGTTGGTTGTTTGCCATGCAGTTCTCCTGATGTACCAACGTATTACTATCATCGTCAACGACTTCTCAAACTTCCCGAGCCGTCGTGGATTGATGGACAGAGACCAGAAGGGTTTTTGGGTTTTGCAGTAAATTTCATCCACCTCAAGCCTGATCACTTAAACCTTCGCGCCATTCTCTTCTACCACCTTCTGGGCGACGCCCACGTGTATGATACCGAAGGGAATCTGAGAATTGGACTGCAAAGTCTGCGGCATCCACAAGGAGCAATGTCTTTGGATGGGTCCTTGGTCACGTATCCACATCGACATCATGTAGGACGAAGGTAAGAAGCTCCGAAGACCTGCTTATTCAAACAAGACATTAATTCTTACTTGATCATGATCCAAACAGCTAGCTCATGTTGTAAGTGATTATTATAAACTCACATGATCTTCTTATACATGTTCGGAGGAGTTCAGGTCACTGAGTGCTAGAACTGAGAACTAAATATGGAGTATACTAACAAGTGAATGGTGAACCTCACGTGCTTGCAGTTTAAATTTTATGGATGTGTGATGGTTGTGCAGTGATCCCACGATCACCTTCTCCTCAGTACGTTTCGAGGAGCGAGCTCAGTGCAGCTTGGTGCCACCAGGTCGTGAGGTTTTTGAGAGGGAAAAGACGTGGTACGATCTCAGAATGCAGATCATGGAGAGACGGGAGAAAGAAGAAAGGTGCGAGAGACGAATAGACGGCATCACCGCGCAAATTGCACACTGGGAATATATGTTTGCCCGCTTAACAGGATCTCATAATCAAGTGGGAAAAGAGGTGGAATATCTTGCCAAAGAGATCGCCACCCTAAGACTTGCCGCTGACCGCATCGACTACACATTAACGAGAAAGGAGGAGTACAAGATGCGAATGTTCCTCGTGGAGCATTGATCAACGCTTCGTAAGGCTAGCAGGAGATCCATTATGCAGTTACTGTATCTGAGAACCCTGTTTAGTACTACACAGAAGTATTACAATATATCTGGAGACTTACCTCCATGCTAGTTCTCGTAAAAAACACTACATTAGAGGGTGTGAAAGTTAGTAACGAAGAATCTGTAATGGGAATTAGGAGAAAAGCAGTACTTTATCAAGGTTGACTTTGTGTGGATTGCTAACGAGTGCCCTTAAGCTTGCTCTTGTGACTTGACAGGACTATTTCAGTCTCCCATTTGTTCTCTCTTCTGAAAATTCTCCACTACCGAATTGAAAAACAAGTACGTATACTGATCATAAAAAACTCCCGGCCGCTTTTTTCTCCAGGTGCTCCAAGGTCAGAAGGAGTAGGCGGACTGCTGGCCGAAGGCCCTCTCACCAGAGAGCGAAGAAGACTTAGCAAATTTTCACACTTTGAAGTTAGATAGATACTAAACGAAAATACTTTAATAAGAAAGTCTTTTCATGGTATTCATGTACCGTTTTTTGGGCCACATCCTGACGAAACTCTCTATCTTTTGCGATCAATCTTCACTCCTCCCTTCTTGTCTCTTACTTGTCTTTGCTCTTGAAAGAAATTACTGAAACCCTTATGTCTAGATTTATAAGTTTAGAGCGAATCCTGATTTTAGATTGATCTTCCATAGTATTCTTCAAGACCTAAGAAAGTAGGTGGTATTGCAGTTCTATTTAACACTACATCTATAGGCTATGTACTATGTCAGTACTATGTCCAAATTAAAATGTTCGCAAAACTAGAAGTTTGCTCTAAACCAGCTTTGAAGTTCACTCTTCGCTAATATCAGGTTGATATTCAACCTACTTGATGTTTATACTGCAACAGGAAAACCTAATATCTATAGTGGCTAGTTAAATAGTTAGTTGCTCTATAAACATCGATAAATTTCTCAGAATAAAACCTCAAAAGTTAATTCTTAAGCAGACAAATAGAAAACAGCAGTAAGAGATTACTATGTATACTTTACACATGTCAAATGATATTGATTTATTTTACAAAAATATTTTAATATTTAGTACAAAAGAATTCATAAAATACAAAAAATACTAATAAATCACTCAAGAATAATATGAAATATTAGACATGTGTACAAGTACAATTTCCTAGATAACGATAGGAGACAACATGCACATATATATCTCAATAATATTGGTTGAGTTTCCTAAATTACTAAATACATAAAATATATTAAGCATCAGTAATCACTTGAGATTTATCTAGGAAATTAATTAACATAAGCATCAATTTTGAACAAAAAGCAAAGACTACATTATATCTATACAAGTATATATCATGCAAAGTACACTAAAATTTTATGTATATACTCATCATACACACTTGATGTAGTATTTCTTATATATCTTCCCTAGCATATCTCTTTGATAATCATAACGTTCGATGCTAGTTATGTTGAAACTTCATAGTTTGCATAATATCCAAAATGATTATTCCATGAATATGATAAGAAATCATATATTTCTATATTAAATATTTCTCCATATATTTTCTTATGAACTTTATCATAGAGAAAGTAACAAATCTGATATTTTTTCTATCTAATATAGAAAAACTAGATACTAACTAAAATATCACACAACTATTCACACAGAAGCTTGGGAAGACGTTTCCTGCTTCCAGGTCACTTCTTCCGGTCTTCTCAATACCGTCTTCCTGAAGCAATTCTCGGCTTCTGGGAGTTCAACTCGGCTTCTCACACCTCCAGAAGATTACTCCTGCTTCGTAGAAGTCGACCAGCAACGGCTGTTATACATTACTCTCTCACATTCCAACGGGTTAGATTAATCACAAGGTGTATGCCCCTTGTAGCCTTCCCATGCTTTTGTCTACGGAAACGGTCTTCTTGCAGCACTACAACGACATTCATCTTCATGGAAGCTCAATAGAAGTCTCGGAAGCTCCCTAGAAGAAGGTAAGAAGATGGAGAAGATGAAGGAAGATGAGAAAAAAGAGAAAATCCAAACGAGAGAAAGACAAGATAAGAATAAGAAATTAAGACTCCGACAGGCTTCTAGTCCGGATCCTGACTAACAAGTCATCCCTGCTTGTAATAATTTTAGAGGAAGACAACAAACGTGCGTACAGTTACACAGTCTTCTACTTGAGGATGTCGTCTTCTGCTGTGAGAAGAAGGCTTCTTCCTTCTTCTCTCGCTGCTTCGACTACTCTGTCTTCTGCGATCCCTTACCCATAAGACCGTCCGTACATGGATCCGAAGTGCTCCACTAGACGAGCCAAGCTGCAAATCTGCACAACTGCTGACAGTCACCGCCACTCAAGAAGAATGTTTCTCATGCACAATCGGGAGTGAATTCAAGGAAACCCACCACCGCCAGGACATAGGCAAAGCTTCTGCACTCAAATCAGCAATCCATTCCCCGAGAAGAAAGCACATGGGTGTTGGGAAGCTCACTCCCTCTACTTCCTGCTCCTACTCCTCGACACACCAGTCTAGCCAGCAGGCCTACACGAGGATGTCGTTCCCTGCTCCTAAACTGTCCACTACCTCCATCTACATCTTCGAACCACTGCTGGCAACGAGCATGCAGACCCCTCTGGTGTAATCCCAATCTATTCGTATGTCTCTAACATCGGGTGTAGTGTGTGTGCGCACAGTAGTGTACACTAATGTACCTAGTGTGCCTCTCATGTGTATAATGTGTTCTCATGTGTCTTGAATGTGTGTCAAATCTTACTCTTCGATCTTATTTATGCAGCTGCCTTGAGACGCGGAGGGACTCTCCTCCAATCCTCGACTACAACCAAGGAGAGATGGGCGCTGTCAGAGGGCTGCCAACCGCACATGTAAGTGGTTCCCTTTCCTAATTAGCCATCCATCTTACTACTCCTACGATGCCTACTCTGCCAGATGGTCATCGATCTAATATTACACTAAAACTGCCACCTCTTAAGATAGCATGTTCAGTTCCTACTTAAGTTTGGACAAGTCAACTGCGCTTTGCTACCTACTTTGATTGCTCGGCTGCAATCTCTATTGGATCTACTCCTACCTGAACTCCTAACTCAGCTTCTGATTAGCTAGGAAGCCCTGCAATTACCTCGGGTGTCACTGAGATGGCTTCCTCCTCAACAGTCGTTGCTGGCTCTACTGCTTCTGCTTCTACTTCGGAAGACGGAAGCGTCTTTTGGGAAGGTGGGTCGACTTGTGCTTCCTCGCTCTTCTGAGGTACTAGTTCGACACTAGGAGTCATGGTGACCTCATAGGGGTCCGGGGAAGTCGCTTCCTCCACTCGAAATACTTGGGCTTCCAACAAGGAAACTTTCTAGGATTTTTGGCAATACAATTATCCTTCAGAGGGACGTGATTTATTATAAGAAAATTCTGGAGAAAATTTTGCTTTCTTTAAGAAAGAAGTGATGTATTTTTGCTGTGTCTACTGAAGCACCTAGCATGATGTTATGTGACCTTGTAAACAAGAATACCTCCCCCTCCTTCATCCTCCTAATCGGATCCACTTTGTTTGGGTCTGACTTCCAATGAAATGATCCACACAAATGAGGAACGATTAGAACTTCTCTAACTCCAAATGTAGACTTCGCACCTGAAAGCGTGAGATGAACTTCCTCAAGTCGAGATAAGATCTTCTCACAATCTGCGATGTGATCGATGACGTATCGCCGACACCCCCTCTGATCTAATGTTTCATCCTTCTCATCCTCCACACATCCTTTGATGGAGATGTCAGCCAAGAACGGCATCATCTTTTCAGGGGTGAAGTCTCTTAGAACCCTATTCATCTCTTTCATCATGTGTGCTATCGAGTTGGTAGCTCCATGTGATAAAGTACACATCTTAACCAATCCCAAAGGTGTCCTCATTGTCGTGAAGCTTCAGCTCTCCTCCGCTAGTTGAAACTGATCATATCATGAGTAAAGATCTCTCATTGAGTAAATTGCTCTTCCTGCAAACGCTTCAGCAAACTCATCCACAATTGATCTCATCTGAGCATTTCTGATTGTTACTACATTCACCGGTTGCATGTCTTGGATGAAACATAACGACCCATTCTTCTTAGACATTGTAAACCATCTGCTCGAATACAATGTAAACGACGGCTACAAGATCTTCATCCTCATCTTCTCTTTCAGCAACTCCATCAGTTTAGGCAATTGAGCCCGCGGTACTGGAATTGGTCTTAGATTCTATGACACGTTGTCACGCTACTTGGCGGCTACATGTTATATTTCTACTCCGACGCTTGAGTTTAGTAGTTCTAGAAGTTAGCTTATATTACTTCTAGTTGTTTATGTATATGTTTGACACCTTTGCATACGGCGTTAACACTATTTTGAGTCTTAGTAGGTTGATTACCATGTTGATAGGGCTTAAGCTCATGGCTTGTATTTGCGTGTCGCCCATGCACGCTTTCTAGCTGATTTAAGTTATTTTCGGGGCTGCGTGTCGTTTTAGGTAGTTTAAGTTTTACGCTCGCACTCCAGGGGCTTGATGTGGTAGCCTATGAGTAAAACTAAGTTGCCACGTGGTTTAGGGTACTAAAGGACAACCAAGTGGAGCTATGAACTCCCATTGGTCTATTTTTGTCTTTTGTTAAACTCTAAATTTAGAAACAGAGCTCTAGAGTAGAGTTCGAGCATTTGGTGGGGGATCTTCGAAATCTGAGAGCACAGGGAGAGAGGTCTCGTCATGCCAAGCACTTCCAGTGAAAATTTCGATCGATTTGAGTCAATAAAGACGGAGTTATGAGCAATTGAAGTTCGGATTGTGCTAGAATTGAATCATTTTGGTTGGATTTAGGGTTTTCAGTGTCACTCGCAGCAGATTTGAGGAAATTGCTTCAAAACTTCGAGGTTGTGTTCTCCGCCAGCAGGGCTACGATTTCACAAAAAGTTTCATATCAATTGAGCAACTGAGTAATTCAGGGCGGCCGCTGAAGCTGAGGGGGTCTGAAAAGCTCTTAATCTAGAGCAGCGACTTCAGAGGAGGAGATCTACAGTTCTGTGTACATTCAGGAGTCCCAACTTCACAGGGATGTTCAGCACCCTGTAGACTGCAAATCCTGTAAGAAACTTCGAAATTGATCGAGCCAAACTCCTGTTATAGGTTGAAATAGCCAGCTAGGTATCAGAAATTGCCGTAGTTTTCTTGCTCAAAACTTTTCTGTTCATATCTCCGTGTCAGAATTTGATCTCAGGCTGAAATTTCGTCTGTGAGTTCAGTAGTACCTCATTTGCATGTAGGGGAAGTTTAGAGGTCTAAACCTTCATATTTTTGCTCTCCGTGAGTGTCAAAGTTCACCGCCGAATCCTATTACTGCCAGCTAGACCTGAATTTCGCCTTCTGGGTATATTACTAGATCTTACACATCTGTGTGAGTGTTTATAGCCCTATTGTGACCTGAAAGCCAACCTCTTGAGTGAACAACCACAGCCAGAAGCCCGGCGCTTTCCTAGGTAGACGGATTACACTCCGACATACTCTCTTTTTGGTGAACTCGACGTGAAACACCTAGGGTGGGAGTTTTCTTAAGAGTGTTACAGGATCAGATATCATGGCCAACCAAGGATCATCAAGTGGAGGTGCTGCTGCTGCTCAGCAACCTATTCAGTTTGATGCTGCTACGATGAAGATGTTCCAGGCTTTTTCCATGTTCATGCAGCAGCAGCAGAGCACAGAGAGGAAGGAGGTGTTAGCAACCAAGGCGTTGCAATCTGTGGTGCACCAGATGGACCAGTTCAAGGGTACAGATATTTCCAAGTATGTGCGATACTATGCTAGGAGATGGAGGTGAACAAGGTGCCTGAGAAGGAGATGGTGGAGAACTTTGAGCTTGCTGTTGTCCCTGAGATTCGTGGGCGTGTGAAGGAGCTCAAGCAGCAGCAAGGACAGAGTTGGGAGAGCTTTATGCGAGCTTTGAAGGAGGAGTAGTACACTGAAGATTTAGAGAGGGTGACCAAGAGAACGTTCTTGGAGTGGGTGGTTAAGCCCAACAAAGGTTTGTCCGTAAATGAGTTGTTAAGGGAATTTGATCGTCAGTATGCTCAACTTTCTAGGACAGAAAAGCTTACATTAGAGGTGGAGAAGACCGAGCTTTTCCTACAAGCAGCGGACGTGACTATTCAGGAGAAGCTTGAGCTGTTGCTGGAAGACAAGAGTGAGGAGAGAGGATTGAAGACTGACTGGAAGGAGGTTGAAGATGCTGTCTCTTTGCTGACCAAGAGACAGAGAAGAAGGGACAAGGTGGTGGTAAGTGAAGCAGCACCTCTGATAATTCCTGTCAAGCAGTTGCCTGCTAAGCCCGCTTTGGTAATTGCTAGAGAGGAAGACTCACCGCTTGATGAGTTGATTAAGGGTATGAAGGAGCTTAAGCTTAAGCTCACTAGGTTAGAAGAGAAGGAGCAGAATGTACAGCCTGCTATGCAGAGACCTCAGATGAGGGAAGGCTTTGTTCATCGTTGTATATGGTGCGATAGCCTAGACCATGTAAGAAGAGATTGTGGAGAGTTTTCAAATGCATTGAGGAAGGATCTTATCTTCTTCAAAGATGGTAAGATCCATTTGAGAGAGACTGGGATGATGCTGGGAACCAACTTTGGCAAGGGTGGTATGAAGAGACTTGTGAATGATATATCAGCATCACATGCTGTTTCTCTTGTGAATGCTGCTACGTGTGGAGTGAAAGTGGAAATGGAGAGAGAGAAAGGGACTACTGGGTTGTGGTCAGATGTAGTGCGGTCCGTAGCTAAAACAGAGCTAGACAAGGATGTGCTACGAAGGGTTGGCAACTCAATTAGAGAAACTACAGGATGGAATGACCCTGTGGATACTATGTCAGTGCATGCTTATGTTGCAAGAAGTCAACATGAAGCTCTACTAGAAGAAAAACGCAGGAGGGAGGATGCAGGTGAGGCTTCTACAGCCAAACGACCTGCTACAAGGAGTGAAAGGGCTAGACCAGATGCAAGGCATGGGACAACACCTACTCGGGAGGAGACTATGGAGGATCTACCATCTACAACACCAAAGGAGAAGGAGAGAAGCAAGGAGAAGGGTAAGATGCCTGCATACAAACTTCAGTCTTACATTGAGATTGCTACAGACTTGAAGCAAGTGTTAGAGAACCGTATCTTGAATGGGAAAGTTGAGTTTACTTTGGGTGAGATTCTTGAGATTGCAAAGCGTGAGTTCCATGAGGTTATCATAGATATCATCAAGAGGAAACGTCAGATTTTGGGTGAAGTAGCTACGCTTAACGCTTTAGAGACCAAACTGTCGGAAGATGAGGAAGATGAGATTGCTGGTTATTGCTCTCAAGTATCAGAGGGAAGATTAGATCAGCACGTGAGGTTTGAAGATGAGGTGGAAGCATCGCAGAAGAGCCATTATTCTCACAACCATTGGGCGAGAGCAACCACAGAGACCTTAGTGAAGCTGGGAGATCTAGAGGAACCTATGATGGCATTGATTGATCACGGCTCAGAGATTAATCTGATGTCTAAGGAGCTGTACAAGCGTGGGAGGTGGTCCATAGACACCGACCATGGGTGGCTTATCCGTGCTGCCAACAACCAGCGGGGAGAACTCTATGGTGCTTGCCCCAACATCAAGGTAACTGTGGATGACATCAGTGATGTTCAGAATTTCTTTGTGCAAGACATGTCAACCTATCCTATTATTCTAGGGCAGCCTTACATTACTGCTGTTAGAATGGAGACACGAGTTATGGATGATGGTTCAGCCTATGCTAGGATACGTAGTAGAGATGGCAAAAGAGCTGTTCAGTTTTTGACCGTTGCTGCAGAACATGAGAGAAATCGTGATAGCTTGAGAGACCGTCCACTAGCTAAGATTACTCAAGAGTTTAGAGAGTCTAGGGGTTTTGGCAGAGTATCATTGAAGAGCGAGACTTCAACGGTACAGTAGAGATAGGATTCTCGCCTGATCCAGTAGAGCAGGAAGCTTTATCCACTAGCTTCTTAGGATTGACGGCATGTGGGTCAGTGTGTTATAGGAAGGTTGAGAATCTGAAGAGGTTTGAGAGGCAACATGTGAAGTGTGTACAGCAGTCTTTGTGGGACAGTGGAGAGTTAGCAGGAGATGAATATATATCTGGAGTGTTTGAAGAGCAGTATTTGGTAGATACTATAGGGGAGTTGAAATCTATAGTAGAAAGTTCTGTAGATGATGTAGATAGAGTGGTGAGAGTGAGCTCCAAGGAGCTTTATGATGTAATTGATAAGTTTATAGATCGACAAGAGGTGTATGTGGAGACCAAGTACAAGTCAGTGGCAAAGAAAGTCAAACCAGTGGCTTTGCCTTTACCACTCGATTACAATCAGAAGATGGAGCAAGCTGCACGAGAACCGACGCTTAGAGGACCGAGAAGAATTGGACACCAGTTTACAGAAACAACACTGAAGGACCTGAGGATTGGAGGTGATGGATTTCTTACTGAGCAAGAGAAGAAGAGCTTCAGGGAGATGCTATCTAGGCATGGTAAGGCATTTGCGTTTGAGTCACATGAAGTAGGATGTGTAGATCCAAGTGTAGTTGCACCTATGGTAATCTTTACTATACCGCATGTGCCTTGGAATCTACGTCTTATCCCTGTACCTAGAGCTCATCTACCAAAGTTGATAGACTTGCTCAATGAGAGGATTAGGATGGGTATCTTGGAACCATCTATAGCTCCCTACTCTAGCAGATGGTTTACTGTTCCGAAGAAGAGTGGAGCTTTGAGATTCATTCAAGATATGCAGCCAGTTAACAAGGTGACTATCAGGAATATGGGTATAGGACCTATTGTAGACGAGTTTGCAGAGGCTTTTGCTGGTCGTGCTATCTATTCAATGGGAGACTTATATTCAGGTTACGATCAGTTTCAGTTATCCTCTGAGAGTAGAGACTTGACTATAATGAGGACACCTTTGGGGTTACTAAGGATGTGCACCTTGCCACAAGGTGCTACCAATTCTGTAACACATATGATGAATGGCATGAATAAAGTTTTGAGGGATTTCATTCCTGAAAAAACTATGCCATTTCTTGATGATGTGCCGATCAAAGGGTGTGCTGAGGAGGAGAAGAATGAGGTAATGGATCAGAGGGGGTGCCGTAAGTTTGTTGCAGATCACATAGCCGACTGTGATAAGATATTGAGTCGACTGGAGCAGGTTCATTTGACTTTATCAGGAGCAAAGTCTGTATTTGGAGAACATGAGGTGTTAATAGTGGGACATCTGTGTGGATCTTATGGTCGGAAACCTTGTCCAAACAAGGTTGATGCCATCCGAAGAATGAAGGAGACATGTGGATCGGTTACTGAGGTGAGAAGGTTTCTAGGTGCATGTGTGTTTTATCATATATGGATTCCACACTTTGCACATGTAGCAGATCCGTTGTACAAGTTGCTGAGGAAGGGGTAGAGATTTCAGTGGCAAGAGGAGCAAAGCGAGTCTATGAAGAAGTTGAAGGATATGTTGTCTTCACCACCAACTCTACGGAAGGTAACATAGGAGTTGGGCAGATCTGTTATCCTTACTGTTGATACTAGTCCTATTGGCATTGGGTGGGCTATAGGACAAGATGATAAGGATGGAAATAGATATGTGGTGCATTTTGGTGCTAAGGTATTAAGTTCACGGTAGAGAGACTATCCTCAAGTCAAGAGAGAGCTATGGGGAGTAGTTACTGCGATGAAGAGTGATAAGGAATACTTGATAGGAGCACCTGTGGTTGTGGAGACAGATTGTTTACCTCTCCTAGGAATGATTACTAGCTGTACAACTCCAGACATTGCTATGTTGAGGTGGATAGCATATATCAAGTCCTTGAACCCAGAGTTTAGACATATTGCAGGAAAAGATAATCATG
Source organism: Asterella californica (assembly GCA_036924285.1). NCBI lineage: Eukaryota > Viridiplantae > Streptophyta > Marchantiopsida > Marchantiales > Aytoniaceae > Asterella > Asterella californica. The sequence continues at coordinate 1,401,873 of JAYKYS010000013.1, forward strand.
TGGCAGATATGTTATCAAGGGCTAGGTACTACGGTGAGAAAGAAATGGTAGATGACCAGGAGGATGTGGGAACAGAGTTCTATTCTAGTGTTCTTGTTAGAAAAGATAGAAGCTGTTTTGCAGCTCCATTGGAGTTATTTGAGGAAACTATGTATGATGGCGAGTGGTTGAATCTTGGGCGCTATTTGAGTTCATTGGAAAGGCAAGAAGGCTGATCTGATGCAGATTTCAAGAGGATCCGTAGAATAGCTTATGGGTACTTTATATATGGAGGACATCTATGGAAGCGCCCTAAGCTACAAGGAGGTGTACCACAACGGGTGGTATGTGACTTGGGATTGCAGCAGAAGTTGATCAAGGAGTTCCATGAGAGTTTATGGGCCGGTCATAGAGGAGTTTGGGCTACATTTGCCAAGATGAAGGAAAAGTATTGGTGGAAGGGTATGTATAAGGATGTAGTGCAGTTTGTTTCATCCTGTATACCTTGCCAGATGTATTCCAACGTACGTCGTCGTGATGGATTGCATCCTACTTATCCTTTAGCCATTCATTACAAATGGGTAGTTGATCTGGTAACTATGTCATTTGGACTTGGACAAATGAGGTATCTAGTCTTGGCTAGAGAAGATCTATCTAACCAAGTCGAAGGCCGTGCCCTGAGGACAAAGACCACTGCTAGTGTCTGCCGCTTTCTACTTGAAGATGTTATTTGTAGGTATGGGTGTGTGGGAAAGATCACTGCAGATAGGGGTGAGCTGGATTCACAAGAAGCAGTTGAGTTCTTCAAGCGATTGGGAATCAAGTTGGCGTTAACCACTGCTTACAATCCTGAAGGGAATGGCAAAAGCGAACGAGGTCATCCGCCAATCATCAAAGCTTTGGTAAAAGCTTGCAAGGGTAAGATCCGTGAATGGCCTAGACTGCTACCATTTGCTTTGTGGGCAGATCGTACAACTCATAGTACCGTTACAGGTTACATGCCAGCAGAGTTGATACTAGGACAAAAACCTGTGATGCCGATTGAGGAGGTTGTGTCTACTTGGAATGTTTTGCCATGGGAAGATGGTAGAAGTACGGAGGATCTTCTTGCATTAAGGATCCAACAGTTGGAACGGAGACCTGAGGATGTTGCCAAAGCTGTGGAAAGGTTGAAGACTGCTAGAGAGAGAAACAAAGGCAGATTTGATAGAACGCATAGATTACGACCCAAACCAGTTAAGGAAGGTGATTGGGTGTTAGTCTATGATAGTAGTCTTGATAATCAGCATAGCGCTATCAGAAAGTTTTCCAAGAGACGGTTCGGACCTTATGTGGTGTTAGAAGTTTATGATAATGTCACATATTCTTTGAGAGAGTTACATGGTGCAGTGCTCAAGATACCAGTCGCAAGGAAGAGAATCAAGCTCTTTAGAAGGAGAGGGGAGGACCAGAATATTGCAGAGCTTACTGAGGATGAAACTGAAGACTCAATGCAGGTTGAAGATGAGTTTGAAGTCGAAGCTGAAGAGTCTTGATCTGGATGGCACATACCGGAGGATGTGCAGGTTCAGAGGGGGTGGATGTCACGCTACTTGGCGGCTACATGTTATATTTCTACTCCGACGCTTGAGTTTAGTAGTTCTAGAAGTTAGCTTATATTACTTCTAGTCGTTTATGTATATGTTTGACACCTTTGCATACGGCGTTAACACTATTTTGAGTCTTAGTAGGTTGATTACCATGTTGATAGGGCTTAAGCTCATGGGTTGTATTTGCGTGTCGTCCATGCACGCTTTCTAGCTGATTTAAGTTATTTTCGGGGCTGCGTGTCGTTTTAGGTAGTTTAAGTTTTACGCTGGCACTCCAGGGGCTTGACATGGTAGCCTATGAGTAAAACTAAGTTGCCACGTGGTTTAGGGTACTAAAGGACAACCAAGTGGAGCTATGAACTCCCATTGGTCTATTTTTGTCTTTTGTTAAACTCTAAATTTAGAAACAGAGCTCTAGAGTGGAGTTCGAGCATTTGGTGGGGGATCTTCGAAATCTGAGAGCACAGGGAGAGAGGTCTCGTCATGCCAAGCACTTCCAGTGAAAATTTCGATCGATTTGAGTCAATAAAGACGGAGTTATGAGCAATTGAAGTTCGGATTGTGCTAGAATTGAATCATTTTGGTTGGATTTAGGGTTTTCAGTGTCACTCGCAGCAGATTTGAGGAAATTGCTTCAAAACTTCGAGGTTGTGTTCTCCGCCAGCAGGGCTACGATTGCACAAAAAGTTTCATATCAATTGAGCAACTGAGTAATTCAGGGCGGCCGCTGAAGCTGAGGGGGTCTGAAAAGCTCTTAATCTAGAGCAGCGACTTCAGAGGAGGAGATCTACAGTTCTGTGTACATTCAGGAGTCCCAACTTCACAGGGATGTTCAGCACCCTGTAGACTGCAAATCCTGTAAGAAACTTCGAAATTGATCGAGCCAAACTCCTGTTATAGGTTGAAATAGCCAGCTAGGTACCAGAAATTGCCGTAGTTTTCTTGCTCAAAACTTTTCTGTTCATATCTCCGTGTCAGAATTTGATCTCAGGCTGAAATTTCGTCTGTGAGTTCAGTAGTACCTCATTTGCATGTAGGGGAAGTTTAGAGGTCTAAACCTTCATAGTTTTGCTCTCCGTGAGTGTCAAAGTTCACCGCCGAATCCTATTACTGCCAGCTAGACCTGAATTTCGCCTTCTGGGTATATTACTAGATCTTACACATCTGTGTGAGTGTTTATAGCCCTATTGTGACCTGAAAGCCAACCTCTTGAGTGAACAACCACAGCCAGAAACCCGACGCTTTCCTAGGTAGACGGATTACACTCCGACAACGTGCGGTACTGTGAAGATAACCATCGGGGTAACAACGTATGGGTCTACACACCAATCTCATGTGGCTCAAAGACAAATGCTTTCTCATGCCGTGAAAGCATCTCCTTGAAGTACATCCTCTCTTCTGGTAGAAGAGACTCATCAGATCTAATCTTTAGCTCTTCAAGGGTCTATATCCTATCACTACAGGATCTCTCAAACTCTTCTCTCTTGTGTATGTTACGGTTCGTCTTGATACTAAGAGTGAACCCTAAGCAGCATTTGCTCTAGCCTCTTATTTGAGTAATATTAACATTTTGCTACATTTTCTTAGACATGAGTTCATCAAATGAAGCAAGAGGTAAGTACTATATTCCTTTCTCTCAACAGGATGATGACGAGAACTTGATGGAATGGGTATGGGTATTGACACCGGACTTCAATAGCGTGCTTTAGACACACTACCATAGGAACGATGAGCTTAAGCAAATCGAACTTGCAAAAGTATTGGATTTTGTACTACCTAGACCTGATGTAAGTGATTTCTAGTGCACTTGATTTAAGTCAATTTTGTCATGAACCAATGCGGTTCTATCTCCATTGTAGGATCTCATGTGAGATGTTTGTTTCTCCTCTTTTCTAGATTCTCATATGTTTGGAGTTCATTCGTGGTTATAATCTAACGATCCAAAAAATACTAGTTCGTGGTTGCATTATGGAGATCACTCCAGAACTGATAAAGAAGATATGAAATTTATCGAAAGGTACAAATAATCCACCTACTTTGGTGAAGCAATAGATGATCAAAGATTGGTTCTCTAAGCGAGATAAGGTGCAAAAGAAGTACTTTGCCACAGAGTGCTTGCAAAACCATTCAAGATAATAGACTCGAAAGTACCTTGAACCAAATGTGGAACGCGAAGATTATGGATGTCGAATTGAGAGGCCTCGAGGTTCTCAGGGAAGCATTATATCTCCCATCCTGACCAATTTATACCTCGACAGACTCGACAGAGAGATCCTAAGGATCCGAAAAATCTAACTCAAAAAAAGCTCCCCGGGGTATCGTTGAGCCAATCCCATATATGAGCGACTGCTGTACATCTCGAAAAACTCGGTGATGCAGATGGGATCAGCAGCCTTGCTTCGAGAGAAGAGGAGACGGTTTCAAATTGTCAGAAGAAAAGATATACCCTTTGCGGATCCCAAGGACCTTAAATTCATGTGTTCCAGCTGATCAACTGTGAGCTACTCAACAGGAGTTTCTCAAAAGAGGTCACACGAGTGTTGGTTAGATATATGCAATCAAAAATTGAATGAGATAACAAGAACATGACTGGGAAGAGTTCATCTTCCATTCTTTCGAGTAATTGGTGTTGTTCTTTCAATCACACTTGAAGGATTTGACCAAGAAGAGAAGATGTTGGACTGTATTCATAGGCATGATGATCATGTAGATTCTTGACAACCTCCGAGTTTTTCTTGCTGGTCTTGCTGATCGTGATGGAGTGACGTAAAAGACTATCAAGAGTCAGCGAAAGAAGATGACGATGAGGACTCTACAGAAAGAAGAGCCAGAAGAATCACATGTACATGATGATAATGAGCAACACTTTGGTCAAGATGAAGAAGATGCAAAACTGTAAAGGGAAGCTGAGCCTGATGTTGTTCACTCAGAGGAAGATTCTGACCAATGGATCAAGGCGGAGGAAGTCTCTCGAGCTAGAGAATGTAGGTCAAAGTTCAGATATGACTAGAGGCCATACATTGAATATGAGCTAGAGATGTGTGCGATTGATGACGACGTGGATCGGTTCCTTGCAGAACTAGATCAGAGTAAGTGCTTCTATCTATTATAGTTTGGAGTAAAGTAGAATGACACTTTGGAGTAAAGTAGAATGACACTTTGGAGTTCGATTGCATGAGTTTGCATTGCTCTAAGTTTTAAATGCTAACCCTGGAATATCTTTGTGTAGATTCTTCTGCTGCAATGGAGGATGAGGAGAAAGAGAACAGAAGATAAGAGAAATCATCCGACGAGCTATAACAACAAATAAATGATAAGTAAAAATTAATTTGAAGTTAATGAGTTGTAGATATGAAGCATTTTTCATAGTAGGTGGCAGTCCGTCTTGAAAGTCAGAGCAAACCTCACCCTAAAAGCTACATTCATCTCTTGTCTAGATTTGCTCTGAAATGATAAATGGTAAATGTTACCTTGGTATTTTCTTATGTAGATTCTGCGAATGTAGTGAAGGATGAGGAGCAAGAGGACAGAAGACAAGAGAAATCGCTTGACGAGCTCCAACAACAAACAAATGGTAAGTCAGCAACTGGTTTGAAGTTAATGAATTTGTTGTAGGTGGTAGTTGGACAGAGTTCGTCTTCAAACTCAGAGTGAACCTCACCCTAAAATTTGCATTCATCTCTTGTCTAGATTTGCTATGAAATGATGAGTTTTATCTTGGTATTTGTCATTGCAGATTCTGCTGTTGCCTTGGAGGATGTGGAGTAAAGGGACAGAAGGCAAGAAAAATCGTCCGAGGAGCTCCAACAGCAAACAAATGGACAACAACTGATTTGGAGTTAATGAATTTACCATAGATGACAGCTTTTGAGCTGAATTCACTTTGAAAGTCATAGCGAACCTCACCTTGAAATCTGCATTCATCTCTTACCTAGATTCACTCTGAGATGGTGACTATTATCGTGGTCGTTTCTTATGTAGATTTACTTGCTGCCATGGAGGATGTGGAGCAAGAGAACAAAAAGGAAAAGAAATCTCTTGACGAGCTCCAAACAGCAAATAGATGATAAGTCCAAAACTGTTTTCTAGTTAATGAATTATAGATATGAAGTAGATAGAAGTTGAGCAAAGTTCTCCTTGAATGTTAAAGTGAACGTCATAGATAATTCATCTCTTTTCTAAATTCGTTGTGAGATGATGAGTGTTTGCATGGCTTTTTACTACGTAGATTCTGCTACTGCTATGGAGGAGGAGGAGCAGATGAACAGAATGCAAGAGAAATCGTTCAATGAGTTGCAAGACAAAATAAATGATAAGTTAAAAACTATTCTTTACTGCAACTCATGTATGTGTTTATTTAATTATAACTGCATCAGGATTTTAAGAGAGGAAGTATTAGTATTAGTTTGTTAGTATAAATGAATTTCCGTGTTGAAGTAGTGCTAAGAGGGACAGAGAAGGGTTTGCTCTGAACTTCAAGGTGATACTTCTTTTGGTCTTGAATTCTAAGTTTACTCTGAAGTTGAGAGCAAGAGGAAAGTGGAGGATTCACTTTGAACTCTAGGGTGATCTTTCTTCTTGTCGATTTGCTACAGGAGGGTTTGCTCTCAACTTTAAGACGATCCTCCCTCGAGTCTTGAAGTAGAGAGTTCGCACTAAACTTCAGAGCGAAGAGGTAAGGTTGAGGATTTGCTTTCAACTTCAAAGTGATTGCTATAAGAGGAGGGTTTGCTAGAGTACAAAAGGAGGGTTTGCTCTGATCTTCAAGATGGTCCATCTTCTAGTCTTGAATTTCAGAGTTAGCTCTGAACTTCATAGCAAGGTTTGCTCATTTGTGCTGGATAGCAGATATTGCTGATGCATCTATTAGCTCTTTTGACAAAAGAAGATATGACAGTCATAGAGAGACTTCATCACCTGAATCATATCCATGAATCTGTGAAGTGGAGGAGAATCGATGTTGACCCATGCGTCAGAGGTCTCTCAGATGAGTTATCTAGTTTGGAACGCGAGTTAGGTTTAAAGAGATAACAACTGAAAGAGATGGATGAGACACTTCTCCAGCAACAACATCATCTGAATGAGACAGAGGAGGAAGAACAAGAAGCTGCTGCGAGTCCTTCAGAGGATCATCACTACGTGTACAAAATAGACTTGATGGGATGGTGTACACAAGTAGTCATATACAACATCCTAACTCCAGCTCAGTTGCCATTACGTCTTGGTGAATGATTGAAACAAGCTTTGATCCTGAATCAATAAAAGAGCTTTGAAGAAAGAACGGTTTCTCCAGTTGGAGAAAGTGAACTCGGAGCTCGAGCAAAAACTAAAGATGCAGCTAAGGGATGTCATCTAGTTAGCATGTAAGATGTAGGCATGTAAGTTGAGTAATTCTGTCATGTCGTCTCTGATGCTTTCAGCTCGATCATCAAGTCAGTTCGTTATTTCACCGTCTAAAGTTTTCAAACGTAGGTTTGTAGAAAATTTGATTGCAAATCAGATTTTTGCGGCAATCGAAGAAGAGCCATTCAGAAAGGCACAAAATGAAGAGAATGAAAGTAGTTCTCAAGACTCTGAGGGTTTCAGGGAAGGTATTCAAAATAGTGATCTATAGATACTTTCTCGAAACAACTTCTTTTCTTAAAAAGAAATAATCCACTTATCACTTCTTTCTTGAAAACAAGTACGTTTAACTTTTGAAAAAATGATTCACTAATCATTTTTCAAGAGAATTCTTTTTTCTAGAAGAGAAGAAGAGATCCATCGATCACCTCATTCCTCAAATCCAGTGACTCTTGCTTGAGCTGGAGTGTTCTACGGTTCACTTCTTTTCTGTTTTTACCATAACTTGGCAGAAGGAGAAGTGATAGACGTGTGATCCCAAATCGGAAGTCTCTCTTTTCATCCATGATCATGAGAAGTTCAACGCTAGCTCCGGAAACTGAAGATGACCATCAACATGCGCTAAGGTTCTAACCTTAAACGTGTCTCCATGGCTGGTACTCATCATTTTCCCTTGTTTTCTAAATTCCTTTTTCTCCGTGTACCTTTCGCCCTTTTACACTGATTACACCACCCGCTGCAGTACCCAAGTTGCCCACTAGGAACAGCAGGTGGGGGTACTCACCTTTACTACAATATTAAACAGCTCCTGAACCAGTGGAATAATCATGCTGCACAGTCCTCTGTGGGGATCAGCAACCACCGTAGATTCAACGCAAGGTCTTCATGTTTCAGTGTGTGTTAGGCGTGCATATTCTTCTGAGACACAAAATTGAATTGAAGTTGTTCAGGTGGCGATTCTGGCGTCCCAATTCTGGACCGCACATGCATTCAAAATCCGATGGGCAAAAGCAAGGCTTCCTTTTCTGGCATGTAGCACCAAGGTATTATTCTGAAATGGATCCGGAATATGAGTTCCCGAAATGAACAAAGTTGTCGATGATCCTTGCCGATTAATCATGCTAGACTGTTTATTTATTCACTTTATTACACTTCGAAGTGTACATGGAGTTTAATATATGTTCTAACTCTTCTGGCGGAAAAAGTTAGAACATATATTAATGTCTTCGTAAAATGACACAATGTGAGAATTGTAGTCTCGGTCGAATTACCAGCCTGGACTCCATTTATGGGTTATATCGTGTTGAGTGGACTACTCCGAGACGGGTTGACATATATCATTTATGAATTTATTCAACTTTTTATAATATATTATTATAAAATATTTTTATAATATTTACACGTTTTCTGATAAGAGAAAACAAAATTCACTGTACAAGGCCGTTGGGGATGCTTATTTTACTTTGTGCTCCAAATGCATAGCTCGGGCTTCACTGGAAATACTTGGAAGATAAAGAGGAGCAATAAATTCTCTTTAGGCCACTTTTTCCAGTGACTGGTCTCCAGATTTCACAAACTTGAATGAAACTGCAACTTTTTTGCCTTGTGACTAGCATTAGCATTCACTTCCTCCTAGGAGGAGGTATTATGCATGCATATTAATTAAAGATTATTTTGACTCGTTCTCGAGCACTTCTCTTATAGTAGAATGGATTAAGTTCTAACTCATAAAGCTTATAGCTTTTGCTTTTCTCACACCCATGTGTTACGTTCAGCTGAGAAGTATTTAAATATATTTTTTAAAATTTAGTAAATTAGGTTAAGATATTTAAAATTAAATATAGATTTACCTTGCCACTGTGCTCAGTGCAGTGGCAAAATAAATCCAAATGGTTTGTGCAGTGGTGCAATATTTACTTAGTATATAAAATAAACTTTTTCTCAAAAAAATTTGCTTAAATAATCACGTATACTACTAGCTTCAAACTACCAGCTTCCCCATCCCTTTGTGCACTTCTTGCCCTATCCCCGCAAAGAATTTCTAGTCCTCGAAACGCCAACTCGTCCATTTCCGAGAACCACAGTTTGCATGCATATTTGCCTTGTGTAGGAAATCAACAAAGATTATCAGATGATTGTTTAGGAAAAGGAAGTGCCACGCAATAAAAGCCGGTTGGAAAAACTGGTTGTTGTAATGAAAACGCAAGCAAAGAGCTAGCGGAACTAAAGTAAAGTTTTACTCCAAGCGGTGTATCCAATGCATTAGCTTGAGTGGTAACTCACACTAGCAGTTATAGATTACTTTCCAGTTCCTGTAGTTAAAGAGTTTCCTTTTCAGTTTCTTCGCAGTTCAAAGTCTAATGTCTGGAATGTCGCGCCTGTAGGAGGAAAAAGATGCCTGCCTCCTGTGGGAACCTTTGCATGCGGTCGCCAGTCGGTGGGGACCATGAGGCTTGGATTGTTAGGGCCTTGGTCTTACCGCCGGATTGTTTTTATTGGTATGGATTTGTTTATTAGACGTGAAAATCTAGGAAATGAAAGAGCTTTAGGTTTAGAATCTTTGTCGGAATCTTACCGGGACGTCCCCGCCGACCACTAGACGAGAAGTTGCATGCAAGCTCTAGGCTCTAGGCTACGGAGTACATATGGCTAATTAACGTACTAACCAGGGTCCATGGTAGGATACGGGGTTGGATCAGGCAGGGTTCCGTACTCGGTAGTTGCGGGTGGAGGAATTGGCTTGATCATATCCCCAGTACGATAGCTGTGCTTGATCATACCCTCTTAACGTTTGGTTGCTTGATCATACCCCCAACCTCCCATCGTCCGTTCGTGTCGGTACCCCGCGCCATGTAGATCAAGCCGTGATGCCAGGTCACTGTAAAGAGTCTGACATGGAACGTGCGTTTACAATCTGACGTGGAGCGTGGAAAGACAGACTGTGGTATGTTTACGTGGTGATGTGGCATGCGTGTACAGTCTGACTTGGGGCGTGAAAATGTACCGTTTAACGAGTGGGTGTGTTCTGCGGGAAAGAACTGGAAAGAGACAGTTTGACTTGAGACCTCACGCGCAAATAGCGTAGCATCCCATGTGAAACAGATCATAACACATTTGAAATAGATCATAACAGGTTCTCGTACATTAACGATGACGGGTCAAAAGAACACAGTGAACTGAATCTGATAATAAATCCGAGAGAGTAGTGATCAGAGCGAGGCGGAGAGTGGAGAGTGATCAGAAGTGCGGGGCGGTGGAGAGTGATAAGAAGGACGGATTCAGAGATAACGATATGACGAGCGAATGAAGCAATGCTATGAACCTTGATACTGAGAGCGACGATGATGATTGTTTAGACGAATTGCATTTCGGAGATGAAGAAAAGAGCTTTACTATGGATGTACGTTCTGAGGATCTTGTTGAGGAGAGCATGCTAGAAAGATGACGACGAGAAATGGTCGATGCGAGAGGAGTGAGTCGGTTACTCCAAGACAAGACTTTGGAGTCCTTCAGGGCCGCTGCAAGCAAAGTGTGTCTCGGATCAGAATTTGAATCCTTTAAGGAGTTCGATTTCGCCGTTGACTTGAATAGCCGAGCGAGTCATAAATTGAAAAACTTTCCGAACTATAGAGTTAGAGTGTGCAGGTATGGAGCGAAGGCTCGTTGTAGAAAATTATTCAAACAACGATCAGAAACATCAAATAGTGCTGAAACAAGTCACCGAAACAGTCAGCCTCGCAGCTTCCACGAATATACACAAAGACGTCGAGCGTTAGTAAGGCAGCTTGCAGCTAGTCGGTCGGAACCTCCACAAGGTCAAACAAGAAAAGAATCAGTTAATTGTCATTGTGTTGAAAGACTATGATATCAATCTGCCGGGAGATCAACCTTTTATGAGACTAGTGCCCGTGATAGTGATTTGGAGCATCCATGTAAATGGCGAGTTAGAGCACAGAAGGGCAAGTTCACTAGACGAATTACTATTACTGTTTGTGATTTAGAGCACAGTAGTCCTAGTCATATTGGATACTGACGTGGACCTCCATCGAACTCAAAATTCCTTGCTGCAGTTATGTGTAACAGAGTCGTCATTGACCTAAACACTCTCGTTCAAAATCTGATGGAAGATCTTCGAACTACATTCAATAAACGGGCTCCTTACTATCAGGTCTGGAGGAATCGAGAGCCTTCTCGAGACTGGTTGGAGGATAATTAATCATCATCCTTCTATTACATTCCTTCTGTATGTAGACGTATACTTGAAGTAGATCCCATGGCAGTTGTGGATTGGGGTACTTGGGAATGTAACACAAGAATATTTAGTAGATATTACATGTGTCCTAGTGCCACTCATGATGTATTTTCTTTGTGTCAAAAGGTGATATGTTTGGATGCTTGTCATAGCAAGTCCAGAAAGTTTCCGTGCCAAATATTTCTAGCTTCAGTGCTAGATGGTGCAAATGAAGCAATCATTTTAGGCTTCGCCGTTGTACCGCAAGAAGACACTGCAAACTGGATATGGTTCTGTCAACATCTCCGCAACTCGATACATGATATTGTTTCTCCTCAGACTGTAATAATCAGCGATAGACAGAAAGGCTTAGAACGAGATGTTTCGGATGTATTCCTTGAAGTTGTCCACGGGCATTATGGACAACACATCCGAATGAATGTACGGACGAGGTTTGGCAAAGAGGCAGAGAGACCATTTCTAAATTGCTTGTACGCCAAGACCAGAGAAATGTAAGGCACTCCATACTCTTTCCTTAATTTTTCTCACTCAATTATTTAAGAAACTTGTTGGTTGAGTTACAACTATTATCTCATTTGTAGGTACAATGTCTCACTTGAAGGTACAATGAAGTGCTTGAGAAGATGGATGCATCAGGGGAAAGAGGTAGACAACTAGTTGAATATTTACGAAGTATACAACCAGAGAGGTATAGCCGATATGCATTTTCTCTACCACGTTATGGGAAAGTCACTTCCAACTTGGCTGAGAGTATGAATAATGCTCTGAGACCAATCCGATGGAATGCTCCATTGAAGATCCTGTTGGATTTATGGTATTATATTATGCAGCAGTTCACTAAGCGCAGGATACAGCTTCAGCAAGAAACAAGTGTATTGACACGTTTTGCTCGACTTCGGCTCATGGAGAACGAGCATGCTGCAGAAAGTTTTCTGTGTCAAGTGTCTTCTCCATTTGAGGCTACAGTCCGTGACCATGCCAATGGAGTAACACATGTGGTGAAACTAGCACAAGGTGATGCAGGAAAGTGTACATGTATAGAACGCCAAGAGATGAGATGGCCATGTGGACATGTCATTGCCTTTGACAGAGAGACGGGTGAGAACCCAACAACGAGATTGGATAACATCTGGCATAGCTCCTCGTTATTTTCAATCTACGGACATAGTGCGTTGTCAGCTATTTTCACTGATGATCTTCAACCGGTGTACAGTTGTGGACCTCCGCCCTTGGCAAGACGAAGGAGAAGACACAGAGTGGTGAGGATTGATAACAACACCTAATTCTCGCAATCTGCAGCAGATGGCAATGAAGACCTACCTCTCACGAGTAGTACCGTGTCTCTTCACCAATTGAAGAAAGTCACCTTACTGAACCCACAACGATTGAGAATGAGTATCCTATTAATGATGAGCAAATATTACATTTTGCTTCCGAGACTATGTGCCATCGAAGACGAAGACGAGTCCAGCAAACAGGTCCACATCATGACTTGGGACATTTTCCTCGATCTGCTCCAGAGAAGTGCAGTCTCTACGATCAACCAGGCCACAATAGGCGAACATGCCCTAGGCTGTATGCACCCACGGATGACAAAGGGACGTTCACTGAGGTGACATATGAAGTCAAAGGAAGTGGAATTCATGTGGCGATTACAACTTCTTCCGAAGGAGAAGCTCATTGAGTCCGTCACATTCACTTTGGGAGTAGTTACATTACCTGCTGATACATTATATAGTAGTAGTTGCTATAGATATACATTATTTGCTGATACATCTTCTAGTACTAGTAGTTTCTTATAGTAGTACTAATACATTGTTTTTTTTCATATTTCATAGGCATAGGTTTATCGACATTTTTTCTCAGCAAAGAGCATATGATGATTAACTCATGATCATTTCTCAATTGATTCATCATTGATTATTTTATAAATAGCCCTGTATTAGTGACAAGAGCAGTGTGAAATAAGGAGCACCCATTGTTATGTGGTGTATATGTTACGGGTTCAATACACTGGAGAGAAGTACGCTATCTCCCTTTGAAGAAATATGTGGAGAGAAGTGCAATATATCTCTCCCCTTATGTTCAATCTCCTGAGAATCAGCAAGTGGTTTTTTGAACTTGGAGAACAATAAACTATTGGGTGACCAATAAACTATAAGCAGAGAACAGTGTGAGAATGTTGGAGAACAATAAACTATAATCAGAAAACTGATTATTCTAGTAAGAGCGCTGTTAATGATAAATATGAGATGATCGATTTGTAAATGATCTTAAAGATTAATGCTCTTAGTGCGGAGTAAAGAAAAAGATGGTAGTCGAGCTAGCGAGGTGAAGAGTGGAGAGAAAAGGCGCGGAAACATGTGTGACAGGGTTTGGACAATTCGGACGTTGAGGAGCGTGTTGAGAGCAAGAGAGGAGAGGGTCGAGTGGAGTCTAACGACTAGATTCGAGGGTTGAGAGGAGAGGAGAGAGAGGAGAGTGAGACTTGATTCAACGACCATTTGCGAGTGTAGAGAGGAGAGGAAGGAGAGTGAGAGGCGAAGTTCGTTTAGTTCTTGAGGAGGAGACTGGAGAGAAGTTAGCGAGTAAGAGAGTAGATTTTTGAGAAGTCTAAAAGCACACTGTAATCTCTGAGCGATTCCTTTCTTGAATCTTTGTGATAAAAACGAGAGGTACTAAGAGCAGTAGCAGAGGAGGTGGTAGAGGAGGTGGTAGACGAAGACGAGGCGCAGGAAGAGGACGAGGCAGAGGAGGAGATGCAAGAGAAATGAGAAGCAGAGACGAAGAGTTCGAGGCTGATGCTTGTAAGTTTCAAAACTATGTCTCTGAATGTGAAATTGATCATGAAATGTCGAAATTCATGTGTGATAAGTATGCAATTCACCGTGCATCGCTTGAATTTAGGGCGGTTCAGTTTGTGCCGCGTCGAAATTTTATCGATTCATGACGAATCGCTGGAGAATCATCTCGCGGAGCGACGAAACATGCATGTTTCGCTTCGCAGACGATACTAACTATTTCGCTCCACTGGGTAAGCAAAATAGGTTAGCTTCTTACCCAATGGGGCAATACAGACTGTATCACCTCGCTATGGAGCGATACAGGATAAGTTTCACTCCTACGGGACGAAACACTACTTGTTTCGCCTCTCGCGTAGGATAGTCCCTTACCGCGAGGGACGATACAGACTGTATCGCCTCGCTAAGGAGCAAAACAGGGTATGTTTCGCTCTTGAGGAGCAACACGAGTAGTGTTTCATCCGGCAGGAGGATAGTCCCTTACCGCAGGAGGCGAAACAGGGTATGTTTTGCTCCTGCGGGGCGACACAAGTAGTGTTTCGCTCGGCAGGAGGGTAGTCCCTTATCGCTGAGGACGAAACAGGGTATGTTTCGCTCCTGCGGGACGAAACACTACTTGTTTCATCTCTCGCGTAGGATACTCTTTTATCGCGCGGGGCAATACAAGCTGTATCGCCCCGCTAGGGAGTGAAACGGGGTATGTTTTGCTCCTGCGGGGCAACACAAGTAGTGTTTCGTCCGGCAAGAGGGTAGTCTCTTATCGCAGGGGGCGATACAGGCTGTATCGCCTCACTTGGGAGCGAAACAGGGTATGTTTCGTTCCTCGCATATGGTACTCCTTTACCGCGCGAGGCGATACAGACTGTATCGCCCTGCTAGGGAACGAAACAAGTAGTGTTTCACCCGGCAGGAGGGTAGTCTCTTATCGCGAGGGACGATACAAGATGTATCGTCTCGCTAGGGGGCGAAACACCACTTGTTTCGTTCCTCGCGGAGGGTACTCCTTTACCGCGGAGGGCGATATAGACTGTATTGCCCCACTAGGGTGCGAAACATGATATGTTTCGCTTATACGGATGAAACACTACTTGTTTCATCTCTCGTCGTCGGATAGTCCCTTACCGCGCGAGGCGATACAGACTGTATCACCCTGCCATCGAGGCGAAACATTATCTGTATCGCCCTTGCGCAAGTACCCATTTGTCTTTCTCGATCGGGGTGAAACATTTTGTAGCGCTCCGAGCAGGAGCGATACAGATAATATATCGCTCCTAAGGGACGATACAGCGTGTATCATCTAGAAGGGGAGAAACACGTAATGTTTCGCCCCCTCTACCAAGGTAACCATATCCTTACCCTTACCCTTCTCTGTTGGGGACAGGGGCTGTATTGCCATGCAGTTCTCCTAGCCTGTATCGCCGAGGTGTATCGCCTCCTCAGTCTATGTTGGCCACTTATGACTTGTATCACATTGTTTTCTGTTATTTTTTAGCTGCTTTGGAGAAAATGAGAGAAGGACCAATGTTCAAATATCATTACAAGGAAGATGATCGGTATTATTTAAAATGGTGCTGGGTCTTGAAAGAGGAGGTTGAGAATGCATTATCTGGAGTTGAAGAAGATGTTATAGATCGACTGGGATTACTTGTGACATTCTCTTTCAACTTTCCTCGTCCAGATGTACGTCTTTCTAAATATGCCCTTGTTTCCATTTCTATTTGTTTCTTTTGCCTTCTACACATGCATGTGTACTTAACTAGTGCACTTATTTCTCTTCTTGTCATGTATGTATTTCTCTTTAAAAGTTTTTAAAAGTTTACAATGTACTCATATATCATATTGTCTACAATTCATCGACACTTATGATCCAACTATTCATCGTGCCACAGTTGAAGGACATGAGATTTTATTGGATGAGTCTTTTGTTCGAGAATCACTAGTTCTACCCATGAGAACTACAGTACCTCGTCCCCACAGTGTTAAGAGAGCTTTGATACATGATTGGTTCCCAGAAAAGATGAGAAAGGGAAGAGGTATTTGTTATAGATGTGTGAATATCCAGAGTGGAGACCTCTCTTTCAACTCATCAACTGCATACTTCTAGCTCGTAGACGTCCAAAGAAGTACATGGACAATTAGCTCTTTACTTGAAGAGTAAAGTAGAAGAGAGCGGAAGATTGGGCTGAGTTCATCTTGGACTCTTTAGATGCTGAGATATCTGCCATGAAGAAGCATATGAGTAAGAAGAAGTTGGTCAAACATCCAGAGACTTGGGTGGGTATGATATTGACCCATTTCATGAGATCTACGGGTATACTTCCGAAGTCTCGTATCTTCTTGAGTTCCCATCAAGTGGATGAGTCTATCCAACATGCTCCGTCTTCGCATCGAACAGTCCTCTAAGTAAGATGTTTGCTTCCTCATCTAATTGTTTACTACGTGCATTTTTGGAGTTACTACGTGCATTTTTGGAGGATTTTCAAAGTTTAGTAGTTATTTCATGACAAGTTATCTTTCTAATGATCAAGTGTAACTCTCTGTTGAAGATCCATCGTCTTCTCAACAAACTCAAGACCCTCAATCTTCACAGAGAGCTCCTTCACCTCCATCATACAGTGAGATGTTCTTTTTCCTCTGTTTTATCTTTCTGAATTTTTTACGGTTTTGGAAACTTTAGAGACTTTACTAGTGTTGTCATGTGAAATTTTGTAGTACAAAGATATGTATGTTTCCAAAGAAGTCTTGGCTGTAAATGATATGTGCATGTACAATGTTCACATACTGAAGTAAATTTTTGCAGGTGAAGAGATTATTCTCTACGATAGCATCAAGAGGAAGAAGGGGAACTTGAAGCATTAACCAATACCATCAATGAGAGAAAAGAAGAGCTTGCAGAAAAGGTTTTGGAACTAGGAGCTATGGACTACGAGATATTAGTGGGAAAAGAAGAAATAGCTCTTATATTAGTACCTCGAGTTCTTACCTCGTCTTATTCACCCTACTATCATAAGACGTAAGACTCTTATTCTTGATTTGAGTGGTCTTTTGGTTCAAGTTGGGAGGACCGAGGGAGAGTTGATGCCGGCTCGTGAGAAGAGATATGTAGTGGAGAACACCCCTAAGCCGTCTGTATGGTATGTGACTATCCGAAGCTATTGGTATAAATATTCATCTAGATATGTGTGGATGATAAGTTGGAGGCTATCATAAGTTCAAGGCTATTATAGGGACATCTCTTACTTTGTTTAGCACTGGAATTTACTACAAGTATGTGGCTCGACTTGGAGTGAAAGCTTTTTTGGAGATTTATCTCGATATTCCAAGTTATCATATGGACATGTCGTACTTTGGTCAACACTGCAACTCTACTACATGCAATGGACCACAAGAATTATTTATCCCCTGGAGTTGCAAGTGGGAAGGTATTTGCATCTACACAACACTATTATCTTTCATTATTTTGTGCACTTCATTTGTTATTTATATCAAATTTCTCTTACTTCTTATACATTTCTTGTCTTGTTATTCATTTCATATTGCCTTCTTCTCTTTTATCAGTGATGCAGAGTATTGGCTTAGGAGTCGTGTTTGAAATACAACACAGCGCGAGAATCAGAGTTCGGGAATCATTTATACTTGAAAGATTTCATGTATTTCCATCACTACAACTTGAGCAGGAGAGATGTTCTCCTGGTGGATGATAGTCCGGTGAAGAATTCTACAAATCATCCATTCAATGCTATCCATCCTCCTCCTTTTTCTCCTTTCACCATCGATAGTGATAAGGAACGATATTTAGAAGCAACTTTATTACCTTGGCTTCTTCATTGGGGATGTAGTCCAGAGGACACAGTCTCTTATGTGGAGACTAGATATTTTCTCAGATTTAAGCTCAGGATACTTTTTGGGCTTTAAAAGAGTATTGGAGCAATATTATCAAAGAGGAAGTAGATATAGTATGGAGAGCAGTACCACATTGCATGTCTATGCGTTACCTCCATCTTCTCAAGTGAGAATAGTGAGAACTTCAATTTTCTACTCCTTGGAAATAAAGTTGTAAAGTTTTGATAAAAGTTTCGATACACGTTTACAATATTATTAATTTGAAGTGAAGTTTGCGAGAAATATGTTATTCATATAAATTATGAGAATAAGGGAAGCACCAGAAAAAAAACAGGGTCACCTCGAGCAGGTAAGGGTATCCTGGTCGAGACGATACAGTCTGTATCGCCCCGAGCTGGTAAGGATAAGACGAAGGGGTACCCTGGTCGAGGCGATACAGCCTGTATCGCTCCGCGCAGGAGCGAAACATGTTATGTTTCGCTCGTACGAGATGCGATACAGCTTGTATCGCCCCGCAAGAGCGAAATGTTACTTGTTTCGTTCCTGCCCGGAGCGATACAGGCCTGTATCGTCCCGATCAGGGAGGATAAGGCTAAGGAGTACCTGGTCGAGGCAATACAGACTGTTTCGTCCCGAGAGAGCGAAACATGTAACGTTTTGCTTGTACGAGAAACGATACAGGCTGTATCGCCTCGAGCTTGTAAGGGTAAGGGTATCCTCATCGAGGCGATACAGAATGTATTGGTATGATCAGAGAGGGTAAGGCTAAGGGATATCTGGTCGGGACGATACAAGTTGTATCGCCTCGAGCTTGTAAGGGTAAGGGTACCCTCGTCGAGGTGATACAGCTTGTATCACCCCGCAGGAGCGAAAACGTTATCTATATCACTCCTGCGCGGAGCGATACAGGCTGTATCACTCCGATCAGGGAGGGTAAGGCTAAGGGGTACCCTGGTCGAGACGATACAGGGTATCGTCGAGGCGATACAGCCTGTATCGCTCCGCGCAGGAGCGAAACATGTTATGTTTCGCTCGTACGAGATGCGATACAGCTTGTATCGCCCCGCAAGAGCGAAATGTTACTTGTTTCGTTCCTGCCCGGAGCGATACAGGCCTGTATCGTCCCGATCAGGGAGGATAAGGCTAAGGAGTACCTGGTCGAGGCAATACAGACTGTTTCGTCCCGAGAGAGCGAAACATGTAACGTTTTGCTTGTACGAGAAACGATACAGGCTGTATCGCCTCGAGCTTGTAAGGGTAAGGGTATCCTCATCGAGGCGATACAGAATGTATTGGTATGATCAGAGAGGGTAAGGCTAAGGGATATCTGGTCGGGACGATACAAGTTGTATCGCCTCGAGCTTGTAAGGGTAAGGGTACCCTCGTCGAGGTGATACAGCTTGTATCACCCCGCAGGAGCGAAAACGTTATCTATATCACTCCTGCGCGGAGCGATACAGGCTGTATCACTCCGATCAGGGAGGGTAAGGCTAAGGGGTACCCTGGTCGAGACGATACAGGGTATCGTCGAGGCGATACAGCCTGTATCGCTCCGCGCAGGAGCGAAACATGTTATGTTTCGCTCGTACGAGATGCGATACAGCTTGTATCGCCCCGCAAGAGCGAAATGTTACTTGTTTCGTTCCTGCCCGGAGCGATACAGGCCTGTATCGTCCCGATCAGGGAGGATAAGGCTAAGGAGTACCTGGTCGAGGCAATACAGACTGTTTCGTCCCGAGAGAGCGAAACATGTAACGTTTTGCTTGTACGAGAAACGATACAGGCTGTATCGCCTCGAGCTTGTAAGGGTAAGGGTATCCTCATCGAGGCGATACAGAATGTATTGGTATGATCAGAGAGGGTAAGGCTAAGGGATATCTGGTCGGGACGATACAAGTTGTATCGCCTCGAGCTTGTAAGGGTAAGGGTACCCTCGTCGAGGTGATACAGCTTGTATCACCCCGCAGGAGCGAAAACGTTATCTATATCACTCCTGCGCGGAGCGATACAGGCTGTATCACTCCGATCAGGGAGGGTAAGGCTAAGGGGTACCCTGGTCGAGACGATACAGGTTGTATCGCTCCGCGCAAGAGCGAAACAGGTAACGTTTCGCTCATACTCGTTGCGATACAAGCTGTATCGCCTCGAGCTGGTAAGGATAAGGCTAAGATTTACCCTCGCAGGAAAGGATAAGGACTACCTGATCGGGATGATACATCTGTTTCGTCCTACCCGGTGCGAAACAGCCTGTTTCGCCTTGCGCGTAAGAGATTACACACGGCTCAAGGCGAAACATATATTGTTCAGCTCCAGCGCGAGACGAAACACCAAGTTTCACCTCGCACATGTATAAGTCGATACACATTCGGCACGATACAGCCCGTTCTGCAGATGTGCGTCGCGAAATTTCCATGTTTCACGAGTGGCATACGAGAGAAACTCATTGCTTCGAAGTGAAATACAAGAGAACATAGCCTCGAAGTGCAATGACCCACAACAATGAACAATGACATATGAAAATGTTTCATTACCATATCAAAATTTGGATTTTCACAACCAGACTCCTCCATACATCCTACTTCTTACAACTCTCCTAAGTCTACAACTCTCTAACTTTACGAAGTGCTTCCTCAAATTCCGAAAGGTCCTCTCTTTGTTCTCTCTGTAGTTCGATTACAGTGTTCATTTCTCGAACAATGTTTTCTGCAACTGCATCTATCTCATTTGCTATCCCCATCAATGAAACGGCCATGTCATGTAACCTCTCTATCTCTAAAAGTTGGACGTTACTCTCCAATATGCACTTAGAATCTTCCACCACCGATGGATAAAAGGTACAACAATCCATTGCATTTGCAAGGTCTTCCACAACATCTTGAAATTCATCCGGGTGTTCCATCTCAAGCTCCACATCAAACACTGTATAGCGATTTTGCTGTGCATTCAACCCAATTTTAAAACGCCAGTTCGCTGAGCACACCGTGTTCAATATTTCATCTTGCTATTCCACAGTTAGTCCCTCGAACTCCTCTATTGTCATGCCCAAAAGTTTCTCACCAACAGTTCACACAATTACTATGGGTAATGCGGTTTCTGCACGGTCCTTCACACTATGATCAATCAATCCTAGATGAAATAGATATTGTCTCCTGCTTCCCCTTTGACCACATGGGTGCCACGTCTTTTGCTCCGGCTGCGAATGACTGAAATACAACACTTTCCTGGTAGAGCTCGTTGTCGTGCTTGATGAAAACTGAGCATGACCACCTAGGTCCCTATATTAGAGGTCGGTTAACCCAACGCTAAATAGTTTAGTCACGATTTAGTAAAGATGGATGGAAGTGGATTTTCTCATGAGTTTTACGTTGTCTCATTCTTATATGTGGTTCAGTGGTCTTCATCTATGACTCAAATGTTCGTATGCTTGAGACCTAAAATTTGAGTCATCAACTGAGTAAAATTTGAGTTGAAGTTCACGGATCCGTGGACTTCAACTGAAGCTTGACAGAGCAGTATGACATAAATCAGATTTTGGTATCTGCAAGAGAATCTGAAAAATATTCTCTTTTTGAAATTTGAAATGTTGTAGTATCAAAATATTTCACTAATGTGATGAGCCTAAGTTTATATTCGAGCAAAATTGATCAGAAAAATAAACATGCATGACTAATGACTGATAAAATAGAACTGCTCACGGCGGTGCTTCCACCGGTCTGTAAATCTCAGATTGTCGATAGGATGGATAGGTTCATTTTAGCCGTCAAGTCTTACTTTTCAAAACGATACCTCCTAGAGTACATCCACCACGATCGGACAATAGACATAGACTTAAAGGATGTCCGGAGGTCCATGAGGGTTGATTACGATCCCAGAGTTGTTGCTTTCTCGATATGTACAACTGATGCGACTTTTGGGACCTGGTGCAAGACATGCTGCTATTATGATTTTTCTCTTTGCAACTGCTCGTATCGTTATTGATCAAATAAGTAGATAGACAGAGACACGATTATCAATTCCAGATGTAATTTCAGAGGAGGATGATGTGGAAGTACTTGCGTCAGAGATGGATGATGATGAGTTTTTGATCGATCTAGATGTTTTGAATGCAATGGGTGTTCAAGTATGGTCGTCTTTCCATCCTCTTCAAACAAGCTGAAGTGTGCTTATGAATGCGTGCGCATTATAAGCTTCTTATTTGGATTGGCATATTTTATCTATACGTGACAGATGAATGTTGAGATCTACATCTAACGTGTTGGACTCTCAAATCCCGATAGATCCAATAGTAGATTGTCATATCCTCAACGAAGTGTATGAGTTGACATACTTGCCGAGGATCTCTCGATTTATATTTGTATCTTTGTCTCGATTGAGGGTGTTCTTTCAGGACTTCAAGATGTCTCCATCCAAGATTTGATAAGCTCTTGTTACCTCCAACAATCAAGGCTTTCCATCAGACTTGGAAGTTTAAGCTCACTTGTGAGTGTCAACACAAGTTTGTATGATTGTCAAGGAGATGAAGTTGTATTATGGGTTCCTCGACGTGGTGTGTCGTATGTATCATTATGCACTATGTGCGAGATTGAGATATACAAAACTGGATTCAATCTATCGGAAGGTCATCGTCCATTCTATAAGACGAAAACACTGAGCGCGAAGAGACGACAGATTGGATGGATTCAAGCAACACTCGAATCGATGGACGGTCAAGAAAGAGGAAGTGCAATTGAAAGTACTCACACGACATTTTTCAGACTTGAACCATGCTCCATAAGAGATGAGTGTGTTCACATTATGCTAAGTGACTTGTATATTAGTCATGTTGTGATATAACATGCATAAGTAATCTTACTTCTCATGTCCTAAATATGATTTTTTGAATTTGACATGTATATCGTAGTATATACTAAACTAAACTTTGTTGTGTATGCCGACCTCTGTTACGACTCCATCCGAAATTACTAAAATGGAACTTGTGCATTCAATAGTGCGTCTGACGGTCGTCTCATCGAGATGGTGAACATGATTCGAAGCTCCTTGAGATCAAAGCGAGTAGTTGAGATATCAGCTGTTCAAGATAGTGAGGTCCTTGGTTCCCTCACGATATATGTATGCAGAGTTGATGACTCATGTTATTGCAGACAAGTTGAAGGAGTGGATTTACACTTGTTGTCAGCTGAATGCGAGGAGGATTGTCATGGTTGGTAGTCGTTATCCTTTTGAGGAGGATGACACGAGCATCTTAGTTTTGAATATTCAGAACGCAGCCAATCATTGGGTAGGAGATCACAAGACGTGCATGACTATATCCAGAAATAGACCTTGCTACAATATCCTTGAACAGACTCGCATCAGATACATATTATCTACGAGGTATATTCTCTATATCCTTATGTCAATAATCTCTTAGACTTAAGACTTGTACATGTTAGATAGAATGTAACTTATTTTGACGTAAGTTAAATGGTGTTTGGTTGTAGATTCTCCCACTCATCAAACTATGATGGAATTCGTGGAGAAGATCATTGCGCCGACCAAGATGCGATTCTATGCTTGAGCTCGAGAGAACTATATATCAGAGACTTTCAACTCCGTCATAAACAAGTTTGTCACGAAGAGGACTCATTTTGCATAGTCACATGAAGCTCGATTGATGGTATGTTGCATGGACTAGACGAGAACATACATCGAGAGCCCATCAAGATTTACAGTGATGTCCTTAACACACGACGTTGCGCAACCGAACTCATACACACCGAGAGCTACTTGAGAGAACCACTACATGGAAGACTGAGTTGAGGGACGCGATATTCTGCGAGCATACTGGACCCTCTGTGTAAGTACTTAGCTTGTTTGTTCACTTAGTGTACTTCACACATTGCTTTATAAATGAAACTTTTGACTTGTGAATGTTTCAAAAGCTCTAACTGATAATTCGACTGTTTTTGCACATGTGTTGAACCACAAGTATTAAAGTTTCGGTTAGCAATATTTTGAAAATTCAACATAGTACATACTTTTTTTCATCTTATATGATTTTGTTATTTATTTATATGGTATAAATATTAGATTCAAACTCTCGGCAAAGAAGAACTCTTTTTCTGTATTTCATTGTATACTTCAGGTTCCGAACCCTGATTTTGACTAAGGATTTTGACCTGGATCTTATGTTCAACTATGAAACAATAAATCCTTCTCCCTCCTCTTCTTCTAAACCTACCTTTCTTTCTCTTCATTTTGGAAAACCATTTCAGTCCACAAACATGTTTCACAAAATATAACTAATTTTTGAAAGAGGTTTATCTCATTTTTGGAACTGTACTAATCCTGCTTGGAGCTGAAACAAGTTTCCAGAAGGAGCTTCATAAAAAATCTATAATTGGCCTCACCTAAACTCTTCCTTCTTTCTTAGCTGATCCTGAAGGGGTTCATGTATGGAAAGGTTTTATATGGAAAGAAGCTGAATGTTTATGCACTGCTCGTAAATCTACAGAGTGCACTTATATCGAAACAAAATTCATTTGGAATAAGTACGGCAAAGATCTCAAGAAATCTCATAACATGCTACAGAGGGTTGAACCCTTAAAAGCCCCCATCTGGGCATAGCATTCCGTAGGAGCTGATTCAGCAGCTCATAGATCCACTATTCGGGGTGCATCATGCATGCAGCTACGAAAAAAACAGAGATATGAAAAATGAAATGCACGTCAAACAACAAAGAAAGAGAAACTAATTCTGAAAATCGACAAAAACTTCATTGTGATCCTGAAATCCATCTTATTGCAGCTTCAAGGAGTTTAAGCAACTGCTTCCGATCCACATAGCCAGGAAGAAAAGAGAGCTCCTTGTAAATGACAAAACCTTTCTTTTTGGAGGTTTCTTTTGTATAGGAGGCAGAAATGCAAGCTATCAATTCACTCTCAAAGTCTCATAGGTGTGCATCACCATCAAAGATAACGAAGGACACCACAGCTGTATTAAAATCAGGAAAAGCTTCTCGTAATTCTTGTGTGGTGAAAGTTAGAGGGTTGTTACCAAAACAGCCGTCCGAGACTATCCAAACATCTTTGGACTCTTCGTCAATCATCACCCTTCGTCTCTTGATCGTACATGGCATGGAGCCTATCTGAATCCAGAAATCAAATAGCACTCACAGTGCACCCTTAAAATCCCCAAGTGATCTTAGAGGGAGTTCCTTGAACGAAATGAAAATCTGCAACGACAAACTAAATCCTGCAAGGATGGACAAAAACTTGCAACAAAACAAAACGAATGAAAACCTGCAATGCACCATGCGAACACAACCCCACCACTGAATGTACACCAAAAGAACAATACTTGCACAGAATGTGAGCTGCAGCGATGGATCAAATGGTAGCTTCTCACGAAAGGTTCAAACGCAACCTCAGCACTCAACATACACCAAAAGAACATTGTCTGCACAAAACGTGAGCTAGAGCGATGAGTCAAATGGTAACTTCTCAAGAAAAATCTTGAACCTGCCTGCACATAACATGAGCCGCAGATGAGAAATGATAGCTTCTCAAGAAAAACCTTGAACCATAGCCAAAGTCTTTTGATCTTGAGATCTCTTTTGTCCTCGCTGATGCGCTCTTCTCTGAGGTTGAACTCTGGTAGGAGCCATGGTCACTATTGTGTGCAGCCAAGCTGCATGCGACAGAATGCCACGTAAGCTCTGAGCCAGTACGTCTTTTTATAGAGACAATGGTGGTTTAAAGATAAATAAGTGGCAACAATCTCAGACGATTGACATGATGTATATTTAATAAAATAATATTTAAAATGAATGAATAATCTAGCTTCAAACTACTCAAAGACTCAAGAAGCTATGTAAAACATTACAGCATTATATGCGTATAACATTGTCAAATCATATTTTTGTCAATTTCCCTTACAACAACTAGATTCACAATTCTTAGTAGAACTTCTAAAGTTTTAGAAGTTCTACTAAGTTATCTTTTTGGCTTGAGGAAAAGTCTAAGAATATAGGTGCATTAATGTTGGGATAAAACATATATTGTGAAATAGAATGTTGATGATACACTCCTCCGACCTACAAATTCAAAAAAGGTTCTGAAGTTGCATTTGTGACTACATTTGAAAGATGAAACACTGAAAAAGTTACATTACAAATATAAGTGTTTCACTTCATCTCATACATTCATAAATTATCTTAGTCTTCTACACATTACAATCGAATAGATACATATGAAAATATTTTCTTTAATCTTCGACTTTTCTCTAGGTTAATCACCATCAAGGAACACATAATCTACATGAAGGCAGACACTGATGGCGAAGGAATTCGAATAAAATAAGATTCGGAATATTCCTTCAGTTCAGAATAGCGCACTTCTATAGCAGTAGGGTAAACCGTAGTGTCCCCTGCGAGTTCCCCACCTACAGGAGAAACCCACTCTGACTTGGCGTGAATGCCACAAGCTAACCCTCGCAAGTAGCAAGCGTACTAGGGTAGGAGTAGAAATTCTGGGCTCAACTTCCAGGTAGAGGACTAGGGCCAACTAACACGCTTACGTTAAGCGCACTGGTCTTCATGATCACCTGCAGGTCAGCAACCATAACATAATCTATGATAAATCTATGAATGATAGTTCCTCGCGCTTGCTAGAGACATGTATCACTTACAAAGCAATGTGGGCCAGCTTTGGAGATCGGTCTGTAGCCCACCTACGGTGTATCGGTAGAGCTTCGCATGGATGAGGCAAAAGTTGTCAGTGGATTAATTCTATTGAATTAATCTATATATATATAGCTATAGACTATATTTTAAAGCTTGGTCCTAGCTTCAAGGCCTTCAGAGATTGAATTCGAACCCACCGGTGGACGGTGTTCTGTCGTGGCACTTTATCTAGACTTTTAATCATATGAAAGGCTTTGCACTTAGTAGCCTCCTGAACCAGAATACGAAAGCGTGCTACGTTTCCTGTTTGTCACCACTGAGACTTTACGTACACGAAAGGCGGATTGGAAAAACGTGTTCTAGAATATGGATGTTATCTGTAGACTTTTACCTCATGTGAAAGGTATTTTCGCACATTATGTCTGACCTCCTGAACCAAAGTAGGATAACGAGTTTGTTGTCGTCTTCTGTTGTCATGACCATCTACACATTTACTCATGTGAAATTCATTGAACTCCACACTATGTCCGAAAGTCAGACTGCAGGTCTCCTGAAACCCGATTATATGCACACGTGTTACTTATTACTGATGCATGTTAGTGAGGACTGACACGACAGTTCAATTATTCTTCGTTCTATGGTTCTCTCCACGAGCAAGCTCGGGAGAAACAGATCCGCTCGGAAGAATATAACAATTGTTTCATATAAACGAACTGTCACAATCTAGACTATATTCATGCCTCCATCTCTCGTTTCGTCGACTTCTCGTTCGATTCTTACAAAGAAGTCTCACTTTCCAACTTCCCTCACTAAATCCCGAGAATCAGCTGATCAGCTAGACGCTTAACTACAGCAGCTACTGGAGGCAGTGTCAAGCCTGTCCTCTACTCCTCGTCCGCTTCTTGAAGTCGCAGAACTGATAAGGATCTCAGAAGTGGCTGCACGCACTTGATCAATTTTTGTTATAGAAGGACAGGCGAAGGCAGTTAGATCTATTACTGCGCTTCAAGCTCATGGCTACCGTAGAGAGAGATCCTAATGCATCTCAGACTCCCGGGGAAGAGAGCAAAAGATCCTACTCGTCAGAGAGCTTCAGGAAGGAAGACGATGACGAATCGGTTGAACCGGAAGCAGAAAAGAGAGAGAGATATATAGTCGCGGATCCAGAGACAAGCCCGTTCATATACTTTTGGGACACGGTGGTTCACAAGCGTGGATGGAAGCGGAGCTGTCAAATTTCGGATCCTGCAGAGGAAATAGTTGAAACTAATGAGACCTGGCAGGCGCGACTGTCTCTACTCCTCCTCAAGATTTTATGGTTTCTTAATAAGCCATTTAAAGCGTTGGGTGGGTGGATCGAAGACAAGTTCAATCTTTTTGCGGCCAACGGCGGAGTCTTCTGGACCCTCTTCCGCGTGTTGTTCAACAGAAGTACGTACACGAATTTAGACTCTACTTTCATCTTGTCAGTGCTTTTAATTACACACTATCCTCGATGGATAGTAATCTTCCTTGCAGTAACCTGCTGCCCCTATACAGTTCGACCGCAAAGTATTGTGTCGGAACCACTCAGTAGTGTTGGATACCATCTCGAGTTTCGGGTGCTGTCTCGGGGTTTTGTTACCTTGCTTTGAATTCATTTGTGTACTCGTAATCACCCAAAACCAGAGAAAATAACAAAAGAGTCAGCTGGAAAATTAGATTCAGAGGTACGATATACTGCAGAGCATTCGTAAGCTTCACTGAGATCTGGATTAAGATATCAGGAGAAGAAGCTAGTGACTTGGATTGAATTTGCGGGTGAATTCGTATTCAGGTATTCTTGACTCCGAGGTTAACGCAGATTAAAGGCATTATCAGAGTTATTCCAGGTTTGGTGACTATTTTGGTGTCGTGTAAACTCGGATTGGATTCATTCTGATCAATCAAGTTTTCTTCAGTACTGCAACGCTACTAGATCTCCAAGTTAATGCTTGATTGTGAGAACAATTAACTCTACATCTGGTTGTCTAGCTACATGATTCATTCAGTTACAACCCGCTCTGTAAATATGTGTGCGTAGACGACGAGTGAGTTCTCTAACTGAGTTCTCTTTGGCTTGACTTACAGGTAAGCTGATTATTCGGCAACGAGGAAGTAAAGAGTATGTGTCCATTCTTGGGGCTTTGGACCCACGTTTCTCTTTGTATACAGACAATTCTAGCTCTGGGGCAGAGCATACAGATGAGGCGAACACAATTTTCTTCCCTGGGGTCCCTTATGGATCAAGATCTACTGCGGATGTCCTGGTTATGGCGGCAAAGCTTGCTTACGAGAATGCTGCGTTAGTCGAGGAGGTGGTAATTAAAACCTGGAAGGTAAGCGCTATTTTTAACTCATCGATATATTTGGGAATTCGAACGAAGTTATTCAGTACAAGTCTCCGGCTGCACACAGCAATCGCATGTCTGTTACGTTATTTTCTTGGTGGAAACCGACTTGCATCGTACAACACAAGCATCTAATCATCATTATCTCCGGCAAACATGGATTGCAGATGAACTTCGTTGCCTTCTACGATTGCTGGAATGGTAAGTAATTCTATTATTCTGACTTGTATTGGCGAGCTATATAGGCATCTGCGAACCTGATCTGATGAGTTTCGGTACTTCACTTTAAATTTTGAGGGAAAATGTTATGCCGATTGCTCCAGCTTGAAATTCTGTTCATTAAGATCAAAATTCGGATATCGTTGAAAGAAATTTGAGCTTTCAGGGAGTTCTGAAACAGATTTCATTCTTTCGAGTCTAAATTTTATGAAGTGAGTAATGAATCTACCTTGAAGATTGATGGACTACTTTTCATGATGACTATGATGCAGAATTCCAGAAGCAAAAGAACACCCAAGTTTATCTCTTCACGGATCGCCCGAAGGACGCCAGAGCAATTGTAGTCGCCTTCAGAGGGACGGAGCTATTTAATGCGATAGACTGGAGTACGGATATGGATTTCTCCTGGTTCGAGATGAAGGGGTTAGGCAGAGTGCACGTGGGATTTTTGGAAGCATTGGGTTTGGGAGATCGAAAACAAATGGACACCTTTGCGCACATGCGAAACAATGCTGCTTTCAACGTACGTGGCTCTATATCCTCGACCACGAATGTCTGAAATCATTAAAGGTTGACACTGGCATCTCACCAGTTACATCCTCGGGAGTCGGAAAACTCAGGGAGACGAACTCGACATGCATCAATATCGGAGTTCGTTCTGCAAGGAGTTTTCGTCCACAAGCTAAATCATCCGAGAAGAAACACAGACATGCAGACCTAGAAACAACTGATGCACACAGATCTAGAAGCATCATCTTAGAAATTTCTCAGAAGAAAAGTTGAGGCGATAGTCTCTGATCACATTCCCGTATGTTCATCTGGTTCTAGTGTGATGTAAGAACTGACCATTTCACCACGTGCACCCTGTATCTTTAATTTCCAGTGCAGCATTAGTACTGGTGGGTAGAAAGGAAGAAGTTGCAAGGCATCCAGAAGAACGTCACACTAGGATCACAGGAATTCCAGTTCCTCTCTACCTGATTGATTCTCCGACTGGCCATCGAAAAACTCTGCCACGCTCGGAGATGGATCTCATATACAGACACTAGTCAACGTTACTGCATGTATGTACGGTGTTCTGGCTACGAGGGTTTACTGACATAATTTGGCAATTCTTCGTGTGTTTGCATGCAGCAAAAGACGGAAAGCAAAGCTAGTTCCATTTCTGGACTTTCTGCGGAGGTGGTGGCGGAGCCGACTAAGATTCTCGCCTACGACGACGTGACCAAGAAGGTGAAAGAACTCATGAGGGAGAATCCGGAAGCCAAGCTTTTTGTCACAGGGCACAGCTTGGGTGGAGCACTGGCGAACCTGTACACGACTCTCTTGTTCTACAACAAAGAAGAGATGGTCACGAGTAGATTGGCAGCTCTGTACACTTTCGGGCAACCTCGGGTGGGGGAGACGCTGTTCAGCGAGTTCATGATAAGCAAAGTCGAGCCGTCGAGGTACTGGAGAGTTGTTTACGGCAACGATCTCGTGTGCCGTGTTCCTTTCGATGACAGCATCTTCCACTTCAAACATCCTAGTAACTGCTACTACTACGACGAGTTCTACAAACAACTGGTGAGAGCATCCACCGTTTATGCAATTTCCTAGCTTTTCCATGCCAGCTCCGTCCTGATAGCCTTGGTTATGAACATCTACTTGAGCTGAAGGGATGGGATTAGTAGATCGAACCAGTGCTTTTTTACTTCCCCTGCGAGTTCTAATATACAGATTGATGAAGGTGTGTGGTTAGCTAGCTAGATGCTCATGATAGAACTGGTACTGGCTATTTTCTAAGCTTACTAGCTTTCGGATTCGAACATGATCATCAGCAGCTAGCATGACTGCTGTAAGTTGACCAGTACTGGTGATGCTGTCGTTTGTGTCAAATGTCGTGTGGCAGTATATGGTGGATGCTCCGAATGCCAATTACTTCAGCTTCAGTTTGAGTACGATCCTCATGCAGCGTGTGGTGGCGCTCTACGAACTGACCGTGTCTTTGTTTTCGGGGTGGATATACGGTCCTGAGTTCCGAGAGAACTATGCGTGTACAGCATTCAGAGTCCTGGGTCTCTTATTTCCAGGAGTCGTTGCGCATATGATGAATAACTACGTCACAGCAATCAGGCTGGGCCCAACAGCTCTAGAAGCGACCCTCCAGCAATTGGACGACGGATCCCAAGGCCTGTTCTCTTTCCTTTCCGAGTTGATAAGTAGATTTAGAAAGAGCTCGTCGACGAGCGTGCCTGCAACAACCAAAGATGATTCTCATGAGGATTAATTAGGTCTAGATCTCACCTAAATCTCCTCTCTCGATGCTTACTACCGCTGCCCCAGGAGTCCAACTGATAGATGCTGACAAACTGTCGTTTGCGACTCATGATCGATCCGGGAAGGAAGATCGATCTAGTAGGCGCTCCGATGGTGGTAGATTTCAGTTCTAGAACAGTATTTGCAAACTAGTAGCAACAGAAGTTATAGCCTTTCCAGCTGTCCGAACCTAGATAACGGGACATCGCCACTAGTATATCCGGGAACCACCTAGTTGATTGGATTTTGAGCGAATAAACAGTTGGAGTGAGCGGCAGAGCAGTGGTACGTTGTGCCTCCCAGGAATGACGTCCCGGGTTCAATCCTTGTAGCATCATTGTCCTGGGAAATTGAACGCCATGAGCATGAAGCCCAATGAATGGCAATGTAGACATTTTTCCATTGCTAAACATTGGGGTGTTTATATATACTATGAATATTTATTTTTACTGGAATTTCAAACAGTCGATTTGTATTATAGAGTACTACTGCAGGTAGGTTGATCACCGTAGTTAATACTTTATGTCTGCTCCCCTCGCATGTCCAACTCTGGCCAGAACTCCTATTAAGGCTTGCTGTACATTCAGACAGCAAAGGTACAGATTCCTACGAAATGCGAGAAGGTTCGAATTCTTAGTTTCTTGCTTTTTCCCACTCATAGCTCCGTTAAGTGGAAGATAGCCGGGGCCCTTATACTGAGAGCTAGGAGTTTCAGTTAGCACCATGTGTTTGGTGTATTTTGGGAGAGAAGTGAAAAGAGAAACATGCTTTCTCACTAGTCTCTTGGATATATTTGTGATTCTTTATAAATATGAATTTTCATTTAAGTTGTTAATGCATTCGCAATCAGTTGTGAGGGTGCTTCTGAAGTAAGTAGGGAACTTCTTCAAGATGATAGATAGATTCAAAGACATTATGTATGACAAGACCTAGAGAGAAAAGTTTCAATACAAGATTTGTATCGGCTTGAGCTAATTTCTCCGTTTATAATCAGAAAAACTAGATCAACACCTGAAGACTTGTTGCTAACTGAATTACCACTAAAGTCATAAAGTAAAGTGATACTGATATCCATCTTTCTCCTTCCGAAACAATTGGTAGCATTACTGGTGGGAACAAAAAGTAAGCCTCAGAGTCCGGAAATATAAACTATGAACACATGAAAGTGCATGCAACAACACTTGTTAAAAAGAAATTTGGTAACATAATACTTCTCCGTGTGAGTTGCTTGTATGTATCGCTTCTCCAGAAATTTGCTTGATCTGGTCTCTCCTCAGTTCGTTTAGCTTGTTTATGTCCACGAACAATGAACATTATGTCTAGATAAGTTCGTTTCTGCAAGAGCTTTCCCTGAATGTTTTAGTTAGAACATTTTAATTAGTGTCTAACCTTATATAAGCTTCTCGCTGGCTCGCAAACCCCATCCAAACCTGGTAGATCCATATATTAAGTTCATTATTCAGTCTTATACTACATATCCAATGACATCAAATGGTAGGCACTAATAGCTAGCTATCTACCTCCGAACCGGAGGTGGGATGATTTGAAATATCAAAATATTTGATACACGAAAGACTCATCTCAAATCACAAAGTGGTAGCACGGTTTCCTACATACATTCAAACCAAGAATTTAAACCAAGAATTCAAATGTTAACCTCGAGCTCTACCTTCTCAGATATTTCGACAGTATTCATTTCCATTCTTGTTGTCACCATCTCACTAGTGCAACATCCGTCTTCCTCGCAGAGGATCTACCGTTAGTGAAATAAAAGCATGCAATCACATAAAGTAAAACAAGGCACCAACCTTTGTACATGCGTGATAATTTCTCGAGGTTGCGGTACTAATGATGACAATATCAAGAACAGAAAGAATGATTCCTCCGAAATCAGAAATCTCTACTGTATATGTAAGTATGCAAGATTAGTATAAATCTATAACCATAAAATCAAGGAATGCCATGTTTGGATCGTATGTATGCAGCTATCATGGACAAGCAAGAATGTAAGACGAGGGGACATTCATTTCAATGGAGATTCTCATGCTGATATCGATCTATATGTAGAACTCCAAGCTAGCTCATCCCTTGCCGTAAAAATGGAGCGGCATTGGATACCACATAAGGTTCCACAAAAATATAGTGTTCAACGAAATTAGTGCCCATCGAGCTCTTTGTGGCTACCTTTACTTTCCACCAAAGACTGGACTGACGATTTGGTATGTAGAAATCTACTAACAGATTTCGTGCCTTCAGCAACAGCATGCTTTGCTAACTCCCCTGGGATGAAGAGTCTCGTAGCAGTCTGAATCTCTCGGGCTGAGATTGTTTGCTTCTTGTTGTAGCGGGCCAGCCATATGGCTTCATTAGCCAGTCCATCCAGGATGTCACTAATCAACGAGTTCATGATTCCCATGGCCTTGTTCGAGATCCCCGCTTCTGGATGCACTTGCTTCAGAGTCTTGAAAATGTAATATTTGAAGCTGACATTTTCATTTGGGAGCTTCCTCCTCTTCTTGCTCGATGTTGCACTGCCACCCCGCCTTCGAGATCTCTTCCCCTTCGGGAAGCCTCTGGGTATCTCTGTTGCCTCATCGATGGCCATCGAATTCGGGCCGATACGTAGCCAAGTTAATATCTGTCGGGTTGAGAGCCCTGTACAGAGAGTAAACAAGTCGGAATAAACATTACAGACTCTGATCCAAAGAATCTATATAAATCTACATAGCTGCAGATTAATGTGGCCGAAAGTTTGTCAAACCTGTGGAGCTCCACTGATCCAAAAGAAGGCAAGAAATATAGTTTGAACTATATCCTTCCAACTATTCGTGCTCTCGCTCCTCGGTTCACGCTTGGTGGATTACACAATCTCGACGATGGGATCGATGAAAAACTAGTCCCGAATAAGCATGATAGTATGCTCCGGTAAAGTTATAGTAAGCAAGCGGATCTCAAGCACAGGAGACGAGACTACTTGCGGCCGCTGCTGAAGATCATAGGGTCAGGTCACTTGTATAAATCCAGACTGTGAAAGGTGTGAATATATACTCGTCCTTCGGTTTCGGTCGGTCCCTCGGCAACGGGACTACGAAGAACTAATATCCTCACATCAATTAAAATAACCTGCTATATATTTGTTTCATAATGGATTTTGCCCGTATATAGGAGCCTAATTAATTAGAGCCTCACGTAGGAATTATTAAAAGTTCATTATTCTCGCTCATCTAGATCTTTCCTTTCCATTTTCTAGCTCATCGTTTCAGTAGTTTCAGTTTCAACTTGATCTTCCCGTTTGATTTTCTCTCTCATCGTTTCCGTAATTTCCGTTATTAGCCAAGTCTCAATGGTTGATTTTCAGGTGCATGCATCTGTGGGATCTTTCCGTTACACTCGAAACCATTGATCAAAGTGCACTTCAAAGTACGGTCCACTTCAAAGTTATGAGGTAGCCAAAAGTAAGGAGTTTCACATCAATGACCGCCGTAGGAGTCTCCAAGGAGTTTGGTGAGATGTAAGAGACAAGTCTTGCTGGAGCAGTGGAGTCACTATCTACCGAGACTGACATGTACCCTTTCTTCACTGTAAGGTTCAAGCGGTGTACCAATGAATCTGAATGAACTCCTCCAGACATTACATTGTCACTTCGAGGAAGTTGGGGCTCACGTTTCGCTGTCCCCCAAGCTCGTCATGGCCAATAAGCAATATGAGTGGTACAAGCTAGCAATATGAGTAGTACGTAACTTCCCGACAAACCTAAAAGAGAATTAAGTATCAGTCACAATCATAACACTGCTGGAATCTTAGTTGTCCGAGTCGCAATAGAAGGAGTTCAGGAATACTAGTTTACCTTTAAGTTAGGCTTGTTATCACGATCATGGTATCCCGATTGACTCAAGTCCTTGACACAGATGGTTACCGAACATAGAAGTTCTCAAATCCAAGATTGAAACGTTGGACTAAGACGTGGGAACCTATCCCAAGAGAACCCCATACTAACGTTGGCTTGAGGGGCAAGTTTGGAACAGATCGAAACATAGTTTCGAGACGTACGTTAGACGTAGACGGACCCTAGTCGAACGCTGGTTCGAACCACATAAGGAGATAGGTGTGCAAAAAATGATATCAGAGCTGACTTTTTGATGAGCGAGAACTTGAGGTAGTGGTTGAAGCCTCGACGCTTGAGGAGGGAACTTGAGGTATGAAGTAGATCAACATTTCTAGGTTAACGCTTGGAGCAATGACCGACTTAGGACAGAGTTCCAAGAGAAAGTCTCAGAAAAGAATGACGACTGACACCAGGCAGATCGACTCGAGCTAGTCCTGAGACACAGTCAGGAGACGATAACTGACAACCTTCATCCCAACGTCAAAGAAGCAGTATCAGCTACAGCACATGTGCAACAAGATGGAGTTTTACCAACGGTGTCCGACGATTCAGACGCTGGAAGTCACGAAGTCTTGTATGCATAACTCATCAAGATGATGAAGATCAGACATGAGGGTATGGTCTCTATGGGTAAAAGTATCGTTGAGTTTGAGGTAGGTCAAAGAAGTTCTTCGTCTACTAGGAAGCTTTGTAAGACAAATTTTCCGACCCCATTTTCAGATATAGGACAGACTCACAAGGTTAAGGATTTAATAATTGAGCTGGACTTATACTTGGAGACACAACAAGCTAAGGAGTCCTACAAGGTGAGAGCAGCGATTACGTTCTTGAAGGATCATGCGTTTCTTTGATGGAATGCATATAGAGACAAACATGACAAACATGCCTTGATCGTCTCGATGCTTGGTTGGAAAGAGTCAAGGAGTTTTTTGTAGGACGATTCACTCTTGAGTATCAAAGGATTCGCTATGATGTTGAGTTAAGTAGGTTGAAGCAAACGGAGGCCTTGAGTGCTTATGTGCACGAGTTTAGTGCTAAGCTAGATTCTTCTCCAAGTGGACTAAGGAGACCAAAATATGTATATTTATGAGGACTCAAGTCTAGCTCGGAGAAGGCTCTCTTTTGGATACCGAAGCTACCTGAGACATGTGCTGAACATTTAAAACTAGCAGAGCGGATTGGAGACAACGAAGTCTAGCAACAAAAACCTTTTGAACCACATAGCATGGACAAAGTTCACAAGAAGAACAAAGGCTTCAAGTGACAATGAGATGAGGGTGAGAAGGATCGGAAGGACTCCTCTGCCTCGGCAGCAAAGTGATAGCAAACATGGTCGAAACCTAAGGGGCAAACACCTCAAAAGGGCAATGGTGTTAAGTTTACTTGCTACAACTATGGCGAGGTGGGCCATATTGCTAAGGGGTGTACGAAGCTTAAGATTAGTAACTGCAGCATGAATGCGTTTGTTGCAAAGGACTTGTTGGAGGGCCAGATGACTGTATCCTTGAGAACCAAGAAGAAGACTCCGGGACTGATGTTTCTACAAGCCAAAGTTACTAACCGTGATGTTACTTTCCATGTGGACACAGGAGAGATCCACTCCTTCATAAATTTCTCAGTCTCTTTGTAAGCAAAGCCGCAAAATAAGGTCTTCTAGATTATCAAGAGCAACTATATTCATATTAGAGTTTTAAACAACATGTGCCATGGTTTTCTAGTCTTGTTCGGTACTCTCTTTAATTAAATCTAAAATTTAGTACTAGTCACAAAAACTCCTCCAAGTGCATGAGAGGTTAAATATGTTGACTACTATATACTCTTTAATTTTATAGCAGATAGTGTTATATCAGAAATAGTGTTATATACTAATTAGAGTTTGTAGTTAATTCTTGGTCAAGTAACATTAACTAATGTAAGTTTTGAAACTAAATTAAAGTATAAAAATATGTAAGCAACTGTCTTTATTAGGTTATCTGAATATATAAGATTCTAACTATTATTGAATTAAGTGATGGTATGATTTTTAAGTTGAGCTCTAGATCTTGTTAAGATTTTTACATATATTCATGCAGTTTCGGAACAATTTAACTATATTCTTTTCTCAAGAAGAGCAATCACCAACAGGAAAAGCACTGGAAAACATGACATAAATCTCACTTTGCTACGAACTTTATTTCTGATCTTCAGGATCCATCCCTCCTTCAACATGTATTGTCTCCTTAATATGATTTCTTCAGGTGACATGAATGAGTGTTAATAATTTTTTATTCATGTACATGTATGTTTTGTGTATGTTAAAATTAGTGCTAGTAACACTATTTCCAATACAGTTAAATTTGTTCATAGTTATTGAAATAGTATCACACGGATTAAATGAGTAAAGAGTGTAGGAACTGTTTCATTGTGTAAAATGGTATTGCAAGCGAAGTGTTTCATGTGAATCTTAAACTCTAAGCCCCGGCTTTGTTTTGTGGAACATTATTTTACTTTTGCACCGTACCCGGATCACCTTATGTCAATCAAAATAAATAATTTATATATCTTTTTAATTAGCAAAATATCAGTAATAATACATTACAAGTCATCCATGCTCACAATCAAGTATGCTAAATGCAAATTCAGCTAAGCACACTATTCTCCTCACTTGCTTCATTACAACTGTCACAATACAACTACTTTCGCATGACACGGGATCATAGTGCAAAGTGCAGTTAAGTTTTTCGCCAAGTTCGCATGGTATATTTTTGCTCCAGTTCACATGGCCAGCCTTCTATCATAGTTCGCATCTACAATAATTCTTCTATCGTAGTTTGCATGATCACTTTTATATCGCAACTGAGTTTTGTTACTAGTAGCAAGCAAGAGCTAGAGGAACGCCCAACCTTACCAAAGAAGGGTCACAAGCCGAAGGTCTAGACATACCACATAGTAAAATCAACCATCACAAGAAACCAACAGACAAAACAAAGACAAATCTACCGGAAATAAGACTTCATGTCGTATTCATACATGGGTTCAAGCCCTTTCGGAGGAGGATATTGACTCATATCGCACAAGTTCCGAATACCGTTGACTACCTACAGTATGTTATGTAAGTAGATAACATACCGGAACTCAGAGTACTATCATTGCAGCCAGAATTCTTTTACTCTTTCAGTTTAGACTCATTACGTCTAGAAGCTTAAGGTGACCGTACCAAGTACTTTCTAGATGGGAATGAACCGTTGCAAGACTAAGATTACCATGAGAGCAAAGGGGACACCTTT
Organism: Asterella californica; assembly: GCA_036924285.1. Classification (NCBI taxonomy): domain Eukaryota; kingdom Viridiplantae; phylum Streptophyta; class Marchantiopsida; order Marchantiales; family Aytoniaceae; genus Asterella; species Asterella californica. The sequence goes on from JAYKYS010000013.1 coordinate 1,440,380, forward strand.
CATAACTCAGAGGTTTCGAAGCAATTACAGAGGAGAGATTTTTGCTAAGAGAGATTTTAAATTCTCTCCCTAATTTAATTAGTATCACTGTTCTTAATTAGCTGACCAGAACTAGAGGTATCATTCACTCGGTGCCCTAGGAGGTATAACTTCATACTAGTCTCACAACCCTGAACCTCTTAGTTTGTCCGTTAGTACTCTTGTTATCCTACATCGTAAAAGCATTGAGGACATACATACTAATATGTATCACGTACTAACGTGTGTCAATCGTCCAATCTATGATTTCAAAGTGCAACCAGAGATCAATGTGCCTAGATTTACACAGAAATTTCTTTCTTTTTTGTCTCAACTAGATTCTTCCTCCAGCATCTTTGTAAATATCTTGCTGAAGAAAAATTAATCTATTTAAAACTAATAATTAGAACCTATGAGTCAAGACTCATAGGTTCTAATGATTAATTTTAAATTGACTGTTGTTTCAGTCATAGTTGATGTGAGCACAATGAAAATAGTCATGAATGTGAACGCAGGAGAAGGAAATGAAGTAGAGCGAGCATATACCGGACTGCTATTTAGGTTTGCGCAACTGTTACACGAAATCTCTCAATGACTTGACCGAACCATTCGTACATAGTATGTATAATTTGTAACATATTCTCTAATTACTATCCTAATTCTTTTCAACTTTCGTGCACAAAGATCCTTCCCAAAAATAAATTATAGTTAAAAAATTTAGAATATAATCCCTAGTGGGTGATAAATTTTGGTTATTGCCTGAACTCTATTTCTGGAATCAAAGAAGAGTTCTTCTATCAAAAGAAACATCAGTTACGATACTTGGTTGATAAAACCTTGAGTTCTCCTTGTTATTAAATGCTAAGACATGTGTGTCGAACTTTTTTTATCAAAATATTATAAACGAAATCTTGTTTTCCAAAATTCTCTGACTTGTGTCAGACTGTGCTGCTGTTTCTGTGTTAGAACACACTACTGCTATTTAAGTTCGCGCAAAAAATATGCAAAACATTCTTGAGGTTTCACACACTCTATATTCCCTAAACATTCGCGAAGTGAAAAGATCATTTATTATAGAACTGAATTTAAATAGCAGTACGGTAAGGGGAATCGGAGGAAGTTTTGAACAACTATGCCAGACTTGTTCTCTTTGTCTTCTTGTTCTGATTTTCAGGACCCCACTCTACCTACCATATGTCTTTAAACTCACTGAGCCTCATTCTTGGTACCCCTAGCCAACAGAAACCTGTCTAAACTCCGATACCGACTGCACAATGAGACTATGGCATGTGCAGCGTCTTCTTTCAATGATTTATCTCTCTGATCAATGCAACTAAATTTTCGTTAAGAAGATGTCAGTAGAAAGATATTCTGTTATTGAACAGTTCGATTATAAACATGACAAGTGAACACAAGATCAATAGTTAAGAGATTATTCTCTAGGTAAAATTATACGGAAGAACTCAATAAGTACAGATGCATTTGTTGCACCATGAGCTTTACGGGAGGTCCAGAACCCAGTCACTTTGAAATTTTGATTCAAGAAACACAACGAGTTCATGCGCATCTACTCACTTGAAGATCCTTGCCGCTAATTATAACCTAACCTGAAGATCTCAGGAATCTCGGGTAGGATTCTTGAGATTCAAGAGAATCTTGAGATCTTCAATTCCAAGTTAGCTATAGCGGCCCGTAATTGCTGGTCCCGTTTTTCTGCTTCCTGTGTCTCAAAATGGAGATCTGGTTAGCTAGCTTCGTCACTTCAGCGTAGTACTTCAATTTATGTTCCGTTTCGAGGACCAGGTGCACATTCTCAATCTGGATATGTCGTTGTCCTATATTATTTAGGTTCAGACTAGGACCTCTTGGAAGGTCTTGGAACTCTTGTCGTATTGCCATCTGCCTTGGCGCAGCTTGGATGGGTACTCCATACTTCGTGGAAATGTTCTGCATATGGGATAATCCACTGCCCGAGGGCAGGGCAGTGCATTACCAGAGTTAATTTAGCAGCGATTCAGAGTATAAGTAGCGACTGATATCGAAAAGAAAAGTACTATACTGTATGGATGGAAGGACTACGTTCTGTTGAGAGTGAGGACACACAAGAAATCATTACATTGTTCAGAGGGGATATGCAAAGTGACCAAAAAACACTTCATTTATCAGTGGAAAGCTGCAATGAAAACGGGAATGATAACGTATATTATCATAGTTTACCCATGGAATCCTAAATGCATTGAAAAGATGGACGACAAATCTGGTATCAAATTTTGAAATCAAAATCTAGATAAATTGTCTGAAGGTAATGATCTGAGGTTTTGAAGGCTAGGTAGATGGCTCCGCCTTGAAATTTCCATTCTGTATCTGTTATATGCAGGTTTTCTCCTAGATGCTAGTTAGACGTTTATAAATTTAATGCAGACCCTGATCTCGAACGGCAACTAAGTACTTGCCTCTCTCGCTTCAAATAGCTCCAAGAAAAGAAAAGGTACTTTGAAGAAACTTACATTTACATGGTTCCATTGTGGATGATCAACTTATTCGAAATACTCTGGTTCTGCATATCTACCGCCTTGCACTACCAACCGATGAACTTCATGACGCCGTGGTAAGAGATACCTTCTAGACTAAAGATATTTCACGAGCGAAAATCTCACTCGTCCATAACATGCATGCGCGGTATAAATGTTAGACAAATTCATATAAATTTTCTGATGTCCTCCTTTCCACTGATATTCAATCACTGTGGTACCAGTTTTTTAGTTCGGGTCTTTGAGAACTCAATCACAGTCCTCACGCAGTCTCATATCTTACAGTATTTAAATTATCCTGGTTGAACTCAGACCGAGATACTTGAACTTAGCGTGATCGATGATGAATCCTGTGAGGGAAAAGGAACAGCCCTCCCTGACATGATCAAAATGAAAAGCTTTTTATCATGAAAGACAGTTTTCATCCTGGGGAATGTAAAGTAGATACATGTAAGACAGACGGAAGAAGATATATGCTCAAACCAATATACACCAGCATATTAATACTGCATACGTTGGCGTTCGTTTCAGCATGGAGTCTATAATAACGTGTTCGATGTCATCTTCTTCTCGTTTCTTCAACGGTGGATCTTTGACCCAAGGTCGCGAATCTTACTGATGGTTCTACTGGCAGGAAACTTGAGGCAAGATCTGTAGTTAAGTTCCCAATAACTACTAATTTATCACCCCACGCTAATCTCAGCCTAACCTTTCCTTTCCACATATGTTGCACTCTGTGCCCAGCACCACCCGTGGACATGGGGACTAACCTTAAATCCGTGGCATGAAGTTCCTGAACGACAATGTGAGAATCTTGCAGTGGTGCTGCAGCATTGAGGAACCAATCTGAGAAATACGCAAATGGTATAGGATCGTTGTCTACCCATATATTTAACGGATTCTCTTCATCTTTTTCCCCTATCCAAAGAGCTGTAACTGAGTTCGGGCGTTGAATATGCAACACCATACGTGAACGTGCCACGACTGGAAACTCATTTACGTTCAGAGACTTAAATCTGATCACTTCACAACCTACAAATGAGTAGAAGAATGGTGACAGAATATTTTCGAGAAGTCGCGCCATGATGAATCAAGGAAGTCAATCAAGAAGATAACCAGATCCGGAGAGCTCCCTACGCTTATCCCGCAAACTTAGACTCTTGTCCGGAGCAAGGTCGACAAGGTGTCACTGTGAGTTGAATCGGAAGCTGTACATGCGTACACCGCTTACCCATATGCATGTCGACCGCGACAACACACGAATGTATCATGCACTTCTGTTGCGAACAGGATCCCACTCAAAGTGCACAAATATGGACCTGCAAAGAAAAGGATTTCGTCAGCCTGAGGTTCAGATTAATCCTGTCAGAAACCTTAAGTATACGTACTGAATTTGGAAGAAACTATAAATGTCTGTCTGTGTATAAATGATCAGAGTAGTAAAGTTTGTGTCTGTGAAAGAGAAAGAAACGATTGGTAGCGCTCCTCGAGACTCTTAGAACAGTAAAACCAGAGAACTTTTATCAGCTACATACTACAGCAGATTGAGAGTGAGCCAAGAATGCCGAACATTTACCTTCCCAACCCTTCTTGTTCTTTCCTTGTGTTCACGAAGCTTTACCGAAGAACGTACAGCCCTTCAAGGTGATCGCTCTTCTGGTAACTGTTCTTGAACTTCCGTCCAATCGTCCGGTGCTTGGCGCCACATATATCGACATCGGATCAGAAGTTGCCAAGAGTTGATCTCATTTCTCTCTCTGAATGGTCACCTGTTCCATAAGGTTGCACAGTTGGTGTTCCCCCGACAGACGAATCAAGGTGTGGCCTCTCTTCGAACGTCGGAGCAGCTCATTTGAGCAGCAACACCGGTAGCTCCATCCATGAAACTTCTGCATACGACTGGGAGATTGCAGAAAGAGAGAAAGATAACTGAAGTCTTGAGATCTGAAACCGCCTTAAATACCCGCTCCCGAGGGCAAGCGATTTAAAGTTGTTAGACGCCTAACATTTGCCGTTACAACCATATGGATGTAGGTAATAAACAGGTGAACTCCGAACTGACGAAGGTAGAAGTTAGCGTCGATATCACTGTCAGCTTCTTTTTAAGTTTCTTGAAAGTTGATGTCTCTTTCCATTACGCGTCCCAAATGTTTGAAACTGGTTTTGTGCAAGTTGATTGGTCATTACTTGTCCGGGAAGGTGGCTCTGCTCCAATTGCAACTTACACAGTGACACGTGCCAAAAGCCAGACCTTGTAAGACAGTGCGATATTAGTTCGTGAACGCGCGCGCCTACATAGATATACAGTATTGTAACCAAAACCCCTAGCTACATGTAAATTCAGAAATAGGTCTATCTCCGAGCTTGTTCAGAGCAGAGAACAGGCAGCGGAGATTTTGCAACTTCATTCGTTACGAACAACTGGCAGTTGCTGGCAACGAGTGTTGTATGTCAAACTCAAGATTGTGAACAGTTGAAATAGCTTTTCTTCTACAGGAACCAGCAAAATGAATATCTGGTATTTGGACACTATCGTGCAAACTGTTCGATGACTTTGCTTTGTCGATAAATAAGCATACAAGAAATACAGCCTCGATCCTTGCGAGCTTGTTGAGGTGGTCTGCATCTACTACGTGCCTGACCAAGGGTTAAGTGCAGGGGGTTGATGATTAGCTAGCAAAACGCCTGATTGCTGGCATGGTAGAATCATCCGAATTCTGGTCTACCATGGTCGCGCGCTTGCAACCAATTGAACGGACTAAAATCATATAATTTTCAACCTTCAAGTTAAAACCATCCGTAAGGCATGGTTAGAATTGAAGAAAGATGAAGTGAAGACTGAACAATAGACCTTCACTTTCCGAAGAGGTGTCAAACATCTCCACAGTGAAGATGCCTGCAGCTTCACATCAAAAGTAAGACTTAGTAAGTTTATCGATATTAATGTCTTGGGTTTCAAATCGTTTACGACGGCGAACACGGTTCGCGGGCCATATCAGTGTTTGTAAGTTTATTCCATTATTGACCTCGTTCTATAATGCGACTCTCATTACCGGGGCATGAATGCAGATCCAACATGGAACTGGCCTCTCTAAAAAGGAGCAGGGATGGCGAAGTCTAAATACATAGCCTGGAGAGGATATATAATATTTTGTCCATGGCCATGTGGCAGTTCCCGGTATTCCGCCCGGCACATACTTGGAAGTCACATGATAATCTGCTGTCTGTGATATGACAGAAGATGGTAAATTGCCGCTTGCGGCGTTGCACTCCAGATTGCCATGGTAATTGTCGTGTGAAGCGTGTTGTAAAGTAGAATCCGTATGTTCACAGACCAGCTTTCTTCACCCATAGCCAGTATTCGAACTCTTTGCGTGACTCTTGCTCTGATTCTAACATCCTTCAACTCTGGTTCCTTGAGGCGAACTGCTTGCACCAGCGATAGGAGTTTGTCCACTGGAATCAGAATCTCGTCAATCGACACAAAGATGGCATCCTCCCCAGATTTAACAACGCTCATAACGCCGGCCTCCAGGAAGTTTAGGTCACTCCAGAGCTTGCCCCTGATACTTCGGTGTAAGTCTTAAACCTCAGGAAGTAAGTATCATAGGCTCCAAATTCTTTGGCCATGAAGTTATTCATGTTGCCTGATTCTTACAATCTCTTTGCGATAATTAAGAGAAACAGCTTCTTCTTCTTCTTGCATGTTGAAAGCTTCGGACTAAATTTCTCCCGGACGGCTGATCTTTGAAACACTTTAATTTCTTTTCTTCAACTGTAAATCGTGTTCTGGGAACTTGATTGGTAGTTTAAACCCTAATTGGTAGTTTAAACCCTATTGGTTTCGGAGATTGTTGGTGGCTGCCCAAAAATGCACTGGGTGATATCTCGATCACAAAGAAAAGTATGCAACGTATCATATTATAATTACTGTTGATATGTTTATGTAAACATCAACGTGTTAAGGTTTTCCGAAGCTAGACAGTGGTGTATGGGGAAAAGATCGATGGTTTACGTCATATAAGCCACTGAAGATTACAAAGGGAAAATAGCAGAACTGATTTATGTTAGAAGGAAACTGTCTTAAGTGATGTACATGTACAAAACCTATACTTCCCTGACGAAATACAACGTGTTGTCCTCTACTCAAACGTGCAGGGCTGGTCGATCCTTAGGTTAGGCTAAGGGAAAGTGTCTAATTTGTATGATTACCCACAAAACGGTAAGTTAAGGTGGTAGGAATTACTCGCACAAGGACTTTTGCTAACTTAATACACATTTTCAAGGTTACATCGTAACAAAAGCATGCACAGTAGCGGTCCAAATCACGCTGGAATTTCTTCGATAGTAATCTTTTACGTTTGCAAAATTACTGATAATAGCGGTCCAAATCACATTGCAATTCCTTCACAATATCATGATGTGCGAAAGTACTAATAATAGCGATCCAAATCACGCTGGAATTCCAACACAATATCATAATAGTAACCCTTTACGTTTGCGAAAGTATTGATAATAACGTTACAAATCACACTGGAATTCTTTCACAATATCATGATAGTAACCTTTTACGTGTGCGAAAGTACTGATAATAGTCCAAATCATGCTGGAATTCCTTCACAATATCATGATAGTACCCTTTTACGTTTGCGAAAGTACTAATAATAGCTGTCCAAATCATGCTGGAATTCCTTCACAATATTATGATAGTAACCTTTTACGTTTGCGAAAGTACTGATAAGAGCAGTCCAAATCACGCTAGAATTCCTTCACAATATCATGATAGTACCCTTGTACGTTTGCGAAAGTACTGATAATAACGATCCAAATCACGCCGGATTTCCTTCACAATATCACGATAGTAACCTTTTACGTGTGCGAAAGTACTGATAATAGAGGTCCAAATCACGATAAAGCTTTTATGTTTGCGAAGGTACTCATAATAGCTGTTGAAGTTTAGTTACATTGTTGTCTCCAGAAATAACCGTAATAAATAGCAGTTCAAATCACACAAGAAACCGCGATTCAAACCGCATTGAAGTTACTGCACACAAAGTAAAAATACCAGTGATTTCGGTAAAACCAAGGCGGAATTAGGGTCCACACAAGGATTTCTGTAACTTATCACCACAACAAATTTATCCGTAATAACAGTTAAAACCACGCACAACAAGCCTGTGGCAGACAAGGGTTTTGGCAGCCGAAACTCAAACTCTGTGTGCGAATGAGCTCTTACATTTTCAGCCCTCTGCGTGCTCCTTAACAGTTAGAATCTTATATATTCAGATAACTTAATAAAGACTGTTGCTTACATATTTTCATACTTTAATTTAGTTTCAAAACTTACATTAGTTAATGTTACTTGACCAAGAATTAAATACAAACTCTAATTAGTATATAACACTATTTCAGTTTGAAGCCCTTGTTCTTTTTGTGAATCTTGTTCATGCTGCGTGGTTCAAAGAGTTTTTGTTGCTAGACTTCATCGTTCTCAATCCGCTCTGCTAGTTTCAAAAGTTTGACACATGTCTCAAGTAACTTCAGCATCCAAAAGAGAGCTTTCTCTGAGCTAGACTTGAGTCCTCTAATAAATATACATATTTTGGACTCCTTAGTCCACTTGGAGAAGAATCTAGATTAGCACTAAACTCGCGCACATAAGCACTCAAGGCCCCCGTTTGCTTCAACGTAACTAACTCAACATCATCGTGCATCCTTTGATACTCTAGAGTGAATCGTCTTACGAGAAACTTCTTTGACTCTTTCCAACCAAGCGTCGAGACGTTCATAGCATGTTCGTCTTTGTATGCATTCTATCAGGGAAGCGCATGATCCTTCAGGAACGTAACCACCGCTCTCATCTTGTCGGACTCCTTAGCTTGTTGTGCTTCAAAGTATAGGTCCAACTTAGTTAAGAAATCCTTAACCTGATGAGTTCGTCTTATACATGAAAACGAGGTCAGAAAATCCATCTTACAAAGTTTCCTAGTAGACAAAGAAATCCTTACTCGGACTTCCAAAGCGTGTACTTGCTTACACATCTCGGATAATGTGTAAGCAAGTACGCGCTTTGATAGATGTGTAAGCAAGTACGCGCTTTGAACCTTGTCAGTAGAATCATAAATCACACAATGACTGGAGAAAGTGAGACTCCTATCATTTGGATGTTACTGTGGAGTAGATTGGGCTGGTTGTTATCACGAGTCGAGACCGGTTAGAAATAAATGCACTAGTTTTGTGATGACCGCTTCGTTGAATTGCAGGCTTTCCGAAAGAGATATGGCCATAACCGCATGCACTCTTCGATTTCTACCAGTTTTGTTCAATCTTGACGACCGATGGTGCATACAATGAGATGGAAGAATAATCAAATGTTTGTGTTGTAGGTCACACAATCTACAACACAAAAATTTGATTATTCTTCCAGATTCAGTTGCTGCTGAAAGTCCAGTTTCAACGTTTTTCCTGGAACATTTCTTCAACTTATTCTGTACCGGGAAGTAGCAAGACTGATTCAAGTGAACTGTCTAGAGCACAGTTCCCAGTTCACCTAGCTAGACAGGATCTTGGCATTCTCGGCTCATCTTACTCTTAGAAATGCTCCTCGTTATCGAAAATATGAGTTCTTGGATCAATGGAGGCAACTAAACCTCTCACCTCCTGATCAATCATGAAATGGAAGAAACCTTCGCTGTATCTGCTTGATAACGAAGTGCCCAATCCAGCACGGATCATCGTCTCCTCTCCACCAAGAATACTGATAGGGTGCTCGCAGTGGCTCGCATCACAATCCACTGGCAGGCGGTTCTTCATGCGCTTACAGTGAATTGAACGAATTATCTGACTGACAGCTTACTTCGCAGTTGGTTAGGGAAAGCAGTGGAATTTGGAGGTCCGACCTACTTCCGAGGTAAAGACTTGTAGAGGCTCTCAGCCAAGCTTTAAACCTTCCACATGCCCCTAATGAGATCCCCAGTATAATTATTCGTTCACGCCGTAAGTCAGATTATCTGCACAGACTAACCCCCGACATCTAGAAGGAAATCTCTTAGTCTTTCTAGGTGGAATTCCGAACTTGATTGTCACTAGCCTAAGTTGCTACCAAGATTTCTCTCCAAATCTCGGAACCCCGCTGATGTCTGCTCGCAAACACGGGATCTTAATCGAAATGTAACGATGTCTAGAATTCCAGAATCTGCATATCAGTTGGCGCATATTTCTCACGGTAAGAAATGTATCGTCTCGTAAAAGAAGAGGTGGAGGGAAGACTCCAAATCTTCTTGAGTTTCGGACAAATACCTTTGTGCTCGGGGTTATGAATAGTGATAATATACATGCAACATGAAATCTTGCATGCATATCATAAACAAGAAAGAAATAATATAATATGGATAGCGAGAGGAAAATCAGAAGAAACAATTGTCCTTAATAGTGGCTTGGGTTGTTATATTAATACTTTTTCAAGGTTAAATAAAGTCAAACATGATTATCAAACTTCTAGATCAGATTTATTTCTTCAGATCAAGGATAAATAAATTCTTATAAATGCTAAATGTTACTGACTGAGAAAGTTCTTTTAAGTATTAAGTTACAATGAGACTAATTTCAGGAAAAAATTATATTATCTATATATATATATATATATATATATATTTAATACAAAACCATCATGTCAAAAATGATCAGTGTATTCAGTAAATTCTGAAGTCTTTTACGAAACGTCCTAAACCTTTTATGAAATTTCCAAAGTCCTTTTAAAATAGTTCAAATAATTGCTTAAATGTCCAAATTCGAAGTATCAAAAGATCAGTATCACCTGCGAATAGTTAGAGAACATAAATTAATCTTGAAAACTTTTTTGGAAAATGAACTCAGAATCGAAGAAAAAATATGAACTACAGAAAAAAAATTAATTATTAATCACATCATTATATAATATGATAATAATGATAAATTTTATATATATAGAATAAGCATATACACATCATTTGGTAAAAGAGTCAATGATACCTAAAACTCTCTGTAACCTCTGAATTTTTGCTGCGCTTTCGTTACATAATCTAATGCATTTTTGTAATTGTCAATATATCTCAAATCATCACACCTTGAGAACCCTAATGAAATAGCGTATTTCCACAACTCACTGGGTTCTAATTCTTAGACCTCGGGAAGATGAATAAGAATATCAAAGTAATACTTCAGAAGACCCTCTAATTTTAAATTCAAGAGTGAGAACTCTTTAGCAGGTGAGAAGCTTTTTTCTGAATTATAACTTGACATCAGTATGTTCCAAAGACGTAGATCCTGAAATCCAATCAGGATTGTATTACTTGATAAATGCATCAGCTACATAAGAACAAGCCAGATGTTCTAGATAAAGATACAAACTTCTCATGAGGAAATTGTCAGAAAAAAGAACCAGAAAAAGATTTACAAACCACTTGAGTATGAAGTTGGTTGGTAGAGTTCTCGTGTACGTTCTTATCAATTGACAAGCAACTGAAAGAACTATAACGAGAATACTTCCTTGTTATGAATCATAATTCTTTTAAGAACACTATGGACTGTTTCATCATAATGCATGTACTAATACATTGATCTTGACGCCATACGAACTTCAGATGCTTTTGAAGATGAGGGAAAGTATAGTATTTGAAAATCCATCTGAGTTAATCTTCATAGTCAAATAGCTACATCGAACATAGCCAAGCAATGATGAATGAACTCTCTTACGTAAAGTCGAGGAGTGACAATCAAACGATCATTACATATTACTCTCTCCCGAACTATAAGAGAATCATTCTGAGTATTACTTCTCCAAGACAACAAAGTTTGATGTGAATAAAAAATGAGCAAATTTTCACGATAACTCTAACTTGGTAGGTTTATGTGTAGAAGTCTTCACATTCTCCACTGTAAAAAATATGAACAACATAGCAAAAAGTTATCCAAGTGAAATAAAAGTTACAAATGCTAACCAAGTTCAAAGGTTGAACAAAATTATTATCTAATATGTTTCATGATCATGCAATGTCAATTATCATATCCGGTTGTAGGTAATTTATGTGGTGAACACTCACTGCGAATACAATTTTCATTATTCGTCAGATTCAGATACCAAGTTCTACAAGAATGCTATATGTCGGAGCATGCATTTGAGTTTGGATCCATCTATGAGAAACAATGAAATATGCATGTTATTGAGAAAATGAAACGACTCAACTCATTTCATGAAAACAAAACATCATTTGGATGATGGAGAAGATACAATGTATTACCAAATTTACATTATTTAAATATATACAAGTGACATTGTGAGAACCACTTAGGGTTCATCTGATCCCGACTTCTCGGCCAAGCCGTTAAGTCCTACTCGCAACGTTCACAACCTAGCGCAAGTCCACTGAGGTTCTATTGTTCGCGACTGTGCTTCATCCTGAGAAATTTCAACACACCCAACGGCCCACCGCTAGTAATGTCCATCTGGATCTAGGCTCCCCGACGATGGTCTAACTCGCCGTCTTGTTCTCTAGTCTTACCCTAGTCCTTAGGTTGTTCGTAAGTCCAGACGTCCAAGTCTGGACCAGAAACGCGCATTGATACTGATTCAACCATCACCTCATGTCTCGAGAGTCCGTCCGCCAAACCCTGAGATCAGATGACCCGTCTTGACCCACCTATGCATCGAGCCATCCTCATATATACTAATGAGGATCGGCGGTCCCGTCCTCCTCTTTGGTCCTTGAAAATTATATCACAACTCGATCACAAGATCGGTCATTATTCTCAACTCCGATGTCAATTCGAGGAGTTTTACATGTCGCTGAAAAGTCTCATCGAGTAGTTTCCAACGATATCTTACTTTTCTCGAGATCTTACGTGGAGCTCCATCCACAATCTAAAACGTTGTTGGAGCTCCAACATTGAGGATTTTTTCAAGAAACTATGGTCAAGCGCCAGACTTAGACCTTGTGGTTCGATCCAGCGTACGAACCACGGTCTGTCTATGTTGGATCCACGTCTCGGTCTTGCATCTCAAACGCACGTCTGAACCTATGTCTCATATCTAGTTTCGATCCGTTTCCAAACTTGCCTCCTTAAGTCAACGTTCCTCTAGGGTCGTTGACTTAGGCCTTTATGTCCTAACCCAATGTTCCAAGCTTGGTTTGATGAACCACTTAGGGTTCATCTGTTCTTGACTTCCCGGCGGCCATTAAGTCCTTCTCACAACGTTCACAACCTAGCGCAAGTTCACTAAGATTCTATTGTTCGCATCTGCGTCTGATCTTGAGAGTGAGGGTCACGATAAGTACCAAGGCACGTTCCAGTCCATACTTGGACATCTAGACATAGGAATAACCTAAGGACAAAGACAAGACTAAGGAACGAGACGGCGGGTTAGACAATATTCAGGAGCTTGGACTTAGACAAACATCATGGGCGGTTGGACCGTTAGGTGTGCTGGAGACATCGTTTAGGACCTAGGACTTTATTAGAAGTCTGTCCCAAGTCATGTTTTGACTTGCTCATGTTTTGGGACCGACCCAGCTGGGACTAGGTCGAGACTTAAGGAATGTTGAGCTTGAGAGTTAGGGAGACGGTCCGGCTCCAATCCAGACCAAACGGGATTAAGATAAGTGGTGCATGGACGTTAACTTGTGATTGTGGTTTGCAGGTTAGCCTCGTGAGTTTCTTGACCTACTGAGCAAGAACTTCCGCTGGTGCAACAAGGCAGTAGGTGCACGAGAATAGCTATCAGAACGTAATTTTGACATCAAGGGGTTGGTTACTCATTTTGAACTTGATGTTAACTTAAAAATCATTGTTGATGAGAGAATCCACCTCCAAAGTGGAGGTGAATGTCAAGATCGGACCCACATGCGAACAACAAAACTCTAGTAGACTTGTGCTAAGTTGTGAACGTTGCGAGTAGGACTTAATGGTTTGACCGAGAAGTCAAAGCAGAAGAACCTTAAGTGGTTCTTTGAAGCAAGATTGGAACGTTGGGTTAGGACGTAGGGGCCTATCCCAAAGAGACCGAAATAGGACGAATGCTGACCTATGAGAGCAAGTATGAAAACAGACAGAAACGTAAGTTTGAGATGTAGGTCTAAAACGTGGATCTGGATGCTGGTCCGAATCACAAGGTCTTAGTTTGAGACTAGATCATGATTTTTCGAAAAACTACTAAAAAAAGTGTTGGAGCTCCGACAATATTTTGGATCATGGACGGAGTTCCGCGTAAGTTCTCGAGGCGAGTAAGATATCATTGAAAAAGACTCGGCGAGAGCTTTCTAGAAATATGCAGAACATCGTCCTCGGAGCTAAGAATTATGATCGATCACGAGATCGATATTTTTAGAGATCAAAGAGAAAGACAAGACCGCCGATCCCTAGAAGTATATATAGGAGGGCTCGATGTCTGGGTGGACCAAGACGAATAACATGACCTCAAGGTCGACAGACGGACTCTAGGGGCATGAGGTGATGGTTGGACTAATACCAAGGCGCGTTCCAGTCCAGATTAGACGTTTAGACTTAGGAACAACCTAAGGTCTGGGACAAGACTAGGGAACGAGATGGCAGGTTAGACCACCGTTCGGGAGCCTGGACCCAAACTGACATCACGGACGGTTGGACCACTAGGTGTGCTGGAGTCATCGTTTAGGATCTTGGACTTTATGAGAAGTCCGTCCCAAGTCATGTTGTGACTTGCTCATTGTTTAGGACTGACTTAGACGGGTCTAGGTCAAGACTTAGGGAATGTTGAGCTTGAGAGTTAAGGAGACGGTATCGTGTCGGATATTGCATGAAGGATATCTAGGAAAACATGAGGTTCTTGGCTATGGAGATGTTGTGTGTTGAAACAGAGATAAGACAGAAAAAAACAACCACAAAAATGAATGCTGCGATATATACCAACTCCAAATGTATGTACACTGCCGGTTCTTTCTCCTAAGAGCACAGAACTGAAAAACAGACCAGAGCGGTATGTAACCTGCTTCAAAGCCCTTAAAAACAACCCTTGGTCCTCAACCTTGACCCAAAAACGTCGAAGCGTAGCTCAAAGCAAGAGAAACTTCCCTTTGCTAACAAGCAGAGCCACAGCAGTATCACGTGATCCAAGCCCAAGTCCAAATCACATCCATGTACAAGTTCTTAGCTAAAGCTAGCTATCACAAGCTGTATATAGCCAACCAGAACTCTAACGAACTCAAAAGAGCAAAACCCGTAGCGAAGAAACCGAAAAAGATCTATCTGTGGACTTCCTCCTTTCGTCGAACGGACTTCAGATGTCGATAGGGTCTCCTCCGCTGACTCCGTTAACCCAAGAAACCTTCATATCCGACTCCCAACAGCTGAGATATCGTCGATTTTTGGTCGCAGGTGATCGAACCTCCAAAAACTCCTCCCTGCGACTTAAAACGGCACACACCGCACAAACGGATAGTCTAAACTGATATCCGTCTTCTTTGACAGATAGATCTAGCTATCACGAATCCAACGAGACTCCAAACAAATCGTTTGGAGTTCCCCTTGCAAAATCACGCAAGAAATTTGATCGCAGGTAGCAAAAAACTGATGTAAATGGACTCCCTACGGCTCAAACTCGTTCACCTCACCCAAACCAACAATGCTATTCACGTACAGTCTTCTCCTATGAGTAGATGAAGATTCCCTGATCGCGTAAGCACCAAGTACGAAGAGCTTGGCTCACCGATCGCGAAGAATAAACCAATCTCAAGTCGCAGACGAACGAAAATCTGATGTAAGTGCTTTCCTGCGAGTCAATTTCACTCAGAACTCTCAAACCGTCCGATGAAAACTCGTATCGTCTTCAATTTCCTGTAGAACTCGGTTCTGATCCCGATGGATCCAAGTACAGCAAGTTTGGACCCCAGAACGGCCCGAACGGTCCAACTCTCCTTCACAGATAACTAAAATCTCTAAATCTCCCCCCTATGTCTCAATTTCTCAAAGTACACATCTCCCGATCCGTCTCTTCTCAAACCGTCTTAACTTGTGCGTAGCCTGCACAGATCTGAATCCGATGACACCTTGCGTGCGTGTATTAGACTTCCCAATTCTCCAAAACGTCCACCGACAGGTCGCAAGAACAAGCAAGTTCCTTAAGCAGCCCCTTGCGTCTTTGATATAACGCCTGAAGTCCCTTAACCGTCTATGTACGTACGAGTTCTCTCAATAATAATGAAGCAGGCCCCTTGCGTCTTTGATATAACGCCTGAAGTCTCAAATACCCAGTCAGCAAGTAAACTAGGGCCTAGCTTGATTTTACCTTCTTCCGAATCGCATAACTTCTTCAATAGATGTCCAAACGGAGTAAACAAGATGCCCATGGAAAGCTGACAACGAGCTCTACCCATCTATGCAATGAAAATGAAGATTCGAAGTTGCACCAAAAGCCCGTAAGCTGTTACCTAGCTTGTTTTCTCCATCTTTGGAGTCTTGTAACTTCTCCACTAGGCGTCCAAACGAAGTAGACGAAGTGCCTATGGAAAGCTGACAAGGAGCTCTATCCACTGATGCGATAAAAGCGAAGATCAGAAGTTGCACCAAAAACTCGTAAGCTGAGGCCTAGCTTGTTTTCTCCATCTTTCAAGTCTTGTAACTTCTCCACTAGGCGTCCAAACGAAGTAGACAAAGTGCCTATGGAAAGCTGACAAGGAGCTCTATCCATCTATGCGATGAAAATGGAGATCTGAAATGATGCCAAAAACCCATAAGCTAAGGCCTAGCTTGTCTCTCTCATGAGTGTCTGTGGAGTGACAAGCATCGAAGTCTGAATTTCAGATAGGAGTCGGTCCACGACACGACAACGTCATGACTTCGGTCTAGACCAAACGGGATAAAGATAAATGGTGCATGAACGCTAACGTGTGATTGTGATTGCATGTTAGCGTTGTGAGTTTCGTGACCTAGTGAGCAAGAACTTCCGCTGGTGCAACAAGGCGGTAGGATGTAGATGAAATGTAGATGAAATAGTTGGATCTTACGTGTTATGAGATACAGTTGTTGCACAAGTTGTGGAGAATAATATGAGTGTGTCAAATGTCAGCATTATAATATTGGTGGATCATACCTCTATTTCAACAATGATACAATCCACTCAACACTATACTCGATCTACAACAACACCACAATAAGAATTGACCTTCTTCATTGTCCTTCTCTTGATTTTCTCCTAGGTTGGAGGTTCTTTCTAATTTTATATCATCATTATTCTCAAATAAATCTCGATATATAAGATTTGTATGATGTTTAATATTCGAATGATGATGGTGGTAATAGAGGAGAAGAAAAATTTAACCACCATCTTAATTAATGAAATTGTAATACATGGATGCCCACGGGGTGGTTAAAATAAGCATGAGGTAAGTAGACATAACAATACTAGATGAAGCAACACGAAAGATCTGGCGAGACAAGACGAATGGAGGTTCAAAAGGGTTGGTCATGGAGTCATAGAATGCCACAAACTGATTGAGTAAGAGATAGATTTAGAATGGGTTGGAGGTTTGGGAGGTGAGAAAAAGATAGAACAAGTGGATTTGGAAGTGAACGTCCGTACATTGCATGGACATCACACGTGTCAGGTAAGAAAGATGTAGAATGAGTGGAAGGATTAGGGGTTAGCATCCATGTAATGCATGAACACAAATAGGTCAAGTAGGATAATGATAGAACAGATGGGAAATTTTGAGGTTTGACATCTATGCATTGCAAGCACTTCAGTAAACCAAGAAGGAAAAGGGTGGAATGGGTAGTGCGTCTGGGAGCATGTCGTCCATGCATTGCACGGACGACCAGAGCTCTTGTGGGGGTGGAGAGGAAGGGTATGAAGTTTAAGAATAATCATACATGCATTGCATGGAGGACGACAACATACGAGATGGATATGTTGGGTAGGATGATGACGGACAAGAGACATAAGTGGTGGGAAGGATGATGTCGACATCTTTTTGTGCATATTTAAACATGTATTTGGACTATGCATTACAACTAAAGTACACTCTCGTTGGTATTGACTCTTGAGTGAGAACTTCCATGCATTCATGGATGATAATCATAAAATATTTAATAACATGATGTTATTCTAAATTTGTAATACTTTTAGGTGCTTCAAAATCATATCCAAATTTGTTATCAAGAATCTTTAATAAATCCAATCTTTCATTTAACTACAAAGATATAGTTTGTAACACAAATCATTCAATTCGCTAATTATTAATTAATAGTTCTTTGTTGAACTATACATTTCACATGTTTCTGTGATTTCTCTTATTGATATATAAATAAGATATTTACATGAATCATAATTTCTCTGTAGTTTTCAATATTTCTGAACCAAATTTGATTACACTCGCATATGAGTTTTGTTTCTTTGGTTTTCAAAACATTATAAATTTCAGAGAATTTTGGCTGAAAATATTGAAAAAATATTTTTGTTTCATTTATAAAAAGTAAGAATAAGAATTTTGGAACTTTTGAGTTTTGAGTTCTTATTTATGCGAGCGAGTACCCGGTTGTTGTGAGCGGCTGGTTTACTTACGTGAGCTTTCATTTTATTTGGTAATATAGTTATATTATTTATTATATAAATAGTAAAATAAGATCAAAATGAAAGTGTTACATATAGAAGACAAAAGTAGTACATTTCGGGGTAATATATGAACTATTTGGTAGTTCATATATTACCCCGAATAATAATATTCATGAATATTATTTTACTAAATAGTTTGATACAGGAATTCTAACTTCTATGTGGAAGCCAATGCGAGCCCCTCAATCTTGGAAGAAGACTTTATCTTGTTTTGATATATACATCTCCCTTCAAGTTGATAGTTCTTATCTGAAATCTAAATGCGGTGACTTTACCATCTATCTTTCAATCTTGATATGTCCAGGGTTCTTGGTCATATCTTAGTTTCTTGGCACCGCTAGGCTAACCTTCAATGTATAGCACAAGCCATGGGAACAAGTGGCTTCTCAGTCCTGAACCACTCCCCGAGGTAGAACTGAGAGGACAGGATTGAAAAGCCATGATCACTCTCGTGGCTTGCACAGTTTAAAGAAAAATGAGAGTATAAAAATCGAGAAATTTGTTTACATGATCCAACTGTTTAAATAGAATAATATTTAGAGATCATGGTTTATGAGAATAACATATATAGATCATGATTTATCAAAAGATATCGTGGTTTATTAACTGGATTACCTGCGGAAGATGCTATATCATGCATAAACACCTCCAAAATACAAAAGAAACGAGACTTTATATTTCCAGAATCCTTTACGACTGCATCGATCTTTACCATGTTCCTATCGTTTCAGGTTATAAACTTCTAAATTATTCCTTCTCGCTAAACACTAATGGTCTAACAAAATTACTAGTGCAGAGTAGATATAATTCACATCTATCGCGTCCGTTGCCAAAGAGATTAATTTCCTTCTATAGTGTTATAGCACTCAGTATGAAATTTAATAACAACAATGACTTAGCTTGTGGGAAAGGAAGCACTATGTTGGAGTTATTTAGTTCACTAGGACCTCTAGCAATAACCGTATACCCTAATATGGACCCAGTTTTCTAGTCCAAGACCTCCATATTGGTTAATATCCGTTTTTCATAATTGTCTGTGCTCGTTTTTTTCGTAACCTGTCAATTGCATGCTTATACTTATTTCTCTATACTTTGTGAGTGACAGCGATTCGCATAAAGAGAGTGAGCATGTTCTTTGTAGCTTCGTCTTATTTTCGTTAAAATTCATAATTGTTATATTTTGAAAATACTATAAACTTAAAAGGATAAATGTAACAAGATGAAATAAGAACTTCTGAATACTGCAGTATGCAGGTTCGTATGCAATAATAGTTTTCATTGCAAGAGCTGCTATGATTGTGCTTTCACAAGTCTGAACTAAATTTCCACCATCAGAACTTGTGTTTATTTCGACACAGTATATCTGTTGGTGTTTTTCCATTACGAACGAATATTAAGTGGTATAGCTTTAAGAATAATATTCCTAGTACCAAGATAAGGTTATGGACATTAACCTGATGTAAACTTGTTTTAGCACTTGGAAGACTTTCAGTGCATGAATGAGGAGTGAAGCTTTTGTTGGAGGCTCCGGTGCACGCAGGATGTATTCCTGATATCTATGTTTCACCCATCTACCACGAAAGATAAGGATAAGAAAGACCCTTAATTAGTTGAACAGTTTCTCATCATTCATTTGTCCCGGATATCAAACTTATACCTGACGGGAAGCCAACCTATATGAAGCAACGCTGAAATGTTGGCGATAATCAGGGTACAATGCAATCATGGTCTTGGTTCAGTAAAGTAACGGATCCAGGGTAAACTCGATCCAGTAAAGTAGCCCTACCTAGGAGCACGAAATACGGTACTCGAACTCCTGTGTTCGCACATGAGGACCAAACATATGAACGAAGTCTTTCCTTCAATACTGTCCTAAATTTCTCTCTAATATAGATGCTTGAAATTTCAACGGAGAGTAACTCCGTTGACAACTTGATGTAGATATGTTCAAAACTGCGACACAAATAATACTTGGTTACAAATGATAATTAAACCTTATACTGAACTCGGGAAGAAGTACAGCCCCACTTTCGTCTACTAGATTCGGACAAAAGCAAATCCGAAGATGCTTAAAAGCCATGGTATAGAACACTATACGATTATAATTGTCTGTCAGTAGGCGTCTAGACAGACCATAAGTTTAGAATCACATGAATCTGCCTAGCATGCGCATAACCATGAAGCCTACTCAGACTTCTCAGTGTATAATGATCGTCAGGGTTTTAGGGTGGAAGCCTTTGCTTATCTCTAAACTGAGTTTTGCAAACCTCCAACCATGGATCTTGGATTTCTACATTACAGCTTTTTCTCCGAGTCAACTGAACCAGATAGAATTCTCCCTTTCTTGTGTTCAGTTCCCAACGGTTGCGACTATTATGCGACTACACGGACCTGCTCAAGAAATGAAGATCATTTTCACTGCCTGTATCAAACATGTGACCATGTTAGTGGTAAGGGCACATTTTAATTACAGTAACTGCGTATGAGTCAAGAGTTTAATACGTTAGATGATCAGTTCATTATCCAAGATAGATAAATATGTCTACATTTTTGGCATATAGGCTGTTATATAGCAAGACTGATTTGTGAGCTCAAACTTCTTCCCAGTCAGAAACCCATCGTGCACGCGATCATGGGATGCAATAAGCATGCTACTGACTAGAACTGATGTTCAAATGGAATGGTTTTGTTATGATAACTAAGAAAACTATAAACAGATACTGAACACTAATCAAGATTCTGGTAAAGCATATCAGCCGTTTTAATTCTAATCAAACAAGGAGAAAAGTTAACATCCTTAAGACTGAAAGCGGGCCAATTCACTGTCGAATGCCTTGAGGCCTAGGCGAGTTCGAAGAAAGTTTCCAAGCGTCGTATCACTCAAGAAGATAGGGAATTGTAAACAAGTATGAACTGTTTAGTCAATGATGAACTCAATGAGAGAGCACAGTGTCAATCAGTAGTGGATGACATCAAGCGCGCGAAAGGCAGTGGTACAACAGTTTAGTAGTAAAACGTAAAACAGTGTACATACGTAGTTACTGTACCTCTTATGGAACGCATTTTTTCTCTTGTCCATCATCTCTCGCTGTAACGATCTCATTTAACCCAAGAGAATCCACTTCTCTTGCTCGAAGAAAATCTTCAAGGTAGCAAGAACTTGGAAACAGATAGTCGCTGCTCATGTGTACATCCACGGAGCTCCTTAGACTTCGGTCGATATTCTTCCAGTGGTAAGGTGCAATCAAGTTGTCACCGAAAGATTGACTGCTCCTGAAAATTCTGAAGAATTTCGGAAACTGGGCGAGGAAAGTACAGTTCAGGAGAAACTTCGGCATCCTTCGAGCCCTTCGTAATAGTGCGTAAAGGATCCTGGAAACAGCCTTCATCCTGGAACGAGCAGATAATAATATCAAGATATCGCTGTGAAGCGACCTGTATAAAAGCACGGTATTAGATGTATGCGGATGAAAGGTAGTACAGTAGATCCGTAAAAGCTCAGGAAGTGCGTGAGTTGAGGCTCTGACCAACTCACACCTCCTATATTTATTCATCATGATAACTGGGAAGTTTCTTGAAAGCCTAACCCTCAAGCGTCTTCTGCCGTTCAAATTCGTGTGAAACTAAACAGCTGTTATCCTTACAGCTGTGAAGAGAACAGCGCGTGCTGATACACATCTTTTGAACTTTGGATGGCGCTTTCACGGACTGT
Organism: Asterella californica; assembly: GCA_036924285.1. Classification (NCBI taxonomy): domain Eukaryota; kingdom Viridiplantae; phylum Streptophyta; class Marchantiopsida; order Marchantiales; family Aytoniaceae; genus Asterella; species Asterella californica. Next base: position 1,462,263 of record JAYKYS010000013.1, read on the forward strand.
GATCGCCATACTCTGCTTCCTTTATTTGAAGTAAATGGCAGAGTCACCGAGTGTGAATCACCAGCCAGTGGCTCGTTGATCGTTAAACCCAGCCACTGGCATGCCTTTCTTGATGTAACGGGTTGGAGTTGACGGCTTGTGCATTGTGCGTTTGCTGTAACCGAACCGCATGACCACCAGGCGTTAGCATGGTTGTCGCCTCTCACATCTTACGCAGATGATCGCTGGGTCGAACCCTCTTACCGAGAGGACTCTGGGCGTAAGAGCCTTGGCTTCCGTCGGGACAAAAGCTCTACCAAAACTGTGCCCTAAAACCAAATTTGGAAAAGAAAAGCGTAACCAAACCATGTGCAAAGGAGTAAACATGACCGTGTTAATGTTACATCTACCTCTAATACGAGGTCATCCTCTCCAACGCTTTCAAGTAAATATCGTGAGAACATTTCAGTCGACTCACCAAAATTTTCGCTGAGAGCAACGAGCAGTCCGTATGCCAAAGACTATAATCACATTGAACGAAAAGTGATACTAAGGTAGATAATTATTACATTGAACGGAAAGCACTACTTTTGAAAACGAGCATGTATATGAGAAGTTTAGGAAAAGTTCCGCATGAACGAAGATCTGCAAAATTTCCAGCGTGATGGCAGGATTCGATTTCAAGATTTACAAAGTTGTACCTACTTCGGCTGCTTTCACATCATTAGTGTTTCCGTCCATATATTTCATGAAATGTGTCTAGTTAGTTGTGGAAACTTACACGACCAGAACCAACACGAGAATGTTTAAAATACGACTGGCAAAAGTAATTTGATTACTTTCTACAGTTTTTGGCAAAAGCTTCTATGTGCACGGAAGCTTTTCAACTATTTCTTTGGGACAGCATATCAGACGAAGTTGACTGAGATAGCGTCGGAAAGTAAACTTGGACATCTTTTCGACATCATAAATTTCACATGTTTTGGAATTACGAGGAAAGAATTAAAAATCTCCAAAGTTGACTGTAAAATTTGAAAGATTTTTCTGAAAAAGCCTCCGTGCTTGCGGAAGCTTTTCATTTGTTAGGAAAGAGGCTGTAACTCAGGCTACAGAAGTATGTTTTCTACATTTTGCATATCAACGGAAAGGATTTTAGATGAGCTACGCTGCTGAGTTGTCAGAATTGGGAGAGGAAGTTTCAGGTTGGGTAAAAAGCTTCCGTGCATGTGGAAGCTTCTCTGAACAACCAAGATTTGATAAATCTTGATCGGCTGTAGTAGTTGCTAGAGAGCTCGGTTTTAAGTGATGTTGGTATTGGAAAGTATTTTGTAAAGGTTTTATGACAAGATATTAAGTTGTTGAACTGGAGTTGGGAGGAAGAAATTGCATATAATTTTGTTAGTGAAGGAGCAGAAGAGGATTTAGATTTCAAAACTTAGAGAAATTTAGAGCCAAGAACCTTAACTTTGTAATAACTTGAACTCCATCCTCAATTTAGAGAGTTTAAGGTATGGTTGCATAGGGTTTCACAAGGGCTATGCAATCAGATTATTTGCTTTGGATTTTTTTAGTGAAGTTGTAAAATTGGGTTTTGTAAGTATAAATAAACGATAAATTTACATTTAGAAAGATTATTTTGTCTGATTGTGCATCCCTCTACACACTTTACCATGAGAGATCTCCACAGTCAAAAACCTTATGTTTAACCGGACAACTTTCACGTAAAACATTAGTATGATACGATACCATGTGATTGTGACTCTCTGTCCTGAACTTACATTAGTTTTTGTTGCAATTATTAAAGGTGCGAAATTACGTATTACACAATTTCTTCTCTAGCTTAGATCTCATTTAAATTTGTTTGAAACGAAACTCATTGTACTATCATATGTTTACTGATGCAAAAAAGAATGAAAAAGATTATAATTTTACTTAAAGATTTTTCTTTAATCCTTGATCGATTTCCTCGATATGATCTTTTCAACTATATTTTGGCTGACAATGTTTTTATAAATATTTTGTCAGTCAACCTTTTACTTCTATAGTGCCTACACTATTTGAAGGTTCTTTGACATAAATTTTTTATTAGATGTTTTATTGCCTTAATTGGAATCTTTATCCTCTTCTTATAATGCAGCGGTTTATATTAAACTTCCCTATTTTGGTATTTTAGAACCACTTTGATAACCCCTTTGGCAGAAAGCGATCCAAGATTATATCAACAACTTGTCAAACGAGGATTTCAACCCAAAAGAGAGAAATTTTTTTCTTTGTGATTTCTCAAGTAAGAAAAAGTACCTTTAACCTTTTGAGAAATACTTGCATATATTTCAGATGCTAAAGATCTTGAACCAGATCAGTGTTGGAAATATACAATCCTTTTAGGATTTTTGGGAAAAGATGAGGTTTGGCATTTAGAAGACTATAACAATGCGTTGGAATATTCGATCGAAGTAGAAGCAAGACATTATCGCTTTTGAAAGAAATCTTAAAATGTAGAAGTAGAGTTTTGTAGTTTAGATTTTAAATATATTCACATATAACTTTAAGAAAATTGAATCACTTTTATTGAATAATTAGATTTTAATGTTTGACTTTTGAACCAAGTTTTGAGACTTTTTGGGATAATAAAATAGACTTGGAATTGTCCAATTTTACTGAATACATAGATAGAAATGATCTCAAACATCATAAGAGCACAAATGATCGGCGCCTTTTAAGTATTCTATATACTCGTTATATCTCTTGCAAGTAAGCAATCACAACGACTTTTAGTGTATAATGCATGCATCTTCAGTAGTGTTCGTGACCATGTCTCTATAGGACTTATCAAGAATAAGCAAGTGGCAGTAAAAGAGAAATTGAATTGAGATTATAGATTGGTTTTGTAAGCATGATGATTATCAGACCAAGACGATTGAACATTTCAATAGAAATGTTTCTCTTATTCCTAAAAAGATATTAAATAGCGTAAAAAATCTTACATTAAACCTCCCGTATGAATACAAGTGCGTTTGATCACCCAGATGACGATTGTCACGAGCACAAGAAAACATAAAACTACTTTTTTGCTATGCAATTCAACAGGAGGCCCGAAGAGCATACTTTATTTTGCGGGTTTGTTTTCAAAGAACAGAGAAATTTTATCGTTATGCACAAAATGTTTTTGGTCACGTCTTCATCTCAATTTGGAATATGTGAAATAAAGCATCAAATTAAAGCTATTCACCAGCTCTGTAGAAACAAACTACTTAGTAATAGTTAGTATCGACAAAGGATTTCAAGATTTCAGATTCAAAGAACACTTTGAGGAAAACTGAATATTTTGTTTCAAGCTTTTATTTCCATACTCAAATTTTCACACGTGGTCTTTCTCTGTATGTATAATGATTTTTTGAGTTGAATATTTTATTTACATATGATGTTAAATGCATAATTTCTTGTTTCTACTAATGTAATTAGAGAAAGTTGACTTTTTTAGTAATACCATAATGTTCTTTTGGTCTCAAATTTGACTCTTTGAGTAGCTCTCCATAGTTCCTAAGGCTGTATGATAGAATTATAATCAATTATTGAAATGAGTCTATTTTATCAAACCATGTAAGAGATAAAGAATGATACAAATCTTCATATAGACAACGAGTGTTTGTCCAAATGGACGAATAGAGCATTTGGGAAGCTTTGAGAATGTTTGCACATCATTGATAAAAGAAAACTCAACTAATTACTACTAAGCACCTATGAATATTCAGGAATATACAAGGTGGTTTAATTTATCAACTATGTTATCTAATCCATAAGGGTTACACAACCTTTTCATAGACTTTGAGAAGGTTTAGATGATAAACAAATTTCAAACTAAGCATTTTTTTCTTTTTTCGAGACAATCCGCTAGTCTTACGATGTCTTTTGGTGTGGGGTTTCACATATTTCTTTTGTCATTATGAATTTATTCACTAAAACTGGACTACTCGATTCAAACTGGAACTTTCATGAACTATTTTTGGATATTTTTTTTTTAGAATTAGACTATTTAATTAGACTTTTGGACTTTTAGTTTCTTAGATTTAGACTTTTAAATTAAAGCTATGGACTGTTAGTTTCTTAGAATTGGACTTTTAAATTAAACCTTTGGACTTTTTGATTTTATTCTTGGACAATTAGTTCTGTGTCTTTGTTCTGTGTCTTTGGAATTTTAGTTTATTAGAATTGGACGATTTCTTTTCTTTTGTAAGTTTTTTGAAAGATAATATTTGGACTTCGAGAAGAGGATAGAAGAAATATATCATTCAAAAATCATGGCTGAAAAATGCAAAGGTAGAATCAGTTTTCTTCATATTCCAGATTAAACAAAAATAATGCTTACTAGCACATCAACATAAGATTGTCAATTAAACATGTAACTGAGAATCATCACAAGCAACATTATGGCTATAATTCTTCTTCTTGTCAAAATCTTCTTGAGACTTCTGAAGCAACATTTCTAACGCTAGTCGGTATTTTCATCTTGTCTGACTTGGCCCTAGATTTCCAAGTATGTACGCAAGCATTTGCGTCAACGTAATTTTCTAAACTAGTCTTTGAGAAACTGAGATTTTTCTCTCATTCTCCATTCTTCTTCATGCAATCGACGTATCATTGTAAATATGTAGCATTTGGAGAATGATCTTTTGGATGCCACCACTTTACATGCACTTTGCTGAAATGAGATCAACTGTATCACGATGAACAACATCATTGCTTTTACCAACCAGAAGCAATTTTCCACTTCGAAGTCCTCGGAAGGACGAATAAACAACATCCAATCTGGTTTGATATCCAAGAGTGGAACAAAACTCTCACGTTCTCTTCCACTGCTGCTACAACGTAAATCTCTTATCTTTCAAAAAAACCTTGCTCTAGGTTTTGTCGAAGCACATCATTCTCAGTTGACAAGTCTTTTCTCTGAAGTGGGAGGTTTGTAACTCGTATTATTAGGTTTATCCTAAACACGCCTTAAAGCAACCGAGATCAAGGAGAGACAAAGCAAGTGCGATGTGGATATCAAGCCAGAAAAAGTCAAGCTAAAACTCATCAAGTAGAGGCAAACCTTCCATAGTATCTCAGCCTTACTCCAAAAAAGTCCCGATCCTTTTGGAGTAGTCGATCAAACATTCATCCACATGGTATGCGTCATCTCCACATCGCACTTAGTGATCTCGGTTGCTTTAGCATGAGAAGGTACTAACCCTTTGGACAAAAGTTCACATCAAGGAGGAAGAATGATTGTGAAATCTCTTTTAGATTTCGGATCTACTCTTTTTCAAATGCTATTATGTTGGAAACCATAGCTTTCTGTAAGTCTCTTGATATTGGTACACGGGAATATTATCCCGCATATAGAATAGAAAAAGCCACCGGTCCAGATTGGTCTCAGATGTCAATGACATAATCTTTGACCTTAGACTTGTAATCTGTCACCTCTTGTATCAAATGAGGTATGGTTTTTTCGACTCCGCATGAAGAACTTCTGACATGAAATGTGGCAGGATGATATATGCTTGTGCTGCAAACCTCGATTTATCATGGAGAAGAAAGCATCCATGTCTTCATGAGTATGACCTACCATGCAAAAGAACATTATGATTTGCTTGAAGCATCCTCTAGCCACCAACTCACTGAAGAATGTCGTGATCATCCAGCTCTTATTGTCCTTGGTGAAGTTATCTAGTTGCATGCACAAATTACCCGGAAGCTTCGTGAAGTGTTCTCCATGTAAGAACCCGTTAGATGAAATTCCAAAGAATTCATCCGCAATCTTGTTATGAGACTTTTTTCTCACAAACGTCTTGGTTCATCATTGTCTTGAACAATGGGTGGCGTAGAGTATCTTTGAATGCTAGATCTTCCTTAAAATCTCTTGCATAAGATTCACAATCATGAAGGTATTTTGCTAGAGACGTGATTGTGTAATTTGGATCTCCTGCACATATTCCAGCTATAGTGATGTGCATCATTTTCTCAAGACAATTTTCACCAAGATTCAGTATGCATGTGACTTTGATAACACGGTCGTAACTACTCCTTGCAACGACTTCATCTGATAGAAGCCTAGATATGGTTGTTTTGTTAGTATCCATTCCGTTGTGAATTGCAGACTTGTTCGATATTGGATGTAGTATGACCAACTGGTTGTATGAATAGTACTCATTATGACCTGATATTTGTAGTTGAAGATGCTTTGACCTCAGTTGTTCCAACACCGTTCTGTCTAGAGATCTCCGTTCTCTCATCCAAAGCTCATTGAATTGCAAACGAGCGTTGCATTTGACAAAAGCACTACTTCTATGTGGTTGAAAGTTATCAAAATTATCTGCCCACAACTTGTACAATATACTAATAGCAATCTTGGGCACACCTGCAGTCTCCATATACATGGATATCTCCTTGTAAATATCATCCTTAGAGTAACGTGCGGGTAGCTTAAAGTAATGATCACTTGAGTCTTTCTCGTTGTAGTTGTTGTATGGCAAATGAGGCATTGGTTCATTGTTCATTTGAAGAAATGTCTTCAAGAACGCACGAGCCATCAAGACAGATTGACCTGGTTTCATTCTATCCTCATTGTCATTCTATCCTATTTGTGCATCCAACTGATGTGTATCTTAGACATCATTGTAGAATTAGACTTGCTGAACTCATAGAAAATGTAAAATGTCGTGTGACAAATGTAAAGTGAATATAAAAGATGATGCTTTTCATTATCCCTTCCTTTGTTTGCTTGAATCTTTTCATAGACATATTCTTTTCGTCGATCATGAATCATTCTAAAGTACAAACCGTCGCTCATCTTTCACTGTCTTCTTTTTGATGATCCTGCAACACTCATGGGACAAGGACAATCTTTGTTGGGATCACCAATAATTGCATCATCAGATAATTTACGAGTCTTCTTCTTTTGCAACTCAATCTGTTTTTTCAATTGCGCATCAACCTTTTTCCTCTTAAGGCTATGATATGATCTCTTCTTCTTAAGAGGAACATGAACTTCCTCATCTCGTTGGCTATCAGCAACAAAGTCAACATCCTCATATGCATTATATAACTCTCATAGTATCCACCCATTACACACCAAATGAAGTCGAAGAATAGGTCATCATGTGAGCAATGGTTGACTTTCCACAAAATTGCGTAGTTCCTTGGATGCAGCTGTAGAATCTACTCCCAAATAGATTGGTGACTATCACACTTGCGTTCTCTTCCCCTACTAATTCACCCGCAATTGATGAATAGCAAAAAGCAAGAAGATATAACCTTCAGCCAAGGAATTTGAATCCTTTGAAAGAAGCACGACTTGCACCTCGTTCCAATTTTTTTGGAACTTGAATTTGATGAGATCTTCTGTTGAAGGTTGACCTTCTGGTGCATCATCACTTGATGACACATTGATAGGAATATCATCTAGAGGAACAATAACTAATGAAATATTTTCAAGAGCAATAGGGAGTGGTCCTCCAATATCATGTGAACTAATCACATTTGCTTAAGTCAAGTCGATGTGGAATCTTTCATGCTCATTCCTTGGGGTAGTATACACAAGTGAAGCACATACAAATTTTTTTGTGTATGACTTCAATCTTTAGGTGCATTTTGGAGATCAAAATGATTTTTTTAAGCTCTAATTTGTCCACAACTCTCTTTAGAGTTGTCTTGCACATACTGCTCAAATTAGCTACCATAGTGATTTTCAACAACTTTATAGCACTTTTAAAGCAATTTGGAGGGTGTCATCCATGCAGTCATGAATGACACTCTTGTTTGAGAAGGTTTCATCCATGGAGTTCATGGATAATAACCCTCCAAATGCTCTAGAAAATATTGAAACAGATTGAAAATCATTCCACAAGTCAAATTGCATATTCTGCAAAAGATAATCTAACGAGATTGGTCAACATATTTGAGCTTTAAAAAGTAATTTTGACACAACGACATATTTTTATCACTGAGGTTGATTGTTTTTCGCATACAGATGAAATTGAGGGTGGCTTAGACTCTCTTGACTTGAACAACACCACACAAGAGAAACATGTGCATGCTTTCTGCTCTTGATGATTATTTAGATAGTAATTATTGTACAATAGATGAAGTTAATACATGAATGCAAAAGATATCCAAAAGCTATTCTTTAAATCTACATCAAACGTCTTCCTTCTCGATATAGTTTTACTTAAACTGTTGTCATTATTCCTATGCCTCACAAAGTGTGCGGAGCACTATCAAAAACTTTCAAAACTCCACAAAATGGAAGTGGTTCTCACTACGTCCATGTCGAACATAACATTTTCAAATAGAGATAAGATCTGAATTTGACGTAATTTGTGATTATGTTGTCTATGATAGAACAAACATTGGTTTGTGCAATAATATATATATATCTTTATCAACTGTTAAAGCAGTTTTCAGTAAAAATAATCACTTCCTCTGCACAGTTAAGATAACCCCAAAATAGTTTTGAATCCATGTAAGTATAAGGTGAGTAACGAAGAGTGATAACATGTATGCTGACTTTGTTTGGGAAGTCAGGGAATGAATATAATCCAGATCGAGCCAAGAAGAAATGTGCATGGTGAGCACATTTCCAAGATGGTAACCCTGGTGGCCGTAAGACAAATACAAGTATAAATGCGATGTCTAACGAGCTGAGTGAGAAGATAACTATTATCGATAATAATTGAGCTAGTGGGTGCAAAGGCTAGAATGTCAATCCAAAAGAAATTAGAGTATTAGAAGCAAATCTCCCAACGAAGGACACAGACATAATTGTAAGTATTGAGTATGTGTGCACTGAAACACCTAACTACCACAAGGTATGGGCAGAACATGTAATAGAACACACTCTTGTCACATGCACCTCAACTAGCTCCTTGACTTCATCAGCATCCAACAAGGAGGGTTAAGCAGTAGATGAGTAGGAAAAGTGATCAAGCGGATTTGAGGACTTTTCCAACTCAGCAGGACCTTGTCGATACAGGAGTTTCTATTCAGTTCCAAAAACATCTGATGGGCAAACTCCCATTCTTAGTGTAGTTGTAGATCCGTGAGCTTGTGAAGAGAAATGTCAATGGATTAGTGAAAGTAAAACATGTTGTATATCATGCGAGAGAAAACAGAAGGAGATTAATGAGGTAAAGACAAAAAGAGATGATCCGGGGCAAACATAACGAAGGTCAAGCTCGAACCAACGTAGCAGAAAAACAAAAAGAACCGCATAAACATAGACACATGTAGAACCTGAACTGCATCGTATAATGTATGTCATGAATGGTTCCTTACTAACATAGAAATTGTCTATAGGAATTGCATATACAATGTCAATTTGAATACAAAAGGTCAATCATAAAATGAGAAATGGTGCAATAATATATATAATGATAATAGAGATAGACACATGTGGGTTGGACCTCCTAGTGGGATGCTACTTGATATTGTATTATAATTTTTGCATGTTTCTCTTTAATCTAGCATCATGGGCCCGATCCGCTTCTTTGCTTGCAAAAAGAACATTGAGTTTCTATATTTAAACGAGAAACAAAATCGATGTGAGGTTTCAACAAACTACTTGGAGATTTGTGATGGAATGTGTTGATCAAGAAAAGCGTGAAGGACAAAGATGAGAAAGAAGTGAGTTTTGGCTTTTTTCATTTTGCACTTTCATTTATCGTAGATATATTGTTAACTGCTTCATCGTGTCATGCTTATGCTTTGTCCATCCATGAATTATATATTAAGTAGAGTTCTACTTATCGATTAGAGAAAAAATTTAGTTTTGATAAAACTCCATGGTATAATAGTTAGTTACATTTTAGTCGGCCTGAGAACAGATTCAGCAAAAAAGTACTTTTACTCATAGGCGAGAGCGTCAAAAGATCGTTGAATTTTTCTGAAAGGATTTTTGAAGATCAAAATATTATTTTTTTGACTCAAGAACTGGTGGCTAAGGACAAGACTTTAGGCATGCTTAAAACTCCTTGGTTTGTACTCGTTGGTAGCTTTTTAACGAGTTCTTGTTTGTCTCATTATGAGATCTTTAGATACTATTGTGGATGTCAAATCTAAGACTACATGTAAACCACGTCAGTGATCCGTGTCATCAATGTGGGCGGTCAGCAAGGGACTGAACCTCATCTTGTATTCTTTCTCTCACTACATAAAGTATGGGTATGCACCTTCAAGAGCATTCGAGTTTGAGTTCACTCTTGAAACCCGTCTTACAAATTTCATGGATGACCACATGTTTAAAGATTAACAAGCTTATGACCTCCGTGCAATCCATTGACGCCTTTGAACGATTATGATATTTTTACCTCTCTAATCTCATGGATTTCATGGATGCTTGTCTCTTAACCTCATGTTCTTCTAGACATTCACATATTATTCATGTCGATGTACTGACCGAGACAAATACACCTCTCAGTTTTATACTAAGAATACAAAATGAAATATATTTACTTCTTATAGTGAAATCATTTATCTGATTTCCATACTTATGCAAAACAACTATTTCTGGATAATACTAAATTCTGACATTCTTAAATGCATGTATAATCACGAGTGAAAATCCATATTTATAAAAGACTTGTGAAATGAGTACATATGCTCTTCCTCAACTCTTCATGAACGAGAGAATTAAACAGGACATAGTCAGCTCATCTTGGTTGTCTTGAGCAGTTGTTGTCAATACATGGTGAAACTTACATCTAGTTGATTGGACTAGACATTAAACTTATGATATCAACTGACATATGTATGGATGTGTGTATATATATACATATGGTTGTAGAACACAAGGTTTGCCCTTTTTACACATTAGCAGTACAAAAGATATCATCCCCAAGAGAATTGGATTCAAGCCGTTGTAATTTATGATAAAATTGATCATAATATTATTCCAAATGATAAACTTATAGTTCTCTCCTTAAACGCAAGCAAAACCTCAGAAAAATACTGAGCAATCGGCTCTCTATCACAGAGCTCTCTTAACCTATCAAGTAATCTGATCTCACTTTGAAAATCCACTCAGATTTCTCTCGGTGAAGAATAGATGTACAGAAATGGATCTTTGTAAGACATACATCCCTTATCATTAAGTCCAAGTGTGACCTGTAAAGGCACGTACTGCAGCTTTCAACCACCAAGAACTACTCATTGTCACTCCTCTCTTCTAGACTATTTGCTACTTCTCTGTGTACACAAAATGATAGATTTCTAGAATGATAGGGGAAGTAGACTCTTCTGCTGACACTCTATGACTCTCTTATATATTGAATGATGGTTCAATCCCCTTGCTGAGGGGGTGGATTGATCAAGGCTCTTAGTGTGTGATAGTCTCCTCAGACAGATATATTTATCCTTGGTAATCTGTCCTACACTTGCCACTCCCTTTGACCTCCTAAAAAAGTTTCTGAATCTCAACCTAGACCTAAAACTACAAAAACATAGCTCAAAGCAAGAGAAACACCCCTTTACTATCAAAAAGTTTTACATCAGTATCCAGATTCAAATCCAGATCCAAACAACACCCATGTACAAGCCCTTAGTTAAAACTAGCTACCACAAGTCATACATAACCAACTAGAACTCTAAAGAATCCAAAGGACAAAAACCGTAGCCAAAGAATCAAAAAAGGCATATCTGAGAACTTTCTTCTTTCACCAAATTGTCTTCAGATGTTGATAAGGTCTTCCTTCTTAACTCTATTGGCTCCAAGAACCTTCAGATCTGACCCCCAACACCCAAGATACGAACAATTTTTCATCGTAGATGACCAAAATCTTAAAACCTCTTCCATGCGACATAAATCCACGCACACCACTCAAACGAATAGTCTGATATGTGATCCGTCTTTCCTCATAGACAGATTTGGCTATCTTGATCCCAATGAGATTCCAAACAAGTCATTCGGAGTTCTCCTCGCAAAACCACCCAAGAAATTTAGTCGCAAGAAGCAAAAACCTGATGTATATCAACTCTTTGCGGCTCAAACTCGCTCACCAACCAAACTAACAATCTAATCCACATGTGGTCTTCTCCTGTGTGTAGATGAAGACTCTTTGACCATTTAGGCACCAAGAACGAAGAGCTTGGCTCACCGATCGCAAAGAATAACATAACTCCAGATCGTAGACAAACAAAAATTTGACGTAAGCGCTCTCCTCGAGCTAATTTTCATGACATCTCTCAAATCGTCCAATGAAACTTCATATCATCTTCAAGTTCCTGAAGAACTCGATGATATGATCTCGATGGATCCAAGGACAACAAGTTTAGACTCTAGAACGGTTTGAACTGTCCAAGCCTCCTTCGTAAGTCACTGAAGCACTCCAAATCTCTTTTCCTACGTCCCAATTTCTTCCAGAACACACATCACGATCCGTCTCTTCACAAACTGTCAACTAGTGTATAGCCTACACAATTCTATACCTCATGACGTCTTCTGCGCTTGCATTGTACCTCTCGATCTCGCAAACCATACGTGGACAAGTCGTAGATACAAGCTAATCCCTTAAGTTGCACCTTTACGTCAATTCACAATATGCGAGTTTTGTCTAGATAATCCTCAAGTAGCTCTCTTGCGTCTTCAGTATAGCACCAAGAACCACAAATACCCAGTCAGCATCAATAAGCTAAGGCTTAACTTGATTTTCTCATCATTCGGAACTCATATCGTCACCATAAATGCTCAAATGAAACAAAATGAAGTGCTTTTGGGAACCTAACAAAGAGCTCTACCACTTGGTGCAATGAAAGTCGAGATCCAAAATAGATCAAAGTTCATTATTTTTCTTCATGAAAGTCATTGGAGCAAAAATATAGAATCTCAAAATATGATTTTCAATTAAGAGCCGGTCCATGATGCGACACTGAGAGTTGTAAGGGAGAAATTTTGCACCTTAAAAGTGACCAAGACATTTGCATGTTCAAATCGGACCCCGAATAGAGAAATGTGGACGATCAATGGAGCATTATTTTTGTCCGTCGTTGGAAAATAAGGATTGGTGGAGCATTTGAGATTTGAGATTGTTTGTGTTGTATACCCATAGCTTCGCTATCTATCACCAAACGCTGGAAGCAATGTATACTTGTGACTCGCGTCTGTACTCAGACACCTCTAGAGACAACCTTAGTCGGAAGTAGATCGATCTAGGGCGATTTTTTGTTTTCTTTTTTTCAGCGGCAAGAATCAGAAGTACTTGAAGACGGATAATGTTACGATAGCCGAAAGTAGTGAGCTTAGTACGATCCACCAAGGGGGTCAATTGTCACTTTGGAGAAGAAATAGATGGTACGAGATGCAACATTGGAGCAGAGATGAGGAGAGATTTGCACTGTAGCACCCTCCTAGAGTTTCCATGGATTCTTGGTTAACTGGTATAGCGCTGAAGCCCTAGGAATTGAGATGCAAAAATACCTCAAACTTATATCGAGGAACCAGAAGTTTTTGAGATTCAGAGCTGAAATGTTGATGTGAAGGGTCTCAACTACTTGACATGTAGCATGAATTCCGAACAAGGTATTCAGGGACTAGAACATATACACGTTGAATCCATGCAAGTGCTAGGGATAGTGATAGAAAGATTCGTCGAGACATTTTGGTTGGGTCCACGAATATCAGTATCGAGGAGCTTGTTCTGGTGAGAAAGGCAACGTTAGAACAAGCAAGTAATGTCTCATTGAGCACACATCGACTGGAAGAAGAGAGTTGCACTATCTTGCATCATTGTCTGTGTGGGATCAAGCTCAATCCAAATGAAGTCTCCGGAGAAAGAGTGCGTAGTACAGTAATTTCTAAGTTGATTACAACATCTTGAGAGGATTCTTCACTACTGCTACAAGACGAGAAGATACTTACCAATCAAAACCAAGAATTGCATTTGGGTGCAGTCTGAAGAGTTTGACACGAGGTGCAGAAAGTTCAATGAGAGATTTCAAAAACCACTAAACATGTATCTCTGAGCACGTGCTGAAATTAATCTTGTTGTTGATTTCCTTCTGTATGATCAAACTAGGTTCATAGCCTTAGTTAAGAAAGATCCTTAGAATGCTACCATCCTAATAGAAACATTACGCGGGCACATGTTGTCATGAGATGTTTAGGTTTATAGTAGTATATCTTTTATCCATCACGCAACAAAGCCCTAAACTTATCATTTATAATCGGGTTCCATAAGAGTTTCTAGTCACGATGTTGTGTCTTTTCAAGGTTGAGACTTCTAGCTCCACCTCTTAGTGTCTATTCCATAGACTTCCATAGAGGTTCGGAGTTGTAATTCCTAAATCGCTTGTTGTCAGACCATTGAGAAAAATAGTGGAAAGACTATCGTAGCAAACTATTATTTCTCTTTTGATGTTCATACTTCCAGATATACAATATGTACGCAGAACCTAGTGCGTATCAATCTGAGGAAATTGAGTTTAACCACGATCCTAGGATAGGAGTCGAATCCCAATAAGATGTTCACCATTAGAGTATACTACACTTTAGTCATTCTCACATTTTACCTTGTTCTTATATAGCACAGTGGAATTAGGAGTTCAACATTTTCACCTCCAGTTGCTGCTGTATCCGAACAAGAGATCTGAGATCGTGAGACATTCTCAGTTAAGTTCATATTTTGTATAAATAGAAACTATGTATCATCTCGATCAGTGTTATTAGGACGTTGTGTCCTCACTGTCATTGTAGTTAGACATTGCACCATCGCCATCTAAATTATATCAATAGACGTGGCAACGTCTAGTTGTAGAAAGTTAGACGTTGTGTCATCTCGCCGTTTGTTCAGACGATACACCGTCTCATATTTTTAGACGTCGAAATGTCTCACCGGATGATGCATCGTCCCAATCAGCACATGATGACCAGCATGTTTGTACGTGATTTGGAGGTGTCTCAAGAGGACCTTTTGCATGCATGGGACGTGCTGCAGTGTCTCAAACTGACCTTTTTCATGTTTTAGTGGAGGTATATAAGTGAGGGTTTGCTCTGATGTATATCTCGCTATGGACACATCTCAAGCAAGATCACTCGATGTAGTGAGGACTCGGCTTGATCAGTGGATCCTTGAGATGTGGTGACAGATGTTGATGAGGTCAGATAGTGAAGAGGGAGGCTACGTATCCCGCAAGGCCACAGTGGCCAAGGTTATAGTGTAGGATTGGAGAGACTTCACAGATGGACTAATCACGTGCAACGGATAGAAGATCGAGTCGTATTTGGATCTAGAGGGGAGAGCCTTAGCTCGCATTTACTATCAGTCTTCTTTAACGATAAGAAGGCTTACATACAAGACTAGGAGGTGGAGTTTTTGGAGCGGGTCATCAAAGGTGAGAAAGTATGCACCTCTTCGTCAAGGACTTGGTACGCTAGTTAGGTGTCAAGGCCGCAAGACATCTCTCGGCCTTCCTAGTGCACTTGTACTCCACAATAGAGGAGATGTCTGATGAGGAGCACAACTCTTTACTATCCAGGCCAAGGCGCACTTATGCGATATCTCTAGATGCTCTTATGAGAGTGGTTGGATCAGTTTTTGATATAGTGAGAGATAGCGGATCAGAGCTGGAGGTACACCAGATGGGTGTACGACGGAGATGTCATTTCATTCCATCGTAGCACCAAGGGAGGAGAGTGATACTGCAAATGATGTCTAGTCAAACCTCGTTAAGGCTACTCCAGCTGAACCAACTCTCCTTTTAGAAGAGTGGACTAGGTTCATGGAGCACTTGACGTTGGACATAGAGAGGATTTTGACTGAGTTGCATGAGACAGCTGTTGCTGATGGACATGTCATAGCACATGGTTTTGGATTGCATATGTTGCTTCGTCTGCGAGTTCACTATCAAGATTCAGCAAAGCACCTTGAGGAGTTATGAATACGAGAGCACACGACCGAGAGCAGTTAGCACAGTTGGGAGTCGACTTACTAGTCGTTTAGGAGACACATGAGATTTTGAGACAAGAGAGGGAGAGCCTTCACAGGAAGGTAGACGAGTGGAGGGTCAGCTCCATGCACGGGAGGTTCAACTCCTTGCTCAGAAGAACAGTCTCCTAGAGATCAAGCAGTAATATACGGAGGAGACCGCTTCATCAGATGAGAGTATTAGACGCCTCGCCTTAGAGTTGAATCGTATGAGAAGCATGTATAGAGTGCTAAGACTGCCATTATTACACAAGTCATCAAAGTGGTTTATGCCAAGAGGGTGAAGTGCTTTGACACATGGGTGAGCACTCTGAGAGAGCCTACTCAATTATAGATCCAAGATGCCTTGCAGCGAGAGACTGATCGCGTAGATGTCTTGCTAGATGACATCGTCATTATTTTCATATTGGAAGATGAGGTTCGAGAGAGAGCCCGTCATGGTTTATATGTACCATTGGACATCCTTATGGAGGAGTGGACCTAGAAGGTCTCACTGGAGGACTTGAATCAAGAGTAGAGCAGGAGATCATGGATGTTGGGTAGTCTGCCATGTTTGCAGCTCCCTCTGAGATATAGCCACAAAGTCAGCTGACACTGGAGCATACTACCTCCACTACTGCAGTAGGAGTAGTTCAGGGAAGTGATGAGTCCACTATTGGGATAGCAAGTTAGATAGTAAGTATTTATTTCGAGGTTCTCAATTAAAAGACCATGCGCTGTATGTAGTGTATTTACATCTTAGTTAGTTGAGAGTTAAAAGATAATTAGTGGTTTTGGCACCTTGTTAGTTGTAGGTCTACATTGGTCTGTCAATAATGCCTCCTTGACCGTCTCGGCCACGGCATCCCTTGTGTGCTCGGATCCTCATGGAGTTTAAAAGGTCATCTCTTGGTCTTTGTTCAATTGTGGCGGTGGTGTGTGTAGTTTTGGAGTTAGCTGAGAAGGACTATTGAGAAGAGCCATTTTATTTCTTAGTTCTCTCCATAGCTTTCCATGTCCACTAGGTAGTTTAGCACAAGAGGATTCCTGTTGTAAAATCACTTATTCAATTATGTTTATAGTGTTCTTGGATACAGCTTGTACTTGTGCTTGTCTATAGTGCCTTCGTGAACATCAGCAAGTCAGAGGTTTGGGTGACAAGAGTTTTAGCCATGTGTTATGTGTTCGTTGGGTGGTGACAGTCTTCCGGATTGTACACTACTTATCAGAGTAACTTTAGAACTAACATTGTGGATGTGACGTTGTGTGACTCGGGACCTCTTGATCTTCAAAAGGATAGCCTTTGGTCAAAGAGACGGGGACAGCTAAAGAAAAATGGTGCAATAAATAGCACAGCTAGTCCGTCAGTCGGGCTGTCACGGATGTCTCCGATTGGACTGTCACGGATGAGACAGTATAGTGAAAGATCGCAAGTTACTTACACCAGTGCAGCAGCAAAAGCTCCAAGCAGTCGTGCTTGAGCTGATCCATTAAGTAAATGAACTACCAATCTCTAAGGACAGACCTTTATGCATCGATTCGTTGGACGAACTGACCGTTGTAGTACATAGTTGTGAGTTCAGAGAAGTTAACGAGTGGAGTGTGAAGATAGAGAAGAGTTGAGTAGTAAAGCTGTCTGAATGTTTTCTAACATTTAGAACGGGTGGAAGACCCACCTTAGGGGGCTGACAACCTACAGTAAGTCAACACATTTTTTATTACCAGGAGGGGAAACTCTCGTTTCTGAAGTGCACCTAGTGGTCTTTAGCTGTTGTTAAACCAAGTTGTGATTCGAAGTAAGAAAACACATTGTTATGTTCCGTCGTCTAGTCGAGATGAAGTGTCATACGTGAGGTTTTCAAGATTTTTGAAGTGAGATCCAAGTGTAGTTTGTGAACAGTAAGTAAATAATGAGACCTTAAGTGGATAAGATTAGGACCTTAAGACCCTATGACAAGGGGTTGGTCAGAATTCCGAGACGTTTGCTCGTAGATAAAGCCCAAATAACCATTTTTAGATTTATTGGCTGTTTGGCACGAAGAACTTCTCAGTTAAACTGTAGTACAGAGCAATTCAACACTAATCTTCTGCAAAAATGATACTTTTTATGCTTAAACGGTATAAAAAAGAAACCTTGTCCGTTACAGATGGGTCTTGAGCTGTTAACTGATAATAGCTTAACAATGTAAGATCATTATAGAGAAGGGTGTAAGAATCTATGTTTATGTTCTTAGTAAGCATGTTCTCTATAAGCGTTTAGTATTATGACATAAGAAATTCATCGATCTAAATAACGTGCAAACTGAACTCTTCCCACTTATACGGGCAAGGCCCTAGTCTTCTAAAGTTGAATTTACGTAAAGGTGACCATCAGTCCGTTAAGGACAAACAGTTTCAAAGATTAAGTTCATGGAATATTTCCTAACAGTTTAGCTGAATTACATCTAAGTGCAAAAACGACGTTTGCTCCGCTGACCTTTAGATGACGATTACGTGGAAGGGTTGAACTGAATGGGAAGTTTTAGGTTAAGCAATTTGAACTATGCAATTTTGCGCGTTCGAACTAAGATGGAGAATAATAGATAAAGTGATTCTTTTACACTGAATTTCCATTTATGTTAATAAAAACGAGGTTTAAGTGATACAAACGGATGAAGGTGGATAGTGCTAAGATAGCAACTTTTGTTAAAACATTTTTGTGATCGCTTACTGTATAGTTATATTCGTAGCTCTAGTACCAGTCTTTTCGGAGGTGTTAGAAACTTGTTTCAGTGAAAAAGTTGACAACGTTTCAAACTTTCACCATGTCGATTTGTGGGCATTCCTTTATTTTTCATATGAAACTATTTGGTTCAAACTGAACAGGTGACATTGCATATAGTTTCATAGGTGAAATAATTCTCAACTAAACTAACATAGTTACACTGAACTCTCTTTCGTAAAAGTCCAAAAATTCAGGTTTACCAATTTCAAACGTTGCTGAAGTGACAGATTTTCCACTCGACTTGAGAGGAGGCGACTAGCTTGTCAGTAATCAGAATCTAATATAGTGATATCAATAATAGTAATCGAAGTTAGATTATTATCTTTGATTACTATGACATTTGTAATCAAGATTGATTATCTTATACTTTTTAAATTCTATATTATATTATAGAAATTAAAGTTAGACTATTATACAAATACTAGCAACCTTTAATAAACTACTCGTTGAATAATTATGAAAAAAAAACTATAAATCAATGATATTATGAAAAAATCTAGTGATATCAACATATCATTACTGAAGTTGTTCCTTGTCCCCTTCTAAGACCAAGCAATTTCCAACTCTAAAACGCGACCAGATATGTACTCTCCATAAAATTCAAGTCGGTTGAATACTTTCTGAGGGTGGGCACTGTAAGCACTCAGAATGATCACTTGGAAAAGGATAATAAGAATACTCCGTTAACCACATCCAGTTGTTATGGTTTCCGTATGCCTTCAAGGCTAGATTCTGTTCTTTTGTCAATAGTTTCCCAAATTTACAGCTACAGTACAGTGGATTAGAGTTCGTAGTACTACCGTAGTAGCTGTTGAGTCTAGTGTAGCAGCATATGATCTTAGGGTGGTGAGAAGTTTCTAGCTACTGACAGCCATCCGCAATCACTGTGATTTCACTATGTAAGGCAGGCTCAATTGTCAGAAACAATCAGCTACGTTTACTAAGTACCAGATGGTACGATATACCAGCTGGATCATTGTATGATAAGTTTTCGTTTTCTTTCTCTTTCTTTCGAATTTTTATGGATCCTCTGTGGTGACTCAGGGAGTCACGGTTTCCTTCGACTGACTACATTACTGCACCGGGCGTTTGTACTAATAAGCATAAGTCCACCTCTTTCATCATCAGGCATAAAGTGGTACGGTCCGCTTGGTGGGCATGCTCGGAAGGCAAAATCACATGCAGCTCTGCATTACATACGGACTGTCTTATGGTACAAAAGCTGGTGCTGAGACAGCGAGAACTTAAAAGGAAAGAGTAATATTAAATATAGACAAACTGATCTTCTGGCTGGGTTTGGCTGTACATTTCTGTCAGCAGTTTGCAGTACCGATCTCGCTTCGTAGTAAACTGCATGAGAGTTGGTATTTGAACCAGTGTTGTTCAAGGGAGATCGTTGTTTCGGTAGCAGAAGCTGAGTTAGGAGTTACACGTCTTACTTTCGGTTTCCTAGATCAGGTGTTTGCCCACTAAAGGAGAAACTTGGTAGGTTACCTTAGAATGACAGCGCTACTTTCTGTGCACCACATGGTTTATATGGATTACAATGTACTTCCATGATTCTCCGCAATATCAAGCCGTGTTCCTATCTGTCCTCTTCCATGTACTATACTTAGACTGTTGACGTGAGCAAAGATCTGTGCATCATGTTCTGACGGAATATTTTGGCAGTATGGAGATCAGCAGTTCAGCGAACTTCGGTGCTGTTAGAAAAAGCTTGAGACAAATCTGCGTGCAGATCGTGACCAAGAGTGGAAGACGGTCTGTCAAGAGGAAAGAACACAAGTGAAGCTTCGTGTGGTTTGAAAGACGTGAGCTTGTGGTTTGCGACAAAGGTACATGTAAAGCAACCTCTCGAAACTGATCAATAGGTGGTAGAAGTATACGGGTTGGTAAAATTCAAAAGAGTCTTAATTTTAAGGACTGAGCTTTTGCCAATGCTACTGCCTAATTATACCGTATAAAGTATCGCCTGTATCCGATATAGATAGAAACAGCAGGCAGCCTAGCTCTCCGATGTACGACACAGAACATCCATTTCCTGTAAATATTCGTCCATTTCTCAGTACTAAGCAGTGTATATCAGCCATTTTTAGTGAGAGAAGTTGAGGGTACAAGAAAGGTGGAGTCATTATAAAGTGACAGGAAAAGAAGTTGTTTGCAGGAACATTAAACAGCATATGGAGCCATGTTTTCTTCAGACGACATTCTGGCCTGGGAGAAACGACATAACGTCTCCTCCTATTGCAAGAGAGGACAAGACAGAACCATAAAGACATTACGTTTGCATTGACTCTACCCTACTATCACCCACAAACAGTCTATAAAAGTCCTATAGACAGGAATAAGATGACAGGGGCACTCGGATACCCTAGACTCTACAAAGTCCAGAGTGGTAACCGTAACCTGATTTTCAAGGAGCAGGGTGCTGGGCAACACGTTAACTCTATTCCTATTAATTGCCCTGCCGTACACTGCAATAACAATATCCGGCTATTTGCAAGCTGATCGGACTATGCAGACTCGCACGACATCAACAATTAGGAGTAGAGTTAACTCTATGTGGAGCTAGAGTACAGTAGCAAGGAAGAGAACTGGTGCGGCAGACCTTCTACGCTCATAAAATGCAGGAAGAGGATATCATCGGATCAGCGATGACCTCACACTGCTCACACCCGGCCCCAAGTGTACCAATTAAAGCGCAGGGCCGATTCATGAATGAGGGACAACTTGGATAACAGAGGAGTATACAACATGGACAAATACAGAGGTAGGAGAACTCCCAGTCTACCAGATCCGGACAGTAAATACTTCCCCCCAGTACTATTAGGGGGTGTCAGAGTTAAAGAATCTCTGAAATATACTGGAGCCGCGGGCGTGAGTTACGGACTCGGCAAGTCTGCGGCCAGTGTTTCCTGCGGGTACCTCAGGAGGTACCCGCAGGAAAACGCCGCGGGCGTTTTCTTAACGGCTATTCATTGATTTTTTTTGAATTTTTGTGCAATTTTTGTGCAATGGATTCTCTGTTACTCTAAGTACTTATCTTGAGTGTAGAAACTGCAAAATAATCAATGATAAAATTTTGAGGTTGAATCTCGGACGCGATCTAGAATGAGCCGCGGTTTTATACAAACTTACCCGTGACAATTTTACGTCCAGTTACCTCTCAGCCGTTGAAGAATCTTTTTTCTAAACTCTGACACCCCCTATTATAAGTGATAGAAAAGATCAATAGTTTAGTCGCAGATTGCTTCATACCCTCTCAACCTTCGCTCTCAAGTGATGGATGATGGTTTTCACTTCAAGGGTCAGAGTAGTAGTAGCAGTTGTTCACCTCACTGTCGGAAAGAGTTCACTTCGGAGCAATTTGACGGACGTCCTCTGTGGGGTCATTCCAATCCCGAGTTTGGAAAGTAATCAAGTTGACAGATTTGTAGGTCATCCACGCTATGGTGTGAACTTTGTCTTGCATATGAAGGGGTAACAGGAAGATCAATCCGTTTGTTTTGATGCCATCCACCGAGCATCAAAGGAGAAGGGGCACACGACTCGAGCCGGATTTCTTAAGGATTTTTCTAAAGAATATGACTAACATTGAGAAGGTAACGAAGGTTGAGCTGTGAATATGGATTTACTTTACAGATGTACAATTATACTGGTCCATATATAGTTGGTACTCCCAAGGGTACGAGAGTGGAAGTTACACAGAGAGAATGAATTGTTTCAAAGCAAACGGGAGATCAGGAGATTATCCACGGTCAGGGAATGGAGGAGAATGTATGTCCTAATGTCCTAACACGATGGCTGAGGAACTTCTCTCACGTGAGATAAGTTTGGGTGATAACATTTCTTAGGTGCCAAAGAAGGCAAATTGTCCATGCCTTAACGTTGAAAACGAGAAATCAAGATTGATGTGGAAATAGATACAAAGTAGATCAGTCGAATTCCCATCAATATTATCACACATACAGGTAATCCTAAATAAACACGAAAACCATGTCTCAAAATGGGGTTCTAAAATCCCTCCGGGCATTCGTAACGCACCAACGTTGCAATGGTCATGACTCATGATCATCTCGCAGCTGAGCTCTTGCGGGCATGCAGGGGTCCACATTAATGAACAAGTTGGGAGGATATGGATTGATGGTGGACTCGAAATCAACTCGTCCTCGTCTCATCCTCTTTGTTCGGGACTTCGTTGGAAGTAGGGTCTTAACTTTATTTCTGGAGACAATCGACTCGTGAGGTTTGAAAGGAGGACCTAGAACCTAACTAGAAAGGTGAATTGTCTTCTGCAGTCTCCAAGGCAGCACGTCAGAAGCATCTAAAAGATCTGAACAGGACTGCGTACGAAGATGACAATGAATGGTAAAGAGTAGGGCTTGAGAGGATGGATGGGGTCATGTCATTAGCTTGCTTGTCCGAACAAATAAAGTCTGGAGTGGTCGGTATGTTTAAGCAGGTGGATGAAGGGGAATGGGGTGTTAGAAAGTCTCCTCGCACATGATGCACTTACCATACGTATCGAATATTTGAGCAGAAAAACAAGCCCGAGTCCTCGCGAGATCAGATTTGTGGGGTACCCTGCACAGACAGCACAAGAATCTTTGGTCTATGTAGGCACACGAAATCAGGTGCACCATTCGTCCCTCCCAGTTTCACCTCCAAAGATCTAGCTTAGGATACGCAATAGTTAAAAAAAAACCAAAATATCGTTTTCGGCAGCGCAAGTCAAACCCCGAAGCCCGCATCTGAATTTGATTAATAGTAAGCAATCGACAACCGATCTGCCTCACCTGGGCTAACCAAGTGACTCGACCCTAAAAGAGGACCGTAACGGACATCCCAGCCGCCCCCTCCGACCCTCACGGTCTCACCCCAAAGTAAACCACTGCGCCCACCTCATCCCATGACAGTCGCGCTAAGTTCAAACGCAGCTGATTGCAATCGCTACAGAGATTGCGTAGATGCAGTAGTCCGCCTCTAATATCATGCAACGATGCCTAATCCACAACTCTCAAGAAGAAGTGGGGCCTAATCCCGGCATTGGCCCCAGGAGAGGAGACGACTCGTAGGGAACTGACCTTCCTAAGGAGAATGAAAGATAGGACTGGCCCTGGGTAAGGCAAACATGATGGGCTTATGATGAAAGCGGAAAAAGCAGACAAACACGTGTGGAGAGAATGGGGCTGCACATGGATGGACGCAGCCGTCAGAAACTGATGACATGGCACACAGTGATCGGAGCACAGGATACTGCCGCCGGAGAGGCAGAATCCCGCGTATCTGCAGTTCACTGCAACGTGGGAGGCGTGCACTTGTCAGTTCCGTGCCGGCTGTCTCTCCTCCTCTTGTTGGCTCTCTAAACTATCTCCGCGACAAGCAGGGGCCAATCTGGCTGCCAGATTTGGTAATTCTTCTACCAAACTAACCCCGAGGTCTCCCGACTGCGCTCGACTGCCCCGACTCTGGTAACTGCAGCAGTCCGACGACTTGGGAGTCGGACAGGCAATCAAGCCTATAAGGCGATAAAGACCTGTACCGTATTGCAGCCTTCGTGATGCACCGATGGTGCCAGGTCGCCTTCACTGGTCCTCAGCCTTCGCTAACCTACTGACCAATGGTTACGGTACTGAAGTAACCGAACTTGTTCCCTCTTCCTGCAGAGTCCAGACCCGTCCATCCGAATCCATCCCGCCTTCATTCTCGTGCCTCCATGCCATCGCTCCTTCCTACACTAATTGCCTGCCCCCCATCCTGTCTCGGCGCGCGCCAAGGACTGTCCTTTTGGGCCCATACCCTACCTTCTCCCGCAATTCTCAGCTCGAGCCTCGAGGGTTCGCTCCTAGCCGTTCACAACACCGTTGGAAGCATTCGGAACAGCGTTGCAAGCAAGAGGACTGGAATCTTTAGTAGGATCCGCGCTTCGCAGTTGCAAGGTTGATTGTGGCGCTCGGAGCGAACCGGGGTTACTTCTCAACCTAACTGGCAGTCGTGATGATTTTACCGGGTAGGCCAAGATGATGTCGGTAGGGAAACTGGTTAGAAAAGACACCTTGTGGGAGTTCACATTCGCTAAAGTATAATGTAATGTCAGAACATTACCGGGGCAGGAGAATACACTATAAGAACTTGAAGGAATATGCAGATACTCATGGATTTCAGAATTAAAGGTACCGTCAACTTCATTGGAAACCTTTCAAATTTGACCGCGATTATACTTTGCACCCAACGCGAGGTTCTGTACCACAAAGATTTG
This sequence comes from Asterella californica, assembly GCA_036924285.1. Classification (NCBI taxonomy): domain Eukaryota; kingdom Viridiplantae; phylum Streptophyta; class Marchantiopsida; order Marchantiales; family Aytoniaceae; genus Asterella; species Asterella californica. Next base: position 1,487,197 of record JAYKYS010000013.1, read on the forward strand.
GATATTCTTGTTGCGTATATATCGGTCGCTACGTTTGACCATTTGCCAAAGAAAATGTCTGAACAGAATAAGGGAAAAAAGTACATGTGCAGCGTATATCGAAATTTAACTTACTGTTAACCAACTATATATATTCAAGAAAAGCACCCGTGCACATTATAGCAGTGGGAAAATTAATCAAGCGAACCTACCACAGCACTGCGAAATAAAACGCCATATACTCTAGCCGCGCAAATTATCATCTGCGTATAAAACAAATTGCTCAGAACCAGACAGACGTGCAGTCCTGTATCTGGAAACGAATTTAAAAGTAATGCAATGTAAGAAAAGAAACCAAAATATACCGCAGCATATCATTACCATGAGGCAATAAAGTTAAATACACAATAAAGGTAGTTTATATACACTCGACTTGTATTCCTATACAGATGGTCTACATTTCTGTAACGTTCAACCGCAGATCTCGAAATAGATTCCTTTATCTCTAATCAATGAACTGCCGAACGTGAACCTCCTTGGAGAACTGTATACTTTATTTGTGTCTCCAGATCCAGTTCGTTAAACTATCAGCTAATGAGCACCGAGGATTTGATAACTGTTGAACAGGTTTCGAATAACCAACTAGTCTTTTATAGGTCTCTGGTCAATCTTAGGTTACTAAATACAGGTGGAACTATTCTAGACCTGGGTTGCATAAAATTTGGACAGCGCTTCCGCTATTGGTGATCAAGTCGGAACGCCAGGGCCCACAAGGAGCAACCGCCAAGACTAGGAGACCTAGTAAATGCTAAGAAGTAGGAAGACAAAGCAATTACACCGAAATAAAGTCAACACGACACCAAATGCGCCCAACTCAATTTTGGCACACAACTCAAGCCTACTTATCAAAATGGAGGAAATCACGGGCTCATATACATTACATGGCATTTACTTGCTGACAAGGTCACGCAGCGCTCTTGGACCGGCAATCCTTCACTACTCAGCAACTCTGCTGTGACTAAGACTTCACCAGAGAACCTACTTTCACTCTGAACGTCCTGATTTCTGTTACTCAACAGATCAGACCCCAAGTCAGCGCCCTAATCAACACCCCAAGTCTGCTCTCCAGATCTGCTCTCCAAGTCTACTCTCCAAGGAATCAGATTTGCATGCTCTCTGTTTTCTGAACTCCAAGATACAATCTCTCTATTCTGAAAATACAGTATTCTCTCCTCATCACCAAGAGTGCTCTTCTCCCAAAACTGAAACTGAGAATGGTCCCCTTTAGGGCTCGCGACACTCTTTTATCTAGTCTCTTGAGCCTGCTTTATGACCATGCAGCTGCCACTTTTGGGTTAATCATTGCCCGAATGCCATCTGGTTTGGGGAAAAAGCAAAAGGTGTTACAATCGCCCCAACCAGCAAAACGCAGTTCTTCCACTGAACTGCGGTATCTACAATACCACATTAGAAACAACACTTCCTCAAATCTAGAGGAACAGTACCCCATCCAGGGTAAGATTAAGCCCTTTCTCAAGGCTATGCTCCATTACCGAGCATCCGTTGAAGCTTTCGGGTGAGACAGAACCCTAGCTTCCAGGTGGTGAACTCGTCAGTTTCTTTTTATCCACCTCCTTACTATGATACACCATAGTAGCGTCAGTCTAAACCTAATTGACATCCGACAGTCATAAGCAGTCAGCAGACCACAACTCCATTTTTAGACGAGCAGATTGGCCAGATCTACTCGGTTCCAGTGTCCTTGAAGGGCCCTTTGCATGACTCTTCTGACTCGATTCAATCCACCGCTTAGCTGGAAGAGACCACTGCGGACTGTCGTCTCACAAAATATCTACGCAGTGGTTCTTGAAACTTATACAATGCTAGATCATCTAGGTACTCCCAAACTTCACTTACCAATCCCGGAACTCTACCAGTCCAACGACATAGGTATTGAGTAACGGGTTCTCCAACTCCATCTGGATTCGGTGATGCTCGATGATCTACTATCTCAATCAACTCAAGATCATCAGCTCTTGGTAATGCTTCTAACACTGGATGTCATTTCTGATATCTTCCTGGTAACGACTCTAGTTCCTCACGAAACATCTTTAAGTTAGAAACATGAATGATGGGGTGATAATGCTTCATACTAGCTGGAAAACTTAACTTATAAGTCACAGGACCTAACTTCTTCTCAATCAGGAATGGTCTTGCCCACTTTGGAAGAAGCTTCTTGCCACCCCTGCTGGTATTCTGAAGTTCTTGGTTCTCAACCAGACCCTCTGCCCTTCTTCGAACTGTACGTCTTGCCTACCACGATTTGCATACTTGGCATACCGTTGTTGCGCCTTCTCCATGTGTTTCTTGACTTCTTGAAACACAGTACCCTGAACACGTATGAAAGTCTCTAGATCTGGAGGATCTTGGTTTGACCTTCCTGTGTTTTCATGCCCCTTGGTAGCTAGAGCTATAGGAGTCCAAGGTGCATGAGAATCCCGATAAACCACTTCAAATGGTTTAAATCCTGTACTTGAATGCTTAGTGTTCTTATATGTAAACTCCACCAAGTCCAAGTGCTCGCTCCAATCACGCTGATCTCGCATGATATAGTTTCTCAACCCTTGCTCTACTATCTGTATCGTCCTTTCCGTCTGACCATCAGTTTCAAGATGATAGGAGGAACTGAACTTGAGGGTAGTTCCGAGTCTTCGAAACAAACCCTTCCAAAACTCAGCAACAAATCTCTTATCCAAGTCTGAAACAATATCTTTAGGCATCCCGTGATACTTAAAAACATATCGAATGAATAGTTCAGCGGCACCTTTTGACGTCACTGCTTCCCTACAAGGGATGAGGTGAGCTTGCTTGCTGAAACGATCGATGACAACTAGCAAAGTGTCAAAACCTCCTGACTCAGGTAAACCGCTGCATAAGTCCATACTTATGCTCTCCCAAGGCCCATCAGGTATTGGCAACGGTCTCAGCAATCCTGCATGTCTCCTCCGCTCAGTTCGTTGTTGCTGACATGTCAAGCAAGTCTGCACGTACTTGATTACATCTTCCAACATGGTTGGCCAATAAAACTGCTCTTTAAGTCGTTGTAACGTTCTATTCTGTCCTCCATGTCCAGCTAGTCACAATCATGACATTCTTGCATGACTAGTGTCCTTAGAGCGCCAGCTGGAACATAGACCTTGGTTTGCTTATAAAACCAAAGGCCAGTGCGAAATGAGAGATCACGTACCAATGGATCTCTCCCTTGTTGGCTGGTCCAACGTTGAGCCTGAGGATCATCAAGCAATGCTTGTCTGATTCGATCCAAAAGCTCTTCACTTGTGTCCTGGGTTGTTAACGCCTGGACATGTCTGCTTAACAAATCTGCTGGAATATTTTCCTTCCCTTTTTGATACCGCCATTCGATATCAAAACGTGCAAGCTCCACTTGCCACCTCTGTTGTTTACGTGACAAACGAGGTTTACTCTGAAAGTATGTATTACCCTCGCAGTCCGTCACAACAATAACTTTGCTTGGTAACAAATAATGCTCCCAACGTTTCAGACAGTGGACAACTGCGAACATCTCCTGTTCATGAGCAGACCATTTTGCCTCTGTTTCTGAAAACTTATGATTTTTGTAAGCCACTGGATGCTTTTCTTGCATCAGCACTCCTCCAATGGCCCATTGAGAAGCATCTGTGTGAACCTCGAAAGGTTCTCCCATCTTTGGAAGAGCTAGCACGGGCATCTTTGTCAGTGCTTGTTTCAACTCCTGAAATGCTCTTTCAGCTGCTGGATTCCAAACAACCTTGGAAGTCTTGCGTAATAAGCCAAACAAAGGTGCGGCTTTATGCGCAAACTGATAAACAAAGCGCCGAAAATATGTGGCTAACCCAAGAAAAGATCTGAGCTCATGAACACTCTCAAGTCTCTTTCATTCAACAATGGCTCGAATCTTAGCTCTGTTAGGATGAATACCCTACGCATCGATCAAACATCCTAGAAACACCACACTCTCTTGTCCAAAAGAGCACTTGCTCTTCTTGAGGTAGAGTTGATGTTCTTCTAGACGCTTAAACACCATTTCAACATCTGCTAGATGCTGATTCCAAGTGGATGAGAAGATGATGATATCGTCTAAGTACACGATAACACTCTCATCCAAGAGATCTCTGAAGATCTCGTTCATTAGCCTGCAGAAAGTACCAGGTGCATTGGACAATCCAAACGGCAACACTGTATACTCAAACAAGCCATACCTCGTCCTTATAGCCGTCTTTTCTTCGTCTCCTTCTTTGATCCGGATTTGATGATATCCAGAACGAAGATCCAACTTGGTGAAATATTTTCCTGTGGCCAACCAATCTGTGGTTTCATCCATGAGAGGAAGAGGATACTTGTTCTTGACAGTAACCTTATTAAGTGCACGGTAGTCTGCACACATGCGGATACCACCATCTTTCTTGGCCACGAACAACATCGGTGCAGCATAAGGTGATATGCTGGGTCGTAAGATACCTTGAGCTACCAACTCTTTCAACTGAGTCTTCAGCTCTGTTAGCTCATCAAACGACATGCGTCTTGATGGCACTGCGATAGGTGTAGCCTCAGGAACCAGATCAATGACATGATCCAAGGCTCTCCTTGAAGGAAGTCCTGTTGGTAACTGATCCGGCATTATATGAGAATACCTCTCAATCAGCATTTGCATATCAGGATGTATGGGAAGAGAAGCAACACGTTCTTCCTCATTCGTCTCCATCTTGGGTTTAGACATCACTGCAACCCAAGCTTCATCTACTGACTTGATCTGCTTTCCAAATTGTCTAGCTGTGCAGATCTGAAATGCCACCTTGGCTCGTTGGAACCTACGGACAGCATGGTTTGGCTCCTTAGGTCTCTCTTTGATGACCAATGGATGTGGTTGACCCGAGCCCCATCGATCCATGACTATGATGTTCCCTTCTTGAACATCTAGCTTTGCCTTGGTCTCTTGTAACCAAGACCAGGACAAGATACCCTCCATCGTGTCACCTAAGCTCATAACTAAAAACTCATGCTTCCTAGTTACCCCTCCAACAGTAATAGGAACACTCATGAGCTTTTCTGTAACGGTTGTGCTGCCTTGCACAAACCTTACCAACAACGGGCTCATGATCTTGGTTCTAGTCATCCCTAAGATCCTGACCAGCTTTTCATCCAAGACATTCACATCTGCTCCAGTATCTATAAGCAAACAACACCGGTGGTTTCCTATTTTTACTTCAATCCACGGTAGAAAATCTCCATGTTCTACCAAATGCTCACCAGCACATACCTCTGCTTCAGTAGTCGCTTCAACTGGTTCTTCAACATTGGTTGTCTCTTCAGCTGTCAACCCACGAACGTTGCTCGCTGTTGAACGTTGAGGACACTCACGAGCAATATGACCGTCTCGTCCGCATCGAAAACAGATGATCGTCCTTGAAGGTGTAGCACTGCTAGCTCCACTGCTCCTAGCACCTGAAGTCGAAGCTTGGTTGGATCCTACATTGGATGCATAAGATCCAATAGGTCGGGTCTGAGTAGGACCACGAGTAACTCCTTGCTGTTGAGATCCACGAGGAAATCTCCTTCCCGCTGCACTAAATCTTCCACCACCACGTCCTCTACCACCTCTACTCTGAGAGGACGCTATCTGTCCTTGAGGATTGCGCCAAAATCCTCTACTAGGCTCGCCATCACTTATTCCACGTTGAAACTTGGAGGGCTGCACGGTGTAGTTACGTTCCCTAGTGTTCTCTGCTGCTTCCAGAAATGCAAACAAGTCTTGCATGTCCTCGGACTTATGAAACATAACCCAGCTATCAAACACACTAGCATAGAAACCTTGCAGACCTTTCTTCAAGTGAAACAGCAAGTCGGTGCGATCCACCATGTGCAAACGAGTAACCAACTCAGAAAATCGCTGGAGATACTGTCTGATACTCCCTGTCTGTCTCAGATGAATGAGTTCTAGTCGAAACTGTGTAGCTTCATCCACTGGTACCAAATGTCGTCGGAGTTCATCCTTCAGCTCCGGCCAAGTGGACATAGGAGTTGTACCGTTCAAACTCTTCATCCGTTGTTGACCTCCATATCATTCCTTAGCCTCTCCTTCCAGTCTACTAACAGCATAGGTGAACCAACTGCGCTCATCGAAATTCTCCAAGTAATTCTCCATTTCAGTAATCCATAACTCAAACCTGGAAAAGCTTTTCTCACCGTTGAAGGCTGATGGTGTCGCTGGTTCAGCCCACTTCACTTTTCGCTTGTGCCCTCCTTTGGTTGAGCTGCCTTCCGCAACATTCTCTTGCACCTTCTGTGACCCATCTTCATTCTTATCTACTTGAGCAATATCAACTGCTTCTTGCCTGGTAGTGCTAAATCCTTGACTTGCTCGATTTGTAGTACAGGGACCTCCGCTTCCTTCTCTTGTGTCGCTTTTGCTTGAGTTAAATCTGTCTTAAGCACCTTGTTCTCAGCTTCTACTTGCTCAAGTCGGCCTTCCAACTTTCTCAGCAATGTTTTCATCTCGTCCAACTCGGTCGACACAGCCTCCATTGTCGATGGTGTTTAGCAAAGACTCAACTTGAGCCTGCTCTGATACCAACTGTAACGTTCGATCGCAGATCTCGGAATAGATTCCTTTATCTCTAACCAATGAACTGCCGAACGTGAACGTCTCTAGAGAACTGTATACTTTATTTGTGTCTCCAGATCCAGTTCGTTAAACTATCAGCTAATGAGTACCGAGGATTTGATAACTGTTGAACAGGTTTCGAATAACCAACTAGTCTTTTATAGGTCTCTGGTCAATCTTAGGTTACTAAATACAGGTGGAACTATTCTAGACCTGGGTTGCATAAAATTTGGGCAACGCTTCCGCTACTGGTGATCAAGTCGAAACGCCAGGGCCCACAAGGAGCAACCGCCAAGACTAGGAGACCTAGTAGATGCTAGGAAGTAGGAAGGCAAAGCAATTACACCGAAATAAAGTCAACACGATACCAAATGCGCCCAACTCAATTTTGGCACACAACTCAAGCCTACTTATCAAAATGGAGGAAATCACGGGCTCATATACATTACATGGCATTTACTTGCTGACAAGGTCACGCAGCACTCTTGGACCGGCAATCCTTCACTACTCAGCAACTCTGCTGTGACTAAGATTTCACCAGAGAACCTACTTTCACTCTGAACGTCCTGATTTCTGTTACTCAACAGATCAGACCCCAAGTCAGCGCCCTAATCAACACCCCAAGTCTGCTCTCCAGATCTGCTCTCCAAGTCTACTCTCCAAGGAATCAGATTTGCATGCTCTCTGTTTTCTGAACTCCAAGATACAATCTCTCTATTCTGGAAATACAGTATTCTCTCCTCATCACCAAGAGTGCTCTTCTCCCAAAACTGGAACTGAGAATGGTCCCCTTTAGGGCTCGCGACACTCTTTTATCTAGTCTCTTGAACCTGCTTTATGACCATGCAACTGCCACTTTTGGGTTAATCACTGCCCGAATGCCATCTGGTTTGGGGAAAAAACAAAAGGTGTTACATTTCCTCACGTCTGTACAGTACCGCGATTGGTCGTTTCTGTTTCTGCACTTGTACGTAAACTGCGGTCCCGAGCAGTCCATGTACTGTACTGCATTACCACGACAACCATTACTTTTGCACATTCGATGTCTTGTTAGAGTTCAGAGTAGAAGGCAGAACCGTGTGGAGTTCTAAGTGTTTGTAACTCTGCTGCGTCAAGAAGTGTGAACAACTCCTGATCATCTGCAAGCATCAATTCGTGCTGGTCTGGCCCTCTAGAGGCCTGCAAGTCCAGGTCGGGAGCTCAACACTCTGCGTTAGCTGGGGGTGGCTTGTGGGGATTCAGCGGTCGGGTGGTGAAACCCCGGCCTGCTGGGCACTGAAGGGGTGGTCTAATCCGTGTGTAAGAGCAAAGTATGCAGGTCTCTGCTGGTTAGCTTTCTAACGAGTGCAGACCTCGGCTATGTAATTTCTTCTTGACTTCCCGGGCTGTTGTCGCATGCAGACAAAAAGTACAATCTACAAGTGGAGGTGCGCTAATGCTCCTCCTTGTTCAACAGGAATAAAACCTTTCACACACATCTGATGCAAAAAAAGGATTAGAACAAAGAAGTAAGTAACATCTATATCCCCACCAGTTCTACCTACAGCACACTATTATCTCTTTATCTACATTTTTCATTCACATTTCTCCTCGCAAACCGTGCGCTTGGCACAGACTTCCCTGCGGAGAAACATCGCAATGTGAAAGGGAAGGGTAATGCGCACAAGCAAAACGAACTGTACTAGCGTCAAAGTTGGAGCAAATACAACCTAAGCCTCAGACCGAAAACTGCATCACACTGAGTCCAGGAGAGCATCAGACCTAGAGTGGAAAATTTTAGGATAACAGAAAATATGCAAGGGGAGTCACGTTGAACTTTGAATGGCTAACCTGCGGGGTTCCGGATACCATGACAAGAGAAAGTGGGTTGGGCTTATCAACTGTTCCGCGGAAGCGTCAACCAAAACCGTCCATTGAAGTGGCGGAAGTTTCGCGTCTCATAACAAATCATCCCCAGAGCAACACATGTGTTCATTCTCCCCGCATGTTCAAAACGCGCAGATGAAGAAGAGAAAACAGAAGTGTTAGCAAAAGCCAGTTCCAAAACCTTAACGACTGAACTTGCAAGAGAATTTCAAAACCAACGATATGCTTCAACCGACACAATGTATCGTGCGAGGTAGACAGAAAAATGGCATCATACTCACTTTCTAAGGAGAGCATCAGACCTAGACTGGAAAATTTCAGGATAACAGAAATTATGCGAAAGAGAGGCACGTTGAACTTTGAATGGCTAACCGGCGAGGTTCCGGAAACCATGAAAAGAGAAAGTGGCTTGGGTCTATCAACTGTTCCGCGGCAGGAAACGTCAACCAAAACCGTCCATCGAAGTGCCGGAATTTCGCGTCTCACAACGAATCATACCCCGAACAAACACATGTGTCCATTCTCCCCGCATGTTAAAAAACGCGCAGATGAAGAGAAAACAGAAGTGTTAGCAAAAGCCAGGTCCAAAACCTTAAGGACTGAACTTGCAAGATTATTACGAAAACAAGGATGTGCTTCAATTGAGACAATGTATCGTGCTGGGTCGAACGTTCTTGCATCGTCCTAGAAAACCTCACCGCCAGCGATAATTGCCGACCGTTACAATACCACCTGGAACGTCCGTTTCTTGAGAAACTGTAACCTTGTCTTACCTAGGGAAATAAAAATGGCACTCTCCTACGGAGCTTATAATCTTGAAACCATAATTTATAAGTACATCTGGAGTAATGTAGAACTTGATTATAAAAAATTGCAAAGGTTAAGGTGATTTATACATCGTCCAACATCAGCATGCCGTCTATTTTGCTGAAGAGGAGAGATTAGGATTGATTGTCTTTCCTTTGTGTTTTGTAGTTGAAACATGGTACCAACCATGGTAGAAATATTCAGAAACTTTTCATCAATTATCAGTTTTTAGTATTATCAACAAATAACTGAAAGAATGAAATTCTTTCATTATTAAAAGAATCTGAATCATTGTTAACCATTTTTTTACATTGTGAGACGAAAACAAACAGATGATAATGTGATGATAATTTTAAGCATTATCTTCACATTATCTTCATATCATAAAACCCCTCAAAGTAGTTATATCATTCTAATTAACTACCAATATGAGAAAAGAACAATTAAGAATCAAGACTCAAAGATGTTCAAAAACGGTTTCAGATTGAGACATTGCAAGTGAATTTAATGAGTCGGATAGGTTGCAATTTGGAAAACTTGATCGTGAGTTCTTTTTCTTGAGGCTCATATCGATGAAAACAAAAACCATATTAAGATGTTGAAATGATGGAGACATGACTACATGATGCATTCACCAATCCAGTACACTGGAAGAGCTATCTGAAGCTATTGGCATGATGAGGCTTGACAAAAATGGCAAAGGTGATCCAGCCTTGTGAGTGGGTTGTTTGGCGATAAGATATCTATCATAGTGTGTGATCACATCTCTTGGACTCCCTGCCATGGACACATAAATTATTGAATGATTTCATTCGATAATCATATAATAGAAAAAAGGCACTAGAAAACCTGATGTTCGGGTCTATATCGACTTAAAAAGTAGATAAATCCCTCTCGCTTTGGTCTACCCTTGAATAATGTCAAGAGAAAATAGCATTTTCAATTCTAAAAAAGAATTTATTTTTTAACTTTTGTTATGCAGTAGTATAGCTATACATCGATTGTGAAAACAGAAAAGGAAGAGGGGAACTATTTTTATCATGTAATGAAACGAACGGCTGGAATGATAGTGAAAACTGAAAAGTGAAAAAAATAACAAGAACAGACAGGGGAAGCATTATGAAAAGATAAGAAAAAAATTTGATATAGCCCCGCAATTCCACTGCAAGTAATAAATAATATATATGCATCTAAAAGTGCACTTTGGATGCATATATATTATTTATCCTATCATTGCCGTGGTGCACCAATACATGATACTGCAACCTAAACATGATTCTGCACGCTTCTTCGGGAAGTTTTATTATGGTATTGATTTGTCCTAAATAGTGTCATCACCTGATAGATATTTATCATAGATACTGACATTGCAGATAAATTATCAAGAGTGGTAAACCATGAGTAAAAGACATTCTGATGACTATGTTTGTTAGGGTCACTAAGGAAACTGAATGATCATTTTATTCGTTATCTTGTGTCCAAGATATGTGCGTAGAGTGCTCTTGAATTTTTGTTGTCTGTTGTTACTGAGAAATCTTAAAGCTTAGTTGAAAAATTGGATTAGTTGTTGATTCACCATGTTGAACCTCGTGACGGTGCAGTGATAGAAATTTTTTTGAGAAACTTTACATTGTTAGAGAAAGAGAACGATTTTTAAATCAGTACTTTCTTAGTGTTCGGAAGGAGAGTTTCGTGTCTTCTTTCTACCACGGTATGAGGAGGTCATCTCTAAAGTCGTAGAGAGCATGAATAATGTTTCGAGAAGAAATCTACCATATGTTCAACTGAGAATATTAATCTTGGACCTTTGGTATTATATTATGCAACAGATCATGAAATGAAGGCTGACGCTTGAGCATGCAACTGATAGCTTCTTGTGCAATGTCTCCAACCATATTGGATCAATGGACATGTATGAAGCATTAATCACGTTGTGGATCATGGCTCAAATGAGAAATGAACATGCATGTGTCATGATTATTGAGAGGTGTGATGGTCATATAAGCCTGTAATAGCTTTTGATGGTGAAATCAGAGTCTCTTGATTGTGAAATGAGATTTTTATTGATTTTGTAATGAAAGAAATCCGATAACACAATTCTATAACATCTATTTCATTATCTTCTGTTTATGACCACCACTACTTGTCTGTTGTAATGGATGATTAGGAACCGTATGGACATGTGTCATCCTCAAACTGCTGCAAACATGTCTATCATTAATTAGCTCAAATTTTCAAGAGTCATGCATTTTCTCTGAGGATTATGCAAGAATCCATGAAAGAGGTGTCACTACTAATTAGACACGACTCTCTGTAACTGGAACTTGTCTTGGAAGTTTTACCCCTGATTTCGCAAGAATTAATCTAGACAATGTTAATACAGATGTGCTATACTAGTAATTCTCCAGTGGTACAATTTTGACTTTCAGTTTTATGGAGAAGCACTATACACTGGAACTTCCAAAAGAGAATGGGTAATCAAGGTTAGATAAATCGCAGTGACTCATAGGATTGAGTTTGTACACATGGAAACATATATACACACTCAATCTTTAAGTGAAATTCCTCTTTACGTTCAGTTACATGCTTTTATGTGCTTCACATCAGACTTTTCTAATGAAGACTTGCGTTGTAAAACCATTGGATGCTGATTTGTTTATGATGTCACGGCCTCGTTGAAATTCATTGGTGCACTCTTATGATAAAGCAGGCTCAAGGACTTTATGTGATGAAGCTTCATAAAAATGTCACTAACAACAAATTGTCCTTATCAGTCTTTTAAGTACATGTACCTTAGTTCCGTGTTTGGATCCTACTGACATATTAAGATGTCTCTTTGATCATAAACCATTGAAATTAAATTGATGAGTTCATAGTAGTAGAAAGTAGTCACTCGGAAGCAAAAGAAGCAATTTGCATCCCAAATGAGTTTCAGAGCGGAGAAAAAGAAAAAATAAACGAGATTATAGTTTGAAAATTATTAAAAGTGGTTGGTTGTACTTCACAAGTGGTCGGGAAATTACTTTTTAGAAAACATTAAAATCATTAGATCAAGTAAGCAAAACATGGGAAATTTTTTTTAATAACGTCTTATCATTAATCATTAAGCAGAGTTGACAAGATAAATTACACTTTTAAATTTAGAATTTAAAACATTAACTTTAAATTTCTTTAATCAATCGTTATATGTGAATGTTACACGTGGTCTCGGTGGAAAATGGTAACCTATAAATGCAGTGTACTTATTATTATTGTTTATAATAAAATAAACTAAATCATCTTCAAATAAACACAGTTTATCTGATACATATTAATGTATAAGATAACTATTCCAAAGAAAAAAGTTAAGTAATAAATTAATGAGAAGGCATATACCTCCACCATCTGAACCTGGAGGAGGGTGACTATGCATGCCTCAATAAAGAAAAAAAACTTTCCAGCAACTCTGAACTAGTCGCCGGCTTCTGCCAGTAACAGCCGGTTGTTTTAGAAGAGTTTCCCGGACTCTACACGCGTGAGGAAGAAACTGGGACCGAAGAGTCCGTGTGAAGAAGAAACACGGAACACAGTATGCGTCAACACGCTATAAGTGACAGTCGAACTAAATGACAGTGACTGATGACCCCACGGATCGCGGAATTCACCTAGACTTTCGAGGCATTCCTCGAAGTTACCCAAAATGACACTAAGAAATTAGGCTTTCGGACCTCAGTGAATTTCCTCTGCTCTGTTTCTGCTTCCGCATTCCACTACTGAAGTGTGTTTGTGGAGTTGTGAGTGGAACCGTCGTAGCCCGCGACTCTTCCGGAGGCTGGCAGGAAGATTCAGTTTCACACGCTCGATCATTCTCGCTGTGGGACTCGCGAAGTTGTGGAGTTTAGGTCATCTGTTGAGTTCAGGAGGGAAGGAGAGACTAACGGGAGACGAGAAAAGAGGGTTCGGTCGGTTCGGTCGGTCGTCGTACGTTCTCTTGGTTGTTTGTTTATTGGTTATATTGGTCCGGGTTCGGTTCGCATGCTGGAGGCAGTAGCGGCATCCATCGATCGAGCCGCAGTTGGGTATCGTGTGCGAGTGTTATGTGATGACAGACCTGACCTGACCTGACTGTCTCTCTCTGGCTTAGGGAGGGAGAGAAGCGACGGGACTGTTGGTTTGTCTGTCTAGGGTCATTGTTTGTCTTGTGCGTGAGGTGGGTGTATGGGTGAGGTCAGGGCTAAAGGTAGTGTGAGCCAGACAGAGTGATCAGGGGTGGGAACCGCCTCCCCCAGGTCAGGCTGCTGAGAGGCGAAGGCTGGTCGTCGAGAGGGGAGTGAGGTGATTTGTGCTCGCGCCAGATAATTGCGAAGCGAAGTGGTATGTGTGAAGAGAGAGAGAGCGGAGCTGCTACTGCCTGCCGCAGTAGTAGATGATAGGTAGCTCTTCTACTAGGGACGGGAAGAGCGAAGTGAAGTTGAGTTGAGTGGAGTGAAGCACGGCAAAGCTTGACAAAGCCAGGGCGCGGAAAAGCAAGGCAAGGCAAAGTCTCAAGCGGAGGTTCTGTTTCTCAGTAGTAGGTTTCGGTAGCGGGAGGGACGGAGGGAGGGGAGGCCGCGGCCCAGAGATTGTCTGCCTTGGCTCTGCTGGCTGTGCGGAGCGGGGCCGAGGTAGAGGAAAGCCAGGAAAGTGGAAGAAGGAGCGGGAGAAGAAGACAGGCAGAGAGGAGGCACGGGCCGACGAGTAGTTGAAGGCTTCGAGTAGGACATGAGCTTTGCAGTCTATTGGTGAAGGCCCCGGGCAAAGCAAGGCAGAAGCAAAGCAAAGCAAGGTGCGTGGTGCGAGGAGGTGAGGATTTGTCTGCGAGGGGGTTTGGGACGGGGTGAGGGCAGGAAGGGAGGTTTGGATCTGCAGAGGAGGAGGAGGAAGTGCAGGGACAGAGGACAAGACGGAGGGTGGAGGCCGAGAAGAGGTGAAGAGACCTAGAGAGAGAAAGAGTGGAGGTGAGAGAAGCTGAGGTCGGGGAGGGGCGAGAGGAGAAGAAGAGGGGTGGGGAAGAATAGTTGCGGGATTTCCATGCCGGCGTCGCCTGCTTCCTCGCATCTCCCGGAGGGGCAGAGAGGCGGGGGAGGAGGTTCTGTAACATCTTTGCCATCGTCGGTGAGTAGCAGTGTGGCATCGGCGAGTGGTGTCGTAGACAGAGAGAGAGGAGTTCTTCGAGGAAGTGGTGGTGATGACCTAACGAGTAGACCCTACAGTATCTCTACGGCAGATTCGGGTTCATCAGCAACATCATGGGACGTTGGCCGTAGTGGTAGTGTTCCTTTTGGAGCAGGTGGAACAGGCAGTAGTGGTGGCTTGATAAGAGAGCAGGAGGGTGTTGGAGGTCCCTCGCGTGGCTCCCCGGTGATGGATGTTACCAGGTTGCAGCAGCAGCTCATCGAGTATACCGATAGCTTGTTTGCCGAGGTTTGTTGCTAGAATTCTTACCAGTTAGGAAAATGAAATTTGCACTGATGAACTGTGTGCCGATAAGTGCAGTGGATCGAGAAGCGCAAAGAGAAGCCCTATCCAGCCTTTTTTTCTCTTTTGCTCAAGGGTTATAGATTGTCGCGTCAATATAAGCAGTGCGACTCGCATAATTATGCGAAATGTAGTATGCTAGGGTCGACCTTGGACCTCATGTGAGTTGGCATCCGGTTTCTTTGTTATTTGGTGGATTGATCTGCCCAGAGAGCCGATGTTTCATCTATGTGTCACAGATTATCGCACTTATCACGAGGAAGTCTCTCTGAGTTGAGTCCTATTCCGTGAGTAGTGGTACAATCTCCATTCGGTGGGAATGTCACTGAGAGTTGGTACAAAATCAGTACTCATGTGGATGGGACCCTTGCCAGTATCCAGCAGGGGAAGACCAGTGATCATGGAAACAAAATTCTCTCGTTCACTCACAGCACGTGCAACCGGTCTGATCTTACTTGTGTGGCCATTCTCATTTAGTGTGTTCTGATTACACCTGCGTTGTTAGTTCCCTGACTAAGTAATCCTGCGACTGTTCATGTCATTGCAGGGATTGCTAGACGATCAGTTTACCCAGCTCCAACTTCTACAGGATGCAAATAATCCGGATTTCGTGGCGGAGGTTGTTTCTCTTTTCTTTGAGGACTCAGAGAAGCTGCTGGAGCAATTGGCGGAATCGCTGTATGACCTCTCAAGCCCAATGATGTGTTCTCTTGGACTTCCTGGCGTAGTTAGAGTATAAGGCTTTGATTACCTCCTAGTATGTGTTGGCCGATGTGCGCGTCAGGGGTGTGCGGCGAAGGGACTCGTAGGATCTGCAGTGAACGCTTTAAGAGAGTCTGGTTTGCTCACCACCGTGTATATCCGGATTCTTAGGGATCTCTTGTACCTAATGAAACTGAATGAGTGTTAGAACGTTTCTGTCCCTTGCCTGCAGTGAAACGGATCCTATTGACTACAAAAAGGTCGATGCTCATGTTCATCAATTCAAGGGTAGTAGCTCCAGGTATGCACAGGAAAATAGTTTTGGTTTACCGTTGGTAGTAATTTTAGCTATTGGAGTCGATTACGTCGGATACATCATGGGCACAGCCCTATGGTTCTGGAAATTGGAAGATGTACCTTGGTCCATATCATTCTGTCGTCGTATTCTTATTCTACGCCTGCCTTATATCCTTTCATTTTGTGCAGTATTGGTGCCCAGCGAGTTAAAACCGCCTGCATCACTTTTCGGACATGCTGTGAGGAAGAGAACAGGGAAGGGTAAGTCCTTCTAGTCGAATTTACGCTCCTCTCTTGTATTTGGGAAGTCTTTTGGTGTTGTTTCACTGGTTCATTAACTGGAACCTTTTCTCGGTATCCCTTTTTGGTCAAATGATTTTGACACGGTTAGGGTTGGAATTCTGACGAGGATGAAATCGCTCGACAGGTGCCGGCAGGCACTGGCGCAGGTGAAGAATGAGTTTTACCTTGTGAAGTCCAAGCTGGACGTGTTGCTACAGGTATTCGTTGCCTTAAGCTTGTGTTAGATTGCTTGCTTATTAGGGCGGGTTTGTCGAGATGTGTGTTCTCAACCTGCAATCGAATCGTAACGAGTGTTATTGTTTGCAGATGGAGCAACAAATCGTGGCTGCAGGCGGCACCCTTCCCTTTATGGAGTGATTCAGTATGGAGATTATCTTCGAAAAGTTTGTACAGTCTCTCCATGAGGATCAAGAGGTGTGGACCTGCAATTTGCAGAAACGATAGCTGACCAATAAAGGTCAAGAATGCTCAGAAGTGTGCAGGAGGAGGAACCGGTCCAGGATCCTAGTCAGACATCCGTTGTGTCTAGTTAATTTTTTCGGGGGACAGCTGTTGCCTCTTGTTTGGAGCCCATATATGCACCGGCACTTGAGTCTCGTTGTATCCGTGTGTCGCAGAGGATTTTTTCTGGTGCTGATTTGGAGCTCATGGGTGCACCGAGTACCGGTCATTAACTGGTTATTTCTTGGTATACTCTGAGGACACAATTTGTGCATCACTATTTGGAGCCCATGCGTCTGACAGCGCTGTTACGCCAAGGAGGGTTCTGTAGGCTAGTTTTTCAGGCAATTCTGTTGCCGGTACTGGGGTTACTGGTCGTAGGAGGGGCAGATTTGGTTTCGGCCAAGTAATCATGAACTTCACACTCGAGCATATATCTCACCTATGCAGACGATTTTTGTACTTGAAAGTTTCGAGAGTAAAGATACAATGAGTTACTGGTTTAGTAATTTCTCCTATGACTTAATTGGTGGTACGTTAATCTGTTTACCCGTCTTGTCCTGTCTCGCGAGTTACTAGCAAAGGCTCACTGGATAGCTTTGGTCATCCGGTGAGGCCTTCAGCAGTGTGTATGTTGCAGTGCTTTGTTCCCGGCACTGTAGAATGTTCAGTTTATCGTGTGCCATAGAAGATTATCCTGTCGACGGTGCAGAGAGGAGACGAGAAAGCGGAAAGAAAACAAATAAGCTTATTTGCATTTGCGAGTTCGCTAGGGAAGAAGCAAACGCCATCTGAAGAGACTACAGTGTATGTCTACGTCAGGTAGGTGTTGACCCAAACCAGTGCATGTGTCAAGCCGTGTGGTCGGCGGTGTAGTCTAGCTTCCTAAACGGACCTGGTCGGGTCGTTCACGTCAAAACTGGAATGAGTAGTTCATGAACTAGTCACTTCGGACGACTGACTGAGCCAATAGAAACATCTCATGTAATTAGTGAAAGGGGTAAGTAGCGTGAAGCTGAAAAGGGATATGTTCTGGACAGTGAAATGCTGAGCTGTAGGTTAGCATTGAGTCTCCACGGGTTTAAGCGAGCACGCGAGATGTCCCTACGGTACCGTCGACTATCGGAAACCTCCACTCGAGTCTAAAGGCGTCGGAGAAGTAAATTAAATCACTATTACGTGTTAGTTTAACGCGGAAAATGGGGATGTAAAAACCTACTCAAGGAGGGATGAGTGGGTGAACAGTATCGTCATCTGCTTATTAGATCCTTTCTGTACGACGGTAGTCCTGGTCAGTTGTACCGCGCACTGTAGTCCTAATTAACATGCATGCATTTCAGTGTCCCATGTCAACGCAGTGTTGTGCTTTATTCCTTTATTCCGCCATGATGTAGCTTCTGTGAGGCCATGGTATTTAGTCTAACGACTGTACGGGTGCTCCTCCCACCAGTCTGCCTCTGCTTTAGTCGTGCCTGTATCTGCTTGGTATCTCACAGTGCGGAGTTCCTTGCGTCTTCAGACCGTATCTGATTCTGTACAGGGAATTGCTACCCTTTGATGCTCTGACGAAGATCTGATCTAGTCACCGGCACTAAATGCTTGCGAGACATGGCGGTAATGCAGACCGAATACTGGCCCCTTGTACGACCGGTACATCGAGGAGCGAGTACCGTAGTTTCACGTGCGTCACGATGCGGGAAATTGGCTTGATCATACCCCCAGTAGGTTTCGTGAGCTTGATCATACCCCTCTTAACGATGTCCGGCTTGATCACACCCCTGACCGGCTATTTCCTGTAAAACCAGTCACTTTGTAATGTTATTCAGATTTGAAACTGCACATATTAAAGAAATGAGAATATAGATAATATAACGCGTCTTTAATGCCAAATATTTTGAATTACAGTGATATTTAGTCGAGGTTGAAAGTACTAAAATGATGAACCAAAAGATAAAATGACTGGTTCGACTGTCAATAATCCGTCAAGGGTATGATCAAGCAACCAAACGTTAAGAGGGGTATGATCAAGCTCACGAAACGTACTGGGGGTATGATCAAGTCAATTTTCCTCACGATGCGGAAGACTGCGACAATTCGCAGTGTACGACAGATCACTCGGTGAATGTGGTTCCGTCTTTCATGAAACCCTGCTCTCCTCTTTCTACTGGTTTCTCGGGCTCCATGCATTCCTCGTCACAAACACCTCCGAATAAGTCATAGAGTGCGTGAGAGGAAGTAGTTGTATATGGTGAGGAAAACTGGGAACATCTTGGACGCGAAGAAATTGGTGGTGTCAAAGTTCAGAGGAAAAATTCTTCGAACAGCGGACAGGTAACTTATCGTAAAATTATCACAAGTAACTTTGTGTATACGCGTGGTTCATTCTGGATCGTTTCAGTGACTAGATCTCATTATTTTATCATTGAAATTTTTTTTATTTTGTACAGTCGAGATAATTATTCAGCAATGGAGAATTCATTATGAAAAAAATGTAACGAATGAAGAGTCATTAAGAAAAAGCTCATGGTATTTTCTTGCAGGTACTTTCTGAGATACTCGCATGAAACACTGTCGAAGTAGTAACTCACGCTCGCGAGTTTCGAATCTTTCAGAAGGTTCCTAACTTGGACGTCGTCTTAATAGCTCCGCTCGAAATGGAAGCGGGCTTTAGGTTATTCTGGATCTTTCCCCGCAATAGGTTATTATGGGTCTTTTTTCTTCTTCTTTTTTTTCTGGTTTTCACAATTAGCATTTAATTTAGCTATGTTGGGCTCTTTAATTATAATTGTAGCTTATCACATGTATTCTATGCCTCCTTATCCATATTTAGCTACTGATTATGGTACTCAACTTTCTCTTTTTTCACATCATATGTGGATTGGTGGATTTTTAATAGTTGGTGCTGCTGCACATGCTATTATTTTTATGATAAGAGATTATGATTCAACTACTCAATTTTTCGTTACATGAAAACAAAATTCTTCTTCTTTTTTGCAGGTTTTCATAATCGACGTATAGCTATGTTACAGCATAGCAAAAAAAGGTTTGGAAACCCGTTGGATAGAGATATCCGAGGTGAGAAAATGTGAAGTCGGAGAATGAAAACTAACGTAAACTTGCCGATTGACTTACTCTATCTTAGCACAACTGTGTTCAGCCGATCCTCCAGTACTCTTGATCCCAAAACAGTACTCCTTATACTTCAGTTTACGTTATAACGATGCGTCTTTGATTAGATTTCTTTCAGTCTCGATCGTAAGTATCTCGAGGTATAGATATGACCAGGCTATCTCTTTTACAAGAAGGCATCTTTTCTGATGTACACATGAAAAGAAAATCATTGCAGAGCATGATATCATTCGAGATACTGTACTTTTTTTCATGTGAGAAGTGGATCTTCATGTGAGAAAGGAGGTTAGACGTCGCTCTTCTCTCCTCCATCATGGATCTTTCTCGACGACGGGAGATTTATATTTCAGCCATGAGAGGGTGACATATGTGACGGATGTAGTTATTGCGGATCCGATGGCTGACTCCTATGTTTGTCAGACTGTACTTACTTCGAGACATGTAACTTCTTTGACGGCTGAGCGAAAGATCCGAGACTACTCAAAGTAGAGATGCTTCTATGAGGTTTTTCTCTCTTGCAGTTGAGACATTTGGATGTTTTCATCCGAATTTTACTGACTAGTTGAGTTCGTTAACACGTATGTAGATGGAGAACTCTATGAGAGCTATTCTATCTTTAAGATGGTATGTGCAGCAACGAATCAGTATAGTGTTGTAAAAGACGTAAGCGGAGGCTTTGCAAAGGAGAGTCGAGGTGCTTTCATCGTCCGTTGAAGAGGTCATACATCAGTGACTCAGCTCATGGAGGCTCGGATCTCCTTACTTGAGGAAATTGCACAGTTAGCTAGACATAACTAGTGTTCAGAGTTTTTTGTTTCTCTTTTGTATCCGGTGGTCGTTGCTTTGTATCTCACAGTGACATTTTTTCTCACTTGTCTGTTATGCTAAATTTTTTCTTAGGATTGATGATCTTTGTCTTGCATCTGTCGCAGTACAGTTCAACTGACATTTGCTCCAGAACTGATGACTTTTCTGAGATATCTCGGATATCCGTTACTGATCTACACTTTAGTAGCTTACCAAGGAATTAGCGAGGAAGGGAGACAAAGTCCTACGAAATTTAGAGCATTTTTATATGTAAATAAAGTGTTATGAATTGTTTTGATTCGACTTATCTTTAGTACTTTTAAAGTGGTATTGTGTGGAAACCAAGTGATGTCAATGCCTTAGCGTCAATGTTATATACTAAAATAAACCCGAACCCTTCTGACCCAAAGGGGGGTTTTTAACAGAAGAGATATAATATGTATAATAGCATACATATAAAAACGAGAACCTTTGGTCCCCGACCATGCTTGAGGCACGAAATTGCCATCGCTGTTAAAAACCAACAAAATCCAATGAGAATTTGCGCGTAGCGAAAAGAGCAGCACATAACCAAAAAAAAAATGACGTTTTGTTCTTCCGTGTAAGGAAAATCACGTGCAAGTGAAGTGTTTACTTGTCTATATAAGGCCCTTGTAATAGGCTCAATCTCCAAGCGTACTTACTTACAGGAAGAGGCTGCTTATTCACCCATGTACACTCAAGTGTACATGGGTGTTTAATATATGTTTCTAACCCTTCCGGCGGGAAGGGTTAGAAACATATATTAATGCCTCTGTAAAATGACATTAATTGACAGTTTCACTCCCGGACTTATACCTCCGGTAAGGCCTCAGCTAACTCTTCACTTATGGGTTCTGTCTGGGTCAATTTGTTACTCCCGGAGAGGTTAACATATAATATTTATAAATAATTTTAATTTTTTATTATAACTTATTATACTATATTTTTATAACACTTATACGTTTTCTGATAAGAGAAAACGAAATTCACTGTACAAGGTCGTTGGGGATGCCTATTAAACAGAAGTTAATCTAAATGCCATAAGGCCTTTGTAATAGACTCAATCTTCAAGCGTACTTACTAAACAGAAGTTAAAGTAAAAGCGATGTGACTAATGCCAGTTTGTGTGCTCCACTAGTGACGTCTAGCACAAGTCGCGCGCTTCCTTATTGTCGCTCACTTGAAATACCTAGACAAAAAACATATCAAGACAGCTCTTTTTCTGAAGTGTAGCACTCTAACCTAAACTGGAAAAACAAGAGTAAGCGAGCCACTACTATCTCGTTGAAGATGTCCAACTATCTTATTTAGAGCGCGAAGGTTTAAATATATCTTGCTTCAAAGTGTACTCAGACGAACGCAACCGTTAGTTCCGGTTGCACATTGCCGTACACAAGTCAGTTATTTGTCCAGGCGTTCGTTATCGACTCCAGCGAGTTATAAAGGTGCGACGTTTTACATACTTTAATTAGTAGTTTGGGATCGGATTATCTTAAGTAATTTAAATCGTAATAACTTTTATTTGAAGAGGGTGTATGATAAACCCCCTACACTACTATTTAGTTTCTAGTTGCCCGGATTCAGTTCATTTCGTGTTTTAGCAATGGAGTATGCGACAAAGCACTTACCGTTGTATAAATTCTATCCATTGCAACTTTTTGTTTAAGTGGAATTCGAGTGATGTATGGGTTTGAATTGTTGGATATTCTAAATTAATATTTAGGATCAGGTGTTTAATTATTTATACCATATATTAAAATTTATTTGGACAGAGGTACTTTAAACCCCATACTCCACGCTCCCTATCAGTGGGAGAGGGTGTAAATTAATAAATTGATGAACATACCTAGATCGTGCAGGAGAAAATATTTCCAGTTTGTGTTATAAAATAATGTATAAATGTGAAGTTCAAATCTCATATAAGATAATCAATGTATGTTCATTAATTTATTGCCTAACTTTTCTTGCCGGAAAGGTTAGGTAATCAATTAGTGCCAAGATTAAAATCAAGATTATGACTAGACTTATATTTCCTGAAGCGCATTTTAATATGCTACCCTTATGGGTTATGCCCAGAAATCATCTAGTATTATATTATATTAATATTTAATATTTAATATTTATTTTAATATTATTTTATTTTTACATTTTTACATTGTATATTATTTTATAATATAAAAAACTAAAAATTAAATATTTTTCTCATGCAAGGACCAAGTCTGACTGTCCAGTCCCGACTTGTCATCTACAATTTTTCTACCTATTTTGGAAGCTCCCCGTTGGAAAGCTCAGGCATAAAGCATACATATACTGCTATATGGGCTCTTGTGACCCGGAGTAAATTCATTTCATGATTCCATGGGAGAATATGGGGCAAAAAGGTTGATTATTAATACGAATTCTACCAACGATAACCTTTTGGTTTGATGGAGGGTATAATCTCGAGGGTAAACTTTTTATATTTTGTTGATAATATTTGCGAGCTAAGAGATATTCTAATATTTTTATTTTATTTTGAAACTTGTTTAAAGTACTCTATTTTATAATAGAAATTAATATCTCAAAATAATTCACTTTTTTATACAATATTTTATTTTTATTTTAAATTTATTTTAAAATGAAAAATATTCTATTTTAGTTTTATTAATTTTAAAATTTTATTGAAAATAACTGAAAATATCTTATTTTACTTTCACGTGTTTATAACAAAAATCATTAGTGAACCCCCAATGTACGAATATATATTAGGTGAACTTGTTTACATCGGTTATAACGAGATATATTTCTCCCTAGGACATGAGCAAATCCATTTTCCAGTCCATATATCTCTAAGATTAGAGGTCTCTCTTGCATACCCTTGGTCATCTTGGTTGTCGTGCTTGTTGTTCATCTCGGAAAATGGATGATCATTTGTATCGTCATTGATTCACATGGTTGATCTTAACAACCACATCTGTCATTGTGATTTGATATTCTCTCATTTATACAAGTCAATTTCATTGATCTTTTGATAAAAGATTTATCATTCTCTCACGTCATGTAATTACTCTCTTGTGCTATAACAAACATAATTTCTTTAATAAAAAATATGAATGAAAATCCGTTAATCAATTTAAATAATAAACTAATAATATATATTAAATTTCCAACGAAGCACTCCACTCCCAAGTGAGATAAGGAGCCCGATCAAATCTAAAGATAACTTCATCGCTGTAGAGAAAATAATAAATGATAGGGAAGAGTAGAGTTGTAACAACAGCCAAATAGGCGTACAGTAACCGAGACTGAGGACTTTCTTGTTCTTAGCACCTGACTACTATTCAGCTAATAGAGGAACGATGCATGTGGTACTCTTCTGGACACCTGGGCCTTCCTCTCTCGCCTTCCAAGTTCCATGTCGGAGTCTTCGACGGTAGACTCTCAAGTTCTAAACGATCACGTCAATGAGAGTTCACGATTCATGCTCAACTGCACACTTCCACCTGTGCTGAAAGTAATGGAAGATTTCAGATCAACTGGAGGTAGCACTATGGACCCCCACACACCGAGGAGAGATTAATATGTGGAGGTTTTCCTCCGGCGTTTTCTGGAATCATTCGTGCCCTGCCACTGGTTCCAGCCTGTACTCAACTACTGTTATGGAGGCTTGTCGCAACTTCTCTGGGGGTTCTAGGGACTTCCTGCATCGCATGCAATTATGCAACTCAGATTAGGTAGGACTGATGGCACACCTGTGCTCAGCCTGAGACGACAGACAGACATGAAAGGTAAAACAGACAGATCTGAACGGGTCACTTTCTTCTTACCAGATCATGACTGCTACTTCACCCTGTACTTGTCTTATGTGCCTCTGGAGTAATATATCTGTATCTTGATTGTTGTTTCCTTGAGTGAGTCAGACTTGTGCCATGGACATATCGGGATCCTAAAGATCTGTCTCATCAGTTACTGTAGGCCAGGAAAAGGTACTAGATAACTGTCTCGATAGGATACATAACTCCCATGGCAAGGAGTTGTGGATGGTAGTCGTCTTGATTGCCACACAGCATCACCTGGGGTTTGGGTTTCTGGCTGAAGTAGTTACATACCCATAACGTCCATACCGTGTATGACCGTTTCTCATAATACTGTACCGGAAATGATCGAGATTTTCCTGTCTCCTGTCATTCATCAACGACTCAGTTCAGTTCACATATCAAAAGCTAAGAATTCTAGACTCGTGCATGTAACAAGCTCTCAATTTTGTTTTCATCTTTTTACAGGGTTGGAGTTAAAGTCCTGCCAGATCTCTTCTGTTTCTCTCAGAGTACAAGTCAGTAGTCTCATGTACCGTAGTGACAACAAAGTAGTCACTGCCAGTTTCTGACAGGTTATAGTTACTGCACAGTCGCTCTTTATAGAGTTTTACTAAACGCGTACGACTTTTTCAGTTATCGTCGTTGTCCATGCACTGTTACTATCACCATGCTTTTAAGAAGTTAACTGACTAAACTTTTAGTTATAAACGGACGCAAAGTAAATTTTAACGAGAAGAGACTTTGCCAGTTACCGCACAATCTGGAAGAATTTAACTATTTACTGCATGAACTTTCGTGTCACTGTGGTAACTGGTCAGATGAGAGTAAATAATCAGTATAAACTGTAAATGCCTTTAGTGTGTTCACCGTCAGAGACATTCACAATTTTCACTGACAAGAGGATTAACGATTAACGTATGCATCGGATCTGGAAATCCACAGTTCAGAGCCAGAGTCGTAGACTCGTAGCTCCTGTGACTGACATGACTGGGTTCTCTGCTTGTTGAGCAGATACATTACAGTCAGAGGAAAGTAGTACTTGGGAAGTTGCGAACGCTTTCTCCCTTTCTCTGAGGCTGAGGCAAAGATGCTCCGATGGATGGCGCCGAAACAGCTCGACATGAGGACTGTAGGAGAGATTTAAAGATTGCTTCGACAGCCTGTTGGTAACTAGATTTGGATGCGCCTGTCAGGATCAGATTAATTTGTTAACTGTTTATAACATTTTTCAAAACAGAGACACGCCTGGCATATGTCAGGATCAAATCTTAGATTCATACATTTATATATCATACAACTACATATACAACGCCTGCTATGGTACTCTGTGAAAGTGTCAGCGTACTCACGAGACTTGTCAGTTCTGGCAACCCGAGGCGACGGTACCGGACCCGGTACTTTTCGCTTTCCTCAATCAGGTCCATTCTTCACAGAATGTACCGTTCACCTGTACCTACAGCTGAAAGGCTGAAACGGACCCAGTTCGAAAAGAATGTCATGGATGCCGTACAAGTAATGTGCAGTTCTGACTGCCAGGTGTACACACCGCGATATCTTCCATCCTTTGTTTAGCTGACATCAGATATGTACGAGCCTAAACAGAAAACATGTGCCTTCAGAAGTTCAGAGAGATTTTTATTGCAGCCAGTGGACAAGTTTCATCATCTCATCACGGTGCCCAGTCAGGAAGGGAGAACAGGTCTGCGAAAATTTCTGAGTTCTGCTGCGAGCTAACGCAACCACAAGGCTGGAACACTGAAACAGCGTCCCAGCACGCAAAGCTCGCCAGTCTGGTCGCAACACTCACTTCTGTCGAGGCCTCCGTCGGTGGTAGTTCCCCTCCAGTCGTTCCTCCTCGTACGGGGAACGAATGGTGAGCCTCTAACCTTATTTTCAAATGTCGTTCAGTCAGAGATTGGGTCTGTTGGGAAAGACATTGAACTTCAAGTCATTTGAACTTACAGGGTAGTTTACCAGGGCAAGTTTAGTCTGGACCCTGCAGGGACTTATACTAACGCTCGCTTGACAAGAGCCTCCAGAGAGAGTACAGTAATCTCGTCAGTCCCTTGCTGACTTCTCGTCATTCTCGCTTTCGACAGTGTAACAATAACACGTGCTGTACCCCATTGAGAGCTATAGCTTTCGACTCTTTCCGTGTCATCAAGCACGTGCTGTAAAATATTACAAATATACCCAGCCTGCTCTGTATAAGGTGCTCGGTCGTGAGAGCGAAGTTCCACTCCACCTTCTCATCGTTTCATGCAGAATTGCGCTAGGTTAAACTACGACTTGGTACAGTCTAGTTCGGCGACTGGGGTATCCACTCCTGCTATCTACAGTTTGGGGTAGCGCATTTGTACTGTCCCGAAAGGAGCGGCTTTGGAGCAGGAAGGTCGCTTCTGTCAATCCGCCGGACCTCGCCGGGCGCAAATGCGAATTCACTATGCCTGCGGAGTCCAAACGGTTACCAACATCGTCACATTCAAATTCGCATTCTAGCCCAATGATCAAATTAAAGATTGTACGAACATCACCCCAGTGAGCTGGTTGTAGTTCCCCTTACCTTCTGAGGTCTTGGCCAGTCAAGGCAGCTTGGAGTATCGACAGATTGTCGGAATCAGGAGACACGATGACGACTGCGTCCCCGTAGTACTGTGTTTCTAAAATAGACATCAGCTGTGTAACTCTCACCAGCACGTCTGAGACACTTTCGTTGGGTGTTCCATCGGTGAATGGTGGCGGTTTCACCAAGACCGATTGTGCGTCGCTGGCATGAATCTGAAGATTCAACATTCAATTCAAGCGCTACAGCTGAGATAACGGGTCATATAAGCATATAAGCTGCTCTACTCTTTCTCGAGCTAAGCAACCCCCGATGTAAACACCTGACAATCAATAGTGGTCGGTTGCTGCCGGAGTGAAAAAGGGCTAAGCAATAAGTTCGTTCAGAGGTCAATGTTCAGCCTCACCTCATCCAGTGTCGACAAGTTTCGACCTTCATAAGCTCCCAGTCCCCTTGCGTCCAGAAAGCTGTACTCCGGTACTATACGACTGTTCTGTGAACACCCCGTACATTCAGGGCACGGATCAGCATTTCCGGGAATCAACTGTTAACAGACAGGAACTCATTTCTTGATTGAAGAAGGAACAGCCTTCATCCCTGATTTCTCGATCTAACTGGATGAAAGGCCTGAGCTTCTCAACTTTCGATGCTATCTCAATTATTCCAGCTCCATGTCACGCTGCAGCTAGAAAACAACTACAGTAACGTATGTTACTAGTGAAATCAGTCTAGTTAGGCAAATACACCACGCATATACAGAGGTCCAATTAGGCGGTACGTGATCATCTTATGCATTTTCCTCGTGCGCTCAGATCCTCAGCTTTGGAGCAATGTCAAAGTGTCTTGTCCCAGCTTGGACCGCCCATAGGAGAGATGCCACTAGTCGTTGTCTAGGGGCGGACGAGTGAACAACATGATGCTCATATTGACCTGCGGTTCGAGGAGTTCAAAATTCATGGATATGATGCACCAAATTAGTTGGGAGAGCCGAGAGACAACAGTCAGACCTGTATGTTATGTTGTTGACGTAGGCAATGAGTTCTGCAGCCTGATAAGCTCGCTGAGTGATTGAGGGCCAAATCCAACAGCTGTCTTCACAGGCTCCCATGTCCTTAAGTTGATTTGCCGCCTCCGCAGATTGTCGAATTCCCTCAGGGGAAAGCCCGTTATCCACATTTGTCTTCAACACAGGGTTTGTATTTATCACTCCCATGCTCTCATAATACGAAAGGCCAGCCCTCACAAGGAAGTATCTGTGAATTCATAAACGTTGATGTTGTTTTCCATAGTTAGCTTGGACACCAGAAGCCAGTTTCCTCCTCGCTGACGATCCAATGCAGAGATCGTTTAGAAAGAATTCTCAGAACAAATCACTTCTGGAGACAGAAGAAAGGCTTGTCCTGTGCGCTAAAGATGGCAAACAGCTGCAAATGTTTCTTCTTAAAAGTTATTCTTCTTGTACAGATTTATCGGATTACGTTTTGACCTGGTTTTGAGAAATTCTGCATGTGGAAATCTCCCACAGTGGGACCTCAATTAACGGTTAACAGATGAGCAGAGTAAGGTCACTACAAGAATGTCTAGGGCTCAAAAATCTCCAGAAGAAGGCCGAAAGTCGATCGAGATGGGAGAAAGGTGGAAGCGAGGTGTCCACGCACACGCATATGCAAAATGTATACACAAAATACTGTTTGTCGTTTGAGTTCGACCAAAGCTGAGCGAAGGACTTGTGAGCTATACCGATTCTTCAGCTCTCGTGGAGGCATTTGCAGCAGGCCGTTTGCTGAGGCCGATCCGACGGTGAACATCTCCAGCCACGGCGCCGCGGAGCCCGTGGAGGAGCACTGCGGTGTCAACATAACCAGAGCAGCAGCGACACCAGCACAAAGCTTTCGCGGCCATTTCCATTGCACCTTCTCAACATCATCATCATCCTTGGCAGTCAGGCAAGTCCGGGGCACCACGAATTTCCGTACTTCTGAACCCTTTTGGAGCTTAAGAGGCGCCCCTACTTCTCCTCTCGCACGATTCAACCAACAGCTCGCGGTTCCTCCTCGCAGGAGAAGCTTCTCCATGGCCAACCTGTTCCTCTTCTTTCTGCCCTCTTGACGACCTTCCGTCCAATGATGAATGTTATCTTCTGAGGGTGATGAAACTGGCAAGTTACAGTCCAACGATCGGCTTTGACCCTCACAATTTGACACAAGGTCGGCGTCTACGCCAAATTCTCGTGGATTTCTTTTGTTATGTCGAGTTAAATCGATTAAACAGCCCGCATATAATCCTTCCCAGCCGGTCCCTTTCCAGGAGGACATGAAAGTGCTTCACTATACGATTTATTTCCATGGAATGTCGAACACACACGCACTCTCGTGGTGATCATACATTTCCTCGTGCTGGCACCATCTCAGTGACCAGCCTCCCGTAGAGGATTGACGGACTCACTACATGAGGCCCACCAAAGCACAGCCGTAAGGTCGTCATCCCGGGAATAGTTAGGGGAGTTCCGGCAAATATAGTTGTGGGTTCCGGTTGAAAATGGCGATTGCCGAAGGTTCGAAAGAAAGCATCGGAAATGGTTCCCGGTGTGAAGTGGAAAATATGGAAAGTAATCGAGCCCCAACTTCATTTCTCTCTTGGTATAAATTCATTCGTGATGCTCCAAATATCTATCTTGCTCTACTGGACGAGCTCTACATAATCACGATATAGGATTTATACTTTAAACAAATTTAAAGCAAATTATCTTCAATTCATTTCATGTACTAGTAGATCCACAACACCGGAGAACAACAAATTGGAAACGGGGAAAATTTTCTGTTGTTATTCATCATTGCCTACTCCACATGCAGAGATCGGCCCAAACCCGGTTACAATCGAACCGTATTTCTCGATTCAGTTCAGATTCAGTTCAGATTCAGGTCGGTTCTGATTCCAAGTTTGAAGGTAATGTTTTAGTTCCAAGAAATTAGAAAAGTTTTATTATGATTCTAGCCCATGAGGTCTGGTTTATCTTTTAGTGGTTCAGTTCAGTTTTGAACTGCATAGAAAAATTAAATTAGATAATTTATATTATTCGCCACGAGTGGTTCTAATTCTATAATGATAAATGATAAATGATAATAATCATGCCCGAAAGACCCAAAGAGTCAAAAGACAAAAACACAATACAAGATGTCTTGATCAAGATCATACACAATATACATTATGTTTGAAGCAGAACAGAAGAAACTTATTCAGTCCACTATTTTGTGAAGATTTTGGGAGCTGCAAATTGATCTCAACAGAAAAGATAGAGAGCGCACAGTGTTCTGTAAACCCTCCGCGGTCCTATCGATCAACTACCCCCCCCCCGATCTCTCAACCTCCACGATCGTCATCCACGAATCTGCAACATGTCGGGTCTGTCTCTCACTCAGGGGTCACCTCTGATGGCTTTGATGGAAGCACACCATGAACTTGAAGGGAAAATGCTGAGTTCACTCATTCATACACACACAAACTTATCAACTAAAAATCTCCTTAAACACCTTAACTAAAATCCTCCATTCTAACGACGTCTCTCAAGTTCTCACATGCTAAAAATATCCCACACTCTCTATATTACTCAAGTTGTCATTACGACAATGTGAAAACAAGGATGAGGAGCTCTTCTCTACTCCTCTATTTATACATTCTAGGTTTTTACTTGGGTACCCTCCGGTAACTCAGCCGTAACTGCTTTTACCGGGTTTTATTAAGATATTACTTAAGGTAAAAGCATTGATCACATGGGCTTTTTATCTTTCACATGGGCTTATTCCTTCAAAGTCAACAACTTCTAGAAGGATTCTGGAATATTCTCAAGGAATCTCGAATTTCCACCCCCCCTCTACACTAGGACCCACTAAAAAGGAAACATGTGGAATCTCTTCTTGTTTTTAATGCCCACAAAGTCCACAACTTTAATCCAACCACTAATATCAAGTCAAAAAAGAGATAAGGGATACTTTCCACCCCCTTTCTACCTTTTAGACAAGATGACAAGATAGTAGTGCTCACTCTTTAGCAAATATCTGAATTCTGTCAAAAGTACAGCTAA
This sequence comes from Asterella californica, assembly GCA_036924285.1. NCBI lineage: Eukaryota > Viridiplantae > Streptophyta > Marchantiopsida > Marchantiales > Aytoniaceae > Asterella > Asterella californica. The sequence goes on from JAYKYS010000013.1 coordinate 1,518,147, forward strand.
GTTTAATCATAACTAACTTTTAGCTAGTCATGACTAACTTGATACATCCTTAAAGTACTTTGGCAGCCAATAAACATTCTCAACACTTAGTTATAACTAAACACCTTACTAATAGACAAACTTCCTATGTGTAACATAGGTCGTTACATTTTACCCTCGGACTAAATTTTCGCTCCGTCCTCGGAGTGAAGAGAGAACTTTCATCGATGAAACAACTTCAACTTGTCATGATTTACCCGATCGAATCTCCTTCCTCCCAACTCCTGAAGGTCATATGTGAAGTTGCTCCACACCTTATCTACAACAAAAAGACCAAAATATCTCGGAAGAAACTTCTTCCTAGCCCTCTTGAATCTGATAACATCGTACAACATAACCCAATCTCCGACTTGAAAAGGTTTTACCTCCCTCTTGCCCAACCGTTTGTCGTAACTCTTCTTTTGATACGCTTGAGCTCGTTCCATCCGGATCATTGCTACCGCTCGGGTCTCTTCCAACTCCATGAGTTGCTCCCTTCTTGACTTGACCACGTCTTCTCCCCTCGACTTCTTCAACTTTCGTTGAATGGTTTGAAAAGTATCCAATTCGAATTGGATCGACAACTTGGACTCCACTCCATAAACCAGTCGAAATGGAGAGTACCCAGTAGAAGTCTTTTTTGTCGTTCGGTACTCCCATAAGATGGCATGTAGCCTCTTATCCCAAGTATGTTTCGCAGTCTCAACACCAGCATCCTTGGCGAGCATCATACAAAGTGTAAGGTTGGTCTTCTCCGCAAGACCATTGGCATTTGGTTTGTATGAGGTCGTTACTCGTGCCTTGATAGAAAAGTGTTGTAGCATAGCAGTAGTCATGCTCCCTACAAACTCTCCTCCTCTATCCGAGACCAACTCTAACGGACATCCAAATCTTGTGATGATCTTCTCCCATAAGAATCTACCGACTTCTGTTTCATTGGTCTCTCTCAAAGTCTAGCCTCTACCCATTTGGTACAATAGTCAGTGGCGACTACAATGTATCTATTGCCTCGAGGTGTCTTATTAAGAGGACCTACAAAGTCAATACCCCACTTCTCAAATGGTCCTAATATTGGAATTGATCTTAACGGAGGTGTTCTAGTAGACTTCAGAGCAAATGCTTGACATACGTCACAAGTTTTGCAATAGTCTAAACACTCCTTGAAAATCCCTCTCCAGTGACAACCCGCATCCAAAATCTTGAAAGCGGTTATCTTACCAGCAAAGTGACCTCCGCAAACAGTGCCATCGTGAAACTCGTGCATCAGCTTGAACGCCTCCTTCTGACCAACTGCTCTCCTTAGTAAGCCATCTGCTCCTTGATGAAATAGAATTCCCTCCACCATGGTGTAAGGTTTGCATCTCTTGATCAACGCGTTACGTTCTCGGGTATGCATACCTTCTAGAAAAGAGCCATCTGCAAGGAAACTCCAGATTTCTTTGTACTCATCCGATATCTCCTCAATACTTGTGATGGTCATCAGATGCTCGTCTGGAAACGAATCATCAAATGGTTCTTCTCCCTCTTTTTTTTACTCCGATAGTAAAAAAAACTTTACTGGCTAGCATATCCTTCAATTTAGTATCATCATAAGCCTTCGACAAAAGATCAGCATTCGCATGCTTTTTCCCTGGTCTATCTTCGATCACATAATCGTATTCTGTTAGAAGGATCTTCCAACGAGCAATACGACCTTCGGCATTAGGCTTATTAAAGATATATTTTAAAGCCTTGTGATCTGTGACTATGGAAAATTTCCCTCCTAGCAAGTAGTGTCAAAATTTCTTCAATCCAAAGATCACCGCTAATCCTTCTCGTTCAGTCACGGAGTAATTCTTCTCCGCTGGAACCATCTGCCTACTAGCATAAGCTATAGGATGATCATGCCCATCTCCATCTAGCTGACTTAATGTACATCCGATTGCTACATTGGAGGTATCCGTATACAGAATAAATGCTTTACTCCACTCAAGTTTAGCAAGTATAGGAGCTGTCACTAATGCCTTTTTCAGCTCCTCAAATGCTTCCTTTGCCTACTGATCATGCACTATCAAATCAAAATCAACTTCCTTCTTCATATACATAGTCAAAGCTATTGCTTTGTTTGAGAAGGAAAAGACAAACCTACGATAATATCCAACCATGCCAAGAAACTGTCTCAACTTTGTCAAGTTGATCGGAAATGGAAGATCCACAATCTTCTTCACCTTCTCAGGATCTACCGCAATCCCATTCTTGGAAATGATGTGCCCTAACAGCAGACCTTCTTCGCAGCCAAAGATGCACTTCTCTGGATTTAGAGAAGCGTTGGCTTGCTCCAACCGCTGCAAAACTTTGATCACATGATCAAAGTGGTCCTCTTTTCTTCCGTACACACAGAAATCGTCAATGAAATCCCGAACAAACTTCCCTATGAATGGTTCAAACACCTTGTTCATGAACCTTTGAAACGTGGCCGGAGCATTACACAGTCCGAATGACATCACCCGAAATGCAAATGTTCCCCAAGGAGTAGTGAAAGTAGTCAACTGTTGGTACTCCTGTGCTATCTTTATCTGGTTATACCCACTATAACCATCACCAAAGTTGTACCACTCATGACCAACAACTTCCTCCAAAATCTCATCTATAAATGGTAGAGGATAATAATCCTTCTTGGTAACTGCATTCAACTTTTTATAGTCTATGCACACTCGCAGCTTACCATTCTTCTTCTTGACAATCACAATGGGTGAAACCCATTCTGAGTTCTCCACCTCATAGATAAAACTCGCCTCCTTCAACTTGTCTATCTCCTCCTTGACCATCATTGCCGTTGTGGGATTGGTCCTTCTCTGCTTCTGTTGAACTGGTCTTGCGTGCTCCTCCAATTCGATTCGATGAGTCTCGAGAGTCACCTCCTTCAAATCCTTGTAGCTGAAAACAAACACATGGATATATTTTCGAAATATATCTAGGAATCTACTTTTCTCTTCTTGAGTGACATTGATACCAAACTTCAGGGTAGAGAGTCTTCTCACAATCTCTATCTCACTCAACTCTTCTTTGTCGGGATCTTTCTCCATTGCTAGTCGAGGCAACAAGTCAATAGCACTAAGCTGATGTAATGATTCATCTCGATCAAATCCTTTGTCCTCAGAGGAGGATTCTTGATCGTAAGAATCTCCGGTATCTACTTCCGAGACACTCTGATCATCCTCCGTATCAGATTCCCAGTAGTCACTAGTGGGTCTATCAGAGTCAGAAGTCATAACTCCAACACCCGAGAGAGGAACTATCACTCTATGATCTCTAGGCCCAATCTGTAAGTATCCCTTGTGCCACCTATCCGTGGTGCGCACAGCTCTCAACCAAGGCCTACCTAGGAGCAAATCATAACTAGAGTCCTTTAACACTTGAAAGGACATCAATGTTTGAACTCCCATCACAGACACGCCCATCTTCTCTAACACGCCAAGAGGTCTTACCCGTTGCTTGTTAGCCATCCCCACGACAATGCTAGCCGGGCGAGTTGGTTCCATCCCCAACTTCTTCATCAACCTCTCCGATATGGCGTTTACAGCCGACCCTCCATCCACCAATACGTCAGAGACGTAGTGACCATTCAACCGGACTTCAATCTTTGAAACCCTAGTGCATACCTCTGAAGCATGCACATCCACCACACCAACTCCCACTGACTTTGATGTCTTGCTCTTGGGTTTCTTCTTCTTGCTTCTCTTAGAACTCAGTCCTCCTCTGAGTTCTCTTCGTAAGCTGGGATTAAATGCGATCAGTTGTCCAACAGTGATGTTGGCTTTCTGAGCACCCACATCTTCAACCACATCATATCCCGCTTGGGAAGATGAAATGGTGAAATCCGCCATCCCTAGCTTCCTTCTTGGCTCCCTTGGTGTACTCGAAATATTACTCGAACGAGTACTTCTACTTGCTGACTCCTCCATGAAAACCGGTTCATCAGAAAATCTAGTTCTTTTCCTTTCTTGAGCTAAAAGCTCCACCGGTGCATGAGAAGAGTTTGAACTCTCTCCTTTCTCGTAGATGGGATCTCGCATGACATCGATAGTAGCCACCCCCTTGTCTCGTCCTTGTGATGGATTTCCTCCACCCACATTCATTCTGATAGCTTAGGCACCTCTTGCTCCGTTGTTAAGACAATTTCGCTGGAAATGAGAACCTCCACACGTCCAACAAGTGATTCCTCCAAAGTTACCTTGGTTGCCTCCAAAGTTACCTTGATTTCCTTGGTTGAGATTGTTGTCGTAACCTCTTTGACCTCCTCCTCCACCTTTGTTCCTCCATTCTCGTAACTGCACCACGTTTATCTTGAGATCCGCAAGAGTATCGGTGATGCTCTTCAGCTCAGCATGAAAATCAGAGGTGGCAGTAGACATCGTTGTTGGGACAAACGGTCTTGGCACCACCGTTGGAGTAGGAGCTGACGTTGAAGCAATCACCAATTGTGATGGTGCAGGTGCGATCGTTGTGACTACACCAGGAGTCGGAGTTGACACCAGAGCAGCATGATGAGGTTGGATGATATCTCCTTCATCCAAACTCTCTTCCATGTTTGTCGCAATCTTGATGGCCTCCGCTTTGGTTGCTGGCTTCTCGTACCTCATTTGGGTTCGAATTGAAGGCCTCAACCCTCCCACCAAGTTCTTGGTCAACACTGCTCCAATCCCCGTCATCGTTAGCTCCACATTGTCTCCACTCTTCCGTAGGACCGTCCGAAACCGTTGCTCCAACTTATCCACCCTTTCGGCATATTGCCGAACTTTCTCGTCGTCTCGTTGCTTCAAATGAGTAAGCTCCACCATGAGCTTCTCATAACTCTCTTCTGGAAGAAATTCTTCGATGAGTGCATTACTCAACGTCTCCCATGTGTCCTCAAATGCACCAGGTGTCTTGCTCTTCACTCGGTCTTCATACCACGTAAGAGCAAAATCTTCTAAAAACTCTAGCAGTAACAACACCCATTCTTCCCAACACCCATTCTTCTTTCCTTCACACGTTGTTTCCGATGCAACCCCTTTTGAAGTCTCGTACAAATGGTTCTACATCTTCATTGTCCTTCCCATGAAACACTGGTAACTTCCCCATCTTGTAACTACTCTTCTACACTTCCAATTTTCATGCAATAACTACTCGCTAAAAGAGCACGAACATCACCAATTCCATTCGCGAATAATCTATCATAAGTAAAATAAAAGGAAATGGTTGTAACAACACATCTTGTGCCATCTCTTCTCCCAAGGTAATCATGAGTCTGAGTCGCATCACCGCCTTCTCCACCATCTGAATGACGATCTCCATCACAACTCAGCCGAGTCCTCTTTTGAAGTCGACAACTTCTCCGTCTCAGCTCTTTGAGTCTCGTCCAACTTCTCGACTACTGACGTAAGTAGGGCGGTCACATCGACGCACTTGTGTCCTCTTGATAGATCACCCACTCCACAACTTGGACAAGGATCTTCGCCTAGAAGATGAATTGGCGCTGGTGACGATGGACCCACTCGAAGACTTAAATCAGTAAACTCCTGCTTCCCTTTAGCTCTCTCGGTTCTGATTCTAGTTGGACAATTCACTACTTTGTGTCCCAACCCTCTACAAAAATAACACCACAAGTGGGTTTTTACTCTTCTCCTCGGAGATTCTACTTGAGGTTTAGTACTAGGGTTTTCAAACTCGACGATAATCTCTCTCAAACTTTCTCCGACACTTACTATGACATCTAAACCTGGAGGAAGGTTTCTAAGTCTAACTTTCCAATCTTTTGAATTTCCACTCATGTTGCACCTTCTCAACCATTGAGTGGACAAAGTATCATAGAGGAAAATAATTCTACATCACTTTCTTAACTCTTCCGAGCTTTATATTGGAATTCGTGTATTATACATGCTATACACGAAATAAAATCTAATCTAAAATTAACTATCGAAGATATGATCCTCCTCACCATCGTTTGTACTAATCACAACAGACATCTTGAACTCACTCTTGTAAGGATCCAACTCTACTTCACAGGAGCATTCGTGGCCTCCACAGTGAATGATGCTTTAAACTCGGCTTTCTTCAAATCTGTGCCAATGGTCGCGGAAGCTTCTTCGTATAGGGTAAAGAGGGCACCCCAAGTGCTATAGATGCGGGTTCGTAACTCATCTATACTTAACTTGGGCTTCTCCGTCTCTGTTCGAACTCCTAAACGTCTCTTCTTCCACCTCGTCATTCGAACTGGATTCCTCATGAAGTATCTTCAAGACCTCCTTGTATGTCGAAACGTATATCTCTTAGTTGGTAAGAGATCTCTCTAAGATTTTTGTGGTCTCCAGTAGCTCAACCTCCAAGCTACTAAATCATGAAGTTTCAACAGAAACTTCCCTAATCAGAAGAGATGGTGATGACTGTACAAATTTTCAAAGAACTGAAATTTGTATATTTTCACTTCCCTCATGGTTGTCAACCCCCTCCAATTTGAAAAATTCTTTCTCCCTCTTCAGACCTCATCTTCTCATGATTTCTTTTGTCCTGGATAGCTTATCAGCCACTCTAAAACACTGGAAAGTTTCTCAGGAAAATAAAATTCACAGAAAATCTGACAATGACTGTAAATGTTTTCTAGATAACAGAATTTCTCAACTCTCACGAATAGACCCCCTCAACTTTGAAAATTCATTGCTCCCTCTCTAGACCACCTTTTCCTATGATTTTTTTTGTCTTAGATAGGTTATCAGCCAATCTAAAACAATGGAAAGTTTCACAGGAAAATAAAATTCACACAAAAGTTGACAGCGACTGTATAAATTTTCCAGAGAGCAGAATTTCTAAACTCACAAATTTATCTCCTCTAATAACTTTTCTCTCCTCCTTTCTCTACAACTCTTGTTGCACCCTCTTTCAACTCTCCTCAAACCCTTTCTAAGTGAACAAGATGTAAAGAATGACTTCGAACGCGTCATATATCACTACGAGATACACGAAAGGTTCTAACGTTGCTAACATCGCGTTAGCTCTCTCTCCTCCCAACGTTCTCTCCATGTGCTCTCTCATAATCTCCTTTTGTCGAATATAGAACTGAACTCTAAACATCGTTCAACAATCCCTTCAAGTGAGGTCCCGGCAACGGAACCAAAAATGTAAATCCTCCGCGGTCCTATCGATCAACTACCCCCCCCATCTCTCAACCTCCACGATCGTCATCCACGAATGTGCAACATGTCGGGCCTATCTCTCACTCAGAGGTCACCTCTGATGGCTTTGATGGAAGCACACCATGAACTTGAAGAGAAAATGATGAGTTCACTCATTCATACACCCACAAACTTATCAACTAAAAATCTCCTTAAACACCTTAACTAAAATCCTCCATTCTAACGACGTCTCTCAAGTTCTCACATGCTAAAAATATCCCACACTCTCTATATTACTCAAGTTGTCATTACGACAATGTGAAAACAAGGATGAGGAGCTCTTCTCCACTCCTCTATTTATACATTCTAGGTTTTTACTTTGGTACCCTCTGGTAACTCAGCCGTAACTGCTTTTACCGGGTTTTACTAAGATATTACTTAAGGTAAAAGCATTGATCACATGGGCTTTTTACCTTTCACATGGGCTTATTCCTTCAAAGTCAACAACTTCTAGAAGGATTCTGGAATATTCTCAAGGAATCTCGAATTTCCACCCCCCTCTACACTAGGACCACTAAAAAGGAAACATGTGGAATCTCTTCTTGTTTTTAATGCCCACAAAGTCCACAACTTTAATCCAACCACTAATATCAAGTCAAAAAGGAGATAAGGGATACTTTCCACCCCCTTTCTACCTTTTAGACAAGATGACAAGATAGTAGTGCTCACTCTTTAGCAAATATCTGAATTCTGTCAAAAGTACAGCTAAGTTTAACCATAACTAACTTTTAGCTAGTCATGACTAACTTGATACATCCTTAAAGTACTTTGGCAGCCAATAAACATTCTCAACACTTAGTTATAACTAAACATCTTACTAATAGACAAACTTCCTATGTGTAACATAGGTCGTTAGAGGACACTGGTGGTCCACCTGTCCTCATCCGAGAAGACAGATTGGGCAAGTGCCCTTGTGTGGAAACTGTAAGGAAGCAGGACATTTCACTAGAAATTGTCCTCAGACCTTACGCCCACGACAAATGGTTAGATTTGCAGAGACCACGCCTCCTGCAGAAGCTGCATCATCTTCTAAACTCGAGCTAGCAGTGATACAACACATCACGGTAGAAGAAGAAGATCCTGGGGATTGTACGGATTGTCTCCATATCGAGGAGACGAACCAGACCCCGGGAAGCGCAAAGGAAAGGAACCTCAGCTGCAAAAGACGACTGCATCTCAGAAGACAAAGTCACTTGAGACAGCTTCCTCTTTCACTTTGGCGGATGGCACTATTTGGAGCCCTTGCCCGGATTCAGACAGCTGGCCCTCAGAAGAAGTCATGGATGAAGCAGTGTTCAAGGTAAGTACCAGAAGCAAAGGGAAGTCAGAATCCCGTCAGAAGGAGATCAAGAAGAAGAAGCAGCGTAAGGAGAGGTCATCTTCCCCTGAGCGGCCTTCTTCTCCTATTTACGACCGAGAAGATCCGAAGTACTTTGCTCCTGACATTAGGCAAGAAGTTGAAACGATCATGCAAGAAAAGCTGGAGAAGCGACGGAAGATAGTACAGCAGCTTCTTCCACCGACTACGGCAGCCCCTGTCTCACGGGAACAGCTTCCAGTCGAGGGAAGACACCATTCTGGTCTTCCACCCAAGGAAGCATCTACTACATCTTCTCTGTTGGAAACACCAGTCACTCTTCTGAGCGATCCCCCTTATGACTTCTTGCGAGACTTGTGGGAAGACGGATGTAACCTTCCAACAGCTTTTGGATGACAACGCTGGTTACAGGAAGCTGTTACAGTCTGTGCTTCGAGGATCGAGGAAGAGAAGAACAGCTAAACTTCCCCAGAGCACCCCGATCCTAAGAATCGAGCATGAAGACTTGAGAGCCCCAGAACTTGATATGGAGATCCATGGCTGTCTTCTGAAGAAAGTACCCATTGATTCTGGCTCCGGAGTTAACATCATGACTGAAGAAACTGCACATGCCCTAGGCTTCATGAGTTCCAGCCTACTCTGAGAATCCTCAGAATGGCGGACTAGACCAAAAGATGACTTTTGGGGCAACTGAAAGATGTCTTGACGGTAATTGGGGGAGTATCTTTTTACCTCACTTACATCATTTTGCGACCTGTAGCTAAGGTTGGATATCATGTGTTGATAGGAAGACCATGGCTGTATGCTACAAATGTAAGTACCGATTGGAGAAGACATCGTTTGAGGTTTTCCAATCCTACACCCAAGCCAGGTGAGAAGACCAAGGTCTCGCTTCCTTGGATGAAGATTGGACACAAAGGTGAAACTCCTTCTACGACAGAGGGATACACGTCAGAAGACTCAGCTGCGTCTTCTGACATGGATGAACGATATGATGAGTTTGTAGTGAATAACTTGTGTACTACAGAAGTAGCAGAAGAAGTGATCTATGGATACATTGAGTGCTACAAAATTGCGGAAGAAGAGCTTCCAGAAGACGAAAGTACCGTCTTTTCTTCAGAAGATCCGACAGTTGGTCTTCCAGAAGACGAAGATACCGTCTTCCCTTCAAAAGATTCGACAGTTGGTCTTCCAGAAGACGAATCTGAACCGGAAGAAGCTCCCAACCCAGAATACTTTGGTGCCAATGAGTACAGTCACACTTAAGGAATGATAAACCCGGATGATCTTCAAGAAATGGAGGTTGCTCCTGGGAAGAAGCTGAAGCTTTCCAAGGTGATCGAGGACCAGCAGTTGGAAGACTTTAGAGAACTGTTGACAGAGTTTCAGGACGTCTTCGCTTGGACCATAAAAGACATGAAAGGCATACCTCGAGAGCTAGGAGAGCATCGCATTGACTTGCTAGAAGGCGTTGTTCTTGCACGACAGAGGTAGTATCGGCTCAACCCCAAGTACTAGCTTCTGATGAAGGACCAGATCGATCAATACCTCAAGGCGGAGTCATCTTCCCAGTACTTAGTAGTGAGTGGATAGCTCCTATTGTCATCGTGTCAAAGAAGCAGACATGTAAGATTCGAGTGTGTCAAGACTTCCGGAAGTTGAACTTGGCCACGAAAAAGGATCATCATCCTTTACCCTTCACCGACTCTGTGTTAGATCAGGTAGCAGGACATGAGTTCTACAGCTTCCGGGATGGGTATTCTTGGTACAACCAAGTTTCAATCAGAGAAGAAGACAAGTCAAAAATCACTTTCACTACTGACTGGGACACGTACGCGTACGATCAAATGTCGTTTGGTTTATGCAACGCACCCGCCACATTCCAGAGACTGATGATTACAATCTTCAAGGAGTATCTTCGCACATTTATGGAGATCTTCTTGGATGATTTTTTTGTGTTTGGATCGAAAGAAGATCACCTGATATTTCTAAGGAAGTGTTTTTTGAAGTGTAGAGAACATCGTTTGGCTCTTCATCCTGAGAAGTGCTTCTTTGGTATGTCAGAGGGAATTTTGCTAAGACATAAGATTTCTGGAAGAGGTATAGAAGTCGACTGTGCTAAGGTGGAAGTCATCATGAAACTTCACCCACCTGCTAACTTGACTCAGTTGAGAAGCTTCGTGGGCAACGTAAGATACTACAGGAGGTTTATTGACAGGTATGCAGAGGTAGCAGGAAGACTCACCAAGTTGCTGAAGAAGGACGAACCTTACATTTGGTCTTCTGAGCAGTAGGAAGCATTCGAAGAAGTGAAAAGACTTCTTTCAGAATCTCCTGTCTTAAGGCCACCTGATTGGGAGAGAGTCTTCCATATTTACGTGGATGTTTCTGCTTTCGCCATAGGGGTGGTATTGAGTCACAAAGATGAGAAGAAGAAGGATTATCCCATCTACTATGTGGGAAGACAACTCAGTGATGCATAGAAGAAGTACTCTACAACTGAAAGAGAGTGTCTTGGCATGATTTACTCCTGTAGGAAGTTTAGGCACTATCTCTAGCCAACCCGTTTGTCTTCTATGTGGATCATTTTTCTTTGAAACATCTTGTGAAGAAAGCAGATTTGTCTGGTAGGATAGCTAGGTGGATTCTTCTACTCCAAGAATTTACTTACACAGTTGAGTACAGGCTTGGAAGACAACATGTTAATGCTGACTACCTATCCAGATTGGAGACGGAACGACGAGAAGATGAAGTGGAAGACGAGTTCCCTGACGAGAAGCTGTTTTCAGTTTTCGCAGAGACACTTTCATTTGAGGGGGGGCGTATCGCCTGCTTCCCAGAAGACGAGACTAGATCTTCTGATCCGGTCTTTGCGACTTCCACAGAAGAATCGATCTTCCAGGACTTAAGGAAGTTCTTGGAAGACCAACAGTACCCCGAGGGATTGGATGCGGAGCAGAGGGCTGTCTTCTTACACAAGACAGGTCCTTACGTCATCTTCCAGGGTATCATATTTAGGAAAGGACATGACGAGAAGCTAAAGAGATGCCTTGAGCCTTCAGAGATTAAGCCAGTGATCACGAGTCTTCACTACGAAGATGCTGGGGGTCACTATGGGCTGAAGATCACAGTGAAGAAGATGTTGGACGTCGGTTACCGGTGGTCAACCATGTACAGAGATACTTTTCAGGAGATCAGAAAATGTGATGCGTGTCAGAGGGTGGGAAGACCAACAGCTACTACTAGGTGATCTCTTACTCCCATTCTTCCGCTTGCTCCTTTTGAAAAGTGGAGAATCGATTTTGTTGGACCTATCGCCCCGGTGTCGCGCCATTTAGAGGCTACATGCTTGACTTCTACTCCGACGCTTAAGTTTGGTAGTTCTAGAAGTTAGCTCATATTACTTCTAGTCCTTTATGTATATGTTTGACACCTTTGCATACGGTGTTAACACTATTTTGAGTCCTAGTAGGCTGATAGTATGCTAGTTATCTTGTTCAAGCATTTGTGCGCTTGTGCAAGTGACTTCTTACTTGTCTATGACGTTCAATGTACATAACTTAGGGTTTCCATGCTGATAGGGGTTTGAGCTCATGGGTTGTACTTACTTGTCGCCCATGCACGCTTTCTAGCTAATTTAAGTTATTTTCCGGGGCTATGTGTCATTTTAGGTAGTTTAAGTTTTACGCTGGCACTCTAAGGGGCTTGACGTGGTAGCTTATGAGTGTAGATAAGTTACCAGGTAGTTTAAGGCACAAAAGGACAGTCAAGTGGAGCTATGAACTCCCATTGGTCCATTTTTGTCTTTAGTAAAACTCTAAGTTTAGAAACAGAGCTCTAGAGTGGAGTTCGAGCAATTGGTGAGGTATCTTCGAAATCTGAGAACACAAGAAGAGAGAGCTCGTCGTGCCAAGCACTGTCAGTGAAATTTTTGCTCGATTTGGATCAATAAACAAGGAGTTATGCCCAATTGAAGTTCGGATTGTGCCAAAACTGCATCACTTTTGTTGATTTTGGGGTTTTCGGTGCCAATTACAGCAGAATTGAGGAAATCACTTCAAAACTTCGTGGTTGCGTTCACTGTCAGGAGGGCTACGACTGTCCAAAAAGTTTCGAATCATTTGAGTGATTGAGTAATTCAGGGCGGCCGCTGAAGCAGAGGGGGTCTGAAAAGCTCTTAATCTAGAGCAGCGACTTTAGAGAAGGAGATCTGGAGTTCTACAAACAATCAGGAGTCCCAACTTCACAGGGATGTTCAGCATCCTGTAGACTTCAAATATTGTGAGAAGATTTGAAATTCATCAAGCCAATTCTCTGTTCTATGTCTGAATAGCTGTCTAGGTACCAGAAATTGCCATAATTCTCTTATTCAGAACTTTTCTGTCAACATCTCGGTGCTAGAATTCAATCTCAGGCTGAAACTTCGTGTGTGTGTTCAATAGTGTCTCATTTACATGTAGGGGAAGTTTAGAAGTCTAAACCTTCATAGTTTTCCTCTCTTTGAGTGTCAAAGTTCACCGCTTAAGCCTATTACTACCAGTGAGACCTAAATTTCGCTTTTTGAGCATATCAGAGGATCCTACACTCCTGTGTGAGTGTTTATAGCTCCTTTTGTGACCTGAAAGCCAACCTCTTGAGTAAACAACCACAGCCAGAAGCCCGGCGCTTTCCTAGGTAAACGGATCACACTCCGACACCGGTGGCTAGAAGAACGCGAGCATGGTACATTTTGATAGCTACCGACTATGCTACCAAGATGGTGGAGGACGAAGCCACAAGGAAGAACGACGTCGCAGTGGTAGTCAGGTTCCTCTGGCACAACATTATCACTCGATATGGATGCTTGCTGGAATTGGTATCAAATAGAGGTACTCATTTTTTAAATGAGACTATTTCCCTCCTGACCCAATACTTCAGGATAAAGCATCGGAAGACGACGCCGTACAACCCAAAAGCTAACAGACTGACAGAGAAGTCGAATGGTCTTCTATGTAATATCTTGAATAAGGTAACAGTTAACCATGCATATGATTGGGACACGAAATTGCCATCTGTGTTATGGACTTTCAGGATTTCACCCAAGGTCACGACCCAAAAGACACACTTCTACCTAACTTATGGCATGACACTTGTTGTTCTCATCGAGTTAGAGGTCCCTACATACAGGTTAGCCGTAACCAAATGCATGGAAGAAGAGGAAAGCCAAGAGCAGTGTCTTCTGAACTTTGTAGAGTTTGAAGAAGACAGGAATGCAGCTTTGGAGAAGACGTACGAAGTACAAGCACAACGTTGTCGTAGTGCATGACGTTCAAGGTGCGGAAATGGAACTTCAGAAGACACTCGACCTGCATTTGTTCGGGAAGCTACACCCTAGCTTATCAAGCTGGGCAGGAGCTAAGCTGGGGCCATGCTTGACAAGCTGCCCCCTAGCTTAGACTGAAATATCACCTTGAAAGAGGCCGAAGAGCATCAGAATACAGAGCTCGGCGAGGAGAGCGACTTTGTGCTTCCAGTTTCGACAGAGAGTGTTTTAAGTAGTAGTTAGTACGGGGTTTTAGATTGAGAAATGTACGAAAGAGGGAAATCTGTCGATTTTGGTTCGTGACTCAAACTTAGAATCTGATAGCGTGAGCGTGTAGGTGTTCACAAATACTATAGTTTTGACTCCTTGTTCATTAAAAACGGAGTTGTATAGAGAAGTTAGTGTAAGAAAGGTTAGTAAAGATTTTACAGAAAACTTTCTTCAAGTAAACATATGTACAAAAAAGTTTTTACCTTCTTGAACGGAACCAAAGGCCATCCCAGTGATAGGGCGCCTGCCTAGGAGGGAAGTGGTCTCAGGATCAATCCCCCCTGGCCTCTGGTTCCTATTCCGGCATGTTGACCTCCTGGAAGGGAGTATATGTTGGATATGCAGCCACGTCCTGCATATCTAGGGGCGGGAGACCGGTATCTCCCTTAATCGTGGGCTTCCTGGCCTAAGCCTCTGCATGCCATCCTGAATATACTATGGGAGATACCTGGTGTGCATATGGGGGGGCTGTAAGCCCTGTGGGGCAGCCTCATAAGTGTTGGGACTTCGGCTTACATTGGATGGCTTGTAGTATATTCAGGGTGGCATCGAGGGCACGGAAAACTTTTGCTGATTATTAAGGACATCAGAGGAACAGCTTTAGCAAGGACCTTAAAACTGAAGCGGAAGCGGATATCTTTCTGAGAAATGTTTCTTAGAGAGATTGAAGCGGAAGATTACAGCGGAAGCGGAAGATTACCGCGGAGAATTACAGCGGAGAGCGGAAGCGGAAGATTACCGCGGAAGCTTGAAGCGGAAGATTACAGCGGAAGCGGAACTCTGTAAGCATAAGGACAGCAGGGGGACAGCTTAGCTAGGGCCCTGCTTCTAATAAGTGACTGCGCTTATAAGGACAGCAGGGGGGCAACTTAAGCGGGGGCCTTAACTTTTAGGTTATTTACCCGCGGCGACTTGGGATCGGGGACACTTTTTGAGGAGATTTTTTTTACAGAGAGCATGGAGCGGAAGCGGAAGGAGAGCTTGGAGGCTGAGGGAGATCAATTTTTACTGACAGAACTGAATTGAGGAATTGAGTGATCGTGACAGAGGTACGGACAAGTATTTGGGGGACTGAGAGCAGTTTGGAGGCAAAATTTCTTATGATCGGACAGGAGGCAGTTTTATTGAAGGAGATCGTTTTTGATAATCTGCAAGGGACTCTTGATTGACGCTGGATTAAATTCTTGATAGTTTTCAGTTGGGAGGTTGACGTAGAGAGAAGATTAAGAGTTTGGGGTCTGAATTTCACCTACCAGACTTGAGTTGAGGTGAATTTGGTGGAAAGAGAGCATTATTTGAGTGGAGGGACTGAAACTGAGACTGAGACTGAGAAGGTCAGGTTTTCTGAGAAATTTCAGTGCTGAAGCTGTCGTAGGGAGGGATACAAGGCGTTAGAGTTTCAAATCTTCATCGGTTGTAGGTTCTGGAGAGAAATCTGCTGGAGAAAAGACTAGTTGAGTGGGAATTGGCTGTTTGGCATCTGCGGTGATCAACGTAAGGAGTTGAGTAGAGATAGGTTGTAAATTGATATATGTGGAGGACTATTGAGTGTGTTTTGGAAGAGAAATAAAGCATCGTGAGTTCAGGTTTCTCTTGTCTGTCGTGTCTGAAGGTGGATCTGTCTCCTGAGACTTGAGACTTGATCTGTTGAGTAGTAAGTAGTCTATAGTCATAGTGTTTGTGAGTGACTTTACCGTTGCGATCTCCTATGGGCTAACAGAACTACACACTGTATCACGACGGCTATATGTCGGTTGAGCTTATGTTGGGGCAGAAACCGATCATGCCTGCTGAGGAGGACTTTTCTACGTGAGCTACGCTACCGTGGGAAGATGGTATAGATCATACTTCACTCCTTGCTTTACGAACTAGGCAGTTGGAGCGAAGGGAGGAGGATCTTGCTGAGGCGCAAGAGAAGCTGAAGGTGGCTCGAGTTAGAAACAATGAGCGTTTCGACAAGACTCACCGACTACGACCAATGCCAATACGTGTTGGTGATTGGGTTCTGGTGTATGATAGCACGCTGGAGAACCAGCATTCTACACTTCGTAAGTTCTCGCGAAGATGGTTCGGACCTTATGTAGTGTTAGATGTATACGAGAATGCCACTTATAGTTTACGTGAGCTGGATGGTACTCCTTTGAAACTATCTGTGGCTGGCAAACGAGTGAAGTTGTTCAAACAACGCGGAGGATCAGTAGATTTGTTCAACTTTCTGGAGTCTGAGCAGAGGACGACAAGAGATGAAGACGTCTCGGCTACTGAAGAGGCTGAGGCGGAGGAGAGTGATGATGATGATGAAGCAACAGAAGGATGAAGAGGTTGGCACATGCCAGAGGATGTGCAGGTTTGGAGGGGGTGGATGTCGTGATATGAATTGTTTCACATAGTGAATAATTCACCTCTCAGTTAGAAGTTAGTCTCTTTGAGCGAAGTTAAGACCTCAGAGAAGTCGATTCTGGAGGAAGTGAGCATTCAAAAATCTGAAAACACCACGGCGTATGTCTCGTCGCGCTGATCACCGTGGTATGTTCAAAAGTTGAAAACAGAGTTGCAGGCGGAAAGTTACTTGGGGTTCTTCTACAAGATTTCTGATACCGGGAAATTTACCATAAATCTGAGTGAGTTCGAAAAATACTTTTTAGATTTTTCTCATGTAGATTGTAGTGTGCAGTATTTGTTTAAAATTCGAAATGCACAAAAAAAGCATGTCTAGAGAAAATTATGGCACTTCGTGTTAGCAAAGGAAAGATGAAATACCGCACTTTGTTAGCATATTAGCTTAGAAACTGATCTCCAAAACCAGTTGTGAGATCAGCTTCCGTGGTGTAGCTGAGAAACTTGTAGGGAGGAGGTCTCCGGATTAAATCCCTTCAGACTCACGACCGGCTTGGAGTAGGCTGGCCCCTTCGGGGGAATATGAGGGGCACCAAGTTGCCCAGGGGCGGGACTCTAGATGTCCCTTAAACGTACTGTGAATGTGGGACGCCTCCGTCTACCCCTGCACTAGTGCAGTCACCTAGTGTGGATGCTAGAGGGAGATTACCACCGGATTTCGAAATGGACCTCTCGCCTTCGGGTTGTCGAGTTCACTAGTACGGATTCGGTTGCGGCCCTCTAAGTCCTAGGGTAGCGAGATGGCATCAAAGATATTCCAAGTCAGTATCACATCTTTTGTAGAAAAATGTAGAGCTCGACATAAATGGGTCAAAAAATCAAGTGAAACTGATACTTGAGGCAATACTTACGGCATTTCGAAGTTTAAGGGGGCCGGAAAACGACAATGATGATAACTCGGGCTCCACGTGTCAGAACTAGGTGATTCCGGTGGCCAGAGGTAGCCGTTGTCGCACTACTTGGCAGCTACATGCTTGACTTCTACTCCGACGCTTGAGTTTAGTAGTTCTAGAAGTTAGCTCATATTACTTCTAGTCCTTTATGTATATGTTTGACACCTTTGCATACGGTGTTAACACTATTTTGAGTCTAAGTAGGTTGATTACTATATGTTGATAGGGCTTAAGCTCATGGGTTGTATTTGCGTGTCGCCCATGCACGCTTTCTAGCTGATTTAGGTTATTTTTCGGGGCTGCGTGTCGTTTTAGGTAGTTTAAGTTTTACGTTGACACTCTAGGGGGCTTGACGTGGTAGCCTATGAGTGTAGATAAGTTACCAGGTAGATTAAGGTACAAAAGGACAGTCAAGTGGAGCTATGAACTCCCATTGGTCCATTTTTGTCTTTTGTAAAACTCTAAGTTTAGAAACAGAGCTCTAGAGTGGATTTCGAGCAATTGGTGAGTGATCTTCAAAATCGGAGAGCACATGGAGATAGAGCTCGGCCAAGCACTTCCAGTGAAATTTTCGATCGATTTGAGGCAATAAAGACGAAGTTATGACCGATTGAAGTTCGAATTGTGCTAGAATTGAATCACTTTTGTTGGATTTAGGGTTTTCAGTGTCACTTGCAGCAGATTTGAGGAAATTGCTTCAAAACTTCGATGTTGTGTTCTCTGCCAGCAGGGCTACGATTTCCCAAAAATTTTCATATCGATTGAGTGACCGAGTAATTCAGGGCGGCCGCTGAAGCAGAGAGGATCTGAAAAGCTCTTAATCTAGAGCAGCGACTTCAGAGAAGGAGATATGGAGTTCTATAAACAATCAGGAGTCTCAACTTCACAGGGATGTTCAGCATCCTGTAGACTTCAAATACTGTGAGAATATTTGAAATTCATCGAGCCAATCTTCTGTTCTAGGTTGAAATAGCCATCTGGGTACCAGAAATTGCAGTAATTTTCTTACTCAGAACTTTTCTGTCAACATCTCGGTGCTGGAATTTGATCTCAGGCTGAAACTTCGTGTGTGTGTCTAGTAGTACTTCGTTTACATGTAAGGGAAGTTTAGAAGTCTAAACCTTCATAGTTTTCCTCTCCTTGAGTGTCAAAGTTCACCGCCTAAACTTATTACTACTAGTTAGACCTAAATTTCGCTTTTTGAGCATATTAGAGGATCCTACACACCTGTGTGAGTGTTTATAGCCCTGTTGTGACCTGAAAGCCAACCTCTTGAGTAAACCACCACAGCCAGAAGCCCGGCACTTTCCTAGGTAAACGAATCCCACTCCGACATACTCTCTTTTTGGTGAACTCGACGTGAAACACCTAGGGTGGGAGTTTTCTTGAGAGTGTTACAGGATCAGATATTATGATCAACCAAGGATCATCAAGTGGAGGTGCTGCTGCTGCTCAGCAACTTGCTCAGTTGGATGCTGCTACGATGAAGATGTTCCAAGCTTTTCATATGTTTATGCAGCAGCAGCAGAGCACAGAGAGGAAGGAGGTATTAGCAACTAAGGCGTTGCAATCTGTGGTGCACCTGATGGACCAGTTCAAGGGTACAGATATTTCCAAGTACGTGCGATACTATGCTAGGGAGATGGAGGTGAAGAAGGTACCTGAAAAGGAGATGGTGGAGAACTTTGAACTTGCTGTTGTCCCCGAGATTCGTGGGCGTGTGAAGGAGCTCAAGCAGCAGCAAGGACAGAGTTGGGAGAGCTTTATGCGAGCTTTGAAGGAGGGGTACTACACTGAAGATTCAGAGAGGGTGATCAAGAGAATATTCTTGGAGTGGGTGGTGAAGCCTAACAAAGGTTTGTCTGTAAATGAGTTGTTAAGAGAGTTTGATTGTCAGTATGCTCAGCTTTTTAGGAAAGAGAAGCTTACACTGGAGGTGGAGAAGACCGAGCTTTTCTTACAAGCAGCGGACGTGACTATTCAGGAGAAGCTTGAGTTGTTATTGGAAGACAAGAGTGAGGAGAGAGGATTGAAAACTGACTGGAAGGAGGTTGAAGAGGCTGTTTCTTTGTTGACCAAGAGACAGAGAAGAAGGGACAAGGTGGTGGTAAATGAAGCAGCACCTCTGATAATTCCTGTCAAGCAGTTGCCTACTAAGTCTGCTTTGGTACTTGCTAGAGAGGAAGACTCACCGCTTGATGAGTTGATTAAGGGTATGAAGGAGCTTAAGCTTAAGCTCACTAGGTTAGAAGAGAAGGAGCAGAATGTACAGCCTGCTATGCAGAGACCTCAAATGAGAGAAGGCTTTGTTCATCGTTGTATATGGTGTGATACCCTAGACCATGTAAGAAGAGATTGTGGGGAGTTTTCAGATGCATTGAGGAAGGATCTGATCTTCTTCAAAGATGGTAAGATCCATCTGAGAGAGACTGGGATGATGTTGGGAACCAACTTTGGCAAGGGTGGTATGAAGAGACTTGTGAATGAGATATCAGCATCACATGTTGTTTCTCTTGTGAATGCTGCTACCTGTGGAGTGAAAGTGGAGATGGAGAGAGAGAAAGGGACTACTGGGTTGTGGTCTGATGTAGTGCGGTCCGTAGCTAGAACAGAGCTAGACAAGGATGTGCTACGAAGGGTTGGCAACTCAATTCGAGAAACTACAGGATGGAATGACCATGTGGATACTATGTCAGTGCATGCTTATGTTGCAAGAAGTCAGCATGAAGCTGTACTAGAAGAAAAACGCAGGAGGGAGGATGCAGGAGAGGATACAGCCAAACGACCTGCTACAAGGAGTGAAAGGGCTAGACCAGAGGCAAGGCAGGAGACAACACCTACTCGGGAGGAAACTATGGAGGATCTACCATCTACAACACCAAAGGAGAAGGAGAGAAGCAAAGAGAAGGGTAAGATGCCTGCATACAAACTTCAGTCTGACATTGAGATTGCTACAGACTTGAAGCAGGTGTTAGAGAATCGTATCTTGAATGGGAAGGTTGAGTTTACTCTAGGTGAGATTCTTGGGATAGCAAAGCATGAGTTCCATGAGGTTATCGTAGATATCATCAAGAGGAAACGTCAGATTTTGGGTGAAGCAGCTGCGCTTAACGCTCGAAGGACCAAATTGTCGGAGGATGAGGAAGATGAGATTGCTCGTTACTGCTCTCAAGTATCAGAGGGGAGTTCGTATCAGCACGTGAGTTTGAAGATGAGGTGGAAGTATCGCAGAAGAGCCATTACTCTCACAACCATTGGGCAAGAGCAACCACAGATACCTTGGTGAAGTTGAGAGATCTGGAAGAACCTGTGGTGGCATTGATTGATCACGGCTCAAAGATTAATCTGATGTCTAAAGAGTTGTACAAGCGTGAGAGGTGGCCCATAGACATCGACCATGGGTGGCCTATCCGTGCTGCCAACAACCAGAGGGGAGAACTCTATGGTGCTTGTCCCAACATCAAGGTAACTGTGGGTGACATCAACGATGTTCAGAATTTCTTTGTACAAGACATGTCAACCTATCCTATCATTCTAAGGCAGCCTTACATTACTGCTGTTAGAATGGAGACACGAGTTATGGATGATGGTTCAGCCTATGCTAGGATACGTAGTAGAGATGGCAAAAGAGCTGTTCAGTTTTTGACCGTTGCTGCAGAACATGAGAAAAATCGCGATAGCTTGAGAGACCGTCCACTACCTAAGATTACTTAGGAGTTTAGAGAGTCTAGGGGTTTTGGCAGAGTATCATTGAAGAGCCAGACTTCAACGGTACAGTAGAGAAAAGATTCTCGTCTGATCCAGTAGAGCAGGAAGCTTTATCCACTAGCTTCTTAAGATTGACGTCATGTGGATCAGTGTGTTATAGGAAGGTTGAGAATCTGAAGAGGTTTGAGAGGCAACATGTGAAGTATGTACAGCAGTCTTTGTGGGATAGTGGAGAGTTAGCAGGAGATGAATACATATCTGGAGTGTTTGAAGAGCAGTATTTGGTAGATACTATAGGGGAGTTGAAATCTATAGTAGAAAGTTCTATAGATGATGTAGATAGAGTGGTGAGAGTGAGCTCCAAGGAGCTTTATGATGTAATTGATAAGTTTATAGATCAGCAAGAGGTGTATGTGGAGACCAAGTACAAGTCAGTGGCAAAAAAAGTCAAACTAGTGGCTTTGTCTTTACCACTTGATTACAATCAGAAGATGGAGCAAGCTGCACGAGAACCGACGCTCAAAGGACCGAGAAGAATTAGGCACCAGTTCACAAAAACAACACTGAAGAAGCTGAGGATTGGAGGTGATGGATTTCTTACTGAGCAAGAGAAGAAGAGCTTCAGGGAGATGCTATCTAGGCATGGTAAGGCGTTTGCATTTGAGTCACATGAAGTAGGATGTGTAGATCCAAGTGTAGTTGCACCTATGGTAATCTTTACTATATCGCATGTGTCTTGGAATCTACGTCCTATCCCTGTACCTAGAGCTCATCTACCAAAGCTGATTGACTTGTTCAATGAGAGGATTAGGATGGGTATCTTGGAACCATCTATAGCTCCCTACTCTAGCAGATGGTTTATTGTTCCAAAGAAGAGTGGAGCTTTGAGATTCATTCAAGATATGCAGCCAGTTAACAAGGTGACTATCAGGAATATGGGTATAGGATCTATTGTAGACGAGTTTGCAGAGGCTTTTGCTAGTCGTGCTATCTATTCAATGGGAGACTTATATTCAGTCAGTTTCAGTTATCCTCTGAGAGTAGAGACTTGACTACAATGAGGACACCTTTGGGGTTACTAAGGATGTGCACCTTGCCACAATGTGCTATCAATTCTGTAGCACATATGATGAATGGCATGAACAAAGTTTTGAAGGACTTCATTCCTGAAAAAATTATGCCATTCCTTGATGATGTGCCGATCAAAGGGTGTGCTGAGGAAGAGAAGAATGAGGTAATGGATCAGAGGGGGTGCCGTAAGTTTGTTGTAGATCATATAGCTGACTGTGATAAGATACTGAGTCGACTGGAGGAGGTTCATTTGACTTTATCAGGAGCAAAGTCTGTATCTGGAGAACAAGAGGTGTTGATTGTGGGGCACCTATGTGGATCTTATGGTCAGAAACCTTGTCCAAACAAGGTTGATGACATTCGAAGAATGAAGGAGACGTGTGGATCGGTTACCGCGGTGAGAAGGTTTCTAGGTGCATGTGTGTTTTATCATATATGGATTCCACACTTTGCACATGTAGCAGATCCGTTGTACAAGTTGCTGAGGAAGGGGCAAAGATTTCAGTGGCAAGAGGAGCAAGACGAGTCTATGAGGAAGTTGAAGGATCTTTTGGCTTCACCACCAACTCTACGGAAGGTAACATATGAGTTGGGCAGATCTGTTATCCTTACTGTTGATACTAGTCCTATTGGTTGGATGGGCTATAGGACAAGACGATGAGGATGGAAATAGATATGTGGTGCGTTTTGGTGCTAAGGTATTAAGTTCACGTCAAAGAAACTACCCTCAGATCAAGAGAGAGCTAGGGGGAGTAGTTACTGCGATGAAAAGTGACAAAGAATACTTGATAGGAGCACTTGTGGTTGTGGAGACAGATTGTTTACCTCTCTTGGGAATGATCACTAGCTGTACAACTCCAGATATTGCTATGTTGAGGTGGATAGCATATATCAAGTCCTTGAACCCAAAGTTTAGACATATTGCAGGAAAAGATAATCTTGTGGCAGATATGTTATCAAGGGCTAGGTATTACGGTGAGAAAGAAATGATAGATGATCAGGAGGATGTGGGAACAGAGTTCTATTCTAGTGTTCTTGCTAGAAAGGACAGAAGCTGTTTTGTAGCTCCATTGGAGTTATTTGAGGAAACTATGTATGATGGCAAGTGGTTGGATCTTGGGTGCTATTTGAGTTCATTGGAAAGGCAAGAAGGTTTGTCTGATGCAGATTTCAAGAGGATCCGTAGAATAGCTTATGGGTACTTTTTATATGGAGGACATCTATGGAAGCGCCCTAAGCTGCAAGGAGGTGTACCACAGCGGGTGGTATGTGACCTGGAATTGCAACAGAAGCTGATCAAGGAGTTCCATGAGAGTCTATGGGCCGGTCATAGAGGAGTTTGGGCTACATTTGCCAAGATGAAGGAGAAGTATTGGTGGAAGGGTATGTATAAGGATGTAGTACAGTTTGTTTCATCTTGTATACCCTGCCATATGTACTCCAATGTACGTCATCGTGATGGATTGCATCCTACTTATCCTTTAGCCATTCATTACAAATGGGTAGTGGATCTAGTAACTATGCCGTTTGAGCTTGGACAAATGAGGTATCTAGTCTTGGCTAGAGAAGATCTATTTAACCAAGTTGAAGGTCGTGCCCTGAGGACGAAGACCACTGCTAGTGTCTACCGCTTTCTACTTGAAGATGTTATTTGTAGGTATGGGTGTGTGGGAAAGATCACTGCAGATAGGGGTGAGCTGGATTCACAAGAAGCAGTTGAGTTCTTCAAGCGATTGGGAATCAAGTTGGCGTTAACCACTGCTTACAATCCTGAAGGGAACGGCAAGAGCGAACTAGGTCATCCGCCAATCATCAAAGCTTTGGTAAAAGCTTGCAGGGGTAAGATCCGTGAATGGCCTAGACTGCTACCATTTGCTTTATGGACAGATCGTACAACTCATAGTACCGTTACAGGTTACATGCCAGCAGAGTTGATACTAGGACAAAAATCTGTGATGCCGATTGAGGAGATTATGCCTACTTGGAATGTTTTGCCATGGGAAGATGGTAGAAGTACAGAGGATCTTCTTGCATTAAGGATCCAACAGTTAGAACGAAGACCTGAGGATGTTGCTAAAGCTGTGGAAAGATTAAAGACTGCTAGAGAGAGAAACAAAGGCAGATTTGATAGAACGCATAGATTACGACCCAAACCAATTAAGGAAGGTGATTGGGTATTAGTCTATGATAATAGTCTTGATAATCAGCATAGCACTATCAGAAAGTTTTCCAAGAGGGTTCGGACCTTATGTGGTGTTAGAAGTTTATGATAATGCCACATACTCTTTGAGAGAGTTAGATGGTGCAGTGCTCAAGATACTAGTCGCAGGGAAGAGAATCAAGCTCTTTAGAAGGAGAGGGGAGGACCAGAACATTGCAGAGCTTACTAAAGATGAAGTTGAAGACTCAATGGAGGTTGAAGATGAATTTGAAGCTGAAGCTGAAGAATCTTGATCTAGATCTGGCACATACCGGAGGATGTGCAGGTTCAGAGGGGGTGGATGTCGCGTTACTTGGCGGCTACATGCTTGACTTCTACTCCGACGCTTGAGTTTAGTAGTTCTAGAAGTTAGCTCATATTACTTCTAGTCCTTTATGTATATGTTTGACACCTTTGCATACGGTGTTAACACTATTTTGAGTCTTAGTAGATTGATTACTATATGTTGATAGGGCTTAAGCTCATGGGTTGTATTTGCGTGTCGTCCATGCACGCTGTCGCACCATTTGACGGCTACATGCTTGACTTCTACTCCGACGCTTAGGTTTGGTAGTTCTAGAAGTTAGCTCATATTACTTCTAGTCTTTTATGTATATGTTTGACACCTTTGCATACGGTGTTAGCACTATTTTGAGTCCTAGTAGGCTGATAGTATGCTAGTTATCTTGTTCAAGCATTTGTGCGCTTGTGCAAGTGACTTCTTACTTGTCTATGACGTTCAATGTACATAACTTAGGGTTTCCATGCTGATAGTGGTTTGAGCTCATGGGTTGTACTTACTTGTCGCCCATGCACGCTTTCTAGCTAATTTAAGTTATTTTTCAGGGCTATGTGTCATTTTAGGTAGTTTAAGTTTTACGCTGGCACTCTAGGGGGCTTGACGTGGTAGCCTATGAGTGTAGATAAGTTACCAGGTAGTTTAAGGCACAAAAGGACAGTCAAGTGGAGCTATGAACTCCCATTGGTCCATTTTTGTCTTTTGTAAAACTCTAAGTTTAGAAACAGAGCTCTAGAGGAGAGTTCGAGCAATTGGTGAGGGATCTTCGAAATCTGAGAGCACAGGAAGAGAGAGCTCGTTGTGCCAAGCACTGTCAGTGAAATTTTTGCTCGATTTGGATCAATAAACAAGGAGTTATGCCCAATTGAAGTTCGGATTGTGCCAAAACTGCGTCACTTTTGTTGATTTTGGGGTTTTCGGTGCCAATTGCAGCAGAATTGAGGAAATCACTTCAAAACTTCGTGGTTGCGTTCACTGTCAGGAGGGCTACGACTGTCCAAAAAGTTTTGTATCATTTGAGTAATTGAGTAATTCAGGGCGGCCGCTGAAGCAGAGGGGGTCTGAAAAGCTCTTAATCTAGAGCAGCGACTTTAGAGAAGGAGATCTGGAGTTCTACAAACATTCAGGAGTCCCAACTTCACAGAGATGTTCAGCATCCTGTAGACTTCAAATACTGTGAGAAGATTTGAAATTCATCGAGCCAATTCTCTGTTCTATGTCTGAATAGCTGTCTAAGTACCAGAAATTGCCATAATTCTCTTATTCAGAACTTTTCTGTTCATATCTCCGTGTCAGAATTTGATCTCAGGTTGAAACTTCGTCTGTGAGTTCAGTAGTACCTCATTTGCATGTAGGGGAAGTTTAGAGGTCTAAACCTTCATAGTTTTCCTCTCTTTGAGTGTCAAAGTTCACCGCTTAAGCCTATTACTACCAGTGAGACCTAAATTTCGCTTTTTGAGCATATCAGAGGATCCTACACTCCTGTGTGAGTGTTTATAGCTCCTGTTGTGACCTGAAAGCCAACCTCTTGAGTAAACAACCACAGCCAGAAGCCCGGCGCTTTCCTAGGTAGACGGATCACACTCCGACATACTCTCTTTTTGGTGAACTCGACGTGAAACACCTAGGGTGGGAGTTTTCTTGAGAGTGTTACAGGATCAGATATCATGGCCAACCAAGGATCATCAAGTGGAGGTGTTGCTGCTGCTCAGCAACCTATTCAGTTTGATGCTGCTACGATGAAGATGTTCCAAGCTTTTTCCATGTTTATGCAGCAGCAGCAGAGCACAGAGAGGAAGGAGGTATTAGCAACCAAGGCGTTGCAATCGGTGGTGCATCAGATGGATCAGTTCAAGGGGACAGATATTTCCAAGTATGTGCGATACTATGCTAGGGAGATGGAGGTGAACAAGGTACCTGAGAAGGAGATGGTGGAGAACTTTGAACTTGCTGTTGTCCCTGAGATTCGTGGGCGTGTGAAGGAGCTCAAGCAGCAGCAAGGACAGAGTTGGGAGAGCTTTATGCGCGCTTTGAAGGAGGAGTACTACACTGAAGATTCAGAGAGGGTGACCAAGAGAACATTCTTGGAGTGGGTGGTGAAACCTAACAAAGGTTTGTCTGTAAATGAGTTGTTAAGGGAGTTTGATCGTCAATATGCTCAGCTTTCTAGGACAGAGAAGCTTACACTAGAGGTTGAGAAGACCGAGCTTTTCCTACAAGCAGCGGACGTGACTATTCAGGAGAAGCTTGAGCTGTTGCTGGAAGACAAGAGTGAGGAGAGAGGATTGAAGACTGACTGGAAGGAGGTTGAAGAGGCTGTTTCTTTGCTGGCCAAGAGACAGAGAAGAAGGGACAAGGTGGTGGTAAGTGAAGCAGCACCTCTGATAATTCCTGTCAAGCAGTTGCCTACTAAGCCTGCTTTGGTAATTGCTAGAGAGGAAGACTCACCGCTTGATGAGTTGATTAAGGGTATGAAGGAGCTTAAGCTTAAGCTCACTAGGTTAGAAGAGAAGGAGCAGAATGTACAGCCTGCTATGCAGAGACCTCAGATGAGAGAAGGCTTTGTTCATCGTTGTATATGGTGTGATAGCCTAGACCATGTAAGGAGAGATTGTGGGGAGTTTTCAGATGCATTTAGGAAGGATCTGATCTTCTTCAAAGATGGTAAGATCCATTTGAGAGAGACTGGGATGATGTTGGGAACCAACTTTGGCAAGGGTGGTATGAAGAGACTTGTGAATGAGATATCAGCATCACATGCTGTTTCTCTTGTGAATGCTGCTACCTGTGGAGTGAAAGTGGAGATGGAGAGAGAGAAAGGGACTACTGGGTTGTGGTCAGATGTAGTGCGGTCCGTAGCTAGAACAGAGCTAGACAAGGATGTGCTACGAAGGGTTGGCAACTCAATTAGAGAAACTACAGGATGGAATGACCATGTGGATACTATGTCATTGCATGCTTATGTTGCAAGAAGTCAGCATGAAGCTGTACTAGAAGAAAAACGCAGGAGGGAGGATGCAGGTGAGGCTTCTACAGCCAAACGACCTGCTACAAGGAGTGAAAGGGCTAGACCAGAGGCAAGGCAGGAGACAACACCTACTCGGGAAGAGACTATGGAGGATCTACCACCTACAACACCAAAGGAGAAGGAGAGAAGCAAGGAGAAGGATAAGATGCCTGCATACAAACTTCAGTCTGATATTGAGATTGCTACAGACCTGAAGCAGGTGTTAGAGAATCGTATCTTGAATGGGAAGGTTGAGTTTACCTTGGGTGAGATTCTTGGGATAGCAAAGCGTGAGTTCCATGAGGTTATCATAGATATCATCAAGAGAAAACGTCAGATTTTGGGTGAAGCAGCTACGCTTAACGCTCTAGGGACCAAACTGTCGGAGGATGAGGAGGATGAGATTGCTGGTTACTGCTCTCAAGTGTCAGAGGGAAGATCAGATCAGCACGTGAGGTTTGAAGATGAGGTGGAAGCATCGCAGAAGAGCCATTATTCTCACAACCATTGGGCGAGAGCAACCACAGAGACCTTAGTGAAGCTGGGAGATCTAGAGGAACCTGTGGTGGCGTTGATTGATCATGGCTCAGAGATTAATCTGATGTCTAAGGAGCTGTACAAGCGTGGGAGGTGGCCCATAGACACCGATCATGGATGGCTTATCCGTGCTGCCAACAACCAGAGGGGAGAACTCTATGGTGCTTGTCCCAACATCAAGGTAACTGTGGGTGACATCAGTGATGTTCAGAATTTCTTTGTGCAAGACATGTCAACCTATCCTATCATTCTAGGGCAGCCTTACATTACTGCTGTTAGAATGGAGACACGAGTTATGGATGATGGTTCAGCTTATGTTAGGATACGTAGTAGAGACGGCAAAAGAGCTGTTCAGTTTTTGACCGTTGCTGCAGAACATGAGAGGAATCGTGATAGCTTGAGAGACCGTCCACTACCTAAGATTACTCAGGAGTTTAGAGAGTCTAGGGGTTTTGGCAGAGTACCATTGAAGAGCGAGACTTCAACGGTACAGTAGAGCTAGGATTCTCGCCTGATCCAGTAGAGCATGAGGCTTTATCCACTGGCTTCTTAGGATTGACGGCATGTGGGTCAGTGTGTTATAGGAAGGTTGAGAATCTGAAGAGGTTTGAGAGGCAACATGTGAAGTGTGTACAGCAGTCTTTGTGGGACAGTGGAGAGTTAGCAGGAGATGAATATATATCTGGAGTGTTTGAAGAGCAGTATTTGGTAGATACTATAGGGGAGTTGAAATCTATAGTAGAAAGTTCTGTAGATGATGTAGATAGAGTGGTGAGAGTGAGCTCCAAGGAGCTTTATGATGTAATTGATAAGTTTATAGATCGACAAGAGGTGTATGTGGAGACCAAGTACAAGTCAGTGGCAAAGAAAGTTAAACCAGTGGCTTTGCCTTTACCACTCGACTACAATCAGAAGATGGAGCAAGCTGCACGAGAACCGACGCTCAGAGGACCGAGAAGAATTGGGCACCAGTTCACAGAAACAACACTGAAGGAGCTGAGGATTGGAGGTGATGGGTTTCTTACTGAGCAAGAGAAGAAGAGCTTCAAGGAGATGCTATCTAGGCATGGTAAGGCGTTTGCGTTTGAGTCACATGAAGTAGGATGTGTAGATCCAAGTGTAGTTGCACCTATGGTAATCTTTACTATATCGCATGTGCCTTGGAATCTACGTCCTATCCCTGTGCCTAGAGCTCATCTGCCAAAGCTGATAGACTTGCTCAATGAGAGGATTAGGATGGGTATCTTGGAACCATCTATAGCTCCCTATTCTAGCAGATGGTTTACTGTTCCGAAGAAAAGTGGAGCTTTGAGATTCATTCAAGATATGCAGCCAGTTAACAAGGTAACTATCAGGAATATGGGTATAGGACCTATTGTAGACGAGTTTGCGGAGGCTTTTGCTGGTCGTGCTATCTATTCCATGGGAGACTTATATTCAGGTTATGACCAGTTTCAATTATCCTCTGAGAGTAGAGACTTGACTACAATGAGGACACCTTTAGGGTTACTAAGGATGTGCACCTTACCGCAAGGTGCTACCAATTCGGTAGCACATATGATGAATGGCATGAACAAAGTTTTGAGGGACTTCATTCCTGAAAAAACTATGCCATTCCTTGATGATGTGCCGATCAAAGGGTGTGCTGAGGAGGAGAAGAATGAGGTAAAAGATCAGAGGGGGTGCCGTAAGTTTGTAGCAGATCACATAGCTGATTGTGATAAGATACTGAGTCGACTGGAAGAGGTTCATTTGACTTTATCAGGAGCCAAGTCTGTGTTTGGAGTACAAGAGGTGTTAATAGTGGGACATCTATGTGGATCTTATGGTCGGAAACCTTGTCCAAACAAGGTTGATGCCATCCGAA
Organism: Asterella californica; assembly: GCA_036924285.1. NCBI lineage: Eukaryota > Viridiplantae > Streptophyta > Marchantiopsida > Marchantiales > Aytoniaceae > Asterella > Asterella californica. Next base: position 1,548,223 of record JAYKYS010000013.1, read on the forward strand.
GGATGAAGGAGACATGTGGATCGGTTACTGAGGTGAGAAGGTTTCTAGGAGCATGTGTGTTTTATCATATATGGATTCCACACTTTGCACATGTAGCAGATCCGTTGTACAAGCTGCTGAGGAAGGGGCAAAGATTTCAGTGGCAAGAGGAGCAAAGCGAGTCTATGAGGAAGTTGAAGGATCTTTTAGCTTCACCACCAACTCTACGGAAGGTAACATATGAGTTGGGCAGATCTGTTATCCTTACTGTTGATACTAGTCCTATTGGCATTGGATGGGCTGTAGGACAAGACGATGAGGATGGAAATAGATATGTGGTGCGTTTTGGTGCTAAGGTATTGAGTTCACGGCAGAGAGACTACCCTCAGGTCAAGAGAGAGCTATGGGGAGTAGTTACTGCGATGAAGAGTGATAAGGAATACTTGATAGGAGCACCTATGGTTGTGGAGACAGATTGTTTACCTCTCTTGGGAATGATCACTAGCTGTACAACTCCAGATATTGCTATGTTGAGGTGGATAGCATATATCAAGTCCTTGAACCCAGAGTTTAGACATATTGCAGGGAAGGATAATCCTGTGGCAGATATGTTATCAAGGGCTAGGTATTACGATGAGAAAGAAATGATAGATGATCAAGAAGATGTGGGAACAGAGTTCTATTCTAGTGCTCTTGCTAGAAGAGATAGAAGCTGTTTTGCAGCCTCGTTGGAGTTTTTTGAGGAAACTATGTATGATGGCGAGTGGTTGGATCTTGGGCGCTATTTGAGTTCACTGGAAAGGCAAGAAGGCTGGTCTGATGCAGATTTCAAGAGGATCCGTAGGATAGCTTATGGTTACTTTTTACATGGAGGACATCTATGGAAGCGCCCTAAGCTACAAGGAGGTATACCGCAGCGGGTGGTATGTGACCTAGAATCGCAGCAGAAGCTGATCAAGGAGTTCCATGAGAGTTTATGGGCTGGTCATAGAGGAGTTTGGGCTACATTTGCCAAGATGAAGGAAAAGTATTGGTGGAAGGGTATGTATAAGGATGTAGTACAGTTTGTTTCATCTTGTATACCCTGCCAGATGTATTCCAACGTACGTCATCGTGATGGATTGCATCCTACTTATCCTTTAGCCATTCATTACAAATGGATAGTTGATCTGGTAACTATGCCATTTGGACTTGGACAAATGAGGTATCTAGTCTTGGCTAGAGAAGATCTATCTAACCAAGTTGAAGGTCGTGCTCTGAGGACGAAGACCACTGCTAGTGTCTGCCGCTTTCTACTTGAAGATGTTATTTGTAGGTATGGGTGTGTGGGAAAGATCACTGCAGATAGGGGTGAGCTGGATGCACAAGAAGCAGTTGAATTCTTCAAGCGATTGGGAATCAAGTTGGCGTTAACCACTGCTTACAATCCTGAAGGGAATGGCAAGAGCGAAAGAGGTCATCCGTCAATCATCAAAGCTTTGGTAAAAGCTTGCAAGGGTAAGATCCGTGAATGGCCTAGACTGTTACCATTTGCTTTGTGGGCAGATCGTACAACTCATAGTATCGTTACAGGTTACATGCCAGCAGAGTTGATACTAGGGCAAAAACCTGTGATGCCGATTGAGGAGGTTGTGCCTACTTGGAATGTTTTGCCATGGGAAGATGGTAGAAGTACGGAGGATCTTCTTGCATTAAGGATCCAGCAGTTAGAACGAAGACCTGAGGATGTTGCCAAAGCTGTGGAAAGGTTAAAGACTGCTAGAGAGAGAAACAAAGGCAGATTTGATAGGACGCATAGATTACGACCCAAACCAGTTAAGGAAGGTGATTGGGTGTTAGTCTATGATAGTAGTCTTGATAATCAGCATAGCGCTATCAGAAAGTTTTCCAAGAGATGGTTCGGACCTTATGTGGTGTTAGAAGTTTATGATAATGCCACATACTCTTTGAGAGAGTTAGATGGTGCAGTGCTCAAGATACCAGTCGCAGGGAAGAGAATCAAGCTCTTTAGAAGGAGAGGGGATGACCAGAACATTGCAGAGCTTACTGAGGATGAAGCTGAAGACTCAATGGAGGTTGAAGATGAATTTGAAGCTGAAGCTGAAGAGTCTTGATCTGGATCTGGCACATACCGGAGGATGTGCAGGTTCAGAGGGGGTGGATGTCGCACCATTTGGCGGCTACATGCTTGACTTCTACTCCGACGCTTAGGTTTGGTAGTTCTAGAAGTTAGCTCATATTACTTCTAGTCTTTTATGTATATGTTTGACACCTTTGCATACGGTGTTAGCACTATTTTGAGTCCTAGTAGGCTGATAGTATGTTAGTTATCTTGTTCAAGCATTTGTGCGCTTGTGCAAGTGACTTCTTACTAGTCTATGACGTTCAATGTACATAACTTAGGGTTTCCATGCTGATAGTGGTTTGAGCTCATGGGTTGTACTTACTTGTCGCCCATGCACGCTTTCTAGCTAATTTAAGTTATTTTTCAGGGCTATGTGTCATTTTAGGTAGTTTAAGTTTTACGCTGGCACTCTAGGGGGCTTGACGTGGTAGCCTATGAGTGTAGATAAGTTACCAGGTAGTTTAAGGCACAAAAGGACAGTCAAGTGGAGCTATGAACTCCCATTGGTCCATTTTTGTCTTTTGTAAAACTCTAAGTTTAGAAACAGAGCTCTAGAGGAGAGTTCGAGCAATTGGTGAGGGATCTTCGAAATCTGAGAGCACAGGAAGAGAGAGCTCGTTGTGCCAAGCACTGTCAGTGAAATTTTTGCTCGATTTGGATCAATAAACAAGGAGTTATGCCCAATTGAAGTTCGGATTGTGCCAAAACTGCGTCACTTTTGTTGATTTTGGAGTTTTCGGTGCCAATTGCAGCAGAATTGAGGAAATCACTTCAAAACTTCGTGGTTGCGTTCACTGTCAGGAGGGCTACGACTGTCCAAAAAGTTTTGTATCATTTGAGTAATTGAGTAATTCAGGGCGGCCGCTGAAGCAGAGGGGGTCTGAAAAGCTCTTAATCTAGAGCAGCGACTTTAGAGAAGGAGATCTGGAGTTCTACAAACATTCAGGAGTCCCAACTTCACAGAGATGTTCAGCATCCTGTAGACTTCAAATACTGTGAGAAGATTTGAAATTCATCGAGCCAATTCTCTGTTCTATGTCTGAATAGCTGTCTAGGTACCAGAAATTGCCATAATTCTCTTATTCAGAACTTTTCTGTTCATATCTCCGTGTCAGAATTTGATCTCAGGTTGAAACTTCGTCTGTGAGTTCAGTAGTACCTCATTTGCATGTAGGGGAAGTTTAGAGGTCTAAACCTTCATAGTTTTCCTCTCTTTGAGTGTCAAAGTTCACCGCTTAAGCCTATTACTACCAGTGAGACCTAAATTTCGCTTTTTGAGCATATCAGAGGATCCTACACTCCTGTGTGAGTGTTTATAGCTCCTGTTGTGACCTGAAAGCCAACCTCTTGAGTAAACAACCACAGCCAGAAGCCCGGCGCTTTCCTAGGTAGACGGATCACACTCCGACAACGCTTTCTAGCTGATTTAAGTTATTTTTCGAGGCTGCGTGTCATTTTAGGTAGTTTACGTTTTACGCAAGCACTCTAGGGGGCTTGACGTGGTAGCCTATGAGTGTAGATAAGTTACCAGGTAGTTTAAGGCACAAAAGGACAGTCAAGTGGAGCTATGAACTCCCATTGATCCATTTTTGTCTTTTGTAAAACTCTAAGTTTAAAAACAGAGCTCTAGAGTGGATTTCGAGCAATTGGTGAGTGATCTTCGAAATCGGAGAGCACAGGGAGATAGAGCTCGTCATGCCAAGCTAGAATTGAATCACTTTTGTTGGATTTAGGGTTTTCAGTGTCACTTGCAGCAGATTTGAGGAAATTGCTTCAAAACTTCGAGGTTGTGTTCTCTGCCAGCAGGGCTACGATTTCCCAAAAAGTTTCATATCGATTGAGTGACTGAGTAATTCAGGGCGGCCGCTGAAGCAGAGGGGGAAAAGCTCTTAATCTAGAGCAACGACTTCAAAGAAGGAGATCTGGAGTTCTATAAACAATCAGGAGTCCCAACTTCACAGGGATGTTCAGCATCTTGTAGACTTCAAATATTGTGAGAATATTTGAAATTCATCGAGCCAATCTTCTGTTCTAGGTTGAAATAGCCATCTGGGTACTAGAAATTGCAGTAATTTTCTTACTCAGAACTTTTCTGTCAACATCTCGATGCTAGAATTTGATCTCAGGCTGAAACTTTGTGTGTGTGTCTAGTAGTACCTCATTTACATGTAGGGGAAGTTTAGAAGTCTAAACCTTCATAGTTTTCCTCTCCTTGAGTGTCAAAGTTCACCGCTTAAACTTATTACTACTAGTTAGACCTAAATTTCGCTTTTTGAGCATATTAGAGGATCCTACACACCTGTGTGAGTGTTTATAGCCCTGTTGTGACCTGAAAGCCAACCTCTTGAGTAAACAACCACAGCCAGAAGCCCGTCGCTTTCCTAGGTAGACGGATCACACTCCGACACCGTGGTGGAGTTACTTCGAGTGGAGGTGTCAGATGCTAATTGTACAGCCAAGTCGGTGGTCGTCCGTATAGATGAACCTGCGAAGCTTAGTGAAATAGTCTTCTTACGTGTAGATTTATTATCAGTGATTTATTTTTCTGCTGCCATATGTTTAGGACGTCTTTTACCCCTGCCAGGTGACACTGAAGGTTACGTAGGGTGGAGAAAAACCCAGAGGGGTGTACTCCGGAGAGAGAGAATTCTCAGACGATTATTGCAGATTGTCGATCATCGAGCAGTGTAGAGTTTACCGTGCGGAGACTATCGAGTAGAGAGAAACAGTAGAGCTGAGGAGAGAAATTTTACACAGAGGTTACGTCTAGAGAGATTTTCTGACTGATCAGAGTTTTGATATCGAGAGATTGAGCTTAGTAGACAGAATCGAGTAGAGAGGAGACCTACAACTTGTACGCATACTTTTCTGAAAAGAAAACGAGAAGCTTCTAGGTGAACGCGCTGGTGCTTCACAGGAGCAATTTTCTGATATTCGGAGTCCTTGAGCGTGAGCTTTTCAATCTGCATGATCCGAAGTTGAAGATTTACTTGCACGCCGTGTGTTTTATCTTGACCGGATCAAAATCGTGGTGGTGCGTTCTCTTGCGGTCCGTATTCCGTGTGTGGTTTTTGCTCTCCTGTTCACTATCGTATCACGGCTAGAAGGTTCCGGCCTTCCCAGGAAACTCTCGCCTCGACAGCATGGAAGACTGAAGACACTACGGAAGCAGACAGAAGATAGTTTGAGATTCTTCCCATGTTCTCTTCCCTTCCGCCCTGCTTCTCGCCTCTTGCTTGGTATCCTCCGCGCTTCTCCGTTTGTTTGCAGACAAACCCATTGATCGTTTCCTCATCCTGAATTTTCCTACTGTGAAATTGGGCGCGGGAGCGCTGCTCAATTTCCGACAGTCTTCTTCTAGCTTCTTCTCGAGCTGCAATCAAGCTTCCCTGACTGTCATTCTCAAATTCGATCCCGCAGCTATCAATTTCCCTACCCTACCGCACCTCTATTCCCGAATCCCTGAACAGAAGACGCTTCGGATGATCTGAACACTTTCGGAAGACGTTTCTGAATCTTGAACATCTTCGGAAGACGCTTCTAAATGTCTGAAGTCTTCGAAAGACGAATGTATGCAATTCGTATCGAGAAGTGGATTGGATTTGCTTTTGTGTTGAGAGAGGCTTGGTACGAATTTGAGTGACTTGGTGAGTTGTTTATTGTTTCGAGAAGTTGGAAGTTGAGAACCAGGCATGTGCCTCCCGATCTTCCAAGCTTCTCAAATCCACATCTTCCTGGAGAGACTAGAAGACTGGAAAGACTGGCAGAATGCGCGAGAAGACGTGAGGGTCCGTTACGGGTCTCTTCTGTCCGACCCATAACAGCCTATTCCTTCTTCTTCTCGAACTTAGAAGAGAGTTGTGAGAAGTCTTGCTGACAGAATCTAGAGAGAATGGTCGAGGGTCATGTCTTCCCGTCATGCAGCAAGCTTCTTCTGAGTGCGTATGAGAGGTGAGAAGTCGGAAGAACAGAATGCGAATGACTTGTGTCTGCTGTGAGGTTAGATTACGCGTAGGAAGCAAAAGACAGGTGAGACCAGTGAAGGGAAGCTTGGCTTCGGGAAGTCTTTCGAGAACGTTATTGAATCGGAAGCTGTCCCGGGAGTCTTCCCAGAGGCCATTGTCATCGCAGGAGCCTGCAACTATCTTTTGAACTTGTTATACACTCTACTTCTCGCAAACCTTGTATCTTCTGTTAGGAAGTAGGATGTAATGCAAGGTGGGTTGTCTTCTTAAGAATCCATGCGAGGCCTTGCTTAGTTAGGATTGTTTAGGTATAGCTCGGAAGACGAGAGCTATTTAAGAAGCACTGTTAGAATCCCGGAAGACGGAGTAGCTGTCTTCTGGAAGACTAGATTCTATTCTGAGAGTGGAAGCTAGACTGTGAGAACTTGGGAAGGACTGAGTCTTCGACTCACAGTAAGTACGTGTGGCTTAGTGCAACAGAGTTTCAAGAATGTCGATGCATCCTCGAGGGTTGGTGTTATCAGCAGCAGAGTTGACCGAGGCCAAACCCTTCATCAAAGAGTTGGATCTCGACTTCTTCCTGTGGGATTGGAACCTCGCCGACCAGGGTCTTCTGGAGGAGGTTTGGGTCGCATTACCGTCCCGCAACCATGTACCTGCGAAGGCAGGAGTAGCTCGAGGAAGATCATCTTCCTGGACAGCAGAATGGTGGCGGAGGGCTTTCCACAAGTTAGAAGCAGAGAACAAGGGGTACGAACTGGAGAAGAAGATCCTACCCATGATCTCAGGGAAGTGGCATGTGCATGGAAGCACAACTTGTCTCTTCCTGGAGGACAAGTAGGGAAGAATCGGATGGAAGGTTGAAGCTTATCGAGAGCCGCAGAAGCGTCTTATGGCGAAGTTGTTCCTTCACCTCTTTCCTAAGGGGAAGGCACAGAAGACGAGGTACCTTGGAGACCAGGACGTGAAATTCTTGGAAGTCCATCAACTAGGGTGCGTTCTTCCATGCATATGTGCAGGCGGAGCTGGTGTACTTAGGCACCCCAGCAGGAGGACATCTTACTCCATTCTTTTGTTATTTGTACGTAGCCAAGGGGGATCTAACGGAAGATCAGTTGACGAGATATGGACCAGCGGGACAGCACGAGACGAAGGAGGAGACCTCGGGAGAAGACGACCAAGCAGCAGCAATGACTCTCTCTCCCACTCTGATGCCGCAGATGAGACCAAGTACTCATCAGAAGACGCTTCTGGTGAGGAACGATGACTCCAATGGGTCAGAAGATGCGACATCACCGAGGAAGATGGTTCCTAGGAGTGTACCAAGGAAGACCACCTCCTTCGCGATCATTCATTCTGGATCGGAGTCCGACTCACAGGAGGAGCCATTGATCACCCGAGCTACGTAGAAGACCGCTTCTGCAACACCAGGGAGTCTTTCGAAGACTCCGGAAGACGAAGGTTGGATGGCTACTCCTACTGCGATGCGAGGAAGCGCAATAAAGAGGACCGCTTTTGCCATGAAGAGAGATCTTCCACCCCGGAAGAGAGAGTGAACACACTCTATGGTCTTCCCTTGATTTTGCCACCTACAACTGCATCTTCCCAAGCCTTAGCACCATCGACCGGATCAGACTTGGAGAAGGAGGAGTTCGACCTCGCTGTCCACTTGGTAGTGACAGCGTTGGAAGCCGAGAAGACCCCGGAAGAAGCCCCGGAAGACAAGGTGTCTTCTGGAAGACAAGAAGAAGAGCTGTCTTCCCATGTATTCCGAGTGGAGGAAGCGACTTCCTCGGACTCCTATGAGATCTCCATGGCTCCCAGTGTCGAACTAGTGCCTCAGAAGAGCGAGGAAGCACAAGTCGACCCAGCTTCCCAGAAGACGCTTCCGTCTTCCGAAGCAGAAGCAGCAGCAGCAGAGCCAGCGACGGATGTTGAGGAGGAAGTCACCTCAGTGACACCCGAGGTAATTGCAGGGCTTCTCAGCTTATCAGAATCCGAGTTATGAGTTCAAGTAGGAGCGGATCAAATGGAGATTGCATCCAAGCAATTAGAGTAGACAGCAAAGCGCAGAAGACAAGTTGACTTGTCCAAACTTAGTAAGAACCGAACATGCTATCTTAGGAGGTGGCAGTTTTAGTGTAATATTAGATAGGTGACCATGTGGTAGAGTAGGCAGCGCAGGAGTAGTAAGGTGGATGGCTAATTAGGAAGGGGAACCGCTTGCATGTGGGGTGGCAACCTTCCGACAGCGCCCATCTCTCCCTGGTTGTAATTGAGGATTGGAGGGGAACTCCCCCTGCGCCTCAAGGCAGATGTATAAGTAGGATGACATAGTAGGATTTTACACACATTAAACACACTAAGCGCGCATACGCATCACTGTGAGTAGTGACACATTACGCACAGTGCACACTACACCCGATGTTAGAGACATATGAATAGATTGGGATTACACCGGAGAGGTCTGCATGCTCGTTGCCAACAGTGGTTTGAAGAAGTAGATAGAGGTAGAGAACGGCATCCTCGTGTAGTCCTGCTGGCTAGACTGGTGTGTCGAGGAGTAGGAGCAGAAAGTAGAGGGAGTGAGCTTCCCAATACCAATGTGCCTTCTTCTCGGGGAATGGATTGTTGATTTGAGTGCTTTGTCTGTGTCTTCTGGGTGAGGGATTTCCTTGAATTCACTCACAGTTGTGCATGAGAAACATTCTTCTTGAGTGGCGGTGACTGTCAGCAGTTGTGTAGATTCGCAACTTGGCTCGACCAGTGGAGCACTTCGGATCCACGTACGGACGGTCTTATGGATAAAGGATCCTAGAAGACAGAGTAGTCGGAGCCTTCTTTCCACAGCAGAAGACGACATCCTCAAGGAGAAGACTGTGTAACTATACGCACGTTTGTTGTCTTCCTCCCAAAACTATTACAAGCAGGGATGGCTTGTTAGTCAGGATCCGGACTAGAAGCCTGTCGGAATCTTAATTTCTCCTTTTCATTTTGTTTCTCTCTCGTTTGGATTTTCCCTTCTTCCCCATCTTCCTCATCTTCTTATCTTCTTCTAGTGAGCTTCCGAGACTTCTATTGAGCTTCCGTGAAGGTGAATGTCGTTGTAATGCTGCAGGAAGACCGTTTCCATAGGCAGAAGCCTGGGAAGGCTACAGGGGGCATACACCCTGTGATTAATCTAATCCGTTGGAATGTGGAAGAGCAAGGTGTAACAGCCGTTGCTGGTCGACTTCTACGAAGTAGGAGTAGTCTTCTGGAGGTGTGAGAAGCCGAGTTGAACCCCCAGAAGCCGAGAATTGCTTCGAGAAGACGGTATTGAGAAGACCGGAAGAAGTGATCTGGAAGCAGAGAAGCGTCTTCCCGAGCTTCTGTGTACATAGTTGTGTGATATTTTAGTTAGTAGTTGTTTGTTTAGGTCCAGAGCACCTTTTGGAGGGTCTGGAAGCCGTGTGGTTTTGTGAGAAGACGAGATTTCTAGGCAAAACCCGTGTGTTTGTGTGTTTGAACAGATCTTAGAACTTAGAGCAACGTTACTTGTGCAAATCCTCTGTGGGAACGATATCTTTTATACTAAATGGGCAAAAAGAGTAATCTTGCAATCTAATTGATTTTATGATAATTTAGATTTATACTTATCGTCTTGCAGAGTTCGAGCATCCTTGGCAAGTTTCGCCAGGGGAGCCAGGGCAGGTGGACTAAGGGCTATTCGTTGGATGCTTGAATCAGCAACCAAACGACGTATGGGCAAAAAGAGCATAAGCTCTGATACACCAGTTACAATTTTAACCGCCCAGGTTTTAATGATTGATAATCTATTAAATCTTTAATTTTATACCAAAAAAATAAAATATATGGACTTAATAATAAAAAAAGACCTGTACAAAGAGTTAAAGTAATTCCATCGCCTATACTTGGTTCGTAGAGAATTTCCAGTACCATCCGGAAAGCCTCCTGTATTATCTGATACGCAGACCTTCTCTTCTTGGTAGCCGTTAAATGGCTAGCATATTAATTCTTCAGGCCAATGTGGTAATGGTAAGCGGAGTGGTTCTCTTTATAAAGTACGATGCTAGCTACACCGGGATTTGAGAACAGAGGTGCGGTAGGGTAGGGAAATTGATACTCAGGTGATCAAATTTAAGAATGGGAGATGGAGAAGCTTGATTCCAACTTGGGAAGAAGCGAGAAGATGGCTATCGAAAATTGATCAGCATTTTCACGCCCAATTTTCGTAGAAGAAAGTTCAGGGTACGGAAATCGATCGATGGGCTTCCTGCAAACGAGCGGAGAAGCGCGGGAGACATCAAATCAGAGGCGGGAAGCGGTGAGAAGGAGAAAGAATACGAGATGAACCTCAATATTATTTCTGGCTGCTTCTGTTACACCTTCAGTCTTCTGCGTGCTTCCACTCGTCAATCCCAACTCCAATGTGATCCCACGAACCTGCTCTTGTCGTCAATCTTGAGTTGCTTCTCTCTGCTGCTAAAATCAATTCTTACTCCTCCTTCGAAACCTCTCTAATCAACCCTCGATGTCTGCTTCCAGTTTAACAGAATCGTCCTCGCTCTCTCTCTTGCCACAATTCGATCCTATGAGTTCCCAATTCCACTTTCCTTGCTTCCACGACTCAATTTGATACCTCGATTGCAATCGACCTCTCAAAGCGCAGTTGTCCTTCAGTGCGGGAAGCAGGCGACTGATCTCATGCTAATGTGTCTCGTCTTGTATCTTCCCTACGATTTAGGTTAATGCCTTCAGTTACCTCGAATTACCTACTACTGGGTAGTACACCTACTCTTTGATGATGTGACACGTGGTTGGTACCCCCTGCAATCGCGGTCACCGTCTTCCGTCTTCTGTCTTCTGGAAGACACTCGTCTTTCATATTCTGTCTTTTGTCTTTTAGAAGACATGATCGAGAAGACATCCATCTTACGTCTTTGTCTTACGTCTTACGTCTTCTGAAGAAGTCGACTTCTTCTTACAAAAAGCCCTTAAGATCATCTTCTCTCTAAGCAAGGTGTAATCTTAAGTAATAAGGTTATTTCAATTACATAGACATGTCATTAACTTTAAAAATTTCAAAAAATCGTATATCTTGTAATTGTGAGCATCACAAATTATGTTATAATTATAACACACGAGATGGACTCACAAATGGAAGCGATGAGATTTTCATGTCCACAACAATATATAATGATGATCAAATCATTTGGATCCAATTCTTTGATCCGAAGATTGGAAAACAAACGAGGAACAAACAAAAACATTTGTATTTCAATAACATTAATCCATCTTGGACGCCCATTACAAGAATTTCGTAACAATTTCCAATTAATAAATATATCAGAGAACATAAGATCCCTAGAACACAATTCTATGTTGAACAAGCATCTGCACGAACTAACCATAGATCGTAAGGATTGACCATGCGTCAGGTAGCTTTCAATACCAAGCACATAAATCGAGACGGATTGACATACATTGCATTATCCAGAGTGAAAAATCTGAAGCACTTACATATATTACAATTGATCGAGCATCGTCATATAATTGTAGATGATAGAGTGACGTTCGAAATAGAACGGTTGAAACTAAAATCATCATGGCAACTCCACATCCATGATCTTCAGATGAATATCTCATCTTTCACTTACATGCTCATACAATTTCTAAACACAAGATCAATAATAAAACATCACATTGATGTTCGAGCAAATCATAATTTACAACTATCTGATATTTTGTGCTTCAGTGAGACACTTATACAAAATCCTAGTTCTGTTCCACATTTCATGGACATCGAATGATTTCAATACATACACACACAAGTCGAGGTTTGCTACTAACATATCGAACACAATGCAACTCTCAGCACATATATTTTTGGAACTCATAACATGAAAATAATTTCTGCAGATTTCAACTTCAAACTCGTCGTGCAATTCACATCATAGTTGTATACAAATCACCTCGTATGCATCTCGATGAGTTTTTGATCAATTTTACTACCATTATTCATGACATATCTAAATATTATCCATCGATAATCATAAGAGATTTCAATATCGATCTGCTCAAAATTGATGATCATCAAATTACATCCTTCACATCTTTCATTAATTCATATAACTTTTTTCCAACTTTCACAAAACCAACCACAAAATATAGATCAAATCTAGATAAAATATGGACTAACGTTCCTCAATATGAAAATCTCTCTTCATCATCACATGCTTATTGGACATATTATGATCATATTTTTATTTTCTATAAAAACCATCACATGTTAATATGTTCTCATTTACGTGAAAAAACGAATCCAATCTTCTTTAGTTCATGTTCTCATCAATCGAGCTATACGAGTGATGTTCATGACCATATATTTTAAATTCAAGAGATTTTCAACACTTGCAAAACAAGGTACTCCCTCGTACGTTTCTTGAAAAAAAGAATTCTTATATAAACTAGAAATCATCATCATGTCATTGAGCTATTGACTTCACAAAATTTCTAAATGTATGCATCCACAATTGTTCAATATAATATAAACGCTCATTCTAACATCTATAGTATTCCAAATGTTTTGCTTTGTAGTTACGATTCATCATTGCTCTCAAGACGACATCAAGATTCAAATCATTTTATACATTTCTTGCATATCTTATATATTATCGATACTCCAATGTACATAATCTTCACAACATCTCTCAGATTCTCCATTATATAATTTTTCATTTCAAAAATCATCATATGTTAATATATTATCATCTACCTAAACAAATTAGTCTACTTATTTTCTTCATACACTCATCATTCGAACCATTCAATAGAAATTCATATGCATCGAATTAAAGCTAATTTCAACAATTATGACATCATATATTCTTTCATATTTTCTAACAATAATTGCATCATAACAAACTAAAAACTAGCACAATGTCATTTATGTATTTTTTCTTAACTTCCATAAATTTTCAAATGTATGTAATAACACAGCTTGAAATTATCCTTCTTAACCTCCACAATGTTCTAAATGTTCCTTTCTGCAGTTGCAAATGATCACTATCTTCGAATCGGTCCAAAGATTCACAAACTTGTACATTATCATACATCCAAAGATAATCTTAGGATCACTATCCTCTAAATGATCAGAAGATTCATAACTATATATTTACATAAAAGATGCAAACATGTTACTACCAATATATGAAGACATGTTGAAAGATGCCCATTGTGACTTACATAAAATTATAAACTACTTCTTTTAGTATCGGAAGATAATCTTGTCATGGGTTTCAAAGACTATATTAATTTTCATCATTTTTTAACATTTATCCATATCTCTAGAATTATACATTCACATATATCACCTTCTAAGACTCGTGGATTCACCTTCAGAGATTTCACCTTCTAGGATTGTGAGGTTTTGCATACTCATAGCCCTTGCAATGCCATTGCATGCATAGCGCCTTGTTTTCTTTGCTTCTATAACTGCACTTGAGATTTAATTGTGTTCTTAAATGTTCGTATTCTCTCTTGAATCCTTGGTGCAGATTTAGAATAAAGAAAAGAATAATATATTTTTTCTCCTGGTGTGCTTTAGTTTCGAGGAAGATGCTGAATTCTATGCTTCCGGATGTGCTTCAAAGGGCCATGATGTTCATTTCAAAGTCTCTTTGCTTCACCACAGAGCTATGTGCGATTGTACGTACTGAAATCTCCTCGGCAACATTTAAGCTTGATCGCTTATCAATTTCTTGCTATGCATTTCATAGCTAACCATAGATTTTGCAGAGTTCAGAACAAGATACAAAAGCCAGCAAGCAATGTGAGAATTTTGATCCTCTTTCATTAAGAATAGCCGTTTCGATTTTAATAAAACGTGATTCTCAGATAAATATATAGCTTAGCAATGTTATTGCAACCGCAACAACTTGTTCCTTTCGATCGCTCATGCGCAAGGAATATATAGTGACCAAGTACTTGTACAATTAAATAATATATAATGACCAAATACATGTGCGATTAAAATAGTTCATGTCAAAAAATACACGACAAACAAGGCATGCTCAAAAGTTGACATGTACAGTCCATGTTATCATTTGACATGAAATAGTAACTTGTTTTGCTGTTGCTCAAAATCAAAGGTGCGATCAAACTAAGAGACGTGTAATCAAACTCTACTTTCGTTAATTTTTGTATAGGTCTTGACATAAATATACCTTATCACCTAAATACTTTTAACGTGAATTGGACGTTTGCACAATATGCTCGTACATGATCAAGAAACTTTTAATATTATCTACAAAATCTACAAAGATGTCTTGTTCTTTGTACAGTAAATAAATATTATATGTGTCATAAGAATGTTTCTACTAGAGAGGTTTCAGAAGTCTAAATAGAGCCACTCTCTGAGTAAAAACAATTTCCGAATTAATATAAGAAGCAATAAACCTCGAATATCAGAGAGTGCGTGTACAATCATCTTCTTATAAAGCTCCGAATTTTTCTGAAGAAAACACACTTAAACCCACTCGGTGTCCCTAGAAATACACCTGGAAACAAAGAAGAATTCATTTTGCGAGTGGGCTCTCTAATAACAAAGAAATTTAATCATTATACACCAAATACTTTTGCTGATAGAATTTCCCTACAAGAATGATATCTAATATAAGAGAGCACTTAAATCGAAGCTCTCAAATAGCTTTATCCTATGTGATTCACCTCATCACTAATGATTGAGTATCGATGGAAGAATATTGAAACAAAGTTTTTGTGGTTCTTAGAATTGAACAACACATCTCGACTGAACGATGGCTTGGATTGAACGATAATTAATCTCTATGTTAGTATCAGTGCAGTTGGTTATTGTGTTGCTAATATCGAGAACACTTGTTGCATGGGGATTAGCTTGCTGGAGATCGACTCATTAATCTATGGAGATCGCGTGAACTTTTCTTTTCCCGACTTTAGTTTACAGCTTTGAAGTTACGGCCCAAGTTTGAAGATGACTGATATGCGTTTTGTTTATGGGATAGTTATCTGCCGCTTCAGTCTTCTAAACTGACTACCTTCTACGTGTATAGGTGGGCTTCCATGTACCGTTATATTCCAAGGAATTTACTTGATCGGACCCCAGAACGAATCGCGGACTTGATCGGACCCCTTTTATAATTCCCTTCTTGATCGGACTCCCAACCTGCAACAGTCTGTAAAACAAGTAACTGTGCCACGTCAAAGTACAGCTCGGACTATAGAAGCCACGCCACGAAGACGCGAGCAAGTAACTCGACCATGTCAGAGTACAGCTCGGATTGTAGAAGCCAGACGACGAAGACGCGGGAATAGAGAGGTACCTTTCCCAGAGAGACGGAACATATATGTTTCGCCTCTCCAGTGGGCAAAACATCGATGTTTCGCCCACTTTCATAATCGGACAAGGGGTATCTCTTTCCCAGAGACCGAGAGAGGAGAGAGGCGAAACATATATGTTTCGTCCACTCTCATAATCGGACAAAGGGTATCCTTTCCCAGAGGTCGAGAGAGGAGAGAGGCGAAACATATATGTTTCGCCTCTCCAGTGAGCGAAACACTGTAATACCCATGTAACTTGTTTTACAAGCGGTTGCAGGTTGGGGTCCGATCAAGAAGGGAATTATAAAAGGGGTCCGATCAAGTCCGCGATTCGTTCTGGGGTCCGATCAAGTAAATTTCTGTTATATTCCCCATCCGTGAAGCCCTCCTGGACGTTTGAACAGAGAACGATTCCGTAATTCTCCTCTCGCATTTTACGACTCAGGATTCTTCAGGATACGTTTCCTACTTGAACGGATCTCACTCTCAAGCACGGAGTTTACGAAATCTGTCGGACCTGGAGAGAAAAGGGTCAGGAAAATTTCCGGGTGAATGAGTATGTGCGTGAATTTTGTACGATAACAGTCCCTATGGAACACTCATACCTTGCAAGCGTTTCCAACTGCGGGTGTACTTTCGTTGTGTCCAGGAGTTTTAACTCAACATCATCTCGAAGTAGAAAACATCAGAAGGTTTGAAAGCTATTATATACCTTCTTCCTCATGATCAGTGGACACGCTGTTTCTATACCTCCCATTGTTTGTCAATTCTCTCACACCCCACGACAGAATTGAGAAACCTATCTTTCTATTTACCTTCGAGAATCCTACCTCGAACCTATAGGGGTTGGTAGTTGCAGAATATCAAGGAGATCATCACTCAGCAAGGGATCTGTAGCAATTCAGAAATGCGAGACCACCCGAGCAAATTTCAACTGTTTTCCCTGTGTTTTGACTTCACTTTCTTACCCGCAGATGAATTAAACCATTCATCTACACTCTGGAACCTCGGTTTTGTTATTGCTTCATACAGCTGGTGTCAATACCGACCAGTGAATTTAGTCAGGATCAAAGTTTGAAGTTGTAATCTGTGTTTCCGACTCCTCACTCATATCCTGTCAACCCCGTTTCCTTCATCTACTGACATCCTGCCGCTGTATAGTATACAATAACTTCCTGCACTCAAGAGGTGCAAAATTGATCTGCAAAGCTGCAATGTGGTGATGAATGCAGAACTCGACTTGCAGGGACCTTCCGATCGGAAAACTTCTAGTTTAGCCGCTTCTTGACTCTTGTGGGGAGTGGAAAGCTCTTCTTTCACCTCTCGCTAGTTCAAATATGTGACAAAGAAACTATTTTCCGGAAGCACCTTATACACGAATTTCTATTATTCATGAATCGACTGTACCCATTTTCAAAGCGATCTACCGCTCGAGTATTCGAACTTCAACCGTCAGATACGGTGAGGGTAAGTGCCAGCAAACGTGGGAGTACAACGCGGGAGCGGATCCTGACGTGTAGCGGATGTAGTCTCCGCGCTTTGCCTGGCTTGACCCGCTCATCAGCAGTCGTCACACTGATGGGTGAAGCAATCATGGCCGTCTGTTGGAGAAAAGGTGACCGGTCACGCTAGTCGGGCGGCCGGTGGCCCGGCCCGAGAAGCTGTTCGGACCGTCTTCACTGCGACTTCAGGCGCGCTGAAGAAGCTCCACTTCCTGAAACTGAAGCACTCGTCTCTTCTTCGTCGTCTCTGCGCCCAGATCGACACCGATTTTCGTGCGGCAGTCCGTTCCCTGTGGAAATTGCCATCCTGCAATCATGTCGGGAAGACAAGGTATGTGGTTGTGTGTTTCCTGTTACCTCCGGTGCCCCTTTGGTGTCGATTTGGTGATTAGGTTCTGGTTCTCCTTGAATTGAGATTGGTTCTGCTCGGGAAGCGCCAACCGGCTTGTTTTTGAGGTGGAGAAGAGAAATTTGTGGAGAAATTTCTGTTGTTGCTTGTTCGTACTTGTCGTCAGGGTATGTTTAGTTCCGTGATATTGTCTAATACCTTACGTACTGGATTTACTGTGGCGCCGCTCACCAGTAGCGACCGAACAGACATCTCGAGAATGTAATGAATGCCGCACAAGTAATGTGCTGCTTTTGACTGTGAGCTTGACTGACCACGATGTCTTTCTTGCCAATCGTATGCCTTGAACTTGTTTCAATTGGTCAGAATCTTTTCCTTACTACAAGTCAATAGTTTGAGGCCCCCCTTCCTTCCCAGTGGAAGAAAGAGTATTGTCTTCTTAGGGTCTTGTTGTCCAGGACTTTATGGGCTCACCTTTTCACTGCGATTCTGAAGTATCACGCAAACCTCGCCAGATCTTTATATTCATTCTGTCGAAGTCCACTGGTGGTTGATACTGGTATCACTGCGGGCCTCCATGCCCCTCACACAGAGGAGGATCATTGAATTGAACCATCGAAATACAACGTGATACTTGGTCAGGTGTTGCTTGCTTTCAGAAAATGATTTAGTTCGAATTCATTTGGATCAGAATGAACGGGCCGGGAGGTTATTTCCGAGGGACCGAAATGAGCAACGGTGGTTACTTAGATCAGGTCCAGCCCGGAAAGTGATGGATGGTGACAGAAGCTTCCAGTTGTGTACATATGCAGTAGCTCGTGCTTTACTCGTCACAGATATCCGTTCCAAGTCATTCCGTGTCAATTTAATCATGCCGCAATTTTCGATTATGTACGAGGCTTGTTCAGAAAAAACAGCTTGTGCTCAAGGGTTTGACAAGGATGGTGGTGCGGAGCAGTGGTCTATTCATTTTCTAAGTCGTGTGATGATTTGCAATTAAATTTACGGACTAATAGTCCACGGGTCTTGTCGTAGAAGCGATAGTATCTGCTTCTCGTATTTCTGTTTTCGGGTAGCGAACACAAGCTCTAGCTAGGGAGGTGAGACTTTTTGAAGCAGGAAGTCACTGGTGCGAGTCTCTCTGTACTTAAAAGAATCGCTAGGACTTCGGTTGTCTTGGGTAACTCGGTGTTTTGCTTAAGGATACTTATACATTTTTTCGTTTTTCATGTTGGTCGACTACATAGCAAAAGTAGTTGGTTATTAGTTGGCTATGAATGATGTTTGAGGAACTTTAATTTGATGGAGTCGGTGAGGCAGAGAATTAGGGCCAACCAGTTACGGCATCTTATAGGTTCTTTGATGTTTAGTGACGTCTGTATGGTCCTTGCTGTCTAGCGCGTATGGATTTGCGAGCGACCACCGAAGTGCTTCAACCTTCTAGTCTTCGACCCCTCTGTAGAGCACCAACTCAGTAATTATTGTCATCTCCACTCGTTTCATATGTTGTCCTTAGGTCTAGTGACCGTTGATTTCAGGAACAAACTAACCTAAGGTTGAAACAAGTCCATCTGCTGTGCCCTTTTCCTTTTCATTTGGCTGGTTCACATATTGGTCTTAACCTCAGTGCTTGTTCAGAAGGAATCTAATTTATCGTACCAGCGCTCGCACTTTTGATTCTGGTTATGCTGGTGTCCGCATACCGTACTTAAGGCTGCGACAATGCTTAGCCTTGCATGGTTTGAACCATCGTTCCCTGTATTGCCCTACTGTCGCGTTAGTGATATGGGCCGTCTTTTGTGTGCTTGCATGATAAATAGCGGATTTCAAATTTTCCGACACAATAAATACAGTTCCGCCACTTTGAGATCTGACTTATCCCGTGTATATGAAGGTGGAAAGTTGAAGCCTTTGAAGTCAGCCAAGAAGGGGGAGAAGGAATACGATGAGGTATGGGTTGATCTGCTACCGTGCAAGAAGAGTACACCTCTCGTACGACAAATAGTTTGTAGGTTTTAAACTGTTAAAAGTTTTTGAATCAGGTAGTGATAGGTTGGCTAAATCGGTCTTTGATTCTGTCTAATTCATTTTCTCGCTTTTCCAGGCCGATCTTGCTCACCTGCAAAAGAAGAAAGACGAGGAGAAGGTGAGATCGTGTACATTGTTTATGCAGTATTTTCCTTTGCTATAGGAATGGAAGCTCTCTCGTGTCTCTAGGAAGATGTCGTGGTACATAGAGCGTGGGATTTGGCAAGATTAGCATCTTAAAACTCTGAAGCCTTCTGTTGTTTAACCGTTACTGTGATTCGCTTTTCTGGTTGGGTTAGGCTTTGAAGGACTTGAAAGCTAAGGCTTCAGGAAAAGGTACCTTTGGTGGTGCCGGTTTGAAAAAGAGCGGAGCCGGTGGTAAGAAATAAGCTTCAGCGAAGTATCACACGAACTCCACTCTTCAGGATTGGAGCGATGGCCATCTCCTCTTGAAATGGAACTAGTTCACTTATCTAGGCTTGGCGAGAAGTCGGCAGGGAGGAATATGATCCAGATTATGGGGGTCTTGTACAGCTAGTTATTTTCCGATCTTGGGTGAACATTTCTCAAGGGATTCTATGAGTGGATCGGTCATACAGCGCAGAGCGCAAGGTGCCTCTTGTGCCTTCGGTCTGCAAGTCCTGACATTGATCAGCAGATGGATATTATAAGAGACCTGGTCGTGTGTAGGATTGCGCTATGTTTGAATTAACATGGTCGGAAAATGACACTATTGTTTATGCCTACCATGTGGTAGTGAGCATGTTTCAGTAACGTAAACAAATTGTCCCGACTATGCCTGAGAAGTCTTGGCTGTCTACTCCTATATTGCATGGCCTGAGTAAGCGTCTCGTCGGACAGGCAAAGATAAATGTTCTAGCAACGGTGTGTTATATGTGTTTCAGATCATGCGGCGGTGCCCTTGTTTCTAATTAATTTGGTTGGAGTTGAGAGCAACATTTAACTACCGAGTTGCCCATGTCAATGACCGTTGTGGTTTGATTTGTAAGTAGATCGGGTTGGCCGAATCAATCGTGGGCAGAAGAAGCCTCGACATCCATGAGGAAGACTGCACCTGCTCACAGCGTCCTTGAGAAGTACATAACTTTTTTAGCAGGTCTTTTTGTCAACTTCCATGAAAATATCTAAATCTTCATGTTAATGGTATAGGACCTCAAGGTGATGCTGGTTTTACTGTGGTACCTCTATCTTCTTGCTTGAAGTGGAGTAAAGTCCCTTGGATGTGAGTGGTTGCCGTCGCTCAAGAATACGTACGTCTCATGAATACTATCGAGAATCTGGGCGTTCCGCCAGGGAAAGTCCGTTGGCTATAGTTACCGAGAATTAATTGATTACCGGGTTGTGCAATTGTAGTGGGAATGATGCGCACCTTGTCAACCAACGATCCCCATCGTGTGAACCACCTGTTCTAAAGGATGAGAAGGTAGAAAAAGGGAAAGGGGATAACTATTGTTCACGACTTGTGTACAGCGATTTAATCTCTTGATGTGAAGGAAAGCATCAGAACGGGAAAACTCGGAGTGGTCGCGAGTTATAGTCAAAACTAAACGAGCTGATCGAAAGTAAGGAGAGATACCACTGGAGTATTACTTGAGTTAAGAAGGCAAGCTAGACGAGAAATTAACGGAGTAAACTCTGAAGTAAGCGGGTAAAGGGGCAAGAGTTTGTTACAGGGGTGGTTCCCTTGTTAAGGATATCCCTCCGGCCGAGTTACCAGAAATGTAGTGGACCGAAACACTACCATATCTAACCAGCTCTGCATGATCCGCTGTTTTCTCGGCCTGCCATTCTCTGTCCTGTTATCTGGAAATCCGATTGCCCGGCCTCGTGCCCCTAGATTCACCCAATTGTAGCTCTGCTCCCATCATTCATACTTCCACTTCACCACTCGTTCCCCGTCCTCGCCCCCTGCGTTATGCTACGGTAGTCACCAGTGTTCCTGGATCAAGAACATAGAATTTGCAATTGACTGAGGGAACTAACTGAACGAGAGACTGAGACAAAGTGAGCGTTTCTGCCTGTGGAAAGAGTGGACAGCCGCCATGGCGAGCACGGCAGTTGCAGTCGGGGGCCAACTATCTCTGTCGCTCAGTCTTCCGAGGAAAGGCGCCAAGAGCGTCGGAGGCCGTTCTGGAGTGGCCGCTGCACCATGCTTTGTCCCGGCCTCTGCACGCCTTGGTGGCAGACCCCAGCAGCTTTCCTCCATCGGCGCTACTCAAGGTTAAATTCTCACCGTTGAATTGGGCTCAGAACTCTGTAATTTGAAAGTCACTGTTCCCTGAATCGGAGCCAGATTGATCGTCGTATGTTGTATCACGTTACGACTTTCATGTAAGAGTACAATGTGTCCAGCTGGGGTATGTCTTGGAATTTGAAACGGAGCGCTTCCGAAATAGGAAGCTGAGTGAGTTGACCGCGAGTTTGATCAAGTCCTGCCTGACGCATGGCTTAGTGGCTTAAGGGAGAATGTACGCCCAATGCAGCCAATTCTGTGTTCTGCTATTTAGTGCTGCGAGGCTGATAGGCATGTTAGTGGCACCAAGAGATCGTACTAAAAATGTTGGGGAGCAATGACTGGATTCACAGGATCGAAGACGCGGTTTTCTAGCATCATCTCTAAGGCCTCGGAGCAAGCCGATCCCTCAGAGCAGGCCAGTGATCTTTTGAAGAGCTTACAAGAATCGGTAAGTGCCCTTTGGTAGTCGATGGTCCATATGAACCTTAGTAACTGATCTCTTTCCAAAGAAGACGAGGTGTTTTCGTACATCATCAGACGGACTACCGTTTGTCCTGATGAGTGGGACATGAATTGTGACAATTTTAGTGGATTGTCATTCAGCTCTGAAACTTGTTCAGTTTATTATTTGTGCAGTGGGACAAGCTCGATGACAAGTTGGCCATTGGTGGTCTAGGAGTAGCTGGTCTGATTCTATTGTGGGCTTCTACTGGTCTCCTTGGAGTGAGTACTTTTGCTTTCCACTCTGTTACCTATTAAGGGTCCTCTTTACCATCAGCATGCACTTTTCAGTGACGAGTCTCTGATTTTTCTCCCCTTAGATGTCTTCCCCTCCGAGTGCAAGCATAGTACCATTTTATGTTGCTCCATGGGAAGGAGAGTAATGGCAAGTAGCGCAACACGCGTTAAGCTAGTCCGCTATTTTCTTGGGGCCCCAAGGCATGGTCTAGCGCGACAACACTACATGAGCTGATGGGCAGAGGAGCGGATCGGATGGGGGCGGTGATGCAAGAAGTGAAGCAAGGGTTATAGCCAGTGGTATCCTGGAGTTCGCATATATCACTACACTCATAATGCGAAGTCTCACAAGGAGAACAAGTAGCATCCCCTTTAATGGAAGGGCTGTTAAACTTGACGTGGCTGTCCGGCGTCTAGATTAGAAGGAAGTGGACTGTGAAGGAAGTAATAGACTTGGTAGACTGATATGAATTGTAACACAAAGTTTACAGGTTTGGTAAGTTTAATTAGTACAGGGTGTTTGAACAGTACTTTCAGCTTTGGGGCAAGTACAACATGAGAGATGGCCTATTGTGTCAAAACTAATGAATTCTTTGGGTTCGTTCCAAATCAGGCTGTAGACAAGCTTCTGTTGATCCCAGACTTCTTCGAGTTTGTTGGTATCTTGTTCTCTGGGGTAAGTGACGTTGCATTTGCGATCTCAAGCTTTATGCTCATTTGAGAGATCTTGTCAGTGCTATGCCTTGGGTTCTGACATTCTCTATGTCCTTTTGGTTTTCATCTGCAGTGGTTCATCTACCGCTATCTCCTCTTCAAACCCGACAGGTTAACCCTCCTGCAAAGTTCTTTGTTGTTCTTGTGACGTGTTTTGCTCGAAAATGTGGCATTCAGTTTCTTCAAGTGCTAGAAGTAGGAATATGCAGAATAGAACATGACTCTTGCGTGTTTGTTTCCCCTTGTCGCTCAGGGAGGAGCTTCTCAAACTTATCGATGAAGCGAAGGCAAAGATCACTGGTCAGTGACGCGCAATACGATCCATCTGAATTTTGGTGAACTGGTCCAAAGAACCAATTGAGGCTGGAACTGTGCATAGCCAGTACATGTTTCCCCTACGGCCAGGACCAGTTATATGCTCCATTGTAAAAATGTTAATTGTATGAACTTTGAAAATGAATCTCTCCGTAATTCTCCTGTCTCCAACTTGCTACTGCAAGCGATACTTCTGACTGCGATGTGACAACTCCTACTGCCACGACTTTTGGTTTGAAGATTCTGTTGTCTAAATATCAGTGTATAGTAGTTAGTTTACCTCCGACAGCAAACATCGTCAGGATTCTTTTTCTTGTTTGAATCGTGGTCATGCACGTCAAATAAACAAGCACACATTTCTGAGAACATGGTGTCCATTGCGTCGAACCGGAACGAGTTGCCACTAATTGACTCCTGGAGGCAAATGCATTCTCCCGCATTTGCAGACGGGGCCTCGCAAGTTGCCGGGGGGTGTTGTTTTGCTTCTAACCTGCTTTCATTCATGCATGATGTTATGTACCATTGTCATACCGTCAAGAAACAGTTTCTGCGTTGGATTCTAACTTAGTGAGAAGTGCCTTTTATCCTTAAGTGGAGTCTGGTCTTGTTGGCTGTTCAAGCTTGTGCAAAGCGTGGTTTGCTGAGTCCGCACCGAGATAGAAGTAGCGATTGGCCATGCTTCAGATGCATGCCCCAGCTCTAAGCACAACCTACCGCGAACATTTTGTTTCTATTCATCAATCTGAGTTTGGATATTTGGGTATCACGCTTTCGTCACACTTGTTGTTGGAGGCAACGGGAGTATCGACCCGACATCACCAGGTAGAAATCGATCCCGAGGTCAGACAAGAAGAAAGAAGACTCGAGACGTTGATCCAGAAGGTGGGCGAAAGAGACCAGCAGCAAATGGCACTGGACTAGACCAGCTTTCTGCGATGGAGGAGTTCGGAATCGGCGGGGCGGAAGCTTCGGAAAACGAAAGAAGTTTAGGGCGTGATGATGACCGGGAGAGTTTCAAATGGGACGTAGAAGGCACAGTGGTAGGAGAATGGGAAGGCTTTACAGATCCTGGCCCAGACGTCAGTAACACTAGCAAGCCGAATGGAACGGCGAGACCGGACGTTTCTGTCTAGCGCTTTTCGCTCGGAACATCCAGTCTGATCCAGAACTGGACAGTAGTAACAGTACTGTACAGTAGTAGACAAGTTTGACTGTGGTTTGCGTCGAGAGTCGAGACCCCAGAGGAGCTACGTCTTGTCGTTGGGTACTCTGCTTCCAGATCCTCAAAAGTCACATTTACCTTACCCCGCCGCTCTCCATAATGCGCCTCTCGAGTTAGGTGCGGCAACTTGGGCTACTGGAGATGTCGGTTTCCAAGCGGAGTTGGTCTTCGTTTGTGTGACTGATCTTTACTGAGACTCGCCGGCGTCACAGCTCGTGGTTCTGGAATACAAACCTCGCGACCGCAAATATGTCACTGCCTTACGCGGTAGTGGTTGAACTTTCTGCACTTTTTCTACTTATGCGTCCAGTACGCATAACTATTTATTCTAACACCTCTTGACCCCGATAGCAACGGGGAAGTGCTGTTTGTGTTTAATGGGGAACTATCCAACTTTTTCTATAATACCTTATTTGTACGATACTTTTATCTGGAGGATTGTTATTACTTATATTCATCTGCATTTTCCAAGTGAAGAATTATTGGAATATAATAAAAATCAAATTTTTAGTGACATTATTACCCTTTCAAGACGGTATGTAACCTCGTATATAACAACCTAAGATATATATGATAGAAAATAAATTTGATGTTAATCACATGATGAAAATGTTAAATGAATGTTAATAATAACATTCAATGTTAATAAGATATGCAGACAAGCTAAATCAATCACTACATGACTCAACTACTACATACAACTTTCCTTAGCTAGATCAATCACTCAATGACTACATACGACTTTCCGTCCACTTCATACATACATTCGATTGAAGGATTAACATCACCTACACATCACTTGCCTCAACATCTCAAGCGGATTCTAACGTGTCCGTTTGTGCATGCGTAGAAGCTCTTATGATCTCATCTCCGGACTCTCTATCTTCACTCCTGAGACGATGTGCTTTCTGAAAAAGTTTGCACTCTATCTTCTATATTGAGGTGCATGTCACATTTCTTTGGCGCATATGAGAAATTACATGCATCTGGATGAACTCTGGTAACTTTTGATCTCTTAATGTTATCGGGAATATATATATATTAAATGAGAAATATATACTAAATAAGTATAAATAATTAAAATATTCTATAAAGTTATCTGTTAGTCCATGTCTGGAAACACGGGGAGAGCAAGAAATAAACCATAAGTCTTGACTCACCTGCTGCGCTTCAGAAGATACAAGTGCTGTAAACTATACTCATGAATACATTAAGTTACGTAGAGTTTCATTTAATATCTAACCCTTCTTGTCAGAAGGATTAGATACTAAATTAAACGTCTGGATATTTACCTCCTTCATCTTTGGATATGCAGGTGCTATGGGGGAGTGAATATTTGTATGTTAACATGCATGCATCAACGTCTCTCTTCTTTGTGATAAATTAGTCTTGACGATTCCACACATTCTTTTCTCTTTCAAGCTACTGCATTATCCTCTCCACTCTGTTCTATTCTTTTGGTTCTTCTAACTCAACTTGCTCTTACATTATACACCATGTCTTATTTGTGGCATCTTCGCATTACCTCTGAAAAACTAAATGGGTAGTGGGGTTTCAACAAGTACTACTGTACGTACTCAATGTGGTGGCTCTATCTCCTTCATTTTCTCCATCTCGCATACTCAGCAGTGAGACATAACACCTTTATCTAGATCGATTGCTTTATGCTCGAACTCATGTGATTGTATATGACATTTTGCCTCACCTCTTGTGACAAACACTCCCAGTGGTTCAAATAGTTATTATTCTTCATGGACTCTTATAACACATATGCATCTTAAGTATACTGCGACAAAAGTGCATGGACTCGAATAGAGTGGAAATTCTTGGAGAATATTGGTTGTGCTTGGATGATTGGCTCTGGTGTTATATCTATGTCGCAAAACACTAAAAAAATACATTTTTGTCAATCTAGAGGGTTTGTCGTTGCGATTAAGCAGACATATAAATTAAGACTCTAGGTTAAAATATATAAATTAAATTATTTTAATGTATACTCATTATTCTCCCATATTTCATATCTTTCTCCAGACTCTACACTTGACCGAAAAACAAAGAGAAACCTCTCTTCTCCTATACTTCATATTCTTTCAGAATCTTTCCCGTGTCTTTACACTTGATCAAAAAGTGATAAGCGAAGTACACAGAGCCATCCTGAAATTACTATTATAAAAAATAAAATTCGAATATATTATAGTTTATGACCATACTAAAAAGAATACATTTTTCTCTCTCTCTTAAGATGGAGAAGGTGAATATACACGCTTTCCAAATGCACATCGGTATGATATCAGTGTTCCAACTTGCCAAGCTAGGTATGTGTTGGTAGTGTATTCTTTGGAGGGTCAATAACATTTCTTCGAAGGCTATTCTCCTCTGGACAGTCCTCGGAGCTCAGGGTTCCCCACACTGTGTAAGCTTGAGGGTCTCAGTGTGTTTTCTGCTGGGGGCGTTACTGAATAGTTTATTCCATAAATAATAAAGCTCTTCGCTGTTCCATCACCGTTCCATAAAGAAATAGGAAAAAAACATGACATGTACCTTATGTTACATCAAAAGGGGAGAGGACAACTTCTAATATTATGACCTGCTGAATCTTTAGAGTGCAAACCCGACCATGATTATACAATAACCATGAAACTGTCTTGTTTCACTTCAGTCAAAGTTAAATTTGGTATGTATCATATCGCAGTGATCAATATCGTTGTCCCTAGCAAACGAGCATTGGCTTGTTGGTAGCCTCATCCGCTCGTAAGCGTGGCTGCGTGGGGTCGAGTCTTCTTACTGAGAGGGCTCAATCTGTGTAAGGGTAGCAACATTAGTTTATAAAACGCTCCAGGGCGAAAAGAGATATGGGTGATAGAGTCGTGAGCTTAATCAACATTTCATCATAAAAATAAAATTATCATTCTCTAATTAGAGGAACATTCGGTTATAAAACGCTCCATGGCGAAAAGAGATATGGGTGATGGAGTCGTGAGCTTAATCAACATTTCATCATAAAATATAAAATTATCATTCTCTAATCAGAGGACTCAATCTGTGTAAGGGTCATTCTCTAATTAGAGGACTCAGTCTGTGTAAGGGTAGCAACATTCTGCTACAAAACGTTCCATGACGAAAAGAGATCTAAATAATGAATTCGTGAAAAGAGATCTAAATAATGAAGTCGTGAGTTTAATCAACATTTCATCATAAAAAAATCAAAATATCGTTGTCCAACTGGTGTGAGCTCCAGAGCTCAATCGCACGTCTTGCGTTGAAAATACATCTAAATCATGAAATCGTGAGTCTTACTAACGTTTCATCATAAAAGAAACACTGATGGACAATAGATCTAAATAATGAAATCGTGAGTCTAATCAACGTTTCATCATAAAGAATTTACTGTTGTCCATCTAGTGTGAGCTCTAGAGCTCGATCCCTGATGTGTCTTCAACAAATAAGTATCTCCAACCGTCTTTGGCTAATTTTTGCTGGAAGAGGACAAGCATTATTTGTAGAGTTAAAATATAATTTGCAGTTGGTCGACAAAAAATAACCCCGTCATCTGTCCTTTTCTAACAAAGCTGCTTTGAGTTATATTATATTGTTACTGCTGCGCATGTTTAATTATAAATTAGTACAATAATTTAGAAAAATCCGATCACCTGTTCTTTTTAAACTTAACTGCTTTGCATTATATTATACCGTTATCGTTGCATATATTTAATTATAAACTAATACAATAATTTAGAAAAATCCAATCACTTGTTCTTTTTCAACTTAGCTGCTTTACGTTATTTTATATCGATATCGTTGCACATATATAATTATAAACTGGTGAAAGAATTCTGAAAAAACCAATAACCTATAAAAGATAAGATGTCAACCATGTTTTAGATTGCAGGTGTAAGAAATAACATCATGTGGAAGTCTAACATGATATTAGTAATCAGTTCTGCCATTCTACTTATACAACCATCTTGGACAATGGCAACGACTTCAGCTTGGATGTAGGAGGGCATGAAGCTCGATTCCCTCTCCTCTGTTATAGGATCTAATTCTTGAAGAAGTTAGAAGGATGTATTTATTATTCAGTTCTCACCGGACCAAGCGAAGATAACTCATGATCGGTTCAGCAGTAGAATAATTCATCGCTTACAAATAATAGAGATGAATTATTTTAGCAGCCGACGACGAGTCTCATGCCAACACGTAAGGAGCTAAAATCCCCAAAACCCCAGTAAAGAAATAAAACACGAAGACCACTTCTCCACTTGCAGAGTTTGATTAGGAAACAGCATGGGAATACTGACACCGACGTAAGTTCCTACAGGATCTGACAGAACGTTGACGAAGGTCAACTAAGTTGTTCGATTATTGATCATGACCGCCAGTCAGCATTAACTCTTACGATGTAAAACTGCTGCCCTTACTACGTTATCATTTCTGACACAGT
The DNA here is from genome assembly GCA_036924285.1 of Asterella californica. NCBI lineage: Eukaryota > Viridiplantae > Streptophyta > Marchantiopsida > Marchantiales > Aytoniaceae > Asterella > Asterella californica. The sequence continues at coordinate 1,577,218 of JAYKYS010000013.1, forward strand.
ACATTATCGACCGGGTTGTGTCGTCTGGTGTCTTCATTGTCCAATCCTCTCCATAATCTTATCATATGAATAACAAACGGATGGGAAGACCCTATCAAGCCGAACAAAGGAGAAAAAGAGATCCAAAAGGCCGTAAGGTCAGAGTACAGTCAAACTTCTTGCTTAGGAGAAAGTTTAGTGACGCAGTTCATGGAGTCTCGACAGCGTTCACTTAGGCAAGACTGCATAATCACCTCCTCCACATTCAGATGGAGGAGATTTTATGCATGTTTATAAGTTAATATGTGTTAAAAAAGATTATTTTTATTTGTCCAATAGACTTTAGTTATAGTAGAAAGGGTTACGTTTGAACTCACTGTGATTATAGATTTTTCCTTTTCCCAGAGTCCATGTGTTACATTCAGGTCAGAATTATTTAAATTAGTAATTTCAGTTTAAATATATAAATTAGATTTAGATTTATTTTGTACCAGTGCTGTGTGCAGCAAGCGTAATGTTTTGCATGCGTAGCATTTCGCATGTTTGCTTATTGCATAGAGCACTTTTAAAGATTTTTATTTTCAGAATAATCGTATACAATGAATCATTTAAAAAGAATTTAAACCTATATTTCTGGTTCTCTTTTTGTGTCTCTTTGTTCCCACACTCATTTGGGATGCATATATTCACTGTAATTACAACCGCACCTTGAACCCGGATTTTGATGTGCTCGCAGCGCCGCCTCATAGTGTGCAAGATCCGGTTTAGGTGCTAATTAAACTGCATTAACATCTTGCGTTTTTGCGTCTGCGGCTCCGTCGGTTTTTAGACTTCAATTCTTGTCGTTTAAAATTTAGATTCACGGTAAATTCTACGCCCGTGTCTGGCACCGATGGTTGCCTTGCAGAGTGAACCGGCTGTGAGACCGCGGCACTGTAGCGATGCATACGGATCTTTACGTGCCAATTCCTCTCCGCGTTCCGTGTTACCTGCTATAGCCTGGTAATGGTACCGGTCGGCTGGCATAGTGCTGCTGGGGACCTCGGGTGCTCACAAAACGTGGGTCGGAAAGCAGCGACCGCGGCTGACACTGCCGTCGACGGAGCCCAGCCGCACATGCAAAAACTGGTTGAAATGCGACCATGTGAATCCGGCTACGGCAGCCGTGACTCGGGGCCGGCAGTACAGTGTTAGCGCACAAGACACACGGGCATGGTCCTTTGAAGCTCGGGACTTCGAGTCGGCCATCTTTGGAGGCCTCGAAGTGCGAGTTTGCATCTCGTCCTCATAGTTGTGCGAAGTGTGGTTCCCGATCTGATAGTTGCAGCGAGCTTGTTATGTGAGTGTTCTGTCCTACTTGTTGTGCGGAGCAATATTGTCGATGTTTTCTGCCCAAAGCGCCTAGAGTTTCATGCGGTTGACCTGATCTAATCGATCTTCTGTTCCAGAGCAGATCCGTCACGCCATCGACTACTTTCATGATGGCCGCACTCAAGAGTATTTCGCTGTTGCTGTTGCTGTCTTCCCTTCTGCTTCTCCTCCTCTCCGCGCCCTTTGCAGGTATCATCAGACCAAGGGCTGGATTCGTCTTTTCAGTAGTGTTAGCTCGCATCCTTCGTCTGATATCTGAGCTCAACGCTTCGTTACTGCGAGAGAAAATACCCTGCGGAATATGGTATTACTGGAAAGGAGCCGAGGCTTTCTTAGCCTGAACTTCTTATTTGTCGTAGGGATAAAGTTTGCTGTTAGTTATGGCTGGCCGGAAGTGGTGTTACTTTCAAGTATCGGTCACGGGATGGAAAGCATTGAGCAAGATAGGTCAGGGATGGGCAGATCACGAGAAAACTTGAGCATCTGTAGGGTGATAACGATCTAAGTGCAGAGGTGCGTGCTTTGGTTCTTTGAGCTCTGCAAGGGTTTGCGTATCTCTGATTTGCAGCTCTGCTCATGCTAAGTTTTTTGCTGGACGCAGTTGGAACTGAAGGTATAGTCGATGATGAAGTAGGAGGAGCCGCGGACGGCGGAGAAGTAGGACTAGTAGATGAGGGAGTCGACGAGTTTTTTAGTGGCGACTCTCTTGCATCTGCTCCAGGAGTGGAAACTGTGTTTCATTTCCCCAAAAACACTGATAAAAGTGAGTTTTCGTCGATTTATAGATTTTGAAACCTAGGGTTAAAATTCCAACGAATGCCCATTTACGATATGTGATTCAGGATGAAATTTAGTGCGTCACCGTCTTGATGTCGTGATTTTCTGTTTGGATCCTAGTATGTTCTACCTAGCTTGGCAGTACTATCGCAGTTTAGCTGTTAGTTTCTGGTTCGTGAAGTGAGGAAATTAGAATTATATTTCGGTTTTATTCGAACAAGCAAAGAACGATTCCTTACCAGCAGCGCTTTTCGGTTTTTGCAGTGATCACTGCGGGAGAACCTGCAGAGATCATTGTCGGGTTGAGAAATTCTGGTACGTACGATGCAAGGATTAAAGGGGTTTGAGTCCGCACTTGGAGAGCACGAAGACATTGCACAGGAATTCTGTATATTTTGAAGAGCTAGTTACCAGTCGTTTACTTTAACTATTACCGTATTTCTACTTACCACCGCATCTACATTGAACTAATATGTTTTTTACTTAGGTTAATGCATTCTTGGCAACATTCTAAAAGCAAGTGTCGCACATTGTTGTGTTAGTTGCGTATGAAACCGTGCCAACTTGCTTGGTGATTTGCCAGTTCCCAGTGAAAGAAATTCCCTGCGATGACTTTCGTTTGCTGTACCTTGATCAAGCGTTCTGGCTGAATATTTCAAGATGGGGATAACTTTTATGTGTTAGCAGGAAGATGCCTGTACTACTATCTCTAATGAGTGTTCGTGATCGTCATATTCTCTTGTGCAGGAGAGTCTCCTCTGAAAGTCACTTCCGTCAGAGCAAGCATAAACCTGCCTTTTGACCATAGGGTCTTCGTCCAGAACTTTACAGCACAGGTGTGTTGACAATACCTACTAGTGCTGATGTCATGCGTTGAAGGTTCTTCTCCTCAGGGCTATCAGATGTAATATTGCGTGAAGTGAAAATGTTGTCTGTTGAACTCAGGGGAACTTGTGTCATGTTTGAGCCCTTTAAGGTGACGTGGTTTCATAGTACAGGGACTAGGATCTTGTGTGTAAGAAGATAAAACTGCATGTTCTTTAGGAAGTACTAAGATTTATAGCATGTCTTTCAACAGCAGCTGGAATGGCAAGGGATTAATATTATCTTTGTATTTAGGAATTTCCGAACGCCACTGTTCCCGCTGGCGTGCAAGCGTCCTTCCCATACTCTTTCACCGTCAGCAAGTATTTGCAGGTATTATATCCTATCCTGGCTTTGTTTAAATACGCAAGTTATTCAAGTGGCCTACGTAGAGAGGAATAATTGTTGTCCTTTTCACTTCTCATATGTTGCCCTAAAATTGTCCGTATCTTTGAAACTTTAATTTGAGAAGGTTCTGCTCTTACCTTCAGGTTTTAGACTGAGTCTAAAACCTCCAACTAGAATACCTGTTCGTTTGGTATGGCTTATTTTTTACTGGGTTCACCGGTTGCAGCCCGGTGGTTTTGCTCTTGTCGCAAGCATCTACTATGACATTGACGACCAGCCACATAGGACAGTCTTCTTCAATGGTACTGTTGAGGTGATAGAGGCTCACGGCTTTTTCAGTGGTGAAACCCTCTTCCTCATCACGTTAGGATTGGGTTTGCTTGGTCTCGCTGGAATGTGGGTCTATGGACAAGTCAAGATACTGTCGAAGGTAAGGTCTCCATCACTTCTTTTCTGGCTGTTGTTTTCTGTGTACACAACGTTCTCTTTAGGCAGCGCGAAACAAAGTTACTTTCTTCTTTCCACGCAGACTTATGAGGGGGATTAGATAGTAGAGCCCCTCTATTCTCTAGTGGCACTTGTGTAAGGAAGAAGAGAGTTCTTGGGTGTAGTTTGGAGTATAAACTACTCGGTAGACCAGAACTCTTAGTTGAGCATTCTGACCACCAAAAGTTCCCTTTTCCTAGGTCCGTTTGTTTGCAACCATATCCAGATGTTAACATTTCTGCAAGTTATGTATGTTCGAAATTAGTTCGCATGATGCCTGACTCTGTGGAACGGTTGGGTTTTTAACTCGTTGACTGTATAGACTGAATAGATTGTGGCGTTTGATGCTACAGAAGACTAGAAGGACAAAAAAGGTTGAAACAGGTACTCGCAGTACGGATGCCTCCGCCAACGAGTGGTTACAGGTCTTTCTCTCATCCTACGAAGGCTTTGTTGCGTGCTTGCCCAAGTTGGAAGCGCTTAGAAAGTCCATTCTATCAATGAAGTGTAGATGAGCAATAATTATCGAAGCTCTGATCAGATACCTGCCGCCATGGGTGTTATCCTATATTCTGGCTCTTGTATTGGCTTTACTCACAGTTGTGTGCCGACTTCTCCAGGGAACTTCATTCACTGCCAAGCGGCCAACCAGTATCGCCATGTCCAAGAGCAAGAAGAAGAAGTAGATCACGTACCTCAAAATCTATACCTCGGATCGTGAGACGAGTTGTCTGGTTAGTCGGGTCTTGGGAAGGGGCTGGCATGGTTAGGTCAGTAACTTCTGATCTCAGAGTTTCGTTATAGTCAGCAAGGATGCACCACGGTTTGGTACACTGCCCCTTGAATTGCTGCTCCAGCGCTGTTCACGATTTAGGAAAAGCCAGTGCCTTTCAGAGCTCGAGATGAAATTTTTTGCTTGTCCGAAACAGTTTTGTTCTGTGTTTCAGAATTTATGTCACGTAAGTTCTATCCAGCGTTGCTGTGATAGAGAAGAGTAGTACCCGAAATCTGGAGATGCTCTTCGAACAGGGTTTTGTCCATACCTCGTAGGTCAGGGTGGCCGTCACTTAAAAGTTAGGTAGACAGATTTGGGAAGCTTGAGATGTCCATCACGGTTGGTCGGGAGCATATTATGGGTTGCAGTTGCCATTGTCTTCAGCAGCTGGTTACTATCAAATTCACAACTCCCGTCATTCAAATCTGTAAGTCGAAATTCAGAGATATGGAAATGCAAGAGCGAGAAGGCTGGAAGTGATATGTATCAACTGATAAACAACTGCACCACGGGATGGCCAAGTTCTTAAGAGACTTACGGTTAGGTGGATGATTTCTCAGAGCAATATCTTTTCTCATCCAAAGGGCACCATGGTTCCAAGGCCGTCTTCAATGTGTGTCCTTAAAAGTTCAGCTCGACGTTATCATCGTTATTCTTGATTTGAAAGCACAGTCACGGCTTTTGTTTCACTGAGTAGCAACAACCATGGAGTATGGAAGAAACTTGCTGAAGTCTATGACCAAGTGAATAGGAGCGTGGATGAATCTAGGAATCGTTTTCTAAGGCCAGAGGTTCTTTTCTTGCGGAAGAGGTTCGAAGTAGATCTCGTGTGGGGAGATATTCTAATCGGAGTTAATCGTCACCCATATTGTTATAACAATATGGGTGACGTTTCTACAATAATATGGGTGACGTTTCTACAACAATATGGGTGACGTTTCTGATATCATATGAGGCCAAGATTAACCCATGTGCGAGAGACAGGAATTCAAGATAATGGCGAGCGGAGAGTAATGTCTCTGCACGAATAATTACACGTCACATTTTTTCGCGAGGGACGGAATCAATGTAAGAACCGGAAACTCTCCTCAAATCTGGTGGTACCTGCTGCAACTTGTTGCGGTACGCTGTTGTCTGATGTTCTAGAAAGAGTCTGGAATGTGTGGAAGGTCCCGGTACTTTTCGCTCATGTTCTGGTAATGGCCAAATGACCAAACATGTAAAGCTGTGATAGTAGACAAGAAGTTAAGTTGGCTGTGGATGAATCTCCACATGGCTCGTTTGTGCTTATGCTTGTTTCTCTAGAGAGAACGAAGAATATCTCGAAACAAATTTAAGTGCTTGGAATAAATCTCTGCGACAACGTTGACTTTCTGTGAACGTTCTTTTTTACCAGCTCCATGTGAAGACGGAAATGATAGCGATTTAAGCACCAGATAAGAAGCAGGTTGGCAGCCTCCTACACTATTCCTCGACGTACAGAATGCTGCATGTGAGTGTTACGCACTATACCCCTCTGCAAGGACGATGTTTCGTATAAGCCTGAACAGGACGCCCTCTTGACTCCCCAGCGAGCCAGGAATCTGCTGAGACGTGAAGGGATTCTGGCCTAAAAAGGAGTCACGTGGAGAAGACGGGTGCATGAGCGATGTACACTGCATCAGCTTACTCAAAGATCACTTCAGTAGGCGATGCGATGCTACTTCATATGAATATGTTGTATGCATGAGTTTTTACTTACCGGTGTGTGATATTTTATGAGCGATAGCGACCTTAGAGTTACTGATAGCGAAGCTTAGCCCCAATGTTCTTCCTCCCTTCGGGAAGTTGCTTTGCCCTTCGGGTCCTTCTTCCCCTTGTATGGCTTGTTGGGGTCTTCCCCTCCGTTGGCTATTAATTGCGTCGCGTGTTCGCTTCTGTAGATACCATCATCCAGTGTTCCTAATAGCTTACTAGACACTACCATGCTTCCCATAGCAATAACCGGTCCTGTTCAGTGATGACGTAAGAGAGTAAGAGGGGTTTGCTACCACAAACTTCAATCTGCACAACTTCCGACTTTACCGTGTGCTGAATGGAGGGTTGAAACCGATACTCCCTCATTCCAGGGACGACAATCGCCAGTTCTGTTTCAGAGGAAATGCAGAAGCGATCCAGCACAACATAGAACAGTTAACCCAAACTTTAGTTTAGTTTGTTTTTCTCTTTTTATTCCGATTCTTTTCAGCCTGACTCCGTATCATCGTCAGACCCAACGCACCGTAAGACAGCAGTTTTTTCAATGTTTTTAGGCTGACTCCGCATCGCCATGGGGTTTAATTGCTGTATCCAACGCCCCGCAAGGCGACAGCTTTGCCATGGGCTTTCATCGTCGGACCAGACGCACCGCGACGCAATATCTTTTAAATTACTTCTAGGTTGATTCTGTTTTGCCATGGGCTTTCATCGAACGATCGTCGATGGCAAACTGCAGCACGAGAAATTCTTCCCGGGCATTTCTTTGTGACTGACCGACCGCACGGCCAAGAATGTTGCTAGAATAGTTGTTTGAATCGTTTCTAGGTTGAGTTGTCTCCTATAGGCTTTCATCGATCGATCACTGATGGTCAATCGCGAGGCGAAATGTTGGCCTGAATAATTTCTGTGAATTACTTTTAGGTTTACCGAGCGATCACAAGAAATGTTGCCCGAACATGTTTTAGTTGTCTTTAGATTGACTCTGTTTCGCCATGGGCTTTTATCGATCGATCGCAGATGCAGTGTTTTAGGTTTATTATAATTGTGTTTAGACTGACCGATCGCACTGTCAGAAATGCTGTCCGAACATTCTCTTTAATTGTTTTCAAGCTGAATCTGTTTCGCCATGGGCTTTCATCGATGGATCCACGTTGCAGTGTTTTAGTCTGACCGTAATTGCTTTTAGGCGGACTCATCGCACCGCGAGAAATGCTAGGTGAAGATTTTTCTCAATTGTTTTTAGGTTCACACTGTTTCGCCATGAACTTCATCGATCGATCGTCAGAACTGTTTTTAGGTTGATTCTGTTTCGCCATGAGCTTTTAGAAAAGAGAAAGAGTTTTCTTTTTAGGTCAAGGAGGTCCAAAGGATCTCACTTGCATAATGGGAGATGGATACTACAGTCCACTGGAACTACAAACAGTGGAACCTGAAGATAGCCACAAGAATGAACGTGGAAGACATACGACGCTACTGGAGGATTGACTTCCACAGTTTCGCCTCAAGGCTAGCTCAAGCAATCAGAATAGTTCTGTGGAAGTTCGCATCGTTTGTACAGCACAGACATTCTTCAACTCGCGAGTTTGACGAGGTACAGCTCTATAGAGAAGTTTAATGCACGAGAAAGGTAGAAGTGTCGACAAAGATTGATGGGATCGATCTTGACTTGATAGCCCGGTGCAAATCATCATCTGAAGTAGCCAATTATACGAGGACAAACACACCTGTGTAAAACAGGAGGGGGACATGGCCGCCGCCCCTGCAGCAGCAGCATAACCAGTGCTGATGTCAAGGGCAAGAAACCTCAGAAGTTGATCTTCAAAGGAAAGAATCAGAGCAGTGAATCGCCTGATTGCGTCCTTCTATTCGGCTCCTCCTCAGCGAACTTGCGTGGAGTTTGATATGCTGCGACATTCGAGCGCATTCTTTCCACTTACCGGAAAGAGGACAAGGAAGTTGAATCCCGACGCCGAGCCCGCTAAAGTAACTCGACAGATCTCACAAGTTTGAAGGAACTCGGAAACTGCCATAGTTGATGAGAAAGCATGGTTCCTGTGACGTTCGAGCTGTGAATATGATTTCCATGTAGACCACTCGATGAAACTCGTTCAGTTTGAAAGTCCAAGTCAATATTAAAGTTATCCTACATCCGAATACAGTTCAAGCAAACAGCAGCACATTGCGGATTCTTGATCCATATAGTGTAATCTATCCATGTTGAACATCAAGGTCGCGTAGCGCAGTGGATTAGCGCGTCAGACTTCGGATCTGAAGGTCGGGGGTTCGAATCCCCTCGTGATCGTTTTGGTGCTGTCTTCGGATCGGAAGTATGCACTGTGTGTAATTTTCAAGCACTTCTCCTAAAACTATGTATGCGTTGTGAGTGTCAGTCATATTACCATTGGATAGTAGCATTGCTTGTTGCTCATTCATTTACCCTGCTCAAGAACTGAGCAGTTTAAGCTATTACCCAACCTTTTTGACAATAAGGGTTTTGTAATAAATTAAACTTTCATTAAAGAATTTACAAAATTGACTTTTCAGAACTTTCGCAGCCAGCAGTTCACTAATGGGTTATTCTTTTCTTTGTCTCCTTAGATGTAATATGTAACGGTTAATGATATTTTTATTTATCTCTTAAATATACAACTTTACGTTAATATTTTTATATTTTCTAGTAATATTTAATGCAAACAAGGTGCTACGCTTGCAGTGGAACTGCAAGGTTATGTATTTGAGATTTATCCGAATCTAGATTTTATTTTATTTTCTCTAAGGTTCATCTAATAATATAAATACACTCAGACAAAAAATTTTTCCTTTATGGGATTCACAAGCGTAATATAGCTATACATAATCTCTCCAAAGGAAAGTTCAAACCAATTTAGGTGTACAACCAACTAAAGAAGATAAATAAATAAAATAAAATATAGGTGTAGGTATAAAATAAAATAAATATTTATATATTACTTTTGGTTCGGGAAAAGATATTGTTTTGTTTCAAGAAATCATCAAAATTTTATTTAATAATATTTAGTAGACAGTAAATAATTAATTATAAAAGTAATCACATAGTGTAAAGCTAATGGAGAGCTTTGATTTAAATCATAATTTACTAGATTCGATTCTTGCAAAAAATCCTATCAGCAAAAGTAAATTTTGGTACAAGTTCTCAGTTTCTTTGTCACATACAGCAAGTCCGTAAAATGAAGGCCTCCTGTTTAGAAGTATATATGTACCCAAGATAAAACATTTACCATTTTAGCAGCTGGGTTTTAAATAGAAAGTCTCTTTGCATAGAAACGACAAAAATATCACACATTCTCTTTCTCTGTTTTTCTTCTTCTCACTTAAGTAATCGAGAATTAGCTATGCAAATACATAGCAAAGGATTGAACGTGCAAGCATGTTCCAGATCATCTTCCATTGCTGCGGGCCTAAGTCAAAGAGCCATCGGGCATTAACGATGTCAACCAATGGTTACTTGCATGATGACATTACCATGGCAACTGAAAATGAAAAATCTGGTCCCGCAGTGGAAGTACTCAGATGTTATAGATGCCACTCATCCCATTATGTACGTACTATAGAATTTGCTATACGGAAGCGAGTCAAACACTATATTATTTGCTACATGTGATCTGTTTCGTGCACGTATCGTCATGTTGCACCAGCGGAAGTTCTTTACTCAGTAAGTTACAAAAATCATAACTTTAACTTACAAATCACGGTCAGAAGTTAGCATCTATCCACACTTATCTTAATCTCATTTGGTGCGGACCGGAGCCAGACTGTCTCTCTATCTCTCAAGCTCAACATTCTTTAAGTCCCGACCTAGACCCGGCTAGGTCAGCCTCAAAACATGAGCTTTAGGACCTTGGACTTCATGAAAAATCCAAGGTCCTAAATGGTACCTCTAGCACACATAGCGGTCCAACCGCATGTGATGTCCGTCTGGGTCAAAGTTCCCAAACAGTAGTCTAACCGTCGTCTCATTCTTTAGTCTTGCCTCAGCTCTTGGATCGGTCTCAAGTCTAGACATCCAAGTCTAGATTGTAAACCCTCCGTGGTCTTATCGGTCAACTATCTCGAGTCGCTTCCAACGATGTCAAGCACGGCCCAAATAGACACCCGAGCAAAGAGTTACGCTTCCTCGAGTCCAAATCTTCCTTTTCCTCCTAATTTAGCTTTGGGACGCGTATCGAAGTTACTCTGGAGAAAATTGATGACTTTCATCCATCTGATCTCTCCTGCTCCTCCCGCTCGTCGAGCCGGTTCTAATGATACCAAGCACGACTCAAATGGATATTCAATCAATGAGTTATACCTTTCCAAGCTGAAATCACCTCTTTCTTCTCAATTTAACTTGAGGACGCGTCTCGGATTTATCCTTGTAGAACTCTCATTTTTTTCTCCAGTCTCACCTCAAGACGTATCTCGAAGTTCCTTGACAAAAAGTTATCCTTGATAGAAAATGATCAGTTTTCTCTTTCGAGACACGTCTTGAAGTTCATCATTTATCTATTGAATTTCTAAACCCATCTGATCCAAATCCAACCCTCTCAAAAATCACGGAGGAAATCTAGCAGTCTCTCGATGTCTTGACCCAAAATCCTCTTTAAATCACCCCGGTGGCATAACTTTTATACTTTTTGACAAACAGCCCACCTAAGTTCACGTGTTATCTTCAAGTTCTGTCACATGTGCACATGCATGGATCACATGACATCCATGCAAGATGTCACATGTCTTGCTCATACATTGCCACATCAACAACTCGACCAATCAACAACCACCACGTCATCTTATGCACAAAGTGCCACATCAGCATCATACCACCACTTGTCAACATAATGTCAGCATGCATGGATACGTGTCATGTCATCATGTACATCCAGTCAGCAAACTGTCACCTCAGTAAAAATACCACATCAGCAAAAAATGGACACATGTCAAATTTTCACAGCGACATATTTTTGTTTCTGATATGTCAGAGAAAGTGCCATGTCAGCATTGACATCTCAAAATCCTAAAAGTGAAATTGCTAGTAACTCTCTCATCTTTGCTATGTCCGCGACGATAAAAATACCAATTTTGATCTCATTGCAAATCTACCCAATGCTACTCTCATAATCATGTTTGCAATAAGTTGAGAAAACAGTTTTTCTATGACATTGGTTTCACACCCTAGCTGATATGAGACACAACATCCACTTCCTCTAAATCTATGCATCCTCCAACATGCGTCAAAGACACACAACCAAAGAGTGGACCAGCACGTCAAACAACCCCATCATCTTCTGTTGGTCCATCCTCATCGTCCTCATCCTCGATATCTTCAAATCCAAACTCAATGTCAAGATCTTCGAGATTCATATCTTCACTCGTTTATCCGTCACTAGTACCTTCAGCTTTGCTCCATCAAGCTCCCGTAATCCGGATGTAGCATTGTCAAACACCTTATCCACCACCGCTTCGAGAACTTCCTTAAAGCGCTATGTTGGTTGTCTAAACTATTGTCGTAGACAAGAATCCAATCACCCTCCTTGATCTCTCGAGATCTTAGCTGATTTGCTTATCAAACCTTACTTTGTTCCACAGTCGTGTCATCTTCAATCTATCCAAAGCAATATCAACATCCTCGAGTCTTCGTTCTAGTTGACGAACTCGATTCGCTAAAATTCCTCTCTTGTTAGACTATTCTCCCAAGGCAATACACTCCATGTCGGAACATATTTCTCGGCATGATAGGTTTCTGATCCGTCATAAGCTCCACAAGCATGTATCCTATCATCGAGTTGTGTATCGTGTGATCAGCCCATAAGACAAATGATAAGAGTAGAGGTCATTCTTGTGATCTTTCGTTTGCAAGCTTTCACCATGGATGGATGATCACATTCATTTTTCATATTGTCGTAGAGCATGAAGTTTGATCTGAGAATACACGAGGTATCTGGCTACAGAGAGATACAGCAAGACCTTGGACCAACTCGATGAAATCCTTGCACCTTCACTATCCAATCTATCAAACTTTGTCTCTGTTTCTACTGACCTAACCTGATCTTAGGTGTAACACACGTTATCGTGTCGGATTTTGCGTGAAGGATGTCCAGGAAAATGTGAGGTTCCTGGCTGTGGAGATGTTGTGTGCTGAAACAGAGACAAGACAGAGAAAAACAACCACGAAAACGAACGCTACGATATATACCAACTCCAAATGTATGTACACTGCCGGTTCTTTCTCCTAAGAGCACAGAACTGAAAAACAGACCAGAGCGGTCTGTAACCTGCTTCAAAGCTCTTAAAACAACCTTTGATTCTCAACCCTGACCCAAAAACACCGAAGCGTAGCTCAAAGCAAGAGAAACTTCCCTTTGCTAACAAGCAAAGCCACAACAGTATCACGCGATCCAAACCCAAGTCCAAACCACATCCATGTACAATTTCTTAGCTAAAGCTAGCTATCACAAGCTATATATAGCCAACTAGAACTCTAACGAACTCAAAAGAGCAAAACCCGTAGCGAAGAAACCGTAAAAGGTCTATCTGTGGACTTCCTCCTTTCGCTGAACGGACTTCAGATGTCGATAGGGTCTCCTCCGTTGACTCCGTTAACCCAAGAAACCTTCAGATCTGACTCCCAACAGCCGAGATATCGTCGATTTTCTGTTGCAGCTGACCGAACCTTCAAAAATTCCTCCCTGTGGCTTAAAACCGCACACATCACACAAACGAATCGTCTAAACTGATATCCGTCTTCTCTGGCAGATAGATCTAGCTACCCTGAACCCAACAAGACTCCAAACAAACCGTTTGGAGTTCCCCTTGCAAAACCACGCAAGAAATTTGATCGCATGTTACAAAAAATCTGACGTAAATCAGCTCCTTGCTGCTCAAACTTGCTCACCACACCCAAACCAACAATCCAATTCACGTACAGTCTTCTCTTATGCGTACATGAAGACTCCTTGATCGCGTAGGCACCAAGAACAAAGAGCTTGGCTCACCGATCGCAAAGAACAACCCAATCTCAGATCGCAGACGAACAAAAATCTGATGTAAGCGCTTCCTTGCGAGCCAGTTTCACTCAAAACTCTCAAACCGTCCGATGAAACTTCGTATCGTCTTCAATTTCTTGTAGAACTCGTTGTTCTGATCCCGATGGATCCAAGGACAGCAAATTTGGACTCCGGAACGGCCCGAACGGTCCAACTCTCCTTCATAGATAACTGAAAACTTCCAATCTGCTTCCTGCGTCTCAATTTCTCTCAGTACGCACTCCCCGATCCGTCTCTTCCCAAACCGTTTGAACTAGTGCGTAGCCTGCATAGATCTGAATCCAACGACGCCTTGCGCGCTTACATTGGACTCCCTAATTCTCCAAAACGTCCACCGACAAGTCGCAGGAACAAGCAAGCGCCTTAAGCAACCCCCTTGTAACAGTCTCTATACGTACGAAGTTCTCTCAAAAATGAGGAAGCATGCCCCTTGCGTCTTTAATATAACGCATGGGGCTGCAAATACCCAGTCAGCAAGTAAACTAGGACCTAGCTTGATTTTCTCTTCTTTCGAGTCGCATAACTTCTCTAGTAAGTGTCCAAATGAAGTAGAGAAGATGCCTATGGAAAGCTGACAATGAGCTCTACCCATCTATGTGATGAAAATGAAGATCCAAAGTTGTGCCAAAAGCTCGTAAGCTGGGGCCTAGCTTGTTTTCTCCATCTTTCTAATCTTGTAACTTCTCCACTAGGCGTCCAAACGCAGTAGACAAAGTGTCTATGAAAAGCTAACAAGGAGCTCTGCCCATCTATGCGATAAAAGTGAAGATCCAAAGTTGTGCTAAAAGTCCATAAGCTGGGGCCTAGCTTGTCTTCTCATGAGTGTCTTTGGAGTGACAAGCATCGAAGTCTGAATTTCATGTAGGAGCCGATCCACGACACGACAACATGCACCACACAACACAACCAGACGTTCAATCTTATTCTAAGTACAAGAAAGATCATATATGATAAACATATGCTTTAGACCGCAGAAGCACCTTCAAACAATCCCTTAGGCAAGCTTGTGCACTAGCAATACCTTCTTCATTGTTTTTCTCCAACAAACTACTTAAAATGCTCAATTTTGACTTTCTACGGTTAGCTGATATGAGCTTCATTCAAGATGAACCTTATAACAATAGATAGCTTTCTAGTGATACTAGTAACAAATTGTCTGGATCAAGATAACTCCTACCACAATGGGTCAAAATTGATCATTTCTAACACTTCTAACATGAAATGTCTTAATCTTTCTTCCTGACCCGCATGTTTAATTACATTTTGAGCAATCAAACAAGCTCTGAACTCAGCATGCAACATACCACTAGAAAGTTTGTCTTCTAGAGCTTCCAACAAGGTAAGGCATGCATGCAGCAAGCAACCAGTGAGCTCGAGATGTGATGCCGAGGACAACGGTACCTCGCAGTTAGAGATTTCTAATCAACAACTTCAACGCCTTCTATAACGCCTTCTATTATTATGATCTCCGTGTCAAATTCACAACATAGCTTCCTTGTCTCATTTGCAGCACCTCCTAGAAGTTCCTCCTCCAGTTCCCAAGTCGTTTGTTCAAAACCAACCAAGTGATGTAGGTGAAATCACTCTTCTTCTTCAAAACCCGCCACGCTGTAATCTGAACTTCGGCAATCTATTGCTGTCACCTCGAACTTCCAACTGGGCTCAAACTTCATCAAAAATTTCCTCTGACCCCTAACTAGTACTCTCTGAAATTTCAGCTTCAGACCCAATTGCTCGAAATGGATCAAGCTCTTTGTCTGTGTTGACTTATGAGCTTTACAAACCTTGGTGGCTAAAATCCACGACCCCAACACTTTCTCTTAACCAATGAGCAAAAATTTCACAAGTAGTAGGCTGATAGAGCACAATCCAATCCTGGAAATTTTCACTTAGAGATTAGATCTCATGTTCATGAAACAACTCAACCCTTGAATCCAAGTAAAACAATTTTACTTTTATCTCTCAACTGTTATAGTCAACTTCAGTCGACATTTCGAGGTCTAATTTATCCAAATGTATGACTAATTACATCAATGCAACCAGCACGGCATCAACTATTCAATCCTCTTGATAATACCAAAAGATCACCTCTCAAACTCTCGAGGCACTCAGAAATGTGACTCGAGATACGCATTTGATCCCTTTGACTTTTACGATCATAACTCCACACTCAAAACTCCAAATCAATCAATCTTTCCCTCTAGATTGTAGCCCAACTCGAGAGCTTTCCAAAGAGAGCTCACACTCACGAATGAATCTAAGGAAGGTCTCCTAAATCCCGAAATCATCCTTGGAACTTGATTGATAAAAAATAGATCAATGAGAAAGAAGATTGGAGATCACTTATCTCTTACTTGATACTATAGATCGAGTTGTAACCTTAAAACACTCTCACACCTTCAAAGCTTGAACAAAAATACTCTGGATTCTGAACTTAGCATATGATAATCATTCTCTTCTAATGATAGAGATAATAATGATATGAAAATACACGAGATTGATGAATGCAAAGTCAAGATAATGACCTTGAATCTATCTACGGTGAAAGATATGACAACATCACTTGATTACAATACTCTCATCAAAGTTTCTCATGATCCACGCACGATGATTGATCTTCCGCTGGTAGTGACATCAGATATCAAACATGTCCATTCACCAGTCAAAGTAAAATGTATACAATCAGGTCGTAATTCTCCTTGTACGTGATGATCGGCAAGATCACTAGAGTAGACAAGTCTATCATCCTCCCTATGAACTCTTCATCAAAATAGATAACGAACCATTGTCAAAAGTGATCATGATGGATGTAGTGAAGCTTAATATGAAATAGATTCAAGAATAATAGTAAATAAATGATAAATGATGTTACCTGTCTTTATGGAAGCCAATAGACGTGAAGGAAGTTTTAGAAGAGCGCATTCTAAATGCGAAGGTCGAATTCATGCTGAAGGAGGTTTTAGACATCGTCAAACATGAATTTCAAGATGTCATCATGAACATCATTAAACAAAAGTGGTAAATTACAAAAGAAGTCGTTTTGACACACTTTCAAGGGTATCCAAAGATGAGGAATAGGAGCTTGCAAATTGCAATGTGTAACCTTGCGAGGAGGATAAAGATAGAGGTCGTTGAGTGCATTTTCACGACGAGGAGAATGACATGAGGTGAAGCTCGAGCCATTACAATCGCAGTCATTGGGTTTCAATAACCACAAAAAGTTTCGTACAGATAAGAGATTTGGAGGAGCCCATCGTTGCTTTGAATGATCATGAGTTTGAGATAAACATCATGTCAAAAGACCTATACAAGAAACAACGATGGTCTATCAACACTGAGCATGGACGAGTACGTTCGAGTAAAAGAGAAGAGATCTGTATGAGACATGTCTGGATGTTTGAGTGTGGATCGATGATGTGAATATCGAGCAAAACTTCTTTGTGCAAGAATCCACATCGTATCTTTTGATCCTCTGATAACCGTACATCATAGGTACAAGGATGAAGACAAGGGTTTGGACGATGGATCCGCATACGCAACGATCTGATGTCAAGATGAGACGAGGGAAGTACAATTCTTAACTGCATCACCAAACCACGAGCATAATTGAGATCTCATGAGAGAGAATCTGCTTCTAAAGGTGGAGAAGAATTTAGAGATTTTCAGTAGGTGTCACTATGAGTAAGATTATAGTGATACGCTAGAGAAGGTACTCTCTTCTGAAGATGAAAGTACCTTTTGTACAAGGTTTGTTAGATTTTCAGAGTGCGAGATTGTTGTAGACACGAAGGTTTAAAATAGAATAGAAAGGAAAAACGACGTGTGCGTGAGGTTGAGCTTGATTGCTTGAGTTGGATGAGCTAGAAGAGGATGAGTGGATTTTGTGCATTTACCAAGAGGATGGATTGGAAGATCCATTGAAGGAGATTACATCGATTGGGTGGGAGGATGACGACGAGTCATGCAGATTCATTTGAGAGAGGTTTATTCGATAATCGAATCATTCTAGGCACCAAAGATTCGGATTACGACGAGATACAAGACCATCGATAAGAATGTTAAACGAGTAGCTAGACCTTTATTGGAGGATTCGAAAGATCAAGTTGAACGAGCATAGAGGAAGTAGAGCTTACAAGATTTGACAAGGATAAGACATAAGTTCTCGAAAACAACTCTTGAAGAACTTAAAGTTGAGACAGATAGTTTGCTTCTACAAGAGGAGCTGGTGTGTTTCAAAGAAATGCTTTTACGACATGAAAAAGTATTTGCTTCCGAACCTAATG
Source organism: Asterella californica (assembly GCA_036924285.1). Taxonomy (NCBI): domain Eukaryota; kingdom Viridiplantae; phylum Streptophyta; class Marchantiopsida; order Marchantiales; family Aytoniaceae; genus Asterella; species Asterella californica. The sequence continues at coordinate 1,594,896 of JAYKYS010000013.1, forward strand.
AGATAAGGTGTGTGGATCCGTATGTTGTGACGTCGATGGTCATCTTTATTGTATCACACGTACCTCAGAACTTGAGACCGATTTTTGTACCAAAGGCACATTTATTGAAGTTGGTAGAGTTGCTGAAGGAGAAGATGAGAATGAGGATCTTAGAGTCATCTTTCGTGTCGTATTCTAGTCGATGGTTCAGATGTCGATAAGACCTTCTTTCCTGGTTCTATTGGACTCAAGAACTATCAGATCCGACTCTGGACAGTCGTTATGGTTTATTCAAGACATGCAGCTTGTGAATGTCGTAACAATCAATGTCTTACATGAAGGGTGAAGAGCTACGATATTATACTCATGGACAAAGGATTGATCTGAGTTTTGGATCTTCTATCACCGAAGATTGGTGTCCCAAGTGGTTTAGCCTACAGTCCTCTAAGAGAAAGGTCGTGGGTTCAATCTTTTGCGGTCACGGTTGATATCGCTGATTTTCGGTCGCATGTGATCGAACTTTCAAAAATTCCTCCCTACGGCTTAGAACCGCACACGCCGTCCAAACGAGTCGCTTGATCTGAGATCCGTCTTCTCTCGTAGGTATATCTAGCTGCTTTGAGCCCTACGAGATTCCAAACAAGCCATTTGGAGTTCTCCTTGCAGAACCAGCAAGAACTTTGGTCGCAGGAGGTAAAAAACTGAAGTAAATCTACTCCCTGCAGCTCAAACTCGCTCACCACACTCAAACCAACAATCTAATCCACATACGGTCTTCTCCTATGCGTAGGTGAAGACTCCCTGATCGCGTAGGCACCAAGAACGAAGAGCTTGGCTCACCGATCGCAAAGAACAACCCAATCTCATGTCGCATACGATGAAAAACTGACATAAGCGCTTTCTTATGAGCCAATTTCACTCAGAACTCTCAAATCATTTGACGAAACTTAGTATCGGTTTCAATTTCCTGAAGAACTTAGCATTTTGATCCCAATGGATCCAAGACTAGCAAGTTTGGACTCCGAAACGGTCCGAACAGTCCAACTCCCCCACAGATCACTAAAGTCTCCTAAAAACCTTCCCTACGTCTCAATTTCTTCCAGAACACACTCTCTGATATGCCTCCTCACGAAGTGTCTTAACCAATGCATAGCATGTGCACATCAGAACCCAACGACACCTTGCGCATTTGCGACCTCCAAATCTCTCAAACCGTCTGTTGACAGGTCATAGGTGCAAGCTAGCCCCTTAAATTACCCCCTTACATCAATCGCTGTACGTACAAGTTTTCACAGATAATGAGCTAACATGCCCCTTGCGTCCTTAGTATAGCGTCAGGAGCCACAAATACCCAGTCAGCAATAGTAAATTAAGGTCTAGCTTGATTTTCTTTTCTTTCGAGTCTCGTAACTTCACCACTAGGCGTCCAAATGAAGTAGACGAAGTGCCTATGGAAAGCTGACAAAGAGCTCTACTTATTGATGTAATGAAAGTGAAGATCTGAAGTTGTGCAAAAAGTCCATAAGCTAAGGCCTAGCTTGCTTTTCCCATCTTTTGAGTCTCGTAACTTCTCCACTATGCGTCCAAATGAAATAGACGAAGTGCCCATGGAAAGAGCTCTATCATCGACGTAATGAAAGTGAAGATCCGAAGTTGTGTAAAAAGTTCATTTTTAGTCTCATTAGCGTCTTTGGAGCGATAATGATCAAAATTTGATTTTCAGATAGGAGCCGGTCCACGATACGACACCATTCGGGCCGTTCTAGAGTCCAAACTTGTTGTCCTTGGATCAATCAGGATCATAACACCGAGTTCTTCAAGAAATTGAAGACGATATTAAGTTTCATCGGACGATTTGAGAGATGTGAGAGAAATTGACTCGTATGGAGATGTTTACGTCAGATTTTTATTCGCTTGCGATCTGAAGTTGAGTTGTTCTCCACGATCGATGAATCAAACTCTTAGTCTTGATGTTTATGCAATCAAGAAGTCTTTAACTATGCATAGGAGAAGATCCTACGTATATTGGATTGTTGTGTTGTACGTGGTGAGTGAAGTTGAACTGCATGGGAATGATTTATGTCAGTTTTTCACTTCTTGCGACCAAACTTCTTGCATGGTTTTGCGAGGAGAACTACAAACGGTTTGTTTGGAGTCTCGTTCTATCTACCAAAGAAGACGGATCTTAGATCATGTGGTCCTTTTGCAGATGTACTTGATTTTAAGCCGCATGGAGGAGTTTTTTTGAGGTCAGATCACTTGCGATCAAAAAGTTGGAGATATCTCTGCTGTCGAGAATCGGATCCGAAAGTTCTTGGAACTAACGGAGTCAAGGAGGAAGACCCTATTGATATATGAAGACTATTTGACGAAAAGAGAAAGTTCTCATATAGGCATTCGTTGGTTTCTTCGTTACGGTTTCATCTTTTTGGATTCGTTAGAGTTCTAGTTGGTTATGTACGACTTGTGGTAGCTAGTTTTAGTTAAGGGCTTATACATGGATGTTGTTTGGACTTGGGTTTGAATGTGTGATATTGATGCAAAGCTTTTTGTTTGAAAAGGAATGTTTTTTTTGCTTTGAGTTACGCTTCTGTAGGTTTGGATTGAGATCCAAAGACTTGTTTTAGGAGGTTGGGTGCATATTACAAATCACTCAAGTATGTTTCTCAGTTTTGTGTTCTTAGGGAGAAAGAAACAAAAGTGTATATAAAGTGAGAGTTGGTATATCTTGTGAAGCTTGTTCTTGTGGTTGTTTCTCTCTTTCTTGTCTCTGTTCAGTACACGGTATCTCCATAGTCAAGAACATAGTGTTTTCTTCATGTAAAATCTGATACGATAACGACTTAGCCGAGAGAATTTTCAAATTCTCTCAACAAATCTATGACTTGCAACTCCTTGTTGGGTCGCTCAACCCACTCCAAAAATGACTTCTTGGTAACTCGATCAGAGTCCTCCAAGTGCTCAAAGATCTCAGGCACTACCGCCAGCTCAAATGTTTCAATCATTTTGTCCTCTGGCACTTGATTCAACTCCATTTCTTTCACATAATGCCTCAAGTAGCTCGAGATATTTCTCTCATCAAATTGGTCGACCTTACGTACAATTGCTTGCAGCACTTTCGTCACCAAAGCTTCTTTCTGCTCATTCGCTTGTTGTTGCTTCATGAACAGCATAAAAGCCTAGAACATGTGAGCACTTGAAGGATCCAATTGTGTCCTTGGCATCCTTCTTGAACTGCCCCCTCCATCCCCGCTCCCGTCCTCACTCATGGTTGTTTTCTCGTTCTCAACCTTAACATTTTCCACCTCGGATCTTTCACGTCGAGTTCATCATCTTTTGTATCATAGGGTGCGCAAGATGTGATCGAGACTACACTGAGATATCTGGCTATAGAAAGTATATGTGGTTAAGAAAGAAGAACAACAACATTATCGAGGAGAGTCTTCTCAAGAAGGATGAACCTTCTAACTATGACTAATTGCGAGGATAGAGATTGAATGTGAAGACAAGAGACAACCAGCTTGTCTACAGCAACCAAAGTCTTTTACAAATATCGATTTTATTCGATAGTTGATCCTTGCTCAATAAGATCAATTTTTATTCACCAAAAGTTACCTCCAGATACAACAATAGATGAAATTGAACTTCCAATCCTTTATTCCTCTTCTTGCAACCTTCTCACACTTGAAAACCTCAAAACTCCTATCCTCTCAATCCTCATCTTCCTCTCTATGCATCAAAGGCTCTCTTAGATAACAAAAAGAGCAATATTCTTAATCACATGATGCGGCACTTTTCTCTTAACTAACACCTCAACTAAGCACCCCTCCAACTAAGCTATGATTCTTATAAGCAAACTTGCGTATCAAACAAGCAAGCCCTTACTTATTAAAAATTTCTTGACTTTTGATGTCATCTTGATACCACTTCTATTCTAGTACATGTCATCTAGTGTCGATCAAAATCACAACTGTAGAGTCACTCCACATGGCTTACAGTCCCTCCATTGCTGCACCACGTAGCTCTTGATCTTAACCGAAGTGACATGTGGAGACTTAGACCAGGAGTCCACGATTAGAGATACAGATCTCCCGTCTCTAGATATGGACGTTGTTACATCCAACATGGACTCTCATCCAAGAGGTCAACATGCCAGAATATGAAACACAACCAGGAGGATTTGATCTTGAGACCTATTTTTCCTAGGTGGGTGCCTCTACCACTGAGGATGGTCTCTGTCCACGTTAAAAAGAGAACTAAAACTCATAGATAAACTTAAAGGAAATTACTTCTATATTCTGTACTACTTTTCTCTACGTCAATCTTAATGTATAGCTCCATTTTTATTGAATGAAGAGTCAAAACTATAGTACTCACTAACAACTATGTACTTGTATCCTCAGATTATGGATCCAAGTCACGAGTCGAAATCGATGGACTTTTCTCTTTCACATTTTTTATAAATTAAAAATTGTATTAACTATTGCATAGAATGTTACTTCTCACAACCGAAGACACGAGTTCATTCTCCTCAACAAGCTCCGCATTCTTGTACTTTCAGTCTTTTTTTAAGAGATATTTTAACTCAAGCTAGGGGTAGCTTGTCTAGCTCAGCCTTAGCTTAACTCCTGTCCAGCTTCACAGCCAGCAGAATTTAGAGACCTTAGAAAATTCACTAGCGGCAGAACGTCCAAGAAAACCGCGCTTCAGGAATTTTAAAACCGGCCCCAACAGCTCATCTATCCGCGACTCTAATTTTTTATCGTGAAAAAACAACTTGTCACCTTCCGCCTATTTCCCTAACAGTCACTTTGCATACATATATATATATTCTAACCGTTTTGAAAAGATGAATATAACCGGCCTGAATGAATAATCATGTACTAACACAAAGTTCTTTCACAGAAAGCAATAAGGGGTCATGAATCGTTTGCTGAAGGAGAGCTAAAAGTTGTGGATGAGAAATAATACTCTGCGAAAGATTCGACTCTGAAATGCAAGGAGAATCTACATCACCAGTAAAAAGTCGTCTGGTCTCTGGACATGTAAAGCAAAGAGTCATATAAATGTGGAAAGGCTGCAATAAAGCGAATTTTATTTCTGTGTCTGGAGGACTCAGTAATATCCTCAAAGTTCCACGAGTTTGGGCATATCATAGTTTGGCATCATAGTTAGAGTCTGATCGTGTAGAAGTCTACCACGTCAGAGAGTGAGCCTTCACTTGTGGGAATTTGGAAAGCAGATAGAATACTAGAATGTACTGGACAGATGGATGAGTTTGCTCTCATTCAGTATATGCCAGTTTATCTTCATCACCACGTGTCACATAGCTTCTACCAGTATCAATATGCGGAAAGAATATTCCATATATTGCATGGAAGGAAGCATGACACACCACATCAACTAACTGTATACTGTCATATCATTGCATTGTATGGGGGAAAGGTTTTATAATCATCGTGTGGGAAAAGCGTAAAAAGAAAAGAAAATCAAAGCAAAGTAGGGAAAGGAAAACAAATTACTTTGATACTTCACTTTTGTCTCCTTCACTTTACTGTAGGATTCATATCTACTTTCTTCGTTTACGCTCAGACGGATTCTCATATTCTCAACTTCCTTGCATATTATTCACCTCCTCCATCTTCTGATGGAGAAGGAAAATATGCAAGGGTTTAATCTATAATTTAATTATTTTCTCAAGAAAAGTTGAGTAATAAATTAATTATTAAATTAATATATATTTTACATCTATAGATGGTCGCATTTATACTTTTTGAAGTGCATAAGTATACACTTCTCTTATGGTTTATGTAAGAGATCTTTTCTAAATCTAGATAATGTTTAGTATTTAAAAATAATTATTTGTGTCAGCTTGATACACGTATTTCTCTCACCAATAACACCAAACGGGTAAAAGTTTCCCAAAAGTTCATGCTGCATGCATATTCAATATTATTCATAGCTCCAACTCTCTTCTGACAAATGTACATTGTCACCTGAGCTGGGTTCAGCTTATGTATCAGACTGTTTTTTATTATTGAAGATGAATTATTTTTATTCAGAATGAATCATATATGATATTGTGTGTTTTGGACATAATTTTGTACTAGAGATACCTCTCTAAATCTCAAAATAATATTGATATATTAATAATTCTATAATAATAACATTACGAAATACCTTTCTAAATCTTGAGGGCATAGAAGATATGAAAGTTCTATTCTTACTGAAGTTCTCTTGAGTCATCGGCTCGGACTCTTGACATCTTGAGTCTTGACGATTCCCGTCATCAATGTGCTATCATGAACATATGTTTATTTAGCACGTATGATATATTAATACTCCGTTCCCGGCTCCTTCTGGTTTCTGGTTTGTTTATATATTAGAGTCTAGATATATACTTCTTCTCTAGTCTGAAAGGGAAAACCTTACATAGACAAAGGATATTTTGCATACACCCGCATGTGTAAAAACTAAGTTTAATTCCTAATCAGATGTCACAAAGAAGTGCTAAATGAATGAAAAATCTAAATTTTTTATCATAAAATCCGCTTGTCTTTTTCCTTCCCCGGGCCAAAAGTGCAGTTTGCATGCATATATATATCATGCTCCAACTCACTTCTGTTCAGAATGGAACTGGCTTATTTAGAATAGAAGGAAATTCACCAAACCATTCTAAACTAGATTATTCAAAACCATAAGTACCTACTACCTATATGAAAGATCCGGGATACCCAAGAGTCTCCGATTTAGAGTTTACTGTTAAGGAGCAAAGGAAAATAACCATTAATATAAATTAAAAGTTTTGCATCATAGAGTTATCATTTAGTCGCAAAAGAATAAAGATTCAACTGAAAGTTGTCCATTAGCTTTATGATTTGTTTAAAGTCAATCCAGTAATTATTGACTAAGATAGATGGAGGTAAAGTTGCATTGTTTTTTGGAGAAAAAGAACTGTGCAACTTTACCTGTGACATAAAGTACACAAGGAGGAGGAAGAATATTCGTTTTCCTCATTTTGCACGGGCACTTGCGGTTTACGTAGAATTGCCCTCAAAAATTCAGATGGGAGTGGAGAAAACCTAAATTAGATTAAACTCAAACTCTTAAGAACCGATCGTTCTAAATAACTAAACCAAACAGTCCAAAACTTAGTAAACCATAAAGTGATTTAGTAACCGACCGCGAACCAAAAGAATATGTATTCACGATCAATATGTTAGTACCCAACGATTTCCAACCAAACTAGATTATCTGGGATAAAACTGAAGACATCCAGATTCAAAACTAAACTGTTAAAAAATGTATTTCTTCAAATAGATTATATTCAAAATCAAATCATACTTAATAGTATATAATCAAATTTGATTGAAGATAATCAAAAATATAAAATATTATCTAAACCGAGAACTAATTCTCTTGTGTGTGTCTTTTGCATTTAGTTTAATTTTTGTTTCTTCGTACTCCACCCTTTGGATGTTTTTTCTTTAAGCTTCTTGTGTACTTTTACACAAGAGGGAAGCACTTAGAGGATCCAAGTTATATCAACTTCATTCAACGAGGATTGGGTAATTTACTTGTTCACACCCTCGAAACCTTGATTTCACTTGGTCCCTTATTTATACATGTTTCTTGGTCACATCTCCATCCAATTTTCTGGTCGTTCGTCTGACGTGAGTAGCCTTGCTGGAAGGAAGAAAACATAGTGGCATTTAGAAGCTTACGTTGCAACGATGGTTAGTCAGTGCGGGCAATCTTGGAAACTAAGCGCGGGACGTGAACTCCAGCTAGAAGTCTCAGGGTATGAATTTCGCTATATTTTTTACCTTCATGTGATCCGATTCCAGTTGCTGCTGCTTGAGTGAAATTGATCAAACGATGAGTTCTGAGAGGAAACACGAGTCTGACCAAGCTCCGAAAATGCACGATGAAGGAGGTTACGAAGGAGTTGACTCAAAAATTTCTAAAATCATCGAAGATAACGTTTAACGCTTGTTGGTGCTGATCCAGTGTGAAATGGAGAGATGGAAATGTTATAGTCGACTAGAAGCAAGGCGTTGGAGGTGCAAGAGGACATATGTCCTTATCAATTTGAAGATCATGGGTTTGAGTTCAAATCTTCATCATATCCGGACTAGGTTGTACACAACGGCGGAGAAAGTGACATCAAGAGCGATTGCTATTGTGCAACCTGTCAAATCGCTTAGGAATGATTCATACTGAAGTTTATTAGTGAGAACGTGTTGTGACCATATAACTTTCACAATGAAATAAAGTTTCGATTCAGAAGTGAGCGATTATGTCTATTGATACAATTAATACAAGCAGTTGTTTATTTCAGCTGAATATAGTGAATATACATACACTAGACCTATTCGGAAGTGTGTGGAGAAACCACCTGGCTTTCGCTATGGGAAACTTTAATGAAAACTCATCCGTATTAGTAAAGAGATCCAAACAAAGACCCATGGCGAGTCACAAGCTTGTCCGTAATGACTTGAGACGGATTCTACGATCTAGTCTGACGGACATCTGAGCTGTCGAGGATGCCCGTCGTTTGGTCACAGACTGGACCATGTGAATCCTGTTGATTTGAAATGTTGCAAGACGGAGAAGAGAATTCTTTCATAAGACTTCATGAACTCATCCAATCTTGTTTGCCTTGGTCCCTTGGACGTCTGTGGCTGAAAATGATGAACCTTCTCATAGAGTCCGTCTGTGTATGACGGACCTCTATGTTGGAACCCCTAGTGTTCTCTAAAGTCTGCTGCCCTGGAGGCCTAGTCCTAGAGCTGTCACCGGCGGCGTGAGAAAATCAACTGCAAATCCTTACTCGAGGAAAATTCTTGAGTTACTAATAAATATTTCACTGTAAAAGATAATAATTGATTTTATCAATCGATATTCAATTTTATTCTAAATAATAAGGATAATTTTTTATATTCATCCGTTCGACAATCGAAGAATTAAAGCGAAATTTCAGATGTAGACTAGTTGTGGTCAGAGCGGTACTGGGTTCTGGAACTAGTTTGTAAATAAAAAAAATCTCGTCAAGTCATTTCGCATTATATGTTACTTTGTATTATCAACAATTATTATATATAAATTGTAAACTAAAATAAAGTGAAAAATTTAAAATGTTGAATACCTATTAGCTGTTAATGGGAAAAAAAGGATGCGAGAATTCTAAACTAAACCCATAAAGCAAAGCACATAAACACACTTATGAGGGTACAAACGTGAGCTTCTGTAACCAAATGTACATAAATATATAGATATTATGATTTATTATTAAATTTTTTTACAAAAAATAAATAAGTAAATTAACCACATGTTTATTTCTTTCTTCCGAAGATGGAAAAAGTGAATATATTTCACATTTTTCTCTGATACTGTCGAGTGGAATTTCCGCCCACTTTTTCCAAGAAAAGCCTTACTGTCTTCCAAGTAACTCCGGTTAGTCCTGAGCATTGCTACACAAATTAGAGTTCCGGTTTGGGAGCAGGTCAGTCCAACTTTTACCGGTAAAAAAGATTGACATTGATTCTACAAAGTTAATTTACAGATCACGACAACCGAGTGACAAACCAACTACTACTTTCCGTCAGCGTATAATTATTTACCGTGAAGACAAAACACTCTATCTGAAATCCCGAACGGAATCTATCCGGTCCCGAGGCTGAACGCAATTACCGAACGTAACTTTTGGAAACGGAAACTTGATGCGATGTACGAGAGGGTCTTTGGTAATGGATGTTACTGAAAGAATGGATTGGATCAAAATCCAAAGCAGAAAAAACTTTTTCCAATGCTACTAAATATTCACTATGACAAAAGTAAAAGAAAATTGTAATAGCTAACAGAATATATTAAATAAAGTAACTTTACGGAGCTCGTAGAGAAGGCAAATAAATCCCTCTTGCCTTTTATACCCATACTGGGAGTTTATTGTTGGGTACTTCCACTTGAATGAAACTTGAAATGACCCTCTTTTATACCCCAGTGGGGTCTAAGGGAAAAAGGTTCGCTCCCGTCATTTGCCTTGTTTTCTCCCACGTAAGGGAAAGACCCTAGAATCTACTACTAAACTGTATTTCTTACCCGTCTGCAGCAGCAGTAGGTCATGTTTTGTCCATGTCCAAACTGAAATATCATATATGCTCTCACCATCTAATCTTCCAACAGAAACTGTCGTGGCAGCAGCCGAGAATGGTCACATAACAGTAGTGATTGCGCTTTTGTAATTTTAGTGTATTTATATGAACTTGACCCAAGATCATGTGTCTTATTTCTGCTCTGCAGATATCTCAATCACCGATTCTCTGCTTTTGGGTCACATTCACTTTACATGAAGTTCAAAGGACATCGATGTTTGGGTTATGCCGATCCTGCTGGGCACGTGTTTGAATGTTTGGCACTTACCTCTCGTCTAGATGTGGATGGCACATTGTACTATCTGAGAATCTCACCTCCCGAGTTTAGATGCGGATGGCCTTGCTTGACAAGTCTAAAATTAGTTTATAATATTTATATTTCTTGCATCATTCATACGTAGAAGATTCTAGAATGATTTGCATTTCAAATGGTACAACTTTGCTTTAGAGAACGAGTTTTAGTCTTTTGAATTATAATCATTATCTTTCACTTTGATATGGATTCTCATCTTTAATCTAAAACTTATGGTAGATGAGTCGAGCTCCAGTCCGTTGTTTGCAGTGGTAACACCCGTGAATATATATTCACTTCCTCCATCACGAGATTAATTTATTACTTAACCTTTCTTACCGGAAGGGTTATGTAATAAATAAAATATACACTATATTAATATATATTTAGTGACGAGATCTCGGAGTTGTATTTATTGAATTGCATCTTCCTGCTCATGTTCTATATGTTATGTCTTTCTTTCTCGCATCACTCTCTTCAATTAATATTAAATTGTATCAGAATTCTAGATTTTAATTTTAGTTTATTCTATACTTTTTATTTTTTATTTTTTGTTAACACAAATCGAACGTAGTCTCAACTGGGACGAATGTCTTCAAAAGACTTTATGTTTATTACGTGAATCTAGAACCTACTCCAATCACTACCAGAACCAATCTACATCAAGAATAATAACTCTATCATTTTATTTTTGCTTTTCTCTACTCTCAAACTCAAGAAGCATGCATATTTATTTGGGTGAAGTTCATGACATTGTAGAGATTACCCCAGAATAATGAATGTTGGATATAGAGTTTTTTTACTAATAACTCTATATCCAAGTCTCTAAGGAGCCACCTTTCCTCATCGACAATTAAACTTTACCCGTATGATTCAGCTATGTATGTAGGAAAAGGTGCATAATTATTCACCTCCTCCACGTTCAGATGGAGGAGGTATTATGCATGTCTAATATATTAGCTAATGTCTGGGAAAAGGTTAACTCATAAATTAATATGTATTAAAATATTATTTTAAAAAGATTATTAAAAAGATTTATTCGTCGAGATGATTTTTGTTTATAGTAGAAGAAGTTACGTCTGAACTTACTGCACTTATACATTTTCTCTTCCCACAGTCCATGTGATACGTTCACCTCAGAAAATTTTAAATTTAGTCTTTTAAATTTATCTTATAACTGTGCTCTAGATATGTGGAGTAAACAAACATTGCACATGTTTGCTTACTACACAAAAGATTTATATTCTTTTAAAGAGCATATTTTTCCAAAGTGATCATGTACAAAGAACCATTTAGAATAATTTCAAACTTATATTTATGGTTATCTTTCTTTTATCTCTTTGCTCCCACACTCATTTGGGATGCATATTCATCTCATGTACACTCAGAAAACCGAGAGGTTTTTTGAGTGTATGTAAATTTATGTTCTAACTTTTTTTGTGAAAAAATTAATATGTACATGAAATGACACTTTTTGCTAAACCGTGCTCTGGAATTATACCACAGCACTTACGATGCTCATGCTGTTTCTTTTGTGTTTGAGTTTGTTGATCCACTGTGGATTTTGCGTACATATAACATTCTAGAGCGCATTATCCCACTAGATTGTAGGCAAGAGGTGATAGGATGGTTTACTAAACATTTTAACGTGCATGCTCTCATTGCGGTAGGGCTCAACACTTTCTATTCAGCTCACGCACATTATACTAATAGTGTGCAAGAGGCTTACATATGATGTCATAGTCGAGGACTGATCCACCTCTGGGTTTATTTCTGGAATGAGTGACATCGTCTTGAGAAATGTTATTGTTCGCTCAATAAGCAAAACTCGTGTTATGTTTATCACGAACCACAAACATTATTGAATCTCATTGGAGGGAACTATGATTACAAATATAGTTGTAATCGTCCGCGTCTGGACAAGTTGTGTGAGATTCTTGCAAGTACCTTGGTGGCCGATTTGCAGATTCAGGTGATCCAAATGGAGAACGGGTGATTTTTCTCTTCGTGATGGAGAGATTTATCGTGTGACGCAAGTGTGCAGATGCTAAAGTCACTTCCGATTATATGTCTAGGCTGGAGATTTCAACTGGCAAGTGGATTTGCAGTTGTGCGTCATTTTTGAATGATCCATACTTCTTGTGTAAACATCTAGTTCATATGTATCGTGCGCAGAATGCTGACTTCTCTATCTTCAACGGATATTCATGCCTTCTAGCATACTACTAGAAGGCATGAATATCCGTTGATTCATTTCGGTGAAACAAGGACTCGTATCACCATCTCTAGAGAGAACATTCCTTGGATTATTGAAGATACTACTGAGGCATGTGAGGCTGTGCAAGTTAACGAACTTTCTGATGAGGACGTAGAAAATGTAAGTGTGCGTTCCGTTCTCAGACGAATGTACGGTCTAGTGAAAAAGGGTGAGCCTTTGGTATTAAGAGAAAGTGATAATATTTTGTTCTTAACTCGTGTTGATAAGTGCATTGCAGCATGCGAGAGAAGGTTGGATGAATGCTATCGTGCATTGCGTTCTACAACGCAACAAGCCACATTCACCACTGCAGGTCCAGCTGATGTGCTTCGGTAATTTTGCATACTTTGGATTTTTGTAAATTTGTAAATTACTTTGGTTGTTTCTTTGTCGCAAGTTGTTAGGTAAGGTGGCGGGAGGACCGTCTAGTGGACTCACATTGTTGGGTAAGGTGATGGAGAGGGGTGGGGGGGGGGGGTTGGGAGACACCCTTGGTTTCAACCGGTGAGGCCTTGGCAGGTTCAGCTCCTGCAAAGGTATTTGGTGGACTGGGGTTGGGCGTCTCTGATCGATGTTGCGGATGTATTATTGATAGAGAATATGGACGATCTTAGTTCTTTGGTAACAGATGGTTAACATGTTTAGGCTTACATTAGTGGCTTTTCACGTTCTTGACTCGATAGATAATGTTCTGAAGAAAGCAGAAATGTCCACGAAATAGCACAAAAGAATCACCTTCTGCTTGTCTTTTTGTTAGAACTAGAAGAGACGATGTGGAACAGATAAGCAAATTGCTGAGAAGTATACAACAGCATCACGTTGAGGAGTAAAAACAGAAACGGTGCGTGAATTTTTGTAACAACCAATGCACGATGCTCACAACTTCAGGCGCTGAAGCGAACTCCCAACAGGAACCACAATATAGGTCAGATTCTCCACAGTAATTAGCCAACACTATGCGACGATGACAAGCATTGTGAACCTCTCTTGCTTTGGTGAATTAATATACAGCGACGATGACAAGCAGTTGGATTTCACACCGAGACTACATCTACCCACACTACTAAATGCAGTATCCCTTGAGGACCATCAAGTTTTGATGGTGCACATGCGACAGAAGCTCGATTTTCGTCTCGAACTGCTCGTTTGACCTCGCAGCCATCCCTGCTCTCTTGATGGTAACCTTCGACCCGGTAGGAAGAATGCCCACATAAACTTTCCCGAAGCTCCCACTCCGAGCATGTTCACGTCTTTGAGCCCAGTCGCCGTCATCTTTGAAAATGTCCCCATGCTAGTGCATGTGAAAGGCTTCCTCATTGACAGCTTAAGCTTACGCCGCTTCCGAATCACGATTAAGACGACCACCATGTCTAGTGCTATACCTGCCACTACCCGATAGCAATGCCTGCTATGACTCCTCCAGTGAAAAGACCTGAAGATTTCTCAGAATTTGAGTTGTAGACTATGATTCTCAGCAGCTCGTAAGACCTGAACGTGGAACTGCTTCCTAGATCCCATTGGGAAAAACCGGCGGTTATTCTCTAGGTCTCAGACTCATTGAAAGTCCTTCTCGTGGCATGGAAGAAGTGCAAATGCATCGACAAGACGTGGCTCCGTCTCGTAAGTGCAATCAAAAATATCAACTTGATCTACAGAGACCCTCAACGCCGAGGTGATGTAGACCGAGTAGAGATCAAACACAATGAAGCCAGGATCTTGAACCGGTAAACAGCCTCCTCATACTTTCACTCGATAATTGATTAACAGTTGGTCAAAGAAATATTAAAACATGCTATAAATCGTCTGAGTCGAGACTAGTACTACGGTCTGATGAACCATCATTGTGAAGGTTCATCGGAACAATAGGAAATAGCTCTTTGGCTCGCTTGTGTAATCTAAGCAGATACTTTATGCAATCAAATCCATCTTGCTTAGCGTCATGCACCAACTGTGAACACCATCGGTGCATGTTCTCAAAATTAGATGCGTCGAGTGTTAGCTCAGTTAACACGTTCAATAGATGCATAAGCTTCTCGAGAACACCTTGTATTTCACTCACAGCGTAGTACACATTGTCATCTTCATGACTTTATCAATGATATTTTCTGCAAGGCGGACCGTTCTCACCATCGTCATCATCGTCAGCAGACACAAACGGTGCTGATGTCTTTGGCAGGGACCCTCCAATGTCTCTCGCTGCGCCCTCCATTGTCTATCATAATCAATCCATCGCACCAGCACCTCCACTGCTTCCCTTCAACACAATCCTATATTACGAGACCGTCGCATCAACCAACACCTCCACTGCTTTCCTTTGACACAATGCGATGCGATGTTCACCGTGTGCTCCTGAAGTGGACCTGCTCCCAATCCCGAAGTCTCTTCGTGCGTCTTATCGTTCTCATGTTTCTCTTCACATTTTTGAAAATTTGAAATCCGATTGTGTCCGACCATCCGACCGTCTGACTGTTCGTTCCAGTTTGACTCCAAACGGAAAATACATTACGTCCGTAGTCAACATCACCATTCACTTGGAACTGGTTGTCTCGAAGTGCGTTACCTCACTCCGCAATTACTCCACGTGTGACATTATGCCACGCATGCGAAGAAGACATTAACTTGTTAAAATGTGAGTCCACTAGAGGGTCCACCTACACCTTTGCAAATGACTGTCATGAGAAGACTTTTAGTTCTTCAACTAAATTAACCTAGAAAGTCAAAAAGTGGACTTCTTAAATTAGTGATTCGAGACCAACTACCCGACAGAGAATCATTTACTTAACTTATGAAGTCTATAAAGAACATGATCGACTTATTCTCAAGTCTGAAAACCATGCATACTATTATTCTTCTGACGCTGGTAATTGAAGAGCAGCATTCAGTACACTCTGAGAAAAGGCACTCTTTAATTGTTAGTGCTATGAACTATCAGAATTAGTAATAATTAAAGAATATAATAACTGGAGAAAAACTCAAAGAATTCCATGAGAAGCGTATTATAATGAGATAAATCTCTTTAGATGATATTGTACATATATAGTTGTTCAGATGTTGTATGCTTTGTTTTACTCAACAGAGTACACTTTTTTGCTAACCGTTAAATCATATCACCATTATAAGAAACTTATGAGTTTTTTTTTTTGCGATTGAGAACTTCGGATCTCTGAAGTTTATTGACTTGTTGAGTTCGTTAGCACCTATGCAGATGAAAATCTCTAAGCGGATTACTCTATACTTATGATTATATATTGTTTATGTGGAGTTGTAAAATGATATTAGCGGAGGCTTTGCAGAGGAGAGTAGAGACGTCTTACTCGTCTATTAACTGAGGTGGTACATCTGTGACTCAGCTCATGAAGCTCGGATGAAGGAGGTCGTGAAGCTTGTTAGACATAACTAGTGTTCTAAGGTTCTTTTGTCTTTTCGTTCTTGATCGGTGGTCCTCGCCTTGTATGTCATGGTGAGAGCTTACTCACTTATCTGTTATGTTATTTTTTTCTCGAAAAAATACTAAGAGGGAGTGTCGACAGTGCTCGAAAAATTTCTTGAGGGAAAATCAATGCATTTCCCATGGAAAGAAAAAAAATTAAAAGTTCTATATTTGTCTCAAAAAATCTATAGTTTACATTAAAAAGTTAATATTTCTTCCAGAAAATTTCTTAGGGATTTGCTCAAGAACGGAAATTCTCACGTCACAATACTATATTCCGGAATTCCCCGAGCATTGGTGCCGATTGGGAAAGATAGTATCAAAGCAGATCCACGTAGCTCCAGTTGCAGCATATCCAAGACCTAAAGTGCAACGGGGTAAAGTAGGTAACAGTAAACTGATATCTATAAGAAGCTAACGAAAATATTAGTGCAATGGAGTGAGAGGTATCGGTGAGTTTTAGAAGTTAGAGAAGTTTGCTAGTTTATCAGACTGAGTCCTACGTTAGTTGACTAGTGCGCTAGTCTTTCGCTAGTCCGAAAGATGTTTTGCTTCCGATCTAAAATCTCACTATTATTATTAATTATTTTTCTCTTATTACACTATTATGGTATACTGATATCAATAACTTTTATTAATATCATAACAGTTTGCTGTTACCTGTTATCTCTCTCGCACCTAAGTGAAACAAGTTGATTTCAGTACGGTGTTGAATCTTTATCATGACTGGACCGGAAGCCCCAGCACTCGGCCAATACCTGCTTCCTTTGTATATCAGCCGGCTAAAATTACCGGTTTGCGGTTGAGAAGAATTTCCGACTTCAGTTTAGAGTTAAGGGTTTATTCTTCCGGCTGTGGACAAATTATCTGTTATTTTGTCAAACCCTGAGTAAGAGTAAAACAGCATGAAAGCGAATATTCCCTTTTTCTTCACCTTTTCCTTATTATTGCGTCAGAAAAAAGATTTTCTTTTGATCCATAAAACTTCAAAATTTTCATATTAGCATTTCTCAATCTAAACCGTGAAGTAGTTTGTTCTTAGATGAATCATAACTAACAGCTGATGAATAGCTTTACTTTGATGATTTATTTCACAGCTTCCAAGTTCAGATGAATATCTCATCACCAACTATATTTTCTACATAACGGTTAAATTTCTCAATTTTTTGAAAATAAATGCTAAAAATAGCGTCTTCTGGATAACCAGGAGCACTTGTATCAGACTCGTGCTCCAACAAAAACCGTCGGCCCAGTGAAAATAAGCGACTACTGTTTACTGTCGGCAGCAATTTTGCCGGCAACCCAAAACAATCTATCCGGGCGCCGGGCTTTATGCCGGCCAGAGGGCTGAAGAATACCGACATCTCCAGCCTCCAGTCAAGTGGTACTCAAAGGTCACTCACTGCATAAGGGAAAGCTCTCCGGAGATCGTACAGTCTCCAGTGCTGTCTTTCGGTTCCTACCCGTCAAGGAATCTCTCCAATTTGGCGGTGCCCACCATTTGTGGTGCTGGTGGTCGCTTATGCCAATGGTAGAGATTCTAGAGAAGATTCCCCCATTTCATCCATGCACTCTCACCTCTAACTGGTAGGTGCCCATATAGTCTACCTCATATTCAGTCTTTGACCACTTGGTTGGATGACGGTGCATAAACTCTGTTTGTGATGCTTACTTTCAAGCTGACCGGGCCAGGCGGTGACGACATTATTGATAAGTAAGCTTCCCCAATTATTTCGCCAACTATATTTGGTTGTTGTGGATATTTATTCTCCTCCTCATAATACAAAATTCTTCTGACATATTTACTAACTCCTGCTGCAGCGTTTCTCCCCAATAATGTCTACATTCATGCAAAAGGATATGACAGTTCGGTTGGCAGTCAAGGAAATAGCAACGGATCTTTTGCAGCAAACCCTTGAACTTGCAAGTGCCAGCAGAACATCATGAAAACGATATAAAAGGAAAGGGATGTACATAAATGAACGTAGAGGTACGTAGAGGTGCTGAAGCAATGATAAACTGAAAAAAATAAAAAAATTGATAAACTGAAAAATGGAAAAGCAAAAGAAACAAAAGAGACAAGTAAACTATTTGATCGTCATCAGCTTTCCAGACAGACTCCTTTTCCGTGATTTTCCTTACTCCATGAGGAGGCAAGAAAAGAATGATGAAGCTTATGCTGACGATTGTGAGAATACAACTTTGCTGATGAGGATCCTTCAATCCTTGGACAAATATACAGAAAGGAGTCTTCTGTGCATATTTCATCTCTTCCTTCTTCTGATAGAAGAGGAAAATAGGAAAGGGTTTAATTTATTATTTAACGTAAGGGTGAGGTAATAAACTAATGCGTTGATTAAATAATAAAAAATTGTTAAAAGATTATTCCACTTGTAGTTTTTGGAGCGCGTGAGTTTAACACCTTTTTTTGGGATTATGTTTACATCTTCCAAGTCTAATTATCATTTATTATTTAGAGATAATTTGATATTTTTATCAGTTTGGTAAAAAAGATTCATATAATATTTATATCTTCTCCAATGATCGCACAGGAGCAAAAGTTCCTCGAAGTTGATATTGCATGCATATTTAACACCCGTTTGAATATATAAGGAAATTTGGATGGACACAGTGCATATTGCTTTTTAAAATCCAAGTGCCTTTGTAAATATGACCGTTAACCCAGAGGAATTCATTATGCAGGTGGGTTGTTTGTGAACAAAGAAAATTAACCGTTATACCCAAATATTTATGCTAATAGAATTTACTCGTGAAAATATAATCTGTTAAATAAAGAGTTAAATCAAAACCTAAACTCTCAAAACTACTACTTGATTCAGTTCACAACTAATTATTGAATATCCACTGGAAAATACTGGGAATTTTTTTTTATGGTTTCTGGTTTCAACAAAAAAGCATCTACTCTCTAACTTAAAGTACACTGGATGAAAAAAGAATATATTTTTCTTCACTTTTATACTCGCATCTGGGGTTTAATTAGAGGACAAATATACGTAACAGATAAAAACAAATAAAGAAATGAAAAGCCTTCTGAGGCCATCTGCTCTCTGAATTTTAGAGTCCCATAGTACATTCTACGGTCCGTAGAATGTAAATTGACGATACATTAGCATTTCGTTATGTTAGTCACGCAGGATATCATCATAACCTCGTTATAATAACAACTTCTGTTGAAAATCATTTCTCTTCCCCATTAATGCATCACCATACTCATATCAAAAGTAAAAACTGTAGAAAAGGCTGATAGTTTCAGTAAGAAAAGCAGCTGTATGTCTTGTGTACAGTTGTCACACCATAACAAGAACTTATAGTTTGTCAGAATGTTTACCAAAAGCACTTGTTAACATACACATAGCTCACACGTGGGTGGTGTATATGTATTATAAGGTGTACTCCTGCTTACATGGCAGACAGGACTGGTAGAAACTAATCCTAACCAAGGATTTTAAAGTAGACCATGCCCATATACTTTTGTTTCTGGTTTGCTTTTAACCCCACATTTTTGCCATGGAATTTACTCGATTTAACATTATATTTATCAAAGAAAAATATTTACTCTTTTTCTGTTATTCATGAACAGAACCTCAATCATCAACTAAGTCATGAAGGATCGAGCATGCACCTCCACGTTGAAAAGTAAAATCTCTTCCCCATCAAGCTAACACATGATAGGACCATACCCAGAAAATGAAAGGCGAAACTAAAAAGTCCAAAATATTCAAAGCGGGGTGAACCTTTACTTGAAATCTAGAACCAAAACATATAGAGGGTCCGGATAAGACCCTACCTAAGGGCAACAGGATAATATTTAAAATTTACTCCTCGGAGATATTTTATTTTCCTTTAAAATCTATTATCATTATGTGTGCAGTGTTATAAGACTTTGACTCCACGACTTTGAACATGGAACATATAAGAAGTTGAAGAGACATTTATTTATCAGACAGTTAGTGATCTTTCCATCCCCTTCTCAGTTACTTTATAGTACAAACGTTTAGAGTATGAGACAAGAACAGAAGGATGACAATGAAATTTCACCTCCCCTTGATACCTTAGAGACTATGGTTTAGCACTTATAGAGATATACATAACATATATGCATATAGGGAATTGAGGGATCCTTAGGTAAGGTCGTTCTTGCCGTTAGAGTAGATTCCAAGGTTCTGTTGAGTTTAAGAGTTGTTTTAAGTTTAATCAGTTCTAAACAATTTACTTTCAACCGCTATTAAGGATAACATCGGTTTTCTAGATTGTGTTGAACTAATTACAAACTTCCTTGTCCCCATGAGTACATTATTAATTAATAAATGAGAAGTATGCATAATCACCTCCTCTATGTTCAGATGGACGAGGTATATGGTACACTCTTAAATTTATGACCAAACCCTGGCTATTGGAAGCTTTGGTCATAAACAAACACAACCGTGAAAAATGGAAGAAACATCTTGATGTGCAATTGGCTCAAACATGATAAGGTGTTGTGATCAGAATAAATTTTATTTCGATGCTAACTAAAATTTTGTCCGTGAATTATTAATGAGAATTTTATACGACTTATAAGACTCTTTTGTTAAATTAACACAAAACTAATTAAATTAAAATTAAAACTATAGACTAACCTCATGAGAAAATTAGAATTTATCTATAAGTATTAAGTGCAAGTCAGAAGTGGCAGAGAAAACCCATAAGTGACTTACATGAAACTTCACTCCTTGAAATAAGACAGGTGGACTGTCCAATAAGAGAAAATATTCTAATAAAGATATACTTATCAGTTAAGGAGCTAAAAATTAGATAATAAATTAAACTACCTGCATAATCAAAGCGTAGATTGCCAAGAAAATGCCCTTTTCTCATAAGCCTTGTTGCTCATATGCTTTTTTATTCCTCCCTCGAACATGAATTCAACTGGAACTGTAGTTAACAATTTCGGTCACTTGGACTACTCCTAGATAGAGGCGGTCTGAAAGTCTCTCTCTATATTTTTCCCATTGCTCATCTCTTCATGTACCCACAGTCGTTCCATTTGTCTATGTATCTGACCAGACAAGAGCCTGCGGTTAGCATCTCTCCGAGATGGAGAAATGAAATAGACCCGCACTTAGATTGTACTTTATCACCAAAAGTTTAGTCAAGAATTAAAATTAAAACTGATTTATCTGTCATTCATGAACATCTCCATTTATGCATTGGGACTGTCTCAAGGTCCAGTCCCATAAGGACTGGACCTTGAGGTAAACTTGTATGAACTCTGCGTTGATTGAACATCATCTATCACCGACTAGACCTACAATATATCATCTCTAGTGCTTACCTCCTAGACTAAATCCAGAAAACAAGAAACTAACAATGGAAATCGAAGTCCAAACTGTCTGGAAAAGAGAACGTTCCTAAGATTTGCAAAAGATAAACGCAAAGGGATTCTTGCACCTTCCTGCTCTGAATATGCATGCAAGATCAGCTCTCGAGAACTTTTGTTTGCTTGCTGCTATTGGAAAAATATAAATATTATGTGAAATTTTTGTACTATGTTTATAAGAAAACTCAAACTTATCTCTAAATGTTAAGTGATAGTAATTCTTGGAGATGCAAAATGATCTAGACATAACCCATAAAGGAAACATCTATTCATGTGCTAAAAGACTTACAAGTACAACAACATACTAAAGAATTTATTTATTTAATTAATATATTGATTTATTACCTAACCCTTCTTAACATAAAAGTTAAGTGATAAATTAAACCTTTGCATATTTATCTTCTCCATCGAGATGAAGGAGGTGAAATATGCAAGGAAGTTCGACTTGACTATAGGAAGTATCTTCCTGCTTGACGGTAGGAAGCACTTTGACTATAGGATGCAACTTCTTGCTATGAATATGCATGCAAGATCAGTCTCGATAAATTTTGTTCGCTTGCTGTTATTGGAAAAATATAAATATTATGTGAAATTTTTGTACCATGTTTATAAGAAAACTCAAACTTATCTCTAAATATTAAGTGATAATCAGTCCTGGAGATGCAAAATGATCTAGACATAACCATAAAGGAAACATCTATTCACGTGCTAAAAGACTTACAAGTGAAACAACCTATTAAAGAATTAATTTATTTAATTAACATATTGATTTATTACCTAACCCTTCTTAACAGAAAAGTTAGGTGATAAATTAAACCCTTGCATATTCATCTCCTCCATCGAGATGGAGGAGGTGAAATATGCAAGGAAGAAGCTCATTTTTAGTAAACTCTTGTTGCCTCTTAGATTTGGATCTATTTTGGACTATCTCTCGCTTCAAGTCTCTTCTTCTCAACCTTTTCTTATGGTGCTGCACCTTCCTTTCTTAGAGTTTGTGGACGTCTATGGAGAGTTGTGTTTCTTGCCTCCAAGGTTCTTTATAATGCTTTGCTTGGTTCCTGAAGCAGATATTTCTTGGCTGCGTGTAATCTTTATGGATAATTTATTTAGTCACACCTTCGAAATCTGTTTCTCACTTGGTTCCCCGACTTATACATGTCTCTTGGTCACACCCATTAATGTTCCCGGTCACACATCTTACATGGAGTCCTTGCTGAAAACACATTTTGCAAGTTTGACTTTACGCGGAAGAGATGTTTTCACGCAAGAATAGGACTGTTAGATGATCACCACATTACATCGAGTTGAGAGGTGTCATCAAAAGTTTAAACTTCTTGCCATCGACCGAGTTCAACACATGGATATGGAGATCAGAGGGATCGATAGTGATCTGCCAGAAGTCATAGTCGACCAGCTTCATTTCTCCGTAACTAGACATCAAATTTCCACTGCACATGTGGAGAATACTGAAATGCGGATGTTGAATGCTTTTGAACGATGGAGGTAGCACATGGATCAAATGATAGCTTCCAATCATGATCTTCAAGGAAGAGTGTTGGAACAGATTTGGGAAGCTGCCATTAGAGTTCATATCGGTTAGCAATTTGACTCATTTGCCGACTTTGATTAGAGTGTTGAATGTTGATCTTTTTGCACAGTTGCACTTTCAAATGGATGAAATCGGACGAGTCATACAGAATTTGAGGTTCTAGATATGGCTCGAAGATGAAGTGTAGAAAGCACCCTTCCGATGATATTGTTGAAGGATCTGCACCCGAATGGAACTGCGAGGAACTATTATATGAACCAAGAGACTTTACAGAGTTCATGCAGAGACGTAACTATAGACAAAAACGTATCATGACCCCAGAGGACACCGGGAGGTCTGAGACACGGGCCATTGAGATACAGAGATCAAAATTATTTGTGAGGAGTGAGAATGATCGAGCTGGTGAATGGATGCGATATTTGACCGTAAGAAAATTAATCTTTCACCATGGTGAGGGTCTGGGATCGTTCAGAATCGGTGTCCCTGAAGTGTCCAAACTCAACGTGAAAAGCGCACAAGTATAATCCGAGTAACAGTCTGTGAGCTTTACAGACTTGTCCAAGACATCTTTTTGTGTGGCATGACATCCAACTCGAAATATTTGGGCACTAACATAAGTCATAGAGTAGATGTAGACAGAAATATTGAGAGAAGCATTTGCTATTAGAAATAGTTATAGAAAGTGCACAACCCATATACCAATGTGGCGGGACAGAGAGCATGCTAAAAGCTTATTGCATATGTAGTATGATATGTCTTTTCATTACATATCAGCTCTATGTAGGCAAATTGCTGAAGCTGATCCAATGGCTATTGTTATGTGAGAAAACTGGAAAAGTAGCCCTCAAACATTCTGTAGATCGTTTATTGCACCTGATGCTTGTCAAGGTGTATTATCTTTCTGTCCAGACAATATAAACTAGATGCTTGTCATATCAAGAATAGAAAATATTTCTATCAAATATTTACGACCTCTGTTTTGGATGGAGAGAATCGTTCGATCATTTTAGCTTATGCCGTAGCTCCATTTGAGAACTCAGACTCATGGCTTTGGTTCTACTGACTACTGCGAGAAGCTACTAGAAGATCCATGACGTTGGAGACTATCATTATTTTGGATAAGCAGAAGGACCTAGAGGCTGTGGTTGCAGAAGTATTTCCAGAGATAGTGCACGGACACTGTACTTTTTACAGTGAAATTAATATCCAAACTTGGTTCAACAAACAAGCAAAGCGACAATCTAAAGAGCTTATATACATAAGTTTTTTATCCGAGTTGAGTTTTGAAGCTTCATCCTTGTTCACATATTTTTTTGAGAGAGGTTGTTGAGAGTGAAGTGAATGATAAGGAATTAGTGTATTTAGTTACGGTGCTAAGTTTGATCCTACATTAACATGCGCTGCTTACAAGTACAACCGAATGTTGGACCACATGGCGTCATCAAGAGAGGTAGGGTTGGCTCTTGCAAACTACATCCGAACTATAAGGTCTGAAATTTTCACAAAGTGTGCATTTCCTTTGCCTCTCTATGATAAAATTATTTCAAATCTTGCCGAGAGTATGAATGTCAGTTTAAAGGACATAAGGTTCAACTCACCGTTCAGGATTTGTAATACATCTGGTATTATTTAATGCAGAAATTTTCGGCTAGAGTTGGAGGAGCGAATGATTTTGCTCTCAGGTTTTCACACAGAGACGTCTGGCGGAGAACGAGAGAGGACTGAAATGTATCAGTACATTGTGTCTAGTCCTACTGAGGTATCTATACAAACGATTGATGGGTATAATAACTTCATAGTCCGTCATGGAGGAGATCAACATTCTGAGTGTACTTGTTTGGAGTACTAGGAAATGAAGTGGCCCTACTCTCACACCATTTGCTGAGACATGGAGATAGAAGAATGTCCAATGAGACGATCTAAAGGTATTTGGTATTCGACTGCTGTTATGTCCATTACATGCACAATCTACCAACTTTCATCTTGCAGGAACTAGAACCGGAGTTCGGCTGTTGGGTCCCTCCAGTAGCCATTCGCAAAGAGAGACATAGAATATGTAGAAATCTTAATGATGGTGGAGCAAAAGCTCTAACAACAGAGCTGTAAGCAACTAGCTTCGGTCCCAACACTCGGTGTAGTTTCAAGATCAGGAACCACTTGTTATTTCTAGACTTTGGAGATTGTTGATCAGCCATTGAGATTGAAAATGATGCCGTGTTGTGGTGCAGGTCTTGTTTAAAATTCTCATAGAACTTAAGATGTGTTTCTTTTCTTACGTTTCGTGAACTTTATTGCGTAACTTGTCGAATGATTTGATGAGTGTCACAATAATGATTATCTGTTTGATTGATCATACGACAATGAATGTGCCAAATCAACAATTTTTGTGCATTCCTCAGTAGTCCTTGTCGTTGTATTTGTGTATAAGATGATGGGTAGAGGGTTTATGATATATTCTCTCTTGGGAAATGATTCGTGAAGGTTTCTCGGTGGTCTGCATGAAGGAGTGAAGAACTGAGGGAGTGGTGGTTATGGATGGAGGTTTGATACTAGCTGAGTACCTTCCTTTTCCAAATCCATTTCACATCAAGCTTCATTGCATCCACTGTGATCACTTTCGACAATGGTTAGTTTCATATTTTGATGATGAATTCACGAGGAATGTGATGGACTTATCGCTTTCGGTGCTTCTTCCAATTGTTACATATGAAGATACTTGGGATCTAACGGGGTACATCTTGCTGTGACAAAAAATGGACCTCAACTGTCCGGTCAATGTTCTTTTCAACATCTGGATCGATATTCGATGTCACTGCAGATTAAAGATCAATCATCGAGCGTGGATTATGAGAAACTTTGAGAAAGAGTATTTCAACCAATTGATAGCTTCATTATTTTTTTGTCGTATCTTTCATTTTAGATCATTTTCATGTTGTAATATTAATTGTGTATTAGCCGGCGACTCAATTGTCTGATTCTGATTGAGTGCTTCTGCGTAGTTATGTTTTGTAGAGAATCCTTAATATGTCATAAAGATTTTATGATTTCTTCTAGTCTTACCGATGTCTAGTGTTTCCTTGGGTGTTACAAGTCATTCTAGTGGAAAGAGTTGAGTGAGAAAAAGATAACTTAAAGCTCTTTTTGCTCTCATTGGTCTACTTTTGGATCAATGATGTTCTAGTTATTCTCCATGATGTTTTTAGTGATATTTAGAAGTTTTTGGAGGTCATTCAAACGAAGAAGGATATGGTTGGAAAGCTCTTGACCAAGAGTACAACATGAGTTGAAGAATGGGGAGATTTCATGGACGATTGAGGACGATATTATCGATTAAGTGGAGGGGCTAAAATTCATACTCTCTATTATATTTTTGGTTGTTTCTAGATAGTCGCAGAGATTTTGGAGGAGATGTGAGTTTGGTTGGAGAGCTGATGACAAGGTGATCATTTTTATATCAAGTTCCTCCGATGTTGATCATTCTGGATTATCAACCAATCGATTGAATTTAAATGATGTAGACGTGACGTGACTAATATTGCAAACTGTGACAATCATGGAGGATTGGCTATTTCTCAGATTCTGGATTATTTCTGAATGAAACTTTCCAAGATTGAAGAATGTCTTATCAATAAGATATTTGAAAAGTTTCATCTTGAATGGCTGAATAAGTTGTTCAACGTCTTGGACCAAACATACATGGGTCTATAAAGCTCTTAAGTTAGCACAGATTAAGATTTGATCCATATAGAGTCGAATTGAGGTTTTGACTTAAAAAATTTTAAGGGTAAGAGTGAAGGGTCCATTAAAGTTTTCTGTGAAGTTTGATCATCATTGGTCTACTGAGTTGAGAGAATTGAGGTCTCAAAGTTTGGAGAAGTTTATGTTATTAGCGAGTTTGAGTTTTCACTCATATCTATTGTTATCTTTTGTTCTTTCCGAGCAATTGAGGAGAAGTTTGCTATTGAAACTGCCATGCTAGCACAAAAGACAACATTGTGAATGTGTGGGACTAATTTCAGCTCTAAGTGATAAAGGAGCAAGGAGTCACGAAAAATCAAAAGTTATTGTTTGAGATTTCAGAGATGTCAAATAACGTCATCGTTGGTGCTATGTTGTGAACTGAGTATTACTTGAGGTGTGCATGCTATACCTTGTTTGAATGCTTAGGAGACAAAGGTGTGCAACGAGCTATATTGAGCCTCGATTGATTTACATATATGGATACGAAGTTTAGTTAAGTTTTGAAAGTCACACATGTGAGAATGTCGCACTAGAGCATCTTTCGGTTGTAATAGATAGGGTTGCGATAGCTGGATTGACCGGAAGCTAGTAGATAGAGAAACATTTGGATGGAAAATCATGATGTTCAAGCCACATACCTTTACACATATATATATCCATTATATTCCCAGACAAAAAACACATTATACGATAACGAGTAGTGATGTTAACACAATTAGCTAAAGAGTACTCGTCAGTAGAGCTTCGTAAGTATGTAGTGTATGTAGAGTCACATGCCATAACAAGAGGACAGCGGAAGGTCCCAACCATTATCCCAAACTAGTTCAACTCTAGCATGTCCAATACCAATACCGTGTCCGGATGCAGATGCTCCAGCTGTAATATATGTTGATTTACAGTCTATCACCGTACACAACCCTCACATATTATGCGATGGAGAGCCTCTATTTTTTTTATCTTTTTCACTCGAGTCTCTCAGAGTGAAGATTGTGAGTCAGACTCCAAGTCACAGTATGGTTGCAGTGATTGAATTATGATGTTTGTTCACTGTTTTCATGTGTGTCATCTGCAGTTCATGTAATAAAGACTAGAAATGACCATTGATATCTACGTTGAATGGCAAGCACATACCATTCACATGTGACCCTTATGGTTGAATGGAAAGTTATTGTTATTCAAGCAGCGTTCTTATGGCTGAATGACAGACTGTCACCATTTGAATAAGTTGATTGATTCAAATGAATAACATTAAATTGTCATTCAGGGTGACTTGGACCAATATTAAATTTGTCATTCAAGGAGTCCATTCACTAGGTTACTGAGAATGATAAAGTAATATCTCGTTCAGTAGTCGCATCAAGCAGTATGATACCACCATTCAGTTAGCCAATCATAGCAATCTGTTATCATTCAGTAGCCATACCGACCAGACCAACTATAGTTTTACGTTTACATAGTTTACATAGTCACAGTGTCAGTCTTAGGGTCTCAGATGCTCTGGTGACGGTTGAATGACAATCGTATGTCATTCGGTGGTCATACGTATCAAACCAACTGTAGTTGTGGAATATTGTGCGCTAACCGTGCATAGTCACAGTCTTAGGACAAAAGATATTATCACGAGCTATGAATAGCAATCGCTTGTCATTCAACGCTTATCGTGCATAGTCAAACTTGTGTTCGGTATATTGTGAACATGCACAGTTCAACTTAAGTCGGGTCTGAATGACGCACCTTTGTGATTCAGCTTCCCCGTGCTGCAAAATGATAAGCAAATGTTAATTAGCCACACCGCAACATTCGTCATGAAATCCATGTGTATTGCTGAATAGAATATGCTACGACTCAACGAGATCTAATTGTAGAATGATTAGTGTTTGTCATTCAGAGGCAGTCGACTTCTCAGTTGCATAGTCGACTTCTCAGTTGCGTAGTCGATTCTATTTTCATTCGAGATGGAGTTAAGATTGAATGACAAGATAATGAGTAGTAGTTCTTAGGTTTGCAGTTTTCCTTGTTTGCAGCTATGTCCATAGAGAGGCAAGATTTACAATGAGACTGAATTCTTATAGAGCACAATGTTACACGTATGCAATATAGGTGTTCGATTAGCTCTCCACCAGGAGAGCTAAGGTCCGACAACACATCATTTCCAGAGATGAGATTGTAACTCGTCCGTTTTTCTGGTGAACTTGTTAGGTTTGGTCATACAAGTTTTTATCAGTCTGCAACTTTGTACTATTTCGAGTTCTGACGATCACGGACCTTAGGAGCAAACCATTCACAAGCTCCGCACTGGGCAAGACAAAGCCAGAAAAGTGAAATACCACAGACAACCCAAAGACAAAAGAACTGGACAATGATAAAAGCATGATGTACAAATATCTAATTCAAAAAGGTCAACAGCCAGGAGTCTCCAACGTAATTGGCACGGTCATGAGTTCAAACATGTAGAAAATGAACGGCATACAAGATTGCTATTGTAATAAATTCTTCTATATATGAAGCGATGATTAAACCGACACAATGAGCCGTATCTAAAGAATGATAGTCATCTCCTTAACGTTCAGATTCAGAAAAAATAGAAAATCCAAATAAGTCATGCGAAGGGGTAAAAGCAAGAAAAAGAAAGGATTAAGGGGCATTACTTTCTAGTGAGACGCTGGCAGAGACGAAGCAATAGGAGAAAGTTACTATGAGAGAAAGTTTTTATCACAATGAGGAGGCTAATAGTACTTAGAGAAAGTAACCTTCATAGAATATCTAGTAAGAGGGACTGGATCCGTGAACGTGCAAGGACGGAGTCTGGGAAGGTATCAGATCATCATGTGCTACTTCTATGAGTCCATTCGTGCTACAGTTTGATTGGGTCATCAGCTTGACGACATGTCTTATTTTCATTTACTGGTTCACTAAGAGGACATTCGAATATCAATAGGGTTGTTAGCTTATGCATGAAACTACTTAGATTTTTCTGATTTTAGTACTTAGTGCGGAAGTACTGCCCAAAATATCTTAAATTTAGTCAATCCGATGTTAGAAAACAGACCTAGATCTGAGACCAAAAGATTAGCTGTTGTGCTCAAGAAGGTTTGCAGTCCTTGGCTCAAATTCAATTTTCTGACCTATTCTTCAAGAAGTCTAGTTCATGACAGTTTCAATTGGTATCAGAGCTAAGAGATTAGCATGATGAGCACTGACTCTTTTAGAGGATGATAGCTCATTACCTTGACATTTGCGATGAGTTGGAGAGAATGGAGGTGAATATTACTCGATTGCTAGTGGAGTTTAATTGCCCAACATCACCTATGGCTCAGGAGGTAGGAGCGAGTGATCATCAGCCGGCACTGAGATCACCTACACTTCCTCCAATCATCAAGAGAAATGGAGTGGGACCATCACGACCCCCTTTGGTGATCAAAGTTGTGTCTTGAACGACACATGATAGTCGACGTCGAGTAGCGTGACAACAAGCTAGGAGAAAGGAGATCCAACCTAGTATCGATTGGCACATCAACAATGATGTTCGAATACAGGGGTGGACCATGTAGCATGTGCAAAGATTGTCCCAAGTTCACTGTAGTTTCACTTGGGTTAGTATCGAGGACGGAGATAAAACATGATATCTATCTCTTACACGCTCGAGGAAGAGAACTGGAGATAGAATGAAGAGATGACAAGTACACTTCACATAGTGATTGACAATCGTGCATCACAGACATGTCGTCATAGACGGTTGAAGACATGATAGTCTATCCGTTTAGCACGCCAAGGTGTGATTCTTCTCTCGATAGCGAGTCAAACCATCACGGAGTGACATCAACGTAAGAATCATCGTCACTAGAATTCCAAAGAGGAATGATCTTACGATAATTATGTGTATCGTAAAGAGCCCAACTATCATCCACATGTGTTGTAAATAGCATGTAAGCGAGTATTGTTTTTTTTTTATGTGAACTAGTTTACATAAATTTGATAGTTTTTCTATGTTTTGGTGATTACAAAACTATAAAGCTTTTTGTGTCTTATTAAAAGACACAATAAACTATTGTGTATGTGTAAATATTACAATATGCCACAAAGACTATGGTACGATTAATAGATATCGATTCAGAAATTTACTTGACTACATTTCTAATATATATGTTTATTGGATTTGACCCATTCCTCTTAACTTTACATTATTTATTATATTTTTCAACTGAGAATAACAGGTTCAGCAGGTCAAAATATCAGATCATAAATGTGAAATGTGAATACCAACAACCAACCATAAATATGTAAGAAAAGTTTAGTTTAAAGTATCTTAATAATAGATTATCAATTTACTTAATTTATTGTTTATCTTATAAAGTGTTTTCACATGACGATACACTTGCTAAACCTGATGTTGCTAGTCAAAGATGTAATCAAATAATGTAAAGTTGAAAAAAATAAAGTCAAGTCTGAAAATATATATTAAAGGTGCGATCAAGTAAATATCTACTAAAGGATTCCTTCCCTTGTAGAAAAAAGTTCTACCAGTAGCCTGGGCTAAGATCCACCTTTAACCCTCAACTACGGTGGGGTGGGCTCTCAGACCGCGGAATAATCATCCGAACGGGCGACACTGAAACGTGAAAAGCGGTCATGGAAATTGACCATGCCGGTTATAGCTTACAGCAGGATTCTTCAGTATCCATTTCCAGTATTGAAAATACAGAAAATAAGTTGGACGCTTTGAGCAACTTGCCCATGTACAACCCAACAAGCAACTGAAATTACGTAGTCGTAGTCGGCCGCCACATCCACCCGTAACCAAGGCAGCGTGGGGTCGACTCCACCTGCCGTTGCAGCTCAGTCTGTGAAAGGGCAGTAGCGTTCGGCTGAGAAAGCCCCACAGCGAAAGAGGTCTATAATAATGTGCACAGTCCACAACAGAATAATATACAAGCCAAAGCAAGGATCTATGGAACTACACCTGTTGGCCCAGCGATATATGAAAGGCTAGGCCCGCTGTCCTGCTCCGGTAAATCACACTCCGCATATTCACGGTGTCTAATTCACTGTGACGACATAGGTCGGGTCCAGTCTCCAGGTCCGGGTTCAACCCTGACCCTTGGCTGGGTTCGCTTGTGAGGTTTCGGCGGTCAAGTGAAGAACCCGCGACCTGCTGTTTCTCATGGGCGATCCTGATACTCGCGAGCGGTGTACTGTAGGGGGTGGTGTAATCCGCGTAAGGCACAAACCTCCACGGCGAAAATAGCTGTAAAGAAAAGAAGAAGAATTTTCATTCAATGTAACGACAGTCGGCGGATGGAGCCGATCACGGTAGAAGAGCTCGTGAAACGAACTACATCCTTTGGCGGGTGAACTGGGTTACTGGGTCCTGCTGTTACTCGTAGGGCTGTCGGATGACCGACGACCGGGCCGCTGGGCTGATCAGGCGGTCTGGCTGCCTTGTCAGTTAACCGGAAGACTGTACCGTACTTACGGACATCAGTTCAGTCACCCACAGGCACTCAGTCGTTTCCTAAACTCGAGGAACGAGCGATCGTCCCGGACCCGGCATTTTCTGTGGGGCCCCCAGCACGACGGTCGAGCATGAGAATGGTAGGCATCCACAGGAAGGGAGCAGTGGCACTCGAACGAGAAGTGAAGACTCAAGAGTGTAATCATCTCTTCTTGCGTCGATGACAAGAAGGTTACGATATCGATATATTAATTGATATCGTAATCTTCTTAGTTGCTTGGCGCAGTGAAAAATCTCCTCGATGCATTCAGGGCAGCTTATCGGTCGGGATGTACATTACGTGAAAGGATGTAGGTCGGGACTCAGGAAAGCGGAAAGGTGGATCGAGGCGTTGTTGCCTGAATTGCTGTAGCCTTTGTGGCTCAACGCGTGCTGCACGTTTACAGATGATGCGGTCACAACGAGCGTCGAGGGAGAGAGGGAGCGGAAGAGTCGAGACAGTGAGGAGAGGGGGAGGGAGCAGTGGGGAGAAGACGGAGTGGAGTGCTGATTGACGGAAAAGAGAAGAAACTGGCATATCCTTCGCTATGCTAAGTTTGGGGTGGTGAGGGGCCCTGGGGCGATTTTGTGCTAGAGTTAGGACTCCTGGGTTTCTCACAGCACCACGTGCCCTTCTGAGCGCGCTTCCTCCTGACCCAGCCTGGCTCAGGCGCTTAGGCGCTGCGCATTTTCTGTTGAATATCCGCTTTCGGGCTTCTTTCCCTTTGGACCAGGGCTGAATGTCTGGTTCCGAGCCGAATCATTCGTTCCCTGATTCGGTACTTCAGTTGACGAGAGCAGAGTCGGAGGAGTTGATCTTTGGTGGCGCAGGTGATTCCACCGATAACAGTCTCGTCCGTCTTGTTTCTGTCCGTCTCATGCCTTAGTCACTGTGGTTGATTCGGCACTTGCGCGTATCCCCCGGGTCCTCCCTACGTACACGCTTACAAACCTGGTGATCGCCGCAGAGGTCGAGGCCTCTTCCCCGTGAAGAGATGAGGAATGCCTCTCGTCGTCCGAAAGAGAACGAAAGAAGGAAGGAAGAAACGAAAGAACGAACCAAAGAACGGACCGGATGGAGAATGAGATCGGAGGCAATGTTCTGGTCTTTCCCTTGATGGAGTTGCAAATTTAGCTTCCCAGTTGCGGATCTGATGAGGATTGAATATATAAGCTGCCGTGAATGGATTCTGCCCGTTCTTGATGCTGCACCGCGGCAGGTGGTGGCTGCTGCAGCTGCTACAGATGAGAAACCAAAGTTTGGACTAGTGGCTGCTTGTGGAGACATTGTGGGTGCAGGTGTGGGTGGAAGGGTGGTGGTGGCGGTAGTCTTCACCAAGATGTAGCAATTTTCACGAGGAGTAGGGACACGAGTAAGCTTTCGAATCGGGGGAGAGGGGCAACAACAACGATCATGGAAGAAAGTGAAACCAACTCACCTCAGAAATGGGCTTGCTCGAGCCTCTCGTCCTCGGACAAATTCTCCTCCTTGCACGACAGAGTGCTCGAAGGTTCAGCAGAGTGGGACCAGAAGAGTATCGAGTCCCTCGTTAGTGGTCAGAGTCTGCAACGATCTACTGTACAGCCTGCAGTCGCGAAACCTAGAAGTAAAATAATTTTTCCGCACATCATGACTCGAGGTTCAGTCGTCGGAAACAAGGTCTACTGCAAGACTTCTATCAACAACTGCTTTACTTGGAGGCCGAGATGTAGTACCTCGCTGTGCGCCAGTAGCTCCATGCTATTAACGAATTTTTATCACGAAAGATCCAGCGACATTCAGTCTGGCATTGCGAAAATTGCAGACGAGGCGCCTTCTTCGGATCCAGAGGAGAATGAGAAGACGGAGCTGCCCCGTCCGCTCAGCAGCGAACGATGCCGAGCTCTGCTGTTGACTGTGACCGGGGCGGCCGGAATGCAACTCTTGTTCCCTTCTATTCGATTGCCTCTGTTAGAAGTCTTGCTCTTCTCTCACCAGAGGTGGCCCACGCGAAGAAGACGTCCCTCACTCGCGAGTAATGGAGGTGGAAGCTGGTGGCGTTTACCGCTGAATTTGGCCCTTGCCATATCCCGGCCATTTTACGGCTCTGTCTTACGCCGTTCTCTTACAGCCGTGCTCTTCTTATTACAATTGCGTGTCAGGGATAAATTCGGACAACGTTCTGCTCGTTACATGCCTGATTTGAATTCTGTTCCATCTTTGGAGAAACTAAGTCCCGTGGACACGGATCTGAATTTGTCCTCCAAGTCTTCCGATAATTCCAGTGAGACCGAGGCGATGGAGACTCTCGGCTGCGAACCAAACACTACTAGCGCGACCTGTTCTGAGGATGGAGATAATTCTCTTCACGCAGAGGAGGAGCTAATTATAATGGAGAACGATTCTTCGCGCGAGGCCCCTCCGTCTCTCCGTGCCCCGCAGGATGTCAGTTCTGAGGACGGTCTTTCCTCGAGTGGCGAGACCTGGGAACAGGATGTCATTTCGGATGACGGACTCTCATCGAGTGGGGATTCCGTTGACGACCAAGATGTTATTTCAGATGGCGAAAACTCGTCTATTAGCAGTTCGTCTTTGAAGGATTCGGGCGTGGAAGATTATAATCTCGGCCACATGTCAGACGACAGCCTCTCTGAAGCCACGGAGCAGTCCATCTCACAAGCTTCTCATACTGCGTTTTCACAGCCTTATGACGAGAGTCCCGTTGCATCATCAGCCACTGAAACGAGTAGTAGTAGCAGTAGTAGTCTGTTCACATCTGAGACTTGTTCCAGCTCCGACATCTCCACATCTTGGGTCGGGAGTGACCCGTATTCTGGTCTTCTTACCTCAGGGGAGAATTCAGAAGAAACTAGTTCCTCTTCTGACAGAACTACATCTTCTTCCGTTGGAGGTGATCAGGACATAGTTTTCACCAGGGAGGATGATTCAGAGGAGACTCATTCCCCTCGGAATATCTCCTCCACATTATCATCGTTATCGGCAGGAAGTGACACGGACTCAGTTGCTACGAGAGAGGAGGACTCGCAGGAAATTCATCATACCACTTTGAGTTTCTCCACATCTGCCGCGGCTGGAAGTGGTTCGGACTCGATTGTCACCACGGAGGATTTAGGAGAATCTCGCTGCACTTCGGTCACCTCCACAAACTCGGTTGGAGCTGACCTGAAGTCAGTTGCTTCCCAGCAGGAGGAGGAGGACAATGATAATGATATAGAGGAAAGTCATCCGACCTTGCACACCTCAACAACTTCGGCTGAAAATTATTCGTACTCCATTTTCATTCCGGAGAAGGATAGAGAGGAAATTTCAAATATCTTCACATCCTCGGCTGGAAGTGATCCAGACTCGGTTCTCGTTACTCCGAAGGAAGATTCAGCGGAAATTGTCGAAAAGCACAGTCGTCTGTTCCTCCAGCAGAAGGATCGCGAATTCACAACAGCAGCAGCAGACATATTTCCGGCGGACGTGGTTCATGAGGGTGAGCAAGAAGTTATGACCCCGTCGAGGGCGACCGTAGGCACTGACTCATGTTTCCCTGGAGAACAACAACCTCCTCCTTCTCCTCCTGAAATAGTTGACAATGCGCTCGTGGAGAATTCTGCCGCTGTGTCCTCTCTGGACGACCAAGTTTTGTTTCCATCGTCGGAGGAGTTCCAGTTCCACGATGATATCCCTCCTTCTCCCAGCGAGACGAGCCGTTCATCACCACCATCACCGGGTAGGTTAGCCCTCTTCGTGAGCGCCGACGAAACGCGGAGCACGCCTGGCTCGTCCAAGAGCGTGCAGATGAGCCCGAGGGCGGACCTCACGGCCCTGATGCCTGAAGAATACGGCTGTATACCTGCGGATGGTACGTGGGAGATACAAGTCGATCGCGATGAACTGGAGGTCGTGTGGACTCCCTTCAAGAAGAGACCGGTGCTAGTGAGTGACGGGGAGGAGGACTCATCTGAGTGCTCGGACGAGTCTGCTGCCGATGACATTGATAGTTGTAAATCAGCCCACGGCTCACAGACCGGAGGAGACGATGACGAGGAGGATGATGAGCTTTTCCACGAAGAAAGGAGAACGAGAATGATGACGATTGTACAAAATGCAGCAGCGGATGATGGCCGGCCGGCCAACTCTGTACAGGACCGGAAATTCGACCAGGACTGTGTACAAATGGAAAGTTTGGGCGTAGATTCTTCTTCTGTAAATCGGTTTTCCCAAGAGAATTCGGAATCCTCACGGCGGCTTGAAGAAGATGCAAGGGACGAACATGCGTGCGTACCATCGTCAATAAGTACAGGAAGGACTACAAGCGACAATGAGGTTGCAAGGGATGATCAAGATTACGAGTTCCAGTCAGTACATGGTCTGCGAGAGAGCGAGGCTGCTGCAAATGCTGAAGTTCAAAGAAACAAGGCGGTGAAAGCTGCCACGCCTCGACTCAAGTTAACCATTCCGCTAGATGCCGAACAACTGTCTGGTCTCAGGGGCGTGATTCTAGAGCATTCTGCCCGCGAAGCCGCGTCGACGGAAAAGTAGGCCATCCTTCCCTTTCAGTAACCTATGAACAATTTACTTTTTCCGTCCTCAAGTTCTGGCAAAATTGAGAAGAAAATGAACAGTCCGACAGAAAAGAAACAAAAATAGTTTGTCACAGAAAGAGTCTGTCGCTTTCTCTTTCAGTTACATACCGCTCATCTCTTTCTCTTACACTGAGTACCAGAAGAGTCAAAACAAATTCGTCCGAGGAGCGTTGCCATAGTGCGGTTAAATATTGACCAACGATGGTCACTCACTAGTTTGTCGTGTTCAGCTCGTCGACTCGTGGAGCGGACGATGTCTTCTTACACGGCAGAGAATGTACAGCGGTTGAGCTGTTGCGCTCCGACGACGACTGCGGCATGGATGTAGTCAAAAGCGCGGCTGCGGGAAATCTGTCTTCGTTGCTGGTCGTGGTCGACTCCGTCCGTGAGGAAGTCGACAGAGTCCGGGTACCGATAGTTGCTCGTGTCCGCGCCGAAGAGACTGTCGAGTCGCATCTCAGGAGAAACAAGTCGCTAGCAGTATCGGTTTCGTCTTCTTCCTTCGTGACAGCCTTCGGTGATGACGTCGACCCCAGCAGCCCTGAAACCCCGTCGAAGAGCAAACATGTTTCGAGAGATTCGAGGAGTGAGAGGTCTGATGCCTCCTTGACCAGCACCAGCTCGAGCGTAAGCTCCGACGCATGTGAGCTCTTCACGGATCATCCTACTTGTCTTCACCTCCGAAAGGTGACACATGATAACACGATAAGCTCTCGAGTTGGAAAAGTCTTCTAGTTTTGGTTGCTGGTCTCGTGCCGGATGAAGTCGTCACTAAAACCTCCTGACGGCTGAGGGTTTTCGGCGTTTCATTTCAGGTGCGTCATTCTCATGGCGACCAGGTGTACTTGGAGCCAGCAGAGCTTCTGTCTGAGCCATGGCGCAATCTGGTATACTGGCATGGTCGATGTCGAGAAGGACGACCGACCCTCGTCGTGCTGCTCGGGAAGGCTGTCAGCCAGTTGTCTGCGCCGGAGCTCAAACACTTCATCACAGTCACCAGTAAGTAGACCTGGTTTCCTGTATCAGATGGAATTATCGCTCGTTTAGGTGCTTTACTGTTGTCCTCCTCTTTGGACGTACGTCCAATGACGCAAACGTACGTTCGACTGCCTTCCGTGATAACTGTGTACACGCCTGCTGCTGCAGTCTCGCATGCAGAATACGCAGAGCTGAACTTCTTCAAAGGAGCGGTGAAGCAGTTGAACATTCTCATGGATCTTGATGGGCTTGGTTTCATGAGACTGCCGCCTATGCACGTTCTGCAAAGTATCGGAACCGGTCTGAACCGGGATTACGCAGGTCTTTATCTTCTCCGAGTTGCTTGTGGCAAACCGATCGCTTTCATTGTTTCATTTCTTCATCTCGTGGTTAGTCGGACTGTCTGGGACTAGATTGTAAGAAGTGTTTGGTTGACGACGGTCGTCTTGCTTACACGCACAGCGGAGTCTTCGTGCTGATTGGTTGGCACATTTTTCAGGTCGTGGAGGTTGGATCTTCTTGATCAATGCGCCGATGATGCTTGGATTGGTGATAAGCGCAATGCAAAGAGTAATCTTACGTCCATCGTACACTAAAGGAGCTGTCATTGATAAGGGCTTTCTGGGTATGAAACCTAAACTTGATCTACAAACGAGCTTCTTTTCGTATTTTGTGTCCACTAGTTGGTTGAGATACTTTTGCGCAGAGTCACGCTGAATCTCTGTGGATCCTAGCATTAGTCAAAGGCAGCAGCAGACTACTAGCAGCGTAGACAATGACAGTTTCTGACTGAATCGTTCCTTCTTGCTAATTCTTGGCATGTATACCCTCGTTCTTGTCAAGAAAAAGATCTAAGTCCCTTATAAGACTTTTGCTAACTACCATCCCTTGATATGTACAGAAGGTAAAGAGCGAATCGTGACCTTGGGAGGCAGATACAAAGCTACATTACTGGTCAGTCTTCCATATCATCACAAACACAACGGTCACCGTTTAGGGTTTAAGGGTTTAGGGTTCCTAATCCCTGGGCCACCGTTTATCTTTGATAGCGTTTCAGGAAGTAAAATATCACCTATTCGCTATTTCCTAGGTAAGGGCCAAAGGTTTAGAAACGGAAGATTATGACTAATCAGTGCGTATACAAACGTTGAATATTAGAACGTAAAGACATTTGCAATGTTGTCCTCGTCCACTGTGTGTACTGACTTACCATCTTGTTCGCAGAAACATTTTGACGAGGGAATGCTACCACTGACGTTGGGAGGAGCATGCACTTCTTGTTCGAGTGAAAC
Source organism: Asterella californica (assembly GCA_036924285.1). Lineage (NCBI taxonomy): Eukaryota > Viridiplantae > Streptophyta > Marchantiopsida > Marchantiales > Aytoniaceae > Asterella > Asterella californica. Next base: position 1,634,014 of record JAYKYS010000013.1, read on the forward strand.
AAGTCAGTGCAGTTTGGGCTTCGGCCACCTCTCATGATAGTTTGAGTAGCGTACCAATATGTACACAACCACCACAGATGATGATCTTCCCCAGCATATACTTGCGACAGCATGACGGTTTGTCAGTCAGAAAAATTGGCTGTCGATTCCAGCGAAGTAGGTGTCATGCTGGCAGCATCAAGGAGCGGAAACAATCTTGTCAGCTGAATATTGGAAATTGGAAGTTTTGATCTTGTAGCTATTCCTGTTTATGAATCCCTCACCGAGGCTTGCTGTCAAGCATTACATTTGTAGTCCAGCAATCCCTATGAAAATTACTTACACCAACTGCCAAGTACTTTTAGACAAATAGTGTTTAGGGTTTAGAATTTAACATATTCTGCCGGTTGGCTAGTATTCGCCACACAATTTCAAAACCTGTCCCCACAGAATATACTCGTTTGAAGTTCAATATTTTTCTTTTCAGTTGGGAAATTGCACCGATCAGCATGCTGTTCGGATGATTCTGCGTTTCGGAAAATGTAGATTTTGTGACACGCAAACAAACCCGTCAACCTCGTTTGCTGACAGGTATCAGTGAAACACTTCGGAGGTAAAACATAATACCGACAAAAGTGAGGAAATACCGAGTGGAAACCGTGATCGTCAACAGAATAATGTCTCGTGCGGGTGGTATACATAATTTCTTCTATCGAATGTTTGTCTTAACTGCCTCTCAAGATTGTATACAATGTGTACGTTGTATGCGTAGCCTTTCTAACCAAACCCACATTATAGTTGGTTTTTTCTCTCTTACCCGGCCACTTCAGTGTGTTCTTACTCTATTTCCTCATTTCGGTTCTTTCTCGCCGGCTTTCCTTTGTCATCCTAACCGCGATTTGCCAGCGCGCCAGCACCTTTCTCACTTTACCCTAGAGTATGTTCGGAGAATCCATCTCTGGCCGAAGGAAAGTTTTTCATAAGATAATAAACTCGCACCGGTTTCGGGATAGCGAAAATTACATTCCACAATATACAACGACAAGCCCTCTTTGTGGGGGGCCTCTCAAAGAATTTCCGATGCTCCTCCAGGTTGTTAAAATCCTTCCCTTGTTGGGGAAAAGATGTATTGAGAAAAACTCGATGCTGGTGAGAGTTGATGGAGTTCAAAGAAACTAACTAGGAGAGCTACGTAGAATCCGGAATCGAGTCGGCAAGAAAATTAATGGTACAAGATACCTCAAGAGCATATTATCTCTTCCCCTACAAATTCTTCAAACGCCACCAGCAATGTCGTCTGATGTGGGCACTTCGACCAGCAGTGACCCATGTTGCCCGAGTCTATTATAGAATGGAACAACCCTACCTACGTGCAGAGGAATATGTTCCTCACTGACCAAGAATACTTGCTTTGATTTTGTCGATCTTCTTAACGAGCTCCTCCCTGCAATAACGGCTTCTCGATTAGTTCCTTGCACTCATTTGCTCGTTGATCGCAAAGGTGAAACAATCACCGCGGAAAAAACGTCGAGCAACAGTCATTCAACGTGTGTCCACTCACCTGTCAGGCTTGAAGATGATGTATCTGTAGGTGAACCACTGCAATGGGTACAATAAAGAACAGTAAGCTACAGCCTTTGTATGTCCATAACGAGTGAAATAAGGTTCAAGCCAATTGACCGTAACCTTCTAGATAACTGTGCTCTCTATACTTACCCCAGAAACTAGGATTCCGACAAGCTCGAAAAGGCCTGGAAGCAAGGGAAGTTTGTCGATAGCCTGCACACCACAAGACACACATTAGCATCTGCAGCCTACAGTCTATCTTCAACAGGAAGACATATCGTGTATCCCAACAAAAACTCCTGTAGAGCGGGAACCTGTGAACTCGATGAAATCTTCTCTCGTGCGTCCTGGTTTCCTTACCAACCCATGCTAATAAATGCTCTTAAGCGCCAGTTCGTGACCAGGAAGTATACATGCTTACGTAGATTGGGAGCATCACACAACAAGCAGAGTATGCAGGCAGAAAGTGGGAAATTCGACAAACTTACGCCAATAAGCCCGAAAGAACCCCACAGAGTTACGAATGCGGCAACTGCCAAACTGCTGATGGCAAGTTTGTCGTCGGTCTTCTCCCACTGAGCAGCACATATATGCACAATTGGCTCGTTCAGGCATACCTCCGGATGGCACATAAAGTTTGACATGAAATTCACAACATAATGCCACTCGACCAACAGGGTAGTCCACATGAACAACAATTATGATCAACAAATTCTGAAGACCTCTGCTGCAGTGTCATCCTCTCAGATTCACAAGAAAAAATGTGATAAACGTACAGTCTCCTGGGCGGACTTCAAAAGGTCATTGGCTGCATCCGCAGCTTCTGACTTGGCCTCTTCAACCTGAACCTCAGTCTCGGTAGTCTGGGCGTTCACTAGGATTAACCTCCTGGAGTCTGCATGCAAATTCTCTGTGAGATACTTGCTAGCCAGGTTAGCATTTGCCAGGAAACGAGAGGAAGAAAGGAAAAATAGCTCCGATCAATCGAGCCCCGGGGAGAATCTAAATTTCACACATTCTCAAAGTCCTACCGTAGTGACATCAAGTATGGCACCAAATCAAAGTCTCAATTACACCTCTACAGGTTGGGCATCACGGTACTGCCGATAAACTGGACACACCAATTCAGCTCTGGGAGCTAAGAATGGCGGCCATGGCTGTAACGCATAGCCATAGCCAACCGTGACCGGCTTCTCCGTCCTCAGGACCTCAGAGCCAATTTCCTTGAACGTGGCGATCATTAACGTGGCGGGCAGAGCCCACGAAGTACGGCAATCCTTCTTGTGCATTTCACTCATTAAGTCTCTCGGAAAGGTACTGAGAGTAGAGTTGCCTCACAGTACAAGAGCACGGCCCGCCTAAGGTACCACCTAGACCTATATGCCGGATCTTTCGAAAATCTACAACCGCCTCGTACGCGCTCGATTTTAAGATTGCACCTCTCATATTCACAATCATGCAAGCGGTTAACACCCATCGAGTTACAAACTCCGTGAAACCCTTCCTCGTCGGAGCCTTCATGTTACCTGTTGCCACTCGATTGCTTTGCGCACTCAGGGCACTTCCGAAGCTCCCGACAGCCAACCGCCTCATGCTAACTCCATCCACTCTGCTCACAGCCGCAGCTGGTGAGGATCCAAGAGACGCGAAGGTGCCCAAAGCAACCTGGCCTCCGATTACTGCCGCGGTGGCGGCCATCCTCTCTCACTGCGTCGACCGAAACCTTCCTTCGAACTGCTCGGAAGAAGACCAAGAACGACGACACGCTCGACTCTCACAATTGCACCGCCTTGCTCTTCCCTTGCCTCTGCCCACCTCCAGGCTCTAAAGAGGTTTTGAACTAGAGATCCGGCGTCGAATCTGAGCAACAAGTGGACCTTGGCAGCTGATCTACAGCAGCGCTTTCACCCTGCCCGCGTTCCCCACTTACCGTCCAAATCGATCCATTTACGCGACAAAACTCGATGACAGTCCCGCTATCGGCCTTCGAGTTCTGCGTGCTTTGTTCTCATGAGAAGCACGGACGACGGACGGACGGACGGACGGACTGAGAGCGTGCGTTCGAGCGAACTTCATTGCGCTTTTCGATGGCTGTGTGCTTGTCATTGGACAGCTGCGGATCGCATGGATATACGTGTCGGAATAGCTCCCTCAGGGACCGGCGCGAGATAGGTTCTGTTATCTATTCCGACTGCAGTCAACCGTCCGTCTACATTACGACGGAGAAGTCCTTCCGATTTCGACTTTCTTTGATGACATTCCATAATGAGCCGTCGGTTTCTAGACTGTGCCATCAGTTTCTTCACGTCCTGGCTCTCATGAGCCTCATCTGCATCCACAGTATCTACCCGTTCCCCAACACGCGATACAAAGAGAAATGCGTGGTCGCGACTTCTCGCAACTTCAAGTTTCCAGCCGACCGGACTCCAGTGGACGACACGTGTCCCTTCCACTTGTAGGATCACACTCTCCTCCAGTTTCTGAGCATCAGTAAACGGAGAGATATCGCTGAGCGAATAAGTTCGATTTATATGAGTTTCTTTTTGCATCTCGTGACTGACAACAGTGGGTCATAACACTGTAAAAACTCCTTATAGACTTGCGTGATGGCTTGACTAACCTTCTCCACACGAAGAGAGGTACAGAAAGACTTTCTCATTGTACAAGAGACTGTATCATCATAGAATCTCAGTAAGCCCTTCTTCGTGTTTTTGTGGAAGTGGAGAGATGGTTGCCATAGAACTTGAAAAGGCGTTTATGGGACAGTAGAAGAAGTAAGCTTGAGACTTTTTCTTGAACGTACATGCAGAAAGAGAAGATCTTTCACTTAGCTATGTTCCGAGCCTGATGGCTGTGATACTTGGGGATGCACTTGTCACATGAGCAACTTTCAAGTTTTTGGTGGTAGCCTTCTTAAATGAAGAATAAGACGGAGTATGGACGGATATCTACAGTAAGGAAGTATGAAAGATGGCAAGCTTGTCTTCATTATAGGCTTCAAGAATCAGGATATTGTTATGTCATGAATGGTATCGACACAGTAAGTTGATGAATCTTTTTGTCCTACTTTACTTAACAATATGTTGCTTCAAGAGATACCATATCAGTACACTAATTGCAGTTGCAATGGCACAGTGACAATCTAATCAAACAAGTTGTGCATGAAAACATACAAATCTTTCCCACACATTATGCTTAACACACTTTTGAAATCTTGATTCATAAAGATTACAAATGATGCATTAAAGTCAGAACTCAAGCTAGACTTGAAAGGGAATGTGATGACTATATTTAGCACAAGAAAATAATGGAAATAGTTCGATTTTAATCATGGGCACATCTGATTGATTTCACTAAAAGTGGCGTGAGAGCATGTATATACATAGTAACTTAGTTTGGTTATGAGTATGAGGTTGTAAAAAATGGTCATCTGTTCTCCAGAACTAGATGTTCATGTTATAAGCTGCTAAAATTCCAACATCTCATCCAAGTAACAGTGTTAAAGTTTGTCATATTATTTCATTCAAATGGTCTTTGAGAGAAAGTATTTGTGAGATTATGAAATGCATCCCTTGTCAATGGGTACATATTAAAAAAAATTCACTAACTTGGTTTTTAAAACTATTTTCGTAGTTTAACTTGAATAATCCTTTTCTTTTCTCTTATATGATTTTGAATTTCTTATGAGACAAATTGCTGAGAATGCCTGATTCTTATTAAAAATAATAATTACTTTTATGATTAATACATTCTATTTTTATCGTAGTACATAAGTGTGTATCATACTCCACTCCATACTGGTTGTGTATGCTAAAAGCTATCACAAAATTAACCAGTTGGTCTTTTCTTTGATGATGGTGAGCCTTCAATAATCTTAATTAAGCTTCTAGCCTTGCATTTTTCTTGATTATTGTAAGATTGAGATGTCATAATAACAAATATTCACTATTTATATATGAAAATCAACGTTGTTGCATTTGCTTGAGAAGTCTAGACTTGAATGTCCAATATAACCTTTTTTTCTTCTAAACTTGCAATGCCACTTCTTTTTCAATAAGACTACATATCAACCTTTTCTTATTTAAAATACTAATCCTTTGAGTAGCTTGATGGAAAATGTATTTTCTTCCATACACCAATATAGAGAACTTTATCAAATACATCCAAAACATCTATTTTTTCGGTATAGTGACTATTGGTTCCACACTTTATCACCTATAAGACCGTCAATTACTTGACGAGCTAGGTCCCATTTGCTATCAACTTATAAGTGTAGAACCAGTTCTTTGACTAACTATTCAATAATTTCTTTGTCTCACTATCTACATATCAAATAATTTGCTTGTAGATGTTGCATCTATCCTAAAAGTTTATCTGTTTTGAAATATTTGTTGTACTTGTAGCATCTTCCAACTCTCTTTGATCATTGTACTTGTCTTTCTTGCTTCTTGATTCAAGACATCACCAGTAATGACCCTCCTTGCACGTTTTTGACAACTTCTTTTTCATATTGTATGTATGTTCTTTCTTTTCAAAATTTGAATAAGGTTTTCAACCTTTACTCAAGAATTATTGTATACTATCTCATGTAATAATATGTTTTGAAGAATATGGAGCTTTTTTTCAACAGTTTTTTGGTCACTTTCATGGTTTTTTTCTCACTAGATCTATTGTCCGTCTTGCTAGAACATGAAAAATATTCACCAAAGATAGCAGGTGATGATATCTTTGTAGATTGCAGATTCATTAACAAGTTTATCAAAGATCATTCACTTTTGTAGGCTCTTGGTATTGCTAATTTGAGCTCGTGTATTATCTCTATCTTTGGAATTCATCTCTCAGTACAAAGTTTAGTAACATTCAAATATTCATGTGAGTTTGGCAAATTTTTTTTCTAAAAATTCACTCCTATCTAACACTTAAAAATTCAACTCAAATAACTCACTCACTCCAATAGTTACATTCAAGAAAGAGTCTTAAAGAATTTAATTTTTAGCTAATTTAAATTGTAAAATTGTAATTTAATCTAGCTAATTTAAATTAGCTAGTTTTTTGTAACGATGGACGAAAAGATACAGATTAATTATCACAGAATGAAGTTACCCATCATAAAGACATACATAATTTCTGCTTTAATTTTTGCTCCATTCTCTCTTGTTATGAGCTCTTTAATTTCTCGAAAGGCAATACTAGGAAGAGAATTATACGGATATCAAGTACTTAATACAAAAGTAATGAAATATACTCTCTTTACCTATTTTTCCAAAACCTTAAGTACAGCTATATATGCTCAGATTAATTTATCAGAGTTATAGATTTGCATGAATACCCGAAATCAATTCTGGAGAGTGGGATCGGTTTATAAAGAGGGGAGAGGTTTCGTGGACCATTTATAGCTAGGATTGGTTCAATTAAAACCGTCCAAACGTGAAAAGTTTAGGACAAAGTGGTATGAATTGTTACTATTCCTCTGCTTTACAAGTGGACGTTAAACTGGACAGTGAAACTATGTTTTATCCTAGTTAGTGACTCGACTCTACTGCAAAAAGTGTTGTCCAGAGAGAAATAATGAAATATATTAAAATTTGGTATAGTTTATGAACAAACCTTATGGAAGGAGGGTGAGCATAGACTGATCCCTGCATACACTGCCTCTTCCAAGTTGGAGGAGTTGAACATGCACGGGTGACGGAAAGAGCCAAAAACATGAGAATAACAATACTCAACGAAATACCCTTTAGCAGGGAGCAAGGGAATTCCCATGGAGCAGAAAGGAGAACAAGAAGTCTTTTGAGTGGACTAACTCTTACCTTGATTGTGATTATCCTCCAGCATCATGGAGCTGGGATCATAAGTCCGAAGTGGGGCCGTAAAGCTGTTCCAGAGGATGAACCCACCGCCTGAATGAGAGAGAACATATCGTCAAGGTGGAGGCTTATCTTCACGACACGAGCAGATTCGTGCTCTCGTTCATGGAGAAAGCGGATATGTAAAGGGTTCTTCTGGTCTGCTTGTGATGTCATCTACTCGAATTGATCACTTTGATTTGCAAATCTTCTTTGGGATGACGTCTAGAAAGAGGAACGGGCTTAAGATTATGTCACGTTTTTCACGTCCACAGGTACTCCGCTTTCCTCGAAGGTGTGAACGAACCATGTCCGTACTGTGCAGCATAATGGTAGGTTGACAAGATTGCTTACAGTGGCCTCTGTTGTGATCTGGAACCGACCATAGGCGGAAATAATGAGAACAACTGAAGGCAATCCTCTTCTTCCCTTGGAACCCGTGTTCTCCCCCTTTGATATCACTCCTATATACTGATGAGTTATAATTTCAAAGTGGGAAGTCATTCTCAGTGTTGTCTTCAGCTTCAGCACCAGTAAGAAAGTAATCTACACACCCAATATCCATGGTGAATAGATGCCTCGTGATAGGCGCGGGGCCAGGGTCCCTTTGATGCATAAAGCCATATGCTGGTTCATGTTCAAGGCTGAATGAAAGGGCTACAGATACTTTAATTCCTAACACAATCTTTGGGACTGTCAAGGTCAAGCAGCCCCAGACTAACTTCATGCGAATTATTCTGTTCTCAACTTCTGGATGTAGCATCTTTGTTGCTAGTAACTCAATCTCTCGCGTCGTCTGCAAGCTTCATACTGTATAGCATCTCTGCACCGACGGCAGAGTTAGGAAGATTGGTCAACCACTACGAAAAGGGAGTTGATGGAGACTCTGAAGTTGACGACTGAGTAGTTGATTCAGAAGCTTGCTCTGCAAAGACTGGGCGTGTGCGTGAGTGACTTTATACACAGTTTAAACAACATTCTGCAAGCTGTATTGACTTGTAGGTCCGTGGTTCCCTACCACTCTTGAAGGATAACGCCACCCTTGAGAACTGCAGTCTCATGTATGAGGGGGGAAGAGAGCCTGCAATGATCGAGGTCTTTTCCGTGATCCATGTAGTAAGTGTTGAGACAGACATGCGCGTAAGTAGTATACCCTATCTCTGCCTACGACAACTGGTGCATACGCAGAGATAGGCCGATGCAGCTCTACGTCTAATAATTAGATCTGATTATGATTGGCTGCAAGTGAGGAACCGGCACCACGCAGAGGGAACTTAGGTGGAGCTGTATACTGATTCTTCCTAGTCCTGCAACATAATTCAGTCATCCTCCTTGTAGTCCAGTCTGGGCTGAAGGTAAACAATCTCACACCCAGCTTGGCGTGTTGCCCATTACACTTGCCCGAATATGAAGCTAGCGCAAGGTGTAATGTAAGCAAAAACTGGAGTTCTGGCCATGACGCACTAAGCTTGTCATCACTCGTATCTGGTTCGACGTCCACGAATGACATCCCGGCATCATTTGCCATGAGTTATTGCCCGTTGAAGTTCAAGTTTGAGTTCGAACTTCTGCGGTCATGCAATGCACCCCTCCCCCCCTGTGGAGGAGAGATACATCCCAATGGAACCATTGTTACTGCCAGGAGGATGCAAGGAAGAGAACGAGGGACTTCCACCCCGATTCCGTCAATTGGTGTCAATTGATTCAGATCATCTACAGAGTCGAAATAGCGCAGTATGGACTCTAAATTCATAAAGCAGAAATGCAGGACCATAGTGCTCATGTGGAAAGGGCTTTTTGCTTACAGGGACGAGGCTGGAGAACGACCGCTTGGGTGGTTTTCGTCTCCAGTACAGTTCTATTTGCCTTCTTCTACTTGATGGTAGAAACTTTACAAACTTCTACAAGCGAAGACGCGGTCGCGGATTTCGCGAGAATTAGAACCTTAAATCCGGATCCTAAGTTGCTGTCTAGTGCGTGTCTAATTGTTTCAAACTCTTGTTCCGTCTCGATTCTCCAACCTGAATACCATGCACATATAGGCACTGGAAGAAGATTCCTTACTTTCACAAGTGTTCTTAGAGCCTCGCCATTACTGATCCTAACCGTTTACAACTCTGGCACAGACGATCTTATCAAGCTCGTTGTTGTAAGCCTTTATTGCGAGGAAATCCCAGGTATCTGCGTCAGACGAGGGAAAACTCCAATTTATCTTCTTCTTGTCTCATGTACTAAATACAACGTCAAGATCCAGAGCCTATTGAAGAAAATCTGTAGTTTGAAGTCAGTAACTCAGTTGCGGGAAGGATTTCTTCGCCAATACAAACGATATTCCTGCATCTTTCGAACCTTTCGAGCTCGTGGTACAAAACTTGTTCACATCAGGCTTCTTTGTGGTGATCTTCAGCCACAGCAACTCGAAATTATCTTGCATAAGTTGTCTATTCCTAGTCCACTGCTCCCCTCTCAAGAACGCTTTTCTACCCGCGCCTCCGATGTCGAATGGTTTACCCTCTTAGCTCGAGGCAGACGAACGAAGCACTGCTCGCGGTATCTTTCTTTAAAACTGCGAGACGACGCTCGACTGCGTAGGATTCTGGCAGACAGTCCTGGCTCGTCGTCAGGACTACACGGTAAATGGAGAGCCATCGTGATCTCAGACACGGTGATCGGAGTTCTTGGGTTCTTGGTCGGTCTAAGTGCTTTAGCCTGTTGCATGAGGACGAGAGGCGCTAGCATGCGTTGTTGGTGGAACTTTTCGTGGCACGTCGGTGGCAGCTCCCGGGACCTTAACCGCGACCTGACGGATTATGAATCCTCACCGGGGACGAGCAGGCCGATGCCGCCAATGAGCTCACCAGCCCTGTACGACCTCCGTCAGACACTGCGGGACTTTCGTGCCGCGTCGCGGCAGGACTCCGCCGACTCCAGAAGCCGGCGCAGCCAGACGGGGTCTGGCCCTTTGTTGTATGGAGCTGAAGCGTTCTCTTTGGAGGCGCTGGAGGCTGCAACGGGGGGCTTCGCCGAGGAGAACAAGATCGGGTCCGGGAGTTTCGGAGTTGTGTATCGTGGAGTGCTCTTCGATGGAAGGGTTGTTGCGATCAAGCGCGCAGATGGCAGCAATGCGACAAAGATAGAGGAGAATGAGAGCGCCTTCGAAGCCGAGCTCGAGGTGCTGTCCAGGCTGCATCACAAGTATCTGGTGAACCTGGTGGGATTCTGCGATGACCAAGATGAAAGGCTCTTGGTTTACGAGTACATGTCTAATGGTACCCTCCACGATCATCTTCACAGACACCGCTCAAGAGCGCTGTACTCTTGGCAGGTTGGTAATCGCAAGATATATACATCTAGATACATGTGGTTTACTTAGGAATTGGGAGTTTTGACGTTCAACTTGAGTTCACATCTTCAGAATCGTAAAATTAAATATGTGGAATATGTTTCGAGGTATTAGGGTATTTGTGGTGATGTATTTGACGGTTCTTCCTCTGCAGGCTCGAATCAGAGTTGCGCTGCAGGCAGCCCGGGGCATCGAGTACTTGCATACGTATGCCAGTCGGCAGATAATTCATCGAGATATAAAATCTGCAAACATTCTTTTGGATTCTAAGTGGAATGCGCGAGTCTCGGATTTTGGTCTATCACTCATCTCACCTTCGGAAGAGCTTTCTCATCTAACAGCTGGAGCAGCGGGAACACTGGGGTATATGGATCCTGAGTACTACCGGCTCCAACATCTCACCACTAAGAGCGATGTGTACAGTTTCGGTGTTGTCCTTATGGAACTCCTAACTGGGAAAAAGGCTATTCACAGGCGAAATACGCTGGGTCCCAACATTAGCCCATTGAATGTAAACGTGGTAGATTACGCTGTGCCTCCTATCCGAGCAGACGAACTGCTAAGCATTCTTGATGCACGTTTGCGCGCGCCTGTGGAATCAGAGAACGCAGCAGTGGAAATTATGGCAGAGGTGGCTGAGCAGTGTGTTCGACCAGAAGGTAAGGAAAGGCCGACTATGGCTGAGATTGTAGGTCGACTCGAAACCGCACATGCACTCAGCCGTGCTCCTGAAAGTATAATTCTACGCGGGTATGAAGCTAGCACCGGTTCTCAAACTGGACCCTCCAGACAGTTAGAATCATCCAAGTTACCCCTTGATCGTCAGAGAGGGGAAAGCCTAGAAGTAGGAGTTTCTTCGATCATACCGGAAAGTGAAGAAGAACAAGATTCTGGAACAGAGTCTGTACTCGATGAAACCGAAGAATCTCCGAGTCATGATGATGATCATGAGAGTTTGTAGCATTAGACAGAACCCTGAGGCAAACATATCCGCCCAGCAAATCAGTAATTACCTTTTAAGGTGGAACCACAACTTTGGGACGTGATTCCGCAACAGGCACCATCGAGAATGGGTTAAAGTAAGCTTATGCTAACTTGTTCGTTATGAATGAGGCCCTGGGAAAGAAAGCGGCGGGCGCCGAAGTTGTGTTCCATACGGTCGAATTCATTCTGACATTATAAATGCTAATATTCAGTTTAGAAGTCAGAAAGAAGCAGATCATGCTTAAGTCATCCCCTCTTTGAAGTTGGTAGCTCTTAGCACCGTATTCATTCTTGAACTGCAAGTCAAATTTCGCAGTTTCTCAAATCTCAGGAGTCCTTGACCTCTTTTATTATAATGTTTTCCTTTCCTTCGACTGACGCAGTTAATGTACTTGTCCTCCAGCCTTCAGTGCAATGATATTTCTACACTCCTTCTAACATCATCCGTATATCTTCGATTTCGTGAAGAATCTCTGAGCAAAAATAGGATCATTGGCACACGCACTCTGTTTTGGTTCCGTAGAGGTTCTAGGAGGATGAGAAAACGCTGAGCGTGCAAAATGCGAGGAGGTGGACTTGTTTCTCGAGCCTGCTCCACCTGGTGACAGTGGGTGTCCAGAGGCGGACGTGGATACAAGGAGGCTCTTTTTCCTCTGAGAACCTCTACACACTTCTTTGCCAAGAGTTGGTGTACACGTTTTGGTGAAACGATATTGTGGCAGTGGAGTCAATTGTAATTATTCCTTGCATATTCACCTCCGCCATCAGGAGATATTTTTCTTTATTTTTTTATAGTTGGAAGGAGAGGCGGTACACTCGAGAACTTTATTGTCCAAAATACATGTGATAGTAACCTTTCTCTATGATAATTTTGGTCTTATTGCACCTAATGGTGTTTTCCCTATTGCTAGTCCGATATCTACTGTTGGTGTTACCAACTGTAATGCTCTGGATCGGGCCGTTGTTCTTTCTTTGTTGTTGCTCTAGCTATTTCACTAGTCTGAGCAGAAACGACCTAGTGACCATCGCTGAACTTGAACACGCGACGCAATGAATAGCCAACGGAAAAGACCAGAAAACTTCTTCCTCAGCCCCCCTAGCAACTGTCGATCCTCCTAAGTCCCTCGAAGTTGAAAATGTCTTCTTCAGTCCTCGAACCCGAGACCGACAGTTTCAGTTCCCCGCTGTTACGATTTAGGTTGAATCACAGTTAGAGAGCGACTGCACGGGCAAGGGAACTGTAATGGGAATGAATATTAGAAACAGTGCAGTGGAGAGCAATTGAAGACGGGAGTGACAATCTTCAGGAAGGCGAGACAAAAAGCAAGTATTCATGTGGAACCCATGGATGTTAGGCACCATGAAATTGTGCTTAAATCTCTTCTGACAGTGTAGTGAGCTAGTGCAGTCGGCAGTGATTCGAGGCTCCAGAGTAGCAATCTTGTCTGAATCGAAGGTGGGAGAGCTGAGAGGCTCTTGAGCGAGAGAGCTTGAGCTCGTTGAATCGAAGACGGGAGAGCTTGAGAGATTGAGTAGAGGTGCACCTCGAATCATTTGAAACACTTGCGTCTGCTACCATAGCTTCAATGTGTTCGTTGACAGAACTTGAAGAGTGTATCAGTAACATGCCCTGCATGTGGGTGGTTGCTTCTATTCAGCAGATAATCAAAAATTGAAAGTGGAGTTCTGTATCATATGTGGCTTGCAATGTTCCAAGGTGTTTCAAGCAAGTGGTAGAACCTACGCAGACCTCGTCAAGCTTTGCTAGAAAAGTGCTATATTTTAGTCAATCGCAGCCAAACAGTAGGAAGACTTGGTACGCTTGTGATCAGAGGAGAAATAGAAGACAATATCAGTTCCAATTAGGACTCATTGATGTCACGTTAGTTTGGCTACTCAACTAGGTTGACCGAGTGCGAAATGGAGAATCCCGATAAGACCGTTAGTGCAGTTAGGACAAGTTGGTGGGAGTGCCCACAAGAGGTATACTTTGCAGGTAAGGCTTGGAGACCTCAGTTCTTCAAGTTGAGCCTTCAAGCTCCTGGCTATGGTGGGTAGTCTTGTGAATGAGATCTAGATTCTCTGCGAGCACAGAGTGGATTTGTCTCGATTGTAGTGACTGTCTAGTGCATGTTGGCATGGTGGAGTGAGTACATATCTTGTTATCATTTGAAGAACTCAGATTGCGAGGCCTGGTTGAGAGATTTCAGGCCGCAGATTGCTGCCGGTGGTATCTCCGGAGTTGGCAGATCGTTGAAATTTTCGATTTGCGGGTGCACGCGTGCGTGGAGTGATTCATTTTTGTGCGATCGCTGTGTGGATGGCTATCATCTGAACTTGTTCTCAGTCGATTTGGTGGTGAGGTAGTGCGAGAGCGCTGCTGAAATTTGATGGAATGTGTTGAAGTGATCTATTTCGGATTGAAGTGCGCATTTGGGCGTGACAGACGAAATAGTCGACAATGTCAGATCCATGTGGGCTCGTTGGAAGCGCGCTGGGAAGATGATCCTAGTGCACGAAGTTTCACGAAGTTTGGTCGAGCAGTTTGTGAGTTATGACAAGTCGAAGTTTCTGGTGACGGGTTTTGATGACGGATTTGAGGTCAGCAGAAGTGCATCGGCGAGTGTCAGGTTGACGTGGGTCGACAATCTTTGGTTCTGAAGAGTGAAGTAGGTGTACGTTGGGAAGACGATTCCAACGCACCAAAAATCGTTCGATTTGGAGAAGGATCGACGGAGTTACAAGCGGAAGAAGGTCAGGGGTTAGGCCAAAATCTGACGTAAACCCGTCTGCGAGCGTCAAATTGACTGATTTCGTTCATTTGGAGTGCAATTTTGACCTTTGAGTTGCTGTTTCGGGTGTGTCTTCATCGTACTCGTCCTTCTTATGGTGTTTGGTCTGAGTTCTACTCTACTCCAAGCGGAGAGTGAGCGGGAATGTCGAGGTGTTTAGAGGCTTCGAGGAGCAGAGGAGCGTGAGTGCGGAGACGTGAGAGCGGAGTGCGAGAGTGCGGAGGCGGACCCTGAGCCCGCATCGGACGTACGTGAGAGAGGTATCCAAATTTCAGTTGTGTGGGAAGTGTAAAATCAGTAGGTCACCCATCCCAACACTATTTCTAGACTTGGACGCTTAACTCTGTAGTCTTAGCTTTGGCTGTACCACTAGACCAATAGCTCTTGGTGTCTTACAGGGATGCGTGCAAGTACTTAGGGGCTGGTCTAAGGTAGTAGGAGACATGCTCGCACGTTCCTAGAGGAGTGATAAGACGACCCCAGAGTACTAGGGGGAGCTGCTGTTGTGGTAGTGTTTGCTTATACCGTAAAGACGTGTATGGAGGCAGTTGGTGGCAGTTGTCTTGGGTGAGCTAGTAGAGCTACCACGTTGATATTTTTTGAGCTACTAGAGGTGTGGACGTCTAGTTAGTGACCTTAGGTGCAGGTTATGACAGTCGGTAATCATATATTGTGCATGTGGTCATCTAAGAAGACGCGTCAGTCCAGGTGGGGCTAGGTTTCTGTGAATGTTTGAGTGTGGAGGGTTATCGTTTGGACTTCTTGTGATTGGAACCTCTCCATATTCTGCTTCCTGTTTGTGCATCGTGTTTGCTTGTGTTAGTGCTTGATTTCTGGAGTGAGTTCACTCTAGTGTGCTGTCGGTAGTGAGGCTGGGGTGATGACCAGTCAGACTACTTTTGTTTATCTCATGGTGTAGTTGATCCAACAGACCGTGAGAGGCTGCTTGTGGTGATGACAGGTACAAGTTGTCCTTACCTTGACTGTCCTAGTAGGGGATAGGTGAGCTTAGTAGGAGCGAGGATAGGCAAGTTGTAGTTACGGTGGTGATAGAGATTTTGACATTCTGGTTAGAGAGTGTGTCCGCGAGATTCTTTCACCACGGAGTTCTCGGGAAGTTCTGGTGGGGACTTCTCGGACAGTGGGTATACACGGAGTGGGGTGAGGTATCGACTACCTACACCATTACCGTTGGTTGTTCCAGAGGACGAGTCAGATGCAGACAACGCGTTTTCTGGTGGTGAGTCTAGTGTCGCCACATCATTGTTGTGAGACATGGACGAGATCTATGGGGTCACGAAAGGACCTCGATGTTACTCGGGTACGGTGGGTACCATTGAGCTGGATGACTTCATCCAAGAGTTTGACAGTTGATGCGATCTACAGCAGATGCGGAACCCACAGCTGTTTACACTTTTCATGACGTGGAAAGGTTTGTTTCAGCAACTTGGAGGGACCGCCGATGGACGATTATCACGAGTTCAGAAGAGACTACGGTGTTGAGATTGAGTTGTGGAGACAACATTGGTCTCTCAACTACGTTTCTATCACTACTGGTGCAATTTCAGGAGACGTAGTACTTACGAGTTCGGGTGCCAGTAGCAGTGATACATCCACGGATGGCGGAGTACCTACTATCAGCGGTGCGTCCATTAATAGTGGAGCAGGTGGTAGTGCGAGCGGGATACCGCCACGGTTTAACCCTGTGGTTCTGTTCTTCCACTATTTGAGGAATAACTATCAGGATGTGCGGACCGACAAGTTGAGCAGTCTACAGGAGTTCCAGCGGAAGACTGGAGAGAGTCTACGCGAGGCGTTTACTCGCATGAGGCGGTTGATCAGCGTTACCCAAGGGGTGACAGAAGCACAAGCAATCCAGTTCTGGTATGGGATATTAGACATGGAGCTGCGTAGGAGAGTCAGAGATGCCACCGCTCCGATATTGACGGTTGTCTTTGGTTTGGTTGAGCGGATAGAGCTCAACATGGTAGAGAAGAGGGTGGTGACTGCTGGGTTCAGCAGGGACGCATCACATGGGACGACCTCCTCTTCTCGAGGATCACAGGCTGCGCAACAGCGTGGTGGTGGCGGGGATCGTGTTGAACACTCACGATCCCATGCAGGTGCTAGAGGATCTGGTGGGCAGAAGCCCATGCCGTCCTTCTCTAGTCAGTAACAAGCAGGTCCTTGCTGGACGTGTGATGGTCCTCATCAGCAGAAGGATTGTCCACAAAGGAGAGGTAGTTATGGGATATCTGGGACGTCTCAAGCGGTGCCTAGGCAGTGTGAGCATTACGGACGACCAGGTCAAAGTAGTGGCTGTTGTTTTGATCTCCATCCCGAGCTACGGCAAGAGAAGATTGATCGGGACGAGGCGGAGGAGCTTATGGAGGTTGTGGTGGTCGAGCTGGAAGTAGAGGTCCAGCATCTGGGAGAGGATCAATCGATCCACCGCCTGCTACGACGTCTGAAGCAGGTATGGCTGCTCGGATTGAGCAGTTGGAACAGAGGATAGCTAGTATCACTATGGTCCAGCGGAGATCTGATGGAACAGAGACTTCCACGTCTTATGGAGGAGAAGGAGATGACTTCGACTTCATGGCTGGTGTAGCACAGATTGAGACATCTGCGGCAGTGACTCAGAGTGCAATACGTGTTTCTGAGCCACGAGGTGCGTCGATGGAGTTGGATCCACAACGCGGGGAGGCTGGTAGACAGGCCAGGCTTCCTCAGTCGTTCACGCTGTCAAAGGCATTGAGGATCACTTCTATGGTTCCTAAACGGGCTACTGATGGTGTAGTGGAGGTGGAGACATCGACATCCAAGACTGGGGGTAATGCGAGTCAACCCTCGACGTCTGTGGATGAGACGTCAAACTCGATGTTAGGGGCGACCACAACAGTTTTGCGAACCCCACTATTTTCAACCACGGATATGAAGACATTGGGAGTCAGCTTGGCTCTAGTGTTCCAGTTGGCAGCCACGCTTAGTGAGAGCGACGATGTGGTTACCTCTAGTGCTGAGGTGGTTCAGTGAGAGTGGAGATATCTATGACGATGTGACTGTGATGGAGTATCTAAGTACTGCGTGGTGATAGACACAATAAGTGCCAAGGAGCGAGATCGTGTTCTTCGAACGAAGAGATTTCGACGAGAAAGACGACATGTACTTCGAGTGTGGGATGATGAGAGAGTACGGATAGTGTCACATCCATCCCAGAGGACATAGTTAGTACGACATGCTCATGAGGAGTTGGGACATTTTAGAGTGAAACGTACGCATAACTTACTCCAAGGACAGTATTGGTGGCGTGGTATGCACGTCGATGTGCAACAGTTTGTCGCACGATGTGTGGTTTGTGATCGAGTACGAGCATCGTTTAATGCTCTTACTCCACAACTATACCCCTTATCGATTATGAGGTTGGGTTACCGTTGGAGTTTGGATTTTGCGGGACCCTTATGGTTGACGGTACGTCATCATCAGTATGTGTTGATGATGGTGGAGCACTTCTCCAAGTGGATTGAGTTGGTGACATTACCAGACAAGACGAGTGAAGAGACGGCGTATGCGTTCTTACATCGAGTGCTGAGTCGTTTTGGAGCACCAACTGAAGTGCTGACAGACCAAGGTACAGAGTTCCTTGGTGAGTTTCAAGTCTTGTGTGATCAGGCGCTGAATGATCATCGGACTACATCTCGAGATCATCTTGAGGCGGATGGTTTGGCGGAGAGGGTAGTTCAGACGGTGAAGAGAGGATTGCACAAGTATGGCTTGCAGAAGGGTCACTTGGGAGACTGGGATGTGCAGTTACCATGGTTGACTATGGGCTATCATTCTAGCCGACAAGCGTCTTTGGCTTCTTTCTCATCGTATTTTCTATTGTATGGTCGAGATCCAGATCTACCTTCGGTCATTCGTCGTGATTTTGCTGAGGTGCTGAACCTTGATGACCCAGATATGTGAATGAGAGCATGTGCTCAACGAGCAGAGACATTTCGGAGAGTTATGCCCATGACTTTTGAGAACCTAGCGACTGCTCAACGTAGAGACACGTTACGATATGCAACTATCCGAGGAGGAGGTTATCGGTCATCGATTCGCAAGGTTCATCCTGACGATTATATCTATCTACAGCAGACTGCACCGACGACGTTAGACGTGATCGCAGGGCGCACTATTTTATGAGTGCGTGAGGTGTTACCTTCTGGAGTACTCATGTTAGAGGGCCGTGATGGTGTCGGTTGGAAGGACCATGTGCGTAATTGTGCGTCATGTCATCTTCCTAACATCGATGGTACTGTTGATCCAAGCTTGGCAGTTGTACATGCGGGCTTGAGGTGTATGTTGTGTGGGTCTGCTGGTGGAGCAGCCCGTATGTTGATATGTGATGGTTGTTCGAGAAGTTGGCACATGTCATGTTTGACTCCACCTCTCACTGTCATCCCTATTGGACGGTGGGTTTGTCCTCGATGTATATAGCAGAGATAGCCGATTAGATCTTTGCGTGGTATGGATTACAGACAGACGACTAATGGTAGGGTAATGTAGCACCCGGCCTTTTGATCCTTGCACCCATGAAGGTGTATATCGCGTAGTTGCGATATGGAGCTATCTGGAGTTAGAGGGACCTAACTGTCAATTAGGAGGCGATTGTGATACACTTGTGTATGTGTATGACATCGTTCATATGATGTGTGTGTGTGATGTACCTCTGATAGCGATGTATGTTGTGTAGCGATGTGTATGCGCACGACAAATGTCACGTTAGTTTGGCTACTCAACTAGGTTGACCGAGTGCGAAGTGAGGAATCCCGATAAGGCCGTTAGTGCAGTTAGGGCAAGTTGGTGAGAGTGCTCACAAAGGATATACTTAGCAGGTAGGGCTTGGAGACCTCAATTCTTCAAGTTGAGTCTTCAAGCTCCTGGCTATGGTGGGTAGTCTTGTGAGTGAGATCTGGATTCTCTGCGAGCACAGAGTGGATTTGGCTCGACTGTAGTGACTGTCTAGTGTATGTTGGCATGGTGGAGTGAGTACATACCTTGTTATCATTGTGGTACACTTGTGTAGGTGTATGACATCGTCCATGTGTTTTGTGTGTGTGTGTGTTGTACCTTTGACAGCGATGTATGTTGTGTAGCGATGTGTATGCACACGACATTGATTATAGTGTAAGTGATCGTCCAGAGGCAACATTACCAATAGCTATTGTGTAGAATATTGGAGAGAAACTATTAGGAATGACTGCAGAAGAGTTTGAAAAGCTATCCTCGGATGAGCAAGATAGCCTTTTCAACGCTGTTTGCAAGAAGAAATGACGTTTCAAAATAGGCTTGAACATGAAACAGAATCAGTTTACAGCGTTCGACGTGGAGCATGAGATAGAGGAGTCAGACGAGTTCGAAGACGCGATAGAAGATCTTGTCACTGTCATGAGACAGTGTAACACTCTATCCTTCGGTAGAAAATGAAATGTCTACAGTGGATAATACTGCGGAGCTTGTTGAGGTGGAGCGTTTACACCATTGGATAGTGGCACTGATCGAAAAATCAGAAGACTGAACTGAGCTTGGAAGATATTGCTCGGGATTTGCAAGCTGTAGTTGAGCTCCAACGACAAGAGAAGGAAGAGTTGTTGGAGTTAGTAGAAGCATTACGAAAATTGAAGGAATTGTAGGATGATTCTAAATTGGACCCAACGTTGACGTTTCATCGATTTTATAATAAATTTGAATTGAATGAGAGTGTAATTCTCAAACCATTCTACGTGCATTGCTATCTTGAGAACTGAATTGCTTTCTGTTGAACTGAATGAAGTCCCCAAATCATTATACGTGTACTTCTCTCTTTTGTCTTCTTTTCAGATTTGATGTGAGCATAATACAATGTGCTTTTCAGATTGGATGTGAGTATAATACCGTGTGATTTTAGAGAAAACTAATAGTCTTCGCACCTAGTTCATGTCATCTGAAGAGTACCCCTTCGGAAACATATCCCAGTGCGTGAAACAAGTATGTTTCACTCACTCGAGAGACGAAACATATCTGTTTCGTCTTTCGTGCCCTTCGGAAATAACCTCAATGGGCAAAACAAATATGTTTCGTCCACTTGAGAGATAAAATATATCTGTTTCGTCTCTCGTGAAGAGTATCCCTTCGTATATGTTCTCAATGGACGAAACAATTATGTTTCACCTCTCGTGAAAATACCCTTCAAATATAGCCTGAGTGGGCGAAACATAATAGTTTCGCACACTTCCGAAAGGGTACCCTTTCAGAAATAACCCAAGTGGACGAAACATGTATGTTTCGTCCACTCGAAGGTACCCCTTCGGAAATAACCTAAGTGGGCGAAACATAATAGTTTCGTCCACTTCCGAAGGTTACCCCTTCGGAAATAACCCAAGTGAACGAAACATAATTGTTTCGTCCATCCGAGAGACGAAACATGCATGTTTTGCCTCTCACGATGGTTTCGTGAAGGGTACTCTTATTGCTTGCTCGAGATTTGCTTTCACACACGCGAGGGCGAAACAAGTATGTTTCGCTCCTTGTGGCATCATCATTTTGACATTACAAAAGGATAGGAGTACCCTTACTCCTCCATTTTGGATACAAACCCCCTCTTTAATCATTTTTAGGTAAGGCTAAGTAAAACACCTCTGATTTGTAGTGGGAAAACGCTTACAACACACCTCCTTTCACCTTTAATCTTTTAAATCTCGCGTTTCTCCTTTGTTTCTTTCTGCTTTCGCTCAGGCAACCCTGCATGGGACAAACTAGTAAACTAGTGTTGCCTGAGCATGGGATAAAGTAGTAAACTAGTATGTTTCGCTCAGTGGTGAAGGGTACTTTCGACAATTTTCAAACAAAATGCATCACATAACACCAAGAGAATCAAATGAGCATTGCAAGAAATAACTGTTTACTAGTGAAAATTTAATACTTCCTCATATAATATTTATATTATTATAGAGTGAGTGTCTCAATATATGGTAAATATCGTATAATGGATGAACAAGAAAGAGAAATATGTCTCATTGGAATTTAGGATAGAGATGCATACGAACTCCACGAGGAACGGAGTTCGTATGTATCTCCAGACGATATTGATTTCCTCTTTGGTAATATTTGTCCAATAGCTTTTAAGGGCTATAATTGGATCATGAGCAAAGACTTGTGAATATCTACTCTCGACATAAGCTGGTGTCTCCTCCGGACTACATTCCCAACGAAGAAGTCAAGGCAACAAAGTGACTTCTAAATACAACTTTCTATCACTATCCATAGTGAAAGGAGAAAAAGGAGGAGGATGGATAGCATTAAAAGGATGGTTGCTACTGTTTTTGATTGGACTATCATCCATCAATAAAACGTCTCTGGTGCTCAAGTTACGGTGATGAAGAATAGCAAAATCTTTCAAGTACAAGTGATTTCCGAATGCAGCTTCTCTCACCGTCTTATATTTGAAACACATGTCTTGAGCAAAAACATGACATATCTACAAAAGTAGGAAATTGTTATTAGAACACATATCTTAGACCAAAAATATAGCATATAATACAAAAAGATGATGAAAATATAAATTGAAAACAAGTTTAGAAGAAGTATCATACCTTCCCTCTTGCAACTCCAGGAGGTAAATAATTCACCTCTTTCATAGCGCGTAGTAACATTCTCGTGTTTAACAACGTTCGAGAAGTCCATATGATGACATGAAACTTATCTAGACATATCTCCAGAAAAGTTTTCACTCCACATCTCGCCACATACCATATAGACTGCTTCGATGTAGTTTCTACTACATATGCTCTTTCACGAGCTGGCATCAACTCATGCTCGTTCCTTCGCACTTGGACCAAAAGACCATTCAAATCAAGGACTAGGGTCTTATGTCGATTTGCAGTAGGATGAACTAGATGAGGGTAGAACTCTTCTGTCTCACGTATCGTGCTCAATTCCTCTTTCACAATCATAACTTGATACTCCATATGCTCGAGTTCAAGACTTTTGGAATTAAGCTCTTCCTCCTTCTTTTGATGGCATTATGGAGTTGATTCATTCTCACTATGAGAATAGCCTCCTCATCTGCAGATATACAATAAATAACCAAGTATAACTCAATTAAAGTAACAAAGTAGAACTAAACTAGAACAAAATAGAAATAAACATATTTAAAAAGTATTTAACAAGTTGTATCAACAAGTACCAAGACCCCAAGCTCCTGAAAAGTTTCAAAGTAGAAGTAAACTCGAACTAAACCAAACTAAACTGTAAACTTCTTACCTGATGACGAAGGAACATGATGCGAAGACTGAGGGTCTTGACCAAGAGGAACATGAAGTGAAGACTGAGGGTCTTGCCCAGGAGAAGAAGAGTGCACCGCGGGATCTGAAAGCACCATTTTAGATGGGAGTTTAATCAATCAATACTGAAACATAACCCTACCAAAACAAAAAACTAATCTTACCAATACAAAGAACTAAATGAAAAACATAAAAACTTCTTACTTGATGACGGAGGAACATGTTGTGAAGACTAAGGGTCTTGACCATGAGAAGAAGATTCCACTACGAGAGCTGAAAGCATCATTTTGAAATGTGAGTTTAATCAATAAGTATTCAAGCATACTAAACAAAAAGTAATTAAAAGAAACCTAAGACAATACTAGAACAAGAAATAAACGTCTTACTCGATGACGGCTGAAGTCGCTGAGAAGAATCCACTCGTCCTCCCTCATGAAGTATACCGATATGAATCATGAGGTGAGTCAAGATCATACCCACCCATGTCTCGAGATGTCTCACTAATCTCTCCTTACTCATATACTTTTTCATAGAAGAGATCTCTGTATCCAAAGAATCTAAAATGAACTCGATTCAATCGTAATCTTCTCCATTCTCATCTACTTTAGTCTTCACGTATAGAGCTAAATGGCCATGTACTTCTCTTGGCCGTCAACGAGCCAGAAAAATATAATTAATAAGCTGGAATACGGGTCTCCACTCCGGATACTCACACATCCACAATTAATATTTTTTTCCCTTCTCGTCTTTCTGAGAAAATCAATCATCTATCATGTTCCTCTTGACATTATGAGGACGAGGGATAGTTGTCTCATAGGTAAAACAAGTGACTCACGTATAACAGACTCATCCAACACTATCTCATGTCTTTGTACAGTAGCACGATGAGTTTCCTCATCATATGATTGGATGAACTCTATATAAAATGGAATCTGCAAAATAAACAACCTAATCACATATGTAGAACTACAAATGATATAGAGCATACAAATGAATCCAAGTTAAGGAAACAACATAATGATATAAAGCATGAAGAGGACGGGAGATACCATTTGAAGTGGTGTTGGGTGCAAAAAGAAGAAGTGGAGTAGAAGAAGAAGCTCTCGATCGGCTAGGATTACTCGTTGCTTTCTTTTTTGACTTTCCTCCTCCGGATGTAAGGTCTTCAATAAGTCCCTTTCTGGATTCATTTGAGATTCTTTGGATGTATGTCCTCTATCTCACTTATGTTTTCTCATTATTTGTATTCATTTGTTGAAGGTCCCTCCTTCATACTCTCCAATGCCGCACCTGCTAGAAAAAAAGATATTATAGAAAGTGGTTAAACAAGGGGGCAAAACACCCTATTTATTTAAAGACCCAATCGTGTTGGTGATAATGTGAGGACGAAACATACTTGGTTTGTCCTCAGAGATTATTGCCCTAGGGGTACCTCTTACCGAAACTCGGATGAGAGGTGAAACATATCTTTCACGAGGGACGAAACATTACTTGTTTCGCTCATTGAGAAAATATCCGAAGGGGTACCTCTTCACGAGAGGTGAAACATATCTGTTTTGCCCACTTGGGATAATTGTGAAAAGGTACCTCTTCACGAGGGGCGAAACATTCTTGTTTCACCTCTCCAGTGGACGAAACATTACTTGTTTCGTCCACTGAGAAAATATCCGAAGGGGTACTCCTTCACGAGAGGTGAAATAGGTATGTTTCGTCCACTTGGGATAATTGTGAAGGAGTACTACTTCACGAGGGGCTGTTTCGCCTCTCCAGTGGGTAAAATATTACTTGTTTCGCTCACTGAGAAATATCCAAAGGGGTACCTTTTCACGAGAGACGAAACAAGTATGTTTCGTCTCTCGAGTGGACCATATCTGTTTCGCCCACTTGGAATAATTGTGAAGGGGTACCTCTTCATGAAGGACGAAACATTACTTGTTTCGCCCACTATGAACCGTTTCACACGGCGAAACGGTGTGTATCGTTAACCTAACGAGCACTTGAACATCGAAACATTCTATTTCGTTAACCCTAACAAGCATAACATCGAAACAGTCTGTTTCGTTAACCCTAACAAGCATAACACATCGAAATAGTCTGTTTCGCTAATCCTAACAAGCATAACACATCGAAACATTCTGTTTTGCTAACCCTAACAAATTCTAACTTATCAACTCATTCAAATGAACAACACTTCGTTCAAACACTCATTAAATTCAGACATGGTTATTAACTTACAGGACTCTCCTCTTCGTACTCTCCTTTCTCCTGGGACTCCATCCCGGCCTCGACCTCGTCCTCACCCATCGCCTCGACCTTTGCCTCGACCTCGGCCAACTCCTCTAGTTTTCATTACAGCGATTTCAAGTTTAAATCGCTCAAAGTAGATAGCTCGATTTTAAAACAACTCAACAATCAATAAAACTCACACAGAAAACTCACACACACTCACTCCTTTTAAAATCTACTCTCTTACCCACTCTTCTATTCGAATATGTGCTCTCTTTCTCCTCTTCCTCTCGCTGCACTCTCTCCTCTCCCTGAACTCTCTCCCTCTCGATGCACTCGCTTCTCTCTCTTTCTTTGAACTCTCTCCTCTCCTCTGCCTCTCTCCTCTCTTTCTCCTCTCGCTCTCCTCTTTCCTCTCGCTCTCTCCTCCTTTAGTCATTCATCAACGGGGAAGCTATGTCTAAAAAGTGACTCTCAGTCGATGTTCTCATTACTTTGGTATATTTTTTGATTCCCGTTGAGCTATTATATTTCTTGTATAGAACGAGAGTAAAAATTGAACTCTGAAGCGTGGGTTTACAACATTTTATGCATGTCCGAGGGAGCTCCAGTGTGTTCTTGCTCTTGCATGACGCTGCTATTTTTTGATAAGAAATCTTTGTATAGAGTGAACTGGACACATTAGGAGGTGCAAACTCCTTTATAGAACATACAAGTAGCCGAATTCGACCAAACAATATACAAGTACTAAAGCTGCACATAATGAGATAGTCTGCTACCGTAATGCTCAACTTAAGAAGTCAAGTTAAGTAAAGCTAGTACAAAAGGTACAGGATGGTGTGATCACAATCACCATTTAAAACAAAAAGAAGTCATTGACTTGTAACCAATGTCATATTCCGCTATCGACTCAGAATCACCATATGAGCCGTCGTCATACTCAGATACAAGTACTTTTTCTAGTTCTCTGTCAATAGACACCCCGAAGTGATGACTTCTTGATGATTCTTCCATGATCGATAGATTCTATATTGTCTACCACTGGACCATTCGATATTCCAGAGCGATCAACAACTTCAAGCTCTTGCAACTGATCCATGTGTTGCAAATTTCCAGCATTGGATCATGTTGGTCGTCCACAACTGTAGCTCTCAAATGTTGACTTTGTGGGCAAGTTCGCTTGTTGTGTCCAAGTGTATGACATACTCCACACCTTCGTTGTTGTCCGAAACTCGGAACAGGCTTTGCACGTGGAGGTCTCACCGAGCTTGAACTAAGTACGCTGGTGTGTATGTTTGCTTCAATGTCTGTCTGAGTTGACAGAGTAGATGACATGTGACTCAAGTGCACCGGATCCTCGTCGACCCAATATTCCAACTCAGTCATAGATGATATTCTATCACATGTCCTGTAAACCCTTCACGTTCCCATCGATCAACTACCCCCCCGATCTCTCAACCACCACGATCGTCATCGATGAATCTACAAATGTCGGACCTGTCTCTCACTCAGGGGTCACCTCTGATGGCTTTGATAGAAGCACATCATGAATCTTGAAGGGAAAAATGCTAAGTTCACTCATTCATACACCCACAAACTTATCAACTAAAAATCTCCATAAACTCATCAACTAAAATCCTCCATTCTAACGACGTCTCTCAAGTTCTCACATGCTAAAAATATCCCACACTCTCTATATTACTCAAGTTGTCATTACGACGATGTGAAAATAAAGATGAGGAGCTCTTCTCTACTCCTCTATTTATACATTCTAGGTTTTTACTTTGGTACCCCCGGTAACTCAGTCATAACTACTTTTACCGGGTTTTACTAAGATATTACTTAAGGTAAAAGCATTAATCACATGGGCTTCTTACCTTTTCACATGGGCTTATTCCTTCAAAGTCAACAACTTCTAGAAGGATTCTGGAATATTCTCAAGGAATCTCGAATTTCCACCCCCTCTCTACACTAGGACCCACTAAAAAGGAAACATGTGGAATCTCTTTTTGTTTTTAATGCTCACAAAGTCCACAACTTTAATCCAACCACTAATATCAAGTAAAAAAAGGAGATAAGGGATACTTTCCACCTCCTTTCTACCTTTTAGACAAGAGGACAAGATAGTAGTGCTCACCCTTTAGCAAATATCTGAATTCTGCCAAAAGTACAGCTAAGTTTAATCATAACTAACTCTTAGCTAGTCATGACTAACTTGATACCTCCTTAAAGTACTTTGGCAGCAAATAAACATTCTCAACACTTAGTTATAACTAAACAACTTACTTATAGACAAACTTCCTATGTGTAACATAGGTCGTTACATTTTACCCCCGGACTAAATTTTCGCTCCGTCCTCGGAGTGAAGAGAGAACTTTCGTCGATGAAACAGCTTACCATTCTTCTTCTTGACAATCACAATGGGTGAAACCCATTCTGAGTTCTCCACCTCGTAGATGAAACTCGCCTCCCTCAACTTGTCTATCTCCTCCTTGACCATCATCGTTGTTGTAGGATTGACCCTTCTCTGCTTCTGTCGAACTGGTCTTGCGTTCTCCTCCAATTCGATTCGATGAGTCTCGAGAGTCACCTCCTTCAAATCCTTGTAGCTGAAAGCAAACACATGGATATATTTTCAAAATATATCTAGGAATCTACTTTTCTCCTCTTGAGTGACATTGATACCAAACTTCAGGGTAGAGAGTCTTCTCACAATCTCTGCCTCACTCAACTCTTCTTTGTCAGGATCTTTCTCCACTGCTGGTCGAGGCAACAAGTCAATAGCACTAAGCTGATGTAATGATTCATCTCGACCAAATCCTTCGTCCTCAGACGAGGATTCTTGATCATAAGAATCTCCGGTATCTACTTCTGAGACATTTTGATCATCCTCCGTATCAGATTCCCAGTAGTCACTATTGGGTCTATCAGAGTAAGAAGTCACAACTCCAACACCCGAGAGAGGAACTATCACTCTATGATCTCTAGGCCCAATCCATAAGTATCCCTTGTGCCACCTATCAGTGGTGCACACAGCTCTCAACCAAAGCCTACCTAGGAGCAAATCATAACTAGAGTCCTTTAATACTTGAAAGGACATCAATGTTTGAACTCCCATCACAGACACGACCATCTTCTCTAACACACCAAGAGGTCTTACCCGTTGCTTGTTAACCATCTCCACGACAATGATAGCCGGACGAGTTGGTTCCATCCCCAACTTCTTCATCAACCTCTCCGATATGGCGTTTACAGCCGACCCTCCATCCACCAATACGTTAGAGACGTAGTGATCATTCAACTGGATTTCAATCTTTGAAGCCCTAGTGCATACCTTTGAAGCATGCACATCCACCACACCAACTCCCACAGACTTTGATGTCTTGCTCTTATGTTTCTTCTTCTTGCTTCTCTTAGAACTCAGTCCTCCTCTGAGTTCCCTTCGTAAGCTGGGATTAAGTGCGATCAGTTGTCCAACAGTGATGTTGGCTTTCTGAGCACCCACATCTTCAACCACATCATATCCCGTTTGGGAAGATGAAATGGTGAAATCCGCCATCCCCAGCTTCCTTCTTGGCTCCCTTGGTGTACTCGAAACATTACTCGAACGAATACTTCTACTTGCTGACTCCTCCATGAAAACCGGTTCATCGGAAAATCGAGTTCTTTTTCCTTTCTTGAGCTAAAAGCTCCACCGATGCATGAGAAGAGTTTGAACTCTCTCCTTTCTCGTAGATGGGATCTCGCACGACATCGATAGTAGCCACCCCCTTGTCTCGTCCTTGTGATGGATTTCCTCCACCCACATTCATTCTGACAGCTTGGGCACCTCTTGCTCTGTTGTTAGGACAATTTCGCTGGAAATGAGAACCTCCACACGTCCAACAAGTGATTCCTCCAAAGTTATCTTGGTTGCCTCCAAAGTTACCTTGATTTCCTCGGTTGGGATTGTTGTCGTAACCTCTTTGACTTCCTCCTCCACCTTTGTTCCTCCATTCTCGTAACTGCACCACGTTTATCTTGAGATCGCAAGAGTATCGGTGATGCTCTTCAGCTCGGCATGAAAATCAAAGGTGGCAGTAGACATCGTTGTTGGGACAAACGGTCTTGGCACCACCGTTGGAGTAGGAGCTGACGTTGAAGCAATCACCAATTGTGATGGTGCAGGTGCGATCGTTGTGACTACACCAGGAGTCGGAGTTGACACCAGAGCAACATGATGAGGTTGGATGATATCTCTTTCATCCAAACTCTCTTTCATATTTGTCGCAATCTTGATGGCCTCCGCTTTGGTTGCTGGCTTCTCGTACCTCACTTGGGTTCGAATTGAAGGCCTCAACCCTCCCACCAAGTTCCTGGTCAACACTGCTCCAATCCCCGTCATTGTTAACTCCACATTGTCTCCACTCTTCCGTAGGACCGTCCGAAATCGTTGCTCCAACTTATCGACCCTTTCGGCATATTGTCGAACTTTCTCGTCGTCCCGTTGCTTCAAATGAGTAAGCTCCACCATGAGCTTCTCATAACTCTCTTCTGGAAGAAATTCTTCGATGAGTGCATTACTCAACGTCTCCCATGTGTCCTCAACTGCACCAGGTGTCTGGCTCTTCACTCGATCTTCATACCACGTAAGAGCAAAATCTTCTAAAAACTCTAGCAGTAACAACACCCATTCTTCCTTCCTTCTCACGTTGTTTCCGATGCAACCCCTTTTGAAGTCTCGTACAAATGGTTCTACATCTTCATTGTCTTTCCCATAAAACACTGGTAACTTCCCCATCTTGTAACTATTCTTTTTACCCTTCTAATTTTTGTGCAATAACTACTCGCTAAAAGAGTACGAACATCACCAATTTCATTCGCAAATAATCTACCATAGGTAAAATGAAAGGAAATAGTTGTAACAACACCTCTTGTGCCATCTCTTCTCCCAAGGTAATCATGAGCCTGAGTCGCATCACCGTCTTCTCCACCATCCGAATGACGATCTTCATCACAATTCAGCCGAGTCCTCTTTTGAAGTCGACAACTTCTCCGTCTCAGCTCTTTGAGTCTCGTCCAACTTCTCGACTACTAACGTAAGTAGGGCGGTCACATCGACGCACTTGTGTACTCTTGATAGATCACCCACTCCACAACTTGGACAAAGATCTTCTTCGAGAAGATGAATTGGCGTTGGTGACGATGGACCCACTCGAAGACTTAAATCAGTAAACTCCCGCTTCCCTTTAGCTCTCTCGGTTCTGATTCTAGTTGGACAATTCACTACTTTATGTCCCAACTCTCTACAGAAATAACACCGCAAGTTGGTTTCTACTCTTCTCCTCGGAGATTCTACTTGAGGTTTTATACTAGGGTTCTCAAACTCAACGATAATCTCTTTCGAGCTCTCTCCGACGCTTACTATGACATCTAAACCTTGAGGAAGGTTTCTAAGTCTAATTTTCCAATCTTTTGAACTTCCACTCATGTTGCACCTTCTCAACCATTAAGTGGACAAAATATCTTTGAAGAAAATAACTCTACATCACTTTCTTAACTCTTTCGAGCTTTATACTGAAAATCGTGTATTATACATGCTATACACGAAATAAAATCCAATCTAAAATTAAGAGTCCATGATAATATCCTCATGACCATCGTCTGTACTGATCCTAGCAGACATCTTAAAGTCACTTTTGTAAGGATCAAACTCTACTTCGCCAAGAGCATTCGTGACCTCCACAGTGAATGATACTTTGAACTCAACCTTCTTCGCATCTGCGCCGATGCTCGCAGAAGCTTCTTTATATAAAGCAAAAATGGCACCCCAACTGCAATAGATGCTTGATCGCAACGCCTCTATACTTAACGTTGGCCTTTCCGTCTCCGTTCTAACTCTCAAACGTCTCTTCTTCAACCTCGGCACTCGAACTGGATTCCCCATGACGTATCGTCAAGACCTCCTTGTATGTCGAATCGTATATCTCTTAATGGGAGGTTGAGCTACCTCCCAGCTACTAACTAATGAAGTTTCAATAAAAAATTCCTTAATCAAAAAAGATGGTGCTGACTGTACAAATTTTTAGAGAACTGAAATTTGTATATTTTTACTTCTCTCATGACTTTCAACCCCCCTCAACTTTGAAAATTCATGGCTCTCTCTCCATACCACCTTTTCTCCTGATTTCTGTTGTCCTAGATAGCTTATCAGCCAATCTAAAACACTGGAAAGTTTCTCAGGAAAATAAAATTCACAGAAAATCTGACAATGACTGTAAACTTTTTCCAGAGAACAGAATTTCTCGACTCTCACGAATAGACCCCCTCAACTTTGAAAATTCATTGCTCCCTCTCTAGACCACCTTTTCCTATGATTTCTTTTGTAGTAGATAGGTTATCAGCCAAGCTACAGTCCTGGAAAGTTTCACTGGAAAATAAAATTCACAAAAAATCTGATAATGACTGTAAAAATTTTCCAGAGAGCAGAAATCCTCAAACTAAAAAATTTTTCTCCTCTAATTTTTCTCTCTCCTCCTTTCTCTAAACTCTTGTTTCATCCCCTTTCAACTCTCCTCAAACTCTTTCTAAGTGAACAAGATGTAGAGAATAACCTCGAATGCGTCATAGATCACTACGAGATACACGAAAGGTTCTAATGTTGCTAACATCGCGTTAGCTCTCTCTCCTCCCAACGTTCTCTCCATGTGTTCTCTCATAATCTCTTTTTGTCTAATATAGAACTGAACTCTAAACATTTTCAATGATCCCTTCAAGTGAGGTCCCGGCAACGGAACCAAAAATGTAAACCCTTCACGATCCCATCGATCAACTACCCCCCGATCTCTCAACCACCACGATCGTCATCGATGAATCTGCAAATGTCGGGTCTGTCTCTCACTCAGGGGTCACCTCTGATGGCTTTGATGGAAGCACACCATGAATCTTGAAGGGAAAAATGCTAAGTTCACTCATTCATACACCCACAAACTTATCAACTAAAAATCTCCATAAACTCATCAACTAAAATCCTCCATTCTAACGACGTCTCTCAAGTTCTCACATGCTAAAAATATCCCACACTCTCTATATTACTCAAGTTGTCATTACGACGATGTGAAAATAAAGATGAGGAGCTCTTCTCTACTCCTCTATTTATACATTCTAGGTTTTTACTTTGGTACCCCCGGTAACTCAGTCGTAACTACTTTTACTGGGTTTTACTAAGATATTACTTAAGGTAAAAGCATTAATCACATGGGCTTCTTACCTTTTCACATGGGCTTATTCCTTCAAAGTCAACAACTTCTAGAAGGATTCTGGAATATTCTCAAGGAATCTCAAATTTCCACCCCCCTTCTACACTAAGACCCACTAAAAAGGAAACATGTGGAATCTCTTCTTGTTTTTAATGCCCACAAAGTCCACAATTTTAATCCAACCACTAATATCAAGTAAAAAAAGGAGATAAGGGATACTTTCCACCTCCTTTCTACCTTTTAGACAAGAGGACAAGATAGTAGTGCTCACTCTTTAGCAAATATCTGAATTCTGTCAAAAGTACAGCTAAGTTTAACCATAACTAACTTTTAGCTAGTCATGACTAACTTGATACCTCCTTAAAATACTTTGGCAGCAAATAAACATTCTCAACACTTAGTTATAACTAAACAACTTACTAATAGACAAACTTCCTATGTGTAACATAGGTCGTTACAGTCCTTACTTGCATACCTCCTGTAAGGATTCGAACAACTCGATGTCTACTCTTTCTTCTTGCAACTGGAGGAGCAGCACACTCGAAACATAACATAAGGTCGGTTGTAACTAGAGCCGGAATTGACTTTCCATATATTCGTTGTATCATCTTTGTGAACCATACAGAATCCATATGACGCATAAGATCTCTAATGAACTCAGCATCACACATCATAGAATGCGCACAAGACCAACACATTTCTTGAAGTTCTAAACATTCACACTTGGGCATATTGCCATGACGGACCCATACTACTCTCTCCCACCCGTCTTGTGCACCAGAGCTGTATTGTCATCCGAAACGTGACAAAAGAACTGACCACACATCTTTTCATTCTCATCGAAACGGGTCTGTCCAAACGGAGTGAGTGCTCCATACATTCGAACAGTCATGTTTCGGTTCAAAAATGTACCCATCATGTAAGTCAACAAATCACAAACTATCCGAAAAGGAACAAACTCTCTAATCGTCTTCAGAGCAGCATTGATTGACTCTGCAACATTTGACGTCATCTTCTCATACCGAGGAAGAGGAAACATACATCGAGCTCTGAGGTGTGGAGATATCTTCCGGATGTACTCTACTGCTAGGAATCCATTACGTCCACTGCTGGTCAAGTTATCCACTAACAGATTGAATCTGCAGGAGGTGAGATAACTTAGCTTCAAAATACAATCCACAACAATGAATAAATGAAGTAGTAGAAAATGCATCAGCAAGCAAACAAATGGATGTGGTACTTACTTTCTTTCGTTCGAGCATACACGCAACTCACAAATACAATCTCGGCTTGTTTGCAGTAACGCGCCTTCACATTCATCTTGAGATGCTAAGCGCAATGTCCGTGAAGATACTCCAGAAATATGCATTTCACAACATTCAGCAGTCCCTTACAGCAGTCTGAGAGTATGACGATATTCTTCTGGCCTATTCCAGTAATACTTTGTCTAAGTAGAGAACAGAACCACGACCAAGTCTCCTCGTCTTCACTAGCCGCCACCGCGAAGCATAGAATAATCGACTGGTTGTTCCCATCAGAACAACTAGCCGTAAAAATTTGAGCAGGGAATTTCTTGTTCTTTGTGTGGCATGCATCTAGAGTGATAACCTTCTGAGAGAACTGGAATGCATTCCAGCATGCAGACGGACACACAAAAATACGTTGGAAAATTTCAGAACTAGGCCATGTATAATATTCCACAACACATTCTGGATCTACTTCCTTCATGTGACGGCATAGAGTAGGAATGGTATGAAATGATCTCGTATGACAGTCTTGAATCCAGTCTCGGACTCTCTCTCATTTTCTGAATGCAGCTTGATACGTAGTGCGCTTCTCGAACGTCTGACGAAAATCATTCACCAACTTTCCACATTGAACATTTGGGTCCATAAATGACAACTCGGTTACACGTCAAAACTGCGAGATGTTGAGAATTTTGACAAGGACCCCGTCAACTATGCAAATGACCATGACAGGTGTGATGCAAGTTGCATATAGTAATCTGAAACTCTCCAGACTTCAAATGACGTTGACATCTAACCCTCCACTCGCATGTCTGTACACACTTTGCGTCAGACTCGGTTCCTTTTTCTTTCAAATTCCCATCTCCAGATCCAACCTCCTCGGTGCCTGACTCTGAAATTGATCTCTGAAATGGTCCTGCTGATAAATAACGAATACTTTGACCGCACGCACCTGATTGAGATACTTTCCGTGTCTTCTTCAGTCTTATTCCCAAGTTGAATCTTTGCTCTTCCTCCATTGGCATCTGGTTCAAATCTGTACCTCCAACTACACAGCTTTGAGATGCTTGACGTTGGATGAACTTGGAAAATGTTCTAGGTTCTAGGTTAGACGTTAGATTCTCCTTATCTGATGCATGATCCACAATTTTACCGCATCGTTTCTTGTTCGGAGGATCTTTCTTGAGGAGAAAACCATATATACACGTTCGAACCCAATAGAATTCTCGGGTTTTCCAGTGCTTGTTAATGCGTGAGTTGAACACCGACCAACAATCAAGGGCAAATTGGAAGTCTTCCATCGATCCAAACAATGCACCCAGCTTGATTCGAGCTGCTTGCAATTGCAACTCAGCGAAGGTCTTTCCCACCAGATATACATCCCTCTTCTCAACAGAAAGCATCGTCTGTCGTCATCTCTGCCACGGACTAGGCTCCATGACACTTTCTTGATCTCGCATGTCAGTTGGAACGTTGAAATTGTCATCTTCTCCATAAAGAAATTGAATTCTATCAAAATCATCATATTCATTATTATCGAATCATTCTTGAGCATCGTCTGCCATTGCTGCTTCAGAGCTTCAACCCGCTATTCTCACTACAGGGAGCAATGCTTTCGAATATCCCAGCTGAAGTTCAGGAGCTGCTGCTCACCACAACGATAGAGAAGATGAAGCTTTTCGGACGTTCATTGTCTTTGCGCACATCCGGGTCTCTATAAAGGTTGCTGAGAGGATAAATTTCTTAAAAGCCATGGCTACATCAGATGTTGTACCATGTCTTGCCGAAACACCTGCCCCTGCGTAAGACAGATTCACTGATCCTACACGATCTCGCATGAAGACTGCACCCGTCAACTCGTTCCTGGTGACCCTCCAATTACAAGCACCTTCAAGTATACTACGTACTGTCATTTCGACCACCTGAGACGTAGTTAATGACTTACCACAGTCGTTACCTGCTCTCCAGCCGATAGGAGACCGAGGAAGACATTTTCAACTTCGGGGGACTTGCGAAGATCGATAGTTGCTACGGGGGACTGAGGAAGAAGATTTCTGATGGAAAGACTCCATCAAGCCTTACAAGGGAAAGAAGGACCCGAAGGGCCAAGCAACCAATACCTCGAAGGGAGGAAGAACACCGATGCTAATTCACGCTATCAATAGCTCTAAGGTCGTCTATTGCTCCTAAAATATCACACGAGATGGTTTTGGAGCCTATGGTTACACTTCTGAGCGGTTTTTGTCTTCAATCATACTTGCTAGACGATTCCAGATACACCATGGAGAGGTGAATGATGCCGTCATACAACTTGAGACCACGGTCTACACGCCAACAGTGTTCGTTCACTGAACGTCATATTAGAGGAAGAGTTTGTAGAGAAAAAGCATTTGGAGTTCTAAAAGTACGGTTCAGTACTCTAAATGTCAGTATCACTAACAATGTGGGGTGCGCAAGGAAAATAGTGAAGGCTTCATGCATACTCCATAACTTTCTGGTGCATCATAGAGTTGTAGCAGATAGAGGGTTCTTTGTCACTACTTCTGCTGTAGACAGTTCAGGTGTCAACGCTCCTAGAAATCAAGACAATGGAGATGAGACCAGAGAAGCGCTTGCAGTAGTGGATTCAAGATCAGTTTCAAGTATATGTTTCAGGGTTTAAGGTCGATGGATCTGATTATGCATGTGCGAGTCCCGGTCTGATAAGACCATGTATATTATGGACAAAGACAATTACATATCGCATGTGTGAAGAGACAAATAGCAGGAGGTATCAGAATTCTAAAAGCTCGAGCTCTCGTGGCATCAATGCACCGGCTCGAGCTTTAAGCTGCCATTGCTATCGAAACTCATGATGGCAAGACGGGTTAGGTTGTAGAGAAATTCGACTACATCAGGGCTCAGTGTTACCGAGAGTAGAAAGAGCAAACGCTGCACGGGCTCCTGCAAGAACTTCTTCGCATTGTCATTCTTCGCATTGTATTGCGATCTGCGCATTGCATCTTTGATTGTCATCTGCGGCTTGGATTACCGTCAGCGGCAATCGCATTATGAATTGATTGTCATCGAGGCTTCACATTGTCAACTTCGCCATCTACGCCTGCAGGATTACCTTTGATTGCCATCTGCGCTTCGCATTGCCTTCTACGCTTGCTGTATTTGAGTTGCAGCCGAATTGATCTTCAGTCGAAGAGCACAACCCTTTGATTTCGCTTCAGTCTGAATAGCAAAATGTGTCGCTTTGAACGAAGGTCAAGGTCAAGTGTTTGACGAAAGGAGAAAGTTCTAAAATAGGTCTTTTTCGGTTCTTTCGTTACGGTTTTCGTTCTTTTGAGTTCGTTAGAGATCTAGTTGGTTATGTACAGCTTGTGGTAGCTAGCTTTACCTAAAGGCTTGTACGTGAATGTTGTTTGGACTTAGGTTTGAATCGTGTGATATTGGTGCAGCTCTTTTTGTTAGCAAATGGATGTTTTTCTTGCTTTGAGCAACGCTTCGATAGTTTTGATCTAGGTTGAGATTCATGGGCTCGTTTTAGATGGGTTGATGCAGAATACAGACCGCTCAGGTTTGTTTCTCTGTTTTGCATTCTTTGAGAAGAAGAATCGGGAGTGTATATAAAATAGGAGTTGGTATACGACGCTTGTTCTCGTGGTTGTTTCTCTCTGTCTTGTTTCCGTTCGACACACTACATCTCCACAATCAGGAACCTCGCGTTTTCTTGGACAACCTTCATGCAAAATCCGACACGATATTGTGTATGATACAATTGGAGTGGACGTCATAATCAACGTTGTTTCAAGATTTTGCCTTAGAGACCTAAACCTTATTTTTGATATTCTAGATAAATATAAGTATATGCGTCCACAAAACTGATGTCCTCAAGATCCGAGCATTTCGGAGGTCTTATTATGGTCACTCACTTTTCTGTAACCACCAATAATATTCTCTCATTTGTTTCTGATCTGAGGAGTATCTACTTCTACTCCTTCCGAGTGAAGATATGACTGAATTTTTCTAAGCTAGTCTTAGCCGATTCTATGTTTTCTAAGCTCGCATTTTGACAATGCTCTTTAAACTCAATCCGTTTAGCTTCAATCAAATGCACGACTTGTCATTCTTGCCATGTGAATCTAGTCCTTTGCTAATGGATAGCAAAGGACTAGATTCACATGGCAAGAATAGGACATGACATAGGTGACACTGGTTGAGATGAATTGTCTATGTCAGGAACTGGACTTTGCTGAGAATCCACAAGACTGCCACGAACAACATTCAGACGAATTTGTTGATTTCTTGCTGTACATGCTCAT
The DNA here is from genome assembly GCA_036924285.1 of Asterella californica. Lineage (NCBI taxonomy): Eukaryota > Viridiplantae > Streptophyta > Marchantiopsida > Marchantiales > Aytoniaceae > Asterella > Asterella californica. Next base: position 1,671,851 of record JAYKYS010000013.1, read on the forward strand.
CAACCGGGATCGCATTGTCCAAACTGCTGTCCATTATCTCTCGCAGATTAGACGGAGGTGCCCACACTCTATCGGCAGAGATCTATCCGAAATTCGATAGGATTTGAAACGGTCTACGCTGGCTATCTGGGCTGAGTATATCACCGTGGGTATCTTCCATGGTATCATCTTCCTGCTGCTCGCCCTCACTTGCAGCTTCTTTAATGTCGAGCACTCTTTTCCTCAGCGACATTGTCTCAGCTTCAGTTCGCATATATCAACTTATCAACTTCACGATGCAAACAGTGAACAAAATCGACAGGAAAAGACACCATGATTCGCACATCCCCATAGTGCAATCGCAGCTCTTGCAGACAACAATATGCACATCCGGCAACTATATGAAATGACTGAACATAAGCTGTGAAAGAGGACCTTCTGTAATGAAGAGAAACATCCATCTACTTCACTCGTGGTTTTTCCCGTTCAATTCATTCAAAATCTTGCTCGTCTTGCGCTCAATCAGTTCTGTGTAGCGAGACTCTTTCCTTTTCCTCTGCTTTACTTGATGTGGACATAAAATTTGACGTGACGTTTTCACGGTAACTTCAGTTCACAAGTACTAGCACCTAAAAACTCAGAATCCAAATAGAATACATGCCTGCATCAACCCGTCTCTCAGAAAGAAGAGAACTGTATGATAAGAGGTCTCCTGGTTGGAAAAACAAAACTGACACTGGTGTGAGAAATCCCCTTATTACCAACCCTCAAAATTACAAACGTAAGAACCAAAAAATACTTACGAAAAATTATGTGCGGTCCTTACCTCAGCCTCCGCTGTGGATAGTAACATTTAACCACAGGAATCATATTGAGCTCAGAAAACTGAGTACAAGGATTCTCTTTACATGAACGGTAGAAGAGGAAGCGGACAATTACGAACAAAGGTATCGAGAAAAGAAGGGCATCGACGTGAAGAAGTATAGGAAGCAAGGTGCTCATCATCGCTTATCAACTCAAATCACATACACGAGTATAAAGGCTCCTGGCCTCCCTGGGCTTTCCTTTTACCAGTAGGAGTCACGGTGGAATACAGAAAAGGTACCGTTAACTGAAAAATGTTTTCCCTCGGTCACCTTCTCAGTTGATACAGAAATCTGACATCTGACATCTGACAATTTGAAAGTTTTCGTGTAGCTCCATAATCTAATATATTTTATTCTATCCAGTCAAGTTAATATAGGGTGAAGTTGAATATCGGTGCTCTAAAGTTATTTTGGTGAACGTAAATTTTTTCTTCACTCTCCTTATTGTCTTGAACTTGGTTAAATTTCAATGCATGTTGTGTTGTGGCATGACACCTTTGTTAGTTTTATTCCTTGCGAGTAATTGAACCAATCGAGACTCGTGCACATGAATTTCCACTAAATCCATACATTGAGCTGATATGAGAAAGAGTTTTAATCTTTATTACATTTCTAGAAGAGATGTAATTATAATTAAAATATTGTTGCAAAATCTGAACACAAAGTACGCTTGTGAGCATGGAACCACGTCTCGACATAAATAAACTCCGAAAAGACCCACAAGACAAGGATATGGTAGAGTTCATACTTTTACAAATCCTAAAATGGCTAAGACCAGGAAGCAAAGCGAACAAAGTGATAATTAGAACATAATAATTTCACAAAAAGACCCCGCAGTGAGTTCTTAGAGTTAATAGTTTTACAAGGTGCCTAAATGAGGAGGAAGAGGACCACTAGACACACCACGTAATTATAATTCAACGAAGTCAAAAATTTCTTTGAGTGCGAACTGTTTTTTGAAGTCAAAATGCCAAGAAAAAACCCATAAAGAAAGTGTTCCCATTATGACACTATGAACCATAAGAACCCCGAGAAGACCAATGAATAATCTTCTTCATCTTGATTTAAGTTTTGCTAAACTTTTCCTTCGAGAAGACGAATGAATCATCCATCTTCCTCTTGATTTAATTTTTACTAAACTTTCCTTTCATAAGGATGTGATATATTTATGAAAGACTTAGATACTAGTACCCGACTATGACCCGAAAAACACATGATGATCAAGTTAATAACATTGACAACTAACCGTAGAGTTGAAACTGTATCTTAAGGAAAACGAGCATATTCGTTTTAGGTGAAAGTACGACGCAAGGAAGACGGAATTTTCATTTTCTTCCTGATATACCTTGTTCGTGGTTCTGAGGCGCGCTTTACTGCCGAGTAAACAAGCTTTGGTAACTGGTCCGTGGATTAGCGAGTCTTGTCCTTACCGAAACAGCCATGCAGAGGTACGATGAAAAGGGACAAAAGCGGAACCTCGAGGACAAACCTGGACCGTGAATTCTTGACCATCATCCAGTCCGTAAGATTAGAGTGATTACTTGTTGAAGCGGGAGCGGCCTAAACAGCGGCGGATGAGCCGCTGTATGATCAGAGTCGTGAATATCCGTAGGTATACGTCTGTACGAGTTCTCCATGCACCACGTGACTTGTGTAAGCATATCAGCGACTAGTCTAGTACCTGGTCTACGCAGTCCTTCGCTGCCAAGTGGCTTGGACGTGGCAGACGAGCCACTTAGCGACTCTTAGATGGCCACATGTCTGCTCACTCCTCAACACTTCTCGCTACATAAGCTGCAGTCTTTCCTCGTCTCTATACGATTCAAACTTACCACTGACGAGAGCATCAAGCCGCGCTGCGCTGCATATTCGGATCCTCACGTACATTGAAGAGTGATAGTATTATAGAACCTCAAACAGGCCAGGAAGGTGCACAGGCAGACTACACTTTGTTAGCTCTATCTCGTCTATCTCTCTATTTCTTGGAAAGTCTCGTTTAGAGTCTGAAGAGAATGGCCACGATGACGTCGGTAATCTGTAATGTTCCTAGCGCCACTGCTGCCATGTTCAAGGCAGGCAACAAGATCGGCAGTCCGCTTAGTGTTCAAGGCCTCCCACAACTCAGTACGAGGCGACATCTTCGTAAATACAGCAACTTCACTGTTCGCGCCTCCCAGCAGCAGCAGAAGGGAGACGTTCCTATGGTCAGTAGATGAGTTGAACTTGGAGAAACGTACACGCCCGTGATTTTCCTTCGTGTGTTTTTTGTCTTTGACTGCACGTTCTTGTGCGTTCCATTGGTCTGTTGATGAGTTCGTCTACCGACCAGAAGAAACATGCTCGTTTGTGATTTTGATTCTTGTTTATATTAGAGCGCGCGAAAACTTCTAGTATATTCCGATCCAAACTTTCTCATGAGATATAATCTGCATTAGCCTGGAGTCTCGAGGCACATGCTTCTAAGTGTTCTGATAATTACATGTGATTCCTGGCAGCCGGGAACCAAGGTTGAGATTACGGAAGAGCAAGTCAAGAAGAATGAGCAAGAAGAGCCCCTCCGTGTCTTCGACCAGACAGCGGCTGGCAAGTTTGCTCGACCTGAAAGTGAACGCCGGCCGGAGATGGGCAACAACGACTTTATCAGCGTGATGAAGTTCGATGGACCTGCACCGGAGACGATCAACGGACGCCTGGCTATGCTTGGTATCACTTGGGCTTTCGCTGCTGAGGTCTTGTCAGGCCAGAGTGTCGTGCAGCAGGTACAGGATGGAGTTGAATATGATTTTAGCTTGATACAGCAGCTCACACACCGACCATTCCACTCCAATGAACACTCATCTGAGTGTGTTGTTTGAAAAAGTTCAGACACTGGAGCTTCTCGACTCATAAATGCATGTCTTTCTCCTTCCCATACAGGTGGTGAGCGGTACTGGACTGATCTGGTTCTTGGCGGTTGCGCCAGTGTTCATCTGGGCATCTTTCGTGCCCATCTTCGGATGGAATGAATCACCAGACAGCAGGTAACAAGTGTGTTTGCAGTTCTTCACGTAGTACAGTGAAACCTTTTGCATTTCAAAATGGAAGAACATGCGCGGAAATGTAGTGTAGATGGATCGACTTCTTTCGCAAAGCCAAAGAAGTCTCCATTACAGGTGAACATCTCGGAAATCCGTAGCGCTAATGCTAACTTATTGGGGTGAAATCTGTAGCTGCTGCTTTTGTAGAAATGTCCTTGATTGAGCTAATGTGGATAGTACCCTACTATGGTGTTATGCAGAAAATTTGGGCCTTTCAATGCCAAAGCTGAACGCTGGAATGGACGAGCTGCTATGATTGGATTCTTCTCGCTGATAGTCACTGAGCAGTTGTTGGTTCATGGCCCACTTTTTGGGTTCCTTCACCACTGAAATCTGTCGACTGTTTCCAGATTTCTACTGTGTGTTGTGATAACCCGACTTGGGAGGGAGTTGCATCAGGAAGTAGAATTTTCTGGACACTTAGCCCGAATAAGACTCTTAAAGGAGCTCAAGTAGCTATAGAGTCTTGTAAACTACCCTTTTGTGTTAGTTTAAACTGTAATCTACCAGTTTGAAGTTTCTAGACACTTAGCCCGAATAAGACTCTTAAAAGAGCTCAAGTAGCTATAGAGTCTTGTAAACTACCCTTTTGTGTTAGTTTAAACTGTAATGTACCAGTACGTTTGTACCTTCTAGACGGATGTACCATATACGCAAAATAGTCATGGCATCAGTTTTTCTTCTGACCGATATGTAACTTTCGATAGTAAATTGACACAGTTTTATCTTAACGATCTTGGTATTTCCCTCTAAGTGTGAAGAAGTCTGGAGTGTGTGCATGACTGCTGGTCCAGGAGGCAAAGGCTATTTCTGGAGGACAACAAATGTTGCTAGGGAACTTGTAGTGTGTTACGCGATAATTAGAAGTTACCCTGTGGAACAGGCGAGGGGATGTTTTCAATCTGTCCGTGTACATGTTTACGGAGGAAGATGTCTGCCTAAATTTCTGACGATGCAGTACAAACGACAGGGGAATTCCACATCAAACAGGAAAACGTTACGAACAGAAGCGAATGAGTTGAATACTGTATGTGAACCTTCCATATTGCTAATAGCACAAAAGTGCTGAAATTATCGCAGGGCATACCGTAATACATGTAACAGCAGAATGGAAATTGTGATTAAACCCTTGAGTATTGAGTATAAAAGAATGAAAAAGAATATATTTTATTTTCATAATTTCCTTAATGGTTGGTTTCCAAGAAACTCCCGATTTTTAACACTTCTTTAGTTTGCTTTGATATCATTCATAACTCGTAAAAGCTAGTGAACAGTTATAATTTGAAATTTAATATAATAATTAATCTATAAATATCGGGGTTTAACAAGTTTATCAGGAGGAATGTATGAATTCAAAGAATTAAAAGCCGAGGAATCTGACTTATGCAGCACATGCTGAAGGAGAAAATATTTCACTTATATACTATGCAAAATAAATATGCATGCTCGAACATGCTCGAACATGCATGAACCGTTGCTTTTTCAATGATATCATAAAATTTATAAATATTAAATAAAAATTATATATTAAACACATAAAAAAATCAAAATGTTACATAAATTAAATGATAACTCATATTTGAAAATACAAATAATAACCTGAGGTACAAGTCCAAGAATCTAAAGCTACTTATATTTAATAGATAATAATTTAATCTAATAACTAAATAGTAAATTAAACCCCTGCATATTTGAAACTGAATATACAGTATGCAGAGTAGATGATCGTGCATGCATATGCATCCAAAGTGCTTAGACCCTAGCCTTGTAACAAGCGGAAACACTGAGGAGTCTATTGGTCCTCGGGGTGTGCGCTCGAGACTGATTTTGGAGGTGTCTCTGTTCTTTTTTTGTTATAAAATATTAGAGAAATATGATAGAAATTTCAGAAGTTCTGTAAAAGTTAATAACTAAAGTTTTTGTTTTTGAAAATATCAAATAATAACCGAACAGGGAATGAAGACTAGTTCCAAATATAACTATAAGCACATGATTTCGAAACCACAAAGCCAAGATCTTGATATCAAATATCCTTAATTTCTGATAAATATTCATTATTACCTAACCTTCTGGACGAAAAGATTAGACAATAAATATGCATGTTTCCAGCGAAAACCATCCACAGGATGGCAAACATCCGTACATTTGGAAGTCTATTGCGATGTACTACAAGAAGTTATACGTTGACTCCAAATCTGGTGCGTATTTTATTTGTAACGTTGTTTATTTTAAATAGCCTAAAATCCTCAAGCTAAGATTAATTAATACGCAGCTGATAGGATCCGGAAGGGGAAGTTGAAGTCTGAAGCAAAACCTGAAGGGGTCGCAAACCTTAGTTCTGTCAAATAGAGAAGAGGACCAGAGCTGGAGCTGAGAAATCCAGAGGAGAAAACTGACGCGCAAGCAGAGGAGAGTGGTTTAGCTTTAGAAATTCTAAGAGAAATTTTTCAAAAGGAGTCTGAATCATGAAGAGTGGGACAGTGATTGAGTGAGATTAAGCAGTTCAAATCAAGTTTAATATTCTTGAGGGAGAAATCAAGATGACATATAAGAAGTTAGGTTTTCTGAAATATTTCTACCTGGAAGTTTAAATCTTGAACTAACGCTTGAGAAGCAACATAGTTTATCTTTCAAGAGCTTTTCGTGATCCATGTTAGCAAACAAACTCCGTGTAATGTTTATGAGTCTTTCATTTTGTCATTAGTGTGAGAATAAAACTTAGATTTGTGTGCCGAAGTTGAATTGAAAACGCTTGGTGTGGAGCTTATTCTATTTCTCTGCAATTATCTTGCTTTCCTATTTCAATCACCCATTAGAGATTATAGTCTTGTCGGTTGTTTTGATAGATCTTTTACGTTCTGACTTTATCATCGGTAGCGAAAGAATTGTCCAAATATCTTTCAATCCAAAGTCAGAATAGTCTCATCTGTGTTTTAAGTCCTCAAATTAAGAATCGAGACACACAAAAGACTAGTCAATTATCTTAAATCAGCCCGATGGTTGTCAAGCCTCTTGTGTTTATTAGTAAAATACTTAAAGGATCTGGAAACAAAAAAAGTATAACAGTCGTTAGAGAAGTTCGCGTTCAGCGAATAATTCCTTACACAAAAGATTCTAATCGAAGATCTACACTGATGCCTCCGTAGTTAAGTCATAAGGACATCTCCACCACGGGTCTTTAAAGACTCCCCTAACCGGTTAGGAAGCCAATTAATGAAAAATTTTCCCACCGCTGATCTTTATACTAAGTCTTTAATTTACAAAATTCTCTAAAAATTATTGCGCTTCCATAACTTAAAAATTGCAATAAAGACACTTAATCCCGAATTCAAACCGTTTTGAGGAACAGTTTTTGGTAGTTTTGAAGTTCCTGATATTCTTTAAAGATCCATTTAAGGAATGCGGTGGAAAAATTCCTCCCTTAAAGATCTCTTCATCTGTAAATTAGAGATAAGGATTTAATCTTCATTTTTCATTTTAATTTTTTTTCAATTCTTTATCTCTCTCGATACGGGTGGAGATGCTATAACCCATCGATAGCACACGCATATAGATATAAGGATCAGTACATGGATCAGTACAGTAGTTTAGCGATAGTCAGTCAAAGTCAACGTATAATGACATCACTGTATGCACATGCAAATATATTTATACATCTTTATTGGAAAAGAACTATAGATGTAACTCGCGTGCAAAATAATTTCTAGTCCCTCCCTGCCTCTACGGATCCTCCCACTACCGCATCAGTCGCGGGTTGAGTTGATCTGCTGTTGGCAAAACAATTCTTTTCTTGGCTTTATGCCAAGCTCCAGCCGGACTAATCTCCGAACAGCAAGGTACGACTTGCTTTTTCCCCTCCTGTGTATACCATAACAACCTTGAAAGGATGTAACTCGGATTCGCCACCGCTGATACTTACTGCACTCGTCTCTCCATCTGATCTGTGGTTCTGAGCATTCTTCTTTATTACCCGACTGCTCTTGTGGGTGGGTGGGTGCTGCTCTGACTCACTAATGAGTGAAGTGAAGGTCGTGGGTCGTTTAGTGACTTGCATAAAAACGATGGTCACTTTTCACGACAGGGTTTTGTACCCTGCGATGCCTACTGTGAAGATCGGCTTCAATTGACCGTAGACGAGCAGTTACTTCTCCACGTACATGTCTAAGGATGGTTCTCTTCACCACCCAATTTTGTCCACACTGGACATGGACAACATCGAAGGGCTTCGAGCCTGTGAGACGCCTGCAAGTCGTCGTGACCAGATTGAGTATTGCGTGCATGCGGTTCACGTGTAAGCGTGGATGGCTGTCACTGTAGAATATGTAGCATACTTTGCAATATCTGCGGTGAGCAGATGGCTGTACAGATCTGATGGGCACCAACGTGAGATATCATATTTCAACGTTCAACCTGAATATGCGAGCCAGTTTTATAATAGAATAGTTATGAACCGTATCATGGCAGTCCACAAACGTATGGACACAGTATATTCTACGGCCGTCCAGTACAACTGTTAAACTATCTACTTTATCTGAGATACTACTGGCTTCTAGGAGTAAGAAAGACGTTGAGAATTTAATCTATACATGAGAAATATAACTCCGAATTTGATTCTGAACTACTTCTACTCATGGCGTTGAACTTGATGCTAAACTGCTCGACCTGATAAACACGCCATATACGCAAACATATGAAAGCAATGTACCTGCAGCGGACGATGAACACAGAATGTGACATCATCTGAAGTCCAGGAAAGTTGAGTAGCATCCGGTGCGGGCGTATTGACTTATGGCATTTTCTGAGCTGCAACGCATGGACGGCGTCCCACCTCACTCCAGATAGTATTCCATAGGCTCTGAAGTTCAGTGGGGTGACTCTTTGTCTTCTTATCCCGCAGGAGATCTACCTCAGAGCTCCCTTTAGAACACAACCACGAGCATATGCATCCTCCACAGATGACTCCCACCAGTCAGTCCCGACTCCCCGAGCACTGAGGGCTTAGCTTAGCTCACCAAGCGCTGCCAAGATCAAGACGGACAACAGCCAACACTAGCGAGACCTTCCCATCATTTTGGACAACAGTACATAATGGCAATACCCCAAATTTCTAACAGTGGTTAGAACTAACCGTATTGCAGGATGATAAATGAAAGCATGCATTTGAAGGTTACTGGAGCCTACGACACAACCAAAGACAGAAATCACCAGCAGCGTAAACTGGGCTATGAAAGCCTGAACTACAAGGGCAAGAGACTATCATTGTGCTCTAGCAGTTGGAGCTAACCCTTGATATGATGGCAAATGACATCTTGACCCTTGACCCTTGACATGATGGCAAAAGAGCACGTTATGAGGGTAACGTGGCATCTTCAACCGATCCAAGAGATGATTCAGCATGTTAATCGGGAATACTGACAACCAAAGTCCTCTTGACTTCTTTCATGGTTATACAGTTTCTAGACGTCTCATGACGACTTACATAGCTACACACTAGTAACTCTACCTGCAGATCTGGCATACAAGTAGGTCCGTATGGCACGAAACTCCACAAATAACTCAACCGTGATCGGTGTGTTCTCTTTGGCGAACTATAACCGAACCAAGAGTCTTTGACATCCAAGAGACAAACTCCAAGACAGGACAACGCCGTAGATGGAACCACTAACGTTCAATTACTGTCTAACTGCGTCCTACAGTTCCTCATGTGTCGAAATGGCTACCTTTCGTCGCGTACACTGATAACAAAGCTTTAGAGTCCTAATAACCAGGCCTATTCCTAGACTTAATTCCTCTCTGAGTTGACCTATGTCACCATATAGCTCTATTATTTGACTTTGTTTGACTCAGCACCATAAAACGCTTAAGAACTAAGTGGTACAAAAATAATCCCTTCCTACAAAATGCACAAAGGGCAGCCTACATGGCATTTTACTGTGATGGAGTTGAGCATGTAGACTGTGAACCAACCTCCACTCATCAAATATCCTAAGTTTCCGTATACTGAAAACATGAGGAGTGGTAGACCTTCACTTCGCCGGGCGAATGCTCTGCAAAGCACAAGCCAGATAACAGTCCTTTGGAAGCAAAACTACTGACCTGTGCTGAACTCCCAGAGTGCTGAGCACTTGCGCCTCAACTCTCCTTTGAAAGGCACTAATCAACGCCTGTAAATGCTCACGTGCTTTCCAGTACCCTGTCAAAACACATAAAAGTTAATTTTCAGCTCGAAGATTGAAGTAAATTACCCCGCATATACTTTACGGAAAACCTGAATATCTGGGCGATGCTATATCAAAGAGCCACTTGGGTGATGCCAGAAGTTCCCATCACAAGTTTGACAAAGATTTCAGAATTCAAGCACTTTGCCGAGGTTCTAAACAAATTCACCACCAAGCAACGAAGCCGACAAACAAGTTCTGCAGGTTTGTTAATGGCGAAGTTCATGCCTTACGTTTGACAGAAACATAGTCCAGGAACAATAAGAAGATGGCAGAGAGTTTTGAGACAGCCTAAAAAGGTCTTGGCATACCTCCACGGGAATTCACTAGTGTCTACACCAGCTGCATGAAGGGCATCCATATGTTGCAGTGCTTCACGACACTCTTCTCTGTCATCGAAGTATTCTTTCTCTGTACCAATGATCTGATAGGTCTCATGTCCTTTTCCAGCTATAACCTGCATTCATAACAAGATAATCTTACTCTCCACAATCTCAGATTCTGATTATTATTCGGCCAATCGGATTCAAACGCACAGAGTTTCCCTTTCATATATGACTGTAATATACACATTCGAAAGTATATCCAAAGATGCGCTTACCACTGCATCGCCTTCTTCTCCCATGGCAACACCGGCACGCACAGCGATCGTCCGAATGTCATATATAAAAAGTCTGTGTCCATTTGGAAGTGGAGGATAATAGTCGGTTTCTCCCCACTTCAAGTACTCCTCCATGGACCAACCCACTCCTGCCAACATATCATCGATGATATCCACTGCGGCATTGACACGTGGATTGGGACGAATTAGAAGCAGTACAACTGTAAACTCGTAAGTCACACAGAACACTTCGATGGGCCTACATTGCACAGTCAATACACAAAACATGATCAGCATGACATGTCGTTTCGGTAGCCAAAAAAATGTACGTTGTCTACCAGAAATTCTTCTCTTGTCTGTTTCACCTTTCACTCACATGGATCCTCTGATCTTGGGTTGTCAGAAGTGAAGATGCAGACATCGCTTTTATCGGTTGCTATTTTCGCCATGATGGGACGCTTCCCTTTATCCCTGTCACCTCCACAACCCACCACTGCATTCCAGATCAACAAACTAGTAAGAATGACGGGACGGGGAAGAAGTAGAAAGCAAAGTTTGAGATCAGTCGGTGAAAGATACAATTCTCGAGGATGGAGTGCAAAGTCGGATATAATAAATCCACTGCAAAGTTAATATTTCTGAAGTGATCAAGAACTCTGACCCGACAGAAGAGTCAAAGAATAGGACCTGTTATGATTCTCCTCGCTCCACACTCTCTGACGGTGTCCAGTAACCTTGAGAGAGCATCGGGTGAGTGTGCGTAATCTACAATAACGGCAAACGCTTGTTCTTCGTCTATGAGTTCACAGCGACCCGGAACAGAATCCACCTCCTCGATACCTCTTACGATATGTTCTAAAGGGGCCTCAACCGCAATTCCTACAGCAACTGCTGCAAGAATGTTGTACACATTGTGCCTCCCAAGAAGACCTGAGGAAATTTCAACATTTCCCTTCGGTGTTCTGACCAGTAACTCCGTCTCAAAAAGAGAAAGTTGGACCTCCAAAGGATAAACATCAGCATCAGTGTTCTCTAATCCATAAGTAACCACAGGCACAGCAGGGCTACCTTGGGCCACAAAGTACTGAGCTTGTGCGTCATCAATATTTACTACTTTCCGGTGCTTCTCAGGGTCAACCATCTTCGCAAAAAGTTTACCTTTGGCAGCCCTGTACTCTTCTTCATCCTTGTGAAAGTCCATATGGTCCCTGGTCAAATTCGTGAATACTGCCACGTCAAAATCCACCTCCTTGCACCTATCCAAAGTCAAAGCGTGTGATGAAACTTCCATGACACACGCCTCTGTCCCGCTACTAACCATTTTTGCCATCAACTGCTGCAAATAGACTGCATCTGGAGTCGTGTTGGGGGCGTCCAACTTCGTCCGATTATTGATATAGTACGAAATAGTCCCAAGGAGGCCAGTGGTAAGGCCCATGGACTCATACATGCTTCTAATCAGGTAAGATGTTGTGGTTTTCCCGTTGGTTCCAGTTAATCCAATGACAGAGAGCTTCTGAGAAGGGTGGCCATAGAATGCCCCAGCAAGAGCGGAGAGAATGGAATTGGTGTCCTCAACAATCACCAAGGCTCTGACACTCTTGTTCAAGGTGACTTCTTTGCTCACAACAAGCACAGATGCGCCTCGCTCAACTGCCTCAGAGGAAAAGGTGTGGCCGTCTGAAGACTGGCCGCTGCAGCACACAAACATGTCGCCTGTACTGATTCGTCTCGAGTCATGCTGGATACCAGTAATCTCGACGTCCAGATCCCCTTTTATGGACAATGGAGTAACGTTTGCCTCATCCAAAAGCTCAGCCAGAGTCATTTTGTAAACAGGTTCTCTAAATTCTTCACCATCCAGGAGATCACCATCAAATTCATTAACATCGTCCAGTGGAAGGTCATCACCGAACTCCTCGTCAAACTCCAGCTCTACGCTATCCTCCTCCTCTTCACCATCGAGTTCCACCATGTCTTCTTCTTCCTCCAGATCATTTTCTTTGGAAACCACTTTGTTAATTTCGTTGACGATGTCCAGGGCATCGTCCTCCCTGTCAAGGAAACCTCGAGCGGCAGAAGACTTCGAGATTACAGGTTTGGGCTTCCTCCTTGTAGCCACAGCTCTATTAACGACGTCGTAGAAGTCATCCTCTCCACTTCCACTCACCTCTGGTGGCAGGTCTCCATTGTCTTCGTCGTCTTGAAGTTCCTGTGCGCTCTTGTAATCCTCCGGATCGATTCCTATAGCCTTGAGGAAAATGGGCCTCGTCCGAGCATACTCTTCCGCCTGCAGCTTACGAATGCGGTCTGCTTCTCTAGTTACTCTCTCAAATTTCGAAATTCCTTCGTCATCGTCCCCCACCTCCAAAGGCTCAGCTTTGGCAGGGTCGATGTAGTCGTCGAACTCCTGCGCATTCTTCGGAATGGCGGAGCATTTCAACACAGACGGAAGTATTCTTGAGCTGGACCCGCTCCAGCACAGCCTTCCGCCTCTGCAAAACTCCTTGCCATCTGAGACACTGAGAATTTCCTGCTTGATCCGCGTAAATTGTCGTGAGACAGCCTTCCTGGCGGACGTATGCTGTGGAAGAAAACAGTGCGATGGGCAAAACTCAGTTCCCAGAGGATTGAGCTGCAGCTGTCCCGTGGGCGGCCGAGTGAGAGCGCAGCAGCTCGGACTCGTACACAAACTACTCACTCTACAAAGGCCCGCCATGGCGTTCCCCGTGAAACAAAAGCCTGGAGGAGAAACCCACAATAAACCCCGAGAGCCGTCGGGGTTTGGAGCCCGCTCTTCCGCTCCCCGTCCGCGTCTCTCCTATCCTTCAGCACTTTTCCCTACAGGCTCGAGCTCTCACTTCACTACGGGCAATTCCCAGTGGGTCCCACGTTTCCCAACTTCGTTGCAATCTCTGCCATCGTCCAACTACAGTACTTTCAACCATGCAGCGCAGGCCCCGACCGCATCTTCCACCATGTCACCTGGGGTTAGCTCGGTAACGACATTCCTAGAGCAAACTAACTTCTGCAGTTGGCCGTGTGCAGTAACAAACAAACCTTCTTTTCTTTGATGCGGATATGTTGATATCCGCATTCCATTTCGTGCTGAAAATCGGGGGGAGCGGAGTTTCAGTATAAACCCTAGACTGTGGTGGTTAAAGTAGTTCCTTCTTACGACGTTCGATCTGTGGTTGCAAGTGAGATATGTAATTGACCGACTGTGCACGCGAGGAAGTACAGTAGCGCCTCATTTGTACCTGCATTGCGGTGGATTTGAGGACATTGTTGGACGAGGCACGGATTCCAGCCGAGTGAGTGCTCTTGACAGCTGGACGGGATAACCGGCTACGAGGAGGAGCGGCCCAGCGGGTTGTAGTTTTGAAACTGCACTCACAGTTCATGAACCGCTCGAGAGTGAACCCGTATCAGGTGGAGCCTTGGTCACTCTTCTGCTAACGCGAAAGGATCTTCTTGTAGGCGGACTGATGGGCGACGATAATCAAGTTTCGGGCAAAAGTAACAAGAGGAAGAAGCGGCACTCGAAGTATCTGCAGCATGTACATCTTTACCTTTGGTCTTTTCTTCCAGAATTCATTCCTCGCTCGTGTTTTATTCCCCTGCCAGCGTTGATAAAAGAGACACGATGCGCTAAATTAATCTTGTAACTGTCGACAGTTCTTTAGGAAGACAATTTCTTGGAAAGTTAGTGAACTTCTGATCGAAGCCATACCGTTGGGCACACCATTAAGGGTTTATGATTCGAAGGCTTTTAGGCCGGATTTAATGTGGTTACCTTCTGGGCTGGTTCAGAACCCTGAACCTCAATTTCTGCTCAAGCTTTCAAATGTGGCGGGCTAGGAGTATGATAGTTTCATCTTGTGGTCATCTTTGTGGGAAAATACACGTGATTTGAAGTAAGAAAAACGTGGGCAGAGATTCACGAGCATCACAATACTGAGTAGTATTTGCGCAAATGCATAGCTTTCTCGTGGGGTTTGGGAGTTCGAGGTTCAGGTAGATAATTCGTTTGCTTCTCTACGCAGGGTGGGAAAAAATCGACCATCTCATCAGGAGTGCAAGGTTTCTTGATAACCTGTGTAGGCGGTAAGGAGCGTCAGTCAATCAGACAAGCTATCAGTCTACTGGACCAGGTATTTGTTTCTGCTCTATTTAACGCGCTCGTCCATATGTTCTCACAGTTTGAAATTTCTAGGTTCGAATGTATGAAATGGTACCCTTGGACTCGTGGAACTGTTTTGGTCGAGCAGATATACTCAAGAGTCTTTTGCGTCATCTTGAACGAGTTATGGTTCTCGTTGACTAAAGGTTGTCCCATAAACAGTCCCATTTGGTGGTGGAGAGTCGATGTATTTATTCAAAACTGTTTTGCCCCGCAGTTTTATGAGAAGCCCGAATTGGGCATTACGACGGTAGCTGTTCCCCATGAACCGTCCACCGGGACCACTGCGCCAGGCGAACGAAGGGACAGTGAAAAGCCTCCGGAGTCGGAGGTACACGCTGCCGTTCCCACACCCGAAGCAGATACAGCAGCTGAAGCTGACGATGGTAAGGCTGAGAATGGTAGTGAAGATGAGGAGGAAGACGACGAATCTTCTGATGACGAAGAGCCAGAAGACGATGCGGGTGAAACGCTTGGGTGGGTCAAATCCAGACGGCTTGACGAATCTGGCAAACTTCAAGGATCCGCCGGGGCAGATAATTCTCAGAAGCTACGGAAGCACACGCCGAGCGGAGGCGTAACAACAAAACCCAAAGATTCAAGTAAGAATTTTGACGAGCTTCTTGCGGACGAACTCAATGAACTACGCGACAGAAAAAAGGTTCGAGTTCCTAGTGATGAGCAATCTCCGCTAGATTATTTCCAGACGTCTATTTCTCTCTGTCTGTGAACGGAATGCTTTATGCTGGTTGGAACACCTGCGTATACTGTTTAAGGATCAAGACTTCCATTCTAATCTCCATTCAATAACCCCGAGCAGTTGTATCTGACTGAGAAGGAGCCACGAGAATACACGGTTCCCACCCTAACCACACCTCCTCTTCCACTCACTTCACTAAAAACCAGGACGCACATGAGGAGCGTACAACCAGCTCCGATGCTGTAGGTTTGACCATGGATCAGCATGAGCAGAGAAGAATTCATGGGAAATGGTTAAGAGTACCTGGTTGCATACCGATTACCGTGGTAGAAGACTGCTTCGACGGATTACTGGTTGATGTTACTGGTCGGTCTTGATGCAACGGCCCAAACCACACTTGACGCTTTCAAGTTCTGATTTTCAGGCTCGATTTGTGGGTTACGAAACTGGTTGCAATGGTGTCATTTTCGTACGCATGCACCTACAAACAGGCGTCGTAGAAGGAAAAGGCCCGAAGGAACTCGCAGAGGCAATAGTACGTGATGCTGCTGCGACCAAGCAATCAAAAACTAGGTGACTGAAGGTGTCCTTTGCTTTCCTTCAAAATCTCCAAATCTTCGTTTGTCGTCTTTTAAATAGTATGACCAAGCGATTGTTGTCACGTTTAGCAATATTGGCAGAAGGAAGTACCCAGGAATCCGCTGTTTGTGATGTATTCCGTACGAGCCCTCATACGTCCCGCCTGTTCATAATGAGGCCTCACTCCTATCATCCATGGCTGATCGGTCAGGCACTGCATGAGGTTCTTGCCGATCGAGTTGACGTGCTATGCTTCAACAGCTGAGATGCTGAAAGTAGCAGGACCTCTAATACAACGCCACTTTCCAGTCGATCAACCGTCAATCAAGGCAAGTATTTTGGATAGTCTAGAGCCAAGATACATATTCTACAAAAATGTTCACCTGGAAGACGAAGCACTAAGGTTGACTACTTTGCATTTGCTAAGACACAGTAAAGCTCATTATTGCTCTTCTAGTTTATGTCACTTGTTGTGTTGCTGCGCCAAAGGCTTTGGAAACCTTTTTCTGTCATGTTCGTTTGTCTGATGTCATGTAATCTCGTTCTGCTGTACAGTTTGCTGTCGTCTGTGAAGCTCGAGCGAACACCAGTTTGAAGAAAATCGATTTCATCAACGCAATTGCGAAGCTGGTTCCGGAGCCCCACAGTGTAGACCTAAAGAACCCTCAAAAGACTATTCTCGTCCAAGTTGTGAAGGTAAAGTGTCTTCTTCTGTAGTCTATTGCTGGCTCTTAGAGAGCATTGTTGAAACTGGTTGCTGACGGATTTCTAGTCGTGCTAATTCGGTGGTCCATTTTACTCTAAAATGTTCGTCGACTTGTTCGGGTCTTTTTTCATTGTCACACGTCGACTGTGAAAACCGGTATGGAAAGGGGAATTTTTGGTCGTGTAGCGTATTTTATCGTATTAACCGACGGTTAACAGGAGAGGCTGTGAAACCCGGAAAGGAAAGGGTTCAGATCCGGTTAAATCGATAACGCATATCCCCGGAATCCCACTGCAAGCGCAGCTCCTTGTTTACCCCGCATCTTTTGACCTCCACCTCGTTTGACCTCTCCAGACTGCTTGTGCGATTGGAGTTGTACAAGATTTCAAGGAGTTAGCGAAGTACAACTTACGACAACTGACTACGCCAGAAGCAGAAACACCAGGGAGACCTCCTGCCTAAGAGTTCTCATTTCGTTCTTTCCTTGTATTTGAAAACCAGGAGCCAGACTTCACAAAAGACTCATGCCAAGTCAGGAGGTACTGTAACACCGCTGTAAAACTTTAAGTTGCAAGCACCTAAATCTCCGAACGGCATATAATCTCTGTGCTGAGCGGTTGTCGATGTAAGTGGTTACTGTATAGCAAGTTGCGTTCTACCGTCTACCGGAAATGCGTAAATGAAACGTTCGCCCGCATATCTCGGAATGGAGTCCCTTTTCTATAAAGAATTAGTCCTCGAATGTAAATTTTTTTGAAAACTTTCTGTCTTCCGTCCCAGTTTCTTTTAATCTTTCGTTAATAAACCCAGGGAATTTGATAATTGCCAAGTCGTTTAAGGATAACTGATTAGTCATTTACGAGTTTGGTTTTTAATTTGGGATCTTGAAACTCAGATGTTTTGGCTTCGGATTGGAAGATATTTCGTTAGTAGTAAAGTTGATACACAAGGTATCCGGAAAGAAGGAAACAACCGGCAAACCAGTAATCTCTAGTGGTCATTTGGAATCACGCGAACAAAATAATTGTGCAAAAATAAAGTCAAATATCACATCAAACATTTTTTATTTAACTTTGGTACATAATTTTGATTTTGTTTATCATAAAATAGATAATTCATGGACTCAGATACATTACACAAGTCTCTTTTCCTAAGACAAGATCACTAAGGCCTAAGGCCTCTTGGATTGACAATTTTCCCTCTTGTTGAAACATTTGAGTGAAAATTTTACACCAGAACTAGAATTCTTCCATAAAAGCTTGTTTCTAAACTGGTTGATGTTCTCCTGGTGGACTAGTTACCAGACTAACCACCTGATCAAACTCTAGAATTCCTCAGATGCCACTAGTTTCAATCTGCGCCTATTCTTCTCTGGCATCTGTTGGTAGAGTGATCTCTCTACCACCAGACTTCTCTCTTCACTAATCCTCACTAGGTAAAAGTGCAAAACCTTCTGAGGTACGCGACCTTGGGTTATCTCCTTCAAGTCTTGGTCACATCCTTCTTGACGTTGTAGACGCCACGTGCTTCGGTTAATCACTTCCCACGCGCCAAGGTTTTAGTTTTAAACCACCAGTGCCCCTATAAAAGGGGCGTACTGGCGACTTGCTTACGTGGCATATTGCCGCGTACAGCGGGACTGCATCGAACAGTGACCGAGTGCCTCGTACCGGAAAATTTTGAACTCGCCTGAGCGCGTCACGGGGTTTAGGGTTTTTTTCTCCACCGCCTGATCGCTCACGAGGTTGCGGCTTCGTCATTGTTCGCTCGCTTCCTCGCGAGCTCGCTGTGGCTTGGTCATCGTTCGCAGACTCATTTCATTGCTGTGGCTTGGTCATCGTTCGCAGACTCGTTTCCTCGCTGCGGCTTCGCCATCGTTCGCAGACTCGTTTTCTCGCTGCAGGTTCGTCATCGTTCGCAGACTCGTTTTCTCGCTGCAGGTTCGCCATCGTTCGCAGGTTCAGGTTGTGGATGAGCGCGGCAAGTTCAGGCTCTAGATTTTCAGTGTTTTTCTCCCGGCCATCGCTGCGGCTTCACCATTGCTGTGGCGTCGCCATCATTCCGCAATCGTTCCGGTGTTTGTGTCGATTCTTTGCGGGTGCGTTGCGGATTCAGGCTCGATCAGTTTCATTTATTCTGTCTTGCTGCCACCTTCGGGCCATCGCTGGGGTTCAACATCGTCGTGCTCTTATTGGCCATCGCTACAACGTCATCATTACTCCGCAGCACTTTTGATTTGGTTTGTGTCGGTTCTTTTCAGTTCGAGCTTCTGTATTCAGTTGTTTTCTCGGCTTTTCGGTTCTCAATCGAGGTTTCAAGGCGGGTGCATTGCAGGTTCAGGTTCGAGGTTTTGCGGGTGCATTCAGGGTTCAGGCAAACCCGAAAATAGTTTCGTTTAGTCCATCGAATGTTATAGTCTCTGTGAGGCTTGAAGGTTTGCGGCATCAGTTTGTTGGATATCCGATCGTTCTGACCGCACCGTTAGTTCTGCAGTTCCGAGTTTCTCCCTGTAAAGATTTGCACATTTGTTTCTTGCTTCTGTATGACATTCTAAAAGCTCGACTTCCTGCATTATGGATTTGACTTTATCTCAGTTATCTTGTCTATTTGCTGGGTATATGCAGGTGGAATATACAACATATCGAGGTTCACTTTCGAGCCATCGCTGCCTACAACATATCGAGGTTCACCTTCTAGCCTGGCTTCTCAGTTGAGTGGTTTCGCTTGGTACTTTCGGTTCTCAGTTCACCTTCGAGCCTCAGTTATCAGTTCTAAGGTTTATCTTGGTTCTTTTCGATTCTCGGTTCACTTTCGAGCCTCAGTTCTTTGTTCAGTGGTTTATCATGGTTCTTTTTGGTTCTCAAGTTTTCTGGTTAGTTTTTGACAGATTGAAAACTCGTTCTCATTAGGGGGAGTGCACTGTGAGTGTTATCTTCTTTCTGGGTTCAGATAGGTTCCATGCCACATACGGTGAAGAGACGCAGGGTGATGGCTGATGAAGAGTTGGAAGATACTTGGATAGTCTCGGGTGGTTGTCTTGGTGACAGTTCTCTTTCTTTCACGACACAAGAACTGCGTTTAGGTTTTCCTGGTTATTGTGCCGCTGTGATGGCTTTCGTTATTTCTGATGGAGGTGAACACCTATGGGACTTTGAGAGTGAATTGATAGCTTGTATTTCAGCCTCTTACACCGAAGAAACCTCCAAGAAGAAGCGTTTTGCTATTTACCGAGAGCTCTCTTTTCTTCTTGGGTATGTAGAACGGAAGCAGTTGCCGGAACTCCTTGAAGCTGCTGTAAAAAACGAGTTTCATGATCACAGTGAAGTTTTTGTTGGTTTTCAGAGCTAATTTTTCTGTTTCTGTTGTGTAATGTACATGTAGATTCTCGTATCTCTGTCTCTGTTTCTCATTTTTTTCTTAGTTGCATACATATTGCATCCTGATTAGCAGGTCTAGAGCTCCTGAATGAGCTCCTATGAAATGCTATGCCCAGATGGGGGCTTCCAAGGGTTCAACCCCCTGTAGCATGTCATGTGATTTTCTGTCTCCTCTCAGCATAGCCGTGGCACAGAGTCTGCCGCAAAGGTTGCAGCGAAGGAGGAGAAATTTTTGGTGGGATTTCTGGTTTGACTCCACAACACCCGGCCATTGATGTTATCAGTTTTGCAGTATTAGAAAGTCTGGAAAGACGAACAGGGCAGGGTCGAACGGAACCGGATCTGTAAAGATAGGCCATGGTGAAACGCTGAACGAGGAAAAAATGAGTTTTGTCGACAGGGGACTGAGTGAGTCTGACTAGATAATATTATTATATTCTTCAGGCTGTGGAAGGAGTTCTCTCAGTCTCTCAGTCGAGTGTGGCATGTCGTGTGCTTCACAACGTGTCGGTTTCCCGCTACTGAGCTGCGAGTCCAATGGCTAGGCATAATGCAGCAACCGCAGCTTCGACAGTTCGTCTGGGTCGGGTCGAATTTTTAGTCTTGTTCGCCCCAGTTCGCCTCGGTCCTTGTATCTGCCCATCAACTTGGGCTTTAGAGTCTTGTCGTCGTCTCACTCTCGTGCACTCTCGTGGGGACTCTTCATTATACTTCGTGAACGATGATAAGCCTGAAAAATATCGCAAGCAAAAGAACTGGCTCTAAGTTTAATTTCCTATCGATTTCGCATCACCTGTGATACGCCACGGTTGTAGTCTAGATGGCATAACCCCAAGACTACCACTACGGTTCTACGCGAAGTTACAAGGACAAAACTCTACAGGGATAATTTCTCAGTGACAAAACGGCGAAAGATAACACAACATCCTAAACCTTAGAGTAAGCCAATAATATAAAGTCACCTTTTGGCACAAATTGTTTCATGTTTAGCTCTCCCTACAGAAGCTCATTGGGAAACAACTTCCTCATATCATTCATAGAAGGAACCACTAACGTACGAAAGGTTTAGCACATATTGGGCCCTTCCTGTAAAGAAACCACTTCATTGGTGCTTATAAGAAACACTCGAACATTAAAAACAGTAGCTTGCAAATATTTTAATCCGTACTCCAAGTGGCATTCTCGAGTTTAGAATTCAACGAGTTCATCTGTCAAAGCACTTCAACAGTGTAGGACTCTACCGGGAAAAACCTAAAAGCCATGGCAGAAGCCTGAATTATAGCTAGTGTCAAGGTAGATGGTATTACTTCATATTAATCCGAAAAGTACAAGAGTTTTATCTCTCATAATTTTTACCATATGGAAAAACCTAAAAGCCATGGCAGAAGCCTGAATTATAGCTAGTGTCAAGGTAGATGATATTACTTCATATTAATCCGAAAAGTACAAGAGTTTTATCTCTCATAATTTTTACCATATGGAAAAACAACAAGTTCTATACGATGAAAACATTTTTGTACTATGTTCAATATTCAACAATGGAAAATGTTGCTAATAGATACTTTAATACTTGTTGATCATCACCTGTGCAGAAACAATCAAATTATCAGTTATAACTTCATCAGCATTCAATTTCCAAAATAAGTGAAGTGAACAATCAAGTTTAGTACTTACATAGACTACCTCGTATACTCGCCAAATATCGTGTCCCTCAACTCAGTCTTCCATGCTGTTGTTCTCTGAGGTAGCTCTCGGCGTGTCTGAGTCCGGTTGCGCACTGTCGTATGTTGAGGACGTCGTTGATAAATCTTGATGGGCTCCCGACGTATATTCTCGTTCCAGTCCATGCAACAGGCTGCCAATCGAGCTTCATGTGACTTCGCAAAATGCGTCCTTTTCGTTGCAAACTTGTTTATGACCGAATTGAATGTCTCCAACATATAGTTCTCTCGAGCTCTTGTATAAAATCGTATCTTCGCTGGCGTAATGGTCTTCTTCATGAATTCTACCATAGCTCGATGAGTGGGAGAATCTACAACGCAGACATCATTTACGGTTTACATCATAAGGAAGTGCTCAAGTCTAAACTAATCTTAATCTAAGCAATTATTCATTATAGAATATACTGAACATACCTCGTAGATAATATGTGTCCGATGCGGGTCTATTTAAGTCTGGGATATTGCAGCAAGGTCTGTCTCCGGGTAGAGTCATGCACGTCCTGTGATCTCCTGCCCAATGATCGGCTGCATTCTGAATGTCCGAGACTAAGATGCTCGTGTCGTCTTCACCATCAGTACGATAACGACCACCAACCATGACTGTCCTCCTCGCATTCAGCTGACAACAAGTGTAGATCCATCCCTTCAGCTTGTCTGCAATACCGTGAGTCATCAGCTCTGGATACATATATCGTCGAGAACCGACGATCTCACTATCTCGAAGATCTCGTATCCCAGCCACTCGCTGAACCAACACGGGTTTATTTCCCATAGTCGAAGCTCCTTGAGATCGAAGCCATGCTTCCAGTTGTCTCTTTGTAAGGAGCTCAAGGTCAGCAATCACCTCAGCATCTTCAACATCACCGGGAGGACGCTTCTTGGTCTGCACCTCCGCTAAGAACTTCTTGATCACGTTCTTGCACTTGTGCCATAGGTCCTTCTGGCTCACAATGCCGTGTCGACGCAATATAACATCCACCGATGACTTGTCATCATGGACAACCTCGTCAGGAACAATACCACGTGCTATCAATCGCTGGATCCCGATCTCAAATGCCGCATCCTCGATCAACCATGAATTTCCTCCTGCCTCGACTCGAGTCATATTCACCATCTCGATGACTCGACCATCAGACGCATCAAGGAATGCACAAGTGCCATTGTAACCATTTCGGGTGGAGTCGTAACGGAGATCAGCATACACAACAAAGTTTCCTAAGACATACAAGTCAAATTCAAAAATACATATTTAGGACATTATGAGTAAGAATACTTATGCACATGATATGACAACATGAGTAATAAACAAGTGACTTAGCTCAGTGTGAATACACTCACCTCCCATGGGTACATGGTTCAAGTCAGGAAAATGTCGTGCAAGAACTTCCGACTGAACCTCCTCTTTCTTGATCGTCCATTGGTCAAGTGTTGCTTGAATCCATCCTATCCTTCGTCTCCTCCCGCTCTGAAATCCATAAAAGTGCTTCCGTCCTATAGGATGTAGGCCAACCTCTCCATAGATTGAATCCAACTGTGTATATCCTAATCCCGCACATAGTGCAGAATGATACATACGGCACACGACATCGGGGATCTCATAATACAACTCCATCTCCGTCGACAACCAAACAAACTTGTGCTGACACTCACAACTGAACTTCAACTTCCAAGTCTGATGAAAAGCCTTGATTGTTGGAGGTAACAAGAGCTTATCACATCTTGGGTGAGGACACTTCACCTTGAAGTCCTGAAAGAATTCCCTCAATCGAGACAAAGATACAAATCCAACCCTCGGGAGATCCTCGACAAGTATGTCAACTTCTCTCATGTCTCTCTCATGTGGCTCACGATCATCCACTTCATTGGGGATCTAAGAATCTAGTATTGGATCTAATGGGACTTGAGAGTCCAATACGTCATCTGCCACCTATAGATAAAATACGGCAATTAAAATAAGAAATATATAATGCACACGCATTCATGGATTTACAAGCATACTTCAACTTGCTTGAAAAGGGTGGAAAGACGACCATACCTGAACACCCAACGCATTCAAAACATCAAGATCGGCCACAAACTCATCATCATCTCCCTCTGGTACAAGTATCTCCAAATCACCCTCCTCTGGAATTACATCTGGAATCTGATTCTGAACTTCTGCCTCTCTGATCATTTGATCAATAAGGACCCGAGCAGTCGCAAACAGAAAGTTCATAACCACAGCATGCCCTGCACCAGGTCCCAAAAGTTGCATCAGTTGTACATATCGCGACGACTCTGGGACCCTAATCAACCCTCCAGGGACCTCCGGACATCCTCTAGGTCTATGTCTATCGCCCGGTCGTGGTGGATGTACTCTAGGAGGCATGAACTTAAATCTTGGCAAAAAAATGAACCTATCCGTCCGGAGGTCAGTCCTCGTCACTAAGATATCCTCAAATCATCTAAAAATTATGAAAATTATTTAAATAAACCTATAAAATATAGACTAAGTAAAAATAACAAAAGAGGACTAATACAAAATCAAGAAAAGACTAATATAAAATCAAAACATGACAGCACTAATACAAAATCAAAATAGTCCTATCCTAACACTATAACTATACTAATTTGAAAATATTACTCAAAACATGAATGAGTGTTGAAGACGACTAAGACACTTGGAAATGACTAAGTCCTAAAGTGAAAAATGTCTAAGTAGAAAACAATATTAGATGGAGAGGAGGAAGACTAGAAGGGCGGAGGAAGGAAGTAGGAAGAAGGGGAGGGCTGAGCGTAGGAAGAAGGGGAGGGCTGGAGGGCTGGAGGAAGGAAGGAAGGGAGAAGGTGCGGGGTCTGCGCAGGAAGCGAGGGGGCAGGAAGGCAGGAGGCAGGAAGCGAGAGGGCAGGAGGCTCTGCAGGACCTGCAGCAGCTTGCTGCTGGTCCTGCAGTACTGAAAAGCTATACCGGAAAAACTTTTCCGGTATGCCGGTAAAATTTTTCCGGTTTTGTATATTTCCGATGCGTTTCAAACTCGCCTCCCGGCAGCGATCTCAATTTTTCAGTTTGCAGATTGGATGATTTTTCAGGTTGTTATTGTTCTTATACGAAGTTCGTCTCACACAGTACCAAATTAAATCGATATTAGAACAATTCGAATTTCAAAAAAGGAATATTCTGAAGATTCTCCCGAAGATGCTGAAATCTTATATGTGCCATATTGTTCGCGTCAGATATCAGTTTGGGACCAGAGATGGCTCAAATGTTAGGTCTCAACCAGACGAACGTTTTGAACCATAGATCAACATCACTGCATAACAAATAAAAATGTGACAGCTGGACGAAATATCGTGGGTAAACCCACCTCCGTCTGTTTTTCAGAAATCGTGACTAAACTGTTTAGAGGTGGGTTAACCCACCACTAATATAGGGGCCCAGGTGGTTTAAGAAACCATGTTACACAAAGAGTCAACGTAAACCGCCGTCACAGTGTTATTCAGCAGCTGTTTATCTCGTGCATGTGTTCTCGACTGTCTCCGGCTTTCATCAACTCAGGCGCACACGTAATGATTCTAACCGCAGATGAGTCACGTGGACGAGAACCCTCTTCACGATATCACCCCTGGTTTTGGTTTTCAAGTGGGATGTACAGAAGCTGTTGTTCGGTTACAGGAAGTGTACTCATAATTTCTGTACAAAGTCAGTCAGTTCAGCGTATTCTCCATATGCCTGGCCCTTCGGGTCCTTCTTTCCCTTGTAAGGCTGGATGGGGTCTTCCCATCCGTTTGCTATTCATTGGGTCGCGTTTTCTCTATTCTCCAGTCCATGTGAATCCTCGATCAAAACTTTTTATCAAAGAGTCGAGTTTGTCGGTACTCATTGGAATGTACTACAGCAAATCCAATGCGCTGTTGGAGTTGGAATGAACTTAGAGCCTGAGCTTAGAGAAAGCCTGTCAAGCCCTAGTCAGGGACAAAGATCCGAACTTCTTGCACTCTCATTCTGTCTTGAGTGTGAGTACCATTCGGAAGTCCTGCCAAGATGAGAGCTGGCCATTCCGATTGCGGTTGACGGATCCCAGTTCAGTCGCCCTTTTCCAACTCTAGGTATCGAAACATGGAAGCCGTCTGGGGTGGTCATTAAGCAGCTGACAAGAATGTTCTTTCACGTAATTCTCAAATCTAGAATACACCACAACTCTACTGATAAATCACGTTTGGAAGGAAACTCCAAGTACGTCATCCCCGCTCCGGGAAACAATATACACCAAATCTCCACTGGAACGTTGTCCAGTACGTTGCGTAAACACAGACAAAAGCGTGATTCACAAGGATCGATACAAAAATAGGAATCGTAACTCTCCGCGCCACGGCGACGAGCACGAATCTTAGACGACGTAGAATTGCGGACGTTCAAAGGAAGACGAAATACTGATACAAAATGTTGTACCTAAAAAGGAGGTAAAAGGCCAAGACAAGATAGGTACGTACGCACCACGTCGCACGTTCCTTCTGAAGAAGAAAGCGCGACCTGGCTTTTGGCGTCGGTCCGAAACGTTCGAACAGTTATTCCTCCCTTACAATTTCGGGAAAGGAGCGAAGGACTGTACTCCACGTAAGGAAATGGCTCCTTGCAGAGCACGGCCCCAGCTAAAAGACTTGTACACATTTCACAGCTTTGCCGAATAGACAGTAATCGCGTGGGATATATTACATACCAACGCGTGACAGACTTTGTTCCTGTACATGGCGAGGATCCTGCTTCCTGGGCACACACGTTGTTGAGAGCGGCACAGTCCTAAGTGATTTGCAAGACGATTACAGGCTCGTCCAGATCAACATCTTTAGTTGCATACTGAAACAAGAGAGCCCCAGAAAACTGGACTGCCAGCTGTAGACCTCCCGATAGCGCTCACTGCCACAATCACAAGGCACTTGCCTCTTTTAATTTTAACTCACTTCACAGAAAGGATAAGACAGTAAGATACGCAAGTCAGTGGTCCACTTTCTAGTGACGCGCCAACCTACAGCCTTGAGACACGCATTAGTACCAACCTTGACCTCGTGTAAGATTTCAACCGCGCATGAGTACCAACCTTGACCTCGTGTAAGATTCAACCGCGCATTAGCTTCGTGTACCTGGCTAGATTAAATGGAAAAATGTCGGTGCAAAACTTGTTAGCTAGAGCTTACCGTTTCCCGCTACGAAAAGGCCTGTTATAATCGTCCGGTATAAACATATCGGAGCTACGGCTATTCCACCAAATCTAGGGAAAAGGTTGCAGGCCAAAGAATTGTTGGCAATGTTGCTTGACTGTTATCTTTCAAACGCTATGAGCGAAGTCCTCTCTGGTGGACGCCACCGACGGAAGCCGGCTATGATCCAACTTCGGTAGCTCAGCGCTTGCTTACTCTCTTCAACAATCATAAGCTAATGAATGTGTTACTATGGCTATATAAACAAATTAATTTAATATGAGTTACTCCTTTTTGTATCTAAGAAGCACAGCTGAAACATCATCGCTCCAACATGTAGTCTCGAATAATTATATCAGGGCAACATCATTTTTCTCCTTCCGTGAGTTAAGATTTTAAGAATCCTGGCAGAAGCGAAGATGTTATTAGGATTGACTTTGCTGATCCTATTCAATGCATACAACGATCATAAATGACAGATAAAGTAAAGCGTGGCTAAATTACAGGGTGTGGACCGAAATATGAGGGAGAGGAAGAGGAGGGCCCAAAGAATGTGAGACTGATCTCTGGCCGAGCACCTTAAGCAGAGGATCACTGATGCTAACTGAGGGCTCGGCCTTCAAATATTCAGGAAGACTTCCCACACGTCGGTATGGTGGGCCTATCCGCTCAGCTTCTTTACGACCCCATGTAACCAAGTAGAGACCAGCGAGGATGGAGATTCCTCCGAGAATACTGCAAATCAAAAGAATTGACCACATGCGTGTTAAGGAGGGAACGCACACAAGCTCCTGAACCACGAGACGTTTAAGCTGAAGTACCTAAATAAGAAACCCTGTGACAAAGGTTAGGAAGCGAGGAATGCTGGAAAACCTGTGACTAAAAGCACCTCCCTGGTTTACCCAAGAAGGAGCATGAGCAGCAACGAACATCCTTGCCATCCTCATTTTGTCCGAGTAGCACGCGTTACTAGTTACCTTCCAAGATAAATGGAACTCCCCAGTACCACGCGGGACAGAAACGATGACGTCAACGGTTGCAGCGGCATGTACAGTGCTACCAGGGAAGGGCCCAATAACTTGTTCGACCATGTCATAAGAGCATAGTTCAATGCTGAAGCGATAACACCCTGATCACAAGATCGACGATATCAAGTCAACGTTTGCAGCTCAAGCCAATGTCCCTGCTCTGTATACATTAGGTGACCACTGAATAAAATGCCACTGAAGCACATCCTAGCATGTATTAAATGCCGGATAGAGTTCTACTTCCTGAGGAATAATATGTACGTTACGACTTCTCTGGAATAGGTGGCACTCAATCTCCATCTGCTCACACTGTTAGAAAGCCATAGGCTGTAATTCTTCGGTATGACTTACAGCGTATAAGACGGACAAAATTTCCGCGGTATTCAGAACCCAGTCAGCTGCATCGGGTGCACCGAAGATTGACACGACGACCATGAGGAGCGTTCCGAACCCATAGGAGATTGCAGTGACAGACAAACCACATGGATATTTTGCCAGGACTGGTGCCTGCACCACCACAGGATGTACATCTCAACAAGGATCCATATGGAGTACGACGGATGTAAGACCCCACGGGAATAACCTGCTAGGAGTTTTTAAAACCTAAAATAAACTGGAACTGCGATTTATGACAATACTTGGTATTCTCACTAGAATGCTGCGAAGCATATGCAATCACCCACATTACGAGCGTACTGTGAGTGTCCTATTTCTAACCAACATCGTATATGCACAGATGATTTCCTTCTGGACTCAATCCACAGCAATTACCTGGACTGCGAGGTACAAGGCCATACACATGCAGTTGCCAACAAGGCACAGAATTCCGACGTGCTTCATATCCACTCCCATATCAAATAGGGCACCTGCAAGCCATCCAACTGGCTCTGGAGAAGGCTTTCCACCTACGGCGCCCTGCATATTTGGATCCGTGAAGCCATCTCCCCAGACTGCTGGTCCTCTGTAAAGTGCCATCAGGGATGCCCCTAATACGCAAACAATGACTCCTCCAATTTTTGCTTTGCCATCCCGTCGCCGCCAGTTTAGTGCTTCAGTTCTGGATAAATAAATAGAGAGATTGTGATACTTCAAAAGAAGAGGAAACGACTCAGCACTCCTGCCCATTACCGCTGTTATAAGCATCCTGCGAGAACCCCAATTTCTGACATCCCCTGACTATAGAAGGCATGTTGGAGACTAGAGCTCTTTTCTTTTTTCTATTATGGAACAAGATGGCAACGCCGGTTGATATTAAGGGGGTGCTCTTCGTTCGTACTTGTCCCTTCAGTGGAAGACTGGACATCGAGTTATCTTGCTTCATGAAACTCATGAAACTCATTCGGACTTCAATTCGTCTCTGAAACTCTGCAAGTTATCCGTTTACCACGATCAAATGGTTTACAAGGTCACAAAATTGACGTACCCCATTAACGCTGCAAGCACTGATGTAAATACGGGAACGGCTGGCTGTACCGCAGAAGCATAGGATGGCGACGTAAGCTTAAGGCCAATTAGAAACAAAAGCTGATTCCCAAATATCCTGCGGTCAACATAATATCACATCAGATATCTCTTCGGCGTAACTCTTAGACAGGACCGTCAGTACCAGTAGTGTAAAATGCTAAATTTCTGACAAGGAAAAGCTCTTCGGCAATCAAATCAGGAGAACTTACCCTGACAAACCAAGGAAGGAGCAACTTAGCCATAACTCGCGTGTGAGGGGAGGCCGTTTTTTTCTGCAAGTCCAGCAAAGTGCAGGCCGCTCAGTACACGCTCAACTTTAAAAAGAAATCGAGGTTGTAACTCCGACCAAGGAAAGCTAATATCACACCGATTCATACTAGTGGAGGTAGGAACCACCAACAATTCATGTGTACCAGCTATACGGGCGGAGCCGAATATGGACAGGGGCACAGCAACGTCGGAACTCTTAAGATTTTGTGAAAGAGAGGTGAAAATCTCGAACTGGAATCATGTCCACGCGGTATGAGATCTGTGCAACTGACAGATATCTTCCGACCCAAAAATGCAGCTAATCACCTGGATCTCCAGGACACCACACGTCAGGTCTTCAAACATATGAGTGAAGACTTGTAAGGTCCTGTTATGTCAATTCCCCGTGTGATCTGGAAGCTTTAAGTTCCTACTCTTACAACTGAATAGGAACTCTGACCTTCTCCATGTAACTGAATCGCCAACCTAAGATCATCATCTTCGGGTTCCGCTACCTCTGCGTTAACGGCAGCTTGGACCTATGACTACGCCCGCAACAGATACAGCGTTCGGAACTGAAAGTAAGCTAACGACTGCAGCAGAGTACATGCGCGCAATATACAAGAACATCGCTTCGTCAATCTGTAGGATTCCGGTGGAAAATTTCGACTCCTAGCACTGGCTCACACAAACCGAATTTCACTCAGGCCTAGGCACTTTGCTGGATAAACGACGCGATGGAATCATGGATCAGTGTGGTCGGCCGTCAGAGAGCGATTGTTTCTGGGCCACATGACCGAGACTTCCTCTCGGTCATGTGGCGTGCTAAAACTCTACTCCTAACAGTTTTGAGGCATGCGGATCAACGTCAAGCATGATACGCCACTGACTACGGACATGTCAGTATGTGCAAATGTTTCTTTTAGATGTAACTTCTGCGGGGTTGCAACTCACTTTTCCATGAAGTAAGCAGCTGGGCCGAGGATGAGCAACGCAATGAAATCCCGATATACACAAAATACTAGCTGATTTATGCCCACGCTGAGCGCTATACTCGTAAGAACATGATAACCCCCATAATTCAACTGTACTAGCGCCAGCCCAGCGTGTGCTCTCCATAATTGCGCCATAGATAGTTATTATTCTCCGAACCCGCAGAATTTAAAACTGGACTTCTACCAACAGCTCGCAGAATCCTTTCAACTGCTAGAATTTGGAAGTCAATTCCAAGAAAGTGATAGCTTCAGGAACCCTCTTCCGCAAAGCCTCTGCCATATGTCACTCCCGACGCAGTACGTGATAACCATCGAATTGACCAATGAAGGCTCCGTGCTCCAGCAGCAGCACAAAGCTCGCACGAAGCCTCAAATTCGATGAGCCAAACAACAACGAATTCCTCCTCACACGGATCAATTTCGTAAAATCAGCAAATTCGACAGCCTAGCGCTCCATTCTCCAGCGCTGCTTTGGTGCAGCCTGCCACCATAGTACACCAAAAGCCTCTCGCTGGCTTGAGCACTCTGAGTGTGCGATAAAGCGGGGCATTCAGGCGGAAAATTGGGAGTCCAAACCAGCCACGACCCGCCCTAACACGAGCGCTATATCCTCCGCGCCCGAAGATTTTGCAGCAAAGACATCCGGCCAATTCTGAAAGTAGAAAACCTCAAAAGTGGTAAAACAACCGGCGAGTTCTCTTCTGCAAAGTGCATGAAGACCTTTCACATCCACCAATCCTGTGCACTGATCATCCGATGAATTGGGCAGCGACTGCAGTGGATCGATCCGAACTTCGCCGCTGCCTCCTTTTGAGTAAATGCTTTAGATGCCCGCTACAAGGAAACTATATTAAAAGCACAAAACACCGCAGTCTTGACATCTTGTCTTTACTTCATTCTTTGTCTGCTCCCTGTCTTCGGACACCCAATCAAAAAGCACACACCTCTCCTTTGCGCCAACCTTCGTGGAACGCAATGCGCTCTGTCTCTCGCTCTCTGCCTCCTTCTTGCGGCAGGGGAGCGAACGAGCGGCCTTCCTCTTTTTATCCTCGTGAGGCTTCCCCCTGGGGAAGGCCCTTTCTGATTGCCACGTAAATCACTCCTCCTTCGTGCGCATGACTGCCACGGTAATCAAAGACTTGCCGCGCCAGTCCTGCAGTCTCCGTTGGTACCGGACAGTCCATACCGCAAGTCACTCGGTTCTAGCATGTTTTGAGGCGAGACCCTTACCATCCGTTCCCCGGAGGATAGCGCAATGTTCTTTGCAAGTTGCAAGACTCACTGGTATGAACGTGTGAGGTCCAGGTTTCGATCCTTGACGTCCCCGACGGACACCGTCAGCGTGGTCACGTGGGTCACAACTTAGCAACCTACGGATCTCCAGGGCGGAACGTAATGTACCAAAACTCACAAGCAAAATATAAAGAACAAAGTTCGAAATCTGCTAAAAATTGCATCCCAATTAAACATCAGAGCAAAGAAAAAGACAAAGGGAAATATGGTTTTAAAATTATTTTAAGTGGTTCGCTTTACTTCCTGACTTTGGAAATAATTTATTTTGAAAAAATATAAATCATTCTGTGCAGTAAACAAACATGCTTACATGCGTAACTCTGCTCTAACAGTGTCAGTTGATAAGATCTGAATTTATATATCTATATCTATCTAAACATCCATCTTTCTACTATAAACACAAGTCTCCTCGAGGAATAAAAATAATTCCACTTAGGTTAGTAAACGGTCTTAATTTATAACCTAACTTTTCTTACAGACAGGTTAGGTCATAATTTAAAGAATATATAAAATTAAATTTTCTGATTTATTATCGGTCGATTTATTTTGTATGTAGCTCCTCCAGATCCAACATTGTATAGTTTCTTTTTGCTCCACTTATACCTCTTACATGAGTTTCCAAAAGATAAAATAAATTTAACAATTTAAAATTATTTTCTAAGATTTTTTCTTGAGTTTTTTCTATTTTATATTTATTTATTTTCCTGATCCAATATGCAGATGAAACGTCCAACTATAGATCTCAAAATATAATTTCTTGTCTGCAATGAATTAATCATCAAACACTATGAAGATCGTATGCTTATTTTATCTTCAAATCCAGTTAGATAAATCGTCTATTATGACGTGTTAAAGCAAAAAAATATTCCTTTACGGCTGAAGGAACTTTAACCATAGGTGAGAGAAGTTCTACAGCTAGCTTTATACATATCCCAGATCATATGGCCGTGGCTTTTTAGAAGGGATTGCAACGTTAGCTGCGAGATTTTTGAATTATGTTGTTATCAAAGATAGTGCATTCATCCACGATATGCATACTCCATCCATAATTTTGTGCACAACATTGAAGTATCATTGTAGTGGAGCGATTTCTAAATTGGAGAGAGCGAAGCGCACGCTTGTTCTAGGTCATAGATATGGCATCAACATCCACAGTTTGTAGTCCGGAAGGAGATATTGTTGTTGAGAGTGGAGTTGATTCACGATTCCACCAAACTGAGAGTGTCATCGATGTTACATTTTTTCAGCCGGAGAGAAGCATGCAAGCAGACATGGTTCCCAAACAAGTCAAACCAAGAGAAGAAGAATTCGTTTGTATGCCTCAGATTATGATAAGATCGTTAGTTATTTGGAGGATCTAGACAATTTTGCTTCTTAATATGGAGTTGAGAGGAAGACGAAGATTGGAGGTGGGAGGTGAGAGGTGTTTGACAAAATATACGACTTTTAACGTCATGATCGCACATATATCTAGGTTGGATGGTTTTTCTTTAGTCACTGGAGAGGAGTTGAGAAAACGAGTGACACGATACATTGAGATGTACAAGAAAGCAAGAGAGTTGAAAAAAAGCACTGGTGGAGGTGTGACCGAGCCAGAAATGACAAATGATGTTGTTTTAGAAAGAAATTAAATTCTTGTTGTCCTCATTTTGATCGAATGAATGTTGTATTCGAAGTCATGCTAATATAGATCCTCCAGCTATATCCTTCATGCGTTTACAAGATGATTTCGATGAATCTGATGATTATTATGTTATATGTTTTTACATCGATGATTCTGAGTTTTCTTATCAGCAGTTTGAGACATATCAGCAATCGGATGTTCCGTTTGAAGAAGAGTTGTACCATGCTGCACCGTTGAATAAACATGATATCAAAGAGGTCGACAAAGAAAATGAAGATGGTATTGGATAGATGGTATTGAAGATAATCCAGTAGAACAGGGTAATTCAGAGAGTGTCATACCCAAGCAAGGTTGCGAAACTCGACCTGCTTCAGATTCGACTCGTAGCAGTAAAGCTCATGGTTCAAGCAGAAGAACTTTTGTTGTGTTTGCTTACGAAGAAAGTTTGAAAGACAAATCTGAATACAGAAAAGTCTTCTTAGATTATAGATTAGCTTCATTGGGCAAGAAAATAAAAGAGAGAGAATCCTCCAAAAAAAACAGATGAAAAGAAGAAAGATGACTCTCTACATAAAATGACAAAAGCATGGAGAGATACAGAAGAAATCAAAAGTGCTTTGGATTTTATTCATTTTGTGTAAATGGTCCAAATTTTTACAGTGAAGCTGAAACTAACTTTGACATGACTACTGTTTGGTTATTTGAAACTATAATCCATTTGAATGTATGAGATTTTATACATAACTTGAGAATGTAAGTCTTATCTTACACAAATCTATTTATTCAAACATGATTTGTATTATATATTTGATATAAACACATTTATTGCAACATGATATTCATCGTACATTTGGAAGCTAACAATGTGCATTATAGTCGAGAATAGAGTGTGGAGAGGGTTCGAGAGTGCAGAAGAAAAGAGAGTTTAGAGACAAGTGCAGGGAAGAGGGTTCGAAAGCAAGGAAAACGTTCGTGACAACAAGGACTTGGATTCGAGAAGAAGGTTCAGGAGTGAGGGTAAGAGGGAGGAGAGTGTTAGAAAGCAAGAGAGACTTGCCTGTGCAAGAGAATTTGCTTTGAGGCTTGCAGATTTCCGTTTGTGTTCAGTGTTCATTTGATCATGATATATTTCTAAACGATTCTCAAAATCGTAGTGATGAAGATGAGGAGAGGATAGTAGAGGCGTTGGCAGAGGATGAGACGATGAGAGTGGACGAGGTGACGAGAGAGGAGATGAAAGGAATTATCATGGAACGAACACATGCTTTGAATGTAGCTTGTTTTAATTGAATGAAGTTTGTTTTTAGTAAATTTTGTTAGGTTAGAGAGATTCAGGTTGAATCACTCTAGGGATTTAGACGAGTCAACTTGAATCACTTGTTTTCCTCGTGAATACGAACGACTCACCTAAATTGCTCGTAGAAGCGAATGATTATCATTGAATCATTTGCATGTCAAGCAATTCGCACTTGAATCGCTCTAATCACAAGCGACTTACATGAATCATTCATTCATACGAGCGAAATATCTATTATCGCTCGTTTATGAGTGATCCATCTGAATCTTTTGTTCATGCGAGCGATCCAGATAAGTTTCATCCAAATTTCGCTCTATTTCGAGCGATACAGTCATATATCAGTTGTTTACTAACGAAACATGTCTTTCTATCTCATAAACGAGCAATACAGCCTCAGATCACAAGCGATGAAAAACTGACGTAAGCGCATCCTTAAGAGTCAATTTCACCCAGAACTCTCAAATCGTCCGATAAAACTTTGTATCGTCTTCAATTTCCTGAAGTACTTAGTGTTCTGATCCCGATAGATCCAAGGACAACAAGTTTGGATTCCGAAACGATCCAAACGGTCCAACTCTCTTTCACAGATGAATGAAATACTCTCTATCTTTTCATACGTCTCAATTTCTCCTAGATCACACTCTCGATCCACCTCTTCATGAAACGTCTTAACTAGTGCGTAGCCTGCACAAATCTGAACACAATGACGCCTTGCGCATTTGCATTGGATCTCTCAATATCCCGTATCGTTGTCGATAAGTCGCAGATACAAGCTAATCCTTTAAGCTGCCCCCTTATGCAATCACAATACGTGAAGTTTTTCACAGATAATGAACAAGCAGACCCCTTGCGTCCTTAGTATAGCGCCAGGAACCACAAATACCCAGTCAGCAATAGCAAGCTAGAACTTAGCTTAATTTTCTCATCTTCTGAACCTCGTAATTTCATCACTAGGCGTCCATATGAAGTAGATGAAGTGCCCATGGAAAGCTGACAAAGAGTTCTACCGGTTGATGTAATGAAAGTGATGATCCAAAGTTGTGTGAAAAGCCCGTAAGTTAAGGCCTAGCTTGATTTTCCTACCTTTCGAGTCTCGTAACTTCACCACTAAGCGTCCAAATGAAGTAGATGAAGTGCCCATGGACAGTTGACAACTAGTTCTACCAGTTGATGTAATGAAAGTGAAGATCTGAAGTTGTGTAGAAAAGCTCATTTTTAATCCTATGAGCATCTTTGGAGCGATAATGATAAGTGTCGAAAAGAGATTTTCAGGTAGAAGCTGGTCAACGACATGACACCGTCTTGTAAGATCTCCTTTTATCTGAATTGTCTACGTCTCGACATTCTTCTAACCATTATCGACCTCGAGTAAACTCAATGATTTTTTCCTTGAGTGTTCTTGAGAATCGCGATTGAAGTATCTATATGCATGAAAGCCATGTCATCAATCCGTGTGAGGATTGATGAGTGGTTAGTATGGATTGGGGTGTGCACCTCTCTAACTATATAAAGAAGGAGAATGGTCCTTGAACGACATTCCACCTTGAGTTGAGTTGAGAGTTCTTCCGTCTACTCGTGAATGTTCTTGAGGATCGCGATTGAAGTATCTATATGCATGAAAGTCATGTCATCGATCTGTGTGAGGATTGATGAGTGGTTAGTATGGATTGGGGTGTGCACTTCTCTAACTATATAAAGAAGGAGAATGATCCTTGAAGGTCATTCCATCTTGAGTTGATTTGAGAGTCTTCCGTCTACTCGTGTGTGTTCTTGAGGATCGCAATTGAAGTATCTATAGTGTTACAGTGATAACCACTTGTAACTTTTTACAAGATAGATAAACTTTATTTTGGAGTCGTTTGTCAACATCTGCTTTTACCTTTTCTGCATAATAGGATTCATTCGATATGGTCCTTGAACTGTTGGTATAACTGTTGGTAGTAGCTTTATCCGATGTTCACAGATGTGTGTAGATACTCCTTTCATGTCTTCGTAGCTCCATGCGAATATGTCATAACTCATGAATTAACTTGAGTAGATCTTTCTGATTTATTGCAGGTAGATGTTTTTCAATTTTTAGGATTCTTGGGTGTTTGTGGATTTTTAGATCAACCTCTTCGTAAGTTCCTTCCGGTGGTACCGTCCAATGTGTAACTTGTTTCTTTAAGTCTTCTTTCGCAAAACCATCTCGATTGTACATCTAGGTCTATTTTTTCTACCACTTGTTCTCCAATTGAAATATTCGATGTAGTTTTTGGTTGTTCTATATGTATTGGTTCAAGTTTGAGTTCTCTTATCAATACTAGGTTTGATTGTGTCCATAACAACATTTCTTTTTCTTCTTCTTCATCATTCCTTCGGTCCAATCCAAATGATAGATGTCGACTGGTCTGAGTAGAGCTTTATATCTGTTGACTAAAGATTTGGTGCTTATCCGATGTTGTTCTATCCTTGTCATACGTCCACCTTGGTTCTCTTTTCTCTTTTTTCCTCTAAGATTTGCGACCGTTCATTTTCTTGTTACTCAAGTGTTATGCTCCAACTTCATATTTTGGACCATGTTGCCGCCATGTTTTATACATGTAGTTATTGCTCATAAGATGAGTTAAATAAAGTAGTTTTTGTTACAACTGCTCCAACCAAAAAAGACCATTTTTTCTGAATTGTGGTTCTTGCAATGCACAACACTTTCCTAACTCAAAGAAACACCGCAACATCTCAGAGCAGAATCAAATTTTCTCTTATAGCTTTTATATCTAGCCCAATATTTGAGTTATGCTCCACTATCAAGCATCAACTGAAGCTTCTGTATGAGACATGACCTTAGCTTCTTGGAGGTGAACTCTTCAATTCTTTTTATCCATCTTCTTACTATGATAATATTATAGCAACATTGACCTAAACCTTATCCGGCAATCATGAGCATTCAGCAAATCACAAGTCCATCTTTAGACGAGCAGATTAGCCAGATCTACTCAGTTCTTTTGTCTTAGAAAGACCCTTCGACATGACTCTCATGATTAAACTCAATCCATCTTTTAGCTAGAGGAGATCATTGCGATCTGTCCTCTTAAGAAATATCTACGTAATGGTTCATAGAACTTGAACAGCGCTAAGTCATCCAAGAACTCCCAAACTTCACTTACCAATCTCTGAACTCTACATGTCTAATGGCACAAATATTGAGTAACAAGTTCTCCAATTCCATCTGGATTCAGTGTTGCTTGATGATTTACTATCTCAATCAACTCAAGATCATCAGCCCTTGATAAAGCTTCTAAAATAGAGTTCCATTTCTTATATATGTATGATAATGATTTTAACTCCTCACAAAACATTTTCAAGTTAGAAACATGAATGATGAGATCTTTATCCTACAAAATATAGTATAATATGTGAAGTTGAATTGTTTATCTTATATTATAAGAACTAAAGCTACTAACCTGCACAGCTTGTTTGATTGGATGGTCTTTAAGTTAATAATTGTATACTTCTAATTAATATGTAAAATTTAAAATCAAGATTTTTCTTTAGATTAAAAATAATAAGTTAGTTAGTATTAATTAATTAAGTTATATTTTATTATAATTATATATTTAAGCCATAAGATAAAATTTTATTTTCAACCTATATTAAAGATAAAATCTATATTATCTTATTAGCTCAGAACTGTATTATTATAACTGAAAATACTATATTATCTATTAACAATCAAATTATATTTAGAAAATAAAAATATACAATAGCTTAAGTTATCAGTTTCATTGTGATTGTATATCTTAATTATGTAGTTGAGGTGAATTATAATCACACAACTCAACTGAACTAGAAAGATGAAGTGAATATCCATGTTTCTTAATAAGAAGAATTAAGAACCACTCGCTTCGATAATATGCATCTCAGCGAGGGTGCACAACGAAAGTGAGGGAAGAAAACAAGAACAAAAAGAAGAAGGAAATTCACGATTTTAATTTGCAAGAAGTGGGACGTCCAAACGAAGTAGACAAAGTGCCTATGAAAAGCTGACAAGGAGCTCTATCCATTGATGCGATAAAAGCGAAGATCCGAAGTTGTGCCAAAAACTTGTAAGTTGGAGCCTAGCTTGTTTTCTCCATCTTTCAAGTCTTGTAACTTCTCCACTATGCGTCTAAACGAAGTAGACAAAGTGCCCATGGAAAGCTGACAACGAGCTCTACTCATCTATGCGATGAAAATGGAGATCCGAAATGATGCCAAAAGCCCGTAAGCTAAGGCCTAGCTTGTCTTTCTCATGAGTGTCTTTGCAGCGACAAGCATCAAAGTCTGAATTTCATATAGGAGCCGGTTCACGACACGACATCCACCCCCTCTAAACCTGTGCATCCTCCGGTACGCACCAGAGATACCAACCAAGGAGTGGACCAACACGCACCTCGTCCTACTTCTCATCGTAGCCAACCTCATCTTCAAGGTCTTCTGCATAATCCTCATCCTCAAACTGAAACTCTATCAAGATATCTGTTAGATTGACCTCCTCATCTCTCTTTTTGAAAATCTTGACACGTTTATCTACTACTGGTATCTTCAAGCTCGTTCTGTCCAACTCTTGCAAGGCATAAGTTGTGTTGTCATGAACCTTCTTCATCACATACGAACCAAACCATCGTCTGGAAAACTTCCGGAGTGTACTATGCTGGTTATTAGACTGTTGTCATAGACTAACACCCAATCACCTTCCTTGATTTCTCTAGGTCTCAAACGATGTCGCTGATCAAATCTGACCTTGTTCTTCAATCGTGCTTCTCGTAGCCTATCCAAAGCAGCTTGGATATCCTCAGGTCTTCTCTTTAACTGCCTAATTCGAACAGCAAGAAGCTCTTCTCTAGTCAGATTATCTTCCCAAGGTAACACACTCCATGTCAAAACGTGTTCTTCAATCGGCATGATAGGTTTCTGACCTGTGATGAGTTTCACCGGCATGTAACATGTCACCGAGCTGTGCGTCGTTCGATCTGCTCATAACGCAAATGGTAAGAGTCGAGGCCACTCGTGCACCTTTCCGTTGTAGACCTTGACCAAAGCCTTCACAATGAGAGAATGACCACGTTCACTCTTAGCATTCCATTCGGAGTTGTAAGCGGTTGTCAGTGACAACCTCACACCTTGCAAAGAATTCACGAGCCTCATTTGCATCTAACTCTCCTCGATCTGCAGTGATCTTTCTCACACATCCATATCGACAAACAACCTCTTCCAAGAGAAATCTACATACCCCTTCAGTTGTCTTTGTCCGTAGCGCCTTACCCTCAACTTGATTTGAAAGATCTTCTCTAGCAAGTACCAAGTATCTCATCTGCCACAACCCAATTGGCATAGTCACCAAGTCTACAACCCACTTGAAGTGGATTGTCAACGAATAAGTTGGATGTAATCCATCTCGATGTCAAATGTTCGAGTACATCTGACATGTCAAACAAGACTCCACAAAAGATACAACATCCTTGTACATGTTTTTCCATCAATACCGCTCTTTTATCTTTGTAAAAGTGGTCCAAATCCTTCGATGTCCAACACAAAGACTCTCATGGAACGCCTTGAGCAACTTCTGCTGATCTTCCTTGTTGCAAATCACTCGTAGCGGTACCCCACCTTTCTGCTTCGATCGCTTCCAAAGAAACCCATCCTGCAACATGAAGTTGTAGGCCTTCCTTCGAACTCTCCGAAACCTCTCATCCGTCCAAGCTGTCTGCTTAACCATCGTACTAAGGTACCTTCCGATGTCAAGCAAATCACCATCATACAATCCTTCAACAAACAACTCATCTTTTATTCTTGTCTGTGCAATTGAATAGAACTTTGCACCCACGTCGTCAATATCTTCAACCATCTCATCCTCCCCATCATATCGAGCTCGAGATAACATATCTGCCATCGGATTATCCTTCTCTACAATATGTCTACAAACTCCGGGTTCAACGACTTGATATATGCGATCCATCGTAACATCGCAATATCAGGAGTTGAACAATTCATGATCATCCTTAACAACGGCAAGCAATCAGTTTCAACCACCACTACTGCTCCAGTCAAATACTCTTTTTCAGTTTTCATGGCTGAAACAATACCCCACAGTTCTCTCTTCACTTGCGAGTAAGCACGTTGTCGAGTAGTTAAAACCTTTGCTCCGAACCTAACCGCAAACCTGTCTCCATCCTCATCATCCTGTTCGACTGTCCATCCAATTGCAACTGGACTTGTATCCACAGTAAGAACCACCGGCCTAGCATCCTTGTAATCAATCCTTTCCAGAACTGGAGAAGATGATAGTAAAGACTTCAGCTTCCTTACCGCATCAGCATGCTCTTCCTCCCATCTGAACTTATGACCCTTACGCAACAATCCATACAACGGATCCGCCACATGCGCATAATGATGAATCTAAATGTTGTAGAATACACAAGCACCCAAAAATCTTCTTACTTCTATCAGCGAGTTGCAAACCTCCTTCATCTTCCAATCGCATCCACCTTGTTCGGATCTGGCTTCTCACCAAACGATCCACACAAATGACCAACGATCAAAACCTCTCTAATCCCAAATGTAGACTTCGCATCTGATAGCGTAAGATGAACTTCCTCAAGTCGAGATAAGATCTTCTCACAATCTGCGATGTGATCGGTGACGTATCGTCGACACCCCCTCTGATCTAATGCTTCATCCTTCTCATCTTCCACGCATCCTTTGATGGGGATGTCATCCAAGAACGGCATCGTCTTTTCATAGATGAAGTCTCTTAGAACTCGATTCATCTCGTTCATCATGTGTGCTACCGAGTTGGTAGCTCCATGTGGTAAAGTACACATCCTAACCAACCCCAAAGGTGTCCTCATTGTCGTGAAGCTTCTGCTCTCCGCTAGTTGAAACTGATCATACCCTGAGTAAAGATCTCTCATTAAGTAAATTGCTCTTCCTGCAAACGCTTCAGCAAACTCATCCACAATCGGTCCCACTCCAACATTTCTGATTGTTACTACGTTCACCGATTGCATGTCTTGGATGAACCGCAACGACTCATTCTTCTTATGCACTGTAAACCATCTGAACGAATACGGTACAAACGACGGCTCCAAGATCTTCATCCGCATCTTCTCCTTCAGCAACTCCACTAGTTTGGGCAAGTGAGCCCGCGATACTGGAATTGGTCTCAGGTTCCATGACACATGCAGTACCGTGAAGATAACCATCGGGATAACAACGTACGGGTCTACACACCCAATCTCATGTGGCTCAAAAGCAAATGCTTTCTCATGTCGTGAAAGCATCTCCTTGAAGCACATCCTCTCTTATGGGAGAAGATAAGTTGTGCTTCAAGGGTCTTCTCCGTGAACTTGTGTCTTATCATTGCAGGATCTCTCAAACTCTTCTCCCTTGAAGCTCGATCCATCTGTTGGTTAGTGTCTTCCGGCAAAGGACCAGCAACTGGCTTTATCTTCTTATCCACTGTCTTGTACCTTGTCTCAACTCGACCTCCGGTGCACGGAATGATTTGATCACTGAATAGACCTCCCTTGAATGAATCTGCACAACTTTATCCATATCCTCTCATCCAATAGACATCATCTCTCGCAAAGGATCCTCCAACTCATCCTCTTCATAAACACCAGAAATCCATTCATCTCTTTCTAGCTCACCCAACTCTTTCATCATCAACTCAACATCACGCAAATGTTTTTGTTCCTTTCTCCTCCCTTCTTGTAAATAGCAACCCCACACTCTGAAAGCCCAACAAACCTTGTACAAAAAGCACTATCTCCATCAAGCGAGAGTACCTTCTCTTGCGCATCACCACAATCCCGCTCTATAGTGGTACTCAATGAAAATCCTTGAACTCTTCACTCATCCTTGGAAGTGATTTCTCCCTCAGACGATCTCGATTGCGCTCGTGATTGGACGATACAGTCAAGAATTGTACCGCTCTCGTCCCATCTTGACTTCGGATCTTAGCATAAGCAGATCCGTCGTCCAGTATTTTTATCTCCATCCGAGTTGCTATGATGAAAGGTTGACAAAGAATGAGCGAGTATGATGTTGCTTCCTGAACAAAGAAGTTTTGCTCGATAGCAACATCACATACGCGCACTCTGATGTCTGGACAAGCTCCATACAAGTCTTCTCTTGTGTTGTTGACTGCTCTAATGACCTACCCATGCTCTTTATCGATCGGCCACTTCTTCCTCTTGTACAGCTCCTTCGACATGATGTTGATTTCCGATCCATGATCGATCAGAACAACCACCGGCTCATCCAAGTCTCCGATTCTCACCAACGTCTCCGTTGTAGCTCGAGCCCAGTGACTGTGACTGTAATGACTTGAGCTTTGTTTTCCATCCTCTTCTTCATCCTCAAAATGTACCCTACGCCTTTGATCTCTTTCTTCCTCTGAAGAATAAACACTGCACTTTGCAAGCTCTCTCTCCTCATCCACAGACATCCTAGTATCCAAGGCATGTGATAAACCAATCTCACCCGTAATCTGTCGCTTCGGTTTGATGACATCGATGATGACATCATGAAACTCCCGCTTAGCAGTGCCCAACACTTCCAAGGTAAACTCCACCTTCGCATTCAGAATGTGATCTTCCAAGACTCCTTTCAAGTCTGTTGAAGCCTCGATGTCCGACTGTAGTTTGTATGCAGCCGGCTTACCTTTCTCCTTTTGAAACTCCTTTGCTCTCTCTTTCGATGGAGAAGGAGCATCATCCATCGATAGATCTTGAGCTCCTGCATCTCAAGCTCTTGACGAACCTTCTCTCCTCGAGTCTGTCTCTTTGAAGAAGTTCCTTCCCTTGAATCCTCTGAATCTCGTCTTCTCTTTTCTTCCAACAACGCTTCGTGTTGGTTCTTGACGATGTAAGCGTGCACCGATAGAACTTCTATTGGATCCACTCATTTAGTATCCTTCCGGATCGTAGCAGCTGTTCTCAGCAACGTCTCACGTGCCATCTTCTCTTTCTGTTTCATGGAGATGACAGATGATCACAATCCACTCGGCTCAACTTGCCCGTTAAAACCTCTCTCAGCTTGATCCTCAACTCTCGTGCCATAGGTTCCAGCTTCCACCATTGCAACTGCTTGTGCTGATAGGTGGTCCTCAACCAACTTCTTCATCCCTCCTCTACCAAAGTTGGTTTGAAGAAGTGCACCAGTATGCCTCAGCGCCACCTTCCCATCCTTCCAGAAGATCACTCCTTGCTGTAAGATATCAGTGAACTTCTTACAATCTCTGCGTGGGTGATCGATACCATCGCATCAGATACACAGCTGGATCCAGCCTTGCTTCTCAACCGGTCTTGCTCCGCTTGTAGACCCCTTCTCTTCCAATCTTGTGAGCTTGATCTACAGATCTCACATTCCACGCAAAATCTCCTCAAGGTTTGAATCATCCTTCTTCGGAGATAC
This sequence comes from Asterella californica, assembly GCA_036924285.1. Lineage (NCBI taxonomy): Eukaryota > Viridiplantae > Streptophyta > Marchantiopsida > Marchantiales > Aytoniaceae > Asterella > Asterella californica. The sequence continues at coordinate 1,716,421 of JAYKYS010000013.1, forward strand.
TACAGGTGCCTGAACAACTGGAACAACTGGAGCAACTGGTACTACCTATCTAGCAACAGGAACCACTGGTCAGACCACAAGAACAGGTGTTACAGTAGTCAATGTTGGTGCCAATCTCCTAACAGGAACTTTCTCTCGCAGACCAACAGCTTCTTCAACCTTCTTCCAGCTGCTGGTCAATCCATCATCTTCTTCTCGATCCTCTAGAAGTACCTCCAACTTCTCTTGCAGCTTCTCATCTGCAGCCCGAAGAAATAACTCTGTCTTGTTGGACTGCAGCGTCAACTTCTCCATCCTAGTCAGTCGTGAAAACTGCTTCTCAAACTCCCTGAGCAACTCTGTAGCTTGTAAACCTTTCCTTGGTTGCTCAACCCACTCCAAGAATGATTTCTTGGTGACCCGATCAGAGTCCTCCAAGAAGTACTCATCCATCAAGGCACGAGCAAACGTCTCTCAATCCTTGTTAAAATGCTTCGTTAGCATTTTAACATGATCCCTAATCTCTGGAGTTGCTGCTAACTCAATATGTCTCAATCATCTCATCTTCTGAGACCCGGTTCAGCTCCATCTCCTTCACATAATGTCTCAGATATCTTGAGACATCTCTCTCATCAAACTGGTCAATCCTGCTGACCACCGCTTGTAGCGCCTTTGTTGTCAAAGCTTCCTTCCGCTCATCAGACTGTTGCTGCCGTAAGAACATAGTGAAAGCTTGGAACATCAATGCAATCGCCGGATACAATTGCACCTTCGGCAACCCACCTAAACCACTAGCTCCATCTCCATCACCTTTCCCATCCCCACTCATGGCTGCTAATCTCTTCTTTAAAGTTCACACACAGAAAAAATCTCCACCCCAGACCTTCACGTCGAGTTCACCACCGATATCGTGTCGGATTTTGCGTGAAGGATGTCCAAGAAAACACGAGGTTCCTGGTTGTGGAGATGTTGTGTGCTGAAACAGAGACAAGACAGAGAAAAACAACCACGAAAACGAATCTTGCGATATATACCAACTCCAAATATATATACACTGCCGGTTCTTTCTCCTAAGAGCACAAAACTGAGAAACAGACCAGAGCGGTCTGTAACCTGCTTCAAAAGCCACTAAAAACAACCCCTGAATCACAACCTTGATCCAAAACCACCGAAGCGTAGCTCAAAGCAAGAGAAACTTCCCTTTGCTAACAAACAGAGCCACAACAGTATCACGCGATCCAAACCCAAGTCCAAACCACACCCATGTACAAGCTCTTAGCCAAAACTAGCTACCACAAGCTGTATATAGCCAACAAGAATTCTAATGAACTCAAAAGAGCAAAACCTGTAGCGAAGAAACCGAAAAAGATCTATCTGAGAACTTCTTCCGTTCGTCGAACGGACTTCAGATGTCGATAAGGTCTCCTCCGCTGACTCCGTTAACCCAAGAAACCTTCAGATCCGACTCCCAACAGCCGATATATCGTCGATTTTTTATCGCAGGTGACCGAACCTTCAAAAACTCCTCCCTGCGGCTTAAAATCGCACACACCGCCCAAACAGATCATCTAAACTGATATTCGTCCTCCCTGACATGTAGATCTAGCTATCACGAACCCAACAAGATTCCAAACAAGCGGTTTGGAGTTCCCCTTGCAAAACCACGCAAGAAATTTGATCGCAGGTTGACAAAAACTAACGTAAATGAACTCCCTAAGGCTCAAACTCGCTCACCTCACCCAAACCAATAATCTAATCCACGTATTTTCTTCTCCTATGCGTAGATGAAGACTCCCTGGTCGCGTAGACACCAAGAACGAAGAGCTTAGCACACCAATCGCGAAGAACAACCCAATTTTAAGTCACAAGCGATGAAAAACTTGACGCAAGCACTTCCGTACGAGCTTGTTTCACTCGGAACTCCTAAACCGTCCGATGAAACTTGATATCGTCTTCAATTTCCTGTAGAACTCGGTGTTCTGATCCCGATGGATCCAAGGACAACAAATTTGGACTCCGAAACAGTCTGAACGGTCCAACTCTCCTTCACAGATAACTGAAATCTCCAAATCTCCTTCCTGCGTCTCAATTTCTCTCAGTACACATCTCCCGATCCGTCTCTTCCCAAACCGTTTTAACTTGTGCATAGCTTGCACAGATCTGAACCTAATGACACCTTGCGCACGTGTATTGGACTTCTCAAATCCCCAAACCGTCCATCGACAAGTCGCAGGTGCAAGCTAATCCCTAAGCTGCCCCCTTGTATCAGTCCCTGTATGTACGAAGTTCTCTGTCATAATAATGAAGCAGGCCACTTGCGTCTTTGATATAACGCCTGAAGTCTCAAATATCACAAGTAAACTAAGGCTTAGCTTGATTTTTCCTTCTTTAGACTCGCATAACTTCTTCACTAGACGTTCAAACGAAGTAAACAAGGTGCCTATGAAAAGCTGACAACGAGCTCTACCCATCTATGTGATGAAGGTGATGATCCGAAGTTGTGCCAAAGCCCGTAAGCTAGGGCTTAGCTTGTTTTGTCCATCTTTTGAGTCTTGTAACTTCTCCACTAGGCGTCCAAACGAAGTAGACAAAGTGCCTATGAAAAGCTGACAAGGAGCTCTATCCACTGATGCAATAAAAGCAAAGATCCGAAGTTGTGCCTAAAGTCCGTAAGCTTAGGCCTAGCTTGTTTTCTCCATCTTTCAAGTCTTGTAACTTCTCCACTTAGGCGTCCAAACAAAGTTGACAAAGTGTCTATGGAAAGTTGACAATGAGCTCTACCCATCAACCGATGAAAATGGAGATCCGAAATGATACCAAAAGCCTGTAAGCTAAGGTCTAGCTTGTCTTCTCATGAGTGTCTTTGAAGCGACAAGCATCAAAGTCTGAATTTCAGATAGGAGCCGGTCCACGACACGACATCGATCTTGTTGACTTATCATGATTTATCAATAATTTTGTTAGACATATGATGTTTTGCACATTGTCTTTCGACTATCTTTGTTATTCAATCCATATTCTAACGTGAAATCATCTTTATTCCATTTGATGACTTGTGTGCTCAACACGTGTAACTCTCACCAAAACAAGTCCCAAGAAATGCATAGAGGTAGGGGAGAGGGAACCTCTGGTCCAAAATTACGGAGGTGAGACTTTTGAAAAAACTGAAGATAAAATAATTCAAAAACTATAGTAAGAAGAAAAGCTTATTATCATATCTAGCGATTTAGTTGTCATAAGGGAAAAATCATGTAGTGGAAGAAGACCTTAAGAGCAAATAGGATATGGGAATGTTTACAACTTTAAAGTTTACACTTTTTCGTTTGTTCTTTGGCGAGAATAAAACATTATCAGTAAACAGCAACTGATATCAAGAAAATCTTAGAGATATTGACTTTTATAATTATCCAAGTTATAGTTATCGAGTTCGATATCTATTTTTTGAATTTTTTTTGTGATATCAATTAATTTTTTGATATCAATTCCTGATTGTTGATAGACTATTCATACTCTTTCTTATCCACATCAGGATTTGAAAGTGAGTCTCACCCACTCTCTCACTACTTTTCACGTCCTTGAAAGGTTACGTAAAAGTTATCACTTCCGTGAGAATTGCATTTCCTTTTTGAATTTTCTTAAGACGGACCTTAATTCACTAACACGTCTGTTTATCACAGAACTTCATGTTACAATATACAAAGATAAACCTTCAAACTTCATTGTGAAAGTTCTAAAACTCAAGAGAGTTTTAATATTAAATTTCTATTCCTACCAATTCAAAAAGGAATTTTATTAGTTAACTGATCAATAATTTGAATTTTATGGTTACGCTACATTAGGGTTTTATGTCATCCCATGACAAGTTATAAGACGTGCAATATTTTCCTTTTGTTTTCATAGGAAGGTTAGCATCTTACTTTAACTTTCCTATGTTTTTGAGAGGAACTCCAAAAGTGAACGTCAATCTGCAAGACTACGAGTCTGGGACTGTCATCTGAACCTAAAAAGTGGAGATGACGTACATCACAAGATTCTCCTTCCAACCATCATGGAATTGTGTTACTCACATGCGTACACAGTTCTCTTTTCTTTTCCTGGTTTTATTTATTTATATTTTAAAATGGTTAGATGCTTTTGGTACCCTATGTACGGTCAATAGTACAATTTAGGAATGTGTTGCTCACATGCGCTACACCATTTTGTCTAGTTTTGTTTCGGCTTTATCTGATTATGTTTTTAATGGTTAGATGCTTTTGTAACCTATGTACGGTCCGAATAATAGTAAATGAGGTTATAAAATGGATTTTGCCAGAAGTTCGATAGCAAGATACGGGTAGCCTAGAGTTGAGGTAAGGAAATAACTTTTTGTTCGAATGTGCTTTCTTTTTGTCCTTTTCGCTGTGAGGCTTTCAGCAACAATGCGCTGCTGCACCACCTTTCGAGTACTGAAGGTTATAATTTTAATAAGTCTTCAGAATTAAGTTCCGTTCTTACCGGTGGGAATGTACCAGAAGAAATTCAGGTCACATCAAAAACCAACTGACCTAGACCCCGGAGGAAAACATCATGTACAGTACTCACGGTCCATTGCCGGACGTATGTAGTGCCCGACCGGATGCTTACACCAGGATACAGGATCTCTAAACTTGAAAATTGTGTTTTGTTTTGTTATTGTTTGCCATTTTGTTTCATTGAGCGGGGAAACGCAAATAACCTATAAATATAATATAGCAAATTTCATATATCCACTAAACTTTTATATTCTAAATAATGTGTAATATTTAGATATATGACCAAACTTTCTCACACAGGAAAAATTAATCATGAACTAAAATACCTTCATATTTACCTTCTTCTATCCTCAAATGGAAACAGTGAATAAATATGCAAGCATCTTCAAGCAAATCCATAGGGAATGAAAGATGCAGTTAAAGGGAGTTTAAGACTTCTGAATCACGACCAAACTGCCCAGGAGAAAAAACCTTAGGGTGAATTTATCTAGGTTAAGCGTATTGTCACCTATAATCAATATCTTTCCCAGCCTTGTAAATCTAACTTTTGAGTATTTTTCTATCGAAATAATGTAAGTGTTATGTTAAAAATTATATTACAAAATTATAAAAGATGATCATATCTAGAATAGCAAACAAATTCTAAACATAACCCATAAATCAAGCATGTACTCATGCGCTTTCGAAATGCAAGAGTCTGCAAACAAAAACATGTCACTTCAGTCCAGATATTAATTGATCCCTAACTCTTCTAGCGGTGAAAATTAGAGAATAAACTAATTAAAACTCTTCCTGGAGTTCGAACTGTACATCTACTAGTGAATAAGCATCCCAAATCAACTTTCGTACAAACTGTACGAAAGAAGACAAGCGTTGTATCCGGGGTTAATTCTCCTCAATGATTGGATCGGGAAGTTCATCTGAACTAAGATACCCAAAAATTGGATTGTAAACCCAAAAATTAGATACCCAAAAATTTGTCCTCGTGAGTTTAATACGTTCTATTGCTTTCTGTTTTAAACTTTACTTTTTTTACACATTAACACTGTACTACGAGCTCACAAGCCTTTTGCTTCTGCTTTTTGGCTTTTTCTTTTTTATACACCAGTAGTACACAGAGTAGTGGAGCTCTGTACTTTCTGTTTTTAACTTCACTTAACACTGCACTACGAGCCTACGAGCCTTTTGTTTCAGCTTTTTGTTTTTTTCTTATTTATACACCAGTACTACACAAATAGTCGAGCCTTCGTATGTAAACTTCCACTTCATGGTATCTACCTATATATTGTCTATCATCTTGGCAAAATAGTCCATCTGGAGATCTAGCCACGGAAGTTCGAATCTGACACTTCAGTCAACACTTCAGTCAACTGACGGATGCTTCTGTAATATAATGATAAACTAGTTAAAGGGGTACCTTGATTATCAAAATCTTGATAGAGTAACAGTTCATTGGTTCCGTAAAAAAATTGATTGTCTCTGAAAAAATAATGGAACCCGATACTGAACAAAGAAGAGAAGAGTGCCCAGGAGAAAATGTTGCCGGAGCCGAGAAAAGAAAACGCGAAAAAACCGGACAGCGGTGATATCCTTTATTGTAGGGGAAGTAACGTGGCCAGAAAATGAGGCGTCCGAGCATACGATATGGAAGGGGTTAAAAAAACCGAAAACCGAGGAGGGCGCCTAACCATAGTGGGAAGGGAAATACAAGCCGAGCCGGCCGTCGAGCGGCACACAGTTGAGCGAAGGGTGAATAAGCAACCATGAACAAAAAATATGAATATGCAGGTTGACGGATTTCAAACCGAAACCCAACAAAGGGACAAGTGCGGTTAACGGGGCTGACGCGAAATAGTGGATTGGTTCTGTCACACCACAAGTATCCCATTATTTGTGTGTATGCTTATATACATTTCATTAGGTATGACTATCTTAAAGGTTACTCTAGTTTGAAGATCTAAATTTAGAGTGATCAAAAGTAGTCATAACTAGCTGAGATAGTAATAACTAAGTTGAGGAAACTATTAGAGGTTCCACTATGGCACTATAGGACAAGTGCGGAGCTCTAAATATGCTTTCCAAAAGTATGTGACTTTGTTGACCATCGCTGATTGGATGCATGATGAAAAGTCATGCACAAAGATCTAAAGATGCTCCTCAAAAGACGTATTAGTGTGTTGTCGTCTTTCGACTGGATAGCGTGGAAAGTTAACACTTTACAAAAGCTAAAGTAGGAGAATCTCTTACTTTAGTAAAGTAGAACAAGTAATGTGTGTGCTATTCTTAAGTCTTAGTAGCCTTTAGAAGTTTTACTATTTTGGATTGCGCGCTTACCATGAGGTAACGTAACTTAGTGAAAGTTACCACGGTAAGAAGTTGTAGAGTATATAAGGAGGAGTTGAGAAGGTGGAAGACACTCTCATTTTCCTGTCTATAAGTAAAGTGAGCATTGGAGACCTTGGGAGTCCTTGAATACTATGTGATGCAATGTGGAAGGCGGGGTTAGAACTTGTTTGCAGGAACGCTATTAGAGGGACCGATGTGACCATACGGGTCAGAGTGTTGAGTGAAGTGAGCATGGGTATGATAGAATCTTTGTAATTAAGGTGCACTAGTAATCCTAGTCATCTGAGGTACCCCTGGGTGAGAGACAGGCCGGTTTACATTTTGGTTCCGTTGCCGGGACCTCGATACAAAGATTCGTATTTAGTCGTTAGTACAGTTCATGTCTGTTTTTGAGCATGAGTTCAGAACCTTTGTACATACACCATGTTATAGAGGGCAAGATAAGCTTTCCAATAAGCTTGATATCTCCGAGAGATCAATTGTGAGGAGAGAGTTATGTCTTTCGGAAGTTAAGGAGGTTTTTCGGTATCAAATAGTCTGCTCTCGGGAAGGAGTTTACAGTCAGTTTCATATTTTCAGTTTTTAGAGTTAGACCTTGAAATCTTCCATGCTGATAGCTTGGAAGATAAGCTATCTAGGCACCCAAATCATGCGTGAATTGATCGAGTAGAACTGGAGTTATGGCATTCGAAGTGAAGGGGAGTCAAATCTGTTATATCGCTTGCTGAAGTCAAAGAGTGAAAGAATTTCAGAATTCTTGAGAGGGTTGTGTTCGATCTCTAAGGCTCAGGGTTGACAAGTTAAGCTTCTACTTAGTAATGTGAGAGATTGCTAAGTGAGAAGATAGTCGAGTGATCAAAACTGTCAAACAAGCTATATAGCGAGAGAGATGTATGACGGATCATCGTCATGGAAGGACAACAAGAGTGGAAATTGAGGTTGAGCAAGATCCCTCAAGGCTATGCGGTGATAGTTACCGCTGATCTGGCGAAAGGAGAATTTCGACTAGAATTTGAGGAAGAAGCAGAGAGTAGTCGTAAGAACCAGGAGAAGAACTCGAGGTGCTTTTTGTGTGGAGAAGAAGGACATAAAGTGAGCAAGTGTCCTACGAAGAATAGACTTTTGCGTGAGCGAAGAGGGTTGGTCGACTTAAGCTTACACATAGGTCCTTCTTCCCCTAGACAAGACGTCATTGATCCTACAACCTTTTGTCCTAGATGTGGAGTGGACGGGATTCCAGTTGAGCACGAGTGTAGCGCAGTGGTTGCTTTGCTAGAAACTGTAGCCGAAGGTCTCGAGAGAAGGTTGAGTGTAGAAACGGAACGAGTGAAGACCTCTAGCGAGGATGGAGATAGTCTGTCACACGAGAGATAAGATGACCATGAGGGTCAAACTTATTCCAACCTTTGGAGAGGAGAGAGCTCAACGGGGAAATTGTGGATTGCGGTGAAGTGAGATCTTCACATCCGCAAGCAGTTCCTTGAGTAAGAAGAAGAAAAGAAGAGAAGAATGGGGAAACTTCCGGTGTTTTACGGAAAGGATGGAGAAGACGTGGAAGGATTTGTGAGAGACTTCAAAAGAGCATGCATTGGCAATGGAGATCGAAAGAAGAGCGAGTGGGTAGGGTTGATACCTGAATTTCTTGAGAGTTCTGCATTGACATGGTATGAGGATAGGAAGAAGAGAAGAGTAGTGGGGACTCCAGATGATACTTGGGAAGTATTGACGGAGGCCTTAATTGAAACTTTTCTTCCTGATGAAAGTTACGAGAAGTTAATGGTGGAGGTAACTTACCTCAAACAAGGAGAGAAAGAGAAAGTAAGGACTTATGCCGAGAGGGTGGAGAAATTAGAACAGAAGTTTCGGGTGGTTTTACGAAAGAGTGGAGATGTAGTAGAACCAACGATGGTGGGCATTGGAGCAATGCTCACAAAGAATTTTATTGGGGGATTGAGGCCGGAGATTCGAACACAAGTGCGGTATGAGAGACCAACTTCGAAGGCTGATGCAGTGAAGATCGCAACCAAGATGGAAGAGAGTCTGGATGGAGACGACTTGCAACCAATGACTGTTGGGGCAGCATGTGGAGATGTGCAAGGGCCGAGCATGCCAACTCTGACACCTGCGAGTGTTCCGACTGTTCGATTTCAGAATCTGACTCCGATAGCTCCTACTAGTGCGGTTACAGTCACTGTACCATCTAGATCTGTTACTCCCGACTTTCGTGATGAGTTGAAAAGTTTGACAGATTCTTTGGCAGATTTGAAGATCAATATGGTGAATTTGTTGCAACACCGGAGTCCAAATGTTGGAGGGGGCTCACGAGGTTATGGAAACTATCAGTCCAGAGGTGGACCACCGCAAGGATCACCCAGTAACTACACGAGCCAAGGATGTTTTACGTGCGGAGGATCACACTTCCAACGTAATTGTCCGAATCGTAATGGTGGAACGGCGGATGGAGCTTCAACTTCACAAAGCAAGGACAAGGGTGTAGCATGCATTGACATCTTGGAGCCGCGAGATGTACGAGAAGGTTTTCAGTCTGTAGAGCTGTTGGCTCAAGAGAGGAAGAGGATGAGAACGCATTTCGACGAGGGAGAACCTGTCGTGATGGAAGATTCTCCAAGTCAAAATACTCGGAGTAGCAAATCTTCTTCAAAAACCAAAGAGCGACGGAAGAAATTGGGAAATACTGATTTCACAATTTCAATGGAGCAATCAAAATACAATGTGGTGGAAGACGTGGGAAAGCAACGAGCAAACATTACTGTGGGACAGTTGATTGCTCTGAATCCTTCGGTGAGGAAAGAACTTCGTAGCGGTCTAAGCTCCCGACGAGGTCGGAAGAAGAAGGTAAATCCTTCTACTGTCGGTGTGAGTGCTTTAGACGCTAGTGAAGGAGAGGTATGCAACAAGGCATCAAAAGTAGAGGCTCGTATCAATGGGAGAGATGTCTCTGATGTTCTTGTCGATGGAGGATCGGCAGTAAACGCCATCTCGGAACGACTCATGAGGAAGTTGGATCTAGTACCAACGCGTCCTTCTAGTATCACGGTTGGCATGGCTAACAGACAGCGAGTTAGGCCATTGGGAGTGCTGGAGAGAGTTTGCGTGTCAGTAATGGGAGTGCAAGTAAACATGACATTTCAAATCTTGAAGGAGTCAAGTTATGAAATGTTACTCGGAAGACCTTGGCTTCGAGCAGTACATGCAACGGATAACTGGCACAAAGGTTATTTACGCATCGGACCGAATCACCACCGGATCAAAGTTCCATTGCTCGGAGATCAAGTTGGGACGTCGGAATCGGATCGACCCACATCGGACTACTGGGAGTCAGAAGTTGTCGATACTACTTCTGATGTAGGTACCAATTCTTCAGATTCAGAATCTGAAAATACATCGTCAGAAGAGGAGAGAGAAGAACGAAATGTGGGTGTGAACGTAGTGGATCTTTTCCCTTCTCTGGAAGTGCAAAGAGATAGAGACAAAGAACCGTTGACTCCCGAGGAGGTGGAGAGAAGGATTGCCACCTTACGTTATGGATCGAAGGTTACTAAAGAGGAGAAGAGTTGTTTCGAAGAGATCTTTCGCAAATACATTCATGTATTTGCATTTAGTTACAAGGATCTGAGGGAGGTCACACTGGAGCAACACCGTATCGAGTTAGAGAAGGAAGTCAAACCGGTGCGACAGAAGCAACGAAGAGTGAGTCCTCCAATTGCAGATCTGGTGAAAGAAGAGATCGAGAAGCTACACACTGCTGGGTTCATTTACGAGGTGGAGCATTCTGAATGGGTATCACCCATTGTGATCGTAAAGAAGAAAAATGGCAAATTGAGGGTGTGTGTTGATTACAAGAAGCTCAATGCGGTCACAAAGAAGGATTATTATCCTCTACCTTTCATCGACGAGATCTTGGAAGAAGTGGTAGGAAACGAATGGTACAGCTTTGGAGATGGTTATAGCGGATATAACCAGATCAAAATTGCACCAGAACATCAACACCTGACCACTTTCACTACTCCGTGGGGTACGTTTGCATTTCGAGTCATGCCATTTGGTCTGTGTAATGCTCCTGCGACGTTTCAAAGGTTTATGAACAAAGTGTTCGAACCTTTCTTAGGAAAGTTTGTGAGAGATTTTATAGATGACTTTTGTGTTTACGGGAGTAAGGAGAAGCATTTTGAGCACCTTGTGAAGGTCTTAGAATGTTTAGATGTAGCAAATGCATCTCTCAATCCGGAGAAATGTATTTTTGGGTGTGAAGAAGGGTTACTCTTGGGTCATATCATATCCAAAGACGGCATTCCCGTTGATCCAGAGAAGGTGCAGAAGATCTTAGAGCTCCCTTTTCCTAGTACTCTCACTAAGCTACGACAGTTTTTAGGTATGGTGGGGTATTATCGAAGGTTTATATTCTCGTTCTCACATAAAGCGTATGCTTTGACTGTATATCTGAAGAAGGGAGTAGATTACGTGTTGATTTTAGGAGATGAAGAAGCTCTAGCCGCCTTTGAGGAACTGAAGAAAGCTCTTACTTCAGCTCCGATCTTGGTTAAGCCCGATTGGAATAAACAGTTTATTCTATATACGGATGCTTCAAATATAGCAGTAGGATGTACTTTAAGTCAGTATGATGTTGAAGGTAGAGATCATCCTATCGCATATGCTAGTCGGCAAATGGTCAAGGCAGAGAGAAATTATTCTGTGACAGAGAGAGAAGGATTAGCAGTGATCTATGCTTTGAGAAAATTTCGACATTATCTCATAGGAGGCAAGTTCACTATCGTTACAGATCATAAGGCATTGAAGTACATCTTCAATAAACCTATGGTTGAAGGACGATTAGCAAGGTGGAAGCTCTTATTGTCAGAGTACGACTATGAGATCTGTGATCGACCAGGGAAGAAACACGCGAATGCAGATTTGTTATCTAGAGCTTACGATGGCGATGGAGAGGAGCCGGTGGATGACACCTTTCCTGACGAAGATTTGATGGTCTTGAGCAACTCTATTATCCCAATAGAATATCAAGAAATTTGGGATTTTGTTACGGAAGGTGTCTATCCAGATGGGATGAGGACCAGAGAGAAGAAGGCATTGGTGAAACGAAGTCAACCTTACTCGGTGGTGGAAGGTGTGTTATTCCGTGAAGGAGTTGATGGGGTCCTGAGAAGAGTTGCGAGCAAGGAGGAGTCTCTACGACTCATGGAAGAATTCCATGACGGTCCAGTATGTGGAGGACATTTCGCAGGCAAGTTGACGGCTCATAAGATACTCGACGCGGGATATCACTGGAGGGGGATGTTTAGAGATTGCTTGACGTATTGTAAAACCTGTGATGTTTGTCAAGCTTTCGCTATCAAATCTAGTGTTTCCACTCCTCTTAGATCTATTCCGGTTCTTGGACCTTTCGAGAAATGAAGAATAGATTTTGTTGGGCCTTTGAATCGCACCCCTCGCAACAATAAGTATATTGTTGTAGCCACAGATTATCTTACGAAGTGGGTAGAAGCTAGACCTCTTGTAACTATTGGAGAAGTTGAGGTGGGTAGATTTCTGTACGAACGGATCATTACTAGGTTTGGATGTCCTCTGGAGTTAGTTTCTGATAGGGGTCGAGAATTTGTGAGTGGTATGACTACTGCTATGTGCACCCACTTCTCCATTTCTCAGAGGGTTACTACTTCATATAAACCTAGTTCAAACGGTTTGGTAGAGAGGACAAACTTTACCTTGTGTCAAATGTTAGCAAAGGATGCTGACATGGAAGGGGCCAAACACAACTGGGACAAGCGTCTTCATGCAGTTCTATGGGAGTATCGTACAACAGTGAAGACGTCTACGGGATATTCACCTTTCAAGATGGTGTATGGGTTGGAATCAAGATTACCAATCCAGTTCGACCTAACCACCTTTCAGACCTTGCAAGCTGGACTGAAGAGAAAGGGTGGTCCAATAGCTGAGAAAGAAAGGGGAGAAACCTTGTTGGAGCTGGAGGAGAATAGAGACGACGCAGCTCAACGAATTGAGATGGCTCAGCTACAACAGAAGAAGAGCTATGACAAGCGCTTGGCGAAGAACAAAATGAAGTTACAGCCATTTCAAGAGGGTGAGTGGGTGATGTTATGGGATGCTATTAGGCACAAGCGAGTTCAAAAGAAATTCTTACGTCGATATTTTGGACCTTTCATCATCTCCAAAGTGTGGAGTAATGGCACCTACGATCTTCAAGAAAGGAGTGGTACGTTCTTCGACCGAGTGAACCACGACAAGCTAAAGAAGTTCCATCAACGTGATACTTCACTCCGAGGACGGAGTGAAAATTAAGTCTGGGGGTAAATGTCACACCACAAGTATCCCATTATTTGTGTGTATGCTTATATACATTTCATTAGGTATGACTATCTTAAAGGTTACTCTAGTTTGAAGATCTAAATTTAGAGTGATCAAAAGTAGTCATAACTAGCTGAGATAGTAATAACTAAGTTGAGGAAACTATTAGAGGTTCCACTATGGCACTATAGGACAAGTGCGGAGCTCTAAATATGCTTTCCAAAAGTATGTGACTTTGTTGACCATCGCTGATTGGATGCATGATGAAAAGTCATGCACAAAGATCTAAAGATGCTCCTCAAAAGACGTATTAGTGTGTTGTCGTCTTTCGACTGGATAGCGTGGAAAGTTAACACTTTACAAAAGCTAAAGTAGGAGAATCTCTTACTTTAGTAAAGTAGAACAAGTAATGTGTGTGCTATTCTTAAGTCTTAGTAGCCTTTAGAAGTTTTACTATTTTGGATTGCGCGCTTACCATGAGGTAACGTAACTTAGTGAAAGTTACCACGGTAAGAAGTTGTAGAGTATATAAGGAGGAGTTGAGAAGGTGGAAGACACTCTCATTTTCCTGTCTATAAGTAAAGTGAGCATTGGAGACCTTGGGAGTCCTTGAATACTATGTGATGCAATGTGGAAGGCGGGGTTAGAACTTGTTTGCAGGAACGCTATTAGAGGGACCGATGTGACCATACGGATCAGAGTGTTGAGTGAAGTGAGCATGGGTATGATAGAATCTTTGTAATTAAGGTGCACTAGTAATCCTAGTCATCTGAGGTACCCCTGGGTGAGAGACAGGCCGGTTTACAGTTCCGGTAGTGCTAAAAAGAGTCTTTGTGTAAAGACTCTGTTTACCACGAAGGAGTATTAAAGCATTCATATGCAGTGCTCTGACTTCGACTAATTAATATATAGCATTTTATCATTTATGGCATTTAGCTATGGGTACAAAGGACGTCCGCACGTCTTGATGGCGCTGCCGCTGTCGCTTGCTCAGCGGCTTCATCTTGGCGGATCAGTGCTCTGACTTCGACTGATTAATATATCACAGTCAGTCAGTTTTTATCATTTAAGACATTTGGCTACAGACATGAAGAGCGTCGTCGCTGCCGCTGTCGCTTGCTCCATTGCATCCTCGTGATCTTTGTGCTGCTCGTGCTTTCGCAGGATTTGGCTACGGCCTGCTATCCTTCACCGCCATCGCTGCTGCTTGCTCCATCTTTCAGTCCGCACCGCATCGTTCAGTCGTTCTATCATCGTGTTGTCAGCGTGCAACCTCACGGGTTTGCGAGCAAAATCGAGAAAACCGACAAAACCGACAAACAGGGACACGCATTTTGACTATAGACAGCCGAGACACATACACTATTTGGCGCTATTTCTTCTTTTAGGACGTCGTCGCTGCCGCTTGCTGACCGGCTTCATCTTGGCTAGCCCTACTGCTCGTCGACTTTCGCAGGATTATGCATGGCCATTGTTCCAGACGATCTTTCTTGCTTCATCTCTGCCTTCATCATGGCGCTAGTCCTACTGCTGGTCAGACTTTCGCACGATTTGACTACGTTTTTGGCTACGCAATGAACGGTCTGCTACGTGCATCACCATCGTTCGGTCTTGGTGGCAGTCGCTTGCTGAGTGAGGAAAGCGAGTGTTGCTACTTCATCGATTGAGCTCTTCGATGATTCTTGTCGTTAATGCAACTGAGCACTCCACCCCGAAGCTAACCTCATTTTCTCGCAGGTCCCACGCTGCATAACTCCACCGCCATGTCATATTTCTGTTTTGTTCTCTTTCTGCTTGTCGTTATCTTTTACAGAATGACAATGCACTCTCTAAACTCCATCAACAGAAATTGATGTAACCTTTTCATTCTGTGCTTTCAGCCTGCTTTGTACTGTGCTTTCCTTCGACCTCCAAAATGCAAATTGTATTCTGCTGTCCTGTAGCCCTGACTTGAGCTCAAGCGACCTTTTATCGCAAGTCTAATTTCACTCCCACAAGCTGAAGTAAGTCCGCTGTCATACCTTCGCCAACACCATTTTCGTTACAAGTCTTGCTTTCGGACCTGCTCTGTACATGTTGGCGATGGCATCCACCAATGAGATCAGATATCACCTTCTTCTATTTTCTAGTTTCATTTGCTTCGTTCTGGCAGCATGCATATGTACAGTTTCTTCCTTCGGCCTCGATGATGATAACGCTATGATCTGTGTTTCTCCATGGATCCTCTCTATGCTACTCTTTACCAACTCCTGTTTATGAAAGCCTTCAAGCAAATACTGTTGTTGTTGCTTCTACTGAAACTAGTCCACAAGAAACTACTCCTATTCTTCATAGCAGCTCTCAACCGGACTCATGCTCTCAATCCTCAATCATCTGTTATTGATTCTTTCCACTTCGAGGAAGATTTCCTCTATACCTTTAGGTTTTCCTCTCATCTTTCCTACCTTGGACAAGGTCTGTCATCAGGACTTTAACGATCGCAGATTGGAAGCACATCGTTATCTACTTGGATATGTCAACGTATACCACAGTTTCTGCTTGATACAGATTTTGTAAAAGTCGCGCGTGTATTGTCAGCTCTATCAGGCCCTTTTATGTACCTCGACATCACAGATGACAGTGACTGGCTCCTACTAGAAGATCAAGAGAAACACATGTTTACATACCCTCGTTTTTCACGGAGATTGTACTTTCTTTGAAAATCATTTTTGCATCCTGCTGAAGTCACCGCAGAAGATGTTCAAAACATATTCTTTGGCAGGACAATTGACAATGTGATCAATGCAAGAGAATGTACAACGAAAGACATGCAATGGTGCCCTCGAATGAAGCAGAGCTTTTTGCACAGAGCGACCCATCCTCTGCAGAACCAGAGCCTCAAATTCATCTTGCGAAGCCGCCTGAAGAATTATCAGAGTATATTCTACTGTTGAATGCTTTTCTCAGGTGTGTGGATGCCGGACAAGCTTTCAAAGTGGAAGAGGCTATTTCAGTTTAGTATGCACGCTCTAGATAACAGAGATCTGTAGACCAGTACAGCAGACTCTACGTCTACAAGTACACTACTACTTGTAGAGCTAGAGGTAGATTATTGAAGAAGTACACAATAGCACAGACTATATAGACTAATAGTGCAAATATAATCTAGGTACTAGAAATGTGAGTTATTGTAAGAAGCAATGAGACAGATAGCTTTGTAAATATTTGAGAGTAATAAAAACCGTGGTCTACTGTGGCCTTTTCATTATACTCGTTTCTTGACAAACATGAAGAAAAAATGAGCTGCACGACGCGTGTATTGTCATTTTCTCCACCAATTTCAAGTTCAGTGGGAACTCACAGCGGAATGAACTGTAAATTCAGAACTGAAATTTACATTCAATACACAACCATACCGTCAATTGAATTGAACGCAGGGGTAACATATTTAACACCTAGTCCGTCATCGAAGGTATACTGAATAATACATTAATTTACGCACAGTTTAATTGAAGATCTAACCATTCCCACACGAAGGATTACGTATTAATAAAACATATCGATATTAATCTCTTCCGTCTGAGATGGAGGAGGTGAATATGCATAAACTGTAAAGAAAACAAATTTTTATAAACATTAAATATTAAATGAACCTAGATGTCAAATACAAAAAATTACTAAATAACGCATAAAGCAAGAAAAAATATATGTGCTCTCTAGAATATAATTATAAAAAATAAAACTTAAAATAACAAAATAATAAATATTCAACTTATTACCTAACCCTTCTCCGCATGAATATTCGCTTTTTCAGTAACTTGGAAGAGGGTGGATATGCATGCCTAGTAAACATGAATCCTATAGCTTCATAAGCACGCGTCATTGCTCGATTCTGCGCAGCTTTCTGTATTCATCTTCCAAATAACGGTCACAACACAGAACAGTAGCCTCGAACGCTACATATATTGGCACCAAGAGGTCAATATATCACGAAACGTGGAGAGATCTGGTGGTATGCATGCAAAAGAACGTTGATTCAAAACTTGATAGCGATCAGAGAATTTTCTGCATGTACATGCTCCTCATGATCACCTCCACCATCAGCTGTCCACAAGTGTTGATTGACGTGTCTATATTTAACTGCGATGCCTCATCTTTTTCTGCTGCTTCGACACATAAGGGCTTCTGATAGCAAGACCGAACCTAACAACTGTCTTCCACATTCAATATATTAATATATTTACTACAACTCTTCCGAGGTCTTAGGTATCACCCAAACTCAGAAACATTCTGGGATATTCTCACAAAGACAATAGCAATGTGTGTACTGGGTAGTAGCAATATACACCAGATAATGTCGGAAATGATGTAGACATCACCTTCACTGTCTTTGTGATGAATTCGCAAGTTCCATGTAGAAGGAAGAGAAAATCAAAATATTAAAGTTTAAAGTTTATAATGAATGGTAAACAAAACATTTCCCAGCAAATCCCCATACGTTAGCTTCTACACTGAAAATATGAGAAAAGAATGGAAGTTGGAATACTAAAACAGACACTACACAATATAATCATGCATAGAGAATCATTTGAAAAAAATTCAAATCTATATTTCTGGTTGTCCTTTCGTGTGTCCGTGTTCTCTCACTCATTGGGGATGCATATTTAGGGGTGGGGTCAAGTAAATCTCTGTAAATTAATGCTTGCTATTGCGTGCATCTCTAGGAGGACTTGCGCTCAATATGCATAGCAGTTGCGGTTCCGGCCAGGGAACGAAAAAGACCAAGCAATGAAAGCGACAAAATAGTCTATTGGTGGATGTTCACTGAGAATGGGTGTTCTGCGTACTGCTTATATAA
Source organism: Asterella californica (assembly GCA_036924285.1). NCBI lineage: Eukaryota > Viridiplantae > Streptophyta > Marchantiopsida > Marchantiales > Aytoniaceae > Asterella > Asterella californica. Next base: position 1,734,436 of record JAYKYS010000013.1, read on the forward strand.
GCAACTGCAGGAAGAGTTGAAATTATCAGAGTCTGGCTGGGAAAAGTACGAAGTACCGTGCTATCTATATTTCATCGTTATTAGAGAATACGTTAGTGAAAGAAGTTATAGTCGATTGTCAGTACTCCGTCCGAAGAGAGATTGTGACTCATTATGGATGGTTCTTTGCACCAGCGACAGACACTACTAAATTTAAACTATTAAATTTAATAAATTAAAATTAAAAGCTATAAACACTTGGTACACTTGACTATTCTCTTCGGGAACCTACACTTGGCTGTTCCTGTCAATAGCCCATAAGTAGAGGATGGCGAGACTATCTCCTAACTAGTATAAAGTCATGATCTTAGGTGAATAACTTATAACTTAGTGAATAATTTATACACTAATCTTTCTAAAAAGTAAAGGTTAGTGTATAAATTAATGGGTTTGCATATTCCCTCTTCTGAACTTGGAAGAGGTGAATATGCATGCAACTTGAGCTTGAATAGCCACCTGAAACAGATGCTTCTTGACTATGCCAGAATTCAATTCTGCTTGGCCCTCTAGTCACAATGGAATAAATAACAATGAAATAAAGTCCTTTAGTCAGAACTACAAATAGTTTAATTATCTATCCAAACCCTCTTTGGGAAAGGTTCGATCCTCACATAAATCAAAGTTAAAATGATAAATTCTTATTCATTCATGCCTAGCTATTTATTCAAGAGTCAAAGTGCTTTTCTTGTGGTATGTTTATGAGTTTTTCTCCGTTTGTTCGACAAAAGACTTCCAAAAGACCTCCAGGTTTAATAGTTCTTTGTCATGAAGGTCGACGAGAAAAACCTTTTGATTATCAAATGTTCAACTTTTTTGGACAACAGTTACAAGACTTGAAAGGTGGAGAAAACAAGCTAGGCCTCAGCTTACGAGCTTTTGGCACAACTTCGAATCTTCACTTTCATCACATAGATGGGTAGAGCTCATTGTCAGCTTTTCATAAGCATCTTGTTTACTTCGTTTCAACGTCTAGTGAAGAAGTTATGCAACTCGAAAGAAGGAAAAATCAAGCTAGACCCTAGTTTACTTGTTGACTAGATATTTGAGACTTCAGGCGTTATATCAAAGACGCAAGGGGTCTACTTCATTATAATGAAGTAGGCCCCTTGTACAGGGACTGATACAAGGGGGCAGCTTAGGGGTTAGCTTGCGCCTATGACTTGTCGGTGGACGGTTTGGAGATTTGAGAAGTCCAATACAAGCGCGCAAGGTGTCATTGGGTTCAGATCTGTGCAGCTACGCATAGGTTAAGACGGTTTGGGAAGAGACGGATCGAGGGATGTGTACTGAGAGAAATTGAGATGCAGGAAGGAGAATTGGAGATTTTAGTTACCTACGAAGGAGAGTTGGACCGTTCGAGCCGTTCCAGAGTCCAAACTTGCTGTCCTTGGATCCATCGGGATCAGAACACCGAATTCTACAGGAAATTGAAGACGATACCAAGGAGTTCCGAGTGAAATTGGCTCGCAGGGAAGCGCATACATCAAGTTTTTCATCGCCTGCGGTCTGAAATTGGGTTGTTCTCCGTGATCGGCGTGCAAAGCTCTTCGTTCTTGGTGCCTACGCGACCAGGGAGTCTTCATCTACGCATAGGAGAAGACAATACGTGGATTGGATTGTTGGTTTGGGTGAGGTGAGTGAGTTTGAGCCACATGGAGTCTATTTATGTCAGGTTTTTACAACCTGCGACCAAATTTCTCGCGTGGTTTTGCAAAAGGAACTCCAAACGGCTTGTTTGGAGTCTCGTTGAGTTCGTGATAGCTAGATCTACCTGCCAGGGAAGACGAATATCAGTTTAGACGATCTGTTTGTACGGTGTGTGTGATTTTAAGTCACAGGGAGGAGTTTTTGAAGGTTCGATCACATGCGACCGAAAATCGGCGATATCTCGGATGTTGAGAGTTGGATCTGAAGGTTTCTTGGGTGAACGGAGTCAGCGGAGGAGACCTTATCGACATCTGAAGTCCGTTTGGCGAAAGGATGAAGTTCTCAGATAGACCTTTTTCGGTTTCTTCGCTACGGGTTTTGCTCTTTTGAGTTCGTTAGAATTCTGGTTGGCTATATACAGGTTGTGGTAGCTAGTTTTGTCTAAGAGCTTGTACATGGGTGTGGTTTGGACTTGGGTTTGGATCGAGTGATATTGCTGTTGCTCTGTTTGTTAGCAAAGGGAAGTTTCTCTTGCTTTGAGGTACGCTTCGGTGATTTTGGATCAGGGTTGTGATTCAGGGGTTGTTTTTAGGAGCTTTTGAAGCAGGTTACAGACCGCTCTGGTCTGTTTCTCAGTTCTGTGCTCTGGAGAAAGAACCGGTAGTGTACATACATTTGGAGTTGATATATATCGCAACATTCTTTTTCGTGATTGTTTTTCTCTGTCTTGTCTCTGTTTCAGCACACAACATCTCCACAGCCAGGAACCTCTCATTTTCTTGGACATCCTTCATGCAAAATCCAACACGATACCGGCCCAATCACTTAAGAGAAATAATGTTCTAAGGCTATAACCGCATCTGGATTATATAGCCAGTTTAACCAAAACATCAAGAAAATCTATTTAGTCTCGATCCTCACGAAATAGAGAATCTCTTACAGAATTATCGTAGATGTTTCAATTTGTGCCACACCATTCATGAAGTCGAAGTCAACTCCTCTTCCATAAGACGTGAAAGTCTCTGTTACTGAACCAGATCTCTGTCGAGTCATAGCCATACTAGCTATCCTTGCTCCAATTGCTCAATCCGAGCAGCCATACACGCATCTGACGTCATAGTGGATGATGGACCGACTGATCTTCTCTCGGGTGCTGGATCTCTATCTCCATCTCGACCACCACAGTCTCTTTGGGCTCCTCCGTCTCGTCCATGATCAGGCTTCCCTTGTCGTAGCTCGAGATGGAGATCATTACAATGATCATTGTGATCTGATGATCCGCAATGCTCACATTGTCTAGGCACCACTTGAGATGTCATAGACTCCTCATAACCACTTTTCTTCTGTGTACAGTCCTTCTACTGATGAGGACCATCACACGTCCAACAAGGATCCACTTGCTGTTGACTAGAGAAGGACGGCATGGGCTTCTGTCCACTAGGTTCTCCAACATCTCTCTGGATCATAACTGTTCAGCACGATCTTTACCACCACCACCAAGCTGTTACGTAGCCTATGATCCTCGAGAAGAGATGGTCGTCTCATGTGGTGCCTCCCTGCTGAACCCAAGAGTCATCACCTTCTCCTCCATCATGTTGAGCTCAATCTGCTCAGCCAAATCAACGACACGTCAGAGCGGTGTCTCTAAGAAGAGTCGCATCTCTAACTCTCCTACGCAGCTCTCGATCTAATATCCACTACCAGAACTGGATTGCTTGTACCTCCATCATTCTTTGAGTAACAATGATCAACCGCCTCCTGCTCCATTACTAGTAATGGAGCAGGAATAACACCACGCGTAAGCTCTCTCCAGTCTTCCGCTGGAACTCATGCAGACTCCTCAACTTGTCGATCCGCACACCTTGATAGTTCTTTCTCAAACACTGAAAGAACTGAACCACATGATTAAACCTTGGTGGTATCATGCTCGTACCGCCTCCTGCTCCATTACTAGTGGACACACCGCTGGTAGTAGATACTTCGTCACTCGTGGATGTATCATTACTACTAACACCCGAACTCATAAGTGCTACGCCTCTCGAAACTACTTCAGTAATGATAAAACATAAGTGGGAGACCAATGTTGTCTTCACAACTCAATCTCCATGTTGTAGTCCTGCTTGAACTCATGGTAATCATCCATAGACGGTTTCTCCAAGTGTTGGAACAAACTCTTTCACGCCATGAAAGATGTGAACAATTGTGAGTTCTGCATCTACTGCATATTGCACCAACTGTCAAACTCCTGGATAAAGTCATCTAGCTCAATGTCACCCACCGTGCTCGAGTATCATTGAGATCTTTTCGTGGTCTCATAGATCTCGTCCATGTCTTACAACAAACGGTGTGGTGACACTATGTGTATCTCCAACCACATCCTCGTCTAAATCGGTGTCATCTACCGATGAGACCGATGCTATTGGTTCGTATCTCGTACCACTCTGTGTAAACCCACTGGTTACTGCAGCTGAATATTCCTCAGAACCTCCATGGACCTCCGTGATTACAAACTCCGTGTCAATTGCAAACACTAAGCTTCTAACAGCATCGAGCATCGAGCATCGAGCATCGAACTTTCGTCATCACACGTGACGTCAACCTACCTAACTCCGCTCCTACTGAGCTCACCATTCTCTACTAGGACGGTCAAGGTAAGGACAACATGTATCTCCATCACCACAGATAGTCTCTCACGGTCTGTTGGTTCGCAAGTCCAACCTCATCGTGAGAGAATCACAGGTAGTCTGCCTGATCTGCAACTCCAATCTCATTATCGACAGCACACTGGAGTGAACTCACTCCGGAAATCAAGCGTCAATACAAGCAAATGCGCCGCACAAACAAGAAGCTGAATATGGAGAGATTCTAACCACAAGAAGTCCAAACGATAACTCTCTACACTCAAACATGCACAAAAGATAAATCCAACCTCATCCGGACTAACACCTCTTCTTCGATGATCACATGCACAATATATGACCATCAACTGTTATAAACTATACCTAAGATCACTAACTAGATGTCCACAACTCTAGTAGCTCCAAAAGTCTCTATGTGGTAGCTCTACTAGCTCATCCAGGTCAACTACCACCAACTTCCTTCATACGTGTCTCTCCGACATAGACAAACGCTACCACAACGACAGCTTCCTCTTAGTACTATGGGGTCATCTATCACTCCTCTAGGAACGTGCAAAAAGATCTCTTACTATTTTAAACAAGTCCATAAATACTTGCACGTATCTCTAGAAGACACCAAGAGCTAATGGTCTAGTGGTAAAGTCAAAGTTAAGAGCTAAATAGTTAAGCCACTTCAGGAATAGTGTTGAGATGGGTGATCTGATTTTACTCACTCGCACACCACTGAAATTGGGCTTAGCTTACGCACGTCAGCAAGCTAACATGTTGGCTTGGCTTGGCTCGGCTTGGCAAGGCTCTGCACTCTCGCACTCCCCACTCATGTACCTCTGCTCCTCGAAACCTCTAAACTCCACACCACAACACTCTCGCTCACTCTCCGCTCCGCTCACTTAGAATAGAATAGAAAATTGAACCAAACGCGCACAAGAAGAAAACATCCCAAAACAGCAACTTCGGATCACTCCACAAGGTCGAAATCTGCCAAATGTGCACGCGCATGCGAGTTTACGTCAGATTTTTGATCATCCGTGACCTTCTTTCTCTTGTAACTCACTCGATCTTTCACCAAATCGGATGATTTTTGGTGCGTTGGAATCATCTTCTCAGCGTGAACCTACTACACTCATCATCACCAGAAATTGCTGATTAACGCTTATCCGACATCTACCGATCTCGAATTGATCCCAAAACCCATCGCGGGAAATTTCAGCAGCGCTTCCGCACTACCTCACCATAAATTCGACCAAGAATCGATCCAAAGACTACTAATCCGCACAACAATCAAATACATGATCGAAAAGAACCACTCCGTGCACCTGCTCACTCGCAAATCAAAGATATCAACGATCTACACACTCCGGAGATATCATTGACACAATCCGTGATCTGAAAGCTCTCAGTCAGACCTCGCAACTTAAGTTCTTTGAGTAATAATGATCAGTACTCACTCCATCATATCAACCGACACTACACAAACACTAAGGTCGAACCACATCCACTTTGCGCATTAGAGAATCTAGATTACGCTCACCAAGACTATCCACCATAGCCAAGCGCTTGAAGGCTCAACTCAAAGAACTGATACCTACAAGCCTTACCTGCGAAGTATACCCCTAGTGGGACTAGCCCAAGAATTCATCCTAACGGCCCTGTCGGGACTAGCCATTCCGCACTCGGTCAACCTAGTCGAGGTGCTAAACCAGTATCGATCGCAGAAAGCCATCATGGTCATCATGTGTATGACATCATCCGTGTCCTATGTGTATGTGTGGTGTACCTCTGACAGCGATGTACGTTGTGTAGTGATGTGTATGCGCATGACAAGAGTTTTGATGATGGCGCTTCTTTGATCATTTCGTTATCGTTTGTCACGTCACCAGTCTCTTCTCTCATAAACTGTAACCGCATCCTTCCTTTCCCACCTGCGAGCACCTTTTATTCCTCTCATTCCATCTATTTTAGAAATAAAGGACATGACTGTTCTAATATCTACTCTGATTAAGTTACCTATGAATATATAAGCATACTAAACCACCTTTGGAGAATTTATGTTCGGTTTCTGTTATCAAAAAAGATATAACTGATATTCAAAAATTCTGTACTAAACTTAATTGAAAATCGAATTAATATATAATTATTAAATAATAAATGTTAACCATACCGAGAACAGCAGAAATGTCAGAACAGAACCCATAAGTGAAGCGCAGAGAAACTCAATTCCAAGAGTATAAATCCAATAGCTTACTGATTATAAAATAAATATAATCAACACATTAATTTATTATTTAATTTTTTCGATAAAAAATTAAGTTCTTAATTATGCTTGCTGCACTCTTCCATCTTCATATGGAAGAGGTGAATAAGCAAGTTCAATTTATGATAACCTGTCTAGAACCTGATAAAAAAAGCCCCATCAGTAAGAACCTCATCAAGGAAAAACAATGGCGCAATGGACTCATCAAATCTATATGTGTAAATGATAGAAAACGTGAACTCTCGTGATACACCTCTCTTAAGCATGCGTGTATATATATTACAGTACTATGCAGATGCATGAATGCTGTCAGGTGTAGATCAGGTTTGCATGTAATAACAGATAGCTTTGCGTTTTATACAAAGCGGTGTTGCTTTCACTTCAAGCTGTTTTTTTGTATCGACTGAAAGTTTGAGTGATTGTCCCCATCTTAACAAACGGAATATTATCGCGTCTGAAACATCTCACTGCAGAAAGAAAACAGGAGTTAGGATGCAGTTGTATATTCATTTCAATGAGATTTCCAGAAATGGTCCCACCGTGGGATACAAGATGGAAGATTACAAAACAAAAGGTAGAGAGAGAAAACTTAGAGAACATTAGCTATGTCTAGCAAGCCATGCAACCTCCAGAGAAATATCTCTTCCCCTAACGTAAGATGAAGAAGATTGAATTAATGTTAACATTAATTCATTATTTAAATTCTTGGTGGAAAGATTAGATAATAAATTAAACCACAAGTCCCGGTATAAAAACCTAAACTCCTCTTGTATCAAAGTTGCGATAGCTCAGGTGGTGGAGGTCCATGTCTGGGATGACAGAGGTTGCAAGTTTGAATCTTTGTGGTGATAAAATTTTTTACCAGAAAACTTAAATATTTTCACAAGTGCAAGCGAAACTTTGCAGATAATATAATTCTTGTGAAAACAGATTTCAGTTTCAGGCTGATAAATCACTATAACGAAATTATCACTATACTGAGAGTCTGCTCAATAGAGGAACTTTATAAATTTTTAAAAAGAACATATTCTTAGTCCACATTGCAGTTTGTTCTTTTCTCTGTTTCTCATCGTTAGATTTCAGTTTGAGAACATCTATGTTTCATTTTGTAGCTCTCAAGATTCTGATCATTTTGATCCCTAGATCATCAGTTTTCAACAACAAATCAGAACATGACACATATGTGCAGTTTTGCCGGACTAACCCACAGAAGCTTATTGTGAAAATTATGAACGAAAACTATTTTTGATAAGATATCTCACCCTTAATATACTATACTGCAACATGTGATTTAATGTATTATCCACTCTGCCATCCGAAGATGGAAGAGGTGATAATAATGCAAGGAAGGTGATTGCTTTCACTGGATCCTGGATGCCAAGAAAAGCCCTTGCTGCTGAGCCCCTAAGCATACCGTATACGTAACAAGAGATAGACTAAGATATCTAGATCCTAAGCAAGTCTACTATTCTAGTGTGTCCAAACGTGCATGGAGTTTGATAAAATAAAATAAAAAATAAAAAATAAAAAATTGTAGAGGGCAGCACAGCATTATAAAGTGATTGGCGGCCACAAAGTTATGGTTTCGATGTCGTGAACAATAAGTATCACTGAAAAAAAGTCATGCGATGTACAAAACCCTAAGTGTGCTAAAAGACGAAAATAAAAAAGGAGTGAAACAAAAGTAGAACTACGTAATGAATCCGTGGGCTTCAAAACGTTAACGTACTGCATAAAAGAAGCCGGGTACTTCTATCTACCCAAAAACGTTTCAGAAATTCACTATGTTGCATCCTTTGAGGACAGAAAAGCTCATAGAGGTTAGTACAGTGTATGCCTAAGTCATTTTTTAAATCTGAGAATTCAATACATAAGAGAAAAGCGTGTCCTTTTCTTCCACCAGTGTAGACAGCCAACATTACCATCATCTCAAAGCCCTACGCAACTGCTCTATTCAGCTACTTTGGGATAGCTACACAAGTGAGCTTGTGTGATCAGATTTTTCCTCTTACGTCTAATGCTGGAGACAAGATAAGATTGTTCCACTAAAATGACATGAGATTTATCTCCACTTGACTTTCTTTCTTCTAACCACAATTAAACCAAAACCTTTTCTATCAGTTACGTCATAATTACATGGTATAATTAACTTAAAGTCTACAGATTCAAACAACTCTTCTTTTCTCTTACGTACCTGGAGGAGTTTGGACTCCTTCACCTGTCAGTGAAACGTTTATGTACAAACAATTTAGATGGTTAAGGATCCCCTTGACGAATAAAGTATCTACTATACATCTGTACTGCGTCACTGGATTCATTGAGTTACACCATGTATCGCTGTATGCCGCACTAGCTAGCTGACGACCCTTCTTCGTATTTGACTGGACTCGCATTGTGTTCCAGTCAAGTAGAATGAAGTGTGTTGAGTGTTGCTTTGTGTCCATGCTATACATATATGGTCAATACCAAATATCTGATGTAGTACTCAAACCTGGAAGGTAGGGTCCCCACGTAGAAGACTTTGAAATACGATTGAGAAGATGATTCAGTACTCAACATTTCAGTGTGACGATATGTCACGGCATCTAAGAGTCGACGGGTAACACTTCTAGATCTATTATTCCATCAACAATCAAAAGGTCCCGGAGACAAAGAAGAATGCTATTGACTTGCTGATCTCATGCTGCATCAGACCGATGAAAAAAATGTCCCTGCTGTATGATCATGTCATATATGACAGGGTCCAGGGTATCAAGAACTTGACAGATTCAGGACTCAAGACTGTGAACTTCTTTCTTACGCGTACGGATGAGAAAGTTCAAGCATCATCCTTCAGACTCTGGCGCTACCAACTTACAGTGAAGTAAACAAGCAGCTCTCCTGAAGCGTTTTCCTCTACGTTAGTCTAACTGTATTTACGAACTCAGTGGCGAGTGGCCTTATGTGAAGTCACTCGAAAAACTACCCTTGCCTTGTTCAAGGTTCAAGGTTGGCCAACATGACAGCCTTGGTCTCGTGGAGTGCACTCGACTACATTGAGCTAGAAACTTTGGGGAGCTACAAGTTACGTACAAAGGACGTGAGAAGTGAATAACATGACCCACACGCGATGGCCTCCGCCACTGTTTAACCCCGCTACAGGTCGATGGTTTCGCTTACTTTGACAGAGTCAAAACTATGACATGAAATATCCCTGATGTCCAGTTACATTGAACCAAACATCAGTACTGGTGAATTCGTCCGGGAGAATGGCAGCTCATCTAAGGAGCAAGAACTAAGCTCAAAGAAAGTGGTAACATCTAGTAGAAAAATCCACTGAACTGGTGGATATATATATATATACACTTTTTGCAATTGCAGCTTAGACTACTAGGCTGATACTAGAAAATATAGGCGGTCATAGTATCAATTCTCTCCATGATGATCCACAGTTTTCAACTCTCACCTCCGATAATGGAGATCAATAGCTAGTCAATAGATAGTTCCCTAGTTTTGTCCCAACCCTTAGGTTGTTCCCAAGTCCAGATATCCACATCTGGATCGAAACGGGCCTTGAAACTGATCCATCCATCACCTCATGCCCCCAGAGTCCGTCCACCACATCTGAGATCGGATGACTCGTCTAGACCCATCGAGGTATCGAGTCCTCCTCATATATACTTTTGAGGATCGGCGGCCTCGTCTTCCTCTTCTGTCTCTAAAAATTATATCACAATCCGATCACGAGATCGGTCATAATTCTCAGCTCCAATGATATCGTACTCTCCTCGAGATCTTACCTAGAGCTCCGCTCACTACCCAAAATGTCACTAGAGCTCCAACACTTAGTATTTTTATGAGAAACCATGATCCAGTGCCAAATTGGGACCATGTGGTTCGGACCAACGTCCGACCAGCCTCCATCTGTGCCAGACTCATGTCTCGGTCCCCTCGAACTCACTTCTTAGACTTGCATTTTGGTCAGTTTTTGGACTTGCTCCTTAAGGTCAACATTTGTCTCGAATCGAGATATACCCTTACGTCCTAACCCAATGTTTCAACTTTGGTTCAAAGAACAACGTAAGGTTCATCTGTTCTCAAATTCTCGATCAAACCGTTAAGTCCTACTCACAATGTTCACAACCTAACGCAAGTCCACTAGGATTATGTTCTTCGCGTTGTTGTGTTGTGATACGGCTCTTGTGTGAAATTCTCATCTTAGGATGTGTTTTTTTTCTATGTCTCGTGAATCTTATCGTGTAACTCGTCAGACGGTGTGATGGATGTCACGTTGCAACTATCTATTTAAGTGATCACATGGTAGTGAAATATCCCAAATTAGCAATCTGTGCGCTTTCACTTCAGTGGTCCTTGTCGTCTAAGGGTCGAGGATTCGTAAGACATTCTTTCTTAGCGGGTGATTTGTGAGAGTTCTCAATGATCTGCATGGAGGAGTGAAGAACTACGAGAGTGGTGGTTATGGACGGAGGTCTGATACCGACTCCGGATCTTTCTTTCTCTTATCTGTTTCACATCAAGCTTCATTGCATTCACTGTGATAATTTTTGACAGTGGTTAGTTAGGCCTGATGTCATGCAAGACGAGGTAGAATACGAGGTGGAGATCATTTCACGATCGTGGCGTAAATCCAACTGAACGGAGTACTTGATCAACTGACGTGGATACCATTTGAAGGAAGCAACTTGGGTGCCATAGGAAAAATTGGAACATGCAAGCGAAGTATTAGACCTCTTCAAACAACAAGGACAGCAAGAGCGTTAGCAAGATGATGACATCTACTTCCAGGGAAGAGTGAAGGAACAACGAATCATACGAATAGTAACTTGAGTCGATTTGGACCTATGGACATTGTAGCTTTTATTTGTATTTGGTGGAAATAAAGAATTTGTTTCTTGGAAATTGTCTAAGTGTATTGGTAGTGCATGGTTATGACTAGTTCTGATCAGATGCATAGGATGTTATCAAGAGAAAGAACGAAGTACACTCAAAAGAGGTGAGTGGGTTTGGATAAGCATCTAAATCAAGTTGACAAAGACTAAGTCTTTGTCAACACTTAGGTTTGCCTTAGCGTTGACAAAGCGAGTGTGAATGGTTCACAATCTTGAGGCTTGGGATGATCTTACATTATAGTTTTCTAACTGCAAGGTAAACTTAGCCGCGCGTCTAAGTCAAATCATGTTGCGACCAGAAAGTGAGCTTAGGTGTGAATATTTATAAGTTAGCAAGTTAGACTCTTAAGTAGAATGTTTAGAAATTCTCAACTAGTTTTGTTTAGAGGTGGCCAAAGAGATTAGGCTTACCCGAGACTAGTTGAAATTTTGTAAGTGTTATAGCGACAGCTTAAAACTCTAGCCAATAAGGAATTACGTGTTAGCTACCAGAACGTAATTTTAACACCAAAGGGTTGGCTAACCATTTAAACTTGTCGTTAACTTAAGGATCATTGTTGATGAGGACATTAACCTCCAAAGTGGGGATGATTGTCACGAGCCTCGGTCTCAAGATCGAACGTAGACGCTGTCGTATAACGTGTTTTTCTATCTAAGAATACAATGGGTATATGATTGTGGAGAGACATGTGGCTTGAACAAGTTGGCTCTAAACCTTGATCTTTCAACCTAAATGTTTTCTATCTACTCTTCTAGCACAGGTGATCTTGTACTACTTCGATTCAAGGTTAAAGCTTGTTATGATCCAAAGAGTATCTATAAGTTGTAGAAATTGTGTTACAAATAGATTCTTTTGTGCTCTATCTGAAATACTTAACTCTGTATCATTTAACTTAAAGTAATTCTATATTACTAGAAGCATGATGTAATAGCTTTCCAGTGACGCTAGCTACCCATCAATCCACTACCACTATCTAGTACAACCGAAAGGTGCTCTAGGACCACTCAACCAAACTTGATAGAGTCCCAATACAACTTGCTGTACACCCTTGTCTACTAAGCATTCCATAAAGATAAAGCATGCATGCTTCAAGGCACTAGTTAGATCTCAACATAGCACCAACGATGACAACACTTGACAGCTCCAAAAATCCAAACATCGGCTTATGACTCATCGTGACCCGGTTCTCTTTCACCACAAAGAGCTGAAATCAGCCCCACACCTTCACAATGTTAAGTTGTATGCAGCCATGATAGTTTCAGCAACAAAATCCTCCCCAATTGCTCAAAATGAACCAAAAGGTGACAATAGATACGATCAGAAACTCAAATCTGCTAATAACAAAAGCTTCTCTGAACTTTGAGACCTCAGTGCTCTGATGTCGACCAATGATCATCAAACTTCACATGAAATTGTACTGGACCCATCACTCTCACTCTAAAATATTTTCAGATCGAAATCTCAAACCAACTCTCAAATATGGATCAAACCGTAATCTATGTTAAATTAAGAGCTTTACAGACCCAAGTATGCTTGATCCAAGAACCTGAACAACCTATTCGACCATTTGAGATAAAACATTCCAGATATTTTACTGATAAGGCATCCATCAATCCTTGAAAGTTTCACTTAGAAATTCGATCTAGAACTCGAGAAATAGCCAATCTCCCATGACTGTCACAGTTCGTAATATTTATCTCATCACGTCTGCAGCATTCAGCTTCAATCGATCGGTTCACAATCCAAAACTATCACGAATCGACTAAAATTGTTATCAAAACGACCAGCTCGTCAACTCTCTAACCCAACTGACAGCTCCTAAAAAGTCTCACAAATGTCTCAAAACAACCAAAATATCACAGTGGGTATGAATTTCATCCCCCTCCACTCAATAGATCATAGCGCCGTCAATCCTCAATGAAATCACTCGATTCTTTAGCCTTGATTGTAGCCTTGGTTGAGTGCTTTCCAACCATATCCTTCCTCGTGCGAGTGGACCTCCGAAGCTTCCTGAAACTTCAAAAAACATCGTGAGGATCAACTTGAACACCATTGGTCCAAAAGTAAAGCAATGAGAGCAAAAGAGTTTTTAGTTTATCTTTTCTCACTCAACTTTTACCACAAGAACGGCTTGAACACAATTGTTTCCTAATTGTACACACAATTAGGAAACACTAGACATCACTAAGATTAGAAGAAATCATAAAATCCTTGATACATGTTGAAGGATTCTTTGCAAAAAATAAATACGCAAAAGTGCATAACAAGAATGAGACAATTAAGTCTTCGACTAATATAGAGTAAATATTACAACCTGAAAATGATCTATAATGAGAAGAATGACAAAAAGAAACGGTGAAGCTATCACTAGGTTGAGATACTCTTCCTCAAAGTTCCTCATGATCCATGCCTCATGATTGATCTTTGATATGCAATGACATCGAATATCGACCCAAACGTTGAAAAAAATGTTCACTAGATAGTTGAGATTCATTCTTTGTCACAACAAGATATACACCGTCAGATCTCAAACCTCTCCTAATGTAACAATCAGAAGGATCATCAAAAGTTGTAAGTCCATCATCTTATTCATGAACTCATCACCAAAATACAAAATTTTACGTTTCGGTCGCAAATCATCTTTGAAGTACTTCTTTAATAAAGAAACAGGGAAGGTCGGATGCAATTGCCACTCGAGAGGAAGGTCTAAAGTATAGACATCTTGGTACAGATTCTTGACGATCACAAAAGATCTTGCAAACATTGATGAGAGCTTCGTTAATATTTCTTCCAGAAGGATGAAATTTTTCATACTCAACCATATTTCTTCGTCCACTTGGAACTTCACTTGCCGCCGATGCTTGTTTACTTGCTTCTTGTAACGTTGCTGCGCTTTTTCGATGTTCATTTTTACTTGTTCCTTGCGTTGCTGCATTTCTATCACTAACTCCTCAGCTGATGTCTGTCGTGTTCTTGATTGTGTCGATGTAGAACTCAATGCAAGAGTAAAGTTAAGAGGTTCTTCTAGCTCACATCCGTAAGTCAACAAGAAAAATGATTCGTCGATTATTGTATACTTTGTGGAGTGTAGCAATACTCTGCAAGACTGAGCCACTCTGTCCTGTAAACCCTCTGCGGTCCTATCGATCAACTACCCCCCCCCCCCCCGATCTCGCAACCTCCACGATCGTCATCCACGAATCTGCAACATGTCGGGTCTGTCTCTCACTCAGGGGTCACCTCTGATGGCTTTGATGGAAGCACACCATGAACTTGAAGGGAAAATGCTGAGTTCACTCATTCATACACCCACAAACTTATCAACTAAAAATCTCCTTAAACACATCAACTAAAAATCCTCCATTCTAACAACGTCTCTCAAGTTCTCACATGCTAAAAATATCCCACACTCTCTATATTACTCAAGTTGTCATTACGACAATGTGAAACAAGGATGAGGAGCTCTTCTCTACTCCTCTATTTATACATTCTAGGTTTTTACTTTGGTACCCTTCGGTAACTCAGCCGTAACTACTTTTACCGAGTTTTACTAAGATATTACTTAAGGTAAAAGCATTAATCACATGGGCTTCTTACCTTTTCACATGGGCTTATTCCTTCAAAGTCAACAACTTCTAGAAGGATTCTGGAATATTCTCAAGGAATCTCGAATTTCCACCCCCCCTCTACACTAGGACCCACTAAAAAGGAAACATGTGGAATCTCTTCTTGTTTTTAATGCCCACAAAGTCCACAACTTTAATCCAACCACTAATATCAAGTCAAAAAGAAGATAAGGGATACTTTCCACCTCCTTTCTACCTTTTAGACAAGATGACAAGATAGTAGTGCTCACTCTTTAGCAAATATCTGAATTCTGCCAAAAGTACAGCTAAGTTTAACCATAACTAACTTTTAGCTAGTCATGACTAACTTGATACATCCTTAAAGTACTTTGGCAGCCAATAAACATTCTCAACACTTAGTTATAACTAAACACCTTACTAATAGACAAACTTCCAATGTGTAACATAGGTCGTTACATTTTACCCCCGGACTAAATTTTTGCTCCGTCCTCGGAGTGAAGAGAGAACTTTCGTCGATGAAACAACTTCAACTTGTCATGATTTACTCGATCAAATCTCCTTCCTCCCAGCTCCTGAAGGTCATATGTGAAGTTGCTCCACACCTTATCTACAACAAAAGGACCAAAATATCTCGGAAGAAACTTCTTCCTAGCCCTCTTGAATCTGATAACATCATACAACATAACCCAATCTCTGACTTGAAAAGGTTTTACCTCCCTCTTGCCCAACCGTTTGTCGTAACTCTTCTTTTGATACGCCTGAGCTCGTTCCATCCGGATCATTGCTACCGCTCGGGTCTCTTCCAACTCCATGAGTTGCTCCCTTCTTGATCTGACCACGTCTTCTCCTCTCGACCTCTTCAACTTTCGTTGAATAGTTTGAAAAGTATCCAATTCGAATTGGATCGGCAACTTGGACTCCACTCCATAAACCAGTCGAAATGGGGAGTATCCATTAGAAGTCTTTGTTGTCGTTCGGTACTCCCATAAGATGGCATGTAGCCTCTTATCCCAAATATGTTTCGCAGTTTCAACACCAGCATCTTTGGCGAGCATCATACAAAGTGTAAGATTGGTCTTCTCCGCAAGACCATTAGCATTTGGTTTGTATGAAGTCGTTACTCGTGGCTTGATAGAAAAGTGTTGTAGCATAGCAGTAGTCATGCTCCCTACAAACTCTCCTCCTCTATCTGAGACCAACTCTAACGGACATCCAAATCTCGTGATGATCCTCTCCCATAGGAATCTACCGACTTCTGTTTCATTGGTCTCTCTCAAAGGTCTAGCCTCTACCCACTTGGTACAATAGTCAGTGGCGACTACAATGTATCTATCGCCTCGAGGTGTCTTATTAAGAGGACCTACAAGGTCAATACCCCATTTCTCAAACGGCCCTAATACTGGAATTGATCTTAACGGAGGTGTTCTAGTAGACTTTAGAGCAAATGCTTGACATACGTCACAAGTTTTACAATAGTCTAAACACTCTTTGAAAATCCCTCTCCAGTGATAACTCGCATCCAAAATCTTGAAGGCTGTTATCTTACCAGCAAAGTAACCTCCGCAAACAGTTCCGTCGTGAAACTCGTGCATTAGCTTGAATGCCTCCTTCTGATCAACTGCTCTCCTTAGTAACCCATCTGCTCCTTGATGAAACAGAATTCTCTCCACCATGGTGTAAGGTTTGCATCTCTTGATCAACGCGTTACGTTCTCGGGTATGCATACCTTCTGGAAAAGAGCCATCTACAAGGAAACTCCAGATTTCCTTATACTCGTCCGGTATCTCCTCGATGCTTGTGATGGTCATCAGATGCTCGTCTGGAAATGAATCATCAAACGGTTCTTCTCCCTCATCATCATAAGCCCTTGACAAAAGATCAGCATTCGCATGCTTCTTCCCTGGTCTATCTTCGATCACATAATCGTATTCTGTTAGAAGGATCTTCCAACGAGCAATACGACCTTCGGCATTAAGCTTATTAAAGATATACTTTAAAGCCTTGTGATCTGTGACTATGGAAAATTTCCCTCCTAGCAAGTAGTGTCGAAATTTCTTCAATCCAAAGATCACAGCTAAACCTTCTCGTTCAGTCACGGAGTAATTCTTCTCCGCTGGAACCATCTGCCTACTAGCATAAGCTATAGGATGATCATGCCCATCTCCATCTAGCTGACTTAATGTACATCCGATTGCTACATTGGAGGCATCCGTATACAGAATAAATGCTTTACTCCACTCAGGTTTAGCAAGTATAGGAGCTGTCACTAATGCCTTTTTCAGCTCCTCAAATGCTTCCTTTGCCTTCTGATCATGCACTATCAAGTCAAAATCAACTCCCTTCTTCATGTACATAGTCAAAGCTATTGCTTTGTTTGAGAAGGAAAAGACAAACCTACGATAATATCCAACCATGCCAAGAAACTGCCTCAACTTTGTCAAGTTGATCGGAAATGGAAGATCCACAATCTTCTTCACCTTCTCAGGATCTACCGCAATCCCATTCTTGGAAATGATGTGCCCTAACAGCAGACCTTCTTCGCAGCCAAAGATGCACTTCTTTGGATTTAGAGAAGCGTTGGCTTGCTCCAACCGCTGCAAAACTTTGATCACATGATCAAAGTGGTCCTCCTTTCGTCCGTACACACAGAAATCGTCAATGAAATCTCGAACAAACTTCCCTATGAATGGTTCAAACACCTTGTTCATGAACCTTTGAAACGTGGCCGGAGCATTACACAATCCGAATGGCATCACTCGAAATGCAAATGTTCCCCAAGGAGTAGTAAAAGTAGTCAACTGTTGGTACTCCTGTGCTATCTTGATCTGGTTATACCCACTATAACCATCACCAAAGCTCTACCACTCATGACCAGCAACTTCCTCCAAAATCTCATCTATAAATGGTAGAGGATAATAATCCTTCTTGGTAACTGCATTCAGCTTCTTATAGTCTATGCACACTCGCAGCTTACCATTCTTCTTCTTGACAATCACAATGGGTGAAACCCATTCTGAGTTCTCCACCTCATAGATGAAACTCGCCTCCTTCAACTTGTCTATCTCCTCCTTGACCATCATTGCCGTTGTGGGATTGACCCTTCTCTGCTTCTGTCGAACTGGTCTTGCGTGTTCCTCCAATTCGATTCGATGAGTCTCGAGAGTCACCTCCTTCAAATCCTTGTAGCTGAAAGCAAACACATGGATATATTTTTGAAATATATCTAGGAATCTACTTTTCTCTTCTTGAGTGACATTGATACCAAACTTCAGGGTAGAGAGTCTTCTCACAATCTCTGCCTCACTCAACTCTTCTTTGTCAGGATCTTTCTCCACTGCTGGTCGAGGCAACAAGTCAATAGCACTAAGCTGATGTAATGATTCATCTCGACCAAATCCTTCGTCCTCAGACGAGGATTCTTGATCGTAAGAATCTCCAGTATCTACTTCTGATACACTCTGATCATCCTCCGTATCAGATTCCCAGTAGTCACTAGTGGGTCTATCAGAGTCAGAAGTCACAACTCCAACACCCGAGAGAGGAACTATCACTCTATGATCTCTAGGCCCAATCCGTAAGTATCCCTTGTGCCACCTATCCGTGGTGCGCACAGCTCTCAACCAAGGCCTACCTAGGAGCAAATCATAACTAGAGTCCTTTAACACTTGAAAGGACATCAATGTTTGAACTCCCATCACAGACACGACCACCTTCTCTAACACACCAAGAGGTCTTACCCGTTGCTTGTTAGCCATCCCCACGACAATGCTAGCCGGGCGAGTTGGTTCCATCCCCAACTTCTTCATCAACCTCTCCGATATGACATTGACAGCCGATCCTCCATCCACCAATACGTCAGAGACGTAATGACCATTCAACCGGACTTCAATCTTTGAAGCCCTAGTGCATACCTCTGAAGCATGCACATCCACCACACCAACTCCCACAGACTTTGATGTCTTGCTCTTGGGTTTCTTCTTCTTCCTTCTCTTAGAACTCAGTCCTCCTCTGAGTTCCCTTCGTAAGCTGGGATTAAGTGCGATCAATTGTCCAACAGTGATGTTAGCTTTCTGAGCACCCACATCTTCAACCACATCATATCCCGTTTGGGAAGATGAAATGGTGAAATCCGCCATCCCCAGTTTCCTTCTTGGCTCCCTTGGTGTACTCGAAACATTACTCGAACGAGTACTTCTACTTGCTGACTCCTCCATGAAAACCGGTTCATCAGAAAATCGAGTTCTTTTCCTTTCTTGAGCTAAAAGCTCCACCGGTGCATGAGAAGAGTTTGAACTCTCTCCTTTCTCGTAGATGGGCCGATATCGATAGTAACCACCCCCTTGTCTCGTCCTTGTGATGGATTTCTTCCACCCACATTCATTCTGACAGCTTCGGCATCTCTTGCTCCATTGTTAGGACAATTTCGCTGGAAATGAGAACCTCCACACGTCCAACAAGTGATTCCTCCAAAGTTACCTTGGTTGCCTCCAAAGTTACCTTGATTTCCTCGGTTAGGATTGTTGTCGTAACCTCTTGGACCTCCTCCTCCACCTTTGTTCCTCCATTCGCGTAACTGCACCACGTTTATCTTGAGATCCGCAAGAGTATCGGTGATGCTCTTCAACTCAGCATGGAAATCAGAGGTGGCAGTAGACATCGCTGTAGGGATAAATGGTCTTGGCACCACCGTTGGAGTAGGAGCTGACGTTGAAGCAATCACCAATTGTGATGGTGCAGGTGCGATTGTTGTGACTACACCAGGAGTCGAAGTTGACGCCAGAGCAGCATGATGAGGTTGGATGATATCTCCTTCATCCAAACTCTCTTCCATATTTATCGCTATCTTGATGGCCTCCGCTTTGGTTGTTGGCTTCTCGTATCTCACTTGAGTTCGAATTGAAGGCCTCAATCCTCCCACCAAGTTCTTGGTCAACACTGCTCCAATCCCCGCCATCGTTAGCTCCACATTGTCTCCACTCTTCCGTAGGACCGTCCGAAACCGTTGCTCCAACTTATCCACCCTTTCAGCATATTGCCGAACTTTCTCGTCGTCTCGTTGCTTCAAATGAGTAAGCTCCACCATGAGCTTCTCATAACTCTCTTCTGGAAGAAATTCTTCGATGAGTGCATTACTCAACGTCTCCCATGTGTCCTCAACTGCACTAGGTGTCTTGCTCTTCACTCGGTCTTTATACCACGTAAGAGCAAAATCTTCTAAAAACTCTGGCAGTAACAACACCCATTCTTCCTTCCTTCTCACGTTGTTTCCGATGCAACCCCTTTTGAAATCTCGTACAAATGGTTCTACATCTTCATTGTCCTTCCCATGAAACACTGGTAACTTCTCCATCTTGTAACTACTCTTCTACACTTCCAATTTTCGTGCAATAACTACTCGCTAAAAGAGCACGAACATCACCAATTCCATTCGCGAATAACTACCATAGGTAAAATAAAAGGAAATGGTTGTAACAACACCTCTTGTGCCATCTCTTCTCCCAAGGTAATCATGAGTCTGAGTCGCATCACCGCCTTCTCCACCATCCGAATGACGATCTCCATCACAACTCAACTGAGTCCTCTTTTGAAGTCGACAACTTCTCCGTCTCCGCTCTTTGAGTCTCGTCCAACTTCTCGACTACTGACGTAAGTAGGGCGGCCACATCTACGCACTTGTGTCCTCTGGATAGATCACCCACTCCACAACTTGGACAAGGATCTTCGCCTAGAAGATGAATTGGCGCTGGTGACGATGGACCCACTCGAAGACTTAAATCAGTAAACTCCCGCTTCCCTTTAGCTCTCTCGGTTCTGATTCTAGTTGGACAATTCACTACTTTGTGTCCCAACCCTCTACAAAAATAACACCACAAGTCGGTTTCTACTCTTCTCCTCGGAGATTCTACTTGAGGTTTAGTACTAGGGTTTTCAAACTCGACGATAATCTCTCTCGAACTTTCTCCGACACTTACTATGACATCTAAACCTTGAGGAATGTTTCTAAGTCTAACTTTCCAATCTTTTAAATTTCCACTCATGTTGCACCTTCTCAACCATTAAGTGGACAAAATATCATAGAGGAAAATAATTCTACATCACTTTCTTAACTCTTCCGAGCTTTATATTGGAAATCGTGTATTATACATGCTATACACGAAATAAAATCTAATCTAAAATTAACTATCGAAGATATGATCCTCCTCACCATCATTTGTACTAATCACAACAGACATCTTGAACTCACTCTTGTAAAAATCCAACTCTACTTCACCAGGAGCATTCGTGGCCTCCACAGTGAATGATGCTTTAAACTCGGCTTTCTTCAAATCTGTGCCAATGGTCACGGAAGCTTCTTCGTATAGGGTAAAGAGGGCACCCCAAGTGCTATAGATGCGGGTTCGTAACTCATCTATACTCAACTTGGGCTTCTCCGTCTCTGTTCGAACTCCTAAACGTCTCTTCTTCCACCTCGTCATTCGAACAGGATTCCCCATGAAGTATCTTCAAGACCTCCTTGTATGCCGAAACGTGTATCTCTTAGTTGGTAAGAGATCTCTCCAAGATTTTTGTTATCTCCAGTAGCTCAACCTCCAAGCTACTAAATCATGAAGTTTCAACAGAAACTTCCCTAATCAGAAGAGATGGTGATGACTGTACAAATTTTCAGAGAACTGAAATTTGTATATTTTCACTTCC
This sequence comes from Asterella californica, assembly GCA_036924285.1. Taxonomy (NCBI): domain Eukaryota; kingdom Viridiplantae; phylum Streptophyta; class Marchantiopsida; order Marchantiales; family Aytoniaceae; genus Asterella; species Asterella californica. The sequence continues at coordinate 1,756,188 of JAYKYS010000013.1, forward strand.
CTCATGGTTGTCAACCCCCTCCACTTTGAAAAATTCTTTCTCCCTCTTCAGACCTCATCTTCTCATGATTTCTTTTGTCCTGGATAGCTTATCAGCCACTCTAAAACACTGGAAAGTTTCTCAGGAAAATAAAATTCACAGAAAATCTGACAATGACTGTAAATTTTTTCCAGATAACAGAATTCCTCAACTCTCACGAATAGACCCCTTTAACTTTGAAAATTCATTGCTCCCTCTCTAGACCACCTTTTCCTATGATTTCTTTTGTCTTAGATAGGTTATCAGCCAATCTAAAACACTGGAAAGTATCACAGGAAAATAAAATTCACAGAAAAGTTGACAGCGACTGTACAAATTTTCCAGAGAGCAGAATTTCTAAACTCACAAATTTATCTCCTCTAATAACTTTTCTCTCCTCCTTCCTCTACAACTCTTGTTGCACACTCTTTCAACTCTCCTCAAACCCTTTCTAAGTGAACAAGATGTAAAGAATGACTTCGAACGCGTCATATATCACTACGAGATACACGAAAGGTTCTAACGTTGCTAACATCGCGTTAGCTCTGTCTCCTCCCAACGTTCTCTCCATGTGCTCTCTCATAATCTCCTTTTGTCGAATATAGAACTAAACTCTAAACATCGTTCAACGATCCCTTCAAGTGAGGTCCCGGCAACAGAACCAAAAATGTAAACCCTCCGCGGTCCTATCGATCAACTACCCCCCCCCCCCCCCCGATCTCGCAACCTCCACGATCGTCATCCACGAATCTGCAACATGTCGGGTCTGTCTCTCACTCAGGGGTCACCTCTGATGGCTTTGATGGAAGCACACCATGAACTTGAAGGGAAAATGCTGAGTTCACTCATTCATACACCCACAAACTTATCAACTAAAAATCTCCTTAAACACATCAACTAAAAATCCTCCATTCTAACAACGTCTCTCAAGTTCTCACATGCTAAAAATATCCCACACTCTCTATATTACTCAAGTTGTCATTACGACAATGTGAAACAAGGATGAGGAGCTCTTCTCTACTCCTCTATTTATACATTCTAGGTTTTTACTTTGGTACCCTCCGGTAACTCAGCCGTAACTACTTTTACCGGGTTTTACTAAGATATTACTTAAGGTAAAAGCATTAATCACATGGGCTTCTTACCTTTTCACATGGGCTTATTCCTTCAAAGTCAACAACTTCTAGAAGGATTCTGGAATATTCTCAAGGAATCTCGAATTTCCACCCCCCTCTCTACACTATGACCCACTAAAAAGGAAACATGTGGAATCTCTTCTTGTTTTTAATGCCCACAAAGTGCACAACTTTAATCCAACCACTAATATCAAGTCAAAAAGAAGATAAGGGATACTTTCCACCTCCTTTCTACCTTTTAGACAAGATGACAAGATAGTAGTGCTCACTCTTTAGCAAATATCTGAATTCTGCCAAAAGTACAGCTAAGTTTAACCATAACTAACTTTTAGCTAGTCATGACTAACTTGATACATCCTTAAAGTACTTTGGCAGCCAATAAACATTCTCAACACTTAGTTATAACTAAACACCTTACTAATAGACAAACTTCCAATGTGTAACATAGGTCGTTACAGTCCAATCACTTTCCATACTCACATAATTCATCAAGTATTGATTCAGAATCGAGTTAACTCGTTTGGTTTGTCCATCCGTTTCGAGATGAAAAGTAGTACTAAATTTTAACTTAGTCCTCAACTTTTGAAACAAATGTTTTCATAAGGCACTTGTGAACATAGAGTCTCTGTTTGAAGTAATACTCTAGGATAATCCATGCGAACGCCACCAAGTATCTAAGAACAACTGAGAAGTCATGAATGTTGTCGTGCTATCCAAGGTCGGGGTAAATTTTGCTAGTTAACTATCACAAAAATTTAGTTGTATCCGTTCGAGTCAGGTACAGACGTAATGAAGTCCATGTTGATGCTTTCTCAAGGTCTGGGTGGAATCGGCAAAGGATGAAGCAACCCTAATTTATTTGCATAAGAAACTCGGTTCGCCTGACAGATTATGCATGTTTTCACAAAGTGAGAAGCGTCTATTTTCATGCTAGACCAATAAAACCTTTTAGCTATTATTGCTAAAGTGGAATTTTCTCTTTTATGATCTGATAAGGATACATCGTGACACTCTTTAAGCAACTTAGTCTTAAGTTTTCCTTGTCTCACATAAACCCCATTTTGTTTAAACGTGAGTAATCCATGTCTCAATTGCATGTTCTGCAACTTCACTCTTCGCTCGAGTTGTTCCAAGTACTCTTTCGTTTGATCATCGCTCATGTAACCTTCAATATTCGTCTCTCCAAGTCCGACTCCTTAGAATACATAACTCGTAAAATATATGTTGACGATGGAAGATATTTTTATTGGGACTCAAAACGTCCGGGACCACATTGTCCTTTCTCGCTACCTCAAGTGTTTAAACGACCTTGGCAAGGATTGCCACTTGCTTCAACTGCATTGTGAACTGATCAAAACCGTGCTCGAGGTTTGACTTGTTGCTGAAAAGCATCTCTTAGATGTTTGCACACAAATATGGAGCAAGTTCAAAGATCTTGTACGATCACTTGTAGTCAAAACAGTGCAGTAGCATAGAGCAAACTACATCATGTACATCTGTATCGTGTATATAAGACGGGCGTGCACTAAAAGAGAGTCCAGTAACGAGTTTAGTATAGTGCACGAGTACACAAGAGATCTCACAAAAGACCACTTGAAATATTGGACTCCGAAATTTCTTAAGTTTTTTCGTTAGATGACTCTCGTGACAAGCTCCAAGAGGTAAATCTGTCAAATCTGTCTGTCAAATTTGTCTCACGAAAGACTCAAAACAACCAGAAGAATTAGATCGAATTGGCAATATGAAAACACAAAACTGTAACGTGTAGGTAATACACTGTACGCAAGGGGGTTTATGAATGTAAGCCATTGCCCGAGGGCATGGCTTACATTATCTGAGGGTGTGGGGTTACGGAGCTTAACCTCACGCTGGGCAGTGCATTACACATGCTTGAATCACGAGTGAAAATTGTAATCGAACTCGTGATATTATGCTCGTTACCCGTGACATTATGCTTGCTGCGCGTGGTATTGTCCTCCCTCAATGATATCCATTGAGAGAGGATATTCGCCCGTGTACATTAATTAATGTTCGAACCTTTCCGACGGAAAGGGTTAGAACATTAATTAATGTCCTCTGGAAACGGCACGATTTGACATTTAGTGTCTCGGATTTATCCTCCCAGCAACGCATCAGCCCGGACTCCACTTATGGATTATATCCTGATGAATTGACTACTCCGAGACTGATTAATATATATCACTTATGAATTAATTTGAATTTTTTCAATAACTTATTATAATATATTTTTATAGCATTTAGACGTTTTCTGAAAAGAGAAAACGAAATTCACTGTCCAAGGCTGTGGGGAAGGATACTATGCTTGCGGAGAAAAATTTGAGAATGGTTTACGCACTGGAAAAATTTCGGTCGAACAACGTATTGTCACGGGCAGTGCATTACCTTATACCTACCAAGGAGAGGCGTTGGAACTTTCGCAATTTGAATACTGCCAACAATCTCACTTCTTCCAAGGACCGCCACTGTATGACGATACGCTTGAGATAGATAAGGTACGTAGGTAAGATTCATCCACGTGGGCACTCGTAGCTAAACGGGAAAAGAAAGCTCCTCTGACAGATCCTACGACGGTCAGATACGGACACAGGATTTCGTACAGTACGACTAAACTGCTATATGGGATACTGCTCCGATTCTAAGGACGACAGCTCCACTGGTACCCTCCAGTTGCCCGGATTTCGCGAAAGTTTCGGGACGATAAGGGAAGTGACCAGTACGTAAGGTTAAAGTGCTTCTTGCTCCCTTTACAAACCAGCTTTTGTACTTTGTCGGAATTATATCCACAAAACTATTTCTCTTTTCTTCTTTTTCATTACCGATATCACCTTTTCCCTGCTCGGTGATCTTTCCAGCTATGACTTGTACTCGGTCATCATACCTTTTATCTCGGTCGTCATCGTCCATCCGCACTCACTTTCGTCCAGCCGCACTCATTCGTGTCGAGTTTGTAGATGGACAAGCATCATATAGAATTGCGTCTCTTAAGATCCCCAAGTGTCTGAGTGCGTGTGGGTTCAGTGAGGTGAAAAGTGTGTTCGTTTAGAATCTTTAGATCAGTTTTAGCTTCATGCTCTAGAAACAGACAGGCAGGTAGCGTGTCATGCAGGTGAGACTGCATGAGACTGCAGCTTTTCCCTACCTAGAGCGCCACCGATCAACTGGATGTCGTCAAATATCTTTGATGGTAACGACATAGATGTAGAAACGAAGAGAATATGTGAAGCCACAACGACTGGCAGGAAGTAAATCTTCTCACTAGGAAGTTTAGTTTTTATCATGCGAAAGCGATTGAAAGGGCAGATTCTACGCAACTCAAGCTTATCTTGGGACTGTGATCCTCTGTTGTTTTAGGCCCATCTCGCTTGGGGATTTCATGTGCGATGACCGAACAAAACATGTCAACTGTTATCCCGATGATGGAAGTACAAATAAAACCATTAACGTTGTGTTTACAGAGTCGCGTTGCTTAGAAAATAAAACGTTTTTTTCTTGTTCGGTTTGTTTTTTGAGCTATTTTCCCATAGAGCTTTGCTCTTACACGGATTACACCACCTCTTGCAATACCCCGTTTGCGGCTACCCGAGTCGCCCATGCGAACCAGGAGGTAAGGGTTTTCTTTTATACCCGACACTAAAATCCACAAACGAATCTACAAGCCAACCCCAGCCACCGACAAGAATATAAAATGTTAGATGTCACCGAATAAACATGTATATGTAAACTGCATGTTACTTTGCGACCAACAAAACTAGTGACTAATTCGATTGAGAGTTTGTAAACTCTTTTTCTTCTCAAGCATGCATATTATCCACCCTCTTCCAAGTTCGCAAAGGAGAATATGCATATGATTTAATTTATTATCTAATCAGAAAAGTTAGATAATAAATTAATTGTCTGCTTATTATTCACCCTTTTCTAAGTTGGAAACAGAGTAATATGTATATGGTTTAATTTCTTATTTCACGATACAAAGAATTAAATAATAAATTAATTATCTCATTAATTATCTGATTCTTTGCTTGTAGCCTCCCATAAGTATCCCGTAATTATCTCTTAGAAGTGAGTCTCTCTTCTCTTATTGGTTATGTTGGGATCTTCTCATATCTCCAAGCCGATTTATCATTTAATATTAGAGATATTTTTCTGTTTATTGTCAATTTAGTATAAAAATTTTATTAACATTTATGTATGTTCTGATAACAACAAGCGGACAACAGTTTCCATAAGTTCATGTTGTATGCATATTCTCAAAGTCAACAAGACAATTCTGCACAAATGTAGTCTTTACATAATCACTCTTGAGGTGAATAAGAAATAAGAGCCACGAACGAGCCTAACAAAATTATGCATGCAACATGAGATTCTGGCCAGTTCTATGAGCTTCTCACCGGAGGAAAGAAAAGTACAAGCAAAGAAATAGAAAAGAAATTGCAGATGAGGACCGGTGAGAAGAGTCAGACTTGGTTACTTAGATAGAGAACTGTTTTTGGGTTTGTGTTTTCAGAAAATATGTAAAATATTAATATGAACTATTAAGTGTTGACAAAACTCACAACTGTAAATTCTCCATACATAACCTATACGTTTAGTGCACAAAATTGCTAGAAAATATAAATATGGATCGTATCACCAAAAAGCCACTAAACTCCTAGTGCGAGTATAAAAGGAAAAAAAATCCTTTTTTTTTTCTCCCTATGGTTTTTGGTTTGAAGAGAATATTTGGCTTTATTCAAAGAAACCACAGAATTTTTCTTCTGGACATTTTCAATCGATACTCAACAATGTACTTCCAAGTGAGTTGCAGAGTGAAATACTATTAGGAAGTTTTGATTTTAGACATTGCTTGACAGATTCTATCATTGAAAGAAAACTTAATCAGCACAAATATTGTACGCTTATCAGTTAAATTTCTTTGCTCCCAAGACAGTGAACCGGAAAATGTGTTCCTGCTGGTTACCAGGACTATTTCTTAAGGCACTGGGGTGTAATGAACGTGATAGTCTCTCCCATGCTTATTACAAAAACACAAAATACTACACTTGCAATGGAATTGCGAAGCAAGACGATAGGGATGTATCAGGATCCGAACTTCTTTTTCTCTCTCCTTTAAACCACAGGTAGCACTATATTAGCGGTGGGATATTCCACCTGAATCAGTTTCAGTTCAAAATTTCGGAGATTACCTCCGGCGGGTAGCTCACCGAAACTGCACCTACTTGTCATGTTTTTATTTGTTATCTAAAGTTGATGATCTAGGGCTCAAACTAACAAGAATCTTGAGACTTACAAAATGAGCCATAGATGTCTTAAAACAGAGATCTGACGACTGAAAAATAAATCAAAAAAGAAAGCTGTGATGTGAACCACAAGTAAAGAATATACTCTTTTTTGAATTTGAAAAGTTCTCCTATCGAATGAACTCTTGTTATAGTGAGAAAATTTTGTTACAGTGATGGACTCGCCTGAAATGAAAATCACTTTTCTGGAATTCAGTTTTCTGAGAGAATTTATCAGAAATTATAATCAAAATTAGATTTTTTTGACAAAAATTTTACTTCAAATCACGATTCGAACCTGAGACCTCTGCCTCTCCGTATTCGAACCTCAATCATCTGAGTTACGACGCTTTTGATACAAGACAACGTTGCTGCTTTTATACCCCGACCTGTGGTTTAAGAACACCTGCATATCATTCACCTCTTCCATCTTTCGATGGAGAATACAAATATCCAGCCGTTTAATTTAATACCTAATCGTTTCTGCATGAGAGGTTAGGTATTAAATTAAAATTAAACTTAATGAACTATTAGAGTAAACTAATGTATTAATGAGTATAGGTTCTTGGACTTGTACCTTCTGAAGCGCTGCAATAGAGTCAAGACTTATGATTTATCTCTTGCTCTCTTTGTGTTTTGAGAAATGAACTAACAATTAATATTTATAAAAAATTGATTATTTTTATCTATTATATATATATTTTTTGCTTAACACTTATATATTTCTTTGATAACAATAAACGATTAGAAATTCCCAAAGTTTCTCGAGCATGAATATTAGCCACTCCTTCCACTTACTAATACGACAAACGAATACGTAAAGTATTTTGAGAAAAACAATCTCTCTCATAGTGTAATATTTTGTCCTTTATGCCCATAATGCTCAGAGGTGTTTTACTCGTATGGATTATCCAGCACAGGTGTGCTTAAGCGTCATTTTAAAAGAAGAGCATCTGCACAATCATAAGTTGCGGACTATTCGAGACACAATAAAGTTATAACTATGCTAACGCATAGCGGAAAAGAGAAGTAACTTTGCGATCAAAGATTTAGGTTTCACATTGTTGAGTATTTTTCCCCAGGCAGTTGAGAAAACAATGGTCTAAATTTTCCCAGTTTGCTCCTCTTGCACCGTTCCTTAGGTGACGTTTGTTGTGAAGGAGCTTTGCATTTTGTAGTCATTAACTGCTATGAAGATGGGATCTAATGATTCCAGTCGGTCTATTCTCCTTTAGACATGAGTTGAAGGAGCACGGAGATGAGCGAGAGTGTAGGCATGCGAAATCTCTAAAAGCTTGAAGTCTATGGCCAGCAACCATACCTCGCCTCCACTGAATTGTTGGAACGACTGACATATGCCACCACGAACTCTTTTCCTCATCATCATGCTGAGTCAGCATTGCTCCAAGTCTCAACATACTCCAGTTAGTGTGCAGTTGGAAGGAACGCCTCCAACGGATCACCTCAAGATGAGAGTAGATGTCAACTTATCCTTGAGCTCTACAGAAGCTCGCTAGTGCTCTTTCTGTCCAGGTGCAGGTAGTCCGCATCTTCACAGACATGTCTATTTCACCGAGTCTCTCTCCGAGACAGTCATCTTCTCATTGTCACTCCTGGTCCACCTTCATTAGCTTGATCAATGGCTTCATAATTGCACTAAACCCTTTCACGTATCGACATAAAAGTTCATCAATCAACAAATACTCGAACTCGACTCACATATATGAGACATGAGATACATGCAATGACTTATCTTCTTCTCTCACCACCAACAAGTCTTGAGTCCTACTCTGGATCAAGGCTCTCTCCATGTCATTGAATCTGTATGGGCGTCAAAAGATTGACATGTCACTAGCTAAGTTGATCCTTATACCTAATCCTTTCAAGTTGCCCAAATCCTTCATACTGGAGGTAAAAAAATTCCTATAGCTCTTCAGGAATCTTTGAACTCTTCATCTCTCCTCTCCTATGAGCTTGGGTCCAATCTCTGACTCCCAAGTATCCTCTATCATCACGTTAGATATAGAAGACGAAGTTGTTGACTGCTATCTTGCAGTCTCTGGAGCAGTTTTTTTCTGCTCACCATCAACAACCTCCACCTCCACTGTGCGAAAAACTCCTGCAGTCCTAGCTGCAAGCTCCACACTCCCTCCTACTGCATCTCATGATGTCTAAGGACGACGAACTTCACATGCCTCGCCCCTAGCATTTGCTTCCACTGACCCGATAGACAAAGAGCTCAGAAGTGTCCGTCAGTAATACCAATCGATCGCATCCGACGCTGCTCAGCCAAGCCAAGGTTAACAATACACGTCAAGCAGTTCAAGTCCATTGCTTGACCCAACACTTGACTACGTGAAGTCTCTGACATCGAAGCTACTACCGTCATACTCGTAGAGAAATCCATCGCTCGCTCGCTCTCATCGGATTGAGCTCCACTAACTATTGTAATTGAGCATCCCACACAAGCCCAAGTCCTCCATCTCTATAAGCATGTGACGCTAGAAAGCTCACCAAAGTGGACAATATCCCTAAGTAGTCCCACTAGGTTCACCACTGCCATGGGTGACCTATCGACGACTCTCACTACTTGAGATTGTCGTCTTGCATCCAAGATGCCATCGATCGTGAGATGAACTAGCCGTCTCACTACATCGTGTGCGCGCTTAAGCACCTTCTTCAGTAACAAGTTCGTCCATCACAACCGTGGATGATGTGCACGAGATCCCGCTCTTGCTGCGTCCAACAGCACTGCTGGTCTAACCCAAGATTGCACTTTGTGCACACTCGTCATCATTTGTATACGAGCATCATCCAACAAAGGAACTTTCTCCAAGATGTATGGTCGAGAATTCACTTGATGCATCTGGAGATACCATAAGATCCGTAACATCTTCCAAAACATACTAGATCACGGGTCATATAAACCTTGATCTTTTCCGGCATGCGTTTGATCTTGACATGGTCACTCGGTCATCATCAAGTGAATAGTGTCAACAACCGTGAGATCTTACGCCACCAACAGCGAAATATCCGATGCTAATGCTTGTTGGTATCCTCTGACGGCTGATATGGACAACAACTCAGGATATCTCAACATCAAGCGTGACACATGACGCAATGAGATGCGTCTCATAATCTCATCTCTCTTCACATACAAGTATCGTTGTACTCGTATGCTTACCTGCAATATCGTAGCCAAACCTGTGCTGATCTCTCCAAACAACTCCAACACACACACGCTCCTCTGGATACTATCGTACAATAAGAGTCGTATCCAACGGTGATAAGGTCATAGGACCAGTAACAAGAACAACTCTCTATTCCTCTACTGACGGTACTTCACTCCAAGCCTGCTGCACCAACCGATCAGCATACTGTTGCAACTCTTCACTCGAACTCCAGAGTGGAACATCCAAGGCAGATTGTACTACCGTAGTCATGCTATGCATGTCTCCCACCTCCACAAAGACCGGAGTATCCTCTATATGGACATTGTCATCTAACAACTCGTCTGACCAAGTGATGATCGAATTGAACCTTGCACCGGATGTCATCGTTCTTGGTGTAAGCTACGTTGTCTCAACTCTAGCACTGAATCGTACTTAGTAAGCGACTCACTCGTCTCTCACCGGATTGCCAACTAGTCTATAAGATGCTATCTCTGTCCAATAGTTGATCACGAACCCATAGGGTATAGCAAAGCACCTCCAACCAATACATCATAAGACTCCGCGACCGTAACAGTGACCTTGATCTTCACCATAGAGCCATCTATGAGATGATCCAGTCGAACTCTCACTCTCAGCATCTCGCATGTCATGTCTAGAGCTGTACCCCCTGATCCTCTTAGAGATGTCTGCAGCTAGAATGGACATCTCTTCACCTCGGACTTCCTCAAATCCAAATCAATGCATACCGTCTTCTCCAACATCAACGGCTGGCTCCAAAGTCTAACAAGACTTTCTGTGGTTGATACAACTTCTTTGAAGGTGTCACTAAACAGAAGATATCACTTCTGTTGTCCAACAACACCACACCTGATGCCAAACCAGCACGGTCAATCGCCGGCCTAGCTGGTAACTCATCTAACTTGGTAGTCACCGCTTGTCAAGTACCATTGGTAACCGTCCTGATCTTTTGACTTCATGCACACATCTACCGTCTCTCGTTGAACCACCTCAGCACTAGAGATAACTACATCCTCGCTCTCACTGAGCGTGACGATCAACTAGAACATTGGAGCTAACTCCCAATGCTCTCATATCTGTGGCTGAAAATAGTGAGACTCGTAGAACTACTGTAGCTGTCCTCAACATCAGATTTGACGTCACATCCACAGACGTCGAGGGTTGTCTCGCATCACTCCTACTCTTGGATATCGATGTCTCCAACTCCACTACATCATTCAGTAGACAGTTTAGGAATCATGGACGTGGTCCTCAATGTCTTTGATAATGTGAGTGATTGAGGAAGCTTGGTCTGCCTACCAGTCTCTCTGTATTGTGGATGTAACTCCACCGATGCACCTCGTGGCTTAGAGATACGTACTGCATCTCGAGTCATTGCTGTAGATGTCTCAATTTACCACATCAGTCATGAAATCAAAGTCAACTCCTTCTCTTTCATAAGATGCAGAAGCCTCTGTTCTTGAACCAGATCTCCGTTGAGTCATAGCCATACTAACTATTCTCTGCTCTAACTACTCAATCCGACCAGTCGGTCCATCGTCCACCATAGCGGACGGTGGATCGACTGATCTTCTCTTAGGTGCTAGACATCTACCTCCATTTTGATCACCACGGCCTCCCTGAGCTCCTCCGTCTTTGTCCATGATCAGTCTTTCTTCGCTGTAGCTCGAGATGGAGATAAAAACAACGGTCACTATTGTGACTTGGTCGTCCGGAATGCTCACATTGCTTATGCACCGCTTGAGATGTCTCTCTCAGACGTCTTGTAACCACCTCTTCTTTGTGTGCAGTTTTTTTGCTGATGAGGACCATCACATGTCCAGCAAGGACCCACTTGCTGCTGACTAGAGAAAGACGACACGAGCTTCTGTCGACTAGGTCCTCTCTCCCTCTGGTAGAGATCGTGATCATTCAACACGATCTCTACCACCACCACTACGTTGTTGCGTAGCTTGTGTTTCTCGAAAAGAGGTGGTCGTTCCATGTGGTGTCTCCTTGCTAAATCCAGTATCCACCACTCTCTCCTCACCATGTTGAGCTCAATCCGCTCAACCAACCCAAAGACAACTGCCAACGTCGGAGTGGTGTTTCTAACTCTCTTATGCAACTCTCGGTCCAATATCTCATACAAGAACTAGATTGCTTGTGCCTCCGTCACCCCTAGAGTAACGCTGATCAACCACCTCATGCGAGTAAAGCCTCCCGAAATTGCACAAGTAGTGATAAAAACATAGTTGAGAGACCAATGGGTCTCCACAACTCAATCTCCACGCTGTAGTCTCGTCTGAACTCCATAGACGATCCCTTCAAACAAACCTTTCCACGCCATGAAGGGTGTGAACAATTGTGAGTTCGACATCTATTGCAAATCGCATCAACTGTCGAACTCTTGGATGAAGTCATCTAGCTCAATGATACCCACCGTACTCGAATATCGTCGAGGTCCCATAGATCTTGTCCATGTCTCACAACAACGGTGTGGTGACACTATGTGTATCTCCAACCACGTCCATGTCTGAATCGGTGTCCTCTGTCAATGAGACCGGTGCTACTGGTTGATACCTCACACCGCTCTGTGTGAACTCATTGTTTACTGCAGCTAAATCTCTACTGGAACCTCCGTGGACCTCCGTGATGACAACCCCTCGTATCATTCGCGAACACTAAGCTCTAACCAGAGCGTCAAAACCTCATCATCACACGCGACGTCAACTTATCTAACCCCGCTCCTAGTGAGCTCACATATCTCCTACTAGGAGGTTCAAGATAATGACAACATGTATTTTTCATCACCACATGAGGTGTGTTTTCTCTAACCCATTCCAAAATAGATGCCTCTTAACCACCTCTCCTCTATGTGCGGATTATCGTACGTCCAGCAAGGATGTGTTTGCTGCTAACTAGAGAAGGACGACATGGACTTCTGCCCACTAGGTCCTCCAACACCTCCTTGGGATCTGACTATTCAGCACGATCTCTATCACCACCATCATCACGTTGCTGCGTAGCCTATGGTGCCCGAGAAGAGGTGGTCGTCTCATGTGACGCCTCTCTGCTGAACCCAGCAGTCACCATCCTCTCCTCCACCATGTTGAGCTCAATCCGCTCAACCAAACCAGACAACCGTCATTGTCGATGCGATGTCTCTAAAGAGAGTTGTATCTCTAACTCTCTTGCGCAGCTCTCGGTCTAGTATCTCATACCAAAACTAGACTGCATGTGTATCTATCACCCCTTGAGTAATGCTGATCAACCGTCTTCTGCAAATATACACCTCATGTATGCTCTCTCCAGTCTTCCGCTGGAACTCTTGCAGACTCCTCAACTTGCCGGTCGCACACCCTGATAGTTCTTCCTCAATAGTGGAATAATTGAACCACAAGGTTAAACCCTGGTGGTATCTCGCTCGTACTACTCTCTACTCCACTACTAGTGGACGCACCACTAGTAGTAGATACTCTGCCACTCGTGGATGTACCACTGCTATTAGCACCTGAACTCGTAGGTGCTACGCCTCCTGAAACTGCACCAGTAGTGATAAAAATATAGTTGAGAAAACAATGTTGTCCCATAACTTAATCTCCACATTGTAGTCCCGTCTAAACTCATGATAATCGTCCATAGGCGGTCGCTCCAAGTGTTTGGACAACCCTTCTAGACCATGAAAGATGTAAACAGTTGTGGATTCTACATCTGCTTCAGATCGCACCAACTACCAAACTCCTAGATGAAGTCATCCAGCTCAATGATATCTATCGTACTCGAGTATCATTGAGGACCCTTTGTGATCTCATAGATCTGTCCATGTCTCACAACAACGGTGTGGTGACGCTATGTGTACCTCCAATCACATCTTCGTCTGAATTGATGTCTTCCGTTGATGAGACCGGTGCTACTGGTTGGTACTTCAAACCACTCCGTGTGAACCCCCTGCTCACTACAGCTGAATCTCCGCCGGAACCTCTGTAGACGTCTGTGATGACAACCTCCCGTGTCAATCACGAATATTAAGGTCTAACCGGACCGTCGAAACCTCATCACCATACGTGACGCCAACTTGCCTAACCCCGCTCCTACTGAGCTCACCTATCCTCTACTAGGACGTTCAAGGTAAGGGCAACCTGTACCAGCTATCACCACAGACAACCTCTCACGGTTTGTTGGTTCGCAAGTCCAACCTCATCGTGAGAGACACAGTGATAGTATGACTGGTCCGCAACTCCAGTCTCACTATCGACAACACAATGGAGTGAACTCACTCCGAAAATCAAACGCCAACACAAACAAACGTGGTGCATAAACAAGAAGCAGAATATGGAGAGGTTCCAACCACAAGAAGTCCAAACGATAACCCTCCACACTCAAACATATGCTCAAAAGACAAACTCAACCTCACTCAGACTGACGCCTCCTCGTTGGTGACCACATGCACAATATATGACCACCAACTGTTATAAACTGTATCTAAGGTCACTAACTAGATGTCCAAACCTCTAGTAGCTCCAAAAGTCTCTACGTGGTAGCTCCACTAGCTCACCGAAGTCAACTACCACCAACTTCCTTCATGAGCGTCTCTAGGACATAGATAAACACTATCACAACTACAGCTTTCCCCTAGTATTATGGGGTCGTCCTACTACTCCTCTAGGAACGTTGTCGTGATGTGAATCATTTTACATTGTAAATAATTCACCTCTCTGTCAAGCGTTAGTCTCTCTGAGTGAAGTTAGGACCTTAGAGAAGTCGACACTGGAGGATGTTATATATTTTGAGTCTTAGTAGGTTGATTATCATGTTGATAGAGTTAAACTCATGGGTGTACTTACATGTCGCCCATGCATGCTTTCTAGCGTGTTTGAGTTATCTTTCAAGATTACGTGTCGCTTTACATGTCTTCGCATCTAGTTTAGGAGTTACGTTGGTACTTTAGGGGCTTGACGTGGTAGCCTATGTAAGAAATTAAATCACCACGTGGTTTGGGACACAAAAGGACAGGGGAGTGAAACTATGAACTCCCATTGGTCCAATTTTGTCTTTATATACTACTAAACTTAGTAATAGAGGTCTTAAGAGAGGTTCGAGCATTTGGTGAGGGGACTTTGAAATCTGAGAGCACGAGGAGATAGAGCTCGTCGAGCCAAGCACTGTCAGTGAAATTCTTGATCGATTTGGATCAATAAACAAGGAGTTATGTCCAATTGAAGTTCGGATTGTGCCAAAACTGCATCACTTTCGTTGATTTTGGGGTTTTGAGTGTCAATTGCAGCAGAATCGATGAAAATCGCTTCAAACTTTCGTGGTCGCGTTCTCTGTCAGCAGGGCTACGATTGCCCAAAAATTTTCATGTGATTTGAGTGACTGAGTAATTCAAGACGGCCACTGAAGCAGAGGGGGTCTGAAAAGCTCTCAATCTAGAGCAGCAACTTCAGAGAGCGAGATCTGGGCAACAGCTTCTTGAACAACTTCACAGGGTTGTTCAACATCCTGTAGACTCCAAATCCTGTAAGAATCTTCGAAAGTGATCGAGCCAATTTGCTGTTATAGGTCGAAATAGCTGTCTGAGTACTAGAAACTGCCGCAATATCTTTGATCAAAACTTTTCTGTCCATATCTTGGTGTCAGAATTTGATCTCAAGCTGAAACTTCGTGTGTGCGCTCAGTGGGACCTCTTTTACATGTAAGAGAAAGTTAGAAGTCTGAACCATCATAGTTTTTCTATTCTTGAGTGTTAAAGTTCACCGCCTGATCTTATTACTATCAGTTAGACCTGAACTTTGCTCTCTGAGTATATTAGAGGTTCCTACAAACCTGTATGAGTGTTTGTAGCGCTCTGTTGTAACCTGAAGAGCCTATCCCTTCAGTAAACCACCACAACCAGAAGCCCAACGCTTCTATGAGTAGGCACAACACAGCCTTCACGGTTAAATCACAACCATAAGGTTCCGCCCTTCCCAAGAAAACTCTCAACCCGACATCGTGCATAAAAATCTCCTACCACCTTAAACAAGTCCATAAATACTTGCACACCTCCCTAGAAGACACCAAGAGCCATTGATCTAGTGGTAAAGCCAAAGCTAAGAGCTAAATAGTTAAGCTCATTCTTCATGAATAATGTTAGGATGAGTGATTTGATTTTACTCACTCCCACACCACTGAAATTGGGCTTAGCTTACGCACGCCAGCAAGCTGGCTTGCTGGCTCGACTCGGGTCCACCTCCGCCTCCGCACTCATGCACATATGCTTCTCGAAGCCTCTAAACGCCTCCTAACATGCGTTCACTCTTCGCTCCGCTCCGCTTAGAGTAGAATATCAACTCGAGACCATACGCGCACAAGCAAGAAACACACCTCAAATAGCAACTTCGACCAACTCCACAAGGCAGAAATCTGTTAAAGATACACACGCAGACGGATTTACGTCAGATTTTTGATCATCAACGACCTTCTTTCCTCTGTAACTCATTAGATCTTTCACCAAATCAGATGATTTTTGTGCGTTGGAATCATCTTCCCAGCGTGCATCAACTACACTCATCGCCACCAGCAATTTCCAACCAACGCCTATCCGATGTCCATCGATGCGCATCTGTCGATCTCCAAATTGACCCAAAAATCTATCACAAGAAATTTCAGCAGTGCTTCCGCACTACCCCACCACAAATCCAACCAAGAATAAGTCCACACACTACTAATCCGAACAGCGATCAAACACACTCTACGCACGTGGGCATCCACAAATTGAAGATACCAACGATCTACACATTTCGAAGATACCACTGACAAAAATCTGTGATGTGAGAGTACTCGATTAGACCTCGCGACTTCAGTTCTTCGAATAATAAAGATTGCTACTCACTCCATCATACCAACCGGCAATACACAAACATTAAAGTCGAGCCACACCCACTTTGTGCATAAGAGAATTCAGATTACACTCACCAAGACTACTAACACACACTTCCAAGTAGTGCATAGACCTGGAGTTGCAAACCTAGATGTCGATGGATTAAATTGCAACTCATACGCGAGTTAGCAAGATCAGACTAGAGCTCGATGATATGACGAGGTTGATGAGGAGATGGTGTCAAGATGGCATGCATCTGCTTTTCTTTATGTGTTGGCCATGAACTCTAGTATGAAGGACCAAGTCGTATCTTACTCAAGACAGAGAATAGACAGCGAGTCTTCAGATCCTGATTGTGTTGATGATGTTCTAGACCAGCAAGATATCCATGACGATGTGATAGTAATGGAGTATCTACGTACTAGCGTGGTGGTAGGTACAGTAAGTGCCAAGGAGCGAGATCATGTCCTCCAACGAGTGAAGAGATTTTGACGAGAAAGACGACATGTATTTCGTGTGTGTGACGATGAGAGAGTACGGATAGTGTCACATCTATCCCATAGGGCATAGTTAGTATGACATGCCCATGAGAGGTTCAGACATTTTGGAGTGAAGCATAAACATAGCTTACTCCAAGAACAGTATTGGTGACGTGATATGTATATTGATGTGCAATAGTTTGTCACAGGATGTGTGATTTGTGATCGAGTGCGAGCATCATTTAATGCTCATACTCCACAATTACACTCCTTACCGATTATGAGGTTGGGTTACAGTTGGAGCTTGGATTCTACGGGACCTTATCGTTAATTATACGCACCATCAGTATGTGTTGTGATGGTGGAGCACTTCTCCAAGTGGATTGAATTTGTGTCATTACGAGTGAGAGGACAACGTATGCGTTCTTAGATCGAGTGCCGTGTCGTTTTGAAGCACTAGCTGAAGTGCTGACGGACCAAGGTATAAAGTTTCTCGATGAGTTTCAAGTCTTGTGTGATTAGACGTTGATTGATCATCGGACTACATCTCGAGATCATTCTAAAGTGGATGGTTTGGTGGAGAAGGTTGTTCAGACGGTGAAGAGAGGATTGCGCAAGTATGGCTTGCAGAAAGATCATTTGGGAACTAGGATTTGTAGTTACCATGGTTGACTATAGACTTCCAGTTTAGTCGGTAAGCGTCTTTGACTTCTTTTTCACCGTATTTTCTATAGTATGATCGAGATCCAGATCTATCTCTGATCATTCGTCTTGATTCTGCTGAGGTGTTGAACCTTGATGACTCAGATATGTGAGTGAGAGCATGTTCTCAACGAGCCAAGACATTTTGAAGAGTTATGCTTATGACTTTTGAGAAACTAGCGATTGCTCAGCATAGAGACACGTTGCGATATGTGACTATTCTAAGAGGAGGTTATTGTCATCGATCCGTAGATTACATCTTGACAATGATATCTATTTACATCAGACTGCACCGATGACATCGGATGTGATCGCATGACGTACTATTTTACGAGTGCGTGAGGTATTACCTTACCAGCACTAGCTGAAGTGCTGACGGACCAAGGTATAAAGTTTCTCGATGAGTTTCAAGTCTTGTGTGATTAGACGTTGATTGATCATCGGACTACATCTCGAGATCATTCTAAAGTGGATGGTTTGGTGGAGAAGGTTGTTCAGACGGTGAAGAGAGGATTGCGCAAGTATGGCTTGCAGAAAGATCATTTGGGAACTAGGATTTGTAGTTACCATGGTTGACTATAGACTTCCAGTTTAGTCGGTAAGCGTCTTTGACTTCTTTTTCACCGTATTTTCTATAGTATGATCGAGATCCAGATCTATCTCTGATCATTCGTCTTGATTCTGCTGAGGTGTTGAACCTTGATGACTCAGATATGTGAGTGAGAGCATGTTCTCAACGAGCCAAGACATTTTGAAGAGTTATGCTTATGACTTTTGAGAAACTAGCGATTGCTCAGCATAGAGACACGTTGCGATATGTGACTATTCTAAGAGGAGGTTATTGTCATCGATCCGTAGATTACATCTTGACAATGATATCTATTTACATCAGACTGCACCGATGACATCGGATGTGATCGCATGACGTACTATTTTACGAGTGCGTGAGGTATTACCTTCTGGAGTACTCATGTTAGAGGGCCGTGATGATGTTGTTTGAAAGGACCATGTGCGTAATTGCACGCCATTTCATCTTCCAAACACTGATGGTACCATTGATCCAAGCTTAGCGGTTGTACGTACGGGTTTGAGGTGTATGTTGTGTAGGTCTGCTGGTGGAGCAGCCCGTATGTTGGTTTGTGATAGATTGGCACATGTAGTGTGACTTCACCTCTCAATGCCATTCCTATTGGAGGTGGATTTGTCCTCGATCTATATAGCAAAGATAGTCGATTAGATCTTTGCGTGATATGGATTGCAGACAAGAGATTAACGATGGAATGATGTATCACTCGACCTCTTGATCCTTGCACCCACGAAGGTGTATATCGCATAGTTGAGATATGGGTCTATCTGGAGTTAGAGGGACCTAACCGTCAATTAAGGAGGCGATTCTGAGATACACTTGTGTATGTGTATGATATCGTACATGTGTTATGTGTATGTGTGGTGTATCTCTGATGTGTTGTGTAACGATGTGTATACGCACATCAGTTTAACACCTCGGCTAAGTTGACCAAGTGCATAGTGGTTAGTCTCGGTAGGACCGTTAGTGTCGTTAGCGCGAGTTCTTTGACTAGCTCCACTAAGGATATACTTTGCAGGTAAGGCTTGTAGGCTTCAATTCTTTGAGTTGAGTCTTCAAGCTCCTGGCTATGGTGGATAGTCATGGTGAATGTAATCTGGATTCTCTGATGCACAGAGTGGATTTGGCTCGACTTTAGTGTTTGTGTAGTACGGGTTGGCACGGTGGAGTGAGTACAAATCGTAATTATTGTGATACACTTGTGTATATGTATGATATCGTCCATGTGTTATGTGTATGTGTGGTGTATATCTGATAGCGATGTATGTTGTGTAGCGATGTGTATACACACGACATTTGCGAGACCTCTAGTCGTTGTCAAGAATCTGCATGAAGGTGTCTATATTTTAGACCTTCCTCTCGAGTGGTAGTTGCATCAGACATTCTGTGTTTCTTATTAAAGAAGTACTTCAAGGATGATTTGTGACCGGAGCGCAAATAAGTTCTCAGGCCTCAACCTGATGTCGTGCAAGATGAAGTAGAATACGAGGTTGAGATTATTTTACGATCACAATGCAAATCCAACCAAACGGAGTACTTGGTCAAATGATGTGGACATCATTTGAAGGAAGCAACTTGGGTGCCAAAGGAAGATTTGGCGACCAAGGACAAAAAGAGTGTTAGCAAGATAAGGACATCTCTTTCTAGCGAGGAGTGAAAGAACGATGAAACATACGAGTAGCATCTTGAGACGATTTGGCTCGATCAACTTTATAGCTTTGACTCGTATTCTGTGGAAATAAAGAATTTGTTTCTTGGAAATTATATAATTGTATTAGTAGTTCATGGCTATGACTAGTTCTGATAAGATGTCTAGGATGTTGTCAAGAGGAGGAACAAAGCACACTCAAATGAAGCGAGATGGTTTGGATAAGCATCTAAATCAAGACCAAGTCTTGATGTCAAGACTTAAGTTTGCCGTAGCGTTGACAAAGCAAGTGTGAATTGTTTACACTTGTCTTGGGGCTTGGGATGATCTTGTGTTACGGTTTTCCAACTGCAAGATAAACTTAATCGTGCGTTTAAGTCAAATCAGATTGCAACCAGAAAGTGAGCTTCGGGAGATCTAGTAAGTAGGTGTGAATACTTATAAGTTAGCAAGTTAGAGTCTTAAGTAGAATGTTTAGAAATTGTCAACTAGTTTTGTTTAGGGATGGTAAAAAAGGTTAGGCTTTCTCGAGACTAGTTGGAATTTCTAAGTGTTCTAACGAAGACTTAAGACTCAAGCCAAGAAAAGAATAGCAGGTTAACGCTACCAGAATGAAATTTTGACGCCAAGGAGATCGCTACCCATTTTGAACTTGGCGTTAACTTAAGGATCATTGTTGATGAAGGCATCAATCTCCAAAGTTGAGATGAGTGTCGTGACTCTCAATCTCAAGATCGAACGCAGACGTGAACAACAAAACTCTAGTGGACTTGCGTTAGCTTATGAATGCTATGAGTAAGACTTAGCGGCTTGACCAAAAAGTCAGGAACAGAAGAACTCTAAGTGGTTCTCTGAACCAAGACTGGAACGTTAGGTTATGACATAGAGGTCTATCCCAAGGGGACCCTAGACGAATACTGACATAAAGGGACAAGTTTGAAAATGGATTGAAATGCAAGTTCGAGATGTGGGTTTGAAACATGAGATCGAGACGTGGATCTAGACGTTGGTCCGAACCACAGGATCCTAGTCTGGCACTGGATCATAATTTCTCGGAAAAATGCTGTGTTGGAGTTCTAGTGTTTTTTGAGGTCATAGATAGAGCTCCACGTAAAGATCTCGGGACAAGTAAGATATCATTGAAAAGGTTCGAAAACTATCTTCAGCGACTTTATAAGCATGGCCCGTTGATCTGATGAGATAATCATCCATAAAAACAGTCTCTATGTGATTTGAGATTGCTCGGAAGTCTCAGCGAGAGCTTTATAGTGATACCAAGAACTTCTCAAATTGACATCGGAGCTGAGAGTAATGAGCGATCTCATGATCATGTTGTGATGTAATTTTCAGGAACCAAAGAGGAAGGCTGTGTCACCGATGTCCATAAGTATATATGAGGAGACTCGATGCTTAGGTGGACTAGGACGAGTCACCCGACCCTAGAGTCCGGAACTAGATCCGCATCTTGTCTGTGCACCGTATGAGGAGATCCTCACTCTCTTTTCTCCTTGTCACGGAAGAGCGCAGTCAAACACAAGCATGAGATCCGTATCATCAGAGGAGGTATTGAATGGAGTATATCTTCTGAAGCGTCTTCGAGAACTAGATGCTATCCAAGTGACGTATAGGATCATGAGAGAATTCAACATCCCAGATCATAGAATGAGCACATGGTCATATCACCTCTTGCATTTCAAGACAATCACATCTTGGAATATTTCACGTCGCACTACATATTTTTCCTGACTCCTGATTTCTGCACCAGAGCCTTGTCGCCATTTGATACATGACAAACAAGTTGATCACACATCTTCTCATTCTCATTCTATTTCGATTGCGCAAAAGGGATGAGCAAAGTGAAAAATGTACGCTCCATATGTGCGAACGGACAGTTTTCACTTTGCAAAGATACCTATCATATAGGTCCACATTTGACATACAACACTAGAAGGAGCAAAATCTCAGATCGTCTTTAGAGCATTGTTAACAAACCACACTACGATCAGTTGCACGATGTCGTGATGTGAATTATTTTACATTGTAAATAATTCACCTCTTTGTCAAGCGTTAGTGTCTCTGAGTAGAGTTAGGACCTCATAGATGTCGACACTTGAGGATGTCATACATTTTGAGTCTTGGTAGGTTGATGATAGGGTTTAAGCTCATGGGTTGTATTTGCGTGTCGCCCATGCACGCTTTCTAGCTGATTTAAGTTATTTTTCGGGGCTGCGCGTCGTTTTAGGTAGTTTAAGTTTTACGCTGGCACTCTAGGGAGCTTGACGTGGTAGCCTATGAGTAAAACTAAGTTGCCACGTGGTTTAGGGTACTAAAGGACAACCAAGTGGAGCTATGAACTCCCATTGGTCTGTTTTTGTCTTTAGTTAAACTCTAAATTTAGAAACAGAGCTCTAGAGTGGAGTTCGAGCAATTTGTGAGGGCACTTCGAAATCTGAGAGCACAGGGAGAGAGGTCTCGTCATGCCAAGCACTTCCAGTGAAAATTTCGATCGATTTGAGTCAATAAAGACGGAGTTATGAGCAATTGAAGTTCAGATTGTGCTAGAATTGAATCATTTGGGTTGGATTTAGGGTTTTCAGTGTCACTCGCAGCAGATTTGAGGAAATTGCTTCAAAACTTCGAGGTTGTGTTCTCCGCCAGCAGGGCTACGATTTCACAAAAAGTTTCATATCGATTGAGCAACTGAGTAATTCAGGGCGGCCGCTGAAGCTGAGGGGGTCTGAAAAGCTCTTAATCTAGAGCAGCGACTTCAGAGGAGGAGATCTACAGTTCTGTGTACATTCAGGAGTCCCAACTTCACAGGGATGTTCAGCACCCTGTAGACTGCAAATCCTGTAAGAAACTTTGAAATTGATCGAGCCAAACTCCTGTTATAGGTTGAAATAGCCAGCTAGGTACCAGAAATTGCCGTAGTTTTCTTGCTCAAAACTTTTCTGTTCATATCTCCGTGTCAGAATTCGATCTCAGGCTGAAATTTCGTCTGTGAGTTCAGTAGTACCTCGTTTGCATGTAGGGGAAGTTTAGAGGTCTAAACCTTCATAGTTTTCCTCTCCGTAAGTGTCAAAGTTCACCGCCGAATCCTATTACTGCCAGCTAGACCTGAATTTCGCCTTCTGGGTATATTACTAGATCTTACACATCTGTGTGAGTGTTTATAGCCCTATTGTGACCTGAAAGCCAACCTTTTGAGTAAACCAGCCACAGCCAGGAGCCCTACGCTTCCCTGAGTAGATTGCACACAGCCTTCAAGCTCATATCACAGCCAGAAGGTTCGCCCTTCCCAGGAAGACTCTCAACCCGACATCTGGTGCTTCCACTGAGAGCTCTTGGGGTGATTGATTGAGAAGGTTGAGTTGCTACAAGGAGAAGAGATGGATCGCAAGAGCGGAGCTACTGCTGCTGCCTCTGGGGCTGGAGCATCAACGTCTACTGCTGCACCGTCAACTGCACCTGCGTCTTCTACAGCGACATCTGCATCTGGTCTGGACACGGCTGAGATCTTGAAGACGCTTGCGGCCCTGGTCCAACAACATCCGATCGTTGGAGGGGGTGAGTTAAAATCCACCAAGGCTTTGCAAGCGATAGTGAATAGGTGTGGAAGGTTTGAAGGTAGAGATATTTCTAGATATCTGCGTGAGTATAGAGGAGAGATGGAGCTGGTTAGGGTTACAGATGCTGAGATGATAGCAAGCTTTGAGTTAGCTGTCATTCCTGAGTTGCGGGACCAAGTTAGGGATGTACAGAGAAGAAATCTTGGAATCTGGATGAGTTTTGAGCGATCTCTTCGAGAGGAGTTTCTTGAGGAGGATTCAGAGAGAGTTACTAGGAGAACGTTCTTAGACTGGGTTGAGCAGCAACCTGGTCGTATGATGAGTCTGAGTGAGTTGCTGAGAGAGTTTGATCGGAGATACCGGCAACTCTCAACTCTAGAGCGAATAACTCTAGATGCTAGGAGAACAGAGCTTTTCCTGCAAGCTACCGATGATGCTACAGCAGATCGGTTATGTTTTATGTTGGCCGATCGATCTGCTGAGGGAGGTGTTACTATGGATTGGGGGAGAGTTGAGGATGCTGTGGCTGTACTTACAAGGCAGAGGAGGGGAAGAGTGGCTGTGGGAGGACGTCCGCTTGCAGAAGTGGTCACTCCACCTTATGCTGCTCCTCAAGTACAGCAGCCTTTGGTCCCTGCTCCCAGACCTGTTGTCCCAGCTGCAGTTCCTTTGATGCCAGTTGTGCCAGCACCGGCACAAAGGGCACCTGTTCAGAGACCTGCGGAGAACCATGGTCAACAGAACCAGATTGAAGACCTGATTCGACAGATGCGAGAGCTGAAGGTAGAGCTAGCTGGATTGCAGAGAGAGCAGCCACCGGCGCCTGCTGCTGCACGACCAGGAGGAGCTCCGGTTCGTAGATGTATTTGGTGTGACAGTCCTGATCATTTCTGAGGAGACTGTCAAGAGCTCACAGCTGCTTTGCGAGATGGTGTGGTTCGCTATCAGAACGG
This sequence comes from Asterella californica, assembly GCA_036924285.1. NCBI lineage: Eukaryota > Viridiplantae > Streptophyta > Marchantiopsida > Marchantiales > Aytoniaceae > Asterella > Asterella californica. The sequence goes on from JAYKYS010000013.1 coordinate 1,780,611, forward strand.
TAGGCTGCACCTTTCTTCTACTGGAGAGCTGTTGAGCACGCAGTTTGGGCGAGGAGGCATGAGGAGTCTACCTCAGATTGCTGCGGCGGCAACTGTACATGCATTGATGGCACCACCGGTAAATCCTGATGTATATGCTGGACATATTGAGGTTTCTTCTAGTCCTACGTTGCTAGATAGGACTGTTGAGAAGAGTATTGCTACCGTTCCTTCTGAAGTACTGAAGAGGGGAGCAGAGTCTATTCGTAGGGTCACAGGATGGGGAGATCCTGTAGATGCTGCTTCTATCAGAGCATTCTTGGATGTAGATAGACACGTTCATTGGCAGGATGCTTCTGTGGAGGAGAAGAGACGGCGAGAAGCCTCTGACCTTGATACTGGAATTCCTGAGGAGACTGGGGATAGACGGAGAGTCACAAAGAGACGAGCAGCTCTTCTTGAAGACATCCCGTCTACTTCTGCAGCTCCTCCACCTGCACCAGGTCCTATGGAGGATGTGCAGAGATCCCAGCAGAAGCCAACGACTGCTGGTAGGCGGTTTACTGCCCAAGAGAAGGGGAAGGGACCGACTTACAAGTTGGCAGCTGATATTGAAACTTCTACTGATCTGAAGAGCATCTTGGAGCAGAGGATACTAGATGCACGGATCGAGTTTTCTCTCCGAGAAGTTCTTGGTATTGCAAAGAAGGAGTTTCACGAACTGATCATCGACATCATCAAGCGCAAGAGACAGGTGATGTCCGAGCAGGTAGAGAGTCAGATGATAGATGTAGTAGGAGCTTCTCTGAATGATGCAGAGTTTGGAAAGGTGCATTTCCAGGAAGCTGATGACAAGGGATACCAGCAAGAAGCGTTGGTTGCTGGTACCAACACTATTGAGTTCGATGATGAGGAAGCTGGCGAGGAGAGTCCAGCTACTGATAGTGATTTCAGAAGGAGGCATTGGGCTCGTGCTACAACTGCTACACGAGTTCGTCTTGGAAGTTTGGCTGAACCTGTTGCTGCTTTAGTTGATCACGGATCAGAGATCAACATCATGTCACGAGAGGTGTATGAGAGAGGTCAGTGGCCTATCGAGTTGAACCATGGTTGGGTGTTACGTGCTGCAAACAACCAGAAAGGTGAGCTATACGGCGCTTGTCCTAACGTGAAGGTGAAGATAGGTGATGTGGATGTAGATCAGCACTTCTTCGTGCAATCTTCTGCTTCATATCCTGTGATTCTTGGTCAGCCTTATATCACTGCGGTTCGAATGGAGACCAAGGTGATGGATGATGGATCTCATTATGCTAGGATCCGTAGTCCAGATGATAGACGTTCTGTGCAGTTTCTGACCGTTCGTACGAACCACGAACGAAACCGTCAAACTTTGAGGGATTCTCCTATCTGTAGAGGTAAGGGTTTTCTGAAACCACTCTCATAGGACGGGATAGCGGGAGTGATGGATCTACTGCTACTATGATCCCGCTTGAGCAGCCTGAGGGATCACAGGAGGTTGATGGAAAGGCTGCTCAAGATTCAGAAAGTAGTTGCACTGTGCATAGTTGGAAATCTGGGTTGATGGCTTTCAGTTCTGATGATTGGAGTGAGTTCACACGGATGGAGGATTTGACTGAGAAGAGTAGAAGGCAGATGGAGAGGTGTGCAGCAAATCTGCGTTGTACAGGAGTTCTGAAGAAAGATGAGATGATTTCTGGTGTTTATGAGGAGTTTGTAGGTGTGCAGTCTTTTGTTCGTTGGCTGGATGATGTAGATAGGTTGATGGAACAGATGGGAGGTAGGGTGGTGATCCCCATCCATTCTCGTGAAGTCTATGAGGAAATTATCTCATACTTGCGATATCGTCCTCATCCGAGACTGGAGAATGGATGGAAGGATGCAGTCTGTTGGTGTGGCTTACATCAGGAAGCGGAAGTACACGCCAAGTATAAAGCTGTAGCGAGGAAGGTGAGACCTGTGGCGACCCAATTACCTGTTGATTCTCAGCAGCAGACGGAGTTAGCGGCTGCTGAGCCTGTGCTTAGAGATCCTACACAAGTAGGACACAAGTTTACTCAGGAGACACTCGAGCAACTCCAGATAGGAGGGGGTGGCTTCTTGACTGAAGAGGAGAAACGAGCTTTTGAACAGATGATAGTTAGCCATGGTAAGGCATTTTCTTTCTCGGCTGAGGAGATAGGTTGTGTGGATCCTAGTGTGATAGCTCCGATGGTTATCTTCACTGTTCCTCACGTACCTTGGGATTTGAAGCCGATTCCAGTCCCTCGTGCCTTGCTACCGAAGGTGATTGAGTTACTGAAGGAGAGGATGCAGATGGGTATTCTTGAACCATCTATGGCTCCGTACTCTAGCCGATGGTTCACAGTACCTAAGAAGACAGGAGCTCTACGCTTCATCCAAGACTTGCAGCCTGCCAACAACATCACGATTCGAAACATTGGAACAGGACCTGTGGTTGATGAAGTAGCTGAGGCGTTTGCTGGAAGGTCAATCTATTCTATTGGAGATCTGTTTTCAGGTTATGATCAGTTTCAGCTTGCTTTGGAGAGTAGAGACTTGACTACCATGCGTACACCTTTGGGATTGATGCGGATGTGTACCCTTCCTCAGGGTGCGACAAACTCAGTAGCTCATATGCAAAATGCGATGCATAAGGTGTTACGAGAGTTTGTGCCTGAGGTCACTATCCCATTTCTGGATGATATTCCCATGAAAGGCTGTCCGGTGGAGGACAAGGACGAAGCAGTGACTTCTGATGGTTGCAGAAAGTTCATTGCAGACCACATTCGAGATGTGGAGAAGATTCTGATGCGTTCGGAGGAGGTACACCTCACTCTATCAGGTACCAAATCTCGCTTTGGGATGTCAGAGATTGTGGTAGTAGGTCATCTGTGTGGTACTTTTGGGAGGCGTCCGAACCCAGAGAAGGTAGATGCTATAGCAAGGATAGCTGACTGCACCAACATCACTGAGGTTCGACGGTTCTTAGGAGCTTGTGTGTTCTTTCGTGTGAGTATTCCTCATTATGCACATATTGCCGAGCCTCTATATGCACTTCTGAGAAAGGGAAGGAGGTTTACTTGGCGGCAAGAACATCATGAGACGATGGAGCAGCTGAAGGAGATTCTGAAGTCTCCACCTATACTAAGGAGGCTTAGCTACGAGAGCGGGAGACCTGTGATACTGACTGTTGATACGAGTCCAAAGGCGATTGGATGGGCCGTTGGCCAAGAAGATGCAGAAGGTGTGCGGTTTGTTTCAAGGTTTGGAGCTCGGATCTTAACAGATAGACAGCGTAACTATCCTCAAGTGAAGCGTGAGTTGTGGGGAGCTGTTACTGCTATGAAGGTAGATCGAGAGTTCTTGATAGGAGCTCATGTGATACTAGAAACAGATTGTTTGCCTTTGTTGGGTATGATAGCAAACTGCAATACACCAGACATAGCAATGCTACGATGGATTGCTTATGTCCGGAGTCTAAACCCTGAGCTAAAGCATATAGCAGGGAAAGACAATCCAGTTGCAGATATGTTATCTAGGGCTCGTTATACAGATGAGGATGAGATGTTTGCAGAGGTGGAGAATGAAGAGAAGAGAGACGTTTGGTGCCAAGTTGGTCAGCAGACTTCAGACTTGGAACCACTGCCGTTCAATGAGGGGTTCTACTCAGAAAAGTTCCGCAATATTGGATTTTATCTGAGTTCGTTATCCAGAAGAGAAGGATGGAGTGATGCAGAGTTCAAGGAGATCAGACGGAAGGCGTATAGTTATCTTCTACGTGAGGGTTATCTGTGGAAACGTCCGAAGAGAAGAGATGGGATGCTTACTAGAGTAGTGGATGATCAACCGACAAAGCTTAATCTGCTGAAGGAGTTTCATGATACCTTGTGGGCTGGACATCGTGGAGTCTGGGCTACATACACGAAGCTGAAGGAGCGTTACTGGTGGAAGGGTTTGTATCAAGACGTGGTGGACTTTGTTGGGTCGTGTCTGCACTGCCAGTTCTACTCTAAGGTCCGTTACAGAGATGGGCTTGTACCTACTTATCCACCTAGTATTCATTTTCAGTGGGTTCTTGATCTTGTGATGATGCCACCGGGGTTATGGGGGATGCGTTACTTGGTGTTGGCTCGAGAGGATCTCTCCAACTATGTGGAGGGACGAGCACTACGGACAAAGACTACAGAGAATATCTGCCGGTTCGTGCTTGAAGATATCATCTGTCGCTATGGATCGGTTGGGAGATTACGTGCAGATAGAGGCGAGATGAGAGGCGCTGAAGTGAAGGAGTTTTTTGCTCGTTATGGAGTAAAGCTTCGGCTTACCACTGCTATGAATCCAGAGGGCATTGGTAAGAGTGAACGAGGACATCCTTCTATTGTTCATGCTTTAGTGAAAGCATGTGATGGTAGGTCTAGAGAATGGTCGAGACTACTTCCGTTTGCTTTGTGGGCTGATAGAACTACACACTGTACTACGACTGGCTATATGCCAGTTGAACTTATGCTGGGGCAGAAACCGATCATGCCTGCTGAGGAGAACTTTCCTACATGGGCTACGCTACCATGGGAAGATGGTATAGATCGTACTTCACTCCTTGCTTTACGTATTAGGCAGTTGGAGCGAAGAGAGGAGGATCTTGCTGATGCGCAGGAGAGGTTGAAGGTGGCTCGAGTCAGAAACAAGGAACGTTTTGACAAGACTCACCGACTACGACCGAAGCCAATACATGTTGGTGATTGGGTTCTGGTATATGATAGCACGTTGGAGAATCAGCATTCTACACTCCGTAAGTTCTCTCGAAGATGGTTCGGGCCTTATGTTGTGCTAGATGTGTATGAGAATGCCACTTATAGTTTGCGTGAGTTGGATGGTACTCCTTTGAAGCTACCTGTGGCTGGCAAACGTGTGAAACTGTTCAAGAGACGCGGAGGGTCAGTTGAGTTATTCAACTTTCTGGAGTCGGAGCTGAGGACAACAAGAGACGGAGACGTCCTAGTGTCTGATGAGACTGAGGCGGAGGAGAGCGATGATGATGAAGATCAAACAGAAGACTGAGGAGATTGGCACATACCGGAGGATGTGCAGGTTTGGAGGGGGTGGATGTCGTGATGTGAATTATTTTACATTGTAAATAATTCACCTCTTTGTCAAGCGTTAGTGTCTCTGAGTAGAGTTAGGACCTCATAGATGTCGACACTTGAGGATGTCATACATTTTGAGTCTTGGTAGGTTGATGATAGGGTTTAAGCTCATGGGTTGTATTTGCGTGTCGCCCATGCACGCTTTCTAGCTGATTTAAGTTATTTTTCGGGGCTGCGCGTCGTTTTAGGTAGTTTAAGTTTTACGCTGGCACTCTAGGGAGCTTGACGTGGTAGCCTATGAGTAAAACTAAGTTGCCACGTGGTTTAGGGTACTAAAGGACAACCAAGTGGAGCTATGAACTCCCATTGGTCTGTTTTTGTCTTTAGTTAAACTCTAAATTTAGAAACAGAGCTCTAGAGTGGAGTTCGAGCAATTTGTGAGGGCACTTCGAAATCTGAGAGCACAGGGAGAGAGGTCTCGTCATGCCAAGCACTTCCAGTGAAAATTTCGATCGATTTGAGTCAATAAAGACGGAGTTATGAGCAATTGAAGTTCAGATTGTGCTAGAATTGAATCATTTGGGTTGGATTTAGGGTTTTCAGTGTCACTCGCAGCAGATTTGAGGAAATTGCTTCAAAACTTCGAGGTTGTGTTCTCCGCCAGCAGGGCTACGATTTCACAAAAAGTTTCATATCGATTGAGCAACTGAGTAATTCAGGGCGGCCGCTGAAGCTGAGGGGGTCTGAAAAGCTCTTAATCTAGAGCAGCGACTTCAGAGGAGGAGATCTACAGTTCTGTGTACATTCAGGAGTCCCAACTTCACAGGGATGTTCAGCACCCTGTAGACTGCAAATCCTGTAAGAAACTTTGAAATTGATCGAGCCAAACTCCTGTTATAGGTTGAAATAGCCAGCTAGGTACCAGAAATTGCCGTAGTTTTCTTGCTCAAAACTTTTCTGTTCATATCTCCGTGTCAGAATTCGATCTCAGGCTGAAATTTCGTCTGTGAGTTCAGTAGTACCTCGTTTGCATGTAGGGGAAGTTTAGAGGTCTAAACCTTCATAGTTTTCCTCTCCGTAAGTGTCAAAGTTCACCGCCGAATCCTATTACTGCCAGCTAGACCTGAATTTCGCCTTCTGGGTATATTACTAGATCTTACACATCTGTGTGAGTGTTTATAGCCCTATTGTGACCTGAAAGCCAACCTTTTGAGTAAACCAGCCACAGCCAGGAGCCCTACGCTTCCCTGAGTAGATTGCACACAGCCTTCAAGCTCATATCACAGCCAGAAGGTTCGCCCTTCCCAGGAAGACTCTCAACCCGACAACGTAGATCATCAAGTAACAAATTAAATCTGTCACAGAAATGTCACTCATGAACAAAATCCTACAAACTTCGGATGTGCAAAATTCAAAATAGAGTTCAAAAGAGTTCAAAGAACAAAACACTACAAACTTCAGATGTGCAAAAATCAAAATAGAGTTCAAAAGAGTTCAGATGTATAGAAAACTAAGGAAGCCAATCCATTAGAATACTTACTTAGATTCTTTTCTTGCATACACGTAAGATAAGAACACCTTCTCTGCCGTAACGTGCCTTCACGTTCATTTTTAAACGAAGTGAACAATGACCATGGACATTGTCTGGAAATACATGCTTAACAATATTTAGCAATCCCTTGCAACAATTGGAAAATATCACTACATGTGGCTACCTTATATCAATAATACTCTACTTCATGAGACTGCAGAACAAAGAATAACGGACTGGTTGTTTCCATCAGAACAAATCGCTGTAAATATCTGAGAAAGATATTTTTTATTTTTGGTGTGTCAGACATCCAGAATGACTACTTTCTGTGAAAATCGTGATGCATGATGACAAGCTGATGGACTAACAAAATACGTCTGAAAATCTCTGAACCTGACGAAGTCTGATATTTGACTCTACAATTTGGATCTTCTTTTCTTATGTGACGACAAAGGACAGATATAGTGTGAAATGACCTTGTTTGAGAACCTTGTATCCAGTCACGTACTTTCTCTCGCATTCTAAATGCACAGCCAGGCGATATTGAGGATGAACATGGGTTCCATCTAGCTCGACCCAAAAAAGTTTGAAGAATTCTAGCATTTGGTGCGTGTGGACAAGCTGTTCGTCATCAATCTGTGATCCATTTCACGAGTTCGAGGAGGGAGACAGTGGCATTGACACGGAAACACAGATATCAAAGGACAAGGACCCAACTTCACTTGGAGATAAGGATGTATCACAGCAATGCGAGTGACGAGTCCGCTACCAACAACGGAAAAAATCTGGTAACTTTGTAATAATAGCATGTAATGTACAACACACTTCTCCTAGTCATTTGCATACGTGGAGAGGACCCTGCCAAAATTTACAACATCTAGTTGTCTTGATGTGTAACAGAGTTGTTATAGATCCGAATGTACAGTGTGAAAAGTTGGTAAAAGACTTTCGGTAAACTTTTAAAAAATGCACTACATATCCATCTACTATTGTTAGAATAACGACTTCGAGCATGGCACAATTCTGCGATGACCGTCGTTGGGTGAATTGCACAAAAGTCCTTGACTCCAAGTTCGGTTGCATGTTCTCCTTGTCTGATTGTCGAGTCACCGTCTGATCATTGTGTTTATGAGTTGGAGGATCTGGTCTGATCGGAAAGTCATACATGCATGTCCGCAACCAATATTTTTCTCGAGTCTTCTAGTGCTTATTGATTCATGAGTTATAAACGGACCAGCAATTCAACGCAAATTGGAACCCTCCATCGAATCAAATGTTGCATCGAGTTTTATTAATCATGCTTGAAACTCTAAAGTTTTTCCTACTAAAGACACCTCTCTCTTCCCAACTGCAACCATAGTTTACCGCCATCTCTGCCATGGAGTGGGTTCGGAGTCACTTGCATTATGCACTGTATCTGCATGCACATTGAACGTTTCCTCCTCTTCATACTGAATCAAATTCAATCAAGATCGTCATCATTTCTGTTAAAATCTCGATCGAAATTAGTACTTGCTTCTGCAGCAATCATCGCTGACCTCATTCTCTAGAGAGCTCTCACTTTCACTGCTGAGTTTAATGTTCAAACAACAACGAAGATGCGAGATGCGAGATATGTTACAGTTCTTCGATCAACAGTTTAATGTTATCGGTAGTTCATTGTGCACTCCTCTACTCTAGCTCAAGCTTCAATCTGAGTTTTGGTCAGACCTCTAGCAACCCGTGCTCCTGTAACCACATACATGGATCGCGTAATTCAAAATCGCATGACTCTAACGCAATTCAAGACTTATCACAGTCGTCAGCTGAGATCTAACCGATTGGAGACTGAGAAGACATTTTGAACTTCGGAGGACTTGGGAGGAAGCCTGCAGTAATGTTACAGATTAGCAAACTAATGTGTCCTTAATTAAATGCAAAGCGTGTGAAGGAGAGCTGCCAGTGAACTGCAGCACGCGCGAATTCGGACAAAAGATGTACAGATCGAGCCGATCTCTTTATTAACCTACGGGAGAAAAATCTGCCATCATCCTCATGGTGTCATGGTGGTGGTAGCTCGAGTGTAGGGGAGACAGGTCTTCAGTTCAATCCTCGTGAGATACATTTTGACGCTGCGGTCTGTGATCGCAGGCTTAGGGTTCTTGGGGCTCTACGGTGCGACCCCTGTCGCACCGTAGATTTTAACTGTAAGTTTAAGGTCCTTGCCTTAGAAGAGAAAGACCTAAAAAAAAGCCCTTCCCTTCTGTGTTCAGGAAATAGTGGGCAGCTATTCTGGCAGTTCGCGAGCAGCTCTCTTTCACAAGCTTAAGAGCTAATTAAGAATGTCATAATTTGCGTATATGTGATATCACTGCATGCTTCCTTGGGAGGATCGACTGTTGGTTTCGGGACTGAGGAAGAAGATTGCTGATGCGGCTACCCTTTCTACTCTTCACGATACTTGCTAGAACCCGCAGGTCGACAAGTACTACCCCGCACGAGTAACACCTCCCCCTACCATTAATCCTCACCCGAGCGAGCCGAGGGGGCTTTGAAAGAGGAGAAAATGATCCCTGGAGTCTTCAGCTATCATCTTCTAGACAGTTCTGTTCAGACGATGGTTTCCTTCCGGAAATGTCTCAGCTTTCTTGCGGCCTATACACGCGTTTTGATATCTCTGTTCATCTTTTGCACAGAACTGTCGTTCGTCGAGAACTGGCATCACATGCCGATGTGATTTGCTTAATTGCTTGCCATTAAGCTGCTTTAGTACAAGACCAAGCTTTGACTCGTCGAAAAGCCCGAACTTTCCATAGTGTCCATCATCTAGAAGGAGATGAGGAGCATTGCGTTTGACCGCGAACCGTAGGCGAAGTTTTGAGATTCGAGAAACCTACGTAATATGGTTTGGGACGATGGCGGGTCGTCAGCAACATGCATAGCTGTCGACGTACTCTTAAGCCATAGGATCGGGGTTGTGGGATCATATGACTTGGGAGGAGCGCCAATCAGGGCATATTCTGCCTTCCGTGGCTGGCGATTATTGACACCGTGTTTGACAGGCCAGATGAGCGCCCGTGCTGACGAGGAATATTACTTATGACAAAAACCTAAAAGTGGATCTTGTATGGAGGACACTCACGTTTGCCAGGTGATCACTCTCGAATTCTTTCGTTCTGTTTTGTGATCATTCCTCCGATTGGGATGGATGAATTAAGAAATGTGGAACCATCTAGCAAGTTCGGCGATGTACTAGTACCTGCCCCGTTTGACAGAGCCGTAGAAGATTCGCGGTTCTTCATCGGATGCGTTACTTAACAATATGAGTCGCATAAAATGGTTCTGGGAGCTGGGAGCATCGTAATCACCGCTCAAGGTTCGGATTTTTAATGTAGAGAGCTACGCTGTCTCGCGGCGGGGTTCAGATTCAGCACCTTTTCACAACCACTTCATTGTCTGAAGCATGGCGACTTGCAAAGTTTTCAGTTCTATGGCGGTTCCTCCTCTCGGGATGATGCCTGTGAGCAGCTGTTTATCTGCCAGGAAAGCCTCTTACCTGAATGCGTTATCCGGCACTAATCTACCAGCGTTGTCACTCAGCATGAGTCGTGGAGAGGGGAGGGCAAGAAATAGTTGTCGAACGAGTCGGGTACTTGCTGCAGCTTCTTCCTCAGAGGGATCAGAAGGCGCACAAGCAAAGGATGCAGTCAAGAAACGGGAGAATGGGGTGCCCTTCAAGAGGGAATCGACCAGCATGGAGCGGGCTAGAGGTATGTAGTTTCAGTGGCAAATTATGGTTGCTTCGGGTTGCAGCCGTTCGAAGGATATGTCATTGTTCGGAACAGCTTCGACATGTCAATCTTGTAGCTGTTTAAAATCGTCACGTTAAGACGGTACCCGAATCTTCTGCGTGCACGTTCCCTTAGTATGGTAAACGTACATTTGATGCGTGCATGCTCGATTGTGGCAGGACGTTCTAGACCACTAACGAGGTCGCTCGCGACTTTGGATGACTTTTCCCTTCCGTTAGGAGCTTGCGGCAGATGGTGGATGTGATGGATCTATTGTTTGATGATCCACTTTTTACGCCCGTGAATCTGAGGGCGAAACAGCTTTTTGAGACTATGCGCGCTCCTTGGGATGTGGAGGAACAGGAGAACGCCTATCTACTGCGAGTTGACATTCCAGGCTACAGCAAGGATCGAGTGAAGGTATATGTGGAGGATGGTCATCTTGTCATCAAAGCTGGTCAAAGCTCGGAGAAAGAAATGGGGGAAGACAAGGGTGTCAAGTCTGCTTTCCGAACTACGGGGCTTTCATTTCTCGGGTGTTGCTCCCTGAGAATGTGGATGAGCAGAAGATATCCGCCGAAATGAAGATGGCGTGCTTATGGTCACAGTACCTAAAGTGGAGAAAGCATCCAGCAAGGATGTCATCGAGGTTCCGGTGCAGGAGAATTCTGGAAAATAGGCTGCTCACAGTTGCAATCAGTACCTAATCAAGAAGGTACTTAAGGAGGTGTTTTGATACTCGCGTGCTTTTAAAGAAGGGTAATAGCTGCTGTACTATAGTTTCATATACAGTAATTCTGGTGCATTACGAGGTTCAAACCTAGAAATCTAGCAGTGCCCTCTCATGATCGTCGTAGAAGAGCACTCGGTCATGTTGTAAATTACAAACACTTCAGATGCATAAATATAGCATACTTTTCTGCCCACGCTCTTGACTGCAATGCAACTTGGTTATAATTTAACTATTTACTTGGGCCAGGCCCATGCGCCGTAGTTTTTACTTGACAAGGCCCTTAGGTTCACTTCATTACTTGGTCAGGCCCATGACCGCGTAAAATCTTGTTCCTGCTTCAACTTTTTCCAGGCCCTTAGGTTCACTTCATTACTTGGTCACTTCATTACTTGGTCAGGCCCATGACCGCGTAAAATCTTGTTCCTTGCTTCAGTTTTTTTTAAGTGAAGATTAGAGGACATGTTCACCTTGCTTTTTCCAGGTCAGAGTGTGAAGTGTATGTGGCAGTCTCAATGGATCGGCTTACGTGGACACTGGAGAGGGGAACATCTTTGCGATTTGTGTGTGAAGAGTTTTCGAGAATGTGCGATACAGTCGAGGCGTTGATACTAATAATTAGTCGAGAACATTGTGCCAGTTCTGTTTCTGTTTGAAAACTTGATATTAGATAAGGAATATGCTCGTATATTCAAGGTTTGAGTTAGTTTCAATGTAGTCAGTATGCGTTCGGTCTTCTTGTTAGTAGCTGCGAGTTCAAGAAGGCAGTTCGAAGAACCGTTACAGTTTGCGAAATCTTGAACAGTTTGTAGATTATGCAGTCTACTTGGACATAATTAGCTGAGTTGAATCGTTGAGCTGTCACCCTATGAATGAGTTCGTCAGTTCTGGAGGACAGTTTTCTTGTATTGTCTCCATCAGATCTTAAGTCAGTAGTCAAGTAAGTGTTTAAACGTGAAGTACATATCGAGAGGGAACCCTTAGTGACATCAACACCCACACAAATACAATGTCGTGTCGTGATTGTCCTTGATGAAGACCGTCTAAGAATTAGAAATTGGAAGTTCTAATTCAAGGTACATGCACTCTTGCACCAACCAAAGAACATCTGAGTTTCTTCACCTGTCTCGGATAAGCAAGCAGGCAGCAAGCGCCGAAAATGATATATATGCATTTACATTACGTGAGTTCAGTCAATTTCGGAAGGACTTTCCACAAAGGCTGTAATGAATGCGACTTAATTAATGGCAAAGTTTCATCAAAGCTCATCGATGTGAAAAGCGAAAAGCGAAAAGCGAATACGTGCAGAAGTAAACTGGACAGAACACTTGCAGACGTAAACTGGAAAGAATCTGTGAAAAGCGAATACTTGCAGGAGTAAACTGGACAGAATCCACAGAGACGAAGTAGGATGCGATGAATACTGCAGTTTTTCTAAAAATCTCATTGAGTAGATCACGACACTAATGCGACCTAGATTGAAATTACACTTTCTTGATTGTAACGACTCAAGATACGAGTCGTCTAAACGCTCACAACGACGAACGTTAACATCTCAGGAAGAACGTCTATGAGTATTGGTTAAATCCTTCACAATTATTAGTAATACTATCATGAGAAATGTGTTTTCAGTTTTTTTGTTAAACCCCATTGCAGGAATATAGAAGAAAAAAGTGGAATATTTCCTTTTCCTCTCCTTGTAATTTAGGATAGAGAGAAGATAATGTTTGGTTCGAAGAAATCACAAATACTTTGTTTCGTTATTTCTGAATGGATATTCAACAGCTAGTTGTGATATAAATCACATGATGTAAATCTCTAGGATAGTTTTGATTTAAACCCGATTCTTCTAGAAACAGTACTGGTAACCAGCAGGACCTCATTTTTGTGGGTTCACTGTTTGCACAAGAAAAAATTGAGTGGTTAAACAGTAAATATTTTTGTTAATTAAACTTTGTTGCGGGGATAAAATCTGTCAATAAATCTCCAAAGTTCTCGAAGCGAAAAAAGAAACCAAGAGTAAACGCGGAGCTAAACTCGTGACACGTACTGACCTTTGTTGCTTTTCGTGAATGTGAAGCATAGTGGAATGCGCATGAGGATGAGAAGGAGCTCGACGAGAACACCAGAGAACAACAAAGGCTACACGCGGTCAGGAAGCACGTAAAAGTTTCTGTACCACACCACAAATTCAGCGCACGAGAAGGAGGAGGAAGGCTACGAAAAGGACGAGCAAGAATGAGAACGCGAACGCGGACGATGGGAGAGCAGACGGTACAAGTGGCTGTGGGTCCAGAAACACACTCGCTCCCAAGGACAACACCCGTAGGTTGACCCGCCGCACGAAAGAAAGAGGAATGCCAAGAACCAAAGTTGTTACACCTGCAACGTAGGTAGTACTAGAGAAACTCGTCTTGATTTTATAATGAACTTAGGTCATCTTAATCTCCCCTGTAGTACGAGAGAGACGCCACGGATGTTAAAGGAGATAGATGTTTTAAAGGATTAAAGGATGTTAAAGGATGTTAAAGGATGTTAGATGTTAGATGTTTTAATTTCCGAGAAATAAAACTTCCTCCGGCTCCGTCCGGCTTCATTTAAAAAAGAAAAAAAAAGAATTACTCTATATTTTTTGATATTAAAAGACGTGTCTACTCATATATAGTAGTGTCAAAACTGACAAACTGACGAAAATATTTTCGAATTTTCTCCCAGATTTTTTCCATATTCCTGCTACTATTCCTTGTACATCGCGCATTGATTTCAAACGAAACTTGCTTTCCTCTAAAACCATACTATTTAGACATCTATGCATTAGTGAGACTGCGTATACGTATGAAATTGTGGGTTACTAACTAATACTAAGCAACTAGATGCAGCTTTGATGCTTTGTACTGTATAGTAAATATTCCGATGATTACTTCAAACTTACAGTTGTTAAAAGTAAGCGTGGAAGTCATGAAGTTTCTTTGCATACTCAGTCGGCATGTGCACGATATTTTCGGGTGATGTCTGTTTACGATTTGTCGGTTATGTGTGATGTTATGATGTGATGTTCGGTTTTGTATTTCTTATGGAATCACTTAACCCAAATAATTTAGGAAAATTTGAATCTCAATCGCTTTGAACCAAACCGTATAAATTGTAGACAAATCGTTTTAATTAAATAGTTCGTAATCTAATAAGTGAAATGCAAGAAATCTGAGTTGCAACATAGAATTTAATACACCAAACCAACTAAGGTTTCTTAACCGCACGTAGAACCATATTAACTCGGACTGAATCGTCTAATAACTAAGTCTTATTAATATTCGAAATGATTACAAACTGAAATGTATAAACCTGGACCATTTTGAACTCAATCATGAAGTCTTTAAAACCCAAGTATCCATACAAATAAGCATGCTCGATCAATTTCGGTACGTTTTGTTCTCTTTATATTACAAAAAATATTATAACTGTTATATAGATATTCTAGATTAAATATAATAAAAATTTAAAAATTTAAAAATTAAAAATAGTTATTCCAAGTTGCTGAACCCATAAGTGGTGTGCAAGTCTATGCGCTTCAGAGGGTACAAGTGCAGGAGCATACTAGACTAAAACGTTACATTAATAAACGGAAAAAAATAAATAATAAATAAATGTAACTTGCAGCACTCTTCCATCTTCAGATGGAAGAGGTGAATAAGGAAACAATAAGGGCTGGTAATCAAGAGTACTACGAGTGGGGGTACGAGAACAAAGAAATTTAACTGTTATACACCAAATGCTTTTGTTGATAAAATCTTCATACAAGATTGAATGGGTTAAACCCTAGTTGCTCTTAGAAATGTGCCCGGTAACCAGGAAGGATTCATTATCCGAGTGGGCCATATTTGGAAAAGAAAATTTAACTGTTATATCTAAAATACTTTTGATAAGAAAATTTTACTGCAAAAATAGAATCTGTTAAACCCCAGTGCTCTTAACTCTTTCACTAATCGATTCTGTTTTCACATATAAGTTCCATCAGCAAAAGTATTTTGAGTATAACAGTTAAAATTCTTCTTTTTCTACAGTCTACCCTATAATAATGAAGTTCTCTTGGTTACTAAACATATTTATAAGAACATTTGGGTTTTAAATAAAGACTTAAATGAAAGCTCTCCTAGAGCTATATACAATGTGATTCACTTCAGAACTAACTGTTGAGTATCCATGAAGATTATTAAACAAAATTGTAATATTTTTTCAAACAAAACAATATCTTCTCTCCAACGTAAAGTACACAGGGAAAAAAGAAAAATATTATTTTCTTCGCTTTTATAATCTCACATTGAGATTAAATAAATAGTTTAATCTAAACTCTCCAAGAGATTTTTACACTCCATAATTAACTTCAACCCGAACTGGGGCCGACACCTACATCATGCTTGTCTTCAGCGAATGAACTCACTGCAAGACGCAGCGGTGTGTTAGTGAAACAAGCGGGCAAGCTTGCGGTTCCTACGCCTGGCTAGATCTCCAAGAGTGAGGCAAATGGGAACCTTCAACCCTTCGGTGGCGTTCTGCAACTCCGTATAAAGAAATTAGTAGGAGTCTTGGTACGAAGTAAGTTGTCTGAATTTCTTGGTTTTCAGACATGACGAACGACCGATCCTCCTTGCTGCGTGAGACAGGTCCGGATCTAGTTAGAAATGGACATCGTGAGTCAGATCGGAAAACAAACTGTCTGCCTTCAAGTGTCTGTTAGAACGCACTGTCTTGAACGATCGTGAGCAGAACTGCAGAGGAACCTGAAAGCATAAAATCCTTGGGACAGGAAAATACTTATGATCGTGTGTGATCCCTTATTACACAGTAAAATAGAGTAAAACAGAGCGGTAGACGGGAACCAGTAAGCTGTAATCAGTTTCAGATTGCGTGTGTCCCTACAGCGGATTCGTAACGTGACAGCGATTGATGTGATATGCCCGTCTCTTGCAGTCTTTGGGACTTGATTTCTGTGTGCTTTTAACGATCATAACATGAGTCGAAGTCGAAAACGGGAACGACAGTAGCATCTCTCTGCGAAACTTTCAGTTATAAATAGGCCTCCCATTGAGATGAGCTCAGGAGGTAAGAGAAGGGCTCCAACCGACCGATATACATCTAACCGGTTTTAGGGATCTTGGTGACTCCTCAATACTAGCTTCTCTAGTTTACACTCTATTATGTAGCTGAGTCGCACTCCCTCCTGAGATTAGGTCAATCAGCATTGTTTCTTAGTTTGACAAGTGAACGTAGGGTCTCTCTCGGCTAACCCTCGGCTAACCCTCACTGAATGAGGGTTAGCCGAGTACAGCACATTATTCCACTCGCAGATTCTGCTATCACAGCTGAGAGCTGTGGTCTTCTTGAGAATGGTCGACCTTCCGTAGACAGTTTCTGTAGCATGGAGTTGTGGGCACGTATTTTCGAGTTCAAAAGTTAGATCAACATGTGTGGGTTCCTCCACGCGACGTGGATCGCTTGACATCTCCGACGGGCGTCTGTGGCAGTCTGTAGGACTTCACTTATCCAATTGAATGAAGTGACGAGATTCTTGGATTTCGAGAGCTCTCTCCCGCTAGTAAACCTTGCTGATTGTATCCTCAGTACTGTTTAGTCGCAGGATTACGTTCCGCCTTTCGCGCACCTTGTCAGAGTTCAACACAACGGTCGTATGTAGTGACTCATCCGTCTACCATGGCTGAAACCACATAGACACGGCTTAGTTCGGAGGCTTGAACTTCTAGGGTTTGAAGACTGCGCTGCGACTGGATGCAGCTTGATGATTGTCGGTGTTCTTTTTTGTTTATGCGGTGTGGGTGGAATCCATAGAAGCTGGACAGGAAAACGCTTTGTTCCATTCTCCATTCCTTCCGTAGCGAAAGGAGACTGTCTGCTCACTGGAAGCTTTGCTGTAAGGTAGTGATCTCTTCTTGATGTCCACTTCATTAGGCAGTAGGTAGCACTTGAATGGAACGAATCACACATTGCGTTCACACTGCAGATAGAAAAAGTAGCTTCAGCAGTGATTCGTTTTTCAGTGCGAACAAGTGAGTCTCAGGTGACATATATATAATCTTCGGTATATAGCTCTGTTCAACGATGAGTGCGAGGCATTTTGTAGCTCACAACTAAGTCCCTCTTCCTCTCTAGGAAGAGGAAGGTTTGCATCAGGGCAAACAAGTGCGAATAGCAATTCATTCGGATTCATTCCGATCTGATATGTAATCTGTCGTCTTGAGCCTAGGGATTACCATAGAACGAAGATGTGAGGACGCTGGCCGTTGAAGCCTAGTTTACTACTGGGATGCGTGTCATGTCAATGATCCGAAATTCTCACATATCGATGAAGGCTCTGTATAGCTCTGTTCAACGATGAGTGCGAGGCATTTTGTAGCTCACAACTAAGTCCCTCTTCCTCTCTAGGAAGAGGAAGGTTTGCATCAGGGCAAACAAGTGCGAATAGCAATTCATTCGGATTCATTCCCATCCGATATGTAATCTGTCGTCTTGAGCCTAGGGATTACCATAGAACGGAGATGTGAGGACGCTGGCCGTTGAAGCCTAGTTTACTACTGGGCTCCGTGTCATGTCAATGATCCGAAATTCTCACATATCGATGAAGGCTCTGTTTTCCATTAGGTCTAGAGTCACAGTTGTTGAGGTTCCCAGCCAGAATGTTTCGTCCTGTACCGCTTTGAACACGGAAAGAATTACAAATCAGTGTTTCACTATAGTAGAAGGATGGAACTTGTTTTCCCGTAGATCTACTGGATTAACATATGGTTCGCGATCATCCGGATTCTGTTTGTGTTCGTCGTAAACCACTGTACTGAATTTCAACACTCGTTGCCTTTATAAGTGATCTTACTTCATGCGGCACCACACACGCCAACTAACAGTCATTTAACATTCAGCTTCATAAACGCAAGGCATCTTACGAGTTGGAAGATCCCTCTATTCTGGAGAGAAGACACTTTTGTGAATCAGAAGATCTCTCGACGCTGGACTCAAAAATTTTCGCTTCAGAATCCACTACAGTTGTTTACGCAGTATAATGTTCCGAAGGTGGTGAGTTCTAGAACTCCCTGTCTCCAAACATTATTATCGTACACAAAATCTGTAGGCTGCGTTTCAGAACTGATGCGGGAAATATTGGTATGGGATGGGTATAAGACTAGTACTTACCGGGCTTATCGAAGGCTCTTGGAGATTCACTTTCTAAGACATGAGCTAAACCCAGTCTGGCTGTACAAAATCCTACTTTTGGATCTTGACTGAAAGGAAGCAGTGTTTCCCCTTCACTCTCTTGGTGGAAACTGTTCGTAACTGTAGTGTGTACCTCCACTATACGGTTATCCTGTTCTGCAGTCGTCCCAGTGTCCAAAACAAAAGCTACCGAGAACTTGTACAGTATCATATCATTCATTTCGTGCTAACAATCAGAATATATGTGGAAGAAAAAATTCTACCACATTCTACATCCACTGTCCACTTGGGCTCTGCCGATCCGATTCCAACGAGGACTGCCAACACCAGAACTGCAGCATTAAATTAGTCTTTTTCCAAGCATACTAAACCGACCAGAAAAAGATAGGATCAGAAGCAGAGTAGTTATTGCTTCCCCTAATACTCGGTTTGATTCGAACCGGTTTAGAATCGCAACCGAACCTTCAAACTTGGGAACCGAACTATTTTAGAAACGAATCCAACCAGAACTGACAAATGCGGTTTTTGTCGGCCGACCGCTAGTCACGATATGACCGGTTAGATCGTGCAGCCAATGATCTCAAGCTACAAAGTTTTGAGAGAGTACATGAAGTCCAAATTAATTTAGACGGCAAGGGTCTAAATTGCCGTCTAAATTTCCTGTTGGAAAGCCTCTATTTCCAACAGTTTTAATGTCGGAAAGGCGAAGAAAGTTGGATCTGTAGTAGTGAATTTGCTTCTCCACCCAAAAGGTCTTTAAAACCTATGTTATTTGATAGCGGTTCAAAAATAAATTTATTAAGTTCTTAATCTACGGGTAGCACTGTATCAATAACAGAGGCTCAACTGTAGTCTTCAGTCCAAACATCTGCTCAGTTGATAAAGTAGCAGGAGCTCGGGAAGGAATGTAAACCTCCGATTGACTTGGTGAATATACGCTGTCCTTGCCTTACGATTCGCTCTTTCGTAGTCGATGATTATCGCCTCATTACTTTATACATCTCTTCTCTGTTCCTCCTTTCTTTCGGGACTCGAGCCATTCTGCATTGTTTTCCGAGCACTGCTGAAGATTCTTTAACTACCCAAACAATCGTGGGGTTACTTCCGGGACATTGTGACTAGTAGTAGCAGATGTTACTTTCATATTCCCTCCAAGTTTGAGAGAGATTGCTCGGTCTATGGAGAAGTTTTCTCATTCCTGTTTTACTGTTTTGTTTTTATTTACGTACTTGAATGGTTTTTGCTCGGTTCAGATGTACTTGTCATGATTTGATACTAAAGTTTCTGTTATGGACACCGACAGGTCTTTGGCGTGGTCATGCACCTCAAGTAAGCAAATTTGCCGCGGTCACAGAATCACAGATTGCCCAGAACCACGACTTGTACTTTGTCGTATCGTAGCATTCTATCGTCAAGTTTAGTGCTGCTCTTGTGGCGAGTGGTAACAGTAGAGATCATGGTCAAGGTGTATGTCACACTTCATCAGCTACAGAGTGTTGTCCCTTTTAATTTCCAAAGGAGGTCACTGTTGTGGAGTTAAGGTGCTCGCCTTTCTAAGTACGTAAGGTGGAGGAGCCTTTCTAAGTACAAAATGATGGACTGATAACCTTCAGCTCGCCTTCTAGAATGAAAGCAGTGGTTGTCTCCGAACGCTATAAGGTCCATTTAGGGTTCCGATGTCTGAGAAGATAGAATTTCAGTCCTTCCCCACCCGTTTTTGACGCTTCTAGAGATTTTAACTCGCATCAAGCTTTCTTCCGCTGTTCGACTGGTGTACTCTGAGCTAGACTTTGTGCATCTTGTGTCTTCGACTACGTCGACCAATGTTGCCCCCAGGTAATCAAAGATGAGGAAAAAGCTCCCGCAGTGCTATTACTTCTTGGGTGAAAACGTATATTGTTTTGCTGAGGTTGGCAGTGTATGTCCGGTTTGGCCGCTCCGCTAATGAAAATCTGTCATAATGGTCTTTCCACTTTCTTCTTGTTGATCCTCATCTTGTTTCAGGACTCGCAGTTTCTGAAGCTAAATGAATGGTTGCTTTAGCAAGTTTCACATTACAGCTACTTCGATGTGAAGATTGAATGTAACCCAATTTTGATGCGGTAACACGTTCATGTACAATATAGTACTGACGGAAATGTTGGAATACTTGATGGTATCAACCCCTTTCGAACTAGAATTTGCTCACTCGTCACTGGCTTTTTCGCAGTTCACCATCACACTTCACGGTCAGTTCGATGCGTCGAGCGGCTCCAGCGACACATAACTTCAGCGATGTCCAGTTTGCACGGAGTTGTAGCAGCCCCGCAAAACTACATCTATGGATGTCGAAAGTTTTGTGGACCTGGCCAGTAACTTGGTTTCTAGCCACGTTTCTTCAAGCGAGAATTTTCACCGTCTTCTATGAATCACTCATCATCAGGCTACAACATGGGTACAAGTTTTCACCGATCTGGGCATAAAGTTTGATGCCAAATTATCTAGATGCTAAAACTGACCGATAACTTTTGGAGCAACTATCTGTCTCTGCACGTCAGGCCTCGTTCGATGGCCTAATCATCAAAAACGTTATCAGGTCTCTTCAGTGTATCAGGCCACTTTCGGTGGGCAAATTATCAACAAGGTTACTTGTACAAAATAACAGATGCATATGTACAAATAACTGGCTGAAGAAAGCCACAATTTCTACGAAACACCACATCGAGGAAAAACACATTCTAACATGGGAGCACCTCTCATGGACATTTGCTGGTCATCAAACTAGCCATTCTCATGAGAGTTGCTCCCTTGATAGAAACAGGAAATCTTTTGCACCCAACTGCCCCGGCACTTCAAGAGTTAAATCTGACATCATCAAGCCAGATCTTGAACCGGGGAGTTAAGATCCCCCAGATCTTGGCAGAAGGATTGATGCAAGAGTGTATACAGACCACTGAAACTCAGGTGAGTATACATGAACACTGTCTGTTTCTTCGTTCCACTGAGGTCTTCACAAGTTTCGGTCGTTTGCTTTTCAAAAACGTATTGCGGACATTGTCAAGCTAATCTTAGTGAAGATTTGGAACTGTGCATGTACTCTTTGTTTGTATGTTGGCCAAGTTTCCAGGGTACTTTTTGCGGAACACCACTATATGGATCAACGTTCTAACCTGGCAGCAGCATAGTGGGCATTGTTGAATTTCATATCGACGCTTTCCACAGCGGTTTACGTTGCGCCCTAAAAGGAATAGGACCCTTCTGCTGCCCCAGCGTTCATGTGTATATCTGCAGGCATAAGCAAGATCATGGAAAGGACTGAAACATGGCCATTTGTTTCTGTCCTATTTAGTTGTGACATCACAGGTTACCGAAGACATTATCCACGTGATGATGGTTAATCCTGAACTCTGTTAGTGGCTATAACATTCACCAGAAACTACAACCTGTACTGTCTTTCTTTACCCAACTTTTTCAGTTGATGTTCGAAACTCTTTACCCAACTTTTGTTCAGTTGATGTTCGAAACATTGACGGACTAGTCTAGAGTAGCAAACCTTATACTTAGCAATACGTTAGACAGTTGCAACTGTGATCTTCGTGCCTCTCCAGCGTGTCTCCATTCCAGGGGAAATTTGAACAGGCTTGTGCACTCAGCTAGCTTGTATGCACACAGTGTCACATAACCTCGGCATAAACTTACGCTAGTCTGCTTCACAGTGCAAGGCTTAATAGTATCTGATTGCTATTTTGTTTGCTAGATTGCGATGTATTCACCGGGCGATCATGTCGGAGCCCCCGGTACTTGACTACTTCCTGAATTTCTTTACGATGTCCTTAACCTCCTTTTCCTGTTTCCTACGTTTCCAAACTGAGCCGTACAGGCCAATCATGATGTCAGAGCGATGTCAGAGCGGGACCAAACAGGATCTAAAATTCGGATGTAAGCTACACTTGCGCCTCCGCGTGTTCCTTCTAGTACAGTTGCTTCTCTGACATTACTATATATATGTTTCTTTCATCTGATCAAACTTGAGTACTCAGCTTCGACCTCCAACCACGTTCTCGTTCTTCCCCGAGTTTATACTACTTCTTGTTGCGTGGAACAAATTAGTTTCGTTCATTCTGTTCCCGTTCAGCTGCTTGCTTCGTTACTCATAAGTAAAGTTACATGGGATCCCTACACATACTGTATGTGTATATAGGCGATCTTCTGCTAATAGACGGGAGTTCAGCCAGAGACTTTTCTAATCGAGTAAAAACTCCTTGATCGACGATTCCCTGCTAAGTAGGAAATGTCCGCAACTTCGGTTCGTCACCTTTCCTTCGCATGTATAGCCTAACCCTCTCCGCCAGGTGCGGCTGAAATCGCAATAAGAGGTGCATGCGAGGGAAATGTGAATACCAGCATGCTCTGCTTTGAGTGCACACCTACCTACTCATCACCTTCAACCGTGCTAGTATTTCGGGCAGAAAACTGATCGAATGTTCTCCCGGCCATGGATCTATGCTTGTCGATTGCCATGTGTAGTGATACTTTATGACACAAGGAGCACTTTCTCCTCTCCCTTTTCTTTTCTCATGGTTATTATATCATTCGCTCTATTCCGCTTAAAGGCTGCTTTAATTCTTGTGTACTCCTAGACCTCAGCTTTTCTTATGAATTGGTAGCATCAGAAGCATAAATCTGTCGGCACTGCATTTTGTACATGTCATCTATGCTTCGCTTACACACAAGGAACCTCAAGCTCAAGAGATGTGCTCTGTGCTACATATTCGGTTTGTCTATCCTTGGGTGAACATACTAGCTAACAAGATACTTAAGTTAGTGTACATTCACGCACCTCTATGCTACCTACTCTGCACTTTTCTAGCTTTCATATTTTGGAGTTACTCATGTGTGTTGTGGGTAGTTCTTGCATTAGGTTGCCTAATATCCTCATGGATCCGAGGCCAACGAGAAGCTCGGCGCAGAACGTAAAACTCCCAATTGCTAAGAAGCAATTCTTTCGAGTCTAGAGGGCAGTGGCAGGGGACGATGAGATTTATATTAGACATACTGCTACCAGGAACCCTTTTCATTACAGTGTTGGTTGCGCAATCAGGTTACCTTAGCTCAGGTCTCTACGATGACTGATAGTGTTTTTCCTCGGAGGTTTAAAGTGCGGCCCTGCCTTTGGCACCCTTCCTTCCCTTTGTGGTGTTTCAAGTGGCGGACGGGTTGTAACTGTGTACAATCAATGTCTAGAATACATCGATCCGAATATTGAAACAAACATCGATGAGTCGAATGCACATAGCGGTGGAAATAGCAAGCCCGTTTTGACTTCAATACATGGAATCCATGCAGTCTCAGATGGCTACCCCAATTAAAGTTAAAGTCTAACTGAGCTTGACGATGGCCTGCCTAGCTTTGGTAACCATAACTGAAATCAGTGCCCTCTCACCATCATGAAGTCCCCAAACAGATACAATTCGCGAGAAACATTCAGATATTTGCAACTGGTGTTTCACGCTTCAGGACTTGTCTTCCATCAGACAGCTAACTGACTCAGAGACCTTTCAAACAGTGCAATCTCTCAAAGATAATGGGTCTGTAGAGGCGTTACTGTTTGTACGTTACAAGTTCGATTATAAGTTAATCTTTAAATTCTTAATTCTTCCATTTTTTGTATTTATATATGTGTCTAATTTAAGTGTTTTGAACTTACGGTTCTTTGCTTATTGTCGTTTTCTCGTCTTACTTGCACTTGCTGCACTTTCGTTTATGCGGCATGAACAAACAATAATCGGAGACCTGCCGTCTCCTTTACGATCTACAAAACCCCTTCCGTCTCTCAGACGGTCGGAATCCAAACCGGTAGATGTATGTATATAACACCATACGCTTCTTAACCTTCCCGTCTCCCAGTTTTCAAGAAGAAAACCTCTTCTGCCTCATCCTCTGTGCGGGTCGGTCTTGGATCTATTTAGATCCAGTTCTCACGTAGTCCGAGGATTGTTGGTTCTTTTAGTTAAATGTCTGGTTATGATCGATCGAACCATGCGGAAAAGAGGGAAAAACTTTCCGCGCCGAATCTTTCTCTTCTTCTCCATGTGAAAGACGGCCTGTAGAAGCTTTCTGTCAGCAGTTTAAGTTAAGACTGACAGTCGCTCAGGGAGATCGATTGACATACACACATCTTTGCAGTAAAAATAGAGAGTTTAGGGGAACCTTTGGGAAACAATATTCCGCTAATTTAGTCATAACCTTGCGAATGTTAATCTCTCATTAAAGTGACTACCGTATAAACATATAGGTCATTCAAGATTCTTTTTCTTTCAGTAAATGAATGAGATTGCGGTATATACCACCTTACTTGCAAAATATTATGTCATCAAGCGTTTCACTATTACAAGGTTTCATCGTTATATTTAGAACTCTGTTTTCTCTCGAAAAGATATGATCAAAGTAATTTCTTCAAGCTAAACGAGTTCATGATTTACGAACAACACAGAAAAATTTTAGCATCCCGTTAAACTATATAGAAGTTGAAAGAGAAGAGTGTCCAAGGAAATACATATTTGATCTTACCACATCACCTCCAGGTCAGAACTTTAACATAGCAGGATCATTTTTATTGCACCTACTAGATCCATCATAAAACACACTGTTAGTATGTATGAAGCACATGGTTTCAAAGATATGTCTAATAAAATCTACTTTATTTTAAATATAAATGATTTTTCCCTTGAAATAAGCTTTTCCTTCTTATTTTCCTTCTGTCAACAATCCAAGTTTGCAGTAACGCTTCTCCTGCTGAACAAGGGGCTTTACTTTACTAGGAAGCGATTCCACTGTCACACCAAGGGACATGCAAGGTTATTAGTTCGTTGAGTCCACCAAAGGCGGCAAAGCAGAATGTCCAAGTAAATCAATTTACGACACTTTCGTCGGCGAAATCAGATAAATTGATACGCAAACGCCATCCAAATGAGAAGCTGTGGACACTTGCAGGACCTTGATGTGTTTTATTCAGTTACTCTCATGGCTGAAACAAACTCAAAGAAGCTATGAAGTACTTGGAAAACTGAGTAGTCTCGGCCAAGGGGGTGGAGGAACTCAAGGAAGAAGACATTATTAGTACACACGCAAAGTAAAAGTGGTGCCGCTGCTTTAACCTGGTCAGGAAACCTGAAGCTGCCATTCCCACCCATTGTTCTGCAGATGCAACGTTCTGCTTACCATCGTTAACGATGCTGAGCAGATCCTGAGCAGTCACGAACTGTTCTCATGTGTTCCTATTCGCTGTGCCAGAGTTGTCCTCGACGTCCAAAACTCATGAATTAGTGGCGGAGTTCCCCAAGATCACGGGCTCATCACGTCATAAGATCACGGAAGAAATGAGGGCAGAGCTGAACCGAACGTTGCTGGCTGATCATGAAAGCGATGCTTCAAGCGTCAGTTACGATCGGAATCGATTTTATACTACTACTTTGACGTCTGTCATAGGCGATAGTATTTCACTTTGAACAGCACCACACTACAGTACTAAGTTAAACTCCTAATAGTTTCTTCAAGAAAGATACTTCTTCCTTGGATCCTAGTAAATATCAAACAGAATTTGTAACATAGGAATAAAGATTCTGCATAACACATTAATTATAACCATTACCGAAAGATAGAACAAGCGACACACTAAATACGACAATCAATTTGCCATCTTTCGCGATCGGATCCGGAGCAAGAGGAAATGTTTTATGTGACACTGGGCTTATACCTATAAGACTCGACGAGATGTCTATCCTGTATAGTGAATCGATAAACCATGTGTATCCCCAGGATAACGATTGAGCTAATTATCAGTCATCCTTTCAACTGTAAAGCAGATCACTGATGAAAGTCCCAAGAATACACTGTCAGAAATTCCGAAAGTTTTACTTGGAAGTAAACGCATGTCTGTCACAGCAGCCGAAACTACTCCCGCTAGGGCAAGGTCGCTGCCAGCTCGATCGCAAATGATGCTTGAAGCGTTCTTGTCGGTCTTTTTGTTCCTCGAATGTTCGGTTCAACTCCGCCATCATTTCTTCCGAAACTTCGTAACCTTCGAGGGCCATGACCTTCAAAAATGCCTCCTCCAACTCCAGTTGAAGCTTCTCGTGAATCTTGGATGACAACTCGGGCATTGGCAAGTCATAATTAGGAGCAGTTCTCCACGACTCATAATTCTCGTGCCATCGTTTCCTCGCGACAACACTTGGTGGAAATGGCATCTTTATGGTATCCGAAAGAAACTTGGACGCCACAACATTAGTATCGCCGCAGTCGTACCGGTTCTTCTCTTTGAGAATACCCATACCACCACCCTCGACGGGACAAGTAACGATCTCATCATCAATCTTGCCCCGGAGCTTCGAGTTCTCGTCCATAGCTCCAGCGTCTCTGTTTAGTTTGAGGGTAAAGATAACATCAAAAGGTCCCACAAGTGTCGCAGCTCCTTGCTCGGACAGTCATGTTGTACAGTACTAGTACGTGGTAATCATATATCATATGCTAATAAGGACGCGTCTGTTGTTCAAGAAACCTCGATGGTGGTACCTCCAGGTATAACGTCCTTCAAGGCTGTCGAGCTCAGATGCAAAATTTTGAGTGCATTGTTACAAATTTGAAATGAGATGAACATGATAGACTGTGAGCTGGCGATTATGTTAGTGAGGGAGTGACTATTAACCTTACGAGCGCTAGGAGGGCTGGTAACCGTAAAGAGTGCACACGAGCAAAATGCAGCTAGGGATCATATATATTTGTGGGCGAACTCGAAGATCGTGGACATCTCTCGGACATATTTCATTCCATAAGCTGGGAGTAACCACGAGTTTGCAGTCACCGGTACCCGTACCCGTTCTCCTCCCTTTCAACTCAACGCTACATCCACAACCACATCAGCCAACCCCTCCTACAAGGAGCTATAGCTAGCTGCAGGCTGTACATGTACGAGTTTCAAAACCGATGAGGGAAACCCTTAAGCTTGTCTCAGTCATTGAGAAGAGGATTTTCTCGATCGTTCACCTTTGGTTAAGTTCACGATTTTAGTCGACTCAGCTCCTGCTAGCGCTTTCGAACTTACTTTCACTTACATCACTTGCTGGTTGGTATTCTCAAGACGCATATATACCGGCCACCATGCATACAGCTGGAGCTGGCGAGAGTCTCCTCCTTCTTTCTTCCTGTTGTTCTGGAAGACGATTAACGGTAGTTATCTGGACTGAATTGCAAGGACATGCTCTAGATTTGAGCAAGTCACCAACCGATATCGCTGGCAGTCCAGACATTCAAATTACAACTGTGAATTATTAGAATCTGATGAGTTACACATTCTCCGCAAGGTACGTATAAACTCTTCCACTGGTAGCCTTCTAGAAAGCTAATGTTTCAACACTGACATGTTATGCAAAAGGTTGGGGAGAAAATTGAGATACCTAGCAAAATGCGCCTTTGCCTGGTGCCGTACAAGCACCATAAAGCATTTTGGAAGTTCCCAGCAATAGACCCGAGTTCATTTGGACATGGTGTTATCCCCCGTAGTGGCCGATTACAGCGAATAGCCCTCGGCTATTATAAAACGGTTATCAATTACACGGTTTCAAAACGCGACGTCTAAAACGCAAATGCGTGTGTAAATGCAAAGAAAGGAATGCGACTTTTTCCTCCCCTTTTGCTTTAGGTTAGAGAGAAACACTGTTTTGTTCCAAGAAACCACCCACTTTTTGTCTCCCCTTGTGCTTTAGGTTAGAGAGAGGATACTGTTTTGTCCAAGAAACCACCCAAACTTCGTTACAGTATTTCTCGATAATTAGTCGTGAAATGAATCACATCGTGTAAAGCTCTAGGAGAGTTGTGATTCAAGTCCTTAATTAACATGTTCTGTTCTGGTATGCAAATTCTATGAACAAAAGTATTTGCAAGTAATGTCCCCAAAGAAAAGTTCCCGTAGCAGCTAGACCTGCCGTCGGGGCCAATAACTCTTCTTGAGTTCGAACAAAATTTTGCAGCTTAAAAAACTAGCAACTTTGATCTTCATTCTTACCTTCGCTGGTTAAGCAACCAGCAAGAAGCTGATTTCAAACAAGCTTACGAAGATCGCGTGTCTGCTCCATTTTCAAGCCATGTAGAGGGGACTGCATCCAAGCGGATGGTAGGACGGCTTAATATATGCAACGAAGAAGATCTAGAGCCTCACGAAGAGAAATAACTTTCAGATGCTGTTGAGCTGGCGGTAATGAATGATCATTCGAATACGATTGCTGGTCACAATTTAAATCGTGGGATCACATGGCCCTCCGTCCTGAACGTTACCCTGCCCGTTGCTTGGACCGCGAAGGGCGTCCAACATTTAAGATACAGGTAGAAATCAATCCTCGTCATCTATATCTCCGGAACCGAAGCGTCTGGCTAACTATCTTTACCCAGACTGCCGAGCCTGGCATGTTTAAAAGCATCATGATCAAATGATTTACTGAATCAAACAGACTGAAGTGATGTTCCCGATAATCCCCACGATAAATTGTGCGGTAGATAGCATTTCTGATACTAGGAACACAGTAGTATATGTAGATAGACTATCAGGAAAGCGTTAGAGTTCTCCTACATACTTGGCAGTGTGTAGCGAATAGTCTTGAACTAGCTTAGAAGTCTTTCTTGCATAGAGTGTATACCATCCAAGTGCAGAATGAATCATCGAATGCATGCAATTCAATGCAGAGCGAGCTCGAGCAGATTAGATCGATAGCATCCAGTTCCGGTGATGGGGATTTGCTTTTAGCCGAGTCTCTACAAAAGTTCTACGGAGTATCGAGCAACTTGCGGATTCCAGTAGTTGATTGAGAATAGCGGGGATTTCTTTGGGTAGTATGGTCCCGTACGCTTGCTTTTAAGAGTGAGTAGCCATGAAGTGATCTATTCGCTTAAGAGTGTTCAGTGATTTCCAGTCTTTCTGCCGCTCTTCGTTATTGTTTAGGCCATCGATTGATCTGAGGTTTACATCATACCTTTCAGAGGGTACTGACGGGAGCTCGAGCTCGCTCTGCATTGGAAAGGTATGCATTCCCTAGAGGAAAGACTTTAAGCTAGCTAGTTGTCGGACCTATGCTCTTCGTTAGATATCGCTTTTCATGGGAATCCGGGGCTTTTTCCCTCTATTCTGCTTCTGGTTTGAGGAAAGGTGTCTGCCACGAAGTTTATCGTGGGGTTTGTGGGGAAATCACTTCAATCTGTTTGTTTATATGTCCGGTGTAAGTATTTCACCATTCTTGTAGTTTGTCAGGAAACAGCAAAGCTTTTCTGTGTTGCCCTGGGCATAATAAGCTACGGAAGCGGTTGTTCTCGTAGAGCAGTACCTGGTTGAAGATCATTTTGTCCGGAGGTTTATGGCGGCCAAAATGGGATTCAGATTTATACTTCGAGACAGTCCAGCAGAAGAGTGCAACTGCTTTCTAACAGATACAGTTTCGTGAACTTGTTGTCTGTGTTTTTAACCGGTGTAGATCGACCTTTCGTAAAGTATATAAGATCAAGCCGACGGACGAATACTCCAGATCCTTACTTTGCTACTTTGTTCAGTTCTCTTGTTTGGTTGTTTTACGGATCGCTAAAATGAGCGTTTTGGTGATAACGATCAAGGCTACGAGTGCGTTTATCGAGATAGTGTATTTTAATGACGGAAGAAGATCGGTAAGGTGCTAGCTTACTTAATAGGTAGATAATTCGCAGCTTGGATTACTTATGGGGTTGCTACTTCGTATGTGACATGTCTCATTCCAAAAATGTATAGGCTCTCTGCTGGATTACCTTGAGAGAAATGCTCTAGTAATGCTAGCAGATGTTATTATACTTTATGTGGTGGTAGTTCTGTTGGACATGCTCGCCTTCCATCAGCATCACAGGAGACAGGTCATCGTAGGTGTATCTTCCTTATGGTCGGGACTGCCATGTATGTTTCCCCACTCAATGATGGTAAGAACAATACCGGGAAACCACATGGCCAACTGCTGTTCTCTATGTTTCTTGTCATGTATGTAGCTCGATTGCATAATGTTGAAGTTAAACTCCTTCTGGCTGGACTGCTTTGCTTGCAGAAAAATGTTATACGTACCGCGTCGACAGATATTATTCCTTTTCCTCTATCGGTGTTTAATTTGCTGAATGGTGTAATATGGACCGCTTATGCTGTTATTGGCCACGATTTGTATTTCTGAACCGAGTTGTTTTTTCTTGGGAAATAGAGGAAAACGTTCTGGTCAGAGGCCACTATCGTACGTTCTCGCATACAGTGTCGTCGTTATTCGTACTTGTTATAAATAACTTATGAATAGCAAATGTCATATGTATCCACTGGCTACATATTGGAAATGGTTGAGTTTGCCGGAAAAGTAACTTGAATTTTGCCACATTCATGTGCAGATACCTTACGCTCCCGGAGTGTTTTTTGCTTTTGGCCAGCTTACACTGTACGCACGTTACTGCGGAAGGTCCAACTCCAAGAGACGCCTTGAGGACAAAAGAACCGAGCTTGAACCTTGCGTAACTATAACAATAACCTACCTACGGCTCCGGAAGCTACTTCTGTTCATCTTAGAATTCTTCCCAGATTGTAATTAGGTGCGCGGACGGTAAGGGAACTAACGTATTGCGTAAGTAGCTGGAGATGGCAGAATATTGTAACATGTTTGACATTTTGTATGGATATATATGTGCAGATTAGATCGATAGTATCTAGTTCTGATTCTAAGTCGACAAAAATGTTGTCACGAGAATCGAACAAGGGGCGGATTCAAGGGTTGATTGATCGATGATAGGAGGGTTTGCGACCAAAATGAACTTCAATCAGGTATTGCAATACGAGAAGTACAGTTGACTTAGCTTAGTTGGCACTCGGTTACTCTGTTGAATTATCTTCTTCGGTCGTTTTACGGATCGCCGTTTGTTAAAATGGCTATTCTGTGATAAGGTTGAATTGTATGCAAGAAACCTCCGGCTATCTGTCGGCATACAACAGCCTCAGTTCTCACGGCCCTCTAACATAGAGGCCAAGAGACAAAGTAGCGTAATAGACCACTCCGTCAAAATGCAGCGTAATACACGCAGTTGGGTGAGTTCTTGGGTGAGTTCTTGTATACGTATAAGTTACGTACCTTACCATGAGAGATGTACCATACAGAACCTCGTTCATTCCAAGCAGTCATCATGCATCGTGCATGTCATCAAGCACCTGCGGCTTTGAATGACAAAAATCTGTTGTGTTATCAAGTGCATGCGGCTATGAACTGAGGGGTTTCCTTCCATTCGAATTCCTCATGTCGAGTGAAATATTGGTGAGTAAGACAAGGAGACTATTAAATAATGATCATATCTCGAAGTACAAAAAAAAACTTTTTTGAAGGTAATGAAAAGTTATTTAAAATTGGACTAAATCTCAAAATATGAAGAAAATAAAACAAAAGTTAAATCTTATAAGTATAGACTCTTGGATTTCTGAATCGCAATTTTGTATTTTAGCATCTTGATTGATGTTAATATTAAAAACATCAAAAATGATATAATTCATATTACTCTTAATGTTTTTCATATCACTTGTGATTAGTGAATCATATAAGATAATGCTCAAATATACTTACAGCAAGAAAAAGTGATTTCTGTCATAACTAATGAAATTATTGCACGAGAAAACATAACACAAATCGAAAAGTCATGAAATACGAATAGATGTCGACAAATAATCAATTATATTAAGATCCAAAATTAATGTATGATCATTGAGACGAAAAGCATCCTCATTATGATGTTGTATTATATTAATTCTATTCTTAATTTTAACAAAAATAAAGAAATGATCAATAAAGAGAAAAATACAAATGATTATAATCTTTGATTGCATTTTTGAAAGTAAAAATGATTATTCTAGGCTCAAATCTGTTGATAATCTCTTCAAGATTGTATTTTGCAGAATGCTCAAATTTCCATACAAGGCAATTTTCAGCCGATTCGAAGTATCCTTGGATCAATTTTGAGGGTGCAACCCATGATCTTCATGGAGTGCACAATCAATTTGACTTATGCAGTCCATGAAGTTCATGAGCTGCACAGAGATTGCACCCTCCTAACTTTGAGTAACATGTTCCAAATCGATTGAAAATCACCCTAGAGGTCTGTTCAAGCATTATGCACAAGAAGGCTCTAGAGATTGGTGGACAAATTTGAACTCAAAAAGTCATCTTGACTTCCAAAAATATGATTTCACGACTTTCCAAACGGAGATACGAACATCAGAACCCTAGCGGACTTACGTTAGATTTTAAATGTTACGAGTACGACTTAACGACTTGGTCAAGAAGTCGAGAATAGATGAACCCTAAGTGGTTTTTTAAATCAAAGTTGGAACATTGGGTTCGGCATATGGGTCTATCCAACGGGACTCCAGACGAATGTTAACTTAAAAGAGGAAATCTGGAAAACAGAATGAAACATAAGTATGAGACGTAGATATGAAACGTGGATCTAAGCGGATCGGGACATCATTCTGACACAGATGGGCGTTAGTCCAAGCCACAAGGTCTTATTGTTGGGTTGGACCATGGTTCCTTGGAAAGCTAAGTGTTAGAGCTCCAGCGACATTTCGAGTCGTGGATAGAGCTCTACATAAGATCTCGAGGCAAGTAAATATCATTGAAAAAGTCTAGGCGAGGACTTTCCAATGATACCAAGAACTCCTTGAACCCACATCGAAGTTGAGACTTATGACCGATCTCATGATCAGATTGTGATATAATTTTCAGCGATCAAAAAAGAGACGGGACTGCCCGATCTCCATAAGTATATATAAGAAAGACTTGATGTTTGGGTGGGCCAAGATGAGTTACCCGACACCAAAGTTTGACGAGTGGACTCTAGTGGTATGAAATGATGGTTGGACCAGTAGCAACACGCGTTCTAGTCGAGACTTGGATGTTTGGAACTAGGAACGACTTAGTCAGATCTAGATCAATACTTAAGGAATGTTGGCTTGAGAGTTAGTGTGAAGGTCCGACTCCGGTTTGGACCAAATGGGATAAAGATAAGTGGTGCGTGGACGCTAATATGTGATTTTGATTTGCAAGTTAATGTTGTAAGTTTCGTGATTTATTGAACAAGAGGTTCTATTGACAAAACAAGATGGTAGGTGCGTGAAATACGATCAAAGATTTGAGCAATAAGTATAATTCATTTACAATTGTTCTTCATTTATGCATGAAAGTGAGATTGTGTTTGACTTGCAACAAGATCAAATTAAAATTAACCGAACAATATATTACAAAAACTTACTAGTAACATCAAAGATGTGTCAATCAACAAATTGTTCTCAGTTTTGATAAATCATTTTGAGTTTATATAGTGTTAAGAATCATCACTCGTGACAAGAAAAAAGAACCATGTTAGGTCTAAATCCAAAAGTATAACACTTAGTAGTCTGATCCTTACATCAACATAAGGCAATACTTTCCAGAGACATAGAAAGTTTTGCGTGAGAAGAGAAGATCAACGCTTTACAAGCAAGAAATTGATATTTTTGAAAACTAGAATCTTAACTTTTTCTTTTCTTTGCACTACAATCAATCAATTGCAACAAGTCATCGTAACACAAAATATGAATTTGAATCAATTGTTCCGCAATAAAGAGACGAGTACACAAGCTATAGAGACAATTGAGATCAATATAGAAGCGGTTCAGGTTGTATCTCATGTAAATACATCTTGCTCAGAAGAGGGAAAAGCTTGTCCTATTCAGCCAAATAATAATAGTGATGTGTGATAAAAATGCATAAAAATGTACATTTATCGACTTCTTGAGTCCTCTCAAAAGCTCAAATACATGTCAAGAAGGGTCTGAACCCAAAGTTAAAAATGTATTGAGTGTATGACTAAGTACAAACTCTACACTTACATTTCTGGCAGATCAGTTTTTGTCTACGTCACCAGAATATGCTCATGGGTTTCAAGGTCAATGGAAAAATGTGATGTGGATTTCTTCTTATCTTTTCCACTGGCGACCATGGCAGTCAACTGAATATTCACTGCTATCACTAGATGAGAATATATGACAGCATCATCTCGACATCACTCTTCAACGTATAGTATCTTGTCTTTCAAACATTTTTGAGAAACAACGTATGTACCAAACACCACTACCTCATCTCGGGTGAATACATGATCTTTGTTCCACACGCTAGTCATTTTATGATAAACAGTCTTCTGCTTTGTCCCTGTAAATGCAACAAGTAATACTCTTGATCATCATCTTCCGCTTTTACAGCAAAGACATCTCTCAATGTAAATGCGTCTGAAAGACTCTCATGATCGTCGCTCACTATAAAATCTTCGGCTGACAAAGTCATCTCAATGCTTCCCATCATGGTGTTGGTCCTCCAAATTAGATTGTGAAAGAACCACATTGTTATCCACTCTTACCACTCGTATTTCTCTTCGCTTCCTATTATACAATGAACAGACATGCATGTGAACTCTCGAGTATTTAGCAAGCATGGATCTGTCTTACTCTGACTCCAAAAGCAATGCAACTTCTTGTAGGCGCTTAGAGTGCTTGCTTGGAGGTATGCAGATCTATCAAATTCCTCCTCTTTAATCTCCTAGAAACTGTAGAAATGTTTGTCTTCTCCTTCTCGCGCTTGGAGAAACTCGAAAGAGCTCTAGTACTTAGCTTTAGCTTGCAGAATTGAACAAAATCTTCTGCAAAATCAAATCTGCCATAGGTCCTTGTCATCTGATGCCTTCTGAGTTCGCTTGTGACATCTTTGATTGAATTCATGAAGAATGTGATAATAATAAATTTTCACTTTTTGGTTAGGTTGGTGAGAAGACTTCAAAGTCATCATTTTGAGAATTATTCAGCTTTTGAAAGTCATGCACATTTATTTTCTTCACTACAATTTGTGCATGAATTCTAAAGATCAATTTATGCTAGAGAGATCTATACCATATATTGTTCTACACTGTTGGAGTGCAATCCATGTATTTCATAGACTGCTTTGCACCAAACTCATGTAGTGCTTGAAGTTATTAGTCAACTTTGGATCCAAGTAGATCCAAGAACTGCACTACATTAGATCAATGCAGTCTATGAAATTAATGGACTACTTTGCACAAACATGGTGTAGATTTTGCAGTTCATGAGGTCCTCAAGATTAAAGGAGTGAAGTCTGTGTAATTTTGCATTTCAAGGAATGGGTTTAGGGTTTAGGGTTTAGGGTTTAGGGTTAACCCAATTCACGGGTTGTTTTTCTCTTGATGATAATTATGTTTTAAATTTTTTATGACAAATAAACTTTTTATGTAAGATTGACTATACCATATTAGAATGAAAATAAAATTTTGTAGATATCTATTTATAATTATTTCTTGACTTATCAAAAATTAAAATTATTTAACACTAATAAAGTTATTTTGTTAGTCATCGAATCTATACTTTTATCATGAGCATACAATATTATATATTGAATTATGCTAATTTTCATTTTTTAGAAATTATTCTAAATATTTTAAATTATATTCTCATGAATTTTGAGATCCATGATACTATAAAATGTAAAATTATTGACTTCAGAACAGAAACTCATTAACGAGTACTTGGTTGTTATTAACGACAGTTGCTACCAAAGTAACTAAACATCTCACCGATGTTCATCCATCTTTTGCATATACTAAGTACATAGAAAATGTAAAGAATCTCAAAAGAAACACCCACACATTTCATCTTTATCACCTGAATACCCATTTTAACAAATAGAGATCCGCAGAACGACCAAGGAGACATTTCAATAGAGTAGCCAGGTTGAGAACCGCGGAGTACTCTTCCGTCTCGCTTGACCTTCAGCAATTTGCTTGATCACACCCCCAGTAGGTTCCTTGAGCTTGATCACACCCCTCTTACGATGTATGGCTTGATCACACCCCCGACTGGCTGTTGCCTGTAAAACCAATCACTTTGTGATGTTACTCACATGTGAGACTGCACCTATTAAATTTCTGAACATGTATAGTCTAACTATATTGAATAATGTTAAATATTTTAAATTACAGTGATATTTAATCAAAGTTGAAAGTACTAAAATGATGAACCAATGACTAAAATGACTGGTTCTACTGTCAATAATCCGTCAGGGGTATGATCAAGCTTAAGGAACCTAAGAGGGGTATGATCAAGCTCAAGGAACCTACTGGGGGTATGATCAAGCAAATTTCTGCTTGACCTTATATACTCTAAGAAAGGTCGGTTTGTAAAGATTCATAAAATAGACACAATCAGTGATAGGTTGAACAAGTTCAGTGTACTGTATCTGTTAGAAAAACGATTGCAATCTTCTGAAGGACCAAAGATTTACTTGATCCACCCCCTAGATAGAATCCCGGACTTGATCCACCCCCTCTTAACGATACCCTTCTTGATCAACCCCCAAACTGGCTACCGCCCGCTGTGTGAGTAACTTTGCCACATGGACAGGTAGTCCGGTCAGCTTTCCGAAGCTGACGTGTGATCTGAACGGGAAGAAAGTTGACGTGTGACATGACGCGGGTCAGATGTCAGTTTGTGATGTCCGACGTGGTACAATGTTAGATTAATGCGCAGGAAGACAAGAAGGACTATGCAGCAGAATGTTACATTGTGTAGAGTTTAGTGCAGCACGTTAGCGTTGAAGTTTTAGAGTGCTCGGCTCATATTCTCGTTGAAGTTTTAGAGTGCTCGGCTCATATTCTCGTCGATGGCTTTGCAGATTATTGCTCTTCGTGAATTTTACGATGAAATCGAAACGATTGGGAAAAATGTAGAACCACGATGGACCAGATGCGCGATAGTGAAAATCGTCCGCAGCTGCAATGGTTCCATGACTTATCAGGCTTGCGCCAGATGTTTGAAAGCTACCGGAAGAGTTCCTAAACCAAAAGAATTCCTATCTCCTGGAGCAAACTCTCCAAGTCCAAGCAGTTGTTGTTCTCATGTTCGTAGTGTTCGAGCTTGGAGATTCAGTATGTCACTGATGGACTCGTCAACAAAGGAATGGAAGGTTGAAGACTGTGGTGTTTTCACAGTGTGGCAAGCCGGGAATGAACTCTTAGGCATGACAGCGACAGATTTTTCCATTTTGTCTGAAGGGGAACAGAAGGAGCTTATCCAATCTACTATTTTACGAGGATTTTGGGAGCTGCAAATCGGTCTCATTCGTAAAAGTAGAGAACGCACAGTGTTCGCAGCGCGTAGAGTAGGATGTTCAGAAGCAATTTCTGATGTTATCGAGCGAGTTGGGGTACAGTCTATTGTTTGGGACATGGACCGATTGGTGATGGAAGAACCTATAGTCATAATTAAACATGTTGATCATTGTCGAGACGTATTGACTAGGTTTCGCCAAGTTAGAGATCATATTGCAGAGGTGAAAGACCAAACTGTGGGTCTGTATGAAGAAATAAAGAATACACTCTGTGTGTGCGAAGATGCAACTGAAAACCTCGAGAAATTATACAGTTTGTTAGAGTAGTGGAAGAGTCTATTTTGATAACAATGTCGGGTAATATTACGGAATAAAATATATCTTCTTCTATATATGTTGTTATCTATTTCGATAACAATGACGGGTAATTTTGCGGAATAAAATGTATGTTGTTATTTTGTTTCGAATGGTTTAGAAATGAATGCGTTTTCGAACTTCAAACGGAAGAAACTGAACTTCAAAAGCTTCGATATCCTTTCTCAGACTTCCTTCAGAAAGTCGAGAGAAATTAAGGCTACTTCAAGCTTTCGATTCACTTTAAGCTTTCGATTCACTTCCTCACACCCTTTCGAGTAGGAGAGTTTCTCACGTTTCGATTCACTTCCTCACACCTTTCAAGTAGGAGAGTTTCTCACGAGAGCCAAAATAGTCGAGAGGAGAGTGGAGAAGTTCAATCGAGAGGAGAGTGGAGAAGTTCAATCTAGAGGAGAGTCGAGAATATTCGAGGAGGAGATCGGAGAGGTTTCGATAGAGTGAGGTTGCGAGGTCTAAGCGAGCTCTGAGTGAGTAAGGTTGTTGTGAAACTGATCTAACTCTGAGCGATTTTGAATCGCTGTGATGAAAACGAGAGGAGTTCCAATTCGAGGTCGAGGCGGAGGAAGAGGACGAGAGGGAGACGTTGGAAGAGGACGAGAGAGCGGAGGGTACCACGACGTATCCATCGAAGTGTCGATCGAAGTGTCGAGAGAGCGGAGAGTACCACGACGATCCTGTGAGTTAACTAGATGCTAGAAGCGAATGTGTTTATCGATTGGAATTTGTGAGTTAAGTAGATGCTAGAAGTGCATGTGTTTATCGATTGGAATTTTGTTTTTCATGTTAGGGTTAGCGAAACGAACATGTTTCGCGAGTAATTGGTGCAATTGGCAGAGCGGAACACGTTAGTTTCGCCTTAGACAAGGGCGATACACATGTATCGTCCTGCGGGAGGGCGATACATGATGTATCGCCTGTTTGCTTTGCATTGAGCAGGACGATCCATGCTGTTTCGCCCTGGTGGAGGACGAAACAGCATGGATCGCCCTCCCATAGAAGAAATTGTTCTTACTGGGCAAGGCGGAACAGCATGTATCGCCCTTCCATAGAGACAATTGATCGCACTGGGCAGGCGAAACATGCTGTTTCATCCTGCTGGGAGGGCGAAACAGAATGTATCGTCCTCCATAGAGACAATTGATCGCCCTGCTCATAGAGACAATTGATCGCACTGGACAGGGCGAAACAACATGTATCGCCCTCCCATAGAGGCAATTGATCGCCCTGCAGGAGGGCGAAACAGAATGTATCGCCCTCCATAGAGGCAATTGATCGCACTGGGCAGGCGAAACATGCTGTTTCGCCCTCCACCAGGGCGAAACAGCATGGATCGCCCTGCTCATAGAGGCAATTGATCGCACTGGGTAGGGCGAAACAGCATGTATCGCCCTCCCATAGAGGCAATTGATCGCACTGGGCAGGGCGAAACAGCATGTATCGCCTTGCCGGTCGCATGTGTTCTCACCGGGCAGGGCGAAACATGCTGTATCGCCCTCCCATAGAAGCAATGATCGCTCTTCCGAAGGACGACACATGCTGTTTCGTCCTGCCCAATGCGATCAATTGTCTCTATGGGAGGGCGATACATGCTGTTTCGCCCTCCAGCAGGGCGAAACATGCTGTGTCGTCTTGCACACCGTGAATATTCCTTTCTCCCTTGACTCATACATATTCCTTTCTCTTCGTCAATGCTTGGATTGTTGTGTTTACATTTTTGGACAATTTTAATTTGTATTCCTTCTTTTTAGCTGATGAGGAAACGGAGAGCATGAAGGAAGGACCTTCATTGTTTCACTATACTCGAGAGGAGGATGAACGATATCATCTTAAGTGGTGTTGGGTCTCAAAGGAGGAAATGGAGAATTGTTTACAAGGAGTAGAGGAGGAAGCTGTCGATAGACTTGGGTTACTTATTGCTCTCTCCTTTGAGTTCCCTCGTCCTGATGTGAGTTTTACTATCTTTCAACCGAGTTTTACAATGATTCTCGTGCGTTTAAAGATTCAAACATTGTCTTGACTAGCATACTTATCCTTATTATTATGTATTTTGCAGATTCCTTTTTGTATAGAATTCATCCAGTCATATGAAGAAGAAAGTCGTCGAGCTATTGTTCAAGGACGTCATATTGTATTGGATGAGTCTTTTATCCGAGAGTCTTTAGTTTTGCCAATGGAAACATCAGTACCTCGTCCTCATCATGTGAAGAGATCTTTGATAGAGGATTGGTTTCCCACAAAAGACGAGAAGGGAAAACGATATTTACTTTGGATGTGTGAGTTTCCAGAGTGGAGACCGGTGTTCCAATTTATCAGTTGTGTTCTTTTGGCTCGTAGAAGACCAAAAGAAGTTCCGGGACATTTAGCTCTATACGTGAAAAGTAAAGTAGAGGAGAGTGAGGAGGATTATGATTGGACTGAATTCATTTTGGATTCTTTGGATGCTGAAATCTCTTCTATGAAAAAGCACATGAACAAAGAGAAGTTGGTACGACATCCAGAAACATGGGTGGGTATGATCTGACTCACCTCATGATACACATCGGTATACTTCTTGAAGGAGGAAGAGTAGAATCTTCTCGGAGAATTCAACAATCATCAAGTAAGTTTTTGTTTTTGTTTTCAGTTCTAAAATGTTTTATTCCTTTTAAAACTTAGATTTTCCAGCATGGATAAACATAGGTTTCAACTGTGATTATGTTCAAGTCCTAGTTCATGACACTCTCATGGATCTTGCAGATACTCCTCCTGCTGAGCAAGATCCTCAGGCCTCTCTTCATGTTCCTCTTGATCAAGATCCTCAAGCATCACTTCAAGATCCTCAATCCTCTTATCATGCTCCTCCTTCATCAGGTAACATATTACTAGTTGACTCACCTCTAGTTGACATTTGTATTTATTTTGATCCTTTTGTACTAGGCGTCTTTTACTTGTTGGACTTGTATTAGACTTAAATATACTTAATGAGAATTACACTTAGTATAGTTTCCTGAATGCTTCTTATTAATCCATATTTGTTTTGCACTGTATATTTGTAGATGATGAGGCTATTCTCATAGC
The DNA here is from genome assembly GCA_036924285.1 of Asterella californica. Lineage (NCBI taxonomy): Eukaryota > Viridiplantae > Streptophyta > Marchantiopsida > Marchantiales > Aytoniaceae > Asterella > Asterella californica. Next base: position 1,821,590 of record JAYKYS010000013.1, read on the forward strand.
GAGAATGATTCAACTCCATGAAGCCGTAAAGAAGAAGGAAGAAGAGCTTCAGTCCAAACATGTTGAACTAGAGCATGTGAACTATCAACTCATGGTCACTAAAGAGGAATTAACAACGATACGAGCTGCAGAAGAGTTCTATCCTCATCTAGTTCACCATACGGCAAGTCGACGTAAGACCTTAATCCTTGATTTGTTGGTCTTTTAGTCCGTGTGAGAAAGAACGAGCATGAGTTGATGTCAGCTCGTGAGAGAGGATATGTAGTGGAAACTACATCGAGGCAGTCTATATGGTACGTGGCGAGACGTGGAGTCAAGCAATTCATGGAGATATGTCTAGATAAATTTCATGTCATCATATGGACTTCTCGTACTTTGGTCAACACGGGCACCTTACTACGTGCTATGGAGGATGCTGATTATTTGCCTCCCGGAGTTGCAAGAAGGAAGGTATGCTACTTCTTATCTTTTACTTTTCATCATCTTAAAGTATTATATGTTATATTCTTGAGCTATGATATTTTTTATGTGTTCTAATACATATGAATGGCATTTGTAGGTGTGTCACGTTTTTGCTCAAGATATGTGTTTGAAATATAAGACTGTGAGAGAAGCAGCCTTCGGGAACCACTTATACTTGAAGGATTTTTCTGTTCTTCATGATCGTAACTTGAGCACAAGAGACGTTCTGTTGATGGATGATAGTCCTGTCAAGAATTGTACCAATCATCCATTTAATACTATCCACCCTCCTCCTTTTCTCCTTTCACTATGGATAGTGATCGAGAGTTATATTTAGAAGCCACCTTGTTACCTTAGCTTCTTCGTTGGGGAGTTTCTCCAGAGGAGACTCCATCTTACGTCTCAACTAGATTTTCTCAAGTTTTTGCTCAGGATCCCTTTCTTGCACTCAAGAATTACTGGACCAATATTACTCAAGAGGAAGTTAATATTGTATGGAGATCAGTGCCACATACAGTTTCCATGGATTTGTATCCTAAACTGAAGTGAGAAATATATGTACATTGAGTCTCCATTATATAAAGTCTAAATTTTGAAAAATGACTTCATTACCCTTTTTTTAAATGAATGGAAATATTTTTAACAAGGATTTGATATGTTACTTGGAGAAAAAATGAAGCAAAGGGGTACCCCTTTGGGGAGTATCGAGGGAGGCGATACATGGATGTATCGCCCCGTGCAGCGCGAAACATTGACGTTTCGCGATGCCGAGAGCGATACATCCATGTATCGCACTCACCGGAACTCCACAAAGGGGTACCCCTTTGCGGAGTTTCCAGGGGGCGATACATCCATGTATCGCTCCCCGCAGCGCGAAACTTCGATGGATGGGAGCGATACATGGATGTATCGCCCCCTCGAAACGTCTCAAAGGGGTACCCCTTTGCGGAGTTCCGTGGAGGGCTATACATCCATGTATCGCTCCCAGCAGCACGAAACATGGATGTTTCACGCTTCACGAGGGCAATACATGGATGTATCGGCCCCTCGAAACGTCCCAAAGGGGTACCCCTTTGCGGAGTTCCGGTGAGTGCGATACATGGATGTATCGCTCCCGATAGAGCGAAACATTGTATGTTTTGCGTCACCAGGACGGAACATGCTTGTACCGCCTCTGACGGGACACTCTGTGAAGGCGAAACATTTATGTTTTGCCTTCTGATATCGCGAAACACTAATGTTTCGCCGCGGGAGGACGGAACATTATTCGTATCGCCTCTGACGAGAACTCGCCAAGGATCTAGGAGGGCTGAAACATCAAAGTTTCGCCTTCTGAAATCACGGTACATTAGTGTTTCGCCGCGGGAGGGCGGAACTCGTGTGTCTTGCCTCTGACGAGAACTCTGGGAAGGCGAAACATGAGTGTTTCGCCTCCAGCCAGGGCGAAACTAGGGAGTTTCGCACTCCCTGGGTGAAACACTCTAGTATCGCGCTGGGTGGAGGTGCGGTACACAGTGTTTCGCCTCCAGCGGGAGTAAAAGTGGTAACTCTAACGGTGATGGAGTACAAATAATCTAACGAGGAACAAGAACCTGGATTGCTTTGTATTAAGCATTGCATAATGAAAGAAAGATAGTACAAGCTAACCATTTACAACCGGTATCATTCCTAAAACTCTTTAAGTTTTTGTAATGCTTCTACTATCTCTGATAGCTCTCCCTTCAGTTCTCGTTGGAGCTCAACAACCGCTTGCAAATCTCGAACTATACCGGGCAAGCTCGATTCAATGTCTTCTGATCTATCGACTAATGTCTGTACTCGATGATGTAACCTCTCCATCTCTAGAACTTCAGCGTTATCCCTCAACGTCGCCTTCTGACTTCCTTCCGAAGGATAAAATGTTACACTATCCATTGCAGAAGCAAGATCTTCTATTCTGTCCTCGAACTCGTCCGATTCTGCTATTTCATGTTCCTCGTCGAACACCGTATAATGATTTCCGCTTGTGTTCAATCCTATTTTGAAGCGCCACTTCTTCGAACAAACAAGCCTGAAAAGTCTATCTTGCTCTTCGGATGATAATTTCTCAAAAGACTCTGCGGTCATCCCTAATAGCTTCTATCTTATACTCCAAACAACCACAATTGGTAATGCTGCTTCCTGTCGATCACAAACGCTGTAATCAATCAGTCCTAAATGAAATCGATACTGCCTCTTATTTCCCCTTTGACCACAAGCATGCCAAGTCTTTCTGCTGTCGGGCTGCACTTGACTGAAATATAACATCTTCTTAGCGGAGCTTGATGAGCTCTGCGAAGAGTCTATCACTTGCTTCAAGCACCCCGGGAAATTGCAAGCAAAGTACGATATAGAATTCCATTTCTGATTTTTGATAATCCTTTGAATAGAAGCAACCACCCACATGCAAGGTATGTTACTGATACACTCTTCAAATTCAGCCAAGGAACACATTGGAACACTGAAATAAAAAACACGACTTGGCGCAATGAATTGCAAGGATAATATGCGAATAGAGTTCGCTCAACACTGAGTCAATATCGTTTGGATCGTCCCGTCCTCACTGACTCGCTCTCTAACCAGCCTCACACCAAAACAACCATATAACGCTACTACTAAAGAGCCGTTGGAAAGCTCCAATGGAGCCGTTGGACAGCTTCATTGGGTTTGGAAAGCTTCATTGGATACTACGGTAACCCATATTCGAGGAAGTACAACCTGTAACCATAAAGCCCATGTTCGAGATCGATGTGATCTGCTCAGTCCTCATTCACTTCTGCGTGTACCTGCATTGATACACGAACACAATAAATAAGAATATGAATGAATGTTTCAAGAAATTGAAACATTACAGCAAAGATATCACTCTTGGAAAGGAGTTATGTAACGAACCTGCTGGTACATCACTATTGTTGTATGTGAAATCGAGTTCTTCATTCGAGGCCGTGAAAATTACATCGTCCTCTCGATGCAATGTTGGCATGTTAGATTGATTCGATAGGTGCTCAGCGTAATTGATATCAGCTATATCATTTCCTTGACATGTTCTAACATTGTGTCCAACCTGCTTGCACCTACTACATTTTCCAACTTGACTTTGCATGCTCCCACTAGCCGTAGTAGATGATCGCATAGTTCTACGAATAGGAAATTCAGAGGGAAAATGAGACATTTGTTCATCTGCTACATCGAACTCCATTTCCACAGCATTAACACTATCACTACCAGTAACAAGAGGTCCTGTGACACTCTCTTCAACAAAATCCTTTGTATTTCCTGGAACTCTAACTTGTGACGATTGAGTATTGTTATCCATTCGCACCACTCGGTGCCTTCCTCGTCGAATTGCAATAGGAGGTGGACCACAAGTCCAAACTGGTTCTAACTCGTCTATTACTATTGGAGGCAGATGCTGTTGTCCATAAATTGAAAATAGTGACGAACTGTACCAAATTTGATCAACGCGTGTCATAGGATTCTCTCCCATCTCTCTGTCGAAGGTAATGACATGTCCACACGGCCATCCCATTTCATGGTATTCAACGCAAGTGCACGTTCCTCGCCCATTCGAGTTATGTTTCACTACATGAGTTGATCCGGAACTGTGACAGCGAACTGTGGCCTCTCTAATGTTGGAAACTTGACAAATGAATCCTTCTGCAGCTTGCTCATTCTCTGTCTGTCTACTCCTTGCAAATTTGGTGAGTAGATTTGTCTCCTGCTCCAATTATTGACGTCTCGTGGTAAATTGTTGCATGATGTAATACCAAATTTCAAGTAAAATTCTCAAAGGAGCATTAAAACGGATGGTCCTCAGAGCATTGTTCATACTCTCAGCTACATTCGAAGTTACCTTCCCATATCGTGGCTTCGGAAATGCACATCGACTATATCTTTCTGGCATGATACCTCGTAAATAACTAGCCAACTGCTTGCCTCGATCTCCAGAATCATCGAGTTTTCTTAAAACCTCGTTATACCTGTAACACATTAAAACACACCAAATCAAGTAAATTTCTATAATTGACATAACAACCTACACCAATTAACCAAATGCTCACAAACTGAAATAAGAAACTACACCAACTAACCAAATGCTCACAGGTGAGATGAAATTCTTACGCTTCTCGATTTTTAGCGTATAAACAAGCCAAAAAAGGTTTTTTGGCCTCCTTACCAAATCTCGCCCTCACGTTCATTCTAATGTGTTGGGCGCAATGACCATGGGTCACAGTAGGAAATATCTCAGCAACAGCTTTCTCCAATCCTTTTTGTCGATCGCTGATGATGACAGTTTTAAGACTCTCAATTCATTTATTGATTCTTTCAATAAACCACAGAACCAAGTCCAGTTGGATGTGTCCTCTCTCGGAGCTACAGCATAAGCTAAAATGATAGCCTGGTTTGCACCATCGAGTGTGGAAGCCAAGAAAATTTGACAAGGAAACTTACGAGACTTTGAATGACAAGCGTCAAGACATATCACTTTCTGACAGGAGCTAAAAGCATTACGAGTAACACTGGGACAGACAAAAAAACGACTGAAAATTGTTGGATGATTTATCCATGTGCCCCAGTCTACAACAGCTAACGGATCCACATCTTTGATCTTTCTGCATACAGATGGAATATAATGAAAAGAGACCGTCTGATTATCTCCTAACCAATCTCGTGAATGCTCACGGCTTCTCCAGACTTGGTTATATGGAGCTCGTTTATTAAAACTAGTCCGAATTTCTTCCATTAAATTCCTGATTGGGATGTTGGGATCTATTGCTACTCTGTTACACAAAACTTGTGCAAGGAATTTAGAGTTTGAGGCTAGTCCACGCCAGTAAGCTTGTTGTCCAGGACAAGTATGCTCCAGATTACACACACTAATGGTTATTCTCCTTGTGAATTTCCCTCTCTTTGCACGTACTCTCCATTTGCACGACTGCGTTATTGACCCTTCTCTTGCCTCAACTCCAGTTCCATAAAATGTTTCTCTACCAGAGGTTAAATATCGCATCTTCTCGCCACATCGATCATTCTCAGGAACTCGCCGTGTTCTTTGGGTCACAGTGACATCTTCTCGTCTTCTGCTCTCTCTCTCTCTCTGTCGTTGGGTGAACTCGTGGAAGCTACGAGGCTGACTACTTATCAAATTTGGATCCAAGTTCTCGTTGTTTTCAACTCGATGTTCTATTGATTTTCTGCAACGAATCCTCCCTCCATAACGACAGACGCGCACTCTGTGAGTAGAATATGACTTGAGCTTGTTACAAGCTCTACTGTTCAGAAAACACCAACAATCTATAGCAAAGTCAAAATCCTTCCAGCATTGAAAATCTCCCCCCAACTTCAGTGTCCCTGCGACCTCTCTCAAAGCGTCTAATGTTTTTCCTTGAAGTACGCGGTCAGCCAGACGACGGGCGTCAATCATCTCCTGCTGCCATCGCTCTAGTATCGTTTCGTCTTCTTCCTCATCGCTTCTTGCATCTAAAAAGAATTCCTGCTCTTCATCTTCAAAATGTAATCCATCGAGTGAATCTAAATCATTATCCTCCGACATTATTGCTAAGTGCTTACATGCACTGGATTTAGTGCTTAGCGCTAAGTGCTATGTCCCAGATGTCTCGCTGTTACCCCGCTGTTACCACCATGTACGATGCAAATCTATGTCCCAGATGCCTCGCTGTTATCACCATGTACTACTGTTCACACATCTGCACTGTGCACAGATCTGCAGTGTTAATAGCCTTTCCTTCTTTTCCTGTCAAGTACTCTGTTTTTCCTGCTGTGCAGTTCCGCTTCTCTTCCCGCGCACTAGTTTCTTTCCGCGTCAGGTCAGGTCACATGTCAGCTTTCTTCCCGCGTCAGGTTACACGTCAGCTTTCTTCCCGCGTCGGATCACACGTCAGCTTTCAGCTCAGCTTTCTTCATACGTCAGCTTTCTTCCCGCTGACAGGACCACCTGACTGGACGTCCATGTGGCAAAGTTACTTACAGAGCGGGCGGTAGCCAGTTTGGGGGTTGCTCAAGAAGGGTATCGTTAAGAGAGGGTGGATCAAGTCCGGGATTCTATCTGAGGGGTGGATCAAGTAAATTACTGTCTGAAGGACTGTCTCTAAGTATCAATTGAGTCAGATACTTCCGCCCCTAAACTTGCGGCCATAATCTTAAACAGATACTGCTATACGAGAAGAAACTCTTTCGCAGTTTAGTAGGCCTAGGGAAACACACATGAAAGCTCTTGTCGTTTTCTGACAAATGATGGTTAATATTAATAACAAAATATATAAGATCTAGAGATGTCGTTTAGGTTAGATCTTCCATTGTTCTCAGCTGGAAACGCAACTTTGTATCTCTTATATAAGCAGTTGTTCTGTATTCAAATTCAGTAATTACTATATTGAGGACAGCTAGGCTGAACACTGCAATTGCTCCTCTACTCGTATTCTTCTGTAATTTTTCCTCCATAAGGGGCTCGAATGGATCCACCATGGCTAGTGTTTCGACAGAAAATTGTGTTGATAGGAGGATGTACTACGTTGCGTTTTAGCCAAAGTACTTGGCACCATTCGTCCAAAAGTTGCTTCTGCTAACAAATCTATTGAAGCACTCCATGCATGTCCACTACTTTAATTGTGCTCATGAGTACAAGGAACACCTATCGTGCTGGATAAACATAATCATATATATAAAAGAACCACTCTTAATTCTCTGTGCTATATAAACAGATATATAAGGAGACTCATTGATGAATGTTACTATCTTCTAGTTGCATTCAGAAACAGACACTTAGTAGCTACAGGATAATATAGTAGATATATAATTCAATAGTTGCATTATCAGCTGAGAGATGGTGATGACTACAAGCTACATTTCTAAGAGTTCACGCATTTGGACGTGTCGTTTCTAGTCACTCTCTTATCAGATTAGGTTTGGAACTAGAGGAGAAAAGCGGTATACTATATAAATATGAGATTCAGTCGGGAGGTGTTGACCGGTAAATTCGAACATCTCTAGAGATGAGCATCCACCCATACCACTGGAAGTATGGTTCTGGAAGAGTATCACCGAAGCCGTTGAGTTCGCTTGGAGCCAGTGAACTATTACACCTTCTTAACAGTATTACTATTAGAGAAAATCTGAAATGCACTTTGCATGCTATCGATTCTCATTATTAGTATGGATCCAACTGGCATCAAACTGTGCTAGAGGTTCATCTTAGGCTTATGGGGGCTTCCAGTTGTCCTCGCCTATCTGATACTAATTTTGTCAATTTGGATGCACCATTTGTTTCCTCTTAAGCAGCTGAAAACATGTGGAGGTTGAAACGGATGCTCGTGTCACGTTACTCTTTCTTTCTCCTCCTAATACATATTCAATTTCCCATCCATAGAAGAGATGGAAGCTGAAGTAAGTCATCTCCTATCTACTCTCAATAGTTATAAACAAAGATTGGTGATGGAATACCATGGTTCGTACTTCTGAACAAAAGGAGGAGTTGGCGAGTCGGTCGGCAAAACCAGCTGTACTTTGAGAGTGTCGTTAATTATCTATTTTTTCGGTTACAAGACTTGTAACCGGTTAAACAAGGAATTTTGAACAGGACTCTTACCTTCTATAATGTGGAGGAAATCGATAGCTTATCATTCAAAGATACTGAAGCTATCGTACGCTATATTTGTCACTGAGAGTCGTGAAGCGATCACACGCGGTCTTTGTCACCGAGAGCCGTGAAGCGATTATAAGCGGTCTTTGTCGCCGAGAGCCGTGAAGAATCATACGCGGTCTTTGTCAGCGGGAGCTATTACCCAACAACTATTCTCTTCTAGGAAGTGTGTGGCATACAGTACCGGGATAGTGACTCTCCCTACTGTTTTCTAGGTCGGGCCGCAATGGTGGAGATAGTCCAGCCGACACCCACACATCGTCACAGCTAGGTCAAGCCTCAATGGTGGGGATGGTTCCCTCGTAAAAGGATGCCCACATCCGGCACAGTTATCCTGCCGGAAAATACATAGACTCGGCCGGTGAGTCTTCCTACACAACGATACATTGTGAAAGGAAAGTCTCAGTGCGAGAAAACGGAGGAAAGACGCAGAGACAGTCTCGCACTACATGCTCTCTAGCATGTAGTGCGTGTCTCCCAAGGTGTTGAGGACCGAATTGTTTTGACAACAATTGTGAAGCACTCCTTGGGACCTTCAGCAAGTAGTGCAGTGGTAAGTGAGGAACGACGTGAGGAGCGAGTGTCGGAGAACAGTAGAGTTTGTGTTTAATTTATGCTTGTAGGCTTATACCGGTCAGTCATCAGTGCTCATCACTCACGATGGAGGAAGAGCGGCCGCCATCACTCAGAATGGAGGAAGAGAGGCCTATCGATATTTACCTTTCTGGATCAGTTACACAGTTTCTTCCTGAGATGGTGCTTACAGTGGTTGGAGGCGATGCAGTACTCACGCATCCAGTAAAACTGGTGACCAAAGTTCTGCAAATGCACAGAGAGTGGAATGCTGCAGCAGAAGACAAATATCCAAAAGTTGTCTACTCTCATGTCTGCGATATCCCAGGGCCAACGCAGTTTGAGTGTTGGGATGTTCGAAACTACACTTGTAAAGATGTTGCAGTTCCTCGTAGAACTGGAAAGTATCTTCAAGTCATGTATCTCGGTGAACCTTTGTCCAACGTTGCTCGCATCTCCCAACCTTTTGTGGTGAAGCATGGTCCCCCTAGTCGAATTATAGTCCGCGGGGGAACAATAGGAGAACAGTTGGAACAGCTCGAGGTTGAGGTGGTCGATATGTACGGAAATCTGTGCTATGAGTGTCCCGGGAAGCTCTGGTTCACCTTGACTGTTAACAAAGCCAGAATACTTCCCAGAGATGGAATCAATAAGCCTTTTCAACTGCTCAGCAGCTCCACAGGAGACCTCATTGAGGGTGCCTGCAGGTTCGGCAGGTTCGACAAGTTTGAAATCGGCACTGGGATCGAAGGAATATATCACATGCAGGTTTGGTATGGCAGAGAGGATGTTATTTCTTCCCCAATCATAGCGGGTCTGATTACCTCTGGGAGTATAGCCCAATACGTGTTCAAGCGCTCAAGGGAGTTACAATATTGGACTAAGGTTATCACGCTCAACATATATATCAAATAAGCAGACCTAGTTTGCCCTTCTTATTTGTTTATGTGCTCGTATTATGCTGAGGGCCTAGGCTTCCTGATGTCGCGTGATCATAAGAATATTTCTTACATTTTGACCAGAAAAAGGGCGCGTTAGGATGTGGTATGCATCTAATATAGACCACTCAGATCCCAACCGCACTGGCCTTAAACCAGGAACTGGAGTCAAAGGCGCAACTAAAGTCCGAAATTCCTGAGGGGCTAGATCACTTGAGAGCTCGTTTGGCGACACTCCAGATCAAGGACAGGCTCTTGGAAGGTACGCGTATCTACTGCAGATAGTTATTCTCAGAAGTCTTGAGCACTTTAGGTAAATTTCTAGTGAGGTTTCTATGTACACTTCTAGAAAATACTGAGAAGGATGAAAGAATAGCGGATAACCTCATTCTTGACAGATCTACAAGATGCATGGATCCTCAACAGTTGATCCTGAGCACCTTCTAATGAAAATTGGGATTCTAGCTATACTACTAACATAACAAAAGGTCTAGCTTGTACAGATGCTCTTCGTTATATACTGACACTGCAATTGACAAGCCTTAGCAACGATGAGGGTGTTATGTCAAACCTGATGTCATCTCTATCTATCTACAGCGGGTATTGATGAGTTGAGAGAGAAGAAAAGAAGATTAAAGACGGTTCATGTGAAAGATGAGAGGTTCTTGGTAAGGGAGAGGCTCTTGGACCGTGAGGTAAAGACGAGAGAGAATGTGAAGAAGGCAATAGAGGAGCTTCCGGCGCCGCTATCATCTCCTCTGGGCATTTGTGAGAGAAGGCGCCAGAGCCTAATGGAGACTGGTTCACCATCGAATGACATTTTCGACATGGTGGTAATGCTAGCTGAAGTAGAGGATCTCCGCTTTAACAGGTAACCTCTTATCGTTTGATACCATCTTCGTAACCTTTAAGATTCTATTCATGAGACCATCTTCGTAACTTTTAATGATTCTGTTTATGATACCGTCTTCGTAACTATTAATGAATCAGAATCTATCTCTGATACCGTCTTCATAAATATTAATGATTCATAGCTCGAAGTACGTGGTTCTGATAACCAAAGAATAATATGCTGTAATTCCGACTTTAGCAGAAGTTATGATCAAAGGAAAACGTTGGTGAGCATGATAGACCCAATCTCAATTATATTTGAGATATTACATCTTATGAATCGGATTATTTTCTCTGCATGCATGTACAGCATCCTCTCAGTATACCTAGGAGTCAGCAACATGCTGACAATCGTCTGCGAGACTCGTAAGGAGCAGCAAGAGCTGAAGGAGATTTGTGAGAGCAATGGACGATTTGAAATTCTTTCCATTGAGGCATTGAACGCTAGGTACGTGCCAATATATCCACTCGCCGCTCTGAGTATTTCTCTCCGTATTGATGAGCAAGAGTCTGAATAGTTGGTTGTTTGCCATGCAGTTCTCGTGATGTACCAACATATTACTATCATCGTCAACGACTTCTCAAACTTCCGGAGCCGTCGTGGATTGATGGAGAGAGACCAGAAGGGTTTTTGGGTTTTGCAGTAAATTTCATCCACCTCAAGCCTGATCACTTAAACCTTCGCGCCATTCTCTTCTACCACCTTCTGGGCGACGCCCACGTGTATGATACCGAAGGGAACATGAAAATTGGACTCCAAAGTCTGCGGCATCCACAAGGAGCAATGTCTTTGGATGGGTCCTTGGTCACGTATCCACATCGACACCGCGTAGGTCGAAGGTAAGAAGCTCCGAAGTCCTGCTTATTCAAACAAAACATTAATTCTTACTTCATCATGATCCAAACAGCTAGTTCTTGTAGTAAGTGATATTACATGACATGATCTTCTTATACATGCTTGGAGGGAGTTCAGGTCACTGAGTGTTGGAACTGAGAAGTAAATATGAGAATGGAGTATACTAACTAGTGAATGGTGAACCTCACGTGCCTGCAGTTTAAATTTTATGGATGTGTGATGGTTGTGCAGTGATCCCACGATCACCTTTCCCTCAATGCGTTTCGACGAGCGATTTGAGTGCAGCTTGGTGCCACCAGGTCGTGATGTTTTTGAGAGGGAAAGGACGTGGCACGATCTCAGAATGCAGATCATGGAGCGACGGGAGAAAGAAGAAAGGTGCGAGAGACGAATAGACGGCATCACCGCGCAAATTGCACACTGGGAATCTATGTTTGCCCGCTTACCAGCACGTCAGAATAAAGTGGAGAAGGAGGTGGAATATCTTGCCAAAGAGATCGCCACCCTAAGACTTGCCGCTGACCGCATCGACTACACATTAACGAGGAGGGAGGAGTACAAGATGTTCCTCGTGAAACATTGATCAACGCTTCGTAAGGCTAGCAGGAGATCCATTATGCAGTTACTGTATCTTTCGTAAGAACTCTGTTTAGTACTACACAGAAGTATGACAATATATCTAGAGACTTACCTCCATGCTAGTTCTCGTAAAAACATTAGAGGGTGTGAAAGTTAGTAACGGAGAATCTGTAATGGGAATAAGGAGAAAAGCAGTACTTTATCACGGTTGACTTTGTACAGAACTGTGGATTGCTAACGGGTGCCGTTGCCCTTGTGAGTTGACAGGACTATTTCAATCTCTTAAATTCTTTTCTCTTCTGAAATTCTCGACTACCGAAACAAGTGAAAAGCAAGTACTGATCATTCAAATCTCCCGGCCGCTTTTTTCTCCAGGTGCCTCCAGGCCAGAAGACGTCGGCGGACTGCTGGCCGAAGGCGTAACTCTCACCAGAAAGCGAAGAAGATTCAGCAAAGTTTCACACACTTTGACGTTACATACATACCAAACGAGAATACTTTAGAAGAAGGTATTTTCATGGTATCCATGTACCGTTTTTGGGGCACATCCTCACGAAACTCTCTATTGCCGATTTTTTTCTCACCATACCAAAGTGTTTAATGCATTTACATGAATCTTCTTAGAACTTAGAGATCGAGATGGTCAAATAGTATGTGTCACTAGTTCTAGATCTCAAGGTTTGATCATGAATTACCTTCCGAAATTCGCTTCAGGAAGAAAATTTAAAATTGATCAGTTTATGACGTTGCACAGCTCACTGACAGGTGATATTATCGTGACGAAAAGATCTCCTAGATATATTTCTTTTACATGATCATTGACTTCCAAGCCCTGTGTTTCAAAATACCTGTCAGTGATAGAATCCGTTTCTATGAGTACACAAAAGAATCTGATTCAGTGACCGACTAAAACTGCCTTTACATATACTAATACACACTGGATGCTGTTTCGAACAAGGATTTTATGCTGTTTCTACAGAATATTATGTTCGCAGTAGTCAGTAGGCATTCTGCTCATTGTTATATATTTCCATATTGCAACAGGTTCCCTAGAACTTGTTTCCCCAGCTCGGCATCCTTTAGTAGCATGCGTTTGGTGTGAGCATCCGGTATCTGCACATTCGATGTAAGCGTATTAATAACTTTTGGAGCTAAACTCAAATGTTTGGATCCTTCCTTCATAGATATCTATTTGACCAAATGCTTAAATCGCTTTTCCTAAAAAGTGAGACTTACTGTGACACTGTATGGTGGAACTCTGAACTTCATATGCACACTAGTTAGCCTAAGACCTAAGGATTACATGTAAGTTGTGAGTTGACAGTTGACAGGACTATTTCAATCTCTCAAGGTTTAAACGATTCAGTTTATACGGTTTCTGGTTTAACCGGTTCGGTTCACTTTCGGTTAAAGTTTAGATTTTCTTTAACCAATTAGGTCTATAACGGTTCAGTTCAGACTTTCGCAAACCGGTTTGAACCGAACTGGAGCCGAGGCCTATGAGATACCACAGTGGTGAGTATCCGAGAATGTATATATTCTCTTGTGAATTTACCTTTTACATATCTACGGAGCTCCGTCTGCAGGGATTGAAAAACACACATCTCATACAAGTCCAGAAGTTGTGTCTCACAGTGTTCGAATTCTGCATCCACTATCTGGAATGCTCTGCTCAAGAATCTAGATCTTACTGGTGCTGGAGAACAACACGCACTTGGTAGGATAAATTTGCGGTACACATGATCTCGACTAACTGCTTTAGATCGGAGGAAAAACACTGCGTTTCGTGCCGGTTACTAGCTCAACATACACCTGAATCTTTAATTTCATGTCTGACAATGAAAATGACCTTCGGACGAGTTCACTATCTTACTTACCACGCCAGGCGGCAAGAATTTCCAGTGTTGCCCACGATGAACGGTGTCTTGGAGACCATCGTCACAGAGACCTGTAGGTTGCGGCAAGGCTAATATATGTACTTCAGCATTCACATGCTTGACATTGCGAACGAATTATATATCACAGGCCGACACGGGCTTAACTAATGCATGGGACAAGTTAGACTCAAAGTATTTGCCTCATAATCAAGTAGCTACGAGCAAGTTATACTACGGTAGTCCTAATGATGATCCAGATATCATCATTAGGACTCGGAAGGTGAATCACAAATCAATTCAAGAACAGCACGCACGAAGAGAAATCACTTTCAGATGCTGTTGAGCTCGCGGGAAAGAATGATCACTCTGGATCCATTCCTGGTCACACTTTAAATCGTGGACCTCATGAAAGTCATCCTCCGCGTTGCTCTAACACCGTTCAACGTTTATACAGGTAGAAACTAATTCTGTCATCTATGTCTCCCGATCCCAAGCGTCTTGCTAGCTAACGACTGGAATCGATCTTTAGCCAGACTTTGGAGCTTGGCCTCAAACATCATATTCGTGGGCTCTGGACTTCGATCGGTCAAGTGATCAAGTGCGTATGAGTTCTGGATGCATTGTTTGGCCTATATCATCGTTCAGGCATGACGTGTACTTCTTCCGAATGGAGTTGAAGAGAGAGAGAGAGAAGAGCCATGCGTACGGTTTGGCAGCGGAAGCTATAACTTCACTATAATTATAGATTAACAGCGTTCGTTCGATCCTAGAATCTGATCGACTGTCTAGAGAAGTCACCAAAAGCGGGTCTGAGCCCTGGGCAGTCTATTCTTCCGCAAAATTATTTCTGTCTGATCATGAGAAAAGTATCGGCAGCAATGTAAGAAGTAAAGCATCATGACCGGATGAAGAAGTGCCTTGCGACACCCGTGTATATCCTCGTCATTCTACTTCTCTGTCGGCAATCCGCTCATCATAATAGTTACAGAAGGTCCAGGGCTCGGTACCATTGTCCTCAAGGCGTCCCTCGGAGTTGGAGCTTCCGCAATAACATGCATACAGTGTAAGCTGGCCAGGAGCAAAAAACACTCCGACAGCGTTGGGTATCTGCAAATGAATGCGGGAATATTCGAGTTACATTTCCAGTAAACTCAACCATTTCTGATCTGTAGCCAGTAGATCCATACATATTATATGACATTTGATATTCATAAGTTATTCATAACAAGTACGAATAAAGAAGACACTGTATGCGAGAACGATACGATGGCCTCTGGCTAGAACGTTTTCCTCTATTTCCGAAGAAAAACGTAGTCAGACATACATACCGTGATGAACAAATGATGCCCAATAACAGCATAAGCGATCCATATTATACCATTCAGCAAATTAAGCACCGAGAGAGGAAGAGGCATAAACTCTGTCGACTTGGTACTTATAACTGTTTTTTGCAGGCACAGCAGTCCAGCCAGAAGGAATTTAACGTCAACATTATGCAATCGATCTAGATAAATGAACAGAGAACAGCCGCTGGCTATGTAGTTTCCGGGGATTGTTCTTACCATCATTGTGAGCGGGGAAACATACATGGAAGTCCCGACGATAAAGCAGATGACACCTACGATAACCTGTCTCCTGTGATACTGATGAAAGGCGAGTATGTTCATGAGAACTACCACCACAAAAAATATGATAACAACTGCTAACATTAATTCGTGTATTCATCTGAGTCAAATGTATACCTCGAGGATAGTGACGGGAACTGGAGCTCGTTCAACGATTTGAAAGCGATCCTCCGGATAGTTTTATCTACTTTGATTCTGGTTTGGGGATCCGAAAATGGTGTCTATGGGGTAATTTATCGTCAGATCAGAGGAAACATCACTTCTATCTTTTAGTTTATGTCTAAAGTGTAAGTACTTCTTTAATTGGCTACTTTGAAGAGTTGACCATTGTACTCCTCCATCTGTACTTTTGTCCTCAAGGCGTCTCTTGGAGTTGGAGCTTCTGCAGTAACATGAATATAATGTAAACTGGCCAAGAGGAAAAACACTCCGAGAGCATGGGATATCTGCAAAAAACACTCCGCGAGCATTGGGTATCTGCAAAAGACACTCCGGGAGCATTGAGGTATCTGCCAAAAACACTCCGAGAGCATTGGGTATTTGCACATGAATACGGAATGCGGCAAAAGTCAAGTTACGTTTCCAGTAAACTCAACTTTTTCGGATCTGTAGCCAGTGGATCCATCCATAAAATATTTATATGACATATGCAAGTTGTTCATAACAAGTACGAATAAAGATGAAGCAAGCAGAACAGTCCAGCCAGAAGGAATTTAACTTCAACGTTACGCAATTAATCGATCTAGATATATGGTTTGCAGGAATTGTTCTTACCATCATTCTGAGCGGGGAAAGATACATAGAAGTCCTGGTACTACCACAAACAGAAGATAACACCTGCTAGCATTACTACAGCATTTCTCTGCATGTCATCCAGCAAAACCCCAATAAGTATGATGAGTACTCCGACATGCTACATACGAAATAGCAACCCCAGAAGTAAACCAAGCTGTGATTATCTACGCTACTAAAGTAAGCTAGCATCTTACCGAGCTTTTTCCATCTTCTGCAATACAAAATATATGCAAAGGTATATAGTCTCGATAAACGCATCCGTATCATTTGTCGTTATCACCAAAACTCCATTTTAACAAACGGCTATCCGTAAAACAACCAAATAAGACAATTTAACAAAGTAACCAGAGTAATTATTAGAAACAGCGGAGTATTCTTCCGTGGACTTGACCTTGATACTTTCAGAAAGGTCAGTCTGCACGGGTTCAAAAACAGAAAACAAGTTCAGGAAACTGAACAGATCTAGAGGACTGTCTAGAAGTATAAATCTGAATCAGATTTTGGCTACCATAAACTTGCAATTAAAATAAACTTCAAACAAGTATTGCTTTACAAGAAGAACGCTTACGTAGCTAAGTAGGCATTGGGCAACACATATAACAGGTTTTGCAGTTTTCTAGCTAATTAAAGTATAACAAGAGTAATGAAGAAAATCAAAAAATTCAAAAAGGCTGGGTTTAGAGGGTCTGGGGATCAGTATACAAGGAGAGCTTTTGCTCTTCCCGTCCCAAGCCCCTTAGCATTGCAATATTCTGGACTTCTGTGCTCTCTTGGCCTTCTATGTGGAAGAGTCTTTCACTTCTGCTTCACTTCCGATAGAAGTGTCGTTCTAGCAATACACTCTTGTTTCACGTTAGTCTCGCTCTGGTCATGGAGCGGTGTACACGATACTAAGTTGTCCTTTCCACTTGGGCTTCAGTTCCCTCTGAACTATCATTTTAGTCTGTTGTCCGGGTGGTTTCTTCCGGTCTCTGTCCTCCCTGCTCGGTGAGTCGGTTCCAGTGGCATGTGCTCAGTCTTGTGAGGCCTGACGTCTTTGCGTCCCCTCTTGTTGTTCGTTACCTGGCTCCAGACTTCAGTTCTAGTTGCTATGGAAACTTTTGGTGGGGGATAATGTCCTCAAACGGGGACATTACTTGGTGTGAGATCCGGGGTCTCGAGGCGGAACACATCACGTCAAATAATGTCCAAAGAGGACGTTAGAGCCCAGGTGCCCCGTACCATTATAACCCAAATACTTTTGTTGATAGAATTTGCATTCCAGAACAGAGTATGCCGATTAAGTTCTCTCCACCATAACTTTACACGATGTGATTCATTTCATGACTCATTATTGAGTAACGAAGTTTTGGTGATATTTTGGTAGAAAACAGTTCATCTACTGCAGGGTAGGCGTAGCCTACTCGACTCCCGAGCCTGGCTCGGTCAAGTCCCTAACTACAACTTTCGGGGCGGGATATCTTCTGTCTAATCTAAAGCACAACGAGAGGAAAAAGTTGTATTCCGTTCATTGCCTTTATACATGCATTCGGGATTTAGACGTCATAAAGTGTTTTGAAACCGTATAATAACCGTTATGTAATAGCCGAGGACTATTAGATGTAATCGGCCATTACGGGCCCGGATAACAGCATGTCGGAATGAACTAGAGTCTATTGCTGAAAATTTCCAAATGCTTTATGGTGCATGTACGGCCAGGCCAGGCGAACGCGCATTTTGTAAGGTATCTCAATTTACTCCGATCCCAATTGCAACCTTTTGCATATGTAAATGTTGAAACATTATCTAGAAGGCTACAATTCTGACAGTTTATACGTACCTTGTCCTTCCTTGCGGAGAATATGTAACTCATCAGATTCTAATAATTCACAGTTGTAGTGTGAATGTCTAGACTGCCAGCGATATCGATTGGTGACTTGCTCAGATCTAGAGCATGCCCTTGCAATTTCAATCCAGATGAATACCGTTACTCGTCTCCTAGAGCAACAGGAAGAAAGAAAGACGAGATCCATGGTGACGGTATGCGTCTTGAGAATACCAGCCAGCAAGTGATGTAAGTGAAAATAAAATGTCGAAAACGCTAGCAGGAGCTTAGTCGACTAAAATCGTGCGAGTGTGTGAAGTTAACCAAAGGGAACGATCGAGAAAATCCTCTTCCCAATGACTGAGACAAGCTTAAGGGTTTCCCGCATCGGTTTTGAAACTCGTCCAGCCTGCTGCTAGCTATAGCTCCTTGCATTGTAAGATGGGTTGGCTGATGTGGATGTAACGTTCAGTTGAGAGGGAGGAGAACGAGGACGGGTGCCTGCAAAACTTCCTTCTGGCGGTTACTCCCAGATTATGGAATGAAGTATGTCCGAGCGATGTCCACGCTTGGCTGCATCTCTCTCGTGTGCACTCTCAAGGTTACCAGCCCTCCTAACGCTCGTTAGGTTAATAGTCACTCACTCAAATAATCGCCAGGTCACAGCCTCTCATGTTTATCTCGATTCATAATTTCAAATTTGGAACGATGCGCTCAGAATTTTGCATCAGCCTTGAAGCTTAAGGACGTTCACGGGTGTACCACCCACCTAGGTTTTCTTGCAACAGACGCCTCCTTATTACAATATGATATATGATTACGACATATAGTAGTGGACAACATGACTGTCCGAGCTAGGAGCTACGACACTTGTGGGGCCTTTGACGTTATTTTTACCATCAAACTAAACAGAGACAACGAGTTATGGACGAGAACGTGAAGTTCCGGGCAAGATTGGTGTTGTGAACGTTAGTTGTCCTGTCCAGGTTGGTGGTATGGGTATTCTCATGATCAAATAGAAGAACCGGTACGAATATGGAGCGCGATACTAATAGGGGTGTCAAAGTTCCAAAGAATTATTCCTTAACTGAAGTTAGAATCTTTTTGTAAGTTGATGATTACCACTATCTCTTTCTGAGAAAAATGGATTTCTTGTTGTGATTGGTATAGAATTGAAAAAGAGATTTGAAAAGTACGTTGACATGTTTAATAAAATGAAGAAAATTCAAAATAGCACGGAAGGAGGACTCACATAAGATGCAATGTTGAACCGATTGACGTTCGAAGAGAAGTTGAATAGAAAGTGTCATCACTTTTATCGAATCAATGCGGTTTTGATAGTTGTGTCAACATTGATCTTCTTATTGTCATTGCATTTGGAATCCCATCAAAAGAAGAACTTTTAGGATATGATTCTCAGTTTTCATGAGAAAGACTCTTCCTCGATATGAGAATACTTTCTCTTGATATACTGAAGAATGAGATGAAGATATGGATATCTCTAATTGCGGTGAGGATGAGATGAGTCTGATTGATGCGGAGAAAAAATTTAATGAAGAAGAATGAGGTGGAAAAGACGAGATGAGCCGAGGAGCTATACATGATGTACTTGAGTCGATGCAAGACATATCTAGAAATAAGAGAGATCAAGAAGCAACAAGAATATAAAAAAGAGAGTGCTGAATTTGTATGAGGAGAGTATACGAGAAAAAGCATAGTATAGGAAGTTATTTGTTGAATGTCAATGATCACGTTGAAAAAAAAGAAAAGAGCTAGAGAGAGTCACGAGAAGGAACAGAGTAGGAAAAGGTATATGTCTTTGTTTGTTGAATTGCATAAAGTTGAAAAATTGTCCGAGAAAATCAAAGAAGTTATCTAGAAGCTTGATAACATGTAACTTTGATTTTAGGAGTAAATCTTTTTAAAATCTACTTCATTATCCACGGTTCAGGTCGACATGTGTTATTTTTTTGAACTTCCTTTGTCTATTAAGTTGCGATGTTTGACTGAATGTAAGACTTTTCAAGGGTTTATGAAGAGGTTTAGTCTTGCAAGAGTTTACATCATATTTAGGTCATTGAATGTGAGCTTTTTGAGGACTTAGCAAGAGACTTTAAGGTCCGTAAGATTCTCTGAGTATTGTTAATTGAGGCATAGAGAGAAGGCTAGTGGGTGCACTTTTTGACAAGCTGCATTTGACCACAAGGTAGAGAGGCAAGATGGAAGATCAGTTCAGTGACAAAGACATACAAGCGAACCGAACATAGTGTTACATACATATGTGGGACCATAAGGTGAGTTCGATAATCGCATCTGTAGAGAACTTTGTACCCTTGTGATTCGATGTATAGAACTTTGTACCTTGTCATTCGAGCGGATCGATCTTTGAAAACTAGTGCACTGCAGTCTCTTTTAATAATATGCAAACAGAGGGTCGTGAATCACAGTGAGATCAATGCGTCCCGTGGTCAAAATCAAACTGAGATCACTCAATGCGGTTACTTAATATGCCTTGAGTGATCTCAGTGTGAAACCATTCCTTGCACTGCAAACCTCACTGATCAATGCGATTTGACTTCGATCACATTGAGATTAGTGTGATGATGACTAAACTCCTGAAATCGCTCATACGACTTCAAGTAAATTGTACTGATCAAGTTAGGATTTAGGGCTCGAGTTTTATAGTTGCTTGCATGTTTTCGTGATTTTTTGTCAGGGTTTACTGGTTATTTACTTGTATGTTTTCGTGGTCTTTTGTTAGAGTTTAGTGGTTCTTTGGCACACTTTGGCCTCGATGTCATCATGTCTATTCAGATATAAACATGTCGATTGTTAAGAAAAAAAAGATCATTGGATAAAAAAACCGGCTGTGTGATAAGAGAAGAATGGCATTTTCTTATTTTTTTTATTACACAAGATGATTTACATAATCTGATCAAGTGACAATGGATGGATAAAGAAGACATCTGTCGAGCGGTGAATGCAATAGATGAAGAAGCTTTAGACAAGCTGGACTTATTGATAGTTTTATCGTTTGAATTTGCTCGTCATAATGTAAGTAACCTTCGACCTTCTGCTTTCTTGTTCTCTATTTGATGTAGTCTCTACGTAAAGATGTAATCTCTTTTATCCCACAAGAACCAACTCAGTCAAGAGACGACAATTAAGAGTTCTTTGGTACATGCAGTGATGATGCGGGTATTGTTTATTATGTTATGTTGTTTGAAATAAATTTCCTTATATTGCTCTAAATTTTGATTTCTGCTAGTTTGTCTGCAATGATGATGCAAGTACTATTGATTATGTTATGTTGTTTGAAATGATATTCGCTTATATTGCTTTAAATTTTGATTTCTGCTAGTTGGTCGAATAGTTCTAATGTATTTAAGGTCAAAGTATTTTTTAACAAAGTGTGAGTGCGAAGACCGTCGAGTCACATTGAACGTGAAAGGTTCTAAGGTGTTTAAGCCGTCGAGGTCACATTGAGTGCGTTTAATATTTCGAGTCGTACCAAGTGCGTTTTATCTGTCGTATCGCACTAAGTGCACTTATGCGACCTTAAGCAGCTTGCGTTTGCACCGCACTGAGTGCGTCTCAAATGCATTGTGCATTCAGATCACACTGAGTGTTACTGAGACACACTCGATGTGCATATGAGACCTTATGCACTTTGCATTTGGACCGCATTGACTACACCTTCAAACCGCACTAAATGCATCATAAATGCACTGCATCCAGAGCGCACTGAGTGCTATTGAGGCACACTCAGTACGCATATGAGTTTTTATGCACTTCGCATTCAACCGTATGACTGCGTGTTCATACCGCACTGATTGCGATTACTGTGCACTCAGTGCGACTATGAGACCTTATGCATTGTGTGCATAAGTGAAGTCTCGCACTCAAGGCCAAGCTTTACTAACCCGATCTTCTTTCTCTCTTGTTTAGAATCATTTAGACAGAGCTCTCTCGATCTTGACATGTGTCATGCTAAGAAGTTGGAGGAGGAAGAAGTTGACAAACGTATGTCAATTAAGAGAGAGGAAGAAGAAGAGTTGACTCGAAAGATAAATAGAGACAATGAAGACAGAAGGAGAGAGTATAGAGGACTCACTCTATCGAAATAAATAAGAGTTACAAGGGTTAAAATATGAGGTTGGACGCATTAGATCTTCCAAAGTCTTTTATCCTAGAATAATGGATCTTAGCATAGTAAGACGCAAAACACTCATTCTAGACTTCAATGGAGTGTTAGTGAAAATAGAGCAAAATGACTTGGAGCTTCAAGGAGCAAAGGAGAGAGGTTACAAAGTCGAAAGATGTCAGAAAACAGATCTCTATTACGTTGTTCAAAAAGGAGTAAAAGAATTTATGAATGCATGTTGTCCAGATTTTCAAATTTTGATTTGAACATCTCGAACACTGAGTAATTGCAATGCTCTTCTCTAGTCTATGGAGACTGAAGGTTATCTTTCTCTAAGGATTGCTTCAGACCATGTAAGTTCTCCTTACTATATCCTTACTTTGATTAACCTTGAACTAAGTATATTCTCTTATTTTGACTTACGTTTTTTGGAAGAATGTAGGTGTTTATAGTTGTAGCACAGAACATGTGCGTGCATTACAAAAAGGTGAGAGAAGTTACAACTGGAAACTTCTTATATTTGGAAGATATTTCTAAACTTTACTTTTGGAATTTATGTACAAGAGATTGTTAACTTATTGATGATTCGTCAGAAAAGAACAGTACAAACCATCCTT
This sequence comes from Asterella californica, assembly GCA_036924285.1. Classification (NCBI taxonomy): domain Eukaryota; kingdom Viridiplantae; phylum Streptophyta; class Marchantiopsida; order Marchantiales; family Aytoniaceae; genus Asterella; species Asterella californica. The sequence goes on from JAYKYS010000013.1 coordinate 1,844,429, forward strand.
TTAGTGATTTTCATCCTCCTTTCCTCTTGACTTTGTCGACATGACAGAGATGATTACCTTCTGAATATTCTCTTACTATGGCTGAAAGTATGAGGAATGAGCACCATAGAAATCTCAACCTTCGTGCAATCTATCCATACGCAAATGTTTGACCAAGATCTTTTTTTAGCACTGAAAACTTATTAGGGCAAAATAATAACAAATGAAATTGATACGGTGTAACGAAGCTGTACTATTCTGCAGCAATATGAGTTTATGAAAAACTCAAAACATGATGTACTCTTGATCTATGCATCAATAAAGATTTTTATGTTTTCTGTACATAGTGTACTTGTTTCATACAAAGATTCTCTGACTTCTGCATTTTTGTAACAACCTAGAGGAACCAAATGTATCGTTAAATAGTTAATTAAAGATCGTTCTCATGAAGATACAGTTAACAATTACACAAATTACAATACAAAAAGCGTCACAATGATAATTTTAAAAGTTTTATGTTATTCTCACGGAGTAGAACAATATCCGGATGAGAGTCTTTAGTTTGACAAAGAACCAAACCCAAACACAACCTGATAAATTGAATACACACCAACGAAATAGTTCTTGATCAAGGACTTTTCCAACAACATAGATAAAAATTTCAAGAAGATAAATTGTGAATGAATGAAGAATCCAAAATACTATTGAATCTAATCTTCTTCCATGAAGATACGGGAACACAGATTTCACATTAAAGTTTCCTGAATAAGCCTCTACTCTTCCTAAGAAGTGTTTTTCAAACTACAATTTCAGTCTTGAAGACCAACTCTTATTTGAAGATGCCCCCTTCAAGAAAAAGCAATCATCTTCCAAACTCTTCTTATAATTTAAGTCACTCTCTTCAACTTCGTAGTAACTAGTTTGTTCTCAGAACTTCGTCATACTTCCTACTCACTTGTTACGAAGACTTCTTTCACAGAAGTCCACTTGAGAAGAACTTTGTCGTCTAGCTTTACTCCTACGACAGCTCACTACAAATATTCGTAAGATTTTGTCTTCATCCAAAACATTCCAGAAGTTCACTTTGCAATCTTGGATAAAAAAGTTTAAGTAACAAACACTAAAAACACGAAAAAGATACATCATTTGAAAGTTGGGTCGCATATATACTCTGTAGTGTCTCAAAATTTCTCCTTTAGCCCATTATAGCATAAAAGATTTTGTTCCCCAAGAAGGTTTACACTAGTATCGTTGCTCTAAGTTCTAAGATCTATCTAAACTCAAAAATACGCGGGATTTGTCTAGAAATCTCGTCTTCTCACAAAACCACATGGCTTCCAGACCCTTCAGAAGGTGCTCTGGATCCAAACATACAACTACTACTTAAAATATCACACAAATACCCACTGAGAAGTCTGGGAAGACGCTTTCTGCTTCCAAGCCACGGCTTCCAATCTTCCCACGACGGTCTTCCCGAAGCAATTCTCGGCTTCTGGGGTTCAACTCGGCTTTTAACACCTCTAGAAGACTGTCCTTGTTTCTTAAATATCAAATTATCAATATCTATCACACATTGCTCTTCAATGTCCAACGCGGTTAGATTAATTATATGATGTATGTCTCATGTTACCTTCCCAAGTTTCTATCTATGGAATTGATCTTCCTGCAACACTACAACGACATTCACCTCCACGGATACTCAATAGAAGTCTCGAAAGTTACATAGAAGAATGTGGGAGGATGGAAAGATGAGAAATGATGGGAAAAAAAGAAAAGTCCAAACAAGAGGAAACAAGAGGAAAAGTATAAATTTAGATGCAGATAGGCTCTAGTCCGGATCCTGACTAACAAGCCATCCTTGCTTGTAGTAATTTGGAGAAGATGATCACAAATCTGCTTATAGTTACACAGTCTTCCAGTCGAAGATGTAATCTTCCGTTGTGAAAAGAAGACTTCTTCCTTCTTCTATCATTGCTCTAACTACTCTGACTTCAGGGACCACTCTCCTATAGATTAGTACGTACGTGGATCCGAAGTGCTCAAATGGATGAGATAAGCTTGGACTCTGCACAGCTTCTAACAATCACCACCACTCAAGAAGAATGCTTCTCATGCACAATTTGGTACGAGTTTGATGAAACCCGTTCCGCAAAAGACACAGACAAAGCTTTTGCAATCAAATCTGAAATCAATTCTCCAAGAAGATGATACATTTGCTTGTGGAAGCTCACTCCATCCACTTCGTGTCACAATTTCTCGACACACCAACTTAGAAGCAAGACTGCATGATGATGCCATTCCTTGTTCTATGATGTCTATCATTGTTGTCTACACCTTTCGATCTTCTGCTGAGAACGGAAGTGCGGACCTATTCTATGTGTAACCCAACTCCGCTCGTGTAATGTACGTCTGTGTGCATGTGTAATGTGTGTGAAATCTTACTTTGACATCTGCTTTATACAATCGTCTTTGAGTCGCAAGAGGGAGATCCCTTCCAATCACAACTCACACCCAGGGAAATTAGACGCTGTCAGAAGACCACCACCTCTTAGGCTTCGGTTCTCTTCTCAGTTTAGAATGACTTTCCTACTCCTACCATTGCCTATCTTGTCACATGGACAGTCATCTAAAAATACAGAGAGAGCTGCTTATTTTAAAATAGCAGACTCCACTTTCTATCCAAAATAGCCATGTTAATTGACTACCTACCTCTACTATCTATTCCTAATCCTCAGATGTGATCCCTATCTGATCCTTACCTGCTTGATCTCCTAATTCGGCTTTCGATAACGTGAGAAGCCCTACTGACCAGTAGAGCTTCAGAGGTACAAGTATCTCTGGTGCGGTTGAGATGGTTCTTCTTCGATGTTAGTAATGTGGACTTCAAGTGTGATTTCGGAAGACAGAAGAGGCTTTTAGGAAGCTGAGTCCACCTACGCTTCCTGACTCTTCTGCTCCACTTGTTTGACGTTGGGAGCTCAGATGATCTCACAATGATCAAAGGTCGTCACCTCTTCCACTCTAAACACCTAGGAAGACACCTCTACTTCTTGTCTTCCAGAAGATGTCTTATCTTTTGGTCTTCCAGAAGACACCTTGTCTTCTGAGGCTTCTTCTATCGTCTTCTCGACTTCCAGTGCTGTCACCACCAAGTGGACAGCGAGGTCGAACTCCTCCTTGTCAAGATCCTTGTCAACTGCTGATCTTGGCGCATGAGAAAACGTAGCGATATGCTGAGGAATCGAGAGAAAGCCGTAAAGAGTCTTCAGACCCTCGATCTGTCGATCCAGGTAGCGAAACATACTCTCTTTGCAGTCCACTAACATCTCCCTAGAAGCGTCATCTTAGTCACGAGCCGGGATAAGAAGCTTCTTTCTCGCAGCAAAGTTGAACTTCTTCTGAAGCGCTTCCTTCATATATGTCATGATCCCCGGCTCGAGAATCTACTTCTTCCCGATGCTTCTTCTCTGCTGCGGCCTGAGCTTCCGCAGCTTGCCGCCGTGCACTCCAAGTCATCTTTTCTTTTGCGAGACTAGTGAGCTTACCCCTAATCCGTAGAACTTCTTGCTCGCGTTGCTGAAGTCATGTTTGCAACTCATGGTTGCTCTTTCGCAGCTACGCCAACTCCTTGACAGAAGCAAAAGCTTCCGCCTTGTGCTTCGTTGCGATCTTCTCCGTGGTGCGGAGGTTGACTTCCAGCTTCTACTTTTGGGTCTCCTCTTGTTGCATCAAGGTTCAAAGACCGAATCCAGGCTACAGTGGCTTCTCCTGAGCCATCATGCTTCTCCACCAACTCCATTGCTGGCTGAATCTCCAAGCTGAAGAAGACACTGAACTCTTCCAGCCGTCTTCTCGCAGAAGATAAATTCATCCTCACAAATCGTTCTGTGACGACTTCCCTGTCTTCCAGACGCATGGATACCTCTTCCACCACCATAGTCTTCTCCTTCTACGCACGGAAAGATGCTACACTCATCTTCGAGGTGGAAGATCTCTTCCCACTACAGAAGTAGTCCTCTTCGTTGTGTTTCCTCTAGCCGTAGTCGGTACATCAATCCATGTCTTGGCTTCTGGAGTCTTCGGAAGACTCTCTGTATTCGTAGAAGTTGTCTTCCGTGCGATCCCGGTGCTAGGCGTGTCATCTTGTGAATCTGACTTGGATCTCGAGTGGATGATTGGGAAGGATGTACTCTTTTGGGACACACTCCTAGGTCTCATCTTCCTCAGTGACAACGCGTCTTCTACGTTGTCGGAGTCATCTTCTCGCACCGTAATCAACTTCTGCTGAGTGCTTGGTCCTGCTTGAGACACGAAAGTGAGAGAAAAAGACATGGCAGCTTTTTGGTCTTCTTTCTCCGAGATCTTTTCCTTCACCTCTCGTTGTCCAGCTGACCCATACTTGACCAACTGGTCTTCCTTCAGGTCTCTCTTGGACACGTACAGATAACAGAAGAAGGGAGTAAGATGTTCTCCTGCTGGGGTATCCAAGTACACTAGCTCGACCTGGACGTAGGCGTGGAAGAAGACGTCCCAATTGACGACCTATCCTTCTCAGATAGCTTCCGGGAACTCCACGTCTTGATCTCCAAGGTATCTGATCTTTTGGACCTTGGGAAAAGATGAAGGTACAACTTCCCCAGAAGACGCTTCTCGGCTCCTGGTAAGCTTCCACCTTCCATCCGTTCCTCTCGTCTCTGTCTTCTAGGAAGAGGCATGTGGTACTTCGAAGTACATGTCACTTCTTTGAGATCATCAACATAATCTTCTTCTCCAACTCATATCCACGGTTCTCTGCTTTTGACCGGTGGAAAGCTCTATGTCATCACTTCACCGTCCAGGAAGATGATCTTTCTCGAGCGACCCCTACCTTGACAAGTACACGGTTTTGCGGAGACAACACTGCTCATACCTCCTCCAGAATACCTTGGTCCGTGAGGTTCAAGTTCCACGTGAAGAAGTCGTGGCCCAACTCCTTGATGTAAGATTTGGCCTCGACTAAATCTGTTGTCGACATGTTCGAACTTCTGTTACACTAAACCACACATACTTGCTTTGAGTCTAAGGCTCAGTCTTTACCAGGTCCTCACAGTCGAGCTTCCACTATCGGAATAACGAATCTAGCCAGAAGACAGCTATTCTGTCTTCTAGAATTCCAACAGTCCTTCCTAAATGCATCCGGTCGGAGTTATATCTAAGCAATCTTAACTAAGCAAGGCATCACATGGATTCATAAGAAGACAATCCACCTTGCAATTCATCCTACTTCTTAACAGAAGATGAGAAGATACGTGAGAAGTACAATCGATGAAAGGATCAAAAGAAGACAGAGGGCTCCTACGATGGCAGTGGTCTCCAGGAAGACTCTTGAGACAGCTTCTGATTAATTGTCTTACTCAGAAGACTTCCCGCTGCCAGGCTTCTCATCACTGGTCTCATCTGTCTTCGGCTTCCTACACGCAATCTAGCCTCGCAACAAACATGGAACATTCACACTTTATTTTCCGACTCCGCATCTCGCATACACTCTCAGAAGAAGTTTGTTGCGCAATGGGAAGACATGACCCTCGACCATTCTCTCAAGATTCTGCTAGCAAGTCTTCTCACAACTCTTTTCTAAAGTTCGAGAAGAAGAAGAAACATGTTGCTATGTGTCAGACAAAAGATCCGTAAAGGACCCTCACGTCTTCTCGCACATTCTGCCATCCTTTTCAATCTTCTAATCTCTTAGGAAGATGTGGATTTGAGAAGTTAGGAAGATTGAGAGGCACAGGGCTGATTCTCAGTTTCTTGCTTCCTTAAACAACAATCAACTCTCAAGCTCACTTTGGATTCGTATCAAGCTTCCCTCAACACAAATTCCAATCCAATCCAATCACTCGATACGAATTGCAAACATTCGCCTTCCGAAGATGTTCAGATATTCAAAAGCGTCTTCTATCCACAGATTCTGAGACAGAAGCGTAGTAAGATAAGGAAATTGATAGGCTGGTCATCGAATTTCGGTATGAGAAGAAAGGAAGCTCAATTTCAATTTGAGAAGAAGTGGAGAAGATGACTGATGAAAATTGGACAACACTTCCGCGTCCAATCTTCTCAGAGAAATTTTTAGGTAGAGAGAACGATCGATGGGATTGCTGCAAAAGATCAGAGAAGCGCGAGAAGACATCAAAACAAAGGACAAAAGCGAAGAGAAAGAGAAAAGAACATGAAAAGAACCTTAGTATTGCTTTCGACTGCGCTTTTGGTTGCTCCTTCAGTTTTCTGCGTGCTTCGACACTTCAATTTTGTCTTCAATGTTCTACCACGATCTTGCTCCTGTCTCCAATCTCAAGCTGTTGCTAACTGCCTCCAGAATCGAGCTCGATCTGCTGTGCTCCGAAACTTCTCTCTCGATTTTCTACTCGACCCTCAATTTCTAATCTTCTAATCTCGTGGGGATCTCTCACTCTTCTACCTCGAGTGCACTTCATGGATGGAAGACGCCTTCTCTTACTCTCTCTCTCCAATTCGCTTCCTCTCGCTTCCAGTGTCTTCTCCAATTCTCAGTGTGAAGTCAATTTCTAATTCGAGAAGCAACAAGAGAGCTCTGTGTTAATGCGCCTCCAGCTCTGTATCTTCTTTGTGCGATTTTAAGTAATGGCTTCGACTACCCCGACCTACCTTCCATAATCATGACTACATGGTAGGTATACCTATCCCGCACCTAGCAGATACGCGGTTGGTAGCTCTCCGCAGTTACAGTCATTATCTTCTTGGAAGCGTCTTCCGGCTTCTGGCTTCCGTCTTCTGTCTTCTGTCGTCCGAAAGACACCCTCCGGAAGACGTCCATCTTCCGGCTTCAAAAGAAGTCAACTTCTTTTCACGAATTCACCTTAAGATTATCTTCCCGCTAAGCAGGGCGTAATCTTAAGTAATAAGGTTACTTCAATTATATAGATACGTCATTAACTTAAAATTTATGAAAAAATCTCCAATCTTGCAAATTGTGAGTCATCACATACGCCCACCCTCACATGTTTACGTCCCTGTAAACATCGGAGCTATTGTTTAAGTCCAGTATTTCCTGACACGCCACCCGTTAACACGAGTAGTCATCAAGGTACCATTTAGCTCTTCCAGTTGTAAGAAAGTATTGTCGAAGACTTCCAAGACTCTGTAAGGACCCATCCTGCGAAGATGAAACTTCTAAGGAATTTCATATGCATGTTGTCATATAGAAGAACCAGGTCTTCATCCTTGACAGTCACCTTCTTCAGGTTGCCATCATAGTTTATCTTTCGTTGTGCTTGTATTTCGTAAGTTTTCTCGAGAGCTGCATTCCTGTCTTCCTCAAACTCTACAAAGTTCAAAAAGGCTTGGCTTTCCTCTTCTTCCATGCGTGCAGTAACAGCCATCCTATAGGTCAGGACCTCCAACTCGATGGGATCAACAAGTGTCATCTCATAGATTAGGTAGAAAGGCGTCTTCAGAGTGATGATCTTAGATGAAATCCAAAAAGCTCACAACACAGATGGCAACTTCGTGTCCGAATCACAAGTGTGGTTGGTTATAGTTACCTTATTCCAAATATTGCAGAGAAGATCATTCGACTTCTCTGTCAATCCATTAGCCTTTGGCTTGTACGGTGTCGTCTTCCGATGCTTGATCTTGAAGTACTGTGTCAAGGGAGTGATAGTCTCCTTCAGAAAATGAGTTCCTCTGTCCGACACCAGTTCTAGCGGACATCCGTATCAAGTGATAATGTTGTGTCAAAGAAATCTGGCAACCACTGCAACATCGTTCTTCCTTGTGGCTTCATCCTCTACCATCTTCGTGGCATAGTCTGTAGCTATCAATATGTACCATGCTTGTGTTCTTCTAGCTGTAGGAGCGATTAGTCCAACAAAATTGATTCTCCACTTTTCAAAAGATGCTAGAGACAAAATGAGAGTAAGAGATCATCGAGTAGTAGCTGTCGGTCTTCCCACCCTCTGGCACGCATCACATCTTCTGATCTCCTGAAAAGTGTCTTGTACATGATTGGTCATCAATAATCAACGTCTAACATCTTCTTCACTGTCGTCTTCAGTCCATAGTGACCGTCAGCGTCTTCGTAGTGAAGATCTCTGTGATCACTGTCTTAATCTCTGAGAGCTCGAGGCATCTCCTCAGCTTCTCGTCATGTTCCTTCTTAAACAAAATACTCTGGAAGATGACATAAAGGCCAGCCTTGTGTAAGAAGACGGCTTTCTGCTCGACATCCAGTCCTTCGAGGTACTGTTGGTCTTCCAAGAACTTTTGCAAGTCCTTGAAGATAGATTCTTCTGTTGAAATCGCGTAGATAGGGTCAGAAGACCTCATCTCAGCTTCTGAAGGGTGAGCGGTGCGCCCCCCTCCTCAGACTGTGACGTCTCTGCAGAAACTTGGAACAACCTCTCATCAGAGAACTCGTCTTCCACTTCGTCTTCTCTACTTTCTATCTCCAATAGAGACATGTAGTCAGCATTGACATGTTGTCTTCCAGGCCTATATTCAACTGTGTAAGTGAATTCTTGAAGTAGAAGAATCCACCTAGCAATCTACCAGATAAATCTGCTTTCTTCACTAGATGCTTCAAAGAAAAATGATCGACATAGAAGACAAAAGGATTAGATAGAAGATAGTGCATAAACTTCCTACAGGAGTAAATCATGCCAAGACACTCTCTTTCAATTATCGAGTACTTCTTCTCGGCGTCATTGAGTTGTCTTCTCGCGTAGTAAATGGGATAATCTTTCTTCTTCTCGTTTTTCTAGCTCAATATCACCCCTATGACAAAAGCAGAGACATCCACATAATGAGGAAGACCTTTTCTCAATTAGGTGATCTTAGGAGAGATTCTGACAGAAGTTTCTTCATCTCCTCGGAGGCTTCTTGCTGCTCAGAATACCAAACGTAAGGTTCGTCCTTCTTCAGTAGCTTGGTGAGTCTTCCTGCCACTTTTGCATATTTATCAATAAACCTCTTGTAGTATCCTATGTTATTCATGAAGCTTCTCAACTGAGTCAGGTTAGCAGGTGGGTGAAGTTTCATGATAACTTCCACCTTAGTACAATAGACTTCTATGTCTCTTCCGGAAATCCTATATCTTAACAAATTCCTTTTGACATCCCGAAGAAGCACTTCTCAGGATGCAAAGCCGAACGATGCTCTCTACACTTCAAAAAACACTTCTTCAAAAATATCAGGTGATCTATCTTCGATCCAAAAACAAAAAAATTATCTAAGAAGATCTTCATGAAAGTACGAAGATACTCCTTAAAGATCGTGATCATCAGTCTCTAGAATGTGACAAGAGCGCTGCATAAATCAAACGGCATTTGGTTGTATGCGTAAGTTCTCCAATCAATAGTAAAAGTGATCTTCGACTTGTCTTCTTCTCTGATTGATAATTGGTTGTACCTACAATACCCATCCAAGAAGTTGTAGAACTCATGTTCTGCCACCTAGTCTAACACGGAATCAATGAATGGTAAAGGACGATGATCCTTCTTCGAGTTCAGCTTCTGGAAGTCCTAGCACACACTGATCTTGCTTGTCTATTTCTTCGGCACGATGACAATTGGAGCTACCCACTCACTACTAAGCATTGGGAAGATAACTCCTGCCTTCAGATACTGATCGATATGATCTTTCATCTGAAGCGAGTACTTGAGGTTGAGTCGATATTGCCTCTGCCGTGTAGGAACAACGTCTTCCAGCAAGTCAATTCGATGCTCTCCCAGTTCTCTACGTATGTCCTTCATGTCTTCCATGATCCATGCGAAGACATCCTGGAACTCTGTCAGGAGTTCTTTGAAGTCTTCCAACTGCTGGCTCTCGATTACCTTGGAAAGTTTTAGCTTCTTCCCAAGGACAATCTCCATCTCTTGAAGGTCGTCAAGGTTTACCATTCCTTCAGAATTATTGTACTCACTGGCACCAAAATATTCCAGTTTGGGAGCTTCTTCTAGATCTGACTCTGCTTCTGGAAGATCAGCTAATTGGTCTTCTGAAGAGAAGACAATACTTTTGTCTTCTGGAGACCCTTCTTCTGTAATTTCATAGCACTCAATGTATCCATAATCCACATCTTCTTCTTCTGAGGTACATGTAGTACGCAAATAATTTACCACAAACTCATAATATCTATCATCATTGTCAGAAGACGCAGCTGAGTCTTCTGATGTGTATTCCTTAGTCGTGGATGGAGTTTCACCTTGATATCCAATCTTCATCTAAGAGAGTGAGACTTTGGACTTCTCGCCTGCTTGGGTGTAGGATTGAGAAACCTCAAACGATATCTTCTCAATCGATATTTACATTTGCAGCATACAACCAAGGTCTTCCTATCAAAACATGATATCCAACCTTAGCTACAGGTCGCAAAATAATGTAAGTGAGATAGAAAGGTACTCCCTCAATTACCGTCAAGACATCTTTCAGTTGTCCCCAAGGTCGTCTTCTGGTCTGGTCTGTCATTATGAGAATCCTCCGAGTAGGCTAGAACTCAGTGAAGCCTATGGCATGCGTAGTTTCTTCAGTCATGATGTTGACTCCGGAGCCTGAATCAATGGGTATCTTTTTCAGAAGACAGCCATGGATCTCCAAGTCAAGTTCTGGAGCTCCTAAGTCCTCATGTTCTATCCTAAAGATCGAGTTGCTCTGGGGAAGTTTCGCTTTTCTCCTCTTCCTCGACCCTCGAAGGACAGACTGTAACAACTTCTTATAATCAGCATTATCATCCAGAAGCTGTTGGAAGGTTACATCTACCTTCTGATTTCATAAATCTCGTAAGAAGTCATAAGTGGATCGCTTCAGAAGAGTGACTAGAGTCTCCAACATGGAAGATTTAGAAGCTACTTCCCTAGGTGGAAGATCTAAATTGGATATTCTCGACTGGAAGTTGGTCCTGTGGGACAGGGGCTGCCGTGGTTGATGGAGGAAGCTTCTGCACGATCTTATGTCACTTCTCCAATTCTTCTTGCATGATCGCTTCTACTTCTTTTTTTATATCAGGAGCAAAGTACTTCGGATCTTCCCTGTCATAAGCAGGAGAGGAAGGTCGCTCTACAGATGATGATCTCTCCTTATGCTGCTTCTTCTTCTTAGTCTCCTTACGATGAGATTCTGACTTCTCTTTGCTTTTGGTACTCACCTTGAGTACTACATCATCCAAGATCTCTTCTGGGGGTCAGCTATCTGAATCTGAGCAAGGGCTCCAAACAATGCCATCCGCTAGGGTAAAAAGTGATGCTTCCTCGAGTGGCTTCTCCTTCTGAGCTACAAACGTCTTTGGCAGTTGAGGCTCTTTTCCTATGCGTTTCTCAGGGTCTGGTTTGTCTTCTTCTATGTGTAGACAATCCGTGCAATCTCCAGGATCTTCTTCTTCTAGAGAGATATCATGTACCACTGCTAACTCAAGCTTAGAGGTGTGGTATCCGCAAATCTGACCATATGTCATGGACGTAGAGTCTGAGGACAATTCTCTGTGAAATGTCATGCTTCCTTACAATTCTCACACAAGGGCACTTGCCCAATCTGTCTTCTCGGATGAGGATCGGTGGATCATCAATGTCATGTCTCTCCACAATTGTTACATGCTCCAAGAAGAGGATTTAGAGGTCGTTGTAATGAAGAAGGTTGCTAGGGCGTCCTGGTCTGTATAGTACCAGCCCTGTCCTTAGGAGTATAACGTTTAAACTGAGCAGGAGGGATAAGAGTGAAAGGTTGTACCGTCTCAATCCTGTAGCAAGATTCTCCACTTGGATCATGTAGATATCCTTCATCGTCTTCTTCCCAATCTGCTCAATTAACAACTTGATCTTGTGTACACTAATCTCTGGTGCGTCCGGAAGAGTTACAAATGTTGCACCAAATGTTTGGCCGAGAAGCCCGAGGTTGCTTCCGTTTGTCCTTTGGGTTCAGAAGATGAACCTTCACGTCTACAAACTGTTTTAGCACTTCATCAATCTGAGGGTCAGGTGTAGACTGAATGATCTGAGTTTGAGGGATCTTCTGCACAACTTCTTTCCTGGATCGTGACTTTTCTTTTTTCTTCCTTCGTGTTTTTTTCTCCTGTTCAGATTCATATTTTGAACTTTTGACACTAGACTCTTCAAAAACATATGATGCTTCTGAAGCACTATTATCAGTTTCAATGGACTTGGACTTCCTCATGGACTTCCTAGAAGAATTTTTGGACTTCTTCGAGGTCTTTCTTCTATCTTTCATCATATTCCGGTTGGTACTCGAGGTTTCATACTGCTCTGCACACTTTTGTACCTCTACTAAGTCATGATCTCCTCCTCTTCTATAATACAAGTCCATCCCTTGAGACAAACCTCATAAGTACTAGTCCACTGCTTGCTGAGCACAGTAACCGAGTCTTCCTTGGTTCTGAGAGATGTCATCCAAGAGGTCTTCAAACCTCTCAGTGTAATCTCGCAGTGTCTCTTTCTTCTTCTGTTCCATCCTCTGAAGTTCTATGAGAGTCATCCAATCATAACCCACTCCTCTGAATCTCTTCAGAAAAGCTGCATTCATAATGATCATAACTAAATCATCATCCAACGCTTTACTCATCCATTTACTCCCATTTCTTACGATCAGACCAAGAAATACACGAAGTCTATCAACATCAGTGTCTTTCTTGTTGGATCGAGAGATGGTCTCGAACATCGTGATGAAGTCACCAGCATCGGCATCATCGTCGTACGAATGGTACTTCTGCCGAGTGTGAGAAGCCATGTTGGCGGTTGACTGATGCAATTGCCAACTTCTTTCTTTGTCAGGCCTAGGTGATGGAGACGATCTTCTCGAAGGGCTAGGTTTGTCTGAGTCAGGAACGTCGTCTTCCGAGTTAGAGTTGCTATCGCTTCCACCCCCTCTGAGATGTCTGGAGCAATCCTCTCCTGTCTTCCTTCACCTTTAGAAGCCTCTCCTGTACTTGGGAAGACGTCTTTTGCGTAACCAGATCCAACATCTATCTTGTAAATGTGGTCACTTGGTTGGTTTCTGTCTTCTCCAAAGATAATGCTCGAGATGGAAGACTCTTCCAAATCTACTGTCGGATCTTCTTGGGCTCTTCTTCTTTCTTTTGGTGTCTTAGGGATACCCGCTGCTCTCTAGAAGCGGTTCGCTGGGATGAATGTTTCCACTCAGGGTCCTTACCCATGCGTCTTCTCTTTCTTCCTCTGATCGGAGACATCCACTAGAGTGCTGAGAAGAGGTGTCACTCTTCTTCTAGTACTTGATCCGGTAAGCTGAAGATCTAATCAACGGTCTACAGGTCTTCAGAACGTCTTCCTCTCTTGTCTCATGTTGTGCTCGATTGCAATCTTTCAAGATCAAGTCTTCGAAGAAGCTCTTGGAAGCAGGGAAGCGGTCTTCTTTCATTTCTCCCGGATATCTCTCATCAACTTCTGACTGTCGTTCTTGTCTTCTAGCAAGATAGAGTTCCAGAACACACTCAAACTAAGTTAGTCCAAATGCAACCATCTACTGACACACAGATCCAAGAAGCTTTAGAACAATCGTTACTAAGATGAAATCTCGGCAGCGAGGTCAAAAATATGAGACTATTATATGTAGTGTCTCAAGATTTCTCCTTTAGCCCATTATAGCATAAAAGATTTCGTTCCCCAAGAAGATTTACACTAGTATCGCTGCTCTAAGTTCTAAGATATGTCTGAACTCACAAACATACGGGATTTGTCTAGAAATCACATCTTCTCACAAAACCACACGGCCTCCAGACCCTTCAGAAGGTGCTTTGGACCCAAATATACAACTACTACTTAAAATATCACACAAATACCCACTAAGAAGTCCGAGAAGATGCTTTCTACTTCCAGATCACGACTTCTAGTCTTCTAACGATGATCTTCCCGAAGCAATTCTCGACTTCTGAAGGTTCAACTTGACTTCTAACACCTCCAGAAGACTGTCTTTGCTTCGTAGATGTCAAATTATCAATGCCTATTACACATTGCTCTTCAATGTCCAACGAGGTTAGATTAATTACAAGGTGTATGTCCCTTGTAACCTTCTCAAGCTTTTGCCTACGGAATCAGTCGTCCTACAACACTACAATGATATTCATCTCCACGATGTCGTGATGTGAATCATTTCACATAGTAAATGATTCACTTCTCTATCAGGCGTTAGTCTCTCTGAGTGAAGTTAAGACCTCAGAAAAATCTATTTTTAGAAGATGTTATATATTTTGAGTCTTAGTAGGTTGATTACCATGTTGATAGGGTTTAAGCTCATAGGTTGTATTTGCATGTCGTCCATGCACGCTTTCTAGTTGATTTAAGTTATTTTTCAGGGCTGCGTGTCGTTTTAGGTAGTTTAAGTTTTACGCTGGCACTCTAGGGGGCTTGACGTGGTAGCCTATGAGTGTAGATAAGTTGCCAAGTAGTTTAAAGCACAAAAGGACAGTCAAGTGGAGCTATGAACTCTCATTGGTCCATTTTTGTCTTTTGTAAAACTCTAAGTTTAGAAACAGAGCTCTAGAGTGGATTTTCGGGCAATTGGTGAGGCGACTGCGAAATCTGAGAGCATAGGGAGATAGAGCTCGTCGAGCCAAGCACTGTCAGTGAAATTCTTGATCGATTTGGATCAATAAACAAGGAGTTATGCCCAATTGAAGTTCGGATTGTGCCAAATCTGCATCACTTTTGTTGATTTTGGGGTTTTGAGTGTCAATTACAGCAGAATCGAGAAAATCGCTTCAAACCTTCATGGTTGTGTTCACTGTCAGCAGGGCTATGACTGTCTTCAAATTTTCATGTCAATTGAGTGAGTGAGTAATTCAGGGCGACTGCTGAAGTAGAGTGGGTCCGAAAAGCTCTCAATCTGGAACAGCAACTTCAGAGAGCGAGATCTGGAGTTCTGTGTGGAATCGGGAGGCCCAACTTCACAGGAGTGTTCAGCAAGCTGTGTACTGCAAATCCTGTAAGAATTCTCCAAAGTGATCAAGCCAATTTTTTGTTCTAGGTCGAAACAGCTGTCTGGGTACTAGAAATTGCCGTAATTTCTCTACTCAGAAAGTTTCTACTCATATCTTAGTGCTCTGAATTGATCTGAAGCTGAAACTTCGTATGTGCATCCAATAGGACCTCATTGACATGTAGGAGGAGTTCTGAAGTCTGAACCTTCACATATTTCTCAATTTTGAGTGTCAAAGTTCGCCATCTGATCTTATCATTGCTAGTTAAGCCTGAACTTTGCTTCTTGAACATATCAGAAGAGCCAAGAGACTTATATGAGTGTTTTTTCAGTATCACCTTGAGACCTGAAGCCTATCCTTTGAGTAAACCAGCCACGGTCTGAAGCCCAACGCTTCCCTTAGTAGATTGAACACAGCCTTCAAGCTCATATCACAGCCAGAAGGTTCGCCCTTCCCAGGAAAAGTCTCAACCCGACAACAAATACTCAATAGAAGTCTCTGAAGTCACATAGAAGAATGTGGGAGGATGGAAGATGAGAAAAGATGAGGAAGAAGGGAAAGTCCAAATAAGAAGAAACAAGAGAAAAGTAGAAATTAAGATTCCGACAAGCTTCTAGTCTAGATCCTGACTAACAAGTCAGCCCTGCTTGTAATAATTTGAGAAAGAAGATCACAAATGTCGAGCATAACTTATCTATTGAAGTTGGCATCCCAAGAGTATATCTGCTTAAGATCACTAAATCTACTGTACAACCTCCAGTAATCATTTTAGTGCATGCATTAAAGTTAAATTGTAAACAACAGTAGTCCGTTAGTTTTCTCAAGTTTCATACTCCAATCATAATTATTGCTTATTTGTACACCTGGCTTGTTTTTTCTCAAAGTATTCTATTGAGTCTACCGTCTTCCGTCTTCATATGATTAAAACTTTTTAGTTTGATGAACAAAAGATATTGAGTGGAATTTTGATTGAGAATGATGTAATTTATTTGTATATCTTTGATAGAAAATGTAATGAATTTTACATTTCTATTTTACCACCAATATGTATGTAGTTCTACGGTTATGTATTCTTGTATGATAACAATAATATGTGTAGTGTGTAGTTTCCCTCGTTAAAGCTTCTCGGAATTACAAATTTAAGTTGAGAATTTATTTTAACTTACGACAATGCGAGTATTCTAAATACAGTGGAATTCTATCTTTATGGTGGTACTTAATGTGAGATGAGCACAAAAACTCCTTGTGATCAGGACGGTGGGCGGTATGATCCCACGATTCTTTTCGAAAATGTCTCTTTACAGCCTGGCGTGATAAGTAAGATAGAGAACTCGTCTGAAGGTCATTTTCGTGGTAAGAAATGAAATTAATGCATTCAGGTACATGTTGCGCTAGTAAGCCCGTAGAGACCGTAGTGTTTTTTCCGCTGATCTGAGCAATTAGTCCTGATTATGTTTACCGCAAATTTATCGTACCATAGGCAGTTTCTTTAACATATAAGGGTCAATTCCTAAAGTAAAAGAATTCTAAGTTAGATCTTCTATATGATTAGTACTTTCATAACCTAGAATGATCTATAACCTAAAGGTAAATTTTGAGTATGAACTGGTGAAGAAATTGCTCAGTATGGAAAATGGCTCTGATTTTGTTATATCCTCCAATTTTTTGGCTATAGCTGGACGTTTTGGATTAAACACAAATTTGTTAGAAACAAATTTCATCAATTTAGGTGTAGTAATAGGGTTGTTAGTTTATTTTGGAGAGGGAGTGTGTGCGGTTAAGTATTTGATGTCGTACTTCGTCCATTGAAAAGGTATGCGATAGTCCTTCACTTTGTGGCATACATGGTGCATGTGGAGAGAAGTAAAGTTGCTCAACGTAGGACATCAAAGCTGAAGGATCAAGACTTGGTGAACTTGGACGAGATGCTAAACGTCTCCAGAAAACTTTGGGATTCTTTTGAAAATCAAAAGCAAGTTCCAAGCCTTTCTTTCTCAAGAAAGTTCTCTTCTTACGTTTGATCAACTGCTTGTACAAGGTTGTTGCTTCCAAGTCACAAGCCTTGTCTAGAGCCTTTAACCGAGCAAGTTTGCACTCTTCATCAAACCAGCCATTGCAAGGGTTACCTTTGAGCTTTCTGCTTGTATGTTGAGAGAAAAACCGAGTTGCAATTTTCTTCAAGACATCCGTCAATTGTGTATCTCGTTGGTCAAGATTGTGGCTCCACTGTGTAATAGATATCAAATTCTCTAGAGCAGTTTGATAAAGATGTTTTTTCCGGTGATCAAGACGAAGTCTAGAGGTAGTGTTGCTCTCATCAAAACCTTTCAACTTGTAAGATGCAAATGAGCTAGACAAGGATAGTGAGAACAGTAGAGGAGTGTGATCATATTCAAGTTGTAGATCCAAAATTTCAAATGCTGAATGAGTGAACTATCAAGAGATGAGGAGAGGAGGTAGTCTACTATGCTTGATCCAGAGATAGAGATGTATATTTACATGTTAGAGCTAGGAAAACGAGATGTACCGTTCAAAATTTTCAAACTATAGATTGCTCCAAAAGTCAAGAAGTGTTCTTTCATGTCATTGGTGGATGTATCTAAGGAGGCACGGGACCATGTAGGATCATCATCTTCTTCAAGAATAGGGGAGTGCTCAAGAGCATAGAACGTTATCGTGTCGGATATTTTGTGCGTGAAGGATGTCCAGGAAAACGCGAGGTTCCTGGCTGTGGAGATGCTGTGTGCCAAACAGAGACAAGACAGAGAAGAACAACCACGAGAAGGAATGCTGCGATATATACCACTCTGAAAGTATGTACACTGTCGATTCTTTCTCCAAACAGCACAAAACTGAGGAAAAGACCAGAGCGGTCTGTAACCTACTTCAGAAGCCCTAAAACAAACCCCTGAAACGTAACCCTAGTCTAAAATCGCCAAAACGTAGCTCAAAGCAAGAGGAACTTCTCTTTGCTAACAACCAGAGCCACAACAGTATCATGCGATCCAAACCCAAGTCCAAACCACATCCACACACTAGCTCTTGGCTAAAGCTAGCTACCACAAGCCATACACAACCAACTAAGTCCTTAACGAACTCAAAAGGACGAAACCTGTAGCGAAGGAACCGAAAAAGACCTATCTGGGAACTTTCTCCTTTCGCCAAACGATCTTCAAATGTTGATAGGGTCTCCTTCCCTGACTCCGTTGGCCCAAGAAACCTTCAGATCCGACTTCCGATAGTCGAGATATCGTCAATTTTTGGTCGCAGATGATCGAACCTTCAAAAACTCCTCCTTGCGGCTTAAAACCGCTCACACCGCACAAACGGATCGTCTAAACTGATATCCGTCTTCGCTGGTAGGAAGATCTGGCTACCCTGAACCCAACAAGACTCCAAACAAGCCGTTTGGAGTTTTCCTTGCAAAACTACTCGAGAAATTTGGTCGCAGGCTACAAAAAACTGACTTAAATCGGCTCCCTGCGGTTCAAATTTGCTCACCACACCCAAACCAACAATCCAATTCACTTACAGTCTTCTCCTATGCGTACATGAGGACTCCCTGATCGCGTAGGCACCAAGAACGAAGAGCTTGGCTCACCGATCGTGAAGAACAATCCAATCTCAGGTCGTAGGCGATGAAAACTTGACGCAAGCGCTTCCCTGCGAGCCAATTTCTCTCACAACTCTCAAACTGCCCGATAAAACTTTGTATCGTCTTCAATTTCCTGAAGAACTCGTTGTTCTGATCCCGATGGATCCAAGGACAGCAAGTTTGGACTCCGGAACGGTCCGAACGGTCCAACTCTCCTTCACAGATAACTGAAAATCCCAATTCTCCTCCCTACGTCTCAATTTCTCCCAGAACACAACCTTCGATCCGTCTCTTCAAGAACCGTCTTAACATGTGCGTAGCCTGCACAGATCTGAACCCGATGACACCTTGCGCGCGTGTATTGGACTTCCCAATTCTCTAAAACATCCACCGACAGGTCGTAGGAACAAGCAAGCCCCTTAAGCAGCCCCCTTGCAACAGTCTGTATGTACGAAGTTCAACCTTCAATAATCAGAAGCAGGCCCCTTGCGTCTTTGATATAACGCCTGAGGCCCTAAATACCCAATCAGCAAGTAACTAGGGGCCTAGCTTGATTTTGCCTTTTTCCGAATCGCATAACTTCTTCTCTGGATGTCCAAACGAAATAAACAAGATGCTCATGGAAAGCTGACAACGAGCTCTATCCATCTATGCGATAAAAGTAAAGATCCGAAGTTGCACCAAAAGCTCGTAAGCTGAGGCCTAGCTTGTTTCTCCATCTTTCGAGTCCTGTAACTTCTTCACTATGCGTCCAAACGAAGTAGACAAAGTGCCTATGGAATGCTGACAAGGAGCCTATCCACTGGTGCGATAAAAACGAAGATCCGAAGTGGTGCTAAAAATCCGTAAGCTGGGGCCTAGCTTATTTTCTCCATCTTTCGAGTCCTGTAACTTCTCCACTAGGCGTCCAAACGAAGTAGACAAAGTGCCTTTGGAAAGCTGACAAGGAGCTCTACCCATCTATGTGATGAAAATGGAGATATGAGATTGCGCCAAAAGTCCGTAAGCTGGGGCCTAGCTTGTCTTCTCATGAGTGTCTTTGGAGCGACAAGCATCGAAGTTTGAATTTCAAGTAGGAGCCGGTCCACGACACGACAACGTGTGAATTGGCAAGTGTGAAATCTAGCATTGAAATCTCTCACCACAAAGACATTGTCCTTCTCTTGATATCTCAAAATATCAATAGAAAGACGATGGAAAAGTTAGCTCGTGCTACATGCTCCAGTCTGATAGATAGACATGTTCAAAGGTGCAAAATAGCAGATTGCGATATAACATGCAGATCTACTTTCTCCACCAATTCGAATCCAATAATATTGTCCACCCACATCCTGAAGAACCACTTCAACAAGCTGATGCAAATAAGATCTGACGTAAGTTGCAATACCTCCAAAACCACGTCCTTTATGTTGCTTGCGCTTGTTCCAAGTAGAACCGATCAAAGTAAAACCATCCAACTCATGTACATTGTTTCCTTCATGTTCCCATGTCTCCACCAAGTTGATGATATCAACCTTGTTCCAAATTGGTAAAGCGCTTGTGTACTTTGACTTAGTAAGCCCATGAATGTTCCACATCATAACTCTAAGGGTCAAAAATTGCTATTTGGAAGCATCTCGTCTCCTTTGTGTGAGAATAGCACGTCCATATCTTAAGAAAGCAATGAACCCTCCTTGTTGAGCCTCTTTTACCTTCACAAGCTCTTTTCGCTTGGCTTCAGCTTGTAGCGGTGTGAGATCAGGATCCAATCAGATCTGCCTCCCCTTCAAGACAGCTTTGTTAGCCATCGCTGTATCTCGTTGTGCATGATCTGCAAACTTAGTCAATATTGCTCGATGTTGTGAGTCTTTTTGCCTTATGCGGTAAGCTTGAACTAGGAAAAGCTTGTGAACATGTAACGTATCAACAAAAAAAGTGGTAGCTACTTCCTTGGTCTCCTCCTTCTCTAGCTCAAGTAAACCAAATATTCTTACATTCTTCATCCTTGAGAGTTGGTTCAACTTTTCATTCTCTTGCTCTTGAAAAAGAGAGACTTGAGTCGTCTTAGTAGCTTCAGCATAAGATTTCATCTTCATCTCCAACTTCTCCACTACTTCTTTGAAATTATCATTTACCACCGCAGATTTCTCCTCAACAGAAACAACAAATGCTGAAGTGTAGAAGACATCTCTTTGGTAGTTGTAGCAACAACGGTTTGCATGTTCTTCAAAGCATGAACATCACACACAACAAAAACAAGCTCACTCTTATGTGCTATGAGCTCTCGATGTAGATCTGCTACTTCAACCAATACTTCTTCCACCGCTGCCAACACCTTATGAAGGAGTTGTTTAATCTCCTCCATCATCACCGAAGAACTAGTTTCACAAATCAGCGAGCTAAGAGCACATCTCAACACCTCAATTCTCCTCAGATCACAACAAGATTTGTCTCAATGGAAGTGTCTCGCCGAGATCTTTCCAACGGTACCAAGCTTGCCCAAAACCAACAACTATAGCTTCTTCGACGATCGATTTTGTCCACGGGTGTCAACTCTTCTCTCTAACAGATCCGCGAAATAGAAACACACCTCAACACCTCAATT
Source organism: Asterella californica (assembly GCA_036924285.1). NCBI lineage: Eukaryota > Viridiplantae > Streptophyta > Marchantiopsida > Marchantiales > Aytoniaceae > Asterella > Asterella californica. The sequence goes on from JAYKYS010000013.1 coordinate 1,865,540, forward strand.
CTACTCAGATCACAACACGCTTTGTCTCAATGGAAGCGTCTAGCCGAGACCTTTCCAATGGTACCAAGTTTGCTCAAAACCAACAACCATAACTCCTTCGACGGTCGATTTTATCCACGGATGTCAACTCCTCTCTCCAACAGGCTCGCGAAATAGAAACACACCTCAACACCTCAATTCTCCTCAGAACGCAACAAGATTTGTCTCAATGGAAACGTCCCGTCTAGATCTTTCCAATGGTACCAAGCTTGCCCAAAACCAACAACCACAGCTCCTTCGACGATCGATTTTGTCTAGAGGAAACTCCTCTCTCCAACAGGTCCACGAAATAAAAGCACATCTCAACACCTCAATTATCCTCAGATCACAACAAGATTTTTCTCAATGGAAACGTTTGGCCGGGATCTTTCCAATGGTACCAAGTTTGCTCAAAACCAACAACTACAACTCCTTCCACGATCGATTTTGTCCACAGGTGTCAACTTCTCTCTCCAATAGGTCCGTGAGATAGAAACACACCTCAACACCTCAATTCTTCTCAGATCACAACAAGATTTGTCTCAATGGAAGCGTGTGGCAGAGACCTTTCCAATGGTACCAAGCTTGTTCAACACGGACAACTACAACTCCTTCAACGATCGATTTGGTCCACGAGTGTCAACTGCTTTCTCTAATAGATCCGTGAAATAGACACACACCTCAACACCTCAATTCTCCTCCAATCACAACAAGATTTGTCTCAACCTAAGAGTCTGACCGAGATCTTTCCAATGGTACCAAGCTTGCTGAAAACCAACAACCACATCTCCTTCAGAGGATCGATTTTGCCACGGGTGTCAATTTTTCTCTCCAACAAGTCCGTGAAATAGAAACACACCTCAACACCTCAATTCTTCTCAGATCACAACAAGATTTGTCTCAATGGAAGCGTTTGGCCGAGATCTTTCCAATGGTATCAAGATTGCTCAAAACAAACAACTACAACTCATTCCACGATCGATTTTGTCCACGGGTGTCAACCCCTCTCTCCAATAGGTCCGTGAAATAGAAACACACCTCAACACCTCAACACCTCAATTCTTCTCAGATCATAACAAGATTTGTCCCAATGGAAGCGTCTCGTCGAGACCTTTCCAATGGTACCAAGCTTGCTCAAAACCAACAACTACAACTGCTTCCACGATCGATTTTGTCCACGGGTTTCAACCTCTCTCTATAACAGATCCGTGAAATAGAAACACAACTCAACACCTCAATTCCCCTCATATCGCAACAAGATTTATCTCAATCGAAGTGCCTCGTCGAGGTCTTTCCAATGGTACCAAGCTTGCTCAAAACCAACAACCATAGCTCCTCCGACGATCGATTTTCTCCACGGGTGTCAACTCTTCTCTCAAACAGGTTCGTGAAATAAGAACACACCTCAACACCTCAATTCTCCTCAATTCTCCTCAGATCACAACAAGATTTGTCTCAATGGAAGCGTCTGGCCGAGACCTTTCCAATGGTACCAAGCTTGCTCAACACGAACAACTACAACTCCTTCCACGATCGATTTGGTCCACGAGTGTCAACTCCTTTCTCTAATAGATCCGTGAAATAGAAACACACCTCAACACCTCAATTCTCCTCAAATCACAACAAGATTTGTCTCAATCGAAGTGTCTGCCCGAGATCTTTCCAATGGTACCAAGCTTGCTGAAAACCAACAACCACATCTCCTTCCGAGGATCGATTTTGACCACGGGTGTCAACTTTTCTCTCCAACAAGTCCGTGAAATAGAAACACACCTCAACACCTCAATTCTTCTCAGATCACAACAAGATTTGTCTCAATGGAAGCGTTTGGCCGAGATCTTTCCAATGGTACCAAGCTTGTTTAAAACAAACAACTACAACTCCTTCTTCGATCGATTTTGTCCACGGGTGTCAACTCCTCTCTCCAGCAGATCTGTGAAATAGAAACACACCTCAACACCTCAAATCTCCTCAGATCACAACAAGATTTGTCTCAATGGAAGCGTCTGACGGAGGCCTCTCCAATGGTACCAAGCTTGCTCAAAACCAACAACCAGAGCTCATCTGACGATCGATTTTGTCCACGGATGTCAACTCCTCTCTCCAACAAGTTCGTGAAATAGAAACACACCTCAACTCCTCAATTCTCTTCAGATCACAACAAAATTTGTCTCAATGGAAACGTCTGGCGGAGACCTTATCAATGGTACCAAGCTTGCTCAAAACTAACAATTACAACTCCTTCCACGATCGTTTTGTCCACGGGTGTCAACTCCTCTCTCCAACAAGTACACGAAATAGAAACACACCTCACCACCTCAATTCTCCTCAGATCACAACAAGATTTGTCTTAGTCAAAGCGTCTGGTCAAGCTCTTTCCAGTGGTTCCAAGCTTGCTCAAAGCTCAGATCACAACAAGATTTATCTCAATGGAAGCGTCTCGTAGAGACCTCTCCAATGGTATCAAGCTTGCTCAAAACCAACAACCACAGCTTCTTCGACGATCGATTCTATCCACGGGTGTCAACTGCTCTTTCCAACAAGTCCGTGAAATAAAAACACAACTCAACACCTCAATTCTGCTTAGATCCCAACAAGCGTCTTGTCGAGATCTTTCCAATGGTACCAAGCTTGCTCAACACCAACAACTAGAACTCCTTCGATGATCGATTTTGTCCACAGGTGTCAACTCCTCCCTTCAACAGGTTCGTGAAATAGAAACACACCTCAACAACTCAATTCTCCTCAGATCACAGCAAGATTTGTCTCAATGGAAGCGTTTGGCCGAGACTTTCCAATGGTACCAAGCTTGCTCAAAACCAACAACCACAGCTCCTTCGACGATCGATTTTGTGCACGAGTGTCAACTCTTCTCTCCAACAGGTCCGTGAAATAGAAACACACCTCAACACCTCAATTCTCTTCAGATTTGAACAAGATTTGTTTCAATTGAAGCGTCTCTCCGAGACATTTCCAATGGTACCAAGCTTGCTCAACACCAACAACTACAACTCTTTCCACGATCGATTTTGTCCACGGGTGTCAACTCCTCTCTCCAACAGGTCTGTGAAATAGAAACACACCTCAACACCTCAATTCTCCTCAGATCGCAACTAGATTTGTCTCAATGGAAGCGTCTGGCTGAGACCTTTCCATGGTACCAAGCTTGCTCAACACCAACAACACCAACTCCTTCCACGATCGATTTGATCGACGTGTGTCAACTCCTCTCTCTAACTGATCCATGAAATAGAAACACACCTCAACACCTCAATTTTCTCATATCACAACAATATTTGTCTCAATGGAAGCGTCTGGCCGAGATCTTTCCAATGGTACCAAGCTTGCTCAACACCAACAATTACAACTCCTTCCACGATCGATTTTGTCCACGGGTGTCAACTCTTCTCTCCAACAAGTCCGTGAAATAGAAACACATCTCAACACCTCAATTCTCCTCAGATCACAACAAGATTTGTCTCAATCGAAGTGTCTCGTCGAGATCTTTCCAATGGTACCAAGCTTGCTCAAAACCAACAACCACAACGTCTCCGACGATCGATTTTGTCCACGGGTGTCAACTCCTCTGTCCAACAGATCCGTGAAATAAAAACACACCTCAACACCTCCATTTGCGACAAGTCTTAGCATTAGTATGAGTTCGTTGGCCGCGTAAGGGCAATCCAGCATTATGGCGAAACTCACGATAACAATCAATACTAAGTCTCCTCAGATCACAACAAGCTTTGTCTCAATGGAAGCGTCTTGCCGAGATCTTTTCAATGGTACCAAGCTTGCTCAACGCCAACAACTACAACTCCTTCGATGATTGATTTTGTCCACAAGTGTCAACTCCTCTCTCCAACAGGTTCCCGAAATAGAAACACACCTCAACACCTTAATTCTCCTCAGATCACAACAAGATTTGTCTCAATAGAAGCGTCTCGCCGAGATCTTTCCAATGGTACCAAGCTTTAACACCAACAACTACAACTCCTTCCACTATCGATTTTGTCCACGGGTGTCAACTCCTCTCTCCAATAGGTCCGTGAAATAGAAACACAACTCAACACCTCAATTCTCATATCACAAGATTTGTCTCAATAGAAGAGTCTGGCCGAGATCTTTCAAATGGTACCAAGTTTGCTCAAAACCAACAACCACAGCTCCTTCCACGATCGATTTTGTCCACGAGTGTCAACTCCTCTCTCCAACAAGTCCACGAAATAGAAACACACCTCAACACCTCAATTCTCCTGAGATCACAACAACATTTGTCTCAATGGAAATATCTAGCAGAAACCTCTCCAACGGTACCAAGCTTGCTCAAAACCAACAACTACAACTCCTTCCACCATCGCTTTTATTCACGGGTGTCAACTCCTCTCTCCAACAAGTCCGTGAAATAAAAACACAACTCAACACCTCAATTCTCCTCAGATCACAACAACATTTGTTTCAATGAAAGTGTCTTGCCGAGATCTTTCCAATGGTACCAAGCTTGCTCAAAACCAACAACTACAACTCCTTCGATGATCGATTTTCTCCACGAGTATCAACTCCTCTCTCCAACACGTTTGTGAAAAAGAAATACACCTAAACACCTCACTTCTCCTCAGATCACAACAACATTTGTCTCAATGAAAGCGTCTCGCAGAGACCTCTCCAATGGTACCAAGCTTGCTCAAAACCAACAACTACAACTCCTTCCATGATCGATTTTGTCCACAGGTGTCAACTCCTCTCTCCAACAGGTTCGTGAAATAGAAACACACCTCAATTCTCCTCAGATCACAACAAGATTTGTCTCAATCGAAGTGCTGGCGGAGATCTTTCCAATGATACCAAGCTTGCTCAAAACCAACAACCACAGCTCTTTTGACGATCGATTTTGTCCACAGATGTCAACTCCTCTCTCCAAGAGGTTTGTGAAATAGAAACACACCTCCACACCTCAATTCTCCTTAGATCACAACAAGATTTGTCTCAATGGAAGGGTCTGGCCGAGACCTTTCCAATGGTATCAAGCTTGCTCAACACCAACAACTACAACTCCTTGAACGATCGATTTTGTCCACGGGTGTCAACTCCTCTCTCCAATAGGTCCGTGAAATAGAAACACATCTCAACATCTCAATTCTTCTCAGATCACAACAAGATTTGTCTCAATAGAAGTGTCTTGCCGAGATCTTTCCAACGGTACCAAGCTTGCTCTAAACCAACAACCACAGCTCCTTCGACGATCTATTTTGTGCACGAGTGTCAACTCCTCTCTCCAACAGGTCCGTGCAATAGAAACACACCTCTACAACTCAATTGTCCTCAGATTTGAACAAGATTTGTCTCAATAGAAGCGTCTCGCCGAGACCTTTCCAATGGTACCAAGCTTTAACACCAACAACTACAACTCCTTCCACTATCGATTTTGTCCACGGGTGTCAACTCCTCTCTCCAATAGGTCCGTGAAATAGAAACACAACTCAACACCTCAATTCTCATATCACAAGATTTGTCTCAATAGAAGAGTCTGGCCGAGATCTTTCAAATGGTACCAAGTTTGCTCAAAACCAACAACCACAGCTCCTTCCACGATCGATTTTGTCCACGAGTGTCAACTCCTCTCTCCAACAAGTCCACGAAATAGAAACACACCTCAACACCTCAATTCTCCTGAGATCACAACAACATTTGTCTCAATGGAAATATCTAGCAGAAACCTCTCCAACGGTACCAAGCTTGCTCAAAACCAACAACTACAACTCCTTCCACCATCGCTTTTATTCACGGGTGTCAACTCCTCTCTCCAACAAGTCCGTGAAATAAAAACACAACTCAACACCTCAATTCTCCTCAGATCACAACAACATTTGTTTCAATGAAAGTGTCTTGCCGAGATCTTTCCAATGGTACCAAGCTTGCTCAAAACCAACAACTACAACTCCTTCGATGATCGATTTTCTCCACGAGTATCAACTCCTCTCTCCAACACGTTTGTGAAAAAGAAATACACCTAAACACCTCACTTCTCCTCAGATCACAACAACATTTGTCTCAATGAAAGCGTCTCGCAGAGACCTCTCCAATGGTACCAAGCTTGCTCAAAACCAACAACTACAACTCCTTCCATGATCGATTTTGTCCACAGGTGTCAACTCCTCTCTCCAACAGGTTCGTGAAATAGAAACACACCTCAATTCTCCTCAGATCACAACAAGATTTGTCTCAATCGAAGTGCTGGCGGAGATCTTTCCAATGATACCAAGCTTGCTCAAAACCAACAACCACAGCTCTTTTGACGATCGATTTTGTCCACAGATGTCAACTCCTCTCTCCAAGAGGTTTGTGAAATAGAAACACACCTCCACACCTCAATTCTCCTTAGATCACAACAAGATTTGTCTCAATGGAAGGGTCTGACCGAGACCTTTCCAATGGTATCAAGCTTGCTCAACACCAACAACTACAACTCCTTGAACGATCGATTTTGTCCACGGGTGTCAACTCCTCTCTCCAATAGGTCCGTGAAATAGAAACACATCTCAACATCTCAATTCTTCTCAGATCACAACAAGATTTGTCTCAATAGAAGTGTCTTGCCGAGATCTTTCCAACGGTACCAAGCTTGCTCTAAACCAACAACCACAGCTCCTTCGACGATCTATTTTGTGCACGAGTGTCAACTCCTCTCTCCAACAGGTCCGTGCAATAGAAACACACCTCTACAACTCAATTGTCCTCAGATTTGAACAAGATTTGTCTCAATAGAAGCGTCTCGCCGAGACCTTTCCAATGGTACCAAGCTTTAACACCAACAACTACAACTCCTTCCACTATCGATTTTGTCCACGGGTGTCAACTCCTCTCTCCAATAGGTCCGTGAAATAGAAACACAACTCAACACCTCAATTCTCATATCACAAGATTTGTCTCAATAGAAGAGTCTGGCCGAGATCTTTCAAATGGTACCAAGTTTGCTCAAAACCAACAACCACAGCTCCTTCCACGATCGATTTTGTCCACGAGTGTCAACTCCTCTCTCCAACAAGTCCACGAAATAGAAACACACCTCAACACCTCAATTCTCCTGAGATCACAACAACATTTGTCTCAATGGAAATATCTAGCAGAAACCTCTCCAACGGTACCAAGCTTGCTCAAAACCAACAACTACAACTCCTTCCACCATCGCTTTTATTCACGGGTGTCAACTCCTCTCTCCAACAAGTCCGTGAAATAAAAACACAACTCAACACCTCAATTCTCCTCAGATCACAACAACATTTGTTTCAATGAAAGTGTCTTGCCGAGATCTTTCCAATGGTACCAAGCTTGCTCAAAACCAACAACTACAACTCCTTCGATGATCGATTTTCTCCACGAGTATCAACTCCTCTCTCCAACACGTTTGTGAAAAAGAAATACACCTAAACACCTCACTTCTCCTCAGATCACAACAACATTTGTCTCAATGAAAGCGTCTCGCAGAGACCTCTCCAATGGTACCAAGCTTGCTCAAAACCAACAACTACAACTCCTTCCATGATCGATTTTGTCCACAGGTGTCAACTCCTCTCTCCAACAGGTTCGTGAAATAGAAACACACCTCAATTCTCCTCAGATCACAACAAGATTTGTCTCAATCGAAGTGCTGGCGGAGATCTTTCCAATGATACCAAGCTTGCTCAAAACCAACAACCACAGCTCTTTTGACGATCGATTTTGTCCACAGATGTCAACTCCTCTCTCCAAGAGGTTTGTGAAATAGAAACACACCTCCACACCTCAATTCTCCTTAGATCACAACAAGATTTGTCTCAATGGAAGGGTCTGACCGAGACCTTTCCAATGGTATCAAGCTTGCTCAACACCAACAACTACAACTCCTTGAACGATCGATTTTGTCCACGGGTGTCAACTCCTCTCTCCAATAGGTCCGTGAAATAGAAACACATCTCAACATCTCAATTCTTCTCAGATCACAACAAGATTTGTCTCAATAGAAGTGTCTTGCCGAGATCTTTCCAACGGTACCAAGCTTGCTCTAAACCAACAACCACAGCTCCTTCGACGATCTATTTTGTGCACGAGTGTCAACTCCTCTCTCCAACAGGTCCGTGCAATAGAAACACACCTCTACAACTCAATTGTCCTCAGATTTGAACAAGATTTGTTTCAATGGAAGTGTCTCTCCGAGATATTTCTAGTGGTACCAAGCTTGCTCAACATGAACAATTACAACTCTTTCCACGATAGATTTTGTCCACGGGTGTCAACTCCTCTCTCCAGTGGGTCCGTGAAATAGAAACACACCTCAACACCTCAATTCTCCTCAGATCACAACAACATTTGTCTCAATGGAAGCGTCTGGCAGAGACCTTTCCAATGGTACCAAGCTTGCTCAACACCAACAACTACAACTCCTTCCGCGATCGATTTGATCCACGAGTGTCAACTCCTCTCTCTAACAAATCCGTGAAATAGCAACACACCTCAATTCTCCTCAGATCACAACAAGATTTGTCTCAATCGAAGTGTCTGGCGGAGATCTTTCCAATGATACCAAGCTTGCTCAAAACCAACAACCACAACTCTTTCGACGATTGATTTTGTCCACAGATGTCAACTCCTCTCTCCAACAATTCACGCAATAGAAACACACCTCAACACCTCAATTCTCCTTAGATCACAACAAGATTTGTTTCATTGGAAGCGCCTGGCCGAGACCTTTCCAATGATATCAAGCTTGCTCAACACCAACAACTACAACTTCTTCCACGATTGATTTTGTCCACGGGTGTCAACTCCTCTCTCCAATAGGTCCGTGAAATAGAAACACACCTCAACATCTCAATTCTTCTCAGATCACAACAAGATTTGTCTCAATCGAAGTGTCTTGCCGAGATCTTTCCAATGGTATCAAGCTTGCTCTAAACCAACAACCACAGCTCCTTCGACGATCGATTTTGTGCACGAGTGTCAACTCCTCTCTCCATGAGATCCGTGAAATAGAAACACACCTCTACAACTCAATTCTCCTCAGATTTGAACAAGATTTGTTTCAATGGAAGTGTCTCTCCGAGATATTTCTAGTGGTACCAAGCTTGCTCAATACCAACAATTACAACTCTTTCCACGATAGATTTTGTCCAAGGGTGTCAACTCCTCTCTCCAACAGTCCGTGAAAAAGAAACACACCTCAACACCTCAATTCTTCTCAGATCACAACAACATTTGTCTCAATGGAAGCGTCTGGCAGATACCTTTCCAATGGTACCAAGCTTGCTCAACACCAACAACTACAACTCCTTCCGCGATCGATTTGACCCACGGGTGTCAACTCCTCTCTCTAACAAGTCCGTGAAATAGAAACACACCTCAATTCTCCTCAGATCACAACAAGATTTGTCTCAATCAAAGTGTCTGGGGGAGATCTTTCCAATGATACCAAGCTTGCTCAAAACCAACAACCACAACTCTTTCGACGATCGATTTTGTGCACAAGTGTCAACTTTTCTCTCCAACAGGTCCGTGAAATAGAAACACATCTCAACATCTCAATTCTCCTCAGACCACAACAAGATTTGTCTCGTTGGAAGCGTCTCGTCGAGATCTTTCCAATGGTACCAAGCTTGCTCAAAACTAACAACCAGAGCGCCTTCCACGATTAATTTTGTCCACGGGTGTCAACTCTTCTTTCCAACATGTCCGTGAAATAAAAGCACACCTCAGCACCTCAATTCTCCTCAGATCACAACAAGATTTGTCTCAATAGAAGCGACTCGTCGAGATGTTTCCAATGGCACCAAGCTTACTCAAAACCAACAACTACAACTCCTTACACAATCGATTTTGTCCACGGGTGTCAACTCCTCTTTCCAACAAGTCCGTGAAATAGAAACACACCTCAACACCTCAATTCTCTTCAGATCACAACAAGATTTGTCTTAGTCGAAGCGTGTGGCCGAGATCTTTCCAGTGATACCAAGCTTGCTCCAAATCAATAACCACAACTCCTTCGACGATCGATTTTGTGCACGGGTGTCAACTCCTTGCTCCAAGAGGTCCGAGAATTAGAAACACACCTCAACATCTCAATTCTCCTCAGATTGCAACAAGATTTGTTTCAATAGAAGCGTCTCTACAGAGACATTTCCAATGGTACCAAGCTTGCTCAAAACAAACAACTACAACTCCTTCGACGACCGATTTTGTCCACGGGTGTCAATTCCTCTCTACAACAAGTCCGTGAAATAGAAACACACCTCAACACCTCAATTCTCCTCAGATTACAACAAGATTTGACTCAGTGGAAGCGTCTTGCCTAGATCTTTCCCATGGTACCAAGCTTGCTCAAAACCAACAGTCACAGCTCATTCGACGATCGATTTTGTCCACGGGTGTCAAGTCCTCTCTCCAACAGATCCGAGAAATAGAAACACACCTCAACACCTCAATTCTCTTCAGATCGCAACAAGATTTGTCTCAATGAAAGTGTCTCTAAGAGACCTTTCCTATGGTTCCAAGTTTGCTGAAAACTAACTACTACAACTCCTTCGACGATCGATTTTGTCCACATGTGTCAACTCCTTTCTCCAACAGGTTTGCGAAATAGAAACACACCTCAACACCTCAATTCTCCCTCAACACCTCAATTTACCAGATGAGTGAAGACTAGCATTGAGAATGTTACAGAAAGCTCTTGAAATAAGGAAGACGAGCTATAATCGTTAACTGAATACTTTGTTGTCTTCGAGGTAATATCATAAGCTTGAGGTTACATATTTCACTAAATGAATAAAGTATTCACTATCTAGTATATCATCTTTATGTTTCATGTACTTCTATTTAGCTTGAAGCTAGAAATACTCGAGTGAGTGTAACAACAATACTCGAGTTCTCATTGCAGCGAAAGTCTACTTCCTCGCTTGTTGCTCCATTTATGACTTCTAATATATTATTGTAGTGTTCTCTTCGTTGTTCTTTATGGAGGTTATTTAAGAATCAGATTGTCGTGCGTGTATTAAAACTGTTGCTGTTAAACTACATTGTGAAGCACTTCAAAACGGAAATAAAAAGCAAAAGCATGATATTAAAGACGGAGTATAACGCACGATATGTTACAATAGTACTTCGTTGCGGACGAGAGCATAAACTATCATGTGCATGATGTATCCATCGAATGTATATGTAATTTGTGAAGACAACCGTTCATATGTACTCGTTCTGTCTTTTTGAACCGTTGTTCCAGAACAAGAGGATAGACATGTTATTGAGGTATGGAGCTTTTGTGGATTGGGGCTTGCCGCTATGTAAATCTCTGTTAGGATCTTCAAGCTTTTTATAGTGAGTATATTTTAGCTCCTTAGCTTGGAGAAAATTCTAGAGCAAGCGGTATTTCATTATGCTATTTTTTTTCTTGTAAGCTCCAACATCTACAATCATAAACGACCAAATGCAGAAATGCGAACTCTCCTCTACTCACATCTCATCAGAAGCGATGTCTTCATTTCCGTTGTCGTGATGTGATCATTTGACATAGTAAGTGATTCATTGATCACTGTTGTCGCGTTACTTGGCGCATGTTACTTCTACTCCGACACTTGAAGTTTAGTAGCCTTAGAAGTTAGCTCTGTATTGTTCTTAGTCTTTTATGCCTATGGTTGACACCTTTTGTATATGGTGTTAACTCTGTCATTTATTTTGAGTCCTAGTAGGTTGGTAGTATGCTATTTATCTTAATCAAGCACTCGTGCGCTTGTGCAAGTGAATTCATACTTATCTATGATATTCAATGTACATGACTTAGATTTACCATGTAGATAAGGTTTAAGCTCGTGGGTTGTACTTACGTGTTGCCCATGCACGCTTTTAGTTGATTTAAGTTTACTTTCAAGGTTGTGTGTCGTTTTACGTAGTTTAAGTTTTATGCTGACACTTTAGGGGACTTGACGTGATAGCCTTTGAGTGGATTTAAGTTACCACATGGTTTAAGGCACAAAATGACAACCAAATGGAGCTATGAACTCTCATTGGTTCATTTTTATCTTTTATGTAACTCTAAATTTAGAAACAGAGGTCTAAAGAGGAGTTCGAGCATTTGGTAAGGACACTTCTAAATCTGAGAGCACAGGGAGATAAGCTCGTTGAGCCAAGCACTGTCAGTGAAATTCTTGATCGATTTGGATCAATAAACAAGGAGTTATGTCGAGTTGAAGTTTGGATTGTGCCAAAATTGCATCACTTTTGTTGATTTTGGGGTTTTGAGTATCAATTGCAGCAGAATCGAGGAAATCGGTTCAAATTTTCGTGGTTGTGTTCATTATCAGCAGGGCTATGACTGTCCAAAAACTTTCAAGTCATTTGATTGAGTGTGTAATTCAGAGCGGCCGCTGAAGCAGAAGGGGTCTGAAAAGCTCTCAATCTAGAGCAGCAACTTCAGAGAGCGAGATCTGGAGTTCTGTGTACAATCAGGAGTCCCAACTTCACAGAGGTGTTCAGCAACCTGTAGACTCCAAATCCGGTAAGAATCTTTGAAAGTGATCAAGCCAATTTTCTGTTATTGGTCGAAATAGCTGTCTGAGTATCAGAAACTATCGCAATATCTTTGATCAAAACATTTCTATCCATATCTTGTTGTCAGAATTTGATCTCAAGCTGAAACTTCGTTTGTGTGCTCAGTGGGGCCTCTTTTACATGTAGGAGAAATTTAGTAGTCTGAACCATCATAGTTTTTCTCTTCTTGAGTGTTAAGGTTCACCGCCTGATCCTATTACTATCAGTTAGACCTGAACTTTGCCTTTTGAGTAAATTAGAGGTTCATACAGACCTGTATGAGTGTTCATAGTACTCTGTTGTAACCTGAAAAGCCTATCCCTTTGAGTAAATCACCACAACCAAAAGCCCAACGCTTCTCTGAGTAGGCACAACATAGCCTTCACGGTTAAATCACAGCCAGAAGGTTCCGCCCTTCCCAGGAAAACTCTCAACACGACATCGTGAAACCACTTTCCACAGAGCCTTCCACATCTAGTATGTATGTGTCATTAGATATATTCTTTTGAGTTGCTTTAACCCTTAGACAGCTAAGGGACTACAGTAACCTTTCGGATCTAAAGGAGTTGTATTTTATTAGTGATTATGAGACGGTATAATTTTCTATCTTCTAAGGATTTATCAACATGCGGAGTATCCAGCTCTAGGACCGACTAAGATAATATTTCCAATCAGCCACAATTTTCAATGTTGTGACGATACATGTATGGACATATTTGAATAAAAATTAATATATTACGTGGTAGACTTCTGAGTTGAAATAAAAGTTGTGGTTATGAATGGCGCACCGGTCATCATTACAAGTATTGCATACATTAGAGAGAAGAAATGTGTTTTCTTCACTCAATGTTCATTAGTAAGCTTGAATGTACTTACATTGGATCGTAATAGCAAACTGATAATTACAAGTTGCCATCGTCTCACTAGCTACTTCACACAATGGACCTTATGATTCAGTAAATCATTTATATTTTATTTAAAAAAAATGCTTATCCTACTCTTTATTGACCTCTATATATAATGTCCATGCATGGGTCAAGTAGTTCTTATGAATCTACAAGAGAGAGACTTCTCTCACTGTATAATTCTGCACTGTTGCTTCCCACCAAGTTGAAATTAAAGGTACAAGTTGACATGAGGCTAGTCCATTAACAAAAATTCTGTCAAAAAGCGCAACGAATTCATTGACAGCATCCACTTTGGTGTTGACTGACGACGTCGTGTCGAATCGTGTCAAACTTGCTGGTGTGAGAGGGTGTTCGCCGTACATGAGATAAAAAGATGTTTACGGGTGGATACATTGAGGGAGTTGTTGTAGGCAAATTCTACCAAAGGGAGTAAGGTGTCCTACTTCGCTTGCTCCTCTAGAGTAAAGGCTCGTAACATGTCTTCAATGGTGCGATTGGCTCTTTTAGTTTGTCCATCGATCTGTGGGTGATAAGCAGTAGACATGGCAAGTTTGGTCTTGAACAGACCAAATAGGGTTCTCCAAAACATGCTCGTAAACTGAGGACCTTTATCTGTTATAAGCACCCGCGATAGACCGTGCTGAGCAAAAATGGTGTTCAAATATATCTGAGCAAGTTGCGGTGCTGAGACGTCTTTCGTGGTCGGTCGAAGATGGATCATCTTGCTGAGCTTATCGACGAAGACGACTATGGAGTCAAAACCTGAGCTCGTCATGGGAAGTTCACACACTAAGTCCATACTAACATGTTCTAACGTTTGGAAGGGATCGGGAGGGTTTGAAGGAGACCGGAGGGTGCTTGATTTGTAGCCTTATTTTATTGACACATTGCACAACTCCTAGTGTATACTACAACATCCTCTGTCATCTTGGACCAATAGAACACTCGTTGGACTGCTTCCAATGTCTTTTCTGCCCCCATGTGTCCTGCAATGGCTGAATCGTGACATTCAGTTAGTATGGTGGTACGTAGTTCTGGATCATCTGGGATCCATAACTTCTCTTCATGAAATATCAAACCATGGTTGCGGGTGATGGTTCTTGAAGGTTTTGCTGCGACAGTCTGTGCATCCGATTTTGTGCCCTCGATCAATTTTGTCCAGAAGTCAGAATTCACCTTGACTTCAGAGACTATGTTATGCACCATAGGCATGCAGGTTAATGCATCAGCAATTTGCTTCTTGCCCTCAACGTACGTGATGGTCATGTTGAATCGCTGCCTCCATTCTGCCCAACAGATTTGTCTCTTTGAGAGATCCTTCTGCGTCTCCAAATAGACTAAAGGTTTGTGGTCTGTCTCGACCACAAAAGCCTTCTCCCCTAGATAGTGCTTCCAATGCTTAGTAGCGAGAACTATCACCAATTCTTCTCTCTCGGTGGTGTGATAGTTTTGTTCTGCTGGTAACAACTTCCGAGAGAAGTATACAATTGGATGCCAACCATCCTTTCATTCTTGCTGCAACACCGCCCCTACTGCCGTGCCTGATGCGTCCGTTGCTAACTTGATAGGTTTTTTCGGATCGTACCACTTGAAGATCGGAGCATGTAGTAGTGCGGTTTTCAATGCTTGAAAACCTACTTCTTGCGCTGTTCCCCACATCCATTTCTTGCCTTTGCCTAATAGGGCAGTTAGTGGTTGTGCAAGCTTGACAAAATGCTTAACAAATCTACGATAAAATCCTGTCAATCCCAGGAAGCTCTTAAGTTAGGTCTGATCTTTTGGAGCCTTCCATTGTTGGATGACAGCTATTTGATCGGCCATTACTTGTATGCCTTCTGCACTCACTCTGTGTCCTAAGTAGTCCACCTCTGTCTTGCCAAATTCACATTTTGAAATTTTGACGTACAGTTTATTTTGACGGAGTACTTGGAGAACCTCTCTCAAATGGTGCACATGATCCTCCATAGTTTTGCTATAGACTAGGATGTCGTCAAGAAATACCACGACTGATTTATCTAAGTACGGGCAGAATATGTCATTCATCAGGCCCATGAAGGTGGCCGGTGCATTTGTGAGACCAAATGACATTACTAAGTATTCGAAGTGACCATACCTTGTTCGAAAGGCAGTCTTTTTCACATCTTCATCAGTGATTCGAATCTGGTTGTACCCGCTCCGTAAGTCTAGTTTCGTGAAGTACTTTGCTCCTTCGAGTTGGTCGAACAAGTCATCCCTCCGAGGTAGTGGATACTTATTCTTCACCGTTTGTTGATTGAGTGCTCGGTAATCGGTGCACATCCGTAGGCTGTTATCATTTTTCTTAACAAAAAGGATTGGAGCTCCATATGGTGACACGCTGGGCTGGATGAACCCTTTTTGTAACATCTCCTCGATTTGTGCCTTGCACTCCTCCAATTCATGTGGCGCTAGTCTATATGGAGCCTTACAAGGAGGGGTGCTCCCTGGAATCACCTCTATTTTGTGATCAATCTTTCGTTTTGGTGATAACCCTGAAGGAAGATCATCGGGAAAGACATCTCCATATTCTGCTATCACCTCTGTCAAGCTTTCTGGAATCTGCCCGTCGAGTCGTGCACTCTGGACTTCTCTTATTAAACCCAAAAAACAGACATCGCTGTTACGTATAGCACTTGTACCTATTACATACAAAGGCAAGTTTTGTCTTCGAGATCTCACTCTATCTCCGAAGATTTTTCACTGTTTGGTTTTCATCACTTTTCTTCGCCAATCCACTTGGGGATTATACTGCTCCATCCACGGCATACCCAATATGACATCATAACGGGCTAATGTGATCACTCGTCACTCAATATCTTCACGATATTCGTCTAAAGTAAGTTCTATCTTTCGAGGTAAGGATTCAATCTTCTCAGTCTGTCCATTGGGCAGTTCCACCTCTTCACTTTCTAACTCCATTCCCAACTTCATAGCAGTCGATCGAGACAAAAAGTTCTCTGTTGCACCAGGATCGATTAGTACTCTCACCTGGGTCCCTTCCAAGACTCCATTCGTGACAATCAATTGCGCATTGTTTTTTGTCAATCTTCTTCTCCTTCCCTCGCCTTTCTTCTCCCTCCTTGCACCAGTAAGGCCACGAGGTGCATTTACTGGTGTTCTTCGTTTCCCAATCTTGCTTCGATTTCTTCATTTCCTTCCGTCTCGTTCAGATGATTCAGAGGTCGACGATATGAAGGTCTTGGATCTCTAGGAAAACGACTTCAGCAATTTGCAGCTATGTGACCGAAGCGTCCACAGCTGTAACATCGATGTTGCTCGAGTTGAGGTGTAGCATTCCTAACACCTTCTCCTCTACGAGCTCCTTGACGTCTTTCTTCTGGCCGCCCTCGACGATCTCCACCTTGAAATTGTCGTGGTTGATAACGAATGTTGCCTAGCTCCATGGGTGTCGGACCGTTTGCATACGGGATTTCGGATCTATTCTGATGATTTGGTGGAATCATCACTTCTCCTCCTAATGCTCCAGCAATTCTCTGAGCGCAAGCGATGGCCT
This sequence comes from Asterella californica, assembly GCA_036924285.1. Lineage (NCBI taxonomy): Eukaryota > Viridiplantae > Streptophyta > Marchantiopsida > Marchantiales > Aytoniaceae > Asterella > Asterella californica. The sequence continues at coordinate 1,882,550 of JAYKYS010000013.1, forward strand.
CAAGAACCGTGAGTGGGTTTTGCATCATTACTTCTTGTCGAATTCTTTCCTTCAACCCCCTCTTGAAATTATCAAGAGCCTCCGCCGGACTCATATCAATGATTGCAACTTGCAAGTCGAGGAAGGCTTCTACATACTCTTGAAGGCTTCCCTTCTGTTTCAGTCCCCACATCCTCGTTCGAGCCATTTGCACCGAATCCACAGATTGGAAATTCTTCAACAACCCTTCTTGCATTGCCGTCCATGTGATTGTTCTCCCTTCCGTCAACACCGATCTCTCCCATGCATCATATCACGTGAGAGCTTTATCGATCAAGTAGCCACACGCAAACACTCTCGCTACGTGGTCCATGATTTGCGTACTGAAAAGTCACAAATATCGATTCATCCGAGAAATCCAATTCTCGACTACTCCCATAAGTCGTTGGCCTTTGTACGGTTCAATGTTACATGTCTTCTTCATTCGTAGTAACAGGGCACCTTCATCATCGACTGGAGCTCTAACGATTTGTGCCACAGGTTCCCTTGGTGCAGCTTGCTCTCCCACCATCGGTACTCCTTGAGACGATCCTCCTCTTGCAACGTCTGTCATACTCTGACCCTCGAGGTTCAGCATTTTATTCTGTAATGCTTCAATCGTCATCTTCATCTCCCGAAATTCGGTCAGCATGCCTTGCATCAGTTCCTGCATCACCAACTCTGGGTTTGGAGGTTGTTGCTCCATGATCGCTCTCTCTCTCGCGCTCTCTCTCTCTCTCACGACACGTAAGTTTCAAGCTTCTCCTAGTACAGAGTTATGACGGCCACTCGGAAACGTTCGTATACTACCGGTACTACAAAAGGGACAGGAGAATCAATTATCTCGCGGTAGAAATCCTCACCAAAATTTCTAATCACAAACTCTCTATGTAACGATTTCGGTCTGCAGACATAGCGGATCTCCACTCACGTGTTGAAGGGAACAGGAGCAGGTAGGTTTAGATCCATGCTCACTAAATCAAGATGTAGACGGTCAAATTCCAACTAGTTGCATATGTCACTACTGGAAGAATCATCGAGACTGGCGAATTCATCACTTGACTCATGAAATCCTCACCGAAATGATAAACAAGATACACTCGAAAATGCTCTCGACGCATATACATAAGCTTGATATGGAAAGGATTCAAGAATGGTAATTCTGGAGCTGGAAATCTACCCCCATCCATCACATAGCTCTCTTGATCCTTCCAGCGCACTCAGAGTTCCAATTGCTACGTATCTCGACCAAAGGTCCTTCTAAGAGGGGTAATCCGTTCTCTTAGAGTTTCCCGCTCTGATACCATTGTAAGATGAGGCTCTAGAGTGAACTCAAAACTCAAAATGCCCGTGGTGGTGCATTCACAGCCCTTATATAGTGAGAGGAATATTACATGATAAGCTTCCGACCAATGCTCATCTCTCACGCGGATCGCTGATGTGGCTTACATGCAGCCTTCGATCTAGAACAACATCTAGAGGGTTCAGAATGAGCCACGTAAGAGGCTCGTTGGACCCTAGAAACTCCCTTCTAGAAGCTTCCCGGCTGGAAAGTTCTAGAAGCTTCTTTTTAGAAACTTCCTTCTGGAAGGTTCCCGGCTGGAAAGTTCTAGAAGCTTCTTTCTAGAAACTTCCTTCTGGAAGTTTCTCGGTGGACTTTTGGGGCACTCGTCTATTGATAGAAGTACTATTTGCTGCATGTATTCTTCGGCCAACTCAGCCGTAATTAATTCTTATACCAAAGACTTCTACCAAACTAATTTCCCCTCTAGTTGATAAGTAGACTCTACTTATTACATGATGCCTACGTGAATCGTAAAACTAGCTTTCACTCCATCATACGTTGGATATAGAGTGCATAGAAAAGTGCTCTAGAGTATTGTAACCTTGTGGGCAGGGATATCTTGACCTTGCAAATTGCTACTAGTGCCACAACAAGAAAGAGAGCTTCGATAATTCACTCTTCTAAGAGAAGAACTATTTACAATCAGGAATGTACATCAACTGAGATAAAAGTCATAGTTAACCAGAAAGATGAAAGAATAGTAATAAGAGCGGAGTATGAACGCTAACGATCTATCTTACACATACGAAGCTTATCTGTTAGTAAGGTGTTTAGTTATAACTAATTATGGAGAATGTTTTTTTGCTGCCCAAGTACTTTAAGAAAATATTAAGTTAGTCATGACTAGTTAAATTTAGTTATGCTTAAACTTAGTTATACTTTTGGACAGAATTCAATATTTCATAAATAGTGAGCACTATAATCTTGTCATCTTGTCTAAAAGATAAAAAAGAGGTGGAAAATATATTTTATCTTCTTTTTGACTTGATATTAGTGGTGAGACTAAAGTTATTGACTTTGTGTATATTAAAAACAAAAAGAGATTTCACATGTAATCTTTTTAGTGAGTCATAGTGTAGAGGGAGAGTGTAAATTTGAGACTCATTGAGAATATTCCAAAAGTCTTCTAGAAGTTGTTGACTATAAAAAATTAAGCCCATGTGAAAAGATAAAAAGCTCATGTGATTAATACTTTTATCTTAAGTAATATCTTAGTAAAACTCAATAAAAAAAGTTATGGCAGAGCTATCAAAAAATACCAAAATAAATGTTAAAATATATAAATGGAGGAATAGAGAAGAGCTCCTCATCCTTATTTTCACATCATCGTAATGACATTCTGAACAATATAGAGAGAATGTAAGATTTTAGAAGTTGAGATGTTGTTAGAATGAAGAATTTTAGTATATGAGTTTATGGTGTGTTAAGGATTGGATTTAGTATTTTTTTATCAAGTTAATGATGTGTTTCTATCAAAGTCATCAAAGATGACCCCTGAGTGAGAGAAATGTCCGAGATGTTGTAAAATGATCAATGACTATCGTGGAGGTTGAGAGATTGAGGGGTAGTTGATCGATAGTATCGTTGAGTGTTTACATTTTTTATTTTGTTATCGAGATTTCATTTGAAAAGATCGTTGAAAAATGTCAAAATTGTTAGATTCGACAAAAAGAGATCATGCATTAGCACATGGAGAGAACATTAAACACATGGAGAAAACGTTGAGAAGAAAGAGCGCTAACATGTATGTTAGCAATTTTAGAACCTTTCGTGTATCTCGTAATGATCTACGACGCGTTCCAAGTCATTTTTTATATCTTGTTGACACAGAGTTTAAGGGGAGTTATGAGTGATTGCAATACTAGTTCAAGAGAAAGGAGGAGAAAGAAGTTATTAGAGAAAGAAAATTAAAGAGCTTTGGAATTATGCTCTTTAGAAACTTTATGTCAGATTTTTTTATTTTTTATTTCTCTATGAAAATTTCTAAGATTATAGCTTGATAGATAAGCTATCAATGACAATAACAATCATGTGAAGAGGTGATCTAGAGAAGAAAATAAAACTTTTAAAAATTGAAGGAGTTTATTCATGAGAGTTTAGAGATTCTGCTCTCTAAAATTGTGTATTGTTGTTTTCAACTTTTTTATATTTTCTATTTCTCTATGAAAGTTTCAAGATTATAGCTTGGCTGATAAACTATCAATGATAACAAAAAGCATGAAAAGAAAAAGTCTAGAGAAGAAGATATAATTTTTCAAAGTTGAAGAGGTGAACATTTGTGAGTGAAGTCAAGACGTACAAATTTTAGTTCTCGTGATACTTCTTGTGAATATGCTCTCCTTCCATCATAGGAGACAGGTCTATCGTAGGTGTATGTAGGTGTCATCTATGTTATCGCCAAGACTTCAACGTATATTTCACCGCTAAGAATGATGGTAAGAACAATTCCTGCAAACCATGTATCTAGATTGATTAATTGCATAAGTTAAATTCCTTTTGGCTGGACTGTTTTGCTTGCAGAACATTGTTATAGGCAGAGAGTTTATACCTCTTCCTCTGTCGATGTTAATCTGATGAACCGCATAATATGGACCGCTTATCCTGTTATAAGGCACGAGTTGTTCATCACGGCATACATGCCGTGATCCGTGTTTTGTATTGAGACATATAGCAAAACGTTTTGGCGAGAGGCCACTATTGTTCTTGCGTAGTGTCATCTTTATGGGTACTTGTTATGAACAACTTGCATATGTCATATAAATATTTTATGGATGGATCCACTGGCTACAGATCCGAAAGAGTTGAGTTTACTGGAAACATAACTTGACTTTTGCCCCATTCCATATTCATGTGCAAATACCCAATGCTCTCGGAGTGTTTTTGGCAGATACCTCAATGCTCCCGGAGTGTCTTTTGCAGATACCCAATGCTCGCGGAGTGTTTTCTGCAGATATCCCATGCTCTCGGAGTGTTTTGTCCTCTTGGCCAGTTTACATTGTATTCATGTTACTGCGGAAGCTCCAACTCCAAGAGACGCCTTGAGGACAAAAGTACAGATGGAGGAGTACAAGATCCGAATTTGTTTGGTGGAACAATGGTCAACTCTTCATAAGGATACGTGTAGGAGTTAATTTATTATAGAGTTATAGTATGTGAGAACTCTGTTCAGTACCACACAAAAGTAAGCTAGCATCTTTCTGATCTTCTTCCATCTTTTGCTTGATATATGCAAAGGTACACTGTCTCGATAAACGCACCTGCAGCATTTATCGTGATCACCAAAACGCCCATTTTAACAAACGGCTATCCGTAAAACAACAAAGAATTCAATGGCCAATTAAAGAAGTACTTACACTATAGACATAAACTAAAAGATAGAAGTGTTGTTTCCTCTGGTCTGACGATAAATTACCCCATAGACACCATTTTCGGATCCCCAAAACAGAAGCAAAGTAGATAAAACTATCCGGAGGATCGCTTTCAAATCGTTGAACGAGCTCCAGTTCCCGTCACTATCCTCAGAAAGGTATACATGTACATTTGACTCAGATGAATACACGAATTAATGTTAGCAGTTGTTATCATTTTTTTGTGGTGGTAGTTCTCGTGAACATACTCGCCTTTCATCAGCTCACAGGAAACAGGTTATCGTAGGTGTCATCTGCTTTATCGTCGGGACTTCTATGTATGTTTCCCCGCTCACAATGATGGTAAGAACAATCCCCGGAAACTACATGGCCAGCCGCTGTTCTCTTTGTTTCTGGTCATGTATCATAACGTTGACGTTAAATTCCTTCTGGCTGGACCGCTGTGCCTGCAAAAAACAGTTATAAGTACCAAGTCGACAGAGTTTATGCCTCTTCCTCTCTGGGTGTTTAATTTGCTGAATGGTATCATATGGACCGCTTATGCTGTTATTGGGCATGATTTGTTCATCAATGTATGTCTGACTACGTTTTTCTTCGGAAATAGAGGAAAACGTTCTAGCCAGAGGCGATCGTATCGTTCTCGTATACAGTGTCGTACTTGTTATTAATAACTTATGAATATCAAATGTCATATAATATGTATGGATCTACTGGCTACAGATCAGAAATGGTTGATTTTACTGGAAATGTAACTCGAATTTTCCCGCATTCATTTGCAGATACCCAACGGTCTCGGAGTGTTTTTTGCTCTTGGCCAGTTTACACTTGTATGCATGTTATTGCGGTAGCTCCAACTCCAAGGGACGCCTTGAGGACAATGGTACCGAGCCCTGGACCTTCTGTAACTATTACGATGAGCGAAGTGCCGGTAGAGAAGTAGAATGACGAGGATATACGGGGGAGGGGGGCAGTTTTCCGTCCCGTGGTGATACTTTACTTCTTACACTGCTTCCGATACTTTCCTCATGATCAGAACAGAACTAATTTTGCAGAGAATAGACTGCCCAGGGCTCAGACCCGCTTTTGGTGACTTCTCTAGACAGTCGATCAGATTCTAGGATCGAACGAACGCTGTTAATTTATATAATTATAGTAAAGTCATAGTTCCGCTGTCAACCCGTACGCATGGCTCTTCTCTCCATATATACTATGTTTATGTCTCATTGATTACATATATGATAAAGGCCTTCATTCGGAAGGGGTACACGTCATGCCTGAACGATGAGATACGCCAAACAATGCATCCAGAACTCATACGCACTTGATCACTTGAGCGATCGAAGTCCAGAACCCACGAATATGAGGTTTGAGGCCAAGCTCCAAGTCTGGCTAAAGATCGATTCCAGTCGTTAGCTAGCAAGACGCTTGGGATCGGGAGACATAGATGACAGAATTAGTTTCTACCTGTATAACGTTGAGCGGTGTCAGAGCAAGGCGGAGGATAACTTTCAGGAGGTCCTCGATTTAAAGTGTGACCAGGAATGGATCCAGAGTGATCATTCTTTACCGCGAGCTCAACAGCATCTGAAAGTGATTTCTCTTCGTGCGTGCTGTTCTTGAATTGATTTGTGATTCACCTTCCGAGTCCTAATGATGATATCTAGATTTACTGTCCAGAACTACCGTAGTATAACTTGCTCGTAGCTATTGATTATTGATTAGGAGGCAAATACTTGAGTCTAAATTGTCACATGCATTCGTTAAGCCCGTGCAGGCCTTCGATATATAATACGCTCGCAAGGTCAAGCATGTGAATGCTGAACTACATATATTAGCCTTGCTGAGAACTCCGGCGCTTTTCATCGTGGGCAACACTGGAAATCCTCGCCGCCTGGCGTGGTAAGTAAGATAGTGAACTCGTCCGAAGGTCAGTTCGATAATATATTAGTACTGCCTACTGACTACTGCGAATATTCTGTAGGAAATCCTTGTTCAAACAGCATCCAGTGTGTATTAGTATATGTATAGGCAGTTTTAGTCGGTCACTAAATCAGATTCTTTTGTGTACTCATAGAAACGGATTCTATCACTGCCAGGTATTTTCAACGGAGCGCTTGGAAGTCAATTATCATGTAAAAGAAATATATCTACGAGATCTTTTCCTCACCATAATTCACCTGTCAGTGAGCTGTGCAACGTCATAAACTGATCAATTTATAATTATCTTCCTGAAGCGAATTTCGGAAGGTAATTCATGATCAAGACCTTGAGATCTAGAACTAGTGACACATACTATTTGACCATCTCGATCTCTAAGTTCTAAGAAGGTTCATGTAAATGTATAAAACACTTTGGTATGTGAGAAAAGAATCGGCAATCGTGAGTTTCGTGAGGATGTGCCCCAAAAAATGGTAGATGGATACCATGAAAATACTTCCTTCTAAAGTATTCTTGTTTAGTATGTATGGAACGTCAAAGTGTGTGAAACTTTGCTAAATCTTCTTCTCTTTCTAGTGAGAGTTACGCCTTCGGTCAGCAGTACTCCGCCGACTGTCTCCTAGCCTGGAGGCACCCTGGAGAAAAAAGCGACCGGGAGTTTTGAATGATCAGTACTTGTTTTTCACTTGTTTCGGCAGTCGAGAATTTTCAGAAGAGAAAAAAATTGAGAGACCGAAATAGTCCTGTCAACTCACAAGGCAAGGGCACCCGTTAGCAATCCACAGTTCTTCACAAAGTCAACCTTCATAAAATACTGAATTCTCCTTATTTCCATTACAGATTCTTCGTTACTAACTTTCACACCCTCTAATGTTTTTCACGAGAACTAGCATGGAGGTAAGTCCCTAAATATATTGTCATACTTCTGTGTAGTACTAAACAAAGTTCTTACGAAAGATACAGTAACTGCATAATGGATCTCCTGCTAGTCTTACGAAGCGTTGATCAGTGCTCCACGAGGAACATCTTGTACTCCTCCCTCCTCGTTAATGTGTAGTCGATGCGGTCAGCGGCAAGTCTTAGGGTGGCGATCTCTTTGGCAAGATATTCCACCTCTTTCTCCACTTGATTCTGACGTGCTGGTAAGCGGGCAAACATATATTCCCAGTGTGCAATTTGCGGGGTGATGCCGTCTATTGGTCTCTCGCACCTTTCTTCTTTCTCCCGTAGCTCCATGATCTGCATTCTGAGATCGTACCACGTCCTTTCCCTCTTAAAAACATCACGACCTGGTGGCAGCAAGCTGCACTCAAATCGCTCGTCGAAACGCATTGAGGGAAAGGTGATCGTGGGATCACTGCACAACCATCACACATCCATAAAATTTTAACTGCAAGCACTTGAGGTTCAACATTCACTAGTTAGTATACTCCATTCTCATATTTACTTCTCAGTTCCAACACTCAGTGACCTGAACTCCCTCCGAACATGTATAAGAAGATCATGTCATGTAATAATTATCACTTACTACATGAGCTAGCTATTTGGATCTTGATCAAGTAAGAGTTAATGTTTTGTTTGAATAAGCAGGTCGTCGGAGCTTCTTACCTTCGACCTACGTGGTGTCGATGTGGATACGTGACCAAGGACCCATCCAAAGACATTGCTCCTTGTGGATGCCGCAGACTTTGCAGTCCAATTCTCATGTTCCCTTCGGTATCATACACGTGGGCGTCGCCCAGAAGGTGGTAGAAGAAAATGGCGCGAAGGTTTAAGTGATCAGGCTTGAGGTGGATGAAATTTACTGCAAAACCCAAAAACCCTTCTGGTCTCTCTCCATCAATCCACGACGGCTCCGGAAGTTTGAGAAGTCGTTGACGATGATAGTAATATGCTGGTACATCACGAGAACTGCATGGCAAACAACCAACTATTCAGACTCTTGCTCATCGATATCAATACGGAGAGAAATACTCAGAGCGGCTGAGTGGATATATTGGCACGTACCTAGCGTTCAATGCCTCAATGGAAAGAATTTCAAATCGTCCATTGCTCTCACAAATCTCCTTCAGCTCTTGCTGCTCCTTACGAGTCTCGCAGACGATTGTCAGCATGTTGCTGACTCCTAGGTATACTGAGAGGATGCTGTACACATGCATGCAGAGAAAATAAATCCGATTCATAAGATGTAATATCTCAAATATAATTGAGGCTCTATTTGGGTTCACGCTCGCCAATGTTTACCTCTGATCATAACATCTGCTAAAGTCGGAAATACAGCATATTATTCTTTGGTTATCAAAACGACGTACTTCGAGCTATGAATCATTCATATTTATGAAGACGGTATCAGAGATAGATTCTGATTCATTAATAGTTACGAAGACGGTATCATAAACAGAATCATTAAAAGTTACGAAGATGGTCCCATGAATAGAATCTTAACGGTTACGAAGATGGTATCAAACGATAAGAGGTTACCTGTTAAAGCGGATATCCTCTACTTCACCTAGCATTACCACCATGTCGAAAATGTCATTCGGTGGTGAACCAGTCTTCATTAGGCTCTGGCGCCTCCTCTCACAAATGCCCAGAGGAGATGATTGCGGCGGGGGAAGCTCCTCTATTGCCTTCTTCACATTCTCTCTCGTCTTTACCTCACGGTCCAAGAGGCTCTCCCTTACCAAGAACCTCTCATCTTTGACATGAACCGCCTTTAATCTTCTTTTCTTCTCTCTCAACTCATCAATACCCGCTGTAGATAGATAGAGATGACATCAGGTTTGACATAACACCCTCATCGTTGCTAAGGCTTGTCAATTGCAGTGTCAGTATATAACGAAGAGCATCTGTACAAGCTAGACCTTTTGTTATGTTAGTAGTATAGCTAGAATCCCAGTTTTCATTAGAAGGTGCTCAGGATCAACCGTTGAGGATCCATGCATCTTGTAGATCTGTCAAGAATGAGGTTATCCGCTATTCTTTCATCCTTCTCAGTATTTTCTAGAAGTGTACATAGAAACCTCACTAGAAATTTACCTAAAGTGCTCAAGACTTCTGAGAATAACTATCTGCAGTAGATACGCGTACCTTCCAAGAGCCTGTCCTTGATCTGGAGTGTCGCCAAACGAGCTCTCAAGAGATCTAGCCCCTCAGGAATTTCGGACTTTAGTTGCGCCTTTGACTCCAGGTCCTGGTTTAAGGCCAGTGCGGTTGGGATCTGAGTGGTCTATATTAGATGCATACCACATCCTAAGGCGACCTTTTTCTGGTCAAAATGTAAGAAATATTCTTATGATCACGCGACATCAGGAAGGCTAGGCCCTCCGCATAATACGAGCACATAAACAAATAAGAAGGGCAAACTAGGTCTGCTTATTTAATATATATGTTGAGCGTGATAACCTTAGTCCAATATTGTAAGTCTCTCGCGCGCTTGGACACATATTGGGCTATATTCCCAGAGGTAATCAGACCCGCTATGATTGGGGAAAAAATAACATCCTCTCTGCCATACCAAACCTGCATGTGATATATTCCTTCGATCCCAGTGCCGATTTCAAACTTGTCGAACCTGCAGGCACCCGCAATGAGGTCTCCTGTGGAGCTGCTGAGCAGTTGACAAGGCTTATTGATTCCATCTCTGGGAAGTATTCTGGCTTTGTTAACAGTCAAGGTGAACCAGAGCTTCCCGGGGCACTCATAGCACAGATTTCCGTACATATCGACCACCTCGACCTCGAGCTGTTCCAACTGTTCTCCTATTGTTCCCCCGCGAACTATAATTCGACTGGGGGGACCATTCTTCACCACAAAAGGTTGGGAGATGCGAGCAACGTTGGACAAAGGTTCACCGAGATACATGACTTGAAGATACTTTCCAGTTCTATGAGGAACTGGAACATCTTTACAAGTGTAGTTCCGAACATCCCAACACTCAAACTGCGTTGGCCCTGGGATATCGCAGACATGAGAGTAGACAACTTTTGGATATTTGTCTTCCGCTGCAGCATTCCACTCTCTGTGCATTTGCAGAACTTTGGTAACCAGTTTTACTGGATGCGTGAGTCCTGCATCGCCTTCAACCACTGTAAGCACCATCTCAGGTAGAAACTGTGTAACTGATCCTGAAAGGTAAATATCGATCGGCCTCTCTTCCTCCATTGTGAGTGATGGCGGCCGCTCTTTCTCTATCGTGGGTGATGAGCACTGATGACTGACCGGTATAAGCCTACACACAAACACAAATAAACACAAACTCTACTGTTCTCCGACATTAGCTGTGTTGGTTCTTCCTCCACTGACCTCCTCACGTCCTTCCTTCACTCATCTCCCACCTCACTACCTGCTGAAGGTCCCAAGGAGTGCTTCCTCTTTGTTTTCAAAAGAATTCTGTCCTCAACACCTTGGGAGACACGCACTACATGCTAGAGAGCTCGATTGTCAGATACATAAAGGGGAGTTTCTGAGTGCGATAAGAAGGCTTGTCTAAATGTCTGGTTTCCATTACTACGAGTCAGTTTTTGCGTCTTTCTTCCATCTCAGTTCCCATTACTACGAGACTGTCTTTGCGTCTTTCTTCCGTTTTCTCTCACTGGGAAAGGAAGGCATGAGGCTTTCCTTTCACAATGTATCGTTGTGTATGAAGACTCACCGGCCGAGTCTATGTATTTCCCGGCAGGGTAACTGTGCCGGATGCGGGCATCCTTTTACGGCGGAACCATCCCCACCATTGAGGCTTGACCTAGCTGTGACGATGTGTGGGTGTCGGCTGGACTATCTCCACCATTGCGGCCCGACCTAGAAAACATTAGGGAGGGTCACTATCCCAGTACCGTATGCCACACTCTTCCTAGAAGGGGTAGTCGTTGGGTAACAGCTCCGAGTGACAAAGACCGCGTATGATCGCTTCATGGCTCTCGGTGACAAAGACCGCTTATGATCGCTTCACGTCTCTCGGTGACAAAGACCGCGTGTGATCGCTTCACAACTCTCAGTGACAAAGGTAGCTTACGATAGCTTCAGTATGTTTGAATGATAAGCTATCGAGTTCCTCCATATTACAGAAGGTAAGAGTCCTGTTCAGAAATCTTTGTTTAACCGGTTACAAGTCTTGTAATAGAAACTGGAAACTTGTAGCCTAAAAAGAAGATAATTAAAGACACTCTCAAAGTACAGCCGATTTTGTCGACCGACTCGCCAACTCGTCATCTTGTGTCAGAAGTACGAACCTTGTTAAAAGGTATTCCATCACCAATCTTTGTTTATAACTATTGAGAGTAGATAGGAGATGACTTACTTCAGCTTCCATCTCTTCTATAGATGGGAGATTCAATATGTATTAGGAGGAGAAAGATAGAGTAACGTGACACGAGCATCCGTTTCATCCTCCACCTGTTTTCAGCTGCTTAAGAGCGAACAAATGGTGCATCCAAAATTACAGAGTTAGTATCAAATAGGCAAGGACAACTAGAAGCCCCCAGAAGCATAAGATGAACCGCAAGCACAGTTTGATACCAGTTGGATCCAAACTGATAATGAGAATCGATAGCATGCAAGGTGCATTTCGGATTTGCGGAACTCGCTCTAATAGTAATACTGTTAAGAAGGTGTAATAGTTCTATGGTACCAAGCTAACTCAACGGCTTCGCTGGTACTCTTCCAGAACCATACTTCCTAGGGTGTGGGTGGATGCTCATCTCTAGAGATCTTCGAATTTACCGGTCAACACCTCCCGTCTGAATCTCATATATATAGTATACCATTTTTCTCCTCTAGTTTCAAACCTAATCTGATAAGAGAGTGACTAGGAACGACACGCCCAAATGAGTGAACTCTTAGAAATGTAGCTTGTAGTAATCACCATCTCTCAGCTAATAATGCAACTATTGAATTCTACATCTACTATATTATCCTGTAGCTACTAAGTGTCTGTTTCTGAATGTTACTAGAAGATAATAACATTGATCAATGAGTCTCCTTATATATCTGTTTATATAGCACAGAAAATTAAGAGTGGTCCGTTTATATATATGAGAGGCTAAAACGCAACGTAATCTCCTCTTATCAACACAACTTTCTGTCGAAACACTGGCCATGGTGAATCCGTTCGAGTCCCTTCTGCGGGAAAAAAATGCAGAAGAATACAAGAAGAGGAGCAACTGCAGTGTCCAGTCAAGTTGTCCTCAATACGGTAATTACGGAATTTGAAAACAGAACATCTGCAGCTGAACAGGTAGAGCTCTCGTATATAAAAGCTACAAACTTGCATTTCCAGCTGAGAATAATAGAAGATCTCGCCTAGAGGACATCTCTCGATCTTTGAATTGCTTTCAACAAGAAACATCATCACTAAATAACAGTAATTTTGCATGATGTTTGGTAGTGGCCAGTGTCCAAGGGAATTTGGACAGCGTTGCAACCGTAATCAAGGCTTTACGTATCGATCGGTAAAGTCCTCCAAACAGTGCAGAGGTACAATATTGGTATTCAGTTTGATGCAAGAAAGTCCACCGGAACTAGATGCTGAACTGGGAGAATGCGTTACGCTAGATAAGTTAGACGGTATGAAGATCTAGATAGCTTCTGTTGCTGTAGCAAGTGAGCTCGAGAGTAGAAACTAGAATATACTATCACATTAATATCAATTGGCACATCTTGAAAGGTGAGGGCCAGGCCCGTGCTCGCTTCAGAACTCATGTCCAGGCTCTCACAAGTTATCATACTATTGGTATATTTAGGAAGTCATTACGAGGTGAACACTTGCGGGCTGGTATGGAATTCGAATCTAGCACGCAACTTCACGACGTGCATATGTATCGATATCCTGAAAGCGGAAGATATATCTCTGATGCGGATACTTTGACAATACTGTATCACTCGTTCTGTTTCCTTTAAGTGTAGCGGGAAGTGGACTGTTCTTTCCTTTTCAAGTACATGTTTTGGATACGTTCTCTTTCAAGATGAGTTTACATGCCCTTACAAAACAGTAAGAGCACGTACTATGCCTCAAGAATTAAGGAACTCTATAGAACTAACATGTACAGTACTACAGAAGAGACCTTACGAAACAAGAATGTTGTACGTGTCCGCATTGGCAGTATCATGACCAGTAAATGTTTTGTTGCCGTCCGTCTCTGCTTTGGATATCGATCTATAAGATCGATATCCAGAGCAGAGACTGAAATACTGTACAAGTGGATAAAACGGTACTGCATTCAAACGATCCAAACTAGTTAAGTTCCTGCACTCACATATGTAACCGGACATGGTCTCCACATGTACAGCTACAGCAATCGTTTTGTACACACAAGCAGTGAGATGTCCATGAGCACCCCTTGAATTTGCGAATGTCTCGAGGAAAGAGATCTGGACCCGGCAGTAAACGAGTCTCTGAAGTCTTGGTGTACAGTTTTGAATCCGAATTTCTGATATCACATGCAGAATTCAAGGCTGCATACCGGTGCCCCCGGCTAGAACCCTAGGCCAGAAATTAAGTACCTTATAATTAAGTAGCATAACGTTCCTAATCTCTGATGAGGATGGCAGTCCGTCCGATCCGTCCTAAAGTGTCCTTCGAATTCCTAGCATGAGTATCACGTCAATTCGATATCAATGGCAGGAGAGACTTGTATTATCTTTAAAACCTACTGGAAATGAACAGAGGATATATATCTATAGCTAGATGGCTTGGAACGGTGGAGGAGAAAACTTATCGGGTTCGTAAACCTTCTTCTCGTTTAAATATATGTGTTTATTGCAAAAGAATATTCTGATTATGTTTGCAAATATATGTCATCATATGTATCTATGATGTGAATGTATATTTGTAAGCAACTACTTCTTTGATATTCTCTTGAACATTATGGTTTTTACATGGAGTAAATGATTAAGTCAAACTTGTAGTGGATATGTGAAAAACTATCAATATATGTCTACAAAAATCTAAAAAACAATATTTTCCGTATTCTAGATCATTTAAGATGCTTTTTGACATAAAGTATGTTGGAATAGGTCATAAATCCATTAGAAAGTTGTCCAAAAACAGTAACTTTGAGATATTAACATGTGTGGGAAATCTGTGAGAAACATGTTGGAATATAACAAATATGTCAGAAAAGTTATCTTGAAGATGTTTAAAGATGTGGAAATCATATCTAAAAATTCCACTCCTACAACATTCATCTTTGTCAAAAACATGTCGTAAATGTCGTAAACATGTTGAAATAAAGCAAAAATCGTATTGTTTTTCAAGCTTTTAGGACAGTATTCCGATACAATTATTGTCTTAGTGCTTGTGGTAGAAATACCCACTATTTTGACATTTTCATACACATTCTGACACTTTTCATACGTACCATTTCATACGACATATTTAAGACGATTTTCCGACAACGTTCTGACATCTTTTATCATCTCTTTCATACGATGTTGGATGTCAAAATTTTACTATTTTGACACTTTTTGTGTCTAAATTGATGCTGAAAAATCCTTAATCTGTAATAGTGCGTGTACTGCTTGAGGACTTCCCTCCGATAGTCGTATGGGCGAAGTAGACCCCACCGTCAAGTATAAATTCCTTCCATCATTCGCACCTGTAGGAGAAAAAAAGCTCTAGATCTCAGCTGAGTCCTTTGAAGAAACCTCGAAACTTTAACTACTCCATGGAATTTCTCGTTATCCCCCTCAGCTGCACACAAGAAAAGACCAATACACTAGAGGAAAAAAATCGCATGGGGTCCAAACTATACTTTCGTTTGAGTCCTCTATCCCATGTGGGATAGAACTCCCGCCTACTTACTACTGAACTTCACATGCTTTTAGAGGAACCGAACCACGTTTCCTGCTCAGTGCTATATAAAGTATAGTGGTACGGGTAAGTACATTTGGCCCTCAATCTGAAGGAGAATATGCAGAAGCTTTGCAAATTTATTATGAAACTATGCGCTTAGAAATTGATCCTTATCGAAATAGTCGGTAGATCTTCCAGAGATTTCTCTCCTCTCATTTGGCCGAACATTTTGATTCTCCGCCAGCTTAGACTGCTGGCTATCCGTTCCATGAAGTAGAGGTCCATCGAAAACGGTTGGTTAACCATAGTATTCCCATTACTATGGTACTACCCTTTCTGTCGAGGGGCTCGTAGTAGAGGGATCCTGTGGACCGAATAGATTGTACTTAACCTCATACTTCTTTTAATCATAAGCTGTTACTCAGACAACAGACTGTAGTTAGGACTAACCATGGTTGCTGTCAGGAAGTCCAAATCATACAAAACCACCGGTCGATAGTAACGCAACTTTCTTGATTTAACTATATGTGCAGAAAGAATAAAAAGAAATGGATTCATGTCCTAGGATATCTTAAGGTCTGATATCCCCGTGGTAAATACTGAGGATGGTCTACCTGGACAGAAAGGGAAAACGAATTATTTCCTGAGCCTAACGATGTGGTCGTAACAAATCAGGATTTTGGGAAACTTAACTTTAACATCCGGCTTTTGGATATTAAAAATATAAAATACTATACTATAATAAAATCAGAGGATATTAATATTTTTAAAAAATATTTTACAGACACAGTTACCACACTACGCTTGCAAGTGGTAAATCTTACTACGGAAGGTGCAATTTTTTCTCGAAGTTTGGAGCCCTCGCACGTTTAAGACTATATACTCTATCAAATATGATAGAGCTATTTTACATCGATCCGCTCATCTCTGCATGCAAGAAAGCTCGGGCTTTGCTATTCTAGCGTCTCGTCCCTGCTTAAATGTAAGTTCAGCCACATCAAGAATTATTTCATTGTCCTCGTCTGCAATTGTTGCAACCAAAGATAGAAGATTTGCATGAGTTGCAACACTAGAGGACGATTGTTGCAGCTCAGGTTTTGATAGTATGGGTGCGTTAAGCAAGCTTTAGCGTATTTCTTCTGTGAAGAGTTTGTACTTGGGACTCTGAATCGTTGAATGAATCTTATATTTATCGTTCTGTGGTTCTCACTTGAAATCTTCATTGGGACTCTGAATCGTTGAATGAATCTTATATTTATCGTTCTGTGGTTCTCACTTGAAATCTTCATTGTGTTGTTTGTTAATGTTGATGGACGATAGACGGACGATGAGTCTACTTCTTATTCGATGGATCTCATTGTCTCAACAGATCCATGGTCCTGTCCAAAGGTGATACCATCAGTGGTTGTGTCGAAGGTGCCAAGCGCCAAAGAGTGGGAATTAACTGGAGGTGATCTTGGATACACCAATTGGTGCATGTAACCAAAACGGAGTTGAAGAATTTATTTCCAGAGTGGGCTCAGCTCTGTAAGGAGTGGTACCAAGATGCACGGCATGTAGACTTTGAGTTACAGGATGAAGATAGAACGGAACTACGTGTGACAATTTGCGACAGATTTCTGGTGAATGGTCACATCAAATAACACAACGGGGTGAAAAATCTACTCATGAGTTGCGGCTGCTGCTCGGTCATCGTCTTCCGAGGTCTCCTCCTTCTCTTCCTGTTGCCCTGTTGGTCCATACTCCGCCAGCTGATCTTCCCCAAGATCCCCCATGGCTACGTACAAGTAGCAGAGGAAAGGTGTCAAGTGTCCTCCCGCCGGGATACCCAAGTACGATAGCTCCGCCTGTACATAGTTGTGGACGTATGCGCCCCAGTAGATGGACACTCTTTCATCCCATACTGCTTCCAGGAACTCTACGTCCTGATCTCTCAGGTACCTCGTCTTCTGCGCTTTCCCCTTGGGGAAGAGATGTAGAAACAGCTTCGCCAGAAGTCGCTTCTTCGGCTCCCAGTAAGATTCAATCTTCCACCCATTCCTACCTTGCCTGTCTTCCACGAAAAGACAAATGGTGCTCTCAAACACATGCCACGTACTCACGACACTGGGCAAAATCTTCTTCTCAAACCAATATCCTCGGTCCTCGGAGTCTGACCTGTGGAAAGCCCTGTGCCAACAATCTTCAGTCCAAGAAGATGGTTTTCCTAGAGCTACTCCTGCCTTCGCAGATACACGGTTGCGGGGTGGTAACGCTGCCCACACCTCCTCCAGAAGTCCCTGATCGGCGAGGTTCCAATCCCACAGGAAGAAGTCGAGATCCAACTCCTTGAGGAAAGGAGTGGCCTCGGCCAATTCTGCCGCTGGTAACACCAAGCCTCGCGGATGCATCGACATGCTTGAAAACTCTGTTGCACTAAGCCACACGTGTTTACTGTGAGCTGGAGGCTCAGTCCTTCCCAAGTGCCCACAGTCTAGCTTCTACTTCTCAGAAGACGAAACTCGTCTTCCAGAAGACAGCTACTCCGTCTTCCAGGATTCTAACAGTACTTCCTAGATAGCTCTCGTCTTCCGAGCTATATCTAAACCATCATAACTAAGCAAGGCCTCGCATGGATTATCAAGAAGACAACCCACCTTGCATTACATCCTACTTCCTATAAGAAGATACAAGATTCGCGAAACATAAAGTGCATAACAGGTTCGGAAGTTGGTTGCGGACTCCTGCGGTGACAGTGGTCTCTGGGAAGACACCCGAGACAGTTTCCGCTTCAATGTCTTTCTCGGAAGACCTCCCGAAGTCAGGCTTTCCTTCACTAGTCTCACTTGTCTTCGTCTTCCTACGCGCAGTCTATCCTCACAACAGACCCAAGATAATTGCACCCTGTTCTTCTGACTTCTCACCTCTCATACGCACTCAGAAGAAGCTTGCTGCTCGATGGGAAGACATGACCCTCGACCATTCTCTCCAAATTCTGCCAGCAAGTCTTCTCACGACTCTCTTCTAAGTTTGGGAAGAAGAAGGAATGGCTGCTATGGTTCGGACAGAAGAGACCCGAAATGGACCCTCACGTCTTCTCGCTCATTTTGCCAGCCTTTCAGTCTTCTAGTCTCTCTAGGAAGATGTGGAGTTGAGAAGCTTGGAAGACCGGGAGGCACAGGCCTAGTTCCCGACTTCCAACTTCTCGAAATAACAAAAGAACTCACCACACCACTCAGGATTCGTACCAAGCCTCTCTTAACACAAAAGCAACACAAATCCACTCTTGATACGAATTGGTTACAATCGACTTCCGAAGACAGTCTTCCGAAGACAGTTAAGTTCAGAAACGTCTTCCGAAGATGTTCCAATCTTCCAAAGCGTCTTCTGTTCCAGGTTTCGGGGATAGAGGAGTAATTGGGTAGGGAAATCTAGCTGAGATCGTCAATTTGAGGACGATGGGTAGGGAAGCTCGAATTGAACTCAGGAAGAAGTAGGAAGATGTCTGACAGAAATTGGGCAGTGCTTCCGCACCCAATGTCACAATGGGAAAAATGGGGATGGGGGGTAATCGATCAGGCTGCCTGCTAACAACCGGGGAAGCACGGGGGATACCAGACAAAGGCGAGAAGAAGTGAGAAGGAGAAAGAACGTGGGAAGAACCTCTACAGTCTTCTTCTGCTTCCCTAGTTGCCTTCGACCTTCTGCGCGCTTCTGGCTCTGGTCCCAGCTCCAATGCGACCCCACTGAGCTGCCTCCGTCGTCAACTCCAGTCTACGCCTCAATCGATCGAGCCACCCACCTCCGATTTCACTCAGCTGTTTCCAATGTCAGCTTCCGGGAGTTCCTCAGGAACCGCGTTTCACTCAGTATGCTTCCTGCGCTTCAGCAATTTGACCTCGCCCTCTCGCTAGCTTCTAATCGATCCTATCCTCACTCAATTCCACTTCGCTGATTTCCTCTCTCAAATCAATCACTCTGAAATCGATCTTCTCCACCAATAGTGCTCCTGCTGTGGAAGTTGAGAATCCACTAATGCGCTTCCTGTATCTTCCTCGCAGTTTAGGAGTTTCGACCCTAGGTGACTTACCTAACCTACCTACCTGTTCGGTGCGACCCAGTAGGTACAACTACTCCTTTACTGAAAAAGCTGTGGTTAGGCCTTCGCGGTCGGTGTCTTCCGGAAGATGGATGTCTTCCGCCGTCTTCCCGTCTTCCGCCGTCTTCTGTCTTCCGAAGACGCAACTGAGAAGACGCTCTTCCGAAGATGGTCGTCTTCCGAAGAAGTCAACTTATTATTACAAACAGCTCGTAAGATCATCTTCCTGCTAAGGAAGACGTAACCTTAAGTAACAACGCTTCTTCAGTTATACAAACAAGTTATTAATCATAAAAATTCTAAAAATTCGAGAATCCCGTAATTTGTGAGCACCACACTCATCTCTTCTCATCTTCCATCCTCCCACATTCTTCTATGTGACTTCCAAGACTCTATTGAATATCCGTGGAGGTGAATATCATTGTAGTGTTGTAGGAAGACCAATTCCGTAGGCAGAAGCTTGAGAAGGTTACAAGAGACATACATCATGTAATTAATCTAACCTCGTTGGACATTGAAGAGCAATGTGTGATAGATATTGAAAATTTGACATCTACGAAGCAAAGAAAGTCTTCTGGAGGTGTTAGAAGCCGAGTTGAACCTTCAGAAGTCGAGAATTGCTTCGGGAAGATCATCGTGAGAAGACTAGAAGTCGTGATCTGGAAGTAGAAAGCATCTCCTCGGACTTCTCAGTGGGTATTTGTGTGATATTTTAGATAGTAGTTGTATGTTTGGGTCCAGAGCACCTTCTAAAGGGTCTGGAGGCCGTGTGGTTTTGTGAGAAGATGTGATTTCTAGACAAATCCCGTATGTTTGTGAGTTTACACATAACTTAGAACTTAGAGCAGCGATACTAGTGTAAATCTTCTTGGAGAACGAAATCTTTTATGCTATAATGGGCTAAAGGAGAAGTCTTGAGACACTACATATAATAGTCTCATATGTATGACCCCGCTGTCGAGATTTCATCTTAGTAACGATTGTTCTAAAGCTTCTTGGATTTGTGTGTCAGTAGATGGTTACGTTTGGACTAACTTAGTTTGAGTGTGTTCTGGAACTCTATCTTGCTAGAAGACAAGAACGGCAGTCAGAAGTTGATGAGAGATATCAGGGAGAAATGAAAGAAGACCGCTTTCCTGCTTCCAAAAGCTTCTTCGAAGACTTGATCTTGAAAGACTGCAGTCGAGCAAAACTTGAGACAAGAGAGGAAGACGTTCTGAACCTGTAGACCGTTGATTAGATCTTCAGCTTACCAGATCAAGTACTAGAAGAAGAGTGACACCTCTTCTCAGTACTCTAGTGGATGCCTCGGATAAGAAGAAGAAGGAGAAGACGCATGGATAAGGACCCTGAGTGGAAACATTCATCCCAGTGAACCGCTTCTAGAGAGCAGCGAGTATCCTTGAGACACCAAAAGAAAGAAGAAGAGCCCAGGAAGATCCGACAGTAGATTTGGAAGAGCCTTCCATCTCGAGCATTATCTTTGGAGAAGACAGAAGCCAACCAAGTGACCACATTTACAAGATAGATGTTGGATCTGGTTACGCAAAAGACGTCTTTCCAACTGCGGGAGAGGCTTCTAAAGGTGAAGGAAGACTGGAGAGGATTGCTTCAGACATCTCAGAGGGGGTGGAAGCGACAGCAACTCTGACTCGAAAGACGACGTTCCTGACTCAGACAAACCTAGCCCTTCGAGAAGATCATCTCCACCACCTAGGCCTGACAAAGAAAGAAGTTGGCAGTTGCATCAGTCGATCGCCAACATGGCTTCCCACACTCGACAGAAGTATCATTCGTACGACGATGATGCCGATGCTGATGACTTCATCACGATGTTCGAGACCATCTCTCGATCCAACAAGAAAGACACTGATGTTAATAGACTTCGTGTATTTCTTAGTCTGATCGTAGGAAAGGAGAGTAAATGGATGAGTAAAGCAGAGTAAATCATGCCAAGACACTCTCTTTCAGTTATCGAGTACTTCTTCTCATCGTCATTGAGTTGTCTTCTCGCGTAGTAAATGGGATAATCTTTCTTCTTCTCGTCTTTCTAGCTCAATACCACCCCTATGACAAAAGCAGAGACATCCATATAAATGTGGAAGACCTTTTCCCAATCAAGTGATCTTAGGAGAGATTCTGACAGAAGTTTCTTCATCTCCTCGGAGGCTTCTTGCTGCTCAGAATACCAAACGTAAGGTTCGTCCTTCTTCAGTAGCTTGGTGAGTCTTCCTGTCACTTCTGCATATTTATCAATAAACCTCCTGTAGTATCTTATGTTGTTCATGAAGCTTCTCAACTGAGTCAGGTTAGCAGGTGGGTGAAGTTTCATGATAACTTCCACCTTAGTACAGTCGACTTCTATGTATCTTCCAAAAATCCTATATCTTAACAAAATTCCTTTTGACATCCCGAAGAAGCACTTCTCAGGATGCAAAGTCGAACGATGCTCTCTACACTTCAAAAAACACTTCTTCAAAAATATCAGGTGATCTATCTTTAATCCAAAAACAAAAAAATTATCTAAGAAGATCTCCATGAAAGTACGAAGATACTCCTTAAAGATCGTGATCATCAGTCTCTAGAATGTGACAAGAGCGCTCATAAATCAAACGGCATTTGGTTGTATGCGTAAGTTCTCCAATCAGTAGTAAAAGTGATCTTCGACTTGTCTTCTTCTCTGATTGATAATTGGTTGTACCTAGAATACCCATCCAAGAAGTTGTAGAACTCATGTTTTGCCACCTAGTCTAACACAGAATCAATGAATGGTAAAGGACGATGATCCTTCTTCGAGTTCAGCTTCTGGAAGTCCTAGCACACTCTGATCTTGCTTGTCTATTTCTTCGGTCCAAGGTCTTCCTATCAAAACATGATATCCAACCTTAGCTACAGGTCGCAAAATAATGTAAGTGAGATAGAAAGATACTCCCTCAATTACAGTCAAGACATCTTTCAGTTGTCCCAAAGATCATCTTCTGGTCTGGTCTACCATTATGAGAATCCTCGGAGTAGGCTGGAACTCAGTGAAGCCTAGGGCATGTGCAGTTTCTTCAGTCATGATGTTGACTCCGGAGCCTGAATCAATGGGTATCTTCTTCAGAAGACAGCCATGGATCTCCAAGTCCTCATGCTCTATCTTAAAGATCGGGGTGCTCTGGGGAAGTTTCGCTTTTCTCCTCTTCCTCGATCCTCGAAGGACAGACTGTAACAACTTCTTATAATCAGCATTATCATCTAGAAGCTGTTGGAAGGTTACATCTACCTTCTGATTTCATAAATCTCGTAAGAAGTCATAAGTGGATCGCTTCAGAAGAGTGACTAGAGTCTCCAACATGGAAGGTTTAGAAGCTACTTCCTAGGTGGAAGATCTAAATTGGATCTTCTCTCGACTGGAAGTTGGTCTTGTGGGACAGGGGTTGCCGTGGTCGGTGGAGGAAGCTTCTGCACGATCTTATGTCGCTTCTCCAATTCTTCTTGCATGATCGCTTCTACTTCTTTTTTGATATCAGGAGCAAAGTACTTCGGATCTTTCCTGTCATAAGCAGGAGAGGAAAGTCGCTCTGCAGATGGTGATCTCTCCTTATGTTGCTTCTTCTTCTTAGTCTCCTTACGATGAGATTATGACTTCTCTCTGCTTTTGGTACTCATCTTGAGTACGACATCATCCAAGATCTCTTATGGGGGTCAGCTATCTGAATCTGAGCAAGGGCTCCAAACAATGCCATCCGCTAGGATAAAAAGTGATGCTTCCTCGAGTGGCTTCTTCTTCTGCAGTTGAGGCTCTTTTCCTATGCGTTTCTCAGGGTCTGGTTTGTCTTCTTCTATGTGTAGACAATCCGTGCAATCCTCAGGATCTTAATCTTCTAGAGAGATATCATGTACCACTGTTAACTCAAACTTAGAAGCTGATGCTGCTTCTGCAGGAGGTGTGGTATCCGCAAATCTGACCATCTGTCGTGGGCGTAGAGTCTGAGGACAATTCTCTGTGAAATGTTATGCTTCCTTACAATTCTCACACAAGAGCACTTGCCCAATCTGTCTTCTCGGATGAGGATCGGTAGATCACCAGTGTCATGTCTCTCCATAATTATTACATGCTCCAAGAAGAGGATTTAGAGGTCGTTGTGATGAAGAAGGTTGCTAGGGCATCCTGGTCTGTACAGTACCAGCCTTGTCCTTAGGAGTATAACGTTTCAACTGAGCAGGAGGGATAAGAGTGAAGGTTTTACCATCTCAATCTTGTAGCAGGATTCTCCACTTGGATCATGTAGGTATCCTTCATCGTCTTCTTCCTCGTCTACTCAATTAACAGCCTGATCTTGTGTACACTAATCTCTGGTGTGTCCGGAAGAGTTACAAATGTTGCACCAAATCTTTGACCGGGAAGCTCAGGGTTGCTTCCGTTTGTCCTTTGGGTTCGGAAGATAAACCTTCAGGTCTACAAACTGTTTTAGCACTTCATCAATCTGAGGGTCAGGTGCAGACTGAATGATCTGAGTCTGAGAGATCTTCTGCACAACTTCTTTCCTGGATCGTGATTTTTCTTTCTTCTTCTTTTGTGTTTTCTTCTCTTGTTCAAATTCATATTCTGAACTTTTGACACTATGATGCTTCTGAAGCACTATTATCAGTTTCAACGGACTTGGACTTCCTCTTGGACTTCCTAGAAGACTTCTTGGACTTCTTCGAGGTCTTTTCTCTGTCTTTCGTCATATTCCGGGTGGTACTCGAGGTTTCATACTGCTCTGCACACTTTTGTACCTCTACTAAGTCATGACCTCCTCCTCTTCTATAATACAAGTCCATCTCTTGAGACAAACCTCATAAGTATCAGTCCACTGCTTGCTGAGCACAGTAACCGAGTCTTCCTTGGTTCTGAGAGATGTGATCCAGGAGGTCTTCAAACCTCTCAGTGTAATCTCGCAGTGTCTCTTTCTTCTTTTGTTCCATCCTCTGAAGTTCTATGAGAGTCATCCGATCATAACCCACTCCTCTGAATCTCTTCAGAAAAGCTGCATTCATAGAAGCCCAAGTGACCATAACTAAATCATCATCCCTGTAGGAAGTTTATGCACTATCTTCTAGCTAATCCGTTTGTCTTCTATGTCGATCATTTTTCTTTGAAGCATCTAGTGAAGAAAGCAGATTTATCTGGTAGATTGCTAGGTGGATTCTTCTACTTCAAGAATTCACTTACACAGTTGAATATAGGCCTGGAAGACAACATGTCAATGCTGACTACTTGCCTCTATTGGAGATAGAAAGTAGAGAAGACGAAGTGGAAGACGAGTTCTCTGATGAGAAGTTGTTCCAAGTTTCTGCAGAGACGTCATAGTCTGAAGGAGGGCGCACCGCTCACTCTTCAGAAGCCGAGATGAGGTCTTCTGACCTTATCTACGCGATTTCAACAGAAGAATCTATCTTCAAGGACCTACAAAAGTTATTGGAAGACCAACAGTACCTCGAAGGACTGGATGTCGAGCAAAAAGCCATCTTCTTACACAAGGCAGGCCCTTATGCCATCTTCCAGAGTATTTTGTTTAAGAAGGAACATGACGAGAAGCTGAGGAGATGCCTCGAACCTTCAGAGATTAAGGCAGTGATCACAGAGATCTTCACTACGAAGACGCTGACAGTCACTATAGACTGAAGACGACAATGAAGAAGATGTTGGACGTTGGTTATTGATGACCAATCATGTACAAGACACTTTTCAGGAGATCAGAAGATGTGATGCGTGCCAGAGGGTGGGAAGATCGACAGCTACTACTCGATGATCTCTTACTCTCATTTTACCTCTAGCATCTTTTGAAAAGTGAAGAATCAACTTTGTTGGACTAATCGCTCTTACAGCTAGAAGAACACAAGCATGGTACATATTGATAGCTACAGACTATGCCACGAAGATGGTAGAGGATGAAGTCACAAGGAAGAACAACGTTGCAGTGGTTGCCAGATTTCTTTGACACAACATTATCACTTGATACGAAGGTCCGCTAGAACTGGTGTCAGACAGAAGAACTCATTTTCTGAATGAGACTATCACTCCCTTGACACAATATTTCAAGATCAAGCATCAAAAGATGACACCGTACAAGCCGAAGGTTAATGGATTGACAGAGAAGTCGAATGGTCTTCTCTGCAATATTTGGAATAAGGTAACTATAACCACACTTGTGATTGGGACACGAAGTTGCCATCTGTGTTATGAGCTTTTCGGATTTCATCTAAGATCATCACTGAAGCGCCTTTCTACCTAATCTATGAGATGACACTTGTTGATCTCATCGAGTTGGAGGTCCCGACCTATAGGATGGCTGTTATTGCACGCATGGAAGAAGAGGAAAGCCAAGTCTTTCTGAACTTCGTAGAGTTCGAGGAAGACAGGAATGCAGCTCTCGAGAAGACTTACGAAATACAAGCACAACGAAAGATAAACTATGATGACAACCTGAAGAAGGTGACTGTCAAGGATGGTGACCTGGTTCTTCTATATGACAACATGCATCTGAAATTCCCTAGAAGTTTCATCTTCGCAGGATGGGTCCTTACAGAGTCTTGGAAGTCTTCGACAATAATTTCTTACAACTGGAAGAGCTAGATGGTACCTTGATGACTACTCGTGTTAACGGGTGGCGTGTCAGGAAATACTGGACTTAAACAATAGCTCCGGTGTTTACGGGGACGTAAACATGTGAGGGTGGGCGTATGTGATGGCTCACAATTTGCAAGGTTGGAGATTTTTTCATAAATTTTAAGTTAATGACGTATCTATATAATTGAAGTAACCTTATTACTTAAGATTGCGTCCTGCTTAGCGGGAAGATAATCTTAAGGTGAATTCGTGAAAAGAATTTGACTTCTTCTGAAGCCGGAAGATGGACGTCTTCCGGGAAGATGTCTTCTGGAGGGTGTCTTTCGGACGACAAAAGATAGAAGACGGAAGTCGAAAGTCGGAAGACGCTTCCAAGAAGATAATGATTGTAAATACGGAGAGCTACCAACCGCGTATCTGCTAGGTGCGGGATAGGTATACCTACCATGTAGTCACGATTGTAGAAGGTAGGTCGGGGTAGTCGAAGCCATTACTTAAAATCGCACAAAGAAGATACGGAGCTAGAGGCGCATTAACATAGAGCTCTCTTGCTGCTTCTCGAATTAGGAATCGACTTCACACTCGGAATTGGAGAAGACATTGGAAGCAAGAGGAAGCGAATTGGAGAGAGAGAGTAAGAGAAGACGTCTTCCATCCAGGAAGTGCACTCGAGGTAGAAGAGTGAGAGATCCCCACGGGATTAGAAGATTAGAAATTGAGGGTCGAGTAGAAAATCGAGAGAGAAGTTTCGGACAACAGCAGATTGAGCTCGATTCTGGAGGCAGTTAGCAACAGCTTGAGATTGGAGACAGGAGCAAGATCGTGGTAGAACATTGAAGACAAAATTGAAGTGTCGAAGCACGCAAAAAACTGAAGGAGCAACCAAAAGCACAGTCGAAAGTAGTATTGAGGTTCTTTTCATGTTCTTTCCTCTTTCTCCTCGCTTTTGTCCTTTGTTTTGATGTCTTCTCGTGCTTCCTCGATCTTTTGCAGCAATCCCATCGATCGTTCTCTCTACCTAAAACTTTCTCTGAGAAGATTGGACGCGGAAGTGTTGTTCAATTTTCATCAGCCATCTTCTCCACTTCTTCTCGAATTGAAATTGAGCTTCCCTTCTTTTCATACCGAAATTCGATGATCTGACTATCAATTTCCTTACCCTACTACGCTTTTGTCTCAGAATCTATGGATAGAAGACGCTTCTGAATGTCTGAACATCTTCGGGAGACGAAATGTTTGCAATTCATATCGAGTGATTGGATTGGATTGGAATTTGTGTTGAGGGAAGCTTTATACGAATCCAAAGTGAGCTTGAGAGTTGATTGTTGTTTAAGAAAGCAAGAAACTAGGAATCAGCCCTGTGCCTCTCAATCTTCCTAACTTCTCAAATCCACATCTTCCTAAGAGATTAGAAGATTGAAAAGGATGGCAGAATGTGCGAGAAGACGTGAGGGTCCTTTACGGATCTTTTCTGTCTGACATATAGCAACATGTTTCTTCTTCTTCTCGAACTTTAGAAGAGAGTTGTGAGAAGACTTGCTAGCAGTATCTGGAGAGAGTGGTCGAGGGTCATGTCTTCCCATTGCGCAACAAACTTCTTCTGAGAGTGTATGCGAGATGAGGAGTCGGAAAATAAAGTGTGAATGTTTCATGTTTGTTGCGAGGCTAGATTACATGTAGGAAGCCGAAGACAGGTGAGACCAGTGATGAGAAGCCTGGCTGCGGGAAGTCTTCTGAGTAAGACAATTAATCAGAAGCTGTCACAGGAGTCTTCTTGGAGACCACTGCCACCATAGGAGCCCTCAATCTTCTTTTGATCCTTTCATCGATTGTACTTCTCACGTATCTTCTCATCTTCTGTTAAGAAGTAGGATGAATTGCAAGGTGGATTGTCTTCTTATGAATCCATGTGATGCCTTGCTTAGTTAAGATTGCTTAGATATAACTCCAATCGGATGTATTTAGGAAGCACTGTTAGAATTCTAGAAGACGGAATAGTTGTCTTGTGGCTAGATTCGTCTTCCGATAGTGGAAGCTCGACTGTGAGGACCTGGTAAGGATTGAGTCTTAGACTCAAAATAAGTATGTGTGGTTTAGTGTAACAGAAGCTCGAACATGTCGACAACAGATTTTGCCGAGGCCAAACCTTACATCAAGGAGTTGGGCCTCGACTTCTTCACGTGGAACTTGAACCTCGCGGTGTCGCGCTACTTGGCGGCTACATGCTTGACTTCTACTCCGATGTTTATTCTAGGTTTAGTAGTTCTAGAAGTTAGCTCATACTACTTCTAGTCCTTTATGTATATGTTTGACACCTTTGCATACGGTGTTAACACTATTTTGAGTCCTAGTAGGCTGATAGTATGTTAGTTATCTTGTTCAAGCATTTGTGCGCTTGTGTAAGTGACTTCTTACTTGTCTATGACGTTCAATGTACATAACTTAGGATTTCCATCCTGATAGGGGTTTGAGCTCATGGGTTGTACTTACTTGTCGCCCATGCAAGCTTTCTAGCTCATTTAAGTTAATTTTCGGGGCTACGTGTCGTTTTAGGTAGTTTAAGTTTTACGCTAGCACTCTAGGGGGCTTGACGTGGTAGCCTATGAGTGCAGATAAGTTACCAGGTAGTTTAAGGCACAAAAGGACAGTCAAGTGGAGCTATGAACTCCCATTGGTCCATTTTTGTTTTTTGTAAAACTCTAAGTTTAGAAACAGAGCTCTAGAGTGGAGTTCGAGCATTTGGTGAGGTATCTTCAAAATCTGAGAACACAGGAAGAGAGAGCTCGTCGTGCCAAGCACTGTCAGTGAAATTTTTGCTCGATTTGGATCAATAAACAAGGAGTTATGCCCAATTGAAGTTCGGATTGTGCCAAAACTGCGTCACTTTTGTTGATTTTGGGGTTTTCGGTGCCAATTGCAGCAGAATTGAGGAAATCACGTCAAAACTTCGTAGTTGCGTTCACTGTCAGGAGGGCTACGACTGTCCAAAAAGTTTCGAATCATTTGAGTGATTGAGTAATTCAGGGCGGCCGCTGAAGCAGAGGGGGTCTGAAAAGCTCTTAATCTAAAGCAGCGACTTTAGAGAAGGAGATCTGGAGTTGTACAAACAATCAGGAGTTCCAATTTCACAGGAGTGTTCAGCAAGCTGTGAACTGCAAATCCTGTAAGAAACTTTGAAGTTGATCGAGCCAATGTCCTGTTATAGGTCGAAATAGCTATCTAGGTACCAGAAATTGTCGTAATTTCTCTGTTCAGAAAGTTTCTATCCATATCTCGGTGCTCTGAACTGATCTCAAGCTGAAACTTCATATGTGTATCCAATAGGACCTCATTTACATGTAGGAGAAGTTCTGAAGTCTACATCTTCATAGTTTTCTTCTCTTTGTGTGTCAAAGTTCACCGCTTAAACCTATTACTACTAGTTAGACCTAAATTTCACTTTTTGAACATATTAGAGGATCCTACACAACTGTGTGAGTGTTTATGGCCCCTGTTGTGACCTGAAAGCCAACCTCTTGAGTAAACAACCACAACCAGAAGCCCGACGCTTTCTTAGGTAGACGGATCACACTCCGACATACTCTCTTTTGGTGAACTCGACATGAAACACCTAGGGTGGGAGTTTTCTTGAGAGTGTTACAGGATCAGATATCATGGCCAACCAAGGATCATCAAGTGGAGGTGCTGCTGCTGCTCAGCAACCTGCTCAGTTGGATGCTACTACGATGAAGATGTTCCAAGCTTTTCATATGTTTATGCAGCAGCAGCAGAGCATAGAGAGGAAGGAGGTATTAGCAACCAAGGCGTTGCAATCTGTGGTGCACCAGATGGACCAGTTCAAGGGGACAGATATTTCCAAGTACGTGCGATACTATGCTAGGGATATGGAGGTGAACAAGGTACCTAACAAGGAGATGGTGGAGAACTTTGAACTTGCTGTTGTCCCTGAGATTCGTGGGCGTGTGAAGGAGCTCAAGCAGCAGCAAGGACAGAGTTGGGAGAGCTTTATGCGAGCTTTGAAGGAGGAGTACTACACTGAAGATTCAGAGAAGGTGACCAAGAGAACGTTCTTGGAGTGGGTGGTGAAGCCTAACAAAGGTTTGTCTGTAAATGAGTTGTTAAGGGAGTTTGATCGTCAATATGCTCAGCTTTCTAGGACAGAGAAGCTTACACTAGAGGTTGAGAAGACCGAGCTTTTCCTACAAGCAGCGGACGTGACTATTCAGGAGAAGCTTGAGCTGTTGCTGGAAGACAAGAGTGAGGAGAGAGGATTGAAGACTGACTGGAAGGAGGTTGAAGAGGTTGTCTCTTTGCTGACCAAGAGACAGAGAAGAAGGGACAAGGTGGTGGTAAGTGAAGCAGCACCTCTGATAATTCCTGTCAAGCAGTTGCTTACTAAGCCCGCTTTGGTAATTGCTAGAGAGGAAGACTCACCGCTTGATGAGTTGATTAAAGGTATGAAGGAGCTTAAGCTTAAGCTCACTAGGTTAGAAGAGAAGGAGCAGAATGTACAGCCTGCTATGCAGAGATCTCAGATGAGAGAAGGCTTTGTTCATCGTTGTATATGGTGTGATAGCCTAGATCATGTAAGAAGAGATTGTGGAGAGTTTTCAGATGCATTGAGGAAGGATCTGATCTTCTTCAAAGATGGTAAGATCCATCTGAGAGAGACTGAGATGATGTTGGGAACCAACTTTGGCAAGGGTGGTATGAAGAGGCTTGTGAATGAGATATCAGCATCACATGCTGTTTCTCCTGTGAATGCTGCTACCTGTGGAGTGAAAGTGGAGATGGAGAGAGAGAAAGTGACTACTGGGTTGTGGTCTGATGTAGTGCGGTCCGTAGCTAGAAAAGAGCTAGACAAGGATGTGCTACGAAAGATTGGCAACTCAATTCGAGAAGCTACAGGATGGAATGATCCTGTGGATAGAATGTCAATGCATGTTTATGTTGCAAGAAGTCAGCATGAACCTGTACTAGAAGAAAAACGCAGGAAGGAGGATGCAGGTGAGGCTTCTACAACCAAACGACCTGCTACAAGGAGTGAAAGGACTAGACCAGAGACAAGGCAAGAGACAACACTTACTCGGGAGGAAACTATGGAGGATCTACCATCTACAACACCAAAGGAGAAGGAGAGAAGCAAGGAGAAGGGTAAGATGCCTGCATACAAACTTCAGTCTGACATTGAGATTGCTACAGACTTGAAGCAGGTGTTAGAGAATCGTATCTTGAATGGGAAGGTTGAGTCTACCTTGGGTGAGATTCTTGGGATTGCAAAGCGTGAGTTCCATGAGGTTATCATAGATATCATCAAGAGGAAACGTCAGATTTTGGGTGAAGCAGCTACGCTTAACGCTCTAGGGACCAAACTGTCGGATGATGAGGAAGATGAGATTGCTAGTTACTGCTCTCAAGTATCAGAGGGGAGATCCTATCAGCACGTGAGGTTTGAAGATGAGGTGGAAGCATCGCAGAAGAGCCATTACTCTCACAATCATTGGGCAAGAGCAACCATAGAGACCTTGGTGAAGTTGGGAGATCTGGAGGAACCTGTGGTGGCATTGATTGATCACGGCTCAGAGATTAATCTGATGTCTAAGGAGCTGTACAAGCGTGGGAGGTGGCCCATAGACATCGACCATGGATGGCTTATCCGTGCTGCCAACAACCAGAGAGGAGAACTGTATGGTGCTTGTCCCAACATCAAGGTAATTGTGGGTGACATCGATGATGTTCAGAATTTCTATGTACAAGACATGTCAACCTATCCTATCATTCTAGGGCAGCCTTACATTACTGCTGTTAGAATGGAGACACGAATTATGAATGATGGTTCAGCCTATGCTAGGATACGTAGTAGAGATGACAAAAGAGCTGTTCGGTTTTTGACCGTTGCTGTAGAACATGAGAGGAATCGTGATAGCTTGAGAGACCGTTCACTATCTAAGATTACTCAGGAGTTTAGAGAGTCTAGGGGTTTTGGCAGAGTACCATTGAAGAGCGAGACTTCAACGATACAGTAGAGATAAGATTCTCGCCTGATCCAGTAGAACAGGAAGCTTTATCCTCTAGCTTCTTAGGATTGACGTCATGTGGATCAGTGTGTTATAGGAAGGTTGAGAATCTGAAGAGGTTTGAGAGACAACATGTGAAGCGTGTACAGCAATCTTTGTGGGACAGTGGAGAGTTAGCAGGAGATGAATACATATGTGGAGTGTTTGAAGAGCAGTATTTGGTAGATACTATTGGGGAGTTGAAATCTATAGTAGAAAGTTCTATAGATGATGTAGATAGAGTGGTGAGAGTGAGCTCCAAGGAGATTTCCGATGTAATTGATAAGTTTATAGATCGGCAAGAGGTGTATGTGGAGACCAAGTACAAGTCAGTGGCAAAGAAAGTCAAACCAGTGGCTTTGTCTTTACCACTCGATTACAATCAAAAGATGGAGCAAGCTGCACGAGAATCGACGCTCAGAGGACCGAGAAGAATTGGGCACCAGTTCACAGAAACAACACTGAAGGAGCTGAGGATTGGAGGTGATGGATTTCTTACTGAGCAAGAGAAGAAGAGCTTCAGGGAGATGCTATCTAGGCATGGTAAGGCGTTTGCGTTTGAGTCCCATGAAGTAGGATGTGTAGATCCAAGTGTAGTTGCACCTATGGTAATCTTTACTGTACCGCATGTGCCTTAGATCTACGTCCTATCCCTGTGCCTAGAGCTCATCTACCAAAGCTAATAGACTTGCTCAATGAGAGGATTAGGATCGGTATCTTGGAACCATCTATAGCTCTCTATTCTAGCAGATGATTTACTGTTCCAAAGAAGAGTGGAGCTTTGAGATTCATTCAAGATATGCAGCCACTTAACAAGGTGACTATCAGGAATATGGGTATAGGACCTATTGTAGACGAGTTTGCAGAGGTTTTTGCTGGTCGTGCTATCTATTCAATGTGAGACTTATATTCAGGTTATGATCAATTTCAGTTATCCTCTGAAAGTAGAGACTTGACTACAATGAGGACACCTTTGGGGTTACTAAGGATGTGCACCTTGCCACAAGGTGCTACTAATTCTGTAGCACATATGATGAATGGCATGAACAAAGTTTTGAGGGACTTCATTCTTGAAAACTATGCCATTCCTTGATGATGTGCCGATCAAAGGATGTGCTGAGGAGGAGAAGAATGAGGTAATGGATCAGAGGGGGTGCCGTAAGTTTGTTGCAGATCATATAGTTGACTGCAATGAGATATTGAGTAGACTGGAGGAGGTTCATTTGACTTTATCAGGAGCAAAGTCTATATTTGGAGAACAAGAGGTGTTGATTGTGGGACACCTATGTGGATCTTATGGTTGAAAACCTTGTCCAAACAAGGTTAATGCCATTCGAAGAATGAAAGAGACGTGTGGATCGGTTACCGAGGTGAGAAGGTTTCTAAGTTCATGTGTGTTTTATCATATATGGATTCCACACTTTGTACTTTGCAATCCGTTGTAGAAGCTGCTGAGGAAGGGGCAAAGATTTCAATGGCAAGAGGAGCAAAGCGAGTCTATGAGGAAGTTGAAGGATCTTTTGGCTTCACCACCAACTCTACGGAAGGTAACATATGAGTTGGGCAGATCTGTTATCCTTACTGTTGATGCTAGTCCTATTGGCATTGGATGGGCTGTAGGACAAGACGATAAGGATGGAAATAGATATGTGGTGCGTTTTGGAGCTAAGGTGTTAAGTTCACGGCAGAGAGACTACCCTTAGGTCAAGAGAGAGCTATGAGGAGTAGTTACTGCGATGAAGAGTGATAAGAAATACTTGATAGGAGCACATGTGGTTGTGGAGACAGATTGATTATCTCTCTTGGGAATGATCACTAGCTGTACAACTCCAGATATTGCTATGTTGATTTCGCGCACCTACCGCCTTGTTGCGTCAGCGGAAGCTCTAACTCAGTAGGTCGCAAACTTTACACCGCTAACCTGCAAACACAATCACAAGTTAGCGTCCATGCACCACTTACCTTAGTTCTGTTTGGTCCGGACCGGAGCCGGACCGTTTCTCTATTCATCAAGCTCAGCAGTTCCTAAGTCCCGACTTAGATCCGCCTAAGTCGGTCCCAAACATGAGCAAGTCACAATATGACTTGGGGCGGACTTCCCATAAAGTCTAGGGTCCTAAACGGTGGCTCTAGCACACCTAGCGGCCCAACCGCCCGTGATGTCCTTCTGGGTCTAGGCTCCTGAACGGTGGTCTAACCCGCCGACTTGTTCCCTAGTCTTGCCGTAGCCCTTACATCGTTCCTAAGTCCAGACATCTAAGTCTGGATTGGAACGTGCCTTGGAACCGGTCCAACCATCATCTCATGCCCCCAGAGTCCGCCCGCCGAACCCTAGGGTCGGGTGACTCGTCCTGGCCCACCCAGGCATCGAGCCCCCCTCATATATACTTCTGGGGATCGGCGGCCCCGCTCTCCTCTTTGGTCCTTGAAAATTATACCACAACCCGATTGTGGTTCGGCCATAACTTCCAGCTCGGAGGTCAGATCGAGGAGTGTTATATATCACTGGAAAGCTCTCGACGAGACCTTTTCAATGATACCTCAGTCGCCTCGAGATCTTACGTGGAGCTCCGTCCACGACCTAAAACGTCGCTGGAGCTCCAACACTTAGCTATTTTTCCGAAAACCTGTGGTCCAGACCCAGACTCGAACCCTGTGGTTCGTCTACGTCTCAGACTCACGTCTCGGACTCACGTCTCGGTCCCACGTCTCAGACCTATGTCTGAGACTCATATTTCAGTCCGTTCTCAGACTCGCCTCCTTAGGTCAGCGTTCGTCAGCGTTTCCGGTCACAATCTGATTTGACTTAGACGCGCGACTAAGTTTACTTTGTAGAGAACCACAAAGCAAGATCACCCCAAGCCCCAAGACAAGTATGAAAGTTCATACTTGCTTTGCCAACGCTACGGCAAACCTAAGTCTCGACATCAAGACTTAGTCTTGATTTAGATACTTATCCAAACCAGCTCGCTTCCTTTTAGAGTGCTTAGTTCCTCCTCTTGATAACATCCTAGGCATCTGATCAGAACTAGTCATAGCCATGCACTACCAATACACTTAGACAAATTTTCAAGAAACAAAATCTTTATTTCCAAACACAAGTCAAAGCTACAAAGTCCATCGACCCAAATCGTCTCAAGTTGCTACTCGTATGGTTCGTCGTTTCTTCACCCCTCGCTAGAAGGAGATGTCCTTATCTTGCTAACGCCCTTGTTGTCCTTGTCTCCGCTTGAAGAGGTCCAATGCTTCGCTCGCATGTGCGAGATCTTCCTATGGCACCCAAGTTGCTTCCTTCAAATGGTAACCACGCCATTTGACCAAGTACTCCATCCGGTTTGATTTGCGCCGAGATCGCAAAATGGACTCCACCTCATATTCTACTTCGCCTTGCACGACATCAGGTTGAGGCCTAAGAACCTGTTTGCGCTCCGGTCGCAAATCATCCTTGAAGTGTTTCTTTAATAAAGAAACATGGAAAGTCGGATGCAACTGCCACTTGCGAGGAAGGTCTAAGGTATAGACGTCTTCGTGCGGATTCTTGACAATGACAAAAGGTCCCGCAAACTTCGATGAAAACTTCGCCGATATTTCCTTCAGAAGTATGAAGTTTTTCGCACTTAACCATACTTCTTCGCCCACCTAAAACTTCACTTGCCGCCGATGTTTATTTACCTACTTCGTGTATCTTTGCTGCGCCTTCTCGAGGTTCTTCTTTACTTGCTCCTCGCGCCGCTGCATTGCCGCCACCAACTCTTCAGCTGATGTTTGCCGTATTCTTGGTCGTGCCGATGTAGAACTCCCTGTAAGAGTCAAGTCAAGAGATCTTTCTGGCTCACGTCCGTAAGCCAGCAGGAAAGGCGATTCACCGGTTGCCGAATGCTTCGTGGAATTGTAGCAATACTCCGCAAGACTGAGCCACTCCGTCCAATCACTTTGGTCCGCTGCCGTGTTGTGGTTCGACTCCTGTGTGAAATTCCTGTGTAACCTATGTTGTGTTTCTTTTCCGTATTTCGTGAACCGTATCGCGTAACTCGCCGAACGGTGTGATGAGTGCCACGTTTGCGATTATCTGTTTAAGTGATCGCACGGTAGAGGAACGTACCAAGTCATCAATCTGTGCGCGTTCACTTTAGTGGTCCTTGTCGCCACATTTGTGTATAAAATGGTGGGTCGAAGGTTCATACGACATTCTCTCTCAGCGGGTGATTCGTGGAGGACCACCATGGAGGAGTGAGGAACTGCAGGAGTGGTGGTTATGGACGGAGGTGTGTTATCGGCTCCGGATCTTCCTTTCCCGAATCCGTTTCACATCAAGCTTCATTGCATCCATCGCGATCACTTTCGACAGTGGTTAGTTGCGTACTTTGGTGATGAGTTCATGGGGAGGGTGATGGAGTTACAACTTCCGGTGATCCTTTCAATCGTAACATACGGAGAGACTTGGGATATGACGGTGTACATTTTGTTGTGAGGAACAATGGATCTCAACTATCCATCGAACGTTCCTTTCAATCTTTGGGTCGATGTCCGGTGCCATTGCAGACCGAAGATCAATCATGGGGTTTGGATCGTGAGAAACTTCGGGCAAGAATATTACAATCGAGTGATAGCTTCACCGTTTCCTTTTGTCATACCTTTTATTGTAGAACGTTTCCAAGTTGTAATATTGACGTTGTATTAGTCTGCGGCTCACTGGTTTCATTCTGGTTGAGCGCTTCTGTGTAGTAACGGATCGCGAAGAATCCATCGACATATCTGAAGGATTTTCTGAGGTCTTAGAGTGTTGTTGATGTCTTGTGTCTCCTTGGAGAGTAAAAATTCGTTCTAGGGGAAAAAGTTGAATGGAGAAAATATAAAAATAAAGATCTTTTTGCTCTTATTGGTCCATTTTTGGACCAATGGTGTTCTAGCTGATCCTCGCGACGTTTCTGTGGTTTCTGGAGGCTTCAGAGGTCCATTCGCAAAACGGAGGGTATAGTTGGAGAGCTCTCGACTGGGGCTACAATCTGGGCTGAAGAATCGGTCGATTTCATGGAAGGATGAGCGCGTTATGATCGATTGAGTGGAGGGGGGTGAAATTCGTACCTACTGCTACGTTTCTGGTTATTCCGAGAGACTCGCGAGGAGTTTTGAGGAGCTGTCTGTTGGGTTGGAGAGCTGACGGCGTGCTGGTCATTTTGATATCAATTTCGTCAGGTTCTTGATCGATTTGGTTTCTGAACCGACCGATTGAAGTTGAGAAGTGCAGACGGGATAAGGCGGGGACAGCGAACTGTGATAGCCATGGATAGTTTGCTATTGCTTAAGTTCTGAGTCGAATTTCTGAATGAAACTTTCCAGGATTGAAGCATGTCTTATCAATAAGATACTTGAGAAGTTTCATCTCAAATGGTCGAGTAGCTTGTTCAGAATCTTGGATCAAATGTACCTGGGTCTGTAAAGCTCTGAAGTTAGCACAGATTACGGTTTGATCCATATCTAAGAATTGGTTTAAGATTTCGACCTGAAAATTATTCACGGTAGGAGTGAAGGGTCCAATCAAGCTTCCTGTGAAGTTTGATCATCATTGGTCGACTGGTTTGGGAGGACTGAAGTCTCAAAGTTCAAAGATACTTCTGTTATTAGCAATTTCGGGTTTTTCGATATCATATTTGATCATTTTGGTCATTTTCGATCAATTTGGAGAGGAGTTTGTTGCTGAAACTGCCATGCTTGCATACAACTCGACATTGGAGGGTGCGGGCTGATTTCAGCTCTTGGTGATGAAGGAGAACGGAGTCGTCATGAATCTTAAGCCGCTGTTTGGGTTCTCGGAGCTGCTAGGTATTACCGCTGTTGGTGCTATATTGAGATCTGAGTAGTGCCTTGAAGCATGCATGCTTTATCTTGCTGGAATGCTTGATAGGCCAGGGTGTACAGCAAGTTGTATCGATACTCTATCAAGTTGATTGAGTGATCGTATAGCATCTTCTGGTTATACTATGAAGTTGTGATAGTTGGATTGATGGGCAGTTAGCATCGCTGGGGAGCTATTTCAGAAGTCATGCTTCCAGTGATATAGTGGAATAACTTCAGTTAGATAGTACAGAGCTGAGTACTTTTAATTAGAGTACAAAATATCTGTTTGTAACACAAGTTTATGCAACCTATACGTAACCTTGGATCTAGCAAGCTGTAAACTTGAGCCGAGCTGATACAAGGTCACTCGGGCTAGAAGAATAAATAGTGAAACATTTGAGTGGAACATCCAGATCTAGATCCAACCTTGTCAATCCACATACCTCTGCACAGCCATATACCCAGTGTATTCCTAGACGAAAAACACGTTATACGATACCGCGCTCACATAATTTCTCAAGTATTGATTCAGAACCGAGTTAACTCGTTCTGTTTGCCCATCTGTTTCCGGATGAAAGGCGGTACTAAATTTTAACTTAGTCCCCAATTTTTGGAACAAGTGTTTCCAAAAGGCACTTGTGAACTTAGAGTCTCGATCTGAAATAATACTCCGAGGTAATCCATGTGAACGCCACCAAGTATCTAGGAACAACCGAGAAGTTGTGAACGCTGTTGCAGTATCCAAGGTCGGAGCAAACTTCGCTAGTTTGCTAAACCGATCAACTATAACAAAAATCACGTTGTATCCATTCGAGTCAGGCAGAGAGGTAATGAAGTCCATGCTAATGCTTTCCCAAGGTCTGGCTGGAATCGGTAGAGGATGAAGCAACCCTTGTTTCTTCTCATAAGAAACACGATTCGCTTGACAGGTTACGCATGTTTTCACAAAGTGGGAAACATCGTCTTTCATGTGGGGCCAATAAAACTTTTTAGCGATTACTGCTAAAGTGGACTTTTCTCCTTTATGGCCTGATAAGGCACATCGTGAGATTCTTTTAACAACTTGGTCCTAAGTTTTCCTTGTCCCACATAAACCCGACTTTGCTTGAACATGAGTAAACCATGTCTTAGCTGCATGTTCTGCAACTTCACCCTTCGCTTGAGTTGTTCCAAGTATTCCTTCGCTTGATCATCACCCATGTAACCTTCACGTATTCGCTTCTCCAAGTCTGACTCCTTAGGATACATAGCTCGCAAAATCTGTGTTGACGATGGAAGATATTCCTCCTTGCGACTCAAGGCGTCAGGAACCACATTGTCCTTTCCCGCTTTGTGGATTAATTCCACGTTCATGAGCGCCAAGATATCATGCCACCGTAGTTGCTTTGGCGTCACCCGATCTTGTGTTTCAAAGTACTTGAGCGAAATATTATCAGTATACACTTTGGTTTTGTGAAGTTCCAAGTAATGCCGCCATTTTCTCAAGCAATGAACCACCACGAACAGTTCCTTCTCGTGATTCGGCCAACGACTCTCCGTCCCAGATAACTTCTTGCTTTCGTATGCTATAGGTTTTCCATCCTGCACCAACACTCTGCCAATCGCATAGTCGCTCGCCTTAAACCCGTGTGCACCTCGATAGGTTTGTCGAACTCCGGCAGCTTCAAAACTGGCGCCTTTGACAAAATAGCTTTGATCGTCTGAAACGCATCATCCACCTCCTTGGTCCAACTTACCTGTGCGTCTTTGCCCGTCGAGTCCGTCAACAGCTTCGCGATCTTTGAAAACCCCTTCACATACTTGCGGTAGAACTACGCCAATCTTAAGAATCGCCGCATCCCCTTCACTGTAGTCGGAGGTTCCCAAGTCACAATCGCATCCACCTTCTGCATATCCGGTCCAACTCCCTCTGCACTAATGACATGTCCCAAGAAGTTAATGCGCTCCAAACCAAACTCACTCTTGTCAATGTTGGCAAACAGCTTATGCTCTCGCAGCTTCGTCAATACCACCCTTAGCTGCTCCGCGTGCGACTCCAAGGTTTTGGAGTAGATCAAGATGTCGTCAATGTAAACGATGACAAACTCATCCATCTCCTCACGAAAAATTATGTTCATCAATGTACTGAACGTCGAAGGGGCGTTGCAGAGTCCAAATGGCATCACCACGAATTCGAACGATCCGTATTTGGTTCGACAAGCGGTCTTCTCAACATCTGGGTCAGCTATCCGGATCTGGTAATATCCTGACTTCAAGTCTATCCTGCTGAAGTACCTTGCGCCCGCTAACCTATCAAAGAGGTCATCTATCCTTGGCAAGGGATAGTTATTCTTCACCGTCACCTTATTGAGTGCACGATAATCTACGCAGAGTCGTAACTTCCCATCCTTCTTCTTTGCAAAAAGAACTGGGGCTCCATAAGGTGACTTGCTGGTTCGAATATATCCTCGCGCTAATAGCTCACCGAGTTGTCTTTTCAACTCAAGGAGTTCCACCTGATTGAGTCGGTAAGGGGCTTTGGAAGGTGGTTCTGATCCTGGCAAGACCTCGATCTTGTGATCCACCACCCGCCTTGGAGGTAACTCAGCAGGTAACTCATCCGTCAAAACATCCTCAAACTCCTTAATCACTTCGCGAAGCACCTTCGGAAGTTTAGTCGTGTCCCCTGATGTTTCCTCTTGCCTATCACCCGCCATCAAATCTGCAACCCGCATCAAACACATGACCCTGTCGTTGAAGTCCATCTGTTTGCCTTTGATCAAATTCACTGCAAAGTCATCAACCTTCCGCGCCTTCCGGATCAGCCTCACTCCCAGCTTCCCCCCTTTAACTCTAACGTTTAACCTTAAAGGTTTCCGCCTAAGTTCCACTTCAAACCTGTCCAAGAAAGTGTTCCCCAAAACCGCATGGATATCATCCATCTCGCACACCGTGAAGTTCTCTGTGAACTCCAACTTCCCACACGCAAATCGTACGCCCAAGGCCACTTCAGAAGTTTGGTACGTCTTGCCCTTGGCAAAGCGTACCTGAATAGGCTTGTCTGCCTTGGAGGTAGACAAGCCCAACTTCTTCACCAACTTTGGACTTATGAAGGAGTGAGTCGCTCCTGTGTCCACAAGAAAAGTAACATCACGATTAGCAACCTTGGCTTGTAGATACATCAGTCCCGGCGTCTTCTTTGTGGTTCTCAAGGTCACAGTCATCTGGCCCTCCAACAAGTCCTTTGCAACAAACGCATTCATGCTACAGTTACTAACCTTAGGTTTCGTGCACCCCTTAGCAATGTGGTCCGCCTCGCCACAGTTGTAGCAAGTAAACTTAGCGCCATTGCCCTTCTGAGGTGTCTGCCCTTTAGGTTTTACTCTTGTTTGCTGCCGCTTTGCTGCCGGGGCAGAAGTATCCTTCCGGTCCTTCTCACCCCCATCCCACTGTCGCTTGAAGCCCTTGTTCTTCTTCTGGAACTTGTCCGTGCTGCGTGGTTCAAAGGGTTTCTGTTGCTGGACTTCGTCGTCCCCAATTCGCTCCGCTAGCTTCAAAAGTTCGGCACTTGTATCTGGTAGCTTTGGCATCCGAAAGAGAGCCTTCTCTGAGCTAGACTTGAGTCCCTCAAGGAATATACATATCTTGGTCTCCTCAGTCCACTTGGAGAACGAATCCAGCTTGGCACTGAACTCGCGCACATAAGCGCTTAAGGTCCCCGTCTGCTTCAGTCTCACCAACTCAACACCGTCCCGAATCCTTTGATACTCCGGAGTGAATCGTCCTGCGAGTAACTCCTTGAACTCTTTCCAACCAAGCGCCGAGACGGTCAAGGCATGCTCATCCCTGTATGCAGTCCACCAGAGAAGCGCATGGTCTTCCAAGAACGTAACCGCCGCTCTCATCTTGTCAGACTCCTTAGCCTGTTGCGCCTCAAAGTATAGATCCAACTCAGTTAAGAAATCCTTAACCTTGCGAGCCCGTCCTATACCTGAAAACGGGATCGGCAAATTCATCTTACAAAGCTTCCTGGTAGACGAGGAACTTCCTTGGCCTGCCTCAAGCTCGGCGATACGTTTATCCCTGGAAACCATACCCTCCTGCATGGTCTTCATCATCTTGATGAGTTCCGCATACAGGGCTCCTTGACTTCCCGCGTCTGAATCGTTGGGCACCGCTGGCAAGACTTCATCTTGCTGCAACGGTGCCGCAGCTGGTACAGGGCTCCCTTGACGTTGGGGCGAAGGTTGTCGGTTGTCGTCCCCTGACTGTGCCTCGGGGCTAGCTCGAGTCGATCTGCTCCCGTTAGCCGCTCCTCGTTTCTTGGTCTTCCTCTTGGAACTCTGTCCTTCATCGGCCATCGCTCCAAGTGTTCATCTAGAAACGCTGATCCACTTCGTGTCTTGCGTTCCTCCTCAAGCGTCTAGCCTTCAGCCGCTACCTCAAGTTCTCGCTCACCGAAGCGTCGGCTCTGATACTACTTTTCGCGCACCTACCGCCTTGTTGCGTCAGCGGAAGCTCTAACTTAGTAGGTCGCAAACTTTACACCGCTAACCTGCAAACACAATCACAAGTTAGCGTCCATGCACCACTTACCTTAGTTCTGTTTGGTCCGGATCGAAGCCAGACCGTCTCCTTATTCATCAAGCTCAGCAGTTCCTAAGTCCCGACTTAGATCCGCCTAAGTCGATCCCAAACATGAGCAAGTCACAATATGACTTGAGGCAAACTTCCCATAAAGTCCAGGGTCCTAAACAGTGCTTCTAGCACAGCTAGCGGTCCAACCGCCCGTGATGTCCTTCTGGGTCTAGGCTCCTGAACGGTGGTCTAACCCGCCGACTTGTTCCCTAGTCTTGCCCCAGCCCTTACATCGTTCCTAAGTTCAGACATCTAAGTCTGGATCGGAACGTGCCTTGGAACCGGTCCAGCCATCACCTCATGCCCCCAGAGTCCGCCCGCCGAACCCTGGGGTCGGGTGACTCGTCCTGACCCACCCAGGCATCGAGCCCCCCTCATATATACTTTTGGGGATCGGCGGCCCCGCCCTCCTCTTTGGTCCCTGAAAATTATACCACAATCCTATTGTGGTTCGGCCATAACTTCCAACTCGGAGGTCAGATCGAGGAGTGTTATATATCACTGGAAAGCTCTCGACGAGACCTTTTCAATGATACCTCACTTGCCTCGAGATCTTATGTGGAGCTCCGTCCACGACCTAAAACGTCGCTGGAGCTCCAACACTTAGCCATTTTTCCGAAAACCTGTGGTCCAGACCCAGACTCAAACCCTGTGGTTCGTCTGCATCTCGGACTCACGTCTCGGTCCCACGTCTCAGACCTATGTCTGAGACTCATGTTTCAGCC
Source organism: Asterella californica (assembly GCA_036924285.1). Taxonomy (NCBI): domain Eukaryota; kingdom Viridiplantae; phylum Streptophyta; class Marchantiopsida; order Marchantiales; family Aytoniaceae; genus Asterella; species Asterella californica. The sequence continues at coordinate 1,925,922 of JAYKYS010000013.1, forward strand.
CGTTCTTAGACTCTCCCTCTTAGGTCAGCGTTCGTCTGGGCCCCCCTTGGGATAGACCCTTATGTCATAACCCAAGGTTCCAACCTTGGTTCAGAGAACCACTTAAGGTTCATCTGATCCCGACTTCCCGGCCAAGCCGTTAAGTCTTACTCGCAGCGTTCACAACCTAGCGCAAGTCCGCTAGGGTTCTGTTGTTCGCGTCTACGCCCGATCTTGAGAATGAGGGGCGCGACAGTTGAAGTGGATAGCATATATCAAGTCCTTGAACCCAAAGTTTAGACATATTGCAGGGAAGGACAATCCTGTGACAGATATGTTATCAAGAGCTAGGTATTACGATGAGAAAGAAATGATAGATGATCAGGAGGATGTGGGAACAGAGTTCTATTCTAGTGCTCTTGCTAGAAGAGATAGAAGCTGTTTTGCAGCCTCGTTGGAGGTTTTTGAGGAAACTGTGTACAGTTTTTGAGCTACATTTGCCAAGATGAAGGAAAAGTATTGGTGGAAGGGTATGTATAAGGATGTAGTACAGTTTGTTTCATCCTGTATACCTGCCAGATGTACTCCAATGTACGCCATCGTGATGGATTGCATCTTACTTATCCTTTAGCTATTCATTATAAATGGGTAGTTGATCTGATAACTATTCCATTTGGACTTGGACAAATGAGGTATCTACTCTTGGCTAGAGAAGATCTATCTAACCAAGTCGAAGGCCATGCTCTGAGGACGAAGACCACTGCTAGTGTCTGCTGCTTTCTACTTGAAGATGTTATTTGTAGGTATGGGTGTGTGGGAAAGATCACTGCAGATAGGGGTGAGCTGGATGCACAAGAAGCAGTTGAGTTCTTCAAGCGATTGGGAATCAAGTTGGCGTTAACCACTGCTTACAATCCTGAAGGGAATGACAAGAGCGAAAGAGGTCATCCGCCAATCATCAAAGCTTTGGTAAAAGCTTGCAAGGGTAAGATCCGTGAATGGCCTAGACTGTTACCATTTGCTTTGTGGGTAGATCGTACAACTCATAGTACCGTTCTAGGTTACATGCCAGCAGAGTTGATACTAGGGCAAAAACCTATGATGCCGATTGAAGAGGTTGTACCTACTTGGAATGTTTTGCCATGGGAAGATGGTAGAAGTTCGGAGGATCTTCTTGCATTAAGGATCTAGCAGTTAGAACGAAGACCTGAGGATGTTGCCAAAGCTGTGGAAAGGTTAAAGACTACTAGAGAGAGAAACAAAGACAGATTTGATAGAACGCATAGATTACGACCCAAACCAGTTAAGGAAGGTGATTGGGTGTTAGTCTATGATAGTAGTCTTGATAATCAACATAGCGCTATCAGAAAGTTTTCCAAGAGATGGTTCGGACCTTATGTGGTGTTAGAAGTTTATGATAATGCCACATACTCTTTGAGAGAGTTAGATGGTGCAGTGCTCAAGATACCAGTCGCAGTGAAGAGAATCAAGCTCTTTAGAAGGAGAGGGAAGGACCAGAACATTGCAGAGCTTACTGAGTATGAAGCTAAAGACTCAATGGAGGTTGAAGATGAATTTGAAGCTGAAGCTGAAGAGTCTTGATCTGGATCTGGCACATACCGGAGGATGTGTAGGTTCAGAGGGGGTGGATGTCGCGCTACTTGGCGACTACATGCTTGACTTCTACTCCGACGCTTAGGTTTAGTAGTTCTAGAAGTTAGCTCATACTACTTCTAGTCCTTTATGTATATGTTTGACACCTTTGCATACGGTGTTAACATTATTTTGAGTCCTAGTAGGCTGATAGTATGTTAGTTATCTTGTTCAAGCATTTGTGCGCTTGTGTAAGTGACTTCTTACTTGTCTATGACATTCAATGTACATAACTTAGGGTTTCCATGCTGACAGGGGTTTGAGCTCATGGGTTGTACTTACTTGTCGCCCATGCACGCTTTCTAGCTGATTTAAGTTAATTTTCAGAGCTACGTGTCGTTTTAGGTAGTTTAAGTTTTACGCTGGCACTCTAGGGGGTTTGACGTGGTAGCCTATGAGTGCAGATAAGTTACCAGGTAGTTTAAGGCACAAAATGACAGTCAAGTGGAGCTATGAACTCCCATTGGTCCATTTTTGTCTTTTGTAAAACTCTAAGTTTAGAAACAGAGCTCTAGAGTGGAGTTCGAGCATTTGGTGAGGTATCTTCGAAATCTGAGAACACAGGAAGAGAGAGCTCGTCGTGCCAAGCACTGTCAGTGAAATTTTTGCTCGATTTGGGTCAATAAACAAGGAGTTATGCCCAATTGAAGTTCGGATTGTGCCAAAATTGCGTCATTTTTGTTGATTTTGGGGTTTTCGGTGCCAATTGCAGCAGAATTGAGGAAATCACGTCAAAACTTCGTAGTTGCGTTCACTGTCAGGAGGGCTACGACTGTCCAAAAGGTTTCGAATCATTTGAGTGATTGAGTAATTCAGGACGGCCGCTGAAGCAAAGGGGGTCTGAAAAGCTCTTAATCTAGAGCAGCGACTTTAGAGAAGGAGATATGGAGTTCTACAAACAATCAGGAGTCCCAATTTCACAGGAGTGTTCAGCAAGCTGTGAACTACAAATCTTGTATGAAACTCCGAAGTTGATCAAGCCAATTTCCTGTTATAGGTCGAAATAGCTATCTGGGTACCAGAAATTGCCGTAATTTCTCTGTTCAGAAAGTTTCTACCCATATCTCGATGCTCTGAACTGATCTCAAGCTGAAACTTCATATGTGTATCCAATAGGACCTCATTTACATGTAGGAGAAGTTATGAAGTCTACACCTTCATAGTTTTCTTCTCTTTGTGTGTCAAAGTTCACCGCTTAAACCTATTACTACTAGTTAGACCTAAATTTCGCTTTTTGAACATATTAGAGGATCCTACACAACTGTGTGAGTGTTTATAGCCCCTGTTGTGACCTGAAAGCCAACCTCTTGAGTAAACAACCACAGCCAGAAGCCCGGCACTTTCCTAGGTAGACAGATCACACTTCGACAACGGACCAAGGTATTCTGGAGGAGGTATGAGCAGTGTTGTCTCCGCACAACCGTGTACTTGTAAAGGCAGGGGTCGCTCGAGAAAGATCATCTTTCTGGACGGTGGAGTGGTGGCACAGAGTTTTCCACCGGTCAGAAGTAGAGAACCGTGGATATGAGTTGGAGAAAAAGATTATGATGATGATCTCAAAGAAGTGACATGTACTTCAAAGTACTACATGCCTCTTCCTAGAAGACAGAGATGAGAGGAACGGATGGAAGGTGGAAGCTTACCAGGAGCCGAGAAGCGTCTTCTGGGGAAGTTGTATCTTCATCTTTTCCCAAGGTCCAAAAGATGAGATACCTTGGAGATCAGGACGTGGAGTTCCCGGAAGCTATCTGGGAAGGATAGGTCGTCAACTGGAGCGTCTTCTTCCACGCCTACGTCCAGGTCGAGCTACTGTACTTGGATATCCCAGCAGGAGAGCATCTTACTCCCTTCTTCTGTTATCTGTATGTGTCCAAGAGAGACCTGAAGGAAGACCAGTTGGTCAAGTATGGGTCAGCTGGACAACGAGAGGTGAAGGAAAAGATCTTTGAGGAAGAAGATCAGAAAGCTGCCATGTCTTTTTCTCTCACTTTCATGTCTCAAGCAGGACCAAGCACTCAGCAGAAGTTGATTACGATGCGAGAAGATGACTCCGACGACGTAGAAGACGCGTTGTCACTGAGGAAGATGAGACCTAGGAGTGTGTCCCAGAAGAGTACATCCTTCCCAATCATCCACTCGGGATCCAAGTCAGATTCACAGCATGACACGCCTAGCACCGAGATCGCACGGAAGACAGCTTCTGCGACTACAGAGAGTTTTCCGAAGACTCCAGAAGCCAAGACATGGATTGATGTACCGACTACGGCTAGAGGAAACACAACGAAGAGGACTACTTCTGCAGTGGGAAGAGATCTTCCATCTCGAAGATGAGAGTAGCATCTTTCCGTGCGTAGAAGGAGAAGAGGTATCCATGTGTCTGGAAGACAGGAAAGTCGTCACAGAACGATTTGTGAGGATGAATTTATCTTCTGCGAGAAGACGGCTGGAAGAGTTCAGTGTCTTCTTCAGCTCAGAGATTCAGCCAGCAATGGAGTTGGTGGAGAAGCATGATGACTTAGGAGAAGCCACTGCAACTTGGATTCGATCTTTGAACCTTGATGCAGCAAGAGGAGATCGAGAAGTAGAAGCTGGAAGTCAACCTTCGCACCACGGAGAAGATTGCAACGAAGCACAAGGCGGAAGCTTCTGCTTCTGCCAAGAAGTTGGCGTAGCTGCGGAAGAGCAACCATGAGTTGCAAACACGACTTCAGCAGCGCGAGCAAGAAGTTCTACGGATCAAGAGTAAGCTCACTAGTCTCGCAAAAGAAAAGATGACTTGGAGTGCACAACGGCAAGCTACGGAAGCTCTGGCCGCAGCAGAGAAGAAGCAGCGGGAAGAAGCAGAAGCTCGAGCCGGGGATCATGACATATATGAAGGAAGTGCTTCAGAAGAAGTTCAACTTTGCTGCGAGAAGGAAGCTTCTTATCCTGGCTCGTGACTAAGATGATGCTTCTAGGGAGATGTTAGTGGACTGCAAGGAGAGTATGTTTCGCTACCTGGATCGGCAGATCGAGGGTCTGAAGACTCTTTATGGCCTTCTCTCGATTCTTCAGCATATCGCTAGTTTTCTCATGCGTCAAGACCAGCAGTTGACAAGGATCTTGACAAGGAGGAGTTCGACCTCGCTGTCCACTTGGTGGTGATAGCACTGGAAGTCGAGAAGACGATAGAAGAAGCCTCAGAAGACAAGGTGTCTTCTGGAAGATCAAAAGACAAGACGTCTTCTGAAAGACAAGAAGTAGAGGTGTCTTCCTAGGTGTTTAAAGTGGAAGAGGTGACTACATTTGACCATTGTGAGGTCATCTGAGCTCCCAACGTCAAACAGGTGGAGCAGAAGAGTCAGGAAGCGTAGGTGGACTGAGCTTCTCAAAAGCCTCTTCTGTCTTCTGAAATCACACTTGAAGCCACATTACTAACATCGAAGAAGAACCATCTCAACCGCACCAGAGGTACCAGTAGGGCTTCCCACGTTATCAGAAGCTGAATTAAGAGATCAAGCAGGTAAGGATCAAGTAGAGATCACATCTGAGGATCAGGAATAGATAGTAGAGGTAGGTAGTTAATTAACATGGCTATTTTGGATAGAAAGTGAAGTCTGCTATTTTAAAATAAGAAGCTCTCTCTGTATTTTTAGATGACTGTCCATGTGACAAAATAGGCAACGGTAGGAGTAGGAAAGTCATTCTAAACTGAAAAGGGAACCGAAGCCTAAGAGGCGGTGGTCTTCTGACAGCGTCTAATTTCCCTGGGTGTGAGTTGTGATTGGAAGGGATCTCCCTCTTGCGACTCAAAGACGATTGTATAAAGTAGATGTCAAAGTAAGATTTCACCCACATTACACATGCACACATACGTACACTGCACGAGCGGAGTTGGGTTACACATAGAATAGGTCCGCACTTCCGCTCTCAACAGGAGATCGAAAGGTGTAACAACAATGGTAGACATCATAGAACAAGGAATGGCATCATCATGCAGTCTTGCTTCTAAGTTGGTGTGTCGAGAAATTGTGACACGAAGTGGATGGAGTGAGCTTCCACAAGCCAATGTACCATCTTCTTGGAGAATTGATTTCAGATTTGATTGCAAAAGCTTTGTCTGTGTCTTTTGCGGAACGGGTTTCATCAAATTCGTACCCAATTGTGCATGAGAAGCATTCTTCTTGAGTGGTGGTGATTGTTAGAAGCTGTGCAGAGTCCAAGCTTATCTCATCCAGTGGAGCACTTCGGATCTACGTACGGACTGATCTATAGGAGAGTGGTCCCTGAAGTCAGAGTAGTTAGAGCAATGACAGAAGAAGGAAGAAGCCTTCTTTTCACAACGGAAGACGACATCTTCGATTGGAAGACTGTGTAACTACAAGCAAGGATGGCTATTTACTTAGGATCCGGACTAGAAGCCTATCTGAATCTAAATTTCTACTTTTCCTCTTGTTTCGTCTTGTTTGGACTTTTCTTTTTTTCTCATCATTTCTCATCTTTCCATCCTCCCACATTCTTCTATGTAACTTTCGAGATTTCTATTGAGTATCCGTGGAGGTGAATGTCGCTGTAGTGCTGCAGGAAGATCGATTCCGTAGATAGAAACCTAGGAAGGTAACATGAGACATACATCATATAATTAATCTAACCCCGTTGGACATTGAAGAGCAATGTGTGATAGGCATTGACAATTTGATATTTAAGAAACAGGGACAGTCTTCTGGAGGTGTTAAAAGCCGAGTTGAACCTCAGAAGCCGAGAATTGCTTCGGGAAGATCGTCGTGGGAAGATTGGAAGCCGTGACCTGGAAGCAGAAAGCGTCTTCTCAGACTTCTCAGTGGGTATTTGTGTGATATTTTAAGTAGTAGTTGTATGTTTGGATCTAGAGCACCTTCTGAAGGGTCTGGAAGCCGTGTGGTTTTGTGAGAAGACGAGATTTCTAGACAAATCCCGCATATTTTTGAGTTTAGATAGATCTTAGAACTTAGAGCAACGATACTAGTGTAAATCTTCTTGGGGAACAAAATCTTTTATGCTATAATGGGCTAAAGGAGAAATTTTGAGACACTACAGAGTATATATGCTACCCAACTTTCAAATGATGTACCTTTTTCGTGTTTTTAGTGTTTGTTACTTAAATTTTTTTATCCAAGATTGCAAAGTGAACTTCTGGAATGTTTTCGATGAAGATAAAATCTTACGAATATTCATAGTTTGCTGTCATAGGAGTAAAGCTAGACGACGAAGTTCTTCTCAAGTGGACTTCTATGAAAGAAGTCTTCGTAACAAGTGAGTGGGAAGTATGGCGAAGTTCTGAGAACAAACTAGTTACTACAAAGTTGAAGAGAGTGAGTTAAATTGTAAGAAGAGTTTGGAAGATGATTGCTTTTTCTTGAAGAGGGCTTCTTCATATAAGAGTTGGTCTTCAAGACTGAAACTGTAGTTGGAAAAACACTTCTTAGGAAGAGTAGAGGCTTATTCAGTAAACCTTAATGTGAAATCTGTGTTCCTCTATCTTCATGGAAGAAGATTAGTAACATTTCAATAGTATTTTGCATTCTTCATTCATTCACAATTTATCTTCTTGAAATTTTTATCTATGTTGTTGGAAAAGTCCTTGATCAAGAACTATTTCGTTGGTGTGTATTCAATTTATCAGGTTGTGTTTGGGTTTGGTTCTTTGTCAAACTAAAGACTCTCATCCGGATATTGTTCTACTCCGTGAGAATAACATAAAACTTTTAAAATTATCATTGTGACGCTTTTCATACTGTAATTTGTGTAATTATTAACTGTAATTTCGTGAGGACGATCTTTAATTTACTATTTTCGATACATTTGGTTCCTCTAGGTTGTTACAAAAATGCAGAAGTCAGAGAATCTTTGTATGAAGCAAGTACACTATGTATAGAAAACATAAAAATCTTTATTGATGCATAGATCAAGAGTACATCATGTTTTGAGTTTTTCATAAACTCATATTGCTGCAGAATAGTACAGCTTCGTTACACCGTATCAGTTTCATCCGTTATTATTTTGCCCTAATAAGTTTTCAGTGTTAAAAAAAAATCTTGGTCAAACATTTGCGTATGGGTAGATTGCACGAAGGTTGAGATTTCTATGGTGCTCATTCCTCATACTTTCAGCCATAGTAAGAGAATATTCAGAAGGTAATCATCTCTGTCATGTCGGCAAAGTCAAGAGGAAAGGAGGATGAAAATCACTAAAACTTAAACACCTTAGAACCTTTCACGTTCAATGTGACTCGACGGTTTCGCAGTCACACTTTGTCAAAACATACTTTGACCTTAAATACCTTAGAACTATTCGACCAACTAGCAGAAATCAAAATTTAGAGCAATATAAGGAAATTTATTTCAAACAACATAACATAATAAACAATACCCGCATCATCATTGCATGTACCAAAGAACTCTTAATTGCCGTCTCTTGACTGAGTTGGTCCTTGTGGGATAAAAGAGATTACATCTTTACGTAGAGACTACATCAAATAGAGAACAAGAAAGCAGAAGGGTCAAAGGTTACTTACATTATGACGAGCAAATTCAAACGATAAAACTATCAATAAGTCCAGCTTGTCTAAAGCTTCTTCATCTATTGCATTCACCGCTCGACAGATGTCTTCTTTATCCATCCATTGTCACTTGATCAGATCATGTAAATCATCTTGTGTAATAAAAGAAATAAGAAAATGCCATTCTTCTCTTATCACACAGCCGGTTTTTTTATCTAGTGACCTTTTCTTCTTAACAATCGACATGTTTATATCTGAATAGAAATGACGACATCGAGGTCAAAGTGTGCCAAAGAACCACTAAACTGTAACAAAAGACCACAAAAACATACAAGTAAATAACCAGTAAACCTTGACAAAAAATCACGAAAACATGCAAGCAACTATAAAACTCGAGCCCTAAATCCTAACTTGATCAGTACAATTTACTTGAAGTCGTATGAGCGATTTCAGGAGTTTAGTCACGATCGCACTAATCTCAATGTGATGAAGTCAAATCGCACTGATCAGTGAGGTTTGCAGTGCAAGGAATGGTTTCACACTGAGATCACTCAAGGCATACTAAGTAATCGCATTGATTGATCTCAGTTTGAGTTTGACCACGAGACGCATTGATCTCACTGTGATTCACGACCCTCTGTTTGCATATTATTAAAAGAGATTGCAGTGCACTAGTTCTCAAAGATTGATCCGCTGGAATGACAAGGTACAAAGTTCTATACATCGAATCACAAGGGTATAAAGTTCTCTACAGATGCAATTATCGAACTCACCTTATGGTCCCACATATGTGTGTAACACTATGTTCGGTTCGCTTCTATGTCTTTGTCACGGAACTGATCCTCCATCTTGCCTCTCTACCTTGTGGTCAAATGCACCTTGTCAAAAAGTGCACCCACTAGCCTTCTCTCTATGCCTCAATTAACAATACTCAGAGAATCTTACAGACCTTAAAGCCTCTTGCTAAGCCCTCAAAAAGCTCACATTCAACGACCTAAATGTGATGTAAACTCTTGTAAGACTAAACCTCTTTATAAACCCTTGAAAAGTCTTACATTCAGTCAAACATCGCAACTTAATAGACAAAGGAAGTTCAAAAAAATAGAACATGTCTACCTGAACCGTGGATAATGAAGTAGATTTTAAAAAGATTTACTCCCAAAATCAAAGTTACATGTTATCAAGCTTCTAGATAACTTCTTTGATTTTCTCGGACGATTTTTTGACTTTATGCAATTTAACAAACAAAGACATATACCTTTTCCTACTATGTTCCTTCTCGTGACTCTCTCTAGCTCTTTTCTTTTTTTTTCAACGTGATCATTCGACATTCAACAAATACCTTCTTATACTATGCTTTTTCTCGTATACTCTCATCATACAAATTCAGCACTCTCTTTTTTATATTCTTGTTGCTTCTTGATCTCTCTCATTTCTAGATATGTCTTGCATCGACTCAGGTACATCAGGTATAGCTCCTCGGCTCATCTCGTCTTTTCCACCTCCTTCTTCTTCATAAATTTTTTTCTCCTCATCAATCAGACTCATCTCATCCTCACCGCAATTAGAGATATCCATATCTTCATCCCATTCTTCAGTGTATCAAGAGAAAGTATTCTCATATCGAGGAAGAGTACTTTCTCATGAAAACTGAGAATCATATCCTAAAAGTTCTTCTTTTGATGGGATTCCAAATGCAGTGACAATAAGAGGATCAATGTTGACACAACTACCAAAACCGCATTGATTCGATAAAAGTGATGACACTTTCTATTCAACTTCTCTTCGAAAGTCAATCGGTTCAACATTGCATCTTATGTGAGTCCTCCTTCCGTGCTATCTTGAATTTTCTTCATTTTATTATACATGTCAACTTACTTTTCAAATCTCTTTTTCAATTCTATACCAATTACAACAAGAAATCCATTTTTCTCAGAAAGAGATAGTGGTAATCATCAACTTACAAAAATATTCTAACTTCAGTTAAAGGAATAATTCTCTGGAACTTTGAAACCCCTATTAGTATCGCGTGCCATATTCGTACCGGTTCTTCTATTTGATCATGAGAATACCCATACCACCAACCCGGACAGGACAAGTAACATTCACAACACCAATCTTGCCCGGAACTTCACGTTCTCATCCATAACTCGTTGTCTCTGTTTAGTTTGATGGTAAAAATAACATCAAAGGCCCCACAAGTGTCGTAGCTCCTAGCTCGGATAGTCATGTTGTCCACTACTATATGTGGTAATCATATATCATATTGTAATAAGGAGGCGTCTGTTGTTCAAGAAAACCTCGGTGGGTGGTACACCCGTGTAAACGTCCTTAAGCTTCAAGACTGATGCAAAATTCTGAGCGCATCGTTCCAAATTTGAAATTATGAATTGAGATAAACATGAGAGATTGTGACCTGGCAATTATGTGAGTGAGTGACTTGTCAGAAATGCGGAAGCAATAAAACAGAAAACCTGTTTCACGACACAGATGAGAGATTTCAAGAGAGATTTACTGCACTGATCCAAAGATGTAAGTCGTACATCACCGACGGGAACCACATGAAAGAGAACCTGAGACAGGAGACAATGAGCCGCGCTCACAACGTCTATGTACGCAAACCTGCCTCTAAATTGAATTACTGGAAATAACGTTACTCTAACGTTCCGCGCTGATGAGACTGTGAGAGTTGCTAACTACTATTGAACTAACACTCCCACTTAGTAAGTAACTCTCACTCAACGATTATCACATAGTCTTAACATCCTTACCAGCCTATAGTGATTCTCTTTGGTCAAGGGTTTAGTGAAAATGTCTGCCAGTTGATCCTCACTAGAGCAGTATAACACGCTGATAATCTTATCAGCCACATGCTGATTTATGAACTTGTACCGAATATCAATGCTTACTCCTATCATGAAACTTGGTAGTTCCTAGAAGAGAAATTGCACTTTTGTTGTCACAAAAGATGGTGACAGTGCTGGTTGCACATTCAGGTCGGACTTCCTTCAACAATTCCCGTAGCCAGATAGCTTCTGCTGCTGCTTTGGACATTGCCAGGTATTCAGCCTCTGTTGTAGAAAGTGCCACAGATTTCTGTCGAGTACTGCTCCAACTGACTGTAGCACCTGAGAGTAAAAAGCAGAATCCGGAAGTAGACTTCCTAGTGTCTGAGTCACCAGCCCAATCCGCATCTGAATAACCCAACAACAGGGACGGCTTCTCTAGACGTTTGTAACGTAGAGTAGAGTTGACTGTGCCCTTCAAGTAACGGAATACTCTCTTGACAGCTACCCAATGTGCAAGTCCTGGATCAGACATGAACTGAGCCAGTGAAAATGTAGAGAGAGCACATCAGCGATCCAACTGCACTCTCATAAGGTATAACTTTCATCTGCTCCTTCTCTTCGTCTGTAGTGGGAGACTCTTCACGAGATGGACGCCTTCCCACAGCCATTGGTGTACTCAGCGCCTTTGCATTCTCCAGGTGAAAAACAGCAAGCTTCTGCAAAATGTAAAACGTCTGGAACAAGTCCATAATGCCACTTAAGACATCATAACTGATGTGTATGCCCAGGTAATGGTGAACCTGTCCTAAGTCTGCCATCTCAAATTCGTGACTAAGAAGCATCTTGGCATACTGCATCAGCTCCAGATTAACAGCCATGAGTAGAATATCATCTACGTAAAGTGCTAGAATTAAAATTCCAAGCTGATCAGTAAACAAATAGATATTTGTGTCAGCTCCCACTGGCTTGAAACTTATCTTCTTAAGATAAGTATCCATACGCTGAAACCAAGTCCTTGAGGACTGTTTCAAACCATAGATAGACTTCCTTAACTTGCAAACCAAAGTAGGATCCGCTGGTGACAGACCTTCTGGCAGCTTCATGTAAACCTCTTCTTCCAGAATCCCATTCAAGAATGCAGTCTTCACGTCCATCTGGTGGATATGCAAGCCAAACTGCACAGCAATAGCCAAGAGCACACGAACTGACTGCATCCTGATTACTGGAGAAAATGTCTCTTCATAATCTAATCCCTTGATTTGTGAAAACCCTTGGGCAACTAGACGAGCCTTATATCTCAAAACTGTACCATCAGGTTGAGTTTTGAGTTTAAAAACCCAACGACAACCCACAACATGACGATCTGCAGGCAATGGAACTAACGTCCAAGTTGACATCTTCTCCATAGCTTGGAGCTCTTCAGCAATTGCTCTCCTCCAGTGCTCACACTCCGGACTGGACACAGCTGCTGTATAAGAATCAGGTTCCTGAGGTAAAACTGATGCTTGAAGTGCTGAAACAAACAGCGACCGTGGTGGCACAAAGGATGCTTCATCATATCGTACAGGAGGCTTCCTTTGACGAGTAGACCTCCTTAAGCTTGTGACCTGCTGAGATCCCTGAGAAGGCACACTTACTGTATCTCCAGATCCATGATCTACCTCAAGATCCACAAACAAATCTTCTATCGCTTGATCTTTGTCATGAGGAGTCCAGTCACTCATCTTTATGCCAGGTCCTTGATCAGATGAACTTGTGCCCAAGCTGTTACGTGGAGAAGCTGCACCTGCTCCAGGAGAAAAACTTGGAATAGCACCAGGAGAAACCACGTGACTAGGGGAAGCAAAACTGGGTGAAACATTAGATGCAGGAGGCAGGACACTAGGTGAGATAATAGGAGGTCCTGGTACAGAAAATGTTTGAACAGATGAAACTGATTGAGCAGGAGGAAAAAATGACAATTTAGGATGCCCAGAGGGAGACACAGAGTCAACGTTACTAAGAGAAGTAGATGGTACTGAAAAATCCTCAGGATTCAGAATGGAAGACTTCAGGAAAACATCCTCGTGAAAGACTACATCTCTTGAGAAGAGAATATTTCGATTACTGACTCTAGCTAACTTGTATGCCTTGGAATTTTCACTATAACCAAGAAAGATGCACCGTTCACTCCTAGAATCAAGCTTCTTACGAGTGGTTGTATCAGGTACTAGTGCGTAGGCTGTGCATCCAAATACCCTGAGATGAGAAATATCTGGTACTCTACCAACCCACAAATGATAAGGAGTAACATCCGGAGCCAAAGCCTTTGTGGGACAACGGTTGAGAATGTAGCATGATGTTACAAGTGCTTCTCCCCAATAAGACTTTGGTAAACCAGCGTGTATCAACATCGACCGCACCATCTCAGTCATAGTTCTGTTTTTCCTTTCACTGACTCCATTCTGTTGTGGCGTATAAGGAGTAGTCAGTTGATGACTTATTCCTTTCTCAGCACAAAACGAGTTAAATTCCTGAGAAACATACTCTCCACCATTATCTGATCGCAGAGTCTTCAACTTCTCACCAGTAGTACGTTCAGCAACGGCAAGGAACTCTTTGAAGATCTTGAAACAATCAGATTTGCTCCTCAATAGATACACATAGGTGTATCTCGAGAAATCATCTGTAAAAGTAAGGAAATACTTGTACCCAGAACAAGTAGAGGGAGAAATAGGACCGCAGATATCTGAATGAACTAACTGCAACAAAGCTGTAGCTCTAGTATCTCCTCCAGTGGGAAAAGCGTCACGGGTCTGCTTTCCCAGAAGACAAGATTCACATCTTACGTGAGAAGAAGTGAACTTGGGTAAACCATTCACCATTCCCTTCGCCTGAAGTTGTTGAATTCTGGTTTCACCAATGTGACCAAGTCTCAAGTGCCAAAGATTATATGCCTCTGAAACTTGAACAGCTTCCACCGGAGAAGTAGCAGCTGCAGCAAAGACAGGGTAAACAACATCTCCCAACTTGTAAAGACATTGTTGCAGTGGGCAATCTGCCAAAAACTCGCCTCCTGCAAGTTCAAGCCGACAAGAACCACGAGAAAACAACAAAGATCCTCCTTTGTTGTCAAAATATCATGCAGAAAATAGGTTCTTCCGTCAGTTTGGAACATGGTAGACCTTCGTGACCTCTACCTCCTCTCCATGAGGTAACTTAACGACCACTGTACCAATACCAGCAATGGGATGAGAAGAGTTGTCACCAAAGAAAACATTCTGAGATGAAGTGATTACTGTGTAGGAATGAAAATAATCACGATTAGCAGCCATATGATGTGTGGCTCCTGTGTCAATGTACCAAGAATCATCTTGATCGGTGACAACAGCTTCAGAAACAGTCAACACCCTCCTTTGCGCAGCAGGAGCATCACTTGCCATTGGGTTCGATTTCTCCTTGGAGGCTTGTTCAGACCGCTTCTTCTGCTGCAACTTGAAGCAAGTATCAATAACGTGCCCCGTCTTCTTGCAATACCTGCAAAATGTATTGCCACTCTTCTCTACGGATCCATTAGAACTAGAACCTTGGAATTTCTTGTCTTTTGAAACCACGTTCTTTTTCCTCATCGTCTTCTTTTGGGAATAAAAAAGTTGTGCTGAATCGGTTGTCCCATGTCTTCGTTTCTGCTCAGCTTCATGACGCAGAAGAATACTAGTAAGACCAGCAAGAGTCAAATTAGGAATGGCACGTAGCGTCTGCACTAAAGGTTGTAAACTATCAGGTAGGCTGCTGATAAGATTCATGATAGCCTCATCATCCGGAACTGTTACGGCCATAGACTCTAACTGAGCAATAATGTATTTGAATTCTTGTAAATGAGGGCCAACAGGCTGTCCCTCAGAAAGCACAAGATTCCTGAACGGATCTTTCAGATTGGCTTTAGTCACCAAATCAGTAGAATCAAAAACTGCCATCAAAGTATCGAAAATGGCCTTCGAAGTAGTGCATGACAAAACATACTTCTGAAGGTTCAAACTCAATGCAGTGTTAAGAACCAACTGTGCCTTAAGGTCCTTCTTCTCCCAAGCAACTTGAGCAGCAGGGTCAGTTGCGGGTCTGACTTCAGATCCATCTACGATCGGCAGCAAATCTTCAATCTTCAAGAAAATAGAAATAGCACGTTTCCAGATATGGAAGTACTCTCCATCAAACCGAGGAATCATATCAGCCCGTAGGTTTGTACCCATTGCGGAATGAATCTGTGATCACAAAAAGCTAATGCCTGATAGCTAGATGCTTGACAACCGCAAGCAGATCTAAATCAAGAACATCGCTCTGATACCATGTCAGAAATGCGGAAGCAATAAAACAGAAAACCTGTTTCACGACACAG
Source organism: Asterella californica (assembly GCA_036924285.1). Taxonomy (NCBI): domain Eukaryota; kingdom Viridiplantae; phylum Streptophyta; class Marchantiopsida; order Marchantiales; family Aytoniaceae; genus Asterella; species Asterella californica. The sequence goes on from JAYKYS010000013.1 coordinate 1,941,235, forward strand.
ATGAGAGATTTCAAGAGAGATTTACTGCACTGATCCAAAGATGTAAGTCGTACATCACCGACAGAAACCACATGAAAGAGAACCTGAGACAGGAGACAATGAGCCGCGCTCACAACGTCTATGTACGCAAACCTGCCTCTAAATTAAATTACTGGAAATAACGTTACTCTAACGTTCCGTGCTGATGAGACTGTGAGAGTTGCTAACTACTATTGAACTAACATGACTATTAACCTAACGAGCGTTAGGAGGGCTGGTAACCTTGAGAGTGCACACGAGAGAGATGCAGCCAAGCGTGGACATCGCTCGGACATACTTCATTCCATAATCTGGGAGTAACCGCCAGAAGGAAGTTTTGCAGGCACCCGTCCTCGTTCTCCTCCCTCTCAACTGAACGTTACATCCACATCAGCCAACCCATCTTACAATGCAAGGAGCTATAGCTAGCAGCAGGCTGGGCGAGTTTCAAAACCGATGCGGGAAACCCTTAAGCTTGTCTCAGTCATTGAGAAGAGAATTTTCTCGATCTTTCTTCACAAACTCACACCATTTTAGTCGACTAAGCTCCTGCTAGCGTTTTCGACATTTTATTTTCACTTATATCACTTGCTGGCTGGTATTCTCAAGATGCATACCGGTCTGTCAGATTACGTATGCGGAAGCACACACAGGAGAAGAGAAATATGCTCCATGAGACATAGAAGACTTGATTCATCGATCAATAATTGAGTACATATCACAGACGAGTTGAACCGTCCAGCAACGGACAACGTCTAAATGTTCAAACATGTCCAATGTCTAAACGTCACAGCCGATAGCAGCGTAGAGAGGAGTTACGAACTATCTCAATCCAACACTCCCACTTAGGACGTGACTCCCACTACACCATATAATCCTAACATGATTCTCCTTTGACAAAGGTTTAATCAAGATTTCAGCTAACTGATCTTCGCTGGAGAAATTGGCCCACAAATATCTGAGTGGACTAATTCAAGTAGATCTGCAGCACGGCTACCTCCTCCTCTAGGAAATGTCTCACGGGATTGCTTACCAGAAAGCAAGACTCACAGTTCACATTTGTCAAAGCCAATTTGAGTAAACCTTCAACCATCCCGCTTGTTTGCATTTGCTGAAGTCGAGCTTGGCCAATATGACCAAGTCTCAAATGCCAAAGAGTAGAAGCTTCAGCAGCATGTAGATCAACCACCTCTCCTGTTACAGCAGGTGCTGCAAAACTGGGATAAACTGCATCTCCCAGTTTATAAAGACAACGCTGCAATGGACAGTCTGCTAAGATCTCTCTTCCTGCAAGCACAAGTTGGCACGAGCCACCGGAGAATAGCAAAGATCCCCCTTTATCATCGAAGTAACGTGCAGAGAAAAGATTCTTCCGTAGATTAGGAACGTTGTACACCTTGGTAATCTCCACTTCCTCTCCATGCGGCAACTTAACAACTACTGTGCCCATCGCAACAATAGGATGAGAGGAGTTATCACCAAAAATACACTTTGAGGTGTGCTGATTACTGTGTATGGATGAAAGTAATCTCTATTGGCTGCCATATGATGCGTCGATCCAGTATCAATGTACCACGAGTCATCACCATCATCAGGAGCATCTTCAGTAACAGTCAGCACTTGCCTCTGAGTCGATGTCAAAGAAGTATCACCTTGATTAGATTTCTCCTTAGAGACCTGAGCCTCCCGTTTCTTCAGGTTCTGATACTTGTTTCTTGCAATACTTGCAAAAGAGAGTATTGTCTTTCCCTCCGCTTCCGGATGTAGAAGCTTGATTGGACTTCTTATCCTTGAAAAGAAAATATTTCTTTTCCAAAGATTTCTTCTGAGAGTAAAGAAGTTGTGCCGGCTCAGCCATATTATGTCTCCACTTCTGCTCCGCCTCATGACGTAAGAGAATGCTAGACAAGCCTGAGAGCGTCAAGTTGGGAATAGCGCGAAGTGTCTGCACCAAAGGTTGCAGACTGTCGGGAAGAATACTAATGAGAGGTTCATGATCGCCTCTTCATCATCAACCTTCACACCCATCGATTCCAACTGTGAAATCACATACTTGAACTCTTGGAGATGAGGACCAACGGGCTGTCCTTCACTGAGTGCAAGATTCCGGAAACGATCTTTTAGATTTGCTTTAGTCAGCAGATCTGTAGAATCAAACACAGACTTCAAGGTGACAAAAATATCGTTAGAAGTAGTACATGAAAGAATACTGCAGATTTAAACTCAACGCAGTATTGAGTATCAACTGCGCTTGGAGATCCTTCTTATCCCAAGCGGCATGAGCGACACCATCAGTTGCATGTCTGGTTTCAGTGCCATCGACGGTTGGCAACAGATCTTCAGTCTTCAGGAAAATAGCAGTAATTTACTTGGTCGGGCCCATGCGCCAAAGTCGTTACTTGACCGGGCCCATGCGCCAAACTCGTTACTTGATCGAGCCCGAGACTGGTAATAAGAAGTTGATGACATACACGTAAGCATAGTCATGCCACGGCAGCAGCGCCATGTCAATACGCAGATGTGACTCGATTGAGGTTGGCGGGAACCAGATAGAAGTAAGCGCGAACTGTATGAACGGGAACGAGAACAGAGCGACATCGTTAGGCGCGAACTGTATGAACGGGGAACACAGAGCGACCTCGTTCTCGACGGACTGTGCCTGTAGACGTTTAGAGATTAGCGATGCACACCTTAAAGCAATTCGAGCGTCAGTTAGAGCAACAGCAGCTAGTGTCATATTGGATCGAGGGTTATGTTGCAGTGCTCCACCCAAACGCGAATGGCCTAGTCACAGCAGACGTATGCAAGTGTGGATGCGACATTAGCGGAGGATCGAAGCCGAAACGAGCTATCGATGGAGCGCACATTTGCGGTATTGCTCCGAATGTGGTGCAAAAAGAATGGAAATTTTCGGTGTGTTTATATGACATTTCTTGCGTAGGCACAACATTTGACAACTTGCCACGATTTGCTGCATCGAGCAGGACGGGTGAACGATTCACGAACCTGAAAGCGAGCCAGTTCGTACGGTTGACAGTCGAGGACCAGCAATCTGTGCTTGAACGTATGCAGAGTGGTGGGTGGTTATTGAAGATTTCGTTTAATCCCGAGACGAAGGAAAGACACGTATGGGACTGTCGTCGTCCATATACTTACAGTGCGGTGCTCAACACTGCAAACTCGTGGATGCAAAACATATCTTTGTCTGAGTGGGATGACGAGAGCTCGAAATTTTCCAGTAGTGCAGTTCATACTGAGCTGGATACTGCGAAGGAGGAGTGTTTGAACTGTGGCACGACTCTGCAAGCAACATATGGTGATTTGCAAGAAGCTAAGCGATTGATCGACAGTGCACTAGAATCGATTCGTGCTGTTGAGACCTCAGTGGAGAAGGTACTGGACATCACCGCGAGAGTGCACTCGTTGTGAGTAGCAGTTGTGGTCGAGCAGAGAAGCAGCAACCTGGGAGAGGTAGGGAGAGGTAGTGTGGTCGTTGTGAGTAGCAGTGGTCGAGCAGTTTACCAACCTGGGGGAGAGGTAGTGTGTGTGTGCGAATGGCGGAGGAGATGTTAATATCACCGAGTGTAGCACTTCGTGATGGACGGTGTGGGACGTTTGGACCCATAAGATGTCACGTAGTGAATTACTCGGCTGATCAAGCTTATCCATGGAAATTTTGTTACCAGGCTTGTTCTTTCCGATTTCGACCATACTAACAAGCTAACAAGCCATCGACCAGAAAGCGAGATTACCAACGCAAACAAGCGAAGAAGCCATCGAACCATGTCTACAAGCCATCGACCATACTAACAAGCTAACAAACCATCGACCATACTAACCAGCTAACAAGATGGCTTCCAAGCTAACAAACCATCGACCATAGTAACCAGCTAACAAGCTAAGAAGCCATCGACCATTGACAGTTGACGAGGTAGCGGAGACAAGGACGGATATGCCGAATACAGAGATATGACGATATTGCGAATACAGAGAAATGACGATAAAATGAATCAGTACACAGTTTAAGGTAGAGTTTACAGTAAACCGTCTTACAGTCTGGAACACCACATCGATTACAATGAAAGAACTTGGAAGCGGAACTTACAACACTAACCAGTTAGCGAGTGGTGAAGTTACTTCACTCGATGGTCGATGCGAACCTAGGTAAAGCCAGTACACACCCATCGACCAGATCGAACAGACGAACCAACTGCTTAGACTATCGAAGTAAACGGTGCTAGTGGGCAATTACACCCAAGGAACCCCACATTCTTGGCAGAGAGGAGGACATGAGAACTCAGCATTTACTGCTTCTAACAACCCTTCGTCGATGGAGAAGAGATCTCTCACACAGAAAAGATGCCCGATCAACTCTTTGACTACCTTCCTCTGCTCTACATGTCCAACAACTGCTTTGCTTCCGATTATACACATGGACAGCTCAGATACAGAAGAGAACGGCACATCTAGTTGAGCATCATCTGCGTAACGTCTCCACTGCATACAAACTTTATGCCACTCCGGAAACTCGTCCTCCACCTCCTTATTTGAAACTCGCATCGGCCTTGAGAGCAAACCGCCACATACCTGCCAATCTTCGGAAAAGAAGACGGGCATGAGTCTTACTGATCGGCTTACAACAATCCGTTCTGACGACCCAGAATCCGCCTCCAACTCCCACATAGGTCTACCTGCATGGAAAGAAATCAATCGGTGAGTACCTCCTGTCGAACGTCCACGTCAGGTCTGGAGTTCAAATAATACTTTCATCTTAACGTCTGAACGGATTCACGGTATGTGTAAAGCCAGTACACACCCATCGAAGCTGGGTCGAAACAAATCAAGTATCTAAACCACCTCACTCTGCACTGCCTGACTCTGCGAATACAACTTACAGGAAGCTGGTAAACCTTTTTACTAATACAGTTAGCAGCAGAGCATGTATAAGCTGGTGAACCTCCTCACTTCTACAGTTAGCGAGTGGTGAAGTTACTTCACTCAATGGTCGATGCGAACCTAAGCAACTACTGAAACCTGAAAGCAGTGACCGATGCGAAATGTACTTAACTCCTAACCGTGTCCTGAAACCTGAGACCAGTGGCCCTCATACTCTTACTTCACTCCTAAGCAGTACTGCTAAACCTGATACCAGTGGCCCTCATGCTCTTACTTAACTCTTAAGCAGTACTGCTAAACCTGAGACCAGTGGCCCTCATGCTCTTACTTCACTCCTAAGCACATTCGCTAAACCTGAAACCAGTGGCCGAAATGCTCTTACTTCACTCCTAAGCACATTCGCTAAACCTGAAACCAGTGGCCGAAATGAATTACCTTCTGTCCTAAGCATCGGCCTGAAACCAGAATCCAGTGGTCCTCATGCTCTTACTTCACTCCTAAGCAGTTTAGCAAACCTGAAACCAGTGGCCGAAATGCTCTTACTTCACTCCTAAGCAGTTTAGCAAACCTGAAACCAGTGGCCGAAATGCTCTTACTTCACTCCTAAGCAGGCTTACTTCACAAATAAGCAGCAGGCCGGTGCGAAATGACTTCATTCCTAAGAAGGACAGGGAAACCAGTGGCCGATAACTTACTTCACCTCCTGATGCGAACTTGTATACTCCAAAGTCCTCAGCCAGTAAAACGTTTCAGCCAGAGACATGTTCCTGATCCCTATGCTTCCTGCTTCCCGTGACTTGTGACTTGCCGTGACTCAACTCAACTCATAGACACTTTAACTGCTTTCGTACATGAAATGCATCGGTGCTGTCACTGCACCGATGCAACTCGTTTGAAAATACTAACCTCTGCGTAGATAATTGTCTCCGCCTGATTTACTCTGAGAAGTCTGTCTCGCTCATGGAACCTTCATCTGAATTCGAGAAGAGAAACTCAGTGGAGCCGAACATGTCATCAGGAGCAGGAGACTCGGTGGTATGGTGGACTCCACATGGAGTATGAAAACTCGACCTCTCCTGCAAAATTGGGTTATCATGTGCTACAAGGTTCCCTTCTACAGCAGTATCACCTTCTACAGTCACTTCTTCTGCTGCAGTAACACCTGTAGAATTAGAATTAACAACACCAGTAACACCTATATCTGCTATGAGTGATGGACACCGTCGTTTATTATGTCCAACTTGCCTACATATAGAACACCTCAAAGCATACGTACGTGGCCCCCGCTGCCTCACAGTATTATCTCCTGCTCTGCGGTTGCGTCGAGGTGGACCTTGTGAGAGAGCATTCGCTGTTTCTTCTAGTGGCATTGGGTCGAACTGGGTATTCATACCTGAAGCTGGAAACTCCAGATTTACTCCCTCGACCACCACCACTGAAGGTACTGAAGGAACATCTGCTTGTGAATCACTCCTATGAACGGACGACTGTATTCTAACAACTCTATGTCTTCCCCGTTTGACAGCTATCGGTGGAGCTTGACAACCATACACAGGATCCAGATCTTGAACAGTAAAAGCCGGCAATGCATGCTGACCATATATCTCATGTAAGGAACCTGCGTACCATATGGAGTCGATATTGTTGCTGGAATTAATCCCCGTCTCCCGGTCCCAGCATATAGCATGCATGCAAGGCCATAACATGTCCTGATACTCGAAGCATGAACATTCTCCTCGACTGCTTTCTTGGAGACGTCTTACAACATAATTACGACCGTCTATGGCCCTAATGCTGGCTTGTGAGGATGACGATATCGAACATAAAAGCTGTTCGGAAGCTATCTCATTCTCTTGCTGTCTCTGTCTCGCATAAGACGTGAGAAGCCCTCTGTGTTGCTCCAAGGCAGATCTACGAGTCGAAAACTGTTGCATAATGTAAAACCACATATCCAACAGAATGCGGAAGGGTGCGTGTAAACGAATCGACCTGAGTGCATTGTTCACAGATTCAGCGAGGTTCGATGTCACTTTCCCATATCTAGGGAGAGGAAACCATGCTCTACTGTAACGCTCGGGTCGAATAGTCTTCAGGTAGGTTGCCAAAGCTACTCCTTTCTCTCCGGATTCCTGAATACCAGACATTATCTGCTCAAACCTGCAACAATAAACACAAAATTAACCTTAACCTTAGCACCTTCTTCCTTCGCAAAACCACATCTTTGCACTTCTTCCTGCGCAAAACCACCGCAATGACTCAATACAATGAATGCACGGGTATATGTATCAGACTTACTTACCGCTCGATACTCCTTGCATACAGTAGCGCTAAGAAAGGTTTCTCTGCATCACGGCCAAACCGACTACGGAGGTTCATCCTGATATGTTGAGCGCAGTGTCCATGTACTATACCAGGCAGAACTTCCGCGACAGCAGACTCTAACCCTTTCTGTCGATCGGAAATAATCACAGTGTCTGGAGAAAGAATACCATAAATCGCTTCTTTCAACAACAGTAAAAACCAAGTCCACGTATGGGTGGACTCCTCTGGAGCCACAGCATATGCTAGAATTATTGTTTCATTGTTGCCATCCAAAACCGAAGCCGTGAAAATTTGACACGGGTACTTACTATTTTTAGAATGGCACGCATCTATAGCTATCAGTTTCTGAGTATATTGCAGTACTCTCCGTGTAGCTCCTGGACAAACAAAAGCATGACGGAACATGTGTGGACTACTTTCCCAATTACCCCAGTCGACAATTGCTCCTTCATCGATGCTCTCTATACGTCTACATAGACCAGGTATGAAGTTAAATGATGTTCTCTGATTCCCGTGCAAAGAATCACGTCCGAGTTCACGCATCCGCCACATCTGCGCATAAGATGACTTCCTGTGAAACGATTGACGGAATTCCTCGACAAGATCCCTTACCGGTGTGTTCTGGTTCACGACCACACGATTTCCAAGGACTGAACTCAGCCATCGACTGTTTTTGGTAGGGCCTCGCCAAGAATGTACGCTTGCTGGACATGAATGGGTAATGTCACATACCGTTATTTTGATTCTTCCAGTCATCTTATTCTTCTGTGCTCTCACCCTAAAAGGGCAAGATAAACTCCCATCACCTGAACTACGATCACCTGAACTAGGCAGAAGTCCTCCAGCACGATACAGCCTCCGTCCTCCGCTCATGTACCGTAGCTGCTCCCCGCAAGCACCATTCTTTGGTACTGTTCGTGCCTGTGCACCTCTAGGCTGTCCATCAAGCTCCACGTTCAAATCGATAGTTCCTCCCGCAACTCGATCGGGTGTAGAAACCACTCGTCGTCTCGTCCTCCGTTGTGTGAACTCATGGAAGGATCGACCGAGTTCACTGTTCGGATGAACAAGGGGGTCGTTATTCTCCTCTCCCCCTCCGTAGACTCCGTATGACTGAGATAATTTTTGATGTCGAATGGGAGCGCCATATCTGCACACACGCACTCTACATTCTTCTTTCGACTTCACCTTGTGGCAGGCTCGACCTAACACCACGCAGAGACATGATAGTGCATACTCAAACTCATCAAAGTTTACAAACAAAGTATCCATTTTGATTTTACTAGCAGCTGTGCGAATCTCCTCCCATGATCTTCCTTTCAGATCGATCAGCGGTCGCACTTCTTCTGTCCGAAACTCTACTCTCCAACGCTGGAAAATATTATTCTCCTCGTTCTCTGCCCCCTCCACTCTAGGCCCGGAAGGAAATGCGAAAGATATATCCTCGGTTGGAAAGTTAAGTTCGTCGATATTCCACTCATCTGCCGCCGCTGTCTCCACAGTTGCTGTCTCCATCGAATCGTGCTGATAGACTCACGTCTATCGATATCGACAGCGTCCCCCACTACCCCCGCGCGCGCTAATGCTGATAGACACCAGCACGTCTAACGCTATCGACAGCGTCCACTACCCCCCGCGCTTCACTACCCCGCGCTTCGATCGCCAGGTGATTGCAATTCAGTTCGAAAACATCGATGATTGGGTACAGCGTCATAGCAGGGCGGATTGCTACTTCGCATTTCCACGATGACTGTATGTCCAACCACGATGAGTGTCCATGTTCGACATACACACTGCATTCCACGTCAACATTCTTACTGTCCATGTCAACAGCCCTGCCACGATGTTGGTCATCAACTTCTTATTACCAGTCTCGGGCCCGATCAAGTAACGAGTTTGGCGCATGGGCCCGGTCAAGTAACGACTTTGGCGCATGGGCCCGACCAAGTAAATTACTGGGAAAATAGAGATGACACGCTTCCAGATATGGAAATAGTCACCATTAAACTTTGGAATCATGTCCGCTCGGAAACCGGTTCTCATTGTAACAAAGTTGGAGTGACCACAATCGAAGATCACCAAACTAGGAAGAACAAAAGTCTTGAAGAGAAACAACGAGAACTGATGAAAAAGAATCAAGGAATAGACCTAATCCAGGCTCTGATACCATGTCAGATCACACAGGAGAAGAAGAGAAATATGCTCCATGAGACTTAGAAGACTTGATTCATCGATCAATAATTGAGTACATATCACAGACGAGTTGAACCGTCCAGCAACGGACAACGTCTTAATGTTCAAACATGTCCAATGTCTAAACGTTATAGCCGATAGCAGCGTAGAGAGGAGTTACGAACTATCTCAATCCAACACGGTCACCATGGATCCCGTCTTTCTTTCTTCCTGTTGCTCTAGGAGAGAGTAACGGTGTTCATCTGGATTGAAATTACAAGGGCATGCTCTAGATTTGAGCAAGTCACCAATCGATATTGCTGGCAGTCTAGACATTCACACTACAACTGTGAATTATTAGAATCTGATGAGTTACATATTCTCCGCAAGGAAGGACAAGGTACGTATAAACTGTCAGAATGGTAGTCTTCTAGATAATGTTTCAACATCTACATATGCAAAAGGTTGCAATTGGGATCGGAGTAAATTGAGATACCTAGCAAAATGCGCCTTCGCCTGGCCTGGCCGTACATGCACCATAAAGCATTTGGAAATTTTCAGCAATAGACTCTAGTTGATTCCGACATGCTCTTATCCGGGCCCGTAATGGCTGATTACAGCTACTAGTCCTCGGCTATTACATAACGGTTATTACACGGTTTCAAAACACTTTATGACTTCTAAATCCCGAATGCATGTATAAAGGCAAAGAACGAATACAACTTTTTCCTCTCGTTCTGCTTTAGATTAGACAGAAGATACTGTTTTCTACCAAAAAGTCACCAAAACTCCGTTACTCAATAATTAGTCATGAAATGAATCACATCGTGTAAAGTTATGGTGGAGAGAACTTAATCAGCATACTCTGTTCTGGAATGCAAATTGTATCAACAAAGTATTTGGGTTATAATGGTACGGGGCACCTGGGCTCTAACGTCCTCACCTTTGGACATTATTTGACGTGATGTGTTCCGCCACGAGGCCCTCGGCTCCCGCGCGCCTGGAGACCTCGGATCTCACACCAAGTAATGTCCCCGTTTGAGGACATTATCCCCCACTAAAAGTTTCCATAGCAGCTAGAACTGAAGTCTGGAGCCAGGTAACGAACAACAAGAGGGGACGCAAAGACGTCAGGCCTCACAAGACTGATCACATGCCACTGGAACCGACTCACCGAGTAGGGAGGACAGAGACCGGAAGAAACCACCCGGACTAACCGACTAAAATGATAGTTCAGAGGGAACTGAAGCCCAAGTGGAAAGGACAACTTAGTATCGTGTACACCGCTACATGACCAGAGCGAGACTAGCTAACGTGAAACAAGAGTGTATTGCTAGAACGACAATTCTATCGGAAGTGAAGCAGAAGTGAAAGACTCTTCCACATAGAAGGCCAAGAGAGTACAGAAGTCCAGAATATTGCAATGCTAAGGGACTTGGGACAGGAAGAGCAAAAGCTCTCCTTGTATACTGATCCCCAGACCCTCTAAACCCAGCCTTTTTGAATTTTTGGATTTTCTTCATTACTCTTGTTATACTTTAATTAGCTAGAAAACTGCAAAACCTGTTATATGTGTTGCCCAATGCCTACTAAGCTACGTAAGCGTTCTTCTTGTAAAGCAATACTTGTTTGAAGTTCATTTTAATTGCAAGTTTATGGTAGCCAAAATCTGATTCAGATTTATAGTTCTAGACAGTCCTGCAGAAGAGTGCAGCTATTTTAGTTAGATAGATCTGTTCAGTTTCCTGAACTTGTTTTCTGTTTTTGAACCCGTGCAGACTGACCTTTCTGAAAGTATCAAGGTCAAGTCCACGGAAGAATACTCCGCTGTTTCTAATAATTACTCTGGTTACTTTGTTAAATTGTCTTATTTGGTTGTTTTACGGATAGCCGTTTGTTAAAATGGAGTTTTGGTGATAACGACAAATGATACGGATGCGTTTATCGAGACTATATACCTTTGCATATATTTTGTATTGCAGAAGATGGAAAAAGCTCGGTAAGATGCTAGCTTACTTTAGTAGCGTAGATAATCACAGCTTGGTTGACTTCTGGGGTTGCTATTTCGTATGTAGCATGTCGGAGTACTCATCATACTTATTGGGGTTTTGCTGGATGACATGCAGAGAAATGCTGTAGTAATGCTAGCAGGTGTTATCTTCTGTTTGTGGTAGTACTTCTTGTGAACATGCTCGCCTTCCATCAGCATCATAGGAGACAGGTCTATCGCAGGTGTCATCTGTGTTATCGCCAGGACTTCTGTGTATCGTTCCCCGCTCAGAATGATGGTAAGAACAATTCCTGCAAACCATGTATCTAGATCGATTAATTGCGTAACGTTGAAGTTAAATTCCTTCTGGCTGGACTGTTCTACTTGCAGAAGACTGTTATATGCAGAGAGTTATGCCTCTTCCTCTGTCGATGTTAATCTGATGAACTGCATAATATGGACCGCTTATGCTGTTATAAGGCACGAGTTGTTCATCACGGTGTCTATGTTATGTATCACTAGTTTTAACATGTTGAGCTAGTAACCGGCACGAAACGCAGTGTTTTTCCTTCGATCTAAAGCAGCAGTCGAGATCATGTGTACCGCAAATTTATCCTACCAAGTGCGTGTTGTTCTCCTGCACCAGTAAGATCTAGATATGTTAAAACTAGTAGACACAACTTCTGGACTTGTATGGGATGTGTGTTTTTCAATCCCTGCAGACGGAGCTCCGTAGATATGTAAAAGGTAAATTCACAAGAGAATATATAAATTCTCGGATACTCACCACTTTATCGGTACTCACCACTGTGGTATCTCATAGGCCTCGGCCCCAGTTCGGTTCAAACCGGTTTTCGAAAGTCTGAACTGAACCGTTATAGACCGAATTGGTTAAAGAAAATCTAAACTTTAACCGAAAGTGAACCGAACCGTATAAACTGAATCGTTTAAACCTTGAGAGATTGAAATAGTCCTGTCAACTGTCAACTCACAACTTACATGTAATCCTTAGGTCTTAGGCTAATTAGTGTGCATATGAAGTTCAGAGTTCCACCATACAGTGTCACAGTAAGTCTCACTTTTTAGAAAAAGCGATTTAAGCATTTGGTCAAATAGATATCTATGAAGGAAGGATCCAAACATTTGAGTTTAGCTCCAAAAGTTATTAATACGCTTACATCGAATGTGCAGATACCGGATGCTCACACGAAACGCATGCTACTAAAGGATGCCGAGCTGGGGAAACAAGTTCTAGGGAACCTGTTGCAATATGGAAATATATAACAATGAGCAGAATGCCTACTGACTACTGCGAATATAATATTCTGTAGAAACAGCATAAAATCCTTGTTCGAAACAGCATCCAGTGTGTATTAGTATATGTAAAGGCAGTTTTAGTCGGTCACTGAATCAGATTCTTTTGTGTACTCATAGAAACGGATTCTATCACTGACAGGTATTTTGAAACACAGGGCTTGGAAGTCAATGATCATGTAAAAGAAATATATCTAGGAGATCTTTTCCTCACAATACTATCACCTGTCAGTGAGCTGTGCAACGTCATAAACTGATCAATTTTTAATTTTCTTCCTGAAGCGAATTTCGGAAGGTAATTCATGATCAAACCTTCAGATCTAGAACTAGTGACACATACTATTTGACCATCTCGATCTCTAAGTTCTAAGAAGATTCATGTAAATGCATTAAACACTTTGGTATGGTGAGAAAAAAATCGGCAATAGAGAGTTTCGTGAGGATGTGCCCCAAAAACGGTACATGGATACCATGAAAATACTTTCTTCTAAAGTATTCTCGTTTAGTATGTATGTAACGTCAAAGTGTGTGAAACTTTGCTGAATCTTCTTCGCTTTCTGGTGAGAGTTACGCCTTCGGCCAGCAGTCCGCCGACGTCTTCTGGCCTGGAGGCACCTGGAGAAAAAAGCGGCCGGGAGTTTTGAATGATCAGTACTTGTTTTTCACTTGTTTCGGCAGTCGAGAATTTCAGAAGAGAAAAAAATTTAAGAGATTGAAATAGTCCTGTCAACTCACAAGGGCAACAGCAATCCACAGTTCTGTTCAAAGCCAACCTTGATAAAGTACTGCTTTTCTCCTTATTCCCATTACAGATTCTCCGTTACTAACTTTCACACCCTCTAATGTTTTTACGAGAACTAGCATGGAGGTAAGTCTCTAGATATATTGTCATACTTCTGTGTAGTACTAAACAGAGTTCTTACGAAAGATACAGTTCATGGATCTCCTGCTAGCCTTAAGAAGCGTTGATCAATGTTTCACGAGGAACATCTTGTACTCCTCCCTCCTCGTTAATGTGTAGTCGATGCGGTCAGCGGCAAGTCTTAGGGTGGCGATCTCTTTGGCAAGATATTCCACCTCCTTCTCCACTTTATTCTGACGTGCTGGTAAGCGGGCAAACATAGATTCCCAGTGTGCAATTTGCGCGGTGATGCCGTCTATTCGTCTCTCGCACCTTTCTTCTTTCTCCCGTCGCTCCATGATCTGCATTCTGAGATCGTGCCACGTCCTTTCCCTCTCAAAAACATCACGACCTGGTGGCACCAAGCTGCACTCAAATCGCTCGTCGAAACGCATTGAGGGAAAGGTGATCGTGGGATCACTGCACAACCATCACACATCCATAAAATTTAAACTGCAGGCACGTGAGGTTCACCATTCACTAGTTAGTATACTCCATTATCATATGTACTTCTCAGTTCCAACACTCAGTGACCTGAACTCCCTCCGAGCATGTATAAGAAGATCATGTCATGTAATAATTATCACTTACTACAAGAACTAGCTGTTTGGATCATGATGAAGTAAGAATTAATGTTTTGTTTGAATAAGCAGGACTTCGGAGCTTCTTACCTTCGACCTACGCGGTGTCGATGTGGATACGTGACCAAGGACCCATCCAAAGACATTGCTCCTTGTGGATGCCGCAGACTTTGGAGTCCAATTTTCATGTTCCCTTCGGTATCATACACGTGGGCGTCGCCCAGAAGGTGGTAGAAGAGAATGGCGCGAAGGTTTAAGTGATCAGGCTTGAGGTGGATGAAATTTACTGCAAAACCCAAAAACCCTTCTGGTCTCTCTCCATCAATCCACGACGGCTCCGGAAGTTTGAGAAGTCGTTGACGATGATAGTAATATGTTGGTACATCACGAGAACTGCATGGCAAACAACCAACTATTCAGACTCTTGCTCATCAATACGGAGAGAAATACTCAGAGCGGCGAGTGGATATATTGGCACGTACCTAGCGTTCAATGCCTCAATGGAAAGAATTTCAAATCGTCCATTGCTCTCACAAAACTCCTTCAGCTCTTGCTGCTCCTTACGAGTCTCGCAGACGATTGTCAGCATGTTGCTGACTCCTAGGTATACTGAGAGGATGCTGTACATGCATGCAGAGAAAATAAATCCGATTCATAAGATGTAATATCTCAAATATAATTGAGGCTCTATTTGGGTCTATCATGCTCACCAACGTTTTCGTTTGATCATAACTTCTGCTAAAGTCGGAATTACAGCATATTATTCTTTGGTTATCAGAACCACGTACTTCTAGCTATGAATCATTAATATTTTATGAAGACGGTATCAGAGATAGATTCTGATTCATTAATAGTTACGAAGACGGTATCATAAACAGAATCATTAAAAGTTACGAAGATGGTCTCATGGATAGAATCTTAAAGGTTACGAAGATGGTATCAAACGATAAGAGGTTACCTGTTAAAGCGGAGATCCTCTACTTCAGCTAGCATTACCACCATGTCGAAAATGTCATTCGATGGTGAACCAGTCTCCATTAGGCTCTGGCGCCTTCTCTCACAAATGCCCAGAGGAGATGATAGCGGCGCCGGAAGCTCCTCTATTGCCTTCTTCACATTCTCTCTCGTCTTTACCTCACGGTCCAAGAGCCTCTCCCTTACCAAGAACCTCTCATCTTTCACATGAACCGCCTTTAATCTTCTTTTCTTCTCTCTCAACTCATCAATACCCGCTGTAGATAGATAGAGATGAAATCAGGTTTGACATAACACCCTCATCGTTGCTAAGGCTTGTCAATTGCAGTGTCAGTATATAACGAAGAGCATCTGTACAAGCTAGACCTTTTGTTATGTTAGTAGTATAGCTAGAATCCCAATTTTCATTAGAAGGTGCTCAGGATCAACTGTTGAGGATCCATGCATCTTGTAGATCTGTCAAGAATGAGGTTATCCGCTATTCTTTCATCCTTCTCAGTATTTTCTAGAAGTGTACATAGAAACCTCACTAGAAATTTACCTAAAGTGCTCAAGACTTCTGAGAATAACTATCTGCAGTAGATACGCGTACCTTCCAAGAGCCTGTCCTTGATCTGGAGTGTCGCCAAACGAGCTCTCAAGTGATCTAGCCCCTCAGGAATTTCGGACTTTAGTTGCGCCTTTGACTCCAGTTCCTGGTTTAAGGCCAGTGCGGTTGGGATCTGAGTGGTCTATATTAGATGCATACCACATCCTAAAGCGCCCTTTTTCTGGTCAAAATGTAAGAAATATTCTTATGATCACGCGACATCAGGAAGCCTAGGCCCTCAGCATAATACGAGCACATAAACAAATAAGAAGGGCAAACTAGGTCTGCTTATTTGATATATATGTTGAGCGTGAAAACCTTAGTCCAATATTGTAAGTCCGTTGAGCGCTTGAACACATATTGGGCTATACTCCCAGAGGTAATCAGACCCGCTATGATTGGGGAAGAAATAACATCCTCTCTGCCATACCAAACCTGCATGTGATATATTCCTTCGATCCCAGTGCCGATTTCAAACTTGTCGAACCTGCAGGCACCCGCAATGAGATCTCCTGTGGAGCTGCTGAGCAGTTGACAAGGCTTATTGATTCCATCTCTGGGAAGTATTCTGTCCTTGTTAACAGTCAAGGTGAACCAGAGCTTCCCGGGACACTCATAGCACAGATTTCCGTACATATCGACCACCTCAACCTCGAGCTGTTCCAACTGTTCTCCTATTGTTCCCCCGCGGACTATAATTCGACTGGGGGGACCATGCTTCACCACAAAAGGTTGGGAGATGCGAGCAACGTTGGACAAAGGTTCACCGAGATACATGACTTGAAGATACTTTCCAGTTCTACGAGGAACTGGAACATCTTTACAAGTGTAGTTCCGAACATCCCAACACTCAAACTGCGTTGGCCCTGGGATATCGCAGACATGACAGTAGACAACTTTTGGATATTTGTCTTCTGCTGCAGCATTCCACTCTCTGTGCATTTGCAGAACTTTGGTCACCAGTTTTACTGGATGCGTGAGTCCTGCATCGCCTCCAACCACTGTAAGCACCATCTCAGGTAGAAACTGTGTAACTGATCCAGAAAGGTAAATATCGATAGGCCTCTCTTCCTCCATTCTGAGTGATGGCGGCCGCTCTTCCTCCATCGTGAGTGATGAGCACTGATGACTGACCGGTATAAGCCTACAAGCATAAATTAAACACAAACTCTACTGTTCTCCGACACTCGCTCCTCACGTCGTTCCTCACTTACCACTGCACTACTTGCTGAAGGTCCCAAAGAGTGCTTCCTAATTGTTGTCAAAACAATTCGGTCCTCAACACCTTGGGAGACACGCACTACATGCTAGAGAGCTCTATTGTCAGATACATAAAGGGGAGTTTCTTAGCGCGATAAGAAGGCGTCTGGTTTTCCATTACTACGAGTCAGTCTTTGCGTCTTTCTTCCATCTCGGTTTACACTACTACGAGACTATCTCTGCGTCTTTCCTCCGTTTTCTCGCACTGAGACTTTCCTTTCACAATGTATCGTTGTGTAGGAAGACTCACCGGCCGAGTCTATGTATTTTCCGGCAGGGTAACTGTGCCGGATGCGGGCATCCTTTTACGAGGGAACCATCCCCACCATTGAGGCTTGACCTAGCTATGACGATGTGTGGGTGTCGGCTGGACTATCTCCACCATTGCGGCCCGACCTAGAAAACAGTAGGGAGAGTCACTATCCCGGTACTGTATGCCACACACTTCCTAGAAGAGAATAGTTGTTGGGTAATAGCTCCCGCTGACAAAGACCGCGTATGATTCTTCACGGCTCTCGGCGACAAAGACAGCTTATAATCGCTTCACGGCTCTCGGTGACAAAGACCGCGTGTGATCGCTTCACGACTCTCAGTGACAAATATAGCGTACCATAGCTTCAGTATCTTTGAATGATAAGCTATCGATTTCCTCCACATTATAGAAGGTAAGAGTCCTGTTCAAAATTCCTTGTTTAACCGGTTACAAGTCTTGTAACCGAAAAAAAAGATAATTAACGACACTCTCAAAGTACAGCTGGTTTTGCCGATCGACTCGCCAACTCCTCCTTTTGTTCAGAAGTACGAACCATGGTATTCCATCACCAATCTTTGTTTATAACTATTGAGAGTAGATAGGAGATGACTTACTTCAGCTTCCATCTCTTCTATGGATGGGAAATTGAATATGTATTAGGAGGAGAAAGAAAGAGTAACGTGACACGAGCATCCGTTTCAACCTCCACATGTTTTCAGCTGCTTAAGAGCAAACAAATGGTGCATCCAAATTGACAAAATTAGTATCAGATAGGCGAGGACAACTGGAAGCCCCCAGAAGCCTAAGATGAACCTCTAGCACAGTTTGATGCCAGTTGGATCCATACTGATAATGAGAATCGATAGCATGCAAAGTGCATTTCAGATTTTCTCTAATAGTAATACTGTTAAGAAGGTGTAATAGTTCTATGGCTCCAAGCGAACTCAACGGCTTCGGTGATACTCTTCCAGAACCATACTTCCTATGGTATGGGTGGATGCTCATCTCTAGAGATCTTCGAATTTACCGGTCAACACCTCCCGACTGAATCTCATATTTATATAGTATACCGCTTTTCTCCTCTAGTTCCAAACCTAATCTGATAAGAGAGTGACTAGAAACGACACGTCCAAATGCGTGAACTCTTAGAAATGGAGCTTGTAGTCATCACCATCTCTCAGCTGATAATGCAACTATTGAATTATATATCTACTATATTATCCTGTAGCTACTAAGTGTCTGTTTCTGAATGCAACTAGAAGATAGTAACATTCATCAATGAGTCTCCTTATATATCTGTTTATATAGCACAGAGAATTAAGAGTGGTTCTTTTATATATATGATTATGTTTATCCAGCACGACAGGTGTTCCTTGTACTCATGAGCACAATTAAAGTAGTGGACATGCATGGAGTGCTTCAATAGATTTGTTAGCAGAAGCAACTTTTGGACTAATGGTGCCAAGTACTTTGGCTAAAACGCAACGTAGTACATTCTCCTATCAACACAATTTTCTGTGGAAACACTAGCCATGGTGGATCCATTCGAGCCCTTATTGAGGAAAAATTACAGAAGAATACGAGTAGAGGAGCAATTGCAGTGTTCAGCCTAGCTGTCCTCAGTATAGTAATTACTGAATTTGAATACAGAACAACTGCTTATATAAGAGATACAAAGTTGCGTTTCCAGCTGAGAACAATGGAAGATCTAACCTAAACGACATCTCTAGATCTTATGTATTTTGTTATTAATATTAGCCATCATTTGTCAGAAAACGGCAAGAGCTTTCCCTAGGCCTACTAAACTGCGAAAGAGTTTCTTCTCGTATAGCAGTATCTGTTTAAGATTATGGCCGCAAGTTTAGGGGCGGAAGTGTCTGACTCAATTGATACTTCGAGACAGTCCTTCAGAAGATTGCAATCGTTTTTCGAACAGATACAGTACACTGAACTTGTTCAACCTATCACTGATTGTGTCTATTTTATGAATCTTTACAAACCGACCTTTCTTAGAGTATATAAGGTCAAGCGAGACGGAAGAGTACTCCGCGGTCCTCAACCTAGCTACTCTATTGAAATGTCTCCTTGGTCGTCCTGCGGATCTCTATTTGTTAAAATGGGTATTCAGGTGATAAAGATGAAATGTGTGGGTGTTTTCTTCGAGACTCTTACATTTTCTGTGTACTTAGTATATGCAAAAGATGGATGAAGATCGGTGAGATGTTTAGTTACTTTGGTAGCAACTGTCGTTAATAACAACCAAGTACTCGTTAATGAGTTTCTGTTCTGAAGTGAATAATTTTACATTTTATAGTATCATGAATTTCAAAATTCATGAGAATATAATTTAAAATATTTAGAATAATTTTTTAAAAATAAAAATTAGCATAATTTAATATATAATATTGGATGCTCATGATAAAATTATAGATTCGATGACTAACAAAATAACTTTATTAGTGTTAAATAATTTTAATTTTTGATAAGTCAAGAAATAATTATAAATAGATATCTACAAAATTTTATTTTCATTCTAATATTGTATAGTCAATTTTACATTAAAAAAATATTTGTCATAAAAAGTTTAAAACACAATTATCATCAAGAGAAAAACAACCCGTGAACTCCAAAGACTATATTCCTTGAAATGCAAAATTACACAGACTTCACTCCTTTAATCTTGAGGACCTCATGAACTGCAAAATCTACACCATGTTTGTACAAAGTAGTCCATTAATTTCATAGACTGCATTGCTCTAATGTAGTGCAGTTCATGAACCTCACATACTATCTCTTGGATTCAAAGTTGACCAATAACTTCAAACACTACATGAGTATGGTGCAAAGCAGTCTATGAAATACATGGATTGCACTCAAACAGTGTAGAACAATATATGATATAGATCTGTCTAGCGTAAATTTATCTTTAGAATTCATGCGCAAATTGTAGTGAAGAAAAAGAACGCATGACTTTCAAAAGCTGAATAATTTTCAAAATGATGACTTTGAAGTCTTCTCGCCAACCTAGCCAAAAAGTGAAAAAATTATTATTACCACACTCTTCATGAATTCAATCAAAGATGTCACAAGTGAACTCTGAAGGCATCAGATGACAAGGACCTATGGCCGATTTGATTTTGCAGATGATGTTGTTCAATTCTGCAAGCTCAAGCTAAGTACTAGAGCTCCTTCGAGTTTCTCCAAGCGCGGGAAGGAGAAGACAAACATTTCTAGAGTTTCTAGGAGATTAAAGAGGAGGAATTCGATAGATCTGCATACCTCCAAGCAAGCACTCTAAGCACCTGCAAGAAGTTGCATTGCTTTTGGAGTCAGAATAAGACAGATCCATGCTTGCTAAATACTCGAGAGTTCACATGCATGTCTGTTCACTGTATGATAAGAAGCGAAGAGAAATGCAAGTGGCAAGAGTGGATAACGGTCATCGATGAACAAATCACGCAACTATTGAAGGAGGCTATGCTGCGAGAGACATATTCAGGTATATTAGATATAATACGAATAGTAAGCAAGATGCGAGAGAGAAAACGTATGCGTGTAAGTGGAGAAGACCATGATGTTTAAATTAACCTTCGGTCAATTATTTGAAGAATTATAATGGGTGATGCAAGAATCTCAATGGTGATAAAATGGTGAAATACATTGGTACTTCAAACTCCTCTGTCACTACTAAGTCACCACTTATATCCTCGCTTCACACAAGTTATAATCATGAAAATGGACTCTCAAGTCGGGTCGGATCCAGACCTCTTGAGTCGAGTTCATACATGTCAAGAAGGGTCTGAACCCAAAGTTAAAAATGTGTTGAGTGTATGACTAAGTAGCGAACTCTACACTTACATTTCTGGCAGATCAGTTTTTGTCTACGTCACCAGAATATGCTCATGGGTTTCAAGGTCAATGGAAAAATGTGATGTGGATTTCTTCTTATCTTTTCCATTGGCGACCATGGCAGTCAACTGAATCACTAGATGAGAATATATGACAGCATCATCTCGACATCGCCCTTCAACGTACAGTATCTTGTCTTTCAAACGTTTTTGAGAAACAACGTATGTACCAAACACCACTACCTCATCTCGGGTGAATACATGATCTTTGTTCCACACGTTAGTCACTTTATGATCAACAATCTTCTGCTTTGTCCGTGTATAATGCAACAAGTAATACTCTTGATCATCATCTTCCGCTTTTACAGCAAATCTCCCATTGTAAATACGTCTGAAAGACGCTCATTATCATCGCTCGCTATAATATCCTCGACTGACGAAGTCATCTCAATGCTTCCCATCATGGTGTTGGTCCTCCAAATTAGGTTGTGAAAGAACCACATTCATAATTTCATCGTCCAAATGATCAACAAGCCATCTTGCAAAATTTGCTTCTTGATCTGCTTGCTTTCATAGTGAGAGATGCAGATGTGGAGAAAAGATGATGGAATTCTCTCAACTATGCCTCGTAGGCAAAGAGCTTCAGATGTCGCTGTGATGAACTAGTGAAATGGAAGATCAACACTGTTGTTAGGACTTGTATTGTATCCGCCTCTTAATTTCATAGTCTTGTCATAGTACTTAGTCAGTAACTGTGAAAGGTCAAACTGTGTTTTCTTTTCATAATAATGGATACCAGATGGCAAACCGTATACATTTATCATAGTTTCTAACCTCAGCGAAACGTGATCTACTATTGACTCTTTACTGTCATGTGAATAGTTCACTAAAAATTTCCTGACAACTGTGCAGTCAATGTCCGTCCAGTCAATTTGTTTGAAAATTTCTGCAAAGCCAAGTTGCTTTATCGTTCGTGTTGAGATAGTAGGCTAATTGAAGACTATCAGAACAACGATGAACAGCAGATTTGTAGATGATTGTCCTCCGTGCGATATACCTACATGCGAGGACGGTGAGCCAGAAGAGGATGTTGAACTCGAGGGTATTTGTACAAATGGTATTCCACGTCCACTCTGGTGTCTTGATTTCCTACTAGTACCAATCGTTGCTCTTGCTAAACTCTTATGTCCATATTATCCAAGAACTGGAAGAGTATTCAGATCAATAGAGAGCTCCAATATTGCAACCGGGTTATGATACTGAAAAAGGATTGATTTAGGTTGCGACCAATCCTTGAGAGGGCGGCCCAAATCTGATTCTGCAGAAGTTGGAAAACGTTGAATAGCTGAACCTTGTCTCAAACGTCATTCCCTACCACCTCTTCTTCGCCTGCGCACCTGATATATTCCTATCGATTTGTAGTTTATCAAGGATCACGACATGATTCAATTCTTAGCCATGCAACTCCTGGTATCTCAGTCGGGTACACATACTGTTGCACACCAGTTATCGGATGAGTGGTTAAACTAGGCCCATATAATTTTTCTAGTAGGTGCGAATCCTCACTCAGGGGTTCGAATCGTAAATGAGGACGGTGCTTACTCTCACACAAGGTTCGTACTCTCACTGAGGAGTTTTGATTTGGAGGTTGGATGGATATATTTTCCAGTAAGGTGCATATCCTCACTCAAGGTTTAGACCCTCAATGAGGAGTTCTAATTTGGAGGTCGGTAGATATATTTCTAGTATGGTGCGTATCCTCGTAGGGGGGGTCTGGACCTTCAGTGAGAAGTTTTAATTTGGACACCGAATGGATATATTTTCCAGCAGGGTGTGCATCCTCACTTGGGATTTGTAAGTTTCAAGTTGGACGCCGGATGGATATATTTCTCAGTAGGGTGCGTACCCTCTTGAGGTTTGGACCTCAGTGAGACGATAGACAATTATATTTACTAGTAAGGTGCATACGCTCTTTGGAGTTTGGACCCTCAGTGAGGAGTTTTAAGTTGGACGTCGGTCGGATATATTTTCCAGCAGGTGCGTATCCTCACTTGGGGTCCAGACAGTCAATAACAAGTTATAACAACGGTGCCGAATGCGCCGGACATTGATGACTAAACATTTTTGTATGTAATAATATCATGATTATACATGATAAATAGGATCTTAATATCACGTGACGACATCATATTTTTTTCCATATTTCACTCTGTCAGTCTGTCTTAATAGTTATCCACAAGTTTAGCAGTAGCCGGGGAACACAAGTCAACGGACAAGATAAAAAAGTATTAAGATGTTGTTAACCGGAGAAACTATATTGACTATACAGTTAGTAGCCATTTAGTTTGACGGTAGGGTGAAATTTTGAAGTTTCGTGAATTATTGATACACAACATCCACTAACACCCCCAAGTACTTTTGTACAAAGATCAAAAACTCAGATGCACTTGTGAAGATTATTTCAATAACTTCTATCAATCACTATCATGGAAAGATGGTTGGTGACTACAAGGTTATAGTAGCGGTATAAAGTTCTCTTGATGATTTGTGTTTGTTACCATATCCATCTATGCGAGCATATTCTGTGAAAGAAGTAGTGCACTCTTTTGTTCTAGGATATGTGACACAACTACGTGTTCAAGAACACGTTGGATCTGCAAATATTAAGATGTCGCTAACCAAAAAAACTATATAGACTATACAGTTAGTAGCCATTTAGTTTGACGATATGGTGGAAATTTGGAGTTGCATGAATTCTTGATACAAAACATCCACTAACGCCCTCCATGCATCCACCTACAACATGAAAAATGATACCTCAAGTGTAGGTTTATCTAAGACTAGAGATCTTGCTACCACTCTCCTCAGAATGCCTAGTAAGACCTCTTGGGATATAGAACAAGTCCTTAAGTACCTACGAGCATCCTTGTAAGACACCACGAGCTAATGGTCTAGTGATATAGTCCAAAACTAAGAACTGAGAAGTTAAACACAAGCTTCAAGACTAGTGTAAGATGTATGACCAAGTTTTACACACTCCCACATCACTAAAAACTTATCTATCTCTCGTATGCTAGCAAGCTTGCTGGCTCAGCTCGGCGAGACGAGACAGGTCAAGTCGAGTCGACTTCGACTTCGCTTCTGCTTCTCACGCCTCCGCACTCACGCACCTCTGCTCCACGAAACCTCAAACTATCACCAGCGACTAAAATTGGATCCACCAGCAACCAAAGCTCCATCAAATCACTTCGTGGATACTCCAAACGAAGCGCAAATCACCCACACTCCACAAATTGAAGCTGTCATCAATCTACGACCACCCGGAAATATCATCGGCAGAAAATTCACGACCTGATTTCTCTCAATCAGAACTTCACAAATCACCTTTTCTCGAATTATTTGAGAACACATGCATAAACACTTGTCAATCGACAACATATCACTCATGAATCAAGCCAAATCCACTCTATGCTCGTAGAGAATCGAGGTTCTACTCTCTAAGCGCATCTACCATAACTAGGAGCCTGAAGCCTCAACCCGAAAAAAAGTGAGAGACTACAAGCTGCAACTCGAAATATACTCCTTGGTGATCTCAACCTAAGAAACTCTACTAATCGTACTAACGGCACTAACGATTCGTGTCACTTCGCACTCGGCCGAACTAGCAACTTACGAAAATGACATGACAACGATATATAACAATATCCCTACAGAGTTAACAAATACTACTTTTTTTACCAAGGACCCAAGAAAAACTTCGATATCGGGAAAAAGAACAAAAAAGATAAAGATAAACACGATGACACAACATAGAAAGTAACGTGATCTCAATTCCATCATCGAGGATAGCTGCTTATCGTACCTATTATGAGGTAAGTAAAAGAAGAGAACGAAACATCGATTCCAAAATCGATGTTATGTTCACACTTGGGCTTAAAAGGATAGACTTACGTTGGTAAGGACTTGACTATTTGGCTACAAGACTTGATAAACAATTTGACCAAGAAATAAACTAGATATGGGAAAAAACCTTGAAATCAAAATCAGGATGTTCAAGGAAGATTAGAAAGACAAGGACGTGGTAAGGAAGAAACGTAGATTTCAAAATAGAGGATACATAAAACAAATAGAGTAGAATGCAAGTTGAAATATACCTCAATTTCCAACAATATGGATGTTCCATACTGAAGATTAGTAAGTAAAAAATACCAAAATCATGGAGATATCCTTGATTCCAAAATCGAGGATGAAACCTTGACTATAGAATCAACGATATGTGTTACTCAATAGAGTAGAATGTAAGTTGTATGAATTTCGGTTATGTTATGTGTGTTTGTCAATGCAAGTAAACATCGACTCTAGAATCAATGTTTGTTCATGTTGTTATAGTTTCTCTCTTATCCGATATCTTATCTTGAATGGGTGCGCATGACGAGAGCAAAGACTACCAGAAGGCTTGAGAGGACTTTAAGTGACACACATAATAAAATAGCTAAAGATGATCAGATAGAGATCGACGATCTCATTGAGAAAGATGTAAGAATTTCTGTGTTTTTTAAAATTTGACAATGTTGCATGCTATATGGATATAAAGTTACCATTTAACTCAGCAGAAAATAATAATCTCTTCTTTATTGCTAACAATCCAGAGTATAGTGATATTATCTTCGTGTGCAAAGATGGGGATTCTGTGCATGCCTGCCGTATGTTACTGGTGGTGAGGTGTCTCGTTCTGAAGAAAATGCTCTTGAACAATAACGGGGAGGTTGAAGTGGCGAAGTTCCAAATGCCTGAAATTCCTTCTATGGCTCTCTTAACCGTCTTCGAGTTCCTTTATACCGGAGAGATGAGGAAACATGTGAGTGATTGGAAGTTTATGTTTGAGCTCATCGGTGCTGCCAAGATCTTGCTGCTGGATAATCTGGAAGACCTCATATGCAAAATTGTGGGTTGACATAGCAATGGCGAGAAAATGTAACGTACCCATTCTCGGATAACATGATAAATCTCCCTGTTTGTACATTGTCACTGGCTTGTGGATTCAGCAAGGTCTTGAGCGATGGAAGTGACGTGAGAAACATGGACTTTATCTGTCTTTAGCTGGTGGAATTTCTAAATTATAATCCCTTAACTTCTGCTAATTTCAGAAACCTCTCCGAACAAGCCTTCCGATACTTTCTGCTTAACACTGGAAGCAATAAAGAAACCTTCTCAGTACTCCATTGTTAAATATTGAGGATGAAGCATAAAGAATTTCTGCGAAAGACCGAACGGTTTGAGCGTTGGCGCCCACAATACTCTTGATTATAGAACCAATAATTCCATCGTGTTTTCTTGATCTCATCAAAATACATGTAACATGTACTCTGAATATCTCTTTTGATGCTGAGGGCATTTCATAATGCGTTAAGTCCACTTTCTTCTCCTTCCATTGACGTCGTCAATGTAATTTTAGCACGTTTTGCTTTTGGGTAAGACTTCAACAGTAGCAGGTCAGAGTTCATCAATTAGAATTTTTCCCACCAGGTGACATCAGTTGAAAACCTTTTAATCATATATTAGAACCTCCTCGTGCTTGTCTTGTTTTATTTTGAACTGTTGGTTGTAAGTGATATCGTGAAGAGGTCGAATGGAATGGACGATGTGCTTCTTCAATAAAATGCTTGAAGTTGTAAGTTTCCTTGAGAAGAGTAACTTTAGGTCGTTGAATGTATGCTTGTCCGTTGACATCACTGAGTTGTGACAAGGTAAAACTGTTCTTTGACTAGAGAGCAGTGATCAATGTAAATACGTCTTGCTCAGAAGAGGGAAAAGCTTGTCCTATTCAGCCAAAGAATAATAATGATGTGTGATAAAAATGTACATTTATCTACTTCTTGAGTCCTCTCAAAAGCTCAAAGCTTTTCTTTGTTGAATATTGTAGTCATCTTGGTTGCTATATTATACATGTTGATAATGTCCACGCTTGTATTGAGTTTGCAGGTGAAGTTTTCTTCAATGGAGAGAAACCTTGATACTGATGAAAGAACAACAGTGGTTACTACTGCAACTAATGCTATCGGACCATCTGCAAAATTGTGTAGTAAGGATGGACGTAAGTTGATGCCAGCTATGATGTACATGCCTAAAAAATTACTTGTTTTCTTTGTGGAGGGGTTGCTTTTATCAGCGGAGCTTCAACATTCTTGCGATCGTAACAACTCACTCATCAGAGACATGGTGGAGAAATGTGTATGCTGGAAACATCCTTTTGCAGATTGGCTTTTACAAAAATATTCTCGATATTTTGATATCGTGATATGGTCTCATGATTTGAAGAACAACATGAAGTACCAACTGAATTTTCTGTTCAAAGATGATGAGTAGAGAGACCTTCAATTCATCTGGTACGGTAGACATTGTTCAGTTGTTTCGATTGATAGTTGTAAGACTGCAAACAAAATATCCAAACTTGTATACCTCAAAACATTCAATCTGTTTTGGAAAAATATCCCAAGTATAATGTGTTTAACACCTTAGTGATAGATCCTAAACCTCAAATGATAGTACTGAATTCTTTATGATCTTCAGTACATCCGAAAGTGTATGTAGATAATCGTGAAGATGATTCTCAAAATCTTGTAGTCATATTTAGAATAACTTTCATCCATTTCTACGTTCCAACTTTTGTACATTCTACCTTTCTGGTAGATAATAAACCTAGAATAAATTCAGAACATCCATTGTCGATTTAAAAATATACATATCAAGAAATGACAAATAAGAGTTCCCTCCTAGACTATAAAGTTATCTCAAATAAAGAAAGGAGAAAAAAATCTTTTGTCTCACTTGCCAGTTTTAAAATCTTTAGATCAATTATTGATTTACCTCCCTTACAAGTTCATCAATAGGCTCCAGCATTAGGAATGGAAGGAGGATCAAAACCTCGAAATCAGTATGATATCTAGTTATCTTTTGGGCAAGAAAGTTTTATAACAGATTCTTTTTTATAATATTTTTCTTTTCAAATAATTACTCCAATTTCCCAAGTATTTTTTAAATCCATTATGATTTTCCAAAAGTTTCACCTAAAATGTCTTAAAACAATAACTAAATAGTATGGTTTTGAAATTTGAAAGTTCTAAATTTATTATTAAATTATCTAATATTTGGATATCAATGGTCTAAATATTAAAATCAGAAACTCTAAGTTTGTGTATGGATTTCAATAGTAGTTTTTCTACGTACTCGTTAGATATAAAAAATATATACATATCACAACACAAGATGTAGATGCATGAATAACAAGTGAATAACTGTCGATTAATATTAAATTAATATTAAATTAAACATAAATATAAAAATGTAAATATATATTAATATACTATTACAACAAACGCTCAAAATCCATGTTTAATTCACTTTAAGAATGCAAGTTGAAGAGGATAATCATCTTTTTCTTCCTTCGAGCGAGGGATGAGAATAAAAGTGCATGCTGAATTTTCCATCCGTCTATTAATTTTCTTTCCATTCTCTTTAAATCCTTCCCGTCCTCCAGTTTGTCTCTGAAATCTTCGCCCCCTTACTCATTTCTTTTCCACTCCCTTATACTATCGCCTCTAATCTGTTAGAGGATTTTTAGTATTGAATTATTTAAGAATATATTAGAACATGATATATTGATATATGATGTTAAACAAAGTATGGAATTCATGTGACAGTTTGATACTAAAAAAGAAGTCTTAGTTTTTAAGTTACATTGGTTAGAGACTTGAACATCAAAGATAACTAGATAATTATCAAAATTGATAAAATGAGTGATAAAAAATTATGTGAAATATAAATCACCATGAATAATTTAACTCTATTTAGGTTTATAATTATATTTATAGTGACTCAAATGTGTATATATCATGTAATAGTGACAATAACGAAAGATTTTTATTAAGAAAAGAAATCTATTGCCCTATAAAATATGTTTATATCTGTATGTGACCATATCGAATGTGATAATAACGATGACAAATTTTTTAAAATTATCTCATAAATTGTACTTATATCGTTAATGAGACTCTATCAAATGTGATTATAATGAAATTTGACTGTACTAGTCCGCTGAGTTGGTTCAAACAACAATCATTCCATCACAAGTAATTCCATTCAGTTTTCATTTCTATTTTCATTTCATTCAGTGTCATGAGGCATGCATAACTGGTTAAAAGAAAAGGACACTGAGGCATGTGTCAACAGCATGAGATCTTCCGGAACCAATCTGAGTGTACAAAAGTCCTGAGGCTCTCTGAAGAACGTAAAAGAACAAGTTTAGTTACCATGCACGTTTTGTGTTGTGTTTCTAACCAGATAGGTTAGTATATTTCCCTCCTGAGCACCTGCAATTTCTTTTCTTTTCTTTTGGTTTTGTTTTTTCTTTACTTGACCTCTTCCTTCTCTCTTGTCAGAACCTGATGTTGCATGCATATGTCAGCCCCGTTACCGAGAAGAACATAGTAAACTAAAAACTCACCGTCCTCGTCATGTGTATGAGAAATAATTTTATTATTATTCATTCTACTTTATTTGAAAAGAAAAATTATTTGTTTATTCGCAACTGAATCGTGAATGTTCAGGAGAGCGGGGACTCTGTGGA
The DNA here is from genome assembly GCA_036924285.1 of Asterella californica. Lineage (NCBI taxonomy): Eukaryota > Viridiplantae > Streptophyta > Marchantiopsida > Marchantiales > Aytoniaceae > Asterella > Asterella californica. Next base: position 1,970,980 of record JAYKYS010000013.1, read on the forward strand.
GATTTCAGGAAAACTTTCTGTTAAATATGTATCTGTCTTCTGCTTATTGACCAAGCACCAGTCTTTACCCATATATTGTGATTTCAAACTAAGAAATTTTGCTACTTTATTTCGAAAAGTGAAATTTTACACTTATCACGGAGATAGTAATAGTTCTCGTACTGTCGAGAAGCGCTATCCTAGGCTTAACTTCCTCGTCTGCATTGACATTACATCCATCATCAAAGGAACTGTATTCTTGCACACCACTTGTGGTATTTTTTATTTTTAAAATTAAAAATTTACTGCAAATAGCAGATGGGGTAGAAGATCTGATAAAAGATTCTAACAATAAAATGATGGTAATGTGATTCACGTCTCCAGAACACACAGATCTTTCAGATGGAGAAGCTTAAAATGAATAGCACAGATTTCACTATATTTTAAAAAGCACATATATCTGAAAAGGAAACAAGAAGCACGTGAATATACTCTCAAATGTGAAACTATTGTTGAGCGAAGACTATTAGCTGGAAACATTCCTGTTGTGATGAGTATTTTTTTACTAGTGCATCTCAGAGTTAACTAATATTACTTTTGCTTGTTTTATTTTTAGTCACTGTTATGGTAGAGTTCTTCGGAACAGGTGAATATGAACAGTCTGAACATTGTTTTCCTAATGAAGACAAACAATGTTGTTTGAAAATCCATATGCTTGCTTATTCACCTTTCCATCTGAAGACGAAGAGTGCTGCAAGCTTAATGGATTAATGTATCTTTTTGCTTCGGTAGGTCATCACACTTGTACCCTCAGAAATGGATGGCCTTGCATTTCCCTTATGGGGTTTTTACTGACTTTGTTACTGTTTCCAGAATGATTAATGTTTAATAGTTAAGTTTGATTTTGATAGAATTTAATCTATTTTTTTATGTAATATTTATAACATTCTCGATAATATAAAAGAAACAAAAGTTCCTGAAGTTAACCGAGCATGCTTATTAGATGAAGAGTTAGGTTATACATTAAATCTTGCACAAAATCTATTTTCTGAAAGTACACCTTATGGTTCCTGGTGTGCGATTGAACTTACATGACTTATGAGGTTTTCTCGGAAGTTCTGACATGTAATATACAGGTAAATATTAAGCTAATGCTCTGAAGCTCATGCTGATGACCGGAATTGACAGAGATATGATGGAAAACTTCGTGAAAGTACCTTTTGTCGTCGGAACCCAATCCTAATATTCCGGAGTTCGGAACCATTACTTTGACATGCCCTAATAGTCACAATTAGTGATGTGGGAGGAATTTGTACGAACCACAAAAAGATCGAAGGGACAGCAAAACTAAAGCTCTTCGTTATCAATAAGCGCTCTCTGTGACTGGAACACAACCAAATTAAAGAAATATGCATGTTACACGAAATTTAAGTCAAGTTAGAGAAAAACGACAAGCTAAAGTTGCAGGTGAAAATGCACTGTGATGGGTTTTGGGTCAATGTTTCTTCAAGCTGATCTATGACTACAAGTGCTCCTGGTGACCTACAATATCGTATTTACGGGTTTACTTTCTGAAACTGGGAAATTTAACCGTTATTCAGAAAATAATTTTAGTGACTGCATCTCCATCCTAACGTGGAATTGTGAAATAATGAATCAACTTAAAAATATTCATCAACTTTACAAGTTAAGATTCATCTCGAAACAAACTATTGGGTATAGACAGAGAAATTTTAAGATGAAGATTATATGTTTTTTCGAACAAAAGGGAAAGTTTTCTTCAAATCAAAATACACTGGGAGAAGAAAAGGAATATTTTTTTTATACTCATAGACGGGGTTTAAACGCTGGAGGAGAGAGCGATACCATTATGACCTCAGGGTCGTGAATGCTAGCTTTTTGTCAGATGTCAGAAAAAGATACATATTATGTGAAACTGTGCATTAAGTTGTGAAGAAAATAAAATTTCTCTCTAAATGTTAAGTGTAAGGTGCGCCTAGAGTTACAGATAGTCCAGACATATCCCATAAAGGAGAAAGTAAAGAAACGCGTTTCCAAAAGTTGAAAGAGAGGGAGAGAGGCTGGTAGCAAATACATATTAATTTGAATGAGACATCTAGTTTATTTCTAACTCTTCCGTGGGAAAGAGTTAGTATTGAACTAAGGAAGGGTTCAATACTTGCCTCCTCTATCGACAGGTGGAGTAAGTGACTACTATGCACGAGTACCTGACTTGCTGTACGTTACCGTCGATTACAGTCTATAGTTTGCATTCTAACCATCTCCCTGCACCTTTGGTATTAGTTACCGGCTACTTTTCAGTAACCTCGAGGGTGCAGTTGAAGCAAAAGTTAATTCTCAAATAATACAGGTTGGAGACTAGAGGAGAAGACTGGTTTAACCGGTTGTGTGTATTCTGTAGCAGAAGCTCGGAGGAGATATCAGCCATACCCTCGTCTTATCTTATCTTATTGTATCGTTTTGCTGACTACGGGCATGCCGGAGGAGATACCAGCCATACCCTCGTCTTATCTTATCGTACCGTTTTGCTGTTTGTGATCAGGAGGGTTTATGGTTTGAAGTACCTTGAAGTCAAATACTTTCCTAAGAGAGAAACCTGAAGCAACTACCACTCTCATGATAAAGACTGCGAGCCGAGTATCTGCTCATCGACAGTCGAAGCTCCAAGACGAAGTTCCAGATTTTATCAGATGAGTCGTCCTTGCACCCTGTTTGTTGTAAATGTACTATCGACTGTTTCACTTCCTGTGGTCGTCGCACGAAAGTAGTATAATTGTCATACTCGCATATAGAGATAATTCGGGTTTATTCTGTTAGCTTTTTTGTATAATCATTAGTACTCATCATGGTTAGCTTTTGGTATGCGTCCTAGCCTGCATCGACAGTCCTGCAATCTCGGCTCAGATTTCCTCGAGCTCGTCACAGTTACAAATTTGGATACAGATCATATGCCTGTAGTGTAGTTATATAAAGGAGCTTGAGTCGGACACTTCTTCAAACTTCCTCGAGCTCAAGCATGAGGACTTTGAGTAACAGTAAGGAAGCTAGTCAAGTACAGTATAATTATGACGTTTGTGATCGCGCTCGCGCTCAGTTTCATACCTCTTCGTGTAATTACAACCATATCTTTGGTAGAGCTGCTGCTACAGGCTCCTTGTGCTCAAGCGCGAGCTAGCAGCTTGTGTGTCGAGCTTGTCAAGCCGTAACAGGTGGCTGGAGGACTTCGAGTAACAGTCAAGAAGCTAGGCAAGTACAGTATAATTATGACGTCTGTGATCGCGCTCGCGCTCAGTTTCATACCTCTTCGTGTAATTTCAACCATATCTTTGGCTGCTGCTACAGGCTCCTTGTGCTCAAGCACAAGTTAGCACAAGTCTGAAAAGCTTATTTGTCGGTTTGAAAGGCCATATATCTTACATTAACATTTTTCTTTTAGTACATAGTTCTCATAGTATGGGGGATTTTCTTGCGAGTTCCCTGATCTCAGATAATGGGTTGTATGTAAGTGAGTAGACAATGATGAGAACAGGATACCAAGAAATTTCCCTGGAAGTTTGTTCATCTAATCTGATAAGTCGCATGAACTGGACTAGATGATGTCAAGAACATGAGGAGTCAAAGAAATTTCCTCACGGAGTTTGTTGATCTTGGATGACAAACTGGACTTGACAAGATCAAGAACATTAGGATTCTGAGAAATTTCCTCACGGAGATTGTTGATATCAGAAATGACAAACTGGACCAGACAAGATCAAGAACGTTAGGATTTCGAGAAATTTTCTCGCGTTTGATCTCAGATAACAGGTCCCATGAACTAGCTATAGTACTGGACTCGTCAAGATTCTGAGAAATTTCTTCGCAAGAGTTTGATCTAAGTCAGATGACAGGTCGCATGAACTTGACTTCACAAGAGCATCAACGTCAAGAGTCTTTCTCTGCAAATTGCAGACGATTCAGTTGTTGACTCCTACTCAAGGTTGGCACACACACGACCACTAGCATGGGCGACCAACTCTCGTTCGGAAGGTGGAATCTAGAGATTTTGATATAGGTTTATTGTTTAGACATTAGCCAGCTGTCTCACTAGGCTTAACGTTCCACGAAGGGACAATCAACGCAAGATCCGAGGTAAGAGACGGAGGACTAGACTTAGGATCTATCTACAGCTTTACCCGGCGAATGAACTGTATACTAGGGGGTTGAACAAACCAAGCAGCAGTTGTGCGGAGCTAGCTATGATGCTATTCCAATTGGATATTGCTGTGTTCTGCTGCCTGTGATCAAAAACCATACGAGCTAGCCACCCATATCATTAATATCAGAGGTGAGAGGAGTTGAGCGAGTAGTTTGTGGTACATCGATGAACGTAGTTTCTTGTCGGTTAGAATTCTTTTGATCATCTCTGAAGCAGCAATTGGCTTGATCATACCCCCAGTACGTTTCCTGGGCTTGATCACACCCCTCGAAACACGTTATTGCTTGATCTTATCGCTGACTGGCAAGGAGCAATGGTCCCGGTTTGAGATGACATGTCAGACTGCGCATGCCAGCTCACAGTCCCGTTCATGCTGCCAGCTCACAGTCCCGTCCATGCTGATGTGTAAATAGCGGCAACAGATGTAGGAAGCGGGCAGTACAGCCGAAGAGCTCAGTAGCGAGAAAATCAGACCAAGAGAGAGAATGGTCTTGTTCGAACGTCTGTCGTGTATTGCAAGGAGACACATGAGTTAAGCAGCAACATGGCAATTCAACTTGCATCCCTGCTTGAGTTTTATCGATCGAATGATTCCAACAGCTTGGGCACAGTCGATCGCATATGGGTGAAGGGGGCTGTAGTTAGGATTGTTCGCAACTCAGCAAGTTCTTTGACCTACGAGGCTTGTTCGTGTTGAATGAAAGCAGTCAGAGGCGTTTCCAGACACACAGTCTTGAGCTTACCGGGTAGCATGTCTGAATCCTCGCCAGGTCGATGTTGTGTGGTGGTTGTAAGCACTCGCGCCTGACGATTCCAGGTTGCTCTTATGGACTATACAACGAGGGATTGGAGGATTGAAGATTGCAGGTTGTTCACGATTTGGCAGGCAGGTGATGCACTCATAGGGATGAGTGCTATGGAGTTTGAGTCGAAAACAGAGTTGGAGCAAAAAGATATGTTAAATGCTACCATTTTCAATGGTTTTTGGGATTTTGAAGTGGGATAGAGTCGTAAAGCTAATGTTATTATTATTTATTATTTATTATTTTAGGATAAAGATAGATTTATTATAAAACTGGCTAAGGGAGCCACCCGCACACAGTCAGACCACCACCCGGTCCGTAACTACCACCAAGGGTAGTACAACCATCGAGGGTGGTACTACCCGCCTTATCACTACCACCATCGTGGTTGACCTTCCACCCAGACCCCTTCCCCCACCTCGGATCCATCCACGAAGCGCGCTTCTTCGCGCTGAGGTCGTCGTACTCGTCCCGATGCTCATTATTGCCTTTAGGTCTAGCACTGCTGCCATCGACCGCTTTCTGCATCTGCCTCGTGCAATTCTTCAAACCACTCATCTCCATGCCCTGCAGACAGCTATGATTATTGCTTTTGACCTTTCTCTGGTTCTGGCTCCTCGTATGCGAACTCCCGGAGGCCTGTTGCGACCGATCATCATTTCTCTTTCTCTCGCACGCACGCACCTTCACCATGTTGTTGTCGCGGGGGAGGATCCCGTGAATTAAAGTCTCCTTGTCATTCCCCTGAGCATAGTTCTGACTTCTTGGATAGTGGGAATGAAACTGCTGACTGCTAAAAACATCGTCGTGCGGACCCACCTTGCCTCGATTGTTGTGACTTTTCGCCTCATTATTGCTCGTGTTCAGATTTCGCTTTCTTGACTCCTTTCTGTGACTGCTTTCGATGTGCCAGGTGATCCTCTCCCGATGGCGACCCACCTGGCCGAAGATCATGATGCCTTTAAGCTGCGAATGATCCTGGCCGCCTTGAAGAATTCCCTGTAGCGGGGGGAAGCAGCTCTCGTCACTAGTCGGCCCCACCTCCCCCTTAAAGGAGAGGATCTTCATCGTGGTCCGAATAGTTCTGTCCTTACCTCGCGATTTGTGCACCTTGGCAAGGTCACTTTTGCCAAGGCTCTTCTTCCGGCAGCCAAAGTTGCTACCTCTACCTCTGGTGATGTATCTCTTCATCTTCGTCCCTTTGCTCTTCATTATTCATGGTTTGATATTCAGTGCCGTTTTCTATTCGAGCCTGGTCAGTCGAGGGCACGAGCCGAATGTCCTCTTCTCCTTCCCTCGACCTCCACGCCCGTTGGACCTCCCCTAGTGTCAGCATAGCGTTTGCCCAGGCCTTCTTCTTCGCTTGGTTTGCATTTTCCTTGAGATCCGCCCACAAAGCCTTGACACTTTCCGTCATTATCCTTGTCGCCGGGCGGTCCGTTTTGATGCCCCTGAAAATCCAGTCGGCTCTCTCAATCCAAGTAGTTCTGGTGTGTTCCACAAGAAGGTAGAACAGAGCAGGGTTTTGGTCTCTCGTCTTCAGTGCCCTGTCAACTGTCTCCAGAAGGCCAGAGCCCTCCACAAATCCGAGCTTACACTCTTCGGAGTGTAATCCGAACCTGTCCCACCTTGCCTTGCCCAAAGGGCAGTCCCAAAAAAGGTGCTCAATAGTCTCAATCACACCACATCCCTTTGGACATAGACCCTCCCCAATCCCTATTAACTGAGCTCTTCGGTAAGTGAAGAACCCCCTGTGAATGAGTCTCCAGATCCATAGATTGTCTCTTGTTGCACCTCCTTTCTGCCACACGCTCCTCCACCGATCTTCCCACGCCGGCCCTTGGTCATTAGTTCCCCATCTCGCATTCAGCTTGTGGTTAAGGGGGGTTGGCGTGGTGAGCAGCTCCTTCCAGTCTCGTAACTCCAGCGACCATCCGTTTTTGTATTTGTCCTTCTGTTTCCAGGTCCAATTCACGCTATCTTGCAAGCCTCCGGGAATTACCTGAACTTCCCCAGCCCACCTCGTGAGTTTCTCCAGGTACCGGTTCTCAGGGCCGCCCAGTCTCGTGCCAGATGAGGCCAGTGAGACACCTCTCATCGAGTCCCTCAGATCTTTGAGTTTCAGAGCATTAAGGGTAGCCAGCTTGTCCTTTTTTATGCTTCTCAGTACTTCTTTCCTCCCCTGATCCTCGATCTGTTCTCTCCTCTGCCATATTTCTACCGTTAGGGATGAAGAGATGGCACCTTCAAGTACAAGTTCCCCCTCGAACAAGTTCCCCCTCGAACCTTAGGTGTTTAACAACAGCTTGCCAACACTTCAGCATCTTGTCAAGCGTGGGGAGCGCCCTGACTCTTAGCCCTGTCATCATCAGTATGCACTCTTCCGGGGTCCACTCCGCCGTACCTCTTCGCTTCTTGTCTTTCCTTCTCGTTGCTTTAATGCCCCACCTAGCAATACGAACCCACTCATGTTCCCCTCCATTCAAGATCTTTGCAAGATATTTAAGCTTTAACGCTTGGGCTGTCGTGCGAAAGGAGGAGAACCCCAGACCACCGTCTTTCTTCTGTGTGGCCAAGGCCTCCCAGGCGACCATAGGTACCTTGGGTCTGCCTTCCTCACCAGAGCCCCCTAAGAAAACCCTGCAGATCTCTTCCATCCTCTTGAATCCTGCGTTCGTACAGTCAGCACCTGTCAGCTGGTAGAGCGGGATCGCCCTAAAGACATGTGTCAAAAGCACTACCCGGCTAGACCAAGAGAGTAGCCTGTTCGACCAGTGTTGAAGTTTGCTCTGTAGGCCACTTGTGATTGCTTCCTCGATCTGGTTTTCGGTTATTTCTCTACCTATCCAAGCCCCCAAGTATTTTATCAGCTGTCCTGGTCTGGCGATGATACATCTTGCTTCCTCTAGCCATCTTGGAATATCCACCATACCCATAGGTAAGACGACAGACTTCCCCAGGTTTAGAGCTGCGCTCGAGACCTCCTCGTACTGACGTATGGTCTCTTGTGTCGCCTTGAAACACTCTTCTGTACCTTCGATAATTATTCCAGTATCGTCAGCAAAAAGTTGGTGTAGAAGAGAGGTCCCTTCCCCCGCCCTGATGCCTTCAATTCCCCCTCCCTGTCTAGCGTGTTTAAGCATATTCATCAAAGGTTGCGTAGCAATGGCGAAAAGGAAAGGGGCAACCGGACAACCTTGTCTGACCCCCCTTCCAAGTTCGATTCCCTTTGTGAACCTTCCATTAATATGCACTTTGGACGTTCCTTCCTCCGTCAGGCCCTTCAGGAGGTCCACAAAGTGAGAGTCGAATTTCATATGTGACATAGTTTCTCACAAATAATCCTGCGACACCCGATCATAAGCTTTCATGAAGTCCAGTTTTAGGAACAGAGAAGGGATCCTCTCGGCCTCCGCCCATTCCTGACCTAGTTTAAAACTAAGTATATTATCATGGATGTCCCTTCCCTCGATGAATCCGGTTTGTTGTTCGTCGACCACATTGCTTATCACCATTTTGAGTCTCTCAGCTAGTAATTTACTCAGTATTTTGCATGTCACCGTCAACAGCGAGATAGGTCTCCAGTTCCCAAGCTCCTGTCTATCCCCCCCTTTGAGAATTAGTTTGATGACGCCTTGAAAAGTTTTCCCATCGATTTTTCTAGTTCTCCAGAACTCTCTGACCATCTCAGCACATTCTTCCCTTATGAACGGCCAGCAATCTTGCAGAACTTCGTACGTTACCCCGTCAATCCCTGGAGATTTTTCCTTCGGGAAGCCCTTTACCAATTCTTCAATCTCCTCTAGCGTTGGAACCTCTATCAGTTTGGCATTTTCGGCCTCCGTCACCCACTTCGAGGTAAGTTCCATCACCTTCAGTCTTTTGGCCTTGTTAGCAGTCACTAACTCATCCTCCCTGTATAGCGACGTATAGTAGCTGTGAACCCTTCTTATAATCCCTCCGTGGTCTTCTATGAGCTGCCCATCATCAGTCTTAACACCCTTCATCGTTTCTCTCGTCTGCTTCGCCTTGAGCTGCGCAAAGAAGTATCTGGAAGGGACATCGCCCTCCTGAAGCCATCTCACTCGGCTTCTCTTTCTCCATAACACCGCGTCCTGGTGCTCCCTCTTTTTTAATTTCCCTTCCGCTTCCTGTAGCAGCAGATTAAGGCCCTCCTGACTGTTCTCACTTACCGTTATTCTCAGTCTTAGAACCTCGGCTTCCAGTTTGCCCCTACTCTGGTTTTTTTTCCAAGCCGTTCTCTTTTCCTCCATCATTATTCTTCTAACTTTCGCCCATCCTACAGCCCATTTCACACGTGGGTCCCCTTCTTCCCTCTTCTGTTCTCTCCACACGGTCTCCACCCGCGCCTTTACTCTAGGGTTTTTTAGCATCTCCGCGTCCATCTTGTAGTATGTTGATTTCTTGACTTTTTCGCTAACCTCTTCCTCCTTTAGCCTCACAGTAATAGTAACCGGGATGTGATCCGATAGCGTCTGCTTACCATCGTGTTCCACTTCCAAAACCCCTGTGCACCAGTCCGCTCTGTTATTCAAGTAGCATCTGTCCAGTCTCGCCTGGTCCATTCTCCCTCCCGTTAGAACTTGTCTGGTATAGGTTGGCCCTTTCTTACTCTGTGCACAGAACAGGGCATCCACCAGGTCAGATTGGAGAAGGGTGTTTCTCCAAAGACGAAGTTCACTTCCATGCAGCAAAGGGGAGGGACCAATGCTATCGTCCGAGAGCTCCACCATATTCCAGTCCTCTAGAAGCACCCACTTCCCCTCCTTCGCCCTGGTCCCCAACCACTCCCACAACCGGCGTCTCTCCTCCCTCCTGTTCGGGACGTAGACGGAGGCCACCCCCACAAGCCCAACTACGGAATCGAAGGTACACCACGCCACCGAGCCGTCCCCCCTGACGCCATGCTCCTTAACCTGGATATGATTGCCAATAAGAAGCGCTGCACCCCCTCTTCCTCCAACCGTGTAGTCGACAATCCTCTGTCCCGATGGCATTAATCTTTTCAGGTTATATTCTAGTTTTTGTTTTTCAGTTTTCATCTCTTGCAGGGCTATGATGTCAAAGTTCTGTCCTCCTCTTCCTAGCCACTTGCGCAGAATGGTCACCCGGTGCGGGTCCCCTAACCCTCTTACATTCCAAGCTGCAAATTTGATTGTGTCCATCATGTATGTATTTTTTGTAATCGCGTTTCTCCAGTCGCATCCTTCTTGCGCCTCTATGAGTTGGTTTCCTTGGTCGGCAGGAGGCTCCTGGCCAAGGCCGCATTCCCCTTCTTCGTTAGTTTCCCTTTGTTCGAGGAAGTCTTCCCTACTCCTCTTCCCACTGGTTTCATTTGTGGTCCAGTCGTCTTGTTGGGTTGTTCCTTCCTTGACCCTCTCCTGCATGCTATCAGATTTGGCTCTACCTCTTGAAGGACTTCCCTTTCAATGTTTCTTAGGGGTGAAGAAGGGGGTTGATGAGATTCAGCGGCCGGTCCGCCCCAGTGCCCCTGAGGAACCGTCCACGGACCACCACCATTCCCCTCCCCTTTGTTGTCTCCCTTCTCTGTTTCCACTTCCCCAGATCCTCTGTCGTCCCCAGACCTGGAATCCCAGTCCGTCCTTTTTAGTGGTTCTCTTTCCGGGGTCAGTTCCTCCTTTGCCATCTCTCCTTCCTCCGTGCTATTGTCTCTCATCTCTTCCTCCCTTGTGATTTCCACCTCTGTTCCTCCTATTAGTCCCTTAGGCCCTACACTGTGATCCTCCCCTGCTTCTTGTTTCTCTGCATCTGTAGTCCCTTCTTGTTTCGACCTCCTGCTCTGTTTGTCGTCTGATTTCTCTCCGCTTAGATTTTTCGTTCCCTTGTCAATGGCCTCCTCTCCTGTTCCTTCTGTGTTTCGTTCCTCTTCTATCTTCTTCTTGCAGCCCTCGACTGTCTGGTTAGTCCCGACTAGTTCGTTTAGATCTGGTAGTACTCCCTTGAGGTTGTCGTCATGCTTTTGTCCTTCCCTGTTGTCCTTCTCTAGGGCCGCACCGCTGACTTGAAGGGAGGATATTGTCTCTCTGAGCCCTTCCCCTACCTGACTTGGTAGTTTCACCTGCTCTGCCTTGCCATTCCTTCCTGCATCTTCTCCTACTTCTCTTTTATCTTCCGTTTGCTGCTTCTCGTTAGCTTCGCTCCCTTGATGACCTCGCTCTTCCCCCAGCACACTAAACCTGTTAGTGGGCTTTTTGACTTCCTTCCATCTGCTCTCGACTCTTGTCCATTTCTTTTTTGTTGTTACTTGTGTATACCCTTCCTTCTTGTCTTCTTTCGAGGTTCCTCCTACTTCAGTCCCCTTCTCAGCGCTCCTTGTTAAATCAGCCCCGCCGCTTTTCCCCTTAGATTCCCCTTCTCCTCTTTTGGGGTTCTCCGGACAGTTCCTTGCATAGTGCCCTTTCCTCTTACACACAAAGCAGGTGTCTGGCAAGGATTGGTAGGTTATAGGCTGTACTATCATTTCGCCCACTCCTAGTCTAATCTGCAGATGATCTTTTAGCTCTGCATCAGGGTCGATCAGAACGCAGCCCCTGATATGAGGATAGGCATTGGTCGATCTTGTGGTAGACTTGTACAAAATCGGCCCTATGGCGTTCAGCATCGCTTCTGCCCCAATTTTGAAAGTCAGATCCACCAGAGGTAGGTCCACCCACACTGCTACCGCCTTGGGATTTTCCGACTGGGCCCTGAAGCCCGGGTTCCAAGGTGCCACAATCACAATTCTTCCATTACAGAACAACGGAGCTTCCTTTAGTACCTGGTTGCGTTGTTCAGGCGTCACGAGAACCACCAAAAATTTCTTCCTCCCTAGCATCCGTAACTGCTTTATTTGTAGTCCCATTCCTTGGACCAGTCGCCTAGACGCCCAGACTTCAAAGGCATCCCTCGAGGGGCTACAATCCACCGTAGATAAGACCACTGCCGTGGCTTTCAGAAGGTACAGTCTGCTCGCCACCAGGTTTCTGTCCAGCTTAACCTCAACCCCGTGTTTGTATTCCCCTGGTATTTGGTTCTTCTGTATATTCTGCAGCGCTGCAATCAATTCTCCATCGGGCATGCCAGCACCTGCTAGCTGATTCAGTCCTTCCAGGTACGGATTCAGTCCTGTTCGGCCTAGTATGTTAGGTGGCTTCGTCCAGCTGTTCGCTGCTAGAGTCTCTCCTTCCGCTCTAGCCTTGGTCAGTGTATTTGTTCCTAGCTGCCAAACATCCTTGGTGCTTTTCGCCTTCTGTTGCTGCACGTCTCCCAATGTGACTCCTGTGTGTCCTTGCTGCAGGTCAGTCAGGTCGCCCCTGGGCATAACGCTTGGCCTCGTATCCGCTTTGTCGCTCTGACCGCCCCCTCCTGTTGCCTGTAAACCCACTTGTGGTTGCGAAGTGCCAGCCTCTCCCTCGTCGTCCCTCGTTGAGGAAGCAGTCGGCAGAACCCCCCATTCGGTATCTCTATCCCCTCCCCTAGAGCATCTTGCACTTTTTCCTTTGCTTCTTTCGTTCTTTCTTCTCCTGGTTCTCCATCGTGTCTCACGCTGCGTTTTTTTGTGCATGCAGAAGGCCCTCCACCGTGGTTTTGCTCCTGAAGGGGTTCTCCGCCCTTCTCGAGTCTATCAAGTTTAGAGAGTCCCTTCTTCCTCGTTTTTTTTCCAGATCTTCCTCAATACTCTCCCCTCTACTTTTCATAGCCTCAAACTTGATCTCCCTGGAAGAGCCACCATCCATCTTGCTCTCGTAGTTTGCTTCCTTAGAGCCAGAATCTTGAAAGCTCCCGTTCTCCGCTGGTGCCACCTCGCCCATTACGTAGCTCCTTTCTTGCTCCTTACCTTGAAACTTTGCAACCCTAGGTGACAGTAGTTTAACTAATTACCCTTTTTCCCATGAAAAAGTCCTAACACGGCGACGCCCCAGCTAGGCCCTCCCCTTAAACCCTCCTCTAAGTCCCCCTAAACCTCTCTTCTACCCCCCGGCTCTCCTCCGCCACCTCCGCCACCTCCGCCATCACGCCTCCTCAGCAACCATTCCAACACGAATGATAAAGCAACTTGGCTTTGCAGAAATTTTCAAACAAATTGACTGGACGGACATTGACTGCACAGTTGTCAGGAAATGTTTAGTGAACTATTCACATGACAGTAAAGAGTCAATAGTAGATCACGTTTCGCTGAGGTTAGAAACTATGATAAATGTATACGGTTTGCCATCTGGTATCCATTATTATGAAAAGAAAACACAGTTTGACCTTTCACAGTTACTGACTAAGTACTATGACAAGACGATGAGGCGGATACAATACAAGTCCTAACAACAGTGTTGATCTTCCATTTCACTAATTCATCACAGCGACATCTGAAGCTCTTTGCCTACGAGGCATAGTTGAGAGAATTCCATCATCTTTTCTCCACATCTGCATCTCTCACTATGAAAGCAAGCAGATCAAGAAGCAAATTTTGCAAGATGGCTTGTTGATCATTTGGACGATGAAATTATGAATGTGGTTCTTTCACAACCTAATTTGGAGGACCAACACCATGATGGGAAGCATTGAGATGACTTCGTCAGTCGAGGATATTATAGCGAGCGATGATAATGAGCGTCTTTCAGACGTATTTACAATGGGAGATTTGCTGTAAAAGCGGAAGATGATGATCAAGAGTATTACTTGTTGCATTATACACGGACAAAGCAGAAGATTGTTGATCATAAAGTGACTAACGTGTGGAACAAAGATCATGTATTCACCCGAGATGAGGTAGTGGTGTTTGGTACATACGTTGTTTCTCAAAAACGTTTGAAAGACAAGATACTGTACGTTGAAGGGCGATGTCGAGATGATGCTGTCATATATTCTCATCTAGTGATTCAGTTGACTGCCATGGTCGCCAATGGAAAAGATAAGAAGAAATCCACATCACATTTTTCCATTGACCTTGAAACCCATGAGCATATTCTGGTGACGTAGACAAAAACTGATCTGCCAGAAATGTAAGTGTAGAGTTCGCTACTTAGTCATACACTCAACACATTTTTAACTTTGGGTTCAGACCCTTCTTGACATGTATGAACTCGACTCAAGAGGTCTGGATCCGACCCGACTTGAGAGTCCATTTTCATGATTATAACTTGTGTGAAGCGAGGATCTAAGTGGTGACTTAGTAGTGACAGAGGAGTTTGAAGTACCAATGTATTTCACCATTGAGATTCTTGCATCACGCATTATAATTCTTCAAATAATTGACCGAAGGTTAATTTAAACATCATGGTCTTCTCCACTTACACGCATACGTTTTCTCTCTCACATCTTGCTTACTATTCGTATTATATCTAATATACCTGAATATGTCTCTCGCAGCATAGCCTCCTTCAATAGTTGCGTGATTTGTTCATCGATGACCGTTATCCACTCTTGCCACTTGCATTTCTCTTCGCTTTCTATCATACAGTGAACAGACATGCATGTGAACTCTCGAGTATTTAGCAAGCATGGATCTGTCTTATTCTGACTCCAAAAGCAATGCAACTTCTTGCAGGTGCTTAGAGTGCTTGCTTGGAGGTATGCAGATCTATCAAATTCCTCCTCTTTAATCTCTTAGAAACTCTAGAAATGTTTGTCTTCTCCTTCCCGCGCTTGGAGAAACTCGAAGGAGCTCTAGTACTTAGCTTTAGCTTGCAGAATTGAACAACATCATCTGCAAAATCAAATCGGCCATAGGTCCTTGTCATCTGATGCCTTCAGAGTTCACTTGTGACATCTTTGATTGAATTCATGAAGAGTCTGGTAATAATAATTTTTTCACTTTTTGGCTAGGTTGGAGAGAAGACTTCAAAGTCATCATTTTGAAAATTATTCAGCTTTTGAAAGTCATGCGTTCTTTTTCTTCACTACAATTTGTGCATGAATTCTAAAGATAAATTTACGCTAGACAGATCTATACCATATATTGTTCTACACTGTTGGAGTGCAATCCATGTATTTCATAGACTGCTTTGCACCATACTCATGTAGTGCTTGAAGTTATTGGTCAACTTTGAATCCAAGGAGATAGTCTGTGAGGTTCATGAACTGCACTACATTAGAGCAATGCAGTCTATGAAATTAATGGACTACTTTGCACAAACATGGTGTAGATTTTGCAGTTCATGAGGTCCTCAAGATTAAAGGAGTGAAGTCTGTGTAATTTTGCATTTCGAGGAATTGTAGTCTTTGGAGTTCACAGGTTGTTTTTCTCTTGATGATAATTGTGTTTTGAACTTTTTATGACAAATAAATTTTTTATGTAAAATTGACTATACAATATTAGAATGAAAATAAAATTTTGTAGATATCTATTTATAATTATTTCTTGACTTATCAAAAATTTAATTTATTTAACACTAATAAAGTTATTTTGTTAGTCATCGAATCTATAGTTTTATCATGAGCATACAATATTATATATTAAATTATGCTAATTTTCATTTTTTAAAAATTATTCTAAATATTTTAAATTATATTCTCATGAATTTTGAAATTCATGATACTATAAAATGTAAAATTATTGACTTCAGAACAGAAACTCATTAACGAGTACTTGGTTGTTATTAACGATAGTTGCTACCAAAGTAACTAAACATCTCACCGATCTTCATCCATCTTTTGCATATACTAAGTACACAGAAAATGTAAAGAGTCTCGAAGAAAACACCCACACATTTCATCTTTCTCACCTGAATACCCATTTTAACAAATAGAGATCCGCAGGACGACCAAGGAGACATTTCAATAGAGTAGCCAGGTTGAGGACCGCGGAGTACTCTTCCGTCTCGCTTGACCTTATATACTCTAAGAAAGGGTGAATTGACAAGTGTGAACTCTAGCATTGAAATATCCCACCACAAAGACATTGTCCTTCTCTTGATATCTCAAAATATCAATAGAAAGACGATGGAAAAGTTGACTCTACATGCTCCAGTCTGATAGATAGACATGTTCAAAGGTGCAAAATAGCAGATTGCGATATAACATGCAGATCTACTTTCTCCACCAACTCGAATTCAATAATATTGTCCACCCACATCCTGAAGAACCACTTCAACAAGCTGATGCAAATAAGATCTGACGTAAGTTGCAATACCTCCAAAACCACGTCCTTTATGTTGCTTGCGCTTGTTCCAAGTAGAGCCGATCAAAGTAAAACCATCCAACTCATGTACATTGTTTCCTTCATGTTCTCATGTCTCCACCAAGTTGATGATATCAACCTTGTTCCAAATTGGTAAAGCGCTTGTGTACTTTGACTTAGTAAGCCCATGAATGTTCCACATCATAACTCTAAGGGTCGAAAATTGCTATCTGGAAGCATCTCGTCTCCTTTGTGTGACAACAACACGTCCATATCTTAAGAAAGCAATGAACTCTCCTTGTTGAGCCTCTTTTATCTTCACAAGCTCCTTTCGTTTGGCTTCAGCTTGTAGCGGTGTGAGATCAGGATCCAATCAGATCTGCCTCCCCTTCAAGACAGCTTTGTTAGCCATCGCTGTATATTGTTGTGCATGATCTGCAAACTTAGTCAATATTGCTCGACATTGTGAGTCTTTTTGTCCTATGCGGTAAGCTTGAACTAGGACAAGCTTGTGAACATGTAACGTATCAACAAAAAAGTGGTAGCTACTTCCTTGGTCTCCTCCTTCTCTAGCTCAAGTAAACCAGATATTCTCACATTCTTCACCCTTGAGAGTTGGTTCAACTTTTCATTCTCTTGCTCTTGAAAAAGAGAGACTTGAGCCGCCTTGGTAACTTCAGCATAGGATTTCATCTTCATCTCCAACTTCTCCACTACTTTTTTGAAATTATCATTTACCACCGCAGATTTCTCCTCAGCAGAAACAACAAATGCTGAAGTGTAGAAGAAATCTCTTTGGTAGTTGTAGCAACAACGGTTTGCATGTTCTTCGAAGCATGAACATCGCACACAACAAAAACAAGCTCACTCTTATGTGCTATGAGCTCTCGATGTAGATCTGCTACTTCAACCAATACTTCTTCCACCGCTGCCAACACCTTATGAAGGAGTTGTTTAATCTCCTCCATCATCACCGAAGAACTAGTTTCACAAATCAGCGAGTTAAGAGCACACCTTAACACCTCAATTCTCCGCATATCACAACAAGATTTGTCTCAATGGAAGTGTCTCGCCAAGATCTTTCCAACGGTACCAAGCTTGCTAAAAACCAACAACTACAACTTCTTCGACGATGATTTTGTCCACGGGTGTCAACTCTTCTCTCTAACAGATCGGCAAAATAGAAACACACCTCAACACCTCAATTCTCCTCAGATCACAACACGCTTTGTCTTAATGGAAGCGTCTCGCTGAGACCTTCCAATGGTACCAAGTTTGCTCAAAACCAACAACCATAACTCCTTCGACAGTCTATTTTGTCCACGGATGTCAACTCTTCTCTCCAACAGGCTCGCGAAATAGAAACACACCTCAACACCTCAATTCTCCTCAGAACGCAACAAGATTTATCTCAATGGAAACGTCTCGTCGAGATCTTTCCAGTGGTACCAAGCTTGCCCGAAACCAACAACCACAGCTCCTTCGACGATCGATTTTGTCCAGAGGAAACTCCTCTCTCCAGCAGGTCCGCGAAATAAAAACACACCTCAACACCTCAATTCTCCTCAGATCACAACAAGATTTTTCTCAATGGAAACGTTTGGCCGAGATCTTTCCAATGGTACCAAGCTTGCTCAAAACCAACAACTACAACTTCTTCCACGATCGATTTTGTCCACATGTGTCAACTCCTCTCTCCAGTAGGTCTGTGAAATAGAAACACACCTCAACACCTCAATTCTTCTCAGATCACAACAAGATTTGTCTCAATGGAAGCGTTGGCAGAGACCTTTCCAATGGTACCAAGCTTGCTCAAAACCAACAACTACAACTCCTTCCACGATCGATTTTGTCCACGGGTGTCAACTCCTCTCTCTAACAGATCCATGAAATAGAAACACAACTCAACACCTCAATTCCCCTCAGATCACAACAAGATTTCTCTCAATCGAAGTGCCTCGTCGAGGTCTTTCCAATGGTACCAAGCTTGCTCAAAACCAACAACCATAGCTTCTTCGACGATCGATTTTCTCCACGGATGTCAACTCTTCTCTCCAACAAGTTCGTGAAATAAAAACACACCTCAACACCTCAATTCTCCTAATTCTCCTCGGATCACAACAAGATTTGGTCCACAGGTGTCAACTCCTTTCTCTAACAGATCCGTGAAATAAAAACACACCTCAACACCTCAATTCTCCTCAAATCACAACAAGATTTGTCTCAATCGAAGTGTCTGCCGAGATATTTCCAATGGTACCAAGCTTGCTCAAAACCAACAACCACATCTCCTTCCGAGGATCGATTTTGACCACGCGTGTCAACTTTTCTCTCCAACAAGTCCGTGAAATAGAAACACACCTCAACACCTCAATTCTTCTCAGATCACAACAAGATTTGTCTCAATGGAAGCGTTTGGCCGAGATCTTTCCAATGGTACCAAGCTTGCTGAAAACAAACCACTACAACTCCTTCCACGATCGATTTTGTCCACGGGTGTCAACTCCTCTCTCCAACAGATACACGAAATAGAAACACACCTCAACACCTCAATTCTCCTCAGATAACAACAAGATTTGTCTCAATGGAAGCGTCTGACGGAGGCCTCTCCAATGGTACCAAGCTTGCTCAAAACCAACAACCACAGCTTATCTGACGAATGATTTTGTCCACGGGTGTCAACTCCTCTTTCCAACAAGTCCGTGAAATAAAAACACAACTCAACACCTCAATTCTCCTCAGATAACAACAAAATTTGTCTCAATGGAAGCGTCTGATGGAGGCCTCTCCAATGGTTCCAAGCTTGCTCAAAACCAACAACCACAGCTCATCTGACGGATGATTTTGTCCACGGGTGTCAACTCCTCTTTCCAACAAGTCCGTGAAATAAAAACACAACTCAACACCTCAATTCTCGTTAGATCCCAACAAGCGTCTTAACGAGATCTTTCCAGTGGTACCAAGGTTGCTCAACACCAACAACTACAACTCCTTCGATGATCGATTTCGTCCACAGGTGTCAACTCCTCTCTCCAACAAATTCGCGAAATAGAAACACACCTCAACACCTCAATTCTCCTCAGATCACAACAAGATTTGTCTCAATAGAAACGTCTGGCGGGGACCTTATCAATGGTACCAAGCTTGCTCAAAACTAACAATTACAACTCCTTCCACGATCGTTTTGTCCACGGGTGTCAGCTCCTCTCTCCAATAAGTACACGAAATAGAAACACACCTCACCACCTCAATTCTCCTCAGATCACAACAAGATTTGTCTCAGTCGAAGCGTCTAGTCGAGCTCTTTCCAGTGGTTCCAAGCTTGCTCAAAACCAACAACCACAGCTCCTTCCACGATCAATTTTGTCCAATAGAAATAAAATTTTGAAAGTTCAAATTCAATTTTTGAATTTGATGTGAATTTGAAATTTGAAATTTGAAATTTGAATATTGAATTTTCATTGTTTTCAATGGAAGCGTCAGTATGAGTTCGTTGGCCGCGTAAGGACAATCCGGCATTATGGCGAAACTCATGATAACAACCAATACTAAGTCTCCTCAGATCGCAACAAGCTTTGTCTCAATGAAGCGTTTTGCAGAGATCTTTCCAATGGTACCAAGCTTGCTCAACGCCAACAACCACAACTCCTTCCACGATCGATTTGGTCCACGGATGTCAACTCCTCTCTCTAACTGATCCATGAAATAGAAACACACCTCAACACCTCAATTTTCTCAGATCACAACAAGATTTGTCTCAATGGAAGCGTCTGACCGAGATATTTCCAATGGGTACCAAGCTTGCTCAACACCAATAATTACAACTCCTTCCACGATCGATTTTGTCCACGGGTGTCAACTCTTCTCTCCAACAAGTCCGTGAAATAGAAACACATCTGAACACCTCAATTCTCCTCAGATCACAACAAGATTTGTCTCAATCGAAGTGTCTCGTCGAGATCTTTCCAATGGTACCAAGCTTGCTCAAAACCAACAACCACAGCGCCTCCGACGATCGATTTTGTCCACGGGTGTCAACTCCTCTGTCCAACAGATCCGTGAAATAAAAACACACTTCAACATCTCAATTTGCAACAACTCTTAGCATTAGTATGAGTTCGTTGGCCGCGTAAGGACAATCCGACATTATGGCGAAACTCACGATAACAACCAATTTAAGTCTCCTCAGATCGCAACAAGATTTGTCTCAATGGAAGCGTCTGGCTGAGACCTTTCCATGGTACCAAGCTTGCTCAACACGAACAACTACAACTCCTTCCACGATCGATTTGGTCCACGGGTGTCAACTCCTCTCTCTAACTGATCCATGAAATAGAAACACACCTCAACACCTCAATTTTCTCAGATCACAACAATATTTGTCTCAATGGAAGCGTCTGGCCGAGATCTTTCCAATGGTACCAAGCTTGCTCAACACCAACAATTACAACTCATTCCACGATCGATTTTGTCCACGGGTGTCAACTCTTCTCTCCAACAAGTCCGTGAAATAGAAACACATCTGAACACCTCAATTCTCCTCAGATCACAACAAGATTTGTCTCAATCAAAGTGTCTCGTCGAGATCTTTCCAATGGTACCAAGCTTGCTCAAAACCAACAACCACAGCGCCTCCGACGATCGATTTTGTCCACGGGTGTCAACTCCTCTGTCCAACAGATCCGTGAAATAAAAACACACTTCAACACCTCAATTTGCGACAACTCTTAGCATTAGTATGAGTTCGTTGGCCGCGTAAGGACAATACAGCATTATGGCGAAACTCACGATAACAACCAATACTAAGTCTCCTCAGATCGCAACAAGCTTTGTCTCAATGGAAGCGTCTTGCCGAGATCTTTCCAATGGTACCAAGCTTGCTCAACGCCAACAACTACAACTCCTTTGATGATCGATTTTGTCCACAAGTGTCAATTCCTCTCTCCAACAAGTTCACGAAATAGAAACACACCTCAACACCTTAATTCTCCTCAGATCACAACAAGATTTGTCTCAATGGAAGCGTCTCGCCGAGACCTTTCCAATGATACCAAGCTTGTTTAACACCAACAACTACAACTCCTTCCACTATCGATTTTGTCCACATGTGTCAACTCCTCTCTCTAATAGGTCCTTGAAATAGAAACACAACTCAACACCTCAATTCTCAGATCACAACAAGATTTGTCTCAATAGAAGAGTCTGGCCGAGATCTTTCCAGTGGTACCAAGTTTGCTCAAAACCAACAACCACAGCTCCTTCCACGATCAATTTTGTCCACGAGTGTCAACTCCTCGCTCCAACAAGTCCACGAAATAGAAACACACCTCAACACCTCAATTCTCCTCAGATCACAACAACATTTGTCTCAATGGAAGCATCTAGCAGAAACCTCTCCAACGGTACCAAGCTTGCTCAAAACCAGCAACTACAACTCCTTCCACGATCGATTTTGTCCACGGGTGTCAACTCCTCTCTCCAACAAGTCCGTGAAATAAAAACACAACTCAACACCTCAATTCTCCTCAGATCACAACAAGATTTGTTTCAATGAAAGTGTCTTGCCGAGATCTTTCCAATGGTACCAAGCTTGCTCAAAACCAACAACTACAACTCCTTCGATGATCGATTTTTTCCACGAGTATCAACTCCTCTCTCCAACAGGTTTGTGAAATAGAAATACACCTAAACACTTCAATTCTCCTCAGATCACAACAACGTTTTTCTGAATGGAAACGTCTGGCAGAGATCTCTTCAATGGTACCAAGCTTGCTCAAAACCAACAACTACAACTCCTTCCACGATCGATTTTGTCCACAGGTGTCAACTCCTCTCTCCAATAGGTTCGTGAAATAGAACTACATCTAAACACCTCAATTCTCCTCAGATCACAACAACATTTGTCTTAATGGAAGCGTCTGGCAGAGACCTCTCCAATGGTACCAAGCTTGCTCAAAACCAACAACTACAACTCTTTCCACGATCGATTTTGTCCACAAGTGTCAACTCCTCTCTCCAACAAGTCCGTGAAATAAAAACACAACCCAACACCTCAATTCTCCTCCGATCACAACAAGATTTGTCTCAATGGAAGCGTCTGGAAGAGACCTTTCCAATGGTATCAAGCTTGCTCAACACAAACAACTACAACTCCTCTCACGTTCGATTTTGTCCACGGGTGTCAACTCCTCTCTCCAATAGGTCCGTGAAATAGAAACACACCTCAACATCTCAGTTCTTCTCAGATCACAACAAGATTTGTCTCAATCGAAGTGTCTTGCAGAGATCTTTCCAATGGTACCAAGCTTGCTCAAAATCAACAACCATAGCTCCTCGGACGATCGATTTTCTCCACGGGTGTCAACTCTTCTCTCCAACAAGTTCGTGAAATAAAAACACACCTCAACACCTCAATTCTCCTCAGATCACAACAAGATTTGTCTCAATGGAAGCGTATGACAGAGACCTTTCCAATGGTACCAAGCTTGCTCAACACGAACAACTACAACTCCTTCCACGATAGATTTGGTCCACGGGTGTCAACTCCTTTCTCTAACAGATCCGTGAAATAAAAACACACCTCAACACCTCAATTCTCCTCAAATCACAACAAGATTTGTCTCAATCGAAGTGTCTGGCCGAGATCTTTCCAATGGTACCGAGCTTGCTCTAAACCAACAACCACAGCTCCTTCGACGATCGATTTTGTGCACGAGTGTCAACTCCTCTCTCCAAGAGGTCCGTGAAATAGAAACACACCTCTACAACTCAATTCTCATCAGATTTGAACAAGATTTGTTTCAATGGAAGTGTCTCTCTGAGATATTTCTAGTGGTATCAAGCTTGCTCAACACCAATAACTACAACTCTTTCCACAATAGATTTTGTCCACGGGTGTCAACTCCTCTATCCAACAGGTCCGTGAAATAGAAACACACCTCAACACCTCAATTCTCCTCAGATTGCAACAAGATTTGTTTCAATGGAATCGTCTCTACGGAGACATTTCCAATGGTTCCAAGCTTGCTCAAAACAAACAACTACAACTCCTTCGACGACCGATTTTGTCCACGGGTGTCAATTTCTCTCTACAACAAGTCCGTGAAATAGAAACACACCTCAACGCCTCAATTCTCCTCAGATCACAACAAGATTTGTCTCAATGGAAGCGTCTTGCCTAGATTTTTCCCATGGTACCAAGCTTGCTCAAAACCAATAGTCACAGCTCATTCGACGATCGATTTTGTCCACGGGTGTCAAGTCCTCTCTCCAACAGATCCGAGAAATAGAAACACACCTCAACACCTCAATTCTCTTCAGATCGCAACAAGATTTGTCTCAATGAAAGTGTCTCTAAGAGACCTTTCCTATGGTACCAAGTTTGCTCAAAACTAGCAACTACAACTCCTTCGACGATCGATTTTGTCCACATGTGTCAACTCCTCTCTCCAACAGATCTGCGAAATAGAAACACACCTCAACACCTCAATTCTCCCTCAACACCTCAATTTACCAGATGAGTGAAGACTCGCATTGAGAATGTTACGGAAAGCTCTTGAAATAAGGAAGACGAGCTATAATCATTAACTGAATACTTTGTTGTCTTCGAGGTAATATCATAAGCTTGAGGTTACATATTTCACTAAATGAATAAAGTATTCACTATCTAGTATATCATCTTTATGTTTCATGTACTTCTACTTAGCTTGAAGCTGGAAATACCTGAGTGAGTGTAACAACAACACTCGAGTTCTCATTGCAGCGAATGTCTGCTTCCTCGCTTGTTGCTCCATCTATGACGTCTAATATATTATTGTAGTGTTCTCTTCGTTGTTCTTTATGGAGGTTATTTAAGAATCAGATTGTCGTGCGTGTATTAAAACTGTTGCTGTTAAACTACATTGTGAAGCACTTCAAAACTGAAATAAAAAGCAAAAGCATGATATTAAAGACAGAGTATAGCGCACGATATGTAACAATAGTACTTCGTTGCGGACGAGAGTACAAACTATCATGTGCATGATGTATCCATCGAATGCATATGTAATTTGTGAAGACAACCGTCCATATGTACTCGTTCTGCCTTTTTGAACCGTTGTTCCAGAACAAGAGGATAGACATGTTATTGAGGTATGGAGCTTTTGTGGATTGGGGCTTGCCGTTATGTAAATCTCCTGTTAGGATCTTCAAGCTTTTTATAGTGAGTATATTTTTGCTCCTTAGCTTGGAGAAAATTCTAGAGCAAGCGGTATTTCATTATGCTATTTTTTTCTTGTAAGCTCCAACATCTACAATCATAAACGACCAAATGCAGAAATGGGAACTCTCCTCGACTCACATGTCATCAGAAGCGACGTCTTCATTTCCGTTGTCGTGATGTGATCATTTGCTATAGTAAATGATTCATTGATCACTGTTGTCGCGTTACTTGGCGCATGTTACTTCTACTCCGACACTTGAAGTTTAGTAGCCTTAGAAGTTAGCTCTGTATTGTTCTTAGTCTTTTATGCCTATGGTTGACACCTTTTGTATATGGTGTTAACTCTGTCATTTATTTTGAGTCCTAGTAGGTTGGTAGTATGTTGTTTACCTTAATCAAGCACTCGTGCGCTTGTGCAAGTGAATTCATACTTATCTATGATATTCAATGTACATGACTTAGATTTACCATGTAGATAGGGTTTAAGCTCGTGGGTTGTACTTACGTGTTGCCCATGCACACTTTTAGTTGATTTAAGTTTACTTTCAGGGTTGTGTGTCGTTTTACGTAGTTTAAGTTTTACGCTGACACTTTAGGGGACTTGACGTGGTAGCCTTTGAGTGGATTTAAGTTACCACATGGTTTAAGGCACAAAATGACAACCAAATGGAGCTATGAACTCTCATTGGTTTATTTTTGTCTTTTGTGTAACTCTAAATTTAGAAACAGAGGTCTAAAGAGGAGTTCGAGCATTTGATAAGGACACTTTGAAATCTGAGAGCACAAGGAGATAGAGCTCGTCGAGCCAAGCACTGTCAGTGAAATTCTTGATCGATTTGGATCAATAAACAAGGAGTTATGCCCAATTGAAGTTCGGATTGTGTCAAAACTGCATCACTTTTGTTGATTTTGGGGTTTTGAGTGTCAATTGCAGCAAAATCGAGGAAATCGGTTCAAACTTTCGTGGTTGCGTTCATTGTCAGTAGGGCTATGACTGTCCAAAAAATTTCAAGTCATTTGAGTGATTTAGTAATTCATAGCGGCCGCTGAAGTAGAAGGGGTCTGAAAAGCTCTCAATCTAGAGCAGCAACTTCAGAGAGCGAGATCTGGAGTTCTGTGTACAATCAGGAGTCCCAACTTCACAGAGATGTTCAGCAACTTGTAGACTCGAAATCCTGTAAGAATCTTTGAAAGTAATCGAGCCAATTTCTGTTATTGATCGAAATAGCTGTCTGAGTACCAAAAACTGTCGCAATATCTTTGATCAGAAAATTTCTATCCATATCTTGTTGTCAGAATTTGATCTCAAGCTGAAACTTCGTTTGTGTGCTCAGTGCGGCCTCTTTTACATGTAGGAGAAATTTAGGAGTCTGAACCATCATAGTTTTTCTCTTCTTGAGTGTTAAGGTTCACCGCCTGATCCTATTACTATCAGTTAGACCTGAACTTTGCCTTCTGAGTAAATTAGAGGTTCATACAGACCTGTATGAGTGTTCATAGTACTCTGTTGTAACCTGAAAAGCCTATCCCTTTGAGTAAACCACCACAACCAAAAGCCCAACGCTTCTCTAAGTAGGCACAACACAGTCTTCACGGTTAAATCACAGCCAGAAGGTTCCGCCCTTCCCAGGAAAACTCTCAACACGACACCGTGAAACCACTTTCCACAGAGCCTTCCACATCTATTATGTATGTGTCACTAGATATATTCTTTTGAGTTGCCTTAAACCACCAGTACTGGTATTTGAGCGGTGGGATATCCCACCGCTCATCATTCTAGTCGGGAAGAAGTCGAGGTGGGAAACCCGCCATATCTGCGCCTACGTGGTCTGTAATCATTTGTTATCCGTTTTCTGTAATCTATGGCTCAAAATAAGCAGCTTTCAAAAACCTAGAATTTGAGCCATTGATGAGTAGATTCTGACATCTAACGGTTCAGAAATGAGTACAAACAGATCGTAGTGTCCTTATGTAGTATAAAAGAATATTCTTTTATTTGAAATTCAAAAAGTTCTTTTACTGAAATTAATCTTGATTTAGTGACAAAAGTTGATTAGACAAGAACATCGTTACTGGAAAGACAAAAACGGAGCCAGGTTTATGACGTTGCGGGAGAGGTCAAACGGCAACTCCTTGCCTGTTGTCTTTTCCTGTCACTGCCGGAAACCGGATTCTGGTCGCCGGAAACCGGATTCTGGCCGCCGGAAAATTTTTTTCTGACAGTACAGGAAAACCAGGCTCCGCAGAAAGGCTGCAGGGTCCAACTCCTCTGTCCAGCTCACTCCGGCCGCGCCCCCATATGAGCCTGGGTCCCTACCAGAAGGGACTCATTTCTTGAGACCCTTCTCAGACTTTCTCGTTTTTCTCCTCCTTTTTCTAGTTTGCTTTACTTCTGATTTGTTCTCTTTTTCATAGTGAGTAAGCTAGCATATATATATTTTTTTTATAGATATATTGGATTTGACAAATAAATTTTTTTAGCATTGTTCTTTTCTTCTTCCAGTAGATCTTTCAGATATTTATTATGTAGTTCTTTTTCAGATAACTGTCATATTTATATACAGATTTAGGAGTTAATATTTCTTGGTAGATACTCGAGGGCTTTTTACCAAGCTAGAGTTGGACCTCCGGACGGATAGGCCATCGAGAACTTAGATCACATTTATTTTCACTGATGCCTCCTAGACAACAACCTAGACGTCCAGGCGATCGGCACCAGCCTAGAGGATGTCCAGAGGTCCCGGGGGGGATGATCCGAGTTCCAGAGTCATTGTTGTCGCGATATGTGCAACTTATGCGACTTCTGGGACCAGGTGCCGGACATGCCGCTGTTATGCAGTTTCTTTTTGCGACAGCTCGTATTCGGATTGATGATATGGCAAGAGAAGCAGAAGGAGTACGTGTCGAGCCAGATGTAATACCAGAAGAGGGTGGTCTAGGAGACATTCATAGCGGAGATGTTCAACAAGGAGAGGATGTCGACCCACTAGTTCTTCACGCTCTTGGCGTGGATTATGACGCAAATCAGGTTACTCAATTTTATATGCATATGTATGAATAGAATAAGTTTCAATTTTATGATTGTGCTTGTATTTTACAAATATTTTTAACTTTATATTCTATTGTTTAGGATGGAGATGATGCATCAGTGGAGACCGAGCTTATTATTCTAGATTCACATGGAGTGATAGATCCTGTCCAAGACTCTCAAAGACCCGTGGAGGATCTTACTGCTGCATCCACATCAACTGAGACTCTCCCTGAGTATGCTATGGTAGCTTTGTCTAGACTAAGGGAGCTATTTACAGATTTCAAGGTTCATTGTCCTCACTATGGCTGCGAGGAGTTTTGCTTATCTCCTGTTATTAGTCCCATTCATCAGACTTGGAGTGTGAAGTTTAGATGTTCGACCGGTCACACATTTGGTTGGAGATCTACAGAAATGGAGGTGTATCATAGCGTCCCTGATGTTATACACCGCTTTTATCATGCGGGACTATGCGCTGGAATGGGATACACTCAACTAGACTCTATGTTTAGAGAGGTGGGGTTAGCGTCGATATCTAAACGTCACTTTTTTGGATTTCAACGGGGTGAGAATCGACGTGTGGGGTGGACTCAAGCAACACTTGAAAAATGGTCCATGAAGAAGGAGGAGGTGCAATTGGCAGTGCTACATAGACATGCTCCCGACTTGAACGAGACATATGTTGGCGGTATGTACTTTAAATATTTTTATTGATGATCTTGATATATGAATATGATTTAAATATTTTGACATGTGGAATGATCATTTAGGGAATTTTGTGATCTATGCGGATGTCCGATACGACTCGACAAGGAATGGTTACAACGGGACATGTGCATTCATTGATGCTTTTGATGGCCGCGTGATCGAGTTAGTGAATATGACAAGAGTCGAAGTTGGAAACAACGCGTGGAGGATTGAAGATCGTGCTTTCGAAGAGGGGATACTTAGACTTATCGCTCGAGGTATTGTCCCAGACGAGGTGGTACACGACGACAAGTCTTCAGTGGATGCCATATTGACGCGACATGGGATTGTTAGCCAGAAAGACTTATGGCACAAATGCAAGTGCGTCATCAAGAAGTTCTTGGCTGATGTGCAAAACAAAAAGAGAGCTCCAGGTGGCGTAGAGGAGGCTGAGGTGATTGCTGATCTGCAACTTCTCACTAAAGCTCAACTGGTGGGATGGCTTCGTGGTCAAGGCGCATTCGTTATGGGGAATAAGCCTGAGCTTGTCCAGAGAGTGGCCCAAATGCGAGGTCTAGAGGAGGCAGCTGTTAGTGGATCTCGAAGGTTCATGTACCCCGAGCTCCAAGCACATGGCATTGCTGACAAATTGAAAGGATGGATATATACTTGTTGTCAGTTGAATGCTCGGAGGACCGTGGGCATAGATGGACGATTCCCCCAACACGAAGATGATACCGAGCTCTTGGTGTTGGACATTCGCAATGCAGCAGATCATTGGGCTGGAGATCATACTCGATGTAGAGATCTACCGGGTCCACGACCTTGCTGCACTGTCCCAGATCTCAACAGGCTTACATCCGATCAATATTACTTGCGGGGTGAGTCTAATGAGATTATTTGTATTTATTTGTCATTTGTTTCATTTGTCTCATAATGACATTTGTCTACAGGTTCTCTCACACATCGTGCAATGGTGGAGTTCTTGACGAAAGCCATTACGCCTACAAAGATGCGATTCTATACTCGAGCACGCGAGAACTACTTGTCTGAGACTTTCAACTCTGTCATCAACAAGTTCGCTACAAAACGAACGCATTTTGCCAAAAGTCACGAGGCTCGCTTGGCTGCATGTGCGATGGACTGGAATGAGAATATCCTTCGTGAGCCTATCAAAATATATTCACGGAGGCCGCAACATACAACAGTGCGTCATAGAACGACAAACCGTCGTGACTTGCCAGAACGGACGACAGTTTGGAAAACAGAGCTTAGAGAGGTTTTGTTCGGCGTGCACGTGAGACAGGACAATTGAAAGGTAAAAAACATTGAATCTGCATAAAACTCATTGCAATGTATTTTTTTGTAATATATTATATTTTTAATATGATTTACTAAACATTTCAACATTTTCTATGCAGGTAGCGTTGAGTTTGGCATATCTACTGTGACACGTATATTACTTGTCTAAGACTTCAGAACATACTTTATGTTATATTTATATTGAAAACTAAGTGCTTTTGTTTCTTTACAAGCAAAATGCATAATTCTATATTGAAGATTTGCAAGCTTTCATAAATGGTTGGATGCAATGTTGCTTAGGGAATATCAGTTGTCTTTCGCAAGCTCCTTTGTATGCACATTTGCACTTTCTCGTAACCTGCAGGATTTTACTCCATTATTATCGACGAGGAAGTGTCTGTACTTCTGCTATGAGAAAACTCATGACTTCGCCTCTTAGTTTTCCCATGGATGGATCTAGCTAATTCTTTTTAATTCTCCATACTTCATGCTATCAAATTACCGTGTACATATACAGTTGGTAGCTATCACTGGTTTTCCAGACTTTCTCTACTAGGGTTCCATCTCCTTCTTCTCAATTGTCTGTTTATGTTCTTCATATATTTGTTTAGAGTTTCTCCTATCCGCTGTAGACTTTTTACGCCCGGTTTGATACCATAATGAAGTGTGTGAGAGCACAAAGCTCTGTAATGTTGAGAAGTTTAGTTTGTTGCCATACCTCTATGGACTTCTGACTCTCGGTTTGATATCACAAGGTCTAAGTGTGTCGAATGACAAAGCTGAGTAAGCGATCTGAGCTTAGTGTATGAATAGATCAAGACTATAACAATTACGAGTGCATGAGCGATACCTTTCCATGACAGGACTGGGAGACAAAGGGGCCGCGTAGACATAGGTTAGCTTCATCCATATAACCGAGACTGGACTTTTGTTTTCAAAGTTTGAAGACCTGGGAGTTGAACCCAGTAAATACCCCAGTGGTAGTCTTCACCGCAGGGGGCACACTCCCCTGGACCCCGGAGGGATGCAAAATGCTCAAATGTTTTTCCAAAACAATGCAAGAACAAAATGTGTGCAGATGCAGAACAAAAGGAAGCACTTACTCTTGATACCCAACAAATATTTCACCTGGAGTGCTCCATGTGGACTTCACTGCAGCTTCCAAGACACCTGGCAGCTGTGTCCGTTCAATAAAACCCAAAACTAGTGCCACAGCTCGATAGACCTGAAATCGCTGTTTGGATGAACCAGATTCACAGTAGGAAACAGAAGCACATCCGAGAAGCGAGTGTTCCAAAAGATCAGGACTGTCCCACATGCTAGCAAACTGTTCCATCTTCGCCACTTGAACACAAGCTTCATGAAAGATAGGAAAACACTGTTTCAATTCGTCATGAGTGACTAATACTGTATCTTTCGAAGTTCTCCCCAAAACCATCCAAAGATCTCTATCTTCGTCCCAAGAATGACGTTGTTTATACCTAGGACCCATAGATCCTTACTGGGAGTTCGAAATATATCAAACAGTGAAAACAGGAACCAGAAAAGTCACCGAAGCGGACTACCAACAACCAGATTGAGCCACCGCGAAAGAATTCACCCAAAGAAGGAGAGCAGTAAGCCGACAGCACCGCAAAAGCTGCAGCCGACCATGAAAAATCAACCACAAGATAGTGAGAGAATGTCCTAGGAGTAAACCGTCGGGTCCAGAAACACATAAGCCAACGTATGTCCGCGTACTAGACAAAAATAAATTTCGAAAATCACCAAATGAACAGCTGCACCCTGCAAGAAGTTATCAGAAGCTGAGCGAGAGTGCAAGGAAGTGCCAAATGAAAAGCTGCGCCTTGCAAAAAGTCACCAGAAGCTGAGCGAGAGTGCAAGAAAGCCCTAAATGAAAGCTGCGCCCTGCAAAAAGTCACCAGAAGCTGAGCGAGAGTGCAAGGAAACCCCAAATGAAAAGCTGCCCCTGCAAAAAGTCACCAGAAGACAAAAGCGAGAGTGCAAAGAAGTCCACGTTGATGCAGAAAATGAGTTTCAAACATACCAAGCAAGGCCGTAGGACCTGCAAGAAGTCAATCGAATAGATTATGTGCTCCGTGAAGGCTAGACTCCAGAGACCACGACAAAAGATCTCCAGCCAACGTTGATTCAAATTTGAGGTTCAATACATACCAAACAAGAAGCTACGACCTGCAATAAGTCACCAAAAACAGAGCGGGAGTGCAAGGAAATAACGATGTCGTCTGGCTGAACCACTGCCTCCACAAAAACATAACGATGTCGTCTGGCTGTGCCGCCGCCCTCACAGAAACAATCATGCGATGGCTGTACTGCACGTAGCGAACTGACCCATCCACTGCACAGGTCCGCGAAGACAAAAGAAAACGAAGCCGTCGATCTCACTGCACACTCACACTCAAGCGATCGTACTCAGCCGACCCCACTGCACTCAACCGATCGCACTCAGCCGACCCCACTGCTCACACTCAAGCCCTAGACCATCACCGGAAAAGTTCTCGCTCTTCGCTCTGCCTCTAAGTTCAGGACCTACTCTACAGTGACCAAAAGGGCGCTGCCGCGTGCGAGGGGAGTTTATATACCCCCCCTGATGGTTTAAGCTAAGGGACTACAGTAACCTTTCGGATCTAAAGGAGTTGTACTTTATTAGTGATTATGAGACGGTATAATTTTCTATCTTCTAAGGATTTATCAACATGCGGAGTATCCAGCTCTAGGACCGACTAAAATAATATTTCCAATCAGCCACAATTTTCAATGTTGTGACGATACATGTATGGACACATTTGAATAAAAATTAATATATTACGTGGTAGACTTCTGAGTTGAAATAAAAGTTGTGGTTATGAATGGCGCACCGGTCATCATTACAAGTATTGCATACATTAGAGAGAAGAAATGTGTTTTCTTCACTCAATGTTCATTAGTAAGCTTGAATGTACTTACATTGGATCGTAATAGCAAACTGATAATTACAAGTTGCCATCGTCTCGCTAGCTACTTCACACATTGGACCTTATGATTCAGTAAATCATTTATATTTTATTTAAAAAAATGCTTATCCTACTCTTTATTGATCTCTATATATAATGTCCATGCATGGGTCAAGTAGTTCTTATGAATCTACAAGAGAGAGACTTCTCTCACTGTATAATTCTGCATTGTTGCTTCCCACCAAGTTGAAATTAAAGGTACAAGTTGACATGAGGCTAGTCCATTAACAAGAATTCTGTCAAAAAGTGCATAACTTACTTCTCACTAAATCCTCTAATATAGTTAAGCTTATTCTCCATGGTCACGTAGTTTTTGTCAATCTGGAGTGGGGGAAGCCTGCTTGGTCATACATACATGACCTTGTGACGTTAGAAACTCTTTCTTTTACTGCCTGATTGCCTCTCTCTATGGTTGTTAATTTGTCTCGACGTTTTTCTCTGTTAGCACTGGAACTTCAAGACACTCATGTCTGTAGAGGACCAGATTCCAAAACCCATGAGAAACAAGTTCAGACAAGACCTCGTTGTTCGTTCATATGCTTGCTGTTTAGAAACATTGAACTAGGAAATATAGAAATGGAAGAGACTTCTCCACAATGAGATTCATCACCATCCTTCACAAGGAAAAAAAGAAAGAGAAAAGAGGGTTATCCTAACGTTGCTGTTGGAATCGTCGGGGTCCGAGAAGATGGAGCCAGTGAAGATCATAACAAGTATTGACACTTCGAGTCAGGACTAGTAGTAGCACAGATCTTTGGTGCAGTTCAGTATCGATCGATACGACATGATCAATAGCTGGTGTAAGAAGTTGGCCGAACGAGCATTCAACACCAAAACTGCTCCTTTCAGCAACACAAACAATTTGCTCCTATTTTCACTGTCAAGCGCAATTCAGCTCGAATTCTATTTTCTGCCCAGGTGCATTTCTCATGTCTTCTACTACTCGCTGCCCACAACAGACAGTTGCTAAGCCCTATCGTCTTTGATCATTAATGCCACTGTAGACTATATCTCTTTCTATCATGTTCATATATCACAACGTTTAGGCATGGCTTGCTCACAGTTCGAGGGGAGGTTGGTGTAGAACAGAAATTTTCCACATCCTTTATAATGTACATATGTCCGTACCATTTTTGGTGAGCTCACATCGTGGCTGGTTTGTTTTTTTGCAGACAGACGACTGGGAGCAGAAGGATGCAAGAGCTGAGACAACTTGAGGGTCTCTTCTCTGAACCATATTTCCTTCTTGTCGAGATCCTATGGATGGCAAGAAAATTCGGTCCCATGAGATGGTCACTCCTAGAGCAGATAATATTCTAAACTGAAACAGATGGATGAATATCAAATCTCTAGAGTGAGACCAGCAAGAAAAAATGTGTTAGTCGATCCGCATATAGAAGGTGTTGGAGAGTAAGTCTATCGTTCTCCAAAAGCTCAAGATGAATTAGGACAACAACAACAGAAGGAGAAAGAGACGAAGACGAAGACCACAGATGGATTCTAAAGCTAAGCTTTCATCTACAGGATGCACATTCTCACTAAGGGATTTTTGTACGGAAAGTACGTCGAGAGGGCAGGTTATGATGCCTACGTGAATCATAAAACTAGCTTTCACTCCATCATACGCTGGATATAGAGTGCGTAGAAAAGTGCTCTAGAGCATTGTAACCTTGTGGGCAGGGATATCTTGACCTTGCAAATTGCTACTAGTGCCACAACAAGAAAGAGAGCTTCGATAATTCACTCTTCTAAGGGAAGAACTATTTATAATCAGGAATGTACATCAACTGAGATAAAAGTCATAGTTAACCAGAAAGATGAAAGAATAGTAATAAGAGCGGAGTACGAACTCTAACGATCTATCTTACACATACAAAGTTTGTCTGTTAGTAAGGTGTTTAGTTATAACTAAGTGTGGAGAATGTTATTTGTTGCCCAAGTACTTTAAGAAAATATTAAGTTAGTCATGACTAGTTAAATTTAGTTATGCTTAAACTTAGTTATACTTTTGGACAGAATTCAATATTTCATAAATAGTGAGCACTACAATCTTGTCATATTATCTAAAAGATAAAAAAGAGATGAAAAATATATTTTATCTTCTTTTTGACTTGATATTAGTGGTGAGACTAAAGTTATTGACTTTGTGGATATTAAAAATAAAAGAGATTTCACATATAATCTTTTTAGTGAGTCATAGTGTAGAGGGAGAGTGTAAATTTGAGACTCTTTGAGAATATTCCAAAAGTCTTCTAGAAGTTGTTGACTATAAAAAATTAAGCCCATGTGAAAAGATAAAAAGCTCATGTGATTAATACTTTTATCTTAAGTAATATCTTAGTAAAACTCAACAAAAATAGTTATGGCAGAGTTATCAAAAAATACCAAAATAAATGTTAAAATATATAAATGGAGGAATAGAGAAGAGCTCCTCATCCTTATTTTCACATCATCATTATGAGCAATATAGAGAGAATGTAAGATTTTAGGAGTTGAGAACTTGAGAGATGTTGTTAGAATGAAGAATTTTAGTATATTGAGTTTATGGGTGTGTTAAGGATTGGATTTAGTATTTTTTTATCAAGTTAATGATGTGTTTCTATCAAAGTCATCAAAGATAACCCATGAGTGAGAGAAATGTCCGAGATGTTGTAGAATGATCAATGACTATCGTGGAGGTTAAGAGATTGAGGGGTAGTTGGTCGATAGTATCCTTGAGTGTTTACATTTTTGATTCTGTTATCGAGACTTCATTTGAAAAGATCGTTGAAAAATATCAGAATTGTTAGATTCGATAAAAAGAGATCATGCATGAGCAGATGGAGAGAACATTAACCACATGGAGAAAACGTTGAAAAGAGAGAGCGCTAACATGTATGTTAACAATTTTAGAACCTTCCGTGTATCTCGTAATGATCTATGACGCGTTCCAGGTCATTTTTTATATCTTGTTGACACAGAGTTTAAAGGGAGTTATGAGTGATTGCAATACTAGTTTAAGAGAAAGGAGGAGAAAGAAGTTATTAGAGAAAGAAAATTAAAGAGCTTTGGAATTATGCTCTTTAGAAACTTTATGTCAAATTTCTTTTATTTTTTATTTCTCTATGAAAATTTTCAAGATTGTAGCTTGACAGATAAGCAATCAATGACAATAATAATCATGTGAAGAGGTGATCTAGAGAAGAAAATAAAACTTTTAAAAATTGAAAGAGTTTATTCATGAGAGTTTAGAGATTTTGCTCTCTAAAATTGTGTACAGTTGTTTTCAACTTTTTTATATTTTCTATTTCTCTATGAAAGTTTCAAGATTATAGCTTGGTTGATAAACTATCAATGATAACAAAAAGCATGAAAAGAAAAAGTCTAGAGAAGAAGATATAATTTTTCAAAGTTGAAGAGGTGGACATTTGTGAGTGATGTCAAGACTACAAATTTTAGTTCTCGTGATACTTCTTGTGAATATGCTCTCCTTCCATCAACATCATAGGAGACAGGTCTATCGTAGGTGTATGTAGGTGTCATCTATGTTATCGCCAAGACTTCAACGTATATTTCACCGCTAAGAATGATGGTAAGAACAATTCCTGCAAACCATGTATCTAGATTGATTAATTGCATAACGTTGAAGTTAAATTCCTTTTGGCTGGACTGTTTTGCTTGCAGAACATGGTTATAGGCAGAGAGTTTATACCTCTTCCTCTGTCGATGTTAATCTGATGAACCGCATAATATGGACCGCTTATGCTGTTATAAGGCACGAGTTGTTCATCACGGCATGTATGCCTGATCCGTGTTTTGTATTGACACATATAGCAAAACGTTTTGGCGAGAGGCCACTATTGTTCTTGCATAGTGTCATCTTTATGGGTACTTGTTATGAACAACTTGCATATGTCGTATAAATATTTTATGGATGGATCCACTGGCTACAGATCCGAAAGAGTTGAGTTTACTGGAAACATAACTTGACTTTTGCCGCATTCCATATTCATGTGCAAATACCCAATGCTCTCGGAGTGTTTTTGGCAGATACCTCAATGCTCCCGGAGTGTCTTTTGCAGATACCCAATGCTCGCGGAGTGTTTTCTGCAGATATCCCATGCTCTCGGAGTGTTTTGTCCTCTTGGCCAGTTTACATTGTATGCATGTTACTGCGGAAGCTCCAACTCCAAGAGACGCCTTGAGGACAAAAGTACAGATGGAGGAGTACAAGATCCGAATTTGTTTCGTGGAACAATGGTCAACTCTTCATAAGGATACGGGTAGGAGTTAATTTATTATAGAGTTATAGTATGTGAGAACTCTGTTCAGTACCACACAAAAGTAACCTAGCATCTTTCTGATCTTCTTCCATCTTTTGCTTGATATATGCAAAGGTACGCTGTCTCGATAAACGCACCTGCAGCATTTATCGTGATCACCAAAACGCCCATTTTAACAAACGGCTATCCGTAAAACAACAAAGAATTCAATGGCCAATTAAAGAAGTACTTACACTATAGACATAAACTAAAAGATAGAAGTGTTGTTTCCTCTGGTCTGACGATAAATTACCCCATAGACACCATTTTCGGATCCCCAAAACAGAAGCAAAGTAGATAAAACTATCCGGAGGATCGCTTTCAAATCGTTGAACGAGCTCCAGTTCCCGTCACTATCCTCAGAAAGGTATACATGTACATTTGACTCAGATGAATACACGAATTAATGTTAGCCGTTGTTATCATTTTTTTTGTGGTGGTAGTTCTCGTGAACATACTCGCCTTTCATCAGCTCACAGGAAACAGGTTATCGTAGGTGTCATCTGCTTTATCGTCGGGACTTCTATGTATGTTTCCCCGCTCACAATGATGGTAAGAACAATCCCCGGAAACTACATGGCCAGCCGCTGTTCTCTTTGTTTCTGGTCATGTATCATAACGTTGACGTTAAATTCCTTCTGGCTGGACCGCTGTGCCTGCAAAAAACAGTTATAAGTACCAAGTCGACAGAGTTCCTCTCTGGGTGTTTAATTTGCTGAATGGTATCATATGGACCGCTTATGCTGTTATTGGGCATGATTTGTTCATCAATGTATGTCTGACTACGTTTTTCTTCGGAAATAGAGGAAAACGTTCTAGCCAGAGGCGATCGTATCGTTCTCGCATACAGTGTCGTACTTGTTATGAATAACTTATGAATATCAAATGTCATATAATATGTATGGATCTACTGGCTACAGATCAGAAATGGTTGATTTTACTGGAAATGTAACTCGAATTTTCCCGCATTCATTTGCAGATACCCAACGGTCTCGGAGTGTTTTTTGCTCTTGGCCAGCTTACACTGTATGCATGTTATTGCGGTAGCTCCAACTCCAAGGGACGCCTTGAGGACAATGGTACCGAGCCCTGGACCTTCTGTAACTATTACGATGAGCGGAGTGCCGTAGAGAAGTAGAATGACGAGGATATACGGGGGAGGGGGGCAGTTTTCCGTCCCGTGGTGATACTTTACTTCTTACACTGCTTCCGATACTTTCCTCATGATCAGAACAGAACTAATTTTGCAGAGAATAGACTGCCCAGGGCTCAGACCCGCTTTTGGTGACTTCTCTAGACAGTCGATCAGATTCTAGGATCGAACGAACGCTGTTAATTTATATAATTATAGTAAAGTCATAGTTCCGCTGTCAACCCGTACGCATGGCTCTTCTCTCCATATATACTATGTTTATGTCTCATTGATTATATATATGATAAGGCCTTCATTCGGAAGAGGTACACGTCATGCCTGAACGATGAGATACGCCAAACAATGCATCCAGAACTCATACGCACTTGATCACTTGAGCGATCGAAGTCCAGAACCCACGAATATGATGTTTGAGGCCAAGCTCCAAAGTCTGGCTAAAGATCGATTCCAGTCGTTAGCTAGCAAGACGCTTGGGATCGGGAGACATAGATGACAGAATTAGTTTCTACCTGTATTAACGTTGAGCGGTGTCAGAGCAACGCGGAGGATAACTTTCAGGAGGTCCACGATTTAAAGTGTGACCAGGAATGGATCCAGAGTGATCATTCTTTACCGCGAGCTCAACAGCATCTGAAAGTGATTTCTTTTCGTGCGTGCTGTTGTTGAATTGATTTGTGATTCACCTTCCGAGTCCTAATGATGATATCTAGATTGACTGTCCAGAACTACCGTAGTATAACTTGCTCGTAGCTACTTGATTATGAGGAAAATACTTGAGTCTAAATTGTCACATGCGCATGCATTCGTTAAGCCCGTGCAGGCCTTATATATAATACGCTCGCAAGGTCAAGCATGTGAATGCTGAACTACATATATTAGCCTTGCTGAGAACTCCGGCGCTTTTCATCGTGGGCAACACTGGAAATCCTCGCCGCCTGGGGTGGTAAGTAAGATAGTGAACTCGTGGGAAGGTCAGTTCGATAATATATTAGTACTGCCTACTGACTACTGCGAATATTCTGTAGGAAATCCTTGTTCAAACAGCATCCAGTGTGTATTAGTATATGTATAGGCAGTTTTAGTCGGTCACTAAATCAGATTCTTTTGTGTACTCATAGAAACGGATTCTATCACTGCCAGGTATTTTCAACGGAGCGCTTGGAAGTCAATTATCATGTAAAAGAAATATATCTACGAGATCTTTTCCTCACCATAATTCACCTGTCAGTGAGCTGTGCAACGTCATAAACTGATCAATTTATAATTATCTTCCTGAAGCGAATTTCGGAAGGTAATTCATGATCAAGACCTTGAGATCTAGAACTAGTGACACATACTATTTGACCATCTCGATCTCTAAGTTCTAAGAAGGTTCATGTAAATGTATAAAACACTTTGGTATGGTGAGAAAAGAATCGGCAATTAATCGAGAGTTTCGTGAGGATGTGCCCCAAAAAATGGTACATGGATACCATGAAAATACTTTCTTCTAAAGTATTCTTGTTTAGTATGCATGTAACGGCAAAGTGTGTGAAACTTTGCTAAATCTTCTTCGCTTTCTAGTGAGAGTTACGCCTTCGGCCAGCAGTCCGCCGACGTCTCCTAGCCTGGAGGCACCCTGGAGAAAAAAGCGACCGGGAGTTTTGAATGATCAGTACTTGTTTTTCACTTGTTTCGGCAGTCGAGAATTTTCAGAAGAGAAAAAAATTGAGAGACCGAAATAGTCCTGTCAACTCACAAGGCAAGGGCACCCGTTAGCAATCCACAGTTCTGTACAAAGTCAACCTTCATAAAATACTGAATTCTCCTTATTTCCGTTACAGATTCTACGTTACTAACTTTCACACCCTCTAATGTTTTTCACAAGAACTAGCATGGAGGTAAGTCCCTAAATATATTGTCATACTTCTGTGTAGTACTAAACAAAGTTCTTACGAAAGATACAGTAACTGCATAATGGATCTCCTGCTAGTCTTACGAAGCGTTGATCAGTGCTCCACGAGGAACATCTTGTACTCCTCCCTCCTCGTTAATGAGTAGTCGATGCGGTCAGCGGCAAGTCTTAGGGTGGCGATCTCTTTGGCAAGATATTCCACCTCTTTCTCCACTTGATTCTGACGTGCTGGTAAGCGGGCAAACATATATTCCCAGTGTGCAATTTGCGCGGTGATGCCGTCTATTCGTCTCTCGCACCTTTCTTCTTTCTCCCGTTGCTCCATGATCTGCATTATGAGATCGTACCACGTCCTTTCCCTCTCAAAAACATCACGACCTGGTGGCACCAAGCTGCACTCAAATCGCTCGTCGAAACGCATTGAGGGAAAGGTGATCGTGGGATCACTGCACAACCATCACACATCCATAAAATTTCAACTGCAAGCACTTGAGGTTCACCATTCACTAGTAAGTATACTCCATTCTCATATTTACTTCTCAGCGACCTGAACTCCCTCCGAACATGTATAAGAAGATCATGTCATGTAATAATTATCACTTACTACATGAGCTAGCTATTTGGATCATGATCAAGTAAGAATTAATGTTTGTTTGAATAAGCAGGTCTTCGGAGCTTCTTACCTTCTACCTACGTGGTGTCGATGTGGATACGTGACCAAGGACCCATCCAAAGACATTGCTCCTTGTGGATGCCGCAGACTTTGCAGTCCAATTCTCATGTTCCCTTCGGTATCATACACGTGGGCGTCGCCCAGAAGGTGGTAGAAGAGAATGGCGCGAAGGTTTAAGTGATCAGGCTTGAGGTGGATGAAATTTACTGCAAAACCCAAAAACCCTTCTGGTCTCTCTCCATCAATCCACGACGGCTCCGGAAGTTTGAGAAGTCGTTGACGATGATAGTAATATGCTGGTACATAACGAGAACTGCATGGCAAACAACCAACTATTCAGACTCTTGCTCATCAATACGGAGAGAAATACTCAGAGCGGCTGAGTGGATATATTGGCACGTACCTAGCGTT
This sequence comes from Asterella californica, assembly GCA_036924285.1. Taxonomy (NCBI): domain Eukaryota; kingdom Viridiplantae; phylum Streptophyta; class Marchantiopsida; order Marchantiales; family Aytoniaceae; genus Asterella; species Asterella californica. Next base: position 2,011,775 of record JAYKYS010000013.1, read on the forward strand.
CAATGCCTCAATGGAAAGAATTTCAAATCGTCCATTGCTCTCACAAATCTCCTTCAGCTCTTGCTGCTCCTTACGAGTCTCGCAGACGATTGTCAGCATGTTGCTGACTCCTAGGTATACTGAGAGGATGCTGTACACATGCATGCAGAGAAAATAAATCCGATTCATAAGATGTAATATCTCAAATATAATTGAGTCTCTATTTGGGTTCATGCTCACCAACGTTTACCTCTGATCATAACATCTGCTAAAGTCGGAAATACAGCATATTATTCTTTGGTTATCAAAACCACGTACTTCGAGCTATGAATCATTAATATTTATGAAGACGGTATCAGAGATAGATTCTGATTCACTAATAGTTACGAAGACGGTATCATAAACTGAATCATTAAAAGTTACGAAGATGGTCTCATGAATAGAATCTTAAAGGTTACGAAGATGGTATCAAACGATAAGAGGTTACCTGTTAAAGCGGATATCCTCTACTTCAGCTAGCATTACCACCATGTCGAAAATGTCATTCGGTGGTGAACCAGTCTTCATTAGGCTCTGGCGCCTCCTCTCACAAATGCCCAGAGGAGATGATTGCGGCGGGGGAAGCTCCTCTATTGCCTTCTTCACATTCTCTCTCGTCTTTACCTCACGGTCCAAGAGGCTCTCCCTTACCAAGAACCTCTCATCTTTGACATGAACCGCCTTTAATCTTCTTTTCTTCTCTCTCAACTCATCAATACCCGCTGTAGATAGATAGAGATGACATCAGGTTTGACATAACACCCTCATCGTTGCTAAAGCTTGTCAACTGCAGTGTCAGTATATAACGAAGAGCATCTGTACAAGCTAGACCTTTTGTTATGTTAGTAGTATAGCTAGAATCCCAATTTTCATTAGAGGGTGCTCAGGATCAACCGTTGAGGAAACGTCCATGCATCTTGTGTATCTGTCAACAATGAGGTTATACGCCATTCTTTCATCCTTCACAGTATTTTCTAGAAGTGTACATAGAAACCTCACTAGAGATTTACCTAAAGTGCTCAATAACTATCTGCAGTCAATACGCGTACCTTCCAAGAGCCTGTCCTTGATCTGGAGTGTCGCCAAACGAGCTTTCAAGAGATCTAGCCCCTCAGGAATTTCGGACTTTAGTTGCGCCTTTGACTCCAGGTCCTGGTTTCAGGCCAGTGCGGTTGGGATCTGAGTGGTCTATATTAGATGCATACCACATCCTAAGGCGACCCTTTTCAACTGGTCAAAATGTAAGAAATATTCTTATGATCACGCGACATCAGGAAGGCTAGGCCCTCCGCATAATACGAGCATATAAACAAATAAGAAGGGCAAACTAGGTCTGCTTATTTAATATATATGTTGAGCGTGATAACCTTAGTCCAATATTGTAAGTCTCTCGCGCGCTTGGACACATATTGGGCTATATTCCCAGAGGTAATCAGACCCGCTATGATTGGGGAAGAAATAACATCCTCTCTGCCATACCAAACCTGCATGTGATATATTCCTTCGATCCCAGTGCCGATTTCAAACTTGTCGAACCTGCAGGCACCCGCAATGAGGTCTCCTGTGGAGCTGCTGAGCAGTTGACAAGGCTTATTGATTCCATCTCTGGGAAGTATTCTGGCTTTGTTAACAGTCAAGGTGAACCAGAGCTTCCCGGGGCACTCATAGCACAGATTTCCGTACATATCGACCACCTCGACCTCGAGCTGTTCCAACTGTTCTCCTATTGTTCCCCGCGGACTATAATTCGACTGGGGGGACCATGCTTCACCACAAAAGGTTGGGAGATGCGAGCAACGTTGGACAAAGGTTCACCGAGATACATGACTTGAAGATACTTTCCAGTTCTATGAGGAACTGGAACATCTTTACAAGTGTAGTTCCGAACATCCCAACACTCAAACTGCGTTGGCCCTGGGATATCGCAGACATGAGAGTAGACAACTTTTGGATATTTGTCTTCCGCTGCAGCATTCCACTCTCTGTGCATTTGCAGAACTTTCGTAACCAGTTTTACTGGATGGGTGAGTCCTGCATCGCCTTCAACCACTGTAAGCACCATCTCAGGTAGAAACTGTGTAACTGATCCTGAAAGGTAAATATCGATCGGCCTCTCTTCCTCCATTGTGAGTGATGGCGGCCGCTCTTTCTCTATCGTGGGTGATGAGCACTGATGACTGACCGGTATAAGCCTACACACAAACACAAAATTAAACACAAACTCTACTGTTCTCCGACATTAGCTGTGTTGGTTCTTCCTCCACTGACCTCCTCACGTCCTTCCTTCACTCATCTCCCACCTCACTACCTGCTGAAGGTCCCAAGGAGTGCTTCCTCTTTGTTGTCAAAAGAATTCTGTCCTCAACACCTTGGGAGACACGCACTACATGCTAGAGAGCTCGATTGTCAGATACATAAAGGGGGAGTTTCTGAGTGCGATAAGAAGGCTTGTCTAAACGTCTGGTTTCCATTACTACGAGTCAGTTTTTGCGTCTTTCTTCCATCTCAGTTCTCATTACTACGAGACTGTCTTTGCGTCTTTCTTCCGTTTTCTCTCACTGGGAAAGGAAGGCATGAGGCTTTCCTTTCACAATGTATCGTTGTGTAGGAAGACTCACCGGCCGAGTCTATGTATTTCCCGGCAGGGTAACTGTGCCGGATGCGGGCATCCTTTTACGGCGGAACCATCCCCACCATTGAGGCTTGACCTAGCTGTGACGATGTGTGGGTGTCGGCTGGACTATCTCCACCATTGCGGTCCGACCTAGAAAACATTAGGGAGGGTCACTATCCCAGTACCGTATGCCACACTCTTCCTAGAAGGGGGTAGTCGTTGGGTAACACCTCCGAGTGACAAAGACCGCGTATGATCGCTTCATGCCTCTCGGTGACAAAGACCGCTTATGATCGCTTCACGTCTCTCGGTGACAAAGACCGCGTGTGATCGCTTCACAACTCTCAGTGACAAAGGTAGCTTACGATAGCTTCAGTATGTTTGAATGATAAACTATCGATTTCCTCCATATTACAGAAGGTAAGAGTCCTGTTCAGAAATCCTTGTTTAACCGGTTACAAGTCTTGTAATAGAAACTGGAAACTTGTAGCCTAAAAAGAAGATAATTAAAGACACTCTCAAAGTACAGCTGGTTTTGTCGACCGACTCGCCAACTCGTCATCTTGTGTCAGAAGTACGAACCTTGTTAAAAGGTATTCCATCACCAATCTTTGTTTATAACTATTGAGAGTAGATAGGAGATGACTTACTTCAGCTTCCATCTCTTCTATAGATGGGAGATTCAATATGTATTAGGAGGAGAAAGATAGAGTAACATCCGTTTCATCCTCCACCTGTTTTCAGCTGCTTAAGAGCGAACAAATGGTGCATCCAAAATGACAGAGTTAGTATCAGATAGGCAAGGACAACTAGAAGCCCCCAAAATGACAGAGTTAGTATCAGATAGGCAAGGACAACTAGAAGCCCCCAGAAGCCTAAGATGAACCTCAAGCACAGTTTGATACCAGTTGGATCCAAACTGATAATGAGAATCGATAGCATGCAAGGTGCATTTCGGATTTGCGGAACTCGCTCTAATAGTAATACGGTTAAGAAGGTGTAATAGTTCTATGGTACCAAGCTAACTCAACGGCTTCGCTGGTACTCTTCCAGAACCATACTTCCTAGGGTGTGGGTGGATGCTCGTCTCTAGAGATCTTCGAATTTACCGGTCAACACCTCCCGTCTGAATCTCATATATATAGTATACCGTTTTTCTCCTCTAGTTTCAAACCTAATCTGATAAGAGAGTGACTAGGAACGACACGCCCAAATGAGTGAACTCTTAGAAATGTAGCTTGTAGTAATCACCATCTCTCAGCTAATAATGCAACTATTGAATTCTACATCTACTATATTATCTTGTAGCTACTAAGTGTCTGTTTCTGAATGTAACTAGAAGATAATAACATTGATCAATGAGTCTCCTTATATATCTGTTTATATAGCACAGAAAATTAAGAGTGGTCCGTTTATATATATGAGAGGCTAAAACGCAACGTAATCTCCTCTTATCAACACTGGCCATGGTGGATCCGTTCGAGTCCCTTCTGCGGGAAAAAATGCTGAAGAATACAAGAAGAGGAGCAACTGCAGTGTTCAGTCAAGTTGTCCTCAATACGGTAATTACGGAATTTGAAAACAGAACATCTGCAGCTGAACAGGTAGAGCTCTCGTATATAAAAGCTACAAACTTGCGTTTCCAGCTGAGAATAATATAAGATCTCGCCTAGAGGACATCTCTCGATCTTTGAATTGCTTTCAACAAGAAACATCATCACTAAATAACAGTAATTTTGCATGATGTTTGGTAGTGGCCAGTGTCTAAGGGAATTTGGACAGCATTGCAACCGTAGTCAAGACTTTACGTATCGATCGGTAAAGTCCTCCAAACAGTGCAGAGGTACAATATTGGTATTCAGTTTGATGCAAGAAAGTCCACCGGAACTAGATGCTGAACTGGGAGAATGCGTTACGCTAGATAAGTTAGACGGTATGAAGATCTAGATAGCTTTTGTTGCTGTAGCAAGTGAGCTCGAGAGTAGAAACTAGAATATACTATCACATTAATATCAATTGGCACATCTTGAAAGGTGAGGGCCAGGCCCGTGCTCGCTTCAGAACTCATGTCCATGCTCTCACAAGTTATCACACTATTGGTATATTTAGGAAGTCATTACGAGGTGAACACTTGCGGGCTGGTATGGAATTCGAATCTAGCACGCAACTTCACTACGTGCATATGTATCGATATCCTTAAAGCGGAAGATATATCTCTGATGCGGATACTTTGACAATACTGTATCACTCGTTCTGTTTCGTTTAAGTGTAGCGGGAAGTGGACTGTTCTTTCCTTTTCAAGTAACAAAACACATGTACTGCAACACATGTGATAACCGAAGTCTCTGGGAGAGAAGGCGAAATGAACTGTAATAGAGATAATCATCCTGAATCTAGTACATAAGATATAGTCGTAGAGTTGAAGCGCAAGGCAGAGCCAATGCTGACAAGCTGATCTCAACGTCCTGATTAACGGGCGCAACTCTTCTAAACTAGAACAGATCCTCGAAAATTCAAACAGATTCAAAATCTACTGGTAGCCATTAGAGACCTGGAGCTACGATACTGACGTTTATCTAACACTCCCACGTAGTGAGTGGCTGCTGCTTCTGTTAAGCCCAACGATCGTACAAACTTGAGATGGTTTTCTTTCGTTAGTGGCTTCGTAAAAATATCAGCCACCTGTTCAGCCGTAGCACAATAAACTATGCATATCTTCTTATCTGCTACGTGCTGATTGATGAATTTGTACCTTATGTCGATGTTGTTAGGATTTAGTTCTACGGTATGAGAGGACTCAGGACCAATTCAATTGACAGGATATTCTGATGCAGACTGGGCCGGAGATACTGACACCAGAAAATCTACTTCCGGATTTTGTTACATGCTCTCTGGTGCGACTGTTAGTTGGAGGAGTGTTCGACAAAGGTCAATCGCCTTATCGTCGACAGAAGCAGAGTACATGGCGCTGTCAAAAGCAGCAACTGAAGCTATCTGGTTCCGATCGCTCTTGTCTGAAATACAGTGTGATTTCCATGACAATGTTATCACAATCTATTGTGATAATAAGAGTGCAATTTCACTTCTCCATACCACGAAGTTTCATGATCGGAGTAAGCACATCGACATAAGGTACAAATTCATCAATCAGCACGTAGCAGATAAGAAGATATGCATAGTTTATTGTGCTACGGCTGAACATGTGGCTGATATTTTTACGAAGCCACTAACGAAAGAAAACCATCTCAAGTTTGTACGATCGTTGGGCTTAACAGGAAGCAGCAGCCACTCACTAAGTGGGAGTGTTAGATAAACGGTAGTATCGTAGCTCCAGGTCTCTAATGGCTACCAGTAGATTTTGAATCTGTTTGAATCTTGGAGGATCTGTTCTAGTTTAGAAGAGTTGCGCCCGTTAATCAGGACGTTGAGATCAGCTTGTCAGCATTGGCTCTGCCTTGCGCTTCAACTCTACGCCAGAGTTTTCAGTTTCTGTCCAGTGAATCTCTCCACACTGATGATGAGGAATTCTTTGAAAACCTTGAGACAGTCTGATTTGCTTCTCAAAAGATAGACAAATGTGTACCTTGAATAATCATCAGTGAAACTAATGAAATACCGGAAACCAGAATGAGTGGACGGGGAAATAGGTCCACAGATATCGGAGTGAACCAACTGTAGCAGAGACACAGCACGAACTCCTCCTTTCGAAGGAAATGAATCTCGGGTTTGTTTACCGAGAAAACAAGACTCACACTTCACCGTTAATTTGTGAGACTTGAACTGAGGAAGACCCTCCACCATCTGTTGGACATGCAACTGCTGCATGCGAGCTTGTCCGACATGTCCCAGTCGTTGGTGCCAAAGGGTGTACAAATCTGCCACTCCAGCTCCTCGAGTATTTGATGTCGTTTGTGCTGCAACTGCGCATGCGGCTGCAACAAACGTAGGAAACACTGCATTTCCAAGTTTGTACAATCCTTGGTCAAGAGGACAATCGGCCAAGTGTTCCCCTGATGCCATTGTGAGCTGACAAGCCTGATTAGAGAACAACAATGAACCACCGCTGCTGTCAAAATATCTAGCGGAAAAAATTTTTTTCCTAAGATTTGGGACATGATAAACTTGTGTTATCTCCACTTCTTCACTGTGCGGCAGCTGCACTATAACACTCCCAACGCCAACTATCGGATGTGATGAATTATCACCAAGATAGATATCTTGTCCAGGTGACAGAGTGGTGTACGTCCGGAAATACTGTCGATTGACAGCCATATGGTGCGTAGCACCAGTGTCGATATACCAAGAATCATCTTGGTCGAAGGAAGTCGAAGATGTGGCTAGAACCTTGCGTTGAAAAGATGAATCATTGGACTTCTCTCCGAGTTTCTCCCGCTTCCTCTGTAACTTTGGACAAACATCAATGGTATGCCCAGCCTCTTTACAGTATCTGCAGAATTCTCGTCCAAGCTGTTTAGGATTCTCACCATGTGACCGTTCTCCAGATCCTGAGAAAGAACCAGCTTTCCTAGAGGATTTGGTTGGCTGATTCTTTTTCGAGGAACGCCGATTCACATACATCAGTTGAGCCTTCTCTCCTTCATTAGCCTTCTCCTCCAGCTCTTCTTGAAGAAGAATGCTCGTGATTTCTGAGAGTTTCAACGAAGGATTGGCACGCATAGACTGTACAAGCGGTTTATAGCTTGGTGTCATACTCCGAATAAGATTCATCTTGGCTTCATCATCGGTGACTGCAAGACCAAGGGATTCCATTTGACCAATAGTGTACTTGAATTCCTCCAAATGCTTGGCGACGGACTGTCTTTCTTTGTCAGATTACGAATGCGGAAGCACACATTGGAGAAGAGAAAAAATGCTCCATGAGACTTAGAAGATCATTAACCATCGATCGATAACTGAGTACATATCACAGACTAGTTGAACCGCCCAGCAACGGACAACGTCTAAATGTTCAAACCTGTTCAATGTCTAAACGTTACAGCCGATAGCAGCGTAGAGAGGAGTTATGAACTATCTCATCAACACTCCCACTTAGGACGTGACTCCCACTACACCATATAATCCTAACATCCTAACAAGCCTAACATGATTCTCTTTTGACAAAGGTTTAGTCAAGATGTCAGCTAACTGATCTTCGCTGGGACAGTATAGCACATTGATTACCTTATCAGCTACTTGCTGATTGATAAACTTGTAACGTATATCTATGTGCTTGCTTCTGTCATGAAACTTAGTAGTTCCCAGTAGTGAAATAGCACTCTTGTTGTCACAGAAAATCTTGACGGCACTTGTTCCAGCCTCTAGCAAGATCTCCATCAGCATCTCGCGTAGCCAAATGGCTTCAGTTGCAGCTCTGGACAATGCTAAATATTCGGCTTCAGTTGTTGATAAAGCAATGGACTTCTGTCGAGAACTGCTCCAGCTAACAACCGCATCAGACAGTAAGAAACAAAACCCGGATGTTGACTTCCTGGTGTCAGAATCACCAGCCCAGTCTGCGTCTGAGCCATACAGTTCTGCAGGTACATCTGACCGCTGATAACGTAGACATAAATCAGCTGTTCCCTTCAAATAACGGAACACACGTTTCACAGCTGTCCAGTGTGCAAGTCCTGGATTGGACATATACTGAGCTAATGTGAAAGTATAATAAGCAGCATCAGGTCGAGTACATAACGCTACCCACATCAGAGACCCAACTGCACTCGTGTAAGGAATACCTTCCATCTTCTTCTTCTCACTGTCCGTAGTAGCACAATCCTTCATAGATGAACGGTTTCCTGGTGTCATAGGTGTAGGTACCACCTTAGCACTATCAAGGTGAAAAACAGACAGCTTCTGCTTGATGTAGAAGGTCTGAGACAAATCTACGGTGCCTTTGAGTACATCGTAGGTGATGTGTATTCCCAAGAACTGTTTGACCACACCTAAATCAACCATCTCAAATTCATAACTCAGTAGCATCTTAGCGTAATGCATCAGCTCCAGACTAACAGTCATGAGTAACATATCATCAACGTAAAGTGCCAAGAACAACACTCCAAGTTGATCTACTAGCAAGTAAACGTTGGTGTCTGCTCCCACCGGCTTGAAACCTATCTTCTTTAGATAAGCATCCATACGGTGAAACCAAGTCCTGGAAGACTGCTTCAAACCGTAAATGGATTTTCTGAGCTTACAAACCAGGTTAGGATCGCAAGTCGAGAGTCCTTCCGGCAACTTCATGTAAACCTCCTCCTCCAGTACTCCATTTAAGAAGGCGGTTTTCACATCCATCTGATGGATGTGCATCCCATGTTGGACTGCAATTGCCAGAAGTACACGTACAGAAGGCATCCTGATTACAGGAGAGAATGTCTCCTCATAGTCTAGCCCCTTGACCTGGGAAAATCCTTGGGCTACTAGACGAGCTTTGTACCTCAAAATCTTACCATCAGGCTGAGTTTTCAGCTTGAAGACCCAGCGACAACCAACCACATGATGATCTTTAGGCAATGGAGTCAAAATCCATGTTGCCATTTTATCCATCGCCTGTAGTTCTTCTGCAACAGCAGCTCTCCAACGCTCTCCATCAGGACCTGAGACTGCTTCTGTATAAGAACTCGGCTCTTGAGGTAAGGTAGACGCCTGAAGTGCTGAAACAAATAATGACCACGGCTGCTGATCACTGAAAGTAGCTTCATCAAAACGATCAGGAGGTCTTCTTGATCTTGTGGATTTCCTTGGCTCGACTCTTGATGAAGTAGCTCCTCCTCTTAATGCATCATCTGCATTTATCTGCAAATCAACAAAAATGTCTCCTATCTCTTGATCTCCTTGTCCAGGAGTCTCATCATGGAGTCTACGGCCGGGTCCAAGATCAGATGAATTTCTCTCCAAGTTGTCACCTACTAGAGGTACACCAGAAGATCCTTGTCCAAGATCTACATGATGAGTCTTAGAAGGAACGTGGGAAGAAAGATCATGTAAACTAACTGCAGGTGGAGAGAATAAATGTAGTCTAGAACTAACGGAAGCTTCAGAAGATCCTGTGCTACCTGAAAAGCTAGAAGTAGTATTATGTGAGGAATACTCATCATGAACTGGAGATTTCAGAAACATATCTTCTAGGAACTTCACATCTCTAGAAAAGATAATACTTCTATTGCTAACTCTTGCTAGCTTGTATGCCTTGGATTCTGCACTGTAGCCAAGGAAAATACATCTTTCACTCCTGGAATCAAGTTTCTTACGACTAGTTGTAACAGGAACTAGTACATATGCTATACATCCGAATATCCTGAGATGAGACACATCAGGTGTTCTGCCCGTCCACATCTGGTAGGGAGTAGTGTCAGTAGCCAATGCCTTCGTGGGAGTACGGTTGAGAATGTAACACGCTGTGACCAAAGCTTCTCCCCAATAAGACTTTGGTAAGCCAGCGTATGCAAGCATTGACCTTACCATCTCAGTTAAGGTCCTGTTCTTTCTCTCGCTTACTCCATTTTGTTGCGGAGTATAGGGTGTAGTCAGCTGATGACTAATCCCATTCTCAGCACAAAAGGAATTAAACTCACGAGAAATGTATTCTCCTCCGTTGTCTGACCGCAGTGTCTTCAGCTTCTTCCCTGTTGACCTTTCGGTCATTGCAAGAAACTCTAGGAACACCTTGAAACACTCCGATTTACTCCTCAACAGATAAATGAATGTATATCTTGAGAAGTCATCCGTAAAGGTGAGAAAGTACCGATATCCTGAACATGTAGCTGGAGAAATTGGTCCACAAATATCTGAGTGGACTAATTCAAGTAGATCTGCAGCACGGCTACCTCCCCCTGCAGGAAATGTCTCACGGGATTGCTTACCCAGAAAGCAAGACTCACAGTTTACATTTGTCAAAGCCAATTTGGGTAAACCTTCAACCATCCCGCTTGTTTGCATTTGCTGAAGTCGAGCTTTGCCAATATGACCAAGTCTCAAATGCCAAAGGGTAGAAGCTTCAGCGGCATGTAGATCGGTCACCTCTCCTGTTATAGCAGGTGCTGCAAAATTGGGATAAACGGCATCTCTCAGTTTATAAAGACAACGCTGCAATGGACAGTCTGCTAAGATCTCCCCTCCTGCAAGCACAAGCTGGCACGAGCCACCGGAGAATAACAAAGATCCGCCTTTATCATCGAAGTAACGTGCAGAGAAGAGATTCTTCCTTAGATTAGGAACGTGATACACCTTAGTAATCTCCACTTCCTCCCCGTGCGGCAACTTAACAACTACTGTGCCCATCCCAACAATAGGATGAGAGGAGTTATCACCAAAAAATACACTCTTAGGTGTGCTGATTACTGTGTATAAATGAAAGTAATCTCTATTGGCTGCCATATGATGCGTTGCTCTTGTATCAATGTACCATGAGTCATCGCCATCATCAGGAGCAACTTCAGTAGCAGTCAGCACCCGCCTCTAAGCCGATGTCAAAGAAGCATCACCTTGATTAGATTTCTCCTTAGAGACCTGAGCCTCTCGTTTCTTCAGGTTCTGCAACTTGAAACAAGTATCAATCAGATGCCCTGATTTCTTGCAATACTTGCAAAAGAGAGTATTGCCTTTCCCTCCGCTTCCAGATGTAGAAGCTTGATTGGACTTATCCTTGGAAAGAAAATGTTTCTTTTCCAAAGATTTCTTCTGAGAGTAAAGAAGTTGTGCCGGCTCAGCCATTCCATGTCTCCGTTTCTGCTCCGCCTCATGACGTAGAAGAATGCTAGACAAGCCTGAAAGCGTCAAGTTGGGAATAGCACGTAGTGTCTGCACCAAAGGTTGCAGACTGTCGGGAAGACTACTGATGAGGTTCATGATCGCCTCTTCATCATCGACCTTCACACCCATCGATTCCAACTGTGAAATCACATACTTGAACTCTTGGAGATGAGGACCAACGGGCTGTCCTTCACTGAGTGCAATATTCCGGAAACGATCTTTTAGATTTGCTTTAGTCACCAGATCTGTAGAATCAAACACAGCCTTCAAGGTGACAAAAATATCGTTAGAAGTAGTACATGAAAGAATATACTTCTGCAGATTTAAACTCAACGCAGTATTGAGTATCAACTGCGCTTGGAGATCCTTTTTATCCCAAGCGACTTGAGCAGCACCATCAGTCGCAGGTCTGGTTTCAGTACCATCGACGATTGGCAACAGATCTTCAGTCTTCAAGAAAATGGAGATGGCACGCTTCCAGATATGGAAATAGTCACCATCAAACTTTGGAATCATGTCCGCTCGGAAACCGGTTCCCATTGTAACAAAGTTGGAGTGATCACAATCGAAGATCACCAAACTAGGAAGAACAAAAGTCTTGAAGAAAAACAACGGGAACTGATGAAAAATCGAGGAGTGGACCTAATCCAGGCTCTGATACCATGTCAGATTACGAATGCGGAAGCACACATTGGAGAAGAGGAAAAATGCTCCATGAGACTTAGAAGATCATTAACCATCGATCGATAACTGAGTACATATCACAGACTAGTTGAACCGCCCAGCAACGGACAACGTCTAAATGTTCAAACCTGTTCAATGTCTAAACGTTACAGCCGATAGCAGCGTAGAGAGGAGTTACGAACTATCTCATCAACATTCTTTAAGTTTCATAGTCCGAAACTTGTCCTGCAAATTTGCCTTCGTGACAGGGTCAGTGGAACCGAAAACTGACATCAGACTCGTGTAAGCCTCATGAGCAGTTTTGCTAGAAATGATATATTTCTTTTGATCCATACCAAGAGCGGCATGAAATGCTAATCTTGCATCAAGATCTTTGTCATCCCATGCTGACTGTAGTGCAGGATCTGCTGGCCGAGCTTCGGATCCATCAACTACCTTAAAAAGCTTTTCTTTACGAAGATAAAGCTCTATCCCGGACTTCCAGAGATGAAAATAGGTCCCATCGAATTTAGGAATCAGCTCCGAACGAGTAGAAGTAGACATTGCGAAAGAAATTCTGTGGTGTCACAGCAACGGCAAGGAAAACACTACAAACGGAGAATTTACTGATCAAGAAAAACTATCGATGAAATCACCGCTCTGATACCATGAAACAAAACACATGTGATAACCGAAGTCTCTGGGAGAGAAGGCGAAATGAACTGTAATAGAGATAATCATCCTGAATCTAGTACATAAGATATAGTCGTAGAGTTGAAGCGCAAGGCAGAGCCAATGCTGACAAGCTGATCTCAACGTCCTGATTAACGGGCGCAACTCTTCTAAACTAGAACAGATCCTCGAAAATTCAAACAGATTCAAAATCTACTGGTAGCCATTAGAGACCTGGAGCTACGATACTACCGTTTATCTAACATTTCAAGTACATGTTTTGGATACGTTCTCTTTCAAGATGAGTTTACATGCCCTTACAAAACAGTAAGAGCACGTACTATGCCTCAAGAATTAAGGAACTCTATAGAACTAACATGTACAGTACTACAGAAGAGACCTTACGAAACAAGAATGTTGTACGTGTCCGCATTGGCAGTATCATGACCAGTAAATGTTTTGTTGCCGTCCGTCTCTGCTCTGGATATCGATCTTATAGATCGATATCCAGAGCAGAGACTGAAATACTGTACAAGTGGATAAAACGGTACTGCATTCAAACGATCCAAACTAGTTAAGTTCCTGCACTCACATATGTAACCGGACATGGTCTCCACATGTACAGCTACAGCAATCGTTTTGTACACACAAGCAGTGAGATGTCCATGAGCACCCCTTGAATTTGCGAATGTCTCGAGGAAAGAGATCTGGACCCGGCAGTAAACGAGTCTCTGAAGTCTTGGTGTACAGTTTTGAATCCGAATTTCTGATATCACATGCAGAATTCAAGGCTGCATACCGGTGCCCCCGGCTAGAACCCTAGGCCAGAAATTAAGTACCTTATAATTAAGTAGCATAACGTTCCTAATCTCTGATGAGGATGGCAGTCCGTCCGATCCGTCCTAAAGTGTCCTTCGAATTCCTAGCATGAGTATCACGTCAATTCGATATCAATGGCAGGAGAGACTTGTATTATCGTTAAAACCTACTGGAAATGAACAGAGGATATATATCTATAGCTAGATGGCTTAGAACGGTGGAGGAGAAAACTTATCGGGTTCGTAAACCTTCTTCTCGTTTAAATATATGTGTTTATTGCAAAAGAATATTCTGATTATGTTTGCAAATATATGTCATCATATGTATCTATGATGTGAATGTATATTTGTAAGCAACTACTTCTTTGATATTCTCTTGAACATTATGGTTTTTACATGGAGTAAATGATTAAGTCAAACTTGTAGTGGATATGTGAAAAACTATCAATATATGTCTACAAAAATCTAAAAAATAATATTTTCCGTATTCTAGATCATTTAAGATGCTTTTTGACATAAAGTATGTTGGAATAGGTCATAAATCCATTAGAAAGTTGTCCAAAAACAGTAACTTTGAGATATTAACATGTGTGGGAAATCTGTGAGAAACATGTTGGAATATAACAAATATGTCAGAAAAGTTATCTTGAAGATGTTTAAAGATGTGGAAATCATATCTAAAAATTCCACTCCTACAACATTCATCTTTGTCAAAAACATGTCGTAAATGTCGTAAACATGTTGAAATAAAGCAAAAATCGTATTGTTTTTCAAGCTTTTAGGACAGTATTCCGATACAATTATTGTCTTAGTGCTTGTGGTAGAAATACCCACTATTTTGACATTTTCATACACATTCTGACACTTTTCATACGTACCATTTCATACGACATATTTAAGACGATTTTCCGACAACGTTCTGACATCTTTTATCATCTCTTTCATACGATGTTGGATGTCAAAATTTTACTATTTTGACACTTTTTGTGTCTAAATTGATGCTGAAAAATCCTTAATCTGTAATAGTGCGTGTTACTGCTTGAGGACTTCCCTCCGATAGTCGTATGGGCGAAGTAGACCCCATCGTCAAGTATAAATTCCTTCCATCATTCGCACCTGTAGGAGAAAAAAAGCTCTAGATCTCAGCTGAGTCCTTTGAAGAAACCTCGAAACTTTAACTACTCCATGGAATTTCTCGTTATCCCCCTCAGCTGCACACAAGAAAAGACCAATACACTAGAGGAAAAAATTCGCATGGGGTCCAAACTATACTTTCGTTTGAGTCCTCTATCCCATGTGGGATAGAACTCCCGCCTACTTACTACTGAACTTCACATGCTTTTAGAGGAACCGAACCACGTTTCCTGCTCAGTGCTATATAAAGTATAGTGGTAGTACATTTGGCGTACAATCTGAAGGAGAATATGCAGAAGCTTTGCAAAATTATTATGAAGCTATGCGCTTAGGAATTGATCCTTATCGAAATAGTCGGTAGATCTTCCAGTACATTTCTCTCCTCTCATTTGGCCGAACATTTTGATTCTCCGCCAGCTTAGATTGCTGGCTATCCGTTCCATGAAGTAGAGGTCCATCGAAAACGGTTGGTTAACCATAGTATTCCCATTACTATGGTACTACCCTTTCTGTCCAGGGGCTCGTAGTAGAGGGATCCTGTGGACCGAATAGATTGTACTTAACCTCATACTTCTTTTAATCATAAGCTGTTACTCAGACAACAGACTGTAGTTAGGACTAACCATGGTTGCTGTCAGGAAGTCCATATCATACAAAACCACCGGTCGATAGTAACGCAACTTTCTTGATTTAACTATATGTGCAGAAAGAATAAAAGAAATGGATTCATGTCCTAGGATATCTTAAGGTCTGATATCCCCGTGGTAAATACTAAGGATGGTCTACCTGGACAGAAAGGGAAAACGAATTATTTTCTGAGCCTAACGATGTGGTTTTAACAATCAGGATTTTGGGAAACTTAACTTTAACATCCGGCTTTTGGATATTAAAAATATAAAATACTATACTATAATAAAATTAGAGGATATTAATATTTTAAAAAAATATTTTACAGACACAGTTACCACACTACGCTTGCAAGTGGTAAATCTTACTACGGAAGGTGCAATTTTTTCTCGAAGTTTGGAGCCCTCGCACGTTTAAGACTATATACTCTATCAAATATGATAGAGCTTTTTTACATCGATCCGCTCATCTCTGCATGCAAGAAGTTGCTCGGGCTTTGCTATTCTAGCGTCTCGTCCCTGCTTAAATGTAAGTTCAGCCACATCAAGAATTATTTCATTGTGCTCGTCTGCAATTGTTGCAACCAAAGATAGAAGATTTGCATGAGTTGCAACACTAGAGGACGATTGTTGCAGCTCAGGTTTTGATCGTATGGGTGCGTTAAGCAAGCTTTAGCGTATTTCTTCCGTGAAGAGTTTGTACTTGGGACTCTGAATCGTTGAATGAATCTTATATTCATCGTTCTGTGGTTCTCACTTGAAATGTTCATTGTGTTGTTTGTTGATGTTGATGGACGATGGACGGACGATGAGTCTACTTCTTATTCGATGGATCTCATTGTCTCAACAGATCCATGGTCCCGTCCAAAGGTGATACCATCAGTGGTTGTGTCGAAGGTGCCAAGCGCCAAAGAGTGGGAATTAACTGGAGGTGATCTTGGATACACCAATTGGTGCATGTAACCAAAACGGAGTTGAAGAATTTATTTCCAGAGTGGGCTCAGCTCTGTAAGGAGTGGTACCAAGATGCACGGCATGTAGACTTTGAGTTACAGGATGAAGATAGAACGGAACTACGTGTGACTATTTGCGACAGATTTCTGGTGAATGGTCTCATCAAATAACACAACGAGGTGAAAAATCTACTCATGTAAATGTTTCGAGTATCCACAGTATGGGAGCTAGATTCGGTGTTAGTAGAGCGAGTAGACGCAGAATTCTCTTGCCCGGCTGGTTGTGTGGACTGTAATACCATTCGGGGAGTAATGTGTAAGGTTTATGATGTTGTAACTACCTCTTTGTGAGGATTTTGAAATATACATATTTGAACAGTGGTTCTGTTAACACCTGTCAAATTCTCATTCTAAGCTGCATTCTATACAAGTATCTATTGTTGCAAGGTCTGATTTTTGTCTCCACAACATATCATGTGCTTTTAGAGAAGTAGCCATGCGTAGTAATTTTGTGAACAAGCAATGAACGAGCAGTACGAAGTTTAAAGTTTAAGTATACATTCGCAGTCAATGCTACTGCACCTTTTGCCCTCGTTGCGAAATGAGAAGTGCTACTATCAGAGAATATGTATACCCAGAGCAGAATACAACCATTTTGTTGATATAGTCCCAAACTAATATAAGCCGGAGTAGTTATGGTAGTTACGTACAATTAGTTAGAGAGTTAACGCACCATTAAAATTTCTCTTATACTCACCTCCACTATATATGCATGGAGAGACAAAGCCTCTGCGATCTCATTCCTATTTTACTATCTTGTTTATTCGCTCTTTCTTCTTGGAGTGTCTTCTAGAAGTATTGATCTTTCTACATGGTATCAGAGCAATAGAGAGCATGTGTCCCTTGCTGATGAGCAAGATGGAGTTTGTACATGGAGAAGTACAGAGAACATATGGAGTTGCGCCTGATGTCGAGCACTATCGTACTGATGTGTTCGGGTAAGACGAAACGGTTTCTTTCGTCACTAGAAATTTTGCATGTGATTTCGAAGACCTAGACATTTATCACTTTTTCTCGTTGATATTTGTCGGCCAACCTCGTCGAGACTGTTCTGTTCAAAAGGTGCAAATTTCAAAGTATCGCACGTCCATTTCTAATCTCATTTGGTCTAGTTTTGATCTTTCTTGGTCAGTTCTTTCAATATTTTTGCCGTGTTTTATACACCTACAGTTCTTGAACATATTCTTTCTTCATTCTCGCTGCAGGAGGAGTTCACGGAGTTACCTTGTTGTGACTTCTGACAACTCTTGATCGTGAGGTGTGGACGGATGAGTTTCGTGGAGGTTTTGTGAGGTTTTCGGCGTATAGAACAGTGTAGTTTCTAAATTGCAGCTATGGCGGAGTCTGTATCTTTGATCATTGAAGAGAAGCTCGACAAGAACAACTACCAAGTGTGGAAATTCTGGATGATGATTTTCTTGCAGAGACAAGATCTATGAAATCTTATCACTTAGGAGGAAAAAGCACCGAATGTATCCATTTTCGACCCAAAATTCTAAGAGTGGAAGAAGCGATCGTATCAAACGATTTACTACAACACGCTTACAGTCTCAACATCAATTATCGATCACATCCAAGATTGTGATATGCCCAAGAAAGCTTGGGATGCACTCGCTCGTTTATTTCAGTCAAGAATAGAGACGCAGAAGCTGCAATTGCTGCACTAGTTCAATACTGTGAAGACAAGGTCGATATGCATCGACGACTATGTGAATCATGTCAAGCAGCTCGCAGATCAGTTATCTTCTATCAAAGTCTAGATTGATCCCACTATCTTGATCGGGACCACATTGCAGAGACTGCTTGCTGAGTACAAGCAGTTCATTATCTCAATTTCAACTAGAGAACCCTTCCCGTGGTTTGATGAACTGTTCCTATGATGTTAAGAGAAGATGTACGCTTAATGGGGAGTACTACTTCAACGGATGGTAGCAAGAATCTATCTATTTCGTAAGTTTTGGAGGATTTCAAAATAAAGGTCGTGGAAAAAGTGTTAGACGTGGATGAGATGGCGGATAGCAACAGCAGCAGAACCAGCAATAATTTGGTTCTTCTAGCAATCAGAGACGTGCACCTGGTTCCTGCAACTATTGCAAGAAGCAAGGCCACAATGCAAATCAATGTTACAAGCGACAAAACAATTAAAAGCAATAAGATAACAACTCCTAGCAAGGTAACAGCATCCAACAAGGCTATGCAGTAATTGAGTCAGTCTATTTGGAGCAGGTGCTAATTACAACACATTAGAGTTATTTCGAGCCACAGATTGACTGGATGATTGACTCCGATGTCATCAATCACATGACATCCCATTAGGAGTGATTCAATTCATTCGAGCTTGTGAAGACTCTCAATTTATGGAGACAGACTATGACACCAAGCACCAGATCCAGCACAAGAGTAATATTCTGCTTGACATTCTTGCTTCAACATTTGTTTACTAGTATAAGGAATATCTTGCATGTACCCACATTGATTAGAAATATGTTATCTATATGACAATTGATAGAGCAGTGTCTGCAAGTGCGCTTCAATAACGAGGATGCTTTATTGAAGATTCTAATAGCACTATCATAACTCGAGATAGCAAGAGTGGTAGGCTATTTAAACTAGATGCCTCTACACCTAAGTTAGAAGCTGTCATGTATGGACAAAGTGGTATAATACTGTATGATATTGATATCTGACACAAGCGAATTGGGCACATGAACTTTCAGTCTTCCGAGTTCTAACTTGGTTACATGTCTGCCCAAATTCAAATCGAGTGAGCCCACTAGAGTCTATGAAGCATGTCAATTCGACAAGCAAGCTAAATAGTCCTTTAAAGGATCATGTAGCAGAGCGAACAAGTTTGAAGCTTGTTCACATTGATGTATGGACTGCTTCTCATCCAAATATGACCGGTTTTCAGTACTTTGTGTCGTTCGTTGATCATTCGTGTTATACTTGGATCTATTTGTTGAGAAACAAATCCTCTACCGAAGTATTGTCAACTTTTCAAAATTTCTGCAAGTTGATGAAGAAACAGTTTGGAGAATCTATCCTCTGTTTGAGATCTGATGGAGAAGACGAGTTTCTTTCAGGAGATCGATGCATATCGACGTGAACATGGCATCTGACGTTAGAAAACCTGTAGTTACAATTCGTAGCAGAATGAGATTGCAGAGCGCAAGAAGCTACTTGTGCGATGTTGAATGAGAAGACCATGCATAGACCTTAATGGGCAGGAGTTGTTTCATGTGCGGTGTATCTGATGAACTCGACGTCCACAGCAACAATCCACATCCAGACACCGATGGAGGTCTTCGCAGACAATAAGCCTGATTACTCTTTCTTTTAAAGTTTTCAGATGTATCTTTATGTGCACATACCTAATGAGAGACGTAAGATACTAGATCCGAAAGTAGATAGATGTATCTTCCTTGGATATGCTTTTGATACGAAAGAATATAGATGTTAGAATCCTTCGTCCAATAGAGATGTTGTTTTTGATGAGCTACAGTCTTGGTTTACTCCTACACCTATCTTAGCCATCTTGTACCTACTGTAGAATCAAGGAGTCAGTCCACTGTAATACCTCAGAGTAGTACGTTGAATGAAATATCTGGAGAAGTCACTGATTTCGGATCAGAATCAGTTGCACATAGAGCTGTTGTTAACCATTGGAGTCCACTTAACACAACCTAGTAGAACTAGTGTAGTTTTTGCACAAGATGAGCGAGTGCTATTGCAACGTATGTTTGACTCGTCTAGATATGTAGTTCTTCCACATCCATTGGATACTTTGTCCTGGACCTTGGGGTCTACGTCAGATCAGTTGCAAGGAGAGATGACAAGTGCATGGATCTACGAGAGGTGATAAGTGCACCTCTCGTAGATCTAAACTGACAAAACATCGAGGTAGGTGTATGCATGAAGATTTTCTTAATGCACACCATGCTACACACATAGGATCAATGTTCTTCAAGAACACGAACCATGTTCACTTGAGGAGGCGATGCACAAAGCTCAATGGGTAAGTGTTATGGAAGATGAACTTGATGCGCTTCACCACCAACAGACTTGGGGGTTGGTGGACTTATCTGAGGATAAGAAAGTGATTGATTGCATATGGGTCTTCAAGCGCAACTCGGATGATATCGTGTGTCGATACAAGGTCAGATTGATAGCCAAGGGCTACGCATAGCAACATGGAGTGGATTTTGAGGAGACTTTTGCTCAGTTGTGAAGATGGTGACTATTCGAACCGCAATTGCAGTTGCAACTCAAAAAGATTGAAAGATGCATCAGATGGACTTCAAGAACACCTTCTTCAACGGTGATCTTGAGGAAGTCTACATGCAACAACCTCTAGGTTATGAGGATCCTAAGTTCTCTTCTAGTGTATGTAAGTTACTGAAGGCACTCTATGGTCTGAAACAAGCACTAAGAGCATGGTATGCGAAGATCAGAGTCGAGCTTGAAAAGGAGTGTTGATATAATCCCAAGCTCTAGTAGATCAACGGCTAATATAAGCTAGAGTGGTTAAGGTAGTTACGTACAATTAGTTAGAGGGTTAGCCCACCATTAAAATTTCTCTTGTACTCACCTCCACTATATATACATGGAGAGGCAAAGCCTCTTTCATCTCATTCCTATTTTACTTCCTTGTTTACTCGCTCTTTCTTCTTGGAGTGTCTTCTAGAAGTATCGATCTTTCTACACATTTCACATTAGTGAGTGAGGGTTAACTTCATACTCACTCAGTGCAAAATGTCACAATTGCGCATTGTGCTTGAAATAGTGAGAGCGAGAGATTACTCCCGCACTCAATGTGAAAGCCTTCGATCGCATTCTCTCGCACGAAGTGAGAAATCAAGCGAAATGCAATACAAATAGAGAAACCAAACTGCTTTCCCTACTCCTTGCTATAGAGTATAGTGGGTAGGGCTAGGTACACTTGGAGCTCCACTGGAAATAGTTGGTAGATCTTCTGATAAGTTTTTGTCCTCACATTTGATCGACTGTTTAGATTGCTGGCTTGATTCTTCAGCCAGCTTAGATTTCCTTAACTCCTTGAAGTTCCAAGTCATTACAGCCGATTCTCACGAACAATCCATTCAAATCTGAAATCAGAGTTTTTCTTCTCGCAATGTTAAGGATTGATTAAGAGTGGATGAAAAAGTTTAGAAGAACAAATACGTGCAATCTTAGACTTTAATCCTTTTAACTCTTTCTCTACACTTACGTGAATATCCTTGTGTTTGCAATCTCTCCTTCACTTCTTGTTCTCTTTCAAGAGCTTTTGTTATCCTTCGAGTCAAAGTCTCTTCTCTCAAATTTTTCTCGCTAGCTTGAGATCCAGTTGTTCTACCTTTTTTCTTTTGTTTGCAGTCGGATGTCTTGATGTGCAAAATGATGATCCTAAACCAAAAACGAATCAGCTGTTACTCGAGTACATCTCACGTCGTATAACGCATGAGATAGAAACCTCGAAGAATAAACTGCATAATTATTGGAAAAATACCTGCATCAGCTTGACTATGTAGTTCAAGATTATCACTCATATGTTGCTGCGATATAGTTGGAACCTGGTGGATGACTACTTCTTCTCTCAACATATCCAAATGAATCATCATATGCGTAAGTGCCATCTCCCAAAAAAGTCTCAACGGCTCCTCCTTCATTCTGATCCGACATGTGTTTTTGAAGATGCAGAACCCCCTCTCCAATGTTAAATGACTTTATCACATCGTCTCTTGCTACTACACCTTGATTGTCTTGTATGTTGCAGCCTTTGTTGTTGAAGTTGATGTACCCTTGGACTAGCCTCCCAACACTGAGCAAGTTATGCACCACACCAGGTATGTACCAATTTCCCTCAACTCGAAATACTGCTCCAGTTGGTAATTGGAGGTAAATATCACCTTGTCCCTTAACTTAGTATCTCTCACCATCTCCTAGACCAACTGTTGGTCCACTGGTGATCTCCTGGAAGTTGTGAAACCACTCTCGAATGGAAGAGATATGGTTAGATGCATCAGAATCTATCCACCATAGATGATCTAACTTACTGGTGTACAGAGCAGTAAAAAAAAGTTGCTCATTATCTTCGTCATGAGACTTAGCCTGAGCAAGATTTGCTCTGTTTTTGTCCTTACCAGGACTTTCGTGTCTTGTCTTCAATCTGCACTCACGAGCCTAGTGACCTGGTTTATCACAATAGTGACAGGCTCCATTCTTACGCTTCTTGTCACCTTGTCTTCTTACGCTTCTTGTCGCTTAGGTCTTCTCTTCCTCTGAAAGTTTCCCCTCTGTTTGTTGATGTGTAGCAAAGCTGATTCGTCAGTTGCTGCCTTTCGTTTGTTCTTCTGTTCAATGTTGATTTCTTCTTGCAACACCAAACTCTCCAGTTCGTCCATCTCAATCTTTTCAGGACGTATCTCCATAGCTTTCGCAAATGCCTCATAAGTAGGAGGGAGACTTTTGAGAAACGAATGAATAGCCTCTGAACCCTCAGCTCTTCCTCCTAAGGTTTTGATGTCCTGTAAGAAGGATTTGAGGACCATAAAATGGTCCTCAATGCTTTTACCCTCTTGCATCTGCAAGGTTGCAAGCTTACCCTTAAGAACTCTCAACTTCCCTTCTTTCGCCACTTCATGTTTCTTGATAAAAGTATGCCATGCTGCTTTCAAAATTTGTGTATCTAGGATATCAACAAGTTCAGCATCTTTCATTGTCACCTTGATAACAGAAAGTGCTAACTGATCACATCTGTCCCAAACGATAGCTTCTTCAGCAACAATGGGTCTCTCATGTAAACCAGTAACAAACTTCCACAAGTCATATCCAGCAAGTATGACTCTCTAAATAGGGTAGTTCGAAGTATTCAACTTATGAGAATCAAAAAGTAAGTTATCGCTTATGATAACTGACGCCATTGTACACTGTGACGAAACTGGTCCAACCAGACAATCTCCAAATGAAATGAAACTTGGTACGATTGTTGGCAAAATGGAAGTAAGACTTATTATATATGGGAGGTGTGGGATAGAGATAGCCCTCAGAAAATTTCGTTTCCTCTAAAAAGACCTCTAAGGCTTTCAAATCGAGGGTCAAAGTTCGATAAAGTATGATGACTGTTTTAAACGAGGTCAGAATTGGTCGGAAAAAATTTCTTTGGAAAGGTATTTCAAAATCCCTACCGATAAAATGCTGCCCTCTCAATTTGCAGAAAACGTCTCTAACCCCCTCAAAACGTTGGTCAAAGGTGGGTTTAAGGTAACTTGTCATCATCACAGAAAATCCAAGAAAGGGTGTATTCTACTTAATTCGACCCTTCTTGACAAGACACAATAGATGGGTGCTCTTGAAATCGTCAAAAAACCCCTCAAAATCGAGTTTCAAACTCCCTGGAACTGTAAAATAGTCTCAAAAACTGAAAATTTTGATCACTCACTCATTCGCGTTTTCTCACATAGTCAAGAGTACATCTGCATCCTCACTCATACTCTCTTTTCTTTAGATGAAAACTTACGTTCCTCTTGTCTCTTGCAAAAACTCTCTCTCTCTTGCATCCCGCTGCCTAGCTCTGATACCATGTTGATAAAGCAAGAGTTGATTCTTGCAGAAGCTCACATACAGCTAAAGCTGCGAACATATGATCAGACAAATGAATGTGTCATCATCTTCAGAGTAGAGGTCATTGGGGGTGCCTCGATGAAGGAACAGGGGAACAAGAAGGAGTTACAACGCATATACACTAGAGAGAGATACGAACAGATACACAAGAGGGAGAAACAAACTGAGAGGTGATAGGGACAAGTATTCACTACATAGAGATAAATGAACAGTCAAAAGAAAAAAACGTGAACTTATATTATCCTTCAACGTTATCTATTTGATTCTGGTTACGGGATCCTAAAATGGTGTCTATGGGATAATTTATCGTCAGATCCGAGGAAACATCACTTCTATCTTTTAGTTTATGTCTAAAGTGTAAGTACTTCTTTAATTGGCTACTTTGTTGAATTCTTTGTTGTTTTACGGATAGCCGTTTGTTAAAATGGGCATTTTAGTGATGAGGATAAATGCTGCAGGTGCATTTATCGAGGCAGTGTACCTTTGCATATATCAAGCAAAAGATGGAAGAAGATCAGAAAGATGCTAGCTTACTTTTGTGTGGTACTGAACAGAGTTCTCACAATATATACTATAACTGTATAATAAATTAACTCCTACCGATATCCTTGTGAAGAGTTGACGATTGTTCCACGAAAAAATATAGGATCTTGTATTCCTCCATCTATACTTTTGTCCTCAAGGCGTCTCTTGGAGTTGGAGCTTCCGCAGTAACATGAATACAATGTAAACTGACCAAGAGGAAAAAACACTCCGAGAGCATGGGATTAACTTTAAAGAAAAAAATACTAAATCTAATCTTTAAAACACACGTAAACTCATAAACTAAAATTCTCTATTCTAACGACATCTCTCAAGTTCTTTACTCCTAAAATCTTACACTGTCTCTATATTGCTCATAATGTCATTACCATGATATGAAAATAAAGATGAGGAGCTCTTCTCTATTGTTCCATTTATACATTCTAAGATTTACTTTGGTATCCTTCGATAACTCTAGCATAATTATTTTTATTGAGTTTTACTAAGATATTACTTAAGATAGAAATATTAATCACATGAGTTTATTTCTTTATAGTCAACAACTTCTAGAAAGATTTTGAAATATTCTCAAAGAATCTCAAATTTACACTCTCCCTCTACACTAGGACTCACTAAAAAGGTTACATGTGAAATCTCTTCTTGTTTTTAATGTCCACAAAGTTAATAACTTTAGTATCACCACTAATATCAAGTCAAAAAAGAGAAAAGATATTTTCCACCTCCTTTCTATCTTTTAGACAAGACAGAAGATTGTATTGTTCACTATTTTTATGACTATTTTAATATCTTCTTAAAGTACTTGGGCAGCAAATAAACCTTCTCCACACTTAGTTATAACTAAACACCTTACTAACAAACAAACTTCTTATGTGTAACGTAGGTCGTTAGCGTTCGTACTCCGCTCTGATTACTATTCTTTTCATCTTTCTGGTTAACTATGACTTTTAGCTCAGTCGATGTACATTCTTGATTGTAAATAGTTCTTCCCTTAGAAGAGTGAATTATCGAAGCTCTCTTTCTTGTTGTGGCACTAGTAGCAATTTGCAAGGTCAAGATATCCTTGCCCACAAGGTTACATTGCTCTAGAGCACTTTTTTGCACACTCTGTATCCAGCGTATGATGGAGTGACTTTTCTATGATTCACGTAGGCATCATAACCTGCCCTCTCGACGTAATTTCCATACAGAAATCCTTTAGTGAGAATGTGCATCTTGCAGATGAAAGCTTAGCTTTAGAATCCATCTGTGGTCTTCGTCTTTGTCTCTTTCTCCTTCTGTTGTTGTTGCCTTAATTCATCTTGAGCTTTTGGAGAACGATCGACTTGCTCTCCAACACCTTCTTTATGCGTA
Organism: Asterella californica; assembly: GCA_036924285.1. NCBI lineage: Eukaryota > Viridiplantae > Streptophyta > Marchantiopsida > Marchantiales > Aytoniaceae > Asterella > Asterella californica. Next base: position 2,037,597 of record JAYKYS010000013.1, read on the forward strand.
TCGAATAACACGTTTTTTCTTGCTGATCTCACTCTGGAGATTTGATATTCATCCATATGTTTCGGTTTAGAATCTTATTTGCTCTAGGAGTGACCGTCTCATGGGACCTAATTTTCCTGCCTTGATAGAATCTCGACAAGAAGGAAATATGGTTCAGAGAAGAGACCCTCAGGTTGTCTGAGCTCTTGCATCCAGTCGTCCGTCTGCAGAAAAACAAACCAGCGACGGTGTCAGCTCGCCGAAAATGATACAGACATATGTACATTATAAAGGATGTGGAAAATTTCTGTTATACACCAACTCCCCTTCTAATTGTGAGCAAGCCACGTCTAAACGATGGTGATATATGAACAAGATAGAAGGAGATATAATCTACAGTGGCATTAATGATCAAAGACGATAGGACTTAGCAATTGTTTGTTGTGAGCAACGAGTAGTAGAAGACATGAGAAATGCAGCTAGGCGGAAAATCAAATTTGAGCTGAATTGCACTTGATAGTGAAAATAGGTGCAAATTGTTTGTGTGTTGAAAGGAGCAGTTTTGGTGTCGTTCAACCAACTTCCTACACCAGCTATTGATCATGTAGTATTGATCGATATTGAACGTTAATGGACTAACCTCATGTGAACTTGTACCTTTAATTTCAATTCGGTGTGAAGCAACAGTGCAGAATTGTACAGTGGGAGAAGTCTCTCTCTTGTAGTTTATAAGAACTACTTGACCCATGCATGGATATTATATATAGAGGTCAATAAAGAGTAGGATAAGCATTTTTTTAAAAAGAAAAAATAGAAATGATTTACTGAATCAGAAGGTCCATTGTGTGAAGTAGCTAGCGAGACGATGGCAACTTGTAGTTATCAGTTTGCTATTACGATCCAATGTAAGTACATTCAAGCTTACTAATGCACACTGAGTGAAGAAAACACATTTCTTCTATCTAATGTACGCAATACTTGTAATAATGACCTGTCTGTCAATCATAACCACAACTTTTATTTCAGCTCAGAAGTCTACCATATAATATATTAATTTTTATTCAAATGTGTCCATACATGTGTCGTCACAACATTGAAAATTATGGCCGATTGGAAATATTATTTTAGTCGCTCCTAGAGCTGGATACCCGCATGTTGATAAATCGTCAGAAGATAGAAAATTGTACCGTCTCATAATCACTAATAAAATACAACTCTCTTAGATCTGAAAGGTTACTGTAGTCCCTCAGCTGTCTAAGAGTTAGGCAACTCAGAAGAATATATCTAGTGGCACATACATACTTGATATAGAAGGCTCTGTGGAAAATCAGTACATGGAAATGAAGACGTCGCTTCTGATGAGATGTGAGTCGAGGAGAGTTCGCATTTCTGTATTTGGTTGTTTAAGATTGTAGACGTTGGAGCTTACAAGAAAAAAATAGCATACTAAAATACCACTTGCTCTAGAATTTTCTCCAAGCTAAGGAGCTAAAATATACTCGCTACTTGAAAATCCTAACAGAGATTTACATAGCCGCAAGCCCCAATCCACAAAAGCTCCATACCATCAATAACATGTCTATCCTCTTGTTCAGGGACAACGGTTCAAAAGGTCAGAACGAGTACATATGAACGATTGTCTTCACAATTTACATAGGTATTCGGTTGATACATTGTGCACATGGTAGTATGTGCTCTCGTCTGTAACGAAGTACTATTATAAAGGGGGAAGAAGCAGAAGCTCGAGCCAAGGAGATCATGACACATATGAAGGAAGCGCTTCGGAAGAAGTTTAACTTTGCTGCGGGGAAGGAAGCTTCTTATCTTGGCTCGTGATTAGTATGACGCTTCTAAGAGATGTTAGTAGACTGCAAGGAGAGCATGTTTTGCTACCTGGATCGGCAAATCGAGAATCTGAAGACTCTTTACAGCCTTCTCTCGATTCTCCAGCATGTCGCTATGTTTTCTCATACGTCAGAACCAACAGTTGACAAGGATCTTGACAAGGAGGAGTTCAACCTCACTGTCCACTTGGTGATGACAGCATTGGAAGTCGAGAAGACGATAGAAGAAGCTTCAGAAGACAAGGTGTCTTTTGGAAGATCAAAAGACAAGACGTCTTCTGGAAGACAAGAAATAGAGGTGTCTTCTCAGGTGTTTAGAGTGGAAGAGGTGACCACTGTGAGGTCACCCGAGCTCCTAGCGTCGAACTGGTGGAGCAGAAGAGTCAAGAAGCGTAAGTAGACTCAGCTTCTCAGAAGCCTCTTCTGTCTTCCGAAGCCACACTTGATGTCCACATTACTAACATCGAAGAAGAACCACCTCAACCGCACCAAAGGTACCAGCAGGGCTTCCCATGTTATCAAAAATCAAATTAGGAGATCAGACAGGTAAGAATGTCATAGGGATCACATTTGACGATTAGGAATAGGTAGTAGAGGTAGATAGTCAGTTAACATGACTATTTTGAATAGAAAGTGGAGTCTGCTATTTTAAAATAGGCAGCTCTCTATGTATTTTTATCATGACTGTCAATGTGACAAATTAGACAATGATAGGAGTAGGAAAGTTGTTCTAAACTGAGAAAGGAACCGAAGCCTAGGAGGTGGTGGTCTTCTGACGGCGTCTCATTTTCCTTGACTGTGAGTTGTGATTGGAATGGATCTCCATCCTGCGACTCAAAGGCGATTGTATAAAGTAGATGTCAAAGTAAGATTTCACACACATTACAAACGCACACATACATACACTACACGAGTGGAGTTGGGTTACACATAGGATAGGTCTGTACTTCTGCTCTCAGCAGGAGATCGAAAGGTGTAGACAGCAGTGGTAGACATCATAGAACAAAGAATGGCATCATCATGCAGTCTTGCTTCTAAGCTGGTGTGTCGAGAAATTGTGACACGAAATGGATGGAGTGAGCTTCCAGAAGCCAGTGTACCATCTTCTTGGAGAATTGATTTCAGATTTGATTGCAGAAGCTTTGTCTGTGTCTTCTGCGGAGTGGGTTTCATCAGATTCGTACCCAATTGTGCATGAGAAGCCTTCTTCTTGAGTGACGGTGATTGTTAGAAGCTGTGCAGAGTCCAAGCTTGTCTCATCCAGTGGAGCACTTTGGATCCACGTACGGACTGACTTATAGGAGAGTGGTCTCTAAAGTCAGAGTAGTTAGAGCAATGAAGAAGAAAAAAGAAGAAGAAAAAAGCCTTATTTTCACAGCAGAAGACGACATCCTCGATTGGAAGACTGTGTAACTGTAAGCAGATTTGTGATCTTCTTCTCCAAATTACTACAAGCAAGGATGGCTTGTTAGTCAAGATCCGGACTAGAAACCTGTCTGAATCTTAATTTCTACTTTTCCTCTTGTTTCTTCTTGTTTGGACTTCCTTTCTTTCTCATCATTTCTCATCTTCCCATCCTCTCACATTCTTCTATGTAACTTTCGAGACTTCTATTGAGTATCTGTGGAGGTGAATGTCATTGTAGTGCTGTAGGAAGACCGATTCCATAGACAGAAACTTGGGAAGACAACATGTGACATACACCATGTAATTAATCTAATCTCGTTGGACACTGAAGAGCAATGTGTGATATGCATTGATATTTAAGAAGCAGGGATAGTCTTCTCGAGGTGTCAAAAGCCGAGTTGCACCCTAGAAGCCGAGAATTGCTTCAGGAAGACCGTCATGGGAAGATTGGAAGCCGTGGTCTAGAAGCAGAAAGCGTCTTCTCAAACTTCTCAGAGGATATTTGTGTGATATTTTAAGTAGTAGTTGTATGTTTGGGTCCAGAGCACCTTCTGAAGGGTTTAGAAGTTGTGTGGTTTTGTAAGAAGACGAGATTTCTAGACAAATCTCGCGTGTTTTTGAGTTTAGATAGATCTTAGAACTTAGAGCAACGATACTAGTGTAAATCTTCTTGGGGAAGGAAATCTTTTATGCTATAATGGGCTAAAGGAGAAATTCCGAGATACTACCGAGTATATATGCGACCCAAGTTTCAAATGATATACCTTTTTCATGCTTTCAGTGTTTGTTAATTTTTGTTATCCAAGATTGCAAAGTGAACTTCTGGAATATTTTGGATGAAGATAAAATCCTACGAATATTCGTTGTTTGCTGTCGTAGGAGTAAAGCTAGACGATGAAGTTCTTCTCAAGTGGACTTGTGTGAAAGAAGTCTTCGTAACAAGTGAGTGGGAAGTATGGCAAAGTTCTGAGAACAAACTAGTTACTACAAGTTGAAGAGAGTGGGTTAAATTGAAAGAAGAGTTTGGAAGATGGTTGGATTTTCATGATTGAAAATGTAATTGGAAAAACACTTCTTAGGAAGAGGGAGGCTTATTCTTGAAGCTTAATGTGAAGTTTGTGTTCCTCTATCTTCATAAAAGAAGATTAGTAACATTTCAGTAGTATTTTGTATTCTTCATTCATTCACAATTTGTCTTCTTGAATCTCTTATCTATGTTGTTGGAAAGGTCCTTGATAAGGAACTATTTCGTTGGTGTGTATCCAATTTATCAGGTTGTGCTTGGGTTTGGTTCTTTGTCAAACTAAAGGCTCTCATCCGGATATTATTCTACGCCGTGAGAATAACATTAAACTTTTAAAATTATCATTATGACACTTTTTGTACTGTAATTTATGTAATTGTTAACTGTATCTTCGTGAGAACGATCTTTGATTTACTATATCCGATAATTTGGTTCCTCTAGGTTGTTACAAAAGTGCAGAAATCAGAGAATCTTTATACGAAGCAAGTACAATGTGTACAGAAAACATTAAATCTTTATTGATGCATAGATAAAGAGTACATCATGTTTTGAGTTTTTTCATAAACTCATATTGCTGCAGAATGGTACAGCTTCGTCACAACGTGTCAGTTTCATCCGTTATTATTTTGCCCTAATAAGTTTTCAATGCTAAAAAATGATCTTGGTCAAACATTTGCGTATAGATAGATTGCACGAAGGTTGAGATTTCTATGGTGCTCATTAATACCTCAAACTTTCATAGTAAGAGAATATTCAGAAGGTAATCATCTCTGTCATGTCGGCAAAGTCAGAGAAAAGGAGGATGAAAATCACTAAAAGGATGGTTTGTATTGTTCTTCTCTGACGAATCATCAATGAGTTGACAATCTCTTGTACATAAATTCCAAAAGTAAAGTTTAGAAAAATCTTCCAAATATAAGAATTTCCAGTTGTAACTTCTCTCACCGTTTTGTAACGCACTCACATGTTCTGTGTTAAAAATATATACATCTATATTCTTCCAAAAAACGTAAGTCAAAATAAGAGAATATACTTAGTTCAAGGTTAATCAAAGTAAGAATATAGTAAGGAGAACTTACTTGGTCTGAAGTAATCCTCAGAGAAAGATAACCTTCAGTCTCCATAGACTAGAGAAGAGCATTGCAATTACTCAATGTTCGAGATGTTCAAGTCAGAATTTGAAAATTTAGACAACATGCATCCATAAATTCTTTCACTCCTTTTGAACAATGTAATAGAGATCTCTTTTCTGACATCTTTCGACTTTGTAACCTCTCTCCTTCGCTCCCTCAAGCTCCAAGTCATTTTGCTCAATTTTCACTAACACTGCATTGAAGTCTAGAATGAGTGTTTTGTGTCTTACTATGCTAGGATCCATTATTCTACGATAAAAGACTTTGGAAGATCTAATGCGTCCAACCTCAAATTTTAATCCTTGTAACTCTTCTTTATTTCTATAGAGTGAGTCCTCTATAACTCTTCTTCATTTCATCTTCTCTCTTCATTGTCTCTATTTATCTTTCAAGTCAACTCTTCTTCTTCCACTCTCTTAATTGACAGGAGTTTGTCAACTTCTTCCTCCTCCAACTTCTTAGCATGACACATGTCAAGATCGAGAGAGCTCTGTCTAAATGATTCTAAACAAGAGAGAAAGAAGATAGGGTTAGTAAGGTTTGGTCTCGAGTGCGAGACCTCACTTATGCACACAATGCATATGGTCCCATAGTCGCACTAAGTGCACAATAACCGTAGTCAGTGCGGTATGAACGCGCAGTCATACGATTTGAATGCGAAGTGCATAAAACCTCACATGCGTACTAAGTGTGCCTCAATAGCACTCAGTGCGGTCTGGATGCAGTGCATTTATGATGTATTTAGTGCGGTCTGAACGTGTAGTCAATGCGGTCCAATGCAAAGTGCATAAGGTCTCACATGCATATTGAGTATGTCTCAGTAACACTCAGTGTTATCTGAATGCAAAATGCATTTGGGACGCACTCAGGATGGTCCAAACGCAAGCTTCTTAAGGTCGCATAAGTGCACTCTGTGCAATCCGACAGGTTAAACGCACTTGGTACGACTCGGAAGATTAAACGCACTCAGTGTGACCTCGACGGCTTAAACGCCTTAGAACCTTTCACGTTCAATGTGACTCGACGGCCTCTCGCACTCACACTTTGTCAAAACATACTTTGACCTTAAATACCTTAGAACTATTAGACCAACTAGCAGAAATCAAAATTTAAAGCAGTATAAGAGAATTCATTTCAAACAACATAACATAATCAATAGTACTTGCATCATCATTGCAGACAAACTAGCAGAAATCAATATTTAGAGCAACGAAATTTTTTTCAAACAACATAACATGATCAACAATACCCGCATCATCATTGCATGTACCAAAGAACTCCTAATTGCTGTCTCTTGGCTGAGTTGGTTCTTGTGGGACTGAAAGGAGCACTGCCTCGTCTCACAAGATTCCCAAATGAACTATAATGGAGTTAACGCCATCTCCACAAATATCTTGACAGATCCAACTTTTTCTGTTGCCTAATGTGTTTCTGAAGATGCAGAATCTCTCCTTCCAAGTTATCCACCATCAGCTGTGCCCAATCAAAATCTTCATCGAGATCTTTGATCTTTGATTTGTCATATAATGTCAATTGATCCGTAACAACTTTAAGTCTCTTCCTTGCAAGAAGTACAACATTGGATCCTAAAATACTACTCGCCACTCGGGATACGCACGTTCTCTTGCAAAATATCGCTGCCTTATTATGTCATAAGCTGAAAACGTATGCAATGCAGACATATCCTACAAATGAGGGCATTTAGTAATACTAGAAAGGAGTGCTTAAGCTTCTCTGGTGAGTTCAAGATTGAACTATATTTCAGTTGCATCGACCTTGACGATCCGGGTTTCGAAACTGTAAGAGTGTAAAAAAAGCTTTACACAATCCAATCTGCCATTCGTAGTGTTTATATCACAGGCCTCACAGATCAGAAGAACTAGCGTGGATATATAAACATAAACAAACAATAACCAGAAGATTTTTGTTGACACGAAGCACATAAAGAGCAGAAAAGCAAAAGAGATTACATCTTTACGTAGAGACTACATCTTTTACAATCAAATAGACAACAAGAGAGCAAAAGGGTCGAAGGTTACTTACATTATGACGAGCAAATTCAAACAATAACACTATCAATAAGTCCAGCTTGTCCAAAGCTTCTTCATCTATTGCATTCATCACTCGACGGATGTCTTCTTTATCCATCTATTGTCACTTGATCAGATCATGTAAATCATCTTGTGTAGTAAAAGAAATAAGAATGACATTCTTCTCGTACCACACAGCCAGTTTTTTGATCCAGTGACCTTTTCTTCTTAACAATCGACATGTTTATACCTGAATAGACATGACGACATCGAGATCAAAGTGTGTCGAAGAACCACTAAACTCTAACAAAAGACCACGAAAACATACAAGCAAATAACCACTAAATCCTGACAAAAAATCACGAAAATATGCAAGCAACTATAAAACTCGAGCCCTAAATCTTAACTTGATCAGTACAATTTACTTGAAGTCGTATGAGCGATTTCAGGAGTTTAGTCTCGATCGCACTAATCTCAATGTGATCAAGGTCAAACGCATTGATCAGTGGGGTTTGCAATGCGAACGGAATGGTTTCACACTGAGATCACTCAAGGCATACTAAGTAATCCCATTGAGTGACCTCAATTTGGTTTTGACCACGAGATGCATTGATCTCACTGTGATTCACGACCCGCTGTTTGCATATTATTAAAAGAGACTGCAGTGCACTAGTTCTCAAAGATCGATCCGATCGAATCATAAGGGTACAAAGTTCTCTACCAGATGCGACTATCGAACTCACCTGATGGTCCTCATATGTGTGTCACACTATGTTCGGTTTGCTTCTATGTCTTTGTCATGGAACTGACCCTCCGCCTTACCTCTCTACCTTGTGGTCAAATGCACCTTGTCAAAAAGTGCACCCACTAGCCTTCTCTCTATGCCTCAATTAACAATACTCAGAGAATCTTACGGATCCTAAAGCCTCTTGCTAAGCCCTCAAAAAGCTCACAGTTCAACGACCTAAATGTGATGTAAACTCTTGCAAGACTAAACCTCTTCATAAACCCTTGAAAAGTCTTACATTCAATCAAACGTCGCTCCTTAATGGACGAAAGAAGTTCAAAAAAATAGAACATGCCGACCTAAAGTGTGGATAATGAAGTAGATTTTTTAAAAATTTACTCTCAAAATCAAAGTTACATGTTATGAAGCTTCTAGATAACTTTTTTGATTTTCTCGATTGATTTTTTGACTTTATGCAATTCAACAAACAAAGACATATACCTTTTCTTGCTCTGTTCCTTCTCGTGACTCTCTAGCTCTTTTCTTCTTTTTCAACATAATCATTTGACATTCAACAAATATCTTCCTATACTGTGCTTTTTCTTGTATACTCTCCTCATACAAATTCAGCACTCCTCCTTTTATATTCTTGTTGTTTTTTTATCTCTCTGATTTCTATATATGTCTTGCATCAACTCAAGTACATCAGGTATAGCTGCTCGGCTCATCTCGTCATCACCACCTTCTTCTTGTTCATTAATTTTTCTCTCCTCATCAATCATACTCATCTCATCCTCACCGCAATTAGAGATATCCATATCTTCTTCGCATTCGTTAGTGTATCAAGAGAAAGTATTCTCATATCGAGGAAGAGTACTTTTCCATGAAAACTGAGAATCATATCCTAAAAGTTCTTCTTTTGATGGAATTCCAAATGCAGTGACAATAGGAGGATCAATGTTGACACAACTATCAAAACCGCATTGATTCAATAAAAGTGATGACACTTTCTATTCAACTTCTCTTCGAACGTCAATCGGTTCAACATTGCATCTTATGTGAGTCCTCCTTCCATGCTATCTTGAATTTTCTTCATTTTATTACACATGTCAATGTACCTTTCAAATCTTTTTTCAATTCTACACCAATCACAACCAGAAATCCATTTTTCTCAAAAAGAGATAGTGCTCATCATCAACTTACGAAAAAGATTCTAAGTTCGGTTAAGGTATAATTCTTTGGAACTTTGACACCCCTATTAGTATCGCTCGCCGTAGTCATACCGGTTCTTCTATTTGATCATGAGAATACCTATACCACCAACCTGGACAGAACAAGTAACGTTCACAACACCAATCTTGCCCGGAACTTCACGTTCTCGTCCATAACTCTTTGTCTCTGTTTAGTTTGATGGTAAAAATAACATCAAAGGCCCCACAAGTGTCGTAGCTCCTAGCTCGGACAATCATGTTGTCCACTACTATATGTGGTAATCATATATCATATTGTAATAAGGAGGCGTCTGTTGTTCAAGCTGAGGTGTTTAAAACAAGTTTAAACGTCCTTAAGCTTCAAGGCTGATGCAAAATTCTGAGCGCATTGTTCCAAATTTGAAATTATGAATCGAGATAAACATGAGAGACTGTGACCTGGCGATTATGTGAGTGAGTGACTATTAACCTAACGAGCGTTAGGAGGGCTGGTAACCTTGAGAGTGCACACGAGAGAGATGCAGCCAAGCGTGGACATCGCTCGGACATACTTCATTCCATAATCTGGGAGTAACCGCCAGAAGGAAGTTTTGCAAGCACCCGTCCGCGTTCTCCTCCCTCTCAACTGAACGACGTTACATCCACATCAGCCAACCCATCTTACAATGCAAGGAGCTATAGCTAGCAGCAGGCTGGACGAGTTTCAAAACCGATGCGGGAAACCCTTAAGCTTGTCTCAGTCATTGGGAAGAGGATTTTCTCGATCGTTCCCTTTGGTTAACTTCACACACTCGCACGATTTTAGTCGACTAAGCTCCTGCTAGCGTTTTCGACATTTTATTTTCACTTACATCACTTGCTGGCTGGTATTCTCAAGACGTATACCGGTCACCATGGATCCCGTCTTTCTTTCTTCCTGTTGCTCTAGGAGAGAGTAACGGTATTCATCTGGATTGAAATTACAAGGGCATGCTCTAGATCTGAGCAAGTCACCAATCGATATCGCTGGCAGTCTAGACATTCACACTACAACTGTGAACTATTAGAATCTGATGAGTTACATATTCTCCGCAAGGAAGGACAAGGTACGTATAAACTTTCAGAATGGTAGCCTTCTAGATAATGTTTCAACATCTACATATGCAAAAGGTTGCAATTGGGATCGGAGTAAATTGAGATACCTAGCAAAATGCGCCTTCGCCTGGCCTGGCCGTACATGCACCATAAAGCATTTGGAAATTTTCAGCAATAGACTCTAGTTCATTCCGACATGCTGTTATCAGGGCCCGTAATGGCCGATTACAGCTAATAGTCCTCGGCTATTACATAACGGTTATTGTACGGTTTCAAAACACTTTATGACGTCTAAATCCCGAATGCATGTATAAAGGCAATGAACGGAATACAACTTTTTCCTCTCGTTGTGCTTTAGATTAGACAGAAGATACTGTTTTCTACCAAAAAATCACCAAAACTTCGTTACTCAATAATGAGTCATGAAATGAATCACATCGTGTAGAGTTATGGTGGAGAGAACTTAATCAGCATACTCTGTTCTGGAATGCAAATTCTATCAACAAAAGTATTTGGGTTATAATGGTACGGGGCACCTGGGCTCTAACGTCCTCACCTTTGGACATTATTTGACGTGATGTGTTCCGCCTCGAGACCCCGGATCTCACACCAAGTAATGTCCCCGTTTGAGGACATTATCCCCCACCAAAAGTTTCCATAGCAACTAGAACTGAAGTCTGGAGCCAGGTAACGAACAACAAGAGGGGACGCAAAGACGTCAGGCCTCACAAGACTGATCACATGCCACTGGAACCGACTCACCGAGCAGGGAGGACAGAGACCGGAAGAAACCACCCGGACAACAAACTAAAATGATAGTTCAGAGGGAACTGAAACCCAAGTGGAAAGGACAACTTAGTATCGTGTAGACCGCTCCATGACCAGAGCGAGACTACGTGAAACAAGAGTGTATTGCTAGAACGATACTTCTATCGGAAGTGAAGCAGAAGTGAAGGACTCTTCCACATAGAAGGCCAAGAGAGTACAGAACTCCAGAATATTGCAATGCTAAGGGGCTTGGGACGGGAAGAGCAAAAGCTCTCCTTGTATACTGATCCCCAGACCATCTAAACCCAGCCTTTTTGAATTTTTTGATTTTCTTCATTACTCTTGTTATACTTTAATTAGCTAGAAAACTGCAAAACCTGTTATATGTGTTGCCCAATGCCTACTAAGCTACGTAAGCGTTCTTCTTGTAAAGCAATACTTGTTTGAAGTTTATTTTAATTGCAAGTTTATGGTAGCCAAAATCTGATTCAGATTTATACTTCTAGACAGTCCTCTAGATCTGTTCAGTTTCCTGAACTTGTTTTTTGTTTTTGAACCCGTGCAGACTGACCTTTCTGAAAGTATCAAGGTCAAGTCCACGGAAGAATACTCCGCTGTTTCTAATAATTACTCTGGTTACTTTGTTGAATTGTCTTATTTGGTTGTTTTACGGATAGCCGTTTGTTAAAATGGAGTTTTGGTGATAACGACAAATGATACGGATGCGTTTATCGAGACTATATACCTTTGCATATATTTTGTATTGCAGAAGATGGAAAAAGCTCGGTAAGATGCTAGCTTACTTTAGTAGCGTAGATAATCACAGCTTGCACAGGAAGACATTTCCAAGTTGCCCAAGTGCTGCTCAGAGGTACAATGGGTGCGGAAGGAGAGAGAAGGTGCAAATGGAGCAATGTCCGATATACACTCAGCTGCCTTGTTTCTGTTAAGTGCACAATCTTGCACCTTAAAATATAGCACCAGAGTTTTCTCGTTCCAAATGCGTACGTACAATTCCTATAAAATTAGCACCTTTCTCACAGATGGACATTTTTTCAATCAATTGAAATAGCACCTATAGTATTAACACCTTTTCGACAAATAGGCATTTTCAATCGTTAGAAAGAGCACCTATAGTATCCAAGTGCGATTTTGGAATTGCCCTCAGGATCACCTATAGTTTAATTAGCACCTTTTGACAGATAGGCATTTTCAATCGTTCGAAAGAGCACCTATAGTATCCAAGTGCGATTTTGGAATTGCTCTCAGGATCACCTATAGTTTAATTAGCACCTTTTGACAGATAGGCACTTTCAATCATCCGAAAGAGCACCTATAGTATCCAAGTATGATTTTGGAATTGCCTTCAGGATCACCTGTAGCATTATCACCTTTTGACGTACAGATAAGCACTTTCAATCGTTCGAAAGAGCACCTATAGTATCCAAGTGCGATTTTGCGTCCTGAAGCTGAAATGCTTTCCAAGTTCAAGCTGGTGCTTGGTTTTCATTAATTGTAACATGCATATATATGGAGGATTCATAAAATCTCACTTGGTAAGGAAATTGCACCGGGACGAGATTCACTTTTCTCAGACAACATTTGCACTGTGTAATATACATATGAGCACCGTGACTGATAATGAGAGTCCTGTGTGGATGGCTTCGCTCGAGTTTGAGATTCACTTGAACAGGACTTTTAAATTGCCAAGAATTTTCATTCCGAGCAGATAGCCACGACCAGGTTGTTGTACAGACAGTATCATTTTACTGAGATTTGAAACTTACATGCTATTTGCACAGTCGGATGACACCATTCACAGATAACGGTGGGTTGACAATAACTATCTTATGATCTAAAGCCCACAGAACTAATCGATCAAGTAACATCTCGTCAGAATCTGCAGAATGACCAACAAAAAGTTGTCTCCTCATTCGTTTTCCATCGATGCTAGATATTAATTTATTAGCTTGATTGTTTTCTTGAGCCATGAACATTTTTAGATTGCTGTAAACATTCTGTTTTCAACTCAACCCCATTGCAAACATCGCAATGGTCAACTTGCTTTCCCGGTCGAATAATTTGAAGATCAGATCTGGGTCTGCAACTATCTGTTTAGAGAAAACAAAACATATTAAGAACTAGATTCAAGCTAGATTGAAACAAGAACTAAAAAAGAAGAATCGATATTACTTTCACTTGAATAAAAAGATGCTTCTTGATACTCAAGGAACTCAAGGAAACATATCTAGTCTCAAGCTGCACTGCCCAAATTCGTAACGTAGTCTGTAGAGTGGATCTAAAGATCGATATGCATGAGGTTTAGAAAATGTTTACCTGGGTTGCGTTTGGATCAACCACTTGTAATACAGGCTGGCTAGGTCTCGAAACAGTAGAGATCTGACAATTCTCCGGTAACGTTGACCGCGATCGTATCACAGTTGGCTGACAATTCTCCAGTAGCGTTGGTCGCGATCGTCTCACAGTTGGCGATGATTGTGCATCCAATGTTACAATTCTGCAATGCAATCCTGATTAATATTGAATCTCAAATGTAATTTTGCACAAAACTATTGATTATATTTAATACAGGGATGTTTGCTTTTACAAAATTGAAAGCTAACTTGTACATACCTAGAAGGTGCTCCACTGGACCAGCTATCGTTGAACTGTGACTTGTTTTGATTCATTCCTGGATCCAACTGTAACTTCCGCACTGGTTGTGGAATGTGACGTGCTTTTCTCTTAAACAAGAGTGTAGACGATGCAGTCCTACCCGTCACTTGGACATTAACAAAAGGCTCTGTCTTGTTATAGATATCCATGATTGGTCTTTTACCTTGAGCTATCTTGCTGGTTGTATCAGTGTCAGCTGACTCAAGAGTAGTTTCACTGTCTGGAGAAGAACGTGGCGAAGAAGGCAACAAGAGTGCGTGTATGCTACATGTACTTTCTGGAATCAACTCTTTACAGTTTTCATGCCCATACACAAAGAGAGAATGAAACACAGAGCTCTAATTTCCTTCATGATCACCAGCCTTCAGAGACAGAAGCTCTGTATCCCCTGATGAACTTGACCTTGATAAATTTTCGTCTACAGTTTTGCTCACCACATGCAACTGTAAATGAGAAGAAGAAACTATAGAGGAGGGAGGGAGAGGATTTGTAGCGTGCAAGGATGAATCACGGAAGGTGACTATAGATTCTATATTGAGGAACCCAAAGGGATGGCAGATCTGCATGCACGAATAACTATTTTATCCTCGGAATTTGACCTTAAACTAACCATTGTATCACTAGCGCTCCGTGGCATTGCAGTAGTAATAGTACAAGGATCTCGTACTTCAACAATCGGGAGAGCAACGCTATCTGGCAGAATAGTTGATGCAGCAGGTACCTTGTTATTTTGAAGACAAATGTCAGTACTTGTATCAGGTCTTGATAACAACCACTCATGATCAAATGAACTTTTCATATTGCATGGATTAGACTATGGAGACCTACCATCCGTGTTCGTGGAACCTTGCAATCAGCTGCAGTCATGGAGAATTCTTCTTCACCATTAGAGTTATCAACTTCGATCGAACGTAGATCTTTGCTGGAGTTGGAGTTATCAATGTTTCCGATATCAGCATCCGAATTGGAGTCTTCATCCTTGGATGGTCATGCTATAGTCGTCGTAACCAACTGTAGTGGATCCGTTAAGTAAATTGCTGGAAACTGTATAATATCACCCTGTACAATAATTCAATATCAGTACCACCTAGAAGCAGAAGCAAAAATTAGTGCAAACCATCGCAACATGTAAAGTACTAACATTAACTTCAAAGACACGGTACGTATCATGAGAACACAAACAGTATCCTGAAAACATAAAAGAGAAGAACTAACTACATCGGCTTGTTTAGTGTCATACCGCAGAAAGAGTAGAACATCATTTTGCATGATCTAGTCTCCAGTGTTCTCCGCATGGAACATATAACTCAGAAGGTGTACTGTTTCTGTCATATCCAGATCTAGGCTCGTGGTTTGGATAAATTTCCATAACTTGGATGCTAAATACTAAATATGGAGTTCTTCGGATAACACTAACAGCTTTACCTTTCCCAAACGCGTAAGAAGTTGGGAGCAAAGCATGCCACAATTTGTGTACACTGTCAGATGAAATACATTTCATCAACTCTTTGTTTAAGACAGCTATATATTCACATGGAACTTGCATGAGAACATCTCTCAGTTCTATCAATGCAATGTTAGTAAATATGTCACTGGAAATATCTTGTGTATCATCGATATTACAAATATCATTCTCCGAGTCTAATTTCTGACATTGCACATCAAGAGACTTTTTGTTATATCAATCGTGTTTTTTATGATCCTTAAACCAACCTTTCAACAGATCATATGACTGACAATGGACAACGGCCCTGATTTCTTGTACTTGGAAAACCAATGGTTCCAATGACTCACAAACTTGCTTGATATAGTCTAACGTGACCTTTTCTGCTTTTGAGTCTGTACTAAAGTTAGAACTGACTGCAAGATTGACTATTGGATTGGATCTATCATTGAATGCACTTCTGAGCAGTCTAATATTACGATTATAAACATGCTTCGTTCGAGGATGATATTTTGACACATACGCACTATCCCACTCAGCCTTGGGTACACCAGGCGGCTTTAGACGCCAGACGTTCTTATATAACAACTCAATCAATGGAGAACTTTCTAAGGTCATGGCAACAGTTATTGGATCTGACACACATTGGTCTAACGACTCTTCAACCAAGTGACGAGGTTGTACTACATCTCTCGATCTGGACTCACCCATCGCAGACTGACGGTGACATATTATGAAATATGTCACAGTTAACCACTCTGGATGGAGACGACACTCGATGCAAAGTCCCTCTAGGAAGAGAACGAGAAGCAGTAGCCAGAGACAAAGAACAAGAAGTAGAAGGAGATGCCTCTCGTAAAGAAACATGAAAAGATAGTTGAGAAGAGGATGTGAGTTTTCCGAATAGGCTGGTATTTCTCTCTGTGAACTTGAAGTTCTTCCCGAGCATCTGCTGAAAAGGATTTGTTGATCGAGTTTTTCAACAATGCGTTAACTCTACTCTCAAGAATCGTGGCACGTCCGTATGTACACTTCAAAATATTTTGAAAGTCAATCCTCTGCAGCTCTGCAAGTACAGTCCGAGTGATTTCCTGGACTTTCATCTCTTTCACTTCTTCTGAAGTGAAATCAGCATGAATATGTAACAGTGATGCTACATCCTCACAAGTCCACTCAGCGGAATTGTTGCTACTCATCATGCATATACAATCAAAGATCTTATCCACCACTACACTCAGGGAATGTAAAGTCAAAAGAATAAGATGAAAAGACACTACTTCTTCTAGATATAGTTGAAAAAGCTGAGAGGAAAGAGATGTGATCGGAAGGAGAGAAGACGGTTTCAAAGTTAACTGAAAAAAGACAGTACCGGAAGGCATCAGAAATGAGAGGACAGAAGGGTATCTCAAAATTAACCACGAAAATACTCAAATTAACCGCGAAAACTCTTAGCGCTGCAAGGACAGTACCAGACAAAATGAAAAGTGTCAGGATGAAAGAGAGATTTTAAAGTTAACCGTGAAACTCGCAGCGATGCAAAGACAGTACTGGGCGAAATGAGAAACGTGAAAGTCATACAGGGATTTCAAAATCAACCGAAAAACTCTTCGCGCTGCAAAGACAATAACAGCCAAAATGAAAGATGTGAGAAGAACAGAGAGAGATTTGCTGCACGACGACCCCCGCGCCCTCCTACTCATCGGGGCTTAATTGTGTTTTCGCCCACGATGGCCGGGTGTAGGTCTCGCGCTTCAGCGCCATCCATTTTCGGGGCTAATCGATTCGGCAGGTGAGTTGTTACACACTCCTTAGCGGATTTCGACTTCCATGACCACCGTCCTGCTGTCTTAATCGATCAACACCCTTTGTGGGATCTGGGTTAGCGCGTATTTGGGCACCGTAACCCGGCTTTCGGTTCATCCCGCATCGCCAATTCTGCTTACCAAAAATGGCCCACTTGGAGCGTTCGGATTCTCCGCCGGGGGTTCAATCAAGCAACCCCGTCGGATCTCACCTATTTAAAGTTTGAGAATAGGTCGAGAGTGTTTCACCCCCGATGCCTCTAATCATTCGCTTTACCTGATGAAACTCCTCGTGCTCCAGCTATCCTGAGGGAAACTTCGGAGGGAACCAGCTACTAGATGGTTCGATTAGTCTTTCGCCCCTATACCCGAGTCTGACGAACGATTTGCACGTCAGTATCGCTACGAGCCTCCACCAGAGTTTCCTCTGACTTCGCCCTGCTCAGGCATAGTTCACCATCTTTCGGGTCCCAACAGGCATGCTCTTACTCGAACCTTTCACAGAAGATCATGGTCGGTCGATGTTGCACCCCGCTAAAAACGAGGATCACACCAGTCAAGTTATTTTCGCCTCAACGTGGGTTTGCCGCCCACCGGCTCGCATGCATGTTAGACTCCTTGGTCCGTGTTTCAAGACGGGTCGGATGAAAAGCCCACTACGCCGGCGTCCCGAGTACGCAGGAACTCCCGGGAGGGCTACAAAGACAACACTGGACAGAATGAGAAATTAACAGGACAAAGATTTTTCAAAATTAGATGGCAGTTGAATTCGACCTCTTCGTAGCTAGATCGTTCAGGAGTAAAGGTGGACTAGAATTACTTGTTTCTGTACGTTGCCGACGCATTGAAGATGTCGATGAATAATGCGTACTTACTGCGAAAGCAGTTCAATTCAACCTCTTTCTAGATCGTTCAGGAGTATAGATCGTTCAGGAGTAAAGGTGGACTAAAATTATCTATTTTTGTTCATTGGTGGCACATTGAAGATGTCGATGAATGATGCGTACTTACTGCGAAATCAGGAACCATAGATGAACGATGTGGAAGACAATTACTGCAGAAAATATCTATAAGGTGGACGTCAACTCTCGTCGTAACAGCCAACAGAAGAGAAGCGATAAACCCTTTCTCTCGTACTGTGACCACGCCCAGAAACTTGAAGGAACATCGGGACTAAGCTCTGCTATCAGAAGCTCTAAGGTCTCTTACCGCTGCTATAATATGGAACACCTCTAGAATCTTGTGAACCGTGCTGGCTAAAGTTAGAGCAAGTTCTCTAGCGAATACCTGACCTGTAGCTTAACTGCAAGCTTAACGTCGGATGGAAGATCCCATCAATATAACACGTCAGTTTGTTTCAGACTTGATGAACTCGTGACGATGTTACTTCATAGCGAATGCTAATATTATCTAGAGAGTAGAAAGAGATGACATACAATACGTGAGCCCATCAATGAAACTCACATAGCAGTTGGAACGGAAAAGGTGAAGGGAAGTGAACCTCGGATGCCACATCTAGGACGAACACACCTCCAACAACGCTCAAATAGGCGACGATAAATTAATTTCCTAAGTGAAACTTAGGAGAGGAGAAACAATCACGAGAGGTAACTAGTGAAGACCAACCTCTAGAGAGAAGAAGAGGAACTTAGCGAACTTAGTCGTAGGTACATCCTAGACATGTACACATGAGCGACTTCAAGATCCCTCTCTCTTGCAAATAGAACGAATATTCTGTGTTCACATGTTACGATCAACTCTCAATATTAAATGCGATCAACTCTCAAGTGGCTGAAGCCGTTCAAATAAAGAAAGTTTAGAAGTTTAGGGTTTAGAAGTTTAGAGGTTTACAACATGCTCAAGTGCAACTCTATTCAAGATCTAAGTCAATATTCTCGAAATGAGACTATATTGTAGATCCTTTTGAGGCCTTTGGCGATATAAGGCAAGGAAGATAAACCTTGATTTACGATGAAAGATGAAGTTGTGAGAATTATTCTAGAGTTATACTTCTATTTTATCTGAGATTATATTATAAATTTAAATTTTGGAAATAAAATAATTATATTTTCAACTTACTTGTGTTACACTTAGTCGCTAATGACTAAAAAAACTGTAAGTGAAAGTACATAACGTCCTTGATTTAAAATATAAAAATAATATTTATGATAAATTAATCTTGGTATCTTTTTATTTATAATCTTGATCTATATATCTTTTGTATATTTTTAAATATATGATTATAATCTTTTTTTAATCTTATATTTTTATTTTTTTAATCTTGATATCTTTTTATTTATAAACTAAATCTTCTAAGAGAAAAAATCAAGTAATGAAATATTACTATATAACTTTGAATAACTTTATTTTAAGTGAAAAAAATAATTTCCAAAAACTCACACAACACTAAGAAGAAAAAATAAATATTATTTTTATACTTTTATACTCATATAAAAGGTTTAAGAACAAATGTGAGACAAAGAAAACTCTTAGTAATACATAGAAATGTAAAGATGATAATAATCAAGATTTCTTAGAACAAAAAATTGTCTTTTCTTTCGACTAGGACTAGTGAAAAAATAAATCATAATCGTCGATATAGCTATAAAAGCTATTTTTTTATTCTTGAAAAAACTTTTCCCATTGTATTATTTATTGTACATCCGGCTGCATATACATGTTTTGTATTGTTTTCAGATCTATAAGTAGTACAATGAGATATATCTCCTCTAAAAAAAAAATCTCTATCTCTTAAAGGTATCTGAACACCTAAATTTTGTAATAAAAAACTACCATGATTCGTATTATTTGATGGATTTTAAACTAAAACAACTGTGTATTTACTATTTTCTGTTATCGAGACTTCATTTGAAAAGATCGTTGAAAAATGTCAAAATTGTTAAATTTGATAAAAAGAGATCATGCATGAGCACATGGAGAGAACATTTATCACATGGAGAAAACGTTGGGAAGAGACAGCGCTAACATGTATGTTAGCAATTTTAGAACCTTCCGTGTATCTTGTAATGGTCTATGATGCGTTCCAAGTCGTTTTTTATATCTTGTTGACACAGAGTTTAAAGGGGAGTTATGAGTGATTGCAATACTACTTTAAGAGAAAGGAGGAGAAAGAACTTATTAGAGAAAGAAAATTAAAGAGCTTTGGAATTATGCTCTTTAGAAACTTTATGTCAAATTTCTTTTATTTTTTATTTCTCTATGAAAATTTCCAAGATTGTAGCTTGACAGATAAGCTATAAATGACAATAACAATCATGTGAAGAGGTGATCTAGAGAAGAAAATAAAATTTTTAAAAATTGAAGGAGTTTATTCATGAGAGTTTAGAGATTCTGCTCTCTAAAATTGTGTACAGTTGTTTTCAACTTTTTTATATTTTCTATTTCTCTATGAAAGTTTCAAGATTATAGCTTGGCTGATAAACTATCAATGATAACAAAAAGCATGAAAAGAAAAAGTCTAGAGAAGAAGATATAATTTTTCAAAGTTGAAGAGGTGGACATTTGTGAGTGAAGTCAAGACGTACAAATTTTAGTTCTCGTGATACTTCTTGTGAATATGCTCTCCTTCCATCAACATCATAGGAGACAGGTCTATCGTAGGTGTATGTAGGTGTCATCTATATTATCGCCAAGACTTCAACGTATATTTCACCGCTAAGAATGATGGTAAGAACAATTCCTGCAAACCATGTATCTAGATTGATTAATTGCATACCGTTGAAGTTAAATTCCTTTTGGCTGGACTGTTTTGCTTGCAGAACATTGTTACAGGCAGAGAGTTTATACCTCTTCCTCTGACCGCATAATATGGACCGCTTATGCTGTTATAAGGCACGAGTTGTTCATCACGGCATGTATGCCTGATCCGTGTTTTGTATTGAGACATATAGCAAAACGTTTTGGCGAGAGGCCACTATTGTTCTTGCATAGTGTCATCTTTATGGGTACTTGTTATGAACAACTTGCATATGTCATATAAATATTTTATGGATGGATCCACTGCCTACAGATCCGAAAGAGTTGAGTTTACTGGAAACATAACTTGACTTTTGCCGCATTCCATATTCATGTGCAAATACCCAATGCTCTCGGAGTGTTTTTGGCAGATACCTCAATGCTCCCGGAGTGTCTTTTGCAGATACCCAATGCTCGCGGAGTGTTTTCTGCAGATATCCCATGCTCTCGGAGTGTTTTGTCCTCTTGGCCAGTTTACATTGTATTCATGTTACTGCGGAAGCTCCAACTCCAAGCGACGCCTTGAGGACAAAAGTACAGATGGAGGAGTACAAGATCCGAATTTGTTTCGTGGGACAATGGTCAACTCTTCATAAGGATACGGGTAGGAGTTAATTTATTATAGAGTTATAGTATGTGAGAACTCTGTTCAGTACCACACAAAAGTAAGCTAGCATCTTTCTGATCTTCTTCCATCTTTTGCTTGATATATGCAAAGGTACACTGTCTCGATAAACGCACCTGCAGCATTTATCGTGATCACCAAAACGCCCATTTTAACAAACGGCTATCCGTAAAACAACAAAGAGTTCACTGGCCAATTAAAGAAGTACTTACACTATAGACATAAACTAAAAGATAGAAGTGTTGTTTCCTCTGGTCTGACGATAAATTACCCCATAGACACCATTTTCGGATCCCCAAAACAGAAGCAAAGTAGATAAAACTATCCGGAGGATCGCTTTCAAATCGTTGAACGAGCTCCAGTTCCCGTCACTATCCTCAGAAAGGTATACATGTACATTTGACTCAGATGAATACACGAATTAATGTTAGCAGTTGTTATCATTTTTTTGGTGGTGGTAGTTCTCGTGAACATACTCGCCTTTCATCAGCTCACAGGAAACAGGTTATCGTAGGTGTCATCTGCTTTATCGTCGGGAATTCTATGTATGTTTCCCCGCTCACAATGATGGTAAGAACAATCCCCGGAAACTACATGGCCAGCCGCTGTTCTCTTTGTTTCTGGTCATGTATCATAACGTTGACGTTAAATTCCTTCTGGTTGGACCGCTGTGCCTGCAAAAAACAGTTATAAGTACCAAGTCGACAGAGTTTATGCCTCTTCCTCTCTGGGTGTTTAATTGGCTGAATGGTATCATATGGACCGCTTATGCTGTTATTGGGCATGATTTGTTCATCAATGTATGTCTGACTACGTTTTTCTTCGGAAATAGAGGAAAACGTTCTAGCCAGAGGCGATCGTATCGTTCTCGCATACAGTGTCGTACTTGTTATTAATAACTTATGAATATCAAATGTCATATAATATGTATGGATCTACTGGCTACAGATCAGAAATGGTTGATTTTACTGGAAATGTAACTCGAATTTTCCGGCATTCATTTGCAGATACCCAACGGTCTCGGAGTGTTTTTTGCTCTTGGCCAGTTTACACTTGTATGCATGTTATTGCGGTAGCTCCAACTCCAAGGGACGCCTTGAGGACAATGGTACCGAGCCCTGGACCTTCTGTAACTATTACGATGAGCGGAGTGCCGGTAGAGAAGTAGAATGACGAGGATATACGGGGAGGGGGGCAGTTTTCCGTCCCGTGGTGATACTTTACTTCTTACACTGCTTCCGATACTTTCCTCATGATCAGAACAGAACTAATTTTGCAGAAGAATAGACTG
Organism: Asterella californica; assembly: GCA_036924285.1. Taxonomy (NCBI): domain Eukaryota; kingdom Viridiplantae; phylum Streptophyta; class Marchantiopsida; order Marchantiales; family Aytoniaceae; genus Asterella; species Asterella californica. The sequence goes on from JAYKYS010000013.1 coordinate 2,060,388, forward strand.
CCCAGGGCTCAGACCCGCTTTTGGTGGACTTCTCTAGACAGTCGATCAGATTCTAGGATCGAACGAACGCTGTTAATTTATATAATTATAGTAAAGTCATAGTTCCGCTGTCAACCCGTACGCATGGCTCTTCTCTCCACACATACTATGTTTATGTCTCATTTGATTATATATATGATAAGGTCTTCATTCGGAAGAGGTACACGTCATGCCTGAACGATAAGATACGCCAAACAATGCATCCAGAACTCATACGCACTTGATCACTTGAGCGATCGAAGTCCAGAACCCACGAATATGAGGTTTGAGGCCAAGCTCCAAAGTCGGGCTAAAGATCGATTCCAGTCGTTAGCTAGCAAGACGCTTGGGATCGGGAGACATAGATGACAGAATTAGTTTCTACCTGTATTAACGTTGAGCGGTGTCAGAGCAACGCGGAGGATAACTTTCAGGAGGTCCACGATTTAAAGTGTGACCAGGAATGGATCCAGAGTGATCATTCTTTACCGCGAGCTCAACAGCATCTGAAAGTGATTTCTCTTCGTGCGTGCTGTTCTTGAATTGATTTGTGATTCACCTTCCGAGTCCTAATGATGATATCTAGATTGACTGTCCAGAACTACCGTAGTATAACTTGCTCGTAGCTACTTGATTATGAGGAAAATACTTGAGTCTAAATTGTCACATGCGCATGCATTCGTTAAGCCAGTGCAGGCCTTCGATATATAATACGCTCGCAAGGTCAAGCATGTGAATGCTGAACTACATATATATTAGCCTTGCTGAGAACTCCGGCGCTCCGACACTGGAAATCCTCGCCGCCTGGGGTGGTAAGTAAGATAGTGAACTCGTGGGAAGGTCAGTTCGATAATATGTTAGTACTGCCTACTGACTACTGCGAATATTCTGTAGGAAATCCTTGTTCAAACAGCATCCAGTGTGTATTAGTATATGTATAGGCAGTTTTAGTCGGTCACTAAATCAGATTCTTTTGTGTACTCATAGAAACGGATTCTATCACTGCCAGGTATTTTCAACGGAGCGCTTGGAAGTCAATTATCATGTAAAAGAAATATATCTACGAGATCTTTTCCTCACCATAATTCACCTGTCAGTGAGCTGTGCAACGTCATAAACTGATCAATTTATAATTATCTTCCTGAAGCGAATTTTGGAAGGTAATTCATGATGAAGACCTTGAGATCTAGAACTAGTGACACATACTATTTGACCATCTCGATCTCTAAGTTCTAAGAAGGTTCATGTAAATGTATAAAACACTTTGGTATGGTGAGAAAAGAATCGGCAATTAATCGAGAGTTTCGTGAAGATGTGCCCCAAAAAATGGTACATGGATACCATGAAAATACTTTCTTCTAAAGTATTCTTGTTTAGTATGTATGTAACGTCAAAGTGTGTGAAACTTTGCTAAATCTTCTTCGCTTTCTAGTGAGAGTTACGCCTTCGGCCAGCAGTCCGCCGACGTCTCCTAGCCTGGAGGCACCCTGGAGACAAAAGCGACCGGGAGTTTTGAATGATCAGTACTTGTTTTTCACTTGTTTAGGCAGTCGAGAATTTTCAGAAGAGAAAAAAATTGAGAGACCGAAATAGTCCTGTCAACTCACAAGGCAAGGGCACCCGTTAGCAATCCACAGTTCTGTACAAAGTCAACCTTGATAAAATACTGAATTCTCCTTATTTCCATTCCATCTTTTTATTACAGATTCTTCGTTACTAACTTTCACACCCTCTAATGTTTTTCACGAGAACTAGCATGGAGGTAAGTCCCTAAATATATTGTCATACTTCTGTGTAGTTCTAAACAAAGTTCTTACGAAAGATACAGTAACTGCATAATGGATCTCTTGCTAGTCTTACGAAGCGTTGATCAGTGCTCCACGAGGAACATCTTGTACTCCTCCCTCCTCGTTAATGTGTAGTCGATGCGGTCAGCGGCAAGTCTTAGGGTGGAGATCTCTTTGGCAAGATATTCCACCTCTTCTCCACTTGATTCTGACGTGCTGGTAAGCGGGCAAACATATATTCCCAGTGTGCAATTTGCGCGGTGATGCCGTCTATTAGTCTCTCGCACCTTTCTTCTTTCTCCCGTTGCTCCATGATCTGCATTATGAGATCGTACCACGTCCTTTCCCTCTCAAAAAAATCACGACCTGGTGGCACCAAGCTGCACTCAAATCGCTCGTCGAAACGCATTGAGGGAAAGGTGATCGTGGGATCACTGCACAACCATCACACTGTTAGATAAACGGTAGTATCGTAGCTCCAGGTCTCTAATGGCTATCAGTAGATTTTGAATCTGTTTGAATCTTCGAGGATCTGTTCTAGTTTAGAAGAGTTGCACCCGTTAATCAGGACGTTGAGATCAGCTTGTCAGCATTGGCTCTGCCTTGCGCTTCCGCTCTATGACTATATCTTCTGTACTAGATTCAGGATGATTATCCCGATTACAGTTCATTTCGCCTTCTCTCTCAGAGACTTCGGTTATCACATGTGTTGCAGTACATGTGTTTTGTTTCATGGTATCAGAGCAGTGATTTCATCGATAGTTTTTCTTGATCAGTAACTTCTCCGTTTGTAGTGTTTTCCTTGCCGTTACTGTGACACCACAGAATTTCTTTCGCAATGTCTACTTGTTGATGAGATAGTTCGTAACTCCTCTCTACGCTGCTATCGGCTGTAACGTTTAGACATTGAACAGGTTTGAACATTTAGACGTTGTCCGTTGCTGGGCGGTTCAACTAGTCTGTGATATGTACTCAGTTATCGATCGATGGTTAATGATCTTCTAAGTCTCATGGAGCATTTTTCCTCTTCTTCAATGTGTGCTTCCGCATTCGTAATCTGACATGGTATCAGAGCCTGGATTAGGTCCACTCCTCGATTTTTCATCAGTTCTCGTTGTTTTTCTTCAAGACTTTTGTTCTTCCTAGTTTGGTGATCTTCGATTGTGATCACTCCAACTTTGTTACAATGGGAACCGGTTTCCGAGCGGACATGATTCCAAAGTTTGATGGTGACTATTTCCATATCTGGAAGCGTGCCATCTCCATTTTCTTGAAGACTGAAGATCTGTTGCCAATCGTCGATGGTACTGAAACCAGACCTGCGACTGATGGTGCCGCTCAAGCCGCTTGGGATAAGAAGGATCTCCAAGCGCAGTTGATACTCAATACTGCGTTGAGTTTAAATCTGCAGAAGTATATTCTTTCATGTACTACTTCTAACGATATTTTTGTCACCTTGAAGGCTGTGTTTGATTCTACAGATCTGGTGACTAAAGCAAATCTAAAAGATCATTTCCGGAATCGTGCACTCAGTGAAGGACAGCCCGTTGGTCCTCATCTCCAAGAGTTCAAGTATGTGATTTCACAGTTGGAATCGATGGGTGTGAAGGTCGATGATGAAGAGGCGATCATGAACCTCATCAGTAGTCTTTCCGACAGTCTGCAACCTTTGGTGCAGACACTACGTGCTATTCCCAACTTGACGCTTTCAGGCTTGTCTAGCATTCTTCTACGTCATGAGGCGGAGCAGAAACGGAGACATGGAATGGCTGAGCCGGCACAACTTCTTTACTCTCAGAAGAAATCTTTGGAAAAGAAACATTTTCTTTCCAAGGATAAGAAGTCCAATCAAGCTTCTACATCCGGAAGCGGAGGGAAAGGCAATACTCTCTATTGCAAGAAATCAGGGCATCTGATTGATACTTGTTTCAAGTTGCAGAACCTGAAGAAACGAGAGGCTCAGGTCTCTAAGGAGAAATCTAATCAAGGTGATGCTTCTTTGACATCGGCTCAGAGGCGGGTGCTGACTGTTACTGAAGTTGCTCCTGATGATGGCGATGACTCATGGTACATTGATACAGGAGCAACGCATCATATGGCAGCCAATAGAGATTACTTTCATTAGTAATCAGCACACCTCAGAGTGTATTTTTTGGTGATAACTCCTCTCATCCTATTGTTGGGATGGGCACAGTAGTTGTTAAGTTGCCGCACGGGGAGGAAGTGGAGATTACTAAGGTGTATCACGTTCCTAATCTAAGGAAGAATCTCTTCTCTGCACGTTACTTCGATGATAAAGGCGGATCTTTGCTATTCTCCGGTGGCTCGTGCCAGCTTGTGCTTGCAGGAAGGGGAGATCTTAGCAGACTGTCCATTGCAGCGTTGTCTTTATAAACTGGGAGATGCCGTTTATCCCAATTTTGCAGCACCTGCTATAACAGGAGAGGTGACCGATCTACATGCCGCTGAAGCTTCTACCCTTTGGCATTTGAGACTTGGTCATATTGGCAAAGCTCAACTTCAGCAAATGCAAACAAGCGGGATGGTTGAAGGTTTACCCAAATTGGTTTTGACAAATGTAAACTGTGAGTCTTGCTTTCTGGGTAAGCAATCCCGTGAGACATTTCCTGCAGGGGAGGTAGCCGTGCTGCAGATCTACTTGAATTAGTCCACTCAGATATTTGTGGACCAATTTCTCCAGCTACATGTTCAGGATATCGGTACTTTCTCACCTTTACGGATGACTTCTCAAGATATACATTCATTTATCTGTTGAGGAGTAAATCGGAGTGTTTCAAGGTGTTCCTAGAGTTTCTTGCAATGACCGAAAGGTCAACAGGGAAGAAGCTGAAGACACTGCGGTCAGACAACGGAGGAGAATACATTTCTCGTGAGTTTAATTCCTTTTGTGCTGAGAATGGGATTAGTCATCAGCTGACTACACCCTATACTCCGCAACAAAATGGAGTAAGAGAGAGAAAGAACAGGACCTTAACTGAGATGGTAAGGTCAATGCTTGCATACGCTGGCTTACCAAAGTCTTATTGGGGAGAAGCTTTGGTCACAGCGTGTTACATCCTCAACCGTACTCCCACGAAGGCATTGGCTACTGACACTACTCCCTACCAGATGTGGACGGGCAGAACACCTGATGTGTCTCATCTCAGGATATTCGGATGTATAGCATATGTACTAGTTCCTGTTACAACTAGTCGTAAGAAACTTGATTCCAGGAGTGAAAGATGTATTTTCCTTGGCTACAAACTTGATTCCAGGAGTGAAAGATGTATTTTCCTTGGCTACAGTGCAGAATCCAAGGCATACAAGCTAGCAAGAGTTAGCAATAGAAGTATTATCTTTTGTAGAGATGTGAAGTTCCTAGAAGATATGTTTCTGAAATCTCCAGTTCATGATGAGTATTCCTCACATAATACTACTTCTAGCTTTTCAGGTAGCACAGGATCTTCTGAAGCTTCCGTTAGTTCTAGACTACATTTATTCTCTCCACCTGCAGTTAGTTTACATGATCTTTCTTCCCACGTTCCTTCTAAGACTCATCATGTAGATCTTGGACAAGGATCTTCTGGTGTACCTCTAGTAGGTGACAACTTGGAGAGAAATTCATCTGATCTTGGACCCGGCCGTAGACTCCATGATCAGACTCCTGGACAAGGAGATCAAGAGATAGGAGACATTTTTGTTGATTTGCAGATAAATGCAGATGATGCATTAAGAGGAGGAGCTACTTCATCAAGAGTCGAGCCAAGGAAATCCACAAGATCAAGAAGACCTCCTGATCGTTTTGATGAAGCTACTTTCAGTGATCAGCAGCCGTGGTCATTATTTGTTTCAGCACTTCAGGCGTCTACCTTACCTCAAGAGCCGAGTTCTTATACAGAAGCAGTCTCAGGTCCTGATGGAGAGCGTTGGAGAGCTGCTGTTGCAGAAGAGCTACAGGCGATGGATAAAATGGCAACATGGATTTTGACTCCATTGCCTAAAGATCATCATGTGGTTGGTTGTCGCTGGGTCTTCAAGCTGAAAACTCAGCCTGATGGTAAGATTTTGAGGTACAAAGCTCGTCTAGTAGCCCAAGGATTTTCCCAGGTCAAGGGGCTAGACTATGAGGAGACATTCTCTCCTGTAATCAGGATGCCTTCTGTACGTGTACTTCTGGCAATTGCAGTCCAACATGGGATGCACATCCATCAGATGGATGTGAAAACCGCCTTCTTAAATGGAGTACTGGAGGAGGAGGTTTACATGAAGTTGCCGGAAGGACTCTCGACTTGCGATCCTAACCTGGTTTGTAAGCTCAGAAAATCCATTTACGGTTTGAAGCAGTCTTCCAGGACTTGGTTTCACCGTATGGATGCTTATCTAAAGAAGATAGGTTTCAAGCCGGTGGGAGCAGACACCAACGTTTACTTGCTAGTAGATCAACTTGGAGTGTTGTTCTTGGCACTTTACGTTGATGATATGTTACTCATGACTGTTAGTCTGGAGCTGATGCATTATGCTAAGATGCTACTGAGTCATGAATTTGAGATGGTTGATTTAGGTGTGGTCAAACAGTTCTTGGGAATACACATCACCTACGATGTACTCAAAGGCACCGTAGATTTGTCTCAGACCTTCTACATCAAGCAGAAGCTGTCTGTTTTTCACCTTGATAGTGCTAAGGTGGTACCTACACCTATGACACCAGGAAACCGTTCATCTATGAAGGATTGTGCTACTACGGACAGTGAGAAGAAGAAGATGGAAGGTATTCCTTACACGAGTGCAGTTGGGTCTCTGATGTGGGTAGCGTTATGTACTCGACCTGATGCTGCTTATTCTACTTTCACATTAGCTCAGTATATGTCCAATCCAGGACTTGCACACTGGACAGCTGTGAAACGTGTGTTCCGTTATTTGAAGAGAACAGCTGATTTATGTCTACATTATCAGCGGTCAGATGTACCTGCAGAACTGTATGGCTACTCAGACGCAGACTGGGCTGGTGATTCTGACACCAGGAAGTCAACATCCGGGTTTTGTTTCTTACTGTCTGATGCGGTTGTTAGCTGGAGCAGTTCTCGACAGAAGTCCATTGCTTTATCAACAACTGAAGCAAAATATTTAGCATTGTCCAGAGCTGCAACTGAAGCCATTTGGCTACGCGAGATGCTGATGGAGATCTTGCTAGAGGCTGGAACAAGTGCCGTCAAGATTTTCTGTGACAACAAGAGTGCTATTTCACTACTGGGAACTACTAAGTTTCATGACAGAAGCAAGCACATAGATATACGTTACAAGTTTATCAATCAGCAAGTAGCTGATAAGGTAATCAATGTGCTATACTGTCCCAGCGAAGATCAGTTAGCTGACATCTTGACTAAACCTTTGTCAAAGGAGAATCATGTTAGGCTTGTTAGGATGTTAGGATTATATGGTGTAGTGGGAGTCACGTCCTAAGTGGGAGTGTTGATGAGATAGTTCGTAACTCCTCTCTACGCTGCTATCGGCTGTAACGTTTAGACATTGAACAGGTTTGAACATTTAGACGTTGTCCGTTGCTGGGCGGTTCAACTAGTCTGTGATATGTACTCAGTTATCGATCGATGGTCAATGATCTTCTAAGTCTCATGGAGCATTTTTCCTCTTCTCCAATGTGTGCTTCCGCATTCGTAATCTGACACTACTTCTACTCGTTCGGAGCTGATTCCTAAATTCGATGGGACCTATTTTCATCTCTGGAAGGCCGGGATAGAGCTTTATCTTCGTAAAGAAAAGCTTTTTAAGGTAGTTGATGGATCCGAAGCTCGGCCAGCAGATCCTGCACTACAGTCAGCATGGGATGACAAAGATCTTGATGCAAGATTAGCATTTCATGCCGCTCTTGGTATGGATCAAAAGAAATATATCATTTCTAGCAAAACTGCTCATGAGGCTTACACGAGTCTGATGTCAGTTTTCGGTTCCACTGACCTTGTCACGAAGGCAAATTTGCAGGACAAGTTTCGGACTATGAAACTTAAAGAAGGGCAGTCCGTCGCCAAGCATTTGGAGGAATTCAAGTACACTATTGGTCAAATGGAATCCCTTGGTCTTGCAGTCACCGATGATGAAGCCAAGATGAATCTTATTCGGAGTATGCCACCAAGTTATAAACCGCTTGTACAGTCGATGCGCGCCAATCCTTCGTTGAAACTCTCAGAAATCACGAGCATTCTTCTTCAAGAAGAGCTGGAGGAGAAGGCTAATGAAGGAGAGAAGGCTCAACTGATGTATGTGAATCGGCGTTCCTCGAAAAAGAATCAGCCAACCAAATCCTCTAGGAAAGCTGGTTCTTTCTCAGGATCTGGAGAACGGTCACATGGTGAGAATCCTAAACAGATTGGACGAGAATTCTGCAGATACTGTAAAGAGGCTGGGCATACCATTGATGTTTGTCCAAAGTTACAGAGGAAGCGGGAGAAACTCGGAGAGAAGTCCAATGATTCATCTTTTCAACGCAAGGTTCTAGCCACATCTTCTACTTCTTCCGACCAAGATGATTCTTGGTATATCGACACTGGTGCTACGCACCATATAGCTGTCAATCGACAGTATTTCTGGACGTACACCACACTGTCACATGGATAAAATATCTATCTTGGTGATAATTCGTCACATCCGATAGTTGGTGTTGGGAGTGTTATAGTGCAGTTGCCGCACAGTGAAGAAGTGGAGATAACACAAGTTTATCATGCCCCAAATCTTAGGAAAAATCTTCTCTGCTAGATATTTTGACAGCAGCGGTGGTTCATTGTTGTTCTCTAATCAGGCTTGTCAGCTCACAATGGCATCAGGAGAACACTTGGCCGATTGTCCTCTTGACCAAGGATTGTACAAACTTGGAAATGCAGTGTTTCCTACGTTTGTTGCAGCCGCATGCGCAGTTGCAGTACAAACGACATCAAAGGCTCAAGGTGCTGAGCGGCAGATTTGTACACCCTTTGGCATCAACGACTGGGACATGTCGGACAAGCTCGCATGCAGCAGTTGCATGTCCAACAGATGGTGGAGGGTCTTCCTCAGTTCAAGTCTCACAAATTAACGGTGAAGTGTGAGTCTTGTTTTCTGGGTAAACAAACCCGAGATTCATTTCCTTCGAAAGGAGGAGTTCGTGCTGTGTCTCTGCTACAGTTGGTTCACTCCGATATCTGTGGACCTATTTCCCCGTCCACTCATTCTGGTTTCCGGTATTTCATTAGTTTCACTGATGATTATTCAAGGTACACATTTGTCTATCTTTTGAGAAGCAAATCAGACTGTCTCAAGATTTTCAAAGAATTTCTCATCAGTGTGGAGAGATTCACTGGACAGAAACTGAAAACTCTGAGATCTGATAATGGAGGAGAGTATACCTCAAAAGCATTCGTTCACTTTTGCACGGAGCAAGGGATAGCTCGTCAGTTGACGACTCCCTATACTCCAGAACAGAATGGAGTAAGTGAGCGAAGGAACCGGACGTTGATGGAGATGGTGCGTTCAATGTTGAGCCTGTCAGGATTATCAAAATCCTACTGGGGTGAGGCTGTTGTCACTGTCTGTTATCTGCTGAACCGCTGTCCTTCCAAGGCATTAAAAGTTGATGTCACACCGTTTGAATTATGGCATGGTAGTAAACCAAATGTGTCACACCTCCGTGTATTTGGTTGTATAGCCTATGCCCTTGTTCCTAAAACCACTAGCCGCAAGAAACTAGATGATAGGAGTCAAAAATGTATACTCTTGGGCTACAGTGCCGAATCCAAAGCGTTCAAGTTGATGAGGTTGATAGATAAGTCTGTCATTTATTCTCGTGATGTCAAGTTCCAAGAAAATCTTTTTCTCTCGTCTTCTGACTCTCAAACGGGTGAACTTACTTTGCCTAGTCCAACTACTCATGTTCCATCTGTCAGTTCATCCTCTTCAACTTCTCGTGTCACATCTATTTTTTCCCCTCTAGGATCTGTTGTTATTCCTTCTTCTACAACCCACACTTCATTACCTAGTCTTCCTTCTTCGTCCAGACCTCTCGACAACATTGTTGCAGATTTGGATTCATCACTGGTACCGCATGGAGCAGACGGAACTCAACAAGTGCGTGATGTGAGAGGAGGAGAACTGTATGTTGATCTCAACGTCGAACCGCAGAGAAGTGAGGTTCCATCTGAAGGTTCTGGATTCTCAGATACGGGATTGTCTGTTCCGTCTCATTCCATGGATGCTGAGCAGCAGAACTTTCGACGTTCAACTCGTTCACGTCATCCACCTGTTCGATTTGATGAGCTAGACTTCAAACAACCACGGTCACTCTTCACATCGGCACTGAATGCGTCTGCGTTACCACAAGAACCCAGTTCTTACCATGAAGCTGTTTCCGGTCTTGATGCTGCAAATTGGCGTTTAGCCATTACTGCAGAACTTCAAGCGTTGGATAAAATGTCTACATGGACATTAATCCACTTACTTCCAGGACGTAAGACTGTTGGCTGTCGATGGATATTCAAGTTGAAGGTTCGACCCGATGGTACTATTTCCAGATACAAGGCAAGATTGGTGGCTCAGGGGTTTTCACAAGTAAAGGGTGTTGATTACGAGGAAACCTTCTCGCCTGTTGTAAGGTTGCAGTCGATCAGAGTTTTGTTAGCAATTGCAGTACAATTCAACATGCACATTCATCAGATGGACGTGAAAACTGCATTTCTTAACGGAGTACTTGAAGAGGAAGTCTACATGAGACTCCCTGAAGGACTTGCATCGACTGATCCATCCTTGGTCTGTAAACTTCAGCGGGCCATTTACGGACTGAAACAGTCCTCAAGGACTTGGTATCATTGCATAGATACGTACTTGAAGAAACATGGTTTCAAACCTACTGCTGCGGATTCTAATATCTACTTGCTCACTGATACTATGGGACTTCTTGTCCTTGCACTTTATGTCGATGACATCATTCTGATGAGTGCCAATTTACTCCTTATGCAGTATGTCAAGATACTGTTGAGCAGTGAGTTTGATATGGTAGACTTAGAAACAATCTATCATTTTTTAGGGATGCAGATACATCATGACGTAGATGCAGGATTTGTTGAAATGTCACAAAGTCTGTATATTTCACAGAAGTTAGTCAACTTCAATATGCAAGATGCAAAACCTGCATCAACGCCTATGACAGTGGGAGTTCGACCATCATTGAAGGACTCTCCAGCGATTGAAGAGGAGCGAGCAGCGATGACAGGAGTACCATACCAGAATGCAGTTGGTTCACTCATGTGGGCAGCACTCTCTACACGGCCTGACATAGCATATTCTGTGTTTTCTCTGGCTCAATTCATGTCCAACCCAGGACCACGACAGTGGACAGCAGTCAAGAGAGTTTTTCGCTATCTCAAGGGCACTCAGGATTTAGTTCTACGGTATGAGAGAACTCAGGGACCAATTCAGTTGACAGGATATTCTGATGCAGACTGGGCCGGAGATACTGACACCAGAAAATCTACTTCCGGATTTTGTTACTTGCTCTCTGGTGCGACTGTTAGTTGGACGAGTGTTCGACAACGGTCAATCGCCTTATCGTCGACAGAAGCAGAGTACATGGCGCTGTCAAAAGCAGCAACTGAGGCCATCTGGCTCCGATCGCTCTTGTCTGAATTACAGTGTGATTTTCATGACAATATTATCACAATCTATTGTGATAATAAGAGTGCAATTTCACTTCTCCATACCACGAAGTTTCATGATCGGAGTAAGCACATCGACATACGGTACAAATTCATCAATCAGCACGTAGCAGATAAGGAAATATGCATAGTTTATTGTGCTACGGCTGAACAGGTGGCTGATATTTTTACGAAGCCACTAACGAAAGAAAATCATCTCAAGTTTGTACGATCGTTGGGCTTAACAGGAAGCAGCAGCCACTCACTACGTGGGCGTGGGAGTGTTAGATAAACGGTAGTATCGTAGCTCCAGGTCTCTAATGGCTATCAGTAGATTTTGAATCTGTTTGAATCTTCGAGGATCTGTTCTAGTTTAGAAGAGTTGCACCCGTTAATCAGGACGTTGAGATCAGCTTGTCAGCATTGGCTCTGCCTTGCGCTTCCGCTCTACGACTATATCTTCTGTACTAGATTCAGGATGATTATCCCGATTACAGTTCATTTCGCCTTCTCTCTCAGAGACTTCGGTTATCACATGTGTTGCAGTACATGTGTTTTGTTTCACACACATCCATAAAATTTCAACTGCAAGCACTTGAGGTTCACCATTCACTAGTAAGTATACTCCATTCTCATATTTACTTCTCAGCGACCTGAACTCCCTCTGAACATGTATAAGAAGATCATGTCATGTAATAATTATCACTTACTACATGAGCTAGCTATTTCGATCATGATCAAGTAAGAATTAATGTTTGTTTGAATAAGCAGGTCTTCGGAGCTTCTTACCTTCTACCTACGTGGTGTCGATGTGGATACGTGACCAAGGACCCATCCAAAGACATTGCTCCTTGTGGATGCCGCAGACTTTGCAGTCCAATTCTCATGTTCCCTTCGGTATCATACACGTGGGCGTCGCCCAGAAGGTGGTAGAAGAGAATGGCGCGAAGGTTTAAGTGATCAGGCTTGAGGTGGATGAAATTTACTGCAAAACCCAAAAACCCTTCTGGTCTCTCTCCATCAATCCACGACGGCTCCGGAAGTTTGAGAAGTCGTTGACGATGATAGTAATATGCTGGTACATAACGAGAACTGCATGGCAAACAACCAACTATTCAGACTCTTGCTCATCAATACGGAGAGAAATACTCAGAGCGGCTGAGTGGATATATTGGCACGTACCTAGCGTTCAATGCCTCAATGGAAAGAATTTCAAATCGTCCATTGCTCTCACAAATCTCCTTCAGCTCTTGCTGCTCCTTACGAGTCTCGCAGACGATTGTCAGCATGTTGCTGACTCCTAGGTATACTGAGAGGATGCTGTACACATGCATGCAGAAAAAATAAATCCGATTCATAAGATGTAATATCTCAAATATAATTGAGGCTCTATTTGGGTTCATGCTCACCAACGTTTACCTCTGATCATCACATCTGCTAAAGTCGGAAATACAGCATATTATTCTTTGGTTATCAAAACCACGTACTTCGAGCTATGAATCATTAATATTTATGAAGACGGTATCAGAGATAGATTCTGATTCACTAATAGTTACGAAGACGGTATCATAAACTGAATCATTAAAAGTTACGAAGATGGTCTCATGAATAGAATCTTAAAGGTTACGAAGATGGTATCAAACGATAAGAGGTTACCTGTTAAAGCGGATATCCTCTACTTCAGCTAGCATTACCACCATGTCGAAAATGTCATTCGGTGGTGAACCAGTCTTCATTAGGCTCTGGCGCCTCCTCTCACAAATGCCCAGAGGAGATGATTGCGGCGGGGGAAGCTCCTCTATTGCCTTCTTCACATTCTCTCTCGTCTTTACCTCACGGTCCAAGAGGCTCTCCCTTACCAAGAACCTCTCATCTTTGACATGAACCGCCTTTAATCTTCTTTTCTTCTCTCTCAACTCATCAATACCCGCTGTAGATAGATAGAGATGACATCAGGTTTGACATAACACCCTCATCGTTGCTAAGGCTTGTCAATTGCAGTGTCAGTATATAACGAAGAGCATCTGTACAAGCTAGACCTTTTGTTATGTTAGTAGTATAGCTAGAATCCCAATTTTCATTAGAAGGTGCTCAGGATCAACCGTTGAGGAAACATCCATGCATCTTGTGTATCTGTCAAGAATGAGGTTATACGCCATTCTTTCATCCTTCACAGTATTTTCTAGAAGTGTACATAGAAACCTCACTAGAGATTTACCTAAAGTGCTCAATAACTATCTGCAGTCAATACGCGTACCTTCCAAGAGCCTGTCCTTGATCTGGAGTGTCGCCAAATGAGCTTTCAAGAGATCTAGCCCCTCAGGAATTTCGGACTTTAATTGCGCCTTTGACTCCAGGTCCTGGTTTAAGGCCAGTGCGGTTGGGATCTGAGTGGTCTATATTAGATGCATACCACATCCTAAGGCGACCTTTTTCTGGTCAAAATGTAAGAAATATTCTTATGATCACGCGACATCAGGAAGGCTAGGCCCTCCGCATAATACGAGCACATAAACAAATAAGAAGGGCAAACTAGGTCTGCTTATTTAATATATATGTTGAGCGTGATAACCTTAGTCCAATATTGTAAGTCTCTCGCGCGCTTGGACACATATTGGGCTATATTCCCAGAGGTAATCAGACCCGCTATGATTGGGGAAGAAATAACATCCTCTCTGCCATACCAAACCTGCATGTGATATATTCCTTCGATCCAAGTGCCGATTTCAAACTTGTCGAACCTGCAGGCACCCGCAATGAGGTCTCCTGTGGAGCTGCTGAGCAGTTGACAAGGCTTATTGATTCCATCTCTGGGAAGTATTCTGGCTTTGTTAACAGTCAAGGTGAACCAGAGCTTCCCGGGGCACTCATAGCACAGATTTCCGTACATATCGACCACCTCTGACCTCGAGCTGTTCCAACTGTTCTCCTATTGTTCCCCCGCACTATAATTCGACTGGGGGACCATGCTTCACCACAAAAGGTTGGGAGATGCGAGCAACGTTGGACAAAGGTTCACCGAGATACATGACTTGAAGATACTTTCCAGTTCTATGAGGAACTGGAACATCTTTACAAGTGTAGTTCCGAACATCCCAACACCCAAACTGCGTTGGCCCTGGGATATCGCAGACATGAGAGTAGACAACTTTTGGATATTTGTCTTCCGCTGCAGCATTCCACTCTCTGTGCATTTGCAGAACTTTGGTAACCAGTTTTACTGGATGGGTGAGTCCTGCATCGCCTTCAACCACGGTAAGCACCATCTCAGGTAGAAACTGTGTAACTGATCCTGAAAGGTAAATATCGATCGGCCTCTCTTCCTCCATTGTGAGTGATGGCGGCCGCTCTTTCTCGATCGTGGGTGATGAGCACTGATGACTGACCGGTATAAGCCTACACACAAACACAAATTAAACACAAACTCTACTGTTCTCGGACATTAGCTGTGTTGGTTCTTCCTCCACTGACCTCCTCACGTCCTTCCTTCACTCATCCCCCACCTCACTACCTGCTGAAGGTCCCAAGGAGTGCTTCCTCTTTGTTGTCAAAAGAATTCTGTCCTCAACAACTTGGGAGACACGCACTACATGCTAGAGAGCTCGATTGTCAGATACATAAAGGGGAGTTTCTGAGTGCGATAAGAAGGCTTGTCTAAACGTCTGGTTTCCATTACTACTACGAGTCAGTTTTTGCGTCTTTCTTCCATCTCAGTTCCCATTACTACGAGACTGTCTTTGCGTCTTTCTTCCATCTCAGTTCCCATTACTACGAGACTGTCTTTGCGTCTTTCTTCCGTTTTCTCTCACTGGGAAAGGAAGGCATGAGGCTTTCCTTTCACAATGTATCGTTGTGTAGGAAGACTCACCGGCCGAGTCTATGTATTTCCCGGCAGGGTAACTGTGCCGGATGCGGGCATCCTTTTACGGCGGAACCATCCCCACCATTGAGGCTTGACCTAGCTGTGACGATGTGTGGGTGTCGGCTGGACTATCTCCACCATTGCGGCCCGACCTAGAAAACATTAGGGAGGGTCACTATCCCAGTACCGTATGCCACACTCTTCCTAGAAGGGGGTAGACGTTGGGTAACAGCTCCGAGTGACAAAGACCGCGTATGATCGCTTCATGGCTCTCGGTGACAAAGACCGCTTATGATCGCTTAACGTCTCTCGGTGACAAAGACCGCGTGTGATCGCTTCACAACTCTCAGTGACAAAGGTAGCTTACGATAGCTTCAGTATGTTTGAATGATAAACTATCGATTTCCTCCATAATACAGAAGGTAAGAGTCCTGTTCAGAAATCCTTGTTTAACCGGTTACAAGTCTTGTAATAGAAACTGGAAACTTGTAGCCTAAAAAGAAGATAATTAAAGACACTCTCAAAGTACAGCTGGTTCTGTCGACCGACTTGCCAACTCGTCATCTTGTGTCAGAAGTACGAACCTTGTTAAAAGGTATTCCATCACCAATCTTTGTTTATAACTATTGAGAGTAGATAGGAGATGACTTACCTCAGCTTCCATCTCTTCTATAGATGGGAGATTCAATATGTATTAGGAGGAGAAAGATAGAGTAACGTGACACGAGCATCCGTTTCATCCTCCACCTGTTTTCAGCTGCTTAAGAGCGAACAAATGGTGCATCCAAAATGACAGAGTTAGTATCAGATAGGCAAGGACAACTAGAAGCCCCCAGAAGCCTAAGATGAACCTCAAGCACAGTTTGATACCAGTTGGATCCAAACTGATAATGAGAATCGATAGCATGCAAGGTGCATTTCGGATTTGCGGAACTCGCTCTAATAGTAATACTGTTAAGAAGGTGTAATAGTTCTATGGTACCAAGCTAACTCAACGGCTTCGCTGGTACTCTTCCAGAACCATACTTCCTAGGGTGTGGGTGGATGCTCGTCTCTAGAGATCTTCGAATTTACCGGTCAACACCTCCCGTCTGAATCTCATATATATAGTATACCGTTTTTCTCCTCTAGTTTCAAACCTAATCTGATAAGAGAGTGACTAGGAACGACACGCCCAAATGAGTGAACTCTTAGAAATGTAGCTTGTAGTAATCACCATCTCTCAGCTAATAATGCAACTATTGAATTCTACGTCTACTATATTCTCCTGTAGCTACTAAGTGTCTGTTTCTGAATGTAACTAGAAGATAATAACATTGATCAATGAGTCTCCTTATATATCTGTTTATATAGCACAGAAAATGAAGAGTGGTCCGTTTATATATATGAGAGGCTAAAACGCAACGTAATCTCCTCTTATCAACACTGGCCATGGTGGATCCGTTCGAGTCCCTTCTGCGGGAAAAAATGCTGAAGAATACAAGAAGAGGAGCAACTGCAGTGTTCAGTCAAGTTGTCCTCAATACGGTAATTACATAATTTGAAAACAGAACATCTGCAGCTGAACAGGTAGAGCTCTCGTATATAAAAGCTACAAACTTGCGTTTCCAGCTGAGAATAATATAAGATCTCGCCTAGAGGACATCTCTCGATCTTTGAATTGCTTTCAACAAGAAACATCATCACTAAATAACAGTAATTTTGCATGATGTTTGGTAGTGGCCAGTGTCTAAGGGAATTTGGACAGCGTTGCAACCGTAGTCAAGACTTTACGTATCGATCGGTAAAGTCCTCCAAACAGTGCAGAGGTACAATATTGGTATTCAGTTTGATGCAAGAAAGTCCACCGGAACTAGATGCTGAACTGGGAGAATGCGTTACGCTAGATAAGTTAGACGGTATGAAGATCTAGATAGCTTCTGTTGCTGTAGCAAGTGAGCTCGAGAGTAGAAACTAGAATATACTATCACATTAATATCAATTGGCACATCTTGAAAGGTGAGGGCCAGGCCTGTGCTCGCTTCAGAACTCATGTCCATGCTCTCACAGGTTATCATACTATTGGTATATTTAGGAAGTCATTACGAGGTGAACACTTGCGGGCTGGTATGGAATTCGAATCTAGCACGCAACTTCACGACGTGCATATGTATCGATATCCTGAAAGCGGAAGATATATCTCTGATGCGGATACTTTGACAATACTGTATCACTCGTTCTGTTTCGTTTAAGTGTAGCGGGAAGTGGACTGTTCTTTCCTTTTCAAGTACATGTTTTGGATACGTTCTATTTCAAGATGAGTTTACATGCCCTTACAAAACAGTAAGAGCACGTACTATGCCTCAAGAATTAAGGAACTCTATAGAACTAACATGTACAGTACTACAGAAGAGACCTTACGAAACAAGAATGTTGTACGTGTCCGCATTGGCAGTATCATGACCAGTAAATGTTTTGTTGCCGTCCGTCTCTGCTTTGGATATCGATCTTATAGATCGATATCCAGAGCAGAGACTGAAATACTGTACAAGTGGATAAAACGGTACTGCATTCAAACGATCCAAACTAGTTAAGTTCCTGCACTCACATATGTAACCGGACATGGTCTCCACATGTACAGCTACAGCAATCGTTTTGTACAATCAAGCAGTGAGATGTCCATGAGCACCCCTTGAATTTGCGAATGTCTCGAGGAAAGAGATCTGGACCCGGCAGTAAACGAGTCTCTGAAGTCTTGGTGTACAGTTTTGAATCCGAATTTCTGATATCACATGCAGAATTCAAGGCTGCATACCGGTGCCCCCGGCTAGAACCCTAGGCCAGAAATTAAGTACCTTATAATTAAGTAGCAAAACGTTCCTAATCTCTGATGAGGATGGCAGTCCGTCCGATCCGTCCTAAAGTGTCCTTCGAATTCCTAGCATGAGTATTACGTCAATTCGATATCAATGGCAGGAGAGACTTGTATTATCTGCAAAACCTACTGGAAATGAATAGAGGATATATATCTATTGCTAGATGGCTTAGAACGGTGGAGGAGAAAACTTATCGGGTTCGTAAACCTTTTTCTCGTTTAAATATATGTGTTTATTGCAAAATAATATTCTGATTATGTTTGCAAATATATGTCATCATATGTATCTATGATGTGAATGTATATTTGTAAGCAACTACTTCTTTAATATTCTCTTGAACATTATGGTTTTTACATGGAGTAAATGATTAAGTCAAACTTGTAGTGGATATGTGAAAAACTATCAATATATGTCTTAAAAAATCTTTAAAATAATATTTTCCGTATTCTAGATCATTTAAGATGCTTTTTGACATAAAGTATGTTGGAGTAGGTCATAAATCCAAGAAAGTAAATTAGAAAGTTGTCCGAAAACAGTAACTTTGAGATATCAACATGTGTGGGAAATCTGTGAGAAACATCTTGGAATATAACAAATATGTCAGAAAAGTTATCTTGAAGATGTTTAAAGATGTGGAAATCATATCTAAAAATTCCACTCATACAACATTCATCTTTGTCAAAAACATGTCGTAAATGTCTTAAACATGTTGAAATAAAGCAAAAATCGTATTGTTTTTCAAGCTTTTAGGACAGTATTCCGATACAGTTATTGTCTTAGTGTTTGTGGTAGAAATACCCACTATTTTGACATTTTCATACACATTCTGACACTTTTCATACGTACCATTTCATACGACATATTTAAGACAATTTTCCGACAAAGTTCTGACATCTTTTATCATCTCTTTCATACGATGTTGGATGTCAAAATTTTACTATTTTGACACTTTTTGTGTCTAATTGATGCTGAAAAATCCTTAGTCTGTAATAGTGCGTGTACAGCTTGAGGACTTCCCTCCGAGAGTCGTATGGGCGAAGTAGACCCCACCGTCAAGTATAAATTCCTTCCATCATTCGCACCTGTAGGAGAAAAAAAGCTCTAGATCTCAGATGAGTCCTTTGAAGAAACCTCGAAACTTTAACTACTCCATTGAATTTCTCGTTATCCCCCTCAGCTGCACACAAGAAAAGACCAATACACTAGAGGAAAAAATTCGCATGGGGTCCAAACTATACTTTCGTTTGAGTCCTCTATCCCACGTGGGATAGAACTCCCGCCTACTTACTACTGAACTTCACATGCTTTTAGAGGAACCGAACCACTTTTCCTGCTCAGTGCTATATAAAGTATAGTGGTAGGGGTAAGTACATTTGGCGCTGAATCTGAAGGAGAATATGCAGAAGCTTTGCAAATTTATTATGAAACTATGCGCTTAGAAATTGATCCTTATCGAAATAGTCGGTAGATCTTCCAGTACATTTCTCTCCTCTCATTTGGCCGAACATTTTGATTCTCCGCCAGCTTAGACTGCTGGCTATCCGTTCTATGAAGTAGAGGTCCATCGAAAACGGTTGGTTAACCATAGTATTCCCATTACGATGGTACTACCCTTTCTGTCGAGGGGCTCGTAGTAGAGGGATCCTGTGGACCGAATAGATTGTACTTAACCTCATACTTCTTTTAATCATAAGCTGTTACTCAGACAACAGACTGTAGTTAGGACTAACCATGGTTGCTGTCAGGAAGTCCATATCATACAAAACCACCGGTCGATAGTAACGCAACTTTCTTGATTTAACTATATGTGCAGAAAGAATAAAAAGAAATGGATTCATGTCCTAGGATATCTTAAGGTCTGATATCCCCGTGGTAAATACTGAGGATGGTCTACCTGGACAGAAAGGGAAAACGAATTATTTCCTGAGCCTAACGATGTGGTCGTAACAAATCAGGATTTTGGGAAACTTAACTTTAACATCCGGCTTTTGGATATTAAAAATATAAAATACTATACTATAATAAAATTAGAGGATATTAATATTTTAAAAGAATATTTTACAGACACAGTTACCACACTACGCTTGCAAGTGGTAAATCTTACTACGGAAGGTGCAATTTTTTCTCGAAGTTTGGAGCCCTCGCACGTTTAAGACTATATACTCTATCAAATATGATAGAGCTTTTTTACATCGATCCGCTCATCTCTGCATGCAAGAAGTTGCTCGGGCTTTGCTATTCTAGCGTCTCGTCCCTGCTTAAATGTAAGTTCAGCCACATCAAGAATTATTTCATTGTGCTCGTCTGCAATTGTTGCAACCAAAGATAGAAGATTTGCATGAGTTGCAACACTAGAGGACGATTGTTGCAGCTCAGGTTTTGATCGTATGGGTGCGTTAAGCAAGCTTTAGCGTATTTCTTCCGTGAAGAGTTTGTACTTGGGACTCTGAATCGTTGAATGAATCTTATATTCATCGTTCTGTGGTTCTCACTTGAAATGTTCATTGTGTTGTTTGTTGATGTTGATGGACGATGGACGGACGATGAGTCTACTTCTTATTCGATGGATCTCATTGTCTCAACAGATCCATGGTCCCGTCCAAAGGTGATACCATCAGTGGTTGTGTCGAAGGTGCCAAGCGCCAAAGAGTGGGAATTAACTGGAGGTGATCTTGGATACACCAATTGGTGCATGTAACCAAAACGGAGTTGAAGAATTTATTTCTAGAGTGGGCTCAGCTCTGTAAGGAGTGGTACCAAGATGCACGGCATGTAGACTTTGAGTTACAGGATGAAGATAGAACGGAACTACGTGTGACAATTTGCGACAGATTTCTGGTGAATGGTCACATCAAATAACACAACGAGGTGAAAAATCTACTCATGTAAATGTTTCGAGTATCCACAGTATGGGAGCTAGATTCGGTGTTAGTAGAGCGAGTAGACGCAGAATTCTCTTGCCCGGCTGGTTGTGTGGACTGTAATACCATTCGGGGAGTAATGTGTAAGGTTTATGATGTTGTAACTACCTCTTTGTGAGGATTTTGAAATATACATATTTAACAGTGGTTCTGTTAACACCTGTCAAATTCTCATTCTAAGCTGCAATCTATACAAGTATCTATTGTTGCAAGGTCTGATTTTTGTCTCCACAACATATCATGTGCTTTTAGAGAAGTAGCCACGCGTAGTAATTTTGTGAACAAGCAAGGAACGAGCAGTACGAAGTTTAAAGTTTAAGTGTAAAACTTCCTCATTCGCAGTCAGTGCTACTGCACCTTTTGCCCTCGTTGCGAAATGAGAAGTTTTGCATTTATTGCTACTATCATTTTATACCCAGAGCGGAATACAACCATTTTGTTGATATAGTCCCAAGTTCTAGTAGATCAACGACTAATATAAGCCGGAGTAGTTATGGTATGTTATCTCATTTGGTCTAGTTTTGATCTTTCTTGGTCAGTTCTTTCAATATTTTTGCCGTGTTTTATACACCTACAGTTCTTGAACATATTCTTTCTTCATTCTCGCTGCAGGAGGAGTTCACGGAGTTGCCTTGTTGTGACTTCTGACAACTCTTGATCGCGAGGTGTGGACGGATGAGTTTCGTGGAGGTTTTGTGAGGTTTTTGGCATATAGAAAAGTGCAGTTTCTAAATTGCAGCTATGGCAGAGTCTGTGTCTTTGATCATTAAAGAGAAGCTCAACAAGAACAACTACCAAGTGTGAAAATTCTGGATGATGATCTTCTTGCACAGACAAGATCTATGAAATCTTATCACTTAGGAGGAAAAAGCGCCGAATGTATCCATTTCCGACCTAAAATTCTAAGAGTGGAAGAAGCGATCGTATCAAACGATTTACTACAACACGCTTATAGTCTCAACATCGATTATCGATCACATCCAAGATTGTGATACGCCCAAGAAAGCTTGGGATGCACTCGCTCGTTTGTTTCAGTCAAGAATAGAGACGCAGAAGTTGCAATTGCTGCACTAGTTCAATACTGTGAAGACAAGGTCGATATGCATCAACGACTATGTGAATCATGTCAAGCAGCTCGCATATCAGTTATCTTCTATCAAAGTCAAGATTGATCTCACTATCTTGATCGGGACCACATTGCAGAGACTGCTTGTTGAGTACAAGCAGTTCATTATCTCAATTTCAACTAAAGAACCCTTCCCGTGGTTTGATGAACTGTTGCTATGATGTTAAGAGAAGATGTACGCTTAATGGGGAGTACTACTTCAACGAATAGTAGCAAGAATCTATCTATTTCGTAAGTTTTGGAGGATTTCAAGATAAAGGTCGTGGAAAAAGTGCTAGACATGGATGAGATCGTGGATAGCAACAGCAGCAGAACCAGCAACAATTTGGTTCTTGTAGCAATCAGAGACGTGCACTTGGTTCCTGCAACTATTGCAAGAAGCAAGGCCACAATGCAAATCAATGTTACAAGCGACAAAACAATTAAAAGCAATAAGATAACAACTCCTAGCAAGGTAACAGCAACCAGGAAGGCTATGCAATAATTGAGTCAGTCTATTTGGAGCAGTTGCTAATTACAACACATTAGAGTTATGCGGCTTTCGAGCCACAGATTGACTGGATGATTGACTCCGATGTCATCAATCACATGACATCCCATTAGGAGTGGTTCAATTCATTCGAGCTTGTGAAGACTCTCAATTTATGGAAACAGACTATGACACCAAGCACCAGATCCAGCACAAGAGTAATATTCTGCTTGACATTCCTGCTTCAACATTTGTTTACTAGTTTAAGAAATATCTTGCATGTACCCACATTGATTAGAAATATGTTATCTATATGACAATTGATAGAGCAGTGTCTGCAAGTGCGTTTCAATAACGAGAATGCTTTATTGAAGATTCTAATAGCACTATCATAACTCGAGATAGCAAGAGTGGTAGGCTATTTAAACTAGATGTCTCTACACCTAAGTTACAAGCTGTCATGTATGGACAAAGTGTTATAATATTGTATGATATTGACATCTGACACAAGCGAATTGGGCACATGAACTTTCAGTCTTCCGAGTTCTAACTTGGTTACATGTCTGCCCAAATTCAAATCGAGTGAGCCCACTAGAGTCTATGAAGCATGTCAATTCGACAAGCAAGCTAGATAGTCCTTTAAAGGATCAAGTAGCAGAGCGAACAAGTTTGGAGCTTGTTCACATTGATGTATGGATTGCTTCTCATCCAAATATGACTGGTTTTGAGTACTTTGTGTCGTTCGTTGATCATTCGTGTTATACTTGGATCTATTTGTTGAGAAACAAATCCTCTACCGAAGTATTGTCAACTTTTCAAAATTTTCACAAGTTGATGAAGAAACAGTTTGGAGAATCTATCCTCTGTTTGAGATCTGATGGAGAAGACGAGTTTCTTTCAAGAGATCGATGCATATCGACGTGAGCATGACATCTGACGTTAGAAAACCTGTAGTTACAATTCATAGCACTACTCGTGCGATGTTGAATGAGAAGACCATGCATAGACCTTATTGGGCAGAAGTTGTTTCATGTGCGGTGTATCTGATGAACTCGACGTCCACAGCAACAATCCACATCCAGACACCGATGGAGGTCTTCATAGACAATAAGTCTGATTACTCTTTCTTTTAAAGTTTTCAGATGTATCTGTTATGTGCACATACCTGATGAGAGACGTAAGAAACTAGATTCGAAAGCAGATAGATGTATCTTCCTTGGATATGCTTCTGATACAAAAGAATATAGATGTTAGAATCCTTCATCCAATAGAGATGTTGTTTTTGATGAGCTACAGTCTTGGTTTACTCCTACACTTATCTTAGCTATCTTGTACCTACTGTAGAACCAAGGAGTCAGTCCATTGTAATACCTCAGAGTAGTACGTTGAATGAAAGATCTGGAGAAGTCATTGATTTCGGATCAGAATGAGTTGCACATAGAGCTGTTGTTAACCATTGGAGTCCACTTAACACAACCTAGTAGAAGTAGTGTAGTTTTTGCACAAGATGAACGAGTGCTATTGCAACGTATGTTTGACTCGTCTAGATATGTAGTTCTTCCACATCCATTGGATACTTTGTCCTAGACCTTGGGGTCTACGTCAGATCAGTTGCAAGGAGAGATGACTAGTGCATGGATCTACGAGAGGTGATAAGTGCACCTCTCGTAGATCTAAACTGACAAAACATCCAGGTAGGTGTATGCATGAAGATTTTCTTAATGCACACATGCTACACACATATGATCAATGTTCTTCAAGAACACGAACCATGTTCACTTGAGGAGGCGATGCACAAAGCCCAATGGGTAAGTGCTATGGAAGATGAACTTGATGCGCTTCACCACCAACAGACTTGGGGGTTGGTGGACTTATCTGAGGATAAGAAAGTGATTGATTGCATATGGATCTTCAAGCGCAACTCGGATGATACCGTGTGTCGATACAAGGTCAGATTGATAGCCAAGGGCTACGCATAGCAACATGGAGTGGATTTTGAGGAGACTTTTGCTCAGTTGTGAAGATGTGACTATTCGAACCGCAGTTGCAATTGCAACTCAAAAAGATTGAAAGATGCATCAGATGCAAGAACACCTTCTTCAACGGTGATCTTGAGGAGGAAGTCTACATGCAACAACCTCTAGGTTATGAGGATCCTAAGTTCTCTTCTAGTGTATGTAAGTTACTGAAGGCACTCTATGGTCTGAAACAAGCACTAAGAGCATGGTATGCAAAGATCAATTCTTATTTGCAATCTCTTCGTTTCCATCTTTGTAGTTCAAACTCTATCTTTTACTCATTAAGAATACGAGATCGAATTGTTGTGATCATCATCTATGTCGACGACTTTATCATTACCGACAACTATGAAGAGCTTACTTTCCAGATCAAGGATCACTTGAAATCCAAGTTAGAGATGATGGACTTAAGAGAACTCAAGTATTTTCTTGATGTGGAGTTCATTAGAGATGGGAATGATGTTTGGCTTGTACATCAACAGTATGCTCTCAATATGCTTGAGAGATTTGGTATGCTTGACTGCAAACCCACATTGCTACGTCATTAGAGCAAGGGGTAAAGCTAGGAGTACAAGATGATGAGTTACTTGATGATCCATGATCCTTACAGACAGATGGTTAGGAGTCTTATCTACCTCACTATCACCATATCAGACTTGAGCTATGTTGTCCGTATGATCAGTCAGTTATGCAATCACCACGGAGATCATATTTAGAGACTGTCAAGCGGATCTCACATTAGGTGAAGTTCTCGATGCAGTACGGACTTCACTATTTGATAAGACAGACCATTTTTGTTACATGACTACACTGATGTTAATTGAGGAGGGAGTGCCGAGAGGAGATCCATGTGAGATTATACTTTTGGATTTGGAAGCGCTGCTATTAGTGAGGCTTCTAAGAAGCAACCTACGGTTGTTTTGTCATCTACAAAAGCAAAGTACCGAGGAGCAACGAACACAACACGCGAATCAATTTAGCTTCGATGTTTGATATTGGTATGGAGTGTAAAAATCCTATCATTATATATTACAGACAGCATGAAGTTAGCTAGTAATCTTGTTACAGACAACATGCTAGGACGAAGCACATTGAGGTGCACTGTCATTTCATTAGAGAGAAGGTCTTTGTATGAGACATTGAGCTCAGTTATGTGAGCACATGAGATCATGTTGTCGATATTTTCACTAAGGCATTGTGTAGAAATAAGTTTGATGCTTTCAAACATTGTCTAAGAGTACATGATGCAGAGTCGAGCTTGAAAAGGAGTGTTGATATAATCCCAAGCTCTAGTAGATCAACGGCTAATATAAGCTAGAGTGGTTAAGATAATTACGTACAATTAGTTAGAGGGTTAGCCCACCATTAAGATTTCTCTTGTACTCACCTCCACTATATATACATGGAGAGGCAAAGCCTCTTTCATCTCATTCCTATTTTACTTCCTTGTTTACTCGCTCTTTCTTCTTGGAGTGTCTTCTAGAAGTATCGATCTTTCTACACATTTCACATTAGTGAGTGAGGGTTAACTTCATACTCACTCAGTGCAAAATGTCACAATTGCGCATTGTGCTTGAAATAGTGAGAGCGAGAGATTACTCCCGCACTCAATGTGAAAGCCTTCGATCGCATTCTCTCGTCGAAGTGAGAAATCAAGCGAAATGCAATACAAATAGAGAAACCAAACTGCTTTCCCTACTCCTTGCTATAGAGTATAATGGGTAGGGCTAGGTACACTTGGAGCTCCACTGGAAATAGTTGGTAGATCTTCTGATAAGTTTTTGTCCTCACATTTGATCGACTGTTTAGATTGCTGGCTTGATTCTTCAGCCAGCTTAGATTTCCTTAACTCCTTGAAGTTCCAAGTCATTACAGCCGATTCTCACGAACAATCCATTCAAATCTGAAATCATAGTTTTTCTTCTCACAATGTTAAGGATTGATTAAGAGTGGATGAAAAAATTTAGAAGAACAAATACGTGCAATCTCAGACTTTAATCCTTTTAACTCTTTCTCTACACTTACTTGTGAATATCCTTGTGTTTGCAATCTCTCCTTCACTTCTTGTTCTCTTTCAAGAGCTTTTGTTATCCTTCGCGTCAAAGTCTCTTCTCTCAAATTTTCCTCGCTAGCTTGAGATCCAGTTGTTCTACCTTTTTTCTTTTGTTTGCAGTCGGATGTCTAGATGTGCAAAATGATGATCCTAAACCAAAAACGAATCAGCTGTTACTCGAGTACATCTCACGTCATATAACGCATGAGATAGAAACCTCGAAGAATAAACTGCATAATTATTGGAAAAATACCTGCATCAGCTTGACTATGTAGTTCAAGATTATCACTCATATGTTGCTGCGATATAGTTGGAACCTGGTGGATGACTACTTCTTCTCTCAACATATCCAAATGAATCATCATATGCGTAAGTGCCATCTCCCAAAAAAGTCTCAACGGCTCCTCCTTCATTTTGATCCGACATGTGTTTTTGAAGATGCAGAACCCCCTCTCCAATGTCAAATGACTTTATCACATCGTCTCTTGCTACTACACCTTGATTGTCTTGTATGTTGCAGCCTTTGTTGTTGAAGTTGATGTAGCCTTGGACTAGCCTCCCAACACTGAGCAAGTTATGCACCACACCAGGTATGTACCAATTTCTCTCAACTCGAAATACTGCTCCAGTTGGTAGTTGGAGGTAAATATCATCTTGTCCCTTAACTTAGTATCTCTCACCATCTCCTAGACCAACTGTTGGTCCACTGGTGATCTCCTGGAAGTTGTGAAACCACTCTCGAATGGAAGAGATATGGTTAGATGCATCAGAATCTATCCACCATAGATGATCTAACTTACTGGTGTACAGAGCAGTAAAAAAAAGTTGCTCATTATCTTCGTCATGAGACTTAGCCTGAGCAAGATTTGCTCTGTTTTTGTCCTTACCAGGACTTTCGTGTCTTGTCTTCAATCTGCACTCACGAGCCTAGTGACCTGGTTTATCACAATAGTGACAGGCTCCATTCTTACGCTTCTTGTCACCTTGTCTTCTTACGCTTCTTGTCGCTTAGGTTTTCTCTTCCTCTGAAAGTTTCCCTTCTGTTTGTTGATGTGCAGCAAAGCTGATTCGTCAGTTGCTGCCTTTCGTTTGTTCTTCTGTTCAATGTTGATTTCTTCTTGCAACACCAAACTCTCCAGTTCGTCCATCTCAATCTTTTCAGGACGTATCTCCATAGCTTTCGCAAATGTCTCATAAGTAGGAGGGAGACTTTTGAGAAACGAATGAATAGCCTCTAAACCCTCAGCTCTTCCTCCTAAGGTTTTGATGTCATGTAAGAAGGATTTGAGGGCCATAAAATGGTCCTCAATGCTTTTACCCTCTTGCATAGGTTGCAAGCTTACCCTTAAGAACTCTCAACTTCCCTTCTTTCGTCACTTCATGTTTCTTGATAAAAGTATCCCATGCTGCTT
Source organism: Asterella californica (assembly GCA_036924285.1). Lineage (NCBI taxonomy): Eukaryota > Viridiplantae > Streptophyta > Marchantiopsida > Marchantiales > Aytoniaceae > Asterella > Asterella californica. The sequence goes on from JAYKYS010000013.1 coordinate 2,088,583, forward strand.
TCAAAATTTCTGTATCTAGGATATCAACAAGTTCAGCATCTTTCATTGTCACCTTGATAATAGAAAGTGCTAACATCTGTCCCAAATGATAGCTTCTTCAGCAACAATGGGTCTCTCATGTAAACCAGTAACAAACTTCCACAAGTCATATCCAGCAAGTATGGCCTGTACCCTAGCTCTCTAAATAGGGTAGTTCAAAGTATTCAACTTATGAGAATCAAAAAGTAAGTTGTCGCTTATGATAACTGACGCCATTGTACACTGTGACAAAACTGGTCCAACCAGACAATCTCCAAATGAAATGAAACTTGGTACGATTGTTGGCAAAATGAAAGTAGGACTTATTATATATGGGAGGTGTGGGATAGAGATAGCCCTCAGAAAATTTCGTTTCCTCTAAAAAAAACCTCTAAGGCTTTCAAATCGAGGGTCAAAGTTCGATAAAGTATGATGATTGGTCGAAAAAATTTCTTTGGAAAGGTATTTTAAAATCCCTATTGATAAAGTGATGTCCTCTGAATTTGCAGAAAACGTCTCTAACCCTCTCAAAACGTTGGTCAATGGTGGGTTTAAGGTAACTTGTCACCGTCACGAAAAATCCAAGAAAGGGTGTATTCTACTTAATTCGACCCTTCTTGACAAGACACCATAGATGGGTGCTCTTGAAATCGTCAAAAAACCCCTCAAAATCGAGTTTCAAACTCCTTGGAACTGTAAAATAGTCTCAAAAACTGTAAATTTTGATCACTCACTCATTCACGTTTTCTCACACAGTCAAGAGTACATCTGCATCCTCACTCATACTCTCTTTTCTTTAGATAAAACCTTACGTTCCTCTTGTCAAGCCCTCTTGCAAAAACTCTCTCTCTCTTGCATCCCGCTGCCTAGCTCTGATACCATGTTGATACAGCAAGAGTTGGTTCTTGCAGAAGCTCACAAACAGCTAAAGCTGCAAACATATGATCAGACAAATGAATGTGTCATCGTCTCCAGAGTAGAGGTCATTGGGGGTGCCTCGATGAAGGAAGAGGGGAACAAGAAGGAGTTACAACGCATATACACTAGAGAGAGATACAAACAGATACACAAGAGGGAGAAACAAACTGACAGGTCATAGGGACAGGTATTCACTACATAGAGATAAATGAACAGTCAAAAGAAAAAAACGTGAACTTATATTATCCTTCAACATTATCTACTTTGATTCTGGTTACGGGATCCTAAAATGGTGTCTATGGGATAATTTATCGTCAGATCCGAGGAAACATCACTTCTATCTTTTAGTTTATGTCTATAGCGTAAGTACTTCTTTAATTGGCTACTTTGTTGAATTCTTTGTTGTTTTATGGATAGCCGTTTGTTAAAATGGGCATTTTGGTGATGAGGATAAATGCTGCAGGTACGTTTATCGAGGCAGTGTACCTTTGCATATATCAAGCAAAAGATGGAAGAAGATCAGAAAGATGCTAGCTTACTTTTGTGTGGTACTGAATAGAGTTCTCACAATATATACTATAACTGTATAATAAATTAACTCCTACCAGTATCCTTGTGAAGAGTTGACGATTGTTCCACGAAAAAATATCGGATCTTGTATTCCTCCATCTGTACTTTTGTCCTCAAGGCGTCTCTTGGAGTTGGAGCTTTGTCACGTCAGTTTGGGCACCTTGGCTAGGTTGACCGAGTGCGAAGTGACGCATCTCGGTAAGGCCGTTAGTGCCGTTAGGGCGAGTTGGTGAGAGAGCCCCCTAGGGGTAAACTTCACAGGTAGGGCTTGGAGGCCTTAGTTCTTTGAGTTGAGCCTTCAAGCTCCAGGCTATGGTGGATAGTCTAGTTGAGTGTAACCCGGATTCTCTTCGTGCTTATAGTGGGTTTGGCTTGACCGTTTGTGAGTAATCCTTGTTGTGGTGTTGGAGATGGTAATTTCTCTATTCAGATTACTCAAAGAACTGAGTGCAGGTCGAGGCGGAGTTCAGTAAGAGCTCGCTGATCTGAAATCTGAAATCGTCCGCTGGTATCTTCGGGCGTTGTCGTTCGTGGTTGATCGTTGGAGTTGTGATCGAGGAGTGTGGACGCATGCTACATTGCTGGTCGCAGATCGAATTGCTGTTGTTGGGGTCGAGTGGAGATTTCTGTCATGCGGAAGCGCTGCAGAAATTTTGTAGAATGTTCTTGAAGTGTGTTGTTGGAGCCGGATTGCGCGTTTGGACGTGGCAGCTGAAATACTTGTCAATGTTGGGCCGGAGTGGACTCTTTGGAAGCGCATTGGAGAGACGATTCTAGCGCACTAAGTTTCGTGGAGTTTGGCCAAGGATTGAAGAAGTTATGGCATGTCGAAGTTCGCTGCCGTGATACCCGCAAGTACTAAAAGGCTAGTTACGTCAGATTTTGGTGCAATTTCGTGTTGGAACTCGAGTTTAGGAGTTGTGTTGTGTGTGTGTGTATTCACGAAGTGGGTATTGGGCATTCGTGAACCTGTTGTAGTGGTGTTCGGGTTGGTTTTGGGGTGATTTTGCTGTTTACGTCAGATTTTTGGTCACCCGTGTGCACCCGCAAGCTGTTTTCGCTGTTTTGGTGCAATCTTCTGCAATTCGAGGTGGAGCCGAGCCTCTTCTGGTATGTTGCATCTGTTCTACTCTACTTCAAGCGGAGCGGAGCGGAGAGTGAGCGGGTGTGGAGTGCGTTTAGAGGCTTCGAGGAGCAGAGGTGCGTGAGTGCGGAGGCGTGAGAGCGGAGTGCGAGAGTGCGAGAGTGCGGAGGCGGAGCGGAGCTGAGCCTGAGCCTGAGCCCAAGTCCGCGCCCGCCGCAAGCCAGCTTGCTGGCGTGCGTGAGAGAGGTATCAAGTTCCAGTTGTGTGGGAAGGGTAAAACCAGCTGGTCACCCATCCCAACACTATTTCTGGACCTGGACTCCTAACTCTGTAGTCTTAGCTTTGGCTTTACTACTAGACCAATAGCTCTTGGTGTCCTACAGGGATGCGTGCAAGTACTTATGGACTTGTATAAGGTAGTAGGAGACCTTCTCGCACGTCCCTAGAGGAGTGGTAGGGCGACCCCCCAATATTAGGGGAAGCTATAGTTGTGGTAGTGTTTGCCTACACCGTAGAGACGCGTATGGAGGCAGTTGGTGGCAGTTGTCTTGGATGAGCTAGTAGAGCTACCACGTGGATGTTTTTGGAGCTACTAGAGGTGTGGACATCTAGTTAGTGACCTCCAGTGTCAGTTACGACAATTGGTGATCATATATTGTGCATGTGGTCACCGACGAGAAGACGTCAGTCCGGGTGGGGCTGGGTTTCTCTTTATGTGAATGTTTGAGTGTGGAGGGTTATCGCTTGGACTTCTTTAGTTTTGCTGTCCCTTCGATCTTTTTGTGGTTCGTACAAATTCCTCCCACATCACTAATTGTGACTATTAGTGCATGTCAAAGTAATGGTTCCGAACTCCGGAATATTAGGATTGGGTTCCGACGACAAAAGGTACTTTCATGAAGTTTTCCATCATATCTCTGTCAATTCCGGTCATCAGCATGAGCTTCAGAGCATGAGCTTAATGTTTACCTGTATATTACATGTCAGAACTTCCGAGAAAACCTCATAAGTCATGTAAGTTCAATCGCACACCAGGAACCATAAGGTGTACTTTCAGAAAATAGATTTTGTGCAAGATTTAATGTATAACCTAACTCTTCATCTAATAAGCATGCTCGGTTAACTTCAGGAACTTTTGTTTCTTTTATATTATCGAGAATGTTATAAATATTACATAAAAAAATATATTAAATTTTAACAAAATCAAATTAAACTTAACTATTAAACATTAATCATTCTGGAAATAGTAACAAAGTCAGTAAAAACCCCATAAGGGAAATGCAAGGCCATCCATTTCTGAGGGTACAAGTATGATGACCTACCGAAGCAAAAAGATACATTAATCCATTACGCTTGCAGCACTCTTCGTCTTCAGATGGAAAAGGTGAATAAGCAAGCATATGGATTTTCAAACAACATTGTTTGTCTTCATTAGGAAAACAATGTTCAGACTGTTCATATTCACCTGTTCCGAAGAACTCTACCATAACAGTGACTAAAAATAAGACAAGCAAAAGTAATATAAGTTAACTCTGAGATGCACTAGTAAAAAAATACTCATCACAACAGGAATGTTTCCAGCTAATAGTCTTTGCTCAACAATAGCTTCACATTTGAGAGTATATTCACGTGATTCTTGTTTCCTTTTCAGATATATGTGCTTTTTAAAATATAGTGAAATCTGTGCTATTCATTTTAAGCTTCTCCATCTGAAACATCTGTGTGTTCTGGAGACGTGAATCACATTACCATCATTTTATTGTTAGAATCTTTTATCAGATCTTCTCCCCCATCTGCTATTTGCAGTAAATTTTTAATTTTAAAAATAAAAAATACCACAAGTGGTGTGCAAGAATACAGTTCCTTTGATGATGGATGTAATGTCAATGCAGACGAGGAAGTTAAGCCTAGGATAGCGCTTCTCGACAGTACGAGAACTATTACTATCTCCGTGATAAGTGTAAAATTTCACTTTTTGAAATAAAGTAGCAAAATTTCTTAGTTTGAAATCACAATATATGGGTAAAGACTGGTGCTTGGTCAATAAGCAGAAGACAGATACATATTTTACAGAAAGTTTTCCTGAAATCTCCACAGAGTCCCCGCTCTCCTGAACATTCACGATTCAGTTGCGAATAAACAAATAATTTTTCTTTTCAAATAAAGTAGAATGAATAATAATAAAATTATTTCGCATACACATCACGAGGACGGTGAGTTTTTAGTTTACTATGTTCTTCTCGGTAACGGGGCTGACATATGCATGCAACATCAGGTTCTGACAAGAGGGAAGGAAGAGGTCAAGTAAAGAAAAAACAAAACCAAAAGAAAAGAAATTGCAGGTGCTCAGGAGGGAAATATACTAACCTATCTGGTTAGAAACACAACACAAAACGTGCATGGTAACTAAACTTGTTCTTTTACGTTCTTCAGAGAGCCTCAGGACTTTTGTACACTCAGATTGGTTCCGGAAGATCTCATGCTGTTGACACATGCCTCAGTGTCATTTTCTTTTAACCAGTTATGCATGCCTCATGACACTGAATGAAATGAAAATAGAAATGAAAATGGAATGGAATTACTTGTGATGGAATGATTGTTGTTTGAACCAACTCAGCGGACTAGTACAGTCAAATTAAATTATAATCACATTTGATAGAGTCTCATTAACGATATAAGTACAATTTATGAGATAATTTTAAAAAATTTGTCATCGTTATTATCACATTCGATATGGTCACATACAGATATAAACATATTTTATAGGGCAATAGATTTCTTTTCTTAGTAAAAATCTTTCGTTATTGTCACTATTACATGATATATACACATTTGAGTCACTATAAATATAATTATAAACCTAAATAGAGTTAAATTATTCATGGTGATTTATATTTCACATAATTTTTTATCACTCATTTTATCAATTTTGATAATTATCTAGTTATCTTTGATGTTCAAGTCATCTAAGCAATGTAACTTAAAAACTAAGACTTCTTTTTTAGTTTCAAACTGTCACATGAATTCCATACTTTGTTTAACATTATATATCAATATATCATGTTTTAATATATCCTTAAATAATTCAATACTAAAAATCCTCTAACAGATTAGAGGCGATAGTATAAGGGAGTGGAAAAGAAATGAGTAAGGGGGCGAAGATTTCAGAGACTAACTGGAGGACGAGGAAGGATTTAAAGAGAATGGAAAGAAAATTAATAGACGGATGGAAAATTCAGCATGCACTTTTATTCTCATCCCTCACTCGAAGGAAGAAAAAGATGATTATCCTCTTCAACTTGCATTCTTAAAGTGTTAATTTGAATTAAACATGGATTTTGAGCGTTTGTTGTAATAGTATATTAATATATATTTACGTTTTTATATTTATGTTTAATTTAATATTAATTTAATATTAATCGACTGTTATTCACTTGTTATTCATGCATCTACATCTTGTGTTGTGATATGTATATATTTTTTATATCTAACGAGTACGTAGAAAAACTACTATTGAAATCCATACACAAACTTAGAGTTTCTGATTTTAATATTTAGACCATTGATATCCAAATATTAGATAATTTAATAATAAATTTAGAACTTTCAAATTTCAAAACCATACTATTTAGTTATTGTTTTAAGACATTTTAGGTGAAACTTTTGGAAAATCATAATGGATCTAAAAAAACTTGGGAAATTGGAGTAATTTATTTGAAAAGAAAAATATTATAAAAAAGAAATCTGTTATAAAACTTTCTTGCCCAAAAGATAACTAGATATCATACTGATTTCGAGGTTTTGATCCTCCTTCCATTCCTAATGTTGGAGCCTATTGATGAACTTGTAAGGGAGGTAAATCAATAATTGATCTAAAGATTTTAAAACTGGCAAGTGAGACAAAAGATTTTTTTCTCCTTTCTTTATTTGAGATAACTTTATAGTCTAGGAGGGAACTCTTATCTGTCATTTCTTGATATGTATATTTTTAAATCGACAATGGATGTTCTGAATTTATTCTAGGTTTATTATCTACCAGAAAGGTAGAATGTACAAAAGTTGGAACGTAGAAATGGATGAAAGTTATTCTAAATATGACTACAAGATTTTGAGAATCATCTTCACGATTATCTACATACACTTTCGGATGTACTGAAGATCATAAAGAATTCAGTATTATCATTTGAGGTTTAGTATCTATCACTAAGGTGTTAAACACATTATACTTGGGATATTTTTCCAAAACAGATTGAACGTTTTGAGATATACAAGTTTGGATATTTTGTTTGCAGTCTTACAACTATCAATAGAAACAACTGAACAATGTCTATCGTACTAGATGAATTGAAGGTCTCTCTACTCATCATCTTTGAGCAGAAATTTCAGTTGGTACTTCATGTTGTTCTTCAAATCATGAGACCATATCACGATATCAAAATATCGAGAATATTTTTGTAAAAGCCAATCTGCAAAAGGATGTTTCCAGCATACACATTTCTCCACCATGTCTCTGATGAGTGAGTTGTTACGATCGCAAGAATGTTGAAACTCCGCTGATAAAAGCAACCCCTCCACAAAGAAAACAAGTAATTTTTTAGGCATGTACATCATAGCTGGCACCAACTTACGTCCATCCTTACTACACAATTTTGCAGATGGTCCGATAGCATTAGTTGCAATAGTAACCACTGTTGTTCTTTCATCAGTATCAAGGTTTCTCTCCATTGAAGAAAACTTCACCTGCAAACTTAATACAAGCGTGGACATTATCAACATGTATAATATAGCAACCAAGATGACTACAATATTCAACAAAGAAAAGCTTTGAGCTTTTGAGAGGACTCAAGAAGTAGATAAATGTACATTTTTATCACACATCATTATTATTCTTTGGCTGAATAGGTAAAGCTTTTCCCTCTTCTGAGCAAGACGTATTTACATTGATCACTGCTCTCCAGTCAAAGAACAGTTTTACCTTGCCACAACTCAGTGATGTCAACGGACAAGCATACACTCAACGACCTAAAGTTACTCTTCTCGCGGAAACTTACAACTTCAAGTGTTTTATTGAAGAAGCACATCGTCCATTCCATTCGACCTCTTCATGATATCACTTACAACCAACAGTTCAAAATAAAACAAGACAAGCACGCGGAGGTTTGAATATATGATTAAAAGGTTTTCAACTGATGTCACCTGGTGGGAAAAATTCTAATTGATGAACTCTGACCTGCTACTATTGAAGTCTTACTCAAAAGCAAAACGTGCTAAAATTACGTTGACGACGTCAATGGAAGGAGAAGAAAGTGGACCTAACGCATTATGAAATGTCCTCAGCATCAAAAGAGATATTCAGAATACATGTTATATGTATTTTGATGAGATCAAGAAAACACGATGGAATTATTGGTTCTATAATCAAGAGTATTGTGGGCACCAACGCTCAAACGGTTCGGTCTTTCGCAGAAATTCTTTATGCTTCATCCTCAATATTTAACAATTGAGTACTGAGAAGGTCTCTTTATTGCTTCCGGTGTTAAGCAGAAAGTATCGGAAGGCTTGTTCGGAGAGGTTTCTGAAATGAGCAGAAGTAAAGGGATTATAATTTAGAAATTCCACCAGCTAAAGACAGATAAAGTCCATGTTTCTCACGTCACTTCCATCGCTCAAGACCTTGCTGAATCCACAAGCCAGTGACAATCTATAAACAAGGAGATTTATCATGTTATCCGGGAATGGGTACGTTACATTTTCTCGCCATTGCTATGTCAGCCCACAATTTTGCTTATGAGGTCTTCCAGATTATCCAGCAGCAAGATCTTGGCAGCACCGATGAGCTCAAACATAAACTTCCAATCACTCACATGTTTCCTCATCTCTCCAGTATAAAGGAACTCGAAGACGGTTAAGAGAGCCATAGAAGGAATTTCAGGCATTCGGAACTTCGCCACTTCAACCTCCCCGTTATTGTTCAAGAGCATTTTCTTCAGAACGAGACACCTCACCACCAGTAACATACGGCAGGCGTGCACAGAATCCCCATCTTTGCACACGAAGATAATATCACTATACTCTGGATTGTTAGCAATAAAGAAGAGATTATTATTTTCTGCTGAGTTAAATGGTAACTTTATACCCATATAGCATGCAACATTGTCAAATTTTAAAAAACACAGAATTTCTTACATCTTTCTCAATGAGATCGTCGATCTCGATCTGATCATCTTTAGCTATTTTATTATGTGTGTCACTTAAACTCCTCACAAGCCTTCTGGTAGTCTTTGTTCTCGTCATGCGCACCCATTCAAGATAAGATATCGGATAAGAGAGAAACTATAACAACATAAACAAACATTGATTCTGGAGTCGATGTTTATTTGCATTGACAAACACACATAACATAACCGAAATTCATACAACTTACATTCTACTCTATTGCGTAACACATATCGTTGATTCTATAGTCAAGGTTTCATCCTCGATTTTGGAATCAAGGATATCTCCATGATTTTGGTATTTTTTACTTACTAATCTTCAGTATGGAACATCCAAATTGTTGGAAATTGAGGTATATTTCAACTTGCATTCTACTCTTGTATCCTCTATTTTGAAATCTACGTTTCTTCCTTAGCACGTCCTTTTCTTTCTAATCTTCCTTGAACATCCTAATTTTGATTTCAAGGTTTTTTTCCATATCTAGTTTATTTCTTGGTCAAATTGTTTACCAAGTCTTGTAGCCAAATAGTCAAGTCCTTACCAACGTAAGCCTATCCTTTTAAGCCCAAGTGTGAACATAACATCGATTTTGGAATCCATGTTTCGTTCTCTTCTTTTACTTACCTCATAATAGGCACGATAAGCAGCTATCCTCGATGATGGAATCGAGATCACGTTACTTTCTATGTTGTGTCATCGTGTTTATCTTTATCTTTTTTGTTCTTTTTTCCGATATCGAAGTTTTTCTTGGGTCCTTGGTAAAAAAAGTAGTTTTTGTTAACTCTGTAGGGATATTGTTATATATCTTTGTCATGTCATTTTCGTAAGTTGCTAGTTCGGCCGAGTGCGAAGTGACACGAACCGTTAGTGCCGTTAGTACGATTAGTAGAGTTTCTTAGGTTGAGATCACCAAGGAGTATATTTCGAGTTGGAGCTTGTAGTCTCTCATATTTTTTCGAGTTGAGCCTTCAAGCTCCTAGCTATGGTAGATGCGCTTAGAGAGTAGAACCTCGATTCTTTATGAGCATAGAGTGGATTTGGCTTGATTCATGAGTGATATGTTGTCGATTGACAAGTGTTTATGCATGTGTTCTCAAATAATTTGAGAAAAGGTGATTTATGAAGTTCTGATTGAGAGAAATCAGGTCGTGAATTTTCTGCCGATGATATTTCCGGGTGGTCGTAGATTGATGGCAACTTCAATTTGTGGAGTGTGGGTGATTTGCGCTTCGTTTGGGGTATCCACGAAGTGATTTGATGGAGCTTTGGTCGCTGGTGGATCCAATTTTAGTCGCTGGTGATAGTTTGAGGTTCCGAGGAGCAGAGGTGCATGAGTGTGGAGGCGTGAGAAGCAGAAGTGAAGTCGAAGTCGACTCGACTTGACATGTCTCGTCTCGCCGAGCTGAGCCAGCAAGCTTGCTAGCATACGAGAGATAGATAAGTTTGTAGTGATATGGGAGTGTGTAAAACGTGGTCATACATCTTACACTATTCTTGAAGCTTGCGTTTAACTTCTCAGTTCTTAGTTTTGGACTATATCACTAGACCATTAGCTCGTGGTGTCTTACAAGGATGCTCGTAGGACTTGTTCTATATCCCAAGAGGTCTTACTAGGCATTCTGAGGAGAGTGGTAGCAAGATCTCTTAGTCTTAGAGAGAAACTACACTTGAGGTATCATTTTTCATGTTGTAGGTGGATGCATGGAGGGTGTTAGTGGATGTTAGTGGATGTTTTGTATCAAGAATTCACACAACTCCAAATTTTCACCATATCGTCAAACTAAATGGCTACTAACTGTATAGTCTATATAGTTTTTCCGGTTAACGACATCTTAATATTTGCAGATCCAATGTGTTCTTGAACACGTAGTTGTGTCACATATCCTAGAACAAAAGAGTGCACTACTTCTTTCACAGAATATGCTCTCATAGATGGATATGGTAACAAACACATATCATCAAGAGAACTTTATACCGCTACTATAACCTTGTAGTCACCAACCATCTTTCCATGATAGTGATTGATAGAAGTTATTGACATAATCTTCACAAGTGCATCTGAGTTTTTGATCTTTTTACAAAAGTACTTGGGGTGTTAGTGGATGTTGTGTATCAATAATTCACGCAACTTCAAAATTTCACCCTCCCGTCAAACTAAATGGCTACTAACTGTATAGTCAATATAGTTTCTCCGGTTAACATCTTAATACTTTTTTATCTTGTCCGTTGACTTGTGTTCCCCGGCTACTGCTAAACTTGGGGATAACTATTAAGACAGACTGACAGAGTGAAATACGGAAAAAAATATGATGTGGTCACGTGATATTAAGATCCTATTTATCATGTATAATCATGATATTATTACATACAAAAATGTTTAGTCATCAGTGTCCGGCGCATTCGGCACCGTTGTTATAACTTGTTATTGACTGTCTGGACCCCAAGTGAGGATACGCACCTGCTGGAAAATATATCCGACCGACGTCCAACTTAAAACTCCTCACTGAGGGTCCAACCTCCAAAGAGCGTATGCACCTTACTAGTAAATATAATTGTCTATCGTCTCACTGAGGTCCAAACCTCAAGAGGGTACGCACCCTACTGAGAAATATATCCATCCGGCGTCATAACCCGGTTGCAATATTGGAGCTCTCTATTGATCTCAATACTCTTCCAGTTCTTGGATAATATGGACATAAGAGTTTAGCAAGAGCAACGATTGGTACTAGTAGGAAATCAAGACACCAGAGTGGACGTGGAATACCATTTGTACAAATACCCTCGAGTTCAACATCCTCTTCTGGCTCACCGTCCTCGCATGTAGGTATATCGCACGGAGGACAATCATCTACAAATCTGCTGTTCATCGTTGTTCTGATAGTCTTCAATTAGCCTACTATCTCAACACGAACGATAAAGCAACTTGGCTTTGCAGAAATTTTCAAACAAATTGACTGGACGGACATTGACTGCACAGTTGTCAGGAAATTTTTAGTGAACTATTCACATGACAGTAAAGAGTCAATAGTAGATCACGTTTCGCTGAGGTTAGAAACTATAATAAATGTATACGGTTTGCCATCTGGTATCCATTATTATGAAAAGAAAACACAGTTTGACCTTTCACAATTACTGACTAAGTACTATGACAAGACGATGAAATTACGAGGCGGATACAATACAAGTCCTAACAACAGTGTTGATCTTCCATTTCACTAGTTCATCACAGCGACATCTGAAGCTCTTTGCCTACGAGGCATAGTTGAGAGAATTCCATCATCTTTTTTCCACATCTGCATCTCTCACTATGAAAAGCAAGCAGATCAAGAAGCAAATTTTGCAAGATGGCTTGTTGATCATTTGGACGATGAAATTATGAATGTGGTTCTTTCACAACCTAATTTGGAGGACCAACACCATGATGGGAAGCATTGAGATGACTTCGTCAGTCGAGGATATTATAGCGAGCGATGATCATGAGCGTCTTTCAGACGTATTTACAATGGGAGATTTGCTGTAAAAGCGGAAGATGATGATCAAGAGTATTACTTGTTGCATTGTACACGGACAAAGCAGAAGATTGTTGATCATAAAGTGACTAACGTGTGGAACAAAGATCATGTGTACTAGAGCTCCTTCGAGTTTCTCCAAGCGCGGGAAGGAGAAGACAAACATTTCTAGAGTTTCTAGGAGATTAAAGAGGAGGAATTTGATAGATCTGCATACTTCCAAGCAAGCACTCTAAGCACCTGCAAGAAGTTGCATTGCTTTTGGAGTCAGAATAAGACAGATCCATGCTTGCTAAATACTTGAGAGTTCACATGTATGATAGGAAGCGAAGAGAAATGCAAGTGGCAAGCGTGGATAACGGTCATCGATGAACAAATCACGCAACTATTGAAGGAGGCTATGCTGCGAGAGACCTATTCAGGTATATTAGATATAATACGAATAGTAAGCAAGATGCGAGAGAGAAAACGTATGCGTGTAAGTGGAGAAGACCATGATGTTTAAATTAACCTTCGGTCAATTATTTGAAGAATTATAATGGGTGATGCAAGAATCTCAATGGTGATAAAATGGTGAAATACATTGGTACTTCAAACTCCTCTGTCACTACTAAGTCACCACTTAGATCCTCGCTTCACACAAGTTATAATCATGAAAATGGACTCTCAAGTCGGGTCGGATCCAGACCTCTTGAGTCGAGTTCATACATGTCAAGAAGGGTCTGAACCCAAAGTAAAAAATGTGTTGAGTGTATGACTAAGAAACGAACTCTACACTTACATTTCTGGCAGATCAGTTTTTGTCTACGTCACCAGAATATGCTCATGGGTTTCAAGGTCAATGGAAAAATGTGATGTGGATTTCTTCTTATCTTTTCCATTGGCGACCATGGCAGTCAACTGAATCACTAGATGAGAATATATGACAGCATCATCTCGACATCGCTCTTCAACGTACAGTATCTTGTCTTTCAAACGTTTTTGAGAAACAACGTATGTACCAAACACCACTACCTCATCTCGGGTGAATAACATCATCTGCAAAATCAAATCGGCCATAGGTCCTTGTCATCTGATGCCTTCAGAGTTCACTTGTGACATCTTTGATTGAATTCATGAAGAGTGTGGTAATAATAATTTTTTCACTTTTTGGCTAGGTTCGCGAGAAGACTTCAAAGTCATCATTTTGAAAATTATTCAGCTTTTGAAAGTCATGCGTTCTTTTTCTTCACTACAATTTGTGCATGAATTCTAAAGATAAATTTACGCTAGACAGATCTATACCATATATTGTTCTACACTGTTGGAGTGCAATCCATGTATTTCATAGACTGCTTTGCACCATACTCATGTAGTGCTTGAAGTTATTGGTCAACTTTGAATCCAAGGAGATAGTCTGTGAGGTTCATGAACTGCACTACATTAGAGCAATGCAGTCTATGAAATTAATGGACTACTTTGCACAAACATGGTGTAGATTTTGCAGTTCATGAGGTCCTCAAGATTAAAGGAGTGAAGTCTGTGTAATTTTGCATTTCAAGGAATGTAGTCTTTGGAGTTCACGGGTTATTTTTCTCTTGATGATAATTGTGTTTTAAACTTTTTATGATAAATAAAATTTTTATGTAAAATTGACTATACAATATTAGAATGAAAATAAAATTTTATAGATATCTATTTATAATTATTTCTTGACTTATCAAAAATTAAAATTATTTAACACTAATAAAGTTATTTTGTTAGTCATCGAATCTATAGTTTTATCATGAGCATACAATATTATATATTAAATTATGCTAATTTTCATTTTAAAAATTATTCTAAATATTTTAAATTATATTCTCATGAATTTTGAAATTCATGATACTATAAAATGTAAAATTATTGACTTCAGAACAGAAACTCATTAACGAGTACTTGGTTGTTATTAACGACAGTTGCTACCAAAGTAACTAAACATCTCACCGATCTTCATCCATCTTTTGCATAAACTAAGTACACAGAAAATGTAAAGAGTCTCGAAGAAAACACCCACACATTTCATCTTTATCACCTGAATACCCATTTTAACAAACAGAGATCCGCAGGACGACCAAGGAGACATTTCAATAGAGTAGCCAGGTTTAGGACCGCGGAGTACTCTTCCGTCTCGCTTGACCTTATATACTCTAAGAAAGGTCGGTTTCTAAAGATTCATAAAATAGACACAATCATTGATAGGTTGAACAAGTTCAGTGTACTGTATCTGTTCGAAAAACGATTGCAATCTTCTGAAGGACTGTCTCGAAGTATCAATTGAGTCAGACACTTCCGCCCCTAAACTTGCGGCCATAATCTTAAACAGATACTGCTATACGAGAAGAAACTCTTTCGCAGTTTAGTAGGCCTAGGGAAAGCTCTTGCCGTTTTCTGACAAATGATGGCTAATATTAATAACAAAATACATAAGATCTAGAGATGTCGTTTAGGTTAGATCTTCCATTGTTCTCAGCTGGAAACGCAACTTTGTATCTCTTATATAAGCAGTTGTTCTGTATTCAAATTCAGTAATTACTATACTGAGGACAGCTAGGCTGAACACTGCAATTGCTCCTCTACTCGTATTCTTCTGTAATTTTTCCTCAATAAGGGCTCGAATGGATCCACCATGGCTAGTGTTTCCACAAAAAATTGTGTTGATAGGAGAATGTACTACGTTGCGTTTTAGCCAAAGTACTTGGCACCATTAGTCCAAAAGTTGCTTCTGCTAACAAATCTATTGAAGCACTCCATGCATGTCCACTACTTTAATTGTGCTCATGAGTACAAGGAACACCTGTCGTGCTGGATAAACATAATCATATATATAAAAGAACCACTCTTAATTCTCTGTGCTATATAAACAGATATATAAGGAGACTCATTGATGAATGTTACTATCTTCTAGTTGCATTCAGAAACAGACACTTAGTAGCTACAGGATAATATAGTAGATATATAATTCAATAGTTGCATTATCAGCTGAGAGATGGTGATGACTACAAGCTACATTTCTAAGAGTTCACGCATTTGGACGTGTCGTTTCTAGTCACTCTCTTATCAGATTAGGTTTGGAACTAGAGGAGAAAAGCGGTATACTATATAAATATGAGATTCAGTCGGGAGGTGTTGACCGGTAAATTCGAACATCTCTAGAGATGAGCATCCACCCATACCACTGGAAGTATGGTTCTGGAAGAGTATCACCGAAGCCGTTGAGTTCGCTTGGAGCCATAGAACTATTACACCTTCTTAACAGTATTACTATTAGAGAAAATCTGAAATGCACTTTGCATGCTATCGATTCTCATTATTAGTATGGATCCAACTGGCATCAAACTGTGCTAGAGGTTCATCTTAGGCTTACGGGGGCTTCCAGTCCTCGCCTATCTGATACTAATTTTGTCAATTTGGATGCACCATTTGTTTCCTCTTAAGCAGCTGAAAACATGTGGAGGTTGAAACGGATGCTCGTGTCACGTTACTCTTTCTTTCTCCTCCTAATACATATTCAATTTCCCATCCATAGAAGAGATGGAAGCTGAAGTAAGTCATCTCCTATCTACTCTCAATAGTTATAAACAAAGATTGGTGATGGAATACCATGGTTCGTACTTCTGAACAAAAGGAGGAGTTGGCGAGTCGGTCGGCAAAACCAGCTGTACTTTGAGAGTGTCGTTAATTATTTTTTTTTTCGGTTACAAGACTTGTAACCGGTTAAACAAGGAATTTTGAACAGGACTCTTACCTTCTATAATGTGGAGGAAATCGATAGCTTATCATTCAAAGATACTGAAGCTATCTTACGCTATATTTGTCACTGAGAGTCGTGAAGCGATCACACGCGGTCTTTGTCACCGAGAGCCGTGAAGCGATTATAAGCTGTCTTTGTCGCCGAGAGCCGTGAAGAATCATACGCGGTCTTTGTCAGCGGGAGCTATTACCCAACAACTATTCTCTTCTAGGAAGTGTGTGGCATACAGTACCGGGATAGTGACTCTCCCTACTGTTTTCTAGGTCGGGCCGCAATGGTGGAGATAGTCCAGCCGACACCCACACATCGTCATAGCTAGGTCAAGCCTCAATGGTGGGGATGGTTCCCTCGTAAAAGGATGCCCGCATCCGGCACATTTACACTGCCGGAAAATACATAGACTCGGCCGGTGAGTCTTCCTACACAACGATACATTGTGAAAGGAAAGTCTCAGTGCGAGAAAACGGAGGAAAGACGCAGAGATAGTCTCGTAGTAGTGTAAACCGAGATGGAAGAAAGACGCAAAGACTGACTCGTAGTAATGGAAAACCAGACGCCTTCTTATCGCGCTAAGAAACTCCCCTTTATGTATCTGACAATAGAGCTCTCTAGCATGTAGTGCGTGTCTCCCAAGGTGTTGAGGACCGAATTGTTTTGACAACAATTAGGAAGCACTCTTTGGGACCTTCAGCAAGTAGTGCAGTGGTAAGTGAGGAACGACGTGAGGAGCGAGTGTCGAGTGTCGGAGAACAGTAGAGTTTGTGTTTAATTTATGCTTGTAGGCTTATACCGGTCAGTCATCAGTGCTCATCACTCACGATGGAGGAAGAGCGGCCGCCATCACTCAGAATGGAGGAAGAGAGGCCTATCGATATTTACCTTTCTGGATCAGTTACACAGTTTCTACCTGAGATGGTGCTTACAGTGGTTGGAGGCGATGCAGGACTCACGCATCCAGTAAAACTGGTGACCAAAGTTCTGCAAATGCACAGAGAGTGGAATGCTGCAGCAGAAGACAAATATCCAAAAGTTGTCTACTGTCATGTCTGCGATATCCCAGGGCCAACGCAGTTTGAGTGTTGGGATGTTCGGAACTACACTTGTAAAGATGTTCCAGTTCCTCGTAGAACTGGAAAGTATCTTCAAGTCATGTATCTCGGTGAACCTTTGTCCAACGTTGCTCGCATCTCCCAACCTTTTGTGGTGAAGCATGGTCCCCCAGTCGAATTATAGTCCGCGGGGGAACAATAGGGAACAGTTGGAACAGCTCGAGGTTGAGGTGGTCGATATGTACGGAAATCTGTGCTATGAGTGTCCCGGGAAGCTCTGGTTCACCTTGACTGTTAACAAAGACAGAATACTTCCCAGAGATGGAATCAATAAGCCTTGTCAACTGCTCAGCAGCTCCACAGGAGATCTCATTGCGGGTGCCTGCAGGTTCGACAAGTTTGAAATCGGCACTGGGATCGAAGGAATATATCACATGCAGGTTTGGTAGGGCAGAGATTCCCCAATCATAGCGGGTCTGATTACCTCTGGGAGTATAGCCCAATATGTGTTCAAGCGCTCAAGGGACTTACAATATTGGACTAAGGTTATCACGCTCAACATATATATCAAATAAGCAGACCTAGTTTGCCCTTCTTATTTGTTTATGTGCTCGTATTATGCTGAGGGCCTAGGCTTCCTGATGTCGCGTGATCATAAGAATATTTCTTACATTTTGACCAGAAAAAGGGCGCTTTAGGATGTGGTATGCATCTAATATAGACCACTCAGATCCCAACCGCACTGGCCTTAAACCAGGAACTGGAGTCAAAGGCGCAACTAAAGTCCGAAATTCCTGAGGGGCTAGATCACTTGAGAGCTCGTTTGGCGACACTCCAGATCAAGGACAGGCTCTTGGAAGGTACGCGTATCTACTGCAGATAGTTATTCTCAGAAGTCTTGAGCACTTTAGGTAAATTTCTAGTGAGGTTTCTATGTACACTTCTAGAAAATACTGAGAAGGATGAAAGAATAGCGGATAACCTCATTCTTGACAGATCTACAAGATGCATGGATCCTCAACAGTTGATCCTGAGCACCTTCTAATGAAAATTGGGATTCTAGCTATACTACTAACATAACAAAAGGTCTAGCTTGTACAGATGCTCTTCGTTATATACTGACACTGCAATTGACAAGCCTTAGCAACGATGAGGGTGTCAAACCTGATGTCATCTCTATATATCTACAGCGGGTATTGATGAGTTGAGAGAGAAGAAAAGAAGATTAAAGGCGGTTCATGTGAAAGATGAGAGGTTCTTGGTAAGGGAGAGGCTCTTGGACCGTGAGGTAAAGACGAGAGAGAATGTGAAGAAGGCAATAGAGGAGCTTCCCCCGCCGCAATCATCTCCTCTGGGCATTTGTGAGAGGAGGCGCCAGAGCCTAATGAAGACTGGTTCACCACCGAATGACATTTTCGACATGGTGGTAATGCTAGCTGAAGTAGAGGATATCCGCTTTAACAGGTAACCTCTTATCGTTTGATGCCATCTTCGTACCTTTAAAATTCTATTCATGAGACCATCTTCGTAACTTTTAATGATTCTGTTTATGATACCGTCTTCGTAACTATTAATGAATCAGAATCTATCTCTGATACCGTCTTCATAAATATTAATGATTCATAGCTCGAAGTACGTTGTTTTGATAACCAAAGAAAAATATGCTATATTTCCGACTTTAGCAGATGTTATGATCAGAGGTAAACGTTGGTGAGCATGAACCCAAATAGAGCCTCAATTATATTTGAGATATTACATCTTATGAATCGGATTTATTTTCTCTGCATGCATGTACAGCATCCTCTCAGTATACCTAGGAGTCAGCAACATGCTGACAATTGTCTGCGAGACTCGTAAGGAGCAGCAAGAGCTGAAGAAGATTTGTGAGAGCAATGGACGATTTGAAATTCTTTCCATTGAGGCATTGAACGCTAGGTACGTGCCAATATATCCACTCGCCGCTCTGAGTATTTCTCTCCGTATTGATGAGCAAGAGTCTGAATAGTTGGTTGTTTGCCATGCAGTTCTCGTGATGTACCAACATATTACTATCATCGTCAACGACTTCTCAAACTTCCGGAGCCGTCGTGGATTGATGGAGAGAGACCAGAAGGGTTTTTGGGTTTTGCAGTAAATTTCATCCACCTCAAGCCTGATCACTTAAACCTTCGCGCCATTCTCTTCTACCACCTTCTGGGCGACGCCCACGTGTATGATACCGAAGGGAACATGAAAATTGGACTGCAAAGTCTGCGGCATCCACAAGGAGCAATGTCTTTGGATGGGTCCTTGGTCACGTATCCACATCGGCACCACGTAGGTCGAAGGTAAGAAGCTCCGAAGTCCTGCTTATTCAAACAAAACATTAATTCTTACTTCATCATGATCCAAACAGCTAGTTCTTATAGTAAGTGATAATTATTACATGACATGATCTTCTTATACATGCTCGGAGGGAGTTCAGGTCACTGAGTGTTGGAACTGAGAAGTAAATATGAAAATGGAGTATACTAACTAGTGAATGGTGAACCTCACGTGCCTGCAGTTTAAATTTTATGGATGTGTGATGGTTGTGCAGTGATCCCACGATCACCTTTCCCTCAGTGAGTTTCGACGAGCGATTTGAGTGCAGCTTGGTGCCACCAGGTCGTGATGTTTTTGAGAGGGAAAGGACGTGGCACGATCTCAGAATGCAGATCATGGAGCGACGGGAGAAAGAAGAAAGGTGCGAGAGACGAATAGACGGCATCACCGCGCAAATTGCACACTGGGAATCTATGTTTGCCCGCTTACCAGCACGTCAGAATAAAGTGGAGAAGGAGGTGGAATATCTTGCCAAAGAGATCGCCACCCTAAGACT
The DNA here is from genome assembly GCA_036924285.1 of Asterella californica. NCBI lineage: Eukaryota > Viridiplantae > Streptophyta > Marchantiopsida > Marchantiales > Aytoniaceae > Asterella > Asterella californica. Next base: position 2,108,579 of record JAYKYS010000013.1, read on the forward strand.
TGCCGCTGACCGCATCGACTACACATTAACGAGGAGGGAGGAGTACAAGATGTTCCTCGTGAAACATTGATCAACGCTTCGTAAGGCTAGCAGGAGATCCATTATGCAGTTACTGTATCTTTCGTAAGAACTCTGTTTAGTACTACACAGAAGTATGACAATATATCTAGAGACTTACCTCCATGCTAGTTCTCGTAAAAACATTAGAGGGTGTGAAAGTTAGTAACGGAGAATCTGTAATGGGAATAAGGAGAAAAGCAGTACTTTATCAAGGTTGACTTTGTACAGAACTGTGGATTGCCAACGGGTGCCCTTGCCCTTGTGAGTTGACAGGACTATTTCAATCTCTTAAATTTTTTTCTCTTCTGAAATTCTCGACTGCCGAAACAAGTGAAAAGTACTGTCATTCAAAACTCCCGGCCGCTTTTTTCTCCAGGTGCCTCCAGGCCAGAAGACGTCGGCGGACTGCTGGCCGAAGGCGTAACTCTCACCAGAAAGCGAAGAAGATTCAGCAAAGTTTCACACACTTTGACGTTACATACATACTAAACGAGAATACTTTAGAAGAAAGTATTTTCATGGTATCCATGTACCGTTTTTGGGGCACATCCTCACGAAACTCTCTATTGCCGGTTTTTTTCTCACCATACCAAAGTGTTTAATGCATTTACATGAATCTTCTTAGAACTTAGAGATCGAGATGGTCAAATAGTATGTGTCACTAGTTCTAGATCTCAAGGTTTGATCATGAATTACCTTCCGAAATTCGCTTCAGGAAGAAAATTAAAAATTGATCAGTTTATGACGTTGCACAGCTCACTGACAGGTGATATTATGGTGAGGAAAAGATCTCCTAGATATATTTCTTTTACATGATCATTGACTTCCAAGCCCTGTGTTTCAAAATACCTGTCAGTGATAGAATCCGTTTCTATGAGTACACAAAAGAATCTGATTCAGTGACCGACTAAAACTGCCTTTACACACACTGGATGCTGTTTCGAACAAGGACTTTATGCTGTTTCTACAGAATATTATGTTCGCAGTAGTCAGTGGGCATTCTGCTCATTGTTATATATTTCCATATAGCAACAGGTTCCCTAGAACTTGTTTCCCCAGCTCGGCATCCTTTAGTAGCATGCGTTTGGTGTGAGCATCCGGTATCTGCACATTCGATGTAAGCGTATTAATACTTTTGGAGCTAAACTCAAATGTTTGGATCCTTCCTTCGTAGATATCTATTTGACCAAATGCTTAAATCGCTTTTTCTAAAAAGTGAGACTTACTGTGACACTGTATGGTGGAACTCTGAACTTCATATGCACACTAATTACAGCCTAAGACCTAAGGATTACATGTAAGTTGTGAGTTGACAGTTGACAGGACTATTTCAATCTCTCAAGGTTTAATTAAACGATTCAGTTTATACGGTTTCTGGTTTAAGCGGTTCGGTTCACTTTCGGTTAAAGTTTAGATTTTCTTTAACCAATTCGGTCTATAACGGTTCAGTTCAGACTTTCGCAAACCGGTTTGAACCGAACTGGGGCCGAGGCCTATGAGATACCACAGTGGTGAGTACCGATAAAGTGGTGAGTATCCGAGAATGTATATATTCTCTTGTGAATTTACCTTTTACATATCTACGGAGCTCCGTCTGCAGGGATTGAAAAACACACATCCCATACAAGTCCAGAAGTTGTGTCTACTAGTTTTAACATATCTGGCAGACGCTCACAGTATTCTGCATCCACTATCTGGAATGCTCTGCTCAAGAATCTAGATCTTACTGGTGCTGGAGGACAACACGCACTTGGTAGGATAAATTTGCGTTACACATGATCTCGACTAACTGCTTTAGATCGGAGGAAAAACACTGCGTTTCGTGCCGGTTACTAGCTCAACATACACCTGAATCTTTAATTTCATGTCTGACAATGAATCGGACTTCACTATCTTACTTACCACGCCAGGCGGCAAGAATTTCCAGTGTTGCCCACGATGAACGGTGTCTTGGAGACCATCGTCACAGAGACCTGTAGGTTGAAGAAGCGCCGGAGTTCTCAGCAAGGCTAATATATGTACTTCAGCATTCACATGCTTGACATTGCGAACGAATTATCTATCACAGGCCGACACGGGCTTAACTAATGCATGGGACAATTCAAGAACAGCACGCACGAAGAGAAATCACTTTCAGATGCTGTTGAGCTCGCGGTAAAGAATGATCACTCTGGATCCATTCCTGGTCACACTTTAAATCGTGGACCTCATGAAAGTTATCCTTCGCGTTGCTCTGACACCGTTCAACGTTAATACAGGTAGAAACTAATTCTGTCATCTATGTCTCCCGATCCCAAGCGTCTTGCTAGCTAACGACTGGAATCGATCTTTAGCCAGACTTTGGAGCTTGGCCTCAAAAATCATATTCGTGGGCTCTGGACTTCGATCGGTCAAGTGATCAAGTGCGTATGAGTTCTGGATGCGTTGTTTGGCCTATATCATCGTTCAGGCATGACGTGTACTTCTTCCGAATGAAGGCCTTATCATATATATAATGAAATGAGACATAAACATAGTATATATATATATGGAGAGAAGAGCCATGCGTACGGTTTGGCAGCGGAAGCTATAACTTCACTATAATTATAGATTAACAGCGTTCATTCGATCCTAAAATCTGATCGACTGTCTAGAGAAGTCACCAAAAGCGGGCCTGATTGAGCCCTGGGCAGTCTATTCTTCCGCAAAATTATTTCAGTCTGATCATGAGAAAAGTATCGGCAGCAATGTAAGAAGTAGAGCATCATGACCGGATGAAGAAGTGCCTTGCGACACCCGTGTATATCCTCGTCATTCTACTTCTCTGTCGGCAATCCGCTCATCATAATAGTTACAGAAGGTCCAGGGCTCGGTACCATTGTCCTCAAGGCGTCGCTTGGAGTTGGAGCTTCCACAATAACATGCATACAGTGTAAGCTGGCCAGGAGCAAAAAACACTCCGACAGCGTTGGGTATCTGCAAATGAATGCGGGAATATTCGAGTTACATTTCCAGTAAACTCAACCATTTCTGATCTGTAGCCAGTAGATCCATACATATTATATGACATTTGATATTCATAAGTTATTCATAACAAGTACGAATAAAGACGACACTGTATGCGAGAACGATACGATGGCCTCTGGCTAGAACGTTTTCCTCTATTTCCGAAGAAAAACGTAGTCAGACATACATACCGTGATGAACAAATGATGCCCAATAACAGCATAAGCGATCCATATTATACCATTCAGCAAATTAAACACCGAGAGAGGAAGAGGCATAAACTCTGTCGACTTGGTACTTATAACTGTTTTTTGCAGGCACAGCAGTCCAGCCAGAAGGAATTTAACGTCAACATTATGCAATCGATCTAGATAAATGAACAGAGAACAGCCGCTGGCTATGTAGTTTCCGGGGATTGTTCTTACCATCATTGTGAGCGGGGAAACATACATGGAAGTCCCGACGATAAAGCAGATGACACCTACGATAACCTGTCTCCTGTGATACTGATGAAAGGCGAGTATGTTCATGAGAACTACCACCACAAAAAATATGATAACAACTGCTAACATTAATTCGTGTATTCATCTGAGTCAAATGTATACCTCTCCGAGGATAGTGACGGGAACTGGAGCTCGTTCAACGATTTGAAAGCGATCCTCCGGATAGTTTTATCTACTTTGATTCTGGTTTGGGGATCCGAAAATGGTGTCTATGGGGTAATTTATTGTCAGATCAGAGGAAACATCACTTCTATCTTTTAGTTTATGTCTATAGTGTAAGTACTTCTTTAATTGGCTACTTTGAACAGTTGACCATTGTACTCCTCCATCTGTACTTTTGTCCTCAAGGCGTCTCCTGGAGTTGGAGCTTCCGCAGTAACATGAATATAATGTAAACTGGCCAAGAGGAAAAACACTCCGAGAGCATGGGATATCTGCAAAAAACACTCCGCGAGCATTGGGTATTTGCAAAAGACACTCCGGGAGCATTGAGGTATCTGCCAAAAACACTCCGAGAGCATTGGGTATTTGCACATGAATACGGAATGCGGCAAAAGTCAAGTTACGTTTCCAGTAAACTCAACTTTTTCGGATCTGTAGCCAGTGGATCCATCCATAAAATATTTATATGACATATGCAAGTTGTTCATAACAAGTACGAATAAAGATGAAGCAAGCAGAACAGTCCAGCCAGAAGGAATTTAACTTCAACGTTACGCAATTAATCGATCTAGATATATGGTTTGCAGGAATTGTTCTTACCATCATTCTGAGCGGGGAAAGATACATAGAAGTCCTGGTACTACCACAAACAGAAGATAACACCTGCTAGCATTACTACAGCATTTCTCTGCATGTCATCCAGCAAAACCCCAATAAGTATGAGGAGTACTCCGACATGCTACATACGAAATAGCAACCCCAGAAGTAAACCAAGCTGTGATTATCTACGCTACTAAAGTAAGCTAGCATCTTACCGAGCTTTTTCCATCTTCTGCAATACAAAATATATGCAAAGGTATATAGTCTCGATAAACGCATCCGTATCATTTGTCGTTATCACCAAAACTCCATTTTAACAAACGGCTATCCGTAAAACAACCAAATAAGACAATTTAACAAAGTAACCAGAGTAATTATTAGAAACAGCGGAGTATTCTTCCGTGGAGTTGACCTTGATACTTTCAGAAAGGTCAGTCTGCACGGGTTCAAAAACAGAAAACAAGTTCAGGAAACTGAACAGATCTATCTAACTAAAATAGCTGCACTCTTCTGCAGGACTGTCCAGAAGTATAAATATGAATCAGATTTTGGCTACCTTAAACTTGCAATTAAAATGAACTTCAAACAAGTATTGCTTTACAAGAAGAACGCTTGCGTAGCTTAGTAGGCATTGGGCAACACATATAACAGGTTTTGCAGTTTTCTAGCTAGTTAAAGTATAACAAGAGTAATGAAGAAAATCAAAAAATTCAAAAAGGCTGGGTTTAGATGGTCTGGGGATCAGTATACAAGGAGAGCTTTTGCTCTTCCCGTCCCAAGTCCCTTAGCATTGCAATATACTGGACTTCTGTACTCTCTTGGCCTTCTATGTGGAAGAGTCTTTCACTTCTGCTTCACTTCCGATAGAAGTGTCGTTCTAGCAATACACTCTTGTTTCACGTTAGTCTCGCTCTGGGCATGGAGCGGTGTACACGATACTAAGTTGTCCTTTCCACTTGGGCTTCAGTTCCCTCTGAATTATCATTTTAGTCTGTTGTCCGGGTGGTTTCTTCCGGTCTCTGTCCTCCCTGCTCGGTGAGTCGGTTCCAGTGGCATGTAAATCAGTCTTGTGAGGCCTGACGTCTTTGCGTCCCCTCTTGTTGTTCGTTACCTGGCTCCAGACTTCAGTTCTAGTTGCTATGGAAACGTTTGGTGGGGGATAATGTCCTCAAACGGGGACATTACTTGGTGTGAGATCCGGGGTCTCGAGGCGGAACACATCACGTCAAATAATGTCCAAAGGTGAGGACGTTAGAGCCCAGGTGCCCCGTCCCATTATAACCCAAATACTTTTGTTGATAGAATTTGCATTCCAGAACAGAGTATGCCGATTAAGTTCTCTCCACCATATCTTTACACGATGTGATTCATTTCATGACTCATTATTGAGTAACGAAGTTTTGGTGATTTTTTGGTAGAAAACAGTATCTTCTGTCTAATCTAAAGCACAACGAGAGGAACAAGTTGTATTCCGTTCATTGCCTTTATACATGCATTCGGGATTTAGACGTCATAAAGTGTTTTGAAACCGTATAATAACCGTTATGTAATAGCCGAGGACTATTAGCTGTAATCGGCCATTACGGGCCCGGATAACAGCATGTCGGAATGAACTAGAGTCTATTGCTGAAAATTTCCAAATGCTTTATGGTGCATGTACGGCCAGGCCAGGCGAAGGCGCATTTTGTAAGGTATCTCAATTTACTCCGATCCCAATTGCAACCTTTTGCATATGTAAATGTTGAAACATTATCTAGAAGGCTACAATTCTGACAGTTTATACGTACCTTGTCCTTCCTTGCGGAGAATATGTAACTCATCAGATTCTAATAATTCACAGTTGTAGTGTGAATGTCTAGACTGCCAGCGATATCGATTGGTGACTTGCTCAGATCTAGAGCATGCCCTTGCAATTTCAATCCAGATGAATACCGTTACTCGTCTCCTAGAGCAACAGGAAGAAAGAAAGACGAGATCCATGGTGACGGTATGCGTCTTGAGAATACCAGCCAGCAAGTGATGTAAGTGAAAATAAAATGTCGAAAACGCTAGCAGGAGCTTAGTCGACTAAAATCGTGCGAGTGTGTGAAGTTAACCAAAGGGAACGATCGAGAAAATCCTCTTCCCAATGACTGAGACAAGCTTAAGGGTTTCCCGCATCGGTTTTGAAACTCGTCCAGCCCGCTGCTAGCTATAGCTCCTTGCATTGTAAGATGGGTTGGCTGATGTGGATGTAACGTTCAGTTGAGAGGGAGGAGAACGAGGACGGGTGCCTGCAAAACTTCCTTCTGGCGGTTACTCCCAGATTATGGAATGAAGTATGTCCGAGCGATGTCCACGCTTGGCTGCATCTCTCTCGTGTGCACTCTCAAGGTTACCAGCCCTCCTAACGCTCGTTAGGTTAATAGTCACTCACTCACATAATCGCCAGGTCACAGTCTCTCATGTTTATCTCGATTCATAATTTCAAGTTTGGAACGATGCGCTCAGAATTTTGCATCAGCCTTGAAGCTTAAGGACGTTCACGGGTGTACCACCCACCGAGAGTATCTTGAACAACAGACGCCTCCTTATTACAATATGATATATGATTACCACATATAGTAGTGGACAACATGACTGTCCGAGCTAGGAGCTACGACACTTGTGGGTCCTTTGATGTTATTTTTACCATCAAACTAAACAGAGACAACGAGTTATGGACGAGAACGTGAAGTTCCGGGCAAGATTGGTGTTGTGAACGTTACTTGTCCTGTCCAGGTTGGTGGTATAGATATTCTCATGATCAAATAGAAGAACCAGTATGACTACGGCCAGCGATACTAATAGGGGTGTCAAAGTTCCAAAGAATTATTCTATAACCGAACTTAGAATATTTTTCGTAAGTTGATGATGAACACTATCTCTTTTTGAGAAAAATGGATTTCTTGTTGTGATTGGTGAAGAATTGAAAAAGGATTTGAAAGGTACGTTGACATGTATAATAAAATGAAATGAAGAAAATTTAAGATAGCACATAAGGAGGACTCACATAAGATGCAATGTTGAACAGATTGACGTTCGAAGAGAAGTTGAATAGAAGGTGTCATTACTTTTATCGAATCAATGCGGTTTTTGATAGTTGTGTCAACATTGATCTTCTATTGTCGTTGCATTTGGAATTCCATCAAAAGAAGAACTTTTAGAATATGATTCTTAGTTTTCATGAGAAAGTACTCTTCCTCGATATGAGAATACTTTCTCTTGATACACTGAAGAAGTAGATGAAGATATGGATATCTCTAATTGCGGTGAGGATGAGATGAGTCTGATTGATGAAGAGAAAAAAATTAATGAAGAAGAATGAGGTGGAAAAGACGAGATGAGCCGAGGAGCTATACCTGATGTACCTGAGTCGATGCCAGACATATCTAGAAATGAGAGAGATCAAGAAACAACAAGAATATAAAAGGGGGAGTGCTGAATTTGTATGAGGAGAGTATATAAGAAAAAACACAGTATAGGAAGATATTTGTTGAATGTCAAATGATTACGTTGAAAAAGAAGAAAGAGCTAGAGAGAATAAAGAGAAGGAATAGAGTAGGAAAAGATATATGTCTTTGTTTGTTGAATTGCATAAAGTCGAAAAATCGTCTGAGAAAATTGAAGAAGTTATCTAGAAGCTTCATAACATGTAACTTTGATTTTGGGAGTTAATCTTTTTAAAATCTACTTCATTATCCACAGTTCAGGTCGGCATGTTCTATTTTTTGAACTTCCTTCGTTTTCGTGATTTTTTGTCGGGATTTAGTGGTTATTTGCTTGTATGTTTTCGTGGTCTTCTGTTAGAGTTTAGTGGTTCTTTGACACACTTTGACCTCTATGTCGCCATGTCTATTCAAGAATAAACATGTCTATTGTTAAGAAGAAAAGATCACTGGATCAAAAAACTGGCTGTGTGGTCATGAAATGAATCACATCGTGTAAAGTTATGGTGGAGAGAACTTAATCAGCATACTCTGTTCTGGAATGCAAATTCTATCAACAAAAGTATATGGGTTATAATGGTACGGGGCACCTGGGCTCTAACGTCCTCAACTTTGGACATTATTTGACGTGATGTGTTCCGCCTCGAGACCCCGGATCCCACACCAAGTAATGTCCCCGTTTGAGGACATTATCCCCCACCAAAAGTTTCCATAGCAACTAGAACTGAAGTCTGGAGCCAGGTAACGAACAACAAGAGGGGACGCAAAGACGTCAGGCCTCACAAGACTGATCACATGCCACTGGAACCGACTCACCGAGCAGGGAGGACAGAGACCGGAAGAAACCACCCGGACAACAGACTAAAATGATAGTTCAGAGGGAACTGACGCCCAAGTGGAAAGGACAACTTAGTATCGTGTAGACCGCTCCATGACCAGAGCGAGACTACGTGAAACAAGAGTGTATTGCTAGAACGATACTTGTATCGGAAGTGAAAGACTCTTCCACATAGAAGGCCAAGAGAGTACAGAACTCCAGAATATTGCAATGCTAAGGGGCTTGGGACGGGAAGAGCAAAAGCTCTCATTGTATACTGATCCCCAGACCCTCTAAACCCAGCCTTTTTGAATTTTTTGATTTTCTTCATTACTCTTGTTATACTTTAATTAGCTAGAAAACTGCAAAACCTGTTATATGTGTTGCCCAATGCCTACTAAGCTACGTAAGCGTTCTTCTTGTAAAGCAATACTTGTTTGAAGTTCATTTTAATTGCAAGTTTATGGTAGCCAAAATCTGATTCAGATTTATACTTCTAGACAGTCCTGCAGAAGAGTGCAGCTATTTTAGTTAGATAGATCTGTTCAGTTTCCTGAACTTGTTTTCTGTTTTTGAACCCGTGCAGACTGACCTTTCTGAACGTATCAAGGTCAAGTCGACGGAAGAATACTCCTCTGTTTCTAATAATTACTCTGGTTACTTTGTTAAATTGTCTTATTTGGTTGTTTTACGGATAGCCGTTTGTTAAAATGGAGTTTTGGTGATAACGACAAATGATACGGATGCGTTTATCGAGACTATATACCTTTGCATATATTTTGTATTGCAGAAGATGGAAAAAGCTCGGTAAGATGCTAGCTTACTTTAGTAGCGTAGATAATCACAGCTTGGTTGACTTCTGGGGTTGCTATTTCGTATGTAGCATGTCGGAGTACTCATCATACTTATTGGGGTTTTGCTGGATGACATGCAGAGAAATGCTGTAGTAATGCTAGCAGGTGTTATCTTCTGTTTGTGGTAGTACTTCTTGTGAACATGCTCGCCTTCCATCAGCATCATAGGAGACAGGTCTATCGCAGGTGTCATCTGTGTTATCGCCAGGACTTCTGTGTATCGTTCCCCGCTCAGAATGATGGTAAGAACAATTCCTGCAAACCATGTATCTAGATCGATTAATTGCGTAACGTTGAAGTTAAATTCCTTCTGGCTGGACTGTTCTACTTGCAGAAGACTGTTATATGCAGAGAGTTATGCCTCTTCCTCTGTCGATGTTAATCTGATGAACTGCATAATATGGACCGCTTATGCTGTTATAAGGCACGAGTTGTTCATCACGGTGTGTATGCCTGATCCGTGTTTTGTCTTGAGACATAGAGCAAAACGTTTTGGCCAGAGGCCACTATTGTTCTTGCATAGTGGCATCTTTATTCGTACTTGTTATGACCACCTTGCATATGTCATATAATATTTATGGATGGATCCACTGGCTACAGATCCGAAAAAGTTTGAGTTTACTGGAAAGTTTACCCCGCTCACAATGATGGTAAGAACAATCCCCGGAAACTACATAGCCAGCGGCTGTTCTCTGTTCATGTATCTAGATCGATTGCATAATGTTGACGTTAAATTCCTTCTGGCTGGACTGCTGTGCCTGCAAAAAACAGTTATAAGTACCAAGTCGACAGAGTTTATGCCTCTTCCTCTCTCGGTGTTTAATTTGCTGAATGGTATAATATGGATCGCTTATGCTGTTATTGGGCATCATTTGTTCATCACGGTATGTATGTCTGACTACGTTTTTCTTCGGAAATAGAGGAAAACGTTCTAGCCAGAGGCCATCGTATCGTTCTCGCATACAGTGTCGTCTTTATTCGTACTTGTTATGAATAACTTATGAATATCAAATGTCATATAATATGTATGGATCTACTGGCTACAGAAATGGTTAAGTTTACTGGAAATGTAACTCGAATTTTCCCGCATTCATTTGCAGATACCCAACGCTGTCGGAGTGTTTTTTGCTCCTGGCCAGCTTACACTGTATGCATGTTATTGTGGAAGCTCCAACTCCAAGGGACGCCTTGAGGACAATGGTACCGAGCCCTGGACCTTCTGTAACTATTATGATGAGCGGATTGCCGACAGAGAAGTAGAATGACGAGGATATACACGGGTGTCGCAAGGCACTTCTTCATCCGGTCATGATGCTTTACTTCTTACATTGCTGCCGATACTTTTCTCATGATCAGACAGAAATAATTTTGCGGAAGAATAGACTGCCCAGGGCTCAATCAGGCCCGCTTTTGGTGACTTCTCTAGACAGTCGATCAGATTTTAGGATCGAACGAACGCTGTTAATCTATAATTATAGTGAAGTTATAGCTTCCGCTGCCAAACCGTACGCATGGCTCTTCTCTCCATATATATATATACTTTCATTATATATATGATAAGGCCTTCATTCGGAAGAGTACACGTCATGCCTGAACGATGATATACGCCAAACAACGCATCCAGAACCCATACGCACTTGATCACTTGACCGATCGAAGTCCAGAGCCCACGAATATGATTTTTGAGGCCAAGCTCCAAAGTCTGGCTAAAGATCGATTCCAGTCGTTAGCTAGCAAGACGCTTGGGATCGGGAGACATAGATGACAGAATTAGTTTCTACCTGTATTAACGTTGAACGGTGTTAGAGCAACGCGAAGGATAACTTTCATGAGGTCCACGATTTAAAGTGTGACCAGGAATGGATCCAGAGTGATCATTCTTTACCGCGAGCTCAACAGCATCTGAAAGTGATTTCACTTCGTGCGTGCTGTTCTTGAATTGTCCCATGCATTAGTTAAGCCCGTGTCGGCCTGTGATAGATAATTCGTTCGCAATGTCAAGCATGTGAATGCTGTAGTACATATATTAGCCTTGCTGAGAACTCCGGCGCTTCTTCAACCTACAGGTCTCTGTGACAATGGTCTCCAAGACACCGTTCATCGTGGGCAACACTGGAAATTCTTGCCGCCTGGCGTGGTAAGTAAGATAGTGAACTCGTACGAAGGTCATTTTCATTGTCAGACATGAAATTAAAGATTCAGGTGTATGTTGAGCTAGTAACCGGCACGAAACGCAGTGTTTTTCCTCCGATCTAAAGCAGCAGTCGAGATCATGTGTACCGCAAATTTATCCTACCAAGTGCGTGTTGTTCTCCTGCACCAGTAAGATCTAGATTCTTGAGCAGAGCATTCCAGATAGTGGATGCAGAATTCGAACACTGTGAGCGTCTGCCAGATATGTTAAAACTAGTAGACACAACTTCTGGACTTGTATGGGATGTGTGTTTTTCAGTCCCTGCAGACGGAGCTCCGTAGATATGTAAAAGGTAAATTCACAAGAGAATATATAAATTCTCGGATACTCACCACTTTATCGGTACTCACCACTGTGGTATCTCATAGGCCTCGGCCCCAGTTCGGTTCAAACCGGTTTGCGAAAGTCTGAACTGAACCGTTATAGACCGAATTGGTTAAAGAAAATCTAAACTTTAACCGAAAGTGAACCGAACCGTTTAAACCAGAAACCGTATAAACTGAATCGTTTAAACCTTGAGAGATTGAAATAGTCCTGTCAACTGTCAACTCACAACTTAATGTAATCCTTAGGTCTTAGGCTAATTAGTGTGCATATGAAGTTCAGAGTTCCACCATACAGTGTCACAGTAAGTCTCACTTTTTAGAAAAAGCGATTTAAGCATTTGGTCAAATAGATATCTATGAAGGAAGGATCCAAACATTTGAGTTTAGCTCCAAAAGTTATTAATACGCTTACATCGAATGTGCAGATACCGGATGCTCACACGAAACGCATGCTACTAAAGGATGCCGAGCTGGGGAAACAAGTTCTAGGGAACCTGTTGCAATATGGAAATATATAACAATGAGCAGAATGCCTACTGACTACTGCGAACATAATATTCTGTAGAAACAGCATAAAATCCTTGTTCGAAACAGCATCCAGTGTGTATTAGTATATGTAAAGGCAGTTTTAGTCGGTCACTGAATCAGATTCTTTTGTGTACTCATAGAAACGGATTCTATCACTGACAGGTATTTTGAAACACAGGGCTTGGAAGTCAATGATCATGTAAAAGAAATATATCTAGGAGATCTTTTCCTCACAATACTATCACCTGTCAGTGAGCTGTGCAACGTCATAAACTGATCAATTTTTAATTTTCTTCCTGAAGCGAATTTCGGAAGGTAATTCATGATCAAACCTTGAGATCTAGAACTAGTGACACATACTATTTGACCATCTCGATCTCTAAGTTCTAAGAAGATTCATGTAAATGCATTAAACACTTTGGTATGGTGAGAAAAATCGGCAATAGAGAGTTTCGTGAGGATGTGCCCCAAAAACGGTACATGGATACCATGAAAATACTTTCTTCTAAAGTATTCTCGTTTAGTATGTATGTAACGTCAAAGTGTGTGAAACTTTGCTGAATCTTCTTCGCTTTCTGGTGAGAGTTACGCCTTCGGCCAGCAGTCCGCCGACGTCTTCTGGCCTGGAGGCACCTGGAGAAAAAAGCGGCCGGGAGTTTTGAATGATCAGTACTTGTTTTTCACTTGTTTCGGCAGTCGAGAATTTCAGAAGAAAAAAAATTTAAGAGATTGAAATAGTCCTGTCAACTCACAAGGGCAACGGCACCCGTTAGCAATCCACAGTTCTGTACAAAGTCAACCTTGATAAAGTACTGCTTTTCTCCTTATTCCCATTACAGATTCTCCGTTACTAACTTTCACACCCTCTAATGTTTTTACGAGAACTAGCATGGAGGTAAGTCTCTAGATATATTGTCATACTTCTGTGTAGTACTAAACAGAGTTCTTACGAAAGATACAGTAACTGCATAATGGATCTCCTGCTAGTCTTACGAAGCGTTGATCAATGTTTCACGAGGAACATCTTGTACTCCTCCCTCCTCGTTAATGTGTAGTCGATGCGGTCAGCGGCAAGTCTTAGGGTGGCGATCTCTTTGGCAAGATATTCCACCTCCTTCTCCACTTTATTCTGACGTGCTGGTAAGCGGGCAAACATAGATTCCCAGTGTGCAATTTGCGCGGTGATGCCGTCTATTCGTCTCTCGCACCTTTCTTCTTTCTCCCGTCGCTCCATGATCTGCATTCTGAGATCGTGCCACGTCCTTTCCCTCTCAAAAACATCACGACCTGGTGGCACCAAGCTGCACTCAAATCGCTCGTCGAAACGCATTGAGGGAAAGGTGATCGTGGGATCACTGCACAACCATCACACATCCATAACATTTAAACTGCAGGTACGTGAGGTTCACCATTCACTAGTTAGTATACTCCATTCTCATATGTACTTCTCAGTTCCAACACTCAGTGACCTGAACTCCCTCCGAGCATGTATAAGAAGATCATGTCATGTAATAATTTCACTTACTACAAGAACTAGCTGTTTGGATCATGATGAAGTAAGAATTAATGTTTTGTTTGAATAAGCAGGACTTCGGAGCTTCTTACCTTCGACCTACGCGGTGTCGATGTGGATACGTGACCAAGGACCCATCCAAAGACATTGCTCCTTGTGGATGCCGCAGACTTTGGAGTCCAATTTTCATGTTCCCTTCGGTATCATACACGTGGGCGTCGCCCAGAAGGTGGTAGAAGAGAATGGCGCGAAGGTTTAAGTGATCAGGCTTGAGGTGGATGAAATTTACTGCAAAACCCAAAAACCCTTCTGGTCTCTCTCCATCAATCCACGACGGCTCCGGAAGTTTGAGAAGTCGTTGACGATGATAGTAATATGTTGGTACATCACGAGAACTGCATGGCAAACAACCAACTATTCAGACTCTTGCTCATCAATACGGAGAGAAATACTCAGAGCGGCGAGTGGATATATTGGCACGTACCTAGCGTTCAATGCCTCAATGGAAAGAATTTCAAATCGTCCATTGCTCTCACAAATCTCCTTCAGCTCTTGCTGCTCCTTACGAGTCTCGCAGACGATTGTCAGCATGTTGCTGACTCCTAGGTATACTGAGAGGATGCTGTACATGCATGCAGAGAAAATAAATCCGATTCATAAGATGTAATATCTCAAATATAATTGAGGCTCTATTTGGGTCTATCATGCTCACCAACGTTTTCCTTTGATCATAACTTCTGCTAAAGTCGGAATTACAGCATATTATTCTTTGGTTATCAGAACCACGTACTTCGAGCTATGAATCATTAATATTTTATGAAGACGGTATCAGAGATAGATTCTGATTCATTAATAGTTATGAAGACGGTATCATAAACAGAATCATTAAAAGTTACGAAGATGGTCTCATGAATAGAATCTTAAAGGTTACGAAGATGGTATCAAACGATAAGAGGTTACCTGTTAAAGCGGAGATCCTCTACTTCAGCTAGCATTACCACCATGTCGAAAATGTCATTCGATGGTGAACCAGTCTCCATTAGGCTCTGGCGCCTTCTCTCACAAATGCCCAGAGGAGATGATAGCGGCGCCGGAAGCTCCTCTATTGCCTTCTTCACATTCTCTCTCGTCTTTACCTCACGGTCCAAGAGCCTCTCCCTTACCAAGAACCTCTCATCTTTCACATGAACCGCCTTTAATCTTCTTTTCTTCTCTCTCAACTCATCAATACCCGCTGTAGATAGATAGAGATGACATCAGGTTTGACATAACACCCTCATCGTTGCTAAGGCTTGTCAATTGCAGTGTCAGTATATAACGAAGAGCATCTGTACAAGCTAGACCTTTTGTTATGTTAGTAGTATAGCTAGAATCCCAATTTTCATTAGAAGGTGCTCAGGATCAACTGTTGAGGATCCATGCATCTTGTAGATCTGTCAAGAATGAGGTTATCCGCTATTCTTTCATCCTTCTCAGTATTTTCTAGAAGTGTACATAGAAACCTCACTAGAAATTTACCTAAAGTGCTCAAGACTTCTGAGAATAACTATCTGCAGTAGATACGCGTACCTTCCAAGAGCCTGTCCTTGATCTGGAGTGTCGCCAAACGAGCTCTCAAGTGATCTAGCCCCTCAGGAATTTCGGACTTTAGTTGCGCCTTTGACTCCAGTTCCTGGTTTAAGGCCAGTGCGGTTGGGATCTGAGTGGTCTATATTAGATGCATACCACATCCTAAAGCGCCCTTTTTCTGGTCAAAATGTAAGAAATATTCTTATGATCACGCGACATCAGGAAGCCTAGGCCCTCAGCATAATACGAGCACATAAACAAATAAGAAGGGCAAACTAGGTCTGCTTATTTGATATATATGTTGAGCGTGATAACCTTAGTCCAATATTGTAAGTCCGTTGAGCGCTTGAACACATATTGGGCTATACTCCCAGAGGTAATCAGACCCGCTATGATTGGGGAAGAAATAACATCCTCTCTGCCATACCAAACCTGCATGTGATATATTCCTTCGATCCCAGTGCCGATTTCAAACTTGTCGAACCTGCAGGCACCCGCAATGAGATCTCCTGTGGAGCTGCTGAGCAGTTGACAAGGCTTATTGATTCCATCTCTGGGAAGTATTCTGTCTTTGTTAACAGTCAAGGTGAACCAGAGCTTCCCGGGACACTCATAGCACAGATTTCCGTACATATCGACCACCTCAACCTCGAGCTGTTCCAACTGTTCTCCTATTGTTCCCCCGCGGACTATAATTCGACTGGGGGGACCATGCTTCACCACAAAAGGTTGGGAGATGCGAGCAACGTTGGACAAAGGTTCACCGAGATACATGACTTGAAGATACTTTCCAGTTCTACGAGGAACTGGAACATCTTTACAAGTGTAGTTCCGAACATCCCAACACTCAAACTGCGTTGGCCCTGGGATATCGCAGACATGACAGTAGACAACTTTTGGATATTTGTCTTCTGCTGCAGCATTCCACTCTCTGTGCATTTGCAGAACTTTGGTCACCAGTTTTACTGGATGCGTGAGTCCTGCATCGCCTCCAACCACTGTAAGCACCATCTCAGGTAGAAACTGTGTAACTGATCCAGAAAGGTAAATATCGATAGGCCTCTCTTCCTCCATTCTGAGTGATGGCGGCCGCTCTTCCTCCATCGTGAGTGATGAGCACTGATGACTGACCGGTATAAGCCTACAAGCATAAATTAAACACAAACTCTACTGTTCTCCGACACTCGCTCCTCACGTCGTTCCTCACTTACCACTGCACTACTTGCTGAAGGTCCCAAAGAGTGCTTCCTAATTGTTGTCAAAACAATTCGGTCCTCAACACCTTGGGAGACACGCACTACATGCTAGAGAGCTCTATTGTCAGATACATAAAGGGGAGTTTCTTAGCGCGATAAGAAGGCGTCTGGTTTTCCATTACTACGAGTCAGTCTTTGCGTCTTTCTTCCAACTCGGTTTACACTACTACGAGACTATCTCTGCGTCTTTCCTCCGTTTTCTCGCACTGAGACTTTCCTTTCACAATGTATCGTTGTGTAGGAAGACTCACCGGCCGAGTCTATGTATTTTCCGGCAGGGTAACTGTGCCGGATGCGGGCATCCTTTTACGAGGGAACCATCCCCACCATTGAGGCTTGACCTAGCTATGACGATGTGTGGGTGTCGGCTGGACTATCTCCACCATTGCGGCCCGACCTAGAAAACAGTAGGGAGAGTCACTATCCCGGTACTGTATGCCACACACTTCCTAGAAGAGAATAGTTGTTGGGTAATAGCTCTCGCTGACAAAGACCGCGTATGATTCTTCACGGCTCTCGGAGACAAAGACAGCTTATAATCGCTTCACGGCTCTCGGTGACAAAGACCGCGTGTGATCGCTTCACGACTCTCAGTGACAAATATAGCGTACGATAGCTTCAGTATCTTTGAATGATAAGCTATCGATTTCCTCCATATTATAGAAGGTAAGAGTCCTGTTAAAAATTCCTTGTTTAACCGGTTACAAGTCTTATAACCGAAAAAAAAGATAATTAACGACACTCTCAAAGTACAGCTGGTTTTGCCGACCGACTCGCCAACTCCTCCTTTTGTTCAGAAGTACGAACCATGGTATTCCATCACCAATCTTTGTTTATAACTATTGAGAGTAGATAGGAGATGACTTACTTCAGCTTCCATCTCTTCTATGGATGGGAAATTGAATATGTATTAGGAGGAGAAAGAAAGAGTAACGTGACACGAGCATCCGTTTCAACCTCCACATGTTTTCAGCTGCTTAAGAGCAAACAAATGGTGCATCCAAATTGACAAAATTAGTATCAGATAGGCGAGGACAACTGGAAGCCCCCAGAAGCCTAAGATGAACCTCTAGCACAGTTTGATGCCAGTTGGATCCATACTGATAATGAGAATCGATAGCATGCAAAGTGCATTTCAGATTTTCTCTAATAGTAATACTGTTAAGAAGGTGTAATAGTTCTATGGCTCCAAGCGAACTCAACGGCTTCGGTGATACTCTTCCAGAACCATACTTCCTATGGTATGGGTGGATGCTCATCTCTAGAGATCTTCGAATTTACCGGTCAACACCTCCCGACTGAATTTCATATTTATATAGTATACCGCTTTTCTCCTCTAGTTCCAAACCTAATCTGATAAGAGAGTGACTAGAAACGACACGTCCAAATGCGTGAACTCTTAGAAATGTAGCTTGTAGTCATCACCATCTCTCAGCTGATAATGCAACTATTGAATTATATATCTACTATATTATCCTGTAGCTACTAAGTGTCTGTTTCTGAATGCAACTAGAAGATAGTAACATTCATCAATGAGTCTCCTTATATATCTGTTTATATAGCACAGAGAATTAAGAGTGGTTCTTTTATATATATGGTTATGTTTATCCAGCACGACAGGTGTTCCTTGTACTCATGAGCACAATTAAAGTAGTGGACATGCATGAAGTGCTTCAATAGATTTGTTAGCAGAAGCAACTTTTGGACTAATGGTGCCAAGTACTTTGGCTAAAACGCAACGTAGTACATTCTCCTATCAACACAATTTTCTGTGGAAACACTAGCCATGGTGGATCCATTCGAGCCCTTATTGAGGAAAAATTACAGAAGAATACGAGTAGAGGAGCAATTGCAGTGTTCAGCCTAGCTGTCCTCAGTATAGTAATTACTGAATTTGAATACAGAACAACTGCTTATATAAGAGATACAAAGTTGCGTTTCCAGCTGAGAACAATGGAAGATCTAACCTAAACGACATCTCTAGATCTTATGTATTTTGTTATTAATATTAGCCATCATTTGTCAGAAAACGGCAAGAGCTTTCCCTAGGCCTACTAAACTGCGAAAGAGTTTCTTCTCGTATAGCAGTATCTGTTTAAGATTATGGCCGCAAGTTTAGGGGCGGAAGTATCTGACTCAATTGATACTTCGAGACAGTCCTTCAGAAGATTGCAATCGTTTTTCGAACAGATACAGTACACTGAACTTGTTCAACCTATCACTGATTGTGTCTATTTTATGAATCTTTACAAACCGACCTTTCTTAGAGTATATAAGGTCAAGCGAGACGGAAGAGTACTCCGCGGTCCTCAACCTGGCTACTCTATTCAAATGTCTCCTTGGTCGTCCTGCGGATCTCTATTTGTTAAAATGGGTATTCAGGTGATAAAGATGAAATGTGTGAGTGTTTTCTTCGAGACTCTTTACATTTTCTGTGTACTTAGTATATGCAAAAGATGGATGAAGATCGGTGAGATGTTTAGTTACTTTGGTAGCAACTGTCGTTAATAACAACCAAGTACTCGTTAATGAGTTTCTGTTCTGAAGTCAATAATTTTACATTTTATAGTATCATGAATTTCAGAATTCATGAGAATATAATTTAAAATATTTAGAATAATTTTTAAAAAATGAAATTAGCATAATTTAATATATAATATTGTATGCTCATGATAAAACTATAGATTCGATAACTTGCAAAATAACTTTATTAGTGTTAAATAATTTTAATTTTTGATAAGTCAAGAAATAATTATAAATAGATATCTAAAAAATTTTATTTTCATTCTAATATTGTATAGTTAATTTTACATAAAAAATTTATTTGTCATAAAAAGTTTAAAACACAATTATCATCAAGAGAAAAACAACCCGTGAACTCCAAAGACTACATTCCTTGAAATGCAAAATTACACAGACTTCACTCCTTTAATCTTGAGGACCTCATGAACTGCAAAATCTACACCATGTTTGTGCAAAGTAGTCCATTAATTTCATAGACTGCATTGCTCTAATGTAGTGCAGTTCATGAACCTCACATACTATCTCCTTGGATTCAAAGTTGACCAATAACTTCAAGCACTACATGAGTATGGTGCAAAGTAGTCTATGAAATACATGGATTGCACTCCAACAGTGTAGAACAATATATGGTATTAGATCTGTCTAGCGTAAATTTATCTTTAGAATTCATGCACAAATTGTAGTGAAGAAAAAGAACGCATGACTTTCAAAAGCTGAATAATTTTCAAAATGATGACTTTGAAGTCTTCTCGCCAACCTAGCCAAAAAGTGAACAAATTATTATTACCACACTCTTCATGAATTCAATCAAAGATTTCACAAGTGAACTCTGAAGGCATCAGATGACAAGGACCTATGGCCGATTTGATTTTGCAGATGATGTTGTTCAATTCTGCAAGCTAAAGCTAAGTACTAGAGCTCCTTCGAGTTTCTCCAAGCGCGGGAAGGAGAAGACAAACATTTCTAGAGTTTCTAGGAGATTAAAGAGGAGGAATTTGATAGATCTGCATACCTCCAAGCAAGCACTCTAAGCACCTGCAAGAAGTTGCATTGCTTTTGGAGTCAGAATAAGACAGATCCATGCTTGCTAAATACTCGAGAGTTCACATGCATGTCTGTTCACTGTATGATAGGAAGCGAAGAGAAATGCAAGTGGCAAGAGTGGATAACGGTCATCGATGAACAAATCACGCAACTATTGAAGGAGGCTATGCTGCGAGAGACATATTCAGGTATATAAGATATAATACGAATAGTAAGCAAGATGCGAGAGAGAAAACGTATGCGTGTAAGTGGAGAAGACCATGATGTTTAAATTAACCTTCGGTCAATTATTTGAAGAATTATAATGGGTGATGCAAGAATCTCAATGGTGATAAAATGGTGAAATACATTGGTACTTCAAACTCCTCTGTCACTACTAAGTCACCACTTAGATCCTCGCTTCACACAGGTTATAATCATGAAAATGGACTCTCAAGTCGGGTCGGATCCAGACCTCTTGAGTCGAGTTCATACATGTCAAGAAGGGTCTGAACCCAAAGTTAAAAATGTGTTGAGTGTATGACTAAGTAGCGAACTCTACACTTACATTTCTGGCAGATCAGTTTTTGTCTACGTCACCAGAATATTCTCATGGGTTTCAAGGTCAATGGAAAAATGTGATGTGGATTTCTTTTTATCTTTTCCATTGGCGACCATGGCAGTCAACTGAATCACTAGATGAGAATATATGACAGCATCATCTCGACATCGCTCTTCAACGTACAGTATCTTGTCTTTCAAACGTTTTTGAGAAACAACGTATGTACCAAACACCACTACCTCATCTCGGGTGAATACATGATCTTTGTTCCACACGTTAGTCACTTTATGATCAACAAGGTTCTGCTTTGTCCGTGTATAATGCAACAAGTAATACTCTTGATCATCATCTTCCGCTTTTACAGCAAATCTCCCATTGTAAATACGTCTGAAAGACGCTCATGATCATCGCTCGCTATAATATCCTCGACTGACGAAGTCATCTCAATGCTTCCCATCATGGTGTTGGTCCTCCAAATTAGGTTGTGAAAGAACCACATTCATAATTTCATCGTCCAAATGATCAACAAGCCATCTTGCAAAATTTGCTTCTTGATCTGCTTGCTTTTCATAGTGAGAGATGCAGATGTGGAGAAAAGATGATGGAATTCTCTCAACTATGCCTCGTAGGCAAAGAGCTTCAGATGTCGCTGTGATGAACTAGTGAAATGGAAGATCAACACTGTTGTTAGGACTTGTATTGTATCCGCCTCGTAATTTCATCGTCTTGTCATAGTACTTAGTCAGTAACTGTGAAAGGTCAAACTGTGTTTTCTTTTCATAATAATGGATACCAGATGGCAAACCGTATACATTTATCATAGTTTCTAACCTCAGCGAAACGTGATCTACTATTGACTCTTTACTGTCATGTGAATAGTTCACTAAAAATTTCCTGACAACTGTGCAGTCAATGTCCGTCCAGTCAATTTGTTTGAAAATTTCTGCAAAGCCAAGTTGCTTTATCGTTCGTGTTGAGATAGTAGGCTAATTGAAGACTATCAGAACAACGATGAACAGCAGATTTGTAGATGATTGTCCTCCGTGCGATATACCTACATGCGAGGACGGTGAGCCAGAAGAGGATGTTGAACTCGAGGGTATTTGTACAAATGGTATTCCACGTCCACTCTGGTGTCTTGATTTCCTACTAGTACCAATCGTTGCTCTTGCTAAACTCTTATGTCCATATTATCCAAGAACTGGAAGAGTATTCAGATCAATAGAGAGCTCCAATATTGCAACCGGGTTATGATACTGAAAAAGGATTGATTTAGGTTGCGACCAATCCTTGAGAGGGCCGCCCAAATCTGATTCTGCAGAAGTTGGAAAACGTTGAATAGCTGAACCTTGTCTCAAACGTCATTCCCTACCACCTCTTCTTCGCCTGCGCACCTGATATATTCCTATCGGTTTGTAGTTTATCAAGGATCACGACATGATTCAATTCCTGCCATGCAACTCCTGGTATCTCAGTCGGGTACACATACTGTTGCACACCAGTTATCGGATGAGTGGTTAAACTAGGCCCATATAATTTTTCTAGTACGTGCGAATCCTCACTCAGGGGTTCGAATCGTAAATGAGGACGGTGCTTACTCTCACACAAGGTTCGTACTCTCACTGAGGAGTTTTGATTTGGAGGTTGGATGGATATATTTTCCAGTAAGGTGCATATCCTCACTCAAGGTTTAGACCCTCAATGAGGAGTTCTAATTTGGAGGTCGGGTAGATATATTTCTAGTATGGTGCGTATCCTCGTAGGGGGGTCTGGACCTTCAGTGAGAAGTTTTAATTTGGACACCGAATGGATATATTTTCCAGCAGGGTGTGCATCCTCACTTGGGATTTGTAAGTTTCAAGTTGGACGCCGGATGGATATATTTCTCAGTAGGGTGCGTACCCTCTTGAGGTTTGGACCTCAGTGAGACGATAGACAATTATATTTACTAGTAAGGTGCATACGCTCTTCGGAGTTTGGACCCTCAGTGAGGAGTTTTAAGTTGGACGTCGGTCGGATATATTTTCCAGCAGGTGCGTATCTTCACTTGGGGTCCAGACAGTCAATAACAAGTTATAACAACGGTGCCGAATGCGCCGGACATTGATGACTAAACATTTTTGTATGTAATAATATCATGATTATACATGATAAATATGATCTTAATATCACGTGACGACATCATATTTTTTTCCGTATTTCACTCTGTCAGTCTGTCTTAATAGTTATCCCCAAAGTTTAGCAGTAGCCGGGGAACACAAGTCAACGGACAAAATAAAAAAGTATTAAGATGTTAAGATGTTGTTAACCAGAGAAACTATATTGACTATACAGTTAGTAGCCATTTAGTTTTACGGTAGGGTGAAATTTTGAAGTTGCGTGAATGATTGATACACAACATCCACTAACGCCCTCAAGTACTTTTGTACAAAGATCAAAAAATCAGATGCACTTGCGAAGATTATGTCAATAACTTCTATCATTCACTATCATGGAAAGATGGTTGGTGACTATAAGGTTATAGTAGCGATATAAAGTTCTCTTGATGATATGTGTTTGTTACCATATCCATCTATGCGAGCATATTCTGTAAAAGAAGTAGTGCACTCTTTTGTTCTAGGATATGTGACACAACTACGTGTTCAAGAACACGTTGGATCTGCAAATATTAAGATGTCGCTAACCGGAGAAACTATATAGACTATACAGTTAGTAGCCATTTAGTTTGACGATATGATGGAAATTTAGAGTTGCATGAATTCTTGATACAAAACATCTTCTAACATCCACTAACACCCTCCATGCATCCACCTACAACATGAAAAATGATACCTCAAGTGTAGTTTCTCTCTAAGACTAAGAGATCTTGCTACCACTCTCCTCTGAGTGCCTAGTAAGGCCTCTTGGGATATAGAACAAGTCCTTAAGTACCTACGAGCATCCTTGTAAGACACCACGAGCTAATGGTCTAGTGATATAGTCCAAAACTAAGAACTGAGAAGTTAAACGTAAGCTTCAAGAATAGTATCGAGATGTATGATCACGTTTTACACACTCGCACATCACTAAAAACTTACCTATCTCTCGTATGCTAGCAAGCTTGCTGGCTCAGCTCGGCAGGTCAAGTAGAGTCGACTAGAACTTCGCAAATCATTTTTTCTTGAATTATTTGAGAACAAATGCATAAACACTTGTCAGTCGACAACATATCACTCATGAATCAAGCCGAATCCACTCTACGCTCGTAGAGAATCGAGGTTCTACTCTCTAAGCGCATCTACCATAGCTAGGAGCTTGAAGGCTCAACTCGAAACAAGTCGACTTTTGTCCTCGAGACATCTCTTGGAGTTGGAGCTTCCGCAGTAACATGAATACAATGTAAACTGGCCAAGAGGAAAAAACACTCCGAGAGCATGGGATTAACTTTAAAGAAAAAAATACTAAATCTAATCTTTAAAACACACGTAAACTCATAAACTAAAATCTATTCTAACGACATCTCTTAAGTTCTTTACTTCTAAAATCTTACACTGTCTCTATATTGCTCATAATGTCATTACGATGATATGAAAATAAAGATGAGGAGCTCTTCTCTATTGTTCCATTTATACATTCTAAGATTTACTTTGGTATCCTTTGATAACTCTGGCATAATTATTTTTATTGAGTTTTACTAAGATATTACTTAAGATAGAAATATTAATCACATGAGTTTCTTATATTTTCACATGAGCTTATTTCTTTATAGTCAACAACTTCTAGAAGGATTTTGGAATTCTCAAAGAATCTCAAATTTACACTCTCCCTCTACACTAGGTCTCACTAAAAAGGTTACATGTGAAATCTCTTTTTGTTTTTAATGTCCACAAAGTTAATAACTTTAGTCACCACTAATATCAAGTCAAAAAAGAGATAAAAGATATTTTCCATCTCCTTTCTATCTTTTAGACAAGATGAGAAGATTGTATTGTTCACTATTTTTATGACTAATTTAATATCTTCTTAAAGTACTTGGGCAGCAAATAAACATTCTCCACACTTAGTTATAACTAAACACCTTACTAACAAACAAACTTCTTATGTGTAACGTAGGTCGTTAGCGTTCGTACTCCGCTCTAATTACTATTCTTTTCATCTTTCTGGTTAACTATGACTTTTAGCTCAGTCGATGTACATTCTTGATTGTAAATAGTTCTTCCCTTAAAAGAGTGAATTATCGAAGCTCTCTTTCTTGTTGTGGCACTAGTAGCAATTTGCAAGGTCAAGATATCCTTGCCCACAAGGTTACATTACTCTAGAGCACTTTTTTGCACACTCTGTATCCAGCGTATGATGGAGTGACTTTTCTATGATTCACGTAGGCATCATAACCTGCCCTCTCGACGTAATTTCCATACAGAAATCCTTTAGTGAGAATGTGCATCTTGCAGATGAAAGCTTAGCTTTAGAATCCATCTGTGGTCTTCGTCTTTGTCTCTTTCTCCTTCTGCTGTTGTTGCCTTAATTCATCTTGAGCTTTTGGAGAACGATCGACTTGCTCTCCAACACCTTCTTTATGCGTATCGAATAACACACTTTTTTCTTGCTGATCTCACTCTAGAGATTTGATATTCATCCATATGTTTCGGTTTAGAATCTTATTTGCTCTAGGAGTGACCGTCTCATGGGACCTAATTTTCATGCCTTGATAGAATCTCGACAAGAAGGAAATATGGTTCAGAGAAGAGACCCTCAGGGTGTCTGAGCTCTTGCATCTAGTCGTCCGTCTGCAGAAAAACAAACCAGCGACGGTGTGAGCTCGTCGAAAATGATACAGACATATGTACATTATAAAGGATGTGGAAAATTTCTGTTATACACCAACTCCCCCTCTAATTGTGAGCAAGCCACGCCTAAACGATGATGATATATGAATTTCGATAGTCGCATCTGGTAGAGAACTTTGTACCCTTGTGATTCGATCAGATCGATCTTTGAGAACTAGTGCGGACATCTCCGAAAGAAGTAATGGCGCTACTCAACAGAGAACTGAGTACGCAAGCCAAAGAAACAAAATCTAGCAGAGAAGAGTCTGGGAAGATTCGAGCCGAAGTCTCTTCGCCCGAAGTTGATCGACCATCCGAATTGCGGAAGTTGGTGGCAGATCAACCTAAGAGGACTGTTTCAGTGATGAGCCCTCATTACTAGTCCATAAGAGCAACCTGGAATCGTCAAGTGCGAGTGCTTACAACCACCACACAACATCGACCTGACGAGGATTCAGACATGCTACCCGGTAAGCTCAAGACTGTGTGTCTGGAGACACCTCCGACTGCTTTCATGCAACACGAACAAGCCTCGTAGGTCAAATAACTTGCTGAGTTGCGAACAATCCTAACTACAGTCCCCTTCACTCATATGCGATCGACTGTGTCCAAGCTGTTGGAATCATTCGATTGATAAAACTCAAGCAAGGATGCAAGTTGAGTTGCCATGTTGCTGCTAAACTCCTGTGTCTCCTTGCAATACACGACAGACGTTCGAACAAGATCATTCTCTCTCTTGGTCTGATTTCCCGCTATTGAGCTCTTCGGCTGTACTGCCCGCTTCCTACATCTGTTGCCGCTATTTACACATCAGCATGGACGGGACTGTGAGCTGGCAGCATGAACGGGACTGTGAGCTGGCATGCGCAGTCTGACATGTCATCTCAAACCGGGACCACTGCTCCTTGCCAGTCAGGGATAAGATCAAGCAATAACGTGTTTCCAAGGGTGTGATCAAGCGCAGGAAACGTATTGGGGTATGATCAAGCCAATTGCTGCTTCAGAGATGATCAAAAGAATTCTAACCGACAAGAAACTACGTTCATCGGTGTACCACAAACTACTCGCTCAACTCCTCTCACCTCTGGTATTAATGATATGGGTGGTTAGCTCGTATGGGTTTTGATCACATGCAGCAGAACACAGCAATATCCAATTGGAATAGCATCATAGCTAGCTCCGCACAACTGCTGCTTGGTTTGTTCAACCCCCTAATATACAGTTCATTCGCCGGGTAAAGCTGTAGATAGATCCTAAGTCTAGTCCTCCGTCTCTTACCTCGGATCTTGCCTTGATTGTCCCTTCGTGGAACGTTGAGCCTAGTGAGACAGCTGGCTAATGTCTAAACAATAAACCTATATCAAAATCTCTACATTCCACCTTCCGAACGAGAGTTGGTCGCCCATGCTAGTGGTCGATTCTTGCGTGTGCCAACCTTGAGTAGGAGTCAACAACTGAATTGTCTGCAATTTGCAGAGAAAGACTCTTGACGTTGATGCTCTTGTGAAGTCAAGTTCATGAGACCTGTCATCTGACTTAGATCAAACTCTTGCGAAGAAATTTTTCAGAATCTTGACAAGTCCAGTACTATAGCTAGTTCATGGGACCTGTTATCTGAGATCAAACGCGAGAAAATTTCTTGAAATCTTAACGTTCTTGTCTTGTCTGGTCCAGATTGTCATTTCTGATATCAACAATCTCCGTGAGGAAATTTCTCAGAATCCTAATGTTCTTGATCTTGTCAAGTCCAGTTTTGTCATCCGAGATCAACAAACTCCGTGAGGAAATTTCTTTGACTCCTCATGTTCTTGACATCATCTAGTCCAGTTCATGCGACTTATCAGATTAGATGAACAAACTTCCAGGGAAATTTCTTGAGATCCTGTTCTCGTCATTGTCTACTCACTTACATACAACCCATTATCTGAGATCAGGGAACTCGCAAGGAAATCTCCCATACTATGAGAACTATGTACTAAAAGAAAAATGTTAATGTAAGATATATGGCCTTTCAAACCGACAAATAAGCTTTTCGGACTTGTGCTAGCTTGTGCTTGAGCACAAGGAGCCTGTAGCAGCAGCTCTACCAACGATATGGTTGAAATTACACGAAGAGGTATGAAACTGAGCGCGAGCGTGATCACAGACGTCATAATTATACTGTACTTGCCTAGCTTCTTGACTGTTACTCGAAGTCCTCCAGCCACCTGTTACGGCTTGACAAGCTCGACACACAAGCTGCTAGCTCGTGCTTGAGCACAAGGAGCCTGTAGCAGCAGCTCTACCAAAGATATGGTTATAATTACACGAAGAGGTATGAAACTGAGCGCGAGCGCGATCACAAACGTCATAATTATATTGTACTTGCTTAGCTTCCTGACTGTTACTCGAAGTCCTCATGCCTGAGCTCGAGGAAGTTTGAAGAAGTTCCGACTCAAGCTCCTTTATATAACTACAAGCATATGATCTGTAACCAAATTTGTAACTGTGACGAGCTCGAGGAAATCTGAGCCCGGACTGCAGGACTGTCGATGTAGGCTAGGACGCATACCAAAAGCTAACCGTGATGAGTACTAATGATTATACAAAAAAGCTAACAGAATAAACCCGAATCATCTCTATATGCGAGTATGACAATTATACTACTTTCGTGCGACGACCACAGGAAGTGAAACAGTCGATAGTACATTTACAACAAACAAGGTGCAAGGACGACTCATCTGATAAATCTGGAACTTCGTCTTGGAGCTTCGACTGTCGATGAATAGATACTCGGCTCGCAGTCTTTATCATGAGAAGTGGTAGTTGCTTCAGGTTTCTCTCTTAGGAAGGTATTTGACTTCAAGGTACTTCAAACCATAAACCCTCCTGACCACAAACAGCAAAACGGTACGATAAGATAAGACGAGGGTATGGCTGGTATCTCCTCCGGCATGCCCGTAGTCAGCAAAACGGTACGATAAGATAAGACGAGGGTATGACTGGTATCTCCTCCGAGCTTCTGCTACAGAATACCCACAACCGGTTAAACCAATCTTCTCCTCTAGTCTCCAACCTGTATTATTTGAGAACTAACTTTTGCTTGAACAGCACCCTCGAGGTTACTGAAAAGTAGCCGGTCACTAATACCAAAGGTGCATGGAGATGGTTAGAATGCAAACTATGGACTGTAATCGACGGTAACGTACAGCAAGTCAGGTACTCGTGCATAGTAGTCACCTACTCCACCTGTCGATAGAGGAGGCAAGTATTGAACCCTTCCTTAGTTCAATACTAACTCTTTCCCACGGAAGAGTTAGAAATAAACTAGATGTCTCATTCAAATTAATATGTATTTGCTACCAGCCTCTCTCCCTCTCTTTCAACTTTTGGAAACGCGTTTCTTTACTTTCTCCTTTATGGGATATGTCTGGACTATCTGTAACTCTAGGCGCACCTTACACTTAACATTTAGAGAGAAAATTTATTTTCTTCACAACTTAATGCACAATTTCACATAATATGTATCTTTTTCTGACATCTGACAAAAAGTTAGCATTCACGACAACAGTACCCTGAGGTCATAATGGTATCGCTCTCTCCTCCAGCGTTTAAACCCCGTCTATGAGTATAAAAAAAATATTCCTTTTCTTCTCCCAGTGTATTTTGATTTGAAGAAAACTTTCCGTTTTGTTCGAAGAAACATATAATCTTCATCTTAAAATTTCTCTGTCTATACCCAATAGTTTGTTTCGAGATGAATCTTAACTTGTAAGGTTGATGAATAGTTTTAAGTTGATTCATTATTTCACAATTCCACGTTAGGATAGAGATGCAGTCACTAAAATTATTTTCTGAATAACGGTTAAATTTCCCAGTTTCAGAAAGTAAACCCATAAATACGATATTGTAGGTCACCAGGAGCACTTGTAGTCATAGATCAGCTTGAAGAAACATTGACCCAAAACCCATCACAGTGCATTTTCACCTGCAACTTTAGCTTGTCATTTTTCTCTAACTTGACTTAAATTTCGTGTAACATGCATATTCCTTTATTTGGTTGTGTTCCAGTCACAGAGAGCGCTTATTGATAACGAAGAGCTTTAGTTTTGCTGTCCCTTCGATCTTTTTGTGGTTCGTACAAATTCCTCCCACATCACTAATTGTGACTATTAGGGCATGTCAAAGTAATGGTTCCGAACTCCGGAATATTATGATTGGGTTCCGACGACAAAAGGTACTTTCACGAAGTTTTCCATCATATCTCTGTCAATTCCGGTCATCAGCATGAGCTTCAGAGCATGAGCTTAATATTTACCTGTATATTACATGTCAGAACTTCCGAGAAAACCTCATAAGTCATGTAAGTTCAATCGCACACCAGGAACCATAAGGTGTACTTTCAGAAAATAGATTTTGTGCAAGATTTAATGTATAACCTAACTTTTCATCTAATAAGCATGCTCGGTTAACTTCAGGAACTTTTGTTTCTTTTATATTATCGAGAATGTTATAAATATTATATAAAAATTAGATTAAATTCTAACAAAATCAAAATTAAACTTAACTATTAAACATTAATCATTCTGGAAACAGTAGCAAAGTCAGTAAAAACCCCATAAGGGAAATGCAAGGCCATCTATTTCTGAGGGTACAAGTGTGATGACCTACCGAAGCAAAAAGATACATTAATCCATTAAGCTTGCAGCACTCTTCGTCTTCAGATGGAAAAGATGAATAAGCAAGCATATGGATTTTCAAACAACATTGTTTGTCTTCATTAGGAAAACAATGTTCAGACTGTTCATATTCACCTGTTCCGAAGAACTCTACCATAACAGTGACGATAAATAAGACAAGCAAAAGTAATATTAGTTAACTCTGAGATGCACTAGTAAAAAAATACTCATCACAACAGGAATGTTTCCAGCTAATAGTCTTAGCTCAACAATAGCTTCACATTTGAGAATATATTCACGTGCTTCTTGTTTCCTTTTCAGATATATGTGCTTTTTAAAATATAGTGAAATCTGTGCTATTCATTTTAAGCTTCTCCATCTGAAAGATCTGTGTGTTCTGGAGACGTGAATCACATTACCATCATTTTATTTTTAGAATCTTTTATCAGATCTTCTACCCCATCTGCTACTTGCAGTAAAATTTTAATTTTAAAAATAAAAAATACCACAAGTGGTGTGCAAGAATACAGTTCCTTTGATGATGGATGTAATGTCAATGCAGACGAGGAAGTTAAGCCTAGGATAGCGCTTCTCGACAGTACGATAACTATTACTATCTCCGTGATAAGTGTAAAATTTCACTTTTCGAAATAAAGTAGCAAAATTTCTTAGTTTGAAATCACAATATATGGGTAAAGACTGGTGCTTGGTCAATAAGCAGAAGACAGATACATATTTTACAGAAAGTTTTCCTGAAATCTCCACAGAGTCCCCGCTCTCCTGAACATTCACGATTCAGTTGCGAATAAACAAATAATTTTTCTTTTCAAATAAAGTAGAATGAATAATAATAAAATTATTTCTCATACACATGACGAGGACGGTGAGTTTTTAGTTTACTATGTTCTTCTCGGTAACGGGGCTGACATATGCATGCAACATCAGGTTCTGACAAGAGGGAAGGAAGAGGTCAAGTAAAGAAAAAACAAAACCAAAAGAAAAGAAAAGAAATTGCATGTGCTCAGGAGGGAAATATACTAACCTATCTGGTTAGAAACACAACACAAAACGTGCATGGTAACTAAACTTGTTCTTTTACGTTCTTCAGAGAGCCTCAGGACTTTTGTACACTCAGATTGGTTCCGGAAGATCTCATGCTGTTGACACATGCCTCAGTGTCCTTTTCTTTTAACCAGTTATGCATGCCTCATGACACTGAATGAAATGAAAATAGAAATGAAAATGGAAATGAAAATGGAATGGAATTACTTGTGATGGAATGATTGTTGTTTGAACCAACTCAGCGGACTAGTACAGTCAAATTTCATTATAATCACATTTGATAGAGTCTCATTAACGATATAAGTACAATTTATGAGATAATTTTAAAAAATTTGTCATCGTTATTATCACATTCGATATGGTCACATACAAATATAAACATATTTTATAGGGCAATAGATTTCTTTTCTTAATAAAAATCTTTCGTTATTGTCACTATTACATGATATATACACATTTGAGTCACTATAAATATAATTATAAACCTAAATAGAGTTAAATTATTCATGGTGATTTATATTTCACATAGTTTTTTATCACTCATTTTATCAATTTTGATAATTATCTAGTTATCTTTGATGTTCAAGTCATCTAACCAATGTAACTTAAAAACTAAGACTTCTTTTTTAGTTTCAAACTGTCACATGAATTCCATACTTTGTTTAACATTATATATCAATATATCATGTTTTAATGTATTCTTAAATAATTCAATACTAAAAATCCTCTAACAGATTAGAGGCGATAGTATAAGGGAGTGGAAAAGAAATGAGTAAGGGGGCGAAGATTTCAGAGACAAACTGGAGGACGAGGAAGGATTTAAAGAGAATGGAAAGAAAATTAATAGACGGATGGAAAATTCAGCATGCACTTTTATTCTCATCCCTCACTCGAAGGAAGAAAAAAATGATTATCCTCTTCAACTTGCATTCTTAAAGTGTTAATTTGAATTAAACATGGATTTTGAGCGTTTGTTGTAATAGTATATTAATATATATTTACGTTTTTATATTTATGTTTAATTTAATATTAATCGACAGTTATTCACTTGTTATTCATGCATCTACATCTTGTGTTGTGATAGGTATATATTTTTTATATCTAACGAGTACGTAGAAAAACTACTATTGAAATCCATACACAAACTTAGAGTTTCTGATTTTAATATTTAGACCATTGATATCCAAATATTAGATAATTTAATAATAAATTTAGAACTTTCAAATTTCAAAACCATACTATTTAGTTATTGTTTTAAGACATTTTAGGTGAAACTTTTGGAAAATCATAATGGATTTAAAAAATACTTGGGAAATTGGAGTAATTTATTTGAAAAGAAAAATATTATAAAAAAGAAATCTGTTATAAAACTTTCTTGCCCAAAAGATAACTAGATATCATACTGATTTCGAGGTCTTGATCCTCCTTCCATTCCTAATGCTGGAGCCTATTGATGAACTTGTAAGGGAGGTAAATCAATAATTGATCTAAAGATTTTAAAACTGGCAAGTGAGACAAAAGATTTTTTTCTCCTTTCTTTATTTGAGATAACTTTATAGTCTAGGAGGGAACTCTTATCTGTCATTTCTTGATATGTATATTTTTAAATCGACAATGGATGTTCTCAATTTATTCTAGGTTTATTATCTACCAGAAAGGTAGAATGTACAAAAGTTGGAACGTAGAAATGGATGAAAGTTATTCTAAATATGACTACAAGATTTTGAGAATCATCTTCACGATTATCTACATACACTTTCGGATGTACTGAAGATCATAAAGAATTCAGTACTATCATTTGAGGTTTAGGATCTATCACTAAGGTGTTAAACACATTATACTTGGGATATTTTTCCAAAACAGATTGAATGTTTTGAGGTATACAAGTTTAGATATTTTGTTTGCAGTCTTACAACTATCAATCGAAAAAAAAAAATAAAAAAAAAAAATATTTAAAAAATTATTAAATATTTTAAATTATATTCTCATGAATTTTGAAATTCATGATACTATAAAATGTAAAATTATTGACTTCATAACAGAAACTCATTAACGAGTACTTGGTTGTTATTAACGACAGTTGCTACCAAAGTAACTAAACATCTCACCGATCTTCATCCATCTTTTGCATATACTAAGTACACAGAAAATGTAAAGAGTCTCGAAGAAAACACCCACACATTTCATCTTTATCACCTGAATACCCATTTTAACAAATAGAGATCCGCAGGACGAACAAGGAGACATTTGAATAGAGTAGCCAGGTTGAGGACCGCGGAGTACTCTTCCGTCTCACTTGACCTTATATACTCTAAGAAAGGTCGGTTTGTAAAGATTCATAAAATAGACACAATCAGTGATAGGTTGAACAAGTTCAGTGTACTGTATCTGTTCGAAAAACGATTGCAATCTTCTGAAGGACTGTCTCGAAGTATCGATTGAGTCAGATACTTCCGCCCCTAAACTTGCGGCCATAATCTTAAACATATACTGCTATACGAGAAGAAACTCTTTCGCAGTTTAGTAGGCCTAGGGAAAGCTCTTGCCGTTTTCTGACAAATGATGGCTAATATTAATAACAAAATACATAAGATCTAGAGATGTCGTTTAGGTTAGATCTTCCATTGTTCTCAGCTGGAAACGCAACTTTGTATCTCTTATATAAGCAGTTGTTCTGTATTCAAATTCAGTAATTACTATACTGAGGACAGCTAGGCTGAACACTGCAATTGCTCCTCTACTCGTATTCTTCTGTAATTTTTCCTCAATAAGGGCTCGAATGGATCCACCATGGCTAGTGTTTCCACAGAAAATTGTGTTGATAGGAGAATGTACTACGTTGCGTTTTAGCCAAAGTACTTGGCACCATTAGTCCAAAAGTTGCTTCTGCTAACAAATCTATTGAAGCACTTCATGCATGTCCACTACTTTAATTGTGCTCATGAGTACAAGGAACACCTGTCGTGCTGGATAAACATAATCATATATATAAAAGAACCACTCTTAATTCTCTGTGCTATATAAACAGATATATAAGGAGACTCATTGATGAATGTTACTATCTTCTAGTTGCATTCAGAAACAGACACTTAGTAGCTACAGGATAATATAGTAGATATATAATTCAATAGTTGCATTATCAGCTGAGAGATGGTGATGACTACAAGCTACATTTCTAAGAGTTCACGCATTTGGACGTGTCGTTTCTAGTCACTCTCTTATCAGATTAGGTTTGGAACTAGAGGAGAAAAGCGGTATACTATATAAATATGAAATTCAGTCGGGAGGTGTTGACCGGTAAATTCGAAGATCTCTAGAGATGAGCATCCACCCATACCATAGGAAGTATGGTTCTGGAAGAGTATCACCGAAGCCGTTGAGTTCGCTTGGAGCCATAGAACTATTACACCTTCTTAACAGTATTACTATTAGAGAAAATCTGAAATGCACTTTGCATGCTATCGATTCTCATTATCAGTATGGATCCAACTGGCATCAAACTGTGCTAGAGGTTCATCTTAGGCTTCTGGGGGCTTCCAGTTGTCCTCGCCTATCTGATACTAATTTTGTCAATTTGGATGCACCATTTGTTTGCTCTTAAGCAGCTGAAAACATGTGGAGGTTGAAACGGATGCTCGTGTCACGTTACTCTTTCTTTCTCCTCCTAATACATATTCAATTTCCCATCCATAGAAGAGATGGAAGCTGAAGTAAGTCATCTCCTATCTACTCTCAATAGTTATAAACAAAGATTGGTGATGGAATACCATGGTTCGTACTTCTGAACAAAAGGAGGAGTTGGCGAGTCGGTCGGCAAAACCAGCTGTACTTTGAGAGTGTCGTTAATTATCTTTTTTTTCGGTTATAAGACTTGTAACCGGTTAAACAAGGAATTTTTAACAGGACTCTTACCTTCTATAATATGGAGGAAATCGATAGCTTATCATTCAAAGATACTGAAGCTATCGTACGCTATATTTGTCACTGAGAGTCGTGAAGCGATCACACGCGGTCTTTGTCACCGAGAGCCGTGAAGCGATTATAAGCTGTCTTTGTCTCCGAGAGCCGTGAAGAATCATACGCGGTCTTTGTCAGCGAGAGCTATTACCCAACAACTATTCTCTTCTAGGAAGTGTGTGGCATACAGTACCGGGATAGTGACTCTCCCTACTGTTTTCTAGGTCGGGCCGCAATGGTGGAGATAGTCCAGCCGACACCCACACATCGTCATAGCTAGGTCAAGCCTCAATGGTGGGGATGGTTCCCTCGTAAAAGGATGCCCGCATCCGGCACAGTTACCCTGCCGGAAAATACATAGACTCGGCCGGTGAGTCTTCCTACACAACGATACATTGTGAAAGGAAAGTCTCAGTGCGAGAAAACGGAGGAAAGACGCAGAGATAGTCTCGTAGTAGTGTAAACCGAGTTGGAAGAAAGACGCAAAGACTGACTCGTAGTAATGGAAAACCAGACGCCTTCTTATCGCGCTAAGAAACTCCCCTTTATGTATCTGACAATAGAGCTCTCTAGCATGTAGTGCGTGTCTCCCAAGGTGTTGAGGACCGAATTGTTTTGACAACAATTAGGAAGCACTCTTTGGGACCTTCAGCAAGTAGTGCAGTGGTAAGTGAGGAACGACGTGAGGAGCGAGTGTCGGAGAACAGTAGAGTTTGTGTTTAATTTATGCTTGTAGGCTTATACCGGTCAGTCATCAGTGCTCATCACTCACGATGGAGGAAGAGCGGCCGCCATCACTCAGAATGGAGGAAGAGAGGCCTATCGATATTTACCTTTCTGGATCAGTTACACAGTTTCTACCTGAGATGGTGCTTACAGTGGTTGGAGGCGATGCAGGACTCACGCATCCAGTAAAACTGGTGACCAAAGTTCTGCAAATGCACAGAGAGTGGAATGCTGCAGCAGAAGACAAATATCCAAAAGTTGTCTACTGTCATGTCTGCGATATCCCAGGGCCAACGCAGTTTGAGTGTTG
This sequence comes from Asterella californica, assembly GCA_036924285.1. NCBI lineage: Eukaryota > Viridiplantae > Streptophyta > Marchantiopsida > Marchantiales > Aytoniaceae > Asterella > Asterella californica. The sequence continues at coordinate 2,145,039 of JAYKYS010000013.1, forward strand.
GGATGTTCGGAACTACACTTGTAAAGATGTTCCAGTTCCTCGTAGAACTGGAAAGTATCTTCAAGTCATGTATCTCGGTGAACCTTTGTCCAACGTTGCTCGCATCTCCCAACCTTTTGTGGTGAAGCATGGTCCCCCCAGTCGAATTATAGTCCGCGGGGGAACAATAGGAGAACAGTTGGAACAGCTCGAGGTTGAGGTGGTCGATATGTACGGAAATCTGTGCTATGAGTGTCCCGGGAAGCTCTGGTTCACCTTGACTGTTAACAAAGACAGAATACTTCCCAGAGATGGAATCAATAAGCCTTGTCAACTGCTCAGCAGCTCCACAGGAGATCTCATTGCGGGTGCCTGCAGGTTCGACAAGTTTGAAATCGGCACTGGGATCGAAGGAATATATCACATGCAGGTTTGGTATGGCAGAGAGGATGTTATTTCTTCCCCAATCATAGCGGGTCTGATTACCTCTGGGAGTATAGCCCAATATGTGTTCAAGCGCTCAACGGACTTACAATATTGGACTAAGGTTATCACGCTCAACATATATATCAAATAAGCAGACCTAGTTTGCCCTTCTTATTTGTTTATGTGCTCGTATTATGCTGAGGGCCTAGGCTTCCTGATGTCGCGTGATCATAAGAATATTTCTTACATTTTGACCAGAAAAAGGGCGCTTTAGGATGTGGTATGCATCTAATATAGACCACTCAGATCCCAACCGCACTGGCCTTAAACCAGGAACTGGAGTCAAAGGCGCAACTAAAGTCCGAAATTCCTGAGGGGCTAGATCACTTGAGAGCTCGTTTGGCGACACTCCAGATCAAGGACAGGCTCTTGGAAGGTACGCGTATCTACTGCAGATAGTTATTCTCAGAAGTCTTGAGCACTTTAGGTAAATTTCTAGTGAGGTTTCTATGTACACTTCTAGAAATACTGAGAAGGATGAAAGAATAGCGGATAACCTCATTCTTGACAGATCTACAAGATGCATGGATCCTCAACAGTTGATCCTGAGCACCTTCTAATGAAAATTGGGATTCTAGCTATACTACTAACATAACAAAAGGTCTAGCTTGTACAGATGCTCTTCGTTATATACTGACACTGCAATTGACAAGCCTTAGCAACGATGAGGGTGTTATGTCAAACCTGATGTCATCTCTATCTATCTACAGCGGGTATTGATGAGTTGAGAGAGAAGAAAAGAAGATTAAAGGCGGTTCATGTGAAAGATGAGAGGTTCTTGGTAAGGGAGAGGCTCTTGGACCGTGAGGTAAAGACGAGAGAGAATGTGAAGAAGGCAATAGAGGAGCTTCCGGCGCCGCTATCATCTCCTCTGGGCATTTGTGAGAGAAGGCGCCAGAGCCTAATGGAGACTGGTTCACCATCGAATGACATTTTCGACATGGTGGTAATGCTAGCTGAAGTAGAGGATCTCCGCTTTAACAGGTAACCTCTTATCGTTTGATACCATCTTCGTAACCTTTAAGATTCTATTCATGAGACCATCTTCGTAACTTTTAATGATTCTGTTTATGATACCGTCTTCGTAACTATTAATGAATCAGAATCTATCTCTGATACCGTCTTCATAAAATATTAATGATTCATAGCTCGAAGTACGTGGTTCTGATAACCAAAGAATAATATGCTGTAATTCCGACTTTAGCAGAAGTTATGATCAAAGGAAAACGTTGGTGAGCATGATAGACCCAAATAGAGCCTCAATTATATTTGAGATATTACATCTTATGAATCGGATTTATTTTCTCTGCATGCATGTACAGCATCCTCTCAGTATACCTAGGAGTCAGCAACATGCTGACAATCGTCTGCGAGACTCGTAAGGAGCAGCAAGAGCTGAAGGAGATTTGTGAGAGCAATGGACGATTTGAAATTCTTTCCATTGAGGCACTGAACGCTAGGTACGTGCCAATATATCCACTCGCCGCTCTGAGTATTTCTCTCCGTATTGATGAGCAAGAGTCTGAATAGTTGGTTGTTTGCCATGCAGTTCTCGTGATGTACCAACATATTACTATCATCGTCAACGACTTCTCAAACTTCCGGAGCCGTCGTGGATTGATGGAGAGAGACCAGAAGGGTTTTTGGGTTTTGCAGTAAATTTCATCCACCTCAAGCCTGATCACTTAAACCTTCGCGCCATTCTCTTCTACCACCTTCTGGGCGACGCCCACGTGTATGATACCGAAGGGAACATGAAAATTGGACTCCAAAGTCTGCGGCATCCACAAGGAGCAATGTCTTTGGATGGGTCCTTGGTCACGTATCCACATCGACACCGCGTAGGTCGAAGGTAAGAAGCTCCGAAGTCCTGCTTATTCAAACAAAACATTAATTCTTACTTCATCATGATCCAAACAGCTAGTTCTTATAGTAAGTGATAATTATTACATGACATGATCTTCTTATACATGCTCGGAGGGAGTTCAGGTCACTGAGTGTTGGAACTGAGAAGTAAATATGAGAATGGAGTATACTAACTAGTGAATGGTGAACCTCACGTGCCTGCAGTTTAAATTTTATGGATGTGTGATGGTTGTGCAGTGATCCCACGATCACCTTTCCCTCAATGCGTTTCGACGAGCGATTTGAGTGCAGCTTGGTGCCACCAGGTCGTGATGTTTTTGAGAGGGAAAGGACGTGGCACGATCTCAGAATGCAGATCATGGAGCGACGGGAGAAAGAAGAAAGGTGCGAGAGACGAATAGACGGCATCACCGCGCAAATTGCACACTGGGAATCTATGTTTGCCCGCTTACCAGCACGTCAGAATAAAGTGGAGAAGGAGGTGGAATATCTTGCCAAAGAGATCGCCACCCTAAGACTTGCCGCTGACCGCATCGACTACACATTAACGAGGAGGGAGGAGTACAAGATGTTCCTCGTGAAACATTGATCAACGCTTCGTAAGGCTAGCAGGAGATCCATTATGCAGTTACTGTATCTTTCGTAAGAACTCTGTTTAGTACTACACAGAAGTATGACAATATATCTAGAGACTTACCTCCATGCTAGTTCTCGTAAAAACATTAGAGGGTGTGAAAGTTAGTAACGGAGAATCTGTAATGGGAATAAGGAGAAAAGCAGTACTTTATCAAGGTTGACTTTGTACAGAACTGTGGATTGCTAACGGGTGCCGTTGTCCTTGTGAGTTGACAGGACTATTTCAATTTCTTAAATTTTTTTCTCTTCTGAAATTCTCGACTGCCGAAACAAGTGAAACACAAGTACTGATCATTCAAAACTCCCGGCCGCTTTTTTCTCCAGGTGCCTCCAGGCCAGAAGACGTCGGCGGACTGCTGGCCGAAGGCGTAACTCTCACCAGAAAGCGAAGAAGATTCAGCAAAGTTTCACACACTTTGACCTTACATACATACTAAACGAGAATACTTTAGAAGAAAGTATTTTCATGGTATCCATGTACCGTTTTTGGGGCACATCCTCACGAAACTCTCTATTGCCGAGTTTTTTCTCACCATACCAAAGTGTTTAATGCATTTACATGAATCTTCTTAGAACTTAGAGATCGAGATGGTCAAATAGTATGTGTCACTAGTTCTAGATCTCAAGGTTTGATCATGAATTACCTTCCGAAATTCGCTTCAGGAAGAAAATTAAAAATTGATCAGTTTATGACGTTGCACAGCTCACTGACAGGTGATAGTATTGTGAGGAAAAGATCTCCTAGATATATTTCTTTTACATGATCATTGACTTCCAAGCCCTGTGTTTCAAAATACCTGTCAGTGATAGAATCCGTTTCTATGAGTACACAAAAGAATCTGATTCAGTGACCGACTAAAACTGCCTTTACATATACTAATACACACTGGATGCTGTTTCGAACAAGGATTTTATGCTGTTTCTACAGAATATTATGTTCGCAGTAGTCAGTAGGCATTCTGCTCATTGTTATATATTTCCATATTGCAACAGGTTCCCTAGAACTTGTTTCCCCAGCTCGGCATCCTTTAGTAGCATGCGTTTCGTGTGAGCATCCGGTATCTGCACATTCGATGTAAGCGTATTAATAACTTTTGGAGCTAAACTCAAATGTTTGGATCCTTCCTTCATAGATATCTATTTGACCAAATGCTTAAATCGCTTTTTCTAAAAAGTGAGACTTACTGTGACACTGTATGGTGGAACTCTGAACTTCATATGCACACTAATTAGCCTAAGACCTAAGGATTACATTAAGTTGTGAGTTGACAGTTGACAGGACTATTTCAATCTCTCAAGGTTTAAACGATTCAGTTTATACGGTTTCTGGTTTAAACGGTTCGGTTCACTTTCGGTTAAAGTTTAGATTTTCTTTAACCAATTCGGTCTAGAACGGTTCAGTTCAGACTTTCGCAAACCGGTTTGAACCGAACTGGGGCCGAGGCCTATGAGATACCACAGTGGTGAGTACCGATAAAGTGGTGAGTATCCGAGAATTTATATATTCTCTTGTGAATTTACCTTTTACATATCTACGGAGCTCCGTCTCACAGGAAGACATTTTCAAGTTGCCCAAGTGCTGCTCAGAGGTACAATGGGTGCGGAAGGGGAGAGAAGGTGCAAATGGTGCAATGTCCGATATACACTCAGCTGCCTTGTTTCTGTTAAGTGCACAATCTTGCACCTTAAAATATAGCACCAGAGTTTTCTCCTTCCAAATGCGTACGTGTAATTTCATAAAATTAGCACCTTTCTCACAGATGGGCATTTTTTCAATCAATTGAAATAGCACCTATAGTATTAGCACCTTCTGGACATATAGGTTTTTTCAATCGTTCGAAAGAGCACCTATAGTATCGAAGTGCGATTTTGGAATTGCCCTCAAGATCACCTATAGTATAATTAGCATCTTTTGACAGATAAGCACTTTCAATAGTTCGAAAGAGCACCTATAGTATCCAAGTGTGATTTTAGAATTGCCCTCAGATCACCTGTAGCATTATCACCTTTTGACGTACAGATAGACACTTAGCTTTCAGTCGTTCGAAAGAGCACCTATAGTATCCAAGTGCGATTTTACGTCCTGAAGCTGAAGTGCTTTCCAAGTTCAAGCTGGTGCTTGGTTTTCATTAATTATAACATGCATATATATATAAATCTCACTTGGTAAAGAAACTACATCGGGATGAGATTCACATTTCTCAGACAACATTTGCACTGTGTAATTATATACATATGAGCACCATGACTGAGAACGAGAGTCCTGTGTAGATGGCTTCGCTCGAGGTTGAGATTCACTAGCTTGAACAGTACTTTTAAATTGTCAAGAATTTTCATTCCGAGCAGTTAGACACGATCAGGTTGTTGTACAGACAGTATCATTTTTACTGAGATTTGAAACTTACATGCTGTTTGCACAGTCGGATGACACCATTCACAGATAACGGTGGGTTGACAATAACTATCTTATGATCTAAAGCCCACAGAACTAATCGATCAAGTAACATCTCGTTAGAATCTGCAGAATGACCAACAAAAGGTTGTCTCTTCATTCGTTTCCCATCGATGCTAGATAGTAATTTATTAGCTTGATTGTTTTCTTGAGCCATGAACGTTTTCAGATTGCTGTAAACATCCTGTTTTCGACTCAATCCCATTGCAAACATCGCAATAGTCAACTTGCTTTTCCGATCGAATAATTTGAAGATCAGATCTGGGTCTTCAACTATCTGTTTAGAGATAACAAAACATGTTAAGAACTAGATTCAAGCTAGATTGAATAAACAGATTTAAGAACTAAAAAAGAAGACTCGATATTACCTTCACTTGAATAAAAAGATGCTTCTTGATACTCAAGGAACTCAAGGAAACATATCTAGTCTCAAGCTGCACTGTCTAAATTCGTAACGTAGTCTGTAAAGCAAATCTAAAGATCGATATGCATGAGGTTTAGAAAATGTTTACCTCTTGGGTCGCTTGAAAAGGAGGAAGGTTTGGATCAACAGCTTGTAATACAGGCCGGCTAGGTCTCGAAACAGTAGAGATCTGACAATCTATTGATCGCGATCGTATCACAGTTGACTGATAATTCTCCAGTAATGTTGGTCGTGATCGTATCACAGTTGGCGATGATTGTGCATCCGATGTTACAATTCTGCAATGCAATCCTGATTAATATTGAATCTCAAATGCAATTTTGCACAAAACTATCTACTATATCTAATACAAGGATGTTCGCTTTTACAAAATTGAAAGCTAACGTGTACATACCTAGAAGGTGCTCCACTGGGCCAGCTATATTTGAACTGGGCTTGTTTTGATTCATTCCTGGATCCAACTGTAACTTCCGCACTGGTTGTGGAATGTGACGTGCTTTTCTCTTAAACAAGAGTGTAGACGATGCAGTCCTACCTGGCACTTGAACATTAACAAAAGGCTCTGTCTTGTTATAGATATCCATGATTGGTCTTTTGCCTTGAGCTATCTTGCTGGTAGTATCAGTGTCAGCTGACTCAAGAGTAGTTTCACTGTCTGGAGAAGAACGTGGCGAAGAAAGCAACAAGGGTGCGTGTATGCTACGTATACATGTACTTTCTGGAGTCAACTCTTTACAGTTTTCGTGCCCATACACAAAGGGAGAATGAAACACAAAGCTCGAATTTCCTTCATGGTCACCAGACTTCGGAGACAGAAGCTCTGTATCCCCTGATGAACTTGACCTTGATAAATTTTCATCTACAGTTTTGCTCACCACAGGCAACTGTAAATGAGAAGAAGAAACTATAGAGGAAGGAGGGAGAGGATTTGTAGCGTGCAAGGATGAATCACGGAAAGTGACTATAGATTCCTGTATTGATGAACCCAAGGGGATGGCAGATCTGCATGCACGAATAAGTATTTTATCTTCAGCATTTGGCCCTAAACTAACCATTGTATCACTAGCGCTCCGGAGCATTGCAATAGTATAAGGATCTCGTACTTCAACAATCGGAAGAGCAACGTGATCTGACGGAATAGTTGATGCAGCAGGTACCTTATTATTTTGAAGACAAATGTCAGTACTTGTATCAAGTCTTGATGACAACCACTCATGATCAAATGAACTTTTCATATTGCATAGATTAGACTATGGAGACCTACCATCTGTGTTCGTGGAACCTTGTAATCAACTGCAGTCATGGAGAATTCGTCTGCATCATTAGAGTTATCAACTCTGATCGAACGGAGATCTTTGCTGGAGTTAGAGTTATCAATGTTTCTGATATCAGCATCCGAATCAGAGTCTTCATCGTTGGATGGCCATGCTATAGTCGTCGTAACCAACTGTAATGGATCCGTTAAGTAAATTGCTGGAAACTGTATAATATCACCCTGTACAATAATTCAATATCAGTACCACCTAGAAGCAGAAGTAAAAATTAGTGCAAACCATCGCAACATGTAAAGTACTAACATTAACTTCAAAGACACGGTATGTATCATGAAAACACAAACAGTATCATGAAAACATAAAAGAGAAGAACTAACTACATCGGCTTGTTTAGTGTCATACCGCAGAAAGAGTAGAACATCATTTTGCATGATCTCGTCTCCATTGTTCTCCGCATGGAACATATAACTGAGAAGGTGTATTGTTTCTGTCATATCCGGATCTAGACTCGTGGTTTGGATAAATTTCCATAACTTGGATGCTAAATACTAGATATGGAGTTCTTCGGATAACACTAACAGCTTTATCTTTCCCGAACGCGTAAGAAGTTGGGAGCAAAGCATGCCACAATTTGTGTACACTGTCAGATGAAATACATTTCATCAACTCTTTGTTTAAGACAGCTATATATTCACATGAAACTTGCACGACAACACCTCTCAGTTCTACCAATGCAATGTTAGTAAATATGTCACTGGAAATATCTGGTGTATCATCGATATTACGAATATCATTCTCCGAGTCTAATTTCTGACATTGCGAATCAAGATACTTCTTGTTATATCGACCGTGTTTTTTATGATCCTTGAACCAACCTTTCAACAGATCATATGGCTGACAATGGACAACGACACTGATCCCTTGTACTTGGAAAACCAATGGTTCCAATGACTCACAAACTTGCGTGATATAGTCTAACGTGACCTTTTCTGCTTTTGAGTCTGTACGAAAGTTAGAACTGAATGCAAGTTCGACTACTGGATTAGATCTATCACTGAATGCACTTCTGAGCAGTCTGATATTACGATTGTAAACATGCTTAGTTCGAGGATGATACTTTGACACATACGCACTACCCCACTCAGCCTTGGGTACACCAGGCGGCTTTGGACTCCAGACGCGCTTATATAACAACTCAGTCAATGGACAACTTTCTAAGGTCATCGCAACAATTATTGGATCAGACACACATTGATCTAACGACTCTTCAACCAAGTGACAAGGTTGTATTACATCTCTCGATCTGGACTGACCCATCGGAGACTGACATATGCCACGGTTAACCACTCTGGATGGAGACGACACTCGATGTAAAGTCCCTCTAGGAAGAGAACGAGAAGCAGTAGATAGTTGAGAAGAGGATGTGAGAGTTTTCCGAATCGGCTGATATTTCTCTCTGTGAACTTGAAGTTCTTCTCGAGCATCTGCTGAAAAAGATTTATCGATCGAGTTTTTCAACAATGCGTTAACTCTACTCTCAAGAGTCGTGGCACGTCCGTATGTACACTTCAAAATATTTTGATAGTCAATCCTCCGCAGCTCTGCAAGTACAGTCCCAGTGATTTCCTGGACTTCCATCTCTTTCACTTCTTCTGAAGTGAAATCAGCATGAATATGTAACAGTGATGCTACATCCTCACAAGTCCACTCAGCGGAATTGTTGCTGCTCATCGTGCATATACAATCAAAGATCTTATCTGCCACTACACTCAAGAAATGTAAAGTCGACAGAATAAGATGAAAAGACACTACTTCTTCTAGATATAGTTGAAAAAGCTGAGTGGAAAGAGATGTGATCATGAGAAGAGAAGACGGTTTCAAAGTTAACTGAAAAAAGACACACTGAAAGGCATCAGAAATGGGAGGACAGAAGGATATCTCAAAATTAACCGTGAAAACATTCAAAATTAACCGCGAAAACTCTTAACGCTGCAAAGACAGTATCAAGCAAAATGAGAACTGTGAAGATGAAAGAGAGATTTCAAAGTTAACCGCGAAACTCGTAGCGATGCAAAAACAATACTAGACAATATGAGAAACGTGAAAGTCAGACAGGGATTTCAAAATCAACCGCGAAAACTCTCAGCGCTGTAAAGACAATAACAGCCAGAATGAAAGATGTGAGAAGAAGGGAGATTTCAAAGTGAGCGCTGCAAAGACAACACTGGCAGAATGAAGGTGGACTAAAGTTATCTGTTTTTGTACATTGGCGGCACATTGAAGATGTCGATGAATGATGCGTACTTACTGCAAAATCAAGAACCGTAGGTGAAGGATGTGGAGGACAATTACTGCAGAAAATATCTATAAGGTGGACTTCAACTCTCGTCGTAACAGCTAACAGAAGAGAAGCGATGAAGCCTCCAGTCCCTCCACGTTTAGACACATTAAAGTTGTATATTCGCACGCTGGAACGTTAATGTGACTGCCTAAACAAGCGCACACTAGGCAGGTGTAGTGAAATGTGAAAGGGGCTGTAGGACTGTAGAGTTGTAAAGCTACTATAAAGTGACTTGGGGGTATATTTTATAAAGTGATGTAGTAGCGTATCGGCAGATAAGTCCATGTGGGACATAGAGGTTTTAGGTTCGAAATTTAGAATCAAATTTTATGCGACTGCACGTCGCAGTTGAAGGTGCTTATGCACTCTAAGTGCGGCCAGAAACCGCAGGCTTAGAGTTCTAACTTCTCTTTAATAGAGAGAAGCGAGTCTCACAGATTTCTCAGGTTTAGGTGATAGCTTTGTACACCGCGTAATTACTTTGGATAACATAAACGGGCAAAGAGAAATTTTGCAGACACGGAAAGCGATGGTCGATCTCATTTAATTCTCACGTGAAAATACTATATTTATCAATCAAAACGTAGAAGGGCTGGAGGATCCGAAGCGATGGACCCTTTCTCTTTGTACTATGACCGCAACTTTCTCTTTTATTGTGACCGCGCCTAGAAACTTGAAGGAACATCAGCTATAATATGAAACACCTCTAAAATCTTGCGAACCGTGCCGGCTAAAGTTAAAGCAAGTACTCTAGCCTGTAGCTTAACTGTAAGCTTAACGTCAGATAGAAGACCCTAATTAATATAACACGTCAGTTTGTTTCAGACTTGATGAACTCGTGACGATGTTACTTCATAGTGAAAAAAATATTATCTAGAGAGTAGAAAAAGATGATATATAATACGTGAGTCCATCAATGAACGTCACATAGCAATAGGAACAGAAAAGATGGAGAGAAGTGAACCTCGGATGCCATATCTAGGTCCATGTAGGTCCTATAAACCTGTGGCGCAGCAAAAACAAAATTCACAACTATGAGTCAAACAACAAAGTGAACAGTTAGAATAAAGAATGAGGTAGTGATCAGTTACTAGATCATAGTAACCATAACTAACAACAGCTTTTCGCTGTTGCACTTGCTAAATAACATACACAAATGACTTGATTCTATTCGATCGCGAGAGTAGATCCAAATAATTGGTTTATTCCTTCTCTAGTATGTACATTGCTATATAAATTACTATACAATGCTATATAAATTACATTTACTATATAAATTATAATTGTAATTTGATTTTTAATCAGTTTTGAGGAAGTCCAAAGTAGACGACAATAATTTAATTTCCTAAGTGAAACTTGTCAACAGCGTATAATCACGAAAGATAACTAGTGAAGACCAACCTCTAAAGAACAAAAAAGGAACTTAGCGAACTTAGTCATATGTACATCCTAGACATGTACACATGAGCGACTTAGGATTCCTCTCTTCTGTAAATAGGAGAAATGTGTTATGTTCACATCTTACAAGCAACTCTCAAGATTAAATGTGATCAACTCTCAAGTGGCTTCAAATAAAAAAAGTTTAGAAGTAAAGATTTTAACATGCTCAAGTCTAACTCTATTCAAGATCTAAGGGTATATTCTCGAAATGAAATTATACTCTAGATCCTTTCAAGGCCTTTGGCGATATAAGGCAAGAAAGAAAAACCTTGATTTACGATGAAGGGTGAAGTTGTGAGAATTATTCTAGAGTTATAGTTCTATTTTTTCTAAGATTATATTTTAGATTTATATTTTAGAAATAAAATAATTATATTTTCAACTTACTAATGTTACACTTAGTCGCTAATGACTAAAAACAATAAGGTCATGAAAGTATAGAACGTCTTTGATTTTATATATAAAAATAATATTTATGACAAATTAATCTTATGTCTTTTTTTTATAATCTTGATCTCTATTATATCTTTATCTCTATATATCTATAATCTTCTTTTAATCTTATATTTTTATATCTATTTATCTTGAAATATTTTTATTTATAATCTAAATCTTTTAAGAGAAAAAATCAAGTAATGAAATATTACTAAATAACTTTGAATAAATTTGTAAACTGTGCCATGGCAGTCAGCATTTGTTAGCTGAATCAGATCTAGAGGAGGACCGATCTGTCTCGATGTTTCGCTTGTACCTATCCTTTCTATGCTGTGCCATGCGTTCAGTTGACCTAATTAAACCTATTTGTATAGGAGCTTGCAAAATAATAAATTAAACGGTATGGTTCTTGACTACATATGGAGTTCTTAATCGGTTCTTGTTCACTTGTAAGTTCTTCATCTCTAACTAATACATTATAACTGTAAGACTTTGGATTTTGTTATATTACTTAGCTGTCTCAGAAAATGTAAACTAAAGTAAATGACCTCGATACATTATTTAGCTATTTGTAAATAGACCTTTTTCTTGTTATTAGCTCATTCATTTTTCTGAGTGAATATTATCTTTGATACCCTTTTGTTCTTCAGTCTTGCTCAGGAAACTTAGGTATTGGCTTATGGACATGCGTTTGATTACGAGAAAAAGATTCTTGGATGTAAACAGATGAACTTGATGTAATGTTTTCTGATATCACTTTTAACAAGTAGCAAATGCACATGATATAGATCTTTATTGCATGGATTAGAATTTTCATAATAAAAATCTTCTTTTGACAAGGTAAATTGGCATCTCTCCATAGTGAGAATTTTTAGTTTATGTTGATTTTTGAAAAAATTACCAGTGTTTCTAGTTTCGTTGTTGTCTAAAAAGATAACCAATGTTGAACTATGAGAAAATTCACACGAGGATTTATTCTACGTCTTTATGATTTTCCAATCATAAAGACGTACAATAAATGCAAAAGCACTTGAGAGAATATTCAGCTGGATCTATGAGTACTGAATCTTATTAGATAAAAGCAAGAAGTTAAAAAGAAACCATTTTATTATCATCTTATAACAACAACTGGAGCGAAAGGGAAAGTGGAATTATTGCGATAAAATAAATTTATTTTAAGCAAAAATAATTTCTAAAAACTAAAACAACACGAAGAAGAAAAATAAATATTATTTCTATACTTTTATATTCATATAAAAGATTGTAGAACAAATGTGAGACAAAGAAAGCTTTTAGTAATACATAGAAATGTAAAGATAATAATAATCAAGATTTCTTAAAATAAAAAATTGTCTTTTCTTTCAACTAGAATTAGTGAAAAAGATAAATCGTAATTACTGATATAGCTATAAAAGCTATATTTTTATCTTGAATAAACTTTTCTCAATGTACTATTTATTGTACATCCGGCCGCATATACATCTTCAGTATTATTTGAAGATCTATAAGTAGTACAATGAGGTATATCTCCTCTAAAAAAACAAAATCTCCATCTCCTAAAGGTATCTGAACACCTAAATTTGGTAACAAAAACCTACCATCATTCGTATTATTTGATAGATTTGAAACTAAAACAACTGTGTATTTACTATCGTCTTGATCTATATGAAGAATATTACAATAATTCTTTGTAACAAATAAAGGATAAACTAGTATATCAGAAAATAAAAACTTCTCTTCATTATCTCTAGAAATCAATACTGATTCTTCTGTACTAAAATATGGAAAATGTATCTTGAAAAAGTCTTCCACAAGAAAAGGAAACCTTCACAAGCACCAACTAAAATAGTTTCAAGTAAAACACGATGATAATATTTCTCTAAAAAACTATCAAATCCCTCAATAATATTAGCAAGTTTTTTGTACTTACGACTATTTTTAAAGAACGTCACTGAATCTGGGCCTCGTCGTTCACGCCAATTATGCAATGGCCCTACAGCTCGCATTGTTTCCCTCAAGGAAACTCAAGCATCTCCTCTTCTCAATGTGTACTTCATATCGTAAATAGCTTTGATATACTATTGCAAGTATATCATCAAAGCTCCTCCAAATTTCATTTTTTTCTTCCTGCAATAATCTGACCTTCTGATGTAAAAATAAGTTCTATTTGTTGCCTTGAAACAACAGTGTAAAATGAAGAAGGTACTACACACCAAAGAGATTTATTTTTCTGAGCTAGTTCTCCTTTGATAGTTGCTATTCGCTTCCGGTAAATAAGTTCACTAATATATGAACACTCATGATAGTAAAAACATTCTGAAAATTGTTGATCAGAATAAGAGAAATATTTTTTCTCGATCATTTTGCTATCATATGAGGAAAGATGAAACTCTAAAAACTCTGAAGGGTTTTTACGGAACTGTCTAATCTTTTTCTGTATCTTACTCGGAAGAACATTAATATTCAACCGTGAATCGATACAAAGACAAATTCTATTCCACAAAGTTTCAGAAAAAAAATATATCCAATAATCCCCATCTTCTATTGTCGCAGCTAATACATGATAACCTCTCAAAAAACTTTCTCGTGATCTCGTCGCTTTTCCTCGTAATAACATTTTCACAACAATGTCAAAGAAATAAATTTCTCCGAGAACCCATATCAGAAATAGTTCCAAAAAGTTTTCTTTCATTGAAAGGAGCACGTTCACCACGTCATAAAAGAAAAGAATATCTTCGAAATTATCTTTCACCATTTTAAAAGATCTGCATATACAAAAAATTGTAATTATAATATATGAATAAATAAAATAAGTAATAATCAATAAATAAACTTGAATTCATACAATAAATAACAAAATTTAAATTAATCTAAATCGAAAGTTTTTTAAATTGAAATAGTTTTCTGTTTTCTAACAATTTCATAAAGATTATAACAAATATAAAATAGAACCAACTAAGCAACTACACATTACAACACAAGAAGAAACAAAGAAGATTTACAAGACTTACCTTGAACAAGTTGCACTCGAAGGACCAAATATCAGCACGGCAACACAGATATCACCTTCAGTAACCTTGGAAATATCTATGCGATAAAAAATTATCAGGTACAAGTGATATAACAAAACCCTTTTGAGTGATATGAACTCTGTGATGGTGATGAGAACGATGAACCTACTCTATTGCTTTTTGAGACAGATTTTTGTCTATTAAATATTTTTGAAATATATATATGTTTATTATCTATAATATCCACGCTGCAGACCGATCAAGGTCGTGCCTTAGAATATATAGATGTTGTAAACATATATTTACTTTAAAAATATTTAATAAATAAAAATGATTTTGATTTTTTCTATTTTCTAACAATTTCATAAAAATTATAACAAATATAAAATAGAACCAACTAAGCAACTACACATTACAACACAAGAAGAAACAAAGAAGATTTACAAGATTTACCTTGAACAAGTTGCACTCAAAGGACCAAATATCAGCATGACAACACAGATATCACCTTCAGTAACCTTGGAAATATCTGTGCGATAAAAAATAATCAGGTACAAGTGATATAACAAAACCCTTTTGAGTGATATGAACTCTGTGATGGTGATGAGAACAGTGAACCTACTCTATTGCTTTTTGAGACAGATTTTTGTCTATTAAATATTTTTGAAATATATATATGTTTATTATCTATAACATCCACGCTGCAGATCAATCAAGATCGTGCCTTAGAATGTATAAATATTTATAAACATTTATCAACTTCAAAGATATTTAATAAAAAAATTCCTAAATTACTATTTTAAAGATAAAATAATAATTCTTTTGATTTTTGTCTATTAAATATTTTTGAAATATATATATATTTATTATCTATAATATCCACGCTGCTGACCGATCAAGATCGTGCCTTAGAATATATAGATATTATAAACATATATTTACTTTAAAAATATTTAATAAATAAAAATGATTTTGATTTTTTCTATTTTCTAACAATTTCATAAAAATTATAACAAATATAAAATAGAACCAACTAAGCAACTACACATTACAACACAAGAAGAAACAAAGAAGATTTACAAGACTTACCTTGAACAAGTTACACTCGAAGGACCAAATACCAGCACGGCAACACAGATATCACCTTCAGTAGCCTTAGAAATATCTGCGTGATAAAAAATAATCAGGTACAAGTGATATAACAAAACCCTTTTGAGTGATGTAAACTCTGTGATGGTAATGAAAACGGTGAACCTACTCTATTGCTTTTTGAGACAAGAAATGATGAACATCTCACTTATACTCAGCATTCACAACGGGGCCACGTTTGGAGCTCTGCTGTTGCTGAACACGCCTTTTTCAACCACACGAGTTGACAGCGCAACGCATGAGATCCTCAACAAGGTAAGCCGGGAAGAACTGAAGAACTACGGGGTCACGTTTGGAGCTCTGCTGTTGCTGAACACGCCTTTTTCAACCACACGAGTTGACAGCGTCCTAGCGCATGGGTCCTCAACAAAGTTACCGTACCATGAGTTACTTCAGAGTAAGATACTGTCCATAGAGACTGCGACAAGACGAATATCAGATGTCCTTCCTAACCTTTCTGAAGCCGTGGTTAACTATGACGGTACGGTGATATGACAGCTCTTCATCTTCTTATGACAGCTCTTCAGACTTCGGTGATATGACAGCTCTTCAGGCTGCCTTGGGATCATACGAAACAAACAAATCGAGGCTAACCAAAGCTAACCGGTTTGGTTCATGTGGAAACGACAGAATAGACCCGACATCAAAGGCTACCCAGGTAAGTCGGGAGGAACTACGAGGCCACGTTTGGAGCTCTGCTGTTATTGAACACGCCTTTTTCAACCACACGAGTTGACAGTGTTCCAGCGCATGGGATCCTCAACAAGGTAAGCCGAGAAGAACCACGGGGCCACGTTTGGAGCTCTGCTGTTGCTGAACACGTCTTTTTCAACCACACGAGTTGACAGCGTTCCAGCGCATTCGATCCTCAACAAGGTAAGCCGGGAGGAACTACGGGGCCACGTTCTTACGATCCTACTACTTCCCCAAACGATGGAAAAATGTGCCAACAGGGCCAGGTCTCTGTACATGTCGAAATATCTATCACAACACTTAAGGAAATTCCCAGAAATCACTTTGACAGCATGACGGCCTCCCAGACTCAAATCGTAACTACAGGTTTTCACTGAGACGGCTCCTCGTGGCTCTCCTCCTTACGGCTCCTAAGCTCTCCTCGTGGCTTCAAGTTTTCACTATCACAACCTAACAGCTTCTAACACTCTATCCCCATTGAACCTGAACCCCTAAAGGGTTTAAATATTTTTCCAATGATCTGAAGGAGCTCACGCTTCCTTCAGATCTACTCTTAACCTGTCTAGTCAGCAAAGCTGACTTTGGTTTAATAAAGTAGATTATGTAGAAAACAGAAAACTCACCTTCTCTCTTACTTCTTCCGTAAGTCACCTAGAAATCAGCTTAACTACTTCCAACCCCTGGTTGAGTAATTAACCTACCTGACTTCTGCTAACTTAGCATTAAATCTAGTCAGCAAATAAAAGAAGGAAATAGCTTTAAATCAACTATTTTAAAAGAAATCAGCCTGCGGCTGATTTAACCACTTAAAGTGCTTTATGAACTTGCACAGCAAGTCAGCATTATAATTAAAAGAAATACGAACACTAATGCTTAGTCAGCATAGAAATTACATATTAATAGCTTGTCAGCTATTAATATGGAAATCAGCCTGTGGCTGATTTACCTACCTGAATTCCTTTAAAAAGGAATTCAGTAGTTAGACTTAAAGTCTTTATATTCTGAACTTGCGCAGCAAGTCAGAACTTTAGTATTAAATCATATTCAAATGATTTAAGATATATTCCACTATTTAAATTAGCTCTCAACTTACTTTACAGTAAGGAGATAAAATACACATTAATAATTAATTCAATATCAACAATACAGCTATAAGAATAGTTTAATATTTTCAAAAGTATGGTAGCTTATTCATTGTTAAAAACAAGCAAGATCATGATATAGGTTTGAAAATCAAGTACAGCTTAACTACTTTATACAAAAGAGTTTGATATATATATATATCAAACTCTTATATATTCACTTTTAATGAGTCGCTTATCCTATCAAATACAATAACTTAAGATCAAGACTTGTGTCACTCAGATTTCATTAGAAATGTCACTTAGATGATTTCTGACCCTTTTACACTGGAAACATTCCTTTGAAGTATAAACCGTAGATATTTATAGTGTTCATTCCAAACCCTAGAACTCAGATACACATGTAGTATCAATTTAATATCAGATGTTTTTTAAACTTGTGGTACCATATTGTAACCTTACATCTTTCTCTTTTTGGTTTATCATGTAGATCTTGGTTTCAAAAGATTTAACAAATATAAGTAGAATTAGGACGAGTGATCAAGTCGAGCTTGACTACAACTTAGAGGACGAGTGATCAGTCTCGCACAAAATGTTTATCATGAAAGTAAATCCAGTCTAAAAGAAAGAAAATAAATATACATTTTTTATTTCTGTTTAGTTTAGACAACAAAAAAGATTCTCACTCTCTCCAAGAATCTATGCAAGATCTCAGTCATGTTAAGAAAAGCAGGAGGATTAATAAATGACTGAAACGACTAGAGAATATTTATTACCATCAGATAATTTTTCGGTTCACGAATCACAAAACCCCGAGCGCTGTCCACAGCCGGATCCCATGTAATTAAGCGGCTACCCTGGTTGGATGCATCACCCACATCCTGGTTAGCTAAGGCTACCTAAACGCGCACAGGCGAACTAGACTGCGTCTCATAGATAGTAAGTCTCCTCCACCTTGTTGGAACTAACCGCACACATGCAAACTAGACTGCATCCCCTAGATAGCAGAGCTCGTGCCCTGGAGGAGATCGATACTGACGATGACAGAGCTGCCGCTTTTCTTGCCCTCGTTACATTCGCGAAGAGGGAGATTTTGACAGAACTGCTGCTCTTTTTGTCCTCGGTACGTTCGTGAAGAGGAAGCACGATGAGAGAGATTTGGCGGAGCCGCTCCTTTCTTTGCCCCCATACTTCTTACTCGTGTTTGTACGGATCCAGACTGGACCTTCTCGTTTGCTTGCTGCTCGTGCTGTACTTGGGCCAAAATTTGCTTTCATTACTCTTGATCTCTTTTACTTCTGTGTACTTGCTTAGACTGATCGAGGCTCTTAGTACTCTTATTATGTTCGTTATTTATCATAATGAGGTTTTGATCACGTTTCTGTTTCTTCTTGATGTCATCAACCTGCAGAGTCTGTCTTGGAAGTTAATGATCAGCAGTCTATGGGACCTAGTTTACTGATTCAAGACAGAAGGATGGGAGCCTTTGCCTCCAATGGTTCTCGTTGGCTAGATCGACACAGATCATGTTGATCTCGAGAGCATGGGCGTCAGGTTTGATCAGCTTGTCCTTTAGCAGAAGAGATTTCACACGCGTGGACTCCACATAAACACATCATCATACTCATACCCTTGTCCTTTAAGATACTAACTGCATACTCTTGTCCTTTAGGGTACTAACTGAAAGCCAGTCAAAATGAAAGAAGAGACATTTGCTATGCTCAAGATGATAGCTTTCCTCGTTAAGCATCAGCGAACCCAACAGCTTATCTATTTTGTGTTTGACTAACACCCATTTGACCCAACACCCATTTGACCTTATTTCACCTCAGTTTCTCTTCCATGCCTTACATCGCCAAAGGCCCTAAAAGGATCTAGAGTATAGTCTCATTTCGAGAATATCGACTTAGATCTTAAATAGAGTTGCACCTGAGTATGTTGTAATCTTTACTTCTAAACTTTCTTTATTTGAACGGCTTCAGCCACTTGACAGTTGATCGCATTTAATCTTAAGAGTTGATTGTAACATATGAACACAAAATATTCCTTCTATTTGTAGGAGAGAAGGATCTTGAAGTTGCACATGTGTACATGTCCAGGATGTACCCACAACTAAGTTCGCTAAGTTCCTCTTCTGTTCTCTAGAGGTTGGTCTTCACTAGTTACCTCTTGTGATTACCACGTTGTTGACAAGTTTCACTTAGGAAATTAAATTATCGTCGACTACTTTGGATATCCTCAAAACTGATCGTCAAAAATCAAATTGTAATTATAATTTGTATAGCAATGTATAGCAATTTATATAACAATATACATACTCGAGGAATAACGAATCAACCATCTGGATCTGTACATACTCGACGGTCGAACAGGATCAGATTGTTTGTGTCGAGGTTTTTAGTTAAATAGCACCCGCAGACAAGAGTACAGCTTGAACGGCACCACAGTTTCATTATTTAGTTTAACAGCACCCGCATAGGTTAACAAGTTGAGTACCGGTACACACCCCCTTTCAACTTTAATCTTTTCAGTCTCGCGTTTCTCCTTTGTTTTCTTCTCCTTTCTTAATTTATTTGTTCCTTGCACTCAACGGGTTTGATTTTTCCCATGTCTTTTTACATATTCCCTTCTTCTTGTTTCCTTCTTAAACATTTCCGCTACATTCAGAGGAACAAATTATTACTATTGCTTCTACTTTCAAATTTTTCCTTATTATGAACTTAAAAGCCCGGATGAGCCCTTTAAAAGCATCTATCTCTGATTATCTTATCCGGTTAGATCAGGATCCATTTTATCCTGTCGAGCGAGTCACTTGATTCTATTTACCTCAGAATAAGGTGTCGATGTGGGGTCGAATCTCGCTGGCAGGAGTCTTAACAAATGGCATCGTGAGTCTAACCCTCCTACCTAAACATAAAGTAGGTACATTATTTACCTCCTATGTTCATGCTGTACGCATGATTTACCGTCTGTTCATAACTTTTACTCCTACATGTGGCATCGTTGGTTTATCATAACTTGCTTTAGAAATTGACTTGATAAAACTTTGATATATTGGTAAGATTTGATCTCACTTTTCTAAAAATTTTTTTTTTTATAATAACCTTGACTGGTCAGTAGATCAAAATGTCATTTCATTTGAATGTGAGACGGCATATCAGTAGCAAGTCATGTATCTGCATCGAAAGTTCAATAGGAGGTGTATGTATAATCGATTATTAGTTTACAAAATTTCTTTAATTTGTCTTGTACATTGTCCCCAAGTGGCAGTGAATTTATTCTTACCAATCAAAGATAAATCAAGATGAGTAATCTTAAGAGAAATCAAATCAAGTGTGACAATGTATTAGGGATATGATGAAATAAATTTCTGTGTTTTGCTTTTACCCGAGCATTCCTTTTGTCGTTGTTATGCATTTGCATATCTATTGCAGAGTATTTTTCACTTCTAACATAACATCTGATTATTTATTACACAATACTCAAGTATAGCAAAGTGCATAGCCTTGATAATGTTATTGTAAGCTTAGCACCCTGTTGATTTCAGTTAGTTTAGATGTATGCAGCCTCATAGGACTATGACACCCGACGAAATTTTTGACAGTAGTAAGTGTATCATTAGATACAGCAAACGAGCAAAGGAAAAGGCTCTCCTCCTTCTTAACATGAAAGAAGTGAATATACATGCTCCTAGAAAAGTAAAATATAACCGTTTCTGGAGTAGAACAATGGTCTCTTTTTTCTTCCTTATTACTTTCACTAATAAACAATTCCATTTCCTCCTTCCTGTCCTCACCTCAGTTTTTTGTATCGTTAAATTTTCTACAGATTCACCTTCCAATCGTCCAATACTTCAAACAATATATATCCAAAGTACGAACGAAGGAAAAATGAAAGTGAAAATTCTAAAATTTCCATTGGATCAAACACCACAGTGAGAGTGTAACTGAGATGGTAACATGAATTCCATAAGAGTCAAAGAGAAAATATTCAGTAATTTCAACTTTAATTTAATATTTAATGTAATTATTAGAAATTAGATGCTTTGTACATGCCGAATCTTCTGGAAATAATCCATAAAACATATGGACTGTGACGCACAATAGGAAGAGAAAAAGAGGACTATATCGTGTGAGAAAATCAGTTTTTTGAAGGTTTAATTTATCACTTTATATTCATTTTATTTATCACTTATATTCATAATTAGATTCACTAAAAGATTATTAGTTTAAATTATATATTTAACAATATGAATAAATCACAAGGGGCTCTTAAGTTCATAATAAGGAAAAATTTAAAAGTAGAAGCAATAGTAATAATTTGTTCCTCTGAATGTAGCAGAAATGTTTAAGAAGGAAACAAGAAGAAACTAATATGTAAAAAAGGCATGGGAAAAATCAAACCCGTTGAGTGCAAGGAACAAATAAATGAAGAAAGGAGAAGAAAACAAAGGAGAAACGTGGGACTGAAAAGATTAAAGTTGAAAGGAGGTGTGTCGTATTTATTTCCCAGTAGAAATTGCAGGTGTTTTACTTAGCTTTACCCTGGAATGATTAAAGAGGCGGTTTGTATCCAAAATGGAGGAGTAAGGGTACTCTTATCCTTTTGTAATGTAAAAATGACTTCATTTAAACTTTCTGAGAACTTGGACCAAAGATAGTCATGACTAACGCTAGTTGGTATTATATGAAGAGGTCCATGTAGGTCTTACAAACCTGTGACACATCAAGAACAGAATTCACAACTGCGAGTAAAACAGCAAAATGAACAGTTAGAATAAAGAATGAGGTAGTGGCCGGTTACTGGATCTCAGTAACCATAACTAGCAACAGCTTTTTTCTGTTGCGCTTGTTCAATAACAGACACAAACGAGGTTTTTAGTTAAACAGCACCCGCAGACAAGAGTACAGCTTGAACGGCACCACAGTCTCATTATTTAGTTGAACAGCACCCGCATAGGTTAACAAGTTGGGTACCGGTGACTAGACCGGGAGGGCAGAGAGACAGTCGTTCGTGGCGCGTTGTAGTGGCCCCGTGTCTGACAAAGGCTCCCGATGCGAGAGAAAACCCTCGATCAACAATCCCATTTGACCTTTAGCTACTATCTGGATTTGAGCGTTGTTGGAGGCGTGTTCGCCCTAGATGAGGCATCCGAGGTTCACTTCTCTCCACCTTTTCCGTTTCAACTGCTATGTGAGGTTCATTGATGGACTCACGTATTGTATGTCATCTCTTTCTACTCTCTAGATAATATTAGCATTCGCTATGAAGTAACATCATCACAAGTTCATCAAGTCTGAAACAAACTGACGTGTTATATTGATGGGGTCTTCCATCTGACGTTAAGCTTGCAGTTAAGCTACAGGTCGAGCATTCGCTAGAGAACTTGCTTTAACTTTAGCCGGCACGGTTCATAAGATTCTAGAGATATTTCATATTATAGCAGCGGTAGGAGACCTTAGAGCTTATGATAGCAGATCTTAGTCTCGATGTTCCTTCAAGTTTCTGGGCCTTGGGTTGTTTGACCCTTTCTCTTGATATATTGATGAGACTTTTCATTCGTTAGCTATTCATTGAGTCGCATTGGTTGTAACAAGTAGAAGAAGAGATCAGATCTAGAAGATCTCTACATCGTGGTGTGCCATTACCATGCGGTCACAGTACGAGAGAAAGGGTCCACCGTTTCTCTTCTATTGACTGTTACGACGAGAGTTGACGTCCACCTTATAGATACCCACGACTGACGGAATCGCTAAGTTCTTCTTCTGTTCTCTAGAGCTTGGTCTTCACTACTTACCTCGGTTTCTCTTCCTTGTCTTTCAACGCCTCAGACAGAATATGACGGATTCTTACCGTGGTGATATTTACCAAGGCGATTAGATCTTGTTTCCCTTGGCTGCACATTTCTGTCTCTGATTGATGAGTTTAGACTCTGATTTCTTCGCGGCGGGAGTATAACACGACTTGGCAAGAAAGAAAGAGATGTAGCGCAACAGATTTTCATGCTGGTTGCGAAGAAAACGAAAAGGAACTTGGGCGTTGATACGTAAAAGACATATGATGGAGTCTGACAAGTGCGAAGGTACTCGTAATCGTGATCATGTGAAATGTCACTGTCCATACAAGTGTTCTTTACTGCCAGCCGGTTTCGCTTTAGTTCCTGAGTCCACTGCAAGATTTCATCAGAAAAAATCGATTCAGAATGTCGTGTGTCCCACAATAGTTCCACCTCAAGAGAAAACGGTCATATCTGATAGAGTAGCAGTTCGTCCTAGTCGGGTCCTCTGCTTTTGTAGTTCTTGTGGTCAAAACGGTCAATGGATTACCGAGCGATCTCATCGTAGACACGACCGAATCTCTGTTTGGAAAGCTAGATTATCTACACATATATCAGTTAATTTCGTAGAACCGATAGAGGAAGAACTGATACATATGCATACTGCTCATGAACCATCGACTCCTATCAGTACTAACTTGGATGCCATCTCTGTTAGGAGCTGTCCAAATCTTAGTGAGTTGGCACATCCCAGCGATGTAGATGACTTATTCAATGTATTTCCAGTAGAGTTTGATGAAGCAATGCAAGAGAAAGTAGTAGAGATGTTTTCATTGTTAGATTTTCACAAAGTTTCCATTGCATTACAGTCAAAGTTACTGAAACTCTTATTTGGTGATATCGGACGAAGACAAGATTCAAGAATATCAGGAATATCTCCAGATTACTCAAGAGATATTCCTCGAATAGCACCAACGGATTACAAGAGCATGTCGTGGGCTAGAATGTTAACACTTGCAGGGAACTCTTGGGTGGGAGGATGTAGTGGTGAGAGTGCACCATCTTCATGGCACTTATGATCAACTAGGGATGGTCAAACCCGAAAGATGGTATATGTGTAACGGTACATCATCTTCTCCTCATGTGCATGTGACAATCGGACCGGATGAAAATCTTACTTTGTGTTCTGTTCGAGGTTGTAGTCGTCCAATCTTTGATATGATCAGATTTGATTATATTCCCATAGGGTCAATTTTGAAACCACTGTTTCAAAGTCGAACATTCTGTCATGACATGTTGAAACTTTGGAGACAAAGAAACGATTGGATGGGGAAGGATATCGATTATGAACCATCATCGATCTACGAGTTCTGGCATGGAAGTAAGTTCCGTCAGTATCAGAACTTTTGGGATCCAAATACGTTGTGGTCTCCCCCGGTTACTTGCAGAAATCTAGAATATGGAAAAGTTTACAGACTGTGGCCGACAGTATGTGAAGAATTACAAGATCAGACTAACTATGATGCAGAAACACAATGTTACAGGTTTCCTTGTGTTCAATGTTCCACAGAGATTATCCATTCTCCAACTTACGTCCAGGTAAGTTTATTACATCACGTCATAGTTATCATTTACTGCATATCTTCAAATGTACATATGATCTTTATAGAACAACACTAACACCAACTTTTTTTGTTTCTTGTGAATTTTCAGGGAGAACCACTGAACGTAGCCTTAATAGGTCACTGGGATGGTTTTCAAGCAGCTACCACAGCACAAAAGGATTGCTGGACGGTTGAAATATCAGTACTAAATGCTGGTAAAACTCCAGTATCTAACAGTTTATTGGCTAAACCAATCCCTGTACTCTTTATCCCGATGGCATCGAAGCTTATACTGAAACAGAAAGACTCTCATATCTTAGAGGCTTTCCTGATGTATTTTGATTTGAAGAGATCATTTATAGATGGTTTTTGTGTACCATATATACCTGTAGGTGATTATAGTATCCATAGGCAAGTAGGAAGTGACATCAGAGTTAGAGTCATGCTCATGAGTTGGACAGGTGACTTACCCGCACAATGTAAAGTGTCCGGTACTTTGTTCAAGGGCTATAGCGGTTGTCGCCGATGCATCCCCACGTCTGTGATGGTGGATGGACAGATTGTTTATCCTGATAACAGATATCAAGTTCGATATCCTCTGGAAAAGAGGAAAGTGGAAGATATGAAGAAGTTCGGGTTACTGCTTCAATCAACGACTCGGGAGGAGGAGAAAGAAGAATACCGCAGACAGAGTGGTTTGGCTTATTTGACTCAGCAGTAGAGTTTGAATGATCTGTACGATTTTGATATATCCAAAGATAATTTACACGACGTAATGCATTTGCTTGTGCTGAATGCTGTGAAGAACTTTAACGATCAGTTTGTCGGTGTCTTGAATCCGAAGCAGATAAAGGTGTTACAACAAGTACTTCTACAACTCACCAGAAATAGACCTGCTGGATTGGGAGACCGATGGCCACGACCTCCTACAAAAAAAAAAAAGATGTTCAAATTGTGTTTCTACAAAGCCGAAGAACATTAGTTGTTCATGATGTATTGTTTACCATCAATTCTAGAAGAACTTGGATTTGATATTGATTCTTACTATGGTAAGATCGTATCTCTTTTAAATCAACTCTGTCGGATTTTCTTCATCACGTCCCGAAAATATGGATGGACATTCAAGATGTTACAGAATGCTCGGCAACTTTGTCTGGCATGGCGAGTACTCAGTGAAGAACACGATGGTCCGAATTCCAAAATTCTGGAACATATTCTTGGTAACTCACACATCTCTTGTTTTTATTCCGTCTCGCAAGCAATGATGTATAAAATCTCCATAAGTAAACGCATAGACTACTTAAGTACATTAGTATTCTACAGATAATTTAGAATCTTTGTTTCAGGTTGTATTTTTGTTTCTGGTTGACGCACTGTAACTTTTTTTTATCTCTCATAGATAATAGAGAATTTGCTGGGATGTGCAGAGGCAGGTGAAGTCTTTGATGACATACTTCGTCATGGTCATCATGACTATTTCTGGTGCTATGCACTTGAACGGATGGTTCGTGGATACAACGCTATTCCAACTAACAACAGGACGTCAGAGATGACATACACCAAGTACTTCTGTCGGCAGTTATTTACAATATGTTATGCGCAAGATCGACGAGATCGAGACGGATTTCATCGACTTCACCGAATTGTTCATGATTTAGAACGAGCTTTGTATCCACGTCTTGTGAAACACTATCCTGGATATAAATGTAGTTGTAATACTTGGCATAATCAACATGTTAGTGTTGTTTCTAGTGTATCTATAGCATTAGAGTTGAGCAAAAACCTGATGTTATTAGGACAAGAACAGAAAACATATCCATGTTTCTAGACTACGCTGAAAGGGATTGGTGTGGGTCCTCATCACTGTACTGAGATAGATATACCACTGAACAAAAAATATGCAAAGTATCTTACTAACGATTGGTCTGAGAAGGGATTGTTGACAGAGCAGAATAAGGAGCAGTTTCGAAATAAAATGCAAATGCTGCGAGCAGTTGTTATCAGCAATTGCTGTTTCAAGACCAGTGACAACGTGGTGGTGGAGCATGATCAAGCTGACGCTGTTCAACAAACATGGAAGTGTAAACTGACTGAGATTTTCATTCACGAATTTGGAGGACATTTTCAGATTTTCTTCGCAGGAAGATGGTACAGTCAAGTCATGGTGGATGCAGGAGGTAGTGATACACCTCTAGTTTCTGAGATTACTGGTATGACTGTTCTTGTTGAAGATCCTCTGAAGTTTAGTGGAGATAACGTACGTCCGGTTTCCAAACTTTTACATAGATTTTTTCCACAACCTACACAACATAAATGTAGGGGTAAGCAGTGTATCGTAGCATATGAATTGAACGATCAGTTCTTCACTCCAGATATTCCTCTTCTCAAGCCAGGAATGCCCGGATGTTGTCCTCCATGGATTGTAGGAGGTGATTTGGTCATCGCTAAAGCAAGAAACTGGAAGTGTGGAATGCCGATGAGCCTTGCGTTAGTAAGGAGAGTGCCGACAGATGCTGATAGTGAAGTGACCGAAATGTCTAACATTATCCATTCTCGTAAAGTAGAGTTGAGTTGGCTTCAGGTAGATAATATGAGTACTTTAGAGGGAGAAACAGAAAAGTTTACTGTATCTCGACAGGTCACTACTAGTACATGGGCAGATATTTTATCTATAGTGCATCCCACTCAAATCATCGCGGTAGAGTTTGAAACCGTTGGAATTGAGGAAGTGAGATTATATCAACCTAAACGTTGGAAAGGGTTAAGCACTTGGTTAAACAATGTACAGTTAAAACACAGAAATTTTCGTTGTGCAAATACTACAGAAAAAGTTTAGTAAATAAAAAGAATTATCTTGGAAGTACACGTCTGTGATGATATGTGATGATATGAATTACTGGTGTTTCATCTTGACACTAACTTGATGTTGTCATAGTTGGGTGAGGGAGTGTGTATCTCAGAAGTCTAGGACGCTCCATGGATTCTCTGCTTGCACCAGCTCATGCACAGCTCTCTCGAGCTGAACGGTTTTTCTCAAGAGAGCATGCAGGTTGAAAGTAAACGAACCGAACAAGAGCATGTCGACTGAGTTGCCAATGATCGGAGATGCTGACTGGAGTCTAGTCGAGGCAATAAGGTCTTCGACCGTGTCCTCGAAGCTTTGCTCGAATCGATTCATTGTCCACTTGATATTAGAGGACTTCTATTCACATGACGACGCGGTTTCTCTCAAGTGAGCGTGCAGGCTGAACGTAAGTGAGCCGAACAAATGTATGACTGAGTTGCTGATGATCAGAGATGCTGGCTGGAGTTTAATCGAGACAATGAGGTCTTCGACCGTGTCCTCGAAGCTTTGCTCGAACCGATCCATTGTCCACTTGAGATTCAAAGGACTTCCATTGAGATTCAGAGGGCTTCCATCCACATGACGACGCAGGTGATTGAGCACCATAAGAGGATGTAGCGCTCGTGGCTGCTCGTCTTGTTGTGGAGCTTGTTGCTGTTTTTCCACGTCTATCGGGGTATGAAACTCCCTTTCGTGAATCTAGATTTCGAAGTATCAAATCCTTCAGATGACGCAAGCTGCTCGGCCTATTAACATTCAGCTGCAAAACCTGCTGGAGAGAATAGATAGTGGATAGAACTTCTTCTGTAAGGCGGCCAAAGAGCTGCGCATGCAGAGGCTCCAACAGTTTCTGCATGTATTCGATCAAATAATCCTCCGTTGTGCAATAACACCAGTAGAAGTTTAGATAGTGCAAAATGAGTATAATATGATTCATACGCTCTTTATAGCACCATTTGATCTACATAGTTGAAAATAGCACCTTATCAAGCACTTAGGATTTTCTGACAGTTATGCATTTTTTGTCTGTGTCTGCAGAAAAAACACCAAGAGAAGTTTAGTTGGTGCAAAATGAGAATAATACGATTCGTAAGCTCTGTATAGCACCATTTGATATACAGAGTTGAAAATAGCACCTTGTGAAGCACCTTAAAGACAGGCAAGGTAAAGAAATTTCATTTTGCACCGATAAGTACCTCCAGGAGTGTATTTAGAGTGCTATTCGATTCAAGCAGAAGTGTAATATTGAAATGTCTTCCTGTGTCTGCAGGGATTGAAAAACACACATCCCATACAAGTCCAGAAGTTGTGTCTACTAGTTTTAACATATCTGGCAGACGCTCACAGTGTTCGAATTCTGCATCCACTATCTGGAATGCTCTGCTCAAGAATCTAGATCTTACTGGTGCAGGAGAACAACACGCACTTGGTAGGATAAATTTGCGGTACACATGATCTCGACTGCTGCTTTAGATCGGAGGAAAAACACTGCGTTTCGTGCCGGTTACTAGCTCAACATACACCTGAATCTTTAATTTCATGTCTGACAATGAAAATGACCTTCGTACGAGTTCACTATCTTACTTACCACGCCAGGCGGCAAGAATTTCCAGTGTTGCCCACGATGAACGGTGTCTTGGAGACCATTGTCACAGAGACCTGTAGGTTGAAGAAGCGCCGGAGTTCTCAGCAAGGCTAATATATGTACTACAGCATTCACATGCTTGACATTGCGAACGAATTATCTATCACAGGCCGACACGGGCTTAACTAATGCATGGGACAATTCAAGAACAGCACGCACGAAGTGAAATCACTTTCAGATGCTGTTGAGCTCGCGGTAAAGAATGATCACTCTGGATCCATTCCTGGTCACACTTTAAATCGTGGACCTCATGAAAGTTATCCTTCGCGTTGCTCTAACACCGTTCAACGTTAATACAGGTAGAAACTAATTCTGTCATCTATGTCTCCCGATCCCAAGCGTCTTGCTAGCTAACGACTGGAATCGATCTTTAGCCAGACTTTGGAGCTTGGCCTCAAAAATCATATTCGTGGGCTCTGGACTTCGATCGGTCAAGTGATCAAGTGCGTATGGGTTCTGGATGCGTTGTTTGGCGTATATCATCGTTCAGGCATGACGTGTACTCTTCCGAATGAAGGCCTTATCATATATATAATGAAAGGAGACATAAACATAGTATATATATATATGGAGAGAAGAGCCATGCGTACGGTTTGGCAGCGGAAGCTATAACTTCACTATAATTATAGATTAACAGCGTTCATTCGATCCTAAAATCTGATCGACTGTCTAGAGAAGTCACCAAAAGCGGGCCTGATTGAGCCCTGGGCAGTCTATTCTTCCGCAAAATTATTTCAGTCTGATCATGAGAAAAGTATCGGCAGCAATGTAAGAAGTAGAGCATCATGACCGGATGAAGAAGTGCCTTGCGACACCCGTGTATATCCTCGTCATTCTACTTCTCTGTCGGCAATCCGCTCATCATAATAGTTACAGAAGGTCCAGGGCTCGGTACCATTGTCCTCAAGGCGTCCCTCGGAGTTGGAGCTTCCGCAATAACATGCATACAGTGTAAGCTGGCCAGGAGCAAAAAACACTCCGACAGCGTTGGGTATCTGCAAATGAATGCGGGAAAATTCGAGTTACATTTCCAGTAAACTTAACCATTTCTGTAGCCAGTAGATCCATACATATTATATGACATTTGATATTCATAAGTTATTCATAACAAGTACGAATAAAGACGACACTGTATGCGAGAACGATACGATGGCCTCTGGCTAGAACGTTTTCCTCTATTTCCGAAGAAAAACGTAGTCAGACATACATACCGTGATGAACAAATGATGCCCAATAACAGCATAAGCGATCCATATTATACCATTCAGCAAATTAAACACCGAGAGAGGAAGAGGCATAAACTCTGTAGACTTGATACTTATAACTGTTTTTTGCAGGCACAGCAGTCCAGCCAGAAGGAATTTAACGTCAACATTATGCAATCGATCTAGATACATGAACAGAGAACAGCCGCTGGCTATGTAGTTTCCGGGGATTGTTCTTACCATCATTGTGAGCGGGGTAAACTTTCCAGTAAACTCAAACTTTTCCGGATCTGTAGCCAGTGGATCCATCCATAAATATTATATGACATATGCAATTGGTCATAACAAGTACGAATAAAGATGACACTATGCAAGAACAATAGGGGCCTCTGGCCAAAACGTTTTGCTCTATGTCTCAAGACAAAACACGGATCAGGCATACACACCGTGATGAACAACTCGTGCCTTATAACAGCACAAGCGGTCCATATTATGCAGTTCATCAGATTAACATCGACAGAGGAAGAGGCATAACTCTCTGCATATAACAGTCTTCTGCAAGTAGAACAGTCCAGCCAGAAGGAATTTAACTTCAACGTTACGCAATTAATCGATCTAGATACATGGTTTGCAGGAATTGTTCTTACCATCATTCTGAGCGGGGAACGATACATAGAAGTCCTGGCGATACCACAGATGACACCTACGATAGACCTGTCTCCTATATATATATGATGCTGATGGAAGGCGAGCATGTTCACAAGAAGTACTACCACAAACAGAAGATAACACCTGCTAGCATTACTACAGCATTTCTCTGCATGTCATCCAGCAAAACCCCAATAAGTATGATGAGTACTTCGACATGCTACATACGAAATAGCAACCCCAGAAGTAAACCAAGCTGTGATTATCTACGCTACTAAAGTAAGCTAGCATCTTACCGAGCTTTTTCCATCTTCTGCAACACAAAATATATGCAAAGGTATATAGTCTCGATAAACGCATCCGTATCATTTGTCGTTATCACCAAAACTCCATTTTAACAAACGGCTATCCGTAAAACAACCAAATAAGACAATTTAACAAAGTAACCAGTGTAATTATTAGGAACAGCGGAGTATTCTTCCGTGGACTTGACCTTGATACTTTCAGAAAGGTCAGTCTGCACGGGTTCAAAAACAGAAAAGGGTCTGGGGATCAGTATACAAGGAGAGCTTTTGCTCTTCCCGTCCCAAGCCCCTTAGCATTGCAATATTCTGGACTTCTGTACTCTCTTGGCCTTCTATGTGGAAGAGTCTTTCACTTCTGCTTCACTTCCGATAGAAGTGTCGTTCTAGCAATACACTCTTGTTTCACGTTAGTCTCGCTCTGGTCATGGAGCGGTGTACACGATACTAAGTTGTCCTTTCCACTTGGGCTTCAGTTCCCTCTGAACTATCATTTTAGTCTGTTGTCCGGGTGGTTTCTTCCGGTCTCTGTCCTCCCTGCTCGGTGAGTCGGTTCCAGTGGCATGTGATCAGTCTTGTGAGGCCTGACGTCTTTGCGTCCCCTCTTGTTGTTCGTTACCTGGCTCCAGACTTCAGTTCTAGTTGCTATGGAAACTTTTGGTGGGGGATAATGTCCTCAAACGGGGACATTACTTGGTGTGAGATCCGGGGTCTCGAGGCGGAACACATCACGTCAAATAATGTCCAAAGGTGAGGACGTTAGAGCCCAGGTGCCCCGTACCATTATAACCCAAATACTTTTGTTGATAGAATTTGCATTCCAGAACAGAGTATGCCGATTAAGTTCTCTCCACCATAACTTTACACGATGTGATTCATTTCATGACTCATTATTGAGTAACGAAGTTGTGGTGATTTTTTGGTAGAAAACAGTATCTTCTGTCTAATCTAAAGCACAACGAGAGGAAAAAGTTGTATTCCGTTCATTGCCTTTATACATGCATTCGGGATTTAGACGTCATAAAGTGTTTTGAAACCGTATAATAACCGTTATGTAATAGCCGAGGACTATTAGCTGTAATCGGCCATTACGGGCCCGGATAACAGCATGTCGGAATGAACTAGAGTCTATTGCTGAAAATTTCCAAATGCTTTATGGTGCATGTACGGCCAAGCCAGGCGAAGGCGCATTTTGTAAGGTATCTCAATTTACTCCGATCCCAATTGCAACCTTTTGCATATGTAAATGTTGAAACATTATCTAGAAGGCTACAATTCTGACAGTTTATACGTACCTTGTCCTTCCTTGCGGAGAATATGTAACTCATCAGATTCTAATAATTCACAGTTGTAGTGTGAATGTCTAGACTGCCAGCGATATCGATTGGTGACTTGCTCAGATCTAGAGCATGCCCTTGCAATTTCAATCCAGATGAATACCGTTACTCGTCTCCTAGAGCAACAGGAAGAAAGAAAGACGAGATCCATGGTGACGGTATGCGTCTTGAGAATACCAGCCAGCAAGTGATGTAAGTGAAAATAAAATGTCGAAAACGCTAGCAGGAGCTTAGTCGACTAAAATCGTGCGAGTGTGTGAAGTTAACCAAAGGGAACGATCGAGAAAATCCTCTTCCCAATGACTGAGACAAGCTTAAGGGTTTCCCGCATCGGTTTTGAAACTCGTCCAGCCTGCTGCTAGCTATAGCTCCTTGCATTGTAAGATGGGTTGGCTGATGTGGATGTAACGTTCAGTTGAGAGGGAGGAGAACGAGGACGGGTGCCTGCAAAACTTCCTTCTGGCGGTTACTCCCAGATTATGGAATGAAGTATGTCCGAGCGGTGTCCACGCTTGGCTGCATCTCTCTCGTGTGCACTCTCAAGGTTACCAGCCCTCCTAACGCTCGTTAGGTTAATAGTCACTCACTCACATAATCGCCAGGTCACTGTCTCTCATGTTTATCTCGATTCATAATTTCAAATTTGGAACGATGCGCTCAGAATTTTGCATCAGCCTTGAAGCTTAAGGACGTTTACACGGGTGTACCAACCACCGAGGGTTTCTTGAACAACAGACGCCTCCTTATTACAATATGATATATGATTACCACATATAGTAGTGGACAACATGACTGTCCGAGCTAGTAGCTACGACACTTGTGGGTCCTTTGATGTTATTTTTACCATCAAACTAAACAGAGACAACGAGTTATGGACGAGAACGTGAAGTTCCGGGCAAGATTGGTGTTGTGAACGTTACTTGTCCTGTCCAGGTTGGTGGTATGGGTATTCTCATGATCAAATAGAAGAACCGGTACGACTAACGCGCGCGATACTAATAGGGGTGTAAAAGTTCCAAATAATTATTCCTTAACCGAACTTAGAATCTTTTTTGTAAGTTGATGATGACCACTATCTTTCTGAGAAAAATGGATTTTTGGTTATGATTGATGTAGAATTGAAAAAGAGATTTGAAAAGTAAGCATGTATAATAAAATGAAGAAAATTCAAGATAGCACTGGAAGGAGGAGTCACATAAGATGCAATGTTGAACCGATTGACGTTCGAAGAGAAGTTGAATAGAAAGTGTCATCACTTTTCTCGAATCAATGCGGTTTTTGATACTTGTGTCAACATTGATCCTCTTATTGTCACTGCATTTGAAATTTCATCAAAAGAAAAACTTTTAAGATATGATTCTCAGTTGTCAAGAGAAAATACTCTTCCTCGATATGAGAATACTTTCTCTTGATACACTGAAGAATGGGATGAGTATATGGATATCTCTAATTTCGGTGAGGATGAGATGAGTCTGATTGATGAGGAGAGAAAAATTAATGAAGAAGGAGGAGGTGGAGAAGACGAGATGAGTCGAGGAGCTATACCTAATGTACCTGAGTCGATGCAAGACATATCTAGAAATGAGAGAGATCAAGAAGCAACAAGAATATAAAAAGGGGAGTGCTTAATTTGTATGAGGAGAGTATACGAGAAAAAGCATAGTATAGGAAGATATTTGTTGAATGTCAAATGGTCACGTTGAAAAAGAAGAAAAGAGCTAGAGAGAGTCAAGAGAAGGAACAGAGTAGGAAAAGGTATATGTCTTTATTTGTTGAATTGCATAAAGTCAAAAAATCGTCCGAGAAAATCAAAGAAGTTATCTATAAGCTTGATAACATGTAACTTTGATTTTAGGAGTAAATCTTTTTAAAATCTACTTCATTATCCACGGTTTAGGTCGGCATGTTCTATTTTTTGAACTTCCTTTGTCCATTAAGTTGCGGCGTTTGATTGAATGTAAGACTTTTCAAGGGTTTATGAAGAGATTTAGTCTTGCAAAAGTTTACATCACATTTAGGTCGTTGAACTGTGAGCTTTTTGAGGGCTTAGCAAGAGGCTTTAGGGTCCGTAAGATTCTCTGAGTATTGTTAATTGAGGCATTGAGAGAAGGCTAGTGGGTGCACTTTTTGACAAGGTGCACTTGACCACAAGGTAGAGAGGCAAGACGGAGGATCAGTTCCGTGACAAAGACATAGAAGCGAACCGAACATAGTGTGACACACATATATGGGACCATAAGATGAGTTCGATAGTCGCATCTGTAGAGAACTTTGCAAGAGCACATGGAGAGAACAGTGAGCATAGGGAGAGAACGTTGAGCTATAAATGGCACTATAAAGAACTATCAATGATAACAAAAAACATGAAAAGAAAAAGTCTAGAGAAGAAAATATAATTTTTCAAAGTTGAAAAGGTGGACATTTGTGAGTGAAGTCAAGACGTACAAATTTTAGTTCTCGTGGTACTTCTTGTGAATATGTCCTACGTGTATGTAGGTGTCATTTGTGTTATCGACAGGACTTCTACGTATATTTCACCGCTAAGAATGATGGTAAGAACAATTCCTTCAAACCATGTATCTAGATTCATTAATTGCATAACGTTGAAGTTAAATTCCTTCTGGCTGGACTGTTTTGCTTGCAGAACATTGTTATATGCAGAGAGTTTATACCTCTTCCTCTGTCGATGTTAATCTGATGAACCGCATAATATGGACCGCTTATGCTGTTATAAGGCACGAGTTGTTCATCACGGCATGTATGCCTGATCAGTGTTTTGTATTGAGACATATAGCAAAACGTTTTGGCGAGAGGCCACTATTGTTCTTGCATAGTGTCATCTTTATGGGTACTTGTTATGAACAACTTGCATATGTCATATAAATATTTTAGGGATGGATCCACTGGCTACAGATCCGAAAGAGTTGAGTTTACTGGAAACATAACTTGACTTTTGCCGCATTCCATATTCATGTGCAAATACCCAATGCTCTCGGAGTGTTTTTGGCAGATACCTCAATGCTCCCGGAGTGTCTTTTGCAGATACCCAATGCTCGCGGAGTGTTTTCTGCAGATATCCCATGCTCTCGGAGTGTTTTGTCCTCTTGGCCAGTTTACATTGTATTCATGTTACTGCGGAAGCTCCAACTCCAAGAGACGCCTTGAGGAGAAAAGTACAGATGGAGGAGTACAAGATCCGAATTTGTTTGGTGGAACAATGGTCAACTCTTCATAAGGATACGGGTAGGAGTTAATTTATTATAGAGTTATAGTATGTGAGAACTCTGTTCAGTACCACACAAAAGTAAGCTAGCATCTTTCTGATCTTCTTCCATCTTTTGCTTGATATATGCAAAGGTACACTGTCTCGATAAACGCACCTGCAGCATTTATCGTGATCACCAAAACGCCCATTTTAACAAACGGCTATCCGTAAAACAACAAAGAATTCAATGGCCAATTAAAGAAGTACTTACACTATAGACATAAACTAAAAGATAGAAGTGTTGTTTCCTCTGGTCTTACGATAAATTACCCCATAGACACCATTTTCGGATCCCCAAAACAGAAGCAAAGTAGATAAAACTATCCGGAGGATCGCTTCCAAATCGTTGAACGAGCTCCAGTTCCCGTCACTATCCTCAGAAAGGTATACATGTACATTTGACTCAGATGAATACACGAATTAATGTTAGCAGTTGTTATCATTTTTTTTGTGGTGGTAGTTCTCGTGAACATACTCGCCTTTCATCAGCTCACAGGAAACAGGTTATCGTAGGTGTCATCTGCTTTATCGTCGGGACTTCTATGTATGTTTCCCCGCTCACAATGATGGTAAGAACAATCCCCGGAAACTACATGGCCAGCCGCTGTTCTCTTTGTTTCTGGTCATGTATCATAACGTTGACGTTAAATTCCTTCTGGCTGGACCGCTGTGCCTGCAAAAAACAGTTATAAGTACCAAGTCGACAGAGTTTATGCCTCTTCCTCTCTGGGTGTTTAATTTGCTGAATGGTATCATATGGACCGCTTATGCTGTTATTGGGCATGATTTGTTCATCAATGTATGTCTGACTACGTTTTTCTTCGGAAATAGAGGAAAACGTTCTAGCCAGAGGCGATCGTATCGTTCTCGCATACAGTGTCGTACTTGTTATTAATAACTTATGAATATCAAATGTCATATAATATGTATGGATCTACTGGCTACAGATCAGAAATGGTTGATTTTACTGGAAATGTAACTCGAATTTTCCCGCATTCATTTGCAGATACCCAACGGTCTCGGAGTGTTTTTTGCTCTTGGCCAGTTTACACTTGTATGCATGTTATTGCGGTAGCTCCAACTCCAAGGGACGCCTTGAGGACAATGGTACCGAGCCCTGGACCTTCTGTAACTATTACGATGAGCGGAGTGCCGGTAGAGAAGTAGAATGACGGAGGATATACGGGGGAGGGGGGCAGTTTTCCGTCCCGTGGTGATACTTTACTTCTTACACTGCTTCCGATACTTTCCTCATGATCAGAACAGAACTAATTTTGCAGAGAATAGACTGCCCAGGGCTCAGACCCGCTTTTGGTGACTTCTCTAGACAGTCGATCAGATTCTAGGATCGAACGAACGCTGTTAATTTATATAATTATAGTAAAGTCATAGTTCCGCTGTCAACCCGTACGCATGGCTCTTCTCTCCATATATACTATGTTTATGTCTCATTGATTACATATATGATAAGGCCTTCATTCGGAAGAGGTACACGTCATGCCTGAACGATGAGATACGCCAAACAATGCATCCAGAACTCATACGCACTTGATCACTTGAGCGATCGAAGTCCAGAAACCCACGAATATGAGGTTTGAGGCCAAGCTCCAAGTCTGGCTAAAGATCGATTCCAGTCGTTTGCTAGCAAGATGGGATCGGGAGACATAGATGACAGAATTAGTTTCTACCTGTATTAACGTTGAGCGGTGTCAGAGCAACGCGGAGGATAACTTTCAGGAGGTCCTCGATTTAAAGTGTGACCAGGAATGGATCCAGAGTGATCATTCTTTACCGCGAGCTCAACAGCATCTGAAAGTGATTTCTCTTCGTGCGTGCTGTTCTTGAATTGATTTGTGATTCACCTTCCGAGTCCTAATGATGATATCTAGATTGACTGTCCAGAACTACCGTAGTATAACTTGCTCGTAGCTACTTGATTATGAGGCAAATACTTGAGTCTAAATTGTCACATGCATTCGTTAAGCCCGTGCAGGCATTCGATATATAATACGCTCGCAAGGTCAAGCATGTGAATGCTGAACTACATATATTAGCCTTGCTGAGAACTCCGGCGCTTTTCATCGTGGGCAACACTGGAAATCCTCGCCGCCTGGCGTGGTAAGTAAGATAGTGAACTCGTCCGAAGGTCAGTTCGATAATATATTAATACTGCCTACTGACTACTGCGAATATTCTGTAGGAAATCCTTGTTCAAACAGCATCCAGTGTGTATTAGTATATGTATAGGCAGTTTTAGTCGGTCACTAAATCAGATTCTTTTGTGTACTCATAGAAACGGATTCTATCACTGCCAGGTATTTTCAACGGAGCGCTTGGAAGTCAATTATCATGTAAAAGAAATATATCTACGAGATCTTTTCCTCACCATAATTCACCTGTCAGTGAGCTGTGCAACGTCATAAACTGATCAATTTATAATTATCTTCCTGAAGCGAATTTCGGAAGGTAATTCATGATCAAGACCTTGAGATCTAGAACTAGTGACACATACTATTTGACCATCTCGATCTCTAAGTTCTAAGAAGGTTCATGTAAATGTATAAAACACTTTGGTATGGTGAGAAAACAATCGGCAATTAATCGAGAGTTTCGTGAGGATGTGCCCCAAAAAGTGGTACATGGATACCATGAAAATACTTTCTTCTGAAGTATTCTTGTTTAGTATGTATGTAACGTCAAAGTGTGTGAAACTTTGCTAAATCTTCTTCGCTTTCTAGTGAGAGTTACGCCTTCGGCCAGCAGTCCGCCGACGTCTCCTAGCCTGGAGGCACCCTGGAGAAAAAAGCGACCGGGAGTTTTGAATGATCAGTACTTGTTTTTCACTTGTTTCGGCAGTCGAGAATTTTCAGAAGAGAAAAAAATTGAGAGACCGAAAGAGTCCTGTCAACTCACAAGGCAAGGGCACCCGTTAGCAATCCACAGTTCTGTACAAAGTCAACCTTGATAAAATACTGAATTCTCCTTATTTCCATTCCATCCTTTTATTACAGATTCTTCGTTACTAACTTTCACACCCTCTAATGTTTTTCACGAGAACTAGCATGGAGGTAAGTCCCTAAATATATTGTCATACTTCTGTGTAGTTCTAAACAAAGTTCTTACGAAAGATACAGTAACTGCATAATGGATCTCCTGCTAGTCTTACGAAGCGTTGATCAGTGCTCCACGAGGAACATCTTGTACTCCTCCCTCCTCGTTAATGTGTAGTCGATGCGGTCAGCGGCAAGTCTTAGGGTGGAGATCTCTTTGGCAAGATATTCCACCTCTTTCTCCACTTGATTCTGACGTGCTGGTAAGCGGGCAAACATATATTCCCAGTGTGCAATTTGCGCGGTGATGCCGTCTATTCGTCTCTCGCACCTTTCTTCTTTCTCCCGTTGCTCCATGATCTGCATTATGAGATCGTACCACGTCCTTTCCCTCTCAAAAACATCACGACCTGGTGGCACCAAGCTGCACTCAAATCGCTCGTCGAAACGCATTGAGGGAAAGGTGATCGTGGGATCACTGCACAACCATCACACATCCATAAAATTTCAACTGCAAGCACTTGAGGTTCACCATTCACTAGTAAGTATACTCCATTCTCATATTTACTTCTCAGCGACCTGAACTCCCTCCGAACATGTATAAGAAGATCATGTCATGTAATAATTATCACTTACTACATGAGCTAGCTATTTGGATCATGATCAAGTAAGAATTAATGTTTGTTTGAATAAGCAGGTCTTCGGAGCTTCTTACCTTCTACCTACGTGGTGTCGATGTGGATACGTGACCAAGGACCCATCCAAAGACATTGCTCCTTGTGGATGCCGCAGACTTTGCAGTCCAATTCTCATGTTCCCTTCGGTATCATACACGTGGGCGTCGCCCAGAAGGTGGTAGAAGAGAATGGCGCGAAGGTTTAAGTGATCAGGCTTGAGGTGGATGAAATTTACTGCAAAACCCAAAAACCCTTCTGGTCTCTCTCCATCAATCCACGACGGCTCCGGAAGTTTGAGAAGTCGTTGACGATGATAGTAATATGCTGGTACATAACGAGAACTGCATGGCAAACAACCAACTATTCAGACTCTTGCTCATCAATACGGAGAGAAATACTCAGAGCGGCTGAGTGGATATATTGGCACGTACCTAGCGTGCAATGCCTCAATGGAAAGAATTTCAAATCGTCCATTGCTCTCACAAATCTCCTTCAGCTCTTGCTGCTCCTTACGAGTCTCACAGACGATTGTCAGCATGTTGCTGACTCCTAGGTATACTGAGAGGATGCTGTACACATGCATGCAGAGAAAATAAATCCGATTCATAAGATGTAATATCTCAAATATAATTGAGGCTCTATTTGGGTTCATGCTCACCAACGTTTACCTCTGATCATAACATCTGCTAAAGTCGGAAATACAGCATATTATTCTTTGGTTATCAAAACCACGTACTTCGAGCTATGAATCATTAATATTTATGAAGACGGTATCAGAGATAGATTCTGATTCACTAATAGTTACGAAGACGGTATCATAAACTGAATCATTAAAAGTTACGAAGATGGTCTCATGAATAGAATCTTAAAGGTTACGAAGATGGTATCAAACGATAAGAGGTTACCTGTTAAAGCGGATATCCTCTACTTCAGCTAGCATTACCACCATGTCGAAAATGTCATTCGGTGGTGAACCAGTCTTCATTAGGCTCTGGCGCCTCCTCTCACAAATGCCCAGAGGAGATGATTGCGGCGGGGGAAGCTCCTCTATTGCCTTCTTCACATTCTCTCTCGTCTTTACCTCACGGTCCAAGAGGCTCTCCCTTACCAAGAACCTCTCATCTTTGACATGAACCGCCTTTAATCTTCTTTTCTTCTCTCTCAACTCATCAATACCCGCTGTAGATAGATAGAGATGACATCAGGTTTGACATAACACCCTCATCGTTGCTAAGGCTTGTCAATTGCAGTGTCAGTATATAACGAAGAGCATCTGTACAAGGTAGACCTTTTGTTATGTTAGTAGTATAGCTAGAATCCCAATTTTCATTAGAAGGTGCTCAGGATCAACCGTTGAGGAAACATCCATGCATCTTGTGTATCTGCCAAGAATGAGGTTATACGCCATTCTTTCATCCTTCACAGTATTTTCTAGAAGTGTACATAGAAACCTCACTAGAGATTTACCTAAAGTGCTCAATAACTATCTGCAGTCGATACGCGTACCTTCCAAGAGCCTGTCCTTGATCTGGAGTTTCGCCAAACGAGCTTTCAAGAGATCTAGCCCCTCAGGAATTTCGGACTTTAGTTGCGCCTTTGACTCCAGGTCCTGGTGTAAGGCCAGTGCGGTTGGGATCTGAGTGGTCTATATTAGATGCATACCACATCCTAACGCGCCCTTTTTCTGGTCAAAATGTAAGAAATATTCTTATGATCACGCGACATCAGGAAGCCTAGGCCCTCAGCATAATACGAGCACAATAACAAATAAGAAGGGCAAACTAGGTCTGCTTATTTGATATATATGTTGAGCGTGATAACCTTAGTCCAAGATTGTAAGTCCCTTGAGCGCTTGAACACATATTGGGCTATACTCCCAGAGGTAATCAGACCCGCTATGATTGGGGAACAAATAACATCCTCTCTGCCATACCAAACCTGCATGTGATATATTCCTTCGATCCCAGTGCCGATTTCAAACTTGTCGAACCTGCAGGCACCCGCAATGAGATCTCCTGTGGAGCTGCTGAGCAGTTGACAAGGCTTATTGATTCCATCTCTGGGAAGTATTCTGGCTTTGTTAACAGTCAAGGTGAACCAGAGCTTCCCAGGACACTCATAGCACAGATTTCCGTACATATCGACCACCTCAACCTCGAGCTGTTCCAACTGTTCTCCTATTGTTCCCCCGCGGACTATAATTCGACTGGGGGGACCATGCTTCACCACAAAAGGTTGGGAGATGCGAGCAACGTTGGACAAAGGTTCACCGAGATACACGACTTGAAGATACTTTCCAGTTCTATGAGGAACTGGAATATCCTTACAAGTGTAGTTCCGAACATCCCAACACTCAAACTGCGTTGGCCTTGGGATATCGCAGACATGAGAGTAGACAACTTTTGGATATTTGTCTTCTGCTGCAGCATTCCACTCCCTGTGCATTTGCAGAACTTTGGTAACCAGTTTTACTGGATGCGTGAGTCCTGCATCGCCTCCAACCACTGTAAGCACCATCTCAGGTAGAAACTGTGTAACTGATCCAGAAAGGTAAATATCGATAGGCCTCTCTTCCTCCATTGTGAGTGATGGCGGCCGCACTTTCTCTATCGTGAGTGACGAGCACTGATGACTGACCGGTATAAGCCTACACACAAACACAAATTAAACACAAACTTTACTGTTCTCCGACACTAGCTGTGTTGGTTCTTCCTCCACTGACCTCCTCACGTCCTTCCTTCACTCATCTCCCACCTCACTACCTGCTGAAGGTCCCGAGGAGTGCTTCCTCTTTGTTGTCAAAACAATTCGGTCCTCAACACTTTGGGAGACATGCACTACATGCTAGAGAGCTAGATTGTCAGATACATAAAGGGGAGTTTCTGAGTGCGATAAGAAGGCTTGTCTAAACGTCTGGTTTCCATTACTATGAGTCAGTCTTTGCGTCTTTCTTCCATCTCAGTTTCCATTACTACGAGACTGTCTTTGCGTCTTTCCTCCGTTTTTTCA
Source organism: Asterella californica (assembly GCA_036924285.1). NCBI lineage: Eukaryota > Viridiplantae > Streptophyta > Marchantiopsida > Marchantiales > Aytoniaceae > Asterella > Asterella californica. The sequence goes on from JAYKYS010000013.1 coordinate 2,187,670, forward strand.
CACTGGGAAAGGAAGGCATGAGGCTTTCCTTTCACAATGTATCGTTGTGTAGGAAGACTCACCGGCTGAGTCTATGTATTTCCCGGCAGGGTAACTGTGCCGGATGCGGGCATCCTTTTACGGCGGAACCATCCCCACCATTGAGGCTTGACCTAGCTGTGGGTGTCGGCTGGACTATCTCCACCATTGCGGCCCGACCTAGAAAACATTAGGGAGGGTCACTATCCCAGTACCGTATGCCACACTCTTCCTAGAAGGGAGTTGTCGTTAGGTAACAGCTCCCGGTGACAAAGACCGCGTATGATCGCTTCACGGCTCTCGGTGACAAAGATCGCTTATGATCGCTTCACGTCTCTCGGTGACAAAGACCGCGTGTGATCGCTTCACAACTCTCAGTGACAAAGGTAGCATACGATAGCTTCAGTATGTTTGAATGATAAGCTATCAATTTCCTCCATATTACAGAAGGTAAGAGTCCTGTTCAAAAGTCCTTGTTTAACCGGTTAAAAGTCTTGTAATAGAAACTGGAAACTTGTAGCCGAAAAAGAAGATAATTAAAGACACTCTCAAAGTACAGCTGGTTTTGCCCACCGACTCGCCAACTCCTCATCTTGTGTCAGAAGTACGAACCTCGTTAAAAGTTATTCCATCGCCAATCTTTGTTTATAATTATTGAGAGTAGATAGGAGATGACTTCAGCTTCCATCTCTTCTATAGGTGGGAGATTCAATATGTATTAGGAGGAGAAAGATAGAGTAACGTGACACGAGCATCCGTTTCATCCTCCACCTGTTTTCAGCTGCTTAAGAGCGAACAAATGGTGCATCCAAAATGACAGAGTTAGTGACAGATAGGCAAGGACAACTAGAAGCCCCTAAGATGAACCTCTAGCACAGTTTGATACCAGTTGGATCCAAACTGATAATGAGAATCGATACTTTGCATTTCGGATTTGCGGAACTCGCTCTAATAGTAATACTGTTAAGAAGGTGTTATAGTTCTATGGTTCCAAGCAAACTCAACGACTTCGCTGGTACTCTTCCAGAACCATACTTTCTAGGGTGTGGGTGGATGCTCATCTCTAGAGATCTTCGAATTTACCGGTAACACCTCCCGTCTGAATCTCATATATATGTAGTATACCGTTTTTCTCCTCTAGTTTCAAACCTAATCTGATAAGCGAGTGACTAGAAACGACACGCCCAAATGCGTGAATTCTTAGAAATGTAGCTTGTAGTCATCACCATCTCTCAGCTAATAATGCTAACAACTACTGAATAATACATCTACTGTATTATCCTGTAGCTACTAAGTGTCTGTTTCCGAATGCAACTAAAAGATAATAACATTGATCAATGAGTCTCCTTATATATCTGTTTATATAGCACAGAGAATTAAGAGTGGTCCTTTTATATATATGATTCTGTTTGTCTAGCACGGTCAGTGTTCCTTGTACTCATGAGCACAATTAAAGTAGTGGACATGCATGGAGTGCTTCAGCAGATTTGTTAGCACAAGCAACGTTAGGACGAATGGTGCCTAGTACTAAGGCTAAAACGCAACGTAATACATCCTCCTATCAACACAACTTTCTGTCAAAACACTGGCCATGGTGGATCCGTTCGAGTCCCTTCTGCGGGAAAAAATGCAGAAAATACAAGAAGAGGAGCAACTGCAGTGTTCAGCCAAGCTGTCCTCAATATCGTAATTACAGAATTTGAAAACAGAACATCTGCAGCTGAACTGGTAGAGCTCTCGTATATAAAACCTACAAACTTACATTTTCCAGCTGAGAACATTGGAAGATCTCGCCTAGAGGACAGCTCTCGATCTTTAAATTGCTTTCAACAAGAAACATCGATCACTAAATAACAATAATCTTGCATGATGCTGGTACTGGCCAGAGTCAAGGCTTTACGTATCGATCGGTAAAGTACTCCAAACAGTGCAGAGGTACAATGTTAGTCCGTTTGATGCAAGAAAGTCCGTCGGACTAGATGCCTAACTGGGAGACTGCGTTACCCTAGATAAATTAGACGGTATGAACTACATAGCTTCTGTTGCTGTAGCAACTGAGCTCGAGAGGAGAAACTAGAATATACTATCACACTAATATCAATTGGCAGATCTTGAAAGGTGAGGGCAAGGCCCGTGCTCGCTTCAGAACTCATTTCCAGGCTCTCACAAGTGATCATACTATTGGTATATTTAGGAAGTCATTACGAGGTGAACATTTGCGGGCTGGTATGGAATTCGAATCTAGCACGCAGCTTATCAACTTCACGACGTGCATCTGTATGTATCGATATCCTGGAAGAGGAAGATATATCTCTGATGCGGATACTTTGACAATACTGTATCACTCGTTCTGTATCGTTTAAGTGTAGCGGGAAGTGGACTATTCTTTCCTTTTCAAGGACATGTTTTGGATACGTTCTCGTTCAAGATGAGTTTACATGCCCTTACAAAACAGTAAGAGCACGTACTATGCCTCAAGAATTAAGGAACTCTATAGAACTAACATGTACAATACTACAGAAAGATCTTACGAAACAAGAATGTGTACTTCTCCGCATTGGCAGTATCATGACCAGTAAATGTTTTGTTGCCGTCCGGATAGATCGATATCCAGAGCAGAGACTGAATTACTGTACAAGTGGATAAAACGGTACTGCATTCAAACTATCCAAACTAGTTAAGTTCCTGCACTCACATATGTAACCGGACATGGTCTCCACATGTACAGCTACAGCAATCGTTTTGTACACACAAGCAGTGAGATGTCCATGAGCACCCCTTGAATATGCGAATGTCTCGAGGAAAGAGATCTAGACCCGGCAGTAAACGAGTCTCTGAAGTCTTGTTTTACAGTTTTGAATCCGAATTTCTGATATCACATGCAGAATTCAAGGCTGCATACTGGTACCCCCGGCTAGAACCCTAGGCCCGAAATTGAGTACCTTATAATTAAGTAGCATAACGTTCCTAATCTCTGATGAGGATGGCAGTCCGTCCGATCCGTTCTAAAGTGTCCTTCGAATTCCTAGCATGAGTATCACGTCAATTCGATATCAATGGCAGGAGAGACTTGTATTATCTGCAAAATCTACTGGAAGTGAACGGAGGATATATATCTTTAGCTAGATGGCTTAGAACGGTGGAGGAGAAAACTTATCGGGTTCGTAAACGTTCTTCTCGTGTAAATATATGTGTTTATTGTAAAAGTCAATTCTGCATTATGTTTGCAAATATATCTCATCATAAGTATCTATGATGTGAATATATATTTGTAAGCAACTACCTCTTTAATATTCTCTTGAAAATCGTGGCTTTTACGTGGATCTTATCAAAATCATGTTTGAAATAACGCATGTAGCAAATGATTAGATCAAACTTGTAGTGGATATGTGAAAAACTATTAATATTTGTCAAAAAAATCTTTTAAAATACTATTTTCCGTATTCTAGATCATTTAAGATACTTTTTGACATAAAGTTTATTGGAATAGTTCATAAATCCATTAGAAAGTTTTCCGAAATGTTGAAAATCTGTGAGAAACATGTTGGAATATAAAAGTTCCTACCAAAAATATGTTGGGAAATTTATCTTAAGCTTTTTACACTTTTTGTGTCTAAATCCTTAATCTGTAGTAGTGCGTGTACTGCTTGAGGACTTCCCTCCGAGAGTCGTATGGGCGAAGCAGACCCCACAGTCAAGTAGATTCCTTCCATCATTCGGACCTGTAGAAGAAAAAAATCTCTAGATCTCAGATCAGTCCTTTGAAGAAACCTCGAAACTTTAACTACTCCATGGAATTTCTCGTTATCCCCCTCAGCTGCACACAAGAAAGACCAATACACTCGAGGAAAAAATTCGCATGGGGTCCAAACTATACTTTCGTTTGACTCCTCTATCCCACGTGGGATAGAACTCCCGCCTACTTACTACTGAACTTCACATGCTTTTAGAGGAACCGAACCACTTTTCCTACTCAGTGCTATATAAAGTATAGTGGTAGGGGTAAGTACATTTGGCGCTCAATCTGAAGGAGAATATGCAGAAGCTTTGCAAAATTGTTATGAAGCTATGCGCTTAGGAATTGATCCTTATCGAAATAGTCGGTAGATCTTCCAGTAGATTTCTCTCCTCTCATTTGGCCGAACATTTTGATTCTCCGCCAGCTTAGATTGCTGGCTATCCGTTCCCTGAAGTAGAGGTCCATTGAAAACGGTTGGTTAACCATAGTATTCCCGTTACTATGGTACTACCCTTTCTGTCCAGGGGCTCGTAGTAGAGGGATCCTGTGGACCGAATAGATTGTACTTAACCTCATACTTCATTTAATCATAAGACAACAGACTGTAGTTAGGACTAACCATGGTTGCTGACAGGAAGTCCATATCATACTAAAACCACCGGTCCATAGTAACGCAACTTTCTTGATTTAACTATATGTGCAGAAAGAATAAAAAGAAATGGATTCATGTCCTAGGATATCTTAAGGTCTGATATCCCCGAGGTAAATACTGAGGATGGTCTACCTGGACAGAAAGGGAAAACGAATTATTTCCTGAGCCTAACGATGTGGTCGTAACAAATCAGTATTTTGGGAAACTTAACTTTAACATCCGGCTTTTAGATACTAAAAATATAAAAAACAATACTATAATAAATTAGAGGATATTAATATTAAAAAAAAATACAGACGCAGTTACCACACTACGCTTGCAAGTGGTAAATCTTACTACGGAAGATGCAATTTTTTCTCGAAGTTCGGAGCCCTCGCACGTTTAAGACTGTATACTCTATCAAATATGGCAGGGCTATTTTACATCGATCCGCTCATCTCTGCATGCAGGAAGTTGCTCGGGCTTTGCTATTCTAGCGTCTCGTCCCTGCTTAAATGTAAGTTCAGCCACATCCAGAATTATTTCATTGTGCTCGTTTGCAATTGTTGCAGCCAAAGATAGATCATTTGCATGAGTTCCAACACTAGAGGAGTTCCAACACTAGAGGACGATTGTTGCAGCTCAGGTTTTGATCGTATGGGTATCGTATTTGATCGTATGGGTGTCGTATTGAAATACGCTAAGCAAGCTTTAGCGTATTTCTTCTGTGAAAGAGTTTGTACTTGCGACTCTTAATCTTATATTATCGTTCTGTGGTTCTCACTTGAAATCTTCATTGTGTTGTTTGTTAATGTTGATGGACGGACGATGAGTCGACTTCTTATTCGATGGATCTCATTGTCCCAACAGATCCATGGTCCCGTCCAGAGGTGATACCATCAGTGGTTGTGTCGAAGGTGCCAAGCGCCAAAGAGTGGGAATTAATTGGAGGTGATCTTGTTACACCAATTGGTGCATGTAAATGTTTCCAGACTGGGTTCAGCTCTGTAAGGAGTGGTACCGAGATGCACGGCATGTAGACTTTGAGTTACAGGATGAAGATAGAACGGAACTACGGTGACAATTTGCGCCAGATTTCTGGTGAATGGTCACATCAAATAACACAACGAGGTGAAAAATCTACTCATGTAAATGTTTCGAGTATCCACAGCATGGGAGCTAGATTCGGTGTTAGTAGAGCGAATAGACGCATAATTCTCTTGCCCGGCTGGTTGTGTGGACTGTAATACCATTCGGGAGTAATGTGTAAAGTTTATGATGTTGTAACTACCTCTTTGTGAGGATTTTTAAATATACATATTTGAACAGTGGTTCTGCTAACACCTGCCAAATTCTCATTCTAAGCTGCAATCTATACAAGTATCTATTGTTGCAAGGTCTGATTTTTGTCTCCACAACATATCATGTGCTTTTAGAGAAGTAGCCAGGCATAGTAATTTTGTGAACAAGCAATGAACCAGCAGTACGAAGTTTAAAGTTTAAGACTTCCTCATTCGCATTCAGTGCGACTGCACCTTTTGCCCTCATTGCAAAATGACAAGTTTTGCATTTAGTGCCACTATCATACCGTATCAATTCCGTACCTAGAGCGGACTACAACCATTTTGTTGATATAGTCCTAAGCTCTAGTAGATCAACGACTAATATAAGCCGGAGTAGTTAGGGTAGTTACGTACAGTTAGTTAGAGGGTTAACGCACCATTAAGATTTCTCTTATACTCACCTCCACTATATGCAGGGAGAGACAAAGCATCTCCCATCTCATTCTTATTTTACTATCTTGTTTACTCGCTCTTTCCTCTTGGAGTTTCTTCTTAGAAGTATCGATCTTTCTACATGATATCGGACGAGAGCGTGTTTCTCTTGCTGATGAGCAAGATGGAGTTTGTGCATGGAGAAATACAGGAGAGAGCAGCTGGAGTTCTGCCTGATGTCGAGCATTATCCTACTGATGTGTTGGGGTAAGACGAAACCGTTTCTGTCGTCACTAGAAACTTTGAATGTGATTTCAAAGACCTAGGCTTTTTCTCCACAGTGAAGTCCATATTGCATCGAAGATCACTTTTTCTCGTTGATATCTGTCCGTCAGCCTCGTCGAGGCTGTTCTGTTCAGAAGGTGCAAATTTCAAGGCATCGCACGTCCATTTTTTATCTCATTTGGTCTAGTTTTGATCTTTCTTGGTCAGTTCTTTCGATGTTTTCGCCGTGTTTTGTACACCTACAGTTCTTGAACATGTTCTTTTTTCATTCTCGCTGCAGGAGGAGTTCACGGAGTTGCCTTGTTGTGACTTGTGACAACTCTTGATCGAGAGGTGTGGGCGGATGAGTTTCGTGGAGGTTTTGTGAGGTTTCCGGCGTATAGAACAGTACAATTTTCAAATTGCAGCTATGGCGGAGTCTGTGTCTTTGATCACTAAAGAGAAGCTCATCAAGAACAACTACCAATTGTGAAAATTCTGGATGATGATCTTCTTGCAGAGACAAGATCTATGAAATCTTATCACTCAGGAGGAGAAAGCGCCGCATGTATTCATTTTTGACCCAAAATTCTAAGAGTGGAAGAAGCGATCGTATCAGGCGATTCACTACAACACGCTTATAGTCCCAGCATCGATTATTGGTCACATCCAAGATTGTGATACGTCCAAAAAAGCTTGGGATGCACTCGTGCGATTGTTTCAATCAAGAATAGAGACGCAAAAGTTGCAATTTGCTGCACTAGTTCAATACTGTGAAGATGAGGTCGCTGTGCATCAACGACTATGTGAACCATGTCAAGCAACTCGTAGATCAATTATCGTCTATCAGAGTCGAGATTGATCCCACTATCTTGATCATAGTCACATTGCGGAGACTGCTTGCTGAGTACAAGCAGTTCATTATCTCAATTTTAACTAGAGAAACGTTTCCGTGGTTTGATGAACTTCTTCTTATGATGTTAAGAGAAGAGGTGCGCTTAATGGGGAGTACTACTTCAACGAGTCAGCAAGAATCTGTCTATTTCGTAGGTTTTGGAGGATTTCAAGATAGGGGTCGTGGAAAAAGTGCTAGACGTGGATGAGATTGCGGATAGCAACAGTAGCAGAACCAGCAACAATTTGGTTCTTCTAGCAATCAGAGACGTGCACCTGGTTCTTGCAACTATTGCAAGAAGCAAGGTCGTAATGCAAATCAATGTTACAAGCGACAGAACAATTAAAAGCAATACGATAACAAGTCCTAGCAAGATAACAGCAACAAGCAAGGCTATGCAGTAACTGAGCAAGTCTATTTGGAGCAATTGCTAATTACAACACATGAGAGTTATGCATCTTTCGAGCTACAGATTGAATGGTGATCGACTCCGGCGTCATCAATCACATGACATCTCATTAGGAGTGGTTCAATTCGTTCGAGCTTGTGGAGACTCTCAATTTATGGTGATAGACCATGATACCATGCACCAGATCCAGCACAAGAGTAACATTCCGCTTGACATTCCTGTTTCAATGTTTGTTTACTGGTGTACGGAATGTCTTGCATGTACCCACATTGACTAGAAAATATGTTATATGTAGAACAGTTGATAGAGTAGTGTATGCAAGTGCGCTTCAATAACGAGAATGCTTTATTGAAGATTCTAATAGCACTATCATAACTCGAGATAGTAAGAGTGGTATGCTATTTAAACTAGATGCCTCTACACCTAAGTTACAAGCTGTCATGTATAGACAGAGTGGTCTAATACTGTTTGATATTGACATCTGACACAAGTGAATTGGGCACATGAACTTTTAGTCTTCGGGTTCTAACTTGGTTACAAGTCTGTCCAAATTCAAATCGAGTGAGCCCACTAGAATCTGTGCAGCACGTCAATTAGACAAGCAAGCTAGATAGCCCTTTAAAGGATCAGATAGCAGAGCGAATAAGCTTTTGGAGCTTGTTCACATTGATGTATGGACTGCTTCTCATCCAAGTATGACCGTTTTCAATACTTTGTGTCGTTCCTTTATCATTCGCGTTATACTTGGATCTATTTGGTGAGAAATAAATCCTCTACCGAAGTACTATTAACTTTTCAAAATTTCTACAAGTTGATGGAGAAATAGTTTGGAGAATCTATCATATGTTTGAGATCTGATGGAAGAGACGAGTTTCTTTCAAGAGATCGATACATTTTGACGTGAGCATGACATCTGACGTCAGAAAACCTGCAGTTACCTACAATTCGTAGCATAATAGGGTTGTGGAGCACAAGAATTGACACATAGCAGAAGCTGCTCGTGCGATGTTGAATGAGAAGATCATACCTAGATCTTACTGGACAGAAGTTGGTTCATGTGCGATGTATCTGATGAACCGGACATCCACAGCAACAATCCACATCCAAACACCGATGGAGATCTTTACAGGCAATAAGCCTGATTACTCTTTCTTTAAACTTTTTGGATGTATCTGTTATGTGCACATACCTGATGAGAGCCGTAAGAAACTAGATCCGAAAGCAGACAGATGTATTTTCCTTGGATATGCTTCTAATACGAAAGAATATAGATGTTACAATCCTTCGTCCAAGTAGTTCTATATAAGTAGAGATGTTTGTTTTGATGAGCTACAGTCTTGGTTTACTCCTGCACCTATCTTAGTCATCTTGTACCTACTATACAGAAACAAGGAGTCAGTCCACTGTAGTACCTCAGAGTAGTACGTTGAATGGAGGATCTTGAGAAGTCATTGATTCCGGATCAGAATTCGTTGCACATAGAGCTGTTGTTAATCATTGGAGTCCACTTAACACAACCTAGTAGAACTAGTGTAGTTTTTGCACAAGATGAGCGAATGCTATTGCAACGTATGTTTGACTCGTCCAGATATGTAGCTCTTCCACATCCATTGGATATTTTGTCCTAGACCTTGACGTCTACGTCAGAACAGTTACAAGGAGAGCTGACTAGTGCATGGATCTACGAGAGGTGACTAGTGCACCTCTCGTAGATCTGAACTGATAAAACATCTAGTGAGTAGGTGTATGCATGAAGGTTTTCTTGCTACACACATATGATCAATGTTCTTCGAGAACACGAACAGTGTTCACTTGAGGAGGCGATGCACAAAGCCCAGTGGGTAAGTGCTATGGAAGATGAATTTGATGCGCTACACCACCAACAGACGGACTTACCTGAGAATAAGTGATTGATTGCATATGGGTCTTCAAGGTCAAGCGCAACTTGGATCATACCATGTGTCGATACAAGGTCAGATTGATAGCCAAGGGCTACGCATAGCAACATGGAGTGGATCTTGAAGAGACCTTTGCTCAGTTGCGAAGATGGTGACATTCGAACCGCAGTTGCAGTTGCAACTCAGAAAGATTGAAAGATGCATCAGATGGACTTCAAGAACACCTTCTTCAACGGTGATCTTGAGGAGGAGGTCTACATGCAACAACCTCTAGGTTAGGATGATCCTAAGTTCTCTTCTCGTGTATGTAAGCTACTGAAGACACTCTATGGTCTGAAACAAGCACTAAGAGCATGGTATGCAAAGATCAATTCTTACTTGCAATCTCTTGGTTTCCATCTTTGTAGTTCAAACTCTACCTTGTATTCATTAAGAATACGAGATCGCACTTGAAATCCAAGTTGGAGATGATGGACTTAAGAGAACTCAAGTACTTTCTTGCTGTGGAGTTCATTAGAGATGAGAATGATGTTTGGCTTGTACATCAACAGTATGCTCTCAATATGCTTGAGAGATTTGGTATGCTTGACTGTAAACTCATTGTTCCACCATTAGAGCAAGGGGTAAAGCTAGGAGTACAGGATGGTGAGTTGCTGATGATCATGCATGTATAGACAGATGGTTAGGAGTCTTATCTACTTGACTATCACCTGATCAGACTTGAGCTATGTTGTCTGTCTGATCAGTGAGTTATGCAATTACCACAAAAATCACATTTGAAGACTGTCAAGCGGATTCTACATGAGGTGAAGTTCTCGATGCAATATGGACTTCACTGTTGATACGAAAGACCATTGTTGTTACATGACTACACTGATGTTGATTGGGCAGGGAGTGTCGATAAGAGATCCATGTTAGATTATACTTTGGATTTGGAAGCGCTGCTATTAGTTGGGCTTCTAAGAAGCAACCTACGGTTGTTTTGTCATCCACAAAAGCAGAGTACCGAGGAGTAACGAATGCAACATGTGAATCAATTTGGCTTCGATGTCTGCTACCAGATATTGGTGTGGAGTGTACAAATCCTATCGTTGTATATTACAGACAACATTAGCAACATGAAGTTAGCTAGTAATCTTGTTCTTCATGTTAGGACGAAGCACATTGAGGTGCACTATCATTCCATTAAAGAGAAGGTCATTGTAGGAGACATTGAGCTCAGTTAGGCATTGCCTAGAGATAACTTTGATGCTTTCAGACATTATCTAAGAGTACAGGATGTAGAGTCGAACTTGAAGAGGAGTGTTGATATAGTCCCAAACTCTAGTAGATCAGTGGCTAATATAAGCTAGAATGGTTAAGGTAGTTACGTACAATTAGTTAGAAGGTTAGCCCACCATTAAGATTTCTCTTGTAGTCACTACTTCCATTATATATACATGGAGAGGCAAAGCCTCTTTAGTCTCGTTCTTATTTTACTTCCTTGTTTACTCGCTCTCTCTTCTTGGAGTGTCTTCTAGAAGTATCGATCTTTCTACACATTTCGCATTAGTGAGTGCGAGGGCTAACTTCGTACTCACTCAGTGCAAAATGTCACTATTGCGCATGTGTTTGAAATAGTGAGAGCGAGAGATTACTCCCGCACTCAATGTGAAAGCCTCCGATCGCATTCTCCCGCACGAAGTGAGAAATCAAGCAAAATGCAATACAAAATAGAGAAACCAAACTGCTTTCCCTATCCTTGCTATAGAGAATAGTGAATAGGGCTAGGTACACTTGGAGCTCCACTTGAAATAGTTGGTAAATCTTTTGATAAGTTTTTGTCCTCACATTTGATCGACTGTTTAGATTGTTGGTTTGATTCTTCAGCCAGCATAGATTTCCTTAACTCCTTGAAGTTCCAAGTCATTACGGCCAATTCTCACGACCAATCCATTCGAATCTGAAATCAGAGTTTTTCTTCTCACAATGTTAGGGATTGGTTAAGAGTGGATGAAAAAGTTTAGAAGAACAAATACGTGCAGTATCAGGTTTTAATCTTTTTAACTCTTTCTCTACACGTACTTGTGAATATCCGTGTGTTTGCAATCTCCCCTTCACTTCTTGTTCTCTTTCTAGAACTTTTGTTATTCTTCGAGTCAAAGTCTCTTCTCTCAAATTTTTCTCGCTAGCTTGAGATCCAGTTCTTCTATATTTTTTCTTTTGTTTGCAGTCGGATGTCTTGATGTGCAAATGATGATCCTAAACCAGAAGCGAATCAGCTGTTACTCGAGTACATCTCACGTCGTATAACGCATGAGATAGAAACCTCGAAGAATAAACTTGCATCATTATTGGAAAAATAACTGCATCAGCTTGACTATGTAGTTCAAGATTATCACGCATATGTTGCTGCGGTATAGTTGGAACCTCGTGGATGACTACTTCTTCTCTCAACATATCCAAATGAATCATCATACGCGTAAGTGCCATCTCCAAAAAAGTCTCAACGGCTCCTCCTTCGTTTTGATCCGACATGTGTTTTCGAAGATGCAGAACCCCTCTCCAATTGTCTAACATGAGTTGAGTCCAGTCATAGTCTATGTCTAAGCCTTCCTCTTTAGACTTCACGTATAATGCTAGTTGATCTGTCATAACTTTAAGCCTACGTCTCGTCAGAAATACAGCATTCAAACATTGGAAAACTGCTCACCATTCCGGATATTGGCTTCTCCTGGTAAATATCTCTTCCATATCTTATCATAATCAGAGAACTAATCCGTGATTCTCACATATCTCACAAACGGAGGTATCTCAGTAACACCAGAAGGGATAACAAATGCTTCTCCGATATATTCGATATTCAACAAAGGATCTTTTTCACTTATGATAGTCATCTTTGTTTCCCAGTTGTAAGTCTGAATAAATTCCTTACAGAAATCAATGTGGGAAACATAAAATAACATAAGTCGGTGCTTTGATAAATCCTAAACTTTATCTACAGAGATGACATCTGGCTAAGACCAACACAAACCATACAATCTGGACTTTATGTACATATACCGTAGATGACTAAGAAGCACACTGCAACAACCGGTATTGTAATCACTATAACATATCCAACGTATAACAAACATAAGATAAAGTGAAAAGTGAACGCAACAACTTGTTATATTTTACTCACTATAACATACACCCTCAACATTATAAAGTGAACTGTGAAGTCAGTTTATATTTACATGAGGACGAGCGAATTTGAATGATAGAGCTATAAGTAACCTCATCTTTTCCAACACCTCCTCCTCAATTTTGCTCACTACCCATCAGATATCTTCTTTATTCATCCAAGTCTATTTAATTCTCAAAGATAGATCATCTTGTACTGTGAAGATGATAAGAAATGATTTTTCTTCTCTCTAAACTCGAATGTTGGTCTTTGACTCGAACTTCTATGATCTCCTTCTGGCAAGGAGCCATAATGTGATCACGCATCAAGCAAGATGGTCTGGTACACATATCAAGGTAGTGCACAGTCTAGAGCGAATGAGTTTAAGGTTTAATCTTAAGCTCGGTGATCTATCGCACTGTATTTGGATCAATTGTCGATCGCATTGAGAACATGACGACTTATGGTCAATCATATTGGAGTCGGTGTGACTGATTACAGATCACAATGTACTCAGTGCGATCTGTATTCAGTGTGATCGATGACTCACTGATGCCTCTGTAGCCACAATCCTACTCCTTCAAATGGCTGCACCCTAACCCCACCAATGTTGCAAGTCCCTCGAACAGATGCACCCCAACATCACCAACGTTACAACTCACATTGGTCACGAAGAAATTTCACAGAGTCTCTTTACCCACCTCTCTTTTGTCGCACAATGCGACTTGGCTCATCTTTCTAAACCCTAAACCAACTCATGATAGTTCATCTTCAACAACTCTGACAGTGCGTGTGAACTTACACTAAACAACTCTAGTCGAACAAGAGCACATTTTACTACGTAGGCATGGGGTTGAGAACAGAGACCATAGCATAACCACCCTAAGTGGTACTTGGCAAATGAGACATCATCGAACAATTTAAACATGATCGAAACCATACGAAACTTAAGGTCGAAACTCTTTATTCCACATTAACTTTACATGCTATCTAGTTTCTTGATAATCTTTTTGATTTACTCAAAAACCTTACCAGCTTTATATAACAAACAACTCGACAAACTTGTCCTCGTTCAAATTCAACACATCCACTTTCACATTTTTGTTGTTTCCTCCTTTCCGATTCTTGGATGTCTACTGCACCAGCTGAGGCATATCAAAACCCAGCTCCTCGACTTCTCTCTCCCAATCCGCCACCCTCTTCTTCCTCTTCATTTATCATTCTTTCCTTGGCAACTTGTAAGTTGCCAAGGAAGATTCAAATCATATTGAGAAATATCCATATCTCCATCAACGTCTTCTTCAGATCAAATGTTTTCAGTATCATCGATGGGCACAATATTCTCTGCCTGACATTGAGAGTCGTACGGCAAAGCCTCTTCTGATAGCAATCCAAAAGAACCCAAAGCAGAAGGATCAATGTTTACCGAACACAACATTCATCCGATAAAACTAATGAAATTTTTCATTCAGCTTGTCTTCTAATGTTCTCATCATCTCGTCCTTGATAAGTCCTCTACCGGTAGTGTCTTGAGTTTCTTTCTTTTTTCTTATACATGTCAACATACTGTTCAAATCGTTTCTTCAATTCCACACAGTGACAACAGGTTGTCAGTTTTCCCTGAAAGTTGACCCACCATAATCCAAAAGCAGTACTTAGCTTTACTCAAGCATTTTCCAGCACAAACTGTTATCTTCTTTCCTGCTCTATGCAGCGCAACAAAGTTTTCTTCATCTTCTATATAAGTAACAATCTTCTTGTAATCTTCCGAATTCAAACGAATATGTACTTTCTTCATCGCTTCATTGTTCTTGGGAGCCATGGCACTAAGATCACTATCGAGACTAACCGCATCTGATTTGATCTCCTCACATATCGCACCAAGATCTCTACCAAGACTGACTACGTGAGATTTGATCTTTGCACATATAGAGCTAATTCTCTCATATGTATCAGTCATTCTCTTTATAAAAGATGATTCTTGACCCGGAAATCTTTCCACTACGCACTCCCACTACTTCATATACTATCAATGCTCTCTTTCAAAATACGAATGGATTAAAAATATACAGTGTCAAAGACAAGGGTATGTATGACACCCCTTAGTTACCCGCGGATATAAGTGTAGTGTCCAGATAAAGTTAGACGTCACGAACTTGTTACATTGTCCGTCGCAGAGTTATTGCAAAAATACCCTTACCCGTCAGGGAATAATTCTCCCGAACATTGACACCCCTACTAGTCCTAAATTTTATGACCCCTTTTGAGGGTACAAGAATGAGCGAGCTCGAATTTAGGCCGAAAGGCCCACAGTTTAACTTCAAGCAGCTGTAGTAATGTGCTTGAATGTACCATTAGACCAAAAGCATTTGGCTTCACAAGTATAGCGGGACCTGAGAGTTCTATGAGGGGAATTAAACACCGGTGCCAATGTGACAAAGAGTAAACTGGACTTCATCCTACTGACTTAAGCTACCGTCTGGAGAGAAATCACTGGAAATCTTGCTTGATATCTGAGAAGTATAAATCGTTGGCGTGGCTTTCTCCCCGAAGTCCCTTGGAAACGATGGTCACAGTGATGTCAGAGTCGTAGTCCTCGATACCCAGTCGTCTGAGAGATGGACCAATACTGTACCGTATGTTGTAAACTCCGTACTTGCCCGAGGAGGAATTGGAAACCGAGTTGTTCACATCTACCACCGGTACCCCGTTGGGCAGATGAGTGAAGGTTCCCACGTACTCCGAAATGTAAAGAAGCGTCTCCCTCGTGGCTTGAGGATAGTTAATGAACACATCGAGTCTGGCGTAGGATGAATCTAGGATCCTCACATTCTCCAGCAGAATATTCTCCTGCAACTCCCTCACATCCTTGAGCCCCGTTATGTCCAGATCTTGCTTCGAAGGAACACCGCGATCGAGCTTGTAGCTCACGGGCACGTTGCCGATGGAGTTGTTTCCGGCCGGATCTACTGCAGGCCAGTCACTCGGATTGACTTTGTTGGAGGTCATTCGCGGAGGTAGGGGTTCATATTTGATCCATAGATCATCAGCCTCTGTCACGTTCGTGTACTTGTATCCCAGCTTTTCACTGTCAAGGGTGTCCCGAACCTCGACGATAACCATGTCCCCCTTTTCGTCGTAGAAAGTGAACTCCGAGTCGAGAAAATCTCTGGAAGCGAAGTCGCCTCTTCTCCTGCTGCCCGCTTTAGTGACCGTGTCCGCGAGGGTTTTCCACACATCCCACAGGCGATCGATATTCGAGTGATGAGCATAAAAGATGGGGTCCCGAGCCGCAAAGATGAAGCTCCCCATGTCGTCGTTGTCGGGGTGAGCTGGGTCGTTGAGCAGCCCTGTCCAGTCGTGAGCACGATTGTGTACAGTCTCCAGACCACCAGGCTCGCTGGGTGTTTCGGATTCACCCGCTGAGGAATTCGAACTCGCAGCTGTGACGTACGGGCCACCGAGGAAGTCACGCCCGCTGATTTTGGTAACGACTGAGTTGTACATGACGCACAAGTTCTCGTACCTGATCTGATCATCGGTGAGATTCTGCTTCCCTTCGAGCGCGGAATCGTATCCCAGGTGGAGAAATTTCGAAGGAATGTGGTTAGGGTTTCTGCGGGCATCGAACAAGTCTGAATCGTTGGAAAGGTACATGGAAGGCATCATGGGCGCGACTGGGTCGAGCTGATTATCCCAGTTCCAGAATGGAAGAGAGAAAGTGGGATCATCGATCAAGTCCCTGAGAATTCTCTCGTGGTAGTAAAGGTACATTCTGTGCCACGGAAGAAAGATCCAGCTGTAATGGACTTGGAGTAGAGCCGGGGTTTCTATTCCCAGAGGACCTGGCGGCTTGCGCTGGTGGAAAGCGTTGTTGCAGAAGGAGCAGTGGATTCTCCACTGATTGAAAAAGCTTCTGGGATCGGTGTCTGGCAGCGCCTTCATCCGAGCATAAGCTAGATTGTATTTCCTGACATACTCAGTATCGTTCTGAACCACATGTGCCGGTTTCCGTTCGCGGATGAAAGGAGGGCGACCCACAGCTGCAGGCGTTACGGGAAACGTGAATCTGACGGGGTCCCTCGTCGGCGCAGGCAGGCAGCAATGCAGCGGAGGTCCTTGCCGGACTGGAACGTCTTTACAGCCCCCCAGACTTGATGCTAAGACTGGGTCGGCCTTGACATTCTCCGTGAGGATTTGTATGCAGAAAAGTAGAATCATGGAGAACATCATAAGCTCCCTTGGGACTCTTCCATGGCCAGTATTGGCCCTTCGAATTCGCTGTCTCTGTTGATCCAGACGCTGAGTCCCCGAACTTCGATGGTCAGCCTGCAATTGCAAGGAACGATAATGACACTGGCGCCTTAGAGGGCATGCAGCCGCCATATCTCCAGCATGCTTAGGGTTCGATATATATCTCCTGCACTGCTAAGATATGATATGAAACTACTATCTCGGGGTACCAGAGACTGTACGTGTTTTAAGGTCAAGGGTATCAAATATATAGGAAGGCTACATCTAGAGGACCTACTTCTGCTTCGAAATTGGATAACATTCAATTGGTGGAAAGGACTTCACGTGCACCTAGTTAGCTGCACACCGGATGCAAATAGAGGAAGAAATGGACGAAATCTTCGATCGAAGTTTGTACGTTTCAGGAGTAGGGACTGGAAAATGACCACGAAACTAAAAAGGGTATGGTATGTGAGTACTAATCGAGCACGAGAAGCTGAAGCAAGGCGCTCAGATTACCCGAAGGCAGCAGCAGACACAAACTACCTTGATGAGCAGTCGATCTGCAAAGGTTGGCAGTATGATGTCACTGCAACTGTGACCAAATTAAAGCTTAGAACAGCTGCTGGATGGTAATCAGTTGTGATGATGTACATATCAAGCTTGTTCAACTGATGTGAGCTGGCCTCAGACCTCTTTGTAGAATCATTTAGATCCATTCTAGCTTGCAACCAGAGACAGGATCTACCGAAAAGCTCATAACTACTTTTATCATCGAGGAAACTGCTCATAGGGTGTAGACAAAACAGACATCGAGTCAAATTCTCGTCAACAGAGGCTATATACAAACGTACATGCACTGTCAAGAGATAAACAGTCTACTTTTTATCGTCTGTAGCCCAAGTTTCAGCATTTCCCGGGTCTTGATATCTAACTAGCTCTGCTGACCAACGGGAGCGAATATTGGGATTCGGAAGAGGGGCCGTCCTACATGTACAGTATGTAACACTAGGATCGATGGATCTTAGCTTAGGGAAGACTCCTATATTATTGTCTCTTGTTTTTTACTATTAAACCGAAGCGGATCCGGAGGAGAGACACTAGACTAAGTTCATTCATCATGATCAGTAGCTGCCAGTTGCAACAATAGGATGACTGACTTTCCTAAGCTTGCAAGCCAAATAGTACAGAGAATGAAACGACCTCCAAGAGACCCAAAGAATCATGAACCTAGAAGAATACAGATATAGACTATCATGACCGGTACAAATCAATAGACTTACATGTATATACATAAACTGCTTATAGAGTTTAGGCATGTATAGCTCGATAATCACATTTGCAAGCTTACTGGGTTCACCAAACTAACTGTGTGATCTTGGTTAAGAAGTTCCAACTTTACTATGAGAAGGACTCCCTTGTATGTAATAAACTTACATTAGTTGTGGTGGCGGCCTCCCTTTTGGCATCACCAGTGGGTGCATGTGATAGGCTCAGATCTCTCGACTCCGAGGTCAGAAATTTGAGCATGCTCTGTTCGTAGGATTATTCTATATATATGCCCCGCCGAAATAGCTCCAAATCTTGGATCCATTCCCCTTTACTCCCCACGAGGACAGCTTTGGACTCATTCACATGACTTTGCAGAATGCGGAAGCGGAGAATATGCATTTTAGTTGAACGTTGGGAGCTGTAGTCATTAATGCATTAATTAATGTGAGTTTAATTTAATACCTAACCCTTCCAACAGGAAGGGTTAGGCATTAAATTAAATGCATGAATATTTGCCTCCTCCTCTAAAGATGGAGGAGTGAATATGCAAGTGCTCTTGTGAGAAGAGAAGATTCGTTAAGGCTAAAATATGTTCAGATAATGTGCACTCCAGATTGAAACGAAAATGAAACTGAAAGTGAAACTAATAAAAAGTATATACAGTGAAACCAGTTATGAACATGGTTGTGATAATCCAATATATATGTAACAGTGAGCGATAGATGACTGGAAAATTCTGCGGAATGCACGTGTAATGAATGCATATGAATGACAGTCAGAAGAGAAAAGCTTAGCGAGTTCGAAAAGGAGAAATGAGTAGCAGGTTCCCAGCAGATCGTAACCAGCATCATCGAGAAGAAGACGGAGGCACTAATCCAAGATACTTTCTCATTCACTGATGAGTTCTCGGAGTCGAGACGAGCTCGCCGGGAAGGGGCCTCTTTCGTAGCAGTGGCGAGAGAACAGAGGATGAACGAGCAAGAGAGGATTGAAGACTGCAGGCCGGAGTTTACTGGGCCCACCGTGATAGTAAACGGACACTCTAGCCCCTCCACAAAATGAGGAGTTTTCAAATGCAAAGTTTTACGAAGGTGGTATTAGCTTTCACGTCAGATATGCAGCGCAAGCACATATATATTAGCTACCTAGTCGTATCAAGTACTCCGAGACTTGAGAAAAACACCACCGGATCGCGAGAATTTGACGTGTCCGTAAAAAGAAGCAAGAAGTAAGAAGCGGCCACACCGTAAACCGAATGGAACTAGCAATTGCAACAGCTACGTATACAAGTGTGCATCTTACGTACCCTTGCAGTGGCGCAAACCTTTTTAGAGTCCTCGCAGCATTCTTGACCAGTCCGTATATTATTCCAGTTCAGTTATATCTAATATATTTCCGATAAAACAACTGCAGAACTGGCCATGGGAGACGAGTACTAGCCGCCACTGGTTTACCTAGATTTCTCTGATCATTATTAATTGTAAGTAGCCCTTTGATCCTTCCTGGATTTAGTGGCCACTTAATTCTCTCCAATCATTCATTCATGTAACTCGTGTACTAAGTTTTAGAGGTGTTTCCTCAAAGGGAACGGGAATCTCCAGAGGTACCTTGTAAAAGTTTACAGGAATTCTCCTAGTTGTTCTTTTCCTTTTCCCGTAAATTTGGCTACATGGTTGAAGTCTCCTTAATCTTTTTCTCTTTTCATAGGGATGAGGTTCAATTTGAGTACCCCTAGTGGCACAATTAATGTCATATCTTTTATTTCTGAACTATCTCAAGAAGAGTGTAGGAAATGGAGAGCTCCAACTGTGGAATAGAGAGTAAATTGGAACTGTCAAAGTGCAGCCTGATATAAGATGGAGTCCTATCAAAGAAGGTAAAACTTTGCATCGTTGCCCCACCAGCCCTGATTGCAGAGCTAAAGTTCAATCGCAACTTATTATATTAACCATCTACTAGCTAGTAGACTGAAAACTCTGTACTCTGTAGAGTGTCTGGCTAAGGCAGTCGGGGAAACTATGATGAGAAGGGTTTTCAAGAACAGAACTGATTTCTCCTGTGTGGTTGCAAAAAGTGGATGATGATCACAAAGTTGTTAACGTGCTCGTTCCATCTCACAAAGGTGTGAATAAGAGCGTAGAGGTATGCAAGAGCGTGACGAGGATAGACTCTGATATATACAACGTGCTCGTTCCATCTCACAAAGGTGTGAATAAAGAGTGGAAAGGTATGCAAGAGCGTGACAGATGATAGACTCTGATATATACCACGCTGGACTATGCCTTGGCTTTTTGTCGCCTCTGTACAAGCATCAAATGTTCGGACGTACGTATACCGTTGGAGACACTGCTCATGCTAGCGCTGTCTGCTTGGTGTTGTCTGTCACCTTAGTACCGCAGATTCCACCATCTAATAAACACTTGCAAGCATTCCCTTGATTTACTTCGTCTCAAGGATGATCACTTACTAGAAAATCGATGAAACTTCGGTTGTTTGCTATAGCTATAACTAGTAATGTAGCACAATGTCAATTAAATCCTCCCTGCCATACTCACCTTTGCTTACAGGTCCTGTTTCGTTATCCATCCTTTTCTTTCTTGCTAAGACTTGATGGCAGCTATTCCTTAAGTGACAGAGTGTGACTCTTTATTAAGTTACTCTCAAGAAACTGTACACGTTACGCTCCAGTTCAGCTGGTATAGGGTATGAGGAACTAGAATTTCCATCTACAATCCAGCTGACTTCGAGCAGTATTGCTAGAGTACACTAGTGTATCGACAATGATGAGATATATACGCCACTAGTAACGAACAACAGATCACGGTATGAGGTTTTCATAAACTTTTCAAGACGGAGCTCGTCTCACGATGTCTAACTGTCTGACTGTTTTGACTCACTGGCTTGACACTTCGGCCTTTGCTAGCGTCTCGCAACCGTTTCATTAAGGACAAAGCAGCGTACGATAGCAGGTGTACATATGCGTTACACGTGGTATCGATTGGACCACGTAAAATTCACATTCGTCTTGCATCCAGTGTAATCTCGCACTACCTGCTGCTGGGAAATCGAATGTGTGGACCCATTGCTGAACTTATCGTATGTTCGGAAACGGAGGTGGACGATAGGGAGTGCTGCCGCCAAGTCCAAGCGGCTCCGATGCCAAACCTCTCCAATTTGCTCAGTCAAGGATATATGCAACTTACTTCATAATAGCTAGACCTCCATAACTGTATGGTGCTCCATGGAACACCCATACAGCTGCTCCTGACCGTTGCGCTTGGGGACAGATATAGAATTTGTAGATCACATCCGGGAGACGTCGAAAGCTGCTGAAAGCTGAAAGTTCATGGACACACTGCAAGATGCAGGGGAGGAGTCTCTCGCTTACTCTTTACTCTGTATCGACGAATGGTATACAGCGCTGCAGATATATAGACTCGTACCTTCGAGTTCTGCCGTGCACAGAGCGAAGCAGAGCCCACTGTGGGAAATATCCATGGATACAGATATTGTATATTTTCCCGGCCAGCCATTCAGACGATTGTGGACACTTGAGAGGATTACTCCATCGGAGCTTCTCACAGTTTTGAGATATGTGGTATTCAGACTTTATCTGCAGGTATGCAGTGCATAGGTTAAAAGCGACAGTCACTATGTTCAGAACATCTTCCGGCGCTATTGGTTGAGCTCTGGTAATTGATGATCACTAAATGATTTTATGCTTATGAACGCCAGAACAGTCAAGCTATCTTCTTCTTCGTTCTAGATCTACATGCATTTATAGATCGTAATTCTGCAGAGTCCAAATCACTGGAACATTTTAAACATGTCCTCTTTCATGGAACACCAGCAATGTTCTTGGGGTTGGTAACGAGACAAAGAAATAGAGGGAAGTGGATATCAAGTTCAGAGCAGTTGGCTAACTTCTGCTGCAGAATATGGATGTGAAGCGGCTCTGAAATTATGAATCTCGAAATTTTGTAAGGGACGAATTCGAATTAGCTACGGAGCCTGCTGCAAGCTAGTTGATGTGAAAAGGGTCCAAACTCACTAACTCCATAATCATCCCACTTCACGTGAACCTCTACTCATCGCGTGCTTCAATCTAGTCAGGAATATACTAAGGCAACTACCTGCAACTGTGCCCCCAAGCCCAAACTCATCGAACTGGCGATGTTATTTACGTTAAGTTCTAGGACCCTCCACAGATTCTGAGGCAGCCACAGGCTGCTGACAGATTTTACTTCTACATGTACAGGAGTGACTATGCCGATGCGCGATCTCCAGTATTTGACTCGATGTGAAGCATCGAAATCTGATAGAGTCGAGGTAAATGTAAGCAGTTGCTCAACTGCTTACATTTACGGAACCTACATGGTGGGAACGAGCTCCAAACTACAACTACTGTCAGTCAGTTACCACATTTCCTATTTGTCGAATCTCTTTTCATCTACCGGTAGCGCAAGAGGGACATCCCTTCACTGGACGTATGACCTGTTGTGAATGTCAATATGTACTTATGGTTCAGAAGTTGGGCTTGTTCCCAGCTGCAGCAATAGCGTTTGAATTATCACATGACATTGTGCTCTTGTACCACCACACTTTTGTACACATGTTCCTGTTAGGCACGAAATACGCATGGCTCCTTTGTCCTAGTGATCGTCTGTACATGCATGCGCAATTCTTAGTCGTCTTCACGATGCACGCTAGTATGGTCAGATTATGCTGAAACGAGGAACCGAAAGCGATGGCATTTAGCAACCGAGCTAACCTGTTCCATATTTCATAAGGTGCACGAACACTGCTCCAATGGAACGAATGTTTCTTGCCAGCAAGCAGAACTGCGAATGTAAACCAGGTTCTGTCCAGTGCCCTTCGATTGCACTGGACAGAACCTGTTTGAAATTCTGTCCAGTGCAATCGAAGGGCAACGAGTAACAACTCGGCGTGCTACGGACATATGCACCCGTACTTCAGTTTCTTGAGCACAGCATGCTGGACCTCTGGAGAGATTCGAGTCGCACACAAGTATGATTTCGTTATTATCTCAACACCCGCGTTTTGATACTCTTTTTTAATATCCTCTCTGTTAAGGATTTAGCAAACCATTCTTCACGGAGAAAATCTCGAATCAAGAATAGAGTAATCACGAGTAGCGAACATGATATCTACCAAGTTCAGATCTCCAATCACGCGGACGTAGGCTCGCACATGTAGGCCAGTCAAGGCGCGCACTGAAGATCTGGATAAGGTGGCGCTTAATTTACACATGAACGTAGTCCTACTATGTATTTAACCTCATCGTTCGATGAGCTATATGCACTCTGATGAACATCCGTTCATGATCCAATATCTTGCACATGATATCAGAGAGAGAGTCCAAGACTGCAACACTCTAGTGAGATGGTGTTTCAAGAGTCTGAAGAAGGGATTCCATCATCGTGAATCCAAAGTGTTTCAAGAGTCTGAAGAAGGGATTCCATCTCGTGAATCCAAACCTGCTACAGTAGCAGGTTGAGCAACCTGTTACATCGAGCAGCAGTATTGACAGTTCACAGCAGCTTACGCATACAGAAGACCCACTGTGGAAAAGGACATTCACGACACAAAATGTCTGGTGGCGGATTCAGACTATCATCTGGTGATGGGTTTGGAATTTGGAAGAAGAGGTTGGCTCTTATTCTCAAGGGAGAAGGTCTGTACGGTGTTACATCCGGAATCGAGAAGCAATCAGACATCACCAAATGCAGTCCTAAGGAGCTTGAGATCTGGCAGATCAAAGATGACAAAGCTTCTTACATCATAGGCTTGAGCTTGAAGGAGGAGATCCTACTCGAGGCGGACTGCTAATCTAGTTCTATCCTTTGGGATAGTCTGGTAGCAAGATATGAAAAAAAATCAGAAGTGGAGATCCTTCGTCTTCATCATCAACTCGAGAAACTTAAACTTTCTGATGGGAAAATCTCAAAGAGCGCATCCAGCGCATGAAAGACATCTACAACCAGCTTTCCGCTGCAGGAGATATGTACAAAGTCAGCATCGAGCAGCAGAAACTGAAGTTGTATCAGTCCTTGCCACTCACATGGCACGCATTCAAAAGCACCCTCATGACAACCAAATCACTTACATGGGAAGAGGTTGTCATCGCACTGCTCGAGGAACAAACCATGAGGATCGACTCAAGGATCAACCAGGAGGGGAACTTGACACTATACTCAAGCTCTCAAAACGACAGAAGGAAGAACGTCTCTGGACCATCCAGAATCTTTCGAAGAAAAGGACCTTACTACTACTGCAAGACTGACGGTCATCACGAGTTTGAATGCCGGAGAAAGCTTGCCGACCTTGTCCTCGAAAAGGAAAAATGAAGTAGAGTCACCGTCAATCTGACCATTGACACACCCGAAGCAGAATCGATGGAACATCCTGTTAAAGCCAAGATGTTCACAGTCCTAGAACGACTACACAGGAGCAGATCAGCGAAACCACATCAAGTCCTCATCAATGCGTGAAGACAACAGAAGAACAATCCTGGACTCCGGACCACCTAACGCATGACGTTTCACGATGATTGGCTCAGTTCTTACAAATTGTGTCCAAATTCAAGCTCAGTGCAGCTTGAAGATGACACCGAACAAGAGATTCTTGGCAGCGGCACAATTGAGATTCCAGTCGCAATTGGTAAAATGAGGAAACTCCACGATGTACTACATGTTCCACGTCTGAAAAATGATCTCTTCTCAGTAGCACGCATCACCGACTTAGGAGCTTCAGTGGAATTCAATTTCAAAGGATTCACCGTGAAAGAACAAGGAACTGATCAGATCCTTACTCGTGGGAGGAGAGAATGACATCTCTATTTCCTTGATAGTACAGTCATTGTTGACAGTTCGTTCTTGACTATGACCAATGACAACTCACTAGATAGGTGGCACAAACTCTTTGTTCATTTCAACTATGATACACTACGTGACATGTCTAAAAGGAAGATAGTTGCCGGTTTAGAAATAGAAAATAGCTGTACCATAAAGATCTGCGAAACTTGTTTACTTGGAAAGCAGCACAGGAAACCATTCACCGACATCAGCACGAGAGCAAAAGAGATACTCGAACTTGTTCACATCGACCTTTGCGGACCAATGCAAGTCCTGTCTATAGGCGGCTCAAGGTACTTCTTCATATTCGTGGATGATTTTAGTCGGCTCACTGTTGTCTATTTTCTACATTTCAAGAGCGAAACGTTTGATTGCTTTAGGGACATCAAGTCCATGACCGAAAAACAAAGTGGAAAGCAGATCAAAAAACTTCGTTCAGACAACGGGGGAGAATACACCAGCAAGTCTTTCAACGAGTTTTGTCGGTGTGAAGGAATAGAACGACAATTCACTTTGTCCTGCAGCCCACAACAAAACGGTGTGTCCGAGAGAAAGAAGAGGAGCATCATCAACGCCGCTAGGGCCATACTAGCACAAGCAGGACTGCCAAATAAATTCTGTGCAGAGACAATTGCAACCTCCGTGTACGTTCAAAACTGCACATCCACCTCCGCTGTGGAGGAAATAACGTCTGAAGAGGTCTGGACGGGAGTACGGCCGAATGTGTCGCATCTGAGAGCATTTGGATGCACAAAGTATACCCATATCTCTGCAGAAAAGGTCAAGAAACTTGACAACAGAAGTTTTAAAACCTTCTTCGTGGGTTACGCACCGAGGCAAAGGACTACAAACTTTGGGACCCTACCAACAACAAATTCGTGCTCAGCAGGGATGTCACTTTCAATGAGACAGAATTCTACTCCATAATCGATGACTGTGAGTTTCTAACTCAGGCCTCTGACCAAAACCCAAGTTTTTACCCACTTGTTGTTGATCTCTCATCAGAAGCATGCACCACCGATGCATATGAAGAACCATCAGAGTCCACGATGGAAGGGCACAGATCAACTCATGAGGATACTCTTTATCCTTTAGAGGATGAAAGTCACCCGTCTTCAACCACCGGCATCACACGGCAGATCATTGACACCACATGTCTCGCTGGTCCAAACCGGAGAACTTTGCCTGCTTGAGTTCAGAAACCGAGCATGAAGATCCTGCAGAACGTTCAAATGAATCTCACCGGAACGATGGAAGAAGAGGAGGAAAGCAAAGTCGCCAACTTGAGCATCACCCCGGAGAACTACGATGAGGCCGTCAGCAGCAACGACGCTCATCATTGAGAGATGACGATGCACGAAGAATACGAGTCTTTGATAAAAATTGCACCTGGAACCTGGTGCAACTCCCAACCGGAAGAAAAGTGGTGGCATGCCGTTTGACGTACAAGATCAAGTATGACGGGGAAGGCAAACTATAGAGGTACAAAGCACGTCTTGTAGCTAAGGGGTATTTACAAGTCCAGGGGCTGGACTACTTGGAGATCTTTTCATCAGTCATCAAACTCACAAGCGTACGAGCCGTTCTGACCTTAGCCGCTCACTATGATTGAGAACTCCATCACATGGATGTATGCACTGCTTTCCTGAACGAAGACTTGCGAGAAGAAGTGTATATGTCTCAACCAGAAGAATTTCAGCAAAGCAGAAATCTGATCTGCAGATTACGTAAGTCAATCTATGACCTAAAGCAAGTATCGCATGTTTGATACAAGGAGATGGATGGTTTCTGAAGGAAGAAAAATTCAACCCTTGGATCAGATGGCAACGTCTATTGTCGCAGAGTAGGCCAGGTAATCATACTACTTGCGTTGTACGTTGATGACTTCATTATAGCTTCCTCATGTCTGAAGGACTGGGGAGAGCTCGCATTTTTCTCGATTGGCTCATCACGAGAAACAGATCAAGCAAGAAACTCCACATCTGCCAAGGTGCCTACGTAAAACAGATCTTGCACAAATACGGATTGGAGAACTCCAACAGCGTTGCAACTCTCATGGAACCACTCACTCAGATCCACAGCTCTAACGATGATCATCTTGAAGAGACTCTTGAAGATTTCTCCTTCAACAATCTAATCGGTAGCCTCATGTACATCATGATATGTTCTCGTCTTGACATTATCTTCCCGATCATTGAGTTAAGACAATTTGTCTCAAAACCGAATGCCTCCCACTGGGTTCAGGCTAAACGCATCCTCCGATACTTGAAAGGCACCTACGACTTTAGACTATTCTACCACGGAAACATCTAGAGCGTAGAGATGCAAGTATTTATGGATGCGGATTGGGCAGACGACAAGGAAACAAGACGGTCCACCTCTGATTTCTGTTTTTTTGTCTGTGGGGGAGCCATAAGCTGACTCAGCAAGAAACAAAAAGTTATGACGTTGTCCTCCACTGAGGCGGAGTACATCTCAGCATCAACAGCAGCACGGGAGATAGTGTGGATTAGAAATTTACTCTCTAATGTCGGAGAGAACATGGACGGTCCAACTGTGCTAGAGTGCGACAATCAAAGCACAATATCTCTTTGTAAAAACCCAGTCTTACATTCCCGTAGCAAGCACATAAGGATCCAATATCATTTTACCAGAGACATGTTTGAATCTAGTATGCTAATGTTTGAATATATCCCAAGCATATCCATGGAAGCAGACACCTTTACGAAAGCTTTGTCTCGAGAGAGATTCCTCTCATGTCGAACTTAGCTTGGTGTTATAAGTAGAAAATCTATTTGAGGGGGAATGTTAAAGATTTAGCAAACCATTCTTCACAGAGAAAATCTCAGATCAAGAAAAGAGTAATCACGAGTAGCGCACATGATATCTACCAAGTTCAGATCTCCAGGCACGCGGACGCAGGCTCGCACATGGAGGTCAGTCAAGACGTGCACTGAAGATCTGGATAAGATGACGCTTAATTTACACCTGAACGTAGTCCTACTATGTATTTAACCTCATCGTTCGATGAGCTCTATGCACTATGATGAACATCCGTTCATGATCCAATGTCTTGTACACTCTCATACAAGAATTTTTGAAAAGAAACCAGGAATTGAAATAGTACAGAGTTTCAGTTCATTGCAGTTATTTGAATATAACCTACTATGTAAAAGAACAATACTTCGTAATGTTAACCAAAAGTTAGAGAGAGATAAATGAATAAAGAACCAAGAAAATAACCTTATTTACAAAAGGAAAAAGCAAGAGGAAAGATTCGCACCTTTTCCCATGCCCCACAACAGTAGCATTTCATGCGTATCTGTTTCTTCCGTTTAGGATTCGGAGTATGGACAGAGAGGCCTGGGCGGGATGGAGTTTTCCAAATGTCAGCCTACCTCGCGATGACAGGAGCGGATGGCTTTGCGATGCAGACTCTACCGCGATCTACTTCCATGTCTTTGTGCTCACTGTCTCACTGTCGATACTTGCATAAGCTAAGTATTCAACTGCGTTCCTTCTCTTCATATGGAATGTTGAAAGCATGTCGGACGAGAACTCTATAGGACTTCCTTTGGAGATACTTGCCGAAACGGACGAGGATATTTTGGATTCGATACCTACGACCTCGCCTCATTCTTCCCTGCCATCTGAGTCTAGCTCTAGTCAGCCCCTCATTGTTCCTTCCTCCCTCGCATCTGACAGTACCTATACAGACGTTTCAATTGCAGTCTAGACTTTCGCTTTCCATCAGTTTGAAGCAGTTTGCAGTCATGAACACCTTTGCACAGTTGATCTGTTTTGGAAATCTCATAGTATACCGCCATACCCACTTTATTCTGGAACTTGTTTCTCTTTTGCAGACATTGAACTATATAAACATCGTGCATACATCTACATAGATTTTTTCTCCTCTACATCTCCACCAGAATTTCTCATTCCATCCTTGGATTTCATCTTGATCTGCATTTCCTTCTGTATGAAAGCTTGTTGTCTGCAGGCACTGATCGGACCCCCCATTACGTGCAGTCAGAGGGAAGTTGGATGGTGCTCCTAGACTGAAACTCCTCTCTTTTTTGTTATCTAAAGTTCATACAGTCTCTCCGTGACCGTCATCTCCTCAAGCCTATTGTGAGTGCTGTCTATCGTTAAAACTGTGTGCACTGTATTTGTAACGACGTCGATCTTGCAATTTTCCGCTTTCTCTATAAATACTACTCGAGTCATGTTACTCCGTCGAGCTGCCAGAGCTAGACGTGATGCTGTCCCAAAACCTCTTCCGGGCACGCGCAGAGTACCTTTTCCTAAACTTCTCGAGATGTCTGTTACCGTCAATTGTACATGAGAAGATCTCGATATGTGCAACCGGACGCCTTTGTGTCGCTTTCTACATCATGAGTGTACAAGTGGATTATTATTTGTAGAGAGGGGAGGAACCTTGCTGCATCTGCACATACAGGGAGTGATTTCACTCCAGATACTAGCACTATACCGGTCAAGCAACGTCTGCTGTCTGTGTTGAGATGGAAGGACACTGACAGACCGCTTGGTGACGAGGTGTGTGTGAAACTATTAACTAACAGGGGTCTGCACACTTTTGTTGACATGGTGGGGTATTGCATGAAGGACAAGGGTCAGTTACACCACGAATCGGCGATGAAAAACATTATAGAGGTCATGCTGCAAGATTAGGAAGAGCTCTTCACGCTCTTTGGTGCTGCAGATATGAAAAACAGGGTTGATCTGAATCACACCAATATCCTGCAGCGAGCGTTGCAATTTAATAAGTACCGTAGTGTGCATCCTCTAGGTACAACTCTTCGAACTTGTTTGAGATCTATGATACGATCTGGTAAGTATAGTCTCTCTTGCATATGACTCATGGCTTGTGGCATATAGAAGGCACGTTCTGACTCACTTTGAAAAGCAATAATCCGTCCTGAGACAGTAACCATCGCAGACATAGATAATGTTTTCTTTGCGCAATCACGAACATGTTATTTCACCGTCGAACAGCCAGACGCTGACGTTCTGCAGGAGGAAGAGTATATACTTGCAGCTTCTCCTGCTGTCCTCAACAGAACAGTATCAAATTTTCATGAAGTGGACTCGCTGCTAGAGTACATGCCTGTTTGCAGTGCGTGGAGAGGAACCTTGGCTTCAGTAGAGCGTTAGAAGGTAACTATTCCACTTTTTCACTTCAACTGTCTTCCATTTTCTCCGTTTTCATCATTGTAATGTTTCCACTCATCTTCTGTGCCTGCAGGCAGCAGTACCGAGAGGGTGTCCAGTCCAATTCGAACGTAGCTGTTGGTGGGGACAGACCTATGAGCATCACCGAATTATCTGTAAAAGCGGGCTGTACACTACAACAGACAGTCTTCACTCCAGTGTAGTATAGGCATGGGTAGTCGCTGCTTCCGTGTAGGCGTTGCTATTTGCTCTTACCTTTTATTCTCATATTTATTACCTAGTGTTCAAAGACGTAGATGTATAGTGATCATTCATTGACGAGCAGTCTGTCCTGTGTGTACTACAGGATATGGGAGTTGTGTTGTTTTTCTATTGAGAATCGAATAAAGTTGTGGGCTCGTCGTAGCCCTTTTCCTCGCGTACATGGAGCAGTACCCGGCCTCTGGCTTT
This sequence comes from Asterella californica, assembly GCA_036924285.1. Classification (NCBI taxonomy): domain Eukaryota; kingdom Viridiplantae; phylum Streptophyta; class Marchantiopsida; order Marchantiales; family Aytoniaceae; genus Asterella; species Asterella californica. The sequence goes on from JAYKYS010000013.1 coordinate 2,218,407, forward strand.
GTCAGGAAAGCATTTTGTTCGTTACAGAAAACATAAAGAGACGTGGAAGTGGAATTATTGAAGGGGAAAGCAAATAACGTGCTGGAGGGAACAGAAATTATAAAACGGGAAAGCAAATAACCTGCAGTATCAACCTGGATAAAACATTTGGGCAAATAAATGAGCAAGAACTGAAGTATCCTATGCTTCCGAAAATCGGACAGCCAAAAATTCATGCAGCGGAAGCGAGCATCCAAAGTGTACATCCGGTGAATATACATCAGTGATATTGCTGCTTTGCTCTGATAAGCATGGAACTTGTGCGATGACCGTTATCAAATTGCTCTCAATTCGAATTAATTCAGGTGTTCGTGAGTCAGTAAAGAGACTGTAGTCAGGAAGTCTGCGATAAATTAATTACTTACCACCCAGTCCTCATAGACAATTCTTTTGGAATATATCTTGATAACTATCAACAGCATGGTGCTGTACGGGTCTGACGTCCGTTTAGGACAACCAGAGATTTCCAAACAGTAGTACTTCATAAACTACTGCTACAGTCTCTATGCGCGACTGTTTCTAACTGGTTACAGAAAACCTTTGGCTGGCTTCCGGTACATTCAATGAGATACTGGTAAGACAGTGTAGCGGGAGTCTGACCGACCTCTCAGTAACTGAAAGGACAAGCATAACCGCACCACAACCAGGACAATAGTGACGGCTGGAAAGAGAGCAGCGAGCCCCAGTACTGTACTTCTAATTTTCAGTAGAACCTTTGGTGAAAATGATCATTCACGCTTGTACCGGTCTTTGTGAGATGAAAACTCAAAGGTATGCAAGGGCTTCTGTAAGAATCAGGAAAGGGTTCACGTTCTGAATGAGTTAGTAGTTACCAAGATCGATCGAAAACGTTGTAACAGGAGCTTTGAACTCACTCATGCAGAATAATACCACTGTACTCCAGACAACCAGGAAATTGTGAAGAGTTTTGAGTCCCAAAAGTTGATAGAGGTGAGTAGAAAAAATAGCAGGATCAAGTTCTTCCTCTCTCCGTTATCTTGGACGCTCACAGGAAGCGACTGCACCCTCCCCTGTAAGGATTTAATACCGGTAACCAGTTAAACCGGCCGGTGTGTTAGCGGGGTGGGACAGGCTGTTCTCTTCCTTGTGGAACCTGATAGGGGTGTCCGTGCTACTAACTCGTGTTTAGTTTTTAAAGCTTTTATTGTTATCGGTTATAGATTTTGTTATGCTGTTTAATAGTTATACGTCGATTGTGGAAATCGCTAAAAAGAGTTATTTCTGGAAAAATAACTTTTGGTCTTTAGTATGTTTTGTCTCATTATTGTAAATAATGAGATAAAATTGGAAATTTGCTTTGACCCCCCAACGTTTCCTGTACTTGATTATACCTTTGAAAATATTCTATCGCTTGATCATACCCCTAACTGGCAGTGGTACCGATTAGAGATGACATGTCAGGCGGTACATGTCAGGTCGAATACTCCGGCTGCTCTGATGTGTACAGAGTAATAGCGAGAGATTTGATTGCAAGACTTTGAACTGTAAAAGTAATACTTCCGGAGATAACACGACCAGACAAAGCGTGAAGGAGAGGATAGAAGACCAGTGTCTCTTTTCAGATTGTGACGTTTCTCTAGATCTCTTAAGACTATAGTATGTCATTGAGTTGTACTTCTCAGTTACTCCAGAGGGCAAATCGACCTACTAGGCATGCGCAAGCCTTTCTAACAGCACGGGGACACATTTGAGTATTCGCTGGTGATTTAAAAAGTCCACGCCATCTGCGCATGCAACAAGTCCACCTCGATCTGCACACTGACCAGCTTTCACCGTACAGCATCGGATCCGTCACTTCATATATATATATAAATGTATTGCTAGCGCTTCTGAACTAGAACTCTCAAATTCAAGACTCCTCACGGTGTTTCTTTCTTCACCTTGTGGTGAACCAAAAATAAGACGTAGTAAAAAAGAGGCGCGACGTATCTATTAATGCAAGTGCAGTACAAATGAAAACCATCATCGGTATCTGTCGACGGTTCAGAGTATTCGCAGGCAAATGAAGATTAGGCAAGGTTTCAGTTCTATGTTGGTGGAAATCCAAACTATGAGTGATACGGTATATAGGTATTCGCATCTTGTCAGTCTGCAACATTTTGTTTTCTTGGCTTCTAGGTTGTAGTACGACAATACTACTACATAAGTGTACTAAGCATGGGTGTTTAATATCTAATATCATGGGCGTGATGCTGGAAGAAGATTTCAGGACGGTCATCAAAGGAATAGCTCTTTCTCTGGGATCGCTCAAAGTTCCTCTAATGCGGGAGCATGTAACAAGCACTACGATGGAAACACTCAAGGGGACGATCCAAACAGCCTCGTCCTTCGAACACCTTAAAAATTAAAAAGCAAGGTATTTCGAACCCACGATCTCACCTTCCGAAAGAAGGACCATACTAACACACCTTTGTGTCACGCATCTGTCCAGATCTATGCGCCTATCTGTGAGAAACCTCGTGCATGGGAGGAGGGATATCAAGAACTAGCAATTGAACCTACTGAGGTGATGCATACATGTACAAGTCCCATGGCACGTGCTGAGTCTGTTGTTACTAATTGTGAGTAGTTAGAGTGGTTAGAGGAAGCGAGAGATATGAAAAGATCCAGATGTGATTAATTTCATCTGAGTAGTTAGAAGTTGTTAGAGGAAACGGGAGGTTAGAATCTAAGCGGGAGATATGAGAGGGAAGGTTATGATCTTTTGCTAGCTTTGTCTAGATTTGATCTTGTATATAGGTTTTGCTTTGCAACTAGACGTCATTCTAAGTTCGCGTTCACGCTCGATGTTCTAACCTTCAGACTTGTCTTGAGCAGTCAAGGTTAACTTGGCCATCCGAAGTTACTCTGCCACGCGAAGTGCAGAGATAAAAATATATACATGTTCGGAGTTAAACCCTGAAGCTACAGAGCTTCTTGGAGTGCACTTTTGTGATGTTCGGAGTTAGCCTTGAAGCTACAGAGCTTCTTGGGGTGCATTTTTTAGACTGTCTCTAAGTTTGTAGCTCAAAACATAGACGGATACTTTTTTCTGAAGTTGACTGAAGCAACTCTTTCTCATGTCAATCATTTTTCATTTGATCATTCTCTGAAGTTGGAGAGTTTGATTCAGTTTTACCTGAAACAACTTGCCACGATAGAAGTGTCTTATCTGTAGTCAAGAAAGAATAACTCATTATCATTCTGTGTAGAACCTGATTCACAATAGAAATATCAGAACGGTGCCGAGTTGGTTTCTGAACTCGAAAAGCCGAGAACTTTTATTGCAGAAGTTTGAAATAAATCGACAGCAGAAGGATGCAATCAAAAGTCTTATCGGGAAGAGAGAGCTAGAGTTAGAGAATCTTTAGTTCCAACTTGATGGAGGTATGAAAGCTTTTTGATGAAAAATTGATGATATTTACAACTATTGATTTCAGAACTTTCATAAACACAACTAGGGACTGAAGTGTTCTACATCTAGTTGTACCACATCGCAAGAAGAAGATGTAGTTCTAGAGACAGAAGGTGTAGTTTTGGAGTCGGTATTGGATAAAAAGCCATGAGAAGAATTGTGTGTTGGGTCAGATGTACCAACACATGGTGTATCAGTTAGTGGTGATAGTAGACCTTCGAGTACAACCAATCTTGCTGATTCTACTGCAGTCCATGGTTATTTTACTACGTCAGTTCTTGGTGATTCTTGTACTAATGGAAACACTTCTGATACTGAGAAGGAGGAATTACTTGTGATAGCTATTGCATGTCTTGACTCAGTGGAGAAAACTATCAGAAGAGAAAAATTGGCGAAATCAGGAAAAACTGAAGAATACGTCAAACATGACGATGCTTGTCCGTTTGCTCATGGGAGTCTCATCAGTTGTGTCAATTTAAGTCCATATGAAACATGGTTAGTAAGTTGTTGCGCACAGACAAAGAACTCTTGCAGATGTACATTCCTTCCTGTGACACAGTCTTCCATATTCTGGAAGACTATTCTAAGCATGTGAAAGAGGTAAGAAAACATGCTTTCAACGTTTTCTTTTCTTCTATTTTTGTTGTATGGTTACGCGTTCTTGTCTGAAGTATTGCAGGTTCTAGGTATTGAATATTGTTCATAACTTTTGAATTACCCAGAGTGTACCTTTTTGTTGAAACTGGACACAATATCTTCTTCAGTGGAATCAAACTCGGAATCATCACTCAAAGCTATCCATATTGCTACGTCGTTACTGAGGTCTCACAGCTACAGGAAATCAGTTACCAACATAGACCATTAAACAAAGTTCAAATCGTCAAGGAGGTAAATTTATTGAGTCTGAATCTTGCACCTGCACACTATAGCGACTTCATTTTTTATTCGTTTAATCTTTTTCTCAGCGAAGCACTTCGAATTCATACGCGTTAACAATATATGTATGTGCAGGAGGAGGACAAAGAGGAGGAAAAAGAGAACTTGGTTCCTCAGTTTCATTTATTTCTTGGTCCTAGAGCAAAGAAGTACAAAACGATTCATCAGCTGCAGGAAGACCAGAGCACCAAATTTTCAATGAATAATCTGTTGATATAGTCCAAAGCTCTAGTAGATCGACGGCTATCATTAGCCAGAGTGGTTAGGGTTGTTAGAGTTAGTTAGAGGGCTAACCCACTATTAGGGTTTTCCTTGTATTCACCTCCACTATATATACAGAGAGAGGCAAAGCCTCTCTCATCTCATTCCTATTTTACTTCTTTGTCTACTCGCTCTCTCTCTTCTTGGAGTGTCCTCGAAATATCGATCTTTCTACATGGTATCAGAGCTGGTGAGAGCGTGTGTCCATTGTTGATGAGCAAGATGTAGATTCGAGTACAAGAGAGAGCAGCCGGAGTTGTGTCTGATGTCGAGCACTATCCTGCTGATGCGTTCGGATGAGACGAAACCGTTTCTTTCGCCACCAGAAACTTTGAACGTGATTTCGGAAGCCTAGACGATTTTTTTTCATTGAAATCTGTCGACCAGTCCTTTAAGGCTGTCTTGTTCAGAAGGTGCGAATTGTGTACTAGGCCAAGTTTCAGTCGATTTGGAGGTTTTCAGCGACATATTTTCAATCGGATCTTTTTCGACCAAGACGAAAGTTTTAGGACTTGACCCTAATACAAATTCTGTTCCGAAAATTCTGTGTGATTTGGAAAATTTGGAAAGTTTTGAAGGGTCGCACACCCATTTTTGACCTCGTTTGGTCTATTTTCGACCTTTCTTGGTGTGTTCTTTCGACGTTTCCGTCGTGTTTGTACACCTACAGTTCGCGAACAATTTCTTTCTTCATTGTTGCTGCTGCGCCTCGTTGTGACTTGTGACAACTCTTGATCGCGCGGTGTGGGGAGACGAGTTTTGTGAAGGTTTTGTGAGGTTTTCCGCGTAAACTGTGGAGTCTCTACAGTTTATGGTGACAAGAGATGACACCAAGCACAAGATCCAGCACAGGGTAACATTCCACTTGACATTCCTGCTTCAACGTTTACTGGTATACGGAATGTCTTACATGTACCCACGTTGACTAGAAACCTGCTATCTGTAGGACAGTTGATAGAGCAGGGTCTGCAAGTGCGCTTCAATAAAGATGGATGCTTTATTGAAGATTCGAATAGCACTATCATAGCTCGAGGTATCAAGAGTGGTAGACTGTTTAAACTAGATGCATCTGCGCTTAAGTTACAGGCTGTCATGTATGAACAGAGTGGTCCAGTAGTGTCTGACATTAACATCTGGTACAAGCGAACTGGGCACATGAACTTTCAGAGGCTGAAAAGTCTTCTGAGTTCTGACCTAGTTACAAGTCTGTCCAAATTCGAATCCAGTGAGCCCATTGGAGTCTATGCAACATGTCAATTCGGCAAGCAAGCTAGACAGCCCTTTAAAGGATCAGGTAGTAGAGCGAACAAGCTTCTGGAGCTTGTTCACACTGATGTATGGACTGCTTCTCAACCAAATATGACCGGTTTTCAGTACTTCGTGTCATTCATTGATGATCATTCACGTTATACTTGGATCTATTTGTTGAGAAACAAGTCCTCTGTCGAAGTACTGTCAGCATTTCAGACTTTCTGCAAGTTGGTGGAGAAACAGTCTGGAGCATCTATCCTCTGTTTGACATCTGATGGAAGAGGTGAGTTTCTTTCTGGAGAGTTCGATGCATATCTGCGTGAGCATGGCATTCGACGTCGGAAGACCTGCAGTTACAGTCCGTAGTAGAATGGGGTTGCGGAGCGCAAGAATCGACACATAGCAGAAGCTGCTCGTGCGATGTTGAATGAGAAGACCATGCCTAGACCTTACTGGGCAGAAGCTGTTTCATGTGCGGTGTATCTGATGAACCGGACGCCTACAGCGGCAGTCCACAGCCAGACACCGATGGAGGTCTTCACAAGCAATAAGCCTGATACTCTTTCCTTAAAGTTTTCGGATGTATCTGTTATGTGCACATACTTGATGAAAGACGTAAGAAACTAGATCCGAAAGCAGATAGATGTATCTTCCTTGGTTATGCTTTTGATACGAAAGGATACAAGTGCTACAATCCTTCGTCCAACCAGTTCTATATCAGTAAAGATGTCGTTTTTGATGAGCTACAGTCTTGGTTTGCACCTGCACCTGTCGTAGCCATCCTTGTACCTACTATAGAACCAAGGAGTCAGTCCACTGTAGTACCTCAGAGTAGTACGTTGAGTGGAGGATCTGGAAAAGTCACTGATTCCATATCAGAATCTGTTGCACATAGAGCTGTTGTTAACGCTGGAGTCCACGTAACACAGCCTAGTGGAACTAGTGTAGTTTCTACACAGGATGAGCGCGTGCTATTGCAGCGTATGTTTGACTCATCCAGATATGTGGATCTTCCACATCCACTGGATACTTTGTCCCAGATCTTGGTGTCTACGTCAGATCAGTTGCAAGGGGAGGTGACTAGTGCACCGATTACCTCTCGCAGATCTGAGCGGGCAAAACATCTAGTGAGTAGGTATATGCATGAAGGTTTTCTTGTTGCGCACCATGCATATATGGCCAATGTTCTTCAGGAACAGGAACCGAGTTCGCTTGAGGAGGCGATGCACAAGGCTCAATGGGTAAGTGCTATGGAAGCTGAACTTGCTGTGCTTCATCACCAACAGACTTGGGAGTTGGTAGACTTATCTCAGGGTAAGAAAGCGATTGGTTGCAGGTGGGTCTTCAAGGTCAAGCGCAACTCGGATGGTATCGTGTGTCGGTACAAGGTCAGATTGGTAGCTAAGGGCTACGCACAGCAACATGGAGTGGATTTTGAGGAGACCTTTGCTCTTGTTGCGAAGATGGTGACTATTCGAACAGCAATTGCAGTTGCAACTCAGAAAGGTTAGAAGATGCACTAGATGGATTTCAAGAACGCCTTCTTCAACGGCGATCTTGAGGAGGAGGTCTACATGCAGCAACCTCCTTGTTATGAGGATCCTATGTTCCCTTCCCGTGTATGTAAGTTACGGAAGGCTCTCTATGGTCTGAAACAAGCACCAAGAGCATGATAGGCACAGATCAATTCTTACTTGCAGTCTCTTGGTTTTCATCTTTGTAGTTCAGACTCTACCTTGTATTCATTGAGAATACGAGACCGGATTGTTGTGATCACCATCTATGTTGATGACTTGATCATTACCGATAACTTTGAGGAGCTTATTTCCCAGATCAAGGATCACTTGAAATCTGAGTTCGAGATGATGGACTTATGAGAACTCAAGTACTTCCTTGCTGTGGAGTTCATTAGAGATGAGAAAGATGTTTGGCTTGTACAGCGATAGTATGCTCTCAGTATGCTTGAGAGATTTGGTATGCTTGATTGCAAACCCATTGCTACACCATTAGAGCAAGGGGTAAAGCTAGGAGCAGAGGATGGTGAGTTGCTGGATGATCCACGCATGTACAGACAGATGGTTGGGAGTCTTATCTATTTGACCATCACCAGACCAGACTTGAGCTATGCTGTCGGTCTGATTAGTCAATTCATGCAGTCACCACAAAGATCACATTTTGAGGCTGTCAAGCGGATCCTCCGTTACGTGAAGTTCTCGATGCAGTATGGACTTCACTATCGATACGGTGGACCATTGTTGTTACATGGCTACACAGATGTTGATTGGGCAGGAAGTGCCGACAGGAGATCCACGTCAGGTTACGCTTTTGGACTTGGAAGCGTTGCTATAAGCTGGGCTTCTAAGAAGCAACCAACAGTTGTTTTGTCATCTACAGAAACAGAGTACCGAGGAGCAACGAACGCAACGTACGAATCGATTTGACTTGGATGCCTGCTATCTGATATTGGTGTAGAGTGTACAGATCCTGTTGTTGTATATACAGACAACATTAGCAGCATGAAGTTAGCTAGTAATCCTGTTTTCCATACTAGGACGAAGCACATTGAGGTGCACTATCATTTTATTAGAGAGAAGGTCCTTGCATGAGAGATTGAGCTCAGTTATGTGAGCACAAGAGATCAGGTTGCCGATATCTTCACTAAGACATTGCTTAGAGATAAGTTTGATGCTTTCAGACATTGTCTAGGAGTACAGGATGTAGAGATGAGCTTGAAGGGGAGTGTTGATATAGTTCCAAGCTCTAGTAGATCGACGGCTATCATTAGTCGGAGTGGTTAGGGTTGTTAGAGTTAGTTAGAGGGCTAACCCACCATTAGGATTTTCCTTGTACTCACCTCCACTATATATACAGAGAGAGACAAAGACTCTCTCATCTCATTCCTATTTTACTTCCTTTGTCTACTCGCTCTCTCTCTTCTTGGAGTGTCCTCGAAGTACCGATCTTTCTACATAATTTGAGTCTCGGATGTGCCAAACTTTCACCGCAGATCCAGAAAAAATCTGTACTGATGCATATGGATCTAGAGTGTACCAAACCCTGTTTACAGATCCAGAAGAAAACTTTACTGAAGATCCCCAACATGGATGTGGAGTTTATCAGGCCTCTGGTGAAGAATCAGTTGAGTAACAAATTAAACGAGCAAGGGAAGTTAACTATTGCTATGTATGTCATGGGAGAAACGAAAGTCACACATATATATGGGCTACTCAATAAATTCATCACAGAGAAGAATAGAGAAGCAGAAAAACTGAAGAGAGCAAAACCTTTCGTAAGTCACAAGAATGATGATAAAAACTCTCTGTTGGACAGAGTTGTGCAGTGGGCTCTGGTCCACAAAGTAAAGCTGGTAGGAGACATCAAAACGATAGGATCTAAAGAGGAGATACACTTGGGTTGAGATTCTTTAGTAGATGGTTTTTCCCTTGTCATGTGTGCCATTGCAGTTCATTCAAGGACCCGTCGTGCGGAGACCATCAGATGCATCGAGCCCCTTTTACGCATTCTGTTCTCTACTTTAGCTGAAGTACGAGGTGTTTCAAGGTCCGCGTAATGTTTGATTGTTTTTCTCACTAGTGTGTGTAACCATATAGTTGTTTCTTGGATGAGACGAATGCATGTTTTACGTGTTTACAACATTATCAATCTTCTATTTACAAGTGGAGTACGAGGAAATGCCAGGATGGCAAGAAGACATCTCCTCAGTCCAGAAATATGAGGACCTATCTTCTGCAGCGCAGGGCTACGTTGAGAGAATAGAAGAATATATAGGGTTGCCGATACAGTTTATCGATGTTGTTCTAGGTCACGAGGCCTTCATTGTCAGACAATGATGTGAGATTTCTCTAGCATTTCCGAGGGCAATGGTGGCCGTTGTGTCATTTCTGGCATGATCATATTGGATAAAAAGTGTAAAACTTTACTTGCCTCCTATGTGTGGAGAAATCATGGCATGAGTCGAGCAAGTGATTAGTAGAGTAACTTACCATTCAAACGGGTAGAAGGTTTGGTGCATTGTGTCTGTATCCGATCAAACGTAAGTTTCTGCCCAGAGGAAGCATTCTGAGGTTTTTTAGCGGGTACAACAGGGTTTACCAAAGTAGAGTATGGAAGTCGCGGATGCCGAATGGTCGACTACTGAGAGTGTAGAAATGCCGTGGTTTCTTTCTTTATATCAAACATTAGAAGTTTCAGACCAATTTTGTTCCTGGTTGTTGTTGCAAATTGACCATTTATATACACTACACTCTTCAGAAGATTCAATATCGTCTGTTTGATGACGTGACTCTATTTAGCTATATCCTCTTCTGGTTATACTTTCTTCTATGCTGAACTGCAAAGCTGGATCTTTCGTTAAACTGAGTGTGGCCCTTCCCTAAGTCTTTCACAGCATTTTGTTACTTGTCCTTCTTGATTTCCCTTTTGTTGAACAAATTCTCTTCAAAACTGCACTGGCAAGGTATGGTGGTAACCCGGGGATCCATACAACTAGCTAGCTAGAACCTCGCAACTGGAAGCTGACATTTTCATTTCCCCAGGTCCTACTTTCATTTCCTCTGCCCACGCACCAAGTGGACAAAGGGCGAAAAGGTAATCCCAATGACTTGACGATATGTTCGTACAGATTCCTAGCCTGTTTTGGCCGATAGCATGCTTGATATAACAAGACAACATTTTGCATCTAAGAGTTTTCATTGGCAACTTCTCTTCTACCGTGCTCACAATATCAAATGTCTTTTTGTTCTTTCTTGGAGGTCTTTTGGTCGCCTATGGAAGAATGAGACAATAGGCACAGTTTTCTCACGAGTCTGTCTCCATGGCGAGGTACGTACTATGTAATTATATCTCTCATTTTGTGAAGACACTACATCTGAATCGAATTCTCTCCGGGCATTTATATAGTTTGTTGTACTTGTGCTCACGGATCTGAGTGCATAATCAATCTAAATGTGGAGAGGTGTATTGGCACACACATGCAGCGCACACTAGATCAGGATCGCACTCTTTCAGTGAGAGAGTGCACCCGCGTTCAGGGCTTTCCAGATTGTTACGGTTTTTTGGGCACTATGCCCGACAGGTAAAATATCGAACTATGACAGTTTCGTTTCACCATATTTGACTTCCAGCTGCAAGTAGTGGATAGTGGGTTCCATTCTGTTAAATTGTCCACAGCTGCAGTAATACTGACTGAGACTCTTATAACTTGCAGGTTTGTCCAAGTTGGAAACACTGTACATGTACGTGCGCTTGGCCCTTATACATACAAGGTTCCGGACGGTTCAACGGACCAGGAAAGAGACAAAGAATGTTTTGCCAGCTAAACCAGAGTGTCGAAACCGGAAATTAACCCAAAAGTCAACAAGAACGTTCACAATGATGATCCTCAACCAGTGATCGTCGAGGAGGCAAGTGTTCCTGAGAAAAACACGTATCACACGGGTCTCCTTTAGACTCAGAACATCTGGTTAGCATTGTTGTTAGTCACCAAGTATAGTCGTTTTTCCATTACAAGATCGTGCACTTCATGTTTTGCTTGAATAGTCATGATAGTCTGTGTTCGACTGTAGTCCGTATCTGACGACTATTGCACCTTTATGCTGTTTCTGAGTCGTAAGGAAAATTCAGAGGAAAATGCTTCTCTGAGGGTTAATGGGTTCTTATGTAGTCTGTTGGCAATTTCGGATTTGGTCAATATTGAGATTTACTACGATGTCTTCACCACGAACTAAAGGCTTCTGGCTATGCACATCAAGAAACTATCCATGCATTAGAGAGCGGATGAGAGAGTGATAGATTACTAACTTTTGCAGTCTTACCTTTCTTTCAGGCTGAACGAGTACAGTATGTACCAATCAGGATGCCTCAATACCACAAACACGCTAGCATCGGACATAGATAACTACAATATCATTTTTCTCAATGGAGATCTGGCCTACACAAACAGATATGCATCCCAGTGGGATCAGTTTTCAGAACAAGTCGAAGTTATAACTTCGCGCATATCATTTATGATTTTCAGGTGATGATCAAAGTACCCAAGGTGCTGTCCTGGTGTAAGAGGTCTCAACTTGTTCTCCACTACCTTTCTGATTAGACCAAGTCTTTACAGTCTGGTTCGGGCCAGGCTTTCAGTAGTAGGGGACCAAGACTTGGAATAAAGTTAATCACCTATTCCTGTACAGTACTCCAAGCAGTCTAGTGTAGGCAGTTGTGGGGATGGGTATGACTAACTCCATACATGTCTTCCAGGGATCCAGCCTTTGAATCTTGGGTCTTTGAATCCTACGTTAATGCCTCCTGCAGCTAACCTTGGCGGATCACGAAAGGGACATGTAGAACCTGCTTTGATAGCTGGTGTCATGGCTAGCTGGTGTCATGGCTGGTGGAGCGGGGGTGCTAATTGCCTTCGCATACTATTTCTTTGTCTCAAGAAATCTCGGAGTGGTGGTGTCTGCAATGACCCTGCAGCTAAAAAGGTGAGTACTTATTGCATTGTATGCATATGAATACTTTTAATTTGTTCAAGGAAGTCGATTTGGATATAAAAGGTTCCAAGACAGTCATGGCAGCACTCTTAGACAGTATGATCAAGAGAGATCGAGTACCATGGCCAGGGGACGCGATCCCTCTTGTTTCTTTGTCTTTGTGGTCGGAGATAAATATAATCATGATCCGAGATTCATGTTTGCATGAGTCCTAAAGCAGGGATCGGTAGATTAATATTGTGTCGTATGCATATGCATATGTGTTCTCGATGTCCGGTGGAGTTCGAGACGAAAGAGACGGATCGTAGCGGCTTCTAGTCCGCACGTTCAACCTTGCGAAGATTAATATTACTACTATGACTATGGTTGGCCAAGGACTCTTCCGGCCAGTTTACTACGGCAAGCTAGCAAATGGACAGGAAGTACTAGTTAAAGTAAACACTTCAGATTCCAGTCAAGGTACAGAGGGGTTCGTCAACCAGGTCAGTCATTGATGCATGTCCCAGCGTCTGTCAGACATGGATCCACCAATGCTGTGTGTTGAACTGATTGCACGATTTATTTCTTCGCTCTTCAATTTCTCCTTGTCTTTTGCCGGACTAATATGACCAACGAGCTGTTAGGAACCTGGTAGCACTCGGAAACCCCGACCCTAACCACAAAGTTACGTATTTTGATTTTGTCTGTCGTTTTACTATTCCATCTTATATCAGTTGGAGTGTAAGAAAAGTTAGACACGATCTTCACCGACTATGGTCATTTGATATGATCATGATCGGTTCTGATGGATAAGAGTCATCCCCATCCCAGAGTCACTAAATAAATACATTGTATCAAACTAAATGTGCTGCCTCAACTTGAGGACCCAGTGTGGCACTGCAGCTCAACTTTTTTTGATTTAAAGACTAGTACTCAGTCGCGTGAAGACTAGTACTCAGTCTCGTGGGTTTAGCTTCCGGACAGTTACTTGACGGTCTATAAATCTGAATGGAGTCAATCTAAAAAGAGTCAATTCGACAGTCAGACACTAGTAAACTTCCATGTGCTGAACTCTTTTTGATCTAAAGACTAGTACTCAGTCGCGTGAAGACTAGTACTCAGTCTCGTGGGTTTAGCTTCCGAACAATTACTTGACGGTCTACAAATCTGAATGGAGTCTTTTCGACAGTCAAACACCAGTGAACTTCCATGTGCGAAAGATTTCGTTATAACTTATGAGTTAGTTGTAGGAGCGACCTGAATCCCACAGGTGATTGACACAGAGACCACACCTGCTGCATGGTGCTCCAGTGCTGATTTGATGCAGGATATGGAACTAGATAAAGTTTTCAGCGGCTTTGCTCACTCACACGTTTTTGCAGTTAGTACGTGCAGCTAGCAAAGTTCGTTGAAAATAATTACATTCCTGAAGTTTTAAGGCAGATTGTATTTGCCTTCTCTCCACGTACAAGTACGTATTTGGCGCGCCCAAGGCAGAGAGTTTCAGAGATGAAGGAAAGGTGCTTGAGTTGAAAGACAAGAGTTTTAGCACATCAGCAAGATTCATGTATGTTGCACTTAACTGGACGTGGCTGCAGGAAGCTGATCAACAGGGACCAAGTGGTATTCTAAAAGCTTCGAAACTAAAGTTGGTGCCTTGAGCCTTGAGGATATATTCATTTCTGCAAGAGACATAGAAGAACACGGGAAGCACACTTCTTCAAGACACATAGAAGGACACAGGACGCACACTTCTGCAGGAGGCAAGATCGTGGAGAACGTGAGCTATAATGGATACGCAAATGGCATAGCCAAAGGTGGAGCTCAGAGTGCCCGGATTGGAGTATATAACGTGTGTTGCGTACTACGGGGTTGCTTGTAATTGCTTATTCACAAATATATGATGGCAGCCATATGCATGGATGAAGCTGTGGCTGATGGTGTGGACCTCATATCCATCTCGATTGGCAGTCCTCCTAGACCTCGATTCTTCGGCACTCGTCGAAGATGATATGCGTATTGCAGCATTCCACGCCATGGAGAATGGTGTTCTCGTAGTTCTAACTGGACGCAACTCTAGTCCAAGTCTTTCTACTATCGACCATTTGGACCCTTGGTCACTCACCGTTAGAGTTGCACTGCTGGATCGGTCAATCAGTGGCACTCTTGAGTTCGGGAATCAGTCGACCTCCTAGTAAGTCAAACTACCCCGTTTATAACTTCGTGTATGCTCATGATCACTTTCGTTTGAAACAAATGAAAACAATTATGGCGGGGAATTCGATGAGTTTGCTCGCTTGTATTTCATTCAATCGATATTCCTGGTTCTCTGAATCCTCGTCTCTCACGTGATGGTGTTGAAATTCATAAATGTTATTGACAAAGCATCGGAGCGCTTTCTATGCAGGGCACTGAAGTGCAAAATTCAACTCGAGCCAAGAATTATTATTTTTTATATAGGTGTAAAATTTCACACAAAATGAAGTAAATTAATTGAGGTGCAAAGTTCAACTCGAGAATGACGTAGGTGCAAAATTCAACTCAAGAATGAGTGCAATTTTTGTCTATCTTTGTTGATTATAAGTAGAAGTGTAAAAATTATAACAAATAGTTCATTTTTTTACACTCGTGCGATGGTGCATTTTGTAAATTTGAGACTTTTGCACTTCTTTCTATTTTTGGTATTAACAACAAGGTAAATTTGTTGATTTACACTAGAGGTAAAACGTTTATCTTTCCGTGTGTCATTAAGATAAATAAGAGATAATCTGAATTGATATATATTATAAAAATATTTTAAATTGAACTTATCATGTAGATACATGATTGATGGGTAACATGTATTTCTCGTATTCTGATGATGTGACATTTTGACTTACTGAACCGACTGTAGTCAATCAAGGGTGTGATCAAGTAAGCCAAAGTTAAGAAGAGTGGGTCAAGTTAGACAACTGTATTAGAGGTGGAGTCAAGTAAATTTCTGACTATAAATGTAACATTGCTTTCACGCATGGCTGTATCGTCACTGCTTCCTATCATATTGGAATACGTGGAATTAATGACTCTTAAAAAATGACAAGTCTTACAGAATGTAAAGTCTTAGAAATGTTTCTTCTAGAGCTTGAATGAGTCTCAAAGAAAGTTCAACTGACAAAATGACTTCAAAGCGCAGCAAGAAGTGCTACGTTGTTGCACGGAGACATAAATACTTATCTAGAACACAACATGCAAGTTGAGGTGGACATTACCTGTTAAAATGCTTTGTCGTCGATAGTCTGGATTTCAGTTTGAGTGCCAGATCTTCTGTTCGTGATGCTGGACCTCCGGCCGAGGGACGGACGACTAGGCTTGATCACACTAGAAATCATTGACGGATGTGGTCAAGGAATCAAAGAACCGTGGGATCCTTTGTCCTGCACATACGAGGCACCGCGCGTGTCCATGACAACTTCCTATCAGTAAACGTCACAAACCTCGTTAGGTCTTTGTTGCCACTACTGTCATCTAGATCCCAGTCTCTTCGCACGAGTGCGAAGAGACCGTCGAGATCCTAGCCAAGAGAATTTGAGATGATCTCTTCCAAAAATAGACTGCAGGCACTCTGTCTCAAGTCTGCAGTCTGTCAAAAAATTTCTCACGTCAAATCTTGACTGGAATTGAAAACAAGCTCGCGAAATGAGGGTATATCACGATAAAGACGTTTCTGTTGTCTGCTCTCCGCACCGCATTAATTACGAATTGTAGACGAGACGAGGTGTGAGTTTGTTCTGGTGGTGTTTGTTTGTCTTGAAATGCTCCTATCACGGATGAAGTACGATCCGTGTACCCGATTTACATGAGAAAGAGACCCCCGACGAAAATTGCATCCATGAGAAATCTTTGCACTAGACGAAGTCATGACAAACGGTACAGATTCTTTGCTCTATTTCGTTCGTCTTTGCGGTAAATCCTTCCACCATTACCCTCTGTTCTTGAGTCCAAGGAACCTTGATTGAACCTTGATTGTAAGATGTGATGTCTCTATCCCGATGTCCCTATTCTTCATCCCTCCAACCTTTCCCAGTTGGGTCGATTTTTTTGGAGACATGAAAAACCGTCGTATTCAGATCAAAACGATTGCGCACAGAGATAAAATCACTTCCATCTTGTTCCTATACTAAGACTTCTATACAATGACTCATATACGATAGATTGTTAATCTGACGGTGGAAAATATTATTATTTTTAAAAATTTCAAAAATCTGAAATATATGTAGTAAACTATACGCAAACGCATAACAATATTTCTAAATCAACCTAAATGCTGGACAGAACCCATAAGGAGAGAAACTGGAATATGCTTCCAATAGTATATATCGGGAGGCTAGAAGCAAAAGAAAGAGAAATTCAAAAAGATTTAATTTATTACCTAACTCTTTCTAGCGTAAAAGTTAAGTAATAAATTAAACCATGCCTAGAATAAGCTCATGTTCTAGACTAATAACCTTCTTAATAAATATTAGCTGCATGTTGAAGTCTACTTTAATTCTCGATTGCAGTTAGAAGAGGTGAGAAGAAAAAGAAGACTTACGCAAGGAGACTCAATTAACGTCTCCTATTGGTCAGTTCAATGATAAAATACCTGTTTACACGTTTTATTTTAACTTTTGACTATTAATTGAGTACCAAAGTGACACTTTCGTTAATTCTTGTCCACGAATGGTTAGTGAGAATCTATAAATGTTCAAGTTCAAATTATAATCAACATCATGAGGTAAAATCAAAAATCAAATCAAATAGTTAAATAACAGATAATTTAAATGTTAAATCTATACTAAAACCTAAATATAAGATAACCAGTCCATTAGGAAAGGTTAGGTGATACATATGTTTTCCACCGGGAGAGAAGTGGTTATGCATGCCACTTATATATATATATGCGGGATCTATTAACCTACCTGCTCTGGTCTCGCTAACATCAGGTGTCGAAATCCACGATGATTCATTTACTATTCAAGTAAATCATGTAAATTTCAAAACTAGATAATTTAAAATATTTATTTTTAAATCAAATTTTTCTGATATCAACTGTGATCTCACTATGATGAGTGAATGATTATCATTGGTCCATATCATAAAATATTTAAGCCCTATCTGAAAATCATATATATTATACTATCCTATATATTGTATAATATCATATATATTATTATATTCTCTTATATATTTACACATATTTTCTCGTAAATATTTCTATTTTGAATATTTAAGCTAAATGCGTGAAGAACTCAGATGCTCCGGTTAAGAAAACCTCTGGATCACGTCAACACTGTCCTGTTATGCTCTCGTATCGCTACAGAACCGGCTTAGGGCCTTTGCCCACCATGTCCGTAACAAGCTTATGAGGTTGTGTCAGGGTGGATTGGTAATAATAGCAGTTTCCCACTTAGTGATTTTTTGGTAGTATTTCGAATATTTTCGAGAATAAGACATCTCCATGATTTTGAGGTGGGGTGCTCGAAATCGACGGTTTCGGATCTCAGAGTCGCATCGCGTCCCACGTGGAAGCTATCTAGGATCTAAATGCTGACGCGACTGACTTCACGGGAGAATTGTGAACGCGTGAATTTCAATTTTACCTTCTCGTTGTGATCCATCATGGTTCGAATTTGACGTATGATTATATACTTGCCGCGGAAGGCTTCTTGGAGACAACTTGCTTGCATTGCATTCGGACGGCGTGTGGGTTCTATCGGCGGAGAGATGCAAGTGTGGCAGCACATCCTGAACGTGAGGAAATCTTGAGAATTGACTCGGAGTACACCAAACGTAGGTGGTGAGTCGTTGACGCTTTATTTCTTCCTTAATCTTGGGAGGATTGTGTGTCGACTCAATCGATGGAGAGAGGCAAGTGTGTGGGACACAACGTGAATCCAACGACTTCGATGGCATTTGCTCGGTGTGCATCAGACGTAAGGGGCGAGTTCTTGGTTTCCTTTTGTTACTATTTCCTGTGCCGTCAGCTCTCGTCCGCACATGATAGAAGAGATCGAGATCATTAGACCACAACTGTCACTTGGAAGGAGAGCGACTCAAGAAAGCATGTTAGTTTTTGTATAGCGAACGAGTAACTTCAGACTTGGGAGATCTAGAGATGCGGTTTACAGTCTGAAACTATGAACGTCTTCGATTTTGTTTCCAGCCGAGGTCATTTTTTATCTGGTTGCAAGACAGTCATCCTGCGTAGGGAAATACCCTGTTAATTTAGAACCACTGACCATATGCACGTACTGTGGTGCTTTTATCCAGCACTTCCATGTGATCTATCTTTTGCGCTTGCTTCTCGTTGTCGTTGGTTTCTACAGATTCTAATCTCGTGGCTATAGTGCAGATTTTTCATCAGCTACCAGAGGCATAGATTTGCTCTTATGAAGTGCTCCTTATTCAAGTTTTTGCATCGTGTCAGGTTAACATGGATCCTCTGCATGAGTCTCACGTTTTTTGCAGTCAAGAAGCGGGATGTCCGAGGATCATATGTTCCGATTAAGTCTCCATCTTTGTCATTATATCCATCCTACTTCAAGTAACACTAGTACTTATTACCGATGGGAAGGAAGGTTGGACGATTCTGACCCTCTCGGAATGTAAACGAGAGCAGTGGGCAGAGTCTCTGAATAACTCTAGTAGAGAGGCAATGATAACGCCTACAACCATATGGGAGGCTACTGTGGAAAAGCTTCGGCTCAGAGAGATTTGAGTCGACGGCAAGCAAGCCAAGTCGAAATGGGATAGTATTCTTTTGTCATACAAAAGAATCAAAGATTCCATGATGGTTTCTTCCTCTCCCGATATTAATTAAGTTTGACTTTTCCCGCTGCTTTTCGGAGGGACTCTAATTAAACTAACACTGGTAATTAATTGCTACAACTTAGGGTGGATAAATTATTGCTATTGCTTATTTCCTTCTACGCTATTTTCAGAACAATGAATCACAAACCCTAAACCGTTTGCTTTACTTTTCTATTTATTACTATACCTTAAATTTTAAATATTTCCCTTTAACGAATTGTCCTGTTTAAGCCCATCCCTTTTAATTCAAAATATTTCCCTTTCCACTGAACTTGATTCATAATTTAGGCCCGTTTTTACTCCCGAAACAAATTACTCAGAGGGGTCAAGTCAAGTCCCTTTTGAAATTCCTCCTCCTCCCGAATATTAGCGATGGTTTAGTGTTGCGACGGGCTCAAGAAATTAAATTCCATACACTTCAACGCAAAAGTACGATTTAATTCAGGGGCTTTAAGCGACAACTATCACATTTGACGAACAATGGTATGATATCACTAGATGGTTTTTTAGGGGGGAGATCGTGTGTCCAACCCCCTTCCTTAGCAGCCTCCTCTATGAGAGAGGAGAGTCTTGACGATTCTCCTGCCAACGCCTCCACTCCATCACCTAGCAATAGTTCTCAAAGCCGGAGCAAAAGAAGAAGAGCATAGACAAATCAGCGTAGAATTCTGGTAAAGGTATTCTGAGAGTTCGGGGGTTGCTTCAGACTGTGGAGGAGCTTCGAGATCAAAGAGAATCGGTCCGATATACTCAACAGCAAGAAGTTGAGAGTGAAAGGTTTGCCAAACAACAAAAGTTAGAGAATCGAGCTCTAGATCAACTTGCTTCGAGTCAGAATATCTGCAATGTGTTGGGTCTCATTGTTGGGGCCTTTGATCGTCTCGCAGGGAGACTAGGATGATGATTTTTGGAGGTTGTTGTATGTAGGTGGGTCTTTTCGCATATGGGAGTTGTGTTTACTGATCAGTGGAGCTTTGCTCCAACTCGGTGTGTTACTAAAATTTGTTGTCGAGTGTATTAGTAGACGATCTTCGCTTTCTATCTCGATAAAGCGGAAACGAGTGTTTACTGATTTGACCAAGACATCAGGTGGTTCTGAGATTTTTGTTGCTTTAGTGGGAGCTATGTATTGTATGGAGAAAGACGACGTGCGTTGGTGGGTCAAGCATCATACTGGAGTTTGGTTCGACCAGTGCCTGATGAGAGTTTATGGCGATGAGAGATGAGTTCGGTCTTTGCAAATGCGGAAAAGATCATTTTTTTGTTTGCTGGAACAAGTCGGACCTGGACTAGAGCGCATAGACAGTGTGTTCCGAAAGGCGGTTTCAGTTGAAAAAGGACTGGTCATTATCATTTACCGACTAGCTCATGGTTTAACCCATTTTATCATAGGAGAATTGTTCGGTGTGAGAGAGTCTACCGTGAAGCGAATTGTCCAAGAGGAGGTGCACATTATAGTTTCAGTTTTTGGGGCCCGATGTATCCAGTGGTCTTCTAATAGTGAGATCCTTCAGGTGAGTGGTGGATTCTATAGCCTTTGCGGGTTACCTAATATAAAAGGGGTCATTGATGGAACTCACATAAAAATAAAGACACCTCTTGGTAGAGAAATAGTTGTAGACTATTATAATAGGAAGGGTTTTTCTTCTTTGCTTATGCAAGGAATAGTATT
The DNA here is from genome assembly GCA_036924285.1 of Asterella californica. Lineage (NCBI taxonomy): Eukaryota > Viridiplantae > Streptophyta > Marchantiopsida > Marchantiales > Aytoniaceae > Asterella > Asterella californica. The sequence goes on from JAYKYS010000013.1 coordinate 2,239,291, forward strand.
CCTTGCATAAGCAAATTCCTTGTAGACAGCAATGACGTCTTCCTTGACATCTATGTAGGTCAGCTGGGATCGGTCAATGATAAGAGGTTTCTGCGTAATTCGATGTTTAATCAACGGATTATGGAAGGAGAGCTTTTGACGAGACCCGTGCTCAGGATAAATGATGGCTATCAGTTGCATCCATGCATTCTAGGAGATTCAAGGAGATTCAGGGTATGAGTTACAAAAGTGGCTCATGACACCGTACCTAGTTCGAGCTGGAAGTTCTCAGCTAGAACGTGTATTTAACGATGCACAGATCAGAGAATGGATGATCGTTGAACAAACATTTGGTTTGCTTAAGGAGAAAAGGTGTATTCTTGACTCGGGTATTATATCATCTGTTCATTGGGCCTCTACACTCGTGCACTGCTGCTGTATTCTACTTAACATTTTGATCAAACGGTCCGATCTACAACTAGAGGTGATCGAAGTGAAATCCCGAGAGCTTGCTATCTCCAACACTTCACGTTCAGCTCAAGGCGCTTCTGAAACCAGGGAGAACTTGACAACATTTCTTTGCCTTGGACCACGAGGGTGACAATCTGTAGTTTAGCAATTAGTTGTAGATTTTGGTCACTGATGACTCGATCAATGGCTCCTACTCGACTTGTACTTGGATTTCTCTCCTATTTCTTTTTCTTTTGTAGCCTGTTGGCTTCTTGAACTAGAGCATTCGGTCTCCTCACTAAGCTTGTGTCGAGGTATTGTTGACACATTTTCTCCATATACATTAGTGGAGGTTAGTGCAAGTTTCTGCAGACTTAAGTTATTGGTGCACAGGAATGAATCGAAGAGTGCCGCCATCTTTTTGTTACATTGCGTGCATAGGAGGGTGTATCTCTTTAGATTTCATTCGTAAGACGAGTTCCTCAACTTTGAGACCAACTGTAAACATCAATGTTAATACAAAGTGTTCCAAAATCTCCTTATGTGCGAAAGCAGTATCTGTATCTGTGTTCGATTCTGCGAAGCCCAGGTCAGGAGGATACTCATCTCATTTACAGTGTACATGAGATGTACACTTAATTTATGTACTATCCCTTCCAGTGAGAAAAGTTAGAACATAAATTAATTTCTTCGTAAAACTGAGGAGTTTGAGAATTAGTGTCTCGGACTTATCTTCCAAGTAACGCATCAACCGGAGTGGATAAGTTATCTACTCCGAGACTGGTTGACATATATCACTTATGGATTAATTTAATTTTTTATAATAATAATAATTATATATTTTAATAATAATTACACGTTTTTCTTATAAGCGAAAACGACATCCACTGTACAAGGCCGTGGGGAAGGATTTTTGTATATGTGTCATGAATGACGAACACCAAAAATACCATCGAGGTGTGGCCAAGTGGATCTCCTGGGAAGGATGCGCCTCAAGTCTCGCATGCTTGAACCCACGAAAGCATAAGAGAAAATTTTGCACCATGGGAATTTAGCCGCACGCGGTCAATAAAAAACTACTTCTTCGCGTGGCGGGCCCTTCAAGTTCGGTTAAGCGTTTTAAGCGAGTTACCGACCCTGGTGGGCAGAGGCCCTTACTTAGCTTCAACTTTGCTCGACAGCACACAACTAACAAGGTTAATCACCTCATGCCCCTCATGCATGCTTCTGCTTCTCAATCTCGAAACTCTCTACTCTGATCAAAACTTCTACACGTGTACCTTCGGGGTAATGAAGAAGTGATTTGGCGTTGATTCTCGCGGCGCTGGCGCTCGCACAGTATCTAACAGCATGAGCAGCAGCAACAGATGTATCTGACATGTCGAAGGTAGCTGAGGCACCGAAGAAGTTACAGCTTACAGACAGCTTTACAATTGATGCGAACTGATGAGATGATTAACCGTGTTCTCTATGGTTTCCTTCGGATATGTATTACGTCAAGTAAGTGCTGAGTGTGGCTTTTTATCGAGGTATTGTAGTCACTGTGGCTGCCCGCTGAGAAATTGGTTGCTTGGTGGATAGAGAGCGTACTATACCTCACAATCGGAATCAGTCTTATGAATCCGGAACAATTTTTGAGGTTCTTCAATACGGAGTCGCTAACTGACAGTGGAGCTCATCCGGTACACGAATAATGAAGAAGGAAAGAGTGAGGAGGTTAAGAGTAATCCGATTTTGGACTAAGCCTCGTTCGGGAAGGCTACGGCGTGGAAAAGAGAGTTCGTTGGAGCAGAAAGCCCCTCTCGCGACTTCCGTATCTTATAGCGAAGGGCGGAAAGATAAGTTAGCTCGGGACTTTGTCTTCTGGAGATTCGACGTGGGGTACTTTCTCGAGCAGAATTTACTCCAAGGATTTCTAAAAAGGCTACAACAGATTCAGCTGTTGAATTTTTTCGAGAAAACATGTGAGGTCATAGCGCCCCGGGAGCTGATTGCCGATTTTACTCTGAGGTGCAGAGTTGAGTGGGTTTCTAGCGCCAGAAGGCAGCTGACGTACAATCTGCAGGTAGGGAGTATGCCGGTGGTGAGGATCGAGCTTACACGAGATTTGTTTGCTGAAATCTTAGAACTGCCTGTAGTGAGAACCGGAAGTGGTCCGCTAGAATATGGTGCTCTTCTCCAAGCCACTGTACCTTCTTCCGAATGTGGGGAGAAGGTAGAGTGGCTTGGAGAGGAGTACCATGGTTCTATGTGCGACTGCCCGAATAGTAAGGATCTTATCGGGGCAGACGGATTCTCGAATTGTGCTTCTTGTTCGTCGAATTCTCCAGAGTCCTACTGGATCACTAGTGAAATCACAGACCCTTCTATTAGGGACTTGTTTCATTTTATAGGCCTTTGGATACACAACCGAAACGATACTACTTGTCTGAGAAGAGCAGCCGTGAGTACTCTGTACGAAGCGCTAATCAGCCAAGCAGGGAAGCAAGTCTGGACACAGCATCTGTGGAGCAACTTCCTGTGGGATTTAGAGAAGGTGAAGTTGCACGCTCAGCAGAACGAACCTTACGAATGCCATTTCAGCACTGCTGGACTGATATCCACCATTATTTGCGCATATGTTAGGAAATCACTAAGTTGGGTTCCATATCTGAAAGCTTGGGAGAGCTCTGCTTTCTCTCCCGGAATGAAAACCTGCAAATTGATGCTCAAGCAACTTCGTATGTCTGAGGGAGATGAACAGGGTGTTGTCAAAGAGACAGTTCAAGTTTACCAGAGGCGGAAAAACAGAGTCAAGGTGTACGTCAGGAGAGGTCAAGCGGATGCGGAAGTTTGGATATGAGTTTGTAAGCAGTGAATTACTCCGGATTGTACAAGCTTAGAATGTTAGCTTGCCACTTGGATATTAGACAAGAAAGAAAAAACACACAAGTTTCGTGCCTACTCTAGTCTATAGTAGGTTCTGGATTTACAGCTCCTAGGACTTTAGCAAGAGAAGAGAGTAGAGCAGTAAGTTTATAACCGTAGCCTGTCATAAATTTGGAATTTAGTATCGTGAACCTGTGTAAACTGTTTTCCCTTTAATTTGCATTCTCGACCGTCTGCATGCTTTTAATGTTGAATCTCTGAAACAGATGGGTCGGATAAGAAACGAATTAATCTTGCACATCTGTGTTTCCAGAAGACACACAGTTTAACACTGTTTACGCGTTTAGTGTTTACAACCGAGTAATATCACGACGGGTAAGTGCCCCGTATCTCCAGCAATCTAGAGACTCGAGGTAATGACAGGACCCAAGTGATACTTGACCTAGGCCAGCCGGAAATTTGTATCACTTGAGTCTATTCCGTCCTCTGCCACAATCGCGTCAAGGGTAGTACTCTAAACGTAGTCAAGAACAGACTTACCAGTTCAAAAGTAAACAAACTGTGTTCGTATGACATCATCCTTCTTGATGAGGATTTGAAGCAAATTACCAACATGGTCATTCAATCACACGAATATGATTCGCAGAACGTCCAAGTAGCATACATGATGGCAGAATCGTTCGGAATGCTTAAAACTGGAGAAAGAACATTTAATCTCGAAGGAGGTGGCACTCAAGATTCCGTTGCCTTTCTCCAGCGCTTGCCGAGTGCTGAGTGCTCTGCTGCACTTCAAATGCATTCTCACCAATTCACCATCACACTGTTCGCCAGAAGTGAAATTGATTGACATCGTCCGCCCCATAATACTCTGTTATTTCTGCAATATCCCTATTTCGAAAAGTTTTCTCGCCCGACTGGCACAGCTCGATATTCATCCGCGAGGTTCTGCTCCTTCTATCTTCAGTAGAAACAAAATGACAACCTCGGTGGAACTTGGACACGTGCGATTGTCCAAGTTCCACCGAGGTCGAGTCTGAGAAACGGCAGCAAAGTTCCGCCGTTATCGTGCCTTTAGGAACAGAATGTCACCTCCTTCAATATCGCTGAACACTCTTGTGTCAGTAAGATGTGAAACCTCGCGCTTTCCGAATGACGAGACTGCGCATGGTTGATTTTAACCATGAGGCTCCTGAAAACTGGTCAATAAGCAATGGTGTACTTGAGGAGAATTTCGGAGGTGTTTGTCGATATGCTGTTTTCTGAAGTTATCAGCTCTTCACTCAAACCTTTTGCTGCATGAATGAGCGTAGAGAGACCTCCTGAGTCATAGATTCAACGGCCCAGCAGGCTCACACGATCTCGTAAATGCAAAACTGACAGGTACGCTTGTGCTACTTCCACGCTCCTTCAACTGGAAGTGACGCGTTTGTCATTGCCAACTCACACGCTCCTCTGAATTTGAACCGACTGCCCCGCGGCTAACACGCTCCTTTACTTCAAGTCCAAGGGTGTTTACAGACTCACGGGCTACCTCCGAGGAGGATAGTGAGGTCTTTACGTGCGATCAAAAGTTCACCTGGAGTCCATTATTTCATCGGATCACTCTCTCGGCAGTCGAATTATCCTCAAAGGTGGAAGCCGTTGGGGTTGGCCTTTCGACCCCGAATGATCAGATTCTTCATGACAGGCGGTACGACTTCGTCTTGACCTATAGCGCACTTTAGAGATAACATTCAAACCTAGTTCTGTTATGATTTTGTCTTGAAGAAGATCGATCAGTTTGTGAAGTACAGGATTCTCATAGCTGCTAAATCACTCCTTCGTTCACTTACTACTTGAGAGGTTGAAAGGCATAGAGATTTAAGGTTGAGAACAATGAAATCCGATTCTTGTAGGTAAGGTATAGATCCGGTTGTAGGTCGTTCTATACATCAGTCCTCCACTAGTTACCAGTGGCTGGAGTCCGATGTGTGTTACTTATGCTTGCTTACGCATACTGAGCATTGAAGCTGAGATCATGTAACCATCTCGACCTGCTTCGTGAATATCATATCACGAGTCACGACCAAAACATGAGAAGAATGTAGGAACAGGATCACTCACCCTCTACTCGTTGGTGGATTACAGAGGCTGCGATCCCATTTTCACACATATCAGAATAAAGAACTACACCCGACAAGGTCAAGCCCGTGAATTCTGACGAGACATTTGGTGGAAAAAGAACTGTCTGGTGGGCTTGCAGGATGATAAGATCAGCAAACTCAAATACTACAAGTGATGATCAGCCATTGGTTCAATCAGCAAACACGAAGACAGCTCTCAAGAGGAGGTCGAGGAGTTCAAGAGATGTGAAGTTCGTTGATGATCCATCTGTCGACGAACGTGGAGAGGGAGTTTCTGCAGATACCGGCACTATAACTACATTGAATTTCCACTATCTGGAAGAGTGGAAAGAAAATTTTGCTAAGGATTGTCTATTCTGGAGATTTGATGTCACCCATCTTCTTCAACGAAATTTGTTGATGGGATTCCTCGAGAGGTTGAAGCAGGTCCAGTTGTTGGACTTCTTTCAAGAAACATGTGAAGTCATCGTTCCACGAGATTTGATAGTCAACTTTATCCTGGAAAGTAGAATAGAGCGCGACAACACAACGAGAGTGCTAACATATGAACTGGAGAGAGGGAAGCTGAGAAATCTGCAGGTAAAGATTACTAGAAAGTCCTTCGCTGAAGCGTTATGCTTACCTGTGGTTGAAAGAGAAGACGAATTGAAAGAGTACTCAAACCCCAAGTTCTTCCGAGGTACTGCAGTGGAGTGGCTCGGTAGCGAATACTTCGGCGTTCTCTGCAAATGCCGACAGATGCACATATCCTCGAGTGGATTCGCGGACTGCACTCAATGCTCCTCACAAAACTCCCCTGAGGCATACTGGCTAAGTGATGAAATCAAGGACTCCTCTATAAAAGATCTCATTCATTTCATTGGAGTATGGATACACAACACAGCTAGCACCTCATGTTTGAGAAGAGCAGCCATAAGCTCAGTGTTAGAAGCTCTGGATTTACAGAGTGCAAAGCAGATATGGACACAACATTTGTGGACCAATTTCCTATGGACAATAGAGAAGTTGAAGGAAGCAGGCAGTCATAATATTCCTTGTGAGTGCAGTTACAGCACTGCTGGAGTGATTTCAGCAGTGCTGTCAGGACAGTGTAAGAAGCTGAAGAGCTGGAATCAAGCATGGAAGGTCTGGGAGCAAGAAAGCTATACTCCTGGGATGAGAACTTGCAAGGAAATGATCAAGAGGGTAAACATGTCCAGTGGAAGTGCAGCAGAAAGTATAGCAGAAGAGGCCAAGGAGGCTTTAATGTTTACCCGAGGAGATGTTTGAAAGAATTTCAGAGTTCTACTTCACATGGTGGCATCGACACTAACTGCGGGACATCTACACAGAGGTAGGAGCAAAGTGTTGAAGCTTGAAGCTTCAAACTAAACCGTGATAATATTATGCTTGTGATCTAGTTTTTAGTCTAGTCTTTTTATTTAAAGCAGTGATCTACTGTTATACTCCTATTATCTCTAAAATTTTGTCAAGTACTGCCATAAAAAACAGACCGCTTAGTGACAACTCGTAGATCTTTTCTACTCTATGCATCAACTTTATTGTGCAAGCGTCCTTTTAATATCATGTGCTGTGTACACTTCCCTCCATCCATTTGTTTTGTGCATATTTGAGAGATATTTGCTTCCAGACTTTTGGTGGAATATGAAGATATCTCCCAAGAGATCTTTTCAATCATGTGTGAACGAGCTCATAACTACGTACTGTAAGTTTCTTCTCTGAGGTCCTGGAACGTTCAAACCATTACAACAAGAAGTTTCATACACCTAACCATTTCTGGCGCCGCTTTCATCTAGGATCAAGAGAAGTTCTTCATTTCTTCGCAATTCTGCATATGCATCCTAGAGTGTTGCATCACCAGAGAAGTCGAACCCTTAGGTTATGCACGGATGATGGGAACTATTTTTAGTTGTGTTGGATGTTATGGCCAAAGGAATGAGTCTAACAGTGTAAGAAAGTCATTTTTGCTTACTATTTCAGAGGTGGTAGACGATACACGATTGTTTGCATCGAAATCAGCTTTTCAGATCCACCACGGGAACTGTCAAGAGGAGAGGAGAATTTACTCCATTAGCAGAGAATTTGGAATCCCGAATCTAATTAGCTTCTCTCGAATTCTAAATTGGAAGAATGAAAAAACTGTAAACCTGTCAATATAACTGCTGTTCCTAACAAATAAAATAGAGCAGCCTAATCTGCGTGGTTTGTAATCTATTTCGGGTTTCATAACAGAAGTCGAGGAAGTCTCAACACGTAACGAACTGGAAAATGGAACTATTTAGGTCACACTACCTTATTGCATCTGGATCCATAAATCTGTATTAGTTCCAAGCGTATCTGACTTTACCTTTGAACTTGAGCCTTACCTTCTCTGTTGCATCAGGCGAAGATCCTGTTGCAGGACGAATAAGGTCAGCCTCTACTGATCAGCAGCGGTTTGGAACTTTATGGTTTACTGTTGCCTTGCAATACTGACGAGGACTTCAGAGGAGCTGCAGCCCAGGCTGCTCTTCACACAACTTGCACACTTCCAACACTCACCGTGTGCATTGTCTTATGAGCCTGGATCCTGGACAACGTTATGTTTGGAGACAGCGTACCGTGTTGTTCTGAACATGCATGCATGTCTAAACCTGTTCATACGACCTACAGTTTTTTCCGGGAGTTCTCTCAGGCTCTCACATGTCTCTATACGGAGATTGGCGGGCTGTCTGTAAAAGTATGCTTCGCTTGATCGACTGTATATTCAATTTTGAGTAGTGCTAGCCGTCACTTTTTGAACATGGTATCAGAGCAAGTTGGCTCTGTGATTGTAAGTTGAGTATGAGCTTTGCGTCGCTTGGGATACCTTTCTGTTTGAAAACCGGATTCAGTTTGTTAGAGTCTTTGTCCAATTAATTTATTGTAATTTCTCTTTTCTTCTCCTCGGTTTTTCTTTCCTTCATCGTTTTCTTATTGGTGATCATGTTTTCCTTCAGTGAGAACTATACAACACATTCAGACAAACTGAAGGGATATTACACCCTCTGGAGACTCCAACTCCAAAGTATATTTACTATTAAAGGATCTAAGGAACTTGGTGGAGAGAGGAAAAGTTTTTTCTTCTGCCACACGTTAGGATAGTGACAAGCAGATCTAGAAGAGACGCGTCATGTCTATAAGTCTTCATTGCAGACAAGATAATCTCGTCACTCTTGAAGAAACTGGGACTCAGAAGTTGAGGAAACAAACAAACAAAGCACCAACAACAAAACACCAAACTTTGTGCTTTCGCAGAAGCTCAACAATCTCCAGACGAAGGAAGGTTGCATGGTTGATTTCATCAACATGTCAAATTGTTAAAAAATATGAACTGTGGATGTTAGATTAGTCCTTCCTGCATTAATGCACATCCAGAGAATTACCATATAGTCTGATTTGTACCATGGATCTTCTGGAGAACTGTTCTTTTGTTCTCAGTTTGTGACTGGTTTCACTATGACTCGATCAAAAAACACTCGATATGAAACACACGATATATGTTAAGAGAGTGAACATAAGGTTCTTGTCTAATGTACCTGCTCAGTGCACACAGCACTTCTACTGACTGACCATGTCTCGTTCATGTGCATTGTAACTTATTGTATAGGATTTAATTTTACAGGTAGTTCTAATATGTGACGAGTTTAATATTCGCAATAACTATTTCTCGTGAAAAAGTAAATAGAAATGATAAATGTTCATGCAGCCAAGAACACTTTAGAATGATAGGTGTTTGTACAAGATTCAGAATAAAAGTCCGTAGAGTGTAGTCCTATGTTGATGGTGAACAATGTGACTTAACTATTTTGAACAACAATAGGGGTTGTCGGGTGTTATTGGTTTTGAAATTCCCAAAACATGGGTTAAACCCCCGGTGTGAGTACTTGAGTTCCAGTCTCCTGGCCTCCGGGAGGTCATTTGTTGCCGAGCGCAAGTACTATTCTTGGACTCACTATAATTTCAGGGTTCTCTATACTTTTTTCTTACGCTTTTAAAGCGCAATTTTATAACATCAAAAATAACTCTTGCTTTCAAGATCATTTTAACCCATGGATGATAACGTATAATGGTATACATACGTTATCGTCCATGAACAGATACATGAAAATGAAAGTGTGTTTTTTATACGAGACGAAAAGACGTTTAAAGGAGTAAAATATGCTAGAGGGGTCCAAAAAGTATCTCCAAATCTTCACAAAGAAAAAAGTACATTGATTACACAAATCACTCCAGGTTTAGATTTAGTTCATCTAACGGTGTAGATTGTAAGACAATGATCTAATCATATAAATTAATTAGCACATTACAACAAAGTACAAACAAATACACTTTACTTTTTTGCACAAATTAGACCTCCTCTAGCATACTTGGAATACTAGCTCTTTCGCTCCTCTAATACTTGTAAATATTACACCGTACCTCCCTAACCAAGGTTGGGAAAGAATTTCAAGGTGAAGTTACCATAGGAATTTTGGTGACAAAATTCTTGTCTTAGCTATGGTTACTTTGATAAAAAATTTACAAGAATAAAACTAGAATTTCAGAAATTTCATTTTTCTGCTTATACTTTTGATTTACCTCAAACTTCCTCCTCAACTTTGCCCCAAACTCCCATGTGGGCACCTACTCACATTCATCTCTCTAACTTCAGGTGGAGATGCAAATAAACAGACCATTAATTATTTACCACACCCTGCTGCAAAGAAGGGTTTAGTAATAAGTTAAATTGAAAGTGAAAATAATGCTTATTCGTTCATGCTCAAGTATTCTTTTCAAGAGACCAGAGTGTTCCTTGTGACACACATTCCAAAACACAGAATCGATCAATCTTGTAAACGAACGAACAATCAGATTTTATTCTGTTTAATCCTTAGACTATGTTTAGTATTCCATAGACTGCAAAAGACCTCATGTTTCGGAGGTACTCTGCACGAGTCACAAGGAAAATTAACTTTTTGACAATAATATTTTAAGTATTCTTTTCCAGTAAATCGTGAATTCAGACTTTCGCTTAAAGTTTTTTGTTCTTGTCATTTTCTCCACTTTCCTTTTGCACCCTTGCTAGGATGCATAGATTCTCACTGATGCTTGTCTCCAGTTTATATATGTGTAGAGTAGTTTCCGTTATTTTACGGACCATCCATTCGATGTTCTCCATATTTCCCCACCACATCCATCTCACACGTTAGTTTACCTAGCTAACCTTTCCCTTCAAATCGAACGAGGATATAGATGACACTCGACTGACCCACCATGTAACCATGTATATTCGCGTTCTCGAGCACTATACCGGCAGGAGGCATGCATTTTATTCACCTCTCCTTTCTTCGGAAGAGGGAATAATGCAAAGCACTCCAGAAGGGTTAGGTGATAAATTACCAAAAGCTATAACAAATATTGTTTTTTGACAAGTCTTGTCAAAAACTGGACTGGCTTCTGATCTTAGACAAGAAGCTAGTCTTATTGTTCTTGGAGCACGCTTCAATCTATATGGCTTGTAGGTTTTCTCGGAAATTCTGATAAATAATTAGTTATTTCTAAAGTATATCTTGATTTTAAGATTATTTTATATTACGTAATTATAACAAACAACTCATAAACCATCATTGATCTAATAGTGATTAATAGATAATCCCCCACTGCACTTTTCGATCCAATTGCATGACTAGATTTTACTCCTCTCTTCACACTTGTCTTTTTCTTTCTCTCAATGCAAAAGTTCATGTTGCATGCATATTATTCGCGTTCTCGAGCACTAAGAGTCTAATAGCTCGTGCGCACTAGTAAGTTAACGGTTCTGAGCTTTTGGAGCTAAGTGGTTCGGTAATAAGAACTGTATGCGGACAGTCAAAATTAGTGGGGTATCATGATCACAACACGAGAAGAAACGAGAGTTTTAAGAAGTGAAGCATTTCGGTGAGATACTTTCTTATGCACTTTCGCAAGTTTTTCTCTAGTACAATACTGTTACGACTGAAAGATTAAACACTTTCACACTAGATTTGACAGCCACCGACTGACTATTCAGTTTGCATGCCTTCATATGTGGTGCCACTCTCAAGTTCCGACAGCAACCGCACTCTGGAATTGCAGGCAGGCTGGTTTCTCACGCGGTGCTAGCACACTACAGCAGCCAAAGTCGAAAACAACATTCGCACGCACTGAACTCCTGTAAGTTTGTCCTAGACAGCCTCTAGTTAGTCTAAAGTCTACCTAATATCTAAATCCCTAGTGGTTTAGCCTACAGCCCTCTAAGAGAAAGGTAGTGAATTCAATCCTTTGCGGGCATGGTTGGAAGTGCATGTTACTGTAAATTTTTAATGAAGTTTCTGGTTTGAATCTTACTGTGGTGAACTCACATGGACAGTCTCATGGTCCTCGAAGACCCCAAAGGACAGATAATACAATTTAACATTTACCATTTAAACCATTCATGTGGAACATGTTCAGAATGAAGATGACAAGCAAGAAAACAATGAGAGCACTCCTTATGATTGGTTGTGGTGGGATTAGGTTTTGCAAGTGGTTCACATACAGAAAAGTACCCTTAGTAAATGTATGTCGTTTTCTACTATATTTGTTTCATGTTATCGATAAATATGTAATTGTTATATATAAACTGTAGAATAAACTAAAGTAGAAAATTAATACTTTTAATAATTATTAACTATTGACAGAGGAGAACGATACAGAACATCTAAACATAACCCATAAAGCAAGAGTACATCTACGTAATTTTGGAAGAAAAATGATGGGATCCAGTTACCAAATATATAATAATTCAATATGTACATTAATTTATTACTTAACTCTTCTCGATAAAAATGCTATGTAATGAATTAAACCTGTGCTATATGTTAACATGGAGGAGATGATTATGCAAACTTAATACCCGTATTTTATCGGGAAAACCCTGTCCGAAGACGTCCATTCTGAAGTCCCCAATAAGATATTCATGCATAAGACAGTTTACGAAACATAGTTTTACAAAATTCTTCTTCTCTTTGGAAACTCTTTCGTTTCCCCGGGAGATTATTACTCGTCTCGAACATTTATCTCGTGAGAGATAGATGTTTGAGACATAAGGAGAGTATCTAAAGAGATACAGTAAATTAAATGTAGATCTCTACAATCGACCGGTGAAACTTGATTGTCCTGTTTCATTCGTTAGAGATTTATGTCATTCGTGTTTACTTTTCTCTGTTCTCTTCCTGTCCGTTTCTTTTCAGCAGTTGTTCTCCCTAAGTGGTGAATCTCTACAAACGACATTCGACAGGTGAATCTTGTTTTCCCTGCATGATAAATCTCTTGTTTTCCCTGAGTTGTGAGGATTGGATGTACCTCTTGTTGTGAAGCTTGGTAATCAATTTCCTTTGCTTCTCGTGCAAGCCAACGAAGAAACACAGTCTGGATAACTTGTCAAACACTATGAAAGTTCAAATTTGATACTTACAAGTATCCCTTGAACCTTGCTGCTCATTAGATAGTTAAACCCTTGGGTATGAGTACACGTGCTCGTGGTAAATCTTTCTGGTGATTGCTTTCTCCATCTCAACTTGGAATCTTTGGAAATCTGTGAAATAAGGGATCAAACTAGAATATGATAAATGTTTCTGGTGATTGCTTTCTTCATCTCAACTTGGAATCTGTGAAATAACGGATCAAACTAAAATTATGCTAAATGTTTGCGGTGATTGCTTTCTTCATCTCATCTTGGAATCTGTGAAATAAAACATCTAACTGGAACTATTCGCTAGTTTTACAAGTTAAGATTCATCTCAAAACAAACCATTTGATATGGACAGAGAAATGTTTAAGATGAAGATTCTGAGATTTTGGAGAACAAAAAAAAATATTTTCTTCAGACTCAAAGAACACTGGAGAGGAAAAACGGAATATTCTCTTCCCTGCTTTCATACTCATACACGAGTTTTAAATCAAAGCATGAACTGTCTGAAATTAGTAAAAGCCTCCAGTTTGTACATGTAAATCATGTACGAGATCCCTCCTCCTGGGAACATTTCGCTCAAACCTCTAAGTTTTACTTCTCCGTACATCTTGTCAGTGTACGTGCGAGTGAGTGGGCGGTACGGTATGACATGTATTACAAAATCTCGTTATAACCACTTGGTGTTTTGTATTCGTGTGATAATAAATACTTCTATTAATATAATTATAATTACAAACATAAAATTTTAAAAGAAGGATTGTAAACGAATAATCATATTTTTTCTATCTGATTATGTATTTTAATATCTAAAATTATTTTTAAAACATTTTTTTTTAGAACTCAACTGAACTCTTCAGATATCATAATTTATATATTATATTTTAAATATATAAATTTTATAATCATAAAAACAAATTCATAAAACTAAAAGCATGAGAATGTAACAGATGTTTTGATAATCCGTACATAATGTCAGGTAACACAGTACGATCTGTAATCACATTTCTTTATATTTTTTTCCAGAAATAAATACTTACATACAGTGTGATAATCACAACTTTCCGTAAGTTTCTTGAAAATAAATGCTTCTCTACGATGTAACAGTGATTATAAATGATTTAAATGAGTTTACGTTCGCGTTATCTGTGATTATAACGCGATTGTGACTATAACGAGTGTGATCATAACGGAACTTCATTATACTTGGACAGTACGGTACGAAACGAAAACCAGCGGACTGTCCGCTTGTGATGGTCCCACCAAATCGGGTGAGTTTCCCATGGGCGACCCGGGCTCTGCCAACCCCGGCGGGGAACTGTTTTAGGGGTGATGTAATCCGTTTTAAGAGCGGAAGCTCCACCGCGAAAGAGAGAGCTCTGGAACGAATAAACAAAACGTGACAATAAGAAGATTTACGAGAATGCTCTGAGAAATTTCTGACGGCTTCGAATCCTAACAGTAGAAGAATCTCCACCTTAAAGCCACCTTAAGCCGTCAGAGGTGAAAATAAACCTGGAAGCGGAAGGATTGACTGGAACTATCATTCAATTTTTAGTATGCTTCTCAAACAGTTAAAAGTGTGAAACAGAACCCGGAAGAGCGAATGATTCCAGAAGTCGAGTGTGTATGTCAGTCTCTCAAGTTTCTCAAGTTTCCTCAATACAGACATAGTACAGAGATCTCTTCGCCACTACTCGACGATCTTCAAGAGCAGAACAAAAGTGACCGTAACTCAGAGTCCGAATAGAGCTCCTCGTGTACTAAGACTTGAAAGTGAGGAAGCACACTATCAACTTACGGAGAGGTAAAGCTGCAAAGTCTAGAAAAAGGGCCTGCATACAGTGAAGAGTATATTGCGCAACGAGGATTCTGGAAATCGTGGACTTCTCTACTGCCACCAGATCGATCCACTACACACTCACACATAGTCAAGAGGTCCAGATCGGAATGAAGAATGCAACACCTGAAGAGAAACATTAGGCTTCTTATTCACTAAGACCTGGCACCCTATTTGTTTCGAGACACTCGGGACAATACTAAACCATCAGCAATCATCGGCGCCAGCTGTACACTGTGTCTAATCTACCTCCCTGGGGTTCAGTATCACCCTTTTGTAAACTCGTTGCAGCATCCTTCCATCGCCTAGCCGATGGGAATCCTAGCGGATCCAAAGTGATCCAGAGTATCACGGAGTATCATTCCACATTACAGCGACTTACATTATCAGAAGTAGACAATCAGTCTCAATCCAAGGTGACCAACAAAGACAACAACTCACATCTGGCGCACTTTGAGTCTCTCTAACAACCTTAGTACATGGGTAAGCTGAATGAGATCCTTCGATCACTCCTACACGGGAGAGTGTGTATCTATACATAAAATCCGCTTGATGAGGAAAAACAGGACTCATGAAATCAATATTATGCAATACACCAGAGGAGACGAACCTAACGCTTGAATCCTTTTGGAACTGGCGTTTTGCAACCTTAATTTGCTGGGACAGCAAATCCATCCTCGCAATGAGTGAACCTGGAGACAATTTGTCTTGTGTTTTCATCTGGGACCTCGTGAGTAACCAAACTTACGACAGCTCAGGAGGCCTGTGACGCACGAACAAGCTCTCATATAAGAATTTCGATGTCATCCGTGCAGACGATGTAGGATAGGAAGAACTGTCCATCTCCCCGAAAACTTAGGTCTAAAAGAATCAGTAACTCTCGACTGGAAAGCGTGAAGAGTACTGTCATGTTCAACTGTACAAATGCCGTGCCTCCCAAAGTGAAACTCCCATGGCTAACGTAAACTCGACTGTGCTCTCCAGCACGAACGTGAACATCTTCTGCTGCTCTGGGAGGGATCTCAGGTAAATCAGTGGGAAAGGTTCTGGAGAGAAGTGATAGTTCCCCAAATGCCAAAGATCATTCCTAACACGACGAATATGTAATCTACAGCGTATTGGTACCACACTAGCTCGTCTGAAAATATATGCAGATGGATCATTGCAGGCATCACGAACGAAAGAATGCAGCACACACTGTTGCCTACGAGCGAGAGGAAGTCCCCGAAGCGAGGAACCGCAACGGCCATCCAAGCTACAACGACGATGGTGATGGCTCTGACGGGGTAAGAATTCCTGCCTACAATCCTGCGCTCTAATACCTCGTGTACGGGATACATCATCACCGGGAAAGTGAAGAACAGGCCAATGCATAGTGCAAGCTTGACGGCATCGGTTTGCCAGCTGTCTCCAAGGTTGAGCGTGATTATGTCCCTCGTCATATCCCCAAAGGCGAAGTACCCCACAAAAGCAAACGTGGTGTAAACAAAGGCAATGCATCCCATAGCCAGAGCTAAAGTTTGACCGAACTTAGATCTATCCTTCATGTTGCTCTCCAGAGGAAGAACAAGCCCAAATCCCTCAAACGCATAGATGGCAACACCAATGACGAATGGGAGGGATGAGAGGCCCGTGAAGGTAGTCACTTTACCAATTCCTCGTTCTCTGAGGACGAAGATGTCTACGCCCATAACGAAAGCCATGGCTGAAAAGTTAGCAACATCTGCAAATATGCTGAATGGCGCGAGACGGGTCAAGGACCGAATACAGGCCAACAACAACTGCAGGGGAAAAATGAGCCAGACGTACACCGACTTTCCGGACCAACCAGCCCATGCTGCGCCTACGCTACTGAGGAACCCTCCGAAACTGTAAACATCTCCGTCGATACGAGATGCATTGCTCAAATCGATCATACGACTGTCAGTACCGTCAACATGGTCCGAAGGGCTGAAGATAGTGGCCAAGTTCTCGCCGATGAAGATGAGGTAACCAACACAGAAACCACCCTGGCTCAGTACTATCATTAAATCCACAGCGAATTGCCCCGGTTTGCCGTACGTCAAGAGGCCCAAATCACTATAAGTTTCCGTCGCTTCCACTCCATCCCTCTCTAATTTCCTCTTACATTGAACAAGAAGCATCATCGTATAATAGCATCCAACGGCGACAACTGCCAGAGTTATAAAACCGGCGAGCCATCCGGACTGCTTGAACGTGTATGGTAATCCCAGTACACCGGCCCCGACAACCGAAATAACGATATTCCCGAAAGTCTTCTTCACAGATGATAGAGGATGCCCATGAGGAAAAGAATTTTCAGCAGGGAGAAGAGGATCGTGTTCGCTTGCGCGTAGAGCGCTCGGAACTCTGGCACTCGGTCTCGACTGGAGCGCGGACGCCAACTGACTCAGATTCACCACCGTCATACTCCTTTTAGTTTTGTAGTTATTGACGAATTCTCAGCAGGCTCAACCTCGCGCGATTGCTCCGCAAGATGTCCAAGCGACTAGGCGTCAATTGATGTTGCGCCCTCCGCCACCACAATCACTCCCGCGCAGGAGTCTCGAGTACAAAATGCCTGCCGTGTCGAGCTTCTGCTCATAAAGGCAGCAGCGTGAACGAAACACAACGAGGGCAAGATTCTCCGGTCAGTCCCCCGAACTTCCGACGACGGACGGGAAAGACGGAAGAGTGTGGAAACACTACCACACGTTTGTTTCACCGGGAAAAGGTCGATAGTACGCTGCTTCGTCGTGTTGGAAGATGCAGCCTGTTTGGTCTTATAAAACCCGAGACCTGCATCGACTAAAAGCAGATTCCCAAATTAAGAATAAAGGACATTACCAGATTCGAGCCAAGGCTCAACTATAACTGCTAATCCACTGAAAACGAAGAAAAACTGCAGACTACAGTACGATACTGTGACAACAAAGGCCCGTAGGCTGGCAAATCCGACGCGAACCAGTTGTTGGACTGGCTGTTTCTCTTCTCGTTCTGTCTTCTAGCAGTCCGCAGTACAAGCAGTTTAGATCGCTTGTCGCTCGGTTAGGGCCCACAGCAAGTTCATCGGAAAACCAAAGCTCAATAATATACATTCTTATTCTTATTCTCCTCTGGCGCTCCTTCCGAGACCTTCTCCTCTCGAGTCCCCGACTCCCAGGTGGGAGATCTTGAAGAATATGTCCTGATTTGTCATCTCTGTGGATCTAGGCAACATACCCACCCTCTCGTAGTGGATGCTTGTCGACCGTAAGGATAGACGAGCGACTGCCAAGTAGTACCGAAATAGCTCTTAGCGTGGCGGTAAGTGCGGATCTCGCCGAGTAGCTGCAGTTAGAGTAGTCGTGGCGGGCTTGCATTTTGACGTCAAATATCTTGTCATGTCGTATATCTGAGAAGCACGTTCTTATAAGATGCGCTATGCTCCCGCCATGCTTGCCATGAGAGATGGTTTCCGGGGTAATCGATCTTCCTTGCACTGTGGTTTGATGATCCTAGCCCTCCGACTTGCTCCTTGAGACGCAGTTGACAACTTCTTCAACTTCCAGCTTGATTAACAACATCCTGACCATTTTAGAAAGGGAATGCCGGCCTCGTCTCTAGTTGTGTACCTACATAGGGCCTGGGCCACCCGTACACTCCTATTTTCGGTGTTTCTCGTCCGCGAACCCACAATTCCTTCCGGATGTAATTCTCCCCTTCGAGGTGCGTTGTAGTCGATTCTCGGCTGGAAATATTTAGTACAATGAGGGGAATAAATGTGACTAAAATATGCATGCAATATCATCTTCGGGGACTTTTTGCTCTCTTTTTGTTATCCGGAAAGAGATAAGTGACATGAAATAATCAAGAAAAATCGTGTTTTTTTTCAATGTAAGTGATAATTATACCTAAAGCTGAATATTAAGTTAATTAAACTAGCAATTATTCTTCTTTCATGTAATGTATTTTATCGTATTAAAAGACGGTAAACAAAAGAAAAGAACTGAAAGAGTCGCTGCGAAACCTAGAAAGAAGAGAAGAGATAGCTTAGAAGAAGGATCCGGATAGCCCTCGCAAGAGTATCTCCTTGTTATTTTGGAATCGTAATCATTATTGTAGATATACGTGATCGTGTTACCATTATGTTATTTCAATAGTGATTTTCTTTTTTTGCATATTTCAGTTCACTCACCTCAGCAGGTAGGTAATTTCAGAAATTACTGTTGAGGAGAAAAGGTAAAACTTTGCGTGACATAAGCGAAATTGAAATCTTTACTTTGACAGCTACCACTGATATTTGTTCCTTTCATGCTGAAATATGAGTGATATATAACTATTTGAATATTCAACCATCTGACTGAATTGAGGGAAAATATTCGTCTAAACTATCATCGTTTAAACATTCACATATTCTCATGAGCGGACATCATAACTAGTACTTATGCAATCTTTTCTCTTAGTGCACATCGTACTTGGCAAACCTTACTTATAAGTCACCGTATATATAAGTATATATATTCCTTGCTTATTAGCCTCTTCCATCTGAATTTGGAAGAGGTTAACAAGCTTAATTTATTAGTTAATATTTTTTCGAAAAAATAGGTAATAAATTAATATATGAATTAAATTATTGTTTTTTATTAATAAATTATATTATTTGTAGTCTTTGAGACGTATCGATCTGCACTCCAATTATGGGTTATATTAACACCGTCTGGCAACTGTAGCTCTGGATAGTTATCATTTAACGCTTTAACTCATCACACACACTATAATTGACTTTAATTGACAGATCAGTATACAATTTCCGTCACAATGTCCATGTATTTACACAAAGTATGGAATCTCTCTCTCAAGGTCAGTGGACCAGCGGAGTGCCTCTACAAGAGGAATGTCGTGATAGCTCCTGTTTGACAGTCAGCCTGGTCCTGATTTAGCATGGTTTCGCTCTCTCGGGTCCCATCCTCTCCTTCGTTCACGTCCTAGATTGCCTCCACATCTGCTGCGTGTCGCTACGGAGTGTTCTGGATAATGTCACTGTGCCCTTGGTAGTACTTGTGCTTGAGGTGCAGAAAACGATTATTTTCTCTGTAGAAAGAGAGGTTCTGTATGTATTTCGTGTGCCATCATGAGGCATGATAAACAAGTTCTATAGGAAATCAGAACGTCTTTTGTGGATGTCGGGCTGCAACATCCATTGAGAAGCTCATGATCGAGGTGGCGATGGTGACCACTGCGTTTTGGACGAGAAGCAGAGCGAAACAAGGTCCTGGTCAGCATCTCCTTCCATCCCCTCAGCATATGTACATTTCGGTGCGTATAGTTGTGCAATCAATTCTCTATGTGCAGATCTCAGGCAAAAACTCTTGCAGTTCTTTGATAACACTGAAGTCTATAACTAAAAATGCATGCAAAACAAAAGTTATTTCTTAGTGATCTTTTGTCAATGCAGGGTTGGATTGAGTTTCGAGCGTTTCAACCAACTCTTGTAGCAATCTATTCTCGAACGTTCACTAGTTACCAAGCTTAGTTGGATTCGATATGAGTTGGGTAGTTTGAGAAAACATAAATTATTTTTGGGAAGGATCATATATTTGTGGTAGTCTACCAACTCACAAGTGTAGATTACCATAAGTGCAAGCTTAGTTGGATTCGATCGATACGAGTTGGGTAGTCATGAAAAAGTTGAGAAAGGTAATCTATAAACTCACTTTAAGTAAGTGGGAGGGGTCAACTAGCTCTGAAAGACCGTAACTCGTCGTTGAGAAGTACATTTGAAGCAAATTTGGTTAAGTTTTGTGCTAGAGGAGAAAAGAAACTTTTAGAGCTGTTTCGACCGGAGAATACAAAGTTATTAGAAAAGCAACCAACGTTGAAAATTTGCTGCAATAGGCTTCTGGTTGCAGGAAAGTTTCCATAATATGATCTCTCGTCTCATTGCAGGAAAAGTCTACACAGCGAACTACCAGTACTAATTAATTAACTTATATGACAAGCAAATAAATAACAGGTATGTCTAATCAGCTTTCTTCACTGCTGTACTGCCGATTTCGTGTGAACTGCAGTCAGCGTTGACGGGTTATAACAGACGCAACACTGGGGGTGTCAAAGTTAACAGAGAAGATTCTTTAACTCCAGAATAGATATCAGATATAAGGAAATCAGGGTCCCCCGTGTTCTAACTAACGATCAACTAGTTGGTTACCTTTTACCCCGGCCGTGGTCTTTTAGAGAAAAAACAACAACCGATATGGTACACGGCTGAAATGTTCAACAGCCGCGGGTTCACTCACGGCTGCCTTCAGGATTTTGGCCGTGGCAGTGGGTACCGCCGCGCCTATTGAATCTTCGAGAAATATTCTAAACTTTGACACCCCTATTGTACTATACAGAAGGACTACTCGTGGTAAACATAAGATGCTTGCTATTGTTGCAGAAAGGAATAGAAAGAGTTGGATAAGGTTCAGAATAGAAGGCATATATAAGTGAAATGTAAATGTAAATGTATATAAGTGTATGTTTCATCGTTTGGACCTTGCTGCGTGCAGAGGCTTATCAAGCTAGTAGTGAGTAGGGGCCTCATGAAGGTCTGCAAACGTCGAGTCGTTGACAGGTGGGACCCCGCAGTTTGGCAGCTGTTCATGACGACGGATTCTCTAGCGCCTTGTTCCGGCGCCAGAGTCTCTGTTGATCTAGAGCTACTGATAGCGGGGATTAGCCCCGGTGTTCTCCCTTTCGGGACGTTAGTTGCTTGGCACTTCGGGTCCTTCTTTTCCTTGTATGGCTTGATGAGGTCTTTCCATCCGTTTGCTGTTCATTGCGTCGCGTGTTCACATTCACAACGTGAAATGGTCCAACCTTAATCTAAGAGCTTACGGCTCCTTGATATGCTCCCCTCCAGTCCTGTTCATGCTTTCCGCGTCTACTTACAGCTTAGTAGCCTTTCAAATTTCAGCTGGAGTTGTGTAGGACGCGAGTAATTGTAATCAACTGTATGAACTATGCTTAGAGTCTCTACATCCTGCTCACATGATGATCGTTCCCCACAGAGCCACATCAGGCACCACTCGTTGCTTCCGCACAGGATTCTTCACCGTGCCTTCTGCACCTTCATATTTCACCTTTCTTTTGTACTCGGTTGCGCATTTGGTTTAAGAAACCGGTTATATAAGTAGGCAAGTCGGAAGAATGAACGCGTTGGGCGACCTGAAAGGACTGAAAGCCAACGTGTGGAAGCGAACATGCTTGTGAAGCCATTTCAAGCAACAATCAGGCAATTATTCTGGCCACCCCACTCAGGGTGTAAGAGACTCGCTGGTCACCGGTAGGGTCTTACCGGCATTGCAAAATCTCATACAGTAAGTCACCACACTACTTCTTCACGGATTAAGTACCCGATAAAAGTTTCAGAACGTTATGCAATTCAACGCCGAATGTTAGGGAAGTGACTGCAAAGTTACGTTTGATACTCATCTCGAGGATGAGCTCATACGCGCCCATCTCAGCCCTCCACGTTCCACTTTCGGTTTGTTAAGCTTAATCGAAAGACGGGAAATAGGTAGTTTAACATGTTCACAGAAAACCGAGGGGACTATATATTCAGTGACGAAATAATGTACATCTCCGATTGTGAACAAATGAGCAATTCCACTAGACGTTGCAAGCAGAGCCCCCAAAGAATGAAGACCAATGCCGCTATGCGGCTGGCTTCCAGTCAAAATCTGAATCTTGAAGAGACTGGCTCTAAGTTGCCCTTCCATGGTACTGGGGAACACGAGAAATATCCACCAGATCGTATGATGGCTGCTTTGCAGCATGATACGACGTTTCCTTGGAGAGAACATCTTTCTACTATGCACAATTCTCACTAATTGCGTATAAACAAGGTTGTTGGCAGGATATGAGGCTCACACAAGCTACAGTATCATGCACTTGATGACAGTGCACTCTTGATGTGAGGGCGTTTCCCCGATCTGTACTGTGAATGACAAATACCCCAGAAGAAAATACCACACCTAGTTGGGTCGCTTGAATGGTTCGATGCCCCATATTTGCTCTGCATACTCCTTAATTGTCCTGTCACTACTAAACTTTCCCGAACCTGCTGTGCTCATGATGCTCATTTGCGTCCACCGAGGTCGATCAACATACGCTGCGTCCACGGCAGCCTGTGCGTGTAAAGAATTTATGTAAGATGGATTTCTTGCAACAATCTGTTTCAACTCGGGGTCAATGATAACATCAAGAGAACTGTTATAACCTGCCCAGGTACTTATATCAATTATCCTCACTTGCTTCCTTCCTGGTTCGGAAGTAGAGAAAGATATCATCGACTAAAATTACTTGTTAGTGATATAAAGCATCAGCCATATGCGGATAGAAACAAGCATCCACAAAGGCTGACTCAAAAGAGCAAAAAGCTAATATACATAAGGCACAATGTTTCATTCACTCCACATACAAGGTGAGGAAGTGACAAAATTATCAACTCCCATCCATGTCCTTTTACAGCTCACCCAGATTTGGGTATTACACGCAGTAACTTACCTGAGCCTCGAGATACTCCTGGAAGTCATTCCCGAGAAGATAATGGTCTCCTCCCTGACCTTCGAGCGTGTCACAGAGGACTTGCATATGTTCTTGATGGCCAAAAACGCCGTTCCGCAACATCCTGAACGGTCACATGTCCGGTTCATCAGCGTAAATTGACCAGTCACACACAAGAGATTAAGCAAATGGGATCTAGATGTAACGTGCAACTTACAAAGAAAGACACTTAGTTTGAAGTACATACCCTATGATGCGATTGAACAGCCGGGGTGGCTGAAAGTCCCGTCTTTCTGCTCTAAGCTTTGGAACTTGTTCTGCCGTAACTCCAAAAAGAAACTGGCCCAAAAAGAAGGCCAGAAATTCCGATCTACCATGAGAACATTGCTCAATGACATCACACACGGCTGATAACCATAATATAACAATAAAGTCGACAACTAAATATCTTGCGTAGCGTTGGTAATGACCACGACGTTGAGCATGATGTCCGTTGAAAGCGATGAGGTTTAAGCTTCAACGCCGGAGTCCCTGTCAACCACACGCAGACAGACCCATGAAATACGAGTTAAAGTGGGTTGAGGAAGTAACTTACGATATTATCTTTGCCTATTTCCTTCTGGATTTCGACATTGGCACCGTCATGAGTACCCAGTATTATACATCCGTTCATAGCGAACTTCATGTTACTCGTTCCCGATGCTTCATTTCCGGCAGTACTGCACATTCCAACGGACAAGTAGATAAGCAAAAGTGCTTCTCAAATATAAAATAACCTGTTCCGTTATTAGAGTTAGCGAGGAGATGAAAGACAAGCGTTCAATCGCAGACAAACAACCAACTTGGATCGAAGGAGATTGCAACTCTCAACTTGGTGTGAACCTCGCTAGTATAAACACCTGATGTGCTGTGATACATCACTTGCTGGAATGATAAGCTCCGCCACGGACACGTTGTAATCGGGCACAAATATCTGCAAGGTTCATCACAGGTGTTCAGAAACAAGCCAATTTCTTGTATTGAACTGAAATAGGTGACGGAATGCACATAGAGTTCTTTGAGATTAGAAAGACATCACAGCACCTGTGTCAATTTCCTAAGAACAAGAAACAAAGATGTAACGACTGACGGTTGAAACTGGCGTACAGAATGCAACTAGGACAACTGTGCTCAAGATGCAATGCAGGAACCAGAAGACAACGCCTGACTATAATACATAGTGTTCATATGTGAGGACTAGCCTTTAGAGTACCATCAGACTCGAACAGGTAAATATCTCACCACTTTCAGGAGATTGCCCACATCAGGGTCATTGTTAATCTTCTCTCCGACAATGGTCACGAGCTTTATAATTTTCTTCGCAACCTCGTATCCCGGTGCTGCCTTTCCCCCCAAGATACATACTCGCGGTACAACTTTCTTTCTTTGTTCGGGAGTCATGTTCTGTCATGCACAACGATTGTTAACGGGTAAGAGGGTCGCATGTCTTCGCGTCAACTCATGACTTCTGTAGCATGCGACTCTTTTGAGCACGTGAAGCTTGAAAAAACACTTGACCACGATGTGATGTGTCATATCCTCCACAAATGAGAAAAGAATGTTCAAACTAAGCAACCACGTCCAGCGGGTTTACCGACCTTAATGCAATCATATCGATGAATAATGCTCATGACATTCAGCAGTTGTCGCTTGTACTCATGAATCCGCTTAACTTGAACGTCGAACATGGCATCAATGCTGACCTGAATCGATCAATGTGGAAAAATGAGATTGACACCACAAATTCATAACCTAAAGGGGTTTCCGATCAGATTATCCACCTGAAAGGCAGCATTAAATCCTTGTCTTATCTTTTCATTTGATAAGTTGATGTGACGCAATTACTGCAGGTTGCATCTTCACACACACTGCTGGTCCGACGGAGGGATACAACAGTGTCGTCAAGTCTTCTACTAAGGTAAGTATATATTTACTGTTAGTACACGACAGTCCACCGATTTCTCGACGTTTCTAGTGTCTAAGAGTTGAATGAGTACAGACATAAAGGAACACTGATAACCATGGCAGACAACCGCATCTTATCTCATAGCTAGTGCTATATAGAGTGATAGGAAGACTCAAGCTCCCTTGCATGGGCAAGAATCAAACCTTCACACCGCTTATTCCCTCGATATACGCTGCAAGTCTCGCTTTATTCTGACGGCGCGCCTGCAGACCAATTATGGAATGGGAATACCAGTACTTTAGCAATTGATGGACAAACTTCGGCGAATCTGAAGGGATAACTTTGATGCATTTAGGACAAGGTTTAATACGGGGGTCAAAGTAGACAACAAAGGAGACACGGATACTAATTTTACGCGTTGTTACACTTTACATCAGGTGATTTCCATTTTTAAAAGCATCTACGTGCAGTTTAGGGCATGTAAATAACAGAAGCGGTAGTCGGCGTTCTCGAAGAGACTTCAGAGACTGTTTCGAAGTTCCTTCAGAGACACAGACACTGACTAACTAGTCCTTACAAACAATCTAGCTCTAAGCAGGCAGTACCTGATTCCACTCCTTATGAAGTTCCGGATTGCGAGCGTGCTTTCGTAGGCCAGCCAAAAGGTCCAAACTGGTAATCCATGCGTCTGTTCCCAGATACTTGGTGAGTACTTCTCGAAGCCCAGGATTACAGAGAGCCAGCCAACGCCGCTGATTTTACAACAAAGAAAATATAACAGTCATTTAACCAAGAACAAGGATGAAGTACCTTGACTACAGCAACAAGCGAGGATACCTTTGAAGCGCAAAAGTTTACCCCAACTTCGCGGACTAGGGACTACTCCAAGTTCTGAATAACTGGTTCAACTGACGACTCAAGACTGCTCCGTCTCATCCTTCAGTAGAGTCCTTCGACGTGGTACGCACGATGGCACATCTATTTGAGTCAGATGGCTCGTTACGGTCGAGGAGGTCGAAAAAGGTGATGACAATTTCTTCAGAGAGACCTGCTAGATAACTCAGATAAACCTAAGATCTGAACTTTAGAAGTACTTGTGACGGGATAATGCCTGCACTATCTTCCTACTCGAAGGTTACTCCAAGAAGGTCCTCCGAAGTTTTAGATCTACTTGAAATCAATGGTCAGACTATAATCTGTATTATAACACGTCAAACGAATCGTTTACCTGCGTCACACCATTCGTCTTATTCTGGAACTTGTGAGGCCACAGCTCGTAAAAGTCCTGCAGATAACAGGGACTATCAGAGCTGCAAATCAAGCGAAGTAGCAATACATGGCCTGGAATTTCATACAACTTAGAATCAGAAGTTAAATAAGCTCTTACTTTGAACATGTTTTTGATGTGATTAGTGTGGATTTCAGCCACACCATTTATGGTATGAGATGCTACGAGGGCCAATGCTCCCATGCGTATAATCTGCAAGGGTCTTCACACATCCAGATCTTTTACATAATCTTGTGCCACTTGGATAGTATAACATGTTACGTATACATGAAACAACCATGAAGCTTCTTGCTGTCAACACTCAACACCTCCAAAACACTCAACACCTCCTGACGGTCTATGTTATTAGCAGCACTATGCAAGAACTGGTAACACCCTCAACAACGCTGATAACACCTTCATCACTATGGACGTTTCTCTATAGATTCTGATAGGACGAGTGCAAAGAAACCGTCGAATTTAAGGAAAGATGAAAGAATGAAATGATCAAACACTTGCCTTCTTCTCTCCGTCTTCAATGATAGACATACGAGCCAGTCGTTCATAATCATTTCCGTACTTTCTCTTCAACTCTTCAAGAAAGTGAAAGTTGATATCGTGGATAATCTGATATATCAGCAAGCAAATGAATTCAAAGTCTAAATGACCAACCACAGAAGCAAGAGCACAAGAATAACCCGGCTGTTTCCGCTAACCTTTGTGACACTCTAGCTAAGAACTGGGCTCATGTAGTTTGACTATCTGCCATGCAGAATTTCTTGATCGCCAGCTACAAAAGCAAAAACTTGTTAAAGTATAGTTTACACGAAAAAGTGGACACTAAAATATTATGGTCGATGAGGATAGCAGCCCAATGCAAGCAAGAACTACACCCACACACATAAGGCGACCAGGAAATCTAGAACGCAAATAAGTACATACGGAGAATAGAGGGCATGAATCTGCTAATGTCGAGCAAACTTTTAGCGATATCTTTAACCGATATTGTCTTTTGACAACTATATACTTAGAAGAATGACTGAACAGTGTCAGTTATGGGAGATTCTAAGTTGTAACGGTTCAACTATTTGTTCGGCATGATCAGGTCTTAAACGAGACAATAAACTGCTCAGAGACACATTGACTGTAACTAAGGACTGTCAGTTTATCATTTATCAAAGTCTAGTCATCCTTCTGACCTGGAGATGGCGAGGCAGTAAACTCTCCATCAATTCAGCGGGCCACTTCTCCAGCGATTCAGGCACTACGGTGTGGTTCGTGAACGAAAATACTTTGGTGCATATATCCCACGCCTTTGCAAACTCCAGACCTTCCTCGTCTATCAGTATTCTCAGCAGCTCCGGAATTCCAATAGAGGGATGTGCGTCGTTCAGCTGAAGAGCGACCTATTAACGAACATAAGCCGCACATTATATTACGGTTAACCAACTCTGTCACTGTCAAGAAGGTCACATAAAGGTGTACTTCCCCATGCAGCAACTGCAAAGATTCTCTACCAGATAAATAATACGAGACTCGATGTTGATGACTATGATTTAACCTTTGACCAGAGTTTCTAAAGGAAGAGTTCAGTCAGATAAGACTTCCCGTTACAGGGAGAAGCTTATGTACATACCGCACCTGCCAACTGCCGGCACCTGGGAACTATGGGGTATGGAGCCTGTCTTACCCTCAATAGTACACAAAACAATTACTCAATTGTGTGTTATGGTTTACGCTTGAAACAAGGTTGGGAGGAGGATAAGAAAGGACTGGATCGCACACCTTATCAGGGAACTCGTCAAAGCTGTCATGGTGGTCCTTGAACCTGCGAACAACATCCTGCAGTGAAGCTGACACAAAGAAGTACTGCTGCTTCAAGCGAAGCTCCTTGCCCTGAATCATGAACACACGTTTGTGATCGACTTAGAATCATGACGCCACATTAATGCCCGAGGGTGTTAAACCTTCATACTCCTCCCTTAAGACAGAAAACAGGATGCATCAACTTCATTCACAACTGACCAACGCCAATAGTTGTACATGGCAGTAATTTGATGGTACACAAATATGCGTTACAAGTCGCACAGTAATACGTAACACATAAAAGCTCAAGGATGACGTCAATAAACTTCGGTGTCCATCATGGTGAGACAGCCCACGAACAGGAAACAGAAGACATCTTGCGTGTTTATAAGATTCTTTCATTCCGACCATAACTGTCTTCTACTGAAAAGAACGGTACCTGATAGGTTCGATCATCAGGATAGAGAACACTGCTTATGGCTTCAGCACGCTGCTTGCTCAGAATGGCGGTAACATAATCTCCAGTATTAAAGGATTGCTGTCACAAGATATGCATGTCACTGATCGAGTTGCCTCTTTGGAAGCTAATATACAAACAACAGCCACAACAGCTACTAAGCACCAATGCCAAATAACGTGTGTCTGAAACTGGCCCGAAAGTTCTACATGACGAGATCATCCACTGCCTAAATCTTCTGTTTCTTTTTCAAAACAAGAAAGCAGATTGAGTTTAAGTACCAACCAGATCAAACTCTCCACTCGGTTTGGCAGCCCACAAACGAAGATTGATGGTGTTTTTCGTACCATACCCAGGTATGGGATTATCGTAAGCGACTGCTGCAACCTAGCAAAGATTGCCATCGAAGATTACGTTCACAGGCATATCCCATAGCTGAGCTCACTCATGTCGTTGCTTCTTTAAGTGTTTGAGTCCAGTCTGTTCTCGTATAAGTTCATTCATTTCATTACCAGTCGCATTTACTGGCAGCTGCTAGACGACAGTGAGTTTACTGTTGCCGACTCCAAGGGGAGGCCAATTTCATAGGATCTCTCCATATAAAAGCTTCCAAGCATAACAAACTACTGCATCTTGTTAGTCGTCCTTGTTTGCTTCTAAGGAACACAAGTCTTACCTGTTCACTCGGTATCCACGTGAAGGTTTTCTTTCCGTTCCAGTGTTCTTCGACTTTACCATAAAACTGCAGATCAATCACATGGGATGAGTCAGATACTAGTCGCTTTCTAACTACAGATTTCTGACTTAAGGAAAGCGTACCAATTCTACGGGTGACGCACGACTGGATGAACTTTAGAATCCCAGCGGATCCACATAGCAGACACTTAAACCCTAAACCCTTCTCCACACAGTCGACTCGCTTCAGTGAGCTAGTTAGACAGTTCTGGAGATGGCTTACTCTGATCGGATATGTGACATGTACTCTCTCAATCTCCCAAGGATTGCCGAAATTAAGCCAGTAGTCAGGTTGCTCATGCTGGTAACCATCTTGCAAAGTCTGGCGGAACATTCCATACTGATACCGGATCCCATACCTGTAAACACGACATGTCCTCAGGAACTTGATCACCAATATCCCGGGTGTATCAAGACATCGTATTTTTTGCCTTCAGTTCTGTCCATCTGTGAGATAACCAGACATACATCCTCTGCAGATTATGAGGTATGTACTCCTTAAATACAGAGAGAGAACACACGCTATACTTGAGTGAAACGGGTTGCCAGGATCTTGCCTTGGCTTCAGCGCTGTATTTCAAGAGAGCAATCTTGATCATTTTGATCTTGGGGAAGTAACCAAAGAGTATCACTGATCATCCACCTAGGAAGTAACCGTTGGGTATCATGGTCTACCTATCTCCGAAGGTAGAAACGTACCCCCACGCAGAATAGTTCATGGTGGCAAGAGAATCCAGAAAGCATGCAGCAAGTCTCCCAAGACCACCGTTTCCAAGCGCAGCATCACGCTCCTGATAAAAGGTACGGCACCAAACCATACTATGAGATAATACCCCAGTGGGAGGAATATATGTCGGTCTATGTGGATATCAGTGAAGCAAGAACTACACACATGCTGAACCCAGAGAGGGGCGCTGGGGGGAGGAGGGAGAGGAGAGGAATGTGCTGTGGCGCTGACGTTGTGCACTTTTTTGGCGAAAACCTGGTGACAGAAAATTGTGTAGCAGACAGCACATTTCTAGAGTAAGGCCCCCTGGTATGGCACGACCTGCACTATACGAGGCGCAAACTGATTTATGCGTATGATCCTTCTAATGGACAGAAAAACGGAGATCTAGAACTCGGCGCACCTCCAACTATAGAAGGTGAATCGTGTCCAGGGGAGCCAGAAGGGAAGGAACCAACCGAGTGTGTACCAAAGAGAATGCAGTAAAACCTCGTACCACGCCGTGCATCGATTCCATGGTATTCGAGGGCTAATGCATATCAAGCTAGAAACAAGTGAATGCAGAAGGTGCGATTCAATGTATGCTTCCTCCAGAGGAAGCATACATTGAACGAATGAAGAGAACTGAATCATGAACAAAATGTAGAAACCCGACAATAATTAAGAAAAGAAGAGTGTATGCATCTTAGTTCCACCCATAAGAGATGGGAGCACGGAGAGCAACAAGCACAGGTTCATGTTCCAGAAGCCGGTCGATCAGCCTTCAGGTCACAATTCACTGACACCGCAGTAGGTAATGAGTAGGTGTGCACTCAAATGCCTAATAACAGGTACACCCCATGCATGCTGTTATGGACACTCCCCTCGCATGCACCTCAACCTTGTCTCAGACTTCGCTCGGTACGATTGTGACCCTTCAGCAAAACGGCACAATATGACGCGCCCGATGTGAGTACGCCGTGAGAAAAGGGCTAAGGATATAGATGGAAAGGAAAGGTGACAACCGAAGTTACACATTTCCAGCTCAGCAGGTATTTGTAAGTCAAAGGTTTCTATTCTGTTCAGAACATCTCTGGACGGACCCCTGTCTTTGTGTAATGGCGGGCCGTGAACTTGGTACAAGACTCAGGTCATGGAACATGGAGGGATATGTACAGTCAACCAGAGTAGCTTAGGAGTTTCCAAGCCTGTAGAACCGAAAGGAAAAGTCTGAAGGACACATCTCTGGAATATGACGACGTTAAGAAAGTGTCGAATGCTAATAATTAAGGTACGACTTGAATCACTACATGAAAAGCAATAAAAGATTTATTGCATGGCCGAAGAGCGAATGGCAAGAACGAGAGGAAGAGAGCCCAGAGAAGGAAGCGAAACATTTGAACAGTAGACTCGCTGAGTCAACTGTTCCCCCTTAAGTGGGAGGCTGTGGGTCCTGTTTAGTCCCGCGCTGACGTAATAGTTGCATATAAGCTGTCAGTTTGAAGACGTACGTACCAAATAGTGGGGGGAAGATAATGTGACAAAAACTTATGCAATGCAGAGAGATCATACCAGAGTACAATGTATTGTACAGGTAAGCATAATGTTAGCCTTAAGGTCAAGCAAGAATGCGAATTAGAGGGAAGAATATAACCACTATTGGGAGTCAAGCTCCATGTGGGAGCTAAGTCTTAAGCTAAGAAGTCGAAGAGGTGACAGAGGTGTGTGGACGAAATCCAGATGTGTCACTATAAGATCTGAGAGTCCCATTCAGAAACCAAAGATGCTCAAAGTTACAGGTAGTTACCGCTATCCAAGAACTCACAGTTTATCGATAAATGGTTTGTCAACAACGGCCTTTACAAAGAAAATCTCCTACCTGCTCCACTAGCACCTCCAGGTTGTACCCGAGTTGTCTCAAGGCTTCCGCATACTGGTCCTTGATTCCAAGGTTGTATATACTGTTTAGAAGCGAACGACCTGATAGCAGGTACGAGTATGCACAACTTGAGCGAAATTAGTTCTCGACAACGAGGATAAGAGAAGTTAAGCTTTACCCAGTACGTTTTAACTATGTGAATGTTGAGTGAAACAGCCTGTCCAATGCAAAGAAGTAAACTGTTGCAGTATGGTAAGTTCACGCACCCATCAGAAATTCCATGGACAAATAGTAGACCCTCTTTGTGTCCAACTGCCTGAAAAAATGCTGAGTATCATTCCAGCTTTCTATCAAGCGGTCTCTGACACTGTATGCCGCAGCCTGCAGTGAAGTACATTCACTGTTAAGTGAGCAAATCAACTCATGTTGCATCAGAAGGCACATCTACACGTGCTAGCATCATCACATGGTCCTGCAGGTAGAGTAGATGACTTTCGATACTGATTGGTTGATTGAGTGATCTCTCAGAAGCTCTACATCACTAAGTCCCAATTATTGACGCTTACTCGTGCTTTCAATAACCCCGGTGAAAGTAATCCGTTAAAAACGAGATGATAACATTCCACAATTTTTGGATACTTCTCCTTATCGCGGTTTTATTACAGCCTGGTCCACTAGAGGCGCATCAAGAATCATCCAATCGCGTGCGGTTCAACATATGCTAAGTTCTTACGTCGAGTGCTATCAACTTTTACACGAGCCAAGTAGAGCTAATTCCTTACAGAGTCATGAATAAGACAGATTTTGCAATGGAGCGGGCATTTTTACCATGTACGCCTCGAAATCATCAAACTTGAAGCGAGACCGGGCAATTGTGTATTCCACGTGGTCCATAATGCTCTTCTGAATGCTAAATACGTCATTATGCAAGTACTGGTCCATGAGCCGGTACAGAAGCCGTGATTTATTATGAAGTTCGGAGTCCGAATCTCTTGTTGCAGTGCTCTTTCTTGCAACACTAGTTTTCCGACCAAGAACATCCCAAGGCTGTTCGATTTCATTCAGAGCAGCCCTCAGAACAGTCTCTACATTGCGCACATCTCCAGCCTCTGTGATCTTTTCCCCGCTAGTGTCTGTCACGTAAAACTTCTCCTTGACAGTGTCACCAGCTAAATCAACGTTTGCGTCTAGAATCTGCAGGCCTAGATCTTTCAAGGTGGAAGTTATCAACTGTAAGATTCCAACCCTGTTTGCCGTCTCCACAATGATGACAGTGAACTCCTCATGAGATTCATTGTCTACCATTACTCTTGTAGAAGGTGCATCATTTTTACTGGAACTAACCTGTAAAGAACTGGTAACCAGAGAACTGTTACCAGCAGTGGTGGCCACGACAAGAGGACTCTGCCTTCTCCAACGCCAGAAATTCACTCTGGAGTGGTGTTTGGTGGAGGGGCGTCTACACAATGCCTGTCCGAATTCTGAACCATTCTTGCGTCGAAATACATAACCAATTTTCCGACTACTTACTGTACCACAATCTCTCCTCAAAATTGAGGTGGTACAATTCGACGCTGCTTCCATCTGCTTTCGCTGACAACATCCCTGTACCAAAACAGGCCTAAAAAACGTCGATTTGGAGCCTGAGACGTGGCACGCATCAGTACAGAACGTGCGGCTTGCAAAATTGCAAGCCATTGCCCCGACTCCTCCCCAGGAAGATCGATCGCACTACACCTCCACAATGCAAATCCAAAGCTGAGCAGATAGCTATGGAGCCAAAAAGGACCAGACGATTTTCGTTCTTCAACGGAACGGGTTCCTTATGCAGTGTGAACAAGAAGTTACTCGCGCTCTTGACGTGGTGGTGACTTCCCGTCACCACGCGACAATCGGATACATAAGTAAGACCGTTGATCCGCTCCATCTTTTGAGGCCCTGGCAGCTTTTGACTAGAGAATTTTGAAACGCAGCAAAGATTCTCTGCCGGGCTTCGAACTGTCCATAGATCCAGTAACCAGTTCACCAAGGGCGGTACCATTTCATCTTTAATAGAAAGAAAGACACATGCACCGTCGATGCACGATCCTCCGTCTCTCCCACCATGTCCTGGAGCACGAATCACGCTTCGTCTCTGGATCATCCAGACATCCAACCGTAGTGCTATTCTACTTCGGGAACTTGTAGCAGGTGCAATGGACCATCAACGAATGACCAGGGTATGGAGGGGACCCACAAAGGGAGGATACTATTGATCAACACAGCTAAAAAAGTGCACACACAAGACCCTAAGTTCCGTAAAATCCAAAAAGAGTCGGAGATGACGCAACCATACAGCTGAACACTTTCGACAGACATTGGAGATTTTTTATTATCTACCTTTAAAATATGACTCTTTAGGGCATGTTTTGGCAATCGAGCTTTTGTCACGGTGGAGGAGATGTCTAGAACTCATGCTCGTAGGCATAAGACATGAAAAACGCTATACCATAGCATCTACGACCAGCCAACGAATTTACCTGTCAGGACTCAGATCGAATATCTTTTCACGTTCACACCTTTGCTGGTTACATGAATATGTTGTTGCTATGCATTTGCAACGCTAATCGTAGATCTTTCACAATTCGGAACAAGACATAAAACGGAAAACAAAGTGAAAACTTCTTGTCGTCCTCTACAAGCGAGAAGCTTGTGGATTCAGTGTAACATGTGAATAATTAAGATGATTCTCAAGCAAATGTATATTGCAAGCGTAGCACCTTGTTTATATATCGAAATTTTGTTCTTCACAACGATAGTGCATTCGATGACATATTGGTGCAAGATCTCAAGACGATCTTTTCTCTTCTAAGACAGTGATCCTCTATTCAAGGTGTTCAACTTGTCCTTGTAATGAATGCGCTTGACATTGGCAATGAAGCTTCAAGTATATTACTGAAATTCCGTTCATATATGAAATCGCACCCAAAGGAGAGGAAAACCAGAAAGAAAACCTCAACACAACACGATATATATACAGCCGTGCTCTGTAAGGATTTTGATGGGATTTTTTCTGAGTACTTTTATGACTTTATATCTGAGAAACCGCTGGCTGTTAAATACTTTCCTTACGTTTTCTGTAACCCCCAGCCTGCTCGAGCTCCACACTACGGAAGGCTCCATTAAACGGTCTTTCCCCGGAGATCGGGACACTTCTATCTCACATCTCGGAGCTCTCCCTCGGTTAGCGTTTCGTCAAGAGATGTCCTTATTTCCGAGAAACTAACACTCCTAGAGCTTTTGGCTATACAAAAGTGAATAAAATGCATAATTCATGCGCGAGTTTGCATCCCAGTTAAATATTGTATATGGTTTGTCGGTCTATCAGTAACGGAGTTCAACGGAAAAATTATAGAAACTATAACATTGCTGCATCTAGATTCTACCACTGGTTACTACATGGCTTTGGTACAGTGAGTTAGAGTATCTCTAGTATGGTCGCTTTAAACTCTTGCTGGTCGATGTTTAACCACAAGTAGTGGTATAAAAGGGAGACGTGCCGATGTGGCATTCCTCTCCTCTCAGTGTATCAAATATACGCAGGGAGCCCGAACTCCTTCACGGCCAAGAACTTCTGACCTTGTTAGGTCAAGCATCTCTGTCGCATTCCCAGCTCCTTTTGTCATCGCCGCCGCTCTTGTTGTTCACACATTTTTGTGCGAAGCTCGTAGATTCAAAAATGTTGAAGGTGTTTGTCTGGTTGTGTGGTGGGGTAAGTCATCTCGCAACAGTCTTCAGGTGCTTCTGTTATCGCAGCTCCTGTTTTTCATAAGTTCTTGTGGGAGGCTCGTTGTGACGGAGACAGTGGTGCGTCACTTGTCTGGTTGTGTGATGGGCTCGTCCTTGCTGTATGGTGGACTTCGACAGGGAAAATCGTCTGTCAATAGTAGCAGAGTCGATGGAAGCGAAGATCGACTTGCCATGGTTTTATCTAAGTAGATTACTGTTACTGCAGGTTACCGTTATCATTTCTTGGTTGTTTATTTGTGAAGTCTTGACTTATTTTGTGGGCTAACTTATCATATTTTTGAAGGAACTGCAGTTCGTGGGTGCTAAGGCTCACGCTTTACATTTGCAGCGAGCTAACGGTTCTTCTTTTTGGAGGAACTGCGGTTTGTGGGTGCTAAGGCTCACGCTTTACATTTGCGCTGACGACTTGCAGCGACGACTATTTCTCAGCAGTGTTCATATCTGAGCAGGGTTCATATCGGTCTCTCAACCTTACTCTTTCCTTCTCAATCTCGGACGACGGTTGTTGCTTCTTGGTTGTTTGAATCAACCTCTGCTGTCTTCAGTCTGATGTCTTTCGAGCCCGTCGATCATTTTGTTAATCTCTATCAACCTCATAAGGATGCTGTACAAGATTTGCATTCCAAGCCCTGAACTAAGATTTGCTTGGAAGGGGTATGGAAGTTTTCGTGGGTTGGCATATTCAAGTGTGGTACATCAGAAGAACTCATTCGCAAAGCCAGGTTCATTTCCGTTCCATGATTTCGAGTACTTTTTTCACATTTTTGTGATGCTTGTGACCTCTTCGCAGCCACAATGGAAATGGACGTGGAGCCTTTTATTCTTTGTGCTGCTTACTCTTAAGACGAAACAGTCCCCAAGAAGCAGCGCTTTTTGGTATATCGGTATTTAGCTTACTCTGCTGGGTGGAAAGAAAGGACTCAGTTTCCTGAGTACTTGCAGACAGCAGTACAACAGACTTGGGAGGAGCCTGGCGAGAAGCACACAGGTTCCTTGTCGTGATCATTGCAATGTACGTTTTGTCTTCTATCTGTGCGTGTCCACTGCAATGTACTATTTCTCTTCTGTCGTGCGTGTAACGAATTTTTCTGTATAATAGTTTTGTACGATATGAATATGGTTTCATGGATGTGTTTTTGGCACTTCGAGAACTATTTCATTTCTGTGTTTGTGAGTTTATTTTCATCTGGGTGGTGAATATGGTTTCACGGATGTGTTTTTGGCACTTCGAGAACTATTTCATTTCTGTGTTTGTGAGTTTATTTTCATCTGGGTGGTTTGCTCTGCATTTTTTATATCTGTTGGGTTTTTCGTGTATTTTATTGGCTTGTGCCTCCTCTCCTCTTGTGAGGAGAGTGAACAGCTCCGCTGGGTTCAACTCCCTCCGAAGGAGATGGTTACACTTACTGACTAACTATCTTACAGCAGATTATGAGGATGAGGGTTCTAGTGCAAATAGTCGGTCGCTAACTTTCGTGTTCCTGCCCTCTAAGTTTCATAGTCTTGTGACAGTAAGTGAACTCAAGATATATGCTTGGATGCATATTCGTCTCATGAAAGAAGTTATGCATGTCTCATCTCCTGCCGTAGCTTCAGGTTGCTTGCCTCAAACTCACTGGCTTATCAGGATTTCGCTGCCGCAGAGGGACTACGTGATATTCCTGGAGCAGATTCCTAAAGTACTCCTAAAGCATTCCTAAAGATTGGCATTTCTTTCTTCTAAACCTCAAGCTTTTGGTTATTTCAGATATGCTCTCCATCCTGATCGGACCCTTGGA
Source organism: Asterella californica (assembly GCA_036924285.1). Lineage (NCBI taxonomy): Eukaryota > Viridiplantae > Streptophyta > Marchantiopsida > Marchantiales > Aytoniaceae > Asterella > Asterella californica. The sequence goes on from JAYKYS010000013.1 coordinate 2,276,913, forward strand.
CTGCATGCCCCATCGATCTAAACGACACTCGTGCGGATCCATTTCGTCTGCAGCTAAAACGCAAACAGCCCGTCGTGCAGCCATCTTTGTGCCTTGATGCTTCGTGAAGTCTTCTGGAATCCTTATATAACTCTATGCACCTACGAATTCCAGCATATCATGGAAAACTAAATGAATAGCACAGAGAAAGAGGACCGTCGGAATTAGTACAACATCAGTATGTCCATTCCATCGGTAGGCCGAGTTCGAGCGGTAGAGCGTTCGACTATTGATGTCGTAAAGGGACTACGTGATATTCCTCGAGCAGATTCCTAAAGTACTCCACGAGCTGATAGTTCCTTCCACTCGGGTATGTTGGAAGATACGTTGAAACAGATATGTTGCCGTTGTAAACATCATCGACCTTGTGTGCATATAGAAAATGAAAAGGAGAAACTGAAGTATGTCTAGACTCGTCGCAAAGAAACTGAGACTTATGACTGTGCATGGTAAGTGAACTCAAGATGACTGCCCGTCAAGTTTCTGCATTTACGCAAGAAAGAGAAACTCACTATCAGTGTGAGTTCTTTTCAAAGTCAAGACTAAATTGCCAAAAGACTTGCCTTACCAAAGACTCGACTTAGCTTAGCTCGCCTCAAAGTTTTAGCACGTTTTAGCATACAGGTACCAGAGTTGAAGCATGAAGGTGATAAGTTGTAATAATTGCGTATGGGAAGATGATTCACTTTGGAACAGCTCTCAAAAACCAGGGATAACATATTCGAGAAATATACTCAGAACACCGAAAAATTCGACTTTATCTCTAAACACTATTCAAGTAGCACTACTGAATGTTACCAAGTGTGTATGAAGTCGCCAAAACCGATAAATAGTGCAGAAAAATGTGGGTGTTCAAATGGGTACGTCAAGAGGTGATCAAGACATCCTCAAGCGCTATGATGTTCAAAACGCTCTCTCAATGTTGACTTCCATGTTGTTGTTCAAGGAGGTAACACCCGCGTCGTGGATGTCCTATGTCGTACGGATGTATGTTGTGGTCTACGTGGAATATCTTGATCGGCTCTCGTATAATATTCTCGTTCCAATCCATAGCACATGCTGCGAGTCGTGCCTTGTGCGTCCGTGCGAAGTGAATCCTCTTCGTGGTAAACTTATTTATCATGAAGTTGAAAGTCTCCGACATATAGTTCTCTCTTACACGAGTGTAAAAACACATCTTTGATGGCGTAATAGCCCGATGCAAGAATACCACCATCACTAAGTGAGTGGAAGAATCTGCAGTCATCCAGTTGGTATAAGCCTTGACATTACAAAGATTCGTACTAATCCAAAACTCAAGCATCCAAGGGTTCAAGCACTTACTCTTCTCGTAATACTTATCTGATGCAAGACGGTTCAGATCTAGGACACTGCAACAAGACCGAAGTACCCCGGTGGTGCACTGAAGAATCTCATAATTCAAGTGCTCTCTCGTCCAATGATCTGCGACATTCTTGATGTCCAAACATAAAGTGCTCGCATCATCCTCCTCTTGCTTGTAACGCCCTTCAAGACCCACCATCCTCCGAGCATGCTGAGCACAAGTGTAGATCCAACCTTTTAGCTTATCTGCAATCTCGTATTCTTGTAACTCAGGATACATGAACGTACGAGATCATATCGGGTCCCCTTCCTCTAGAGCTCTCATTTGTGCTACTCGCTGAACAAGGACGGGCTTGTTCCAGTGATTGCAACTCCTTGACCACGCAGCCAAGCAGTAAGTTGTCGTTTCGTGAGAAGCTCTAAGTTTGTGGTCACCTCAGCTTCCTCTATAGATCGTGGTATGCGTTTCTTCCTTTGCAACTCAACCAAGAACTTTTTGATGACATTCTTGCACTTGTGCCAAAGGTCCTTTTGTGACACAATGCCATGACAAGCCAAGACGGCATCCACGGAGGATTTATCATCATGTACCACCTCATCTGGTACTATCCCACGTGCAATCATCTGTTCGATTCCAACCTCAAATAATCGATCTTCAATCAACCACGAGTTGTTGTCAGTCTCGACGCGCGTCATGTTCACCAATTCCACGAACTGGAGTCAATGGACGTACACGTTATCGTGATGTGAATCATTTCACATAGTAAATGATTCACTTCTCAGCCAGGAGTTAGCCTCTCTGAGTGAAGTTAGGACCTCAGAGAAGTTGATTCTCGAGAGTGTTATATATTTTGAGTCCTAGTAGATTGTTTATCATGTTCATAGAGTTTAAACTCATGGGTTATACTTACTTGTCGTCCATACACGCTTTCTAGCTGGTTTAAGTTATCTTTCAAGATTGCATGTCATTTTAGGTAGTTTAAGACCGTGAACAAATCTTTACAACCGTGAACAAACCGTTCAAACCACAACATCGACAATCCGATATCACACGTGATCACAACTAGCTCTTATCTGCTCGTACTAAGCTAACATATCGTGTACTAGGATGAGTACGAGCGACTTGTATTTGCCATCATCACACGAACTCCTAGAATCTGTTGATCTGCTAGGCCAACCTCACCGTAAGATAAACAAAGATAGTGTGACTAGTCCGCAATTCCAGTCTCACTATTGACAACACACTAATAGTGAAATCATTCTAAAACGTCAATGCCAACACAAGCAAACATGGGCTACAAACAAGAAGCAAAGCATTCAAAGGGTCCAATCACAAGAAGTTCAAATGAGAACCTTCCACACAAAACATACACGAAGAGAAATGAAACCCTTCTCGGACTAACTCTACTTCCATTTGGTAGCCATATGCATAATATATAACAACCGACATTTATGAACAATGTATAGAGTCCATAACTATGTGTCTACTAGCTAGTAACCTCCACTGACATCCACTACGATGCATCCACTACTCGCACCACCAAACATCTTCGCACATGTACTATACATCCATCTAGTGTGCATAATATGCTACCGCAACGCTATCTCTCCTTACTAGAATGAGGGTCATCTCATCACTACTCTCCGCATGTCCAACATGTGCTTCTAGAACCTTTAACAAGTGTGTAAATACATATGCACTTCTCTACGTAACACCAAGAGCAAGCGGTTTAGTGGTAGATGAACTACAAGATACAAGCAATTAAGCAACTTCACTAGGAATAGTTTCGTGATGGGTGACCTGATTTTGTAACCCCCACACAACTAGAAAATTATCTCTGATTCACACGCTAACTTGCTGGCTCCATTTCGCAAATCACAAATAGACAATCGTGCAATCCACTTTCACGTCTTCAAAGACTCTCTAACCCATTTGTCTCGAAGCCTCACGGCACCTTTGTACACACTCCTTCACGCTTTGCTACGATGCACTGAATTCAGAAATGGTTGAAATGTGCAACATGGAACGTGCGTGCACAAGAAACAGCACTGGTGGATCTATAACACAAAAATGTGAGATGTGAACTAAACTCTCAACCAAATCGGACGATTTTGGTTGAGATTTGAACCGTCTCACCAACCACTCCTACAACATCCTTTGTAGAGAAAAATCATCAACAATTGACAATGCGACATCTACCGACACGAATCAGCCAACCCACTATGATAGAAATTTGACTAGCATAGCCAATTTTGGCAACGTTGTCGTAGAGCGTGAAGTTTGATCTGAGAATACATGAGGTATCTAGCTGTAGAGAGATACAGCAAAACCTTGGACCAACTCTATAAATTCCTTGTGGTCTCACTACTCAGTTGATTAAGCTTTGTCTCGACTCCAATATCTATTTGTTTCAGTTTCTGTCGACCTAACTTGATCTTAAGTGTAACACACGTGCATCATACAACACAACTGGACATTCAATCATACTCTAAGTACATGAACGATCAATATATGATAAACATATGCTTTAGATCATAGAAGCACCTTCAAATAATCCTTTAGGTCGGCTTGTGAGCTAACAATAATCTTTTCATCGTTTTCTTATGATAAACTAACTAAAATATTCAACTTTGACTTCTATAATTCACTAATATGAACTCCATATGAGATGAAGCTTACAGCCATTGATAGCCTATTGTACAAGCTTTCCAATTATACAAATAACACCTTGATTTGATCAATGTAGCTCCTACCACAATCGATCAAAATTGATCATTTCTAACAATGATGTTTGTGGTAGGAGCTTTAATCTAACGTTAAACGAAGATTTCAGAGTTTCTTGGAACAAAAGAGAATATTTTTCTCAAACTCAAAATACATTGTGAAAAAAGAATATTCTTTTTATCCTTTTGTACTCATACCGGGGGTTTAAGGGAGAAAATTCTCCATCTTATTCTTCAAATGGTTCTCTAAAGTATAAGTATAGTTCTTCTTGATTATAAGAAAACTCAAACTCTGTCCAAAAGTATAAAAAATTATGCTTTAAAGCTCGAGTATGGCTACAAGTGCTCTGGGTGACCCAGAAAACTCTTTTGCACGTTTGTTTTCAGAGAACACAGAGAAACTTAACCATTATGCAGAAAATAGTTTTGGTGATTATTTCTTTATCTCAACTTGGAATCTGTGAATAAAGAATCAACTTAAAGTTATTCACCAGCTTCCAAAGTTATGATTCATCTAGAAACAAACTATTGATTACTGATAGCGAAATGTTAAAACGAAATTTTAAAACGAATCTTTTTTTAAACTCAGAATGCATCAGGAAAAAAAGAATATATTTTTCATACTTTTATACTCATACTGGGGGGTTTAATGGTTTGATTTGAAGTTAAAGAGTCTTGATTATAATTTTTACATTAAATAAAGTTAGAGTGCTATAAATTAAAGACTAACATAAACTTACAAGGTGGGAAAGCTTCCTACAGCGTAACTTTATATTAGTCTTTAACTGGACCCTTACTGGTTAGGGGAGCCTTTAAAGACCTGCTGCGGAGATGCTCTAACCCGTGAAAGGGAAGGACGAGGTCCGAACGAGAAGCAGCATACATCGGGTTTCTGGCAAAGTTCAGAAGTTTTCAGAGTGGGTGGCTATTCTTCACCATCACGAACGTGCGAAGCTTGTTTTGGGGTAACCCCACACTAACTGTGCTATATTGCATACTGACGTGTATACTTTGCATGGAATTCCAACAACGACGAGGAATGTTCAGAGTTGTTGCATGCATCAGAGTCATTGTTTCGGTAGGAATTCATCGTGGATGATCCTATACTACGGCTTTGACGGTGGGTACTTGCAAGTTGGTTCTGATTCCAGCAGATCCAGAAAACATCACAATATGTACAAGTCTGAGTCTCAGATTGTTCTACAATGTCCATCTACGAGTGTAAAAACTATTTGAGTACCTTTCTATGAGCAGATTTTCCTACTGTTTCTCGTCCTGAAGCATGTGAATTTTAATATGTATCCATCACATGATTTGGTTACAAGCGGTTATTTTCCCCTCACGAAGTGTATCGATATTACTTAAGATTTTGGACATGAATCGTCACATGCATGGAACCTCAGAAATACACTCAGTCCTGCTCTTTATCATAGACCTTATCATTTAATCGAACGAATTTACAATGATCAATATTAATAGGTGAAGTATTGTAAGTTGCAAGTTTTAGTAGGACTAGTTAACTTCACGTTTATACCTAAGAATTGAGAAATTTGAGAGGCAAAATACAACAGTTGAAGATTCTGAAGTTTGCAGTACTCTTGGCCCATCTGAAGATCCCAGCAACATTATCATTAGTGCAGGTAAGTTGCAGCCTTGTAGTTCGAACTTCGAACGCAGAAAAATGGAAGCAGAAGTGTGAAGGAAATCGTCATGAAGTTTAGCTCTTAATTACGTTGTGCAAGTAATTATCATAAAAGATGAAGGGTATGATTGATCCTGTTCATCTTGAGCTCTTCTTATGCTCCCCATTTGATGTTACAGCAGCAGATTCCAGTAGCTAGTAATGGTAGGACCATATGTTAACGTTGCATCAGGCTCAGCTCAGATTCTTCATGATCAATCAGAATCATCTGTAGTTTCGGGTCCGATCTGCTGCCCTCCTTTCGTCTCTTCAAGATTACTGTCTGAAGTAGTAATCCCAGCATTAGGATCACTTTGAGAAGAGCTTCCCTCCAACTATATAACATCCCTTTACAGACTCCTCAAGTATCTAATATGTGTTCTGGAGCCTCTGCGATATCCGATTCATCTGTGAAATTAAATAGAGCTTCGACTATGACTTCACGAATCAAACTATTAAGTAGCTCTTCTGGAAATGCTGGCGCATGCGATGGGCCCATATCGGACTCTCCACTGATAGACAGCACTTCGGTGGAATCCTTATTTGAAGCGTTCGGTTCCAGAGTAAACTTAGTCGTACCTTTTGAATCCGCCATCAACTTTTCAGTTTGCTCCTGTGAACATGACGACGCTTGTGGGGCAACAATCTTGCACTCACTTAATGAAGATAAGTTCATACCAGAACTGTCCACAACTGGCTGATCCTTGCAGCTTATAGCTATAGCTGCTGCCTTTACAGCATCGATGGCTGGCACTAGTGAAGAATTAGTCTTGTACTGATGATCTTCATCATCAACTGCAGTAGATAGCGTCCTGTTTGAATCCTCTTGGGACCACAGTATAGAAGTTGATTCATCTGTCATTACAGTGCCCAAACCTGGATCTACAATCACGTATTCTGTCCATTCGTCAAGTTCCTCGACTGGACAAACTGCAGATTGGAGTTTCCCAAGTCTAAATCTACTGGATTTCAGCATGTTTGAATTGCCTGCCAGGTCTTTGTTTGTTCCTGAAGCAGCGTTTGTACCGTCTGCTGACAAGTAGACAAGTAGCTCCTGGAACCTAAGGCGTACGACAGAAATCTAGACGTGCTCATGTACACACTTCTCAGCTGCTCTCCAAACTACTTCTCGTTTGCTTCGAAGAAGGACCAAAATCTGACAGTAGACTTCGAGCTCATCCAGCCTTCTCCATCGACTTCGCGCTGCGTTTCTTCCAGAAGGGTTCCACACCTCATTTCGCGTATATATGAGATTGAATGTATCAAGCGCTGTGATGTTTATTACTAGCCGAATGGATGGCGAAACAATGAAACAGCTAGCGATGTGTGCCTCTTTGACAATACCGTATGCTGCCTGAGCCGCCTGCCTGACTGTCTGCAGCTTCGGAAGTCAGAGCGTATTCTGCGGGTATCCTCACGGTCCACTTCTAGGTGAAAGACAAGCTAACGTTTTCAACGGTTATATCTTTCAAATTCAAGTCCAGAATGCGGCATTCTTCCGTGATGGGTGAGCATGGGTCCTCCAACTTTCCGAGCCTCACTTTTGCTCCATCCCGAAAATACGTTGGAATCATACCAACGCAAGTTTGATTTTATTTATTATCCAGTTAACTTTAAAGGTTCTCGTGTTGGAATTTTATCATCATTCAAAGCTGAGGGGATTCAAGCAGTTCTTGTTAAATATAATGTACTTGCCATTGTGATAGAGCATTTCTCATGACCAGCTAGATTACTTCAAACAAGGTGTTACGCTTGCAGTAACATTTCCAAGCTATGCATTTACTTGAGAATCACATAATATTTGCAGATAACAACTGGATGTCTATTTTCGTCGTTTCTCCTCTCCAGTAGGTGTCGGGTCCACTTAGTATCAAACCGAACCTGACCAACAAAACCAATGGTTTAAGGTTTGGTCGAACCTATGGTTTGGAACAATTCAGGTGGGAACGAATTTTCCCAGTTCGTGTTTAAACGGTAGGTACTAAATGGTTAAGGTTTGGTCGCCCATGGTTTGGCACAATTCAGGTACGAACGGTTTTTTCCCAGTTCGTGTTTAAACGGTAGGTACTAAATGGTTTAAGGTTTGATCGAACCCATGGTTTGGTACGATCCAGGTACGAAAGATTTTTACCCAGTTCGTGTTTAAACGGTAGGTACTAAATGGTATAAGGTTTGAACGGTCCGATCTACAACCGATCTTTAGTTCAGTTTCAAGTGGTTCGTGACTGTGGTTTGAAAAGAATTCGGCTTGCGAACACAAACATACTCTAGAACTCAAGTAAACTTATCTGGTTGGTGGAAATCAAGCAAATTTATTCTAGAGTTTAAACCGTTATGTATCGATTCTCTTTGAAATGATTCAAGTTGAAAGTTTTTTAAATGGTTTGGTTGATACGGCTTCATGTTTTAAGTAGTTCAAAACGATTTCAAAACGGTTTCAAGTTAAGTGATTTGGTTTAAACATTTCTATCGTTGTTTATGCGGTTCGATACGATTTCAAAACGGTTTCAAGTTACACGATTTGGTTCGACCTTGATTGAAGTTTGAAACTTATTTAAACGGTTTGATCCATAACGGTTTAGTAGAAAGAGGATCAAACAGGTTCAAACCGAACCAGGACGAAAGAAATCTCCATCCTTAAATACAACAAGAAGGGAGAGACTTTTGGAATGCTAGAACAATTATAATGTTCGGCTAAACTTTGCTGGCTAAAAGTCACGGTATCATTCGATAAGTATGTTACAGAAACACGATTGCACTCTAGATACAGAGGATTCTTCCGTGGAGATAGTGACACCAGTTATATGAAACATTCCCTGACTATTAATACATAAATGTTTACCTATCATTTATGTTATACATCTATCTATACCTATCATTTGACTTCTTCTAACATTATGATTCCGACAACTACATTGTGTCAACTTTACTTACATGATAGAGATAGGAGCTCCGTAGGTTCTGCTGAGTGGTTTATGCCCCCTGCTCAAATTTTTGTTTTTGTGTAAAACTTTTGATTTTTACTAATTCTCGAACCGGAGGTGATTTTTGTAATGTGTGATATATTTTCTATCAAGTACGTTAGAAGTTAAATTTATGCAAACATGTGATTCAGTTTTTGTTAGAAGCACACAATCATAAGCTCTTTGCCCTCTAAGTACAATCAGTCCGTGTCAAATATTTCACCGTCCATGTCATCAAAGCATGTGATATTTCATCATCCATGTCATCAAAGTACAATCCATATGTAACGTACTGAATTTGTCTTGTCAAACTAAAGTGTTGGAGAGGTATCTGGAATATCCTCCAGAAATCACTATATGGTGTGTAGATTTTTGCCGTCTAACTTTAAAAGGAAAATAACTGTCCGCTAAAACTAAACAAAAGAATAGTCAAAACTTTTCACCATTAAAGCTTATTTACCTAGGGACTTAGACGTCAGCTGAGACAACAATGTGAAGTCAAAGCCGAGTCTGGACATAGCGTACTTTCTGAACTTAGTTTTACAAGAGTTTGAACACTATTTGTCACCAAATGTCTTCTTGAGAAATTAATCGAATATCAATAACCACACAAAAAGAAGCATCTTTTTTGCATCGATCATTGTGAACACTATCATACTCCCAAGTAATATTATTCACACCGGAGACTAGTTGTCACGTCATGTGTAACAGCTCTGCTAGTTAGCAAAGTGCGTGGTAGCTAGTCCCGTTAAAAATCCCTTTGTGGAATATAGTGCAAAGTAAGAGCTTGTAGGCCTCATTTTTCTCAAGTTGAGCCTTCAAACTCTTGGCTATGGTAGATGAGTCGAGTGAGAATAACCTTGATTATTTGATGCATAGAGTGGGTTTGGCTTGACTAGAGTGATGTTTGTGTTGTTTATTGACATTTCAGTATGGATGAATAGAAGATTCCTCAAAAAAAGTGAATCACGAGGTCTGACTTCAGTGATTTCAGGTCGTGAAGTTCTATCAGTGGTATCTCCGGAGTGCACAAATCAATGATATCTTTGATTTGCAGATGTGCGTGTGTGAGAGTTCAATTTCAGAGTTTTGATCGCTCACATTGTTGGTTCTTGTACGAGTTCTTTTGAGTATTTGGTGGAGAGGTGGTGCAAAAACGCTATCTTGTTGAGTCACAGCTCACATATGAATTTAACGTAGAACTTGTATTGTGTTGATTTGTTGTGTTTCATAAATTTTTTTGTGTAACTCGTCCGACAACATATTAGATGTCACGTTCATGATTATCTAGGATGCAAAATCGTCCGTTAATGAGACGTGTCAACTCAATGATTCACGCGAGTGGCTCTTATTTTGGATATAAGATAGAGGGTAAGTGGTTCGTGAAGACATTCTTCCTTGCTTGGTATTTTGCGAGTGTTTCTTGATGTTCTACATGGAGGGTGAGGAGCTACAAGAGTTGTACACATGGATGGAGGTTTGATCTGAGTTTTGGATCTTTCATTCTTGAATCTATTCAATATCAAGCTTCACTACATCTATCACGATCACTTTCTATAGTGGTTCGTCTTCTACTTTGGAGAAGAGTTCATGAGAAAGGTGATGGATTTGTCTACTTTGGTGATCTTATCAATCGTTACGGATCTCTTTATCTCTTACTTGACACTATGGGTTGAGTTGTAACCCTAAAACACTCTCACACCCTCAAGAGCTTGAAACCAAAACACTTTGGACCCCAACCTAACACAAGATAATCACTCTTGTTGGACGATAGAGATAAAATGACGTGAAATACACAAGATTCAATACAAAGTTAAGATAATGATCTTGAATCGATCTACAATGAGGAAGTCATCACTTGATTACAGTATTCCTCACCAAAGTTCCTCACGGTCTACACATGATGATTGATCTTCCACAGACATTAACATCGAATATCAATCTAGACTTTGGAAAAAATGTTATCTGGAAAGTTCAAGTCCGTTCACCTCTCAAAGTAAGATGTAGACAATCATGTCCTGGTTCTCTATGTCAATCTTCTCTCTCATTGATCTATTTTTTACCAATCAAGCTCAATCAAGTTCCATGGACGGTTTTGGGATTTCAGAGGTCTTCTCGAGGATCATTCACGGAGTGTGAGGTCTCGTTCGAAAGCTCTTGAGCTGAGCTACTCAGGAGGAGAAGGTCAATCAATTTGGGGTTTTGAGTGTGGAGTTATGATCGTCTAGAGTAAGAGAGAGTCATCATCGATACTTCGATTTTGAGTGTCTCGAGAGTTTGAGAGATGATTTTTTGGTATTGTGAAGGGGGTTGGATGGTTAACGTCGTGTTGGTTGCACTGATGTAAATTTGTCCTACTTTTGGTTTGGGTTGGACCGTGGAATGATTGATTGAATTAGCGAGTAAAATTGTTTTGCTTGGATTCAAAGAATGAGTTGTTTCATGAGCATGACACCAAATCATTGAGTGAAAATCTCCAAGATTGAGGTGTGCTCTATCAGCTTACTAACTGTGAAATGTCAACTCTTTTGGGTAAGAGAAGATGTTGGAACGAAGTGCAATTGCTTTGGGGTCTGAAGTGAAATTTCAGAGGGTAGTAGTGAAGGGTTAAAGAGAATTTCTTGTGAAGTTTGAGCCCAATTAGAAGTTCAAGTTGGGAGCAATAGATTGCTGAAGTTTAGATTACATCATGACGGGTTTGAAGAAAAAGAGAGATTTCACCAACATCTCTTGGTTGTCTTGAGCAAACAATTTGGGGTATTATTCATTCTATTAAAAGAAAAACTATTTGTTTATTTGCAACTGAATCGTGAAAGTTCAGGAGAGCGGGGACTCTGTGAAGATTTTAGGAAAACTTTCTGTAAAATATGTATCTGTCTTCTGCTTATTGACCAAGCACCAGTCTTGTCGACGAAGAAGCTTTTACCCATATATTGTGATTTCAAACTAAGAAATTTTGCTACTTTATTTCAAAAAGTGAAATTTTACACTTATCACGGAGATAGTAATAGTTCTCGTACTTGTTGAGAAGCGCTATCCTAGGCTTAACTTCCTCGTCTGCATTGACATTACATCCATCATCAAAGGAACTATATTCTTGCACACCACTTGTGGTATTTTTTATTTTTAAAATTAAAATTTTACTGCAAATAGAAGATGGGATAGAAGATCTGATAAAAGATTCTAAAAATAAAATGATGGTAATATGATTCACGTCTCCAGAACACACAGAACTGAAAGATATGGAGAAGCTTAAAAATCTAATTTTTCAATGAATAGCACAGAGTTCACTTTATTTTAAAAAGCACATATATCTGAAAAGGAAACAAGAAGCACGTGAATATATTCTCAAATGTGAAGCTACTGTTGAGCGAAGACTATTAGCTGGAAACATTCCTGTTGTGATGAGTATCTTTTTACTAGTGCATGTCAGAGTTAGAGTTCTGTAGCAGAAGCTCGAGACTACGAGCATGCCGGAGGAGATACTAGCCATATCCTCGTCTTATCTTATCGTACCGTTTTGCTGACTACGAGCATGCCGGAGGAGATACCAGCCATACCCTCGTCTTATCTTATCTTATTGTATCGGTTTGCTGACTACGGGCATGCTGGAGGAGATACCAGTCGTATCCTCGTCTTATCTTATCTTATCTTATCGTACCGTTTTGCTGACTACGGGCATGCCGGAGGAGATACCAGCCATACCCTCGTCTTATCTTATCGTCTTGTATGCATACGGAGGTTTAAAGATAAATATTTTTCAGTCTTAATCAATAAAACAGAACTGAAGAAGTGTTTATCGCTATATATGTGGAGATGCTCTTACTCCATACCGTCATGGACGACTTATGTTCATGAATAATATGAAATGTCATTATATACTTTAAAGATCTTTTAGTGGATATCTTATACCCATGTAACTTGACCGGGTTGTTGTCGTTTAGTTTCAGAGGTCGAATACGGTTCGAGATTCGATAGAGAAGAAAATTGTTGCAAGTATGAGCGTTCTGAAAGTATAAGATCAAATAAGCATGGTAGAATCCAGGTAGACCGACTTCAAACTTTTGTTCTCTTTATGTTATCAGACAAAGTATAAATGTTATATAGAAATTCAAGACTAAGTTAGGAAAAAGAACTGAATCTATCTATAAAGTTTAAATGAAAATTGTCTTACAATCGCGAGAACATGCAGAGAACTCATGTAAAATGAATGCAGAGAAGCGCATCTCTGGGAGTACAAGTGCGATAATTTGCTCAAGAAAAAAGTTACTTTATTTTATATTATATATTAAGATATATTAATTATGATTCATAATATATTAATTTATCATCTAACATTTCTATCAAGAAGCGATAGGTAATAATTTAAGCTGGTTGCTATCTTCCATCTTCATATGGAAGATGGAAACGAATACGCATGCTAGTGTGGGTTTTGAAGACCATGAAAGGAGGTATTAGCGTGAGGAAAATTTAGATGGAGGGATTGGTGTACTTGCCGTCTTATATGCTTTGCCATTTCGAAGCGAGACAAAATGAGGTTTGGGGAAAGGCAACTAAGCATGCTATTTGACGGTTTGTGCTTTGACCACCAGAGAATATATATATGGACTATTGCTCAATTACTTGGTTATTTCAGATTTCGACAAGCGTGTTATTTTTCTCTTATGTGATGCACGGTGTTCGCTTTCGTTTGAAACTAAGTGCACGCTTAGGCCGTTGCTGTAGCATACAGCTATTATCCTTCCCCACGGCCTTGTCAGACAACGTGGAGGCGAGCAAACCCTAGAGAAAAAACTTACGGACGCGTTGACCACCGCACATGTAGCCCTAAGGCCGCAATTTGTTTTTCAAACCAGCGCCGCTGATTTAGTCGCCGCTGATTATTCTTAGACGTAACGTCTTGGAGCGGGAGTAAGTTGGGGGCGGACCTGGATGTTTCTTCTTCGTCATTCTCTCGGCCTTCTACAGACAACATGGAGGCGACAAAGCCCTAGAGAGAAAACATGTCGCACATGTAGTCGTAAGATCACAGTTTTTTTGTTGGAAACCAGCGCCGCTGATTTAGCCGTCGTTGATTATTCTTCGAAGTAACGTCTTGGACCAGGAGCTGCATGTTTCTTCTTCGCCGTTCCACGTGCTTCGTCGACTGACAGATTGTTGTTTTTCTCGTCTGGACGATGCCCTTTGCTTGCACGCCGCTCGTTTCGTTCGCTCCCAGGATTTTGCTTTCATTCCGTGCATACAGCGCATGCTGTCTTCATTTTGTCCATTTTCGATCGCTGTCTCCTGCTTCTTAGTTTCTCATCGTCATTGTTGTATGCTATTGGAAGGGGATAGGTTTGTTTTTCTCGACGTTCTTCGACGATGGGATATCGGAGAACGACGATGCGACTGTATTCTTTTGCAACCGGCTGCCCGATTTGTTTTACTCATTGTGGAGTGAGGGATGAGATGAGACCAGCGATATTGTCATTCTGTGACATGGTCATACGATACGCTGCTGCTACTTCGAGGCGTCGATGTGAAATCACACATGGAACTCTGTAGCATCAATGTCCTCATTTTTGAGCAACAAATTGTGGACGATTCACCTCAAGGAAGTGTTTCATTCTGCTTGCATTTTGCTTCTAAACCTTGTTTCAGTTATGTTGCAAGCTTGTACGAAATCTTGTCAAGACGATGACTCTATTTCGTCTGTTTCTTCTGTCGATGATGAACTTGTCCTTGATGATGACCTACCTGTTTCTGTTCCCGCTACTCCTCTATCAGGCCTGTTCGCACTATCGATTTGAAACAACACGTTGACGATTTTTCTTTCGACTCCTTTCAGACTGTTTTCTCTCATCATTCTGATCTTATTCCACCGTGTACTATAGATCGGTTTTGTAGGCCCGCAACTTTACCTCCTTATCCTCTTTATTCTGGTACGTTATTGTCATTCTCTGATGTTCAGCTGTATAGAAACAGATCGTGTATAGATTTTCATTTCGACCGTGTCCCATCTGAGTTCTTGTTGGATAGCTTGGATTACGTACTCATTAGTAAATCATTCTCGATACCGAGCACTAGCCTCCAGATCGTAGTTGGACCGTTCTATTATATTAACTCGGAAGGAGCTTGGATGACCTTACGTGACTGCAGATCCATATTCTTCTCTTATCCAAAATTCTTTCAATTCGTCATTGATCCGCATCTTCTAAAGCCTAGTGTAGTTGTTGTGTTATCGCATCAATTGCGTTCATTGTATATGTGAAGACGTAGATCTTAAAGTTTTCAAGTTTGTTTGCAAGCACCATCCATTTCTCACCCATGCTGTTGAGAAGGGCAGCCAGGGCAAAGCGCGTGACTGTCTCGTCTCTAACGACATGCACACGACGGATATATCATTATCGAAACAACTTGAACTGTCACTTATCGTCAATTGCACATGTGGTGATCTTGACATGGAGAAATGTTGGCGGGTTTTATATCTTTTTCTTCACGATGAGTGCACGAGTGGGCTGCTCTTCATCGAGAGAGACGGGAGTCTTTTCCACTTGCATGTACATGGGGTACTTTCACTTCAGGCTACTAGCACTGTCCAGACCAAGCAACATATTCTCACTGTTCTTGACTGGAAAGGAATTGATAGACCGCTCGGAGATGAAGTTTGTGTCAAACAACTCACTACAGAGACCTCCATACTTTTGTGGGTATGATCGGTTATTGTATGAAGGACAAGGCTGAGACGCACCACCAATCCAGTATGAAAAACATCACTAACAGTATGTTGGAGGACAGTGAGGAACTCTTTACTCTTTTGTGTGTTGTAGATACCAAAAATCGAGTAGAACTGAATCACACTAACATTCCTCAGCGCGCCTTGCAGTTTAACAAATTCTGAAGCAGACATCCACTGGATAGCAGTCTCAGAACATGCTTGAGGTCCATAATAAAGTTTGGTAAGTACACTCCTTCTTGCCGATGGTTGATGGCTTGTGATATTCAGAAGGCACGCAATGATTCCTTGTGAAAAGCGATTGTTCGTCCAAAAACGGTCACCATTGCAGATATTGATAATGTCTTTTTTGCAAAAATACGTATGCGGTACTTTATTGTGGAACAACCTGACACCGACTTGCTGGAGGAGGAGGAGGAGTTCTTGCAGCCTCGCCCGCTAGATGTGATGGGAAGACCTTGAATGCTGTAGTTTTCTTGCTTCGCTGCGCTACATCGTCACCTATCAAGCCAAGACAATCTGGTTGGGGATAGACATGGTTTTTCGCTATTTCTTTTTGCTCTACTGTGGGATATTTACTCTTGTTTGGAAAGAGAGATTCATCTCTACTAAGGCTCCTCTTCTTCGCAGGACCTGAACAACATCATTCTCTTTTCTAGATCTGCTTCACCATGACTTTTCTCGTTTTGGTCTAACCCTCATCCAAAAATAAATGCTTCCAGCATTTATTGCCTAGGAGGGGAGGAGGAGGACACTAGCAGTTTAATTATAGCACGCGTGAATCCGGATAGACAGGAGAGGAATTCGGACAGAAGATGTGGAAGTCACGCCGAATATGTTTATTAGTGTGCGAGAGAACACTGGAGAGCCTTGACATGATTGTTGGGATAAGTAAATTCAACCCGATTTTTATTCGGGCAGAAGATGTGGAAGTCGAGCCAAATATGTTTATTAGTGTGCGAGAGAAAATCTGATCATCATCCAGTGGTAGCATGGTGGTGAGGACTCGGGAGTAAGAGTGAGAGGTTCCAGGTTCAATCCTCCAGATGGTCATTTTGACGCTGCGGCCGCAGGCCGCCGTCTTAGGGTCCTTAAGGCTCTACTGTGCGGCCGTAGGCTTAGGGTCCATGCCTTAGAAAAAAAATCCTCTCCTTCCAGGTTTAAGAAATAGCGGGTAGCTTCCCTGTCACACACTTGAGAGTTAATTAAGCTAGGCTCCGTCCTCCTCTCTTAGGTAATAAATATTGGGAGCATTTACTTTTGGAGGAGGGTTAGACCCAAGCGTGGGATAGGCTATGAAATCCAGGACCCAATTTGTGTTTAGTGTATGATTAGGTAATAGCCCAATATGTAGATTTAATGACAGAACCAATGTAGCTTGTATATTAGTGACATGTAGTGTCAGCAGTATATACAAGTACTTATGAGTATTGACAGAAACAATGTGACTCATGCAAATATTTATTCTTCATGAATAAAAAGATCCACTGTTGTCATTTTTTCTCTATATCACTGTTATGTCTGGACACGTAAAACCAACACAGAAGTAGGGTTGGTATGTTGAGACGAGAGGAGTCCGGCCACAGAGTAAAGGCTGCCGAGGGATTTCAACGATACACCTTACTATGCGAGCTTGAAAATAGAGTTATCGTGAAATTAATAAATGACCCGCAAGCTGAACCCCACGCTAGGTGAATAAATAATACGCATACAAAATGAACTTCTTTGGAACTTTTGCTCGCTTGCTGTTACTAAGAAAACGTATAAGTGTTAACTAAAAATCTTATACTAAGCTCATAAAAAAATTATAAAAAATATTTGTTAATCTAACTTGAGAATGCGAGAAAAACCAGACATAAATCATAGGGAGAGCACGGATAAATGAGCATCCCAAGGTACATATGCTATTCATTGATCTCCAGTACTAGGTGAAAAATCCAAAGCTTAATTTACTATCTAAATTTCTGTTGAAAGAGTTAGGTAATAAATGAATCCTGTGCATATTTGCCTCCTCTTTCGAAAGATGCAGGAGGTATGGTTGCTTACATAATATATACTATTTTGTTTTAGTAAGAACTTTTCTCTGGATTATAATTTCAGTAGAATCCAAATATGCATCTTAAACGACCTAGCCAAAGATAGCTAGGAAAGAGAGAAGCAGGGTATGAAAGAGAAATAGAGGAAATAGACTGGTTCTCGAGGGTGAGATAGACTCAGTGACTATTTTCACATGTTTGAAATTTTTCTTTTCACGTCTGTTAATGATGTTTTCATTTAGGTTATAGAGAAAAATATATAAGTTAGATAAAAATTTTAGAATAAATTCAAATCTTTTTATAAATATTAAATATTATCATAATCATAAACTGCGATGAGTCTGGAGAAAACCATAAGTACAGAATCTTAGCATGTGCTGCCAAAATCATTAGACAAGATGCCTCGTACCTGATAATCATTAAATTATGAATGATTTAATTTGTTATCTAACCCTTACCATCGGAAGGGCTAGGTAATAAACTAAGGATTCCACCTTCTCTACCTGAAGATGGAGAAGGTGAATAATAAATATTCATACCGCCCCAATATGCCATACTTCTCTCTATACTATAACTGGAAACTGAAATGGGAAGATGTTCTGTAAATAGTGCCGGCACGAAAGAAGTCATCCTTATCGCGACTGGAAAGCTAAAGGGACAATACTAGAGCCTTAGAATGTCAGAACATCTCCCACCGACACTGACCACCCTACGTGCAGCAGAATGGTCGGATCGGGTGATATTCATCGCAAGGACGCAACGCATTCTCGTTACCTAGGGAGTCAAGGAACTGCGCAGTACAAGCAGAGTGTTCCGTGTTCTGTTTCATGACTTCAGTTCGATCGTCGAACGGAACCCAGTTCCCTCAACTCCTCGTTTACTTGATGTGACGAGCTGGTCTCGGCAGGTGAGCTTTTTTCACCAAGAAACAACAGAAACGTCTTGAAGTCGATTCATGACTGCGGTGTTTTGAGTTTTCTGTTTCGTAGGTCTTCATTAAGTAGAGCCAAGATTAGATTAGATTAAAGTTGAAAGGGCGAAGAGCACAATCTCTTGTATTATCACATCGTTTCAGGAAGAGTTAGGTTGGCATCTTAGATTGTTCACGGTATTCAGTTTGCTTTCTGCCTCTAAAGTTCCCAAGGCTTATAGGTTTTGTCAATTTAGGACGAGAGCATCTCAGCTTGCGATGTTAGAAACATTCCTACATTTTGACATGCCTTCTACGTGTAATGGAATTAAGCTTATAAAAGTAGGTTTCTGTTTGTTCCGTGGCTGTGATCATTAGCAGGTGGAGAAGGTCGGCTCTCAGGAATGAACGTTTCCAGAGGACGTTAGGGAGTTATAGTTTTCCGAGTCTGACAATTGCTCCCTCAGATAGATTCCACAAGAAATTAGCCAGAGGGAAACAGAGGATCAGTTTCTTTATCCTGATTGCAACTATGGAGTCTTTGCCAGAGGACGTTTTGGTCCATATCTTTCAGTGCTTGAAAGATGTGAAATGTAGAAACAACGCGGCTTCGGTTTGCAGGAGGTGGTTTGATTTGGATAGAATCTTACGCACCGAGCTTTCTGTTGGATGCGGAATGAACCCGCCCGAATCTGCCATCAGTGCCCTAACAACCCGATTCATTAATTTATCCAAGTTGGAAATCTCTTTCCCTGGGTGGCTTTCTGACATGGGCAGGCAAGTCGATGACAAGACACTGGAAATTTTGTCCAAAAATTGCCTCCAGCTGTCAGACTTGTCGTTGAACTTCTGTGGATTCATAACTGATGTAGGCATGGGGAACCTCACGTTCTGTGAACAGTTGAAAAGCATCCGACTCAACTTCCTCCCTTGCGTAACAGGGCGGGGGCTCCTGTCGCTTGTCTCTGGTTGTAGGATGCTGACACTGTTCCATGTTGAACGGTTGATGAGTGTCCGAACAGTTGAATGGCTTGAATTTATTGGCAGGAAAGGAAATATCCACTGTTTAGCGGTGAAAAATTGCAAGTGTGTTGGAGATTATGAACTGGGAAGACTTGGACGAAGAGGATGGCAGAACCTGCGAGAGTTTTCTTTTGAGGTTGACCTTCTTCATGGGTTGGCTGGAAACGTCTTTGGTCACAATGGTCGTAAAGCATCCCTTTTGAATGCTTGGAGAATGCCGGAGGGCTCACAAGAATGCTGCCCAAATCTGCAACTTCTGTCCCTGACGAAAACTCTATCGGCATCTGGCACCGGCTTGAATTGGCTTCTGTCTCAGTGCTCATCCCTTCGCCAACTTCACCTGGATACGTGTATTGGATTAGAAGACGAGGACTTGTTTTTGCTTGCACATCATTGTGCTCAGCTTTCTGCACTTTATCTTAGGGCAGCTATCCGCCTCCCCTCTCTTAATCCGCCAAGGCTTACTGATGCTGGGTTGCGCGCCATAGCTCAGTTCTGCTCTGATATTCAGACCGTAGAGCTTTCGTTTTGTGATTCGGATTTCAATCCATGCTTCACGAGTGCAGGTATTTCGGCTATGGTTGAGAACTGCGCGAAGCTAAGATCTCTTACAGTTTCTGCTGCTCTGCCATTTACCGATGAAGTGATGATTGCGGTATGCCTATCGAGGTCCATAGAATCGTTAGAGCTTGTTAACTGTCATGAGGTAAGTGATGCAGGCATCAGGATGACACGGAACTCCTCACTGAAGGAGCTGAGAATCCGTAGTTGTGACCGGTTGACGGATGCAGGTTTTGCTTCCCTTAAACAAAGCAGAAAGTTGAAGTACCTTAACGTCGAAAACTGCCCCCATGTTTGTAGAGAAGGTCTAGTCGACGCTGCTCAACTTGTTATACATAATGGATCATAATTAAGCTTGACATAAATTTTCAGGCCTTCTTTTGTTGGTTCAGAATTGAAATATTCCATTAACTTCGAAGAGTGTATTACCTGTTGCTCGGCTTGATGATTGGAGTAGGCAGAGGTTGCAACTGTTCACAAGATTAGGCTGCGTTTGATTTGTGTCTCGGAGAATGTTCACTGAGGACAGACAAGCTCTGATTTTCGAGTCATCCGGATGGTGTTACGTTGTCGCCTCTGCGGAGTACACACCTTCTGTAGACCTACATGAGTCCTGTTATCTTGCTTTTCCTCGCTTTTGCTCAGGATATCAAATGTACATTTGTTACAGATTTTCTGACTCATGCAACCTCAGAAGCAACTGAAGCTATGCTGTGAAGGATAGAAGGAAGGAGGTGACTAGTATGGATACGTCGCATGATGGTCCTTAACAGTAAGAAGTTCCGGTGAATCAGAACATATACCAGTTCTCAAGCTGGAATTTTCTTCTTAAGGCCATGTTTAAATGTGGAATGACCAAACAGGAAACCGAAGTTGAGCTCAACGAAGGATTAATATCGATCCTTTTCTGACAAAGATTGGTTAAGCGTTAATCTACCATTTGAGTCATGGTGATTGATATTACTCATTTGAGTTCTAGTGATAGATGTAGATGGTGTAGAAAGACAACCGTCCCTGAAGAGGAACACCCAGTGGGAGATGGAAGATAACACCCTTAGGACATGTTCCACGCCAAGCTCTCACTGTTTTGTGAGGGTAACTCTGAAGTTGAGATAGGGAATATAAATGATGGTACTAATTGCCAATCATCAAGACAAACCTTGATGATTGGCATGTGACCTTTTCTAAATACTATAACGTTTGGACGTTACAGATGATTTTAGATGATATATTATGTTTATACGTGTATACGTCCTTCCATGGAGAAGGATCATCGCGAGTGTCGCATTTTACGATAGTGTGATAGGTAAGATAAAAGATAATCTCCAGTGATGGTATTAAACCAAAGGAAGTAAAATTTTTATTTTTTTCATGTACATATGTAATAATTTGAGTAGCGTTATTTTATATATTGTTTATAACACTGTTTCATATGAAGTTTAAATTCGGAAATAACAATATTTAATATTTCAGTATATTCCATATTTTAATTATTAATAATTATAATATTTTTGAATTACAATTCATTATTATTTAATAAATATATGATGATATAAAAAATTATGTATTTTTGATTCTATTTACAAAGACATTATTTTTGAAAATATTTCGACAACTGTAAAAATACCAATGAAGCTAAAATATACATGATTTTCAATAACAGTATATAACATTTGTCATTGTTAATTTAATATTAAAATAATGAAACATCAGAATCTCTCAAACTTTAGAAAACATCACTCGCTTAAGTTCATATGTTGAAAATAAATAAAATTTATTTTGTTAATCTTAATTATACTAAAATTAAACATTGTACAATTAATGTTTAACTTTAACAGCGTTACAAACAATAATAGATGTGCAAAAGATTCTTGGAAGCTTACTGAAATAATATTTGTAACACTAAATGTAGTTGTTAATGTACGGTAGAGAGAAGAGAGTGTTTTGTAAGAAATTATCAAAAATTCGTATCAATGTTACTCATTTGATACTCTAACAATTATTTCTGAGATGAATCACATAGTCTAAAGTTCTTGTAGAGCTTTCATCGAAGTCCTTAGCGGATTTTCATTCTCGCAGCAAAAGTATGTTGAGTATAACCTTAAATTTCTTTGTTCGCAGATCGCCCACTCGCAGAAATTTTCAATTTCTGCACTTTTTGGTAGGAACTGAGAGAAGACAAGAAGTTGTTAAAATTACATAAAAGAGAAAACTTTCTGTTCACATAAAATTGTTTTACAGTTGTCACCAGCACTACAACCGTCACCTGGTTTGGTTACATGCGAGAGTCTGAAGTTTCTCGCGAACAAAAAGAGGTTAGAAGGACAAGAACATGCATAAATGTTTCGGCTTCAAAAGGGGCAAGAAGCTTGAATGAAACCAAATTAGATTCTTGAGTATTGGTACACTTTTCCTCAATGGAGGTTGAATATAAGATTACCCTGCCGAGATGTTGATAAAAGATGTTGAAAGATATATTGGATACCTTGTTAGCAAAGGTTGGACAATAGTCAGTGAAATTAAATTCAATGTAAAATGAGATAATCCTGTCAGAAAAGAAAACTAAGACCCAGTTCGTTTTGAGATGAGTTATACCAGTAGTTTGTTTAGCATAATTTCAGAAGGTGGTCAACAAGACATTACATTTCTGGGACTTGTAGTTAGTGATGATCTTCTAACCATATTTTGAATAGCTAGCTGCAAAAGTTCCTACAAGATGGTAATTGATCAATGTCTTGGGGAATTCAGCAGTGAGTCCAAATAACCAACACAGAAGGTAATTCCAATCGTTGTAGACGCCCTTTGAGACTTTCTCATGAGTTTCAAAAGCTCATCTTGGGGGAGAAAGTGATCGAGGGGTCTTCAAACAAAGAAAACCCTCATAACCTTCAAAGATAACTATATAGTATTTTACACAGTTGCAAGGGGAAATCATGGAGTTTTACTCTTTGTAGTGTATTTAATGTAGAACCTTCAACAACTCAACAAAGGATGCATGGTTAAGGAAGTGTGTAATTTTGGAAAAAATTGTGGTCTTCAGTGTCGTTGGAGAATCAGAATGAACTATATTCTCTAGCTAAAAAGTATATTTATTATTCTTTAAGGATAAAACCTGGAAAGATGAAGGGTTCCACTCTGGAAGTTTAGAAGCGTGCATGTTTCTTGACATGTGTTATTTTACGATTAAACACCTCACAAATTGTGGTGCCCACAATTTGCAAGATTAGAGATTTCTGAACTTTTTAAAGTTAATTATAGATTTATATAATTGAAATTAACTTTATTACTTAAGAATGCACCTTGCTTAGCGGGAAGATGGTCTTAAGGTTTGTAAAGAGAAGTCGACTTCTTCTGAAGCCGAAAGATGGACGTCTTCTGGACAGTGTCTTCCGGAAGACGGAAGACGGAAAACAGAAGTCGGAAGATGGACATCTTCTGGGAAGACAGTGACTGCGACTTCGGAGGTACCAACTACACATCACATAGATAAGGGGTAGGTGCACCAACCAAGTAGTCACCATAGTAAGTAGTAGGTAGGTCGAAGTAATCGAACTCCATTACCTAAATTGCGTAGCGAAGATATGGATCGGAGGCGTATTAGCACGGAGCACATTCACTGCTTTCCGCTTCCATTTTGCTTCAATTCAGGCATTGAGGATCGAGATTGGGAGCACGGAGGATCGAATTGGAGAGAGAGAACAACCGAAGGTGTCTTCCAGCCAGGAAGTGCATTCGAGTTGGGAGAGTAAAGAATCCCTGAGGAGTTGGGAAATCAGGAATCGAGGGTCGAGTAAGAAATCAGGAGAGAAGCTCCGGAGCACAGTAGCGAGCTCGATTACAGAACCAGAGAGACACAGCTCGGAATTGACGACCGAAGCAAGATCGTGGTGTCACATTGAAGATGAAATTGAACGACAGAAGCGCGCAGAAGATTGAAGGAGCAACCAGAAGCAGCCGGAAGCAGTATTGAGGTTCTTCTCATGTTCTTTCCTCTTCTCCACCGATTCTCGTCTCTGATTTGATGTCCTCGCGCTTCTTTGCCTATTTGCAAGAAGCCCATCGATCAATTTCCCTATCCTAAACTTTCTTCTGAGAAAATTGAGCACGAAAGCGCTGTCCAATTTTCGTCAACCATCTTCCTACTTCTTCCTGAGTTGAAATTGAGGTTCTCTGCTTTCCGTTCCAAAATTCGATACCCTGACAATTTCCCTACCCTACTGCACCTCTGTTCCAGAATTTGTGGACAGAAGACGCTTCTGAATGTCTGCACATCTTCGGAAGACGACTGTTTGTAAATTCATATCGAGTAGATTGGATTGGATTGGATTGGATTAGAATTTATGTCGAGAGAAGCTTGATAAGAATCATGAGTGAGCTTACAAGTTGATTGTTGTTACGAGAAGCCAGAAATTGAGAACCAGGTATGCGCCTCTCAATCTTCCTGACTTCTCAAAGTAGACTAGAAGACTGGAAAGGCTGATAAAATGCGCGAGAAGACGTGAGGATCCTTTACGGGTCTCTTCTGTCTGACCCATAACAGCTTGTTCTTTCTTCTTCCCGAACTTAGAAGAGAGTTGTGAGAAGCCCTGCTGGCAAAATCTGGAGAGAATGATCAAGGGTCATGTCTTTCCGTCACGCAGCAAGCTTCTTCTGAGCATGTATGAGAGGTGAGGAGTCGGAAGAACAGAGTATGAATGTTCCGTGTCAGTTGTGAGGTTAGATTATGCGTAGGAAGTCGAAGACAGATGAGACCAATGATGAGAAGCATGGCTGCAGGAAGTCTTTTGAGTACGCCAATTAATTAGAAGTTGTCTCGGGAGTCTTCCTGGAGGTCACTGTCATCGCAGGAGTCCTCAGCCTTCTTCTGAACCATTTGTATACTCTGCTTCTCACATATCTTGTTATCTTCAGTTAGAAAGTAGGATGAATTGCAAGGTGGATTGTCTTCTTAGGAATCCATGCAATGCCTTGCTTAGTTAGGATTGTTTAGATATAGCTCGGAAGACGAGAGATACTTAGGAAGCACTGTTAGAATCTCGGAAGACGAAATAGCTGTTTTCTGGAAGACTAGGTTCGTGTTCTGAGAGTGGAAGCGAGACTGTGAGGGTCGGTTAAGGATTGAGTATTCGGCTCACAAGCAAGTATGTGTGGCTTAGTGTAATTGAAGCTCGAAATATGTCGATGCATCCTCGAGGGTTGGTGTTACCGGTAGCAGAATTGACTGAGGTCAAATCTTACATCAAGGAGTTGAACCTCGACTTCTTTCTGTGGAACTAGAACCTAGCGACCAGGATATTCTGGAGGAGGTTTGGACAATATTACCTCCGTGTAACCTTGTACCTGTGAAGGCAGGTATCGCAGGGCTTTTCACATATCAGAAGCAGAGAACTACGGGTACGAGTTGGAAAAGAAGATCTTATCGATGATATCTAGGAAGTGGTATGTACCTGGAAGTACCACATGTCTCTTTCTAGAAGACAGACAGGGGAGGAACGTATGGAAGGTAGAAGCTTACCAGGAGCCGAGGAAAAGTCTTCTCGGAAAATTGTATCTTCATCTTTTCTCCAAGAGAAAAACACAAAAGGTGAGATACCTTGGAGATCAGGACGTGGAGTTCCTAGAAGCTATCTGGGAAGGACAGGTTGTCAATTGGGGCGTCTTCTTCCACACTTACATCCAGACCGAGCTAGTGTACTTGGATACTCCAGCAGGAGGACACCTCACCCCGTTCTTCTGTTATTTGTATGTGTCCAAGGGAGATTTGCAGGAAGATCAGTTGGTTAAGTATGGGCCAGCAGGACAGCGCGAGGTGAAAGAAGAGACCTCGGAGGAAGAAGACCGGGCAGTGGTCATGTCTTGCCCTCTCACTTCAGTGTCTCAAGTAGGACCAGACACTCAGTAGAAGACAATTTTGGTGAGAAAAGACGACTCCAGTGGCACAGAAGATCTGTCGTTGGCGAGGAAGATGAGATCTAGGAGTGTGCCTAGGAAGAGCGCATCTTTCTCGACCATCCACTCTGGATCAGAGACGGATTCGCAGGAAGAGACGCCGAGCACCAAGGTCACGCGGAAGACAGCTTCTGCGACTACAAGGAGTCTTCTGAAGACTCCAGAAGCTGAGGTATAGGTTGACATTCCGATTGTGACTCGAGGAAGCGCAGCGAAGAGGATCGCTCATGCGATGGGAAGAGATCTTCCACCTCGGAAGATGAGAAGAGTAGCGTCTTCCAGTGCGCAGAACCAGAAGACCACGGTGTTAGAAGAGACATCCTTGTCTCTGGAAGACAAGGAAGACGCATTCGTTTGATTCGTGAGGATGAACCTGTCTTCTATGAGAAGAAGGCTGGAAGAGTTCAGCGCCTTCTTCAGTTTAAAGATCCAGCCAGCCTTGGAGTTGGTTGAGAAGCTTGTGATGGCTCAGGAGAAGCCACTACGACCAGGGTTTGGTCTTGCACACCGTGATGCAGCAGGAGGAGGTCCAGAAGAAGGTGGAAACGCTAGAAGCTAACGGAGAAACTCGCAGCGAAGTACAAGACGGAAGCTTCTGCTTCTGCCAAGGAGTTGGTGCAGTTGCAAAAGAGCAACAAGGAGTTGCAGACACGGCTGCAGCAGCTCGAGCAGGAGGTTCAGCGAAACAAGAAGAAGCTCACTGGACTCGCAGAAGAGAAGGCGACATGGAGAGCACTGTGGGAAGCCGCGGAAGCTCAAGCCGCAGCAGAGAAGAAGCAACGAGAGGAAGCAGAAGCTCGAGCGCAGCAGATCATGGTGCAGATGGTGGAAGCACTTCACAAGAAGTTCAACTTCACCGCGGGTAGGAAGCTTCTCACCCTGACACGAGAGTGGATGACGATTCTAAGAAAATGTTAGTGGACTGCAAGGAGAGCATGTTCCGCTACTTGGATCGACAAATCGAGGACTTGAAGACTCTTTACGGTCTTCCCTCGATTCTCCAGTCCGCAGCTACATTTTCTCATGCACCAAGACCAGCAGCAGGCCCGGATCTTGACAAGGAGGAGTTCGTCGACATCTACAAAGCAGGGACAATCTTCTAGAGGTGTTAGAAGCCAAATTGAACCCCCAGAAGTCGAGAATTGCTTCGAGAAGACCGTTGTGAGAAGACTGGAAGCCGTGATCTGGAAGCAAGAAGCGTCTTCTCGAGCTTCTCAGTAGGTAATTGTGTGATATTTTAGATTGTATTTGTATATTTGGGTTCAGGACCTTCTGAAGGGTCTAGAAGCCGTTTGGTTTTGTGAGAAGACAGGATTTCTGGACAAATCTTGCACGTTTGTGTGTTTGAACAGATCTTAGAACCTAGAGCAGCGATACTAGTGTAAATCTCTTTGAGGAACGAAATATTTTATGCTATAATGGGATAAAGGAGAAATCCTAAAAGTCCATTCGTATGTAGAGTAGTTAGTTGTTGTCTTACTCAGCAAAGAGCTAGTTGTAAAGCTTAGTCGATATATTATACTAGTTTGGAGAAGCTTGCTATCTATAAATTAAATTTCATAGTGAAAAACAATGTACAAGTTATCGTTACATTTCTGAAAGATGACTATGATTGCCACATTAATTTACAGTCTTTAGTTCTTGTGGATCTATTCTCTCAAATCTCATTTCTATCTGGAAGTTGTGATGTATATCAACAAAAAATATTTTTCTCTCACAAAAGTGAAAATCTACAAAGCTTTCTTAGAGAGAATCTATCCTCAAGATCTACTTGTTATCTTGGACTCATGATTTAAAAGTCCAACACAATTCAATGAAAAAGATGATTCTTTTGCATTATATATAAATAAGTTTGCAGTTTACTTTCTACAAAACCAAGTTGTAAGATGCTCACAAAAATATGTTCCACTCACATCATTAACGTTCATTCCATAGAAAGCATGAGAAACTGTGAGTTGTTTGCTGATTAATTTCTCCTCGTATGGATATAAAACCATAAACCTTATACTTGATGTTCACATGAGTATTCTCTTTTCTTCAAAAACCCTTTTAAATTTCATTTCAAGGCTTTCATTCAATACTAAGTTGTTTGTTAAGAAATAAATTACAAAGTGTAGAGTTAGTGGAGAGCTTTGATTTAAGTCCATGTTTCACTTATTCTATTTTTGTGTGAAAGTTTTATCACCAGAAGCAGTTTGAACCGTAAAAAGTGAGTGCATAGTGAAGATAGAGAAAAGCAATGAGTTGAGGTGACTAAATGTCCCTTGATGCAAAAGTAGAAGAATGATCTATCGTAGGGACTACTGATCTATTGTAAATCACAGCTAAATTCTCAATGATTCGAGCACAAAAGAGTACTTAGGATATTGTTAGGTTTGAATGTGACTTAAAGTGAATAACTGAGAGTAGTAAGATGACTCGTCGTATGCACGAGACTCCGTGCCGATAGAAGTATTTTCCAAAGTTTCATAAGAGAAATTTGAAATGTTTGAATATTAGTCAAGAAGATCGTAAGAGGAGAGATCTGTTAACATTTAGACCTTGCGACAAAAGATTAATCATAGATTCGAGATGAATGATCTTGTCGGAACGTTTGTGTGAGGAAAGTGACAATGAAAGAGTGAATTGACTATTTATCCAAGTTAAGATGTAGATCCAAGCAAGTTATGTGAATAACGAATGATACCTTTCATGCTAACACGATGTCGTGTCTTGGATCAGACTGTGATCGAATGGGAGGATTGGAAGGTAAATTTTATCAACTTGATGATAATGCATATACGAGTGCACTTCTATGTAGGGCTTGTCAATTTAACCAACTTCAGTTCTGGATCGTCATCAATAGACGTAAATTAAAGATATTATAATAGATTAAAGATTTAAGTTTTGACAAACGACGATGCTGACATGGCAGTTCAAGGGCTGACATGGATGGTGTTGACATGACACTTTCATGACGTGTCTATGATGAATGAGAGAAATTGCTGATGTAGCAAAGATGACTTAGCATTTTTATGACGTAACTTTACGATGATGACTATGATAGAATATGACATGGCGGTCTGCTGATTTGGCAGTCAAGGTGATGTGACAAATGCAGGGAGGCGGAGTGCTTCAATGAGTATAAAAGCCAAGCCTCAGAGGACACAAGGGAGATCATTTGGTTTCAGACATAGTTGGCTGCCGGGTTATCAGTCATTATTTCTGCTAGTGATCATATTTTTAGGGTTCGGGGAGGATTTGGGGAGTTTTGGCTGTTTTTGAGCAAAAGTCTCTGTGCGCACGAAAGCTTTTGGAAGAGAGGTTGGAGATGGCATTTGGGAGGATACTTGGAAAAACCTCTGCGCATGCGATGCCATAGAGTGTGAAGTTTGGTCTGAGAATACATGAGATATCTGGCTGTAGAGAGATACGACAAAACGTTGGACAACTTGATAAAATCCTAGTGCCATCACTACTCAATCTATCAGATTTTATTTCGGTTTCTACTGACTTAACCTAACCTTAAATTAACACACGTGCACCACACAACACACTAAGCGTTCAATCTTATTCTAAGTACAGGAAGGATTCATACATGAGAAAAATAGATTTTAGATCATAGAAGCACCTTCAAACCATCCCGTAAGCCGGCTTGTGCACTAGCAATACCTTCCTCACTGTTTTTCTTTGACAAACTACATAAAATGCTCAATTCTGACGTTCTACGGTTCGCTGATATGAGCTCCATTCAAGATGAACCTTCTAGCAATGCATGACCTACTGTACAAGCTTTCCAATGATACCAGTAACACACTTACTGGATCAAGGTAAATCCTACCACAATAGATCAAAATTGATCATTTCTAACACTTATAACGCGAAACGTCTGAACCCTTTAAAAAGTTCCACCTCCAATCCCCAAGTCTTTTGTTTAAAGTCAACCAAGAAAAATCAGTCTTCTTTTTCAAAACCACCACGTTGTCGTGTCGGATATTTTGCGTGAAGGATGTCCAGGAAAACGCGAGGTTCCTGGCTGTGGAGATGTTGTGTGCCAAACAGAGACAAGACAGAGAAGAACAACCACGAAAACGAACGCGCAATATATACCACTCCAAATGTATGTACACTGCTGTTTCTTTCTCCTAACAGCACAAAACTGAGGAACAGACCAGAGCGGTCTATAATCTACTTCAGAAGCCCTAAAACAAACCCCTGAATCGCAACCCTAGCCTGAAATCGCCAAGCGTAGCTCAAAGCAAGAGAAACTTCTCTTTGCTAACAACCAGAGCCACAACAGTATCACGCGATCCAAACCCAAGTCCAAACCACATCCACACACTAGCTCTTGACTAAAGCTAGCTACCACAAGCCATACACAACCAACTAAGTCCCTAACGAACTCAAA
Organism: Asterella californica; assembly: GCA_036924285.1. Classification (NCBI taxonomy): domain Eukaryota; kingdom Viridiplantae; phylum Streptophyta; class Marchantiopsida; order Marchantiales; family Aytoniaceae; genus Asterella; species Asterella californica. The sequence goes on from JAYKYS010000013.1 coordinate 2,307,227, forward strand.
AAGACGAAATCCGTAGCGAAGGAACCGAAAAAGACCTATCTGAGAACTTTCTCCTTTCTCCGAGCGATCTTCAAATGTTGATAGGGTCTCCTTCCTTGACTCCTTTGGCTTGAGAAACCTTCAGATCCGACTCCCGGTAGTCGAGATATCGCCGATTTTTGGTCGCAGGTGATCGAACCTCCAAAAGCTCCTCCCTGCGGCTTAAAACCGCTCACACCGCACAAACGGATCGTCTAAACTGATATCCGTCTTCGCTGGTAGGTAGATCTGGCTACCAGTCTTCTCCTATGCGTACATGAGGACTCCCTGATCGCGTAGGCACCAAGAACGAAGAGCTTGGCTCACCGATCGCGAAGAACAATCCAATCTCAAGTCGCAGGCGATGAAAAACCTGACGCAAGCGCTTCCCTGCGAGCCAATTTCACTCAGAACACCCAAACCGCCCGATGAAAACTCGTATCGTCGTCAATTTCCTGAAGAACTCGTTGTTCTGATCCCGATGGATCCAAGGACAGCAAGTTTGGACTCCGGAACGGTCCGAACGGTCCAACTCTTCTTCACAAGTAACTGAAAACCCCAAATCTCCTTCCTGCGTCTCAATTTCTTCCAGAACACAACCCCCGATCCGTCTCTTCAAGAACCGTCTTAACCTGTGCGTAGCCTGCACATATCTGAACCCGATGACACCTTGCGCGCGTGTATTGGACTTCCCAATTCTCCAAAACATCCACCGACAGGTCGCAAGAACAAGCAAGCCTCTTAAGCAGCCCCCTTGTAACAGTATGTACGTACGAAGTTCAACCCTCAATAATAAGAAGCAGGCCCCTTGCGTCTTTGATATAACGTCTGAAGCCCTAAATACCCAGTCAGCAAGTAACTAGGGGCCTAGCTTGATTTTGCCTTTTTTCGAATCGCATAACTTCTTCTCTGGATGTCCAAACGAAATAAACAAGATGCCCATGGAAAGCTGACAACGAGCTCTATCCATCTATGCGATAAAAGTAAAGATCCGAAGTTGCGCCAAAAGCTCGTAAGCTGGGACCTAGCTTGTTTTCTCCATCTTTCGAGTCCTGTAACTTCTTCACTATGCGTCCAAACGAAGTAGACAAAGTGCCTATGGAATGCTGACAAGGAGCTCTATCCACTGGTGCGATAAAAACGAAGATCCGAAGTGGTGCCAAAAATCCGTAAGCTGGAGCCTAGCTTATTTTCTCCATCTTTCGAGTCTTGTAACTTCTCCACTAGGCGCCCAAACGAAGTAGACAAGATGCCTATGGAAAGCTGACAAGGAGCTCTATCCACTGGTGCGATAAAAACGAAGATCTGAAGTGGTGCCAAAAACCCGTAAGCTGGAGCCTAGCTTATTTTCTCCATCTTTCGAGTCCTGTAACTTCTCCACTAGGCGCCCAAACGAAGTAGACAAGATGCCTATGGAAAGCTGACAAGGAGCTCTACCCATCTATGCGATGAAAATGGAGATCTGAGATTGTGCCAAAATCCGTAAGCTGGGGCCTAGCTTGTCTTCTCATGAGTGTCTTTGGAGCGACAAGCATCGAAGTTTGTATTTCAGGTAGGAGCCGGTCCACGACACGACAACGTTGTAATCTGAACTTCGGCAGCCTATTGCGCACACCTAGAACTTTCAACTGGGTTCAAACTTCATAAGAAATTCCCTTTGACACCTCAATACTACTCTTTGAAATTTTAGCTTCAGACCTCAAACTAGTTGCTCGGAATGGACCAAGCATTTTGTTTGTGTTGACTTATGAGCTTTGCATACCCCGGCGGCTAAAATCCACGAACCCAACACCTTCTCTTAATCAAATGAGCTAAAATTTCACATGTAATAAGCTGATAGAGCACACTTCAACCTTGCAAATTTTCACTCGAGATTCGATCCCATGCTCATGAAACAACTCAATCCTTGAATCCAAGCAAAACGATTTTACTCTTGTCTCTCAACTGTTACAGCCAACTTCAATCGACCATGTCGAGATCAAACCCAATCCAAACGTAGAACTATTTTATATCAGCACAACCAACAAGACATCCACTATCCAATCCTCTAAAAACTATCAAAAGGTCACCTCTCAAACTCCAATGGCACTCAAAAACGTGACTCGAGGTATTGGTTCAACTCCCCAAACTTTGAACGACCATTACACTCTTCTCATAACTCCAATCGATCGATCTTCCACTTCAGATTGTAGTCCATCTTGAGAGCTTTCCAATGAGACCTCACACTCCTCAAATGACCTCTGGAAAGACCTCCAAAACTCCAAAACCGTCTTTGAAACTTAGATGAACTTGATTGATAAAAAATAGACCAATGAGAAAGAAGATTAGAGATCACTTTATCTGCTACTTGGCACTATAGATCGAGTTGTAACCCTAAAATACCCTCACGCTGTTGTATTGTACGTAGGTCTGTACAGTGAAAAGTATTGCAGAGAGATTTTTTTTTTCTATATTGTGTAAAGGAAGCTATCCTGTAGCTTAACAAGCTAGGCAGGAGCTAAGCTGGGGCTATGCTTGGCAAGCTGCCCCTTAGCTTAGACTGAATATCACCTTGAAAGAGATCGAAAGGCATCAGAATGCAGAGCTCGACGAGGAGAGCGACTTCATGCTTCCAGTCTTGACAGAAAGTATTTTAAGTAATAGTTAGCACGGGTTTTAGACTGAGAAATATGTGAAAGAGGGAAATCCGTCGATTCTAGCTCGTGACTCGAACTCAAAATCTGATAGCGTGAGCGTGTAGGTGTCACAAATACTATAGTTTTGACTCCTTGTTCATTAAAAATGGAGTTGTATAGAGAAGTTAGCATAGGAAAGACTAGTAAAGACTTTACAAGTAAAATTCTTCAAGAAAACATATGTACAAAAAATTTTACCTTCTTGAACGGAACCAAAGGCCATCCCAGTGATAGGGCGCTTGCCTAGGAGGGAAGTGGTCTCAGGATCAATCCCCCCGGCCTCTGGTTCCTGTTCTGGCATGTTGGCCTCTTGGAAGGGAGTCTATGTTGGATATGCAGCCACGTCTTGCATATCTAGGAGAGGGAGACCGGTATCTCTCTTAATCATGGGCTTCTTGGTCTAAGCCTCCGCATGCCATCCTGAATTTACTATGAGAGATACCTGGTGCGCATATGGGAGGGCTCTAAGCCCTGTGGGGTAACCTCATAAGTGTTGGGGCTTTGGCCTACATTGGATGACTTGTAGTATATTCAAGGTGGCATCAAGATGACATCAAGAGCAAGGGAAACTTTTGCTTTTTAATTAATCATCGGGGCTTTAAAACTGAGAGAGTGGAAGCGGAAGATTACAGCGGAAGCTTGAAGCGGAAGCGGACATTTTTCTGAGAAATGTTTCTTAGAGAGCGGAAGCAGAAGCTTGAAGCGGAAGCGGACATTTTTCTGACAAATGTTTCTTAGAGAGCGGAAGCGGAAGATTACAGCGGAAGCAGAAGCTTGAAGCGGAAGCAGACATTTTTCTGAGAAATGTTTCTTAGAGAGTGGGAGCGGAAGATTACAGCGGAAGCGGACATTTTTCTGAGAAATTTTCTAAGAGACGCGAGAGCGGAGGCGGAAGGAGGAGAATTAGAGTTTAAGAGGAGGTCATCGACAAGGACAGGAGGGTTTTGTTTTTGTAAATAAAGCTCTGTACGCATAAGGACAGCAGGGGGCAGCTTAGCTAGGGCCCTGCTTCTGATAAGTGACTGCGCTTATAAGGACAGCAGGGGGTAGCTTAAGCTGGGGCCTTAACTTTTAGGTTGAATACCTACGGCGACTTGGGATCGGGGGGCAGTTTAAAAAAAGGATTTTTTTGAGAGAGCTGAAGCGGAAGGAGGAGGATTAGGAATTGGGGGTTGAGGACACGCAGGAGAAGCTAAGAGGCTGAGGAAAGATAAAATTGCTGACAGATTGAATTGAGAGATCATCGTAGGGAGAGGGGTATGAGTTTTAAGCTTGGACGTTGTCTAATAAACTGTTCGGAGGAGAAATTACTCTCAGGAGGCAGTTCTATTGAGAGAGATCGTTTGAAAATCTACAGAGGACTTTTGATCGACGTTGGATCAAATTTCTGAGAGTTTCAGTTGGGGCAAAGAGAGGAATAAGATTCAGGGGTCCGAATTTCACTATTAGGTTCGGATTGAGACGTACTTGGTAGACTTTTGGTTGAGAACTGATTGACGGGAGAGAAAGACACGCATGAGAGGAAGAGAGAGATTTTCTTTACAGTTGAAGAGATTGATGATGTAGCGACACTGAAATAAAGTTATTTGGATCTTGAGAGACCTATCTGTGTACCTAAGGTGTGTTGGAGTGTTTGTTTTTATAAACGGTGGGCACAAGAGGCTGTGGTTTGAGATTCCATCGTCGGCAGCAACCTATTTTCCTTTCTGGTCGTTTTTCTCTGATCGGTCACAGTCAGGAGGTCCACCCTCCTCAAGAAAGACTCTCAACTCGACATCTGGTGCTTCCACTAAGAGCTATTGGGGTGATTGATTAGAGATTTGACTAGATTGAGAGGGAGAATGGATCACAGTGCTGCTGTACAAGGTGCGGCTGCTGCTCAGGGTGCTCGTGTCCAAGGGACTCCTGGTCTAGATGGAATTGGCTCTCAAGGAGGACCTACGGTGGTTCCAGCAGTAGCACAACCTGTCATACACACATCTCAGATTCTTCAGGCGTTGGCCGTCTTGATTCAGCAGCAGCCTGGAATTGGAAGGGCTGAGCAGAAATCTACAAAGGCGTTACAAGCAATTGTTGGTCGATGTGGACGATTTGATGGAAGGGATGTTACTAGGTACCTGTGGGAGTATGTGGGCGAGATGGAGTTGGTTAGGGCACCTGAAATTGAAGTAATTCTAAGCTTTGAGCTGACTGTTGTCCCTGAACTGAGAGAGAAGGTGAGAAATTTACAGAGAAGACATCTAGGTGGGTGGACTTTGCTTGAGCGTGCATTGAGAGAAGAGTTTCTAGAAGAGGACTCTGAAAGAGTCACCAGAAGAACCCTTATGGATTGGATAGAGCGTCAGCCTAGACGTTCCATGGGATTGAATGAGATAATTTGGGAGTTTGAGAAGAGGTACTCTCAGCTTTCTGGTCTAGAGAAGTCGACGCTGGATGCTAGGAAGACGGAGTTGTTCTTGGGGGCTCTGGATGAGTTCACAGCGGACAGACTTTGTTTTATGTTGGCTGATCGTGGAGCTGAAGGGGGAGTTACATCTGATTGGAGGAGAGTTGAGGAAGCAGTATCCACCCTTGCTAGACAACATCGTGGTAGGATGGTACTGTAGCTAGAGACGTTGTCAGAGCAGAGAGTAGCTCCTCATGTTCATGTAGCTCCTCCTGCAATACCTCAAGCACCTATTGTGATTCCTCAAGCACCTATAGTGGTTTCCCAAGTGGTTCCTCAAGCGTCTGCAGTACCTATCCCAGCACAGAGAGGACCTAGACAGCAGCAGCGACCTGTTGAGAACGAAATCAACATAACTTGATAGAAGAACTTACTCAACAGTTGAGAGATTTGAGGGTTGAGATGCGCACTTTAGGAGAGATCAACGACCCGTTGCACCAGGTGCTCGATCTGTAGGAGGAACCTTTACCAGGAGATGTATTTGGTGCGACAGCCTAGATCACCTCAGAGGAGACTGCCAAGACTTGGCGGTTGTCTTGCGAGAGGGCGTAGTCAACTATCAGAACAACAGGTTGTATCTAACCGCCACTGGCCAGCCTCTGAACACATATTTTGGAAGAGGAGGAATGAGAAGTTCTCTTCCAGCACTTACTGGTGCGAATATTACAGCGATGACTGCGGGTTTTGCGGAGGCTAATGTATATACTGGGAGAGTTCTAATCCAACTATGGTTGAGCAGGCTGTTGAGGTTCCGGTTCAAATGATGAAGAGAGGTGCTGAAAGCATTAGGAGAGCTACTGGATGGAGAGACCCAGTGGATGCAACTTCTATTCGAGCATTTTTAGAAGCGAGCAGTAAACAAGATGCCATGATCAAAGACAAAAGAAGACGTGATGCTTCTGATTTAGATGCAGGGGTACCAGAGGACAGTGACCGTCGGAGGGTTACGAGGAGGAGAGCAGCGGAACCATCACCATCTGTACCAGCTGGTAGATTTCCTGCTGCAGAGGATATACCTTCTACCTCTACAGCTCCACCACCTGCAGTAGATCCTATGAAAGGTGTACAGGATTTGCCACAAGAGACTACTGCTACAGATAGAGTACGGGGAAAAAGGTTTACAGCACAAGAGAAAGAAAAAGCTCCAGCTTACAAGTTAGCGGCAGACATCGAAACAACAACAGACTTGCGTGCTGTCTTGGAGCAACGCATTTTGAATGCTAGAGTTGAGTTTACTCTTCGTGAGGTGCTTGGTATCGCAAAGAGATAGTTTCACAAATTGATAATAGACATCATGAAGAGAAAGAGACATGTGGTGTTGACTGAACAAGTAAGTAGTCAGATGGTTGGAGCAGTAGATGCTATTGGTGTTGACGATTTCAGGGATGATAAGTATGAAGTATGGGTTGCTGGTCCTGCTATTATTGAGAATGAAGACGAAGAGTTTGAAGAAGATAGGTCAGGCGCAGACAGCGATTTCAAAGAGAAGCACTGGGCAAGAGCGACAACGGAGACACAGGTTCGACTTGGGGGACTTTCTGAGCCAGTACCTGCACTCGTGGATCACGGGTCGGAGATCAACATCATTTCCAAGGAGGTATATGAAAAGGGGCAGTGACCGATCGAAAGGAATCATGGTTGGGTGCTTCGAGCTGCAAATAACTAAAAGGGTGAGTTATACGAAGCCTTCCCAACATAGGTGTAAGGATTGAGGATGTATAGGTTCATCAACATTTCTTTGTACAGTCGTCTGCCTCCTACCCTGTCATACTGGACCAACCATACATCATCGCTGTTCGAATGGAGACAAAGGTGATGAATGATGGATCTCATTATGCCAGAGTTCGGAGTCCTGATGATAAGTACTCAGTACAGTTTCTAACGGTCCGTTCAAGACATGAGCGGAACCGACAAACCCTTAGAGATTCTCAGACGAAGAGATGTAAGGGTTTTCGCAGTCCACTCCTGTAGAGCGGGAAGACAGGGGTGTAGAACCTACTGTTGAGGTCCCGTCAGAGTTGGAAGCGAGACATGTACAAAGGTCAGAAGACAAGTGTGGTGTACAGAGTTGGCAGTCTAGATTGATGATGTTTGAGACAGATGGGTGGAGTCGATTTACAAGAGTTGAAGATATGGGAGAAAATACAAAAAAATGGATGGTGAAACATGTATCAGAGTTGTGGCGTGAATAAGTTCTACTTGAAGACGAAATGGTTTCTGGCTTGTTTGAGGAGTTTATGTCTGTACAGTCAGTTGTTGGTTGGGTAGACAATGTGAGTAGGTTGATGAAAGAACAAAATAGTGTGACGGTGATCCCAATCCACTCTCGACGCATATATGAGGAGATTGCTACATGCGTGCAGTTCTTTCCTCATCCGATGCAGAATAATGAGGGGAGAGAAGCAAGTTGTTGGTGTGCACTCCCTCAGGAAGCAGACGTCCATGCGAAGTACAAATCTGTACTGAGAAAGGTAAGACCGGTGGTAGCTCAACTACCTGCTAACTCCCAGCAGCAAGTACAGTTAGTAGGGACTGAGCCTATATTGCGTGATCATAGACGAGTAGGGCACCAATTTACTGAGGAGACATTGAAGGAGCTCCAGATAGGAGGGGATGATTTCTTGACTGAGGACGAGAAGACCGTGTTTGAGCAGATGATAGTGAAGCATGGTAAAGCATTCTCTTTTTCAGCAGAGGAGATAGGTTGTGTGGACCCAGGTTATAACGCCTATGGTTATATTCACAATCCCTCATGTGCCTTGGGACTTGAAACCGATCCCAGTTCCTCGTGCTTTGTTGCCTAAGCTCATCGAGTTGTTGAAAGAGAAGGTACAGATGGGGATACTTGAGCCGTCTATGGAGCCATATTCTAGCAGGTGGTTCATTGTATCCAAGAAGTCAGGGGCTTTGCGTTTTATTCAAGACCTACAGCCTGCGAATAACGTAATCATTCGAAACGTTGGGACGGGTCTTGTGATTGAAGAGGTAGCAGAGGCATTTGCAGGGAGAGCTATCTATTCGATAGGAGATCTATATTCTGGTTATGATCAGTTCCAGCTGGCTGTGGAGAGTAGAGATTTAACTACTATGCGTAAGCCCCTGGGGTTGATGCGGATGTGTATTCTTCCACAAGGAGCGACGAACTCGGTGGCTCATATGCAGAATGCGATGCATAAGGTACTAAGAGAGTTTGTGCCTGATGTTATCATTCCGTTTCTAGATGATATTCCTATAAAAGGTTGTGCGGTTGAAGATAAGGATGGAGCAGTACTTGCGAATGGATGTAGGAGGTTTGTTGCAGATCATATCAGGGATGTAGAACGTATCTTGACTCGACTGGAGGAGGTGCATCTCACCCTGTCAGGAGCTAAGTCCAAGTTTGGTGTGTCTGAGATTTTAGTGGTTGGACATATATGTGGTGCTTTTGGAAGACGACCAAACCCCGAGAAGGTTGAAGCTATAGCTAGGATGGCAGACTGTAAAAATATCACAGAGGTTCGACGCTTTCTAGGTGCTTGTGTATTTTATCGTTTATCCATTCCTCATTATGCTCATGTTGCTGAGCCTTTGTATGCATTATTGAGGAAGGGTAAGAGGTTTGTATGGACCTCAGTCCATCGAGAAGCTATGAATAGGCTGAAGGAGGCTCTACAGTCTCCACCTGTTCTAAGAAGAATTGACTACGGATGTGAGAGACCTGTCATTGTCACAGTAGATACTAGTCCAAAGGCGATTGGTTGGGTAATAGGTCAAGATGATGCGGATGGTATGCGGCTTATCTCTAGGTTTGGAGCTAGGATCTTGATAGACAGGCAATGAGATTATCCTCACGTGAAGCGTGAGTTGTGGGGAGCGGTGACAGCGATGAAGACAGACCGTGAGCTTCTGATTGGTGCTCATGTAGTCTTAGAAACGGATTGTCTACCTCTACTAGGCATGATATCCAACTGTACCACGCCAGACATAGCAATGTTATGTTGGATTGCCTATATTAGAAGCTTGAACTCAGAGCTAAAGCATATAAAAAGAAAGGAGAATATGGTCGCAGATATGTTGTCAAGAGCTCGATTTGTAGACGAGGATGTCATGATTTCAGAAGCTGAGGAAGAGGAGAGAAAAGATGCTTAGTGTCAGGTTAATCGACGGGCTACGAACTTGGAGCCGTTGATGTTTAGAGAGGAGCTTTACATAAGTAGACTTCGTGACATAGAGTATTATCTGAGCTTGTTGGAGATGCAAGAGAGATGGAGCAAAGTAGAGTTCAGAGAGATAAGGAAACAAGCTTACAACTATCTTCTGCATGATGGGTATCTTTGGAGACGGTCACAGAGGAGAGATGGGATGTTCATACGAGTAGTGGACGATCTGCAGACTAAGCAGCAACTAATGAAAGAGTTCCATGATACCTTATGGGTCGGACATCGAGGGATTTGGGCTACCTACATCAAGTTGAAGGAAAGGTATTGGTGGAAAGGTCTGTATCAGGATGTGGTGAACTACGTCAGTTCTTGCTTGCATTGTCAGTTCTACTCAAAGATCCGGTATAAGGACGGTCTCGTGCCAACTTATCCGCCTTGCATTCACTTCCAGTGGGTTCTCGACTTGGTGGTAATGTCTCTGGGGTTATGGGGCATGCGATATTTGGTTCTGGCTCGTGAGGATCTCTCCAACTTTGTAGAAGAGCGAGCTTTGAGGACGAAGACCACAGAGGGGATATGTAAGTTTGTTCTTGAAGATATTATTTGTAGATATGGGTCTGTAGGAAGGCTACGGGCAGATAGGGGAGAACTACGTGATACGAAAGCGAAAGAGTTTTTTGCTCGATATGGTGTGAAGCTCAAGCTTACTACTGTGATGAATCCACAGGGGATTGGCAAGAGCGAACGAGGACATCCATCAATAGTTCAGGCTTTGGTGAAGGCGTGTGATGGTAAGCATAGGGAGTGGCTTAGGTTACTCCCTTTTGCTTTAGGGGCAGATAGAACAACTCATTGTTCTACTATAGGGTATATGCCTGTTGAGTTAATGTTAGGACAGAAACCGATGATGCCAGCAGAAGAAGACTTTCCTACTTGGGCTACCTTGCCATGGGAAGATAATATGAACTGTGTGCAACTTCTCTCACTACGAATCAGACAGCTAGAATGTAGAGAAGAGGATCTCGCTAAAGCGCAGCGACGGCTGAAGGCGGCTCGACTTGGGAACAAGGAGAGGTTTGATAAGACTCATAGACTACGATCAAAACCGATACAAGTTGGGGACTGGGTGTTGGTATACGACAGCACACTGGAGAACCAACACTCTACAGTTCGAAAGTTTTTGAGAAGGTGGTTTGACCCTTACCTTGTCTCAGATGTACATCAGAATGCTACTTATTTCTTGCAAGAGCTAGATGGCACGCCTTTAAGGCTTCCAGTTGCTGGGAAACGAGTGAAGCTATTCAAAAAGAGAAAGGGGACTGTGGAGCTAGCTGAGTTCTTAAGTTCAGAGCAGACAGGAGCAAATGAAGACCTTTCTGAGGCGGTCGAGGAGAGCGAAGATGATTTGGAGGACCACGAGGATCGGTGACGGATTGGCACATACCAGAGGATGTGCAAGTTTGGAGGGGGTGAATGTCGTATTGTACGTAGGTCTGTACAATAAAAAGTATTGCAAAGAGATTGTTTTTCTATATTGTGTAAAGGAAGCTGCCCTGTAGCTTAACAAGCTAGGCAGGAGCTAAGCTGGGGCTATGCTTGGCAAGCTGCCCCTTAGCTTAGACTGAAATATCACCTTGAAAGAGATCGAAAGGCATCAGAATGCAGACCTCGACGAGGAGAGCGACTTCATGCTTCCAGTCTTGACAGAAAGTATTTTAAGTAATAGTTAGCACGGGTTTTAGACTGAGAAATACGTGAAAGAGGGAAATCCGTCGATTCTAGCTCGTGACTCGAACTCAAAATCTGATAGCGTGAGCATGTAGGTGTTCACAAATACTATAGTTTTGACTCCTTGTTCATTAAAAACGGAGTTGTATAGAGAAGTTAGCGTAAGAAAGACTAGTAAAGACTTTACAGGAAAAATTCTTCAGGAAAACATATGTACAAAAAATTTTACCTTCTTGAACGGAACCAAAGGCCATCCCAGTGATAGGGCGTTTGCCTAGGAGGGAAGTGGTCTCAGGATCAATCCCCCCGGCCTCTGATTCCTGTTCCGGCATGTTGACCTCCTGGAAGAAAGTCTATGTTGGATATGCAGCCACGTCTTGCATATCTAGGAGCGGGAGACCGGTATCTCTCTTAATCGTGGGCTTCTTGGTCTAAGCCTCCGCATGCCATCCTGAATATACTATGGGAGATACCTGGTGCGCATATGAGGGGGCTGTAAGCCCTGTGGGGCAGCCTCATAAGTATTGGGGCTTCGACCTACATTGGATGACTTGTAGTATATTCAGGGTGGCATCAAGATGCCATCCAAATCAAGAGCACTGGAAACTTTTGCTGATCAGTTAATTAATCATCGGGGCTTTAAAACTGAGAGAGTGGAAGCGGAAGATTACAGCGGAAGCTTGAAGCGGAAGCGGGCATTTTTCTGAGAAATGTTTTTTTAGAGAGTGGAAGCGGAAGATTACAGCGGAAGCTTGAAGCGGAAGCGGACATTTTTCTGAGAAATGTTTCTTAGAGAGCGGAAGCAGAAGATTACAGCGGAAGCAGACATTTTTGTGAGAAATGTTTCTTAGAGAGTGGGAGCGGAAGATTACAGCGGAAGCGGACATTTTTCTGGGAAATTTTCTAAGAGACACGAGAGCGGAGGCGGAAGGAGGAGAATTAGAGTTTAAGAAGGGGTCATCGACAAGGACAGGAGGGTTTTGTTTTTGTAAATAAAGCTCTGTATGCATAAGGATAGCAGGGGGCAGCTTAGCTTGGGCCCTGCTTCTGATAAGTGACTGCGCTTATAAGGACAGCAGGGGGCAGCTTAAGCTGGGGCCTTAACTTTTAGGTTGAATACCTGCGGCGACTTGGGATCGAGAGGCAGTTTAAAAAAAGGATTTTTTTTGAGAGAGCTGAAGCGGAAGGAGGAGGATTAGAAATTGGGGGTTGAGGACACGCAGGAGAAGCTAAGAGGCTGGGGAAAGATAAAATTGCTGACAGATTGAATTGAGAGATCATCGTAGGGAGAGGGGCAGGAGTTTTAAGCTTGGACGTTGTCTAATAAACTGTTCTGAGGAGAAATTACTCTCAGGAGGCAGTTCTATTGAGAGAGATCGTTTGAAAATCTACAGAGGACTTTTGATCGACGTTGGATCAAATTTCTGAGAGTTTCAGTTGGGGCAAAGAGAGGAATAAGATTCAGGGGTTCGAATTTCACTATTAGGTTCGGATTGAGACGTACTTGGTAGACTTTTGGTTGAGAACTGATTGACGGGAGAGAAAGGCACGCAGGAGAGGAAGAGAGAGAGATTTTCTTTACAGTTGAAGAGATTGATGATGCATCGACACTGAAATAAAGTTATTTGGATCTTGAGAGACCTATCTGTGTACCTAAGGTGTGTTGGAGTGTTTGTTTTTGTAAACGGTGGGCACAAGAGGCTGTGGTTTGGGATTTCATCGTCGGCAGCAACCTATTTTCCTTTCTGGTCGTTTTTCTCTAATCGGTCACAGTCAGGAGGTCCGCCCTCCTCAAGAAAGACTCTCAACTCGACAACGCCTTCAAAGCTTGAACCAAAATACTTCAGATCCAACCTTAACATAAGATAATCATCTTCGCGAACGATAGAAATAACAGTGACACAAAATATACGAGATTCAATACAAAGTCAAGATAATGACCTTAAATCGATCTACGATGAAAGATACCACAAAAAGAAATAAGAAAGTCATCACTTGATTACAATATTCTTCACCACGCACGATGGTTGATCTTCCGCAAGTAGTGATATTAGATATCAACCTAGACGCTGAAATTGATGTTGGTTGGAAAATTCAAATCCATTCACTCATCAAAGTAAGATGTACAACACTCAAGTCTCAATTCTTTTCATATGTGACGATCGGCAAAATCATCGAAGTAGATAAGTTCATCACTCTCGTCATGAATTCTTCACCAAAGTAGGCAACGAACCATTGTGGAAAGTGATCGCGATGAATGTAGTGAAGCTCGATATAGAATGGATTCGGAAATAGAAGATCCAAAACTTGGATCAATCCTCCATCCATAAATACAACTCTCGCAGCTCCTCACTTTTCATGTAAGACATTAAGAAATATTCACGAACACCACGCAAGGAAGAATATCTCTACGAACCCGTGACATTCTATCTTGTACCCAAAAATTTGACAACTTATGCAAATGTTCATCGATCATTGAGTTGACACGTCTCATTATCATGCGATCTCACATCTCAAATAACTGTGACTGTGACACCTAATACACTGTCAGACGAGTTATATGGAAAGTTCACGAAACACAAAAACAACACAATACAAGTTCTACGCTAAATTCACATGTGAACCGTGTCACAACACGACAACGCAATAATGCACTACTTAGTCTTATGTGCGAGACTTGTTACTTATGGAGATCACACTTGTTGCTTGAGGACAGCTTGGAGCATATAAAGAGTTGCAATGGTTCAATATTTTGGGTTAGTTGGTTTGGAAACTGAAAACTTGATGATAATCTACAATCCAACGTTTGTAGATTCTCGTAGATGTTGAGAGGAGTTATGAAGCATTGGAGTGTCGTAATTCCTCATAGGAAGATATGCTTGAAGCATGTGAAAGAGGGATCAAGGACTTTCACTTGAAACCAAATCAATACGATTTGGAGTTCTAGTGAAAATAATACGAGGATTTTAAATTAATGTATTGAGCATGTAATTTAGACCCTGATGACAATCTACAAACATGCCTTTGCCGTCTATTCTCAACTTTAGTGGTAAGAGGAGGATGTGCAAATTTTGGGAAGGTATATCTTTCTCTAGAGATATTGATTTCGGGTCATTTGTGTGTCGTTGGAAAGCTATTCCCAACCAAGATGTCAAGTTGGACAGAAAATGGCTGAAGAGAGAACTTGATGATAATTTACAAACAGACATTTGTACATTTGTACTAGTCCTTTGCGTAAAATTGAGTAAGATCAAAAGGTTCCTAACGTGATACAGAGATCTGTTTTGATGGCCTTGGAAAGCTATCGTTGAGAACATTTTACTGAATAGAAAAGAAGTCTGAAGATTCAAGTATAGAACAGGAAGTACGAACCTCAAAGATTCACTTTTAATCTTGAGTGATATAGAGAAAATGTAAATAAACGAGATTTGCATTTGAAAAGATATAATTTTACGTTCTGCTCATTTTTCTTCTTGCACGACTAGGAGATTGATGTCATCCTAGACACACTTGAAGCAGTATACAATATGACAACATTTTGACCTAGATGACATAATTTTTTATTTGAGCACTGTCACGTTTTGGACTTGGTCATCGGGAAACTTGATCACTTTTGTTTGTTGCTGTGCTTCCGCTTGTTTGGTGGAGAAAATACAATAGAACAACATTCTGTTTACGATTGTATTTATCATAACCGGTATCAACGAACAGTTAGAGTTATTGCAATTACTACCCACGAATTTCTAGTGCAGCGAAAGAAGTCGAGCCTGAAAATGGATTGTGCGAAGATCCTCTAACATTGATGGGATAAACGTTCCAAGGGTAATAGAAAAATCTACAACAATGATATGCTGAAACTTCTCTAAACTAACTTTGTGTTACTGTCAAATGTGAAACTAGAATGGCAAGAATACTTGCTCGTGTATAACAGTCACCGACGCACAATTTTGTGTTCAATTAACATTCACACAATCAAGCAATGTAAACAGACATAAACACAACTCAATGGCTTGCTTCGGGAAAGTATATTAGGAAGTGTTAAAGTTCAGAGGAAATATTCTTCCAGAGAGATAACTGGCCGTAAAATTGTCACAGATAACTTTGTATATAACTGCGACTCATTCTGGATCGTGTTTGTGACTGAACATTTCTATTTCAGTTTGTACGCTCAAGATAATTTATCATAACAGTAGAGAATTCATTGCAAAAAAGCGGACGAGAAGAGTGAAGAGCCATTAAAAAAACACCCGCTATGTTTTCCTGCGGGTATCTCCAGAGGTGCCCGCATGAAACACTGGCCGCAGTCTGACCGAAGTCGGAACTCACTCCCGCTACTCTTGAATCTTTCAGAAGGTTACTAACTTTTACATCCCCTAAGCAAAGGACAATGTACAGTTAACAGAATGAACTGAAGCCGAACTGCGTGGAATAATATACAATACTATGCTTACAGGTCACAACACAGTCGAGAGAGACGGTAAATCACCTGCTCGCTGATAAAAGTGAGTTCGCTCTGGGAAAAGCAAGGTGGGGAGTGAAAGCCGGTCTCCGTTTGGGAACCACATGACGATCCAAACTATCCCATTCGAGCTGCATCTCCCATCGTTGTTGGCGACCTACCCAATCGATGGAATTATTTACACGGCTATAGGCGAGACATATTGACCACGAGACTACAGTAAAGCGGATTATAAAACACGAATTTGTGAATACACTGCAGCATTCATGGATGAGAAATGAAGATTTGGAAACAACTTTCTGCGAAACTTACTGCAGATACGAATTAAACTTCACCATCACACCTTGATTGCGGATTAAGGCAAAGTGACAGACAGCATGCAAGACATGTGACAAGGACCAGCTTAGAGTATATAAGGGCTCGCGAGGATTCATTAGCGAAGGTTTTGGTTTTGGAGAGGATCCCCGGAGGCCACAGAACCGATCCTGTTACAGCCTCACCTGGTGCTGATGGTGAAAATCTGCTTCACATGATGTTTTCTCGCACAAGATCTGTTGATTAGTACAATTCCTGATTGCATTCAGGCTTTTGAGCTAAGATACTCGGTTTACTGTAGAAAGCTTGTTTGGAAGTACATAGAAGCGCATTGACAATAATGTTCAGATAGTAAATCATAGGTGTCATGAACAGCATATCCAACAACGGTTGCCAGGTTATAAGCTGGGAATGAAACAACTTGCGGAAGTTGCTTCTTGTGTTTCTTCAGACTCTGTCCAGAACAAACTCTTCACTCAAAACCGCGAGTAGAGTGGGTTGAAGAATTTCGAGCAAAGTTTGTTCAGATTATCAACACACGATTGCACCATTTGAGTTTCTATTCCCCACCTGCGCTGGCTGAGACAGTGATTCTACTTCGCCAACTAGCACCCGTTGGCCTTGAATATCTTAACGCTGAAATAGCTTGTCAAGTATGATATAGGTTACTGCTTGTCTCACGAAAGAGTGATTTCAGAGGGTGCTTGAATAGAAACATTTGACATGAAATACGGTAATCATCAAGAGAAGTTGGGGTTATTGTGGCCTCAGTCGCGAACTCCAAAATGACAATTTTTACGGTGGATACTCTTCCGAAATCACCAAAGAATTAATATCTCTATCAAAACTTCTATCAGGACAATGAGATCAGTCATAAGCATGTTATGCTACAGACTAGATCATGCCACTTCCACCAAAACCCCTTGTGAATGGGCACTTAGATCACTATATAACTACAATGATTACTGAAAGACGTAAGCTTTGTATCCATTGTCCGCGCTCGCTCCCGACAGTTGCGCATCCCCTCAACCGTTAGCTTCGGCTAGCAACCTCCACCACCTTCCAAACAAGATTACAGGAATGTAGCGCAGTTTTAGCCTTGAAGTCCAGGAGAGAGCAAATTCACCGTGGTTCACTTTCGGGAGAGTAACTAAATTTGCTATTTCTCGACTCTCACTTGCAACGCACACTACTCTAAGCTGCCTCTATGTACTGTATCATCTGTACTAAGCTGCCTCTATGTTTCAGCTGTCGTAAAGCAGGAATGAATGACAAACCACAACTACTCGTACCCTACCAACATTCAAGCTGTCTTGAGGAATCAAGCACGACCTGCCAATGAACTCGGACAAAATCACGCAGTTGAGCTCTGCTATACCCTATTAGAAGTTCTTCTGAAAGTAAAGTCTTCTGCATGTAACCGTAGATCTCTTTCAAAGGTCCAGTCTAGGTCCTGCACAAGTGGTTCAAAACCCGTTCAACTTTTATGAGATGTGCATGATTCAGCCGCAGATTTGATAACAATTTTAGGGTGTTTTAAGTTCTGGGTATGACATCAGAGACGGTCTTATATTCGAACCCTCTAAAAGAGGTAAGAACTAAGTATGCCTTATGAAGAAAGTACCCTGCCAGCATAAGCAACTCCGATCTCGTCTACTGCGTTCTTCATACTGCAAATTTATGGGTACCTTATGTCTACGTTTACAGAACTGCAATACACGGTGGTCTCTAGTCGTTTACTGATTTTTCACTAGTCTTTGAAATTCGAGCCTCGAAATTGCTATTAGAGAAGGACGCACCTGGGGGGTTAAAGAAGGAAGGCGTGAAGAATCCCGCTTGTGAGTAAACCGAGGGCAACAGATATAGGAGTAGGAATCCCTGCAGCGGTGCGAAACAACCGTAGTTCAACGAGAAGGACCAGTTTGAATCACAGGAAACCTACAAAACTGTGTGAACTCAAAAAATGCAGCACTATCAGACTGGTACAACTTGAAAGAGTGCAGTAATGCTGGATAGCCAGTTGAACTGGTACAACAGTTCAACTGGCTATCCAGCAGTATAAACTTACTTGATGTTTTAGGAGAGCCCGAAAGGTCTACCATTATGTTATTGTTGAGGTCCTGAATAACTTGTGAGATCTCCCCTGACGTCGACAAATAAGACCTTGTGAGCTGGTTCACTTCCACCAATGTCTGCGTGCTGATCATAGAACCAATATATTGTCTTATATTCCCGAATCCCCTACTACTTCAAATTTCCAGCGAGTAGAAGTATACTCTGTTTGCTTACACATCAAATATGCTCGCTTTTCTAGCTCAACGTTCAAGGTCTGCGAACATACCTCACAGACAGCAAGTGATTCTGCCAGTTCCTTCCCGTGTAAAGAGCCAGTGTCCAGTTGGCGTTCAGCAAAGCCTTCACGATAGCATTCTTCTTTGTAGTGGTTATATTATTCCGTGTCATCACTGGATTCGCTGGAACGGATGCAAAGCTGAGAAGAGAGAAGAGTCAATAGAGAACGACCTTTACTGATGGCATTCAGCAACAAGTGACTCAAATGGATTCATAGGCTACGTATGTCTAGATAGTGGACTCTTCTGACAAGAAGTACTGGTAACCGGGTAAGTATCGCAGATTTCAGCATACAGCCCTTTCTCCAGAATGGTAGGTAGTAAGAGATTATGACGTAATGAACCCAGAAGCGATGAACTGATCCGGTGGAAAGCGACTTCTCAAAGGTCAGCTGAGAGCTCTTACATACAGCTACCGTAATTGTCATTTATCGCCTTGCAACCACCTCCCGGACAAAGGTACCTAGGTGCACAACGCCAGACGGAAAATAATATGAGTCTCTGAACGACCCAAAGCACCAGCGAGCGAAAACACGTTTACGTGCTTCTCAGTGTTGAAAGTCCATTAGGATTTCCCAAACAGTTCTCCAAATAATCAATCCGGCGTACCCCTTCTCCTCAGTTACCTTGATGAACTGTCAAGTTAATACAGAGTATTGTGACCGGCCCGGTGGAAACATAAAAGAGGAAAGAGAAGTATTGCTCACATAAACTCCTCTACAGATTTGGTTGACCATGGTTGACTGTTCTGACCATCACTCGAGTACATTTGAGGAGTCCTTGGTCTGAGGAAAGCAATATCTCCGGTTCCGTCCATTAAACAGCGAAATGCTCCCGGTTCTCCTGTGTAGATGTTACCGATACTTGAACAGGCACTACCATTCCCACATGCGCTGCAAATTCCTCCGTAGCCCAGCTCCGAAGGTGCACAGCTTGCAGAGAAGAAGCTTGTTACCGTTTTCACGTCATTAGGATCGGACGAAGTATTCATCAGCATGGGGTCGATACCAAGTTTTAGGAGACTTAAGACTGGGTAATTCCAGCCTCCAGAAGTTTGATAACCAGGATGGCATGATTTGAAGTTTCGAAAATTTTCCAAGGTGAGACCAGAGTTTCTGTCACACATTTCCTTTTTTACCACTGCAACTGCTGCATATGATTGAGCATGAAAGGAGTACTCTTCAGACAGAATGGCTTTCATGCTCTTGTTTTTGAAGGCAATGTACGCATAGCCTGCCTCCAGAGATATCAAATCTGCTTCTCCATTTTTAATGGCATCCATGCACGCTCCTTTGTCCTCCTTAAGCACACTGGAGACAATGAATTATAAGATGCAACCTTCTTATCGCAACGGATGAGTTTTCTCGTTTGTAGCTATATGGTTCGTATACTTTTCATGACATTAGAAACTGCGGTTTCACCCAATGCATTTGTTTAAAATAGAGAAACAGAATTTACTTTACATCAGAAACAGAAACCTAAATAAACTCTATCACGGAATATCACTAGTACGAAAGGAAGAAAGGACGAAGGAAACACAAACCATGTCCAGTTCAGGGGTCCGGAGAGCAGACTTGTGTATTTCAGGCAATCCTCGTATTCATCCCTGACAGCACACCAAGTCACGTCCGCTTCTTGATAGTCTGGAGCAGGAGCTGCGTTGCAAGGTGGGCATTCACACGCCCCGGAGGATAAGTGATTGAGACTCACTTAAATTTTAAAAGTACTCAAAAGTATTCAAAAGCATGCACGAGCATTCCTTCTTGTAGTAAAGTCTGCTCATGCGTACCAAATACAACAGATTGCTCAAGAGATGTCATAGACAACTTGCTTGGAAGACCCACGAAAATTCAAGATGTATTATATTACCTGGAGTTGGAGTGCCATCTGCGATGGGATCGTTCTGTGGAGGAGGAGCAGGAGGAGTCGAAGGAGGTGCTGGAGCAGGGATACTTCCGTCTGCAACTGGTGCTGGTGCCGGAGCTGATTCTGGCGCTGGTGGACTTTGAGCTGCAGATAAAGTTTTCAGAACTTGGTGTCACTGTGTGTATGCCTTCTTCTCCATCAGTATATCCACTTCCAACATAGACATACACTGGTAGGCAAGAACCCAATATAAGATCGCCAGGCTCTTATGTCTGGGTTGACTGACTCATGTTTTAAGCTGGCCTTTGTCTTCAGTGTTCAGAAGAGCTACTTGGTATATTCACATTCTGTACCTTGATATTTTGAGTTGTCTTTTGCGTTCTTGCAATCTTTCTTTGAACGTCTACGAAACAGAGCTTTGGGAGAATCAAACATTTTTCAGTCTTAAGGCAGAACAAGATTCCGTGGCGTCTAACAACTTTGAGGATTGTTACAGTAACAAAGCTTGTAACGTACACACAGAGTACTTAAGTGTTCATTCACTTCATACTGAAACCCAACATTCCCGCGTGAACTGGCACAATTCTGTCTCAGCGTTCATGGATGACGTTGTTCTGTTGCTTGGTGTTTTCCGAGACAACTGTCTGCTAATTCTTGCTCTTAAGAGAATGTGCGATCCCAAGCCGAGCGATTACATACACTTAAGCGCTCGATGGATTATCGAAGTTTCCTTGTGATACGAAATACGTTCGCAGATTATGTAGCTGTGAAAGATTTACATCTTCTATCGAACGATGTTCACTTGTGACAGACAATACAAGATTAGAATCTAGATTCACACTAAATCACAAGCTGCTAGCTCAGATTTCACAATTCATATGACTCCAAGAGGGTCTTACAAAAATACACTGAAGTCACAGAGCCAGGGGTGGACTTTGAACAGAGAACAGTAGCCAGGAATCACTACAAGTTCGAATCCAGTTCTATATTCTTGGAAGGATCACTCCAAGAATGCTCCCCGTTCTCTATTTGTAGGCATTGCTGAGTACAAGACCCATTGAGCAGCAAACCAGATCTAAGAATTCAACTAAGAGAAGAAAGAGAGACCACAATTCAACTAAATTCACAACGCAATCTCATGCTTCAACTCCCTGATTAAGGAACGTAAACAAACAGAGATTGTTGCAAGAACCTGCTGTGGACACAATCAGAAGAAAATGCAGGAGCAGGAGAAGCGGAAGCGGCTGCATTGCGCCAACTTAGTGAGTGCTTCCGAGTCCGGCCTCTGTTGAAACAGCGCACCTTTTACGCTCTTGTCCTCCCTCTCTCTCCTCCGTCTCGATCGATATGCAAAATCTCCACAAAATCTTCCGACGTAGATGATACGGGGAGCCAGTTGGACAGTCGAGCGCATCAACTAGTATATGTTGTTGCCGCGCACGAGCAACAACAAGAAAGAATGCAAGCGCATCTGCGGAGCTGTTGTCTAACGCTTGCTCTCCCTGCCTGCATCTTCGTCCGGGTAGGCAGTGGGTCGTGCGCTGCGCCAGACGGGAGGCGGGCGTGAGATCTTGTTTTCTTTGACGAGTTGGTAGTAACTTGGTACGCTCCGCTCTTCTGTAAGTTCCGTTTCCGTCTGTCAGTCTATATGGCTACTACGTGCTATATGGGATCAGATCGAACGGACGCGGTTCGTTGGGTCTTCAGCGTAAAGTATAATCCTTTCCTCCGGACAATCCTCCGATCTTACAGTCCGTCCATGACTGTTTCGTGTTTGGCAGTTGCCGAACTTTTGCTCACATTTACCAGATGCAGCAAGAATTCACGGTAAATAAAAGTACTAAGGGCATCTCCACCGCATTCACGGTAAATGGACACGGTAAGGGCATCTCCACCCGAACACGGGAAATTTCCCGTGAATTACCAGTTCCCAGTCTCGTCAAAATTTGACATCGTATTCAAGTTTAGCGTGGACATTTATTGGGACGGGACTGGAGATAAATTTACAGTGAAAACTTATCATTTATTTTATTTTCATCCATCACGCCAAGAGGGTGACTGGTTACCAGGACGGTTTACACTGCCAAGACATTTACAGTGCTCCGGTGGAGATACCCTAAGAAGAATATATCGATGTCCAAAAGCACTCGCCAAGATACACTCTCCCCTACATTTGGATAGATATCCACTGCGAGGGGTTCTTATTCCGAGAGAAAGAGAGTTTTTTTGTGAAGAGAAAATAGATCGATAGATTATAATGTCCGAACTCATCTCTCTTCAGAAACGTGCATCAATACGGATTCAAGTAGATTATAGCGGGGTGTACTGTGACTCTTGCATACATGTCTAGTATTCACCCCCGGAGTCCAGAAAATGACGTTCTTATATTTTACAATGTCGTTATCGTGTTCTGGGGAGATTCTTTTATTTACTGGATATGCTACTTTACAAGTCCAGTGACACATAACTTGATCTGATGGAGATGCTCTAAGAGCATCTCTACCGGAGCACTGTAAATGCCTCAGCACTGTAAACAGGTCCAGTAACCAGTCGCTTTCTTGGCGTGATGGGTGAGAAAAGAAGATAAATGACAAGTTTTCACTATAAATGTATCTCGAGTCCCGTCTCGATAAACATCCATGCTAAACTTGAAACGCATGACATGGTATTCTCTCAAGCGTTTTGGTTTCGAGGAGACTGGGAATTGATACTTCTTGGACCATTTCCGATGTTCGGGTGGAGATGCTCTAATAACAAGTGATAACCAATTAGGAAGATAAGTTTCATTCTCCAACGACTGAGTATGTGACACGTTGTTTGTTGTACTCTCAAGAAATCTGATCGTTCTTTTGCTCTCACTGGTGCGTCCTCGTTGTTGTAGAGCCATGCATATAATCATATTCTCCATGTCGCGGAGAGGATGACATGTCTCTCAGTCTATTCGTCACTACGACTAAGTACATTGCTCGTTTGTGCTGCTTGTGAATTAACCTTCGGAGTCCACTGAAGACAATATTTCTTAAGCCCAGGGTGTCTCTCACAAAGAAGACAATAAGCATCCCAAACGGCGGAGATGTCATTTGCGTTAGGCTGTTTGTTTGTGCGTCTCCAGCCTAACATGGAGACATGCGTTAAAAATGATTTAATTATCCTCCCTCTCCGCATATATTACGTGTTCCAAGTTGTCTTCTTTTCCGGGGGCTGGAACCGTTTCTTAACGCAACATGCATTTTCGCCGCAGACGGCAGTAACTCGCAACGCTAACCCTACTCGACGTCGCTGCGCGTGACGACAGTAACCCTACCGTGCTCTTTGTCGCTGCCGTTTCTCGCATTATTGAGGGTGCTTTGCTCATCTACCGTCGCTCGCTGCTCGTCATTCCACACGATTACTCTTGCTGCTATGCTTTCTCTCTTCGTTCATGCCGTTGCCGCTCTACCTCGCGTTGTTGTGACGGAGCGCTTGCTGGATGAGGGCGCTTTGCTCGTCTACCGTCGCTTGATGCTGCACATTCCACGCGATTGATCTTGCAGCGGACTATGATGCTTTGCATAGCAGACTTCTTGCGTTGGTGTTTGTATTTTTCTTTATCGAATCTTTCGTCGTCAATTCTTCTTTTTTGCGATCGCAGAAGACGACACAAAGCAAGCATGCTCACTGGACGGCTGCTGGTACTCACGAATTGGTCGTCTGGACACTCCATCCAACTGCAGAGGCTCTTTGTACAACTTTGTCTTTTCTACTAGCTCGCTTCTTTTTTAATATTTCTGTTTCTTGCCTGCTTGTCGTCGTCTCTTGCCGTGTTTTGTATGTGTCCAAGGAGGATCAGAAGGGGACTCAGTTGACCAAGTATAGACCAGCGGGACAGCAAGAGGTCAAGATGGAGACCTCGGAGGAAGAAGACCGGACATGTGCCATGTCTTCCCCTCTCACTCTAGTGTCTCAAGAAAGACCGGGTACTAACCAGAAGATGATCACCATGCGAGAGGATAATTCCAGCGGCACGGAAGACGCGTCACCACCGAGGAGGATGGGACCTAGGAGCATTCCTAGGAAGAGCACATCTTACTTCACCATCCACTCCGGATTTGAGTCAGATTTGTAGGAAGACACCCCCGGCACTAGGACCACCAGGAAGACGGTTCCTGCTACCCAAGGGAGCTTCTGAAGATTTCAAAAGACAGGACATGGATCATTGTTCCGACTGCGACATGTGTCTACACAGAGAAGATCTCTGTCTCTACGAAGGGAAAAGATCTTCCACCCAAGAAGACATTGAGAGTAACGTCTTCCTGAGTGCAGAAGGAGAAGACCTCATGGTGGAAGAAGTATAGATGTCTCAGGAAGACAGGGAAGCTGCCACGGACCGGTTTGTGGACATGAACATGACTTTTGCGAGAAGAAGACTGAATGAGTTCAGCGCCTTCTTCAGCGCCGAGATCTAACTAGCTATAGAGTTGATGGAGAAGCGGCTTAAGAGCCTCTTTAGTCTGAATTTGGTCTTCGGACATTGATTCAGCAAGAGAAAGCCCAGAAGCAGAGAGTGGAAGCTCTGGAAGCCAACCTCCGCACCACGGAGAAGATCGTCATGAAGTACAAGACGAAAGCTTCTGCTTCTGTTAAGGAATTGGTCCAACTACGGAAGAGCCACTAGGAGTTGTAGGTGCGACTTCAGCAGAAAGAGCAGAAGTCTTACGGATCAGGGGTAAGTTAACTGATCTGACAGAATGAAAAAGACTTGGAGCGCACAGTGGGAAGCGATAGAAGCCAAGGCTGCGCAAAAGAAGAAGCAGCGGGTGGAAGCAGGAGGCCAAGGTAAAGAGATCATGGTGCAGATGGGAGAAGCGCTCAGGAAGAAGTTTAATTTCCGTGTCTGCAACTCCTGGTTGCTCTTCTGCAACTGCACCAACTCTATGGCAGAAGCAGAAGCTTCCGCCTTGTACTTCGCTGCGAGCTTCTTCGTGGCGCGGATGTTGGCTTCTAGAGTGTCCACCTTCTTCTGGACCTCCTCCTGATGCATCAAGATGCGCAGACCAAACCCAAGTCGTAGTGGCTTCTCCTGAGCCATCGCATGTTTCTCAACCAACCCCATGGCTGGCTAGATCTCCGAACTGAAGAAGGCGTTGAACTCTTCCAGCCTTCTTCTCGCAAAAGACAGGTTCATCCTCACTCGATCGGAGGTGTCTTCCTTGTCTTCTAGAGACAAGGATACCTCTTCTATCACCGTGATCTTCTGCTTCTGTGCACGAGAAGATGCTACTCTTCTGATCTTCCGGGATGGAAGATCTCTTCTCATCGCAGGAGCGATCCTCTTCGCTGCGCTTTCTCGAGTCGTAGTCGGAATGTCAACCCATACCTCGGCTTCTGGAGTCTTCGAAAGACTCGCTCTAGTCGCAAAAGTTGTCTTCCGTGTGATCTTGGTGCTCGGCGACTCCTCCTAGGAATCCGACTCGGATCCAGAGTGGATGGTCGAGAAAGATACGCTCTTCCTAGGCACACTCTTTGGTCTCATCTTCCTTGGCGGCACGCCTCTTTTGTGCCGTTGAGAATCATCTTTTCTCACCAAAATCGTCTTTTGTTGAATGTCCGATCCTACCTGAGGCATTGAAGTGAGAGGGGAAGACATGGCCACTGCTCGGTCTTCTTCCTCAGAGGTCTCTTCTTTCACCTCGTGTTGTCTTGCTGGCCCATACTTAGCCAACTGGTCTTCCTGCAAATCTCTCTTGGACACGTACAAATAAAAGAAGAACGGGGTGAGGTGCCCTCTTGCTGAGGTGCCCAAGTACAATAGCTCGGCCTGGATGTAAGTATGAAAGAAGACGCCCCAAATTGACGACATGTCCTTCCCGAATAGCTTCCAGGAACTCCACGTCTTGATCTCCAAGGTATCTCACCTTCTGTGCTTTTCTCTTGGTGAAGATACAACTTCCCCAGAAGACGCTTCCTTGGCTCCCGGTAAGCTTCTACCTTCCATCCGTTCCTCCCCTATTTGTCTTCCAGGAAGAGACATGTGGTACTTCCAGGTATATATCACTTCTCAGATATCATCGGTAAGATCTTCTTCTCCAACTCGTGCCCGCGGTTTTTTACTTCTGATCTGTGAAAAGCCCTGCGCCACCACTCCACCATCCAGGAAGATGATCTTCCACGAGCGACCCCTGCCTTCACAGGTACAAGGTTGCATGAAAGCAGTGCAACCTCCTCCAGAATACCTTGGTCCGCGAGGTTCCAGTTCCATAGAAAGAAGTCGAGGTCCAACTCCTTGATGTAAGGTTTGACCTCAGCCAACTCCGCTGCCGGTAACACCAACCCTCGGATGCATCGACATGTTTCGAGCTTCTGTTACACTAAGCCATACATACTTGCTTGTGAGCCGAAGGCTCAGTCCTTACCCGGTCCTCACAGTCTCGCTTCCACTCTTAGAAGACGAACCTAGTCTTCCAGAAGACAGCTATTCCGTCTTCTTGGATTCTAACAGTGCTTCTTAAGTAGCTCTCGTCTTCTGAGCTATATCTAAATAATCCTAACTAAGCAATAAACTTGATTTTACTTTCTGAACATATTAGAGGATCCAACAGACTTGTGTAAGTGCTTATAGTACCAAGTTGTAACTTGAAGCCTACCTCTTGAGTAAACAACCACCGCCAAAATCCAACGCTTTCCTAAATAGACGTATCACACTTCGACACCAGGAAGAAAAAGATTCGACCAAGTCAATCATGACAAGTTGAAGTTATTTCATCAAAGAAAGTTCTCTCTTCACTTCGAGGACAGAGCAAGAATTTAGACCAAAGGTAAAGTGTAATGCCCTATGTTACACACAGGAAGTCTGTTTATTAGTAAGATGTGTGGAAATGTTTAAGGAGGTATTTGTTGTTATTATAATATTTGTTGTCCAGTATTTTAAGGAGGAATCAAGTTCGTCATGACTAACTAAAGTTAATTATGGTTAAACTTAGCTGCACTTTTGGACAGAATTCAGATATTTCTTAAATAATGAATGTTACCATCTTGTCATCTTGTTTAAAAGATAAACAAGAGGTGGAAAATATCAATTATCTCTTTTTTGACTTGACATTTGTAGTGTACTTAAGTTATTAACTTTATGGGCATTAGGAACAAGAAGAGATTCCACATGTCATCTTTTTAGTGAGTCTTAGTGTAGAGGGGGTGGAAATTTGAGATTCTTTGAAAATATTCTGAGATCTTTCAAAAAGTTGTTGACTTTGGAAGAATAAGCCCATGTGAAAAAATAAGAAGCCCATGTGATTAGTGCTTTTATCTTAGATAATATCTTAATAAAACCCGGTAAAAGTAGTTACACTGAGTTATCAAAAAGTATCAAAGTAAAAACCTAGAATGTATAAATAGAAGAGTAGAGAAGAGCTCCTCATCTTTTTTTCACATCGTCTAGTGACATTTGAGTAATATAGAGAGAGTGTGAGATTTCAGAATGTGAGAACTTGAGAGACATTGTTAGAAAAGAAAAATTTAGTTTATGAGTTTAGGGGTTTGTGAACGACTCAACTTAGCATTTTTCTTGTCAAAGTCATCAGAGGTGATCCTTGAGTGAGAGACATGTCTGACATGTTGTAAATTGATCGATGATTATCATGGAGGTGGAGAGATCGAGGGTAGTTGACTGATAAGACCGTAGAGAGTTTATAGGATGGAGGTTTGATACCAGCTCCGGATCTTCTCTTCCTAAATCCATTCCACATCAAACTTCATTGCATTCACAACGACCACTTTCAACAATGATTAGTTTTATATTTTGGTGATGAATTCATGGAGAGGATGATGGACTTACCGCTTTCGATTATATTTTTGATTGTTACATATAGAGAGACTAGGATCTAACGGTGTACATCTTGCTGGGATGAAAAATGGACCTCAACTCTCCGATCAACGTTCATTTCAACATCTACGTCGATATTCGATGTTACTGGAGATCAAAGATCAATCATCAACAATAGATTATGAGGAACTTTGACGATGAGTATTTCAACCAAGTGATAACCATCAATCTCTTTTGTAAATCATTTTCATGTTGTAATATTGACTCCAAATTACTTGGTGATTCATTTGTCTCATTCTAGTTGAGCGTTTTTGCGTATTTATGTTTCGTAGAGAATCCTTAACATGTCTTAGGGATTTTACGATTTTTTCTAGTCTTATTGGTGTGTAGTGTTTCCTTGGGTGTTACAAATCATTCTAGTGGAAAAAGTTGAGTGAGAAAAGACAAACTTAAAGCTCTTTTTGCTCCCATTGGTCTAGACTTGACATGGCAGACATTGCGAACTGTGACAATCATGAGAGATTGACTATTTCTTGAGTTCTTGATTGAATTTCTAAGTGAAAATTTCTAGAATTGAGGGATGCCTTATCATAAAGATATCTAAAAATGTTCATCTTGAATAGTAGAATAGGTTGTTCAAGGTCTTGATCAAACTTATAGGGGTCTATAAAGCTCTATTGATCCATATCAGAGAGTCCATTGAGGTTTGGATCTAGAAGTTATTCAAGATAGGAGTGAAGGGTCTAATAAAGTTTCCTGTAAAGTTTGATCACCATTGTCCGACTGAGCTGAGAGAACTAAGGTCTTAAAGTTCAGAGAAGTTTTTGTTACTAGCGGATTTGGATTTCGATATATCCATTGTCATCTTTTTGTTGTTTTTGAGCAATTGGGGAGAAGTTTGCTTCTGAAATTACCATGTCAACATAGAAGATAACATTGTGAAGGTGTGTGGCTGATTTTAGCTCTAAATGGTAAAAAAAAGAGTCACGATGAATCAAAAGTCATTGTTCGGATTTTTAGAGTTGCTAGATACCGCCATCGTTGGTGCTATGTTGTGAACTGAGTATTGCTTGAGGCATGCATGCTATATCTTGCTAGAATGCTTAAGAGACCATGGTGTGCAGCAAGTTGTATTGAGACTCTATTGGTTTACATATATTGATACAAAGCTTGGTTGAGTTTTGAAAGTCACACATATGAGAATGTCATACTATAGCATCTTTTGTTTGTAATATATAGAGTTGTGGTAGTTGGAATGAGAAACATTTGAGTTGAAAGATCAAGATTCAGAGCTAACATGTTCAAGCCACATATCTTTGCAGAGCCATATACCCAGTGTATCTCCAGAAAGAAAAACATGTTATACGACACTGCGATCGCGGAAGCTTTTTCTTCGTTCCTCTTCCATTGCTACATCGATATTTTTCCATTGTTTTTCCTTGGCTGCATGTCAATCGAGGAACGGTTCTATTCTTTTTTAGAACGCTACTTTCTTGCATTACGATCCTTTGGCTATCTCGTTAGCCTCTTGCACCTGTTGAAAATCTTTCCTGATTTTCAACATTTATGGATCTTCTCCAACTGCTCCTTGTGGAGGATTAGGAGGTTGTGGAGGC
This sequence comes from Asterella californica, assembly GCA_036924285.1. Taxonomy (NCBI): domain Eukaryota; kingdom Viridiplantae; phylum Streptophyta; class Marchantiopsida; order Marchantiales; family Aytoniaceae; genus Asterella; species Asterella californica. The sequence goes on from JAYKYS010000013.1 coordinate 2,336,638, forward strand.
GGTGTTGGGTGAATCCTTACACTTAGCAGTTGTTTTCCTCGTGGGAGGCTTAGGAGGTTCTTTGGTTGTCCTTGGTGTCCCACCTATTGACATGGGATTGGCAACAGCCGAGGGTGGAGTCAGACTTGATCTTATTGGTAGGTGATTTCTTAGCTCTCTCTTTTGTCCCTGCTGTTGGCTTAGAGTTCGAGGTAGTAGCAATAGCAGTGATACGAGAGAGAGGTGTCTGACTTGCTGACTGTATGCGTTTTGTCCCAAGTGTTGGGTTAGGATTTGATGCAGTCAGAGTAGACATGGAAGGAGCCGGAGGTGGCTGACTTGCATGTGCCTTACTAGCCTTACTGAGAACTTGTCTGATCATTGGAGTGTCTAAACATGTATGGATGAATGGGTGGAAGGGCGGCTAAGCGCCATACCACTTGCTCCTGAACTTGATGAAGGCAGATTATCCGAAGGGTTGTCGCAAGGGTCGTTTTGACTGGAGTTGTGTCATTGAGGTGGATGCTGCTGAAACCTTAATCATGTTTGCTCGTACTTGTAGCAAGAAGAACGCGCGACCAATGAATAGCAAACGGATGGAAAGACCTCATCAAGCCTCACAAGGGAAAGAAGGACCCGAAGGGCCAAGCAACAATAGCCCCGGAGGGAAGAACATCGGGGCTAAGCCCCGCTATCAGTAGCTCTATAATCGCCTGTCGCACCTATAATATCGGAGACCAAAAAATCAGTATTCTTACAAACAACTGGCGCACCTGAAGAGGCATCACCTACTGCGATTGCCTTCCTATGAACTGCTCCTGCTAAAGCTCTCTGTAGAGCAATGGAAACTCGCTGCCTGAAAAACATGATGCAGAAAGAAAGAGAAAGTGGTACTCCCTGGCGCCTCTCATGATAGGCTCTAGCACAGTCTCTCAAAAAGACGTCGAACTCCAAGCCTGTCGATCCGTATATCTCCAAAGCTAAAGGGATGAAGCGATGTCCCACTTGCATACCCCTATACTTTGTCACCTTCGCTGCTGCCGCCACGCCTGCAGCCCATCCTGGGGGATGGATGATCACCTGTGCCGCCACTGAGTCCCGTGTTGGATCCGTGACAACCACATCAGCCACTGAGACCTGATCCTCTCTCATCATGTACAAGTCAGCTCTCACTGATCCTCCTGTCTGAAGGGCATACCAACGCTCTCTCCATGTCATGTGACCGCTCTCCCGTGCTAAGGCAAACACGACGTCTCCGATGGCATCGTGGGTAGCTATCCGCTCTCCACCATGAGGACATCGAGCAAGATGGCGACCCGATGTGTCGAGCGAGACACCGCACTCGCAAGTGGATAGTGCCGAAGCAACAGGCTGTACCAAGCCTAGACGGAACCTCATCGCTGTAGAGAAGATAGTCGGTGCGAGTCAGAACGCTCTAATGCAAGGTCGAGCTATGAGCCAAGAGCTTGCGCCCTTGTCCGAACAAGAGCGGAGTCGAGCTCTAGTATCCCGTGGGATGGAAGGATCCACTAAGAGAGCATGGAGAACCTGCTGGAAGTGGTGCCCCGTCAGAGAAGACTGTAGTCCGCGAGATCCATCGGTAGCTAAGGTATCGAATCGAGGGTGTGCCTCACGTGCCTCAAGAGTCAGGCCATCTCTTGCCTCACGGAGACACATCTGTAGTGGGTAAGAACCATCCTCCACCTCTGTCACGTAGCTCTCTAAAATAGGTCTATCTCGCACGAGAAAACGACAACAGAGCCAAGGTGCTGAGAGGGCCCAACTACCCAAAAAGGCTGCCGGAGCAGTCTCCTCCATGGATAATAAGTCCACCCCGCCACATGATATCGGCAAAGATGTCTGCCTACGTGCGAGAGGTCCTGCCACACAGTCGAAAGTCCCCGGTCCTATGATATCGCCGAACACTCTCATGATCTTCCTATCAAACTCTCTAAGACGCGAGATGAAGATAGGAGATGGAGGTACTGTGCGGAGTAAGTAACTAGGACGTCGCGCAATGGAAGAATAAAGGATACCAAAGGCAACTTGAGGATCCTCCAGCATAGGGAGATCCTCAATATGCAAAACGTCCTCCGCTAGGGCAACATCTAAGAATTGAGAGACAAAGTCTTCTGTATCCACAAGTACTCCGAGGATGCGTAAACCATCAGTGGGGATAACAAATTCCTCCGGGAGCTGTAGGTCTGACGATATACCTATGGGAGACCAAGCCTTGCACTTTGACACCTTCACCCTCAGTCCTACCAAGGCCAATTGAGAGACAAGGTGGTCAAAGGCAACACCGACTTGGTCCGCCGGACCTACGATGTGCGTATCATCAGCTAGAGATGGAAAAACACAACCTAGAGTAGCCAAGGTGGTGGCCAAGAGAGCTCTGTAGTGAGCTAAGACAAAGAGAGGTCCATCCAAAGGATCTCCCTGACGAGTACCTGCAGCGGAGCTGATGACTGTAACCCCCTCTATCGTAGGACCGTGCTGATAGTAAAGAGAAGAAGGAGAACCATAGAACGATCGCACGAAAGGGATCAGACCCGCCAGAGAGCTCCCACCATCCATGAGCTCCCTAAAGATGGAAGTGTGAGAAACGCTATTAAAGGCGTTTTCCACATCCACCTGTAGGACAACCCAATCGGGATGGATGTCCAAGAGAGCTCTAATGCCGAAAGACACAGACTCACAACCTCCTGGTGTCGCAACTCCAAACTGATGTGGGCAAAGGTGGTCCTGAAAAGTATCTCGAAGCTGAAGGACAATGGTACGACTGATAAGTCGTAAGAGAATCTCGCCGATGGCTATCGGTCGAATCCCTCCACCATCCTTCGTCATGGTCAAAAGTCTAGCTGCCCCTAGTACCTGAGCTATAGACTGAGGAATATGTCCCTGAGCTACTGCTGTCGCTACCTGAAAAAGCTCCGTGAAACCACTAGAGGGGTCGTCTGTCTGAAAACAATCCCGTAGGTACTCGTAGACCATCCCAGACAGACCTCCAGAAGATAGACGTGGAGCTGTACACAAGGCCTGGGCAAACAAAGATCTATCGAGACATAATGGCTCCTCAGGCTGATAGTCCTGAACCTCAGGTGGTGAGGGATCACCCGGTGAGGGGTGAAGGGAACGCAACGCATCGATCGTCTCCTCAGTAGGACAAGCCAATGACAAAAGATGCAATGCTCTAGCAGCTCTACTGTACTCTCCAGCTTGACCTAACATCCTACAGCGTCGTATGCGAGCGGAAGATGAGACATCACGTGTAGAGGCAGACTTGCTCCTACTTCGTACTGCACGGACTGATTCCTCCTGTAAGGCCGCCCAATCACCAGCACGGAATCTCCGAAGACGGGCCGCCACCTCCCGATGTCCTCCTCTGCCACCTCGAGTATAATGGAGACACCATCGAGGAAGTAGAAGGAAAAGTAGCCACGCCGCCTCGTCCTTGGTGTTCCGTGCCAACATGTTGAGAGGTAGACGAAATGCTTGTCTCACTTCATCATGAAGAGTACGAGGTAATCGATGGAACAAACGCGGACAAGGGAAACTCGTCTCGAACAAACTCAGAATAGTGGCAGAGTGGACTCTCAACCACTCCCATGACTCTGGAGGAACTCCAGGAAGAAGGGCTAATGGTGCCATAGCGACTGCACGTGTAGACCTCCGATCTCGGCTAACCTGGGCATCCCATGTGGTCGTATCATAGCTCTTGTGCATCTTTCCCACATGAGATTTTACTCCTTGCGAAGTAAATAACTGATTGCACACCGAACATGGTGTGTCTCGAATCAGTCTCGATCTCATGGGAGAGAGAGTACCCATAGCTAAAGAAAAAACGATATCCGATCAAACGGTGATCGTAACAAAAACATCTCCAAAAAGAGAAAGGAACATAGAAGAATAAAACAAACAAAAAGAAAAAGAACGAAGAGAAAAAAGAAAGAGAAAGAGAAAGAAAGAAGAAGAAAAAAAAAGAAAAGAAAAAAGAACCCTGAACCCTCATATGTAAGGATAGAGAAAGACAAATACAATGAATGTGTCAAAAACTGTCAAAAGTCTCACAAAAAACCCTAAAAAGAGCAATCTCTAACCCTAACTTCTCAAAAAATCAAAAACTATTTAATACTCACTCATCTTTCTACCAAATGTGCCAATTCAAAAAGCAAAAGAAAGAAAAGAACAAAATAAAAAAGAAAATGTGAAAAAGATCCCCTATCACACTATACCACCCTCTCCCTCTCACTCTAAAGCTCCCTGTCCTATCCCTCTCCTCTCCTCTCCGCGCGCGCGCGCCGCTCCTCTCCCAGTCCGCCGAAGTGAGAAGTGTTGTGTCATTGAGGTGGATACTGCTGAAACCTTAATCATGTTTGCTCGTACCTGTAGCAAGTGAGAAGTGTTAATTGCATCGAAGATGAAGCTGTAGATATGGCATATAGAGCTGTAAAGCCAAACGGATATAGCAGTATGGAGATGTTCAAAAAAGTGGAGAGAAATAAACGTTACCTCTTGCAGATGCTTTACCTCAGCATCGAGAGTTGAGATTTTATCTTGCAAGCTGATCTGATCTTTCTCTACAGTAGAGGTAGCAGCCTCCCGCTCATATACTACTTTTCGGTACTCTTGAAGTTGTTCCAAGAGCGTCTGTTTTTAAGAACAGAGTTTTAGTATAGTGAAACTGAAATCGATAGAATAAAACCATACAGTGTGTAATGGATGTGCTAAAAAAGCTGAAGATGTGCTAAAGACAATCATTGAAACAAGCGACATTGTACTGTGTTTTTGAGCTTAGTCAAAGCAACCTCTTCGGACGGACGTGCAGTAGCAGCCCCCTGCGATAGCCTTCTGACGAGTTCCATTTCCTTTTTCGCTTCTTGGAGGTCATTTTCTCTTGTGTAATAGCTGCACAGATACCCTCCAGTTCATCTATCACCTTAGACCTCTCAGCTAAGAGACGTTCTTTCTCCACATTGGCTACATCAGCCTCAATTGTTGTTTGATCGACCGTGTTCTTATCCAATGCTCTTTTCTGCAATTCTGCTTCTAGAACCTGGTTGACATCAACACAGAACAGCCGTCATATTCACTGTTATTTACGATATACCAGTCGCTGATTCCCACGCTGTTGGAGTCGCTTATACATGTCCTTTTCGTGACTGATTGTGCTGTAATTTTTTGCGTTGAGTAGCACTTATTTGGAATGCAAACAGACAGGAATAATATAGACTTTGAAATCTTTCAACTTGGACTAATACCTCTTTTTTCCTCTTCAGTTCATTAACTGCATCCTCTTTCGATATGCAGATGGCCTCCGCCTCTTGTGCTTGTCTGCTTACATCATCCCACTGTGATTTTGCATTACGGATCTCACCATCAACGCAGTGATCAGGTTTTGCATTCGCGACAGTTGTCTTGCATGCTTGATATTTGTAGCGGTACCGCATGCAAACCCACGTCGGCATCTGATATGCTGGACAAAGTATCGAGAACTGGTTGAGGTGCGGCAGCTTCTTCTAATCTTGACTTCAGGACCTGCAAGTGATCATCACATGGAAGCACCAGTTGTCAGCGTTGTTGTTAAGACTGCACTGCACGGTATATGCACTGGCTACTAGTGAAAGAGAAGTAAGCCAAGTAAGATAATGGGAAGGTCAAATAGCAGTTTACTTCTAGTTGAGCTTGAGTTTCATGAAGCGCTTCTTCTTCAATGCGATAGGTCTCATTTGCCTGGACTGTCTGCACTCTGATGCGTGTTAGCTCTCGAGCTTCCTAGCGTAAATCAACATCCATCTGCTGTCGAGTAGTCTACAGAAGTTCTTCCGTGGAGTTCTTCTCCTGCATCACTCTGACGCTTTCTCTTAGTAGATCTTGTAAGACCTTTCTCTCGGCTTCTGCTTTTTCATCTACCAACATTTGCGGCACCCGAGACAAATGGAGTGTAAACATAGAACATAGTAAATATGACATCTGACAGCAACTATCAGCCAAGTAACAAATTTCAAATGCAACTGTAGGTAGGCATGGTTGACGGAGAGATGCAAAAAGAATGTGAGCTGTCGAAGATCATGGAATAGCGAACTGTTTCATCCAGCAAGTTGGAGTTTGTTCGTGGGCGGAGACAGTGAAGAATGATAATCTTTTCGTCATTGAAGAACGACTTCACCAGTACTTCTCTGTGTTCGAGAAGCTAATGGTAAGTTCTGTCGACCATATTATTCTTGTGATTTTCTTTTTTAGATTGTTGATTGTTTCGTCGTTGATCTTTCTTGATTCTTGTAAAAGGAACTCAAACTGTGGTCCTTTGACTAAGAGCATGCGTTCAAGGGACTCCTTTTCTATCCAACCAAAGAGACGTGGAGCTAAAGCCAAAACTCTGCTAGAGATCTCCCTCACGAGTTCGTTGATTACACGTGATGTGCGAAGAAGTACCTCGAGGTAACTGAGAAAGGAGACCTTGAACCCCTTGGAGACTTCGACACTAGATTTCGCAATTGATCACGAGAAGGCTCGCAAACAAGTTGTAAGTGAAAAGTAGCTTGACTCCGATGCAGGTATCGAAGTCCTAGTGGTGATAATCCCGGAATGGAGTGAGTTGCCTGGTTCACCCTTCCTTGTCTCTTTCTCCTTCTTACTAGTAAGGAGGGACTGAGGACCCTCGACTCATTCTCTTGTGTGAATTGACTCTCCACCTCTCTTCAGTTTAGGCTTAGGCTATGGCTGCCTTGTTATATGGATGCTTACAGTTCCCTGAATCTCAACACTTTGCGATTCCAATAGCACCATGAGCCAAAGAACCATTCAGGGGATGTAAGATCGTCTCGCCGGTTCCAGATTTACACTTTCCGGAGTCGAGATCCACGAGCAGAGAGGCTTCCGGTGACTTTGAGTGTCCTTTGCTCCGAAGTGCTTGTTCAGTTCGTTGCAAAGTAAATCGACATTACAGGCAGAAAACCTGACCTGTAGGAAGAAACTCGGCGTGATCTGGATTTTGTCTCAATGAGGCCTAGAAAAATCTGCGGAGAGGGGAGGAGAGGGGAACAGAAAGCGTTCTATTCAAAGTTTATTGAACGAATTAGGACAGACGACCGGAATTATGGAAGCTGTTTCCATCGCCACTCACGGTGATGAAGGATCATGCATGCACCAACGTACAGAACAGAGGGATCACACTTGACAGTCAGAATCTGACGAATAAATCTTTGTATGAATACGATCTGCGTTAGCTTGCACCTCGAATTAGCCATAAAGAACATGGAATATTGTCTTCGGATTACTTGTCCGACCATTTCTTCTGGCGATGCTCAGTCTGCGTTAGGAGCTGAAGGAACGGCACAGTTGTCCAGGGCTTTCCATCAGTTTCCTGCGAAAATGGGTAAGCGCTTCAGCTGGAACAGAACTGAAAGTGTTGATGCTGTAAGTCCCGCACACCCACAAGTCTCACGGGAGAACACAGTACTGCCCAGGTGAAGCACGAAAGAACAGAACGCCTAACGATTCCACATTCATCTAGTGGCACCTGCGACCAACGACAATACAGTTATGTATCATGTGACTCTGGTCAAGAGTTTAAATCCATCACTTTCGATCCATGCACACCCCGTAGAGTCCATGACAGAGCTGAGCCACATGTTGTTAGTAAGAAACCCACTCCATTTTCCTATTCTCTGGTGGCTTCCGACTCTCATTTCTCACCTATCCACGACATGACTGTGCCGCACTTCCAACACTGGTCATGCACGATACAGCCTGTGGATGAGCTCTTTTGAGCGTGGTAACATCTCGGAACTACAGTAACAGAAAATCTGTTACTGTAGTTCCATAATTGGATCATGCTCGGGTATTGCTCCTTGGTATTGATTTGGTGGAGGGCCGCGCGAACGCGAGCCCTCCTCTATCACAAATTATGACGTGCATTTTCCCACTTGGGGAAATGCTACGACTTGCCCCACCGAAGTGCAATGGAGGAGCTCATCATAGGTAATCGCCCTTCCGGTTCAGCGATAGGCCCCGCCCAGGTAAGTATGCTTCCTATTCTTCGGACACAGTTTATGTACCTCCACCAAGTGCACTAGAGCCACAACGCTTATTGTTCTATCTGACCCACGGTCTACCAATCAAGACGTCACTGTTCATCATGAGAACATAAGGGCTATTGTCCTCTCCCAAATACAGTAGATGTCAACCAATTTCCACGATACTCCTCGTAAGCAAGCCTTAGGTTATGATCAACCTTGAGAGTTCGATTTCGTTTCTCTGGTAGAAGCTGGTGGTGATTTAGAGCTTGACCTGAACAACTGCCTCCTGTAAGTGGAGAAATGAAGTGGGACTTAAACCCAAGTAGTATGTGCTTGGGCCCATCGAATCTGAAGAGGGAGAAGCCAAGTACTCACCACTGACGATCAAGGAGACGCAAGTGAAGATTCTGCCGAGCATGCATTCTCCTTCCTCCTGACTTCCTGACCTTCAAAAATTATTCTCATCATCCGTGTTGTCACTGTGTCTGTATTCGTTGGAAGGTGCCCCGTTCTCTTTACCAATTAGGACGGTGAAGATACGGTGGAGCACCAGACGAAATAATTTTGTGGAGCTTTTTGAGTAATGATCAGGTCTGAACATACTCGAGAAACTTTTGCTTGGCGGTTACGCGTGCTGACGGAGTGTTAAAGTGTGGAAAGTTCATGGTTCCTCGCTTACATTCTGCCATGAATCAAGCAAGTTTCACATTCTCATGTGAAAAAGTGTGTCTGACTTTTTCGATGAGAGTAAACTTGTCCTGCTCTCGATGAAGACTTGGGGGATGTAGACTCACTAGAAACGAACTCGAGCATGAAGACTCACTGCCTCTCATAACACGTATCAGAAGTGATTATTCGCTTTCACGTAGTCAGCTGCAAAAGAGAACCTCTTCTATCGGCAAGCGGAGCAGATAGAGTTTGCTTGATCTCCCCCTCAAGCACATATCCAAAATGAAAAGAGCTCTACGGAAATTCTGACCACAAAAGCCTTGAGGTTGTTACCTGCCCGCAGTTTTCTGTGTGGAATACACACGAAAAGAGATGCAGGGAGTCATTATTAACTGCGTTATGAGTAAAGGCGGCAGATCGTCTGCGTGTGTTTACATAGATTATAACTTTAGACGAGAGAGCAAAGTTAATTGGCCGTGACCCTGGTGGAAGTGACATAAAACGATCGATCGCTGGGATGAATTTGAGCATGCTATGGAGGACCCAGTGAACTTCACCAATCCGGTTATATAGAAAACGAGACGTGTACACATCACTCCGGAGTGAATGCTCAACCGTTCGTTTCCTACTTAGTCTTTTCGAACGCCAAGAGATACTCAGTAAGTGTCCTCTCAAGCTCACGAGGCTTTCCTACTTGATTTCAACGTGAGATCTGTACATTATAGACCTTCTAGAAATTCGCACGCGCCGGTCAAGGCACGGGCGGGGGTTTGGAAATAGTTTTCAACCAGCAATTGACGCGTCTCGGTTTCACCTCACTAACTGCGTCATTGCCCCAAGCGCAAAGATAAGATAGTATTGTCCAACCGTGCTTTATATTTCCAGACGGGTCTCCGTATCTTCCGCAGAGTTATGGTTTTATTCCCCTACACACGGAGCCTCTCTTAAGACTACAGTCCTCTCGAGCTCACACTCTTTCTCCTGGGTCTCCTGGACTCCTATCTTAGGACTCTTCTTGTCCAACGCGATTCAGATCCTACCCCAAAACACTTGTTTAACAAACCAGCTAGGTGAAAGGCGAAGAAAAGAACGTGGTGTGCAGAACCAAGGTCAGCAACGCTTCTTCAGTACGACATTACAGTACCTGGTCAATGTGACACACATCTGACCTTCAGGGAAGTGGTAGGACATTCAACAAACAATTGGGGAATATTTCTCTGACCGAATCTAACACTAAATCAAATATGGTCAAAGATCAAGCTGATATAGTACAGATAACAGGAGAATAGAGAAATATAAAATAGAAGCAGCAGCAAAAGAACCGTGAGTGAGTAGAAACAGGGGCGTGTCACAATTACCGAAGAAACAACAATTACCCCCTGCTTTAAGGGAGAATCGCACCCGGATCTGTTTCGTGGGAAGGAACTTCTTTCTCTCAGACTGGAGAATATGTATCTTAATATGAAACCAAGCTTTCTCCCGGAACCATAAGGACGCAAACTGAGTGTCGATCGATGGAGAGAGTTAGTGAAATTTAAAGCCTACAGAGACTTCTGGGGCATATATACTAATACAGCCTCGCGTGTACCCGACTCATATACACATGTAACTGTCAACAAAGTGTGCCAGCAAGTGATCTAAATCATACGACACTGCTAAAATCTCCCTCCACTTGGTCGCTGAACTAAGAATTGCCAAGAATTATGCGAGCAAAGTGTATGGTCTTCGAGTTCCAGCGTTGTCCTAACGGGGCATTTTACGGTACTAAGAGAAAGCGCGATTTATTTATTGTCCAGTGTCCTCTTGCCGCAGTGACTAACACACAGAAATTAGGATCTCAGGGCGAGTACAAACCTCTGATCATTCTGATTCATGTACATTTAAGCTCCAAGAATTGACCCTCATTCCTATAATCTGTGCAGAAACCGACAGGGACTCCATATCCAGCGTTTTTGCGGAGATGAAGAGTGTAAGAATGGACAGGGATGCAAGGAGAGGTTTGTTGACTCCGATTCTTCGTCTCAGCCTTCGCCCTCACAAATTTCCTGCGAGCAGCTCTGCAACATCCTCCACATCCACTTTGTAACACCTTGAATGATGGAATTTCAGGTAATTACCCTTTCCTTTTGAGTTCTCGGCAACGATCACAGATGTACCAATGCATTCGGTAGCTGAGAGACAATGCATGATGCTCTATTTCCAAAGTCCAAGTTTAAAGCCCCGTAATCCCACTTATTTTGTGTAGGTGGTGCCTCAATGAAGAGGCGTTCCAAATATTGAGATAAGCCGCTGTCTGTGTCCCGCACACGGTATTCTTTAGTAAAAGGCGAAAGAATAGTTCGCTCTGTGCTGGACACACGGCTGACTGGATTAAGCTACGTCGTCGACTGTTATTGTAGCTCTCACTGAGGTGCTCTTATCAACTGGACTTATGGGTAATGTCCTATACACCTCCTGAAGCGTAGCCGGTAGACATGCGTCTGTCTCGGGCCGAAGGAGAAGCCCCCGTGGGCATACTGCGCTGTTCCTCTGTACAAGGAAAGATTAGGCTTCAACAAAACGGTCCTTCCGCGCAGATGGGACTGACCTTCTTGAATGGCTGGATCGTGAAAAGCGAAGAGCAGATTGTAACTTGGCGGGGCACACAGAGGTAGGAGATCGACAATCTTAACGTCTCAGGCTGCTGTCTCCCATTTTGGTTCAATATCATCTATAACATGACTGCCGTCTGTAACCATCTTTTCGAGCATTTGAAATTCTCTGCTCTTACTCTCTTATCTTACATTCCCGAATAGCTTGAGAGCGAATTCACAAGCCCTTACACGAATCCAAACTTTTCAATCTGTATTCGCTTCAAAACCAACTGTTGAGTATCGATTGAGAATGTTCGAACGAAGGTTTTGTGGTTTCGCTGAACAAATTGAACAGAAAATTCTCTTTACACGGGAGAAAAAAGAAATATTCCTTTTCCTACTATTATACCCACACTGAGGGTTTTATATAAACAAGATTCACATATACATGCCTTCAGGAGAATGGTGTTTGAAATACTTGTGGGAATAAGATTTTGATCATTTGTGAAGAATACTTATAATAATAATAACCTTATCCATTTTCAGATGGAGAATGTAACATGGTCATCAGTTTATTACCTAACCTTTGATTGAGTAAAAAAATAATATTTATCATAAATCAATATTCATTTGATCTAATTCTTTCGGGGTTGAAGATTCAGAAGTGTGTGTTTACACGCTATGATTATGGGTTTTGTTTAGATATGTTTGTAATTTCCGGTTCGTCTATCATTTAATATTTTTGAAAAATCAAATTTTCATATTCATTGGTAATAAAATTCCTTATATATTGTTTTATATTTTCCTATACCAACAAGAGAAGTTCTCGAAGTTTAATGCATGTTTCAAAGACAGACTAGAGAGACTTTACCAAACTATATGAGGTATGTATATCGCTTCTCCGAGGAAAATTAATATTGTTCTGTAAGGGACACGACTTACTATATTCTAGAAAAGAAACAGAGATAACAAAACGTCTTTAAAAGTGCAAATTCACCCTATTCCGAGGCTTGTCTTCGTCTACACGTTCTCTCAATGCGCTTGAGATGCATAATATATAGTTTACCCAAGGTTAAAGCACTGAATAGATACACCCTGAGTATGATTCAGAGTGCTCTTGGTGACCTAGAAGATTTTATTTTACGAGTTTGTTTTAAGAGAATTAAGAAATTTAACGATTATGTAGAAAATAGTTTTGGTAATTATTCTTTCATTCTAACTTGGGATTTGTGAAAGAAGAATCAAATTAAAACTATTCACCAGCTTTACAAGTTATGATTCATCTCGAAACAAACTACTTAGTATTGACAAAAATATTAAAATAAAAGATTCCAGGGTATCTTGAAACAAAACAAAATCCTTTTTGCAGACTCAAAGAACACTGCGAAGACAAATGAAATATTATCTTTTAGGCTTTTATACTCATACTCTGGATTTAACCTGAAAAGAGCTTTTATGTACCCCAAACTATGGAGATTCTCTGACCATGTTAAAGCCGACCGTAATAATTCGAGGGATTTGAAGCTACGGTAACCCAAGGTTACTTCTATGAGCCCCTGGAGCTGCAGGAAGGCTTCCATGAATCCATCGGTTCTAGATCGTGGTAAACTTACTTTCACAAAATCAAGTTATTACTTGTTTATCTTAATTTCCTCTCTCATGATCTTTTCGCTTATGGTGGCGTGGCGTGACGTTTGAGAGTGACAGGCAATGTGCTAAGAGAATCGAATGAGACAAGGATTAGAAAAGGATTACTGCAAGCCAGTAAAGGAACGAAAGATACAATTTCAAGGATCATGTCAAGTTCGAATTCCGGTCGAATTCCTGAGATTTCGTTTTCTGTCGACATTCATTGTAGCTCTCACTGAGACGCTCTTGTCAATTGAGCTTTGGGTTAAAGTCCGAGTATACCCCTAGTAGTGTGGAGGTGGACATACATCTGTCTTGTGACGAAGGAGAAGCGTTCCGTGGACATATAATACTACGCTTGTCATCTATACCGTACAGTTTAACAAAAACGGTCCTTCACGTGTTGATGTAGAGAGCTGCTATGGGTTTGGCTTCACATGTCATTCATACGAGTTTTCAAGTTCTTCTTGATTGTCATCTGTTTCCAGTGATTTGCTTGATCAGCCCTCAGTTCGTTTGTCGAGCTTGATCAGCCCCTTCTTCATGAATATGTTTCTTGATTGGGTCTCTCATAGACAATCGATCGTTGCCTTAGTGACCATGTCATATCAACAAACAGGTCTTCATGCGAAGTTAGCTTTATGTTTCTTACATCTTAGCACATTTGCACTAGCATAAAAGTGATGGTCCAAAGAGCGAGAAGACACAAGAGCGAGAAGACACATTTTCAAGAAATTGAAAACGATACAAAGTTTCATCGAGCGATTTGAGAAATGTGTAGAAAATTGATTCGTAGGGAGACACTTACGTCATATTTTTTTCGCTTACGACCTAAGATTGAGTTGTTCTTCGTAATCGATGAGCCAAGCTCTTCGTTCTTGATGCCTATGCGATCAAGAGTTCTTTTTCTACGCATAAGAGAAGATCGTAAATAGATCGCTATTTGTTGTGCGTTGTGAGTGAAGTTAAGTCGTAAAAGAACGATTTATGTCAATTTTTCACTTCTGGTGGCTAAATTTCTCATTTTTCTCTGCAAGGAGAACTCCAAACTGCTTGTTTGGGGTGTCAATGAGATCAAGATAGCCAGATCTATCTATCAAAGAACACGGATCTCAGATCAAGCGATCTGTTTTGCGGTTGTATGTGATTTTAAGTCGCAGGGAGGAGGTTTTGAAGATTCGATCACCTGCTAGCGAAAATCAGAGATACCTCAACTACAAGGAGTCAGATCTGAAGGTTCTTGGAGCCAACAAAGTTAAGAAGGAAGATCCTATCCACATCTGAAGATCGTTTGGCGAAAAGAGAAAGTTCTCAGATATACTTTTTTGATTTCTGTCCTTTTGGACTCGTTAGAGTTCTGTTCATTATGTGTGGCTTGTGGTAGCTAGTTTTAACTAAGGGCTTGTACATGGATGTTGTTTGGATCAAGGTTTGAATCGTGGGATACTGGTGCAAAGCTTTTTTTTAGCAAAGGGATGATTCTTTTGCTTTGAGCTGCATTTTGGTAGTTTTGGATCTAGGTTGGGATTCAGAGACTTGTTTTAGGAAGTTGGGTGCAAATTATAGATCACTCAGGTCTATTTCTCAGTTTGTGTTCATAAAGAAAAAAGAACGAGAGTGTACATAAAGTGAGGGTTGATATATCTTGTGAAGCTTGTTCTCGTGGTTGTTTATCTTTCTTACATCTGTTCGGCACACGATATCTCTGCAACCAGGAACCTCGTGTTTTCTTAGATAATCTTCACAAAGTCAAAATTTCGGAGCGGAGATTTCTTCTCTGTTTGAACTTTGAAGAGAAGATTGGCAGTCATGAGTGGGGACTAGAATGATGACGGAGATGAGACTAGTGGTTTGGATGGACTACCAAAGGTGCAGTTGGATCCAGCGATCACATCAATGTTTCAAGCATTCACATTGTTCTTATAGCAACAACAGTCTGATGAACGAAATGAAGTTTTGACAACAAAGACGCTTCAAGCAGTGATCAACAAGATTGAGCAATGTGATGAGAGGGATGTCTCAAGATATGTGAGGTATTATGTGAAGGAGATGGAATTGAACCGAGTATCGAAAGATGAGATGATTGAAACATTTGAGTTGGTAGCAGCTCTAGATTAGAGCTCACGTTAAAATGCTAAAGAATCATTTTGACAAGGGTTGGAGACGTTTACTCTTGCGTTGATGAACGAGTACTTCTTGGAGGACTCTGATCGGATCACCAAGAAGTCATTCTTGGAGTGGGTTGAGCAACCGAGGAAGGATTTACAAGCTATTGAGTTACTCAAGCAGTTTGAGAAATAGTTTTCTCGGTTGACCAAGATGGACAAGTTATGGTTGCAGTTCAACAAGATAAAGTTATTTCTTCTGTAGAAGAGAAACTAGAGGTATTTCTGGAGGATCCATAGAAAGACGATGGATTGATCAGTAGTTGACAGAAAGTTGAGGAAGCGGTTGGTCTGCTTACCAAGAGGGAGCGAAGATGAGAAAAAGTTCTCATCAGGAGACCAGCACCAGCATCGACTATTGTAGCACATGTTCCTGTAGTTCAACCAATGGTTAGTATTGCTAGACAAGTGATACAAGTTACTCTTGTTGTTCTAGTTGTCCAAGCACCTTCTAGTATCTCCAAAGAAGGATGATTCAAGCCTTGAGGAGACCATGCGTGGAGTGCGAGACTTGCAGATCAAGCTCACAAGACTGGAGGAGTAGGGTTCTACAAGCGAGACAAAACTCGTTGGGAAGCAAGGTTGGATCCAATGATGTATCTGGTGCGATGGTATCGACCATCCTGCTACAAAGATGGGAAAGTAGCATTGAGAGATACGGGTGCGCTTCTTAAGATCAACTTCGGCAGAAGAGAGATGAAGAAGTTGATTGAGGATCACTTATCGGCACAAGCAATTACAATAATGGAGGATGGAACCTAAAGGTACAAGGGTTGAAGATGGAGATGAGAGAAGATTGACGAGCATGTTGAGCCAAGTGGATTGTGATCATATGTCATCTCCATGAAATAGAAAGAAAAGATGACATGTAAGACACTATTGAAGATATCTACTATAATTTGAAAGGATAGTGGATGGGATGATCTAATAGAAGCTCTACTGATACATGCTTACATCATCAAGAACCAATAGGAAGCGTTGTTGCAAGAGAAAAGAATGCGAGATTAAGAGAATGCAGGAGAAAGAGCTTCTTCTAAGAGATAGACTCGAGAGGAGAAAGTTCGTCAAGAGTTTTGAGATGCAAGACTCAATATTTATTGATGAATGATGGTCATTCTTCATCGAAAGAAAGAGCAAAAGAGCAGTAGAAGGAGAACGGTAAATCAGCTGCATACAAACTGCAGTCGAACATCAAGGCTGTAACAAACTTGAAAGGAGTCGAGAAGATCACATCCTAAATGCGAAGGTGGAGTTTATCTTAAGGGAGGTTTTGTGCATTACTAAGTGTGAGTTTCATGATGTCATAATCAGCATTATCACACAAAAATGATAGCTTGTGGATGAGATTGTTTTATCACATGCTTTGGATATTAGAGTGTCAATGGATGAGAAGAAAGAGCTTGCAAAATGCAATGTACATTCCTCAAACGAAGAAAGAGATCGAAGGTGTGGGATATATTTTGCGGATGAAGAGGAGGATGGGAAGCAAAGCTCAAGTCATTACAGTCACAATCATTGAGCTCGAGCTACGACAGAGATACTGGTGAGGATTGGAGATTTGGATGAGCCGATGGTTGCTCTAATGAATCGTGGATAAGAAATCAACATCATGTCGAAGGAGTTGTATAAGAGAAAGAAGTGATTTATCGACAGAAAGCATAGGTAGGTCATAAGGACAGCCAACAACACAAGAGGAGATATGTATGGAGCTTGCCTAGACGTTAGAGTACAGAAAAGTGATGTTACTATCGAGCAAAAATTTTGTGTTCAAGAAGCAACGTCATATTCGCTCATCCTTGGATGAACCTTTCATCACAACCACTCGAATGGAGATGAGTGTGCTAGATGACGGATCTGTTTATGCTAAGATTCAAAGAAAGAATGAAAAGAGGAGGTACAGTTCTTGAATGTACTGTCAAATCATGAGCACAATCGAGATCATTTAAGAAAGAAATTGCTTTCAAGAGTGAGTGAAGAGTTCAAGGATTTTCGTTATAGACAGTGGATAAGAAGGTTGCATAGTGATACGCAAGAGAAGGTACTTTTGCTTGAAAGAGAAAGTGTCTTTTGTAAAAGATTTGTCGGGTTTTCAAAGTGTGAGATTGCTATTTACAAGAAGATTGAAGAATTGAGAAGAAAAAAATAAAAATATTTGTGTTAGCTTGAGTCGGTGTCGAGAGAATTGGTGAGCTAGAATAGGATGAATCGATTTCTGCTATGGATAGATTGGAAGATCTTTTGCGAGAGATCACATCTATTGGATGGGAGGATATGAATAAAGTTCTGCAGATTCATGCAAGGGAGGTCTATTCAATGATCAAATCATTTCGAACATCTGAGATTTACGTTGAGACAAAATACAAGACAGTGGATAAGAAAGTAAAGCCAGTAGTCCCTTACCGGATGACACTAAACAACAAATGGATCGAGCTTCAAAGGAGAAGAGTTTGAAAGATCTTGCAATGATAGGGCATAAGTTCACGGACCAGACTCTTGAAGAACTGAAGATTGGATATGATGGGTCTCTTCTGTCAAAAGAAAGGAAGTGCTTCAAGGAGATGCTTTCACGACGTGAGAAAGCATTTGCTTTTGTACCTGATGAGATTGGATGTGTACATCCGTACGTTATTATCCTGATGGTTATCTTCACAATACCGCATGTATCTTGGATCCTAAGATCAGTTCCAATACCATGGGCTCACTTGTCTAAACTGGTGGAATTGCTGAAAGAGAAAATGCGGATGAAGATCTTGTAGCTGTTGTTTGCACCGTATTCAAGCAGATGGTATACGGTGTCAAAGAAGAATAGGTCGTTGCGATGCATCCAAGACATGTAGCCGATGAACATATTAACAATCAGAAATGTTGAGGTGGGATCGATTATGGATGAGTTTGCTGAGGCGTTTGCAAGAAGAGAGATTTACTCAATGAGAGATCTTTACTCGATGTGTACCTTACCAGATTGAGCTACCAACTCGATGACATACATGATGAACGAGATGAACAGAGTTCTAAAAGACTTCATCTCTGAGAAGAAGATGACGTTCTTGGATGATATTCTTATCGAATGACGTAAAGAGGATGTGAAGGATGAAGCATTAGATCAAAGGGGGTGTTTATGATACGTCATCGATCACATCATAGATTGCACGAAGATCTTATCTCAACATGAGAAAATTCATCTCACATTGCCGTGCTACATGACGTCTCATATCAGATGACAAGTAAGACCATTACAAGAAAAAATAAGGACTTTGTAACTACTGTAAGATTCTTGGTCACTTTGCTTATGAATGTCGTAAGAAATGGAGAGATGTCCAACTTAAAGAACTCTGGTAACTTGGCAAAAATGATGTATGAAGAGCGTACTCGAAATGACGACTAGTATTTTTCTTCACTGCACTAGTAGCTGCTGATTTGAATGAAGGTTGGTGGATTGACTCTGGTGCGTCAAATCATATTACAGTTCGAAAGAGTAGTTTGAAGATTATCAGCCGATGAATAAAGTTCTCATGATTGGAATTGGAGATGGAAAGACGTATGAGGTACGAGGTTCTGGTGATATCCGTGTACACCTACCTTCGGACCAAACACGAAAAATTCAAGAAGTTTGGCATGTTCTCGGTATAGTGCATAATCTCTTGAGTGTTGGAAAAATTACAGAGATAGGTCTCTGAGTTACTTTCGATATAATCGGTTGTATAGTGCATGATATGAACGATCACAATCATATTATTGCGACAAGAGTGAAGAAGAGGAAACTTTACGAGTTAAGAGCAGATATTGCTACATCACCGATGGTAAGTGCATTTCAAGATGAAGTTGTCTTATGACATCACCGGCTCGGACATTTTCACTACGATCAAATGTGCAGACTAGACAAGGAAGAAATGCTGATTGGTCTATACGAGCTACAGTTTGAAACAAGAATTTGTATTCAGCATCAGAAGTAAACAGAAGAGATGCAAATTTGAGAAAAAAACGCACAGAGGGCATTGAACTTTCTTGATCTTATTCACGTTGACCTTGGGACCAGTTGAAATAACGTCCCTTGGAGGTGCAAAGTACTATCTCTTGATAGTAGATGATTATTCATGGAAAATATGGACATATTTCTTTGTTTGAAAGTCGAAGACATTTCAACGTTTGAAAGAATTCATTACACACATTGAGCTCCAGACTGACAGGAAGGTTAAAGTCATCCAATCAGATCGGGGAGGAGAGTTTCTATCAAAAGAAGCAAAGAATTATTTCACGAGCAAAAGGATTAGCAGACAACTAACTACTGCATATACACCACATCAAAACGGAACAGTCGAACGTAAGAACTTAGTGATGGTTGAAATGGCCAGGAGCATGCTGAAAGAAGCATCGATGTCCAACATTTTTTTGGCAGAAGTGGTCCTAACTGCAAACTAGTCAGCACATAGCAAATGAGGTCAATAGATGACTCTCTTGTTCAAGCTGCAGGCGCCGTTTGGTGAACTGATGCATTACGTAATACCAGAGGTCACGCATAATCTTGAGTGGAGCGTTGCAGCAAATAAACTTCTCCACGTTAGGAGTGACCTTTCCGTAACGTGATAAGGGGAATGCACACCTTGAGTACGTAGGTATTGAGCAAGCTCTCTCCAGAAGCATCGAGTGTCATAAGGACATCGTTGTATCTGAAAATGTGCAAACACATTACTGATACGAGTTAGTAGGCTTCAAGCAGCTGGTTTAGGTTTATTTCGAGCTTGGGGTGGATGCGAGTGTTAAATCTAAAAATCATTCAGAAACAAAATATTTACATTTCACGAGTTCAGCATAAAGAAACGCGAGAAATGGCTTCTCGGCTTTTTTCCTGAAGTGACAGTGCACATTCATACGAAAGATGTTGCACACGTGGGGAAACCTTCGCCATATCTCCCTCCAACCTCTTCTGACGATCGCTGATAATAACCGTCTCAGCTAATCTATCCCATGTATAGCTTCTTTTAGAAGACCGCAGAATCATGTCTAGTTCTCTGTGTCCTCCATAGGAGCTACTGCGAGAATGATAGCTTCATTCGTGCAATCTAGTACAGACGCAAGGAAAATTTGACATGGATATTTTCTACTCTTGTTGTGACACGCATCTAGACATATTACTTTCTGACTCAAGTTATAAGCACTCCTCGTAGCACTTGGACATATAAAGAATCGACTGAAAGTTTGTGGATTGTTCTCTCAAGTGCCCCAGTCTACCACTACCACCAAATCGATATTTTTGATGCATCTACAAACAGATGAGATGAAATGAAAAGGATGAGCTTGAAAATATGGTGCACGTTTATTAAACGTGGTCCAAACTTCATCCATCAAGTTTCGAATTGGAGTATTAGAGTCGATAACAACTCTGTTACACAACACATCGGTCAAAAACTCTGAGTTCGAGGTAGGTCCAGAGGTGTGTTACAGATCACACACAGTGATCTGAATTTTACCACTAAACTTTCCCCTTTGTGCACTCACTCTCCACAGGCACAGCTACAAGACATTGCTAGTAGTAGATCCAGAGCCATAAAAGCTCGTCCGACCAGTAGTCAAATATCGAAGCTTTTCTCTGCATCTGTCATTGACAGTAAGTTTTCTAGGCTGAGCGCCTGCAAGCCCGGTCCTTTTCGAACTTTCCTCTCGTCTTCGAGTCTGTCTGCGTCTTTGAGAAAACTCCGAGATAAACTCCGGGGTTGACTGCTGGGTGATGTTTCTACAAGCCAAAGTTGCTAACTGTGATGTTACTTTTCTTGTGGACACAGGAGCGACTCACTCCTTCATAAGTCCAAAATTGATGAAGAAGTTTGGCTTGTCTACCTCCAAGGCAGACAAGTCTATTCAGGTGTGCTTTGCCAAGGGCAAGACGTACCAAACTTCTGAAGTGATCTTCCAGAAGTTCGCACATGCTAGTTAAGGCACGGACGGGGGTTTGAAAATAATTTTCAACCAGCAATTGACGCGTCTCGGTTTCACCTCAGTAACTGCATCATTGCCCCAAGCGCAAAGATGACACAGATCAGTTAGATCGTAGAATAAATGATTTCACAGACAGTGAGCGGTCTTGACATTCTTCCTCTATTTACGGATCCTCTCTACAGACTACTTACAGTTCTTTAGAGTTCAAATAAAAATAGTTACGACTGAGTTATCGAATGGTATCAAAATAAAAACCTAGAATGTATAAATAGAGGAGAAGAGAAGAGCTTCTCATCCTTGTTTTCATCTCGTCGTAATGACAATATGAGCAATACAAAGAGAGTGTGATATTTTAGCATGGGAGAACTTGAGAGACGTCGTTAGAATGGATAATTTGGATAATTTTAGTTGATGAGTTTAGGGGTGTGTGAATGATTAAACTTAGCATTCTTCTCTTCAAGTTCATGGTGTGCTTCCATCAAAGCCATCAGAGGTGACCCCTGAGTGAGAAACAGACCCAACATGTGCAGATTCATTAATGCCTATCGTGGAGGTTGAGAGATTGAGGGGTAGTTGATCGATAAGATCACGGAGGGTTTACAAAGCGACTATGTGATTGACGGAGTGTTGGTGCAAGATGGAAAATCTCTAGCGTTGTCAGAGCGAGAGTCTTTCTTGGGGAGGGCGAACCTCCTGACTGTGATCGATCCAAGAAAACGACCAGAAGAGAAAAACAAGTAGCCGCTGACGATGAGATCTCCAAAACCCTACTTCTTGCGTCCACCAATTACAAAAACAAGCACTCAAACACACCATGGGTACACAGATAGGTCTCTCAAGATTCAATTAACTTTATTACAGTGTCGTCTGCACCACCAATTTCTCCAACTGTACAGAAAATCTCTCTCTTCCTCTCCTACGCACCTCTCTTCACCCGTCAAGCCAAAAGTCTACCCAGTACGTCTCAATCCGAACCTAATAGAGAAATTCAGACCCCTGAATCTTATTCTTCTGCTTGCCCCAACTGAAACTCTCAGAAATCTGATCCAACGTCGATCAAAAGTCCTCTGTAGATTTCCAAACGATCTCTCTCAATAGAACTGTCTCTTGAGAGTAATTTCTCCCCAGAACAGTTTATTTAAACAACGTCCAAGCCTAAAACTCCTGCCTCTCTCTCTTACGATGCTCTCCCAATTCAATCTGTGAGCAATTTGACCTTCTCCAGCCTCCTAGCTTCTCATGCGTGTCCTCGACCCCCAATCCTTAATCCTCCTCCTTCCGCTTCAGTTCTCTCAGAAAACTCCCTTGAAAAGTGTCCCCGATCTCCAGCCGCCGCATGTATTAAACCTAAAAGTTAAGGCCTCAGCTTAAGCTGCCCCCTGCTGTCCTTATAAGTGCAGTCACTTATCACAAGCAGGCCCTAGCTTAAGCTGTCCCCCTGCTGTCCTTATGCGTAAAGGGCTTTATTTACAAAGTTGGCCCCTTTTTAATACAAGTTTCACAGTTTCCTCCACAAACTCTACCCCTTCACTAATAAAGGTTTTCATAGCCTCATTCCCCATCTTAAGCTGACTCGATGATTATTTAACGAATTAACAAAAGTTTCCTGTGCTCTTGATGCCATCTTGATGCCATCCTGAATATACTACAAGCCATCCAATGTAGACCGAAGCCCCAACACTTATGAGGCTGCCCCACAAGGCTTACAGCCCCCCCATATGCGCACCAGGTATCTCCCATAGTATATTCAGGATGGCATGCGGAGGCTTAGGCTAGGAAGCCCACGATTAAGGGACATACCGGTCTCCCGCCCTAGGTATACAGGACGTGGCTGCATATCCAACATAGACTCCCGGATTACAGCCCCCCATATGCGCACCAAGTATCTCCCATAGTATATTCAGGATGGCATGCGGCGGCTTAGGCCAGGAAGCCCACGATTAAGAGAGATACCGGTCTCCCGCCCCTAGGTATACAAGACATGGCTGCATACCCAACATAGACTCCCATCCGGGAGGTCAACATGCCAGAATAGGAACCAGAGGCCAGGAGGGATTGATCCTGAGACCACTTCCCTCCTAGACAGGCGCCCTATCACTGGGATGGCCTTTGGTTCCGTTCAAAAAGCTTTTACAGTCAGTACATATGCTTTACTAAGGAAATTTTCCTGTAAAGTCTTTACTAGCTTTCTCTACGCTAACTTCTCTATACAACTCCGGTTTAAATGAGTAAATAGTCAAAACTATAGTATTTGTGAACACCTACACACCTATGCAATCAGATTTTGAGTTCGAGTCACGAGTCAGAATCGACAGATTTCCCTCTTTCGCATATTTCTCAGTTTAAAACACGTGCTAACTATTACTTAAAGCACTTTCTGTCAAAACTGGAAGCACGAAGCCGCTCTCCTCGTCGAGCTCTGCATTCTGGTGTCTTTCGACTCCTTTAGGGTGATATTCCAACTCAAGCTAGGGGGCAGCTTGTCAAGCACCACCCCAGCTTAGCTCCTGCCCAGCTTGATAAGCTACAGGGCAGCTTCTTTACACAACAAAGAAAAGATCTCTTTGCAACTAGTTTTCACTGTACAGACCCATGTACAACACGACATTCACCTCGTCCAAACCTGCACATCCTCTGGTATGTGCCAATCCGTCATTGATCGTCGTGGTCCTCCAAATCGTCTTCGCTCTCCTCGAACGTCTCAAAAAGATCTTCACTTGCTCCTGTCTGCTCTGAACTTAAGAACTCAGCTAGCTCTACAGTCTCCCCTCTCTTTTTGAATAGCTTCACTTGTTTCCCAGCAAATGGAAGTCTTAAATGCGTGCCATCTAGCTCTTGCAAGGAATAAGTAGCATTATGATGTACATCTGAGACAAGGTACGGGCCAAACCACCTTCTCGAAAACTTTCGAACTGTAGAGTGTTGGTTCTCCAATGTGCTGTCGTATACCAACACCCAGTCCCCAACTTGTATTGGTTTTGGCCGAAGTCTATGAGTCTTATCAAATCTCTCCTTGTTCCCAAGTCGAACCGCCTTCAGCCGGAGCTGCGCTTCAGCGAGATCCTCCTCTCTACATTCTAGCTGTATGATTCATAGTGAGAGAAGTTGCACACGGTCCACATTGTCCTCCCATGGCAAGGTAGCCCAGGTAGGAAAGTCTTCTTCTGCTGGCATCATCGGTTTCTGTCCTAACATCAACTCAACAGGCATGTACTCTGTAGTAGAACAATGAGTTGTTCTATCTGCCCATAAAGCAAAAGGGAGTAACCTGGGCCACTCTCTACGCTTACTGTCATACGCCTTCACCAAAGCCTGAACTATTGATGGATGTCCTTGCTCGCTCTTGCCAATCCCCTCTGGATTCATCGCAGTAGTAAGCTTGAGCTTCACACCATATCGAGCAAAAAATTCTTTTGCTTCTGTACCACGTAGTTCTCCTCTATCTGCCCGTAGTCTTCCTACAGACCCATATCTACAGAGAATATCCTCAAAAATAAACTTACATATCCTCTCTGTGGTCTTCGTTCTCAAAGCTCGTCCTTCTACAAAGTTGGAGAGATCCTCACGAGCTAAAACTAAATATCGCATCCTCCATAACCCCAGAGGCATTACTACCAAGTCGAGAACCCACTGGAAGTGAATGCAAGGCGGATAAGTTGGCACAAGACCGTCCCTATACCGGATCTTTGAGTAGAATTGACAATCTAGGCAAGAACTGACGTAGTTCACCACATCCTGATACAGACCTTTCCATCAATACCTTTCCTTCAACTTGACGTAGGTAGCCCAAATCCCTCGATGTCCGGCCCACAAAGTATCATGGAACTCCTTCATTAGTTGTTGCTTAGTCTGCAGATCGTCCACTACTCGTATGAACATTCTATCTCTCCTCTGCGGCCGTCTCCAAAGATACCCATCACGTAGAAGGTAGTTGTAAGCTTGTTTCCTTATCTCTCTGAACTCTACTTTGCTCCACCTCTCCTGCCTCTCCAACAAGCTCAGATAATACCCTATGTCACGAAGTCTACCTGTGTAAAGCTCCTCTCTAAACATCAACGGCTCCAAGTTTGTAGCCCGTCGATTAACCTGACACTGAGCATCCTTTCTCTCTTCTTCCTCAGCTTCTGAAATCATGACATCCTCATCCACAAATCGAGCCCTTGACAACATATCTGCGACCATATTCTCCTTTTCTTTTATATGCTTCAACTCTAGATTCAAGCTTCTAATATAGGCAATCCAACGTAACATTGCTATGTCTGGCGTGGTACAGTTGGATATCATGCCTAGTAGAGGTAGACAATCCGTTTCTAGGACTACATGAGCACCAATCAGAAACTCACGTTCTGTCTTCATTGTTGTCACCGCTCCCCACAACTCACGCTTCACCTGAGGATAGTCTCGTTGCCTGTCTGTCAAGATCCTAGCTCCAAACCTAGAGGTAAGCCGTATACCATCCGTATCATCTTGACCTATCGCCCAACCAATCGCCTTTGGACTAGTATCTACTGTGACAATGACAGGTCTCCCACACCCGTAGTCTACTCTTCTCAGAACAGGTGGAGACTGTAGAGCCTCCTTCAACCTATTCATAGCTTCTCGATGGACTGAGGTCCATACAAACCGCTTACCCTTCCTCAATAATGCATACAAAGGCTCAGCAACATGAGCATAATGAGGAATGGATAAACGATAAAATACGCAAGCACCTAGAAAACATCGAACCTCTGTGATATTCCTACAGTCTGCCATCCTAGCTATGGCTTCAACCTTCTCCGGGTTTGGTCGCCTTCCAAAAGCTCCACACAGATGTCCAACCACTAAAATCTCAGACACACCAAACTTGGACTTAGCTCCCGACAGGGTGAGATGTACCTCCTCTAAGCGAGTCAAGATACGTTCTACATCCCTGATATGATCCGCAACAAACCTTCTACACCCACTCGCAAGTACTGCTTCATCCTTGTCTTCAATCGCGCAGCCCTTTATAAGAATATCATCTAGAAATGGAATGGTAACATCAAGCACAAACTCCCTTAGTACCTTGTGCATCGCATTCTGCATATGAGCCACCGAGTTCGTTACTCCTTGTGGAAGAGTACACATCCGCATCAATCCCAGGGGCGTACGCATAGTAGTTAAATCTCTATTCTCCACAGCCAGCTGGAACTGATCATAACCAGAATATAGATCTCTTATTGAATAGATAGCTCTCCCTGCAAATGCCTCTGCTACCTCTTCAATCACAGGACCCGTCCCAACGTTACGAATAGTTACGTTATTCACAGGTTGTAGGTCTTGAATAAAACGCAAAGCTCCTGACTTCTTGGGCACAGTGAACCACCTGTTAGAATATGGTCCCATAGACGGCTCAAGTATCCCCATCTGTACCTTCTCCTTCAACAACTCGATGAGTTTAGGCAACAAAGCACGAGGAACTGGGATCGGTTTCAGGTCCCAAGACACATGAGGGATTGTGAATATAACCATAGGCGCTATAACCTGCGGGTCCACACAACCTATCTCCTCTGCTGAAAAAGAGAATGCTTTATCATGCTTTACTACCATCTGTTCAAACACTGTCTTCTCGACCTCAGTCAAGAATTCACCCCCTCCTATCTGGAGCTCCTTCAATGTCTCCTCAGTAAACTAATGCCCTATTCGTCTATGATCATGCAATATAGGCTTAGTCCCCACTAACTGTACTTGCTACTGGGAGTTAATAGGTAGTTGAGCTGCTACCGGTCTTACCTTTCTCAGTACACATTTGTACTTCGCATGGACGTCTGCTTCCTGAGGGAGTGCACACCAACAACTTGCTTCTCTCCTCTCATTATTCTGCATCGGATGAGGAAAGAACTGCACGTATGTAGCAATCTCCTCATATATGCGTCGAGAGTGGATAGGGATCACCGTCACACTATTTTCCCTTTTCATCAATCCACTCACATTGTCTAACCAACCAACAACTGACTGTACAGACATAAACTCTTCAAACAAACCAGAAACCACTTCGTCTTCAGATAGAACTCCTACACGCCACAACTCTGATACCTGTTTCACCATCCATCTTTTTGTATTTTCCTCCATATCTTCAACTCTTGTAAACCGACTCTACCCATCTCCCTCAAACATCAGCAATCCAGACTGCCAACTCTGTACACCACACTTGTCTCCAGACCTCTGTACATGTCTCGCTTCCAACTCTAACGGGACCTCAACAGCAGGTTCTACACCCCTGTCTTCCCGCTCTACGGGAGTCGACTGCGAAAACCCTTACATCTCTTGGTTTGAGAATCTCTAAGGGTTTGTCGGTTCCGCTCATGTCTTGAACGAACCGTAAAAAACTGCACTGAGTACTTATCATCAGGACTCCGAACTCTGGCATAATGAGACCCATCATTCATCACCTTTGTCTCCATTCGAACAACGGTGATGTATGGCTGGCCCAGTATGACAGGATAGGAGGCAGACGACTGTACAAAGAAATGCTGATCAACCTCTACATCCCCAATCCTTGCACGTATATTGGGACAGGCTCCGTATAACTCACCCTTTTGGTTATTTGCAGCTCGAAGCACCCAACCATGATTCCTTTCGATTGGCCACTGTCCCTTTTCATACACCTCCGTGGAAATGATGTTGATCTCCGACCCGTGATCCACAAGTGCAGGTACTGGCTCAGAAAGTCTCCCAAGTGGAACCTGCGTCCCAGTTGTTGCTCTTGTCCAGTGCTTTTCCTTGAAATCGCTGTCTGTGCTTGACCTATCCTCCTCAAACTCTTCGTCTTCGTTCTCAATAACAGCAGGACCAGCAACCCATACTTCGTATTCATCATCTCTGAATCCATCAACACCAATAGCATCTACCACACCAACCATATGACTGCCTACTTGTTCAGTCAATACCTGTCTCTTTCTCTTCATGATGTCGATTATCAATTCATGAAACTCTCTTTTGGCGATACCTAGTACATCGCGAAGAGTAAACTCAACTCTAGCATCCAAAATGCGTTGCTCCAGAACAGCACGTAAATCTGTTGTTGTTCCGATGTCTACCGCCAACTTGTAAGCTGGAGCTTTCCCCTTCTCCTGTGCTGTAAACCTTTTCCCTCGCACTCTATCCGTAGCAGTAGGCTCTTGTGGTAAATCATGTACACCTTCCATAGGATCTACTGTAGGTGGTGGTGCTGTAGAGGTAGAGGGCATATCTTCTGCAGCAGGAGACCTTCCAGTTGGTATAGTTGGCGATGGTTCTGCTGCTCTCCTTCTTGTAACTCTCCGACGTTCACCGTCATCTGGTACCCCTGCGTCTAGGTCGGAAGCATCTCGTCTTCTCTTGTTTTCCACCATAGCATCTTGTTCGCTACTCGCTTCTAAAAAAGCTCGAATAGAAGTTGCATCTACTGGATCTCTCCACCTAGTAGCTCTCCTAATGCTTCCTGCACCTCTCTTCATCATTTCAACTGAGACCTCATTAGCCTGCTAACCATAGTTGGATTAGCGTGCACCTCAACCTTCCCTGTATACACATCAGCCTCTACAGAATCCGCAGTCATCGCTGTAGTATTCGCGCCAGTAAGTGCTAGAAGAGAACTCCTCATTCCTCCTCTCCCAAAATACGTGTTAAGAGGCTGCCCCGTGGCGGTTAAATACAGCCTGTTATTCTGATAATTGACTACGCCCTCCTGCAAGACAACCGCCAAGTCTTGACAGTCTCCTCTGAGATGATCTGGACTATCACACCAAATACATCTTATGGTAAAGGTTCCTCCTACAGGTCGAGCACCTAGTGCAACAGGTCGTTGGTCTCTCCTCAGGTCTGCCATCTCAACCCTCAAGTCTCTCAGCTGTTGAGTAAGTTCTTCTATCAAGTTATGTTGATTTCGGTTCTCCACAGATCGCTGCTGCTGTCTAGGTCCTCTCTGTGCTGGGATAGGTACTGCAGGCACTTGAGGAACCACTTGAGGAACCACTATGGGTGCTTGAAGAATCACTATGGGTGCTTGAGGAATCACTATGGGTGCCTGAGGTATTACAGGAGGAGCTACAGGAACATGAGGAGCTACTCTCTGCTCTGACAAGGTCTCTAGCTGCAGTACCATCCTACCACGACGTTGTCTAGCAAAGGTGGATACTGCTTCCTCTACTCTCCTCCAATCAGATGTAACTCCCCCTTCAGCCCCTCGATCAGCCAACATGAAATAAAGCCTATCTGCTGTGAACTCATCCAGAGCCCCTAAGAACAACTCTGTCTTCCTAGCATCCAACGTCAACCTCTCTAGACCAGAAAGCTGAGAGTACCTCTTCTCAAATTCACGGATCACTTCATTCAATCCCATGGAACGTCCAGGCTAACGCTCTATCCAGTCCATGAGGGTTCTTCTGGTGACTCTTTCAAAGTCCTCTTCTAAAAGTTCTTCTCTCAGTGCACGTTCAAACAGAGTCCACCCACCTAAATGTCTTCTCTGTAAACTCCTAACCTTCTCTCTCAGTTCAGGAACAACAGTCAATTCAAAGCTTAGAATTACCTCCACTTCAGGTGCCCTGACCAACTCCATTTCACCCACATACTCCCGCAGGTACCTAGTAACATCTCTTCCATCAAATCGTCCACATCGACCTACAATTGCTTGTAACGCCTTCGTGGATTTCTGCTCAGCTCCTCCAATTGCAGGCTGCTGTTGAATTAAGGCAGCCAACGCCTGAAGAATCTGAGACGTGTCAGGCTGTGCTGCTGCTGTTGGAACCACCGTAGGTCCTCCTTGAGAGCCAACTCCATCCTGACCAGAAGGCCCTTGGGCAGGAGCACCCTGTACAGCAACAGTGTGATCCATTTTTCACCCAATCTAGCCAATTCTCCAAATCGATCACCTCAATTGCTCTCAGTGAAAGCACCAGATGTCGGAGCGAGAATCTTTCTTGGGGAGGACGAACCTCCTGACTGTGATCGATCCAAGAAAATGACCAGAAGAGAAAAACAAGTAGCCGCTGACGATGAGATCTCCAAAACTCTGCTTCTTGCGTCCACCAATTACAAAAACAAACACTCAAACACACCTTGGGTACACAGATAGGTCTCTCAAGATTCAATTAACTTTATTACAGTGTCGTCTGCACCACCAATTTCTCCAACTGTACAGAAAATCTCTCTCTTCCTCTCCTACGCACCTCTCTTCACCCGTCAAGCCAAAAGTCTACCCAGTACGTCTCAATCCGAACCTAATAGAGAAATTCAGGCCCCTGAATCTTATTCCTCTCCTTGTCCCAACTGAAACTCTTAGAAATCTGATCCAACGTCAATCAAAAGTCCCCTGTAGATTTCCAAACGATCTCTCTCAATAGAACTGTCTCTTGAGAGTAATTTCTCCCCAGAACAGTTTATTTAAACAACGTCCAAGCCTAAAACTCCTGCCTCTCTCTCTTACGATGCTCTCCCAATTCAATCTGTGAGCAATTTGACCTTCTCCAGCCTCCTAGCTTCTCATGCGTGTCCTCGACCCCCAATCCCTAATCCTCCTCCTTCCGCTTCAGTTCTCTCAAAAAACTCTCTTGAAAAGTGTCCTCGATCTCCAGCCGCCGCATGTATTAAACCTAAAAGTTAAGGCCCCAGCTTAAGCTGCCCCCTTGCTGTCCTTATAAGTGCAATCACTTATCACAAGCAGGGCCCTAGCTTAAGCTGCCCCCCTGCTGTCCTTATGCGTACGGGGCTTTATTTACAAAGTTGGCCCCTTTTTAATACAAATTTCACAGTTGCCTCCACAAACTCTACCTCTTCACTAATAAAGGTTTTCATAGCCTCATTCCCCATCTTAAGCTGACTCGATGATTATTTAACTAATTAACAAAAGTTTCTTGTGCTCTTGATGCCATCTTGATGCCATCCTGAATATACTACAAGTCATCCAATGTAAGTCGAAGCCCCAACACTTATGAGGCTGCCCCACAGGGCTTACAGCCCCCTCATATGCGCACCAGGTATCTCCCATAGTATATTCAGGATGGCATGCGGAGGCTTAGGCTAGGAAGCCCACGATTAAGAGAGATACCGGTCTCCCGCTCCTAGGTATACATGACATGGCTGCATACCCAACATAGACTCCCATCCGGGAGGTCAACATGCCAGAATAGGAACCAGAGGTCAGGAGGGATTGATCCTGAGACCACTTCCCTCCTAGGCAGGCGCCCTATCACTGGGATGGCCTTTGGTTCCGTTCAAAAAGCTTTTACAGTCTGTACATATGCTTTACTAAGGAAATTTTCTTGTAAAGTCTTTACTAGCTTTCTCTATGCTAACTTCTCTATACAATTCCGTTTTAAACGAGTAAAGAGTCAAAACTATAGTACTTGTGAACACCTACACACCTATGCAATCAGATTTTGAGTTCGAGTCACGAGTCAGAATCGACAGATTTCCCTCTTTCGCATATTTCTCAGTTTAAAACACGTGCTAACTATTACTTAAAGCACTTTCTGTCAAAACTGGAAGCACGAAGCCGCTCTCCTCGTCGAGCTCTGCATTTTGGTGTCTTTCGACTCCTTTAGGGTGATATTCCAACTCAAGCTAGGGGGCAGCTTGTCAAGCACCACCCCAGCTTAGCTCCTGCCCAGCTTGATAAGCTACAGGGCAGCTTCTTTTACACAACAAAGAAAGATCTCTTTGCAACTAGTTTTCACTATACAGACCCATGTACAACACGATAGTGTACGAAAGCAAGAATTTATTTGGGATAGAGAGTCGATGGTTGACTCACGAGAAGGAACTGTTTGCGGTGGTCATTGTTTGAAGAAATGACGGCTTCACAAAACTCAAGTATATACTGACAATAAATCGCTCAAGTACTTTGAGACACAAGATCAGGTGACGCCAAAGCAATTACGGTGGCATGATACCTTGCCTATGAATGTAGAATTAATCCACAAAGCGAGAAAGGACAATGTGGTTCTTGACGCCTTGAGTCGCAAAGAGGAATATCTTCCATCGTCAACACAGATTTTGCGAGTTATGTATCTTAAGGAGTCAGATTTGGAGAGACGAATATGTGGATATGGGCGATGACCAAGCGAAGGAGTACTTGGAACAGATCAAGCGAGGAGTGAGGTTGCAGAACATGCAGTTGAGACATGGCTTACTCGTGTTCAAGCAAAGTCGAGTTTATGTGGGACAAAAAAAACTTAGGACTAAGTTGCTCAAAGAATGTCATGATGCGCCCTTATCAGACCATAAATGAGAAAAAGTTCACTTTAGCAGTGATAGTCAAAAAACTTATTGGTCCCATATGAAAGATGATGTTGCTCACTTTGTGAAAACTTGCGTAACATGTGAGGCGAACTGCGTTTCTTATGATAAGAAACAAGGATTTCTTCATCCTTTGCTGATTCCAACCAGACCTTGAGAAAGCATTAACATGGATTTCATTACCTCTCTACCTGACTCAACCGGAGCTACATCAGCCTCAATTATTGTTTGATCGACCGTGTTCTTATCCAATGCTCTTCTCTGCAATTCTGCTTCTAGAACCTGGTTGACATCGACACATAACAGCCGTCATATTCACTGTTATTTACCATATACCAGTCGCTGATTCCCACGCTGTTGGAGTCGCTTATACATGTCCTTGTCGTGACTGATTGTGCTGTATTTTTTGCGTTGAGTAGCACTTATTTGGAATGCAAACAGACAGGAATAATATAGACTTTGAAATCTTTCAACTTGGACTAATACCTCTTTTTTCCTCTTTCGATTTCCTCTTAACTGCATCCTCTTTCGATATGCAGATGGCCTCCGCCTCTTGTGCTTGTCTGCTTACATCATCCCACTGTGATTTTGCATTACGGATCTCACCATCAACGCAGTGATCAGGTTTTGCATTCGCGACAGTTGTCTTGCATGCTTGATATTTGTAGCGGTACCGCATGCAAACCCACGAGAATGCAAAGTATCGAGAACTGGTGCGGCAGCTTCTTCTAATGCAAATGATCATCACATGGAAGCACCAGTTGTCAGCGTTGTTGTTAAGACTGCACTGCACGGTATATGCACTGGCTACTAGTGAAAGAGAAGTAAGCCAAGTAAGATAATGGGAAGGTGAAAGAGCAGTTTACTTCTAGTTGAGCTTGAGTTTCATGAAGCGCTTCTTCTTCAATGCGATAGGTCTCATTTGCCTGGACTGTCTGCACTCTGATGCGTGTTAGCTCTCGAGCTTCCTAGCGTAAATCAACATCCATCTGCTGTCGAGTAGTCTACAGAAGTTCTTCCGTGGAGTTCTTCTCCTGCATCACTCTGACGCTTTCTCTTAGTAGATCTTGTAAGACCTTTCTCTCGGCTTCTGCTTTTTCATCTACCAACATTTGCGGCACCCGAGACAAATGGAGTGTAAACATAGAACATAGTAAATATGACATCTGACAACAACTATCAGCCAAGTAACAAATTTCAAATGCAACTGTAGGTAGGCATGGTTGACGGAGAGATGCAAAAAGAATGTGAGCTGTCGAAGATCATGGAATAGCGAACTGTTTCATCCAGCAAGTTGGAGTTTGTTCGTGGGCGGAGACAGTGAAGAATGATAATCTTTTCGTCATTGAAGAACGACTTCACCAGTACTTCTCTGTGTTCGAGAAGCTAATGGTAAGTTCTCTCGACCATATTATTCTTGTGATTTTCTTTTTTAGATTGTTGAATTGTTTCGTCGTTGATCTTTCTTGATTCTTGTAAAAGGAACTCAAACTGTGGTCCTTTGACTAAGAGCATGCGTTCAAGGGACTCCTTTTCTATCCAACCAAAGAGACGTGGAGCTAAAGCCAAAACTCTGCTAGAGATCTCCCTCACGAGTTCGTTGATTACACGTGATGTGCGAAGAAGTACCTCGAGGTAACTGAGAAAGGAGACCTTGAACCCCTAGGAGACTTCGACACTAGATTTCGCAATTGATCACGAGAAAGCTCGCAAACAAGTTGTAAGTGAAAAGTAGCTTGACTCCGATGCAGGTATCGAAGTCCTAGTGGTGATAATCCCGGAATGGAGTGAGTTGCCTGGTTCACCCTTCCTTGTCTCTTTCTCCTTCTTACTAGTAAGGAGGGACTGATGACCCTCGACTCATTCTCTTGTGTGAATTATTGACTCTCCACCTCTCTTCAGTTTAAGCTTAGGCTATGGCTGCCTTGTTATATGGATGCTTACAGTTCCCTGAATCTCAACACTTTGCGATTCCAATAGCAGCATGAGCCGAAGAACCATTCAGGGGATGTAAGATCGTCTCGCCGGTTCCAGATTTACACTTTCCGGAGTCGAGATCCACGAGCAGAGAGGCTTCCGGTGACTTTGAGTGTCCTTTTATTCCGAAGTGCTTGTTCAGTTCGTTGCAAAGTAAATCGACATTACAGGCAGAAAACCTGACCTGCAGGAAGAAACTCGGCATGATCTGGATTTTGTCTCAATGAGGCCTAGAAAAATCTGCGGAGAGGGGAGGAGAGGGGAACAGAAAGCGTTCTATTCAAAGTTTATTGAACGAATTAGGACAGACGACCGGAATTATGGAAGCTGTTTCCATCGCCACTCACGGTGATGAAGGATCATGCATGCACCAACGTACAGAACAGAGGGATCACACTTGACAGTCAGAATCTGACGAATAAATCTTTGTATGAATACTATCTGCGTTAGCTTGCACCTCGAATTAGCCATAAAGAACTTGTCCCGGAATATTGTCTTCGGATTACTTGTCCGACCATTTCTGGCGATGCTCAGTCTGCGTTAGGAGCTGAAGGAACGGCACAGTTGTCCAGGGCTTTCCATCAGTTTCCTGCGAAAATGGGTAAGCGCTTCAGCTGGAACAGAACTGAAAGTGTTGATGCTGTAAGTCCCGCACACCCACAAGTCTCACGGGAGAACACAGTACTGCCCAGGTGAAGCACGAAAGAACAGAACGCCTAACGATTCCACATTCATCTAGTGGCACCTGCGACCAACGACAATACAGTTATGTATCATGTGACTCTGGTCAAGAGTTTAAATCCATCACTTTCGATCCATGCACACGCCGTAGAGTCCATGACAGAGCTGAGCTACATGTTGCTAGTAAGAAACTCACTCCATGTGGCTTCCGACTCTCATTTCTCACCTATCTACTACATGACTGTGCCGCACTTGCCACATTGGTCATGCACGATACAGCCTGTGGATGAGCCCTTTAATCGTGGTAACACCTGGGAACTACAGTAACAGAAAATCTGTTACTGTTGTTCCAAGGTCGGGTCATGCTCGGGTATTGCTTCTTGGTATTGATTTGGTGGAGGGCCGCGCTAACGCGAGCCCTCCTCTATCACAAATTATGACGTGCATTTTCCCACTTGGGGAAATGCTACGACTTGCCCCACCGAAGTGCAATGGAGGAGCTCATCATAGGTCATCGCCCTTCCGGTTCAGCGATAGGCCCCGCCCAGGTAAGTATGCTTCCTCTTCTTCGGACACAGTTTATCTACCTCCACCAAGTGCACTAGAGCCACAACGCTTATTGTTCTATCTGACCCACGGTCTACCAATCAAGACGTCACTGTTCATCATGAGAACATAAGGGCTATTGTCCTCTCCCAAATACAGTAGATGTCAACCAATTCCACGATACTCCTCGTAAGCAAGCCTTAGGTTATGATCAACCTTGAGAGTTCGATTTCGTTTCTCTGGTAGAAGCTGGTGGTGATTTAGAGCTTGACCTGAACAACTGCCTCCTGTAAGTGGAGAATGAAGTGGGACTTAAACCCAAGTAGTATGTGCTTGGGCCCATCGAATCTGAAGAGGGAGAAGCCAAGTACTCACGACTGACGATCAAGGAGACGCAACTGAAGATTCTGCCGAGCATGCATTCTCCTTCCTCCTGACTTCCTGACCTTCAAAAGTTATGCTCATCATCCGTGTTGTCACAGTGTCTGTATTCGTTGGAAGGTGCCCCGTTCTCTTTACCAATTAGGACGGCGAAGATACGGTGGAGCACCAGACGAAATAATTTTGTGGAGCTCTTTGAGTAATGATCAGGTCTGAACATACTCGAGAAACTTTTGCTTGGCGGTTGCGCACATCCTGTTTGTCGGTGGGAGGCATCACTGATTTTGATGACCGAATGCAAGGTTGCAACGCATAGCGTCCTCCTATTCGAGTGAGTAGTTCGCGTGCTGACGGAGTGTTAAAGTGCGGAAAGTTCATGGTTCCTCGCTTACATTCTGCCATGAATCAAGTTTCACATTCTCATGTGAAAAAGTGTGTCTGACTTTTTCGATGAGAGTAAACTTGTCCTGCTCTCGATGAAGACTTGGAATAACCACGTAGAAGACGATACTTCGCATGAAACGTCACGTCAGCTCTACTTAATTCACAGCTGTTGCAAAAGAGAATCTCTTCTATCGGCAAGCGGAGCAGATAGAGCTTTGCTTGATCTCCCCCTCAATCACATATCCAAAATGAAAAGAGCTCTACGGAATTCTACCACAAAAGCCTTGAGGTGTACCTGCCCGCAGTTTCTGTGCAGCTGGAATACACACGAGCAGAGATGAAGGGAGTCATTATTAACTGCGTTATGAGTAAAGGCGGCAGATCGCCTGCGTGTGTTTACATAGATTATAACTTTAGACGAGAGAGCAAAGTTAATTGGCCGTGACCCTGGTGGAAGTGACATAAAACGATCGATCGCTGGGATGAATTTGAGCATGCTATGGAGGACCCAGTGAACTTCACCAATCCGGTTATATAGAAAACGAGACGTATACACATCACTCCGGAGTGAATGCTCAACCGTTCGTTTCTTACATAGTCAGCCTCGATCTCGTGGAGTTTCCTTTTCGAACGCCAAGAGATACTCAGTAAATGTCCTCTCAAGTTCGTGAGGCTTTCCTACTTGATTTCATTGTGAGATCTGTACATTACAGACCTTCCAGAAATTCGCACGCGCCGGTTAAGGCACGGGCGGGGGTTTGGAAATAGTTTTCAACCAGCAATTGACGCGTCTCGGTTTCACCTCACTAACTGCGTCATTGCCCCAAGCGCAAAGATCAGATAGTTATGTCCAACCGTGCTTTATATCTCCAGACGGGTCTCCGTATCTTCCGCAGAGTTATGGTTTTATTCCCCTACATACGGAGCCTCTCTTAAGACTACAGTCCTCTCGAGCTCGCACTCTTTCTCCTGGGTCTCCTGGACTCCTATCTTAGGACTCTTCTTGTCCAACGCGATTCAGATCCTACCCCAAAACACTTGTTTAACAAACCAGCTAGGTGAAAGGCGAAGAAAAGAACGTGGTGTGCAGAACCAAGGTCAGCAACGCTTCTTCAGTACGACATTACAGTACCTGGTCAATGTGACACACATCTGACCTTCAGGGAAGTGGTAGGACATTCAACAAACAATTGGGGAATATTTCTCTGACCGAATCTAACACTAAATCAAATATGGTCAAAGATCAAGCTGATATAGTACAGATAACAGGAGAATAGAGAAATATAAAATAGAAGCAGCAGCAAAAGAACCGTGAGTGAGTAGAAACAGGGGCGTGACACAATTACCGAAGAAACAACAATTACCCCCTGCTTTAAGGGAGAATCGCACCCGGATCTGTTTCGTGGGAAGGAACTTCTTTCTCTCAGACTGGAGAATATGTATCTTAATATGAAACCAAGCTTTCTCCCGGAACCATAAGGACGCAAACTGAGTGTCGATCGATGGAGAGAGTTAGTGAAATTTAAAGCCTACAGAGACTTCTGGGGCATATATACTAATACAGCCTCGCGTGTACCCGACTCATATACACATGTAACTGTCAACAAAGTGTGCCAGCAAGTGATCTAAATCATACGACACTGCTAAAATCTCCCTCCACTTGGTCGCTGAACTAAGAATTGCCAAGAATTATGCGAGCAAAGTGTATGGTCTTCGAGTTCCAGCGTTGTCCTAACGGGGCATTTTACGGTACTAAGAGAAAGCGCGATTTATTTATTGTCCAGTGTCCTCTTGCCGCAGTGACTAACACACAGAAATTAGGATCTCAGGGCGAGTACAAACCTCTGATCATTCTGATTCATGTACATTTAAGCTCCAAGAATTGACCCTCATTCCTATAATCTGTGCAGAAACCGACAGGGACTCCATATCCAGCGTTTTTGCGGAGATGAAGAGTGTAAGAATGGACAGGGATGCAAGGAGAGGTTTGTTGACTCCGATTCTTCGTCTCAGCCTTCGCCCTCACAAATTTCCTGCGAGCAGCTCTGCAACATCCTCCACATCCACTTTGTAACACCTTGAATGATGGAATTTCAGGTAATTACCCTTTCCTTTTGAGTTCTCGGCAACGATCACAGATGTACCAATGCATTCGGTAGCTGAGAGACAATGCATGATGCTCTATTTCCAAAGTCCAAGTTTAAAGCCCCGTAATCCCACTTATTTTGTGTAGGTGGTGCCTCAATGAAGAGGCGTTCCAAATATTGAGATAAGCCGCTGTCTGTGTCCCGCACACGGTATTCTTTAGTAAAAGGCGAAAGAATAGTTCGCTCTGTGCTGGACACACGGCTGACTGGATTAAGCTACGTCGTCGACTGTTATTGTAGCTCTCACTGAGGTGCTCTTATCAACTGGACTTATGGGTAATGTCCTATACACCTCCTGAAGCGTAGCCGGTAGACATGCGTCTGTCTCGGGCCGAAGGAGAAGCCCCCGTGGGCATACTGCGCTGTTCCTCTGTACAAGGAAAGATTAGGCTTCAACAAAACGGTCCTTCACGCGTCGTTGTAGAGTGGTGCTCTGGATCCTGGTTTCACACCAGAACATGAGGACAAGAGCAAACTAGGAGAGAAGGAAATAGCACTACTTGCCTACCTTCTATTTTGTTCGCTAAAGATTAGTTCGTCAGTCACCATCCAAACGTCTGTGCCATCGCCTTCATAGTCACCTTTCACTGTCTTTGTCATTGTGGTCATTTCTCCGGTGCACTTCACGAGCTCCACCGCGAAGATGGGACTGACCTTCTTGAATGGCTGGATCGTGAAAAGCGAAGAGCAGATTGTAACTTGGCGGGGAACAAAGAGGTAGGAGATCGACGATCTTAACGTCTTAGGCTGCTGTCTCCCATTTTGGTTCAGTATCATCTATAACATGACTGCCGTCTGTAACCATCTTTTCGAGCATTTGAAATTCTCTGCTCTTACTCTCTATCTTACATTCCCGAATAGCTTGAGAGCGAATTCACAAGCCCTTACACAAATCCAAACTTTTCAATCTGTATTCGCTTCAAAACCAACTGTTGAGTATCGATTGAGAAATGTTCGAACGAAGGTTTTGTGGTTTCGCTGAACAAATTGAACAGAAAATTCTCTTTACACGGGAGAAAAAAGAAATATTCGTTTTCCTATTATTATACCCACACTGAGGGTTTTATATAAACAAGATTCACATATACATGCCTTCGGAGAATGGTGTTTGAAATACTTGTGGGAATAAGATTTTGATCATTTGTGAAGAATACTTATAATAATAATAACCTTATCCATTTTCAGATGGAGAATGTAACATGGTCATCAGTTTATTACCTAACCTTTTCATGAAGAAAGATTGAGTAAAAAAATAATATTTATCATAAATTAATATTCATTTGATCTAATTCTTTCGGGGTTGAAGATTCAGAAGTATGTGTTTACACGCTATGATTATGGGTTTTGTTTAGATATGTTTGTAATTTCCGGTTCGTCTATCATTTAATATTTTTAAAAAATCAAATTTTCATATTCATTGATAATAAAATTCCTTATATAATCAGGCTCGATCTCGTGGAGTTTCCTTTTCGAACGCCAAGAGATACTCAGTAAATGTCTTCTCAACCTCGCGAGGCTTTCCTACTTGATTTCATCGTGAGATCTGTACATTACAGACCTTCCAGAAATTCGCACGCGCCGGTTAAGGCACGGGCGGGGGTTTGGAAATAGTTTTCAACCAGCAATTGACGCGTCTCGGTTTCACCTCACTAACTGCGTCATTGCCCCAAGCGCAAAGATCAGATAGTTATGTCCAACCGTGCTTTATATCTCCAGACGGGTCTCCGTATCTTCCGCAGAGTTATGGTTTTATTCCCCTACATACGGAGCCTCTCTTAAGACTACAGTCCTCTCGAGCTCGCACTCTTTCTCCTGGGTCTCCTGGACTCCTATCTTAGGACTCTTCTTGTCCAACGCGATTCAGATCCTACCCCAAAACACTTGTTTAACAAACCAGCTAGGTGAAAGGCGAAGAAAAGAACGTGGTGTGCAGAACCAAGGTCAGCAACGCTTCTTCAGTACGACATTACAGTACCTGGTCAATGTGACACACATCTGACCTTCAGGGAAGTGGTAGGACATTCAACAAACAATTGGGGAATATTTCTCTGACCGAATCTAACACTAAATCAAATATGGTCAAAGATCAAGCTGATATAGTACAGATAACAGGAGAATAGAGAAATATAAAATAGAAGCAGCAGCAAAAGAACCGTGAGTGAGTAGAAACAGGGGCGTGACACAATTACCGAAGAAACAACAATTACCCCCTGCTTTAAGGGAGAATCGCACCCGGATCTGTTTCGTGGGAAGGAACTTCTTTCTCTCAGACTGGAGAATATGTATCTTAATATGAAACCAAGCTTTCTCCCGGAACCATAAGGACGCAAACTGAGTGTCGATCGATGGAGAGAGTTAGTGAAATTTAAAGCCTACAGAGACTTCTGGGGCATATATACTAATACAGCCTCGCGTGTACCCGACTCATATACACATGTAACTGTCAACAAAGTGTGCCAGCAAGTGATCTAAATCATACGACACTGCTAAAATCTCCCTCCACTTGGTCGCTGAACTAAGAATTGCCAAGAATTATGCGAGCAAAGTGTATGGTCTTCGAGTTCCAGCGTTGTCCTAACGGGGCATTTTACGGTACTAAGAGAAAGCGCGATTTATTTATTGTCCAGTGTCCTCTTGCCGCAGTGACTAACACACAGAAATTAGGATCTCAGGGCGAGTACAAACCTCTGATCATTCTGATTCATGTACATTTAAGCTCCAAGAATTGACCCTCATTCCTATAATCTGTGCAGAAACCGACAGGGACTCCATATCCAGCGTTTTTGCGGAGATGAAGAGTGTAAGAATGGACAGGGATGCAAGGAGAGGTTTGTTGACTCCGATTCTTCGTCTCAGCCTTCGCCCTCACAAATTTCCTGCGAGCAGCTCTGCAACATCCTCCACATCCACTTTGTAACACCTTGAATGATGGAATTTCAGGTAATTACCCTTTCCTTTTGAGTTCTCGGCAACGATCACAGATGTACCAATGCATTCGGTAGCTGAGAGACAATGCATGATGCTCTATTTCCAAAGTCCAAGTTTAAAGCCCCGTAATCCCACTTATTTTGTGTAGGTGGTGCCTCAATGAAGAGGCGTTCCAAATATTGAGATAAGCCGCTGTCTGTGTCCCGCACACGGTATTCTTTAGTAAAAGGCGAAAGAATAGTTCGCTCTGTGCTGGACACACGGCTGACTGGATTAAGCTACGTCGTCGACTGTTATTGTAGCTCTCACTGAGGTGCTCTTATCAACTGGACTTATGGGTAATGTCCTATACACCTCCTGAAGCGTAGCCGGTAGACATGCGTCTGTCTCGGGCCGAAGGAGAAGCCCCCGTGGGCATACTGCGCTGTTCCTCTGTACAAGGAAAGATTAGGCTTCAACAAAACGGTCCTTCACGCGTCGTTGTAGAGTGGTGCTCTGGATCCTGGTTTCACACCAGAACATGAGGACAAGAGCAAACTAGGAGAGAAGGAAATAGCACTACTTGCCTACCTTCTATTTTGTTCGCTAAAGATTAGTTCGTCAGTCACCATCCAAACGTCTGTGCCATCGCCTTCATAGTCACCTTTCACTGTCTTTGTCATTGTGGTCATTTCTCCGGTGCACTTCACGAGCTCCACCGCGAAGATGGGACTGACCTTCTTGAATGGCTGGATCGTGAAAAGCGAAGAGCAGATTGTAACTTGGCGGGGAACAAAGAGGTAGGAGATCGACGATCTTAACGTCTTAGGCTGCTGTCTCCCATTTTGGTTCAGTATCATCTATAACATGACTGCCGTCTGTAACCATCTTTTCGAGCATTTGAAATTCTCTGCTCTTACTCTCTATCTTACATTCCCGAATAGCTTGAGAGCGAATTCACAAGCCCTTACACAAATCCAAACTTTTCAATCTGTATTCGCTTCAAAACCAACTGTTGAGTATCGATTGAGAAATGTTCGAACGAAGGTTTTGTGGTTTCGCTGAACAAATTGAACAGAAAATTCTCTTTACACGGGAGAAAAAAGAAATATTCGTTTTCCTATTATTATACCCACACTGAGGGTTTTATATAAACAAGATTCACATATACATGCCTTCGGAGAATGGTGTTTGAAATACTTGTGGGAATAAGATTTTGATCATTTGTGAAGAATACTTATAATAATAATAACCTTATCCATTTTCAGATGGAGAATGTAACATGGTCATCAGTTTATTACCTAACCTTTTCATGAAGAAAGATTGAGTAAAAAAATAATATTTATCATAAATTAATATTCATTTGATCTAATTCTTTCGGGGTTGAAGATTCAGAAGTATGTGTTTACACGCTATGATTATGGGTTTTGTTTAGATATGTTTGTAATTTCCGGTTCGTCTATCATTTAATATTTTTAAAAAATCAAATTTTCATATTCATTGATAATAAAATTCCTTATATAATCAGGCTCGATCTCGTGGAGTTTCCTTTTCGAACGCCAAGAGATACTCAGTAAATGTCTTCTCAACCTCGCGAGGCTTTCCTACTTGATTTCATCGTGAGATCTGTACATTACAGACCTTCCAGAAATTCGCACGCGCCGGTTAAGGCACGGGCGGGGGTTTGGAAATAGTTTTCAACCAGCAATTGACGCGTCTCGGTTTCACCTCACTAACTGCGTCATTGCCCCAAGCGCAAAGATCAGATAGTTATGTCCAACCGTGCTTTATATCTCCAGACGGGTCTCCGTATCTTCCGCAGAGTTATGGTTTTATTCCCCTACATACGGAGCCTCTCTTAAGACTACAGTCCTCTCGAGCTCGCACTCTTTCTCCTGGGTCTCCTGGACTCCTATCTTAGGACTCTTCTTGTCCAACGCGATTCAGATCCTACCCCAAAACACTTGTTTAACAAACCAGCTAGGTGAAAGGCGAAGAAAAGAACGTGGTGTGCAGAACCAAGGTCAGCAACGCTTCTTCAGTACGACATTACAGTACCTGGTCAATGTGACACACATCTGACCTTCAGGGAAGTGGTAGGACATTCAACAAACAATTGGGGAATATTTCTCTGACCGAATCTAACACTAAATCAAATA
This sequence comes from Asterella californica, assembly GCA_036924285.1. Lineage (NCBI taxonomy): Eukaryota > Viridiplantae > Streptophyta > Marchantiopsida > Marchantiales > Aytoniaceae > Asterella > Asterella californica. Next base: position 2,380,028 of record JAYKYS010000013.1, read on the forward strand.
TGGTCAAAGATCAAGCTGATATAGTACAGATAACAGGAGAATAGAGAAATATAAAATAGAAGCAGCAGCAAAAGAACCGTGAGTGAGTAGAAACAGGGGCGTGACACAATTACCGAAGAAACAACAATTACCCCCTGCTTTAAGGGAGAATCGCACCCGGATCTGTTTCGTGGGAAGGAACTTCTTTCTCTCAGACTGGAGAATATGTATCTTAATATGAAACCAAGCTTTCTCCCGGAACCATAAGGACGCAAACTGAGTGTCGATCGATGGAGAGAGTTAGTGAAATTTAAAGCCTACAGAGACTTCTGGGGCATATATACTAATACAGCCTCGCGTGTACCCGACTCATATACACATGTAACTGTCAACAAAGTGTGCCAGCAAGTGATCTAAATCATACGACACTGCTAAAATCTCCCTCCACTTGGTCGCTGAACTAAGAATTGCCAAGAATTATGCGAGCAAAGTGTATGGTCTTCGAGTTCCAGCGTTGTCCTAACGGGGCATTTTACGGTACTAAGAGAAAGCGCGATTTATTTATTGTCCAGTGTCCTCTTGCCGCAGTGACTAACACACAGAAATTAGGATCTCAGGGCGAGTACAAACCTCTGATCATTCTGATTCATGTACATTTAAGCTCCAAGAATTGACCCTCATTCCTATAATCTGTGCAGAAACCGACAGGGACTCCATATCCAGCGTTTTTGCGGAGATGAAGAGTGTAAGAATGGACAGGGATGCAAGGAGAGGTTTGTTGACTCCGATTCTTCGTCTCAGCCTTCGCCCTCACAAATTTCCTGCGAGCAGCTCTGCAACATCCTCCACATCCACTTTGTAACACCTTGAATGATGGAATTTCAGGTAATTACCCTTTCCTTTTGAGTTCTCGGCAACGATCACAGATGTACCAATGCATTCGGTAGCTGAGAGACAATGCATGATGCTCTATTTCCAAAGTCCAAGTTTAAAGCCCCGTAATCCCACTTATTTTGTGTAGGTGGTGCCTCAATGAAGAGGCGTTCCAAATATTGAGATAAGCCGCTGTCTGTGTCCCGCACACGGTATTCTTTAGTAAAAGGCGAAAGAATAGTTCGCTCTGTGCTGGACACACGGCTGACTGGATTAAGCTACGTCGTCGACTGTTATTGTAGCTCTCACTGAGGTGCTCTTATCAACTGGACTTATGGGTAATGTCCTATACACCTCCTGAAGCGTAGCCGGTAGACATGCGTCTGTCTCGGGCCGAAGGAGAAGCCCCCGTGGGCATACTGCGCTGTTCCTCTGTACAAGGAAAGATTAGGCTTCAACAAAACGGTCCTTCACGCGTCGTTGTAGAGTGGTGCTCTGGATCCTGGTTTCACACCAGAACATGAGGACAAGAGCAAACTAGGAGAGAAGGAAATAGCACTACTTGCCTACCTTCTATTTTGTTCGCTAAAGATTAGTTCGTCAGTCACCATCCAAACGTCTGTGCCATCGCCTTCATAGTCACCTTTCACTGTCTTTGTCATTGTGGTCATTTCTCCGGTGCACTTCACGAGCTCCACCGCGAAGATGGGACTGACCTTCTTGAATGGCTGGATCGTGAAAAGCGAAGAGCAGATTGTAACTTGGCGGGGAACAAAGAGGTAGGAGATCGACGATCTTAACGTCTTAGGCTGCTGTCTCCCATTTTGGTTCAGTATCATCTATAACATGACTGCCGTCTGTAACCATCTTTTCGAGCATTTGAAATTCTCTGCTCTTACTCTCTATCTTACATTCCCGAATAGCTTGAGAGCGAATTCACAAGCCCTTACACAAATCCAAACTTTTCAATCTGTATTCGCTTCAAAACCAACTGTTGAGTATCGATTGAGAAATGTTCGAACGAAGGTTTTGTGGTTTCGCTGAACAAATTGAACAGAAAATTCTCTTTACACGGGAGAAAAAAGAAATATTCGTTTTCCTATTATTATACCCACACTGAGGGTTTTATATAAACAAGATTCACATATACATGCCTTCGGAGAATGGTGTTTGAAATACTTGTGGGAATAAGATTTTGATCATTTGTGAAGAATACTTATAATAATAATAACCTTATCCATTTTCAGATGGAGAATGTAACATGGTCATCAGTTTATTACCTAACCTTTTCATGAAGAAAGATTGAGTAAAAAAATAATATTTATCATAAATTAATATTCATTTGATCTAATTCTTTCGGGGTTGAAGATTCAGAAGTATGTGTTTACACGCTATGATTATGGGTTTTGTTTAGATATGTTTGTAATTTCCGGTTCGTCTATCATTTAATATTTTTAAAAAATCAAATTTTCATATTCATTGATAATAAAATTCCTTATATAATCAGGCTCGATCTCGTGGAGTTTCCTTTTCGAACGCCAAGAGATACTCAGTAAATGTCTTCTCAACCTCGCGAGGCTTTCCTACTTGATTTCATCGTGAGATCTGTACATTACAGACCTTCCAGAAATTCGCACGCGCCGGTTAAGGCACGGGCGGGGGTTTGGAAATAGTTTTCAACCAGCAATTGACGCGTCTCGGTTTCACCTCACTAACTGCGTCATTGCCCCAGTTAATTGAAGTTAATTACCCTTTCCTTTTGAGTTCTCGGCAACGATCACAGATGTACCATTGCATTCGGTAGCTGAGAGTCAATGCATGATGCTCTATTTCCAAAGTCCAAGTTTAAAGCCCCGTAATCCCACTTATTTTGTGTAGGTGGTGCCTCAATGAAGAGGCGTTCCAAATATTGAGATAAGCCGCTGTCTGTGTCCCGCACACGGTATTCTTTAGTAAAAGGCGAAAGAATAGTTCGCTCTGTGCTGGACACACGGCTGACTGGATTAAGCTACGTCGTCGACTGTTATTGTAGCTCTCACTGAGGTGCTCTTATCAACTGGACTTATGGGTAATGTCCTATACACCTCCTGAAGCGTAGCCGGTAGACATGCGTCTGTCTCGGGCCGAAGGAGAAGCCCCCGTGGGCATACTGCGCTGTTCCTCTGTACAAGGAAAGATTAGGCTTCAACAAAACGGTCCTTCCGCGCAGATGGGACTGACCTTCTTGAATGGCTGGATCGTGAAAAGCGAAGAGCAGATTGTAACTTGGCGGGGCACACAGAGGTAGGAGATCGACAATCTTAACGTCTCAGGCTGCTGTCTCCCATTTTGGTTCAATATCATCTATAACATGACTGCCGTCTGTAACCATCTTTTCGAGCATTTGAAATTCTCTGCTCTTACTCTCTTATCTTACATTCCCGAATAGCTTGAGAGCGAATTCACAAGCCCTTACACGAATCCAAACTTTTCAATCTGTATTCGCTTCAAAACCAACTGTTGAGTATCGATTGAGAATGTTCGAACGAAGGTTTTGTGGTTTCGCTGAACAAATTGAACAGAAAATTCTCTTTACACGGGAGAAAAAAGAAATATTCCTTTTCCTACTATTATACCCACACTGAGGGTTTTATATAAACAAGATTCACATATACATGCCTTCAGGAGAATGGTGTTTGAAATACTTGTGGGAATAAGATTTTGATCATTTGTGAAGAATACTTATAATAATAATAACCTTATCCATTTTCAGATGGAGAATGTAACATGGTCATCAGTTTATTACCTAACCTTTGATTGAGTAAAAAAATAATATTTATCATAAATCAATATTCATTTGATCTAATTCTTTCGGGGTTGAAGATTCAGAAGTGTGTGTTTACACGCTATGATTATGGGTTTTGTTTAGATATGTTTGTAATTTCCGGTTCGTCTATCATTTAATATTTTTGAAAAATCAAATTTTCATATTCATTGATAATAAAATTCCTTATATAATGTTTTATATTTTCCTATACCAACAAGAGAAGTTCTCGAAGTTTAATGCATGTTTCAAAGACAGACTAGAGAGACTTTACCAAACTATATGAGGTATGTATATCGCTTCTCCGAGGAAAATTAATATTGTTCTGTAAGGGACACGACTTACTATATTCTAGAAAAGAAACAGAGATAACAAAACGTCTTTAAAAGTGCAAATTCACCCTATTCCGAGGCTTGTCTTCGTCTACACGTTCTCTCAATGCGCTTGAGATGCATAATATATAGTTTACCCAAGGTTAAAGCACTGAATAGATACACCCCGAGTATGATTCAGAGTGCTCTTGGTGACCTAGAAGATTTTATTTTACGAGTTTGTTTTAAGAGAATTAAGAAATTTAACGATTATGTAGAAAATAGTTTTGGTAATTATTCTTTCATTCTAACTTGGGATTTGTGAAAGAAGAATCAAATTAAAACTATTCACCAGCTTTACAAGTTATGATTCATCTCGAAACAAACTACTTAGTATTGACAAAAATATTAAAATAAAAGATTCTAGGGTATCTTGAAACAAAACAAAATCCTTTTTGCAGACTCAAAGAACACTGCGAAGACAAATGAAATATTATCTTTTAGGCTTTTATACTCATACTCTGGATTTAACCTGAAAAGAGCTTTTATGTACCCCAAACTATGGAGATTCTCTGACCATGTTAAAGCCGACCGTAATAATTCGAGGGATTTGAAGCTACGGTAACCCAAGGTTACTTCTATGAGCCCCTGGAGCTGCAGGAAGGCTTCCATGAATCCATCGGTTCTAGATCGTGGTAAACTTACTTTCACAAAATCAAGTTATTACTTGTTTATCTTAATTTCCTCTCTCATGATCTTTTCGCTTATGGTGGCGTGGCGTGACGTTTGAGAGTGACAGGCAATGTGCTAAGAGAATCGAATGAGACAAGGATTAGGAAAGGATTACTGCAAGCCAGTAAAGGAACGAAAGATACAATTTCAAGGATCCTGTCAAGTTCGAATTCCGGTCGAATTCCTGAGATTTCGTTTTCTGTCGACATTCATTGTAGCTCTCACTGAGACGCTCTTGTCAATTGAGCTTTGGGTTAAAGTCCGAGTATACCCCTAGTAGTGTGGAGGTGGACATACATCTGTCTTGTGACGAAGGAGAAGCGTTCCGTGGACATATAATACTACGCTTGTCATCTGTACCGTACAGTTTAACAAAAATGGTCCTTCACGTGTTGATGTAGAGAGCTGCTATGGGTTTGGCTTCACATGTCATTCATACGAGTTTTCAAGTTCTTCTTGATTGTCATCTGTTTCCAGTGATTTGCTTGATCAGCCCTCAGTTCGTTTGTCGAGCTTGATCAGCCCCTTCTTCATGAATATGTTTCTTGATTGGGTCTCCCATAGACAATCGATCGTCGCCTTAGTGACCATGTCATATCAACAAATAGGTCTTCATGCGAAGTTAGCTTTATGTTTCTTACATCTTAGCACATTTGCACTAGCATAAAAGTGATGGTCCAAAGAGCGAGAAGACACAAGAGCGAGAAGACACATTTTCAAGAAATTGAAAACGATACAAAGTTTCATCGAGCGATTTGAGAAATGTGTAGAAAATTGATTCGTAGGGAGACACTTACGTCATATTTTTTTTCGCTTACGACCTAAGATTGAGTTGTTCTTCGTAATCGATGAGCCAAGCTCTTCGTTCTTGATGCCTATGCGATCAAGAGTTCTTTTTCTACGCATAAGAGAAGATCGTAAATAGATCGCTATTTGTTGTGCGTTGTGAGTGAAGTTAAGTCGTAAAAGAACGATTTATGTCAATTTTTCACTTCTGGTGGCTAAATTTCTCATTTTTCTCTGCAAGGAGAACTCCAAACTGCTTGTTTGGGGTGTCAATGAGATCAAGATAGCCAGATCTATCTATCAAAGAACACGGATCTCAGATCAAGCGATCTGTTTTGCGGTTGTATGTGATTTTAAGTCGCAGGGAGGAGGTTTTGAAGATTCGATCACCTGCTATCGAAAATCAGAGATACCTCAAGTACAAGGAGTCAGATCTGAAGGTTCTTGGAGCCAACAAAGTTAAGAAGGAAGATCCTATCCACATCTGAAGATCGTTTGGCGAAAAGAGAAAGTTTTCAGATATACTTTTTTGATTTCTGTCCTTTTGGACTCGTTAGAGTTCTGTTCATTATGTGTGGCTTGTGGTAGCTAGTTTTAACTAAGGGCTTGTACATGGATGTTGTTTGGATCAAGGTTTGAATCGTGGGATACTGGTGCAAAGCTTTTTTTTAGCAAAGGGATGATTCTTTTGCTTTGAGCTGCATTTTGGTAGTTTTGGATCTAGGTTGGGATTCAGAGACTTGTTTTAGGAAGTTGGGTGCAAATTACAGATCACTCAGGTCTATTTCTCAGTTTGTGTTCATAAAGAAAAAAGAACGAGAGTGTACATAAAGTGAGGGTTGATATATCTTGTGAAGCTTGTTCTCGTGGTTGTTTATCTTTCTTACATCTGTTCGGCACACGATATCTCTGCAACCAGGAACCTCGTGTTTTCTTAGATAATCTTCACAAAGTCAAAATTTTGGAGCGGAGATTTCTTCTCTGTTTGAACTTTGAAGAGAAGATTGGCAGTCATGAGTGGGGACTAGAATGATGACGGAGATGAGACTAGTGGTTTGGATGGACTACCAAAGGTGCAGTTGGATCCAGCGATCACATAATTGTTTCAAGCATTCACATTGTTCTTATAGCAACAACAGTCTGATGAACGAAATGAAGTTTTGACAACAAAGACGCTTCAAGCAGTGATCAACAAGATTGAGCAATGTGATGAGAGGGATGTCTCAAGATATGTGAGGTATTATGTGAAGGAGAGGGAATTGAACCGAGTATCAAAAGATGAGATGATTGAAACATTTGAGTTGGTAGCAGCTCTAGATTAGAGCTCACGTTAAAATGCTAAAGAATCATTTTGACAAGGGTTGGAGACGTTTACTCTTGCGTTGATGAACGAGTACTTCTTGGAGGACTCTGATCGGATCACCAAGAAGTCATTCTTGGAGTGGGTTGAGCAACCGAGGAAGGATTTACAAGCTATTGAGTTACTCAAGCAGTTTGAGAAATAGTTTTCTCGGTTGACCAAGATGGACAAGTTATGGTTGCAGTTCAACAAGATAAAGTTATTTCTTCTGTAGAAGAGAAACTAGAGGTATTTCTGGAGGATCCATAGAAAGACGATGGATTGATCAGTAGTTGACAGAAAGTTGAGGAAGCGGTTGGTCTGCTTACCAAGAGGGAGCGAAGATGAGAAAAAGTTCTCATCAGGAGACCAGCACCAGCATCGACTATTGTAGCACATGTTCCTGTAGTTCAACCAATGGTTAGTATTGCTAGACAAGTGATACAAGTTACTCTTGTTGTTCTAGTTGTCCAAGCACCTTCTAGTATCTCCAAAGAAGGATGATTCAAGCCTTGAGGAGACCATGCGTGGAGTGCGAGACTTGCAGATCAAGCTCACAAGACTGGAGGAGTAGGGTTCTACAAGCGAGACAAAACTCGTTGGGAAGCAAGGTTGGATCCAATGATGTATCTGGTGCGATGTATCGACCATCCTGCTACAAAGATGGGAAAGTAGCATTGAGAGATACGGGTGCGCTTCTTAAGATCAACTTCGGCAGAAGAGAGATGAAGAAGTTGATTGAGGATCACTTATCGGCACAAGCAATTACAATAATGGAGGATGGAACCTAAAGGTACAAGGGTTGAAGATGGAGATGAGAGAAGATTGACGAGCATGTTGAGCCAAGTGGATTGTGATCATATGTCATCTCCATGAAATAGAAAGAAAAGATGACATGTAAGACACTATTGAAGATATCTACTATAATTTGAAAGGATAGTGGATGGGATGATCTAATAGAAGCTCTACTGATACATGCTTACATCATCAAGAACCAATAGGAAGCGTTGTTGCAAGAGAAAAGAATGCGAGATTAAGAGAATGCAGGAGAAAGAGCTTCTTCTAAGAGATAGACTCGAGAGGAGAAAGTTCGTCAAGAGTTTTGAGATGCAAGACTCAATATTTATTGATGAATGATGCTCATTCTTCATCGAAAGAAAGAGAAAAAGAGCAGTAGAAGGAGAACGGTAAATCAGCTGCATACAAACTGCAGTCGAACATCAAGGCTGTAACAAACTTGAAAGGAGTCGAGAAGATCACATCCTAAATGCGAAGGTGGAGTTTATCTTAAGGGAGGTTTTGTGCATTACTAAGTGTGAGTTTCATGATGTCATAATCAGCATTATCACACAAAAATGATAGCTTGTGGATGAGATTGTTTTATCACATGCTTTGGATATTAGAGTGTCAATGGATGAGAAGAAAGAGCTTGCAAAATGCAATGTACATTCCTCAAACGAAGAAAGAGATCGAAGGTGTGGGATACATTTTGCGGATGAAGAGGAGGATGGGAAGCAAAGCTCAAGTCATTACAGTCACAATCATTGAGCTCGAGCTACGACAGAGATACTGGTGAGGATTGGAGATTTGGATGAGCCGATGGTTGCTCTAATGAAACGTGGATAAGAAATCAACATCATGTCGAAGGAGTTGTATAAGAGAAAGAAGTGATTTATCGACAGAAAGCATAGGTGGGTCATAAGGACAGCCAACAACACAAGAGGAGATATGTATGGAGCTTGCCTAGACGTTAGAGTACAGAAAAGTGATGTTACTATCGAGCAAAAATTTTGTGTTCAAGAAGCAACGTCATATTCGCTCATCCTTGGATGAACCTTTCATCACAACCACTCGAATGGAGATGAGTGTGCTAGATGACGGATCTGTTTATGCTAAGATTCAAAGAAAGAATGAAAAGAGGAGGTACAGTTCTTGAATGTACTGTCAAATCACGAGCACAATCGAGATCATTTAAGAAAGAAATTGCTTTCAAGAGTGAGTGAAGAGTTCAAGGATTTTCGTTATAGACAGTGGATAAGAAGGTTGCATAGTGGTACGCAAGAGAAGGTACTTTTGCTTGAAAGAGAAAGTGTCTTTTGTAAAAGATTTGTCGGGTTTTCAAAGTGTGAGATTGCTATTTACAAGAAGATTGAAGAATTGAGAAGAAAAAAATAAAAATATTTGTGTTAGCTTGAGTCGGTGTCGAGAGAATTGGTGAGTTAGAATAGGATGAATCGATTTCTGCTATGGATAGATTGGAAGATCCTTTGCGAGAGATCACATCTATTGGATGGGAGGATATGAATAAAGTTCTGCAGATTCATGCAAGGGAGGTCTATTCAATGATCAAATCATTTCGAACATCTGAGATTTACGTTGAGACAAAATACAAGACAGTGGATAAGAAAGTAAAGCCAGTAGTCCCTTACCGGATGACACTAAACAACAAATGGATCGAGCTTCAAAGGAGAAGAGTTTGAAAGATCTTGCAATGATAGGGCATAAGTTCACGGACCAGACTCTTGAAGAACTGAAGATTGGATATGATGGGTCTCTTCTGTCAAAAGAAAGGAAGTGCTTCAAGGAGATGCTTTCACGACGTGAGAAAGCATTTGCTTTTGTACCTGATGAGATTGGATGTGTACATCCGTACGTTATTATCCTGATGGTTATCTTCACAATACCGCATGTATCTTGGATCCTAAGATCAGTTCTAATACCATGGGCTCACTTGTCTAAACTGGTGGAATTGCTGAAAGAGAAAATGCGGATGAAGATCTTGTAGCTGTTGTTTGCACCGTATTCAAGCAGATGGTATACGGTGTCAAAGAAGAATAGGTCGTTGCGATGCATCCAAGACATGTAGCCGATGAACATATTAACAATCAGAAATGTTGAGGTGGGACCGATTATGGATGAGTTTGCTGAGGCGTTTGCAAGAAGAGAGATTTACTCAATGAGAGATCTTTACTCGATGTGTACCTTACCAGATTGAGCTACCAACTCGATGACATACATGATGAACGAGATGAACAGAGTTCTAAAAGACTTCATCTCTGAGAAGAAGATGACGTTCTTGGATGATATTCTTATCGAATGACGTAAAGAGGATGTGAAGGATGAAGCATTAGATCAAAGGGGGTGTTTATGATACGTCATCGATCACATCATAGATTGCACGAAGATCTTATCTCAACATGAGAAAATTCATCTCACATTGCCGTGCTACATGACGTCTCATATCAGATGACAAGTAAGACCATTACAAGAAAAAATAAGGACTTTGTAACTACTGTAAGATTCTTGGTCACTTTGCTTATGAATGTCGTAAGAAATGGAGAGATGTCCAACTTAAAGAACTCTGGTAACTTGGCAAAAATGATGTATGAAGAGCGTACTCGAAATGACGACTAGTATTTTTCTTCACTGCACTAGTAGCTGCTGATTTGAATGAAGGTTGGTGGATTGACTCTGGTGCGTCAAATCATATTACAGTTCGAAAGAGTAGTTTGAAGATTATCAGCCGATGAATAAAGTTCTCATGATTGGAATTGGAGATGGAAAGACGTATGAGGTACGAGGTTCTGGTGATATCCGTGTACACCTACCTTCGGACCAAACACGAAAAATTCAAGAAGTTTGGCATGTTCTCGGTATAGTGCATAATCTCTTGAGTGTTGGAAAAATTACAGAGATAGGTCTCTGAGTTACTTTCGATATAATCGGTTGTATAGTGCATGATATGAACGATCACAATCATATTATTGCGACAGGAGTGAAGAAGAGGAAACTTTACGAGTTAAGAGCAGATATTGCTACATCACCGATGGTAAGTGCATTTCAAGATGAAGTTGTCTTATGACATCACCTGCTCGGACATTTTCACTACGATCAAATGTGCAGACTAGACAAGGAAGAAATGCTGATTGGTCTATACGAGCTACAGTTTGAAACAAGAATTTGTATTCAGCATCAGAAGTAAACAGAAGAGATGCAAATTTGAGAAAAAAACGCGCTGAGGGCATTGAACTTTCTTGATCTTATTCACGTTGACCTTGGGACCAGTTGAAATAACGTCCCTTGGAGGTGCAAAGTACTATCTCTTGATAGTAGATGATTATTCATGGAAAATATGGACATATTTCTTTGTTTGAAAGTCGAAGACATTTCAACGTTTGAAAGAATTCATTACACACATTGAGCTCCAGACTGACAGGAAGGTTAAAGTCATCCAATCAGATCGGGGAGGAGAGTTTCTATCAAAAGAAGCAAAGAATTATTTCACGAGCAAAAGGATCAGCAGACAACTAACTACTGCATATACACCACATCAAAACGGAATAGTCGAACGTAAGAACTTAGTGATGGTTGAAATGGCCAGGAGCATGCTGAAAGAAGCATCGATGTCCAACATTTTTTTGGCAGAAGTGGTCCTAACTGCAAACTAGTCAGCACATAGCAAATGAGGTCAATAGATGACTCTCTTGTTCAAGCTGCAGGCGCCGTTTGGTGAACTGATGCATTACGTAATACCAGAGGTCACGCATAATCTTCAGTGGAGCGTTGCAGCAAATAAACTTCTCCACGTTAGGAGTGACCTTTCCGTAACGTGATAAGGGGAATGCACACCTTGAGTACGTAGGTATTGAGCAAGCTCTCTCCAGAAGCATCGAGTGTCATAAGGACATCGTTGTATCTGAAAATGTGCAAACACATTACTGATACGAGTTAGTAGGCTTCAAGCAGCTGGTTTAGGTTTATTTCGAGCTTGGGGTGGATGCGAGTGTTAAATCTAAAAATCATTCAGAAACAAAATATTTACATTTCACGAGTTCAGCATAAAGAAACGCGAGAAATGGCTTCTCGGCTTTTTTCCTGAAGTGACAGTGCACATTCATACGAAAGATGTTGCGCACGTGGGGAAACCTTCGCCATATCTCCCTCCAACCTCTTCTGACGATCGCTGATAATAACCGTCTCAGCTGAATCTATCCCATGTATAGCTTCTTTTAGAAGACCGCAGAATCATGTCTAGTTCTCTGTGTCCTCCATAGGAGCTACTGCGAGAATGATAGCTTCATTCGTGCAATCTAGTACAGACGCAAGGAAAATTTGACATGGATATTTTCTACTCTTGTTGTGACACGCATCTAGACATATTACTTTCTGACTCAAGTTATAAGCACTCCTCGTAGCACTTGGACATATAAAGAATCGACTGAAAGTTTGTGGATTGTTCTCTCAAGTGCCCCAGTCTACCACTACCACCAAATCGATATTTTTGATGCATCTACAAACAGATGAGATGAAATGAAAAGGATGAGCTTGAAAATATGGTGCACGTTTATTAAACGTGGTCCAAACTTCATCCATCAAGTTTCGAATTGGAGTATTAGAGTCGATAACAACTCTGTTACACAACACATCGGTCAAAAACTCTGAGTTCGAGGTAGGTCCAGAGGTGTGTTACAGATCACACACAGTGATCTGAATTTTACCACTAAACTTTCCCCTTTGTGCACTCACTCTCCACAGGCACAGCTACAAGACATTGCTAGTAGTAGATCCAGAGCCATAAAAGCTCGTCCGACCAGTAGTCAAATATCGAAGCTTTTCTCTGCATCTGTCATTGACAGTAAGTTTTCTAGGCTGAGCGCCTGCAAGCCCGGTCCTTTTCGAACTTTCCTCTCGTCTTCGAGTCTGTCTGCGTCTTTGAGAAAACTCCGAGATAAACTCCGGGGTTGACTGCTGGGTGATGTTTCTACAAGCCAAAGTTGCTAACTGTGATGTTACTTTTCTTGTGGACACAGGAGCGACTCACTCCTTCATAAGTCCAAAATTGATGAAGAAGTTTGGCTTGTCTACCTCCAAGGCAGACAAGTCTATTCAGGTGTGCTTTGCCAAGGGCAAGACGTACCAAACTTCTGAAGTGATCTTCCAGAAGTTCGCACATGCTAGTTAAGGCACGGACGGGGGTTTGAAAATAATTTTCAACCAGCAATTGACGCGTCTCGGTTTCACCTCAGTAACTGCGTCATTGCCCCAAGCGCAAAGATGACACAGATCAGTTAGATCGTAGAATAAATGATTTCACAGACAGTGAGCGGTCTTGACATTCTTCCTCTATTTACGGATCCTCTCTACAGACTACTTACAGTTCTTTAGAGTTCAAATAAAAATAGTTACGACTGAGTTATCGAATGGTATCAAAATAAAAACCTAGAATGTATAAATAGAGGAGAAGAGAAGAGCTTCCCATCCTTGTTTTCATCTCGTCGTAATGACAATATGAGCAATACAAAGAGAGTGTGATATTTTAGCATGGGAGAACTTGAGAGACGTCGTTAGAATGGATAATTTGGATAATTTTAGTTGATGAGTTTAGGGGTGTGTGAATGATTAAACTTAGCATTCTTCTCTTCAAGTTCATGGTGTGCTTCCATCAAAGCCATCAGAGGTGACCCCTGAGTGAGAAACAGACCCAACATGTGCAGATTCATTAATGCCTATCGTGGAGGTTGAGAGATTGAGGGGTAGTTGATCGATAAGATCACGGAGGGTTTACAAAGCGACTATGTGATTGACGGAGTGTTGGTGCAAGATGGAAAATCTCTAGCGTTGTCGGAGCGAGAGTCTTTCTTGGGGAGGGCGAACCTCCTGACTGTGATCGATCCAAGAAAACGACCAGAAGAGAAAAACAAGTAGCCGCTGACGATGAGATCTCCAAAACTCTGCTTCTTGCGTCCACCAATTACAAAAACAAGCACTCAAACACACCTTGGGTACACAGATAGGTCTCTCAAGATTCAATTAACTTTATTACAGTGTCGTCTGCACCACCAATTTCTCCAACTGTACAGAAAATCTCTCTCTTCCTCTCCTACGCACCTCTCTTCACCCGTCAAGCCAAAAGTCTACCCAGTACGTCTCAATCCGAACCTAATAGAGAATTCAGACCCCTGAATCTTATTCTTCTCCTTGCCCCAACTGAAACTCTCAGAAATCTGATCCAACGTCGATCAAAAGTCCCCTGTAGATTTCCAAACGATCTCTCTCAATAGAACTGTCTCTTGAGAGTAATTTCTCCCCAGAACAGTTTATTTAAACAACGTCCAAGCCTAAAACTCCTGCCTCTCTCTCTTACGATGCTCTCCCAATTCAATCTGTGAGCAATTTGACCTTCTCCAGCCTCCTAGCTTCTCATGCGTGTCCTCGACCCCCAATCCCTAATCCTCCTCCTTCCGCTTCAGTTCTCTCAGAAAACTCCCTTGAAAAGTGTCCTCGATCTCCAGCCGCCGCATGTATTAAACCTAAAAGTTAAGGCCTCAGCTTAAGCTGCCCCCTGCTGTCCTTATAAGTGCAGTCACTTATCACAAGCAGGCCCTAGCTTAAGCTGTCCCCCTGCTGTCCTTATGCGTAAAGGGCTTTATTTACAAAGTTGGCCCCTTTTTAATACAAGTTTCACAGTTGCCTCCACAAACTCTACCCCTTCACTAATAAAGGTTTTCATAGCCTCATTCCCCATCTTAAGCTGACTCGATGATTATTTAACGAATTAACAAAAGTTTCCTGTGCTCTTGATGCCATCTTGATGCCATCCTGAATATACTACAAGCCATCCAATGTAGACCGAAGCCCCAACACTTATGAGGCTGCCCCACAAGGCTTACAGCCCCCCCATATGCGCACCAGGTATCTCCCATAGTATATTCAAGATGGAATGCGGAGGCTTAGGCTAGGAAGCCCACGATTAAGGGAGATACCGGTCTCCCGCCCTAGGTATACAGGACGTGGCTGCATATCCAACATAGACTCCCGGATTACAGTCCCCCATATGCGCACCAAGTATCTCCCATAGTATATTCAGGATGGCATGCGGCGGCTTAGGCCAGGACGCCCACGATTAAGAGAGATACCGGTCTCCCGCCCCTAGGTATACAAGACATGGCTGCATACCCAACATAGACTCCCATCCGGGAGGTCAACATGCCAGAATAGGAACCAGAGGCCAGGAGGGATTGATCCTGAGACCACTTCCCTCTTAGACAGGCGCCCTATCACTGGGATGGCCTTTGGTTCCGTTCAAAAAGCTTTTACAGTCAGTACATATGCTTTACTAAGGAAATTTTCCTGTAAAGTCTTTACTAGCTTTCTCTACGCTAACTTCTCTATACAACTCCGGTTTAAATGAGTAAATAGTCAAAACTATAGTATTTGTGAACACCTACACACCTATGCAATCAGATTTTGAGTTCGAGTCACGAGTCAGAATCGACAGATTTCCCTCTTTCGCATATTTCTCAGTTTAAAACACGTGCTAACTATTACTTAAAGCACTTTCTGTCAAAACTGGAAGCACGAAGCCGCTCTCCTCGTCGAGCTAGCTCTACAGTCTCCCCTCTCTTTTTGAATAGCTTCACTTGTTTCCCAGCAAATGGAAGTCTTAAATGCGTGCCATCTAGCTCTTGCAAGGAATAAGTAGCATTATGATGTACATCTGAGACAAGGTACGGGCCAAACCACCTTCTCGAAAACTTTCGAACTGTAGAGTGTTGGTTCTCCAATGTGCTGTCGTATACCAACACCCAGTCCCCAACTTGTATTGGTTTTGGCCGAAGTCTATGAGTCTTATCAAATCTCTCCTTGTTCCCAAGTCGAACCGCCTTCAGCCGGAGCTGCGCTTCAGCGAGATCCTCCTCTCTACATTCTAGCTGTATGATTCATAGTGAGAGAAGTTGCACACGGTCCACATTGTCCTCCCATGGCAAGGTAGCCCAGGTAGGAAAGTCTTCTTCTGCTGGCATCATCGGTTTCTATCCTAACATCAACTCAACAGGCATGTACTCTGTAGTAGAACAATGAGTTGTTCTATCTGCCCATAAAGCAAAAGGGAGTAACCTGGACCACTCTCTACGCTTACTGTCATACGCCTTCACCAAAGCCTGAACTATTGATGGATGTCCTTGCTCGCTCTTGCCAATCCCCTCTGGATTCATCGCAGTAGTAAGCTTGAGCTTCACACCATATCGAGCAAAAAATTCTTTTGCCTTGTACCACGTAGTTCTCCTCTATCTGCCCGTAGTCTTCCTACAGACCCATATCTACAGAGAATATCCTCAAAAATAAACTTACATATCCTCTCTGTGGTCTTCGTCCTCAAAGCTCGTCCTTCTACAAAGTTGGAGAGATCCTCACGAGCTAAAACTAAATATCGCATCCTCCATAACCCCAGAGGCATTACTACCAAGTCGAGAACCCACTGGAAGTGAATGCAAGGCGGATAAGTTGGCACAAGACCGTCCCTATACCGATCTTTGAGTAGAATTGACAATCTAGGCAAGAACTGACGTAGTTCACCACATCCTGATACAGACCTTTCCATCAATACCTTTCCTTCAACTTGACGTAGGTAGCCCAAATCCCTCGATGTCCGGCCCACAAAGTATCATGGAACTCCTTCATTAGTTGTTGCTTAGTCTGCAGATCGTCCACTACTCGTATGAACATTCTATCTCTCCTCTGCGGCCGTCTCCAAAGATACCCATCACGTAGAAGGTAGTTGTAAGATTGTTTCCTTATCTCTCTGAACTCTACTTTGCTCCACCTCTCCTGCCTCTCCAACAAGCTCAGATAATACCCTATGTCACGAAGTCTACCTATGTAAAGCTCCTCTCTAAACATCAACGGCTCCAAGTTTGTAGCCCGTCGATTAACCTGACA
Source organism: Asterella californica (assembly GCA_036924285.1). NCBI lineage: Eukaryota > Viridiplantae > Streptophyta > Marchantiopsida > Marchantiales > Aytoniaceae > Asterella > Asterella californica. The sequence goes on from JAYKYS010000013.1 coordinate 2,396,571, forward strand.
CTGAGCATCCTTTCTCTCTTCTTCCTCAGCTTCTGAAATCATGACATCCTCATCCACAAATCGAGCCCTTGACAACATATCTGCGACCATATTCTCCTTTTCTTTTATATGCTTCAACTCTAGATTCAAGCTTCTAATATAGACAATCCAACGTAACATTGCTATGTCTGGCGTGGTACAGTTGGATATCATGCCTAGTAGAGGTAGACAATCCGTTTCTAGGACTACATGAGCACCAATCAGAAACTCACGTTCTGTCTTCATTGTTGTCACCGCTCCCCACAACTCACGCTTCACCTGAGGATAGTCTCGTTGCATGTCTGTCAAGATCCTAGCTCCAAACCTAGAGGTAAGCCGCATACCATCCGTATCATCTTGACCTATCGCCCAACCAATCGCCTTTGGACTAGTATCTACTGTGACAATGACAGGTCTCCCACACCCGTAGTCTACTCTTCTCAGAACAGGTGGAGACTGTAGAGCCTCCTTCAACCTATTCATAGCTTCTCGATGGACTGAGGTCCATACAAACCGCTTACCCTTCCTCAATAATGCATACAAAGGCTCAGCAACATGAGCATAATGAGGAATGGATAAACGATAAAATACGCAAGCACCTAGAAAACATCGAACCTCTGTGATATTCCTACAGTCTGCCATCCTAGCTATGGCTTCAACCTTCTCCGGGTTTGGTCGCCTTCCAAAAGCTCCACACAGATGTCCAACCACTAAAATCTCAGACACACCAAACTTGGACTTAGCTCCCGACAGGGTGAGATGTACCTCCTCTAAGCGAGTCAAGATACGTTCTACATCCCTGATATGATCCGCAACAAACCTTCTACACCCACTCGCAAGTACTGCTTCATCCTTGTCTTCAATCGCGCAGCCCTTTATAGGAATATCATCTAGAAATGGAATGGTAACATCAAGCACAAACTTCCTTAGTACCTTGTGCATCGCATTCTGCATATGAGCCACCGAGTTCGTTACTCCTTGTGGAAGAGTACACATCCGCATAAATCCCAGGGGCGTACGCATAGTAGTTAAATCTCTATTCTCCACAGCCAGCTGGAACTGATCATAACCAGAATATAGATCTCTTATTGAATAGATAGCTCTCCCTGCAAATGCCTCTGCTACCTCTTCAATCACAGGACCCGTCCCAACGTTACGAATAGTTACGTTATTCACAGGTTGTAGGTCTTGAATAAAACGCAAAGCTCCTGACTTCTTGGGCACAGTGAACCACCTGTTAGAATATGGTCCCATAGACGGCTCAAGTATCCCCATCTGTACCTTCTCCTTCAACAACTCGATGAGTTTAGGCAACAAAGCACGAGGAACTGGGATCGGTTTCAGGTCCCAAGACACATGAGGGATTGTGAATATAACCATAGGCGCTATAACCTGCGGGTCCACACAACCTATCTCCTCTGCTGAAAAAGAGAATGCTTTACCATGCTTTACTACCATCTGTTCAAACACTGTCTTCTCGACCTCAGTCAAGAATTCACCCCCTCCTATCTGGAGCTCCTTCAATGTCTCCTCAGTAAACTAATGCCCTATTCGTCTATGATCATGCAATATAGGCTTAGTCCCCACTAACTGTACTTGCTACTGGGAGTTAATAGGTAGTTGAGCTGCTACCGGTCTTACCTTTCTCAGTACACATTTGTACTTCGCATGAACGTCTGCTTCCTGAGGGAGTGCACACCAACAACTTGCTTCTCTCCTCTCATTATTCTGCATCGGATGAGGAAAGAACTACACGTATGTAGCAATCTCCTCATATATGCGTCGAGAGTGGATAGGGATCACCGTCACACTATTTTCCCTTTTCATCAATCCACTCACATTGTCTAACCAACCAGCAACTGACTGTACAGACATAAACTCTTCAAACAAACCAGAAACCACTTCGTCTTCAGATAGAACTCCTACACGCCACAACTCTGATACCTGTTTCATCATCCATCTTTTTGTATTTTCCTCCATATCTTCAACTCTTGTAAACCGACTCTACCCATCTCCCTCAAACATCAGCAATCCAGACTGCCAACTCTGTACACCACACTTGTCTCCAGACCTCTGTACATGTCTCGCTTCCAACTCTAACGGGACCTCAACAGCAGGTTCTACACCCCTGTCTTCCCGCTCTACAGGAGTCGACTGCGAAAACCCTTACATCTCTTGGTTTGAGAATCTCTAAGGGTTTGTCGGTTCCGCTCATGTCTTGAACGAACCGTCAAAAACTGCACTGAGTACTTATCATCAGGACTCCGAACTCTGGCATAATGAGACCCATCATTCATCACCTTTGTCTCCATTCGAACAACGGTGATGTATGGCTGGCCCAGTATGATAGGATAGGAGGCAGACGACTGTACAAAGAAATGCTGATCAACCTCTACATCCCCAATCCTTGCACGTATATTGGGACAGGCTCCGTATAACTCACCCTTTTGGTTATTTGCAGCTCGAAGCACCCAACCATGATTCCTTTCGATTGGCCACTGTCCCTTTTCATACACCTCCGTGGAAATGATGTTGATCTCCGACCCGTGATCCACAAGTGCAGGTACTGGCTCAGAAAGTCTCCCAAGTGGAACCTGCGTCCCAGTTGTCGCTCTTGTCCAGTGCTTTTCCTTGAAATCGCTGTCTGTGCTTGACCTATCCTCCTCAAACTCTTCGTCTTCGTTCTCAATAACAGCAGGACCAGCAACCCATACTTCGTATTCATCATCTCTGAATCCATCAACACCAATAGCATCTACCACACCAACCATATGACTGCCTACTTGTTCAGTCAATACCTGTCTCTTTCTCTTCATGATGTCGATTATCAATTCATGAAACTCTCTTTTGGCGATACCTAGTACATCGCGAAGAGTAAACTCAACTCTAGCATCCAAAATGCGTTGCTCCAGAACAGCACGTAAATCTGTTGTTGTTTCGATGTCTACCGCCAACTTGTAAGCTGGAGCTTTCCCCTTCTCCTGTGCTGTAAACCTTTTCCCTCGCACTCTATCCGTAGCAGTAGGCTCTTGTGGTAAATCATGTACACCTTCCATAGGATCTACTGTAGGTGGTGGTGCTGTAGAGGTAGAGGGCATATCTTCTGCAGCAGGAGACCTTCCAGTTGGTATAGTTGGCGATGGTTCTCTCCTTCTTGTAACTCTCCGACGTTCACCGTCATCTGGTACCCCTGCGTCTAGGTCGGAAGCATCTCGTCTTCTCTTGTTTTCCACCATAGCATCTTGTTCGCTACTCGCTTCTAAAAAAGCTCGAATAGAAGTTGCATCTACTGGATCTCTCCACCCAGTAGCTCTCCTAATGCTTCCTGCACCTCTCTTCATCATTTCAACTGAGACCTCATTAGCCTGCTCAACCATAGTTGGATTAGCGTGCACCTCAACCTTCCCTGTATACACATCAGCCTCTACAGAATCCGCAGTCATCGCTGTAGTATTCGCGCCAGTAAGTGCTAGAAGAGAACTCCTCATTCCTCCTCTCCCAAAATACGTGTTAAGAGGCTGCCCCGTGGCGGTTAAATACAGCCTGTTATTCTGATAATTGACTACGCCCTCCTGCAAGACAACCGCCAAGTCTTGACAGTCTCCTCTGAGATGATCTGGACTATCACACCAAATACATCTTATGGTAAAGGTTCCTCCTACAGGTCGAGCACCTAGTGCAACAGGTCGTTGGTCTCTCCTCAGGTCTGCCATCTCAACCCTCAAGTCTCTCAGCTGTTGAGTAAGTTCTTCTATCAAGTTATGTTGATTTCGGTTCTCCACAGATCGCTGCTGCTGTCTAGGTCCTCTCTGTGCTGGGATAGGTACTGCAGGCACTTGAGGAACCACTTGAGGAACCACTATGGGTGCTTGAGGAATCACTATGGGTGCCTGAGGTATTGCAGGAGGAGCTACAGGAACATGAGGAGCTACTCTCTGCTCTGACAAGGTCTCTAGCTGCAGTATCATCCTACCACGACGTTGTCTAGCAAAGGTGGATACTGCTTCCTCTACTCTCCTCCAATCAGATGTAACTCCCCCTTCAGCCCCTCGATCAGCCAACATGAAATAAAGCCTATCTGCTGTGAACTCATCCAGAGCCCCTAAGAACAACTCTGTCTTCCTAGCATCCAACGTCAACCTCTCTAGACCAGAAAGCTGAGAGTACCTCTTCTCAAATTCACGGATCACTTCATTCAATCCCATGGAACGTCCAGGCTAACGCTCTATCCAGTCCATGAGGGTTCTTCTGGTGACTCTTTCAAAGTCCTCTTCTAAAAGTTCTTCTCTCAGTGCACGTTCAAACAGAGTCCACCCACCTAAATGTCTTCTCTGTAAACTCCTAACCTTCTCTCTCAGTTCAGGAACAACAGTCAATTCAAAGCTTAGAATTACCTCCACTTCAGGTGCCCTGACCAACTCCATTTCACCCACATACTCCCGCAGGTACCTAGTAACATCTCTTCCATCAAATCGTCCACATCGACCTACAATTGCTTGTAACGCCTTCGTGGATTTCTGCTCAGCTCCTCCAATTGCAGGCTGCTGTTGAATCAAGGCAGCCAACGCCTGAAGAATCTGAGACGTGTCAGGCTGTGCTGCTGCTGTTGGAACCACCGTAGGTCCTCCTTGAGAGCCAACTCCATCCTGACCAGAAGGCCCTTGGGCAGGAGCACCCTGTACAGCAGCAGTGTGATCCATTTTTCACCCAATCTAGCCAATTCTCCAAATCGATCACCTCAATTGCTCTCAGTGGAAGCACCAGATGTCGGAGCGAGAATCTTTCTTGGGGAGGGCGAACCTCCTGACTGTGATCGATCCAAGAAAATGATCAGAAGAGAAAAACAAGTAGCCGCTGACGATGAGATCTCCAAAACTCTGCTTCTTGCGTCCACCAATTACAAAAACAAACACTCAAACACACCTTGGGTACACAGATAGGCCTCTCAAGATTCAATTACCTTGATTACAGTCTCGTCTGCACCACCAATTTCTCCAACTGTACAGAAAATCTCTCTCTTCCTCTCCTACGCACCTCTCTTCACCCGTCAAGCCAAAAGTCTACCCAGTACGTCTCAATCCGAACCTAATAGAGAAATTCAGGCCCCTGAATCTTATTCCTCTCCTTGTCCCAACTGAAACTCTTAGAAATCTGATCCAACGTCAATCAAAAGTCCCCTGTAGATTTCCAAACGATCTCTCTCAATAGAACTGTCTCTTGAGAGTAATTTCTCCCCAGAACAGTTTATTTAAACAACGTCCAAGCCTAAAACTCCTGCCTCTCTCTCTTACGATGCTCTCCCAATTCAATCTGTGAGCAATTTGACCTTCTCCAGCCTCCTAGCTTCTCATGCGTGTCCTCGACCCCCAATCCCTAATCCTCCTCCTTCCGCTTCAGTTCTCTCAGAAAACTCCCTTGAAAAGTGTCCTCGATCTCCAGCCGCCGCATGTATTAAACCTAAAAGTTAAGGCCTCAGCTTAAGCTGCCCCCTTGCTGTCCTTATAAGTGCAATCACTTATCACAAGCAGGGCCCTAGCTTAAGCTGCCCCCCTGCTGTCCTTATGCGTACGGGGCTTTATTTACAAAGTTGGCCCCTTTTTAATACAAGTTTCACAGTTGCCTCCACAAACTCTACCCCTTCACTAATAAAGGTTTTCATAGCCTCATTCCCCATCTTAAGTTGACTCGATGATTATTTAATTAATTAAGGTTTTCATAGCCTCATTCCCCATCTTAAGCTGACTCGATGATTATTTAACTAATTAACAAAAGTTTCTTGTGCTCTTGATGCCATCTTGAATATACTACAAGTCATCCAATGTAAGCCGAAGCCCCAACACTTATGAGGCTGCCCCACAGGGCTTACAGCCCCCCCATATGCGCACCAGGTATCTCCTATAGTATATTCAGGATGGCATGCGGAGGCTTAGGCCAGGAAGCCCACGATTAAGAGAGATATCGGTCTCCCGCTCCTAGGTATACATGACATGGCTGCATACCCAACATAGACTCCCATCCGGGAGGTCAACATGCCAGAATAGGAACCAGAGGTCAGGAGGGATTGATCCTGAGACCACTTCCCTCCTAGGCAGGCGCCCTATCACTGGGATGGCCTTTGGTTCCGTTCAAAAAGCTTTTACAGTCTGTACATATGCTTTACTAAGGAAATTTTCTTGTAAAGTCTTTACTAGCTTTCTCTATGCTAACTTCTCTATACAATTCCGTTTTAAACGAGTAAAGAGTCAAAACTATAGTACTTGTGAACACCTACACACCTATGCAATCAGATTTTGAGTTCGAGTCACGAGTCAGAATCGACAGATTTCCCTCTTTCGCATATTTCTCAGTTTAAAACACGTGCTAACTATTACTTAAAGCACTTTCTGTCAAAACTGGAAGCACGAAGCCGCTCTCCTCGTCGAGCTCTGCATTCTGGTGTCTTTCGACTCCTTTAGGGTGATATTCCAACTCAAGCTAGGGGCAGCTTGGCTAGACTTTGAAATCTTTCAACTTGGACTAATACCTCTTTTTTCCTCTTTCGATTTCCTCTTTCCTTTTTTCCTCTTAACTGCATCCTCTTTCGATATGCAGATGGCCTCCGCCTCTTGTGCTTGTCTGCTTACATCATCCCACTGTGATTTTGCATTACGGATCTCACCATCAACGCAGTGATCAGGTTTTGCATTCGCGACAGTTGTCTTGCATGCTTGATATTTGTAGCGGTACCGCATGCAAACCCACGAGAATGCAAAGTATCGAGAACTGGTGCGGCAGCTTCTTCTAATGCAAATGATCATCACATGGAAGCACCAGTTGTCAGCGTTGTTGTTAAGACTGCACTGCACGGTATATGCACTGGCTACTAGTGAAAGAGAAGTAAGCCAAGTAAGATAATGGGAAGGTGAAAGAGCAGTTTACTTCTAGTTGAGCTTGAGTTTCATGAAGCGCTTCTTCTTCAATGCGATAGGTCTCATTTGCCTGGACTGTCTGCACTCTGATGCGTGTTAGCTCTCGAGCTTCCTAGCGTAAATCAACATCCATCTGCTGTCGAGTAGTCTACAGAAGTTCTTCCGTGGAGTTCTTCTCCTGCATCACTCTGACGCTTTCTCTTAGTAGATCTTGTAAGACCTTTCTCTCGGCTTCTGCTTTTTCATCTACCAACATTTGCGGCACCCGAGACAAATGGAGTGTAAACATAGAACATAGTAAATATGACATCTGACAACAACTATCAGCCAAGTAACAAATTTCAAATGCAACTGTAGGTAGGCATGGTTGACGGAGAGATGCAAAAAGAATGTGAGCTGTCGAAGATCATGGAATAGCGAACTGTTTCATCCAGCAAGTTGGAGTTTGTTCGTGGGCGGAGACAGTGAAGAATGATAATCTTTTCGTCATTGAAGAACGACTTCACCAGTACTTCTCTGTGTTCGAGAAGCTAATGGTAAGTTCTCTCGACCATATTATTCTTGTGATTTTCTTTTTTAGATTGTTGAATTGTTTCGTCGTTGATCTTTCTTGATTCTTGTAAAAGGAACTCAAACTGTGGTCCTTTGACTAAGAGCATGCGTTCAAGGGACTCCTTTTCTATCCAACCAAAGAGACGTGGAGCTAAAGCCAAAACTCTGCTAGAGATCTCCCTCACGAGTTCGTTGATTACACGTGATGTGCGAAGAAGTACCTCGAGGTAACTGAGAAAGGAGACCTTGAACCCCTAGGAGACTTCGACACTAGATTTCGCAATTGATCACGAGAAAGCTCGCAAACAAGTTGTAAGTGAAAAGTAGCTTGACTCCGATGCAGGTATCGAAGTCCTAGTGGTGATAATCCCGGAATGGAGTGAGTTGCCTGGTTCACCCTTCCTTGTCTCTTTCTCCTTCTTACTAGTAAGGAGGGACTGATGACCCTCGACTCATTCTCTTGTGTGAATTATTGACTCTCCACCTCTCTTCAGTTTAAGCTTAGGCTATGGCTGCCTTGTTATATGGATGCTTACAGTTCCCTGAATCTCAACACTTTGCGATTCCAATAGCAGCATGAGCCGAAGAACCATTCAGGGGATGTAAGATCGTCTCGCCGGTTCCAGATTTACACTTTCCGGAGTCGAGATCCACGAGCAGAGAGGCTTCCGGTGACTTTGAGTGTCCTTTTATTCCGAAGTGCTTGTTCAGTTCGTTGCAAAGTAAATCGACATTACAGGCAGAAAACCTGACCTGCAGGAAGAAACTCGGCATGATCTGGATTTTGTCTCAATGAGGCCTAGAAAAATCTGCGGAGAGGGGAGGAGAGGGGAACAGAAAGCGTTCTATTCAAAGTTTATTGAACGAATTAGGACAGACGACCGGAATTATGGAAGCTGTTTCCATCGCCACTCACGGTGATGAAGGATCATGCATGCACCAACGTACAGAACAGAGGGATCACACTTGACAGTCAGAATCTGACGAATAAATCTTTGTATGAATACTATCTGCGTTAGCTTGCACCTCGAATTAGCCATAAAGAACTTGTCCCGGAATATTGTCTTCGGATTACTTGTCCGACCATTTCTGGCGATGCTCAGTCTGCGTTAGGAGCTGAAGGAACGGCACAGTTGTCCAGGGCTTTCCATCAGTTTCCTGCGAAAATGGGTAAGCGCTTCAGCTGGAACAGAACTGAAAGTGTTGATGCTGTAAGTCCCGCACACCCACAAGTCTCACGGGAGAACACAGTACTGCCCAGGTGAAGCACGAAAGAACAGAACGCCTAACGATTCCACATTCATCTAGTGGCACCTGCGACCAACGACAATACAGTTATGTATCATGTGACTCTGGTCAAGAGTTTAAATCCATCACTTTCGATCCATGCACACGCCGTAGAGTCCATGACAGAGCTGAGCTACATGTTGCTAGTAAGAAACTCACTCCATGTGGCTTCCGACTCTCATTTCTCACCTATCTACTGCATGACTGTGCCGCACTTGCCACATTGGTCATGCACGATACAGCCTGTGGATGATAACAACAGTAACAGATAATCTGTTACTGTTGTTTTAAGGTCGGGTCATGCTCGGGTATTGCTTCTTGGTATTGATTTGGTGGAGGGCCGCGCGAACGCGAGCCCTCCTCTATCACAAATTATGACGTGCATTTTCCCACTTGGGGAAATGCTACGACTTGCCCCACCGAAGTGCAATGGAGGAGCTCATCATAGGTCATCGCCCTTCCGGTTCAGCGATAGGCCCCGCCCAGGTAAGTATGCTTCCTCTTCTTCGGACACAGTTTATCTACCTCCACCAAGTGCACTAGAGCCACAACGCTTATTGTTCTATCTGACCCACGGTCTACCAATCAAGACGTCACTGTTCATCATGAGAACATAAGGGCTATTGTCCTCTCCCAAATACAGTAGATGTCAACCAATTCCACGATACTCCTCGTAAGCAAGCCTTAGGTTATGATCAACCTTGAGAGTTCGATTTCGTTTCTCTGGTAGAAGCTGGTGGTGATTTAGAGCTTGACCTGAACAACTGCCTCCTGTAAGTGGAGAATGAAGTGGGACTTAAACCCAAGTAGTATGTGCTTGGGCCCATCGAATCTGAAGAGGGAGAAGCCAAGTACTCACGACTGACGATCAAGGAGACGCAACTGAAGATTCTGCCGAGCATGCATTCTCCTTCCTCCTGACTTCCTGACCTTCAAAAGTTATGCTCATCATCCGTGTTGTCACAGTGTCTGTATTCGTTGGAAGGTGCCCCGTTCTCTTTACCAATTAGGACGGCGAAGATACGGTGGAGCACCAGACGAAATAATTTTGTGGAGCTCTTTGAGTAATGATCAGGTCTGAACATACTCGAGAAACTTTTGCTTGGCGGTTGCGCACATCCTGTTTGTCGGTGGGAGGCATCACTGATTTTGATGACCGAATGCAAGGTTGCAACGCATAGCGTCCTCCTATTCGAGTGAGTAGTTCGCGTGCTGACGGAGTGTTAAAGTGCGGAAAGTTCATGGTTCCTCGCTTACATTCTGCCATGAATCAAGTTTCACATTCTCATGTGAAAAAGTGTGTCTGACTTTTTCGATGAGAGTAAACTTGTCCTGCTCTCGATGAAGACTTGGGGGATGTAGACTCACTAGAAACGAACTCGAGCATGAAGACTCACTGCCTCTCATAACACGTATCAGAAGTGATTATTCGCTTTCACGTAGTCAGCTGATTAATTAACAGCTGTTGCAAAAGAGAATCTCTTCTATCGGCAAGCGGAGCAGATAGAGTTTGCTTGATCTCCCCCTCAAGCACATATCCAAAATGAAAAGAGCTCTACGGAAATTCTGACCACAAAAGCCTTGAGGTTGTTACCTGCCCGCAGTTTTCTGTGTGGAATACACACGAACAGAGATGAAGGGAGTCATTATTAACTGCGTTATGAGTAAAGGCGGCAGATCGCCTGCGTGTGTTTACATAGATTATAACTTTAGACGAGAGAGCAAAGTTAATTGGCCGTGACCCTGGTGGAAGTGACATAAAACGATCGATCGCTGGGATGAATTTGAGCATGCTATGGAGGACCCAGTGAACTTCACCAATCCGGTTATATAGAAAACGAGACGTATACACATCACTCCGGAGTGAATGCTCAACCGTTCGTTTCTTACATAGTCAGCCTCGATCTCGTGGAGTTTCCTTTTCGAACGCCAAGAGATACTCAGTAAATGTCCTCTCAAGTTCGTGAGGCTTTCCTACTTGATTTCATCGTGAGATCTTTACAGACCTTCCAGAAATTCGCACGCGCCGGTTAAGGCACGGGCGGGGGTTTGGAAATAGTTTTCAACCAGCAATTGACGCGTCTCGGTTTCACCTCACTAACTGCGTCATTGCCCCAAGCGCAAAGATCAGATAGTTATGTCCAACCGTGCTTTATATCTCCAGACGGGTCTCCGTATCTTCCGCAGAGTTATGGTTTTATTCCCCTACATACGGAGCCTCTCTTAAGATTACAGTCCTCTCGAGCTCGCACTCTTTCTCCTGGGTCTCCTTGACTCCTATCTTAGGACTCTTCTTGTCCAACGCGATTCAGATCCTACCCCAAAACACTTGTTTAACAAACCAGCTAGGTGAAAGGCGAAGAAAAGAACGTGGTGTGCAGAACCAAGGTCAGCAATGATTCTTCAGTACGACATTACAGTACCTAGTCAATGTGACACACATCTTACCTTCAGGGAAGTGGTAGGACATTCAACAAACAATTGGGGAATATTTCTCTGACCGAATCTAACACTAAACCAAATATGGTCAAAGATCAAGCTGATATAGTACAGATAACAGGAGAATAGAGAAATATAAAATAGAAGCAGCAGCAAAAGAACCGTGAGTGAGTAGAAACAGGGGCGTGACACAATTACCGAAGAAACAACAATTACCCCCTGCTTTAAGGAAGAATCGCACCCGGATCTGTTTCGTGGGAAGGAACTTCTTTCTCTCAGACTGGAGAATATGTATCTTAATATGAAACCAAGCTTTCTCCCGGAACCATAAGGACGCAAACTGAGTGTCGATCGATGGAGAGAGTTAGTGAAATTTAAAGCCTACAGAGACTTCTGGGGCATATATACTAATACAGCCTCGCGTGTACCCGACTCATATACACATGTAACTGTCAACAAAGTGTGCCAGCAAGTGATCTAAATCATACGACACTGCTAAAATCTCCCTCCACTTGGTCGCCGAACTAAGAATTGCCAAGAATTATGCGAGCAAAGTGTATGGTCTTCGAGTTCCAGCGTTGTCCTAACGGGGCATTTTACGGTACTAAGAGAAAGCGCGATTTATTTATTGTCCAGTGTCCTCTTGCCGCAGTGACTAACACACAGAAATTAGGATCTCAGGGCGAGTACAAACCTCTGATCATTCTGATTCATGTACATTTAAGCTCCAAGAATTGACCCTCATTCCTATAATCTGTGCAGAAACCGACAGGGACTCCATATCCAGCGTTTTTGCGGAGATGAAGAGTGTAAGAATGGACAGGGATGCAAGGAGAGGTTTGTTGACTCCGATTCTTCGTCTCAGTCTTCGCCCTCACAAATTTCCTGCGAGCAGCTCTGCGGCACCCTCACATCCACTTTGTAACACCGTGAATGATGGAATTTCAGGTAATTACCCTTTCCTTTTGAGTTCTCGGCAACGATCACAGATGTACCATTGCATTTGGTAGCTGAGAGACAATGCATGATGCTCTATTTCCAAAGTCCAAGTTTAAAGCCCCGTAATCCCACTTATTTTGTGTAGGTGGTGCCTCAATGAAGAGGCGTTCCAAATATTGAGATAAGCCGCTGTCTGTGTCCCGCACACGGTATTCTTTAGTAAAAGGCGAAAGAATAGTTCGCTCTGTGCTGGACACACGGCTGACTGGATTAAGCTACGTCGTCGACTGTTATTGTAGCTCTCACTGAGGTGCTCTTATCAACTGGACTTATGGGTAATGTCCTATACACCTCCTGAAGCGTAGCCGGTAGACATGCGTCTGTCTCGGGCCGAAGGAGAAGCCCCCGTGGGCATACTGCGCTGTTCCTCTGTACAAGGAAAGATTAGGCTTCAACAAAACGGTCCTTCCGCGCAGATGGGACTGACCTTCTTGAATGGCTGGATCGTGAAAAGCGAAGAGCAGATTGTAACTTGGCGGGGCACACAGAGGTAGGAGATCGACAATCTTAACGTCTCAGGCTGCTGTCTCCCATTTTGGTTCAATATCATCTATAACATGACTGCCGTCTGTAACCATCTTTTCGAGCATTTGAAATTCTCTGCTCTTACTCTCTTATCTTACATTCCCGAATAGCTTGAGAGCGAATTCACAAGCCCTTACACGAATCCAAACTTTTCAATCTGTATTCGCTTCAAACCCAACTGTTGAGTATCGATTGAGAATGTTCGAACGAAGGTTTTGTGGTTTCGCTGAACAAATTGAACAGAAAATTCTCTTTACACGGGAGAAAAAAGAAATATTCCTTTTCCTATTATTATACCCACAAGATATATATATACATGCCTTCGGGAGAATGGTGTTTGAAATACTTGTGGGAATAAGATTTTGACCATTTGTGAAGAATACTTATAATAATAATAACCTTATCCATTTTCAGATGGAGAATGTAACATGGTCATCAGTTTATTACCTAACCTTTGATTGAGTAAAAAAATAATATTTATCATAAATTAATATTCATTTGATCTAATTCTTTCGGGGTTGAAGATTCAGAAGTGTGTGTTTACACGCTATGATTATGGGTTTTGTTTAGATATGTTTGTAATTTCCGGTTCGTATCGTCCGGTAACTCGACCATATTCCAGTCCCCTAGGAGGACCCAATTCCCTTCTCTAGTCAGCGTCCCAAGCCACTCCCAAAGTAGTCTGCGTTCCTCCCGCTTGTTGGGAGCGTACACCGAGGCCACCCCTATAGGCCCACAGACAGAGTCAAGGGTACCCCAGGCTACCGTGCCGTCCCCTCGAACCCCCTGTCTCAGCACCTGGACGTGGTCTCTAAGAAGGAGCGCTGCCCCTCCCCTCCCTCCTCCCGTGTAGTCGACTATCCTGGTCCCAGTTGGTATTACATTTTTCAGGTTGTTTTCCAGCTTCTGCTCCTCCGTCTTCAATTCCTGAAGAGCGATGATGTCAGCTTGCCGTTTCTCTCTCTCTAGCCATTGACGAAGAATGGTCGCACGGTGCGGGTCTCCCAGCCGTCTGACATTCCAGGACACTAATTTCAATGTATTTTGCATCATCATAAACATTCGCTTTTAATTGCTCTGAGTCTTTCCGCCTGTCCTTCTGTTGTTCGTTCACTTGGGTGGTGTCAGATTCGCCATCAGGCTCCTCGACAGAGCAGCACTCCCCTTCTTTGATAATTTCCCCTTGTTAGAGTTAGCCTTCCCAACACCCTTACTGGTTGGTTTTGTTTGGGTTGCTGACGCCTTCGTCTGTAGACTCTTCCTCGCTGTCCTTCTCCCGGCTGCCACGTTGGGGTCAATATCATGAAGGATTTCTTTCTCCAGAAAACGAAGTGGGGACGAAGGGGTTCTGGTCTCCTCGCCCGTGCCCTCCCAAGCGTCAGTCGAGTTAAGCCAGAGATTCCTCTTCGTCTGCACTCCATCCTTTGTTCCTTGACTCCCTTCTCCCCTTCCCGGTTCCCAAGGGGGGTCTCCGTTCCTTGCCAACGATTCTCCATGGTCACCTTCGCCCATTGTTCCCCGTATTTTCCCATTCCTGTTCTCTTCTTCTGCCCTCTGTTGAGTGGCCCCCCCTTCGTCGCTCTCCGTCCTTTCGTCTGTTTTGTCTTTCCCCTCGATGATTCTGTCGTCTCTCCCTTCTGTCTCCAGTTCCTGCATCTTCTCCTCCTCCCTCGTCTCCTCTGGCGTCACCTCCTCCCCCTTGTCTTGACTCATTTCTGTACCTGACTCTCCCTCGCTTGGGTGCTCAGAATCTTCTTCGTTGGCTTTTCCTGTCACCTTTCTCCCTGTCCCCGTTACATTGTCAGTTGGCTTCATCTCAGTGTTGCTTCTTTGCTGCTCTGTCATCCTGATTCCCTTTCTACAGTTGCTTCCTGCTAATTCATTTAAGTCTGGTAAGTCGCCTTTCGCCGTAAGAGATCGATCCCGGTCCCCCGCACCGCCGTCCGCATCGCTGGCAGTGAGAGAAACCTGCCCTTGTCTGAGCTCTTCGGTTAGGAGTCTATTCCGTAGGGCCCTTTTTTCCTCTACTGTAGATTCCTTCTCTCCTTCACCTCTTTCCGCTTTGCTTTCCCTCTTACTCTCCATCGGCACCTCCGGCACCCTTTCACCCGAGGAGTCATCTTCCTTTCCTAGTGCGCTATATCGGTTAGCAGTCTTCTTTTTTTCAACCCATCTACTCGTCTGCCTTGTCCATTTTTTAGAGGACACTGGCGTGAAGCCGTCGTCTTTCACTTCTTTCGTGGCCTCAGCCACCGCGGGTTGAGTCCCGATACTTGGTGTCTTCACCCCTGCGCTTTTACTTTTCTCCTGCTTGTCTCCTTCGCTTCTCCTCGGATTTTCGGGGCAGTTCCTTGCGTAGTGCCCTTTTCTTTTACACACATAGCATGTGTCAGGGAGTGACTGGTAGGAAATGGGTTGCACAACTAGCTCGCCCACTCCAACCTTTATCTGTAAGTGGTCTTTCAGCTCTTGATCAGGGTCGATGAGGACGCACCCCCGGATGTGAGGATATGAATTCGTTGACTTCAAGGTGGCTTTGTAGAGCACCGGTCCTATGGCTGCTAGCATAGCGTCGGCTCCAATTTCAAAGGTTGGGTCCACCAAGGGTAGATCAACCCAGACAGCTACCGTCTTGGAGTTCTCGGTCTGCGTCTTAAAGCCTGGGGACCACGGAGCAGCCACAACGATCCTCCCGTTACAGAATAGAGGGGCTTCCCTAAGTATCAGATTTCTTTGTTTGACTGTGGCTAGCACCACCAAGAAATTCTTCCTGTTTAGCATACGAAGCTGGAGGATCTGCACGCCTAACCCTTGCACAAGTCTTCTTGAAGTCCAGGTCTCGAAGGCGTCCCTTGACGGGCTGCAGTCCACTGTGGACAAGACCACCGCCGTCGACTTCATCAGTGATAGCCGGCACGCCACCAGATTTCTGTCGAGTTCTACCACCACTCCTAGCTTGTATTCCCCCAACTGCTGGTTTTTTTTAATGCACAAAATCGCTTCAGCCAATTCTTCGTCCGACATTCCTGACCCTGACAACGGGTTTAACCCCACCAGGTATGGGTCCGATCCAGTTTTCCCCAGGTGTTTTAACGGTTTTGCCCAACTATTTACTGCCGGAGACCCCCCTCCTGACACTGGCGTCGCTTGTGCAGGGTCCTCCGGACGGTTCCCCTCGCCCTTTTGCGAAGGAGACGATTGTACGCCATTCCTCCAATGAGGGAAAGCAGTGCCCGCATTAGTCGTCCAATCGACCACAGGGGGGCAACTTCCCAACAAAGGCCACCCACCGGCCCCTGCCTTGACGCCTTGCGCCTGGCCTGAGTTAGCTGCGGGTCCCTTATCCTCGTTGGTCGTCTGTCCTCCTCCTTCTTTGCAGCCGTTCTGCTTTGTCCCTTCTTTATTTGTGACCTCCTCTTCTCCCGATGCCGCGTCCCTTCCTTGCTGTGTTCCCTTAGGCTGCATCTCGTTGTCAATGTTCTGTTTCTTCCGGGCATGGTGTAGTCCTTCCACCGTAGCTGCCCCTCTGTTAGGATTCCCTTCTCTTCGTGAATCTATTCTGTTCAGGGATTCCCTCCGTATCCTCTTCTTTTCCAGTTCCGCTTCATGTAATGGGGACGTCTCTCTAACCGCTTCAAATGTCATCGTTCCGTCACTCGCTGCTCCGGCATTCCCTGTTTGATCGGGTAGCCTCCCCCCCTCCAAACCGAGCACCATCGCAGCCATTTCCTAAATCCCGGAGGTCCACCACCTTCGCTCGAGCCCCCAATCTACCTTCTTACTCCCGTCCGCGGCGAGAAAGCGCAACCCTAGCTGACAGAAACTCCCCTAATCACCACTTCCCACGTCTTTTCCTCCCTCTTTGCTAAGTGCATTCCTGCTTAGTCTCTAAACACAGGCGTCCCCCCATGTCCCCCCCCCGGCTCCGCCATCCTCCGGCTCCGCCATCTCCTTCCACTGTCGTCCCACTGTAAATATATCTCCAGAGTATGTTCTGATTGGTCTGTACATTGTCTACTATATACCATTGATATCCTCAAACTGCAAGCTCTGATGAGGGTACATGGTCTGGTATCTCAAATATCAATAAGAGACCACACTGAACAAAAACTAGAAGACTCTGAAACATACTGGGTATATACACGCGCATACCATGTTAATATTATATTATAGGGCTTGCAGAATCATGATAGCACTCAATAACCGTCATATAGTCTTGTACCTTCTTGTCAAGCTCTTGCAGGTAAGAGTATTTCATCTTCAAGACATACTTCAGTTTTGAGACCTTGTCTTTCATCTATTCAGACACCAAAAAGTCACAAGGGTTTCAGTGTATGGAGCTTGTAAGCTCAGTACTTTTATTTGGTCCATACATGGCTCTTCAGACCAAGTTGAACGGAAAAGGACAACTCTGTAACAAGTATAGAACAGTATTATGAAAAGTTTGATACGAAGCAGGCTGAGCGCAGATTGTTGTACCACCAAGTTTTGATATTTAGTTGAAACATTATGTAGATTCAACCATCGGACTTCTCTTTTCCTTGTGGATATCAAATTCAGTGCATTGAGAACATTAAGCGTGTCGTAAGCCTGCCTTCTGATATTCTTTTTAGCAACAAGGAGCTGCAAAAGAGAATACGTATAAGACATTAACTGAGGATATTTTGGCCACCAACAATCACCTGCAAAATAGTATTCCTGTAACATATAGATATTGTAACTGATAATATCAAGAGGAACTTCGTCAACCACGTGATTTGCCGAATTCAAAGGGTGCCTCTATCTTCAAAGAGTGCCTTTATCAAACGCGAACTTTGTACCTTGTCACCAGATCGTGGATCATTCGGGGCAATATACTCAGCCACTACCTCGTTAGCCACCTGGATATAATTAGCGTTGGGTCAGTATCTTCAAGTATGCTGTCCTAGTGGTCAAAACTGTTAAGCTTCTTCTACATTTTGTTCTCAAGTTATAAAGCAGAATGAGGGCATACAACTTCTGCTCTTAGACTAGCATCCTTCAAGATCTAGAGCCTTACTACGCAGTGCAACTGTAAGACTTTTGCTCCCAGGAAGATGACAATTGTCATCCAACACCCCAAAACGTTTTCTTTGTCAGCTTAAAATTTTCGTTTTTGAGGTCAAAAGGTTTCCAGAACATCGTACCTTCTCATAAGTAGTTTTGCCTTTCAACGCCACCTTCTTCGTCACTGGTATTAGTTAAAAGCGAGAAGTGGGACAGTAAGTCATCTGTGCATGCAATCGAGCTATTCTTTAAAAGTCTACTAGATTGAACCAATACTGATACGTAACCTAATAAACCTGTTTGACAGTATTCTTCGACTGACCCGGCAATGTGCATGAATTGTCAAACTAAGCAATGTCGTGGCAAGTTGACGTCTACTGAAGAGGACTTATAGGTGCGATTCCCTGATAAAGTCCGATTGCTGAAGATTTTCTTATAACTCGGAGACTGCTTTGCAATTGGCATGAGTCTTTAACGATTAAAATATCAGATGATTTCAGATACGACGGAGGACAAGAAATCATACTGACCTTGTACCTTGGGCTCCGAATCTAAACTAGCTAAAGGTTTTCAGTTTCTTGATAATGATTTAAAAACGACTGCCGTCAGCGGCAGTGAATTGGCCATATACACTATCAAGAGTCGATAATATATAAGTTAACACGGCAGTGAATTGGCCATATACACTATCAAGAGTCGATCATATATAAGTTAACACGGCAGTGAATTGGCCATATACACTATCAAGAGTCGATCATATATAAGTTGTTATCATGTCCGTTTTATCCCTTCAAGGGACATCGGACTGTCTTTTGTGGGTAACCACAGCGTACTTTTCGCTTAGAGTTCTGAGACTCAATCAACTCAGCTACCGATCTTCGGTGTCTTTCATATATATATATATATATCACCTTGTCGTGAACATATAAAATCATCTAAATCGTCCCGACATCAAGATATCAAGGATTACATCACACCCCGCTCACGAGTGCTCGAGTCGCCCATGAGAACCAGGAGGTCGGGGTCTTTTTTAAGACCCGAGACTGATCCCCACCAGCCTACCCGAGCCACTGGCCAAGGTCAAACCCCCGACCTGGACTTGCCAGGCCGAGGGCCGGACCCGCCGGGAATCTCTGTAAAGCAGCATGAATGAGGTGCGTCGCTCTAGCGTATTCATTCAGCTTCTACGGTCGAGTTGTAATGTTTCCATCAAAAGGGATCAGAACTGCAGGGCTGCAGCAAAGGTATTTCCTGTTGGTGTTGTTACTACCAAAGTGTTGGACCTCTCATTCGGAAGTCGGTTTTACAAGCAACAAGAAAACACACGAGACCAGTAACCAGACTGATCGCCTATTCTTCGGTTTTACAAGCAACAAGAAAACAGGCGGCGCATTGACCAGCCTGAAGATCTTTTATCTCTTCGGCACCCGGTGGTTTTTGGGTACCAATGTACCATGCTTCTCCATCTACGCGCCTATCGAGGTTGGCGACCGATCCGTGGACCGGACAGAGTAGGTAACTTGGCACTTGGCAGTTCGTGCGTGGTGATTCCTGGCGCCTCGTACCTTTCAGATTAAACCACAACTACTATTATAATAGAGGTGGGGATCTCCACTGAGCTCATTTTTAATTCTAACTAGTATCGTCCCAGACTGCGGGGGGCTTCCACCTTAATTGCGGAATAGTACAACATTTTCATTGGTTGTCTAGAGAATTTCATCGACGACTCGAAAGATGCATTTTTCTCTAATCTATTTTTTGTGACTAATCTTGATGATAACTGACATCGAACGATAAAGAAATGTTCTGAAACACTCACGAGCTATTTGGACCAATGAATAAAATAATTTTTATTTTGAATTTCAAACCGTTCTCCTACAGAATTGTCACTTTGTACAATGCTGAATCTCTTGTTACAAGGAGCACCTAACTTCGCAGTAATCAGAATTAAATTATGGCCGGTGTTTTGCGACCAGGACAGCCAGCAGGCAGGTTGAGACATTTTTTGAAAACTTGAGGCTTGAGTTATGGCTACCGGGAATTTCGGTTTTTGAGAGAAAGGAGGAGGAACTTACCTCCCGTAGAATGAGGAGAAGGTCTTCGGACCTCTCTGCTTCATTCCTTCATTTTTCACTCTTCACTCTCCCGGTTCAGCCTTCCGCTTCCACAGCTTTTCCCTGCTATTCTGTTAATTTTTTTTTATATTTTTGTCTTAGAATTTTCAAGAAAGAGTACTCTCTATACTATGTAGAGAACTATATCTTCTTCACATTTTAGATAGTGAGCTTCATAGATTAGATTTTTTGGGACCTCCGGACGGATAGGTTAGGAATTAGTAATTTTTAGTGATAGATTAGGAATAGAAATTATAGAAGAAATCTTATTTTTATTATTTTTATTATTTTGTAGAGATGCCTCCCAGAGCATGGCCTAGACGACCTAGAGATCGACATTTACTTAGAGGATGTCCGGAGGTCTCGGGAGGAAAAGTGAGGGTCCTAGAGTTCTTACTGGTTAGATATGTACAGCTGATGAGACTCTTAGGACCGAGAGCAAGCCACACTGCAATTTTTCATTTCTTTTTTGCGAATGCGAGTGGACGTTTAGATCAAATGGCCAGGGAGACGGAAGCAAGAGTTGCAACGGCTGATGTAATTCCAGAGGAGGGTGACCAGGGGAAAGAAGATATTGTTGAGACACCTGATGTCTTCATAGCAAGCCCGGACATACTGCGAGCACTAGGCGTGATGATGGAAACTAACGAGGTATGTCTCTTATAATTGCATGTCTTGACTTTAGAGAAAATTGTAATTTGTTTGAACAATTATTATTGATTTTTGCTATTTTTTTTGTTTTCAAACAGACATCTGTTGATGCTAGAGGGGTGAGTGATGGTTTAGCTCCAAGAGACTCGGTTCAAGACTCACAAGTCCTTGTACGAGACTCTCTTATAGATGCTAGTGTGATACTGCACCGACTATGGTTGCTATGGACTCACAAGATCCCGTACGTGCACCCCCCATTCCAGTTGTGACTGAAACTCTATCTCATGGTCCTCTACCCTTGGATGATACATTGTCTATATATGCCTTTGTAGCTTTGTCTAGACTTAGGGAGTGCTTTCGAGACTTCAAGATGAGATGTCTTCACCATGGATGTGAAGAGTTTTTCTTGCTTTTGACAATCAGTGTCATCCATCAGACATGGTCATTGAAGTTTAGATGACCGAGTCGTCATACTTATGGATGGAGATCTTGCGAGATGGAGTTATACAATGACGTCTCTGATGTTACCCATCGTCTTTATCATGTTGTATTGAGTACGAGATTGGGTTACACTCAACTAGATAGTGTTCTCCGAGAGGTGGGATTAGCTCATTCCTCTCAGACCCATTTCTTCAACTTCCAAAGTGAGAAGACCCGTCCTGTTGGTTGGATCCAAGCTGCAATGAAGAGGTGGGCCATCGAGAAGGAGGAGTTTAAAGCTCGTGTCTTAATGCGGATCTTCCTTGACTTGAACGAAGCTCTAGTTGGAGATCAGTTTACACATGCTACTTGTACATGACTTGTACGTAAGTGAGTCCGTCAAGTGTTGACTATGTGTCATTGTTCATAGTATACTAAACCGAATGTTCATGTATTGACATTAGGAAACTTTGTTCTGTTTGCGGATTTACGTTATGATTCCAGTCGTAATGGATACAGTGAGACATGTGTTTTCATCGACTCTCATGACGATCGCGTAGTCGAGATGATGAATATGACACGAGTTGAAGCCGGAAATAACTCGTGGTTGATAGAGGACCGTGCATTTGAGGAGGGAGTGCGTAGGTTGATAGCGCGTGGGCTCGTCTCGGATGAGGTGGTTCATGATGACAAGTCATCAGTTGATGCTATCTTGTGTCGCTATGACATTGAGAGCCAAAAAGACTTATGACACAAGTGCAAGAATATCATCAAGAAGTTCTTGGTTGAGGTTCAGCCCGGAAGCGTCCTCCTGGTAGTGTCGAGGATGCTGAAATCATCCTTGATCTTGAGCTCCTCACCAAGAGATAATTGGTGGAATCATCCCTAATCCTTTTGCTCGTGTAATAATTCTTTGCTTCTTTTGATAGAAACTCTCCTCCCCGATCTGATGGGATGACTTTAACCTTCTTGTCAGTCTGGAGCTCAATGCGTGTAATGAATTCTTTCAAACGTTGAAATATCTCCGACTTACAAACAAAGAAAAATATGTCCACATTTTCCATGAATAATCATCTACTATCAAGAGATAGTACTTTGCACCTCCAAGGGACGTTATTTCAACTGGTCCCAAGGTCAACATGAATAAGATCAAGAGTGTCTAGTGCCCTCTGTGCATTTTTTTCTCAAATTTGCATCTCGTTTGTTTACTTTTGATGCAGAATACAAATTCTCGTTTCAAACTATAGCTCGCTGTCGTAGTGCGTGACGTTCAAGATGATGAAACAGAGCTTCAGAAAACACTCAACCAGCATTTGTTCAGGAAGCTGCGGTCTAGCTTATCAAGCTAGGCAGGAGCTAAGCTAGGGCTATGCTTGGCAAGTTGCCCCCTAGCTTGGGTTGAAATATCACCCTGAATGAGGGCGAAAGTTTCCAGAATGCAGAGCTCGACGAGGATAGCGACCTCATGCTTCCAGTTTTGACAGAAAGTGTTTTACGGGTTTTAGACTGAGAAATATGCGAAAGAGAGAAATCCGTCGATTCTGGATCGTGACTCGAACTCAGAATCTGATAGCGTGAGTGTGTAGGTGTTCACAAGTACTATAGTTTTGACTTCTTATTCATTAAAAACGGAGTTGTATAGAGAAGTTAGCGTAGAAAAGGTTAGTAAAGACTTTACAGGAAAATTTCCTCAAGAAAACAAAAACCTTCTTGAACGGAACCAAAGGCCATCCCAGTGATAGGGCGCCTGCCTAGGAGGGAAGTGGTCTCAAGATCAATCCCTCCTGGCCTCTGGTTCCTATTTCGGCATGTTGGCCTCTCGGAAGGGAGTCTATGTTGGATATGCAGCCACGTCTTGCATATCTAGGGACGGGAGACCGGTAGCTCTCTTAATCGTGGACTTCTTGACCTAAGCCTCCGCATACCATCCTGAATATTCTATGGGAGATACCTGATGCGCATATGGAGGGGCTGTAAGCCCTGTGGGGCAGCCTCATAAGTGTTGGGACTTCCGCCTATATTGGATGGCTTGTAATGTTGGATATGCAGCCACGTCCTGCATATCTAGGGGCGAGAGACCGATATCTCTCTTAATCGTGGGCTTCCTGGCCTAAGCCTCCGCATGCCATCCTGAATATACTATGAGAGATACCTGGTGTGCATATGGAGGGGCTGTAAGCCCTGTGGGGCAACCTCATAAGTGTTGGGGCTTCGGTCTACATTGGATGGCTTGTAGTATATTCAGGGTGGCATCAAGATGGCATCAAGAGCACGAGAAACTTTTGCTGATCAGTTAATTAATCATCGAGCCAGCTTAGCAATGGCAAAGAAAGATGTGAGACCTTTAATAATGAAGAGGTCGGCTTTGTAAAGACAAATGTGAAGCTTTTATTAAAGAGGGAGCTGCTTTAGTAATTAAGGTTTTGTATGTAAGGACAGCAGGGGGGCAGCTTAGCTACGGCCCTGCTTCTGATAAGTGACTGCAGGGGGCAGCTTAAGCTGAGGCCTTAACTTTTAGGTTAAATACCTGCGGCGGCTTGGGATTGGGGACACTTTTCAAGGGATTTTTTTACAGAGAGCTGAAGCGGAAGGAAGAGGATTAGGGATTTAGGATCGAGGACGTGCAGGTGAAGCTTGGAGGCTAGGAGAGATCAATTTTTCTGAGAGAACTAAGGCGGACAAGTGTTTGGGAGCGGAACTTTATCTATTATACAATTTGGAGGCAGAACTACTTTCTGAACGGACAGGAGGCTGTTTTATTGAAGGAGATCGTTTGATAATCTGCAGAGGACTTTTGATCGATGGTGGGTTAAATTCAGTTGGGAGATTGACGCAGAGGGAGGATTAAGAGTTGGAAGAGCTTGAATTTATCTACTAGGCTGTTTGAGGTGAATTCGATGAGCTAGGAGCATCTATCTGAGCGGAGGAGAAGACAAGGACTGAGAAGATCAGGTTTTCTGAGAAATTTTGGTGCTGAAGCTATTGCAGGAAGGGATACAAGCGTTGGGGTTTCAGAACTTCATCGGTTGTAGGTTTGGAGACTAATCTGCTGGAGCGAAGATTAATTGAGTGAGAATTGACTATTTAGCACCTGCGGTGATCAACGTAAGGAGTTGAGTAGAGATAAGTTGTAAATTGATATATGTGGAGGACTATTGAGTGTGTTTGGAAGAGAAATCAAGCATCGTGAGTTCAGATTTCTCTTATCTGTTGTGTTTGAAGATGGATCTGTCTCCTGAGACTTGATCAGAAAAATAGCAAGTGACCTATAGTCAGAGAGTAGTCTATGTGAGTGACTTCAGCCGTTGTGTACTACCAGCCTTGGCTCTTGTCTTGGTATTCGATTTCTACTCCTACCTCGCGATTTATCACAGCCAGAAGGCTCGCCCTTCCGGATTTCTTCCTTGTCTAGTCTGCACATTTGATCGTACTGAAAATGTCCGAGCCGGTGATGTCATAAGACAATATCATCTTGTGATGCACTTACCATCGGTGATGTAGCAATATCTGCTCTTAACTCGTAGAGTTCCTCTTCTTCACTCCTGTCGTAATAATATGATTGTGATCGTTCATATCATGCACTATACAACCGATTATATCGAAAGCAACTCGGAGACCTGTCTTTGTGTTTTTTCAACACTCAGGAGATTATGCACTATACCGAGAACATGCCAAACTTCTTGAATTTTTCGTGTTTGGTCCGAAGGTAGGTGTACACGGATATCACCAGAACTTCATACCTTATACGTCTTTCCATCTCCAATTCCAATCATGAAAACTTCATTCATCGGCAGATAATCTTCAAACCACTCTTTCAAACTGTAATATGATTTGACGCACCAGAGTCAATCCACCAACCTTCATTCAAATCAGCAGCTACTAGTGCAGTGAAGAAAAAATACTGGTCGTCGTTTTGAGTACGCTCTTCATACATCATTTTTGCCAAGTTAAGTTGGACGTCTCTCCATTTCTTACGACATTCATAAGCAAAGTGACCAAGAATCTTACAGTAGTTACAAAGTCCTATTTTTTTCTTGTAATGGTCTTATCTGTCATCTGGTATGAGACGTCACGTAGCACAACAATGTGAGATGAATTTTCCCATGTTGAGATAAGATCTTCGCACAATCTATGATGTGATCGATGACGTATCATAAACACCCCCTTTGATCTAATGCTTCATCCTTCTCATCCTCTTTACATCATTCGATAAGAATGTGCATCCAAGAACATCATCTTCTTCTCAGAGATGAAGTTCTTTAGAACTCTGTTCATCTCGTTCATCATGTATGTCATCGAGTTGGTAGCTCAATCTGATAAGATACGCATCTTAACCAACCCCAAAAGTGTCATCATCGTCATGAAGCTTCTGCTCTCCTCTACTAGTTGAAACTGATCATATCTTGAGTAAAGATCTCTCATTGAGTAAACCGCTCTTCTTGCAAACGCCTCAGCAAACTCATCCATAATCGGTCCCACCTCAGCATTTTTGATTGTTAATATGTTCATCGACTACATGTCTTGGATGCATCACAGCGATCTATTCTTCTTTGACACCGTATACCATCTGCTCGAATACGGTGCAAACAACAGCTCCGAGATCTTCATCCGCATTTTCTCCTTCAGCAACTCCACCAGTTTAGACAAGTGAGCCCATGGTATTAGAACTGATCTTAGGATCCACGATACATGCGGTATTGTGAAGATAACCATCAGGGTAATAACATACGGATGTACACATCCAATCTCATTAGGTACAAAAATAAATGCTTTCTCATGTCGTGAAAGCATCTCCTTGAAGCACTTCCTTTCTTTTGGCAGAAGAGATCCATCATATCCAATCTTCAGTTCTTCAAGAGTCTGGTCCGTGAACTTATGCCTTATCATTGCAAGATTTTTCAAACTCTTCTCTTTTGAGCTCGATCCATTTGTTGTTTAGTGTCATCCGATAAGAGACTAGCAACTGGCTTTACTTTCTTATCCACTATCTTGTATTTTGTCTCAACCCAAACCTCAGATGCTCGAAATGATTTGATCATTGAATAGACCTCCTTTGCATGAATCGGCACAACCTTATTCATATTCTCCCATCCAATAGATGTGATCTCTCGCAAAAGATCTTCCAATCTATCCTCCTCATAAATAGCAGAAATCCATTCATCCCATCCTATTCTAGCTCACCAACTCTCTCAACACCGACTCAACCTCACGCAAATGTTTTTTTTTTCTCAATTCTTCAACATTCTTGTAAATAGCAATCTCACACTTTGAAAACTCGACAAATCTTTTACAAAAGACACTTTCTCTTTCAAGCAAAAGTACCTTCTCCTGCGCACCACTATGCAACCTTCTTATCCATGTCTATTTCAAAAATTCTTGAACTCTTCACTCACTCTTGGAAGCAATTTCTCCCTTAAATGATCTCGATTGTGCTCGTGATTTGACAATACATTCAAGAACTGTACCCCCTCTTTTCATTTTTTCTTTGGATCCTAACATAAACAGATCCGTCATCTAGCAGCCTCATCTCCATCCGAGTGGTTGTGATGAAAGGTTCATCCAAGGATGAGCGAATATGACGTTGCTTCTTGAACAAATTTTTTTTGCTCCATAGTAACATCACTTTTCTGTACTCTAACGTCTGGACAAGCTCCATATAGATCTCCTCTTGTGTTGTTGGCTGTCTTTATGACCCACCTATGCTTTCTGTTGATAAGCCATTTCTTCCTCTTATACAACTCCTTCTACATGATGCTGATTTCTTATCCATGATTAATTAGAGCAACCATCGGCTCATCCAAATCTCCAATCCTCACCAGTATCTCTGTCGTAGCTCGAGCTCAATGATTGTGACTGTAATGACTTGAGCTTTGCTTCCCATCCTCCTCTCCATCCGCAAAATGTATCCCACACGTTCAATCTCTTTCTTCGTTTGAGGAATGTACATCTCCTCTCGAGTCTATCTCTTGGAAGGAGTTCTTTCTCATGCATTCTCTTAATCTCGCATTCTCTTCTCTTGCAACAACGCTTCTTATTAATTCTTGACGATGTAAGCATGTATCAGTAGAGCTTCTATTAGATCCTCCCATCCACTATCCTTTCAAATTGTAATAGACATCTTCAATAGTGTCTTACGTGTCATCTTTTCTATTTCATGGAGATGGCATATGACCACAATCCATTGGCTCAACATGCTCGTCAATCTTCTCTCATCTCCATCTTCAACCCCTGTACCGTATGTTTCATCCTCCATTATTGTAATTACTTGTGCCGTCAAAATTGATCTAAAGAAGCGCATTCGTATCTCTCAATGCTACTTTCTCATCTTTCCAAAAGATCTAAAATCTATACAGGTAAGAAATCAGTGAACTCTTTGTAATCTTTACATGGATGGTCGATACCATCGCACCAGATACATCATTGGATCCAACCTTGCTTCCCAACGAGTTTTGCCTCGCTTGTAAAACCCTGCTCCTCTAGTCTTGTAAGCTTGATCTGCAAGTCTCGCACTCCACGCATGATCTCCTCAAGGCTTGAATCATCCTTCTTTGGAGATACTAGAAGGTGCTTGGATAACTAGAACAACAAGAGTAACTTGTATCACTTGTCTAGCAATACTAACCATTGGTTGAACTACAGGAACATGTGCTACAATAGTCGATGTTGGTGCTGGTCTCCTGATGAGAACTTTTTCTCATCTTCGCTCCCTCTTGGTAAGCAGACCAACTGCTTCCTCAACTTTCTGCCAACTACTCATCAATCCATCGTCTTTCTATTGATCCTCCAGAAGTACCTCTAGTTTCTCTTCTACAGCTAAAAGAAATAACATTATCTTGTTGAACTGTAATGTCAACTTGTCCATCTTGGTCAACCGAGAAAACTATTTCTCAAACTCCTTGAGTAACTCAATAGCTTGTAAATCGTTCCTCGGTTGCTCAACCCACTCCAAGAATGACTTCTTGGTGATCCGATCAGAGTCCTCCAAGAAGTACTCGTTCATCAACGCACGAGTAAACGTCTCCAACCCTTGTCAAAATGATTCGTTAGCAGTTTAACATGAGCTCTAATGTAGAGCTGCTATCAACTCAAACGTTTCAATCATCTCATCTTTTGATACTCGTTCAGCTCCATCTCCTTCACATAATATCTCAGATATCTTGAGACATCTCTCTCATCACATTGCTCAATCTTGCTGATCAGCGTCTTTGTTGTCAAAGCTTCATTTCGTTCATTAGACTGTTGTTGCTATAAGAACAATGTGAATGCTTGAAACATTGATGTGGTCGCCCAATCCAACTGCACCTTTGGTAATCCATCCGAACCACTAGTCTCATCTCCGTCATCGTTCTAGTCCCACTCATGACTGCCAATCTTCTCTTTAAAGTTCAAACACAGAAGAAATCTCCGCTTCTGAATTTCGACTTTGTGAAGATTGTCTAGGAAAACATGAGATTCATGGTTGTAGAGATATCGTATGTCGAACAGATGCAAGAAAGACAAACAACCACGAGAACAAGCTTCACAAGATATACCAACCCTCACTTTATGTACACTCTCGTTCTTTTTTCTTTATGGACACAAACGGAGAAATAGACATGAGTGATCTATAATTTGCACCCAACTTCCTAAAACAAGTCTCTAAATCTCAACCTAGACCCAAAACTACCAAAGTGCAGCTCAAAGCAAAAGAATCATCCCTTTGCTAACAAAAAGCTTTGCACCAGTATCTCACGATTCAAACCTTGATCCAAACAACATCCATGTACAAGCCCTTTAGCTAAAACTAGCTATCACAAGCCACAGATAATAAACGGAACTCTAAAGAGTCCAAAAGGACAGAAATTGTAAAAAGTATATTGAGAACTTTCTCTTTTTGCCAAACGATCTTCAGATGTGGATAGGGTCTTTCTTCTTAACTTTGTTGGCTCCAAGAACCTTCAGATCTGACTCCTTGTAGTTGAGGTATCTCTGATTTTCGATAGCAGGTGTTCGAATCTCCAAAACCTCCTCCCTGCGGCTTAAAATCACATCAACCGCAAAACAAATTGCTTGATCTGAGATCCGTGTTCTTTGATAGATAGATCTGGCTATCTTGATCTCATTGACACCCCAAACAAGCAGTTTGGAGTTCCTCTCGCAGAGAACAATGAGAAAATTGGTCACAAGAAGTGAAAAACTGACATAAATCGTTCTTTTATGGCTTAACTTCACTCATCACGCACAACAAACAGCGATCTATGTACAATCTTCTCTTATGCGTAGAAAAAGACCTCTTGAGCGCATAGGCATCAAGAACGAAGAGCTTCGCTCATCGATTACTCTGAATCATACTCGGGGTGTATCTATTCGGTGCTTTAACCTTACGTAAACTATATATTATGCATCTCAAGCGCATTGAGAGAACGTGTAGACGAAGACAAGCCTCGGAATAGGGTGAATTTGCACTTTTAAAGGCGTTTTGTTAGCTCTGTTTCTTTTCTAGAATGTAGTAAGTCGTGTCCCTTACAGAACAATATTAATTTTCCTCGGAGAAGCGATATACATACCTCATATAGTTTGGTAAAATCTCTCTAGTCTGTCTTTGAAACATGCATTAAACTTCGAGAACTTCTCTTGTTGGTATAGGAAAATATAAAACATTATATAAGGAATTTTATTATCAATGAATATAAAAATTTGATTTTTTAAAAATATTAAATGATAGACGAACCGGAAATTACAAACATATCTAAACAAACCCGTAATCCTAGCGTGTAAACACACACTTCTGAATCTTCAACCCCGAAAGAATTAGATCAAATGAATATTAATTTATGATAAATATTATTTTTTTACTCAATCTTTCTTCATGAAAAGGTTAGGTAATAAACTGATGACCATGTTACATTCTCCATCTGAAAATGGATAAGGTTATTATTATTATAAGTGTTCTTCACAAATGATCAAAATCTGATTCCCACAAGTATTTCAAACACCATTCTCCCGAAGGCATGTATATATATATCTTGTGGGTATAATAGTAGGAAAAGGAATATTTCTTTTTTCTCCCGTGTAAAGAGAATTTTCTGTTCAATTTGTTCAGCGAAACCACAAAACCTTCGTTCGAACATTTCTCAATCGATACTCAACAGTTGGTTTTGAAGCGAATACAGATTGAAAAGTTTGGATTCGTGTAAGGGCTTGTGAATTCGCTCTCAAGCTATTCGGGAATGTACGATAAGAGAGTAAGAGCAGAGAATTTCAAATGCTCGAAAAGATGCTTACAGACGGCAGTCATGTTATAGATGATATTGAACCAAAATGGGAGACAGCAGCCTGAGACGTTAAGATCGTCGATCTCCTACCTCTTTGTTCCCCGCCAAGTTACAATCTGCTCTTCGCTTTTCACGATCCAGCCATTCAAGAAGGTCAGTCCCATCTTTGCGGTGGAGCTCGTGAAGTGCACCGGAGAAATGACCACAATGACAAAGACAGTGAAAGGTGACTATGAAGGCGATGGCACAGACGTTTGGATGGTGACTGACGAACTAATCTTTAGCGAACAAAGTAGAAGGTAGGCAAGTAGTGCTATTTCCTTCTCTCCTAGTTTGCTCTTGTCCTCATGTTCTGAGGCTTGATGTACTCGATTAATAGTCGAGGTCTGAACACACTCTGAACAGATGACAGTCAAGAAGAACGTGGGAACTCCTATGAATGGCGTGTGAAACCAGAATCCAGAGCACCACTCTACAACGACGCGTGAAGGACCGTTTTGTTGAAGCCTAATCTTTCCTTGTACAGAGGAACAGCGCAGTATGCCCACGGGGGCTTCTCCTTCGGCCCGAGACAGACGCATGTCTACCGGCTACGCTTCAGGAGGTGTATAGGACATTACCCATAAGTCCAGTTGATAAGCGCACCTCAGTGAGAGCTAGAATAACAGTCGACGACGTAGATTACTCCAGTCAGCCGTGTGTCCAGCACAGAGCGAACTATTCTTTCGCCTTTTACTAAAGAATACCGTGTGCGGGACACAGACAGCGGCTTATCTCAATATTTGGAACGCCTCTTCATTGAGGCACCACCTACACAAAATAAGTGGGATTACGGGGCTTTAAACTTGGACTTTGGAAATAGAGCATCATGCATTGTCTCTCAGCTACCGAATGCATTGGTACATCTGTGATCGTTGCCGAGAACTCAAAAGGAAAGGGTAATGACCTGAAATTCCATCATTCAAGGTGTTACAAAGTGGATGTGAAGGGTGTTGCAGAGCTGCTCGCAGGAAATTTGTGAGGGCCAAGACTGAGACGAAGAATCGGAGTCAACAAACCTCTCCTTGCATCCCTGTCCATTCTTACACTCTTCATCTCCGCAAAAACGCTGGATATGGAGTCCCTGTCGGTTTCTGCACAGATTATAGGAATGAGGGTCAATTCTTGGAGCTTAAATGTACATGAATCAGAATGATCAGAGGTTTGTACTCGCCCTGAGATCCTAATTTCTGTGTGTTAGTCACTGCGGCAAGAGGACACTGGACTTGGTAATAAATTAAATCGCGCTTTCTCTTAGTACCGTAAAATGCCCCGTTAGGACAACGCTGGAACTCGAAGAGCATACACTTTGCTCGCATAATTCTTGGCAATTCTTAGTTCAGCGACCAAGTGGAGGGAGATTTTAGCAGTGTCGTATGATTTAGATCACTTGCTGGCACACTTTGTTGACAGTTACATGTGTATATGAGTCGGGTACACGCGAGGCTGTATTAGTATATATGCCCCAGAAGTCTCTGTAGGCTTTAAATTTCACTAACTCTCTCCATCGATCGACACTCAGTTTGCGTCCTTATGGTTCCGGGAGAAAGCTTGGTTTCATATTAAGATACATATTCTCCAGTCTGAGAGAAAGAAGTTCCTTCCCACGAAACAGATCCGGGTGCGATTCTCCCTTAAAGCAAATTGTTGTTTCTTCGGTAATTGTGTCACGCCCCTGTTTCTACTCACTCACGGTTCTTTTGCTGCTTCTTCTATTTTATATTTCTCTATTCTCCTGTTATCTGTACTATATCAGCTTGATCTTTGACCATATTTGATTTAGTGTTAGATTCGGTCAGAGAAATATTCCCTAATTGTTTGTTGAATGTGCTACCACTTCCCTGATGTGTAAGATGTGTGTCACATTGACCAGGTACTGTAATGTCGTACTGAAGAATCATTGCTGACCTTGGTTCTGCACACCACGTTCTTTTCTTCGCCTTTCACCTAGCTGGTTTGTTAAACAAGTGTTTTGGGGTAGGATCTGAATCGCGTTGGACAAGAAGAGTCCTAAGATAGGAGTCCAGGAGACCCAGGAGAAAGAGTGCGAGCTCGAGAGGACTGTAGTCTTAAGAGAGGCTCCGTATGTAGGGGAATAAAACCATAACTCTGCGGAAGATACGGAGACCCGTCTGGAAATATAAAGCACGGTTGGATTTATCTATCTTATCTTTGCGCTTGGGGCAATGACGCAGTTAGTGAGGTGAAACCGAGACGCGTCAATTGCTGGTTGAAAACTATTTCCAAACCCCCGCCCGTGCCTTAACCGGCGCGTGCGAATTTCTGGAAGGTCTGTAATGTACAGATCTCACGATGAAATCAAGTAGGAAAGCCTCACGAACTTGAGAGGACATTTACTGAGTATCTCTTTGCGGTTCGAAAAGGAAACTCCACGAGATCGAGGCTGACTATGTAAGAAACGAACGGTTGAGCATTCACTCCGGAGTGATGTGTATACGTCTCGTTTTCTATATAACCGGATTGGTGAAGTTCACTGGGTCCTCCATAGCATGCTCAAATTCATCCCAGCGATCGATCGTTTTATGTCACTTCCACCAGGGTCACGGCCAATTAACTTTGCTCTCTCGTCTAAACTTATAATCTATGTAAACACACGCAGGCGATCTGCCGCCTTTACTCATAACGCAGTTAATAATGACTCCCTTCATCTCTGTTCGTGTGTATTCCACACAGAAAACTGCGGGCAGGTAACAACCTCAAGGCTTTTGTGGTCAGAATTTCCGTAGAGCTCTTTTCATTTTGGATATGTGCTTGAGGGGGAGATCAAGCAAACTCTATCTGGTCCGCTTGCCGATAGAAGAGGTTCTCTTTTGCAACAGCTGTTAATTAATCAGCTGACTACGTGAAAGCGAATAATCACTTCTGATACGTGTTATGAGAGGCAGTGAGTCTTCATGCTCGAGTTCGTTTCTAGTGAGTCTACATCCCCCAAGTCTTCATCGAGAGCAGGACAAGTTTACTCTCATCGAAAAAGTCAGACACACTTTTTCACATGAGAATGTGAAACTTGATTCATGGCAGAATGTAAGCGAGGAACCATGAACTTTCCGCACTTTAACACTCCGTCAGCACGCGAACTACTCACTCGAATAGGAGGACGCTATGCGTTGCAACCTTGCATTCGGTCATCAAAATCAGTGATGCCTCCCACCGACAAACAGGATGTGCGCAACCGCCAAGCAAAAGTTTCTCGAGTATGTTCAGACCTGATCATTAGTCAAAGAGCTCCACGAAATTATTTCGTCTGGTGCTCCACCGTATCTTCGCCGTCCTAATTGGTAAAGAGAACGGGGCACCTTCCAACGAATACAGACACAGTGACAACACGGATGATGGGAAGGAGAATGCATGCTCGGCAGAATCTTCACTTGCGTCTCCTTGATCGTCAGTGGTGAGTACTTGGCTTCTCCCTCTTCAGATTCGATGGGCCCAAGCACATACTACTTGGGTTTAAGTCCCACTTCATTTCTCCACTTACAGGAGGCAGTTGTTCAGGTCAAGCTCTAAATCACCACCAGCTTCTACCAGAGAAACGAAATCGAACTCTCAAGGTTGATCATAACCTAAGGCTTGCTTACGAGGAGTATCGTGGAATGGTTGACATCTACTGTATTTGGGAGAGGACAATAGCCCTTATGTTCTCATGATGAACAGTGACGTCTTGATTGGTAGACCGTGGGTCAGATAGAACAATAAGCGTTGTGGCTCTAGTGCACTTGGTGGAGGTACATAAAGTGTGTCCGAAGAAGAGGAAGCATACTTACCTGGGCGGGGCCTATCGCTGAACCGGAAGGGCGATGACCTATGATGAGCTCCTCCATTGCACTTCGGTGGGGCAAGTCGTAGCATTTCCCCAAGTGGGAAAATGCACGTCATAATTTGTGATAGAGGAGGGCTCGCGTTCGCGCGGCCCTCCACCAAATCAATACCAAGGAGCAATACCCGAGCATAACCCGACCTTGGAACAACAGTAACAGATTATCTGTTACTGTAGTTCCCAGGTGTTACCACGATTAAAGGGCTCATCCACAGGCTGTGTCGTGCATGACCAGTGTGGCAAGTGCGGCACAGTCATGTAGTAGATAGGTGAGAAATGAGAGTCGGAAGCCACATGGAGTGGGTTTCTTACTAGCAACATGTAGCTCAGCTCTGTCATGGACTCTACGGCGTGTGAATGGATCGAAAGTGATGGATTTAAACTCTTGACCAGAGTCACATGATACATAACTGTATTGTCGTTGGTCGCAGGTGCCACTAGATGAATGTGGAATCGTTAGGCGTTCTGTTCTTTCGTGCTTCACCTGGGCAGTACTGTGTTCTCCCGTGAGACTTGTGGGTGTGCGGGACTTACAGCATCAACACTTTCAGTTCTGTTCCAGCTGAAGCGCTTACCCATTTTCGCAGTAAACTGATGGAAAGCCCTGGACAACTGTGCCGTTCCTTCAGCTCCTAACGCAGACTGAGCATCGCCAGAAATGGTCGGACAAGTAATCCGAAGACAATATTCCGGGGCAAGTTCTTTATGGCTAATTCGAGGTGCAAGCTAACGCAGATAGTATTCATACAAAGATTTATTCGTCAGATTCTGACTGTCAAGTGTGATCCCTCTGTTCTGTACGTTGGTGCATGCATGATCCTTCATCCCCGTGAGTGGCGATGGAAACAGCTTCCATAATTCCGGTCGTCTGTCCTAATTCGTTCAATAAACTTTGAATAGAACGCTTTCTGTTCCCCTCTCCTCCCCTCTCCGCAGATTTTTCTAGGCCTCATTGAGACAAAATCCAGATCATGCCGAGTTTCTTCCTGCAGGTCAGGTTTTCTGCCTGTAATGTCGATTTACTTTGCAACGAACTGAACAAGCACTTCGGAGCAAAGGACACTCAAAGTCACCGGAAGCCTCTCTGCTCGTGGATCTCGACTCCGGAAAGTGTAAATCTGGAACCGGCGAGACGATCTTACATCCCCTGAATGGTTCTTCGGCTCATGCTGCTATTGGAATCGCAAAGTGTTGAGATTCAGGGAACTGTAAGCATCCATATAACAAGGCAGCCATAGCCATAGCCTAAACTGCATATAACAAGGAAGCCATAGCCTAAGCCTAAACTGAAGAGAGGTGGAGAGTCAATAATTCACACAAGAGAATGAGTCGAGGGTCATCAGTCCCTCCTTACTGGTAAGAAGGAGAAAGAGACAAGGAAGGGTGAACCAGGCAACTCACTCCATTCCGGGATTATCACCACTAGGACTCCGATACCTGCATCGGAGTCAAGCTACTTTTCACTTACAACTTGTTTGCGAGCCTTCTCGTGATCAGTTGCGAAATCTAGTGTCGAAGTCTCCAAGGGGTTCAAGGTCTCCTTTCTCAGTTACCTCGAGGTACTTCTTCGCACATCACGTGTAATCAACGAACTCGTGAGGGAGATCTCTAGCAGAGTTTTGGCTTTAGCTCCACGTCTCTTTGGTTGGATAGAAAAGGAGTCCCTTGAACGCATGCTCTTAGTCAAAGGACCACAGTTTGAGTTCCTTTTACAAGAATCAAGAAAGATCAACGACGAAACAATTCAACAATCTAAAAAAGAAAATCACAAGAATAATATGGTCGAGAGAACTTACCATTAGCTTCTCGAACACAGAGAAGTACTGGTGAAGTCGTTCTTCAATGACGAAAAGATTATCATTCTTCACTGTCTCCGCCCACGAACAAACTCCAACTTGCTGGATGAAACAGTTCGCTATTCCATGATCTTCGACAGCTCACATTCTTTTTGCATCTCTCCGTCAACCATGCCTACCTACAGTTGCATTTGAAATTTGTTACTTGGCTGATAGTTGTTGTCAGATGTCATATTTAATATGTTCTATGTTTACACTCCATTTGTCTCGGGTGCCGCAAATGTTGGTAGATGAAAAGGCAGAAGCCGAGAGAAAGTTCTTACAAGATCTACTAAGAGAAAGCGTCAGAGTGATGCAGGAGAAGAACTCCACGGAAGAACTTCTGTAGACTACTCGACAGCAGATGGATGTTGATTTACGCTAGGAAGCTCGAGAGCTAACACGCATCAGAGTGCAGACAGTCCAGGCAAATGAGACCTATCGCATTGAAGAAGAAGCGCTTCATGAAACTCAAGCTCAACTAGAAGTAAACTGCTATTTGACCTTCCCATTATCTTACTTGGCTTACTTCTCTTTCACTAGTAGCCAGTGCACATACCGTGCAGTGCAGTCTTAACAACAACGCTGACAACTGGTGCTTCCATGTGATGATCATTTGCAGGTCCTGAAGTCAAGATTAGAAGAAGCTGCTGCACCTCAACCAGTTCTCGATACTTTGTCCAGCATATCAGATGCCGACGTGGGTTTGCATGCGGTACCGCTACAAATATCAAGCATGCAAGACAACTGTCTGCGAATGCAAAACCTGATCACTGCGTTGATGGTGAGATCCGTAATGCAAAATCACAGTGGGATGATGTAAGCAGACAAGCACAAGAGGCGGAGGCCATCTGCATATCGAAAGAGGATGCAGTTAATGAACTGAAGAGGAAAAAAGAGGTATTATTCCAAGTTGAAAGATTTCAAAGTCTATATTATTCCTGTCTGTTTGTATTCCAAATAAGAGCTACTCAACGCAAAAAGTACAGCACAATCAGTCACGAAAAGGACATGTATAAGCGACTCCAACAGCGTGGGAATCAGCGACTGGTATATCGTAAATAACAGTGAATATGACGGCTGTTCTGTGTTGATATCAACCAGGTTCTAGAAGCAGAATTGCAGAAAAGAGCATTGGATAAAAACACGGTCGATCAAACAATAATTGAGGCTGATGTAGCCAATGTGGAGAAAGAACGTCTCTTAGCTGAGAGGTCTAAGGTGATAGATTAACTGGAGGGTATCCGTGCAGCTATTACACAAGAGGAAAATGACCTCCAAGAAGCGAAAAAGGAAATGGAACTCGTCAGAAGGCTATAGCAGGAGGCTGCTACTGCACGTCCGTCCGAAGAGGTTGCTTTGACTAAGCTCAAAAACACAGTACAATGTCGCTTGTTTCAATGATTGTCTTTAGCACATCTTCAGCTTTTTTAGCACATCCATTACACACTGTATGCTTTTATTCTATCGATTTCAGTTTCACTATACTAAAACTCTCTTCTTAAAAACAGACGCTCTTGGAACAACTTCAAGAGTACCGAAAAGTAGTATCCGGGAGGCTGCTACCTCTACTGTAGAGAAAGATCAGATCAGCTTGCAAGATAAAATCTCAACTCTCGATGCTGAGGTAAAGCATCTGCAAGAGGTAATGTTTATTTCTCTCCACCTTTCTTGAACATCTCCATACTGCTATATCCGTTTTGCTTTACAGCTCTATATGCCATATCTACAGCTTCATCTTCGATGCAATTAACACTTCTCACTTGCTACGAGCAAACATGATTAAGGTTTCAGCAGCATCCACCTCAATGACACACTCCAGTCAAAACGACCCTTGCGGCAACCCTTCGGATAATCTTCCTTCATCAAGCTCAGGAGCAAGTGGTATGGCGCTTAGCCGCCCTTCCTCCCATTCATCCATACATGTTCAGACACTCCAGCATGTCGATACTGCTACTCCAATGACCAGACAAGTTCTCAGTAGGGCTAGTAAGGCACATGCAAGTCAGCCACCTCCGGTTCCTTCCATGTCTACTCTGACTGCATCGAATCCTGACCCAACGCTTGGGACAAAACGCATACAGTCAGCAAGTCAGTCACCTCTCTCTCGTATCACTGCTATTGCTACTACCTCGAACTCTAAGCCAACAGCAGGGACAAAGGAGAGAGTTAAGAAACCACTTACCAATAGGATAAAATCTGACTCCACCTTCGGCTGTTGCTACTCCATCCAATCCCAGGTAAATAGGTGCGACACCAAAGACAACCAAAGAACCTCCTAAGGCTCCCACGAGGAAAACAACTGCTAAGTGTAAGGATTCACCCAACACCGCCTCCACAACCTCCTAATCCTCCACATGGAGCAGTTGGAGAAGATCCATAAATGTTAAAAATCTGAAAAGATTTTCAACAGGTGCAAGAGGCTGACGAGATAGCCAAAGGATCGTAATGCAGAAAAGCAGCGTTCGAAAAAAGAATAGAACCGTTCCTCGACTGGCATGCAGCCAAGGAAAAGCAATGGAAAAATATCGATGTAGCAATGAAAGAGGAACGAAGAAAAAGCTTCTGCGATTGCAGTGTCGTATAATTTGTTTTTCTTTCTGGAGATACATTGGGTATATGGCTCTGCAGAGATATGTGGCTTGAACATGTTAGCTCTGAATCTCGATCTTGCAACCCAAATGTTTCTCTATCTACTAGCTTCTCGCAATCCAACTAGCACAACTCTATATATTACAAACAAAAGATGCTATAGTATGACATTCTCATATGTGTGACTTTCAAACTCAACCAAGCTTCGTATCCATATATGTAAACCAATCGAGTCCCAATACAACTTGCTGCATACCATGATCTCTTAAGCATTCTAGCAAGATATAGCATGCATGCCTCAAGCAATACTCAGTTCACAACATAGCACAACGATGGCGGTATCTAGCAACTCTAAAAATCTGAACAATGACTTTTGATTCATCGTGACTCCTTCTTTTACCATTTAGAGCTAAAATCAACCACACACCTTCACAATGTTATCTTCTATGTTGGCATGGCAATTTCAGACGCAAATTTCTCCCAATTGCTCAAAAAGAACAAAAAGATAAAAAATGGATATATCGAAATCCAAATCCGCTAGTAACAAAAACTTCTCTGAACTTTATGACCTTAGTTCTCTCAGCTCAGTCGGGCAATGGTGATCAAACTTCACAGGAAACTTTATTAGATCCTTCACTCCTATCTTGAATAATTTCTAGATCCAAACCTCAAACCAATTCTCTGATATGGATCAATAGAGCTTTATAGACCCATGTAAGCTTGATCAAGACCTTGAACAACCTATTTGACTATTCAAGATGAACATTT
This sequence comes from Asterella californica, assembly GCA_036924285.1. NCBI lineage: Eukaryota > Viridiplantae > Streptophyta > Marchantiopsida > Marchantiales > Aytoniaceae > Asterella > Asterella californica. The sequence continues at coordinate 2,435,835 of JAYKYS010000013.1, forward strand.
TCAGATAAGATACCTTTCTGATAAGGCATCCCTCAATCCTAGAAATTTTCACTTAGAAATTCAATCGAGAACTCAAGAAATAGTCAATCCTTCATGACTGTCACAGTTCACAATATTTGCCATGTCACGTTTACACCATTCAGCTTCAATCAATCAGATGACAATCAAAATGATCAGGAATTGATTGAACATGATATCGAAACGACCAACTTGTTGTTAGCTCTTCGACCCAACTCACAGCTCCTCAAAACTCATCACAAGTCTCTAGAACAACTGAAAATGTAGCAATGGATACAAATTTCATCCCCTAGATTCAATCGATCATAGCACCCTCATTCCTTCATGAAATTCCCAATTTTTTAATCCAGTTTGTAGTCCTGGTCGAGAGCTTTCCAACCATATCCTTCTTCACTCGAATGGACTCCTAAAACCTCCAAAATCAATGCAAATGTTGTGGAGAACAACTAGAATATCATTGATTCAAAAGTAAACCAATGAGAGCAAAAAGAGCTTTAAGTTTGTTTTTTTTCTCACTCAACTCTTTCCACTAGAATGACTTGTAAAACCCAAAGAAACACTACACACCAATAAGACTAGAAGAAACCGTAGAATCCTTAATACATGTTAAGGATTCTCTACAAAATATAAATACGTAAAAACGCTCAACTAGAATGAGACAAATGAATCACCAAGTAATATGGAGTCAATCTTGCAACATGAAAATGATCTACAAAAGAGAATGATGGCTATCACTTGGTTGAAATACTCATCGTCAAAGTTCCTCATAATCTATTCTCGATGATTGATCTTTGATCTCCAGTGATGTCGAATATCGACATGTTGAAATGAACGTTGGCCGAATAGTTGAGGTCCATTCTTCATCCCAGCAAGATGTACACCGTTAGATCTTAGTCTCTCTATATGTAACAATCAAAAAAATAACCGGAAGCGGTAAGTCCATCATCCTCTCCATAAATTCATCACCAAAATATAAAACTAATCACTGTTGAAAGTGGTTGTTGTGGATGCAATGAAGTTTGACGTAGAATGGATTTAGGAAGAGAAGATCCGGAGCTGGTATCAAACCTCCATCTTGAAAACTCTCTACGGTCTTATAGATCAACTACTCTCGATCTCTCAACCTCCATGATAATCATCGATCAGTTTGCAACATGTCAGACACATCTTTCACTCAAGGATCACCTCTGATGACTTTGATGAAAACACATCATTAACTTGACGAGAAAAATGCTAAGTTTAGTCCTTCACAAACCCTTAAACTCATAAACTAAATTTCTCTTTTCTAACTCAAGTTCTCACATTCTAAAATCTCACACTCTCTCTATATTGCTCAAATGTCACTAGATGATGTGAAAAAAAAGATGAGGAGCTCTTCTCTACTCCTCTATTTATACATTCTAGGTTTTTACTTTGGTATCCTCTAGTAACTAAGCGTAACTATTTTTACCGAGTTTTATTAAGATATTATCGACAACTTTTTGGAAGATTTCAGAATATTTTCAGAGAATCTCAAATTCCCACCCCCTCTACACTAAGACTCACTAAAAAGATGACATGTGGAATCTCTTCTTGTTTCTAATGCCTATAAAGTTAATAACTTAAGTACCACTACGAATATCAAGTTAAAAAAAAAATAATTGATATTTTCCACCTCTTGTTTATCTTTTAAACTAGATGATAAGATAGTAATATTCACTATTAAGAAATATTTGAATTCTGTCCAAAAGTGCAACTAAGTTTAACCATAATTAACTTTAGCTAGTCATGACGAACTTGATTCCTCCTTAAAGTACTTGGCGCAACAAATATTAAAATAACAACAAATACCTCTTTAAACATTCTCCACACTTAGTTATAACTAAACATCTTACTAATAAATAGACTTTCTGTGTGTAACATAGGTCGTTACACTTTACCTATGGTCTAAATTCTTGCTTTGTCCTCGAAGTGAAGACTTTCTTCGATGAAATAACTTCAACTTGTCATGATTGATCTGATCGAATTTTTTTCTTTTCGGTGTCGAAGTGTGATACGTCTATTTAGGAAAGCAATGAATTTTTGGCTGTGGTTGTTTACTCAAGAGGTAGGCTTCAGGTTACAACTTGGTACTATAAGCACTTACACATGTCTGTTGGGTCCTCTAATATGTTCAGAAAGCAAAAATCAAGGTTTATCAAACAATAATAAGATCAAACGGTGAACTTTAACACTCAAGAATAGGAAACATATGAGGGATTAGACTTCGAAACTTCCCTTACATGTAAAAGAGGCCTTATTGAACATACATACAAATTTTCAGCTTGAGATCAAATTTGAGCACTGAGATATGATCAAAAACGTCTTTACTAAAGAAATTACAACAATTTCTGATACCTAGATGGCTACTTCGACCTATAACAGAGAATTGGCTCAATAAATTTCATTCATTCTTACAGGATTTGTAGTCTACATTATGCTTGAACAACACTACGAAATTTGACTTGCTGGTTGTACACGGTTTCCCAGATCTCAAGCTTGGAAGTTGTTGCTCTAGATTGAGAGATTTTCAGACCCCCTCTGTGATCGTCTTGAATTATTCACTCACTCAAATGACATGAAAATTTTTTGACAATCGTAGCCCTGCTGACATTGAATGGAACCACGAAGGTTTGAAGCGATTATCTCTATTCTGTTGCAATTGACACCAAAATCTCAAAATAGACCTCTCTTGCATGAATGTACACAACCTTATTCATATCTTCTCATCCAATAGATGTAATCTCTCGCAAAGGATCTTCCAATCTATCGTCCTCATAAATAGCAAAAATCCATTCATCCCATTCTAGCTGACCAACTCTCTCAACACCTACTCAACCTCAAGCAAATGTTTTTATTTTTTTCTTCTCAATTCTTCAACCTTCTTGTAAATAGCAATCTCACATTTTGAAAACCTGACAAATTTTACAAAAGACACTTTCTCTTTCAAGCAAAAGTACCTTCTCCTACGCACCACTATGCAACCTTCTTATCCATTGTCTATAACGAAAATCCTTGAACTCTTCACTCACTCTTAGAAGCAATTTCTCCCTTAAATGATCTCAATTGTGCTCGTGATTTGACAGTACATTCAAGAAATGTACCTCTTCTTTTCATTCTTTCTTCGGATCCTAGCATAAACAGATCCGTTATCTAGCACCCTCATCTCCATCCTAGTGGTTGTGATGAAAGGTTCATCCAAGGATGAGCGAATATGACGTTGCTTCTTGAACATAAAATTTTTGCTCGATAGTAACATCAGTTTTCTGTACTCTAACGTCTGGACAAGCTCATACAGATCTCTTCTTGTGTTGTTGGCTGTCCTTATGACCCACCTATGCTTTTTGTTGGATAAGTCATTTCTTCCTCTTATACAACTTCTTCGACATGATGTTGATTTCTTATCCATGATTAATTAGAGCAACCATCGGCTCATCCAAATCTCCAATCCTCACCAGTATCTATGTTGTAGCTCGAGCTCAATGATTGTGACCGTAATGACTTGAGCTTTGCTTCTCATCCTCCTCTTCATCCGTAAAATGTATCCCACACCTTTGATCTCTTTCTTTCTTTGAAGAATGTACATTGCATGTTGCAAGCTCTTTCTTCTCATCCATTGACACCTTAATATTCAAAGCATGTGATAAAACAATCTCATCCACAAGCTATCATTTTTGTTTGATAATGCTGATTATGACATCATGAAACTCACGCTTAGTAATGCACAAAACTTCCCTTAAGATAAACTCCACCTTCACATTTAGGATGCGATCTTCTCGACTCCCTTCAAATTTGTTGCAGCCTTGATGTTCGACTGCAGTTTGTATGCAGCCGGCTTACCGTTCTCTTTCTACTGCTCCTTGCTCTTTCTTTCGATGGAGAATGAGCATCATCCATCAATAAATATTGAGCTCTTGCATCTCAAAACTCTTGACAAACTTTCTCCTCTCGAGTCTATCTCTTGGAAGAAGCTCTTTCTCTTGCATTCTCTTAATCTCGCCTTCTCTTCTCTTGTAATAACGCTTCCTATTGGTTCTTGACGATGTAAGCATGTATCAGTAGAGCTTCTATTAGATCCTCCCATCCACTATCCTTTCAAATAGTAATAGATATCTTCAACAGTGCTTACATGTCATCTTTTTTTTCTATTTCATGGAGATGGCATATGACTACAATCCACTTGGCTCAACATGCTCTTCAATCTTCTCTCATCTCCATCTTCAACCTTTGTACCGTAAGTTCCATCCTCCATTATTGCAATTGCTTGTGCCGATAAGTGATCCTCAACCAACTTCTTCATCTCTCCTCTGCCGAAGTTGATCTAAAGAAGCGCACCCGTATCTCTCAATGCTACTTTCCCATCTTTCCAGAAAAATCTATACAAGTAAGATATCAATGAACTCTTTGCAATCTTTACATGGATGGTCGATACTATCACACCAGATACATCAATGGATCCAACTTTGCTTACCAACGAGTTTTGCCTCGCTTGTAGAACCCTGCTCCTTCAGTCTTGTGAGCTTGATCTGCAAGTCTCGCACTCCATGCATGATCTCCTCAAGGCTTAAATCATCCTTCTTTGGAGATACTAGAAGGTGCTTGGACAACTAGAACAACAAGAGTAACTTGTATCACTTGTCTAGCAATACTAACCATTGGTTGAAGTACATGTACATGTGCTACAACAGTCGATGTTGGTGTTGATCTCTTGATGAGAACTTTTTCTCATCTTCGCTCCCTCTTGATAAGCAGACTAACCGCTTCCTCAACTTTCTGCCAACTACTGATCAATCCATCGTCTTTCTATCGATCCTCCAGAAATACCTCTAGTTTCTCTTCTACAGCCCAAAGAAATAACTTTATCTTGTTGAACTGCAACGTCAACTTGTCCATCCTACTCAACCGAGAAAACTATTTCTCAAACTCCTTGAGTAACTCAATAGCTTGTAAATCCTTCCTCGGTTGCTCAACCCACTCCAAGAATGACTTCTTGGTGATCCGATCAGAGTCCTCCAAGAAGTACTCGTTCATCAACGCACGAGTAAACGTCTCCCAACCCTTGTCAAAATGATTCGTTAGCATTTTAACATGACCTCTGATCTAGAGTTGCTACCAACTCAAACGTTTCAATCATCTCATCTTTTGATACTCGGTTCAGCTTCATCTCCTTCACATAATACCTCAGATATCTTGAGACATCCCTCTCATCACATTGCTCAATCTTGCTGATCACTGCTTGAAGCGTCTTTGTTGTCAAAGCTTCATTTCGTTCATCAGACTGTTGTTGCTATAAGAACAATGTGAATGCTTGAAACATTGATGTGGTCGTCTTATCCGACTGCACCTTTGGTAATCCATCCGAACCACTAGTCTCATCTCCGTCATCATTCGAGTCTCCACTCATGATTGTCAATCTTCTCTTCAAAGTTCAAACACAGAAGAAATCTCCACTCCGGACTTTTGACTTTGTGAAGATTGTCTAGGAAAACACGAGGTTCTTGGTTGTAGAGATATCGTGTGCCGAACAGATGCAAGAAAGACAAACAACCACGAGAACAAGCTTCACAAGGTATACCAATGCTCACTTTATGTACACTCTAGTTCTTTTTTCTTTATGAACACAAACTAAGAAATAGAACTGAGTGATTTATAATTTGCACCCAACTTCCTGAAACAAGTCTCTGATCCCAACCTAGACCCAAAACTACCAAAGTGCAGTACAAAGCAAAAGAATCATCCCTTTGCTAACAAAAAGCTTTGCACTAGTATCCCACGATTCATTCTTAACTTTGTTGGCTCCAACAACCTTCAAATCTGACTCCTTGTAGTTGAGGTATCTCTAATTTTCGATAGCAGATGATCGAATCTCCAAAACCTCCTCCCTATGGCTTAAAATCACATACAACTGCAAAACAGATCGTTTGATCTGAGATCCGTGTTCTTTGATAGATAGATCTGGCTATCTTGATCCCATTGACACCCCAAACAAGCAGTTTGGAGTTCTCCTCGCAGAGAACAATGAGAAATTTGATCACAAGAAGTGAAAAATGACATAAATCATTCTTTCACGGCTTAACTTCACTCACCACGCACAACAAACAGCGATCTATGTACGATCTTCTCTTATGCGTAGAAAAAGACATCTTGATCCCATAAGCATCAAGAACGAAGAGCTTGGCTCATCGATTACGAAGAACAACTCAATCTTAAGTCGTAAGCGGAAAAAATCTGACGTAAGTGTCTCCTTACGAGTCAATTTTCCACACATCTCTCAAATCGCTCGATGAAACTTTGTATCGTTTTCAATTTCTTGACGAAATCGGTGTTTTGATCTCGATGGATCCAAAGACAACAAGTTTGGACATTGGAACAGCTCGAAAAGTTCAACTCTCCTTCGCACGTCATTGATGCACTTCAATTTTCTTTTCCTATGTCTCAGTTCCTCCATAACACACATCACAATCCATCTCTTCACAAATTGTCTTAATCAAAACGTAGCTTACTAGATTTGGACTCGAGGACATCTTGTGCTCATGCATGGGATCTATCAATCCTCTAAAACATTAGTCGATAAGTCGTAGACACAAGCTAACTTTTTAAGATGCCTCTTTCGTTAGTCCATCGTACGTGAGGTTTTCAGAAATAATGACCAAGCAGCCCCCTTGCATCCTTAGTATAGTGTCAAGAATCGCAAATATCCGATCAGCATCGATAAGCTAGAAAATAGCTTGATTTTCTCATCTTTCGAACCTCATAGCTTTGTCATTAATGTCAAAATGAGATAAATGAAGTGCAAATGGGAAGCTAACAATGAGCTCTACCACTTGGTGCAATGAAAGTGGAGATTTGAAAGTTGTGTAAAAAGTCTATTTTCAGTCCTATGAATGTCTTTGGAGCAATAATGCATAACATCGAATTTGGATTTTGATATAAGAGTCGGTCCATGATACGACATCCCTTGCATCATCCATGTGATAAAATTCCAAGAGTGAAGATCTTTGTGTTGTCATCAAGTCTTTGCTCAAGATCGCTTGCGCTTCATCTTGCAACACCTCGTTGCGCTAGTCTCCAAGTCGACCTTCGTGCTCTGTGTCTTCTCGCTCTTTGGACCATCACTTTTATGCTCGTGCAAATGTGCTAAGATGTAAGAAACATAAAGCTAACTTGCCATGGAGACGTGTTTGTTGATATGACATGGTCAATAAGACAACGATCGATTGCCTATAGGAGATCTAATCAAGAAACATTTTCATGAAGAAGGGGTTGGTCAAGCTCGACAAACGAACTGGGGGCTGATCAAGCAAATTGCTGGAAACAGTTGACAATCAAGAAGAACTTGAAAACTCGTATGAATAGCATGTGAAACCAAATCCATAGCAGGTCTCTACAGCAACACGTGAAGGACCATTTTTGTTAAACCGTACGGTACAGATGACCAGCGTAGTATCGTATGTCCACAGAACGCTTCTCTTTCGTCACAAGACAGACGTACGATCGAGACAAAGAATCGGTGTCAAATTTCTCCCTGTCACGTTTTGAGAATGTTGACCACGAGTTAGTGTCATCTCCGCTTCATAAGCTCATGCATGGTATGTACTACTTGGACGTGGACACGTTGTCGTAGGGCGTGAAATGTGGTCTGGAAATACACGAGGTATCTGGCTGTGGAGAGGTACAATAGGATCTACGACCTAACCGATGAAAACTTACACTCTCACTATCTAATCTATCTGTCTTCTGTCTTGATTATCGACCTAACCTGACCCAAGTGCAACACACGTGCATCGCACAAATGACTCGGAGCTCGATCCCATTCTAGATAAAAAGCAGGACTCATACACGATACATGTCTGCTTTAGATTCCAAGCACTTTTCATACAATCTTTTTTTCAATGTCTGCTTCACTACTTCTTCTCGACAAACTACCCAAATGTTAGACTCTGGTCTTCTATTGTTCGCTGATACGTGCTTCGCTCAGGAAAATGTCCACAGCAAAGGACAGCCTACTACACAAACTTCCCAACGATACAAGACATATATGCAGCAAACAACCAGAAAACTCGGGGCGTGATCCGAAGATAACGGTACCTCAGCTTCGGCAAGACGTGGCACCTCCACTGAACGTGATCGCTGTACCAATCTCACAATACAGCCTCCTTGTCATCCATGCAACACCTCCAAGAAGCTCACCTCCAATCCTCAGGTCGCTTGTTCAAGGTCATTCAAGAGATTTAGGCGGAATCTCTCTTCGTCTTCCTCCCTTCTCGCTGTAAACTGAACTTTGATAACCTTGTGCTCTCACCTCGATCATCCAATCAGGCTCAAACTTCACAAGAAATCCCCTCTGACCTTTCTCTACTACTGTATGAAATTTCAGTCTCAGATCTGAATCCAACTGTCCGTGATGGATCAAGCCACCCGCCTGCGCTAACCTATGAGCTTTGCAGATCTCGATGGCTAAAATCCTAGATCTCCACACATTCTCTTATCCAATTGAGCTGAAATTTCACATGTGACTAGCTGAAAGGGCACACTCTCATCTTGGAAAGTTTCACTCAGAGATCCAATCCCATGTGCACGGAGCAACTCAAGCTTTGAACCCAAAGAAAACAGATTTACACATATCTCTCATCTGTAACAGCCAACTTCAATCGACCATTTCAAGAGCAAATCCAATCCAAATGTAGAATTGTTTTACATCAATGTAACCAGCACAGAGTGAACTACTCGATCTCTTTGATAGCTCCTAGAGATCACCTCTCAAACTCTCGGATCACTAGAAAATGTGGCTCAAGATATCGATTTGATCCCTTGACTTTGGACGTCCATCACTCTCTCTTCAGAACTCCAAATCGCCAGATCTTCGTCTCCAGAGTGTAGCCCATCTCGAGAGCTTTCCAACAAGACCACTCACTCCTTGAATGCCCCTCTGGAAGACCTCCAAAACCCTAAAGCCGTCTGCAGATCTTGAATGGAGTTGATTGGTCGAAAGTAAACCAATAAGAAAACAGATCTGGAAACCACTTCTTTCCTCTACTTGGTGTCCTAGAACCACTATAACCCTAATACCCTCTCCTGCCTTCAAGGCATCGGCTCCAACCTTAGGATAATTACACTCGTCAAACTATAGAGATCATACTTAACACTTAAGATTCAATACAAAGTCAAGATGACGACTTGGAACCGATCTACGATGAAAGGTACTACAAAAGAGAATGGAGAAGCCATCACTTGATTACAGTACTCCTCATCAAAGTTCCTTTCGATCCACACACGATGATTGATCTTCCATCGATAGTGATATCGAACGTCCACCCAAACGTTGAAAGAGATGTTGGCTGGATAATTCAGGTCCATTCGCCCCTCGTCAAAGTAAGATATACATTGTGAGATCCCAGTTCTCCCCATACGTGACGATTGGTAAGATCACCGGAGTAGGCAAGTCCATCATCCTCCCCATGAACTCTTCTCCAAAATAGACGACGAACCACTGTCGAAAGCGAATGCGGTGGATGCAGTGAAGCTTGATATGAAACGGGTTCGGAAATGACAGATTCGGAACTCGATTTAGTCCTCCATCATAAATACAACTCCTGCCGCTCCTCTTTATCACGTAAGACACGAAGACACACTCATGAAATCTACCCAAAAAAGAATACCTCACGAACCCTCGACCCATTATTTTTTACCTAAGTTTTCCAATAGGTATAAAATAATGATCAGCACATCTTGTTATTGTGCGATCTCACATCCAGATCTCTGTGAACGCGACACCTAATACGCTCTCATGCGAACTACACGAAAAGTTCGGGGACACAAAGAAAACACAACACACGTTTTGTACCGAATTCATATGTGAGGCGTCTCACAACACGACAACGTACAAGAACATTCTTCACAAGCATCTTGTAAAGATTATCCATGATTGTTGCTAGATTTGATCAGTCGCTCCACACGACGCAAGATTGGATCTCAGCAGGATGTCAAGATTCTCCGAGGAACAAATAGGGGGTCTCAAACCATACTTCGTCAGATTGAAAACGGGAATAGGGTTAGCAAAGATAACTTGCTTATGTCATAGTTGTAAGAGAAAACGACGACATGTTTGAAAGAGTTTGTAAACAAATTTACGTCTTTGAGAGTCTTTATGACCCTTTCGAAACTTGAACTGAACTTCTCATAATCTGTTTAATTATGGGACTTACGTCAAGTGACATAAGTTTGTTACATGATACCTCTTGAGGTGCCCTGTAACGTTTACATTGGGTTGCCGTGACGTGCATTACGACAACTGACTTCCAGAGTTACGGCTGAAGTTTGAGACCTCTTAATGCCTCGGAATTCGAACGTGACAGGATCCTTGAAACTGTATCCTTCGTTCCTTTACTGGCTTGCAGTAATCCTTTTCTAATCCTTGTCTCATTCGAATCTCTTAGCACATTGCCTGTCACTCTCAAACGCCACTCCACGCCACCACAAGCAAAAAGACCATGAGAGAGAAAATTAAGATAAACAAGTAATAACTTGATTTTGTGAAAGTAAGTTGACCACGATCCGGAACCGATGGATTCATGGGAGCCTTCCTGTAGCTCCAGGGACTCATAGAAGTAACCTTGGGTTACCGTAGCTTCAAATCCCTTGAATTATTACGGTCGGCTTTAACGGGGTCAGAGAATCTCCATAGTTTGGGATACATAAGAGCTCTTTTCAGGTTAAATCCATAGTATGAGTATAAAAGCATGAAAGATAATATTTCATTTGTCTTCGCAGTGTTCTTTGAGTCTGCAAAAAAGATCTTGTTTTGTCAATACTAAGTAGTTTGTTTCGAGATGAATCATAACTTGTAAAGCTAGTGAATAGTTTTAATTTGATTCTTCTTTCACAAATCCCAAGTTAGAATGAAAGAATAATTACCAAAACCATTTTCTACATAACCGTTAAATTTCTCAATTCTCTTAAAACAAACTAGCAAAATAAAATCTTCTAGGTCACCAAGAGCCTCTGAATCATACTCGAGGTGTATCTATTCGGTGCTTTAACCTTCCATAAACTATATATTATGCATGTCAAGTTCATTGAGGGAACGTGTAGACGAAGACAAGCCTCGGAATAGGATGAATTTGCACTTTTAAAGACGTTTTGTTAGCTCTGTTTCTTTTCTAGAATGTAGTAAGTCGTGTCCCTTACAGAACAATATTAATTTTCCTCGGAGAAGCGATATACATACCTCATATAGTTTGTTAAAATCTCTCTAGTCTGTCTTTGAAACATGCATTAAACTTCGAGAACTTCTCTTGTTGGTATAGGAAAATATAAAATATTATATAAGGAATTTTATTATCAATGAATATAAAAATTTGATTTTTTAAAAATATTAAATGATAGACGAACCGGAAAACATATCTAAACAAAACCCGTAATCATAGCGTGTAAACACACACTTCTGAATCTTCAACCCCGAAAGAATTAGATCAAATGAATATTAATTTATGATAAATATTACTTTTTTACTCAATCTTTCTTCATGAAAAGGTTAGGTAATAAACTGATGACCATGTTACATTCTCCATCTGAAAATGGATAAGGTTATTATTATTATAAGTATTCTTCACAAATGATCAAAATCTGATTCCCACAAGTATTTAAAACACCATTCTCCCGAAGGCATGTATATGTGAATCTTGTTTATAGAAAACCCTCAGTGTGGGTATAATAATAGGAAAAGGAATATTTCTTTTTTCTCCCGTGTAAAGAGAATTTTCTGTTCAATTTGTTCAGCGAAACCACAAAACCTTCGTTCGAACATTTCTCAATCGATACTCAACAGTTGGTTTTGAAGCGAATACAGATTGAAAAGTTTGGATTTGTGTAAGGGCTTGTGAATTCGCTCTCAAGCTATTCGGGAATGTAAGATAGAGAGTAAGAGCAGAGAATTTCAAATGCTCGAAAAGATGGTTACAGACGGCAGTCATGTTATAGATGATACTGAACCAAAATGGGAGACAGCAGCCTAAGACGTTAAGATCGTCGATCTCCTACCTCTTCGTTCCGCGCCAAGTTACAATCTGCTCTTCGCTTTTCACGATCCAGCCATTCAAGAAGGTCAGTCCCATCTTCGCGGTGGAGCTCGTGAAGTGCACCGGAGAAATGACCACAATGACAAAGACAGTGAAAGGTGACTATGAAGGCGATGGCACAGACGTTTGGATGGTGACTGACGAACTAATCTTTAGCGAACAAAATAGAAGGTAGGCAAGTAGTGCTATTTCCTTCTCTCCTAGGCTGCTCTTGTCCTCATGTTCTGGTGTGAAACCAGGATCCAGAGCACCACTCTACAACGACGCGTGAAGGACCGTTTTGTTGAAGCCTAATCTTTCCTTGTACAGAGGAACAGCGCAGTATGCCCACGGGGGCTTCTCCTTCGGCCCGAGACAGACGCATGTCTACCGGCTACGCTTCAGGAGGTGTATAGGACATTACCCATAAGTCCAGTTGATAAGAGCACCTCAGTGAGAGCTACAATAACAGTCGACGACGCAGATTACTCCAGTCAGCCGTGTGTCCAGCACAGAGCGAACTATTCTTTCGCCTTTTACTAAAGAATACCGTGTGCGGGACACAGACAGCGGCTTATCTCAATATTTGGAACGCCTCTTCATTGAGGCACCACCTACACAAAATAAGTGGGATTACGGGGCTTTAAACTTGGACTTTGGAAATAGAGCATCATGCATTGTCTCTCAGCTACCGAATGCAATGGTACATCTGTGATCGTTGCCGAGAACTCAAAAGGAAAGGGTAATTACCTGAAATTCCATCATTCACGGTGTTAAAAAGTGGATGTGGAGGGTGCGGCAGAGCTGCTCGCAGGAAATTTGTGAGGGCGAAGACTGAGACGAAGAATCGGAGTCAACAAACCTCTCCTTGCATCCCTGTCCATTCTTACACTCTTCATCTCCGCAAAAACGCTGGATATGGAGTCCCTGTCGGTTTCTGCACAGATTATAGGAATGAGGGTCAATTCTTAGAGCTTAAATGTACATGAATCAGAATGATCAGAGGTTTGTACTCGCCCTGAGATCCTAATTTCTGTGTGTTAGTCACTGCGGCAAGAGGACACTGGACAATAAATAAATCGCGCTTTCTCTTAGTACCGTAAAATGCCCCGTTAGGACAACGCTGGAACTCGAAGACCATACACTTTGCTCGCATAATTCTTGGCAATTCTTAGTTCGGCGACCAAGTGGAGGGAGATTTTAGCAGTGTCGTATGATTTAGATCACTTGCTGGCACACTTTGTTGACAGTTACATGTGTATATGAGTCGGGTACACGCGAGGCTGTATTAGTATATATGCCCCAGAAGTCTCTGTAGGCTTTAAATTTCACTAACTCTCTCCATCGATCGACACTCAGTTTGCGTCCTTATGGTTCCGGGAGAAAGCTTGGTTTCATATTAAGATACATATTCTCCAGTCTGAGAGAAAGAAGTTCCTTCCCACGAAACAGATCCGGGTGCGATTCTCCCTTAAAGCAAATTGTTGTTTCTTCGGTAATTGTGTCACGCCCCTGTTTCTACTCACTCACGGTTCTTTTGCTGCTTCTTCTATTTTATATTTCTCTATTCTCCTGTTATCTGTACTATATCAGCTTGATCTTTGACCATATTTGATTTAGTGTTAGATTCGGTCAGAGAAATATTCCCTAATTGTTTGTTGAATGTGCTACCACTTCCCTGATGTGTAAGATGGAACAACAGTAACAGATTTTCTGTTACTGTAGTTCCCAGGTGTTACCACGATTAAAAGGCTCATCCACAGGCTGTATCGTGCATGACCAGTGTGGCAAGTGCGGCACAGTCATGTAGTAGATAGGTGAGAAATGAGAGTTGGAAGCCACATGGAGTGGGTTTCTTACTAGCAACATGTAGCTCAGCTCTGTCTGGACTCTACGGCGTGTGCATGGATCGAAAGTGATGGATTTAAACTCTTGACCAGAGTCACATGATACATAACTGTATTGTCGTTGGTCGCAGGTGCCACTAGATGAATGTAGAATCGTTAGGCGTTCTGTTCTTTCGTGCTTCACCTGGGCAGTACTGTGTTCTCCCGTGAGACTTGTGGGTGTGCGGGACTTACAGCATCAACACTTTCAGTTCTGTTCCAGCTGAAGCGCTTACCCATTTTCGCAGGAAACTGATGGAAAGCCCTGGACAACTGTGCCGTTCCTTCAGCTCCTAACGCAGACTGAGCATCGTCAGAAATGGTCGGACAAGTAATCCGAAGACAATATTCCGGGACAAGTTCTTTATGGCTAATTCGAGGTGCAAGCTAACGCAGATAGTATTCATACAAAGATTTATTCGTCAGATTCTGACTGTCAAGTGTGATCCCTCTGTTCTGTACGTTGGTGCATGCATGATCCTTCATCACCGTGAGTGGCGATGGAAACAGCTTCCATAATTCCGGTCGTCTGTCCTAATTCGTTCAATAAACTTTGAATAGAACGCTTTCTGTTCCCCTCTCCTCCCCTCTCCGCAGATTGTTCTAGGCCTCATTGAGACAAAATCCAGATCATGCCGAGTTTCTTCCTGCAGGTCAGGTTTTCTGCCTGTAATGTCGATTTACTTTGCAACGAACTGAACAAGCACTTCGGAGCAAAGGACACTCAAAGTCACCGGAAGCCTCTCTGCTCGTGGATCTCGACTCCGGAAAGTGTAAATCTGGAACCGGCGAGACGATCTTACATCCCCTGAATGGTTCTTCGGCTCATGCTGCTATTGGAATCGCAAAGTGTTGAGATTCAGGGAACTGTAAGCATCCATATAACAAGGCAGCCATAGCCATAGCCTAAACTGCATATAACAAGGAAGCCATAGCCTAAGCCTAAACTGAAGAGAGGTGGAGAGTCAATAATTCACACAAGAGAATGAGTCGAGGGTCATCAGTCCCTCCTTACTGGTAAGAAGGAGAAAGAGACAAGGAAGGGTGAACCAGGCAACTCACTCCATTCCGGGATTATCACCACTAGGACTCCGATACCTGCATCGGAGTCAAGCTACTTTTCACTTACAACTTGTTTGCGAGCCTTCTCGTGATCAGTTGCGAAATCTAGTGTCGAAGTCTCCAAGGGGTTCAAGGTCTCCTTTCTCAGTTACCTCGAGGTACTTCTTCGCACATCACGTGTAATCAACGAACTCGTGAGGGAGATCTCTAGCAGAGTTTTGGCTTTAGCTCCACGTCTCTTTGGTTGGATAGAAAAGGAGTCCCTTGAACGCATGCTCTTAGTCAAAGGACCACAGTTTGAGTTCCTTTTACAAGAATCAAGAAAGATCAACGACGAAACAATTCAACAATCTAAAAAAGAAAATCACAAGAATAATATGGTCGAGAGAACTTACCATTAGCTTCTCGAACACAGAGAAGTACTGGTGAAGTCGTTCTTCAATGACGAAAAGATTATCATTCTTCACTGTCTCCGCCCACGAACAAACTCCAACTTGCTGGATGAAACAGTTCGCTATTCCATGATCTTCGACAGCTCACATTCTTTTTGCATCTCTCCGTCAACCATGCCTACCTACAGTTGCATTTGAAATTTGTTACTTGGCTGATAGTTGTTGTCAGATGTCATATTTAATATGTTCTATGTTTACACTCCATTTGTCTCGGGTGCCGCAAATGTTGGTAGATGAAAAAGCAGAAGCCGAGAGAAAGGTCTTACAAGATCTACTAAGAGAAAGCGTCAGAGTGATGCAGGAGAAGAACTCCACGGAAGAACTTCTGTAGACTACTCGACAGCAGATGGATGTTGATTTACGCTAGGAAGCTCGAGAGCTAACACGCATCAGAGTGCAGACAGTCCAGGCAAATGAGACCTATCGCATTGAAGAAGAAGCGCTTCATGAAACTCAAGCTCAACTAGAAGTAAACTGCTCGTTCACCTTCCCATTATCTTACTTGGCTTACTTCTCTTTCACTAGTAGCCAGTGCACATACCGTGCAGTGCAGTCTTAACAACAACGCTGACAACTGGTGCTTCCATGTGATGATCATTTGCAGGTCCTGAAGTCAAGATTAGAAGAAGCTGCCGCACCAGTTCTCGATACTTTGCATTCTCGTGGGTTTGCATGCGGTACCGCTACAAATATCAAGCATGCAAGACAACTGTCGCGAATGCAAAACCTGATCACTGCGTTGATGGTGAGATCCGTAATGCAAAATCACAGTGGGATGATGTAAGCAGACAAGCACAAGAGGCGGAGGCCATCTGCATATCGAAAGAGGATGCAGTTAAGAGGGAAAAAGGAAAGAGGAAATCGAAAGAGGAAAAAAGAGGTATTAGTCCAAGTTGAAAGATTTCAAAGTCTATATTATTCCTTTCTGTTTGCATTCCAAATAAGTGCTACACAACGCAAAAAATACAGCACAATCAGTCACGACAAGGACATGTATAAGCGACTCCAACAGCGTGGGAATCAGCGACTGGTATATGGTAAATAACAGTGAATATGACGGCTGTTCTGTTGTTGATGTCAACCAGGTTCTAGAAGCAGAATTGCAGAGAAGAGCATTGGATAAGAACACGGTCGATCAAACAATAATTGAGGCTGATGTAGCTCCGGTTGAGTCATGTAGAGAGGTAATGAAGTCCATGTTAATGCTTTCTCAAGGTCTGGTTGGAATCAGCAAAGGATGAAGAAACCCTTGTTTCTTCTCATAAGAAACGCAGTTCGTCTCACAGGTTACGCAAGTTTTCACAAAGTGAGCAACATCATCTTTCATATGGGATCAATAAGTTTTTTGGCTATCACTGCTAAAGTGGACTTTTCTCATTTATGGCCTGATAAGGGCGCATCATGACATTCTTTGAGCAACTTAGTCCTAAGTTTCTTTTGTCCCACATAAACTCGACTTTGCTTGAACACGAGTAAGTCATGTCTCAACTGCATGTTCTGCAACCTCACTCCTCGCTTGATCTGTTCCAAGTACTCCTTCGCTTGGTCATCGCCCATATTCACATATTCGTCTCTCCAAATCTGACTCCTTAAGATACATAGCTCGCAAAATCTGTGTTGACGATGGAAGATATTCCTCCTTGCGACTCAAGGCGTCAAGAATGACATTGTTCTTTTTCGCTTTGTGGATTAATTCCACATTCATAGGCAAAGTATCATGCCACCGTAATTGCTTTGGTGTCACTTGATCTTGTGTCTCAAAGTACTTGAGCGATTTATTGTCAATATATACTTGAGTTTTGTGAAGCCGTCATTTCTTCAAACAATGACCACCGCAAACAGTTCCTTCTCGTGAGTCAACTATCGACTCTCTATCCCAAATAAATTCTTGCTTTTGTACGCTAGAGATTTTCCATCTTGCACCAACACTCCGTCAATCACATAGTCGCTTTGTAAACCCTCCGTGATCTTATCGATCAACTACCCCTCAATCTCTCAACCTCCACGATAGTCATTAATGAATCTGCACATGTCGAGTCTGTTTCTCACTCAAGGGTCACCTCTGATGGCTTTGATGGAAGCACACCATGAACTTGAAGAGAAAAATACTAAGTTTAATCATTCACACACCCCTAAACTCATCAACTAAAATTATCCAAATTATCCATTCTAACGACGTCTCTCAAGTTCTCCCATGCTAAAATATCACACTCTCTCTGTATTGCTCAAATTGTCATTACGACGAGATGAAAACAAGGATGGGAAGCTCTTCTCTCCTCTTCTATTTATACATTTTAGATTTTTATTTTGATATCATTCGATAACTCTGTCGTAACTATTTTTATTTGAACTCTAGAGAACTGTAAGTAGTTTGTAGAGAGGATCCGTAAATAGAGGAAGAATGTCCAGACCGCTCGCTGTCTGTGAAATCATTTATTCTACGATCTAACTGATCTGTGTCATCTTTGCGCTTGGGGCAATGACGCAGTTACTGAGGTGAAACCGAGGCGCGTCAATTGCTGGTTGAAAACTATTTTCAAACCCCCGTCCGTGCCTTAACTAGCGCGTGCGAATTTCTGGAAGATCACTTCAGAAGTTTGGTACGTCTTGCCCTTGACAAAGCGCACCTGAATAGACTTGTCTGCCTTGGAGGTAGACAAGCCAAACTTCTTCATCAACTTTGGACTTATGAAGGAGTGAGTCGCTCTTGTGTCCACAAGAAAAGTAACATCACGGTTAGCAACTTTGGCTTGTAGAAACATCACCCAGCAGTCAACCCCGGAGTTTATCTCGGAGTTTTCTCAAAGACGCAGACAGACTCGAAGACGAGAGGAAAGTTCGAAAAGGGCCAGGCTTGCAGGCACTCAGCCTAGAAAACTTATTGTCAATGGCAGATGCAGAGAAAAGCTTCGATATTTGACTACTGGTCGGACGAGCTTTTATGGCTCTGGACCTACTGCTGGCAATGTCTTGTAGCTGTGCCTGTGGAGAGTGAGTGCACAAAGGGGAAAGTTTAGTTGTAAAATTCAGATCACTGTGTGTGATCTGTAACACATCTCTGGACCTATGGAGGACACAGAGAACTAGACATGATTCGGCGGTCTTCTAAAAGAAGCTATACATGGGATAGAGTCAGCTGAGACGGTTATTATCAGCGATCGTTAGAAGAGGTTGGAGGGAGATATGACGAAGGTTTCCCCACGTGCACAACATCTTTCGTACGAATGTGCACTGTCACTTCGGGAAAGAAGCCGAGAAGCCATTTCTCGTGTTTCTTTATGCTGAACTCGTGAAATATAAATATTTTGTTTTTGAATGATTTTTAGATTTAACACTCGCATCCACCCCAAGCTCGAAATAAACCTAAACCAGCTGCTTGAAGCCTACTAACTCGTATCAGTAATGTGTTTGCACATTTTCAGATACAACGATGTCCTTATGACACTCGATGCTTCTGGAGAGAGCTTGCTCAATACCTACGTACTCAAGGTGTGCATTCCCCTTATCAAGTTACGGAAAGGTCACTCCTAACGTGGAGAAGTTTATTTGCTGCAACGCTCCACTGAAAATTATGCGTGACCTCTGGTATTACGTAATGCATCAGTTCACCAAACGGCGCCTGCAGCTTGAACAAGAGAGTCATCTATTGACCTGATTTGCTATGTGCTGACTAGTCGAAAATGAGCATGTTGCAAAAGGATTTCTTTGTCAAAACTCGTGCCCAACTGAAGCCACAGTGAGGTGTCATGTGAATGGTCTCACACACATTGTAAAACATAGAGAAAATGAGCATGTACTTGTCTTGAATATCAAGAGATGAGTTGGCCCTGTGCGAGTCGCAAGGTTGTCCCGAGCTCTCGATCAAAGGCGATGACATGCCCACAAGGTCAACTGATCGAGAGCTCGGAAACAACCTTGCGACTCGCATGGATCATATATGGTACAATACTTCACTGTTTTTTATCTATGGTCATCGATATCTATCAGCAATTGCTATCGACGACCTTGAGCCGGTTTGGGCTTGTGGTCCACCTCCCATTGCTAGACGTCAAGGAAGATATCGAGTTGTAAGAACTGACAATAACACTCAGTTCAGTCAGGCGGCAAAAGTAGATGTCACACGAGACCCGAGAGAGTATACAGCGGAGCACACATCAACCTCGGACGGGCTCATTATAGGTTGTGGAGATTGAATTCCCAATCAGTGATGCGCAAATTCACCATTTTTCTCGAGACGGTGAATTTGTGAATAGGAGATCCAACATTGTAACAGAGTCACCTGGACTCTGTTGCAATGTTGGTTGATAAAACAGACTCCACTGAACGATAACGCGGAGGATGCTGTCCAGACTGGAGCGAGGGGTTCAGAGAAAACTTCATCATAACCCAGATCAGAATGATCAGACTTTATAGAGTGTTAGATATCAGTAAAGGAATTTGGTGATAGTGGATCAGACGAAAATAAGGAAAGCAACGATTGACTTTC
This sequence comes from Asterella californica, assembly GCA_036924285.1. Lineage (NCBI taxonomy): Eukaryota > Viridiplantae > Streptophyta > Marchantiopsida > Marchantiales > Aytoniaceae > Asterella > Asterella californica. Next base: position 2,455,813 of record JAYKYS010000013.1, read on the forward strand.
TTTTAAAGAACTAACATAAAGCTGAGTCTGATCATTCGGAGTGTACGAAATCAAGAACAAAGAAAGGAATTCAAGAAGATTGAGAGTAAGTGAGCACTTGCTGAGAACTAGAGTAGCCTCTTGACATTACATTTCTAACACCTTCTCTTAACGAAGAGATGGTAACTAGAAAACTCGGAGAGCATTTCTGCATTTCTGAAATTTATCAGTAGGAAAAACTTTAATAAACGTATCAGCGTATTGATCATCGGTAGATACCCATATGGTAGTTATCTATGACTTTTGATCTTTTCTTTTATAAAGTGCATTTGCTTTAATATGTTTAGTCCGAGTGTGAAAAACTAAGTTTTTTGCCAACGTGATGCAGCTCATGTTATCGATGAAAATATCAGCGGCATCAAGTTGTTGAGATCTCACATCTTCAAGCATCCACCTTAGCCACATTGCTTCCTTCGCTGCATTGCATAGTGCTCGATATTCAATTTCAGTCGAAGATAGTGAAACATCCGTCTGTTTCTTACTGGACCATGTAATCGCTGCTCCACTGAGAGTAGAAATAAATCCTGATGTTGATTTTCTATCAACTGCGTCTCTAGCTCAATCTGCATCTGTATAACCTTTCAACTTGATAATCGGTCCAGTTTGGAACTTCAAACCGAAATTCCATGTTCCTCTAAGGTATCATAGAGTTTTTTTATCATCTTTAGATGAGACACGCACGGTTGTTCTAAGAACTTACTAAATTTTTCCACAGCGTAACCTATATCTGGTCGAGTCGTAATAGTCAAGTAAATCAATTTCTCTACTAATCTTCGGTAGCTCGACTGATCAACAAGTTCATTCAACAACCTTGTATCTATTTGTTTGTTGCCCGCTTCCATTGGTGTTGCAACAGTTTTACACTCTTTTATTGAGAATTCTTTGAGTATTCTTTGAATATAAGGACTTTGATTGAGACAAACAACATCACCTACATCGAACACGTGACTCCCAAGGCAGTGGTTGAGTTCCTCCATATCCTTCATTTCAAATTCTTGTTTAAGTTCGACCTTTACTTGAGTAATGGCTCCAGAATCACTTCCGGATAAAATGACGTTGTCCACGTATAAAAGCAAGAGTACTTTATCTTTCTCCGTTGTTAGCAAGTAAAGATTAGGATCGCCTATGCTATTCTGAAATCCTCTCCCGTGAAAGTATACGTCCATTCTACTATATCATGCTCTTGGAGTCTATTTTAAACCATAGAGAGCTTTCCGTAGTTTGCACATCAGATACTGCTGATCGATCTTTCTGAATCCTGTTGGCTGATCGACATAGATCTTTTTTTTCAGTTCTCCATTTAAAAATGCATTCTTGACGTCCATCTGTCATAACTTCCATCCATGAACTTTAGCCAGTATAATTAGAACTCACATAATTCAGTTTTGCAACGGGAGCAAATGTTTCGTCAAAATCTTCTCTTTCCTGTTGCAAATATCCTTTAGCCACAAGTCTTGTCTTGTACCTCTCTACTGCTCCGTTCACTCCTCGCTTAAGCTTGTAGACCCACTTACATTCGATGCTTTTCTTTCCCGCTGGAAGTTCCATCAGACTCCAAGTATTATTTTTCAAAAGTGCAAGAAATTCTTCTTGCATCGCATCTCTCCATTCTCTATGTTGCTTTGCGTCCTCAGAAGTAGTGGGTTCACTGATGTCCAAATCTGTCTTACTGCATACTAGCATATAATTGTCGGCAAAGCGAACAAGTGGTCTCCTTTCTCTTAAGGATTTTCATACAGTCTTTACATCTTGTACTTGTTCTGTCCCAAGTAGACATAGTACTTCAAGACTTTCACGAAGGTCTTCAACAAGAAACTCCATCTGATCATGCTCGCTTGGCCTTTCTGTCCTTGATTCTTCCTCTCGATTATGTAGCGAAGGTTCTGCTCTTTCTTGTTCAATCAATGACTGAACATCTAGTATAGTAATCAATGGATTTTCTGTTTCCTGTTGGACTATCTGCATTTTTTAAAAAATACTTGATCTTTTGTCAAAGATCACATCTCGACACATGACTACTTTGTTTATCTTACATTTTAAAAGTCGATATGCCTTCTCTCTATCTGCATATCCAAGAAATGTGCATATCCGGCTTCTGTCATCCAGTTTTTTCCAAACTTCCTCAAGAACGTGCGCATATGCTACACATCCAAAAACTTCGAGATGGGAAATATCTGGCTTCTTACCATGAAATGCCTCTTGGAGGGTTTTTGCCTTTACTACTGAAGTGAGACTCCTGTTAAGGATATATATTGCAGTTAGGACCACTTCTGCCCAAAAAATGTTGGACATCAATGCTTCTTTCAACATGCTCCTGGCCATTTCAACCATCACTAAGTTCTTACGTTCGACTATTCCGTTTGGCTGTGGTGTATATGCAGTAGTTAGTTGTCTGCTAATCCTTTTGCTCGTGAAATAATTCTTTGCTTCTTTTGATAGAAACTCTCCTCCCCGATCTGATTAGATGACTTTAACCTTCCTGTCAGTCTGGAGCTCAATGTGTGTAATGAATTCTTTCAAACGTTGAATGTCTTCGACTTTCAAACAAAGAAATATGTCCATATTTTCCATGAATAATCATCTACTATCAAGAGATAGTACTTTGCACCTCCAAGGGACATTATTTCAACTGGTCCCAAGGTCAACGTGAATAAGATCAAGAGTGTTCAATGCCCTCTGTGCGTTTTTTTCTCAAATTTGCATCTCGTCTGTTTACTTCTGATGCAGATTCTTGTTTCAAACTGTAGCTCGCATAGACCAATAAGCATTTCTTCCTTGTCTAGTCTGCACATTTGATCATAGTGAAAATATCCGAGCCGGTGATGTCATAAGACAACTTCATCTTGAAATGCACTTACCATCGGTGATGTAGCAATATCTGCTCTTAACTCGTAAAGTTTCCTCTTCTTCACTCCTGTCGCAATAATATGATTGTGATCGTTCATATCATGCGCTATACAACCGATTATATCGAAAGTAACTCCGAGACCTGTCTCTGTAATTTTTCCAACACTCAAGAGATTATGCACTATACCGAGAACATGCCAAACTTCTTGAATTTTTCGTGTTTGGTCCGAAGGTAGGTGTACACGGATATCACCAGAACCTCGTAACTCATACGTCTTTCCATCTCCAATTCCAATCATGAGAACTTTATTCATCGGCTGATAATCTTCAAACTACTCTTTCGAACTGTAATATGATTTGATGCACCAGAGTCAATCCACCAACCTTCATTCAAATCACCAGCTACTAGTGCCACTGCACTAGTAGCTGGTGATTTGAAAAATACTAGTCGTCATTTCGAGTACGCTCTTCATACATCATTTTTGCCAAGTTACCTGAGTTCTTTAAGTTGGACATCTCTCCATTTCTTACGACATTCATAAGCAAAGTGACCAAGAATCTTACAGTAGTTACAAAGTCCTTTTTTTTTCTTGTAATGGTCTTACTTGTCATCTGATATGAGACGTCACGTAGCACGGCAATGTGAGATGAATTTTCTCATGTTGAGATAAGATCTTCGCGCAATCTATGATGTGATCGATGACGTATCATAAACACCCCCTTTGATCTAATGCTTCATCCTTCACATCCTCTTTACGTCATTCGATAAGAATATCATCCAAGAACGTCATCTTCTTCTCAGAGATGAAGTCTTTTAGAACTCTGTTCATCTCGTTCATCATGTATGTCATCGAGTTGGTAGCTCAATCTGGTAAGGTACACATCCTAACCAACCCCAAAAGTGTCATCATCGCCATGAAGCTTCTGCTCTCCTCTGCTAGTTGAAACGGATCATATCTTGAGTAAAGATCTCCCATTGAGTAAATCTCTCTTCTTGCAAACGCCTCAGCAAACTCATCCATAATCGGTCCCACCTCAACATTTCTGATTGTTAATATTTTCATCGGCTATATGTCTTGGATGCATCGCAACGACCTATTCTTCTTTGACACCGTATACCATCTGCTTGAATACGGTGCAAACAACAGCTCCAAGATCTTCATCCGCATTTTCTCCTTCAGCAATTCCACCAGTTTAGACAAGTGAGCCCATGGTATTGGAACTGATCTTAGGATCCAAGATACATGCGGTATTGTGAAGATAACCATCAGGATAATAACGTACCGATGTACACATCCAATCTCATCAGGTACAAAAGCAAATGCTTTCTCACGTCGTGAAAGCATCTCCTTGAAGCACTTCCTTCTTTTGGCAGAAGGGACCCATCATATCCAATCTTCAGTTCTTCAAGAGTCTGGTCCGTGAACTTATGCCCTATCATTGCAAGATCTTTCAAACTCTTCTCCTTTAGCTCGATCCATTTGTTGTTTAGTGTCATCCGGTAAGGGACTACTGGCTTTACTTTCTTATCCACTGTCTTGTATTTTGTCTCAACGTAAATCTCAGATGTTCGAAATGATTTGATCATTGAATAGACCTCCCTTGCATGAATCTGCAGAACTTTATTCATATCCTCCCATCCAATAGATGTGATCTCTCGCAAAGGATCTTCCAATCTATCCTCCTCATAAATAGCAGAAATCGATTCATCCCATTCTAGCTCACCAATTCTCTCAACACCGACTCAACCTAACGCAAATATTTTTATTTTTTTCTTCTCAATTCTTCAACCTTCTTGTAAATAGCAATCTCACATTTTGAAAACCCGACAAATCTTTTACAAAAGACACTTTCTCTTTCAAGCAAAAGTACCTTCTCTTGCGTACCACTATGCAACCTTCTTATCCACTGTCTATAACGAAAATCCTTGAACTCTTCACTCACTCTTGGAAGCAATTTCTTTCTTAAATGATCTCGATTGTGCTCGTGATTTGACAGTACATTCAAGAATTGTACCTCCTCTTTTCATTCTTTCTTTGGATCCTAGCATAAACAGATCCGTCATCTAGCACACTCATCTCCATTCGAGTGGTTGTGATGAAAGGTTCATCCAAGGATGAGCGAATATGACGTTGCTTCTTGAACATAAAATTTTTGCTCGATAGTAACATCACTTTTCTGTACTCTAACGTCTAGGCAAGCTCCATATAGATCTCCTCTTGTGTTGTTGGCTGTCCTTATGACCCACCTATGCTTTCTGTCGATAAATCACTTCTTTCTCTTATACAACTCCTTCGACATGATGTTGATTTCTTATCCATGATTAATTAGAGCAACCATCGGCTCATCCAAATCTCCAATCCTCATCAGTATCTCGGTCGTAGCTCGAGCTCAATGATTGTGACTGTAATGACTTGAGTTTTGCTTCCCATCATCCTCTTCATCCGCAAAATGTATCCCACACCTTCGATCTCTTTCTTCGTTTGAGGAATGTACATTGCATTTTGCAAGCTCTTTCTTCTCATCCATTGACACTCTAATATCCAAAGCATGTGATAAAACAATCTCATCCACAAGCTATCATTTTTGTGTGATAATGCTGATTATGACATCATGAAACTCACACTTAGTAATGCACAAAACCTCCCTTAAGATAAACTCCACCTTCACATTTAGGATGCGATCTTCTCGACTCCCTTCAAGTTTGTTGCAGCCTTGATGTTCGACTGCAGTTTGTATGCAGCCAGTTTACCGTTCTCCTTCTACTGCTCTTTTGCTCTTTCTTTCGATGAAGAATGAGCATCATCCATCAATAAATATTGATTCTTGCATCTCAAAACTCTTGACGAACTTTCTCCTCTCGAGTCTATCTCTTGGAAGAAGCTCTTTCTCCTGCATTCTCTTAATCTCGCATTCTTTTCTCTTGCAACAACGCTTCCTATTGGTTCTTGATGATGTAAGCATGTATCAGTAGAGCTTCTATTAGATCCTCCCATCCACTATCCTTTCAAATTATAGTAGATATGTTCAATAGTGTCTTACATGTCATCTTTTCTTTCTATTTCATGGAGATGACATATGATCACAATCCACTTGGCTCAACATGCTCGTCAATCTTCTCTCATCTCCATCTTCAACCGTTGTACCTTTAGGTTCCATCCTCCATTATTGTAATTGCTTGTGCCGATAAGTGATCCTCAACCAACTTCTTCATCTCTCTTCTGCCGAAGTTGATCTAAAGAAGCGCACCCGTATCTCTCAATGCTACTTTGCATCTTTGTAGAAGATCTAAAATCTGTACAGGTAAGATATCAGTGAACTCTTGCAATCTTTACATGGATGGTCGATACCATCGCACCAGATACATCATTTGATCCAACCTTGCTTCCCAACGAGTTTTGTCTCGCTTGTAGAACTCTACTCCTCCAGTCTTGTGAGCTTGATCTGCAAGTCTCGCACTCCACGCATGGTCTCCTCAAGGCTTGAATCATCCTTCTTTGGAGATACTAGAAGGTGCTTGGACAACTAGAACAACAAGAGTAACTTGTATCACTTGTCTAGCAATACTAACCATTGGTTGAACTACAAGAACATGTGCTATAATAGTCGATGCTGGTGTTGGTCTCCTGATGAGAACTTTTTCTCATCTTCGCTCCCTCTTGGTAAGCAGACCAACCGCTTCCTCAACTTTCTGTCAACTACTGATCAATCCATTGTCTTTCTATCGATCCTCTAGAAATACCTCTAGTTTCTCTTCTACAGCAGAAATAACTTTATCTTGTTGAACTGCAACGTTAACTTGTCCATCTTGGTCAACCGAGAAAACTATTTCTCAAACTCCTTGAGTAACTCAATAGCTTGTAAATCCTTCCATGGTTGCTCAACCCACTCCAAGAATGACTTCTTGATGATCCGATCAGAGTCCTCCAAGAAGTACTCGTTCATCAACGCAAGAGTAAACGTCTCCAACCCTTGTCAAAATGATCCTTTAGCATTTTAACGTGAGCTCTAATCTAGAGCTGCTACCAACTCAAACGTTTCAATCATCTCATCTTTTGATACTCTGTTCAGTTCCATCTCCTTCACATAATACCTCACATATCTTGAGACATCCCTCTCATCACATTGCTCAATCTTGTTGATCACTGCTTGAAGCGTCTTTGTTGTCAAAACTTCATTTCGTTCATCAGAGTGTTGTTGCTATAAGAACAATGTGAATGCTTGAAACATTGATGTGATCGCCGGATCCAACTGCACCTTTGGTAGTCCATCCAAACCACTAGTCTCATCTCCGTCATCATTCTAGTCTCCACTCATGACTGCCAATCTTCTCTTCAAAGTTCAAACACAGAAGAAATCTCCGCTCCGAAATTTTGACTTTGTGAAGATTATCTAAGAAAACACGAGGTTCCTGGTTGTAGAGATATCGTGTGCCGAACAGATGTAAGAAAGATAAATAACCACGAGAACAAGCTTCACAAGATATATCAACCTTCACTTTATGTACACTCTCGTTCTTTTTTCTTTATGTACACAAACTGAGGAATAGACCTGAGTGATCTATAATTTGCACCCAACTTCCTAAAACAAGTCTCTGAATCCCAACCTAGACCCAAAACTACCAAAGTGCAGCTCAAAGCAAAAGAATCATCCCTTTGCTAACAAAAAGCTTTGCACCAGTATCCCACGATTCAAACCTTGATCCAAACAACATCCATGTACAAGTCCTTAGCTAAAACTAGCTACCACAAGCCACACATAATAAACAGAACTCTAACGAGTCCAAAAGGACAGAAATCAAAAAAGTATATCTGAGAACTTTCTCTTTTCGCCAAACGATCTTCAGATGTGGATAGGGTCTTCCTTCTTAACTTTGTTGGCTCCAAGAACCTTCAGATCTGACTCCTTGTAGTTGAGGTATCTCTTATTTTTGATAGCAGGTGATCGAATCTTCAAAACCTCCTCCCTGCGGCTTAAAATCACATACAACCGCAAAACAGATCGCTTGATATGAGATCCGTGTTCTTTGATAGATAGTTCTGGCTATCTTGATCTCATTGACACTCCAAACAAGCAGTTTGGAGTTCTCCTCGCAGAGAAAAATGAGAAATTTAGCCACAAGAAGTGAAAAATTGACATAAATCGTTCTTTTACGACTTAACTTCACTCATCACGCATAACAAATAGCGATCTATGTACGATCTTCTCTTATGCGTAGAAAAAGACCTCTTGATCGCATAGGCATCAAGAACGAAGAGCTTGGCTCATCGATTACGAAGAACAACTCAATCTTAGGTCGTAAGCGAAAAAAATATGACGTAAGTGTCTCCCTACGAATCAATTTTCCACACATTTCTCAAATCGCTCGATGAAACTTTGTATCGTTTTCAATTTCTTGAGGAACTCGGTGTTTTGACCTCGATGGATCCAACGACAATAAGTTTGGACGTTGGAACAGCTCGAAAAGTCCAACTCTCCTGTGCAAGTCATTGATGCACTTCAATTTTCTTTTTCTATGTCTCAGTTCCCTCCATAACACACATCACAATCCATCTCTTCACAAACTGTCTTAACCAAAACGTAGCTAACATAGATTTGGACTCGATGACATCTTGTGTGCATGCATTGGACCTATCAATCCTCTAAAACGTTAGTCGATAAGTCGTAGACACAAGCTAACTTCTTAAGATGCCCCCTTACGTTAGTTCATCGTAAGTGAGGTTTTCACAAATAATGACCAAGCAGCCCCCTTGCGTCTTTAGTATAGTGCTAAGAATTGCAAATATCCGATCAACATCGATAAGCTAGAACATAGCTTGATTTTCTCATCTTTCAAACCTCATAGCTTTGTCATTAATGTCAAAATGAGGTAAATGAAGTGCAAATGGGAAGCTAACAATGAGCTATAGCATTTGGTGCAATGAAAGTGGAGACTTGAAAGTTGTGTAAAAAATCTATTTTCAATCCTATGAATGTCTTTGGAGCAATAATGCATAACATCGAATTTGGATTTTGATATAGGAGTCGGTCCACGATACACATCCCTTGCATCATCCATGTGATAAAATTCCAAGAGTGAAGATCTTTGTGTTGTCATCGAGCCCTTGCTCAAGATCGCTTGCGCTTCACCTTGCAACACCTCGTTGCGCTAGTCTCCAAGTCGACCTTCGTGTTCTGTGTCTTCTCGCTCTTTGGACCATCACTTTTATGCTAGTGCAAATGTGCTAAGATGTAAGAAACATAAAGCTAACTTCGCATGAAGACCTGTTTGTTGATATGACATGGTCACTAAGGCAACGATCAATTGTCTATGGGAGATCCAATCAAGAAACATATTCATGAAGAAGGGGCTGATCAAGCTCGACAAACGAACTGGGGGTTGATCAAGCAAATCACTGGAAACAAATGACAATCAAGAAGAACTTGAAAACTCGTATGAATGACATGTGAAACCAAACCCATAGCAGCTCTCTACATCAACACGTGAAGGACCATTTTTGTTAAACCGTACGGTACAGATGACCATCGTAGTATTATATGTCCACAGAACGCTTCTCCTTCGTCACAAGACAGATGTATGTCCACCTCCACACTACTAGGGGTATACTCGGACTTTAACCCAAAGCTCAATTGACAAGAGCGTCTCAGTGAGAGCTACAATGAATGTCGACTGAAAACAAAATCTCAGGAATTCGATCGGAATTCGAACTTGACCGGATCCTTGAAACTGTATCTTTCGTTCCTTTACTGGCTTGCAGTAATCCTTTCCTAATCCTTGTCTCATTCGATTCTCTTAGCACATTGCCTGTCACTCTCAAACGCCACGCCACGCCACCATAAGCGAAAAGACCATGAGAGAGGAAATTAAGATAAACAAGTAATAACTTGATTTTGTGAAAGTAAGTTTACCACGATCCAGAACCGATGGATTCATGGAAGCCTTCCTGCAGCTCCAGGGGCTCATAGAAGTAACCTTGGGTTACCGTAGCTTCAAATCGCTCGAATTATTACGGTCGGCTTTAACGTGGTCAGAGAATCTCCATAGTTTGGGGTACATAAGAGCTCTTTTCAGGTTAAATCCAGAGTATGAGTATAAAAGCCTGAAAGATAATATTTCATTTGTCTTCGCAGTGTTCTTTGAGTCTGCAAAACGGATTTTGTTTTGTTTCAAGATACCCTAGAATCTTTTATTTTAATATTTTTTGTCAATACTAAGTAGTTTGTTTCGAGATGAATCATAACTTGTAAAGATGGTGAATAGTTTTAATTTGATTCTTCTTTCACAAATCCCAAGTTAGAATGAAAGAATAATTACCAAAACCATTTTCTACATAAATGTTAAATTTCTCAATTCTCTTAAAACAAACTCGCAAAATAAAATCTTCTAGGTCACCAAGAGCACTCTCAATCATACTCGGGGTGTATCTATTCAGTGCTTTAACCTTGCGTAAACTATATATTTGCATCTCAAGCGCATTGAGAGAACGTGTAGACGAAGACAAGCCTCGGAATAGGGTGAATTTGCACTTTTAAAGACATTTTGTTAGCTATGTTTCTTTTCTAGAATATAGTAAGTCGTGTCCCTCACAGAACAATATTAATTTTCCTCGGAGAAGCGATATACATACCTCATATAGTTTGGTAAAATCTCTCTAGTCTGTCTTTGAAACATGTAGTAAACTTCGAGAACTTCTCTTGTTGGTATAGGAAAATATAAAACATTATATAAGGAATTTTATTATCAATGAATATGAAAATTTGATTTTTCAAAAATATTAAATGATAGACGAACCGGAAATTACAAACATATCTAAACAAAACCCATAATCATAACGTGTAAACACACACTTCTGAATCTTCAACCCCGAAAGAATTAGATCAAATGAATATTAATTTATGATAAATATTATTTTTTTACTCAATCAAAGGTTAGGTAATAAACTGATGACCATGTTACATTCTCCATCTGAAAATGGATAAGGTTATTATTATTATAAGTATTCTTCACAAATGATCAAAATCTTATTCCCACAAGTATTTCAAACACCATTCTCCCGAAGGCATGTATATGAAGAGAATTTTCTGTTCAATTTGTTCAGCGAAACCACAAAACCTTCGTTCGAACATTTCTCAATCGATACTCAACAGTTGGTTTTGAAGCGAATACAGATTGAAAAGTTTGGATTCGTGTAAGGGCTTGTGAATTCGCTCTCAAGCTATTCGGGAATGTAAGATAAGAGAGTAAGAGCAGAGAATTTCAAATGCTCGAAAAGATGGTTACAGACGGCAGTCATGTTATAGATGATATTGAACCAAAATGGGAGACAGCAGCCTGAGACGTTAAGATTGTCGATCTCCTACCTCTTTGTGCCCCGCCAAGTTACAATCTGCTCTTCGCTTTTCACGATCCAGCCATTCAAGAAGGTCAGTCCCATCTTCGCGGAAGGACCGTTTTGTTGAAGCCTAATCTTTCCTTGTACAGAGGAACAGCGCAGTATGCCCACGGGGGCTTCTCCTTCGGCCCGAGACAGACGCATGTCTACCGGCTACGCTTCAGGAGGTGTATAGGACATTACCCATAAGTCCAGTTGATAAGAGCACCTCAGTGAGAGCTACAATAACAGTCGACGACGTAGATTACTCCAGTCAGCCGTGTGTCCAGCACAGAGCTAACTATCGCTCCAGTGCGACCATCAGCGGGATCGCACTGGAGCGATAATGCTCACTGCAATATGAGAAACGGTCGCACTGGAGAGAACTCTAACTCATGTGGTATTTATTTAGGACCTATCCATCGTCTTGCGAGAAGAGAAGAAGAAGAAATTTGCGCTAGGATTCTCAACAAGAGAAAGGAAGAGGAGGCTTTAAACGCAAGAATTGCAGAGACTCAACAGAAGGAGGTCGAATTGACAGAGAGTGTGGACCAGCTTGAATTAACTACCGCTTGATACTCGGAGGAGTTGGAAAGTCTAAAGGCAGAGGTAAACCGATTTTGTTCTTCGAAGCTTTTCTACTCGAGATTGATTGATCCTTCTATGCCACGAAGGAAAACTCTGATTTTGGACTTAAATGGGCTCTTGATAAGACTGGGACGGAATGAGATGGAGCTTCAAGGCGCTAAAGAAAGAGGCTATCGGATTGAACATTACCGTAAAGATCTATGTTACGTTGTGAGAGCCGGAGTGAAGGAGTTCATGGACATTTGATGTGAAGAGTTTCAAGTCTTGATATGGACATCTCGGACCTTGAGTAACTGTAATGCTATTCTTCGATCCATGGAGAAAAAGAAGTATATTTCAGTGGGAATCGCTTCGGCCCAGGTAACTTTACAATCATAATCTCTGTTCCTTGAAGGTTCATTGCATTTATGTGTATACAGTCTTATGCATATTCAACTTTGAACTTCTCTTGTACTGATTTTAAATCTATATTCGCTTCTGCAGACATGTAAGGTTTTTGTGCAATCACAGTGTAGTCGTTTCAAGACCATAAGGGAAGCTGCAACGGGTAACTTTCTATATCTGAAAGACTTCTCTCCACTCCATTCCTACAATTTGTGTACAAGAGATTGTCTCTTGGTTGATGATTCACCGGAGAAGAATAGCACGAACCATCCTTTCAGTGTAATTCATCCTCCTTCGTTCCGTCCGGAGTCTGCAGACATGGACCGGGATGATTATCTTCTGAAGATTCTGTTAACATGGTTGATGCAATGGAGAAGCGATTTCATAGAAACTCCTAGTTTTGTAGGAGCAAGATATAAGGCCATGTTTGGCCTAGACCCCATGATAGCTTTGAAAGCTTACTGGGGAACTTTGTCCTCGGAGGACGAGGAGGTGTTGTGGCGTTCTTGCACGAGTGCACAGAAAGCAGATTTTATGTTAAAATACAAATCATCTTGAAGAACTATTCAGTTTATACAATAAAGTTTTTCCTTACCAAAAGCACTCTATTCACTAACATCCGCAAAAGTCAACTAACAGTCCTAGTAAGTAGTTCTGCGACCGAATAAAAATATTTGAAGCAAAATGTATCACAAGAGCAAGCGTTGTCAGTGCGACCGTGCACGAGTCGCAGTAGTTTTATATCAGTAGTTGTATATCATCAGTGCGACATGTGCAACAGTCGCACTGGTGTTATCAAACTCAGCGCGGCTTCCGCACAAGTTGCACTGATGTAGTCAGTGCAACTTAGCAAAATCTTTGATCGCACTAATGTGCGATCTGAGTGCGACTGGCGTACCGGTCGCACATTTCTACTAAGTGCGACCATGGTACGATCGCACAGAGTGCCATGGTGTCAGTGCGCCCATGAACGGATCGCTCTGGTGTTATAACTCAGCGCGACCATCGCACTAGTCGCACTGATGTGCGATCTGAGTGCGACCCGCGTAACGATAGTACTTTTGTACTCAGTGCGATCATGGACGGATCGCATTGAGTGCCATGGTGTTAGTGCGACCATGCGGATCGCACCATGGTGTCAGTGCGCCCATGGACGGATCGCACTAGTGTTATAACTCAGCGCGACCATCGCACTAGTCGCACTGATGTGCGATCTGAGTGCGACCCGCGTAACGATAGTACTTTTGTACTCAGTGCGACCATGGGCGGATCGCACTGAGTGCCATGGTGTCCGTGCGACCATGCGGATCGCACCATGGTGTCAGTGCGTCCATGGACGGATCGCACTGGTGTTATAACTCAGTGCGACCATCGCACTAGTCGCATTGATGTGCGATCTGAGTGCGACCCGCTAAACGGTAGTACTTTTGTACTCAGTGCGACCATGGGCGGATCGCACTGAGTGCCATGGTGTCAGTGCGACCATGGACGGATCGCACTCGTGTTATAAACTCAGCGCGGCCATCGCACTAGTCGCACTGATGTAGTCAGTGCGACTTAGCAAAATCTTTGATCACACAGCACAAACACCCAACAAAAAACTCACAAATTCAAAAGCTCACAAATACATGACAAACAACCAAGTGGATTACCAGAATTTTTACAAACTTTATGTCAAACGTCACAAATACATCAAGGTTTAAATAAAAATCCACCAGGTCTTCTATTCTGCTCGAGACAAATTCTAAGAAGTCTATTCCTCTGGTATATCTCAGTGGCATGGGGCGAGAAAGGTTCTCTCGTCATTGTCTCAAGATCTCTTTCAGATTCTAAAACTAACTCTCCATCGTCCTCGGTCCACTCATCTTCATTTTTTAATAAAAAGTTATGGAGCATCGCACAACAACCTACCCATCTAACTAAGAATTGATTCTCTGATTTCTCTTTGAGTTGAGTTCTAACTTGTTTCAATGAATGCCAACGGAACTTCAAAATGCCTATACAATGTTCGTTAGCGACCCTAGCATGCGCTACACAAGTATTGAAATCTTGTTTGTCTCTGTCCCCTGACGTCATTCTGAAAGAAGGAACAAGATGTCGCAGTGGTGAATATCCCGAATCGCCAAGTAAATATTGATCAGTTTCAAACAAAGAAGACTCAATGTCGATGTGTTTCCATAACACAGATTTTCTCAAGCAGGTGATATCCTGGCAACTCCCGAGCATACCTGTGAAGAGAAAGATAATTCTCTTTCGATGACAACAGACCACCTGTGCATTCACTGAATAATTACATTTCCTATCATAATAAGTTTCACCATCCATCCGAGGTCTCTGTGATAAAGGCAACAGAGTCCCATCTATCAGCCCTATACATCCTGGAAATCCCTTTGCTCCAAAAGCTTCCGAGATTACACGCCTTTCTTCACGACTTGGCCACCGAATCAATCCTCGAAGAATTGACTCCAACGCCTGCATCACTCTCTTAGTATACAGCACCATGGTCCCATGGACAATGCCCCAAAGAAGCAACGACCTTCCAAGAGCAACACCATTTCCGTTGTGCCCAAATCTATCTAAAGCAACAGCAAGTTGGAGAGACACTGGAGCTTGTTTTACTCGACTCTCATTGTGGAAAATGGGATGAGCTTCTATTAAATTCACCAGTTTCCCACAACTCCTTCTATCCATTCTTGTAAGCTGTCGGAAAGAATTTGTAGGCAGATTTTCAAAATAATTCGTATAAAAGTCTTTACTTTTAGAGAATGAAAATCGATCTTGCCTTTCGAGATATCTGGAAGTATAGAGTACTTGGTACAACTCTAATAATTCATCGTCAGAATCGGAAGCTTCCTCAGACGATGAAGAACCGGTAGAATCAAGCTCCTGCTTTCTCCTCCAGCTTGATGAAGAACCGATACAGTAAAGCTCCTGCTTTCTCCTCGAGCTTGAAATGTCCATCGTGTTGTTGTCACTGTTTGATTCATCTGAAGAAGATGATTCTTCCGAGCTGGAGGAAGCTAACATCACTCTTAGCTCTACGATCTCCTCTATGTTCCGAAGTAATTGTTTTCTCTCGGATACACGCGGCATGAGATTCAAATGAAGTAACCACTGCGTGAGCTGTTCTCTACATCTGAAAACATGACAACACTGAGCTAAGACACATTCAAGCGTGAGTTCTCTCTACATTTGAGAACAAGGCAAAACTGATCGCTGATTGATAAACGTGGACTGCAGAGCTTCAAACAACGAATCGGAGTCGTATTCGGGAAAGATGGATACCTCCACTGAACTCTGGGTCCTGCGAAATGACTTCTACACCGGACTGTCTCGAGAAGTCTGTACGGGAAAGAAATTTTTGAATTTTGAATACATGGAAGCACGTGTCAATGTGACACGTGGTACGTAGTACATGGAGAATTAACGTGTCCATTAATCTACGGCCAAAACGGTCACGGGCAGTGCGACGAGACTCGCGGGCCATTTCTGCGGGTACCTCCGGACCCACCCGCATCCAAACTGGCTGTTGTCCGGAACTATAGCCCGCGGGAAGTGGAATAAACACTACGGACTTTAACTTTGACACCCCCTATTCTTTCGCCTTTTACTAAAGAATACCGTGTGCGGGACACAGACAGCGGCTTATCTCAATATTTGGAACGCCTCTTCATTGAGGCACCACCTACACAAAATAAGTGGGATTACGGGGCTTTAAACTTGGACTTTGGAAATAGAGCATCATGCATTGCAATGGTACATCTGTGATCGTTGCCGAGAACTCAAAAGGAAAGGGTAATTACCTGAAATTCCATCATTCACGGTGTTACAAAGTGGATGTGGAGGGTGTTGCAGAGCTGCTCGCAGAAAATTTGTGAGGCCGAAGACTGAGACGAAGAATCGGAGTCAACAAACCTCTCCTTGCATCCCTGTCCATTCTTACACTCTTCATCTCCGCAAAAACGCTGGATATGGAGTCCCTGTCGGTTTCTGCACAGATTATAGGAATGAGGAGCTTAAATGTACATGAATCAGAATGATCAGAGGTTTGTACTCGCCCTGAGATCCTAATTTCTGTGTGTTAGTCACTGCGGCAAGAGGACACTGGACAATAAATTAAATCGCGCTTTCTCTTAGTACCGTAAAATGCCCCGTTAGGACAACGCTGGAACTCGAAGAGCATACACTTTGCTCGCATAATTCTTGGCAATTCTTAGTTCAGCGACCAAGTGGAGGGAGATTTTAGCAGTGTCGTATGATTTAGATCACTTGCTGGCACACTTTGTTGACAGTTACATGTGTATATGAGTCGGGTACACGCGAGGCTGTATTAGTATATATGCCCCAGAAGTCTCTGTAGGCTTTAAAGTTCACTAACTCTCTGCATCGATCGACACTCAGTTTGCGTCCTTATGGTTCCGGGAGAAAGCTTGGTTTCATATTAAGATACATATTCTCCAGTCTGAGAGAAAGAAGTTCCTTCCCACGAAACAGATCCGGGTGCGATTCTCCCTTAAAGCAGGGGGTAATTGTTGTTTCTTCGGTAATTGTGTCACGCCCCTGTTTCTACTCACTCACGGTTCTTTTGCTGCTGCTTCTATTTTATATTTCTCTATTCTCCTGTTATCTGTACTATATCAGCTTGATCTTTGACCATATTTGATTTAGTGTTAGATTCGGTCAGAGAAATATTCCCCAATTGTTTGTTGAATGTCCTACCACTTCCCTGAAGGTAAGATGTGTGTCACATTGACCAGGTACTGTAATGTCGTACTGAAGAATCATTGCTGACCTTGGTTCTGCACACCACGTTCTTTTCTTCGCCTTTCACCTAGCTGGTTTGTTAAACAAGTGTTTTGGGGTAGGATCTGAATCGCGTTGGACAAGAAGAGTCCTAAGATAGGAGTCCAGGAGACCCCAGAGAAAGAGTGCGAGCTCGAGAGGACTGTAGTCTTACGAGAGGCTCCGTATGTAGGGGAATAAAACCATAACTCTGCGGAAGATACGGAGACCCGTCTGGAGATATAAAGCACGGTTGGACGTTACTATCTTATCTTTGCGCTTGGGGCAATGACGCAGTTAGTGAGGTGAAACCGAGACGCGTCAATTGCTGGTTGAAAACTATTTCCAAACCCCCGCCCGTGCCTTAACCGGCGCCTGCGAATTTCTGGAAGGTCTGTAAAGATCTCACGATGAAATCAAGTAGGAAAGCCTCGCGAGCTTGAGAGGACATTTACTGAGTATCTCTTGGCGTTCGAAAAGGAAACTCAACGAGATCGAGCCTGACTATATAAGAAACGAACGGTTGAGCATTCACTCCGGAGTGATGTGTATACGTCTCGTTTTCAATATAACCGGATTGGTGAAGTTCACTGGGTCTTCCATAGCATGCTCAAATTCATCCCAGCGATCGATCGTTTTATGTCACTTCCACCAGGGTCACGGCCAATTAACTTTGCTCTCTCGTCTAAAGTTATAATCTATGTAAACACACGCAGGCGATCTGCCGCCTTTACTCATAACACAGTTAATAATGACTCCCTTCATCTCCGTTCGTGTGTATTCCACACAGAAAACTGCGGGCAGGTAACAACCTCAAGGCTTTTGTGGTCAGAATTTCCGTAGAGCTCTTTTCATTTTGGATATGTGCTTGAGGGGGAGATCAAGCAAACTCTATCTGCTCCGCTTGCCGATAGAAGAGGTTCTCTTTTGCAACAGCTGTTAATTAATCAGCTGACTACGTGAAAGCGAATAATCACTTCTGATACGTGTTATGAGAGGCAGTGAGTCTTCATGCTCGAGTTCGTTTCTAGTGAGTCTACATCCCCCAAGTCTTCATCGAGAGCAGGACAAGTTTACTCTCATCGAAAAAGTCAGACACACTTTTTCACATGAGAATGTGAAACTTGATTCATGGCAGAATGTAAGCGAGGAACCATGAACTTTCCGCACTTTAACACTCCGTCAGCACGCGAACTACTCACTCGAATAGGAGGACGCTATGCGTTGCAACCTTGCATTCGGTCATCAAAATCAGTGATGCCTCCCACCGACAAACAGGATGTGCGCAACCGCCAAGCAAAAGTTTCTCGAGTATGTTCAGATCTGATCATTACTCAAAGAGCTCCACAAAATTATTTCGTCTGGTGCTCCACCGTATCTTCGCCGTCCTAATTGGTAAAGAGAACGGGGCACCTTCCAACGAATACAGACACTGTGACAACACGGATGATGAGCATAATTTTTGAAGGTCAGGAAGTCAGGAGGAAGGAGAATGCATGCTCGGCAGAATCTTCACTTGCGTCTCCTTGATCGTCAGTGGTGAGTACTTGGCTTCTCCCTCTTCAGATTCGATGGGCCCAAGCACATACTACTTGGGTTTAAGTCCCACTTCATTTCTCCACTTACAGGAGGCAGTTGTTCAGGTCAAGCTCTAAATCACCACCAGCTTCTACCAGAGAAACGAAATCGAACTCTCAAGGTTGATCATAACCTAAGGCTTGCTTACGAGGAGTATCGTGGAATTGGTTGACATCTACTGTATTTGGGAGAGGACAATAGCCCTTATGTTCTCATGATGAACAGTGACGTCTTGATTGGTAGACCGTGGGTCAGATAGAACAATAAGCCTTGTGGCTCTAGTGCACTTGGTGGAGGTAGATAAACTATGTCCGAAGAAGTGGAAGTATACTTACCTGGGCGGGGCCTATCGCTGAACCGGAAGGGCGATGACCTATGATGAGCTCCTCCATTGCACTTCGGTGGGGCAAGTCGTAGCATTTCCCCAAGTGGGAAAATGCACGTCATAATTTGTGATAGAGGAGGGCTCGCGTTCGCGCGGCCCTCCACCAAATCAATACCAAGGAGCAATACCCGAGCATGACCCGATTTTGTAACTACAGTAACAGATTTTCTGTTACTGTAGTTCCGAGATGTTACCACGATCGTAAGAGGTCATCCACAGGCTGTATCGTGCATGACCAGTGTGGTAAGTGCGGCACAGTCATGTAGTAGATAGGTGAGAAATGAGAGTCGGAAGCCACCAGAGAAGAGGAAAATGGAGTGGGTTTCTTACTAGCAACATGTGGCTCAGCTCTGTCATGGACTCTACGGCGTGTGCATGGCTCGAAAGTGATGGATTTAATATCTTGACCAGAGTCACATGATACATAACTGTATTGTCGTTGGTCGCAGGTGCCACTAGATGAATGTGGAATCGTTAGGCGTTCTGTTCTTTCGTGCTTCACCTGGGCAGTACTGTGTTCTCCCGTGAGACTTGTGGGTGTGCGGGACTTACAGCATCAACACTTTCAGTTCTGTTCCAGCTGAAGCGCTTACCCATTTTCGCAGGAAACTGATGGAAAGCCCTGGACAACTGTGCCGTTCCTTCAGCTCCTAACGCAGACTGAGCATCGCCAGAAGAAATGGTCGGACAAGTAATCCGAAGACAATATTCCATGTTCTTAATGGCTAATTCGAGGTGCAAGCTAACGCAGATCGTATTCATACAAAGATTTATTCGTCAGATTCTGACTGTCAAGTGTGATCCCTATGTTCTGTACGTTGGTGCATGCATGATCCTTCATCACCGTGAGTGGCGATGGAAACAGCTTCCATAATTCCGGTCGTCTGTCCTAATTCGTTCAATAAACTTTGAATAGAACGCTTTCTGTTCCCCTCTCCTCCCCTCTCCGCAGATTTTTCTAGGCCTCATTGAGACAAAATCCAGATCATGCCGAGTTTCTTCCTACAGGTCAGGTTTTCTGCCTGTAATGTCGATTTACTTTGCAACGAACTGAACAAGCACTTCGGAGCAAAGGACACTCAAAGTCACCGGAAGCCTCTCTACTCAAAGACTCCGGAAAGTGTAAATCTGGAACCGGCGAGACGATCTTACATCCCCTGAATGGTTCTTCGGCTCATGCTGCTATTGGAATCGCAAAGTGTTGAGATTCAGGGAACTGTAAGCATCCATATAACAAAGAAGCCATAGCCTAAGCCTAAACTGAAGAGAGGTGAAGAGTCAATAATTCACACAAGAGAATGAGTCGAGGGTCATCAGTCCCTCCTTACTAGTAAGAAGGAGAAAGAGACAAGGAAGGGTGAACCAGGCAACTCACTCCATTCCGGGATTATCACCACTAGGACTTCGATACCTGCATCGGAGTCGAGCTACTTTTCACTTACAACTTGTTTGCGAGCCTTCCTGTGATCAATTGCGAGATCTAGTGTCGAAGTCTCCAAGGGGTTCAAGGTCTCCTTTCTCAGTTACCTCGAGGTACTTCTTCGCACATCACGTGTAATCAACGAACTCGTGAGGGAGATCTCTGGCAGAGTTTTGGCTTTAGCTCCACGTCTCTTTGGTTGGATAGAAAAGGAGTCCCTTGAACGCATGCTCTTAGTCAAAGGACCACAGTTTGAGTTCCTTTTACAAGAATCAAGAAAGATCAACGACGAAACAATTCAACAATCTAAAAAAGAAAATCACAAGAATAATATGGTCGAGAGAACTTACCATTAGCTTCTCGAACACAGAGAAGTACTGGTGAAGTCGTTCTTCAATGACGAAAAGATTATCATTCTTCACTGTCTCCGCCCACGAACAAACTCCAACTTGCTGGATGAAACAGTTCGCTATTCCATGATCTTCGACAGCTCACATTCTTTTTGCATCTCTCCGTCAACCATGCCTACCTACAGTTGCATTTGAAATTTGTAACTTGGCTGATAGTTGTTGTCAGATGTCATGTTTACTATGTTCTATGTTTACACTCCATTTGTCTCCGGTGCCGCAAATGTTGGTAGATGAAAAAGCAGAAGCCGAGAGAAAGGTCTTACAAGATCTACTAAGAGAAAGCGTCAGAGTGATGCAGGAGAAGAACTCCACGGAAGAACTTCTGTAGACTACTCGACAGCAGATGGATGTTGATTTACGCTAGGAAGCTCGAGAGCTAACACGCATCAGAGTGCAGACAGTCCAGGCAAATGAGACCTATCGCATTGAAGAAGAAGCGCTTCATGAAACTCAAGCTCAACTAGAAGTAAACTGCTATTTGACCTTCCCATTATCTTACTTGGCTTACTTCTCTTTCACTAGTAGCCAGTGCACATACCGTGCAGTGCAGTCTTAACAACAACGCTGACAACTGGTGCTTCCATGTGATGATCATTTGCAGGTCCTGAAGTCAAGACTAGAAGAAGCTGCCGCACCTCAACCAGTTCTCGATACTTTGTCCAGCATATCAGATGCCGACGTGGGTTTGCATGCGGTACCGCTACAAATATCAAGCATGCAAGACAACTGTCGCGAATGCAAAACCTGATCACTGCGTTGATGGTGAGATCCGTAATGCAAAATCACAGTGGGATGATGTAAGCAGACAAGCACAAGAGGAGGAGGCCATCTGCATATCGAAAGAGGATGCAGTTAATGAACTAAAGAGGAAAAAAGAGGTATTAGTCCAAGTTGAAAGATTTCAAAGTCTATATTATTCTTGTCTGCTTGCATTCCAAATAAGAGCTACTCAACGCAAAAAGTACAGCACAATCAGTCACGAAAAGGACATGTATAAGCGACTCCAACAGCGTGGGAATCAGCGACTGGTATATCGTAAATAACAGTGAATATGACGGCTTTTCTGTGTTGATGTCAACCAGGGTCTAGAAGCAGAATTGCAGAAAAGAGCATTGGATAAGAACACGGTCGATCAAACAATAATTGAGGCTGATGTAGCCAATGTGGAGAAAGAACGTCTCTTAGTTGAGAGGTCTAAGGTGATAGATTAACTGGAGGGTATCCGTGCAGCTATTACACAAGAGGAAAATGACCTCCAAGAAGCGAAAAAGGAAATGGAACACGTCAGAAGGCTATAGCAGGAGGCTGCTACTGCACGTCCGTCCGAAGAGGTTGCTTTGACTAAGCTCAAAAACACAGTACAATGTCGCTTGTTTCAATGACTGTCTTTAGCACATCTTCAGCTTTTTTAGCACATCCATTACACACTGTATTTTATTCTATCGATTTCAGTTTCACTATACTAAAACTCTCTTCTTAACAACAGACGCTCTTGGAACAACTTCAAGAGTACCGAAAAGTAGTATCCGGGAGTCTGCTACCTCTACAGTAGAGAAAGATCAGATCAGCTTGCAAGATAAAATCTCAACTCTCAGATGCTGAGGTAAAGCATCTGCAAGAGGTAACGTTTATTTCTCTCCACCTTTTTTGAACATCTCCATACTGCTATATCCGTATCCGTTTGGCTTTACAGCTCTATATGCCATATCTACAGCTTCATCTTCGATGCAATTAACACTTCTCACTTGCTACAGGTACGAGCAAACATGATTAAAGTTTCAGCAGCATCCACCTCAATGACACAACTCCAGTCAAAACGACCCTTGCGCAACCCTTCGGATAATCTGCCTTCATCAAGCTCAGGAGCAAGTGGTATGGCGCGTAGCCGCCCTTCCTCTTATTCATCCATACATGTTTAGACACTCCAGCAGGTCGATACTGCTACCCCAATGGTCAGACAAGTTCTCAATAGGGCTAGTAAGGCACATGCAAGTCAGCCACCTCCGGCTCCTTCCATGTCTACTCTGACTGCATCGAATCCTAACCCAACGCTTGGGACAAAACGCATACAGTCAGCAAATCAGACACCTCTCTCTCGTATCACTGCTATTGCTACTACCTCGAACTCTAAGCCAACAGCAGGGACAAAGGAGAGAGCTAAGAAACCACCTACCAATAGAATCAAGTCTGACTCCACCCTCGGCTGTTACTACTCCATCCAATCCCAGGTCAATAGGTGGAACACCAAGGACAACCAAAGAACCTCCTAAGGCTCCCACGAGGAAAACAACTGCTAAGTGTAAGGATTCACCCAACATCGCCTCCACAACCTCCTAATCCTCCACAAGGAGCAGTTGGAGAAGATCCATAAATGTTGAAAATCTGGAAAGATTTTCAAATGGTGCAAGAGGCTGACGAGATAGCCAAAGAATCGTAATGCAAGAAAGCAGCGTTCGAAAAAAGAATGGAACCGTTCCTCGACTGGCATGCAGTCAAGGAAAAGCAATGAAATAATATCGATGTAGCAATGGAAGAGGAACGAAGAAAAAGCTTTCGTGATTGCAGTGTCGTATAACTTGTTTTTCTTTCTGGAGATACACTGGGTATATGGCTCTGCCGAGATATGTGGCTTGAACATGTTAGCTCTGAATCTCGATCTTTCAACCCAAATGTTTCTCTATTTATTAGCTTCTCGCAGTCCAACTATCACAACTGTATATATTACAAACAAAAGATGCTATAGTATGACATTCTCATATGTGTGACTTTCAAAACTCAACCAAACTTCGTATCCATATATGTAAACCAATCGAGTACTAATACAACTTGCTGCACAGCATGGTCTCTTAAGCATTCTAGCAAGATATAGCATGCATGCCTCAAGCAATACTCAGTTCACAACATAGCACCAACGATGACGATATCTAACAACTATAAAAATCTGAACAATGACTTTTGATTCATAGTGACTCTTTTTTTTTACTATTTAGAGCTAAAATCAGCCACACACGTTCACAATGTTATCTTCTATGTTGGCATGGCAATTTCAGAAGCAAATTTCTCCCAATTGCTCAAAGAGAACAACAAGATAACAATGGATATATCGAAACCCAAATCCGCTAGTAACAAAAACTTCTCTGAACTTTAAGACTTTAGTTCTCCCAGCTCAGTCGGACAATGGTGATCAAACTTCCCTTTATTAGACCCTTCACTCCTATCTCGAATAATTTCTAGATCCAAATCTCAAACCAACTCTCTGATATGGATCAATAGAGCTTTATAGACCCATGTAAGTTTGATCAAGGCCTTGAACAACCTATTCGACTATTCAAGATGAACATTTTCAGATATCTTTCTGATAAGGCATCCCTCAATCCTAGAAAATTTCACTTAGAAATTCAATCCAGAACTCAAGAAATAGTCAATACCTCATGACTATCACAGTTCGCAATATCTGCCATGTCACGTCTACACCATTCAACTTCATTCAATCAGATGACAATCAAAACAATCAGGAAATGATTGAACGTGATATCAAAATGACCAACTTGTTCTTAGCTCTTCGACCCAACTCACATCTCCTTAAAACCCATCACAAGTCTCTGGAACAACTGAAAATGTAGCAATGGATACAAATTTCATCCCCTCTATTCAATCGATTATAGCACCCTCAATCCTTCATGAAATCCTTGATTTTTCAGTCCAGTTTGTAGTCCTGGTCGAGAGCTTTTCGACCATATCCTTCTTCACTCGAATGGACTCCTAAAACCTCCAAAATCACTGAAAATGTTGTGGAGAACAACTAGAATATCATTGGTTCAAAAATAAACCAATGGGAGCAAAAAGAGCTTTAAGTTTGTCTTTTTCTCACTCAACTCTTTCGACTAGAATGACTTGTAACACCCAAGGAAACACTACACACCAATAAGACTAGAAGAAACTTGAAAATCCCTAAGACATGTTAAGGATTCTCAACGAAATATAAATACGTAAAAATGCTCAAC
This sequence comes from Asterella californica, assembly GCA_036924285.1. Lineage (NCBI taxonomy): Eukaryota > Viridiplantae > Streptophyta > Marchantiopsida > Marchantiales > Aytoniaceae > Asterella > Asterella californica. The sequence goes on from JAYKYS010000013.1 coordinate 2,480,622, forward strand.
TAGAATGATACAGATGAATCACCGAGTAATATGGAGTCAATATTACAACATGAAAATGATCTACAAAAGAGAATGATGGCTATCACTTGGTTGTCATCGTCAAAGTTCCTCATAATCTATGCTCGATGATTGATCTTTGATCTCCAGTGACACCGAATATTGACATAGACGTTGAAATGAACGTTGGCCGGATAATTGAGGTCCATTCTTCATCCCAACAAGATGTACACCGTTAGATCCTAGTCTTTCTATATGTAACAATCAAAAAAATAACCAAAAGCGATAAGTCCATCTTCCTCTCCATAAATTTATCACCAAAATATAAAACTAATCACTGTTGAAAGTGGTCGTTGTGGATGCAATGAAGTTTGATGTGGAATGGATTTAGGAAGAGAAGATCCGGAGCTGGTATCAAACCTCCATCCTGTAAACTCTCTATGGTCTTATCGATCAACTACCCTCGATCTCTCAACCTCGATGATAATCATCGATCAATTTGCAAAATGTTAGACATGTCTATCACTCAAGGATCACCTCTGATGACTTTGATGAAAACACACCATTAACTTGACGAGAAAAATACTAAGTTTAGTCTTTCACAAACCCCTAAACTCATAAACTAAATTCCTCTTTTCTAACAACGTTCTCAAGTGCTCAGCTTGAGATCAAATCTGAGCACTGAGATATGATCAAAAATGTCTTTACTAAGAAAATTATAACAATTTTTGGTACCTAGATGGCTACTTCTACCTATAACAGAGAATTGGCTCAATAAATTTCATTCATTCTTACAGGATTTGTAGTCTACATCATGCTTGAACAACCCTGCGAAATTTGACTTGCTGGTTGTACACGGTTCTCCAGATCTCAAGCTTGGAAGTTGTTGCTCTAGATTGAGAGTTTTTCATACCTCCTCTGCCATCGTCTTGAATTATTTAATTACTCAAATGACATGAACCATTTTTGACAATCGTAGCCCTGCTGACATTGAATGGAACCACGAAGGTTTGAAGCGATTATCTCTATTCTGCTGCAATTGACACCAAAACCTCAAAATAAATAATTGTGATGCAATTTTGATCTAATCCTAACTTCAAATTGGCATAACTCTCTCTTTATTGCTCCAAATCAATCAAAATTTGCACCGATAGTCATTGACACGACAAGCTCTCTCACCCTATGCTCTTTGATCTTTGAATTATTTTATCGAGTTTATCCTTGCTTCCAAGTTTAAGATTTCACAAGAGAAAAATGGACCAATGGGATGTCGTGCGCATACACATCGCTACACAACATACATCGCTGTCAAAAGAACACCACACATACACATAACACATGGACGATGTCATACACATACACAAGTGTACCACAATCACAATGGAGACCTCAGTTCTTCAAGTGATAACAAGGTATGTACTCACTCCACCTGCCAACAGGCACTAGACAATCACTACAGTCGAGCCAAATCCACTCTGTGCTCGCAGAGAATCCAGATCTCACTCTCAAGACTACTCACCATAGCCAGGAGCTTGAAGGCTCAACTTGAAGAACTGAGGTCTCCAAGCCCCTACCTGCGAAGTATACCCCTTGTGGACACTCTCACCAACTTGCCCTAACGGCCTTACCGGGGTCCGTCACTTCGCACTCGGTCAACCTAGCCGAGTTACCAAACTGACGTGACAGGGAGTTCATAGCTTCACTTCCCTGTCCTTTTGTGTTCTCAATCCACGTGGCAACCTTAACTTCACACATAGGTTATATGTCAAGCCTCTAAAGTGTCATGTAAATCTTAAACTTCTAGCGAAGACATGTAAAGTGACATGTAACTCTAAAAGATAACTCAACAAGCTAGCATGCATTGACGATATGTAAGCACAACCCATGAGCTTAAACTCTATCCACTTGGTAAACCTAAAGTTATGTATTTTGAACAACATAGATAAGTATGAAATCACTTGCATAAGTGTACGAGTGCTTGAACAAGATAAATAACATACTATCAACATATCAAGACTCAAAATATATAACATAACAGTGTTAACATCATACGCAAAGGTGTCAAACATATGCATAAGAAACTAGAAGTAATATTAGCTAACTTCTAGAACTACTAAACTCAAGTGTTTGAATAGAAATGTAGCATGTAACCATCAAGTAGTACGACATCCATCCCCTCTAAACCTACACATCCTCTGATAAGTGCCAGATCTAGATCAACACTCTTCAACTTCAGGTTCAAACTCATCTTTAATCTCTATTGAGTCTTCAGCTTCATCCTCAGTAAACTCTGCAATGTTCTAGTCCTCCCTTCTCCTTCTGAAGAGCTTGATCCTCTTCCCTGTAACTGGTATCTTAAGCACTACATCATCTAATTCTCTCCAGAAGTATGTGACATTATCATGAACTTCTAACACCACATAAGGTCCAAACCATTTCTTGAAAAACCTTCTGATAGTGCTATGCTGATTATCAAGACTACTATCATAGACTAACACCCAATCACCTTCCTTAACTAGCTTGGGTCGTAATCTATGAGTCTTATCAAATCTATCTTTATTTCTCTCTCTAGCAGTCTTTAACCTTTCCACAACTTTGGCAACATCCTGAGGTCTTTGTTTTAACTGCTGCATCCTTAATGCAAGAAGGTCCTCTGTACTTCTACCATCCGCTCATGGCAAAACATTCCAAGTAGGCACAACTTCCTCAATCGGCATCACAAGTTTTTGCTCTAGTTTCAACTCTGCTGGTATGTAACCTCTAACAGTACTATGAGTTGTACGATCTGCCCATAAAGCAAATGGTAGTAATCTAGGTCATTCATGGATCTTACCCTTGTAAGCTTTTACTAAAGCTTTGATGATTGACGAATGAGCACGTTCACTCTTGTCATTCTCTTCAAGATTGTAAGCAGTGGTTAACCCTAACTTGATTCCCAATCTCTTGAAGAACTCAATTGCTTCTTGTGAACCCAGCTCACCTCTATCTGCAGTGATCGTTCCCACACATCCATATCTACAAATAACATCTTCAAGTAGAAAGTGGCAGACACTAGCAATGGTCTTTGTCCTCAAGGCATGACCTTCAACTTGATTAGATAGATCTTCTCTAGCCAAGACTAGATACCTCATTTGTCCAAGCCCAAATGGCATAGTTACAAGATCAATTACGCATTTGTAATGAATGGCTAAAGAGTAGATAAGATGCAACCCATCACGATGGCGTATATTGGAATACATCTGGCAAGTATACAAGATGAAACAAACTGTACTACATCCTTATACATACCCTTCTACCAATACTTCTCCTTCATCTTGGCAAATGTAACCCAAACTCCTCTAGGACATGTTCATAGATTCTCTTGGAATTTGTGATCAACTTCTGCTACAATAGTAGATCACGTACCACATGTTGTGGTATACCTCCTTGTAGCTTAGGGCGCTTCCATAGATATCATTCATGTAAAAAGTAACCATAAGCTGTTCTACAATTCCTCTTGAAATCTGTATCCGACCAATCTTCTTGCCTTTCCAAAGAACTCAAAAAGCGTCCAAGATCCAACCACTCTCCGTCATACATAGTTTCCTCAAATAACTCCAGTGGAGTTGCAAAACAACTTCTATCTTTTCTAGCAAGAGCACTAGAATAGAACTCTATTCTCACATCCTCTTGGTCATCCATCATTTCCTTCTCACTGTAATACCTAGCCCTTGACAATATATCCATCACATGATTGTCTTTTCCCGAAATATGTATAAATCCTAGATTTAAGGACTTGATATATGCTATCCACCTCAACATATCTGAAGTTGTACAGCTAGTGATCATTCCCAAGAGAGGTAGACAATCTACCTCTACAACCATATGTGCTCTTATCAAGTATTCCTTGTCACTCTTCATTGTAGTAACTACTCTCCATAGCTCCCTCTTGACTTGAGTGTAGTCTCTATCGTGAACTTAATATCTTAGCACCAAAATGCACCACGTACCTATTTCTATCCTCATCATCTTGTCTTAAAGCCCATCCAATGCCAATAGGACTAGTATCAAGTAAAGATAACAAATATACCCAACTCATATGTTACCTTCCGGAGAGTTGGTGGTGAAGACAAAAGATCCTTCAACTTCTTCATGGACTTGCTTTGCTCCTCTTGCCACTGAAATCTTTGCCCCTTCCTCAACAACTTGTACAACAGATCTGCTACATATGCAAAGTGTGGAATTCATATTTGATAAAACAAATATGCACCTAGGAATCTTCTCATCTCAGTAATTGATCAACATGTCTTCTTCATCTTTTGAATGACATCAACCTTGTTTGGACAAAGCTTCCGACCATAAGATCCACATAGGTGCTTCACAATCAACACTTCTTGTTCTCCAAACATAAACTTTGATGGTTTGACAAAGTCAAATGAACCTCCTCCAACCGACTCAATATCTTATCACAATCAGCTATGTGGTCTACAACAAACTTACGGCACTCTCCTCTGATCCATTACCTCATTCTTCTCCTCCTCAGCACATCCTTTGATCGGCACGTCATAAAGGAATGACATAGTTTTATCAGGAATGAAATCTCTCAAAACTTCGTTCATATCATTCACCATATGTGCTACGAAATTGGTAGCACCTTGTGACAATGTGTATAACCTTAGTAGCCCTAAAGGTGTCCTCATTGTAGTCAAGTCTCTACTCTCAAAGGATAATTGAAACTGTTCATACACTGAATACAATCTCTCATTGAATAGATATCACGACCAGCAAAAGCCTTGCAAACTCATCTACAATAGGTCTTATACCCATATTTCTAATAGTCACCTTGTTAACTGGCTGTATATCTTGAATGAATCTCAAGGCTCCACTCTTCTTTGGAACAGTAAATCATCTACTGGAGTAGAGAGCTATAGATGATTCTAAGATATCCATCCTAATCCTCTCATTGAGCAAGTCTATCAGTTTTGGTAGATGAGACTAGTACAAGGATAGGATGTAGATTCCAAGGCACATGTGGTATAGTAAAGATTACCATAGGTGCAACTACACTTGGATCTACACATCCTACTTCATGGGGCTCAAACGCAAACGCCTTACCATGCCTAGATAACATCTCTCTGAAGCTCTTCTTCTCTTGCTCAGTAAGAAATCCATCACCTCCAATCTTCAGTTCCTTCAGTGTTGCTTCTGTGAACTGGTGCCCAATTCTTCTTGGCTCTCTGAGTGTTGGTTGTTGTGCAGCTTGCTCCATCTTTTGATTTAGTTGAGTGATAAAGACAAAACCAATGGTTTTACTTTCTTTGTCACTGACTTGTACTTGGTCTCCACATACACCTCTTGTTGGTTTATAAACTTATCAATTACATCGTAAAACTCCTTAGAGCTCACTCTCACCACTCTATCTACATCATATATAGAGCTTTCTAATATAGATTTCAACTCCCCTATAGTATCTACCAAATATTGTTCTTCAAACACTCCAGATTTGTATTCATCTCTTGCTAACTTTCCACTATCTCATAAAGACTGTTGTACATACTCACATATTGTCTCTCAAACCTCTTTAGATTTTCAATCTTCCTATAACATGTTGATCCACATGATGCTAATCTAAAGAAGCTAGTGGATAAAGCTTCCTGCTCTATGGGATCAGGCGAGAATCATATCTCTACTGTACCATTGAAGTCTCACTCTTCAATGCCAAAATCCTTAGACTCTCTAAACTCATGAGTAATCTTAGGTAATGGACGGTCTCTCAAACTATCACAATTTCTCTCATGTTTTGTAGCAACAGTCAAAAACTGAACTGCTCTTTTGTCATCTCTACTACGTATCCAAGCATAGGTTGAACCATCATCCATAACTCGTGTCTCCATTCTAACAGCAGTAATGTAAGGCTGCCGTATTTCTAAGTAAAGAAGTAGGTGTACCCACCAGGTAACACCGAGTAGGTTAGATAGGTCAAGTACGTCAGCTAGGTTGCGAACCCCTAAACTGCGCGAGAAGATGCGAAGGAAGCGCATTAGCACAGAACCTTACTCGCATCGGGAGATTGTTTTGGACCTAGACGATTGAATTGAAGGTGATCGAGATGAGTGAAGGTCAGCAGAGTGGAATTGAGCAGAGTCAAGATGGATTCGTAGCTAGAGAAAAGGACGAAGGCGAATCGCTGAAGGTAGGAAGCACATCGAGCTGAAGAAGTCTTCTGAAGACTCCCGGAAGTAGACATTGAAGGGCAGCTGCGAGGAATCAGAGGAGGAACTTTTCGATTGAGGAATGGCGAGGCATTGGCAACAGCAACAGCTTAGTGAGGTCGCATTGGAGCTGGGGTCAAAGTCGTAAGTGCGCAAAAGACTGAAGAAAGGCCGAGAAGAAGACAGAAGACTGTAGAGGTTCTTCCCATGTTCTCTTTCCTTCCCACTGCTTCTCGCCTTTTGTTTGATATCCCTCGCGCTTCCCCAGTTGTTTGCAGGCAACCCGATCGATTGATTCCCTCTCCACCTTTTTCCTTCTGAGACATTGGGCGCGAAAGCGCTGCTCAATTTCCAACAATTATCTTCTTGCTTCTTCTCGAGTGCAATTTGAGCTTCCCTGCCCATCGTCCTCAAATTAGAGATCACAGCTATCAATTTTCCTACCCTACCATCTCTCTACTCCTGAAACTTTGAACAAAAGACGCTTCGGAAGATCTAAACATCTTCGGAAGACGCTTCTGTAAACTAAACATCTTCGGAAGATGCTTCGGAAGTTTGACTGTCTTCGGAAGACGACTGTGTGCAATTCGTATCGAGAAGTGGATTGGATTTGCTTTTGTGTTAAGAGAGGCTTGATACGAATCTCGAGTGGATTGGTGAGTTGTTTGTTATTTCGAGAGTTGGAAGTCGGGAACTAGGCCTGTGCCTCCCGGTCTTCCAAGCTTCTCAAATCCACATCTTCCTAGAGAGACTAGAAGACTGGAAAGGCTGACAGAATGAGCGAGAAGACGTGAGAGTCTGTTACCGGTCTCTTCTGTCTGACCCATAACAGCCTATTCCTTCTTCTTCCTGAACTTAGAAGAGAGTTGTGAGAAGTCTTGCTGGCAGAATCTGGAGAGAATGGTCAAGGGTCATGTCTTCTCATCATGCAGCAAGCTTCTTCTGAGTGTGTATGAGAGGTGAGAAGTCGGAAGAACAGAGTGCGAATGTCTTGTGTCTGTTGTGAGGTTAGATTGCACGCAAGAAGCAGAAGATATGTGAGACCAGTGAAGGGAAGCCTGGCTTCGGGAGGTCTTCCGAGAAAGATATTGAATCGGAAGCTGTCCCGAGAGTCTTCCCAGAGGCCACTGTCATCGCAAGAGTCTGCAACCATCTTCTGAACTTGTTACACACTCTACTTCTCGCAAATCTTGTATCTTTTGTTAGGAAGTAGGATGTAATGCAAGGTGGGTTGTCTTCTTAGGAATCCATGCGAGGCCTTGCTTAGTTAGGATTGTTTAGATATAGCTCGGAAGACGAGAGCTATTTAGGAAGCACTGTTAGAATCTCGGAAGACGGAGTAGCTGTCTTCTGGAAGACTAGATTCGTCTTCTGAGAGTGGAAGCTAGACTGTGAGAACTTGAGAAGGACTGAGCATTCGGCTCACAGTAAGTACGTGTGGCTTAGTGCAACAGAGTTTCAAGTATGTCGATGCATCCTCGAGGGTTGGTGTTGCCGGCAGCAAAGTTGACTGAGGCCAAACCCTTCATCAAGGAGTTGGGTCTCGACTTCTTCCTGTGGGATTGGAACCTCACCGACCAGGGTCTTCTGGAGGAGGTTTGGGCAGCATTACCGTCCCACAACCGTGTACCTGCGAAGGCAGGAGTAGCTCGAGGAAGACCATCTTCCTAGACTGAAGATTGGTGGCGCAGGGTCTTCCATAGACCAGAATTCGAGAACCGAGGTTGTTGACTCGAGAAGGAGATCTTACCCATGATCTCGGGTAAGTGGCATGTGCCTGGAAGCACAACTTGTCTCTTCCTGGAGGACACGCAGGGAAGAAATGGCTGGAAGGTTGAATCTTACCGGGAGCCGTAGAAGCGTCTTCTGACGAAGCTGTTCCTTCACCTCTTTCCTAAGTGTGGTGCCCACAAATTACAGGATTCACGAATTTTTGAAATTTTTGAGATTAATAACTTATTTGTATAACTGAAGAAGCGTTGTTACTTAAGATTACGGCTTCCTTATCAGGAAGATGATCTTAAGGACTGTTTGTAATAATAAGTTGACTTCTTCGGAAGACGACCGTCTTCCGAAGAGCGTCTTCTCGGTGGTGTCTGCGGAAGACGGAAGACGGCGGAAGACGGAAGACGCTTCGGAAGATTAGAACATCTTCGGAAGACTGTCTTCGGAAGACTGTTTTCGGAAGTCGACTGTACACAATTCATATCAAGAGTGGATTTGCTTTGCTTTGGTGTTAAGAGAGACTTGGTACGAATCCTGAGTGGCTTGGTGAGTTGTTTTGTTATTTCGAGAACTCGGAAGACGGGAACTAGGCCTGTGCCTCCTGATCTTCCTAGCTTCTCAACTCCACATCTTCCTAGAGAGACTAGAAGACTGAAAGGCTGGCAAAATGAGCGAGAAGACGAGAGGATCCGTTACGGGTCTCTTCTGTCCGACCCATAGCAGCCTATTCCTTCTTCTTCCCGAACTTAGAAGAGAGTTGTGAGAAGTCTTGCTGGCAGAATCTGGAGAGAATGGTCGAGGGTCATGTCTTCCCATCATGCAGCAAGCTTCTTCTGAGTGTGTATGAGAGCGACATTTGTATAGAGTACAAATGTCTCACTACATTTGTACTCTGTATAGCAGCGTGACCAGGAGGTTCTGCGAGTACGGGATAAGCTCACCGCCCTTGCAGAAGAGAAGACGACGTGGAAGACTCTGCGGGAAGCTGCAGAAGCGCGAGTTGTAGCTGAGAAGACGTAGCGGGAAGCAGCGGAAGCCCGTGCGCAGGGATTACTAGCTCACTCGGTGGAGGCACTTCGGAAGAAGTTTAACTTCACCGCGGGTAAGAAGCTCCTTACCTTAGCTAGGGAGTGGGACGATGAGTCCAAAGCAATGTTGGTGCAGTGCAAGGAGAGTATGTTCCGATACTTGGATCGGCAGATAGAGGGAGTGAAGACACTCTATGGTCTTTCCTTGATCCCGCCACCAGTAAATGCATCTTCCCAAGCACCAGCATCATCAACAGGACCAGACTTGGAGAAGGAAGAGTTTGACCTCGCTGTACACTTGATAGTGACAACGTTGGAAGCCGAGAAGACCCCGGAAGACGCCTCGGAAGACAAGACATCTTCTGGAAGACAGGAAGGAAGACCGTCTTCCCAGGTATTCCGAGTGGAGGAAGCGACTTCCCTAGACCCCTATGAGGTCACCATGGCTCCCAATGTCGAACTAGTGCCTCAGAAGAGCGAAGAAGCACAAGTCGACCCAGCTTCCTAGAAGACGCTTCTGTCTTCCGAAGCAGCAGCAGCAGAGTCAGCGATGAACGTGGAGGAGGAGGCCACCTCAGCGACACCCGAGGTAATTACAGGGCTTCCCAGTGTATCAGAAGCCGTTTTAGTAGTTCAGGTAGGAGTAGATCAGGTGGAAAGGGCATCCGAGCCATTAGAGTAGATAAGCAAAGCCCAGAAGACCATGGACTTGTCCAAACTTAATGAAGTACTGAATATGCTATATTAGGAAATAGCATGTCCAGTTTAATTTTAGATCAATGACCATGTGGTAGAGTAGGCAGCGCAGGAGTAAACAAGGTAGATGGCTAAAGCTGGAAAGGGAATGGTGTGCATGTGGGGTGGCAGCCTCCTGACAACACCCATCTCTCCCTAGCAGTCACCTCCTCTGTTTTCTCATGGCAGATGGTTAAGTAGGATCGAAGAGTAGGAAATTGGACCTGTGTGGAGAATTGAGTTCTGCACACACATTCCAATCTTACGGTGCAGACAGATTAGACACACAGGGGAGTCTTCGAAGAAACTGGCTGCCTGCACTGTAAACCCTCCGCGGTCCTATCGATCAACTACCCCCCCGATCTCTCAATCTCCACGATCGTCATCCACGAATCTGCAACATGTCGGACCTGTCTCTCACTCAGGGGTCACCTCTGATGGCTTTGATGGAAGCACACCATGAACTTGAAGGGAAAATGCTGAGTTCACTCATTCATACACCCACAAACTTATCAACTAAAAATCTCCTTAAACACATTAACTAAAATTCTCCATTCTAACGACGTCTCTCAAGTTCTCACATGCTAAAAATATCTCACATTCTCTATATTACTCAAGTTGTCATTACGACAATGTGAAAACAAGGATGAGGAGCTCTTCTCTACTCCTCTATTTATACATTCTAGGTTTTTACTTTGGTACCCCCGGTAACTCAGCCGTAACTACTTTTACCGGGTTTTACTAAGATATTACTTAAGCATTGATCACATGGACTTTTTACCTTTTCACATGGGCTTATTCCTTCAAAGTCAACAACTTCTAGAAGGATTCTGGAATATTCTCAAGGAATCTCGAATTTCCACCCCCCTCTACACTAGGACCCACTAAAAAGGAAACATGTGGAATCTCTTCTTGTTTTTAATGCCCACAAAGTCCACAACTTTAATCCAACCACTAATATCAAGTCAAAAAGGAGATAAGGGATACTTTCCACCTCCTTTCTACCTTTTAGGCAAGATGACAAGATAGTAGTGCTCACTCTTTAGCAAATATCTGAATTCTGCCAAAAGTACAGCTAAGTTTAACCATAACTAACTTTTAGCTAGTCATGACTAACTTGATACATCCTTAAAGTACTTTGGCAGCCAATAAACATTCTCAACACTTAGTTATAACTAAACACCTTACTAATAGACAAACTTCTTATGTGTAACATAGGTCGTTACATTTTACCCCCGGACTAAATTTTCGCTCCGTCCTCGGAGTGAAGAGAGAACTTTCGTCGATGAAACAACTTCAACTTGTCATGATTTACTCGATCAAATATCCTTCCTCCCAGCTCCTGAAGGTCATATGTGAAGTTGCTCCACACCTTATCTACAACAAAAGGACCAAAATATCTCAGAAGAAACTTCTTCCTAGCCCTCTTGAATCTGATAGCATCATACAACATAACTCAATCTCCGACTTGAAAAGGTTTTACCTCACTCTTGCCCAACCGTTTGTCGTAACTCTTCTTTTGATACGCCTGAGCTCGTTCCATCCGGATCATTGCTACCGCTCGGGTCTCTTCCAACTCCATGAGTTGCTCCCTTCTTGATCTGACCACGTCTTCTCCTCTCGACCTCTTCAACTTTCGTTGAATAGTTTGAAAAGTATCCAATTCGAATTGGATCGGCAACTTGGACTCCACTCCATAAACCAGTCGAAATGGAGAGTATCCAGTAGAAGTCTTTGTTGTCATTCGGTACTCCCATAAGATGGCATGTAGCCTCTTATCTTAAGTATGTTTCGCAGTTTCAACACCAGCATCTTTGGCGAGCATCATACAAAGTGTAAGATTGGTCTTCTCCGCAAGACCATTAGCATTTGGTTTGTATGAGGTCATTACTCGTGGCTTGATAGAAAAGTGTTGTAGCATAGCATTAGTCATGCTCCCTACAAACTCTCCTCCTCTATCTGAGACCAACTCTAACGGACATCCAAATCTCGTGATGATCCTCTCCCATAGGAATCTATCGACTTCTGTTTCATTGATCTCTCTCAAAGGTCTAGCCTCTACCCACTTGGTACAATAGTCAGTGGCGACTATAATGTATCTATTGCCTCGAGGTGTCTTATTAAGAGGACCTACAAAGTCAATACCCCATTTCTCAAACGGCCCTAATACTGGAATTGATCTTAACGGAGGTGTTCTAGTAGACTTTAGAGCAAATGCTTGACATACGTCACAAGTTTTGCAATAGTCTAAACACTCTTTGAAAATCCCTCTCCAGTGATAACCCGCATCCAAAATCTTGAAGGCTGTTATCTTACCAGCAAAGTGACCTCCGCAAATAGTGCCATCGTGAAACTCGTGCATCAACTTGAACGCCTCCTTCTGACCAACTGCTCTCCTTAGTAACCCATCTGCTCCTTGATGAAATAGAATTCCCTCCACCATGGTGTAAGGTTTGCATCTCTTGATCAACGCGTTACGTTCTCGGGTATGCATACCTTCTGGAAAGGAGCCATCTGCAAGGAAACTCTAGATTTCCTTGTACTCGTCCGGTATCTCCTCAATGCTTGTGATGGTCATCAGATGCTCGTCTGGAAATGAATCATCAAACGGTTCTTCTCCCTCATCATCATAAGCCCTCGACAAAAGATCAGCATTCGCATGCTTTTTCCCTGGTCTATCTTCAATCACGTAATCGTATTCTGTTAGAAGGATCTTCCAACGAGCAATACGACCTTCGGCATTAGGCTTATTAAAGATATACTTTAAAGCCTTGTGATCTGTGACTATGGAAAATTTCCCTCCTAGCAAGTAATGTCGGAACTTCTTCAATCCAAAGATCACCGCTAATCCTTCTCGTTCAGTCACGGAGTAATTCTTCTCCGCTGGCACCATCTGCCTACTAGCATAAGCTATAAGATGATCATGCCCATCTTCATCTAACTAACTTAATGTACACCCGATAGCTACATTAGAGGCATCTGTATACAAAATAAATGCTTTACTCCACTCAGGTTTAGCAAGTATAGGAGCTGTCACCAATGCCTTTTTCAGCTCCTCAAATGCTTCCTTTGCCTTCTGATCATGCACTATCAAGTCAAACTCAACTCCCTTCTTCATGTACATAGTCAAAGCTATTGCTTTGTTTGAGAAGAAAAAGACAAACCTACGATAATATCTAACCATCCCAAGAAACTGTCTCAACTTTGTCAAGTTGATTGGAAATGGAAGATCCACAATCTTCTTCACCTTCTCAGGATCTACCGCAATCCCTCTCTTGGAAATGATGTGTCCTAACAGCAGACCTTCTTCGCAGCCAAAGATGCACTTCTCTGGATTCAGAGAAGCGTTAGCTTGCTCCAACCGCTGCAGAACTTTGATTACATGATCAAAGTGGTCTTCCTTTCTTCCGTACACACAGAAATCATCAATGAAATCACGAACAAACTTTCCTATGAATGGTTCGAACACCTTGTTCATGAACCTCTGAAACGTGACCGGAGCATTACACAGTCCGAATGGCATCACTCGAAATGCAAATGTTCCCCAAGGAGTAGTGAAAGTAGTCAACTGCTGGTACTCCTGTGCTATCTTGATCTGGTTGTATCCACTATAACCATCACCAAAGCTGTACCACTCATGACCAGCAACTTCCTCCAAAATCTCATCTATAAATGGTAGAGGATAATAATCCTTCTTGGTAACTGCATTCAGCTTCTTATAGTCTATGCACACTCGCAGCTTACCATTCTTCTTCTTGACAATCACAATGGGTGAAACCCATTCTGAGTTCTCCACCTCGTAGATGAAACTCGCCTCCCTCAACTTGTCTATCTCCTCCTTGACCATCATCGCTGTTGTAGGATTGACCCTTCTCTGCTTCTGTCGAACTGGTCTTGCGTTCTCCTCCAATTCGATTCGATGAGTCTCGAGGGTCACCTCCTTCAAATCCTTGTAGCTGAAAGCAAACACATGGATATATTTTCGAAATATATCTAAGAATCTACTTTTCTCCTCTTGAGTGACATTGATACCAAACTTCAGGGTAGAGAGTCTTCTCACAATCTCTATCTCACTCAACTCTTCTTTGTCAAGATCTTTCTCCACTGCTGATCGAGGCAACAAGTCAATAACACTAAGCTGATGTACTGATTCATCTCGACCAAATCCTTCATCCTCAGACGAGGATTCTTGATCGTAAGAATCCCCAGTATCTACTTCTGAGACACTTTGATCATCCTCCGTATCAGATTCCCAGTAGTCACTAGTGGGTCTATCAGAGTCAGAAGTCACAACTCCAACACCCGAGAGAGGAACTATCACTCTATGATCTCTAGGTCCAATCCGTAAGTATCCCTTGTGCCACCTATCCGTTGTGCGCACAGCTCTCAACCAAGGCCTACCTAGGAGCAAATCATAACTAGAGTCACTTGAACACTTGAAAGGACATCAATGTTTGAACTCCCATCACAGACACGACCATCTTCTCTAACACGCCAAGAGGTCTTACTCGTTGCTTGTTAGCCATCCCCACGACAATGCTAGCCGGACGAGTTGGTTCCATCCCCAACTTCTTCATCAACCTCTCCGATATGGAGTTTACAGCCGACCCTCCATCCACCAATACGTCAGAGACGTAGTGACCATTCAACCGGACTTCAATCTTTGAAGCCCTAGTGCATACCTCTGAAGCATGCACATCCACCACACCAACTCCCACAGACTTTGATGTCTTGCTCTTGGGTTTCTTCTTCTTGCTTCTCTTAGAACTCAGTCCTCCTCTGAGTTCCCTTCGTAAGCTGGGATTAAGTGCGATCAGTTGTCCAACAGTGATGTTGACTTTCTGAGCACCCACATCTTCAACCACATCATATCCCGCTTGGGAAGATGAAATGGTGAAATCCGCCATCCCCATCTTCCTTCTTGGCTCCCTTGGTGTACTCGAAACATTACTCGAACGAGTACTTCTACTTGCTGACTCCTCCATGAAAATCGGTTCATCAGAAAATCGAGTTCTTTTCCTTTCTTGAACTAAAAGCTCCACCGGTGCATGAGAAGAGTTCGAACTCTCTCCTTTCTCGTAGATGGGATCTCGCACGACATCGATAGTAGCCACCCCCTTGTCTCGTCCTTGTGATGGATTTCCTTCACCCACATTCATTCTGACAGCTTCGGCACCTCTCGCTCCGTTGTTAGGACAATTTCGCTAGAAATGAGAACCTCCACACGTCCAACAAGTGATTCCTCCAAAGTTACCTTGGTTACCTCCAAAGTTACCTTGATTTCCTCGGTTGGGATTGTTGTCGTAACCTCTTTGACCTCCTCCACCTTTGTTCTTCCATTCTCGTAACTGCATCACGTTTATCTTGAGATCCGCAAGAGTATCGGTGATGCTCTTCAGCTCGGCATGAAAATCAGAGGTGGCAGTAGACATCGTTGTTGGGACAAACGGTCTTGGCATCACCGTTGGAGTAGGAGCTGACGTTGAAGCAATCACCAATTGTGATAGTGCAGGTTGGATGATATCTCCTTCATCCAAACTCTCTTCCATATTTGTCGCTATCTTGATGGCCTCCGCTTTGGTTGCTGGCTTCTCGTTCCTCACTTGGGTTCGAATTGAAGGCCTCAACCCTCCCACCAAGTTCTTGGTCAACACTGCTCCAATCCCCGCCATCGTTAACTCCACATTGTCTCCACTCTTCCGTAGGACCGTCCGAAACCGTTGCTTCAACTTATCCACCCTTTCGGCATATTGCCGAACTTTCTCGTCGTCCCGTTGCTTCAAATGAGTAAGCTCCACCATGAGCTTCTCATAACTCTCTTCTGGAAGAAATTCTTCGATGAGTGCATTACTCAACGTCTCCCATGTGTCCTCAACTGCACCAAGTGTCTGGCTCTTCACTCGGTCTTCATACCACGTAAGAGCAAAATCTTCTAAAAACTTCGGCAGTAACAACACCCATTCTTCCTTCCTTCTCACGTTGTTTCCGATGCAACCCCTTTTGAAATCTCGTACAAATGGTTCTACATCTTCATTGTCCTTCCCATGAAACACTGGTAACTTCCCCATCTTGTAACTATTCTTTCTACCCTTCTATTTTTTGTGCAATAACTACTCGCTAAAAGAGTACGAACATCACCAATTCCATTCGCGAATAATCTACCATAGGTAAAATGAAAGGAAATGGTTGTAACAACACCTCTTGTGCCATCTCTTCTCCCAAGGTAATCATGAGTCTGAGTCGCATCACCGTCTTCTCCACCATCCGAATGACGATCTCCATCACAACTCAGCCGAGTCTTCTTTTGAAGTCGACAACTTCTCCGTCTCAGCTCTTTGAGTCTCGTCCAACTTCTCGACTACTGACGTAAGTAGGACGGCCACATCGACGCACTTGTGTCCTCTTGATAGATCACCCACTCCACAACTTGGACAAGGATCTTCGCCTAGAAGATGAATTGGCGCTGGTGACGATGGACCCACTCGAAGACTTAAATCAGTAAACTCCCGCTTCCCTTTAACTCTCTCGGTTCTGATTCTAGTTGGACAATTCACTACTTTGTGTCCCAACCCTCTACAGAAATAACACCACAAGTCGGTTTCTACTCTTCTCCTCGGAGATTCTACTTGAGGTTTAGTACTAGAGTTTTCAAACTCGACGATAATCTCTCTCGAACTTTCTCCGACACTTACTATGACATCTAAACCTTGAGGAAGGTTTCTAAGTCTAACTTTCCAATCTTTTGAATTTCCACTCATGTTGCACCTTCTCAACCATTAAGTGGATAAAGTATCATAGAGTAAAATAATTCTACATCACTTTCTTAACTCTTCCGAGCTTTATATTGGAATTCGTGTATTATACGTGCTATACACGAAATAAAATCTAATCTAAAATTAACTATCGAAGATATGATCATCCTCACCATCGTTTGTACTAATCACAACAGACATCTTGAACTCACTCTTGTAAGGATCCAACTCTACTTCACCAGGAGCATTCGTGGCCTCCACGGTGAATGATGCTTTAAACTCGGCTTTCTTCAAATCTGTGCCAATGGTCGCGGAAGCTTCTTCGTATAGGGTAAAGAGGGCACCCCAAGTGCTATAGATGCGGGTTCGTAACTCATCTATACTTAACTTGGGCTTCTCCGTCTCTGTTCGAACTCCTAAACGTCTCTTCTTCCACCTCGTCATTCGAACTGGATTCCTCATGAAGTATCTTCAAGACCTCCTTGTATGCCGAAACGTATATCTCTTAGTTGGTAAGAGATCTCTTCAAGATTTTTGTGGTCTCCAATAGCTCAACCTCCAAGCTACTAAATCATGAAGTTTCAGCAGAAACTTCCCTAATCAAAAGAGATGGTGATGACTGTACAAATTTTCAGAGAACTGAAATTTGTATATTTTCACTTCTCTCATGGTTGTCAACCCCCTCCACTTTGAAAAATTCTTTCTCTCTCTTCAGACCTCATCTTCTCATGATTTCTTTTGTCTTGGATAGCTTATCAGCCACTATAAAACACTGGAAAGTTTCTCAGGAAAATAAAATTCACAAAAAATCTGACACTGACTGTAAACTTTTTCCAGAGAGCAGAATTCCTCAACTCTCACGAATAGACCCCCTCAACTTTGAAAATTCATTGCTCCCTCTCTAGACCACCTTTTCCTATGATTTCTTTTGTCTTAGATAGGTTATCAGCCAATCTTAAACACTGGAAAGTTTCACAGGAAAATAAAATTCACAGAAAAGTTGACAGCGACTGTACAAATTTTCCAGAGAGCAGAATTTCTAAACTCACAAATTTATCTCCTCTAATAACTTTTCTCTCCTCCTTTCTCTACAACTCTTGTTGCACCCTCTTTCAACTCTCCTCAAACCCTTTCTAAGTGAACAAGATGTAAAGAATGACTTCGAACGCGTCATATATCACTACGGGATACACAAAAGGTTCTAACGTTGCTAACATCGTGTTAGCTCTCTCTCCTCCCAACGTTTTCTCCATGTGCTATCTCATAATCTCCTTTTGTCGAATATAGAACTGAACTCTAAACATCGTTCAACGATCCCTTCAAGTGAGGTCTTGGCAACGGAACCAAAAATGTAAACCCTCCGCGGTCCTATCGATCAACTACCCCCCCGATCTCTCAACCTCCACGATCGTCATCCACGAATCTGCAACATGCCGGGCCTGTCTCTCACTCAGGGATCACCTCTGATGGCTTTGATGGAAGCACACCATGAACTTGA
Source organism: Asterella californica (assembly GCA_036924285.1). Classification (NCBI taxonomy): domain Eukaryota; kingdom Viridiplantae; phylum Streptophyta; class Marchantiopsida; order Marchantiales; family Aytoniaceae; genus Asterella; species Asterella californica. The sequence goes on from JAYKYS010000013.1 coordinate 2,498,548, forward strand.
AGAGAAAATGCTGAGTTCACTCATTCATACACCCATAAACTTATCAACTAAAAAACTCCTTAAACACATTAACTAAAATCCTCCATTCTAACAACGTCTCTCAAGTTCTCACATGCTAAAAATATCTCACACTCTCTATATTACTCAAGTTGTCATTACGACAATGTGAAAACAAGAATGAGGAGCTCTTCTCTACTCCTCTATTTATACATTCTAGGTTTTTACTTTGGTACCCCCGGTAACTCAGCCGTAACTACTTTTACCGAGTTTTACTAAGATATTACTTAAGATAAAAGCATTGATCACATGGGCTTTTTATCTTTTCACATGGGCTTATTCCTTCAAAGTCAACAACTTCTAGAAGGATTCTGGAATATTCTCAAGGAATCTCGAATTTCCACCCCCCCTCTACACTAGGACCCACTAAAAAGGAAACATGTGGAATCTCTTCTTGTTTTTAATGCCCACAAAGTCCACAACTTTAATCCAACCACTAATATCAAGTCAAAAAGGAGATAAGGGATACTTTCCACCTCCTTTCTACCTTTTAGGCAAGATGACAAGATAGTAGTGCTCACTCTTTAGCAAATATCTGAATTCTGCCAAAAGTACAGCTAAGTTTAACCATAACTAACTTTTAGCTAGTCATGACTAACTTGATACATCCTTAAAGTACTTTGGCAGCCAATAAACATTCTCAACACTTAGTTATAACTAAACACCTTACTAATAGACAAACTCCCTATGTGTAACATAGGTCGTTACAGCACACACATACCAATCTTACGGTGCAGGAGACAGATTAGACACTAGAGGTACACAGTGTACACTACACTCGATGTTGGAATAAGGAGATAACGCAGGAAGAAGTCTGCATTCTCTTACCACCACCAGCGATTCGGAGATGTAGATGAGTAGTTGGCAGTCTAGGAGCAGGGAACGGCATCCTCGTGCAGTCCTGCTGGTTAGACTGATGTGTCGAGGAGTAGGAGCAGACAGTAGAGGGAGTGAGCTTCCCAACACCTATGTACCTTCTTCTCGGGGAATGGATTGCTGATTTGAGTGCAGAAGCTTTGCTCGTGTCTTCTGGGTGGTGGGTTTCCTTGAATTCGCGCCCAATTGTGCATGGGAAGTGTTCTTCTTGGGTGGTGGTGACTGTCAGCAGTTGTGGAAGTGTAGCTTGGCTCGTTCAGTAGAGCACTTGGGATCTACGTACGAACGATCTTATGGGTAAGGGATCCCAGAAGACAGAGTAGTCAGAGCAGCGAAGTGAAGAAGAAAGAAGCCTTCTTCCCACAGTAGAAGACGACATCCTCGAGTAGAAGACGGTGCAACAGTACTCACGTTTGTTGTCTTCCTCCCCAAACTATTACAAGCAGGGATGGCTTGTTAGTCAGGATCCGGACTAGAAGCCTGTCGGAATCTTAATTGCCTCTTTCCATCTTGTTTTCTCTTGTTTGGATTTTCTTATCTTCCCCATCTTCCCACATCTTCCTCATCTTTTTACCTTCTTCTAGTGAGCTTCCGAGACTTCTATTGAGCTTCCGTGAAGATGAATGTCGTTGTAGTGCTGCAGGAAGACCATTTCCGTAGACAGAAACCTGGGAAGGCTACAGGGGGCATACACCCAGTGATTAATCTAACCCGTTGGAATGTGAGTGTGAGAATAAGGTGTAACGACCGTTGCTAGTCGACTTCTGCGAAGCAGGACAGCCTTCTGGAGGTGTGAGAAGACGAGCTGAACCTCCAGAAGACGAGAATCGCTTCGGGAAGACGGTATCGAGAAGACCGGAAGAAGCATCTTGGAAGCAGGAAGATCGTCTTCCCGAGCTTCTCTGTGGATAATTGTGTGATATTTTAGTTGGTAGTTGTTTGTTTAGTTCCAGAGCACCATTTGGCGTGTCTGGAAGACGTGTGGTTTTGTGTGGTTTTGTGAAAAGACGGGATTTCTAGGCAAAACCCGTGTGTTTGTGTGTTTGAACAGATCTTAGAACTTAGAGCAGCGTTACTTGCATAAATCCTCTGTGGGAACGATATCTTGTATACTAAATGGGCAAAAGGAGTAATCCTGCGTCACTACATTAAGGGGAAGGCGCAGAAGACGAGGTACCTTGGAGATCAGGATGTGGAGTTCCTGGAAGCAGTGTGCGCGGGAGAGAATGTCAACTGGGGTGCGTTCTTCCACGCGTATGTACAGATAGAGCTAGTGTACTTAGGTACCTCGGCAGGAGGACCATCTTACTCCGTTCCTTTGTTACATGTACGTAGCCAAGGGGGATCTCACAGCAGATCAGTTGGCGAGATATGGACCAACAGGGCAACATGAGACGAAGGAGGAGACCTCGGGAGAAGATGACCGAGTAGCAGCGATAACTCCCCCTCCCACTCTGATGTCACAGATGAGGTCCAGTACTCATCAGAAGACGCTTCTGATGAGGGAAGACGATTCCAGTGGATCGGAAGACGCGACACCACCAAGGAAGAGTTTAGGGTTAGGAGCGTCTAGCGGTCCGAGGAGCGTGCCTAGGAAGACCACCTCCTTCATGATCATTCACTCTGGATCGGAGTCCGACTCACCGGATGAGTCACTGAGTACTCGAGCTGCGCAGAAGACCGCTTCTGCAACACCAAGGAGTCTTCCGAAGACTCCAGAAGACGAAGGATGGATGGATACTCCTACTGCGATGCGAGGAAGCGCAGTAAAGAGGATCGCTTCTGTCTTGAGGAGAGATTTTCCACCTCGGAAGATGAGAAGAGTAGCTTCTTCTCGTGCGCAGAAACAGAAGACCATAGTGGTGGAAGAGGCATCCTTGCCTCGGGAAGACAAGGTCGGCACCTCCGATCAGATTGTAGAGATGAGTCTGTCTTCCGCAGGAAGAAGACTGGAGGAGTTCTGTGCCTTCTTCCACTCAGAGATCCAGCCAATTACGGAGTTGCTGGAGAAGAGAGCCAAGGCTCAAGAGAAGCCGCTACAGCCTGGATTCGGTGTACGCACCCTGATGCAGCAGGAAGAAGGCCAGAAGAAGGTAGAAGCGCTGGAAGTCAACCTCCGCACCACGGAGAAGCTCGCAACGAAGTACAAGGCGGAAGCAGCCGCTTCTGCCAAGGAGCTAACGCAGCTGAAGAAGAGCAATCAGGAGTTGCAAGCGCGTTTACAGCAGCGTGACCAGGAGGTTCTGCAAGTGTGGGATAAGATCACCGCCCTTGCAGAGAAGAGGACGACATGGAAGACATTGCGGGAAGCCGCAGAAGCACAGACTGCAGCCAAGAAGACGCAGCGGGAAGCAACGGAAGCTCGTGCGCAGGGGATGCTAGCTCAGTCGGTGGAAGCGCTTCGGAAGAAGTTCAACTTCACCGTGGGTAGGAAGCTTCTTACCTTAGCTAGAGAATGAGACGACGAGTCCAGAGCGATGTTGGTAGAGTGCAAGGAGAGCATGTTCAGATATTTGGATCGGCAAATAGAGGGAGAGAAGACACTCTATGGTCTTCCTTTGATTCCGCTCGCAACTGCATCTTCCCAAGCCCAGCACCATCGACTGGATCCGACTTGGAGAAGGAGGAGTTCAACCTCGCTGTCCACTTGGTAGTGACAGCGTTGGAAGCCGAGAAGATCCCGGAAGAAGCCCCGGAAGACAGGAAGAAGAGCTGTCTTCCCAAGTATTCCGAGTGGAGGAAGCGACTTCCTCGGATCCCTATGATGTCACCATGGCTCCCAATGTCGGACTAGTGCCTCAGAAGAGCGAGGAAGCACAAGTCGACTCAGCTTCCCAGAAGACGCTTCCGTCTTCCGAAGCAGAAGCAGAAGCCGAAGCAGCAGCAGCAGAGCCAGCGACGAATGTCAAGGAGGAAGCCACCTCAATGACACCCGAGGTAATTGCAGGGCTTCCCAACTTATCAGAAGCCGAGCTAGTTGTGGTGCCCACAAATTACAGTATTCACGAATTTTTGAAATTTTTGAGATTAATGACTTGTTTATATAACTGAAGAATCGTTGTTACTTAAGGTTACGTCTTCCTTAACAGGAAGATGATCTTAAGAGCTGTTTGTAATAAGAAGTTGACTTCTTCAGAAGACGACCGTCTTCGGAAGACCGTCTTCTCAGTTGCGTCTTCGGAAGATAGGAAGGCGGGCGGAAGATGGGAAGACGGCGGAAGACACCTGTCTTCCGGAAGACACCGATCACGAAGGCCTGACCACGAGTTTTCGGGTAAACAAGTAGGTGTACCTACTGTAGCGCACCGAATAGGTAGGTAGGTTAGGAAGACACCAAGGACGAGAACCCCTAATCTGCGGGGAAGATGCGTGAGGAAGCACATTAGCCACCTTCCAACTTCCCGCAGCACAGTGCGCCTGAAGAAGATCGATTGAGAGAGTGAACTTCGAGCTAGCATTGAGAGAGGAATCGAGTAAGACATCGAGGTAGTAGAGAGTACGTTGGCAGCTAGGCGAAGGGTGAAATCGGATTGCGGGAGCACAAACAGCAGAAAGAGCGAAGGCATTTCTGTGGAGCTTCCGAGAAGTTGACAGTGAAGAGTGGCGAGTAGAAGCAGAGGTGGAATCGAGATGTGGACCGAAACTGACAGTAGGCGCAGTCGTGTGGAGTCGCATTGGAAGCTAGGACGAGAGCCAGAAGCGCACGGAGGTCGAAGGCAACTCGGGGAGCCGAAGAAGACTATAGAGGTTCTTTCCCTTGTTCTTTCCCCTTCCCACTTCTTCTCGCCATTGTCTGGTACTCCCCGCGCTTCCTTGATTGTGTGCAGGCAGCCTGATCGATTACCCCACCCCCCATCTTTCCTATTAAAACATTGGGCGCGGAAGCGCTGCCCAATTTCTGTCAAGATATCTCCTTGCTTCTTCCCGAGCTCAATTCGAGCTTCCCTACCCCTAGTCTTCAAATTGGCGAACCCAACTATCAATTTCTCTACCCTACTACCTCTCTACCCCCGAAACTTGAAATAGAAGACGATTCGGAAGATGGGAACATCCTCGGAAGACGCTTCTTGAACTTGACTATCTTCGGAAGACATCTTCGGAAGACTGTCTTCGGAAGTCGACTGAACACAATTCGTATCAAGAGTGGATTTGCTTTGCTTTTGTGTTTAGAGAGACTTGGTACGAATCCTGAGTGGTGTGGTGAGTTGTTGTGTTATTTCGAGAAGTTGGAACTCGGGAACTAGGCCTGTGCCTCCCGGTCTTCCAAGCTTCTCAACTCCACATCTTCCTAGAGAGACTAGAAGACTGAAAGGCTGGCAAAATGAGCGAGAAGACGTGAGGGTCCATTTCGGGTCTCTTCTGTCCGACCCCTAGCAGCCGTTCCTTCTTCTTCCCGAACTTAGAAGAGAGTTGTGAGAAGTATTGCTGGCAGAATCCGGAGAGAATGGTCGAGGGTCATGTCTTCCCATCATGCAGCAAACTTCTTCTGAGTGCGTATGAGAGGTGAGAAGTCAGAAGAACAGAGTGCACATGTTTTGAGTCTGTTGTGAGGATAGATTGCGCGTAGGAAGAAGAAGACAGGTGAGACCAGTGAAGGGAAGTCTGACTTCGAGAGGTCTTCCGAGAACGATATTGAATCGGAAGCTGTCCCAAGTGTCTTCCCAGAGGCCACTGTCACCGCAGGAGCCCGCAACCATCTTCTGAACCTTTCTCATACTCTACTTCTCGCATATCTTGTATCTTCTGATAGGAAGTAGGATGTAATACAAGGTGGGTTGTCTTCTTGGTAATCCATGCGAGGCCTTGCGTAGATAGGATTGTTTAGATATAGCTCGGAAGACGAGAGCTATTTAGGAAGCACTGTTAGAATCCCGGAAGACGGAGTAGCTGTCTTCTGGAAGACTAGTTTCGTCTTCTGAGAGTGGAAGCTAGACTGTGGGCACTCGGGAAGAACTGAGCCTTCAGCTCATAGTAGGTGCTTGTGGTTTAGTGCAGCAGATCTTCCAGGTATGTCGATGCATCCGTGAGGCCTGGTGTTACCAGCGACAGAATTGGCCGAGGTCACTCCTTTCCTCAAGGAGTTGGGTCTCGACTTCTTCCTGTGGGACTGGAGCCTCGCAGATCAAAGGCTTCTAGAGGAGGTATGGGCCGCGTTACCACCGCGTAACCGTGTACCTGCGAAGGCAGGAGTTGCTCGGGGAAGACCATCTTCCTAGACAGAAGACTGGTGGCGTAAGGCGTTTCACAGGCCTGAGACTGAGAACCGAGGATATTGGTACGAGAAGAAGATCTTGCCTAGGATTGTGAGTTCATGGCATGTACCTGGGAGTACCACCTGCCTTTTCGTGGAAGACAGGCAGGGGAGGAACTGTTGGAAGATAGGGTCTTACCGGGAGCCGAAGAAGCGACTTCTGGCGAAGTTGTTTCTGCATCTTTTCCCCAAGGGAAAAGCGCAGAAGACAAGATACTTAGGAGATCAGGATGTGGAGTTCTTGGAATCAGTGTGGGATGACAGAGTGTCAATCTACTGGGGCGCGTACATCCACAACTATGTACAGACGGAGCTAGCATACTTGGGTACCCCGGCGGGAGGACATCTGACGCCCTTCTTCTGCTACTTGTATGTAGCCATGGGGGATCTTAGGGAAGATCAGCTGGCAGTGTATGGGCCAACGGAGCGACAGGAGGTGGAGGAGGAGACCTCGGAAGACGATGACTGAGAGGCAGCAGCAACGCCCCCTCCCACTCTGATGCCACAGCTGAGACGCTTCTGGTGAGGGAAGACGAGTCTAGTGGGGTCGGAAGACGCCACGCCTGTGAGGAAGATGGGGCCTCAGAAGGGGGTGTAGCCTTAGTCAGTCTCCGAGGTCTCTCCTCATCCATTCTGATCGGACTCTGCAGAAGATCTTCCTGAGATCCCCGATACATAAGTAGCAGAAGACAGCTTCTGTAACACCTGGGAGTCTTCGAAGACTCCAGAAGACGAAGGATGGATGGGCACTCCTACTGCGATGCGAGGAAGCGCAAAGAGGAGAGCCGCTCCTGCCACGAGGAGTCTTCCCCCCCGGAAGATGAGAAGAGTAGCTTCTTCTCGTGCGCAGAAGATGAAGGCCGTAGTGGTGGAAGAGGCTCCCTTGCCTCTGGAAGACGAAGTCGACACTCTCGAGCGAGTGGTGGGGATGAACTTGTCTTCTGCATGAAGACGACTGGAGGAGTTCAGTGCCTACTTCCAGAAGGAGATCCAGCCCGCTATGGAGTTGCTGGAAAGAAGAGCGAGGGCACAGGAGAAGCCCTTACAGCCTGGATTCGGCCTGCGCACCTTGCTGCGACAGGAAGACAGCCAGCAGAAGACGGAGTCTCTGGAAGCTAGTCTCCGCACTACGGAGAAGCTTGCAGCCAGGTACAAGGCGGAAGCAGCCGCTTCTGCCAAGGAGTCGATCCAACTTCGGAAGAGCAACCAGGAGTTGCAGACGCGAGTACAGCAGCGTGATCAGGAAGTTCTCCGAGTACGGGAGAAGATCACTACCCTCACAGAAGAGCAGACCACTTGGAAGATGCAGCGAGAAGCCGCAGAAGCGCGAGCTGCAACAGAGAAGACGCAGAGGGAAGCAGCGGAGGCCCGTGCGCAGAAGATGCTAGCTCAATCGGTAGAAGCGCTTCGGAAGAAGTTCAACTTCACCGCGGGTAAGAAGTTACTTACCTTAGCTAGGGAATGGGACAGCGAGTCCAAGACGAGGTTGGTGGAATGCAGAGATAGCATGTTCAGGTACCTGGATAGACAAATAGAAGGAGTGAAGACACTTTATGGTCTTCCCTCACTTCCGACACCTACAACCGCATCTTCCCAAGCCCCAGCACCCTCGACAGGATCCGGAATGGAGAAGGAGGAGTTCGATCTCGCTGTACACTTGGTGGTGACAGCGTTGGAAGACGAGAAGACTCCAGAAGACGTCCCGGAAGACATGATGTCTTCTGGAAGACAGGAAGACGAGCCATCTTCCCAGGTATTCCGCGTGGAGGAAGCGACTTCCCCGGACCCCTATGATATCACCATGGTCCCTAGTACTGCCTGTGTCTCAGAAGATCGAAGACGCACCATTCGACTCGTCTTCCCAGAAGACCATTCCGTCTTCCGAAGTCGAAGCCGAGGAAGACGCAGCCGCAGAAATAGCAGGGCCAGCGAAGAGCGAAGAGAGGGAAGCTACCTCAGTGGTACCCGAGGTAAGTGCAGGGCTTCCCAGCCCATCAGAAGTCGATGTAGTAGCTCCGGTAGGAGCAGATCATGTAGAGATTGCCACCGAGCAATCAGAGTAGTTAGCGAACTCAATCGACACTTCCAGATTTAGTAGGATTGGACATGCTATCTTAAGGGTGGCAGTTTTCCATGTAAAAATAGTTAGGACCCCATGTGGCAGCATAGGTAGCGTAGGAGTAATACAGTGGAGGGCTAATTGGGAAAAGGGACCGCATGCATGTGAGGTGACAACCTCTTGTCAGCGTCTCTCTCTCTCTCCCTGGTGGTCGCCTCCCAAGGCAGATGGTTAAATAGGATAGCAAGGTAGGAGAAAAGGTCTCTGAGAGCTCTGCCAGTTCTGTAGAATTCGGCAGTAACTGAACATACACACCGATTCTACAGGCAGGCAGGAGAGACACATTAGAGCAGGGACAGTCTAGGAACAGGGAACGGCATCCTCGTGCAGTCCTGTTAGCTAGCCTGGTGTGTCGAGGAGTAGGCACAGGAAGTAGAGGGAGTGAGCTTCCCAATGCCATTGTGACTTCTTCTCGGGGAATAGATTGTGGATTTGAGTGCAGCAGCTTTGTCCATGTCTTCAGGATGGTGGGTTCACTGAATTCGCTCCCAATTGTGCATGGGAAGTGTTCTTCTTGAGTGGCGGTGAATGTCAACAGTTGTGGAGTGTAGCTTGACTCGTTCAGTAGAGCACTTGGGATCTACGTACGAACGGTCTTCCAGGTAAGGGATCCCAGAAGACAGAGCAGTCAGAGCAGCGAAGTGAAGAAGAAGGAAGCCTTCTTCCCGCAACAGAAGACGACATCCTCGAGTAGAAGACGGTGCTACAGTACTCACGTTTGTTGTCTTCCTCCCCAAACTATTACAAGCAGGGATGGCTTGTTAGTCAGGATCCGGACTAGAAGCCTATCGGAATCTTAATTGCCCTTTTTCATCCTGTTTTCTCTTGTTTGGATTTCTTCTTCTTCCCATCTTCCCTCATCTTCCCCATCTTCTTATCTTCTTCTAGTGAGCTTCCGATACTTCTATTGAGCTTCCGTGAAGGTGAATGTCGTTGTAGTGCTGCAGGAAGACAACTTCCGTAGGCAGAAGCCTGGGAAGGCTACAGGGGGCATACACCCTGTGATTTATCTAACCCGTTGGAATGTGAGTGTGAGAATAAGGTGTAACGACTGTTACTAGTCGACTTCTGCGAAGCAGGACACGCTTCTGGAGGTGTCAGAAGACGAGCTAAACCCCCAGAAGACGAGAATCGTTTCGGGAAGACGGTATCGAGAAGACCGGAAGAAGCAACCTGGAAGCAGAAGATCGTCTTCCCGAGCTTCTCTGTGCATAATTGTGTGATATTTTAGTTGGTAGTTGTTTGTCTAGTTCCGGAGCACCATTTGGCATGTCTGGAAGACGTGTTGTTTTGTGTGGTTTTGTGAGAAGACGGGATTTCTAGGCAAAACCCGTGTGTTTGTGTGTTTGAACAGATCTTAGAACTTAGAGCAGCGTTACTTGTGCAAATCCTCTGTGGGAACGATATCTTGTATACTAAATGGGCAAAAGGAGAAATCCTTCGTCACTACATATAGTGAGGAACCATTTTTGGCGCCGCTGCCGGGGATTCCATCTTAGTAACTTCTGTTCTAAGCTTCCTGGATCTGTGTGCCATTAGTTAGGTTCGGTTCGAACTAACTTCGATTGTAGTTGAATGTGTTGTGGGACTCTATCTTGCTAGAAGACGGAAACCGCAACCAGAAGCTGATAAGATACACCAGGGGAAGTTGGAAGAAGCCGCTTCCCTGCTTCCAAGAACTCCTTGGAAGACTCGATCTCGGAAGATTGCAGTGAGTGCAACCAGAAGTAGGAGAAGAAGACGTTCTGAACTTGTGATCGATTGTTCAGTCATTTGGTCTCTCGGATCTAGTGATAGAGAAAAGAGAGACATCTGTTCTCAGTACTCTGGTGGATGCCTCCGACCGGAGGAAGAAGCAGAAGACGCACGGGTAAAGATCCTGAGTGGGTAAACTCACCCCAGCGAACCGCTTCTAGAGAGCAGCGGATATCCCTGAGACACCAAAGGAAAGAAGAAGAGCTCAGGAAGATCCGATCGGTAGAGTTGGAAGAGCCTTCCATCTCGAGCATAATCTTTGGCGAAGACAGAAGCCAACCGGGTGATCACGTGTATAAAGTAGATTTCGGTACTGGTTACTCGGAAGACGTCTTCCCAAGTGCGGGAGAAGCTTCTCAAGGTGAGGGAAGACTGGAGGAGATTGTTCCAGACGTCTCGGGAGGTAGCAGTGACAGTATCTCTGACTCAGAAGACGATCTTCGTGACTCAGACAGGCCTGGACCTTCGAGAAGACCATCTCCACCACCTGGACCTGAGGAAGAAAGAAGTTGGCAGTCGCACCAGCCGGCAGTCAACATGGCTTCCCACACTCAGCAGAAGTACCATCCGTACGACGATGATGATGATGCGGACGACTTCATCACGATGTTCGAGACCATCTCTAGATTCAACAAGGAAGACGCTGATGTTGACAGACTCCGTGTATTTCCCAGTTTGATCAAAGGGAAAGGAAGGAAGTGAATGAGTAAAACGTTGGATGATGTTGTAGTAATGGCCGCTTGGGCTACTCTGAAGGCAACTTTTCTGAAGAGATTCAGAGGAGTGGGCTACGATCGTATGATCCTTATAGAGCTTCAGAGGCTCGAACGAAAGAAGAAAGAGACACTGCGGGATTACACCGAGAGGTTTGAAGACCTCTTGGATCACATCCCTCAGAACCAAGGAAGACCCGGCTACTGTGCTCAGCAAGCTGTGGACTGGTACTTGGGAGGATTGTCTCAAGATATGGAATTGTACTGCAGAAGAGGAGGAGGTGATGATTTAGCGGAGGTACAGAAGCATGCCGAGCAGTATGAAACCTCGAGCATCACTCGGAATATGACGAAAGACAAAGGGAAGACCTCGAAGAAGTCCAAGAAGTCGAAGAAGTCTTCCCGGAAGTCCAAGAAGAAGTCCAAGTCCACTGAAACTGATAACAGTGATTCGGAAGCAGCCTCTACTTCTGAAGAGTCGACTGTCGAAAGTTCAGAATCCGAATCTGAACAAGAGAAGAAGACGCGGAAGAAGAAGAAGGAGAAGACGCGAGCAAGGGAGGAAGTTGTGCAGAAGATGCCTCAGACTCAGATCATTCAGTCTGCACCTGATCCTCGCATCGATGAGGTTCTGAAGCAGTTTGCCGACCTGAAAGTTCATCTTCTGAACCAGAAGGACAAGCGGAAGCAGCCTACAGCTTCCCGGCCAAACCTTTGGTGCAACCTCTGTAACTCTTCTGGACACACCAGAGATCAGTGTACGCAGGACCAAGCTGTCAACTGGGCAGGAAGGGAAGAAGATGATGAGGGATATCTACACGATCCCAGTGGGGAAACCTGCTATAGGATCGAAACGATCCAACCCTTCACTCCTACGCCTCCCGCCCAATATAATCATTATGTACCGAGGGATAGAGCTAGCAATGTACAGACCATGACACCCTGGCAGCCTTCTTCATCACAACGACCTCTCAACTCTCTTCCTGGAGCGTGCAATAATTGTGGAGAGACAGGACACTGGTGGTCCATCTGTCCTCACCCGAGAAGACAGATTGGGCAAGTGCCCTTGTGTGGGAACTGTAAGGAAGCCGGTCATTTCACAGGGAATTGTCCTCAGACCTTACGGCCACGACAAATGGTGAGATTTGCAGATACCACACCTCCTGCAGAAGCTGCATCATCTTCTAAGCTCGAGTTAGCAGTGGTACAGCACATCACGGTAGAAGAAGAAGATCCTGGGGATTGTACGGATTGTCTCCATATCGAGGAAGACGAACCAGACCCCGGGAAGCGTGAAGGAAAGGAACCTCAGTTGCAGAAGACGACTGCAGCTCAGAAGATGGAGACACCTAAAGAAGCGTCATCTCTCACTTTGACGGATGGTACTGTTTGGAATCCTGACCCGAATTCAGATAGTTGGCCTCCGGAGGAAGTTTTGGATGAAGCTGTGTTCAAGGTGAGTACCAGAAGCAAAGGGAAGTCAGAATCTCGCCAGAAGGACGTCAAGAAGAAGATGCAGCGTAAGGAGAGGTCATCTTCTCCCGAGCGGTCGTCTTCTCCTACTTACGACCGAGAAGATCCGAAGTACTTTGCTCCTGACATAAGACAAGAGGTTGAAGCGATCATGCAAGAAGAGCTGGAGAAGAGACGGAAGATAGTACAGCAGCTTCCTACACCGACTACGGCAACACCTGTCTCACAGGAACAGCCTCCAGTCGAGGGAAGACACTCTTCTGGTCTTCCACCCAAGGAAGCAGCTACATCTTCTCTGTTGGAAACACCAGTCACTCTTCTGAAAAGATCTCCGTACAACTTCTTGCGAGACTTGTGGAATCAGAAGGCGGATGTGACCTTCCAACAGCTGTTGGATGACAACGCTGGTTACAGGAAGTTGTTACAATCTGTGCTTCGAGGATCGAGGAAGAGGAGGGCAGCTAAACTTCCCACGAGCACCCCGATCCTAAGAATAGAGCATGAGGACTTGGGAGCCCCAGAACTTGATATGGAGATCCATGGCTGTCTTCTGAAGAAGGTACCCATTGATTCCGACTCCGAAGTTAACATCATGACGGAAGAAACGGCGCATGCCCTAGGCTTCACTGAGTTCCAGCCTACTCCGAGAATTCTCAGAATGGCGGACCAGACCAGAAGACGACCTTTGGGGCAACTGAAAGATGTCTTGACGGTAATTGGTGGAGTATCTTTTTACCTCACTTACATCATTTTGCGACCTGTAGCTAAGGTTGGATATCAGGTGTTGATAGGAAGACCATGGCTGTATGCTGCAAATGTGAATACCGACTGGAGAAGGCATCGTTTGAGATTTCCCAATCCTACATCCAAGTCTGGTGAGAAGAGTAAGGTCTCGCTTCCTTGGATCAAGATTGGACACCAAGGTGAAACTCCGTTTAAGAAGTTAAACTTACTTACCTTAGCTAGGGAATGGGACAGCGAGTCCAGACGAGGTTGGTGGAATGCAGAGATAGCATGTTCAGGTACCTGGATAGACAGATAGAAGGAGTGAAGACACTTTATGGTCTTCCTTCACTTCCGACACCTGCAACCGCATCTTCCCAAGCCCCAGCACCCTCGACAGGATCCGAAATGGAGAAGGAGGAGTTCGATCTCGCTGTACACTTGGTGGTGACAGCGTTGGAAGACGAGAAGACTCCAGAAGACGCACCGGAAGACATGATGTCTTCTGGAAGACAGGAAGACGAGCCATCTTCCCAGGTATTCCACGTGGAGGAAGCGACTTCCCCGGACCCCTATGATATCGCCATGGTCCCTAGTACTGCATCTGCAGGAGGCGTAGTATCTACAAATCTCACCATTTGTCGTGGCCGTAAGGTCTGAGGACAATTCCCTGTGAAATGACCGGCTTCCTTACAGTTCCCACACAAGGGCACTTGCCCAATCTGTCTTCTCGGGTGAGGACAGGTGGACCACCAGTGTCCTGTCTCTCCACAATTATTGCACGCTCTAGGAAGAGGGTTGAGAGGTCGTTGTGATGAAGAAGGCTGCCAGGGTGTCCTGGTCTGTACATTGCTAGCTCTATCCCTCGGTACATAACGATTATATTGGGCGGGAGGCGTAGGAGTGAAGGGTTGTATCGTCTCGATCCTATAGCAAGTTTCCCCACTGAGATCGTGTAGATATCCCTCATCGTCTTCTTCCCATCCTGCCCAGTTGACAGCTTGGTCCTGCGTACACTGATCTCTGGTGTGTCCAGAAGAGTTACAAAGGTTGCACCAAAGGTTTGGCCGGGAAGCCGTAGGCTGCTTCCGCTTGTCCTTCTGGTTCAGAAGATGACTTTCAGGTCGGCAAACTGCTGCAGAACCTCATCGATGCGGGGATCAGGTGCAGACTGAATGATCTGAGTTCGAGGCATCTTCTGCACAACTTCCTCCCTTGCTCGCGTCTTCTCCTTCTTCTTCTTCCGCGTCTTCTTCTCTTGTTCAGATTCGGATTCTGAACTTTCGACAGTAGACTCTTCAGAAGTAGAGGCTGCTTCCGAATCACTGTTATCAGTTTCAGTGGACTTGGACTTCTTCTTGGACTTCCGGGAAGACTTCTTCGACTTCTTGGACTTCTTCGAGGTCTTCCCTTTGTCTTTCGTCATATTCCGAGTGATGCTCGAGGTTTCATACTGCTCGGCATGCTTCTGTACTTCTGCTAAATCATCACCTCCTCCTCTTCTGCAGTACAATTTCATGTCTTGAGACAATCCTCCCAAGTACCAGTCCACAGCTTGCTAAGCACAGTAGCCGGGTCTTCCTTGGTTCTGAGGGATATGATCCAGGAGATCTTCAAACCTCTCGGTGTAATCCCGCAGTGTCTCTTTCTTCTTCCGTTCGAGCCTCTGAAGCTCTTTGAGGGTCATACGATCGTAGCCCACTCCTCTGAACCTCTTCAGAAAAGCTGCCTTCAGAGTAGCCCAAGCGGCCATTACTACAACATCATCCAACGTTTTACTCATCCACTTCCTTCCTTTCCCTTTGATCAAACTGGGAAATACACGGAGTCTGTCAACATCAGCGTCTTCCTTGTTGGATCTAGAGATGGTCTCGAACATCGTGATGAAGTCGTCTGCATCAGCATCATCGTCGTACGGATGGTACTTCTGCCGAGTGTGGGAAGCCATGTCGACTGCCGGCTGGTGCGACTGCCAACTTCTTTCTTCCTCAGGTCCAAGTGGTGGAGATGGTCTTCTCGAAGGTCCAGGCCTGTCTGGGTCGTCTTCTGAGTCAGAGCTACTGTCACTGCTACCTTCTGAGACGTCTGAACAATCTCCTCCAGTCTTCCCTCACCTTGAGAAAACTTCTTCCGTACTTGGGAAGACGTCTTCCGAGTAACCAGTACCAAAATCTACTTTATACACGTGATCACCCGGTTGGCTTCTGTCTTCGCCAAAGATTATGCTCGAGATGAAAAGCTCTTCCAACTCTACCGATCGGATCTTCTTGAGCTCTTCTTCTTTCCTTTGGTGTCTCAGGGATATCCGCTGCTCTCTAGAAGCGATTCGCTGGGGTGAGTTTACCCACTCAGGATCTTTACCCGTGCGTCTTCTGCTTCTTCCTCCGGTCGAAGGCATCCACCAGAGTACTGAGAACAGATGTCTCTATTCTTCTACCACTAGATCCGGGAGACCAAATGACTGAACAACCGATCACAGGTTCAGAACGTCTTCTTCTCCTGCTTCTTGTTGTATTCACTGCAATCTTCCAAGATCGAGTCTTCCAAGAAGTTCTTGGAAGCAAGGAAGCGGCTTCTTCCAACTCTCCCTGAGATATCTTATCAACTTCTGGTTGCGATTCCCGTCTTCTAGCAAGATAGAGTCCCACAACACATTCAACTACAATCGAAGTTAGTTCGAAACGAATCTAACTAATGGCACACAGATCCAGGAAGCTTAGAACAAAAGTTACTAAGATGAAATCCTCGGCAGCGACGTCAAAAATGGATGCTCACTATATGTAGTGACACAGGATTTCTCCTTTTGCCCATTTAGTATACAAGATATCGTTCCCACAGAGGATTTGCACAAGTAACGCTGCTCAAAGTTCTAAGATCTGTTCAAACACACAAACACACGGGTTTTGCCTAGAAATCCCGTCTTCTCACAAAACCACACAAAACTACACGTCTTCCGGACACGTCAAATGGTGCTCTGGAACTAAACAAACAACTACCAATTACAATATCACACAACTATTCACAGAGAAGCTCGGGAAGACGATCTTCCTACTTCCAGGTTGCTTCTTCCGGTCTTCTCGATATCGTCTTCCCGAAGCGATTCTCGTCTTCTGGGGGTTCAACTCGTCTTCTCACACCCCCAGAAGGCTGTCCTGCTTCGCAGAAGTCGACTAGCAACGGTCGTTACACATTATTCTCACACTCACATTCCAACGAGTTAGATAAATCACAGGGTGTATGCCCCCTGTAGCCTTCCCAGGCTTCTGCCTACGGAAGTTGTCTTCCTGCAGCACTACAACGACATTCACCTTCACGGAAGCTCAATAGAAGTATCGGAAGCTCACTAGAAGAAGATAAGAAGATGGGGAAGATGGGAGAAGATGGGAGAAGATGGGGAAGATGAGAAAAGTCAAACAAGAGAAAACAAGATGAAAAGAGTAAATTAAGATTCCGACAGGCTTCTAGTCCGGATCCTGACTAACAAGCCATCCCTGCTTGTAATAGTTTGGGGAGGAAGACAACAAACGTGAGTACTGTTGCACAGTCTTCTACTCGAGGATGTCATCTTCTGTTGCGGTGTCGGAGTGTGATCCGTCTACCTAGGAAAGCGCCGGGCTTCTGGCTGTGGTTGTTTACTCAAGAGGTTGGCTTTCAGGTCACAACAAGAGCTATAAACACTCACACAGGAGTGTAGGATCCTCTGATATGCTCAAAAAGCGAAATTTAGGTCTCACTGGTAGTAATAGGCTTAAGCGGTGAACTTTGACACTCAAAGAGAGGAAAACTATGAAGGTTTAGACTTCTAAACTTCCCCTACATGTAAATGAGGTACTACTGAACACACACATGAAGTTTCAGCTTGAGATTGAATTCTAGCACGGAGATGTTGACAGAAAAGTTCTGAACAAGAGAATTATGGCAATTTCTGGTACCTAGACAGCTATTCTGACATAGAACAGAGAATTGGCTCGATGAATTTCAAATCTTCTCACAGTATTTGAAGTCTACAGGATGCTGAACATCCCTGTGAAGTTGGGACTCCTGATTGTTTGTAGAACTCCAGATCTCCTTCTCTAAAGTCGCTGCTCTAGATTAAGAGCTTTTCAGACCCCCTCTGCTTCAGCGGCCGCCCTGAATTACTCAATTACTCAAATGATTCAAAACTTTTTGGACAGTCGTAGCCCTCCTGACAGTGAACGCAACCACGAAGTTTTGAAGTGATTTCCTCAATTTTGCTGCAATTGGCACTGAAAACCCCAAAATCAACAAAAGTGACGCAGGTTTGGCACAATCCGAACTTCAAATTGGGCATAACTCCTTGTTTATTGATCCAAATCGAGCAAACATTTCACTGACAGTGCTTGGCACGACGAGCTCTCTCTTCCTGTGCTCTCAGATTTCGAAGATACCTCACCAATTGCTCGAACTCTCCTCTAGAGCTCTGTTTCTAAACTTAGAGTTTTACAAAAGACAAAAATGGACCCATGGGAGTTCATAGCTCCACTAGACTGTCCTT
The DNA here is from genome assembly GCA_036924285.1 of Asterella californica. Lineage (NCBI taxonomy): Eukaryota > Viridiplantae > Streptophyta > Marchantiopsida > Marchantiales > Aytoniaceae > Asterella > Asterella californica. The sequence continues at coordinate 2,516,031 of JAYKYS010000013.1, forward strand.
TTGTGCCTTAAACTACCTGGTAACTTTTCTACACTCATAGGCTACCATGTCAAGCCCCCTAGAGTGTCAGCGTAAAACTTAAACTACCTAAAATGACACGTAGTCCTGAAAAATAACTTAAATCAGCTAGAAAGCGTGCATGGGCGACAAGTAAGTACAACCCATGAGCTCAAACCCCTATCAGCATGGAAACCCTAAGTTATGTACACTGAATGTCATAGACAAGTAAGAAGTCACTTGCACAAGCGCACAAATGCTTCAACAAGATAACTAACATACTATCAGCCTACTAGGACTCAAAATAGTGTTAACACCATATGCAAAGGTGTCAAACATATACATAAAGGACTAGAAGTAATATGAGCTAACTTCTAGAACTACCAAACCTAAGCGTCGGAGTAGAAGTCAAGCATGTAGCCGCCAAATGGCGCGACAGCGGGAAGAAGGCTTCTTTCTTCTTCACTTCGCTGCTCTGACTGCTCTGTCTTCTGGGATCACCTACCCAGAAGACCGTTCGTACGTAGATCCCAAGTGCTCTACTGAACGAGTCAAGCTACACTTCCACAACTGCTGACAGTCACCGCCACTCAAGAAGAACACTTCCCATGCACAATTGGGAGCGAATTCAATGAACCCACCATCCAGAAGACATGGACAAAGCCTCTGCACTCAAATCCACAATCTATTCCTCGAGAAGAAGTCACAATGGCATTGGGAAGCTCACTCCCGCTACTTCCTGCGTCTACTCCTCGACACACCAGTCTAGCTAACAGGACTGCACGAGGATGCCGTTCCCTGTTCCTAGACTGTCCACTACTTCTATCTACATCGTCGAACCACTGCTGGTGCGAGTATGCAGACCCCTCCTGTATATTCCAAGACTATTCGTATGTTTCCCACAACGGGTGTAGTGTGAAGAACTATCTATCTTGTCTCTGCTCTAATGTGTCTCGTCTGCCTGCCCATAGAATCGAAGTGTATGTGCAGTTGTTACAGCATTCTACAGAACTGGTAGAACCGGCAGAGCTCCATTTCCTACTCTACGATCCTACTTAACCATCTGCCTCGAGAGCCAGGGGAGGCGACCACCAGGGAGAGAGAGAGGCGCTGACAAGAGGTTGTCACCTCACATGCATGCGATCCCTCTTCCCAATTAACCCTCCACTGTGTTACTCCTACGCTACCTATGCTGCCACATGGGGTCCTAACTATTTTTACATGAAAAACTGCCACCCTTAAGATAGCATGTCCGATCCTACTAAATCTGGAAGTGTCGATTGAGTTTGCTAACTACTCTGATTGCTCGGTAGCAATCTCTACATGATCTGCTCCTACCGGAGCTACTACCTCGACTTCTGATGGGCTGGGAAGCCCTACACTTACCTCGGGTACCGCTGAGGTAGCTTCCCTCTCCTCGCTCTTCGCTGGCCCTGCTGTTTCTGCGGCTGCGTCTTCCTCGGCTTCGACTTCGGAAGACGGAATGGTCTTCTGGGAAGATGAGTCGAATGGTGCGTTTTCGGTCTTCTGAGGCACAGATGCAGTACTAGGGACCATGGCGACCTCATAGGGGTCCGGAGAAGTCGCTTCCTCCACGCGGAGTACCTGGGAAGACGGCTCGTCTTCTTGTCTTCCAGAAGACATCATGTCTTCCGGGGCGTCTTCTGGAGTCTTCTCGTCTTCCAACGCTGTCACCACCAAGTGTACAGCGAGATCGAACTCCTCCTTCTCCATTTCGGATCCAGTCGAGGGTGCTGGGGCTTGGGAAGATGCGGTTGCAGGTGTCGGAAGTGAGGAAAGACCATAAAGTGTCTTCACTCCTTCTATCTGCTATCCAAGTACCTGAACATGCTATCTCTGCATTCCACCAACCTCGTCTTGGACCCGCTGTCCCATTCCCTAGCTAAGGTAAGTAACTTCTTACCCGCGGTGAAGTTGAACTTCTTCCGAAGCGCTTCTACCGACTGAGCTAGCATCTTCTGCGCACGAGCCTCCGCTGCTTCCCTCTGCGTCTTCTCGGCTGCAGCTCGCGCTTCTGCGGCTTCTCGCTGCGCCTTCCAAGTGGTCTGCTCTTCTACGAGGGCAGTGATCTTCTCCCGCACTCGGAGAACTTCCTGATCGCGCTGCTGTACTCGCGCCTGCAACTCCTGGTTGCTCTTCCGAAGTTGCATCGACTCCTTGGCAGAAGCGGCTGCTTCCGTCTTGTACCTGGCTGCAAGCTTCTCCGTGGTGCGGAGACTAGCTTCCAGCGACTCCGTCTTCTATTGGCTATCTTCCTTTCGCAGCAAGGTGCGCAGGCCGAATCCAGGTTGTAAGGGCTTCTCCTGTGCCCTCGCTCTCCTCTCCAGCAACTCCATAGCGGGTTGGATTTCCTTCTGGAAGTAGGCACTGAACTCCTCCAGTCGTCTTCCTGCGGAAGACAAGTTCATCTCCACCACTCGCTCCATGGTGTCGACTTCGTCTTCCAGAGGCAAGGAAGCCTCTTCCGCTACTACGGCCTTCATCTTCTGCGCACGAGAAGAAGGTACTCTTCTCATCTTCCGGGGTGGAAGACTCCTCATGGCAAGAGCGGCTCTCTTCTTTGCGCTTCCTCGCATCGCAGCAGGAGCGCCCATCCATCCTTCGTCTTCTGGAGTCTTCGGAAGACTCCCAGGTGTTACAGAAGCTGTCTTCTGCTCCGATCGGGTACTCAGCAGCTCTACCTCCGAGTCCGACTCCGATCCTGAATGAATGAGGGAGATGGGTGTCCTCGGTACACTTCTGGAATCCATCTTCCTCAGCGGCGTGGCGTCTTCCGACCCACTAGACTCATCTTCCCTCACCAGAAGCGTCTTCTGGTGAGAGCCGGGCCTCAGTTGTGGCATCAGAGTGGGAGGGGGCGTTGCTGCTGCCTCTCGGTCATCGTCTTCCGAGGTCTCCTCCTTCACCTCCTGTCGCTCCGTTGGCCCATACACTGCCAGCTGATCTTCCCTAAGATCCCCCATGGCTACATACAAATAGCAGAAGAAGGGCGTCAAGTGTCCTCCCGCCGGGGTACCCAAGTACGCTAGCTCCGTCTGTACATAGTTGTGGATGTACGCTGTCGAGTTGAGAGTCTTTCTTGGGGAGGGCGGACCTCCTGACTGTGATCGATCAGAGAAAAATGACCAGAAAGAAAATAGGTTGCTGCTGACGATGTGATCTCGAAACACTGCTCCTTGTGCTCACCAATTACAAAAACAAGCACTCAAACACACCCTGGGTACACACATAGGTCTCTCAAGATTCAATTAACTTTGTTACAGTGTCGTCTGCACCACCAATTTCTCCAACTGTACAGAAAATCTCTCTCTTCCTCTCCTGCGCACCTGTCTTCACCCGTCAAGCCAAAAGTCTACCCAGTACGTCTCAATCTGAACCTAATAGAGAAATTCGAACCCCTGAATCTTATTCCTCTCCTTGCCCCAACTGAAACTCTCAGAAATCTGATCCAACGTCGATCAAAAGTCCCCTGTAGATTTCCAAACGATCTCTCAATAGAACTGTCTCCTGAGAGTAATTTCTCCCCAGAATAGTTTATTTAAACAACGTCCAAGCCTAAAACTCATGCCTCTCTCTCTTACGATGCTCTCCCAATTCAATCTGTCAGCAATTTGATCTTCCCCCAGCTTCTTAGCTTCTCCTCCGTATTCCGCTTCCGCTCTCTCAGAAAACCTTCCTTTGCAAAAAAAAAACTCTCCCCGATCCCAAGTTGCCGCAGGTATTTTACCTAAAAGTAAAGACCTTAGCTTAAGCTGCCCCTCTGCTGTCCTTATCAGCGCAGTCACTTATCAGAAGCAGGGCCTTAGCTAAGCTGCCCCCCCTCTTAAACTCTAATTCTCCTCCTTCCGCCTCCGCTGTAATCTTCCGCTTCAAGCTTCTGTTGTAATCTTCCGCTTCCATTGTAGTTTTCCGCTTCCACTGTAATATTCCGCTTCAAGCTTCCGCGATAATCTTCCGCTTCCGCTGTAGTTTTCCGCTTCCGCTGTAATATTCCGCTTCAAGCTTCCGCGGTAATCTTCCGCTTCCGCTGTAGTTTCCGCTTCAAACTTCCGCGGTAATCTTCTGCTTCTGCTGTAATCCTCCGCTTCAATTTTCCGTTGTAACCTTCCGCTTCCACTGTAATCTTTCGCTTTAATTTTAAGGCCCCATCTAAAGCTGTTCCTCTGCTGTCCTTATGCGTACATAATATTCAGCAAAAGTTTCCCGTGCCCTCGATGTCATCTTGATGCCACCCTGAATATACTACAAGCCATCCAATGTAGGCCGAAGCCCCAACACTTATGAGGCTGCCCCACAGGGCTCACAGCCCCCCCATATGCGCACCAGGTATCTCCCATAGTATATTCAAGATGGCATGCGGAGGCTTAGGCCAGGAAGCCCACGATTAAGAGAGATACCGGTCTCCCGCCCCTAGATATGCAGGACGTGGCTGCATATCCAACATAGACTCCCTTCCAGGAGGCCAACATGCCGGAATAGGAACCAGAGGCCAGGGGGGATTGATCCTGAGACCACTTCCCTCCTAGGCAGGCGCCCTATCACTGGGATGGCCTTTGGTTCCGTTCAAGAAGGTAAAAACTTTTGTACATATGTTTACCTGAAGAAATTTTTCTGTAAGATCTTTACTAGTCTTTCCTACACTAACTTCTCTATACAACTCCGTTTTTAATGAACAAGGAGTCAAAACTATAGTATTTGTGAACACCTACACGCTCACGCTATCCGATTCTGAGTTCGAGTCACGAACCAGAATCGACAGATTTCCCTCTTTCACATATTTCACAGCCTAAAACTCGTACTAACTATTGCTTAAAACACTTTCTGTCAAAACTAGAAGCATGAGGTCGCTCTCCTCGTCGAGCTTTGCATTCTGGTGTCTCTCGACTCCTTTAGGGGTGATATTCTAACCCAAGCTTGGGGGCAGCTTGTCAAGCATAGCCCCAGCTTAGCTCCTGCCTAGCTTGTTAAGCTGCATGGCAGCTTCCTTTACACAATATAGAAAAAAGTCTCTCTGCAATACTTTTCACTGTATAGACCTATGTACAATACGACATTCACTCCCTCCAAACCTGCACATCCTCTGGTATGTGCCAATCCGTCACCGATCCTCGTGGTCCTCCGAATCGTCCTCGCTCTCTTCGACCGTCTCAGAAAAGTCTTCATTTGCTCCTGTCTGCTCTGAACCTAAGAACTCAGCTAGCTCCACAGTCTCCCCTCTCTTCTTGAATAACTTCACTCGTTTCCCTGCAACTAGAAGCCTTAAAGGCGTGCCATCTAGCTCTTGCAAGGAATAAGTAGCATTCTGATGTACATCAGAGACAAGGTAAGGGCCAAACCACCTTCTCGAAAACTTTCGAACTGTAGAATGTTGGTTCTCCAATGTGCTGTCGTATACCAACACCCAGTCCCCAACTTGTATCGATTTTGGTCGTAGTCTATGAGTCTTATCAAACCTCTCCTTGTTCCCAAGTCGAGCCGCCTTCAACCGTCGCTGCGCTTCAGAGAGATCCTCCTCTCTACATTCTAGCTGTCTGATTCGTAGTGAGAGAAGCTGCACACGGTCCACATTGTCCTCCCATGGCAAGGTAGCCCAGGTAGGACAGTCTTCTTCTGCTGGCATCATCGGTTTTTGTCCTAGCATTAACTCAACAGGCATGTACCCTGTAGTAGAACAATGAGTTGTTCTATCCGCCCATAAAGCAAAAGGGAGTAACCTAGGCCACTCTCTATGCTTATCATCACACGCCTTCACCAAAGCCTGTACTATCGATGGATGTCCTCGCTCGCTCTTGCCAATCCCTTCTGGATTCATCGCAGTAGTAAGCTTGAGCTTCACACCATATCGAGCAAAAAACTCTTTCGCTTCTGTACCACGTAGTTCTCCCCTATCTGCCCGTAGCCTTCCTACAGACCCATATCTACAAATAATATCCTCAAGAACAAACTTACATATCCCTTCTGTGGTCTTCGTCCTTAAAGCTCGTCCTTCTACAAAGTTGGACAGGTCTTCACGAGCCAAAACCAAATATCGCATGCCCCATAACCCTAGAGGCATTACCACCAAGTCGTGAACCCACTGGAAGTGAATACAAGGCGGATAAGTTGGCACGAGACCGTCTCTATACCTCATCTTCGAATAGAACTGGCAGTGTAAGCAGGAACTGACGTAGTTCATCACATCCTGGTACAGACCTTTCCACCAATACCTTTCCTTCAACTTGACGTAGGTAGCCCAAATCCCTCGATGTCCGGCCCACAAAGTATCATGGAACTCCTTCATCAGTTGCTGCTTAGTCTGCAGATCGTCCACTACTCGTATGAACATCCCATCTCTCCTCTGTGGCCGTCTCCAAAGATACCCATCATGCAGAAGATAGTTGTAAGCTTGTTTCCTTATCTCTCTGAACTCTACTTTGCTCCATCTCTCTTGCCTCTTCAACAAGCTCAGATAATACCCTATGTCACGAAGTCTACCTGTGTAAAGCTCCTCTCTAAACATCAACGGCTCCAAGTTTGTAGCCCGTCGATTAACCTGACACTGAGCATCCCTTCTCTCCTCTTCCTCAGCTTCTGAAATCATGACATCCTCGTCTACAAATCGAGCTCTTGACAACATATCTGCGACCATATTCTCCTTTCCTTTTATATGCTTCAGCTCTGGGTTCAAGCTTCTAATATAGGCAATCCAACGTAACATCGCTATGTCTGGCGTGCTACAGTTGGATATCATGCCTAGTAGAGGTAGACAATCCGTTTCTAGAACTACATGAGCACCAATCAAAAACTCACGGTCTGTCTTCATAGCTGTCACCGCTCCCCACAACTCACGCTTCACCTGAGGATAATCTCGTTGCCTGTCTGTCAAGATCTTAGCTCCAAACCTAGAGGTAAACCGCATACCATCCGCATCATCTTGACCTATTGCCCAGCCAATCGCCTTTGGACTAGTATCTACTGTGACCATGACAGGTCTCCCACATCCGTAGTCTACTCTTCTTAGAACAGGTGGAGACTGTAGAGCCTCCTTCAGCCTATTCATAGCTTCTCGATGGACTGAGGTCCATGCAAACCTCTTATCCTTCCTCAATAATGCATACAAAGGCTCAGCAACATGAGCATAATGAGGAATGGATAAACGATAAAATACACAAGCACCTAGAAAGCGTCGAACCTCCGTGATATTTTTACAGTCTACCATCCTAGCTATAGCTTCAACCTTCTGGGGGTTTGGTCGCCTTCCAAAAGCACCACACAGATGTCCAACCACTAAAATCTCAGACACACCAAACTTGGACTTAGCTCCTGACAAGGTGAGATGCACCTCCTCCAGTCGAGTCAAGATACGTTCTACATCCCTGATATGATCTGCAACAAACCTCCTACATCCATTCGCAAGTACTGCTCCATCCTTATCTTCAACCGCGCAACCTTTTATAGGAATATCATCTAGAAACGGAATGGTAACATCAGGCACAAACTCCCTTAGTACCTTATGCATCGCATTCTGCATATGAGCCACCGAGTTCGTTGCTCCTTGTGGAAGAGTACACATCCGCATCAATCCCAGGGGCGTACGCATAGTAGTTAAATCTCTACTCTCCACAGCCAGCTGGAACTGATCATAACCAGAATATAGATCTCCTATCGAATAAATAGCTCTCCCTGCAAATGCCTCTGCTACCTCTTCAATCACAGGACCCGTCCCAACGTTACGTATGGTTACGTTATTCGCAGGCTGTAAGTCTTGAATAAAACGCAAAGCTCCTGACTTCTTGGATACAGTGAACCACCTACTAGAATATGGCCCATAGACGGCTCAAGTATCCCCATCTGTACTTTCTCCTTCAACAACTCGATGAGTTTAGGCAACAAAGCACGAGGAACTGGGATCGGTTTCAGGTCCCAAGGCACATGAGGGATTGTGAATATAACCATAGGCGCTATAACCTTTGGGTCCACACAACCTATCTCCTCTGCTGAAAAAGAGAATGCTTTACCATGCTTTACTACCATCTGTTCAAACACTATCTTTTCGACCTCAGTCAAGAAATCACCCCCTCCTATCTGGAGCTCCTTCAGTGTCTTCTCAGTAAACTGGTGCCCTACTCGTCTATGATCACGCAATATAGGTTCAGTCTCCACTAACTGTACTTGCTGCTGGGAGTTAGCAGGTAGTTGAGCTGCTACCGGTCTTACCTTTCTCAGTACAGATTTATACTTCGCATGGACGTCTGCTTCCTGAGGGAGTGCACACCAACAACTTGCTTCTCTCCCTTCACTATTCTGCATCGGATGAGGAAAGAACTGCACGTATGTAGCAATCTCCTCATATATGCGTCGAGAGTGGATAGGGATCACCGCTACACTATTTTTCCCTTCCACCAATCCACTCACATTATCTAACCAATCGACAACTGACTGTACAGACATAAACTCTTCAAACAACCCAGAAACCACTTCGTCTTCAGGTAGAACTCCTACACGCCACAACTCTGATACCTGTTTCACCACCCATCTTTTTGTATTTTTCTCCATATCTTCAACTCTTGTAAATCGACTCCATCCATCTGCCTCAAACATCAGCAATCCAGACTGCCAACTCTGTACACCACATTTGTCTCCAGACCTCTGTACATGTCTCGCTTCCAACTCTGACGGGACCTCAACAGTAGGTTCTTCACCCCTGTCTTCCCGCTCTACAGGAGTGGACTGTGAAAACCCTTACATCTCTTCGTCTGAGAATCTCTAAGGGTTTGTCGGTTCCGTTCATGTCTTGAACGAACCGTTAAAAACTGTACTGAGTACTTGTCATCATGACTCCGAACTCTGGCATAATGAGACCCATCGTTCATCACCTTTGTCTCCATTCGAACAGCGGTGATGTATGGTTGGCCCAGTATGACAGGATAGGAGGCAGACGACTATACAAAGAAATGCTGATCAACCTCTACATCTCCAATCTTCACACGCATATTAGGACAAGCTCCGTATAACTCACCCTTCTGATTATTTGCTGCACGGAGTACCCAACCATGATTCCTTTCGATTGGCCACTGGCCCTTCTCATACACCTCCTTGGAAATGATGTTGATCTCCGACCCGTGATCCACAAGTGCAGGTACTGGCTCAGAAAGTCCCCCAAGTCGAACCTGCGTCTCAGTTGTCGCTCTTGCCCAGTGCTTTTCTTTGAAATCGCTGTCCGCGCTTGACATATCCTCCTCATACTCTTCATCTTCATTCTCAATAACAGCAGGACCAGCAACCCATGCCTCATACTTATCACCTCTGAACGGATCAACACCAATAGCATCTACTGCCCCAACCATCTGACTATTTACTTGTTCAGTCAATATCTGTCTCTTTCTCTTCATGATGTCTATTATCAACTCATGAAACTCTCTCTTTGCGATACCAAGCACTTCACGAAGAGTAAACTCAACTCTAGCATCCAAAATGCGTTGCTCTAGAACAGCACGCAAGTCTGTTGTTGTTTCGATGTCTGCCGCTAACTTGTAAGCTGGAGCTTTCCCCTTCTCTTGTGCTGTAAACCTTTTCCCCCGCACTATCCGTAGCAGTAGGCTCTTGTGGTAAATCATGTACACCTTCCATAGGATCTACTGTAGGTGGTGGTGCTGTAGAGGTAGAGGGCATATCCTCTGCAGCAAGAGACCTTCCAGTTGGTATAGTTGGTGATGGTTCTGCTGCTCTCCTTTTGTAACTCTTCGACGATCACTGTCCTCTGGTACCCCTGCATCTAAATCAGAAGCGTCCCTTCTTCTTTTGTCTTCGATCATGGCATCTTGTTCACCACTCGTCTCTAAAAACGCTCGAATAGAAGTTGCATCTACTGGGTCTCTCCATCCAGTAGCTCTCCTAATGCTTTCTGCACCTCTCTTCATCATTTCAACTGAAACCTCATTAGCCTGCTCAACCATAGTTGGATTAGAGCGCACCTCAACCTTCCCAGTATACACATCAGCCTCTGCAGAACCCGCAGTCATCGCTGTAGTATTCGCGCCAGTAAGTGCGGGAAGAGAACTCCTCATTCCTCCTCTCCCAAAATATGTGTTCAGAGGCTGCCCCGTGGCGGTTAAATACAACCTGTTATTCTGATAGTTGACTACGCCCTCTCGCAAGGCAACCGCCAAGTCTTGACAGTCTCCTCTGAGATGATCTGGACTGTCGCACCAAATACATCTCCTGGTAAAGGTTCCTCCTATAGGTCGAGCACCTGGTGCAACTGGTCGTTGGTCTCTCCTCAGGTCTGCCATCTCAACCCTCAAATCTCTCAGCTGTTGAGTGAGTTCTTCTATCAAGTTATGTTGATTTCGATTCTCAACAGGTCGCTGCTGCTGTCTAGGTCCTCTCTGTGCTGGATTAGGTACTACAGGCGCTTGAGGTACCACTATAGGTGCTTGAGGAACCACTATAGGTGCCTGAGGTATTGTAGGAGGAGCTACATGAACTGGAGGAGCTACTCTCTGCTGCTCTGGTAAGGTTTCTAGCTGTAACACCATCCTACCACGACGTTGCCTAGCAAGGGTAGATACTGCTTCTTCCACTCTCCTCCAATTAGATGTAACTCCCCCTTCAGTCCCTCGATCAGCCAACATGAAACAAAGCCTATCTGCTGTGAACTCATCCAGAGCCCCCAAGAACAACTCCATCTTCCTAGCATCCAGCGTCAACTTCTCTAGACCAGAAAGCTGAGAGTATCTCTTCTCAAACTCACGAATTACCTCATTCAATCCCATGGAACGTCCAGGCTGACGCTCTATCCAGTCCATGAGAGTTCTTCTGGTGACTCTTTCAGAGTCCTCTTCTAGAAACTCTTCTCTCAATGCACGCTCAAACAAAGTCCACCCACCTAGATGTCTTCTCTGTAAACTTCTCACCTTCTCTCTCAGTTCAGGGACAACAGTCAACTCAAAGCTCAGAATTACCTCAACTTCAGGTGCCCTGACCAACTCCATCTCACCCACATACTCCCGTAGGTACCTAGTAACATCTCTTCCATCAAATCGTCCACACCGACCAACAATTGCTTGTAGTGCTCTTGTGGACTTCTGCTCAGCTCCCCCAATTGCAAACTGCTGCTGAATCAAGGCAGCCAACGCCTGAAGAATCTGAGACGTGTCTACAGCAGGCTGTGTTGTTGCTGTTGGAACCGCTGTAGGCCCTCCTTGAGAGCCAATTCCATCTTGACCAGGAGTCCCTTGAACAGGAGCACCTTGAGCAGCAGCTACACCTTGTACGGCAGCACTGTGATCCATCTTCTCAATTCAGTCAATTCTCCAAATCAATCACCCCAATAGCTCTCAGTCGAAGCACCAGATGTCGAGTTGACAGTCTTTCTTGGGGAGGGCGGACCTCCTGACTGTGATCGATCAGAGAAAAATGACTAGAAAAGAAAATAGGTTGCTGCTGACGATGTGATCTCGAAACACTGCTCCTTGTGCTCACCAATTACAAAAACAAGCACTCAAACACACCCTGGGTACACACATAGGTCTCTCAAGATTCAGTTAACTTTGTTACAGTGTCGTCTGCACCACCAATTTCTCCAACTGTACAGAAAATCTCTCTCTTCCTCTCCTGCGCACCTGTCTTCACCCGTCAAGCCAAAAGTCTACCCAGTACGTCTCAATCTGAACCTAATAGAGAAATTCGAACCCCTGAATCTTATTCCTCTCCTTGCCCCAACTGAAACTCTCAGAAATCTGATCTAACGTCGATCAAAAGTCCCCTGTAGATTTCCAAACGATCTCTCAATAGAACTGTCTCCTGAGAGTAATTTCTCCCCAGAATAGTTTATTTAAACAACGTCCAAGCCTAAAACTCATGCCTCTCTCTCTTACGATGCTCTCCCAATTCAATCTGTCAGCAATTTGATCTTCCCCCAGCTTCTTAGCTTCTCCTCCGTATTCCGCTTCCGCTCTCTCAGAAAACCTTCCTTTGCAAAAAAAAAACTCTCCCCGATCCCAAGTCGCCGCAGGTATTTTACCTAAAAGTAAAGACCTTAGCTTAAGCTGCCCCTCTGCTGTCCTTATCAGCGCAGTCACTTATCAGAAGCAGGGCCTTAGCTAAGCTGCCCCCCCTCTTAAACTCTAATTCTCCTCCTTCCGCCTCCGCTGTAATCTTCCGCTTCAAGCTTCTGTTGTAATCTTCCGCTTCCATTGTAGTTTTCCGCTTCCACTGTAATATTCCGCTTCAAGCTTCCGCGATAATCTTCCGCTTCCGCTGTAGTTTTCCGCTTCCGCTGTAATATTCCGCTTCAAGCTTCCGCGGTAATCTTCCGCTTCCGCTGTAGTTTCCGCTTCAAGCTTCCGCGGTAATCTTCTGCTTCCGCTGTAATCCTCCGCTTCAGTTTTCCGTTGTAACCTTCCGCTTCCACTGTAATCTTTCGCTTTAATTTTAAGGCCCCATCTAAAGTTGTTCCTCTGCTGTCCTTATGCGTACATAATATTCAGCAAAAGTTTCCCGTGCCCTCGATGCCATCTTGATGCCACCCTGAATATACTACAAGCCATCCAATGTAGGCCGAAGCCCCAACACTTATGAGGCTGCCCCACAGGGCTCACAACCCCCCTTATATGCGCACCAGGGGGGATCTCTGGTCTCTCATAGTATATCTCAGTATGGTATGAGGACCCATAGTATATTCAGGATGGCATGCGGAGGCTTAGGCCAGGAAGCCCACGATTAAGGGAGATACCGGTCTCCCGCCCCTAGATATGCAGGACGTGGCTGCATATCCAACATAGATTCCCTTCCAGGAGGCCAACATGCCGGAATAGGAACCAGAGGCCAGGGGGGATTGATCCTGAGACCACTTCCCTCCTAGGCAGGCGCCCTATCACTGGGATGGCCTTTGGTTCCGTTCAAGAAGGTAAAAACTTTTGTACATATGTTTACCTGAAGAAATTTTTCTGTAAGATCTTTACTAGTCTTTCCTACACTAACTTCTCTATACAACTCCGTTTTTAATGAACAAGGAGTCAAAACTATAGTATTTGTGAACACCTACACGCTCACGCTATCCGATTCTGAGTTCGAGTCACGAACCAGAATCGACAGATTTCCCTCTTTCACATATTTCACAGCCTAAAACTCGTACTAACTATTGCTTAAAACACTTTCTGTCAAAACTAGAAGCATGAGGTCGCTCTCCTCGTCGAGCTTTGCATTCTGGTGTCTCTCGACTCCTTTAGGGGTGATATTCTAACCCAAGCTTGGGGGCAGCTTGTCAAGCATAGCCCCAGCTTAGCTCTTGCCTAGCTTGTTAAGCTGCAGGGCAGCTTCCTTTACACAATATAGAAAAAAGTCTCTCTGCAATACTTTTCACTGTATAGACCTATGTACAATACGACAACGCGCCCCAGTAGATTGGCACTCTGTCATCCCACACTGATTCCAGGAACTCCACGTCCTGATCTCCTAAGTACCTTGTCTTCTGCGCTTTCCCCTTGGGAAAGAGATGCAGAAATAACTTCGCCAGGAGGCGCTTCTTCGGCTCCCGGTAAGATTCTATCTTCCAATCGTTCCTCCCCTGCCTGTCTTCCACGAAAAGGCAGGTGGTACTCCCAGGCACATGCCACGAACTCACAATCCTAGGCAAGATCTTCTTCTCGTACCAATATCCTCGGTTCTCGGACTCAGGCCTGTGAAACGCCTTACGCCATCAGTCTTCAGTCCAGGAAGACGGTCTTCCCCGAGCTACTCCTGCCTTCGCAGGTACACGGTTACGCGGTGGTAACGCTGCCCACACCTCCTCCAGAAGCCCTTGATCTGCGAGGTTCCAATTCCACAGGAAGAAGTCGAGACCCAACTCCTTGAGGAAAGGAGTGGCCTCGGCCAATTCTGCCGCTGGTAACACCAAGCCTCGCGGATGCATCGACATACCTGGAAGATCTGTTGCACTAAACCACAAGCACCTACTATGAGCTGAAGGCTCAGTTCTTCCCGAGTGCCCACAGTCTAGCTTCTACTTCTCAGAAGACGAAACTAGTCTTCCAGAAGACAGCTACTCCGTCTTCCGGGATTCTAACAGTACTTCCTAGATAGCTCTCGTCTTCCGAGCTATATCTAAACAATCCTATCTAAGCAAGGCCTCGCATGGATCACCAAGAAGACAACCCACCTTGCATTACATCCTACTTCCTATCAGAAGATACAAGATATGCGAGAAGTAGAGTATGAGAAAGGTTCAGAAGATGGTTGCGGGCTCCTGCGGTGACAGTGGCCTCTGGGAAGACACTCGGGACAGCTTCCGATTCAATGTCTTTCTCGGAAGACTTCCCGAAGTCAGACTTCCCTTCACTGGTCTCACTTGTCTTCGTCTTCCTACGCGCAAGCTATCCTCACAACAGACTCAAGACAACTGCACTCTGTTCTTCTGACTTCTCACCTCTCATACGCACTCAGAAGAAGCTTGCTGCATGATGAGAAGACATGACCCTCGACCATTCTCTCCAGATTCTGCCAGCAAGACTTCTCACAACTCTCTTCTAAGTTCGGGAAGAAGAAGGAACGGTTGCTATGGATCGGACAGAAGAGACCCGAATGGACCCTCGCGTCTTCTCGCTCATTTTGCCAGCCTTCCAGTCTTCTAGTCTCTCTAGGAAGATGGGGAGTTGAGAAGCTTGGAAGACCGGGAGGCACAGGCATAGTTCCTGACTTCCAACTTCTCGAAATAACACAACAACTCACCACTCCACTCAGGATTCGTACCAAGCCTCTCTAAACACAAAAGCAAAGCAAATCCACTCTTGATACGAATTGTGTTCAGTCGACTTCCGAAGACAGTCTTCCGAAGACGGTCTTCCGAAGACAGTCAAGTTCAAGAAGCGTCTTCCGAAGATGTTCCCATCTTCCGAATCGTCTTCTGTTCCAAGTTTCGGGGGTAGAGAGGTAGTAGGGTAGAGAAATTGATAGTTGGGGTCTCCAATTTGAGGACTAGGGGTAGGGAAGCTCGAATTGAGCTCGGGAAGAAGCAAGGAGATGTCTTGACAGAAATTGGGCAGCGCTTCCGCGTCCAATGTCTCAAATAGAAAGAATGGGGGGTGGGGGTAATCGATCAGGCTGCTTGCACACAATCAAGGAAGCGCGGGGAGTACCAGACAATGGCGAGAAGAAGTGGGAAGGGGAAAGAACAGGGGAAAGAACCTCTACAGTCTTCTTCGGCTCCCCGAGTTGCCTTCGACCTCCGCGCGCTTCTGGCTCTTGTCCTAGCTTCCAATGCGACTCCTCTCGAATGCGCCTACTGTCAATTTCGGTCCACACCTCGATTCTATCTTCGCTTCTACTCGCCACTCTCCACTGTCAGCTTCTCGGAAGCTCCACAGAAATGCCTTCGCTTTCTCTGCTGTTTGTGCTCCCGCAATTCGATCTCACTCTTCGCCTAGCTGCCAACTTACTCTCTCCTACCTCGATTCCCCGCGCACTACGTGCCTGGCAGTCATTATGGTGCCCGGGAGAAGAGGAGACGGCTTCAAATTGTTCTTACTCTATTCCTCTCTCAATGCTAGCTCACGAAGCTCACTCTCTCAATCGATCTTTTCAAGCGCTATGCCGCGAGAAGTTGGAAGGTGCCTAATGTGCTTCCTCACGCATCTTCCCCGCAGATTAGGGGTTCTCGACCTTGGGTGTCTTCCTGACCTACTTATCTATTCGGTGCGCCCCAGTAGGTACACCTACTGTCTTACCCGAAAACTCGTGGTTGGTCCTTCGTGGTCGCTGTCTTCTGGAAGACAAGTGTCTTCCGCCGTCTTCTCATCTTCCGCCGTCTTCTCGTCTTCTGAAGACGCAACTGAGAAGACGCTCTTCCGAAGACGGTCGTCTTCCGAAGAAGTCAACTTCTTATTACAAACAGCTCTTAAGATCATCTTCCTGTTAAGGAAGACGTAACCTTAAGTAACAACGCTTCTTCAGTTATACAAACAAGTTATTATTCTTAAAAATTTCAAAAATTCGTGCATCCTGTAATTTGTGGGCACCACAATATCCTCTGCAGCAGGAGATCTACCAGCTGGTACAGTTGGTGATGGTTCTGTTGCTCTCCTCCTCGTAACTCTCTTACGATCACCGTCGTCTGGTACCCCTGCGTCTAGGTCGGAAGCATCTCGTCTTCTCTTGTCTTCCACCATAGCATCTTGTTCGCTACTCGCTTCTAAAAAAGCTCGAATAGAAGTTGCATCTACTGGATCTCTCCACCCAGTAGCTCTCCTAATGCTTTCTGCACCTCTCTTCATCATTTCAACTGAGACCTCATTAGCCTGCTCAACCATAGTTGGATTAGCGCGCACCTCAACCTTCCCTGTATAGACATCAGCCTCTGCAGAACCCGCAGTCATCGCTGTAGTATTCGCACCAGTAAGTGCTGGAAGAGAATCCTCATTCCTCCTCTCCCAAAATACGTGTTAAGAGGCTGCCCCGTAGCGGTTAAATACAACCTGTTATTCTGATAATTGACTACGCCCTCTCGTAAAGCAACCGCCAAGTCTTGACAGTCTCCTTTGAGATGATCTGAGCTATCGCACCAAATACATCTTCTGGTAAAGGTTCCTCCTACAGATCGAGCACCTGGTGCAACAGGTCGTTGGTCTCTCCTCAGGTCTGCCATCTCAACCCTCAAATCTCTCAGCTGTTGAGTGAGTTCTTCTATCAAGTTATGTTGATTTCAGTTCTCAACAGGTCGCTGCTGTTGTCTAGGTCCTCTCTGTGCTGGGATAGGTACTGCAGGCGCTTGAGGAACCACTTGAGGAACCACTATAGGTGCTTGAGGAATTACTATAGGCGCTTGAGATATTGTAAGAGGAGCTACAGGAACCTGAGGAGCTACTCTCTGCTCTGGCAAGGTCTCTAGCTGCAACACCATCCTACCACGACGTTGCCTAGCAAGAGTAGATATCGCTTCCTCCACTCTCCTCCAATCAGATGTAACTCCTCCTTTAGCTCCTCGATCAGCTAACATAAAGCAAAGTCTATCTGCTGTGAACTCATCCAGAGCCCCCAAAAACAACTCCGTCTTCCTAGCATCTAGCGTCAACCTCTCTAGACCAGAAAGCTGAGAATACCTCTTCTCAAACTCACCAATTACCTCATTCAATCCCATGGAACGTCCAGGCTGACGCTCTATCCAATCCATGAGAGTTCTTCTAGTGACTCTTTCAGAGTCCTCTTCTAGAAACTCTTCTCTGAGTACACGTTCAAACAGAGTCCACCCACCTAAATGTCTTCTCTGTAAAACTCTAACCTTCTCTCTCAGTTCAGGGACAACAGTCAACTCAAAGCTTAGAATTACCTCAACTTCAGGTGCTCTGACCAACTCCATCTCGCCCACATACTCCCGCAAATACCTAGTAACATTTCTTCCATCAAATCGTCCACATCGACCAACAACTGCTTGTAGCGCCTTCGTGGATTTTTCTGCTCGACCCCTCCAATTGCAGGCTGCTGCTGAATCAAGGCAGCCAACGCCTGAAGAATTTGAGATGTATCTATGGCAGGTTGTGTTGATATAGTCCCAAGCTCTAGTAGATCGACGGCTACCATTAGCCGGAGTGGTTAGGGTTGTTAGAGTTAGTTAGAGGGCTAACCCACCATTAGGGTTTCCCTTGTTCTCACCTCACCTATATATACAGAGAGAGGCAAAGCCTCTCTCATCTCATTCCTATTTTACTTCCTTGTCTACTCGCTCTCTCTCTTCTTGGAGTGTCCTCGAAGTATCGATCTTTCTACATGGTATCAGAGCTGGTGAGAGCGTGTGTCCCTTGCTGATGAGCAAGATGGAGATTGGAGTACAGGAGAGAGCAGCCGGAGTTGTGCCTGATGTCGAGCACTATCCTGCTGATGCGTTCGGGTGAGGCGAAACCGTTTCTTTCGCCACCAGAAACTTTGAACGCAATTTCGGAGGCCTAGACGATTTTTTCTCGCTGTTTTCTGTCGACCAGCCCTAATAAGGCTGTCTTGTTCAGAAGGTGCGAATTGTGTACTAGGCCAAGTTTCAGTCGATTTGGAGATTTCCAGCGGCAGATTTTCAAACGGATCTTTTTCGACCAAAACGAAAGTTTTAGGACTTGAGTCCAAAACTAATCCTGTTTCCTAGCTATTTGAAAATTTCTGAAAATTTCAAGGGGTCGCACGCCCATTTTCGACCTCATTTGGTCTAGTTTCGACCTTTCTTGGTGTGTTCTTTCGACGTTTCCGTTTCGTACACCTACAGTTCGCGCACAGGTTCTTTTCTCATTGTCGTTGCAGGAGGAGTTCGCGGAGTCGCCTCGTCGTGACTTGTGATAACTCTTGATCGCGCGGTGGGGAGAGACAAGTTTCGTGCAGTTTCTGGGAGGTTTTCCGCGTACAGAACAGTGCAATTTCGACATTGCAGCTATGGCGGAGTCTGTGTCTTTGATCACTGGAGAGAAACTCGACAAGAACAACTACCAAGTGTGGAAGTTCCGGATGAAGACCTTCTTGCAGGGACAAGATCTATGGGATCTTATCACTGAGGAGGAGAAAGCGCCTGAAGTGCCAATTTCTGATCCGAAATTCAAGGAGTGGAAGAAGCGCTCATATCAGGCTCTTCACTGCATCGCGCTGACAGTTTCAGCATCGATGATCGGTCACATCCAGGATTGTGATACGCCCAAGAAAGCTTGGGATGCACTCGCGTATCTGTTTCAATCCGGAACAGAGGCGCGGAAGCTGCAATTGCTGCAGCAGTTCAATACCGTGAAGAAGGGGTCGATGTGCATAAACGACTATGTGAACGGGGTCAAGCAGCTCGCGGATCAGTTATCTTCTGTCAAAGTCGAGATTGATCCCATTGTCTTGATCGGAGCCACATTGCAGGGACTGCCTGCAGAGTACAAATAGTTCATAACATCGATTTCGACCAGAGAACCTCTTCCGCGGTTTGATGAGCTTGTTCCTATGATGTTAGGAGAGGAGGTGCGCCTACTGGGGAGTTCTACTTCGACGGGTCAGCAAGAATCTGTCTATTTTGCAGGTTCTGGAGGATCTCGAGGTAGGGGTCGTGGCAAAGGTGCTGGACGTGGACGGGGTCACGGACAGCAACAGCAATCGCAGCAGCAGCAGAACCAGCAGAACCAGCAACAGTCTGGTGGTTCCAACAACAATCAGAGAAGAGCGCCTGGTTCCTGCAACTACTGCAAGAAACAAGGCCACAATGCGAATCAGTGCTACAAGAAGCAGAACGATCAGAGACAACACGACAACAACCGCCAACAAGATAACAGCAACCAGCAAGGCTATGCAGTCACTGAGCATGTCTATTCGGAGCAATTGGTGATTACTACGCATCAGAGTTATGCGGCTTTCGAGCCACAGACTGACTGGGTGATCGACTCCGGCGCCACCAGTCACATGACTCCCCATCGGGAGTGGTTTAGTTCACTCGAGCCTGTGGAGACTCCACAGTTTATGGTGACAGGAGATGACACCAAGCGCAAGATCCAGCACAAGGGTAACATTCCACTTGACATTCCTGCCTCAACGTTTACTGGTATACGGAATGTCTTACATGTACCTACATTGACTAGAAACCTGCTATCTGTAGGACAGTTGATAGAGCAGGGTCTGCAAGTGCGCTTCAATAAAGATGGATGCTTTATTGAAGATTCGAATGGCACTGTCATAGCTCGAGGTATCAAGAGTGATAGGCTGTTTAAACTAGATGCATCTGTGCCTAAGTTACAGGCTGCCATGTATGGACAGAGTGGTCCAGTAGTGTCTGATATTGACATCTGGCACAAGCGATTGGGCACATGAACTTTCAGAGGCTGAAAAGCCTTCCGAGTTCTGACCTGGTTATAGGTCTGCCCAAATTCGAATCCAGTGAGCCCATTGGAGTCTGTGCAGCATGTCAATTCGGCAAGCAAGCTAGACAGCCCTTTAAGGGATCAGGCAGTAGAGCGAACAAGCTTCTGGAGCTTGTTCACACTGATGTATGGACTGCTTCTAAGCCAAGTATGACCGGTTTTCAGTACTTCGTGTCGTTCATTGATGATCTTTCGCGTTATACTTGGATCTATTTGTTGAGAAACAAGTCCTCTGCCGAAGTACTGTCAGCATTCCAGACTTTCCGCAAGTTGGTGGAAAAATAATCTGGAGCATCTATCCTCTGTTTGAGATCTGATGGAGGAGGCGAGTTTCTTTCTGGAGAGTTCGATGCATATCTGCGTGAGCATGGTATCCGGCGCCAGAAGACCTGCAGTTACAGTCCGCAGCAGAACGGGGTTGCGGAGCGCAAGAATCGACACATAGCAGAAGCTGCTCGTGCGATGTTGAACGAGAAGACCATGCCTAGACCTTACTGGGCAGAAGCTGTTTCATGTGCGGTGTATCTGATGAACCGGATGTCTACAGCGGCAGTCCACAGCAAGACACCGATGGATGTCTTCACAGGCAGTAAGCCTGATTACTCTTTCCTTAAAGTTTTCGGATGTATCTGTTATGTGCACATACCTGATGAAAGACGTAAGAAACTAGATCCGAAAGCAGATAGATGTATCTTCCTTGGTTATGCTTCTGATACGAAAGGATATAGGTGCTACAATCCTTCGTCCAAGCAGTTCTATATCAGTAGAGATGTCGTGTTTGATGAGCTACAGTCTTGGTTTGCACCTGCACATGTGATAGCCATCCCTGTACCTACTGTAGAACCAAGGAGTCAGTCCACTGTAGTACCTCAGAGTAGTACGTTGAGTGGAGGATCTGGAGAAGTCACTGATTCCAGATCAGAATCTGTTGCACATAGAGCTGTTGTTAACGCTGGAGTCCACGTAACACAGCCTAGTGGAACTAGTGTAGTTTCTACACAGGATGAGCACGTGCTATTGCAGCGTATGTTTGACTCATCCAGATATGTGGATCTTCCACATCCCCTGGATACTTTGTCCTAGACCTTGGCGTCTACGTCAGATCAGTTGCAAGGGGAGGTGACTAGTGCACCGATTACCTCTCGCAGATCTGAGCGGCCAAAACATCCAGTGAGTAGGTATATGCATGAAGGTTTTCTTGCTGCGCACCATGCATATATGGCCAATGTTCTTCAGGAACAGGAACCGAGTTCGCTTGAGGAGGCAATGCACAAGGCCCAATGGGTAAGTGCTATGGAAGCTGAACTTGCTGCGCTTCATCACCAACAGACTTGGGAGTTGGTAGACTTACCTCAGGGTAAGAAAGCGATTGGTTGCAGGTGGGTCTTCAAGGTCAAGCGCAACTCGGATGGTACCGTGTGTCGGTACAAGGTCAGATTGGTAGCTAAGGGCTACGCACAGCAACATGGAGTGGATTTTGAGGAGACCTTTGCTCCTGTTGCGAAGATGGTGACTATTCGAACAGCAGTTGCAGTTGCAACTCAGAAAGGTTGGAAGATGCACCAGATGGACTTCAAGAACGCCTTCCTCAATGGCGATCTTGAGGAGGAGGTCTACATGCAGCAACCTCCTGGTTATGAGGATCCTAAGTTCCCTTCCCGTGTATGTAAGTTACGGAAGGCTCTCTATGGTCTGAAACAGGCACCAAGAGCATGGTATGCAAAGATCAATTCTTACTTGCAGTCTCTTGGTTTCCACCTGTGTAGTTCAGACTCTACCTTGTATTCATTGAGAATACGAGACCGGATTGTTGTGATCACCATCTATGTTGATGACTTGATCATTACCGGTAACTTTGAGGAGCTTATTTCTCAGATCAAGGATCACTTGAAATCCGAGTTCGAGATGATGGACTTAGGAGAACTCAAGTACTTCTTTGCTGTGGAGTTCATTAGAGATGGGAAGGATGTTTGGCTTGTACAACGACAGTATGCTCTCAGTATGCTTGAGAGATTTGGTATGCTTGATTGCAAACCCATTGCTACACCATTACAGCAAGGGGTAAAGCTAGGAGCAGAGGATGGTGAGTTGCTGGATGATCCACGCATGTACAGACAGATGGTTGGGAGTCTTATCTACTTGACCATCACCAGACCAGACTTGAGCTATGCTGTCGGTCTGATTAGTCAATTCATGCAGTCACCACAGAGACCACATTTTGAGGCTGTCAAGCGGATCCTCCGCTACGTGAAGTTCTCGATGCAGTACGGACTTCACTATCGATACGGTGGACCATTGTTGTTACATGGCTACACAGATGCTGATTGGGCAGGAAGTGCCGACAGGAGATCCACGTCAGGTTACGCTTTTGGACTTGGAAGCGCTGCTATAAGCTGGGCTTCTAAGAAGCAATCCACAGTTGCTTTGTCATCCACGGAAGCAGAGTATCGAGGAGCAACGAACGCAACATGCGAATCGATTTGGCTTCGATGTCTGCTATCTGATATTGGTGTGGAGTGTACAGATCCTGTTGTTGTATATACAGACAACATTAGCAGCATGAAGTTAGCTAGTAATCCTGTTTTCCATGCTAGGACGAAACACATTGAGGTGCACTATCACTTTATTAGAGAGAAGGTCCTTGCAGGAGAGATTGAGCTCAGTTATGTGAGCACATGAGATCAAGTTGCCGATATCTTCACTAAGGCGTTGCCTAGAGATAAGTTTGATGCTTTCAGACATTGTCTAGGAGTACAAGATGTAGAGATGAGCTTGAAGGGGAGTGTTGATATAGTCCCAAGCTCTAGTAGATCGACGGTTACCATTAGCCGGAGTGGTTAGGGTTGTTAGAGTTAGTTAGAGGGCTAACCCACCATTAGGGTTTCCCTTGTTCTCACCTCCACTATATATACAGAGAGAGGCAAAGCCTCTCTCATCTCATTCCTATTTTACTTCCTTGTCTACTCGCTCTCTCTCTTCTTGGAGTGTCCTCGAAGTATCGATCTTTCTACAGGTTGTGCTGCTGCTGGAACCACCGTAGGTCCTCCTTGAGAACCAACTCCATCCTGACCAGGAGTCCCTTGAACATGAGCATCTTGCGCAGCAGCCACCCCTTGTACAGCAGCGGTGTGATCCATTTTCAACCCAATCTAGCCAATTCTCCAAATCGATCACCCCAATTGCTCTCAGTGGAAGCACCAAAATGTCGGAGCGAGAGTCTTTCTTGGGGAGGGCGGACCTCCTGACTGTGATCTATCAAGAAGAGACCAGAAGAGAAAGACAAGTAGTCGTTGACGATGAGATCTCCAAAACCTCGCTTCTTGCGTCCACCAATTACAAAAATAAGCACTCAAACACACCTTGGGTACACAGATAGGTCTCGCAAGATTCAATTAACTTTATTTCAGTGTCGGCTGCACCATCAATTTCTCCAACTGTACAGAAAATCTCTCTCTTCTTCTCCTGCGCACCTCTCTCTCCCGTCAAACCAAAAGTCTACCCAGTATGTCTCAATCCGGACCTAATAGAGAAATTCAGGCCCCTCAATCTTATTCCTCTCCTTGCCCCAACTGAAACTCTCAGAAATCTGATCCAACGTCGATCAAAAGTCCTTTGTAGATTTTCAAACAATCTCTCTCAATAGAACTGTCTCCTGAGAGTAATTTCTCCCCAGAACAGTTTATTTAAACAACGTCCAAGCCTAAAACTCCTGCCTCTCTCCCTTACGATGCTCTCCCAATTCAATCTGTGAGCAAATTGACCTTCTCCAGCCTCCTTGCTTCTCTTGCGTGTCCTCAACCCCCAAATCCCTAATCCTCTTCCTTCCGCCTCAGTTCTCTCAAAAAAATCCCTTGACAAAGTGTCCCCAATCCCAAGCCGCCGCAGGTATTTAACCTAAAAGTTAAGGCCCCAGCTTAAGCTGCCCCCCTGCTGTCCTTATAAGTGCACTCACTTATAAGAAGCAGGGCCCTAGCTTAAGCTACCCCCCTGCTGTCCTTATGCGTACAGAGCTTTATTTACAAAGTTGGCCCCTTTTTAAAATAAGTTTCACAGTTGTCTCCACAAACTCTACCCCTTCACTAATAAAGGTTCTCATAGCCTCATTCCCCATCTTAAGCTGACTCGATGGTTATTTAACAAATTAACAAAAGTTTCCTGTGCTCTTGATGCCATCTTGATGTCATCTTGAATATACTACAAGCCATCCAATGTAGGCCGAAGCCCCAACACTTATGAGGCTGCCCCACAGGACTTAGAGCCCCCCCATATGCGCACCAGGTATCTCCCATAGTATATTCAGGATGGCATGCGGAGGCTTAGGTCAAGAAGCCTACGATTAAAGGAGATATCGGTCTCCCGCCCCTAGGTATACAGGACATGGCTGCATACCCAACATAGACTCCCATCCGGGAGGCCAACATGCCAGAATAGGAACCAGAGGCCAGGAGGGATTGATCCTAAGACCACTTCCTTCCTAGACAGGCGCCCTATCACTGGGATGACCTTTGGTTCCGTTCAAAAAGCTTTTACAGTCTGTACATATGCTTTACTAAGGAAATCTTCCTGTAAAGTCTTTACTAGCTTTCTCTACGCTAACTTCTCTATACAACTCCATTTTAAACGAGTAAAGAGTCAAAACTATAGTACTTGTGAACATCTACACACCTACGCAATCAGATTCTGAGTTCGAGTCACGAGTCAGAATCGACAGATTTCCCTCTTTCGCATATTTCTCAGTTTAAAACATGTGTTAACTATTACTTAAAGCACTTTCTGTCAAAACTGGAAGCACGAAGTCGCTCTCCTTGTCGAGCTCTGCATTCTGGTGTCTTTTGACTCCTTTAGGGTGATATTCCAACTCAAGCTAGGGGGCAGCTTGTCAAACACCACCCCAGCTTAGCTTCTGCCCAGCTTGATAAACTACATGGCAGCTTCTTTTACACAACAAAGAAAAGATCTCTTTGCAACTAGTTTTCACTGTACAGACACATGTACAACACGACATTAGGGGGCAGCTTGTCAAGCACCACCCCAGCTTAGCTCCTGCCCAGCTTGATAAGCTACAGGGCAGCTTCTTTTACACAACAAAGAAAAGATCTCTTTGCAACTAGTTTTCACTGTACAGACACATGTACAACACGACAACGTATGTAGCAATCTCCTCATATATGCGTCGAGAGTGGATAGAGAGCACCGCCACACTATTTTTCACTTCTACCAATCTACTCACATTGTCTTACCAACCGACAACTGACTATACAGACATACACTCTTCAAACAAATCAGAAACCACTTCGTCTTCAGGTAGAACTCCTACACGCCACAACTCTGATATCTGCTTCACCATCCATCTTTTTGTATTTTTCTCATATCTTCAACTCTTGTAAATCAACTCCACCCATCTGCCTCAAACATCAACAATCTAGACTATCAACTCTGTACACTACATCTGTCTCCAGATCTTTGTACATGTCTCGCTTCCAACTCTGACGGGATCTCAACAGTAGGTTCTACACCTCTGTCTTCTCGCTCTACAGGAGTGGACTGCGAAAACCCTTACATCTCTTCATCTGAGAATCTCTAAGGGTTTGTCGGTTCCGCTCATGTCTTGAGCGAACCGTCAAAAACTGTACTGAGTATCTATCATCAGGACCCCGAACTCTGACATAATGAGACCCATCATTCATCACCTTTGTTTCCATTCGAACAGTAGTGATGTTTGGTTGGCCCAGTATGACAAGATAGGAGGTAGACGACTGTACAAAGAAATGCTGATCAACCTCTACATCTCCAATTCTTACACGCATATTAGGACAAACTCCGTACAACTCATCCTTCTGATTATTTGCTGCACGAAGTACCCAACCATGATTCCTTTCGAGTGGCCACTGCCCCTTCTCATACACCTCCTTGGAAATGATGTTGATCTCCGACCCGTGATCGACAAGTGCAGGTACTGGTTCAGAAAGTCCTCCAAGCCGAACCTGCGTCTCTGTTGTCGCTCGTGCCCAGTGCTTCTCTTTGAAATCGCTGTCTGCACTTGACCTATCCTCCTCAAACTCTTCATCTTCATTCTCAATAACAGCTGGACCAGCAACCCATGCCTCATACTTATCACCTCTGAACCGATCAACACCAATAGCATCTACGGCTCCAATCATCTGACTACTTACTTGTTCAGTCAATACCTGTCTCTTTCTCTTCATGACGTCTGTTATCAACTCATGAAACTCTCTCTTTGCGATACCAAGCACTTCATGAAGAGTAAACTCAACTCTAGCATCCAAAATGTGTTGCTCTAGAACAGCACGCAAGTCTGTTTCTGTTCCGATGTCTGCAGCTAGCTTGTAAGCTGGAGCTTTCCCTTTCTGCTGTGCTGTGAACCTCTTCCCCCGTACTCTATCTGTAACAGTAGGTTCTTGTGATAAATCCTGTACACCTTCCATAGGATCCACTGCAAGTGATGGAGCTGTAGAGGTAGAGGGTATATCTTCTGCAGCAGGTACCCTACCAGTTGGTACAGATGGGATGGTTCCGCTGCTCTCCTCCTCGTAACCCTTCGACGGTCATTGTCCTCTGGTACTCCTGCATCTAAATCAGAAGCATCCCGTCTTCTTTTGTCTTCGATCATGGCATCTTGTTCACCACTCGTCTCTAAAAACGCTCGAATAGAAGTTGCATCTACTGGGTCTCTCCATCCAGTAGCTCTCCTAATACTTTCAGCACCTCTCTTCATCATTTCAACCAGAATCTCAACAGCTTGCTCAACCATAGTTGGATTAGAGCGCATCTCAACTCTCCCTGTATATACATCAGCCTCCGCAGAACCCAGTCATCGCTGTAGTGTTCGCACCAGTAAGTGTTGGAAGGGAACTCCTCATTCCTCCTCTTCCAAAATATGTGTTCAGAGGCTGCCCAGTGGCAGTGAGATACAACCTGTTGTTCTGATAGTTGACTACGCCCTCTCGCAAAGCAACCGCCAAGTCTTGACAGTCTCCTCTGAGATGATCTGGGCTGTCACACCAAATACATCTCCTGGTAAAGGTTCCTCCTACAGGTCGAGCACCTGGTGCAATTGGTCGTTGGTCTCTCCTCAAATCAGTCATCTCAACCCTCAAATCTCTCAATTGTTGGGTGAGCTCTTCAATTAGGTTATTTTGATTTCGGTTCTCAACATGTCGTTGTTACTGTCTAAGCCCTCTCTGTGCTGGGATAGGTACTGCAGGCGCTTGAGGAACCGCTTGGAGAACTACCACAGGTGCTTGAGGAATCACTATAGGTGCCTGAGGTATTATAGGAGCCTGAGGAGCTACTCTCTGCTCTGGCAAGGTCTCTGTCACGACATCCTACCACGACGTTGTCTAGCCAGAGTAGATACTGCTTCTTCCACTCTCCTCCAATCAGATGTAACTCCCCCTTCAGCTCCACGATCAGCCAACATAAAACAAAGTCTGTCCGCTGTGAACTCATCCAGAGCCCCCAAGAACAACTCCGTCTTCCTAGCATCCAGCGTCAACCTCTCTAGACTAGAAAGCTGAGAGTACCTCTTCTCAAACTCACGAATTATCTCATTCAATCCCATGGAACGTCCAGGCTGACGTTCTATCCAATCCATGAGCGTTCTTCTGGTGACTCTCTCAGAATCTTCTTCTAGAAACTCTTCTCTCAGTGCACGTTCAAACAGAGTCCACCCACCTAAATGTCTTCTCTGTAAATTTCTCACCTTCTCTCTCAATTCAAAGACAACAGTCAACTCAAAGCTTGGAATTACCTCAACTTCAGGTGCCCTGACCAACTCCATCTCACCCACATACTCCCGCAGGTACCTAGTAACCTCTCTTTCATCGAATCGCCCACATCGACCAACAATTGCTTGTAATGCTCTTGTGGACTTCTGCTCAGCTCCCCCAATTGCAGGCTGCTGCTGAATCAAGGCAGCCAACGCCTGAAGAATCTCAGACGTGTCTACAGCAGGCTGTGATGTTGCTGTTGGAACCACCGTAGACCCTCCTTGAGAGCCAATTCCATCTTGACCAGGAGTCTCTTGAACAAGAGCACCTTGAGCAGCAGCTACACCTTGTACGGTAGCACTGTGATCCATCTTCTCCCTTGTATGCAAATCTCAACCTCAGCAACCTCAGCGATTAATCACCCCAAGATGACTTTAGTGGAAGCACCAGATTTATGTCGAGGAGAGTCCTTCTCAGGAAGGGCGAGCCTTCTGGCTGTGATAATTCGTGAGGTAGGAGTAGAAATCGAATACCAAGACAAGAGCCAAGGCTGGTAGTACACAACGGCTGAAGTCATTCACAAAGACTACTCTCTGACCATAGGTCACTTGCTATTTTTCTGATCAAGTCTCAGGAGACAGATCCACCTTCAAACACAGCAGATAAGAGAAACCTGAACTCACGATGCTTTATTTCTCTTCCAAACACACTCAATAGTCTTCCACATACATCAATTTACAACCTATCTCTACTCAGCGCTTTACGTTGATCACCACAGATGCCAAACAGCCAATTCCCACTCAACTAGTCTTCTCTCCAGCAGATTTCTCTCCAAAACCCACAACCTATGAAGATCTGAAACCCCAACGCCTTGTATCCCTTCTTACAACAGCTTCAGTACTGAAATTTCTCAGAAGAACCTGATCTTCTCAGTCTCTATCTTCTCCTCCGCTCAGATAGATGCTCCTAGCTCACCAGATTCACCTCAAACAGCCTAGTAGGTAAATTCAAGCTCTTCCAACTCTTAATCCTCCCTCTGCGTCAATCTCCCAACTAAAACTATCAGGAATTTAACCCCACATCGATCAAAAGTCCTCTGCAGATTACCAAACGATCTCCCTCAATAAAACAACCTCCTGTCCGTTCAGAATGTAGTTCTGACTCCAAATTGTATAATAGATAAAGTTCTCGCTCCCAAACACTTGTCCGCCTCAGTTCTGTCAGCAAAATTGATCTCTCCGAGCCTCCAAGCTTCTCCTGCACTTCCCTGATCCTAAATCCCTAATTCCTTCCTTCCGCTTCAGCTCTCAGCTCTTAGTCCAAAAATCGCTTGAAAAGTGTCACCGATCCCAAGCCGCCACAGGTATTTAACCTAAAAGTTAAGGCCCCAGCTTAAGCTACCCCCTGCTGTCCTTATAAGCGCACTCACTTATCAGAAGCAGGACCCTAGCTTAAGCTGCCCCCTGCTGTCCTTATGCGTACAGAGCTTTATTTACAAAGTTGGCCCTTTTTTAATACAAGTTTCACAGTTGTCTCCACAACTCTACCCCTTCACTAATAAAGGTTCTCATAGTCTCATTCCCCATCGCAAGCTAACTCGATGGTTATTTAACTAATTAACAAAAGTTTCCCGTGCTCTTGATGCCATCCTGAATATACTACAAGTCATCCAATGTAGGCCGAAGTCCCAACACTTATGAGGCTACCCCACAGGGCTTATAGCCCTCCCATATGCGCACCAGGTATCTCTCATAGTATATTCAGGATGGCATGCGGAGGCTTAGGCCAGGAAGCCCACGATTAAGAGAGATACCGATCTCTCGCCCCTAGATATGCAAGACGTGGCTGCATATCCAAATAGACTCCCTTCCAGGAGGCCACCATGTCGGAATAGGAATCAGAGGCCAGGAGGGATTGATCTTGAGACCACTTCCCTCCTAGGCAGGCGCCCTATCACTGGGATGGCCTTTGGTTCCGTTCAAGAAGGGAAAATTTTCTGTATATATGTTTTCTTGAGGAAATTTTCCCGTCTTGTCTTTACTAGTCTTTCCTGCGCTAACTTCTCTATACAACTCTATTTTTAATGAACAAGGAGTCAAAACTATAGTATTTGTGAACACCTACACACTCACGCTATCAGATTCTGAGTTCGAGTCACGAGTTAGAATCGACGGATTTCCCTCTTTCGCATATTTCTCAGTTTAAAACCCGTACTAACTATTGCTTTAAACACTTTCTGTCAAAACTGGAAGCATGAGGTCGCTCTCCTCGTCGAGCTCTGCATTCTGATGCCCTTTGACCTCTTTTAGGGTGATATTTCAGTCTAAGTTAGGGGTCAGCTTATCAAGCATGGCCCCAGTTTAGCTCTTGCCCAGCTTGATAAGCTAGGGCGCAGCTTCCCGAACAAATGCTGGTTGAGTGTCTTCTGAAGTTCCGTTTCATCATGTGGAATGTCACGCACTACGACAGCGCCCGACCTTGAGAATGAGGGTCATGATATTACTCACTACAAATGTGTCTCCGTGAGACAAGAGATAGTTTGACTCTTGAGACACGTGAGACACATCTTCTATTCGATACCTTAGCTATTGATGGATCTTATGGACTACAGTCCTCTTTGACAAGACACCACTTCCTATAGGTTCTTCATGCGCTATTAGTTGATCTTTCCATCTCACGCGATACTAGAGCTCGATTCCGCTCTTGTCCGACAAGGATGCAAGCTCATGGCTCATAGCTTGACCTTGCATTAGAGTCTTCGTACTCGCACCGACTATCTTCTCTATAACGATGAGGTTCTGCTTAAGTTTGGTCAGCTTGTTACTTCAACATTATCTATATGCGAGTGCGGTATCTAGCTTGACATATCAGATCGACACTTCGCTCGCTGTCCTCACTAGAGATCGGAAAGCTACTCATGATGTCATTAGAGACATTCTGTTTGCTATAGCACGAGAGAGTAGTTACATGACATGGAGAGAGCATTGGTATGTCTTTCAAAAGAGAGGGTCAGTGAGAGTTTACCGGTACATGATGAGAGAGGATCAAGTCTCAGTGACAGATGTGGTTATCACGGATCCGACACGGGACTCAGTGGCGGCACATGTGATCACTCATCTCTCAAGATGAGCTGCAAGCATAGCGACATCAGCGAATGTGATCAAGTATAAGGTTATGCAGAAAGGACATCATTTCATCCTCTAGCCTTGGAGATTTATAGATCGACAGCATCGGAGATCAACGTTATGCCAGAGCTTATCATGAGAGGCGTCAATGGTCCACTTTTTCTTTCTTTTTGCACTACGTTCTTTAGACAATGAGTTTTCATTGCTCTACAGAGAGCTTTAGCAGACGCGATCCACAAAAGAGCAATTGCAATAGGTGATGCTACTTCATGTGCACCTGTTGTATACATGAGTTTTGATTTACCGGTGTGTGATATTTGAAGAGTGATAGACGAAGTTAGAGCTACTGATAGAATTGCCTAGCCCCGATGTTCTTCTTCCTTTGGGAAGTTGGTTGCTTTGGCCTTGGATCCCTCTTTCCTTTTTTCGACTGGATGGGGTCTTTCCATCCGTTGGCTATTCATTGCGTCGCGTGTTTACCGTTTAAGTGCGATATGAAGGTTGTTGTGTTATTGTTAAAGTTCTCACAAGAGCTCCTTGGCAATAGATGACAGTGAAGAAGAACGTGAAACTCCGATGTACATACGATTTTTAGATTTGAATGATTTTTAGATTTAACACTCGCATCCACCCACTCATGACTGCCAATCTTCTCTTCAAAGTTCAAACACAGAAGAAATCTCCGCTCTGGACTTTCGACTTTGTGAAGATTGTCAAGGAAAACACGAGGTTCCTGATTGTAGAGATATCGTGTGTCCAACAGATGCAAGAAAGACAAACAACCACGAGAACAAGTTTCACAAGATATACCAACCCTCACTTTATGTACACTCTCGTTTTTTTTTTCTTTATGAACACAAACTGAGAAATAGACTGAGTAATCTATAATTTGCACCCAACTTCCTAAAACAAGTCTTTGAATCCCAACCTAGACCCAAAACTACCAAAGTGCAGCTCAAAGCAAAAGAATCATCCCTTTGTTAACAAAAAGCTTTGCACCAGTATCCCACGATTCAAACCTTGATCCAAACAACATCCATGTACAAGTCCTTAGCTAAAACTAGCTACCACAAGCCACACCTAATAAACAGAACTCTAACGAGTCCAAAAGGACAGAAATCAAAAAAGTATACCTACAACCGCAAAACATATCGCTTGATCTGAGATTCGTGTTCTTTGATAGATAGATCTGGCTATCTTGATCCCATTGACACCCCAAACAAGCAGTTTGGAGTTCCTCTCGTAGAGAACAATGAGAAATTTGATCACAAGAAGTGAAAAATTGACATAAATCGTTCTTTTACGGCTTAACTTCACTCACCACGCACAACAAACAACGATCTATGTACGATCTTCTCTTATGCGTAGAAAAAGATCTCTAGATCGCATAGGCACCAAGAACGAAGAGCTTGGCTCATCGATTACGAAGAACAACTCAATCTTAGGTCGTAAGCGAAAAAAATCTGACGTACGTGTCTCCCTACGAGTCAATTTTCCACACATCTCTCAAATCGCTCGATGAAACTTTGTATCATTTTCAATTTCTTGACGAACTCGGTGTTTTGATCTCGATAGATTCAAGGACAACAAGTTTGGACGTTGGAACAGCTCGAAAAGTCCAACTCTCCTTCGCACGTCATTGATGCACTTCATTTTTCTTTTCCTATGTCCCAGTTCTCTCCATAACACACACCACAATCCATCTCTTCACAAACTATCTTAACCAAAACGTAGCTTACATAGATTTGAACTCGATGACATCTTGTGCACATGCATTGGACCTATCAATCCTCTAAAACGTTAGTCGATAAGTCGTAGACACAAGCTAACTTCTTAAGATGCCCCCTTACATTAGTTCATCATACGTGAGGTTTTCACAAATAATGACCAAGCAGCCCCCTTGCGTCGTTAGTATAGTATCAAGAATCACAAATATCCGATCAGCATCGATAAGCTAGAACATAGCTTGATTTTCTCATCTTTCGAACCTCATAGCTTTGTCATCAATGTAAAATGAGATAAATGAAGTGCAAATGAGAAGCTAGCAATGAGCTCTATCACTTGGTGCAATGAAAGTGGAGATTTGAAAGTTCTGTAAAAAGTCTATTTTCAGTCTTATGAATGTCTTTGGAGCAATAATGCATAACATCGAATTTTGATTTTGATATAGGAGTCGGTCCATGATACGACATCCCTTGCATCATCCATGTGATAAAATTTTGAGAGTGACAATCTTTGTGTTGTCATCGAACTCTTGCTCAAGATCGCTTGCGCTTCACCTTGCAACACCTCGTTGCGCTAGTCTCCAAGTCGACCTTCGTGCTATGTGTCTTCTCGCTCTTTGGACCATCACTTTTATGCTCGTGCAAATGTGCTAAGATGTAAGAAACATAAAGCTAACTTCGCATGGAGACGTGTCTGTTGATATGACATGGTCACTAAGGTAACGATCAATTGCCTATGGGAGATCCAATCAAGAAACATATTCATGAAGAAGGGGCTGATCAAGCTTGACAAACGAATTGGGGCTGATCAAGCAAATTGCTGGAAACAGATGACAATCAAGAAGAACTTGAAAACTCGTATGAATGGCATGTGAAACCAAACCCATAGCAGCTCTCTACAGCAACACGTGAAGGACCATTTTTGTTAAACCATACGGTACAGATGACCAGCGTAGTATTGTATGTCCTGAGAACGCTTCTCCTTCGCAAGACAGACGTATGTCCACTTCCATACTACTGGAGGTGTAATCGGACTTTAACCCAAAGCTCAGTTGACAAGAGCCTCAGTGAGAGCTACAACAACTGTCGACTGAATACAAAACCTCAGTCAACCGTGTGTTCAGCACAAAGCAAACTATTCTTTCATCTTTTACTAAACAAGACCGTGGACGGGACACAAACAATGGCTTATCACAATATTTAAAATGTCAAATGTGAAAATCGAAAAGGAAGAAGGTGATTTTTTGTCATATAGAGAAAGGCTGGACGGAGTTTTTGTGGAAACCGGAAAAAGAAAAAGAAAGGAATAGAACCGAATAAATCACTGACACATAGCTCCGTAATTCTACAGCAAACTTGGACTTTGAAGATAGATCATCATTCCTTCTCTTCCAAGAATTTGAAGGAAAGAGTAATTACTTGAAATTCCATCATTCAAGAGTCTCCAAATTTGATGAGAGGGTGTTGCAGAGCTGCTCGCAGAGAAATTTGTGAGGATGAAGACCGAGATAAAGAATCGGTGTCAAATTTCTCCCTGTCACGTTTGAGAATGTTGACCACGAGTTAGTGTCATCTTCGCTTCATAAGCCCATGCATGGTATGTACTACTTGGACGTGGACACGTACAAGAACATTCTTCACAAGCTTCTTGTAAAGATTATCCACGACTGTTGCTAGATTTGATCAGTCGCTCCACACGACGCAAGATTGGATCTCAGCGGGATGTCAAGATTCTGTGAGGAACAAATAGGGGTTCTCAAACCATACCCCGTCAGATTGAAAACGGGAATAGGGTTAGTAGAGGTAACTTGCTTATGTCATAGTTGTAAGAGAAAACGACGACATGTTTGAAGGAGTCTGTAAACAAGTTTACGTCTTTGAGAGTCTTTATGACCCTTCTCGAAACTTGAACTGAACTTCCCATAAACTGTTTAACTATGGGACTTACGTCAAGTGACATAAGTTTGTTACAGGATATCTCTTGAGGTGCCCTGTAACGTTTACATTGGGTTGCCGTGACGTGCATTACGACAACTAACTTCTAGAGTTACGACTGAAGTTTGAGACCTCCTAATGCCCCGGAATTCGAACGTGACAGGATCCTTGAAACTGTATCCTTCGTTCCTTTACTGACTTGCAGTAATCCTTTCCTAATCCTTGTCTCATTCGAATCTCTTAGCACATTGCTTGTCATTCTCAAACGCCACGCCACCACAAGCAAAAAGACCCTGAGAGAGGAAATTAAGATAAACAAGTAATAACTTGATTTTGTGAAAGTAAGTTGACCACTTTAACCTTGCGTAAACTATATATTATGCATCTCAAGCGCATCGAGGGAACGTGTAGACAAAGACAAGCCTCGGAATAGGGTGAATTTGCACTTTTAAAGGCGTTTTGTTAGCTCTGTTTCTTTTCTAGAATGTAGTAAGTCGTTTCCCTTACAGAACAATATTAATTTTCCTCAAAGAAGCGATATACATATGTCATATAGTTTGGTAAAATCTCTCTAGTCTATCTTTGAAACATGCATTAAACTTCGAGAACTTCTCTTGTTGGTATAGGAAAATATAAAACATTATATAAGGAATTTTATTATCAATGAATATGAAAATTTGATTTTTCAAAAATATTAAATGATAGACGAACCGGAAATTACAAACATATCTAAACAACACCCATAATCATAGCGTGTAAACACACACTTCTGAATCTTCAACCCCGAAAGAATTAGATCAAATGAATATTAATTTATGATAAATATTATTTTTTTACTCAATCTTTCTTCATGAAAAGGTTAGGTAATAAACTGATGACCATGTTACATTCTCCATCTGAAAATGGATAAGGTTATTATTATTATAAGTATTCTTCACAAATGATCAAAATCTTATTCCCACAAGTATTTCAAACACCATTCTCCTGAAGGCATGTATATGTGAATCTTGTTTATATAAAACCCTCAGTGTGGGTATAATAGTAGGAAAAGGAATATTTCTTTTTTCTCCCGTGTAAAGAGAATTTTCTGTTCAATTTGTTCAGCGAAACCACAAAACCTTCGTTCGAACATTCTCAATCGATACTCAACAGTTGGTTTTGAAGCGAATACAGATTGAAAAGTTTGGATTCGTGTAAGGGCTTGTGAATTCGCTCTCAAGCTATTCGGGAATGTAAGATAAGAGAGTAAGAGCAGAGAATTTCAAATGCTCGAAAAGATGGTTACAGACGGCAGTCATGTTATAGATGATATTGAACCAAAATGGGAGATAGCAGCCTGAGACGTTAAGATCGTCGATCTCCTACCTCTTTGTTCCCCGCCAAGTTACAATCTGCTCTTCGCTTTTCACGATCCAGCCATTCAAGAAGGTCAGTCCCATCTTCGCGGTGGAGCTCGTGAAGTGCACCGGAGAAATGACCACAATGACAAAGACAGTGAAAGGTGACTATGAAGGCGATGGCACAGACGTTTGGATGGTGACTGACGAACTAATCTTTAGCGAACAAAATAGAAGGTAGGCAAGTAGTGCTATTTCCTTCTCTCCTAGTTTGCTCTTGTCCTCATGTTCTGAGGCTTGATGTACTCGATTAATAGTCGAGGTCTGAACACACTCTGAACAGATGACAGTCAAGAAGAACGTGGGAACTCCTATGAATGGCGTGTGAAACCAGAATCCAGAGCACCACTCTACAACGACGCGTGAAGGACCATTTGTTGAAGCCTAATCTATCCTTGTACAGAGGAACAGCGCAGTATGCCCACGGGGGCTTCTCCTTCGGCCCGAGACAGACGCATGTCTACCGGCTACGCTTCAGGAGGTGTATAGGACATTACCCATAAGTCCAGTTGATAAGAGCACCTCAGTGAGAGCTACAATAACAGTCGACGACGTAGCTTAATCCAGTCAGCCGTGTGTCCAGCACAGAGCGAACTATTCTTTCGCCTTTTACTAAAGAATACCGTGTGCGGGACACAGACAGCGGCTTATCTCAATATTTGGAACGCCTCTTCATTGAGGCACCACCTACACAAAATAAGTGGGATTACGGGGCTTTAAACTTGGACTTTGGAAATAGAGCATCATGCATTGACTCTCAGCTACCGAATGCAATGGTACATCTGTGATCGTTGCCGAGAACTCAAAAGGAAAGGGTAATTACCTGAAATTCCATCATTCACGGTGTTACAAAGTGGATGTGGAGGGTGCGGCAGAGCTGCTCGCAGGAAATTTGTGAGGGCGAAGACTGAGACGAAGAATCGGAGTCAACAAACCTCTCCTTGCATCCCTGTCCATTCTTACACTCTTCATCTCCGCAAAAACGCTGGATATGGAGTCCCTGTCGGTTTCTGCACAGATTATAGGAATGAGGGTCAATTCTTGGAGCTTAAATGTACATGAATCAGAATGATCAGAGGTTTGTACTCGCCCTGAGATCCTAATTTCTGTGTGTTAGTCACTGCGGCAAGAGGACACTGGACAATAAATAAATCGCGCTTTCTCTTAGTACCGTAAAATGCCCCGTTAGGACAACGCTGGAACTCGAAGACCATACACTTTGCTCGCATAATTCTTGGCAATTCTTAGTTCGGCGACCAAGTGGAGGGAGATTTTAGCAGTGTCGTATGATTTAGATCACTTGCTGGCACACTTTGTTGACAGTTACATGTGTATATGAGTCGGGTACACGCGAGGCTGTATTAGTATATATGCCCCAGAAGTCTCTGTAGGCTTTAAATTTCACTAACTCCCTCCATCGATCGACACTCAGTTTGCGTCCTTATGGTTCCGGGAGAAAGCTTGGTTTCATATTAAGATACATATTCTCCAGTCTGAGAGAAAGAAGTTCCTTCCCACGAAACAGATCCGGGTGCGATTCTCCCTTAAAGCAGGGGGTAATTGTTGTTTCCTCGGTAATTGTGTCACGCCCCTGTTTCTACTCACTCACGGTTCTTTTGCTGCTGCTTCTATTTTATATTTCTCTATTCTCCTGTTATCTGTACTATATCAGCTTGATCTTTGACCATATTTGGTTTAGTGTTAGATTCGGTCAGAGAAATATTCCCCAATTGTTTGTGTCCTACCACTTCCCTGAAGGTAAGATGTGTGTCACATTGACCAGGTACTGTAATGTCGTACTGAAGAATCATTGCTGACCTTGGTTCTGCACACCACGTTCTTTTCTTCGCCTTTCACCTAGCTGGTTTGTTAAACAAGTGTTTTGGGGTAGGATCTGAATCGCGTTGGACAAGAAGAGTCCTAAGATAGGAGTCCAGGAGACCCAGGAGAAAGAGTGCGAGCTCGAGAGGACTGTAGTCTTAAGAGAGGCTCCGTATGTAGGGGAATAAAACCATAACTCTGCGGAAGATACGGAGACCCGTCTGGAGATATAAAGCACGGTTGGACATAACAATCTTATCTTTGCGCTTAGGGCAATGACGTAGTTAGTGAGGTGAAACCGAGACGCGTCAATTGCTGGTTGAAAACTATTTCCAAACCCCCGTGCCTTAACCGACGCGTGCGAATTTCTGGAAGGTCTGTAATGTACAGATCTCACGATGAAATCAAGTAGGAAAGCCTCACGAGGGTTAACTCTCTTTTCTGCAATTCTGCTTCTAGAACCTGTCTAGAACCCTCGAACCCTAATCCAACAGCAGGGACAAAGGAGAGAGCTAAGAAACCACCTACCAATAGGATCAAATCTGACTCCACCCTCGGCTGTTGTTACTCCATCCAATCCCAGGTCAATAGGTGCGACACCAAGGACAACCAAAGAACCTCCTAAGGCTCCCACGAGGAAAACAACTGCTAAGTGTAATGATTCACCCAACACCGCATCCACAACCTCCTAATCTCCACAAGGAGCAATTGGAGAAGATCCATAAATGTTGAAAATCTGAAAAGATTTTCAACAGGTGTAAGAGGTTGAGGAGATAGCCAAAGGATCGTAATGCATGAAAGCAACGTTCGACAAAAGAATGAAACCGTTCCTCGACTGGCATGCAGCCAAGGAAAAGCAATGGAAAAATATCGATGTAGCAATGAAAGAGGAACAAAGAAAAAGCTTCTGCGATTGCAGTGTCGTATAACTTGTTTTTCTTTCTGGAGATACATTGGGTATATGACTTTGCAGAGATATGTGGTTTGAACATGTTAGCTCTGAATCTCGATCTTGCAACCCAAATGTTTCTCTATCTACTAGCTTCTCGTAATCCAACTACCACAACTCTATATATTACAAACAAAAGATGCTATAGTAGGACATTCTCATATGTGTGACTTTCAAACTCAACCAAGCTTCGTATCCATATATGTAAACCAATCGAGTCCCAGTACAACTTGCTGTATACCATGGTCTCTTAAGCATTCTAGCAAGATATAGCATGCATGCCTCAAGCAATACTCAGTTCACAACATATCACCAACGATGGCGGTATCTAGCAACTCTAAAAATCCAAACAATGACTTTTGATTCATCGTGACTCCTTTTTTTATCATTTAGAGCTAAAATCAACCACACACCTTCATAATGTTATCTTCTATGTTGGCATGGCAATTTCAGAAGTAAATTTCTCCCAATTGCTCAAAAAGAACAAAAAGATGAAAATGGATATATCGAAATCCAAATCCGCTAGTAACAAAAACTTCTCTGAACTTTAAGACCTTAGTTCTCCCAGCTCAGTCGGACAATGGTGATCAAACTTCACAGGAAACTTTGTTAGACCCTTCACTCCTATCTTGAATAATTTCTAGATCCAAACCTCAAACCAACTCTCTGATATGGATCAATAGAGCTTTATAGACCCATGTAAGCTTGATCAAGACCTTGAACAACCTATTCGACTATTCAAGATGAACATTTTCAGATAAGATATCTTTCTGATAAGACATCCCTCAATCCTAGAAATTTTCACTTAGAAATTCAATCGAGAACTCAAGAAATAGTCAATCCCTCATGACTGTCACAATTTGCAATATTTGCCATGTCATGTCTACACCATTCAACTTCAATCAATCAGATGACAATCAAAATGATCAAGAATTGATTGAACGTGATATCGAAACGACCAACTTGTTGTTAGCTCTTCGACCCAACTCACAGCTCCTCAAAACCCATCACAAGTCTCTGGAATAACTGAAAATGTAGCAATGGATACAAATTTTGTCCCTTCTATTCAATCGATCATAGCACCCTCAATCCTTCATGAAATCCTCAATTTTTCAGTCCAGTTTGTAGCCTTGGTCGAGAGCTTTCTAACCATATCCTTCTTCACTCGAATGGACTCCTAAAACCTCCAAAATCATTGAAAATGTTGTGGAGAACAACTAGAATATCATTGATTCAAAAGTAAACCAATGAGAGCAAAAAGAGCTTTAAGTTTGTTTTTTTCTCACTGAACTCTTTCCACTAGAATGACTTGTAACATCCAAAGAAACACTACACACTAATAAGACTAGAAGAAACCGTAGAATCCCTAATACATGTTAAGGATTCTCTACGAAATATAAATACGTAAAAACGCTCAACTAGAATGAGACAAATGAATCACCGACTAATATGGAGTCATATTACAACATGAAAATGATCTACAAAAGAGAATGATGGCTATCACTTGGTTGAAATACTCATCGTCAAAGTTCCTCATAATCTATTCTCGATGATTGATCTTTGATCTCCAGTGATATGACATATCGACATGTTGAAATGAACGTTGGCCGGATAGTTGAGATCCATTCTTCATCCCAGCAAGATGTACACCGTTAGATCCTAGTGTCTCTATATGTAACAATAAAAAAAATAACCGGAAGCGGTAAGTCCATCATCCTCTCCATAAATTCATCACCAAAATATAAAACTAATCACTGTTGAAAGTGGTTGTTGTGGATGCAATGAAGTTTGACGTGGAATGGCTTTAGGAAGAGAAGATCTAGAGCTAGTATCAAACCTCCATCTTGTAAACTCTCTACGGTCTTATAGATCAACTACCCTCGATCTCTCAACCTCCATGATAATCATCGATTAGTTTGCAACATGTCAGACACGTCTCTCACTCAAGGATCACCTCTGATGACTTTGATGAAAACACACCATTAACTTGACGAGAAAAATGCTGAATTTAGTTCTTCACAAACCCCTAAACTCATAAACTAAATTTCTCTTTTCTAACTCAAGTTCTCACATTCTAAAATCTCACACTCTCTCTATATTGCTCAAATGTCACTAGACAATGTGAAAAAAGGGATGAGGAGCTCTTCTCTACTCCTCTATTTATACATTCTAGGTTTTTACTTTGGTATCCTTTGGTAACTCATCATAACTATTTTTACCGAGTTTTATTAAGATATTATCGATAATTTTTCGAAAGATTTCAGAATATTTTCAGAGAATCTCAAATTTCCACCCCCTCTACACTAAGACTCACTAAAAAGATGACATGTGGAATCTCTTCTTGTTTCTAATGCCCACAAAGTTAATAACTTAAGTACCACTACGAATATCAAGTCAAAAAAGAAATAATTGATATTTTCCAACTCTTGTTTACCTTTTAAACTAGATGATAAGATAGTAATATTCACTATTAAGAAATATTTGAATTTTGTCCAAAAGTGCAGCTAAGTTTAACCATAACTAACTTTAGCTAGTCATGACGAACTTGATTCCTCCTTAAAGTACTTGGCGCAACAAATATTAAAATAATAACAAATACCTCCTTAAACATTCTCCACACTTAGTTATAACTAAACATCTTACTAATAAACAGACTTTCTGTGTGTAACATAGGTAGTTACACTTTATCTTTGGTCTAAATTCTTGCTTTGTCCTCGAAGTGAAGAAAGAACTTTCTTCGATGAAATAACTTCAACTTGTCATGATTGATCTGATGGAATCTTTTTCTTTTCGGTGTCGGAGTGTGATACGTCTACTTAAGAAAGCGTTGGGCTTTTGACTGTGGTTGTTTACTCAAGAGGTAGGCTTCAGGTTACAACTTGGTACTATAAGCACTTACACAGATCTGTTGGGTCCTCTAATATGTTCAAAAAGCAAAAATCAAGTTTATCAAACAATAATAAGATCAAACGGTGAACTTTAACACTCAAGAATAAGAAACATATGAGGGATTAGACTTCGAAACTTCCCTTACATGTAAAAGAGGCCTTATTGAACATACATACAAAATTTCAGCTTGAGATCAAATCTGAGCATTGAGATATGATAAAAAACGTCTTTACTAAAGAAATTACAACAATTTCTGGTACCTAGATGGCTACTTCGACCTATAACCGAGAATTGACTCAATAAATTTCATTCATTCTTACAGGATTTGTAGTCTACATCATGCTTGAACAACCTTGCGAAATTTGACTTGCTGGTTGTACACGGTTCTCCAGATCTCAAGGGTTGGAAGTTGCTGCTCTAGATTGAGAGCTTTTTAGACCCCTCTGCGATCGTCTTGAATTATTCACTCACTCAAATGACTTGAAATTTTTTGGACAATCGTAGCCCTGCTGACATTGAATGGAACCACGAAGGTTTGAAGCGATTATCTTTATTCTGCTGCAATTGACATCAAAATCTCAAAATAGACCTCTCTTGCATGAATCTGCACAACCTTATTCATATCTTCCCATCCAATAGATGTGATCCTCGCAAAGGATCTTCGAATCTATCCTCCTCATAAATAGCAGAAATCCATTCATCTCATTCTAGCTCACCAACTCTCTCAACACCGACTCAATCTTACGCAAATGTTTTTATTTTTTTCTTTTCAATTCTTCAACCTTCTTGTAAATAGCAATCTCACACTTTGAAAACCTGGCAAATTTTACAAAGACACTTTCTCTTTCAAGCAAAAGTACCTTCTCCTACGCACCACTATGCAACCTTCTTATCCACTATCTATAACAAAAATCCTTGAACTCTTCACTCACTCTTGGAAGCAATTTCTCCCTTAAATGATCTCAATTGTGCTCGTGATTTGACAGTACATTCAAGAACTGTACCCCTTCTTTTCATTCTTTCTTTGGATCCTAGCATAAACAGATCCGTCATCTAGCACTCTCATCTCCATCCGAGTGGTTGTGATGAAAGGTTCATCCAAGGATGAGCGAATATGATGTTACTTCTTGAACATAAAATTTTTGCTCGATAGTAACATCACTTTTCTGTACTCTAACGTCTGGACAAGCTCTCTGTCGATAAGTCACTTCTTCCTCTTATACAACTCCTTCGACATGATGTTGATTTCTTGTCCATGATTAATTAGAGCAACCATCGGCTCATCCAAATCTCCAATCCTCACCAGTATCTCTGTCGTAGCTCGAGCTCAATGATTGTGACTGTAATGACTTGAGCTTTGCTTCCCATCCTCCTCTTCATCCGCAAATTGTATCCCACACCTTTGATCTCTTTCTTAGTTTGAGGAATGTACATTGCATTTTGCAAGCTCTTTCTTCTCATCCATTGACACCTTAATATTCAAAGCATGTGATAAAACAATCTCATCCAGAAGCTATCATTTTTGTTTGATAATGTTGATTATGACATCATGAAACTCACGCTTAGTAATGCACAAAACTTCCCTTAAGATAAACTCCACCTTCACATTTAGGATGCGATCTTCTCGACTCCTTTCAAATTTGTTGTAGCCTTGATGTTCGACTGCAGTTTGTATGTAGCCGGCTTACCGTTCTCCTTCT
Organism: Asterella californica; assembly: GCA_036924285.1. NCBI lineage: Eukaryota > Viridiplantae > Streptophyta > Marchantiopsida > Marchantiales > Aytoniaceae > Asterella > Asterella californica. Next base: position 2,559,157 of record JAYKYS010000013.1, read on the forward strand.
ACTGCTCCTTGCTCTTTCTTTCGATGGATAATGAGCATCATCCATCAATAAATATTGAGCTCTTGCATCTCAAAACTCTTGACAAACTTTCTCCTCTCGAGTCTATCTCTTGGAAGAAGCTCTTTCTCTTGCATTCTCTTAATCTCGCCTTTTCTTCTCTTGCAACAACGCTTCCTATTTGTTCTTGACGATGTAAGCATGTATCAGTAGAGCTTTTATTAGATCCTCCCATCCACTATCCTTTCAAATTGTAATAGATATCTTCAACAGTGTCTTACATGTCATCTATTTTTTCTATTTCATGGAGATGGCATATGACTACAATCCACTTGGCTCAACATGCTCTTCAATCTTCTCTCATCTCCATCTTCAACCTTTGTACCGTAGGTTCCATCCTCCATTCTCGCAATTGCTTGTGCCAATAAGTGAATCTCAACCAACTTCTTCATCTCTTCTCTGCCGAAGTTGATCTAAAGAAGCGCACTTGTATCTCTCAATGCTACTTTCTCATCTTTCTAGAAGATCTAAAATCTATACAGGTAAGATATCAGTGAACTCTTTGCAATCTTTACATGGATGGTCGATACTATCGCACCAGATACATCATTGGATCCAACCTTGCTTCCCAACGAGTTTTGCCTCGCTTGTAGAACCCTGCTCCTCCAATCTTGTGAGCTTGATCTGCAAGTCTCGCACTCCACGCATGATCTCCTCAAGGCTTGAATCATCTTTCTTTGGAAATACTAGAAGGTGCTTGGACAACTAGAACAACAAGAGTAACTTGTATCACTTGTCTAGCAATACTAACCATTGGTTGAACTACAGGAACATGTGCTACAACAGTCAATGCTGGTGCTGGTCTCTTGATGAGAACTTTTTCTCATCTTCGCTCTCTCTTGGTAAGCAGACCAACCGCTTCCTCAACTTTCTGTCAACTACTGATCAATCCATCGTCTTTCTATCGATCCTCCAGAAGTACCTCTAGTTTCTCTTCTACAGCCCGAAGAAATAACTTTATCTTGTTGAACTGCAACGTTAACTTGTCCATCCTAGTCAACCGAGAAAACTATTTCTCAAACTCCTTGAGTAACTCAGTAGCTTGTAAATCTTTCCTCGGTTGCTCAACCCACTCCAAGAATGACTTCTTGGTGATCCGATCAGAGTCCTCCAAGAAGTACTCGTTCATCAACGCACGAGTAAAAGTCTCTCAACCCTTGTCAAAATGATTCGTTAGCATTTTAACATGAGCTCTAATCTAGAGTTGCTACCAACTCAAACGTTTCAATCATATCATCTTTTGATACTCGGTTCAGCTTCATCTCTTTCACATAATACCTCAGATATCCCTCTCATCACATTGCTCAATCTTGGTAATCACTGCTTGAAGCGTCTTTGTTGTCAAAGCTTCATTTCGTTCATCATACTGTTGTTGCTATAAGAACAATGTGAATGCTTGAAACATTGATGTGGTCGCCGGATCCGACTGCATCTTTGGTAATCTATCCGAACCACTAGTCTCATCTCCGTCATCATTCGAGTCCCCACTCATGACTGCCAATCTTCTCTTCAAAATTCAAACACAGAAGAAATCTCCACTCCGGACTTTTGACTTTGTGAAGATTATCTAGGAAACACGAGGTTCCTGGTTGTAGAGATATCGTGTGCCGAACAGATGCAAGAAAGACAAACAACCACGAGAACAAGCTTCATAAGATATATCAATGCTCACTTTATGTACACTCTCGTTCTTTTTTCTTTATGAACACAAATTAAGAAATAGACCAGAGTGATCTATAATTTGCACCCAACTTCCTGAAACAAGTCTCTGAATCTCAACCTAGACCCAAAACTACCAAAGTGGAGCTCAAAGCAAAAGAATCATCCATTTGCTAACAAAAAGCTTAGCACCAGTATCTCACGATTCAAACCTTGATCCAAACAACATCCATGTACAAGCCCTTAGCTAAAACTAGCTACCACAAGCCACACATAATAAACGGAATTCTAACGAGTCCAAAAGGACAGAAATCAAAAAAATTATATTTGAGAATTTTCTCTTTTCGTCAAACGATCTTCAGATGTGGATAGGGTCTTCTTTCTTAACTTTGTTGGCTCCTAGAACCTTCAAATCTGACTCCTTGTAGTTGAGGTATCTCTGATTTTTGATAGCAGGTGGTTGAATCTCCAAAACCTCCTCCCTGCGGCTTAAAATCACATACAACTGCAAAACAGATCGTTTGATCTGAGATCCGTGTTCTTTGATAGATAGATCTGGCTATCTTGATCCCATTGACACCCCAAGCAAGCAGTTTGGAGTTCCCCTCGCAGAGAACAATGAGAAATTTGGTCACAAGAAGTGAAAAACTGACATAACTCATTCTTTTACGGCTTAACTTCACTCACCACGCACAACAAACAACGATCTATGTACGATCTTTTCTTATGCGTAGAAAAAGACCTCTTGATCTCATAGGCATCAAGAACGAAGAGCTTGGCTCATCGATTACGAAGAACAACTCAATCTTAGGTCGTAAGCGAAAAAAATCTGATGTAAGTATCTCCCTACGAGTCAATTTTCCACACATCTCTCAAATCGCTCGATGAAACTTTATATCGTTTTCAATTTCTTGACGAAATCGGTGTTTTGATCTCGATGGATCCAAGGACAACAAGTTTGGACATTGGAACAGCTCGAAAAGTCCAACTCTCCTTCGCACGTCATTGATGCACTTCAATTTTCTTTTCCTATGTCTCAGTTCCTCCATAACACATGTCACAATCCATCTCTTCACAAACTATCTTAACCAAAATATAGCTTACATAGATTTGGACTCGATGACATCTTGTGCGCATGCATTAGATCTATCAATCTCTAAAACGTTAGTCGATAAGTCGTAGACACAAGCTAACTTCTTAAGATGCCCCTTACGTTAGTTCATCGTAAGTGAGGCTTTCACAAATAATGACCAAGCAGCCCCCTTGCGTCCTTAGTATAGTGTCAAGAATTGTAAATATTCGATCAGCATCGATAAGCTAGAACATAGCTTGATTTTCTCATCTTTCGAACCTCATAGCTTTGTCATTAATGTCAAAATGAGATAAATGAAGTGCAAATGGGAAGCTAACAATGAGCTCTACCACTTGGTGCAATGAAAGTGGACATTTGAAAGTTGTGTAAAAAGTCTATTTTCAGTCCTATGATTGTCTTTGGAGCAATAATGCATAACATCTAATTTGGATTTTGATATAAGAGTCGGTCCATGATACGACATCCCTTGCATCATCCATGTGATAAAATTCCAAGAGTGAAGATCTTTGTGTTGTCATCGAATCTTTGCTCAAGATCTCTTGCGCTTCACCTTGCAACACCTCGTTACGCTAGTCTCCAAGTCGACCTTCGTGCTCTATGTCTTCTCGCTCTTTGGACCATCACTTTTACGCTCGTGCAAATGTGCTAAGATGTAAGAAACATAAAGCTAACTTCGCATGAAGACCTGTTTGTTGATATGACATGGTCACTAAGACAACGATCGATTGTCTATGAGAGATCCAATCAAGAAACATATTCATGAAGAAGGGGTTGGTCAAGCTCAACAAACGAACGGGGGGCTGATCAAGCAAATCGCTGGAAACAGATGACAATCAAGAAGAACTTGAAAACACCTATGAATAGCATGTGAAACCAAACTCATAGCAGCTCTCTACAGCAACACGTTGTCGTGTCGTGGACCGGCTCCTATCTGAAATTCAGACTTCGATGCTTGTCGCTCCAAAGACACTCATGAGAAAGACAAGCTAGGCCCCAGCTTATGGGCTTTTGGCATCATTTCGGATCTCTATTTTCATCGCATAGATGGGTAGAGCTCATTGTCACCTTTCCATAGACACTTCATCTACTTCGTTTGGACGCATAGTGGAGAAATTACAGGACTCGAAAGATGGAGAAAACAAGCTAGGCCCTAGCTTATGGGTTTTTGGCACAACTTCGGATCTTCGCTTTTATCGTATCAGTGGATAGAGCTCTTTGTCAGCTTTCCATAAGCACTTCATCTACTTCGTTTGGACGTCTAGTGGAAAAGTTACAAGACTCGAAAGATGGAGAAAACAAGCTACGCCCTAGCTTATGGACTTTTGGCGCAACTTCGGATCTTCACTTTCATCACATAGATGGGTAGAGCTCGTTGTCAGCTTTCCATGGGCATCTTGTTTACTTCCTTTGGACATCTAGTGAAGAAGTTATGCGACTCCAAAGAAAGCAAAATCAAGCTAGGTCTTAGTTTACTTGCTGACTGGGTATTTGAGGCTTCAGGCGCTATATTAAAGACGCAAGGGGTCTGCTTCATTATGATGTGAGAACTTCGTACGTACAGAGACTGTTGCAAGGGGGCTGCTTAAGAGGTTTGCTTGTTCTTGTGACCTGTCGGTGGACGTTTTAGAGAATTGGGAAGTCTAATACATGCGCGCAAGGTGTCCTCGGGTTCAGATCTGTGCAGGCTACGCACAGGTTAAGACGGTTCTTGAAGAGACGGATCGGGGGTTGTGTTCTGAGAGAAATTGAGACGAAGGAAGCAGATTTGAGGTTTTCAGTTATTTGTGAAGGAGAGTTGGACCGTTCGGGCCGTTCCGGAGTCCAAACTTGCTGTCCTTGGATCCATCGGGATCAGAACAACGAGTTCTTCAGGAAATTGAAGACAATACGAAGTTTCATCGAGCGGTTTGGGAGTTCTGAGTGAAATTGACTCACAAGGAAGCGCTTGCGTCAAGTTTCTCATCGTCAGCGACTTGAGATTGGGTTGTTCTTCGCGATCGGTGAGCTAAGCTCTTCGTTCTTAGTGCCTATGCGATCAGGGAGTCTTCATGTACGCATAGGAGAAGACTGTATGTGAATTGGATTGTTGGTTTGGGTGTGGTGAGCAAGTTTGAGCCATAAGGAGCTGATTTACGTCAGTTTTTTGCAATCTGCGACCAAATTTCTTGCGTGGTTTTGCAAGGAGAACTCCAAACGACTTGTTTGGAATCTTGTTGGGTTCAGGGTAGCTAGATCTATCTGCCAGGGAAGACGGATATCAGTTTAGACGATCCGTTTGTGCCGTTTGTGCGGTTTGTGCGGTTTTAAGCCGTAGGGAGGAATTTTTGAAGGTTCGGTCACTTGCGACCAAAAATCGGCAATATCTCGGCTGTTGGAAGTAGGATCTGAAGGTTTCTTAGGTTAACGGAGTCAGCGGAGGAGACCCTATCGGCATCTGAAGTCCGTTCACGAAAGGAGGAAGTTCACAGATAGGGCTTTTTGGGTTTCTTCGCTACGGATTTTGCTCTTTTGAGTTCGTTAGTGTTCTGGTTGGCTATATACAGCTTGTGATAGCTAGCTTTAGCTAAGAACTTGTACATGGATGTGATTTGGACTTGGGTTTGGATCGTGTGATACTGTTGTGGCTCTGCTTGTTAGCAAAGGGAAGTTTCTCTTGCTTTGAGCTACACTTCGGTGTTTTTGGGTCAGGGTTGAGAATCAAGGGTTGTTTTTAAGGGCTTTGAGGCAGGTTACAGACCGCTCTGGTCTATTTTTCAGTTCTGTGCTCTTAGGAGAAAGAACCGGCAGTGTACATACATTCGGAGTGTATATATTGCATCGTTCGTTTTCGTGGTTGTTTTTCTCTCTCTTGTCTCTGTTTCAGCACACAACATCTCCACAGCTAGGAATCTCGCGTTTTCCTGGACATCCTTCACGCAATATCCGACACGACATCGGTGGTGAACTCGACGTGAAGGTCTAGGGTGGAGATTTCTTGTGTGTGTGAACTTTGAAGAAGAGATTGGTAGTCATGAGTGGGGATGGGAAAGGTGATGGAGATGGAGCTAGTGGTTCAAGTGGGTTGCCAAAGGTGCAGTTGGATCCGACGACTACATCGATGTTCCAAGCTTTCACTATGTTCTTACGGCAGCAACAGTCTGATGAGCGGAAGGAAGCTTTGGCAACAAAGGCGCTACAAGCGGTGGTCAGCAAGATTGACCAGTTTGATGAGAGAGATGTCTCAAGATATCTGAGGCATTATGTGAAAGAGATGGAGCTGAACCGGGTCTCAGAAGATGAGATGATTGAGACGTTTGAGTTAGCAGCAGCTCCAGAGATTAGGGATCATGTTAAAATGCTAACGAAGCATTTTAACAAGGATTGGGAGACGTTTGCTCGTGCTTTGATGGATGAGTACTTCTTGGAGGACTCTGATCGAGTCACCAAGAAGTCATTCTTGGAGTGGGTTGAGCAACCAAGGAAGGGTCTACAAGCTACTGAGTTGCTCAGAGAGTTTGAGAAGCAGTTTTCACGGCTGACGAGGATGGAGAAGTTGACATTGCAGTCCAACAAGACAGAGCTATTTCTTCGGACTGCAGATGAGAAGTTGCAGGAGAAGCTAGAGGTACTTCTGGAAGACCGGGAGGAGGACGATGGATTGACCAGCAGCTAGAAGAAGGTTGAGGAAGCTGTTGGTCTGCTTACCAAGAAGGAGCGGAGACGAGAGAAGGTTCATGTTAGGAGACTGGTGCCAACACCTACAGCTGTAACACCTGTTCTTGTAATCCGACCAGTGGTTCCTGTTGCTAGACAGGTAGTACCAGTTGCTCCAGCTGTTCCAATTGTTCCAGTTGTTCAAGCACCTATGTTATCTCCGAAGAAGGATGATTCAAACCTTGAGGAGATTTTGCGTGGAATGCGAGATCTGCAGATCAAGCTCACAAGATTGGAAGAGAAGGGGTCTACAAGCGGAGCAAGACCGGTTGAAAAGCAAGGCTAGATCCAGCGGTGTATCTAGTGCGATGGTACTGATCATTCGCGCAGAGATTGCAAGGAGTTCACTGATATTCTACAGCAAGGAGTGATCTTCTGGAAGGATGGGAAGGTAGCGCTGAGGGATACTGGTGCACTTCTTCAGACCAACTTTAGTAGAGGAGGGATGAAGAAGTTGGTTGAGGACCACCTATCAGCGCAAGCAGTTGCAATGGTGGAAGCTGGAACTTATGGCACAAGGGTTGAGGATCAAGCTGAGAGAGGTTTTAACGGACAAGTTGATCCAAGTGGATTGTGATCATCTGCCATCTCTATGAAACAAAAAAGGAAGATAGCACATGAGACGTTGCTGAGAACAGCTGCTACGATCCGGAAGGATACTGGATGGGAGGATTCGATAGAAGCTCTATCGGTGCATGCTTACATCACCAAGAGCCAACACGAAGCGTTGTTGGAAGAGAAGAGAAGGCGAGATTCAGAGGATGTAGGGGAAGGAACTTCTTCCAAGAGACAGACTCGAGGGGAGAGGGTTCGTCAAGAGCTTCAAGATGCAGGAGCTCAAGATCTACCGATGGATGATGCTCCTTCTCCATCTAAAGTGAGAGCAAAGGAGTTTCAGAAGGAGAAGGGTAAGCCGACTGCATACAAACTACATTCAGACATCGAGGCTTCAACAGACTTGAAGGGAGTCTTGGAAGATCACATTCTGAATGCGAAGGTGGAGTTTACCTTGAGGGAAGTGTTGGACATTGCTAAGCGTGAGTTTCATGATGTCATCATCGATGTCATCAAACGGAAGCAACAGATTACGGGTGAGACTGGTTTATCGCATGCCTTGGATACTAAGATGTATGTAGATGAGGAGAGAGAGCTTGCAAAGTGCAGTGTTTATTCTCCAGAGGAAGAAAGAGATCGAAGGCGCAAGGTACATTTTGAGGATGAAGAGGAGGATGGAAAGCAGAGCTCAAGCCATTACAGCCACAGTCATTGGGCTCGAGCTACAACCGAGACGTTGGTGAGAATCGGAGATTTGGATGAGCCGGTGGTTGCTTTGATCGATCATGGATCATAAATCAACATCATGTCGAAGGAGCTGTACAAGAAAAAGAAGTGGCCGATCAACACAAAGCATGGGTGGGTCATCAGAGCATCCAACAACACAAGAGGAGACTTGTATGGAGCTTGTCCAGACATCAGAGTGCGCGTAGGTGATGTTGCTATCGATCAAAACTTCTTTGTTCAGGAAGCAACATCATACCCGCTCATTCTTGATCAACCTTTCATCATAGCAACTCGGATGGAGACAAAGGTACTGGACGACGGATCTGCTTATGCTAGGATCCGAAGTCAAGATGGGACGAGAGCGATATAATTCTTGACTGTATCGTCCAACCACGAGCGCAATCGAGATCGTCTGAGGGAGAAACCACTTCCAAGGGTGAGTGAAGAGTTCAAGGATTTTCGTTGAATTGCTGATTGGGTATTTGAGGCTTCAGGCGCTATATCAAAGACGCAAGGGGCCTCCTTCATTACGATGTGAGAACTTCGTACGTACAGAGACTGTTGTAAGGGGGTTGCTTAAGGGGCTTGCTTGTTCCTGCGACCTGTCGGTGGACGTTTTAGAGATGTCAAGGTGTCATCGGGTTCAGATCTATGCAAACTACGCACAGGTTAAGACGGGTCTTGAAGAGACGGATCGGGGGTTGTGTTCTGGGAGAAATTGAGACGCAGGAAGCAGATTTGAGATTTTCAGTTATCTGTGAAGGAGAGTTGAACCGTTCGGACCATTCCGGAGTCCAAACTTGCTGTCCTTGGGTCCATCGGGATCAGAACAACGAGTTCTTCAGAAAATTGAAGACGATACGAAGTTTCATCGGGCGGTTTGGGAGTTCTGAGTGAAATTGACTCGCAGGGAAGCGCTTGCGTCAAGTTTTTCATCGCCTGCGACCTGAGATTGGGTTGTTCTTCGCGATCGGTGAGCTAAGCTCTTCGTCCTTACTGCCTACGCGATCAGGGAGTCTTCATGTACGCATAGGAGAAGACTGTATGTGAATTGGATTGTTGGTTTGTGTGTGGTGAGCAAGTTTGAGCCGCAAGGAGCTGATTTACGTCAGTTTTTTGCAACCTGCGACCAAATTTCTTGCGTGGTTTTCGACATCTGAAGTCCGTTCGGCGAAAGAAGGAAGTTCACAGATAGGTCTTTTTGGGTTTCTTCGCTAAGGGTTTTGCTCTTTTGAGTTCGTTAGTGTTCTGGTTGGCTATATACAGCTTGTGATAGCTAACTTTAGCTAAAAACTTGTACATGGATGTGATTTGGACTTGGGTTTGGATCGTGTGATACTGTTGTGGCTCTGCTTGTTAGCAAAGGGAAGTTTCTATTGCTTTGAGCTACGCTTCGATGTTTTTGGGTCAGGGTTGAGAATTAGGGGTTGTTTTTAAGGGCTTTGAGGCAGGTTACAGACCGCTCTGGTCTATTTTTCAGTTCTGTGCCCTTAGGAGAAAGAACCGGCAGTGTACATACATTCGGAGTGTGTATATTACAGCGTTCGTTTTTGTGGTTGTTTTTCTCTCTCTTGTCTCTGTTTCAGCACACAACATCTCCACAGCTAGGAACCTCGCGTTTTCCTGGACATCCTTCACGCAATATCCGACACGACAACGTGAAAGACCATTTTTGTTAAACCGTACGGTACATATGACTAGCGTAGTATTGTATGTCCACGGAACGCTTCTCCTTCGTCACAAGACAGACGTACGACCGAGACAAAGAATCGATGTCAAATTTCTCCCTGTCACGTTTGAGAATGTTGACCACGAGTTAGTGTCATCTCCGCTTCATAAGCTCATGCATGGTATGTACTACTTGGACGTGGACACGTACAAGAACATTCTTCACAAGCTTCTTGTAAAGATTATCCACGATTGTTGCTAGATTTGATCAGTCGTTCCACAAGACGCAAGATTGGATCTCAACAAGATGTCAAGATTCTCCGAGGAACAAATAGGGGGTCTCAAATCATACCCCGTCAGATTGAAAATGGGAATAGGGTTAGCAAAGGTAACTTGCTTATGTCATACTTGTAAGAGAAAACGACGATATGTTTGAAGGAGTCTGTAAACAAGTTTACGTCTTTGAGAGTCTTTATGATCCTTCTCGAAACTTGAACTGAACTTCTCATAATCTGTTTAATTATGGGACTTACGTCAAGTGACATAAGTTTGTTACAGGATACCTCTTGAGGTGCCCTGTAACGTTTACATTGGGTTGCCGCGACGTGCATTACGACAATTGACTTCCAGAGTTATGATTGAAGTTTGGGACCTCCTAATGCCCCGGAATTCGAACGTGACAGGATCCTTGAAACAGTATCATTCGTTCCTTTACTAGCTTGCAGTAATCCTTTTCTAATCCTTGTCTCATTTGAATCTCTTAGCACATTGCTTGTCACTCTCAAACGCCACTCCACGCCATCACAAGCGAAAAGACCATGAGAGAAGAAATTAAGATAAACAAGTAATAACTTGATTTTGTGAAAGTAAGTTGACCACGATCCGGAACCGATGGATTCATGGAAGCCTTCCTGCAGCTCCAGGGACTCATAGAAGTAACCTTGGGTTACAGTAATTTCAAATCCCTCGAATTATTACGGTCGGCTTTAACATGGTCAGAGAATCTCCATAGTTTGGGGTACATAAGAGCTCTTTTCAGGTTAAATCCAGAGTATGAGTATAAAAGCCTGAAAGATCATATTTCATTTGTCTTCGCAGTGTTCTTTGAGTCTGCAAAAAGGATTTTGTTTTGTTTCAAGATACCTTGGAATCTTTTATTTTAATATTTTTTGTCAATACTAAGTAGTTTGTTTCGAGATGAATCATAACTTGTAAAGCTGGTGAATAGTTTTAATTTGATTCTTCTTTCACAAATCCCAAGTTAGAATGAAAGAATAATTACCAAAACCATTTTCTACATAACCGTTTAATTTCTCAATTCTCTTAAAACAAACTCGCAAAATAAAATCTTCTAGGTCACCAAGAGCACTCTGAATCATACTCGGGGTGTATCTATTCAATGCTTTAACCTTGCGTAAACTATATATTATGCATCTCAAGCGCATTGAGAGAACGTGTAGACGAAGACAAGCCTTGGAATATGGTGAATTTGCACTTTTAAAGACGTTTTGTTAGCTCTGTTTCTTTTCTAGAATATAGTAAGTCGTGTCCCTTACAGAACAATATTAATTTTCCTCGGAGAAGCGATATACATACCTCATATAGTTTGGTAAATTCTCTCTAGTCTGTCTTTGAAACATGCATTAAACTTCGAGAACTTCTCTTGTTGGTATAGGAAAATATAAAACATTATATAAGGAATTTTATTATCAATGAATATGAAAATTTGATTTTTCAAAAATATTAAATGATAGACGAACCGGAAATTACAAACATATCTAAACAAAATCCATAATCATAGCGTGTAAACACACACTTCTGAATCTTCAAACCCGAAAGAATTAGATCAAATGAATATTAATTTATGATAAATATTATTTTTTTACTCAATCAAAGGTTAGGTAATAAACTGATGACCATGTTACATTCTCCATCTGAAAATGGATAAGGTTATTATTATTATAAGTATTCTTCACAAATGGTCAAAATCTTATTCCCACAAGTATTTCAAACACCATTCTCCCGAAGGCATGTATATATATATCTTGTGGGTATAATAATAGGAAAAGGAATATTTCTTTTTTCTCCCGTGTAAAGAGAATTTTCTGTTCAATTTGTTCAGCGAAACCACAAAACCTTCGTTCGAACATTCTCAATCGATACTCAACAGTTGGGTTTGAAGCGAATACAGATTGAAAAGTTTGGATTCGTGTAAGGGCTTGTGAATTCGCTCTCAAGCTATTCGGGAATGTAAGATAAGAGAGTAAGAGCAGAGAATTTCAAATGCTCGAAAAGATGGTTACAGACGGCAGTCATGTTATAGATGATATTGAACCAAAATGGGAGACAGCAGCCTGAGACGTTAAGATTGTCGATCTCCTACCTCTGTGTGCCCCGCCAAGTTACAATCTGCTCTTCGCTTTTCACGATCCAGCCATTCAAGAAGGTCAGTCCCATCTGCGCGGAAGGACCGTTTTGTTGAAGCCTAATCTTTCCTTGTACAGAGGAACAGCGCAGTATGCCCACGGGGGCTTCTCCTTCGGCCCGAGACAGACGCATGTCTACCGGCTACGCTTCAGGAGGTGTATAGGACATTACCCATAAGTCCAGTTGATAAGAGCACCTCAGTGAGAGCTACAATAACAGTCGACGACGTAGCTTAATCCAGTCAGCCGTGTGTCCAGCACAGAGCGAACTATTCTTTCGCCTTTTACTAAAGAATACCGTGTGCGGGACACAGACAGCGGCTTATCTCAATATTTGGAACGCCTCTTCATTGAGGCACCACCTACACAAAATAAGTGGGATTACGGGGCTTTAAACTTGGACTTTGGAAATAGAGCATCATGCATTGTCTCTCAGCTACCAAATGCAATGGTACATCTGTGATCGTTGCCGAGAACTCAAAAGGAAAGGGTAATTACCTGAAATTCCATCATTCACGGTGTTACAAAGTGGATGTGAGGGTGCCGCAGAGCTGCTCGCAGGAAATTTGTGAGGGCGAAGACTGAGACGAAGAATCGGAGTCAACAAACCTCTCCTTGCATCCCTGTCCATTCTTACACTCTTCATCTCCGCAAAAACGCTGGATATGGAGTCCCTGTCGGTTTCTGCACAGATTATAGGAATGAGGGTCAATTCTTGGAGCTTAAATGTACATGAATCAGAATGATCAGAGGTTTGTACTCGCCCTGAGATCCTAATTTCTGTGTGTTAGTCACTGCGGCAAGAGGACACTGGACAATAAATAAATCGCGCTTTCTCTTAGTACCGTAAAATGCCCCGTTAGGACAACGCTGGAACTCGAAGACCATACACTTTGCTCGCATAATTCTTGGCAATTCTTAGTTCGGCGACCAAGTGGAGGGAGATTTTAGCAGTGTCGTATGATTTAGATCACTTGCTGGCACACTTTGTTGACAGTTACATGTGTATATGAGTCGGGTACACGCGAGGCTGTATTAGTATATATGCCCCAGAAGTCTCTGTAGGCTTTAAATTTCACTAACTCTCTCCATCGATCGACACTCAGTTTGCGTCCTTATGGTTCCGGGAGAAAGCTTGGTTTCATATTAAGATACATATTCTCCAGTCTGAGAGAAAGAAGTTCCTTCCCACGAAACAGATCCGGGTGCGATTCTTCCTTAAAGCAGGGGGTAATTGTTGTTTCTTCGGTAATTGTGTCACGCCCCTGTTTCTACTCACTCACGGTTCTTTTGCTGCTGCTTCTATTTTATATTTCTCTATTCTCCTGTTATCTGTACTATATCAGCTTGATCTTTGACCATATTTGGTTTAGTGTTAGATTCGGTCAGAGAAATATTCCCCAATTGTTTGTTGAATGTCCTACCACTTCCCTGAAGGTAAGATGTGTGTCACATTGACTAGGTACTGTAATGTCGTACTGAAGAATCATTGCTGACCTTGGTTCTGCACACCACGTTCTTTTCTTCGCCTTTCACCTAGCTGGTTTGTTAAACAAGTGTTTTGGGGTAGGATCTGAATCGCGTTGGACAAGAAGAGTCCTAAGATAGGAGTCCAGGAGACCCAGGAGAAAGAGTGCGAGCTCGAGAGGACTGTAGTCTTAAGAGAGGCTCCGTATGTAGGGGAATAAAACCATAACTCTGCGGAAGATACGGAGACCCGTCTGGAGATATAAAGCACGGTTGGACATAACTATCTGATCTTCGCGCTTGGGGCAATGACGCAGTTAGTGAGGTGAAACCGAGACGCGTCAATTGCTGGTTGAAAACTATTTCCAAACCCCCGCCCGTGCCTTAACCGGCGCGTGCGAATTTCTGGAAGGTCTGTAATGTACAGATCTCACGATGAAATCAAGTAGGAAAGCCTCACGAACTTGAGAGGACATTTACTGAGTATCTCTTGGCGTTCGAAAAGGAAACTCCACGAGATCGAGGCTGACTATGTAAGAAACGAACGGTTGAGCATTCACTCCGGAGTGATGTGTATACGTCTCGTTTTCTATATAACCGGATTGGTGAAGTTCACTGGGTCCTCCATAGCATGCTCAAATTCATCCCAGCGATCGATCGTTTTATGTCACTTCCACCAGGGTCACGGCCAATTAACTTTGCTCTCTCGTCTAAAGTTATAATCTATGTAAACACACGCAGGCGATCTGCCGCCTTTACTCATAACGCAGTTAATAATGACTCCCTTCATCTCTGTTCGTGTGTATTCCACACAGAAAACTGCGGGCAGGTAACAACCTCAAGGCTTTTGTGGTCAGAATTTCCGTAGAGCTCTTTTCATTTTGGATATGTGCTTGAGGGGGAGATCAAGCAAACTCTATCTGCTCCGCTTGCCGATAGAAGAGATTCTCTTTTGCAACAGCTGTTAATTAATCAGCTGACTACGTGAAAGCGAATAATCACTTCTGATACGTGTTATGAGAGGCAGTGAGTCTTCATGCTCGAGTTCGTTTCTAGTGAGTCTACATCCCCCAAGTCTTCATCGAGAGCAGGACAAGTTTACTCTCATCGAAAAAGTCAGACACACTTTTTCACATGAGAATGTGAAACTTGATTCATGGCAGAATGTAAGCGAGGAACCATGAACTTTCCGCACTTTAACACTCCGTCAGCACGCGAACTACTCACTCGAATAGGAGGACGCTATGCGTTGCAACCTTGCATTCGGTCATCAAAATCAGTGATGCCTCCCACCGACAAACAGGATGTGCGCAACCGCCAAGCAAAAGTTTCTCGAGTATGTTCAGACCTGATCATTACTCAAAGAGCTCCACAAAATTATTTCGTCTGGTGCTCCACCGTATCTTCGCCGTCCTAATTGGTAAAGAGAACGGGGCACCTTCCAACGAATACAGACACTGTGACAACACGGATGATGAGCATAACTTTTGAAGGTCAGGAAGTCAGGAGGAAGGAGAATGCATGCTCGGCAGAATCTTCAGTTGCGTCTCCTTGATCGTCAGTCGTGAGTACTTGGCTTCTCCCTCTTCAGATTCGATGGGCCCAAGCACATACTACTTGGGTTTAAGTCCCACTTCATTCTCCACTTACAGGAGGCAGTTGTTCAGGTCAAGCTCTAAATCACCACCAGCTTCTACCAGAGAAACGAAATCGAACTCTCAAGGTTGATCATAACCTAAGGCTTGCTTACGAGGAGTATCGTGGAATTGGTTGACATCTACTGTATTTGGGAGAGGACAATAGCCCTTATGTTCTCATGATGAACAGTGACGTCTTGATTGGTAGACCGTGGGTCAGATAGAACAATAAGCGTTGTGGCTCTAGTGCACTTGGTGGAGGTAGATAAACTGTGTCCGAAGAAGAGGAAGCATACTTACCTGGGCGGGGCCTATCGCTGAACCGGAAGGGCGATGACCTATGATGAGCTCCTCCATTGCACTTCGGTGGGGCAAGTCGTAGCATTTCCCCAAGTGGGAAAATGCACGTCATAATTTGTGATAGAGGAGGGCTCGCGTTCGCGCGGCCCTCCACCAAATCAATACCAAGAAGCAATACCCGAGCATGACCCGACCTTAAAACAACAGTAACAGATTATCTGTTACTGTTGTTATCATCCACAGGCTGTATCGTGCATGACCAATGTGGCAAGTGCGGCACAGTCATGTAGTAGATAGGTGAGAAATGAGAGTCGGAAGCCACATGGAGTGAGTTTCTTACTAGCAACATGTAGCTCAGCTCTGTCATGGACTCTACGGCGTGTGCATGGATCGAAAGTGATGGATTTAAACTCTTGACCAGAGTCACATGATACATAACTGTATTGTCGTTGGTCGCAGGTGCCACTAGATGAATGTGGAATCGTTAGGCGTTCTGTTCTTTCGTGCTTCACCTGGGCAGTACTGTGTTCTCCCGTGAGACTTGTGGGTGTGCGGGACTTACAGCATCAACACTTTCAGTTCTGTTCCAGCTGAAGCGCTTACCCATTTTCGCAGGAAACTGATGGAAAGCCCTGGACAACTGTGCCGTTCCTTCAGCTCCTAACGCAGACTGAGCATCGCCAGAAATGGTCGGACAAGTAATCCGAAGACAATATTCCGGGACAAGTTCTTTATGGCTAATTCGAGGTGCAAGCTAACGCAGATAGTATTCATACAAAGATTTATTCGTCAGATTCTGACTGTCAAGTGTGATCCCTCTGTTCTGTACGTTGGTGCATGCATGATCCTTCATCACCGTGAGTGGCGATGGAAACAGCTTCCATAATTCCGGTCGTCTGTCCTAATTCGTTCAATAAACTTTGAATAGAACGCTTTCTGTTCCCCTCTCCTCCCCTCTCCGCAGATTTTTCTAGGCCTCATTGAGACAAAATCCAGATCATGCCGAGTTTCTTCCTGCAGGTCAGGTTTTCTGCCTGTAATGTCGATTTACTTTGCAACGAACTGAACAAGCACTTCGGAATAAAAGGACACTCAAAGTCACCGGAAGCCTCTCTGCTCGTGGATCTCGACTCCGGAAAGTGTAAATCTGGAACCGGCGAGACGATCTTACATCCCCTGAATGGTTCTTCGGCTCATGCTGCTATTGGAATCGCAAAGTGTTGAGATTCAGGGAACTGTAAGCATCCATATAACAAGGCAGCCATAGCCTAAGCTTAAACTGAAGAGAGGTGGAGAGTCAATAATTCACACAAGAGAATGAGTCGAGGGTCATCAGTCCCTCCTTACTAGTAAGAAGGAGAAAGAGACAAGGAAGGGTGAACCAGGCAACTCACTCCATTCCGGGATTATCACCACTAGGACTTCGATACCTGCATCGGAGTCAAGCTACTTTTCACTTACAACTTGTTTGCGAGCTTTCTCGTGATCAATTGCGAAATCTAGTGTCGAAGTCTCCTAGGGGTTCAAGGTCTCCTTTCTCAGTTACCTCGAGGTACTTCTTCGCACATCACGTGTAATCAACGAACTCGTGAGGGAGATCTCTAGCAGAGTTTTGGCTTTAGCTCCACGTCTCTTTGGTTGGATAGAAAAGGAGTCCCTTGAACGCATGCTCTTAGTCAAAGGACCACAGTTTGAGTTCCTTTTACAAGAATCAAGAAAGATCAACGACGAAACAATTCAACAATCTAAAAAAGAAAATCACAAGAATAATATGGTCGAGAGAACTTACCATTAGCTTCTCGAACACAGAGAAGTACTGGTGAAGTCGTTCTTCAATGACGAAAAGATTATCATTCTTCACTGTCTCCGCCCACGAACAAACTCCAACTTGCTGGATGAAACAGTTCGCTATTCCATGATCTTCGACAGCTCACATTCTTTTTGCATCTCTCCGTCAACCATGCCTACCTACAGTTGCATTTGAAATTTGTTACTTGGCTGATAGTTGTTGTCAGATGTCATATTTACTATGTTCTATGTTTACACTCCATTTGTCTCGGGTGCCGCAAATGTTGGTAGATGAAAAAGCAGAAGCCGAGAGAAAGGTCTTACAAGATCTACTAAGAGAAAGCGTCAGAGTGATGCAGGAGAAGAACTCCACGGAAGAACTTCTGTAGACTACTCGACAGCAGATGGATGTTGATTTACGCTAGGAAGCTCGAGAGCTAACACGCATCAGAGTGCAGACAGTCCAGGCAAATGAGACCTATCGCATTGAAGAAGAAGCGCTTCATGAAACTCAAGCTCAACTAGAAGTAAACTGCTCTTTCACCTTCCCATTATCTTACTTGGCTTACTTCTCTTTCACTAGTAGCCAGTGCATATACCGTGCAGTGCAGTCTTAACAACAACGCTGACAACTGGTGCTTCCATGTGATGATCATTTGCATTAGAAGAAGCTGCCGCACCAGTTCTCGATACTTTGCATTCTCGTGGGTTTGCATGCGGTACCGCTACAAATATCAAGCATGCAAGACAACTGTCGCGAATGCAAAACCTGATCACTGCGTTGATGGTGAGATCCGTAATGCAAAATCACAGTGGGATGATGTAAGCAGACAAGCACAAGAGGCGGAGGCCATCTGCATATCGAAAGAGGATGCAGTTAAGAGGAAATCGAAAGAGGAAAAAAGAGGTATTAGTCCAAGTTGAAAGATTTCAAAGTCTATATTATTCCTGTCTGTTTGCATTCCAAATAAGTGCTACTCAACGCAAAAAATACAGCACAATCAGTCACGACAAGGACATGTATAAGCGACTCCAACAGCGTGGGAATCAGCGACTGGTATATGGTAAATAACAGTGAATATGACGGCTGTTATGTGTCGATGTCAACCAGGTTCTAGAAGCAGAATTGCAGAGAAGAGCATTGGATAAGAACACGGTCGATCAAACAATAATTGAGGCTGATGTAGCTCCGGTTGAGTCAGGTAGAGAGGTAATGAAATCCATGTTAATGCTTTCTCAAGGTCTGGTTGGAATCAGCAAAGGATGAAGAAATCTTTGTTTCTTATCATAAGAAACGCAGTTCGCCTCACATGTTACGCAAGTTTTCACAAAGTGAGCAACATCATCTTTCATATGGGACCAATAAGTTTTTTGGCTATCACTGCTAAAGTGAACTTTTTCTCATTTATGGTCTGATAAGGGCGCATCATGACATTCTTTGAGCAACTTAGTCCTAAGTTTTTTTTGTCCCACATAAACTCGACTTTGCTTGAACACGAGTAAGCCATGTCTCAACTGCATGTTCTGCAACCTCACTCCTCGCTTGATCTGTTCCAAGTACTCCTTCGCTTGGTCATCGCCCATATCCACATATTCGTCTCTCCAAATCTGACTCCTTAAGATACATAACTCGCAAAATCTGTGTTGACGATGGAAGATATTACTCTTTGCGACTCAAGGCGTCAAGAACCACATTGTCCTTTCTCGCTTTGTGGATTAATTCTACATTCATAGGCAAGGTATCATGCCACCGTAATTGCTTTGGCGTCACCTGATCTTGTGTCTCAAAGTACTTGAGCGATTTATTGTCAGTATATACTTGAGTTTTGTGAAGCCGTCATTTCTTCAAACAATGACCACCGCAAACAGTTCCTTCTCGTGAGTCAACCATCGACTCTCTATCCCAAATAAATTCTTGCTTTCGTACACTATCGTGTTGTACATGGGTCTGTATAGTGAAAACTAGTTGCAAAGAGATCTTTCTTTGTTGTGTAAAAGAAGCTGCCCTGTAGCTTATCAAGCTGGGCAGGAGCTAAGCTGGGGTGGTGCTTGACAAGCTGCCCCCTAGCTTGAGTTGGAATATCACCCTAAAGGAGTCGAAAGACACCATAATGCAGAGCTCGACGAGGAGAGCGGCTTCGTGCTTCCAGTTTTGACAGAAAGTGCTTTAAGTAATAGTTAGCACGTGTTTTAAACTGAGAAATATGCGAAAGAGGGAAATCTGTCGATTCTGACTCGTGACTCGAACTCAAAATCTGATTGCATAGGTGTGTAGGTGTTCACAAGTACTATAGTTTTGACTCTTTACTCGTTTAAAACGGAATTGTATAGAGAAGTTAGCATAGAGAAAGCTAGTAAAGACTTTACAAGAAAATTTCCTTAGTAAAGCATATGTACAGACTGTAAAAGCTTTTTGAACGGAACCAAAGGCCATCCCAGTGATAGGGCGCCTGCCTAGGAGGGAAGTGGTCTCAGGATCAATCCCTCCTGACCTCTGGTTCCTATTCTGGCATGTTGACCTCCCGGATGGGAGTCTATGTTGGGTATGCAGCCATGTCATGTATACCTAGGAGCGGGAGACCGGTATCTCTCTTAATCGTGGGCTTCCTAGCCTAAGCCTCCGCATGCCATCCTGAATATACTATGGGAGATACCTGGTGCGCATATGAGGGGGCTGTAAGCCCTGTGGGGCAGCCTCATAAGTGTTGGGGCTTCGGCTTACATTGGATGACTTGTAGTATATTCAGGATGGCATCAAGAGCACAAGAAACTTTTGTTAATTAGTTAAATAATCATCGAGTCAGCTTAAGATGGGGAATGAGGCTATGAAAACCTTTATTAGTGAAGGGGTAGAGTTTGTGGAGGCAACTGTGAAATTTGTATTAAAAAGGGGCCAACTTTGTAAATAAAGCCCCGTACGCATAAGGACAGCAGGGGGGCAGCTTAAGCTAGGGCCCTGCTTGTGATAAGTGATTGCACTTATAAGGACAGCAAGGGGGCAGCTTAAGCTGGGGCCTTAACTTTTAGGTTTAATACATGCGGCGGCTGGAGATCGAGGACACTTTTCAAGGGAGTTTTTTGAGAGAACTGAAGCGGAAGGAGGAGGATTAGGGATTGGGGGTCGAGGACACGCATGAGAAGCTAGGAGGCTGGAGAAGGTCAAATTGCTCACAGATTGAATTGGGAGAGCATCGTAAGAGAGAGAGGCAGGAGTTTTAGGCTTGGACGTTGTTTAAATAAACTGTTCTGGGGAGAAATTACTCTCAAGAGACAGTTCTATTGAGAGAGATCGTTTGGAAATCTACAGGGGACTTTTGATTGACGTTGGATCAGATTTCTAAGAGTTTCAGTTGGGACAAGGAGAGGAATAAGATTCAGGGGCCTGAATTTCTCTATTAGGTTCGGATTGAGACGTACTGGGTAGACTTTTGGCTTGACGGGTGAAGAGAGGTGCGTAGGAGAGGAAGAGAGAGATTTTCTGTACAGTTGGAGAAATTGGTGGTGCAGACGACACTGTAATAAAGTTAATTGAATCTTGAGAGACCTATCTGTGTACCCAAGGTGTGTTTGAGTGTTTGTTTTTGTAATTGGTGGACGCAAGAAGCAGAGTTTTGGAGATCTCATCGTCAGCGGCTACTTGTTTTTCTCTTCTGGTCATTTTCTTGGATCGATCACAGTCAGGAGGTTCGCCCTCCCCAAGAAAGATTCTCGCTCCGACATCTGGTGCTTCCACTGAGAGCAATTGAGGTGATCGATTTGGAGAATTGGCTAGATTGGGTGAAAAATGGATCACATTGTTGCTGTACAGGGTGCTCCTGCCCAAGGGCCTTCTGGTCAGGATGGAGTTGGCTCTCAAGGAGGACCTACGGTGGTTCCAACAGCAGCAGCACAGCCTGACACGTCTCAGATTCTTCAGGCGTTGGCTGCCTTAATTCAACAGCAGCCTGCAATTGGAGGAGCTGAGCAGAAATCCACGAAGGCGTTACAAGCAATTGTAGGTCGATGTGGACGATTTGATGGAAGAGATGTTACTAGGTACCTGCGGGAGTATGTGGGTGAAATGGAGTTGGTCAGGGCACCTGAAGTGGAGGTAATTCTAAGCTTTGAATTGACTGTTGTTCCTGAACTGAGAGAGAAGGTTAGGAGTTTACAGAGAAGACATTTAGGTGGGTGGACTCTGTTTGAACGTGCACTGAGAGAAGAACTTTTAGAAGAGGACTTTGAAAGAGTCACCAGAAGAACCCTCATGGACTGGATAGAGCGTTAGCCTGGACGTTCCATGGGATTGAATGAAGTGATCCGTGAATTTGAGAAGAGGTACTCTCAGCTTTCTGGTCTAGAGAGGTTGACGTTGGATGCTAGGAAGACAGAGTTGTTCTTAGGGGCTCTGGATGAGTTCACAGCAGATAGGCTTTATTTCATGTTGGCTGATCGAGGGGCTGAAGGGGGAGTTACATCTGATTGGAGGAGAGTAGAGGAAGCAGTATCCACCTTTGCTAGACAACGTCGTGGTAGGATGGTACTGCAGCTAGAGACCTTGTCAGAGCAGAGAGTAGCTCCTCATGTTCCTGTAGCTCCTCCTGTAATACCTCAGGCACCCATAGTGATTCCTCAAGCACCCATAGTGATTCCTCAAGCACCCATAGTGATTCTTCAAGCACCCATAGTGGTTCCTCAAGTGGTTCCTCAAGTGCCTGCAGTACCTATCCCAGCACAGAGAGGACCTAGACAGCAGCAGCGATCTGTGGAGAACCGAAATCAACATAACTTGATAGAAGAACTTACTCAACAGCTGAGAGACTTGAGGGTTGAGATGGCAGACCTGAGGAGAGACCAACGACCTGTTGCACTAGGTGCTCGACCTGTAGGAGGAACCTTTACCATAAGATGTATTTGGTGTGATAGTCCAGATCATCTCAGAGGAGACTGTCAAGACTTGGCGGTTGTCTTGCAGGAGGGCGTAGTCAATTATCAGAATAACAGGTTGTATTTAACCGCCACGGGGCAGCCTCTTAACACGTATTTTGGGAGAGGAGGAATGAGGAGTTCTCTTCTAGCACTTACTGGCGCGAATACTACAGCGATGACAGCGGATTCTGTAGAGGCTGATGTGTATACAGGGAAGGTTGAGGTGCACGCTAATCCAACTATGGTTGAGCAGGCTAATGAGGTCTCAGTTGAAATGATGAAGAGAGGTGCAGGAAGCATTAGGAGAGCTACTAGGTGGAGAGATCCAGTAGATGCAACTTCTATTCGAGCTTTTTTAGAAGCGAGTAGCGAACAAGATGCTATGGTGGAAAACAAGAGAAGACGAGATGCTTCCGACCTAGACGCAGGGGTACCAGATGACGGTGAACGTCGGAGAGTTACAAGAAGGAGAGCAGCAGAACCATCGCCAACTATACCAACTGGAAGGTCTCCTGCTGCAGAAGATATGCCCTCTACCTCTACAGCACCACCACCTACAGTAGATCCTATGGAAGGTGTACATGATTTACCACAAGAGCCTACTGCTACGGATAGAGTGCGAGGGAAAAGGTTTACAGCACAGGAGAAGGGGAAAGCTCCAGCTTACAAGTTGGCGGTAGACATCGGAACAACAACAGATTTACGTGTTGTTCTGGAGCAACGCATTTTGGATGCTAGAGTTGAGTTTACTCTTCGCGATGTACTAGGTATCGCCAAAAGAGAGTTTCATGAATTGATAATCGACATCATGAGGAGAAAGAGACAGGTATTGACTGAACAAGTAGGCAGTCATATGGTTGGTGTGGTAGATGCTATTGGTGTTGATGGATTCAGAGATGATGAATACGAAGTATGGGTTGCTGGTCCTGCTGTTATTGAGAACGAAGACGAAGAGTTTGAGGAGGATAGGTCAAGCACAGACAGCGATTTCAAGGAAAAGCACTGGACAAGAGCAACAACTGGGACGCAGGTTCCACTTGGGAGACTTTCTGAGCCAGTACCTGCACTTGTGGATCACGGGTCGGAGATCAACATCATTTCCACGGAGGTGTATGAAAAGGGACAGTGGCCAATCGAAAGGAATCATGGTTGGGTGCTTCGAGCTGCAAATAACCAAAAGGGTGAGTTATACGGAGCCTGTCCCAATATACGTGCAAGGATAGGGAATGTAGAGGTTGATCAGCATTTCTTTGTACAGTCGTCTGCCTCCTATCCTGTCATACTGGGCCAGCCATACATCACCGTTGTTCGAATGGAGACAAAGGTGATGAATGATGGGTCTCATTATGCCAGAGTTTGGAGTCCTGATGATAAGTACTCAGTGCAGTTTTTTACGGTTCGTTCAAGACATGAGCGGAACCGACAAACCCTTAGAGATTCTCAAACCAAGAGATGTAAGGGTTTTCGCAGTCGACTCCCGTAGAGCGGGAAGACAGGGGTGTAGAACCTGCTGTTGAGGTCCCGTTAGAGTTGAAAGCGAGACATGTACAGAGGTCTGGAGACAAGTGTGGTGTACAGAGTTGGCAGTCTGGATTGCTGATGTTTGAGGGAGATGGGTAGAGTCGGTTTACAAGAGTTGAAGATATGGAGGAAAATACAAAAAGATGGATGGTGAAACAGGTATCAGAGTTGTGGCGTGTAGGAGTTCTATCTGAAGACGAAGTGGTTTCTGGTTTGTTTGAAGAGTATTTAGGGAAAATAGTGTGACGGTGATCCCTATCCACTCTCGACGCATATATGAGGAGATTGCTACATACGTGCAGTTCTTTCCTCATCCGATGCAGAATAATGAGAGGAGAGAAGCAAGTTGTTGGTGTGCACTCCCTCAGGAAGCAGACGTCCATGCGAAGTACAAATGTGTACTGAGAAAGGTAAGACCGGTAGCAGCTCAACTACCTATTAACTCCCAGTAGCAAGTACAGTTAGTGGGGACTAAGCCTATATTGCATGATCATAGACGAATAGGGCATTAGTTTACTGAGGAGACATTGAAGGAGCTCCAGATAGGAGGGGGTGAATTCTTGACTGAGGTCGAGAAGACAGTGTTTGAACAGATGGTAGTAAAGCATGGTAAAGCATTCTCTTTTTCAGCAGAGGAGATAGGTTGTGTGGACCCGCAGGTTATAGCACCTATGGTTATATTCACAATCCCTCATGTGTCTTGGGACCTGAAACCGATCCCAGTTCCTCGTGCTTTGTTGCCTAAACTCATCGAGTTGTTGAAGGAGAAGGTACAGATGGGGATACTTGAGTCGTCTATGGGACCATATTCTAACAGGTGGTTCACTGTGCCCAAGAAGTCAGGAGCTTTGCGTTTTATTCAAGACCTACAACCTGTGAATAACGTAACTATTCGTAACGTTGGGACGGGTCCTGTGATTGAAGAGGTAGCAGAGGCATTTGCAGGGAGAGCTATCTATTCAATAAGAGATCTATATTCTGGTTATGATCAGTTCCAGCTGGCTGTGGAGAATAGAGATTTAACTACTATGCGTACGCCCCTGGGATTGATGCGGATGTGTACTCTTCCACAAGGAGTAACGAACTCGGTGGCTCATATGCAGAATGCGATGCACAAGGTACTAAGGGAGTTTGTGCTTGATGTTACCATTCCATTTCTAGATGATATTCTTATAAAGGGCTGCGCGATTGAAGACAAGGATGAAGCAGTACTTGCGAGTGGGTGTAGAAGGTTTGTTGCGGATCATATCAGGGATGTAGAACGTATCTTGACTCGCTTAGAGGAGGTACATCTCACCCTGTCGGGAGCTAAGTCCAAGTTTGGTGTGTCTGAGATTTTAGTGGTTGGACATCTGTGTGGAGCTTTTGGAAGGCGACCAAACCCGGAGAAGGTTGAAGCCATAGCTAGGATGGCAGACTGTAGGAATATCACAGAGGTTCGATGTTTTCTAGGTGCTTGCGTATTTTATCGTTTATCCATTCCTCATTATGCTCATGTTGCTGAGCCTTTGTATGCATTATTGAGGAAGGGTAAGCGGTTTGTATGGACCTCAGTCCATCGAGAAGCTATGAATAGGTTGAAGGAGGCTCTACAGTCTCCACCTGTTCTGAGAAGAGTAGACTACGGGTGTGGGAGACCTGTCATTGTCACAGTAGATACTAGTCCAAAGGCGATTGGTTGGGCGATAGGTCAAGATGATACGGATGGTATGCGGCTTACCTCTAGGTTTGGAGCTAGGATCTTGACAGACAGGCAACGAGACTATCCTCAGGTGAAGCGTGAGTTGTGAGGAGCGGTGACAACAATGAAGACAGAACGTGAGTTTCTGATTGGTGCTCATGTAGTCCTAGAAACGGATTGTCTACCTCTACTAGGCATGATATCCAACTGTACCACGCCAGACATAGCAATGTTACGTTGGATTGCCTATATTAGAAGCTTGAATCTAGAGTTGAAGCATATAAAAGAAAAGGAGAATATGGTCGCAGATATGTTGTCAAGGGCTCGATTTGTGGATGAGGATGTCATGATTTCAGAAGCTGAGGAAGAAGAGAGAAAGGATGCTCAGTGTCAGGTTAATCGACGGGCTACAAACTTGGAGCCGTTGATGTTTAGAGAGGAGCTTTACACAGGTAGACTTCGTGACATAGGGTATTATCTGAGCTTGTTGGAGAGGCAGGAGAGGTGGAGCAAAGTA
Source organism: Asterella californica (assembly GCA_036924285.1). Classification (NCBI taxonomy): domain Eukaryota; kingdom Viridiplantae; phylum Streptophyta; class Marchantiopsida; order Marchantiales; family Aytoniaceae; genus Asterella; species Asterella californica. The sequence continues at coordinate 2,584,853 of JAYKYS010000013.1, forward strand.
GAGTTCAGTGAGATAAGGAAACAAGCTTACAACTACCTTCTACGTGATGGGTATCTTTGGAGACGGCCGCAGAGGAGAGATAGAATGTTCATACGAGTAGTGGACGATCTGCAGACTAAGCAACAACTAATGAAGGAGTTCCATGATACTTTGTGGGCCGGACATCGAGGGATTTGGGCTACCTACGTCAAGTTGAAGGAAAGGTATTGATGGAAAGGTCTGTATCAGGATGTGGTGAACTACGTCAGTTCTTGCCTAGATTGTCAATTCTACTCAAAGATCCGGTATAGGGACGGTCTTGTGCCAACTTATCCGCCTTGCATTCACTTCCAGTGGGTTCTCGACTTGGTAGTAATGCCTCTGGGGTTATGGAGGATGCGATATTTAGTTTTAGCTCGTGAGGATCTCTCCAACTTTGTAGAAGGACGAGCTTTGAGAACGAAGACCACAGAGAGGATATGTAAGTTTATTTTTGAGGATATTCTCTGTAGATATGGGTCTGTAGGAAGACTACGGGCAGATAGAGGAGAACTACGTGGTACAGAAGCAAAATAATTTTTTGCTCGATATGGTGTGAAGCTCAAGCTTACTACTGCGATGAATCCAGAGGGGATTGGCAAGAGCGAGCAAGGACATCCATCAATAGTTCAGGCTTTGGTGAAGGCGTATGACAGTAAGCGTAGAGAGTGGCCCAGGTTACTCCCTTTTGCTTTATGGGCAGATAGAACAACTCATTGTTCTACTACAGAGTACATGCCTGTTGAGTTGATGTTAGGACAGAAACCGATGATGCCAGCAGAAGAAGACTTTCCTACCTGGGCTACCTTGCCATGGGAGGACAATGTGGACCGTGTGCAACTTCTCTCACTATGAATCATACAGCTAGAATGTAGAGAGGAGGATCTCGCTGAAGCGCAGCTCCGGCTGAAGGCGGTTCGACTTGGGAACAAGGAGAGATTTGATAAGACTCATAGACTTCGGCCAAAACCAATACAAGTTGGGGACTGGGTGTTGGTATACGACAGCACATTGGAGAACCAACACTCTACAGTTCGAAAGTTTTCGAGAAGGTGGTTTGGCCCGTACCTTGTCTCAGATGTACATCATAATGCTACTTATTCCTTGCAAGAGCTAGATGGCACGCATTTAAGACTTCCATTTGCTGGGAAACAAGTGAAGCTATTCAAAAAGAGAGGGGAGACTGTAGAGCTAGCTGAGTTCTTAAGTTCAGAGCAGACAAGAGCAAGTGAAGATCTTTTTGAGACGGTCGAGGAGAGCGAAGACGATTTGGAGGACCACGACGATCAATGACGGATTGGCACATACCAGAGGATGTGCAGGTTTGGACGAGGTGAATGTCGTGTTGTACATGGGTCTGTACAGTGAAAACTAGTTGCAAAGAGATCTTTTCTTTGTTGTGTAAAGAAGCTGCCCTGTAGCTTATCAAGCTGGGCAGGAGCTAAGCTGGGGTGGTGCTTGACAAGCTGCCCCCTAGCTTGAGTTGGAATATCACCCTAAAGGAGTCGAAAGACACCAGAATGCAGAGCTCGACGAGGAGAGCGGCTTCGTGCTTCCAGTTTTGACAGAAAGTGCTTTAAGTAATAGTTAGCACGTGTTTTAAACTGAGAAATATGCGAAAGAGGGAAATCTGTCGATTCTGACTCGTGACTCGAACTCAAAATCTGATTGCATAGGTGTGTAGGTGTTCACAAATACTATAGTTTTGACTATTTACTCATTTAAACCGGAGTTGTATAGAGAAGTTAGCGTAGAGAAAGCTAGTAAAGACTTTACAGGAAAATTTCCTTAGTAAAGCATATGTACTGACTGTAAAAGCTTTTTGAACGGAACCAAAGGCCATCCTAGTGATAGGGCGCCTGTCTAGGAGGGAAGTGGTCTCAGGATCAATCCCTCCTGGCCTCTGGTTCCTATTCTGGCATGTTGACCTCCCGGATGGGAGTCTATGTTGGGTATGCAGCCATGTCTTGTATACCTAGGGGCGGGAGACCGGTATCTCTCTTAATCGTGGGCTTCCTGGCCTAAGCCGCCGCATGCCATCCTGAATATACTATGGGAGATACTTGGTGCGCATATGGGGGGCTGTAATCCGGGAGTCTATGTTGGATATGCAGCCACGTCCTGTATACCTAGGGCGGGAGACCGGTATGTCCCTTAATCGTGGGCTTCCTAGCCTAAGCCTCCGCATGCCATCCTGAATATACTATGGGAGATACCTGGTGCACATATGGGGGGGCTGTAAGCCTTGTGGGACAGCCTCATAAGTGTTGGGGCTTCGGTCTACATTGGATGGCTTGTAGTATATTCAGGATGGCATCAAGATGGCATCAAGAGCACAGGAAACTTTTGTTAATTCGTTAAATAATCATCGAGTCAGCTTAAGATGGGGAATGAGGCTATGAAAACCTTTATTAGTGAAGGGGTAGAGTTTGTGGAGGCAACTGTGAAACTTGTATTAAAAAGGGGCCAACTTTGTAAATAAAGCCCTTTACGCATAAGGACAGCAGGGGGACAGCTTAAGCTAGGGCCTGCTTGTGATAAGTGACTGCACTTATAAGGACAGCAGGGGGCAGCTTAAGCTGAGGCCTTAACTTTTAGGTTTAATACATGCGGCGGCTGGAGATCGGAGACACTTTTCAAGGGAGTTTTCTGAGAGAACTGAAGCGGAAGGAGGAGGATTAAGGATTGGGGGTCGAGGACACGCATGAGAAGCTAGGAGGCTGGAGAAGGTCAAATTGCTCACAGATTGAATTGGGAGAGCATCGTAAGAGAGAGAGGCAGGAGTTTTAGGCTTGGACGTTGTTTAAATAAACTGTTCTGGGGAGAAATTACTCTCAAGAGACAGTTCTATTGAGAGAGATCGTTTGGAAATCTACAGAGGACTTTTGATCGACGTTGGATCAGATTTCTGAGAGTTTCAGTTGGGGCAAGCAGAAGAATAAGATTCAGGGGTCTGAATTTCTCTATTAGGTTCGGATTGAGACGTACTGGGTAGACTTTTGGCTTGACGGGTGAAGAGAGGTGCGTAGGAGAGGAAGAGAGAGATTTTCTGTACAGTTGGAGAAATTGGTGGTGCAGACGACACTGTAATAAAGTTAATTGAATCTTGAGAGACCTATCTGTGTACCCATGGTGTGTTTGAGTGCTTGTTTTTGTAATTGGTGGACGCAAGAAGTAGGGTTTTGGAGATCTCATCGTCAGCGGTTACTTGTTTTTCTCTTCTGGTCGTTTTCTTGGATCGATCACAGTCAGGAGGTTCGCCCTCCCCAAGAAAGACTCTCGCTCTGACAACGCTAGAGATTTTCCATCTTGCACCAACACTCCGTCAATCACATAGTCGCTTTGTAAACCCTCCGTGATCTTATCGATCAACTACCCCTCAATCTCTCAACCTCCACGATAGGCATTAATGAATCTGCACATGTTGGGTCTGTTTCTCACTCAGGGGTCACCTCTGATGGCTTTGATGGAAGCACACCATGAACTTGAAGAGAAGAATGCTAAGTTTAATCATTCACACACCCCTAAACTCATCAACTAAAATTATCCAAATTATCCATTCTAACGACGTCTCTCAAGTTCTCCCATGCTAAAATATCACACTCTCTTTGTATTGCTCATATTGTCATTACGACGAGATGAAAACAAGGATGAGAAGCTCTTCTCTTCTCCTCTATTTATACATTCTAGGTTTTTATTTTGATACCATTCGATAACTCAGTCGTAACTATTTTTATTTGAACTCTAAAGAACTGTAAGTAGTCTGTAGAGAGGATCCGTAAATAGAGGAAGAATGTCAAGACCGCTCACTGTCTGTGAAATCATTTATTCTACGATCTAACTGATCTGTGTCATCTTTGCGCTTGGGGCAATGACGCAGTTACTGAGGTGAAACCGAGACGCGTCAATTGCTGGTTGAAAATTATTTTCAAACCCCCGTCCGTGCCTTAACTAGCATGTGCGAACTTCTGGAAGATCACTTCAGAAGTTTGGTACGTCTTGCCCTTGGCAAAGCACACCTGAATAGACTTGTCTGCCTTGGAGGTAGACAAGCCAAACTTCTTCATCAATTTTGGACTTATGAAGGAGTGAGTCGCTCCTGTGTCCACAAGAAAAGTAACATCACAGTTAGCAACTTTGGCTTGTAGAAACATCACCCAGCAGTCAACCCCGGAGTTTATCTCGGAGTTTTCTCAAAGACGCAGACAGACTCGAAGACGAGAGGAAAGTTCGAAAAGGACCGGGCTTGCAGGCGCTCAGCCTAGAAAACTTACTGTCAATGACAGATGCAGAGAAAAGCTTCGATATTTGACTACTGGTCGGACGAGCTTTTATGGCTCTGGATCTACTACTAGCAATGTCTTGTAGCTGTGCCTGTGGAGAGTGAGTGCACAAAGGGGAAAGTTTAGTGGTAAAATTCAGATCACTGTGTGTGATCTGTAACACACCTCTGGACCTACCTCGAACTCAGAGTTTTTGACCGATGTGTTGTGTAACAGAGTTGTTATCGACTCTAATACTCCAATTCGAAACTTGATGGATGAAGTTTGGACCACGTTTAATAAACGTGCACCATATTTTCAAGCTCATCCTTTTCATTTCATCTCATCTGTTTGTAGATGCATCAAAAATATCGATTTGGTGGTAGTGGTAGACTGGGGCACTTGAGAGAACAATCCACAAACTTTCAGTCGATTCTTTATATGTCCAAGTGCTACGAGGAGTGCTTATAACTTGAGTCAGAAAGTAATATGTCTAGATGCGTGTCACAACAAGAGTAGAAAATATCCATGTCAAATTTTCCTTGCGTCTGTACTAGATTGCACGAATGAAGCTATCATTCTCGCAGTAGCTCCTATGGAGGACACAGAGAACTAGACATGATTCTGCGGTCTTCTGAAAGAAGCTATACATGGGATAGATTCAGCTGAGACGGTTATTATCAGCGATCGTCAGAAGAGGTTGGAGGGAGATATGGCGAAGGTTTCCCCACGTGCGCAACATCTTTCGTATGAATGTGCACTGTCACTTCAGGAAAAAAGCCGAGAAGCCATTTCTCGCGTTTCTTTATGCTGAACTCGTGAAATGTAAATATTTTGTTTCTGAATGATTTTTAGATTTAACACTCGCATCCACCCCAAGCTCGAAATAAACCTAAACCAGCTGCTTGAAGCCTACTAACTCGTATCAGTAATGTGTTTGCACATTTTCAGATACAACGATGTCCTTATGACACTCGATGCTTCTGGAGAGAGCTTGCTCAATACCTACGTACTCAAGGTGTGCATTTCTCTTATCACGTTACGGAAAGGTCACTCCTAACGTGGAGAAGTTTATTTGCTGCAACGCTCCACTGAAGATTATGCGTGACCTCTGGTATTACGTAATGCATCAGTTCACCAAACGGCGCCTGCAGCTTGAACAAGAGAGTCATCTATTGACCTCATTTGCTATGTGCTGACTAGTTTGCAGTTAGGACCACTTCTGCCAAAAAAATGTTGGACATCGATGCTTCTTTCAGCATGCTCCTGGCCATTTCAACCATCACTAAGTTCTTACGTTCGACTATTCCGTTTTGATGTGGTGTATATGCAGTAGTTAGTTGTCTGCTAATCCTTTTGCTCGTGAAATAATTCTTTGCTTCTTTTGATAGAAATTCTCCTCCCCGATCTGATTGGATGACTTTAACCTTCCTGTCAGTCTGGAGCTCAATGTGTGTAATGAATTCTTTCAAACGTTGAAATGTCTTCGACTTTCAAACAAAGAAATATGTCCATATTTTCCATGAATAATCATCTACTATCAAGAGATAGTACTTTGCACCTCCAAGGGACGTTATTTCAACTGGTCCCAAGGTCAACGTGAATAAGATCAAGAAAGTTCAATGCCCTCTGTGCGTTTTTTTCTCAAATTTGCATCTCTTCTGTTTACTTCTGATGCTGAATACAAATTCTTGTTTCAAACTGTAGCTCGTATAGACCAATCAGCATTTCTTCCTTGTCTAGTCTGCACATTTGATCGTAGTGAAAATGTCCGAGCCGGTGATGTCATAAGACAACTTCATCTTGAAATGCACTTACCATCGGTGATGTAGCAATATCTGCTCTTAACTCGTAAAGTTTCCTCTTCTTCACTCCTGTCGCAATAATATGATTGTGATCGTTCATATCATGCACTATACAACCGATTATATCGAAAGTAACTCAGAGACCTATCTCTGTAATTTTTCCAACACTCAAGAGATTATGCACTATACCGAGAACATGCCAAACTTCTTGAATTTTTCGTGTTTGGTCCGAAGGTAGGTGTACACGGATATCACCAGAACCTCGTACCTCATACGTCTTTCCATCTCCAATTCCAATCATGAGAACTTTATTCATCGGCTGATAATCTTCAAACTACTCTTTCGAACTGTAATATGATTTGACGCACCAGAGTCAATCCACCAACCTTCATTCAAATCAGCAGCTACTAGTGCAGTGAAGAAAAATACTAGTCGTCATTTCGAGTACGCTCTTCATACATCATTTTTGCCAAGTTACCAGAGTTCTTTAAGTTGGACATCTCTCCATTTCTTACGACATTCATAAGCAAAGTGACCAAGAATCTTACAGTAGTTACAAAGTCCTTACTTTTTCTTGTAATGGTCTTACTTGTCATCTGATATGAGACGTCATGTAGCATGGCAATGTGAGATGAATTTTCTCATGTTGAGATAAGATCTTCGTGCAATCTATGATGTGATCGATGACGTATCATAAACACCCCCTTTGATCTAATGCTTCATCCTTCACATCCTCTTTACGTCATTCGATAAGAATATCATCCAAGAACGTCATCTTCTTCTCAGAGATGAAGTCTTTTAGAACTCTGTTCATCTCGTTCATCATGTATGTCATCGAGTTGGTAGCTCAATCTGGTAAGGTACACATCGAGTAAAGATCTCTCATTGAGTAAATCTCTCTTCTTGCAAACGCCTCAGCAAACTCATCCATAATCGGTCCCACCTCAACATTTCTGATTGTTAATATGTTCATCGGCTACATGTCTTGGATGCATCGCAACGACCTATTCTTCTTTGACACCGTATACCATCTGCTTGAATACGGTGCAAACAACAGCTACAAGATCTTCATCCGCATTTTCTCTTTCAGCAATTCCACCAGTTTAGACAAGTGAGCCCATGGTATTAGAACTGATCTTAGGATCCAAGATACATGCGGTATTGTGAAGATAACCATCAGGATAATAACGTACGGATGTACACATCCAATCTCATCAGGTACAAAAGCAAATGCTTTCTCACGTCGTGAAAGCATCTCCTTGAAGCACTTCCTTTCTTTTGACAGAAGAGACCCATCATATCCAATCTTCAGTTCTTCAAGAGTCTGGTCCGTGAACTTATGCCCTATCATTGCAAGATCTTTCAAACTCTTCTCCTTTGAAGCTCGATCCATTTGTTGTTTAGTGTCATCCGGTAAGGGACTACTGGCTTTACTTTCTTATCCACTGTCTTGTATTTTGTCTCAACGTAAATCTCAGATGTTCGAAATGATTTGATCATTGAATAGACCTCCCTTGCATGAATCTGCAGAACTTTATTCATATCCTCCCATCCAATAGATGTGATCTCTCGCAAAGGATCTTCCAATCTATCCATAGCAGAAATCGATTCATCCTATTCTAACTCACCAATTCTCTCGACACCGACTCAAGCTAACACAAATATTTTTATTTTTTTCTTCTCAATTCTTCAATCTTCTTGTAAATAGCAATCTCACACTTTGAAAACCCGACAAATCTTTTACAAAAGACACTTTCTCTTTCAAGCAAAAGTACCTTCTCTTGCGTACCACTATGCAACCTTCTTATCCACTGTCTATAACGAAAATCCTTGAACTCTTCACTCACTCTTGAAAGCAATTTCTTTCTTAAATGATCTCGATTGTGCTCGTGATTTGACAGTACATTCAAGAACTGTACCTCCTCTTTTCATTCTTTCTTTGAATCTTAGCATAAACAGATCCGTCATCTAGCACACTCATCTCCATTCGAGTGGTTGTGATGAAAGGTTCATCCAAGGATGAGCGAATATGACGTTGCTTCTTGAACACAAAATTTTTGCTCGATAGTAACATCACTTTTCTGTACTCTAACGTCTAGGCAAGCTCCATACATATCTCCTCTTGTGTTGTTGGCTGTCCTTATGACCCACCTATGCTTTCTGTCGATAAATCACTTCTTTCTCTTATACAACTCCTTCGACATGATGTTGATTTCTTATCCACGATTCATTAGAGCAACCATCGGCTCATCCAAATCTCCAATCCTCACCAGTATCTCTGTCGTAGCTCGAGCTCAATGATTGTGACTGTAATGACTTGAGCTTTGCTTCCCATCCTCCTCTTCATCCGCAAAATGTATCCCACACCTTCGATCTCTTTCTTCGTTTGAGGAATGTACATTGCATTTTGCAAGCTCTTTCTTCTCATCCATTGACACTCTAATATCCAAAGCATGTGATAAAACAATCTCATCCACAAGCTATCATTTTTGTGTGATAATGCTGATTATGACATCATGAAACTCACACTTAGTAATGCACAAAACCTCCCTTAAGATAAACTCCACCTTCGCATTTAGGATGTGATCTTCTCGACTCCTTTCAAGTTTGTTACAGCCTTGATGTTCGACTGCAGTTTGTATGCAGCTGATTTACCGTTCTCCTTCTACTGCTCTTTTTCTCTTTCTTTCGATGAAGAATGAGCATCATTCATCAATAAATATTGAGTCTTGCATCTCAAAACTCTTGACGAACTTTCTCCTCTCGAGTCTATCTCTTAGAAGAAGCTCTTTCTCCTGCATTCTCTTAATCTCGCATTCTTTTCTCTTGCAACAACGCTTCCTATTGGTTCTTGATGATGTAAGCATGTATCAGTAGAGCTTCTATTAGATCATCCCATCCACTATCCTTTCAAATTATAGTAGATATCTTCAATAGTGTCTTACATGTCATCTTTTCTTTCTATTTCATGGAGATGACATATGATCACAATCCACTTGGCTCAACATGCTCGTCAATCTTCTCTCATCTCCATCTTCAACCCTTGTACCTTTAGGTTCCATCCTCCATTATTGTAATTGCTTGTGCCGATAAGTGATCCTCAATCAACTTCTTCATCTCTCTTCTGCCGAAGTTGATCTTAAGAAGCGCACCCGTATCTCTCAATGCTACTTTCCCATCTTTGTAGCAGGATGGTCGATACCATCGCACCAGATACATCATTGGATCCAACCTTGCTTCCCAACGAGTTTTGTCTCGCTTGTAGAACCCTACTCCTCCAGTCTTGTGAGCTTGATCTGCAAGTCTCGCACTCCACGCATGGTCTCCTCAAGGCTTGAATCATCCTTCTTTGGAGATACTAGAAGGTGCTTGGACAACTAGAACAACAAGAGTAACTTGTATCACTTGTCTAGCAATACTAACCATTGGTTGAACTACAGGAACATGTGCTACAATAGTCGATGCTGGTGCTGGTCTCCTGATGAGAACTTTTTCTCATCTTCGCTCCCTCTTGGTAAGCAGACCAACCGCTTCCTCAACTTTCTGTCAACTACTGATCAATCCATCGTCTTTCTATGGATCCTCCAGAAATACCTCTAGTTTCTCTTCTACAGAAGAAATAACTTTATCTTGTTGAACTGCAACCATAACTTGTCCATCTTGGTCAACCGAGAAAACTATTTCTCAAACTGCTTGAGTAACTCAATAGCTTGTAAATCCTTCCTCGGTTGCTCAACCCACTCCAAGAATGACTTCTTGGTGATCCGATCAGAGTCCTCCAAGAAGTACTCGTTCATCAACGCAAGAGTAAACGTCTCCAACCCTTGTCAAAATGATTCTTTAGCATTTTAACGTGAGCTCTAATCTAGAGCTGCTACCAACTCAAATGTTTCAATCATCTCATCTTTTGATACTCGGTTCAATTCCCTCTCCTTCACATAATACCTCACATATCTTGAGACATCCCTCTCATCACATTGCTCAATCTTGTTGATCACTGCTTGAAGCGTCTTTGTTGTCAAAACTTCATTTCGTTCATCAGACTGTTGTTGCTATAAGAACAATGTGAATGCTTGAAACATTGATGTGATCGCTGGATCCAACTGCACCTTTGGTAGTCCATCCAAACCACTAGTCTCATCTCCGTCATCATTCTAGTCCCCACTCATGACTGCCAATCTTCTCTTCAAAGTTCAAACAGAGAAGAAATCTCCGCTCCAAAATTTTGACTTTGTGAAGATTATCTAAGAAAACACGAGGTTCCTGGTTGCAGAGATATCGTGTGCCGAACAGATGTAAGAAAGATAAACAACCACGAGAACAAGCTTCACAAGATATATCAACCCTCACTTTATGTACACTCTCGTTCTTTTTTCTTTATGAACACAAACTGAGAAATAGACCTGAGTGATCTATAATTTGCACCCAACTTCCTAAAACAAGTCTCTGAATCCCAACCTAGATCCAAAACTACCAAAATGCAGCTCAAAGCAAAAGAATCATCCCTTTGCTAACAAAAAGCTTTGCACCAGTATCCCACGATTCAAACCTTGATCCAAACAACATCCATGTACAAGCCCTTAGTTAAAACTAGCTACCACAAGCCACACATAATGAACAGAACTCTAACGAGTCCAAAAGGACAGAAATCAAAAAAGTATATCTGAGAACTTTCTCTTTTCGCCAAACGATCTTCAGATGTGGATAGGATCTTCCTTCTTAACTTTGTTGGCTCCAAGAACCTTCAGATCTGACTCCTTGTACTTGAGGTATCTCTGATTTTCGATAGCAGGTGATCGAATCTTCAAAACCTCCTCCCTGCGACTTAAAATCACATACAACCGCAAAACAGATCGCTTGATCTGAGATCCGTGTTCTTTGATAGATAGATCTGGCTATCTTGATCTCATTGACACCCCAAACAAGCAGTTTGGAGTTCTCCTTGCAGAGAAAAATGAGAAATTTAGCCACCAGAAGTGAAAAATTGACATAAATCGTTCTTTTACGACTTAACTTCACTCACAACGCACAACAAATAGCGATCTATTTACGATCTTCTCTTATGCGTAGAAAAAGAACTCTTGATCGCATAGGCATCAAGAACGAAGAGCTTGGCTCATCGATTACGAAGAACAACTCAATCTTAGGTCGTAAGCGAAAAAAAATATGACGTAAGTGTCTCCCTACGAATCAATTTTCTACACATTTCTCAAATCGCTCGATGAAACTTTGTATCGTTTTCAATTTCTTGAAAATGTGTCTTCTCGCTCTTGTGTCTTCTCGCTCTTTGGACCATCACTTTTATGCTAGTGCAAATGTGCTAAGATGTAAGAAACATAAAGCTAACTTCGCATGAAGACCTATTTGTTGATATGACATGGTCACTAAGGCAACGATCGATTGTCTATGGGAGACCCAATCAAGAAACATATTCATGAAGAAGGGGCTGATCAAGCTCGACAAACGAACTGAGGGCTGATCAAGCAAATCACTGGAAACAGATGACAATCAAGAAGAACTTGAAAACTCGTATGAATGACATGTGAAGCCAAACCCATAGCAGCTCTCTACATCAACACGTGAAGGACCATTTTTGTTAAACTGTACGGTACAGATGACAAGCGTAGTATTATATGTCCACGGAACGCTTCTCCTTCGTCACAAGACAGATGTATGTCCACCTCCACACTACTAGGGGTATACTCGGACTTTAACCCAAAGCTCAATTGACAAGAGCGTCTCAGTGAGAGCTACAATGAATGTCGACAGAAAACGAAATCTCAGGAATTCGACCGAAATTCGAACTTGACAGGATCCTTGAAATTGTATCTTTCGTTCCTTTACTGGCTTGCAGTAATCCTTTCCTAATCCTTGTCTCATTCGATTCTCTTAGCACATTGCCTGTCACTCTCAAACGTCACGCCACGCCACCATAAGCGAAAAGATCATGAGAGAGGAAATTAAGATAAACAAGTAATAACTTGATTTTGTGAAAGTAAGTTTACCACGATCTAGAACCGATGGATTCATGGAAGCCTTCCTGCAGCTCCAGGGGCTCATAGAAGTAACCTTGGGTTACCGTAGCTTCAAATCCCTCGAATTATTACGGTCGGCTTTAACATGGTCAGAGAATCTCCATAGTTTGGGGTACATAAAAGCTCTTTTCAGGTTAAATCCAGAGTATGAGTATAAAAGCCTAAAAGATAATATTTCATTTTTCTTCGCAGTGTTCTTTGAGTCTGCAAAAAGGATTTTGTTTTGTTTCAAGATACCCTAGAATCTTTTATTTTAATATTTTTGTCAATACTAAGTAGTTTGTTTCGAGATGAATCATAACTTGTAAAGCTGGTGAATAGTTTTAATTTGATTCTTCTTTCACAAATCCCAAGTTAGAATGAAAGAATAATTACCAAAACTATTTTCTACATAATCGTTAAATTTCTTAATTCTCTTAAAACAAACTCGTAAAATAAAATCTTCTAGGTCACCAAGAGCACTCTGAATCATACTCGGGGTGTATCTATTCAGTGCTTTAACCTTGGGTAAACTATATATTATGCATCTCAAGCGCATTGAGAGAACGTGTAGACGAAGACAAGCCTCGGAATAGGGTGAATTTGCACTTTTAAAGACGTTTTGTTATCTCTGTTTCTTTTCTAGAATATAGTAAGTCGTGTCCCTTACAGAACAATATTAATTTTCCTCGGAGAAGCGATATACATACCTCATATAGTTTGGTAAAGTCTCTCTAGTCTGTCTTTGAAACATGCATTAAACTTCGAGAACTTCTCTTTTTGGTATAGGAAAATATAAAACATTATATAAGGAATTTTATTATCAATGAATATGAAATTTGATTTTTCAAAAATATTAAATGATAGACGAACCGGAAATTACAAACATATCTAAACAAAACCCATAATCATAGCGTGTAAACACACACTTCTGAATCTTCAACCCCGAAAGAATTAGATCAAATGAATATTGATTTATGATAAATATTATTTTTTTACTCAATCAAAGGTTAGGTAATAAACTGATGACCATGTTACATTCTCCATCTGAAAATGGATAAGGTTATTATTATTATAAGTATTCTTCACAAATGATCAAAATCTTATTCCCACAAGTATTTCAAACACCATTCTCCTGAAGGCATGTATATGTGAATCTTGTTTATATAAAACCCTCAGTGTGGGTATAATAGTAGGAAAAGGAATATTTCTTTTTTCTCCCGTGTAAAGAGAATTTTCTGTTCAATTTGTTCAGCGAAACCACAAAACCTTCGTTCGAACATTCTCAATCGATACTCAACAGTTGGTTTTGAAGCGAATACAGATTGAAAAGTTTGGATTCGTGTAAGGGCTTGTGAATTCGCTCTCAAGCTATTCGGGAATGTAAGATAAGAGAGTAAGAGCAGAGAATTTCAAATGCTCGAAAAGATGGTTACAGACGGCAGTCATGTTATAGATGATATTGAACCAAAATGGGAGACAGCAGCCTGAGACGTTAAGATTGTCGATCTCCTACCTCTGTGTGCCCCGCCAAGTTACAATCTGCTCTTCGCTTTTCACGATCCAGCCATTCAAGAAGGTCAGTCCCATCTGCGCGGAAGGACCGTTTTGTTGAAGCCTAATCTTTCCTTGTACAGAGGAACAGCGCAGTATGCCCACGGGGGCTTCTCCTTCGGCCCGAGACAGACGCATGTCTACCGGCTACGCTTCAGGAGGTGTATAGGACATTACCCATAAGTCCAGTTGATAAGAGCACCTCAGTGAGAGCTACAATAACAGTCGACGACGTAGCTTAATCCAGTCAGCCGTGTGTCCAGCACAGAGCGAACTATTCTTTCGCCTTTTACTAAAGAATACCGTGTGCGGGACACAGACAGCGGCTTATCTCAATATTTGGAACGCCTCTTCATTGAGGCACCACCTACACAAAATAAGTGGGATTACGGGGCTTTAAACTTGGACTTTGGAAATAGAGCATCATGCATTGTCTCTCAGCTACCGAATGCAATGGTACATCTGTGATCGTTGCCGAGAACTCAAAAGGAAAGGGTAATTAACTTCAATTAACTGGGGCAATGACGCAGTTAGTGAGGTGAAACCGAGACGCGTCAATTGCTGGTTGAAAACTATTTCCAAACCCCCGCCCGTGCCTTAACCGGCGCGTGCGAATTTCTGAAAGGTCTGTAATGTACAGATCTCACGATGAAATCAAGTAGGAAAGCCTCGCGAGGTTGAGAAGACATTTACTGAGTATCTCTTGGCGTTCGAAAAGGAAACTCCACGAGATCGAGCCTGATTATATAAGGAATTTTATTATCAATGAATATGAAAATTTGATTTTTTAAAAATATTAAATGATAGACGAACCGGAAATTACAAACATATCTAAACAAAACCCATAATCATAGCGTGTAAACACATACTTCTGAATCTTCAACCCCGAAAGAATTAGATCAAATGAATATTAATTTATGATAAATATTATTTTTTTACTCAATCTTTCTTCATGAAAAGGTTAGGTAATAAACTGATGACCATGTTACATTCTCCATCTGAAAATGGATAAGGTTATTATTATTATAAGTATTCTTCACAAATGATCAAAATCTTATTCCCACAAGTATTTCAAACACCATTCTCCGAAGGCATGTATATGTGAATCTTGTTTATATAAAACCCTCAGTGTGGGTATAATAATAGGAAAACGAATATTTCTTTTTTCTCCCGTGTAAAGAGAATTTTCTGTTCAATTTGTTCAGCGAAACCACAAAACCTTCGTTCGAACATTTCTCAATCGATACTCAACAGTTGGTTTTGAAGCGAATACAGATTGAAAAGTTTGGATTTGTGTAAGGGCTTGTGAATTCGCTCTCAAGCTATTCGGGAATGTAAGATAGAGAGTAAGAGCAGAGAATTTCAAATGCTCGAAAAGATGGTTACAGACGGCAGTCATGTTATAGATGATACTGAACCAAAATGGGAGACAGCAGCCTAAGACGTTAAGATCGTCGATCTCCTACCTCTTTGTTCCCCGCCAAGTTACAATCTGCTCTTCGCTTTTCACGATCCAGCCATTCAAGAAGGTCAGTCCCATCTTCGCGGTGGAGCTCGTGAAGTGCACCGGAGAAATGACCACAATGACAAAGACAGTGAAAGGTGACTATGAAGGCGATGGCACAGACGTTTGGATGGTGACTGACGAACTAATCTTTAGCGAACAAAATAGAAGGTAGGCAAGTAGTGCTATTTCCTTCTCTCCTAGTTTGCTCTTGTCCTCATGTTCTGAGGCTTGATGTACTCGATTAATAGTCGAGGTCTGAACACACTCTGAACAGATGACAGTCAAGAAGAACGTGGGAACTCCTATGAATGGCGTGTGAAACCAGAATCCAGAGCACCACTCTACAACGACGCGTGAAGGACCATTTGTTGAAGCCTAATCTTTCCTTGTACAGAGGAACAGCGCAGTATGCCCACGGGGGCTTCTCCTTCGGCCCGAGACAGACGCATGTCTACCGGCTACGCTTCAGGAGGTGTATAGAACATTACCCATAAGTCCAGTTGATAAGAGCACCTCAGTGAGAGCTACAATAACAGTCGACGACGTAGCTTAATCCAGTCAGCCGTGTGTCCAGCACAGAGCGAACTATTCTTTCGCCTTTTACTAAAGAATACCGTGTGCGGGACACAGACAGCGGCTTATCTCAATATTTGGAACGCCTCTTCATTGAGGCACCACCTACACAAAATAAGTGGGATTACGGGGCTTTAAACTTGGACTTTGGAAATAGAGCATCATGCATTGACTCTCAGCTACCGAATGCAATGGTACATCTGTGATCGTTGCCGAGAACTCAAAAGGAAAGGGTAATTACCTGAAATTCCATCATTCACGGTGTTACAAAGTGGATGTGGAGGGTGCGGCAGAGCTGCTCGCAGGAAATTTGTGAGGGCGAAGACTGAGACGAAGAATCGGAGTCAACAAACCTCTCCTTGCATCCCTGTCCATTCTTACACTCTTCATCTCCGCAAAAACGCTGGATATGGAGTCCCTGTCGGTTTCTGCACAGATTATAGGAATGAGGGTCAATTCTTGGAGCTTAAATGTACATGAATCAGAATGATCAGAGGTTTGTACTCGCCCTGAGATCCTAATTTCTGTGTGTTAGTCACTGCGGCAAGAGGACACTGGACAATAAATAAATCGCGCTTTCTCTTAGTACCGTAAAATGCCCCGTTAGGACAACGCTGGAACTCGAAGACCATACACTTTGCTCGCATAATTCTTGGCAATTCTTAGTTCGGCGACCAAGTGGAGGGAGATTTTAGCAGTGTCGTATGATTTAGATCACTTGCTGGCACACTTTGTTGACAGTTACATGTGTATATGAGTCGGGTACACGCGAGGCTGTATTAGTATATATGCCCCAGAAGTCTCTGTAGGCTTTAAATTTCACTAACTCCCTCCATCGATCGACACTCAGTTTGCGTCCTTATGGTTCCGGGAGAAAGCTTGGTTTCATATTAAGATACATATTCTCCAGTCTGAGAGAAAGAAGTTCCTTCCCACGAAACAGATCCGGGTGCGATTCTCCCTTAAAGCAGGGGGTAATTGTTGTTTCCTCGGTAATTGTGTCACGCCCCTGTTTCTACTCACTCACGGTTCTTTTGCTGCTGCTTCTATTTTATATTTCTCTATTCTCCTGTTATCTGTACTATATCAGCTTGATCTTTGACCATATTTGGTTTAGTGTTAGATTCGGTCAGAGAAATATTCCCCAATTGTTTGTGTCCTACCACTTCCCTGAAGGTAAGATGTGTGTCACATTGACCAGGTACTGTAATGTCGTACTGAAGAATCATTGCTGACCTTGGTTCTGCACACCACGTTCTTTTCTTCGCCTTTCACCTAGCTGGTTTGTTAAACAAGTGTTTTGGGGTAGGATCTGAATCGCGTTGGACAAGAAGAGTCCTAAGATAGGAGTCCAGGAGACCCAGGAGAAAGAGTGCGAGCTCGAGAGGACTGTAGTCTTAAGAGAGGCTCCGTATGTAGGGGAATAAAACCATAACTCTGCGGAAGATACGGAGACCCGTCTGGAGATATAAAGCACGGTTGGACATAACAATCTTATCTTTGCGCTTGGGGCAATGACGTAGTTAGTGAGGTGAAACCGAGACGCGTCAATTGCTGGTTGAAAACTATTTCCAAACCCCCGTGCCTTAACCGACGCGTGCGAATTTCTGGAAGGTCTGTAATGTACAGATCTCACGATGAAATCAAGTAGGAAAGCCTCACGAGGGTTAACTCTCTTTTCTGCAATTCTGCTTCTAGAACCTGTCTAGAACCCTCGAACCCTAATCCAACAGCAGGGACAAAGGAGAGAGCTAAGAAACCACCTACCAATAGGATCAAATCTGACTCCACCCTCGGCTGTTGTTACTCCATCCAATCCCAGGTCAATAGGTGCGACACCAAGGACAACCAAAGAACCTCCTAAGGCTCCCACGAGGAAAACAACTGCTAAGTGTAATGATTCACCCAACACCGCATCCACAACCTCCTAATCTCCACAAGGAGCAATTGGAGAAGATCCATAAATGTTGAAAATCTGAAAAGATTTTCAACAGGTGTAAGAGGTTGAGGAGATAGCCAAAGGATCGTAATGCAGGAAAGCAACGTTCGACAAAAGAATGAAACCGTTCCTCGACTGGCATGCAGCCAAGGAAAAGCAATGGAAAAATATCGATGTAGCAATGAAAGAGGAACAAAGAAAAAGCTTCTGCGATTGCAGTGTCGTATAACTTGTTTTTCTTTCTGGAGATACATTGGGTATATGACTTTGCAGAGATATGTGGTTTGAACATGTTAGCTCTGAATCTCGATCTTGCAACCCAAATGTTTCTCTATCTACTAGCTTCTCGTAATCCAACTACCACAACTCTATATATTACAAACAAAAGATGCTATAGTAGGACATTCTCATATGTGTGACTTTCAAACTCAACCAAGCTTCGTATCCATATATGTAAACCAATCGAGTCCCAGTACAACTTGCTGTATACCATGGTCTCTTAAGCATTCTAGCAAGATATAGCATGCATGCCTCAAGCAATACTCAGTTCACAACATATCACCAACGATGGCGGTATCTAGCAACTCTAAAAATCCAAACAATGACTTTTGATTCATCGTGACTCCTTTTTTTATCATTTAGAGCTAAAATCAACCACACACTTTCATAATGTTATCTTCTATGTTGGCATGGCAATTTTAGAAGTAAATTTCTCCCAATTGCTCAAAAAGAACAAAAAGATGAAAATGGATATATCGAAATCCAAATCCGCTAGTAACAAAAACTTCTCTGAACTTTAAGACCTTAGTTCTCCCAGCTCAGTCGGACAATGGTGATCAAACTTCACAGGAAACTTTGTTAGACCCTTCACTCCTATCTTGAATAATTTCTAGATCCAAACCTCAAACCAACTCTCTGATATGGATCAATAGAGCTTTATAGACCCATGTAAGCTTGATCAAGACCTTGAACAACCTATTCGACTATTCAAGATGAACATTTTCAGATAAGATATCTTTCTGATAAGACATCCCTCAATCCTAGAAATTTTCACTTAGAAATTCAATCGAGAACTCAAGAAATAGTCAATCCCTCATGACTGTCACAATTTGCAATATTTGCCATGTCATGTCTACACCATTCAACTTCAATCAATCAGATGACAATCAAAATGATCAGGAATTGATTGAACGTGATATCGAAACGACCAACTTGTTGTTAGCTCTTCGACCCAACTCACAGCTCCTCAAAACCCATCACAAGTCTCTGGAATAACTGAAAATGTAGCAATGGATACAAATTTCGTCCCTTCTATTCAATCGATCATAGCACCCTCAATCCTTCATGAAATCCTCAATTTTTCAGTCCAGTTTGTAGCCTTGGTCGAGAGCTTTCTAACCATATCCTTCTTCACTCGAATGGACTCCTAAAACCTCCAAAATCATTGAAAATGTTATGGAGAACAACTAGAATATCATTGATTCAAAAGTAAACCAATGAGAGCAAAAAGAGCTTTAAGTTTGTTTTTTTCTCACTGAACTCTTTCCACTAGAATGACTTGTAACATCCAAAGAAACACTACACACTAATAAGACTAGAAGAAACCGTAGAATCCCTAATACATGTTAAGGATTCTCTACGAAATATAAATACGTAAAAACGCTCAACTAGAATGAGACAAATGAATCACCGACTAATATGGAGTCATATTACAACATGAAAATGATCTACAAAAGAGAATGATGGCTATCACTTGGTTGAAATACTCATCGTCAAAGTTCCTCATAATCTATTCTCGATGATTGATCTTTGATCTCCAGTGATATGACATATCGACATGTTGAAATGAACGTTGGCCGGATAGTTGAGATCCATTCTTCATCCCAGCAAGATGTACACCGTTAGATCCTAGTGTCTCTATATGTAACAATAAAAAAAATAACCGGAAGCGGTAAGTCCATCATCCTCTCCATAAATTCATCACCAAAATATAAAACTAATCACTGTTGAAAGTGGTTGTTGTGGATGCAATGAAGTTTGACGTGGAATGGCTTTAGGAAGAGAAGATCTAGAGCTAGTATCAAACCTCCATCTCGTAAACTCTCTACGGTCTTATAGATCAACTACCCTCGATCTCTCAACCTCCATGATAATCATCGATTAGTTTGCAACATGTCAGACACGTCTCTCACTCAAGGATCACCTCTGATGACTTTGATGAAAACACACCATTAACTTGACAAGAAAAATGCTGAATTTAGTTCTTCACAAACCCCTAAACTCATAAACTAAATTTCTCTTTTCTAACTCAAGTTCTCACATTCTAAAATCTCACACTCTCTCTATATTGCTCAAATGTCACTAGACGATGTGAAAAAAGGGATGAGGAGCTCTTCTCTACTCCTCTATTTATACATTCTAGGTTTTTACTTTGGTATCCTTTGGTAACTCATCATAACTATTTTTACCGAGTTTTATTAAGATATTATCGATAATTTTTTGAAAGATTTCAGAATATTTTCAGAGAATCTCAAATTTCCACCCCCTCTACACTAAGACTCACTAAAAAGATGACATGTGGAATCTCTTCTTGTTTCTAATGCCCACAAAGTTAATAACTTAAGTACCACTACGAATATCAAGTCAAAAAAGAAATAATTGATATTTTCCAACTCTTGTTTACCTTTTAAACTAGATGATAAGATAGTAATATTCACTATTAAGAAATATTTGAATTTTGTCCAAAAGTGCAGCTAAGTTTAACCATAACTAACTTTAGCTAGTCATGACGAACTTGATTCCTCCTTAAAGTACTTGGCGCAACAAATATTAAAATAATAACAAATACCTCCTTAAACATTCTCCACACTTAGTTATAACTAAACATCTTACTAATAAACAGACTTTCTGTGTGTAACATAGGTAGTTACACTTTATCTTTGGTCTAAATTCTTGCTTTGTCCTCGAAGTGAAGAAAGAACTTTCTTCGATGAAATAACTTCAACTTGTCATGATTGATCTGATGGAATCTTTTTCTTTTCGGTGTCGGAGTGTGCTACGTCTACTTAAGAAAGCGTTGGGCTTTTGACTGTGGTTGTTTACTCAAGAGGTAGGCTTCAGGTTACAACTTGGTACTATAAGCACTTACACAGATCTGTTGGGTCCTCTAATATGTTCAAAAAGCAAAAATCAAGTTTATCAAACAATAATAAGATCAAACGGTGAACTTTAACACTCAAGAATAAGAAACATATGAGGGATTAGACTTCGAAACTTCCCTTACATGTAAAAGAGGCCTTATTGAACATACATACAAAATTTCAGCTTGAGATCAAATCTGAGCATTGAGATATGATAAAAAACGTCTTTACTAAAGAAATTACAACAATTTCTGGTACCTAGATGGCTACTTCGACCTATAACCGAGAATTGACTCAATAAATTTCATTCATTCTTACAGGATTTGTAGTCTACATCATGCTTGAACAATCTTGCGAAATTTGACTTGCTGGTTGTACACGGTTCTCCAGATCTCAAGGGTTGGAAGTTGCTGCTCTAGATTGAGAGCTTTTTAGACCCCTCTGCGATCGTCTTGAATTATTCACTCACTCAAATGACTTGAAAATTTTTGGACAATCGTAGCCCTGCTGACATTGAATGGAACCACGAAGGTTTGAAGCGATTATCTTTATTCTGCTGCAATTGACATCAAAATCTCAAAATAGACCTCTCTTGCATGAATCTGCACAACCTTATTCATATCTTCCCATCCAATAGATGTGATCCTCGCAAAGGATCTTCGAATCTATCCTCCTCATAAATAGCAGAAATCCATTCATCTCATTCTAGCTCACCAACTCTCTCAACACCGACTCAATCTCACGCAAATGTTTTTATTTTTTTCTTTTCAATTCTTCAACCTTCTTGTAAATAGCAATCTCACACTTTGAAAACCTGGCAAATTTTACAAAGACACTTTCTCTTTCAAGCAAAAGTACCTTCTCCTACGCACCACTATGCAACCTTCTTATCCACTATCTATAACAAAAATCCTTGAACTCTTCACTCACTCTTGGAAGCAATTTCTCCCTTAAATGATCTCAATTGTGCTCGTGATTTGACAGTACATTCAAGAACTGTACCCCTTCTTTTCATTCTTTCTTTGGATCCTAGCATAAACAGATCCGTCATCTAGCACTCTCATCTCCATCCGAGTGGTTGTGATGAAAGGTTCATCCAAGGATGAGCGAATATGATGTTACTTCTTGAACATAAAAGTTTTGCTCGATAGTAACATCACTTTTCTGTACTCTAACGTCTGGACAAGCTCTCTGTCGATAAGTCACTTCTTCCTCTTATACAACTCCTTCGACATGATGTTGATTTCTTGTCCATGATTAATTAGAGCAACCATCGGCTCATCCAAATCTCCAATCCTCACCAGTATCTCTGTCGTAGCTCGAGCTCAATGATTGTGACTGTAATGACTTGAGCTTTGCTTCCCATCCTCCT
This sequence comes from Asterella californica, assembly GCA_036924285.1. Taxonomy (NCBI): domain Eukaryota; kingdom Viridiplantae; phylum Streptophyta; class Marchantiopsida; order Marchantiales; family Aytoniaceae; genus Asterella; species Asterella californica. The sequence continues at coordinate 2,607,037 of JAYKYS010000013.1, forward strand.
CTTCATCCGCAAATTGTATCCCACACCTTTGATCTCTTTCTTAGTTTGAGGAATGTACATTGCATTTTGCAAGCTCTTTCTTCTCATCCATTGACACCTTAATATTCAAAGCATGTGATAAAACAATCTCATCCAGAAGCTATCATTTTTGTTTGATAATGTTGATTATGACATCATGAAACTCACGCTTAGTAATGCACAAAACTTCCCTTAAGATAAACTCCACCTTCACATTTAGGATGCGATCTTCTCGACTCCTTTCAAATTTGTTGTAGCCTTGATGTTCGACTGCAGTTTGTATGTAGCCGGCTTACCGTTCTCCTTCTACTGCTCCTTGCTCTTTCTTTCGATGGATAATGAGCATCATCCATCAATAAATATTGAGCTCTTGCATCTCAAAACTCTTGACAAACTTTCTCCTCTCGAGTCTATCTCTTGGAAGAAGCTCTTTCTCTTGCATTCTCTTAATCTCGCCTTTTCTTCTCTTGCAACAACGCTTCCTATTTGTTCTTGACGATGTAAGCATGTATCAGTAGAGCTTTTATTAGATCCTCCCATCCACTATCCTTTCAAATTGTAATAGATATCTTCAACAGTGTCTTACATGTCATCTATTTTTTCTATTTCATGGAGATGGCATATGACTACAATCCACTTGGCTCAACATGCTCTTCAATCTTCTCTCATCTCCATCTTCAACCTTTGTACCGTAGGTTCCATCCTCCATTATCGCAATTGCTTGTGCCAATAAGTGAATCTCAACCAACTTCTTCATCTCTTCTCTGCCGAAGTTGATCTAAAGAAGCGCACTTGTATCTCTCAATGCTACTTTCTCATCTTTCTAGAAGATCTAAAATCTATACAGGTAAGATATCAGTGAACTCTTTGCAATCTTTACATGGATGGTCGATACTATCGCACCAGATACATCATTGGATCCAACCTTGCTTCCCAACGAGTTTTGCCTCGCTTGTAGAACCCTGCTCCTCCAATCTTGTGAGCTTGATCTGCAAGTCTCGCACTCCACGCATGATCTCCTCAAGGCTTGAATCATCTTTCTTTGGAAATACTAGAAGGTGCTTGGACAACTAGAACAACAAGAGTAACTTGTATCACTTGTCTAGCAATACTAACCATTGGTTGAACTACAGGAACATGTGCTACAACAGTCAATGCTGGTGCTGGTCTCTTGATGAGAACTTTTTCTCATCTTCGCTCTCTCTTGGTAAGCAGACCAACCGCTTCCTCAACTTTCTGTCAACTACTGATCAATCCATCGTCTTTCTATCGATCCTCCAGAAGTACCTCTAGTTTCTCTTCTACAGCCCGAAGAAATAACTTTATCTTGTTGAACTGCAACGTTAACTTGTCCATCCTAGTCAACCGAGAAAACTATTTCTCAAACTCCTTGAGTAACTCAGTAGCTTGTAAATCTTTCCTCGGTTGCTCAACCCACTCCAAGAATGACTTCTTGGTGATCCGATCAGAGTCCTCCAAGAAGTACTCGTTCATCAACGCACGAGTAAAAGTCTCTCAACCCTTGTCAAAATGATTCGTTAGCATTTTAACATGAGCTCTAATCTAGAGTTGCTACCAACTCAAACGTTTCAATCATATCATCTTTTGATACTCGGTTCAGCTTCATCTCTTTCACATAATACCTCAGATATCCCTCTCATCACATTGCTCAATCTTGGTAATCACTGCTTGAAGCGTCTTTGTTGTCAAAGCTTCATTTCGTTCATCATACTGTTGTTGCTATAAGAACAATGTGAATGCTTGAAACATTGATGTGGTCGCCGGATCCGACTGCATCTTTGGTAATCTATCCGAACCACTAGTCTCATCTCCGTCATCATTCGAGTCCCCACTCATGACTGCCAATCTTCTCTTCAAAATTCAAACACAGAAGAAATCTCCACTCCGGACTTTTGACTTTGTGAAGATTATCTAGGAAACACGAGGTTCCTGGTTGTAGAGATATCGTGTGCCGAACAGATGCAAGAAAGACAAACAACCACGAGAACAAGCTTCATAAGATATATCAATGCTCACTTTATGTACACTCTCGTTCTTTTTTCTTTATGAACACAAATTAAGAAATAGACCAGAGTGATCTATAATTTGCACCCAACTTCCTGAAACAAGTCTCTGAATCTCAACCTAGACCCAAAACTACCAAAGTGGAGCTCAAAGCAAAAGAATCATCCATTTGCTAACAAAAAGCTTAGCACCAGTATCTCACGATTCAAACCTTGATCCAAACAACATCCATGTACAAGCCCTTAGCTAAAACTAGCTACCACAAGCCACACATAATAAACGGAATTCTAACGAGTCCAAAAGGACAGAAATCAAAAAAATTATATTTGAGAATTTTCTCTTTTCGTCAAACGATCTTCAGATGTGGATAGGGTCTTCTTTCTTAACTTTGTTGGCTCCTAGAACCTTCAAATCTGACTCCTTGTAGTTGAGGTATCTCTGATTTTTGATAGCAGGTGGTTGAATCTCCAAAACCTCCTCCCTGCGGCTTAAAATCACATACAACTGCAAAACAGATCGTTTGATCTGAGATCCGTGTTCTTTGATAGATAGATCTGGCTATCTTGATCCCATTGACACCCCAAGCAAGCAGTTTGGAGTTCCCCTCGCAGAGAACAATGAGAAATTTGGTCACAAGAAGTGAAAAACTGACATAACTCATTCTTTTACGGCTTAACTTCACTCACCACGCACAACAAACAACGATCTATGTACGATCTTTTCTTATGCGTAGAAAAAGACCTCTTGATCTCATAGGCATCAAGAACGAAGAGCTTGGCTCATCGATTACGAAGAACAACTCAATCTTAGGTCGTAAGCGAAAAAAATCTGATGTAAGTATCTCCCTACGAGTCAATTTTCCACACATCTCTCAAATCGCTCGATGAAACTTTGTATCGTTTTCAATTTCTTGACGAAATCGGTGTTTTGATCTCGATGGATCCAAGGACAACAAGTTTGGACATTGGAACAGCTCGAAAAGTCCAACTCTCCTTCGCACGTCATTGATGCACTTCAATTTTCTTTTCCTATGTCTCAGTTCCTCCATAACACATGTCACGATCCATCTCTTCACAAACTATCTTAACCAAAATATAGCTTACATAGATTTGGACTCGATGACATCTTGTGCGCATGCATTAGATCTATCAATCTCTAAAACGTTAGTCGATAAGTCGTAGACACAAGCTAACTTCTTAAGATGCCCCTTACGTTAGTTCATCGTAAGTGAGGTTTTCACAAATAATGACCAAGCAGCCCCCTTGCGTCCTTAATATAGTGTCAAGAATTGTAAATATTCGATCAGCATCGATAAGCTAGAACATAGCTTGATTTTCTCATCTTTCGAACCTCATAGCTTTGTCATTAATGTCAAAATGAGATAAATGAAGTGCAAATGGGAAGCTAACAATGAGCTCTACCACTTGGTGCAATGAAAGTGGACATTTGAAAGTTGTGTAAAAAGTCTATTTTCAGTCCTATGATTGTCTTTGGAGCAATAATGCATAACATCTAATTTGGATTTTGATATAAGAGTCGGTCCATGATACGACATCCCTTGCATCATCCATGTGATAAAATTCCAAGAGTGAAGATCTTTGTGTTGTCATCGAATCTTTGCTCAAGATCTCTTGCGCTTCACCTTGCAACACCTCGTTACGCTAGTCTCCAAGTCGACCTTCGTGCTCTATGTCTTCTCGCTCTTTGGACCATCACTTTTACGCTCGTGCAAATGTGCTAAGATGTAAGAAACATAAAGCTAACTTCGCATGAAGACCTGTTTGTTGATATGACATGGTCACTAAGACAACGATCGATTGTCTATGAGAGATCCAATCAAGAAACATATTCATGAAGAAGGGGTTGGTCAAGCTCGACAAACGAATGGGGGGCTGATCAAGCAAATCGCTGGAAACAGATGACAATCAAGAAGAACTTGAAAACACGTATGAATAGCATGTGAAACCAAACTCATAGCAGCTCTCTACAGCAACACGTTGTCGTGTCGTGGACCGGCTCCTATCTGAAATTCAGACTTCGATGCTTGTCGCTCCAAAGACACTCATGAGAAAGACAAGCTAGGCCCCAGCTTATGGGCTTTTGGCATCATTTCGGATCTCTATTTTCATCGCATAGATGGGTAGAGCTCCTTGTCACCTTTCCATAGACACTTCATCTACTTCGTTTGGACGCCTAGTGGAGAAATTACAGGACTCGAAAGATGGAGAAAACAAGCTAGGCCCTAGCTTATGGGTTTTTGGCACAACTTCGGATCTTCGCTTTTATCGCATCAGTGGATAGAGCTCTTTGTCAGCTTTCCATAAGCACTTCATCTACTTCGTTTGGACGTCTAGTGGAAAAGTTACAAGACTCGAAAGATGGAGAAAACAAGCTACGCCCTAGCTTATGGACTTTTGGCGCAACTTCGGATCTTCACTTTCATCACATAGATGGGTAGAGCTCGTTGTCAGCTTTCCATGGGCATCTTGTTTACTTCCTTTGGACATCTAGTGAAGAAGTTATGCGACTCCAAAGAAAGCAAAATCAAGCTAGGCCCTAGTTTACTTGCTGACTGGGTATTTGAGGCTTCAGGCGCTATATTAAAGACGCAAGGGGTCTGCTTCATTATGATGTGAGAACTTCGTACGTACAGAGACTGTTGCAAGGGGGCTGCTTAAGGGGTTTGCTTGTTCTTGTGACCTGTCGGTGGACGTTTTAGAGAATTGGGAAGTCTAATACATGCGCGCAAGGTGTCCTCGGGTTCAGATCTGTGCAGGCTACGCACAGGTTAAGACGGTTCTTGAAGAGACGGATCGGGGGTTGTGTTCTGAGAGAAATTGAGACGAAGGAAGCAGATTTGAGGTTTTCAGTTATTTGTGAAGGAGAGTTGGACCGTTCGGGCCGTTCCGGAGTCCAAACTTGCTGTCCTTGGATCCATCGGGATCAGAACAACGAGTTCTTCAGGAAATTGAAGACAATACGAAGTTTCATCGAGCGGTTTGGGAGTTCTGAGTGAAATTGACTCACAAGGAAGCGCTTGCGTCAAGTTTCTCATCGTCTGCGACTTGAGATTGGGTTGTTCTTCGCGATCGGTGAGCTAAGCTCTTCGTTCTTAGTGCCTATGCGATCAGGGAGTCTTCATGTACGCATAGGAGAAGACTGTATGTGAATTGGATTGTTGGTTTGGGTGTGGTGAGCAAGTTTGAGCCATAAGGAGCTGATTTACGTCAGTTTTTTGCAACCTGCGACCAAATTTCTTGCGTGGTTTTGCAAGGAGAACTCCAAACGACTTGTTTGGAATCTTGTTGGGTTCAGGGTAGCTAGATCTATCTGCCAGGGAAGACGGATATCAGTTTAGACGATCCGTTTGTGCGGTTTGTGCGGTTTTAAGCCGTAGGGAGGAATTTTTGAAGGTTCGGTCACTTGCGACCAAAAATCGGCAATATCTCGGCTGTTGGAAGTAGGATCTGAAGGTTTCTTAGGTTAACGGAGTCAGCGGAGGAGACCCTATCGGCATCTGAAGTCCGTTCACGAAAGGAGGAAGTTCACAGATAGGGCTTTTTGGGTTTCTTCGCTACGGATTTTGCTCTTTTGAGTTCGTTAGTGTTCTGGTTGGCTATATACAGCTTGTGATAGCTAGCTTTAGCTAAGAACTTGTACATGGATGTGATTTGGACTTGGGTTTGGATCGTGTGATACTGTTGTGGCTCTGCTTGTTAGCAAAGGGAAGTTTCTCTTGCTTTGAGCTACGCTTCGGTGTTTTTGGGTCAGGGTTGAGAATCAAGGGTTGTTTTTAAGGGCTTTGAGGCAGGTTACAGACCGCTCTGGTCTATTTTTCAGTTCTGTGCTCTTAGGAGAAAGAACCGGCAGTGTACATACATTCGGAGTGTATATATTGCATCGTTCGTTTTCGTGGTTGTTTTTCTCTCTCTTGTCTCTGTTTCAGCACACAACATCTCCACAGCTAGGAATCTCGCGTTTTCCTGGACATCCTTCACGCAATATCCGACACGACATCGGTGGTGAACTCGACGTGAAGGTCTAGGGTGGAGATTTCTTGTGTGTGTGAACTTTGAAGAAGAGATTGGTAGTCATGAGTGGGGATGGGAAAGGTGATGGAGATGGAGCTAGTGGTTCAAGTGGGTTGCCAAAGGTGCAGTTGGATCCGACGACTACATCGATGTTCCAAGCTTTCACTATGTTCTTACGGCAGCAACAGTCTGATGAGCGGAAGGAAGCTTTGGCAACAAAGGCGCTACAAGCGGTGGTCAGCAAGATTGACCAGTTTGATGAGAGAGATGTCTCAAGATATCTGAGGCATTATGTGAAAGAGATGGAGCTGAACCGGGTCTCAGAAGATGAGATGATTGAGACGTTTGAGTTAGCAGCAGCTCCAGAGATTAGGGATCATGTTAAAATGCTAACGAAGCATTTTAACAAGGATTGGGAGACGTTTGCTCGTGCTTTGATGGATGAGTACTTCTTGGAGGACTCTGATCGAGTCACCAAGAAGTCATTCTTGGAGTGGGTTGAGCAACCAAGGAAGGGTCTACAAGCTACTGAGTTGCTCAGAGAGTTTGAGAAGCAGTTTTCACGGCTGACGAGGATGGAGAAGTTGACATTGCAGTCCAACAAGACAGAGCTATTTCTTCGGACTGCAGATGAGAAGTTGCAGGAGAAGCTAGAGGTACTTCTGGAAGACCGGGAGGAGGACGATGGATTGACCAGCAGCTAGAAGAAGGTTGAGGAAGCTGTTGGTCTGCTTACCAAGAAGGAGCGGAGACGAGAGAAGGTTCATGTTAGGAGACTGGTGCCAACACCTACAGCTGTAACACCTGTTCTTGTAATCCAACCAGTGGTTCCTGTTGCTAGACAGGTAGTACCAGTTGCTCCAGCTGTTCCAATTGTTCCAGTTGTTCAAGCACCTATGTTATCTCCGAAGAAGGATGATTCAAACCTTGAGGAGATTTTGCGTGGAATGCGAGATCTGCAGATCAAGCTCACAAGATTGGAAGAGAAGGGGTCTACAAGCGGAGCAAGACCGGTTGAGAAGCAAGGCTAGATCCAGCGGTGTATCTGGTGCGATGGTACTGATCATCCGCGCAGAGATTGCAAGGAGTTCACTGATATTCTGCAGCAAGGAGTGATCTTCTGGAAGGATGGGAAGGTAGCGCTGAGGGATACTGGTGCACTTCTTCAGACCAACTTTAGTAGAGGAGGGATGAAGAAGTTGGTTGAGGACCACCTATCAGCGCAAGCAGTTGCAATGGTGGAAGCTGGAACTTATGGCACAAGGGTTGAGGATCAAGCTGAGAGAGGTTTTAACGGACAAGTTGATCCAAGTGGATTGTGATCATCTGCCATCTCTATGAAACAAAAAAGGAAGATAGCACATGAGACGTTGCTGAGAACAGCTGCTACGATCTGGAAGGATACTGGATGGGAGGATTCGATAGAAGCTCTATCGGTGCATGCTTACATCACCAAGAGCCAACACGAAGCGTTGTTGGAAGAGAAGAGAAGGCGAGATTCAGAGGATGTAGGGGAAGGAACTTCTTCCAAGAGACAGACTCGAGAGGAGAGGGTTCGTCAAGAGCTTCAAGATGCAGGAGCTCAAGATCTACCGATGGATGATGCTCCTTCTCCATCTAAAGTGAGAGCAAAGGAGTTTCAGAAGGAGAAGGGTAAGCCGACTGCATACAAACTACATTCAGACATCGAGGCTTCAACAGACTTGAAGGGAGTCTTGGAAGATCACATTCTGAATGCGAAGGTGGAGTTTACCTTGAGGGAAGTGTTGGACATTGCTAAGCGTGAGTTTCATGATGTCATCATCGATGTCATCAAACGGAAGCAACAGATTACGGGTGAGACTGGTTTATCGCATGCCTTGGATACTAGGATGTATGTAGATGAGGAGAGAGAGCTTGCAAAGTGCAGTGTTTATTCTCCAGAGGAAGAAAGAGATCGAAGGCGCAAGGTACATTTTGAGGATGAAGAGGAGGATGGAAAGCAGAGCTCAAGCCATTACAGCCACAGTCATTGGGCTCGAGCTACAACAGAGACGTTGGTGAGAATCGGAGATTTGGATGAGCCGGTGGTTGCTTTGATCGATCATGGATCATAAATCAACATCATGTCGAAGGAGCTGTACAAGAGAAAGAAGTGGCCGATCAACACAAAGCATGGGTGGGTCATCAGAGCATCCAACAACACAAGAGGAGACTTGTATGGAGCTTGTCCAGACATCAGAGTGCGCGTAGGTGATGTTGCTATCGATCAAAACTTCTTTGTTCAGGAAGCAACATCATACCCGCTCATTCTTGATCAACCTTTCATCATAGCAACTCGGATGGAGACAAAGGTACTGGACGACGGATCTGCTTATGCTAGGATCCGAAGTCAAGATGGGACGAGAGCGATATAATTCTTGACTGTATCGTCCAACCACGAGCGCAATCGAGATCGTCTGAGGGAGAAACCACTTCCAAGGGTGAGTGAAGAGTTCAAGGATTTTCGTTGAATTGTTGATTGGGTATTTGAGGCTTCAGGCGCTATATCAAAGACGCAAGGGGCCTCCTTCATTACGATGTGAGAACTTCGTACGTACAGAGACTGTTGTAAGGGGGTTGCTTAAGGGGCTTGCTTGTTCCTGCGACCTGTCGGTGGACGTTTTAGAGATGTCAAGGTGTCATCGGGTTCAGATCTGTGCAAACTACGCACAGGTTAAGACGGGTCTTGAAGAGACGGATCGGGGGTTGTGTTCTGGGAGAAATTGAGACGCAGGAAGCAGATTTGAGGTTTTCAGTTATCTGTGAAGGAGAGTTGAACCGTTCGGACCATTCCGGAGTCCAAACTTGCTGTCCTTGGGTCCATCGGGATCAGAACAACGAGTTCTTCAGAAAATTGAAGACGATACGAAGTTTCATCGGGCGGTTTGGGAGTTCTGAGTGAAATTGACTCGCAGGGAAGCGCTTGCGTCAAGTTTTTCATCGCCTGCGACCTGAGATTGGGTTGTTCTTCGCGATCGGTGAGCTAAGCTCTTCGTCCTTAGTGCCTACGCGATCAGGGAGTCTTCATGTACGCATAGGAGAAGACTGTATGTGAATTGGATTGTTGGTTTGTGTGTGGTGAGCAAGTTTGAGCCGCAAGGAGCTGATTTACGTCAGTTTTTTGCAACCTGCGACCAAATTTCTTGCGTGGTTTTCGACATCTGAAGTCCGTTCGGCGAAAGAAGGAAGTTCACAGATAGGTCTTTTTGGGTTTCTTCGCTAAGGGTTTTGCTCTTTTGAGTTCGTTAGTGTTCTGGTTGGCTATATACAGCTTGTGATAGCTAGCTTTAGCTAAAAACTTGTACATGGATGTGATTTGGACTTGGGTTTGGATCGTGTGATACTGTTGTGGCTCTGCTTGTTAGCAAAGGGAAGTTTCTCTTGCTTTGAGCTACGCTTCGATGTTTTTGGGTCAGGGTTGAGAATTAGGGGTTGTTTTTAAGGGCTTTGAGGCAGGTTACAGACCGCTCTGGTCTATTTTTCAGTTCTGTGCCCTTAGGAGAAAGAACCGGCAGTGTACATACATTCGGAGTGTGTATATTACAGCGTTCGTTTTCGTGGTTGTTTTTCTCTCTCTTGTCTCTGTTTCAGCACACAACATCTCCACAGCTAGGAACCTCGCGTTTTCCTGGACATCCTTCACGCAATATCCGACACGACAACGTGAAAGACCATTTTTGTTAAACCGTACGGTACATATGACTAGCGTAGTATTGTATGTCCACGGAACGCTTCTCCTTCGTCACAAGACAGACGTACGACCGAGACAAAGAATCGATGTCAAATTTCTCCCTGTCACGTTTGAGAATGTTGACCACGAGTTAGTGTCATCTCCGCTTCATAAGCTCATGCATGGTATGTACTACTTGGACGTGGACACGTACAAGAACATTCTTCACAAGCTTCTTGTAAAGATTATCCACGATTGTTGCTAGATTTGATCAGTCGTTCCACAAGACGCAAGATTGGATCTCAACAAGATGTCAAGATTCTCCGAGGAACAAATAGGGGGTCTCAAATCATACCCCGTCAGATTGAAAATGGGAATAGGGTTAGCAAAGGTAACTTGCTTATGTCATACTTGTAAGAGAAAATGACGATATGTTTGAAGGAGTCTGTAAACAAGTTTACGTCTTTGAGAGTCTTTATGATCCTTCTCGAAACTTGAACTGAACTTCTCATAATCTGTTTAATTATGGGACTTACGTCAAGTGACATAAGTTTGTTACAGGATACCTCTTGAGGTGCCCTGTAACGTTTACATTGGGTTGCCGCGACGTGCATTACGACAATTGACTTCCAGAGTTATGATTGAAGTTTGGGACCTCCTAATGCCCCGGAATTCGAACGTGACAGGATCCTTGAAACAGTATCATTCGTTCCTTTACTAGCTTGCAGTAATCCTTTTCTAATCCTTGTCTCATTTGAATCTCTTAGCACATTGCTTGTCACTCTCAAACGCCACTCCACGCCATCACAAGCGAAAAGACCATGAGAGAAGAAATTAAGATAAACAAGTAATAACTTGATTTTGTGAAAGTAAGTTGACCACGATCCGGAACCGATGGATTCATGGAAGCCTTCCTGCAGCTCCAGGGACTCATAGAAGTAACCTTGGGTTACAGTAATTTCAAATCCCTTGAATTATTACGGTCGGCTTTAACATGGTCAGAGAATCTCCATAGTTTGGGGTACATAAGAGCTCTTTTCAGGGTATGAGTATAAAAGCCTGAAAGATCATATTTCATTTGTCTTCGCAGTGTTCTTTGAGTCTGCAAAAAGGATTTTGTTTTGTTTCAAGATACCTTGGAATCTTTTATTTTAATATTTTTTGTCAATACTAAGTAGTTTGTTTCGAGATGAATCATAACTTGTAAAGCTGGTGAATAGTTTTAATTTGATTCTTCTTTCACAAATCCCAAGTTAGAATGAAAGAATAATTACCAAAACCATTTTCTACATAACCGTTTAATTTCTCAATTCTCTTAAAACAAACTCGCAAAATAAAATCTTCTAGGTCACCAAGAGCACTCTGAATCATACTCGGGGTGTATCTATTCAGTGCTTTAACCTTGCGTAAACTATATATTATGCATCTCAAGCGCATTGAGAGAACGTGTAGACGAAGACAAGCCTTGGAATAGGGTGAATTTGCACTTTTAAAGACGTTTTGTTAGCTCTGTTTCTTTTCTAGAATATAGTAAGTCGTGTCCCTTACAGAACAATATTAATTTTCCTCGGAGAAGCGATATACATACCTCATATAGTTTGGTAAATTCTCTCTAGTCTGTCTTTGAAACATGCATTAAACTTCGAGAACTTCTCTTGTTGGTATAGGAAAATATAAAACATTATATAAGGAATTTTATTATCAATGAATATGAAAATTTGATTTTTCAAAAATATTAAATGATAGAGGGCCGTCTTCCTTGCTGCACGGCAGTGAGCTGCGGTTGTGGAGAAGCACCCTTCTACAAGCAGATTTGGTAGATGCGTTATTTTGTGCACAGAGCAGAGAAGGGCCTGTTTTCACCCGCCAAGTGAGGTCTGGGGGGAGGCTTGATCAGGCCAGACTGGATAGATGCTACTTAAACAACAGCGCAGATTGGTGTGAGGGAGTGACGAGGATTCTCCACGATGGCAGATAGACTCTATCTGATCATATTCCGATTGTGGTCTGCATTAAACTTAAAGAAGAAGAGGTGAACAAGCGGATAAAGAAGTCGTCCTACTTTAAGATGGACGCGAGTATGCTGAAGGACCCAAGAATCAAGGCAAAAATTGAGACGATATGGAGGGAGCAGCGGAGAAGGGGAGGAGACCCTCGAGTGAGATGGGCAGTAGGGTGGTCTAGAGTCAGAAGGGCCCTAATAGAAGAAAAGCGGCTGGCTGGTCAGAGGTGTCCTCCAAGAGCCGAGATGGAGGCGGAGCTCCTAAGACTGAGGCTGCTAGTGATAGAAGATTGCTCTATGGAAATAAGAGCGGAGCTCCAAATGGCGGAAGAGAGACTCAGAAGAAGAGAGCACCAAGATGCTACTTTATGGCGAAAAAGAAGCAGGATCCGATGGCTTCAGGAGGGGGAAGCCCCATCGAGATATTTTTTTGCCCAACTTAAAGCCAAACACAGCCGCGAAGCGATGAAGGGGGTAAAGCTTGAAAACGGCCAGATAACAGAAAAGCATGAAGAGATCCTAGAAAGGGTTCACAAGTTTTACACCGAACTCTACCAAGAAGACGGGGAGGTTACCAGAAACCGTGCGAAAAGAGAGGAAGTGCTTAGGCTTACCTCCAAACGGGTAACAGAGGAGGAGAACCGGCGGCTGGTCGAAACTCCGACTCTAGAGGAACTGAGCGATGTGGTGGCGGCCCTTCCCCGTGAGAAGTCCCCAGGGATCGATGGGGTCACATATGAAATATTACAGGAATGCTGGCCGGTCATAAAAGGGGAGTGTCACGAGATGGTGAAAGAATTCTGGAAGACCGGGGTAATCGATGAGAAGACACAGCAAGGAGTAATTAAGCTTATTCTGAAAGGAGGAGAAAGAGTAGAGCTGGGGAACTGGCGTCCGATTTCCCTTCTAACTGTGTCATACAAGATTCTAAGCAAACTTCTCGCAGGGAGGCTACAGACGGTGGTGGGGAATGTTGTAGACGAACAACAGACAGGGTTTATACAAGGGAGAGACATCTACGACAACATTCTCAGCTTTAAACTCGGGCAGGAACTAGCGGAGGCAAAAGGGTGGCCCAGCCTATTCCTTAAACTTGACTTCATGAAAGCTTACGACCGTGTCTCCCAAGAGTACCTTTGGGATACGATGGGCCACATGAATTTCAACGCTCACTTTGTTGGCTTACTAAAGGGCTTGACTGCAGGAGGAGAATCGAAAGTCCACGTGAACGGGGGCTTTACCGAGAAGATTGCGCTAGGGAGGGGGGTAAGACAGGGATGCCCGGTGGCCCCCTATCTCTTCGCGATCGCTACACAACCGTTGATGAATATGCTGAAGCAAGCTTGGAGAAAAGGGGAGATTGAAGGAATCAACATCGGAGGCGCGTTCCCTCTCCTCCATCAACTCTTCGCAGACGACACGGGGTTGCTGGTGGAAGGAACTGAAAAATGCTTCCTAGCGACTCATGAGGTGATAAGCAGATACGAAGCCATCTCGGGGGCCTCCTTGAATCTCAGAAAGTCGGTTGTGATTCCGTTGGGGATGGCGGAGACCCCTGAATGGCTTACCAACTCTGGCTGCATAATAGCGAGAAAAGGGCAGATGATCAAGTACCTGGGGGCTTGGATCGGGAAGGGGATCTCGGATTCCCAGGTGACTGAAGCGATGGTAGGCCGCCTACAAGCTCAACTTCAACACTGGTCTAACCGGATGCTTTCCTGGCCTAGCAGAACTGTTCTTCTCACTCACGTTCTGAGGTCTATTCCAGCATCCCAGCTAACAAGCATCGAGTGTACTACGGAGGGCTACAAGAAACTCGAAGACGTATGCCGAAACTTCCTTTGGGGAAGTAATCCTGAAGGCAAAAATAAGGTCCCGGTGGTGGCCTGGGAAGTGGTGACCAAGGCCAAGTGTGAGGGAGGACTTGGCATCGTTCTCTTCAAAGTGGTAGCTAACGCGCTTAAACTCAAATATATGGGGAAACTGCTTGAGGGAGGAGAACAGGAGTGGATCAGAATTGCGAGGGGCGGCATAAAGAAGGCGATGGGCCTTGGAAGAGGGAGGGGGAAAATGAAGGGGTGGACCCCGTAAGAAGCCCTCCTGGTGGACCCGGGTCTTCGGGTGAAGCATCTACCAACCCTGAACAGCATGTTGAAGTGTTGGAAGAGTGTGCATTGCAAGCTGAACTTTGACACGGCTGATCCTCAGCTCCCCGGGTCCCTCTCTTCTAGACTGACGGCGGACATATGGCAGAAAGCGAAACAGGTAGGTGCCCAAGCTATGAAAGAGGCGGTGGGGGCATTAAGGAAAGCAAAACTTGACACCCTGAACGCACTAAAACTTGAGGACCTACGTAATGCAATGAGGGGTACCTCGCTGCGTCAGGCGATCGAGAACACGGGAGATGCTGAAGATAGTGAACTCCTAAACCTGATAAGGTGGGCAGGGGAGGTTCAGATTATCGAAGGGAGACTGCAGGGAAGCCCCTGCTGGCATTGGGAGAAGGGAAAGAGCCAGATGCGAGGATGGAAGATGAGCTTAAAATGCTGGAAGGAGCTTCTTTCTAAGACGCCGGTTAACCATGAAAGTCTGAACAGAAGATGGGGAACTAACGACTCGGAGGCTTCTTGGGGAGAGAGATGGAGAAGGACCTGGCATCTAGGAGGAACAGTGAGAACTAATACTTGGGTGTGGAAGCTGCTGAACAGGGGCTTTTTCACGAACCTGAGAGCTAAGAAGATGATGGTGAGCGATGAGAACTGCCCTAAGGGATGCCAGGAGGCTGAGACGATGGAACACCTCTTTTGGGAGTGCCCTGCCGCCAATGAGCGGTGGAGGAGACTCAAATTGCATCACCCGGAGTGCGAGCTCGGCTACAGGGAAGGAAGCGGACTGCTAGAAACTATAGACAGAGCACTGACAGTTAGGCAGCGTAACCCTGCCCTCCTACACATCCTCGTGGAACATACCAATGCTACGTGGAGGGAAAGAGCTGACTGGGTTTTCCGAAAGCTCAGATCGGATCGACCTGCGGCGAGAATTATTGCCGAAGTCGTCAGGACGATGTGGGCCGGACTCAAGGAAGAAGCGAGCGAAGATAAAAAAAAAGCCTGGACGATGGGGATGAACACCTTGGGGACGGTTCAAAAGCTCCTAAAAGAATGCACGAGCGGCGAACTAATTCGGAGAACTAATTACCGCCCCCTTAATGAAGCAGACTGAAAAGCAGCGTGATAGGAAGAGGAAGAACATTCATGAGACAAGCAAGGAAGAGGGGTACGATACTTGGAAACCGAAGTCAAGACAGGAGAAAAGAAATTCTCGGAAGAAGGATCAGAATTGCAACCTCATGCGTCCGCCTAGGTACCTTTGCGATCCCAGAGGGGCGGCGACTGGGGAGAGGCGAATGGCCGGCATCATGGCGTGGTGGGACCGATCGGAGGCTGCCTCTGGGCTCCACGCGGCTCCTGGCACCAACAGGGAAAGGAACACTGTCAGCGATAATGATTTCGCTCGTGATAGGGTTGTGATTACCTCGAGAATCGAGAAGAGGGCAAAAGTCCACGAGGAGAATAACGACACGGATGGCCCTGTTCTCGAGATTCATAAGTACAAAGTGAAGAATCGGGCGGCGAAGGTGACTGCGCTTAGAAATGCTCTGGCGATGGTGAATCGGGCGGACGACTGGCAGAAGAAGACGAGAATCGAGTGCACGACGACGAAATCCGGGAGGGTGTCCTGGCACTCGAGAAACAACGAGGGGCAGGATCGGGGTCCTGCCGACCTCCCCGATCTGGCGGGGATCACGGGCGACTGTGCGCACCCGATGTACGGGTGACTCCCTTTAGCCGGTTTTATCAATAAAATTGTTCCCGGCCCACTATGGTCGTTTTATTAAAAAAACAAAAAAACAAAACAAAACAAAAAACAAAACAAAACAAAAAAAACTGGTCTCGTGTGTATCTGGCCTTAGATCCGCAAGATCTTAAGCTGCGTTACACCGTCGCTTCGTGACCAGTTTCCGCATAAGAGGCTGGGCTCCGTCGACGGCAGAGACAGCCGCCGTTGCAGTTTTCAAAGCTGCTTTTGGTGCGGGTGATTTTGTGACGGACCACAAAGTTGGCACAAACGACTTATTTTATTATTATTATTATTATTATTATTTATTTATTTTTTTTAAAAGGCCGCGAAGGACCGGGTTAAAACGGGCACAAACGACTTATAAACTACCGCATTATGCCGAGCCACCGGTGGCTACAGCAGGTAATACGGAGCTCGCGCGACACAGGATTTGGCATCGATCCTTGATTCAGATTCGGTCAACCGCAGATTCCTTTCACCGGCCATAAAATACGATAGGTATAAAGTCCAGAAACCGATAGGAGCCGAAGACGCGAATCTGACGATGTGAATGCAACTTTAGGTTCTCGCAACGTCATGCTTGTGGCCCCAGGTTTTTGCTTCTTCTGTTCTGGTCTCCGTAAGGCGACCCCACGCCTTTCTTGTTGCTTGTAAAACCGACTTCCGAATGAGAGGTCCAACACTTTGGTAGTAACAACACCAACAGGAAATACCTTTGCTGCAGCCCTGCAGTTCTGATCCCTTTTGATGGAAACATTACAACTCGACCGTAGAAGCTGAATGAATACGCTAGAGCGACGCACCTCATTCATGCTGCTTTACAGAGATTCCCGGCGGGTCCGGCCCTCGGCCTGGCAAGTCCAGGTCGGGGGTTTGACCTTGGCCAGTGGCTCGGGTAGGCTGGTGGGGATCAGTCTCGGGTCTTAAAAAAGACCCCGACCTCCTGGTTCTCATGGGCGACTCGAGCACTCGTGAGCGGGGTGTGATGTAATCCTTGATATCTTGATGTCGGGACGATTTAGATGATTTTATATGTTCACGACAAGGTGATATATATATATATATGAAAGACACCGAAGATCGGTAGCTGAGTTGATTGAGTCTCAGAACTCTAAGCGAAAAGTACGCTGTGGTTACCCACAAAAGACAGTCCGATGTCCCTTGAAGGGATAAAACGGACATGATAACAACTTATATATGATCGACTCTTGATAGTGTATATGGCCAATTCACTGCCGTGTTAACTTATATATGATCGACTCTTGATAGTGTATATGGCCAATTCACTGCCGTGTTAACTTATATATTATCGACTCTTGATAGTGTATATGGCCAATTCACTGCCGCTGACGGCAGTCGTTTTTAAATCATTATCAAGAAACTGAAAACCTTTAGCTAGTTTAGATTCGGAGCCCAAGGTACAAGGTCAGTATGATTTCTTGTCCTCCGTCGAATCTGAAATCATCTGATATTTTAATCGTTAAAGACTCATGCCAATTGCAAAGCAGTCTCCGAGTTATAAGAAAATCTTCAGCAATCGGACTTTATCAGGGAATCGCACCTATAAGTCCTCTTCAGTAGACGTCAACTTGCCACGACATTGCTTAGTTTGACAATTCATGCACATTGCCGGGTCAGTCGAAGAATACTGTCAAACAGGTTTATTAGGTTACGTATCAGTATTGGTTCAATCTAGTAGACTTTTAAAGAATAGCTCGATTGCATGCACAGATGACTTACTGTCCCACTTCTCGCTTTTAACTAATACCAGTGACGAAGAAGGTGGCGTTGAAAGGCAAAACTACTTATGAGAAGGTACGATGTTCTGGAAACCTTTTGACCTCAAAAACGAAAATTTTAAGCTGACAAAGAAAACGTTTTGGGGTGTTGGATGACAATTGTCATCTTCCTGGGAGCAAAAGTCTTACAGTTGCACTGCGTAGTAAGGCTCTAGATCTTGAAGGATGCTAGTCTAAGAGCAGAAGTTGTATGCCCTCATTCTGCTTTATAACTTGAGAACAAAATGTAGAAGAAGCTTAACAGTTTTGACCACTAGGACAGCATACTTGAAGATACTGACCCAACGCTAATTATATCCAGGTGGCTAACGAGGTAGTGGCTGAGTATATTGCCCCGAATGATCCACGATCTGGTGACAAGGTACAAAGTTCGCGTTTGATAAAGGCACTCTTTGAAGATAGAGGCACCCTTTGAATTCGGCAAATCACGTGGTTGACGAAGTTCCTCTTGATATTATCAGTTACAATATCTATATGTTACAGGAATACTATTTTGCAGGTGATTGTTGGTGGCCAAAATATCCTCAGTTAATGTCTTATACGTATTCTCTTTTGCAGCTCCTTGTTGCTAAAAAGAATATCAGAAGGCAGGCTTACGACACGCTTAATGTTCTCAATGCACTGAATTTGATATCCACAAGGAAAAGAGAAGTCCGATGGTTGAATCTACATAATGTTTCAACTAAATATCAAAACTTGGTGGTACAACAATCTGCGCTCAGCCTGCTTCGTATCAAACTTTTCATAATACTGTTCTATACTTGTTACAGAGTTGTCCTTTTCCGTTCAACTTGGTCTGAAGAGCCATGTATGGACCAAATAAAAGTACTGAGCTTACAAGCTCCATACACTGAAACCCTTGTGACTTTTTGGTGTCTGAATAGATGAAAGACAAGGTCTCAAAACTGAAGTATGTCTTGAAGATGAAATACTCTTACCTGCAAGAGCTTGACAAGAAGGTACAAGACTATATGACGGTTATTGAGTGCTATCATGATTCTGCAAGCCCTATAATATAATATTAACATGGTATGCGCGTGTATATACCCAGTATGTTTCAGAGTCTTCTAGTTTTTGTTCAGTGTGGTCTCTTATTGATATTTGAGATACCAGACCATGTACCCTCATCAGAGCTTGCAGTTTGAGGATATCAATGGTATATAGTAGACAATGTACAGACCAATCAGAACATACTGCAGCCCCATTTCTTCCTTTAAAAGCATGTACAGTAGATAACGAACTTTATAAAATTTTGAATATCCTCGGTGTGTTTTACAGACGACAGGACTGCAGAATCTGGTAGATCGCAACCAAATGGTTTGCAATGCTGTTGACTGTTTCCCACAAAAACAAATAACGTTGTCATTTACGCTTGTTGAGGTTTTTCTCACTGATCCTCCGCAAGATGGAGAGTTCACCCATTATATGCTTTCGAGTTGCAGGCTGATTAACATAGCAATTATGCGCTTAGTCTAGATATTAATATGTAGACTTAGATTTCTTATCCTTGGAGTAGTACCAGTTACTTTGATTAGCACAATGCATGCAGTTTGTGGGTTTTAAACACTATCAGGTCCATTTACTGTCATGCAGATTCCAGTAAAGGCAGTCGTGGAGTGGAAATGGTCTGATGATAGAGAGGTGTTTTTATATTGATGGCAACAGGTATACCTCTATTGAACATTTCACATAATATATACTGGATCATTAGCAGAGAGGATTATCATGACGGCTTTAAAGCTAGAATTGTCTGGACATCTCATTTCCAGGATTTCTTACTAAGTTATGTTTTTGCTCCTCGTGTAGAAAGCTACCGATACATGATGATGGATGCGTTATAAAAGCACTGGAGAAACCCAAAACTGGTACCATGTTTGAATTAACAGCCGCAATGACCTTCACACTTTACTGCATGTGCTTGACTATATATAGCAGATGCATATGTACATACTCAGTTGCATGACAATGAACTGTCACTAACATAGTGGCATTGAAAGCTCCTAGGAAACTGTTCTCGTAATGAGTCATGATTCATTACGAACTCATGACTCATAAATTAATTATCATTAAATTATAAGATTTATGATACCATTTGATCGCTCTAGGAGAACCGGAAAGCCTCGCTGTTGCAAATACTCCCACTGTCACAAATGTCTCATGTTCGTATCTTGATGCAGGAGTTCAATGTTCACAATCTCTGGATACTGTCGACTTCCAGGAAGATTTTCTCGTGAAAGATTTAATGATGATCCTCTCTAACGACGAAGGAAGAAATGACAGTGAAAGAGGTTAAGCTTTTGCATTACTTCTAGATCTCTGAAGCGAACCCTACAGTGATGTCACGGTTTCTCTAATCAATTCTACTAAACTCGTGTGAGATTAATGACTACTTAGGTGACCAGCACAGTCACCGCGAGGCCATTTAGAGCCATTGACTGCGACGTGGCACCACGTTGGCACATGATCACGACCGCGACCGCGTCGGGTTTTACCACGCCGTGAAAGGTGACAGCGTCAGGGGTTCACCCGCAGTTTCCCTGTTCGTCCGTCAGTAGAACCGCCAGTAGCTCGCGGTCGTGCTGTGTCACTTGTAGCGATAGAACCGAGGGAGATTCAAGTCGTAGTTCAAACGAAGCCGCAAATCCTGCGCAAGTTCAAACCGCCGCTGGCTCATTCGTTCGTCCGTTCGTCCTCCGCATCGCTGTTTCGTGCTATCATATCAAGCGAGGCAGGAAGAGTGTTGGACAGACCACACATTGGAGTGTTCGCAGACATCACATTCGAGTGTTCACAGCGTTCTTCGAACTTGGCGTTTGAAAGTGTATAGTAAGTCTGTCGCTCGTGATGCAAGAGGAAGGAGGTCATGGTCAGAGGTCTGACGCGGAGCGCGGACAAGAGAATTGCACGAGTTCACAGTGGCAAAACCTTCAAGCTGCAATCGACTGGCTACAAATCGGAACTCATAGCAGAGCTTATCGATTAAGAGTCCAAGTTGCACGATATGACACTGATGGGTTCTGCACGTATAATGGATGTTTCACTTGCTGTAAAAAACTCGATGTTGCGCTTGATTATTGCTCCAAATGCAAACGAATTAGTCATTGTATGAAACGTTGTTTCAGGTTGCAGGTGCTACTGGCGGACGATTCTACGGAGGCATGGGCCGTGGCATGGAACGCTGCAAGAGATTTCGTCAGACTGTCAGCTGACGAGTTCAGTGTTTTGGAGTTGAAGCGAGAGGACTCTGCTGTCTTGGATAAATTAGTGGGACATTTTTGGATGGTGAGGCTAACTGCGGTGTACAACAAGACACCTGAGTCGCGCTACCTCCGAATTGAACGTGCATATCGATGTGCACAACTGAACTTGTTCCATCACTATCTCCTACTATAAGTTCAACATCGACTTCTACTACGGAGCACAGTGTAGATCTTCGTTTAGAAGGTCGACGGGCCACTGTAGCATCGTCACAGTTATGCTCGAGTATAACTGTGACGATGGGTACAGATCACTCCAGATCTCGAAGGTGGCTCGATGAACCGCTCTCTCCAGTTCAAGAGAGTCCTTCACGTGAACGTGTAAATACCTTATCATAAAGGTTATCAAGAAACCTTAACCTTAGCAAGCGGCGTCGTAGTTGCAGCAGGAGGCGGAAAATAGAAAATGCAAGCTAACGGTGACGGCCATCGCTTCTCAGCTTACCACTTCCAGTTACTTCCGCAACTCCTCCATTTGCTCAATGCGACTGGTTTCACGATTGCTATAGCAACGGCAATAAGACCATCTTGTTCTGTCAAATGAAGCCTCACACTCGACTTAAAGGTTATCCTTGTTGTTTGTTTACTCTTGTTCAGTCTCCAAGACCGATCAGTTCCGGGTTCAGGTTCAAATCAAGGTGATACGAGAACAGTTTGGTTTAGATGTTTAGAATTTTTATGTTCCGAATTTTTATTCTTAGCACCTTACTGCTAAACGACTACTAAGCGACTACTACTTGAGCACCCCCTTGAAAGTTGAACTCAAGCAGACCAATATGGTCTGGACCGTCTGGGTTATCTGAGTAACAAGCGATAAATTAAACGGAAGAAGCAAGCTTGACGTCATCGAGAATTATACTGATATCAAACAATATTATCTAATACAACAATATCAACTATAATACTATCTACCCTATACTGCATCAACCACACCTGCTGAAACAAAGAAATTTCGATGAAGTAATAAATGATGAATCGACTACACCTCGATATACAAGTAAAGAGTGGAGGTAAGCAAGTAAGCATACACATAAAATTTTAGAACTGATAGTAGCACTCATCGCATATACAGTGAGGGACCGGTAGACTCCCAAGTAGGCTGTTGTCGTCACCACCGTAGTCGCATCACACAATCTCTGATTTTCCCCTCGAAGACAAAAAAGGCTCGGTCGAGTTCCATCAAAAACAAAATATTGTCTCCTTCGATCTCTAGAAGATCTCTGACATGACGAACAGTGGTATTGACTCGTCGTAAAAAACCCTCCTTTGTTGGAACGTTGTCTCTCTGATGTCTATGCTCTTCGGAGAATTCCTCCTCCTTAGCGGACATGACTGATGATGAGAGGTCCTGGTCGTAAGTAACATCATTAGGCTGTGATGATAGCTGCACATATTCAGTCCAAGGATTGAGAGAACACTGGACGCCCTCTCGTTGAAAGAATTGACTCTCCCCGTCAAAGCAATAGAAAGGGTGTGCACACCTCCTGTAAGTAGACATGAATCGAGGTGCGGACGAAAAACTTTGACCATACGTGCTAACTAGTTGCTCTTATAGAAGATAAGGCGAGTTCAAGTATTGCGGACACGAGCAAGTGCATCGCTGAACCGAGGTGTGATGAATGATGCCGCTCGAAGGTGACAAGGTCCCCAACTTACGCCAAGTCACTCTAAACGTCTCTCACCATGATGGATGAGAGCGTCCGTTAAGTACCTGTTGCAACACTTTTAACATGTCCCCTACTAGACTCTCTGCAATTACCAATGTCAAACGGTCTAGACGAGGCCTATTTAATGCGTATTTATAATCGGGTTTCAGCTTTCTCCAGTGACTCTCAACTATGTTAGTAGTTCTCGACAAGCACAGAATCGGTTTAGATGATCGACTAAACTGCTGAAACTTAGACGGAGTATACCATTCTCTCCACAAGTACCCCCACAAGAGTGACAAGTTGTGAGTTCTACAGAGCTCATACATCTCAAGTACGGCCTTGGAATGAAGAGCTTCAGAAGTTCCGAACTCACAGTTCCGAATTTGGAATGAGAGTATGCAAGTTATAATGTCGAGTCAGCAAGGTCAGAATCTCCTTTCTAATAGTGATCGAAGGTGAGATATTACAACCCTGCGTAGAACTTGAGCCCTGCGTAGAACTTGAACGCCACTCTGGATCGATGAAAGGAAAACGATTATTTGCCTCGATATCCGTATAAGAACAAGTGGCCTTCCCTAAGCGCATACACTTCACCTCAACAGCAGCCTGTGCATGCTTCATGCATAGTTGAACGTACATAGGAACAAAAACAGCTTGCAAAGCACTTATTTGCCCATTGTCCTTATCAGTGAGCGCGAAGACAGGCTTTAGACCTTGGTTTCGGAGTGCAACAAACCAAACAGTCAACACACCCTTTCGATGTTGTTCAATCTCCAACCCACTGCCCTTCTTATCTTCGCCTACCCTTAGATAAAAGAGATAGGAGAGTAGTACACCAAAACCTCCGAAGTTGGCAACCACGACAAACAACTCGAACCGCATAGAATTGATCTTAAACGTGGAATCTACAACAATCTCAACGACTGAGCTAACACGCTCAAAAAAAGAGGTGCAAAAACCGAATGCCATGAAGTTGTCTGTGTGTTCATACAGAACTTGAGAGAACTTTCTGTCAGCAAAGGTTGAGCTCCTTATCAACAAAGACGCGCTCCTCACTTGGTCATCGATATCTCGTAAGTACTGTCTCGACTGAATTTCGCTTATCCAAAAGTTTACTTGGGCCCTAGTGATGCTCAAAGGATTAATCATACCTCTATAGCAAAGCATTCGATATACCTCAGGCTTCCGGACGTTCATGTTAGCAATCCCCTCTAAGAACGTAATAGCCTCACCTGGGAAGATGTTCAATTTATACGTAGGTTTCTCGTGCACCAACAGATGCTGACAAGTTAGTATAACCACTTTCTGAACCGTGTCTACTATGATGCGGACATTACTCCCACATTCAAACCGATTGATCTTACGTTTCTTCTCCTGCACTCGCTGATTGTCTACTGGTACTTCACGTTGCGAGTATGTAATTCTATCGCTCCGTGATGCACACCAACACGTAGTTATGTACAATGAGGTCTGCTTCATTGAAACTCGTGGGTTCCGTATATCCCAGTAATACCCACTGGCCATCTCTAACTCCGGAATCACATACTGCTTCAACTAGTATGATAAGGCAGAAGCAACATTATGCGGGTTCCAACTCGTGAATTCTCCAGTCATACTATCGTTCGTCAGAGAAATAGTCAAACGGAAGAAGATAACTGAGTCCTCGATGTCCTCAGCCGCGAAAAGCTCTCTCAGTACATCGACAAGTTCTGTGTATTGACACTCGACAGACACCAAGAAACTTGCATCTTCTTCATCATCCGCTTCTACACTATCAGATGTACCCTCGACTCTTCTATAACAGTCATTACACGTTTTGAAGATATTCAAGTCTAGAAGGTTGTGTCTTTTGCGAGCACGAGTAAACGCGGATAGAGCGAGCTCTCGAGAACATCGATAACAAGTCTGATTATCCATTACAAGCTACAGCAGGATGACTCACAGATTGCGGCCAAAGAGATCGACTTCACTTCACTTCGCGAGCAAACGGTTTTTATTCACAAGAGGAAAAGCTAGAACCACTCACAAATACCGCTGATCGCCCTCTCTCCCGCTGATCGCCCCTCTCTCCTGCAAGTTTGAACACAAAGGCACCGGCTCAGCTCGTCACATTGTTTACGTTCACCACGAATGTGGTGAACGTAAATTCAGAAACATCTCGTACGAGTTGTCGATTCGAGGATGCTTACTCGCGGTGAACCTAAATACTGCAAGATCGCTTCGTTCCTAACACAGAACAGACATGGATTTGATAGCACGGAAAGCACGAAAGAAACGAGCGATGAGCGAGCGAATTCAAATGAAAGACAAGCGAGCGGATTCAATAGCATCAACAACAGAAAGCACGGTGTCGGAGTGTGATCCGTCTACCTAGGAAAGCGCCGGGCTTCTGGCTGTGGTTGTTTACTCAAGAGGTTGGCTTTCAGGTCACAACAGGAGCTATAAACACTCACACAGGTGTGTAGGATCCTCTAATATGCTCAAAAGCGAAATTTAGGTCTAACTAGTAGTAATAAGTTTAGGCGGTGAACTTTGACACTCAAGGAGAGAGAAACTATGAAGGTTTAGACTTCTAAACTTCCCCCACATGTAAATAAGGTCCTACTGAACACACACACAAAGTTTCACCTTGAGATCAAATTCTAGCAACGAGATGTTGACAGAAAAGTTCTGAGTAAGAAAATTATGGCAATTTTTGATACTCAGATGGCTATTTCAACCTAGAACAGAAGATTAGCTCGATGAATTTCAAATATTCTCACAGTATTTGAAGTCTACAGGATGTTGAACATCCCTGTGAAGTTGGGACTCCTGAATGTACACAGAACTCCAGATCTCCTCCTCTGAAGTCGCTGTTCTAGATTAAGAGCTTTTTAGACCCCCTCAGCTTCAGCGGCCGCCCTGAATTACTCAGTCGCTTAATCGATATGAAACTTTTCAGGAAATCGTAGCCCTGCTGGCATAGAACACAACCTCGAAGTTTTGAAGCAATTTCCTCAAATCTGCTGCGAGTGACACTGAAAACCCTAAATCCAACAAAAGTGATTCAATTCTAGCACAATTCGAACTTCAATTGGTCATAACTTCGTCTTTATTGCCTCAAATCGATCGAAAATTTCACTGGAAGTGCTTGGCATGACGAGCTCTATCCCCCTGTGCTCTCAGATTTCGCAGTCCCCTCACCAAATGCTCGAAATCCACTTTAGACCTCTGTTTCTAAATTTAGAGTTTTACAAAAGACAAAAATAGACCAATGGGAGTTCATAGCTCCACTTGGTTGTCCTTTAGTATCCTAATCCACGTGGTAACTTAACTTCAGTCATAGGCTACCACGTTAGCTCTCCTAAAATGCCAACGTAATCTTAAACTACCTAAAATGACACGCAACCCTGAAAGATAACTTAAACCAGCTAGAAAGCGCGCATGAGCGACAAGTAAGTACAACCCATGAGCTCAAACCCCTATCAGCATGGAAACCCTAAGTTATGTACATTGAATGTCATAGACAAGTAAGAAGTCACTTGCACAAGCGCACAAATGCTTGAACAAGATAACTAGCATGCTATCAGCCTACTAGGACTCAAAATAGTGTTAACACCGTATGCAAAGATGTCAAACATATACGTAGACGACTAGAAGTAATATGAGCTAGCTTCTAGAACTACTAAACTCAAGTGTCGGAGTAGAAATGTAACATGTAGCCGCCAAGTAGCGCGACAACAGAAGAAGCGATGAGCGAGCGGATTCAAATGAAAGACGAGGCTGCTAAATTTGCAAATTTAGCAGGCAATATTAACATTGGGCTAATGGGTCCGAAACGCTTCAGTGTGCAGCTTCAATTTTTGAGTGTATGATGGTTGTGTAGAGCGCGTATTACTTGCAATTATAGCAACATGGATACGAGGAACATTTGCTGAGAGACCAATAGGACAAGAAAGTGATTAAGGATTAACCGTACGTCTTTGATCTATAAACCCTCCACGATCTCATCGATCAACTACCCCTCCGATCTCTCAACCTCCACGATCGCCACCGATGAATCTGCAAATGTCTCTCACTCAAGGGTCACCTCTGATGACTTTGATGGAAGCACACCATGAATCTTGAAGGGAAATATGTTAAGTTCACTCATTCATACACCCACAAACTTATCAACTAAAAAATCTCTTTAAACACATCAACTAAAATCCTCCATTCTAACGACGTCTCTCAAGTTCTCACATGCTAAAAATATTCCACACTCTCTATATTACTCAAGTTGTCATTACGACAATGTGAAAACAAGGATGAGGAGCTCTTCTCTACTCCTCTATTTATACATTCTAGGTTTTTACTTTGGTACCCTCTGGTAACTCAACCGTAACTACTTTTACCGGGTTTTACTAAGATATTACTTAAGGTAAAAGCATTAATCACATGGGCTTCTTACCTTTTCACATGGGCTTATTCCTTCAAAGTCAACAACTTCTAGAAGGATTCTGGAATATTCTCAAGGAATCTCGAATTTCCACCCCCCTCTACACTAGGACCCACTAAAAAAGAAACATGTGGAATCTCTTCTTGTTTTTAATGCCCACAAAGTCCACAACTTTAATCCAACCACTAATATCAAGTCAAAAAGGAGATAAGGGATACTTTCCACCTCCTTTCTACCTTTTAGACAAGTAGTGCTCACTCTTTAGCAAATATCTGAATTCTGCCAAAAGTACAGCTAAGTTTAACCATAACTAACTTTTAGCTAGTCATGACTAACTTGATACCTCCTTAAAGTACTTTGGCAGCAAATAAACATTCTCAACACTTAGTTATAACTAAACACCTTACTAATAGACAAACTTCTTGTGTGTAACATAGGTCGTTACATTTTACCCCCGGACTAAATTTTCGCTCCATCCTCGGAGTGAAGAAAGAACTTTCGTCGATGAAACAACTTCAACTTGTCATGATTTACCCGATCGAATCTCCTTCCTCCCAGCTCCTGAAGGTCATATGTGAAGTTGCTCCACACCTTATCTACAACAAAAGGACCAAAATATCTCGGAAGAAACTTCTTCCTAGCCCTCTTGAATCTGATAGCATCATACAACATTACCCAATCTCCTATTTGAAAAGGCTTTACCTCTCTCTTGTCCAACCGTTTGTCGTAACTCTTCTTTTGATACGCCTGAGCTCGTTCCATCCGGATCATTGCTACCGCTCGGGTCTCTTCCAACTCCATGAGTTGCTCTCTTCTTGATCTGACCACGTCTTCTCCCCTCGACCTTTTCAACTTTCGTTGAATAGTTTGAAAAGTATCCAATTCGAATTGGATCGGCAACTTGGACTCCACTCCATAAACTAGTCGAAATGGAGAGTATCTAGTAGGATTTGTTGTCGTTCGGTACTCTCATAAGATGGCATGTAGCCTCTTATCCCAAGTATGTTTCGCAGTCTCAACACCAGCATCTTTGGCGAGCATCATACAAAGTGTAAGATTGGTCTTCTCCGCAAGACCATTAGCATTTGGTTTGTATGAGGTCGTTACTCATGCCTTGATAGAAAAGTGTTGTAGCATAGCAGTAGTCATGCTCCCTACAAACTCTCCTCCTCTATCTGAAACCAACTCTAATGGACATCCAAATCTTGTGATGATCCTCTCCCATAGGAATCTACCGACTTCTGTTTCATTGGTCTCTCCAAAGGTCTAGCCTCTACCCACTTGGTACAATAGTCAGTGGCGACTACAATGTATCTATTGCCTCGAGGTGTCTTATTAAGAGGACCTACAAAGTCAATACCCCACTTCTCAAATGGTCCTAACACGAGAATTGATCTTAACGGAGGTGTTCTAGTAGACTTCAGAGCAAATGCTTGACATACGTCGCAAGTTTTGCAATAGTCTAAACACTCTTTGAAAATCCCTCTCCAGTGATAACCCGCATCCAAAATCTTGAAGGATGTTATCTTACCAGCAAAGTGACCTCCGCAAACAGTTCCGTCGTGAAACTCGTGCATTAGCTTGAATGCCTGTTTTGACCAATTGCTCTCTTTAGTAACCCATCTGCTCCTTGATGAAACAGAATTCTCTCCACCATGGTGTAAGGTTTGCATCTCTTGATCAACGCGTTACGTTCTCGGATATGCATACCTTCTGGAAAAGAGCCATCTGCAAGGAAACTCCAGATTTCCTTGTACTCGTCCGGTATCTCCTCAATGCTTGTGATAGTCATCAGATGTTCGTCTGGAAATGAATCATCAAACGGTTCTTCTCCCTCATCATCATAAGCCCTCGGCAAAAGATCAGCATTCGCATGCTTTTTCCCTGGTCTATCTTCGATTACGTAATCGTATTCTGTTAGAAGAATCTTCCAACGGGCAATACGACCTTCGGCATTAGGCTTATTAAAGATATACTTTAAAGCCTTGTGATCTGTGACTATGGAAAATTTCCCTCCTAGCAAGTAATGTCGGAATTTTTTCAATCCAAAGATCACCGCTAATCCTTCTCGTTCAGTCACGGAGTAATTCTTCTCCGCTGGCACCATCTGCCTACTAGCATAAGCTATAGGATGATCATGTCCATCTTCATCTAACTGACTTAATGTACACCCGATAGCTACATTAGAAGCATCCGTGTACAGAATAAATGCTTTACTCCACTCAGGTTTAGCAAGTATAGGAGCTGTCACCAATGCCTTTTTCAACTCCTCAAATGCTTCCTTTGCCTTCTGATCATGCACTATCAAGTCAAACTCAACTCCTTTCTTCATGTACATAGTCAAAGCTATTGCTTTGTTTGAGAAGGAAAAGACAAACCTACGATAATATCCAACCATCCCAAAAACTGTCTCAACTTTGTCAAGTTGATTGGAAATGGAAGATCCACAATCTTCTTCACTTTCTCAGGATCTACCGCAATCCTCTTCTTGGGAATGATGTGTCATAACAGCAGACCTTCTTCGTAGCCAAAGATGCACTTTTCTGGATTCAGAGAAGCGTTAGCTTGCTCCAACCGCTGCAGAACTTTGATTACATTATCAAAGTGGTCCTCCTTTCTTCCGTACACACAAAAATCATCAATGAAATCACGAACAAACTTTCCGAAGAATGGTTCGAACACCTTGTTCATGAACCTCTGAAACGTGGCCGGAGCATTACACAGTCCGAATGGCATCACTCGAAATGCAAATGTTCCCCAAGGAGTAGTGAAAGTAGTCAACTGCTGGTACTCCTGTGCTATCTTGATCTGGTTGTATCCACTATAATCATCACCAAAGCTGTACCACTCATGACCAGCAACTTCCTCCAAAATCTCATCTATAAATGGTAGAGGATAATAATCCTTCTTGGTAACTGCATTCAGCTTCTTATAGTCTATGCACACTCGCAACTTATCATTCTTCTTCTTGACAATCACAATGGGTGAAACCCATTCTGAGTTCTCCACCTCGTAGATGAAACTCGCCTCCTTCAACTTGTCTATCTCTTCCTTGACCATCATTGCTATTGTAGGATTGACCCTTCTCTGCTTCTGTCGAACTGGTCTTGCATTTTTCTCCAATTCGATTCGATGAGTCTCGAGAGTCACCTCCTTCAAATCTTTGTAGATGAAAGCAAACACATGGATATATTTTCAAAATATATCTAGGAATCTACTTTTCTCCTCTTGAGTAACATTGATACCAAACTTCAGGGTAGAGAGTCTTCTCACAATCTCTGCCTCACTCAACTCTTCTTTGTCAAGATCTTTCTCCACTGCTGGTCGAGGCAACAAGTCAATAGCACTAAGCTGATGTAATGATTCATCTCGACCAAATCCTTCGTCCTCAGACGAGGATTCTTGATCGTAAGAATCTCCGGTATCTACTTCTGAGACACGCTGATCATCCTCCGTATCAGATTCCCAATAGTCACTAGTGGGTCTATCAGAGTCAGAAGTCACAACTCCAACACCCGAGAGAGGAACTATCACTCTATGATCTCTAGGCCCAATCCGTAAGTATCCCTTGTGCCACTTATCAGTGGTGCGCACAGCTCTCAACCAGAGTCTACATAGGAGCAAATCATAACTAGAGTCCTTTAACACTTGAAAGGACATCAATGTTTGAACTCTCATCACAGACACGACACACCTTCTCTAACACACCAAGAGGTCTTACCCGTTGCTTGTTAGCCATCCCCACGACAATGCTAGCCGGGCGAGTTGGTTCCATCCCCAACTTCTTCATCAACCTCTCCGATATGACGTTTACAGCCGACCCTCCATCCACCAATACGTCAGAGGCGTAGTGACCATAGCCCTAGTGCATACCTCTGAAGCATGCACATCCACCACACCAACTCCCACAGACTTTGATGTCTTGCTCTTGGGTTTCTTCTTCTTGCTTCTCTTAGAACTCAGTCCTCTTCTGAGTTCTCTTCGTAAGCTGGGATTAAGTGCGATCAGTTGTCCAACAGTGATGTTGGCTTTCTGAGCACCCACATCTTCAACCACATCATATCCCGCTTGGGAAAATGAAATGGTGAAATCCGCCATCCCCAACTTTCTTCTTGGCTCTCTTGGTGTACTCGAAACATTACTCGAACGAGTACTTCTACTTGCTGACTCCTCCATGAAAACCGGTTCATCAGAAAATCGAGTTATTTTCCTTTCTTGAGCTAAAAGCTCCACCGGTGCATGAGAAGAGTTTGAACTCTCTCCTTTCTCATAGATGAGATCTCGCACGACATCGATAGTAGCCACCCCCTAGTCTCGTCCTTGTGATGGATTTCCTCCACCCACATTCATTCTGACAGCTTCGGCACCTCTTGCTCCGTTGTTAGGACAATTTCGCTGGAAATGAGAACCTTCACACGTCCAACAAGTGATTCCTCCAAAGTTATCTTGGTTGCCTCCAAAGTTACCTTGATTTCCTCGGTTGGGATTGTTGTCGTAACCTCTTTGACCTCCTCCTCCACCTTTGTTCCTCCATTCTCGTAACTGCACCACGTTTATCTTGAGATCCGCAAGAGTATCGGTGATGCTCTTCAGCTCGACATGAAAATCAGAGGTGGCAGTAGACATCGTTGTTGGGACAAACGGTCTTGGCACCACCGTTGGAGTAGGAGCTGACGTTGAAGCAATCACCAATTGTGATGGTGCAGGTGCGATCGTTGTGGCTACACCAGGAGTCGGAGTTGACGCCAGAGCATCATGATGAGACTGGATGATATCTCCTTCATCCAAACTCTCTTCCATATTTGTCGCAATCTTGATGGCCTTCGCTTTGGTTGCTGGCTTTTCGTACCTCACTTGGGTTCGAATTGAAGGCCTCAACCCTCCCACCAAGTTCTTGGTCAACACTGCTCCAATCCCCGTCATCGTTAACTCCACATTGTCTCCACTCTTCCGTAGGACCGTCCGAAACCGTTGCTCCAACTTATCCACCCTTTCGACATATTGCCGAACTTTCTCGTCTTCCCGTTGCTTCAAATGAGTAAGCTCCACCATGAGCTTCTCATAACTCTCTTCTGGAAGAAATTCTTCGATGAGTGCATTACTCAACGTCTCCCATGTGTCCTCAACTGCACCAGGTGTCTGGCTCTTCACTCGGTCTTCATACCACGTAAAAGCAAAATCTTCTAAAAACTTTGGCAGTAACAACACCCATTCTTCATTTCTTCTCACGTTGTTTCCGATGCAACCCCTTTTAAAGTCTCGTACAAATGGTTCTACATCTTCATTGTCCTTCCCATGAAACACTAGTAATTTCCCCATCTTGTAACTATTCTTTCTACCCTTCTAATTTTTGTGCAATAACTACTCGCTAAAAGAGTACGAACATCACCAATTCCATTCGCGAGTAATCTACCATAGGTAAAATGAAAAGAAATGGTTGTAACAACACCTCTTGTGCCATCTCTTCTCCCAAGGTAATCATGAGCTTGAGTCGCATCACCGTCTTCTCCACCATCCGAATGACGATCTCCATCACAACTCAGCCGAGTCCTCTTTTGAAGTCGACAAGTTCTCCGTCTCAGCTCTTTGACTCTCGTCCAACTTCTCGACTACTGACGTAAGTAGGGCGGCCACATCGATGCACTTGTGTCCTCTTGATAGATCACCCACTCCACAACTTGGACAAGAATCTTCGCCTAGAAGATGAATTGGCACTGGTGACGATGGACCCACTCGAAGATTTAAATCAGTAAACTCCCACTTCCCTTTAGCTCTCTCGGTTTTGATTCTAGTTGGACAATTCACTACTTTGTGTCCCAACCCTCTATAGAAATAACACCACAAGTCGGTTTCTACTCTTCTCCTCGGAGACTCTACTTGAGGTTTTGTACTAGAGTTCTCAAACTCAACGATAATCTCTTTCGAGCTCTCTCCGACGCTTACTATGACATCTAAACCTTGAGGAAGGTTTCTAAGTCTAACTTTCCAATCTTTTGAACTTCCACTCATGTTGCACCTTCTCAACCATTAAGTGGACAAAATATCTTTGAAGAAAATAACTCTACATCACTTTCTTAACTCTTTCTGCTTTATACTGAAAATCGTATATTATACATGCTATACACGAATTAAAATCCAATCTAAAATTAAGAGTCCATGATAATATCCTCATGACCATCGTCTGTACTGATCCTAGCAGACATCTTAAGTCACTTTTGTAAGGATCACACTCTACTTCGCCAGGAGCATTCGTGGCCTCCATAGTGAATGATATTTTGAACTCAACTTTCTTCACATCTGCGCCAATGCTCGCAGAAGCTTCTTTATATAAAGCAAAAATGGCACCCCAACTGCAATAGATGCTTGATCGCAACGCCTCTATACTTAACGTTGGCCTTTCCGTCTCCGTTCTAACTCCCAAACGTCTCTTCTTCAACCTTGGCACTCGAACTGGATTCCCCATGACGTATCGTCAAGACCTCCTTGTATGCCGAAACGTATATCTCTTAGTTGGTAAGAGATCTCTCCAAGATTTGTGTGGTCTCCATTAGCTCAACCTCCAAGCTACTAAATCATGAAGTTTCAACAGAAACTTCTCTAATCAGAAGAGATGGTGATGACTGTACAAATTCTCAGAGAACTAAAATTTGTATATTTTCACTTCCCTCATGGTTGTCAACCCCCTCCACTTTGAAAAATTCTTTCTCCCTCTTCAGATCTCATCTTCTCATGATTTCTTTTGTCATGGATAGCTTATCAGCCACTCTAAATCACTGGAAAGTTTCTCAGGAAAATAAAATTCACAGAAAATCTGACACTGACTGTAAACTTTTTCCAGAGAACATAATTCCTCAACTCTCACGAATAAACCCCCGCAACTTTGAAAATTCATTGCTCCTTCTCTAGACCACCTTTTCCTATGATTTCTTTTGTCATAGATAGGTTATTAGCCAATCTAAAACACTGGAAATTTTCTCAGGAAAATAAAATTCACAGAAAAGTTGACAGCGACTGTACAAATTTTCCAGAGAGCAGAATTTCTAAACTCACAAATTTCTCTCCTCTTATAACTTTTCTCTCCTCCTTTCTCTACAACTCTTGTTGCATCCTCTTTCAACTCTCCTCAAACCCTTTCTAAGTGAACAAGATGTAAAGAATGACTTCGAACGTGTCATATATCACTACGGGATACACGAAAGGTTCTAATGTTGCTAACATCGCGTTAGCTCTCTCTCCTCCCAACGTTCTCTCTATGTGTTCTCTCATAATCTCTTTTTGTCTAATATAGAACTGAACTCTAAACACTTTCAATGATCCCTTCAAGTGAGGTCCCGACAACGGAACCAAAAATGTAAACCCTCCACGATCTCATCGATCAACTACCCCCCGATCTCTCAACCTCCACGATCGCCACCGATGAATCTGCAAATGTCGAGTCTGTCTCTCACTCAAGAGTCACCTTTGATGGCTTTGATGGAAGCACACCATGAATCTTGAAGGGAAATATGCTAAGTTCACTCATTCATACCCCCACAAACTTATCAACTAAAAATCTCCTTAAACACATCAACTAAAATCCTCCATTCTAACGACGTCTTTCAAGTTCTCACATGCTAAAAATATTCCACACTCTCTATATTACTCAAGTTGTCATTACGACAATGTGAAAACAAGGATGAGGAGCTCTTCTCTACTCCTCTATTTATACATTCTAGGTTTTTACTTTCGTACCCTCTGGTAACTCAACCGTAACTACTTTTACTGGGTTTTACTAAGATATTACTTAAGGTAAAAGCATTAATCACATGGGCTTCTTACCTTTTCACATGGGCTTATTCCTTCAAAGTCAACAACTTCTAGAAGGATTTTGGAATATTCTCAAGGAATCTCGAATTTCCACCCCCCCTCTACACTAGGACCTACTAAAAAAGAAACATGTGGAATCTCTTCTTGTTTTTAATGCCCACAAAGTCCACAACTTTAATCCAACCACTAATATCAAGTCAAAAAGGAGATAAGGGATACTTTCCACCTCCTTTCTACCTTTTAGACAAGTAGTGCTCACTCTTTAGCAAATGTCTGAATTCTGCCAAAAGTACAGCTAAGTTTAACCATAACTAACTTTTAGCTAGTCATGACTAACTTGATACCTCCTTAAAGTACTTTGGCAGCAAATAAACATTCTCAACACTTAGTTATAACTAAACACCTTACTAATAGACAAACTTCCTATGTATAACATAGGTCGTTACAGATCAGAATCAAAGACGTACGGTTGCTCTGATCAAAGACGTACGGTTGCGTTGCGGAAGGAGGTACAATGCATGAACCTCCTTTTCGCAATCCGAGCAAGTTAATGTTATGACCCGTCATCCCATTTTTGTTTGTTTGGTGGTGCCTTGATGTAGAGGCTTTCCAAATATTGTGATAAGTCGCTGTCTGTGTCCTTCACACGGTATTCTTTAGTAAAAGGTGAAAGAATAGTTCGCTCTGTGTTGGACACTCGGCTGACTGAAGCTATACTTTCTTCGATTGTTATTGTAGCTCTTACGGAGACTCTCAAATGAACTGAACTTATGGGTTTGAACTTATGGGTTTACTGTCTTATACACCTCCTGAAGCATAGCCGGTAGACACGTTTTCTGTCTCGTGACGAAAGAGAAGTGTCCGTGGACGTATTGCCTTGTTCTCTTGTACCATGAAATTACGCTTCAACAGAATTGCTCTTCGCGCGTCGCTGTGGAGAGTTGCTAACAATTCTACTTTCACAGGTCATTCATCGGAGTTTCACGTTCTTCTTCACTGTCATCTATTGCCAAGGAGCTCTTGTGAAAACTTTAACAATACCACAACAACCTTCATATTGCACTTAAACGGTAAACACGCGACGCAATGAATAGCCAACGGATGGAAAGATCCCATCCAGCCGAAAAAGAGAAAGAGAGAACCAAGGCCAAAGCAACCAATGCTCCAAAGGAAGAAGAACATCGAGGCTAGGCAATTCTATAAGTAGCTCTAACTTCGTCTATCGCTCTTAAAATATCACACATCGGTAAATCAAAACTCATGCATACAACATGTGCACATGGAGTAGCATCACCTACTACAATTGCTCTCTTGTGGATCGCGTCTGCTAAAGCTCTCTGTAGAGCAATGAAAACTCATTGTTTAAAGAACATAGGTTTAAAAAGAAAGAAAAAGTGGACCCCTGGTGCCTCTCATGGTAAGCTCTGACATAACGTTGATCTCCGATGCTGTCGATCTATACATCTCCAAGGCTAGAGGATGAAACGATGTCCTTCTTGCATAACCTTATACTTGATCACCTTCGCTGCTGTCGTCATGCCTGCAACCCATCTTGGGATGGGTGATCACATGTGCCGTCACTGAGTCTCGTGTCGGATCCGTGACAACCACATCTGTCACTGAGACTTGATCCTCTCTCATCATGTATCGGTAAACTCTCACTGACCCTCTCGTCTGAAAGACATACCAATGTTCTCTCCACGTCATGTAACTACTCTCTCGTGCTATAGCAAACAGAATGTCTCTAATCACATCATGAGTAGCTTTTTGATCTCTAGTGAGGACAGCGAGCAAAGTGCATGCTCGTCCCTGTATGTAGTCCACCAGAGAAGCGCATGATCTTTCAAGAACGTAACTGCCGCAATCACTTTGTCTGACTCTTTAGCCTGTTGCACCTCAAAGTATAGATCCAACTCAGTTAAGAAATCCTTAACCTTGCGAGCCCGTCCTATACATGAAAACGGGGTCAGAAAATTTGTCTTACAAACCTTCTTGGTAGACGAAGAACTCCCTTGGTCTGTCTCAAGCTCAGCGATACGTTTATCCTTAGAGACCATACGCTCCTGCATGATCTTCATCATCTTGATGAGTTCTGTGTGCAAAGCTCCTTGACTTCCCGCGCTTGAATCATTGGACATCGTGGCAAGACTCCATCTTGCTGCAGAGGTGCCGCAGCTCGTACTAGGCTTCTTTGACGTTGAGGCAAAGGTTGTCGGTTATCGTCCTCTGACTGTACCTCGGAGCTAGCTTGAGTTGATCTGATTCTGGTGTCAGCCGTCACTCGTTTCTTGATCTTCCTCTTGAAACTCTGTCCTACGTCGACCATTGCTCCAAGTGTTCTCTTAGAAAGTTGATCCACTTCGTATCTCGCGTCCCTCCTCAAGCATCCAGCCTTCAGCTGCTACTCCGAGTTCTCGCTCACCGAAGCGTTGTCGTGATGTGAATCATTTCACATAGTAAATGATTCACTTCTCTGTCAGGCATTAGTCTCTCTGAGTGTAGTTAAGATCTCAGAGGAGTCCATTTTTGGAAGATGTTATATATTTTGAGTCTTAGTAGGTTGATTACCATGTTGATAGGGTTTAAGCTCATGGGTTGTATTTGCGTGTCGCCCATGCACACTTTCTAGCTGATTTAAGTTAATTTTTGGGGCTGCGTGTCATTTTAGGTAGTTTAAGTTTTACGCTGGCACTCTAGGGGGCTTGACGTGGTAGCCTATAAGTGTAGATAAGTAACCAGGTAGTTTAAGGCACAAAATGACAACCAAATGGAGCTATGAACTCTCATTGGTCCATTTTTGTCTTATGTAAAACTCTAAGTTTAGAAACAGAGCTCTAGAGTGGATTTCGAGCATTTGGTGAGGACACTGCGAAATCTGAGAGCACAGGGAGATAGAGCTCATCGAGCCAAGCACTGTCAGTGAAATTCTTGATCGATTTGGATCAATAAACAAGGAGTTATGCCCAATTGAAGTTCGGATTGTGCCAAAACTGCATCACTTTTGTTGATTTTGGGGTTTTGAGTGTCAATTGCAGCAGAATTGAGGAAATCGCTTCAAACCTTCGTGGTTGCGTTCACTGTCAGCCGGGCTACGAATGTCAAAAAAGTTTCAAGTGATTTGAGTTACTGAGTAATTCAGGGCGGCCACTGAAGTAGAGGGGGTCTGAAAAGCTCTCAATCTGGAACAGCAACTTCATAGAGCGAGATCTGGAGTTCTGTGTGGAATCAGGAGGTCCAACTTCACAGCAGTGTTCAGCAAGCTGTGTACTGCAAATCCTGTAAGAAACTTCGAATTTGATCGAGCTAATTTCCTGTTATAGGTCGAAATAGCTATCTGGGTACCAGAAATTGCTGTAATTTCTCTATTCAGAAAGTTTCTACCCATATCTTGGTGTTCTGAACTGATATCAAGCTGAAACTTCATATGTGTATCTAGTAGGACCTCATTTACATGTAGGAGGAGTTCTGAAGCCTAAACCATCTTATGTTTCTGATTCTTGACTGTTAAAGTTCGCTGACGAACCTTATTACTGTTAGTCTGATCTGATTTTCACTTCCTGAACATACTGGAGGATCCATTCGACCTGTGTGAAGGTTTATAGTGCCCCTTATGACCTGAAGCCTACCTCTGGATAGTAAACAACCAGAACCTGAAGCCCAGCACTTTCCCAAGTAGTCTTTCCACAACCTTCACGATCATATCACAGCCAGAAGGTTCCGTCCTTCCCGAGGAAAACTCTCAACTCGACAGCGTTGGCTCTGATACCATTTTTTGCGCACGTACCGCTTGTTCTACATATCACTAGAAAGTACTCGTCTCGACCTTTCCAATAATACCTTACTCGCCTCGAGGTCTTATGTGGAGCTCAGTCCACGACCCAAACCGTTGCTGGAGCTCCAACACTTAGCAGTTTTCCAAAAACCTGTGGTCCAGACCCAGACTCGAACCCTGTATTTAGGACCAGCGTCCGAACCACAGTTCGTCCGCATCGGACTCACGTCTCGATCTCGCGTCTCGCACTCACATCTCAGACCTATGTCTCAGACTTATGTTCCGGTCCATTTTTGAACTTTCCTCCTTAAGTCAGCGTTTGCCTGGGTCGTCTTGGGGTAGGTTCTTATGTCCTAACTAAATGTTCCAACCTTGGTTCAGAGAACCACTTAAGGTCCATCTGATCTTGACTTCTTGGTCAAGATGTTCAGTCCTACTCGCAGCGTTCACAACCTATCGCAAGTCCACTAGGGTTCTGTTGTCCGCGTCTGCGTCTGACCTTGAGACTGAGATCGCGATACTACTCACTAGAAATGTGTCTCCGTGAGACAAGAGATAGTTCGACTCTTGAGACACATGAGACACATCCTCGATTCGATACCTTAACTATTGATGGATTTTATGGACTACATTCCTCTTTGACAAGACACCACTTCCAATAACTTCTTCGTGCGCTATTAGTTGATCTTTCCATCACGAGATACTAGAGCTAGACTCCGCTCTTGTCCGACAAGGATGCAAGCTCATGGTTCATAGCTTGACCTTGCATTAGAGCCTTTGTACTCGCATCGACTATCTTCTTTATTACGATGAGGCTCTAAGCACAGCCTCATGGTTATATGTTGAAGCAAACGGGGGCCTTGAATGCTTGTGTGTGCGAGTTTAGTACTAAGCTAGATTCGTTCTCTAAGTAGATTGAGGAGACCAAAATATGTATATTTATTGAGGGACTCAAGTCCAGCTCAGAGAAGGCTCTCTTTTGAATGCCGAAGCTACCTGAGACATGTGCCGAACTTTTGAAGCTGGCGGAGCGGATTGGGGACGACGAAGTCCAGCAACCGAAACCTTTTGAACCACGCAGCATGGACAAGGTTCAGATGAAAAACAAGAGCTCTAAGCGACAATGGGATTGGGATGAGAAAAGATTCTTTTGTCTCGGCAACAAAGCAGCAGCAAACAAGATCAAAACCTAAGGGGCAAACACCTCAGAAAGACAATGGTGCTAAGTTTACTTGCTACAACAATGGCGAGGTGAGCCATTAACAAAAGGTGCACAAAACTTAAGATTAGTAACTGTAGCATGAATGCGTTTGTTGCAAAGGATTTGTTGGAGGGCGAGATGACTGTGATCTTGAGAACCACGAAGATGACGTCGAGACTTATGTTTCTACAAGCCAAAGTTGCTAATCGTGATGTTACTTTTCTTGTGGACACGGGAGCGACCCCTTCCTTCATAAGTCCGAAGTTGGTGAAGAAGTTGGGCTTGTCCACCTCCAAGACAGATAAGCCTATCAAGTACGTTTTGCCAAGAACAAGACGTACCAAACTTCTGAAGTGGTCTTGGACGTACGATTTGCGTGTGGGAAGTTAGAGTTCACAGAGAACTTCACGATATGCGAGAT
Organism: Asterella californica; assembly: GCA_036924285.1. Lineage (NCBI taxonomy): Eukaryota > Viridiplantae > Streptophyta > Marchantiopsida > Marchantiales > Aytoniaceae > Asterella > Asterella californica. The sequence continues at coordinate 2,646,987 of JAYKYS010000013.1, forward strand.
GGACGACATCCATGCGGTTTTAGAAAACACTTTCTTGGACAAGTTTGAAGTGGAACTTAGGCGAAAACCTTTGAGGTTGAATGTCAAAGTTAAAGCATGGAAGCTGGGAGTGAGGTTGATCTAAAAGACGCGGAAGATTGACGACTTTGCGGGTAATTTGGTCAAAGACAAACATATGGGCTTCAACAACGGAGTCATGTGTTTGATCCGGGTTGCAGATTTGATGGCGGGTGGCGGACAAGAGAAAACATCAGGAGACGCGACTAAACTTCCGAAGATGCTTCGCGAAGTGATTAAGGAGTTTGAGTGGATGTCTTGACGAATGAGTTACATGTTGACCTGCTGAGTTTCTTCCTAGATATTTTGGTCCTTTTGTTGTAGATAAGGTGTGGAGCAACTTCACATATGACCTTCAAGAGCTAGGAGGAAGGAGATTCGATCGATAGTTGAAGTTGTTTCATCGACAAAAGTTCTCTCGTCACTCCGAGGACGGAGCGAAAATTTAGTCCGGGGATAAAATGTAACGACTCATGTTACACACAAGAAGTTTATCTATTAGTAAGGTGTTTAGTTATAACTAAGTGTGGAGAACGTTTATTTGCTGCCCAAGTACTTTAAGAAGGTATCAAGTTAGTCATGACTAGCTAAAGTTAGTTATGGTTAAACTTAGCTGTACTTTTTGACAGAATTCAGATATTTCTTAAAGAGTGAGCACTACTATCTTGTCATCTTGTCTAAAAGATAGAAAGGAGGTGGAAAATATTCTTTATCTCCTTTTTGACTTGATATTAGTGGTGAGACTAAGGTATTGACTTTGTATGCATCAGAAACAAGAAGAGATTTCACATGTCTTCTTTATAATACGTCCTAGTGTAGAGGGGGTGAAAATTCAAGATTTTTTGAGAATATTCCAGAATCCTTCTAAAAGTTGTTGACTTTCAAAGATAAGCCCATGTGGAAAGATAAGAAGCTCATGTGATTAATGCTTTTATCTTAAATAATATCTTAGTTAAACCTGATAAAAATAGTTACGACTGAGTTATCGAAGGATATCAAAGTAAAAACCTAGAATGTATAAAGAAGAGTTCCTCATCCTTGTTTCATCTCGTCGTAATGACAATTTGAGCAATACAGAGAGAGTATAATACTTTAGCATGTGAGAACTTGAGAACGTCATTAGAATGGATAATTTTAGTTGATGAGTTTATGGGTGTATGAATGACTAAACGTAGCATTTTTCTCTTCAAGTTCATGGTGTGCTTCCATCAAAGTCATCAGAGGTGACCCTTGAGTGAAAGACAGACCCGACATGTGCGGATTCATCGATGACTATCATGGAGATTGAGAGATTGAGGGGTAGTTGATCGATAAGACCGCAGAGCGTTTACAGAGCGACTATGCGATTGACGAAGTGTTGGTACATGATGGAAAATCTATAGCGTACAAAAGCAAGAAGTTATCTGGGATAGAGAGTCGATGGTTGATTCACGAGAAGGAACTGTTTGCGGTGGTTCATTGCTTGAGGAAATGACGGCTTCACAAAACCCAAGTATATACTGACAATAGATCACTCAAATACTTTGAGACACAAGATCAGGTACGCCAAAACAACTACGGTGGCATGATACCTTGACGTCCATGAATATGGAATTAATCCACAAAACGAGAAAAGACAATGTAGTTCTTGACGCCTTGAGTCGCAAGGAGGAATATCTTCCATCGTCAACACAGATTTTACGAGCTAGGTATCTTAAGGAGTCAGATTTGGAGAGGCGAATATGTGAATATGTGAAGGTTACATGAGCGATGACCAAGCGAAGGAGTACTTGGAACAGCTCAAGCGAGGAGTGAAGTTGTAGAACATGCAGTTGAGACATGGCTTACTCATGTTCAAGCAAAGTCGAGTTTATGTGGGACAAAAAATACTTAGGACTAAGTTGCTCAAAGAATGTCATGATGCGTCCTTATTAGGCCATAAAGGAGAAAAGTCCACTTTAGCAGTGATAGCTAAAAAAATTTATTGGTTCCACATGAAAAATGATGTTGCTCACTTTGCGTAACTTATCAGGCAAACCGTGTTTCTTATGAGAAGAAACAGGGGTTTCTTCATCTTTTGCTGATTCCAACCAGACCTTGAGAAAGCATTAACATGGACTTCATTACCACAACAACGTTCACGACTTCTCCATTGTTCTCAGATACTTGGTGGCGTTCACATGGATTACCCCGGAGTATTATTTCAGATCGAGACTCTAAGTTCACAAGTACCTTTTGGAAACACTTGTTCCAAAAATTGAGTATTAAATTAAAATTTAGTACCGCCTTTCATCCCTAAATAGATGGGCAAACGGAACGAGTTAACTTGATTCTGAATCAATACTTGAGGAATTATATGAGCGCGGACCAAAGTGATTGGGCGGAGTGGCTCAGTCTTGCGGAGTACCGCTATAATTCCATGAAGCATTCAGCAATCGACGAATCACGTTTCTTGCTGACTTACGGACGTGAGCCATAAGGGCCTCTTGACTTGACTCTTGTAGGGAGTTCTACATCGACACGACCAAGAACACGGTAAACATCAGCTGAAGAGTTGGTGGCAGAAATGCAGCGACGCGAGGAACAAGTGAAGAAGAACCTCGAGAAGACACAACAACGATACACAAAAGAGATAAACAAGCATCGGCGACAAGTGAAGTTTCAAGTGGACGAAGAAGTATGGTTGAGTACGAAGAACTTCACCCTTCTGGAAGAAATTTCGGCTAAGTTTTCTCATCAAAGTTCGTGGGACTTTTTGTCATTGTCAAGAATCCGCACGAAGATGTCTATACGTTAGACCTTCTTCTTGAGTGGCAGTTGCATCTGACCTTCCATGTTTCTTTATTAAAGAAATACTTCAAGGATGATTTGCAGCCGCAGCGCAAACAAGTTCTCACGTCTCAACCTAATGTCATTCAAGACGAAGCAGAATACGAAGTAGAGACGATTTTGAGATCGCGGCGCAAATCCAACCAGATGGAGTATTTGGTCAAATGGCGTGGATACCATTTGAAGGAAGTGACTTGGGTACCAGAGGAAGATCTACCACATGCAAGTGAAGTATTAGACCTCTTCAAACGGCAACAAGGACAACAAGGGTGTTATCAAGATGAGGACATCTTCTTCCAGCGAGGAGTGAAGGAACGACGAACCATACGAGTAGCAACTTGAGACGATTTGGACCGATGGAATTTTAGCTTTGTCTTGTATTTTGTGGGGGTCCTCGGGGGTTCCTTCTAAATTGAACGAAGGCTCGACATCGAGTAAAAGAAGTAAAAGCACAAAGCACAAAGTATGGTCTTCTGGAGTTGGCAAACGTCTGGACATCAGCAACTTAGGGGAAGGGTTGGAATTGAAGCTTCTGAGCAGCAAGTAAAACTGAGTAATGAAACAGAGCAGCTGAGGGTATTCAACATCTCGAAACTCGGAGGCGATCAGATAGCCTCCCTCGACAGTCAGCTGCAGAAATACTACAGGGAAGAGCTGAAGAGCATAACCGCAATCTGATCCTTTTGTTTGTGCTACAGAAGCAGTGGAGTGGACGAATGTGAGCTCTTTAATGATCATAGGAATGATATGCATGGACTAGAAACAAAATTCAAAAGTTGAGTCAGTAATGAGTCCAGTGGAATATCCTAACCTGCTTCCATGAGTATGTTCCATCAATATTTTCTGATATTTTCTGATATATATCGATGAACGTTCCAGCTGCAACAGCGGTCATTTCAGTTGTTGTCGTGACCTATCAAGCTAGTACTTCCTCTAAATTCAAAGCAAACGGTCTTGGAAATTAAACTCACCAATTGAAGCTGGATGAGGTGATGGGATATGTAGCTAAAACTGGAGCTAGGTAGTGCTAAGAAAACACCGCTACCACACTAATTACGATCATCTGAGTGATCATACTCATAGCCATCTCCTTACGAGTCTCCAGTAACTAGAGAACGTTCAGATTTGTGTAACACAGTGAATGGAACGAGCGAGTTTCAACACAAATGAAGCAGTCTCCAGTGCTGGATTTTACCCATTGCTCATAGTACAGTCGTCGTTCTGACCATCCGACTGAATCCAAGTAAGAGGAACTGCACAGTACAACACAGCAGTCCAGTAGGAAGAATCTTAGATCTCAAACATTTTTTACTCCAATTCAGCAGACAACTAAATCACCAGTGGACTCCGTAATCCTAGAGACAACTGTACTTTAGTACATATCAACAGGGTTTCTTCTCGAACAAGTCAATTCCAGCTGCGCATGCATTCAGCACTAGTGCTGAAAAGAAAGAGAAACTATCAAATACTTCTCTTTTTAAAGTGCCATCCAGAGAATAAAATAAGAGAACTGAATAAGAGAACTGACCATAACGAAAAGAGCTAAACCTTTATCGCAGATATAGTGCCGGTCCTACAGATGCCCAAGTTGGTTGTTGTGCACGCAAACGCAAACGTTGAATGCAATCCTTTATTCGGCGCTCGAAGACAAACAAGCATTTATCAACTTCTCGCAGGAATAATAAGTTATCACCCTCTCGCGTCAAGAGCTCTCGAACATGTCCCATTGTGACCTTGACCCGAGCTAGAAGTGCCTCACTTGAAGGTTCTTCAGAATTGCCTGGCCCTCCTTCTCTCTTAGAGTTGCCACCTGATGTTTCCTCTATAAAGTCATCTGAGCTAAATTTTGGATAGCATGACAACAAGTTAGTCAAACTTGGTACAGCATTTGTAGTAGGTAATGTATACTGTGACCAAGGATTTAGAGACCAAGGGACTACCTCTCGAGCGAAAAAATCACAACTACTATCAAAGAGATAAAGAGGATATGTGCACCTCCGAAAAGTGAACTCATACAATGGAACACTTGCATATGTCTGATCATAAACAAAGACAAGATGCTTGCACAAGAGATAAGGAGAATTTAGATATGATGGACATGAACATGTCCACTTGATAACGTCTGTGTGATAACTTCCGCTGTTGGACAGTTTCTGCATAGCATGCTCGTCAAATCCCCTTGAATTGCTCCCACCACGGTGGTATTGATCTACCGCGAAGGACTTGGTGCAGCATCATCTGCATATCTGAAACAAGCGAATCTGCAATAACCAAGGTCAGTCTGTCTAATCTAGGCCTATTCAAGGCATAGTCGTGCTTTAGCTTCCTCCAATAGCTCTCAACGATGTTAGTAGTCCTGGATAAACTGAGCAGATGTTTGGATGCTCAACTGAACAGTTTCCACTTTGAAGGACAATACCATTCCCGCCAAAGATAGCCCCATACGTGGTTCAGCTTTTCCGCTTTACACCACTCATACATCTCCTTGACTGCTTGGGTATGCAGAGTCTCTCAGTTGGCAATCTCACCTGCAGCGTTTGAGATGAGTGGACTTAAGTTGTAATGGCTCGTAAACAAACTCATCAACACCTTTCTAGTCTGAACATTGGGAACTTGCACACTACCGTCCTCTTGAGAAGGAACCCATGTCGGGTCTATAAAGCCAAACAGACTAGCAGCTTCATCTCCAGTATAATAGACTTGGGACTTTTCTACAGCCATGCATTTCGTCTTTACTGAAGTTTGAGCGTGTTTCAAACATAACTGTAAATACATAGGAGCAAAAGCTGATCGTAAAGCGGCAATTTGTCTAGCATCTTTATCTGTCAGACCAAACACAAGACACAAACCTCGATCTTTGAGACTTTCAGACCACCTTATCAACACCAGTTTGCGATGTTGCTCATTTTCTGAGCCACTCGTCTTCTTATCATCAACACTTCTCAGAAAGAACAAATAAGACAGAGGTACACCAAACCTTCCTAGGTTAGCTGCTACTACAAAGAGCTCAAATCGCATCGCGTTAGTCTTAAAGGTGGAATCAACAACAATCTCTCTCACAGAAGATACCCGTTCAAAGAAAGGTGTAGAAAAAGCAAAGCATGTAAAACTCTTAATGTGTTCATACGTTATCTGAGTGAACCCCTTGGCACTGAAACTATCGCTTCTGATTAACTCAGATGCACTTTTGACTTGATCATCAACATCACGAAGATAGAGTCTAGTTTGTATTTCAGAAATCCAAAAGTTCGCTTGTGCCCTATTTATACTCAGCGGGTTGATAATGCTTTTATCAACCAGCATTCGATATATCTCAGGCTTGCGGATATTCGGAGTGACTATGTCTTCCAAGAAGGTAACAGCAGCAGGAGGGAAAGTTTTCTCTTTGTGAGAGGGCTTGGTGTGAACAAGCAGATGTTGGCATGTCAATTGCATCATTTGCGTCTCTGTGTCTATAGTAACACGTACTGTACTCCCGCATTCAAATCTATCTATCTTGCATTTTTTCTCTTGTTGTCTATGTGAACTACCTGTCACATCAGGACGATTATACGTGATGCGATCATATTGCGAAGAACATAAAAGAGTTGACTTGAAAAAACTCTTCTGTTTAACACTATTTTGTGCATTACGGACGTCTCAATAATAACCTGAAGAGATTTCTAGATCAGGAATAACATGCATCTTCATCCACTATGTCAACGACTCATTGATGCTTGTCGAGTTCCAAGATGCAAACTCACTCGTGACCCTTTCTTCCGAAAGGAAAACTGTCAACCTAAACAAGATAATGCTATCTTCGACCAGCTCTTCACTGGAACACTCTTTAATAACATCACCCATCTCTGACAACTCGCAATCCACTGTCACTACAAATGATGCATCTTTGTCCTCTTCTACCTCTACAGTACTACCACCTCTCCCAGCTGCTTTGTTGTAACAATCATTGCAAGTCTTGAAGATACATAGATCTAACGGATTATGTCCTTTGCGAGCACGAGTGAACTAGACAACATTCAATTCTCTGTTGCAACGACCGTAAGTAGTTTTATCCATATCGACCACTGCTATTCGACTACTCGACTACTCATGCAGCATATCAAACGCTCTATCCATGCAATGATTCATTCATCAAAGCGCTAAACCGTAAGCTGCAGATTCATGCTATAGTACAACGGAAAAGTACTAGAATAAAAACATGAACATCCATCGCCACCCACTCGTACCAACAGAAGCATTTAGGAGTAACACTCCTCCTCCTTCGCGGAAGCATTCATTCATCAGTGAAGCGAAATTGAGAGCAAGCATCACTAGCACGCGGAAGCATTCATTCACGAGCAGAGCACTGAAGCGAAACTGAGAGCAAGCTCTTGCCTCTCGTTCGGAAAAAGACGTTCTCGTTCTCCAGAAAGATGTCCTCTCGAAATCCTACCTACGTAACTAGACTGGAAGCATTCATTCACGAAATTGACAGAATTGAGAGCAAGCATCACCAACAATAAATCCTAAACAAGGTCTTTCCTGTCTCGCTTTAGTTCAAAAAGAGACGTCTGTTCCAAATCGCACACACTTGATCGCACATGAAATGCGGAAGCAGTGAGCAGTGATAATTGTCCGATCATAGTGAGCAGCGATAGTAGCTCATAACGAAATAGCCGTGAGCAGTGATAATCGTCCGATCAAAGTGAGCAATGATAGCAACTCTCAACGAGATAGAGCAAGCAGTGAAAGCAATGAGATAGAGACCGCAACGCGAGAGCAACCGAGAGAGAAAGACTCCCAAAATCGCACATTTGTCCTCCGCACTACTCACTGTACACTATCGTTTCAAAAAAAGTGTCCTGCATAACCCCGTGTTCACGAAAGTATGCAATGCAGGGACGACGATAGTGAAAGCGGACTGCTGCTCCGTGAAGGCCGTAGACGGTCGGGGCTCGTAAAATGGACTGCTCTAGAGGGGCGTAGACGGTAAAGAAGACTGCGGCAGTGAAGCGTAGACATGAGCTCTCCGTCCGCGACAATCAGACTTCCTTTCCTTTCGTTCGGTTCCTTTCTCCTTACTGCTGTCCCAGCCGGAAATGATAAAGTGCGGAAACGATAAAGCCTTGGTGCGGCAGTTCACCTAAATATTGTCTTAACGCTCGCACGATTAGAGAGACATTCATTTGTGAAACTATAACATCACTGCAAGGTCCGATAGTTGACCGGGTTAGCAAACTAGTGAAGTTTGCACCGACCTTGGATACTGCAACAGCATTCAGGATTTCTCGGTTGTTCCTAGATACTTGGTGGCGTTCACATGGATTGCCTCGGAGTATTATTTCAGAGCGAGACTCTAAGTTCATAAGTGCCTTTTGGAAACACTTGTTTCAAAAGTTGGGAACTAAATTAAAATTTAGTACCGCTTTTCATCTTGAAACGGATGGACAAACGGAACGAGTTAACTCGGTTCTGAATCAATACTTGAGGAATTATGTGAGCACAGACCAAAGTGATTGGGTGGAGTGGCTCAGTCTTGTAGAGTATTGCTACAATTTCACGAAGCATTCAGCAATCGATGAATCGTCTTTCTTACTGACATACGGACATGAGCCAGAAGGGTCTCTTGACTTGACTCTTGCAAGGAGTTCTACATCGGCACGACCAAGAACACGACAAACATCAGCTGAAGAGTTGGTGACGGAAATTCAGCGGCGCGAGGAGCAAGTAAAGAAGAACCTCGAGAAGGTGCAGCAATGGTATACGAAGCAGGTAAACAAGCATCGGCGGCAAATGAAGTTTCAAGTGGACGAAGAGATATGGTTAAGTGCGAAGAAATTCATCCCTCCGGAGGAGATATCGGTGAAGTTTTCATCGAAGTTTACGGGACCTTTTGTCATTGTCAAGAATCCGTACGAAGATGTCTATACGTTAGATCTTCCTCCCGAGTGGCAGTTGCATCCGACTTTTTCATGTTTCTTTATTAAAAAAAGACTTCAAGGATGATTTACGACCGGAGCGCAAGCAGGTACTCAGGTCTCAACCTGATGTCTTGCAAGACGAAGCACAATACGAGGTATAGATCATTTTGTGATCGCGGTGCAAATCTAACCGAATGGAGTACTTGGTCAAATGACGTGGATACCATTTGAAGGAACCAACTTGGGTGCCAGAGGAAGAGCTAACACATGCAAGCGAAGTATTTGACCTCTTCAAACAGAGACAAGGACAACAAAGGCGTTAGCAAGATGAGGACATCTTCTTCCAGCGAGGAGTGAAGGAACAACGAACCATATGAGTAGCAACTTGAGGCGACTTGGGCCGATAGACTTTGTAGCTTTGTCTTGTATTTTGTGGAAATAAAGAATTGTTTCTTGAAATTTATCTAAGTGTATTGGTAGTGCATGGCTATGACTAGTTCTGATCAGATGCTTAGGATGTTGTCCAGAGGAGGAACGAAGTACACTCAAAGGAAGTGAGATGGTTTGGATAAGCATCTAAATCAAGACTAAGTCTTGATGTCAAGACTTAGGTTTGTCGTAGCGTTGGCAAAGCAAGTGTGAATTTTCATACTTATCTTGGGACTTGGAGTGATCTTGCTTTGCGGTTTTCTAACTGCAAAGTAAACTTAGTTGCGCGCCTAAGTCAAATCAGGTTGCGATCAGAAAGTGAGTTTCGGGAGACCTCGTAAGTTGGTGTGAATACTTATAGTTAGCAAGTTAGAGTCTTAAGTAGAATGTTTAGAAATTGTCAACTAGTTTTGTTTAGGGTTGACCAAAAAGATAAGGCTTTTCGCGAGACTAGTTGGAATTTTCTAAATGTTTTAGCGACAACTTAAGACTCAAGCCAAGAAGGAAATTGCGGGTTAGCTACTAGAATGCAATTCTAGCGTCAAGGGGTTGACTACCCATTTTGAACTTGGCATTAACTTAAAGATCATTGTTTATGAGGGCATCAACCTCCAAAGTGGGGGTGAGTGTCGCGACCTTTGATCTCAAGATCGGACGCAGACGTGAACAATAGAACCCTAGTGGACTTGTGCTAGGTCGTGAACGCTACGAATAGGACTGAACGGCTTGGCCGAGAAGTTGAGATCATATGAACCCTAAGTGGTTCTCTGAACCAAGGTTGGAACATTGAGTTACGACATAAGGGCCTACCCCAAGACGACCTCAAACGAACGTTGACCTTAGGGAGTAAGTCTGGGAATGGACCGAAACATAAGTCTGAGACGTGAAACCGAGACACAGACGGACTATAAGTCGGCCTGTCTCTCACCCAAGGGTACCTCAGATGACTAGGATTACTAATGCACCTTAACTACAAAGATTCAGTTATACCCATGCTCACTTCACTCAACTCTCTGACCCGTATGATCACATCGGTCCTTCTAATAGCGTTCTTGCAAACAAGTTCTAACCCCGCTCTCAACATTGCATCGCATAGTACTCAAGGACTCCCAAGGTCTCCAATGCTCACTTTACTTATAGACAGGAAAATGAGAGTGTCTTCCACCCTCTCAACTCCTCTTTATATACTCTACAACTTCTTACCGTGGTAACTTTCACTAAGTTACGTTATCTCATGGTAAGTGCGCAATCCCAAATAATTAAACTTCTAAAGGCTACTAAGACTTAAGAATAGCACACACATTACTTGTTCTCCTCTACTAAAGTAAGAGATTCTCCTACTTTAGCTTTTGTAAAGTGTTAACTTTCCATGCTATCCAATCGAAAGACGACAACAAACTAAAACGTCTTTTGAGGAGCATCTTTAGATCTTTGTGCATGACTTTCCATCATGCATTGTAGTGTCGCAGGATTACTCCTTTTGCCCATTTAGTATACAAGATATCATTCCCACAGAGGATTTGCACAAGTAACGCTGCTCCAAGTTCTAAGATCTGTTCAAACACACAAACACACGGGTTTTGCCTAGAAATCCCGTCTTCTCACAAAACCACGCGTCTTCTTGACTCGCCAAAAGGTGCTCTGGACCTAAACAAACAACTACTAACTAAAATATCACACAACTATTCACAGAGAAGCTCGAGAAGACGCTTCCTGCTTCCAGGTCACTTCTTCTGGTCTTCTCGATACCGTCTTCCCGAAGCAATTCTCGGCTTCTGGGGTTCAACTCGGCTTCTCACACCTCCAGAAGACTGCTCTTGCTTCGCAGAAGTCGACTAGCAACGGCTGTTACACTTTACTCTTGCTCACATTCCAACGGGTTAGATTAATCACAGGGTGTATACCCCCTGTAGCTTTCCCAGGCTTCTGCCTACGAAAATGGTCTTCCTGCAGCACTACAACGACATTCACCTTCACGGAAGCTCAATAGAAGTCTCGGAAGCTTACTAGAAGAAGGTAAGAAGATGGGGAAGATGAGAGAAGATGGGGAAGAAGGAAAAATCCAAACAAGAGAAAAACAAAATGAAAAGGAGAAATTAAGATTCCGACAGACTTCTAGTCCGGATCCTGACTAACAAGCTATCCCTGCTTGTAATAGTTTGGGGAGGAAGATAACAAACGTGTGTACAATTGCGCCGTCTTCTACTTGAGGATGTCGTCTTCTGCTGTGAGAAGAAGGCTTCTTTCATCTTCTCTCGCTGCTCCGACTACTCTGTCTCTGGGATCCTTTATCCATAAGACCGTCTGTACGTAGATCGGAAGTGCTCTACTGGACGAGCCAAGCTACGAATCTGCACAACTGCTGACAGTCACCACCACTCAAGAAAAACGCTTCTCATGCACAATCGGGAGTGAATCCAAGAAAACCCACCACCCAGAAGACATGGACAAAGCTTCTGCACTCAAATCAGCAATCCATTCTCCGAGAAAAAGTCACATTGGTGTCGGGAAGCTCACTCCCTCTACTTCCTGTTTCTACTCCTCTGCACAACAGTCTAGCCAGCAGGACTACACGAGGATGCCGTTCCCTGCTCCTAGACTACGCACTACTTCTATCTACATCTCCGCATCGCTGTTGGTAGTAAGTGAATGCAGACTTCTTGCATAATTCTCTTTACTCCAACATCGAACGTAGTGTACACTATGCACCTCTAGTGTCTAATCTGTCTCTTGCACCAAAAAATCTGGTGTGTGTGTAGTCAGTCAGTCTCTCGTCGATATGCTTCAATGCGCCTCAATGTGCCATGTGTGTCTGCACCGTAAGACGATGTGTGTGTGCAGAACTAGATTTCCTACTCTTCGATCCTACTTATGCATCTGCCACGAGAAAACAGAGGAGACGACCACCAGGGAGAGATAGGCGCTGTCAGAAGGCTGCCACTCCACATGCAAGCCGTTTCCTTTTCCGGTTTAGTCCTCTACTTTGCTGTTCCTACGCTACCTATGCTGCCACATGATATCCTAACTAATTTTACACTGGAAAACTGCCACCCTTAAGATAGCATGTTCGGTCCTACTAAGTTTGGAAATGTCAACGTCGGTTGTGGTTACTATCTACTCTGATTGCTCGAAGACAATCTCTTCCTGATCTGCTCCTACGGGAGCTCCTAACGCGGCTTCTGATAAGCTGGGAAGCTGCTGGTGCCTCTTCATCGAGATCATGAAGTCCATCCTTGTAACTCTGGTACCATGAATGCCGTCCTCCCCAATCTTACAGCTTGTCTCAAATTCATCCTTTAGATCTGCGTCAAAGAACTGTATCATTTTCTGAGAGAAATTATCCTCAGTATAGAATCTTCATTCCCTGCTCCTTTAGCTGGTGTTGAGGTCAAGACAGCCATAAGCTTTCTCCGCTATAGCATCATTGAACTTTAGAGGAGAGCAATTCCTAACGTTGAGATTCGTCGCTTGCTGTGCTATGTCATGCTCAAGACGTTCTCTCTTTCCATGAGAAGCTGTGGTGTAATTCTCTCGTTACCCTGTTTCAGCTCCACAATAGCACGCTGCTGCAATTGTTCAGCTACCTGTGCAAGATGCCTAAATCGAATCCTTGAGGCTGTCATATCGATCGTGAACTTGTGAAGCCTCCAACTGTAAGAATTCTGATTGAGCTTCCAACTCCTCTGCGGTAGGAACTTTTACTGCAATAGATGGCTGGGCATTTACGACAAGAGATACCAATTGTCTCATTCTCCTCTGATTGCCAATCTGAGAAAAACTTCGTGACCACTGTAAACTCTCCACATCCATCCAACGCTTCCACCTAAAGCTGGATGTTTCATCAATCTTTGGATTCGGTCTACGAGAGAATAGCAATGAAACGATATAGCAAGACTTCCACCATCCCACTTTGAGGATTGCCAATAAAGACCTCCAAGCAGTCATTCCTGCACGCTGTTGCACCATAGTCTTCGCAGTCCAACTTCCACTCTCAGAAGACGAATCTAGTCTTCCAGAAGACAGCTACTCCGTCTTCCGGGATTCTAACAGTGCTTTCTAAATAGCTCTCGTCTTCCGAGCTATATCTAACCAATCCTAACTAAGCAAGGCCTCGCATGGATTCCTAATAAGACAACCCACCTTGCATTACATCCTACTTCCTATCAGAAGATGAAAAATGTGCGAGAAGCAAAGCGTATGAACAAGTTCCAGAAGATGATCGCGGCTCCTGCGGTGACAATGACCTCTGGGAAGATCCCCGGGACAGCTTCCGATTAAGTAACGTTCTCGGAAGACCTCCCGCAGTCAGGCTTCCCTTCACTGGTCTCACCTGTCTTCGGCTTTCAACTCGCAATCTAACCTCACAACAGACACGAAACCTTCATACTCTGTTCTTTCGACTTCTCACCTCTCATACACACTCAGAAGAAGCTTGCTGCATGATGGGAAGACATGACCCTCGACCATTCTCTCCAGATTCTACCAGCAAGACTTCTCATGACTCTCTCCTAAGTTCGGGAAGAAGAAGGAATGGGCTGCTATGGGTCGGACAGAAGAGACTCGAAATGGACCCTCACGTCTTCTCGCGTATTTTGCCAGCCCTTCCAATCTTCTAGTCTCTCTAGGAAGATGTGGATTTGAGAAGCTTGGAAGACCGGGAGGCACAGGCCTAGTTCCCGACTTCCAACTTCTTGAAATAACAAAAGAACTCACCACACCACTCAAGATTCATACCAAGCCTCTCTTAACGTAACAGCGATGTCTGTTTTTTGGGTTTAATAAGAGAAGTCTCGAGTGCACGACTCGACGGGCAGATTCCAGAAAGCTTGACAGAGGTGATAGCAGAATATGGGGATGTCTTTCCCGATGATCTTCCTTCAGGGTTACCACCAAAACGAAGGATTGATCACAAAATCGAGGTGATTCCAGAGAGCACCCCTCCTTGTAAGGCCCCATACAGACTAGCGTCACATGAATTGGAGGAGTGCAAGGCACAAATCGAGGAGATGTTACAAAAAGAGTTCATCCAGCCCAGCGTGTCACCATATGGAGCTCCAGTCCTTTTTGTTAAGAAAAAGGATAACAACCTACGGATGTGCATCGATTACCGAGCACTCAATCAACAAACGGTGAAGAATAAGTATCCACTACCTCGGATGGATGACTTGTTCGACCAACTCGAAGGAGCAAAGTACTTCACGAAGCTAGACTTACGGAGCAGGTACAACCAGATTCGAATCGCTGATGAAGATGTGGAAAAGACTGTCTTTCGAACAAGATATGCTCACTTCGAATACTTAGTAATGCCATTTGGTCTCACAAATGCATCGGCCACCTTCATGGACTTGATGAATGACATATTCCGCCCGTACTTAGACAGATCAGTCGTTGTATTTCTTGACGACATCCTAGTCTATAGCAAAACTATGGAGGACCATGTGCACCATTTGAGAGAGGTTCTCCAAGTACTCCGTCAAAATAAACTGTACGTCAAAATTTCAAAATGTGAATTTGACAAGACGGAGGTGGACTACTTAGGACACAGAGTGAGTGCAGAAGGCATACAAGTAATGACCGATAAAATAGCTGTCATCCAACAATGGAAGGCTCCAGAAGATCAGACCCAACTTAAGAGCTTCTTGGGATTGACAGGATTTTATCGTAGATTTGTTAAGCATTTTGCCAAGCTTGCACAACCACTAACTGTCTTGTTAGGCAAAGGCAAGAAATGGATGTGGGGAACAGCGCAAGAAGTAGGTTTTCAAGCATTGAAAACCGCGCTACTACATGCTCCGATCCTCAAGTGGTACGACCCAAAAAAACCTATCAAGTTAGCAACGGACGCATCAGGCACGGCAGTAGGGGTGGTGTTGCAGCAAGAATGGAAGGATGGTTGGCATCCAATTGCATACTTCTCTCGGAAGTTGTTACCAGCAGAACAGAACTATCACACCACCGAGAGAGAAGAATTGGCGATAGTTCTCGCTACTAAGCATTGGAAGCACTATCTAGGGGAGAAGGCTTTTGTGGTCGAGATAGACCACAAACCTTTAGTCTATCTAGAGACGCAGAAGGACCTTTCAAAGAGACAAATCCGTTAAGCAGAATGGCGGCAACGATTTAACATGACCATCACGTACGTTGAGGGCAAGAAGCAAATTGCTGATGCATTAACCCGCATGCCTATGGTGCATAACATAGTCTCTGAAGTCAAGGTGAATTCTGACTTCTGGATAAAATTGATCGAGGGCACAAAATCGGATGCACAGACTGTCGCAGCAAAACCTTCAAGAATCATCACCCGCAACCATGGTTTGGTATTCCATGAAGGGAAGTTATGGATCCCAGACGATCTAGAACTACTTACCACCATACTAACTGAATGTCACGATTCAGCCATTGCAGGACACATGGGGGCAGAAAAGACATTGGAAGCAGTCCAACGAGTGTTCTATTGGCCCAAGATGGCAGAGGATGTTGCAGTATACACTCGGAGTTGTGCAATGTGTCAACAAAATAAGGCTACAAATCAAGCACCCTCCGGTCTCCTTCAACCCCTCCCGATCCCTTCCAAACGTTGGGAACATGTTAGTATGGACTTAGTGTGTGAACTTCCCATGACGAGCTCAGGTTTTGACTCCATAGTCGTCTTCGTCGATAAGCTCAGCAAGATGATCCATCTTCGACCGACCACGAAAGATGTCTCAGCACCGCAACTTGCTCAGATATATTTGAACACCATTTTTGCTCAGCACGGTCTATCGCGGGTGCTTATAACAGATAGAGGTCCTCAGTTTACGAGCATGTTTTGGAGAACCCTATTTGGTCTGTTCAAGACCAAACTTGCCATGTCTACTGCTTATCACCCACAGACCGATGGACAAACTGAAAGAGCCAATCGCACCATTGAAGACATGTTACGAGCCTTTACTCTGGAGGAGCAAGCGAAGTGGGACACCTTGCTCCGTTTGGTAGAATTTTCCTACAACAACTCCCTTAATGCATCCACCCATGAAATGCTATTTTATCTCATGTATGGCGAACACCCTCTCACACCAGCAAGTTTGACACGATTCGACACGACGTCCTTTGTCAACACCAAAGTGGATGCTGTCAATGAATTCGTTGCACGAATTCAACAAGGAGTGGAAAAAGCTAAGGTGAAACTACAAGTTGCTCAGAATCGGCAAAAGCAATATGCCGATGGACACCGTCGGCATGAAGAGTTCACGATTGGTGATCAAGTTTGGTTATCCACAACCAACCTTACTCTGATCGGCAGTCGTAAATTCAACCCTCGCTTCATCGAGCTTTCTCTGTTGTCCGTAGAATTGGAGCAGTGGCATATCAACTCGAACTTCCACCCCACATGAAGATTCATCCGGTTTTTCATGTGTCTTTATTACGGCGATATTCACCACGACCTCCTCAATTTGGCAATTCGTAAGAGTCGCGACCACTGCCTCAAATTATTGATGACGAGGAAGAGTTTGAAGTGGAATGCATCTTAAAGAAACGTGTTCGTGGGACTCGTCATCAACGGGTAGATTATTTGGTCAAACGGAAAGGCTATCCATTACATGAAGCAACATGGGAACCTGCAACTAATCTTGCACACGCTCCACTCATAGTGCAAGTTTTCGAACAGCAGTTGAGCAACGAGGACGTTGCTTCTTAAAAGGGGGGAGGTTTGTAATAAGTAGAGTCCTACTTATCAACTAGAGGAGAAATTGGTTTGGTAGAAGTCTTTGGTATAAGAATTAGTTACGGCTAAGTTGGCCGAAGAATACATGCAGCAAATAGTACTTCTACCAATAGGCGAGTGCGCCAAAAGTCCACCTGGAAACTTCCAGAAGGAAGTTTCTAGAAAGAAGCTTCTAGAACTTTCCAGCCGGGAAGCTTCCAGAATGAAGTTTCTAGAAAGAAGTTTCTAGAACTTTCCAGCGAGCCTTCTACGTGGCTCATTCTGAACCTCTAGATGTTGTTCTAGATCTAAGGCTGCATGTAA
This sequence comes from Asterella californica, assembly GCA_036924285.1. Taxonomy (NCBI): domain Eukaryota; kingdom Viridiplantae; phylum Streptophyta; class Marchantiopsida; order Marchantiales; family Aytoniaceae; genus Asterella; species Asterella californica. Next base: position 2,664,189 of record JAYKYS010000013.1, read on the forward strand.
GCCACCTCAGCGATCCGCGTGAGAGATGAGTATTGGCCGGAAGCTTATCATGTACTATTCCTCTCACTATATAAAGGCGGCGAATGCACCACCACGGGCATTCGAGTTTTGAGTTCACTCTAGAGCCTCATCTTACAGAGATAGTCTCATTTAAGAAATGAGTACCCCTATCAGATATCAATTCCAGCGGACATCCGTACCTAGTGATGATGTTGTGTCAAAGGAACCTGGCTACTACTGCCGCATCGTTCTTCCTTGTGGCCTCGCCTTTCACCATCTTGGTAGCATAGTCGGTAGCTATTAAAATGTACCGTGCTCGTGTTCTTCTCGCCACCGGGGCGATAGGTCCCACCAAGTCGATTCCTCACTTTTCGAACGGAGCAAGCGGAAGAATGGGAGTAAGAGGCCACCTTGTAGTAGCTGTCGGTCTTCCCACCCTCTGGCACGCATCGCATTTCCTGATTTCCTGAAAAGTGTCTCGGTACATGGTCGGCCACCAGTATCCGGCGTCTAACATCTCTTTCATTGTGGTTTTCAGCCCGTAGTGACCCCCAACATCTTCGTAGTGAAGATCTGTGATCACCGATTTAATCTCTGAAGGCTCAAGGCATCTCCTTAGCTTCTCGTCATGTCTATTCCGAAACAGGATACCCTGGAAGATGGCGTAAGGACCTGCCTTGTGTAAGAAGACAGCCTTCTGCTCCGCATCCAATCCCTCGGGATACTGTTGGTCTTCCAAGAACTTCCTCAAGTCCTTGAAGATCGACTCTTCTGTGGAAGTCGCAAAGATTGGATCAAAAGATCTAGTCTCGTCTTCTGAGAAGCAGGCGGTACACCCCCCCTCATATGAAAGTGTCTCTGCGAAAACTGAAAACAACTTCTCGTCAGGGAACTCCCTTTCAATTGTCGAGTACTTCTTCTCGGCATCACTGAGTTGTCTTCCTGCATAATAGATGGGATAATCCTTCTTCTTCTCATCTTTCTGACTCAACACCACCCCTATGGCGAAAGCAGGAACATCCACATAGATATGGAAGACTCTTTTCCCAATCAGGTGGCCTTAGGACAGAGGATTCCGACAGAAGCCTCTTCATTTCTTCGAATGCTTCTGTTGCTCAGAAGACCCAATGTATGGTTCGTCCTTTTTCAATAACTTAGTGAGTCTTCCTGCTACCTCTGCGTACTTGTCAATAAACCTCTTGTAGTATCCTACGTTGCCCAGGAAGCTTCTCAACTGAGTCAGGTTAGCAGGTGGGTGAAGTTTCATGATGACTTCCACCTTAGCACAGTCGACTTCTATACCTCTCCCGGAAATTCTATGTCCTAGCAAGATTCCCTCTGACATACCAAAGAAGCACTTCTCAGGGTGAAGAGCCAAACGATGTTCTCTACACTTCAAAAAACACTTCCTCAGAAATATCAGGTGATCTTCTTTCGATCCAAACACGCAAAAATCATCCAGGAAGATCTCCATAAAAGTGCGAAGATACTCCTTGAAGATTGTAATCATCAATCTTTGGAATGTGGCAGGTGCGTTGCATAAACCAAACGGCATTTGATTATACGCATACGTGTCTCAATCAGTAGTGAAAGTGGTTTTCGACTTGTCTTCTTCTCTGATCGAAACTTGGTTGTACCCAGAATACCCATCCAGGAAGCTGTAGAACTCATGCCCTGCTACCTGGTCTAACACGGAGTCGATGAATGGTAAAGGATGATGATCCTTCTTTGTGGCCAAGTTCAGCTTCCGGAAGTCCTGACACACTCGGATCTTCCCCGTCTACTTCTTCGGCATGATGACAATAGGAGCTACCCACTCACTGCTAAGTACTGGGAAGATGACTCCCGTCTTCAAGTATTGGTCGATCTGGTCCTTCATCAGAAGCGAGTACTTGGGGTTGAGCCGATACTGCCTCTGTCGTGCAGGAACAACGCCCTCCAACAAGTCAATGCGATGCTCTCCCAACTCTCGAGGTATGCCTTTCATGTCTTCTATGGTCCATGCGGAGACGTCCTGGAACTCCGTCAGAAGTTCTCGAAAGTCTTCCAACTGCTGGCCCTCGATCACCTTGGAAAGCTTCAGCTTCTTCCCGGGAGCAACCTCCATTTCTTGAAGATCATCCGGGTTTACCATTCCTTCAGTGTGACTGTACTCACTGGCACCAAAGTATTTCGGTTTGGGAGCTTCTTCCAATTCAGATTCGTCTTCTGGAATACCAACTGTCGGATCTTCCGAAGGGAAGACGATACTTTCGTCTTCTGAAAGCTCTTCTTCCGCAATCTCGTAACACTCAATGTATCCACAGATCACATCTTCTGCTTTCTCTGCTACTTCTGTAGTACACAAGTCATTCACCACAAACTCATTATACCGTTCATCACTGTCAGAAGACGCAGCTCAGTCTTCTGAAGTGTATTCCTCTGTTGTAGAAGGTGTTTCACCTTGGTGTCCAATCTTGATCCAAGGAAGCGAGACCTTAGTCTTCTCACCTGGCTTGGGTGTAGGATTTGGAAATCTCAAACGATGCCTTCTCCAGTCGGTATTTACATTTGCAGCATACAGCCATGGTCTTCCTATCAATACCTGATATCCAACCTTAGCTACAGGTCGCAAAGTGATGTAAGTGAGGTAAAAAGATACTCCCCCAATTACCGTCAAGACATCTTTCAGTTGCCCCAAAGATCGTCTTCTGGACTGGTCCGCCATTCTGAGAATTCTCGGAGTAGGCTAGAACTCAGTGAAGCCTAGGGCATGCGCCGTTTCTTCAGTCATGATGTTAACTCCAGAGCCGGAATCAATGGGTACCTTCTTCAGAAGACAGCCATGGATCTCCATATCAAGTTCTTGGGCTCCCAAGTCTTCATGCTCTATCCTTAGGATCGGAGTGCTCTGGGGAAATCTAGCCGTCCTCCTCTTCCTCGATCCTCGAAGCACGGATTGTAACAACTTCCTGTAACCAGCGTTGTCATCCAACAGCTGTTGGAAGGTTACATCCGTCTTCTGATTCCACAAGTCTCGCAAGAAGTCGTAAAGGGATCTCTTCAGAAGAGTGACTGGTGTTCCCAACAGAGAAGATGTAGTAGCTGCTTCCTTGGGTGGAAGACCAGAAGAGTGTCTTCTCTCGACTGGGGGCTGTTCTCGTGAGACAGGGGCTGCCGTAGTCGGTGTAGGAAGCTGTTGTACTACCTTCCGTCTCTTCTCCAGCTCTTCTTGCATGATCGCTTCAACTTCTTGTCTAATGTCAGGAGCAAAGTACTTCGGATCTTCTCGGTCGTAAGTAGGAGAAGACGGCCGCTCAGGAGAAGATGACCTCTCCTTTCGCTGCTTCTTCTTCTTGATCTCTTTCTGACGAGATTCTAACTTCCCTTTGCTTCTGGTACTTACCTTGAACACCGCTTCGTCCAAGACTTCTTCGGGAGGTCAACTGTCTGAATCCGGGCTAGGGCTCCAAACAGTGCCATCCGCCAAAGTGAAAGAAGAAGTTGCCTCAAGTGACTTCATCTTCTGAGCTGTAGTCGTCTTCCGCAGCTGGGGTTCCTTTCCTTCGCGCTTCTCGGGGTCCGGTTCGTCTTCCTCGATATGGAGACAATCCGTACAATCCCCAAGATCTTCTTCTTCTACCGTGATGTGTTGTACCACTGCTAACTCGAGTTTGGAAGATGATGCAGCTTCTGTAGGAGGCGTGGTCTCTGCAAATCTAACCATTTGTCGTGGCCGTAAGATTTGAGGACAATTCTCTGTGACATGACCGGCTTCCTTACAATTCCCACACAAGGGCACTTGTCCAATCTGTCTTCTCGGATGAGGACAGGTGGACCACCAGTGTCCTGTCTCTCCACAATTATTGCATGCTCCAGGAAGACGGTTGAGAGGTCGTTGTGATAAAGAAGGTTGCCAAGGTGTCCTAGTCTGTACATTGCTAGCTCTATCCCTAGGTACATAATGATTATATTGGGCGGGAGGCGTAGGAGTGAAGGGTTGTATCGTCTCGATCCTATAGTAGGTTTCTCCACTCGGATCGTGTAGATATCCCTCATCGTCTTCTTCCCATCCTGCCTAGTTGACAGCTTGGTCCTGCGTACACTGATCTCTGGTGTGCCCGGAAGAGTTACAAAGGTTGCACCAAAGGTTTGACCGGGAAGCTGTAGGTTGCTTCCGCTTGTCCTTCTGGTTCAGAAGATGAACTTTCAGGTCGGCAAACTACTTCAGAACCTCATCGATACGAGGATCAGGTGCAGACTGTATGATTTGAGTCTGAGGCATCTTCTGCACAACATCCTCCCTTGCTCGCGTCTTCTCCTTCTTCTTCTTCCGGCGTCTTCTTCTCTTGTTCAGATTCGGATTCTGAACTTTCGACAGTAGACTCTTCAGAAGTAGAGGATGCTTCCGAATCACTATTATCAGTTTCAGTGGACTTGGACTTCCTCTTGGACTTCCTAGAAGACTTCTTCGACTTCTTGGACTTCTTCGAGGTCTTCTCTTTGTCTTTCGTCATATTCCGAGTGATGCTCGAGGTTTCATACTGCTCGGCATACTTCTGTACTTCTACTAAATCATCACCTCCTCCTCTTCTGCAGTACAATTTCATATCCTGAGACAATCCTCCCAAGTACCAGTCCACGGCTTGCTGAGCACAGTAACCGGGTCTTCCTTGGTTCTGAGGGATGTGATCCAAGAGGTCTTCAAACCTCTCGGTGTAATCCCGCAGTGTCTCTTTCTTCTTCCGTTCGAGCCTCTGAAGTTCTATGAGGGTCATACGATCGTAGCCCACTCTTCTGAACCTCTTCAAAAAAGCTGCCTTCAGAGTAGCCCCAGCGGCCATTACTACACCATCATCCAACATCTTACTCATCCACTTCCTTCCCTTCCCTACGATCAAACTAGGAAATACACGGAGTCTGTCGACATCAGCGTCTTCCTTGTTGGATCGAGAGATGGTCTCGAACATCGTGATGAAGTCGTCCGCGTCGGCATCATCGTCGTACGGATGGTACTTCTGCCGAGTGTGGGAAGCCATGTCGACTGCCGGCTGGTGCGACTGCCAACTTCTTCCTCCCTCAGGTCCAGGTGGTGGAGATGGTCTTCTCGAAATTCAGGCCTGTCTGAATCACGAAGGTTGTCTTCTGAGTCAGAACTACTGTCACTGCTATCTTTCGAGACGTCTGGAACAATCTCCTCCAGTCTTCCTTCACCTTGAGAAGCTTCTTTTGCACTTGGGAAGACGTCTTCCGAGTAACCAGTACCAAAATCTACTTTATACACGTGATCACCCGGTTGGCTTCTGTCTTCTCCAAAGATTATGCTCGAGATGGAAGGCTCTTCCAACTCTACCGATCGGATCTTCCTGAGCTCTTCTTCTTTCTTTTGGTGTCTCAAGGATATCCGCTGCTCTCTAGAAGCAGTTCGCTGGGTGAATTTACCCACTCAGGATCTTTACCCGTGCGTCTTCTGCTTCTTCCTCTGGTCGGAGATATCCACCAGAGTACTGAGAACAAATGTCCCTCTTCTTCTACCACTAGATCCGGCAGACTGAATGTCTAAACAACCGATCACAAGTTCGGAACGTCTTCTTCTCCTGCTTCCTGTTGTACTCACTGCAGTCTTCCAAGATCGAGTCTTCCAAGAACTCTTGGAAGCAGGGAAGCGACTTCTTCCAACTCTCTCTGATGTATCTTATCAGCTTCTGGTTGCGGTTCATGTCTTCTAGCAAGATAGAGTCCCACAACACATTCAACTACAATCGAAGTTAGTTCGAAATGAAACTAACTACTGGCACATAGATCCAGGAAGCTTAGAACAAAAGTTACTAAGATGAAATCCCCGGCAGCGGTGCCAAAAATGATACTCACTATATGTAGTGACGCAGGATTACTCCTTTTGTCCATTTAGTATACAAGATATCGTTCCCACAGAGGATTTGCACAAGTAACGATGCTCTAAGTTCTAAGATCTGTTCAAACACACAAACACACGGGTTTTGCCTAGGAATCCCGTCTTCTCACAAAACCACGCGTCTTCCAGATACGCCAAAATATACTCTGGATCTAAATAAACAACTACTAACTAAAATATCACACAATTATTCACAGAGAAGCTCGGGAAGACGATCTTCCTGCTTCCAGGTTGCTTCTTCCGGTCTTCTCAGTACCGTCTTCTCGAAGCGATTCTCGTCTTCTGGGGGTTCAGCTCGTCTTCTCACACCTCCAGAAGAATGTCCTGCTTCGCAGAAGTCGACTAGCACGGCTGTTACACCTTATTCTCGCACTCACATTCCAACGGGTTAGATTAATCACAGGGTGTATGCCCCCTGTAGCCTTCTCAGGCTTCTGTCTACGGAAATGATCTTCTTGCAGCACTACAACGACATTCACCTTCACGGAAGCTCAATAGAAGTCTCGGAAGCTCACTAGAAGAAGGTAAGAAGATGGGGAAGATGGGAGAAGATGGGGAAGAAGAGGAAATCCAAACAAGAGAAAACAAGATGAAAAGAGGAAATTAAGATTCCGATAGGCTTCTAGTCCGGATCCTGACTAACAAGCCATCCTTGCTTGTAATAGTTTGGGGAGGAAGACAGCAAACGTGAATACAGTGGCACCGTCTTCTACTCGAGGATGTCGTCTTCTGTTGCGGGAAGAAGGCTTCTTTCTTCTTCTCTTCGCTGCTCCGGCTACTCTGTCTTCTAGGATCTCTTACCCATAAGACCGTCCGTACGTAGATCCCAAGTGCTATACTGAACGAGCCAAGCTACACTTCCACAACTGCTGACAATCACCGCCACTCAAGAAGAACACTTCCCATGCACAATTGGGAGCGAATTCAAGGAAACCCACCACCCAGAAGACATGAACAAAGCTTCTGCACTCAAATCCACAATCCATTCCTCGAGAAGAAGTCACAATGGCATTGGGAAGCTCACTCCCTCTACTTCCTGCGTCTACTCCTCGACACACCAGTCTAGTCAACAGGATTGCACGAGGATGCCGTTCCCTGTTCCTAAACTGTCCACTATCTCTATCTACATCTCCAAACCACTGTTGGTACGAGCATGCAGACCCCTCCGGTGTATTCCAAGACTATTCGTATGTTTCCAACGACGGGTGTAGTGTGTCAAGAACTATCTGTCATGTGTCTCTAATGTGTCTAGTCTGTCTGCACCATAGAATCGATATGGGTGTGCAGCAGCTAGCTCTATTCCTACACTGCAATCCTACTTATGTCGCTGCCGTGAGGATCAGAGGAGGCGACCACCAGGGAGAGAGAGGCGCTGATAGGAGGCTGCCACCCCACATGCAAGCGGTTCCCCTTCCTAATTAGCCATCCACTTTATTGCCTACGCTACATATGCTGCCACATGGTGTCCTAACTAATTTTACATGGAAAACTGCCACCCTTAAGATAGCATATTTGGTCCTACTAAATCTGGAATAGTCAACTTTGGTTACTATCTACTCTGATTGCTCGTAGGTAACCTCTACCTGATCTGTTCCTATCGGAGCTCCTAACGCGGCTTCTGATAAGCTAGAAAGCCCTGCAGTTACCTCGGATGTCACTGAGGTGGCTTCCTCCTCATCGTTCTTTGATGACCTTGCTGTCGCTGCTGTTGTGTCTTCCTCGGCTTCGGCTTCTGCTTCGGAAGACAGAAGTGTCTTCTGGGAAGCGGAGTCGATCGGTGCTTCTTCGCTCTTCTGGAGTATCAACTCGGTACTAGGGACCATGGCGACCTCATAGGAGTCCGGGGAAGTCGCTACCTCCACGCGGAATACCTGGGAAGACGGCTCGTCTTCCTGTCTTCCAGAAGACATCTTGTCTTCCGAGATGTCTTCCGGAGTCTTCTCGGCTTCCAACGCTGTCACTACCAAGTGCACAGCGAGGTCGAACTCCTCCTTCTCCATTCCCCATCCAGTCGATGGTGCTGGAGCTTGGGAAGATGCAGTTGTAGGTATCGGAAGCGAGGGAAGACCATAAAGTACCTTCACTCTCTCTATCTATCGATCCAAGTATCTGAACATGCTCTCCCTGCATTCCACCAACACTGTTTTGGACTCGCTGTCCCATCCTCTAGCCAAGGTAAGTAACTTCCTACCCGCGGTGAAGTTGAACTTCTTCCGAAGCGCTTCCACCGACTGTGCTAGCATCTCCTGTGCACGAGCCTCCGCTGCTTCCCGCTGCGTCTTCTCAGCTGCAACTCGCGCTTCTGCGGCTTCCTGCTGCTTTGCCCATGTCATCCTCTCTTCTACGAGGGCGGTGATCTTCTCCCGCACTCGGAGGACCTCCTGATCGCGCTGTTGTACACGCGCTTGCATCTCCTGGTTGCTCTTCCGAAGTTGCACCAGCTCCTTGGCAGAAGCGGCTGCTTCCGCCTTGTATCTGGCTGCGAGCTTCTCTGTGGTGCGGAGACTAGCTTCCAACGACTCCGTCTTCTTCTGGTCTTCTTCCTGTCGCAGCAAGGTGCGCAGATCGAATCCAGGTTGCAAGGGTCTCTCCTGTGCCTTCGCTCTCTTCTTCAGCAACTCCATAGCTGGCTGGATCTCCTTGTGGAAGAAGACGCTGAACTCTTCCAGCCTTCTTCCTGCGGAAGACAAGTTCATCTCCACTACTCGCTCTGAGGTGTCGACCTCGTCTTCCAGAGGCAAGGAAGCCTCTTCCACCACAATGGCCTTCATCTTCTGCGCACGAGAAGAAGCTACTCTTCTCATCTTCCGGGGTGGAAGATCCTTCGTGGCAGGAGCGGTTCTCTTCACTGCGCTTCCCCGCATCGCAGTAGGAGAATCCCTTCTTCTCTTGTCTTCTGGAGTCTTCGGAAGACTCCCAGGTGTTGCAGAAGCGGTCTTTTGCTCCGATCGGGTACTCAGCAGATCTTCTTCCGAGTCGGACTCTGATCCTGAATGAATGAGCGAGGTGGGCTTCCTAGGTACACTTCTAGGACCCATCTTCCTCGGTGGCGTGGCGTCTTCCGACCCACTAGACTCGTCTTCCCTCACCAGAAGCGTCTTCTGGTGAGAGTCGGGCCTCAGCTGTGGCATCAGAGTGGGAAGGGGAGTTGCGACTGCTGCTCGGTCATCGTCTTCCGAGGTCTCCTCCTTCTCCTCCTGTTGTCCTGTCGGCTCATACTCCGCCAGCTGATCTCTCCTAAGATCCCCCATGGCTACGTACAAGTAGCAGAGGAAAGGTGTCAAGTGTCCTCCCGCCGGGGTACCCAAGTACGTTAGCTCCGCCTGTACATAGTTGTGGACGTATGCGCTCCAGTAGATGGGTACTCTTTTATTCCACACTGCTTCCAGGAACTCTACGTCCTGATCTCCAAGGTACCTCGTCTTTTGCGCTTTCCCCTTGGGAAAGAGATGCAGAAACAGCTTCGCCAGAAGTCGCTTCTTCGGCTCCCGGTAAGATTCAATCTTCCACCCATTCCTACCCTGCCTGTCTTCCACGAAAAGACAAGTGGTGCTCCCAGGCACATGCCACGTACTCACGACTCTGGACAAAATCTTCTTCTCAAACCAATACCCTCGGTCCTCAGAGTCTGACCTATAGAAAGCCCTGCGCCACCAATCTTCAGTCTAGGAAGATGGTCTTCCTCGAGCTACTCTTGCCTTCGCAGGTACACGGTTGCGAGGTGGTAACGCTGCCCACACCTCCTCCAGAAGTCCCTGGTCTGCGAGGTTCCAATCCCATAGAAAGAAATCGAGACCCCACTCCTTGAGGAAGGGCGTGGCCTCGGCCAACTCCGCTGCTGGTAACACCAACCCTCGAGGATGCATCGACATACTGGAAGATCAGTTGCACTAAGCCACAAGCACCTACTATGAGCTGAAGGCTCAGTCCTTCCCAAGTGCCCACAGTCTAGCTTCTACTTCTCAGAAGACATAACTAGTCTTCCAGAAGACAACTACTCCGTCTTCTAGGATTCTAACAGTACTTCCTAGATAGCTCTCGTCTTCCGAGCTATATAAACAACCCTATCTAAGCAAGGCCTTGCATGGATTACCAAGAAGACAACCCACCTTGCATTACATCCTACTTCCTATCAGAAGATACAAGATTCGTGAAACATAAAGTGCATGACAGGTTCGGAAGATGGTTGCGGACTCCTGCGGTGACAGTGGTCTCTGAGAAGACACCCGGGACAGTTTCCGATTCAATGTCTTTCTCGGAAGACCTCCCGAAGTCAGGCTTCTCTTCACTGGTCTCATTTGTCTTCGTCTTCCTAGCGCAATCTATCCTCACAACAGACTCAAGACAATTGCACTCTGTTCTTCTGACTTCTCATCTCTCATACTCACTCAGAAGAAGCTTGCTGCTCGGTGGGAAGACATCACCCTCGACCATTCTCTCCAGATTCTGCCAGCAAGTCTTCTCACAACTCTCTCCTAAGTTTGGAAAGAAAAAGGAATGGCTGCTATGGGTCAGACAGAAGAGACCCGAAATGGACCCTCACGTCTTCTCGCTCATTTTGCCAGCCTTTCAGTCTTCTAGTCTCTCTAGGAAGATGTGGAGTTGAGAAGCTTGGAAGACCGGGAGGCACAGGCCTAGTTCCCGACTTCCAACTTCTTGAAATAACAAAAGAACTCACCACACCACTCAAGATTCATACCAAGCCTCTCTTAACACAAAAGCAACACAAATCCACTCTTGATACGAATTGGTTATAGTCGACTTCTGAAGACAATCTTCCGAAGACAGTTAAGTTCAGAAACGTCTTCCGAAGATGTTCCAATCTTCCGAAGCGTCTTCTGTTCAAGGTTTCGAGGGTAGAGGGGTAGTAGGGTAGAGAAATTGATAGCTGGGATCGTCAATTTGGGGATGATGGGTAGGGAAGCTCGAATTGAACTTAGGAAGAAGTAGGAAGATGCCTAACAGAATTGGGCAGCGCTTCCGCACCCAATGTCACAATAGGAAAAATGGGGATGGGGGTAATCGATCAGGCTGCCTGCAACCAACCGAGGAAGCGCGGGGGATACCAAGCAAAGGCGAGAAGAAGTGGGAAGGGGAAAGAACGTGGGAAGAACCTCTACAGTCTTCTTCTGCTTCCCGAGTTGCCTTTGACCTTCCGCGCGCTTCTGGCTCTGGTCCCAGCTCCAATGCGACCCCACTGAGCTGCCTCCGTCATCAGCTCCAGTCTACGCCTCAATCAATCAAGCCGTCCACCTCTGATTCCACTCAGCTGCTTCCAATGTCAGCTTCCGAGAGATTCTCAAGAAACGCGTTTCACTCAGTATGCTTCCTGCGCTTCAGCAATTCGACCTCGCCTTCCTGCTAGCTTCTAATCGCTATGTCCTCACTCAATTTCTCCTTGCTGATTTCCTCACTCGAAGCTCACCTCGCTGATTTCGATCTTCTGAAGAGCGTGCTTGCTACGAGAAGTTGGAATGCGCTAATGCGCTTCCTACCCATCTTCCCCGCAGATTAGGGGTTTCGACCTTAGGTGGCTTACCCGACCTACCTACCACCTTGGTGTTACCTAGTAGGTACACCCACTCTTTTACCTGGAAATTCATGGTAAGGCCTTCGCGGTCGCTATCTTCTGGAAGATGGATGTCATCCGCCGTCTTCTCGTCTTCCGTCGTCTTCCGAAGACGCAACTGAGAAGACGCTTCCCGGAAGACGGTCGTCTTCCGAAGAAGTCAACTTCTTATTAAAAAATAAGATCATCTTCCTTCTAAGGAAGCAGTAATCTTAAGTAACAACGCTTCTTCAGTTATACAAACAAATTATTAATCTTAAAAATTTTAAAAATTCGTGAATCCTGTAATTTGTGGGCACCACATACGCCCACCCTCACATGTTTGCGTCCCCGCAAACATCAGTGTTTCGGCACTTCTGTTTACGTCCAGCCACGCCACCCATTAACACGAGTGGTCATCAATGTACCGTCCAACTCTTCCAACTGCAAGGAGCCATTGTCGAAGACCTCCAAGACGCGGTAAGGACCCATCCAGCGAAGATGAAGTTTCCCGAGGAACTTAAGATGTCGGTTGTCGTAGAGAAGAACCAAGTCCCCATCCACAACGGTCACCTTCCTCAACTTGCTATCGTAGTTCACCTTACGTTGCGCTTGTACCTCGTATGTCTTCTCCAAAGCTGCATTCCTGTCTTCTTCAAACTCTACAAAATTCAGAAGACGCTGCTCCTGGCTTTCTTCTTCTCCCATGCGTTCGGATACGGCTAACCGGTAAGTTGGGACCTCTAACTCAATGGGCACAATAGGTGTCATGCCATAAGTTAGGTAGAAAGGCGTCTTCAGGGTTGTGACTTTAGGTCAACTCCTGAAAGCCCATAATACAGATGGCAATTTCGTGTCCCAATCATACGCATGGTTAACAGTTACCTTATTCAGGATGTTACACAGAAGACCGTTCGACTTCTCCGTCAGTCCGTTCGCTTTTGGGTTGTACGGCGTCGTCTTCCGATGCTTAATCCTGAAGTATTGGGTCAGGAGGGAGATAGTCTCATTTAAGAAATGAGTACCCTTATCTGATACCAATTCCAGCAGACATCCGTACCTAGTGATGATGTTGTGCCAAAGGAACCTGGCTACTACTGCGACATCGTTCTTCCTTGTGGTCTCGCCTTCCACCATCTTGGTAGTATAGTCGGTAGCTATTAAAATGTACCGTGCTCGTGTTCTTCTCGCCACCGGGGCGATAGGTCCCACAAAGTCGATTCCCCACTTTTCGAACGGAGCAAGCGGAAGAATGGGAGTAAGAGGCCACCTTGTAGTAGCTGTCGGTCTTCCCACCCTCTGGCACGCATCGCATTTCTTGATTTCCTGAAAAGTGTCTCGGTACATGGTCGACCACCAGTATCCGACGTCTAACATCTTCTTCACTGTGGTTTTCAGCCCATAGTGACCCCTAGCATCTTCATAGTGAAGATCTGTGATCACCGATTTAATCTCTGAAGGCTCAAGGCATCTCTTTAGCTTCTCGTCATGTCCCTTCCAAAACAGGATACCTTGGAAGATGGCGTAAGGACCTGCCTTGTGTAAGAAGACAGCCTTCTGCTCCGCATCCAATCCCTCAGGATACTGTTGGTCTTCCAAGAACTTCCTCAAGTCCTTGAAGATCGACTCTTCTGTGGAAGTCGCAAAGACTGGATCAGAAGATCTAGTCTCGTCTTCTGGGAAGCAAGCGGTACGCCCCCCCTCATATGAAAGTGTCTTTGCGAAAACTGAAAACAACTTCTCGTCAGGGAACTCGTCTTCCACTTCATCTTCTCGCTGTTCCGTCTCTAATCTGGATAGGTAGTCGGCATTAACATGCTGTCTTCCAGGTCTGTACTCAATTGTGTAAGTAAATTCCTGGAGTAGGAGAATCCACCTAGCTATCCTACCAGACAAATCTGCTTTCTTTACAAGATGTTTCAAAGAGAAATGATCCACATAGAAGACAAACGGGTTGGCTAGAAGATAGTGTCTAAACTTCCTACAGGAGTAAATCATGCCAAGACACTCCCTTTCAGTTGTCGAGTACTTCCTCTCTGCATCATTGAGTTGTCTTCCTGCATAATAGATGGGATAATCCTTCTTCTTCTCATCTTTCTGACTCAACACCACCCCTATGGCGAAAGCAGAAACATCCACATAGATATGGAAGACTCTTTTCCCAATCAGGTGGCCTTAGGACAGGGGATTCCGACAGAAGCCTCTTCATTTCTTCGAATGCTTCCTGTTGCTCAGAAGACCAAATGTATGGTTCGTCCTTTTTCAGCAACTTAGTGAGTCTTCCTGCTACCTCTGCGTACCTGTCAATAAACCTCTTGTAGTATCCTACGTTGCCCAGGAAGCTTCTCAACTGAGTCAGGTTAGCAGGTGGGTGAAGTTTCATGATGACTTCCACCTTAGCACAGTCGACTTCTATACCTCTTCCGGAAATTCTATGTCCTAGCAAGATTCCCTCTGACATACCAAAGAAGCACTTCTCAAGGTGAAGAGCCAAACGATGTTCTCTACACTTCAAAAAACACTTCCTCAGAAATATCAGGTGATCTTCTTTCGATCCAAACACGCAAAAATCATCCAGGAAGATCTCCATAAAAGTACGAAGATACTCCTTGAAGATTGTAATCATCAATCTCTGGAATGTGGCGGGTGCGTTGCATAAACCAAACGGCATTTGATTATACGCATACGTGTCTCAATCAGTAGTGAAAGTGGTTTTCGACTTGTCTTCTTCTCTGATCGAAACTTGGTTGTACCCAGAATACCCATCCAGGAAGCTGTAGAACTCATGCCCTGCTACCTGGTCTAACACAGAGTCGATGAATGGTAAATGATGATGATCCTTCTTTGTGACCAAGTTCAGCTTCCGGAAGTCCTGACACACTCGGATCTTCCCTGTCGGCTTCTTCGGCACGTTGACGATAGGAGCTACCCACTCACTGCTAAGTACTGGGAAGATGACTCCCGCCTTCAGGTATTGGTTGATCTGGTCCTTCATCAGAAGCGAGTACTTGGGGTTGAGCCGATACTGCCTCTATCGTGCAGGAACAACGCCCTCCAACAAGTCAATGTGATGCTCTCCCAACTCTCGAGGTATGCCTTTCATGTCTTCTATGGTCCATGCGAAGACGTCCTGGAACTCCGTCAGAAGTTCTCGAAAGTCTTCCAACTGGTGGCCCTCGATCACCTTGGAAAGCTTCAGCTTCTTCCCGGGAGCAACCTCCATTTCTTGAAGATCATCCGGGTTTACCATTCCTTCAGTGTGACTGTACTCACTGGCACCAAAGTATTTCGGTTTGGGAGCTTCTTCCAATTCAGATTCGTCTTCTGGAATACCAACTGACGGATCTTCCGAAGGGAAGATGATACTTTCGTCTTCTGAAAGCTCTTCTTCCGCAATCTCGTAACACTCAATGTATCCACAGATCACATCTTCTGCTTTCTCTGCTACTTCTGTAGTACACAAGTTATTCACCACAAACTCATTATACCGTTCATCCCTGTCAGAAGACGCAGCTGAGTCTTCTGAAGTGTATCCTTCTGTTGTAGAAGGTGTTTCACCTTGGTGTCCAATCTTGATCCAAGGAAGCGAGACCTTAGTCTTCTCACCGGGCTTGGGTGTAGGATTCGGAAATCTCAAACGATGCCTTCTCCAGTCGGTATTTACATTTGCAGCATACAGCCATGGTCTTCCTATCAATACCTGATATCCAACCTTAACTACAAGTCGCAAAATGATGTAAGTGAGGTAAAAAGATACTCTCCCAATTACCGTCAAGACATCTTTCAGTTGTCCCAAAGGTCGTCTTCTGGTCTGGTCGCCATTCTGAGAATTCTCGGAGTAGGCTGGAACTCAGTGAAGCCTAGGGCATGCGCCGTTTCTTCAGTCATGATGTTAACTCCGGAGCCGGAATCAATGGGTACCTTCTTCAGAAGACAGCCATGGATCTCCATATCAAGTTCTTGGGCTCCCAAGTCTTCATGCTCTATCCTTAGGATCGGAGTGCTCTGGGGAAATCTAGCCGTCCTCCTCTTCCTCGATCCTCGAAGCACGGATTGTAACAACTTCCTGTAACCAGCGTTGTCATCCAACAGCTGTTGGAAGGTTACATCCGTCTTCTGATTCCACAAGTCTCGCAAGAAGTCGTAAGGGGATCTCTTCAGAAGAGTGACTGGTGTTCCCAACAGAGAAGATGTAGTAGCTGCTTCCTTGGGTGGAAGACCAGAAGAGTGTCTTCCCTCGACTGGGGGCTGTTCTCGTGAGATAGGGGCTGCCGTAGTCGGTGTAGGAAGCTGTTGTACTATCTTCCGTCTCTTCTCCAGCTCTTCTTGCATGATCGCTTCAACTTCTTTCTAATGTCAGGAGCAAAGTACTTCGGATCTTCTCGGTCGTAAGTAGGAGAAGACGGCCTATCAGGAAAAGATAACCTCTCCTTTCGCTGCTTCTTCTTCTTGATCTCCTTCAGACGAGATTCTAACTTCCCTTTGCTTCTGGTACTTACCTTGAACACCGCTTCGTCCAAGACTTCTTCAGGAGACCAACTGTCTGAATCCGAGCTAGGGCTCCAAACAGTGTCATCCGCCAAAGTGAAAGAAGAAGCTGCCTCAAGTGACTTCATCTTCTGAGCTGCAGTCGTCTTCTGCAGCTGGGGTTCCTTTCCTTCGCGCTTCTCGGGATCCGGTTCGTCTTCCTCGATATGGAGACAATCCGTACAATCCCCAATATCTTCTTCTTCTACCGTGATGTGCTGTACCACTGCTAACTCGAGTTTAGAAGATGATGCAGCTTCTGCAGGAGGCGTGGTCTCTGCAAATCTAACCATTTGTTGTGGCCGTAAGGTTTGAGGACAATTCCCTGTGAAATGAGCGGCTTCCTTACAATTCCCACACAAGGGCACTTGTCCAATCTGTCTTCTCGGATGAGGACAGGTGGACCACCAGTGTCCTGTCTATCCACAATTATTGCATGCTCCAGGAAGAGGGTTGAGAGGTCGTTGTGATGAAGAAGGTTGCCAGGGTGTCCTAGTCTGTACATTGCTAGCTCTATCCCTAGGTACATAACGATTATATTGGGCAGGAGGCGTAGGAGTGAAAGGTTGTATCGTCTCGATCCTATAGTAGGTTTCCCCACTCGGATCGTGTAGATATCCCTCATCGTCTTCTTCCCATCCTGCCCAGTTGACAGCTTGGTCTTGCGTACACTGATCTCTGGTGTGCCCGGTGTCGGAGTGTCATCCGTCTACCTAGGAAAGCGCCGGGCTTCTGGCTGTGGTTGTTCACTCAAGAGGTTGGCTTTCATGTTACAACAGGGGCTATAAACACTCACACAGATGTGTAAGATCTAGTAATATACCCAGAAGGCGAAATTCAGGTCTAGCTGGCAGTAACAGGATCCGGCGGTGAACTTTGACACTCACGGAGAGGAAAACTATGAAGGTTTAGACCTCTAAACTTCCCCTGCATGCAAATGAGGTACTACTGAACTCACAGACGAAATTTCAGCCTGAGATCAAATTCTGACACGGAGATATGAACAGAAAAGCTTTGAGCAAGAAAACTACGGCAATTTCTGGTACCTAGCTGGCTATTTCAACCTATAACAGGAGTTTGGCTCGATCAATTTCAAAGTTTCTTACAGGATTTGCAGTCTACAGGGTGCTGAACATCCCTGTGAAGTTGGGACTCCTGAATGTACACAGAACTGCAGATCTCCTCCTCTGAAGTCGCTGCTCTAGATTAAGAGCTTTTCAGACCCCCTCAGCTTCAGTGGCCGCCCTGAATTACTCAGTTGCTCAACCGATATGAAACTTTTTTTGAAATCGTAGCCCTGCTGGCGGAGAACACAACCTCGAAGTTTTGAAGCAATTTCCTCAAATCTGCTGCGAGTGACACTGAAAACCCTAAATCCAACCAAAATGATTCAATTCTAGCACAATCCGAACTTCAATTGCTCATAACTCCGTCTTTATTGACTCAAATCGATCGAAATTTTCACTGGAAGTGCTTGGCATGACGACCTCTCTCTCCCTGTGCTCTCAGATTTCGAAGATTCCTCACCAAATGCTCGAACTCCTCTCTAGAGCTCTGTTTCTAAATTTAGAGTTTAACAAAAGACAAAAATGGACCAATGGGAGTTCATAGCTCCACTTGGTTGTCCTTTAGTACCCTAAACCACGTGGCAACTTAGTTTTACTCATAGGCTACCACGTCAAGCCTCCTAGAGTGCCAGCGTAAAACTTAAATTACTTAAACCGACACGCAGCCCCGAAAAATAACTTAAATAAGCTAGAAAGCGTGCATGGACGACACGCAAATACAACCCATGAGCTTAAGCCCTATCAACATGGTAATCAACCTACTAAGACTCAAAATAGTGTTAACACCGTATGCAAAGGTGTCAAACATATACATAAACGACTAGAAGTAATATAAGCTAACTTCTAGAACTACTAAACTCAAGCGTCGGAGTAGAAATATAACATGTAGCCGCCAAGTAGCGCGACATCCACCCCCTCTGAACCTGCACATCCTCCGGTATGTGCCATCCAGATCAAGACTCTTCAGCTTCGGCTTCAAACTCATCTTCAATCTGCATTGAGTCTTCAGCTTCATCCTCTGTAAACTCTGCAACGTTCTGGTCCTCCCCTCTCCTCCTAAAGAGCTTGATTCTCTTTCCTGCGACTGGTATCTTGAGCACTGCACCATCTAACTCTCTCAAGGAGTATGTGGCATTATCATAAACTTCTAACACCACATAAGGTCCGAACCATCTCTTGGAAAACTTTCTGATAGCGCTATGCTGATTATCAAGACTACTATCATAGACTAACACCCAATCACCTTCTTTAACTGGTTTGGGTCGTAATCTATGCGTTCTATCAAATCTGTCTTTGTTTCTCTCCCTAGCAATCCTTAATCTTTCGACAGCTTTGGCAACATCCTCAGGTCTTCGTTCTAACTGCTAGATCCTTAATGCAAGAAGATCCTCCGTACTTCTACCATCTTCCCATGGCAAAACATTCCAAGTAGGCACAACCTCCTCAATTGGCATCACAGGTTTTTGTCCTAGTATCAACTCTGCTGGCATGTAACCTGTAACGGTACTATGAGTTGTACGATCTGCCCATAAAGCAAATGGTAGCAGTCTAGGCCATTCACGGATCTTACCCTTGCAAGCTTTTACCAAAGCTTTGATGATTGGCGGATGACCTCGTCCGCTCTTGCCATTCCCTTCAGGATTGTAAGCAGTGGTTAATGCCAGCTTGATTCCCAATCGCTTGAAGAACTCAACTGCTTCTTGTGAATCCAGCTCACCCCTATCTGCAGTGATCTTTCCCACACACCCATACCTACAAATAACATCTTCAAGTAGAAAGCGGCAGACACTAGCAGTGGTCTTCGTCCTCAGGGCACGACCTTCGACTTGGTTAGATAGATCTTCTCTAGCCAAGACTAGATACCTCATTTGTCCAAGTCCAAATGGCATAGTTACCAGATCAACTACCCATTTGTAATGAATGGCTAAAGGATAAGTAGGATGCAATCCATCACGATGACGTACGTTGGAATACATCTGGCAAGGTATACAGGATGAAACAAACTGCACTACATCCTTATACATATCCTTCCACCAATACTTCTCCTTTATCTTGGCAAATGTAGCCCAAACTCCTCTATGACCGGCCCATAGACTCTCATGGAACTCCTTGATCAGCTTCTGCTGCAATTCTAGGTCACATACCACCCGCTGTGGTACACCTCCTTGTAGCTTAGGGCGCTTCCATAGATGTCCTCCATATAAAAAGTACCCATAAGCTGTTCTACGGATCCTCTTGAAATCTGCATCAGACCAGCCTTCTTGCCTTTCCAATGAACTCAAATAGCGCCCAAGATCCAACCATTCGCCATCGTACATAGTTTCCTCAAATAACTCCAATGGAGCTGCAAAACAGCTTCTATCCCTTCTAGCAAGAGCACTAGAATAGAACTCTGTTCCCACATCCTCCTGATCATCTATCATTTCTTTCTCATCGTAATACCTAGCCCTTGATAACATATCTACCACAGGATTGTCCTTTCCTGCGATATGTCTAAACTCTGGGTTCAAGGACTTGATATATGCTATCCACCTCAACATAGCAATATCTGGAGTTGTACAGCTAGTGATCATTCCCAAGAGAGGTAAGCAATCTGTCTCCACAACCACATGTGCTCATATCAAGTATTCCTTATCACTCTTCATCGCAGTAACTACTCCCCATAGCTCTCTCTTGACCTGAGGGTAGTCTCTCTGCCGTGAACTTAAGACCTTAGCACCAAAACGCACCACATATCTATTTCCATCCTTATCATCTTGTCCTATAGCCCATCCAATGCCAATAGGACTAGTATCAACAGTAAGGATAACAGGTCTGCCCAACTCATATGTTACCTTCCGTAGAGTTGGTGGTGAAGACAACAGATCCTTTAACTTCTTCATAGACTCGCTTTGCTCCTCTTGCCACTGAAATCTCTACCCCTTCCTCAGCAACTTGTACAACGGATCTGCTACATGTGCAAAGTGTGGAATCGATATATGATAAAACACACATGCACCTAGAAACCTTCTCACCTCAATAACCGATCCACATGTCTCCTTCATCCTTCGAATGGTATCAACCTTGTTTGGACAAGGTTTCCGACCATAAGATCCACATAGGTGCCCCACAATCAACACCTCTTGTTCTCCAAATACAGACTTTGCTCCTGATAAAGTCAAATGAACCTCCTCCAGTCGACTCAGTATCTTATCACAATCAGCTATGTGATCTGCAACAAACTTACGGCACCCCCTCTGATCCATTACCTCATTCTTCTCCTCCTCAGCACACCCTTTGATCGGCACATCATCAAGGAATGGCATAGTTTTTTCAGGAATGAAATCCCTCAAAACTTTATTCATGCCATTCATCATATGTGCTACAGAATTGGTAGCACCTTGTGGCAAGGTGCACATCCTTAGTAACCCCAAAGGTGTCCTCATTGTAGTCAAGTCTCTACTCTCAGAGGATAACTGAAACTGATCATACCCTGAATATAAGTCTCCCATTGAATAGATAGCACGACCAGCAAAAGCCTCTGCAAACTCGTCTACAATAGGTCCTATACCCATATTCCTGATAGTCTTCTTGTTAACTGGCTGCATATCTTGGATAAATCTCAAAGCTCCACTCTTCTTCGGAACAGTAAACCATCTGCTAGAGTAGGGAGCTATAGATGGTTCCAAGATACCCATCCTAATCCTCTCATTGAGCAAGTCTATCAGCTTTGGTAGATGAGCTCTAGGTACACGGATAGGACGTAGATTCCAAGGCACATGCGATATAGTAAAGATTATCATAGGTGCAACTACACTTGGATCTACACATCCTACTTCATGTGACTCAAACGCAAACGCCTTACCATGCCTAGATAGCATCTCCCGGAAGCTCTTCTTCTCTTGCTCAGTAAGAAATCCATCGCCTCCAATCCTTAGCTCCTTTAGTGTTGTTTCTGTGAACTGGTGCCCAATTCTTCCAGGTCCTCTGAGCGTCGGTTCTCGTGCAGCTTGCTCCATCTTCTGATTGTAATCGAGTGGTAAAGGCAAAGCCACTGGTTTGACTTTCTTTGCCACTGACTTGTACTTGGTCTCCACATACACCTCTTGCCGATCTATAAACTTATCAATTACATCATAAAGCTCCTTGGAGCTCACTCTCACCACTCTATCTACATCATCTATAGAACTTTCTACTATAGATTTCAACTCCCCTATAGTATCTACCAAATACTGCTCTTCAAACACTCCAGATACGTATTCATCTCTTGCTAACTCTCCATTATCCCACAAAGACTGCTGTACATACTTCACATGTTGCCTCTCAAACCTCTTCAGATTCTCAACCTTCTTATAACATACTGATCCACATGACGTCAATCCCAAGAAGCTAGTGGATAAAGCTTCCTGCTTTACTGGATCAGGCGAGAATCCTATCTCTACTGTACCGTTGAAGTCTCGCTCTTCAATGGTACTCTGCCAAAACCCCTAGACTCTCTAAACTCCTGAGTAATCTTAGGCAGTGGACGGTCTCTCAAGCTATCACGATTCCTCTCATGTTCTGCAGCAACAGTCAAAAACTGAACAGCTCTTTTGCCGTCTCTACTACGTATCCTAGCATAGGCTGAACCATCATCCATAACTCGTGTCTCCATTCTAATAGCAGTAATGTAAGGCTGCCCTAGAATGATAGGATAGGTTGACATGTCTTGCACAAAGAAATTCTGAACATCACTGATGTCACCCACAGTTACCTTGATGTTGGGACAAGCACCATAGAGTTCTCCCCTATGGTTGTTGGCAGCGCGGATAAGCCATCCGTGGTCGGTGTCTATGGGCCATCTCCCACGCTTGTACAGCTCCTTAGACATCAGATTAATCTCTGAGCCATGATCAATGAATGCCACCACAGGTTCTTCTAGATCTCCAGCTTCACTAAGGTCTCTGTGGTTGCTCTCGCCCAATGGTTGTGAGAATAATGGCTCTTCTGCGATACTTCCACCTCATCTTCAAACCTCACGTGCTGATACGATCTCCCTTCTGATACTTGAGAGCAGTAACAAGCAATCTCATCTTCCTCATCCTCCGACAATTTAGTCCCTAGAGCGTTCAGCGTAGCTGCTTCGCCTAGATCTGACGTTTCCTCTTGATGATATCTATGATAATCTCATGGAACTCACGCTTTGCAATCCCAAGAATCTCACCCAAAGTAAACTCAACTTTCCCATTCAAGATATGGTTCTCTAACACCCGCTTCAAGTCTGTAGCAATCTCAATGTCAGACTGAAGTTTGTATGCAGGCATCTTACCCTTCTCCTTGCTTCTCTCCTTCTCCTTTGGTGTTGTAGATGGTAGATCCTCCATAGTCTCCTCCCGAGTAGGTGTTGTCTCCTGCCTTGCATCTGGTCTAGTCCTTTCACTCCTTGTAGCAGGTCGTTTGGTTGTAGAAGCCTCACCTGCATCCTCCCTCCTGCGTTTTTCTTCTAGTAGAGCTTCATGCTGACTTCTTGCAACATAAGCATGCACTGACATAGTATCCACAGGGTCATTCCATCCTGTAGTTTCTCTAATTGAGTTGCCAACCCTTCGTAGCACATCCTTGTCTAGCTCTGTTCTAGCTACGGACCGCACTACATCTGACCACAACCCAGTAGTCCCTTTCTCTCTCTCCATTTCCACTTTCACTCCACACGTAGCAGCATTCACAAGAGAAACAGCATGTGATGCTGATATATCATTCACAAGTCTCTTCATACCACCCTTGCCAAAGTTGGTTCCCAGCATCATCCCAGTCTCTCTCAAATGGATCTTACCATCTTTGAAGAAGATAAGATCCTTCCTCAATGCATCTGAAAACTCTCCACAATCTCTTCTTACATGGTCTAGGCTATCACACCATATACAACGATGAACAAAGCCTTCTCTCATCTGAGGTCTCTGCATAGCAGGCTGTACATTCTGCTCCTTCTCTTCTAACCTAGTGAGCTTAAGCTTAAGCTCCTTCATACCCTTAATCAACTCATCAAGCGGTGAGTCTTCCTCTCTAGCAATTACCAAAGCGGGCTTAGCAGGCAGCTGCTTGACAGGAATTATCAGAGGTGCTGCTTCACTTACCACCACCTTGTCCCTTCTTCTCTATCTCTTGGTCAGCAAAGAGACAGCCTCTTCAACCTCCTTCCAGTCAGTCTTCAATCCTCTCTCCTCACTCTTGTCTTCCAGCAACAGCTCAAGCTTCTCCTGAATAGTCACGTCCGCTGCTTGTAGGAAAAGCTCGGTCTTCTCCACCTCTAATGTAAGCTTTTCTGTCCTAGAAAGCTGAGCATACTGACGATCAAATTCCCTTAACAACTCATTTACAGACAAACCTTTGTTGGGCTTAACCACCCACTCCAAGAACGTTCTCTTGGTCACCCTCTCTGAATCTTCAGTGTAGTACTCCTCCTTCAAAGCTCGCATAAAGCTCTCCCAACTCTGTCCTTGCTGCTGCTTGAGCTCCTTCACACGCCCACGAATCTCAGGGACAACAGCAAGCTCAAAGTTCTCCACCATCTCCTTCTCAGGCACCTTGTTCACCTCCATCTCCGTAGCATAGTATCGCACATACTTGGAAATATCTATACCCTTGAACTGGTCCATCTGGTGCACCACAGATTGCAACGCCTTGGTTGCTAACACCTCCTTCCTCTCTGTGCTCTGCTGCTGCTCCATGAACATGGATAAAGCCTGGAACATCTTCATCGTAGCAGCATCAAACTGAATAGGTTGCTGAGCAGCAGCAGCACCTCCACTTGATGATCCTTGGTTGACCATGATATCTGATCCTATAACACTCTCAAGAAAACTCCCACCCTAGGTGTTTCACGTCGAGTTCACCAAAAAGAGAGTATGTCGGAGTGTAATCCGTCTACCTAGGAAAGCGCTGGGCTTCTAGCTGTGGTTGTTCACTCAAGAGGTTGGCTTTCATGTTACAACAGGGGCTATAAACACTCACACAGATGTGTAAGATCTAGTAATATACCCAGAAGGCGAAATTCAGGTCTAACTGGCAATAACAGGATCCGGCGGTGAACTTTGACACTCACGGAGAGGAAAACTATGAAGGTTTAGACCTCTAAACTTCCCCTGCATGCAAATGAGGTACTACTGAACTCACAGACGAAATTTCAGCCTGAGATCAAATTCTGACACGGAGATATGAACAGAAAAGCTTTGAGCAAGAAAACTACGGCAATTTCTGGTACCTAGCTGGCTATTTCAACCTATAACAGGAGTTTGGCTCGATCAATTTCAAAGTTTCTTACAGGATTTGCAGTCTACAGGGTGCTGAACATCCCTGTGAAGTTGGGACTCCTGAATGTACACAGAACTGCAGATCTCCTCCTCTGAAGTCGCTGCTCTAGATTAAGAGCTTTTCAGACCCCCTCAGCTTCAGCGGCCGCCCTGAATTACTCAGTTGCTCAATCGATATGAAACTTTTTGTGAAATCGTAGCCCTGCTGGCGGAGAACACAACCTCGAAGTTCTGAAGCAATTTCCTCAAATCTGCTGCGAGTGAAACTGAAAACCCTAAATCCAACCAAAATGATTCAATTCTAGCACAATCCGAACTTCAATTGCTCATAACTCCGTCTTTATTGACTCAAATCGATCGAAATTTTCACTGGAAGTGCTTGGCATGACGACCTCTCTCTCCCTGTGCTCTCAGATTTCGAAGATTCCTCACCAAATGCTCGAACTCCACTCTAGAGCTCTGTTTCTAAACTTAGAGTTTAACAAAAGACAAAAATGGACCAATGGGAGTTCATAGCTCCACTTGGCATTGGAGGATTGAGGCCAGAGATTCGAACACAAGTGTGGTATGAGAGACCAACTTCGAAGGCTGATGCAGCGAAGATCGCAACTAGGATGAAAGAGAGTCTGGATTGAGACGACTTGTAACCAATGACAGTTGGGGCAGCATGTGAGGATGTGCAAGTGCCGAGCATGTCAACTCTGATGCCTGCGATTGTTCCAACTGTTCGATTTCAGAATCTGACTCCGATAACTCATACTAGTGCGGTTACAGTCGATGTACCATCTAGATCTGTTACTTCCGACTTTCATGATGAGTTGAAAAGTCTGACAAAATCTTTGGTAGATTTGAAGATCAATATGGTGAATTTGTTGCAACACCGGAGTCCAAATGTTGGAGAGTGCTCACGAGGTTATGAGAACTATCAGTCTAGAGGTGGACCACTGCAAGGATCATCAAGTAACTACACGAACCAAGGATGTTTTACTTGTGGAGGATCACATTTCCAACATAATTGTCCAAGTCGTAATGGTGGAACGGCGGATGGAGCATCAACTTCAAAAAGTAAGGACAAGGGTGTAGCATGCATTGACATCTTGGAGCCACGAGATGTACGAGAAGGTTTTCAATCTGTAGAGCTGTTGGCTCAAGAGAGGAAGAGGATGAGGACGCATTTCAACGAGGGAGAACCTGTCGTGATGGAAGATTCTCCAAGTCAAAATACTCGGAGTAGCAAATCTTCTTCAAAAACCAAAGAGCGATAGAAGAAATTGGAAAATACTAATTTCACAATTTCAATGGAGCAATCAAAATACAATGTGGTGGAAGACATGGGTAAGCAACGAGTAAACATTACTGTGGGACAGTTGATTGCTTTGAATCCTTCGATGAGGAAAGAACTTTGTAGCGGTCTAAGTTCTCGACGAGGTCAAAAGAAGAAGGTAAATCCTTCTACAGTCGGTGTGAGTGCTTTAGATGCTAGTGAAAGAGAGGTGTGCAACAAGGCATCAAAAGTAGAGGCTCGTATCAACGGGAGAGATGTCTCAGATGTTCTTATCGATGGAGGATCGGTAATAAATGCCATCTCGGAATGACTCGTGAGGAAGTTGGATCTAGTACCAACTCGTCCTTCTAGTATCATGGTTGGCATGGCTAATAGACAACGAGTTAAGCCATTGGGAATGCTGGAGAGAGTTTGTGTGTCAGTAATGGGAGTGCAAGTAAACATGACATTTTAAATCTTGAAAGAGTCAAGTTATGAAATGTTGCTCGGAAGACCTTGGCTTCGAGCAATACATGCAACAGATAACTGACACAAAGGTTATTTACGCATCGGACGAATCACCACCGGATCGAAGTTCCATTGCTCGGAGATCAAGTTGAGACGTCAGAATCAGATCGACCCACATCGGACTACTGGGAGTCAGAAGTGGTCGATACTACTTATGATGTGGGTACCAATTCTTCAGATTCAGAATCTGAAAATATATCATCAGAGGAGGAGAGAGAAGAACAAAATGTGGGTGTGAATGTAGTGGATCTTTCTCCTCTCCGGAAGTACAAAGAACCTTTGACTCTTTTCATACCACTCACAAATTCTCGACCCCTATCGAAAACTAACTCCAAGAAACATCCAAATCGAGTAATGATCCGTTCGTACAGAAATCTACCCATCTCAACTTCTCCAATAGTTACAAGAGGTCTAGCTTCTACCCACTTTGTAAGATATTCTGTGGCTACAACAATATACTTATTGTTGCGAGGGGTGCGATTCAAAGGCTCGACAAAATCTATTCCTCATTTCTTGAAAGGTCCAAGAACCGAAATAGATCTAAGAGGAGTAGAAACACTAGATTTGATAGCGAAAGCTTGACAAACATCACAAGTTTTACAATACGTCAGGCAATCTCTAAACATCCCCCTCCAATGATATCTTGCATCAAGTATCTTGAGGGCCGTCAACTTGCCTGCGAAATGTCCTCCACATACTAGACCATCATGGAATTCTTCCATGAATCGTAGAGACTCCTCCTTGCTCGTAACTCTTCTCAGGACCCCATCAACTCCTTCACGAAATAACACACCTTCCACCACCGAGTAAGGTTGACTTCGTTTCACCAACGCCTTCTTCTCTCTGATCCGCATCTCATCTGGATAGACACCTTTCGTAACAAAATCTTAAATTTTTTGATATTCTATTGGGATAATAGAGTTGCTCATCAAGACCATCCAATCTTCGTCAAGAAAGATGTCATCCACCGGCTCCTCTCCATCGTCATCGTAAGCTCTAGATAGCAAATCTACATTCGCTTGTTTCTTTCCTGGTCGATCGTAGATCTCATAGTCGTACTCTGACAATAAGAGCTTTCACCTTGCTAATCGTCCTTCGACCATAGGTTTATTGAAGATGTACTTTAATGCCTTATGATCTGTAACAATAGTGAACTTGCCTCCTATGAGATAATGTCGAAATTTTCTCAGAGCATAGATCACTGCTAATCCTTCTCTCTCTGTCACAGAATAATTTCTCTCTGCCTTGATCATTTACCGACTAGCATATGCGATAGGATGATCTCTATCTTCACATCATACTAACTTAAAGTACATCCTACTGCTATATTTGAAGCATCCGTATATAGAATAAATTGTTTATTCCAATCGGACTTAACCAAGATCGTAGCTGAAGTAAGAGCTTTCTTCAGTTCCTCAAAAGCTGCTAGAGCTTATTCATCTCCTAAAATCAACATGTAATCTACTCCCTTCTTCAGATATACATTCAAAGCATATGCTTTTGTAGTGTCGTAAGATTACTCTTTTTGCCCATTTAGTATACAAGATATCGTTCCCACAGAGGATTTGCACAAGTAACGCTGCTCTAAGTTCTAAGATCTGTTCAAACACACAAACACACGGGTTTTGCCTAGAAATCCTGTCTTCTCACAAAACCACACGTCTTCCAGATTCGCCAAAAGGTGCTCTGGACCTAAACAAACAACTACTAACTAAAATATCACACAACTATTCACAAAGAAGCTCGGGAAGACGCTTCCTGCTTCTAGGTCGCTTCTTCCGGTCTTCTCAGTACCGTCTTCCCGAAGCAATTCTCGGCTTCTGGGGGTTCAACTCGGCTTCTCACACCTCCTGAAGACTACTCCTGCTTTGCAGAAGTCGACTAGCACGGCTGTTACACCTTACTTACTCTCACATTCCAACGGGTTAGATTAATCACAGGGTGTATGCCCCCTGTAGCCTTCCCAGGCTTCTGTCTGCAGAAATGGTCTTCCTGCAGTACTACAACGATATTCACCTTCACGGAAGTTCAATAGAAGTCTCGGAAGCTCACTAGAAGAAGGTAAGAAGATGAGGAAGATGAGGGAAGATGGGGAAGAAGAGAAAATCCAAACAAGAGAAAACAAGATGAAAAGGAGAAATTAA
Source organism: Asterella californica (assembly GCA_036924285.1). Lineage (NCBI taxonomy): Eukaryota > Viridiplantae > Streptophyta > Marchantiopsida > Marchantiales > Aytoniaceae > Asterella > Asterella californica. The sequence continues at coordinate 2,692,428 of JAYKYS010000013.1, forward strand.
GATTCTGACAGGCTTCTAGTCCGGATCCTGACTAACAAGCCATCCCTGCTTGTAATAGTTTGGGGAGGAAGACAACAAACGTGCGTACAGTTACACCGTCTTCTACTTGAGGATGTCGTCTTCTGCTGTGGGAAGAAGGCTTCTTTTTTCTTCGCTTCGCTGTTCCGACTACTCTGTCTTCTGGGATCCCTTATCCATAAGACCGTCCATATGTAGATCCTAAGTGCTTCACTGGACGAGCTTGGGTGGTGGGTTTCCTTGAATTCGCTCTCAATTGTGCATGGGAAGTGTTCTTCTTGAGTGGCAGTGACTGTCAGCAGTTGTGGAAGTGTAGCTTGGCTCGTTCAGTAGAGCACTTGGGATCTACGTACGGACGGTCTTATGGGTAAGGGATCCCAGAAGACAGAGCAGCCGGAGCAGCGAAGAGAAGAAGAAGAAGCCTTCTTCCCGCAACAGAAGACGACATCCTCGAGTAGAAGACGGTGCCACTGTATTCACGTTTGCTGTCTTCCTCCCCAAACTATTACAAGCAAGGATGGCTTGTTAGTCAGGATCCGGACTAGAAGCCTGTCGGAATCTTAATTTTCTCTTTTCATCTTGTTTTCTCTTGTTTGGATTTCCTCTTCTTCCCCATCTTCTCCCATCTTCCCCATCTTCTTACCTTCTTCTAGTGAGCTTCCGAGACTTCTATTGAGCTTCCGTGAAGGTGAATGTCGTTGTAGTGCTGCAGGAAGATCATTTCCGTAGGCAGAAGCCTAGGAAGGCTACAGGGGGCATACACCCTGTGATTAATCTAACCCGTTGGAATGTGAGTGCGAGAATAAGGTGTAACAGCCGTGCTAGTCGACTTCTGCGAAGCAGGACATTCTTCTGGAGGTGTGAGAAGACGAGCTGAACCCCCAGAAGACGAGAATCGCTTCGAGAAGACGGTACTGAGAAGACCGGAAGAAGCAACCTGGAAGCAGGAAGATCGTCTTCCCGAGCTTCTCTGTGAATAATTATGTGATATTTTAGTTAGTAGTTGTTTATTTAGATCCAGAGTATATTTTGGCGTATCTAGAAGACGCGTGGTTTTGTGAGAAGACGGGATTCCTAGGCAAAATCCGTGTGTTTGTGTGTTTGAACAGATCTTAGAACTTAGAGCATCGTTACTTGTGCAAATCCTCTATGGGAACGATATCTTATATACTAAATGGGCAAAAGGAGTAATCTTGCGTCACTACATATAGTGAGTATCATTTTTGGCACCGCTGCCAGGGATTTCATCTTAGTAACTTTTGTTCTAAGCTTCTTGGATCTGTGTGCCAGTAGTTAGTTTCATTTCGAACTAACTTCGATTGTAGTTGAATGTGTTGTGGGACTCTATCTTGCTAGAAGACAGGAACCGCAACCAGAAGCTGATAAGATACATCAAAGAGAGTTGGAAGAAGTCGCTTCCCTGCTTCCAAGAGTTCTTGGAAGACTCGATCTTGGAAGACTGCAGTGAGTACAACAGGAAGCAGGAGAAGAATACGTTCCGAACCTGTGATCGGTTGTTTAGACATTCAGTCTGTCGGATCTAGTGGTAGAAGAAGAGGGACATTTGTTCTCAGTACTCTGGTGGATATCTCCGACCAGAGGAAGAAGCAGAAGACGCACGGGTAAAGATCCTGAGTGGGTAAATTCACCCCAGCGAACCGCTTCTAGAGAGCAGCGGATATCCCTGAGACACCAAAAGAAAGAAGAAGAGCTCAGGAAGATCCGATCGGTAGAGTTGGAAGAGCCTTCCATCTCGAGCATAATCTTTGGAGAAGACAGAAGCCAACCGGGTGATCACGTGTATAAAGTTACTCGGAAGACGTCTTCCCAAGTGCGAAAGAAGCTTCTCAAGGTGAAGGAAGACTGGAGGAGATTGTTCCATACGTCTCGAAAGATAGCAGTGACAGTAGTTCTGACTCAGAAGACGACCTTCGTGATTCAGACAGACCTGGACCTTCGAGAAGACCATCTCCACCACCTGGACCTGAGGGAGGAAGAAGTTGGCAGTCGCACCAGCCGGCAGTCGACATGAAATTCTTTGTGAGCATTGCTCCAATGCCCACCATCGTTGGCTCTACTACATCTCCACTCTTTCGTAAAACCACTCGAAACTTCTGCTCTAATTTCTCCACCCTCTCGGCGTAAGTTCTTACTTTCTCTTTCTCTCCTTGTTTGAGGTAAGTTACCTCTATCATTAACTTCTAGTAACTTTCATTGGGAAGAAAAGTTTCAATTAAGGCCTCCGTCAATATTTCCCAAGTATCAATTGGAGTCCCCATTATGCTTCTCTTCTTCCTCTCCTCATACCATGTCAATGCATAATTCTCAAGAAATTCAGGTATCAACCCTACCCACTCGCTCTTCTTTCGATCTCCATTGTCAATGCATGCTCGTTTGAAGTCTCTCACAAATCCTTTCACGTCTTCTCCATCCTTTTCGTAAAACATCGGAAGTTTCCTCATTCTTTTCTTCTTTTCTTCTTCTTATTCTAGGTACTGCTTGTGGATGTGAAGATCATACTTCACCGCGATCCACAATTTCCCCATTGAGCTCTCTCCTCTCCAAAAGTTGGAATAAGCTTGACCTTCATGGTCATCTTATCTCACGTGTGACAGACTATCTCCATCCTCGCTAGAGATCTTCACTCGTTTCGTTTCTACACTCAACCTTCTCTCGAGATCTTCGGCTACAGTTTTCTAGCAAAGCAACCACTGCGCTACACTCATGCTCAATTGGAATCCCGTCCACTCTGCATCTAGGACAAAAGGTTGTAAGGTCAATGACGCCTTGTCTAGAGGAAGAAGGACCTATGCAAGCTTAAGTCGACCAACCCTCTTCGCTCACGCAAAAGTCTATTCTTCGTAAGACACTTGCTCACTTTATGTCCTTCTTCTCCACACAAAAAGCACCTCGAGTTCTTCTCTAGATTCTTACGACTACTCTCTACTTCTTCCTCAAATTCTAGTCGAAATTCTCCTTTCGCCAGATCAGTGATAACTATCACCGAGTAGCCTTGAGGAATCTTGCTCAACCTCAATTTCCACTCTTGTTGTCCTTCCATGGCGATGATTTGTCATACATCTCTCTCACTATGTAGCTTGTTTGACACTTTTGATCACTCGACCATCCTCTCGTTTAGCAATCTCTCACATTACTAAGTAGAAGCTTAACTCTTGTCAACTCTGAGCCTCAGAGATCGAACAAAATCCTCTCCAAGAATTCTGAAATTCTTTCACTCTCGTCACTCTTCAGTATGCGAATATAACAGATTTGACCTCTTTTCGCTTCGAATGTCACAACTCAAGTTCTACTCGATCAATTCATGCATGATTTGGGTGCCTAGATAGCTTGTCTTGCAAGCTATAAGCATGGAAGATTTCAAGGTCTAACTCTGAAAACTGAAAACTGAAAATATGAAAAATGACTGTAAATTCTTTCTCGAGAGCTCACTGTTTGACACTGAAAAACCCCCTTAACTTCCAAAAGACATAACTCTCTCTTTACAATTGATCTCTCGGAGATATAAAGCTTGTTGGAAAGCTTATTTTGCTCTCTATAACATAGTGAATGTACAAAGGTTTTGAACTCATGTTCAAAAACAAACATAAACTGTACTAAAGACTAAATACGAATCTTTGTATTGAGGTCTTGGCAACAGAATCAAAAAGTAAGCTGGCCTGTCTCTCACCTACCTCAGATGACTAGGATTACTAGTGCACCTTAACTACAAAGATTCAGTTATACCCATGCTCACTTCACTCAACTCTCTGACTCGTATGGTCACATCGGTCCCTCTAATAGCGTTCCTGCAAACAAGTTCTAACCCCGCTCTCAACATTGCATTGCATAATACTCAAGGACTCCCAAGGTCTCCAATGCTCACTTTACTTATAGACAGGAAAATGAGAGTGTCTTCCACCCTCTCAACTCCTCCTTATATACTCTACAACTTCTTACCGTGGTAACTTTCACTAAGTTACGTTATCTCATGATAAGTGCGCAATCCCAAATAGTTAAACTTCTAAAGGCTACTAAGACTTAAGAATAGCACACTTGTTCTCCTTTACTAAACTAAGAGATTCTTCTACTTTAGCTTTTGTAAAGTGTTAACTTTCCACGTTATCCAATCAGAAGACGACAACAAACTAAAACGTCTTTTGAGGAGCATCTTTAGATCTTTGTGCATGACTTTTCATCATGCATCTAATCAGCGATGGTCAACAAAGTTACATACTTTTGAGAAGCATATTTAGAGCTCCGCACTTGTCACATAGTGCCATAGTGGCACCTCTAATAGTTTCCTCAACTTAGTTATAACTATCTCAGCTAGTTATGACTAGTTTTGATCACTCTAGATTTAGACCTTCGAACTAGAGTAACCTATAAGATAGTCATACCTAATGAAATTATAAGCACATACACAAATAATGGGATACTTGTGGTGTGACAGGACCGTGGTTTGGACGCCGGTCCGAACAGCAGGGTTCCAGTCTGGGTCTGGACCACAGGTTTCCAAAAAATGTTGTGTGTTTTGGAGCTCCGGTGACGTTTTAGATCACAGAAGGAGCTCCACGTAAGATCTCGAGGTGAATAAGGTATCATTGGAAAGGTCTCGGCGAGAGCTTTCCAGTGATATGTAGAACTCCTCGAACTGACCTCCGAGCTGAGAATAATGGCTGAACCAAGTTCGGGTTGTGGTATAATTTTCAAGGACCAAAGAGGAGGGCGGAGCCGCCGATCCCCTGAAGTATATATGAGAGGGGCTCGATGTCTGGATGGATCAGGACGAGTCATCTGACCCCAGGGTTCAGCAGACAGACTCTGGGAGCATGAGATGATGACTGGGCCGGTTCCAAGACACGTTCCGGTCCAGACTTGGACGTCTGGACTTAGGAACGATGTAAGGGCTAGAGCAAGACTAGGGAACGAGTCGGCGGGTTAGACCACCATTCGGGAGTCTAGATCCAGACGGACATCACGAGCGGTTGGACCGCTAGGTGTGCTAGAGGCACTGTTTAAGACCTTGGACTTTATGGGAAGTCCGTCTCAAGTCATATTGTGACTTGCTCATGTTTGAGACCGACCTAAGACGGTCTGGGTCGAGAGTTAAGGAATGCTGAGCTTGATGATTAGAGAGACAGTCTGGCTCCGGTCCGAATCAAACAGAGTTAAGGTAAGTGGTGCATGGACACTAACTTGTGATTGTGATTTGCAGGTTAGCGGTGTAAATTTCAAGACCTACTGAGCAAAAGCTTCCGCTGGGACAACAAGGCGGTAGGTGCGTGAAACCCCAGGATTCGGTGGGTAGACTCTAAGGGCATGAGATGATGGTTGGGTCAATACCAAGGCGTGTTACGGTCCAGACTTGGACGCTTGGACTTAGAGACAACTCAAGGACTGGGGCAAGACTAAGGAACGAGCCGGCGAGACCACCATTAGGGAGCCTGGACCCAGACAGACATCACGAGCAGTTGGGCCGCTATGTGTGTTGGAGGTACCGTTTAGGACCCTAGACTTTATGGGAAGTCCGTCCCAAGTCATGTTATGACTTGCTCATGTTTTGAGACCAACCTAGCCGGGTCTAGGTCAGGACTTAGGGAATGCTGAGCTTGATAATTAGGGAGACGGTCTGGACCAAACAGAGTTAAGGTAAGTGGTGCATGAAGACTAACGTGTGATTGTGATTTGCAGGTTAGCGTTGTGAGTTTCGTGATCTACTGAGCAAGAGCTTCCGCTGGCGCAACAAGACAGTAGGTGCATGAAAGATAAGAACCATCTTCCACCTCTGTCACATAGCTCTCCAGAATAGATCTATCTCGCACGAGGAAACGACAACAGAGTCAAGATGTTGAGAAGGCTCAACTATCCAAAAAGACTATCGGAGCAATCTCTTCTAAGATAATAAACCGATCCCGTCACGTGATATCGACAATGATGTCTGCCCACGTGCGAGAGGTCCTACCACACACTCAAATGGATCCTCAATTCTAAGATGTCACCAAAGACTCCATGATCCTCTTATCAAACTCTCTAAGGTACGAGATGAAGATAAGTGATGAAGGTAATGTGCAGAGCAAGTAACCCAGACGATGTGTTATGGAAGAGAAAAAGATACCAAAGAGAACATGGGGGTCTTCTAACCTAGGGAGATCCTCACTATGCAAAACGATCTCCGTCAGAACAACATCTAAGAACCGAGAGACGAAGTACTCTGAACCCATCGATATTCCGAGGATACATAAATCATCTCTACGTGTAATAAAGCCCTCTATGAGCTAGAGGTCCGACGGAATACCTATGAGAGATCAAACCTTGCACTTGATACCTTCACTCTCAACCCTATCAAGGTCAATTGAGAGACAAGATGATCAAAGACATCACAAACTTGATCCGTCATATCTATGATATGTCTGTCATCCGCTAGAGATGGAAAAACATAACTTGGAGCAACCAAGGCAATGGCCAAGAGAGCTCTATAGTGAACTAAGGCAAAGAGAGATCCACCCAAATGGTCTCTTTGAGCGGAGTCGATGATTATAACATCCTCTATCGAAAGACAATGCTGATAATAAGAAAGGAGCAAGAACCATAGAATAATTGCACGAAAGAAATGAGACTCGCTGGAGATCCATTGTCATCCATGAGCTTTTAAAAATAGAATCACAAGAAATATTATTAAAAGCATTTTCCACATCCATCTGTAGGACAATCCAATCGAGATGGATGTCCAAGAGAGTCTTAATGTCGAAGAATACATACTCACAACCTCCAAGCATCGCAACTCACTGATGTGGACAGAGGTGGTCATGAAAAGTATCTTGAAGTTGAAGAACAAGGATACGACTAATAAGTCGTAAGAGAATCTCGCCGATGACTATCGGTTGAATCTTTCTGTCATTCTTCATCATGACCAAAAGTCTAGCTGCCTCCAATATCTTAGTTATAGAATGAGGAATATGTCCATGGGTTGCCGCTACTTGAAATAGCTTCGTGACTCACTGGAAGGGTTGTCTATCTGAGAACAATCTCATAAGTGCTCATAGATCATCTCAGACAAACCTCCAGAAGATGGACGTGGAGTTGTACACAATGTCTGAGAAAACAGAGATCTATCAAGACATAATGACTCCTCAAGCTGATAGTCTGAATCTCATGTGGTTGAAGATCACACGATGGAGGTGAAGAAAACCCAACGAAGTGATCGTCTTCTCAGTAAGACATGTCATTGACAAAGGATGCAATGCTCTAGCGACTCTACTATACTCTCCAACCTGACCTAACATCCTACATCATCGAATGTGAGCGGAAGATGAGACGTCACGTGTAGAAACAGATTCACTCTTATCGCACGTAACACGTACTGATTCCTATTGTAGGTCTGTCTAATCATCAGCACGCAATCTCCGAAGACGGACCATCTTCTCTCGATGTCTCACTCTCTCACCTCGAGCATAACATAGACACCAACAAGATAGTAAGAGAAACAATAATCACGCCGTCTCGTCCTTGATGTTCTGTGTCAACATGTCTAGAGGTAGGCAGAATGTCTACCTCATCTCATCATGGAGAGCACGGGATAGCCGATGGAACAAGCGAGGACAAAGAAAACTCGTCTCGATCAATTCCAGAATAATATTAGTGTGGACTCTCACCCACTCCTGCACATCAGATATGATGTTTCTTGGATCAGTCTCGATCTTATGAGAGAGAAGAGTACTCATAGTTAGAAAAGAAAAGATATCGAACCAAACGGTATTCGTAATAAAAAAATCTCAAATATATACTCTCAAATATAGAACCATAATCCTCTAAGGATAAAGAACACACTAAAATGTAGCAAGAAAGCCCTCAAAAATCTCCCAAAAATCTTAAGCTAAAGACTTTGTAACTTTAGAAAACCCAAAAGTATTTAATACTCATTCATATCTTCACAGAATGTAAATTCTAGAACCAAAAGAAGTAGAAACAAAAACGAAGAAAAATATGTAAAAAAAGTTTGTGCTAAATCCATCCCAACACACTCCACCCTCTCAACCTACACTCTCCTCTCCTCTCCCTCTCTCTCTCCGCGATCTCCATTGAGCAAACTATCCAAACAAAACTTAAACCCTCATTGAGGCTTGGTCTTTCGAATCCCTCTTTCCCTTGTTCGGCTTGATGTGGTCTTTCCATCTGTTGGTTATTCATTGCGTCATGTGTTTATCTTCATATCGCACTTAAACCGCCATTGAGAGTATTAAAGAGCCAAGAGAGAATCACTTTTTTGATCCTCTGTCTTGGAAAACCACATCGGCTGATCCACTGCTGACAAGCATGTATGGGCAGAGGGACTCCAAGCTTGCACGTGGGTTCCTCACTCTCTTGATGCATGCGCTCCTTTCTTGAACGGCGGCTTCACTTTCTAGGTTTTCTATTGCATTTGCATGTTATCAAGCATTCGCATTTTTGTGTTATTGCCTTATCACTTTCACTTTGCACGCACTAACGTATGTGTTTGGTCGTTTGATCGATGTTCTATGTAAGTGTTCGCAACAGAGAGGAAAGAAATGATAATCGTTTGAACATTTTGATATTCTCTACTGTATTCTTTTCACAATCGGTGTAAAGTTCTCTTGGTGGGTTCTTTCTCGTCTGGCGGTATTTCACGGGTTTATGCATTGCGGTTTGATAATCTTGTGCATGAATCAGAAACTAAACGATTTGAGTATACAATGGCTGGTTGTTTTGATTTCTTGAACTGTGAAGCATTAGTTGTTCAATCGTTTGTGAAGTAAGCATGCACTAGTTGTTTCGTGAAGCATTCAAGCTTTGTATTTAGATTCAGATTATATGTTACTTTTTTAGTTTTATGGCTTTAGATTTTTTGCTCACAGAACTTTCTCGGTCACCAGTAACGTGCACTCAAGGCTCTGACTTGCGGACACTTTTTCACAACTTGTTCTCGGTCTGTTTACTGTCAATCTGTCAGATTGACTGACTACGGAATCACCACCGGCCTTGATGATGCTACGCACGTTTAGTTCCACGAGTAGAGTCTCATTTCACGACGCGAACCTGCAAACGGCCAGACTTGACTTTATATTTGAGTCTATACTTATGGGTCAAATGACGACGCTTCTGAAACTGTTTTTCAGTCAGGTGACCGGACACTACTCGGTCGAATGAACGTGCACACAAGGCGTAACAATTTCCCTTCCTTCAGTAACTGATACATTATGTTCAATGGATGATGGAAAGATACTGCAATTTAACAGACCGACTTCTTGAAGGACAGAGTGAATACGTATTCTCCCACTGTTACTTGATCCGGACAATCTCCGTGCTGACGCCCGAATTTATCCTGTGGCTTCATCGGTTTCTCTCTACTCAAGGCCTAACCTTTGAGTTCAGCACCAGAGCGTTGCTCACTTGTCCAAGTAATTCCTTATCCAACGCACACCGAGTACCCCAATAGCTTCTGTTACTTCACCTTTGGGGTCAGTGATGCTGCATCTGGGTCTTCCTCTGCAGTGACTGATTCCTGCACCAAACGTCAAAATCTTTCTCATGAATTGTGGTGACAATCCAATCCAAGTAATCGTGGTCTACTAAGATTAGGTGGCTTCCAAAGAACTCTTTCCAGCGGTTCGCTCCGAGCGTCATCGGTACATGTCTTTAGGTGTGGAAGGCAAACCGCTTGCTGTAATCTCTTCATCCGCAAGCATTCTGACTGCTCGGAGAGTTTCCGTTTGAACTGCCAGGTCAACCTGTTACGAGGAGAAAAGTTTCATACTTGACGTTGATGATCGGCAGGGAACAAGCCAAATACCTCCACTTACCACAACACCTGAAGTTGATGCTTGTGACAGATTGAACCGAGCCGAACATAATCAAAAGCATCGTGATCTTTAAGCGTCTTCTCATCTACTTTGTAGAGCATAAGACGATAACACCAATGTAAGTCATTTGCCGATCTGCCATGTAAAAGTTAGTAAGACCTCATTCCACACGAACGCCAGTGATAACTGATGAAGTAGGAAAGCTGAACTGCTAGCATCTTTGCTAGGAATATTTGACTAGCTGCATCCGATTGTCGTCGATCCGAAATCGCAGAGGATAGTTCTTTGCCACAATTGTTTCTCGATCGATAGAGAGAACTCTTCTAAAACTCCGGTGACGATTACTGTGTTCGAAGCAAACGAGAGTAACAGCGCCCTGTTTCTTCTTGTGACGGATATCTCTTAATCGACTAACCTTGTCACGTAGATGGATTTTCGAATTGGGAGCGGATAGTGACGGCAATATTCCCGGGGTTGCTTGATTTGAAATGGGAACTCGGACAAGAGACATGTGGAGGACTGACCCAGCCAGCTGTAGCTCGAACGCTGCCACCTTTGCAAGCCCTAATATTCTAGAGGAAGGAGCGGGATGCGAATTCCTGCGAGCAAGCCGTCAAATTTGTGCTAGTACGTAGTTAGGCAGTCTGGATAGGGTTTGAGTAATCCGGGTGAGATTCGCCAAATGTGCCCTTTTCGAGAGCTAGGTTGGAAACAGAAACAGTGCTATCCGTTCTGCACAAAAGACTTCCCTATTCACATGGCGAAGTCGCGGTTATGGGATAACCGTATGGGAGAACCGCAAGTGAAGCTGGGGCCTAAACTCTGCGAATTGGAGCAGGGGTTGACTGATGGGAGATGTTCAGCCGAACGAGTGATTTTTGTACAGCCTTGGACAAAAACCTTGTGGTATATGCCCTAGTACGAGACCTGGAATAGGAAAGTCGAGAGAATTTGGGTGCCTACGTGAGTCCGAATGAAGGGGTTGAAAAGGAGAGGTTAGAATATTAGAATCTGACTGAAATTGCTCATGCTCCAGCCAATCCGCGTTAACATAAAGTTTCAGATGCATGATTTCGAAGCTAAGAGCTTTTAAGAGGCGAGGTGCCGATGATCCCAGCAAGTCGAAACTGGTTTTGTGGTTTTGTACCATGGAGCATCTAACTCCATCTCAACTTCAGAAGCTTCTTGAGGACGAAGCCACCGCGTTACGCATCATGCAGTCGAAAATTTCCAATCAGATTCATCTTCTTCAGGTAGAAGAGGAGTTATTCCGTCAGGAGCTGGAAAACTTGCAGAGGGAACGTCTCGCGAAAGATTATTCAAATCAAGACGGAGTGAATCAAATTGTTGAGGTCACCAATGATGATGTCGCAGAGGAGGATGACGATTCAGTCCAGACAACCGAGAGGGACAGAGCGGACGGTGCCGAAAACAGTGTCGTAGAAATTGCAGGTGAAGATTTAGCGCCGGGAGTCTCTGAAACCCAGGAGGTTCCACAGGAGAAAGGAGCGGAGGGAGTGAATCGAATTGAAGAAATTACAGGCGATGAGGACGAGGTCATGAGGGAAAGTACTGGCGACCGCCATGGACCATCGGCATCTTCTCGTCCGTGGTCAGAGCAGCATCACGGCTCGAATTTAGAGTACGAGATTCTAGAGCCAAGCAGCGACGAATCGGAAACAGATGTGGAAGACTCAAACTCCGGTAAAAGGCGGATGTTATCCATTACATTCCCCTCGCGACTCTCCACGACAATTGTTGGTGAGAAGCGACGACGAGAGGAACCCGCTGAGCAAGAAAGTGACCTGAACTCAGAAATGGAAGTTGAGGAAGACAGCGATGACCAAATATCGCCTGCAGTCTCCCCCGCAAGAAGTCCACCGCGTAAGAAAGAAACTCCTCGCAGAAAGCCTGTTGGTTCATGAAAGGATTTTTCTCAACATCCTCAGTGATCAAGCTTGGCCAGCAGCGTCGGCGTGTCTGAGCTTCTTCAGATCGTGATTTAGGCCAGTTCTGCTTCGCTCTCCGGCCGTAATGATTGCGAAACACGACTGTGGATAAGAGTCGTGGATAAGTTCAGTAGATCTCTTTACCAGGCATCGTTCTAAAACTTGGAAGGGTCATACCTCTGCCTTCGGTTACTAAGGAGGGGACGAAAATGAGGCAAAGAGCAATCGCACAAAATATTATGGCTGGAATGGATGCTAGTGAGAAGAATTTGCCCAGTACTTGTCGGTTAGGGTTTCGCCCCTGGTTTCTTGGACATCAGACTGCCAACTCCCCCAACCGAGAACTCAAACAAATATTGCGATCTTCGGCAGTCCCGTTGTGGACTTTAACTACAACGTTTTCGGTGAGCTTTATGAGAAGTTTTGAAGTTCTAAGATTGCGATCCACGCCGTGCTTGTTGGCTATGGTATTTCATTGACAGGAGCGAGGTGCTAACCTTTCGATTCCCAATTGACAGCAGCTTATCTGTGCCCAGTTAGCGGCACAGAGCTAAGAAGCATCGCATTTAGGAAGAAAGACTACAAATGAATGAGAGCCTAAACGGAGATCGATAGTAGGCAGCCATATGATGCGTACCATTCAGGTTTTCGGCATCTACATTCCGTGGTGTAAGTAAATGCCCTCATTCCCCGCAAAGCCTGTCAAGAGCGAGAGCAACCATTGTTATCGCACGGGATTTAACTGTCATTCTTCGTCATCTGTAACCTAGATGGACGTTTGAGATCCTTGTCCTTCACTTCTCTTGCAACTTTGCACTTCGATAGTATGGTGGAATGGCTGGTTTGCTTGTGGTCCTGGCTTCACTCTCAGTTTCCGCATTACCGTCTTCGCATTTTGTGTCTGTCCGATGCGTTCTCCATCGGATGGTGGTGTGAGAGGAGATTTTGTTGACTGAAAGAAAATATGAATGTAATCCAGTTTTGACTGCACTCTTCAGACTATGTTTGATGTGGACCCGTTCAGGTGCTTCCTGTATGAAGTTGAGAGTATTCAGAAGCCAGGATGTACGTGCTCGTCGGAGTGTACAAGGTCTACAATTTTATTACTTCAGTGGCAGTATGATTCCGTTACCCAGCATTCATTCCTTCTCAACCTTGGATCCGTAAACCTAGTATCGACGTTTACTACTTCCCTTTTCAGTTGCTCGATAAGTGAATAGTATTCGGATGCAGATCCTAAGGCTGGAATTTGATAACATGATTCCAATTGGGGATCTGGACTCGAAATAACTCTCAGATGTACGTTTCTGGAACCTTGTGTAGTCTTAGATGTTTCCCGCAACAACTCCATGAATGACAAAGGAAGATGATGGGCTAAAGGGAATTTGATATACACAGCCACCCAGAGAAAGAAAGGAAGAAAGAGGTGACTCGTACGCCCAAGCCATCTGTAAGACTTTCCAAGCCTCTTAAAGACAGTAGATATTCTCTGTGACTGCAGATGGCAGGACATGAAAACGAGTGTCATGATGGCTGTCCAGGGTTTGTATGACATTTTGTACAACTTCATTTGGGAATTCTGTGCACACCGGCGGCTGACAGAATGGTTAAAAGGAGCAAGTATCCTTTATCCAGTCCTACAACCGCGATCCCCCACAATTCCTTTGAATCAACTCCAGAGGCAGTAGAAACCATCACTTGCATTTGTAGCTTCCAGATAGACCTCAAACTGAAGAAGCCTCGACACCGATGCCTTGAGCTTATAGTACCGATAAGCTGGACGGTCCTAGCAGATTAGACAAATTGAGAGGGACCAAGCAGGATCAGCTGAAAATGATTTTCGTGCACTAACTGTAGACGTACGATTTCTGTATTATGGAAGCGTCTTCAACAGCTCACGTACAGTAGTGAAGAGGATCGATGCACGGGCTAGAAATATACATCTAGATCAACACTGAAAACGTCCTCACGAGCAGAAAGCAAGTCAAGAACAATGCAAAAATGAGCACGATCATGCTTTGGACACTAATATCATGGTACGTTACATGTTGCAGGAATGAACTTCCTCGAGGCGTGTAAAGCTCCGAATTCATCGGCTACGATAATGCCGTGAGCTCTTTCGTAAATCATCCATCAACCATTCTGAGCACTATCGGTATGATGCCTGCCTCATCACAAATCTACCTCCTAACTAGCTCGTCAGCTCCGTGCAGACGAAGCAGACCCAAAATTGAACGTCAGGCAACAAGAACAGAATGATGGAAGGACTCTTAAGATAAAATGGTAAGCTAGATAAAATGGTATCTAGCTTACCGGTTTCATCTCAACCACTTCAGAGTCTAAGGGAATATTGTTCGCTTTACAGACTCGCAAAACCGCTTCATAAGCATAGATCGGAGGCTGAAGACTCAACGCCTGCATCGTCTTATACGCTTCGGTGGCCGGCTCCCACCTTCCTTCATTCGCCATAGCCTCAATAAGTTGTGCGTACGTTATAGCATCCGGCTGTATCTCTGAAGCGCTCATCTGCTGGATCACGTCGAGTGCTCGTTCCCCATCGCCAGCCCTAGCACAAGCTGTGATGAGTGCGTTGAAAGTCACTAGAGTTGGTTGGAGTCCATTTGTGCGCATTTCCTGTAACAATTGCATCGCCTCCCCATAATTTCCTCCTCTTCCGCAAGCGGATATCATTGTTGTGTATGCTACAATATTGGGCTTCACTCCCATACTCTTCATGTGCTCCCACACCATTTTCGCTCCGGAAAGGTGATTACTCTTCTCGAGAGCGCTAAGAAGTGCTCCATAGCTCAGGACTCCGGGTCTCTGACCCCGTTCTATCATCTTTCGGAACACACTGACAGCTGAATCAGTCTCTCCAGCCCTGGAGCAGGCGATGAGGGCAGCATTCCACGAGAATCCGTCTGGCTCTACACCCTTCTGTATCATCTTTTCGAGCAGATGCAGCGCCCATTTCCAGATTTTCCTCCTTCTGGCCGAATTCAGCAGCACTCGAAACTGAGAAAGCATAAGCTCGTGAGTGGAGGTATTTGGCTGTGGTCCAATTTGGACCATATCCTCAAGAACCTCTAGCGAGGCCCACCACCTTTTACCCCTTCCCAAAGTTCTGATCACATGATTGCATAGACTAACGCTAACTGGGAGCTGCTCTTTTCTCATATCCAAGTAAAGCAGTTTCACGAACTTGTGGTCTTCTTCACCGCTTCCACATGCTCGTATCAGCTTCTCACAAAAGTTTCTGCTCAGCTGAACTTGCTTTCTCTTCAGTTTGCTCCATAGTCGTATCACTTCGTCCCGATTGATGTCACGCGCAAGCAAGTAGGAAATCTTCTCAAAGCACATTTTCCTCACCATGGTTTCGAGCTGCTCTTTCTGTTCGGCATCCCTCTTCAACTCGCCTGCCTTCTTCCCTTCTTCGAGTCTACTATACTGCAGCTTAAACTCACTAAAGACATCCAAAGCAGTTTCTACATCCCCTTTCCTTTCAAGTATCTGAATGACGTTCCTAACGGTGAATAGAGAGGGTTGCAAACCCAGAGGTTTCAGACTCCTGTATATTTGCAGAGCGTCCGTGTACGCTCCTTGCTGCTCATACATGCTAATGAGAGTATTCTGAGTCACAATATCAGGGCTGATCCCATTTTGCTGCATCTCCTGGTAAACTCTCTCTGCGATTTCCCAGCCCCGATTAGCTTTCAGAGCTCCCAGCAAGCTGTTGTAAGTATACACGTTGGGCTGCTTGCCAGCTGCAGCTTGTAGCCACTCGAAAACAGCCACTGCTGCCATGGGCTTTCTCTCAAATCCCAGCTTCTGAATTGTAGTGGTGAAAACGGGAAGGGAGAGATCCAGACCACCCACGAGGGCCTCCACATCCTCAGGCTGCTTGACATGCCGACAGGCCCAAGTCAAGCCTCGCACGACTGGTGTCGACTCTCTGTCTCCATCCCTTTTGTTACGGACTTCATGGGCAATTCTCTCCAGCAGATCTTCTTGAGTCTTCTTTCTAACTGCTACACCCTTTCGCGGGCGCACATGCTGCTGATGCTGTTCCCTGTCACTGACTTGGAAGCAAGTAACGGCACTGAATTTGGACTGCACAAATCCCTTCCTAAATCCCTTCCTCAGCGATGGAGGGGCAGCAACTGTGTGAGTGATAGTCAGAACCGAATTACAAAGCTGTGTCGACAAATTAGGGTTGTGGGATTTGGATGAGAGTGGTGAAGGAGTGGTAGCAATGCCAAATACCAGAGACGTCATTGGTTGTCACGATTATATCGACTCCGCTAGGACACCGAATCTCTCTCTGCAGAATTCTCACGTCGAATCGCATTCAGTTCACTATCCGCGTGAACACTAGCCAACCACTGGCGAGTCCACCGTCATATCCCGTCGTCTGAATCTCCCCGTAGGAGACAAGGTCACATCTATTTCCCCACCGTCGGCAGAAACAAGTCGGTTACACTGTCTGCTTGCTGCAATCTCGCATAAAATTTCTTCCCGGCAAAGAAGAATTCAATCAACACCAACTTCATCCCCGCCTGGCTTGCTCAGAGCTGCCATATCCCTGGTGACAACCGGGTTCAGATAACAAAATCAGCAGTAAACGACCAAATGTCAGTCGAGTGTTACAACTTGTTGAAGAATGGACAAGAACTGCTTCCTGGCTTCGGTGGTATATCCTGATAATTACTGCATCCTGTCATGGTGTTTCAAGTATGAGAGCCCAGAGAAGCAGCCCCTACAATCGCACTTGTCTATTCTTGACGATCTCCCAGCAGCAGCAGCTCCCTATCGTGTCATTGGCGGCTCCATAGACCTCTCCCGTTACGCCACTGATACACATGCTACAATCCTAACCTTTTGCTTGACTGCAGTTAGGTTGCCTAGAACGGTACTGGAGTCTGGAGACTCTAGAGGGCTACTGCTTTGGTGGGGTTTTACAGATAAAATATAATAATATAATAAAAATAATGCAGGTTTTGGTAACTCAAAAGTGAATTGCTCTCACTTTTTCAGACTTTTGGAACTTTGGATTGTTTAGAAATTGAATTTGACTACCGTATAAGTTCAGTATAAAGTGTAAACTATAAGATAATAAATTTGGAACTATGTTAGGTTAATATCGCAAGAGTTAGAACCGGAGAGGTTACTATCGTAACTGGATCATCGTGGCTATAATAGTCAGAAGTGAAGAGCATTCTCGTGCAGTCCATACACATGAGACTTCATAATGATAATAATAATCGTTTGATCGGAGAATGATTAGAACTGCTAATTCGAGGGATGCTCTCGTTCTTATGATCTAGAATAAATGGAAAAGTAGGACAACATTTAAAACCATTCTCTCTGCTAGTGTAGAGCTACACTAGCAGAGATCTACTTTCGACCCCGATGTCTTTATGAAGAGCCCAGAGCTTTTTTAGAAGTTTTCACGCTGGAAGAGATCTGTCTTCTCATATCTCCATAGAAGAGGTGCTTAGAGTTTTGGGTATTTGTTTAGATGCATGCAAGTTTAGGAGTTCATGTGTGAAGGAGCTGCCTTTGAACTTCTTTAACAATCTTGGATATTACTTCATGTTTAGATTTGACCTTCAAGTTCTCTAAGATACCATAGATATTCAAAATATCAGTTGAGCATGTGTAATACTTACTTGCTCGATCACTTACTGTTCTTATAATATTTTAGTAGGACTCTATAGTTTAATTAAATCTTCTGTCAAGTGGATTTTGGACTAATCGGTTGATTGGAGAATGATTAGAACTGCTAGTCTATTTATTCAGACGCTAGATTCCTATTCTAAAAAATTTTATTTTTTAGATTTTTCTACTGTATTGATACCATTGTAAAAAATATTAATTTAAAAATATAAAAATCAAATTATTGTACCTAATTAATAAAAGATGTTATCTTCTTGTAATCTCTCCCTAAAATTCACTCTATCATCCTTGAAAATACCCAAGTGTGTTTAAGGAACAGCGATATGATCTTCTCCAGTATGGTGATATCTTTTAGTCTGAGCTAAATCTTTGAATCAAACTCGTTTAAAATATCAGAAACAACATAAGTCTTCAATCAACAAGAGCGAAGATCTTGCGTATTACTCAATATCCTTGACTAAACCCGTTTGGTGGTTTCCTCACTAGATAGTATGACTTCTAGTTGATAGAATACGATATGTTTTACAATATTATATAACCATCAAAACGCTCACAATTAACATCAACCATATCGGACAATTCAACCTCGATCGTAACTAAGTAAGTATGGTAGTTGGAGATTTTGGTGGTGTTGGAATCTCTCTCCGAGGGTTATCTCCCTGGCTTGACAGAATTTTGGATGGATCGGGAGAAATCTGCAGAAATGTGTTCTCACTCGTAAGTATATTTTTGTAAAGTTTCATGTTGGTGAGTTCAATCAACTTTTACAAT
The DNA here is from genome assembly GCA_036924285.1 of Asterella californica. Taxonomy (NCBI): domain Eukaryota; kingdom Viridiplantae; phylum Streptophyta; class Marchantiopsida; order Marchantiales; family Aytoniaceae; genus Asterella; species Asterella californica. Next base: position 2,710,660 of record JAYKYS010000013.1, read on the forward strand.
GGGCATAACTTATGCTAGAGAGCTCGATTTAGGTGCATTTGGATATTTTTATGAAGCCTTTCTCAAGGGCTTCCTGACTAGCTGGGAAGAAAAGTTTTAGAAGGGTTAGAGCTAACACTGGGAACTTTGAAAGTTCATTTGTAAATTTTATGTATATTGGAAATACAGAAAAATAGTAATAAATGAGTTTGTAGTGTGGTTTTATGTTTAACTTCATTTCTTCCAGATGAGTGTTTCTCCACATCGAGATACTCCACGTATACCTTGGCTACTTCACATAAGATACGACACTGGACTTGCATCGCATTGGATGCATATCGATAAACTCTGTCATTTTATCAACACATGTACAATGTTACTATTGATGCATGTCTTAGCAAGAACCGATTATAATAACGTTCAAAATATAAGTCATCACATATGTTGCATTTTGGCCAAAGTAGGTACAATCGCAGCTTGAGAAGATGGAACAATTGAGAGAATCTGAGAAAGCTTTAGCTGAGTATCTGCACGCCATTCTGCAAAAATGGTTTGCAAAGTGTTCTTTTCCTCTTCCGATATCAGAAAATAACTTCCAATCTTGCTAAAAACACAAACGTCTCTTTGTAGAGAACTAAATTTAATGCTCTTTGTTCGCCTGAAATTACTATTGTGCTATCCGAGTCGTGACCACGTTAGTGTGTACTCTCGCAAGTACCTTTAGCGCTCCCAGTGAGAACGTCTGCTCTCTTCTCTGTCCCGGTCACTCCTCAGGTCTTCAAGCTCTTCGACGACCCCGAGCGACTTTTTCACGAGGAGAGGAAACTTTCTTGTAGAAAATCAGCGTTAGGTTTTCCGCGTTCGAGCTATCAGTCTTCTCCGCGGATTCTCTCCTGACGAAGAAACCACGGTCACTCTCCGTTTCGTATTTCTCTTGTCTCGCGGGGTGTACTTTGTTGTATCTTGATCCAGAGTGACAGTTCAAGCGCCGAATTCATATTTTCTGCTGGTTATCTATAGATATATCGGAAGATCCGTATCCCAAGTGGTTTAGCATACAGTCTTCTAAGAAAAAGATCGTGAGTTCAGTCTATTACGGGTACGAAGGTGCATGAAGGCGCATGCCTTGCAAACAGTTAACGAAGATTCTAGTCCGATTCCAACTGAAGTCCCACATAGATTCAAGGAAAAAACCAAAAACAAAAACCCCAAGGGAAAAATAATATCAAAAGTAGACTCACATGGATAGTCTCATGGTCCGCAAAGAGCTCAAGGGACAAATAATAACACGAAATGATATACCTCAACCTTCGCATGGTGAGTTCAAGCAGACTCCTCGTTGCCCGATGGCGAGCATTTAAGTAGTAGATCCCACTTGCCGACTATACTCAAGCTTTCCTTTGATAAACCCAATCACCCTTACTTGCCTATATAATTTTATGGAAAAGAACACTTAAAAAAAAACAATAGATGTCCTAATCTTCTCTAGCCTCTTACACCTCTCCTTGTAATGTAGCCATTTTGTTACCTGGTACGCCATCCGGTTTTAATTGACGTTGCTCCCGAGGTTAATATGGCAAGATGACGTCTATTGTGGTTTTGACTTAGAAAATATTCAGTGAATTTTATCATTTAGAATGATATTAATAGAAAAATACAAGTTGGATACCATGTGAGTCATCACGTTGATGATTCTAAACATTTTACGTAAGACTCTAATGTTCTAACTTATAAATATTCTCACTTATTTCTTGTAGGTAACTTTCTAATCACAACTTAACTTGATTTGACTTAAAAATGACTAAATTTATCTTGCAATTAAAAAACTACAACCAGATCACCCCAAAGCTCCAAGATCATACTGATGTAATAACCAAGAGCGAATTAAACATTAGATCAAACTAGCAATCTATTCTCTCCAATGTACTAGAATCGAAACTTGAAATTATATCATTCGCTCCAGAGATCAGAATGGAATAAAGTGTTCAAAATTATTTTTCGTACTTTTTCAAATCAATCCACTATCAGTTGTATAATATTGTAATTTCAAATCTCAATAATATTCAAAGACTTGCATCAATATGTCTATATCATCACGATATGACAAACATGTAACACATCGAGAGTATGAATCAATCGAATTCTTTTCAACCAATCTAGGAATGGTGATGGTCTTGCACAAACCCCAACTCTCGAATGATGTCCAGGTAATATCATCCTGAAGTCCATAACCTACAACATAGTGTTCAGAGTTTGCTCCAATTCGTCGATTCGAAACCGACCCTTTTTCACAATCAATAAACACTTCGCCAATCCTGTTACAAGCTCAGCAATCTTTTGACAGATCGACTAGAATGGGATTTCAGAATTCCCAGCTCCAGTTTTTCTAGTCTGAGCTCCACTCCCCCTGCCGCTTCCATTTCCTCTGGAAAAGAAATCCCTTTGTGCTGGTGGAAATAAAGTACGTCACTTGAACTGCACCTCCACTTTCAAGTTCGAGCTCTCTCGTGCCAAACACAGCTCGACTTGTTCAACTACTTCAAGTCTGCCATGTTCACTACTCAATGGACACACCACCTGGAACACTTGCGTGGAAGTGCTAATTTCCAAATTTGAGAGATGGACCCTGGTGTAGAAACCATTTTCCCGCAAAGTGGACTATCCACCTGTCGACGCCACCAACCTACCGTAAGCAATTGCGATCAGTTCTGATCGAGTATGTTGATCCGACTCTACCGCATCGGACATCGGATGTGTTGACTGCGATAGACTCTCACCACCTTGTACCATGATGATCACAACAGAGGAACTACGATACAACATAATTTCAACTTTGCAATAATGAACTACGACGTCAAGTATTGTGATTGTTGTTACAGAGTCATAGTCTAATTTTCTACGTTAGTTACTATACATTCCCAAAGTCGAGCACACCAAAATTAACTGGAGAGTCTAAAGACGGTATTTATTCCTAAAGTGCTACCACAGCCACAGCTTTGATGGTTGGTAAAGGTACCCAGACATTACCTGCATACATTCCGAGTCATGCCCCTTGTATTTGTTCAGTGTGCAGGTTTCGCTCTTAGCTGAAGTGGTTTCGCTCTGATGTTGTTACTTGTGCTTCGGTTCGATCGAAACATGACCTTCAAATCGAGGCATTAACAAGGGTCCAAACCTTGATTGGCTATTTGTCTATGCTATTGCAATGAAATGATTACTTCTACTTAACGTCTCTCGGCGTTAAGGTGAATGTTAATGTTTGTTATCCTAAGACTTTAAGACTTTAGTACTGAGTGTTGCTTGTGCATCTGGTCACAGTCAGGTCTGTCTTCTGTGAGGACGACACATCTCTACGTCTTGTGCTTTCGCACTCGAGCATCTGGCATACCAGTGCTCGTAGCATTCTTCCATAAGACAGGTGGAGTCTGGTAGACCAAATAGATCCTTTTCTAAGAAACTCCAGCGCAAATTCCCGTCCACGATACAGACAACTTTAAACTTTGGTGAGCATCAGGACAGCCCGCACAACTTCTCAGATTGCCCCATGAGCCAGCGGCGCTGAACTACTGGAAATAAACGCCATTCCATAAGAACAGCAGTTCTCCTCTTCAATGGGGTTTAGTAGGAGACAGGGGCTATGTTAGTAAGACAAAATACTATATACGCCAGAAACTCCCCCGCCGCCCACCCCCGACCCCACCCTCCCTTCCCAGACTCACAATCGACGGATAGCTATGCAAGCATGTAATACACCATATCGTTCAAATGCATACCGACCAAAATCGTGGTTACTTTAGAAAGCCAAAAGCTCCTACAAGGCCTTCACATTCAAGGAATGCTGGTTCTCAGAAGCTGTTCCAATAAGATGGGTAGTCATTTCCCACCATGAAATATCGATGACTAAAGCTATCTAGGTCACGTATAAAGGAGATATCTGTACGATACGCAATCAACCTTTCTGGTTTTTGGACCAGAATCACCAGAAAACTCTTGCATTTCTACAAAAGCTGCATAGATCGTTCCACTCTTTACAACTGCTACCACAAGTTCTACATCAACGGACTGCAGCCCAATGCGCGTTCCGTTCCGTTCCGTTCTGCAACGCCGTTCTTCCTTCAGTGGTCATACGGTCTCCTTGGTGGCTTGTGCAGCTCTCCTAGCTTCCACACGCCAGTAGATCTCATAGACAGAACCTACAACCAAACAAAAACCTCTTTAAATTCTGGAATGCAGTGGTGCTTATCAGGCAGCAAATAGTACATCGCAGTTTCCAAAAGAAAAACCTGAATCTGGCTGGGTAGTAGCTGGCAACTGATGGTGCACTTTTATGGTAATGACTGAGAAGCACATGCGAGGTCTACCGTGTGAGGTTTACAAACTCTATCAAAACCATAAAGTTTACTGTACACTTGTCCCTCGAAAGTGGATATATAGAGACGCGATGAACTCCAACAGGTTCCAGCACGGAACTGTATGGAAATCCCAGGATGGATGATGCTCTGTCTTGGAATGTTCAAGTTACCAACAAGAAGTTTCTTCAAAGAGCCTATCATCATGCAAGATTCACACAGTTCAAACTACATACAGTTCAACCTACAGAAGGCCTCGAACTCTGGTTGTTTCCACGGTTTCCCCAAACATAATGTGTTCGCTACCTTAAGCGCCTTAAAACCGTTAACTGCAAGATCTGTTACCTTATGTTATACTATGCTCCTTTCTGGAATTCATTTGGACCTTCATCAAGCTATCTCTGACTGAACCCTGGAAATCCGACTGACATAGGGATGTCATGTAAGCTTGTTTGAGAGAGAATAAGCTTTGAAAATGAACCTCAAAAAATTAGTTCCCTCTCAACTTTGCTCAACAACGATGTCTATTCTGATTGCACTGAAACCTAGGAGAAGGCAGCCAAAATGACTCAAGTCGCTGTTTTATCTACGGAACTGTACCAGGTCTGTGGCACAATCCTGCCATCATGGCATCGGTCAGCTGGGCTTCCATATTTTGGGCTTCCATGTTCCATATTCATATATACTTTATCGTCACGCTTCTACAATTTCACGGTCTCACCTTCCTTGAGCTGATGTTAGTAGGACTATACCAGAAAATTAGGGTTCCTGGAAACATCGTGGACTATACCAAAGATATAATGTTGACCCTGCTCTTATGACTTTAGCAATTTGAACACCAGATCCCGGCCGACAAATCTTTGACATTCCCTAGATAAATATCCCATCTAGCTGAGATCACTTACCAGTTACAATGGCCAAAACAAGCACATCTCCAAACCTCTGAATCCTCTGAATAGTAGTCTTATCAGATCGGAACGCCTTCAACGCCGGGTCCTCTTCTAAGAGCTGTACAGTCAAAGAAGATCACATTTTCAAGTTGACCAACCGTTCAACATGATTCGTTTGCACCAGTGACAGTTTAGCGTTCCCTTAACAAGGACAGACCTGGTGGTTACATCCGGAGCTCAGAAGCAGAACTGCAATTAGAACCTGTTAGAATCAATACTGAAACAACTATGTGGAAAGAGCCACGAATCGCAAAACACCTATCTGCCACTTCTCCGCGCGATCTCTCTGCAAGCTTGACTCACAAACTCAGCCGTGAAGCAAAAACTCAAACGATGATTGAGCTAGAATGCGAACACGAACCACTTTTTCTCGGGGACCAAGCTCTCCTGCCATTCTACGCGTCTGCACCGACGGGAAGCGCGGCACAGCCACGCGCCTGGCGAAAACTCTCAAACCCCCTTGCATTTGGCCCGAGCAGAAGGCAAAACAGAACAGACAAGACTGACTGCGCGACCTCGTCGCCACCTGCGATCGATCTTTCTGAGGTAAGTGAGACCGACTTCGCTCGATCGATGAATTACAGTACACCAAACCTGGCTATCAGGCGACGAGAAGGTCCCGAAAGGTGATCGCACAAGCGAGCGATGAGACAATTTCCTTTCAAAGTTGATGGGGGCCCACTGGGACAAGTGGAGCGCTCTGTGCGCGCTCGGCTTGTGCTCGCCAGTGTCGCCACTTACTCCCGTACCTCCGAAAGTCCGAGCCTTCCACCCTCAAGCCAAGCTGTGGACGGACAGACACTGAACCGCATTTTCCTGACATTAGGCGACGTACAGTACAACTCCGACCATACAAGACCACGTCGTTCCCACTCCCAGATGACGGACCACTTGTATATGGCACTGGCATATCCTCTTGGGACCTGGTAGTCTTGCCTTATCTCCCCCAGAAAGTTTTCACGGTAATTAGCAGTCGGCACGGTTCGGTCCAACTGAATCCTCTTACCTGGAACTGAACCAAGATCAAATCGCTTTGAAAATTTGAACTAAATCGTTTTGAAAATTCTTTTAACAGGACTGTTTCTGATCGAAACTTGAACTGAACCAAATCGTTTATGAACCGAACGAGTTAAAACAATCTTGAACTGCATTATCAATGAGTTTAATCGATAATTCTTAAATTTTATTTAGTTATATATATACTATAAAATTTTACTTATAATTAATAATTATCAGTTATATTTATGATGATAAAAAATAATTAGTGTCAAATTGTATTTTACTTTCTGTAAACTATGGAACCGAACCGTTTAAAAACCATAAACTTTGAAATCGACACGTCCAAAAATCATACATATAGAAATCCAAACCATTTTAAAATCGAATCATTTAGAATCGAATTATAAACCAAGCTATTGTTTAACAGAACCACATTGAATCGATCCGTCCAAATCTTGTACTGTGAATTCGATCTCGTTATAGTCCAGCTCGAGATTGAACTGCCGTCCAGTACTAACTATAATCCGGAGTACGCATCCGGGAAACTCTGACCATTAACATTTAGAATTTACCGCATCGCTACGGTAAATGATGAAATGTTAGGGAATTATCAGCAAGCATCGCTATTCACTTTGCATGCCTATATATTCACTTATGGCTTGCTTATTCACCCATGTACACCTCACTGCAATCTTCCATGTATTATAGTTGAAGTTAGTTCGGTCGCCACTGCCTTTTTTTCCAGCATGCCGAATTATTTATTGCGCGGTCTCGTTCAACGAGGTTCAGTTCTCAGACGGTTTGTCGGCAAAGTGGATTTTTTGGGAACCTTTTTAAACAGGACTGTTTTCTTTCCTGCTTTTTGCCGCTTCTGTGCAATATGTGTAGTTAATACTGCCGTTCTCTTGTTTAAAAGAAAGGGGTACAGTGACCCCGGAAGCTTTATTTATTATAAAAACTTTTTACACACGATACACAACCGAACTCCCTATCCCTACTTGGCTATGCAAACGCTCTTTCATGGCCTGTGGGTCTGTTCATTGCCTCGGTGAGAGGTATATACTCTAGAAATATATCTGCAACCGTAAACAAAGACTCTACGGCTACTCTCTCAGGTGTTCTGTCATCGTCTCCAACAGGAACAGCTGGGTGCAGAACCTCCTCTACATTCTCTTTCAACTGTGATGCAAAATACCTGCGACAGCAATCGGGACAGCGACTACTCTCCCTATAGAAAAATATATTCTCCACGTCATTTACACTAACGTCATGCAGCCTGATATAACAGTTCTGTAGTGACTCCGAACGCCTTTTGTGTATCCCCGGCTAGGTCAGCCATCGAGGAGATGCACAGTATTTTCCGGATGCTAACATTGCAAGCAAGCACCTGGGAAATGTGGTGGAAAGAGGACTTCTGCTTTTATACCTGTTAAACTGGAGCACGCGAGGGAGAATGTTACAGTAAGTTAACTCCACCCGGTTTTTCGTATCCGCAGCGCCCATGAGCATAAACAGTTCCTTACCATCATTCACCATGCTCTCGGTGATGTTTTTCGAGAACCTGGAGCACGGTGATGCTCCAGGTTCTCGTCCTTCAGACAATAACCTAACATACCAACGAAGGTATGAATATCCTTATTTGACAGTCGTTTAACACAAAGCTCCGCTCCCAGAGGTCGCTCTGTGTCCCACCGCAGGACCTGCCATATCCACTTCTTTACCTCAAGACAAGATTTAGCGTATATACAGACCACTCCTTGAAAATGCAAGTGAAGAAAGTATCCTCCACGTTCAATGGAGAAAATACTTGAGACACATTGCTTCTTCAAGAATTCTGAAATCAGAGGAAAGTATGTAAGATCGAGATCACCTCCTGTAGTACACACAGTGACTGAAACGTCCAAGGTGGAGCGCCTAGCCCTTGCCTCACGACAGAGAGACATCGTTACTCTTCCTGTTAGGAGAGAAGTGAGGACAAAGCACGATGCTTTCCTCAAGGTCGACCTGGCTGCACATGCAAAGGTGAGCACGGAAGCGATAGACTGCATGGACAGTAGACCTAAGCGAGCCGTCAGCCCGAGTGAACTGCGCAAGGTAAGAAAACATACGGAAACGCTTGTCCTGCAAATACAGGTAGGAATTATCCACATAGTATGAAAAGAAGCGAAAGAGACCAACTAACGTATGCAAGGGAACACTATGGATCGAGCAGGGATGACATGTTTTGTCTATCTTTACATAATCAAACTTAATTAAAAACTCCGGCGGATGCTGAGAAAATCCAAGCTCTAGGTAAATGTAGGTTCTTGCTAGCAGAAGATCCCGATCATCGAAGGAGATCATGCACGTTCGAGGTGACAAAGGAGCGAAACGTGGAGCACCACCGCTGATGTCCAAGAATTCATAATCCGAGAGGACTGGATTCACGGACTTCACTTCTAGGGGGCTGACTTCTTTCCTACTGATCGCATCGTCCTCGTCGTTAGCATTCACGGTGTCCAAGACAGTTCTTGAGCGGCTGGTCGAGTCAGACATACCTCCGTGAACAGTTGCAGAAACAATAAACAAGACCGAACATACGCAACCTTTTACCTGTACCGCACAGCCGCTCCGCCTGTGCATGATCCGTATCGGAACACAAGCAGCGCCCCATGCCTACCATGTCAGCCCCGGCCAACGACCTTCCAACGACATATCGCTGCCACCACCCCCCGCATTGCTACTCCTGGCAAACAACCTTCCGCCACCCTGCGAGATGGATTCAACCAATAGACGAAACATTGCACTGCCAAGACGAGAAAATGAGCAAACCGCAAGACCAACGGAGCAATGCCTCCGCCCGAAATCGACCCCGACACCATGGTAGCAACAACCAATCAGCCCGGCACGAGGAGGATTACCACCGTCCGTCTTCACCCACCCTGCAAGATGACAATTCACTTACCTAGGCACTAACAAGCAAGGCCATGAACAAGCAAGAAAACAACGAAACTAATCCGAGGCCTCGTCCGCGCAGTCTCGCTCCCGCACACAATACACACGACCTCTAAGGAAGCAAAAACAAAACAACGGGCCATTCATTCGCAGGCGCGCAATCGCGCAATCTTTCTCAAGGTGGTCCTCCTTTTTCCTCCTCTAACGCAACACGACGAAACTCCAACCCGAGAAGGCAGCAATGCCAATTCTCCTTCACGCTAATCTGCAGAAGGCATCTCGTCCGCGCAGTCTCTCGCTCCCGCACTACACCTAAAGCCAAAAGCTAATTCGCTTCACGCTAATCGGCAGCATTGCCAATTTTCCTTCCTGCTAATCTGGTCTTAATTCGCCCCACTCCTCAAGAACGACCTCAACTCTGCCAATGAACGGCAGCCGATTTTTCGAAAGTTTCGTAACGCCTACTTGCGACGCCTTTTTACACCACCCCACGCCACTCGCTTGTCGTCTTCCTCCTCCGCGCGCTCGGCTCGCTTTCGATGTATATTTGGATATACATGGATGTACATTAAATATCGTCCTAATTCTTCCGGAAAGGTTAGGACATTATTTAATCATTTCAGCGAAAAGAGTTAGAACATTATTTAATATCTCAAATAAATAATGATATTTACAGTTACTGTTCTAGACTTATACTCCCAAGAGCGCAGTTATACATTCACTTATCGGTTCTCTCCAGACGAGTTGACTATTCCGAGATTGAGTAACATATAATATTTATGAATTAATTTAATTTTCTATAATAATTTTAAAAAAATTTAATTTATAACATTTACCCATTTTCCTATAAGAAAAAACGAAATTCACTGTACAAGGCCGTGGGGAAAGATATTCACATGTACTAACACTTATTGTAGAGAGAATGTCTCAACACTAAGCTTCCTCCATTACCCATTAATGACATGATCCACAGCGGAGATTGCGAGCTCATATGTATTTCTGAGTCCGTTTGCAGTGGAATGATGACAAGATTCTCGTCACTGAAAATGTGATCTGCCTTTTCGGTAAGAGCATTTACGGGTGTCTCAGATGGTGAGACTCACTCTCAGAACTTTTCCATTCGGTGAGCTCAAGATGGTACGCTGTTTACTCTCAATTTCGGTATGATTTGATCACTTTCGAATCAATCGACCACCCTAATCTACCACAGCTGAGATTGAATCTTATCTACGGTACTGTTAATATGACCAATCATTTCCAACCAACCATACTATGTTACTCCCCCGTACCCACGAATTTGTTTGGGTGCGGGTTAAGGATACGGTACCTACTATAACTTTCGAGTCACTCGATTCTCGGGAGCAAGTCTATGTCACGGGGAAGCTTTATCTAATTTGTAACCTCGTCTGCAGTTTCTTCCTTACTCAGTCATGGAGGAACAAACATCCAAAAACAAGTTCTCCTGCGCTGTCTATTTCGAAGCAAAGTCTACTACTCGGAACCGTTTCCGCATTAGAGAAAGGTGAAGGGAAGGTCCAGACAAATGATATCTAGAACACTACTTTGAAACTTAATGATGTGACCCACAAAGCATTCATTTGACCCGATACACGCTGGTCTGACTGAGTGTTAAAAGTGAACGACACAAGCCGACTCTGGAGATGCACCTGACACTTATGTCAACTTGTCAGAGTTCCTGCTGCTGTACGATCAGACGCGCCGCGCACTTCTTCGATCCGATTTCTGTCCAGGCTTAATTTGCAACTGCATTAGTTGAATAAGGAAAAACTGGTCTGTGTGAATGCAACGAACTCCTGAAACATACTCCTCCGACTGATATTACTCAGCATATGGAGACATTCACTAGCGTTCACTTCTCATTTTCCTGATACAATTGAGCATCCGAATGTCAGTATATCACTGAATATGAATCTAGCATCAGGAAGACCACCTTCGCGTTCACAATCGAATTCAGGCCTTGCTAACTAGAGTATATGTTTACAAGTGGCTAGTAAATGCCAAAGAGAATGAACCACCCTCTGGGTCATTGCCGGTCGAAAACTTTAACTGAGGTCGTACATTCGCATTGAAGTCGAATGCCGCTGGTCAAAGTTTCCACTCACTTTGACCAGCGGCATCCACTATCTAATGGGTCCAGTATAAAGGTCCACTACTACACACATGAATGAACGCTTATAGATACGGCTTTCATGTGCTCTCGAACTCAGCCCTAGAAACAACTGGGTCACTTCCTAACTGGTCTATTTGAGAATTTCAGATCTACAAGAAGCTATATACAAATCTTCTACAGCCCTAGGCGGATCTTATTACATCAATACCCAAATCAGATCGCTCATATCGCTGAGGCTATACCAGACATTCAATACCAGTCGTCACATCCCTTCCACTGAACTGACTTTCTGACTGCTGTGACCTAGTAACTGTCTCACTCCAGATTGACTACTAGATGACTCATGATTAGACATCAATCGGCTGGACTCGTTCCATCTCTAGGATTAAAAGCGCGTGAAACCTGAAAAACTGAAGTACGCTTTTACTTGAAGTTTCACGAGCTCGCAATGTGGCCAGTTCAGCCTGATGCGACTGCCAAGGAATAGAGATTCGCTCCTCCTTACTCAAAGATAGGGCTTTCTTCCTTCTTGTCAGTATCACTGGCCATGTCCTTCCTGCTAAAATGACAATATGCAGATAGCTAACCCAGAAACGCGTAGGATACTTCTGTTCATACTTTTGGCAACAGTACACCTTTTTGCTGAAAAGAATGTTGCGTTGCTCGAAGATATGGATCATTCCTTGAGACTGATGATGAAGCCTTCTTCAGCAATGCAATGCACTTCTCTCCCACTCCCTCAACCTGAAAACGATATGGTCATGTCAGTAAGGCGTTCCATATACCTAAGCGAAAAGACTCGACAAACAGTTGAAAAGCACAAACAAAACTCCTTAAGCGCCAACGTTTGCGTCCCAGATACTTACATCGAGGACCTGCAGAAGAGCAATACAAGCATCCAGTGCTTGTACACCACCTTGCTGAGCCTGCAAAGAAAGATCTTGTGAGACCAGAGAACTCTATAACCATAGACCATCATACAGACCCTGGTGCAAGCACCGGGTGGAAGCGAGCGTTCCGTATGTGCCAAATCGAGTCACTCCCTAAGTGTCTGTAGGTTCTATATTTGCATCTCCTATGTTACACGCTCGAGTTATCATTCTATTTGCTGGAACAATAACATTTCTCAGCAGCACACCTCCTCCGCCAACAGCACTTACAGAGTCAGCACCGTCGTTCGTAGCAGCAATAATATTATCTATCAGCATCTCAGTAAGTGATTCCAGCTCTTGGTGGTACGAGTCGTTTCCATAAAACATGAAATCGTTACTATCCACCTTGCAGAAACCAGAACAGATTTTGACAACTTTCCAGGCTCAGATGCTTGCGATAATTCACGTATATTTCCGTTTATGTGGATAGCAGCACAATCCGGTAATTAACGTACAGTGAGTACTCAGAGCACAAATACGAAAAGGAATTAAAGCATGCAAGCTGCCGTACTTGACTATTTTGTACGTGATATGGCAGCCGTTCTTGACCCAAGGCAGCTAACATGGCCAGCACACCACTTAAAACTTGCACCCTCCTCCGCCCTGGAGTCAACCTGAAAGCATATCGTTCAGCAGCCAGAATATGCACAAGATAGTAAATCGCAAGTTTCGAGGAGTTCAACTAATAGTCCACTTCGTCTTCTGCCTTAGCTGTGATTCCTTCCCAGCTTTGTTGCCTAGTTACTTCACCGCATGGTGTCAGTCTTTTTGTCATACCTTACCGGTGATGTACCAACTCAAAACTACGTACCAGAAAAGAAACACTGCTTCGACAAGCCGTCAAGCTATAGGGAAAGGAAGTACCAAGGTTGCGTTTCTAAAACGTTGAAAAGCCCTTTCACGATGTAAAATCCTCCATGTTCAGGATGCCCTGTTTAGTTGGGAATAAAAAGGAAGTTACTACTGGAAGTCTGTCACGGCTCACAAAGCATTGCACAAAGCAAAACAAAACCAAAAAAACAACAAAGTCATGCTAGAGAATTATATGTGCCAGAACTAATCTGAAATGCAGATATATCCAGCTACAAAGGCAGGTCCGTCGAAGGTATGTCCCGGCCTCTAGTGACAGTCCTTAGGCGGTGGGATTACTGAATCAAATTGCAGTTGCTAACCAGATGGCCTCCTTTCTGGTGTCGTAGGTAACAACTAGGCCAAGAAAATAAGAACGGAGATCAACAGCTATACTGAACAACCAGTCCATTGCACACCTTTGGTGCTTCTCATGAGCGGGTGCTCTGTGGGATCCCCCCGAAACTCTGAGAGACCCCCTAGTCTTAAGCAGTTCGACAGCTCCCGGAAAAGCTGACGGGCATCAGAATCAGATGTACCATAAAAGACTGGTTACTCCGGAGACGCTCCAGCTTGGATAAGCAAAGCAATTCAGGGCTCTAGATGTAACAGCTCTAGTAAAGACAGCTACCTGTCTTTTCTACTTCTAGTGCTGAATCGAGTCACTCCCTAAGGTTCTTCTCTAGATGCTGACTAATCGTAAAACACAACAGCGAACATACTACTTGAAAACACTGAACACATGGTATTTGGATAGTATCCTCAACAAGAAGATATCTGCTAACCACATTATCTCCGTCCATGAAGATAGCAGCGAGATGCAAGAGAACTACCCTCGCACACTTGAGGTAACCACATATATGCCGTTAGCAGTCTGATGCCGTTGTCAAACTGATCCCAAAAGGAGTTGGACAACAAGGCAGCTGCTCTGGATTTCGAGTCCAGGCGATTGAATGTTATGAACAGGTCCGATAGTATCAGCTTGCTAATGTCACTAAACAGATTTCTTCTGAGAGTACTAAACTGTACACAACCTACTAAATAATGCACAGCATCTTCGTCCCCATCTTGACAGAGAGTACAAACCTTAGTCTACTGGTTCATTTTATTCATCCTGCTGTCCAACGGGATGCTTCCTGCTCGAAATTAAATTTCAACCTAGTACCTAGAGTAGGGGTTCCTCTAAGGCAGATCTTCAAGCCATGTTCCGTGTACACTCTCGTCAAAGAGAGAGATGGCTTTGAAATGCCTCCATCTGTGTCTCTGCCCGTTGCCTCTTTCACCGTCTTATTCATTTCGACTTCAGACAAGTTCCAGAGATTCTCTGATAGGTCTGCAACTCTCAGAATTTCTGCTATCTTCTTAGTCCAAGTCTTGGCTTGTTTAACTGGGCCCATCCTGCACCCAAGTGGTGCTAAACATATACTTTGGATATCTGCTGGATTCTAGTCACTCCAGTTGCCATCGTCACTTGAGCTTCGCTATGTCCCGACGCTCTTCCAGTGGATCTACACCAAATTCCTCCCGCACCGCTTCTCGTGCAGTAGTAGAAGCGGTACCAATCATAAGCCGAAAGGCTTTCAACTGCATAGCCTCCAGCCGAGGTCTTCATCCATTCTGGGAATTTGGAGGCGCTGGATAGCCTCCAGCCGAGGTCTTTATCTCCACCGTTTAGTGGATGTTGAAGCTCTGCAACCCCACCCAAAGATTGTTTTGTGTTTCTGACAAAGTCCTCCGCTCGACGAACAATTAATTGTTCCTCGGAATTCAGACGAGGTGGTTTCTGACCCAGACCCTTTATAGTGTTCCATCATCACATTACGGATCTGCGAAGTGTTGGTAACCAACACTCCAGTCTTGCTCAGTAACGCCTTGACTTCACAAGGGTCCCGAGCCCTAGTGAGCTCGTGCGATTCTACGGAGAACTTCTTCTGATTTTCAGATTAGTTGTCGTTGAATGAGGAGTGCAGTTCTAAGTTTAGCTTTCGCTTTCGGTCTCGAACCATTTGGCTGACCTCAGCACGCAACTGTTCTTATTCCTGACGGCGAACAGAATCCTTCCCAGCTTCTACATCAGCCGTGTAAAGTTCCCTACGATGCTGAATAGCCTCCTTCAGCTCCCTCGACCACCTTGTGAGAGCTCTCCCACAAATAATCAGCTTATGGCCTACGGCGATTTCGGCGGCTGCCTTCACTTTTATCTTCCCACCAAGACAAGACCATGTTCAATGGTCTTGACAGTGCCCAAGGCGCTTAATTAGCGCTTTGGGCACTGTTTGAGACCTCCCAGATTTCCAGTCAATGTATTCAAATACACATCTTTGTTGTTCTGGTCTTGGAATCCCTCACCCGCCATTTCCTAGTTACTCGCTTCGCAGGCTTAGGCTTACCACGAACCTCATGCCTAACTCAGATGAGAAAGTGATCCGATCCGCTAATGTCAGTCCTGTCAATTCTTACCTTCCTGCTCGTCCACCAGAATGTAATCTACCATCGAATATTCCTGATCCTTTCAAGGTTAACCTAGTCCAACCAGGTTCACTAATATAAGTCCGATCGTTCAAGGCTTTGAGCTTTAAGTCTCGCAGCAAACGAATCCAACGCTTGCCATTCCCATTAGCCAATCTCGGGTCCCCATACATCCCGATAACATCACTCCCATTAGCAACTCTCCCAACCCAACCATTGAATCACCCACATTCCGTTTGGACTGGGAGAACAGATCCCAGAGAAGAACACCGCAAGTAAAAAAGAGGGGATGAATTCACGTTTTCCACTCTGTTAGTCCAAACTTTTCCACTCTTAGGACTGTCCGGGGACAAGGATGTCGGGAATGTACAAAAGAGAGCACATCCCCAGGATCTGGATCCCTGGTACAGATAACCTGTCTAAGATGAGACACTAAGCGTAGCGGTAAGCGAACATACTTTATCAAAGATTCGGATCAGACGTATTCCAGTACTTTCTATGAGCAGCGCGTAGGTAATCTTCCAATTATAACTTGCTGTGAATCCAGAATTTCTGAGGGCTAATACCAACGTATATCGAGCAAGTAGTAATGAAGAATCTGCGCTAAACAAGAACATAACATTACGCGACATTCCAGTGTAAGGTTGTACCTGGCATTACAACAAGAAATGCAGAGAGTTTAATTAGAAACATGGATATGCCCTCGAAATCACCTGCCCTGACATCTGCACAGCGTAAGATCATAAGTTAACACTGTCCATTGGGTCCATAGCAAATAATCATAACGAACAGAGCACCCTTGCGTTCGTCTTGGGAAGCCATGATAAGAGTGCAGCGCTAATTGCCTGTGACTCACGATTCTACCTCGACTTTGTACGACAATTGCTAGCCAAGAGCTGCTATCACTACCTAGCTATATTAGATTGCTTGAAGTCGCATAACAAGAAACAAGAAATTTAAGTTCTGGTGTGCCGTTCTGTTCTGTTCTGTTCTGCTCCTACACCAGGGTAGTTCAGTGCTACAAATATTCAGCAGACGAGATTTAGTTCCTCCTTAATCGACACACTCTAGAGAATAAAATAAGTTAACGGGTATAACAGCAGACTCACCATCTTTACTTGTGACATCTTGCAGGCTAGTAAGAGCACTTTTTACCGAGCTCTCTGCATGTGATTGGAGCGCATTCATCAAAGCCACCTGAAACAGTCGTCGAGCAGTCCGCTTCCTCTAAATATCAAAGGGAGACTCGGAAGTCAAAGAGTTCTGAATGCACGAAGAATTGATCACTCGGCATTTCAGGAACTAACGTCATCACTGATGAAAAGGATGTGAAGATCTCTTACTTCTGCCGTTTCCAGAAACAGATTTATGCGCGTGACTACACTGTTGATTGAAGGGATAGTTATCTCATTGAATGTGACGCAAGCCTTCACAAAATCTATGGTCCGCTTGTTGTGAGAACCCTTGACCATCTTTAAAGTTGTCATGGCAAGTCGGTTGCTGGCATGAATAACTGTCACCTGCAGCAACGTTATAAGCTCATATCACTTACCCTCGAAATTGGAAGTGAATAGAACTGTAGAAAATACACAGGAACCATGAAGCACAATCTCACGATACTTTCAGCGAGTATACATCGCTTCTTTCCAGTTTACCTCTTCAACCCCTGAGCATCTCCTTCACCATAGACGACATATAAAGAGTTACAACACTGGGACAACTACACTCCACGACAAGGTAACTTACTCGTAAAGGGTCCATGTCAGCAAATGTTCCTCTGCAGTCCACCAAGAAAGCCAGGTGCTGCTCCAAATCACGACCAAAGTTTACCTACCGGAATTTGGAAAACACATTAGTAAAGTTTTTAACAAACTCATAACGGTATAATTTACTTGGTGAGAAATAAATCCTGTCTAAATGTCTGGTCTCACTTGTACTCCGCAAAGAGTTATTTAGAGAATGAGTACCGCCTGGGAGGGGAAGAGTGCGAGAGTTTATGGTCTTTGAACACTGCCTAGCACTAAAGCACGCTCATACGACGAATTAAACATTCATCACAACGATCTTCTAAGATACAGTTACCTACCATTTTCTAGCTGTAGAATAAGGACGAAGCTTTCTGAGCTTGCCAGTAGTTGAAATTTGTATAACCAAAATCTGGAATCTTCATCAAATCTTCAGAGCTCTGATAAAGCGTTTTACACCGTTTCACGAGTTTCTAATTTCTAACAAAATACGAGGCCTACCAGCTGCACGTAGCGAACTACCAGCCGGGTAATTTGACGACGATCATCATCACTGCTTAGGCTGTCTAATGAGTCATACAGGACTCTCGCAGCTTCAAATATAAAATGCCTTGTAACTGGATCTCGTAGTTGTTGATTGCTCCTGATACATACAGCATGACTTAGACGGCAAGCCAATTCTATAGTGAAAACAGGAAGTTCTGCATATGCTGTCATGGTGGATCATCTGCAGAACCTTGTAATGCCTAATCCAGGAACAACAGATTTATAAGTACATATATCCGTACGAAAAGCTCCGAGTCGTTAGGGCACCACAGGGACCTTGCCACGAGTTCTTGCTCGAACAAAGGTGACTTTCAAGGCAACAATCTGATGCTTCACTCGTTGTATAACTCCATGTTCCCAAGAGACAGTCACGATGATTTGCACTGAGCCCAACAGATATATCATCTGGAGAAATTATGGCTAAGGGTGTGCCAAAAAGCGCTCTCGGACCTCACCTGGAAACAGATGCCAAGATCCTTTTGTAGACTGAAATCCGTATATCTCCATAAAGTACATCCAGAATATCTACGAAATGGGCCTGCGAGGAAGAACATCAACACATCTGTCCTCAAATTAATCTCACAGACAGAAGCTTCCCTGTTTAGCCCAATATACACGGCTTGGGCCATATCACTTGATCGAGTCTTGTTTGTCTTTTTCTTTTTAACTTACAACTTAAATTACCACCAGAAAAGCTCGTGTCCCCCAACAGCCTCACGTTATGTCCAAAATTCTACTTCGAGCGTGCAACTGCAGAAAGCTTGAATGATCATCGGATCAAGAGCCCGGAGTTCTTACAAGTGTTAACACGTGACTGAGGTCGGTGTAGTGTGTAACAAGCTTGAAGACTATGGACTCTAATGACACCAGCACTCCATCGTTGACGTCGCCTCTCCGCACATGCCGGATTATATCCCGTAAAATGACACCAAGTTCTACTTCCTGCTATCAACAGCGGTGGAGTAACTGCCTGGCATGTCTCATGAAGTACATCCGCCACTTGTTTGTAGCATACATGTTTAAACAGAGCTGCATGAAATCTGCTTTTGACAAAATATTGACTGATTTCCGGTTACTCACCGTACAGTTCTGTAGAATATACTCGACAAAGACATCGGCAACAGATAAATATTCGCCCAAATCGCTATACTTCATCACGACCTAAGTGCGCATAATAAAGAGGTCAACCGTTGATTGTAAGCAATTAATAAGAGTAACAAACCATGAATGCGACCCTGATCAAACTATGCTGTACCAAGCCTGCAAAGGATTTAACTACCAACCAAGCTGTTGCAGAGCACCTAGAGCGCCAGGGAAACCATATAAGAGCGTTAACCCTCCTAACAACTCACACAGTCAGGTTCGCAGAGTACGCTCATTAGTTGTAAACATGGTTCAACTTTGCTTACCCTCCATACGTCATTCAAGACGGACAATCGGAATTCTCGGGGTGGACTGCACTCGCAAAGCTTTAAGCCCAGCAACCGGTAGTTCATATACTGAGGTAAACACATGAAGAAAAGTGCAAGTTAGGAAGGTCCACCTGCGATGTAAGGCAGAGAACTACTTCCTTCCGTCAAAGATATTTCCACAATACAAGTACAGAAGAGTGGGAAAACTCAAGGAGCAACAGCCGCTACAAGGAATATATGGGGAATGTGTTAAGCCCAGAGAGATTACGGCACCCAACATTCTGATCAGCTCAGTCTTGACAGTTCAGATTTCAAAGAGATAATATGGGTAGGCCTTAAACACAATATGGTCAGGTCTCACCTGAGGGATCGACAAGTCTGCTGAAGTTTTAACCATCGTCGACATATTTAAAGCATTATTACCAACATATGTTGCAGGTAGGTTCTTCAGCAAGTTATGAACCACCATAGAGACCGGAGCTGAACCTCCTTGAGATAGAGGATCAACTGCGGAATCGTCTTCCTGAACTTCTCCAAACACCTGCAAGAAGTACGTCATCTCCTTCTGCGCGGAAGAAGGTACATCTGGCAAAATTACAAAGTCTCCCCCGACGAACGACTAACTTCTCAACTACGAAATTAGAAAGCCCTTACTGAGAAACTACATACTCGGACGAACCGCAAATTTCTACGACTGATGTCAAATCAAATCTTTTGCGACCCAGTCGGAAGCCTTGGTCAGTCTACAAAGCAATAAGAACACATTGTTCATAGCGTAAATATTAGGACATGAGTCCACCTATAAGTAAGAATGACATGTAAGAGCAATTGCACAAAAGTGGTCAACTGCCTTCAACCAACTAATCTATAGCAGACGTGATGTTGTGATACAGAATCGAAGTGGTGACCTGAGTCGCTTGCTTGAAGAGAAACTGGATGATCCACTCGAAAACTGGTTCTACCAACATAACAGCAAGTTTGCGGTCTGCTCCTGCTTTAGTATACTTTCCATCAAAGTCTCCAGCCAGCAGTCTTTGAAACAAACCCAGGTAATCCTTGAGTCCACTGATGAGGTAGACTGCAAATGCGATAACACAACAAAATGAGAACTCTGTAGATGAAATAATGGAAACGGACCCACTGCTCAGTCGTGGAACCGTTCCCCATACAGCCTCGTTCGTTCCGGACGATCGAAACATGAAAGAATGCATCTCTTCCATGAAAGAATGTTCAAACAAGATGGCAGGAGGTAATCTGGCCAGTCATACTGCTACGTAAAGTCGATAATCGAGAAGTAAAACTCATGGAAGTACGGCATTTCTGACTTTGCTCCTAAAACTGAGAAAGAGATAAAACTTGACCACAATGCATAAATTGAGCATCAACCATAAAATGGTCGGGTTTTTTAACAAAGACATGGCATCACATGCTTGTGGTGATACACGGGACCTATTTCCTCTCGTTCTGAGGCCAAAGTAGCAAGATTACTGTCAACCTCTTGCTCCGAGAAAAGCTCAAGAAACAACCTCGTGGGTTCTGAGCTAATGAGGAGGGCAGCGGCAGCTCCAAGGAGTTGATAAGGGCGGCGAAATTATTCAGCACACTAGATGAACCTAAATCACGGTACAAACATATTAGTAAGGTGAAACAATCAAACAAAACCGTACAACACCTTTATCGGAGGAGCTCTTACGAGCTACCGCTATACAAAGATAATATACTCAAGCCTTCTCTGCAACTTAAAAGTATAAAATTCTGCGTCTACAAGTAAGTACTCCTCATTTTTGTCAAGCCGAGTGATCAAGCTCTCAAGTGTTCTAGCTACAAGCAGAATAAGGTCGTTCAAAGAAGTACGCACTTGATTCTAAAGGCATAACAGCTTGTGATCTGCGTGCCAAATAGAGATGAGCGTAGGCAGAAGCTAATGGATCCGCTAGACCCCTCATCATCTGCGTCAGCCGTTGAAATGTTGATATAGGAGGATCCCTTTCTAAATACAGCATACAACGCACGATTGCAAGTTCCAGGTAACTGCCATATCAAGGACACGGTTTGAAAATAATATCATAGGAATTACATGAATTGTACTATTTTGATCTTGGCTTTGACATCCTCACAAACAACAGGTAAAGCTCCGTTTATGACAAGTACTCTCCAGCAAATCGAATTCCGCCTTCAACGCGGTAGAGGGAACACCTCAGTCAAAACCAACGAGCAAAGCATAATTTTACGAATATTTGTGAACTTTAAATGACGTACATTACAGAGGGCTATAAATCGAAATGCAAAGACGTCTGACAAGAAAGCCATCCGAACATTAATCACGGTACGGAGCTTTCCAAGTTGAATGCAGATCAAGGAAACAGAATCTTAGATCCAACTAAGACAAAGATTGGTTCACCCACATGCGAGGAAGCAACTCTCTGATTGATCCGATCTTGTAAAACCAGTTGTAGCATGTGTCTTTAGCTTCCTGTCTAACATCGTCTGCGGTAAAGTTGACTGCAAGCGATGCAGAAGGATAAAGATTAAAGGCAATGGCTTCCTCTTCATAATACTTCAAGTTACAAACTCATGAACTGGAGCTAACTACGTTTATAGCGCTTTGAATCTAAAAAATGACTACGGCAGAACCCAAACTCAAAACTACCTGGAAGAGTAGATATCAGGTTTCCTTCTTCGTCGCATTCTGCTTTTTTCTTGATACGATTCCAAACCAAATTCCCAACCGTGTCCATCACATCAGTCACCAACACAAAAAGTGTGGGATAAAACTGGGGTACTGATGTATCTGACAACAGCCTGGCAACCTGCCACAGATTAGTGATGGTAAATTGCAGAACTGTAATGAACCAAAAGAGTCTGGATAGAGGAAATTTAGTGAACTCAACTTACTGAAGTAAAGACTTGAAGTCAGCTGTAACACTTACGCTCCATGAAGTTTGCTCTGCCATTCAAGGCTCGCCATACAGACTAGATCAAAGGGAACAGTCCTAATCTTTTTAACCTTCACTAGAAGAGCCACTAACTGCGACGAGAAGTCACGCCTCAAGCCACAAGCATCTCTACAGCTAATTCTACTGTTTTCTGCGAGCTTGATACCAACTATTCAACTCCAAGCTAACCTTTATAGAGAGCCGAAGAGCTGCAACACGCTCATTACTGATCCACGCTTGAGAGATCTCGTCGTTTAGTTCTTTGAGCCGCGTCACATACTCCTGTTGAGATATGATTTTGGTTTCCTCTCGTGCTTCCTTTTCTGGATCTTCTAGTTCTTCTAGATGAGCCGCTGTCACAGACTTCCCACGAACTTCACAGAAACGAGCAAATATGTGAGACTTCATACACCAGCCAACTGATAAGAAAAGCAACGTGTTTTAGGAGCTTTTCTCGATTATCCAAGGACCAACGAAACTTAGCGTAATCTTGTTAATACATCTAATAACCCTGTCTTGCCTCCTGTAGAACAAGCAGTTAAGAGCTCAATGGCACTACTACCCCGTCTGCTTGAAGTCAATCTCCGCTAGACGTTTGAAAGTTGTCATCCACTGACTACTGAAAGATAATTACCTTTGGGTTCTTTCGACAATATATCGAAGGTCTGCGATTCAAGACAGAACGTCAGTCTGATGAGGTACTCCCACATTTGTATGATGCAACCCTAAAGACCAAAGCTTTCTTCTAATCTTTATACCAGTTGAGTTCAGGTCTGAGAGAAAAATCTGTATCACGTGTTGGTCGCCACTGAGCAGAACGGACATGTCTGGAAACAACTGCTTTTGGCAAAGTAATGTAGTTCTAGGTTACCAGACATCCTCTAGGCAAAGACAAAAGCAAATGAGCACACTTACGGCTGATACTGTTATCGTGCCTGTGGATGTGAATCTCTGCATAATAGATAACTTGTACGCATCCCACTCTGCCGCAGCAGCTTCTGCACGCTCATCTGAGGCACCTTTCGCAATACGTCGTGATAACCTTGGCGTAAATTTTACAGTATCCTCTGCTGACGGGGGATCTTGCAGGGACAAAACTCCAAGTGGATCCTCAAACGCTGCTCCAAGAGGGTCTTTAAACATATTCTCACTCTCTTCATCCTGTAGCAGTTTACACACAGAACGTGCAACTGAAAATCTTCCACCTGCACGGTGAGCTATGCATCATAACTGCAACACTATACAGACCAAAGGAGAGAGGCCTAAATGACATCTTCTATATCATAAATAATCTGCATCGGTGATGTAACCCTAGTACTGACTATCGATTCATAAGTATAGTTCTAGCCAATAACCTAGTCGAACAAAGCAAGCATCTTGAGAAACCATGAAAGCAATCAAAGCAATGACCGCAGGACAGAAAACCATAAACTGTGTAATCGTCATCCTCTAGGACTTCCAGCTAAAACTTTGGTGCCGGCTACTCGAACATCTGATTACGAACAAAGCTACTTGATCACGCTCTTGAGCCAATTAACTAGTCGAACAAAACAAGCATCTTCAGAAAACAAGAGAGCAACCAAAGCAATCACCAAAGGAAAAACCCGTAAACTGTGGAATCGTCAGCCTCTAGGACTTCCAGCTAAACTTTCGTGCGGGCTACTCGAACATCCAATGAGGAAATAAGCGACTTGATCACGCTTTTGAGCCACTCTGAGCAAATTCACGGACTAGAATAGGTGTGATAATGCTTCCCTACGTTCCAGCGACAACAAAGCTCGGTGCACAGCCTTCATACCACGACATGGCCCCAGTATGAGCGCCAAGAGCACGGGGGGTAAAACTATATCAAAATTATGCCTTTAGTCCCGAGTTCCTCCTTTTAAGCTCTGGAGCAAGCTCCGGACGACGGATAGGATATATCTTGGTATGCGGAAAAAGATGGATAGGTTATACGTACTGACTGTACAGACCAACGAAGAGTCATCGAGAGTGGTGTCTCTTCTCTGAAGGATAAACACGGTAAGGAAACCCATAGTGACAATAGAGATCCACGAGAGGATCTGGACTAAACGAAGCATGCATATCTGCGGAAAAAAAATACAGAAACAGAGCACACAATGAAAGAATGTCTCGAGATCGTATAAACAACAATGCAACACATGTAATGAAGAGCCAACGTATCATAATGAAGCAATATGAACATGGACATCCAAAGTATGAACATGAACCAAAAACCAGACACTCTGATTTCCCGTCAAAAACATTTCTGCTCCGTTTGACAGTAACGACATTGTCAGATAGATTGAGCTAGGCAGACAACGTGTCTGAATGTCATAGTGAGGAAACGTCCTTCAACTTGAATAACAGATGAATAATTAGCCGACCGAGTAACACTATCTAACACAGACAAAAGATACTGAGAACTTTCGGTGGTCAAACCGAGGGATTAAAGTCAAAAATCAGATGATTCCTGTGACTGCCCATCTTCGCCTTCGTTGTTTACCCGGAAATAATGTGTCTCAACCACTTACAACTTCATCAGTAACAAATCACATCTCCTGAGGTACGTACGAGTAGTCCAACACTGAAGGCTCCTTACTAAGCTTAATATCACCTGGTTACATGTAAAGATTTAAAAATCACAAAAAAACTGATCTGTGCGACTGCCAACTCTCTACATTAAACATGTGTGTTGCAAGTCTAAGAGAATATGCTTGGTAACTACAAGCAGCAAAGGGAAGCTAAGAAGCTAAGGGATCAACCATCGACACGGAAAATCAAGCGGTACAGGCTCCAGATCACCTTGAAAGAAAGATATGATTGAGAAGAATGACTGAAACCCGTTTTCTGCTAGTTTTAACCGTCTGAATTCGCCCCGTAATAGTCCCATTATAATTTCTACCTTACTCACTCTTACTGCGCTGGAACTTCTATTAGCTGTGAAAATCCAATTTCCTTCATGATCCTCACTGTAGTCAGGGAGGAATTATAACCGATCGCTACAATTCAGTGCTCCACTGGATTTAGCTCCGCTACAAGTTATTCACAGAGTGACCTCTTTTATTTGGATGCCTCTCAGAGTATTCCTGTAAATTCAGCTTCACGGCAAGTAGAAGGTGTGCTTCACTTGGGAACATTAAGGCAATGTTGATAAAAAAATTGTTACTAACCGCAAAAGATCCAAATTTGGTGCTCTTTGAGTGCTGATAGACGCCTGGAAACCCCTTGTCCCCGTTGATTCTACCACTGACAGGGGAAAACTTATCAACATTTGTGACAGAACTCTTCAGCGGATTCTCTGTGGTAGGCTTCCTGTGAAGAGCTACAAAAGCAGCCTCTTGCTCATACTGCGTCTCGCTGATCCCCATCTTTCTTCTTTATTTGCTCCTCCTTAAAATCTGATGTTTCACTGCTCTCAATTTCCACATCCGACTGAAGACCACTCCTCGTGCTCTCCCCAGTAATGTGACAGCTCAAGCCGGAGACGTAGTTGTACGCTGCAAGCTTGAACCTTTCTATAAAAACCTTGAAACACCATATAAGACAAGTTTCAAGATTTCAATTCTAACATCGACGCTGAGATGCCCGCCCGCTCGCCCCAGCAAATCCAGCTCGCACCGTTACTGCGTGCAGGACAAGTGAACACTGTACTAACTGTACTGAAGGAAAGCGTGGTACAGTACTACTAGGACTAAACATGGTTGACGGTCAAATTGCAAATGAAATGTTAAATAAGAACTAAGAACGACCCGAAGAGGGGAATGGAAACGTGCATTAAAGTGTTAAGACGGAAAGTTGTGAGTTGTTTAGGTTGTGGAATTCTCAGTATCAAACCAAGTGTACTTTTATCCAATTGCGTGCATTCTGCTAAACTTAAACTAGGAAGAGAGGAATAATATCCTTCCCCACGGCCTTGTACAGTCAATTTCGTTTTCTCTTATCAGATATTGCGTAAGTGTTATAAAAATTTATTATAATAAGTTATTATAAAATATCGAATTAATTCATATATATTATATGTTAACTAGTTCAGGAGTAACCAATTCTTCCGAAGATAACCCATAAGTGTAGAGCGGGCTGCTGCGCTCCTGGGGTATAAGACCGGAGGTTTAATTGTCTAATCACGTCATTTGCCGGGGACATTAATTAATCTTCTAACCCTTCTCTGAAGAGTTAAAAGATTAATTAATGGACACCCATGTACACTTCAGTGTACATGGTGAATATCCTCCTTCTTGGGTTATAAAATATATTATAGTAAGTTATAAATAAATTGAATTAATTTATAAATATTATATATTAATCAATCCCAGAATAATCAACTCATCCGAATATAAACCATAAGTGGAGTCTAGGCTGAAGTGTTGCTGGAAGATAAATTCGAGACTGTAATTCTGAAATCGTGTCGTTTTATGAAGATTTATAATTTATATTCTAACCCTTCCTGCAGAAAGAGTTAAAGTATAAATTACACATCATCTAGACTTTAAGTACGTGAGGTTCAATATCCTCCTTCATCTTATATGTGAAATGCAAGTGAAAACAATTCACTTTTATCCAATTGCGTGAAAACAATTCACGCAATTGGATAAAAGTACACTTGGTTTGATACGAAGAATTCCACAACCTAAACGACTCACAACTTTCCTTCTTAACAGATTAATGCACCTTTGCATTCCCCTCTTCGCGTCGTTCTTAGTTCTTATTTAACATTTCATTTACATTCCGACCGTCAACCATGTTCAGTCATAGTAGTACTGTGTCAAAGAGCTTTAATTTATATTTTAATTCTTCTATAAGTTAAAGTCTAGAAATTAAATATATTTTTACTCGTGGTAGACATACGTCTTTATACTAGAACAAATTTTGTTTGTATGAGTTATTTATGGATTTTGTGTAATTCATTTGACCATGTGTTGTTAAGTTACCTAGTGGGTTTTAATTTTAATGATTTAAATTAGTACTTTTAATTTAATAAAGTAAATTTAAAGAAAATTATCACAAATAACAATTTGCAAACCCAGTCGAGCACCACTCTTCCATGGGACTCTGCACTTTAGCACACTATGTTTTTTAAATTTTCTTTTTAAGTTTATTTAGTAAATTTAGAAGAATTGAAGGATTGACACTACTTTGCGGTAGTCTTTACATATGACATATGCCTGCATAATGACCTGATCCCAGTTGAATCTCTGTATTAGAGTGTAGTTATTTATTCAGATGAATTATTTTTGCGTGAGAAGGAATCAAATGTCATCATGGAGTACTTTAGTCACAATTGAACCATCAGAGAATACTATTTTATATCGTTCGTCTGCAAGATCAGACATTACTATTTTGTATCTTTCGTCTGCAAATGTTTCCGGATCAAATCTACCCGGCTCGAACCCAGGACGTGCAGATTCCTAACGATAACTGTTATTACTGCGTTATCTGGGGTATGTGTAATAATAAAAACGAGTTCAAATATAGCTTAAAGAATCGGCCGCATACCGACATCAATCGGGTAATGCGTGCGGCAAACAAAGCCCGACGGGCAAGGTTGAGCTGGTCCCGCGAGTGAGTCTCATTTTTTACGTGAACTCAGCAAGTACCTTTCTGGACATAAATGACACCCCTAGTTTCAGTTTCACAACCTTATCAGCCTGTTACACACCACTTACTTTTTACTTCTTGTCGTTTTCCTCTTATTGGCTAAACTCGCACTTTGCCCGCATAATTACTTCCTCCAGTGGAAGTGTAATTCAAGTGCAAATTTATCATTTTTATTCATATATTCTTCACTCTAAGTTATATTTGGGCTCATGCAATTGACTTTCCACACTCATACTCTTATCAGTGCTCTAGACGTTTTCTGTACATAAAAGGAGCTTTCCAATATAATGAGCGTACTATTGTTCCATGAGGTCACACACCGTTATTTTTAATTCTAATGCTGAACCCATCCTGATCTACCAGAACCACTCGGAAATACTAGTGACGATTGTCTATTAAGCAATAACAAAGAGTACAAAAAGTATTCTAATAAATTAAACTCTTCCATATTTCCATCTAGTCCATCTTCTGATGGAGAAGGTGATAATATGAAAAGAAATGAGACTTTAATCGATCGTTGGTCGTTTCTCACATGCATTCTGCATAGCACCGTAGTTCCATTGCGTAGCATCGTGTTCTCATTCTCTAATAAGTTTTCGGGTTTTGTTACGCATCATACAATCTGTTTGGTTAGTGTTGTAGACCGAAAGCTATGTGATATAGAACTTTACTGAAAACACATAAGTTACTTTTTAGGGTTAAATCAACCTTGTAAAAACTATTTCAAAGATTTAACACTAGGATCAAATCCATCGCATTGATATAGATGAGTGAATATAATTCTTCTTGCATTACAAAACGTGTAGTGGAAAAATAACGAACAAGGAGATAAGAGAGAAATTCTTGGCTTAGATCGGTTGTGGTGCGCGTTGTAAGCTGTTTAACTGTTTTGGACGATGTAATTCGAAGTGGAAATAAGGAAATATATATTATTATAGAAAGTACATTGTTCAGAGAAGTGAAAATTGACCCGTCTTGGCACTTGTTTCTCACCTATACCGTGGAGGAATGTAAAAGATTTAATTTTACATACATTTTCATCATAGATGCGTGCAAATAAAGTTTTTTTTAATCTTGACGGTGCCTTGCCATTTAGCTGCAGTAAACCTTCCACCGTGTTTTGAAATTACATGGGAAATAGAAAGAAATACTATAAATAAAACGTCCTTAAGTAATCCAACTCTAACAAGATCCAACAAGATCACGAGAAATACGAGATTGTTAATTCATTTAAATTTAATTAATTATCAAACTGTTACGAGGAAAAATGGATAATAAATTAAGCCTCTGCATATTTGTCCTCTCCAATACATAAGTAAACTCTGTATATTCGTATAAAGTATAAACTGCTTGTATAAAAAACAATATTTCATTTACAGTGGTATGGAATGTACGAATCATTCAACTATAATAACTCATTCAGAGCACCTGTATATTATTAATTCACCTCCATTTGTTTGAGGAGGAGGTAAATATCTAAAGGTTTATTTATTATCTACCTTTTTTAACAAAAAATATATTAATCAACAAAACTCATAATAAATAATATATAAATAATTTTGAGTTTATAGACTTGTATTTTTAACAACAAGAAGTCTACTCATGCTTTATGGTTTATATTTATATTTTCTCTATTTACTATATATAGACTACTAGTTAATATTTATAAAATATTTTATTTATTTTTATCAACTTGATATATAATCTTTAGTTAAAATCTATATATTTCTCCGGATAATAACAAACGAGCAAAAGTTCTCAGAAGTTAATCGAACATACGTATTCCACTATAATAACTAGGACGCTCAACCTTAGCTTTAATCACTTCGAGGAAAGTGATGAATTCAAATTGAGTCCCTCCATTAGTGGAGAGAAAGAGATGAAACTTGACTGACTATTGGTCTCCTTTGACAGTCTCCCGGCTCCGTATGTCAACACGCCACAGTGGTTGCTGCTGATGACCGTGAGATTCCAACACAACATGAAGTCACATATAAGTCTACAAAATTGAGATGTGCCTCAGCAAAGACCGACATAAAGCAGAGTTGACAAACCGACATAAGTTGACTTGGGAACTGTGGTCCAGACGGTGGGTCTTTTCAGCCTCACTATCCAACCGAGGAGAATGGATCAAACCTTGGACTCACAAGGTACGTATGGACATCCGGAACTGGTTTGTAGTTGCCGGTACACGTGCCCCGAAGATGGATACAGGAGGAAGTAGAGGAACTGGTAATGTAACATCCTGTCCATGACAAGCTCTCTAGGCTGTTATTGGTCTATTAAGAACTGCGGCCAATTGAATGCGAACTCATCCCTGCACATGACAAGCTTTGTGGATCTAGAGGTGAAGTTAACTCACGAGAATTCCTGACTCTGGTTACAGTAAATCTCCGTTGAGTTGTGGGCCCACGGTACCCCCTTCGTAGACTTAGTTAGGGCATCTTCTCACCTAGTGGTTATTCTTCTTATTATCCGTAACCTGTAATAAGCATTTCTTCCCATTCAGTTTAGAGTTAATTTATCAAAAGTTTTTGAATAGTCAGACCCCCGCATCTTTGGTCCAGGGGTTCTTCTTTCCTTATTTTTACCTGTTTCTCGACTATCATTTCTCTAAGACGGTGATACGTGTTTGACAGACAAATCATCAAGTGGAGTGTTCGTGTCAGTTTCAATTCAAACTTCTTCAAACTGGACGTAGTGAAGGGTCCAGCGTTAAACTACTATTTTCATTTCAAGAAATGAAGTTAATGACGACAGAAGCGTTCCGATGATCAATCAGTTCTATAGAAAGTGCGTTGATTCTATATGATACTTGCGTGATGATCAGTTACGAGTCATACAATCTATTATAATGTTATTCTTTGCACGTAGATGATCACTGCATATAGCTTGGTTGATTTGCTTTCCAAACTTCGCACTTGAAATTATTTTGGGTCTTTATTCTCATCTTTCATGGCATGTGCATCATTAACTACATTTGTTTTCATAATGATTACTTGTCCTTTTGTTTCATTTCATGCATTGGACCTAAGGGTATGTCTTGCTTTATGAACTATTTCAATCATTTTTTTGTAACGGTGATCATATTATCTATCATGTTAATCTTCTCATTGTGACCTAAATTCACGCACACCGTCCAAGTGAATCGTCTAATCTGAGATTCATCTCCTCTTATGGATAGATCTGGCTACCCTGAACCCAAAAAGAATCCAAACAAGCCATTTGGAGTTTCTCTCGCAAAACCTCAAACGAAATTTGGGCGTAAGAAGCTGAAATTTGATGTAAATCGACCCTTATGACTCAAATTCGCTCATCACATCCAAACCAACAACCCAATTCACGTACGGTCTTCTCCTCTATGTATATGAAGACTCTTTGATCACATCGACACTAATAACAAAGAGCTTGATCCACAAATCGTCAAGAACAACGGAACTTTTAGTCGCAAGCGCACAAAAAATTGATGTAAATGTCTCTCGGTGAGTCAATTTTTCTCAGAACTCCCAATCCTGCCAAAGAAAATCTGATTGTCTTCAATTTCTTGTAGAACTGGGTGTTCTAATCTCGATGGATCTAAGAACAACAAGTTTAGACTCCATAACGATCCGAACTGCCCAACTCTCTTTCACAAGTCACTGAAGTGTCCAATCCTCTCTCCTTGCATCTCAATTTTGCCCAAATCTCAAATCTCAAACCCCAACCCTCAATCCGTCTCTACACGAACTGTATGTTTCAATGCATAGCTCGAATAACTATGAATCGAATGACGTCTTGTGCGCTTGCATTGAAATCATCAATCTCTCAAAACCTCCGTTGTTAGCACGTAGGTTCATGCTAACACCTTAGCATTTAATAGCGATAGATCATAGATTTTATCGAGGGCCCAAGGAGTCCGACCGATAGATGAATTATAAATACCATAAAGTATTATTTTAGCACATAGCGAATGAGAAGATCCTATTCCATTGTTGATGGATAAATACTGTGATGAAATTAAATTTTCCTTCAATATTTTCTGGATGTCATAGAGAAACATTTGATAAAGAGAGTTATCATCTACGATAGTGCAGTTCGAGAGACAACTTATAAAGATAATTTGTTTCTACACATCATTTAAATTTATATTGAAACCAGCTAAAATATACATTGTGCAAGTTATATCTGTGGTTCATTTCACTTTACAAGATTACATCTGAAATCTTGATAGTGTGTCAACAATTTCAGAAATTCGTAAAGAAGAATCATTTAATAACTTATGACATGAGAAATTATGTATAGAGAATTATAATTATTATGTTTTTCTCGGAACTACTTGCAAAAAGTAAGAGAATATATGTTTGTCATGCTACATCAAGTATGTCTACCTACATTATTTATAACTTTCTCGTCGACTGAAACTAGATGGTCATCACTTGTTCAGTGTTTGATACACTTTAATAATAAAAAGAAAATCCTCTAAATTTACCATCTTCAAATTTGACAACTTAGTAATGATCGAACTAGTTGAATTCAAAATTATCTAATTATTATGGTGAGAAATTATTATTATAGAATGACACGTCTTAAAAAGCTTCTTAAAGATGCATTTGATCAAAGCATATTAGGTGTAGTTGTTGAATAATTTTGTGTGACATGGTTTCAAAGGGGGGATTGCACATGATCATGCATTAATATGAAATAAAAAATTGCATATCTTCAGATCAATATATATTTGGTGCAATGAAGAATAAATATCACAAACATAAACATAACATCCTTATAACTTCTTTCTTCCGTACAGTTTGGATGTACTTGTTATTTTGAATATTGTAGTCATTCAACTACTTTAACAACATGATATGTCTTCTAACACTTTGTTTGCTTTCTACAATTTACTGCTTTTCATGTAAGACATGCTAACATTCTTGACGATACAAGAGTAGTTGTATTTGTCATGTAAAATATTATTACAACACATCACCACCGTACTCAAACAATAGCATTATAGTTGAATATTTGTCTTAGCTCGCATTTGAATATTTTTATGTTTTTGGATGAAGTTCTATACCAAGAAAACTAAACTATGCAATCTATTATCACAACAACCTTTTAAGCTCAATCTTCATGTTCATGATCCAAGTAGTGCATGAACAATGTTTACTTTCAACAAAAGCGTATGCTCTCCACTTAAAATTTATGTGATGGTCTCAAAGACAATACTTTTGAAAATTTTGTAGTTATCTCGTAGAGAAATGATATCTTACTGAAGACTGCTTACCTTGTGCATGACTCAAAATACACGAATAGCTGATATTTTTTACGACGTTGTGGATCATGATTGCTTGCAAACAATAACCATAACTTGTCTTGGGAATCTTTCTGATGTTTTCACTGACAAGTTCAAGGAGAAAAAACAATTGTGTGTCACCGGATGCAATAACAAGAGCTCTAATAAAAAAACATGAAGATGTTGACAAAGTTGAACCCTTCATCTGTTGTTGTGGCGCATGATCTTCATCCACTCGACCTTATGTTATCACCGATGACACAACTGTAGCATTCAAGAGATGAATGCACATAACATATATTACTATAAGTGTTGTAGTTTGCATCGATATCGTATGAGAAGTCGGCTTAACACATCATAGCAATGTAGTAAATAGTGACAAATAAGACGATCTCATAATGATATGTTTTGATGAAGCTCCTTGACGATATTATGACAAATCGAAGTGAATTTTTTCAACCAAGAGACCATAATCCATTGTCTTCAAAAACTTCAGTGTGAAATTCTCAGATTTGAGTGCTCTTCGTGTTGTAGGGCATATCATAGTCATGAGTCTCGAAGATGTAGATAAGCAAAAGATCTTTCAAACAATTTCCAAGAAACAATGCATGAGTAATCATGAAATCAAAATGGTGAACGTTCATATTATTGTAATGTATTTTGTTCCTTTTTCACCACGTTGTTTTACTAACGAAAGATGTTCTTGTGTAGCTTACAAAAACATTGAAGATCAGTGTGTCATGTGCACCACCTTTTCATAAACTCTATTAAAACTTTGATTTCTCTGACTACGCAACGAGTGAAGATGTTTTTTACTGCAAATATTAGCAAAAAATGCATTGAATGATGAACAGATCTTTGATTATGACATATTCCACACAAAATATGAAGTACTATAAGTACATGCCAAAGATCCTTGGATCTTTGCTTTAGCAAGAATGATGACAAAGCAGTTTGTCTACTTTGAAATTATGACGCATCACTTTTATTGACATCGATATAGATAAAAGAAAGCTTTATTCTATCATTCTTTGAACATAAGATATGAGAATCAAGCTCGCAAATCAACTCTGTCAGACAAATCTGTTTAAGAACACCAAGATACTGGTATAAAAAATTCATGATAAAACCTCCGGGTGAAATATTCAGTCCATCCATATTTGCATCAGTTGACTTAAAATTACATTGAAACATCTCATTCGAATTAGTTTAGTGCAACTTCTTACCTACTATGCTCTATTGCATGTCAGTCCAAGCATTTGAAATCACACAAAAATATACTCCGTAAAGCATCATGACTCGAGCTAGACCAAGTGAGTTCATAAGAAATTTAATGTTATTGTCATTTCTTTTCCACAAAATCTAACCACCAACTACTCATTATTATTTATTCTGCACAAACTACATATTGAGACAAAAGCCCACAAACGTGTTACGTATGATCTCACAACTTGGAACAAAGAGAGTTTGAGATATGAAGTAACTCTAAACAACATAATTCTTTCGATTTCAACATTCTTGCTTGTATCTAAATGTTCATGTGATGTAGTTTTCTTTTTACATGAAACTTTTATTCTACTATGTTTAGTAATTACTTTTGAACTCCAAAACTTGATTTCTAAATCAAAATTCAATTGTGGACTCAACACTAGACACTTGACATATTTCATTCCCAATTCATTTTACTTTTGCTATTCATGAGCATGTGTGCAAATCACAAAAGATCTTTATATCGATAAACACTTTCATATATTCGCAAAATTCTATCAACACTTTTGCATGCTGAGCACTTCTTCATATTCATCAGTAAGATATTGTAGTAGTCATGATGATACATAAGAAGAAACTATAGTTATTGACTGAGTGATTAGTTATGTATAGAACGTTATGTTATCTTCTTTAGACGTTTTCTCTTTGAAGTTTGAGCAGAACTCTCAGTAGTATTTTTGCTTCTAACACCATAATCGAAACATCTTTATCATTTTTTCCGTTTACTATCTCCACCTTTTAAGAACAAAGAGATTGATATTAAAAAATCACTATGTCTCATGTAATCGAATCGTGAAAGTTATATGGAATTATGTATATAACAAAGATGACTATAATTGAGTGACAACATTTAGGAAGATGAGATGTCAGCTAAATAAACCTTAAAGTAATCAAAATGAATGCAAAAGATTGTCAAACTTTAGAACTAGTCGTACTTTTGTAAAAAAGAGAATGAAGACAGTAAAAGAGAATAGCTAATCCTAATGAAAATTAGATTATGGATAGAGAAAGCGCATATCTGTATATTAAAGTTGAACATGCCAATTCTATTGCTCTAGTTGCGCAAGTTGTACCTGAACAAAGTTGAACTTGTGTACTTTGAAGAGAAAGTTCATGAACAATAGATAATTAAAATCACAAATATCTCTTATTCCGTCAACTTGACAAGACGAAAAATTGACAGTCAAAGATAAGAAACTTCAGAGTCAATCTTGAACAATACATCTTTATCAATAACGTACATATATGTGATCGATGGAACGGTGGTGCTTGATCAAGTTTGTTCTCACCAAACAAATATTGTGTTCTCGTCATTACGAACACCGTCACAATCATATATGTTAATTATCAAGTGCGCTCCTCCTGTTTTCTCGGCATAATCATCAATCAAATATTATCATAGTCGTGATAACACATATAAGAAAAACTAACATAAGAGAATTATTAGTAGTGTTCAAATCAAAGTGCTATGCTTCAATGGAATTGCAGGACTATGCATTTGAGATTTATCCAATCTAAATTCCTCCTCCATTCCTCTAATGTTTATATAATATGATAAATACACTCATAGAAAAAACTATATTTCTTTTAATAGGATTCATAATTGAATGATAGCTATACATAATCTATCAAAGTATAAGTTCAAACTAATTTAGGTCAATCATAGTTTAAATGTAAAACTATGCTACATCAAATCCCAGTTGCAGGTATAAAAATAAAGATTTTGTTTCTTCGTGTTTACTTTTGGTTAAGGAAAAGATATTGTTTTGTTTCAAAACATCATCAGAATTTATTTAATATTTTCAGTAGATGTTAGAATAATTAATAATAATCACATAGCGTAAAGCTATGAGAGAGCTATGGTTTAAATCATAATGTAATAGATTCAGTTATTGCAAAAAAAACATTCTTAACAAAATTAAGTTCATGTATAAATATTTAACTTTGTTTTCCTCAGACAGCCTATCCGCACAATGAAACCTTCCGGTTTACAATATACATATATAAGAGAGCTGGGTTTTAAATCGAAACTCTTTGTATCTAAAACGACAAAAAAATCACTCCTTCGTCTCTGCTTTTTGTCTTCTTCTTAGTGGAGAAATATACTATTACCTATGCAAATGCATAACAAAAACTAACGAAAGAGAATTTTATAGATGATTATTCGATATACAGTCTCATATATGAAAGTCTCGCACTTATGAATGCCTATCCTTGTGAATGAACTCTTAGCTCAACAATAAACACTTTCTACCGTGAATAGAATCGAGAAAACCTCCTAGCAGAAAAGCCTTTACTATTGAATATGAATCTTAACTATATGAGTCTAGCATTTGTTACTTGTACTTTAGTTCTTTGAATTTCTTAATATCCATCCCCACGGCCTTGTATAGTGAATGTAAAAAGGGACCCTCCATTACGTGCTTAGCTGCCGTCTCATTCATCACAATAAATTTAACGATATCTGAATAGTGTCATACGGCCTTCCTTTACATTATTCGCGTTATTATACGAACGTCTTTCACGCTTGCTATTCGACGAAGGACTGCCAAAATGTAAGTTTTCAAGATGATCTTCCATTCTTTGCGTGAACGCTATTCGCCGGACTGTCAAACTTGTTCTTTCTTCCTCTACGTCACCATCTTGTTGCGAGCGAGATCAGGATCGTCTGGCAAACTTCTGTTTGCTTCCTCTACGTCGCATTATCTCTGCTGCGAGTGATTTGTCACTTGCAGCAGACTTGTTCTTTCTTTTTCTACGTCGCATGCTGAGAAGTGGACTGCATCAAGACGACGTCGGGATCGTCTTGCTGCGATATCGGGATTGTCTTGCTACCAGCAATTACGACTTTGCTCAATTATGCTTTCTATGCGTCACGTTGTCGGAGTGTGACCCGTCTACCTAGGAAAGCGCCGGGCTTCTGTCTGTGGTTGTTCACTCAAGAGGTTGGCTTTCAGGTTACAACAGGGGCTATAAACACTCACACAGATGTGTAAGATCTAGTAATATACCCAGAAGGCGAAATTCAGGTCTAGCTGGCAGTAATAGGATCCGGCGGTGAACTTTGACACTCACGGAGAGAAAAACTATGAAGGTTTAGACTTCTAAACTTCTAAGGGTTTAAACTTCCCCTACATGCAAATGAGGTACTACTGAACTCACAGACGAAGTTTCAGCCTGAGATCAAATTCTGACACGGAGATATGAACAGAAAAGTTTTGAGCAAGAAAACTACGGCAATTTCTGGTACCTAGATGGCTATTTCGACCTATAACAGGAGTTTGGCTCGATCAATTTCGAAGTTTCTTACAGGATTTGCAGTTCACAGCTTGCTGAACACTCATGTGAAGTTGGGACTCCTGATTGTTTGTAGAACTCTAGATCTCCTTCCTTGAAGTTGCTGCTCTAGATTAAGAGCTTTTCAGACCCCCTCGGCTTCAGCGGCCGCCCTGAATTACTCAGTCACTCAATCGATATGAAACTTTTTGTGAAATCGTAGCCTTGCTGGCAGAGAACACAACCTCGAAGTTTTGAAGCAATTTCCTCAAATCTGCTGCGAGTGACACTGAAAACCCTAAAGCCAACAAAAGTGATTCAATTCTAGCACAATTCGAACTTCAATTGGTCATAACTTTGTCTTTATTGCATCAAATCGATCTAAAATTTCACTGGAAGTGCTTGGCATGACGAGCCCTCTCTCCCTGTGCTCTCAGATTTCGAAGATCCCTCACCAAATGCTCAAACTCTCCTTTAGAGCTCTGTTTCTAAATTTAGAGTTAAACTAAAGACAAAAACAGACCAATGGGAGTTCATAGCTCCACTTGGTTGTCCTTTAGTGCCCTAATCCACGTGGTAACTCAATTTCACTCAAAGGCTACCACGTCAGCCCCTAAAGTGCCAGCGTAAATCTTAAACTTCACGCGAAGGCATGTAAAATAACACGTAACCCTAAAAGATAACTTAACCAATCTAGAAAGCGTGCATGGGCGACAAGTAAGTACAACCCATGAGCTTAAATCTCTATCAGCATGGAAACCTTAAGTTATGTACTTTCACAACATAGATAAGCATGATATCATTTGCACAAGCGCGGTGTCAACACCGTATGCAAAGGTGTCGAACATATGTATAAAGGAATAGAAGTAATATGAGCTAACTTCTATAACTACTAAATTCAAGCATCGGAGTAGAAGTCAAGCATGTAGCCGCCAAGTAGCGCGACAACGTAATCTCTGCTGCGAACGATTCATCGCTTGCTTCATTCTGCTTCTTCTAGATCGCTGCTTCTATTGCACGGCGTGCTGTGTTCGAGACACACTGTTTCTTTCTCGTTTGGCTTGGCAAATTGCATGGTTTTCATGAAAACTTTGCCTGCGTCACGTTTTCTATCCGTGTCGTCATACTGTTCTTTCTTTTCTTTCGCTTCTGCTCTTTTGCCGTCGACTTTTCTATTTTGTGTAACTGCTCATGTTGTTCGAGAAGAAACATCAATGCATCGATCGGGCTCGTTGGAGAGTGCTATTTTCATCTAGCAGTAGCACTGAAATCACTTCACCTTATCTTTTTTGTCTATGTCTTTGCTTCAGTTACATGCATTTCGGTGATAGAGCTCAAGCACCGCAGCTTGTTCGAATGTCTCGATCATCTCCTTCTCCGATACCTGATCCAAATCCATCTCCGTCTTGTAACATCTCAAGTACTTTGAGATGTCTCTCCCACCAAATAGATCAAACTTGTCAATCACCCTTCCAAGCGCCTTCTTCCCCAAAGCCTCCTTTTGTTGGTTCTCTTGCTTTTGCCGCAAAAACAAAGTGAAGGCTTCAAACAAACGTGCAGTTGCTGCATCCAACTGCACCCTTGGTATCCCCTCTGATCCGTCCATCCCGTCCATAGTCATGGCTCGTCCCATCGTCCCATCCTCCCATGATCCCAATCGTCTACAAATCCATCATCCTAGGTCCGCAACATCCTCCCGAACAACAGTATCCATCCTCATCCTCGTTCATGATTGTTGATCTCTTCTATCCAGTTCACACACAGAAGAAAGCTCCACTCCAAACCTTCACGTCGAGTTCACCACCGATGTCGTGTCGGATATTACGTGAAAGATGTCTAGGAAAACTCGAGGTTCCTGGTTGTGGAGATGCTGTCTGTGCTGAAACAGAGACAAGACAGAGAAAAACAACCACGAACACGAACGCTGTGATATATACCAACTCCAAATGTATGTACACTGCCGGTTCTTTCTCCTAAGAGCACAGAACTGAAAACAGACAAGAGCGGTCTGTAATCTGCTTCAAAGCCCTTAAAAACAACCCTTGAATCACAACCCTGACCCAAAAACACCGAAGCGTAGCTCAAAGCAAGAGAAACTTCCCTTTGCTAACAAGCAGAGCCACAGCAGTATCACGCGATCCAAACCGAAGTCCACCACATCCATGTACAAGTTCTTAGCTAAAGCTAGCTACCACAAGCTGTATACAGCCAACCAGAACTCTAACGAACTCAAAAGAGCAAAATCCGTAGCGAAGAAATCAAAATCTATCTGTGGACTTCCTTCTTTCGTCGAACGGACTTCAGATGTCGATAGGGTCTCCTCTGCTGACTCCATTAACCCAAGAAACCTTCAAATCCGACTCATGATAGCCGAGATATAGCCGATTTTCGGTTGCAGGTGATCGAACCTTCAAAAACTCTTCCATGCGGCTTAAAATCGCACACACCGCACAAACGGATCGTCTAAACTGATATACGTCTTCTCTGGTTGGTAGATCTAGCTACCTTGAACCCAACAAGATTCCAAACAAGCCGTTTGGAGTTCCTCTTGCAAAACCACACGAGAAATTTGGTCGCAGGTTGCAAAAAACTGACGTAATTAGACTCCCTGCGGCTTAAACTCGCTCACCACATCCAAACCAACAATCCAATTCACGTACAGTCTTCTCCTATGCGTAGATGAAGATCCCTGATCGCATAGACACCAAGAACGAAGAGCTTGGCTCACCGATCGCGAAGAACAACCCAGGTCGCAGGCGAACGAAAATCTGATGTAAGCGCTTCCCTGCGAACCGATTTCACTCAGAACTCCCAAACCGCTCGATGAAACTTCGTATCGTCTTCAATTTCCTGTAGAACTCGATGTTCTGATCCTGATGGATTAAAGGACAGCAAGTTTGGACTTCGGAACGGTCCGAACGGTCCAACTCTCCTTCACAGGTAACTGAAATCTCCAAATCTCCCTCCTGTGTCTCAATTTCTCTTAGTACACATCCCCCGATCCGCCTCTTCACAAACCGTCTTAACTTTTGCGTAGCTTGCTCAGATCTGAACGCAACGACGCCTTGCGCGCTTGCATTGGACCTCCAAATCTCTCCAACCGTCCGTTGACAGGTCGCAGGCGCAAGCTAACCCCTAAGCTACCCCCTTGTCACATTCTCTGTACGTACGAAGTTCTCTCATCATAATGAGGAAGCAGGCCCCTTGCGTCTTTAATATAACGCCTGGGGCTGCAAATACCAATCAGCAAGTAACTAGGACTTAGCTTGATTTTGCCTTCTTTCAAATCGCATAACTTCTCCAGTAGGTGTCCAAATGAAGTAGACAAGATGCCCATGGAAAGCTGACAAAGAGCTCTACCCATCTATGTGATAAAAGTGAAGATCCGAAGTGGTGCCAAAAGCTCGTAAGCTTGGACCTAGCTTGTTTTCTCCATCTTTCGAGTCCTGTAACTTCTCCACTAGGCGTCCAAACGAAGTAGACAAAGTGCCTATGGAAAGCTTATAACGAGCTCTACCCATCTATGCAATGAAAATGGAGATCATAAATGATGCCAAAAGCCCGTAAGCTAGGGCTTAGTTTGTCTTACCCATAAGTGTCTTTGGAGCGACAAAAGTGGAAATTTGATTTTCATGTAGGAGCCGGTCCACGACACGACATTGACCCCCTCCAAACTTGTGCATATTCCGGTATGCACCAGAGATACCAACCAAGGAGTGGACCGACACGCACACTCGTTTTCATCTTGTCATCCTCTCTCCCATCTTAGTCAACTTCATCCTCAAGGTTGCAACCTGATCGTCATCTTGAAGTTGCTATCCTGGGATGATCCTCCCTAGATCCATGC
Source organism: Asterella californica (assembly GCA_036924285.1). Taxonomy (NCBI): domain Eukaryota; kingdom Viridiplantae; phylum Streptophyta; class Marchantiopsida; order Marchantiales; family Aytoniaceae; genus Asterella; species Asterella californica. Next base: position 2,752,150 of record JAYKYS010000013.1, read on the forward strand.
TTATCGACCTTCACCTCGAACCTCGCATCCAATCACCCTCTCTAAATCTACACATCTTTCAATATGCGAAGACATAGAAAGAATAACTTATCATACCATAGAAATGTCTTCCATCCGCCTTGTAGAACTTCACCGTCGAGGTTTGTGACCCAAGTGTTGTAGTAGACATCATCCATGAATCCAATCATCATCATATATCTAACTGTAACCCTCAACCTCAAGTCGATACATGTCATCGTACCTAATCCTCTCTTCTTTTCTGGTTTTCTGAAAAAAGAACCACACTCCTGCAAGTAAAATCCTCAACCGCAACCATCATTATCTCGCTGTACAATGATATCCTCCTCAACCATCATCCTCCTTGATCTCTTCTTCTGAAAATCCTCACAACCTCCCAAGCATCACTCTCTCAACCCAAATCATCTTCAGCAATGGCTTCTACCTTGTAAGCCATACTTACCCATCATCCTATACCCGTAGTCTCGAGAGCATCCATCCACTCTCTTTCACCCTTAGCATGTCTGTCCTTGATGATGTCAATGATGACATCATGAACTCTCTTTGTAGCTGCACCCAAGACCTCCCGTGGTAGGAACTCAACCTGTGCATTTTGAATGTGCTCCTCCCAACCTCCCTTCACATCCATCATTGTACCAGTATCTGATTGTTGTTTGGATGCAACTAGATCACTCATATCCGCTTTCTGCATCTCAACCATCTCCTCCGATTGTGAAGAATCGTCCTCCATTGCCAGTTCAGGAAGAATGGTTTCCTGTTGAACCTTATCCTCCTCAGCTTGCTTCCTTGAAGAAGTATCTTGTTGGCCCTTCTTCTCGCATTGCATCGTGGATGCAATATCCAACTTGAGCTCGCTTGAATCCACATGCTCATCCAAACCATCTCTATGGATATCATGCTCAATCTCCTCCACCCTAGCACCATAACTTGTAGCTTCGATAGCTACAATTGCATGTGCCGCAAAGTAATCATCCACAATCTTCTTCATCCCTCCTTTACCAACATTGGCTTGAAAGAGAGTACCCGTACTTCTGAACCGAACATCTCCATCCTTCCAAGAAATAACCTCTCGCTGCAAAGACTCTGCAAAGTCGATGCAGTCTTCTCGTTGATGGTTAGTACCATCACACCACACACACTGATGTACCCAAGTTGGTTTGGGTACAAGTTCTGTCTTGATCAACGATCCCTTATCCTCCAACCTAGTAACCTAAGCTTGTAGATCTTGCATCTTTTGCCGTAGGTCCTCAATGGTTGGATCCTTCTCCTCTACAACCACAACTGGAAGTTGAACCTCAAATACTACCTGAACTGGTGTGGTAGTCAGCAATACAGGTGTCGACCTGGTAACCCTTTCCCTTGTATGTCTCCAAACAAGAAGCTCAATTGCTTCATGCACAACCTTCCAATTTCTTGTCAACCCTTCTTCTTCCTCTCCATCTTCCAGAAGTAGCTCCAACCGCTCTTGCCATGGTTCATCAGCAGCTTGAAGAAACAACTCTGTCTTGTACGTCTCCAAGGTTAGCTTGTCCACCCGAGGTAGTTGAGAGAATTGTCTCTCAAACTCCTTTAACAGCTCTGTAAGATGTAAATCCTTGTTAGGTCGATTGACCCATTCCAAAAATGATTTCTTGGTTACTCTATCTGAGTTTCCCAAGAAATACTCCTCCATCAGCGCATGTGAAAATGTATCCCAGTTCCTCCCAAAACTCTTTGTTAGACCCTTCACATGCTCCCTTATCTCAAGCACCGTAGCGAGTTCGAATGTCCGATCGTCTCCTTCTCCGATACCTGATCCAAATCCATCTCCGTCTTGTAACATCTCAAGTACTTTGAGATGTCTCTCCCACCAAATAGATCGAACTTGTCGATCATCCTTCCAAGCGCCTTCTTTCCCAAAGCCTCCTTTTGTTGGTTCTCTTGCTTTTGTCGCAAAAACAAAGTGAAGGCTTCAAACAAACGTGCAGTTGCTGCATCCAACTGCACCCTTGGTATCCCTTATGATCCGTCCATTCCGTCCATAGTCATGGCTCGTCCCATCGTCCCATCCTCCCATGATCTCAATCGTCTACAAATCCATCATCCTAGGTCCGCAACATCCTCCCAAACAACAATATCCATCCTCATCCTCGTTCATGATTGCTGATCTCTTCTGCCCAATTCACACACAGAAGAAATCTCCACCCAGACCTTCACGTCGAGTTCACCACCGATGTCGTGTCGGATATTGCATGAAGGATGTCCAAGAAAACATGAGGTTCCTCGTTGTGGAGATGCTGTCTGTGTTGAAATAGAGACAAGACAGAGAAAAACAACCACGAACACTAACGCTGCGATATATACCAACTCCAAATGTATGTACACTGCCGGTTCTTTCTTCTAAGAGCACATAACTGAAAAACACACCAGAGCGGTCTGTAATCTGCTTCAAAGCCCTTAAAAACAACCCTTGAATCACAACCCTGACCCAAAAACATCAAAGTGTAGTTCAAAGCAAGAGAAACTTCCCTTTGTTAACAAGCAGAGCCACAGTAGTATCACGCTGTCGTGTCGGATATTGCGTGAAGGATGTCTAAGAAAACGCAAGGTTCCTTGCTGTGGAGATGTTGTGTGCTGAAATAGAGACAAGACAGAAAAACAACCACGAAAACGAACGCTGCGATATATACACTCCAAATGTATGTACACTGCCGGTTCTTTCTCCTAAGAGAACAGAACTGAGAACCAGACGAGACCAGTCTGTAACCTGCTTCAAAAGCCCTTAAAAACAACTCTTGAATCACAACCCTGACCCAAAACCACCGAAGTGTAACTCAAAGCAAGAGAAACTTTTCTTTGCTAACAAACAGAGCCACAACAGTATCACGCGATCCAAACCCAAGTCCAAACCACATCCATGTATAAGCTCTTAGCTAAAGCTAGCTACCACAAGCTGTATACAACCAACCAGAACTCTAATGAACTCAAAAGAGCAAAATTCATGACGAAGGAACTGAAAAAGATCTATCTGTGGACTTCCTCCTTTCGCTGAATGGACTTCAGATGTCGATAGGATCTCCTCCGCTGACTCCGTTAACCTAGGAAACCTTCAGATCTGACTCCCAACAGCCAAGATATCGTCGATTTTCGGTCGCAGGTGACTGAACCTTCAAAAATTCCTCCCTGCGGCTTAAAACCGCACACACCGCACAAACGGATTGTCTAAACTGATATCCGTCTTCCATGGTAGATAGATCTAACTACCCTGAACCCAACAAGACTCCAAACAAGTCGTTTGGAGTTCGCCTTGCAAAACCACGCAAGAAATTTGGTCGCAGGTTGCAAAAAACTGACGTAAATCAGCTCCTTGCGGCTCAAACTTGCTCACCACACCCAAACCAACAATCCAATTCACGTACAATCTTCTCCTATGCGTACATGAAGACTCCCTGATCGCGTAGGCACCAAGAACAAAGAGCTTGACTCACCGATCGTGAAGAACAATCTAATCTCAGGTCGGAGGCAAACAAAAATCTAATGTAAGAGCTTCCCTGCGAGCCAATTTCACTCAAAACTCCCAAACCGTCCGATGAAACTTCGTATCGTCTTCAATTTCCTGAAGAACTCGTTGTTCTGATCCCGTTGGATCCAAGGACAACAAGTTTGGACTCCGAAACGGTCCGAACGGTCCAACTCTCCTTCACAGATAACTGAAAACTCCAAATCTACTTCTTGCGTCTCAATTTCTCTCAGTACACAACCTCCGATCCGTCTCTTCTCAAACCGTCTAAACCTATGCGTAGCCTGCACAGATTTGAACCCGATGACACCTTGCGCGCGTTATCGTATAACGTGTTTTTCTGTCTAGAAATACACGGGGTATATGGCTGTGCAGAGGTATGTGGATTGACAAGGTTGGATCTAGATCTGGATGTTTCCACTCAAATGTTTCACTATCTACTCTTCTAGCCTGAGTGACCTTGTATCTGCTCGTCTCAAGTTTAAAGCTTGCTACGATCCAAGGTTACGTATATGTTGCATAAACTTGTGTTACAAACAGATCTTTTGTATTCTAACTAAAAATACTCAGATCTGTATTATCTAACTGAAGTTATTCCTCTATATCACTGGAAGCCTGACTTCTGAATAGCTCCCCAGTGACGCTAACTGCCCATCAATCCAACTATCACAACTTCATAGTACAACCAGAAGATGCTATAAGATCACTCAATCAACTTGATAGAGTATCGATACAACTTGCTTTACACCCTGGTCTACCAAGCATTCCAGCAAGGTAAAGCATGCATACTCCAAAACACTATTCAGATCTCAATATATCACCAACGGCGGTAGTACCTGGCAGCTCCGAGAATCCAAACAGCGGCTTAAGACTCATGGCGACTCCGTTCTCCTTCATCACCAAGAGCTGAAATCAGCCCCACACCCTCCAATGTCGAATTGCATGCAGGCATGGCAGTTTCAGCAACAAACTCCTCTCCAAATTGATCGAAAATGACCAAAATGATCATAGATGATACCGAAAAACCTGAAATTGCTAATAACAGAAGTATTTACGAACTTTGAGACCTCAGTCCTTCCAAACCACTCGACCAATGATGATCAAACTTCACAGGAAGCTTGATTGGACCCTTCACTCCTACCCTGAACAATTTTCAGGTCGAAATCTCAAACCAATTCTCAGATATGGATCAAACCGTAATCTGTGCTAACTTTAGAGCTTTACAGACCCAGGTACATTTGATCCAAGATTCTGAACAAATTACTCGACCATTTGAGATGAAACTTCCCAAGTATCTTACTGATAAGACATTCTTCAATCCTGGAAAGTTTCACTCAGAAATTCGACTCAGATCTTAAGCAATAGCAAACTATCCATGGCTATCACAGTTCGCTGTCCTCGCCTTATCCCATCTGCACTTCTCAACTTCAATCGGTCGGTTCAGAATCCAAATCGATCAAGAACCTGACGAAATTGATATCAAAATGATCAGCACGTCGTCAGCTCTCCAACCCAACAGACAGCTCCTCAAAACTCCTCGCGAGTCTCTCGGAACAACCAGAAACGTAGCAGTAGGTACGAATTTCACCCCCTCCACTCAATCGATCATAACGCGCTCATACTTTCATCAAATCGATCGATTCTTCAACCCAGATTGTAGCCCCGGTCGAGAGCTCTCCAACCATACCCTTCGTTTCGCGATTGGACCTCTGAAGCCTCCAGAACCACAGAAACGTCGCGAGGATCAGCTAGAACACCATTGACCAAAAAATGGACCAATAAGAGCAAAAAGATCTTTTCTTTTGTCTTTTCTCCACTCAACTTTTTCCCCTAGAACGAATTTTTACTCTCCAAGGAGACACAAGACATCAACAACACTCTAAGACCTCAAAAATCCTTCAGATATGTCGATGGATTCTTCGCGGTCCGTAACTACAAAGAAAGAAACCAGAATGAAATCAGTGAGCTGCAGACTAATACAACGTCAATATTACAACTTGGAAACGTTCTACAATAAAAGGTATGACAAAAGGAAACGGTGAAGCTATCACTCGATTGTAATATTCTTGCCCGAAGTTTCTCACGATCCAAACCCCATGATTGATCTTCGGTCTGCAATGGCACCGGACATCGACCCAAAGATTGAAAGGAACGTTCGATGGATAGTTGAGATCCATTGTTCCTCACACCAAAATGTACACCGTCATATCCCAAGTCTCTCCGTATGTTACGATTGGAAGGATCACCGGAAGCTGTAACTCCATCACTCTCCCCATGAACTCATCACCAAAGTACGCAACTAACCACTGTCGAAAGTGATCGCGGTGGATGCAATGAAGCTTGATGTGAAACGGATTCGGGAAAGGAAGATCCGGAGCCGGTAACACACCTCCGTCCATAACCACCACTCCTGCAGTTCCTCACTCCTCCATGCAGACCACCGAGAACCTTTACGAATCACCCGTTGAGAGAGAATGTCGTATGAACCTTCGACCCACCAGTTTATACACAAATGCGGCGACAAGGACCACTAAAGTGAACGCGCACAGATCGATGACTTGGCACGTTCCTCTACCGTGCGATCACTTAAACAGATAATCACAAACGTGGCACTCATCACACCGTTCGGCGAGTTACCCAATACGGTTCACGAAACACGAAAAAGAAACACAACATAGGTTACACAAGAATTTCACACAGGAGCCGAACCACAACACGACATCCACCCCTTCTAAACCTGCGCATCCTCTGGTATGCGCCAACACTCACAAGTTGTGGTCGGCATCACACTATATCTTCATCTTCTTCACTGATGTTGTCGTTAGCAATATCTTCGTCATCCAAATCTTCTCCGTCATCATCCAAGATATCAAACTCAGCTCCGACTTCCTCCATGCTTATTCCTTCATCTCGCTTCTTGAAGAGTTTCACACGCTTGCCTGCAATGGGAACCTTGAGCTCTGCCCCATCAAGCTCTCTTAATGAATATGTGGCATTGTCAAGCACGACAAGAACCACATACGGACCAAACCTTCGCTTAGAGAATTTTCTAAGCGCACTGTGTTGGTTGTCCAAGCTACTATCGTAGACCAACACCCAATCTCCTTCTTTAATCTCCTTCGGCCTTAATCGATGACGCTTATCGAATCTGTCTTTGTTTCTCAAGCGCGCCTCTTTCAGCTTGTCCAATGCAATCTCTACATCTTCAGGTCTTCTCTCTAGTTGACGGATTCGGACAGCAAGAAGATCTTCTGTAGACATACCATCCTCCCAAGGTAGAACACTCCAAGTGAATATGTGCTCCTCAATGGGCATGATAGGTTTCTGCCCCTGCATCAACTCCGCCGGCATATATCTCGTAACTGAACTATGAGTCGAACGATCAGCCCATAATGCAAACGGAAGAAATCTTGGCCATTCTCTTGCCCTCCCCTTGCAAGCTTTCACAATAGCTTTCACAATAGGAGGATGGAAGAAATCTTGGCCATTCTCTTGCCCTCCCCTTGCAAGCTTTCACAATAGCTTTCACAATAGGAGGATGACCACGTTCACTCTTCGCATTACCTTCCGGATTGTAGGCTGTGGTGAGAGCTAACTTCACACCACACCTCTTGAAGAACGCTTTAGCCTCATCATTGTTCAGCTCCCCTCGATCAGCCGTGATCTTCCCAACACAACCATATCTACAAATCACATCTTCCAACAAGAATTTGCAGACTCTCTCTGTGGATTTTGTCCGTAAGGCTCGCCCTTCCACTTGGTTGGACAAATCCTCACGTGCCAAAACTAAGTATCGCATCTGCCATATACCAACTGGCATAATAACAAGATCTACTACCAACTTATAATGCATTGCAAGTGGATAAGTAGGATGTACCATCTCGATGCCGAATTCCTGAATACTCTTGACAAGTTTGGCATGTCTCCACAAATTGAACTACATCTCTGTACATGTTACGCCACCAATATCTCTCCTTCAGCTTTGTAAAGGTGGCATAAATACCTCTATGTCCTGCCCACAAGCTCTCATGAAACTCCTGCATGAGTAACTTCTGCATGTCAACCTTGCACACAACCCTTTGTGGCATCTTACCACCTTGCTTAGCATGTTTCCACAAATAACCACCTTGTAGCAAGTAGTTATAAGCCTTCCTCCTGATTTGTTTAAAGTGGGCATCACTCCATCCTGGCTGTCTAATCAACAGGCTTAGATATCGTCCTATGTCTATCCATTCTTCTTCATATAGCTCCTCCATGAACGGTTTCGAATGCTCACTCTCACCTCCTTGAGCTCTACAGAAAACAGTAGTACCAACATCTTCTGTATCTTCTATCATCTCCTCCTCATCCTCATACCTCGCACGAGATAACATATCAGCTACTGGATTGTTCTTCCCCGCTATGTGTCGGAACTCAGGATTTAAGGACTTGATGTAAGCAATCCAGCGTAGCATAGCAATATCAGGAGTGTTACAGTTTGTAATCATCCCTAATAGTGGTAAACAATCTGTTTCTACTATTACTGGCGCTCCAATCAAATAGTCCTTTTCAGCTTTCATAGCTGTAACTACTCCCCATAACTCTCTCTTCACTTGAGGATAGTTTCTATGTCGCTCACTCAACACCTTTGCTCCAAATCTGACTTCAAACCGATTCTCTTCTTCATCATCTTGTCCTACTGCCCATCCAATGGCTATCGGACTAGTATCAACAGTAAGTATCACTGGTTTGCTATCCTCGTAGCTCACACGACGAAGTACAGGTGGAGAAGATAACAACTGCTTCAGTCTCTGAATCGCCTCAGTATGTCTCTCCTCCCATGCAAACCTCTTGTGCTTTCTCAACAGATCGTAAAGAGGATCAGCCACATGTGCAAAATGTGGAATCCACACATGATAGAAGACACAAGCTCCAAGAAACCTTCTCACCTCTGTTGTTGAACCACAAGTATCCTTCATCCGTCGTATAGCATCCACTTTACCAGGATCAGGCTTGCGTCCAAACCATCCACATAAGTGCTCCACAATCACAACCTCTCGCACTCCAAATGAAGACTTGGCACCTGATAGTGTCAAGTGCGCCTCTTCAAGTCGTGATAAGATTTTATCACAATCTGAAATGTGATCAGCAACAAAGTTTCTACACCCCTTCTGATCCATTGTCTCATCTTTCTCCTCCTCAACGCATCCCTTAATTGGAATGTCATCCAAGAAAGGCATGGTCTTCTCAGGAATGAACTCACGGAGAACCTTGTTAATCCCGTTCATCATGTGCGCTACCGAGTTTGTTGCTCCTTGTGATAGTGTGCACATTCTGACCAACCCCAACGGTGTCCTCATGGTGGTGATATCTCTACTCTGTTCAGCAAGTTGAAACTGATCGTATCCAGAGTAAAGATCTCCTATAGAGTAAATAGCCCTCCCAGCAAACGCTTCAGCAAACTCTCCGACGATAGGTCCTATGCCTGTATTTCTGATGGTCACTTGGTTCACATGTTGCATATCTTGGATGAACCGTAATGCACCACTCTTCTTTGGTACTGTAAACCAACGACTAGAGTATGGTGCAAACGATGGTTCCAAGATCTTCATCTGCATCTTCTCCTTCAAGAGCTCTATGAGTTTCGATAGATGCGCTCTAGGTACAGGAATTGGCCTCAAATCCCAAGGAGCATGTGGAACTGTGAATATGATCATTGGCGCCACAATGCTAGGATCTACACATCCGATTTCTGAGGCTTCAAAAGCAAAAGCTTTCCCGTGCCTAGTTAACATCTCCCTAAACCTATTCTCCTCCACAGACAAAAGAAAATCTGCTGAACCAACCTTCAACTCCTTGAGCGTAGCTTCAGTGAACTTGTGATCGACCCGGCTAAGATCTCTCAAGCTTTTCTCCTTCGAAGATTGTTGGACTCGCTGGTTAGAATCACTAGGTAATGGCTGAGCAACAGGTTTTACCTTCTTGTCTACCGTTTTGTACCTAGTATCAACTCTAACTTCAGGATCTACGAATGACTCTATAGCTGTATAGAGCTCCCTAGAGTGTACTTCCATCACATGATCCTCATCTTCTTGCTCATGCATAGCAAGTTCATCGATGAAATCTCCCAATCCTAACTCCAAATAAACACCTTCTATCTTATCATCCTCGTCAAGCACACCAACTCTCTTTAGATCTTTTTCAGTTTTTCGCACAACTTTCTGCTCCCACTTCTGCAAGTCAGCAAGTCGTGTATGTGTAGCAAATCCACTCCCAGAAAATCTCACAACTCCTGTACAAAAAGCACTTTCTTTCTCTAGCGAGAGTACCTTCTCAAGTGTACCACTATGTCCTCGCTCTATAGCAGTACTTGTCAAAAATCCTTGAACTCCTCCGTGACCTTAGGCAAGGAGCCACCCCTCAGATAATCTCTGTTCCGCTCGTGGTTTGCTGATACAGTTAAAAACTGTACCGCTCTCTTGCCATCCTGACTTCTGATCCGCGCATAAGCAGATCCATCATCCAAAACCTTGGTCTCCATCCTCACACCTGTAATGTAAGGTTGACCGAGTATCACCGGGTATGATGTACTATCTTGAACAAAGAAGTTTTGTTCAATAGTTACATCTCCCACCTTTACTTTCACATCAGGACAAGCTCCATAGAGTTCTCCTCGTGTGTTGTTCGCTGTTCTGATCATCCAACCATGATCTATATCAACAGGCCATCCACCTTGCTTGTAGATGTCCTTAGAGACAATATTGATCTCTGATCCATGATCAATGAGAGCAACCACCGGATCTGTCATCTCTCCTACCTTCACTAAGGCTTCGGTAGTAGCTCTAGCCCAATGTCCTCTAGTGTAATGACTAGGGACCTTGTCATCGTTATCATCCTCAAACCGAACCTTGCGGTTGATGCAGCATTGAGCTAGTTCTAACTCTTCCTCTCTTGATATCCTTGTGTCTAATGCATTAGACACAGCGGTTTCTCCTGCCAATTGTCTTTTTCGTTTGATGGTGTCAATAATGACATCATGAAACTCCCTCTTGGCAATCCCAAGGATCTCTCGCAAAGTAAACTCGATCTTGGCATTGAGTACTCTCTCTTCTAGTACTCCTTTCAGATCCGTAACAGCTTCAATATCAGACTGAAGCTTGTATGAAGGAGATTTACCTTTCTCCTTACCTTTGCTCTTCTCTGACTTCTCAGGAGTAGAGGATATGACCTCTTCCATAGTCTCCTCTGGTAGAGACATGATCTCCGGTCTGAACTTTTCTCCTCTTGTTTGCCTCTTGAGAGCTGTTCTCTCTTCGCTAGGGCCTGCTTCATCTCGTTTGCGCTTCTCCTCCATGAGAGCCTCATGTTGACTCTTCGCCAAATAAGCGTGAACAGACATTGTATCCACGGGATCATCCCATCCAGTAGCACCCCTGATTGCCGTGGCTGTTCTGAGCAACTCCTCCCTTGCCATTTTTCCCCTTTTGTTCGTGCTTACCGCATGGCTCCACATATCAAGAGTATCTCCATCCTTCTTAGAAGCACTTCTTTCTCGTACTACCTCAACTCCATAAGTAGCAGCTTCTACCGACGTAGTAGCATGTTGAGATAGATACTCCTCCAGTACTTGCTTCATTCCTCCTTTCCCGAAGTTGGTTCTAAGAATCTCTCCGTTATCCTTCAGAGTAATCTTTCCTTCCTTCCAATAGACTACTCCATCTCGTAGAGTTTTGGCAAAATCACCACACTCTCTTCGAGCATGATCAGAACTATCACACCAAATGCATCTCTGTACATAATCTTGCTTAGGAGCAAGTTTGGTATCATGTGCTCCTCCCTTCTCTTCCAACCTTGCTAACTTGATCTGCAAGTCCCTCATTCCTTTTACCAACTCTTCCATAGCATCTCTTTGCGGTGTAACTTTCGGGACAGGAATAGTAGGAAGTGGAACTTGAGGTACATGCACAATAGGTGCTTGCACATTGGGTACCATTGGTTGCCTACGAGGTACTATGATCGATGGCGGTCTCTCTTCTTGTCTTACCACCACCTTCCCTCTTCGGTACTCTCGTTTGGCAAGTACACTCACTGCTTCAGAGACTTTTCTCCAGTCAGTCGTAAGTCCGTTATCTTCCATCCTATCTTCCAGAAGCAGCTCCAACTCCCTTTGTAATTCATTGTTGGCTGCTTGTAGAAACAACTCCACCTTGTCGTTCTCCAATGTGAGCTTCTCCATCCGAGACAACTGAAGGAATTGTCTCTCATATTCCCGAAATAGCTCTGTGGCAACAAGCTCTTTGTTGGGTTTGTTAACCCACTCCATGAATGACTTCTTAGTCACTCGGTCTGCATCTTCTAAAGAATACTCTTCTTTCAGCTGGAGAGTAAATCCTTCTCACGTAGCACCATGAGATCGGATGATGTCCTTCATGTGCTCTCGTAGTTCAGGTACGACAGCAAGCGCAAATGTACTCACCATCTCTCTTTCAGGCACCTTGCTCAACTCCATCTCTCGGGAATAGTACTTTAGGTACTTGGATATGTTCTTCCCGTCAAACTGATCTAGCAACCCCACAACAGATTGCAAGGCTTTAGTAGCCATTGCTTCTTTCCGTTCAATGGCTTGCTGTTGTTGCATTACCAACGCGAATGCCTCAAGCAATCGCATATCAGACCGTGAAAGCTTGGTCACCTTTGGTGCCTCTCCAGATGTAGAAGCCTCATCTACGTAATGACCCAACCCTTCAATGTCCATGGTGGCAAAACCACGCACGTACCTCTCACCCTAGACTTTTCACGTCGAGTTCACCAGCTATCGTATAACATGTTTTTCTGTCTAGGAATACACGGGGTATATGACTGTGCAGAGGTATGTGGATTGACAAGGTTGGATCTAGATCTGGATGTTTCCACTCAAATGTTTCACTATCTACTCTTCTAGCCTGAGTGACCTTGTATCCGCTCGTCTCAAGTTTAAAGCTTGCTACGATCTAAGGTTACGTATAGGTTGCATAAACTTGTGTTACAAACAGATCTTTTGTATTCTAACTAAAAATACTCAGATCTGTATTATCTAACTGAAGTTATTCCTCTATATCACTGGAAGCCTGACTTCTGAATAGCTCCCCAGCGACGCTAACTGCCCATCAATCCAACTATCACAACTTCATAGTACAACCAGAAGATGCTATAAGATCACTCAATCAACTTGATAGAGTATCGATACAACTTGCTGTACACCCTGGTCTACCAAGCATTCCAGCAAGGTAAAGCATGCATACTCCAAAACACTATTCAGATCTCAATATATCACCAACGGCGGTAGTACCTGGCAGCTCCGAGAACCCAAACAGCGGCTTAAGACTCATGGCGACTCCGTTCTCCTTCATCACCAAGAGCTGAAATCAGCCCCACACCCTCCAATGTCGAATTGCATGCAGGCATGGCAGTTTCAGCAATAAACTCCTCTCCAAATTGATCGAAAATGACCAAAATGATCATAGATGATACCGAAAAACCCGAAATTGCTAATAACAGAAGTATTTACGAACTTTGAGACCTCAGTCCTTCCAAACCACTCGACCAATGATGATCAAACTTCACAGGAAGCTTGATTGGACCCTTCACTCCTACCTTGAACAATTTTCAGGTCGAAATCTCAAACCAATTCTCAGATATGGATCAAACCGTAATCTGTGCTAACTTTAGAGCTTTACAGACCCAGGTACATTTGATCCAAGATTCTGAACAAATTACTCGACCATTTGAGATGAAACTTCCCAAGTATCTTACTGATAAGACATTCTTCAATCCTGGAAAGTTTCACTCAGAAATTCGACTCAGATCTTAAGCAATAGCAAACTATCCATGGCTATCACAGTTCGCTGTCCTCGCCTTATCCCATCTGCACTTCTCAACTTCAATCGGTCGGTTCAGAATCCAAATCGATCAAGAACCTGACGAAATTGATATCAAAATGACCAGCACGTCGTCAGCTCTCCAACCCAACAGACAGCTCCTCAAAACTCCTCGCGAGTCTCTCGGAACAACCAGAAACGTAGCAGTAGGTACGAATTTCACCCCCCTCCACTCAATCGATCATAACGCACTCATACTTTCATCAAATCGATCGATTCTTCAGCCCAGATTGTAGCCCCGGTAGAGAGCTCTCCAACCATACCCTTCGTTTTGCGAATGGACCTCTGAAGCCTCCAGAAACCACAGAAACGTCGCGAGGATCAGCTAGAACACCATTGGTCCAAAAATGAACCAATAAGAGCAAAAAGATCTTTTCTTTTGTCTTTTCTCCACTCAACTTTTTCCCCTAGAACGAATTTTTACTCTCCAAGGAGACACAAGACATCAACAACACTCTAAGACCTCAAAAATCCTTCAGATATGTCGATGGATTCTTCGCGGTCCGTAACTACACAGAAGCGCTCAACCAGAATGAAACCAGTGAGCCGCAGACTAATACAACGTCAATATTACAACTTGGAAACGTTCTACAATAAAAGGTATGACAAAAGGAAACGGTGAAGCTATCACTCGATTGTAATATTCTTGCCCGAAGTTTCTCACGATCCAAGCCCCATGATTGATCTTCGGTCTGCAATGGCACCGGACATCGACCCAAAGATTGAAAGGAACGTTCGATGGATAGTTGAGATCCATTGTTCCTCACAACAAAATGTACACCGTCATATCCCAAGTCTCTCCGTATGTTACGATTGGAAGGATCACCGGAAGCTGTAACTCCATCACCCTCCCCATGAACTCATCACCAAAGTACGCAACTAACCACTGTCGAAAGTGATCGCGGTGGATGCAATGAAGCTTGATGTGAAACGGATTCGGGAAAGGAAGATCCGGAGCCGGTAACACACCTCCGTCCATAACCACCACTCCTGCAGTTCCTCACTCCTCCATGCAGACCACCGAGAACCTTTACGAATCACCCGTTGAGAGAGAATGTCGTATGAACCTTCGACCCACCAGTTTATACACAAATGCGGCGACAAGGACCACTAAAGTGAACGCGCACAGATCGATGACTTGGCACGTTCCTCTACCGTGCGATCACTTAAACAGATAATCACAAACGTGGCACTCATCACACCGTTCGGCGAGTTACCCAATACGGTTCACGAAACACGGAAAAGAAACACAACATAGGTTACACAAGAATTTCACACAAGAGCCGAACCACAACACGACAGCGTGTATTGGACTTCCCAATTCTCCAAAACGTCCACCGACAAGTCGTAAGAACAAGCAAGCCCCTTAAGCAGCCCCCTTGCGTCAGTCTCTGTACCTACATTATGAAGCAGGCCCCTTGCGTCTTTGATATAACGCTTGAAGCCTCAAATACCCAATCAACAAGTAAACTAGGACTTAGCTTGATTTTGCCTTCTTTCGAGTCGCATAACTTCTTCACTAGATGTCTAAACGACGTAAACAAGATGCCCATGGAAAGCTGACAACGAGCTCTACCCATCTATGTGATAAAAGTGAAGATCCGAAGTTGCGCCAAAAGTTCGTAAGCTGAGGTCTAGCTTGTTTTCTCCATCTTTCGAGTCTTGTAACTTTTCCACTAGGCGTCCAAACGAAGTAGATGAAGTGCCTATGGAAAGCTGACAAGGAGCTCTATCCACTGGTGCGATAAAAACGAAGATCCGAAGTTGTGCCAAAAATCCATAAGCTGGGGCCTAGCTTGTTTTCTCCATCTTTCGAGTCTTGTAACTTCTCCACTAGGCGTCCAAACGAAGTAGACAAAGTGCCTATGGAAAGCTGACAAGGAGCTCTACCCATCTATGCGATGAAAATGGAGATCCAAAATGATGCCAAAACCCGTAAGCTAAGGCCTAGCTTGTCTTTCTCATGAGTGTCTTTGGAGCGACAAGCATCGAAGTCTGAATTTCAGATAGGAGCCGGTCCACGACATGACATCCACCCCATATGAACCTGTGCATCCTCCGGTACGCACCAGAGATACCAACCAAGGAGTGGACCGGCTTATCGTCCTACTTCCCATCGTAGCCAACCTCACCTTCAAGGTCTTCTGCATAATCCTCATCCTCAAACTGAAACTCCGTCAAGATATCTACTAGATCGACCTCCTCATCTCTCTTTTTGAAAATCTTGACACGTTTACCTGCCATTGGTATCTTCAAGCTCGTTCCATCCAACTCTTGCAAGGCGTAAGTTGCGTTGTCATGAACCTTCTTCACCACATACGGACCAAACCATCTTCTGGAAAACTTCCGGAGTGCACTATGTTGGTTGTCTAGACTGTTGTCATAGACTAACACCCAGTCACCTTCCTTGATTTCCTTGGGTCTCAAACGATGTCGCTGATCAAATCTGATCTTGTTCTTCAACCGTGCTTCTCGCAGCCTATCCAAAGCAGTTTGGATATCCTCTGGTCTTCTCTCTAACTGCCTAATTCGAATAGCAAGAAGCTCTTCCCTAGTCAAATTGTCCTCCCAAGGTAACACACTCCATGTCGAAACGTGTTCTTCAATCGGCATGATAGGTTTCTGACCTGTGATGAGTTTCACTGACATGTAATCTGTCACCGAGCTATGTGTCGTTCGATCTGTCCATAACGCAAATGATAAGAGTCGAGGTCATTCGCGCACCCTCCCGTTGCAGGCCTTCACAAAAGCCTTCACAATGGACGGATGACCGCGTTCACTCTTGGCATTCCCTCTTGGGTTGTAAGCAGTTGTCAGTGACAACCTCACCACACACCTTGCAAAGAATTCACGAGCCTCATGTGCATCTTACTCTCCCCGATCTGCAATGATCTTTCCCACACATCCATACTGACATAACCAAGAAAAATCTACATACCCCTTCAGTTGTCTTCGTCCGAAGCGCCCTACCGTCGACTTGATTTTAAAGATCTTCTCTAGCAAGTACCAAGTATCTCATCTGCCACAATCCAACCGGCATAATCACCAAGTCTACCACCCACTTGAAATGTATTGCCAGCGGATAAGTTGGGTATAATCCGTCACGATGTCGGATGTTCGAATACATCTGACATGTCAAACAAGACTCCACAAAAGATACAACATCCATGTACATGTTTTTCCACCAATACCGCTCTTTCATCTTTGTAAAAGTGATCCAAATCTCTCGATGTCCAGTCCAAAGACTCTCATGGAACGCCTTGAGCAACTTCTGCTGATCTTCCTTGTTGCAAATCACCCGTAGCGGTACCTCACCTTTCTGCTTCGGTCGCTTCCAAAGAAACCCATCTTGCAACATGAAGTTGTAGGCTTTCCTTCGAACTCTCCGAAACCTCTCATCCGTCCAACCTGTCTGCTTAACCATCGTACTAAGGTACCTCCCGATATCAAGCAAATCACCATTATACAACCCTTCAACAAACAACTCATCTTCCCTTCCTGTCTGTGCAATCGAATAGAACTCTGTACCCATGTCGTCAATGTCTTCTACCATCTCATCCTCCTCATCATATCGAGCCCGAGATAACATATCCGTCATCAGATTATCCTTCCCTGCAATATGTCTAAACTCCGGGTTCAACGACTTGATATATGCGATCCATCGTAACATCGCAATATCAGGAGTTGAACAACTCATGATCATCCCTACAACGGCAAGCAATCAGTTTCAACCACCACTACTGCTCCAATCAAATACTCTTTCTCAGTTTTCATAGCGGAAACAATACCCCACAGTTCTCTCTTCACTTGCGGATAAGCATGTTGTCGAGCACTTAACACCTTCGCTCCGAACCTAACCGCAAACCTGTCTCCATTCTCATCATCCTGTCCGACTGCCCATCCAATTGCAACTGGACTTGTATCCACAGTAAGAACCACCGGCCTAGCACCCTTGTAATCAATCCTTCCCAGAACTGGAGGAGATGATAGTAAAGACTTCAACTTCCTTACCGCATCAATATGCTCTTCCTCCCATCTGAACTTATGACCCTTACGCAACAATCCATACAACGGATCCGCCACATGCGCATAATGAAGAATCCAAATGTGGTAGAATACACAAGCACCCAAAAATCTTCTCACTTCTGTTAGCGAGTTGCAAACCTCCTTCATTCTTCCAATCGCATCCACCTTGTTCGGATCTGACTTCCGACCAAACGATCCCACACAAGTGACCAACGATCAAAACCTCTCTAACCCCAAATGTAGACTTCGCACCTGACATCGTAAGATGAACTTCCTCAAGTCGAGATAAGATCTTCTCACAGTCTGCGATGTGATCAGTGACGCATCGTCGACACCCCCTCTGATCTAATGCTTCATCCTTCTCATCTTCCACACATCCTTTGATGGGGATGTCATCCAAGAACGACATCGTCTTTTCAGGGATGAAGTCTCTTAGATGAAGTCTCTTAGAACTCGATTCATCTCGTTCATCATGTGTGCTACCGAGTTGGTAGCTCTCTGTGGTAAGGTACACATCCTAACCAACCCCAAAGGTGTCCTCATTGTCGTGAAGCTTCTGCTCTCCTCCGCTAGTTGAAACTGATCATATCCTGAGTAAAGATCTCCCATTGAGTAAATTGCTCTTCCTGCAAACGCTTCAGCAAACTCATCCACAATCGATCCCACCCCAACATTTCTGATTGTTACTGCGTTCACCGGTTGCATGTCTTGGATGAACCGCAACGACCCATTCTTCTTAGGCACTGTAAACCATCTGCTTGAATACGGTGCAAACGACGGCTCCAAGATCTTCATCCGCCTCTTCTCCTTCAGCAACTCCACTAGTTTGGGCAAGTGAGCCCGCGGTACTAGAATTGGTCTCAGGTTCCATGGCACATGCAGTACTGTGAAGATAACCATCGGGGTAACAACGTACGGATCTACACACCCAATCTCATGTGGCTCAAAGACAAATGCTTTCCCATGTCGTGAAAGCATCTCCTTGAAGCACATCTTCTCTTCTGGTAGAAGAGACCCATCAGATCCAATCTTCAGCTCTTCAAGGGTCTTCTCCGTGAACTTGTGTCCTATCATTGCAGGATCTCTCAAACTCTTCTCCCTTGAAGCTCGATCCATCTGTTGGTTAGTGTCTTCCGGCAAAGGACCAGCAACTGGCTTTATCTTCCTATCCACCGTCTTGTACCTTGTCTCAACTCGTTCGAGTTGAGACCAGAGGTTCGAACCTCTGGTGCACAGAATGATTAGATCACCGAATAGACCTCCTTTGAATGAATCTGCACAACCTTATCCATATCCTCCCATCCAATAGACATGATCTCTCGCAAAGGATCCTCCAACCCATCCTCTTCATAAACACCAGAAATCCATTCATCTCTTTCTAGCTCATCCAACTCTTTCAACATCAATTCAACATCACGCAAATATTTTTGTTCTTTTCTTCTCAGCTCTTCTACCTTCTTGTAGATAGCAATCCCACACTCTGAAAACCCAACAAACCCTGTACAAAAGACACTATATCCATCAAGCGAGAGTACCTTCTCCTGCACACCACCACAATCCCGCTCTATAGTGGTACTCAAGGAAAATCCTTGAACTTTTCACTCATCCTTGGAAGTGGTTTCTCCCTCAGACGATCTCGATTGCGCTCGTGGTTGGACGGTACAGTCAAGAATTGTATCGCTATCATGTCGGATATTTTGTGCGTGAAGAATGTCCAGGAAAACGCGAGGAACAGACCTCGGGTTTGGAACCACTGCCGTTCAAAGAGGAATTCTACACCGGAAGGTTACGCGACATTGGGCTCTATCTGAGTTCCTTAAATAGATCGGAGGGTTTGAGTGATGTAGAGTTCAGAGAGATCATGAGGAAGACATATGATTACTTGTTGCGAGCTGAGTATCTTTGGAAACGTCCAAAGAGAAGAGATGGGCACTTCTACGAGTTATAGATGATCTGCAGACCAAGCAACGGTTGATGAAGGAGTTTCATGACACCTTGTGGGTCTCCCATCAACGAGCTTGGGCTACCTACACAAATTGAAAGAGAGATAATGGTGGAGAGGACTTTATCAAGAAGTGGTGAACTTTGTGGGTTCATGCTTGCACTGTCAATTTTATTCAAAGATACGTTACATGGATGGTATGGTGTCAACCTATCCGCCTAGTATCCATTTTCAATGGGTTCTTGATTTGGTAGCGATGCCTCCCGGGTTATGGGATATGAGGTACTTGGTGTTGGCTCGAGAAGACCTCTCCAACTTTGTGGAAGGACGAGCTCTGAGGACGAAGACCAACAGAAAGGATATGTAGGTTTGTTCTTGAAGATATTATCTGTAGATATGGATCTATAGGGAGATTGCGTGCAGACAGAGGAGAGTTACGTGGTACGGTAGTGAAGGAGTTCTTCCCCCAACACGAGGTAAAACTCAGACTCACTACTATCATGAATCTGGAAAGGATTGGTAAGAGCGAGAGAGGGCATCCATCAATTGTTTAAGCTCTGGTAAAGACATGCGATGGTAGGCATAGACAGTGGCTTAGGTTGCTCCTTTTTGCTCTGTGGGCTGACAGATCGACACATTGCACAACTACTGGATATATGTCCATTGAACTGACGCTGGGTCAAAAACCGATTATGTCGACAGACGAGGACTTTCCTACATGGGCTACTTTATCGTGGGAAGATGAAATGGATCATGTACAAGTTCTTGCACTTCGAATCAGGCAGTTGGAACATAGGGAGGAGGAGCTTATAGAGGCACAACAAAAACTGAAGAACAAAGACAGGTTTGACAAGACTCACAGGCTCCGACCGAAGCCCGTACATGCTGGAGATTGGGTTTTGGTGTATGACAGTACGTTAGAAAATCAACACTCTACAATTCGAAAATTTTCTACGAGGTGGTTTGGTCCGTATGTTGTCTTAGAAGTGCATCAAAATGCTACTTACTCTTTACGGGAGCTCGATGATACACCTCTAAGGCTTCCTGTTGCTGATAAGCATATTATGTTGTTTAGAAAAAAAGGAGAATCCGTTGAGCTAGACAAATTTTTAGAGTCAGATCAGATGATGGATGTCGATGTAGATCTGCTATCTGAAGAAGACGCATGGACGTTGAAGAGGATAATGGCAATTTAGAGAACCTTGGAGGCTAGTGGAAAGGTTGGCACATACCGGAGGATGTGTAGGTTTGGAGGGGGTGAATGTCGTAGTGTGTGGCATTCAAGATGATGAAACGGAGCTTCAGAAGACACTCAACCAGCATTTGTTCAGGAAGTTGCGCCCTAGTTTATCAAGCTCGGCTGGAGTTAAGCTGGGGCTATGCTTGGCAAGCTGCCCCCTAGCTTGGGTTGAAATATCACCTTGAAGGGGGCGAAAGTTTCCAGAATGCAGAGCTCGTCGAGGAGCGACCTCGTACTTCCGGATTTGACAGAAAGTGTTCTAAGAGATAGTTAGTACATGTTTTGGACTAAGAAATATGCGAAAGAGAGAAATTCATCGATTCCAGCTCGTGACTCAAACTTATGATCTGATGGCGTGAATGTGTAGGTGTTCACGAGTACTATAGTTTTGACTCTTTATTCACTAAAAATGGAGTTGTATAGAGAAGTTAGTGTAGGAAAAGCTAGTAATGACTTTACAGAAAAATTTCTTCTGTAATAGGCATATGTACAGACTGTGTTTGCTTTTACAACGGAAACAGAGGCCATCCTAGTGATAGGGCGCCTGCCTAAGGAGAAAGTGGTCTCAGGATCAATTCTCTCTGGCCTCTAGTTCCTATTCTGGCATGTTGACCTCTTGGAAAGGAGTCTACGTTGGATATGCAGCCACGTTCTGTATATCTAGAGGCGGGAGACCGATATCTCTTTTAATCATGGGCTTTTTGGCCTAAGCTTCCGCATGCCATCGTGAATATACCATGGGAGATACCTGGTGCGCATATGAGGGGGTTGTAAGTCCTGTGGGGCAGCTCCATAAGTGTAGGGGCTTCGACCTACATTGGATGGCTTGTGGTATATTCAGAGTGGCATCAAGTGACATCAAGAGCACGAGAAACTTTTGTTAAATCAAGCCAAGTAATCAAGGAGTCGGCTTAGCAAAGGAAGCTCTGGAATCTTTAAAGGAGTCGGTTTAGCAAAGGAAGCTGTGAAAGCTTTATTAACAAAGGGGTCAGCTTAGCAAATAAGACTGCGCGCACATAAGGACAGTAGGGGGACAACTTAGCTAGGGGGCTGCTTCTGATAAGTAGTTGTGCTTATAAGGACAGTAGGGGTAGCTTAGCTGAGGACTTGTGTTTTAGGTTAATCAATCTGCGACGCTTTCAAGGAGGACTTTTTGCAGAGAGCTAAAGAGGAAGCCGTCAGGGACGCGCACGAGAAGCTTGGGGCTGAGGAGATAATATTTCTAAGAGAACTGAGTGGAGAGATCGAAGCAAGGGGGAGACAAGTATTTAGGAGCAAAAACTTTATCTATTATATAGTTTGGAGACAAAACTACCTTCCAAACGGACAGGAGGCAGTCTTATTGAGAAAGATCGATTTGATAATCTACGGAGGACTTTTGATTGTCACTAGATCAAATTTCTGAAGGTTTTCAGTTGGGAGGTTGACGCAGAGGGAGGATTAAGAGTTAGAGGAGATGAATTTACCTACTAGGCTGTTTGGAGGTGAATCTGGTGAGCAGGGAACATCTATTTGAACGGATGAGAAGACAAGGACTGAGAAAGTCAGATTTTCTGAAAGATTTCAATGCTGAAGCTGTAGCAAGAAAGATACAAGGCACTGGGGTTTCAAATCTTCATCAGTTGTAAGTTTTGGGGAGTAATCTGCTATCTGAAGAGCGAGAGAAGATTAGTTGAGTAAAAATTGACTGTTTGATAGTGATTTGCGGTGATCAGCGTAAAGAGGTCTTGTTGAGTAGAGATCGCTTGTAAAATTGATGTCTGTGGAGGACTATTGAGTGTCGCTGGAAGAGAAATAAAGCATCTTGAGTTTAGATTTTTGTTATCTGTTGTATCCGGAGGTGGATATGTCTCTTGATGGTTGAGACTTGATCTGTTAAGTAGTAAGTGACCTATAGTCAGAATATAGTCTCTGTGAGTGACTTCAGCCGTTGTGAACTACCAGCTTGGCTCTTGTCTTGATATTCAATCTCTACTTCTACCTCACGATCTATCACTGTCAGAAGGCTCGTCCTTCCTGAGAAGGACTCTCCTCGACACCGCTCAGGAAACTACTTACTTAGGCATGAATCCGTTTCACTGTACATGTTTCAATAACGTTCTATAAAAATGTATACACCTACGTTTGGGAAACTGCTGCAACTAGTACAGCGTAATGGAAATATGATTGTATGCAACATGTATTGTCTTGTTTATTCTTTCCAGTATGATATTTTATACGCTGACTGAAAGAAACAACGAAAAGAAAAAACCGAAAGAGACAGCTCTCATCAAACGATCCCCACGCACGCACGTGTTCATTTCTGAGTCAGTACTCCCGTTGGAGTGAAAAAACTGACACATCCACGGGTTCATTTAACTCACGTCTTCATTCATCTTCTTGGAAGAAATAAATCTAACACACCCTCACATCCATTTAACAGCGAATGTGTCTTTTTAAAATAAAACCTGAAGCCAAATACCATTTTATGTCTTCTTATCTGCTGTTTAAAAAAACAAATCAGATATGCGTGAAAACAAACTTCACTTTACATAGGTGATTTATGCATGCAAGCGTGCGAAGTGGAAAGTGCGAGAAGAGGACAAGCAGGAGGAGCGGAAGATAAATAATTCAATCCGGTTGGGTGTTGTGAGGCGAGTGCGCGATGAGAGACACGTTGACGGGAGTGGGCGGGTAGACGCGTTTGAGTGGACAGGCGTCGAAAACCGAAAGCGGCAAAAATCAGTCTGTCAGGGGTGAGGTTTATCGTGCATGTGGGTTGTCCAGTTTTCTCTTGCCCACGAGGGTTTTGTGCCTCTTCGATGTAATTTTCTCCTGGTGGTCTTGGTGCGGCGATGGACGTCGGGACGGGGCGGTATTGGTCATGGATATGTTTTCTTCTCGATGTGCGGTTCTTCGCGGTTCTTCGTTTCTTGTTCTTGCTTTCGTTCCTACTTCGGCCCTTGTGGATTTTTGTGTTATGGACTGTGCGCGTGGGATGGACAGTGCGATTTTCAATTTCTGCTTCATTTGTCGTTGCTCGGTTGCTCTATTTTGACGTGCGACAAAGCGAGTACCGATGGAGGTGTTGGACTGAGCGTGCGACAGTGTCGGTGTTCTTGCTTATCGCTCGGTGGACAAGTAGTTCGGCAGGGCATGGATCCGTGTCTACTGAGTGTGTTCGTATCGCAACTGTGGCAGTTTCGGACCGACAACGTCTCATTTCGATGATATGGTCGGTATGTGCTTATGTTGTACATTCTTCGTTGCTTTCTATGTCAAATGCAGGTGTATATAGTGGCCGATGATGAGAAAAAGCTCAGTTTCTGTTGTGTCGTCATGTCTGACAGCGAATGTGAGGGGCTGCTGTCTATTCTACCTGCTGCCACTCCTTCTTCTCCTTCCCTTTCTCCGCTGGAGCGATCGCTCAGTCCTTTTGATTTTGTCCATCTGGCGATAGATCCACCAAGATTCCCATTTCTTACTTCAGACCGGCTGATGATTGGTTTTGACAACGCTTTGTTGCAGAAGACCAAGTCCTATTGCTATCTGGAACTCGATTTTGCTGAGGATATTGTTTCGTTTTTACTGAAGTTTGATTTTGTGTATATAGCGAAAACTTGTTATCCATGCGCTATGCATAGTACTCC
This sequence comes from Asterella californica, assembly GCA_036924285.1. Taxonomy (NCBI): domain Eukaryota; kingdom Viridiplantae; phylum Streptophyta; class Marchantiopsida; order Marchantiales; family Aytoniaceae; genus Asterella; species Asterella californica. The sequence goes on from JAYKYS010000013.1 coordinate 2,776,400, forward strand.
ACTGCAGACTTTAGCTGGCCCTTATCGATTTTTCTCCTACTCGTTGGATAAACTCTATCTCTATCTACAGGACCGCAGGTATCGAATGTTTGCTTACCCTGCATATTTTATCCGCTCCGACGGGTTTCTCAAGTCCAGTGTCCACGGTTTGTATCGTACCCCATTCCTTCCTTGCATTTGTAAGGAGCTCGAGCTATCTCGTAATCGTTTTCGCTGTCGTCTTTATCCGGCATTTCGTCGCTATTACGATGTCGTTGCGAAGGCAAGCGAGGGCAAAGAGACCTTTGCTTGAAGCTTCAGTAACTGTGTGTAGGACTGGAGCCGACTTGGATTTAAGTTTGTTTTCTCGTTTGTCGGATTTCCGGCATGCTAAGTGCTTGTCAGGGCTCTTTTCTGTCGAGAGAGACGGTACTCTTCTACATCTTCATTTTCAGGGTGTGGTCTGTTTGTATGTGAAGTCAACTTTGGATATAAAAAAACGTGTGCTCGAGTCGCTGGACTGGGACAAGGACGGACTGATCGGGGGAAGTTTGTGTCAAGCTGCTTTCCAACAGGGGGCTCCATACTTTTGTGGGGATGATCAGGTACTGCTTGAAGGATGAAAAAGAGGTACATCATGCAGCAAGCATGAAAAATATATATGAGGCTATGATCAGCGACGGACGTGAGCTTTTAACCTTGCTGGGGATTGCCGACATCAAAAACAGATGGAGCTAGGCTACGTGAACATTCTTTCAAGGGCGTTGCAATTTAATCGGTACAAGTCCTCCCATCCGCTTTCTAAAACCTTTGCTCGTTTCTTGCGTAGCATGATGGTGTCAGGTAAGTACACTGCTTCTCCCAAATGGTTGATGCAGGCCGGGATTCAAAAGCGCCGATCGGACCCCCTGTGGATCTCATTCGTAAGACCACACGACGTCACAGCGGAGGACATCGACAACATCTTTTTCTTCAGGGGCAGCGAGAGATGCCCACACTGTCATCGTCGATACTTTACCAGCGCTCAGGAGACAGAAGTGGCCGATTCTAGAGGAGCAGCGGTTCCAAGAAGAGTTCTAGCTGAAGAGGATGACTTCGCGGACGTAGACCTTCCAGACTTCGTTCTCTAGCGAGCGCTTTACTGAGGAGTACAAGTTCCGATCGTTGTATTGATGTGGCACTGTAGATAAAAGTTTTCTGTAGTATTGTTTGCTTGTCGGAGTGCTGGCGGTATAGATGCAGCTTTCAGCAAGGACGGAAACAGTTGTTTTCATCCCAGCCTCCGTGTAGTGAAGTATTGTTCCAAGCGAGTATAGAGCAAGTCTCTGTGTACTGATACTAGTATTGTTCCAAGCGAGTATAGAGTAAGCCTCAATGTACTGATACTAGTATTGTTGAAAGCGTTGTAAAAATCTGTTTTCAGAGACCGCCAGCAATAAAGATAAAGACGCTCCGTCGTCATTCAATTATATCAGAAGACGTACAAGAATAATACAAGAGAATAGCAAAACTGGAAAGCACTGAAAAATTTGATACTGGGCTCTTAAGCCAGAATCGGAAGATTTCATTCGCTCTACTCCGAAAAACGTTATAATAAATACGCACAACAAAATCTACCGAAAGAAAATTCGTTTCAGTCATAATGTAAGCTCGAATATCCTGACTGGGTGAATATCCTGACTCTACTATCACACATTTCTACTACGGATAGCTGCAGTAGAACAAATGATACTTGGTGTTTCTCGTTTACTATTTCACTATGATATAAAAACTATATATAACATCTCCCTAAATAAGCAATTCCACTGCAGAGTTAGTTGTCCAAAACCATGTGCTGTTGAAGTGGCTGTTGGGAAAGAGCAAACACAACCCTCATAGGTACAAAAGTCCATGTGCTGGTCACAAGACCTGAGGCGGATTATACCGATCCGAGTGATAAGTGGCGAAGTTATCGTCATCCAGAAGGCATGGTCACTAGAGGAAGGTTAGAAGGCATCCTGTCACCACATAATTGCTGACCGTCAAGTGTCGCGCGAAGTTGGTCAATCAATAGCCAATCAATGTCCTACCGGACAAAACTCGTGGCACTTCCAGATGAGACTTAATGTGACAGCAAATTGGCTCAAGAGTATTTCTGCAATTAATTTACAGATGAGACTTGCTATGACTTCATAAATACACGAGTACCGGCTTCTTCACCTTGAACTTCAAGCAAGCTATGAACAAACTAAATAATTTCCCCACTACGATTGCAAGACTAGGTCAAAGCACCAAAATTGCAGGAACCTTTTTCTTCCATATCGAAGCAAAATGACAGCCTAGGAACGGTGCTGAAGAAGACAGAAAAAGGGTAGAATACAAGGACAAGCAAGAGACATATTTATTCAGTGATAAGATTTATAATCCACTAGGCATGTCTATGTCTTCAAGTTTCGGTGTGTTCTCGCGATGTTGATTCATATTATGTTTATCATTTATTATTCTATTTTCTGGTTAAATTTTATATTTATTTATTAAATATGTTTAAATTTTTTAAAATTAAAAATTCTATTTAAAATAAAAATACCTTATTATCCACAAGTGAAATGTTGGACTCCTGAACGACTCCCGGAGCACAATTAGCATATATCTATCTTTTCCGACCAACATTGTGGGCAAATGCGGCAGGGAAATGAGTCCACCATGGCGCTTTCAAGCTTCATTTCTCATCTTTATCAGAATATTCTGCAGAATCACGCCGGGAGAACAGTCGCAATCGCAAGATGCTACTTCTGCGCCCCCCGGATTAACGAGTCTTAGTTTCTTCGTTTTCCATTTTACGAGTAGACAAAGCAGAAAATAATGTAACTAATGCTATACTACTTGTGGTGTTCTTGTAATTATCAACATAAAATGTAAATGGATGCAAAATCCCGTTAATGCTCAACGACGATAAAAGATGTTTACGTTAGTCGACAGTCGACTCAAGTCGAGGTTACTGTAAGTAAAATGAGAGACAAGTGAATCGAATAGACAGCGCTTGATCCAAGCTCAAAAGGAGTAATATTATCCTATGTAGCTCAATTTATAGATCCTTAGTCTGATGATAATAAATATGCATGCTAGATCAACTTCCTTCAAAGGTGAAGAAAACGAAGATGAAGAAAACGACAAGCGTAGTTAAATTCAGAATGTTGATTAGCCCTTGGTGGTGTCCAGTTATAATGATGAGAAAAAATTATATAGACAGACTAATGTTTTACTGGATTTCAAGAGGAGACATGTTAGACAAAAGGAAAATAAAACAGAAAAATAAATAAATTATTAGACTAAATAATAAACTCATATACAAAGTACATTAAATGATCCATGTCTGGTTTATATGAATAAATTACCATTAGTTTAATAATTTTAATTTATGACTTAGTTCTTCCAAGAAGAAAGATAAAAATAAAAATAAAAGATTATGTATATTCCTTCTCTTCTTAATTTAAAAGAGGATGAATATATATAAATATATAAATATATTTGCATGCTAGCTAGTTATAAGCTAGAAAGTATTGTCCATGCATTTGTTGGCCAACTAACTGGACCTTGTGTTTATGGCGATGTTCGATTCTTTCTCGTAAAATAATAACAAGGTTAATAATATCTAAATCATATCTGGACAAGTTGAAAAAATGTGATGAGTGGGTTATTCCACTTGGCATCTACGTATATTTGACAAGTTATAACTTGACACGAAGACAAAACATCTTCTGGTCACGAATGAGAAGTTTCGAACCAGTTAGTCGTCGAATAGCCACAGAGAAGGAAGGACCTGAAGGCGGAAAATGGCGTTTGCGGGTAGGCAGAAGTACGCACAATGACGGTGTGGAGACAAAAGGAGTGGAAAAATTGGCTTGCGAGATGAAGAGGCCAAAGGTACACCGTAGGGAGGAGCGAGTGAGCAAGAAAGGAAGGAAGAAGGAGGTGCGGGGAAGAGCAGGAGAGGCCGATTTACTAGGGCAGCGGGCGACGGACCTTTAGTTCAAAGGGAATCAACCTCACGAGAGAAACGTGGCGGGGTCCAGGCCCTGAATAGTGAGTGCATCGACTGTACACCCCGTGCTCAAAGATTGAGGGCAGAAACCCTTCGTGCCAAGCAATCCCTCGTCGCTCCCCCACCCTTCCTCCCCTCCCCTCTCCTCCCCTTTCCTTTACTCTCTCCTCTCTCCCTCTCTCTGGCGCTCCCGCTCGCTCTTTCTGCGTTTTGATGAGAGGCATAATCGAGGGTTTGGTCTGTCGGTTGGTCAAGCGGTCTCTCTCGTCGCTCGATTTCTAGTATCGCCCCAGTGTTTCTATTCTTTCGCGACGCACTCTCGCGTCTTTGTCCTCACATCAGTATCAGTTTCTTCCCAGTTGTCGATCTTAAAATCTAAATAAGTGGTCAAGTTGCGGGATTGTTGCTGGACGGACGGTCGCAGTCGGAAAGTGCAGGTAGACAAGCAGGCAGGCCCAGCCCTAGGTTGGACGAGTTTGGGGTTAAAGGTTTAGAGGGTGTGCGCTCAGATCCACTGAAGAGGAGAAGGTTCAAGACCTTTGTTTGTTGATCGTGAACTTCTTTTTGGCTTGGAGGAGACAAGGTGTTGGATCTTAGCGCGCGTTTTCGTCCTGGGGTTGTTGGTGTTCGATGGTTTGCTTCTTTGAGGACCTAGTTTTGTAAGAAGGTTCTAGAGCTTTTGTACAAAGATCCTTGATAGATCGAGTCCGAAGGAGAGTTGCAAACGGGGCATCGGTGTTTATGTTTCATGTATGCACTGCGTACAACGTTGAACGTTTTTCTACGGATCGTTAGGACGTGAGGCCTGTACTGGTTCTCAGTAGGCGATGGACAGTCGAGAGTGACATTTCAGCTGCTGAGAATTCACTTTGCTGCCGCAGGATAGCTTGTGGAGGGTGCTTGCACGATTTTACGCTTAGTAAATTGACCTCGGGTAGTCATGGGGACGTCTCAGCGTCCTGGGTATATGATACTAGCAGCTGTTGTTATTTTCCTCGTGATGGTAGGCCAGACATGGGGTCGATTTATAGTTGAGAAGAACAGCATCAAGGTCACTTCACCCGATTCGTTGAAGGGTAATTATGACAGTGCTATTGGGAATTTTGGTATCCCACAGTACGGGGGAACTATGGTCGGTACCGTTGTGTACCGAAAGGAAGGTTCTAATGCTTGTGTTCCCTTCAAGGACTCTTTCAAGTCGGGTGGATCAGGTGGTCTCCCCACCGTCGTTCTGGTGGACCGTGGAGACTGTTTTTTCGCCTTGAAAGTGTACAACGCGCAACTAGCTGGAGCTGCGGCCGTACTTGTTGCGGATGACAGAGTGGAGGAATTGATCACCATGGACTCCCCGGAAGAAGATGCCGAAGTTCTGAAGTACGTTGACAACATCACGATCCCTTCCGCCCTCATCAACAAGAGATTCGGCGATGATCTGAAGAAGTCGCTTAGTAATGGTGACATGGTGAACATCAATCTGGATTGGAGGGAGTCGTTGCCTCATCCTGATGATCGCGTGGAATATGAATTCTGGACGAACAGTAACGACGAGTGTGGGCCCAAGTGTGATGCTCAGGTGGAATTTGTCAAGAATTTCAAGGGTGCTGCTCAAATCTTTGAGCAAGGAGGTTACACTTCGTTTACCCCACATTACATCACTTGGTACTGCCCTCAGCCTTTCATCCAAAGCAAGCAGTGCCTGGCTCAATGCATCAATCACGGGAGGTATTGTGCACCGGATCCCGAACAAGATTTCGGTCGCGGGTACGATGGTAAAGATGTTGTTATAGAGAATTTGCGACAGCTTTGTGTTTTCAAAGTCTCCAATGAGAATGCGAGACCTTGGACTTGGTGGGACTACGTCACAGACTTCCAGATTCGATGTCCGATGAAAGACAAGAAGTATGACGGAGACTGTGCAGAAGATGTCATAACATCTCTGGGATTGCCTATGGACCAGATCAAGAAGTGCATGGGTGACCCTGAGGCAAATGAAGAGAACGCTGTGCTCAAAGCCGAGCAAGATGCGCAGGTTGGGCAAGGCAGCCGGGGAGACGTCACAATATTGCCGACTCTCATCATTAACCAGAGGCAGTATCGGGGTAAGCTGGACAAGGGTGCGGTGTTGAAAGCCATTTGTGCAGGTTTCGAAGAAACCACAGACCCACCCCCTTGCCTGAGCGAGGAAGTGGAAACGAATGAATGTCTCTCCAACAACGGAGGTTGCTGGCAGAACACTAATGCGAACGTGACGGCATGCATGGATACTTTTAGAGGCCGTGTCTGTCAGTGCCCGATTGTCAAGGGTGTTCAGTTTCAGGGTGACGGGTACAGCAAATGCGAGCCTACTGGTCCTGGACGATGTAAGATTGGTAACGGAGGTTGCTGGCAGAGCGATCGAAATGGTCTCCAGTTCTCGGGGTGCTTGGATACTGAGCTCACTGGCTGCAAGTGTCCTCCCGGATTTAGAGGAGACGGCGTCGAGCACTGCGAGGACATCAATGAGTGCAAGGAGAAACTAGCCTGCCAGTGTCCCGACTGCACCTGTAAAGACACCTACGGGGGATATGATTGTCAATGCCAGGGTGATCTTCTTTACATCAAGGAGCATGATACTTGCATCAGCAAGAAGAGCGGCACGGGCAGAGTGGGCTGGCTAGTAACAGTGGTTATTTTATCTGGGTTGTTAGTCATTGGAGTTGGTGCTTACATGGTTTACAAGTATAGGCTTAGGTCATACATGGACTCTGAAATCCGCGCGATTATGGCTCAGTACATGCCTCTGGACAGTCAGATTGAGGTTCCCCACCATGACAGATCAGAAATTTGATCAACCGAATGTAATTATCGGATTACGAGTTGGCCTCTTTTCTTTTGTCATCTTCTCCGTCGAGGTTGACGAGTATCCACGAAGGGGGCTCACTTTCCGAACTGGTTACCTCTTGTGGTCGCCCTAAAGTCCAGGTTCAGGCTCAACTTATGTGACATGTACTTTGTCCATGAAATGAAAAACATCTGAAAACACCGAATCCTTATAGCTATACATGCTAGAAAAGTGTTCGGGCTATCCATTTTTTTGTATGTTACATAGTTTCCAGGACTTTTCCCCAGACTGTTGGTGGACGAATGGAGTCATGAGCTTGGTGATCTGTCAAGTGACTTTCGCCTCATGGGAGAATGATCATGAACAGTACAGCTGCTGTGTGTTAGTGGATAGCAACTTAGCGTTTTCTGTACATAGCAGTCCAAGTGTAGGTGTTAGTGTAGGTGGGTTACGATGATCCAAAACAGTGAGGATCTTTCGTGATGTAATTCTGGGTTTATACCCTCCGCGGATGCATTTGTGACTAGTTCTCTTTGAAGACTTCCACTGTGCCCGTGTCGTTACCTTGTGACCTCCTGTTCTGGGTTCTTCTTCCATTTGTTTGCATGCGCCTGTGGTGCCCTGCTGTGCTGTTTGACTTGAGATCATTATGTAAATTATGAAGAAATATTGTCGACAACATGTTTTGTACATGCTGATCTCACTGCTGTACTGCTGTACTGTTTACTTGAATTTGTTATTGAAATCCTTATTTAAATTCTGAGGGAATATTGTTCACGTGTGTTGTACATGCTGATTTGCCTGTTCTTGTTCTTCATGTGTTGTTGTCCCGTGTGGTCGCGATTTCTCCACCATCTGAGGTCGTTGGAGGGAAGTAAGTCGCAGATCCATAACACGGTGTTCCTGTGAAGCAACATTAGGGTACTCACTGATAACACCTTGGGCGTGACACCTGTAGTGACATACATCCGACTGACCCTCTAGTCCTCGCAACTTGTAAGTTGTAAAAAGGTCGAAGAAAGTATCTTGGTTTCTTGACGAATAACAACTCAACCGCATTGATCGTATTGTCTGCCTGTGCTGGATATGGCACTAGCGGATGGTGACATGAAGCTCGGGCCTGAGTGGACATAAAGTTACTACAGGTGGTTCGCGTTTCCACTTCAGAGATCAGACAGGTAATGTGATACTCTTTGCATTATTACCCTTCCGAGATCAGGCAGGCACTCTTTGCATTATAACCCGTATTATCTTTTGAACAATATCTTAGATTTATGTGTCGTGCATGCGCAGAAGCTCGACAGCATTTGTCCTAAAGTTTAGAGAACGCGGAGTGAACTTTTTGTGAACAGAGCAAACTCAAATGCTAAATTAGATGTGTCCTTTCTCAGTGGGATAGTAATGGGTGTTGGTACAGGCTTTCCAGTTCATGGGACTTTACGAATGGTTTATAAAGAAGTTGTTCGTTGGGGATGCCAGAGATGCGATAGGACGTCCTCTGGAAGTACTGTAGGTGCTTCATATTACCTCGCACCTTGAGTCTCACTGGGACATGGTCCACATATACATCCCGTACGTTCTGTCATTGGCTGGGATACTAGATATCCTCTTAGACGTGTAAATACCGAAGAAGAGCACTGTGCCATGGTACTCAGAACATCTAACTCAGAAAAGGCTCGTGCACAGAGGACAAGAAATCCACAGCTATTTTGGCAGCAAGTTCTATGGAAGAACTTGCGTGCACCATTGAGGCAAGAGTTCGGTCACTGCAACTTAAGTCTTGAAGATGCATAGTAGGTAACAATCGAACTATTCACTACTGTGCACCATTGAGGCAAGAGTTCGGTCACTGCAACTTAAGTCTTGAAGATGCATAGTAGGTAACGATCGAACTATTCACTACTAGGAAATGTTACAATGGTACAATGGTCTCTCTGAGCATTCAGTTAGCACTTGTGAATGAATGGAGAGTGTCTTTATACTCAATCAAGCACCTTCGTATACATAATCAATGTTCGAAGTTTGCAAGCTAATTAGTCCTACATGGTCGTTAAAACTATTCCTGCATATTACCTCTCACAGCTGCCGGGCCACCCGGGAGGGTACTGCTGGGACATGATCCACACATACATCTTATACGTTTTGTCATCGGCTGACATACTCGATACCCTCTTAGATTTGTAAATACTGAAGAAGAGCACTGTGCCATGGTACTCAGAACATCTCAGTAAATGCTCCTCCACAGAGAACAAGAAATCCAAAGCAGAAGTTCTACCGAAGAAAATTGCGCGCACCATTGAGACGAGTTCGGGCACTACAACGTTAAGTCTTGAGGATGCATAGCGGGTAAAGTATGAACTTTTCACTACTAGGAAATGTTACAAGGGTTTCTCTGGGCATTCCTAGAATCATTTTAGCACCCATTAATGAATGAAGAGTGTCTCTATACCCGATCAAGGAGCATCGTATACATAATCAGTGTTCAAAGTTAAATAAGCATCCCCATCGCGCATCGGCGATGGGGACAAAAACGGGAAAACCGGATTCGCTGCCGTGAACGTAGCCCTAACATAATTATCGTAGACTGAAAAGACGGCGACATTTTCGACACACAGCTTCGAACGGGAGTTTTTTTTTTTATGTTATAACTGTTATATATAACTGTTATATACATTTTTAAGTTAAGTTTAATAAAAATTAAAATAATATTTTAAATATTATATATTAATTATTCTTGGAAACGCGAAACTGTGATTTGAAAACCCATAAGTGTAGTGCAAGACTTCGCGCTTCAGAGAGTACAAGTGCGGGACACTACTTCACTACATGAATACATTAATTAAAATATTAATTTATTGCCTAACCCTTCCCGTCGGAAGAGTTAGGCAATAAATTAAATAGAGGTTGCAGCCCTCTTCCATCTTCAGATGGAAGAGGTGAATAAGCAACAGCTAATTAGCCCTATATGTTCGTTAAAACTCTTCCTGGAGAAGACATTACGGGTTTGGGTCTCACTCCAAACCTTAAAATCCTTGACTGTTACAGGCATAGTATATAAGTCTTGTGGAAACTACTCAATCTTCTCTGTATTCAGATCTACATAAGTCTGTTACCATCTTCTCTATATTTCTTTACGGTGATTTTTAGTTGTTAACAAACGTGAGATCATGAATAACCACACTTGCCTGCAGAAATTATTTTAAAACAATAAAAGGAATCTGTCACTTAGCTCCTAGTCATTTGAGTTCAGACATGTTTGCCGTTATATTACAACATATTCTTCTGTGAAAACAGACTTCCACTTTGGGGCATGCGCTACGCTATAATGCACAGTCAACTTTCATTTGTTGTCCAAACCTGAAGAAAAAGTTACTTCAATCCTCGGTCATGGGTTAAATATGCATCCAAACTGCAATTCTAAAAAGACGGAGGAAAAAAGTCTGGAATGAACACTATGAATATTTACGGTTTATACTTCAGAGGAATGTTTCCAGTGTAAAAGGGTCAGAAATCATCTAAGTGACATTTCTAATGACATCTGAGTGACACAAGTCTTGATCTTAAGTTGTTGTATTTGATAGGATAAGCGACTCATTAAAAGTGAATATATATCAAACTCTTTTGTATAAAGTAGTTAAGCTGGACTTGATTACTTGAGGAAAAAAGTAAACATGATAATTGACTGAAAATAACCTTCAAAAAATATTTAGTGAAAAATGCAGTGTATTAAAGCGCACAGTTATGAAAAAAATACTACTCAATAGAGTTTACAAATTATGAATTGTGTAAATGTTCTCTAAATTAACATTACTAAATTTAAAATATTAAATATTAAAATCTAAAATTTAGAACTCACTTTGTAACTTGATTACACATGCTCACTTCAATTATACAGAATCCATGAGTGACTCGAGCAAACAAAACCATTCTCTGGCATAAAAATCTGAGATTCTCATGAATAAAAATATTTTTAAATTGTAAGCTTCAACCTGTAGCTTAACCCTTCCAAGGAAAAGTTAAAACATAGATTAAAACTCTTTGCATGCTCTAGGAAGAGGGGAACATGCATGCTCTATTAACATGGGTTAAACTGCGTCGTGACTGAAACTTATCCGTTTTTATTCCTCTAAGTACTTCTCTTGCCTCTTGCCTGGCAGCGGTGAACTCCTTCGTTGCACAACAAAGGAGCCGTGCAACAAAGGAGTTCACGGCTGTTCGATTATACGACACATGTCTTGTCGGTTTGCACCTTGGAAGGTAGGTCTCACCTGTGTCCGTACCAGGTTGCCAGCGGTACTAACCAAGTTGGACCCCTCCTTCGTACTTGTGGCGTGCCCCAGTGAGAGAGAAGTTATCGTTCTAATTTACATTAAACAAATAAAAAAATAAAAATAAAAAAATTATAAAAAAATAGTAATTAAGAAAAACACGCGACGCAGTGAATAGTCAACGGATGGAAAGACCTCATCAAACCATAGAAGGAGAAAAAGAAACCGAATGCCAATCAACCAAGGGAGAAAGAACACCGGGCTAAGTCACACTATCAGCAGGTCTTTTATTGTTATTACAATATCATACATTGGTAAATCAAAATTCTTGCATACAATAAGTGTACATAAAATAGCGTCACTTACTGCAATGGCTCTCTTGTGGATCACAGTTAAAACTATATGTAGAGCAATGAAAATTCGCTGTCTAAAAAATATATATAAAAAAAGAAAATAGTATCCATAACGCCTTTCATGATAAACTCTGACGCAAACTCCTCTAATAGTCTATATTATTAACGGGAGCACTTTACTGGTTCTAGACTTCATTATCATTTGTCGCCTAAGAAAGTTGCAGGGTAGCGGTAAAGGATACCATGTGGCGGTGGGCTTAGAAAGATAGATATTTATTATCTTTAACTATTTTTGATTTCTCTATGAGAAATATTTCATAGTTATAAAAGGAGACAATAAGCGGGCTAAGAAAAAGTTAATTATTGGTTAAGTTAATTACTTACGAGAATAATTTCATAGTTCTGAAACGAGGCAGTTAGCATATGGTTATGCGATCGTTCCGTAAGGACCGGGGCAAAAGGCTTACATTCGTCCTTCTGGTTGCAGAGGACGATAATCGAACACTAAACCGGAACTTCCCAAAATAGTGCCAGACCAATACACTAGCCGCACTGGTTGTAAAATGTTTTAAGCGACATATTTTGACCTGCTAATTTGCAACTGAAGAAAGAGAAAAATGAAACATGTCAGTCCTCTTAGTCTGGTCTTCTTGTCAGATGTGGTATGGTTTGTAAAGATGGACTGGGAAGTAGGATTTGCTTAAGGACATAAGTAACATTTTTGCGGTTTGACCAAAGATGCACTTGTTGACAGCATGACATGCGGAAATAGAAGACAAATTATTTTACTTATTTTCTCTGAGTGCTATCCTAACAGCTCTCCTAATCGAGTATATTTTTCAGACATATAGGAAAAAGAAAAGATCATTCTTTTCCTCAAAGATGTTGAGGAACGTCTTTGATCATCATGCTTTTCTTTTCCAATGTATATATCATATATATATCCTCGTTTGATCACTTTGGGTACGTTGTAACGTTTCATATCCTCCGGGTATGAAAGTAGCAAATGTTTTGCAACAGTTAACATGAAATGTTATTCACTTAGTTAAGAAGAAATAATTTATAATGCATCGCAATTATAATATATACACATTTACTGTAAGAGAGCCAACGTCTGTCTAAGAAAGATTCACTACGTCATCAGGCTGTCAGAATTTCTTCTCTACACATCTCAGTATGCTACCATGGTTGAGAATTTCGCAGTTGCCTATTTCGCAGTTAGAGTGTTGAGCTACTTCTTTTCCTTTGTGTCATAGATATCTTCCTTCACCTCTATAGTTCCATTCTTGTTACGGCTGATAAGGCGTTCAAATCTGTCTCTCGAAAGCAGGAGAATTCATTGCATCATTAAATATGATGCACTCACTCATTTCTCTTTACAAAACCACCAACTTTTCTGTCATCTTAAATCATCACTTCGATTATTGCATCTGTTTAATCTCTTGGGAACTGTTAGTGGAGGACTAAGTTATATTTTTTGGCTGCTTAGTGACAATAGTAAACAGAAAATAAATAGAAGAACAACTCTAGAGAAGAGACTCCATACGATTAATTCAATGTGTCTGCTTGAAGAATCAAACTTTCATAACAAAGAACCACTGCCTTCTTTATAATTTACTTACGTGATCTCTAAACAAGACATGGTTGAATAATTTCTACTTCCAGAAGGGTATGCACAGTAAGGACACTTCTCAGCACTCTCTACTACACACAGTCTACTGCGTGCGAATAGATGAAAATCTCATGGTGCTACTGTTTGAAAGGATTGTATCAAGTTACCATCACTCGTCGTTCACGGTAGTGACGGTTACTCCTGAACACGTGCCGGGAAGACTTCGTATCTCGCTATGTCATATAGTCCTGTCGGCTGCAACGTACCTCCAGTAATGATCAGTTGAAGTTCTGGAAACACATAACCGGTTAAGCAGTTTTGATAACTTTATAGTGTTCCTTTTGGAGAGCGTGTGTATATATATATAAATATATTATGATGGAGGAGAAAATATCCAGACGTTTAATTTATTACTTAACTTTTCAGGTAAGAAAAGTTAAATATTAAACTAAATTTACATTCAAGTAACATAATAATAATTATAGTTTTATAGACTTGTACCATTGGAAACGCAGCAGTAGACTCAAGACTTATAGTTTATCTTCTGCTCTTTCCATATTTTTAAGAATATATTAATTATATTAATTTATAATTATACATTTGTTATATAATTTTTTAATATTTATATAATTCTCCAACAATAACAAGCTAGCAAAAGTTCCCATCATTCATCCAGCATGCATATTATTTATTCTTATATTTGTTAATTTATTTCACAGGGAATACGTTGATTGGAAGATAAAAGGATCACTATAAGTTGCTGTCTCGATCAAAATAGGTGGTTTGATCTCTTGATCAAACCTCTGAAGCTGAAGCTATCTTGCTCAAAAGAAAAGAGACGCTTCCCTCGAAGTTTAGTTTTAACTCGTGCGAGTAGCAAAACAGGAGAGAAACGACGAACCTTCTGCGGCGTTAGGATTACGTTTATGTGCAGACATAATCCATAATCGAGCCGCGCGTCCACTAGATGGACTGTACCGCAAGTTTCAGAAAGAAAAACGCGACGCGATATATAGCCAACGGATGGGAAGACCCCATCAAGCCTTACAAGGGAAAGAAGGACCCGAAGGGCCAAGCAATAACCACCCTGAAGAGGAGAACCCCGCTATCAGTAGCTCTAAAATCGCCAGTCGCACCTATAATGTCGGAGACCAAAAAATCAGTACCTCTATCTACAACAGGTGCACCTGAAGAGGCATCGCCTACTGCGATTGCTCTTCTGTGAATGGCCCCTGCTAAAGCTCTCTGTAGAGCAATGGAAACCCGCTGCCTGAAAAACATGGTGCAGAAAGAAAGAGAAAGTGGTACCCCCTGACGCCTCTCATGGTAGGCTCTAGCGCACTCTCGCAAAAAGACGTCGAACTCCAAAGCTGTCGATCCGTATATCTCCAAGGCTAAAGGGATGAAGCGATGTCCCGCTTGCATACCCCTATACTTGGATACCTTCGTTGCTGCCGCCACGCCTGCAGCCCATCCTGGGGGATGGGTGATCACCTGTGCCGCCACTGAGTCTCGTGTCGGATCCGTAACAACCACATCAGCCACTGAGATCTGATCCTCCCTCATCATGTACAGGTCAGCTCTGACTGATCCTCCCGTCTGAAGGGCGTACCAACGCTCTCTCCACTTCATGTTACCGCTCTCCCGTGCTGTTTAGAACGATGGTTGTTGTTTCCTAGTAGCTCACTCATCAGCCTATCGGTGGCTGCACCCATGAAAGTGGATAACGAATGAAGAAGACGAACGAGTTGACATTCGGACTCGTGCGAATGCGTACCTTCACAAATCTGTAGCTTTACGGATCTGTAGGTCGTATGATTTGGATACGACAGCTCGTTCTTGTAGCCTGTTTCCGGAAGAAAGCTGGATGAGGAGTTTGTCCCGCTGCAGGTTTTGCGAGGTTTAGGGTTTAAGGGGGTGAGGATCTTCGGGGAACGCAAGTCGACAGCGAGGAGGAGAAATTTGTGCTGCTCGGAGTTGTAAGTCGTCGGCTTGGCCTTAGCTTCATGGATACAGTGCAGTCGTTGTAGGCCGGCAGAGGACGAATTCTGGCCTGACGAGTTGTGGGCCAGGCCACGAGAAATTTCGCGCCCTGGATTAAAAATTGAAACTTAATTCGTTTGTTCCGAAGCTACTTAGAGATTGATTTCAGACGGGTTTTAGAGGTGCATAAACTCGGGCGCGCCTGGGTTGAGGGTTAGGGGGTTTCGCCGAATTCGTTCGTAGTGCCAGGGAGCCAGAGGAGATGGCCTTACTGCGAACGGTTTCTGTATCGAAGGTGGTCGGAGTGGTAGGACCGGAGATTACCAGCAGTGAGTCCATAGATCGTTCTGGAATGCGAGCAAGACCATTTCACGGTCTTCAAGTTGTTTCCTGTGATATATCACTCTCCAATGCAGCTTTGAGAAACTTTTCTGGTGACAGTGCCTCGAGAGTTGACAGAAGACATTCAGATGTTGTTTCTTTTGTTGCGGAGGCTGGAAGAGGGAAACGAGAAGCAGCAGTAGCAGCAGATTTCTCCGACGATGAGTCTTCCTCTTCGTCCCACCGCGCTAGCAGCAGACAGAAGGCTCTGGAGGCTGCTATGGCCGACATCAACAACTCTTTCGGCAAGGGAAGCGTGACGAGACTCGGCAGTGCAGGTGGAGCGATCGTCGAGACCTTTCCCAGCGGCTGCCTCACGTTGGACTTCGCCTTAGGTGGAGGGTTGCCCAGGGGACGCATAGTCGAGATTTATGGGCCTGAGAGCAGTGGAAAAACAACGTTGGCGCTCCACGCCATTGCTGCGATTCAGAGAACAGGCGGCAATGCGATGTTGGTGGATGCAGAGCACGCATTTGATCCTGACTACTCCAGAGCACTGGGCGTGGACGTGGAGAATCTCATCGTTTGCCAACCGGACAATGGTGAAATGGCTCTGGAAACCGCCGATCGGATGTGTAGGTCAGGCGCTGTGGACCTCATTTGTATCGATTCAGTCTCTGCCTTGACGCCTAGAGCCGAAATCGAAGGTGAAATTGGGATGCAGCAAATTGGTCTTCAGGCTCGGCTTATGAGTCAAGCGCTTAGAAAAATGTCTGCGAACGCGTCCAGAGCGGGATGCACTCTGATTTTCATCAACCAGATCAGGTATAAGGTAGGGGTCATGTTCGGCAATCCCGAAATAACGAGTGGAGGATTGGCGCTGAAATTCTTTGCATCGTTAAGACTCGAAATTCGGTCGGCTGGTAAAATCAAATCTCCTAAAGGAGAGGATGATGTAGGTATCCGGGCTCGAGTGAGGGTACAGAAGAGCAAGGTGTCTAGACCTTATAAGCAGGCTGAGTTCGACATCATCTTCGGGGAAGGAATATGTACTCGAGGTTGTGTACTGGACTGTGCGGAAGCGGTGGGAGTTGTTCAGAAGAAAGGCTCTTGGTACAGCTTTGGGGACACGAGGTTGGGCCAGGGTAGGGAGAGAGTCGTTCAGTTTCTGCGAGAAAATCCTCAAATGTGTGAAACCATTGAGAAGCTTGTACGTTCAAGGGCAGCTGAAGAACTTCAAGCGAAGAAGGATTCTGTAAATGGTGCCTCCTGGACTACTTCAGCGGAAGCTGATGCCGAAGAGGAGGCTTTTGATGTTGAAGATGACGCGGAAGTGTTGGTGGATTTGTGAATGGTCTATTTGTAAATATCCATCCAAAGGATGTAGTATGTTCATCTGTCAAAATCTGTATAGTAGAGCTCTTTAAGAGAGTAGAAGTTACCTACAGCAGTTGACCGAAACGCGTAAGCGAGATTTGCCATTTATAATGGATGGCTTGGGGCACATCAGATTCCAGTTATGTTTTGTGTAAGGCTATCAGGTCCTTGCCCATACAGGTTGAGAAGGAATGTGTGTCTGTGGTCGTGCAGACAACTAGGAGTTTCAGCAGACCGGATGCTGTGTACTTCCCAGTTACCAGTTCGTTCGAAAGTGACGGGGACTCTCAGATGCTTAGACTCCCATACTTTAGAAATTTGCCAGGAGTTGGAGAAACTTGGTCTCGCCAGTAGGGTGCGGAAGAGTTAGTCTATCGAAGGATTGCAGAGTGCAGCTCAAAAGAATTCCTTAGCGCCATGCAACAACTGTCTTCCTGCCACCAGCTCGATCGGCACTCCTGCCTACCAAACCTGGATTTTACTTGACAGAGAGATTTAGTGCGTGGACGATGGTCCAAAATCAGTAGTCATACAGACGCCTCTACATTGATCGGTACCAAACCCTTAAAGCCCGAGTTTTACAAGTGCTCGGGGTGACCCAGAAGACCTTTTGCGAGTTTGCTTTCATAGAACTGAGATATTTAATAGATACGCATAAAATGATTTTGGAGACTACCTTTTCATACTGAGAAATGTCTAAGAGTTTGGAGAGGTTTTTGGAGAAAGAGAGGTTTTTGGAGAAAACAATAACCTTATTTTCGAACTAAATATACACGGAGATGAAGAAAAGAATATGCTTTCATGTATTTTTACTCAAACTCGAGGTTTACGCAAAACTTTGAAGCAGCAGATGATTCCGGACCATTGCGAGTGGCATAGCTTTGATGGAGCATCTGGTTGTGTAAAATGCTATCGGCTCTTCCATATACTGTCGTCTATATGAAACAGGGATCGGAAAATAAGCCCCTGCATCCGTTTCGAGTCTTAAACCACAAAACGTGGGTATATTTAGCTCCGGGTCGTCCGTTTAGAGATTGCTAGTGTGGATTGTGCATGTGTGTAAAACAAGTATTCACTGGATAACTGAAATTCATATATGGAAAGGAGCAGGAGAAAAGAACCTCTCTGGTTGAGAATGAGGGAGTCTCCATTATACCTACGTTTGTGGTTTAAGCGAGCACTTGTCCTATGATCCATGTAAACAATGGAAGATGAGCACAGTTTCTCAGTCTTTTAATAGCGAAATAACCCATATACTGGGTAGCATCGAGCCAGGCTAGACGATCTCGAAATCAATGTTTACAGTGAAGAGGTTTCCAAGCTTATTTCGTGGGGAAGTTACAACCTACATGTTTTTGTAACTCATACTTCAGCTTACATCATAGCACATTCATGTCGGCAAACTTTGATAATAAACCAGGGACAACTGCAACGCGGGAACGCGATGGCGTGTGACGCTGGAGAGGTCCTGCTTCCCACATACATTGGGCACAGGACTCTGATACGGAGCTCGGTGAGAAAACAGATAGTTTGTCCTTTTTCGTTCATATCACTAACCCAAAAACTTCGAGCATACACCCAAAAACTAACTGCAGGGATTTCTAAAAGACTTCCACTGATCCTTTACCTACGCTGTCGTCTCTTTGCTCCAATGAGGAATGCCTAGTTAGTGCTTAAGAAAGGATGAAAACAAACTCTAAAACTGAGTTGCAAATGTAGCAAGGAAGATTATTTCCGTCCCTTACCAATCAAGTAGATCTCTCTCGAAGTAGGGCGTGTTGCTTTCGGCCGGAACCAGGTCGTAGTTCTGAAAAGACTTTTACACACTTGCAGAAACTCTAGCGCACACACAGGTGAGTAAGCTTCAAGTCAAATTCCATCGGAATTACATGCTTGACTTGAGACTTCCTCATAGGACTGATAACGAGCTAGGCCAATCGCTCCTTTTAACGTCTCATAGAGGATAGACTGTTACGTCTGAGTCAAAGTCTGAAGCATGAAGTTGCAAAAACCTGAACTATCGAATTTGATCGACTTACCTTTGGAATCTTCTCCTTCTAAAAGCTTGATGACTATGCTCCCCTCTGGCAGAAGCAATCCCTCTCTGTTTGTGGACGGCGGGAGCATGTAATTCCCTGGAAGACGATCACCGGAATTGTCTGATAACGCTAGATTCAGCGTGCACAAACCTAGCTCAGCAGACAAAGCCGCGTCCCTTGAACTAATACCCGAGACGGCTGGGCACATATCAGATAAAATCACCGAGAAGCCAATTCCCTGCATGTGCCCATATTTGTTAGATCCTGTGATTTGCAAACTCTTCGTTCAAAAACCGTCAGATGTCCGAACCGATTACACATCTCAGAGCGTGGATTCTACCAACTCAGACTTCGAGCAGATATCCCAAGAGGTAGATGATTCAAAGAAGTCCCAACTTCCACGGTCAAACTCTTCATGCCATAGTTCCCCGTCAGAGATAGCACAACTTCAGGCACATAGCTGTAATCTTGAAGCCAAGCACACTGGAGTACCGATCAACTGTAAAATATGGCAGATTAAGCAATTCCTGGATCTGATAGTAGACATGACTGAGGCTCACAGAAAGATGTGCAAGATACGTACTGCTGGAGAGAGCTTTGCCAGATCTCGAGGACTAACTTTCAGGACATCTGCGGGCAAAGTTTGGACTCTTTTATCACAGTGCTGAGGAGGCACCTTCACTTTCTGCTCTGCAAACCCGGATATGCCCAAGACATTTCGGATCACAACCTTTGGAAGAGCGAGCACGCACGCTGAGTCTCTGACCAGTATTCTGGAATTTCAGATCACTAGTAGTACGGAGAACGGGGAAAGCAAATATGCGAAATGTGACTCCGACGGAATCGGACCATGATGTGGGCATCTATCAGCTAACGGCCAAACGAGACGAACAAACCTTGATGTCAACCCCAACAACCGCTCCACCACTAACCAAGGGTCCTAGACTTTGACATGCCACCTGCAACTCCACCGTACGTAGAATGATTTCAGAACAATACTTGAAACCGGAAAAGAACAATGGAAATGCTCCCAGTACAGATCATACTCGGTCGATGAGGGATCAAGGAGCTGCCTCAGTTCTCTTCGGAAACACGCTGTACATTCAGTTGAATGGTTTGTCTCTAATATGGCAATAAAATTCACTAGATACGAAGTGCCGTGCAACTCTTGCTGCTTCGTAGCTAGTGCATATATCCAACGCCATAACTCTTCCGATTCCATCAAATACCATCATACCACGTCACTACATAGACGGGACAGACCTCATTCTTCACTGTCCAACAGCTGAAAGGATGGCTACAGAATAACCTGGGTGGAATTCTATCGCGGGACGTATACTTTCTCCCCTGCACTCGGAACTGAAATTTACTGGCCCATATATCTTCTCCACCAAGCAAAGCGACGAAAGCGTAGAAGAGAAGAAGCAGACCTGAAGCCAAGCGCCCGGGGCACAGCCGAGGTCCAGGACTGACGAACCGCGAGTAATAATCCCATACTTCTTTTGGATCTCCAGAAGCTGCGGCATGCAGATACTTCATAAATATCGTGCAGAACAGAAACACTCCTCAAGCAAAAAACGCCCGTGAGATCTACGACGTTCTCCTCCTGACGTACATGAAGTCCGGTGACACAGTTTCAAAATATGCAAAGCTACGGGGCAAGAAGTGATAAGAGCCGAAGCATTCGGCCAAATGTAAGTGGAGGGCGAAAGAAGCTAATGGAGCAGCAGAGAGGCTTACAGTAAAGGTACAGATTTTGCAGTACAAAAAGCCCTTCGGATGACGAGCTGCTGATCTTACTTGGAAAAGAATTCAGGCTCACCTTGAATGCAGATCGGGCTACATAATTGAGCCGCTTGGCCTCACGGAAGAAGAAATCTGGAGCTCCAGCCCCACTCATGGTGAGATGTCAAAACCGATGGATACCTGCGCGAACTTCCCGAGAGTTGGCTGGAAAACAAGAATTGTGTCACAGTCATCAGAACCCTCATGTTACACCTGCGCAGAATTACCAGTTCGACGGAAAAACCACGACTAAACCCTAACAAAGAGAAAGATTCCTGAGATGGGAACGTCGCAATAAAGGGCTCCGCAGGTGATCGAAATTGCAAAGAATTTCATGAGGGCTGACGATGTCAACAACAACAACATGAATGTTTCCACTGTAAACAAAGACCGATTTCGAATTCCTAACATGACGAATATCGAATCATAGCGACTACGTTCATCACGCAAATTCGGGGTGCACCTCACCAGCTCCGCCTTGGACTCAGATTCCTTGATCCTCAGCAAAGCAAGGAAAGACTTCACTCTCGGTAGACAAAGAAACAAGGAGCTCCGCTTGCAATGACATTCCGGATTTATCCCGTTCCTTCTTCTTTTCCGGTTTTCAAACCGACTCGATTCTTGGTCAGGCCTTTGCAAGGTAACCATTACTCGACCAAACCCTCGACGAGTAATTTGGACTGGCGCATCAGCAAGGTTTGAGGATAATAGTCGACCGAATAACTACAAAGTCGTCAATGTATGTAAAACAGATCACGTCAGCGAACCCACCACGTGAACTATGTGAGAACGTATGAAGTGTATTTTTAATAGATTTGAATATAAATATTAATTTATAGTTAATAACATAAAAAAGATATATGATTCAACTTTATTAAGTTTGATAGAATATATATTCTAGAAGCATAAATTTTTGCATCAATATCTAAATAATCATCATAAATCATATATTTAGATAGATACTATGAATCTTTGACATATATTGCAATAATGAAAATAAAAATCATAAAAATCATAAAAATCATAAAAATATTATAATAAAAATATTATAACTTTATAATATATGAAAGTGTATATAAATTAAAATTATTTTATGATTGTAACATACAAAGGGGTGTTTTAAACATAACAACCAAAATATTTAAGATTTCAAGGTTTAAAAATTCTAAAATTGTATGTATGTTCGCAAGTAGAAAAGATATAATATGAGAAGTCAGGGCCCAAGGAGATAGCATCTTCAAACGCGGGTCCACAATTCACATGGATATACCATTATATGTCTAAGGAGAATGGATCTTCCAGAAGAGCAATATCAGAACTAACAATGCAAGAAGAAGATGCTCTTGAAGAAAGTGATAGAAGGAAAAGAGAAGATGATCAGCTCTAGAGAGAAGAGTGCGGACATTGCGAAATCAATTAGAAGTTGGGGAACTATCTTATCCGACATATCACCTACGTAGTCATCAAGAGAAGAAAAAGATGTAAATAGTTTGAGGAAGAGAACTCGAGGCACAAGCATTCCAATGATAAAGCGTAGATCTCAAAGATTAGCCACATCAAGAGAGAGGTCGCATGAGATAAAGAAGAAGATGATGAACTTGGATATTTCATATTCATCCGAGAAAAAACCGGCTAAACGAGATACAACCAAGATGGTGAATTACGAATCCTTTGACATTGGTACTTTGAGTGCAAGACACACCATGACTCCAAAGGAGGTTTTTCTTACATGGAAGGTGAAGGACGAGAGCGCTCCGAGAGTGGAGAGAGCGAATCCGAGGAGAGCATAAAGAGTAGTAATACGGAGTCCACGGATCTGGAGGACAAATTGACACAAGAGGAAGCAACGATTGGAATGAAAAGGATGAGTAGAGAACATATCCCTACAGAACCTCAACAAGTGAATACTCACATACGATTTCAAGATACCCCAGAGAATGTACAGACTGGAGAAGAATCAAAGAAAGGAATGAATTTTCCAGATCATGTGAGCAAATTAGACACGAAAGGTATAAGAGATTGGGTCAGACAGTCTAGACAAGTGCTAAAGGAACTAGAGGCGATGAAGTATTCATCCCTTATGATGATGGATATAACTTCTATTCTGCTTCCAAGATATACCGTGTCGTGTTGCAAGATGGTCTGTACAGTGAAAGATTGTAACAAAAAAGATTTTCTTTCACTATGTATGTGGTTGTAAAGGAAGCTGACTTGGAGCTTGTTAAGTTGGGCATGTGCTAAGTTAAGATCAAGGTAGACAAGCTGCCCCTAGCTTATATTCTAAATAATTACTAAGAAGTTATGAAGGTAACAGGTGGAAGCTTGTCTTGAATAGAGCAAGCATGTGTTTTCGTTTATGATAAACAAGGTTATACATAAATGTTTGCTCATTTCTAGTTTAAAAAGGTGATAAAAGAAAAAACTTGTCATTTTTTGTTGATGACTCGAAATCATTATCTGATGACATCATCATGTAAGTGTTCTTGAGTAGTATAGTTTTAGTTCTTCCGTTACTAGAAATGGAAGATGTGCAATTGAAGTAACACTTGAAAAGTCAACAAAGGAGATAAAAGCAAGTTCTGTAAACTTATGTACATGTTTATTTACTTTATTAAATGAATGCAAGAGCCATTAATGGAAGGGACACCCATCTAGAGAAGAGAGATCTATGGATCAAATCCTCCTGGCACTTAGTTCCTATATGAGCATGTTGACTTCTCGGACAGAAGTCTATGTTAGGTGTGTAGTTACGTCATGCACATCTAGGGACGGAGGACCAATATCTTCCTTAACATGGATTTCCTAGCCTAAGTCTCTCCATGCAATCAAGATTATGAGCTAGGAGATACTTGATTCAACTATGGGAGGGTTGTAAGCTCTGTGGGGTGGTCTTGTAGCTATAAAATCATGACTTAGTTCATATGTGGGTTGTATCAAGAACATGCAACCAAGATTATGAGCTAGGAGATACTTGATTCAGCTATGGGTGGGATGTAAGCCCTACGGAGTGATCGCAAAAAAAAAACAAACGGATAGAACGCTCAGAAGGAGGAATTGAATTATGTTAACAAAGTTGAACCAGAAATTCAGAGAGAGCTAAGAACAAGTTCGGAAGATGGATCCAAAGGATGATACGTTCATTAAGAAGACGTGTTATCGAGCGACGGAAGGAAAATGAATGGATAGAGATGTTCAACAGAAATTGTGATGAGAGCTCTAAGACACGAGGAACTATGTCTAGTAGGTATCCACCACAAATGAGAGGGTTCAAATAGCTGTTAGAAAATGCATTTCAGAAGAAACATCTGAGACCATTCCATGATATCATAGAGACAGAGAATGCGCTAATACGTTTGGAGCCGCATGTAAGAGAGAGATTTAAAGCTCTCATAGATATTCAAAAATATTCAAGATAACATCAGAGATGTTCGGAGTGATCCAAGACTTGTCCGTAGCATACAAATGTCATCACATTAGCAATCTGAAATCAAGACTTGACGTACGAAGCAATCCGGACAGCTGCAACAGTGAGCTTACCGTGCTCTTGCCTTAATATTCTGCTTGAGACAAGAGGAGCTATGTGACGCGAGCATTGCGTATCAAGTTAGTTATCCTAGCCCTACCTTTTGCTCTTTCAGAGAGTCACATGAGTTTATATCACACGATGGTGAGAGAACTACGGATGATCCTTTGGATTCATTTCGAAGTGTTGCACAAGATCGACTCGGAGGAAATATACAATATCTTCTTGGATGAAGCTATCGCTATCCGAAGACAAGAGTTGGAAGCGGAGCTGAATGAGAGAGAAGCAAATCTATGAGTACCGTTCGGAGAGATAGGAGAGCCGAGGCAAGTTCAAGAGAGGGCTACCGATGCTATCGATGCAACTGTTCTAGATGCGACGATCAAGATCAGACGTCCAGCAAGGAAGTGTGTAAGTGTTGCAGGTGGTAGAGTTGAATAGACGAGTTGACTCAGAGCCATGCTAGTGAGAGAGTCTCGGATAGCCAATTGAGAAGTAGAAGTTAGATTATCTGATAGTCTCTCATGTTTATATTATTCGAGAATCCCGTATGTTTGGATTATCGAAGAGTTTCGGATGTCCTGGTAATACGAACAGTTCGTGAGGTTAGTTGATTTAGATAGTCCGTACATCCAAGGAAATTAGAGAGAAGTAGAGACTAAGACTAGTGTAGAAATTTTTAAGACCAACGTGTTGAGTACAAATAGAACGGTTAAAGAAATGTTAGCCGACTATCCGAGATGACTGTACAAATGACTTGTATACTGATTATTTGATACATAGTAGTTAGACAGTTAGCGGTTCGGATCTAACGGTTTGCAGTGGACAAGTTACTATTGCTGACTGTCTTTTTATGGAGACCACGGTCTCGATGATCTTCATTGATCAATCACAAGTGTATAAAAGAATTTTCTATTTTCATTGTATAACGAGGAATTGCAGTTTTGGTGGATATTTGTCGCACTTGATTCGTATCTAAATGTCTCTTGAATTCACAATTGTAAGAGATGAGAAGGATTATTCGATATAGAGACACTATTTCTGACTGAAGTCCATCAATGTGTCTGGCAACATGAATGAACGTATATTCGAGGAACACAACTCTTTCTTACACACGACAGTTCTCTAAGAGGATATCAGTTTCTCAATATGTATACAAACTACAAGGAACTTTCATCCTCACTCCATTTTACTAGCGTACTCTCGAGTCACGACGATTGATCTTTTCTCCCCGAGTTAACACAATCTTCTTGAATGTTGTCACTGCTTTCTTTGTGCCACCTTCGTGCGGATCTCGGCAGCAAATGATAACTCCTTAAGCTTCATGAAATTCAATTTCCTCGAGAAAAGCCTACTCCTCACTAGCTTAACCCCTAGCTTCTTGTAAGATCTTAAGGTCGATCCTTCTCTCAGTACACTCAAATTATTACACACTACACACTGGCCCTCTTTCACAAATAAATCAGTCTCTCTCCCTCCTCTAGCATGAGGAGGAACTTAATGAGCTCCTTGGTCGTATATATCCTTTGATCGCCTCTTCCCGTCTCCTTGAAAGAGGGTTGTCATCTCTAATAAGATAGTACAGTCAAACATGTGGGTGATTAATCACCCACAAGAGGTAATTACTTCCCCGTGCATGTTCCAACTAACCTCTAGGTCCACAAGACCTGACAGTCCATGACCTTCCAACTTAAGATATGGTTGGAAGGCAAACCACCACCCATCATTATAGATAGCATTGCTCCCTATCGCATGATCTTACTTCCGCATGTTCCTCTCGTTGTCAGTCTCATCAACCATCGGTCACTCCTTTCCAGTTCCTGTGACTTTACTAACTCCGACTGCTGGAAGATTAATTAGCCCGTGTAAATCTGTTGTTTCTGCCTCCGCGTGAATTCTATCTGAAAATTGGGCATAACCTCCTTGGTGCCTCACTAATAATTATCCCGTAACAATCGCTTGTTATACCTTTTCGGTAGTTTTCTCTATTGCAATACATATATGCTAACCACTACTAACAACTAACTCTAACTACTAACTATTAACTAGTCACTAATTTTGTTAACATTATTCTATCTATCATGATCAACTCTCACAGTAACCTTCTTGATGCTATCTCATCGATACGTGATAATAATGATTTACCATCACTCTTCAACATTACTACACTATCTGAATTATGATAGCAAGTTCGTACTCTTTTTTGAGTTACTACGTACTATCTTCTACGACAACAAAGTACTTTCTCAGTAACCTTATGGGAGGTTTTACACACTCACACTCACGTTCAAGCTTCCTGGAAAGCGTAACACAAATATCTAGAAGGGGAGGGAAATACTATCTCTACAATAATTCTCCTTGTTTATTTAGCTATCCCTTCAACATGACAAACGCTCGCAATATCACACTCAAACTAACACAAAATAAAAAATAGCAAAAGAATTTGAAACTCTCAATAAGTGAGGTGTGACATGATGCTCTCTTATATCTTCTCTATTATGTCTTTACTTCTATTGCTCATTTTTAGAGTTAGAGAATGCATATAACCATACATGTGTAATAATAATTAGTAGTTGACATTATATTGTATGCCATGTTTTTCTTTCTAAGACTAACTTGGACATATGACTGTGCATTATATGATTTTGTATAGATTGACCTTGAATTTGTCTTTCAACCCCAAAGACTCCTCTCTCATCTATTTCATCCAAGTGACCCCGCACTCTTCTGACTTAAAGTTAAATTTTGTTTGTGGTCTAAAAGTTATGTATTGGGTTGCAAAAATATACATTGGAAACAGATCTTATTGTATCTACATATAAGACTCAAGCTTTGTCTTGATTATTTGAAAATAAGTTATACGTCATTGAAAACATATGAATTTCTCCAATAATGTTGGTTTCACATTAATAAGATCACCTTAACTTTGTCTATGAAACGAAAGATACTATAATTTTCATTCTCATATATTTGACTTTCAAAGTTTGACTAGACTCCACATCTATAGTTTTATACCAACTAAGTTCCAATTTAACCTACAACACACCTTTCTTTTATAAGATATAACATGCACGCTTCAAACCAATACTCAATTTACAACATGACATCAAAGATGATACAACGCAGCTCTAGAAATCTAATCAGCGACTTTTGACGCATCGCAATTCATTGCTCTTTCATCACTTGGACCTGAAACCAGCTCCACGCCTTCACAAAATTGTCTTATATACTAGAATGAAAGTTCAGCAGCAAATTTCTCTCCCATTGTTTGAAAAGAGCCAAAAGGTGACAATAGACATGACTTAAAACCAAGACCTCTTAATAACATAAAGCATCCTGAACTTTGAAACATCAGATTCATAGCCCAATCTACCAGTAGTGCGTCCACTTTACAAGAAGTTCTGTTAAAGACTTCACTTCTAGATCCAAATTTCAGATCCAGATCTCACTATGTTCTTTGAGATGGATCAAACTTTAATTTGTGTTAACTTCATAACTACAGACCTAGGTGTACTTGATCCAAGATCTAGAAATCTCTATTCTATCATCCAAAGATGAAACTTCATACGGTTCTTATTGTAATAAGTAGAGCTCTACTTATCAACTAGAGGGGAAATTGGTTTGGTAGAAGTCTTTGGTATAAGAATTAGCTACGGCTTAGTTAGCTTGAGAATACATGCAGCAAAATAATACTTCTATCAATAGACGGTTGCGCCAAAAGTCCGCCGAGAAACTTCTAGAAGGAAGTTTCTAGAAGGGAGCTTCGAGAACTTTCCAGCCGAGAAACTTCCAGAAGGAAGTTTTCTGGAAAGAAGCTTTGAGAACTTTCCAGCGAGCTCTTACGTGGCTCATTCTGAACCCTCTAAATGTTGTTTCATATCTAAGGCTGCATGTAAGCCACGTCAGCGATCCGTGTGCTCACTTTGAGAGGTCAGCATTGATCGAGAGCCTATCATGTACTATTCATTTCACTATATAAAAGATGCGAATGCACCTCCACGGACATTCGGATTTTGAGTTCACTCTAGAGCTCATCTTACAGTGGTATCAGAGCAGAGAACTCTAAGAGAGCGGATTATCTATTTTAGAAGGACCTTTGATTGAGGTACCGGGCAATTGAAACTTTGAGCGCGTCGAAAGGATCAAGAGAGGTATGTGATGGATGGGGGTAGATTTCAGCTCCAGAATTACAATTCTTGAATCCTTTTCACATCAAGCTTATGTATCTACGTCGTGAGCATTTTCGAGTGTATCTTGTCTATCATTTCGGTGAGGATTTCATGGGCAAGTGATGAATTCACCAGTCCCGGTGATTCTTCCAGTAGTGACATATGCAGCCAGTTGGGATTTGATCGTTTACATCTTGATTTAGTGAGCATGGATCTAAACCTACCCGCTCCTGTTCTCTTCAACACGTGGGTGAAGATCCGCTATGTCTATAGACCGAAATCGTTACATAGAGAGTTTGTGATTAGAAATTTTGGTGAGGATTTCTACCGCGAGATAATCGATTCTCCTTTCCCTTTTATAGTACATGTAGTGTACGAACGCTTCCGAGTGGTCGTCATAACTCTATATTATAAAAGCTTGAAACTTTCGTGTTGTTGGAGAGAGAGAGAGAGAGAGAGAGAGAGCGATCATGGAGCCGCAACCTCCAAACCCAGAGTTGGTGATGCAAGAATTGATGCAGTGCATGCTGATCGAATTTCGGGAAATGAAGTTGACGGTTGAAGCACTACAGAAACAATGTTGAACCTCGAGGGTCAGAGTATGATAGACGTTGGAAGGGGAGGATCGTCTCAAGGAGTACCGGTGGTGGGAGAGCAAGCTACACCAAGAGAACCCGTGGCACAAATCGTTAGAGCTCCAGTCGATGATGAAAGTGCCATGTTACTACGGATGAAGAAGACATGTAACATTGAACCATACAAAGGTCAACGGATCATGGGAGTAGTCGAGAAATGGATTTCTCGGATGAATCGATATTTGCGACTTTTCAGTGAACAAATCACGAATCACGTAACGGAAGTGTTTGCCTGTGGATACTTGAACGATAAAGCTCTCACGTGGTATGATGCATGAGAGAGATCGGTGTTGACGGAAGAGAGAACAGTACCATGAACTGCAATGTAAGAAGGTTTGTTGAAGAATTTCTAATCTGTGGATTTTGTGCAAATGGCTCGAACGAGGATGTGAGGATTGAAACAGAAGGGAAGCCTTCAAGAGTACATAGAAGCCTTCCTCGACTTGCAAGTTGCAATCACTGATATGAATCAAGCGGAGGCTCTTGATAATTTCAAGAGGGGATTGAAGGAAAGAATCTGACAAGAAGTAATGGTGCAAAATCCACTCGGTTTTTGAGACCATCGCTTGTGCTCAAAGAATTGCTGAAGCATTAGGAGGAGAAGTGATGACTCCACCAAATCACCAGAATCGATCTGAAATCCCGTATGTAAACGGTTCGACATCCATGGAGCTAGACAACATCCGCTATCAGCCACGATAGTTTCAAGATGGAGATCGTCGAGGGCGCCCAAAAGAAAGACGTCAAAGAGCTCATAGAGGAGAAGGTGTCATGAATGCTGCACCTCTATCCGAGCAACGTCGATGGTACAACTACGGACGATTCGATCACATAGCTGCAAATTACCGAAATCGTTTTCCTAGAGATCCAAGACCTCCATCTCATCGACCTCTGAATCATCTGAACGAAGAATACCCGTAAATGCACCTCCGGTCTTACTGGTGCAAGGAGGGAGAAGAAAGGCGAGGGAAGGAGAAGGAGATTTACAAAAAATAATGCGTAATTGATTGTCACGGATGGAGTCTTGGAAGGGACCTAGGTGAGAGCACTAATCGATCTTGGTGCAACAGAGAACTTTTTGTCTCGATCGACTGCTATGAAGTTGAGAATGGAGTGAGAGTGAAGAGGTGGAACTATACAATGGACAAACTGAGAAGATTGAATCTCTACCTCGAAAGATAGAACTTACTTTAGGCGAATATCGCGAAGATATTGAGTGACGAGTGATCAAATTAGCCCGTTATGATGTCATATTGCGTATGCTGTGGATGGAGCAGTATAATCCCGAAGTGGATTGACGAAGAAAAGTGGTGAAAACCAAACAGTGGAAAATCTTCAGAGATATAGTGAGATCTCGAAGACAAAACTTACCTTTGTATGTAATAGATACGAGTGCTATACGTAATAGCGATGTCTGTTTTCTGGGTTTAATAAGAGAGGTCCCGAGACGCAACAAATCCTAGAAAGCTTGACAGATGTGATAGCAGAATATGGAGATGTCTTTCCCGATGATCTTCCTTCAGAGCTACCACCAAAACGAAAGATTGACCACAAAATCGAGGTGATTCCAGAGAGCACTCCTCCTTGTAAGGCCCCCTACAGACTAGCACCACATGAATTGGAGGAGTGCAAGGCACAAATCGAGGAGATGTTGCAGAAAGGTTTATCCAGCCCAGCATGTCACCATATGGAGCTCCAGTCCTTTTTGTGAAGAAAAAGGATAACAGCTTACGGATATGCATCGATTATCGAGCACTCAATCAACAAACGGTGAAGAATAAGTATCCACTATCTCGGATGGATGACTTGTTCGACCAACTCGAAGGAACAAAGTACTTCACGAAGCTAGACTTACGGAGCGGATATAACCAGATTCAAATTGCTGATGAAGATGTGGACAAGACTGCCACTCCGAATACTTAGTGATGCCATTTGGTCTCACAAATGCACCAGCCACATTCATAGATCTGATGAATGACATATTCCGTCCTTACTTAGACAGATCAGTCGTTGTATCGTTGTATTTCTTGACGACATCCTAGTCTATAGCAAGACTATGAAGGAACATGTGCACCATTTGAGAGAGGTTCTCCAAGTACTCCGCCAAAATAAATTATACGCCAAAATTTCAAAATGTGAATTTGACAAGACGAAGGTGGATTACTTAAGACACAAAGTGAGTACAGAAGACATACAAGTAATGGCAAATAAAATAGCTATCAACCAATAATAGAAAGCTCCAAAAGATCAGACTCAACTTAAGAGCTTCTTGGGATTGACAGGATTTTATCGTAGATTTGTTAAACATTTTGCCAAGCTTGCACAACCACTAACTGCTCTGTTAGGCAAAGGAAAGAAATGGATGTGGGGAACAGCGCAAGAAGTAGGTTTTCAAGCACTGAAGATCGCACTACTACATGCTCCGATCCTCAAGTGGTACGATCCGAAGAAACCTATCAAGTTAGTAACGGACGCATCAGGCACGGCAGTAGGGACATCTTTTCATTCTTGTTGCAGCAAGAATGAAAAGATGGTTGGCATCCAATTGCATACTTCTCCCGGAAGTTGTTATCAGCAAAACAAAACTACCACACCACCGAAAGAGAAGAATTGACAATAGTCCTTGCCACGAAGCATTGAAAGCACTATCTAAGGGAGAAGGCTTTTGTGATCGAGACAGACCACAAACCTTTGGTCTATTTGGAGACACAGAAAGATCTCTCAGAGAGACAAATCCGTTGGGCAGAATGGAGGCAGCGATTCAACATGATCATCACGTATGTTGAGGACAAGAAGCAAATTGCGGATGCATTAATCCGTATGCCTACTGTGCATAACATAGTCTCTAAAGTCAAGGTGAAATTTGACTTCTGGACAAAATTGATCGAGGGCACGAGATCAAATGCACAGATTGTAACAGCCATCAAGAACCTTCAAGAACCATCACCCACAACCATGGTTTGATATTCTATGAAGAGAAGTTATGGATCTCACACGATCCAGAACTACGCACCATCATACTAACTGAATGTCACGATTCAGTCATTGCATGACACATGGGAGCAGAAAAGACACTAGAAGCAGTCCAACGAGTGTCCTATCGACCCAAGATGGCAGAGGATATTGCAGTATACACTCGGAGTTGTGCAATGTGTCAACAAAATAAGGCTATAAATCAAGCACCATCGGTTCTTCTTCAACCCCTCCTGATCCCTTCCAAACGTTGGGAACATGTTAGTATGGACTTAGTGTGTGAACTACCCATGACCAGTTCCGGTTTTGATTCCATAGTCGTCTTCGTCGATAAGCTCAACAAGATGATCCACCTTCGATCCACCACGAAAGTCGTCTCAGCACCGCAACTTACCCAGTTATATTTGAACACCATTTTTGTTCAGCACGGTCTGTCTCGAGTGCTTATAACAGATAGAGGTCCTCAGTTTACTAGCCTATTTTGGAGAACTCTATTTGGTCTATTCAAAACCAAACTTGCCATGTCTACTGCTTATCATCCACAAACCGATGGACAAACTGAAAGAGCCAATCGCACAACTGAAGACATGTTATGAGCCTTTAGTTTGGAGGAGCAAGCGAAGTGAGACACCTTACTTCCTTTGGTAGAATTTATCTACAACAACTCTCTCAATGCATCTACCCGTGAAACGTATTTTTATCTCATGTACGGAGAACATCCTCTCACACCAACAAGTTTGACACGATTCGATACTTCATCGTCAATCAACACCAAAGTGGATGCTGTCAATGAATTCGTTGCACGAATTCAACAAAGAGTGGAAAAAGCTAAGGTGAAACTACAAGTTGTTCAGAATCGACAAAAGCAATATGCCGATAGACACCGTCGGCATGAAGAATTCATGATTGGTGATCAAGTTTGGTTATCCACAACCAACCTTACTCTGCTCGGTAGTCGTAAATTCAACCCTCGCTTCATCGGGCTTTTCTCTGTTATCCGTAGAATTGGAGCAGTGGCATATCAACTCGAACTTCCATCCCACATGAAGATTCATCCGGTTTTTCATGTGTCTTTATTACGGCGATATACTCCACGACCTCATCAATTTGGCAATTCGTAAGAGTCACGACCTCTCCCTCAAATTATCGATGACAAGGAAGAGTTTGAAGTGGAACGCATCTTAAAAAAACGTGTTTGTGGGACTCGTCATCAACGGGTAGATTATTTGATGAGATGGAAAGTCTATCCATTACAAGAAGCAACATGGGAACCTGCAACCAATCTTGCACACGCCCCACTCATAGTGAAAGCTTTCGAACAGCAGTTGAGCAACGAGGACGTTGCTTCTTAAAAGGGGGGAGGTTTGTAATAAGTAGAGCTCTACTTATCAACTAGAGGGGAATTGGTTTAGTAGAAGTTTTAGTATAAGAATTAGTTACGGCTTAGTTGGCCTGAGAATACATGCAGCAAATAAGTACTTCTATCAATAGTCGGTTGCGTCAAAAGTCCGTCAGGAAACTTCCAGAAGGAAGTTTCTAGAAGGAAGCTTCGAGAACTTTCTAGCCGGGAAACTTCCAGAAGGAAGTTTCTGGAAAGAAACTTTGAGAACTTTCCAGCAAGCTCTTACGTAGCTCATTCTGACCCCTCTAGATGTTGTTTCATATCTAAGGCTGCATGTAAACCACGTCAGCGATCTGTGTGCTCACTTTGAGAGTTGACCGAGAACCTATCATGTACTATTCCTTTCACTATATAAAGGATGTGAATGCACCTCCACGGGCATTCGGATTTTGAGTTCAGTCTAGAGCCCATCTTACACTTATTGATAAAACAACCGACAATCTTGAAAAGTTCTACTCAAAAATTTGATCCAAATATAGCCGACGTCTCATTATAATTACAATCCATGATAGTAGTAACATCTCATCCCAAACCTCCAATTCCAAACGATCTATTGACAACTTAAATGAACAAGACTTGACTATACTTTACATCACAACTCTCCAACCCACTCTTAGCTCCTCAAAACTCCTCACAAGTCTCATAAACTATTCAAAAATGTTGTAATAGGTATGAACTTTTCCAAGTCAATCAATCATAACATCCTCATACCTCCATAAAATTGATCGATTAATCAGCTCAAACTATATCACGAGTTTCCAAACCATATCATTCATCTCTCGCTTGATTTCCTGAAATCTCTTGAAATCACTAAAAATGTCTTACAAAACAGATAGAAGATCATTGGTCCAAGAGTGGATCACTGGGAGAAAAATAGCCTCAAGTTTAGTTTTTCTCACACCATTCTTTTCTCTATAAACGACTTGAAACATCAAGCTGTTTCTCACACTAAAAATTACAAGAAATTACTAAAATCTCAAGACATTACTCCACAATAAAAGTACACAAATGAGTTCAAAGAAAACGAGACGAATTAGGCAAGACTTAGTACAAATCAGAATCACCACCTTAAAATGGTTCACACTGAAGGGAACAAAAACAATTTAGACATGCTCTCATTTGATTAGAGTATTTTTCACCAACATTCTTCACAATTAAACACTCGATGGATGATCTTTGACTTACAATGACATCGGATATTGATCCAAATATTAAAAAGAACTTTAGTTTAGAAGTGAAAATTCATTCCTTGGCCAAACAAGATGTACATTGTTAGATCTCAAATCTCTTCATACAAAATGAACGAGAAATCACTTGAATAAATGAGTTCATCACACGTCATGAAACCTTTTAGAAAGAAGAAAGTCAATCACTATCGAAAATGATCTGTGATGGATACGATGAAGTTTGACGAGGAATGGATTCATAAAGAAAAAATCCAAAGTTAAGATCAATCTTTTATTCATAGTCATCACTCTCGTTACTTTTCACTCTTCCATACTTGGAAACACTCAAGAAGTGTAGAAAAGAAAACCGTCTTAGTTCTATCTTAAATTCACATAGGATCCTTGCCACAAGATGAAACCGGTTTGGTTCTATTTAGAACTGAATCCTTTTACATGGAACCATATTGAACCAAGACAATACCATTTTCTAAAATTCTGAACTAAACCATTTATGAAGTCAATTTTAAAAAGATTATTTGAACCAAACTCTTTTCTAACCACATCATTTTCTAGAAACTTGAATCGAACCAGATTGCGTATGGATCGAATTGTTTAAAATATCTTGAAATGTACTATCATAAGTTTTTATCAATAATTTTTTGGATTTTGTTCGATTATAAAAGAATTACTATGATAATCATGTTATTTTCGATAAAAATTTATAATAAATCATTTATTGTTTATATTTATTATGATAAAAATAATTATCATTAATCTTTTTAAACTCTAAAACCGAAAAACTTAAAAACCATATACTTTGAGAACCATTGTTTAAAATTCATTCATATGACAAACCAAACCATTTTATAAAACTCAAACCCAACCATTTTTAGACTGGTTCGATTTGATTTGAACTGGTTCCATTTGAATCAAACTGCGAAGAACGATTCCATCGATAGGTTGACCCTTAATAATAATAAATATATAATATAGCAACATTCACTTGTCTGCGGTTGCAAGACAAGAGAATATGGAAAGTGGATTCTTCGGAAGGAGGGATTAGATGATAAATTTGATTTTGAATTAAATCTTTTGTCTTCTTAGCCAAGCCACCATGTGCGGTACTCAAGGACTTTTCTGCCATATTCTGCATGCGTTGAACATTTAACATTCAAATCTGAATTTTATTTTTCTTACGTACTATATTATAATTTCAATATAATTTGTATAGAATTCTCACTAAGAATCCATGGATAAAAGGTTAAATTGGACAAGAGTTTGAAGAAATTTGAGGGAAAGAAATAAGTGAGGTAACATTAATAAAGTTCTCACTAACAAACCGTTCTCACATTTTTACTTACTAAACCTCCTGTAACCAGTCAAGGGTGTGATAAAATAATGCAAAATTAAAAACATCAAATCCGGAAAATCTATCAAAGAAAACCTATCAAAGGTACATAGAGAAAACCTATCAAAGGTAACATAGAGAGTCGCTTACACGAATAAAAATATTTTCAACTTTGTAAGTTCTAATTTATATTTTAAACCTTCCAAAAAAATAATTAAAGTATAAATTAATTCTCCTTGCATTATCACCTCTTCCGAACTTGGATGAGGTGAATATATGCAAGGAAGAAATAAAGTGAGCAAACTGACGGAATGGATAGTGTTAGCATATTAATTGTCTTGCCATGCTTAGAAATAATAATATATTTTTTACTTTTGACTTTATCGAACGATCAAGATTCATGCGGAGTCGAACTACATCAATTAATACGACATCAATTAATGCGAGTAAAGTGAACTCTTGACTAGTAATTTGCATGAATAATATCTTTCCTCACGGCCTTGTACATTAAAATTCGTTTTTTCTTATCGGAAAACGTATAAGTGTTACTAAAATTTATTTTATTAAACTATATAAAAAATTGAATTAATTCATAATTGTTATATGTTAATC
Source organism: Asterella californica (assembly GCA_036924285.1). Classification (NCBI taxonomy): domain Eukaryota; kingdom Viridiplantae; phylum Streptophyta; class Marchantiopsida; order Marchantiales; family Aytoniaceae; genus Asterella; species Asterella californica. The sequence continues at coordinate 2,812,787 of JAYKYS010000013.1, forward strand.
TGGAGTAGCCAACTCATCCGAAGAAAACCCATAAGTGAAGAGAGGGCTGCTCCGCTCCTTTGGGGTATAAGACCGGAGACCTAATTGTCTAAAGGCGCCGTTTAACTGAGGACATTAATTAATGTACTAACCCTTCCCGCCGGAAGGGTTAGAACATTAATAAGTGTACATGAGGCCCAATATCCTCGGTCTACCCGAATGAATTTGGTTCGTCGATGAAGTTTGCATGCATCTTCATCGTACGATAAAACGAACAATAATAGTACGATACTATTTCCATACAGCGCACGGCAATTAAAAGGAGTAGAGTTAACGTCTTGCCTATCTACCCGAATGCATGTGTTAACCGAACTACCATAGTGCAAGCTTCCCTTCAAAAGGAAAGGGAAGTCTGCCCATACTTCAGATAAATTATGTACTCCAGAGTCCACACCTTTCTCGCATGGAGCTTCCCCCTCCTCTGTGCTGGGTGCTCGATCGTTCCACAAACCCTCAGCAGCTGGTTTTCACCGGTAAGCTGGAAACAAGAGAGACGCCAGAGAATCACCGGTGCGACACCGGAATCATCCATCAAAGAATGGAAATGACTATTAGCTTGAATCCAAGCACAGTTACGTATCGTTCTCTGCTTTGGCATATAGTGCGAGTTCGAGTAGTTTCCACGGACGGTTGCTTCGCCAGATATCCCACCACACCCATCCGCAAGCATTACTTCAAAATTACACATCTCAGTTGCGAATGCCGCACATGTTAATAATGTTCGTTCACAATTCCACGTTTCACGCTAACACACAGAAGACATAAAAACACCAGGACCCAGACTTCACCTGAGGTCTGTTCCGAATAGTAGAGTCATGGTGGCCGCAGTATCGTTGAAAGCTTATAATCGAGATCCAGCAGATGGTTTGACAACCATTCAGATATATATTGAGGAAAGACGGAGAAGCAAAGCAAACAAAATCGCAAGTACATGGCGGTAAAGGTAAATTACGTCCTCGCGGGTTCAGTGCGCACTTGAATGCACGAACGCTGACAGCAGGAGAGTGCAACGAATTTACTCCACACAGCTAACTTTCTTTCAGAAACTATCGCTTGACACCCCAATTCACAATCGTGGTCGGACCACGATAAATGTTCGTTTCGGGTTTACTGCAGTGTCACTCTACTGAACCTTATTTCGGTCGAAAATGAACACACAAGCATCCACGTCATCAGACTCCTTTCGCGACCACTGACACCAACTTCTCAATCACGACCTGCCTTTCCACGGAGAGACCGCCTAGAGGTCCACCCCGTATCGACTAGTAAAAACCTATGAGACCTTCTACCGTTCTGGGTACGTTATTCTACCATACCATGATCGCCTGGAACTCACCTAATAACGCAATATTCTAAGGCTTCATCTAATAGAGACCACTACGAGGACTGGCACCGCTCATTCCCACAGTCTCAACGAGTCCAACAAATCACAGGGTTTGGACAATTCCAAGAATAAGCAGCGGGCACCTAGCACGTAAACTGGAACACAGTTGGTCACACCGTCAGTCACTTCAGATAAAGGTACACGCTAAAGCAATCGGAAATTATCATATCTAACTCCGCGAGCCAGTCTGGAAATACGTGAGAAGTAAAACCAGAAACAAGATCGCCGTTACAGTTAATAACTTCATCCATCATCACCCCAGTAGCTGACAGTGAGCGAAGCACACGTAAAAGCTGACATTCACACCCCCGATACACTAGCCAGTCCAGTACGACACAAACAAGATTCCTAAATCCATCGTAGGGGCGATCATTCGCAAACATTTCTCCAAAATTGACTCCACAACACAAAAGACTTCGATATCCAGATCACTGAAGAAAATCTGAGGAACGTTTTAACTTCGCGTTGTAATTATGTCACTCACTCGAGTTTACATAGGATAATGTCAAGACAATCTCACTGTGGACGAACCCCTAAACAAAGTGGGTTACCGTTATTGCCCAGCATATTGAAAAAATTTGACATGGGGTCGACTGAAGAAAGGCTTCCGTTGCGAGCCCCCCATTTCAATGATACAAGTTGTTAACATCAACACTTTTGAGCTAATCCGACACTGGAGCTCGCTAGAAGTCAATAGTATAATTTTACAAAGACAAATGATGACCAGTGCAAGGGCATACTACGTAGAACCCAGCGGCAAGATCCCGCATCGAAACTTACCTTTGATAGGGCCTACTCCCATTTGTCAAAATCGAGGTTTAGGTGTGCTACGGACTACTACCCGAAATGGTGCTGGCTACTTGTCCCGAGTTTAAAACAAATTGGGAAAACAGAAAAGCATGGTTCCTACAGACCAGCCTTCTTCTTCAGATGTTGCTTGAAGTCCATAATATCACCCTCCCACCTTGTTGCCTTCCTGTTCTCGCACACCCAAATCTCTTTTGCCACCTGGTTGATGAGCCTGAAGTCGTGACTGACTAGTACCAGTCCCCCATCCCACTCGTTCAGAGCCTCGGCCAAAGAGTCTATCGTTTCAATATCAAGATGGTTGGTTGGCTCATCGAGTAGAAGCAGATGTGGTTGCCGCCAAGCCAGCCACGCAAAAATGACTCTACTTTTCTGTCCATCAGAAAGATTTCCCATCGGCATGATTTGGGCTTTGCCTGTTAGGCCGAACTTCCCGATTGCCGCACGCATCTTTTCCTCTTCCAACCCAGGGTACTCTAACGTCATGTATTGCAAAGCTGACATCTCAAGATTTAGAGTCTCTGTAAGATGTTGATGATACTGGGCTATGCGAAGATGGTTATGGCGTCTAACCATACCGTCTAGAGGAACTAACTCTCCAGTCATCAGCTTCAACAAAGTACTTTTCCCGGCTCCGTTAGGACCGACAAGCGCAATACGGGAGTCCAGATCCACACCAAAGTCGATCTTGTCGTAGATGAGGTTGTCTGGAGTGTAACCAAATTTAACCTCCACAAACTGAAGCACGGGAGGTGGTAACTTTCCAACGTCTGTGAAACGAAACACGAGAACCTTATCTCGCACAACTTTCTCCGTCAGTCCGCCTCTTTCCATCTTCGCTAAAGTCTTCTCCTTACTCTGCGCTTGTCTGGCAAGCTTCGCGGACCCATGACCAAATCTGGCGATGTACTCCTTCATGGCTGAAATCTGCTCCTGCTCCCATCGATACTGCTTCATCTGATTCTCTTCCAGCTCGGCTCGTGTTTGAACGTACTGATCATAGTTACCTGTGAAAAACTTGAGTTTCTTATTTTGCATGTGGATAATATTCGTACACACTCCGTTCAGAAAATCCTGAGAATGTGAAACGACGACAAGAATCCGGTCGAATTTCTTGAGAATTTCCTCAAGCCAAACACAGGCTTCCAGGTCTGCAGACAGAATCCACAAAGGTATCAGTACCTCGTCGCGACACAATTCCTTTCCACAAATCAAGACCTCAACGAAGTGCACATATCGATCCAGTCAAAAGCAGAAACTCAAGATGTAGAAGATGGCGGATCGTGACAACAAGGCGTACCAAGATGATTGGTAGGCTCGTCCAAAAGGAGGATCGTAGGATTCATAAAAAGAGCCCTAGCCAATGCAATACGCATTCTCCACCCTCCAGAAAAATCACGAGTCTTCTTCACTTGCATCTTCTTGGTGAAACCGAGACCATGCAGAATTTCCGCCGCTCTCTTCTCAGCGGTAGCCGAGTCCATGGCTTCTAATCGCTCGTAGATCCTGTCCAAAGCTTCACCACCTCCATCATCCTGATCGATCGTATATTCTGTCAGAACGACCCGGGTGGAAACATGCTCCAAGACGCTAAAAACCGAACACTAAAAACCCAACTTGGCCAGCTCTCAGGCGTTCCATTCAGCTACAGCATATTACCTGATAGCTATTTACACGACCTAAGGGCAAACATATAACCTATCCTTTGCCATAGGAACTGAAACCCTAAGTGTCTTTACCTGGGCGGCTAATCTTTCAACTTCCTTCTCGAGCTGGAGACGCTCTTCGTCGACATTCATGACCGCTTGAAGAGAGGTCAACTCTGACGCCTCTATTTCTCTTGTCAAGTGATAGATATCCATGTGATCGGGGATTGGAACTTCACGATTCCCGATCGAGGTCAACAGGGTCGATTTTCCGCATCCATTTAATCCCAGTAGACCGTATCGCCTGCAGATACACAGCTATGCCGTGAGGAACAAGTGCGAACTACTGATACTCACATAACTCTGCCCAAGCTTGACTAATGCCATTCAACATACCTTCCGTAGTTCAGTTCCAGCGTGGAATCCGACACAAGTTCGTGCCCATGAAAAGTGACTGACAAGCTTTCGATCTGCAGTCCATAAAACAACCAAGACGCTAATCGTTAGAAACAATCAAGCCCAGGCATCGAAGATCTAGGGTGGACGGACGAATGCTCAGTTAGAATCATGTAGATAATGCAGGTACGACAAATCCTCCGTGGACGAACCAATCCTCCTAGAATATACATTATCCGTCCGTCGGAGGGGGAGTCATCAGAAAGGTCCAACAGACCTGCCAAGCAGAACTGTTGGAACCGTAGGGGTCGGATAGACGCAGCAACCGCAAGACCTTGTTACTTCAGAACCCCTAAAACGCGAGACAACCTTATCGTTCCCTAGGAAACAAGCACTCACGAATGACGACTTCCACTCAATACTAACAAGAGCTGAGAAGTAACCTAATCCCACCTACCATGTCTGATCCGAAACGTCCTAGGAGGCAGCAAGAAAAGAAAGGTAACCTTCGGGAAGATCATTCCTCCCTGCGACTGGAGTAAGCCCCTTAACCCTACAACGAAAGCAGATTCTTTCGAAGGCGATGCCAGTACCAGGATAGACATAAAGACAAGCTACAGTTCGCAAGTGCAAGATTTGCTACCACAGCCGTCTCTTAAATCTCTCTGAACACAGCATAGTATTCCTCCTTTGACACAACCATGAGACCCTTCTTACATAATGCCGCATACACAGATGAAACCCCGAGACCATTCTCCATATCGTCTTCGCGATCGTCGTGATAAAAAACCGCTTACTCCGCAACCTTAAAACTGAACTCCTCGTACCTCATCATCCTCATCACTTACTCGTGAGCGACTGTACGTAGACGCCATGATCAAACTCTGCAGTTTCCCACGAGACGAGTTTCCGAAACTTACATGTATATCTCGGGCAAGAGGATGCGATGCTAAAACTCCCGTACAAGTTCGATCCGTTATCGCCGAGGCTGCCAACTCCGCGGCAAGATCATTTCCATTGATGGTGTCTTCAGACTTCGCTTGAACCGTAGAAGCAGATTTGGACCCTCGCTTGGCTACGGCAGCGGCTTTCTTGGCTGCTGCCTTCTTCTTGCTCGCATCAGACACCATCTTTCAAAACGAAACTCCCGCAACGCCGAAACAAATCCTCTGTCTGCTACTCTCGACGATGCAAGACAAATGGATCTGAAATCGAGCAACTTCACTCGATCCTCTCTACCGCAAGGTTTCGATCGAACTCCGTCTCGTTATCAAAAGAATTCCTGTTAAACTGCGACCAAAATCTGCACGGACCTTAAGCACCCTCGATCTCAGGCCTTGCACGCTATGTCCCTTGAATTGTCTAAGCACCCTCGCGCCCGCCCTGCGCTTGCCAGACAGACAGAATCGGCGGAAAACAAGTACAGTTCCAGAAAACCTAATCAATAGTCTGGTTAGGTCTCAGACCGACTCATCGAAGGTCTGCTTTGCACCGAAGCAAGCAGGCTAGCTTTTGCAATGCAAGAGCGGCGCAAGACAAGCTTGCAGCTGGCTCTTCTTCTGCTGCTGGCTCTGCCTGGTCGGTCTGATCTCGCCTGGACTAGAAAAGAGGCCTCACCGAGGTCCGAGCCGGTCCTTTGTTGTTATTGCTGCTGTTGTGTTGCTTCGTGTACCCGCGGCCTCCCTCCCGCGCTACCGCTCTCTCCCCCTTCCTCTCGTCTCTCTCTCAACGAAGGGCTCTGAATCCGTGTCGCGCCCCCTAATGGCCCTTCCCCTTCGCTTCTGTTAACTACGACCACCGTCCACTCTTCCGTTGTCTTCCGTTACCTCTCCGAGAACATCACGCCCTCCTTAGACCACGCTTTACCATTGCTTTCGCCACCGAACCAGCCACCGTCCACGTAGGGTTTGAAGCCTTGAAGGTTCATTCTGGTACCTTCCGTCGTTTGATCGAGTAGGTCTCAGAACCTCAATGAACTACTATACCGTAAAATTCCGATCACCGTGAGTTTGAAGAAAAGAATAAATCAAACTGCTATAATCAACATGAATCCTATTAGAGTATGATCTAGATTGGTGACAGATATTCTATAATATATGCCCTAGGGCGATCTTCACCATTCAAGCACTCCGGTTGAACTGCAGTCCAAATAAATATGCATGCAAACTTCTGGGAATTTGTGTTTTCCTTTTGTTATCAAATAATTATATAATGTTAAATAATATATATATTAAATAGATATATAATTAAAGTATTATATAAATATTATTTATTAGCTCATGCCTGGAAACAAGAAGAGAGTAGCCAAAAACCCATAAATGTAGATTGGGTTTATCCTCGCGCTTCAGAACGTACAAGTCAGAGGTATTGTACTCATGAATATATAGTTTCAATCAGACGTTTAATTTAATACTTAACTCTTCCTGAAGCTTTATACAACACTCTTCAATAGATCATTCGTATATGTGGATTACCTTTGGACTCTACTGCCACGCCAAGCTCTCTTGCCATCCACAAAGACGCGCTAGTATAATACACTTGTCCTCTGGTAGGCAAGATGGAACTAGCAGAAGAAGAATGAGAGATTCCAGCACTATCTCCAAAAGGAACTTGTACAACAACAAACAATCCAACATGCCACAAGAGTTAGGTATTAAATTAAACGGACATGCATTTCCTCTTCTTTCTAACTCGAAAAATGATGACTATGTATATTTAAAAAAGTTATGAACGATGATGTCGCTCGACTGCGCTGTAGTCAACTTGCTTCATCCTTTTTCTTTACATTTAGCACACTCCTTTTTCTTTACATTTAGTTTTTTCTTTACATTTTCTTCTTAGTTAGTTCATTGCTAACCATAGCCGTACTGAAAGGTGCGGTTGGACTCATCTCTTTTTCAGAGATAGCTGTTTTTTCATGTTAAATCTCGGGTATGATTATAATTGTCCATGTAACCTAGAATATTTTATTTTGCGAGTTTGCCTTTAGAGAACTGAGAAATTTAACAATTATGCACAAATGGCTATCTCAACTTGGAATCTGTGAAATGAGGAATCAATAAAAGCTATTCACTAGCTGAACAAGTTATTCTAAAAGTTATCAAAAGCAAACTACTTAGTATTTACAGAAAAATTTTAAGATGAAAATTTTGAGGTTTTTTATAGCATAACAAAATATTTTTTCCAGATTCAAAGATCACTACTAGGAAACAATACTTTCTTTTATGCTTTTATACTCATAATCAGAATTTAAATTCAAATTATTTAGTAAAAAAAGTATTAATCTAGAAGGGGTTTTCTTTGCTTTCAACCTAGTTGTGCAAGACAACATTTCTGGAAAAAATGTAAGATTTCTTGTTCCCCTCTCCACCGGGAATGTACCGATTTTCGACAAAAACCTTCCCGAGCACTGCTTCAGTGTGCAAAAGTTAACCAGCACCCGTAACTCTATATAACTCGGAAGAAGAACTAAATGACAACCAACACAGAAATTGGTTTGATCTTACCCTCAATACGATAGTTGCGCTTGATTATACCCTTCTTAAGGTTTGGTTGTTTGATCATATCTATGATGGGTTATTAACAATCGAACCAGTCATTTTATTTTTCGGTTTATCATTTTAGTATTTTCAATCTTGACTAAATATCACTGTAATTCAAAATATTAACATTAAAGACACGTTAGATTATTCATATTCTTATTTTTTAATATTTACAATCTCACATGTGAATAACACCAAAAAGTGATTGGTTTTACAGGAAATAGCCAGTCAGGGGTGTGATCAAGCTCACGGAACCTACTGGGGGTGTGAGAAAGCAAATTTCTGCAACCAACATGACCGTTACGTAGTCGACTGTCTGCAGTGTTGGTTATCAGTTTTGGTTACGGAAGTCCCAGAAGGGACATCCGATCCGATATATACATATATGGGGCTGCACACTGCTCAGCAAATCTTATTTTGTTTTATTCCTGCTTAAGTTTCTTGACTTTTTCCAAACTTAACTTGTGGTGAAAGTAGCGCTTACCTGTTTACCGAGGGAAGGTTACGATTTCCACTTGGCGGCAACCAAACCTTTGAAGTCCTCAAAGATGCAAAATATAGAATTATAAGAATGGAAATGGAAAGACCAGAGAACCTTGTCTCATTTATCCACGTCGAGTAAATTGCCTCCTTCAGTTGAGGGGAGACAACCAACTGCGTAGTCGTATAGTGCTCTAACAGATCTCAATCTCCGAGAGGGAAGGCAACGTGTGCAGAAATAGTGGTTAAAACTACCACTTTGCTGACTACAGTCCAACATCCTACAATCGTCCGCCAGAAGGACCTCCACTTCAGGGATAAACTTAGTTACGGTCAAGTGCACTTCACGCTTGGTACACACATCAAGGCCGGCCCTAATCTTGTTTAATTTAAATTAGTCTAGCAGTACCAGTTGCCGAATGTCATAAACCCTAAAGTTAAAGTAGGCCAACCCTACAGCAACCCTTCGCTCTCTGCTTGTTTCTGAGTTACCGCATGCTGAGTTTCTGAGTTTAGGCTGAAACAGAAGAAGGGTGGCCACGTAAGAACTGTAGGTATTGTCAAGTCAACAATCTTGGATGATTAAAGTAGTGGATGAAATCAAAAGACATTTACAGGACTGCATAACTACTATTTGTTCTCGAAAACATTTATACAAGTTCTAAATTTTCAGAATATTTCTGTTCATGTCTGTTTTGTATATACTCCTTTTACTTTGAGGAAGAAGATGATGTGGATGTACAGCACCTTCAGTTGCATATATGGACGTAATATGTTAGACTTATGATACCTTTCTCCTCAAGACAAATACATCATGTAAGGTAAGCTCAATTATCTAATGAAATAAAAAACTATACAGCCCAAAGGGTAAGATTATGTTAAATCATGATCACTCACTGACCAAGTCATAATAAGAATTTCTTACTCTTCATTCCAACTGTCCTTGAGGATATGAGTTTGATTTTCCTCACATTTAGTATGCAAGGGGATCTCCCTTGCATAATCAGAAAATCACATAGGTTGCATGTAGCCACGTTGTAAAATGTTGAGCAGTTGTTTTATTTAGAATCTCAATTGTATCGATCAGACCCTTTGTATAAGTAAGACGTACATGATATTAAAACTCATGTCTAAGGTTTACAGCATTCTAGAAAACAAAAATTTCCTATGATGAAAGACATCATCCACCAAATATGCCTGCTCCATTATGTGAGTCCAAATGGGGATGAAAAGAGTAGCGAGAGTTCACGCGACAAGAGTTGAAGCGTACAAAACTTCTAGACATCCAGTGGTATGTGTACTGTATTTGTTGGTTATGTATACTGAATAAGAAAATGAATACTGAATAAGAAAGAATAAGAGAATGTTCTTATCAGCAGGGGTTTACTTTTGTATTCGATGTGGATTATACATGCCTAAGAGGCCTAGTGTATGAGACTAAAATTCAGGGAATTTTTGCTCGCTTTGTGTTACTATAAACTAGGTAATATTATTTATATACTTTTATTATTAAATTGATTTTTTCTCTAAGTATTAATTTTTAACTAGCCCAGAGTTAATGCGAGTTCTAGGGAAGTTTATACTCACCTGGAAAAGGGTGAATATACATGCTGCATAATCAATCTCAACGAGCTGGAACTTGTTATTTCGTATCTTGTCTCTTGCAGAACAAAATCTCTAAGGGACATATTACGGAATACTTTTAATCATATATAAGATGAGGTGTCATCTCATTATGCTGGATGGAATGAAATAATTAAATAGTGGAACTGTCTACACGCATGACTCTAAGTTTTACCATAGAGTTCAAAGCTTCAAACCTGTGGGTCCAACTTGCTCTGCCAGTCTGCGGAGGATGGACGGACAGAACTGAACGTTTGCTAGAAGTGACAAGTACGATAACACGTGTCCGAATAGGTCTGCCAGGGAGCCAAACTACCGTGCCGGTAACGAGAAACCTGGCGGGAGTGGATTGGAAAATCCTGCCGGTATTTGTAGCTCTGCGTCATGTTATGATTTTCTCCTTGAGAGCAGGCATTTTTCGAATTCTATTGAAATCAAAACAATTACTGGTCCTCTGTATGATGACCTGTTCTACTTGTCATGTTCCGTCGAGCACACGACGGTCATGAACGATGGGCAGTTGGTGCGTACAGTAGCTTTCCTAACGTTGTGGACTGCTTCAACCACTTTTCATATATTCACCTCTCTATTTCAAAATGGAGAGAGCAAATATGTACACTGTTAATTATAATTTTATTTTATTAGTATAAAAATTTAGTGATAAAATTATCAAAATAAACAATATTGTCATATTATAGCTAGAAGCTTTGATTTTTAAACCTCCGGTATGCATACAAGTACTTGGTGACCGCAAGGTCTGTTTTGGATAACTCAGAAATTTCACGGTTATATATAAATTAGTTTTTGTTAACAAAAATGAGATCTATGAAATAAAGAATTAAATTTAAACTCTTCTCTAACTTTACAAGTTGCGATTCAACTTAGAGCGAACTGCTTAGTAACGATAGAGAAACGTTAAAATGAAGATTCTAGGGTTTATTGGAACAACAGATAATTTCCTCAAGTTCAAAGTACACTATGAAGAAAAAAATATTTCTTTTCATGGTTTTGATTTCCATATCGAGGGTTTAAAGTAAATAACTGTCTTTATTATATAACTGAAGGCTTTTTATATTATTTCCACGTCCAAACATAAATCTAATTAGTTTCTCTGATAAGTCCTGAGATACTCTGTTATTTTACTCCACTCCCACTCTTGTACTATTAGGAAGTGTCAAAGTTAGAACCTTTTCAAAACATTTTAGAACCGCGGGATGAGATATGACTTTGGTCAAACATTAGGGGGTGTTTCCTACAGATGTTTTCTTAACAGAACTTTATTCTTTTTGCCCATTCTCTTCTGCAGTAGATAATCTACTGCTCCCGATTAATTATTCCTGGTGTTAGATTTATAAAAAATATAATATAATTAAAAAATCACAAAGTCCATTCACAAGGAAAACCCAAGATGAACCTCAGTTCTACACAATGTTACCCGTGATCAAATTATAACTTTTTCTATGTATGTTGTAAACAAATATTTTTTCTGAACTTTTACACCCTTTATTTTATTTGCTTCCTCGACATTTCTCAAGAAGTGAAAGCTCGTCGAGAAGACGGGACTTTAACCCGTCTGTTATTACCCGTCAAACATACAACAAGCAGAAGAGGAAAATAGGTAGCGATATTATAAACGGCTATGCGAGTTAAACTGGTGATAGCGGCTGGACATCCCAGTTCTTCATCTTATAAAACAATAAGTTTACCACGTGAAACCGACGAGCTAAGCCCAAGTGAGTGAGTGATTTTACTGGCTTTATTCTATAGAGCCATTCACATGGATATGAAACTCCCTGACATTCATCGCATCACTTGTCGACTTTCCTCTCAATGTTATCCATTGCCAAGATATGTGCTCACCTATCTAACCAGAATCATACCCATGATTATCTCTTTAATTATCTTTTTCTTACACGTAAGTGTAGTGGTTGCCTCATCCTTTCTTCTTCCTTTCTTTTGGAAGAGAAAACCACGAAAAACTCAGAAGATCCTACATCCATTCTCATAATGAGTAAATTAACTATGTCCAAAGTTATTAAGTTATATTTGTAATACAGCTTGTTTGTGTTGTAAGGGTTGTATTTAAATTTCCCTAAAATGTTAAAATTTGTTAATCATGGTTTTTAAGTTAACTTTTTCAGTCATGGTATATATAATTTAAATAGAACATCTTTCATATAGAACGCCTAAGTGTATTATTAAATACTCAGATCTGTTGATGCTAAGTTTATTATTCTTGAAAGTGTTGCATTCATTAAAAAAATCGACTATTTATTTGACTTTATTTAGATACGAATCATATCAGTCTTCATTTCATTCATGTTGCATACATATATTCACGTCTTCTATATATGCAAAGAGTTTTAATTTATGTCCTAACCCTTCTTCTTGGAAAGGTTATACTATAAATTAAAATATTCAAATCAAAAATACTTTTATTCGTGAGACTGAGTGATCTTTATACCAAAGAACGATTTTGTTCGAGTGATTTACTTATGATCTTTATATGATTGAAGTGAGCATGTATAACGAAGTTACCAGTTGTAATATACATTTAGTGATCTAAATTTAATCTTTTAAATTTAGTGAAGTTTGACACAACCTTATCCAGCAATAATTGTGTGCTTTACACTCAATTTATTTTATATAGAACTTGAACACAAGTAACGATTTACAAACCTTATCCAACAATATTATCCACGTGATTGTTCGTTTTACATTAACATTTTCACTCAACTGTTTTTTAAGACTGTTGTAAGTCAATTATTGATGATTATTTTAATTATCTCTTGGACGTTTGTCTTTTTCCTCCTTCTTAGAAGTGCAGTTTGGATGCATATTCACTAATGCAAACTAATTTTCTACACTATACAAACTAGTACAATATAGAATAAGTAATAGTGAAGGGAGGTAGCACTGATCATGTGTTATATATAATGCATAGGCTGTTGACGTTCTATTCGATTAGAACACCCAATTGAAGTTCTAATACAACGTTCATGCGTTTAGTACGGTTGGAGATGGTAGCAAGTTCACCTAGGTTTTCATTTAGTATTTTAAATTTAACTCTTCTAATTTTGTAAATAATTTTAGAAAAATTATCTCATTTGTGTCTCGTCTCGTTTTTTCTCTGTGTCTTACCAACGCTTTCCATCATAGTGGCGATTTACCTTTGTATTATTTGTGTCTAACCTCTCTAACCCATTCTTTCTGGTTAATTAATCTCGTCTCTGTTAGTATGCTTGTCCTCTTCTTGAATTAAAGAATGCTGAATTCACACAAAATGAACTTATTAAACTTAGAACGACAATTAAAAAGTTCAATTGTCGGGATATGAAAGACGACAATAACGTTTAACAAAGAAATATTCAACTCTGTTTATTAAATGAAAAGAAAGTATTTTGTTATTCAAGTGATCTTTTAAAAATATTAATTTTTGCTCAGAGTGACTTACTGAAACAACAATGTATGCTTAATATCATCCACACTAAGGTTTGTCACAAGTATAACACATAACCTGGAGATGGAGAGGTCTGGGCGACTCTCATGCCATAATCTCAACGCGAAAGAAAAGGAAAATCAAAGTGACATTTGTAATGTCAATGAATAATACGTCATTATTCCCCATCATACTTTAATAATCTCCCAAATTATCAGAATTCTACAGATATGATAAGATAAAATATTATTCCCCAACTACTCTTCACGATAACGAGTTGAGACTAGTTGAATAACAATTATCTCGTATTGTGGCGAACTCCACTCTGGCTCCATATTGTGGTGGACACTATAAGTATAGTTGTTATTTTGTGTATTTTTTGTGCTCTAACTTTCCCCCACTATCTGAGTGGAAAATAACAATGTTTTAATGCAATCAGCTAATGGAAACCACTGCTAAGAAGAAGTCAGTTTTGGATGAATTGCGCCATGCGGATTCTAATATTATCTTTTTCACTCTTTGTCTACTTTTTTCGTATGGACTGGAAAAGTTGAGATTCATATAGTCATGTCATGTGGCTGCACTGCGGTTTTCTGTTAATAGGCATCCCCAACCTACTTGTACAGTGAAAATAGTTTTTTCTTTACAGAAAATACGTAATTATTATAAAAATATAATGTAATAAGCTATAATACAAAATCAAAATCATTTATAAATGTTAAAAGTTAATCTCTCCGGGAACAGCTAACTGATCGAGACAGAACCCATAAGACGAGAGCAGGTTGAGATGTCCCTTAGGGTATAAGTCTAGGATTGAGATTATAAATAAGCGTCATTTAACAAGGTATTTAATATATATCTTAACCTTTCCTATCGGGAGGGTTAGGATATATATTGAATACCCATGTACACGAAGTGTACATGGGTGAATAAGCAGCCTTGTTCATAAGAGTAGAGTATACAGTACCAAGAGGATGCATTGAACTATGCTTTCTTTTTCTAATCAGCCGTTTGCTCACATTACCCTTTCCTGAGTAATGTTTTCTTATTTTGCAATTTCATTTCACTAAGTTCAATTTAACTTTGTTTAGGATTTTTGGTTATAAACTCATGCTCTTATAATGAATAGGCATCCAAAGTGAACTTCTATCAAAAAGGAAGAAAAATACAGAGGACAAGAGTAGTAGTGAAATTCTGTGATATCATTCGTTCTCGGATTAGTTTATATCATTTTTGATAATATCAATTTATTAAATTTTGGTATGTAGTAAGCTTAGCGAATTGGAGCGAGTATGCAAAAGAGAAAATTCGATAATAATACAACTTTTAGTTTACATGTGGATGCGAATCCGAAACAGCCATAAGCTCTATTTCGAATATGTATAATGTAATAACTTTGGAGAATAATGAACTTGTACTTTACATGTGGCTATTGAATCTGAAACAACCGTAAGTTCTGTTCTTACAGTATGCATGGCTTAAATGAGTTCAAGATAGTTTAGATAACCACACGTTTCATGAGACTCTTCTAACCCATAAACTTAGAGTGAACCGATTCTCTTTCGAAGATGTTTGGAAAGTGAGGTTCGACAAGAGTTAATCCAAGAGTGTACAAATCCGCATATTATATATAGGTTATAAATACAACTATTACCTTCGTTCTTGCTATTCCAACCCTACTCCACAAATAGCATCCCACATTCGTGACATGAAATCTCCAACACAAAGTGAAGAATCTACTACATATAGGGGATGGAATAGCATTTCTTCAAAATTATAAGAAAATTCGAGGATATTCGAAAGCTAAAGATGTAACTTATTTGGCATGAAGCAGTCTAACACTATAGACTCCATAGTTCCAGAGTCGGAAGAAAAATATGTAAGACTCTCACTGATACACTCGTGACATAGATATCTTTTGTATCTTATATGTGTTATTTTGTATCTTATCTTAAATTGAGCAATGGTGCAAATTAACCTCCTTGGTCTTGTGAATGGAGAAGGAAAATATGCAGAGGTTTAAATTTTTAGCTAATATTTTATTTATAAAAAAGTTAAGTAATAAATTAAATTTTAAAGTGGGTTTATTAGCAACAGTTTGCACCTGATGTTTTGGAATAGCATCGATCGCCATTCATTTTATGGGTTATGTCAAGATCATCCCGTAAAGTGTGCAGTTACCATTTAATATTTCCAGATAAACTCTATTTATAATAATTGAATATAAAAGTTTTACATGTTTCCTGATAACAAAAAGCGAACAAACGTTCTCCCAACGTTTAACTAGCATGCGTATTTATCTGTTTTTGCAGTTTTGGTTCCTGCCTCTATATTATCAAGTAACCGCACATGACTTTTCATTAAGTCCAGAAGTTTAGGAAAACCTAATATACTTATATTCTTTTAACTGTCAATTTGTTTCACTAAAAATTACAAAAACAATCCTACTCGAGTTACAAATATTTTATATAATTTCCCTTTTAACATCAATAACACAATGCGATTGCTTGTAAGGAGTAGTATCCATTTAGGTTCAGCCTGAGAAACTCTAATCAACGTTCTATGTGCATTTCCTGTAATTTAAGCATGCTCCATCAACTTGGGGAATTTTTGTTCCCTTTATGTTATCAGAAATGTTAGAAGTATTATATGGTAATTCTAGCTGAAATTAAAATTAAAATTAAATGTTAGTTATTCGGGATGTTAATTTACTATTCTTGTTCCTGGAATAACTAATATATTAATTATTCCAGGAACAGCAACAACGTCAATAAAACACCCATAAGTAGCGTGCAGGGCGATTCGCTTCCGGAGATACAAGTGAGAGAGTCTACTGCAAGCTTAATAAATTAAGCTTGCAGTCTCTTCCATCTTCTAGAGGAAGAAGTGAATATCCTTCTCCACAGCCTTGTACAGTGAATTTTGTTTTCTCTTATCAGAAAACATCTAAATATTATAAAAAATTATTAAAAAATTTTAAATTAATTTATAAATGATATATGTTAATTAATTTCCGAATAGTAAACTCATCAGGATATAACTTATAAGTGGAATCCGGACTGATGCGTTGCTGGGAGGATAAATCAGGGGCACTAATTGTCAAACCACCCATGTACACTTCGAAGTGTACATGGGAATAATAATCAAGCCGAGTAAAAGGATCTTGTTATGCAAAAGTTGGTCATTTGAGGAAGAAACAGTTATGTGATTAATGAACGGAGAATCAGAATTGTTTCCACCAAATATCAGATCATTCTTTTAGGGAGTTCCGTCTCATAGTGCTATCTTTGGATACAAGAGAACGCGTCCTGCAGAATTTTAGTTTTTGATAAAAATTCTTAGCTCTGAAAATACTTGATGATGAAACAGTTTTATTCTAAAAGAATTTATAGTTATTTGTGTCTTAGGCCTGTCAATTTCTTCCCTTCGAGTGGTAAGAAATGTGAGTATTTCTGTATTCGTTGTCCTCCTCATCAGATATATGTGTCTCCTTGATCTCAAAGAAACAAAATCAATGTTATTTATCTAAAATTGAATTTTTTAGTTTATTCATATATAATGGTTAGTGTATATAAATATATATTAGATTGTATTTTTAGGACGTGATATCACTTCAAATCTCCATCGTCTGTTCTGTCTTGTCAAGTCTTGTATCCGTATCCTACTTGGAATAAACCTTTAAAAAAGTCTTTAGAATCCCTACCTTTTCTCTTGAACGAGAATTCACGTAATCACCAAGCCTTAGGGCACTCCTCCACTTTCCACTTGCGTAAATGAACTGAATCTTGCGTAAAATCTCCAGACCTCAGAATCATAAGACGCTGTTGAGTGGAGAGTGAGAGGTGGCCATTGGTACTCAGGAATCTCTGAAAGAAGAGTTTACTTTTGCAGGTCGGCCCTTCCTATCGCTGCCACTACAGCGCGAGGATGATCGGAGGATCTGCTTCTGATTCTCAGAAAGTGAGAATCTCCCTCCATAGGAAGTTAAGCCTGTCTCGCACGTGGTCGGATCACGAACACTACACGTGTGGGTGATGAGAATCAACAGTGCCCTATAAGCTACGCCTACATCAAGAGTCCCAACGTCCGGGTAGATTTTTACGGAATTTCGGTTTCGCCCCGGCTTTTGGGCCTTCATTTCGGTACCCCTTATCGTTTTAATTACCAAACCATAGTTGAAATACCTACAACGTCAGTTCTCCTCCACCTAAACCGATCAGAAAGGCTTCCGCGTAAATCTCCCTTGAGGCCATGACCTGTAGAGTCACTGTACACCCCAAGTATATTTTCCGCAACAACAAACCCCTCAACTACAGAAACTGATAGTCAATACCAAGACGCTGTGTTGACCCATGGACTTCACGTTTGCTGAGGTCTAAAGTACATACGATGCAGGAGTTCAGTAGCAGACGAGTCAACAACGCCGGCACCTTCTGCAAGGACTAAGGTTGGAACTTGGAAGTATCTAGCCGTGAGGATGATCTTCGTTTCGTCGTGGCTACTCGGTATCTATAGCTGCAGATGATTCATGGAGTTGGGACTTTGTTTATTACCATTTCTTCCAAAGTCAGCACCAGCATGTGTAGATTCTTTAGGGCACACTTGTGATGGCACCTGGTGGAAAACAGACCTGGTCGATACGTCGCTCAGGGCCTTTTGGCACTTTCACTGGCAAGAGTTCCTAGTGCGTATTTACTGTGGAGGAATCAA
Organism: Asterella californica; assembly: GCA_036924285.1. NCBI lineage: Eukaryota > Viridiplantae > Streptophyta > Marchantiopsida > Marchantiales > Aytoniaceae > Asterella > Asterella californica. Next base: position 2,830,853 of record JAYKYS010000013.1, read on the forward strand.
TCCTTCGGGGACATTGACAGGTTTCTACAAGATGGTCATCTCATTCAGCTGGAAAAGTGAAACCGAATTATATAAGCTTTGCGAGCTGCTCTAAATATTTCACTCACATTTCCCAAGGGGTAACAGATGCAGCTCCGAATGCAAAGTCTGATTCGACTTGAGAAAGACTGCAAAGAGCAGAAAACTGCGCTGCGAAATCACATTCTGAAAGTACCAAGCGCTTGCCAACACTAGACGCAGAAACATATCAATCTCGTTCGTATAGTCCAAGCTTATCATAGTCGTTCCCAGGCCCACTGAGGCAGACACTGGTAGTTTTTATGTACTCACGCGTGATGAAATACAACGTCTATTCAACCCTGGACATAAGTATACTCCCACAAGGAGAAGGTACTAGTGGGCTCGTATTGAGTACAATGCAGATTAAGTAGCAAAAGCTCACAGTGTGGCGGGTGAGAAAACCTGGTAACTTTAGCTTTTCTCTTCTTCGAATTGGCCACTACCGCGGTGAGTGGCAACGCAACGGAGGTCACGAACTCTCGGGCTCTCCTCTACTAAGCAGATGTGGTCCTTCGTATAAGGTACGACTACCTTCCCTCCGCAGTGAAATAAGCTCATCTCGTTACCCTCGAACATATGAGCCAGCGTCTGATGTCGAGAGCTTCCGTCGAGATCGGTCGCAAGTTCCTTACCATTTGGCTGTTTCCTTGGCATGGGCCCAAATCCTCCACGGACCTAATCATTCAGACCTGTAGTACATGCTATTCCGATCCGGGACTATACCAGTAAATGGATAGAATGTGGGCTTTCACCCCAGACAAACAACGCTTTTCAGGGTGATGATCTGCCTCCGGTTAATTTACTGTACAGAAGAATTTGCTCATATCTCTCACGTCACCTGATCTTTGGTCAGCCACACCTCGAGATAATTGTCTTCGCATCGCAATATGAGCCGTGGGTGGTATCTCTCACTAAGAAGCCCCTCAATAATTTCTCCATTAGCTGTAACGAGCTTACTGGGAAAATCGATATGAACGTTACATGTACCAAACTCCAGATGTACCTCTTTTTCAACTCTCAACTATTCACTAGGAAGTAACTTCGAATTAAAAGCTCCAACCGCGCTCCGCGAGGGCTTCCCGCACCCTCTTAGCAGAGTCTGCCACATCATTCAGTGGAGGGTAACTCCAGGTCTCCCTCATCTGCAGCACCCGAAATATCATTCAAAATAACGTCAGCAAGCAACGTGGACAGGTAGTCCAAGATCCGAATCTGAGATAGAAACGCGAAGGTCACAAACCACGTTGCTTCTCCACGAACAGGTCTTCCTCAACTGTAGCCTATTCTTATACAAGGGGACTGTGCTCACGCCCAGTGAAAAGGTCCAACTGGAGCACTTACATCCTCGGCTCCAGTTAATGATCTAATAACCCCCTTGTGCCGTAGACTTTTTTGAAAGTCCGCAAACTTCCACTTGCATCGCTCTGCTCCTACAACATACACAGGCTTTCTGTACCCCAAAGATTCCTAGTTAGTACACGTTATGATCGATGTGGCGTTGCATACTTTTTGCCTGCAAACATGATGAAGCGACGAGAGAGGTGAAATATCCGTACTTCCTGTTACCAACATGAAATGGTCAGTTTCGAAGTTGAAAGGTAAGTCACTTATAAGGGCTGATAGTGACTGACGTTTGCCTGTCGAGGACTTACCCAGTGCTGCATGCCTCGCTCAGCATACTTATAGAGTCAGCTGTGACGATAAAAGAATCTCCCCAGGCAAGATGGCCCAGATGCGGATTGGGACCTGGAAACGCAATTTAAGGAAGAACGTCAAGCACCGTCTGGGAAACATCGGAGAGTAAGCAGGTGCAACTCGTTTCAGACTGGACAGAACGTTACAAATAAACGACATCCTAAAGAGAGTGCATAACTGTACGTACCTCGACCATCCCATATATAAACCTTCGGTAATTCGCTTAGTTCCTTCCAGATAAGGTCACAAATCTGAAATCGAGGCGCCAAATTATGAGAGTGCTTTACACACACAGGACAAATAGGAAGACAAGGAAAGGTGATACTCTGTTGAGCTTGTTATGGGAACTTCGTTATGGGAACCATGTGTACCTCAGGAGGAGTTCGGCGTGAAAAGGTAACACGCATACTCCCGCAAGTGTGTATCACACACCTCAGAGCACGTATAAGCTCCCACGCTAGGTCTTCCCCATACCGACAATTACCTGCAGTTCTCAGCAACAAAAGACGTGATTCACAAGCTTTAAAGGGTGAGGAAAGTAAGCTTTATGCCCTTGTTAATACCTACAGTCTGCACAAATATCTATCAGGATGGATACAGGTGAATTTTACACAATTCATGAGAAACTGTTTGCAGGTTCCAAGCGATACTCACGTGTAGGACCACCCACGTTCACAATAACGAGAGGTTTGGGAAGTGGACCAAGCACGTCGTGCCAAGTGTTGGCTGCTGCGCGCAGAGTTGTGGCATCCGCATGATGCAGAGCTCCAGTTGTAAGCACCTACTTCCCATCAACATACAACAATCTTACTGAATCTGGCAAGCTACTTTCAATCTTTAGCAGCATCTCCATTGGTATTTGTATGACATCCAAAAGAGAGAAACATCGTTACAGATATACGGACATGGAGCCTTCAGGGAAAGGAAAGCATGAGCAATATGATCAGAGATTAAAATGGGTCAAGGTCAAAGGTTCAATCACAAAAAATTAATCACCGGTACACACCACATGCTTATCAGGTGGTTGACGCGGCGTAAGCCAAGGAATTATCGCTCGTGGAACTTCTTTATGAGCTGCAGGGCTTAACGGGTGGTAATCATGTACGGGAGTAATCACCATATCGAACTGGTCCAGACTACACCTGGGGTGTTGAATCTGCAAAACTCCGAAAAGATGTTTATGCTCTTCATTTCACTGTACCAACAACTAAAGCCAACAGTAGACCAAAGACCAGAGTATCTGGCGCCATGGCCTCTAAGGAGGTCCAAAAGTTTTAACAGAAAAGAAGTCTTCAACATCACGTACGTAAGAACAGAACATTTTTTGTTGTTCGTCTGCAGCATAACTCTTCAACTTTAAGCGTCGTTGCAAGCTTAGATGCGAAGGTACTGAAACACGGTGTGGTCTGTAAGCATTAGCACTCGGAACTGAATCCCTCCGAGATAGTAACCACGTACCTGTACCACGAAAACGGCATCCTGAGCCAATTTCTTTACCGCCGCTGCAACAGGAACTGTATCACGACCTGACGCCACCACCAGCAAGGGCCCCTCTCTGAATAGGTAGATGAACAATATCACTATCGTAAACCTCATACGGCCTGCACCTCACTAAGTGTATTCATCTTCGTTAACTGCCGTGTGATGACAACAGAAATCGGCAAGACAAACACACACCATATTCCTCCGCGTACTCACCCCACATTGGAATTTGAAGAAGTAACTATTCAGTTCCTCTTTCTTGATGAACCCACATCCCAGCCTACTAAGAACCAGAAAACCAAGCAGTCGCGAATTTTCTTACCTGTCAAGGTCCTGCACTGCAATTGCAGCTATGTTGGCAGCATCAGCCTCAGGTACAGCTCTTCCATCTTGGGTTACACCTAATGCAGTGGCGCCGTAATAAGGCACTGGCCTATCGAAATGTTCATGGACAGAATTAACTTCTCCCTCATGCCCTTTAACAAGGTACGATAGTGAAACTCGTCTCCAGTCAGACCAAATGTGTTTGAGAACCGCGTCAAGACTTTGATGAACAGGAACGGGAAGCCATCTTAGCCAGTAGTTGTAGCCCCCTTTCGGCCGATTTACACGCTGTCAAAACAAATTGACACGACAGTTAGAGCTAACAAATGAATCAGAACTTCCACCAGCCATACCATTTTACATTGTCGGAGTTAGTTTTCCTAACCTTCCGTAACCACTCAGAAGCAGACTGTCAGACGGCAAGACCTCCCTCTATGGTAGCTTCAGTCATCTACTGTTGTTGTTTGTTCCTTAATCTATAGGTCAGAATTTGTTATGATCGTACAAGCATGTCTATCCAACTTCAAAAGCTAGACTCCTCAGCCAGTCTCGAGTTTCAATTCCTTCAATTCATTCTCGAGTTTCAATTACAACGGGTTTGCGGGGTTTGTAATAAGCCCAAAATTGCATTCTGCGTTTACTTTGCACTGATTTTTCGATGGCAGCTACTCTGACCTTCCATATTACCATGTGATAAAAGAATACTTGACATTTCTTTCCTCTTGCGTTCCTTCTTGATGCAAAATTTTTTCATTTTCATTTTCTATCATCCTAAGTCGCTTACTTAGTACGCAAGTGACCCTTACTCACATGAAGAGTGTAGTTGTTCCCAAGCCCGAGAGCTCGGAGAAGCCCTACGGACTGATGCTCCGCACCGGCTCCCCCATTCCCGATAATAATGGCGCGCCGCACCACGCTAGAAATGCCTGTGTCAAAAATCTCTGGCATCTTCACCGCGCTGCCTGGCGGTTCTGGCAGCTTTATGGCTCTCATATCGATCTACTAACATTCCTCTGTTCCTCGTCCGTCATAAAATTGTTTGAAACTGGGTCATCGGTGTAGTCCTCTGAGTTCAACAAATTACATGAAGAACTGATGTCTATCAGTGCGCGATCGAACTGAGAGATTTCAGACCTCTTATTCGCTATTATCGTCTATGGTAACGTATACCCCCGCACTGGCGGACCTCCACTCCGACGAGTTGCGATCCAAACAGTCACTTGTTAAGCAGAAACTATCTCCACCGACTTCATAAAAAACAATATTTCTACTCCAAAAATTCTGCTCTTCACTTCTGAGGACATTCCAGCCTACACAGCCCTCTGCCAATTTGAACAAAGATTTCGATCAACGTATAAGGCCTCTGCTCCTGCTGAGATCCAATTCATGAGCCACCGCGCAGAGAGTTCTCCAACCACACGATCACTAGCTTCGTGTGACTCAAAGAACATTACTTAACTCCTATGCATAGCGGTAAAAGGACCAGTGTATTCAGTTCAGGCCAATCCTGCCAATCGAAGAAATCCACCCTCAAAATCTCCACCTCAATAACGAGCGATTCATTCTTCAAGAAAGCAAACAGCCATTCACCATTACATCTCAGAAAATTCAGAAGATTCACACCTCGCCTGTCTCCAGAGAAGGAAGATCCGCCTTCAACACATCATGCTTGCTTTCTTCACCGATCGATATAAAGGGCACGGACGAAGTAGCAAACATCAGCAAAGAGCGGAGAAAGAGAGCCCTCTCCCTGCCGTGGCCCGTGCAGTGTCGCCTTTGTCGGCCCAGTAATACCAATTTTCAGCTCCACATACCTGAAGCTCTCCCGAGTCCCGACGACGAACGCCACATGCACGACAGAAGGTCCACAAACTCCATCTGCGTTACGTCCATGCCTACCATGGTGTCTACCACGTACAGTCCAGTCGATTCAAGACAACCTACGTGGTGGTATCGAGTCATGTACCGTGTTAGGTTCACCGGGTCAGACTAGCCAGACTGCGGTAAGCAAATTACGGTACTCCGTATTTGCCTTACTGCTCCTTGAAGATAGGGACAAATGGAACAACTTGCAAGATTTTTACACTTCACGTCCGATGTCCTCGCACTATCAGTTACGGTTGCCTACAACTATCGAAGTTTTACGGGCTCTGGTGTGCTTGAATTGTTTTTGTGACTTCTCGTACACTGTAGGTCCACTCTGCTGAGAGTACTTCCTTACGTCCTCGTGATTCGTATGCAAAGTAAGTTCCTCGTGATCCTTTTACAAAAGTGCCGTTTTCTTTTGAGAGTAAGCCGTGGTATCCTTCCTTTCGTGCTGTTGCTTCCAAACTTAGACTGACTTTGACTTGTAAAGGGGAAGTACTTAAAGATTCATAAGCGCCCATGCATGGACCTTACCCCTATAAGATCCCTATCCTCATCAGTCACCTTCTAGTCATCTGTGTGGATCCAGAAATTTCGGAGTTGTTCCTCAGATTACACCAGTCACAGTCTACTTCGATGATGCAGTTGCGCAGTTTGCAGGGATTTTGGCAGTCCAGATCATAATCATCAAGATAGCAGGTGTGACCTGGTTGATCATCACGCGACCATTTGCAAAAGTGGTCTTCACGAAACTTTACGTCCATTTCCTGCAACAGTAAGCACAAACCTGTAAATTTGATAGGCTTCAATCAGTCCCTCAGTATCGTGGAATGCGCCACCCACTCCCCGTACTTTAGCTGCAGGGTATCATGTTTTACGCAGCACCATACTGGGACGGTGTCGAAACCATCCGAGCTAGTAGTTATCCTCTCGAAACTCAGTTACCGACTCCCCGTGACAGTACTCAAGTTCGGAATACAATATTGGTGAATACTGACGAGAAAATACTACAGAATAAACGGCAATTCCTGATTACAGAACTATCAAACACGGTTTCAGCTAGGCAGAAATCCTTGACGTGGAGGATTTCAGTATATCAATGACCTATTACACTTGTTTCAGAGGTCAAAAAAGTCCTTGCACACCTAGCAATCCGTACTCTGAACGCTGAAGGCTGAAAGCGGTCACGAACACGACATTCCGCTCTCTCAAGTAGATGTTTGATGACGATGATGCAAGACATGTCCATGACACTCGATGATAAACTACAAAGTTTATTCGAAGTACTGACAAACAAGAAATACACAAACATGTTCACGTTTGTGTCGACCACGGAAGCCCTGGTGGCAACCATAGTTCATGCTGACATGTCTACGTCTCCGAACCCCACTTTTGAGGCACGTCTTAGTTAATGACAGACACATTTCAAAAGATCTGATTGATCGACTAACCAAAGCAAGTACAAATTCTACTCCCATATAGTGTGGAGCCAACAACCGGCTTGTATGTTTTGACAGGAAACCCGAATTTATGAACCATCGAGTCACTTATATGAAGCTGGTAACCGATTTATCAAGTGTACCAGCCATGAAGCTTTCATTTTGCAGCAGGCCTTAGAACTGTGCACTAAGTGCCCTGACCATTTCTGTAATATATTACTGCACGAATGAAACAAGCATGGCACAAGGCAACCATGATCTATTCCTGAACCCCTGAAGATCTGGATAATGTAACGAATAGTATTACAGTATGAAACACCTGGAAATGGAGGGGTAAAACGAGGAAAGAGGTTGAATGATCCTAACAGCAGTTTCAGAAGAGGAACATCTCAATCCATGACAAGGCGGCTCAAGGACTCTATGAGCTGTCGTAAATTCTTCCTGGTTCCCGCATCTCCGGTGAGTCCACTCACGTCCTGAGAGATGTTCTGTGAAAAACAAGAGTCCCATTACGAACCACACAGAGCACAAATTGATGACTGGGATCAACGCATGTCCTCATCGATGTGAAGACGGATTGGACCAGCAGTACCAAATCCGCGCGAAAAATACCCACTCGTTTCAGAATAATAAACGTATCTGTTTCGACTTGAAAGGTACTTCTTGCCAGGATATGCACACACGGAAAGATTGCCGTTCATCAAGAGAGGTCTTACCTCAATGTGTGAGAGAGTTTTTGTCAAGGTTGTAACTGATTGCCGTAGAAGTTCTACGTTGTCACTTGTCAAAACTTGTTTGTTCAGTGATCTGCGGAAACAGTGGTGCAGAACGAGGTGATAAGGTTGCCCTACCCCGCAACTCCGCCAGAAGTTGGTCAGATCATTATACTCGCTGACAACTGAAGGGTAGCTTACCTCAAATCTTCTCCAGCTTCACTCACAACCTTCGTCAACCGTTCTAAGTCTTTCAACAGCCCGCCGTCTTTTAGCTCCTTCAGGAGAGGCTCTATGTCTTCGGCCAGTACTTCAACCTGCCAGTTGTTGGAAAAGTTTTAAGTCGCGTGAGATGTGAATTAGTTGAATTCACTCTTTCTGAAGGAGATTTTGACCAGACGACCAACCATCTTGAGCACTGCATGATCTCCTATGTAGGCTAAGATATTCACTCTCTACTAGCTTGAGAATTTAAATTCCAAAACATACTGGGACACGAGGTACATCACACTGTAAGGTGAGTAAATGGTTTTCTCGGAAAGCGACAAGTTGCCCAACTCAGTGTACTTACTCAATGTGACTGGGACGCCAATAATCTTCTGCGATCTCAAAATGTTTAGTGTCTGAGCCAGCACTTAAACTAACCATCCATCCTAATTAGTGCAAACCGAATGAATGAAGAGTTGAACGAGCCAACTAGCGCACTCCACTCCGTTCTGAAAATCACAGCTTACCTTTGCGAGAAGGGGTTTTGCTTCATCCACAGCAGCGGCCACTCGCTGGGCCATTCCATACATATTATCCACTCCAAGCTCCCCCATTTGCTTCGCAATTTTAGTACAGATGCCTACAAGCTCGTCCAAGCTTACACCTTGTTCACCCTGAATTCTCTCTCTGTGACAAACAATGAGACCTTCCCCTTGGCAACCCTCATCCAGTGGACCCACTGTGGGTTTGGGAATGGGCAATCTAGGAGTAACATCGATTAGGGTTTCGCTGATAAGTCCAGACTGATTTACTTCCACTAGCGCATTGCGAGGAATCACTATACCTGTATCTGCCAATTGAACTACCACGTCTATTCGCTCCAAACTTGGTTTCACTCCAATCACAGTGCCAACCTCCACCCCCCTGATTCGGACAGGCGTTCCTACAGTGATACCCTGAGCTCGTGCAAATTCAATTACTGCTTCATACTTCCTGGACCTAGAACGCAGCTGCACTCCCTTCACCCATGTGAGAGTGATGGCCAGTAACACTACTCCAGATATCACAAAGAGCCCAACTCCACCTTCCCATATGCTAGTTGATCCAAATCCAAAATTGTTCAGCGGAGAAACCAGTGATTTCCAGACTGACCTGGGAATGCTGAAGATAGATGCCAGTGGCCCAGGTTTCTTTTGCGTGGAGGTGGATGATGGTGAAGGTGTAGGTGTAGGTTCCGAAGCATTATTACCAGTAGCATTTACTCTCAAAGTATGATCGTTGCCTTCACCACTTCCAGTACTTGGTGTATATTGCTGCATGACCTTCAGGACCAACACACCCGGAAACGTAGAAGAAGAATTTCCTAACCTGAGATTCTTGGCGCGGGTCGATAAGGTTCTTTTCCGTGTAAATCTTGCAACGACGCTCTCGTCACAATTCAACGAGCTCGAGCTCGTGCTCGTGGCCAGAATGTGGGCCTTAGAGGAGGCAGAGGCTAAAGGGGCACACAGACATCTTGACATTTGAGAAGCGGTAATCATGTTCCCATGTACAGCTCGAATGCCACCAGAGGCCATTTCTCTGCTCGCTGTCGACGCCCACCTAACCTCCATCTTTGCTGTCAACACCCTGATGAAAACGAAGAGAGTTTACTAAATCCGGAGAAGCGCAATGCAAATCCTTCAGAAAGGGAGATCCAAACCAACTTGGCTCTCCCTTTCCGCGCTAAGAACATCGACAAGCTCGACCCGAAAAGCGGCAAAATCTCCACCGTCTGCACAATTATTTATTCACATGCAACAGGAATCCGAAGACATCCGCAGTCCAGACCATAACCAAAATTCCGCAGAAAAACCTCCCCACACAAAAGCTCATCCTTTCTCTGACTCTAGTGGACCTCGGATTGCTGACCACGAATCAGACTGCACTAGATGGGCCCCACACCTCGAGAGGCTTCGTGGGCTTCTGTCATCGGTCCCTGCACGTGTTGAGCATGGAGCTCAAGGAACAACGTTGTCAATGTTCCATTGCATTCAACCAATGAATTCCGCGGCTACAAGACGGGGCCCTTCGGGTCCTTCTTTCCCTTGTGAGGCTCGATGTGGTCTTTCCATCCGTTGGCTATTCATTGCGTCGCGTTTCGTCGCTACAAGACGGTGCTTCCCTTTGAGTACAGAACTCTTATTTTGTTTCCGCTCATCCGCTCGCTCAAACTCGCACGCTTGACAGGACGTCCTGTCAGCGAACATGATACTGTAACCAGGTTTGTAATTATCACTTACGAGTAGTCTGTTCCACTAATCCCTCCTAAGCAGAGGTACTGCAGCGACACCATTTCTAGGGGAGCCTGGATTGTTCGCAAGCCAGCCAGGATATTTTGCGCACTGTTAGAGGGCACATCCGGGGATCGATCAACTGGTGGAGCCGGTATCGTCGCGACTAAGTTGCGAAAGAGAAAGGCGAAACGAGGAAAGAAGCGCGGAAGAATAAGGACAAGCAACTACGCTTGTAATGGAATTGCGGGACTATGCGTGAGTGATTATGGAAAGACATGGGGTGGAACTTAGGGACTATGCGTGAATGATTATGGAAAGACCTGGGGTGGAACTTAGCGAAGGGAGGGCAGGGAGTGTGTTTTGAGAGAATGAAGTGTTGGGGTGGGTTGCAGTGTCTTTTGCGTAGGGTTACTGAGAGATTTTTGAGGGATTTTTTGTTGCACTTAGTGTGTTTTTATTTTTACTTACCAGAGTTCTTTTTTGAGATATTTTTATTACAAGTATTTTTTGGTTTGATCGTCTTTTTTCTAGTTTTAGGTACTCTTTTTTATGAGATCGAGACTGATTCGAGATACACCATGTCCGGTGTGTACACAATTATTTGTCTCGTAAGTAAGATCTCATGTATGAAAGATGCATAAGAGTTATGATAGAATCACATGAGATGCCCAGGTTAGTCGAAAACAGAGGTCTACATGTGCAATCATTATGACATCGTTAGTCTTTGTCTTGGAGTTTCTCTTAAGTCGTGAGAGTGGTTGAGAGTCCACTCTGACACTATCTTGAGATTGTTTGAGATGAGTTTGCCTTGTCCGCTTTTGTTCCATCGGTTACTTATGCTCTTCATGACGAGATGAGACAGAGATTCCATCTACTTCTCGACATGTTGACACGAAACACCAGAGACGATGTCTCGTGGTTATTGTTCCTCCTACTTTTTTGTTGGTGCCTCCGTTATACTCGAGGTGGCAGTGAGAGACATCAAGAGATGGCGGAAGTCTTCGGAGATCTCGTGCAAGTGATTGGGCGGTCTTACAAGAAGAATCAATATGTGCGATACGAGATAGGAGTGAGTCTGGTTAAGTCATGTTGGAGAGTATAGTAGAGCTGCTAGAGCATTGCATCCCTTGTCAGTGGCATGTCTTACTGAGGAGACGGTCGCTTCGTTACGGTTCTTTCATTTTTCATCGAATGATATCTCACCACATGAGGTTTAGGACTATCAGTCTGAAGAGTCGTTATGTCTCGATAGATCTTTGTTTGTCCAGAACGTGTGTACAGCTCCACGTCTATCTTCTGGAGGTCTGTTTGAGATGGTCTACGAGCACCTACGAGATTATTTTCAGACAGACGACCCTCTAGTGATTTCACAAAATATTTTTAGGTAGCGGCAGTAGTAGCTCAAGGACATATTCCTCAATCTATAGCTCAAGTACTAGAGACAACTAGACTTTTGACCATGACGAAGGATGGTGGAGGAGTTCGACCGATAGCTATCGGTGAGATTCTCTTACGACTATCAGTCGTATCATTGTCTTTCAACTTTGAGATACTTTTCAAGACCACCTTTGTCCACATCAGTTTGGAGTTGTGAAGCTTAGAGATTGTGAGTCTGTGTCTTTCAGCATTAGTCTTTCTTGGACATCCATCACGATTGAGTTGTCTTACAAGTGGACGTGAAAAATACTTTTAATAATATTTCTCACGCTTTTATCTTAAGGGAGCTCGTGGATGACGGTGGACTTTTGACGAGTCTCATTCTCTTCGTGCGGTTCTTCTATGGTTCTTCCTCTCCTCTTTATTACTAGCACAGTCTTGCGATAGAGGAGGTTACAGTCATCAGCTTCGCTGCAGGTACTGATCAAGGAGACCTTTTGGGTGGACCCTTCTTTGTCTTAGCTCACTATAGAGCTTTCTTGACCACCGCTTTGGCTGCTCTTGGTAGTGTTTTTTCATCTCTAGCTGATGATACGCATATCGTAGATCCGACGGACCAAGTCTACGTTGTCTTTAATCACCTCATCTCTCAATTGGCTTTGGTAGAGCTGAGAGTGAAGATGTCAAAGTGCAAGGCTTGGTCTCTCATAGATATGCTGTTGGACCTCTAACTCCCGGTGAGATTTGTTACACCTAGAGATGGTTTACGCATCTTCGGAGTATCGGTGGGTACAGAGGAATTTGTTTCTCGACTCTTAGATGTTGTTCTGACGGAAGATGTTTAGTATATCGAGGATCTCTCTATGTTAGAGGATCTACATGTTATCTTTGCACATCGTCCTGGTTATTTACTTCGCACAGTACATTCATCTCCTATCTTCATCTCGCACCTTATAGAGTTTGATAGGAGGATCATGAAGACTTTCGGTGATATCGTAAGACCAGAGATCTTTGACTGTGTGACATGATCTCTCGCACGTAGGCAGACATCTTTGTCCGATATCATGTGACGGGATGGACTTATTATTCATGGAGGAGATTACTCCGGTAGCCTTTTTGGGTAGTTGTGTCCTCTCATCACATTGGCTCTGTTGTCGTTTCCTCGTGCAAGATAGACTTATTCTGGAGCGCTATGTGACGAAAGGTGGAGGATGATTCTTATCTACTACATATGTGACAAGAGATACACTCCATGAGACAAGAGATAGTTTTACTCTTGAGACACGTGAGGCACACCCTCGATTCGATACCCTAGCTATTGATGGATCTCGCGAACAGTTCTCTCTGACGAGACATCACTTTCATCAGGTTCTCCATACACTCTTAGTGGATCCTTCCATCTCACGGGATACTAGAGCTCGACTCCGCTCTTGTTCGGACAAGGGCGTAGACTCTTGACTCATAGCTCGATCTTGCATTAGAGCAGTCCGACTCGCACCGACTATCTTCTCTACAGCGATGAGGTTACGCCTAGGCTTGGTCCAGCATGTTGCTTCGGCATTGTCCACTCTCGAGTGCGATGTCTCGCTTGACACCTCGAGTCGATACTTTGTTCGTTGTCTTCATAGTGAGGAGCGGATAGCTACCCACGATGTCATCAGCGACGCCGTGTTTGTCTTAGCACGAGAGAGCAGTTACATGACGTGAAGAGAGCGTTGGTATGTCCTTCAGATGAGAGGATCAATGAGAACTGACATGTACATGATGAGAGAAGATCAGATCTCAGTGGCAGATGTGGTTATCACGGATCTGACACGAGACTCAGTTGCAACACATGTGATCATCCATCCTCCACGATGGGCTGCAGACGTGACAGCAGCAGCGAAGGTGACCATGTATAAGGGTATGCATGTGAGACATCGCTTCATCCCTTTAGCCTTGGAGATATACGGATCGACAAGTTTGGAGTTCGAGTCTTCCTTCGAGATTGTATCAAAGCCTATCATGAGAGACGCAGAGGTACCACTTTCTCTTTCTTTCAGCATTATGTCTTTTAGACAACGAGTTTTCATTGCTCTACAAAAGCTTTAGCATGCGCGTAGGAAAGCAAGTATAGTAGACAATGCTACTTCATGTGCACCTGTTGTGTGCAAGAGTTTTGACTTATCCGTGTGTAACATTATAAAGACTGATAGACGACTTTAGAGCTACTGATAGTGAGACTTAGCCTCGGTGTTCTTCTCTTCGGAGCGTTAGTCCATTGGCACCTCGAGTACTTCTTTCGCATGTAAAGCTTGATGAGGTCTTTCCATCCGTCTGCCATTCATTGTGTCGCGTGTTTCTATGAGTGATTATCGGATTTATCTCTTTACGTTTCGATTTTCACCACGACTTCATCCGTACATTTAGCTAAAAGAACAATGCTCCGCTTGCGTAAAATTACGCATCTATTCGTTAACGGTTTATTCCATTTTATTCTTTTTTCCCGGTTTCCACAGCAACTCCATCCATGCGTTCTCGCTATATCTTTTTCTTTCCGATTATCACTACGCCTCCATTCGTCCGTTTCACTAAACGACAAATAATACACCCGTTCCTTTCCTCTCCGGTTTTCACAATCCACGTATAGCTATTCTAGCGCATAACAAAATTCCCCCTTTTCTTCCCGATTTTCACAATCGACGTATAGCTCTAAGAACGGCCTTTATGGACTTTCATTTCGCAATAAACGGAAGGACTGCGACTGCTGCACCCAATCCTCCACGCACGGGGCCAGCATCCATAAGCTATGTGTAAAATTTATCAGTGTAATGTGGGTTGTTTTAGCATCAATTCAACGATTGGAGCCCACCAGGTTTGCAGCTCGGAGTCCCGCTCTGTTGCAAACGGTTGTTGTCCCGGATCATCAGCAAACTCGGACCTTATTCCGGCACGAGACCCGAGACTTCCACCTCTGAAGGCCGATCATGCCTTCTTCTATGTGTCAGCAGCTGTCGCCCGGGTCGAAGCGGAGTTTCCTTCCCGGCAAACCTTGAGTATCCCACAGGCTGTACCTAGAATAATAACCCATATCATACGTCACATAATTCATACATAGCTGCCTGCTAACCTGCAATAGAAGGACAATTTGTGATGTAGACAACGCGCATAGTATGAACGACAACTGGACAAAGATGACGCTCGATTGCGGCCAACCAACAGCAGTGAACATGAATCGGAGCTCCTGGAAGTACCCAGTACCACTTCCGAAGATGCATGGTCCCTAACTGTGCATGCTAACCAGATGGCATTTCACCTCGGGCCTAGAAATAGGTCCAGCTAGATGCTGCATGCAATTCTGTGCACGACTTAAAGTCTCACGTCATCTCTGTCATCCACAACTAATTCGGTTGTGAACCATAAGCACCATACGGATGCAGAAAATGGCGCGACCACTTGGGACGCACGAACTACAGGTAATTCCTACACAACTTCCACTACATCTACTGACGATTTGCTTGCACTAATCTCCTGCTTTGGTGGCCAGCTCATTTGCCCCTCATCGAGGCAGACTTTTAAAACTCTCAGGAGCTGGAAGGTAACAACTTCACACATTCTCAAAACAGACAATCACGGTACAGGATTAATGCGGAGAGTACGGGGTCACACAATCCTTGGAACTTTTACAACTCAAATTTGTAAAGCTGAAGGCCCCAATATGTAGGCTACAATAGTAATCCGGTAACATAATAGGCTGCTATGTCTACACACCACAGTTTGTAATGAAGCTTTCACCTTGAGAAACATTCAAAGGCCTCCATAGATTCACACCCGAGAAGACTAAGTAGCTCCTTCAACTCCCGTAGTTTGTATCCTCTCTCTAGATTATAACGTACCCTTCCAACATCCTCACTTTGCGACCAATCCAACTCATCAGAACCAACTAATTCATGATACTAAACAGCAAACGAATCTCTGGTACACGATGGGAAAAAAACCCCGAAAAGGAATGTCTCCATCGGGGGTTTGATGAATAAATGGAAAGGTTACATGAACTCGTAATCATCCACCTCGTCGTAGTTTCCACTAGCGAAACTATCATCCTCTGCCTTGTCCACAAGCAACTGCTTCTTCTTAGCACCTGCGAAGAAGAATGAGTGTTATGGTCATTCAGGGACTCATTAGGGTGATGCCAAAACTTAAACCCCGTTCGCGAAGAGACGGAAAGATAGACTTTACTTCACAACACAGCTAAATGGCCATATTCCTATTCATTCTACTTCCCAACCGAAAATTAGGAAAAACAACGACCATTGCTAGCAGCCACACTTGGTCACGTACAAAGCTACCCCTGTAGGCACATTGTTACGTCACAATGTGATCAAACTACCATCTACGTGAGTATTATGCTTACAACAGCAGCCAGTCGACAATCAATAATCAACTTGTACGCGTATCCATTTCCTAGGAGATGACGAAGTCGCCTACCCGTTTTCTTCTTCCCTGAAGCTTCTTTCTCGGCTTTCAACTTCTCATTCGCTGTGACTGTCAAACTACTTGCTAGTACCTTAGCATCAGCTGCGTTCAAACTAGTTACGGCGTGCTTCATGACGGCCTTCAATAGTGTCATGTAGTGGAAACTTTTCTGCAAGAAAGACAACTCAAACGATTAACTCTCTGCACACTGTCACCCGTACGTCATGATCCCACCTGAAATTACATACATGGAGCAAACCCCCTGCAGCAATAATATCACGTACAAACCTGGAACTGAACCATGAGTATGCAATACTTGCCCACATGAGTGCCAATTCAGAGCTCGAAAACGTTGGGTCCCAACAACACTAGCACATCAAAAGGAGATAAATTTACCTCAAACGGTCTGAGTTTGTGAGCAATGAGCTCCGCGTATTCTAGAAAATCCTCTTCAGACTTCGGAATAAAGTTATCTAGCGTTTGCTCTGGATTTTTCTGGTGCCCAAAAAGCTCTGTCGTAGATTGGTAATCGGCTTCTTCCACGAGCCTGTGCAGCAGAAAGGAAATCATGAGCGATTCACTGAATAAATTCCGCTTCAAACCATCGTGGCAGACTATTCAAGGTCAAAAATGGCCCCAGAACGTATAGATTGTCTACCGTTGTTGGCGAAGCTTCTCCACTAGAGGATCGGACGTATTCCCATCATCGGCAGCTGCCGGCGCAGCCTTCTTGCCCTTTTTCTCTTCCTTTTTCTTGGGCTTGGGTGCCTGGCGAGCGGAAGTGAAGGTGAGAAACAAGAATGCGAGAACTAAGACATTGTGACAAACAGCCGGGCTACATGGACAACCAGCAAAATCAAGCTACCAAGTCTATGGCATTGACGGAACCTTCCAACTGATTAGTCGAAACCATCAAAACGAAACAAACATCCGCCTGCTGTTCTCCCTGTACTGGCACCAGAATACCCATTTCCAGAAAACTCGGAGGAAGCAGAAGTTCTGAAGGACCGTGGACACTCCCCCTCAAACCCTGACCGGATTAGATCTCCTTGTTTTACAAAACCCTAATGTAGAAAGAGTTTAGAGAGGATTCCACAAACGCGCTTAATTACGCCCCTCTCAGAGAACCAAATTTATCCTCTACCTTGCTCAGATCAGATCCCGCATCAGAAAGATCTGCATCAGCTGCAACAAGGATTATCTACTAGGAGTACGTCCGACACTGCGAATAATGTCGAGTGCGCTGGCTCTCTGCCAAGCATCCGGACACGCAAACAGCGCGCAAGAACAGAGTTACCAACAGGACGTAGAGGTATGAGCAGATGCTGAACTGCCGACGCAGCCAACGATGAATTTAGAGACTTTTGACTTCAGTTCAGTTGCCAACTTCTCCGACAAATCAAGCGACTTCAAGGAGAAAAAACGTACGGGGGCGGCCTTGTCTTCTTCCTCCCATGATTCTTTCACTTCCTCCTCGCCCTGCTCTTCATCCTCCCAAGGGGACTTCGGTTGTTCCCTACTGATAACGGGAGGTGGCGGCACAAAGTCTTCAGCCTCTGCACAGGAAATCAAGGCAAGCAAGCGACATACGAGATCATGAGTTTACAACACCCTCACAGACCATCTACACTTCCGATAAACGCGCCTCGGCGGAAAGCGTAAGTAGGTCACAGAGATATGAGAGCTTAAAATTCCGCAGGCAAGCTGATGCACGCAGGACAACTCCGCCGCGGAAACAGAAGCCCAACCAAGAAAAAGAACACAACTCAGACAATCGATTCCAGAAAAAGCCAGTGAAACCGGAAAGAAACCAGGCAGGTTCAGTGCAGAAACACTACCCCAGTCATCCATGACGTTGAGCTGCAAACTATCGAAGAGCTGCCAACGAGCACCACAGCAGCTATCTGACCACAAACCTACGCCCTTGCTTCCTGAATCCTCAGCAATCCTCAGCCAAGGGAGCCTAACAAGATCGTGTCAGGGGACCCTCATGTTTGCCGCCGATGTGCTGTACTCGAGCACACTACCACGCCGTCCTCGAACCCCAAAAGGGCAATATCCAGCACCACACCCCAATTCCAAAACGTCCGTCTCCTCGACTCCTTACTTCCCACCAGCCACGATCACACTCAACTAGGGTGAGCTTCGTTCGTTCCGCTCCGCTCCACTCCACTCCACTCCGCACACAAATCTCCTCCTTCTCACGTCAAAACACGGCCACACTCAAACAGCGATAAATTGCGCCACCTGCTTCTGATCTAACACTGCTGAACAACACACCACCAAACAATCCGGATCAAATCCAGGAAAGACTGTAGACGACTTCGATGATGACGACGACGAGGACGCAGAACATGGCTTCGGAGAGCGATGGAAAAGACAGATGGTATGGTCGAGGCTCCACTTCTTCAGACAGAAGGAAAGCTAAAAGCTCTCGAGACGAGTACACGAAGAAGAGGAGGAGACGATTCCTCGAGAAAGGGCGCCGATCAAAAGGGAGAATGTTACCCGCAGTTTAAAGTAAAAGTAAAAGGCATCTGCAGCCGCCGATCTCTAGCAGCAACACCCAGTCTGGTATGTATGTATGGGATGAATTTACAATTACAGCCTGCTGTGATTACCGTGCCCACTAATCATCTGGTACTCACTGGTACTTACTTACTACTAAAGTCACTAAAGTACATACAGAACTAGATCCCCTTGCATTCCAGCTTGTCTTACATTAACTTCCTCCTTCATTTCCTTCTGACTTGACAGACCATTGACGTTGCAGGTGTACTAAGCAACATTAGTCCTTGTAGTTGGACCTAAATCTGCTGCAGTTGAGGACACGTGATGATGTTGCTCCAGTATGTAATATTTGATACTGCGTTGTCCTCTATAATTTCGTTCATTCGCTTCCTTCTCATCTACACATTTATTTTACCTTTGAATCATTAGGGCCCTTACCAACCTTGCAATAACCGCGACTCGATTATCAACTGTGTTCAAGACATGAATAAATAAAATATGCACCCAAACTGTACATATACCAGAGGGCAGGAACAAGACAAACGTGGATAATTATCGCAAGTGGTTGGTTTACCTTCTAGCGCCACAACTAGTTCTGAAACAATTATGTCTATGATTTACCACACAAGCGAAGAGGATTTGATTTACCATAGAAGAGATTAACTGAACTAATAAAATTATATTATATTTAACAACCCAGAATTA
Source organism: Asterella californica (assembly GCA_036924285.1). Taxonomy (NCBI): domain Eukaryota; kingdom Viridiplantae; phylum Streptophyta; class Marchantiopsida; order Marchantiales; family Aytoniaceae; genus Asterella; species Asterella californica. The sequence continues at coordinate 2,849,963 of JAYKYS010000013.1, forward strand.
AATTCCTGTAATAAGTAGTCTTGTTTTACCTACTGATCTCTTTGTATTTATCTTTCTTGCACTTGGGAGAACACCCTTCATTATTAAGAAAATAAGAAAACAAGGGGTTACGCATGCAATGGCAATGAGAGGGCTCTGCGTTTACAATACCTCACAATCCTAGAAGATGAAATCTGTGAAGGTGAATCTTAAAAATGAAATCCACCTCATCTTACGAGTCTTAGAAGGTGATATATGTGAAGTTGTAATTCTAGAGATGTGGATGAATGTTAAAAAAAAGATGAAAATTAATATAGTCTTTGAAAGCCATGATATGATTATCTTCAGATACTAAAAGAAGTAGTTTATAATTTTATGTAAGTCATAATAGGTATCTTTCAACATGTTTTCATATACTGATAGTAACATGTTTGCATCTTTTCTGCAAATATATAGTTGTGAATCTTCAGATCATTTTGAGGATAGTGATCTTAATATTATCTTCGGATATATGATAACGTAGAAGTTTGTGAATCTTTGGATCGATTCGAAGATAGTGATCAGTTGTAACTGCAAAAAATAACATTTAGAATATTGTGGAGGTCAGGAAGGATAATTCCAGACTGTGTTATTACATACATTTCAAAATTTATGAAAGTTAAGAAAAGATACATAAATGACATCGTGCTAGTTTTCAGTTTGTGTATGATGTAATTGTTCTTAGAAAATATGAAAGAGTATATGATGTCATAATTGTTGAAATTAGCTTCAATTCGATGCATATGATTTCTATTGAATGATTTGAATGATGAGCATATGAAGAAAATAAGTAGACTAATTTGTTTAGATAGATGAGAATATATTAACATATGATGATTTTTGGAATCAAAAAGTATATAATGAAGAATGTGAGAGGTGTTGTGAAGATTATGTACATTCGAGTATCGATAATATATAAGATATGCAAGAAATGTATAAAATAATTTGATCTTGAGGTCATCTTGAGAGCAATGATGAATTGTCCCTGCAAAGCAAAACATTTGGAATATTATGGATGTTAGAATGAGCATGTTTATATTATATTGAACATTTGTGGATGCATACATTTAGAAATTTTGTGAAGTCAATAGCTCATGACATGATGATGGTTTCTAATTTATATAAGAAAAATTTATTTCAAGAAACGTACGAGGGAGTACCTTGTTTCGCAAGTGTTGAAAATCTCTTGAATCTGAAATATACGATAATGAACATCACTCGTATAGCTCGATTGATGAGTACATGAACAAAAGAAGATTGGATTTGTTTTTCACGTAAATGAAAACATATTAACATGTGATGGTTTTTATGGAGAATATAAATAGGATCATGATCTACCTAATAAGCATGTGATGATGAAGAGATATTTTTGTATTGGATAACATTAGTCAATATTTGATCTAGATTTGATTCGTATTCTGTGGTTGGTTTTGTGAAAGTTGGAAAAAAGTTATATGAATTCGTGAAAGATGCGAAGGATGCAGTTTGATGATCATCAATTTTGAGCAGATCGATATTGAAATCTCTTATGATTGTCGTTGGATAATCCTTAGATATGTCATGAATAATGATAATAAAATTGATAAAAAACTCATTGAGATGCATACGAGGAGATTTGTATACAACTATGATGTGAATTGCACGACGAGTTTGAATGTTGAAATCTACAAGAATGATTTTCATGTTATGAGTTCCAAAATTATGCATCGAGAGTTGCATTGTGTTTCGATATGTTAGTAGCAAACCTCGACTTGTATGTGTACGTATATATTGAAATTGTTTGATGTCTATGAAATGTAAAACAGAACCAGCATTTTGTATAAGTGTCTCACTAAAGCACAAAATATCAGATAGAGTGTGTGATATTTTAGCATGTGAGAACTTGAGAGACGTCGTTAGAATGGAGGATTTTAGTTGATGAGTTTACGGGTGTATGAATGAGTGAACTTAACATTTTTCTCTTCAAGTTTATGGTGTGCTTCCATCAAAGCCATCAGAGGTGACCCTTGAGTGAGAGACAGGCCCGACATGTTGCAGATTCATCGATGACGATCGTGGAGTATCGCGCAGAATGGCTTGTCTTACCTAGCGCATGATGAATTTCTTCCAGCAGAACTCCGTTTTAAATGAAAAGTTAATTGTTTTAGTGGTAACGGTCCTAATGTAGCGAAATTCCTTGTTGGGGGAAATGTTGAAACAGTTTTATCCAGTAGTATCGTGGTTGTTTTTTTGGCGACAACTTGTCTTCGTGTGCTTAGACCCTCGATATTGTTTTCAAAAAAAATGAAATATTATGAGAGATCGGGGGGTAGTTAGCAACGCTAGAACCTTTCGTGTATCCCGTAGTGATCTATGACGAGTTCGAGCTCATTTTTTACATCTTGTTCACTTAGAAAGTGTTTGAGGAGAGTTGAAAAGGAATGAAACAAGAGTTGTAGAGAAAGGAGGAGAGAGAAGTTATTAGAGGAGAAAAATTTCAGAATTTAAGAATTCAGCTCTCTGGAAAATTTATACAGTCATTGTCAGATTTTCTGTGTTTTTTATTTTCCTGTGATACTTTTCAATCTTCTAGATTGGCTGATAACCTATCTAGGACAAAAAAATCATGGGAAAAGGTGGTCTAGAGAGTGAGCTATGAATTTTCAAAGTTGATGGGGTTTATTCGCGAGAGTTGAGGAATTCTGCTTTCTAGAAAATAAATTTTGCTACCGATCAATGTTTTTTTTCAAAAGCTCGTGCCTGCAGTGAAAAACCCGAGCCCAATAACTGCCAGATGAAAACCATAGCGAAATATAACCCCCGCAGAAACAACTCGAAGTCACAGGCTGCAGCGAACAGCCTTATATCAAAAAACCACACTAAGTCACAAAAACGACAGTGACAAAGAACGCATCGAGCGAGATATCGATGCAATAACCGCCAGATGAAAACCGCAGCGAAAAATAGCCCCAGCAGAAACAACCAAAAGTCACAGGCTGCAGTGAACAGCCTTGGATCGGAAAACCGCACTAAGTCACAAAAATGACAATGAGAAAAAATACATCGAGCGAGATATCGATGCAGTAACCGCCAGATGAAAACCGTAGCGAAAAATAGCCCCAGCAGAAACAACCCGAAGTCACAATCTGCAGCGAACAACCTTGGATCGGATAACCGCACAAAGTCACAAAAATGACAACGATAAATATCGCATCGAGGAAGATTACGATGATAACCAAAACAGGAGGTTGATTACTCAAGCCCGTAAGCAGAAACGTCAAGACAAACGTCAACACAAGCGGATCTCAGTCCGTCCCAGTCGTGTAAACTAAACCTCCCCGATTACACAATCAGTGTTGCGGCGGCAGAACTCACACGTTCACGAAAACCTCCTTCTCGATTGTCTCTTTACTTGAAAACCCTAAGAGACCTGAAAGAGTTCCATGCTGTCGTAGTGCGTGAAATTCCACATGATGAAACGGAACTTCAGAAGACACTCAACCAACATTTGTTCGGGAAGCTGCACCCTAGCTTATCAAGCTGGGCAAGACCTAAGCTGGGGCCATGCTTGACAAGCTGCCCCCTAGCTTAGACTGAAATATCACCTTGAAAGAGGTCGAAGGGCATCAGAATGCAGAGCTCGACGAGGAGAGCGACCTCATGCTTCCAGTTTTGACAGAAAGTGTTTTAAGAAATAGTTAATATGGGTTTTAAACTGAGAAATATGCGAAAGAGGGAAATCCGTCGATTCTGGCTCGTGACTCGAACTCAAAATCTGATAGCGTGAGTGTGTAGATGTTCACAAATACTATAGTTTTGACTTCTTGTTCATTAAAAATGGAGTTGTATAGAGAAGTTAACGCATGAAAGGCTAGTAAAGACTTTACAGGAAAATTTCCTCACGAAAACATATGTTACAGAAAATTTTCCTTTCTTGAACGGAACCAAAGGCCATCCCAGTGATAGGACGCCTGCCTAGGAGGGAAGTGGTCTCAGGATTAATCCTTCATGGTCTCTGGTTCCTATTCCGACATGTTGGCCTCCTGGAAGGGAGTCTATGTTGGATATGCAGCCACGTCTTGCATATCTAAGGACGGGAGACCGGTATCTCTCTTAATCGTGGGCTTCCTGGCCTAAGCCTCCGCATGCCATCCTGGATATACTATGGGAGATACCTGGTGCGCATATGAGGGGGCTGTAAGCCCTGTGGGGCAACCTCATAAGTGTTGGGGCTTCGGTCTACATTGGATGGCTTGTAGTTCAAGATGACATCAAGATGGCATCAAGAGCACGGGAAACTTTTTTTAATTAGTTAAATAACCATCGAGTCAGCTTGCGATGAGGAATGAGACTATGAGAACTTTTATTAGTGAAATGGTAGAGTTTGTGGAGACAACTGTGAAACTTGTATTAAAAAAGGGCCAACTTTGTAAATAAAGCTTTGTACGCATAAGGACAGTAGGGGGGCAGCTTAAGCTAGGGCCCTGCTTCTGATAAGGGAGTGCGCTTACAAGGATAGCAGGGGGCAGCTTAAGCTGGGGCCTTAACTTTTAGGTTAAATACCTACGGCGACTTGGGATCGGAGACACTTTTCAAGCGAGCTGAGAGCTGAAGCGGAAGGAAGGGAATTAAGGATTTAGGATCAGGGAAGTGCAGGAGAAGCTTGGAGGCTGGGAGAGATCAATTTTTCTGACAGAACTGAGGCAGACAAGTATTTGGGAGCGGGAAATTTATCTATTATACAATTTGGAGGCAGAACTACCTTCTGAACGGACATGAGGTTGTTTTATTGAGGGAGATCGTTTGATAATCTGCAGAGGACTTTTGATCGATGTGAGGTTAAATTCCTGATAGTTTCAGTTTGGAAAATTGACGCAGAGGGAGGATTAAGAGTTGGAAGAGCTTGAATTTACCTACTAGGCTGTTTGAGGTGAATCTGGTGAGCTAGGAGCATATATCTGAGCGGAGGAGAAGATAAGGACTGAGAAGATCAGGTTCTTCTGATAAATTTCAGTGCTGAAGCTGTTGTAAGAAGGGATACAAGGCGTTGGGGTTCAGATCTTCATAGGTTATGGGGTTTGGAGAGAAATCTGCTTGAGAGAAGACTAGTTGAGTGAGAATTGGTTGTTTGGCATCTGCGGTGATCAACGTAAGACGCTGAGTAGAGATAGGTTATAAATTGATGTATGTGGAAGACTATTGAATGTGTTTGGAAGAGAAATAAAGCATCGTGAGTTCAGGTTTCTCTTATCTGCTATGTCTGAAGGTGGATCTGTTTTCCTGAGACTTGATCAGAAAAATGGCAAGTGACCTATGGTCAGAGAGTAGTCTATGTGAGTGACTTCAGCGGTTGTGTACTACCAGCCTTGGCTCTTGTCTTGGTATTTGGTTTCTACTCCTACCTCACGAATTATCACAGTCAGAAGGCTCGCTCTTCCTGAGAAGGACTCTCCTCGACATAAATCTGGTGCTTCCACTGAGAGTCATCTTGGGGTGATTAATCGCTGAGGTTGCTGAGGTTGAGATTTGCATACAAGGGAGAAGGTGGATCACAGTGCTGCCGTACAAGGTGTAGTTGCTGCTCAAGGTGCTCCTGTTCAAGGGACTCCTGGTCAAGATGGAATTGGCTTTCAAGGAGGGCCTACGGTGGTTCCAACAGCAACAACACAGCCTGTTGTAGACACGTCTCAGATTCTTCAGGCGTTGGCTGCCTTGATTCAGCAGCAACCTGCAATTGGGGGAGCTGAGCAGAAGTCCACAAGAGCATTACAAGCAATTGTTGGTCGATGTGGACGATTCGATGAAATAGACGTTACTAGGTACCTACGGGAGTATGTGGGTGAGATGGAGTTGGTCATGGCACCTGAAGTTGAGGTAATTTTAAGCTTTGAGTTGACTGTTGTCCTTGAATTGAGAGAGAAGGTGAGAAATTTACAGAGAAGACATTTAGGTGGGTGGACTCTGTTTGAACGTGCACTGAGAGAAGAGTTTCTAGAAGAGGACTCTGAAAGAGTCACCAGAAGAACTCTCATGGACTGGATAGAGCGTCAGCCTGGACGTTCCATGGGACTGAATGAGATAATTCGTGAGTTTGAGAAGAGGTATTCTCAGCTTTCTGGTCTAGAGAGGTTGACGCTGGATGCTAGGAAGACGGAGTTTGGGGGCTCTGGATGAGTTCACAGCAGACAGACTTTGTTTTATGTTGGTTGATCGTGGAGTTGAAGGGGGAGTTACATCTGATTGGAGGAGAGTGGAGGAAGCAGTATCCATCCTTGCTAGACAACGTCGTGGTAGGATGGTACTGCAGTTAGAGACCTTGCCAGAGCAGAGAGTAGCTCCTCATGTTCCTGTAGCTCCTCATGTTCCTATAGCTCCTCCCGCAATACCTCAAGCACCTATTGTGATTCCTCAAGCACCTATAGTGGTTCCCCAAGTGGTTCCTCAAGCGCCTGCAGTATCTATCTCAGCACAGAGAGGACCTAGACAGCAGCAGCGACCTGTTGAGAATCGAAATCAACATAACTTGATAGAAGAACTTACTCAACAGTTGAGAGATTTGAGGGTTGAGATGGCAGACTTGAGGAGAGATCAACGACCCGTTGCACCAGGTGCTCGATCCGTAGGAGGAACCTTTACCAAGAGATGTATTTGGTGTGACAGTCCAGATCATCTCAGAGGAGACTGTCAAGACTTGGCGGTTGTCTTGCGAGAGGACGTAGTCAACTATCAGAACAACAGGTTGTATCTGACCGCCACTTGGTAACCTCTGAACACATATTTTGGAAGAGGAGGAATGAGGAGTTCTCTTCCAACACTTACTGGTGTGAATACTACAGCAATGACTGCGGGTTCTGCGGACGCTGATGTATATACTGGGAGAGTTGAGCTGCGCTCTAATCCAACTATGGTTGAGCAGGCTGTTGAGGTTCCGGTTGAAATGATGAAAAGAGGTGCTGAAAGCATTAGGAGAGCTACTGGGATGGAAAGACCCAGTAAATGCAACTTCTATTCGAGCGTTTTTAGAGACGAGTGGTGAACAAGATGTCATGATCGGAGACAAAAGAAGACGGGACGCTTCTGATTTAGATGCAGGAGTACCAGAGGACAGTGACCGTCGGAGGGTTACGAGGAGGAGAGCAGCGGAACCATCATCATCTGTACCAGCTGGTAGATTTCTTACTGCAGAGGATATACCTTCTGCCTCTACAGCTCCACCACCTGCAGTAGATCCTATGGAAGTGTACAGGATTTACCACAAGACACTACTGTTACAGACAGAGTACGTGGAAAGAGGTTTACAACATAGGAGAAAGAGAAAGCTCCAGCTTACAAGCTAGCTGCAGACATCGAAACAACAACAGACTTGCGTGCTGTTCTGGAGCAACGCATTTTGGATGCTAGAGTTGAGTTTACTCTTCGTGAAGTGCTTGGTATCGCAAAGAGAGAGTTTCATGAGTTGATAATAGACATCATGAAGAGAAAGAGACAGGTATTTACTGAACAATTAAGTAGTCAGATGATTGGAGCCGTAGATGCTATTGGTGTTGATCGGTTCAGAGATGATAAGTATGAGGCATGGGTTGCTGGTCCAGCTATTATTGAGAATGAAGATGAAGAGTTTGAGGAGGATAGGTCAAGTGCAGACAGTGATTTCAAAGAGAAGCATTGAGCACGAACGACAACAGAGACGCATGTTCGGCTTGGAGGACTTTCTGAACCAGTACCTGCACTTGTGGATCACCGGTCGGAGATCAACATCATTTCCAAGGAGGTGTATGAGAAGGGGCAGTGGCCAATCGAAAGGAATCATGGTTGGGTACTTCGTGCAGCAAATAATCAGAAGGATGAGTTATACGGAGCTTGTCCTAATATGCGTGTAAGGATTGGAGATGTAGAGGTTGATCAGCATTTCTTTGTACAGTCGTCTGTCTCCTATCTTGTCATACTGGACCAACCATACATCACCGCTGTTCGAATGGAAACAAAGGTGATGAATGATGGGTCTCATTATGTCAGAGTTCGGATTCCTGATGACAAGTACTCAGTACAGTTTTTGACGGTTCGCTCAAGACATGAGCGAAACCGACAAACCTTAGAGATTCTCAGACAAAGAGATGTAAGGGTTTTCGCAATCCACTCCTGTAGAGCGGGAAGACAGGGGTGTAGAACCTACTGTTGAGATCCCGTCAGAGTTGGAAGCGAGACATGTACAAAGATCTGGAGACAGATGTAGTGTACAGAGTTGGCAGTCTGGATTGCTGATGTTTGAGACAGATGAGTGAAGTCGATTTACAAGAGTTGAAGATATGGGGAAATATACAAAAAGATGGATGGTGAAGCAGATATCAGAGTTGTGACGTGTAGGAGTTCTACCTGAAGACGAAGTGGTTTCTGGTTTGTTTGAAGAGTTTATGTCTGTATCGTCAGTTGTCGGTTGGTTAGACAATGTGAGTAGATTGGTAGAAGGGAAAAATAGTGTGGCGGGGATCTCTATTCACTCTCGACGCATATATGAGGAGATTGCTACATACGTGCAGTTCCTTCTTCATCCGATGCAGAATAATGAAGGGAGAGAAGCAAGTTGTTGGTGTGCACTCCCTCAGGAAGCAGATGTCCATGCGAAGTACAAATATGTACTGAGAAAGGTAAGACCGATAGCAGCTCAACTACCTACTAACTCCCAGCAACAAGTACAGTTAGTGGGGACTGAGCCTATATTACGTGATCATAGACGAGTAGGACACCAGTTTACTGAGGAGACATTGAAGGAGCTCCAGATAGGAGGGGGTGATTTCTTGACTGAGGTCGAGAAGATAGTGTTTGAACAGATGATAGTGAAGCATGGTAAAGCATTTTCTTTTTCAGCAGAGGAGATAAGTTGTGTGGACCCAAAGGTTATAGCGCCTATGGTTATATTCACAATCCCTCATGTGCCTTGGGACCGGAAATCGATCCCAGTTCCTCGTGCTTTGTTGTCTAATCTCATCGAGTTGTTGAAGGAGAAGGTACAGATGGGGATACTTGAGCCGTCTATGAGGTCATATTCTAGCAGGTGGTTCACTGTACCCAAGAAGTCAGGAGCTTTGCGTTTTATTCAAGACCTACAGCCTACGAATAACGTAATCATTTGTAACGTTGGGACGGGTCTTGTGATCGAAGAGGTAGCAGAGGCATTTGCGGAGAGAGCTATCTATTCGATAAGAGATCTATATTCTAGTTATGATCAGTTCCAGCTGGCTGTGGAGAGAAGAGATTTAACTACTATGCGTACGCCCCTAGGATTGATACGGATGTGTACTCTTTCACAAGGAGCGACGAACTCGGTGGCCCATATGCAGAATGCGATGCATAAGGTACTAAGGGAATTTGTGCCTGATGTTACCATTCCATTTCTAGATGATATTCCTATGAAAGGTTGCGCGGTTGAAGACAAGGATGAAGCAGTACTTGCGAATGGATGTAGGAGGTTTGTTGCAGATCATATCAGGGATGTAGAACGTATCTTAACTCGTTTGGAGGAGATACATCTCACACTATCAGGAGCTAAGTCCAAGTTTGGTGTGTCTGAGATTTTAGTGGTTGGACATTTGTGTGGTGCTTTTGGAAGACGACCAAATCCGGAGAAGGTTGAAGCCATAGCTAGGATGGCAGACTGTAGGAATATCACGGAGGTTTGATGTTTTCTAGGTGCTTGTGTATTTTATCGTTTATCCATTCCTCATTATGCTCATGTTGTTGAGCCTTTGTATGCATTATTGAGGAAAGGTAAGCGGTTTGTATGGACCTCAGTCCATCGAGAAGCTATGAATAGGCTAAAGGAGGCTCTACAGTCTCCACCTGTTCTGAGAAGAGTAGACTACAGGTGTGAGAGACCTGTCATTGTCACAGTATATACTAGTCCAAAGGTGATTGGTTGGGCGATAGGTCAAGATGATGCGAATGGTATGCGACTTACCTCTAGGTTTGGAGCTAGGATCTTGACGGACAGGCAACGAGATTATCCCCAGGTGAAGCGTGAGTTGTGGAGAGCGGTGACAGCAATGAAGACAGTCCGTGAGTTTCTGATTGGTGCTCATGTAGTCCTAGAAACGGATTGTCTACCTCTACTAGGCATGATATCCAACTGTAACACGCCAGACATAGCGATGTTACGTTGGATTGCGTATATTAGAAGCTTGAATCCAGAGCTGAAACATATAAAAGAAAAGAAGAACGTGGTCGCAGATATGTTGTCAAGGGCTCGATTTGTAGATGAGGATGTCATGTTTTCAGAAGCTGAGGAAGAAGAGAGAAAGGATGTTCAGTGTCAGGTTAATCGACGGGCTACAGACTTGGAGCCGCTGCCGTTCAAAGAGGAGTTCTATACGGGAAGGTTACGTGACATTGGATTCTTTCTGAGTTCTTTAAACAGGCGGGAAGGTTTGAGTGATGCAGAGTTTAGAGAGATAAAGAGGAAGGCATATGACTACTTATTGCGAGATGGGTATCTTTGGAAACGTCCAAAGAGAGGAGACGGAACACTTTTACGAGTTATAGATGATCTGCAGACCAAGCAACGATTGATGAAGGAGTTTCATGACACCTTGTGAGTCAGACATCGAGGAGCTTGGGCTACCTACACAAAGTTGAAAGAGAGATACTGGTGGAGAGGACTTTATCAAGATGTGGTGAACTTTGTAAGTTCATGCTTGCACTGTCAATTTTATTCAAAGGTACGTTACAGAGCTGGTCTGGTGCCAACCTATCCGTCTAGTATCCATTTTCAATGGGTTCTTGATTTGGTAGCAATGCCTCCTGGGTTATGGGGTATGAAGTACTTGGTGTTGGCTCAAGAAGACCTCTCCAACTTTGTGGAAGGACGAGCTCTGAGGACGAAGACCACAGAAGGGATATGTAGGTTTGTTCTTGAAGATATTATCTGTAGGTACGGATCTATAGGGAGATTACGTGCAGACAGAGGAGAGTTGCGTGGTACGGAAGCGAAGGAGTTCTTCACCCAACAACTACTGCACAGTTCAAACTCACTACTGCTATGAATCCGGAAGAGATTGATAAGAGCGAGAGAGGACATCCGTCAATTGTTCAAGCTCTGGTAAAGACATGCAATGGTAGGCATAGACAGTGGCCTATGTTACTTCCTTTTGCTCTATGGGCTGACAGGTCGACTCACTGCACTACTACTAGGTACATGCCCATTGAACTAATGCTGGGTCAAAAACCAATCATGCCGGCAGAGGAGGAGTTTCCCACATGGGCTACTTTACCGTGGGAGGACGAAATGGATCATGTACAACTTCTTGCACTTCGAATCAGGCAGTTGGAACATAGAGAGGAGGATCTTATAGAAGCTCAACAGAAACTGAAAGAGGCCCGTCTCAAGAACAAGGACAGGTTTGACAAGACCCACAGGCTCCGACCGAAGCCCATACATGCTGGAGACTGGGTTTTGATGTATGACAGTACGTTAGAGAATCAACACTCTACGGTTCGGAAATTTTTCAGGAGGTGGTTTGGTCCGTATGTTGTCTTAGAAGTGCATCAGAATGCTACTTACTCTTTACGGGAGCTCGATGGTACACCTCTAAGACTTCCTGTTGCTGGTAAGCGTATCAAGTTGTTTAGAAGAAGGGGAGAATCCATTGAGCTAGATGAATTTTTGGAGTCAGATCAGATGATGAATGCAGATGCAGATCTGATATCAGAAGGAGACATAGAGGACGATGAGGAGGACGATGGTAATTTAGAGAACCATGAGGACTAGTGGAAAAGTTGGCACATATCGGAGGATGTGTAGGTTTGGAGGGGATGAATGTCGTAGTGCGTGACATTCCACATGATGAAACAGAACTTCAGAAGACACTCAACCAACATTTGTTCGGGAAGCTGCACCCTAGCTTATCAAGCTGGGCAGGAGCTAAGCTGGAGCCATGCTTGACAAGCTGCCCCTAGCTTAGACTGAAATATCACCCTGAAAGAGGTCGAAGGACATCAGAATGCAGAGCTCGGCGAGAAGAGCGACCTCATGCTTCCAGTTTTGACAGAAAGTGTTTTAAGCAATAGTTAGTACGGGTTTTAAACTGAGAAATATGCAAAAGAGGGAAATCCGTCGATTCTGGCTCGTGACTCGAACTCAAAATCTGATAGCGTGAGTGTGTAGGTGTTCACAAATACTATAGTTTTGACTCCTTGTTCATTAAAAATGGAGTTGTATAGAGAAGTTAGCGCATGAAAGGCTAGTAAAGACTTTACAGAAAAATTTCCTCACGAAAACATATGTACAGAAAATTTTCCCTTCTTGAACGGAACCAAAGGCCATCCCAGTGATAGGGCGCCTACCTAGGAGAGAAGTGGTCTCATGATCAATCCCTCCTGGCCTCTGGTTCCTATTCCGACATGTTGACCTCCTGGAAGGGAGTCTATGTTGGAAATGGAGCCACGTCCTGCATATCTAGGGGCGGGAGACCGGTATCTCCCTTAATCGCGAGCTTCCTGACCTAAGCCTCCGCATGCCATCCTGAATATACTATGGTAGATACCTGGTGCGCATATGGGGGGGCTGTAAGCCCTGTGGGGCAGCCTCATAAGTGTTGGAGCTTCGATCTACATTGGATGGCTTGTAGTATATTCAAGATGGCATCAAGATGACATCAAGAGCACGGGAAATTTTTGTTAATTAGTTAAATAACCATCGAGTCAGCTTGCAATGAGGAATGAGGCTATGAGAACTTTTATTAGTGAAATGGTAGAGTTTGTGGAGACAACTGTGAAACTTGTATTAAAAAGGGGCCAACTTTGTAAATAAAGCTATATACGCATAAGGACAACATGGGGGCAGCTTAAGCTAGGGCCCTGCTTCTGATAAGTGAGTGCGCTTATAAGGACAGCAGGGGGCAGCTTAAGTTGGGGCCTTAACTTTTAGGTTAAATACCTGCAGTGGCTTGGGATCGGAGACACTTTTCAAGCGATTTTTGGACTGAAAGCTGAGAGCTTAAGCGGAAGGAAGGGAATTAGGGATTTAGGATCAGGGAAGTGCATGAGAAGCTTGGAGGCTGGGAGAGATCAATTTTTCTGACAGCACTGAGGCGGACAAGTGTTTGGGAGCGAGAACTTTATCTATTATACAATTTGGAGGCAGAACTACCTTTTGAACGGACAGGAGGTTGTTTTATTGAAGGACATCGTTCGATAATCTGCAGAGGACTTTTGATCGATGTGGGGTTAAATTCCTGATAGTTTCAGTTTGGAAAATTGACGCAGAGGGAGGATTAAGAGTTGGAAGAGCTTGAATTTACCTACTAGGCTGTTTGAGGTGAATCTGGTGAGCTAGGAGCATCTATCTGAGCGGAGGAGAAGATGGAGACTGAGAAGATCAAGTTCTTCTGAGAAATTTCAGTGCTGAAGTTGTTGTAAGAAGGGATACAAGGCGTTGGGGTTTCAGATCTTCATAGGTTATGGGTTTTGGAGAGAAATCTGCTGGAGAGAAGACTAGTTGAGTTGGAATTGGCTGTTTGGCATCTGCGGTGATCAACGTAAGGCATGAATAGAGATAGGTTCTAAATTGATGTATGTGGAAGACTATTGAGTGTGTTTGGAAGAGAAATAAAGCATCGTGAGTTCAGGTTTCTCTTATCTGCTGTGTCTGAAGGTGGATCTATCTCCTGAGACTTGATCAGAAAAATGGCAAGTGACCTATGATCAGAGAGTAGTCTATGTGAGTGACTTCAGCCGTTGTGTACTATCAGCCTTGGCTCTTGTCTTGGTATTTGATTTCTACTCCTATCTTACGAATTATCACAGCCAGAAGGCTCGCTCTTCCTGAGAAGGACTCTCCTCGACGCCGCTCCCGAAACCCAGTCCGGCCATGATCTCGCTCGCTACTGTGGGAGAAGATGAATGAAGTGGCATGGGAGGTTTATACCCCACCTGTGGTTTAAAGAGAGTATATTCCAAAATTTGAATATGGAAATTTCTGTTAACAAGAAAATAAATGTTCCAAGAACTAAAGCGCGAACATGCGAGTCGGGGCGAAACGACGTGCGGGCTGTAAAGGCCGTTCAGCCGGCCGAATATATTGATTAGGAACAGGTTTAAGTGCCCCTCGGAAACTGGTTTCCAGCTTGCCGGAAATTGTACGTTTACACCAAGGCTTCCCTCTTCGGCATTCTGTCAAACAAAGACTGTGCTGATAGAATGGCAGGTCCCTCCAAGCATTAGGGGAGCCGACTGGCAATTAGGAGCACTTAAACCTGTTCCTATAGTAAAACACGTAAGTAATTGTCAAAGACTACAAAATTAGTGTATTAATGCGATATACTTTCTTTTTAATAATATTTGAGAGATACTGTTTACAGATATATAATAATTATGTCAAATGATTACGAAATTTACGTATCATCTCCAAAGGTAATACCTAAGATTTATAACTATAATATATAAAAATATATTTACGAGAGTTACAGTAAAAACTAAGTTTGAGTGGCCCTGTTAAGGCAAGGGGTGTCAAAGTTAAGAGAAAATAAATTTGAAGATGGAATGGAGATCTGCTGTAAGGAAACTGGATCAGCCGTGTGTTTCGGAAGCATGCAAAAAGTGTAACAACCGTAAATATATATTGACCTCCTCCATGTTCAGATGGAGGAGGTATATGCATGCACTTAAATTTATGATCAACTTTTTCTTGGAAGGGTTTAGTCATGAATATAAATATTATTTAGGTATTAATAGTAATTTATTGATAATAATGATATTTGTAATCGAATGTGGTCATACTTACACACTTATAGTTTTCATAATGGGCAATGGTAATAAATCTCACTGTAAAGATAATTATTTATTTATAACTAATTATTTAGCTATATAAATTTAAATAGTTATTTCGCTGGTTCTCCCTAATCTAACTTTTTAGCTAGTTAATCAAATGACATATTTTTTTCAGCTGTTTGTAATTTACTATTCCTTAACTCAACGCACATTGAACCAATCCCATTGACAATTTTCCCCCTCATAGCACTCTTGTCCTATTAGCTTCTAGTTAAGTTTGTTTGTAAATTTATTTATATTTTCTGTTATTCTTTAAGAGAAACAAAACCACAGAAATGTGATTCACGATGAAAATGAAAACAGCAGCAACTCTCTCTAGAGATGGTCCTGAGGATTTTGTCCGTGCGTATAGCGGCAACCTAAGAATTTTCTATAAATATTTGAACTTTGATACCTCTAATACCCATTTCCCACCTTCTCTTTTTACTTTTCTCCTATGCCCTCACTCTTCCTATCCTCTCGCTACTTTTCTCTTCCTTCGCTTATTTTTTGAATTTCGGGTTTCCCTTCATTATACTTGTATTAAAGAGGTATTATATAATTTGTGGAAAGTTTATTTTCTAAGGTTATATATTTCTTCTCCGATGATTTCTCTAGGAACTTGTTGAACTCCTTTTTGTTTCTATCCTTATATTCATTTTTGAAGTGCAAAACTTTTTTCTTTCTTTTTATAGTAGTTTCTCTTAGGTTTTGACATCTGGACTGATATGTTATCAATACTCTGAGGTGTATTTTTCGTAAACACGTCATATTGGGTACATTTTAGATGTTCAGGAAGGCTTAGGTAATAGATAAAATGCCAAGTGAATTAAGATATAAATGGATATATGTTCTTTGACTTGTATCTTTAGCAGCAATGCAGTCTACTCATGCCTGATGGGTTATATCATGGTCTTCATGTGGTATGACCTAACAGTTAATATTTATAAAATATTTCAATTATTTTTATCTGCTTGGTATACCATTCATTTAACACTCATGTATTTCTCTTATAACAACTAGTGAGCAAAACTTCACAGAAGTTACTGAGCATGCATATTTCAACCTTACGACTTTTAACCCCGTCGTAATCTCTAACCCCTCATCTATCCCCGCTGAGAATTTTTCTTATATATAGCAGCTTGTTGTTTCCGGTCCATTTCCCCAAACTTCACTTTGCATGTATATTTTATTCGCGGTAGGAATCAGGTCTGGATGGAAGAGCTTTGACTATGTGTTTTCTTGAAGTTCTATATATCTCACCGTCGACCATGTCTGCATAAATAATGTAAGTCAAAGAGTCCCAAGATGGTCCAGCCTAATAATAATAAAGAAGTAATTTCCACCACTTCCATATGAATGCAACGTAAGGTTTTGGACCACGCGTATCGCTTCTCTTTGGTTTAAATATATTTGGTCGCTTCAGAAGAAATACGTTGCAGAGATTGGCGATGGAAGGGTGTTTCGTCTCAAACCTAGAATGCACATAGTGTATGCGCATACTGCTCGTTTTGGTCTTCGTTGCTCTCTTTGCTTCGTCATTTCTCTAGTTATTATGGAAAGACAAAAATAGTGATATTGTTGAGGGGTCCAGTCTTTTACGTCATTTTGTCTCGTTGTTTTTTTGCTATTGTTATGTTCTCGGCAGGAGTTTCCACGGACGACGACATGCATCGATTTCAATGCTTGTGAAAAGAGTTGTTTATTATCTTTTTTTGTCGCGACACTCAGTCTCAAGATCGGACTTAGACGCGAACAAATCTTGTGAGCGCTGCGAGTAGAACTTAACGGCTTGACCAAGAAGTCGAGAACAGAAGAACCATAAGTAGTTCTCTACACCAAAGTTGAAACATTGGGCTAGGACGTGTAGGTCTATCCCAAGAGGACCCTAGATGAACATTGACATGAGGAGGCAAGTCGAAAGAGGAAAACGGATAGAAACGCATTCACAAGTAAGTGTGGAAACTTAGAAATTAGCAAGTTAGAGTCTTAAGTAGAATGTTTAGAAATTGTCAACTTGTTTTGTTTAGAGATGGCCATAAGCTTTCTCCAAGACTAGTCAGAATCTTCTTAGTGTTCTAACGACGACTCAAGACTAAGCCAAGAAGGGAATTGTGGGTTAATTGCTAAAACGTAATTCTAGCACCAAGGGGTTGGCTACCCATTTTGAACTTGGTGTTAACTTAAAGATCATTGTTGATGAGGGCATCAACCTCCAAAGTGGAGGTGAATGTCGTCACCCTCAGTCTCAAGATCGGGCGCAGACGCGAACAACAGAACCCTAGTGAACTTATGCTAGGTTGTGAACGATGTGAGTAAGACTTAACGGCTTGACCGGAAAGTCAGGAACAGAAGAACCTTAAGTGGTTCTCTGAACTAAGGTTGAAAGATTGGGTTAGGACGTGGGGGTCTATCCGAAGAATACCTCAGACGAACGCTGACATGAGGAGGCAAGTCTAGAAACGGACTGAAAGACAAGATCAAAACATAAGTCCGAGATGTGAGTCCGAGACGCGAGATCAAGACGTAGGTTCGGCACAGACGAATCCTGGTCAGACGCTGATCTAAACCACATGGTCCAAGTTTGGCGCTGGACCACGGTTTCTCAAAAAAATCTGAAGTGTTGGAGCTCCAGAGACGTTTTGGGTCATGGACGAAGCTCCACGTAAGAACTCGAGACGAATAAGATATCAATGGAAAAGAATCAGCGAGGGCTTTTCAATGATATGCAGAACTCCTCGAACTGACCTTGGAGCTGAGAATTATGACCTATCTGGTGATCGAGTTATGATAAAAATTTCAAGGACTGTAAACCCTCCGTGGTCCTATCGATCAACTACCTCCCGATCTCTCAACCTCCACGATCGTCATTGATGAATCTGCAACATGTCGGACCTGTCTCTCACTCAGGGGTCACCTCTAATGGCTTTGATGGAAGCACACCATGAACTTGAAGAAAAAATGTTAAGTTCACTCATTCATACACCCATTCACTCATCAACTAAAATTCTTCATAAACTCATAAACTAAAATCCTCCATTCTAACGACGTCTCTCAAGTTCTAACATGCTAAAATATTACACACTCTCTATATTACTCAAGTTGTCATTACGACGATGTGAAAACAAAGATGATGAGCTCTTCTCTATTCCTCTATTTATACATTA
This sequence comes from Asterella californica, assembly GCA_036924285.1. NCBI lineage: Eukaryota > Viridiplantae > Streptophyta > Marchantiopsida > Marchantiales > Aytoniaceae > Asterella > Asterella californica. The sequence goes on from JAYKYS010000013.1 coordinate 2,867,926, forward strand.
TAGATTTTTACTTTGGTATCATTCGATAACTCAGCCGTAACTATTTTTACCAGAATTTACTAAGATATTACTTCAGATAAAAGTATTAATCACATGAGCTTCTTACCTTTTCACATGGGCTTATTCTTTCAAAGTCAACAACTTCTAGAAGGATTCTGAAATATTCTCAAAGAATCTCGAATTTCCACCCCCTCTACACTAGGACCCACTAAAAAGAAGACATGTGGAATCTCTTCTTGTTTTTAATGTCTACAAAGTCCACAACTTTAATCCCATCACTAATATCAATCCAAAAAGAAGATAAAGGATACTTTCCACCTCCTTTCTATCCTTTAGACAAGATGACAAGATAGTAGTGCTCACTCTTTAAGAAATATATGAATTTTGTCAAAAGTATAGCTAAGTTTAATCATAACTAACTTTAGCTAGTCATGACTAACTTGATACCTCCTTAAAGTACTTGGGCAGCAAATAAACATTCTCAACACTTAGTTATAACTAAATACCTTACTAATAGACAAACTTCCTATGTGTAACATAGGTCGTTACATTTTATCCCCAGACTAAATTTTTGCTCCGTCTTCAGAATGAAGAGAAAATTTTCTTTGATGAACTAACTTCAACTTGTCATGGTTTACCCGATCGGATCTTCTTCATCCCAGCTCCTGAAGGTCATATGTGAAGTTGCTCCACACCTTATCTACAACAAAAGGACCAAAATATCTAGGAAGAAACTTCTTCTTAGTCCTCTTGAATCGGATAACATCATACAACATTACCCAATCTCTGACTTGAAAAGATTTTACCTTCCTCTTGCCCGAACGTTTGTCGTAACTCTTCTTTTGATATGCTTGAGATTGTTCCATCCGGATCATTGCTACCGCTCGGATCTCTTCCAACTCCATGAGTTGCTCCCTTCTTGATCTGACCACGTCTTCTCCCCTCGACCTCTTCAACTTTGGTTGAATAGTTTGAAAAGTATCCAAATCGAATTGGATCGACAACTTGGACTCCACTCCATAAATCAGTCGAAATGAGAAGTACCCAGTAGAAGTCTTTGTTGTTGTTCGATACTCTCATAAGATGACATGTAGTCTCTTATCCCAAGTATATTTTGATGTATCAACACCAGCATCTTTGGCGAACATCATACAAAGTGTAAGATCGGTCTTCTCCGCAAGACCATTAGCATTTGGTTTGTATGACGTCGTTACTCGTGGTTTGATAGAAAAGTGTTGTAGCATAACAATAGTTATGCTCCTTACAAACTTTCCTCCTCTATCTGAGACCAACTCTAACGGACATCCAAATCTTGTGATGATCCTCTCCCATAAGAATCTATCCACTTCCGTTTCATTAGTCTCTCTCAAATGTCTAGTCTCTACCCACTTGGTTCAATAGTCAGTGGCGACTGCAATGTATCTATTGCCTCGAGGTGTCTTATTAAGAGGACCTACAAAGTCAATACCCCACTTCTCAAACGGCCTTAATATTGGAATTGATCTTAACGGAGGTGTTCTAGTAGACTTCAGAGCAAACATACGTCGCAAGTTTTGCAATAATCTAAACACTCTTTGAAAATCCCTCTCCAGTGATAACCCGCATCCAAAATCTTGAAGGCTATTATCTTATCAGCAAAGTGACCTCTGCAAACAGTGCCATCGTGAAACTCGTGCATTAACTTGAACGCTTTCTTCTGACCAACTGCTCTCCTTAGTAATCCATCTGCTCTTTGATGAAATAAAATTCCTTCCACCATGGTGTAAGACTTGCATCTCTTGATCAACGCATTACGTTCTCTAGTATGCATACCTTCTAGAAAAGACCCATCTGCAAGAAAACTCCAGATTTTCTTGTACTCGTTCGGTATCTTCTCAATGCTTGTGATGGTCATCACTTGTTCGTCTAGAAATGAATCATCAAACGGTTCTTCTCCCTCATCATCATAAGCCATCGACAAGAGATCTGCATTTGCATGCTTTTTCCCTGGTCTATCTTCAATCACGTAATTGTATTTTGTTAGAAAGATCTTTCAACGAGCAATACGACCTTCCGCATCAGGCTTATTAAAGATATACTTTAAAGCCTTGTGATCTGTGACTATGGAAAATTTCTCTCTTAGCAAGTAGTGTCGAAACTTCTTCAATCCAAAAAAACATAGCTAATCCTTCTCTCTCAGTCACGGACTAATTCTTGTCCGATGGAACCATGCCAACCATGCCTAGAAACTGCCTCAACTTTACCAAGTTGATCGGAAATGGAAGATCCACAATCTTCTTCACCTTCTCAAGATCTACCGCAATCCCGTTCTTGAAAATGATGTGTCCTTACAGTAGACCTTCTTCGCAGCCAAAGATGCACTTCTCTAGATTTAGAGAAGCATTGTCTTGCTCCAACCGCTGTCGCCGCGAGAGTCTTTCTTGGAGAGGGCGGACCTCCTGACTGTGATCGATCAGAGAAACGACCAAAAAGAAAAACAGGTTGCTGCTGACGATGAGATCTCAAAACCCTACTTCTTGCCGCCACCAATTACAAGACAAACACTCAAATAGACACCCAGCAGACACTCAGGCGCACAGACAGATCTTTCAGGATTCAGAATAACTTTATTTCAGTGCCGACTGCATCATCAATTTCTTGAACTATAAAAAAAATCTCTCTCTCTTCCTCTCTTGTGCATCTCTCTCTCTCAAAGTTCACCTCAATCTCATTCTAGTAAGTGAAATTCAGGCCCTTGACTCTTATTCCTCTCCTTGCGTCAACCTCCCAACTGAAAACTCCCAGAAATTTGATTCAAAAATGATCAAAAGCCTCTCACCGTTCATCAACCCGGTCTCCGTTCAATAGACTGTCTCCTGTTCGTTTAGAGGGTAGCTCTGCCTCCAATCTGTATATTTGATAAAGTTTTTGCTCCTAAACTCTTGTCTATCCCTTTGCGTCGATCTCTTCACTGAATTCCCTCAGAAATTTCATCTCCTCAACCCCCAAGCTTCTCCTGCGCGTCTCGACGGCTCTCTTTCTGCTCTCTGTCAAAAAGTCCCCTATCTCTTGCGGCCGCAGGTTAATTAACCTAAAAAGGTAAGTCTTCGGCTAAGTTGCCCCCTGCTGTCCTTATAAGCAGAACTACTTATCAGAAGCAGGCCCTTAGCTAAGTTGCCCCCTTGCTGTCCTTACGTACAGAACCTTAATTACTAAACCATTTCGCTTTTTAATAAAAGCTTCACATCTGTCTTTACAAAGTCGACCCCTTCATTACTAAAGGTCTCACAGCTTTCTTTGTCATTGCTAAGCTGACTCGATGATTAATTAACTTATTAACAAAAATTTCCCGTGCTCTTGATGCCATCCTGAATATACCACAAGCCATCCAATGTAGGCCGAAGCCCATACACTTATGGGGCTGCCCCATAGGGCTTACAGCCCCCTCATATGTACACCAGTATCTCCCATGATATATTCATGATGACATGCGGAGGCTTAGGTCAAGAAGTCCATGATTAAGAGAGATACCGGTCTCCCGTCCCTAGATATGCAAGACGTGGCTGCATATCCAACATAGACTTCCTTCCAGGAGGCCAACATGCCGGAATAGGAACCAGAGGCCAGGGGGAATTGATCCTGAGACCACTTTCTCCTAGGCAGGCGCCCTATCACTGGGATGGCCTTTGGTTCCGTTCTAAAAGCATTTACAGTCTGTACATATGCATTTACTGAAGAAATTTTTCTGCAAAGTCTTTACTAGCCTTTCTTATGCTAACTTCTCTATACAATTCCGTTTTTAATGAATGAAGAGTCAAAACTATAGTACTCATGAACACCTACACACTCACACTATCAGATTGAGAGTCCGAGTCACGAGCCAGAATCGATGGATTTCTCTCTTTTGTATATTTCTCAATCTAAAACCCGTACTAACTATTGCTTTAAACACTTTCAGTCAAAACTGGAAGCATGAAGTCGCTCTCCTCGTCGAGCTCTGCATTCTGGTGTCTTTCGATCCCTTCAGGATGATATTACAATCCAAGCTAGGGGGCAGTTTGTCAAGCATGGCCCCAGCTTAGCTCCTGCCCAACTTGATAAGCTAGGGTGCAACTTCCCGAACAAATGCTGGTTGAGTGTCTTCTGAAGTTCCGTTTCATCATGTGGAATGTCACGCACTACGACACCGCTGTAAAACTTTGATCACATGATCAGAATGATCTTCTTTTCATCCGTACACGCAAAAATCGTCAATAAAATCACGGACAAATTTTCATATGAATGGTTCAAACACCTTGTTCATGAACCTTTGACACGTGACCGGAGCATTACACAGTCCGAATGACATCACTCGAAATGCAAATGTTCTCCAAGGAGTAGTGAAAGTAGTCAATTGTTGGTACTCTTGTGCTATCTTGATTTGGTTATACCCACTATAACCATCACCAAAGTTGTACCACTCATGACCAACAATTTCCTCCAAAATCTCATCTATGAATAGTAGAGGATAGTAATCCTTCTTGGTAACTGCATTCAACTTCTTATAGTCTATGCACACTCGCAGCTTACCATTCTTCTTCTTGACAGTCACAATGGATGAACCCCATTCTGAGTTCTCCACCTCGTAGATGAAACTTGCCTCCTTCTCTATCTCTTCCTTGACCATCATTGTCATTGTAGGATTGACTCTTCTCTGTTTCTGTCAAGCTGGTCTTGCGTTCTCCTCCAATTCGATTCGATGAGTCTCTAGAGTTACCTCCTACAAATCCTTGTAGTTGAAAGCAAACACATGGATATATTTTCGAAATATATCTAGGAATCTACTTTTCTCCTCTTGAGTGACATTGATACCAAACTTCAGGGTAGAGAGTCTTCTCACAATCTCTGCCTCACTCAACTCTTCTTTGTCAGGATCTTTCTCCACTGCTGGTACTCGAGACAACAAGTCAATAGCACTAAGCTGATGTAATGATTCATCTCGACCAAATCTTTCGTCTTCAGACGAGGATTCTTGATCGTAAGAATCTCCGATATCTACTTCTGAGACACTCTTATCGTCCTTCGTATCAGATTCTCAGTAGTTACTAGTGGGTCTATCAGAGTCAAAAGTCACAACTCCAACACCCGAGAGAGGTACTATCACTCTATGATCTCTAGGCCCAATCCGTAAATATCTCTTGTGCCACCTATATGTGATGCGCACAACTCTCAACCAAGGCCTACCTAAGAGCAAATCATAACTAGAGTCCTTTAACACTTGAAAAGACATCAATGTTTGAACTCCCATCACAGACACAACCACCTTCTCTAACACACCAAGAGGCTTACCAGTTGTTTGTTAGTCATTCTCACGACAATGCTAGCCGGACGAGTTGGTTCCATCCCCAACTTCTTCATCAACCTCTCCGATATGACATTTACAGCCGATCCTCCATCCACCAATATTTTAAAGACGTAGTGACCATTCAATCGGACTTCAATCTTTGAAGCCCTAGTGCATACCTCTGAAGCATGCACATCCATCACACCAACTCCCACAAATTTTGATGTCTTACTCTTAGATTTCTTCTTCTTGTTTCTCTTAGAACTCAGTCCTCCTCTGAGTTCTCTTCGTAAACTAGGGTTGAGTGCAATCAGTTGCCCAACCGTGATGTTGACTTTCTGAGCGCCCACATCTTCAACCACATCATATCCCGCTTGAGAAGATGAAATGGTGAAATCTGTCATTCTCAATTTCTTTCTTGGCTCCTTTGGTGCATTCGAAACAGTACTCGAGCGAGTACTTCTACTTGGTGACTCCTCCATGAAAAATGGTTCATCAGAAAATCAAGTTCGTTTTCTTTCTTGAGCTAAAAGCTCCACCAGTGCATAAGATGAGTTTGAGTTCTCTCCCTTCTCATCGATGGGATCTCGTACTACATCGATAATAGCCACTCCTTTGTCTCGTGCTTGTGATAGATTTCCTCCACCAACATTCATTCTGACAGCTTCAGCACCCCTTGCTCCATTGTTAGGACAATTTTGTTGGAAATGAGAACCTCCACAAGTCCAACATGGGATTCTTCCAAAGTTACCTTGATTGCCCCCAAAGTTACCTTGATTTCCTTGGTTGAGATTGTTGTCGTAATCTCTTTGACCTCCTCCTCCATCTTTGTTCCTTCATTCTCGTAACTGCACCACGTTTATCTTGAGATCTGCAAGAGTATCGGTGATGCTCTTCAATTCAGCATGAAATCAGAGATAGCAGAGACATCGCTGTAGGGACAAATGGTTTTGGCACCACCGTTGGAGTAGGAGCTGATGTTGAAGAGATCACCAATTGTGATGATGCAGATGTTATCGTTGTGGTTAAACCAAGAGTCGGAGTCGACACCAAAGCGGACATGATGAGGTTGGATGATATCCCTTTCATCCAAACTCTCTTTCATATTTGTCGCGATCTTGATGACCTCCGTTTTGGTTGCTGGCTTCTCGTACCTCACTTGGGTTCGAATTGAAGGTCTCAATCCTCCACCAAGTTCTTGGTCAGCACTGCTCCAATCCTGACCATCGTTAGCTCCACGTTGTCTCCACTCTTTGCTACCGGCTCCACGTTAGCTCCACGTTGTCTCTTGTCCGAAACCGTTGCTCCAACTTATCCACCCTTTCGACATACTGCTTAACTTTCTCGTCGTCTCGTTGCTTCAAATGAGCAAGTTCCATCATGAGCTTCTCATCACTCTCTTCTGGAAAAAAATCTTCGATGAGTGCGTTACTCAACGTCTCCCATGTGTCCTCAACTGCACCAAGTGTCTTGTTCATACCACGTAAGAGCAAAATCTTCTAAAAACTCTGGCAGTATAACACCCATTCTTCTTTCCTTCTCACGTTGTTTCCGATGCAATCCGTTCAGTCGCGACTTACTTCCAGGTCAAGAGGGATCAACAACAATCTAGGAGAGACGAGCTCAGCAAGGAAGGCTAGAAGTAACCAAACTCACAAATGAGAAACGACCTGAAGATTGTTACATGGAATGTCAAGGGTTTGGGGAACCCGAACAGTGTTAGAAGACTGAAAGCTTGGATGACACCAGGGGATAGGAGACCTGATATCCTGATGCTTCAGGAACTAACAATTAAAAATTAAAAAAAATGAACTTCAATCTACAACAGCTTACCAAGGCTGAAAACATTGTGGTTGACTACAATGAGGAGGAGAAAGCGAGAGTCGCTGTAATCATTTAGAGTGGGTGGACAGTGGAAAACAAAGACATAAAAGACGACGAGAACGATGGGCAACGATGAAGACGAGCGAAAGGATGATCAAGGTGTATGGACCTAATAGAGCTGGAAGAATAAGATTGTGGAAATGACTACAGCAAACGTTAACCGATAGGGACTGGGTTCTAGGAGGCGATTGGAATTATGTGGAGACGCCAGTCGACAACATTGGAAGAACGGATGTACAACACGGGACTGAAAGAAGGAAGTGGCAGAGTTTGAAGTTCAACCTTGACCTGGAAGACGGTCTTCAAATAGCATCATAGCGGGAAAGGCCTTTCTTCACAAGACAACAGCAAGTGAGACAAAGATACGATCAATCGAGACTTGATAGAATTTACTTTTCATGACGAAGAGAATGACTCCCCGGAAAACCACAGATGCACCATTGTAGAAAGATCGATACTTCGAGGACACTCCAAGAAGAGAGAGAGAGCGAGTAGACAAGGAAGTAAAACAGGAATGAGATGAGAGAGGCTTTGCCTCTCTCTGTATATATAGTGGAGGTGAGTACAAGGGAAACCCTAATGGTGGGTTAGCCCTCTAACTAACTCTAACAACCCTAACCACTCCGGCTAATGATAGCCGTTGATCTACTAGAGCTTGGGACTATATCAACAACCATGATGGGAAGCAGACCCTCTCGGATCACCTTCCCGTCTGTGCTGTCTGCTCGAGGGCTCCCCCGCAACAACAGAGACGTAAAGATACGTATTACAAAGTCTCACCGGAAGTTCTTCTATTGGAAGAGATGATAGAGGAAGGAATGAAAGATAGCAACAACAAGAAGAGAACGAAAGAGAAGACGAATAGTCAGACTGCCACTAAACTCGATCATAGCCATAACAGTAAAGAGCAGCATAGCAAGATTGGCTGCCAAGAGAAAAATAGAGATAGGAGGAGGGCGCGACCCCGCTTAGGTAAGCATGATCTGACTTGTATCAAACGGACCGTTCGGTCCGAGCACGGGAGCAGCCTGGTGTTCAACCTAGAGTGCAACCGGCGAATAAACTTCACCCGGCTCTGTCTGGTTTTTTTTAATAAATAAATAATATGGTGATGGGAGAAGGGAACTTCATTTGGTTTGGTTGAATCATGGTAGTCTAATTTCCAATTGGGTCAAATATATATCGTAACTTCCTGTGAACAAATGTAAAAATGATAGCATGGGTAATCCTACCCACATCCGTTAATCTCACTTAGGTGCAGACTAAACACACAACTTAGAGGTGAGATATCCAGTCTCTTAAGTAGTCAAACATGTGATTTAAGAAAAGACTGAGAATGCAATATGGTGTTGAGTTATGATAATCAAAACTTGATAAAATGAGAAACTTGAATCTTCATATTACCAGAAGGGAATGTAGAAGTTCTTAACTATAAATATGACTTCTTTATGGAATGGAAGAGCTCCGGCAGTTCCCCTTTTGTTGCATGCTATTCACTTCAAATATCCAAGCGTTTAATTTATTTATGTATAAATAGCTACAAGTTCTTGGCCTTGTACTTTCTGAAGCGTGGGAGTATACTCAGGCTTTATGGTTTATATCTTGGTCTTCTCGTGTTTTCAGGTATATGAACATAATATACATATATTTTTTAATAAAATGACTATAAATTTATAATCACAAAGCGTGATAGTCACCAGAAACGAAGTCACCAAGTGTGTGACTATAACGACTATAAGTATATGCACTTGGAGCATGCAGCAGAACTCAATAGAGAGGATTAGGCTGTAGATGAGTAGGAAAAGTGAGGAAGATGAAGAATTAACCAAAATTCCAGGAGTTTCGGTTCAATTCTGGGACATGTGAGGGAAACTCCCAGAGTTTGTGCAATGCGGTAGAGTATAGAACGGAATGAATCGTCGAGCGTTAATGTGATGAAAGGAGAAACATAACGGAAACGTGAGTGAGGAGCGATCTTATGGGAAAAGAATTCTTAGTGAGCATTACTTCAATGATGAGTAGACATTCGAGAAAGTAACCGGTGAGTGAGTGGGCCGTGTCTCACCTAGAGGTTGTCGTGCGTAGATCTCTGAAATTCTGATATGTACTTACGGCAGATAGGAGAGGCAGTGCTTGGGGTGTAAGGTCTCTCTATAAAGTCGTAGAGGTCGAGGAATGCTCCGCGGTAGAAGTCGAGGAGGTAGAGACTGTTTTGGTAGTCTATACTGTCGTTTATATATTGATAGTTAGGTCTATATGGTTCGGGTTATTTGCGGAAAAGTAGTGTTTAGTAGCCGTCGTAATTCCTGAACTTAAACCTGAACTTGAACCTAAACTCTATTCTTTGAAGAACTACAACCAGAGTTAAACGCTGTAAGACCATTGATGTTTTGAGGCGACTAGATCTACCAAATGGAGCTTAAATTCCTGCAACGTTCGTAGATCTAGGATGTGAAAATGTATAGAACTTTGTAAAGGACAGTACCACTGAAAGAACAGAGGTTAGAAGACAGGTTAAACCTGCCCCGAGGCGTAATGGCCTTGACTTCCTAACTGTTCAGTGTAAGGAAGTCCTTACACTGAACAGTTAGGAAGTCGAAGAAGGCACCGAAACGCGGGCTCTTCCGAAAATAGCTCCCCACCTATCATACAGTGTAGTTTAGGTGTATCTTCTGAACTGGTGCAAGTCTCTCTGTATACTCCTAGCGCAGGACATCCTCTTTTATTTTTAGGTGCTCACTTTGTTTGGGCTGCTTTCGCCATTGGTGTTCTTTCCGATCTCTGATATATTGTTGCATTTTCTTAATTGGTATTTCTTATCTTGAGGAAGAAAAGGAAAGAGGAAGTATCGACTACAAATTTATCCTATCCAAAGTGTTAGTGCTAATCTGATGTCCCTCAAACATAATTACTTTGTGTGCATTCAAGGAGTTGAACCAATGCGGACACAAGGAGTGACACTCCTCGCTGTGCAGGACAAGTCTTGCGAAATTAAAAGATAGAATTCGTAACACCGACATGTATGATGAGCGGTTTGGGTAAACGATAACTGCTCTATATCACCTTGTAACATTAACAATTACGCCGCTTATGCTGGCCGATCTTTAGCCCTTGGTAATTCGAGTTCGCCAAATCCACCGATTAGGGAGTTTACCCTTTGCAACCTGTACTTACTTCTCACCACACAACGTTGCCTACTCAACACACGTTCAACCAACACAGATCACTGCCTCTGAGAAAATCTCTAGAAAAAGTGGAAGTCCCATCTTCTGCATTATTTCGTCAGTGTAGTGCCTGCGTTCAGATTCATAATAAACTCTATCGGAAAAGAGGCCAGTGAAGCATAATACGCAAGGACGGACATTAACCGAATGATGAGGACTGTGAATTTCTGACACTAGACATGGATACCATGACTGCATATCTACAGATGCAAAAGTAAGGAAGGTAATCGCCCAAAGAAATTAAGGAAAACCGGTGAACATCACCTGATGAAAGTCTTAAGGACCAAAACTGAACAGTCTCAACGCATAGGCAAGGTCCTTCACACATTCAGTGAAGGCTGCATTTCCCTTCTTCATTTTCTTTATGGATTCTTCCATAACTTGGCCCCTCAAGGCTATAAGCAAGCTCGCATGATGCTGGACGGTACTCCAAAACAGTAACCACCGAGATCACGTCGGAGGCATGCATCAGATCTATACATCTTTGCAGCACTCATGCTAGTCCTGTACATGTCGCGACTGGATGCCAACGAGTTCTAGTAGCGAAATCTTAAATTATGTTTTAGTCTAGTTAAAATGCTTGTACCACCGTACCTCTGTCAGTAAAACTTCCGAGTACGAGTCTGCTTTCTCGGACAGCGCAGCAAGGGCACTCCCTTTCATGGTGTAGTTGAGAGTTTTCACCGCTTTGCTCTGTATCATTATCACTTGAGGGTTTATTGTAACTAATAAAAGTTTCTTCTTTATGATGCTTCTCTGTCTCAGGTACAAGGATGCAGATCAGGCATCAGACCAGACAAGAATCGACAGGCGATCGTCTGTACCTTTTCTAGAGTGGGAGGAGCAACAGGATCAGGTATTTCCAAAAGCCGTACAAGACAGTGGTCTTTGTCCAGGGTACTATTCCACCTGTTGCTTGCTATTGTGAAAGCCGGGGCGGCTAAAGCCATATCCAGACACGTAAACCTCTCCAGCTCGCCATCCTTCATTATATCCGGTTGAAAACAGCTTCAGCATTTTAGCTTGTAAGGCATGGTGAGCGTATGAAGAGGTCATTTATCTCAGGATGACTTAGAGAGTCGATGCAAGTTACCTTCAATGTGGCCCCAGTGTGGTCGGCATCGTCGTCACTGGGCAGCAAATGAATTCCGCACTTGGAAAACCTCTGGAATACAAACTTGAAGGGTGAATCCAGTTCATTTCACTGACTTGGCACCTCAGAAAAATACGTGTAACAAAATCTGCTGAGCTGGGGAGCAGAACCGTTACCTTGAGCATAACTTTCGGTGGAACCGCTTCAGATGCAAAAGAGGCGCACTCGGTAAATACAGGAGATGTGAGTTTGCACCAGCCGATTCCAATTTCGATAGTGAAGGCCATCATAGGGGTAACCAAGGTCATCACAGCTCCTTCCTCAGAGGTAGGTCGTATGTTCCAGGACACAAACGGAAATTGCTTGACTCGGTTCTGTTTGAAGACCGGGTCGGCAATAATAAGCAAGCGCATGCTGCAACTGTGCTAGGCAGCACATCTAATGTCTACGTTGGAGCCATCTTGACTTGAATCCACATCTAACTTACAATAATTACGGCCAAGGTCTTTGCTTTCGTTGTCTGAATGGACACCTTCCGGGCATCTGTTTCGTACAATATATCGGTAATGCCTTCTGTTTGCCACATCTCTGCTTCCTGGTTGCCAAGAACGGGAAAACCACCAGTTTAAATGTTTAGGTTGAGGAAAGAGCACACCATTTCTAACATGTCCATCCATATACTCAAACAAGAAAATTTATCTCCTACCCCGTTGATTAGAAATACTTCGTACAGTTAGAGAACTTCGTCAGGATTGGGATCCAGGAGACATAATGTTGCCCTTCCTAGAATTCAGAGTGCAAGACTTTCAATCGACTTGTATCGACTTGAATTTGAGTAATGCCTAATGAACTAACTTGAACGACTTGAACTAATCGACATAATTGTACATTCGGATCAAACAACACCAACGGTTAAAAGCATCACCTCATCCCACCAACCAATCTCCGGATTCGGGGTCGAATGAACAATGTAGTCTGGTAAAAAGAACACGATCCCAACAGGCAGCACGGCGCCAGGCGCAGGTGTTGCTTGCCCAATCACAGGTATCGGGTACCCAACTCTAATAAGTGAAGATAGAGTTGAACTTACTGTCACAGCAAAATCGTTCAGCTTCTTCAATACAGAAAACGAGTAAAAACCATTTTCTGGTGAAGAGTCCCTAAGAGAAAAACACGTGTAATTTGGTCTAAGTCAGAGATCGGAAAGAGCTAGATTTTCAAACCTTGGTCAAGGGTCCAATTCTTCACTATTTTAGAAGAAGGTGGTATTCCAAGAACATCAATCACAAACGTTCCACCCTACATCACATGGCTTCCACACAGTGACTACATAACAACATGGTCTATAGTCTTCTTCCGTTTGTTATATGATGTCTTCTTCTGGTATAATGATACAAGCAGCGTAGTGCCAGAACCAACCACGTACAGTTAGGGTGATCCGAGAACGAAAGAACCAGAGAAGTACACAGCAGGTAAACAATACGAAATCTTCTACCTCTTATTACGATAGAAAGAGAGATACTTACATCCTTCTTCATGTACGATCTATCTATAGATCTAGCTCGCAAGAAAGGAACGGCTAGAAACAACACCTACAATTGCCATAAATGAGTTCTTTGACTTGGTGACAGGATCTGCCATCCTATGCTGAAGGCGGATGGCAACATTTGCCAGAGCAAATTGTTTCGGCAGATTCACTGCAATGTCCACATCTGGAAGGTCCAACATCCGGAACCGCGGGTTCTTCGAATGGTTGATCCAAAATGCCAGCTTCCAACTCTGAGCTTTTGCGCAGAAAATGTTTTGCTGTTTTTCCCTCCAAAACTCATGTGATCTCTGAAGAAACAAGTTGGAAAGAAGTCTATGTCAGTCCTGGCCGTTCGCAGCAATTCGTCCGGAATTCCCTCAAAGCACATAACCCTTCTTTACTTCTGCTGATCTACTACCTGACAAAGGAGCACCGACTAGGCCGCTTTGCGTTGCTACGTCTCAAGAAGGTAAGAGGTAAGGAAGGAAGCCGCAGATAGCATCTTACATGAAGTAGATAGGCTGTGGTTTGATCAAGGCGCCAATCCGCAAGATCATATAGTCGTTGCATATAGCTTCTATACCTGAAAATTACCCAACTTCAACCTTCGTCAGTCACAAAGCGCTTCTCGATGGTCCGTCTGCTGCTTCACTAAGACCATTTACGAAATTCTAATCTGTGCATTAGTGGCATACCTTTTCAGTATTTGCCAGGCTGTAAGGAATGGAAGACGTTTGATATGGGAAACAAACCTCACAAGTGCAAGGACAGCGAGGCAATCGTCGTTCAACAGAATACAAGTATACGCAATTCCCATATCTCACCTCTAGCTTACAACAAAGGTTTTATTTGTATGTATGCTTCTAAGTGAAGAGTCTTTGAGATGGATTTACGCTGCTACTCCATCAACATCTCCTTTCTGTTCTCGAGTCAAGCAGATCTCCTCTGCTCCATTGGCCACCTGCCAGAAGCCACTGACGGTTGCGTAGGTCAAAAGAGGACGACTACGGATCAGATGATCGCCTAGTACGAAAAGATGAGGGTTGGGGTTGGAAATTTAGCCTTTGTTTGCAGATTGCTCAAGGGTTAGAGACCCTACCGTGGATATGTCAATCATAGTATCCATCAAAGGCTCGAGCTCTTGGTCAAAGGTGTCCCTCATGACGTTCAGGAACGTGTTAAGAGCGGCCTCGTTTGATGCATGTGGTAGCCTTGAGCTTTCCAGATATCGTTTCCACTGTAAAGCATACTTGAAACATTTACACGGTTAACAAACCCATGAGGCACGTCTTAGAGTAGAGAAATTGGAGTCTGGAAACGGGAGAATGGAGGTAAGCCTTTTTCTTTGGAACAACGAGTTTGGTTTTTTTGGTGTTGTAGTGGAAAAGTTGACAAATTAAGTTACCTAAATTGTCACTTTACAAAACCGTATTTTTTGTTTTGTTAGAATGCTTCTTAAGTTTATGTTCTTATTTACTATGTGGTTATACAAAAAGAGATATTCGGTCTAACGAATCTACATGGAAGAATCATGGTCCACGTAATGCAGGAAAAAAGAGAGAGCTTTCTCAGCGTTGTCAGTAACGAATCATTGTTTCAAATTCACATCTAACGTTCCACCTGAACTTCTGCACCTTACGGGTGATGACATACGTCTGAAACCTCCTTAGCCTCAGCTTCAATGCGGATGTTTTCTGCCTCGCGCCAGTCGTAAAACTCCTTCATGCTAGTTCTTTCAACAGTCAAACGATCTTCTTCTGCCTTGACCCACGCATCGTGAGTTTCTTCCGCGATCCTTGCCTCCTCCTTTGCCTTGACATCAGCCTCATACTCTTTTTGGAGGCGCTCTGCAAGCAGACTGCAAGTTTCTACAATCAGGAACTGGTCAAACATGCGCGATGCACTCATGACCATCGAACCTCCAAGTTGGAAACCATGGTTCTGAAGCAGAAAGTCAGCTGTCTTACCTTGCTCCATTTTGCGCGCAACTTCCTTCCATCGATCTGCAGAACAAAAGCCACGAATTTTAGAGAATACAGCAGAAGGAGGTCCAAGTTGATCGACGTATGCTCCCCCGCCCCTCCCGGTGTCAATGATCTGTTCATACAGTGTGTAATTCTAGGTTCGGAAGGACACAAAGTAAATTGCAGTTTCTGCTGAACGCACCCTCCTGTACTTCTCAGAATGGCACAGAAGATAACGGTGATGATTAGAAGGTTGGTGTAAGTATGCCTCTTTCAATCTTCTTCGCTAGAGCCCTTTCCTTCCTTGTCTTCTTGGCTGGTCCTCCCTGTTGATTTCCTTTCTGGAGCTTTTTCTTCGGACCCATTTTCACTCTCTTCCGCACAGCTTAGGATCAGACTTTTGCCCACTTAAGCTCACATTTGCTCCTGGCGACCAACTAAACTTGGTTGATTACGCTCTTCTTCAAAAGCCTGTTGAACAGAAGCTAGCAATCGACACGGGAGTCGACCGCCAAAATTATTTTCAGTAATTGTGTGTCTTAATTTTCTAGAGCACTGCAAACTTGAACATCCGATGGAAGATGGAATACTTTGTCCCACTGTTACCGCGGGGCTATGTGACCAAGATAGTGCAAGGATAGGGACTGGTACAGTAAGGACACGGAACTACGGGAGGACGATTTTCTTTCCATGAGAATAGCAGTTTGATGCACGACCTATCCTCACACACCTGAGGTAACCCGAAAAGACTGAACCCAGAGAAGATGTACTTCTTAAGAACTGGATGCCCTAGCCTTTCAACCATGGACCCGCGCCCTAGCTGGACGGTGCTAGAAACAAGGAATAAGGAATGCATCGTCGGAAACAAGGAACGGGTAATAAAAACACAGAAATATTACATGGAAAGCGTGTTAAGATATGCGATGAAACTGCATTCTAACCGAGACAGCTACCTGAGGAAGGGGAGACTTAGTAAGACGACTTATCATAGAGGACGTTCGTCTCACCTCCAAGTTTCAGCCAGGAAGGATTAAGTAGGTCATCAACAGAAGAGACTCTGTCAGGCAGACCCTAAAAGGAGTTGGACAACAATGCTTTGGGTTGCGACTCCAGGCGACTGAATCTTGTTAACACGTCCTATGATATCAGCTTTCTGATGTCTGAGTATATTCGTATAAATTACACAGTCCTCAAACAATGCACGGTATCTTCGTCCCAATCTTGACAAAGTACAGACCTTAGTCTCTGCTGGTTCATCTTATCATTTTAGTTTTCAACGAGATGCTGCCTGCTCGGAAACTAAAACTTACAGCCTAGCACCTAGGGTGAGGGTTCCTCTAAGGTAAGCCTCGAAGCCAGGTTCTTCCGGGTACACTCTCGTCCAAACGAAGGATGGCTTTTGTGGTGCCTCCATCTCTGTTTTAAGTCAGGAAAGCTTGCCCACAGTCCCATTCACAGTCCTATTCATTTTGCGTTCAGACATGTTCCAGAGCTCCTTTGGTGGGCTATTCTTGAAATTTCTACTTTCTTCTTTGTCCAGTCTTGGCTGCTTTAACTGGCTGGTCCTTCACCCAAGTGGCGTTTAACACCTTCTTTGGGTATCTGCTGGATTTTAGTTGCTCCAGTTGCAGTCGCCACTTGAGCTTCGCTATGTCTCGTCCCTCTGCTAGTGGCTCTACACCAAATTCCTCCTGCACCGCTACTCGTGCATTAGTAATAGCGGTACCAATCAGAAGCCGAAGGGCTTTCAACTGGATAGCCTAGAAGAGATCTTTGCTTGGATTAGCATCCCAAGCACCATCTCCCAGAGTCGAGACAGGGCGTGTGGTATGCAAGAGTACAGTTCGTTTGATCTATGAATGTAATGTCTTTGCAGTCAAGGAAGTTGCTCCACCCATTTTACAATGTCCCTTCTCGACAGTACGAGATGGCCCTCCCACATACAATCCTCCTGGACAAATGTACGATTTCCTCTCCGAATGAGGTCTGCGCTCCACTTCCATTCCTGGTGATGGTCTACTTTCTCCTTTGACCCCACCAAAAGCATTATCCCACATTTGCAAACATTCGCTTCCAACCCCACATATCACACCGTATTTAACACAAGTTAATCATCTTCTAGAGCACCTTCACAGATTCTTCCAGACCACACATCAGATTAAGAGATCACATCTCCAGCCTTAAAGCATCCTTACTAGCTAAAAAACTCACCGCAATTTCCTCCACATTGAGCCCATCATTTAGTGGATGTTGAAGCTTCAACCGCATCCGCAGATTGTTTTGTGTTTCTGACAAAGTCCTCCAGTCGACGAACAAATAATTGTTCGGGAGTCAGACGAGGTGGTTTCTGACCCAGCACTTCAAAGTTGTTCCACCACTACATCATGAATCAGTGGACGCTTGATCCCCAACACTCATGTCTTGCTCCGTAACGCCTTGACTTCCCAAGGATCTCGAGCCCTAGTAATCTTTTCTGATTCTAGTCGGAACTTCTTCTGATTTTCAGAATGGTTCTCGTTGATAAAGGAGTAAAGTTCTCTAAGTTCAGCTTGCGCTTCCGTCTCCAGCTATTTCATTCACTCAGCACGCATGTGTTCCTATCTTGACGGTTACCTCAAGCGGTTGAGAATCTAAAGAGGTCCGCTTGTTACCCACTGAGATCATCACCGCTTGCCAGAGTGAACAGATTGATGTAACACTCAAGAGAGGTTGCCCCACACTACTAGGATGTGCGGGGAAGAACCATTGTCCATTGTGGGGTTCACCCCCCAGCCATGGAGCTATCAGACACTACTAGGCCGTGCGAGAATGAGACAAACTGTCCATGCTCCGGTTCACACCCAGTCAGGTGGGAAAGTATGTTGAAAGAGCGCTACTGCAGATAATTCACAACAAATGTATTTCAGTCTATTTCAGAACAGATGTACATACCACACTTTCCCCTTCTTTAATGTCCTGCTCTCATGCGTTCCCAGTATCACTCACCCCAAGAGTGGAGTTTGCTCATTATCATCTCCGAGGCATATCTTACACATTACCATTCAACTCTCTTGCTCGAGCTGCGATTATTCCTGAGCTCTTGTCTGAAGGCCCTACTGGTTGCTAGCTTTTGTTAGACATATCAGTTCCAGCTCATGCTTCGATATTTCGCGGCATTTCCTTTGGCAATCTCAGCCCTTAGCCTGATAGTGAAATTATAAGGCGAGCTTGCTTTATTAGATGGGTCGGTTGATTAGTGGGACTATTTTACTAAGACTCGACATTATCAGCATACAGAATTCATTAGAAAATGTTCTCTAATTAGCGGTATAAGTTTCAACCCTGCAAGTCGAACTGTTGGGACTGCTCGAGCATAGGTTTTCGGCTCCGAAATAGAATTCAAAGCTGCATACCTAAGAAGTTGAAAGAAGTGTTACTCAAAATTTGGACCTATAGAGAATTCAAGCTCCTATTTTCCAATCTTTTCAAGACATGCTGTGAACGTTCAATCCCACAGGACACATCATACCAGCAGTGAGTTGGACATCGACAAAGACTCATTTTCTCCTCTCATCGACTCAAGTTCCGCAACAAGTACTCTAGGAACATACTAGATGCAAATTCAAGCCTGGATTCAGTCTGAGACACATGTACCTGAAACACCTACACCGGTACACAACGAAGTGCCGATTAGGGAGCCCAACTGCCGCATATTCAACACAACAAGCACATGTTTTGGATGTCGGATAAACAAGCCGAATTCAAAATTGTACCTCTTTTAGGACTTTGAAGCGCATTGCTAACTGAGGAGGACAAGCGTTGCCGTTTGGAAGCGGGCTCCGACCTCTCAATCACGATGATCACAGGAGCAGGCGATGCGTTCGAGAAATAACATTGCCTTTCCTAGAAGCTCATTGCGCAGTCGTTCGTTTTCCAATCCACTACGGAGTCGTGAAATTGTTCGAAAATGTTTGTCGACGCGACTGCTTGTGTTCGAGTAACATGGCGGTTCCTTTGTCTTCTTGGGAAATGTAAGGAAAGGTATGCAAATATGCTTTACTTTGTTGGATTGCGCTGTAGCAAAGACTGAAATCGAAATTTCCACTCTCACCGTTTAGTCGACCCAATGCTTTTATATCAATTGGCATGATTTTCTGGCCTCATAAATATGCATGCTACATGAGGTCTAGATTGGAGGGAAAGAAAGGACAATTTTGATATAGTAGTAAAATTATGGTAAGTGGTTCGTCAGTTTTTTGCGTCACGACTGGTTTTGAAAAGATTTTTCTTTGGAAAATATTATATATTTGTCAAGGTTTATCACAAAAGAGAGAAGCGAAGATATATCCTTTAGAAAAGATTAATTTACCAAGAAGAGATTAATTAATTTAAACAAAATTCATACTAAATTATACTATCGAATTTAAATAATTAACTTTTAAAAGCTATTATTAATTAAATTTCTATAATAAATACTGTTATCTTACTTACTAACCTCATTATTATTTTTGCACTTGGCCATACTAACCTCATTACCTTTCTTGCACTTTATCTCTAAGAAACAAAACAAAAAGCTATCAACAGAACAGTCCTCTTCCTTTTATAAAGATAATTATAATATTATTTCATTTTCATATATATTGAAATTAATATATAGTAATGGGTGTGCATATACCTCCTCCATGTTCAGATGGAGGAGATGAATATTCACATCTAAATATCTTTTCCCACTGCGTTGTATATCAAATTACATTTTCTGTTATAAAAATTACATAAGCATTATGTATAAATGTTATTAAAAATCAAATTTATCTATAATTATTAAGTATTAACTAACCCACAGTTGCCAGCCGATCCGGAACATACCCCATGGGCCAAGAGTGGACTCACTTGCTGCCAAGAGTATAAGTCTTGGACCTTGTTAAGAAAACATCTTCATTTCATCTACACATTAGTATGCCCTAACCTTTCCCTAACACTTCCAGTGGGAAAGGTTAGGGAATAGATTAATAAAAAGGTTTCCAAATGTACATGAGGTGAATATCCTAGGTCATGATAATGCATGCTTTTTGTAGATTGGTTGAAAGTGAGTCCAATTAGAGAAAACAGTAAATTACTGCAAGTGTTGAGGTCTTTATCTGAATTAAAGGATGTCATCAAATTTACCAAGGAGACTGAAGCAGCCAAGTAACTTCATAATTAGTTTGTTATATTTGCACAACTCAATTTATATTGCCAAGTTAAAATAACTAAAATAAACATTTTACATAGATTTTATCATACGTAGAAAACTAACACACTTGGACGTTGTGAAAAACAAATCCAATAAGTGAAGTGTGTGCAATGGCCTGCGTCCTAATATAGACACAATGATGATGGACGAATGATAATATTTATTTTAATACATAATAACTTATTACCTAACTCTTCCAAGAATAAAGATTTGATCGTAAATTAAGGGTGTGTATATATCTCCTCCATGTTCACATGAAGGAGGTGATAATGCATGATTTATCATCATAAGTATATGATGTTGATGACAATGCATGCTTTCTCATCATAAATATATGATCTTGAACACAAAAGCGTTCGGTCCAAATGCACAAAGATGAGGTAAGATATTTGTTTCTAAAGACTTTAGTTATATCTGGTTATTATCTGTTTTAAAATATATTTTATTTGTTTTCATTGTAGAAATTGAAGAAATATTATATTTATAACCATTTTGATTTTAGAAGTTCTGTTTGTACACAAATACAATTTTTGAATTATAATGATCATCAAAGATATTAAATAAAGATAATTCTTATCACTAACTTTTTATTTTCTTTTGTGAACAATAGTTTTTTCCGTCATGGAAAAGACCATAATTACCTTGTCATGTTTCGATAGGCTCATGAATTGTCACAACTGCAGGGAACCATACCACTCAATTCTCTATAGGTTACTTTGTTGTGGAGTTTTGTGCAAACGCATGTCACTGGCCTTCATTGACCGAGCCCTCTCGACAAGAGTACTCAACCCAACTTTTATTCTTTTCATCATTTTAGATGAAAATCATAAGCTTTAGCAAGACAAAATAAGATTTCTACAAAGATGATAAAATTTCAATAGATATAAATTCTAGATGACGCAAACATATTATTCTTCATACGTGTAAAACATCACAGAAGTATATATATATATATATGGAGACTTTGATCTAATAGAAGTCTAGAAGTTAAATATTTTATATTACACAGATCTAAATAACACATCAAAGTAATTACTAATAATCTTAGATACATATAACACCTTCGAGATATAACAAATATTCTCTTCGTCTGCAATATAGCACATTGGAGATATTACCAAGATGTGTCAATTTTGTGTGACACATGACTATGGACTAACTCTTCTCTCTGCTGGTCGATGCAACCTAAATCAACAGCAGGAAGAACGATGAGAGTTGCCGTTGCACGAGCTATGCAAGGTATACAATAAAGAGTATGCTTTTACATCAGTTGACGTCGAGAAAGAAATGAAAAAGATAAAAGAAAAAGTGATGCAGTAATTAGAGAACAACAAGTCTACCGAGCATGCACTTGAATCATAAACCAGATAAAATCCAGGATACACACTTTGCTCCACGGTGAAATTACAAATTTGTTGCATAGAATGGTTTCATATAAACTATGCATCCCTGAACGGCCCACAAGAAGCAAGGGGAAAGAGAAGACACCTTCAATTTTCCTCTCAGATTTTTGTTCGTCCTTCACGCGAATGAAATCGCAAAGAGCTGCAACCCTTGGTTGTCTTGGATCTTGCCGTTCATGAACTACCTAACTACATGAACAGACATCATATGAATGGACACCATGTTTCATTACACCATGGTTGTTGATCTAACTAGGGTGGAAAATTCATATTTTTCAGAGTTTGAAAATCCAAAAAATCTACTGTAAGCTATGCATAAACGCATAGCAATATTTTAGGTACAGTTCAATTTACGTGATGCATGTTTTAATTTAATCCAATATGTAAATTCTGAAGATAACATTTATTTTATTAGTATTTTTATTAGTATATTCATCTATTTCTGAAAGTATTCAAAAGAGTGACATAGGTTTATCAAAGATAATTTTGTGTAACAAATTCTAAATATCTTTGAGACTAGCTAAAGTGACAACCTAGAAAATAAATTTCCAACCAACTCAAGACAACACAATCTGATGTGTATATAAGAAGTTAAGAGGGATTAAAATTGAAAGGCTGTCAAGTTGACAACGGCACAACGTCAACGAATTATAGTATCTTATAGCGACAAGCAAACTGCTCTTATAAGACAAACTAACAATGTAGTATCAATGTGGATGTCACATTAATGACAAGTTATCACAATTTATCTCAATAGCACAAAGTTGATACAATATTTGACTCTTATTTCAACAATTGATGTCATGTGCCTGCTCCAGTGGCGTTATACCTCCTCCTCCTCGGTCTACGCTTCCTACTATGACACTCTTCATCTTCCACCTGAGACGATAAGACCTTGATCTCGTCTCACGAGATATCTTTCACGAGAGAGTAGAGTATCACGAGAGCAGTCTCGTCGTCGTACTGGATGCACTTATGATTCATATCAATCTTTCCATGATCACATTATCATCCACCGCTAAGAATGTTGTGGATTTGAGTAAGTTGAGTTGGATGGCACATGACTACTGGAAAGACATACGACAGATAAACAATATGCAAATGAGACATGACATTGAGGACAAATTCCATAATTAAGTCTTGATTAGAGAGCGGTTCACAGCTCACATGCAACATAACACTCGATATGAGTGTTATCGTAAGCTAAATTTACATATGAACAACACTCTTGATCTTGACTGTGTGCTCATATGTCCTCATAGTGTTCATCAAGAGAACTTTTAGGTTATCTTCCTCACCTCAATGTCGATGTCCATATGAATTTGTCACACCCCAAGTATTTTATTATTTGGGTGTCTGTTTGTATTAAGGCGTGTCAAAGCTAAAACGGAAGATTCTCTAACGGTCATAAGGAAATTGGTTGTAGTTTGATCAAGGTGAGTCTTGTATAGAGCCGTGTATCGCTCAGGTGGTGTTTTTGAATAGCTCTAAGGTTTTTATTTTACATCTTTTGACTTTTTCATAATTTCAGTAAGTTTTGAAGTTTTGAATTTACTTACAGCTGAAAGTCACATACAGTTTGGGAAAAAAACAAGTTAGAGACAGCTACGGAGTTTTCCTACGGGTGTTTCTGAAGATAGCCATAGAAAACATCTATGACCTCTTGGCCGCAGCCGTAACACTTGCTCACAAGAGACGAATATGTTCCACAAATTCTAGCCTTGACACGTCACATTACATGAGTAAGGTATGACTATGTTATAAATTACTCAACTTAAAAGATACAAATAAGAGTAACCAAAACTAGTCATAACTATCTGAGATAGTTATAACTAAGTTGAGAAAATCATTAGAGGTTTCACTATTGCACTACGTGACAAGTGTGGAGTTCTAAATATGCTTCTCAAAAATATGTTACTTTGTTGATCAATATATAGTTCTCAAATGCTCATTTTATTCACAAGATAAGAAAATGCAATTCTTTCAAATTCTCAACTCCTCTTTATATATTCTACAATTTCTTATCAAGGTAACATTAGTTAAATTATGTTACCCCATAATAAGTGCAAATAGTGAAACCTATAAATGCTACTAAAGTTTTAGAATAGCACACATATTATCTGTTCTACTTTTCTAAAGTAAGATACTTTCATACTTTAGCTTTTCCAAAGTGTTTACTTTTCATACTATCCATTAAGAAGACAATCTAACACGTCTTAGAGGAGCATTTTTAGATATTTGTGCATAACTTTTTGTCATGCATAGAGTGAGAACTAGAGTTTGTTTGCAAGAATGTTATTAAGAGAACAATGTTATCATACAAATCACATCTTTCTCTCAAAGGGAACATGGACGTGATAGAATATTTGTAATTATGGTGCACTAGTAATTCTAGTCATATGAGGTACGCTTGGTTGAGATACAAGCCGGCTTACAGTTTGTTGATCGCCTTAAGTAGGCAAAGAAAGATTTTGAAAAGAAGACGATTTAGAAGATTGAGTTACATCATTTCTTGAGTATTTAACTGAACTGGAGGAGTTGTAAGTCCAACTTTGTCTTATCCATTTTCCTCTTTGATATTGTAGTGTTTCCTAAGCACATTGTATTATTTACATTATATTAACCTTAGTTTTTACAAGGTGACTCAACTAGATGCCATCGTTTTGATGCAAGGTGAGCTCGAAAAAATCATCACATGGGCAACGATGTGCGTAACAAAGAGTAGTCATGTCATCCATCGAATTGATCAAATAAACTTTTCGACATAAAAATCAAATTTGTAAGTTGTTCTCATATACTTGAGTACTTATTAACTTTAATATCTAGATGAATGTTGATAAAAAGTTTGATCAAGTAAGAATTGAGACGCTGAGGTAAATCAAGTCTGAAACATGACGAAGAGTCTGGTCAAGTAAATAGCTGCTCCTTACCTTGTGAAATATTATTGAACTTAAACTTGAGTTTAAATCCAATTGAATCCAAGTAAGAGAGTACATACATGCTCAACCTCCTTTGGGGACCTTTTGCTCGACATATGTTAGGAGAAAAATTGCAACTGTTACGTAAAAATTCTATACCAAGTTCTTTTGAAAATGAAAATGAAAATATTAAATATTAACCATATAGAGAATTGCAAAAACATGAAGTAAAAACCCATAAGTGAATTCCATAGCAACGCCACCCCAACTGTATAAATGCACCCAATTGTATCTTATAATAAAGTATTTCATGAATACTTTAGTTTATTACCTAACCCTTCCGACGGGAAGGGTTAGGTAATAAATTAAGCTTGTATCCGATTGAAGAGGAAGGGGGTGAAATATGCATACATAGAATATTAGACAAGATCCAATGCAACTGTAAATGAGATGATAAGCATGCTCAACACAGTTTCGTCAGTAACCAGCGCTAGACGACAAGCTGGAATGAAGGAATGCTTTTTTATTGGATGGTTCAAAACATCAAGCTGGAACTGTAAACCCTCCGTGGTCCTATCGATCAACTACCCCCCCCCCGATCTCTCAACCTCCACGATCGTCATCCACGAATCTGCAACATGTCGGGCCTGTCTCTCACTCAGGGGTCACCTCTGATGGCTTTGATGGAAGCACACCATGAACTTGAAGGGAAAATGCTGAGTTCACTCATTCATACACCCACAAACTTATCAACTAAAAATCTCCTTAAACACATCAACTAAAATCCTCCATTCTAACGACGTCTCTCAAGTTCTCACATGCTAAAAATATCCCACACTCTCTATATTACTCAAGTTGTCATTACGACAATGTGAAAACAAGGATGAGGAGCTCTTCTCTACTCCTCTATTTATACATTCTAGGTTTTTACTTTGGTACCTCCGGTAACTCAGCCATAACTACTTTTACCGGGATTTACTAAGATATTACTTAAGGTAAAAGCATTGATCACATGGGCATTTTACCTTTTCACATGGGCTTATTCCTTCAAAGTCAACAACTTCTAGAAGGATTCTGGAATATTCTCAAGGAATCTCGAATTTCCACCCCCCCTCTACACTAGGACCCACTAAAAAGGAAACATGTGGAATCTCTTCTTGTTTTTAATGCCCACAAAGTCCACAACTTTAATCCAACCACTAATATCAAGTCAAAAAGGAGATAAGGGATACTTTCCACATCCTTTCTACCTTTTAGACGAGATGACAAGATAGTAGTGCTCACTCTTTAGCAAATATCTGAATTCTGCCAAAAGTACAGCTAAGTTTAACCATAACTAACTTTTAGCTAGTCATGACTAACTTGATACATCCTTAAAGTACTTTGGCAGCCAATAAACATTCTCAACACTTAGTTATAACTAAACACCTTACTAATAGACAAACTTCCTATGTGTAACATAGGTCGTTACATTTTACCCCCGGACTAAATTTTCGCTCCGTCCTCGGAGTGAAGAGAGAACTTTCGTCGATGAAACAACTTCAACTTGTCATGATTTACCCGATCAAATCTCCTTCCTCCCAGCTCCTGAAGGTCATATGTGAAGTTGCTCCACACCTTATCTACAACAAAAGGACCAAAATATCTCGGAAGAAACTTCTTCCTAGCCCTCTTGAATCTGATAGCATCATACAACATAACCCAATCTCCGACTTGAAAAGGTTTTACCTCCCTCTTGCCCAATCGTTTGTCGTAACTCTTCTTTTGATACGCCTGAGCTCGTTCCATCCGGATCATTGCTACTGCTCGGGTCTCTTCCAACTCCATGAGTTGCTCCCTTCTTGATCTGACCACGTCTTCTCCTCTCGACCTCTTCAACTTTCGTTGAATAGTTTGAAAAGTATCCAATTCGAATTGGATCGGCAACTTGGACTCCACTCCATAAACCAGTCAAAATGGGGAGTATCCAGTAGAAGTCTTTGTTGTCGTTCGGTACTCCCATAAGATGGCATGTAGCCTCTTATCCCAAGTATGTTTCGCTGTTTCAACACCAGCATCTTTGGCGAGCATCATACAAAGTGTAAGATTGGTCTTCTCCGTAAGACCATTAGCATTTGTTTGTATGAGGTCGTTACTCGTGGCTTGATAGAAAAGTGTTGTAGCATAGCAGTAGTCATGCTCCCTACAAACTCTCCTCCTCTATCTGAGACCAACTCTAACGGACATCCAAATCTCGTGATGATCCTCTCCCATAGGAATCTACCGACTTCTGTTTCATTGGTCTCTCTCAAAGGTCTAGCCTCTACCCACTTGGTACAATAGTCAGTGGCGACTACAATGTATCTATTGCCTCGAGGTGTCTTATTAAGAGGACATACAAAGTCAATACCCCATTTCTCAAACGGCCCTAATACTGGAATTGATCTTAACGGAGATGTTCTAGTGGACTTTAGAGCAAATGCTTGACATACGTCACAAGTTTTGCAATAGTCTAAACACTCTTTGAAAATCCCTCTCCAGTGATAACCCGCATCCAAAATCTTGAAGGCTGTTATCTTACCAGCAAAGTGACCTCCGCAAACAGTTCCGTCGTGAAACTCGTGCATTAGCTTGAATGCCTCCTTCTGACCAACTGCTCTCCTTAGTAACCCATCTGCTCCTTGATGAAACAGAATTCCCTCCACCATGGTGTAAGGTTTGCATCTCTTGATCAACGCGTTACGTTCTCGGGTATGCATACCTTCTGGAAAACAGCCATCTACAAGGAAACTCCAGATTTCCTTGTACTCGTCTGTTATCTCCTCGATGCTTGTGATGGTCATCAGATGCTCGTCTGGAAATGAATCATCAAACGGTTCTTCTCCCTCATCATCATAAGCCCTTGACAAAAGATCAGCATTCGCATGCTTCTTCCCTGGTCTATCTTCGATCACATAATCGTATTCTGCTAGAAGGATCTTCCAACGAGCAATACGACCTTCGGCATTAGGCTTATTAAAAATATACTTTAAAGCCTTGTGATCTGTGACTATGGAAAATTTCCCTCCTAGCAAGTAGTGTCGAAATTTCTTCAATCCAAAGATCACCGCTAATCCTTCTCGTTCAGTTACGGAGTAATTCTTCTCCGCTGGAACCATCTGCCTACTAGCATAAGCTATAGGATGATCATGCCCATCTCCATCTAGCTGACTTAATGTACATCCGATTGCTACATTGGAGGCATCCGTATACAGAATAAATGCTTTACTCCACTCATGTTTAGCAAGTATAGGAGCTGTCACTAATGCCTTTTTCAGCTCCTCAAATGCTTCCTTTGCCTTCTGATCATGCACTATCAAGTCAAAATCAACTCCCTTCTTCATGTACATAGTCAAAGCTATTGCTTTGTTTGAGAAGGAAAAGACAAACCTACGATAATATCCAACCATGCCAAGAAACTGCCTCAACTTTGTCAAGTTGATCGGAAATGGAAGATCCACAATCTTCTTCACCTTCTCATGATCTACCGCAATCCCATTCTTGGAAATGATGTGCCCTAACAGCAGACCTTCTTCGCAGCCAAAGATGCACTTCTCTGGATTTAGAGAAGCGTTGGCTTGCTCCAACCGCTGCAAAACTTTGATCACATGATCAAAGTGGTCCTCCTTTCGTCCGTACACACAGAAATCGTCAATGAAATCCCGAACAAACTTCCCTATGAATGGTTCAAACACCTTGTTCATGAACCTTTGAAACGTGGCCGGAGCATTACACAATCCGAATGGCATCACCCGAAATGCAAATGTTCCCCAAGGAGTAGTGAAAGTAGTCAACTGTTGGTACTCCTGTGCTATCCTGATCTGGTTATACCCACTATAACCATCACCAAAGCTATACCACTCATGACCAGCAACTTCCTCCAAAATCTCATCTATAAATGATAGAGGATAATAATCCTTCTTGGTAACTGCATTCAACTTCTTATAGTCTATGCACACTCGCAGCTTACCATTCTTCTTCTTGACAATCACAATGGGTGAAACCCATTCTGAGTTCTCCACCTCATAGATGAAACTCGCCTCCTTCAACTTGTCTATCTCCTCCTTGACCATCATTGCCGTTGTGGGATTGACCCTTCTCTGCTTCTATCGAACTGGTCTTGCGTGCTCCTCCAATTCGGTTCGATGAGTCTCGAGAGTCACCTCCTTCAAATCTTTGTAGCTGAAAGCAAACACATGGATATATTTTTGAAATATATCTAGGAATCTACTTTTCTCTTCTTGAGTGACATTGATACCAAACTTCAGGGTAGAGAGTCTTCTCACAATCTCTGCCTCACTCAACTCTTCTTTGTCATGATCTTTCTCCACTGCTGGTCGAGGCAACAAGTCAATAGCACTAAGCTGATGTAATGATTCATCTCGACCAAATCCTTCGTCCTCAGACGAGGAGTCTTGATCGTAAGAATCTCCGGTATCTACTTCTGAGACACTCTTATCATCCTCCGTATCAGATTCCCAGTAGTCACTAGTGGGTCTATCAGAGTCAGAAGTCACAACTCCAACACCCGAGAGAGGAACTATCACTCTATGATCTCTAGGCCCAATCCGTAAATATCCCTTGTGCCACCTATCCGTGGTGCGCACAGCTCTCAACCAAGGCCTACCTAGGAGCAAATCATAACTAGAGTCCTTTAACACTTGAAAGGACATCAATGTTTGAACTCCCATCACAGACACGACCACCTTCTCTAACACACCAAGAGGTCTTACCCGTTGCTTGTTAGCCATCCCCACGACAATGCTAGCCGGGCGAGTTGGTTCCATCCTCAACTTCTTCATCAACCTCTCCGATATGGCGTTTACAGCCGACCCTCCATCCACCAATACGTCAGAGACGTAGTGACCGTTCAACCGGACTTCAATCTTTGAAGCCCTAGTGCATACCTCTGAAGCATGCACATCCACCACACCAACTCCCACAGACTTTGATGTCTTGCTCTTGGGTTTCTTCTTCTTGCTTCTCTTAGAACTCTGAGTTCCCTTCGTAAGCTGGGATTAAGTGCGATCAGTTGTCCAACAGTGATGTTGGCTTTCTGAGCACCCACATCTTCAACCACATCATATCCCGCTTGGGAAGATGAAATGGTGAAATCCACCATCCCTAGCTTCCTTCTTGGCTCCCTTGGTGTACTCGAAACATTACTCGAACGAGTACTTCTACTTGCTGACTCCTCCATGAAAATCGGTTCATCAGAAAATCGAGTTCTTTTCCTTTCTTGAGCTAAAAGCTCCACCGGTGCATGAGAAGAGTTTGAACTCTCTCCTTTCTCGTAGATGGGATCTCGCATGACATCGATAGTAGCCACCCCCTTGTCTCGTCCTTGTGATGGATTTCCTCCACCCACATTCATTCTGACGGCTTCGGCACCTCTTGCTCCGTTGTTAGGACAATTTCGCTGGAAATGAGAACCTCCACACGTCCAACAAGTGATTCCTCCAAAGTTACCTTGGTTGCCTCCAAAGTTACCTTGATTTCCTCGGTTGGGATTGTTGTCGTAACCTCTTTGACCTCCTCCTCCACCTTTGTTCCTCCATTCTCGTAACTGCACCACGTTTATCTTGAGATCCGCAAGAGTATCGGTGATGCTCTTCAGCTCGGCATGAAAATCAGAGGTGGTAGTAGACATCGTTGTTGGGACAAACGGTCTTTGCACCACCGTTGGAGTAGGAGTTGACGTTGAAGCAATCACCAATTGTGATGGTGCAGGTGCGATCGTTGTGACTACACCAGGAGTCGGAGTCGACACCAGAGCAACATGATGAGGTTGGATGATGTCTCCTTCATCCAAACTCTCTTCCATGTTTGTCGCAATCTTGATGGCCTCCGCTTTGGTTGCTGGCTTCTCGTACCTCACTTGGGTTCGAATTGAAGGCCTCAACCCTCCCACCAAGTTCTTGGTCAACACTGCTCCAATCCCCGCAATCGTTAGCTCCACATTGTCTCCACTCTTCCGTAGGACCGTCCGAAACCGTTGCTCCAACTTATCCACCCTTTCGGCATATTGCCGAACTTTCTCGTCGTCTCGTTGCTTCAAATGAGTAAGCTCCACCATGAGCTTCTCATAACTCTCTTCTGGAAGAATTCTTCGATGAGTGCATTACTCAACGTCTCCCATGTGTCCTCAACTGCACCAGGTGTCTTGCTCTTCACTCGCTCGTCATACCACGTAAGAGCAAAATCTTCTAAAAACTCTGGCAATAACAACACCCATTCTTCCTTCCTTCTCACGTTGTTTCCGATGCAACCCCTTTTGAAGTCTCGTACAAATGGTTCTACATCTTCATTGTCCTTCCCATGAAACACTGGTAACTTTCCCATCTTGTAACTATTCTTTCTACCTTTCTAATTTTTGTGCAATAACTACTCGCTAAAAGAGTACGAACATCACCAATTCCATTCGCGAATAATCTACCATAGGTAAAATGAAAGGAAATGGTTGTAACAACACCTCTTGTGCCATCTCTTCTCCCAAGGTAATCATGAGCCTGAGTCGCATCACCGCCTTCTCCACCATCCGAATGACGATCTCCATCACAACTCAGCCGAGTTCTCTTTTGAAGTCGACAACTTCTCCGTCTCAGCTCTTTGAGTCTCGTCCAACTTATCGACTACTGACGTAAGTAGGGCGGCCACATCGACGCACTTGTGTCCTCTGGATAGATCACCCACTCCACAACTTGGACAAGGATCTTCGCCTAGAAGATGAATTGGCGCTGGTGACGATGGACCCACTCGAAGACTTAAATCAGTAAACTCCCGCTTCCCTTTAGCTCTCTCGGTTCTGATTCTAGTTGGACAATTCACTACTTTGTGTCCCAACCCTCTACAGAAATAACACCACAAGTCGGTTTCTACTCTTCTCCTTGGAGATTCTACTTGAGGTTTAGTACTAGGGTTTTCAAACTCGACGATAATCTCTCTCGAACTTTCTCCGACACTTAGTATGACATCTAAACCTTGAGGAAGGTTTCTAAGTCTAACTTTCCAATCTTTTAAATTTCCACTCATGTTGCACCTTCTCAATCATTAAGTGGACAAAATATCATAGAGGAAAATAATTCTACATCACTTTCTTAACTCTTCCGAGCTTTATATTGGAAATCGTGTATTATACATGCTATACACGAAATAAAATCTAATCTAAAATTAACTATCGAAGATATGATCCTCCTCACCATCGTTTGTACTAATCACAACAGACATCTTGAACTCACTCTTGTAAAAATCCAACTCTACTTCACCAAGAGCATTCGTGGCCTCCACAGTGAATGATGCTTTAAACTCGGCTTTCTTCAAATCTGTGCCAATGGTCGCGGAAGTTTCTTCGTATAGGGTAAAGAGGGCACCCCAAGTGCTATAGATGCGGATTCGTAACTCATCTATACTCAACTTGGGCTTCTCCGTCTCTGTTTGAACTCCTAAACGTCTCTTCTTCCACCTCGTCATTCGAACAGGATTCCCCATGAAGTATCTTCAAGACCTCCTTATATGCCGAAACGTGTATCTCTTAGTTGGTAAGAGATCTCTCCAAGATTTTTGTTATCTCCAGTAGCTCAACCTCCAAGCTACTAAATCATGAAGTTTCAACAGAAACTTCCCTAATAAGAAGAGATGGTGATGACTGTACAAATTTTCAGAAAACTGAAATTTGTATATTTTCACTTCCCTCGTGGTTGTCAACCCCCTCCACTTTGAAAAATTCTTTCTCCCTCTTCAGACCTCATCTTCTCATGATTTCTTTTTTCCTGGATAGCTTATCAGCCACTCTAAAACACTGGAAAGTTTCTGAGGAAAATAAAATTCACAGAAAATCTGACAATGACTGTAAATTGTTTTCCAGATAACAGAATTCCTCAACTCTCACGAATAGACCCCCTCAACTTTGAAAATTCATTGCTTCCTCTCTAGACCACCTTTTCCTATGATTTCTTTTGTCTTAGATAGGTTATCAGCCAATCTAAAACACTGGAAAGTTTCACAGGAAAATAAAATTCACAGAAAAGTTGACAGCGACTGTACAAATTTTCCAGAGAGCAGAATTTCTATACTCACAAATTTATCTCCTCTAATAACTTTTCTCTCCTCCTTTCTCTACAACTCTTGTTGCACCCTCTTTCAACTCTCCTCAAACCCTTTCTAAGTGAACAAGATGTAAAGAATGACTTCGAACGTGTCATATATCACTACGGGATACACGAAAGGTTCTAACGTTGCTAACATCGCGTTAGCTCTCTCTCCTCCCAACGTTCTCTCCATGTGCTCTCTCATAATCTCCTTTTGTTGAATATAGAACTGAACTCTAAACATTGTTCAACGATCCCTTCAAGTGAGGTCCCGGCAACGGAACCAAAAATGTAAACCTTCCGTGGTCCTATCGATCAACTACCCCCCGATCTCTCAACCTCCACGATCGTCATCCACGAATCTGCAACATGTCGGGCCTGTCTCTCACTCAGGGGTCACCTCTGATGGCTTTGATGGAAGCACACCATGAACTTGAAGGGAAAATGCTGAGTTCACTCATTCATACACCCACAAACTTATCAACTAAAAATCTCCTTAAACACATCAACTAAAATCCTCCATTCTAACGACGTCTCTCAAGTTCTCATATGCTAAAAATATCCCACACTCTCTATATTACTCAAGTTGTCATTACGACAATGTGAAAACAAGGATGAGGAGCTCTTCTCTACTCCTCTATTTATACATTCTAGGTTTTTACTTTGGTACCCCCGGTAACTCAGTCGTAACTACTTTTACCGGGATTTACTAAGATATTACTTAAGGTAAAAGCATTGATCACATGGGCTTTTTACCTTTTCACATGGGCTTATTCCTTCAAAGTCAACAACTTCTAGAAGGATTCTGGAATATTCTCAAGGAATCTCGAATTTCCACCCCCCTCTACACTAGGACCCACTAAAAAGGAAACATGTGGAATCTCTTCTTGTTTTTAATGCCCACAAAGTCCACAACTTTAATCCAACCACTAATATCAAGTCAAAAAGGAGATAAGGGATACTTTCCACATCCTTTCTACCTTTTAGACAAGATGACAAGATAGTAGTGCTCACTCTTTAGCAAATATCTGAATTCTGCCAAAAGTACAGCTAAGTTTAACCATAACTAACTTTTAGCTAGTCATGACTAACTTGATACATCCTTAAAGTACTTTGGCAGCCAATAAACATTCTCAACACTTAGTTATAACTAAACACCTTACTAATAGACAAACTTCCTATGTGTAACATAGGTCGTTACAGAACAGACTTGGTTAACGCCGAAAAACAGATGTAATTTTCGGCACAGTTTTCAGGGTTTATGTGTTCGGCCCATATTTCGCTCCGTTTCGGCCGCTTCGGGCATTCGCTGCGGAGTAATGTGTTTAGCTCAAATGCTTCATGCTGGCTGTTTCGATCGCTTCGCTCTTCGCTTCTTTACATCGCGCTCTCGTCTTGCTTGAGAATGGCGGGGCTCAGTTTTCGCATCGCATCGCAGTTTTCACATCGGGGCCGTCTCTTTTCTCCGCTTGTCGTTATGTGCCGACGTCTTCGCTGCGGACTACTATTCTCTTCAGATCCAATCCGTTCAGGAGTTGCTTTTGCTCCATATCGGCTGAAGGCGGTGTCGTGATGTGAATCATTTGACATAGTAAATGATTCACTGATCACTGTTGTCGCGTTATTTGACGCATGTTACTTCTACTTCGACACTTGAAGTTTAGTAGCCTTTGAAGTTAGCTCTGTACTGTTCTTAGTCTTTTATGCCTATGGTTGACACCTTTTGTATATGGTGTTAACTCTGTCATTTATTTTGAGTCCTAGTAGGTTGGTAGTATGCTATTTATCTTAATCAAGCACTCGTGTGTTTGTGCAAGTGAATTCATACTTATCTATGATATTCAATGTACATGACTTAGATTTACCATGTAGATAGGGTTTAAGCTCATGGGTTGTACTTACGTGTTGCTCATGCATGCTTTTAGTTGATTTAAGTTTACTTTCAGGGCTGTGTGTCGTTTTAGGTAGTTTAAGTTATACGCTGGCACTTTAAGGGACTTGACGTGGTAGCCTTTGAGTGGATTTAAGTTACCACATGGTTTAAGGCACAAAATGACAACCAAATGGAGCTATGAAATCTCATTGGTTCATTTTTGTCTTTTGTGTAACTCTAAATTTAGAAATAGAGGTATAAAGAGGAGTTCGAGCATTTGGTAAGGGCACTGCGAAATCTGAGAGCACAGGAATGTAAAGCTCGTCAAGCCAAGCACTGTTACTGAAATTCTTGATCGATTTGGGTCAATAAACAAGGAGTTATGTCCAATTGAAGTTCGAATTGTGTCAAAACTGAGTCACTTTTGTTGGATTTGGGGTTTTGAGTGTCAATTGCACCAGAATCAAGGAAATCACTTCAAAACTTCGTGGTTGCGTTCACTGTCAGCAGGCTACGACTATCCAAAAATTTTCAAGTCATTTGAGTGAGTGAGTAATTCAGGGCGGCCGCTGAAGCAGAAGGGGTGTGAAAAGATCTCAATCTAGAATAGCAACTTCAGAGAGCGAGATCTGGAGTTCTGTGTACAATCAGGAGTCCCAACTTCACAAGGTTATTCAGCACCCTGTATACTCCAAATCCTGTAAGAATCTTCCAAAGTGATCGAGCCAATTTGCTGTTATAGGTCGAAATAGCTGTCTGAGGATCAGAAACTGCCGTAATATCTTTGATAAGAACTTTTCTATCCATATCTTGGTGTCAGAATTTGATCTCAAGCTGAAACTTCGTGTGTGTGCTCAGTGAAGACTCTTTTACATGTAAGAGAAATTTAGAAGTCTGAACCATCATAGTTTTTCTCTTCTTGAGTGTTAAAGTTCACCGTCTGATCTTATTACTACCAGTTAGACTTGAACTTTGCCTTCTAAGTAGATTAGACTTTCATACAGACTTGTATGAGAGTTCATAGTGCTCTGTTGTAACCTGAAAAGCCTATCCCTTGAGTAAACCACCACAACCAGAAGCCCAACGCTTCTCTGAGTAGGCACTACACAGCCTTCACGGTTAAATCACAGTCAGAAGGTTCCGCCCTTCTCAGGAAAACTCTCATCTTGACAGAGGACTGCTTCCTCCGTTCTCTGTTTCGAATGGCGCTCTCCTCTTGCTTGCTCCACTGGCAGATTCACTTCTCTGCTCAGTTCGCATCCTTCGGTGCCTAGGCAAACAAGATAATCCGCCATCGGGGCATCTGGACATGGTTCTTATTGGTCCTTCTTATGACATCGTTCTTTTCTATTGTGCCCTTTCCCTTGGAGGATTGTGATGGTGGATGGAGCCACTGGACAACTACGGCCGCTGGGACCGCTGCAGCGGTGGTTTTTCCTCTTCTTCTCTTGCCGTCTCTCTTCTTTGCAGCTGCTGGCTTCGGTGCTCGCTTTCTACTGCTCCTAGCTTTGTTTGCACCTTCTTGCTGCGCAGTTCGCTACTCAGTTGCGGAATGTGATACTGCAACTTCATTTTGAGGATGGTTTGCTTTTCCGTGTCAGGAGTCATCAAAGAAGGTAAACAACTCCTGATGCTTGTCTCCATGCTGGGGTTCACTCGCTGCATTGCTCATTGCTCCCCGTCGCTCCACTAATGCTAATCTCTACCTGAGCTTCTATCTCGATTTGACGTCTACTTATTCCTGCGCTGGAGGACCACTGTTTCGTCTTTGCTCAGCGACAGATTTTGTCCGAGGACTGCTCTCTCAGGTTTATAAACGGACCACGCCATACCTTGAAGCTGACATGGGATCCCACTTCGCGTCCTGCAAAAGATAAGTTTGCTACACCTCTATGTATTTCTCTACTGCTACTGTTTCCCTTCATGTTGCAGTCGGATGCATATGTCGATGATGATATCCTCATTACAATTCCTGTCACTCCTCCCAGAATGGGCGTACTCTCCACTATCAGCTTAGATAATATCCAAGCGGAATGCTTTCATGTTGATAAACGTTCTTGTCTGTCAGACAGATTACATGTGCCCCTTACCTTGCCTGCCTATCCTCTCATCACTTCCCGTTCACTTTCCTTCGATGATGTTAAAACTCTATAGAGATAGAGATTACATTTAGACTTGCAGTACTGTCAGGCACCTCCCGAGTTCTTGGTCCCAGCTTTGGATTACGTTCTTATTTCTCAGAGTTTTACTATCAGACAGTCGTGCTGCTATGCCTTGGCTGGACCTTTTCATTACATTGAGTCGCGAGATGACTGGTTAATCCTCCGTGATCGTCATTCCGTACTTTTCTGTTATCCTAAATATTTACAGTCTGCAGAGGATGCTAAACTCCCTAAACCTGTAGTCCATGCTGTTTACCGCCTTCGCTGTGTGCACTGCATTTGTGACGATCTAAATCCTGCTTTGTTTCGACTAGGATGTAAGCATATCTCATTTCCCTCTGACGGGCTAGATAAACCTTCTGACTACAATGTTTATGAGAAGAGCAACTCGCGCTGTCCGTCCGATTCCTCCACTGACCAACCCTCGCAACAAACCTTTCAGAAAACCGCATGAGGTGTCCTTAACAGTTGGACAGACAGCAGGTCACTTGAATATGGCCTGCTGGCCCCTTCTATGCACTTTTCTTCATACAGAATGCGATAGTGGTCTTATTTCGGTAGAAAGAGGAGGGGCATTATTGCACTTACATGTACAAGGAGTCTTGTCGTTGCAAGCTAGTAGCCTGATAGAAGTGAAAAAACATATCGTTTCTGTTCTCGGTTGGAAAGGTCCTGATAGACCGTTGGGAGCTGAAGTTTGTGTAAAAAAATTAAACAACAAAGGACTGCACACCTTTGTTGAGATGGTAGGATATTGTATGAAAGACAAGTCTGAGGCGCATCATGTTTCTTGTATGAAAAATATCTCAGAATCCATGTTGAGAGACGGAGATGAGCTGTTTACGTTGTTAGGTGCAGCTGACACTAAAAATCGTGTGGAGTTGAATTTCAATAACATTCTACAGAGAGCATTGCAGTATAACAAGTATCGGACCAGACACCCTCTGGGGACAACAATGAGAACCTGCCTGAGAATGATGATTAAGTCTGGAAAAACGCACCGTCTTGCAAGTGGCTAAGGGGCGCTGGACTGCAGAGAGGACGCAGCGATGCTTTATGGAAAGCCATCGTGCATCCTGAAACGGCATCATGAAAGATATTGATCAAATTTTCTTTTCCCAGCAACGACAGCGTGCCAGATATTTCACAGTGGATGCTGTGGATGATCTCACTGACGAAGATGAAAAGACACCTCTCAGCAGTACTGAGCAGCAACGACCACAGTTCGAAGACACACAGCCGTCTTATCTGTCCCTTTGCAGTGCACTGCATCGCAGTCTTGGAGCGAATAGAGCCACTGAAGGTAACAAATTCTTTTCATATCTCATGGCAACATTTCTGTTTTCACATTTTCTGCACATCTATCTTATTGTCATACGGTTTTACAAGAGATGGAGCTGCTGGAAACAATCCATGATGAATGGACCGATAGCATCAGGTCACCAATAGTCCACTGTAAACATCGTTCTCGCTTCTACCGTACACTCTTCATGTATCCAGACTGGACATGGCCTTCTAGTTTCTATTCTCATGGACACAGCCTTCTACTCTGCACAGTACTTGTTACGGTAGACATATGATAATATTCCCCTTTTGCTATTTCTGCGTTCATGAAACTGTTGTAGTTAGAGTTCACAGCAGACGACTGTACTTTTCGATTCTAGTTGGACAGTTCAAGTATGTCAAGTATTTCTGCGTATTGCTGTTACAGTCAAAGCACTACTGTTACATTGAAACCACTACTTGTGGATGTGACAACACCATTTCATCTTAATAAATACAATATTCCTCAAGCACAAGTCCCATGTATAGTTAGGCCTTGCATCACTGTGTTGCCAGATTGTCTTATGGCAGCGATTGTTCTGCTGCTTCGCTCTTCTTTCGGTCGGTCGCTTGCTACCTCAGTTTATTCAGTTCGCTCAATCGGAAAAACGGCAGCATACCAACCGTGGAGGATTATCGTTTGGCACTGCCCATGTAATGAACAGAGACGGAAGTTGCACTATATATCGTCAGTAGTGTTCAGAGTACACTAGTATCCGGTGTGCTGTTACGGCAAGGTGTCCTACGGCATATGTTAACAAGAATGCGAATAACAACTAGTTGTTGTTGTTATCAGTCGTCTCTGTCGACAGAAAAGAGTTCAGGTTCAGAAGATAGCTCCGAACCGTGGCGAAGACGTGTCAAGCAGTAGTCAAGAAGAGAGACACGAAAAAAGTATCACTGATAAGAGGAGTAATAAATTTTCGTTTCGACCAAGGAGCCCAAAATTTAACGTTATATGCTGGTAGAGAAGTCCAAAGCTGGACGAAAATGTTAATATCCTGCGAACTGTACCCGTTTTGCTGTGTATTTTGTATTTTGCATTGTCGACCGCTCTACTTCAACTTCGCAGTTTGGTCAATAAGTAATAAATAAGTAACAATTTCAGGTTTTAGTTGTTTACTTAGGTTTTGCTGCTTAGTAGTAACCATCTCAGGATTTTTGGTGAATAAGTAACCATAATGAGTGAACGTGTATGCGCAAAGTAATTAATAAAGTTCCAAAAGCTGGCACCGCGTCTCATATGTTACTAATATTCAATTTAACTCGGTGATTTGAAAACCATAGAGTTTTATACGCGGGAAGCCCTGTTATAGGGTCTCTCGAGAGAACTCTCGTGTTAGAGGGTCCCCAGACAGACTCCTCGTCGGATACACGCGTTCACGGATCCTGTACGTCCGAAAGAATCTTTAGAAGATTTCTCGACGGGACCACTCTAGCGGTAAAGGCCTTCAGTGAGCTCCACAGACACGAAGGAAGTTCATCCGCGGACGCAAAACTGATGAGGAGAGAGGGAAGATGTTGAAGCAGAAACCGACGACGTTGGAATTTGAGGAGGGAGATGACAAAGAGGATATAAGCGAGGATGACGTCGCAATGATTCTGCTAAGCCGTAACCCGGCCAAAAGGATGCAGAAGTTCTCGGTATGCAGAACGAAAACTTTGATGTAATCAGAGGTCTGCCATAGAGAAACTGCGAACATCGGACAGTATACTGCACTTCAGTCTTGACCAGTGGACTGGCCCCAACACAATAAGAGCTACTTGTGGATCACAAAGTTCCCGTCTCAGCATCGAAGGAAAACGGCACAGGGCTTAACGACAGTTGCTATCCGGAATATATATGTATCTGTCAAGAACACTCCTACTTCTCTGAAGACAGCAACAGCTACCAAATGCAGCGACGTGTCAAAAGGTCACAGACCCACAGCACCCACCTGGTGATATTCTGTCCTTTATCTTTCTGCCCACCTTCACGCTGAGTGTAACTTTGCAGCATAAGACATCGCCTAAAGGAACAGTCCAAGTTAAGTTAAAACTCGGATTACGTCCAACTTGATCGCAAAGAACAGTAAAACCCTCAAAGCAGTCACTCGATCACGCTGCTCACAATTCTGAACCAACTTCCAGCCTAGAGGAAAGAATACAGTCAAACGACCGCCGAGACAGCAGCCACGACCGAGAGCAAGGACGAGAGGGTACAGGGCACTGCTATAGTGTTCAGCCCCTCGACTCGTCTCTTCATGTTTCTGTAATCATGTTCACAGGTTTAGCATTCTCCACGCAGCCCCGCACATCTAGCATGACGGAGTCCTGGGCTCCAACAGCGCCGTCGTTCTACTCGATTCGGCAACTTACAAATTCCAAACTCCTGATGGCAAAGATTTGCATTTCTCCCCGAACCCGTGGAAAAATTCGTTCTTGTGAACCCTCTGTTCCAACTCCTGCATCCATGAAATTTGCATTTCAAAGACTCACAGCGCGGAGGCAATGCCCATCTGAAGCCTGGAAAACGCGGTCCAGTTTTGAGCTTACACAAAAGCTGTTTCTGCAGATCTTGAATCATCTTCTGCCGAGTGAACAAGCGAGCTACAGAGAAGGAGGAGCGATAGCCATTACGGAACCGGATCATAGGCCGCTGCAACGAAGAGCTTTCCATGAATACGGCGGCCTTCCTGTCATCCGGTAAGAACGAGGTGCAGAAATCTGAAAATTTTGTGTAGACCGGATATTTTGTACGGTTTCACATTTCACTCGTAGTGTCTCCGAACTATCAGTATATTTGCCGGTTGATATTTTCGGGCCAGTGAGTAATTTTGAATTTTGTTGGGGGTATTAGTGATTAAAACTCTCGCATCAGAATTATCCGTTCAGAGCATTCCGAGAATCCGATGGCCAGTTTTTTGGCCGGTGACAAAAGTCCCCAAATCGGGAATTACGAGTTTTGTTCGGTATGCTCCAGTCTAAATGCAGAAGTCCCCAGCCGCACAAAAATTGTGATTTGTCCTTGACTAACGATTAATCTTCGTATTAGCATTATCCATTCGGAGCGTCTCCGAACAAGCAGCTTTTGGGCCGGTGACCAACGTCGGACCAAATCGAGAATTATGAATTTTGTTCGATAAATCTCTCCTCTAAATGCAGGAAGTCCCCTAGCATTGGTTCGGAGTGTTTGCGGCCTGTTCTTATTATCTATCTACGACACGTTAACAGCGACGATGAAGAAGGTGATGGCAGTGTGTCTCGTGCTCTTCCTCCATGAACGTACATTTTTTCATGGGCGAAGGCAGAAAGAAAGAAAGGAGCATCGCCATAGTGCTCCTCTCGGGTCTTATAATACCGAACGAACGACCGACCGACCGACCTCAGTTCCAGATGTGCTACTAGTGATCAGTGTGCATCATTAAACATCATGGAGTCCAGCAGCGAAGGGGCGGCTTTGGACGTTTTCAGAGTAGGGCCAACGACCATGGCAGGTCGAGCCCTTGCTGTGAACGTTCTGTTCTGCAAGTCTGTGAAGGAATTTACGCTGTTTGTAATGGCGAAGGTGGTGCGTGAATGGAGAAGAATGAGAAGCTGGGTGAGTCTTGTATTGGGAAGGTGGCTGGTGAATCCGAGGAATCCCAGTGGGGTCCTGGCAGCGGTAGTTGGCGCAATGGTTTTGCTGCGAAGGTCTAGGACGGTGTCAATTACGGCAGAGCAAACATACCGGAGGAAGTTTTGGTCCAATCTGATGAAGTCTGCCTTGACGTATGATGAGTGGGCACACGCTGCAAGCATGCTGGAGAAGACCAGCCCGCGCAAAAGAGAATCGGATCTTTATGATAAGGATCTCGTGCGAGCCAAGCTGAACGAGCTTCGTCTGCGAAGATTGGAAGGTGGAGTTGAGGATATCCTGTTTTGCCTGCGGGCCGATCTGGTGCGGAATTTGGGTAACATGTGCAATCCAGAGCTTCACAAGGGACGGCTCACGGCGCCTCATGTCATCCAAGAGTACATCAACGAGGTGCGGTATCATTTGCGCTCGGTGTGTGAGACTGATTCCGAGGAATTTCCGTTGGAGGAGAAGATCGCCTTCATTCATGAAACTCGACATGCATTCGGGCGCACGGCGCTGTTGTTGAGTGGAGGAGCAGCACTTGGAGCTTTCCATTTGGGTGTTGTGAGGACCTTGATTGAGCACCGGTTATTGCCACGAGTGGTGGCCGGCGCTAGTGTCGGTTCCATCACCTGTTCATTCACTGCCACCCGCACTTGGTCAGAGTTGCAGAGCTTTTTCGATGATCCTATGCCACCAATGCACTTCTTTGAATCCATGGGAAGCATAATGTCCACCGCGCATAGGCTTTTTACCAAAGGTGCAATGCATGAGATCGGACAGCTTCAGCGGAAGATGAGACAGTTGATTGGGGACTTGACTTTTCAGGAGGCTTACGATTTATCTGGCAGGGTACTGGGAATATCAGTTTGTTCTCCCAGAAAACACGAACCACCTCGATGCTTAAATTACTTGACGTCTCCACATGTAGTAATTTGGAGTGCTGTCACAGCTTCCTGCGCCTTTCCCGGCCTCTTTGAGGCTCAAGAATTAATGGCTAAGGATCGTCATGGCCGGCTGGTACCATATCACAGCCCTACTCTCGGATCGGTTGGTCCGGAGGAACTCAACAGCATGAAGAGGCAGTGGCGTGACGGTAGTTTGGAAAGCGATTTGCCCATGGTTCAGTTGAAGGAGCTGTTCAATGTCAACCACTTTATTGTCAGTCAGGCCAATCCTCATATTGCACCTCTTCTGCGGCTAAAGGAGGTTACACGGGCTTGGGGAGGAGACTTTGCTGCTAAGGTTAGTGTTCCAGGAGATTGCAGGTCTTGTTT
Source organism: Asterella californica (assembly GCA_036924285.1). Classification (NCBI taxonomy): domain Eukaryota; kingdom Viridiplantae; phylum Streptophyta; class Marchantiopsida; order Marchantiales; family Aytoniaceae; genus Asterella; species Asterella californica. The sequence continues at coordinate 2,910,792 of JAYKYS010000013.1, forward strand.
TCAATACGTTTGTCCTTCAACTGCTAACTGTAATCATGCATTTGGTTCAACTAGACATTTGTTTACGGAAGGAAGACCTACTATGTTTAGTTGACTGATGAGGCAGATTCTTCTATGTGTGGACATTCGTAGTTGGCACACCTCACAGAGATGGAGGTCAAACATCGCTGCGGCCAGGTGTTACAGATGGGTTTTCGCCTAGGAGGGCTTGCGAAGCTCTTTGCACAGGACTGGGAGGGTGATGTAACCATTGTTATGCCTGCAACGTTTGCACAGGTATTCCTCACTGGAACACTTTGGTACTTGTAAGTCATGAATGATCTTTTCTGGCTTAGAGGAATTGGCTTCATACAGCGGGCTACTTTCACGTTTGCGCTTTTAAGCATTCTAAGTTCGGTCACGTTTATGTTGCAGTTTGCCAGGATGATTCAGAATCCCACACCATCGGAGCTGCGCAAGGCAGTCATGCAAGGACGGAGGTGTACTTGGGCCAAACTGTCAGCCGTTCAGGCGAACTGTGGCATTGAGTTGATGCTGGACGAGTGTGTTTCTGAACTCAATCGTCGCAGAAAAGCTCAATGTTATGCCCATCGTGCTGCCCAGGCGTCCAGCGGAGCTTGGACCAGGAGCACAGCAAAGCGTATTCCTTCGTGGAATAATTTACCCCGTGAAAGTTCTTGGGGTTCCTTGGATGAAGACGGAATGGAGTCTGGCGTGCAACCAGGAGGTCCTTGGGGAGGCCCTTCGTTGCGCACGTTGAGACCTGCCCGGAGTAACTGTGATGGTAGTGATAGTGACAGTGGAACAGAAAACATGGAGCTGAATAATTTATCTTGGACGAGAACGGGGGGCCCGTTGATGAGGACGGCTTCAGCGTTAAAACTGATTCTAGGACATGAAAGCGATGGGAATGTATCAGAGCCAGCGCGCTCAGCTAATCAAGACAGTGAAGATGATGCCGATGGCTACAGTAGATCTTTGGCAGCAACTCCAAGCAGCCCCCAGGTGACCAAAACTCTTGCCTGGGAAATTCGGAATAGCAAGAGGGCGAACAAAATATGGAGGAACAGGCAGAGCGTATCTAGCCCAGGTGTGAGTGACATCAAAAGTGAGGAAAATGAGGTTTCAGCTGAAGAACGAGACTTTTCTTACGCTTTAGAATCGCCCAGCTTGAGGAAATCGCCAAACTCCGGTCAACATCGCGTGAGCAACTTTGCGCTTGAAGATGCTGAGGCAGTTCGAGGTTTCAGTACAGGACCCGCTTGTGAATGTTCGGACATCGACAAGAGTTTAGGTCTGGGTTTGAGTAAATAGAAAGGGTAAAGAAGTTGGTCTGGTGTGGAGTTCAATTTGATGTGTCCAAGAAGTGCACTTGACAAAAAGGACTTGGCCAGTCCGAGGATAATGCACAGGACTGTCGGGGGCTGCTTCTCTAGTCCTCCGGTAATTGTACAGGACAATGAGAGGAAAACAAAGACAATACTTTTAGCAGAGGGTTTAATAGCTACTTATCAAACTATTACCCTATGCGAATTCTTGTTTGAATATTATATGTAAATATTGCAGCTGAGAAACCATTGTATGAAGACATCTATTTACAAGAAGATTGTTTACTTTGCGGAAACTGCAGAGCGACAAGCTAGAAATTTGTTGGAAATGTCCTTGGCCCCGGTTACATTTTAACGGTACCGATTCCTCGTGTAATATTCTACTTACATGCGGTGAAATTTTGCAACGATCTGTGACTGCCACAAGTGAAATCCGCGTGCTATTTGGACGAGATCAACTCTTCTACAGAAAGTTGAATATCCGAAATTTTGATACATGTTATTTTGTTCGATGGAATTCAAACCCACTTGAATTCTTGGCCAACTCTGGCGTATCCATTGACCGATCATTGGTCCAGTTCTTCTTAATTTTCCACTTTACAAAGCCCAATTTTCCATGTATGGACGACAGGAGAGAAAGTATGAATAAGCTCTACGCGCACAATTAAGTTCAATGAGTACCTTCGTCTTGAGACTACATCGTGGCTGCCACGAATCATCGTGAGCATCACGAACGATATTAACCGTAACCGGAACTATTCAAGGGAAATGTAAACAGAGAACGACAAACATATCACCTCCGGGGATTTGCATAGCATCAAGACCGCAGGCACTCAGGGTATGCGCTGTTAGGACGTTCTTATCAAGAACTATTTCTCGGCATATTTTGGTCACCTGCATGAGGTGGTTTCCTCCAAATCGCTACGAACACCAATCAAAGGTGAAATTCAGGGGTGCTGACTGCTGTGAAGGACACAAGATTCTAATCTCCTGCAATCGGCTCATGCCAAAACTGCAATGACTGCGGGAGGTATCGCACAAATTACTTCAGTACAGAATATACAGAGGGGAAAGAGACTAAAAGTACAGGTTTGTGAAAGTCAGTGGGTGCGCAAATTACTGAGTGTTGAGGGGCACCATATCCTTGAAGCTTCTTCTAATAGCAGTAACACGGGAACTTCTCCGGAGAGGCCGATCTTTAATTCGAGAGAATTCCTCGAAATTTCCATCACTGTCGCTCTCTTCCGACGCTTGGAATGCACTGTCAACCTGCCTCCGCCGGATCACGGGGAATTCCGGGGAGCTCGCGACGCCGGAGAAGGATGTTGGTGGCGAGACAATCTCCTTCGAAGGGGTTTCAACTGCTTTATTTCGTGGCGAAACCCGTAATGAACGAGCAGGAGTCAGCTGCGATGATTTCGTTTTTCTAACAAGCGGAGGCGACTGAGGAGAATCTTTCGTCAGTCTACGCTTTGCAGGAGGCGAATTCTCCTTGTTTCTGAAGTTCCCAGAAGCAAGCTTCATAGCCACAGTGGGCTTGAACACCTTTCGCGCTTTCAGAACCTTCTTAGGGGCAGGTGGTTCATCATCTGAAGAAGATTCCCCTGCCTCCCGCTCATCTCGCAACTTCTTAAGCCGCCCCTCGATTTTCCCTTGCATCCGGTGCCGCTTGAACGATGTACCACCCATTGACCAGTGCGCACTGGCAGCCCAGCGAAGAAGAGAATCATTGACACCGATAGGAGGATCAACTCTTGTATCACTATGCTTCAAGTCGTCATGAATTCGGGGCCTTGGCAATGCGCTCCCATAAAATCGAATAGGTTTAAGAGGTAACATTGTCGCAAGGGATTAGGAGAGCGAACCGGAGAGAAACCCAAGAGAAAACCGCGGAGACTTGTACACAGATAAACTGATTGAAAAGAAGCGAACGCAAGCAGTGTCGTTGCCGCTAACCACACGCGAACTAGCAAATGAGTACGAGCGTAGCAAAGGCAAAAAAACAAGGGGAGAAAAGCTACGCGGACGTGCGGGGAGGTTGCAAGCAACGATTGCGGGGATGGAACCAGGATCGAGAAATAGAGTAGAAATCCAGGCAGCAGAGAGAATGAGGCAGGAACGTTGTATATGAAGAGTAGTGGAAACACAGCTGGAACTGGTCTATGCAATCGACAGCAGTCTTGGGGAGGTATTCACGCAAAGCTCAAGAAAGAAGTTGACAGCGCTTAACAGACATGCATACACCTGCCTCTCGCGGCAAACTGATCACTTGGGCTTATGGTGCAGGATGTCAATGAGAAATAGGGATGGAGAGAGAAGGACTCGCAGGAATTTGACGCGCCAAGATGTACAGCAGAGAACGGGGCTGACAGAGAGACCTCGGGTCATTTGACAAAAGGCGGGAGTGGGGTGAGAGATGAGCGGCAGGAGGACGGACAGTTCCCGTGCCATTCCTCTGTCGTTCATGGTTGCCAAATGCCTTATGGTTTGAATTCGAAACTCCCGAAAGAGTTACATGGCGGGACGGGCAGCCTCGCGACTGTGTTGGTTCCCGCGCACCGCCGACGTTTATGCTTCCCTGGAAGCGCGAAGCTCCCCCCATGAACTATATTGTATTCTTCAGGTTCACGGAGATTTAGCACTTTGTGGAAGATAAGATGTTAGAGATTCACATCGTCCGGCCAGCCACCGTCCCGCTAAGAGTCCGTCCGCACTGCACATCTAGATGAAGCCATCCCGCCTTTTATGCGACAGTTTTTGACAATTCCGATCCTAAACTCATTTGCACAGTCGGTAACAAGATAGGTTTTATTGGAGGTGTCAAAAGTTAGTAACCTTTCATAAAGATTCTACACTCGCGAGAAGAAGTTACGACTTCAGAAAAACCTTGGGAGCACGTACACCTCCGGAGTTACCTGGAGAAAAATGCAGGCGGATATTTTCTTAACGATCATTCATTCGTTTTGTTCATTTATTTTTGCAATGGAACATCTACTATGCTGAGTAATTATTCTGAGTGTAAGAATGAAAAAAATTAACTGAAAAGTTTGTGATGTATGAGTCACAAGCGCGACCCCAGACTCAGTCGCGCTTCCATACAAAGTTAACTCATGTGAAATTACGACTCTTTCGTCTTTGAAGAATCTTTATCTCTCAACTTTGATATCCTTATTACATCACTATCACTTAACTTACGTCTGTGAGTGGTAAAGTATATATGTTTACAGGATCTTGTAACAAGATCGGTTTTATTATCTCACTATCACAAAATTTACGTCCGTGAGTGATAAAGTATCTATGTTTACAGATCCTGTAACAAGATCGGTTTTATTATTTCACTATCACTGAACTTATGTCGGTGAGTGGTAAAGTATCTATGTTTACAAGATCTCATTGTCATCGGAGGAAGCACCATATGTTTTTTTGGAAATAAGTTCACGACAGACGTGTTGTCAAGGAGGATATTCAATCATTTACATTTAAAAGTGTACATGAGGAGTAATTTATATTTTAACTCTTCCAGCGGGAAAGATTATAATATAAATTAATATCTCCATGAATCAGTGCAATTTGAGAATTAATGTCTCGGTCTTATCCTTCTAGCAATGCATCAACCTGGACTCCACTTATAGTTTATATCCGGATGAGTTAGCTACTCCGATATTGATTAACATATATCACTTATCAATTTTTTAATTTTTTTATTATATTTTTTTATAATATCTACACATTTTCTGATAAGAGAAAACTACATTCACTGTACAAGGATGTGAGGAAGGATATTATTCACTCCACGAGTTGTCAAGGAGGATATTCACTCTAAGTGTTCGCCGGGGCGGAACACTTAAGAGTGCATTTTGGTTGAAGTTCATTTTTTCATTTTCATTCATCCTCGCATCATTTGTAGCAAGGTTTTTCTTAAGTATATTTTATACATAGCAGAGAAGGAACTTCACAAGATTATTCTATGTCTAACGTTTGTGGACATGGTACCTTTAAAGCATTAGCTTCAGACTGTACTGAGTAAAGAGACTAAACATTATAGATTATTATTAGCACTTGGCTAATCAGGGAGTCGAATCTTAATATAAACATCCGAGCTTTAGCCATTGGGTCTCCTTAGTGAAACATAGTTTTCTAAAAGGTTTGCAAGAATTAAAACAAACCATGTGATATTCATAATCATACTCCTCTGTATCGAGACTAAAACAAGTATACAGCAGTGCTCAAGGAGCATTAAGCCGAAGAAGATATACCCAAAATGTCAAGAATGCACCGAACTGTATCTATGAAAAACAGATAAAGACACATGCAACAGCCAGAAACAAGAATGCATCAGTTTATTAGGTAGACAGTGTAAGAAATTCTGCCAAACTAGTCCGCACATCTGTCCTTGTGTCTCCAGTCCTCACTCCATTCACACCTCTAGTTGTCGTCGATATAATTAAAACCTCTGTTTTATCCATGAGTGACATTCTGTTGAACATTAACATGTTGTGCAAAATGCAACGTGCATTATGTTTGCCCGTTGCATTTTGTAATTGCATTTCTGCCCAACCAACACTAGAATTTATTCCACTGCTAAGAATGCAAAAATGAGTTTTAAGAATCCCAAAAGTCTGCTCTATGCTTATGCATCCTCGTGTATGTAATTAATGTAGATTATCTGTAAGGTGCTTGAATTTGGACTTATGCTGAAGGAACCATGAGCCAGATGTGCGTAGTGTACTATGAGTCCTCTAGTATGTATGGCCTCAACTCTAGACCTCCATTTATTTGGATCAGTGGCTCATTCAGCAGTTCTCCTGACCTGACTTTGTGATAAAGCTAATACTCTCTTATCATTTGTTGCCTCTGTACAACCAACGTGTACATCTAAGAACACATCATCAGTGTGACATATATCTTGCAATACTATAGAAAAATATCTCTTCCTATTGTAGAAATAGAGTGATTGAGTTACCTCTCCCGGTGGTGCTTGGATGCGGACATGAGTGCCATCTATGACACCTTGACAATTGGGCAAGCCACAACAACGGATGAAACCAGCAGATATTTGTTCCATGGCTTGATCAGTTGACCACGTCAAATATTTAAGATCGAGATAAACACAATGACATGCACCACGTCGTGCATGATCACTTAGACAATGCTTTGTCCAATACCAAACCTCTCCTCCACATTGAAACAATTAGCCCCGGTTGCTAACCTATACATGACCACACATGCTCGTACTTCTACAGGCACCGTCTTTCAGAACTAGGTGTCATTTTTCTTTATGTGAGATGCTAGTTCTGCAACCAAAGAGGAAACATCTGCTTTGACAAACGTAATGTTTTCACCCACCGACTCTCATCATAAGAGATCAATAGAATATAATAGAGCTATATCAAACACCGCTCCTTAATCCACTACTTCGTTACCTCTTTTGTGTCAATAACATGACCGACAATTATGTGAAGTGCTTTTACACATCGCATCTAAATTCTAGACATAACATCATTTTTGATAAATTATTCCTCCTCATCGGTGTCCATGAGCGACACAATTTTCATGACCACTTGCACACACATGGTGCAAGCAGCAACATCAAAGAGCAAGAGCGAATTCATCTCTGCAACACAAATTCATAGAATATTTACAATCATTACACACTACAACAGGACACGAATCTTATGTACGTATCCATACGCAAGACAAATATGACCCAATTGTGGAGCATAATATCAAAAAACAAAGTAATCTCACAGTAATGCATAGCATGAATTCTTTTAAAGAAAAATTGGACAATAAAAGCTCATGCTACTCAACCAAGATATACCATGCAAGTTGTTCATTGCACGCTTTCTCACTCCTCACTATCTTGTTGTATTTTCTCGGGCTAAACCGAAAAACGATCCGTTATACAGCCTAAGCTTCAGCCACTTTGGACAACACAACATAACTCACGAGATTATAAGTTTTGCTTCAAACAGTCTCATTCCCTCATACTCTTGAGACCATTGCAGTTTACAAGTTTCTATGTCTACTATACTATCGGAGAAGGTTCATGTCCTCTACCAATGCACGAGTAGACTTATGAGCAACATTTTACCTCTTCACTCCAGAATTTGACTTTAGTGTCAGAGAGTCATGCATACTATCAAAAGGTTATCTTGTCTCAGAGGGTTGTCTTGGTTTAGAAGACTGCAATAGCTCAAAGGTATGTGGTCCTTGCTCCTCTTCCTCATTCATAGTCTCGAGACAAAGCATGGTATGGTTCATGCCACTCTTGTTATTCCAATTTTTTATTCTTTTGTAGTTCTCTACTACTTGCTTCCACTTGGTGCTCATTGGATCCCATTCCACTTCAACCTCTTTGTCTTTCATGCTCTCTTGGATCTTATGCCACTTTTGCTTTAAACTCAAAATATGATCTCTCCTTGTCATGCGCTCGCACTCATCCCACTCTGTTTTTTTACATTCCAAAAGAGCGACAACTTGCCAATGTTCCCAAGATGTTCTCTCTTTACCGGAACTATTACATGGACCATCGTATTCTTGTATGATATTGTGCAACATAGACGACAAAGGGAGAACATCTTGGTGAGCTACTTAGTCGCCGTCCATGCCATGGAGGGACCTCATATCCAAGAAGCACATCGGTACATAGTGCACGTTCTAAGCTTGAGCTGAAGATTAGTTTGGGCGGAAGTAGAGGGTACTACAGAGGTCATATGTCATATGCAGCAAAGTTAACTACTAGAGGAGTAGTTGATGCATATTGAGAGTCTTGAACTTCAGCATAACGTTGAAAACCTTGCTGAGGTCAGTCCGGAACCTCTCTCAAATCCACAAAATTCTGTCTATCCTCCATGGTAGATCTGCATTGTCATGATATGAATGATTTCATGTGGTAATAATTCACTTTTTTGTTCGAAGTTATACTCTATGAGTCAAGTTAAGACATCAGAGAAGTCAATTTTGGAAGAAGTGAGCATTTGAGAATATGAAAAAACCATGACGTAGGTCTCATCACGTTGATCACAGTGGTATGTTAAAAAGTTACAAACAGAGTTACGGCAAAAAGTTATTTTGAGTTTTTTTATAAGATTTCTGAAATCGTGAAATGTACTGTAAATATGAGTGAGTTCGAAATTTATGTTTTATATTTTCATCATGTAGATTGTAGTGTGTTGTATATGTTTGCATATTGAAATGTAAGAAAAGACCACGTCTAGAGATAGTTATGGTGGTTCGAGTTAGTGTAGAGAAGATGAAATAACACTTTTTACTAGCATATAAGCTTAGAAACTGATCTCTAGAACCAGTTATGGATTGACTTCTGTGGATAATCGAGTAAACATGTAGGGAGGAGGTCTCAGGATCAAATCCCCTCGTAGTCACAATCGGCTTGGAGTAGACTGACCTCTTCGAGAGAATATGCGGAGCACCAAGTTGTCTAAGGGCGGGACATTAGATGTCCTTAAAATGTATCGTGAACACGAGACGTCTCCGTCTACTCCTACACTAGTACAGTCACTTGGTGTGTATGCTACATGGAAGTTATCACTAGATTTTGAAATGGATCTTATGCTAGAGGACTAACTCCTCTTCGAGGTGTCGGGATAATTAGTATGATTCGGTGTGTGGCTCTCTAAGTCTTGGAGTAGCGAGATGACATCGAAGATACTCTAAATCGATATAAATTCTTTTGTAAGAAAATATAGATTTCATCATGTGATAAGTACTGGGGTAGCGAGATGGCATCAAAGATATCCAAGTCGGTACAAATTCTTTTGTAGAAAAATATAGATTTCACATGTGATATACTTGGGTCAAAAAATCAAGTCGAATTGTGGAGACACTTACGGCTTCAAAGTTAAAAGGGGCTAGAGAATGACAACGGCGATAACTTGGGCTCTGGATGTCAGAACGAGGTGCTTCTAGTGGTCAGATGTAGCAGTGGTGGAGTTACTTTGAGTGGAGGTGTCAAAAGCTGACCCTACAATCGACTCAGTAGCCATCTGTACATATGAATATGCAAAGGCATGTTAATATAAGCTTTTTGACACGTAAGAAGATAATATGCGTTGATTTTTTACCAAAGATTTATTTCTATGTTGCCACGTGTCTAAGGCATCACTTTACACCTGTTAGATGACAGTGGAGATCACGTAAGGAGGAGAAAAACCCCAAGGGGGTGTATAACGAAAATGAGGTGTTTTTATCATTATCGAGTAGAGTTATCGAAGACCTGAAGAGAGAGGTTTACGAAGCTTAGGACTGTAAGATTTTATGATTGATGACAGTTTTGACATCGAGGAATTGAGGTTAGAGGACAGAAACGAGTAGAGATGAGACCTGCAAATTTTACTCATATCTTTATGAATAGAAAATGAGAACCTTGTAGTTGAACGTGCGATTGTTTCACAAGAGCAAATTTTTTGAAGTTTTGAGTTCTTGAGCGTGGGATTTTCAATCTGGATGATATAGAGTTGAAGGCTTATAAAGTGAATGATTAGGAGTTGAAGACTTACGTGCGTATCTTTTGTTTTGTTCGGATCGAGAACATGATGGAGATTTTATTATGATCTATGTTCCATGTGTGATTTTTTGTCCTCTTTTTCACGATCATATCACAGCAAGAAGGTTTCACCCTTCTCAAGAAACTCTCTCCTTGACATATAATCTGGTGCTTCCACTGAGAGCATCTTGGTATGATTGATCATGAAGGTTGAGTTTACCACACGAAGAAGAGATGAATCATAAGAGCGAAAGCGCTGCTGCTGCTACCTCTACGGCTGCTGCATCTACGTCTATTGCAGCACTTTTTGTAGCACTTGCGACTACAATGACGGCAATATCTGATCTAGATACGGCAGATGTTTTGAAGACGCTTGCGGCTCTCACAACAACATCTTATCGATGGAGGGGGTGAGTTAAAATTTACAAAGGCTTTGCAAGCGATTGTGAATAAATGTGAAAGATTTGAAGATAGAGATATTTCTAGGTGTCTACGTGAGTACATAGGAGAGATGGAGAGTGGGAGAGTGACTGATGCGAAGATGATCTGTAATTTTGAGTTAGCTGTGATTCTTGAGTTCGGGGATCAAGTTAGAGATGTACAAAGAAGAAATCTTGGTGTTTGGCTGAGTTTTGAGTGAGCTCTCTCCGAGAGGAGTTTCTTGAAGAGGATTCAGAGAGGATTACTAGGAGAATGTTTTTGGATTGGTTGAGCAACAACATGGTTTTATGATGAGAATGAACGAGTTGATGAGAGAATTTGATCGGAGATACCGACAACTTTCAACGCTTGAGCGTATAACCTTAGATGCTAGAATGATAGAGTTTTTTTTGCAAGCTACCGAAGATGCCACGACAGATCTGTTATGCTTCTTGTTAGCAGATCGATCGGCTGACGAGATGTCTGCTCAATTAACAGCTTGGTCATGTGTACATTGATCTCTGGTGTGTCCGGAAGAGTTGCAAAGGAAGTCCAAATGTTTGACCGGGAAGTCATGGGTTGCTTCCGCTTGTCCTTCATGTTCAGAAGATGAACCTTCAGGTCTGCAAACTGTTTGAGCAGTTCATCGATCCGAGGGGTCAGGTGCAGCTTGAATGATATGAGTCTGAGGGATCTTCTGCACAACTTTTTCACTGGGTCGTGACTTTTCCTTCTTCTTATTTTGTGTCTTCTTCTCATGTTAAGACTTTGATTCTGAACTTTCGACAGTAGACTCTTCAGAAGCAGATGATGCTTCCGAAGCACTATTACCAGTTTCAGTGGACTTGGACTTCCTAGAAGACTTCTTCGATTTCTTGACTTCTTCGAGGTCTTCTCTCTATCTTTCGTCATATTCCGGATGATGCTCGAGGTTTCATATTGCTCTGCACACTTCTATACTTCTACCAAATCATCACCTCCTCCTCTTCTACAATACAACTCCATCTCCTGAGACAAACCTCCTAAGTACTAGTCCACTGCTTGCTGAGCACAATAACCGGATCTTCCTTGATTTTGGAGAATGTGATCCAGGAGGTCTTCAAACCTCTCGGTGTAATCCGCAGTGTCTCTTTCTTCTTCCGTTCTAGCCTCTGAAGTTCTATGAGAGTCATCCGGTCATAGCCCACTCCTATGAATCTCTTCAGAAAAGCAGCCTTCAGAGTAGCCCAAGTGGTCATAATTAACTCATCATCTTACGCTTTACTCATCCATTTTCTCCCCTTCCTTACGATCAGGCTAGGAAATACATGGAGTCTGTTGGCATCTATGTCTTCCTTGTTAGATAGAGAGATGGTCTCGAACATCGTGATGAAGTCATCAGCATCATAATCGTCGTCGTGCAAATGATACTTCTGCCGAGTGTGAGAAGTCATGTTGACGGTCCGCTGATGCAACTGTCAACTTCTTCCTCTGTCAGGCCCAGGTGGTGGAGATGGTCTTCCCGAAGGGCCATGTATGTCTGAATCAAGGATGTCGTCTTCTGAGTCAGAGCTGTTGTCGCTTCTATCCTCTGAGATGTCTGGAGCAATCCCCTCCAGTCTTCTTTCACCTTGAGAAGCCTCTCCCGCACTTGGAAAGACGTCTTCTACGTAAGCAGACCCAAAATCTACCTTGTAAACATTGTCGTGATGTGAATTATTTCACATAGTAAATGATTCACTTCTCAATTAGGAGTTAGCCTCTCTAAGTGAAGTTAGGACCTCAGAGAAGTTGATTCTCGAGGGTGTTATATATTTTGAGTCCTAGTAGATTGTTTATCATGTTCATAGAGTTTTAAACTCATGGGTTGTACTTACTTGTCGCCCATGCACGTTTTCTAGTTGGTTTAAGTTATCTTTCAGCGTTGTGTGTCATTTTAGGTAGTTTAAGATTCTGACAAGCTAACAACATTATTAGAGTTGAATGCTTGCAGAAGATGTCTTTCAAGAACTCTTTCTAAATAAGTAAATATTCACAGCAAATGATACACGAACTCTCATTCAAGACTGGATAAAATCTACATCAGTAGTGTATCTACTCTATCTTTGATAATGTTAGACATGTAGTCTCGGATCACGACCAAGGAGTCACAATTACATTAAAGTCACAACTAAACCATGTTTTGTCCTAGATTTTGGAAGTTCAGTACATCGCTGTTGAAGAAATCATGGTGTAAAACACTAATCTGCAACACGATCATTGAAATGAAAACTGTGAGAGAACATTTTTGCTCCCAAACAGAGTGGTGGGAAGCAGTCAAAATCTACAAATCTAACTTAAAATATACTCTAAACAACAATCCCTTCATTGGAGAAACACCATAAAAATGATGGAAACTCAATTAGAAATAACAAACACATTATGGATAGAGTCTCCAACAAATGAGAATTATAAGGGGAAGATTCTTTTCCTTAAAGATAAACTGAATAGCTACTACAATGAGTTCACTCGAAATTGCACAACTCAAGGCTGGATCGACTAACCAACTACTAGGAGAAAAACTTTCAAAATTCTTTTCTAATCTGGACAAAGTCTGAATGGCTTAAATCATAGTAAATGAAATGGTTTCTGATCATTTGAGAAAGAGAAATTCTTTGAGATAGTTTTTCTTTGCTCAAATCAAATACACAGTTAAAATCACCACCCATTACTAAGTTTTTGAGTGATGGAAAGCTATCTAAGTGTTTACCAAGTCTCTCCTCAAAGAATATCTTTCTTTCTTTATAGTCGATTGGGGCGTAAATTGTAGGGCAAGTAATTTCCTCTTCCTCCAAAGAGAAGTCAATCATTGAGAAGCGATCGTGAGGGTCAGAAGAAGAAAGACTGTACAATCAGAGGTCGGTACTCAAGTATCGCTGTTCCTTTATGGTTGGGAGATCCCTAGCTCCAAAAGCTAGACTTAGCTTGTAAAGTTCTCTCACGTGTTTTCAGAGTGAACACAAGTATCCAACAGACACAGGATGTCACAGTTGTGAATATTCTGCATGTTTTTTACTTATAACTGTTTGATTTTTTTTATTAATACCGTTGATGTTATAAAGGATATTTTTAATTTATGTACTTTGGTGGAAATATGTGTTGTTACAAGGAGATGCGACTGGCAGGGTCGGCTTGACTTTCTTGGTCTACAAGAATTCATAGAATTATTTATAAAATCCAAAGAACACCCATGTCAGAATACAAACTATTCCACCATTATAGCTCAAATTCCTTTCAGGAGATAGTGAAGAAAAAAAATTCCATTCATGGATACTCGAACCTCAGTTCTGGCTGGACCAAGAGGCTTGCTTGTCTACTACTATCAGAAGTCGGATAGTGTTCAGGAACCTCCGTCCGAGCCTGAGTAGAAACGTTGAAGGAAGGAAGACCTGGTGGCAGTTTTCAAGCCTCTATCAAGGATTACTAGTGTTCATGAATTATGGGCTGGACTTTTCTTGAGATTCACATCGTGTTCAAAACTTTTTTACAGTGAAACTTTGTTATAATCACACTCGTTATAGTCACAATTGCTTTATAATCGTAAATATCAAAATATATAGAAGATGGATTTTTTCTAATGTAAACTTGGCCTTTATAATCACTATCACACTGTATGTGAGCACATCCTTTTTAAAAATTTTACTAAAGGATGTGATTATAGACAATACTCTGGTACCTAACGTCATGTATGGATTGTGAAACTTTTGTTACATTCTCATGTTTTTAGTTCCAGGGTTTTTGTTTTCTATTGCAATACAATTTGAGAAAAATAAAAATGTTACGGTCTCTGAAGAGTTCAGTTGAGTTTTGATGAAACCTTAATCTTTATAACATTTTCTGAATACTCTAATATACGGAATCACATTCTACAGATGTTTAGAAAAATGTCAGTTTACATTTATACTCATTTCTTGAGTTTTATGTTTGAAACCATGATTATTTATATATTAACATAAATATTTTATTATCATACAAATACAGAAAACCAAGTATGTGATTATAACGAGTTTTCACTGTAGTTAATCATTGGTCCCTAGTATTGGATGATATAAAGCAGACTATCGTAACACGCGTGGAACAGTAACATATAAGAGTTCCTACTACCTAGGGTGACATTGCTTGCAGCGATAATCCCAGTTTCTCTAAATGTTACAAGGGACGTTTTCCCCGTGTGTTAAGAGTTCACACGTGCAAGAGTTAGCTGCTTGACAATATTTGACAGCGATGTTCTGGAATAATCATATGTTTAAAGCGACGAGGACACAGTGCAAATATACTGTTTTCGCAAGTCTAAAGACAAAATACAAGGCATAGATTCTAAAGGTGTTACAGCACTTGAATGGAAGTTCGAGTTCTAAGTTACGAAGTGCACACTTATGCTAGAGAACTGCATCTTCCGATACTTCCCCTCTTTCTTGGTGTGAGTAACTTTTACTCAAACCGAAATCTCCCAAACTTTCAGCATATACAGCAGTATGAAAAGAAAATCTTGGTCTAGAATACTCATGGTTAAGTGAGGTATCGTGTAGCACTTAAATATCCATGCAACATTAACTTCTGGTGAACTTTTGCTCTCTTGGTGTTATCAGAAAAGAAATAAATGTTAAACAAAAATTCTATATCACACTGAGAGAAAAAGTTAAAGGTTTTTTTAAAAATTTAAAAATTAGCTAGACCTGGAGATCCAAGAAGATCCAGACATAACTCGTCATAAGGAAAATACAGACTCACGCGCTTCAAAGAATACAAGTATGGTAATTTGCTGATGAAAAATATATATTTAATTTACAAAATAATTATTATTTAACGTTTTCCTAACAAAAAGATTAGGTAATAATTTTGATTTTTTTATATTTATATCTTAAATTATTTTATATTTATCTCCTCTATCGTTTGATGGAGGAGGTGAATAATATACAAGTTAGAGTTTTAAAGTAATAAATTAAACCTTCCCATAGATAGGGCAAGAGTAGATTGGTTTCGGTCGTGACTGCATGAAGTTATGGATTCACGCAATATATCTAAAGTCTCTTCAATGGATTAACCAGTTGATAGTATGTTTAATTTATATTAATAATAAATAGAGAAATATTAAAATTAACTTTTAGAGTAAGCTAAAATAAAAACAAAAGTTTTGATAAATAGTAATGTTAATAAAGAGTGATACTAGAAAGAAAAATATACCCCATAAAGCATTTGCAGGCCTGGGCACTTCAAGAAGTACAAGTCCAAGTCCAGATCCTGTCAATAAATATACATTAATACAAAGTACATTTAATTTATTACCTAACTAGTCTCGTGAAATATGCACCCTTCATCGGTTCGGGTAAGTTTTTGACGTAAACCTGTTTTCCCGGCGCAAAATCATAACCATTCGGTTGAAAAAGTTCTCCATTGGGAGATCAGTTCTCCCACGAGATGGATTCCAGCAAGAGTCACACCATGCTGAGATTTGGAGCACTTGTGAAAGTAACGTTGGCAGGTTTTCTTCTTATCCATGTCGTCGATCGAAACAAACGCACAGTCAGTCGGAAAATCTACAGTTTTCCACATTCTTCGATCTCGGGTAGATCTCTCCTCCGCCTGTTGCTTCTTGTGGAACTTCAGTCGTAAAACTGCTTCATCTGTCAAGAGATAATCGAACTATGTTATTTGAGATATTCACCCATGTACACTGTTTAAGATATTCACCCATGTACACTTAGACAGTGTACACGGGGTATAATTTAGAGCTAACTTTTTTCTTAGGAAGGGTTAGCTTTAAATTATATGTCTCAATGATTGACTCGATGCAGGAATTGACTAAACATGAATTGATTTATAGTTGGATAGTTCCAGTGTGATCACTGCGCTTATGAGTTTTGTTGGTTTTCAGAAGACAAGTTGTTTCGTTCTCCTTAGAGATGTTTAAATTAGATTTTTAAATATAATAATTTAGATTTAGAGCTTTAAATTTAGATATTTAAATTAAGACTATAATTTATCGTTTGAGTTTGACGTCTTCACGAAACCAAGCGCGTTAAAATTTTCACTGCACCCCATGCTTTAAATTCCTTCACTGTACAAGACTAAGATTGTATATTTAAATTTACACTGCACCTTCCGTAAAATTAAAAATTAAAATTTAAACGTCCTGGCTGGCGTGCAATCCTCTTCGAAATGGCCGGGTATTTGTACTATTCTTGTCTTTTTTCTGTTACTTGTACAAGGCCGTGGGGGAAAATATTCATCTTCTGTCGAATAACTTTTTATCTCTGTTAATTGGCATGACTTCAACAGACAAGAAAAACGGAGGAAGAATATTTTATTCACGGGTTGTTACTTCTGTAGACTTTTGTTACGTGATCGTTCTCCAGCGGATCTTGAGATCACTACCATATAGGCTAGGACCATGGAAGTTCGTCCTCCTTAATTGAAGAGGTTGTACAGTTAGCTAGACATAGCTAGTGTTCCTGGTTCTTTTTTGTTCCATTTTGTATCTCGCGGTGAAGTTTTTCTCAGTTGTCTTCTTTATTTGAGGAGGTTGTGCAGTTAACTAGTGTTCCGGGTTCATTTTTTTTCCTTACTTGAGAAGGTTGTGCAGTTACTCTTTTTTTCCTCTTTGTATCCCACGGTGAAGTTTTTCTCACTTGTCCCTCCTTACTTGAGGAGGTTGTGCAGTTAGCTAATGTTCCGGGTCCACTTTTTTCCCTTACTTGAGGAGGTTGTGCAGTTACTCATTCTCACGGTAAGATTTTCCCACTTGTCCTTTATGCTATTTCGCTTTTCATCACTACCATATAGATATGAACGAGATATG
Source organism: Asterella californica (assembly GCA_036924285.1). NCBI lineage: Eukaryota > Viridiplantae > Streptophyta > Marchantiopsida > Marchantiales > Aytoniaceae > Asterella > Asterella californica. The sequence continues at coordinate 2,927,863 of JAYKYS010000013.1, forward strand.
TCTACTGTTCGGATTCTCTTTCTTTCCTCCATGTGTCTGTTGATCCTCGCCTTGTATCTCACGGTGGGGGTTTTTCCCACTTGTGCTATTTTCCTTTTCATCACTACCATATAGATACGAACGAGAATAGTTCCTAGTGGGTTTGATGGAGCAATTTGATGGAACCGTACTGTTGACCTGCCGTCATACAGAGATTGTACACTTTAAGCTTGGAGTTTCTCTCACAACGACGTCAACCTTCCGTCTGGCTGTCTCTCACATGCCTAACCGTATGCGGTAATCTTCTGGATCGTTGATAACACAAGTTTATCCATTGTATGGATCTTTTGTAAAAGATAATATGCAAGGAAGTTGGATATTCCTTCGATCAAGATTGTAAAAGATAATGATCATGCTGATTGTTTCATTCCAGTTTTGAACAAAGAATGGCACTGTAAGTACTTCATGAAACATTGAGATGATATAGAAGTAGTCTTGAACCAGCATTGATGAATTTGACGACATCGGTTGATGACTGATCCACGTCATTCAACCTCCTAATGTGCAGACATTGGGTCGGAGGATCAGCCCAGCTCTGCTCCATGCACCAAGTCTTTCTCATGATGGGGTGGTTGAAGATTCAGACCGGGAAGTTTTGAGAACAGACCAAGAACTCGAAGAAAATAGATTTTCAGGCACTTAAGGACCAGGTTGCCTGTAACAGATCGATCTCTCAGTGGTTTTTATAGAAGGAGATGGCTCAGTACAATGCCTACAATATCTGTCCCTCTTCCCGCTCGATGCAAGAGGGTTAATTTTTCTGAGGCTGGTGATGATGGACCTTCAGAAAATCTTGAAAAGAAGATACTTGATCTGGTGCATGAATTAGCTCTTGCTAAGAGGTACAAAATGAGGACTGCAAGCACTCAGCGCTAAGACATCCACGGTGACTGACGACTTTTCTTCGAGAAGAAGAAACCACTCCAGCAGTAGTGATACTTCAGAAAACCACGAGCTGAAGACACAGAACAAAAGCAGACGACGTGTTCGGTGGTCTAATGAGAAAAGTGGCAGAAACGACTCGGGAGATTCACCACGAGGCGATGGTTGATCTTGGTCCAAAGGTGGATGGCAAGGATGGTAAATCTGAGAAATTCATCCAGGTTCTTATGCGGTTTCCTTCTACATGTTTTGCCTAAAGGAAACCATCCTAACCATCATTTCCACCAAAGCGGACATATATTCCCTGGAACAATTTCTTCAGAAAGCTACTGTTGCAGCTCAGGTACAGTGAAGTTGATCAGATTGGCTTGACTATTAATTCTCCACTTGAAATGTCGAACGCTTCCCGTCCTGGTCAACAATTCTCTTTCCTTCCTACTTGATACACAGGTGATGGATGGACTGCCTTCTGTGTACCACGAGGTTTTTTCAGTATTTGAACCACAATTTAGCTATATTTTACTGATCCAACAGGGACTTCAGAGTGATGGATCAGGGTAACTTTTGCTTAGTTGGGGCCACAGGAGCGAGTAACTTACAGTGTCTCAGACGAAAATCGGTGAGCCTCGAGCTGGATAAGTGTTCTAATCTGCAAGTCTTCATTTTCTCGGCGTCCGTTTGGTTGTTGGGACCCAGAGTGCAAAAGCAGCCCTCTTGAATGCTACAACCGACTTCTTGGGTGCTTCGGTCTGTGTCGCCATGAGAGGCCGTTCTCTTTAGGTAAGAACACAACTCCGAGTCTAGTCGCACAACCACGGCTCGGATGACAGTGAGGGAGCGAAGTCGTTATAGACGTTAAGCACAGACAACACGAAATAAGTATGGAAGTTCACTTCCTTTTCACATATCCGGATCCTCCTTCGAGTGAACAGGTCGAACTTACTTACCTGCTCAACCGTTACCAGTTGCTTTCCGACTGTTTCACCGGTTCCACTGAAGGTATATTCAGCCCCGTGTAGGTCATAAATATCAAACTGCGTTCTCTGCTCCAAGTGACACACATTCATTTTAAGCCTAATTACACAACGAGACTTTGGCAAGCAATTTGTAAGCAAACCCTTATACAAGTGGATCCGAGATCAATCAGCTGATTCAAGGACGATAAACACAGAACAATACCAGACAAAGAAAGGGAACATCCACAAGGCACATAGGAGTTGGTGACATGATCCACATGATAACAGTAACCTCCTGAAATGGTCCAGGAACTGTACTTCGTTCATGAGCACAACAGTTGCATGAGGAAGCAGAAGAGGACGCGCTGCATCACAGAGCCTTCTGCACCACAAGACTTACACAATTGCCCTGATTTCATACGGAGAGATCCCTTATTTCTAACTTGTATGTGACCTCTGTTCTGTGGCGGTAGCTCGCGGCGGTACTGGACACGGAAACTCCTAACCCGCAGCAAGATCGATGCATCGGGTAGCAGAAAAAAACTTGTCATCAGCTACTGTTCTCACCTATCACTAATCTCCAACACCTCAATCTCAAAAACGAGGACCGAATTAGGCTCAATACCCCAAGCAGGGAACCCTGAAGCACCGTAGCCATAATCAGGCGAGCACTTCAACCTCGCAATTTCTCCGATCGCCATGCCCATGACTCCCTCGTCCCAGCCGGCAATCACTTGTTTCTTTCCGATGCAAAACTTGAACGGCTGCTGGCCCGCATCCTTGGTGCTCCAAAACTTCTTCGACAAGTCTCGATTCTTCCCATATCCAGTGCAATGCACAGTGACATATTGCCCAACGCGTGGCTTGGGTCCGTTTCCTTGCTTCAAAATCTCTTTCTCGAAACCCATGTCTCCGAATCGATCTCAATAGGGCGTCGAATTCACACTCTCGCGACTGTCGCAAAATACGGTTTGTGCCTGATCGAAAGTAGTGCTCCTGCACAACACTCTTCTGACAGGATTAAGACTGAACACAGAACGGAACACAGGGTGACAGAAAGGGTCGGTTAGAAGAGCATATTCTAGACTAACATTCCGCTACCTGAGTAACGTTTTCCATCTCGACTGTTCCCGGCCGTCGAATCTGTTTGTAAGTCACTACTGTAGCGGACGCATTATAGAGCAGACTCGTCGCGATTTCGTTTCTCATCTAAGAAAACAGAATCGCAACACTAAGAGTTGTGGAGGAATGCGTGACATTTAGAATTAGAATAAACATATTCAGTTTAGGATTCTTCACACCAAGTTTTTTGTTCCTTATTGGTTCTTTGTCGAACTCCGAGAGTAAAGCACTCGCGATTCTAGATTATCAAATAGGTTAGAGAATACGTAAAGGATTCTGGAAATATAAAGTCTCTCTTCTTCTGTGTTATGTGTACATTAACATATTTCACCAGTGGTATGCACATTAGTTTATTACCTACCTTCCGGTAGAAAAGGTTAAGTAATAAATTATTTTTCACTAAGAATCAATACTTCTTTGGTACTCTGAGACCTTGTGTTGTACTTTAGAAAGCACGTTTTGGTGTTCTTCGCTTATAGGTGATGTTCGGGTGAAGACGTGACTCTCGGTTCACTTATCATTTAACACTTATACAAAAATTCGAATCAAAATTCAGAACCTCCAAAAGGATTTTTCTCTCTCCCTTACCGACTAGTCAGCCAAATAAGCACCGAAACTGTACACTCCGCGGGAGAAGGGAAACGGACAAGCGAGCAAAGCGCGAAGAGGCGGGCAAGGTCACGGGAGGAGGCACGACGAGATTATTTTAATTAGTGAATAACTTAATTTTTAATTAGAAAATTCTATTTTGGACGTACCTAGAAAGACAGAGAAAATAAGAGATAATTCATAAACATTGACTCCAGTGCCGCGCTTCGAAACGTACAAATCCGGGACACACTGCTCATTAATCCTCTCATGTACAGTAAATTTAATTTAATACTTAAATATTAAATTAAGATGGAAGAGGTGAATAAGCAAGGAATGTGTACAATGTACTTTGTTTTTCTCTTTTCCTTCTCGTTCTGCAATTGTCTTCTTCTCCGGCCATGTTGGCTGGAGCACTTTGAATGAATATATATTGGAGCGGCTTTATGTATGATACATCATCCTCCGCATGGATTATCTGATATATTTAAGAAACCACGACTGGTTGATAGACTATGATCTTTGTATGTGAATTTGATAAGTATGATCTTTGATGATATTTCTAGCAACCCAGTTTAATCATTAGATTTTCTCGTAAAACAATCGAGACTTTAGATTTCTTTTTATTCTTTATTTTACAAAAGCCACGATCATAGTCTTGACTTCTCAGTCTTAAACATTCTTTCATTTTGGTCCACCTCGAAAGAGAAAATTATATCACTAAGTAGGATGTATCCAAACACTTGTCATGCTAAGGATATTTCAGAGCGCGAAATATCCAGACAAATAGAGTTATCGAGAATGTGAGGAGAACTTCCACAGAAAACTAATATTTTCACCAAGCCTACTGAAGTTCTTAAACTTCAATGAAAAGCTAACCACTGTGAACAGCGATCTTATCAATCCCATCACATAACCTCGATAAGATAAACAAGGGCTTGCGCTTGCAATATAATTGCGGGGCTATGCATTTGTCATATACTAAGAGACATCCAATGATTGTTTGTACCAGTTATGTATGTATATGTATGGTTAGAGAAAAATGTACTTGAATGTTCAGAATAAGGTAGTTGCGAAGAGAAAGTGTGAACTTGAGAACCTATTTCAGTCTACGTTTTGTCATAACCAATAACTGAATGATTGTTGCAAATAACTCATTTTAGTTCTAAATGACTTTGGAATTTTGTCATGAAAAAATTCTCATTCACATGATCAAATAGGTTTTGATGAGAAAGACTTTTAACTCTAATTTGACAAATAACACTTTCAACAAGAAGTTTTAAACTCCAAATTATGTTTGTGTATGTTTTGACTGATATATCTGAGGACAACGTCTTCCGAAGTTGCTTTTGTGGCAGCCATTAATTGAATATTTATTTTTAATAATCTATAAAGAGAGAGAGAGAGGGATATATATATATATATATATATATAACACAGAGCTCTATGTTATTATTTGAAGCTGATACATGCTATAGTTTATTGTATTTAGAAAAACATACACTCCAGTAATGCTTCAGAATCTGATACTTCTGAAGAGAAAGTGAACTTGAGAATCTACCTTCCGTCGCAACAAATAGTTGAATGTTTGTTCTTAACATCAACAAAATAATATATATATGTCATATCATTGTATGTTATTTATTACATGTATCATGTTATACTTGAATACTTCAGAATATGGTAGTTGTGAAGAGAAAGTGAACCTAATAATTCGTTGGAGTCCACGTTCCGTCACAACAAATAGCTAAATGTTTGTTGGAAAGAACTCACTTCGTAACAATCTGCAAAAGAGAATTTATATATATCATATTAATTGCATGATATGTGTTTGAACATGTACCATGCTAGACTTGAATGCTTCAAGATATGGTATTCTGAAGAGAAAGCAAACTTGAGAACTTGTACACATGTATCATAGAGTTGTATTATCACATAAGAAATAAATGAGTGTTTGTAAGACACAACTCAGCTTCTAACAGTCTGCAAAAAGTGTCTCTGAAAGATGTTAGTTTCTTGTCGAAGTCGTGTTGTCGAAGCAAATAATAGTTGTAAATATTCTATTTATAAAATTTTATAAAATTTTAATATTTATAATATAGAAATAAACGTAATGTTGTTCTGAAAGAAATCTACTTGAATGCTTCAGAAGCTAATCATCTTGGTTGGGAAGAAAAGGTGAACTTGACAAGTTGTACGAGTCGATGATTTTTTATGTGTCATAGCAATCATCTGCAAGACAACAATAATATGGATGTACGACTTGTAGGAATACCTACAAGTTATGCTTGATCAGAACTAAAATCTGAGATGTGAGCTGGCTTTTTATATAAAATAAAAAGATCGTGATCAAACAAATAAGTTTGAAGAGATGATGTTAGATTCTCATTTTGTGAGAAATTGATCCATATGTGATCTAAATGAGATCCATATTTAGTGGTTGATAAAGACAAAGAAGAAATTATGATTGGACATGAAAGAGAGTAAATGTTTAGTTTGGGGGTTAGTGATTTCAAGTAGATTTATATTGAAGTCATCTTTGAGAATTGATGGAACCTTACTAGAAATATAGATTATCGAGGATTTGTATATATTTTAAATATAGATTTTACCGAGGAATAAAAATAGATGTTGTTCAGTAAATTGTATTTTTTTACAAATACAATCATAGAATATCATCTTTTGTTGTTTGTTAAGTTTTCTTAATTCAACATGTAGAGAGTCTAAACAGGAAAGGGTATCTTTGGAAGGAAATTTGTTGGACATCTCAACAACATAGTTTGAGTTCATCTAAGAACAAGCAGTTGTATTCAGATCAATGTTATCATATTGTTCCTCGTTTTGATAATAAATTTTGAGAAGGTAATTTTGGTTTCTAAATCATTGACAAGTCTTCAAAATTATTCCAATCATTATTTTCATCATCTGTTTGATGTTGAAAAGAATAAAAAGTTACTAAGGGAAGGATGTTAACTTCATGTTTCTTCAAAATTATTATAATCATTATTTTCATCATCTGTTTGATGTTGAAAAGAATAAGAAGTTACTAACGGAAGGATGTTAACTTCATGTTTATTGTATACTTCTTGCCCTTATTCATTCACGTCTTTTACTGAAATTTTTATTTACAATGAATGGTCCCTACAAAAGCACTTGTTCTCTACAATATTCTGCAGGATCTTTGAACTTGTTAAAACACACCCATCGAACCATCTTTGGTTTTCTTAACTTTTCATCCGTATACATGTTGTAATTAGCTACAAATAGTAATAACAGATGAGAAATACTATTGTATTATCGGATCGTGCGAGTACTTTTTCTTTTTTCTAGTGTCGCGTTACCGCATCCTATATAATTTCTATAATCACTATGCTGCTTATTCACCCATGTATACTAAATAACGTTCTAACCTTTTCGGCGGAAGAGTTAGAACATTATTTAATGTCCTCGGTAAACGGCGCTATTTTGCAGTTATTCTTCCGGACTTAATATTCCCAAGAGCGCAGCGACCCGCTCTTCGCTTATGGGTTTTCTCCAGATGAGTTGATTACCCCGGGACTGACTAACATATAACGTTTTATAAATAATTTTAGTTTTATATTTAAACTTAATATAATATATTTTTATAACACTTACCGTCTTTCTGATAAGAGAAAACGAAATTCACTTAACAAAGCCGTTGGGGATGCCTATGAGGTTCAGGTTAGGTCACGGGATGACATTGATTGACCCGGGCGATAAATAAATGAACTACACAGTTTAATATTTAGTGTTTCATGGCTTTCGGTTTTCGTTAGGTGATTATGCAGGGATGCCGCATTGAATTGAAGGTGAGATCAGAACATGAAAAGATAGATTTTAAGAGTACAGTCGTGTGAAACATTACACATAGTTTTCACAGTGAGTGATCCAAAGGTGCATAAAAAGTATACCTGCCCATAATCGACATGCGCAAGATCAATTTTCTGATACCCTTGTAACTAAAACAAGGTTCTCTGTTCTTTACTTGGATGTGAGATCCAACCAGATGAAATCATTGTATTTATTTGAATCATAATGGAATAAACCTCTAATCATTTTTAATTATACACAGATTATCTTATTTTTATCAACCTTAACAAATCTCTTTAGATGTTTGATTCTCATCAGTTAACAGTGGTGGTTTCTCTTAAGTATCTTTTATCCAGTCATAATTGTATTCATCATATTTATTATACAATCTCATCAAAATCTACCTCCTTGTTAGCAGCATGAGGATGAGGTACTTGATGATGATCTTCACCAAACCCTATGTCCTTTGAGTCATAAACCTTGTCTTGACAACAAGAGGGCAATCTGTTTAGACAATAGGTTAAAACTACTTTCGTGTGAACAATTGAATAACTATGAGTTGCCAATCTTAGAAGATCATATTCCTGAAACATTTACCTGGAACTTAATTGCTACTTGCGGAGGTTTTTGTTATTCAGTGTCGTAGGTTGTAACTGACTTGTAATAACTTATGATGTACTGGTTAGTCATCATTCATCAATGATTATTGAAGAAGCCAAGTTGTAACATAAATCTTGGCAATTTAACCTCAATCTTCCAGAAAATTATCAAGTTATAGTTGTCCATATCGATATATAACTACACATAGTTATGGACGGAGATAAATATTTTCATATATTCATAAATCAGTTTATGGATAAGTGATATGTTATTATATTTTCTTTAATTATTCTATTTACTCAAGCTTAAATATTATCACATTGTGTAAATACATTTATTAGAGAAGCAGGATGGATATTAATCCATGAGTATAATAGTTTGAAAAAGAATTACCTCACACATAAAACTAATGAGGAAGATAGGAATTCGTGAAGGATATACAAAGTAACACAAAAAAAACAATTTAATCATCAACTTAATAAAAATAAACGAAATTAAAAAGATACCATAGAAAGTTGCAATATAATATATTATATAGATCTGTAGGAATTTACACTATATGTGTATACCATAAATATTATTCTAGGATGAAATGTATATGAATTCTCTTATCCATATAGCTCTTAGATCTCCAAGGGTTCAAATTGTAGTTACGCTATAGTGGAAGTCCAAGCGTTCCGACTCTCATTCATCTACTAAAGAATTGCATGAGTGAACTATATACCAGATATGACGGTACAGTTTAGACATGAAAATGGTAGTGTGCGCAAATAACCTATATTTATACATCTATCTATTTTATATGATAACTTGTTCACTTATTTTTAATGGAAAGGTTTCACTGGAGATCTAAGTCTAATCTCTAGAGATCGAAGACATATCCTTTTCTATACAAAAATGATGTATTATTAAAAGAATACATTTTCTTATATAAATCTCTCTATTTGTATGTTATAACTCACTTAAAAATTAAAAATAGTTATTTTGAAGCTTTACAGGTTTTTGAAAATGGAAATTAATAAAAATATTTTATTTTTACTTACACATGTTTATAACAAAATGCTTTAGTGAATCCTCAAGATTTTAATCTATAAATGAGGAGGTGAGGGGACGAAAGTGATAATTTTTTACAAAAAAACTTAAGAACAAAATGCTGTTACTAATAAATGTTTTGATATACTACAGCGTATGTTAAGTTATTCAATGACAAGTACACTCTCCCTTAATGATTTGTATTTACATCTTGTACAAAGTACATCTACAATATTGTCATACGATATGTACATAATGTTTTCTTGGTGTAATATTTTTCTAATTTTTATTTTTTTACTTATCTTTATAGATGTTCGTAAATATAGTTAGTACAAAAAATGAGAAAAACCTTCAAGAAAAAAATTTAAATGTAAAATTTACTCCCGCAACAATATAATATACTATTGTGTTGCAGTATATTACAAATTTAGTAAGCTAAGGGCACATGTGCCGAAGGCCTGAAAGGTCTTGAGTTAATGCAACATTTCATCCTCAGATTTTAGGTACGTGTCTACTTTTAGCACAGAGCAACTTTTTCTCGTATGTAAACAATACCATGCTCTTGCTGATAGAGTATGAAATGTTTGCAACAAATGCAGAGAATCAGTACTGAATAAGTTACATCAAGAGCTCTCTTCTCCATGACTCATGAGAAGAGGAATATTCTTTTCTCTACTTCTATACCTTCTTCTGGAGGCTTAAGATGATTAACCTTCTAACCTCTCCTTTAAAACAATTTTTTTGATGAAGATGATTCGCTATCTGTAGTTACATGGAATCATCAAAAACAAACTACACAAAATTCTGAACAAGGTGCTCAATATTTATTATGCATAAGATAAAGCACATGGAAAGAAGCAATGAAAGAAATGGAAATAACATTGAAAATGCATGTGAAGCAAAAGCATAAAGCTACAAACTATCCCATCATTTGTTCTTTCCCGGGTTCTTTTCTCGGCTCTTATGCATTTGCATAGCAATAAGGCTTGAACAGGACTTGCACCATACACGTTGATATAGAAACATCCGGGCGGAATGAACAAGAGAATCCTTTTACTACGCAAATTACTAGCGCAAAGTTCCCTCATGGCGAAGCATAGTGGAATCCTATTCGAAACCTCAAGCCTTCCTGGCGAAGTCACTGTCATACAAATTCGAACACACGCACGCGCCTGCCTAAATTGATCGGAAACTGAGGGATTCAAGCCCGTCACAGCTCCACTGTGGTTGAAAACAGAAGGAACTCGCAAGGCGCTTTCACAAAGAGCAACTTTTATTCCCGAGTTGCTGCGCCTTTCCTCCTGCTGCTGCCACCATCGTGATGGAGAGGACTGTCCCCGCGTCTCAACCGCAGGTGTTGTCCTCCTCACCTAGCAATTCATTTCCGGACCTCAAGGATAAGAGGTACAGTTATGAGTTCGGTTGTTCATCCAGGATCTGATGGATGCGCTTGTTGCTTTGAATATGTGGCAATTGAGGGCCTTAAACTGCACTTCTTGATTACAATTCCGGAGCGCTGGTGTTTCAGATACGTGTCTTAGGTCGAATCCAGGCTTGAAGTCTTAGGGTACTTGTTTTGGAGGCAGAAAATTTGTCTATGTCGATCTCCAGTTTCGCTGGTGGTAGCATGTGTCCTGTGGGAATTGTACGTGTCGCTAACGGTTTTCACTTCACGCGACATTGATTCTCAATCTGTCTTGGTGCAGTGCTGAAGAACTCCGTGGTTTGCTTATGGACAAGAACCTGTACAATGCATCTTTACACTCAACCGATCAAGTTCGACAGTTAGATACGGTATACGTTTGCTTTTGAGCTTAACCAGGTTGTTAGGTTGCATTTGAAATATTTCCTTTTCGCTTTTGTGTATACAAGGAACCTCTGATGCAGCACTTTAGCTATTGCTCTCACAGTAACCAGTCATCGGGGAATTGAACTGTTACAAATGGACTTCAAGCCTTTCTGTGGCTGGCTTGTATTTCTCAATAGAAGGTTTTGTGATCACCTTGTGCAGCTCCGGGATGACCAGAGAAAAGGCAACATTGACCTTGCAAGTAAGTTGTCCCCGTAGCTGACTCAAACCTCCAAAGCTAGTTTGGGGGTATATGTCGTTAACCATCTTACTACTGGACATTATAGTCCACCATCAGCTGTCAGCTCTTTGTCTGCCTGCAGGTCATGAAATTAAGGAGATATATGCTTTCGGAGCAGGCTTGAAATCTTTGCGGGATGTTGTTGGCCTATCTTCATTCAGCAACTTGGAGTTCCTCAGCCTTCATGATAACGATATAGATCGCATAGAGGGTCTGGAAAGATTATTTTCACTGCGGGAGTTGAATCTATCCTCCAACAAAATCAGAGAAATGGAAGGTCTTTCAGCATTGTCCCAACTACAGGTTCTCAATCTGTCTTGCAATCAAATTGGACAAATTAAAGACCTCCAGTGGCTGCGGGCCTTGAAAAACTTGGTATTGTCACATAATCACATCGAGTCGCTTCACGGGCTCTCTGCACTTAGTGGACCCAGGTAGAGAACATACGGAACCTCACATGTTTCTGCTTCGTTTTCGCCAGATAGCTGATTATGAAAGGAGCTTTTGACGAATATCTCTAGTCTATGCTAGAAATAATAATCAAGATACAAGTCTTTTCCAGAGTATTTATCTTGGACCCGAAATCTAATGCGGCAGGTTGTACCATCCTAGCTCACTTGGAAAAGAAAAATCTAGCAGATCTGTTTAGACTGATCATTTCTGATGTTACCTAGAACTTACTTCACAGAATCTACTGGCCGAACGCCATGCCGTAGCTTCGAGTACCATGTGTGCAGAGGTTATTCCTAACTTCTTTATTTGAGAAGGCTAGTTTCTTTTCGTGAGATGCATGGATGTCTTCTAAGGCGTGTTTAATGTGCAGGTACTCACTCCGGATTTTGGATCTTCGAGACAACAGAGTGGACTCAATATCAGAACTTCGCGTGCTTGCTGGCTGTACATATCTGAAGGAGCTTTCTTTCTCTCGGGGTAACCACACCAACCCAGTCTGCCATGTTCCTGGTTACAAAAGTGCCGTGATTGCAGCCATACCTCATCTGTACAAGTTAGACGGTGAGCTACTATCAGGGCCTGTGCCTGGTGTATTGTATCAGATTCTACCGCAATTTGGGGAGAAATGTAGAAGTTATCCGGATGCTGCACTACCATCGTGGGTTTTGCAGTACGCTTCGCTTGGTAAATCGGATCCAAGCAAATATTTTCCTCCGTGCAAGGATTCAGACGAGTCGCAGCCAGAAAAGGCTCGCTCCACATCACAGCCACAGTTGTCGGTACTCCGGGAACTACCGAACGTAGTATCTCCACGCCAGGATGGCTCAGGAAGTAACCTTGCTCACATCACGACATCAGAAGGTCAACATTGCACGAAAGCACCACCTAGTAGATACTCGGGTTGTCAGCGAAATCTGACACGGAATCCTTCCCCTGGGTCAAAATCCGTTGAAACAAATCAATGTGGAGAAGCCACCAACGTTCAACCTGCTAATGTGCAGACATTAGGTTGGGGGGATCAGCCTAGCTCTGCTCCATGCACTGGAAGGCCAAGTCTTTCTCATGATGGGGGCTGGGGTAACAGTGAAGATTCAGACCGGGAAGGTTTAAGAACTGACGAAGAACTCGAAGAAAATAGATTCTCGTGCACCACAAGACCAGGTTTGTCTGTAACAGATCATTCTCTCAATGGGTTTTATAGAAGGAGATGGCCGAATACAATGCCCACAAAATATGTTCCTCCACCCGCTCGACGTAAGAGGGTTAAGTTTCCTGAGGTTGGTGATGATGGACCTTTAGAAAATCTTGAACAGAAGATACTTGACCTGGTGCATGAATTAGCTCTTGCTAGAAGAGGTACAAAACGAGGACTCAGCGCCAACTCATCCACGGTGATTGACAACGAAATTGTTGAAGTTTCTTTAAGCGATGATTGCGAAGGTGATAGAGGCCGCTGTACGAGAAAGGGCAAGGAAAGCCGCTGTCACTGTCGAGAAGAAGAAAAACAGTCCAGCAGTAGTGATACTTCAGACAACCACGAGCTAAAGTCAAAGAACAAAAGCACACGACGTGTTCGGTGGTCTGACGAGGAAAGTGGCAGAAACGACTCGGGAGATTCCATGGGGCGATGGTTGATATTGGTCCAAAGGTGGATGGCAAGGATGGTAAGTCAGGGAAATTCATCCAGGATCTTATGCGCTTTCCTTCTACATGTTCTGCCTAAAGTAGACCATGCTAGTGACGGAACCACCCCTAATTACAAGAGGTATTTGCAAAGTACCAAGAGCTGTCTTGACGCTCTTGTTGTTTTCCTGCTCTGCCTTCCTCATCTGCCATTGATTCGATATGAGCTTCTCCGGCTAAAAACCATCCATGTTGTTTCATCCGATGACGCATCCTTGCATTTATTGACCCTGAAGCTAATGAATACTTCTTGCTAGCCAGAATCTCACAACGTCAGACAATTCAACATCTGGAGCGGAAGGATCTGAACTCCAAAAGGTTCTACAATTGTTAAAGGAAGAGGTCAGTCATGCACGTGCGACAGTCTGATGGTCCTTACCTAGGTTCAGTTGATCCGTTCAGTCGATATCTGAAAGGAAGCTTTAATCAAATCACTTCATGAGCAGCCTTGAACTTAATAGTAGTGAACATAGGTTTTGAAGGACCTTAATCTCCACTAGTAGACTTCCAGTTGTGTAAGTGGTAAAATTTAAACAACCTGCAAATCATTCACGTACATGAAGGATGGAATGTTTATACCATATTCTTCAAAACATTTGAGCTTGGTGCTTCCTACATGTTGATGGAGAGCAGTCAAAATAGCCTCGTCGCAGCCCGTGAAAGCACTGGTAACTGTCTGTCAAGTGAACCAAATTTGTGCACAGTATATTGCAGGTGAAGCACCTTCATCAGGCGGTGGTGTCTTTGAATTCTGTTCCCAAAGTTGAAGAAGCTCATACGCGATCAGAGGAACCAGCTGAGATCATAAGCAATTCTAAAGATGAAGAGAAGGATACAAGAGATTCCAACCACCTGGGAAAGTGCATGGAAGATCAGCTTGCTGAAACCAATCAGAGATTCCATGACGAGAAGAACGATCTGTCCAAGAGACTTGACGCGCAAAGGCAGGCAGTTCTGGAACTTGAGACAGTTCTCAAGGTAGTAGTAGGGTGCATTCAGCAAGGGCTTTGATCACTCTAATTGACTGATCCTGATGTGAGATGTGCTTGTAATGTTCGTTCCACAATTTCAGTATGTAAACTGCACTGACCACAGGCTAACTGCGACATGTAGTCTAGACATCTGCATGGCAAGAAGAACCAACTTGATATTCTAATCATTCCAAACGAATGCACTCGGATCAGCAAAAGTTGGTAATTAATTTACACCAAGCACGGATCAACAATGTAACTCTCAAATTTGTGTGACAAGACTGCGTAAGAATCATTTGAGCCAGTCAAATGACTGCAACTTCGCGATGAGGTGTATGGTCCACGGAGTTGTAGTTATGACCTGTCCACTGATATTTGAACTACCACTTCACTTGAGTAATGCATCAAGAAAATTCCGAACTCATGAATATTAAGTTGAAAGCAGTGGGCCTATTCTTCTTGGGTGGCTCTGCAGGAAAAGAATGATAAGTTGCAGCACTTGCTCAGACAGGTAAAGCAAAGTTTTCCTAGTCAAAGAAAAGACCCGGACGTATGCCCGGAGGACTACATTCGTGAGACGATCATTTCCTCCAAAGCAGACATATATTCCATGGAACAATCTCTTCAGAAAGCTACTGTTGCAGCCCAGGTACAGTGAAGTTGACCAGACTGGCTTGACGATTAATCTTCCACTTGAAATATCGAACTCTTCCCGTTCTGGTCAACAATTCTCTTGCCTTCCTACTTGATACACAGGTGATGGATGGGCTGCCTTCTGTGTACCACGAGGGTTCTCCAGTATTTGAACCATAAGTTTAGGTAAATTATCTCGCAGGCAGCAATATTTAGTGCTCCAACAGAGACTTCAGACCGTGATGGATCAGGGTAACCTTTGCTTAGCTGGAGCCATGGGAGCCAGTATCTTAAAGTGTCTCAGACGAAAATGCAGTAATCCTCGCGAGCAGGATAAGTGTTCTAATCTGCAAGTCTTCATTTTCTCGGCGTTCGTGGGTTGTTGGGACCCAGAGTGCAAAAGCAGCCCTTTTGAGTGCTACAACCGACAAGGAGAATTCCAAGCAGCTTGTGATTTCTATGTACAAGGCGTTGGACGAGGAACGTGCAAACCTGAAAGTGTGCAAGTTAGAGCTGGTATGGGATGCATTCTCACTTCCGTCCCAGTCAACGCTGGAGTACAGAGTTGTAGTGCAATTCTGTACAACGAAATCTTTTCGCTGTTCAACCTCTTGCTATGAGTGAGATCTTGCATTAGCACCGTCAAATTGCCTAGAAGCTAAGTGGTGAAGGAACCAATGCTTGTTGAGCTAACTGAGTGCATTATTCACGCATGTTGATGTAGTATGTCCTCTTGCTGGTGACTTCCGGAACTTTCGCTATACTTCGTTACAAACATATCTTGATTAATGCTTTCATATATAGTACGAATACGATTGACGCCTCGCAGGACCATGATGCATGAAGGTTAAGACTCCGCAAAACTCAGAGTCTAATTTTAAGTCTCCTTCCAACGTGGGGTTGAAGCGGAAATTTTGCTGCAAGCGAACAGAAGTGGTGTATCCTTCTCGGCGAATTTAATAGTCTCTAGAGCTTACACAAAATGACACGGGAGTTGAAGTTTCCATGATTGCCGTGAAGAGAAGATGACGAGTAATTAGATTGGCTTCTTGTGCTTAGTAGGAAACCTGCCAGTCACATTGCCTGGAAATCACGAAGGAGAAGGAGAAGTCGAAACTGGAACTTGAGAAGATGCTCGAAGAAAAGCAGAAGGAGCTCACACTTGTAAAAATGTGGGTAATCCTTCACTTCTCCATCGTAATTGCTAAGCATACCTACGAAGGATCTACATATTGAGTGTATTTTAAGATACTAACGGTCAACACTGTACAGAGGATAGCTGAATTCTACCATAAAGCGATCTTTGTTCCTTCTGAGGGATCACACAGAATCTTCCAGGCACTCGCTTTTCTATGATTTTATGCCTGCCGGATCATTGAAACAAGAATGAAACTGGTGTTTCCCTGATTTTCTTGAGAGTCTGGCTCACTGGTGTGAACTCACTGGCATTGAGAAATCCCTCCAGACTATTGACACTGCCTCCTTGTCGTCGGTTAGGCTACATAAGCAGGAAGTTGAAAGCATACGTGCCCTCGGGTTGGAACTTGGGAGAAGCCAAGGTATTGCAATGGCAGAAGAAAGTTCAGCGCTACTTCGACATACTATGCGTGCGGAACTCTCGGGTAGAAAAAACGAGCTTAATGAAGCTCGCAAAGGTAGAAGTCAGGAAATTTCGAGGACTAGAAATCCTAAGATACATATTACCGTTACTGACTTGTGAATATATAGACATCTTTGTTGTAGATCGAATGCAGAAGCTGATTTGGATATGTCTAACAAGGAATTAGTCCATGACCTGACGAATCTTTACTGCATCTAACAACAGAGAAAATGAAAGTAAGGCAACACATGGCCTCTCTTGAGAATGAACACAAGAAAGAAGTGGCAGAGCTAAAGGAAGTGATAGAGAGATTTCACTCGAAGGTCAGATCTAGGCTCTATACCCAGACCTAAAGCATTTATGGCTTTTTCCTCGCTCGTTTTGTGAGCATTTAAGTGAGCTCAAACTGCGGATAACATCTATACAATAAACTAAATTCACGTCATAAACATATATTTTAGTCTCACTTGTGAGCTTGTGAAGTGCAATCTCACTCTTACGTCAGGCGGATCACCCGTTTGGAAAAACAGTGTTAAATGCATAATGAAGATTGATGCACATGGAAGAGTGCATTGTCCTATACATACATATCTAGGATCAGTTAAAAGTTCGACCTAGAGGAGAAATGGAGTCAAGGGGATCCTGGATAATCCCTTGGTTGGTTCCCGGTGATCCAGTTTTAGTTGGAGCCTCCTGAGTCTCTCTGCTCACATCCTACTGAATATTGGCCAAACCTATGGCCCGTGCTCACATACACTGTGCCTTACGATGCTCGCCAGCGAGTGCTAGCGAGCATAACAAACATAAGACCTCCAGTTTCTTTGGCCGCTCAACGGTCTATAAATTAATCACTGGAACTCATCGTGTGGAAATAATTCCAGGAGCAAAGCAAAGACTCTTTGATTCGGGAGCTCTCCGATGTTGTGCGGTCACAGGTGCATATTCTTTACAGAGAATTTTCTGATAATGTTTGTCAGGCAGACTTTAAACTTATGACATAAATAAACTACGGGGCACATATGTACGAGGTTGTTACTGACGGAAAAACTGGTCCAGTCTTCAGTTTTGGGTAGAGCTCTTGGAATTTTTCTCGAACACATCAGCTCATGTGCACGTATTCGTTTGCAGAAGGCACAGTTACAAGCTGTGAACTTCGGTGTGGATAAATTAGCCATAGCTGAGAAGGTGTGTTAAACCTGCCTGGTGTAAGCATTGGTCTCACCATTTACTTGTCAACCATCAATGTCCAACCCAATCCACATCGTGAGGCTCTTGGCTCCCGGCAATACAGTTTATAAGGTCTTGCATATGCAGCCAGATAAAGACTGCCATCGAAGGGATAATTCCATTAAACAGATGTTTCGCATCAAACTATTTTCTGCTGGAAAATGTTTGTTATTGCTTGGGCGTTCCGGTACCACGTTGAGTCTGTTCATATCTTAACTCAAGAGTCCGCATACTGTATTGAACAGGAACTGCAGAGGAGGCAGCAGGAAATCAGCGACTTGAAACTCGAGACCTCTAGGTGCGATGAGCTTGTTCAGAAGGTTGAAAGTCTGCAGCAGAAAATGGCGGAAGTCTCCCAAGATGCAAACGACAAGGCGGAGAATGAAAGGAAGTTACTCTCGAAACTGATGTCACTACAGCAGGAAAACACAGAGCTTGCTTCATCCATTAAAAGGCTCGAAGTTGCGGAAGATGCTGTCAAGGTACTGATTGCCCCGTGTGGTTGCTTTCTTTGTGTATATTCATCGTTTCTAACGTGGTTTGGACGTTCCCAGCGTTTCCCTTAGGATAATTTTCTTTACGAGCTGCAAGTGTCCGGTGAGGAATAACAAATTCCGTTTAGTTGTGTTTTAGTATCTGGAGATTCCGTTGGCCGCAAAACTTATTTTCTTCTCAAGTTTCGTAGTCCCATAGTTCAAGGTTTTGCGAACTTGAAGTCGCTCAATTCAGTTAAGAGCACTGCAGCAGCGAGTAATTAAGGCGTGTATTATTATTATATACATCGTTAATACATCGTTAGATGTTCTGTTCCCGACGGATGATCCTGAAGGGCGGTGCCTTTCATGTTTAAGTTGTATATGTCCATGTGATTCCAACGCCTTGGTCAATACTTGTTGACCTCGGAGTTCTTAGCTTGAGCTTAAGAACCCGTGTTTGACGGACATGAATGGTGTCCTCCGAAGAGAAAGACGTACTAGGAACCATTTCTTTGTCTACTACTTTTGGAAGGTAGAAAAACACCAAAAAAGACGCTCCACTAAAAGCCAGTGACTCCACTGCACAGATTGGGGGCACTTCGACCGACTTATTTCTGTTCAACTTTATATCACTCCCAGCAAGTTCAGTGTGACAAATCTCCTTTACTGCAGAACTCTAGAAACACTTTAGGGCACAAATTACATTTGGATCACGTTCTCCGCGTTATTATTCCAAACACATCAGACAGGACTTCGTCACAGGAGGGAGTGGTGAATTATAAGATGCGTGACATCAGCTGTCCAACGCACGCCTAGTGTTGTGCCTAGCTGCAGTTTCCTGAGCGAGAAGCCTGTTCCAAGCTTGTCTGAACTTACTTTTTCAGAGATGTAGTGTCCAACTTTTGACTAGCTGTATACGATGTGATGCAAGAATCGAGATTTCCAAGAGCTTATGCTAAGTTCTTCTTGGTGGATGAGTAAGCTGGAACCAAGAATTTTCCTTAGTTCGGCGGTGCAGGTCCAGGAACGAAACCTATTCATAAACGTGGAGGGTGACATAGAACTGCAGAAAAACTGGATGGATGTAGCGTGGAAACGTATGTGGAGGAACCAGAAAGTGCCTCAGAGAGAGCTTTTAATCAGGCAAATTACTGGTTCATAACACAGATGCCGCATAAGAACCTGTTTATCACATGAAAATTGTAACTTTTACAGGGATACACAAGCTCTAACTTTCTTTTCTTGATTCTATTGCAGATAAAGAACACAATGTTGGAGAGCCAGAATGAAAGAATAAGGGACCTCAAGGATGAATTGTCGGAAGCTAGGGAAGCTTTCAGCAGGGTTGTAAAGACATCCGAAACTCTTGAAACTGATTGGATCATGCGCCTGCAAAATGAAGTTGAGAAGGTATTCTTCGATGTCCTTGCTGAGCTGGGTACCATCTGCAGTTCTGTGGAAAGGGCCACCAATAACTTGGTGCACAGACTTCCGGGGTTCAGTTGTAAGGTTGTAAAGATAAGACGAAGATGGTAGTTACTGTAATTCCTTTAAACCATACTGTAACTTATGTGATGGTAAGCATAGACTCTGACATGTATGAAGATTCTATGCTGCATAAAGAGAGGAAAAATTGATGAAAATGAGATTTTGTCGTATCTTCCGCAGGGCGAAGATTTACGCACGGAGTTGAATAATCGAACCTTTACAGTGGACGCCCTAGAGGAGAAGCTGAAAATGGAAAGAGTGGCAAAACTGGCAGCAGAAAAAACTTCCAAGCTTTTACAGCAGAAGGTAGAAGAAAAGGAGGAAATGCTTAGGTGAGAATCTTACGCAGACATGTTCACGTCCCTTACGGATCAAAAACTGTGAAACCGCACTCCAGCATGGCCAGTGCATGTATGCAGAAGCCTAGGTGTGCAGGTATATCTGTTCTGTAGCACTTGACTCTACCTGGGCATGTTCGTCGCAGTGCAAATATGCGTGTAACACGAATTAAGATCATGGTCTCCAATTCGAGAAAGCATTGACTTGCAAACAACCTGAGAGGTTCCAAGCGACGACAGTGCTCATCTGTCTAAATATCTCATGTAAACTGAATATCATGCACATGACGGCATGGTAATTCTATTTCTTATTACCTCGTGCTCTTGAACTAAATTAAACACGTGTGCATTAAATGTTGGCAGATATGTCGAAGATGAGATATCCCAAGTGAAAACTCTTTATGACAATAAAGTGAGAGCTACTGCAGTTGAGCGAGACCAAGCAATGGAGGAGCTGGGAAAAGCACGAAAGGTTGCAACTGTGATCCAATCTACTTTGTTTATTCGCAGCTCATCAAGGTTGACACAACTCACAAGTTCTACACTAGACAACATCATGATTCCATTTCAGCGGTTAGACAACACTGTTTAACCTCTTTTGGGTAACAGACAGGTGCACCTTAACCCCCGTAAGAAAACACTGTGTAACAGAAACACTTGTTCACTGATTTCAAAGATGAGCGGAATTTGAGTGGAGCACTTTCTCGAAACCGCTGAACGTAACAACGACCTTAATTAGGCAGGTGAATGTGACTCGGAGGAGAACAACACAAGGACAATCGGATCAGCACTAAGATCAGGGTCTGAGCATCTAGTAAACAGTAGTTTATGTGTAACAACAGTAGATTATCGTCTGTACGTTCCAGTGAACATTTATTCATCATCACCTCATGATCATGCTCGGGTCAAATCTAACTTAAGCACTGCCGGGAGTCAAAAAGCAAGACGCATGCTTGTAATCGTCAAAATTTTAAGTTGCACTTGGTCTGTGCGTTGGCACTGACCAGGAGATGGAGCAGATGAAGGAGGAATTACTCGAAGAAGCCAAAAAGGGACGAGAACTATCCGTCGAAGCACAAAAAAAACGAGACTTACTGCAAGCGATGAGTTCGCTGCAGGTATCTCAACTCATTATGGTTCTAGTTGCCTACAGTGCTGTCAAACTATGTTTTACTCTGTACAGTGAACGCACTTCTACTGGTTCAGGCGAAACCTCATCATTCAGAATCACCACACGGACAGACTCGCAATCGTCATTGACTGCATAAACTAATTTCCCATGGAATCCTCATGAGGGAACAAAGAGGTTCCCTCATGCTACCAGTACCCCTGTTTACCGCATCCAGGTAGGATAAGGATTCAGGAGTCGTCCATCACTTTGCAAACATGGTTGGCATGTTGTCCATATGTAAGATACCAAGATGCGGACGAATGCTTTGATTATAGGCTGTAACAGTAGAAAGCTAAATTATGTATCGCAGAACCAAGTAGACGATCTGAAGGCGACAATATCAGATAAGGATTTTCAGCTGAAGGAATCTGGACGGAGAGTGCTGGAGTTGGAGAGTCAATTGGACTGTCGTACACTTGCTATGGAGAAACAAAAGGCTGTAGCTTCTTTGAAGGTACGGACGCTATTTCCGTTCTAGACGCGTTATTCATGTCATCTAAAATGTCGCCGTCCGGAATAATGAGACATTGCTAATAGGGGAAAATGTGGGTTGACCTGAGTTCGTGATGGACCTGCTAAGAACCTTCAGAGTGAAGGTTCTTATTACTTTAAGTATTTGTCTCCTATTTGGGCCTAGACTTTTGGGACCTAATGGCGCACAACGATCTCGGTGCAGCCGTCTACTGGCCTTAGCAGGACTTTCCGAGTTAGAACTAATGTCCTTGACTCAGCGCCGCGTCTATACGCCGAAGCATATAGTAGCCCCATATACATATGAACTTCTATATCAACTGTCCTCCAGGGCAAGAGATGATCTACTGGGGTAACAAAATCAGAAACAACAGAATAAAAGACCGCATACTCCAAAGCTGTACAGAGTTCTGGAAGCAGACAATCAGATCCTGCTGCAGCGAAACCCTCTTCAGTCTCGGTCTCAACTCACCAAGTTGGCAATATGGATGAAGTCCTAACTTGCAGATGATAAGGCTAGGCCAAACGCTTTCGCTTTTCATTGGTGCCTGGGGTTTCCTTCCCGCTTTCATGTTTTGATTTCATTCATATGTCCTCTGCATCAGTACAATGATGCAGGGTGATTTCCTCACAGCGAACAGTCCGCTGGACATTCCAGCTTTGCTGGAGTTGTGCAGCAACTAACCAGGTCTTGGTCACAAGACAGCACGGCTCGGTTGGAGAATGGTGAAAAGTCATAGTCTTGGCATGTCATATAATCTCTCGAGTCCCCTCAGGTTTCCGCACCTATAGCCCTTTTCCCTGGACAAGCAGATCCCTTCTTTTCCTCTTCCCAAGTTCCCAACCGTCTCTTCCCTTTTCATCTTCAGAAGAATCCCTTTCCCGGAGTTCACATGATTCAAGTGGAAGGCTTGACTTCACTTCTGTGGCAGACGACCATACGAACGAGGGCACAAGATGTGACCAACATCACACATTTACATTAATTTAATCGACCATGTTGTTGCCTTAACAGCGTTTCTGTGAGCCTGGACACTATCTGTACGGAGTGAACAAGTGTAGCAGAGTGGGGAACTGTCCCAACCAAACACAAAGTATGACGCAGCTTAATTTATAGCAAAGCCTGTCGCACGTTCTTCCCATTATTTGCAGGGATTTTGTCTCCTCCTGTCAATGGGTATTGAACTGGAGCTCGTAAATCCACACTTGGTTTTTGCCACTGCCTTGCAGATGTTGACCAACATGAGCAATATAGGTGTGTACCAATAAACAGTTAAGCAGGAACGAAAGCTGAAGGTTGTAGCATGGTTTATTCATGTATGAAGGTAATACTCCCTGGCATCGAAGTAGAAAGAGGAGAAACTCCAAACTAGAACCAAACTAGAACCATTAGAGAGGCAACTACTGCATATCTAGAACTGACTATGCTGAACTGACATGTATGGAATTTCACAGGTCGAACAATTGCGAAGAGTTTTAGAAGATCTAGGTGATCTCCAGTAGAGACTAGACTTCTCGACTTCGAGAACAAAACTAAGACTTCTACAGTTCTCGAGATTACAAGTATGATCCAGCGATGCTAGCGAGGTACTAGGTGGACAAGAAGAAATTTCTTGTCCAAATTAAGTAAATGATCCTGGCAAGTATCAATGAAGGTTTATCTTACCTTCCAGTATCATGTCTGTAGGTCCTGGAGAACCTGTAAAATACGGATGGGGATGCCTTATTCACAGTACTTTACAAAAGGTTGCACAGTTTACATTCTTAAGAGTAATCAGACGGAGTAATCAAACGTAAAGGTAATCACGGGTTCTAGTTGCAGAACTCGTGTCACCCGCTGTTGATACTGACACAAACTAGTTGCGGAGGAGGCCTCTGACCTATCGGATGTTTCTAAAGCTACGATCACGGTGCACGGCGCACTACATGTACGTAGAGTTCACATTCCAAAGGTCAGAAATTACTGGTCCTTCTACTAGAGTTGGCCAAATTGATTGTTGTGGATTTTCAGCATAACTGTTCAGCAATTCAGCGATAAGCCGATCATGCTCAGTGAATGAGACGGGGGGCACGCGCCCTGTCTCTGGACGTGCTAGTACACCAACGTCGGCAGGAGAAACCTCACGATGGACAGAATAATTGTTGTCGTCTTCTTCCAGGCGAGGAAGGCTCAAATCATCTCTGACGCACGGCGGCAGGTGGTAGTTGAGGTCCTGCTCTTGGGCCATGGAACGGTGATCTGTGTACGTCGCGAAACAAGGTTCTTCCTTCACAGGAACTGTCAGTTCCGGCCATTCGACATCAGGTAACTGGGACACGTCAGGAAGCTCCCGGGGTGGTACGTTCCTCTCTTTGATGAACATGTGACACGCCACCCATTGCTCATCCTGCAGACAACAATATATAACACAAGGAGAAAATTATAATCGATAGCAGTGGCACGAAGGGAGGTGAAGTTTCTTCGGATCATTCTCTCAATGCATCATGCGGCCTCATAGAGACAGTTCCTCCGATCTTTGCAAGAAATCTCTTGTACCTTGCGGCGACTGGAGCGGAAAAGGACATGTCGAAGTTTCAAACTTCTGAAACCTTCATCTTGTGTTGTTACTCGTCTAGTCTCACCAAACTGAGACACGAAAACTAACCACAACTACAACCCATAAGAGTATTTAGGAGTTTACCCTGACCGTGGAATCTGGGTCCGCCTCAAGTCGATATTCGTGCAAAATCCAGTCGGTTTTGTTGCCATTAGGAGCTCGCCCTTCATAAAACACCAAAGCTTTGCGGTATCCGATGACTCGCTTGTATTTGTCCCTTAGACTCATCTTTCCGTAGATCGGTTTGTCACGGCCCGTAGCTTTCCAAAACCCTCGCCTTGTTGCTCTGTTTGAACGTTTGCCATGACGATACTTCTGCTCCTTCTGAGTGTAGAAGTACTGATTCAACTCATCTGCATGAGTGGCTCTGATGCTACAAGTCTCCGGAATGTCTGCATTGGAGACCACAAAAATGAGTTGAATTGCAGTATCTCTCCTGGAAGAAACGCCCGTGAATGAGAAGCAGCAAGTTCTGGTACCGAATCACTACGAGTCCACTTCGAGCACAGATGATGCAACTTTATTATACTAGCTACAGAGAGGCTTCTGTACTGAAATTCTATCAAGGAGAGTCAAATGATCTAACCATAACCAGAGAGGAGGGCCGGAAATTACCTTTGATTTCCCAAGGTTCAACTTGGGAGAGATCAATCTCCCGCAGCACATCAGAGTCTATCACATCACAAATGTCCTCGGGCTCGAACCTACTCCGATCTTGCCTCTGTCGTTTCACCTTTTTACCAAGATTTGTGATAAGCTCAGCACCCGTCGGGCGAAAGTGCCAGCCCCAAGGAAGTTTGGCTTTTGCATTAATAGGACTGATGCATGGCTGGCTAGTTTCCGGTAACTGACACCCATGGCCGCCGCTGGTTGCAGTATAATGGGTTGACATCTGCCAAAGAAAGTTGGGAGGGTAAGAAAAACATGAGCAGACTTGTTGGTACCTTTGAGCAATTTTGTGAAAACAGTAGTGATGGAATCCACAAGATTGCCTTGAAGCGAACATGCAAGGTTTGTGTCAAGTCTCGAAAACACTCCGGAAACCGCTCTAGTCCTGTATTCGGACTGTCACCTAGCTATAAACGTAGTGACTTAGTGCAGACATAGATAAGCTACCCATGTCTGCGATGTCTCTTACCCGGATATCGGATTAGACACGAGCAAACGAAGAACGCCAGACTACTGGATCTAGTAACCGAAGTCAACCATGACAATGATGACCGACATCCGGCCGTCCTTTCCAACGTCAATTTGTCCTCTCGGTGGAGCTGTCGTGTCTGCAGGCATCTAAAATTGCGCGTCTCAATATAGCGACTTGGCTTGGTCATGGAGTCCAGAATATCTCCCAAACGCTGGGGCGCAATGCAATTGAACAGTCTTCATGGCGTCCATACTATAAGTGTCGTCAACCTAAACCTAAGCGGAAAGCGGTGTCCTTTCCGGGTCGCAAATTAATGTTCTACCATATCCAAGTGACAGTTTCTTCTTCCTGACCCTCTGACCCACACAATGCTTAGAGTTTCCTAAGAGTTCAGGGATCCCACGGCATAATCATGAGTCACCTCCCATATTTCTCAATGTTCACAGCCAACGTTTCTACTTCCTTGCTGGCCCCGAATTCAGACCTCTCTAGCTCTAACCACGAGAAATAGAACCCCTCCTCCCACCTGTAGCCAAACAGAATTGTTGATCTTCGTGAAATATAGTACACGCAAGATAGTGTCAGGATCTACAAGACCAATGAACCGCGTGATTCCTAGCTCGAGTGATACTTTGAACTATTTTGGCGCTATGTTGCAATTGCAGTATGTATGAGAGAGTGTACTAAAGTGAGACTGCACTCTTGACGAAGTGAGGCCTAGGGACTAATCTCGAGTTGGTAGGGGGACAGTGGACTCGCACTGATCCGAGGACTTGGGAAATATAACCGCGTGGTAATTCCATAGCTAAAAGAATCAGAGCTATATCTGAAGCTTACTCGATTATTATGGCATGCAGGAGGGAGTTCATGACAGTACCGATGCGCGTCAACAAAATGACCGGAAAAGGAAACGTGTCCGGGATACAGTGTAGCTAAAGCTCGTGGAAAACTTCACAATGGTGCAGCATTTTCTATACAGGCAAGGAGAATACAGATTGTTGGGTCTGACCTGACCGCAGAGTGCGTAATCCAGTCGGTACACAATTCAGGTTGCTGCTCTCGTTCCTTCTCACTCTTCTTCTCCTCGTTCCTCTACGCCCTGCGAAAACGAGGAATCCAACTATATGATACAAGAAGCCGAGGGACCGCGCAGCCGCAGAAGGAGTGCCAGGCGAGATGGGGACTACGACTACTACGAAGGAATGAAATCTGATCTAATGATTCGGAGGGATGATGAACTAGATGGAATTTGCCAACGACAATGCTCAGACAAGACCGCCAGCAGACATTATCCAACAAAGTATTGGCAGGCAGCAAGCCACTGATATAGAAAGACTACGCTGGCTATGCGAGGTCGGGAGGAGAGAGGAGACCGGAGAAAACAGCTTCCTAGCTAGAGCGAACAAACAGGAACCGATATAGACAGAAGAGGAGGAGCAGGAGAAGCAGCAGACAGGGAACAAAGAGAGGAGTCGGTCCGGGCGGGGGGGCGAGCGAGAGAGAAGCGACGAAAGGTAGGCAGGCAGGAAGAAGAAGGCGGGTGGACCGGAGAGCTACTCCCACACGCTAACGCAAAAGCGAACGATGAGTAAAAACGTGAGACTATTAACAATGAGGGAGCAGTGAAACGCCGATACAACACTCTACTACTACTGCTACGACCACTAAGACTACTCCTAGCAGCAAATAGAGAGAGAGAGTTTAAGGCACAAACTCAGCCGCACTCTCTCATTCATTAACATGCCCACTCCTCGTCTTCTACACTTTCAGACTCTTCTCAGTCTTCTCTTCTCTTCACTCCACAACACACAATTATCCCGTACTCACTCACCGCAATTGCACACTCGAGAGTCTGAAATGCGTCTGAACTCCCGTCCCGTCCAGCCACCAGATCTGCTTCACCACCCGTCCCCACCCACGAGCGAGCCAGCCACGGTCAAAACAGCGAAATGTACCAGATCCTCTCAGTTCTGAACCGAGTTATATAAAGTCCCTCCACCTCTCCCTATCTGGCTCCACAGATTGCACAGTGCTGAGAAGGGCTGCTAGATCACGTTGCTTTCTCCTCCTCCTCCTCCTTCTCTTCCCTACTCTACTCTCTTCTCTTCAGACTCGTTCAGAGCTCTATCTATGTATCTATATACTCTAAACCCACTGCCTGCCTGCCTGCCTCCCTTCCTTCCCTGCTCATGCTCAGAGTCATCATCTCCTCTCACTGCGTAACCCAGAAGAGTAAAGCAGAAGCCACGTAGGAGATGCCTGCCTGGAGGCCGTACAGAAGGAAAGATTGAGCCGCTAGCTACGACGGTAGATACTTCGGCCCCCTGCTGCCTGGCTCTAAGTTCTGAGCTCTCCCTCCTCTACTGTGCGGTCCTTCTCGCCACGCATACTTTCCCAGATGGTTAACTTACTCTTACCGTCCCAGTCCGTCCGTCCGTCCACCGACTCGTCCCGCCGGGGTCCTCCCACTTCCGCGTTAGCCGCCAGCGGCTTCATCTCCAAGGCATTGGGGAATTTCTTTCCCAGGCTGGACTCTTTTCCGTACACCAAATGCTCCCCCGCACGAATTTCTGTCCCGAATTCTTGGACGGAAAGAAAAGGTGGAGAGGGACAAAAGACATTCTAACCCACTCTTATTTAACTCCTCTCGTTTGATGATGATGGGAGAGTTCCTCCTAAACAAGTCCCACCCCATTACGGCGGCAGTACCCGTTCGTTCTTTCCTGTACTTTGCCACCTGGGCACTGCTTACAGCGGAAAACCCGGAAGCGAGGGAGCATCGGGCAAGCGGCAGCGGCAGCGGCAGCAGCCCTAGCTGCTGGGATCAGACGAGTATTGCTGTACCGCGGGTGCCCGGGCGGTTCTGGACCGGGCCGGGCCTCGGTTAAAGGGTGGGGCTGCTCGGGACTGCGGGGAGTCTCCGAAGATTTAGTAGGCCCACACGGAAAGGCGGAGGAAACGAGAGAGGAGGAACTCGGTGTAGTATGATTCGCCTCGCCTGACGTGGCGGCGGGGATGGAATATTTGGGACGTGTCGTAGTTTCATTGAAGTTGACAAGGGAAGGATAATTTATTTTCTGTACCTGCACAGGAACGAAGCATCCCTTCGGTTTATTGATTGGCGTGGACTTTTCGGCCGATGACATGGATAAGCACTCCGACAGTCCAAGACTTTTTCCGTTTCCGAGCTCACAATTTGGCAGTCATGTTCATTAATGAGAGACAGAGAGCGAAATAGACCGAAAACAGCGTTCAGTTCACCTTCTACTTCTATATGTGTCCGTTGTCTAAATTAGTCCTAGTTACAGTACTCAAGTTTAGCTAGCATGGTTAGATAATCAATTAAACTGTCGATTGATTAGATTTAGGCTGAACAAGCTTTCTCACTTGTATCCTCTACGACGCGTCTGGACCTCTACACCTATGGGTTAAATTTATCTCTTGCTGCTCCTGTTGGTTTAGCTAATCTATCATAATTAGAGAATAATATAATTATTTTATCTATTTGGTATAAAAGTATTTTCTAATATATATATTTTTCCTTGTATTATTAAGGGAGCAAAGTGCCCCGGAACTTCATCGAGCATGCATATTATTATGTAAATGTTAGTCCTTCCCTTCACTACCATTTCTCTCTCTCTATCTCTCTCCTCTCCTCAGTAGTGAATGAAAATAAATCGCTAGTTCATTACTTTCGGTCCCCACAAGCAAAATAATTACCTGAGATTTTCTACCTCTTTTCCTGTTACTATATTTTACTTTACTACATACGATTGATCTAGTGGGATCCTTTAGTTTAAATGTTAAAAAAATGGAAGAACTAAAGATCAGAAGGATAAAAAACAGCTAATTCATATACTCGGCCATCTCTCCTACAGTATTCATTTTAAATTTGATAATTTTTCTAAAAAAAATTTATTAGAGTTTAATCAATTTCATTATTTTTTTATAAAATATTAGAATTTGAACATCTTTTACAACCTACAGAATCTTCTGTTCGAGGAAGGGTATGTAGTAGAACAACATTTATACACTCGTTAATAAGGGTTTACCCTAAACCCTTATGCAGTTAAATCAGAAATGTGAGTATAGAAGGGTGGTGCGGACAGGAGCCTCGAGACTTTATAGTTTGGATTAATTTAATATTCACTTCATTCTCTGTGGCCGTGATGGAATAGGCAGGTTATATTATTATATAACTTACGAAACATATCCAGTGAAAAAGAGTGAAATGTTAAACACATATTCCCTTTAAGCTCTAAGAAAATAAGAAAGTTAACACATTTGTGAGATCTTATTCTCCTGCGCATTTTGGTATATGATAGAGTCATATGGAAATGTTCCATAGATCGTTTTTTCCTCCAAGAGGCCCGCACTGTCTAAACTCTACAGTCCGCAATGAGAATTGTTAGCTACGGATGACCAGGAGCTAACAATACTAGAAGTTTTTGGTTTGATAGCTTTAGATGTAGAGCGCATGCAAAGGAGTTTGACGATATATAACGATGGGGAAAACATGTCATGTAAAATTTGGAGAAATTCTGGCAGCAGACATGCAGAGGAGGAAAGTCATGCGTTACAAGCAACGAGCACATGCATGATACAGACAGAGGATTAGGTGAGAGGAACAACATAAGTCAAGGTACCACTTTTGTCCGCATATAGGATGTTTCCTGTAAGGGAAATCCTTCTGGCATGTGTCGTGATGTGAAGAAGATCTCGGATTCTGACTTAAAAGGAAAGTAGTTTGCATATGTGTTAAGGACCTGACATGATCTCCTGATCCTAATCCAGGTTTGCTTTCCGTTAAGTCATGTTCTCTCACGACTATCTTTCGAAGCGTTTTGCATGAAGTTATGAGGCTTTGGGTATCACTTGCATGAACTCCAGTGCATATCCACCTGAATTTGATGAGGTAGAAGCAATTTGCATCTTGAGAATGTTCCCTTGCCTTGATCTGTCTAATCATAACAACAGATAAATTGCATGTACAGGTGAGAGTTATTTAAACAAAAGTACATGCAAACAGACGTTCTCCTTTTATTTTCCCCATGCATTTTCTTTAATAGCTGATGACAAAAGCAGAACTGAAAGCTTATATCTGTGACAAATGAGCTTGTACGTAATAAACGTATGTATACGTACTTGAGAGACTTATGCTATACTTAAGTTTTACACATGAAACAAATCACAACAGAATCTGTGAAATCTGAAATAAACTCATTCTTAGAATACTCCTGTTAAGTTAGAATGACAATTAAAGACGACATATTCATGCTGGGAGCATCAAAATTGAGTCATGATAGAGAGAAATACTTTCCACATAAAGTAAAACTAATATTAATTTGTTGAGAACCAGAGAATGGTGCAAATTTTCACGAAGGGATAGCCCCGCTCGCTACTGAAGAAGAGGTCACAGAACATGGCCTTCAAAAATCCATTCAAGCTAATATTCTATCATTATTCGACAAATGCAAAACTTGATCTAACAATGATTTTGTTGTAGATTTTTATCTATCTTATTCATTTCTTAATTTAATCTCTTATAACAATGAACAGTATTCAGATTATGGACGATGGCAAATAACAGTTGGTGACAGTTGGTTTTCATGAGTTATATGTAATGACTTAACGGTTGGAATTAGGGCTCACAACGAGATATCTGTTATGAGAATAATTATGGACTTTGACTTAGATACTGTGAACTTCGAGTATATACTCTCAGAAGGTGGATGATGAGGAGATTGAAAGTAAAGAAGTCTAATTTTCTAGTCTAACAATAAGAGGGAGTCAACTGGCCGAGCCACACAGCAAGCAAGCAGTGCCCACTTTCCGCTAACCCAGGCAGGTCAACTCAGACCAGGAGGAGCTTAGGCACCTGACCAGGGTGTTGAGCGGGTTCTCCCAAAACAATTCCGGTGGTATTCGCATGGGTGGAGGCTCAAACGGAGCATCCAGTTCAGTTGAAGGCAACGCTAGCTAGCGTGTTGGCCGCATGGACTCAAAATCCCAGTAATAAAGAAGGTAGTATTAGGGCAGGGCCGGAGAAGTGCACCTTGATTGCCTCATATGGCGGAAACGACTTACCGTCCGATGCTCCGAGGGATAATCTCAGTTTATAGATTGATGTCATCCATCCGTGAAAATAAAAGCAGAATCTGTTCATCAGATCCCGTCGGGCCCCATACGCATACCATCCCTCCCATTCATCGGCGGACTGGGTGAGGCCAACAGTGACTGCGCTGAGCGGATCGTCATGCGACGCTAGATCAGTTCACTACAGTAGATTTATAGTTCATCTGTAGATCGAAAAGGAATGATCGCTCATGTTGCGGATGTAGTAGAGTTTACGTAGTCGGTGGTACTCCTGTACTACTACGTCGGTTTCATTAGAATATGAAGCCCCGGCCTTCTGGGAGAAGAGTGCTCCTCCCGCTGCCTGCTCCAAAGCGAGGATGGTAATCCGATCGCCGCAGGTCCGGAAAGTTACATGACTCAGCTTCCAGAAGTACTGCTATCTGTGCACTCCAGACCTATGTCTTTTCCCGAATCGGGGCGAAATTTGCGCGGCACTGGATTTAAGTACCACTGCCCAGGGCGGCCTGCGCGGTACACAAGGCAAGGGCCCGGGAGGAGTCGTCTGAACTCTCTCGCTTGTTCTTGCGGGACAAGTTGCGGACTTGCTCATGAATCATGATGAGGTTTGCAGGGGCGTTCGTTTCCATCGACTGACGAGGGCCCCATGTAGAAAGAAGGTTCCGGCAATGGCTGGCTGGCCCCATTCTTGGAGCCCTGAAGTGCTGTTGTTTCTCTTGTGCCGGGTGGCTGGAGAACTCCGGAGTCGGGAGATGTTGCGGTCGAGGCCCCGCAGCAAATCTTGGTGTGTAGCAGCAGTTTGGGCTTTTGAAATGAAGTAGAGTGCTTTGGATGGTTTCACAGCCAAGCCTAGAGACATACACTTTTAATAGAAGGACTTGTTGGTTGCTTGCGGGGAGGAACAGCATATGAACCCGTGGGGAAACACTTAACTTGCATAAGTTTCTCCTCCACCTCCTCTGATGGATTATCTGCTTGCAACACTTATCCGTAATATGTTAAGGGACATAGAATCAATCATGGACCTATCTGCGGGGGATATAACCTGGATATGTGCCAACTGGATGTATGCAAAGTTGGCTTACTTGGTCGAAGAAGAACCCCGGATCTCACGCTAGAAGATAAACCTCCTAGCATGGAATGTTGTTATCGAGCATGTAGCTGCAGCTAGAGAAGCAGCATGAAAGAAAGGGGATTAGCTACTCGAATCATTTCCCCTTTTATGCCTAAGTTGGGGCTGTGCTGTTTATATTGGGAAAGAGGCGTCAGGCATGGAATTTCAAACAACAGACCGTCTTGCTGAAAAAACTAACGATGGCATTTTGTTCAGAGGTCCAACACAGACAAACGCAGGGGCAGCAGATAACAAACTGAAGACATCGGAAGGACTAAGATTGGAAGGCAGTAGACCTGATGGAATCGGATTCTCGGAATCGAAGAACTACAGTAGACACAAGACAAGAAAGAATCGAGGCGGCTTTGGAAACAGGACCCAGGGGAAGTGAAACTGGAAGTAGTGGTTCGGTAAACTGATTGATTTACTTGCCTCTGCAAACATGACGAAATGATTCGCGGAGGAAATGATCCGTGCTCTTTTGCAAGCGTTCATGAAACAATATATTTTAAATAAGTGAGAAAGGCTGTTAGCCTAGATTGGATGGGTCCCATTAGTCCTTCCAACTAATCACGCGACACAATGAATAGCAAACGGATGGAAAGACTCCATCAAGCCTTACAAGAAAAGAAGGACCCGAAGGGCCAAGACTTCCAACACCAAATGACAACATTCTTTTCTGCCAGCCTAAAGATCAACTGAATGCAATCCGCTAGCTTAAATCTTGTTACATCTTGGGAGTTTGCTTCCGGCGACTTCCTCTCCCATCTCGTACTCCTGGACGTGCTGAACAACTGACTGTGGTTACATGGGACTGAATCTAAGAGCAGAACGAACTGAAGTACGATTCCCTGAAGAATGGAATATGGACATTGGAAGACGCTCTTGCGAAGCTCTCACCTACTCCCTGGCAGAGTCTGCCTGCTGCTGCTGCTGCTGCCCCGGTGGAAAACAATTCCTCCGATAGATAGCAGGTACTGTACAAACGAATCGCGCTCTCGATGAGTTCGAACCCGGTCAGATGGATGCAGTTAATATGTGCACGAAGGCAAACTGTCATGAGTAGAACCGGTGAACATCATAATGCTCCAATCCTCAGCACTCTACAAAACAATATAATGACGGACCAGGGCGACACCGTCGTCGCCACATCTTCTTGCTTTCGATCCTCTGCATGAGCATAGGAGCGACGGCGGGAGTAACCGGAACACGGTTCCTATTCCGGTTATCCGTCCTCGGATTGGCATCCTCTCCGAGTGTTACCTTTTGAATATTTGCACCGCTGAAGCATCCCGGAAGAAGAGTCCTTCTGAAGTCGCGAGCTTAGAACTGAGGCCGTCGCAAAACAGAATGTTAGGACGCGCGACGAGGACACTTCCTGCCTTGAGAGAGACAGAAATGTAGAAAGCTTCACCCATGCGTTGCTGTGATTTGACAAGCTTTATCAGATTCGCCTAACGCGTCACATTCCAAATCTGGTAGAGGGGTGAAAAGCGGTACAAGTTTCGAGGAGTCAGATTCCGACGCCGTACTTTGATAACTTTGGTCACTGCAATCCGGCCGGGAAACGTATGGGATTTGCAACTCCATGTTGCAGTTTTATATCCCCTTTCCGGTCTATTATTAATACTGGAAAGCGCTGGAGCAGCGGTTTAAAATACAGAACTTCAGAACAGATCGCACAGAAAAACTAGCGGTGCAGAAAACGGATTCCAGGGGAAGGCTCTGTTCTTTTGTTTATTCCACGGACAGCCTTATTTTCGTTTCTGCGGTTTAGGGAATTCTGAGAATATGCATGATAGACGTACAAAACACACTAAGTACAGCACCACGTGTGTTGGCCGGTTTGAATCATATGTTATAGCATTGCAGGCCCCCCCCCCCCCCGCCTAGATTCATCAGAGTCCTCGTCTCGAGCAGCTATTTACTTGACAGGCACTGTGCGCGCAAATACTTACTTTGACAGGTTTCTCACGCACAATACAATACTTGACAGGACTCCTTACCATTACAGTCAGTCGGTGACTGTCGACATGACATTATAGTCTGATGAGGCAACCTGCCGCAACCAGCAGACAGGTTTATGATGACGTGGAAAGGACGAGATGTGCGTATCTAAATAACAACATGGTTTATAATTTCGCACTTCTGAACACCTTGTCCTAAAACCCGAGAAAAACTAGATCCAAAAACTCCCATTAAATAACAACAAGTTGCTATTTACAACACCCACGTGTGAAACTCGTACGTGCAAAGTCCAGGTTCAGAATTGTCGTTAAACATCGGAATTTGAATACGTGCAAAGTCCAGGTTCAGAATTGTCGTTAAACATCGGAATTTGAATTCAAAAATCCGAACCTTTTAATAACAACACGTTGTTATTATTTTGGGTTATCGGAATGGAATACCGAGAGGGCAACTGAACGTGCGAGTTTCACAGGGTAGAGTAAATAACAAGTTGTTGTTATTTCTTTGGAATTTTAGGATGAGTTTTTCTTGGGTTTTAGGACAGGGTGTTCACACGTGTGGAATTATTAATTAACAGTCCGTTGTTATTTAGACACGCACTCCTCGTCCTTTCCACGTCACCTTAAACTGAAATTTCATGCCATACATTCATAATTCGTGCCACGTTTTCTTAAACCTGCCTGTTGGCTGCCTAGTCAGAGTATAGTGCTACTTTGGCAGTCGCGGACTGACTGTCACCAGTAAAGGGTTTTGTCAAATATTGTATTGTGCGTGAGAGGTCTGTCAACGAAGTATTTTCGCTCACATTGCCTATCAAGTAAATAGCTGCGTCCCGAGCCGAGTTGGCCTTTCTTGTCTTAGTTTTGATAGGTACGAACATTTTAGCCCAAAAGCAACAGAAGCAACCGTTCATTCCAAGGAGAGAACATCTCGCGACCTGAAACCGAGGTCGCGCGCTAGTCTGACAGTGACGATAGCGGTGCCGGGAAAGGGGTAAGTGTACGAAGGCTCAGAAAAGGAAAAGTCCTTCTTTATCGAAAGTCGGTTTTCTCAGCTTGAGGATATCAACCAGAGGAAGTCTGAGGAACTCTTCTGCAACGGGTCAGTACAGTACGGTCACTTTTTAGGCCAATGCCTATTGGGCGAGAGGAAATGGAAATGACTTAGGAAATGGGCCCTCTCGCCTGACTTGACTCTCTCTGCTGGTTGGGACCTCCGCCTCCATACAGGAAACTCTTGGGACAGAGATCTTCCTGACCGGCACTATCTCTGCTCCTCAAGCGGATCCACTCTCGACCGGGAAAGGGAAAGGACACCGCCCGGTATATACCGTCGGCGGGAAAGAATGTGCAAGGTCGAAAAATGCATCCAACTTTTGGACGATACGCGATGGATATGTCTGCCTGACAGGAAACCGGCGGTGAAGAAACGTTCGTGTCGGGAGACTCTGAACTCGAGTGGCAGTGATAGATGTTGGAAGAAGGCCGGACGCCTGGAACTGTAGATTTTGAAGGTAAAATGCAGCGAACTCCAGCCCACGTGGCGGCCAGGCACAAGCTTCCCTGCCACTCTTGAGTCATGACGTGGAATTTGCATCCTACTGTCACATGCGCGGAGGTACAGCCCAAATTCACACCCACGTGTTGCTTGCTTTGCTTTACTACCATTTGCGTCGAATGTCTCCAACCGGACCCAAGTGTTCAACTGATCCCAAAGCGAGAGCTCAGACGTGGCTCTCAGTTTCTGTCACAAGCGCTTTGTCGAAGAAATGTTCTGCCACAGCCGCATTATTAATCTGGCATTTCCTCAAACGGATATCGGACTTACTGACTGATGAGGCCCTCACAGGGAGTCACAGCCTGTAGATCCTGCTCCTGGTGTACTTACCGGGTTCCCTGAAAACGGACTACTACTGCTTCCCGGTCTGGGTACGGAATCACCGGCACGATGACAGGAACTGAACCTTGCCCAGTAAGTCGAGAATAGAACAAAAGAACCGAAGAGACGGCAAGGAGAGGAAAGGCAGAGGGAAGGAAGAGAAGGGCGCTGTCCCCGAGAGAGAAGGAGGGGAGGGAAAAGAGAAAGAAAATCCTATTCGGGAGATAGACATCGTGTAGTGGAAGGTACTGTACAGCCGGGAAAGGGGAAAGGCAACGGATTTGACTGATCTTTTGGAGGGTGTAATGACACTGTGATGACCAGTGATTGTCCGGGCAGCAAGTCACGTGCATTAACGGGACTTGACGCACTTGAGGTCGATGCTCAGTAACTCCGCAGTACCAGCATTTGATGCCGTAAAAGCCATTCTTTACTGGGAGTAATCCGGGGCAATGGTGACATCTACAGTCACACTCATTGATAACCGCGTCGCAGCCGAGAACCTCGGCGCTGCTCGTGTGCGCTCTTCCTCATGTCCGCAGCGACAGAAATTACCACGTACAACTTCCTGCACTGTTGCTCGACAACGTCCCGTCGCATCTGGACAACAGAGAATTCCGGTCTCATTATCTGTGGACTTTCTCATTCCTCGCAGATTTCATCCTCTTCACTCGCTATGACAGGTTTATGTAAGTAGTCGAATATACATCCAAAGTGCATAATTGTCCAGCGCACGGAAAATCAAAAATAATTGATTTAGCGATGATTAGAGGTTATAAGTTTCAGTTTAAAAATAATAAATAGATTATGAAATGGAGAGTGAGAAAGAGAACTAAAGTGTTGGTTAAATTTAGTATACTAAATTCAATCAACACTCTAAGTATGATCTAAGTAGCTTAGTACAATCGAGTTCGGTGTGAAATACTATTGAAAAACTGCAGTGATACAAACGGATTTCTAGACTACCTTTTTAGATTACTGAACCTCCGGGGTCAACAAGGATGAACTGGTTGCTCATACTCCGACTTCGCAACGTGTGAAAGATTCCAGACTGTAATTTGATAGTGACTGATCAATCTTCAAATCTTCAATCAACAGCATGCGATTTCTTTTGCTAACATGTGTACTTAAAAAGAATTACTCTTCTCGTTTCTGAGAGAAGACTAATCTGGATTGATACACATGGTAGCAGGTACTGCTCCTTGGGATGGGGTTGTGCAGCAGCTCCCAGCATGGACTCTAGAATAGTTTATAGTTAGAATCTATAAAATAAAACAGATTTCTCATTGTACACATGGTTACTTAGATTTGAAAACCCATAAGTAGAGGATGCAGAAGTATCTCCTTGGACTTATAAAGTAGCTGGCCCGAAGGGAATAAAAATATTATTTTTTCTTGATGTTAATTTATGCACTAACTCTTCCAACATGAAGGATTAGTGCATAGATTAACACGTTTGCATATTTTTCTCTCTTCTGAACTTGGAAAAGATGAATATGCATGCTTCACTAGTCGATTCTAATCTGCCTGCTCAATTCTACTGTACGTATAATATCTTTAGGAACTGTATGATACCGTCCACCTCATTGTCTTGAATCCATAAATTTATCTCCTCGTTATTCTTTTAAACCACCCTTGGGGTATATAAACTCTCAAGAGGGCACGTGATCGTTTTTCTTGTTCCTATAGCGAGACCAGCCATCCACTGACCGCAGCGAGGAAGAGCTTTCTGAGGAGAGTGGGTGTCAGTAGGGTTTGGACTTTGCAGCGGCGCCGCTCTCGAGGTTTCTGACGCGGACTCGATGTCTGATACTTTCCAGGTCAAGAATCTGTTGTTGCATGTGCTGTAGGCTGCAGCTGATCGCGAGTTCTCTGCCATCGCGCTTCGAAGTTGATAGTTTTTTGACGACACTATCACGATGACTTTGTTTTTGATGAATTCTCAATTCTTACTTAGTGTTGCAAAGCGATTTGCAAGATTCGTGTTCCAAGTTGTATGTCTTTCGTGCTAGTTCTCTGCCATCGTCTGCTTCTCTTTTTTGGCTTCTTGATTTTGTGCATCGGGTTACAAGCTTCTTTTGTGATTCTTTCTGCAGTCACGTTTTGTCGGTTCTTGATGGTTGGTGGTCGAATGTTACGCAAACTGCTAGTTTTTCCACGGGTTCTCTACCATCGCGTACTTCTTTTTTCTCACTTCTTGATATCGTGCACCACGTTACAAGCAACTTTCATTACTCTTTCTGCAGTCACGTTTGGTCGGTTCTTGGTTGCTGGTGGCTGGTGGCTGAAGGTTTCAAAAACTCTTAGTTTTTCCACGAGTTCTCTACCATCATGTGCTTCTCTTTTCTGATTTCTTGATATCATGCATCAGGTTACAAGCTACTTTCATGACTTTTTCTGCAGTTACGTTTGGTCGGTTCTTGGTGGCTGTGACATCATGCTACGAAAACTGATGGCTGAAGGTTACGGTTATCGTCTTTGCTTGTCTCCAACCCTTACAGTTATCGTGTTTGCTGCATTCTTGCTGGAGTCTTCCATCTGACGACCTCGACTTCTTCCTTGTGCTTGTCATCGGATGACCTTGACTTCTTTCGTTTGTAGTCATCTTGCTATCTCTGGACCTCGACTTCTTTCACTTTTAGTCTACTTGCCATATGAGGACCTCGACTTCTTTCGCTTGTACTGCATTGCATCTGATGACCTCGACTTTCTAATCAGTTCAAGTTTCTTTCTGAACGCGTATATTGTCATGAGCGATCAGTTGCAGTATAGTGATAACTACTCCGGTCACGAGTAGATTGTGTCTTCGAGTATTTGTAGCATGATCAACAAAGGTTTGGTTACTCAAGGTTACAGTACTAGTGATAGCTTTCAAGTTGAAATCAATCAGATCATAGTCTTGTTGTTGACAGCATGCCAACAAGGGGCGTCTGCTAATCAGGAGGAGGGGTCTGAAGCTCATCAAGTTTTGGATGAGGAAATCCCCATGGGAATCAAAGCGAGGGTGGAATATCCACTTCTTGGGTTATGGAGGGTTGTGTGAGAAGCTGCTGATTTTACTGTCACAAAGAAGCCACTAGAGAGATATCTGACCGCTGATCATCTGAAGAAGTTGTTTCCTGCTTATGCTTGTGCTTGCTTGGAATTCGTCGAGTCGTTGGGACGTGATGCGGATCCTTTCTTGGATGCTGCATGTTGGACATTTACTGAAACTGTGTCCAGAAAACAACATTTTCTGGTTTATAAACATTTAGCTAATGCAGCCGGGTGGAGAGTTAGGAAGCCATTCCCTGCAAAATTACAAGCTGATGTTCAAGAGACTTGAGAATTTCCAAGTGAAGTTAACGTAGGATACATTTCTTAGAGGAAGACTACTGTTTTTTGTTTACATTTGTTGGCATTAGGCCTCCTCTCTCCCAGGAAGCATTATCGGATCTTCTTCACATAGAAAAAATCGACAGAAAAAAAAATCTTCATAGGACAGAAAAAAAATAGACAGGAAAAACTTTTCGGAGTACAAACAATGCTACAAACTGGACAGAAAAACATTGAGAGAAAAAATTTTAAGGAATACAAACAATACTAGAAAATAGAAAAAAATATAGAAGATAAAACATAATCCAAAACAGAAAAAAATTACGACAACAGGACTGCGAAGAGCCGGATGCCAAAACTAAAATGAAGCCAAGAGTAAAGAAAATGCAAAAAGTAAAGCAAGCAAAGACAAATGCTTATGCTTAGGATAACAAATTTTGCTTAGAATAGCAAAATATTGCTTATAAATAGCAGGAGTTACATACTGCTCACTTAGAGCTTGTAAATAGAGTTGAATATAAGTAAACACTTGTACAAAGCAAAACCTCAGTCGAGAATGAAGGTAAGACATGTGACCTGCCAAAAGACGGAGGAAAAATTGATTAAAAACTGACCGGGAGCTTGCAATTGGAGTTGATAAAAATTAAATAATAAGAAAAGGTTAGACTTCGATGAGAAAAAATAAGCACCTTCTGAGCAATAAAATATCGCAGTATACTTACAAATCATAAGCCGCTTCGGTCAACAAATAATATATCACGAAGCTCTGTCTTTCATTGCGTTGTGAGTTCTGACAAGTAACGTCTCATCGAAAGTATACTTCACAAATTAGTGTTTTGTGGTTGTCGTTCTCTAGTCTTGGATGGTTCACGTAATATATTCTCGTCTCCAATCCATGACGCAAACCGCAAGACGTGCTTCATGAGACTTGTCATAGTGGATCCGCTTGGATGCAAATTTATTTATGACTAAGTTGAATGTCTCTGATAGATAATTCTCTCTAGCACATGTATAAAATTGCATTTTTGTCAGTATAATGTGTTTGTCAAGAGATGCGACCATCGTGCAATGCGTAAGAGAATCTACATCTCAACCGTTGATCAAGCTCACATACAAATTAACATGAAGATATATGACGACTGAAACGTAAGTGAAATTTGACTTATCTTCATCATAGTACTTATCGTAAGTTCAAGTCCTCTCATGCACAACAAGGTCTATCAGTGCCAGTCTCAGTTCTAAGAAATCTGCAAACTAGATGCTGATCAGCCCAATGATCAGTTGCATTCTTGATGTCTCTACACAATAAGATAACATCATCCTCTTCTTGTTGATATCTTTCATCAGCCTCCTTGGTCCTCCGTGCATTCAGCTAACTACAAGTATATATCCACCTCTTCAACTTGTCTGCTAGACCGTGTGCACTGACCTCTAGAAACATGTGGCGTCGAGAGTCGACAGAGGAAATAGAAGTGATCTCACACATCTCTGCTATTCGTTGAACAAGCACCGGCTTGTTTCTTGTAATCAATGCACCTTGAGATCGAAGTCATCCCACCAACTGGATCTTCGTATGGAGCTCCAAGTCTGTCGGAACTTCACAATCCTCTACACCTCCCGGAGCTCGCTTCTTCTTTACCACATCTACCAAAACTTCTTGATGATGTTCTTCCACTTGTGTCATAAGTCTTTTTGAGAAACAATCTCATATCGCTGCAAGATGACATCTACTGAACTCTTGTCCTCATGAATTACCTCGTCAGGAATGATCGCTCGTGCTATCAACATCTAAATCTCCGTCTCGAATACTTTGTCCTCAATCAGCCATGCATTGTTATCGGTCTCAACTCGTGTCATGTTCACCAACTCGATACAACGTCCATCGTGCTTGTCAATGAACGCACATGTCTCATTATATCCATTACGTTGTCGTGTCATGGATATGCTCCTATTTGAAAATCATCTTTCGAGATTCTATGTTTTCGCTCCAAAGATGCTCATGGAGAAAAGTGAGAAAAGCAAGCTAGGCCTCAGCTTATGAGCTTTTGGCACAACTTCTGATCTTCACTTTCATCGCATCAATGGGTAGAATTCATTGTGAGCTTTTCATAAGAACTTCATCTACTCCGTTTGGACGCCTAGTGGAGAAGTTACAGGACACGAAAGATGGGAAAAGCAAGCTAAGGCTCGGCTTACTACCATGTTCACCAACTCGATACAACGTCCATCGTGCTTGTCAATGAACGTGCATGTCTCATTATATCCATTCCGATGTCGTGTCATTGACTGGCTCCTATTTGAAAATCATCTTTCGAGATTCTATGTTTTCGTTCTAAAGATGCTCATGGAGGAAAGTGGGAAAAGCAAGCTAGACCTCATCTTATGAGCTTTTGGTACAACTTCTGATCTTCACTTTCATCGCATCAGTGGATAGAGTTCATTGTCAGCTTTTCATAGGAACTTCGTGTACTTCGTTTGGACGCCTAGTGGAGAAGTTACAAGATTCGAAAGATGGGAAAAGCAAGATAAGCCCCAGCTTATTGACTTTTAGCACAACTTCGGATCTTCACTTTCATCGCATCAATGAGTAGAGCTCATAGTCAGCCTTCCATGGACACTTTGTCTACTTCATTTGGACGCTTAGTGGAGAAGTTACGAGACTCGAAAGATGAGAAAAACAAGCTAGATTCCAGCTTATGGACTTTTGGCACATCTTCGGATCTTCACTTTCATCACATCGATGGGTAGAGCTCATTGTGCTTTCCATGGGCATTCGTCTACTTCATTTAGACATCTAGTGGAGAAGTTACGAGACTCGAAAGAAGAGAAAATCAAGCTAGGCCCTAGTTTACTTTTGCTGATTGGGTAATTGTAGCTCTTGGCGCTATACTAAGGACACAAGGGGACTGCTTCATAATAATCTGTGAATTCTTATACGTAAAGCGTCTGACATAAGGGGGCAACTTAAAGGGTTAGCTTGTGTCTGCGACTTGTCAGCGGACGGTTCGGGAGATTTGGAGATCCAATGCAAACACGCAAGGCGTCGTTGGGTTCAGATCTGTGCAGGCTACGCACTGGTTAAGACGGTTTGAGAAGAGACGGATCGAGGAGTTTTGTCGTGCGCATACACATCACTACACAACATACATCACTGTCAGAGGTACATCACACATACATATAACACATGGACGATGTCATACACATACACAAGTGTACCACAATAGTGATAACAAGGTATGTACTCACTCCACCATGCCAACAGGCACTAGACAATCACTACAGTCGAGTCAAATCCACTCTGTGCTCACAGAGAATCCAGATCTCATTCACAAGACTACCCACCATAGCCAGGAGCTTGAAGGCTCAACTTGAAGAACTGAGGTCTCCAAGCCCTACCTGCGAAGTATATCCCTTGTGGGCACTCCCACCAAATTGCCCTAACTACACTAACGGCCTTATCGGGATTCCTCACTTCATACTCGGTCAACCTAGTTGAGTAGCCAAACTGACGTGACAGCTGTCGTGCGCATACACATGGCTACACAACATACATCGCTGTTAGAAGTACATCACACATACACATAACACATGGACGATGTCATACACATACACAAGTGTACCACAATCGCCCCCTAACTGACGGTTAGGTCCCTCTAACTCCAGATAGCTTCATATCTCAACTACGCGATATACACCTTCATGGGTGCAAGGATAAGGAGGCCGAGTGCTACATTGCCCCATTGTTAGTCGCCTGTCTGCAATCCATACCACGCAAAGATCTAATCGGCTATCCCTGCTAAATACATCGAGGACAAACCCACCGTCCAATAGGAATGACAGTGAGAGGTGGAGTCAAACATGACATGTGCCAACCTCTCGAACAACCATCACACACCAACATACGGGCTGCTCCACCAGTAGACCCACACAACACACCTCAAGTCCGCACGTACAACTGCTAAGCTTGGGTCAACAGTACCATCGATGTTGAGAAGATGACATGGCGCGCAATTACACACATGGTCCTTCCAAACAACACCATCACGGTCCTCTAACATGAGTACTCCAGAAGGTAACACCTCACGCACTCGTAAAATAATGCATCATGCGGTCACAACCAACGTCATCGGTGCAATCTGCTGCAGATAGATATAATCGTCAGGATTAGTTTCATATCGCAACGTGTCTCTATGCTGAGCAATCACTAGATTCTCAAAAGCCATGGGCATAACTCTTCGAAATGTCTCTACTCGTTGAGAACATGCTCTCACTCACATATCCGGGTCATCAAGGTTCAGCACCTCAGCAGAATCACGACGAATGACCGAAGATAGATCTGGATCTCAACCGTATAATAGAAAATACGGTGAGAAGGAAGCCAAAGACGCTTGTCGGCTAAAACGATAGCCCATAGCCA
The DNA here is from genome assembly GCA_036924285.1 of Asterella californica. NCBI lineage: Eukaryota > Viridiplantae > Streptophyta > Marchantiopsida > Marchantiales > Aytoniaceae > Asterella > Asterella californica. Next base: position 2,972,040 of record JAYKYS010000013.1, read on the forward strand.
ACCATGATAACTGCACATCCCAATCCCCCAAGTGGCCCTTCTGCAAGCCATACTTGCACAATTCTCTCTTCACTGTCTGAACTACCCTCTCCGTCAAACCATCCACCTCAGGATGATCTCGAGATGTAGTTCGATGATCAATAAGCGCATGGTCACACAAGACCTGAAACTCACCAAGGAACTCTGTACCTTGGTCTGCCATCACTTCAGCTGGTGCTCCAAACCGACTCAGCACTCGATCTAAGAACGCATACGCCGTCCCTTCACTCGCATTGTCTGATAATACCAACAACTCAATTCATTTGGAAAAGTGCTCCACCATCACCAACACATATCAATGGTGACATACAGTCAACAGTAAGGGTCTCGCAAAATCCAAACTCCAAAGGTAACCCAACCTCATAATCGGTAAGGGGTGTAACTCTGGAGTAGGAGCATTAAACGATGCTCGTACTCGATCACAAACCACACATCGTGCAACAAACTGTTACACATCGACGTGCATACCACGCCACCAATACTGTCCTTGGAGTAAGCTATGCGTGCGCTTCACTCCAAAATATCTCAACTCCTCCTGAGCATGTCGTACTAAATGTGCCCTCTGGGATGGATGTGGTACTCTCCCATCATCCCACACTCGAAGTACATGTCGTCCTTCTTGTCAAAATCTCTTCGCTCGTTGAAGGACACGATCTCGCTCCTTGGCACTTACTGTGCGTACCACCACACCAGTACGTAGATATTCCATCACGGTCACATCGTCATGGATATCTCGTTGGTTTGGAACACCATCTCCACCCTCAGGATCTAGAGACTCGTCATGTACTCTCTCACTTGAGAAAGATACGACTTGGCTCTCCATACTAGGCCAACACACAAAGAAAAGCAGATGCATGCCACCCTAGCACTATCTCTTCATCAACCTCATCATGCCATCGAGCCCCAGTCTGATCCTGCAGACTCGTGCACGGGTTGCGACTCAACCCATCGGCATCTAGGTTTGCAACTCCAGGTCTATGCACTACCTGAAAGTCATACTCTTGTAAGATCAGAGCCCATCGTGCAAGCTTCCTTGTAAGCTTGTCGGACTCCATCAACCACTTGAGCGGCTGGTGATCAGTGATGAGAGTAAAGGGGTTCTCAAACAGGTAACATCGAAAGTGTGCAACAGCCCACACTGTAGCTAAACACTCCCCCTCGTACGAACTGTACCTCACCTCCGTCGAATTGTTGGAGCGACTGGCATACGTCACCACAAACTCCTTTTTCTCATCATCATGCTGAGTCAGCATTGCTCCAAGTCCCAACATACTCCAATCAGTGTGCAGTTGGAAAGGACGTCCTCTAACAGGTCTCCTCAAGATAGGAGCAGATGTCAACCTATCTTTGAGCTCTACAAACGCTCGCTCCTGCTCTTCTCCCCACTGCCACTCTTGGTCCACCTTCATCAGCTTGGTCAATGGCTTCGCAATTGCACTAAACCCTTTCACGTATCGACGATAAAAGTTTACCAAACCAACAAATGCTCGAACTCGACTCACATCTGTGGGACATCAATGATCTCGATCTTCGTCTGTTGAACACCCAATCCACCTGGGTAGATGGTGTGACATAGATACTCTACCAACTCTTGGAAGAACTTGCACTTCCCAGGGTGTAACTTCAACTCATGAGCTCTCAACCGCTCGAACACATCTCGTAAGTGTCTCTCGTGCTCCTCCACTGTAGCACTATAGACTAAGATGTCGTCAATATAGCATCTGACAAAATCGAATCCTGTTAGGATCCTATCCATCACTCTTTGGAATTCAGCAGGGGCGTTCTTCAACCCAAATGGTAAGAACCGCCATTGATACAAACAATCCTTGCCGTGAGAGTCAATCCTCCAAAATGTTGTCTTGGATTTATCTTCCTCTCTCACCGGCAACTGATGATACCCTGCTCGAAGATCCAAACTACTGAAGACCTTCACATGCCTCACTGCATCAGAGATCTCCTCAGGTGTCAGCATGACATACTTATCGGACTTCGTCTGCCGATTGATAGGACGGTAGTCTCCACACATACGTCTATCCGTGTAGTTGCCATACATATCCTTCTTTGCTGACATAACTATAGCAGATGCATACTCTCCATGCCACATCTCCACCAACCCAACTTCCACCAAGTCTTGAGTCCTACTCTGGATCAATGTTCTCTCCATGTCACTGTACCTGTAAGGACGTCGAAAGATTGACGTGTCATTAGCCAAGTCGATCCGTATATCCAGTCCCTTCAAGGTACCCAAATCCTTCATACTAAAGGTTAAACAATTCCTGTAGCTCTTCAAGAATCTTTGAACTCTTCGTCTCTCCTCTTCTATAAGCTTGGGTTCAATCTCCGGCTCCCAAGTATCCTCTGTCACCATGCTAGAGGTAGAAGACGAAGTCATTGACTGTTATCTTGTAGCCTCTAGAGCAGTTTCCTTCTGCTCATCACCAACAACCTTCACCGCTACTGTGCGAAAAACTTCTGCAGTTCTAGCTGCAAGCTCCACACTCTCTCCTACAACATCCCATGATGTCCAAGGATGACAAACTCCATGCGCCTCGCCCCTAGCTTTTGCCTCCATCGATCCGGTAGACAAAGAGCTCAGGAGTGTCCGAGCAATAACACCCGTCGATCGCATCTGACGCTGCTCAGTCAATCCAAGACTAACAATCCATGTCAAGCAGTTCAAGTCCATTGCTTGACCCAACACTTGACGACGTGAAGCCTCCGACACTGAAGCTACTGCCGTCGTACCCGTAGGAAAACCCATCGCTCTCTCTCTCTCGTCGGCATTGGGCTCCACCAACTGTTGTAACCGAGCATCCCACACAAGCCCAGGTCCTCCATCTCTGTAAGCATGTGACGCTGGAAAGCTCACCAAAGTGGATAACGTTGCCATAGGTCGTCCCACTAGGTTCACAACTGTCATAGGTGACCTATCGACGACTCTCACTACTTGAGATCGTCGTCCTGCATCCAAGATGCCATCAACTGTGAGGTGCATTGGTCGTCTCACTGCATCGTGTGTGCGCTTGAGCACCTCCTTCGGTAACAAGTTCGTCCACCACAACCGTGGATGATGTGCACGAGATCCCACTCTCGTTGCATCTAACAACACTGCCGGTCCGACCCAGGACCGCACCTGGTGCACACTCGTCATCATATGTGCACGAGCATCACCCAACAAATGAACGTTCTCCAAGATGTACGCTGGAGAATCCACCTGATGCATCTGGAGATGTCGTAAGATCCGTAACATCTCCCAAAACATCCTAGATCGTGGGTCATACAAACCCTGACCTCTCTCAACACGCGTGTGATCCTAACATGGCCACCCGGCTATCACCAAGTGAATAGTGTCAACAAACGTGAGATCCTGCGCCCCCCAGCAGCGAAATATCTGACGGTAATGCTTGCTGGTATCCTCTAACGGCTGATATAGACAACAATTTAGGATATCTCTGCACCAAACGTGCCACGTGACGCAATGAGACGCGTCTTGCGACCTCATCTCTCTCCACATACAAGTATCGTCGTACTTGTATGCTTGTCTGCAATACCGCAGTCAAACCTGTGCTGATCCCTCCAAACAGCTCTAGCACACACACACCCTCCTTTGGATACTGCCATGGGAGTCGTATCCAACGGTGTTAAGGTCACAGGGTCAATAACAAGAACACCCTGATGTTCCTCTATTGGCGGTACAAAGACTTCACTCCAAGCCTGCTGCACCAAACCGATCGACATACTACTGTAACTCTCCACTCGAACTCCAGAGTGGAACATCCAAAGAAGATGGTACTAACGTAGACATGCTAGACATGTCCTCCACCTCAAAGACCGGAGTATCCTCCGCATGGACATTGCCCTCTAACAACTCGCTCGGCCAAGTGATGACCGAACTGAACCCTGCAACGGATGCCATCGTCTCTGATGTAAGCTCCGTTGTCCCAACTCTAGCACTGAACCGCACTGGTAAGCGACTCACTCGTCCCTCACCGGACTGCCAACCCGGTGTCGCGCTACTTGGCGGCTACATGCTTGACTTCTACTCCGACGCTTGAGTTTAGTAGTTCTAGAAGTTAGCTCCTAGACTAGAATTACTTCTAGTCCTTTATGCATATGTTTGACACCTTTGCATACGGTGTTGACACTATTGTGTTATATATTTTGAGTCTTAGTAGGTTGATAGTATGTTATCTATCTTGTTCAAGCACTCTTGCGCTTGTGCAAATGATATCATGCTTATCTATGTTGTGAAAGTACATAACTTAGGGTTTCCATGCTGATAGAGGTTTAAGCTCATAGGTTGTACTTACTTGTCACCCATGCACGCTTTCTAGATTGGTTAAGTTATCTTTTAGGGTTACGTGTTAATTTACATGCCTTCGCGTGAAGTTTAAGATTTACATTGACAATTTAGGGGCTGACGTGGTAGCCTTTGAGTGAAGTTGAGTTACCACGTGGATTAGGGCACTAAAGGACCACCAAGTGGAGCTATGAACTCCCATTGGTCTGCTTTTGTCTTTAGTTTAACTCTAAATTTAAAAACAGAGCTCTAAAGGAGAGTTCGAGCATTTGGTGAGGGGACTTCAAAATCTGAGCGCACAGGAGGGTAGATCTTGTCATGCCAAGCACTTCCAGTGAAATTTTTGATCGATTTGAGGCAATAAAGACGAAGTTATGACCAATTGAAGTTCGAATTGTGCTAGAATTGAATCACTTTTGTTGGATTTAGGGTTTTCAGTGTCACTTGCAGCAGATTTGAGGAAATTGCTTCAAAACTTCGAGGTTGTGTTCTCTGCCAGCAGGGCTACGATTTCCCAAAAAGTTTCGCATCGATTGAGTGACTGAGTAATTCAGGGCGGCCGCTGAAGCAGAGGGGGTCTGAAAAGCTCTTAATCTAGAGCAGCGACTTCAGAGGAGGAGATCTGGAGTTCTGTGTACAATCAGGAGCCCCAACTTCACAGGGGTGTTCAGCATCCTGTAGACTCCAAATCCTGTAAGAATATTTGAAATTGATCGGGCCAATCTTCTGTTATAGGTCAGAATAGCCAGCTAGGTACCAGAAATTGCCGTAGTTTTCTTGCTCATAACTTTTCTGTCCATATCTCCGTGTCAGAATTTGCTCTCAGGCTGAAACTTCGTGTGTGAGTTCAGTAGTACCTCATTTGCATGTAGGGGAAGTTTAGAAGTCTAAACCTTCATAGTTTTCTTCTCCGTGAGTGTCAAAGTTCATCGCCGGATCTTATTACTGCCAGCTAGACCTGAATTTCGCTTTCTGAGCATATTACTAGATCTTACACATCTGTGTGAGTGTTTATAGCCCTATTGTGACCTGGAAGCCAACCTCTTGAGTAAACAACCACAGCCAAAAGCCCGGCGCTTTCCTAGGTAGACGGATCACACTCCGACATCGGTTTGTAAGATGTTATCTTCGTCTAATAGTTGATCACGAACCTCATGGGGTATAATACAGCACCTCCAATCTATACATCATAAGACTCCACGGCCGTAACGATAACCTTGGCCCTCATCATGGAGCCATCCGTAGGATGATCTGATCGAATTCTCACTGTCAGCAACTCGCGTGTCATGTGTAGAGTTTTACCTCCTGATCCCCCTAGAGATGTCTGTAGTTGGATGGACATCTCTCCACTTCGGACTTCCTCAGATCCAAATCGATACACGCCGCCTTCCTCAACATCAACGGTTGGGCACCAGAGTCTAACAACACTTTCTGTGGTCAATACACCTTCCTTGAAGATGCCACCAAACAGAAGATACCACTTCTGTTGTCCAACAACACCACACATGGTGCCAATCTAGCACGGTCAATTGCCGGTCTAGCTGGTAACTCATCTAGCCTGACAGTCGCCGCTTGCCAAGTACCACTAGTAGCTGTCTTGATCTTCGACTCCGTGGACACATCTACCGCCTCTTGCTAAACCACTTCAGCACTAGAGGTAACCACATCTTCGCTCTCACTGAGCGTGGCTGCCAACTGGAACACTGGAGCCAAGCTGACTCCCAATGCCCTCATATCCGTGGCTGAAAATAGTGGGGTTCGCAAAACTGCTGTAGTCGCCCCCAACATTGGATTTGACGTCGCGTCTATAGACGTTGAAGGTTGACTCGCATCATCTCTACTCTTGGATGTCGATGCCTCCAACTTCACTATACTATCGGTAGGCCGTTTAGGAACCACAGAAATGGTCCTCAATGCCTCCGATAGAGTGAATGACTAAGGAAGCTTGGTCTGTCTACCAGCCTCGCCGCGTTGTGGATCCAACTCCACTGACGAAACCTCGTGGCTAAGAGATACGTAATCACTCCGAGTCACTGCCGCAGATGTCTCAATTTGCATCACACCAACCATGAAGTCGAAGTCATCTCCTTCTCCTCCATAAGACGTGGAAGCTTCTGTTCCACCAGATCTCCGCTGAGCCATAGCCATACTAGCTATCCTCTACTCCAACTGCTCAATCCGAGCAATCATACCTGCTTCAGACGTCGTAGTAGGCGATGGACCGACTGATCCTCTCTCAGGTGCTGGACCTCTACCTCCAGCTCGACCACCACGACCTCCCTGAGCTCCTTCGTCTCGTCCACGATCAGCCTTCCCTTGTCGTAGCTCGGGATGGAGATCAAAACAACGGTCACTACTGTGACCTAGTCGTCCATAATGCTCACACTGCCTAGGCACCACTTGAGACGTCCCAGATGTCTCATAACTACCTCTCCTTTGTGGACAATCCTTCTGCTGATGAGGACCATCACACGTCCAGCAAGGACCTACTTGCTGCTGACTAGAGAAGGACGGCATGGGCTTTTGCCCACCAGATCCTCCAACACCTCCATGGGATCGTGAGTGTTCAGCACGATCCTTACCACCACCACCACCACCACCACGCTGTTGCATAGCCTGTGATCCTCGAGAAGAGGTGGTCGCCTCATGCGGTGCGTCCTTGCTGAATCCAGTAGTCACCACCCTCTCCTCTACCATGTTGAGCTCTATCCGCTCAACCAAACCAAAGACAACTGCTAATGTCGGAGCGGTGTCTCTAAAGAGAATGGCATCTCTGACTCTCCTACGCAACTCCCTATCTAGTTCCCATACCAGAATTGGACTGCTTGTGCTTCTGTCACCCCTTGGGTAACGCTGATCAACTGCCTCATGCGAGTAAACGCCTCGAGTAGGCTCTCTCCAATCTTCCGCTGGAACTCCTGCAGACTCCTCAACTTGTCGGTCCGCACACCTTGATAGTTCTTCCTCAAATAGTGAAGAACTGAACCACATGGTTAAACCCTGGTGGTATCCCGCTCGCACTACCACTTGCTCCACTACTAGTGGACGCATCGCTGGTAGCAGTTACTTCGTCACCCGTGGATGTACCACTGCTACTGACGCCCGAAGTCGTAGGTGCTACACCTCCCAAAACTGCACCAGTAGTGATAGAAACGTAGTTGGGAGACCAATGTTGTCTACACAACTCGATCTCAACACCGTAGTCTCGTCTGAACTCGTGGTAATCATCCATCGGCGGTCCCTCCAAGTGTTGAAACAAACCCTCCCACGCCATTAAAGGTGTAAACAGCTGTGGGTTCCGCATCTACTGCAGGTCGCACCAACTGTCGAACTCCTGGATGAAGTCATCCAACTCAATGATACCCACCGTACCCGAGTGACGTCGAGGTCCCTTCGTGGTCTCATAGACCTCGTCCATGTCCCACAACAACGATGTGGCGACACTAGACTCACCATTAGAAAACGCACTGTTTGCGTTAGACTCGTCCTCTGGAACAATCAACGGCAATGGTGTAGGTAGTTGGTACCTCACCCCACTTCGTGTATACCCACTGTCTAAGAAGTCCTCACCAGAACCTCCCGAGAACTCCATGGTGATAGAATCTCGCGGACACACTCTCTAACCAGAATGTCGAAATCTCCGTCACCACCGTAACTACAACTTGCCTATCCCCGCTCCTACTGGCTCACCTATCCCCTACTAGGACGGTCAAGGTAAAGGCAACATGTACATGTCATCACCACAAGCAGCCTCTCACGGTTTGTTGATCGTCACTCCAACTGCACCGTGAGAGAAACAAAGATAGTCTGACTGGTCATCACTCCAGTCTCACTACCGACAGCACACTAGAGTGAACTCACTCTAAAAATCAAGCGTCAACACAAGCAAACGCGGCGCACAAACAAGAAACAGAATATGAAGGGGTTCCAACCACAAGAAGTCCAAACGCTAACCCTCCACACTCAAATATTCACATAAAGAGAAATCCAGTCCCACGCGGACTGACCCGTCTTCTTCGGTGACCACATGCACAATATATGATCACTGACTGTTATAACATGTACCTAAGGTCACTAACTAGATGTCCATATCTCTAGTAGCTCCAAAAATATCAACGTGATAGCTCTACTAGCTCATCCAAGACAACTGCCACCAACTGCCTTCATACAGGTCTTTACGGTATAGACAAACACTAACACAACAGCAGCTTCTCTCTAGTACTCTGGGGTCGCCCTACCACTCCTCTAGGAACGTACGAGCAGGTCTCCTTCTACCTTAACCAGTCCTTAAGTACTTGCACGCATCCCTGTAAGACACCAAGAGCTATTGGTCTAGTGGTACAGCCAAAGCTAAGACTATAGAGTTAAGCGTCCAAGTCCAAAAATAGTGTTGGGATGGGTGACCTACTGGTTTTACACTTCTCACACAACTGAAACTTGGATACCTCTCTCACGCACGCCAACAAGCTGGCTTGCGGCGGGCTCGGGTTCTGCCTCCGCACTCTCGCACTCCACACTCACGCACCTCTGCTCCTCGAAGTCTCTAAACGCCTCTTAACACGCACTCCACACCTCGACACTCCCGCTCACTCTCCGCTCCGCTTCGCTTGGAGAAGTAGAACTCGGACCAAACACCACAAGAAGGAGCGAGTACGACGAGGATACACCCGAAACAGCAATTCAGAGGTCAAAATTGCACTCCAAATTGTTGAAATCAGTCAATTTGACACTCGCAGACGGGATTACGTCCGATTTTGACCAACCCGTGACCTTCTTCGGCTTGTAACTTCATCGATCCTTCACCAAATCGAACGATTTTTGATGCGTTGGAATCGTCTTCCCGGGGTGCACCTACTGCACTCTTCAGAACCAAAGATTGTCGACCCACGCCAACCAGACACTCGTCGACGCACTTCAGCCGACCTAAAATCCGTCACAAAACCCGTCACCAGAAATTTGAACTTCTCATAACTCACAAACGGCTCGACCAAACTTCGTGAAACTTCGTGCACTAGGACCGTCTTCCCAACGCGCTTCCAACGAGCCCACATCGACCTGACATTGTCGACTATTTCATCTGCCACGCCCAAATGCACACTTCGGTCTGAAACAGGTCACTTCAACACATTCCGTCAAATTTCAACAGCGCTTCCGCACTACCTCACCACCAAATCGATTGAGAACAGGTTCAGACGACAGCCATCCACATAACGATCGATCACAACACCAAAACGAACCACTCCACGCACGCACGCACCCGCAAATCAAAGATATCAACGATCTGCCAACTCTGGAGATACCACCGGTAGCATTCCGCGACCTGAAATCTCTCAACCAGGCCTCGCAATCTGAGTTCTTCAAGTGATAACAAGATATGTACTCACTCCACCATGCCAACAGACACTAGACAATCACTACAGTCGAGTCAAAATCCACTCTGTGCTCGCAGAGAATCCAGATCTCACTCACAAGACTACCCACCATAGCCAGGAGCTTGAAGGCTCAACTTGAAGAAATGAGGTCTTCCTCACTTCGCACTCGGTCAACCTAGTTGAGTAGCCAAATTGATGTGACAGTTTGTTCTAGGGGAAATTGAGACGCAGGGAGAAGATTTGGGGAGCTTCAGTAATCTGTGAAGGAGAGTTGGACCATTCGGGTCGTTCGGGTCGTTTCAGAGTCCAAACTTGCTATCATTGGATCCATCGAGATCAAAACACCGAGTTCTATAGGAAATTGAAGAAGATACGAACTTTCATCGGACGATTTGAGAATTCTGGGTGAAATTGGTTCGCAAGAAAGCGCTTACGTCGGATTTTCATCCGCCTGCGACCTGAAGTTGGATTGTTCTTCACGATCGGTGAGCCAAGCTTTTCGTTCTTGGATTGGATTGTTGGTTTGCACGTGGTGAGCGAGTTCGAGTCCTAGGGAGTCGATTTACGTCAATGTTTTGCGTCTTGCGATCAAATTTCTTTCGTGATTTTGCGAGGAGAACTCCAAACGGCTTGTTTGGAGTCTCGTTGGGTTCAAGATAGCTAGATCTACCTACCAGAGAAGACGGATATCCGATCAGACGATCCGTTTGAGCGGTGTGTGTGATTTTAAGTCGCATGGAGGAGTTTTTGAAAGTTCGATCACTTGTGACCGAAAATAAGCGGTATCTCGGCTGTCTTGAAGCCTTCAAATTGGACTCACGAATTTAAATTTAATTTTTTTTGCATTCAATTCATAAAAGCACATTAGTCCTCGTGACTCTGAACTGTAGCGCCAAACTGGACTTAAATGATGTCTTTTGTTTTGAATTTTCAAGGGTTAATGCTCTCCACAAGCGAGAAAATACATCAATACTTGTGTAACTTGAAATAACTAATATTGTTTCGCTCTTCTTCCAAGCGTGCATGATACATTTTGATGACTTGCATTGATGGATGAATGATACACATGCTCGAGTTCACACGTTGTAAACGAGTAAAATGCAAGACTGGAGTATTGGCTGAAGTAATAAATTCTCCTAAATGATTCATTGAGAAACTAGATTCAAAATAATTTATTTTTATTTGTTGTACAACATCTTGTTCTTAGTTACTTAATACTATTTAAATTTTGAATATCCTCCAAGAGTTTCTCGTCCAAGAACCTTAAAGAATTCATCGCTATCCAGATCTCTATTCTCGAGTATCTCGATAGGTACCTAGAGTGACTTCTGAGTTTCTCATCCAAGAACCTTAAAAGAATTCATCGCTATCTAGATCTCTATTCTCGAGTATCTCGATAGGTACCTAGAGTGACTTCTGAGTAAACTTCATATCTCATGATCTAAAAAAATAAATCTATCCCGGATAGCACTATTTTGAAATCTTATATTCACTTGATGAACATCCTGAATAAAAGTTTCTACTACATATAATTGATAATCTTAGATTTCTCTAGTTTGAAATGTCCTATTCACCTGATCAGCATCTTGAAAATCCATGCCATGAAGGGTGTAAACAATTGTGGGTTTCGTATCTGCGACATGTCGCATCAATTGTCGAACTCTTAGATGAAGTCATCTAACTCAATTGTATCTATTGTATCCGAGTATCATTTTCGACTTTTTGTGACTCAATAGATCTCGTCTTACAACAACGATGTGAGGACACAATGTGTAATCTCTATTGACTCACCGTCTATATTGATATCCATCGTAAGTAAAACCGATGACAATGGCTGATACCTCATGCCACTACGTTACACGTAGCATACATTATGTAAGTGTAGGAATCCTCAGCAGACTTTTATTCCCAATAGTTGTAGTAAGAAGTATGAGGAATATTTACTTGAACACCCCCTCGAAACTTTGTTCTACAGATCTGCTTGGTCCATCTCGTGATCTCCTGTAGAAGCAATGTCAGAACTATAACTCGTTTACAAGTTCCATGTCCTACTTGGACGTCAAAGCTAGAATATCGAGGTATAGATGGGTGTCGTGCCATTGATCTGTCTATCATTTTCTCTGTGAAGTGAATTGTTGGATCCACAATGAAGCACGAGAACATAAAAAAATGTCCTCGCGCGTGCGATCAGTTTATTGTTGAGATTCTAGTGTTGATTTTGTTACGAGTTCGAGTCTTGTGTGTTCAGAGACGAGTTAGAACAGAAACAAACGTCGAAGAGGGAAATGTGCAGATTTTTCCAACGCATGCCATCCACGAACATCTTCTTGATCGCGAAGGGAAGTGAAGTTGATACATGAACCGTCTTTGTCAGATGGAGAATGCGGATGGACAAGGTATCATTTCGCGAGGAGATCTACAAGGGCACACATTGGAATAGGTAGAGAAGTTGGTTGTAGACTGAGTTTAGGTGAAGAGTTGGAGTCATTTGCTGAGTTCGGTTGGTCAATCGAATGTTGATCATTTTTATGCAGCTGGGCTTTTCAGCGGATAAAATCTGAGTAGAGTTGTAGAGCCGAGCATGTAGGTATGGTTCGACCATGAAATGTAAGAAGAGACTCAAAGTTATGGTAATTGATGCATTTGCATCACACTGGAAAAGCCAAGAGCCGGTTCATGAACCTCGAAGATTTGTTGCTAGACGTATGCGGATCAGCACACCACATGAGACGGAGGAAGAACAAGCTTCAAGGTATGATGTGTTCTCCACAAGACAAAATGGATGAGCCGGTGAGAGATGTGATTTTTCACAGCAGAGGGGTGGTTTTTTGCGATGGGAGAGTGACTCGGAATATTCGGAATATTCTTGAACAGATGTTCGTGGCGGACGAGAGCTCAACGTAATAAGCGTAGTGGTGAAATAACTGTGACAGTTTCTGAGCTCAAGCACACTTGCCCTGCTCATCTCGCGATTTGGCATGGGGCTGCTTTCTACTCAAAATTCCTTAGCAATGTGTTGAGCAACAGGATAGCTATTGGTCAGAATGTACCTATATCGTACTCGAGGGAGGAAATATGAATTACTTGCCAAAAGCAGACTACTTATACGCACGTGTGACGGGCAAGAGAACACATACAGAACAAACGGATGCTGTAACTCTGGAAATGTACGAGAGCGAGAATTTGTACTACTTGGTGGAATCATCCGATTGGGACTCCGAGATGGAATCTTCTCAGAATACTTTCGAAGTGCTATAGACTTGTGTAGGATATTGTGAAAACTGAAGTATGAGCGTCCATCGCTGGAACTATGCTTCTTCTTCTTGTGCCATATAGATACATGAAGAGTTTGAATAATTTTCCATGATTAGTAAGAAGTTGTAATTCATGGAAACTAAACTTTATTGTGAACAATATGACGTATCATATGCTATCAAACCGTACTCGGTTGGGCATCCTTCCACCTCCATATCCCAACGCATTCGAATGAGAACACAACCATTGCATTCTTTGATACTCGAGGCACATACATATTGGTTTCAGAACCTCTCCGTGATGCACTATAAAATTCTGCTGACCACTGTCAGCTTGTATAGATGCCTCTGTACTCTGTAGGACTACTGATAATACACTGAAATCTCTCTGCCAACCTCTTGTTCTCGGATCTACTAAGAAATGATTCTACACAAGGACACATATAATGAAAAGAAACGTCATTTGAACCTTGCGGCCGAAGCAGCTATAGCTTCTGCCAACCTCTTGTTCTCGGATCTACTAAGAAATGATTCTACACAAGGACACATATAATGAAAAGAAACGTCATTTGAACCTTGCGGCCGAAGCAGCTATAGCTTCTGCAAGTGCAACCGAATCTTTAGTAATTTCTCGTCAAGGAGTTCTATATTTGCTAAGTTCGTCTTTTGTGACCTCGGCCTTGACATATATAGCTTGCACTCTTCTTGTCATTGAAGGGCATGTCGTTGGCTCACACAAGGGCAACTACTCCTCAGTAATAGGATATGCTAGTTAGTTTGCCGAGGCATCCACTCTAAGAACTCTACGAATCTCTACCACCGCCCAAAGGTAGTACCAAGACTCCCGTGGAGGATCCTCTTGCAACTGACAGGAGTGGCGGTCACTTCCCAACTAAATGGCAACACGCGAGGAAGTATCATATGCAGAAGATGGTATCTCTGGTATGTTATCGATCAAAATCAGTGGTTATCCTAACTCGCTTGGTATTGAGCTTGTTGTAGACTTCATTGCCTGATCCATTGCAAACCTCCGTTCAGTTCAGTTCCTAAACACTAAAACTCTTAACACGTTTCCTTCTTTGTAGGCTATGAAGCAGTTGCATCATCGCGGAGTGACGCAGTTCCAACCGATTGCAGAGAAGGCTGCTTCTTATTACAATGTTTGGAGAGAATCTGCAGCTGCAAAAAAAAAATCAAAGAACGGCTAACATCTTGTTCAATATTGGGTCGATGCAGGATTGGACACTGTTGCGGCAAGATGGAAGTCCTTGGTCACTTTGATCCATCGCATTCGGACAGCGATGGACCTGTTGTGAAACCGGGACCTAACAATACAATCAAAGTCGGGGTGGTCGTAGGTCACAGATTCTCAGCTACAGTTAAATCTCAGTCTTCGGCTGATGTATGTGATGACGACGATGAACGCACTAAAACCGATCGCGATGATGACAGCAAGTTGGATGAGGCTGATTTGTCCGTTTCGGAAGCTGATGATAGTGATTCGGAAAATGACAGTGGAGTGGGTAAGGGCTGCAATTCTGAAACCTTAGTTCAAAGCCAGATCGATCCAATGGACGCGGACAGCGATGACTTGACACGGAAGCTGTAATTACTCGGGAGGGAAGTGCATTCGATGTTTCAAGTCGGGAACTGGTTCTTACACCCGACAAGGTTCGACGAGAAATAGCTCCAGAATTTGAAGACTATGAGGAATCAGACTCGCCGCCAGAATCTGATGCGGTCGCTATGCGATTTGTCATTCCTGCCAGTCAAGAACTTCGGTTCCTATCACTCCGACGAAGGAAGATTCCATCGAGAGGAAGAGGTCGTGCAACTGGTTTGACGCTAGTCGCACGAGAAGTTTCAAACCTCACTTTGTCCTCACGAGCGACTGTTCGCGGTCTGATCATCTCAGGTCCTGATGACGTTGTTACCCGGTGCAAAAACGCTCCCGGAGATGAGATACGTTCGTATCGAGATAGACGCTATTTCTGTAAAAAAGTTCAGACATTCTGAACAGAAATCTAATCATGCGATACAAGACGCCGAAACAGTGCTCACAGACCACGAAAAATATTGAATAAGCATATCGAAAGCTTTTGTGCGGGACTGGTGCATAAGTCAGAATCGGTATCGGTCTTTTCGGCGTTGTGCACAAGCCAGTCTGAATATTATGAAGGGTTTCCAGGAAAATCCGAAGATTCGATAAAACGAAGACTGAGTTCCTCCTGTAATTCTTGTGCCATGCGCTACGTTCTTTTCAGATTCTGCTCCAAGTCCCGCATATGCACGAGACTCTCACGTATCATCGTTTGACATTTGTCCAGTTCAGAAATCAACGCGCTACACTTACTCATCTTCGATACGTTTCTGGCTGTCAATTCCTGGAAATGGTGACCCTCAACAATCCCCCATTTCTACTTCGTCTCAGTCTCCGTTCTTCGCTCTCAGTCACGCGTTGGTCATTCTAAAGGCTTCACCTGAATCTGTCTTCGTCGTTCTCGCGCTGAACTCTTCACATTCTGCCAGGTCAAATGGCACGGCACTCACGTAAGCCTCGATACTCCAGCTTGTCTTCCAAGTAGGACATGGAACTTGTAAGCGGGTTGCAGATCTGATATTGCACCGCCATACTGTCATGGGGTGTACCTAGGAGTCGGCCCCACTTCAGTCCCGGACCGGACCGTACAGGATCGGACAGGTACTATTCAAGTCGAGATCGTTTCAAACTTTGATGATTGCTTCGGTTTTTACATGAGTGATATTTTAATGATATTATTTCGTTTAAAAAAATATGATCCTTAAGCGGTTTTTAAACGATTCAGTTTTTACATAAATGAATTTTTACTAGTTTGGTTCTATATTTTAAAATTTGTAATGCTAAATTCTTTTAAAATCATAATAGATATGAATAATAAATTTTAGATAGTAAACTGAATATTCTAGTATCAAGTTAATCATATTATAATCACATAAAATTTGAAAATTTATTGGACAAGATTCATTTCTAGTATAATTGAAGATCATTTTAAACGGTTCAGTTCCTAAACGGTCTGGTTCGGTTAAAACTTTTAGAAAAAGGGTTAAGTTAAAAGACACTTCGGTTCATAGATTTTTCTGAGCATTTTGCTTCATAAACGATTTAGTTCGGGATTTTAAAAACAGGTTAATCTCAATTCAATTCGGTTCCATGTAAAACGGTTCCGTTTGAAACCAAACCGAACCGGGCCGACTGCTAGGGGTACAGTACCAAGTAGAACAAGATTTCAAGGGGGGTGTTCAAGTAAATTTCTCGAAGTTTGAACTGCTATGGCGAGGTGTGTCATGCGCAGACATGTACAATCTACGAATGCAGGAGTTGATAACCCTCGACTGAAAGCATTGAGCCCCACTACTTAGAACTAATCACGGAACCTGAGAGGACGACAATGTATCCGATTGGAGCTAAGTTGTTAAGTCAAGTTAAGTTAGTCGCAGTCACACTGGAGGACTGACTGCCTGGAGTCGGAGTACAACTAGAATCTCAAACTCATACACAAAGCTTTGGACAAAAGAGATCTGCAGCTGCATGCATATGAGTACATAGTTGAATCAGACACAGGGACAGTGACTCATTCACTAACAAAGTGACTTTATCACCAGAGATGAATAAGGCCAGGCAGAGAGGGACGGGTCAGCAAGGCTCTGCTGTTTGTAACAGCAGACACGAGTACATAGATGTACATGTTCGGTAGCAACTTAGAAAAGCGAGAAAAGAAATGATAAGAAGAAAAAGGAAGGAAACCAGATTCATACAGGATGTTGTCAGTCACCCCGACTTTTGATCCCTTCATCACCACCTAGCTAGTAGCCATCGTCCTGCAGCTGCATCTACAATTTTCGTGAAATCCAGAAGACAGTTTTTTCATGATTTCAGTCTAGCCTACATCTGCTTATCGACGGCATGGCATGGCAAGGCAAGGCCTGGCCCATCTGTGCTCTCGGAGAAAGACACAAGGCTATTGTAGGTTTCGTTAGCAGTTCCGTCAGCGATTTACAGCATGACATCAGCAAATTCCATCATTGACAGTTTGCTTCTTGGTCCCAAAAGCTCGGCGTTGAGGCTCTCAATTATCGTATGCATTTTCTACTGACCAGGTGTGCAACATACAAACAATACAGTACTGTGTTTCATGAGCTCCTGTTGCGTTTGTTGTGGACAACTCGTTGTTTCTTGTGCATAATATTTGATATAGGCTTGGATCCTTCTTAAAGCTAACCAAATATGTTGCTAGGCTGACGCGAGTGAGTGATGTAAGCACCTTCTTCAAAGTACAAGACAGTTGGCTTAGAAAACTACTAGCCCAGCTAGCTAGCTTCTTACTTGCTTACTGCCATCAGAGATTCCATTATTTGCTCAAGAGCCCTGCACTACGATGGCAAGGCCATGTGGTCGTCCTGTGGAAAGGAAATGCTCGTGAGCTGCTTTGCCTGCCGTCTTCTTCTTCCTCTCGATTATGCTCCTTGTCCTGCTGCCAGGATCTCCAAACAAAACTCTTTCTTCCACTGTTTTATGCACCAAGAGGCTTCTCTTCTGATGATGATAAGATAATAACGAATCATTTGATAATAATATTAACTGGAAATCTACAGCTTTTTCCTCGTTTTTTGTAACTCAGAAGGAAGGGTAAAAGACTTTTAAAAAGAAATGATCGAAAACGAAACGGCAAACTTCTTTTCCTGACATTCCGACTTGAAGTCACTCCAAGTTTCAAGAGACATGATTGCTTTAGTGAGCTCACCATTTCGTCTGGCCCAGGTCAAGCTGCAATGTACAACAGTGTAAACAATGCTTTTACACAATTATTTAAAGTGTAAACCACAAACCTTCGGTTCAGTATAAGCTTCCTATTTCCAAGTGAGAAGTCCGGAAGAAGCTCGTCGGGATGTAGTTTACCGTGTAGTCAGCTACATTCACGTATTTGTCTACCCGCGCCGTCAAACAATTTCACCACATTTCACAGTGACAAAGCTGATGATGCTTGAGCAGCATATGCTTCCTATGAGTGGCGAATACACTGGCATCTGCTTCCTTCGGCAGAACACAGAAGAAATGGTTGCCCAATCACAAAATGAAATGATCTACAAAAAGTACACTCCACTGGCTGCTGAAGAGGGCCAATAAACAGAATGAAGTGCACAGCCCGTCTTAGAGCCAGAGAGACGAACAAAAGATAAGCTACGGGGTAAACTGGACTGTAGTGCCTGTAGCATCGAAGTTGGCATGCAGAATGATTCTGTGAAAAGATTCTCTGCGGCGCTCTAAATCATGTGCCCCTGAGTTTATCATCATTCGGAGACGGTTCGACACTAGTCCCAGTTTTCTTTACCTTCAAGAGAAGAAGTGGAAGTAGAATTTACTAGGAAACGCTAACATTTTTTTTTTTGTTTGGATTTGTTTTTAGGCCTCTTTTCGCTGTGGGGCTTTCTGCAGCCGTATGCTGCTGCCCTTGCACAGCGTGAGTCCCCCCGCCAGGCGGACTCGACCCCACGCCGCTGGGGCTACAGGCGGATGGGGTAGCCAACAAGCTATTGCTTGTTGGCTCGGAGTTACTAGGAAACGCTAACATGACAATACTGTATCTCCTCGCGTTTGGCAAGGTGAGAGATCTTCTGTCATGCTTGTAGATCACTTTCATCTGAAACATGTTGGGCTTTGTAAGTTCTTCTCAACTGAATACGGGAAAAACCCCGCTGGAATTTACAAAGAAGAAAAAGGAGGGTAAGTTAAAAAGTACCAGGAATCGTGTAGCCAAATAGAATTCTTCTACTTCATTTATTGGGATTCAAAGAGTCAGTAGACAAATTATTCTTTATTTGCGAGGTAAAAGAGAAAGTACGAGGAGACAAAATTAATATCGAGAGGAGGAGGGAGGAGGTTGATGCATAAGAAGAAGCTCCTCATAACAGCCAACCTGCAAACAAATCACCGATTCACGTACGAGTCAAGAGTATTACTTTTCTGATGCACACAAGTAAAGAAGTTGGGTGGATATAATGATGAACGCAAGAGGTCTGATTTACTACTAGACTCGGGAGAAGTTTACCACCGTAAGGTTTTAGTGAAGTGACCAGTGCGCGAGAGCTAAACATGCTGGGAGACTTTCAATTGTGTACTTTTGCGTTCTCGTGGCTGAGTTCTCGGGAACCGAGAATTCAGCCATTACTCAGCTCTTCCTGTGTGACCTGTGAATCATCACGCGTGGCCTGCGCTAGTGATACAAGTAGATTAGTTGCATCCAGCCAAGGTCCATCTTTCATTGTTAGCCAGTGAAAAATTGCATTCAGCTGGTAGGAGGTCAAAAAGAATCTTGAAACAATGTGTATGTTCGAGACTATGTGTTGACGGGAAGACCTAACTCACTCAGCATCCCTACGATTCCACTCTGTAACAACTCACTGATCGGGAAGGGCGTCCATTCTTCTGTTTGTCAAAACAAAGCCCGCGGCAGCTTCAAACTGTGTGAATCATTAAGTCTTCGGGGTGAATGGTGGGCATGAGTGAATGGGGGAAGGAAGTGGAGGGAAGAGAGAGAGAGAGAGAGAAAGAGAGAGAGAGAGAGAGAGAGAGAGAGAGAGAGAGAGAGAGAGAGAAAAAAGAGGACAGAGAGAGAGACATAGAGAGAGAGAGAGAAAAGAGAGGACAGAGAGAGAGACACATAGTTTTCGGGAATGGTCTTTGGATTCTAAGCCTGTTCGTCGGGGCGGTGCTGCTGGTCGTGCAAATCCCTTGAAAGTGGTGCTCTTAAAGGAGGTACAGGGAAATGTGGTGCCTATCACTATGACTGCCTGGTGGAGTTTCATGCCAGATCACTTTTAAAGTAAGAATCTCCACCATATCAGTTTTCTCTCAGGCATGTAACACGATGGTGCAGTAAGGGGCTGGGTAACAGCTCAGTAAAATTCTCGAAGGAAGTCCCCTCATATTCCAGTCTCATAAATGCAGTTGTGGCAGCACTTCCATGCATGTACTTGGTTGAAAGGCCATTCTGAGTTGGTCCGAGTTACAATGTGGTCAAATCCAGAACCCTCACGAATGTACTTGCATCACTTACAGTTCAGCGGAATTCTTTTATAGACACGACGAATTCTTACAACTTACCACTGCTCTGGCCAAGACCATCAACTGGGCTTCACCGAGAGACAACTCACTCTTGTGGACACCTTGAGGGTACTCTGACTGAGCTTGCTCGCAGACTTTCCCACGACGCGAATACATCCGGCGCCACCAGCCAAGTCAAGTTGGACCACAGTCTGCTCATGTTCCGTTGCAACTCCGGTCGCTGTGCATCAGAGTCTAACAGCCTATTAACGTCTCGCACCGACAATAACTGTAATTTCATCCCTCCCTCGGGTAGCCCCCTAGATGATGGTGGGACTCATCCAGGTTGTAAGTAAAGCTTTGATGCAGCCGAATCAGGTGTGAGTTCCATTTCTCTTTTACAGGCACTGACAGTCGTCAGGTGGTCCGCAGTAGCAGCCTCGGCAACAACACCACAAGGCATACTCCAGCACAGTTAAAGAACATGGAATTGATCGAGAGACCGGCGCTTGTATATGTCCACATCACTTTTTTGTCCTCTGCCAAAGGAATCTCCCAATGACGACCATTCAACAAACACGATATATACTCCGCCGCAGAGAATCTTAGTTCCATGCAGACAACGTGGGCGCGAACAGAATCTTGCCGCAGCAGTAATTTTGAGAGAGAAACCTCCACGTCTTTCAATTAACTAATCCCTATTCGACTACACGAGGAAGTCCCACTGGACGGCCACCAACATCGTTCATCATTGCTCACCTGTTGTTCCCATAGTCTCTCATCCGATTCCATAGACAGCATGACTTGTATCATGACTTGCGCAACAAAAGGTGAAAAACAGAAAGGAATTAAGACCTTTATTTATCTATCCCGTAGGAAAGATTTCATGTGTCCTGTTTGGAGTAAATGTCACTGTACCGAGGACATGGGCATTTGTACAGGACATTCGAGGATTCCTTGGACATAAAATGTGACCACAGGAACATATACTACATAGTTAACAAAATTGTTAGCTTTCAAGAACTGAACTTCTTGTATAACGCGGGAAAATTTCAGAACGGGGATTGATTCCAGAATCTTGATGGGACGATCAGCTAGGTCACAAGGGCTTTCAACAGATCCCATGGCTCCAGGTCTCTTTACCACGACAACGGCTGACGAGATATTGGGAGGAAACTTCCAAGTAACTATTCGGATCTGCTCGACCTCCTCGGATTCAAATGTCACCAATCCTTCTCATGATCACAACGATGGTCCCTGCACAAAATTAACCAGATCTTCAGTGTCATGCGGTAGAGAAACGGTACTGACAAGCATTTAATGTTTCGGCGACAGATGTCCGCGTAATCAACTTCACATCATACTTTCGCTTCCATGCTCCATATACGGAGATAACAATCACAACGACTGCCTACGTACGTAAAAGAGGTCCCGCAGATGAACCGGAATCTCGGTAAACTCATCCCATCTCGATCCGTCACTGAAATGAGTTGAACAAAAATGGGCAAGATGGGATTTACGTACATCTGGAACCCAGTGCTCTTACGCCGAGGTGAGGATCTCGAGGTGCTTTGACAAAAAAATCGATGCAGAGGACTAGAATGTGGAGCTACACTGTAGCACTGCACGGGTACTTTTGATGTTATTAAAGGCCTAAAACTCTTGGCGGGACGACTTGAAGAAAGACCGATCAAGAAAGACGGGTCAAGAAAGCAGTTGATGTACAAGGTTTCAAAATGACCGAGAAACTTCAAACTTAACATTCCACTATGGGACCTTAAAAGTCACGTACTCAAGAACGTACAACTTCGGATACGATGAATCAAGTATTTAAAGAGTATTTTGGTTGCCTTACACCAATTTACATCACGATTTTTGAGGAGGAGATCGAGTAGTTCGTCGAGTGCCGTTTGGCTTTCGTACCGGAGTCGCAGACGTTCCAGTCTCTCTTGATTTCCGAACTGGGGTCTTTCTCTTGGGTTTGGGTTCCTGCGGAACAGAGACCTCATCTGTAATTTGAATGCAAGCTTCGTATCTTCAATTAGACTCCACAAAGCCGTTAGAAACGAAGTAAGTGGCAGTTAAGCTCACCTGCACCGGAGGTGGTAAGGCAACAGAGGAAGCGGATGCAGACGGAACGTTTTTAGGGCCACAGTGTCTTGGACCAGTACTCTCTTGCTTTTTAGCCAAGTTGATGATCAGAGCCATCTCCTCCCGCATCATAGACAACTTAGCATCTTTAGACTCTAGCTCCACTTTGAGCTCCCCGACATAGCGGTTCATTCTACGCAACTCCTGAGAGAAGGACAGAGTCGGAACACAAGATATGACAGTAATCACCCGATACTTACTGGCTTATACACCTGACCAGGAGCTATCGTAGACCTAGATCAAGTGAGAATTAACACGCCTCTTTAAGAAGAGAATCGACCATGAACCTAAAGCTCCATCCTCTGAGTTGCTCTTTCTGTCCTGAAAAATGCTTTAATCTGCAGATTGCATATTCAGAAGCGCAAAGTTACCTCTCGGTCGCGTGCAGCGTTGCTAAGCAGATTTATATTCATATCCACCTCATCCTTCATAATACTGATGGCCCTGTCTCTTGCTTCAACTCCCTGACGGAGAAGGTCTACTTCTGTTTTAATCTCGCTCAATATCTTCTGAGTGTGTTTCAGAACCTGAACAGAGTGTAAAAGATATTTTAGAACATTTACTTCCACTGCATTCCTACAAAGGGTTGGTCTTCCTGAACAGGTTAAGGAGTAACCCAACCAAGCACCCACTACCAATCAGCTCTTGAGAACAGTTTCGGTAAGTACTACCTGCTCTGCCCTCGTCGCACGAACATTTTGAGTTAACTGCTCCTCAAGTTCCCTGATCTTCTCATTCGCCGCTTCTAAAGATTGTGTGAGAAAAAGTTCTCTTTGTCTCGTTGCATTCAGATTCTGTGTACGTGACAAGACTGGTAAAAGATTCTCTTCTTGACAGGCACCAGAAGAAAATAAGCTATGCATACGCTTAGACCTAAATAAATTTTGCTGAGTAGATATGAAAGGATCAGAAAGATTGCATGACGTTCCAACCGCGAGATCTGCGAGTTCAGTAGACCCAAACAAACCTCTTTCACCATAAAGGAGATCGTACCTGCTTGATCTGAGCTGCTAGTTTCAGTGCCTCAGTGCTGCGTATGGTTTCCCCTTTGATTTCCAGCAACAGGCGGTCTCTTGACTTAAGCTCTTGCTCTAAGGTCGTCACCTGCAAACTAAGCTGCTGAAGTCCTCTTCCGGACCCGAAAGATTCCTGCGACGACATGACAGGAAAATGGATTTCAGGACCTGAAGTGACAAATTCTGACACAATTCTTGCATATTCTTGCCGATTATTAATATGTACCCAGCGAGTGTACTCCGGACGAGAAGAAAGGTAGAAGACGAATCAAAACACGTGGTGCCATGAAGACAGGTAGAGACGAAGGTCCATCAGTTATGATTATCCTCGACTGGTCGACTGAGTGAGTACAGCTTGCCAAAGTAACGCAAAGAGGCAAGAAAGCAGACATACTCAACACCACTCTCAAGTTTAGATTTCTTTCCCGCGTTTGATAACAAAAGAGACCAACTTGATGCACTTACAGCTTTCACGGACCAGAAATCAACCGTAACTGTTTAAGATAGCTCCAATCAGTACGAATTGGTGAGGTGATACTGCTTAAGGGAGGGACAGAGGGTATTTACCAAGGGTAAGATAACACTTGCAGAGATTGCAAGTGTCCCCTAAGCAATTCGTATATGGTTTACCTATTAAGTACTAATTCGTTTATTAGTCAGGTCTAAGGCAGTAAGCAGAACTACTATGAGCGCCTACACAGCAAACAAACCCACGGTCACCCTGATCATTCTTGTCCACGAGATGGCAAGTAAAACGTCAAGACATACGTCCATCTCCAATTCATGATATAAATCGATGGCCATATAATCAACATGTACCAAAATACAGGAAGCTTTACCCTACAGTCTGCCGAGAGAATGAGAAGTGAAGCGAAAAACCTTCAGCGAAGCAAGTTCTGTTGTGAGTTCAGCCACTCTGACTTCTGCAACTTTGAGTGCCTGCTCATGTAGACCAGCTGTTCTCAACGCCGTCGTTAGCTTGTCCCTCTCTCTAAGCAGTATCTCCTCCCCTATCTGTACTCGACTCTCCAGCTCTATAATCTTTTTCTCGGCGTCTGACAAAGCCTGTAAGCCAAGTGCATACTGTCAGTACTACTGGTAGTCATGGCAAACATATATTACGGTACACGGGTAAAACAGTTTCGGGGAAACCCCGCTAACTTAGGTAACCCCCAAATAGTTTTGAACCCATGCAAGTACAACGTGAGTAACAAAGAGTGGTAAAGTTAGCGAATGAATATAACCGAGGTCGGACCAAGGGGAAATTTGTAGGGAAAGCACAATTCCAAGATGGTACCCCCAGGTAGGGAACTGCAGGAGAGATGGCAAGCACAATGTGCGATGCTTAATGATCTAAGCGAAAGAGCATCTATAACTGTAAAGTAGAGCGGTAAGCGAAAAGCAAAGTGCATGAATAGCGAGTTATCTAAATAATGACAGGCATGAACATACAGAATACACTGGTATCGTGTGGAGAAACAATCACGAATCATCCAGGAATAATCGAACCAACATTCGCAACACCAGATTGTCAACCATGAAGGAGGTTAGTGGCAATTCGCTCACAAAGGTCCCGGACACAGCCATAGGTAGTGAGTAGGTGTACACTGAAAAAAACCTAACAACCAGAATACACACACACAGCATGAAACAGATCACTCTCCTGTAGCATGCACCTCAACCTGACCTCTGACTTCATCAGCACCCAACAAGGAGGGTTAGGCTATAGATGAATAGGGGAAGTGATCAAACAAGTTTGAGGACTTTCCCAACTCAGCAGGGCCTTGTCGGTAAAGGGGTTTTTGTTCAGTTCCGGGAACATCTGACAAACATATATATATAACAAACATATAGCAATAATACCGCATAAAGAAATTGCAGTGATGACGACAGGACACGATGAAATAAGTCCCAAAAGGTGGTAAACGTATCATAACCTGGGCGGCCCTCTGGAGAGACTGAGAAGAAAGAAATCCTTCTTTCTTTAGTAACCTTAGGAGGTTATCTCTCGATGCCACTTCCTCCTTGAGCTCATCTACTTGAGTTTGGAGATGGAAAACCATATCTTCTGCTGTCTTGAGCGCCTGGGTTGTATTGATGATAGAGGAATATATGTCAGACATACCAGACGACATTACCTTGGGACGGCGTAGAAAACCGTTGAACAAAAGGCGCAACAGGAAATCTCTGTAAGTTCTTACAGGGCCTAAGGAGACGTGAACAGACAAGAATCCCGACATGATATGAACAAAACTTCATACAGATAAAAGGCATGTTTACGTGCTACAGACCTGCGTGCGCATCCAAAGTACAGTAAAGAAGAAGGTCAATTCCCGACTCTTGGCCACAAAAACCTTCTATATTCTGAAGAAACTCTGAAGAGCCCACACCCACATCCGCTGAAATGGGCAGGGCCACTCGGTTTCTGTCCTATTCAAGGGTATACCTGTTGACTGCTAATGCAAGCTTGCTGGTTCATCTTGGCTTCAGTTAAGAGTTTGTCAGTGTACGCAAGCAGCTCAGCCTCCCGAAGATTTAGATCCTGTTCTGATTTCGGGGACGCAGAAAGTATTTCGTCAAACTTTATAAGTTCCTGGTGAAACACAAAACCACCGGGACATTCAGTCAATTCGCCATGATGAGTTCGTACGACGTTCAAGGTCAGCAGGCAAGAACGTGGTACAGATCAAACAGCTGGGGCAGCTCCGGATGCACGAGGAACGCTTTATTGGCCGAATCTGGCCTCCAAGCATCCAGCATCAAAGCCCCAACTCACCTGATACTGTACTGCCGCCTTGATTTGCTACAAAGGCAACGACATGCTAGTAAACAGCTGGAGTACAACTCCAAGAACTTTCCTCCGACTCGATCTTAACTGACCCTATAATATTGTTGCTGGAGTCTAATCCAGGCGAGTTTCCCTTGAACTGCTGTCATCTGTAGAATGTTTTTTGAAATCTCGCTCATGTTCCGGGAAAAGATGTCGAAGGCATCATCTTCTCTGGGAAGCCAAACAGTCCCCTCAGTCGCATCGCCTAGATTGGACCACACTTCTTTCGCTTCAGATATACGCCGAGGGATCTGGGCCCCCAACAAAGCTTGCTTCCAGAAGGCTTTCCGCAGTTTGTTATAGCTCCAGAGAAAACAGACGATGGAGTTGATGACACTTTGGCCCCAAGCCCAAAATTGGGACGCGAAACGTCTAGACCAGATCCAGAAACAATGCAAGATCGTTTTATCCTGACATAATTGTCGATGTAACAGTCATGCCAAATTTTACCAAACACGGTCACCATTAGTAACAGTGTAAGGTCAAAACTTGAATCGAGCCACTGAAGGACAACTAATCGCAATTACATTTACTAAACCTACGCTCCCAGTCAGTACCACTACGTTTGAAACGCCAAACTGGTCCGCTACTTTTGAAATTTATCTTCAAAACTTGAATCGAGATACTGAAGGACAACTAACCGCAATTAAATCTACTGAACCTAGACTCCAAGTTAGTAACACTACGTGTCTGCCAAATTTTAAACTCCAGATCGTTCTAGACCGCAACTTTAATTTCAGTGATGCGAGTGCTGCCTGAAACAGGTATATAAGAACTTCATTCCGATTCTGCGATATTCCATCCGGGGAAACTGTCCACAACCTTGCTTTCAGCCCTTTGTAACAGGAAGTTATTTTGTATCCTGCAAGTTCCTTTCAAGGTGTTGCCAAGAGGTACCATGAACTGGGATGTCCCCGTTGCACTGTGAAGCACTCAGATGTATGCTTCATCTGACTGCCAGAAGCGTTACAAATTGGTGGTGATTATTACATCCAGGAGCCTACCTTTCTCGCACGATAGTCCTCGTCGATGATCAAGCTTAAACTTTGATCTTTAGCCGCAACTCCGTCTCGCCTCATGTCGGACGGAACTCCTTCAATCTTGGAACCAGCCTCCCAAACAAGGGATACGTATGCTGGCTTTTCGGATTCCATGAAGCACTGCAGATTCCAGACAAACCCATCAGAATTCTGTATTCCTTGCAAGAACATTCTCTATTCCCTTGAGGTCAACAACCGTAAAGTAGAACCCCAAGGCTGTCAGACCAGACTAACCACATTTGAAACTCATGATGATGGATCGACTTGCTCTACTGAAGCGACTAGCAAAAGTTCTTGTTAACACATATTATTAGTTGACGAACACAGTGATCTCTAAATCTGGGCTGAATTAAGTATGGACGTTCAGGCGTCTCATGAACCGTTAAGCATCCTACAACAAAGTTACCACTCACAACAAAAGCCTAGAACAACCCAGCCACCCTCGTTGCACAAAGCACTGGTATCTCAACTCGTGTAGAGCCCAATTTTCCTTAAATCACCACAAGTTCAAGAATCAATTGCCACTACTCCGCGTTCAGTCCGACACCGCGGTACTAGACAGTTAATCCGCTACAAGACGTCTTAAAGCAGGATAGGCAGATCAAGATGAAGTAGATACTCACTCTTTCATTCTCTTGATCTCCGTCAAACACACTGCCACTGCTTTTAATCGCGGAAGCCCTAGGCATCTTTGAAGAATCACAGTCGCCAGAATTCTGATAGACTGATTCGTCAGAACCAGAAAAGTATGAAACTCTTTCTGAAATACCACTCATCGCTTTCGATGAATATTCCTCTCCGGTGCGATTCTGTGAGTAGCTGAAGGCACTGGATCCAGTGTTCGAGGATAAGCTGCAAATCCAAATGTCAAGAATCAAACCAGAACTTTGAGAGTAACAGAAGGAAGGCTGACGTGAGATCGATGACGGATACAAGGTATAAGTTGACCCCAAAAATTCGGGTTGAAATTCTGAAAGAGAGTAACAAAACAAGGAGCATCGCTTTCTCTCCGTGCTACTTTACCCATACAGTAGCCAAGAAGCCCAGAAGCCAGAGACCTGAAACTGCAATGTGCAGTTGAAGTTGTACATGCAGTTGGATAGGACCATGGTTTCTGGTACGAAGCTGATACCACAAGTTGTTGAACTCACTGCCGGTTATAGTCTAAGGGTTTAGCGAGCTAGCTTCCGTTTACGAGAATCATAGTTTCAAGGAGTCTACATCTAGCATACGCTCAACGCAGGAAAATGCAACGGAGGTTCTTGTCATCTACAGTGACAGGTCACGTTAAGAGGGACAAGACCCTGAAGACCACAACCGGGAAGAGAGAGAGAGAGAGAGAGAGAGATTTGAAGATTGAGGATTGCAGGGATTTTCGCTACTTTGAGAATCCAAGCTCACTTCGTAAAAGGTCACTTCCTAAAACAGACCTTTTATCTTCACTTTGATCGCTGCAGAAACTCGAAGAAGATTCGGCGGATGGAGAGTCGATGCGAGTGCGGTCATCAACAGCAGGACTGGCATCCTCATCATGCATGTAGTCTAAAGTCTCATATGCGGCTTTCCCAGTTCCATAATTTATACTGCCTCTGTATTCAGCTGAACCGTCCGTCAAGGCACTCCTTAGCGGATGCCTCCATACCTCTGAAGTTCGATCCTGCAAAATAATAGGGCTCCTGTATCGCCAGTTCCCCGTCCTCGAAGAAACTGCCTTGTCCTTCCATGATGCGGGAACGTGAAATCCGGCACTCCGGAACAATACTCGAGACATGCAGCCCGTCCCTCCAACAACTGCCCCATTTTCTGAACTCCGAGGAGCGACAGCGGGAACAATTTCGAAAACAAAGACACGGGCCATTAAGGTGTCGTCAACCTGACAATCCTGTCATCCACAACTCCGGGCCAAACACCGTTGAGAGGCAGAATACTGCTACCTACGACTAAAATTCAACCTCCTCGCCCCAGCTTGAAAGGGTCCGTCAAAGACTTTCTGTAAGCAGCTCAGATGACCATCCCTAAACGCCTGATCTAGGAACCTGAACCTCCCGTACCAAACTCCTTACGCCTTGGAATCCTTCCTAAGCTACAATGCTCAACCGAGACCACTGTACCAAAAACGCCCACAGGGGATCCATGACGAGCAACAACAGGACAGAATCCGGCCGCCGGATTCGCGAGCAAGGAGGAGGACGAAAATGTGCAAGCGGTCATCCCTTGCAGCTCGCGTCATTCCCCTCCTGCCACGGACGACATTCTACGTGGTTCTATCCGCTAATTCAAAATTCCCATCGAGCGGAACAAACACATCGCATCCCGACAGTTCCATTGTCATCATTCATACTCGTCCCGTGTCGAATTGTCCTCGTTCTTTCACCTCCATGACGCATGGCATTCGCTTCCTGTTTTCGACCTCTACTTTTCTCGGTCCATCGATAGTCGCATGCCAGCCACTACTAACACACGTACCGAAACGGACGCGGCTTCCCGCCTACCCTCGAGCGCTGAGAACACAGCGTGCCAACGAGGGCATCGCCAAGGCAAAGACTCTGCTTTTCCTCGTCGAAATTGCCCGTCCCCGCTAAAATCGTCCCTTCCTTGGCTTTCCTCTCGACCTTCCCCCGCGCTTCCTCCGCGAAAGCCCACCCTTCCCTTGCTAAAAGACCAGTTCGGTACTGGTCCTTCACACTTCTGTCTCCGGAACTTCCAAATTTCCCTTTCAGAGGGCAAAGTTCGGCTCCGATTGACTCTCTTGGGAAATATTTACGGGAGAAGTCTGACGTGACGAGAATCCATGCAGAGGTCACTCCTTCTGCTTGGTTTTCGTCAACGACCAGTCGTAGCAGTTCCCGGGACAGCAACATGTCAAGGACAAAGTCCACGGAGTGAATCTTTTGGATGTTGCAATAAATTTATAGTTCTTGAATTTGTGTTCTTTTTGCTGTTTTGAATCTCGAGTCAGAGGGAGATACAGACTGAGACAACATCCAGAAGTCGTTACGGGGACTTTTCTACGGAAGTGGAAAAGAATAGGGCGACCTTGCCTTAGACTTTTACGGCTTATACGTAAACATTTACGCACTAGCTTCTGTTGGTGCCTCTCTCGTAAAGGTGTAACTACTACCAACAGAGGTGGTACTTACCATTTTTTCTCTTTTATAGGTCAGTTGTGAAAACAGGAAAGACAAATAAATATTTTTATAGTGTAATGTATTTTATTGTATTAGTATATTGTTAAGGTGTGGAGATAGCGACTGTGAAACTCGAAAAAAATTACATTAGATCCGGATTAATCACTAACGCATAGTTCTATAATTATATTATAAGCTTACTTTTTTAAAAATATAATTTTGAATTTTATTACGGAAGAAATAACATCAACATAACTAAAAAAATTCCCAAGAAAGTGTACGAAAATAGGAACGTAGTTTGAGAAACACCATAAAAATATTTATGATAACTGATGATTATATATACTCTTTCATATATTGAAATAAAATACTATAAATTGAAGTTGAGGACAAAAATCTTTGTGCGGAATGTCTACATAACGTTCTTTACAAACATAATTACGTACTGCGAAACGTTTACAGTGTATTCCGTAATGTTAATTATAACTATATAATCTGTTAAGTGGTTTTTGGCTGAAACGTTTAGCATGGAAGGTACCTTTAGTTAAGGCATAACGTGTGAATGTTATCGCAATCATTCTACCAACTTTGTTTGTAAAACGAAGAGCGAGAAGATGTCAGGTTAATTTAAATAGAATGAAGTTAGAGTATCTTTGTACTTACAGTTTTGAAACTGCGGAGAGGGATTTCACGCGTGCGAGTGAAGATTGGTAAAAAAAAATGTGTGCACCGTTTCAGTTTCACGAATAAAGTTGGAGCGACAAAGTATAATTTTTCATATTTTAAGAAATAATTTCAAACAGGTAATTTTCAGTTCATTTTGTGCAGTTTTGAGTTTTACGTTCACTTCCCCACGTATTGTACGTCACAATATCTTATTTCGTGAAACTGTAAAGTCCGGTGCATAGAAAAATATCGAAAATATCTCTTCGATATTTCTACTACTGTAAACTCTGTGAAACCAAACTGCAGCGGAGATCTCTGCAAAAAAATATAATTTTGAGATTACAGTTGCAGAGATGCTCTTAAATTTGCTTTACACCAACTGTGTTTTTCACTTAAACTGAAATGCGAACTTCTTTTTACATATCGACTAGATGGCGATGAAATGATCATAAATTATAGTAACTTTTAGCAAGATTTTCGATTTTTACTTTCAAGAACAGCTGGAGAGAGGATGGTCTCCTTCCCATGACGAGCTTTCAGATGAGAAAATTCTCTCGTGGTTTCGAACACAAACATGAATCGTCATGCTAGTTGAGATTCAAACTGTATAAGTGAGAGAGGGTGCTGCACAGAATTGACTCATCCATAAATATATTAATTTATTATTTAATTCTTCCCGTCGAAAAGATTAAGTAATAAATTAAGGTTGCAGCCCTCTTCCATCTTCAGATGGAAGAGGTGAATAAACAAGCAGAGTCAATAAAAGGAGAGCTCAGCGAATAAGTATTCTCAATCACCTGTGGAGAACTTTTGCTCGGTATCTGTTATCAAAATAAATATAAATTTTATAGTAAATTGTATTGAAAATCAAAAGTAATATATAATTATTAAATATTAATTGCACAGAGAACATCCAGAGAACTCATAAGCGGAGTGCAAGGCAATGCGCTTCAAAGGTACAAGTGCAACTTGTTATTGATCAAAAAAAGTAATTTTTAGATTATCTTTACTTTAATCATTACTTTAATTTATTATTTAATTTTTTCGTCAGAAGAGTTAAGTAATAAATTAAGCTTACTTTCCTCTTCCACCTTCAAATGGAAAAGGAAAATGTGAATAAGCAAGCATGTGATAAATTAGATATTCAGATACTTATAGAATGTAAGGATAGATTCACGTCTGATAGTATCTTGCGGTGCTCAAGACAAAAACATGAAATTGCGGTTGTATTTATACTCTACGGATCTCGGCCACCTTGCTATTAGATATTTCTTTTCCGGAAGCTGAATTGAGAACAATCGGTAGAAAAGAAATAGAAATCGAACATAAACTCAATGCAAAAAACAGAATATTCTTTCCCACGGCCTTGTACATTGAAATTCGTTTCTCTTATCGGAAAACGTATGTGTTACTAAAATTCATTTTACTAAGTTATATAGAAAATTAAATTAATTCATAATTATTATATGTTAGTCACTCCTGGAGTAGCCAACTCATCCGAAGAGAACCCATAAGTGAAGAGTGGGCTGCTGCGCTCCTCGGGATATAAGACCGGAGACCTAAATGTATAATTGCGCCATTTATCTGAGGACATTAATTAATGTTCTAACTCTTCTCGCCGGAAGGGTTAGAACATTAATAAGTGTACCCTCATGTACATTGAAGTGTACATGAGTCCCATATCCTCCCTTCACTATACTACAGTAAAAAAAATCCGACAAGCATTATGTGCCCCGGAGATATTGTGGTTTTTGGGGCTTGGGTCCCCACCTCTATTTGAAAAAATTGACAGAAGTTTTTTCCCTACCGGTACCTTTTGTCTCTTGCCCTTTGAGTATTTGGGGTCCATCGTCAGTTACTTGGCTCAAACGTAACCAGCCTCGAGGTTTGCTATTAGTTTCTCTCACATGAAACTCGACAGAAATTACCAATAAGCTCTAAATATATTGAATATCAATTGTTTTATCACGTATATTGCTCATCTATAGAAGCATGCATATCACCTTCTCCATCTTCAACATGGTCATTAATTTATTATTTAGTTGTTTACAAAAGGATTAGATCATAAATTGATTATTATCATTAAATAATCTTTATTCAATCTCAAGCTTCTGGTCTTTTAGTTTTGGAAGCGAGCTGTTGTTATAGGTTATGTCTGGATCTGCTTGTAATTTCCAGTTTATTTACTATTCAATGTTTATAAAAATTAATATTTAATCAATTTAGCAGATATTTTTCACAATATTTATATATTCTTTTATAACAAAAAGGAAAAAGATTTCCCTGAAGTTTAATACATATTTCATAGGCATATTAAAGGAATCTTATCAAAAACTAAAAAGCATGCATATTGCTTCTCTGAGAGAAATGTCTTTTTTTCTGAAAAGGACACTACACAGAAGTATATAAAGCCAGCCGCTTCCAAGAATTTTCACTCTATGCCGGATTCATATATATATTCACGGTAAGACCTCGTCTCCAAGAAACAAACATTATTTTTCCACTTAACCTTGAATTGAGGTAAGGTACCACAGTCAGAGGAAAAGAGCTCCTGCTAAATTCCTGTATAAGCGGTCGGGGTATCATCAGCTTATCCCTTCTACTGACTGTACATAATATGTACGTCATGTACTCTAGCCATTCTAGCCATAGTTCTATTAATATCAATATTATAGGTCTCATAGACTCGTATACAGTTCCGCCAGACATGAACAGTTATAACCAGCTCTACCAGAGGCCGACAGGTGGATTGTTTAAGGTGGGACTTTCGCTGGATCGCAGAAGCCAATGAAGCGACGGTGTCAGCTGCTCGCGGACTGGGTGCTGGCCGTCTATAGTCACTAGTAATTCTGAGGCTACCGTCCACTCCATTCTGAGGCTATCGTCCACTCCATTCACACTCTAGTGTTGCTATGAAGACAACGCGAACCAATGAATAGCGAACAGATGGGAAGACTCCATCAAGCGAGAGAGTTGGTTTCGCTTTCATAGTTTCACTATCTTTGCATAATTGAAAGGGTAAAAATTAAAAGAAATTAGGGTTAGGTTAGCACATAGCGCTTTTGAATTTATAGGGCTGTTTCATTAAAGAATTTCAAGTAAACAGACTGGTGCAGTGTTTACCATATAGGTCTAGAGACAGACCTGCGTGAGTTTAAATAAGTACAATAAAAAGTACTGTAATATGAAGAGTTAGAGAGATTCAAAACAGAAATAAAAAATGTAATCAATCTTGTGAGTTCAGAAGTGTCATCTTACAATTCGGTCCTCGTTATAGTTACGAACAGAGCACATGATTCGATGTACTCACAAAATAATTTATCTATAAAATACATTGACACTGAAAAAAAAAGGTCCTACTTAGCCTGGGGTGAATATTACACAGCATCTCCATCGGTGTTCCTAAACCACATCCATAAAAAGTTCTATGGCCGTAACTCTTTACGAACGATGTTTGATACCCGTATTCCATCCGTATGAAGCCGTAAAAAGTACTTCCTTCAAGCCTCACGGTGTAACGTTCAACCGCAGATCACGGAGTCAAGTCGTCCGCCTCTAGCCAATGAATCGCCGAACGTGAACCTCCCTGAAAACCTTGTACTATATTTGTGTCTCCAGATCCAGTTCGTTAAACTTTCCGCTAATAAACACCAAGGATTTGATAACCGTCGGACGGGTTTGGAATAACTAACTAGTCTTTGGCAGGCCTCTGCTACTAATCTCAAGTTTCAGAACACCGTAGAAACTATTCCAGGCTTGGGTTTGGTAAAATTTGGACAGCGCTTCCGCTACTGGGGGTCAAGTCGGAACACAATAAACCATGAAGAGCCACAACCAAGACTAGGAAGCCTAGTGGATGCTAAGAAGTAAAAAGATACACAGAAATAGAGTCAACTCCACACCGGACGCTTCAATCCAACTTTGGCACTCAATCCAAGCTTGCTTATCATATATCAAAGCAAATCACAGGCTCATATACATTACACGGTGTTTTCTTGCTGACAGGGTCTCGGAGAAACGCTCAAACCGGCAATCCTTCCTGCTACTGGAACTCTCTGATGAGAATTTAGCTTCAGAACTCCAATCTATAACGCTCTATCCACGGTGTAACACAATCTCTGCACTCAGAATTTGCAAGTACAATCTATTTGTTACTATCAGTGCTCACTGTTTGGACGCTCTTCCTACACAGTCAAGTGAGAAACCGAAAAGTCTTTCTCAATACACTCTGGTTTGTGCCAAAACCTCTATTCTATTAACTCTAGGTGCAGTCTCTGCTCCCAGCCTGGCCTCTGCTCTCTAGTCACAGTCTCCGCTCTCTGGTATTGCTGGTACAGTGAGAAAGTGAAAAAGCCGCTTTTTAGGTTTCGCGACCCTGGCTATATACTCTTGCCTTTAGTCCGCAAGCTCCTGAGATCGGCAGCCAACACCACATGTGCTTGTTAAATCATCGCCCCTTTTAATAGTAAACGGCGTTACAATCGCCCCAACTAACAAAAAGCAGTTCTTCCACTGAACTACGGTATCTGCAATACCACGTTAGGAACAACACTTCCTCAAATCCAGAGGAACACTACCCCATCCAGGGTAAGCTCTTTCTCAGAGCTATGCTCCATTACCGAGCATTCGTTGAAGCTTTCGGGTGAGACAGAACCCTAGCTTCCAGGTGGTGAACTCGTCAGTCTCCTTTTATCCACCTCCTTACTAAGATATACACATAGTAGCATCAGCCTAAACCTGATTGACATCCGACAGTCATAAGAAGTCAGCAGACCACAACTCCACCTTTAGACGAGCAGATTGGCCAGATCTACTCGGTTCCAGTGTCCTTGAAGGGCCCTTAGGCATGACTCTTCGGACTCGATTCAATCCACCGCTTAGCTGGAAGAAACCACTGCAGATTGTCGTCTCACAAAATATCTACGCAGTGGTTCCTGAAACTTGTATAATGCTAGATCATCTAAGTACTCCCAAGCTTCACTTACCAATCCCGGAACTCCACCTGTCCAACGACATAGGTATTGAGTAACGGGTTCTCCAGCTCCATCTGGATTCGGTAATGCTCGATGATCTACTATCTCAATCAACTCAAGATCATCAGCTCTTGGTAATGCTTCTAACACTGGATGCCATTTCTGATATCTTCTTGGCAACGACTCTAGTTCCTCACGAAACATCTTTAAGTTAGAAACATGAATGATGGGGTGATAATGCTCCATACTAGCTGGAAAACGTAACTTATAGGTCACAGGACCTAACTTCTTCTCGATCAGGAACGGTCCTGCCCACTTTGGAAGAAGCTTCTTGGCTAAGTCCACCCCTGCTGGAATTCTGAAGTTCTTGGTTCTCAACCAGACTCTCAGCCCTTCTTCGAACTGTACGTCTTGTCTACCACGGTTTGCATACTTGGTATACCGTTGTTGTGCCTTCTCCATGTGTTTCTTGGCTTCTTGAAACACAGTACCCTGAACACGTATGAAAGTCTCTAGATCTGGAGGATCCTGATTCGACCTTCCTGTGTTTTCATGCCCCTTGGTAGCCAGAGCTATAGGAGTCCAAGGTGCATGAGAACCCCGATAAACCACTTCAAATGGTTTAAATCCTGTACTCGAGTGCTTGGTGTTGTTATATGTAAACTCCACCAAGTCCAAGTGCTCGCTCCAATCACTCTGATCTCGCATGATATAGTTTCTCAACCCTTGTTCTACTATCTGGATCGTCCTTTCCGTCTGACCATCAGTTTCAGGATGATAAGAGGAACTGAACTTGAGGGTAGTTCCGAGCCTTCGAAACAAACCCTTCCAAAAATCAACTACAAACCTCCTATCCAGATCTGAAACAATGTCTTTAGGCATCCCATGATACTTAAAAACATATCGTATAAACAGTTCAGCGGCACCTCTTGACGTCACTGCTTCCCTACAAGGGATGAGGTGAGCTTGCTTACTGAAACGATCTATAACAACTAACAGAGCATCAAAACCTCCTGATTCGGGTAAACTTGTGCATAAGTCCATACTTATGCTCTCCCAAGGTCCATCAGGTATTGGCAATGGCCTCAGCAACCCTGCAGGTCTCCTTCGCTCCGTTCGTTGTTGTTGGCATGTCAAGCAAGTCTGCACGTACTTGACAACATCTTCCAACATGGACGGCCAGTAGAACTGCTCTTTAATTCGTTGTAACGTTCTATTCTGCCCTCCATGTCCTGCCAGTTCACAATCATGACATTCTTGCATGACTAGTGTCCGTAGAGATCCAGCTGGAACATAGACCTTGGTTTGCTTGTAAAACCAAAGGCCATTGCGAAATGAGAGATTACGTACCAATGGATCTCTCTCTTGTTGGCTGGTCCAACGTTGAGCCTGAGGATCATCTGACAATGCTTGTCTGATTCGATCCAAAAGCTCTTCACTTGTGTCTTGGGTTGTTAACGCCTGGACACGTCTGCTTAACACATCCGCTGGAATATTTTCCTTCCCCTTTTGATATCGCCATTCGATATCAAAACGTGCAAGCTCCACTTGCCATCTCTGCTGTTTGCGGGACAAACGGGGTTTACTCTGAAAGTATGTATTACCCTCGCAGTCCGTCACAACAGTAACCTTGCTTGGTAACAAATAATGCTCCCAACGCTTCAGACAATGAACAACAGCGAACATCTCCTGTTCATGAGCATGCCATTTTGCTTCTGTTTCTGAAAACTTGTGACTTTCGTAAGCCACTGGATGCTTTCCTTGCATCAGCACTCCTCCAATGGTCCATTGGGAAGCATCTGTGTGAACCTCGAAAGGTTCTCCCATCTTGGGAAGAGCTAGCACGGGCATCTTTGTCAGTGCTTGTTTCAACTCCGGAAACGCTCTTTCAGCTGCTGAATTCCAAACAACCTTGGAAGTCTTGCGTAATAAGCCAAACAAAGGTGCGGCTTTATGCGCAAACTGATAAACAAAACGCCGAAAATATGTGGCTAACCCAAGAAAAGATCTGAGCTCATGAACACTCTCATGTCTCTTCCATTCAACAATGGCTCGAATCTTAGCCCTGTTAGGATGAATACCCTACGCATCGATCAAACATCCTAGAAACACCACACTCTCTTGTCCAAAAGAGCACTTGCTCTTCTTGAGATAGAGTTGATGTTCTTCTAGGCGCTTAAACACCATTTCAACATCTACTAGATGCTGATCCCAAGTGGATGAGAAGATGATGATATCGTCTAGGTACACGATAACACTCTCATCCAAGAGTTCTCTGAAGATCTCGTTCATTAGTCTGCAGAAAGTACCAGGTGCATTGGACAGTCCAAATGGCAACACTGTATACTCAAACAAGCCATACCTCGTCCTTACAGCTGTCTTTTCTTCATCTCCTTCTTTGATCCGGGTGTGGTGATATCCAGAACGCAGATCCAGCTTGGTGAAGTATCTTCCGGTGGCCAACCGATCGGTGGTTTCATCAATGAGAGGAAGAGGATACTTGTTCTTGACAGTAACCTTATTGAGTGCACGATAGTCCGCACACATGCGAATACCATTTTTGACCACGAACAACACCGGGGCAGCATAAGATGATATACTGGGTCGTAAGATACCTTGAGCTACCAACTCTTTCAACTGAGTCTTAAGCTCCGTGAGCTCATCAAACGACATGCGTCTTGATGGCACTGCAATAGGTGTAGCTCCAGGAACTAGATCAATAGCATGATCCAAGGCTCTCCTCGGAGGAAGTCCTGTTGGTAACTGGTCCGGCATTATGTGAGAATATCTCTCAATCAATGCTTGCATATCAGGATGTATGGGAAGAGCAGCAACACGTTCTTTCTCATCCGTCTCCACCTTGGGTTTAGACATCACTGCAACCCAAGCTTCGTCTACTGACTTGATCTGCTTTCCAAACTGTCTAGCTGTGCAGATCTGAAATGCCACCTTGGCTCGTTGGAACCTACGAGCAGCATGGTTTGGCTCCTTGGGTCTCTCTTTGATGATCAAAGGATGTGGTTGACCCAAGCCCCATCGATCCATGACTATGACGTTCCCTTCTTGAACATCTAGCTTTGCCTTGGTCTCTTGTAACCAAGACCAGGACAAGATACCCTCCATCATGTCACTTAAGTTCATAACTAGGAATTCATGCTTCCTGGTTACCCCTCCAACAATAATAGGAACACTCATGAGCTTTTCTGTAACGGTTGTGCTACCTTGCACAAACCTTACCAACAACGGGCTCATGATCTTGGTTCTAGTCATCCCTAAGGTCCTGACCAGCTTTTCATCCAAGACATTCACATCTGCTCCAGTATCTATAAGCAAACAACACTGTTGGCTTCCTAGTTTCACTTCAATCCACGGCAGAAAATCCCCATGTTCTACCAAATGCTCACCAGCACATACCTCTGCTTCAGTAGTCGTCTCAACTGGTTCTTCAACACTGGTTGTCTCTTGAGCTGTCAACCCACGAACATTGCTCGCTGTTGAACGTTGAGGACACTCACGAGCGATGTGACCATCTCGTCCGCATCGAAAACAGATGATCGTCCTTGAAGGTGTAGCACTGCTAGCTCCACTACTCCTAGCACCTGACGTCGAAGCTTGGTTGGATCCTGCATTGGATGCATAAGATCCAGTAGGTCGGGTCTGAGTAGGACCACGAGTAACTCCTTGCTGTTGAGACCCACGAGGAAATCTCCTTCCTGCTGCACCAAATCTTCCACCACCATGTCCTCTACCACTTCTACTTTGAGAGGACGCTATCTGTCCTTGAGGATTGCGCCAAAATCCTCTACTAGGCTCACCACCACTTGTTCCACGTTGAAACTTGGAGGGCTGCACGGTGTAGTTACGGTCCCTAGTGTTCTCTGCTGCTTCCAGAAATGCAAACAAGTCTTGCATGTCCTCGGACTTGTGAAACATAACCCAGCTATCAAACACACTAGCATAGAAACCCTGCAGACCTTTCTTCAAGTGAAACAGCAAGTCGGTGCGATCCACCATGTGCAAACGAGTAACCAACTCAGAAAATCGTTGGAGGTACTGTCTGATACTCCCTGTCTGTCTCAGATGAATGAGGTCCAGCCGAAACTGTATAGCTTCATCCACCGGTACCAGATGTCTTCTGAGTTCATCCTTCAGCTCCGGCCAAGTGGACATAGGAGTTGTACCGTTCAAACTCCTCATCCGCTGTTGACCTCCATACCATTCCTTAGCCTCTCCTTCCAGTCTACTAACAGCATAGGTGAACCAACTGCGCTCATCGAAATTCTCCAAGTAATTCTCCATCTCAGTAATCCATAACTCAAACTTGGAAAAGCTTTTCTCACCGTTGAAGGCTGATGGCGTTGCTGGTTCAGCCCACTTCACTTTCTGCTTGTGCCCTTCTT
The DNA here is from genome assembly GCA_036924285.1 of Asterella californica. Lineage (NCBI taxonomy): Eukaryota > Viridiplantae > Streptophyta > Marchantiopsida > Marchantiales > Aytoniaceae > Asterella > Asterella californica. The sequence goes on from JAYKYS010000013.1 coordinate 3,012,290, forward strand.
TGGCTGAGCTGCCTTCCGCAACATTCTCTTGCGCCTTCTGTGACCCATCTTCATTCTTATCTGCTTGAGTAGCATCAATTGCTCCTTCACCCAGCAGTGCTAAATCCTTGATTTGCTCAGCTTGCGGTACAGAGACCTCTGCTTCTTTCTCCCGTGTCACTTTTGCTTGAGCTAAATCTGCCTTGAGCACCTTGTTCTCAGCTTCCACTTGCTCAAGTCGGCCTTCCAACTTCTTCAGAAACGTCTGCATCTCGTCCATCCCAGTCGGCACGGCTTCCATTGTCGATGGTGTTCAGCAAAGATTCAACCTGAACCTGCTCTGATACCAACTGTAACGTTCAACCGCAGATCACGGAGTCAAGTCGTCCGCCTCTAGCCAATGAATCGCCGAACGTGAACCTCCCTGAAGACCTTGTACTATATTTGTGTCTCCATATCCAGTTCGTTAAACTTTCCGCTAATAAACACCAAGGATTTGGTAACCGTCGGACGGGTTTGGAATAACTAACTAGTCTTTGGCAGGCCTCTGCTACTAATCTCAAGTTTCAGAACACCGTAGAAACTATTCCAGGCTTGGGTTTGGTAAAATTTGGGCAGCGCTTCCGCTACTGGGGGTCAAGTCGGAACACAATAAACCCTGAAGAGCCACAGCCAAGACTAGGAAGCCTAGTGGATGCTAAGAAGTAAAAAGATACACAGAAATAGAGTCAACTCCACACCGGACGCTTCAATCCAACTTTGGCACTCAATCCAAGCTTGCTTATCATATATCAAAGCAAATCACGGGCTCATATACATTACACGGTGTTTTCTTGCTGACAGGGTCTCAGAGAAACGCTCAGACCGGCAATCCTTCCTGCTACTGGAACTCTCTGATGAGAATTTAGCTTCAGAACTCCAATCTATAACGCTCTATCCACGGTGTAACACAATCTCTGCACTCAGACTTTGCAAATACAATCTATTTGTTACTATCAGTGCTCACTGTCTGGACGCTCTTCCTACACAGTCAAGTGAGAAACCGAAAGTCTTTCTCAATACACTCTGGTTTGTGCCAAAACCTCTATTCTATTAACTCTAGGTGCAGTCTCTGCTCCCAACCTGGCCTCTGCTCTCTAGTCACAGTCTCCGCTCTCTGGTATTGCTGGTACAGTGAGAAAGTGAAAAAGCCGCTTTTTAGGGTTCGCGATCCTGGCTATATACTCTTGCCTTTAGTCCGCAGTCTCCTGATATCGGCAGCCAACACCACGTGTGCTTGTTAAATCATCGCCCCTTTTAATAGTAAACGGCGTTACAACTGGAACATCTTCACTGCTTGGATATTCCCAATCAGATCGTATGTGACCACAATTCATACCTCGTTGACTTCTAAACAATTTGGAAACATGGAACTTCATATTATGAAAGGATATGAGAAAAAATAAATAAACATAATACCATAGAGAGCGGTCCATTTCGTCACTCAAGAACCGAACAAATTAATTTCTCATATTTTAAATCATTTTTATATAAATCCTCGATAAAGCCTAAAATCATCTGTAGATTTGTACTAAATTATGTTAGAGTGGTGAAATGTTCGAGTTTTTCTATAATTATTTAGTTATTGGGTTTTGTTCTTTGATAACCAATATTTATTTAAAAGTTATATTGGTAACTTTTGAGAATTGTTTAAAACTCGACAAGGACCGACCTCGGGAGTAGGTGAAGTATTTTTCAATCATAAATTATATACAGTGACGTGGACACATCGGTAATCCGATGTATACTCATATGAAGCATGCATATGAGTATGAATGCATGCTTCATACTCATATGCATGTCCTTTTCTTTCGTTCATCGGGAAAGAAAAAGGAAGGAAAGCGTGGTTAGCGAGAGGGAAATCGGGAATTATATTGGCTCGGACATTATGAAATTGAATGAAATTAATTTAGTTCCTTTTATTAATACGAAAGTAATTCTTGTATAGGAATGGATTAGTGACAATCATAGAAGTGTTAAGTTACAGATATACACTAACCTCAAGAGAAAAATATATTATATATGACTGTTAAATGTTACATGCATGTAAGCAATGATGGAAAAATTCTATAATCAATGCATGTGAAACCACGCTCAATGAGACATAAGATCGAAAGTCTATTCAGTCAGAGAAAATCTTTAATAACATGTTTATTTTATCACCTAATCCTTATCGACTAAAACGGTTAGGTGATAAATTATCCATTGAGAAATATTCTCCTCTTCTATCTAAAGGTAAAATAGGTGAATATATATGCACAAGTGCTTACCAACTGAATAACAAACGGATGAGAAGATCTTATCAATCCGAACAAGATGAAAAATATCACCCAAAGGCCCAAGTACATAACACCCAAAACCCAAAACGGTGAAGAAAAAATCAAGATTAAACATCGTAATCATTAGTTCAATTGTCACTTACTGTTACTAAAATATCAGAATATGGTAAGTCAAAAGTCATGCATATGATTTATATATGCATTTATATTTTATATTTTCGAATATATATATATTATTAAATATTTATTGAATTACTTCTCCGTATAAGTGTTTAGTGGCAAATTCAACTAAATAATTAAAATAAAATGTGTCATTGGTTACAGACTATACCTTTATGGTTTAGTCACGCGATTCTATGTGGAATCTTACATAATAGAACTTCCTTGGAATGATCTCACGTATAATGATAACTTGTCATATTAACAAGATTTTGTGGTGCCAATTTGAGAACTTGTATATTATAGTGATAACCTGTCTATTGTGTATAGTCATGCCAAACTTTTGTTTTATTGTATTTCGTTAATATATAGTGATATTTTATGGAGAAGGACTTATTAAAGAAAAACTATTACCTAATACAGAAAAACTTATCTAAAGTAAATTCAATCGTTTTTGTGATTTCACAACATTCATCTCATCTTTAATAAACCTTTATCTCATCTTTCTTATTTTTTTTTCAAATAATAATAATAATAATAATAATATATATATATATATATATCAGAATCCAAAAAACTAAACCTTCTTTTAGTGATACGGTCGGTCCCAACTCTATCACTGTAAGCAAGTTCTATTGTAGTCCGAATCTCTCCTAACTCTGCTTGTTCACTGTTGTACTATCCGCAATAAAATTAACCGTGTCGCAGTTGTCTATACAATGAGACCTCGTTATAGTCACGCATTTGGTAAGCTGCATATTTTGCGGTTATAAATTTATATTTACTAACCAAAGGATGTAATATGACTATACGTATATAATCTCTTTACGAAGTGGAATTTGCAAATGCGACTATGAAAAATAGTGTTAGACTAAAATGTATAGAGAAGAGGAACCTTGTATTGTTTCATGAATAACAGATAACTAGTTTCAAGAAAGAGAGTAGAACAAAAACATCCGGGTAGAAAAGGTTTATTGTTGTGATAATGTAAAGGCTATCTTGTCAGATCACATATTTTTTATTTTTTTATAAATTCTGTTTATATATTATATAGTAGTGATTATAGAGAAAAATATTTAATAAATTACTTTTTCCTGATGAAAATTGTGATCGTAAAGCAATTGTGACTATATCGAATGTGAATATAACGAGGTTTGAATGTACCTTTGGTACAGTCATACCGACAACATAGCAAAAAAAGGGTTGAGACTCTTACATGACCTGGATAGAGGAGCTTGAGCTTGATCTTTCAAAATAACGATCATTTGGAGTAGAACTCTAGAAGAGTAAATACTGAAACCTGGGAGGGTCACTTACGTGATTTACTGTAGCCACATGTAAGAAAAATATCATTTCAAATTATTTAAAAAGATATTTAGAATTCTGTTTAGAAATATATTAAGGATGATTCTTTTGGATTTTTAAGTAGAAAGAAATCATATCAATTTAAAATGTTAAAACATAAAAAAACTCTAATATATTTAGAAAAGCAAAAATGTAACTTAAAAAATATATTTTTAGTTATAATATAATTCAAATATTGTTTTGACAAATAAGTCAACGTGATCCTAAGATCGAAAGGTGTCATATGTTGGTAGAAACATCGTCTGGAAAAAAGGATTGCTCGTGTGAAGTTTTTTCCTCCACCTGCATCTAAATCTATTATTTTTTCATCTTCCGCATCTTGAGTCTAGAAATGCATATTATCCATATTTGCATGTGTGTGTAGGAATCCTTTAGTGATAACGGAAAGAAACGTCCATATCAATGTTTTGTATGCACAACAATCGTACCAACAAAAGATCCACGCGATTGACCTAAAGATGAACGACGTGGCACAACAAAAAGTGTCATATGAATGCAGATGAAATTCAAATTCACTAAAGAATCTTGGAGATAACTTTCTCCAACAACAAGAGGGGATTAGGGTTTAGATCATCGACGAGCTAGACGCGCTTGTAAATAAATAAACGTTGATTTTGTTATCATAACGCTAAAGAAAAGGTGTGCGAAGTGAATATATATGCATCCTAGTTCAGTTTTGGTGAAATTAGTAAATGTTACTGAAAATATACAAGTGTTAGAGTAAAATTATAGACCAAAAGATATATTTAAAAAGAAAAATATAATTGCTAAATGTTATATCCAAATGAGAGTTACATAAAGAGCCCATAAGAAAAAGTCACAAATTCATTCTAAAAACTATATAGAGATTTTTAAAAAGTATTTTGATTGAAGATTTAATTTATTATCTAACCATTCTGCCAAAGGATAAGTAATAAATTAAATTAAATTGCTCAGTTTCTCGAATAGCTCAGGAGTATGCTAGGTGAATAATATGCATCCTGGCTGAGGTGGAGTAGTTCAGAACAGAATGCGACAAGCGGTGGTCTGTGAATTGTTTTTTCTGGGGTATGTATGTTAAGGAGAAAAATAAAATAAAATAAGGAGGGGAAAAATAGTTTTTTTTTGGCAAAAAGGGGGTTAACTTTTGTCTCCAATGTAAATTGTATATTGCTGAGAGATCTAGTGTATACATGACTAAACTTGAGGGAATTTTTTCTCACTTTTTATTATAAAAAATATACATATATTATATATAAATTATAGATTAAACTAATAGATTATATTAAACATTTTAAAGATGAAATGATCTCCAGAGCGATAGTTGCGAGCAGATCTGGACATAGTCCATAAAGCAAGCATACACTCACTTCCAAAACTACAAGCGCACAAGTTTAGTACCAAAATAGAACCAGATTAGCTTATTACCTAGCCTTTCTTGATAGGAAGGTTAGGTAATAAACTGAACATGCCACCCTCTTTCTTCGATTATGGTTGCATGTGAAAATATGCATGTTCGATCAATGATGAGAACTTTTGCTATTAAGAAAATATATAAATATTAAATAAAAATTATATACCAAGTGAATAAAAATATTAACCATTAGCCCAGCCTAGAAACACGAGAATACTCGGATATAAATGATAAACAATGAGTAGACTGCAATGCTGCAAAAAAAGTACAAGTCTAAGAAGCTATAGCTCTTTATACATTAATTTTACTGTGAATTTAATGTATTACCTAACGGTAAGAAATGTTAGATAATAAATTAATCCTATGGATATTTGCCTCCTCCATCGATGGAGGAGGTGAATATGCATGTGATCAATTAGTATACAGCTTAATAAAGTCACGTATCTTACAACAGACAGCAAGGACGTGCAGTGCATAAATTATTCGTCGTGACCTCTTTATAGAGTTCATTCAGACTGATAAGTACAATGCATGACTGTTTGAAACTCATACATATATACCATATGATTATACCACCCGGAAGTGAAAAGTTTAGAACAACCCAAAATGAAAATGAAAACTTCAACTTCCGATGACATCTTTTGTGTTTATCAGAACTTGATTATTCAACAACATTCAAAAATTCAAGGTCTTTAAATACTGTATCATTTCCACCTACAATATACATTCAAAAGGAAATTATGTGGAAAGAAAAGAAAATGACAACCGGACGGCACGGAAGAAAAAATCAGAGAAAAAGATTCGTTACGTGGACATGTTAATACATGAGACAGAATATTCAGATCACACGACAATTATACGGCACGAAGGAGAAAAGTTCAGAGAAGGGGATTTGTATGTGGACATGTTAATGTTGATCAGTTCTCGAATTTCTCTGTCTGGTTTTCTAGGAAGTCGTGAAATAGTTTGTGTCTAATATTAACTGTACATAGTAACAGTTTTCAGAAAATTTGAATGGTCCACTGCAAAGAGACTGGACTATTGGCAACGTTAGTTCAAATCCTCTGCAAGTTAACTCATGGAAATAAAGAAAACTCGTCTATTAAGAGCAGTTAAAAGTACGTTTAAACAAAAAAATTTGATATGATTGAAGTGTTTAGAGGAGTGTGTACAAAATGTGATTAAACTGAAGTGTTTAGAGGGGTGTCATTGAAAATTGATTCCTTACTAAACCTCCCAAGAGATCTCAGGATTGGTTATTTCTATAAATAATCTCAAAAATAAATATGCATTGAAATACATGTTGAGGAACTCACCCGGTGAATATATATACATGATTAATTAGCTGTAATCTCTTTCAGTTTCTATATACTATGTTTCTGTTGTCTTTTCTTTGTGCTTCATGGTAGCAGAAAGATGGAAGAAACTTGGGGTGGTGGAAGAACCTTGTATAATGTGAAAACTTTTTGCTTAAACTCACACTCATCTCTAGAGTTAGGAACACTCCAAACTTAGTTGAGGAAAACCCTCCTCTCTAACTTTCAAGTTGCATGCTCATTCTTCCTTGCATGTTCACCTCTTGAGTACAACGCATATTCATCCTCAAAAGAGCATGCATATTCATCGTCTACAGATGATTTCCCGTTGGGGATGCTTATTCATCCTCTTTCGAGTTCGAAAGAAGGGGAAATGCATAACCATTTAATTTAATATCTAACCCTTCCGGCAGGAAGGGTTAGGTATTAAATGAAACATCTCACTGAAGTAATTTAAGTGAGTACAAGTCTCCGGTCTTGTACCTTCTGAAGCGCTAAAGTCGGTTCATCACTTATAGGTTTTCTTCTGCTCTCCTCATGTTTCTAGACATGGGGTAACAAATAATATTTATAATATTTTTTAATTTTTATATTTATTTAGTATATATTTTATATTTAACACTTATATATTTTCCAGATAACCATAAACGAGCAAAAGTTCCCAGAGTTCATCGGGCATGCATATTCACCTGAGTTCACTGTATTTGGATCTCACTGTATTTATACGTGAGTTATTTTTCTTTCTCAACCAATCATGTATTGCTCTGGATAACTATAGTGAAGGATAAATAATAAACAGACCTTTTAAGATCTTTAATAATAAATAAATAAATAATAAACAGACCTTTTAGATCTTTAATAATAAATAAATATATATTTAAAATATTATGCAAGAAGAGTGGTTTAGGTGTAGAGTAATGCCTAGGAATGAAGTGGTTTACTCCTAGCACCCTGCATATTCATCTCCTCCACCTTTCGATGGAGGAGGTAAATATGAAAGGATTTAATTTATTACGTAATCTTTCCTCTGCAAGAAGGATTAGGTAATAATTTAAAGTCATATTAAATTAATATATAAATAGCTACTGGTTCTTGACTTGTACTTTTAGAAGTGCGATGATCTACTTGTGCCTTATGGTTTATGTCTAGTTCTCCTCACGTTTTTCAGTTTGAACTAATAGTTAATATTTATAAAATATATAATTTGTATATAAGATTTTTGTTTAACACATATATATTTTCATGATAACAACAAGCAAGCAAAAGTTCTCATAAGTTCATTCTGCATGCATATTCAGTTATAAGAGATTTTTGTTTGTCTTTCTTGAAGCGAAACGAAGAGAAAGAATGAACTCAATTGTTCTTGGCATACGACATCGTATAATATTTTGGACTTATGATTTATGAATAACTAATACGTTATAAAAGTTTATAAAATTTTAAATTTTGGAGTGGTTTTATTGTAGTGACTTATGTTTTGGACTAGACTTACAATTTGGACGCTACTACACAAAACATATAATGAGTTATTGAATTTAAAACCACAATAAAATACAAACAACGAGTGAGATTCTTAACCCAAAATGTTTTACAAAATTATGAGGATGCCAAGAATGTTTTATTTGCATAAACCAATTGTTGAAATTTAGAAATTACTTTTTGTTCCTAAATCATTAGTTCAAATTTTGTAACTTTTATCTTACTCGTAATCATTAAGAGCATTTTTTCCTCTCGAACTTTTTCACAAAGACTTTTCACATATGTGTGGAACTTTTCTAGACACTACTTTCTTAATGATTTTGAATGTATTGAATGAACGTTATCTGATCACAATAGCCACTAACAACAATCAGAGAATCTTAACTTCCGAAGAGAGATTTTTTATTGTGGATCCAAAATCATGTCAAGATGCAAGATATGAGTCTGCTCAACTGAGCAAATGATCAATTATAGAATCTACAACACGTGCATGATTCTCTAGAATCGACAGCTGAACTTCGATGTCATGTTGTGACACGACTTACATGTGAATTTAGCAAAAAACTTGATATTGTGTTATTTTTCTATGGTCCGTGAACCTTTTCATGTAACTCGACAGACGGTGTGTTAGGTGTCACGTTCACGGTTATCTAAGATGCAAGATCGTATGTTAATGAGACGTGCCAACTTAATGATCCATGTGCATTCGCATGAGTGGCTCTTAATGTCAATTTTAAGTATAAGATAGATTGTCGAGGGTCATGAGGACATTCTTCCTTGCTTGGTGTTTCACGAATGTTCGTGGTGTTCTACATGGAGGGTGAGGAATTGCGAGAGTTGTACTTATGGATGGAGGATTGATCTGAATACCGGATCTTTCATGCTTGAATCCGTTCCATATCAACCTTCAGTACATCCATCATCATCACTTTTGACAGTGATTCACTGCTTATATTGAAAAAGAGTTCATGAGGACAGTGATGGACTTACATACTCCGGTGATCTTAACGATCGTTATGTACGGAGAGAATTGAGACCTGATTATGTATATCTTATTTTGACGAGTGAATGAACTTGAACTTTCCAATCAAATTTCTTTTCAGCGTCTAGGTTGATCTCCGATGTCACTACTGACAGAAGATCAATCATCATGCGTGGATCCGAGAAATTTTGATGATGGATACTACAATCAAGTGATGGCTTCTTCATTTTCTTTTGTCGTACTTTTCATCATAGATCGTTTCATTATCTTGACTTTATAGTGATTCTCGTGTATTTTGTGTCGTTATTATTTCTATTGCTCGACGAGAGAGATTATATGTGTTAAGTTTGAGGTCCAAAGTATTTTGGTTTAAGTCATTGAAAGTATGAGAGTGTTTTGGAGTTATAACTCAACCCATAGTGCCAAGTAGGAGATAAGGTGATCTCAAACCTTCTTTCTCATTGGTCCATATTTTACCAATCGAGTTCAACCAAATTCTATGGACGGTTTTGAAGTTTCGGAGATCTTCTCAAGGGTCATTTGTGGAGTGTGAGGTCTCGTTGGAAATCTCTCAAGATAAGCGATAATTTGGTGGGGGAGGAACAATCGATTAGGAGTTCTGAGTGTAGAGTTATGAGCATTCAAAGTTAGAGGGTTAAATCGGTACTCCGAGTCATGTTTTTGAGTGCCTTAAGAGTTTGAGAGATGATCTTTTGCCGTTGTCAAAGGGATTGAATAGTTGACGCCATGCTGGTTGCAGTGATGAAAATTTGTCCTACGTTTGAGTTTGATTTGACCTCGAAATGATCAATTGAAGTTGGATATAACAATAGTGAGGCAAGAGTAAAACTATTTTTCTTAGATTCAAAGAATAAATTGTATGAGCATGGGATAGAATCTCTAAGTGCAAATCTCCAGGATCAAGGTGTGCTTGATCAACTTACTACTTGTGAAATTTCAGTTCATTTGGTTAAGAGAAGATGTTGGGGTCGTGGATTTTAGCTATGAGGTCTATAAATCTCATAAGTTAAACAAGACAATGACTCAATCCAATTCAAGCAACTGGTTTGGGATATGAAGCTGAAATTTAATAGAGTAGTGGTGAGAAGTCAAAGAGAATTTCATGTGAACTTTGAGTCAATTTGGAAGTTCGAGTTGGGAGCAATAGTTGTCGAAGACAGATTACAAAATGATGGGTTTGAAGGAGAAGAGTGATTTCACCTACATTTCATATTTGACCTTGAACGACCGACTTCAGTTTTGGAGGTGGAACTTCTTGGAGATGCAAAAAGTGAGTCAAGAGAGCCATGTTGTAAATTTTATGAGAAGATCACAATTAGAGAAGGCGTTATGTTGCATCAAGACTGATGTCGAGAATCTCTAATTGCAAGCTATCGTTGTTTTTGACATCATGTCTCGAACTCAATTGTTGCTTGTTGTGTGCATTCCCTTATCTTGTTGGAAGCTCTAGAAGACAATGCTTTTAATGATATGATGTATGCTTAGTTTGTAGCTTGTTTGATCACTCAAAACCTAAATCAAACATGAAGATCAAGATGAGGATATGAGACGTTTTGAGTTATAAGTGTTAGAAACAGTCAATTTCAATCAATCGTGGTTGGAGTTGCCTTGATCCAATCAAGGTGTTATCTATGTCATTGAAAAGCTCATAGAACAAGCTTCCAACACTGTGAGATTCACTCTGAATGAAGTTCATATCAACGGAATGTAGAATGTCAAAGTTGAGTATTTTAATTAGTTTGTCGTTTAAAAATAGTGAAGAAGACATTCTTAGTGCACAAGTCGACCTAAGAGATCATACGATAGTGCTTATGTGAACTAAAACATCTGTTTATCATATATGAATCTTTCATGTACTTAGCATATGATTGTATGTCTAGTTGTGTTGAATGATTCACTTGTCTTACACTAAAGGTCAAGATAAGTGATAGAAACCGAGACAAATAGATGCTAGAGTCGAGATAAAGACCGATTGACTAGGTAGTGAAGGCACAAGAGTTTTATCAAGTTGGTTCAAGATTTTGTTGTATCTCTTTATAATCAGATATCTCTTTTTATTCCGGGATCAAAATTGACGCTCTACAACATCAGATATGAAGTAGTGGCAGTTTCACCTTGCGGCTCTAAGTATACATCCTCTTTCTCTCTCCCATCTCTTCAAAGTAATCTATGTCTTGAAACACAACTGCATCTTCTCTTGAAGACGTTGACACATCAAAACTATGTATTTCACCTTCTTAGTATCCACTTCTACCTTAGGTAATATATTCATATTGAAGACACGGAAAGGAATGTACATGAATTGATGACGGCCAATCTCAACTGCAATACAATGCCGACTAGCCTGTAATGCATACACACATGTCGTCCCTGAACATGAACAAAGATCCATGATCTTATTATATGAAATAATTGATCACTCGATTAATCACAGCCTGAGACTTCTAGTAAAATTCACGAGTTTATCGTCAGACGATCAAATCATATAACTGTAAGCTGGAGCGACAATACAAATCTCAAGATATCCAAGACCTGATCCAAAATGTTCCATAGATATTTTGTAGTCTTAGACCAGAATCCTATTGTCCACTCCGATGTTTCATAGTTACTCTAGGTCTATTTGCATTCTCGAAGTCCGTCTTCACCCAAACACCGGGAGAAACTCTACATCTGAAATCATGTAGAGCTTCACCAACTTCTACTGCTTGTTGAAGACTATGAAACACTACCATTTTCTAGTAATTCGATGTTGATAGTTGAACGAAGTGAATTAACATCTCGATCATACCAGCTTTAGAGAAAGCTTTTGAATCCTCGTATAAACAATGTTTCAGCTAAAACCCGTAAAGAATATCAACAATCTCCAACGTGAATCTTTGCTTCTCGATAGAAGCTGACATTTTCCTCACGTCTGCAAGATAGACCTCTCAGTTGTAAGCTTCTTCTGCACATTCATTGCACCAACTACGAAAGTATTCGAACACACATGAATCACTTCACCATTTTCTTTTGCCTTCATATATTCTCGAGCACGCATAACATAATCCGTGTCAAAATAAGCATCAGACTCATTAATTGATCCGCTGGCTATCAGGCTGAAGTCATTGCTATCTGAGAGATTGTCTTTGAGTTGTCGTCTTAGCAGCTGCATCATGTGTGTGACCTTACGTTGTTGGTATGGAGTCACTGTGAATGTAGTTTTAAGATCACAATCAGGTCCTTGCATTGGAGAGCTTTCAACAAAGACAGTAATGTCATTGACTAAGATTATGATGATTTTGCACGATAACATCTCTGTTTACTACTATGAATCTGCTATGAATCAGTTTTCTCCATACATGTCTAATTAACTATATGATAATGCAGAGATTGTAGATCTCTAGCTACTTCGAGGAAAGATAAAAATGACATCAGCAAGCGTTAAACATGGAGTATGAGTATAAAAGCATAATTCAAAATTCTCACTTTCTGATTTTGACAATAGACGTATAGACATGCTAACGCAGAGCAAATATGCATCCAAAGTGTACATTCGGCTGGGTGGAAGAAAAATTTATGGGATACAAATTCTGACTCCTCGTTCTTTGAGCCCTCGCTATGACTGGAAACACCCAGAAGTACGAGAACGAGAAGCTTGTAAGGTCTACAAATTGACTATATATATATATATATCTGGATGTGTATGTACAAAAAGTAACTTAAATAGAAAATTTATATAGATCCATTTCTGTGGACTTTCGTGGTATAGATTTCAAGAGGAAGAGAAGCCTTCCCACGCTCTTCAAATATGATAACGAGTAATCAGAATATACTCTGATCTCATGTACTATACTTAGAGTACAATAGTCTAAGCACAATCTGAAATTATCACAATGATAACTGAAGTGCCTAAGACCTCAAACGTCGGATGTTCGAACCGGACTGAAGAGATTTTAAAAGAATTCTTGTAACATAACGTACAAACACTAACGTGACATAATAATATGATTATTATCTTAAAATTTTTTAAAAATATCTGAACTATTAAGTACTTTCTAAAACACATGACGATCACATCTGATTTCTTCCCGTAAAAAGTAAATCATCTCAATAAAAATAATTACTCTAATACATGAAACGAACTTAGCTAGGTGATAATGCAAGTATACTATACATAATGTATAGTATACCATATACATGTATAAACGCAAAACAAATGTACAAGGCTGTGGGGGAGGTCTGTTATTAGCGTGTCCGTCGCGGCATTTCCTAAGGGCAAGTTCAATTGAAGTTTAAACTTTAAAGCCTTCTAAAACGAACACGGCTAGAAGATACGGGTTCTCTTCACCTACCCGTCGAATACTTACGAATTTTGCCCGTGAGCCTGAGTTTCGGGTTTTCTTCATTCCACCTTTAGGGAAACTTATCTACACTTTGACAAGCCCTACGAACTACTTCCTTCCAACTTCCTGCCTTCGTCAGCTAGGGTTATCGCAGGTCTGCACAGAGAAAGGCTGATCGTAGTAAGGGTCAGTCAAGGTCTAATTCTGAGTTCGGGTCATCCGATCCTCCAACAACCAGCATTTCAACAACCAATCCGACCTACCGTGGATTACTTCATACGACATGACGAACGTACACAAACTTATTATACTTGTCAAAACTCTCACACTTGAGAAAACAAGGCTGATTGCTGGAGCCAGATGTCCGCACAGGTGAGATGTCTCACAAGATCTATAGATCCGATCAAAAGGACACCTTCAACAGGAAGTAACAGGGTGATACTTAAGAGCGATATTATTCATCTCCTCAAAATGGAAATATGAATTTTATTTCAGCATACCAGCGACATTTTTCAGAGCCTTCTTTGCTAGTTTCAACCTTTTTGCAAGTAAACCTGCAGACCCCTCTTTTTCTTCGACCCTGGGTGATTCCATATACTGATGAAAGAACAGAACTATTCCATCTCTCAACTCTTGAAATTTGTCGGAGGCAGCTATGCGAGAAAAACTATTCCAAACTACTTCATCTGAGTATTCAGTCATCAGTGATTCGAAAAAAATTCGAAAATGCATCACCACTTTCGTGGTCATCACTCGGGGATCAGCAAAGTCCACTGCTTTCAGAACCGACAACGAAAGAGCGCCAGACGAGATCATATGACCCAGAAATCTCGCCAGGTTTACACTCCGACGTAATTCCACCGAATCCAGCTGCTTGAAGTGATCCCAAAGGCAATACTGGCAACATACACAAAGCCTCTCGTCAGAGATAGAAGTACATTATCTCCAATCCCAGTTAGAAACGACAATCAAACTCGCAGCGATTCAACAACTCCCACTCACTATCTACTAGTTGAAACACCTCCACTTAGGTAGTGTTCTTTGAAATTTTCAATTCATCGTTTCAATAGTGATCTTCTCCCCTTCCTGCGGGACATACTTGTCATACTCTTCCCTGAAAGTCACAGATGGCACCAAAAGAACGAAACGTCGCCAAACTTAACCAGTACTACAACAAATCAGCAGCCCCCAGACTTCAGGACTCGAGAGAATGACTAAAGCAAGAGGAGGTTGTCCACATCCAATCTCACAAGCATCTTGACTTGCTTCGAGAAGCATACCAGGAACACTTGTAACTGAAACCTGTTTCCAGTCCACCTAATTACTGTCGTACACAGAGATGTATGACATTCTGAACTCATCTCTCACCTGCATTGTGAACTTGTGGTTTTTGTCATGCTGGCACAGCTTCGCGGCAAGTAGTGCGTAGTATTTATTAAACAACTTCTCTTGCAAACAGCATTCGACTATAACTCTCAGAACCTCCCGATCCTGAATGATGCTTGTTCACATAACATGGACGGGCCACATTAGATGACATCTACTTCAATTAGTGAGGTGGGGTCATAAAGCGTCATGCTTTTCTGCATGTATTTTGTGCAAATAGAAAAACCGAGATCAGGGACAACCGTATAATATGCCCTCGTATCGCTCGTACAGACCTAGTAATTTCGATAGTTCTGGGTAACCGTCCCAGTACTTAAGGACATCTACCGACGTTCATTCACGGCAAAGCAAATCTTATCTCCGGCGCAAGCATAAACCAAATTCTTGCAAAGAAAGCAAAGCGAAACTTGCAGGCTACAACTTTCACTGGCGGTATAATCACTTGAAAAAGGTCCAAGGGCACGATCAGGACCTGTGTTCCAGGCAGTTTCAACCTTAAAATCTTCTCGAAAGCATCTATATAATCCTCTCCGCTCATAACCATGCAAAAAACAGCTCGACGAGCATCCGTATTCATCCTTTGAGACGCCGCCAACTGAAGCATTTTCTCTGTCTCCACAGCCCCGGCATCCATGGCCCCCAACAATTCCCCTCTGATTTCTGATGCATGTCCCGCATCCCCGGCCGTCGGTAACCACCACTGTCCCTTCTGCTCGGTGTCAATCAGCTTCTTCCAGGTGACCGCTCGGAGTTGTACATCTTCTACACTGAGCTATAACGTTTCAGATTTGAGAAGGTCAGTTTTATTCCTATGCAGAAACTGCAGTTCGGGATTAGGACCATAGACACTGATATTAAAAAGGAGAATTAGAAACACTTAACCCTACCTTTTGTAGCCATTTCTTCAATCTGGCGTGAGGTATAAGCTCCTTACTTTGTTTCTTATTATTCTTTATCTCGCAGATTGTCTCTAACATAAATTGCACCTGCATCGGCCATGATAAAATGTCAGAAAAATGATCTAAGTCCCACGTCTGCTTGAATGAAATACAAGGGTTGGTACTCCAGTTCCAAACGAAAACCAAGGTCACAAATAGGCCTTCCTGACGTCAAGCGTTTCTTCCGAAAAGCCAAATTAGTTTCCTCCAACCTCAAGAGGAACTCGACCAGCGGGACTGACTCAAAAGCCACTCAAACATTACCTGCTCACAACCAACCCTCGAAATTGAGAGACATGTATGAGATAAGTCGAAACGAAGACGCACAAGGCTTGGTAAAAGCAGTTTCCCAGACAATGCAGGTAACTTAGACGCAAATTAATCGATAAGTGAAAGCTAACCACTAAGACCTCCTACTCTTGAAAGCATGTTTCTTACCGACATTCTGGACCTGTTTTACCGACTTTCAGAATAATAGATGACAGATTCGACTAGTGTGTGTTACGCAAACAACTAATATCCCGTCCAAGTGTCCTGTTACGCCTTGCAGAAAGTTCCGTATAAAAATATGCGGCTTGTAGCAGCCAAGGAGGTATTCTCCGTAAGTGGAAAACTTGCTCGTTACAATCTGGGTGGCGAAAATCTCCACAAGAACATACCCTCTTGCTTAAAGCCCCAGAAGGTTTATCAGCATCTTTGGCTAGTTGCGCTTTCACATCTGCTGTGCGCTGTTGAATAGACAGAATGAAGTCCTTCATGGCAGCTGGGTCATCGCCGCGTAAGCCCATTCCACAAGCTGCAACCACAAATATTCATCATATTCATTACTGCAGTAGATACATACAGTAGATAATCAGAATGAAGAAGAGATGAGAATTCAATTTGATGACATGTCTCGGTCTATACTTCGGTGATATGCTATTTATCATTATATTCGAATAACTATTCTAATCAATCCATTTCTAGAATATGAAGATTGAAGACATGTGTATGAGCTCATTATGAGTATATTCCTTTGTATCAACAACTGTAGGATTATAATGACATTCATCATATCAATTTCGTTCCGAGACTTGTTGTCAGTTAGAGTCACTCAGTGACTTCACACACTTAGAACATGAAGGGAAAAGAACCTACCATGCGCCGGTTCCATTTCCATGTGTTTCCGGAAACACAAAGGGAACTGATCACTTGAAATGTATGTAAACTTCTGCCTTACTAAGAACTAATTCAGGACAAGATGGAACACTCTCCAGAAAAGGAAGTTTGAGGTAACGATGCATACACTGTAAGATAGTCAGGATAGTAGCAACGTCAAGCTCCTGGAATCTCTTGCATAGGACTCCCAGTAGTTCATACAGAAGCTCACTGCATGTCGGAATCATGGTCAGTACTAGAAAACGGAAGTAGACCTTGACATCATACCTTTTCAAGTCCGCAATCAAAACCAAACAAAGATACCACCCAGAACACTAATCATATTTCATATGCAAACTGGCCGGCGCGGTTCTCAAACAAAGCCCCGGTAGACACTCACCTCGGCAACAAACGGAAGACATATAAATGCGAGAGAAGCATAGTTAAGTTCCTCACGGCGAGATTATCTTCCTTCTCGTACTGATCCTGCAAATTACGCAGAGTCACATTTGAGTCTGTGGTGGGTAAGTTCAGAACTAATTGATCTCGTACCTGAATGCGAACTTCAAGCCCAGATGACCTTCTGGGGACTCACTCATAGCATCCACTTTATCAGCCTAAACGCTTATGGTTTGCTCACAGAACCTCAGGGATACCATCGCGAATTAAAAAGTTTTCCAAGTTAGGAAGTGTCTCCGAAGTATACCTCCAGCGCCTTGGCTAGCTTGGACACAAACTTTGCACCGAAGTCAATACCCACAGTAGCTGACATCCCTGCAACAAAGGCAGCAAAGACTGCTGCATATCTTCATCAAACGACCAAGCACAATGTCCTCATGGTCAGAAAGTGTACAATTAAGGTACCTTAGACAGAAGGATATTTGTCAAGATGCTGATTTTGGCACATTGCCATGTGTGATGGTATGAAATCAGATATATGGAACTCGCATCAATCTCTAGATACCTTCTCGCTAGAAACTGTGATGAAATCTAGTACTCCAATTCGAGAGTCAACAGGGTGAGCTATGAGGTACCCACTGGTCATTCCCACGAGGTCCTCCAATACAAGCTCCCACCACCTCGTCAGTGATAATCTCCGTCACGACGTGTCGCCCATTGGCCTTCAACAACCAGCATACTAGTTTTAGCATGTGACTTAATGCATGTGAATTACTGTGTGACAGTAAACCAGGATATCAGGGCTGATGCTTCAATACGCCACAGCAAAACAATCAAGTCAGACTTATTAAACTCAATCATCTCGTGTAGGTACATTCTAACGTAAAAGTTCAGTTCAGAAGACCTGATACATAGTTGAAATATCTGAGGTCATCGACTCCACATTCGCCTCGGAAAGTCGATTCAGCAGACCTGACATATAACAGTAAGTAAACAATAACTCCCTGGCAGAGAATGACGACGTACTCTTCGACAAGACTTGGAATTAAATCCTTTACCCTCACCTCTGAGACGCCTCTGTAATCGGACAGTATCTTCTGAAACACCATTTTGTGTTTGCCGCAAATGTGGTGGAACATACTTGAGAGCAGCAGAACTGATCCTCGCTTCAGTCTTCTTAACAAGGGTCTGCTGAGCTGTATTATCTTCCTCGTTGCCATGATCACCATCGTAATCACTATCAATATCGTTATGCTCAGATAATTCTTCTTCCTTATCGCTTGCTTCTTCAACCGGCGGGGCAACAACTTTCACGAGATTCGCTGCGCCTGACGATTTTCTCCGTCTCTTCCGCTGGGATGTGAAATAAGGTGTTAATGATAAAGCTTCGCCAGGGTTGAAGTCTCCAGACGCTAGCTTTGACGCTCATTTGATACATTAACATGCGTCTCGATATACTACTCGAGCAAAACGACAGAGAAAGCGGGGTACTTTTCTCCACCTTCGAGAACATTAAGCAAACAAAAACAAATGGATCTGAAACTGACATTCTGAATCCGCAGCAGCTGTAGAACAAAACTTACTTTAGCCGTGCGGTCCCCTTCTTTCATTTTCCTCTTGACGGCAGGCACAGCAGCGGGAGCCTTGATGGTCTTAGCCATGGTAGCGAAAAACCTTTCAGATACTCTTCCAGATGCTGATCTGCACTCAAACAGCAGTACTGATGAATTGCCGGGCCACGCAGTTATGCTTCTAGTAAACTTCTGGTAAACCACCCGCCTCACATCCATCCCGCTACAACGGGACCATAATACATGCGACATGAATTTTCAACGATCAATCCAGAAAAGGCATAAACTGAAAACAGCATCGCCCCAAATGAACTCCCATCGTCTTACATTCCGTGTGACAAATTCCGCAGTTAAATTGCTCCCATTCTAGCAGAGGCGATCAAAACCGAGAACGAATCCTACGATCATTACTTAACACTACTAACAGTCCCACCCTTCCGTCAGTAAATTAAACGTTCTCCATAAAATCTGTAAACTGACAACAGACTTGCCTGCGCGGGGAACCCCTAATACATTCAAACTGAACAAAGGAGTGCGAAATTTTTTTCTAGAGAGTACCGAAAGATTCAGCTCACATTCCAACAACAACAGCCTCCGCCGCCGTAGCTCAAGATCATCAAATACATTTAACTATGGCCAAAGCTCCCGCTCAATGCCCTTCTGAATGAATCACTCACCGCAGGAATTCACTGCCCTCCAAAAGAATCCGTCTCCCTCGGAACACCAGTTCCTCTATGAGCTTCGAGGCTAGTTCCTGTAAGTTACATAACTCGATATTAGAACTCCATATATTAGAACAGTTGCCTCAATCCTCCATAGACCTTCTCGTATCATGCATGAACGAGAAGGTCATGAATGCATGCATGAATACCCAGCACATTTGTCTACTCCTTTCTCACTGGAGCCTCCTGTTTCTTCTTGAACCTGCTGGTTCACAGCCGCGGCCGCATCAGCCGCCTTCCCAAAGTTTTTGCCATTTGGCCCAGCCCAAACCATTTATCGGTGCTTCCGTTATGAACGAGATAATCAGGTGATTCGGCTGAAGTCATGAATCACAGAGAGTTAAGTACTTTCTAGATCTAGATCTTCAAACACGGTAGTAGAAGAGGTTTCGTGGTACGCGTGGGAGCGGACTGTAGGTACCTTTTGACTCTACCGCGGGCAATGGGTAACAGAGAGCATCCATCCTTGTCTATGGACACCTTTCTGCGCTGGATAAAGGGGACGGATCTGTCGCCTCCTCCGGTTCAACATGAAACGAATTGGCGATGGGTGAAAGCGGAAAGCAAGACCGAAGGATGCGAACGGCTGATTGGCGCGGTCCCCAACGAGAGAAGACGGGTTGACAGCAAGATGGGACCTACGAGGAAATGATGATACGTGGCCAAACAGGTGGAAATAGGTTTGGAGCAACCGAGTTCTATCAGAACTAATGTCTGGACATGGAGGATACTACGGAGAGGGCTATTACGAATTCTAGAGCGCAAAAAATGAATCTGTGTGACGGGATATGCGAACGATGTAGAAGGGAATTGAGTCGACAGAGCATGTACCTCAGGAATGTGTTCCTGTTCGGAGTCGCTGGGTAGAGATACAACATGCGTGCTGCTGTTGAAACTCCGTTCCCAGCCTCCATTGAACTGCTGTCACACACCCTGGATTCGGCCCTGCATATCCGGACGAAGAATCCTGCTCCACTTTTGTTCTGATAGAATATACATCGAGCGCGTGGTGTGAACGAAATGATTTTGCTTTCCGTGGACGACGACAGAACAGACCTGCCGCAAGAAGAATCACGAAAGCAGCCAGGATGGCGTGGGCTGGTCTTCGGGAAAACAGCTCTCCGGCTAACAAGACAGCTTGGAAGAATGCGATGACGACTTTGGGACAATTACAACAGAACCTTCAAATCGGAGACTCTATCGAAAATGATGGTTAATTTCTCTTTCATCGTGCAAAAGACGAAACAATACGAAGCGGAGGGAGTGGAGCGCATGTTCCGGAAAGTACCTGGAAAATTGTTGTGCGAGCGTGGGCAACCCTCAGCAGATCGAAGGGCGGAAAATTTGCTGTCGCAATATCTCAAGTATGTCGACCCTCTTGGGGTCGTGTATGCGCCCCTTTCTCACTAGACGACTCAGGTGGATTAACGATAGGAAGAAATTACATGCGCATACGAAAACCACGAGACGTGATGTTGAGAATTGTCGGAAGAAGAGTGCTCAAGAGTAGAGATTATGGGACGGAAAGTAACGCGGCCGGACCCGAAATTGTCATACGGAGAAAGCGGGCTTGAATTCGAATTGCCGGCTTCACATTGCGGAGGCGAATATCCACAGTAGACGAGGGTGCTCGTGTATTGAAACTGACCAGTTCACTGCATATATGGATTGGAAGCACATTGAGAAGAAGGCTAAGGGCTTCAGCGGGGTCAAAGGGTACCCAGGTTACGGTGTGGAATTTCCCTGGTAGTTGGCGCCTTGAGAGAGAATAGGAGGGTTCCCTGTATCTCGGGACGCACCTCAAGAAATGTAATAGCGATCAGCAGATTCCTGCTTACGTTATAAAGTTCATCCGTCCTCTTTCACCTAAATATAAAAGTAAAGGTTCGTTGCCTTGTTGTTTGATTCGTATTGGCTATTGAGGAGTCCTGTTATCTAGTACTGTCAGGTTTTCTCACAAGTGGATTTTGCCATTCTGATGAACAAGTGGCTTCAAGGTCATGAAACCTTAGACCGTGACGGTAGTTCGTTTCGTCATTCGTGATGTGATTATATGTTGCTCACTACAACAACTGAAATCATTCGATATTTTCCTTCCCAAGCTTACAGCGAGGAGGATACACGAGGATGCCAATATAAACAGCAACAGCACTCGTGTAACTTGTTTCTTCCTCGACAAATACTCTTTTACTCTCGAGGGGTCAACAAACTTAATACAAGTTGCGAGAAGTCACGACACTTCTTCCAGCATCGATATGGTTATAGAACTGTAGTTCCGCAGCAACCTGCTCCGTTCAGATTGTTTTGCCTCCTCCACGTTGGTTGAAGTGTTCTGCTGCATATTTTCGTGATCGGGCACCAAAGGACTTGGCAATTTCTATGATTTCAGGAGTGGCCTTAGATATGTCACCAGAGTCGAAGGGAGGTTGTGGATCATATTCAATATGGAGTTGGACTGCTTTGGCAGTTTGTTCGTCGGTTATGAGAGAGATCAGGAGGAGAGCCATGTCAATTCCAGATGACACTCCAGCTGAGGTAACGATCTTGCCCTGGTGGCAGCAGTCCACAAAAGTTCGACCACAAGCGGAGTAAGTCATACAGAATACAAGTAAGCTGCAACGCAAAACGAGGGGGCCTGACAATTCAACCGATTCGTTTTACAAGTAAGAGAGCCCTAGGAAGTTCAACCAACCTCCTGCACAACGCGTTGTTCCGTCGGTTTGGCACCATACTTCTCCAAAGTAGCGGTAGCAGACCAGTGGCAAGCAGAAGTGACACCTTTCAGCAATCCCGCTGCTGCTAGCAACAAAGAACCTGTGCATACCGACGTCGTGTACAGTGTTGTTTCGTGTACCTGTCTCCAGCGGCGAAGTAAAGTTCAGATCCAGAAGAAATCAACGGAACTCCAGTCCGCATTCATTCATCCAACTGGGCGATCACACATAAAGTCGAAAACGATATGCTTCGAAACTATAAGAACACAGTTACTTGATATGCATGCGGAAAGAGGTCTTAACGGACTACCTTACGGATCCAAGCGAGAAACGGCCCGTCATCCAGAAGCAAACGGGAGCCGGCACCACCCGGAACGATTATTATGTCCGGACTGGGAACATCATCAAACGATGCAGTGGCATTCAACGACAGGTATCCGAAACAAGTTTGGTACGCCCCAGGCTTGTGTGATACGAAAACCACTTCTACGTTCGGAAGGTGTTGTACGCAGTCGAAGGGACCGATGGCATCCAGTGCCATGATTCCATCGTAGATAGGGATAGCGATCAGCAGTTTCTCGTCCCCAGAAGACATCTTTGCAAGGTTCCAAGCTGCGTCGAGACAGCTTGCTCCTTTCAAGGTTCACTCACACTAGATCTGCAAGATATACCAGCTTCCGAAGAGATTATCCGGGAGTCTAAAAGTCTGAAGTCTAGAAGTCTTCCCCGTCAGCTTGACTTGTGGTCATTCACATTCGTCAAAAGGTTTTGCCTCATCGTTGATTTTCCTAAGGTTTGTAAACTGATCTCTAGAATCCGGTTAGGGACTAATTGCACATGGTTTCTCACTACTAGTTTATCACTGGTTTTTTTCTGAATCTGAAGCATATTTGGAATACAAAGGTTTTTCACTCGACAAAAGTGGGGTAGACGTTGTTACCGGAACCATGGTCTAGGTTTTATGTTACTAAAGGAATAATTTTTTGTTTTTTATTTTTATTGTAACAAAATTCAATAATAATATAACAGGTAAAAAACTGGGTGAAAAAGACCATATGCGGCTGGGTCCTTAGAGAGATACTCTTCCCTCCTTCTCTGTCAAACGACTATTAAGTTGTCCTGTATACTAGGCTTCACAGCAGTATACAATCTACATTGGAGACAAAAGTTAATCATTTTTTTGCAAGAAAATATTTTTGTTTTTCTTGTTTTCAATATATTTTCTTTGGTCTTCGTTTTCAACGTTCGTCCTTCTACAAAGTTGGAGAGACCTTTGCATGCCAACACGAGATATCTTATCTCTCACAGTCCCAAAGGTAATCTTACGGGGGAAGCGGCAGTAAGTAAAAGAAGTCGCTCATTAACCTAAACGACGAGCAAACAACCAAACGTGGAAACGAGAGATCATCTTTTCTTTATGCGGCTTTTGGAGATGAAGTTTCTTTGTTAAGTGTAATGTATTTGTTCCTTAATGGATCTTACAAAGTCTACAACTCATCAGAAACGAATACTTGGCAGGTATGTAGGCACAAGATCATCCTTGTAAAGTACATTCAAATAGATTTGATAATGTAGACACGAACTCATGAAGTTCTCAACGTCCTTGTACAAGTCCTTCTACCAATATCACTCCATTAACTTTGTATAAGTAGCCCACACACCACGACGTCCAGCCCATAATGTGTCTTAACTCTTTCAACAGTCACTGCTTTGTCTGCACATCATCCACAACCCGAACAAGCATACCATTCTTTCTTTTCGAATATGTCCATAGATATCTATTTTGTAGGAGGTAGTTGTACATCTTCTTCTTGATCTCTCTAAACTTGACATTATCCCACTACTCATCTCTCTCTCCAAAGAACTCAAGTATCGGTCAATGTGTCACAGTTTCTAGGCATAAAGATTTTCTTTGAAAAATAATGTCTCTAAGTTTGAAGTTGTATATGTTGTCGCACTTGACACCAACATCTTCTCATTCTTCAACCTCTACATATGCATACATTTCATCTTCATCCACATAGCGTGCCTTGGATAACATATTTGCAGTCAGATTCTCCTTGCTTGCTACATGTCTGAGTTCAAGGTTCAAAGTTTCAGATGTAAGAAATCCATGTAGCATTACTATGTCTGGAGTATTACATTTGGCAATCATGCCAAACATAGATAGATCGTCCGTCTCTAGGATCACGTGAGTCCTTATCAAGAATTCGCAATCCATTCTCGCTGCAATAACAACTCCTCATGGTCACCTGGGAGTAGTCGCGCTATCAATCTATCAAGATCCTTGTTCCAAATCTGCAAGAGAACCTTACTCTTTCTACATCATCTTGCTCAATTGCCCAATCGATTGTCTTTGGATTCGTATTCACTATGACAATCACATGTCTTCCACATCCATAGTTCACCTTCCTCAACATCGGAGAAGACTTCAACATCCCCTTCAACCTCTCCATCACTTCATGATGTTCTTCAGTCCACACAAACTTCTTGCATTTCTCCAATAGTGCATATAAAGACTACGCAACATGTGCATAATGAATGATAGATAAAAGATAAAACACAGACACTCCTAAGCACATTTGAACCTTCGTAGTGTTGATATAGTCAACCTTCCTAGCAATAGTGTCGACTTTCTTCAGATTCGGACGCCTCTTGATAGCTCCGCACAAGTGACTGACTACTAGAATCTCTGACACCCCAAAACTATACTTGGATCTTGACAAAGTGAGGTGTACTTACTCCAATCTTCTTAAAACTCTACTCACATCTTGAATATGATCAGTCACAAACTTCTTACAATCATTAGCAAACATTGTCTCATGCTTATCCTCCACAACACAACTCTTCATAGGAATACTATCCAGAAAAGGAATAATCACCTCAAGCACAAGCTCTCTCAGAACTTTATGCATTGCATTCTACATATGAGCTACCGCGTAGGTAGCTCGCTAAGGTAAAGCACACATTCCTTTCCACACCCATAGTCTACTCTCTTTAACACAGGATGGTACTTCAGAGTCTCCTTCAAATTATTCATAGTATCATGATGCTCTCAAGTCCATGTAAATTTCTTATCTTTCCTCAATAGTGCTCTCAAGTCCATGTAAATTTCTTATTTTTTCTCAATAGCACGAATAGAGGCTCCGCAACGTACGCATAGTGAGGAACGGATAAAAGATCAAATACAAAACTTAAGAAGTGCAGTAACTCTGTAATGCTCGTGTAGTTCGCTATCTTGGCTATAATGTAGATGTCATGCTATAATGCAAATGACATGCGATTTACTTCTAGATTCGAAGCTAGAATCTTGACAGATAGGCAACGAGACTATCAGCAAGAGTCGTCATTGCGATGAAGACAGATTGTGAATTTTACGTTTGTGTGTACGTAGTTCTAGAAATAGAATGTTTGTCTTTGATGTGTATACATTTTTTTGCATTTATAACGATTTGACTTATATCTGTTTACACCATCTGTTTCTGCATTGCTGCTCTTACGTGTTGCACCGAAACTTTACTTTTTACACTAACTAGGTTTAAGAATACTTCATGCATATCACTACAAAGTTGTTGTAAATATAATCTAATTGTTTCCAAAGACAATATGGTATTTGAATACATAACAAAGTATGAGATAATTATCTTCTCAAACTAAGTATGTAATTCTTCGACTGCAAGACAATAAACACAAAACCTTTAGAGGTAACACTTTTTTCTGAGCGAAACATATTGAGATGTTTCCCTAAAAAAACTAAATATATGTTTGTGATTATTTATCAGTTCTTTATTTTGTGTAAACCTAGATCTCTATATTCCTAAAATTAAACTTTATGTCTGTCATGAAAATCGTACACTTTTTGTAAGAGAAAATTCATTTCTATGTTTAACAATCCCTAATAATCCTTCTAATAATCCTTCTTCACTCAAATAGCAAAACATCTACCTAGCATGAAGTTAACCACGATATGATATGCTTTTTTTACTTCGATCGTCAGTCAACATCTTTGACATTGATGAAAGTTACATTTTCAGTTCGAATTAAGATTAACCAGATATAGTTAATCAATAACATTAGAACAATGTCAACATAGATTCTCAACCACTCTCACGACTCAAGAAAAAATAATTGAATCACAATGGCAACACTTATTATCCTCGTTCTAGACTAACTTAGAAGTCTCAGTATGATCCAATAACTCTTGTACATCTTTTTTACGTCTAACCTCTTGAGAGATAAATAATTGAAGATACATGAACCATGATGTGTTCTCTAATCTATCTCAATCTCATGGAAGAAAATATATCATGATTATAAAACGGATGATGGCAAAACATACTATTTCTGCAATAAATTCCTCTCTAATATTCACTCTCAAATATAAAACCTTGATCTCTAAGAAAAACACATTGAACTTAGAAAATCTCTCGAGAACTCTAAAAAAATATCAAAAAACACAAAAGTGCATAGACCTTTCCCATCTCTCTTCAAAATGCAAAAATCGTATCAAAAAACCCAAAAGAGGAAACTGATAAAATTGCATCGAAAAACTCATAGACAGATATGGAGACCTAGACCTCTCCCGGAAACGTCTAGTGCATATGTCTAGCTTTCTCAAATGCTCTTGTCTTTTGAAAGTATGTCCTCCGAAGTACACATTGCACTCAACAAAAGCTCCAATAGGATCGACCAATTTCAATCGATCGTTGTAAGAAGGAATTCTGTGGAAGTCTAGATTGCTTCTCTCCGCTAGAGATAACACCTAGAGCTGTTCCTTGTCCCGTCACATAGCTAAATTAAGTGTATCGTTTATAATCTCTTCAAAAAGCTTCTACAAATCGACTAACACGAACCTCATGATAAGAAAATATCCTATTCACAAAAGTTGTAGGCAACCAGCGAACATTATTAACAAACGCCCTCCAGTTACGTACATGTGTCCCCACAAGTTTGACAATGTTATAGATTATGATAATCTCAAACTCGGTATTAACTTTGGAGTGTGGCTTTACTCTCCTTTGACATGGATCATTAACATCATCTAACAGATGATGTTAGGGTGAGTGTCGAACATCCGTCTCGGATGAGCTTTTATATTCCTTGCCATCTGCGTAGCCGTTGGCTGACCTTATAAGAAGTGACATTACAAGACCATACGGTGACTTACAAGACCGCAAGTAAAAACATGTGTGTCTCATCAAGAAAGACAGTGCTTCCTCATGCTTCACCACGGTTGACAGTTAGAACACTTCCGGCTGCGCTCAGATGCTGCAGGACCTGCCAACAGTAGAAGATAGACTATACCTACGATGCAGCTGTGCACAAAATATATTTGATCAACTTTGAAGCTTCACTTGTACGTGCTAATATCCTATATTCCAGGCTTTAACTTGGTGTTACAAAGACGCATGTGAACTCAAAGCGTCTTACTCTGCAGGTGCAAACTACTAACTGACTATACTGAGATTCTGAGGATTGTTCCGTCGCTGCCTGCTGAATCGGGGCTGCGAGTGTTTCTAAAGATGAGTTTTTGCGGGCAACGCTGAGGTAGTTTCTGTTACCTGGAGAGGGCGATCCAGCCACTACCGAGAAGATTTCAGCTGCTAGAACTGACTTGAAGGGAAGGTTGCTCAATGCTTCCTAACACCTTACGTTGTTAAAATACAAGCCGTTGACCTGGTAAAAAATGTGTTACTTCTTGTTGAATTTGTAATACGCGCCGACAATTCAGAATTCCTGCGGTTTGCTGCTGGCGAATATATTCCACACCAACGCACCCGTCACGTAGAAAAACATCGAAGGTGCAAATAACGCCAGCTGCATGCATCCCGACCAGGTAAGAGAAAATTCGATGAAAGGTTCCTGAACTCAAAACAATTCACCCTCACAATGATACAGACAAACGGGTAGGCACAGGCGTCTGGCTTTGAGGGCGCTTTCTCACTCGTGCTTGTAATTGCTGTTGACCTTATGGTCATTTCTGCAGTTACAGTAGAACTGGTAGTCCGCTCAGATGGTTGATGACAACTGGCGAAACATGAACATAGGTACGAATTCTGGAACCCATGATAAGAACTATGGAGCCCGAATGTCTATGACATAAAGATCCGTTAGGTATTTGAAACTACTTACCGTCCAGGATCCCGTCTGATCAAGAATGTAACCGGTAGCTGCTACCCCCACAATTCCAGGAACAGCTCCAACAGTGTTGGTGATTCCCTGCGTTTAATGAAAACTGAAAACAGTTAGTGACTGCAACTCCATCTGCTACTCATGTGACTGCAACTCCATCTAGTCCACAATGGTTTCGTATCTAACGCATCACGTTCCACATACAACCAACTTGATGAAAAGGTCCACAAGGTGCCTGACCACCCCCATTATGACTTCGTGAACCGAAACCCAGGTTTGGAAACTATCTAGGAGGAAATTTCTAGGCATTTACCTGGACTATTTGTATATAAGGCCTGCACAAACTCGGACTACCCAACTCACCCATTGTAGGGAAATGGAGCGAACGTAATCCAACACCAGACAACACACCAGTTGCGAGGAGAAAGAAGGAGAAAGAATAAAAGTAAACTTAAGTGTTATTTACTCCCTCATAATCTGGCACTAATGGCGCTTAGCCCCGTCCCCATCCGCACAAACCAGAACAAGTGTTAAGCATCTCGGTATAGTCAACAGTGTAGTATAGTCATGAAGACCACCGGCCGAATTTCGGTTGGTCATGTCAAATAGACGTGAGCAAGGAGCTCGAAGATAGTGCATCAGAGGATATACTCCAAGACCCAAGGAGTGTATCAGATATCTGTATACCTGATAACTACAATTCTCACTAAACTTCGAGTTTAACCTCTACACTGACACAAGAGATAATACCATTCTAGACAGTCCGCGTTCTTACCAGTAAGATGCTAGCATACTTCGGGGAGATATCTTGGTGTGTGCAATAAAGTCCTGAATCGAGAGATGGAAAATGATAAGTTTTGAGAGACAAATGCCTGCCAGCTCTTTTGACGGCTCTTTTCTAGGAAATGATGAATGATGCAAACTGATCTTGGTACCCAGTGAACGACCTTCGTTTGTTACCACGTCAAATCGCGTGAATACCTAGACTCTTCATAAAGATAACACTAAAAAGAACTGAAGACCGGAGAAATAAATTGATCAAATGAAAATTTACCCGCGAGGGTGAAGGTCGATAAGCTGGAACCAGCTATCAGAGTTGTAGCAATCAACCAAGGCGGAAGATCTGGACAAAATGAAGCAACAGCCATGCACACTGCTGGAGAAATAAAGGCGATCGATTGGCAGACTTTTCTGACCTGTTAAATTAAAAAGAATCAACGAGTATGGGTCAGTACGCAGGATTGTGCTCAACGGTATTCATCCAGAGCTTTGGAATTAATCATATCGGCAAGAAGCACCCGCAAGGTCACTTTCTCTCCTGCAGCAAACGCGTTTCTGAAAAGCCAGATCAAGGGGAATCGTGCCAAGCGGGCAAAGCTCTGTGATAAATATTCAGATTCGGAAAGCTTAAACTCGCTTTATGAAGGAGCACGTTATTTCCTCCGAAATGAGATATGTAGAAGAGAAAATCACTAAGGTTGCATGTAGCCGCCGTCTTAGGATACATAGAAACACTACTCAATACTTCAAGCAACAACTAAGTAGAAAGCATGAGGGCTCCCGTAACAGTTGGAAATTTCTCCAGAGAACAAACACATCAAACTGACATGTGTCTCAATATTAAAATTTGGGACAGAAAGAGAGACTAACCAGGGTTGTGTCAACGCCTTTAGAGATCAAGTGGTCTGCTAGAGACGACGCGACACCGGCAACCACAACAGAACCAAGTGGAGGAAGAATCGATACCTGCCTCGAATATCCGTTAGTTTAGTACGTACTGCAGAAGTCTCACAACGTCAGACAGGAGTTCTAAACAGAAACCTTGGTTATCTTTTATCTTCTCCGAAAAAGCAATATGATAGAATGACTACGCTGACCTTTCGTCCTCGTGACACTTAAAAACACGTGTAGTGAAACAACTGAGTAGGAATTCTGTCCATAAGCACACAGATAAACCACAGTTGTAACACAACCTTTATACAACTCTGGACAGAAATTACCCACCAGCGCAGCATTTGTAAGATCCAAGCTGAGCTCCTCACTGACACAAATTAACAAACACAACGTCAGTCCGCCGTTCAAGAATAAATAGATAATATAATTTCTAGAAATGTACAATAGGAAGACAACAGATTACCTGAAGTAAGTTGGAAACCAAGACAGGAGATTGTAGTGGCCCCAGTTTCCACAAAAGTGGGCGTACATCATTGCCCACAAAGCTGGCTCCTTGAAGAAAGCTTTCCAAGGAATGGCCTACACGAGGAGAAACCACTTCACTCAAAGAAATAAGGTCTCTGAATCAACCTAGCCCTAGCTTCCGTGGCACAACTACCAGTGAACATCTCTTGAGCCTGAACGATCTTCCACAGGATAAAAACGGAGAGATAACATGGGTTATAAGCTAAATTGATTAAATCATAGGTAAAAGAAGAACTACCTTATCAGATATGTCAAAGCTGGCAGCATGTGGATCTGAGGTTAGTTTCGAAGACTCTTTCGTGATATCACCCGAGGCAGACGTACTAAGACCATGTCCATTATGTGAAGCATTTCCATTTTCTGTGAAATCAAGTGTGAAACAATGAGGTGAACATGTTGTTTCTGGGGAAATTGGACCACCGAAGACAGTATGCATAGAGCAACACTAACCTCCCACTCGACTGCTTCTCAACGACTCGACACTCGGCCTCTCCTCAGTTGCCGCAGTATCAAAGGCAAGACACCTACAATGGGGAACCCGGAACAGGTTTTGTCCTTTGGGGTTAGTGCTATAATCCTTTACCTGCTGATAAATCACAGAAAGAACACGACATTCGTGGTGCCGAAGAATTAATGATTGCAAACGACCGACAACTACAGCAGATTTGGATGTGAGTCTCCCTAGTTACTTGAAATGTGCTTAAGGATGAATCATACCAGCCAATACCAATTACACCAAATAGATAAAAGACGACTTCCCAGTTGAACAGCTTGATGATAGCGGGAGCCAACAAGAGTCTGAAGTAGAACTACAGAGGTTAGTCCGAGTCAGCACACATCTTTCCATGATAACTGATCTGATACTCCAAACCACGCCTACAACAAGCCGAGCGTATTCTTCAGTCTTGTCTAGTTTGACGTCCTTTCTTTGCACAATTGTGACAACCCAACCTGATGACCAATGGTGGTTAACAAAATCGACACGCAGAAAATCCCTGGTTCACAAATAAGCTAAGAAAAGAGAAACTTTGCAGATCACGATATCGTAAAAGTCCTCACCCCACAACACTGCCAACATTAAGGCCTCCAAAGACAAATGACACAGCTCTAGCACGTTCATGCAACGGCATGGTCCTGCACAGGGAAAAATTATTTAGTACCGTCCTTGTAGCTAAACGCTACGAGAGGCTCCAGATTTCATACGCGAATCCGTCAATTCTGGGGTTGTAGTTTGTGTTATCAAAATACTTGCTGACTAAGAAAGGAGTTTCACAACCTATATTATAGCAGTTCACAATTCTACTTTCGCTAGGTCACTTCTCGAGCTCAATGTTTCTCATGGACTTGGACTAGAGTAATGGCTCGCACTCTACGAATCTACATACCTCGCAATCAAATCTGTTGCAGCAGATGGTGAGACACCTTCACCTAGTCCAACCTGCAGAGGTCTCATATAAATATCCCCAACTTTCTAAGACCTTGTGACTGCTCATCAAACTGTCTAAACATGGGTTTCTCAACCTGAGGTTCAATTCTTTGTTGTCTGCTTCAGAGCAGAGGATCTAGCAATGAGCTATGCTGCATGTAGACCAAGATGAAATGCAAATTAGCTCCAGACGGAACCAGAGTCGGGAGCTGAATGGTCGTTTGTTGGGACAAGTACGAATATTCAGTAAGTTCAACTGTACTGCTATAACTGAAAATTCTCAGAAAACACATTCTACGATGTCCACAACTTCTTAAGAGGGTGACGACCAAGCTATTAGAAAGAGAAAGAAAAGAACTGAGATCAACATGAAGAAACAGGAAAAGGCTTACCAGCAGGCGGCAAAATAGAAGGCCCGGTAAGAAAGAGGCAGTAAGCGGAACCAGAGCTGTAGCAAAAGACCAAAGCAACACACCGATTCGCAGCACGCTCCTGTATATCCACAATTTTCGTCAAATTTTGCAATCATCATCAACACGGCATGCTTTGGAATCCTTCCTATTACGCTGCTGCTAAATCACGACCACAATGTTTGCTTGCAAAATATATCAAACCTCAGAGGGATCATCAGCATATGCTCACAGTGGTAAATGTGGGTTGCTTAGTCATGGGCTTTGAAATATGACTAACCCTGCAGAGCATTTTACGTCGCATTTAGCATACGAGTTTCTCTTCAACTCGTGGATGACATTTTGCACAAGCTCGTGTTAGTACATAAAAGTCTTGGTAGTCTTAACCAGTAGACAGCTACGTTTTGCAGGCAGAATCAGACAGTAGAGGAAGTGATGAACTTACTTGCCAGAGAACCTCCCAGCAAGAAATCCGCCCGGCAGCTGGCTAATACAATAACCCCAAAAAAAGGAAGATTGAACGAGTCCTGCTGTCGAGGCAGACCAACCTAACTGGTGTGCCATGGGGATAATTGCAACACTCATATTCACCTGCAGTGAAGGAACAAGTCTTAATGTGCTGGGGAATATCTCAACACAAGCATGTACAGAGCCTACAACCCCATCATACTTCCAGGACTTGCTCCAAATGAATTAGCGATCAAACGATGGACACATGGATGGGAACCGAGATTGAAACCTTGTCCATGTTACAGACGACAAACGCTAGGGAAGTTGTCACAATTAGCTTATATCTTTGAGGAAATCGATCCCAGAATGTTTTGGGTGATGTATCAGGAACAGGTAAACCATCTACTGGCAACTCCTCGTCCTGACTGCTAACTGTCGCCGGGACGTAGTCGTTTTCTCTGTCATCTCCGTCCTTCGATGATGCATTTTCCACCTCCACATTCGATGGGCGGGAGCATGAACTATCTAGTCCCCGCACTTCTCTTCCATTGCGCAAAGAAAACAAGCTGGATAACTTAGCTCCTTGTCTCCTTCTTAGTCCGTTCCCAGCTACATGATCACTACTCAACTTAACATTCAACGATGACCTACCATCCAATCTCCTCTGACTGCGAAAGTCTTTTTCTAAACAGTACTTCGTCACAGATAATGCTATTCTCCCCGACAAAATCATCTCACTAGACGCCATCATGATCCAGGCGGAAGCACGGGCATCCCTGCCGGAGCTGTAGTCAGGGTATGAACACTAATTCCCTGCGCTTCTGCAGTCACCGAACTGGTAATTCATCGGTATAATCACTGGACTGGCCACTCCTAGCGAAAGAAACATTCTAGAGCATTTCCGCTTTAGCTCCAGGATGCACAGCGCTAGTGCAGCGAGTAGTTTGAGGGTGACGACAGCATTTGACGGAACAGAATTCGAATTCGTCTCTTCGTAATGAAGAGGTTTGGTTCTTTCACACCACAAGAGTGCAAGGCTCGGGTCTAATCTTTCTTCGTACGAGTGAATTATACAACGGCCTCTGTAGATAAAACAAGTCCCCTTTCAATGTGGTGCTGCTCCCATTCTCTAAGTCGCAGCTACTCTGAAGTTCTCTCCGGTTCCAAACACTCGAGGGCGCGCCCAGCGGTACAATTCACTAGACAAGGCAGACTGAAGAAAAATCCGACCTCCATCTCACCAACTTCCTGGCACTCTTTGGACGGAGAAAGTGGCGCGTGCCGGTTCCCTGGACTTGGAACCTTATGTGGCGAAGAGTCGAGGGCGCAAATCTATCTTGCGACGTCGTTTCTTTTTCAGTTACAGTAGACCTATCGGCGACGTTTTTATCCGTGTTGGTGACTTAATCTATAAGCACAGATACAAAATAGCTTTTAGAGTTCATAATCACTTATATTCTAGTGATGAAAAAGATGTGAATATAAACTTAACAAGCTCTTTTTACTCTTTTTACTTTACTATTTCGTATAATCTTTTAAAATTCGTTTTTTATAAGCAAGATAATTTAAATTCTTAACAGCTTTCATTAACACGAGACAGGATAATGATCTGAATGGACAAAATATATGCACGACATCTATTCACGCTTAATAATAATTAAAAAATATTTATTACCTTTCTTTCTAATTCTGTTTTTAACGATGAATTTATGTGATATAATCATTATAAATATTACTATAATTCTAACCACATATTCATTAATTTTGTTTTTAACGAAGAATTATGTGATATGATCATTTAATAATGACTGTAACAGATCTTTTCTAAAGAAATCTATTTAGAAAACTATATGATTATGTAGTATTAATAATTATATGAGATGTGATTATAAAGAGGTTGGACTGTATTACGTAGTGTACGTTTGATTTATATTTTAAACTTCATGACTACTGTAGCTCGTGCGTGAGGTCGACAGTAATCTCGAAGTAAAACGAAACACATAGAAGAGCCGACGCATCCCGCTTGCGTCCCCACTGCCGGGATCCTTTGCGCCAAACTAAGGCGCCAGGTTCCACTTACAGACTTGATTGGCTGGTAATATAATGAGCACGATTGTCGCCTGTATTCAGCTCCGGATCTGGGTCGTCGATGGACCCCACGTTGCTAGCCTCAGTCGCGACTGCGAAGAATGTCGTGACTAAAGGTCTTAGGCAAGGTCGCAGTCTGGAAGTGACTGATTGCTGCATTCCTTGCCAGCATCAAGGAGCCACGAGTTATGGCTGGAGCTGATACAAGCTTAGGCGCTCGAGAAGATGACACGTTGCGGTCCAACGACTCGCCATTTGGCTACGGATAACGTGGCCAGCAGCCATTGGTAGAGGAACTGAGTGGCGGGGCCCGTCATATCTGCATCCTTGTACCATGCGCGGAACGCACAGTAGGGTGTGTTGAGGTGCTTTGGGAGGTGAAAACGATTGGACCATGTTGATGCAAGTCATCACTGGAAACGTTTGAGCGCTCGTTGTGAGCGAGGAGTTTACGCTGGGCTGTGGTTTTAGAGTTCGCCTCTACATTCTGGACTTTTCTGATCAAGCGAACCAAGCGGCAGCGATGGCAACTGCGAGGCTGATGTCTTTACCGTGCTCATGTCTGCCCCGCGTCTCTTGCTTAAGTAGTGAGTATGGCGGTTTCAGGTGGATTTACTGGCTTGAATCGTAGTTTGTAGTGAATACATGGAAATGCTATAGTGTGGGGGATGGTACATTGTGCGTCGAATGTGCCCACTGCATTTCTTTATGACTCTCTCAGCTGTGGTTTGTAGACCAGTCTAGCGGACGAGTTTACGGAGAAAATCTCGGTGGATTGCTGAAGCTGAGCTCCGTGAATACCCTCCAAGGCAACAAAAACTCCGTCTCTCGGTCACTTAACGTAGCGCCGAGTGGTCGGAAGCAGCTCAGAGTTGAAGCCTGGGTGTGTTTCTACCTGATGCGTTCATTTACTCTAGTTCCTTTCTTTATTTCTCTTAGCGTCGAGCATCATGGCTCAGTGTTCACAAGGCTGCAAGGCCGCTTTGTGGTCAACTTGAAGTAGACAGCTAACTTCAGAGTGTTAAGCTCTAGAAGCAATTGTATAGTGAAGTACTTGGATGAGGTGGAGACACCAGGACAAGAGGTTTGGAGGTACTTACGGAGTCTTTGCCTGCCAAAGGATCTGCTACTTAGCCGTCTGACTTTGGGATGAACAGTTCGGAAGGAAGAAGGCCGCGGCAGTTGTGAGAGAAACATTGGTACCAGAACCAGATTACCGCATTCCCGTCATCCTACTTTGTGAGATTCCGACTACTCTGTATCCTTACATACGGTCTTCGTCTCGAAAGCAAGAGCCCCTGGAAGCTGCCTCATTCGCATATCATGTTTTATGTGATCTTAATCATGGCCCGCGAGCAGGATTATACATAAGCTTTGAGGCCTTCGATGATTGTGCTGACAAGAGGTTTTCCGGATTTTATTATCTTCTGCTGCAACCCTATCACTAACAAATAACTACTATTCCTCAGACAGAACCTGATAGCACTGAGTTATCAAATTTCAGTGCTAATTCAGTTTGTAAACCTCCGAAGATAAGAGATGTATATTAGACGAGTCTTGACCTCTTTTCCTTCCGTTCAAGAACGAAGACACGTTTTTAAAACCCCGCTTTCCCACGTTTCTTGTCGAATTGCTTCATTCACAACTCTGTAGCTGCGGCTGGAGCTTTGCTTGCGACGGACAATGCCTTGTCTGCGGCACCCATTGGTCTTCTTGGTCTGCTTTTACTCGTCCAGGTACCATCTCTGAGGAATGTCGAGTGAGGAATACTGTGAGATGAGAGTAGACCTTCGGTAATGAAGGAGAAGCACTTTAAGGCCCAAGTTCTGTTCTAGCGGAGCACACTACAGGCAAGTTTGATCCGCTGGGGTTAATTTTCTTGTGGAATGTGAAATATTTGAAGTCATTACGTTGAAATGGTGAAGTTAACCGGCCGACTAAATTAGAATCCACTGGTTTGCGTGCAGACTACCCGTGTCAGATTTGTCTTCGATGACGAAGCGTTGGTACGCACGTGAAACTGCTGTTTCTCATGGAGAAGTCTACTGCTTACCTCCTATGCTGCCTAGTATTGCTCACTCGAGTTTGGCGAGCTATGGACTTCCCGTTGACTCCTGGCTTATCTGGCGAATTCCTTTTCACCATTCAGTTCTCGTCTACATCTTTGTGATAGACATTTAGTTTACCTCCTTACGTGGAGGGGAAGAGTGGAATAACGCTACGTGATTCACCCGGTGCAGGAAGTGAAAATCGGGAACGAGCTGAATGAATCTGAAGAGAATGTTTTCGTAGGTGGAAAGAATCGTTGGAAGTAAGTAGTCCTGCTGCGAGAAATGACTTTCAGTAGTGAAGATAAACAGGTTCTTTTTCTTTCTAGAATAATTGTTTCTGAGTTTGCCTGAAAGATCACCAAGGACTAACACTTTAATTTGTTAACCGCCCGGATTTCAGTCATAAAGGACCTAAGTTTACGGTTTATGTTCATGATCATTCGTTCAGATACTCCAGTTTCGTTAATTGGGAGCTCTGGTGGCCGAACTTTCCCATCCTTGTTTATTTCAAGGAATCACAGACGAAGCCGGAAGGCCAAATTCATTTCTTCCCCGTCATATTTGTACGTAGCCAACTATCTGATTGATTTGTCTAGAATCCCTACTTAACTAGGGTGAATCTGTAGATAGGGACTTATACTCTTGTTACTAGCTGTAAGTACATGCTCTAGTTGCATTTTCCGACCGTATGCAGCTTTATTTCTGCATGACTTGCAAGTCACAAGTCAAAGGCTTGCTGTACAGCATGCTCAGTGTCAGTTTCGTGGGAACTGATGGATTTAGAAATCGGGACATCGTAGATAAAACCATGCGTAGCCAGATGTCGAGCCGGTTAATCTTTCTAACAAAATCTCCTCGCTGTTTCTCATGCAGAACGGGAAGCAGCTTTATGATGTGATGGTTGAGCGGTGTGGGCCTTCAAAAACCAGCGGACCAAAGTAGTGGCGTCTTGTCGGAACGCACATTAAACAGTTCAAGCAGCAAGAAATTCCACATCACGGCACTCGAGAAAGGTCACGCGGGCAGTTTTGTTAGGGAAAGCAAAACCAACTGAAGTACTTTCTTGGTGTGAAATTTTGGTATAGATGCAGCGTGAGCGTCCGTGCGATTCACCATAATTGTATCCATTATATCCTGTTTGTATGCTCTCCACGAAAAGCTGATGAGCACAGCACACAATCTGATGAAATTCATTTAGTCATGAAATCTAGCCAGTCTTTAAAGAAAAGTCTGCTGAGAGGTCTTACGTCCTTTTGCGTGTGCTCTTGAGTAGCATGAACTCTAATCTTTTATATCATCTAGGAGCTTAACGGTGCAAGGAAGTTTTCTGAAGTCAAGGATACCCTCGACAACACCTTGAGCTCAATGGAAGTTGTCGATGTTAGCAGCAGTCACTTGTTGAACGGGTGAACCAATGTAAGACTTGTGATCGTGGGGTCAAGTGACAGAAAAACAATAGAGTTCCCCGTACTTTGGACCGTGCAGTGATCTCAGTGCATACAGTACGTTATGATGAATCTGCGACTCGGACTACGGTAGGAGCAGGTTTGACTTTATGGTCAGGTCACTGGAACGTTTATGACAAGTCAAAAAGAATCTGGACATGTCGCTCTTCTTGGGTCCAGTTTCAGGATTTTTCCCTACCGCGACAGAAATAGAAATGAGGTGTACGCAGTTCCGAAGTGTTGCGAAGTGCAAGCGTTTCTATTTCGTCCCTGATCACGCACACGAATAGTGTCTGAATATGTGTTATACTGCTCGCCGGGAAGACTTGCTTGAACAGGCCCATAAGTATAACTAATGGGTGCGTGCTTCATAGTCATACTGTATTCAAAGCTACATTTCTGTTTCAAAGCACTCTCTGAGCCTTCATCTAAATGTGCAGTAATATGGTACAGTAATATGTTATGTATGTATTTGAACTTGAATCCCTTTTATGTTATGTGTGTATAATCTCCAGTGTTAAACCAGATGGCCAGAGGGAGCTAGATCCTAGGCGGACAATCTACAATGGGCCAAATGATCCGTAGGTGGGTGCACCCGTATCCCAACGGTCGAAGGGAAGCAACTTCCTGAAAGAAGTAAAGTCCTTCAACAGTCACTTTGTTTATTTGTGATATTTTGAACTGCACACATCAGTTCTCCGGATATGCATTGCATTACGCTTATTCATTAGTTAGACGATTTGGATGATAGAGATATTTAGTCACAGAAGAAAGTAATAAAATGAAGTATAACAAGAGAAAATTACTGGTTATCTTTATTTTGTGTTTTGTCACAGGTAAAATGGCCTAATATATTGACGTGACCGGACAACTGCAAAGAGAAACAGAGGGGTGCCCCGCCACCAAGTGGGTCGTAGGTCTAGACAGCAAGTATCACTCTCAAGGACAAGAGTTGTTGTAAGACCGTAGCAAGTGGGGAACATAGCGCACGTCAGTTGTGTGTGACAACCACCTGTTCACTAAACTACTTTGTACTACCATCAAGATCTATGGTGGCTGTCTGGACCAGTGGAGGTTAAATCCATCGATCCAGATCTGCAGTGTACATATGCTCCATGTGAGATTAAATTCATGTCCAGTTTGGAGCTCATTGCTGGTGCGCTTCGTGAAGTCCATCCAGTGGAATCTGGTGTAGTGCATCAATCGGTCTCAAATCTGTTGCTTGCATTTGTTGATATCATAAGACTCTCCAGCAATGATGATTGAGTTTTTTGCACACCATATTTCTCACATTGTTGTCTCTTGTATGATATTCTCACAACATCACCTGTCGAAACTTGTGTAGGAGGGCAATACCTAGCAATGCATTTATAATTTTGGGTTTCCATCCGAACGTGTATGGAAACGACTTGGTAAATATAGAATTTATCCAGTTTCGGATGGGACGTGATTCTTGACAACTCCAAGTTTGTTCATGTTGGTGTTACAGTGCTTACACCAACGCCCTTGGGCTGTTTTTGGTAGCATAAAGAATCTCGATTTGTTTGTAGCAATCGCGTTATAGCTTTTTGACCACAATAAGGTTGTCCTCTTCATAGCATGTTTGGTACTCCATAGTTGTGTCCACATGTGTTTGCTCTGCAAGTCACAATGGAGGATCGACTTCCATCTCTTTGAACGTAGATTGATCATCTACAGAGATCCATGAGCAATGTACGGATTTCAACGGTGGCTCGTACAAAAATTTGCTTCCATTGGTCCATCTGTAGCTGGTAAGGAAGCTTGCTTATTCTTATGTGCCGAAGAGGATGAACTGCTTGGGTTTACTGCTCGCTCTGATTCTTCAAAAGATCGTATAGTGTTGTGACCATTGCTCTCCTGAACAGATTTGCTCAGGTGATATAGGACCTAGTGACTCATCTTGGATGATATGCGTGCTCCAAACATCCATGTGAGCTTTTTCGTAACTTGACCAACATTGGATACTATGGACTGATGAGTATTATTTGATTAAGCCAAGCTTCATGTGCATGGAGACGATTTACTCCCTTAGCCTGATCTGTGCCTATTTCTTTGTCAATCCCCTCACATTGTAGGTGCAACAGTGAAGTTTCATGTTTACGTTTTGGTGGAGTTGGAAGAGAGCTTCGGACGGTATTTCTTGGAGGCTGATGATGGTGGATGAATTGTGATTGGGCCTTGTTTCCTCTTTGTCTCTTGGATGAACCTCTAGTTGCAGGTCCTTGTGATGAGGACTCTGGTGTCCTCGTAGCTCTTGCTTGGTATCGAACCTCTTTGATCCTTGTAACGTGTTTATTTATTGTCCCTTGTGAGATCTCAGGGACAGTGGTGAGCGGCAGGCGCTTGAGAATCGTGATCTAGAAGATGTTGGTAGATGTCATCTTCAGACCTGTTAGGTCCAATACTTCTCGTCTTTTTGCAATGCATGCGGATGTGTTGTTGTGGGCTTGGGATTAATCTTACTTCTGTGTGCACTATGCCGCTAGACCTGCTGCAATGTTACTGCTTGCAGAAAGTGTTCTTGATGGTTGGGCCGGTGCTCCTTGCTCAGTCTGATCCTTTGGCCGAAGGTCGATTTTCTTCTCGTCCTCTCGTCTTATTAGTTGCAGCTGAGCACCTCGGGCTAGTGTGTTAACAGTTTTAGTTGTGCTTTGTCTTTTTGTTAGTTGGTGATGACTTGTACTTCTATTTGTGGTGAAGAGTAGCTTTGTTTTGGAATTGGGCACTCTTCGACCTTATGCTATGGTGATCCACAGTTGTAGCAGCAAAGGTACTCAAGCTGAAGTTTGATGTCTTCTCCTCTGAGTTGCACTTCAATATCTGTGACAAACATTGTGCGAATGATCTCTACTATTGCACGCAACGTGGAACTGTGTGCTGTGGTGAGTAGTTGCGTGTAGAGTACTAGATCAACATGCTGAAGCAGATAGTGAGCTAGCCGATGGATCAACTTGTTAGCTTTACGAACTAGTACATTCACTATTTGCTTAAGCCCTACGGGGTTGTTGCATCAAATTGATAGTGATACAAATCAACTGATGCAGATCTCTCGTCGTGTTGAATGGGCCCTTCTTGCAGGAGCAAGTTGTTGTTGAGGTTGATCCCCTCCTACTTTAACCAGATGTAATCCGTTAGGGAGAAGCTCGTGGTAGGTGACCTCTCTGCTGGTTGCTTTTGCGTAGGCGTCCATCCATCCCACGAGCTTCTGTTTCACTGATCTTGTCTTGAAAGCTGAAGACATGTTTATTGTCGTAGACTTTCTTGATTTCGATTTTGAGTAGTTCGTGTGCAGATGACATGCAATTTTTAGTTGCTCCACTGGGAAGTTGTCCGTCCTTGAAGACTTGAGAGTAGGGACGTGATGCATCCTTCTCCTTCCATGATGTCGTTGTATCATCTTATGTGAACGTGTTACTGACATGACTGTGCAAACAGTCCATGCCAATGCTACACTCATGTGCAACTCCTGGGCTGGTCATCTATTGATCTCACACTCAATCTTCACTCTTATCCTATCGTGTGTGCTTAGTATACTTTTTTCGACTCAATGGCTATAGCTAGTGCTTAACTGAGACTATGTGTAACAGAAAGACTGTCTCGGCCAACAACAGTGTTCTTCTGCAGCAAGAAACTGTCCGTATTTTTCACGTTAAATCCAAGGTTCTCACTCTTTCCCTCCTCTCCACTCAGCAGGTATTCCGCAGAGCTCTCTACATCGCTGAGGAAAAGATTAGGAGAATGACTAGTTTTACTGTACATTGGTAAGAGGAGTGTGATCAAAATCAACGAATCTATTGGGGTGTGATAAAGCAAATTTCTGTACAGTCCTTTCTTGCTCGTTGTACTATTCGCAGTATCGCTTAAACATAGTAGATTCTACATAGTGTAAAGGTTTGCTTAGATCTTTGTGTGAAGTCTGCACTAATGCATTCGCTAAGCAATCAATGAACCTAAGTTAGTAGTCTGTGT
Organism: Asterella californica; assembly: GCA_036924285.1. Classification (NCBI taxonomy): domain Eukaryota; kingdom Viridiplantae; phylum Streptophyta; class Marchantiopsida; order Marchantiales; family Aytoniaceae; genus Asterella; species Asterella californica. The sequence continues at coordinate 3,054,682 of JAYKYS010000013.1, forward strand.
CCGCCAATATGGTCTTTTGCACACCGTTGAACAACTTTTGAATAGAGTGTCTATAGCCGTTCTGCATTTTCTGACATGCAAGACTTACGTCTTCGTATCTTGAAATTGCTACTTTAGTATGACGAGAGATTTGAGTTCAGAAATTTGCTTGATCATACCTCCAATAGGTTCCGTGAGCTTGATCATACCCCTCTTAACGTTTTCTGGCTTGATCACACCCCTGACTGGCTATTGCCTGTCAAACCGATCACTTTGTGATGTTATTCAGATGTGAGACTGCACATATTAGAGGAATGAGAATATGGATGGTCTAACGCGTCCTTAATGTCAAATATTTTGAATTACAGTGATATTTAGTCGAGGTTGAGAGTATTAAAATGATGAACCAAAAGATAAGATGACTGGTTCGACTGTGAATAATCAGTCAGGGGTGTGATCAAGCCAGAAAACGTTAAGAAGGGTATGATCAAGCTCAAGGAACGTACTGGGGTATGATCAAGCAAATTTCTGGATTTGAGTTGCTCTAATATAATTATGAATAATATATTAGATGAAATGTATCTCAACGGTGAAAACACATGCAACGTAACCTACGCAGTTCAAACTAATTAGTTGACTGGAAAAGTAACAAATATCATCATGGCCTGACATGACAAATTTTTGAAACATTTTCTAACTTTTCACTATATGAGAGAGTTGGAAAATTACTTAAAATTATTCATGGTCTTTCTAGATCCATGGTTCTAAATCAAAACTGTTACCGTAACGCCCTGATGAAAACAAAACGAAATAAACAATATGTCATAAATAAATAAAAGTATAAAATAAATATTCCTTGACTTCATTTTCCATCTTACCGCTAACCTATTCCGGGTATAACTTTTCATGCATGTATTTTTGAAATATCGAAAAACAGTGAGTGATACATCAAGAAATATGACAGGTGAACGCACGAAAAAGAGAGAAAGACATGAGTGGACACCAGTACTTAAATGACACTCTGAACTAGTTTTTACGTATAAAAAGTTACATTTAGCGTGTGCTGTATAAAGAATAAACGACGTGAGATCAGTAATGTAACCAACTGCACGAAGTAAGTTATCGGTTTTACTTTCGTGGACTACTTTGTTGAATAAACATTACAGCGCGATACACTCAGAATAAATCTCTTTTCGCAACGATTTCTAATTAAGGGTTTTCCCGAAATAAATTAGCAGTACGGTAGTTCGTAACCAGGAACAGGCATAATTCAAATTGTCTACCCGAAACTTTTTATTCATTTCACAGCTTCCCACGGCCACAGTGAACCAAACGGCCATATGTAGTGCCATGTGTGCAGAAATTGGCTTGATCATACCCCCAGTAGGTTCCGTGAGCTTGACCTTGACGGGCTATTCACAGTAGAACCAGTCATTTTATCGTTTGGTTCATCATTTTAGTACTTTCAACCTTGACAAAATATCACAGTAAGTCAAAATATTTAACATTAAAAACATGTTAAACTATTCATATTCTCATTCTTTTAATATGTGTAGTCTCACATGTGAGTAACATCACAAAGTGACTGGTTTTACAGACAATAGCCAGTCAGGGGTGTGATCAAGCCATACATCGTTAAGAAAGGTATGATAAAGCTCACGGAACCTACTGGGGGTGTGATGAGGCTAATTTCTTGCCATGTGTGATACGGTAAGTAAAAAGCCTTTTTATACGTTGTTCTAGTTCAGTAGAATCTTGGGAATATTCTACGAATCAAAACTGCCGGTCCGTAAGGGTCCTTAGAGAAAGGGGCTTGTAGTCAAGGGCTTGCGAGAGCTCGCACTATCTGGAGGTCCTCTCCGTCTAGCGTGGTCCAGATCCACGAACGTTCCTCGTTGGTGACGGATGGGAACTGCATGGCTACGTTGGTGTAGAAGATTGGAAAAAGAACAAATGAGAAACACTATACTTGAAGGGGTTATTAAAGGTACATAAAGCTTTACGATCATGGAAGGAAGTTTGATACCTCGCCGACACGAGTTCCTCTCACTGTACACCACGTGTATTATTGGGGCCACTTGTCGCTTGGCTTTTGCTTGTCCAAAACAGACACGTGGTCAGCCGCTGAGTACGTAACTACAAAGTCCGTTGGTAAAGCAAAGTATATCCGAGACGAACGATTCAAGAACGACGTTGGTTCGTTAACTCTGTACCATTCTCGTAGCTGTTACGTGGTCCAGAACAGGTCTGCCGTCAAGCATCAATGGCATGAGGTGCCCACTTTTACGCTTTCTCGTCCTAAAGTGAGAATCGCAGTTGACGTGGTACGTAACAACTAACGACTCTCACCACGTTTTGTTTCTAGGACGAAATTCCGAGGCTCTTAAGGATCAAGATACCAGCACAACAACACACCAGTCAAAGACGATAAAAATGTTTTTTCCTCACCCCCCCTAAACTGACCCAGAGTTAACTCTTACTCATATTAGTTGATTTCGTGCGAGCCTCCATATACAGATATATTACTATTATATGCACGGCAAGGCAATCACATTAATGATAGAGTGACAACTACAGATATACTACTATTCCCATGCGTGGCAGGGCAATCATATTAATGTTAAAATGAAAGTAACAATATATTTCTGTTTCTATGCAAGGCACGGAAATAATATTAATGAAAAAATGATAAATAGTAATATATTATTATTTCCGTGCATGGCGGCCCAGCCGTTTAATGATAAAGTGATAAATAACAGTACATTACTACTTCTAGGACGAAATTCAGAGCAATCATTACTGATAAAATGACAAATAACAATATATTAATTTTTCCCATGCACGATAAAGCAACCATGTGCATTCATATTAATGACAAAGTGACAATACAAATATGCTACATTTGTATGCAAGGCAGAGCAATCATATTAATGATAAATTGACAAATACTTGTCTGACAAACGTATAAGATTAGGGTGGGGTCAAGTAGATTTTTGGAAATAAAATATATACTGTGATGTTTCAGTTCCCTCACAAATAAATAATTCATCTGACAGACGATCAGTTTGAATATGTTTTCCGTACGGGGGATTAGTCAATAAATTATGTATAGTGTGGTTCCATGGACAGTAAAATAACCAATCTGCACCTAAACTAATGATAAAGTGACAAATGACTATGTATTACTACTTCTACGCAAGGTATAGCAATCCGACTACTGATAAAATGACAAATAACAATACTTACTATTTCTATGCAAGGCAGAGCAATCATACTATGATAAAATGAAAAGTAACCATTATTACTATTTCCATTCACGACAGAGAAATTATATTTATGTTTAAATGATAAATAACAGTTTATTACTATTTCTATGCATGGCAAGGCAATCATATTAATTATAGTGATAATAACAGTTTATTACTACTTCTATTCACGGCAGGGAAATCAAATTAGTGATAATACAAATTTATTACTATTTCTATTCACGGCAGGGAAATCAAATTAATGGTGGTGAGAAATAACATTCTATTACTATTTTTATGCACGGCAAAGCAATCCAACTGCAGGGCAATCATATTAATGATGGTGATAAATAACTATATTACTATCTCTTTGCACCATAAAGCAATCAATATACAACTAACATGTATATTTAGAGTGTGAAAGTTATTAATGCATCTCAAAGGTCATCTGTTTAGACGCACGGCATGGACCCTTAGTAGCGTCGAACGGCGAACGTGCGATAAGTGAGCGGGTACCTATTCAGGTACCCCGTTTTCTTTATCTTACTTTTCTAGCTCTTCCGTTTTTTCCGTTTTCAGTCGCATATTCAAATTTTGGAACGCTCCCGCTTGGTATCTTCCTGACAGAAAGTACATTGTTACATGCTAAATAGGATACACGCGCTCTCTAGTCAAGGAAGCTGAGGAGTGTTAAACAGACATGCATTCACAGTTATCTTCGTATCGCTTGAAGGACTAAAAAGGATCCAGTTACCGAAGCGACTCACACGTTTAGCTATATCAGTTCATGTTCTCTATAGATTATGTAAGATGTCTCGATTAAGTGAAAGACAAGAGTTGCTCCGTGATCTAGAGAAGATGCTGGAGTTATAAATGTTAGTTTCTTCAGACAACGACAATGATATTTCTTCTGATGAAGATGATTTGCTTTAGAAGAAGAATCAGAAACACATCTTGCAGAGGACATTTCGTTCTGGTCAGAAAAATCTGCAACACTACCTTTGGAGGTGAGCTCTGCCGAAGATGAAACAGAATGGACGGAGTCAGAGGACGATCAGTTCAAATTACAAGAAGAAACGTTCGATTTATATGTTTAGTTCACAGAAGTAGGTATGTTACAGAACGAGGTCGATTTTATAAAAGTAATGATTTTAAACTTTTTTGTGAATCTTCTTGATAACTCTTTTAGACAGTTGATACGGATGGATACGAAATCATTTCAGTTGATTGAGTTGATAGAAGATCACCTTGTGTTCTACACTCCTACACGTTCCGATAGTGTTACAATTAGCAGTTGCATTGGATAGGTTTAGGCATAACGATAATGGTGCATGCTTAGCATGATCCTTGTTTCTTTGAGGTATCTCTCACGGTAGCATGATAAACAACAGAGTAATTGTAGCATTGGAGTCCATGTTAGCACAATTTGTACAATGACCTGACCGACAGAGAGAAAATAAATTTCAAATGAATTTGCGAAACAAAGTTTCTCCAACTGTATAGATCTCATAGATGGTACACTTTTACCTCTATCTCAACGACCTCGTTTTCATGGAGAAACTTACTATGATAGAAAATGCAAGTATTCTTTAAATGCACAGATTGTATCTGACTATCGGAGGAAAATCATCTTTTGTTTCACAGATATGTCATTTGCATAATACTACGTGCACTTCCGTGTTGCATTTTTTCATTATAGCTCTGCTTTGTAACAGTGCACAATACGTACTTTTCAGAAATTCACCTTTTCTACTATTTCATAGTAGTGACTGTTCTTCCATCTGCTCGTATGTGTGTTGCATTACACATAAGACAATTTCCTTACACTGATACAATCACGCTGATATATATATATATTTATTTATTTGTCATGTATCAGACATGTCAGGCAGTTGCCAAGATTATACTTGTTTAAAGCGATCGTCACTCTGGACCGAGATGAACAGAAGATCTCTTTTTGCTCCAGATGAATATCTCCTTGACGATTATGGTTATTGTGCACTTCCTCATTTAGTCCTAGCATATAAGATTCCTGCGTTATGCTACACAACTATGTATTGTCCAAGAATGACATTTGGACTGATGAAGATGGAGAACTTATCTTGGACCCACAAGAGGTAGACTATGAGTATCTACAACTGAGTTACCGAGAAGAGTGACAGAATTAAGAAATGAGCGTAAGAAGACAGTTCATGATATATGTCTTTCTTTGAATAGTTTACCAGGAGGTTATTTAGCTAGAGGATTTACGTAGATGTTGAGTTGATTTAGCTGCAGATCAAGGGAGTCCGATTCTTGCTTCAGACAGAGGAACTGTAACTTTTGTCGATTGGAGTGGTGCGTAATGACCAGTGCCCTTAGTCAGTTTCCTCGTAACTTGACTTCGTAGCTGCAAACTTGACAGAACGGATTTGAAAGAAACTTATGGAACTTGTGCTTCATGTTGACCTACTCCCTACAGTACCTTTGTTAGGTTCGCAACGTTGTCCGCAAGTGTTGGATTGTTCACCCATCACTAGGGAACGTGAGCTAGGTTTAGACCGTCGTGAGACAGGTTAGTTTTACCCTACTGATGAGACGGCGCTGCAATAGTAATTCATGTTACTTTCTTCACACATAATGCACTAACGTACTGAAAGTAGTAGATGCTTACTTTCATCTGCGCAATCTTCTCAGAGAATTATCACAACAGTTTTATCTTTGCCTCGGTGCTGCCGCATCACTCCTGAAGTGCTGAGTTGGAAGATCAAGAAAGGCTCTCGTTTAGGTGATCATGATTTGTAACAGGACGACTAGTATTGGTAGGAATAGAAGAACTGAAGTAAATTTTGTAATGGCTAGCAGGATTGAGATTGACCATGGCTATTTGATAACAAAAAAATCACTTCATGTTTTACCTCTCCTTCTGTTTGAAATTTTGAAGTTCCCAGCAGGACGGTTTCTAGTCATTTGCGAAACATGTAGTGCATGTAAAACCAGGTCTGCAAAGATTGAAATAGTTTTTCAACATAACTCAGATGAGGAGTTTCTACCACGTGCCTTGAGACTTCGGTGCAACCTAGTTGTAGTTTCATCACTTACATGATTACATGGATCTAGAGTCTTCATTACTGTACAAAATGAAATCTCTGCGGTTGTGATTCATGGAAATCTCATAGCACTGCAGACAGCTTGCATTCAACTACTGAGACTAAATGTCACATCTTCATAGTACTTAATTAGTGGACGTGTCTACGGTTTGAGAAATTCAATGCAGCATCCTCAATCTTGAAGTAACCGAACCTCTTGTTCTTGACGCAAACAAGCAGAGAAGCAAGCGAGGCAATTTGTACAACATACTCAACTCTACAAAGACAGTTGGTTGTCGTACGTTGTCCCAAATTTCGAAAGGTGAATACTTAGACGTCTACTAGTACGGACTTAACTTCAGAATAAATTTCGGTTACAAAGACTGCTTAGCAGCAATAACTTCAGACATTAAGATTTTTGGACGAGTGGAACCTGAGGACATTTCGTGGAACTACAGTAAAAGCAGCAGGGAAGAGAAGCGGTAATCCTCATCTATGAAATGAGACAACCCTTCAACGTCCATGGTTGCAAATCACACATTTATCTCTCACCTCAAACGTTTCACGTCAAGTTCACCAACTATCGTATAACGTGTTTTTCTATCGAAGAATACACTAGATATATGGCTGTGTAGAGGTATGTGGCTTGAACAAGTTGACTATAATCTTGATCTTTCAACCCAAATGTTTATCTACCTACACTTCTAGCACAAGTGACATTGTACTCCCTCGATTCAAGGTTAAAGCTTGCTATGATACAAAAGATATGTAAGAGTTGTAGAAATCTCTATAACAAACATATCCTTTTGTGCTCTATCTGAAATACTCAACTCTAAATCATTTAACTGAAAATAACTCTATATAACTAGAAGTATGATTTAATAGCTTCTCAACGATTCTAGCTACATGTCAATCCAGCCGCCACAACTCTATCTGTTACCCCAAAAAAATGCTTTAGTGCCGCTCAATCAAACTTCATATCCATATTTGTGGACTAATCGAATCTCAATACAACTTGCTGCACACCCTGATCTCTTAAGCATTACAGCAACGTAAAGCATGCATGCTTCAATGCAATATTCAGTTCACAACATAGCACCAACGATGACAGTACTTGGTAGCTCAGAAAATCCAAACAATGACTTTTGATTCATCATGCCTCTTTTCTCCTTTGCCACATAGAGCTGAAATCAACCCAACATTTTCACAATGTCGACTTGTATGATGGCATGGCAGCAATTCAGCAGCAAACTCCTCCCCAATTGTTCAAAAAGAACCAAAAGATGATAATAAATATGATTGAGAACTCGAATCTGTTAATAATAGAAGCTCTTTCAAAATTTGTGACCTCAGTTTTTTCAAATCGGTCGACCAATGTTGATCAAACTTCATAGAAAATTGCATTGGACCTTTCACTCTTACATGAAAAGACTTTCATATCAAAATCTCAATCCAACTCTTAGATATGGATCAAACCTTAATCTGTGTGAACTTAAGAACTTCACATATCCAAGTAGACTTGATCCAAGACTCTGAATGATCTATTCAACAATTCAAGATGAAGCTTTCCAGATATTTTATTAATAAGGCATCCTTCAATCCTGGAAAGTTTCACTCAATCAGCGCATAAGGATCTAAGGAATAATCTGTTGCGAGGTACTTGATGTCGATTCAATGTCAAAGCTCCAAAAGACAAACAAACGCTGATGATGATATCGGTAGACTGTGGTCAAGAATGATGAACGCCAAAACTTGCAAGCCATTTTGTGGTCATATTCGACTGCACCACCGTAACTACTGTAGTGACGACAGTGTTATTGCATCTAAACGTGTGTTAAGGCGTGTCAAAGGCGGGGATAGTTAGTCGTGCGTATCAAAGTTTAGAGTATTTCTGTTTTCTATGTTTATTCTTAATGATATTAAATTTTTAGAGTAATTTCTATTTTTACTTTAATTTTAATTAAATATTATCTTTCATAAAGTTTATTTGAGTCGAATATTATATATCAAAAGAAAAATAAAATCTACTTTCGTTTCGTTCTGATGGTAATAAGTTGACCCCAACCGATCTCTTCATCTCTCGATCCTAGAGGTGAAGAGGATCGATCCCAAACTTTCCCTTTTCAAGCTAACGCATGATGGGTTCAAAGATTCGTTCAAAGATTCGTTCTTGTCACATTGTGTCTTTTTCCCATGAAGGTCTTGAATGGCGGTTTGTGAGATGCTATGGGGTGGAAACGAGATCCCTCTAGGGGTAAAGAGTGGCGATTTGCGAGAATTTTCTTATTTCCATAAGCCAAAGATTTCCAGAGTCATGCATCCAACAGAAACACGTACTGTACTAATCCAGCGGGTAGAAAACCGGCAGAAAACCGTTGGGGATGCTTATCCAGTGGGTAACCATACGGCAGAATTTCCTTAAATTTTACAGTTTGTATTATATGGAACAAAAGTACAGTCTACCCTGCTTGAACGTTAGAATTTGGAGTAAAACATAGATAATTATCTAAATTAATTTTATTCAGTCTTTGTGTTTAAAATTCATTTACAACAATTATACAGACATGATTCGTATGTTTCAGTTTTCTTTGGGTAAATTAATTTTGATATTTGTTATTTGTTTGCGTATCTCTACTCCTTGAAAGCTTACACGCATAGGAAAACTAAAGATTATATAAAAATATTAATGAAATTAAAGCTGTTGAATATTATTTTCAAAATGTGTGCAAGAAAAGAAAAACATTAATGCAATCCAAAAACTAAATGACAATTCTAGAGTGCACACTAATCTAAATGACAGTTCTAGAGTTTAGTGTACCTAGGTGAGGAAATTAGTGAGTGATTACATAATACCTGTGGGAATTACTGTGTTGACTCAAAGTTCATGCATGATACCATCAAAATAAATATTTTTTCAAGACTGGTACGATATAGGTTGGCAGCACGGTATTACATCGTGTCAGTGTGGATTATTGATCTAGATTAGAAGTTACAAGACCTCCATCATCACCAATAAAAAATAAACAACAAGGTGTTATGCAAAAACGTAGTGAAGGACACAAAAATAAATATTCAAAATACATGTAAAGTTTAAAGCATAAACTGATACACTACTTTCATGTTTTGTCATCTTCAATATCTTTTTAAATGGACGGTTATCTATGCAAACGCATAGCAGAAACCATTTACTAGATCTTTTCTTTTCCACAAGTTCTGATTTAAAAATTTAATTTATATATCCTGACTGAATAGAACTCTAAAGATAACAAAATATGAAAACAATTTCTGGTTTCGTACTTTAACCCCACATGCATGTCCAGTATTAATTGTACACATTCACTATGTTCACTTTCTATGCAGTACCAAATGCACCTTGTTTCCTCGAGCTTAAGGGATTTCGTTTAAGGTCGTTTGATGCATATGTATTATATTTTATATTTTGGCCACTACTTTGTGCTTTTTTTATTCTTCAATTATCCCCTCCGATGTACATTAAGATGTTCAATTCAGATGAAATGAGCCCGTAAGTGAAATCATGTACAAGGAGTGGCTTCTTCTCACTGTCGGTTTAAAACGTTTCAAAACTAATCTGGTTAGAGCGTAATCACTGCTTCCAAGTTCGGAAGAGGTGATAATGCAAGGAGTTTTAATTTATCACGTAACCCTTCCGGTGGGGAAGGTTAGGTGATAAATTAAAGTCTATAAAAAATTTATTTGTTGACGGAGGATTTATGGCTACTGAAACCCGTTTTCACGTACAAAACTTACGGGTTATCTCCGAAATTTGTGGCATGTACGAAAAAGACCGACGATCAACCGCAAGGGAGCTTGGTTGGTTGCTTGGTGATTTGCTGTTAGAACATAACTCTTCAATAGTTTTCCATCCGTTTATTTTCTCCATCGCGGACCTAGCTGACAGTGTTACCCTGGATGTTGGCTCACAACATGCTAAATACACTAGCATTTACGAAGATTCTCAAGAAGTACGACAAGGTGAGATAATCTTGACGCACTATACTGCATTTGATATCCTGTTGTCATCTGCACCGACAGACAAGTGAAGCCAGCCTTTTGTAATGTGTGAATGTCAAGCACGTAAAGCTCTCGCGCGGACGACTACCGTCTGACAACAAACATTAAGTCAAAAATACTCTCCCCACATAGCAGCGAGCAATATAGAGAATTCAAAATTGTCCTAATCCGTCCCTACCCCCACCCTACGCCAACCGGGAAAATGCCGCTCCTCCCGCTTGGCGTCTTCAGAATCTCGGCCGGATGTGCACTTTTGTTGCATATTCACTGCAGTTATCATTCAAACCACTGTTGAACTTTTAGGCGCAGGTCAAAACTGAAATGGAAAGATTCCTAACGTACTATTTCCTCCAAAGATGGTTAACTGTGTGAACTTTAAAGACCCGAGTATGAATACAAGTGCTCCAGGTAACCCACAATATCTTATTTTGCGTGTTCGGCTTCAGACAACCGAAAACTTTAACCGTTATGTAGAAAATGAGTATGGTGATTACTTCTTCATCTAAATCTGAAATATGCGAACTAAAGAATCAAATTATAACTATCAACTAGCTTTACAAGTTATGATTTATCTGAAAGCTAACTACTTCAGTATTGACACATAAATGTTAAGATTTTTAGGATTTTTTGAGTACAACATGATCTTTCTTCAGACTCAAATAATATTATGAGAAATGGGAATATTCTCTTTCATGCTTTTAAACTCAAAACTAGAGGTTTAACTATTATGGAAATTCTTTCATATACATCTCTCTCTAACTCTACTCATGTTAATTGATGTTGTGCGAGTTTGTATGAATCCTGATCGTCAAATAAACTAAGAAATAACCATACGTTATTATTTTCATGCACGGGAGAGCAATTAATATGAGCATAATTAATATCTTGATTCCCTACGGTCCTTCTTTGTAAATAGCAAAGAGTTTAACATCTTCACCAGACTGTTTATTCACTTCATGTACAGTTAGAACTGTATATGAGGTGCAATTAAGAGTTAATTCTTCTCTTAGGAAGGGTTAGTTCTTAATTAATGTCTCTAATATTGTCTTCAATACGACTTGAGTTATAGTTGAATAAGTTTCACTTACTGTCATTGCGTTTATGGGTTTTTTTGATTTGTAGAGACCACGTGTTTTGTTCACCTAAGAATAGTTTAAATTAAATTTTTAAATATAGAAATTTAAATATAAAGATTTAAATTCACACTGAGTTTTGTTTTTTGACTTGCACGAAACCAGCCCCGGATTTAAATTGTCACTGCAGTAAAACACAAGATTTTTCCCCGCTTCCTTCAATATAAATTAAGACTTGAACGAAACCACCCAAACAGAAATATTTCTCTCCTCTTTTTTGAGTTCTTGTCTTTTTCCTGTTCTTGTACAAGGCCGTGAGGAAGGATATGTACGCCATGTACACTTCGAAGTGTACATGAGATTTAATATATGTTCTAATCCTTCCGATGGGAAAGGTTAGAACATATATTAATGCCCTTGTTAAATGACGCGTATTGACAATTTCAGTCCCCGACTTATACCCCAGGAACGTCTCAGCCCGCTCTTCACTTATGGATTCTGTCTGGATCAATTAGCTATTCCCGGAGAGGTTAACATATAATTTTTATAAATAATTTTTATTTTTATTATAGCTTATTATAATATATTTTTATAACACTTACACTTTTTTGATAAGAGAAAACGAAATTCATTGTACAAGGCCGTTGGGGATGCTTATGTACCCATGCATGGGTCGAGACTACTGTACCAGAAGACAAAATATGTATGTAATATGAAATTTTAGGCGAGGAGAAGGAAGAGGATAAGTGAAAAACTAGGGAGAAAATCTTAGATGTAGATTGGTTGTGGTCATGAGGGACTGGGTTCTGGAAATGACTCATAGATACAAATTTCATTTGGTGTCTTGTTTGCTTTTGTGTTATCAATAATATGTAGGTATTATTTATATTTTCAAATTAATTAAAAATGAACATTTTGTAAATTTCGGTAAATTTTTTATAACTGCTAACGGAAGGGCGAGATACAAAAAATAAGAACTAAACACACAGACGCGAGTGTACAAGTGCTATCGAGATTACAAATAAAAGCTCATGCAACCAGAGATATACATGGTATGGATTGATATGTTGGTAATAAACTAAACAGTTGTAAACTGATGAGTTCCTATGTATGTATATTCACCTCATGTGCACTTAGGACATTTATCCCGTAGCCGTTTTCGTAAGAAGGGATAGGACATAAATTAATGTGTAAATAAAATAATCAATTAATTGTTTTTTTAATTGGATATCGGAACTATACTCCTAGCTGCATGAGAGTTGACATTTCACTTATGGGTTATGTTTGTCTCGGTTGGCAACTCCGGTGCTGCTTAACACTTAGTAGTTTATAAAATATATTGATATTTTCAAATATCATAGTATAATATTATGTATTTACTGAAACAGAAAATACAATTCGATGTACAAGGTCGTGGGGATGGATATTTTCTCTTCTCTTCGAAGATGGAAGATGTGAAATAATATGCAAGGAAATTTTTTTCTTTTATTATTAATGACCGAGTATGAATGCAAGTGCTCCGGGTGACCCAGAAGACCTGATTAAAAGACCTGATTTTGTAGGTTTGATTTCACAAGGTTTTTCTTTAACCATTATGTAAATATTGGTTTTGGTGATTACATCTTCATTCTAACTTGGGATAAATAAAGAATCAACTTAAAGCTATTCACCAGCTTTACAAGTTATGATTAATATCGAAACCGAATATTGATACAGAAGTGTTAAGAGGAAGATGAAAGGTTTCTTGGAGCAGAGGAGACTCTTTTCTCATGCTCATAATACAATGGATGAAAAGGAATATTCGTTTGTATGCTTAATATTGAGATAAAATTCAAAGCATATAAAATGACAGCTGCGTGAAGAGCCTGATTTAGAAGTGAATATAACACTAAATTCTTCATTTTCAAAAAGAGAGGATATTATTGCATAAGAAAGGTATAATAATAGATAGGTAATCATTCCTTTGACTTTATAATCGATAGATGACACATTAATAGCGTAAGAATCATTTGACTAGAACATGAGTTAAATTAATATGCATCCAAAATGCCGTGGCTAACTTTGAGCTAGAAGAGGACAAGCGCGGAAAAAGAGAAAATTCTGAACATGGATTGGATCGGGATGGAGTAATCTTAAAGTAGAGCAGTAGAGGGTTTCAAACATCGGGGACCGTAATACACACTGACTCCGCGAGAAGGTCCATTGCTTTTGACCACGGACACTTCACGGACCGGGGCAAACAAGATTGAATGAGATCGTGAAATATTTTGACGGAATTCTTTTTCTGTCTCGTAGTATTTTAAATCAGCAGGACTCCTCGCAACCATGGACTTAACAGTCCAGTATGTGACCGAGTGACAAGCACTCTCGACAGGTGCTCATCAGAATAGACCGTAAAATCCGTCACGAGTCAACACGAACATGTCCGTAACTCGCGAAAGGACTATGTTTGAAACCCCTAGTGAACCATATCTCTACTCTACACTTGAAGTAAATAAAAACTGAAGTAAATAAATATGCATGTTCGGTCAGCTTTGGGGAATTTTTGATCGTTTTTTGTGACCAAAAAATATAGAATTATGTATAATTTATAGATTACACTAATGTAATTATAAAATTTAGAACTTCTTCTAGTTATTAAATGTTAGTCAAGCTCAGAACTGGGAAAGATCCAGGAAGAACCCATAAGACAAGCACACATAGTCTTCCGAAAGTACAATTGCGAGAACTTGGTTACAAGAATAATTAATTTTAAAAATTAGTTTATTACCTAACCGTCAAGGGTTCAAAATAAATAAATAAACATATATTCATTCTTGAGAGTTCATAGGGCGTGTCAAAGCACTGGCCGTAATTTTGAAAACGGGATTAGACCTCGAGTCCGGATAACCTTACCGTTTATTATTTAGGAAAAAAACGGACAACTTTGATCAAAACCCGGATAGACGAGTAACGGGTTTAGGTTACTTTTACATGACGTGTCAAAGCATCTAGATATCAAGTTATACGTCCAAAGCGATTCAAAGGAAATGACTTTGTGCCATATTATAGTTAAAACATTAATCACTGATAAGCAAATACATTGAATGTTCTAGGCCGGTTCTTCCTTCAATTGAGAACATTTTTGTTCAAACCTCTGTTGAGACATGGAGGAGGTTAGTGAGTCTCCTGACTTTCATTTTACAAGAACATCAGAAATGGTAAGCGGTGCTAATCAGTCGCGGTTTATTGCCAATGATAAGAAAATCAGATTTTGTAGGGTTAAAGCAGATTACGAGAAGATTCTAGAATACATTGAGGATCCTGCAAATTTTGCAGCACTCCATGGTGCAGGTCGGAAAACCAGAACTGGGAGAAGAGTGCAGTCGAAAGCCACGGCTTTTGATGTTATGGCAGTGCATCTTTGCAGCACTAGATTTCCTCCGGTTACAGGTCTTGTGTTACAGAAAAAATTTGAGCGTTATGTTGAAGCTTACAAACGTGGTAGAAAAGTTTTTAAACAAACCGGTGACGGATTGACTGAGAGTGAAGTAGATGCAGGTATCAGTTTAGAACAAAAGCTAAATGGAAGATGTCCATTCTTTTATTGTATGCATGAGTTGTTTGATAGTAGAGCCAATGTCGACCCTCCTGCTGTGTATTCTATGGGAATTCCATCCGGAGAAGGAGATA
This sequence comes from Asterella californica, assembly GCA_036924285.1. NCBI lineage: Eukaryota > Viridiplantae > Streptophyta > Marchantiopsida > Marchantiales > Aytoniaceae > Asterella > Asterella californica. The sequence goes on from JAYKYS010000013.1 coordinate 3,069,751, forward strand.
GCAAGCATGTACCAAATGTAGAGTCTCGAAATGAGTTCGTCGACTTTGACCTTTGTGCTAAGGATACCGAAGACGACAGTGTGTGTGATGATCAAACGTTCACCGCTCAAGCTAGAGACAGTACGGAAAGTCTTTTGGGGGTTGAGTCTTTCACGGAGGCAACCATTGAAGAAACAAGAGGAGCTCCACAAAGAGACGAGGTCGTAGATGTTCCAACATTTGATGAAGAAAACATACTCGATGCTAATTTTTGAGGATGAAAAATGATGGTCCAGAGCAAAGCGTTTCTAATTTTCTGAGGATGGAAAATGATGGACCAGAGCAAGGCGTTTTTGCATCTGCTACTCTGGCGAGATCCAAGAAGAATAGTGTGGTAAGTACACCTAGTGCAGCTACTAGAAGAAAACAAGGGAGCTTGATATCGTTATATCATGACAATATGAAACAGAAGACTGAGTTTAAGACTCTTCTTTTAGAATCTAGAGACAAGTACAAAACTGACATGTTAGAGGAAAGACGAGCACAACGAGAGTCGATTCAAAAAGAGAGAGATAGATTGGAAAGGAAAACCATGAGAGAAAAAGAAAATATAGAAAGAGAAGCAAAAAAAAGATCAAAATCGATAAGAGAGCCTCTCTAATTATCGAGCTTTCTCGTGCTGAGAAATCTCCTGAAGAGATTGAATGATATTTGATAATGTTAGTTTCCATAAAGGACACAGTAGAAAGTGCTTGATTCTGTCTGTGATTGACACGACTGCTAGACTCGAAGGAACAATTCTTTCCACTCTCGATCTTGAAGAAGGGTAATACATATGACTTCTTGAGGCTCCAAAACTTGCCAAACTTACTAGGTCTGACATGCGATTGCTCGAGACATTCACGTTGGTAATGCAACAACAGCAAGCGCATTAAAGAAAGAGACAACGGGTACTAAAGGCTTGCAATCTATGTGAGAATTTTGGATCATTTTGATGAGAGAAATGCTTCCAAGTACTCGAAATACTACTTGAAGGAGATGGAGCTAAATAAAAAAAGAAAATGATACAATCTTTGATCTTGTCGTTGAGTTGAATTACAGGAGCATGTGAGAGATATCATTCGAGCTCATGGAGCTACTTGGGAGGAGTTTACTATTCAATATAAGAGTATTCTCTAGAGGATACAGATAGAGTGACTAAGAAGTCATTCATGGAGTGGGTGAATAAACTCAACAAAGGATTGGTTGCGATGGAATTGTTTCGAGAGTTTTGAAAGACAACTTCTTCAGTTGTCACGGATGGAGAGGCTCACACTTGAGAATGTCATAGTCATCCAACAATGACATACAAAAGGAGCTAGAGTTGCTTCTAGAAGATAAGACGGAGGACAACATGCTTAAGCGGTTGGTATTCTTGTCAAGAGAGAGTATCTTGATAGAAAAGGTGGTACCAAGCCATGGAGTAAGACCGTCATCTATTATAGTACCGTGAAAGCAATCGACAATACCTCTATCTATTGCTCAGTCTCCTAGTATTCTTATTCCTATAATTGTTTTGCAACAAATGGATACTATAGAAGAGTTGGTGAAAGAGATGAAGGACTTGTAGATCAAGTTAGCAAGGTTGGAAGAGAAAAGAGGAGCACATGATACTAGACCTGCTCCTAAGCAAGGTTAGGTACAAAGGTGCATTTGGTGTGATAGTTCTAATCATGTTCGAAAAGAGCGTGATGAATTTGTCAATATTCTATGAGATAGAGTAGTCAACTGGAAAGAAGGAAAGATTGTTTCAAAAGATAATTGAGAGATTCTCATAACCAACTTAGAGAAGGGAGGAATGAAGCAAGTATTGAAAGAATATCTATCTTAGCATGTTGCTGCATCAATGAAAACTGCTATCTATGGAGTTGAGGTAGTAGGAGAGACAAATGCTTATAGGAAGCATGGAGATACTCTTGACATGTAGAGTCATGCTATACCACAATTGAGAAAGGGAAAATCACTAGGAAGGAGTTGTTGAAGCAACAACCCTCTCGGCAGAAAGACTCGATCACACGTTGCCCGGGTTACATGAGCATATAGCTACCAACAAGCTAATCTCATTGTCCACATGTCGCTATGCTTACAATATAATTGTGAGGTTATGCATTAACGATTTATCCAGGTATACACTCTTTTGTCTCTCTTTTCTTGAGTTTCACTATGGCTCCTTTCGTTCATTTTCCTTCTTAATCGTGTGAGAATACGACAAAATACACTTAATGACAAAAATTTCTCTTTTTGTTTCTTCTTTTTCAAAATCGAGGTTAAACATTGAGAGCATAGCAAAAACTGTATAGAGACTAACTTGATATTAAGCTTCATTGTAGTTAAATATCTCCTCCACGGCCTTGTACATCGAATCTCTTTTTTTCTTATCGAGAAATGTATAAGCTTTATAGCAAGATGTTATATTAAATTATCATGAATTTTATTTTATTTTGTAATTAATATATGTTAACCCGTCTCTGAAGTGCAAACACATCTTGACATCTTAAAAATTTCAAAAATTTGTGAATCTTGTAATTTGTGGGCACCACATACGTCCACCCTCACATGTTTGCGGGGAACTCATAAGCGTAGTATGGATTAATGCACTGCTGGAGGTATAAGTGCACAACTCTGTAACGCAAAACACGTCATCCTATATGTATAAATATATAAAAAATAATTAATTAAATTAAAACTAATATAAAACTATTAAATGATGTCGAACAAAGAACTGCAAGAACATCAAGACAAAAACATATGTGAAGTGCCGACTATAAGTGCGATCCCTTGCTTACTGATTAAAAATAAATATAATCAATACTTTAATTTATTAACTAACCTTTCTTGATGGAAAGATTAGGTATAAAATTGAGCTTGATGCAGTCTTCCATGAGTCTTACCGTACATAGTTTGTCTCTATTATTTTTTCCAGCTTTTCTCAAAAGAACTGTACTGTTTCGAGCTTAGCCGAGAGGAGTAGATTATTCGTGATTTCATCTTGAAATGAAAATGGGAACGCACCACTTTTATGAAAATGGGATCTTTTTTCTAGAGAAAAAAACTAACTTTGGTGCAAAGAACCCTTTTATTACCAAAAGTTTTCAATTGTGAGATTGAAAAACTGGATATGAAAAACTATTTGAGTTCAAGCCTTATCTCCAAATGGAAGAGGTGAATAATAAGCAAGGTAATCAGCGAGTATCTAATGCGCGTTGGAATACCTGATCGTAGGATTATGAAACCTGCGACGGTGGGTTGAACTTTGAAAGGTTCTCTGATCCGACTCAGCGGACTCTGGACTTTCTAGCCAATAGTTATCACTCTCCCGTCGCTACAATGTGTCCTGCTTCTGATGAGGAAGAGAAGTTTGCTAACCTGTCTGTCCTACTTTCGTGGAAATCTAAAATAACACATTTTACTTCTCATCTATTGGTTCCATCAGGCCTCACCGACCATACTTCGGACAGGTTTTCCTTCAAAGCCCTCTACCAGCTGGAGCTATACACGATTAAAATCGTGTCGCTACGAGAGAAGTATTCAGTGTCCCAGTGAAAACTGGGTTTTGATTTCTAATATCGTATCTTTTTCTTGAAGTACGTGTTTACAAGACTTCCAAAAACCGTGATTTATCCAAAGTTTTTGGTATAAAACCGACCAGCGCATAGATTACATCGAGAAGCATGATCCATGGCCAAAGGGGAAGCATTAGAGTTCCATAGAAAGTAGTAGTTCCATCGCGGAAGCTTTTCAGCGGGCTCGGTAACATAGATCAGTATTATGGTACATAATTGCAGGTCCAGCTTAGAATGTATCCACCGGGCAGTTTCACAAGTAGGGATTGGAATGGCTTTAAGTGCTGTAGTTAGAAATGGAAGAGCCCTTCATTTTAGCAGATGGTGCTTGAAGTGAGGCCCTGTAGTGAGAAGTCACAAGGTCCAACGCTGGGAACAAGAAGCAAAGAGAACAAAACTGACATGCCTCAAGCCCACGGTACAATGAGAATGTCCGCCCCGATATAGGAAAGGGATCTCCCGCAAGCAGAACCAGAAGCACTTCTGAAGTTGTGAGCACTGATCTGTGTCCCGGAAGACAGCATCCAACTTTGTCCGATCCCACAGAATACAAGTGCCGTTCCCTTCTCTTTAGGAAAGTCTGCCATCGTCAACGGGGTATTAGAGAGTCTCAAAGTATTCTGGGTATTAGAGAGTCTCAAAGTTATAACCTTTTTGAAAGATTTTTTATTCAAGAGAGAGTTACTACTTGGTTGAGTCTTTTGGGATGTATTTTGCAGACACTTTTGGAGATATTCACCAAAAACACAGGTATATTTTAACTGAGCTTTTATTCGTTTTATCTGTTCTTTTTTATAATAATACAAAAATATACTCTTTATAATAATGCTCCAAGTTACAGTGATTAAAATAATTAATAAAAGTTATTATATTCTTAATTCATCAGTGCGACCCAGACCCAACCTGAAACACGATTCAATACAAAACTACCCGCTCAAAAGTTCCTGCCTTTCTCCCTTCCACCGTGTAGGAATCTTTCGACTGTACTTTCACACCCCCTATTACTGTTCACGACCTAGCGTAGGCTCCAGGTAGCTGTCAATGCGATCTGTGGACGGTGGACAACGGAGGCGCTACACTTTCTTTCTGACTCTCACGTTTTGCTCAGCGCTGAAGCCTCTCTCTCAAGGTCAAAGTCTCGATGCAAGCGGATTTGTGCTCTCGAATAACTGTAACGACTTTTGAACGATCGAAGTTACCTTACCGGCAGCTTAATTCCAATACGCCATTAAGGGCAATCCTCCTGGCCCTGCCCTCCGGGGTCACCGTTATGCGCTCCGTGCGGGCCACACCAGTAAAACTATTCTATCAGACGCCACGGGAAGTCTATGAGGTATTTCGTCACTGCCACAAAAGGAAAGGAAAACAAAAGAAGGGGGGCAAAATAATCTACTGAAGCTGCTGATGGAGGTTCTTCCATGTGACAACGCTGGAAGCGAATAATAACGGGAGCAACTACAAGCACAGCAGGATTTGCGTTGCTAATAAGACGGGAGCGGAGTTAGGGAAGTGATAATAGTAGTAGAGGGGACTGAGGTAGCAGACGTCCGTGTTTTACTTGTGCAGCTCGTTCTGTTGGCGAGGAGATAGTTGTGGAGTAGCCGCCTGTCTGGATGGACCGCCATTCGTCGGCGGTCTAGACGGTACGTGTTTGGTTTCTTGTCGTGAGCGCAGCCACGAATTCAGGGGGAGAAGTTGCTACTACTTATTGAGGCGCGATTTGGAAGGAGTGCGTCACGACTAGGGACTTTGAAGGGGAAGTTTGTTCGTGCAGGCTGGAAAACGAGTTTCTGGGACCTAGTACAGGGTTTGCGTGAGTGAGCGTGTGGTCGGTCATTTGCCGAGGACGGCCAGTCGTGGAGCGCAGCAGGGGGGAATTTGCCCGCGTTAGCGAGGAGTTTCACTCCCTCGGTTCTGCTTTCTGCGCCCTGTTCGTGGTGATTCTAGGTTCAATGTCTGTTCGCGCGTCTTGATTCCGATCTTGATCTTGGTTGCGTTCCTCGAGAGGAGAACAGGAAGTGGGAAAGTGTTGGACTGGGAAAGTGTTGGACAGGGGTTTGAATCTGTTGGTATAGTCCCTTAGTGTTGCCCTCTCCGATGGGGGCGAACGGAGGAGGAGCGGGAGGCGATGCGCTGGTCTTGCACAAAATCCTTGGGACTGTACTGCTAACGGCAGCCATCTTGCGCCTCTCCACACAGTATCTGGGGCCGCTCGCTCTTCCTCCATTCTCTGCGATGGTTCCCAGTCTCGGGCTCTTCCAGAAGAGACATAGGAAAGGCAAGAAGGTGAGGGTGTACATGGACGGTTGTTTCGATATGATGCACTATGGACACGCTAACGCACTTCGCCAGGCACGGGCTCTCGGTGACGAACTGGTTGTGGGAGTTAATAGTGATGAGGAGATCAAAGCTAATAAGGGACCACCTGTTATGTCCATGGATGAGAGGTACGCAACGTTATTGTTATTCTTCGACATCAGAAAAGATAACGGTGGTTGGTTCAGTAGGCGAGAGGTTGGCAGTCAAAAGGGACAGAGACCCTAAAAGCGACCAGGCTAAAGGAACATAACTGTCCCAGGGGAAAACAGTCGCGAACTTCAAGCTCCAAATTCTGGGAGTGATATAGAAAAGGATCTAGCTGTCCCTTCTCTCTTAATGGACGTCAGTGACCAAAATGCAGATTTCCTGCCTTGTTGCTCTGAACTTGGACTCTGGGGGAATGGTTGTAGCTATCGTAAACCAGATCCGATTTCTAGGCTGTTATATTACCTCTCACATTCTACCCTGGATGTATTTTGGTTTGCCTTCCCAGTCTTCATCTTGAACCCAGTAGGACCTTTGCCTGTGTACCGTTTCGAACATCAATGAGTTTTGTTGTTTGTAAGACCAGGTCCGTTACTTCATTTTCAAGCTTGATTTACACCTACTCTGCTTTTCTGGGAGTAGTAGCAGTCGTACACCTACTGAACCTCCTTATCTGTTGTATTTTGTAACTCAAGTATTTTAAGGTGAGTTCTTCGAGTAGAACTAGCCTTAACGTTGCAGTATTTACTGTGCAGAGTTGTGATGGTGAGCTCTGTCAAATGGGTGGACGAGATCATCAAGGACTCACCCTATGCGATCAACGAAGAATTCATGAACAAGCTGTTTACCGAGTATGGAATAGATTACATCATTCATGGAGATGATCCATGCTTGCTGCCGGACGGCAGTGATGCATATGCACATGCCAAGAAGGCCGGTCGATTCAAACAGATTAAGCGAACCGAAGGGGTCTCCAGCACAGATATCGTCGGTAAGGTCTAGTCACGGAGATGTTCGTCGCCATAGCTGTCTCATAACGAAGTCAATATATGATTGCTCTCTTCGTCAGCTGTACTCTGGCTTTGGATTTTAAAACGCTTTGTGGGCCAAACGACTGTATGTGAACGGGGACTAACTCGAGACGCATGGTTCCACAGGGAGGATGCTACTGTGCATGCGCGAGAGGAGCATGCCGGACCCGTCCAACCATGCATCTCTTCAGCGGCAGTTTAGCCATGGAAATGGCCCTGCGAACGGAACTTTGTCTACCGGAACTCGTGTTTCACACTTCCTTCCAACGTCGCGTCGAATTGTTCAGTTCTCGAATGGAAAGGTCAGGAGCGTTTGAACGGAACAGCCTTTGGCTCGTTCTGGTTAGTTTGCTGCTTTGGCTAGTAGTATCTGTATGTCCATATTAAGTTGGAGTGTATAATTTGGTTGGACGTTTTAATGTTGTTGTGTTTCTCATATAGTTGGACGTTTCACAATGATTATATGAGAAATACGACATGTGCTCTTTGCGTATTCCTTATGTTGTGCTGCTGGTTTGGACGCGACAGGGACCAAGACCCGATGCACGAATTGTTTATATGGATGGGGCTTTTGATCTTTTCCATGCAGGGCACGTTGAGGTGAGCCCTCTAGCCTTTGGGGCCCCGCATGCGTTATGCTTTTGAACTGACAGAAAATAGCTGCTCTTGGGTTCGCAGATCTTGTTCTTAGGTTCTTTTGACTCTGACCATCTCTGGTTACTGCACTCACGTGCAGACATTGAAACGCGCTAAAGAGCTGGGTGACTTTCTTCTTGTGGGAATACACACCGATCAGACTGTGAGGTATAGTGGAGCTCTTGTCCATAACTTTTTCTCGTGTAAGCCCCAACGCTAACCAGTACGTAGTCTTAGCTCTTGGTCTCCTCGGTCAATCTGCATTGGTCGTAAGCATAGATAGCAGTAGTTGTGATGTGAATAAACTAGGAAATTACGAGTACAGCACTGCACGGTAAATTACTGGAATAACGTTAAATGAATGTGTCATGGTATTCCAGTGGACACAGAGGACTTCATCATCCAATTATGAACCTTCATGAAAGAAGCTTGAGTGTGCTTGCCTGCCGCTACGTGGACGAGGTCATCATCGGAGCTCCTTGGGAAGTAACGAAGGATATGGTACTTATCAGGGCTAAAATCTCCTCCTTTATCCCGCAAACGAGTAGCGTTAATACTACCCGCAGAATATCGATGGTCGTTGAAGTCGCAGTTCTCTACTCTCTTCCGGCGATGGAGTTGGAATGCTACAGTTTCGGTTTGCGGGTTTCTCATGCCGCACAGGGCATCGTGGAAGTTGAAGGGTCGTAAGCAGAGTCCCGCGTAATTGATTGCCACTAGATAGCACAAACGATAGAGTCGGCGCTTTCATTCGCTTAGCCGTGCCTGTTTCTTGGCGCAGATCACAACGTTCAACATCTCGTTAGTGGTGCATGGAAGTTGTGCCGAACCGAATGACCTGCAAAATGTAAGGATGACCAGAGTCTACCATCTGCCCTGACCTGTAATCTGTATAGAAAGAATGTCTGCGTAGTGCGTCTACTTTCTAAGAAGTATTTCTAATTAGTGTTGGAAATTTGCAGGGAGGTTAAGCTACTGTTATGGCATGTTTCTGGTAGATCATAGGCTCGTGTCCTGCTTTGATTGCTTCGTCTATGGAAACACATGATCTGATGATGCCCCTGGTGAAATGCCGGCCTTGTTTGGTTGGTTTGTTTGTTGAACCGCCTATAGGGTGAGGTTGAGCCATATACCGCAGCGAAAGCGTTGGGGATTTTTAAAGTGATAGAAAGCCCACGGAATCTTACCACCTCTACCATTATCAAGCGAATTGTAGCCAATCATGAGGCGTACAAGGTATGGTCTTATTCTTGTGCTCTATAAGCAGCTGATAGAAGGGTTGTACTTGTAGTTTTGGATTTCTTTTACTGTAGAGCTGGTTTGATGTTATTAGTCAGCTCGCATGTAGAATATGTCATGTACCGTCTTATTAAAAACAAAGCTCATTGCTGCACGCTTTCTGTTTTACCGGAGGCGAGTGTGTACTCAGTTCGTGGGAAGTGAAAACATCCGAAGGTCATCACCATAATTGAAGCGATGAGGTTGGGTCCGCTAGAAGCTTGCTGCTCGAGTTCAGTCTTACATTCTGTCTCACTGTCAGTGTGTTGGGTGAACCATCCTGCAGAAACGGAATGAGAAGAAAGCACTTAGCGAGAAGAAGTACTACGAGGACAAGAAGTACATCAACGGTGATTAAGCATTAGAGCTGTTAGATATTGGATTGTACAATATGTCACGTTTTGCGGGTGATGGAGCCATTTCTAAAGAGATTATATTTCAAAGGCCTTTCGTTCCAGTCCATTAAGGGAAGGTCAGTCTTGATATGCGCATTCACTGTCAATGCACACCACTGGGCACCGAAATATACTGTCATGTAGTCTGGTGGACTCATGCATCTGAGATTGAGTGACGAGAGCATTTGGTGTTCCCGGGAACGTGGAACTCAATGCAGCCCCTCTTTCATATATTTGGTGGGAAAGCACGTGTGGATCAGCCAGCAACCGGCACCGGGTGTATGGCATTATTCTGTGCGTTATTATCATCTTTCGACGAGGCGATCGAAATGGAGATCTGCAGATTCTGCACCCGCTGGCACTGAGTGAGGTTACGAGTTTCACCTCTCACGGGATAGTCTTCCCCCAAATGATCTGTTTAGATCATTGGATACGTAGCACGCAAATTCATGAGTCCTGTTTGGTCGATGGTGATCGTTTCTGTAAATGTAGGAGACAAATCCGCGGAGTAAGGTGTTCTGTCATATGAGCACCTTGAAGAGCTGTTTTCTAAATTACAGGAAGTTACCACCGGATATGTTACCGGTGGATTGGGTGATGTAACGGGTTGAGCATTACAACAATTTTCTACGAAGAGAGAAGTCCGCTGCACTTGTTTCGTCGTGAGTTGCAGATTGTGGACTTTGCCAGATGGATTGTCTACCCCGAACGACCTCGCCCGCGAGCAAGCTTCACAAGAGTCTATAGACCTTTTCCTTCCGAAGGTGGAAACGAAGTGCTTGGTGAGGAATTGATCTACGTTACGCTGTGATCGGAAGAACATTCCAGTGGAACGTATAAGTGTTTACGCATCTACATCTTTTTATCCTTCGTCTTTTCCGTCAGGGTTTGTACGCATCTCCCACTTGCAGTAAAAAGAGAAGGTTTACGGTGAATGCTTTGGATGAGCATGGATGTTGTTACATCGCACGTCGAAACACTCACCGAATTAGAGCTCGTGTCCTTCTTGTAAATGGATTAGCTGATCGCGATCACCCTCCCATGTGATGCCTCCGGTAATCACCTCCTCGGTAAAGCTTAGGGTTTTAGTTGTTTGGAAGACATCGAAATCGGAACACGACTTCAAGCGCCTGAATGTAAAACATAGAGTAGAGGCAAACACATCAGATCAAGTGGTACCGTCCCTAGAACCCAGCGAGGAGGACCTGTACTGGAGTGATTTGTTTCATAACACTCTTGGTAAGTTTGTTATGTTTGATAACATCCCCTTTTAGCCATTTTTTGCTGGACCACATCTGTGACTGGCTATGGTCATAAAAGAAGAATTTCACCATGTTCTTTATCGTTTTACAACTTCAGATCGTGTATTCGCATGAGCAAAATATGACTAAACTCTCTGTAATCCAAATCATTTTGACCAAAAAGTACATATAGTCTATATCTTAAAAGCTTGATATTTATAGTTTGATATGTCAAAGAGATTGGTTTCACAATCAGTAACCAGTTAGAGGTGTGAATAAAAAATACCTCACTAGAGTTATTTATTTGCCTCGCGTTCCAGGACGATTTATGAATTTATTTGATTTATTCTTTTACAGGCAACAAACAGTTCTCCAGGTTACAGTGTCACATCAAAATAGAAGGAGATTTACATTTTAATTTTAAATTATGATCATTACTGATATGTTATTATGTTTGATAATTTGAAAAAAATTTCTTGAATTTTTGAATCAGTTGGCACATTGTCTATCATGTACAATCCACATATGATGTGTCATTGTAATTTAAAGAACTATATACTACCGAGCAAAGGTAAATCAAACAAATATTCACAAGAAGAGGTGGATTAAATTTATCAATTTTTCTAAAAGATGGATCAAGCAGATCGACCAGATTTGGTGTTATCTGATTTGAACGAAGGTGCATATGAGGTTATGTAATTTCACTTCAACCAGAAATAATAAATGATTGCGATTTCCTTGAGTCGTTGGATTATCAAGTGAATGTTGATGTTGTTTCAAGCGAAGTGGTGGTGGTAGATACATGTCCAATTACAAAAGACAATGGCGGTTGACCAAAAAATCTGAACGAGATCTGCTGATGAAGCTTTTGACTCATTGTACGGAACAAGTACTTGATAATTCTCGCATTTTTGAGCAGGCTATCATCACTATGAAAAACTATGCTTCATACATTCAAGGAGCAACTAGAAGATCAAGGGATTGAACAGAAGGTTGAGTGCTTTTCACGTTGTCGAGGTGAAAGTTTCCTGGGAAGGACAACCTTCTAGCTGTGATACGATCGTGAAGAGGAGGGCGAAAATCACACACGAAATACGGATCGTAAGAAAACACACCATCATGATTTCGATCAGGTCAAGATAAAACACACGGCGTGCAAGTAAATCTTCAACTCCAGATCATTCATACTGTAAATCTCACGCTCAATAACTCAGAATATCAGAAAATTGCTCTTCTGAAGCACCAGCCCGTTCACCTAAAAGCTTCCTGTTTTCTATTCAGAAAAATATGCGTACAAGTTGTAAGTCTCCTCTCTACTCGTTTCTGTCCTCTAATCTCAATCTCTTGATGTCAAAACTCTGATCAGTCAGAAAATCTCTCCAGACATAACTTTTGTGAAATCCTCTCCTAGCTCTTCGAATCGATAGTCTTTGCATGATAAACTCTACACTCCACACACTGATCGACAATGTTCTCTCTCTGGAGTACATCCATTTGGGTTATCCTCCACCCTACGTAACCTTCAGTGTCACCTGGCAGGGATAAAAGATGCCTTAAACAGATGGCAGCAGAAAAATAAATCACCGATAATAAATCTACACGTAAGAAGACTAGTTCACAAGCCTTCACAGATTCATCTGTATGCAAGGCCACCAATTCGGCCGTACAATCAGCATTTGACACCTCCCCTCGAAGTAACTCTCCACGGCTACCTCTGGCCACCGGAATCATCTCGTTTTGACACGTAGAGCTCGAGTGACAACTGTTGTCGTTCTCCGGTCTCCTTAAACTTTAAAATGCCATAAGTATCACCTCATGTATCAGTTTCACTTGATTTTTTGACCCAAGTGGATAATATGACGAGATTTTCATTTTCTACAAAAGCTTTGGCCACCAGAATCACCTCGTTCTGACACGTGGAGTCCGAGTTACAGCTGTTGTCATTCTCAGGCCCCCTTAAACTTTGAAATATCGTAAGTATCATCTCATGTATGAGTTTCACTTGATTTTTCAACCCAAGTGAATAATATGACGAGATCTACATTTTCTACAAACGATTAGATACCGACTTGGAGTATCTTTGATGCCATCTCGCTATCCCATGACTTAGAGGGCCGCAACCAAATTCGTACTAGTGACCTCGATAACCCGAAGGCGAACTTAGTCCTCTAGCATAAGGACCATTTCAAAATCTGGTGGTAAACTCCCTCTAGCATCCACACCAGGTGACTGCACTAGTGCAAAGGTAGACGGAGCCGTCCCGCATTCACGGTACGTTTAAGAGACATCTAGTGTCCCGTCCCTAGGCAACTTGGTGCTCCTCATATTCCCCTGAAGGGGTTAGCCTACTCCAAGCCGGTTGTGAGTCTGAGGGGATTTGATCCGGAAACCTCCTCCCTACAGGTTTGCTCAGCTACACCATGGAAGCTGATCTCACAACTGGTTCTAGAGACCAATTTCTAAGCTGATATGCTAGCAAAGTGCGGTATTTCATCTTTTCTTCACTAACACGAAATGTCATAACTTTCTCTAGACATGGTCTTTTTGTGCATTTCGAAATGCAAACAAATATTGCACACTACAACCTACATGAGAAACATCTAAAACATATTTTTCGAACTCACTCGGATTTATAGTAAATTTCCCGGTATCAAAAATCTTGTAGAAGAACTTCTGCAACTCCGTTTGTAACTTTTGAACCTACCACGGTGATCAACACGACGAGACCTATGCAGTGGTGTTTTCAAATTTTTGAATGCTCACTTCTTCTAGAATCGACTTCTCTAAGGTCTTAACTTCACTCAGAGAGACTAACTTCTAACTGAGAGGTGAATTATTCACTATGTGAAATGATTCACATCACGTGAATAATAATTCACATCCAACCCCTCTAAACTTGCACATACTCTGGCATGTGCCAACCTTTTTATCCTTCTGTGTGTCCTTCATCATCATCACTCTCCTTTGCCTCAGCCTCTTAAGTAACTTGTCTTCGTCTCTCGTCATCCTCTGCTCAGACTCCAGAAAGTTGAACAAATCTACTGATCCTCCACATTGTTTGACCAACTTCACTCGTATGCCAGCCACAGATAGTTTCAAAGGAGTACCATCTAGCTCACGTAAACTATAAATGGCATTCTCATAAACATCTAGCACAACATAAAGCCCGAACCATCTTCGCGAGAACTTACGAAGTGTAGAGAATGCTGATACTCCAGCGTGTTGTCGTACACCAGAACCCAGTCACCAACACGTATTGGCTTTGGTCATAGTTGATGAGTCTTGTCGAAACGCTCCTTGTTTCTGACTCGAGCCACCTTCAGCTTCTCTTGCGTCTTAGCAAGATCTTCCTCCCTTCGCTCCAACTGCCTAGTTCGTAAAGCAAGGAGTGAAGTATGATCTATACCATCCTCCCATGGTAACGTGATTCACGAAGGAAAGTCCTCTTCAGCAGGCATGATTGGCTTCTGTCCTAACATAAACTCAACTAGCATATAGTCAGTCGTGGTACAGTGTGTAGTTCTATCAGCCCATAAAAGAAATGGAAGTAGTCTCTGTCATTCTCTAGACCTACCATCACATGCTTTTACTAAAGCTTGAACAATAGAAGGGTGTCCTTGTTCACTCTTATCAATGTCCTCTGGATTCATGACAGTAGTAAGCTGAAGCTTTACTCCATAACGAGCAAAGAATTCTTTCGGTTTTGCACTTCTCAACTCGCCCCTATCTGCTCATAATCTTCCAACAGATCCATAACGACAGATGATATCAAACTTACATATATTCTCCGTAGTCTTCGTTCGTAGTGCTCGTCTCTCCACATAGTTCGAGAGATCTTCTCGAGCCAACACCAAGTAACACATTCTTTATAGTCCCGGCGGCATCATCACAAGATCAAGGATCCACGAAAAATGAATACTAGGTGGATAGTTAGATACAAGTCCATTTCTGTAACAGACTTTAGAGTAGAACTGGCAGTGCAGACACGATCCAACAAAATTCATTACGTCTTGATACAAACCCTTCCACCAGTATCGCTCCTTCATCTTCGTGTACGTAGTCCAAACTCCACAGTGTCCAGCCCACAAGGTGTCATGAAACTCCTTAAGCAGATTCAACTTCGTCGGTTGATCATCCACCACTCTAGCAAGCATCCCATATCTTCTTTTCGGACGTTTTCATAGATAACCTTCACGTTGAAGATAACCGTACGCCTTTCGTCTGATCTCCTTGAACTCTGCATCACTCCAACCTTCTCGTCTGCATAATGAACTCAGATAGAATCCAATATCGTGAAACTTTTCCGTGTAGAACTCCTCGTAGAACGGCAGTGGTTCTAAGTCTAAAGTCAACTTGGCACCAAACGTCTCTCTTCTCTTCATCTTCAACTTTTGCAAACATCTCATCGTCATCTGTATAACAAGCCCTGGATAACATATCTGTAACAGGATTATCCTTCCATGCTATATACTTTAGCTCAGGGTTCAGACTCCGGATATAAACAATCCATCGTAGCATTAATATGTCTGAAGTATTGCAGTTTGCAATCATACCTAGCAAAGACAGACAATCTGTTTCTAGTACCACACGGGCTCCTATCAAGAACTCTCGATCTACTTTCATGACAGTAACCGCTCTCCACAACTCATGCTTCACTTGGGGATAGTTACGCTATTTGTCCATTAGGATTTGCGCTCCAAACCTAGAAACAAATCGCACACCATCTACGTCTTTTTGGCCAACTGCCCATCCAATCGTCTTTGGACTCTTGTCAACAATAAGTATGATAAGTCTTCCGGTCTCATAGTTAAGTCTCATTAGTACAGATGGAGACTTCAGAATCTCTTTCAACTGCTCCATCGTCTTGTGATGTTCTTGCCGCCAAGTAAACCTCTTCCCTTTTCTCAGAAGTGCATACAGAGGCTCGGCAATGTGTGCAGAATGAGGAATACTCACATGAAAGAACACACAAGCTCCTAAGAATCATCGAACCTTAGTGATGTTGATACAGTCTGTTATCCTTGCTATAGCATCTACCTTCTCTGGGTTCGATTGCCTTCCAAAAGTACCACACAAATGACCCATCACCACAATCTCTAACATTCCAAAATGAGATTTGGTACTTGATAGAGTGAGGTGTACTTCCTCCAAGCGCATCAAAATCTTTTTCACATCTCGAATGTGGTCTGCAACAAACTTTCTGCAACCATCAGCAGTCACAACTTCGTCCTTGCCCTCTATCGGACAGCCTTTCATAGAAATATCATCCAGAAATGAGATGGTGACCTCAGGTACAAACTCCAGTAACACCGTATGCATCGCGTTTTGCATATGAACTACTGAGTTTGTCGCGTCCTGAGAAAGAGTACATATCCGCATCAACTCCAAAGATGTACGCATTGTAGTCAAGTCTCTATTCTCTAAAGCAAGCTGAAACTGATCATAATCTGAAAATATATCTCCAATCGAATAGATTGATCTTCCAACAAATGCCTCAGCTACTTCATCAACCACAGGTCTTGTCTCAACGTTTCGAATCGTGATGTTGTTGGCATGCTGTAAGTCTTGGATGAAGCGTAAAGCTCAGTCTTCTTAGATACTGTGAACCATCGGCTAGAGTACGGAGTCATAGATGATTCAAGAATACTCATCCGCATCCTCTTCTTCAGTAACTCGACGACCTTCGGTAGCAAGGCACGAGGGACTGAAATCAGCTTCAAGTCCCAAGGTATGTGAGGAATAGTGAAGATAACCATCGGAGCTATCACACTAAGATCCACACAACCAATCTCCTCAGTTGAGAAAGAAAATGCCTTATCATGGTTGACTATCATCTGCTCAAAACCTCTTTTTCTCCACTTCAGTCAAGAAGCCACCCCCTCCTATCTCTGCTCGAGTGTCTCTTGAGTAAACTTGTGTCCTACTGTTTAAGATCTCTCAGTATAGACTCAGTGATCGCTAACTGCATCTGCTGTCGTGAATCAATAGATAACTGGGTTGTCACTGATTTCACCTTATTTGTTACAGTTTTGTATTTGGTGTGCCCTCTGCTTCTTGACGAGAGCCACACCAGCAGATTGCATCCTTCTATCCACTTTCTAGTCTCGGATGAGGACGAGATTAACACGAGGTAATCTCCTCATAGACTTTACGAGAGTGGATGGGGATCACCACCCTTCCTCCTATCTGTTCCATCAACTTATGTACTTCATCCAGCCAATGAACAAAAGATTGTACATCTACAAACTCCTCATAAACACCAGAAATCATCTCACCTCCATTCAAAACTCTTGTACAGCGTAGATTTGCTGCATTCTTCTCCATTTGCCTCCTACTCTTCTCAGTCAAATCCTCTACTCGCGTGAACTCACTCCAATCATCAGAATTGAAAGTCATCAAACCAGATTCTAACTATATACAGTATAGTTATTCTCAGAATCTTGAGCAACCTCCTCGTCAGTCTCATGTGATCCCACAGACTGCTCAAGCGGGATCATAGTAGCAGTAGATCCATCACTCTTGTTATCCCGTCCTACAAGAGTGGTTTTTAAAAACCCTTACTCTTACAAATAGGAGAATCCTTCAAAGTTTGTCGGTTTCATTCGTGGTTCGTACAAACGGTCAGAAACTGCACAAAATGTCTATCATATGGACTACAAATCCTAGCATAGTGAGATCCATCATCCATCACCTTGGTCTACATTCGAACTGTAGTAATATAAGGCTGACCAAGAATCACAAGATATGAAGCTGAAGACTACACGAAGAAGTGCTGATCTACCTCCACATCACATACCTTAATCCTCACGTTAGGACAAGCGCCGTATAACTCATCCTTCTGGTTGTTTGCAGCACGTAACACCCAACCATGATTCAGTTCGATAGACCATTGTCTCCTTTCATACATCTCTCGCGACATGATGTTGATCTCAGAACCGTGATCAACCAAAGTAGCAACAGGTTCAGACAGGCTTCCAAAGCAAACTCATGTAGCAGTCATAGCACGAGCCCAGTGCCTCTTCCTGAAGTCACTATCAGTAGCTGGACTCTCATCGTCAACTTCTTCATTGTCGAACTCAATAGTGTTGGTATCAGCAACCAACGCTTCTTGCTAGTACTCTGTATCATCAGTCTCCTCAAAATGCACCTTCCCGAATTCTTCATCATTCACAGAAGCTCCTACCACCTCTATCATCTGACTTTCTACTTGTTCAAACATCACTTGTCTCTTTCATTTGATGATGTCGATGATCAGTTCAAGAAACTCCCTCTTCGTAATATCAAGAACCTCCCGAAGAGAAAACTCAATTCGTGCATCAAGTATTCTCTGCTCCAAGATGCTCTTGAGATCAGTTGACGTTTCAATATCAACCGTCAACTTGTAAGCCGGTCCTTTCTCTTTCTCTTGGGCAGTAAACCGTGTACCAACAGTCGTTGGCTCCTGCTGGGATCTCTGCACGTCTTCCATTGTACCTGGTGCAGGTGGAGGAGCTACAAAAGTAGACGGGACGTCTTCTAGAGGAGCTGCTCGTCTCCTTGTGACTCTCCATCTATCTCCAGTCTCCTCTAGAACTCCAGTATCAAGTTCTGAGGCTTCTCGCCATCTCTTTTTCTCCATAGAAGCATCCTGTCAGTGAACGTGTCTATCCACGTCCAAGAATGCTTTGATAGGTGCAGTGTCAACATGATCTCTCCACCCTGTGACCTTACGGATAGTCTTTGCCCCTCTCTTCAGTATTTCAAAAAGAACTTGAGCATCTTTCTTCTCATTAGTCCTATCTAACAGCGTAAGACTAGAAGAAACCTCAATATGTCTAGCATATGTATCAGAATTTACCGGTAGTGTCATCAACGCATTTACAGTTGCAGCCGCGATAATATGAGGAAAATTCTCATGCCTCCTCGTCCAAACTGCGTGTTCAGCGGCTCTCCAGTCGAAGAAAAGTGCAGCCTACCGTTCTGATAGCGAACCACACCATGTCACCAAGCAGCTGTAAGCTCTTGATAATCTCCTCAAAAATGATCAAGACTGTCATATCAGATAAATCTACGAATAGGAGCACCTCTTAGACGTGTAGCAACAGATGTCGATGGTTGCTCTCTCTGCAGACCAACTAGCTCCACCTTCAGTTCTCGCATCTGCCGAATCATATCTTCGATCTGGTTCTGATGTCCATGGTTCTCCCCAGGTCTTTGAACAGCAGCAGTCAGGATAGCAAGAGCCGGAGGTTGTTGTACTTGAGGAGCAGCGTGAGATAGACCACTTCTGCAAGCGGACGTCCTCCCACGACAACTCTTCCACACCTCTGTCTCGTTATTACAGCAATAGCATCCTCGACTCTCCCCCAGTCAGTAATAACTCCTCCTTCAACGGATCGATCAACCAACATAAAGCATAATGGATCTGCCGTAGCATCATCGGTAGCTTGCAGGAAAAGCTCTGTTTTCCTAACATCTAAGGTTATTTGCTCTAGAGTTGAAAGTTGTCGGTATCTCCGATCAAACTCTCTCAACAACTCATTCAGGCTTATCATACGACCAGGTTGCTGCTCAACCCAGTCCAGAAACGTTCTCCTAGTAACTCTCTCTGAATCCTCTTCAAGAAACTCCTCTCGAAGAGCGATCAAAACTCATCCAGACATCTAGATTTCTTCTCTGTACATCCCTAACTAGGTCCCGCAACTCAAGGATTACAGCTAACTCAAAACTGGTTATCATCTCTATATCAGTAACTCTAACCAACTCCATCTCTCCTCTATACTCACGTAGATATCTAGAAATATCTCTACCCTCAAATCTTCCACATCTGTTTACAATAGCTTGCAAAGCCTTGGTGGATTTTAACTCATTCCCTCCAACGATCTGTCACACCACAAGTATCCCATTATTTGTGTATGTGCTTATATAAATTTCATTAGGTATGACTATCTTATAGGTTAATCTAGTTCGAAGATCTAAATCTAGAGTGATCAAAAGTAGTCATAACTAGCTGAAATAGTTATAACTAAGTTGATGAAACTATTAGAGGTTCCACTATGACGTTATGTGACAAGTGCGGAGCTCTAAATATGCTTCTCAAAAGTATGTAACTTTGTTGACCATCGTTGATTGGATGCATGATGGAAAGTCATGCACAAAGATCTAAAGATGCTCCTCAAAAGACGTATTAGTTTGTTGTCGTCTTCCGATTGGATAGCATGGAAAGTTAACACTTTACAAAAGTTAAAGTAGGAAAATCTCCTACTTTAGTAAAGGAGAACAAGTAATGTGTGTGCTCTTCTTAAAGTCTTAGTAGCCTTTAGAAGTTTAACTATTTGGGATAGCGCACTTATCTTGAGGTAACGTAACTTAGTGAAAGTTACCACTATAAGAAGTTGTAGAGTATATAAGGAGGAGTTTAGAGCGTGGAAGGGACTCTCATTTTCCTGTCTATAAGTAAAGTGAGCATT
Organism: Asterella californica; assembly: GCA_036924285.1. NCBI lineage: Eukaryota > Viridiplantae > Streptophyta > Marchantiopsida > Marchantiales > Aytoniaceae > Asterella > Asterella californica. The sequence continues at coordinate 3,089,666 of JAYKYS010000013.1, forward strand.
GGAGACCTTGGGAGTCCTTGAGTACTATGTGATGTAATGTGGAGAGCAGGGTTAGAACTTGTTTGCAGGAACGCTATTAGAGAGACCGATGTGACCATACGGATCAGAGATACGGGTCGAGTGAAGTGAGCATGGGTATAATTGAATCTTTGTAATTAAGGTGCATTAGTAATCCTAGTATCTGAGGTATCCCTGGATGAGAGACAGGCCGACTTACAGATCGGATGTTGTTGGATCAGGGTCGCAAGCGTCTTCAAGATCTCAGTCGTATCGAGATCAGATGCAGATGTCGCTGCAGTCACGGGTGCTACAAAAGGTGCACCGGATCTTGACCGGATTGAAATCATGGTGGTGTGTTTTCTTACGATTTATATTTTGTGTGGTTTTCGTGCTCCTCTTCACGATCGTATCACAGCTAGAAGGTCCCGTCCTTCCCAGGAAACTCTCACCTCGACATACAATCTGGTGCTTCCACTAAGAGGCTTCTTGGGATGATTGGCTGTGAAGTTGAGTTCCAAGACGAAGAAGAAGATGGATCGAAAGAGCAAAAGCGCTGCTACTATTACCTCGACGGTTGTTGCATCTATGTCTACTACAGATAAAATTGCAACACAAATGGTAATACTAATATCACAATATTTGAGAGATTTCTTCTTCGACATGGTGTGCAAAGAGAGACTTATCAGAAGCAGTTAGAAAGACTAACTCAAGCTAATGTAAATGTTCATATGCCCGAAGATAACACTAAAACAAGAAGAAACCAAAATAGATGAAAAATATGATATCATGTAGTAATGCCATCAAGGTATTACTACATACCATAGACATCACCAGAGAATGTTATTAACATGGTGATACTCTGATTGCGATCCTTACTTTGAAATAAAAAAATTATGATCATTTTGTCATAACGATGGACTTGCTTGTGTATCTTACAAGATGCATCAAATATGCACTATTGTAATCTCTTTTATTGAAAGTATAATAACGGTAACATGATTATGTTATCATATGCATTGCATAAACATCAGAAACTGTTATTACGACTATAACTGTGAATTATAATCGAATAATCATCAGTAGGTGTTTTTTTGCTTGTAACTTTGAATTATAATCATTAGTAATTATTATAATGACTATAACTTTGAAAAATGAAGTACGATACATATCATCGTAATCATTTTTAATTATTATTATGATGATATCGCAGAATTCAGTAAGTGTTAATCACTATAAGGTGTTATTACGTGTGAAGCACTTAGGATTTTTAATTGTAATAGTGTATTGGTTACGTAATACCGTAATCACTGCTATTGGTTCTTATCATACTAATTTCAAACTTTTACACTGGAATCATCAGAAACTGTTATTACAAATGTAACCGGAAATTATATCTGATTATCATCAGTAACTTTGAATTATATATGATTTTGAATTTATACATTAGTAATCATTCGTAAGTGTTATTATGTAATACTATAATCATGCATTTTGGTTATTATCGTAATAATTTTCAGTTTATACATTGTAAGCATCTATAATTATTATTACAATTGTAATAGTAGACTATATAATATATAGCGTAATCATCAGTAAGTGTTATTACGTTATACCGTAATCAAGTCTTTTGATTATTACATATATAATTTTTAATTTATACATAGTAATCATCTATAATTATTATTACGAATGTAATTATAAACAATATAATATTTAGCATAAATTATAAATATAATAGCATAATCATCATAAGTGTTATGACGTATTCAGGTAATCAAGCCTTTTGGTTATTACCATCAGAATTATCAGTTAATACACTGTACTTATCCGTACATATTATTACAAATACAATTATAAACTACATAAATTATATAATAAATTATATGAATATATAGTCTAATCATTGTAATTGCTCTTACATCCCATGACTTTGAAAGACAAAGCACATCGATTACATAATACCGTAACCACTGTTATTTGTTATTGCGGTTATTACTTCAAATTTATAAACTGATAACAATTGTTAGGATAGTAACTTTGAAAAGAAATGATAATCATTAGTACGCGTTATTACTATGAAGTTACCACTACGACATTTGATACTTTTGCCAAAACTCGTAATCCCGATACATCGGATGCTTACATCAGAATTCGGTGCTATAGTTCACATAATTTCATGAAAGAACACGAAACTATATGCATTCAGTTTATTCAACCAATCACTGAAGAGTAAGAAAATGTGATGATGAAAAGTTCATGTGAGCATATCAAAGTTTTCATTTCAGTTTGGATCTACTCTTCCTAGTGTGTCGTACATCCACTGGTGTAAGGACCTATTGTTGCACTCTAGCTTTCCTAGCAGATCTAGTCAAAAGACATGCTTCTTTCACCCCAAGAGTCAATCTAGTTCTCCTCTTATAAGAGATCTTGAATTCTTTTTCCAGATTATTTGTATATATTACAATCAAAAGTGTCATTTTTACAACAAGAATGAACTATTAAAGAATCGAAACTAATCAAAAACTAGTTCAGATTGCAAGTGGAGTCAGTCATGATGATCCGAAGATACAAAAGCATACTGCCAAGTCAAGCAATTTCAGTAAAATCAACATTAAGAAAACAACGTGAAGCTTACCAACAGATGCAAGTCAACAATGCATGTTCTCCAATGAGAGCATCTGCGTCAACATCAGTCTCGTGGTCTTGCGAGAGAAGATCTCCATGATCAGAAAACTGTGGACTGACATGTTCGTTCTCATTCTCTGGGGGTTCAAGAAATTGCTGCTCTTGCTCACTCATGTTGGCAGATGACTGCTGATCAGATGGCTGGTGATCTTCTAGATCATTCTCACTTTCATAAGATTGACACTCACTAGTCTCATTCTCCCAGAAGAAGTATTTTTCTTTGAATTTTCATTGGTGACATGTTTCATAAGATGGAAGATTTTGAACTCTCTACTCTCATCTTTTTTAATGGATGGAATGTCTGATTCTGATGTGTACTTATCCAAATCGTTAGGAACTTGTCCTTGCAAAAGAAAATAAAGAAAATAAGTGAAAGAATTCTTCACAAAATATCATATATAAATCATTGTAAAACGCTCTCGCCTAATACTAATAATAATCTGGATACTTTTAGCTCTAGGTGGAGAATCCAGTTGGAAAAAAGCTCTGTACTTTGTTATTGATGACATCATGAACTCCTTTTTGATGTTCTTGTCTTCACATGTACTTACAAAGCAACCAACATCATGTAGAAGAACAATCAGAAAACACTTTTAAACAGACATACAAAATTGATCATATATATGTGTAGACATTGCGGATATACCTTTTGCATAATCATCTCCATTTGATATTTCCTATGCCTCCACCATTTTGTGAGAAAATGACCATTACTTTTGCTGTAGCATTTTCATGTCTGGTACTTTTTATCGGATGCGCTTTAGTGATAAGTCTTCTGCGCCTCAGTTTCTCAAGTTTCATGTCATGGACTTGCAAAAAATGCCGTCTAAAAAGAATAACATATTGCCAAGATCCACAGTCCACACTCGATTGTATTAAGCACCGACATTGAAAACGACTAATTCTGTCTTCTACATATATACAATCCCAATGCTCATCTTGTTTTGCTATCACAAGCTGATATCACCGGACTCCTCATGATCTCTTGTACTGAGACATCTTCTCCTGGAATTCATCTTGTGGATCCTTGCACCTCAGAGATATCTTCTCTTGAAGTTGGACGTGCATCTGCACAAGTGTACAAGTTTGAACTCAACTTTCATCTTCATATCACAGTATGATGTGCTTACTGTTGTAAGTGTATGTAAAAAAGAGAAAAATATGCACTACAGAAAATATGGAACTCCACGCTTCAGTCATACTATCAGCCTCTACTTACTTCTTACCTAGTTTCTAATGCTAGAACATGAAACTCCCTGCTTCAATCATACTATCAATTTCTACTTACTTCTTATCAAGTTCTAACACTAGAACATAGAACTCCAGGCTTCAATTATACTACCAGCTTCTACTTACTTCTTATCAGTTTCTAATTAGCATTAGGATTACGTCAAGTAACTGCTTTGGAAAGCTGAAAATAACTAAGCCACATTTTGTACTTTGCCTCGAACTTAGCCTTGGAAAGCTAAAAGTAACTGAGCTACATCTCCTACTTAGCTTTGGAAAGCGGAAAGCAACCGAGGTACATCTCTTATGACAATCTCCAACTTGAGACTTGTTCTTCTATCTTGTGAGTACTCCTGAAATTCATGCACATGTGATCTCATGCTACACTTAAACGATTAACTGCAGCATACTCTCACGTAAAATAATAACAGTAGCAAAAACTTACACCAAGCTGATCTCTTATGCAAACTGAAATTTTTTATTCAAATTAACACTGCTTAAATGGAACCATAAATACACAAAATGAAACTGAATAAAAATGGAAAGATACATGATGCACAAACTGGAAAGAACAGTGAAGTTCTGCTCTGTGAAGACTCAACATTGTTTAGTAGTAACTAAACTCTGAAAGAGTGCAACAGAAATTCTGAACATATAGAGCAGACTCAGCACTGTTTAGTAGTAACTAAAATTTAACACGAACAACAGAAAATCTGAGAAAATGATAGACTTTTAAGACTAACTATTTGAGAGACTATGCTATGAGAAACTATTTAATGCAAAAGCAACACCTAGAGTCCCAGTCTGTTATGTGATCACTTCTGAAAGCCTGATAGCATGTAAATATTGTCACTAGGTGTGAAGCCTTGGATTTCCAGTTTGCTAGAAATTTTTTGTTTTTATTAGACAAAACAGTAGATTAGTTAGTATAGATGATAGAGAAGATAAGTTTAGTGTAGTATAGAGCTTTCTCACCCGAAGGATGATGCTGAACCAGTGAAGTGTATCTCTTTGGATTAATAACCTAGCTGCATTCTTCAGACGAAGAGCTTTCCAGGGATATCTCATTTGTTGGGAACGGACATCGGACGATGAAGTTATGGCTCAAAGAAGAAGAAGGACCAAAACAGAAAAGAAGCAGTCCTTCGCGGTCGGAACCTTACACGTGAGGAGGCGAGAAGCAGAAAACTATAAGAAGGGTCAAAAAGTAAATCACTTTACTATTTCCGCTCGCGAATTCACTATAGCGCTCCGCATCGGTCGATCGAAAGTGGACGAAGGCCGACTTCGGCGAAGAGTCTCTTCTAGGGTTTTGGGCAGCGGAAGACGAGTTGAAGTGATAAAGTCATAAGTTGTCGATTAAGTGCCGAGTGAGGAGTGTTGTGGTCGCAAGAACGCGAAGGAACTTCGAGACTTCGGTGTAGATGAGAGAGATGCAGACGGCCAAGAGGCCGAAGTTGAAGACCATAGCGACGAAGTGGCCGAACTTCAGTCCGTATCGGGAGCGATTGGAGGAGATGGGAATGACCTTCTTACTGAAGAACTGGGGAGTGATTTCTTCAGACCTAATGCAGGAGATCCTCATCTGCAAGGGACACGCTTCGGATGATCTTCGGGCAAGGTCACACAACTGGACGCTGAACCATTGGAACTACGTGTTAGGAATCGACGATGCCGGAAGACCAGGTGACTTGATATACGATAGCACCTGCAAGCCGTCTTCGGACGAAGTGGCGAAATACGGAGAACTTTTCTCAATGTCGTCAATAGGATCGAACGGGTTCAAGGTGCACAGTTACATCGATCCTTTCAAGAGAGATGTCGCGATCGTCCTTAACACTATCTTCAATCCGCAGCGGACTTCGTATTTGGCCAATTGGCAGATACACTTCATCGAGCAGATCTTCGGAGGTATGAAGGCGTAATGGGTGAAGATCTTCCACGAGCACGTTCAGAAGATGTATGCCAACTTCGAAGACGGAGGATCTACTTACTTCGCGACGTTTATAGTATTCTTCTACCAAGGAATGAAGTTGTTGTCTCCAGAAGAAGAGGAGAAGTTCGACCGAAAGACAATATCTGAGGATGAGCGGGTGATGGAGCCGACTCCTCGGAGAGAAGAATTGGCAACTCCGGTGACCTCGTCGGGACCTAGTACCCGAGCCAAGAGGAAGATGACAGAGGCAGGAACATCGGGAGGCGCGACTTCTCGACAGAAGAAGAAAGCGAAGAGGACGACCATGACTTTGGACGAAGGAGCCGAAGATGTGCAGACTCCGGCACGATCGTCTTCGGTGGAGATTATAGCAGAGAAAGCTCCTGGAGAAAGTCAACCGATTAGGGATCAGGAGGAATTCGTCATCAGACGAGTACCTTCGGGAGCCACACTTCGAGAAGCTCCTTCGGAACCGACTCGTCCTATGCCGCGATCTGACGAGGTCATAACTTTGTCGCCGCGAGATCAAAGTATAGAGAAGGAACTACGGATGTTCGAGAGGACATTGGAGTTTCTCAGTGGCACGGCATTACCCATTTTGGCAGAGTTGGACATCCAACGGCATGTATACGAGAACGAGACGAAGGTACCTTTTTCCTTGAGTGACCTTCTTAGCGCTGTGCACTTCGGGCGACAGGGATGGCTTACTGAGAAGGATGATCTAACGAAGAAGCTCGAAGACTCTTCGGCCGAGGTTGCGAAGTTGATTGCAGAGCGAGACGCTTTGGTGGTTGCGAGATCAGAGGATCATGTGAAGGCTTCGAAGGAGATACAAGACTGGCAAGCAAAGTTGAACCTGATGACTTTGCGATTTCATGACATGAAGTCGGAGAAGGGGGCTTTGTTGGATGAGGAGTTAGCCAAGACAGAGAAAGCGAAGGAGATGGCTGAGACGAAGACCGAAGAACTTCGAACGAAGGTGGATGAGATCGCGACGACATACTTCGCCATCGAACTTAACGCGACAAAAACGGAGCTACTCCAGCATCTTCGAGCAGAGTTGACGATAGCGCCAGATCCTTCGGCGAAGAGTAGGATAGTTAGACTAGCGGAAAGGATTATCTGAGATTTGAAGGAGCTTAGGGAGACAGTTAAGTTCACGTTAGCCAGTATAAGACACACGTTACAGTTAGGTAGAGTAGACACTTCAGTTCCGCCAAGTGGGGGGACGTGATCATACGGTCTAGATGTGATCATCTTTTGTAGGAAATGAGATCCGTCATCTTAGGGCGAAGGGCTATAAAAATGATGCGCGTCTCAGATATTTTATCTTTTCCATGTTTTCAATTTTTGTTAGTTAATTTTCGATTGCGCAAGATTGCGGAGTGAGTGTGTGAATAAAGTGGGCGAAGACAATTTACCTACGAAGGACGTAGTTTGCTGTCGCAGGTGTAAATCTGATTGATGGAGATGAGGGAAGTCGGACTTCGGCGAAGAGAGCCTTCGGGCTATTTGAGCGAAGAACATTTCGAGAATATGAGAACACATTAGTTACTGTGAAGTGGAGAAGCATAAAGTTAAATTGTAAGAAGAGTTCGGATGATGGTGACTTCATCTTAAGTCTGCCTTCTTCAAATAAGTGGGATTCTTAAGAGTGAGGATTTAGTTGGAAGAACATTTCTTAGGAAGAGGAGGGGCTTATTCTTTGAACCTTGATGTGAAATCAATATTCTTCTATCTTTTCAGAAGAACATTAGTAACATTTCAGCAGTATTTGCTATCTCATTTATTCATACGTTTATTTTTCTGAATCTTTTGTATGTATTGTTGGAAGGGTCCCTGATCAAGAACTATTTCGTTGTTGTTTGTATTCGATTTATCAGGTTTTGCTTGGGTTTGGTTTCTTATCAGACTTAAACTCTCATCCGAATATTATTCCATTCCGTGAGGATAACAGAAAACTATTTGAATTACCTTTGTGTCGTTGTAATACTGTGTTTTGTGTAATTATTAACGGTATCTTCGTGAGAACGATCCTTTATTTACTATTTCCGATACTTTGTGTTTCTCTGGGTTGTTACATATAGAAACATAAAACTTTTGGCGCCGCTGCCGGGGATACAAAATTTAACTTTTACACAAATTCAGTGCGTTATTACCATCGACATGTATGTCGAGGGGAGCACGAGCGCCTTCTGACGAAGATCAGACAACGAGAAGGGCAAGACGTACGCTGAAGAGAAGATTGGTTCGCGAACGCCTGTTGGAAGAAGTCCAACGTCAGAAGGAAGCAACGAAGGAGCGAAGACGTCAGACCGCTCAGAAGTGACAGGAAGTGACCAATCTATCTGAAGGGACTTCATCTTCGCTTGGGAGAAGTTGAGTACCTATTTCGCCACGAACGCGTTACGAGACAGACGAGCGCACATACTGGAAGAAGAAGAGTGACCTCGAATCTCCAAACTCAAGTGTTCGGAGTGAAGAAGATTCACCTAAAGACGCATCATGGTTACATTTTCCTTTAAGGAGTACAAGCCTACACGAATCTCTGTTTGAACCCACGAAAGAGGACGAGATTATCCAAGCAGAAGGCAAAGAGACTGTTATAGAAGAAACTCTTACACTTCGGAGAGTGGACCTCTTTCAATCTTCATCTTCATCCTCAAGTTCTGACAGATCCGAACCCAATGTTGTAACCTCTCTCGCAGAAGATCCAGACCCAAAGTCGGAAGCGGCCTTGGAACTGATTGTTAAACATGGGCCAGAGATCACAAGTTTTGTAGAACTCTTGAGGAAACAAAGAGGACAAGAATTAATTCGAGAATTGTTATTATTGAGAACACCTGCTTTTTGAACTGTGAATCTTAGACCTCAAGGTACTCCAGGAGTATCGCTTTTTAAGATACGAAGTCAATAAACTTCTACATCCTCTTCACCCAGGAAGGAATACGACGGGGGACGAAAGGACGCTCAACCTGTCGAAGTACCTTTGACCGAAGCGCCTTCGCCTGAAGTGTCTCTTCCGCACATCAGAGCAAGTACTGCAGTTGTAAACCCTATTGCTAAGCTGACTCTTCAACCATTAATTACTCTGTCCAGTACAGGACCAGTGCGAATTCCAAACTTTACGGTATCAACCAATTACAATCGAGGACAGTACTCGACACCTCTACCTTTTACGGTACCTCATACGATGACAGGAGTACCACTTACGTCAGGAGCACCACCTTTCACTCGCCAAAATTATCGGTGAAGATTCTGACAGTGATGGAGATGGAGAGGGTGCCGATTCTTTTGTTAAACAATTCGAGGGGGTATCTCATGCAAACAAAGAAGACAATGATCTCGATTGAACGAGAATTTTTCCCAGTCTGTTGAAACATGCAGCAGGAAAATGGTACAGTCACGTCAATCTAACTCCAGCAATCTTATCTACTTGGGATTTGATGAAAAATGAATTCCTCAAAAGATTCAAGGAACTGAACTATAACAAGCATGTATTGCACAAAGTAAACAGCGTTTACTTTGAAGAGGAAAGAATCTTTGAAGAGTTATGTTCAGAGATTTTATGGTATCTTGGATAGACTACCTGCTAATGGGACACACCTAGCCTACACACCACCACAGGCAGTGGAGTGGTATGTGAAAGGATTACCTTCGAAGCAACAAACATGGGTTAGACGATTCGATACGTCAACCTTAGAACGAGCCATCGATTCTGCTGAGAACTATGAGTCCTCAAATATCCTCAGCAGAGATCGTGAAAAAGCTTAAGAGTCGAGAAAGAGGAAGGATTTCAGAAAATCGAAGAAGAGTGCGAAGGATGAGAAGAAGAAGAAGAAGAAGCTGAAACGAAAGAATAGAAAATTTTCGTCTTCAAAGGAATCTTCAGACGACGAGTCTACGGATGACAGTTCATCGTCGGAAGACGAAGATACCTCGTTTCGGGCGAAGAGGAAAGACACAAGAAGCGGAAGAGAATAGTAAAGTCCAGACTTCCGATGGTGAGGAGGACACAGCCATCTAAAGATACTGCACTTGATGATCTTCTCAAGAAATTCGAAGACCTCAAGGTGCAGTTGGTCAGAACGCCCGAGAGGCAAAAATCGTCAACTACTTCACGTCCAAATTTGTGGTGTACTAACTGTGGTAAACTTGGACATGCCAATACGGAATGTTTTAACAGTAAATCATCCTATAACACCCATGCAGTGGAGTGAGCGTCAGTATAGGAGTCCAATTACTTTGTAGAGTGTGAAGATGGGGTCTATGGAGTACAAGCTCAAGATGGAGCTATGATGCCCACTCAGCCTCAACAATTCACGCCCATTCCTCCGGTACATATCCAACGCTTTGTACCTAGACAAATGGCAATTAACGTTATCCAACGAAAGTTTGCCCCTGCAGGTTACCAGGGACCACCACCTCTTGGTACATCATGTTTTAATTGTGGCGCTAATGGTCATTGGCTCCGTCTTGTCCTCATCCAAAGAAGCAAGTAGGATATATGTCACTGTGTGAGAAGTGTGGTAAGTCCGGTCATGGAGCCACGGATTGTACGAATGAACCAGCTCAGAAGACCGGAGTGCGATTTCAACCACCTCCCAACCAACAACGACCAGATGCAGGAGTGAACAGGGTCGAGTTGGTAGAAGATTTGAAGGCTTGCACTCTTTCGAAGGACGATGGATATGGTTGGCCAGAAGACAAGGAAATTCTGGTAAACAAAGTGGAGACTCGAAGTGAAAAGAGACTACTATATAACACTAATACGGTTGTGATAAATGTAACGCTGTTTACTATTTATATCCGCAATGATTACACAAAGCACGCGGCGGTTACAAGAGAACGGCGAAGGCTTTGAGAAACTATATAAGACCTCACGAATCCTAGAACTCGGCTTTTTACCATTTTCACTTACGAGAACACCATAGAGCAGGACCAGGGAAAGAGACCAGAGAGCAAGGCCAGGAAACAGAGACTACACATAGAGTTGATAGCAGAGGAGTGCAGGCTGGTAATTTCTCTAGGACTAGGCTGAGTGCATGCTGTGAGTAAATAGTTGTAGACTAAGGGTACCAGAGGAATTCTAGCACTGGCCCGACCTTCAAGTTGAGATTTAGTCTATTGAAGGGAAGATTACAGCGTTCGGAGTGAAGATTCCTGAAGAAATAGCATTCTAGAGTGAAAATATCAAGAGAGTTGCAGAGCAGTGAAGAATTGCCGGTCCAAGAGCTCTTCGACACCTTGTTAGCAAGTAAACGTTGTGTAATGTATATGAGTCCGTGATTTGCTTTACTATATGATAAGTGAGCTTGGATTGAGTGCCAAAGCTGGATTGAAGCATCTGATGTGGAGTTGACTTTATTTCGGTGTATCTTCTTACTTCCTAGCATCCACTAGGCTTCCTAGTCTTGGCTGTGGTTCTTCAAGGATTATTACGTTCTGACTTGACCACCAGTCGCGAAAGCGCTACCCAAATTTTATCAAATCCAAGCTCGGAATAGTTTCCATGGTGTTCTGAAACCTGAGATTAGCAGCAGAGACTTGCAAAAGACTAGTTGGTTATTCTAAACCAGTCCAACGGTTATCAAATCCTTGGTGTTTATTAGCGGAAAGTTTAACCTCTCTGAAGACCACCGGTCTTCAAAGAGGTTCACGTTCGACGACTCATTGTTTAGAGACGGACACCTCGATTCCGTGATCTGCGGTCGAACATTACAGTTGGTATCAGAGCAAGATCAAGTTGAATTTTTGCTGAACACCATCGACAATGAAAGCTGTGCCGACTGAGATGGACGAGATGAAGGCGTTTCTGAAGAAGTTGGAAGGCCGACTTGAGCAAGTGGAAGTTGAAAACAAGGTGCTTAAGGCGGATTTAGCTCAAGCAAAAGCAACACAGGAGAAAGAAGTAGAGGTCACTGTATCGCAAGCCGAGCAAGTCAAGGATCTAGCGCTGATGCTACTCAAGCAGATAAGAATGAAGATGGGTCACAGAAGGCGCAAGAAAATGTTGCGGAAGGCAGCTCAGCCAAAGAAGGGCACAAGCGGAAAGTGAAGTAGGCTGAACCAGCAACGCCATCATCCTTCAACAGTGAGAAAAGCTTTTCCAAGTTTGAGTTAGGGGTTACTGAGATGGAGAATTACTTGGAGAATTTTGATGAGCGCAGTTGGTTCACATATGCTGTTAGTATACTGAAAGGAGAGGCTAAGGAATGATATGGAGGTCAACAACGGATGAGGAGTTTGAACGGTACAACTCCTATGTCTACTTGGTTGGAGTTGAAAGATGAGCTTCGATGACATTTGATACCAGTGGATGAAGCTACACAGTTTCGGCTAGAGCTCATTCATCTGAGACAGACAGGAAGTATCAGACAGTATCTCCAACGATTTTCTGAGTTGGTTACTCGTTTGCACATTGTAGATCGCACCGACTTGTTGTTCCACTTGAAGAAAGGCTTGCAAAGTTTTTATGCTAGTGTGTTTGATAGTTGGGTTATGTTTCACAAGTCCGAGGACATGCAAGACTTGTTTGCATATCTGGAAGCAACAGAGAACACTAAGGAGCGTAACTATACCGTGCAGCCTTCCAAGTTTCAGCGTGGAACAAATGGTGACGAGCCTAGTAGAGGATTTTGGCGCAATCCTCAAGGATAGATAGCGTCCTCTCAGAGTAGAGGTGGTAGAGGACGTGGCGGTGGAAGATTTGGTGCATCTGGAAGAAGATTTCCTCGTGGTTCTCAGCAGCGAGGAGTTACTCGCGGTCTCACTCAGACACGACCTACTGGATCCTATGCATCCGATGCAGGATCCAACCAAGCTTCGACTTCAGGTGCTAGGAGCAATGGAGCTAGCAATGCTACACCTTCAAGGACGATCATCTATTTTCGATGTGGATGTGATGATCATATCGCTCGTGATTGTCCTCAACGCTCAACAACGAGCAACGTGCGTGAGTTGACAGCTGAAGAGACAACCAATGTTGAAGAATCTGTTGAGATGTCTCTTGGAGTAGAGGTATGTACTGGTGAGCATTTGATAGAACATGGAGATTTTTGCCGTGGATTGAAGTGAAAATAGGAAACCAGCGATGTTGTTTGCTTATTGATACTGGAGCAGATGTGAATGTCTTGGATGAAAAACTAGTGAACTAGGACCAAGATCTTGGGGACCGTTGTTGATAAGGTTTGTGCAAGGCATCACAACTGTTACAGAAAAGCTCATGAGTGTTCATATTACTGTTGGAGGGGTAACTAGGAAGCATGAGTTTTTAGTTATGAGCTTGGGTGACACGATGGAGGGTACCTTGGGAGTGACTAGAACCAATCATGACCTTGGGGGTGACTAGAACCAAGATCATGAGCCCGTTGTTGATAAGGTTTGTGCAAGGCAGCACAACTGTTACAGAAAAGCTCATGAGTGTTCATATTACTGTTGGAGGGGTAACTAGGAAGCATGAGTTTTTAGTTATGAGCTTGGATGACACGATGGAGGGTACCTTGGGAGTGACTAGAACCAATCAGGACCTTGGGGGTGACTAGAACCAATATCATGAGCCCGTTGTTGATAAGGTTTGTGCAAGGCAGCACAACTGTTACAGAAAAGCTCATGAGTGTTCATATTACTGTTGGAGGGGTAACTAGGAAGCATGAGTTTTTAGTTATGAGCTTGGGTGACACGATGGAGGGTATCTTGTCTTGGTGTTGGTTACAAGAGACCAAGGCCAAGCTAGATGTTCAAGAAAGGAACGTCATTGTCATGGATCGATGAGGCTTGGGTCAACCACATCCATTGATCATTAAAGAGAGACCCAAGGAGCCAAACCATGCTGTCCGTAGGTTCCAACGAGCCAAGGTGGCATTTCAGATCTGCACAGCCAGACAATTTGGAAAGCAGATCAAGTTGGTTGACAAAGCTTGGGTTGCAGTGATGTCTAAATTTAAGGTGGAGACGGATGAGAAAGAACGTGTTGTTGCTCTTCTCATACATCCTGATATGCAAGCATTGATTGAGAGATATTCTCACATAATGTCGGACCAGTTACCAACAGGACTTCCTCCGAGGAGAGCCTTGGATCATGCTATTGATCTGGTGCCTGAGACTACGCCTATTGCAATGTCATCAAGACGCATGTCGTTTGATGAACTAACAGAGCTGAAGACTCAGTTGAAAGAGTTGGTAGCTCAGGGTATCTTGCGACTCAGTATATCATCTTATGCTGTCGCGGTGTTGTTCGTGACCAAGAAAGATAGTAGTATCCGCATGTGTGCAGACTACCGTGCACTTAATAAGGTTACTGTCAAGAACAAGTACCCTCTTCCTCTCATGGATGAAACCACCGATCGATTGGTCACAAGAAGATACTTCACCAAGTTGGATCTGCGTTCTGGATATCATCAAATCCGGACCAAAGAAGGTGATGAAGAAAAGACAGCTGTGAGGACGAGGTATGGCTTGTTTGAGTATACAGTGTTGCCGTTTGGATTGTCCAATGCACTTGGTATTTTTTGCAGGCTGATGAATGAGATCTTCATAGATCTCTTGGATGAGAGTGTTATCGTGTACTTAGACGATAACATTATCTTCTCATCCACTTGGGATCAGCATCTAGCAGATGTTGAAATAGTGTTTAAGCGCCTAGAAGAACATCAACTCTATCTCAAGAAGAGCAAGTGTTCTTTTGGACAAGAGAGTGTGATGTTTCTAGGATGTTTGATTGATGCGTAGGGTATTCATCCTAACATGGCCAAGATTCGAGCCATTGTTGAATGAAAGAGACCTGAGAATGTTCATGAGCTCAGATCTTTTCTTGGATTAGTCACATACTTTCGGCGCTTTGTTTATCAATTCGCGCATAAAGTCGCACCTTTGTTTGACTTATTGCATAAGGCTTCCAAGGTTGTTTGGAATCCAGCAGCTGAAAGAGCGTTTCAAGGGTTGAAACAAGCACTGACAGATATGCCCGTTGTCGGAGTGTGATCCGTCTACCTAGGAAAGCGCCGGACTTCTGGCTGTGGTTTTTTACTCAAGAGGTTGGCTTTCAGGTCACAACAGGAGCTATAAACACTCACACAGGAGTGTAGGATCCTCTGATATGCTCAAAAAGCGAAATTTAGGTCTCACTGGTAGTAATAGACTTAGGCGGTGAACTTTGACACACAAGGAGAGGAAAACTATGAAGGTTTAGACTTCTAAACTTCCCCTACATGTAAATAAGGTCCTACTGAACACACTCACGAAGTTTCAGGCTGAGACTAAATTCTAACACCGAGATGTTGACAGAAAAGTTCTGAGTAAGAAAATAACTGCAATTTCTGGTACCCAGACAGCTATTCTGACATAGAACAGAGAATTGGCCTGATGAATTTCAAATTTTCTCACAGTATTTGAAGTCTACAGGATGCTGAACATCCCTGTGAAGTTGGGACTCCTAAATGTACATAGAACTCCAGATCTCCTCCTTTGAAGTCGCTGCTCTAGATTAAGAGCTTTTCAGACCCCCTCTGCTTCAGCGGCCGCCCTGAATTACTCAATCACTCAAATGATTCGAAACTTTTTGGACAGTCGTAGCCCTCCTGACAGTGAACGCAACCACGAAGTTTTGAAGTGATTTCCTGAATTAGTATTTGAAGTCTACAGGATGCTGAACATCCCTGTGAAGTTGGGACTCCTGAATGTACACAGAACTCCAGATCTCCTACTTTGAAGTCGCTGCTCTAGATTAAGAGCTTTTCAGACCCCCTCTGCTTCAGCGGCCGCCCTGAATTACTCAATCACTCAAATGATTCGAAACTTTTTGGACAGTCGTAGCCCTACTGACAGTGAACGCAACCACGAAGTTTTGAAGTGATTTCCTCAATTAGTATTTGAAGTCTACAGGATGCTGAACATCCTTGTGAAGTTGGGACTCCTGAATGTACACAGAACTCCAGATCTCCTCCTTTGAAGTCGCTGCTCTAGATTAAGAGCTTTTCAGACCCCCTCTGCTTCAGCGGCCGCCCTGAATTACTCAATCACTCAAATGATTCGAAACTTTTTGGACAGTCGTAGCCCTCCTGACAGTGAACGCAACCACGAAGTTTTGAAGTGATTTCCTCAATTCTGCTGCAATTGGCACCGAAAACCCCAAAATCAACAAAAGTGACGCAGTTTTGGCACAATCCGAACTTCAATTGGGCATAACTCCTTGTTTATTGATCCAAATCGAGCAAAATTTTCACTGACAGTGCTTGGCACGACGAGCTCTCTCTTCCTGTGCTCTCAGATTTCGAAGATACCTCACCAATTGCTCGAACTCTCCTCTAGAGCTCTGTTTCTAAACTTAGAGTTTTACAAAAGACAAAAATGGACCAATGGGAGTTCATAGCTCCACTTGACTGTCCTTTTGTGCCTTAAACTACCTGGTAACTTATCTACACTCATAGGCTACCACGTCAAGCCCCCTAGAGTGCCAGCGTAAAACTTAAACTACCTAAAACGACAAGTAGCCCCGAAAATTAACTTAAATTAGCTAGAAAGCGTGCATGGGCGACAAGTAAGTACAACCCATGAGCTCAAACCCCTATCAGCATGGAAACCCTAAGTTATGTACATTGAACCTTATAGACAAGTAAGAAGTCACTTGCACAAGCGCACAAATGCTTGAACAAGATAACTAACATACTATCAGCCTACTAGGACTCAAAATAGTGTTAACACCGTATGCAAAGGTGTCAAACATATACATAAAGGACTAGAAGTAATATGAGCTAACTTCTAGAACTACCAAACCTAAGCGTCGGAGTAGAAGTCAAGCATGTAGCCGCCAAATGGCGCGACACCGTGCTAGCTCTTCCAAAGATGGGAGAACCTTTCGAGGTTCACACAGATGCTTCCGAATGGACCATTGGAGGAGTGCTGATGCAAGAAAAGCATCCAGTGGCTTACGTCATAAATTTTCAGAAATAGAGGCAAAATGGCCTGCTCATGAACATGAGATGTTCGCAGTTGTTCATTGTCTGAAGCGTTGGGAGCATTGATTGTTACCAAACAAGGTTACTGTTGTGACGGACTGCGAGGATAATATCTACTTTCAGAGTAAACCCTCGTTTGTCCCGCAAACAGCAGAGATAGCAAGTGGAACTTGCACGTTTTGATATCGAATGATGGTATCAAAAGGAGAAGGAAAATATTCCAGCGGATTTGTTAAACAGACGTGTCCAGACATTAACAACTCAAGACACAAGTGAAGAGCTTTTGGATCGAATCAGACAAGCATTGCCAGACGATCCTCAAGCTTAACGTTGGACCAGCCAACAAGAGAGAGATCCATTGATACATAATTTCTCATTTTGCAATGGCCTTTGGTTTTATAAGCAAACTAAGGTTATGTTTCAGCTGGATTTCTAAGGACACTAGTCATGCAAGAATGTCATGATTGTGAACTGGCTGGACATGGAGAGCAGAATAAGACGTTGCAACGAGTTAAAGAGCAATTCTATTGACCGTCCATGTTGGAGGATGTAGTCAAGTACGTGCAGACTTGCTTGACATGTCAACAACAACGAACGGAGCGAAAGAGACCTGCAAGGTTGCTGAAACCTTTGCCAATATCTGATGGACCTTGGGAGAGCATAAGTATGGACTTATGCACAAGTTTATCCGAATCAGGAGGTTTTGATGCTCTGCTAGTTGTTATAGATCGTTTCAGCAAACAAGCTCACCTCATCCCTTGTAGAGAAGTAGTGGCTTCAAGAGGTGCCGCAGAATTGTTCATACGATATGTTTTTAAGTATCATGAGATGCCTAAAGATATTGTTTCAGACCTGGATAGGAGGTTTGTAGCTGAGTTCTGGAAGGGTTTGTTTTGAAGACTCGGAACTATCCTCAAGTTCAATTCCTCTTATCATCCTGAGACTGACGATCAGACAGAAAAGACTATATAGATAGTGGAGCAAGGGTTGAGAAACTATATCATGCGAGATCAGAGTGATTGGAGTGAGCATTTGGACTTGGTGGAGTTTGCATATAATAACAACACCAAGCATTCGAGCACATGATTTAAACCATTGAAGTGATTTATCGGAGTTCTCATGCACCTTGGACTCCTATAACTCTGGCTACCAAAGGGCATGAAAACACAGGAAGGTCGAATCAGGATCCTCCAGATCTAGAGATTTTCATACGTGTTCAGGGGTATTGTGTTTCAAGAAGCCAAGAAACACATGGAGAAGGCACAACAACGGTATGCCAAGTATGCAAATCGTGATAGACAAGACGTACAGTTCGAGGAAGGACAGAGAGTCTGGTTGAGAATCAAGAACTTCAGAATCCCAGCAGGGGTGGACTTAGCCAAGAAACTTCTTCCAAAGTGGGCAGGACCGTTCTTGATCGAGAAGAAGTTAGGTCCTATGATCTATAAGTTACATTTTCCAGCTAGTATGAAGCATTATCATCTCATCATTCATGTTTCTAACTTGAAAATGTTTCGTGAAGAACTAGAGTCGTTGCCAGAAAGATATCATAAATGGCATCCAGTATTAAAAGCATTACCAAGAGCTGATGATCTTGAGTTGATTGAAATAGTAGATCATCGAGCATCACCGAATCCAGATAGCGCTGGAGAACCCGTTACTCAATACCTATGTCGTTGGACATGTAGAGTTCCGAGATTGGTAAGTGAAGCTTGGGAGTACCTAGATGAACTAGGATTGTACAAGTTCCAGGAATCATCGCGTAGATACTATGTGAGACGACAGTCCGCAGTGGTTTCTTCCAGCTAAGCGGTGGATTGAATCGAGTCAAAAGAGTCATGCAAAGGGCCCTTCAAGGACACTGGAACCGAGTAGATCTGGCCAATCTGCTCGTCTAAAGATGGAGTTGTGGTCTGCTGACTTCTTATGATTGTCGGATGTCAATCAGGTTTAAGCTGATGCTACTATGGTGTATCATAGTAAGGAGGTGGATAAAAAGAAACTAACGAGTTCACCACCTGGAAGCTAGGGTTCTGTCTCACCCGAAAGCTTCAACGAATGCTCGGTAATGGAGCATAGCTCTGAGAAAGGGCTTAATCTTACCCTGGATAAGGTAGTTTTCCTCTGGATTTGAGGAAGTGTTGTTCCTAAAGTGGTATTGCAGGTACCGCAGTTCAGTGGAAGAACTGCTTTTTGTTAGTTGGAGCGATTGTGACGTCGTTTACTATTTATATGGGCAGTGATTACACAAAGCACGCGGCGGCTACAAGGGAACGGCGAAGGCTTTGAGAAACTATATAAGGGGTCGCGAATCTTAGAACTCTGCTTTTTACCATTTTCACTTTACGAGAACGTCATAGAGCAGGACCAGGGAAAGAGACCAGAGAGCAAGGCCAGGAAACAGAGACTACACATAGAGTTGATAGCAGAGGGGTGCAGGTTGGTAATTTCTCTAGAACTAGGCTGAGTGCAGACTGTGAGTAAATAGTTGTCGTTCAGAGTGAAGATTCCTGAAGAAATAGCATTCTGGAGTGAAAATATCAAGAGAGTTGCAGAGCAATGAAAAATTGTCGGTCCAAGAGCTCTTCGACACCTTGTTAGCAAGTAAACGCTGTGTAATGTATATGAGCCCGTGATTTGCTTTATTATATGATAAGTGAGCTTGGATTGAGTGCCAAAGCTGGGTTGAAGCGTCTGATGTGGAGTTCACTTTATTTTGGTGTATCTTCCTACTTCCTAGCATCCACTAGGCTTCCTAGTCTTGGCTGTGGTTCTTCAGAGTTATTGCGTTCCGACTTGATCATCAGTCGCAGAAGCGCTGCCCAAATTTTATCAAACCCAAGCCCGGAATAGTTTCCATAGTATTCTGAAACCTGAGATTAGTAGCAGAGACCTGCAAAAGACTAGTTGGTTATTCTAAAACCATCCAACGGTTATCAAATCCTTGGTGTTTATTAGCGTAAAGTTTAACGAACTGGATCTGGAGACACAAATAAAGTACACCGATCTTCAGAGAGATTCACGTTCGACGACTCATTGATTAGAGACGGACACCTTGATTCCGTGATCTGTGGTTGAACGTTACATAAAGAAGAACATACTAGTATGGTATGTTGAACTGAGTTTTTGCAGATATTGATTATAAATAACAAGTCAATATTAGTCAACTTTTTTTGTTCCGGGTAACCGGAGGAGATCAGTCTACATCGTTTATCTTTAGAACTCAGGCGGAAATTGAAATAAAGAATGCGCAACTTCTAAACTTTTGCAGCCACATATCATCTCACCGATCAAACGTTCCACGAACTGCACTCTGTCCAAGGCGAAATCACGTATAAGCAAAGACATGTCTATTTCACCGAGTCTCTCTCCGAAACCAAATTATAATTAATTTTCATGTAAAATTAATATTGTATACTTTATGTATTCATTAAACGTATTCATCATTCATCATCTAAATATATACCGAGCGATCTCAAGATGCTTGCTAGAAAAAAGTGCAGGAGAAAAGAGTTGTCTTGCCTTTTATATCCACACTTGCGGTTTATGGTGATCGGGGGTAAATCTTCAACCAAGGTTCGCCCTGGGGCTAGGTCAAATTCCACGCTTAGTGATCCGCGTGTATTGTTGCTGTGCGTTACGCTAAGCAACCGGAAAACCGGATGAATTAACACACGATCGACTTCATCTCATCTGCTTGGCCCTTCGGGTCCTTCTTTCCCTTGTAAGGCTTGATGGGGTCTTCCCATCCGTTGGCTATTCATTGCGTCGCGTGTTCCCCCTTCCATCTCGTTTCACACGACAAAACAATACACACATGATGTCGCGACACTTCAAGCCTTGTCCTTGAGGTCTCTCCTGTGCGAAGCCCATCGGCATGAAAGATTCCTTGCCGCATACGGTAGAGAAGAGTCAGTTAAAATTACGGAGATTTGTCGGAATTTTCTCCTCCCGAAGCGTCGGATGCTTGGGTGTAGGCTGACAGACATAAAGACCTACCAGGACTTGGCAGAACTTGTCGATGCCTTTCAGTGCACAACGAGTGGGAGCGGGTAAGGAATGGTGGCATCGGCATCTGCTGATGGATGTGGGGTTTGTTACACGGTGCAGGACTCGTCAGCGCACCATCTCCACGGACACGTGATAGGAAGTCGTCGAGAGAATTTGTTGCGGGTTTGTAGCGCAGTCTGAGGTTGTGCGATAGGTTCATTCTCTTTTGCGCGAGAAAACGATTCACCTTCATGTCATCTTGACCAGTAAATGGAACAGAGATACGCTCTTTAGGATTATAGGGTTCCAGGGACATAGGATATTTGCACCTTTTATGGCTTCGTCCAGACGTTCTTATCAGTAGGTGAATACAATTTTACGGTATTTTGTTGCTGTCTTAATCTTTGGGTTCTGGCTGGACTGTAATTGGCGCAATTTGACGGTGGGAAGAGAGACGGACTGTCAGGGGGAAGACCTAGTAGTTGTGTGGCAGCCTTTTTCTGGGACTGAAGGAGTATATGAACGAATTTATCCAACGAGAAACCTAGCTGATTGACGCATGGAAGTGCGGAAAGAGGACGGAGTTAAGTTTTGTTGCGAACGAGAGACAGGGAAGACAGGGAAGATGGTTCTCCATGATGAAGATAAGAACGGCGTGGACTGTCTAGAAGGTCGTGCTGGGAAGATGGAGAGTGGGCACTCGGACGAGAGAACAACGACAGTGACAGATTTAAACTTCGATTCTTTGGTTATGTGTGCTTTTAAACTACAATTGCGGGATTTGGCAAACATGGCTGGAGTTTGCCACCAGTTTCGAGAAGCAGCCTACGCCGATAGCGTCTGGGAAGCGCATTGCAGAAGGCAGTGGTCTCCTCAGGCGACGAGTTGGGGAGGTCCATTTCAGTTTTGCGGAGGACGAGATGCCTTTGTAAGCCGGTATTACGCCAGTCAGCAGTTCCGCTACGAGGACCCAGTGGACTGGATGTATCATCTACCTGCTTCTCCAATTACCCACATTCTGCTCGAGAATGAGAGTATTGCAGTCTCGCAGGGACAAAATATTTCCATATTAAGGATGACAGGGCCGACCACGCAACCTGAGGTGGTCCGTATGCTACGAGACCATACTGCAAGAGTAACGAGCATGAGGTTGTTTCCTCGAGAACTGGTGCCTCATTCCTGTCGGGACAGCGTGATGGGTCCCGACAACAGCGTGTTGGTAACCTCGAGTACCGATCACACGATTCGATTGTGGGGGAATGGGCGCAATCGGACTTTCAAGGGACATGTCGCGGTGAACACTCTTGCAGATCGGCTATTGGGCAGAAACGGTAGCGCTGTTTTAGCCAGTGGTGGAGAAGATGGGAAAATAAGGTTGTGGTCCCTTAGCTCAGTTGGAGCTAACCGAGGAAAATCGCCGCTGGTTGCAACTTTCCATGCTCACAGTGAGTCCGTCAGAGAACTAGTAGTAGCTGATCATAACAGCTCCTTGCTGGTAAGTGCCTCCAAGTGTGCTAGTTCCAAGGTACGAGTATGGGATGCCAATGCTAACACCAATGCAGCAGGATGCCTAGGCACGGTGAATGGACCGAATGGGGCTCCAGTCAAAATGGTTTGTGATGGTGCCACTTGTTTTGTTGCCGGGGCGACTAGAGTCGTCGCACTTGATTTGCGTAGCATGTCCAATGTGGCTACAGTTGCTGTCCACGAAAAAGGGATAGCGAGTTTTGCACAGTCTTCGACGGGCTTTGCATTTGGGACTGGAGGCTACGACAAGACGGCAAAATTATGGGATATGCGTATGTGCACTGACGCTCAGCCAGAGCCTTGGGCCACTTTAGGGAATCATATGGGGCCAGTGCATTGTCTACATGTTGACCGGTATAAAGTTGTGTCTGGAGGACAAGCCGATCGACATGTCCGTGTTTGGGATGCGAACACCGGTGACGAGATATCAATGCTCGACACTATCGAATTGGATCCGGGCTGTGGGGTCTCTGCTATGGCGGTGCGGGGTTCTCGACTTCTGACCGGAACGTGTGGGGACGTTCCTGGTGTATTGAGGCACCGTGATTTTTCCAACTGTACTAGGCTCCTTGTAGCCGACGAGACCATGAGTGAGACTCGCTCGGCGTCGAAGTTCTGGGAGGCTGAATTCGATCTGGCTAGCAAATAGTAGATCACCATCAGAATCGTATTATGTTTTAGCTGATAGGCCATACTTCATCAGGACGTTCCTAGTTTTACGTAGTCAAAGCGTTGTGTATAGCGTTGTGTATAGATCCTTTTAGTTTAGGTTGTTCAGTTTTAAATGGACGCGACATGGGCCAGCATTGTAACGCAAAAATATTTGGTGAGCAAGCTCCGATGGTGTGGGATTCTGAATCATCCTGGCGAACTGCTACGTAAACGTGACCGAACTTTGAATGCTTAAAAACGCAAACGTGAAAGTAGCCCGCTGTATGAAGCCAATTCCTCTAAGCCAGAAAAGATCATTCATGACTTACAAGTACCAAACAGTTCTAGTGAGGAATGCCTGTGCAAACGTTGCAGGCATAACAATGGTTACATCACCCTCCCAGTCCTGCGTAAAGAGCTTCGCATGCCCTCCTAGGCGAAAACCCATCTGTAACACCTGGCTGCAGCGATGTTTGACCTCCATCTCTGTGAGGAGTGCCAGCTACGAATGTCCACACATAGAAGAATCTGCCTCATTAGTCAACTAAACATAGGTCTTCCTTTCGTAAACAGATGTCCAGTTGAACCAAATGCATGATTATAATTAGCAGTTGAAGGACAAACGTACTGAAAACAAGATTGCAGGTCGATCTTTTCACCGTTGACTGTGGGGGAGATGAGCGCGCGGAGACTCCGGCAAGACGATGAATTTCTTCAGGTTACAACAATGCGATCGATGTGCGGGCTTTGAGCGTCGTTCTGTACAACCCAAAGCGACTGCCACAACTTCATAGAGATGTGACACGCCAACTGAAGGTTCGAGATGCTGGACGGCCCACTACATCTTCCGATCATCATACAGCCTTTCTTGACTGACAGATGAAAGTCTGATCATGGACTATAAACTCGCTCTTAATATAAGTAACTCTATATCTCATAAGTAGATCCAAAGTTCTCTGTCTGTTTCAGAGATGGGTGTCTTTTTCTGAAGTTCCATCTTCGTGGAAAGCAAACCTTATGGCGGTTAGTGACCTGCTTTGGTAAGCAGTAAAGATTCTGAGCCATGGCCTTACATTCCATCCACTCAGAGGCATTCTGAGATCCAAATTCGACTTGCAAATGCAGGTCCATAAACACCACAGAAGAAGCTGATTAATATTGTCCATCGGCTGTAATTTATGAACTGTTGGTAGATGGATAGCTCACCTCAATCTTATCGTCCTTGAACGCATACAACTCAACGACCACTTTGTAACTTAGGGCGGGTTTGTACCCTTCAGCTCATGAAAGCATGAAATGAGTTTCTTAAGTGCACTAAGGCTGCATCATCGTAGTGGACACTACGATGAATTCCAGTTGTTAGACTCGACAATCGCAAACAGAAAAGGAATTGCCTTGAAACGCGTAGCCAAGACAATGTTTCGCGTTGACAATGTCGGAAAGGGTCTTCGGCTTTTGCCGCCTCCGATGGACACTCTGCAACGATGCGGCGAACACTCCGGACCAGAGAGTTTTCGGCACAAATCCGCAATGAGCTCGAGTGCACGATCCTTGCAGGCTGCCAAGTCCTCGAGTGTCGATACGCGTTTCGGAGTGAGACCGTCGACGAGGAAAGAGCAGTCAGAATCCCCATGGCCAAACTTCAATAAAGCTACGCCACTGCAAGGCTAAGATGAAACTACCGTTCTGGTTGTACGCTGGGATGTTCAGCAAGCATGATGTCGTTCTATCAACTCAAATTGTAATACTCAATCGGTGCATCTGATCTCACGTCGGCTAGATTCGAAAGTGCGCTGCGGCGACATACTAACTTTTGTGTGGAAGGCTTTTTGTGCTCTACCGTTAATCACCCCGCCAGCCACAGGCATTTGAAGAGTCTTACTCGTCAAATCCGCGCACGACTTGATGAGTCTTCGTTACTTTCTATGTATACGCGGTAGAGCTGACGCTCATGGAGCGCCTGAGCTGATGCCTAATGCAACCTGTCAACTTTCTCAACTTCTCTCTCTGAGCGTTCTCGACGGCTGACCGTAAATGCTATTTGATCGACCTCTGTAGGCTCATCCTTGCTCATCACCTGCTTCGAGTTGTTTTGCTTCGAAGTTAGATTGTAATGCTTGGAGAAATTCGACCAACTACGAAGGGCGCTCATAGGAGCAAGGCGACATACTACTAATAATAGTCGAACAGAAAACATAGCTCTCTGATCTAAGTCTTCTGAGTCAAATTTTCACCTTTGTGCAGAAGCTGGAGCAGCATATCCTAATCGAGACTGACGTGGACGCCTTTCATCTTTGGTTTAGCAATATCACCCAGTACAAGTGTGGCACTGTTCCAGTTAATAAGAGTCGGACCTCCAAAACTTAATCCGGTTGCACGAAAGAGACACAGCTGGTGCAGGGACACCGTATAAAAATTTCTCATGCATTGTTTATATACATTATTTGCTTAGCGCACAAGTCAGTTGTATGCAATCAAGAAGACAACACAATCATGGAGACAATCCAAAAGCAAGATAAGAGTCACAGGTAGGCTCAACTTTGATCGCAAGTTTTAATTTATAACACAATCGATCATTCGCCGTTTGGATGGATCATATGATTTTACAGAGCCATTTGGCCGGTGATGTATCCATTCATCAAGTATCTTACAAGATAATGCTATGATCTAAACCGCACTAACTCCTCATTTCAAGAGGACACAAACAAGTTACCTCTGAGTGTGGCAACACCTCCAGTCTATGTCATGCTCACGAAAGTAACTAAACTGATTAACCTAGCCTACCCAAGAGGCGAGAACTCATCCCTTTGCTGGTGATAAAAGTACTGGCACATCATCTGAAAATAATCGGATTGGCACGTCAAGGAACTACAGCTTCCAGTGATACCAAAGCGTTAGTAGACACTACCGCCAAAACTGGACTTGCTTAATTATTAGCCTAAGTCCACGACCCGGACTATGCAAACAGAGAAACAGATGCAGAGTTAAACAAGTGACACCCTTAGTTCCACAAATACAATTACCTATAGATCAAAGGGCAAATTCACCACGAACTATATCATCATACTACGAGCTTCTCAGCTAGCTGACAATCGAAAAGTTAGGTAAAATACGAAACAAGAACAGTGAGATAGCGCTCAAAAGGATACGACAAAGTCCATGGAGAGACAAAAGACGATGTCGACCACCCACGGAAGTACGAACTTTAACCTGTGCCAATCAACGCCTCGCACCAAGATGCTCCCCAAGTATGTTGCATTCCCCAAGAATGCAAAAATTACAGTCGACACTGACACCCCGATAACGAAGTCACGAGACCAGTTCAAAATAATCTGAGGTAGACGACCTGTCATATATATGCAGGTCATAAGCCACCCAAGAATCAACCCCAGAGATGACACAATGTCTGGGTCTTCATTCGGGATCTCCCCCTGAATTCAAATTGTCAAACAATGGATTTGATTAGACCTTCCATAAACATGTGTACAGGCGCTGGAACATTTAAGCTATCAGTATTCTCCCTGAGAATCCGCTGTGCTAGGTTTCCTATAAGAATCTAGGAGCTACGCTTGCAGTGGGATTGCGGGGTATGCGTTAGCGATTTATCCGTATCTATCCCTTCCTTTCTCTTTCCGTTTCGCTACACACACAAAAATTCCCCCTTCCTTCCCGGTTTTCACAATCGACGTATAGCTATGCTAACGCATAGCAACAACATAACGTGATTACACAGACTTGGCTACATATTTATGGTCGCGTATGCCCTGACCATCAGCGTAACTTGGAAACATCCGTCTGTTCTCACGAGACAATCAAAACATGTTGACCGTTCGAATTCTAGTGACTTCTGAAGTAAGAACCACGCACAAGCAATCGAATTATTAAAGCATCAGATCACACCTGTAAGAGTCTCCTGCTAACCCCAGCGTGCGACACGCCTTCCCCTCCACCGAGAAAAGAGAGACTACTCAGGGTGAGAGTAATCACGGCCACTGAAGAGTAAGCAATCTGTAGTACCACGTCACATCAGTTTAGAGTTTCCCCAACGCACTAGACTTAACATCCCCATACGGTGGCACTGCTTCCAGTAGAGTGCTCACCCGCGTCTCATTTGTAAGTTTGTCATCTTTATCATTCACCGGAAACCGATTTCCATTATACATGCAACTCGGACCAGTTTTGTATTTTGTTTGGTTTGGTTTCTACAACATACTCATAGAGTGGACATGTAACTTACCCCTCTCACCAGAGGAGAACCATTTGTGCCGTAAGAGTTTGATAATGTCAAGCGTGCCCAGCTTCGGTAAGATCCTGGCGATCTGAAATCCATTATCGTGGTGTGCTCAGTTAAAACAACACTCTGCTCACTTTGCTCTCTTGAAGGTAACTGCCTCAAGATACACTCTACAAAAGACGTCCTATTAAGGAATTGCATGCCGTAGGCTTTCGACCATACACCCGCACTCTGCAGAAGTAGGACCACAAGATATCAAATTCGATATCCAAAACTAGACTACTTACCCAACGTTTCCACGTACGGGGACAGAAGCTGTCACAGGTAGTGGGGGCTTTCCAGATCCTCTGGTATTCAGAGGATTCGATTTCGATTTTGGATGAGATGCTTTGGAGGGGAACAATCCATCTAAATCATTTGGCCACCGCTGAGACTTCGAGTCTTGAATCTGAACATATTTCAAGACAAAAAGAATTTCGGGACAAACCGGGAGTATCAGGGTTTGTGATGACCACCCACATAGATTGAACTCCATCAATCCATACCGAGGTAACGGCCCCAAACATACAGAGTCCCCAATACACAGGAGAGCCACAGAAGTTACTCTTGGAACCCACCAAAGGTTGAATGGTCGAAGGAGGTTTACAGTTGTTCCATGCGAACATGAGTTGCTGCACCACGAGGAGAACTGTAGTTGCAGTGTAGAGCTGCAAGCCAACAAAGCCGTTCAATCAGGGCAATGGTTAGAAGATACACGGATGAATTATGCAAATCCGAGCAAGTGGAGCTCTAAGGTTCAGTAAGCTAGATCCGGAGTAATGCTGCAAAGTGTATGAGCATCTTGTAACTTCCAACTTGTAAAATTGCATTACCTTCCAAACATTCTCCGTCAGACAATAAATAGCTACACATTAACTTTCCCTTCAATATACTCCCAAATGCCAATCTTCAATCTTCCAATTCTCACTTCTGGCATTTACATCATGATTTAGTCTCCTGTTCATGTAAATCGATATAATATCAGGTGTACCTACTTCAGTTCTGACACGGGGACAATTAAAAAAACATGAGGGCATGGAAAACACGTCTATTGACACGTAGTGTGAGTTGAAGAAACTCCATTTTAGGTCAAGCAACTTCCAACCCCCGGTTGAGTTCGTGGTTCTGCATGAATATATTGCCAACGTGGTGCACCATCCATGTACGTCTAGACAGTGTAGAAGGCGAGATGAACATACCACTGCCAAATAAAATTGCGTAG
This sequence comes from Asterella californica, assembly GCA_036924285.1. NCBI lineage: Eukaryota > Viridiplantae > Streptophyta > Marchantiopsida > Marchantiales > Aytoniaceae > Asterella > Asterella californica. The sequence goes on from JAYKYS010000013.1 coordinate 3,118,132, forward strand.
GAAGCTACAGGTTCCAAAATTAGAAAGAGCGCCCGGCAAGCACAACACCACAGACAACAAAACTGTCAGCTCAAGCAGACTGCGTGGTTCAGCACATGCACAGACTATACACACTCCCACTTTGCAGACAATATTAACTGAATCCTGAAAAATTCTGTCAAGATTACTGCATCGTCCAACTTAGGCCCATCCTCAACTGGATGGACCATAAAAATTCATAATGAACTACTTTTACATTCACCAGTTTTCGATGGGAAGCTGACATATATGTGGAATCCTTGGAACAGTTGGACAGGAAACTTAACGTACCAGGATTGAACCAGCAACCCAAAACGTTGAAAATATCTCTGCAAACAAGTTCAAGAGAGAAAAACGTCAGCCGGAAAGTGGCTTATAGATTTGGATACTCAAGGCTACTGCTTTGACACGGAAATCTAGGACCAAATGTCGTTGCCGTTTGATTCGGTGGCAGATTGGCGAATTGTTTCGGAGCATTTCAGACGAGATATAAAGCAGGACCACAACTATGCATAAGGTAATACGACTGAGTCCTTCAACGTCTTACTGATCTAGCACGAGAACAGAAAGACGAAATCAAAGCGAGGAGTTCCGCCACTCGAGTAGAGTCCGAACGTGCTTACCCAATCATCCATGTCAAAATGAATGCCATGGACACCGTCTCGGTGTTCGGAGAATGCCAATTAGTGAGTATTTGAGGAACCTCTGCCATAGCCCAGCAGACTATGCTTGTAATTCCGAGAGCGAACGATATCAGGTCCTTGCGATTGCAAACACAATCGAAAAAGTAAGACTGTGCCCATGCTGAGCACGTTTCCTCCACAGGACATTCAAACTTCAGACCCATTGGTCCCAATTGACGAACTTCAGGAACAGACTGATTCGGGTTGAAAAAACTCGTCCTCTGGATCACCCGATGAAGACTGGGCTACACAGCAGCTACGTTCCAGCTCATTTTACAGTACATGGTGGAAAGGAAACCGTCTCCTGCTTCAAACTTTCCTGTCATCTCTAAGTTAAACCTGCCCTTCACATTCTTGTCAAATCTCCAGTCGAACATTCACAAACCGTTCCACTTTGAAGGATTTCAAGACTGTGAATCTGAACTCCAGAGATTTCAGTCCCTGCCTGGATTCATAGTACAACCGTCGTCACGTGTCTGAAAAACAGTAACCCAGATCTAAATCAGCCTAACTCTTAAAACCGCTTGGATTTTAACATGTGTTCAAACCAACTGGCCAAATTTGTAAACCGTAAACAGTAGTCGAACGTTTCTTCGACTCGATCCCAGAAGAAGAAATCTCTCTCCAGCAACACCTCAAATAGTCGTACGGTGCATGCAGTGCCACACTCCCTCACCTCGAATTGGCACCTCGATGTCAGCTCTTCGCCACCTGGGGCGGTGCTGGAATCCGCACACCATACCCGAACAGGCCCGCGCACTACGTGCCTATAGCCCCTCGGCTTTACGCAAACTAAAGTTACTTAAAGAATAACTATTTTTGCATCAAAAATTTAAATTTTTTTCCCTCACACACTACTCCGAATCAACATCGGCTAATTCTTCTATTTACTTCCTCTGCTACGGCAAGATCGCTGCTTCTCTCCTCTACCTGTTCAATCCACACGTTTACAGCCCAGCCACTCACGGCAAGAGCCAAGACTACATCCGTCGATATTCAAAAGTCACTACTACGTAGGATTTCGAAACAAAATAGTAATTCTAAACTGTCAGTGTCACCGACCAGAATCTTGGAATCGGAAGCTGCGGCATAATGGTCCAACTCCAGAACTTTTCAAACACAAGCCAAGATCGACAAAATGCGCAGCACATAGACTGAATCTCCCTCCCCTGGCTAAACGCACCACCGCACAAATCAAGAGTCCAATTTTCCTACACAACCTCCCCTACTAAAAGATATGAATGAATGAATGAATAGATTCCTGCCCTTTTGTCACGATACTGCCTTGCTCTCCCGGCCCGACTAACATCAGCCTTCCCTTCCAGCTATCTAGAGCTCCATCTCATGCAGAGGTCTGCAGAACATTCTCTGTCGCTGTCCCTCATTCCCTTTCGTTCCATCGTCGTCCCTCACCTGAACTGTAGCAGTTTTGACACTTCCCCAGTCAGCTGTTTTCCTTCTGCAGCTGATTTCAACTTTCTCTATACTGTTTCTCTCTCCCCGCTCTTGCATGAGTCCAGATGGCTACACAACTACTTATTGCTATGCGTTAGCACAGTTATAAGTCGATTTTGAAAACCGGAAAGAAAGGGGGAAATTTTGTCCTTAAGTGTATTTAAACCAATCACGCAGCTGTGGCACCGTTCCGCTAATTACGTCAGGGTTTATACGTGCGAATTGATTAATGATGGACTCCAGATTCATAGTCGGTCGACTCATCTGTAACCGGGTTCCGAGCTCATTACCACAGTCACTGAGCTCCGAACTGCAGTCATGGTCACGGTCACAGTCCGAACTGCAGTCACGGTCATTGAGTGCAGTCAAGGTTCTCTCCGTCCGTCTGTTGCAAGTCCGTTGTCGTCGTTCGTTCGTCATAATTCACCGCGTCTTGTACTGGGACGGCGGCATTGAAGACGCCTAGAGGCGCCATGTTACAGTTGGAGGTGGCGGAAGTTCGTGAAGAAAATTTCACGTTCATTGAACTCTTGTCCTCACGACTGAATTTGGCAGAAATTCTCTGTTCTTGAATTCGCTGTTCTCGAATTCAAATTTCACGTTCGACTTTTTACTTTTATTTCTGATGGCCGTTTTTCGTTGTTGAATTCCGCTGGTTGACAGAAAGTCAGAAAGTCTGATAGACCTGAAAGCTTGCAATTTTCTGAGTCTTCGTTGTTGAGTGCTTATCATGGAGATGGTTTATTGCAATCGATGCAATCGGACGTTGTCAATCAGCGCATTCACGCGTGCTCGCAAGGGACATAACCTTCTTGATTAGCTGTGTTGAAGCAGTGTAACCAATGTTATAACAAAGCGAACCTCGGTACTAAGTGCGAAGCGGTTATGGAGAATGAGACTGATGGTGACAACGCTTTCATATTGACCATGGAGTGTGATCATTCAGAAATGATTCATGTTGTGCAAGAGTACTTCGAGGATGAGGATGACAAAGACGGGTTTGTGTTTTTCCGACTGAAAGTCCATCTTTCATACGAGAGTAACATGCATGAGTTGAAGACTTTGAACTCCAGTAACTTGTCTGTGTGTTTGACGTCTTGGCTGCAGACAAGCATCATTCTGAATATGAAAGTAGCCTCTGGATATTATTGGGAAATATGTAACTCGCGTGTTTCTATGAAAGACTGTTCGATCTTAAGGACGACATTATGGTGTACCTCACGATCTGACTGGACAAAATTCAGAGATAAGGGTGAAGGATCCACATCTTTGGTGAGACAATCAGAGAAGAAGCGAAAGATAGATCGATCTGAGTGCAATAGAACTTTACGAGTCACGGTGGACGTACAGCAAAAGCTTATGTATTTAACGTGTCAACATTTCTTGTCACATGAGAAGTCGATGCATAAGTTGCATTGTTTTCTTACTGTTGTTGTCACGTTTTTGAAATCGATATCTGGATTGAATCTCCGGAAGCCTGAGGTGTAGAGTATATTATGTGAAAAAAATTTCATTAGTCTTTTGAGTATAACTCGGACGCATGTAAATTTCTGGATCGCTGAAGTTCAGTTTAGACAATATCTCCGCGATATACATGATCAAGTGAAGTCGACATTTTGTTGATACGCAACGAAGCTTTAGCTCAGAAAGGCTTTGTTGAGGTGTTGTATGAACAGACTGACGAGTACATTGTTTTCATAATATGCACATTTGTTTTTAGCATATAGGTAGTGTCAGAGAAATTATTATATATAGTACTTTCAAAACTAACTTGGTGCGCTTTGAGCTGTTCGTTATTGCTGCAAACTTCGGAGGTTTTGGTATGCCTCTATCGTACATGTTCTACTTGAGGCATGGTGATGCAAAGAAGAGTTACAGATCAACCACGGAGCAATATAGAAAGAGATGTGGTTTGAGAGATTAAGAGATAAAGGACTTCGTCCGATGTTTGCACTCATCGACAAAGACATTGATCAGATTCCGGCATTACGTTCTGTCTTTATTGCTATGTATGTTCAGCTTTGTTTGAAGCATGCTCAATCAGCGATCGAAGTTCGATGTATGTATAATGGACGAGTCACATGATCATACAACCGTGGGGAGGTAAGTAATTCTTTCTCTTTTATTGATGTAAATTGATTTTTAGACAATGTGGGAGTTGTTGGTCAGTTGTGTAATGCTGAACAACGAAAGGTTGTTGTTGAAATGATCACCAAACATTTCAACTTGCATTCACTTATACCATCCGCTGAAGAGAAATTTTTTTACTCCTGATGTATTACACTTTACGGATGTTCGTGAGATTTATGAGTTTTGTAAGAGTTCGAACCTTTTGTCTTTGTGGATATATCTCTGACAAGAGTGGTACAATCTAGACAAATGGGAAATTTTCAGCAGAGCATCAAAACCTCTCCTTTGCTTGTCGCGTACTACAAATATTGTCGAGAGTCACTGGAGAAAATTAAAGCACGATTACAAACATGTCTTTAACCGTCATCGTTTAGATAAGTTGACACTAATCATCTGTGAAAGTCTTGTGACAGATATGCAAGTGTCGCTACACCAAATCATTCACGGACGTTTATTTTCCAAGCTGGTGGGAATAGTTTCGTGTCACTTGGCGCAAATATCTTAGTAAAGATGTTTCTCTTCTGGGTAGTCATTTTACAGACATGGAGAGATGGATATACTCTTACTACTCATTTTTAGTAGCCCATACTTGTTATGCTAGAATTTGGTCGGAGCTTATACTGAGAAGTCAACGATACAAACCGTGTTCTCGTATACATTCCGGTGCTGCACGTACCCACTTTATGTTTTCACTAGTTCGGAGAGCTTTTTCAACAAAGAAGTTGTACCAGATGATCTGAATCCATGGTCTGAACCAGGTCATGTATATGTAAATGAAGAAATGTCAAATTGTCCTATTCACTTTGATTTTACAGAGGGTGAAAAAGATGCACATGTACGCTCGCGAAGAGCATCTGAAGACATAGAAGGATCAAATCTGGTCGAGCGATATCAAGAGATTCTTGGCTTTCTCAGAACTCTTTGCAATCCCTCTTTTTTTGAAGTCACTTGACAAGGCGTTCCAACCTTTTGAGAGAAAAGTCCGTCATTGTATAACTGTTCTGCGATCTCGAGGACAGTAACATACATGGGCATCTACTGACCTCTCATTGTATTTGTGTTAATTTTTGTTTTTAGGCTTGTGGTTTTTGTTTTGTTTTGTGCAGGACACCTTGTCGGACCAGGCCGATTTGGCCTGCTTGAGTTCAACTCCCTAGATGATGACTCTAATTTGTGGTTGATCTCTCAAACTCCGAACCTCTAAAAAGTGATTACAGTTTTGGATGATATCTGAGACTCTGAACCTCTAAAATATGATTACAATTGATTCTGAGCTGAACATATTCACATGGTGAACTAACTATAAGTTGAACATAAGTTCATTATAATTTAGAAGCCAATGTCACTTTCTAATGAAAAGTAATCTAAGACTCTGAACCTTAATAAAGTGTATAGCCGCGCGCTCAGTGCGATCGAACATATGTCGCACTGAGCGCAGTGCGGCCGCTTGGAACCGCGCGCTCAATACGCTAAGGTCGCACTGAGCGTGCAACTTTTGCAGGTATTTAGGAGGCCACTCAAGATGTTCCAAAGTCTTTCACACTGAACGCGCTTTCGTCCACCGTCGCACTAGCTGCGATTTACACCGTCGCTTCCGAACACCGTCACGTTGACTGCGATTTACTCCGTCGCACTGAACGTGAGGTCCTGCGAGTTACACCGGGCGCACTGAACAATTTTCTCTGCACATCGATTTGTCATCGCGTACAGCGATCGACTACTTGGAGTATTAACGATCGACCACATGGACTATTGAGAGACAGCGATCAAGCACATAGAGTATTGAGTGCTTTCTACGGACAGCGATCAACCACTTGGAGTATTAGCGATCGACCACTTGGAGTTTTGAGTCCTTCTGCTGTTCGCTCTTCTCTCGAGCGCTTGGAGTTCTGGGTCCTTCTGCTGTTTGCTCTTGTCTCGGGCACTTGGACTTTCGCTCTTCTCTAGACCACTTGGACTTTTGAGTCTTTTTGTTGTTTGCTCTTCGATCTCTCGCGTCTAAACTGTGACTTTTGCTTCTTCTTTTCTTATCCGAGTGATCTCTTCGAGTAATTGTGAAACGACATGACAAGCGACATGGCAAACGACTTGGCATGTATGTGCAGTGCACGTGGCTCTGGCATGTATGTGTAGTGAGTGAACGAGGTACAAGCATCCCTCGGTCTAAACAGTGACTTTATCTTTCGAGTGATTGTGAGGCGAGCTGACATGTATGTGGAGTGAACGAGGCTCATGCTTGGCATGTATGTGCAATGAGTGAACGAGGTATAAGTATGGCACCGCGAGAAGAAGGACCTTTTTCAATTACATTTACTTCTCAACACGATTTACATCGACGTATCGTATGACAATAGATGGATAAAGAAGTTATCAGTCAAGTCTTGAGCGAAATAGATGAGGACGCGCTAGAGAAGCTGGGATTATTGATTGCTTTCTCTTTCGAATTTCCTCATCCCGATGTAAGTACTCAGCCGTTAGTCCCTCGTTTATAGTTTACTCGGTTCTCGTTTACAGTAAGCTCAAATGTAAATAACCTAAGTAAACTCAAGTTAAGTATTGGGTCCTGGTTGGTTGTACCTATACTTATTATAATGTTTGTTTATGTCAGATTGGACTTTGTGTTGCTTTCATCCAATCTTATAATGCAGAAATACGAATGATCAAAATTGAAGATCGAGAGTTCAAGTTGACCCTTGACTTAATCCACGAAGTCTTTGTTATCCCTAAAGGATTTGTGATGTTACCCCCTCTTTGTGAGACACGTCCAAATAGATGATTGGTTTCATGAGTACGATAAAGTCAAGAAAAGATACTTCGCAAGAGAATGTGCTTTTGAGAGATGGAGATATGCTTTTTAGTGCTTGAATGCGGTTCTCTTGACGAGAAGAAGACCTAAAGCTGTTACAAGTCAACTCGCATTGTATGTAAAATCTAAAGTGGAAGGAAAAGATAAGGATTACGGCTGGTCTTTGTTCATGTTCGAGAACCTGGAGGCAGAAGTGTTACATATGCAAAAGCACATTCGAGAACAGAAGAAACGAGGATCCGTAGAAACTTTCTGCGGGATGGCTTTAACCCATCTCATGTGACACTTGGGTATCTTGAGCGAGGACACCTTAGTATTATTCATTGAACACGAAGTACAAGAGAGTACTCATCATCAAAATATCCACCAGGAAGAGCTTGGCGTGGGCCACGATGATGGAGGTATCTATTTTCTCTTTACTTGTGTACTATTTGCTTACTTGTGGTTTCACTACTTTTTGCTTGAGTTACGTTGGCTCTCTGTGTAAAGTTTAGTGCTCGCTCGCAGTAAAGTGTTGTTGACAGAGTGTAGTAGCTGATAGCACAGTGCGACGAGTCCTAGGTTGCTCTAAGTAGCTTTAAGCTGATAGAACAATGCGACGGATCCTCGGTCGCACTGAGCTCAAAGCTTTCGCACAATGTGATCGTGGTCCGATCGCACTATGCGCGATCCTTCTCTTTGCATCGAACAGTGCGATTTCGCATTCGTACTGAGCGTGTGGTTAGTGCGACCTTTTTCTTTCGCACTGAGCGTGCAGCCAGTGCGACCTTTTTCCTCCGCACTGAGCGCACGGTCTTAAGGCTTCGCACTGCGCTCAGTGCGACGAGCCCTAGATCGCAGTGTGCGCGGCTTTTCTTTTCGAAGACATTGAACAGTGCGACCCTTCCGCTTCCTTCCGCTTCGCACTGAGTGCGCAATCTTAAGGCGTTGTACTGCGTTCAGTGCTATGAGAACTATGTCACACTAAGCCTGTGCCTTAACTACGAGAAAGCTTAAGATCTCGCGGTCAGTGCGATTGCTCCAAGATCGCACTGAGCGCGAGGTCTTTCCCTTCGCACTAAACAGTGCGATCTAGTCCTTTCGCACTGAGCGCGCAGTCTTAATGCTTCGCATTGCGCAGTGCAACAAACCCTATGTCGCACTGAGCACGGTCTTTCTCTTCGAAGGCACTAAACAATGCGACTCTTTCGCTTCCCTCCACTTCGCACTGAGCCTAGGTCTTATACATCGCATCGAACATCTGATGTAGGAGGATCAGAGACTCTATTCAACAAGAGGAAAGAGGAGGAAGACTTGGATCAAAAGAGAAGAAGAAGAAACTTTGAACCTCCGAATAGTAGAAGCGAGCTAGAGAAAAGAAGACATGTACGAGTGACTGCAAATACAGGAGGAGGAGTTGGAGAGGTTAAAAACGGATGTCACTCTACTTCGTTCTCCGAAACTCTTCTATCTCATATTGACATATCCTATTGTGATCAAGAGGAAGACGCTGATTTTATATCTGAACGGGTTGTTGATAAGAACGAGACGTAATGACTTAGAGCTCCAAGGAGCTAAAGAGAGAGGTTATCAAGTTGAGAGTGCCAAAAAAGATTTATTCTACGTGGCACGGAAGGGAGTTAAATAGTTCATGGAGATATGCTCTCAAGATTTTCAAGGGCCGATATGAACATCGCCTACTCTAAGCAACTGCAACGTCATCTTTCGATCCATGGAGACCAAAAAGTACTTGCCTATAGAGATCGCGTCGGGCCTGGTAAATTAGATAAACTCAATGCTATTAAAATCATTTTAGATGTTATCAGTTTTCACTTTGCTTCTACTTACCTTCTCGCAAGTTGTACTATGCAGCTCTGTAAAACCCATGTGTATTCGTTTCAAGACGATCAAAGAAGCTGCCACGGATAATTACTTGTATCTGAAGGATTTTTCTTGACTGTTTGCGTTTAACTTATGTACACAAGATGTGTTGTTGATAGATGATTCTCTCGAGAAAATAATACTAATCATCCTTACAACGCAATCCATCCCCTCCTTTCATGCTAGAGTCGGATGACATGGACAGAGACGATTATCTTATGAATGTACTTTTATCATGACTGAAATCATGGGCAAGCATCACCCAAGATACCCCAAGTTATGTGGTCACAAAGTATAGACAGGCTTTTGGAAGAGATCCTTATGTCGCTCTTAAAAACTACTGCGGCACTATGTCACACGAGGAAATCAACTTGATATGACGTTCTTGCATTGTCCTTCAAGCGACCAACTTTATGGAGAAATTAAAAACATGTTAATAAAGTGTGTTGTTTTCTGATTCTTTTCAACTCTTCTCCCTGAACCCAACGTGACGAAATCTATGTTTGAACTGTTCAACTCTTCTCCCCGAACCCAACAGCTCCGCTATAAAATAGAATCTGTCATCATTTTTTGTTGGAAAAGTGAAGAAGGAGTTGACAATGTCGCACTGAGCCTAGGTCGCAGTTAAGACCTCGTGCTTAGTGCGATCGGTCTAGGATCACACTGAGCGCGAGGTCTTGAAGTTTCACATTGCGCTCAATGCGACGGGGACTATGTCGCACTGAGCTTAGGCCATAAGGTTGTGATCAGTGCGACCGGTCTTATACCACACTGCGCAACTCTTCTCCCCGAACCCAACATCATTTTTCTGTTGGAAAGGTGGAGAAGGAGTTGACAATGTCGCACTGAGCCTAGATCGCATTGAGCCTAGGTCGCAGTTATGCGACCGTTCCAAGATCGCACTGAGCGCGAGTCTTTAACCGGCCACAGTGCGCTCTGTGCGATCTGTTTCCCACCAAAAGTCATCTACCAAAGTCAAGAGTCGATCATTTACTGCGATCCTTACATAAAAAATCATCGATTCTTTCAATCACAGAATATACACCAATAGGTGAAGACTGCCATCTCTATTCATTCACTTTAAAAATGTAAACAATACATTTGGATTGTCAAACGCATATGATAGTCCATCATGATGATCCATAGAGACAGTTAATGTTCGTAGTGATCAAATAATCAATCACCGCCACCACTTCAATATAGCAAATGTGAACATAATCATCGATAACAACACTGCCAAAGATCCCACTAAAAAAATCATGAAAAATCACTCTTATAATCATCGCTGGCATGAGAATGAGCTACTTGATGTCTCCCGTCTGCACGAGAGTCGATGTCATGAGAATGAGCTACTTGATGTCTCTTGTTTGCACGAGAGTTGATGTTTGGCTCCGCTGTGGTGCTTGTGCTCGACTCGGGTAACAGACACTGCGTAGGGACGAGAATTTGAGTAGTAGACACACCTCGTTATAAAATTGGAAGAGACGAAGAGACACTGAATAACTGTCGCTTTTCACATGGTTGTGCCTGGTCGATCATAATATATTTTTCGCCAATAACTTACTTTTCATAATGATAAAATGACAGTATCACTGTTGACCAACAATATGGTCCATCAAAACATTGTCTTCTCCGCGTACTTCCAGTATACTATAAGCTGAGACGCTTACGCTTAGAAAATCTCTCCCAGCTTCTCATGGTATGGCCTACGCGTTGGCACTCTCGTCCGCTACTAGAAGCTACAATCTAAATCATTTTTCGAAGACACGCGCTCATTTTTACATCTCGAACAAAACAATCCAGACAATTTTTTGCTGCATCTGTCGCATCAGTCATATGTTTTGAATCCAGTTTTCGCATACGCTAGGACAGAAACCTTCAATCACTGATGAGAGCAACACATATTAGTTTCCAAGCAGTCAACCAAGTACTGCAAATTACGTCTCGCGTAGCTGCTCACTGTAGCAGCAGAAGAACAGAACATCACGACTGCAAAACACAATCAAGTTGTATTAGCGAAGATCAGATGGAAAGATCGATGTTAACGCACAAAATGCAATCAAGCTGTATTAACGAAGATCAGATAGAAAGATCGATGTTAACGCACAGTTTGTTGTCACAAGTGAAATCTCACATTATGCATTGTGCGACTATGGACCACGTAGTTCTTTACTTCTTGAGCACATCTGAGACCACTGATAGTTTGTTGTTAAACTGTGCCGAATTCAAAATGAACGGAGAACAGATTGTTGTTAAACTGTGCCTAATTCAAATTGAACGGAGAACGGACTTCAGTCAAAATGACGAAGAACGGCCTTGACTGTGCGAAGAGCTCGGTGACTGCAGCCGTGACCGTGACTGCAGTTCGGACCGTGACCGTGACCATGACCATGACTGCAGTTCGGAGCTCGGTGACTGCGATAATGAGCTCGGAACCCGGTTACAGATGAGTCGATCGACTACAAATCTGAAATCCATCATTAATCAATTCGTATTAATAAACCCTGACGTAATTAGTTGAACTGTGCCACAGCTGCGCACTTGATTTAAACCACCAATGCCTCTATAAAGAGACGTATTGGCACCCTACTTACGTAGCATTCTGCAGCGTACAATTTTGCTGTGCCGAATAGTGATCAAAACCCTCGTACCGGTTTTTATTTTCAGGGAATAGCGCTTTGCGTGGACAGAAGGGTTGTAGGATTTGTAGACTTTTTCACCGCCATTGCTGAGACTTCTACACCGCCATCGCTCCTGGCTCTTCGCCATTGCTTCGCTGCGGCTTTGTCATCGTTTAGTGTGCAGGTTCTGTTCTCCATCGCTGCGGCTCAAGACATCGTGCAGGTGGACGTACAGTGTAGAACATTTCGCTTGTGGTTTCATTTCTTTTTCATCACAATGAGGTTTTTGTTGGTTTTCAAAATTAATTTTCTGGTTTCTGTTGTTTGATGTATATTTCATTTTCCATATCGCTGTTTTTTTTGTAGCTGCATGCATGATGCATCCTGAATAGCGGGTCTAGGAGCTGCTGAATCCGCTCCTACAAAATGCTATGCCCAGATGGGGGCTTTCAAGGGTTCAACCTCCGGTAGCATGTCATGAGTTCTTTAGAATAAAATGAAATCTTCCAACTGTCTGTCATTCCAGTATACAACATTGACAGAGTTTCTTCTCTTTGCACAATCTACCAAGTTCGAAGAATATGCAAGTTTCTACAAGTCGCGGGCTGCCAATAGGATCTCAAATGCCTTGTGCCATATACTGTAGCCGCTAGATCGATTCAAACACCCATAGATGACTCCATCACAACATCCACGTCCACGTTTTGAGCACCTTCTATTTTGTTCTCTAAAGTCCAAGGCCTCAACCCATATGTACTCATATTCCGGACTCCTCCGTCAGAGTCCACCTCATTGGTATTGTGACGAGCTGCCTCAGACTTCGGATCTGAACTGGGAGGAAGTCCATTTGAATTTTATCTTTCTTCGAGTATGAGGCTACTCCTGGAGTCTTCGGTACTACTCCTGGTGTCTTCGGGGTCGCTCTTGGAGTCTTTGGAGCCATGCCATTTTTGGACTGGCAACGTGACTCTTTGGGTGGTTTTTCTTTCTTTTTGGGTATGGGAGGGGTGGTCTTGACAACACGCTTGGGCATCTTCTCCTTCTTCGTGAATGACGATAGCTGCTGTTGTTCCTCAACTCCCACAACGCTCGTATGGTCAAGTAGCATCCGCTGCTTGATTCCATATGTCTCAAAAGGTTGACAATCAACATCAGTCTGAGCTTTTGAGGCCTCATCTGCCTTGCTAGCTTCAGTTGTATGTCTTTTACTGTGATTTTTCAGATACGTGTTGATAAAAGATGGACACTTATCATGCTCTGAAGATATAGTTGATATTCTTTAGGACGGTAATAACTCCTCCTGCGACTGCTTTGAGACACGTGGATTGTATCTAGCTCTCTGTGTGAACACATGCAAACTCTCAAAAGTATGCTCACTGAAATCACGTAATTTCAGTCATTTGTTTGTGTAACCACACGTTAGACCTGCAATGAATAAAACTCAGAATGCTAACCTCGCATAACAAGAACTACATGAGCTATTACCAGGCGAGTATTCTTTCAGGGGATCGCTCTAAGATATATCACCACGTTCGGAACTCAAACAAACTCGTCCGCATGCAGTGAGTGTCTTACAATCTTTTTGGAATCGAGGCTACAGATGCTGAAAATGACAATTTTAACTTATTGAGGCTACAAATGCTGAAAATGAAACGCACATCTATTTCACAGCATTCGCGGATGACGTCTTACTTCAAGCAAATTTTCTTTATATCCTCCATGAAAACAAGGATGCTGAAAATGACAATTTTAACGTATTGAGGCTACAGATGCTGAAAATGAAACGCACATATATTTCACAGCATTCGCGGATGACGCCTTACTTCAAGCAAATTTTCCTTATATCCTCCATGAAAACTTGTTTCAGCTCCACAAAATATCTTAGTCAAAATGCAGTCCTTGAACCTTAGTCGAAATCAGATTTCTGAACAATAAGGTACTTATGAAATACAAAAAAGAGAAAAAGAAAAAGAGGAGAGTTTGGAGCTAAAATTTATACCATATGAAAAATCAAACAAGTTATATAAGATGAAAAAAATTATGTAGTATGTTGAATATTCAACACTAGAAAATGTTGCTAACTGGTACTTTGGTACTTGTTGTTCGTCACCTGTGTGCAGAAGCAATCAAATTATCAGTTATAGCTTCATCAACATTCACAACTAAAAAATATTTTTTAGAAAGTTGTGTATGAAGTACACATAATGATCAAACAAGTTAAGTACTTACATAGACGAAACAGTATGCTTGCCGAATATCGTGTCTCTCAACTCAGTCTTCCATGCAGTTGTTCTCACATGTAGCTCTTAGCGTGTTTGAGTCTGGTTGCGCACTGTAGTATGTTGAGGACGCCGTTGATAAATCTTGATAAGTTCTCGATGTATGTTCTCGTTCTAGTCCATGCAACATGCCGCTAATCGAGCTTCATGTGACTTTGCATAATGAGTCCTCTTCGAGACAAACTTGTTGATGATCGAGTTGAAAGTCTCTGACATATAGTTCTCTCGAGCTCTAGTGTAAAATCGCATCTTGGTTGACGTAATGATCTTCTTCATGAATTCTACCATAGCCACATGAGTGGAAGAATCTACAACGCATAAATCATTTAATTTACATTACAAACACAATACAATCTATCTAATATGTACAAGTCTTAATCTAAGCAATTATTGACATAAGAATATAGAGAACATATCTCATAGATAATATGTATATGATGCGGGTCTATTTACGTCCGAGATATTGCAGCAAGTTCTATCTCCGGATAGGGTCATGCACATCAAATGATCGTCTGTCCAGTGATCGGCTGCGTTTTGAATGTCCAAAACTAAGATGCTCGTGTCGTCTTAGTTTTCAAAGACCACCAACCACGTTATTTAAACTAAAAATAAATAAATAAAATTTACTATGCTTCGTTTCTGCTATCATAAAATCTATAAATGAAAGACATCTTCTTAATATAGAGACAATAACTATGAAAAATTAAAAATGTAAATTTTATTTATTATTATATGACTTAACTTTTTCAAAAAATAAAAAATAAAAAATGTGCATATTTCTCCTCTTCTAAACTTGGAAGAAGGTGAAAATATGCATGCTCTCCGTGCATTATGCAAGTATAGTATGGTATGCATTGTTCTTGAGCTTTTCATAGTAAAAAAGAAAAAAGACAACTGGGAAACCAAAAAGGAGAAATCCAACCTAGAGATTGACTTGCAGAACGCAAGGACTACGTAGAGAAACGAACTGTAGTCCAACAAGAGGTGGATACTTAGGTGGGATTGTTTCTGAAAACATTAGAGAGAAAGAGACTGAAACTTGAATCAGATGACTCTAAATGGACCGTCTCGAAATGAACGTTGAGTCAAATGACCAAAGTATGATCATTCTTTTTTGTCATGGATGGATTCTTAGAATTTCGTCAATGAGACTTGTAGGTGTATCGTCCATCATCAACTTTATAATGAGGTTTATTATTTTCTTTCCTTGCCAAGTGTTGGAGGTGGGTGCCACATGGAAGTACATGTGAGGATAAACCTGCAACTCGAAACTGCTATCTACATTGAGTTTTATTCTCATTGAGGTGTTGAAGTTCTCACATGTAGAAAAGATAATTCCAGTGCCATGGTAGATTCGATAATTTGCCATCTTATGTACTATAAAGACCCTTTTCTCTAAATATTAGATGTTGCCATGTGTTTGCACGTGAAGGTCCTTAATCGCCAAAAGAATCAAAATTTCAAGTTGGAGCAGAATTTCAATACAAACTTTGGCAAACAAATTCTGTCTAGATGTTGGATTGAATGTCACATGACCACACATGTACCGTCCCACTCATGTTACACGTAGTGTAAAAATCTAGAAGTCTTTTGACATGTGGTAACTGTGTCGTGACATAGATCCAAACCTAGAATGGACTAAATGCCAACTTGCCAAGTGGAATCTCTCACACGTGTGTCTAAATACAGAATATGATCATAGTAAAAAAGAAAGTATTGTTAATTAATTATTAGTGACACATATGACAAGTCTTAGTAACGGAGTTCTGAAAATCCATCCATGGTTAGCAAGCAATCCTACACTAGTCTTCTCTCTCAACATGGATTTCAAGACTATCCCTCTAGAGTAGTCTCTCTCCTATTTGGATCCTCTTCTCTCAAACATTTTCAGTACGGGTCACACCTACGTCTCTAAGTCAATCCAACACCAGATGTTTAGAAATATGAATGGCAAACCTTAGCCAAGACATTGTTGATTGAGAAACTACACACTACTTTTCTTCACGATATGCACGTAGCCCTGCTGTTGACATATGGGATAAAATCAATTGTTTTGATGCCATCACATCCTACTCATAAGTGATACAAACACATTCTTATACAACCCAATATATGATTATTAACGGACATATAAGAGGGTTGTGAAATCCATGCTATCATAAAAAAAGATTTTTATGCTTGTCTATGTTTTTGAGCTTTTGTATGCTCTCGATATGCTGATCCGTACTATGTCTATAGTCTATAATTAGATCTTATCGTTAAGTCATATATTCATCTCTTAGTGCATTAAAAAATCCTTCAACTTGCAAAAAGATGGAGAAAAAAGATATACATGAGTCTCAATATAGACACAAAGACTTTATTTATGTGTAAATTTAGTATAAATAAATATTCTTTCTCACAATGATTCACCACCGCATTCATGTTTTACTGGGCTAGATTTCCTAATTTCTCCAAGGTTCGTCATCGTTCATGACTGTAATCAATCTGCATTGCATTCTTCTTGCATTCACATTGTCGTTGAGTGTACTCATCATATTTTAAGACTCCGAGTGACAAGTTAGTACATGGAGATGGAAAGTCATCATATTTTCTCTTGTTCCACTAGAGTTATTCAGCTGAATTAATTAGAGGAACCACCTCGATTAAATACGTTTCAGCTGACCATGTTCGTGGTGTGTGCCGTTTAATTAAGCTCCACGAAATCCAAGAACTGTGGAAGGATTCCGATCCATAGGTAACGTCTTTGGGACGTGAGCAGAGTCGGAATTTAGAAGCTTCCCATCGAAGCATATGAGACGAACCAGTGCCATAACAACAAATGATACTTCTTTCTCGCTTTTGCACTAATCATCCGGACGGTAAGAGTAGACAAAGCTTTCGGTTGTCTATGATTTTCTCTCTGAATTCTCTAGACAGTCTTAAATCACAAGTTCGGGTATAAAACCCCACAGCTCGCACGCGGCGTCTTTTCTTGTCACTGTAGCCATTGGAGAGTGCGATGAGCGGCAGACTGTGTTCGGAGGTTGGAGAGCGGCAGATTGTGTTCCCGGCGAACGGCTAGGATTTTGGGTGTTTTGGTGGGGTCACAAGTTCGCATTGCGAAAGGAGAGCGGAGGCCATGGCTACACTTTGCGTATTCAATGTTTACCGAGAGTGTCGAGACTCGATGGAATCAGTGCAATCGATACTGGTAGTTGTGAGACGACTCCACGGAGTATTTCATCAGGCACCATGACTAGTTTACTCTGGTTGTGGATCTACGCATATACTCGGATTCACTTTTCTGCAGATGCGGCTATGTTTTGACTCTCTTTGGTTGAGATGCTGCTTCATTTGTCGGCGGTGGTTTAGTGAGTGCATCGTTTCTTGGTGGTGTCGATATTCTTTTGCATAGCGAGCTCTCTACTCGCTCTTGGTTATTTCTCATTTTGCATGTCTTTTTCTAGACCTCGCTAAGTGTATTCTGACTAATGCATCCGTCTCGTTGATCTTGTCGTCTGCTACAGCGTGTTCTAGTTACTGCCGTCATCATACGAACACGATATTAGAGATGCGAGATATATGCTCGGTATACATCTTATCTCTAAGACTCTTTCCAACTGAACTGTTACTGCATGTCTACTAACAGTTGCATATTTGCAGGCGATGTTTTGGTGATAGTTTGATTCAAGCTCTTGTTTTCTCACCTTCTGTTCCGCATGTGAACTGTCACCTTCTAGAGTACTGATCGTTCCAAAAGGTTTGGTCATCTTCTAGAGCCGGTGATAGTTCCGACACATACATAAGATACACCTTAGGATCGTCGAGAGATCCCAGCTTCGAGCAACTTCCTTGTCATGTGACGCTTGTCTACATGCAAGAGAGTATGGGGTTGAGAGCGAAGCTGAATCAAAGTCTGCAAAAGGGAAGCAACTCTCGGTTGTAGAAGGTCTGGTAGCTCATTTTCATATGACATTGTTCTCTAAGTTCGCGACTAGCTTACTTTCGACACATGCTCTTCCAATTTGGGCCCTTGTTATTTTCATGTAGGCTCCCTCGTTCTACTTCATTTTTCCTTCCTACAGCCCTATTAGTAGCTCCTCTCTCTAACCTCTTTTTACCCAGGATAGCGAGGTGTTTTGAATTGTTTATCCTCATGGTCAAGGTTTCAGAGCAGATATTTGAGACCAGATTGGACTGATTGCAGGATGTTTCGAGCAAATAACGTTTTGACTTAGTGCTAGAGGACGTCTGGAATTTTTCTTGGCCAGGGACAGATGAGGATGGGGCACCGAGACGCTTCGTCAGATTAGTGAGTCTAGACCGGTTGCGAGAGCTTTATCCACAGTTTTCTGATTCTTGTAATGTGTTTGTTGTGTCTTTGTAGATGGAGCCAGATACCTTTTTGATGGCTGCTTGTTATGCTTGGTCTGAGAGTGAAATTAGGAGGAAGCGTACAAGCATCTCTCTTATGCAGCAGGATGGAAGGAGAGAAAGTAGTTTCTAGAGTTTCTACAATCAGCAGTTCAACAGAGTTGGCAAGAGTCAGGCGAGGAGCATGTAGGATACATCTCTTGATTTCTCTTCTATTCAAGGTTTTGATTATTTTTATTACAAGTGTTTATTGTTTCAGTATTTTATTGGTTTGAGCCTCCTATCCTCTTGTGAGGGGATTGAACCTTCGCTAGGACAGCCAGCTAGATGGGTTCAACTCCCATTGAATGTATTACATGATAGTTCATTATTTCGGCCTGGAAGTTATCGGTCGGTCTTTTCTGGAGGTTACCGGTCAGCTTTGTTATCGGTTGGTCTTGTTTTCCTAAGCATGTCGCATAGAGCGTAATCATTCTTGGCAATAGGTCGAGTGTGGCTTGAGACACGAAACTCCTGAGGAGGCAACCAGAGCGTATGATAATGCTGCCATTGCTTTTAGAGGGTTGAGAGCGAAGCTGAATTTTGAAGAGTTGTCATAGGCACATGGTGATTGTCTTTTTCTCTGTTCTGATTTGAATACATACATCAGTCGAAGAGAGTGTCGACTTCAGTACAGCACTTTAGAATCTTATGGCCAGAGACTTCAGGTTGACAAGAACGTTCGACTTTTACAGCACAAATTGAGAGAGAACTGCTGTATGTTGAGAACCAAGATATCTTCGTTGGTCTAGGCCTAACAAAAAGTCAACTTTGGTAGTTTCATAGACCTGTTACTATGATCTCATTCGCCTTGAGGCATCATCTTCAAAATTCAACCGAAATTTGTTTGATCATTCTCTCACTGACGCATCACAAAACCAAAAATATAGACGGTGTTCGCTAGTTCACACTCTTCTTGTGTAAACAGAAATGACAGAATGTACCATGACTCTTGCCTCAACTGACTATATCCATCCAATAAACTGATCTTTTCCATTGTGGGATCCAAAGAAATGAGATCTAGATACAGATGCTAATTCCACCTCTCGCTGCAAACTGTTTAACTGTTCATATCCCAACCTTGCGCATAAACCAGCATGATAAAATCGATGAGTAACATCAAGAACACCGTGATACAACTCCATCTCCGTCGAGGTCCAGTCAAACATGTGACCATGTGAACACCATAGCTTCACGGAATAAGTCTAATGGAGAGACGACACTATCGGAGAATCGAGGATCAAGTTGCATCCAAAATGAGGACATCTAACCTTGAAGAGTGTGAATAACTCTAACAACTTTGTCAGACTTACGAAAGTATATGTCGGTAGGCTCTACCTGTCAGGAGTTGTAGCTATGGGATTGCTATTCTCGAGTGAAGGAGGGATCAAGTTGAGGTGCAGCTGAGTATCAAAGATTGACTCAAGAGGATCACTCTGCATTTGAGAATCTTGGACAGCGACATCTATCGTCATTGTGTCATCGCGATCTTAAAAAATAAACGTTTGCAATATAGCTTACATAGAATCTACTCAAAACAAATCAGAGAGATCCGTCATCATGACACAACAAACACATCTCATGAAAACAAAGAAGACATAAAATGTTGAATAGAACAACACAAAGTCTAATAAATGATACCTGATGCTCAACATTGTCAACACTAAGAACTCGCAGTATATCTCGATCGGAAGTAAACTCATCATCTTCTACCACCAAGGCATCTTCCTCCAAACCATTCTCCTCTGGAATTACATCTGCTTCTCTAAATCAGACCTCGGTTTCTCTTGCCATCTGATCTATGCGAGCAGCGGCTGTGGAAATAAAAACTGGAACACCGCAGTGTGACCCGCACCTTGATCCAAAAGCTGCATAGTCTGCACATAACGAAGCAATAATGATTCCGGCACCCTCACTTTCACTCTCGAGACCTCCATACATCCTCTAGATAGTGTCGGTCTCCAAGTCGTCGAGGATAAACTCTAGGAGGCATAAAGATAGTAAAATATACACTATAGATAAGGTCTGTCCTATCAGTCCGGAGGTCCAGACGAGTCAATCAATGGTAACCAAATGCTTCCAAATCATAGACAAGAATATCTAATGCTCAATGAAAAACATAAGAACTAAAGATCTACACTATACCATACTAAAAAAATGAAAAAATGAAAAATATCAATGTATGTTCCTAAGTAAAAGTCATTGAAAATCCTATGTATTTCCACCTAAACTTAAAAAAATATGATAATACTTGGACTTGGGAGGAAAATAATAAAACAGAGAATTTGAAGGAGGGCAAGAATAGAAGAAGAGGAGAGCAGGCACGAAATCGGAAGAGAATCTATGGCAAGGAGAAAAAATCCTTCCTGCCGAGGATGCAAGGCTGAGCGTACCCTTGCACCCTCCAATGAGGAATCAAGGTTGCTGACAGAAAGGATGTCAGCAGCCCCGAGAGGAAAGAGGAGGAGGCGCGAGAAGAGGAGGGAGACGCGAGGTTCCTCGCAACTTGCCTCGCCGGAAACTGATCACCGGAAATATTTTCCGGCTCACATCAAATTTCGTCGCAGTGACAACGTACATCTGCCGGCATAGTAGATTTGATCTCTATTTTGGAGAAGTTTCATCAAATGTGAAAATAGTTCTTGTTGAAGTCATTTTGTCTCTATGCGAAATGCGGTTCAGTACAAGCACAATATAAATTTTTAAAAAATGAATATTCTGTTTCTATGATTGAGAGTCATTTGAACTTCAAATGCACATTGTACAGCCGTCTGAACTCAGATTCATCCCATCATAGTCGCATTTTGAAGATGAGAAAATGCTCATCGTTTCAATACCCAGATCGCCTGATTCGAGACAGAACTAAGAAAATAAGAACATTTTGCGGTTCTGACAGGGCTCGCCGGTCTTAATTTCGCTTAGTTAACTCTAAGAATGATTAGCGATGAGATCCCCACTGCTAAAGTAGCCTAACGTGTGGTTTAACCTCGAAACTGTTCACCGACAAGAACATTGTTCTGGATAGACCTGCCGATTGGCCGACTTGAATGCTGTTAAATTCTTTATTCTCCGAGTCACTAAGTTTGGATCTCAGCTAGGTCTGGCGAGTTTCGCCATAAGGCTGCCCGTCCCGAGGCCAATGGTTACGTTATATATTCCAAGGAGTTTCGTATCCAGTGCCATGAAGCTGCTGAAGTTTGCCATGGGTACTTTATTGGTACCTCATCGAGAATTATAATGGAAGTTTTCTGAACGAGCTCAGTTGGATGGTGACCGGCTAGGTGTTTCCTCGCTGCTCATTGGGTACTTTCCAGATTCCAGAAGGTTCAACTCCTTGATGGGTTGGATCCATCCATTGGTCGATTGCAGCATAATCAATAAGTTGCTTCATAAGAACGGATACATTCCTACAATACAATCACCGGCAGAAGACGATCGATCTAGTCTACAGCTCTCGTCTCAGCTCGCGTTAGGTCGGTATTACACGAGGCGGATGAGCGGATCATGAAGGTTGTAAGTAAATAAATGTTGGCGAGAGGATATACAGTAACACCGCAAACCTTCCAAAAGGACAGGAGGGCTCTGCAGCATTGGAATCGTAATGTTGTATTCTCAACGTTATCCAATGTTGATGCGGGATTGCGGGTTCGAACAGCTCCACGTGAGCTCAGAAGAGAATGTGGGCCCAATTCTGGGGCCCCACAGGAAATATGGATATGCGGAGCTCGTTCCCCTTTCGCTGCGCTACCATACTATACACTAGTCAGTGCGGAGTACCTCCCCTCTTCGCTTACCTTCTAGAGCTGAGGCTTCAGAGGAAAGCTCGATAGCACTGCTTCGAGCACTGGTCTGCTGTAATTATGTCTGCAACTATGGCTCAGGCCTCGAGCTTGGGGCTTGGTGCCTCGATTGCCTCTGTAGTTCCAGCTTCTTCTACCCAGCGGAAGAATTCCAGGCGAAGGGCGAGGCAGGCAATTCCCAGCAATGGAGCCATGGCCTCGTTCGCTGGGCTCAAATCCTCCAAAGGATTTCCTCTCGCTGCCTCGGCTGATGTTGTTGCCGCGTTGCAACGCGTCAAACTCTCTCAGGGCATCATCAAGTCGCCTTCCCCAAGCGCTCGGAGGGGAGTCGTGCGCATGGCAGCCGCTGAGAGTAAGTAAAATTCCCTTGAGCTCGTCTTGGCAGAAGCGGAGCTCTCCCTGTTGACGCTATTTTCTCACTCGTCCGAAATTCGTTTCGTTTCTGTTTATTTGCCGTCGCTCTTGGCGTTTTCTACTCTGGACCTTCCGCCCTTGGTTTTTGCATTGGAGCTCAGGGTTTATGTTGGGGTTTGCAGCCTAACACGGCTTGGTACTTGTGCAGCTGAGAAACGGGAAGTACCTCTCACGGATTATCGAAACATCGGTATCATGGCGCATATTGACGCCGGGAAAACCACTACTACTGAGAGGATTCTCTTCTACACCGGTAGGAATTACAAAATTGGAGAAGTGCATGAAGGGACTGCCACCATGGACTGGATGGAGCAAGAGCAAGAGAGAGGAATCACCATCACCTCTGCCGCCACCACAGCTAAGTGGAAAGATCACAGAATCAACATCATTGATACACCCGGTCACGTTGACTTCACCTTGGAAGTGGAGCGAGCCTTGAGGGTTTTGGATGGAGCAATCTGCCTCTTTGACAGTGTTGCTGGAGTGGAACCTCAGTCTGAGACTGTATGGAGACAAGCAGACAAGTACGGAGTTCCTCGTATTTGTTTTGTGAACAAGATGGACCGTCTGGGTGCCAATTTCTTCCGTACCAGGGACATGATCATCTCCAACCTTGGCGCTACGCCCTTGGTGCTACAGCTTCCGATTGGTGCCGAGGATGACTTTCAGGGGGTTGTTGATTTAGTGAAGATGGAGGCCATAGTATGGAAAGGTGAAGAGCTAGGAGCCAAGTTTTACAGTGAACCTATCCCAGACAATTTGAAGGAGCTGGCAGAGGAGTACCGTTCAGAGCTCATTGAGACTGTTGTGGAACAGGATGATGAGGCCATGGAGGCCTACTTGGAGGGAGTTGAACCAGATGAGGAAACCATCAAGAAGTTGATCAGGAAGGGTACTATCTCCTTGTCTTTCGTACCCGTGCTCTGTGGTTCGGCATTCAAGAACAAGGGCGTACAGCCACTTCTGGATGCCGTCATCGATTACCTTCCCTCGCCATTGGACGTTCCACCTCTAAATGGAACTGATGCCGAAAATCCTGATATCTCCATTGTCAGGCAACCCAATGATGCCGAGCCTTTCGCAGGACTTGCATTCAAGATCATGACTGATCCATTTGTGGGCTCTCTTACATTTGTTCGAGTTTATAGTGGCGAATTGAGTGCTGGAACCTACGTCCTGAATTCCAACAAGAACAGGAAGGAGAGGATTGGGCGTCTGCTGGAGATGCACGCCAACAGTAGGGAGGACGTGAAAGTTGCTCGAACTGGAGATATCATTGCTTTAGCAGGTTTGAAAGACACCGTCACCGGAGAGACTCTCTGTGATCCAGAGAAGCCTGTTGTGCTGGAACGGATGGACTTCCCAGAGCCTGTGATCAAGGTTGCCATTGAGCCTAAAACGAAAGCCGACGTCGACAAGATGTCTACAGGTTTGATTAAGCTGGCTCAAGAAGATCCCTCCTTCCGTTTCTCCCGAGACGAGGAGACCAACCAGACTGTAATAGAGGGGATGGGAGAGCTTCACTTGGAGATTATCGTGGACCGGCTTAAGAGGGAATTCAAGGTAAGCTCTGTCGAGCCCAAGTAGTAGCGAGTATGGATATAGTGATGGTACTCTTAACACTTCTGAGGTTTACTTTGTACACACCGCTTGATCCACGTGTCATGTCCCTTTATGTACACCTCTGTGTGTCTTGCAATTGTGGTGATCCTTGAGGTCAAAGGTCGGTTTACTGCATTTCTACCCAACTAGTTTCCGTGTTACTCAATGAGATACATAGATAGATATTGCACAATATTTTCTCCATGCAAGCGCGCTATTTTCTAGGTTAAACTGCCTTCGAAACTTTGCTTTCTGATCGTACGAATCCAGCAGTGGGTTTGGCGGTGCAGTGATTTGATTCTTGATATGGTGACATCGGATTACAGAGCATTCTTCCTTTCACTGCATGTGTACACAAGTCACTACTGTAGTTTCCTCTCCAGAGTTTTGCATGGTAATCAAGGGTCGAGAAGTTTGAAATGATGTTGTACGTAGTCTTACTTGTATTCCTGTTTTGCAGGTAGAGGCGAATGTCGGTGCTCCACAAGTGAACTACAGGGAGAGTATATCCAGGTCTTCTGAAGTCAAGTATGTTCACAAGAAGCAGTCCGGAGGACAGGGACAGTTTGCCGAAATTGTCGTCCGCTTCGAACCCCTGGACGCTGGCTCTGGATACGAGTTCAAGAGTGAAATAAAGGGAGGAACTGTGCCTAAGGAGTACGTGCCTGGTGTGGTGAAGGGATTGGAAGAGTGCATGAACAACGGTGTACTGGCTGGTTATCCAGTGGTCGACGTAAGAGCAGTGTTGGTCGACGGATCGTACCACGAGGTTGATTCTAGTGTCTTGGCTTTCCAGTTGGCTGCTAGAGGAGCATTCAGGGAAGGTATTAGCAAGGCCGGACCAAAGTTGTTAGAACCAATTATGAAAGTCGAGGTTGTTACCCCAGAAGAACACATGGGCGATGTTATTGGTGACCTCAACTCTCGAAGAGGTCAAATTTCCAGCTTCGGGGACAAGCCTGGTGGCATGAAGGTACTCACAGCATCCTTTCTCCAGGTCATAACATATTCACTCTCACTAGACTGTGGTGTAGTTTCCTGAGCGACCTACCTAGAAACTGATGTTCTTTTCTTCTTGTTCAGGTTGTCGATGCGGAGGTCCCTCTGTCTGAGATGTTCCAGTACGTAAGCAACCTTCGTTCCATGTCGAAGGGTCGAGCTCAATACACTATGCAGCTCTCCAAGTTCGATGTCGTGCCACAACACATCCAGAACCAAATTGCCGCGAAGAACAGTACAGCCGTGGCTGTCTGAGGAGAAGATTCGTAGGGACTGGAGACGTATTTTCACAGGTGGAAGAATATCCAAGCAGACTTGCAACAGGTGTTTGGTGGAGGCCTTGAAATTGCAGAAAACCTTGTATGTGGCAGTATATAATTCTTTTGCGGGGCTTAGCCCCTCCTCCTTACTACACAGATCGTATAGCTGAATCCAACAAATCCGTTGTTGGGGGTTGGTTGATGGTCGGTTGTTTCGGATGGTCGGACTCCTGAAGTTGTATATTAATTTAGCAAGTGTTGATCCCCCTGGGCTGATGAGTTGGACGACGGCTTGTACTTGATATTCAGTTGATTAGATGCCACAAACCGGAAGATTGCAGTTTAGCTGATAGACGTGGTCCCTCGATTCTGTGCCATGATAGACTCACTGGATCCAAGTGATTTTCTCGGTCCATCTAGCACCAATAGACGCAGTCCATGGAGGCTATTGTTCGTGCCGGGCCGGATGAAGGCTGACTACTACCCACATTGTTTAGATTTAGGCAGAGCAAATTAAGAAATCAAATCAAATTTTGTGCACATAAACTCCAAAATTTGTTTCGCTGTTTCCGTGAATGTTTGAACGACTGTTTGTGAACTTGTTCCTTTACTTGCCTCGAGCTATTACTAGGTTTTGTAATTGTGCGCTCTACACTTCCGTTAACCTTAAACCCTAAGCAACCGTCAACTCAGATGATCATATCGATGGGCACGGGAGAGGAGAATTGGAATATGATTGTCTACATCTTATATTTTGACGATTGAATGGATCTGAACATGTGGAAAGGCTATTGGTTAAAAGGGAATACTAACAACAATTTTCTTCAACTTTCAAAATACAAATCTGAGCAAATCATTGTGTAGAACAATTGCTAAGAAGATAGATTTTGGATAAAAGTGTTTTCATTCTGGGAGTTCCGTGTATTGCCAAAAAGTTTAGAGATAAGGCTTTTCACTACACTTGTGATAACTAGATTTGGAGTAGTAGTCGATTAGCTACTCAGGGTTGAATATAGTGTTCTGGATTGAATATAGTGTTTATGCATTAAGGCAAAAGATGAAACTTATAAGAGTTATAACTCTAGCTACACATGTATGCTTGTTACGTTTTTGGTATTGTCGAAAAGGGGTTTTTGAAGTGCTACACATTTGAGATTTCAGCTTTCGGAGAAGAAGTTGCAGGTGCTGGGAAAAAAGCCTCCGCGCTTGCAAAGGCTTTTCATAAAAATGGAAGATTTGGGCAATCTTTAACAAATTGTACTAGTGTCTAGAGAGCTCGAATTCTACTATTCTTGGATAGCATTTGGATAAGACTTTCTAGCAAGTCCATAATCATTTGATTTGGAACTAGATAGAAAGAACTGCAAGAGGTTTAGTTAGTAAAGGAGCAAAGGAGGTTTTTAGTGTTCAACACTTTGGCAGATTTTGGGATAGAAAGTTTATTTTACATTAACTCTATTGTCAGAACTTAGAGAATTCGAGTTACGATTCGGTAGGATTTCACAAGTACTATGTGTTGAGGTTGTTACTTTAGATTTGGAGTGAAATTGCATATATCAAAATTGAATCGTATTTGCGAGTGTAAATAAATGATACTTTTACACTTAGAAAATTTATTTTGTGTAGTTGCGCGTCTTGTAACGACTTATGTTCTACACATAGGAAATTTGTTTATTAGTAATGTGTTTAGTTATAACTAAGTGTGGAGAATGTTTATTTGCTGCCCAAATACTTTAAGGAAGTTTTGAATTTTTCTTGGATCTAGTACTTCAACAAGTCATGGACTTGACATATGAGCAATGTCTTGATCATAGAGGGTGCAAAAAATTTATCCTGCTCTTCCTGACGAAGTGTCTCAATGAGTATATAGCTTCGCACCGAGTTGGAGGATCTATGTCGAAGAAGGTTGAATTAATCAAAGAGTTGTTACATGGAGTAAACTATCAATTCTCTGATGAGATCACTCTTTTTGTCAATAGAAAAGTAGATAAATTTCACATCACGGATTGAATCAACTCGAAATCAGACATAAAATAATATGCACTCATCATGAATAGTTATAAAGTAGCAAAAGCAAGAGGCTCATCGTGAGCTTCTTCATTTAACTTTAGCTTGGACTAAATTAATATGGTTAGACATTACACTTGATAAGTCTAAGCTTTAAGCGTGGGTCGAATTGACTTAGACTCGGAGATGAAATAATAAATGCTCAACATGAGCCTTTGAAACACAATATTTTTGAATCAATAGATCAATAGTGAACCTCCCCGTTGAAATTTTCAATCAACTAATCGATTTACAACCAATAAATTATATTCTTAATTCTAAA
The DNA here is from genome assembly GCA_036924285.1 of Asterella californica. NCBI lineage: Eukaryota > Viridiplantae > Streptophyta > Marchantiopsida > Marchantiales > Aytoniaceae > Asterella > Asterella californica. Next base: position 3,145,783 of record JAYKYS010000013.1, read on the forward strand.
TTACTAAAACTAAAATAATTCAAAAATTAAATAAATAAAGAATGTCAATAATACTTCATTTCAAAATTATAAAAGATTTGATCATTGAGATTAATGTAATTTATTTTTAAATATTATAGTCGTACACTTTGAGCTCGTAAAATATAGTTGTTAGTTGTAATGATTGTGATTGGACACTAGATCATTATCTTATGATAATGAAGTGACTCAACAACAATCACATATATACATTTAATACAATGCAAGTGTACGTGAATAAGTATTGTACATTAGTCTTCATCTATGATCAGCTACACTATTATCGACACTGTCTCTAACGACATTTTCTTCTCTTATAAGAGTAGTAGAATATCTAACTTCATGTATTTTGGCTCCACTCACTTTGGATCCACCTTCTATTTGTCCATACTAGTTGCACATGCCTTTCGTGATCTCTCGTTCCAACATTCCAATGGCCATTCTCTTGAAATTAGAGTTGCCATCTTGGACGTAATCTACATAATCTTCTTGGTTCGACACTTTTCTCTTCAGATATAAATGGATCAACGATTGGACTTCTGTCATCATCTCGAAAAGTGAGAGATAATGACTTTTATACATGTTTTGTAAAACAACTCAAGTTGAACGTCATATTAGGTACCTTTGAGCCTGAGTCAATTCATCTCACATTGTCGATTTAGTCATCTCGGATATGAGATAGTATAACTTTTTATTTAAAATATATACTATTATGTCATTGAGACTTCAAAATAGATGCTCTTCTCTAGAACTGTAGGAGTATTCCAGACGTCAAAAACTATACATGGTATGTAGTTATTTATCTTGAAGCATCTCACGGTGAACGCGATCATCTTTATAACAAATACTTTCATCAACTCTGTTTCATCTTTCATCCACTTTGCACAATTCTTTTCTCCAATGCAACTTTGTTTCATTTTTTTATCTAACTGATTATCACATAACTTCAAAATTTTCATCTTTGATACATATAAATATGTCAATTCGATATAAGAATTATAACAATATGTTTTCATAACAAAAATAACGTTTGTATCCATAATCCACAAATGAACAACAATCACAACATCAAATATTATATGACGCAGCATGAACTTTTACAACCCTAAAAGTTAACTATACAACCCTAATTTGTTATGCTGTGACTTTTGAAGATTCTCTTTTTCTTCGAGTAGAATATATATAGTATTATTCTGAACACAATGTTATTTTTTTCACTCGCGATCACGTAAACATCTTCTTTGAAATTACACAATTAACAATCTCCTGAAATAATAATTTATTATCCCTGCAAATGCATAGCACTCGCAATCCCATCATAGGCACATCTACTTGTTTAATATGTATGAACTATGAAATATAAAATATTTTTGAGTTTATGAATTGATCCTATGTTATTTTTCAAAAAATTCATTAAAAACCTTGGTTGTTGTTACTGGTTATGCATGTTGTCGTGAAAAATCAATTCTATAGTATTCTTGAATAATGATATTATTATTATCAAAATTATCACAATGAGTAATATATTATAAACATTAGTTGATTGTGTGATTGATTGAAAATAATATATCTGATATAATAGAATTTTATTCTGAACATATCATTACAAAACATTATGAAAATTATAAATTAGTATTTTTGTTCACAATTTTATTATTACAATGATCTTTTTAATCTTTTTGGTAAAATATTCTAGAATATTTTGATAATAATTGACATTATTTTTCTTTATAATATGAACTAGTATCTCTTAAACCACTTTGTAAAAATTGAAAAGAATGGATGTACTCAATCTCTTGCAATACTCATCTTTTAACAATAATAGAGATCTTTATACTAACTTTGATGTACATATAACTTTTCATCCTGTTGTTTTCTTCTTTTTTGCTTTTTGTTGCAAAATTTTTATGCGAGATTCACATATATTGCTGTACAAGGATTGGGGCGGATTAGACGGGTGAGACTAGACCGCGCGGATTAGGCGCGTGACATTGAACCCTTCTAGACCGCGAGGCACAATGTTAAGAACAAAGCGAAGCACCTTTGCATAGTTTTGCTTCTCACCTCCGCCAAGAATGCAACACAGCTGCCATGCCGTTTGAACACACGCAGAGCTAAAATTGTCTGGTTCGAACATTCCCCGGTGGAGTGGAGAACGAAGGACTCCGCAAGGAGCTTGCAGGAAAGCATAATAAAGCATCCTTCCATTATCATTGCGATGGGAAGAGGTCGGGCCGCAATTCTAAGCCGTCACTGTTGTCCTCTTTAGTTATCAATTCACTTCCGGTCCTGAAGGATTGGAAGGTACAACTTTTGAGTTCAGTTTGCCTCATTCGAGATCCGAAGGATGCTCTTTAGATTCATTTACTCTGGTTTTTCCGTGTAGCTTTTGCACAAATGGCAGGATGCGACATTGCTGCTCCTGTGCCAGAGATTGTTCACAATTTTTTCCGAACGTTGCCCATTTATGAGGACCGAAAGTCTCAGCTAGCTGTCGAGCATGCCATATCTCGGGCCCTGAGGGAAGGAGCGTTTGTGAAGGCTTTTACAGGGGCCCTTGTGCAAACTGCAGAAAGATTGGTCAAGAACTCTGCAGATTCAGTGTGCTATAAGCTACTAAGATGGTCTTGTCTTCTTATTAGACAAAGTCCCTCTCTTCTTTCTGCAAAAACCGCCTTCACAAGGGTTGCTGCTGTGCAATCGTCTTTACTCACTATTCTACTCCGTGGTTCATTTCCTGTACAACGAGCGAGTAGACATGTCTTTTCTCGGCTTCTTTCTGGGGTGAGTAAGAACTTCTTCTCAACGCAGTTGGACCCGCTGAGATCATTATAGTCGGGGAGAACTGTTGCTTCCTAATCTTTTCGCTTGGACCTGTGGAATTGGGTACTGCTTGAATCTACCTCATCACTTGTGGCCCTGTTTGCAGGTGGCGGATAGTTTCGATTGCTATGTGGCTGAGCTACGGGGATCGATGACGTCTCCCGAAAATAGCAGTGGTCTTATAACTGTTCTGCTTGAGTTCACGTCGAAGGCTCCAGAACGTCTAGAGAAACATCGAGTATGAAAATATGTCTCGTATTTCGCAGTATATAGCCTTTTTTGTTTCTTCAGGGCAAAACTACGAAAGTATGATGAGACAGAATCTAGCTTTCTTCACATTCCAGTGGACATTGTCCGAGTATTTACGCTGATTCTTGTCAAGTTGAGTTACGCTTAGATTATTTTGTTCAAGCATTGCAGTCAACTGGTGTTTTGTAGGCTTTCTTTCTGGAGTTGTACATGCGGCTGGTTTTGAGTTCACGTGAAAAGCCTTCAAGAGTTATTAGTGATGCGTTCGGGCCACTACTGGAGAAGCTGAATCACGACGAGTTTGGGAAAACCGTCGTTCCTACTGCAGTGAAGATGCTCAGACGTAACCCGGAACTTATCATGGAGTCAGTTAGCCTGCTCCTAAAAGCCACAGCTCTGGATCTTAGCAAATATGCAGGTGAATTCATGCCGATAATTCTGCCACAGGCCCGTCATAGCGATGAAGGCAGGAGGAAGGAGGCATTAGACGCTATTAGTGCCCTCGCCGAGCAATCTAGTGATATGGACACAATTGCGAGCATGTTCCATTCTATCAAGTCTGTCCTTGGAGGTAACGGTTTTGTCTTTGTGTGCCAAGTTGAAGCACAGTACTAGTTACAAATTCATCCAGAGCAAAAGAGTTGACGTCTTCACCGTTTCTAGTGTTTGTTGTGATACATTTCGTTCGTATACGTCTCCCTGCTTTTGTTTTTAACTGTTGATGAGAAACGAGTCCCAACTTGTTATTGGATTCCTTTGATGGTTGACGGTATGAGGTTGCCACCAGTGTGGTTCGTCTTTAGAAGCAATATCTTATGAGATCACGGTCTTGCTTCCAATCTCAGGTTCTGAAGGCAAGCTTACGTTCCCTTACCAGCGAGTAGGGCTAATTAGTGCCATTCAAGCACTATCCGTAGCGAAAACTGGTAAAGGAACGAGTGCGCTTGCGGGCACAATAAGTACTTACTTGATGTCACTCTACAAGGATGATGGTATGTATCCGCAGAGATGCCGAGTTTGTATTTCGCGCTCCTCCTAAGCTTGCCAAGAATAGAACGCAGGTGGGGTACCCCAGTGCGGTATCCAGCTATATTCAGAATGAGTTATGGTCTCCTTCTCATATTTACATACTGCAATTGAACATCGCAAGCAACATCGAAGCATCTTGCTCTCCTTTAGATAAGTCATATATCTCTCTTTATTTACAGGTAACGATGAGGTGCGGGTTGTCGTTTTGGTGGCCTTGGGTGTTTGGCTGTCCAAAGCCGGAGAGACCCTTCCCGCGCAAGCGTTACCGTTTTTCCCCGCGGGTCTTAAGGAGAAGGAAGTTTTAAGAAGGGCCCATCTTCGCTGCCTTCAAGTATCCAGCCGTAATGGTGCGGTACCCGTCCAGGTAAATATTGTCATCTGTGGATCTTGGTGATACTTGGGAAGTTGTGCCGACAAGTATGTAAACAGTAGGTGCTGATGCCCTGTCTAACTGAGGCGAGAAAGCTTTTCATGATCGTAACCCTCTATACAGATTTCCAGTCCAAAAACTTTTGAATCATTAGTTAGACACGGTTCAAGGTCTCTTTAAGCAACATTTAACTAGGGCGAGAAATGGGTCTTGTCTAAAGCAGCTGCAAACTCTGGTGGAGCCTCTCATACAAATCGTGAAAAGCAGTGTTTCAAAGCCTGCTCAACGTGTTGAAGGAATCTATGCTTCGTTGCTGCTCACCAGAATGTCAGCTGTGGACGTCAAAGCTGGTAAGTAAGTGCAGACAGGTGAAATTCAAGGTTCAAGGTTTTTGACAGTCTTAATCCCATTGAGCGTGAAAGGTGCCTAGTTGGATAGTCTTCGATCTTGAGGGACTGACTTTCGGTGTTGATGGCCTCGGTTCGAAAGACAGATGAAAATAAAACTTGTAAGCTCTTACAGCTCTCTGGCTGATACAGATGACCGACTCGCAAAGGAAAAGTTTTGGCCATTGGTTCTCCAATGTAATTCAGTACTACTGTCACCTTCTTTGGTACGACCCTGGAGACTATTCTGGTGATGTGTCTTATGAAACAGGGTCCAAACTTGAGGTCATGTGGATAAATTGGAGGTCTGAGTTCAACTCACGTAGTCGACTGTGTGTATGTCATTTTTGTGGATCGTACGCTACTTCGTGCGAATTTTTGAGGGCAAGAGTCCCGCTGGTTCAGTAAACTGTCGAATCTAAATATTTTTCCCCGTGTCTCCCGTGATTATCTTCGAGTAGAAGGATGAACTCTTTCAGCTGCTTAGTTTCATCTCAGTTGGTCCATGCTTCACAAAACGTTGTAGGTTGCTAAGGTGTCAGTCGACAATTAATGCAGGTTGTAAAGCTCTCTACGGAAGACTGCATCGCATACACAGAACTTATCGAGAGTGTTGTTCTACTACACCCGTCCAGGTTTACTTACCATTCCTTTAGCTCGACACCCTATTCCGTTTGAAGCTCATTTGAAACGGAAAGGTTTGATGCTTTAGTTCGTAACCAGACATCACCTGCTGGTTTGGTGGTCTACCAGTTTCCTGTTGTGAAGTTTTAGGGTTTAGGGTTTTGTTTATATATACAAGAGATTGATGATCAACGGATCTGTTGCATAACCGATCCGTTTCTGTTTACATGACGCGCAGATTGACGGAAAACTCAGAAGGAGCTGCTGAGATTTTCCAGGTACCTCTCATATGCCAATATTAATTAATTAATAACTTAGAAGAACGCCATGTACTTATCGTTCTTAGTTCTTACATATCTTTAACAGGATACTAAAAATCGTTTCTCTCGTATGGCTCGATCCTTTTCATCTCCCTTACACGCTCAGCTTGTGCAGCTTATTGTTTATTTACTTTGGCATCCACAACGAAGCGTAAGAGAATCAGCTTTGGCTGTCGTTTCGCGCATCCATCGAGCGAGCAGTTCATGGTCAGAAGCTCTCTTCAGCTCTTTTGTCGCCTGGCTTCCTTCGCTGGATGATCGTCTCGTCGCACAGAAAGGGAGGTGAGTCGAGCATCTAAGCAGCTTTCTTCGTTCTCACAGGATAGTATGTCCCTCGGCTTCACTAGGAATTCACTGCGGCTCAGATGTCCAGGAAAGACGGTCAGGCATTAGCCTATCGTAGAATAAGTTGTTGCTAACAAAGCTATCATGCTGGTGAAGAGAGTAAGGTTGACGCTGTGTTCTTTGTATAGATTTGTCGTTTTTCTGACATGAAAGTTTGTTATTTGCTTTCATCCACTCCCCTCGTCACAGATAATTTACTGACCGTTTCTTCTTTCTCACGAAGTATGGTTGATGCTCACTCATTGTTGGTATTTTGTTCCGATTTTATCGGATGTTTAATTTGAGTTGTTTGAGTGACCCTGATACTTTCTTGGTGACTTTTACACATGATCGGTTTCGGCCTCGCAGTGACGCGATAGAAGGTACAGCGGAAGGCGCCGGCCTTTATGTTCCTCCTGGAGAGTTTCTTAGCAAGGCATTACTGTCAGTATCTTCACCAACCTTCGCTTCTTCAGCAGATATTTGTTCTGAGATTCTTCTTGTTTCACACAATCCATGCATCGTCAGGGGTGCGCGCAAAAATGTCACTTGGAAGGTGAGATTTCACACGGGAGACTGTACCATTCTCACAGTTAGCTCTACTAAGTGAAGTCCGTTCACACGCATCGAAAGGATGACGTGCAGAAGTTGACGAATGATTTCGTACAGACTTTTATTTTCAAGTCAAATCAGTTATTCAGTTTGTTTCTTGCCGAGGGTTCTCACCCTGACATACTTCCTTGTTCATGATAAACTGGTTGGTATTTCTCGTCTTCGCGATTCTAATTTCGTAAGTACAGTTGAAGCACCTGGTTTGATGCAGCTGCTTTTCTGACGTGTTGAAACCAAATGAAATGCACCTGGGCAGGCACTAGTGAAAATGTTCCAGAAGCAGAAGGTCAATATTTGCAGTACCCTGGCATCTGCACCTGATGTCGTGTGTAAGGTATATGAGTTAAATTCTTGTCATTCCTCCACGTCGTAGCTTAAGCGAGCTCTCTCTGGTTTCGCTTAATTAGTGTGCCGAGGTGCTTTATTATAAGTATTACTTGTTAAAAGTTTACACCTCGAATGATTTTTACCAGAATTTGTGGTGGTATCAAGTTTCCAGGTTGTAGCAGAGCAATTGTACAGCCTGCCAGTAATCCACCTATATTACACTGGGTCTTGTGATTAAAAGCAACACATTAGTTAGTAGTTGCCACTTATTTCATATACGCCCAACATTTCACTAAAGTACATCACCAAATATGAGGTTATTAAATATATTCACTTTCAGCTGAATATTTCAGATGGCGGGCATGCCTCATTTTGTCAGAGATGATCTCTCGCTGGCAATGTCTACCTCTGAAGAACCTCTGTTGTCTTCTCATGCTTACGAAATTGGGTTTGTGCTATGTTAGGTTCTGATGGGGTCTGGTGGCCTGATGAGCAAGCGACTGTCTGAATCTCAAGCAGCGATCTTTGCTCTCGCCACTGCCATGCAAGCGTTTCCTATCGAGTTTTTCCCGCAGTTCGTTCTGGTACGTGAAGCCTCTTCTGAAGAAGCTACTGCAATATGCTTGTTCTGTCAAATAGCGATGATCATAACATAGTGCCTCCGTTACTATACATCGCTATTTTTCTCTGTATGGTGTGTGCGTGGTCGTGATATTGGTGAAGTATGACGGTTATTTGTAAGTATGACTGCCACTAGCGGGAACATCATGTCATCGTATTAATGGTCCGTTGCTATTCCACGATCAAGCAGGAGACCGAAAGGCTTGGAGATAAGTCTGCGCATGACTCTGTAACCGAAAAGGACATCAAGGTGAGGTTCGGTTTGCCTTTATACTCATCTGAATGTGCTTGGTCAGTTTTCAAATTACCTTCTTTGGCGAGAAAGGGATGGATCAAGGCTACATCGCCCAGCACTCGTAGAGTATAGTAGCCGCAGCCCTCAGTAAAAGTGGACGCTGATTTTTTATTACCCTTACATGGATTACTGTGAACTGGATTGTACTTGACTTTCATGCTAGTATAAAGTACCACATTACATAGGCACTACAATCAGTGTGGATCTCTAGTCATGTTCCTCAAGTACCTTTCCTGGTATGATGTTCACGAGGAGAAAAGCAGCAAAATTCTCCACTTCATCTTGGTGATTCGACATGTGAAACCTTGTTACGAACTTAGTGTACTTTAGGAGGAAACAAGTACCCACAAGACCGACTGGTTAGAATCCTCTCTAACCAGTCGGTTGCACAGTTACTGATGTGCGGTGTACGATACGCGTTCAGTGTCCATCAGCACGATTAGCTCATAAGGGCCCTGTTACACATTTTACTGATCTTTATGTTGAGCGGGAGTTTTTACTTTACTGCGGTATGTGGCCACTTCGAGCATACTGGCTGGTGTGGACATGTAGTTTGCCTTGACAACCAAATTTCTGTATGACACTTTTAATTTGCAGAATTGTGTCTGCAATCGTTTGTTGGATCCTTTCTCAGATATTCCGCACTCCTGAGGGCATGTTGTCAACAGAGCAAGGCGTCTATGTTGCTGAATTCGTAATGGACAAGAACGTGCGTGGTTCAAGGGGACGTTTTAAGATGTACGACGACGCAGATGTAAGGTTACTCAAAAGTGAATTCTGTCAACCTTATATATCTATTGAATTAGGTTACTGTGGCTTCCATATGGATTTAGCTTCATTCTATCTAACGAAATCTTACGTTTGTCCTTTCTGTTACTCGTTATTGGTATCTGCGTACGATCCACAGGATGAACCTCCCGCGAAAGAACCGTTGAAACCTATCGCCGCAGTTCGGCAGGTTGCAGCAAAGAAAGATGTCGGTTCTGCGAGGAAAGATGCAGCAAAATCGACGAAGAAGCCCGGTGAGTTGCCGCAGCCTTTCTATGCCTTCTCTCCTATCATGCTTTGTTTCATCAACATTTGGTCTGCATCGTAGTATTCTTATATTACGCTTTCTCTGATCCAGGAGAAGGTGATAAATCAAAGTCGGCCAAGGAAGAAGCACGTGAACTTCAGTTGAAAGAAGAAGCTTTAGTAAGATCGAAAGTTCAGTCAATGCAAGCAAGCTTCTCATTGGTACTGAAGGCTGTTGGTACGGCGGCAGCTGCCAATCCGTCATATAGTCATGACCAGTTGCCCCTTCTGGTTAGTTCTGTCTACACTTCAAGATTGAGATACAACTTTCCTTCTTAGTAGCTTTGGTTTTGTATGGCTTACATTCACTGCAAATATGCTTATAGGGTAAAGAATGAGATAGAGATTGAGATGACCTGTCTTACCTTCTCGCTTGGGGTGGAGTCGAACAGTTTCTTACGCGGTACCTGTCTACTGACCCTACGGAGCAGGGCCTACCCATCTTCTGAGAATTACGTTCGCTCAGCGCATGTGCAACATCTCTATGGGAGTAGTTGCACTAACTAATCCAATCCAAGAGATATTTGACGTTGCATGCTGGTGATCCTGTATTACAGGTGGAGCGGACACTTCCTCTTCTGGACTCTCCATTAGTCCAGTTAGAAGCGTATGAAACCATAGAAAAGTTTACAAGCTGTGTGGCCCCTTCCTTGAGGCCTCTCGGATCCGATCTTGCTGCAGCTCTTCGTTTGATAGCCATCTCGGCGCCATCAGTTTTGAAGGATCTGGATGCTTCTGCAAAGCCCAATGCAAAGAGCAAACCTGGGGTAGTAGAAAGAGCAGTGGCGGGGCTCACAGCTGCCTGTAAAGATGGACCGTTACCTGCCCCATCGTTTGCTGTAGTGTTTCCTGTAAGTTGATTGCATGACAACCCACGGCCTCCTCTCTCTCCCTCCTCCTTCATTTTGCGTTGTGTCGTTGGAACTATTCATATTTGGCTTTGTTTTGATTCGCGTCATGTTCAGGTGCCGAAGTAATCTTATCCTTTCTGAAATTAATCATTTAACAAGGAATACATTCTGTCATCCAGATTGTGGAGCAAACCCTGATGTCGCCAAAGAAAACAAAACTCCATGATGACCTGCTCCGAGTGCTATCTCTACACTGCTCTCCTAATATGCCACTTCCTCGTTTGAGGATGATCTCTGTGAGTGTTCTTGGTTTTATTTCTCCATCTATGATTGTTGTCACTGTTGTCTAAACTCAATTGCTACTTTGTTCAGCGTGTCTGCATATTTTTTTGGACTCAAAGCTGTCGCTTGGAAGATCTCATTCTGGACTTTACGAGATATGTTGAAGCCACGCTGATACATATTCTAGTAGGTATACCAGTCGTAGTCTACTTTACTGCACATTTACCAACTATGACCATGTAATGACATTCATGTCCCACGAATCCGCGGAAATGGTCTGTATCTTACGGAGGTCTTGCAGAGTTAAACTTTTCCCGTGGTACTGGAGGTCAAAACAGGAGTTGTACGTTTTTTTAGGAAGATATAACTTAAAAGTTCAACTTCGTGTTGATTTCTGGCGTTTGTATGCGGTCATGCAGGTTTTATATCATGTTCTGGGTTGCGTTCCAGCTTACCAGTCTCTCATCTGTACGATGCTGAATGAGCTGTGTCGAGGACTGGACGGAAATGATCTTGCCGAGGTAATACTTCAGACGCAGTACGTCCTTGAGTAGTACCTTGTGTTTCCGTTCCACGGCAAGCCGTGATAGTCTCTCACGCTTTCGTTACGAGTGCCGGCAGTGATATATCTAGCGTTTGGGTCGTATCACGAAAACGTCGGGAGGCACAGTTGTGGAGATAGTCTATTCAAAGTTCGTTCTGGTTTTCTTCTTCTTTATTGCGGGCTTGTTTTGACGGGGTCTGCAGGCTTTGTCGGGTCTCTACTCCGAACATGCACATGTACGAGCTGCTTGCCTAAGTGCTGTTCAGCATGTTCCGGCTCTAGCCTTAAGGAAAGCCGTGGTTTGTGATAGAACCACCACTGCGCTGTGGATGGCACTGTACGATCAAGACAAGGTGAATCCGACTTCTGCTGAATTTTAGTCTGGCTTGTGGAGCTTGTTAGGATATGCTCAAGATTGGAATTGGAGTGGAAATGTAGTGTTGTCATCGGAGACTTTCCGGCACACCCCAAGAGTGGTATGTGTTCTGTCACTTGTAATAGTGACGAGCTTACGAGCAGTAAACGATTTCTTTTGCATTTGAACTTCTAACTCTGACCTGCAAGCCTTCAAGTAAGCTTTATAGTTTTTCAAAGTATGTAAGCTCGCAATGTATCTGCCAGCCACTTGATCCACTCCGCACAGTATGTTCTCATTTCTTGTGGCTCGTGTGAACAGCCTATCGTAGAAGCAGCGGAGGAAGTGTGGGATCTCTATAAACACGACTTAGGAACAGACTATGCGCCGGGACTCATTCAAGCTCTATCACACGTCAACTTCAATGTGAGAAAAGCAGCTTCTGAGGGTTTAGCGGCGGCTATGGATGAACATCCCAACACCGTACACGTAAGTGATAAGAGGGTAGTAAGTACATTCTGTCGGATCTTTACATCTGCGATGTAAAGGTTTAGCCTCCTCTTGTCTGAGTACTTCACGAAGCTGAAATGTTATCATAAGAAGTGTGACAAAATTTTCTTGTGGAGTAGTTTCTCTGCGGCTAGTGCGAGGTAAGATAGACGCTCCTTGTGTCTATCTTACCTGGCGTAGTTCGCAGTAGTGCAAGAAATAAAAAGCGTTGCCATCAAACACTTTGTTCTGATTCGGTTGTTTCGCTGGTTAGTTCATTCACTCCTACTAATCTTACGGACATAAATACAGTCATGGGGATTGAGTTGCTAAGGCCTGAGCAGTTCCAGTTCGTTGTAGTTTCAATCAATCCGTTGTTATGTGTTTCAGGAAACACTCTCCTCTATTTTCTCGTTATATATTCGAGACCTGCCGATTGGTCACGGAGAAGTGGACCCCACGTGGCCTGGAAGACAGGGTGTTGCCTTGGCTTTACTAGCTGCAGCAGATGTGCTTACCGTTCGGGACCTTCCGGTGGTTGCTACCTTTCTTATATCCCGTGCTTTGGTGAGTTTCTTATCTCCCAGGTGTGAGTGGCAGTCTTTATTTGTTTGCAATCTTTAATTGATTTGTTCTATTCAGTTATTGAATTTGAAGTTTCTAGTTACCTTTTGAAGTTTCACTGGCTTTTTCCCGTTTCCTGCTTGTTCCACAATGTTAGGGTTGACGCTTGAGTTTAGTAAGAAACAAGATGTTACTTCACATCGTGACATACGCAAAGATCTAACGATGTTAAGAGATACCAGGCTTTAAAGATTGGTCCCTCTCGAGTTGCGTTCAGAAGGAGATACTTAAGAGTCAAGTGCGCTTACAAACCGTGATGCGATGTAACTGATATAGACGTGTACAGTCTTTTGACAGAATCAAAACTCCAAGTAATTGAGGTGGACTCATACTGGTTTGATTCAACTCAAGCGATTGTAGTCCACTTTAACCATGAAACCTACTAAGTAGTTTACGCTTTTGGTGTGCTTACACCATGCACTACGTCGAAGTCCGCACAACCACACCGCATAGTTACACGGATTTGTCGGGTTGAATCGTAGCACAACTTAACGAGTCGAGGCGGTCTTTTCGCCGAAGTTACTAGTCAAGGTGGTCAGTTTCGGATACAGAGATTGATCTACACAGTCTCGTCTTATGCAAATGTTCAGCATGTGTACTCATGAAAACTTACTAATGGCAGACTTGTGCTTTGAGTTTTTAACCGTGCCACAAAAAAATGGGTATCGTTTTGGGTTTCTCTCTCGAAGTGCGCAGGGAAACTTTGGTAATGCAATAACCTGCGCTGATTGTTACTGATCAGCACTGATTTGTTATGACCTTGTTCCCGTGAGAGTCAATGTCGAAACTGTTTAGTCAAGATCCAGTTCTCACATTATGCCGGGGAGAACATTTGCAGGCAGATTCAAACACAGACGTTCGAATTAGAATGGTAGAGGCGGGAGTCGCGATCATTGACAAGCAAGGGAAGGATAATGTGGGCTTGCTCTTGCCGATTTTCGAGAACTATCTGGATAGGAAGGTTCGTTGCATTTACCTCTCATTTCTGTGCTTCTTGATTAATATGATCCCGTCTTTACTCTCCAGTTTTTGCTGACCAAGTGGTGGAACATATTGTTGTGGTTGAGGCGAGCAGTCTGCGGATGAAGAGAGATACGATCTGGTGCGAGAGGGAGTCGTTATATTTATGGGAGCTCTTGCCAAGCATCTTTCCAAGGTAAGTGAAGACCTTGTGAATTAATTGCTCTAGACGGTAGTTCAGCTTCTCAAGTGAATCACCAGCATGGATATCTCTTTTCTGTATGACGTTTTCTGTGCACGCGCATTGGATGTATATATGATGCCCTTAACATTCTCAACGCACATGCAGGATGATCCAAAAATATCGATTATACTGGAAAGGTTACTGGAGGTGCTTAATACGCCTTCAGAATCCGTACAGCGTGCTGTTTCTAACTGTTTGCCACCTTTGATGGCGTCTCAGCAGGTTTCGCTCCTCTCAAGTCCCAAGTCACGATTTTGTACAAGTTTTTGTCATAGATATGAATTCCCGTCGTCGATGTCTGTCCTTCTAGAGTTGAAATTAATGTTGGAAATCGGACATTGAAATTGAAACTTGAATTAACATCTTGGAACGCGTGATGTGCGCACAATATGACGTATATCAAATGTGTCTTCAGGAGAATGCCCAGGCGTTGTTAACCAAGTTGTTGGATCGACTTATGAAAAGTGACAAATATGGTGAACGACGAGGGGCAGCTTTTGGGTTGGCGGGAGTTGTGAAGGGGCTCGGGCTTTCAAGTCTAAAGAAATATGGAATCATGGACACCTTGAAGGCAGGCGTGGAAGACAGGTACTCGATTCTGTATAATGGTGTAGTTGTTAGTAGTGCTAGAAGTAAACACGTACACTTCAGGGGTTCATCAGAGACTAAAACAACGGAATGAAGCACGTATGAAGTAACGACCGTGTGAGTGATCACTAATGTTATCAGTTTCTGTGGGGGTACTGGATACTGTAGCTTTCTCATGGCACCTCCCTCTGGCGATGTGCTTTTGAAGTGTGGAGGAACTCATGCCAACAAGCATCGTGCTATCAGTTCATAACTTTGAATTGTGGAGGTCCTTTAAGAACGTTTCTCTTTTGGATAAGAGGTTTTCCTTTCTCTGTAGTCGTGGAGCCTGTTTTGCTTGCGACTTTGAGATCCTCCGAAACTTCTTGAGAATTACACCACTCCTGTTTGTTTACGTAGAAAGATATTGGATATGCTTTTCCCTTTGCAGACCAAACCGGGTCTTAGGCGCATCTTAGCTGCATTCTCATGGAAAACGGGATGGGACACCACAAACAAGCTAATGCTTTTGAACGTGTCAACATAAAACTTTTTGTTTACCAACAGGAACTCCGCAAAAGCACGTGAAGGAGCACTTGGTGGGTTTGAATGCCTCTGCGAGAAACTTGGACGTGTTTTCGAACCGTAAGTTGCAATATTTGTCGGAGATGTTGGTGTTCATTCCGCGGCAACTGCTCTGAACTTGTGGTTCTTCCGCATATATGATAAGGAATCCACTGCAGGCCTGGGAGCTACTTGACTCACCTATTTCCTAATTTGTTGATTTGGGTTACAGCTATGTCATACAAATCTTGCCCGTACTGCTGGTCTGCTTCTCGGATCAAGTCATTGCTGTACGTGAGGCAGCAGAAGGTGCTGCCCGTGCAATCATGGCGCAGCTGAGCGGACAAGGTGTAAAACTTGTTTTACCTGCGCTGATGAAGGTAGAACCGAAATGCTTGCACTACACTGGAAAAGCACTTTCGTCGTCCCTCTGTTGGTAATATAGATGACGTGCATATGTTACACTCTTTTCGTACATACCTGAATCACCAAAAGAAGGTAGTATACAGACCTCTGTGAGATCGTATCCGTTGTATAATCCACATGCCTTGTTGTGAATTGTTCTTAAGCATGTGTTACAAGTTAGTAAATCTGGTTGGTACAAACTGCAGTACAATCCCTGTTTCAGTCGTTCAGGCTCTGACGTTATCCTGTACCATTCTGGTAGGGCTTGGAGGATAAAGCTTGGCGAACCAAGCAAGGCAGTGTGCAGCTTCTTGGTGCCATGGCGTATTGTGCTCCAACACAATTGTCCCAGTGTCTGCCGACAATTGTGCCCAAGCTTAGCGAGGTTTGTTACAACCCTTTGTTGCTTGGCTAATATATTTATTCGCCTGCTACTTTCTTTATGTACGAGCCAACGGGAAATTGAGCATCCGGTTCAGTTATTCGTTATCACGGTTCTGTTAGTTCGTATGTCGTTGAAAGTGTCTTTTCGCTTGTCCGAGTTGCTGGTCGTTTTCTTGAGTGTAGACCAGGTGAAATTTTCAAAGCTGACAAAGGAACTGAACAGCAACATTTGTCGGTTTAGCTCTAGCCGTATCGATTCTTGAAGACGTGTAATGTGCGCCTGAAGTTTTCCATGATGAGGCGTGCAGGTGCTGACAGATACTCACCCCAAGGTACAGTCAGCTGCACAAACTGCCCTACAACAGGTATGTCAATTTTCATTCTGCTCTATATATATTTTGTGCTATTGTATCTTACCAGACTGTATTCAGTACTGAGTGAGCGTATCCTCTTACAAAGCTCTCGTCCTGACTTGCTCAGGTCGGCAGTGTTATTCGAAATCCTGAGATTGCTGCTCTAGTGCCCACTCTCTTGATCGGAATTGCCGATCCGAATGAGCACACCAAGTCATGTTTGGAACTTCTGCTCCAGGTAAAGTTGATCATTTATTCATAGTAAATAGTCCACGATCACTCGCCTTCTCTCCTGACGTTGTATCCCATCATAGTTCAACCTTAGCTAAATGGGTTGACAAAGTTCAAATGCTTTTGGCAGTTTTATGTTTAATTTCTCCACTTTGTGCAGACGACGTTTGTGAACTCAGTGGATGCCCCGTCTCTGGCGTTGCTTGTCCCCATTGTGCACCGTGGCTTGCGAGAACGAAGTGCTGAAACCAAGAAGAAAGCAGCTCAAATTGTAGGAAACATGTCTTCGTTGGTGACGCAGCACAAGGACATGCTTCCGTATCTAAGTTTGCTTTTACCTGAGGTTAAGAAGGTACGAGTTGATTCTGGGCAGTAAATTAGACATGTGGGCCGTCTATGGATTGGATACATCCTCTGTTTGTATACCTGGATAGTTGAGAGTACGCCTCGAAACAGCTTGTTGGTTCGTATGTTTCAGTTACTGTCGGGAAACGTGTTGGCAAAGACGCGACCTTGTTCAGGATAAGTCTTGCTGATAAGCACATTTCCACTTCTTTTCGAACGGACAGGTGTTAGTTGACCCTATTCCTGAAGTGCGGACTGTTGCTGCAAAAGCTTTGGGTTCTCTGATCAGAGGGATGGGCGAAGAGAATTTCAAAGATTTGGTACCGTGGTTACTGGAGACACTCAAGTCAGAAAACAGTAGCGTTGAGAGATCAGGAGCAGCTCAAGGACTGAGTGAGGTACCTTAACATTCGGCTGCTTTTCTGCCTCTTAGTGCCTAACGTGTTGCTTGGTTGTAGAGGCTATCTCCACTGTGCTTTACTTGAACTTGCCGCGTTGTATTGATTCAGCACGTGTCGACTGATTTATCTTGAATCGTTTTTAGGTTCTTGCTGCCTTAGGTACAAACTACTTTGAGTCGCTCCTGCCAGATATCATTCAAAACTGCTCACATCAACGTGCCGCAGTGCGTGATGGTTACCTCACACTATTCAAGGTATTGTTGGTATCTTCCCGGCTTAGCTGTGAATTCAGTACAAGTTCTCCTCCTTGGAATTCATACGCGTCTTTCACTATAGATTCTGGATTCTACATTTGTGTGGCTACCTCAAGCGCATGTGGGTAGTTCTCCATTGCACATAGATAGAAATATATTCTTTTAGGGACCCATCAAAGTTCGGTTGAGTTCTTCATGCCGGTGAAGTGTTCTCTAATGCCGGTGTGTTTTCATGTTATCAGTATCTGCCAACTGCTCTTGGTCCTACCTTCCAGCAGTATCTTCAGCGGGTTCTGCCTGCTATTCTTGACGGTGAGCTAGACCACCTTAAGGAAACCAAGCCAAAGCATCAGTTCTTGTTACCCCTTCCGAATATTCATGCATCGCCCATTTTACTGGTTTGGATAATTGCAGGGCTTGCCGATGAGAATGAGTCCGTGCGGGATGCAGCTTTGAGTTCTGGACACGTGCTCGTCGAGCACTACGCCACAACGTACGTCCCGGTTTGACTGTTCGTTTTTGTCAGCTTAAACAGCTTATTTGTGTAGGTTTCACCGCTTGAGGTGTGTTAATACGACTAGAGAGACGAAACGGGTCTAAGGGAGACAAAAGAGTGGACATAGAAGAAATTTAGGGTTCCGACATGCTCATGGAACCACACGATCGGGAAAGGGTCCTTCGGTAGGACCAGGCCATCACTTAAAAGCTTTCCGATCAAGCAGTGTCAGGCACTGAAAGTAGGTGAGGAGCTACTTTTGTAGGATATTAGAACAAGAATAAACCTTACTCAAAGAAACCTTGGTGTTCCAGATCACTACCCCTACTGTTACCGGCCGTTGAAGAAGGTATATTCAATGACAACTGGCGAATTCGTCAGAGCTCAGTTGAGCTTTTGGGTGATCTTCTTTTCAAAGTAAGGATAACGTATTCGGTTCCTTCGTTTATATCGTCGCTTGATAATACTTAATTCGGCTGGTATCTTGTATCTGTATAAGCAGTTTTCTCCTAAAGATGGTAAACACGGCTCTCAAGAAAGGTAACACGTTCCGTGTTTCTCATCTTACCTGCAGGTGGCCGGCACGTCTGGAAAGGTGGTACTGGAAGGTGGAAGTGACGATGAGGGTGCCAGTACCGAGGCACACGGTCGTGCTATTGTTGAGATTCTCGGTAAAGAGCGGCGTAATGAGGTGCTCGCAGCTGTGTACATGGTCCGATCTGACGTCAGTCTCACCGTTCGGCAGGTATTGTACATGCAAACTCTTAATTTTACTAGCAATGATTAGGTCAAACGTTACGGTTTTAATAATCTGCCGTTCTTGCAGGCGCCAATGCTTTCCGTTGTCGAAACTTAGTTCATAGTTGCTAGTGTATTCGAGAGGAATGAGAGAACCGAGGAGTTTCTGATCCACTTAATTACCTTACACCTTTTCCCAGGCCGCCCTACACGTATGGAAGACGATAGTGGCGAATACTCCTAAAACTTTGAAGGAAATCATGCCAGTGTTGATGAGCACTCTCATATCTTCGTTAGCGTCAACGTCCTCTGAACGACGACAGGTTTAGGCTCAAACTCCGTTTGTCCTATATGTTTATCAGTGAAAGTTGACAAAGTTTTCTCCGACAAAAGTATGTTCTAGTTTATTGAATTTGCTGACCTGGATCCGTACTTTACAGGTTGCCGGTCGATCACTTGGTGAACTCGTTCGTAAGTTGGGTGACAGAGTGTTGCCTTCAGTTATTCCAATCTTGTCAAGGGGCCTCGAGGACCCCGTCGGAAGTACAAGACAAGTACGTTCCCTGCAGACACCTGTGCTGCTTCCTGTGTCCCCAATTCTGTGTCCTAAGTTCGTTGACTCAGGAAGCACATTCGTTGACTCAGGAAGCACATGATATCTTTCGAATTACGTATGTTGACTTTGTGTTGTATATGCAGGGTGTCTGCATTGGACTTAGTGAGGTCATGGCAAGCGCAGGGAAGCACCAGTTGCTTGCTTACATGGCAGACCTCATCCCCACTATTCGGACCGCGTTATGCGATAGGTGTGTGAAGTACCTACATATTGTGGTTTGGAACTTGCTTGGAGCTTTTGGATCGAACTGGACTATGCCCATGTTATTTACGTCATGCCTAACTCATATGGCCAGTCTCCTACTCGTGCGATTTTTTGGTTATCTGCCGATTGTTAGTTGCTCTCGTCATGTTACAGTGCGCCTGAAGTTCGGGAGGCAGCAGGCCTGGCGTTTAGCACGCTGTTCAAGGTAAGAATTCACGTACTCGTAGTGATGACGTGTATCAGATGAAGCAAGAGAATCTGTCCTTGTAACATGGTTCAGTTACCGTAGAAAACGTTCGAATCTCCGATCCATTTTACGTTTTAGGTCTAAATTATACCGTTTTGCATCTGCAGAGTGCTGGGTTGCAAGCGGTTGATGAAATTGTTCCTGCACTACTTCATGCCCTAGAAGATGAGAACACTTCTGCTACCGCGCTTGATGGACTAAAACAGATTCTGAGGTGAGATGCAGGTCTCTTTGTTGTTTCTCCGATATTGGTCAGTAGTCCTTGTTGTGCAGGGACTAACATCTGTTTTCTCCATGTGGTACAGCGTCAGAACGGCAGCAGTACTACCGCATATACTCCCCAAGCTGGTCCGTCCGCCTCTCACGTAAGTTTTCCCTTCACACTCTCCTAGGATACCTTCTTCACAGTATAGTCTATGACCGTCCAAATCTGGCCTCATGATTGATGTCTTCCTGTGTCTTGCAGGGCATTCAATGCACACGCACTGGCAGCTCTTGCAGAGGTTGCCGGATCTGGGCTCAACACTCACTTGTCTACTGTATTACATCCCCTTATAGCTGCTATGGGCGAGAATCACGAGGTAAATCTGTGGACTTTGAACCTTTGATATTGGCGTGTGTATGAAATATCTGATCCATCACGGAAGTACAGCGAAGGCCACGGGAGGCGAGATCTTATGATGTTCGTTTGGTTTCAGACTATTGCTCCACTGGCCAAGCGAGCGGCTGAAACGGTGGTCATGGCCGTGGATCTTGAAGGCCTCAATGCCGTGATTGGAGAGCTTGTGAAGGGTCTAGGAGATGCACAGGTGATAATTAATTAACTTCACATTTTATGTTGAATTCGTTGCTGAAGTTGTGGTATTTTTGTCTGAATATTCGCTCAATTTCAGACGAAAGAATTGCACGGAGATCATATCATATATTGTAGGGATACTTCCCTTCCCTAAGAAGAGCAACAACGACCGCTGTTCACTTGCAGTGTAAAAGCTGCTTTACCTGCCTGGGAACTATAAATCCGGACTAAATGTTTTTTGTGTGGCACTCTTGGGTGGTCCCACAGGCACCTGTCAGGAGGAGTTCAGCCTATCTTACTGGATTCTTTTGTAAGAATACGAAGATGGAGATAGAGGAGGAAGTTCCGAATCTTCTGACGATGCTGATTGTCATGCTGACCGATAATGATGAATCGACAGTGAAGGTGCGATACCAGTATTGATTGTCAGATGTCCATGACTAGCGCATGTTACCAATATATCACCGCGTTTTGGGCGTTACCTTTAGTGTCATTCCAGTTTACCAACACATGTCATTCATATACTCACGTAGCATCGTATAGCACTCATGTGCTAACTTGATGCCCAAGGTTAGCGCACATTCACTCCCCTGTATGCTCCTTAGTATGTACTTCTCTAGGTACTGAACATATACTTCTCTAGGTTCTTGGCCGGGTTACTTGCGGGTTACCTATACCACCTATACCACTCTCTAGTAAGTACTAGAGAGTGGTCCTTGATAAAATCTGCCATTCTCGACGTATGAATATATGTACATCACTAGGTTCAGTTATTGGGAGTTCCCTTAAGTGTGTGAGGATAGTTCTTGTACCTAACTGCTATAGTCATGGACCAGATTTATCACCGGGTTCTTACTGGACATATCCTTTGGTTCTTTTATCATGGACCCCAGATATACCACTCGCTGAGTTATGGGGGTTACCTTAAGTTCGGAGCGTGCTCTGATTTCTTCTACTATACGCTCGTACCAATATATATTCATGGACCCAGAGTGCAACAGTGACTATGATATGATGGTCACGCCGATGTCCTCCTGCTTTTTGCTTGCTGAACTGATGGAGTGTTATGTGCAGGCTGCTTGGGAAGCTTTGGCCTGCGTGACTGGAACTATTCCCAAAGAAAATCTTCCTTCATACATCAAAATTGTCCGTGATGCTGTCTCTACAGCTAGAGATAAAGAACGCCGCAAACGAAAGGTAAGGTCTTTTTACGCCCTTATAGTTGACAAATCCACTGAACGTCTGACATTGAGTAAACCTCTAACCGCTGAATGAGACGAGCTTTAAGGGACCGGATTGTCTTCACAAATTTAGAAGGATAGCTATCATGCTCAGATCATAGCTCACGTTTGACTCTGTTAGGAGCGGCGGAGTAGATACCCACAGAAGAAACACCTAGGCTACTCCGGAGGATAGTAACAGAGATCGGGATGAGAGGCATTTGCTTGCGATTTTCTCTCCCCCCTACGCCTGGTGTTGAAGTCGTCGTACCGGGCCAGGTCGTAGATGAAAGATGTGCACCATATATGTCGTCGCTGGAATATAAGCCAGACTCTAATCCCCAAAATGCTCGATCTGCACCCTGCTATATTGTCGCTGAAATGTGACGCCTGCACTCAGTAATCAGCGCGCTCAGACCGGCGAGAGAGGGAAATCTCGAGGCCTGCTTATTGGGGATAAACCAAGGGTACTGACCAACTCTTAAGCCGAGTTACACCGTCTTAGCTCGCCCTGGTTCTTATGTGATCGTATCGCTGTACTATCTATCATGGCGCACACCATGCGTAGACAATCGAATACGGGTTTCTGGAGAGGTAGACACGAGATGACTGACGATACCAAATATTGCTAGGAAATAGAAAATAAACCTCAAGCTGCTAGTGGACTATATATTCATCTCCAATCGACTGAAACAAATTGTTTTGTTTAGCTGGATCTAGGTAATAACCCCTCTTCAGATATTTAAATAACGCTAAAATCACATTTTGTCTGACAGCCCCCTGCCATTTCAGTTCAGCTATCTTAATATATAGATCCATCCTTGGCTATATTTGTCTTTATTCTTTTCTCGTTGTGACTTGTATCTAAACCAATTTGGAAGTTTATTTGGTCGATGTTAAAGAATCATCTCCGAATCCTGAAACCCAGGCATTATCTACCGTTAGAGGTTTTGGTTCATTGGATTTTCTTATCCTAGCAGAAGAGACTCTTTGGTTTTGTTTTGCGTGCTTATTGTCCTCGTTCTTTCGTTCACCAAATCATAAAATCAATCTTTTATAGCAAGTCTTTTATGCAATTTCCAGCGAGAGCTGCTGAAGTTATCTCCAGTCTGATAGACCGAATAAAGATTCTATTCTTAAGCCTGGGTGCCCCCTACTTTTTGTTTGAACACGTTAGTGCTGATACATTTTTCACAGCTTATATATGCAGCCTTTTCAAGGGAAGTACCTCCATCCAGCTAACCCTTTTTTCAAGTTATGGCCTAAGGGCGTTAATTGCAGTTCTCCAGTAACTAACTGAGCAAACGGCCTACAAGTGTTTCTGCTGTAGCCGCATGCTCTATGGATGCTTTCATGGCGTGATTCTAACTAAACTGTTGACGATGATATCATAGTTTAACTAGGTATGCGGTTCGTCGCTAATGAACTTCCGCGAAAACTCATTCTTCGCTCCAGCTGGGTGCTTTCAAACTTATTTTCTTCTTAGACTGATACAGTTACTTATCTGTACTTTCAGTACCGGAGGTTACTTTGATTATGGAAATTATTTAGGGTTAAAAGGTGTTACTTTGACACCTTCCCTTGAGTCTAGACGCCCATTGGATATAGCCTGGCCTAAGATATGGTTTTGTTCTTCTAGTTGTATACGTGGACCTTACAGTGTTGCAAATGCAGGGAGGTGCGTTGACAATTCCTGGATTTTGTCTCCCCAAGGCTCTTCAACCTGTGCTGCAAATATTTCTTCAAGTAAGTTTTCAGTTTCTCATCTTTCCAGCATATTCATGGATAATCTTGTCAGGGACGACTAAAACACTAGCAGGCTTCTTGAAGTTCGATATAAAGGTATTGCTTTACTTCGAATGCGCTCGAACTGAAGATTGTCCGCTGACTGCAGGGCCTCATGAGTGGATCTGCTGAATTAAGAGAGCAGGCTGCGGAGGGTCTTGGAGAACTTATTGACGTTACCAGTGAAGCAGCTCTGAAACCTTTTGTCGTGCCGATTACAGGGTAAGTCCAGCTGAACACCAAGTTCTGGCAAGGTTTTAGTTGTGAGAAGTTCTCGTAAGCTGTCTGGCGTATAACAGGCAACGCTATGCGTTATTTCCAAATTATCCGGATTCCCATATATATTCCATATCCCATATATACTCCCATATATTTCCAAATTATCGAGTGTGTTGCTAGTGTCATCCAGGGAATTGACATGTGCTTCCTGATGTTGCTTACAGACCTCTTATCCGAATCATTGGAGATAGGTTCCCTTGGCAAGTGAAGAGTGCGATTTTAGCAACTCTTGGAATAATCATCAGTAAAGGTGGCATAGCTCTGAAACCCTTCTTGCCGCAGCTTCAGACCACTTTCATCAAATGTCTTCAAGACAATACAAGGTATATCATAACTCTTGGAATCCAGGTCGTGTTTGAGCAACACATGCGTTAAGGTTTTCTCCACTGTGATACATTTTCATGTCTTATACTGTCTGCTGTGTGAACTATCATGTGTTTACTCCTTTTATTACCTTTTATTAGACGTTTATTTATCTTAGTCCTTCATACCAGCATCAGGGCTGTTGGAGCATGTAGGCTCGGAAATCCTAGTGGGGTAGCAAGTGCGTTCAGAAGCTAGTGCATAGATTATGATGGAGATGTGTATACGTTGGCATAGATATCTCAGACCGTAAACACTAACCGAATTGGTATTGATTATTCAGGGCTGTACGAGCGCGAGCAGCATGGGCGCTTGGCAAGCTCACAAGTTTAAGTGCTCGCGTTGATCCTCTCGTTGGTGATCTTCTTGCTGGTTTGCAGGTTGCTCTCTTTACCTTCTTAAACCCCCGGTGCCCCAAGAAATAGTCCTGGTAACCAGCAGGACCTCATTTTAGGGGTTCACTAAAATTAATAATATATATAAACTTAACCGTTCAACTAAAATGATTTTGCTGATAAAACTTTCTTGCGAGAATGGAATTTTGAGGGAGAACTTAAATGAGAGCTCTCTACGAGCTACGAGAACTTAAATCAGAGCTTTACAATATGTCATTCACTTCAAAACGAACTGTCGAATATCGATGGAGAAATGTATGTGGTTCCTTGGAACAGAACAGGATATTCTCTCTACCCTGAAGTACACGGGGAGAAAAAGAATATTCCTTTCCCTGCTTTTGTACCCGCACTCGGAGATTAATAGTCCTTTATATCCCCCGTATATATAGGGGAACTTGATTTCGGTTTAACGCTCAGGAATTGAAGAACTTTGCGTTGATGGGGGAAAACTTCCGAATGGATTAGTTTGGCAAAACATGGCTTAATCTTTTCGGATTTAACATGTGGACAGGCATCTGAAGGAGGTGTCAGGGAGGCCATGCTGACTGCCCTGAAAGGTGTGATGAAACATGCGGGGAAGAACATAAGTCAGCCCGTATTGGAACGAGTTGTAGCAGCCTTAGAAGAGCTCCTGCCCTCGGATGAAGATGAAGTGAGGGGCTTGTCAGCGAGAACACTCGGCATTGTATCTCAGGTTTGCTCTCGTGCTTAAGTTCCGATAACCGCCATCAGTGAAGCCTGTCTACGGTTAAAAGGACAGTTTCAGTTGTTTATCTGGTCTTTCTGGAGTTTATTTTCTGCATCCTGAAACGTACCCCATGTCCTCATAGTACATAGCTTTTCCATTTGGCACTTGGTCACCTTCAAGGAAAAGACTTGTACGTTCTGCTGACGATTATAAATGACGAACGGCATGACAGTACGTCGGAGACGCGGAGCTCTGGAAGTTGGTCGAATCATCAGCCACTGGCTCCACTGCAGCCTGGGCCCTGCGGCATGGCACAACTCTCGTGTTGGCTTCAGTGCTCAGAAATTCTGTTAGTAGAGTTTGTGAGTCTTCAACTTCGCTGTCGATAGTGGTGGGAGCCATCAAAGCCAGGGCAAAAGATGACAAGGTCAGATATAAGTATCTGTCCGTTTAGATTGTTTTGGTTGAATTGCCTTTCAGTAATTTCGCCAAATACCTGGACTATTAGATATCCCGAACGGGATTTCTGAGAAGACATCATTGAAAGTGTGTTTGGTTGGATCTACACTAGGTGCCTGTCCGAGAAGCGGCGGCGAAAGCCTTGGGTCGGTTCCTAGTGTACCGTGTGCGAGATGGACCATCTCGAGCCGAGTTGTTGCCAATTCTAGTCAACCTTCTACGAGATGACTCAAGCGACGTTCGCAGAAAGGCTTTGAGCGCTTTGAAGTCAATTTCCAAGGTTTTGTATCGTTTAACACAGCTTGTTCAGTACTTGAGTCGAAGGCTATATAGGTTCTCCCGGAAGTCCATCTCACTGGGAAGAACAGGGAATTTTACTTATGAGGAAGTTGTTGTCGAAGAGCTACCAAATCAAAGCGGAACGTGGTTGTTGCATCTTTGCAGGCAAATGGCGAAGTTCTAGGTCCTTATTTGCCGACCTTAGGTGCAGCTGTGGGGGATTGTTTGAAGGACTCTAGCACTCCAGTTCGCTTAGCCGCCGAACGTTGTGCAGCTCACGTTTTCCAACTTGCCAAAGGTACTAAATGTTGTCCTTTATTTCTCTTCTTCCTCCGTGCTTAGCTAATAGAGAAGTTGTTCTTTGATCCTGGTGTACGACTGAGAAGATTATCTGTACCTTCAGGTGGAGATAACGTCCAAGCATCACAAAAGTACATTACAGGGCTGGACGCGCGAAGAATATCAAAGCAACCTGAGTTCAGGTTTGATACTGTCTATTGGTGCTTGCTTTCTTCGTCCTGCTTGCGTCCCTCAAAGCTGCTGAGACTCTGTTGGAATGATATATAATCCTCAGCTTCACCAGGTTGTACGATCCTGTCTGTTCCCTGAATCCTTCACTTTCTATATTGTCTAAATTTCGTATTTGGTTCAATTCTGCTCGTCGGCTTAAGAAATCCATGTTGTTGCAGTGACATGAGCGAGGACAGCGAAGGAGATGCACCCCAGTGATCGGGGGTGTACCAAAGCTCTATACTTGTATCTTCAACCCGAGTGATGGCGTTTGTACCTCATGAAGTGCGTCGCGTGTGCTTTTAATGTACAATTTGCGACTCAGGTTAAGGGCAGCAATTTTGTGATCTTGCCGGAAATGCGGTGGTTATCTGTCATAGTTTTGCGATTCTCAGAGTGTGCGTAGTGTACACACGTGAGCGGAAAAGAAGGCGTGTCTCTGGTACATTTGTGGGAAACGAATAGGCGCCACGGATCAGAGCTTTTTTTCTCGAAGTGATTCGAGTGGATTATAGCAAGAGGAGCAAACTGAATAAAGAGAGGCACGATTGCAAACTGAAGTTTTCGTGCAAACCTACATACTTACGATCGATGTGTGCACATGTTTCGTGGTTTGAGTTCGCATCCAGTAGCTACTCCTTTCAGACAGCAATGGGAACCAGATCCGTGACTGCAGTGGCTTGGCATGGTTTATTGATTGATTGCTATGACATTCATCTGCAATCCAAACTGCAGTATTTATTTCGGAAAGAAATTTTCTTGACACGGGCAGCCTCCGGAACATGTTTGTTGCACATCCCATAACTCTACTGAAACACGACCACGAGTAAAGCCGAGTTATAGCCAGATGCCATAGCCAGATTATGTACCGTGATTGTGTATATTATTGCCAAGTTATAGGCAGATTATGCATATTATGTACAAGGTATAGCCAGATATAGGAAGATAAAGTACCTAGTTGGACCTGTTGCTCCGTTGAGAATTTTAACCTGAATTTAACAAGAAATTATGCTGCTGTTCTAAGTTGTATCATCGAGTTGATATGGCCGAGTTGGTCTAAGGCGCCAGATTAAGGTTCTGGTCCGAAAGGGCGTGGGTTCGAATCCCACTGTCAACACAATCAGTATTTTTCCTGTTTTTCTCTCCGATTATCTTTTCCCTGTATACGAGGATACAAGGAAACTGAAAGGTTCCGGTTTCTTCAGGACTGACTCAAACTACGTTAGTCTGGTTTTGAGCTTAACGCTGGTTCTGCGTTTTAACCGTTGACAAAGTATGATCGTCATCACCAAACTCAATCTCGGCTGCACTCCTTTCACTCTGTTCGCCCTTAGAAACCTGGATAACAAAGTTTCTTTCATTACATTACAGTTTACCAACACCTCACGAAACTACATTTGGCTGGCGAAATTAGTTAAGTTACATCACAAAACATTTCACGAAGTTGCGTTTGGTCCTGGACAGAGTTTGAGCACGTGACTTTCTGGTTGTTTTCCCATCCGTCCACCAATAGAACATCATGTTAGTTACCTATCATGATGGACCTCTCTGTTACTTCAAAACTCTATTCCCCATAATATACCTGTTGTCTGGAGTAGAAATATTTAACTTACATTTATATGTTTCTTTAGGTAACTTACATTTATATGTTTCTTTAGGAAGTTCTCCCAACAATAACGAATAGTTCTATTACCGAACGTCATGTTTTCATGAGATTGCGTGCAAGAAAATATTGTCTTCAGATTGTAACATGGTTTCATCCCGATGCGTATTCAAAGAGGATGGTTCAGTTCACTGAAAAGTGCATCACTGAAAGATATATTCTAGTGATTTATCAAGAACCTGTTGATAAGTTAGTTTCTAAACTTTTTCAAGGAGGAAGTTTCAGCATCTCTCTCCTTGCTTGAAAACACTAACTTGCTACAAAGTCTAAGACCTAGGCCGCAATTGCAGTTTTATCATAACTTTTCAGTTTCGGGACTTGGAGATGAGGGTTGATAATAAGCGAATAGCACACAGTTTCAGTTTCGAATGGATTGGACCGTCTGCCGTATATATAATCTGGCGTTACGCGAGATGGGTCTCTAGAGAACATTCCGGATCAATTCAAGAATTTTTGTGTGAGAACAAGGTCCACATAAGCTGACGATGTGAATGAGACTGAAAGGTTACAGATGCGATCCGAACACAGTTTGGGGACTAAAACATTTACCTGAACTGCTACAGTTTTGTAGGTTCGGAGTGATCTAGTTTTTTCCATTAATCTATGTTAATCTAAACTGAAACTGCAGGTGTTACTTAGCTCTATGTGCTTCTCTTTTTCACCAGAAGTTTATTTATTATTTCTCCTTGACATTTCAAAAAATAAAAATCTATCCTCGAGAACACAAGATTTTTATCAGCTTGCATGCAAGATCGTCTTAGATTGCACAATTTTGTGCAAAAATATCATCTTTTAGAGAAAGTTCAAAAATTTATTTATTCTAATTTAGAAGGTGTAATATTAACGAAATAATTATTCCTTTTTTCTTATTATTGAAAGAAGCAGAATATAAAAAGACGAATTTTTCAATCTGCTAAAATTCGATGTTTACATTCTTCAAAAGGATAATTCAGTTTTACCACCATGTTCTCTTTATCACATTCATAGTTCGTGAGGAGACGTGGATGCTTCTCTTCGCAGAGCCTATAGAGAATACCGGGAGAAGTACCCACGAAATAAATACACCACCCATAAACCATGTAATCCGAATATGAGCACATTTACCGTAAAGCCTCAAGTGTGAAGAAAAGCTTGTCTGACACTCTTCAAGAAGCGAAGGAAAACGTGTACCGTAATGCTTGATATTATCGCACATAAAATATTTGATTAGAAGTCAAAACGTGAAACATCACCATATTACAAGATTTTGATTTTATTATCTGCACGATTATAAAATCAAAATCTATGAAACTATTCTATCAGTTCAGTATAGTATAGAGTCTTGAAAGAATAGTCTCTGAGATTATAGAGTACTATACTCTATATACATATTACGTTAAAGTTGAGAGGTAACGCTAAAGGAAGTAAATTCTCTAATGACCTCATAATGCAAATTTGACACTTGCATGCCTTTTTTGATTAATTTATCGTGTATTTGTTGCACGATAAAAACAAGCAGTACAGTAGTGTGAAGAGTTTCTAGTTTCTCAAATACAGCAGGTTTCAGATTTCACGTAGTTATCTACTTCTGAAAATTTGGAAGAAACTTGATCCATTTGTTATAACAATTTGCCAGAGCAATAAAACTAATATTATGTGGAGAATACAGTCATGTGAAGAACTTGGAACTATCCAAAGGTTCTAATTTCTGTAGTACAGCAGTGAAGGCAGTCTTGAGGTTTTTCTAGTTTTGCCGTGTTAGAAGAAACTTGATGTAATCGGCACCCTTGCATATTATTCACCTCCTTCATCTTTCTATGGAGGAGGTAAATATGCATAAGATTAATTTATTATCTAATCTTTCATCTTTCTTTGGAAGAGGCAAATATTCACAGAATTAATTTATTATCTAACTTTACTTTTGGAGAAGCATGTTCGTGACTATAAATACAAATATGCTTTATGTTAGATTTTCATCCTCTTGAAACTTCTATCCATTCCATGACATTACTATACATAACTGTTTCTGCTTCTTCCACTCTACTAGACCTACACTCTTTCCTTTGGAGATACAAACATATCTTTCTATAAATCTCAGAGCAGTCCACATCTTGCAGACTTCAGAGATCTCACTGGTCATACAACACTTCTCTACATTACAAGTTTCTGGCCACTGCTCTCAGTGTTTCGCTCTTTTCTATCGCTACTATAGTTAGAAATACGACTTGTTTCGACATATGAGTCTTGCTTCAGCCATTATCCGCACATTGTACTTTCGGAACAGTATGAAATAAACCTTTGAAAATCTCCTCAGGCAGGTGACATTGGATTCTTGCAATTACTGAGTTCCCTTGCAGCACATTTTCTGCCTTCAGTCTTTGACACAAAACACGAGTGTATACCACCCCACATATGATTCACGGTTTTTGCTATAGACGAGATGAATACAGCTTCCGATGAAAACAGTGATCACGATGAAAATAGCAGCACCCTTTTACTAGGCGGATCATAACAGCCTGCCTGAAATTTTCTACGGAGTCTACGGATTCGCGAGGAAAGAGAGATGAAAGTAATGCGTCAAGTTACCAAATACCGTACGTAAACTGTATCGGTATTTCTTGATTGTACCGTCGTAACACACCTTAACCACATGACTAATTTAAAATATACTTGTGTAAAAGGATAAACTAAGGCGCTCGAAGCTGTATTTAACATGAGAGCCCGACACTGAACCAGAACGAGCGACTAGTCTCGTATAATATAAATATGCATCTAAAGTGAACATCTGCCAAGAAAGAAGAAAAGGACAAGCGACAAAAGAGGAAGCAAAATCCATTGATTATCATTTGTTCTAAGACTTACTTTGTAGAATCTTTTTACAATATTGATATGTTTTATCAGTATGTGATATGTGAGTACGAATAATTATAGTTCGCGTTGAATCCTTATGCCAAAAGAAAAGAGTAGAGTTTACTGCGAACTTGTATATTTTACAAGTGAAGCCGAAAAACAGTGAGCCGACTTTAGGATACAGTTCGTAAAGCTATGTCCAAAACAAAGTTGAGTAGAGTTAGCTGGAACATGTACAGTTTACAAGTGGCAGTGAAGCGAGAAACACGAGAACCAACTTTAGAGTACCAAGGAAGACACACGTACAATTGTTGCATGCTCGATGCAAGAGAAAAACCATAAGTGTTGACTCGACTCTCGCACTTCAGAAGGTACAAGACGTGGAAGCTAAATACATCAATTACTCAGACGTCTAATTTAATAACTAACTCTTCCTGCCGGAAGGGTTAGGTATTAAATTAAACAAACATGCATATTTCCTCCTTTTCCTAACTTGGAAGAGGTGAATATTCATGCTTCTCGCTAAAATGAATAAGCATCCCAAACTTACCAGCGTTGCCGAACGACAAGGAGAAAATGAGACGTTCTTTTTTGTCTCAAAGACTGTTGGCTCACAGCCTTCTAGGGTAATCCATGTGGCTTCTGCTGTTAATACGTTCTTTCAACTTTTCATCTCAGTCTGTTCGCTGTCACAACTTTCAGGTTGTACCAGATATCTTTTTTCTCGCTGTTGTGAGAGTTTCTGTTTCTCTGTGTACATGCTGCTTGTGATTTTGTCTTGTTGCAGATGCGGTACTCGGCTGTTCTCGCTGCAGGGGTCTCAATTTTTTTCTAATCGGGATGTGTCACTGTTTTGTGTTGAGATAGTTCGTACAAGAGATACAGACGACCAAGACACAGACTGCCGATGCCGCTCGTCTGCTGTTCCTCGTCGTCTTACTACCATCGTCATTTCTTCTTCTTGCAGACGTGGTACGCGGCTGCTGTTGCTGCAGAGGTCCAGATTTCTTTCTAATCAGGAGGTGCCACTATTTTGTGTTGGGACATGGCCATGTGTATGATGGTCATTTCTCATCGCGGTCGTTTGTACAAGGTGCCGAGATAGACAGCAGCGGGACGGAGAGCGTCACTCTCGCTCAGTTTTGACTGAAGGACTGCGGCTGCTCGACGTGCTGCTGCTCTATGTTGCTTCGCTGCCGTCTTTTTCTTAAAGGAAACAGTCTTAAAGTGGACCTTGTCTACAAAGACTGCGAGGATGGCGATGTGTACTTCCACACCTGGTACACACACCTGCCATCTCTATTGTCCACGGTACACGAGATGGAATTCCATCTCCATCCGTGCTACTTGGCTTCTTCTTTCACGTCTTTCGCATGTTGTTTTCGCTTCGAATATTGTCGTGTCATTCGTCGTCATTCCTATGTATGTACTTGTCTTTCATATCTTTGAATGTTCTTTGAATCAATATGCATTCTTTCTAATGCATATTGATTCTGAACGCGAGGACACGACTGCTCATGAGAAAAGTCACAATCTTCAGCTCTCGTCTTCTAGTGCTCCATCTAACCCCGTGCTTCTGTCATCTAGCCATGTGCTTCTGCCATCCACCTCTCAGCTCTTGCTTTCTAACGCTCCGTCCAGTCCCGTGCTTGTGTCATCCAACCCTCGATCTCTTCTACGGTCAATCGAGTCTTTTTATGAGCACAGATTCAAAAAGTACAAGTGCCAAGTTGATTGATTTGCTCTTTCATCGATTCCTCTTCCCTATCCATTGCTATCTTCTGGATTGCTCTCCTTCTCTGAAATGCAATTGTACCTCATTAGAAGCTAAGTGTAGATCAAGTTTTGTTTTTGCTTGAAACCCAACCAGCTTGCTCCTGGTTGGATTAGATTATGTGAAAAATTTTTATGTTTTTTCAAAGACAACCGAGTGCTTTCGGTGTATAATAAGATCTTTCTTATATATCGACTCCAAAGACTTGTGGCTGATCCTAAAAGACTGTCGATCCAATTACTTCTCCTATCCAAAATTCATTCGGAACGAAGGTCGGTTGTTTCCTTTGTATACAACAGAAATCTTTAAGTTACGTCTGCAAAGCACTGAACACCAGATTGTATAGAAAGGGTTGCAAACATATCCTCTATCTATCTGATGTAAATGCGGCAAGCCGCACGTGCGAGACGTGCGACCAATCCATCAGTTCCTCGTTCGAAGAAACAACACTCTCCAAAATTCTTGAAGTGTTTGTCATTGTTGGTCAGACTGGTGGGGACCTTGTCTTGGCATGTTGGGGCTCGTTATGGGTTTAAGGTTTAGGGTTCATGATCCATTTAGGGTTTAGCATCCATTTAGGGTTTAGCATGCTTAGACCAAGATGCATGGAAGATGGAGTATATGCATGGAAGCATGAAAGATGGAGTATATATCTTTTTTCTTTTGCATGCAAGATGGACTTCTGGGAACTTTGCTTGTTTGTTGAGCTCATAAACAAGATTATATTTTTTTACAAGTGTTAGGTAAACTTGGAAACACAGGAGGAGCCGAACATAAATGATAACTCCTCTCGACATAAATGATAAACGGAGCACAAACAAATGCACTCCACAAGGTATATATGCAAGTCATTGATCGTCACTACTAGGTGAAAAATCTAAAGTTTAATTTATTACTAACGAGACACGTGTGTTTTCTTAATATGTACCGTTATATGACTCTAAGCTTGGCATGCTTTCCGTCCATTCTCATCATTCTCGATTGGATCAGTGTGCAAATCTGACATGTGTTCCGGCGTAACGATCATGCTGTCCTCGTCCGGACATGCTCCTTGTGGACCTTGTGCATCCAAGGGTGGGTACCTGGATAAACAAGAGATTTTGCCATTATGATAGGAAGTGTAGGATGACGAAATTGATGAGACTAGTAGTAATCTGCAAGATAGAAATCTATCAGAAGGAAATTAGGACGTAGCATTAGCCCATTGTCATCATATCTGTGTCATATTGTTTTTGTTGTGGCGTAGCAATAGCGCCGGTTTCGTTATCATTTGCTCCATGTAGATTAGATCGCTTTCCTCCTACTTTGTGCATCTGTCTAGATTCTATCCCCATGCCTGTCTGCAAGTACAGTGGTTACTAATTGTAATTAGTTTTGGAAAATAATTAGATCCGAGTAAAATATATCATGAAAGTCAGTCTGGTTATTGTTTGATTTTTTTTTAGGTCTCTTTTTTTGTGAGGCACATCATGAGACGTCTTTTTTGTAAGACACATCAGAGTCTTGATTTATCTGTTGGTCTTGTTGCGCATCTACTCGCTGTCTGCTAAGTTGCTTGACTAGAACTCTGCGATGTTGACACATTAGCAAATAAGTGCAGCGTCCTTAGTGCCAGTTTAATTACGGCATGCGTGAATCTAGTTAGACAAAAGGAAATTTGGGCAGAGAATTGTGAAGGTCGAGCCAAAATTATTTATTACTATGTGGGAGAGAAATTTGTCATCATCTTATGATGACATGGTGGTGAGAATTCGAGTATAGAGAAAGAGGTTATGGGTTCAAATCCTTTGATGTCACTTTGAAGCTGTGACCAAAGACTGCAGTCTTAGAGTCCTTGGGGCCTTACTGTTATGTTCATTATGACGCAGTCTTAGGGTTCTTGGGGCTTTATCGTGATGTTCATTTTGACCAAGGATCCTTTCTTAGGGTCCTTGGTGAATCCAATGTCTTAGAAAAAAACCCTTTCCTCCATACGCTAATTACTTCATGCCACACGCTTCAAAGTTAATTAATCAGACACGAGGACTCATTAGTCTGTTAATCCATGTCAACATTGTAAGATTCGACGATGATCCTTGTGCAATTGGTAAGACCTTGTACCTTGGTGGAGGTTCTTTGCTCGCTATAAATGTGCTTGATGAGTCGAGTCTCCTGCATCAAAACAAGTCGATCTCATAAACATGATGATCACTGTAAATTATTTAATGACCATTGCAAAAAAAATGGTGCTCCTCAATGTACCATTTAAGTGACAAATGCTCCCACTGCTGTAAATTCCATCGCGAGAGGGCTCTACATGCAGTTCTAGTTCATACTACTTAGAACTCCACCGCACTTCTTGTTGATTCGAACTACTTCTGATAGTTTTGGTAGTTTATTTTTACCGAGTCAGAATAGTTACATCTAATTGTGTTATGATATTTTACTATCACCGCACTATCGTGCAACATTTTTGGTTTTGTGTTAGACTTTTAAGTTAAAAAAACCCACATCAGAAGTAAGACAAGCACTCTTATCCTCCGTCTACGAAGTGATAGAAGGTCGACTCAAATGGTGAGCACGACTCTTCTGTTTACTTCCAACTGTACGTCAGCCATGCATACATTTATGATCAATGACTTAGAAATGAAAGGACGGGCTGGATATACTCTAATAAACAGTTTACAAAATGATTTATCTGATTGTGACAATAAAGACGCTTCTCGAGAGCTCGATGTCATACATGCACTTTGGACTGTTTGAAGGTCACCTTCTCGTCATACTTAAAATCGATCGCATTTTCTTATTTCTGATCAATAGAGGTCATGTTTTATACCAAAATGATCAGAAAAGAAGACTCTACAATAATCTTTTGTTTATTTATTTATTTGAATATCTTAAAAAGATTCTAATATAATTTTCATAATTCAAGAGAAATCAAGAAAATCATGACTTGATGGACTATGGTGTGGTTTTTGAGTTTTTCAGAACCAGAATTCACTTTTCGGAAGAGGATTGGAGATGAAACATGATTTACCAACCAAAATGAGCAACAAGACGATCCAATACTCTCAAGCTTCATAAAAATAATCGCATTTAATGAAAGATATGAGAAAACAATAATGTTTTCAATTCTTGTTTCTTTTTTAGCATTTGATAGAGCACTAAGTGTATATTTGTGTGATGTTTGGTGTAATCAGGAGATACAACTCATAAATATGCTTCTAAAAGATCAAAAGTTGAATGGAAATCTGAACATGAGAAGCTTTTCTGGATATGTATGAAGAGGTTTATTTTTTACATTGTAACCAAGACAATATGAGTCTAGACCAATGACGAGTATTAACCACTCTTTTGAACCAAGAGACAAACTTATCATTTGAGTACTTAATACTCAGGAATAAGTTGATAACTTGGTCCGAAGATATAAGACCGGAAAAGCCAATCAAGAAAAAATCGGTGCACAACCAAGTTCATGGGAGTATTATGAACAAATGCATCGGATTAGAGGTCCTTCATCTAAAGAACAAAGCATTCTTGGGGTCTGATGGTGGTAGTGATACTCCTCTTCATAGCTTTGTCGATTTGAGCAATGAAGATCTTAGAGATGTGTTTTCCGAGAACGAGTGTCAGTCGAGTGAACTTCCTTCATTTGTTGACCTCTTGAATGATTCTCAATCATCTCAAAGAGAAAAAGTTATTGATATGTCGAGGAGAGTCCTTCTTAGGAAGGGCGAGCCTTATAACTGTGACTAATTACGAGGTAGAGATTGAAAAATATACAAGGACCAACCAGCTGACCTGCAACAGCCAAAGTCTCTCGCAAATACTAGTCTATATCTAACGTTGAATTCCTACTCAATAAAATCAATTCTCATTCACCAGAAGACAAATTCACCTTCAAACACAACAATAGATGAAATTAGAACTCCCAATGTTTTATTTCTCTTCTTGCGATAGCTAAAGTCCCTCACATATATCAGTTCATATCTGACACTCGATCCCTACTCAATAAGGTAATCTTTCATTCACCAGAAGGCAAATTTACTTCCAAACAATATAATAGATGAAATTCAAACTCCCAAAACTCTATTTCTCTTCCTGCGACAGTCTCACACTGAAATTCTCATAATCTGATCTCTTCAATCCTTGTCTTCTTCCTATGCGCTTTGACGACTCCCCTTGATGAAAAAAGTAGAATATCCTTCTTCGTGCGATGTCGGTAGTTTTCTACCCTAACACCTCAACTACACCCTAGCTAAGCTAAGGTCTTTATAAGCAGACTTGCATATCAACCAAGCAAGCCCCTTGCTAAGCTAAGCCCTTACTTACTAAAAATTTCTCGACTCTTGATGTCATCTCGATGCCACTTCAATTATATTACATGCCATCTGATGTAGACTAAAGTTACAGCTTTGATGTCATCTCGATGGTTATAATATAGACCATTCGATGTAAATCAAAGTTACAGATGTGGAGCCACCCCACAGGGCTTAAAGCCCTACATAGCCGCGGCAGGTAACTCTTGACCTATAATTGAAGTGGCATGCAGAGGCTTAGGTTATGAAGTCCATGATTAAAAATGGATATCAGTCCCCCGCCCTTAGATATGTAGGACGTAGCTACATATCCAACATAGATTCTCATCCAAGAGGTCAACATGCTAGATAGTGAACACAATTCAGGATGATTTGATCTTGAGACCTCTTCTTCCTAGGTGGGCGCCTCTACCACTGAGGATAGCCTCTGTTCCTAAACTCATACATAACCTTTACATTCTTTACTAACTTTCTCTACGTCAACTTTTCCGTATAGCTCCATTTTTAATGAATGAAGAGTCAAAACTATAGTACTCACTAACACTTACGCACTTGTACCTTCAGATTATAGACCCAAGTCATGAGCCATAATCGATAGATTTCTCTCTTTCGTATTTTTCATAACTTATAAACTGCACTAACTATTGCACATGACGTTATTTCTCGCAATTGAAGGCACGAGGTCACTCTCCTCAACAAGCTCTACATTTTGATACTTTTACTCTTCTTCAAAGTGATACTTTAGCTCACTAGGAGGCAGCTTGTCTAGCTCAGCCCTGGCTTAGCTCCTACAGAAGTACACGTGAAATATAAAGCTGTAGCAAAGAAGTTGAAGCTAGTGGCGACTCGATTACTTATGGATTCACATCATCATATAGAGTCAGCAGCCACTGAGCTTGTACTTAGAAATCCTGCATAGATAAGACATCAGTTTACTCGGGAGAGTAGCTCTAGATAGGAGGGGTGATTTCTTGACTCATGTAGACTTTTGAGCAGATGGTTGTTAGCCATGGTAAAGCATTTTCTTTCTCAGCTGAGGAGATCGGTTGTGTGGATCCTAGTGTGATAGCTCTGATGATTATCTTCACTGTTTCTCACATACCTTGGGACTTGAAGTCGATTTCAGTCCCTCGTGCTCTGCTACCACAACTCATTGAGCTATTGAAGGAGAAGATGCGGATTGGTATCTTGAATCATCTATAGCTCCATACTCTAGCTGATGGTTCACAGTGCATAAGAAGACAAGAGCTTTACGCTTTATTCAAGAATTACAACCTACCAACAACGTCACGATTCAAGACGTTGAGACATGACCTGTGGTTGATGAGATAGTAGAGGCATTTGCTGGAAGGTCGGTCTATTCTATTAGAGATCTGTTTTCAAGTTACGATCAGTGTTAACTTGCTTTGGAGAGTAGAGACTTGACTACTAGACGTACACCTTTGAGATTGATGCGGATGTGCATCCTTCCTCAGGGAGCAACAAACTCGGTAATCCATATGCAAAACGTGATGCATAAGGTGTTACGGGAGTTTGTATCTAAAGTCAACCACTATTCCATTTCTTG
Source organism: Asterella californica (assembly GCA_036924285.1). Lineage (NCBI taxonomy): Eukaryota > Viridiplantae > Streptophyta > Marchantiopsida > Marchantiales > Aytoniaceae > Asterella > Asterella californica. The sequence goes on from JAYKYS010000013.1 coordinate 3,183,914, forward strand.
ATGATATCTCCATGAAAGGCTATCTCGTAGAAGACAAGGACGAAACTATGACTTCTGATGGTTGCAGAAAGTTTACTGCACGTCATATTCAAGATGTGGGTCGGATTCTAACACGTTTGGAGGAGGTATACCTCACTCTATCAAGTACTAAATCTCGATTTGGAATGTCAGACATTGTGGTGGTTAGTCATTTGTGCGGTACTTTTGGGAGATGGTCAAACTGGGAGAAGGTAGATGCCATAGCAAGGATAGCAGATTGTACAAATATCGCTGAGATTTGATGTTTCTTAGGGGTTTGTGTGTTCTTTCGCGTGATTCTGTATTATGCACATGTTGCCGAGTCTCTATATACACTTTTGAGAAAGGAGAAGAGGTTTACTTGGTAGCAAGACCATCATGAGATAATGGAACGACTGAAAGAGATTCTAAAGTCTCCAGTTGTACTAAGGAGACTTAACTATGAGAGCGAGAGACTTGTGATACGAACTGTGGTGCCTTTGAACCTTTTTACCAGCTTTCGAATGCTTTATGTTAATTTCAGGGCAGGCAAGTTTTTGCCATTTTTTTGTCTTTTTTTGTCAATTTTTGGATAATAGATAGTTATTCACAATGAAATCAAGATGTGCTAATTCTTCTCTCCTCTTGTCGTACGATGTATCTCTGGGCACACCATGGTATATAAGATCATTCCCAAGCTTAAACAAAGAAGTGTTTTGAACGCCCAAAGACTTCCATCATGGAAATGACACAGGAACTCCATGCGGAGGTCATGGCACTTCTCATCGAGTCGAAAAGCGATTGGTAGTTGGTCAAGAAGATGCAGATGGTGTATGGTTTGTTTCTAGATAGCCCGAATCTTGACAAACGAACAACATAACTATCATCAAGTGAAGCGTGAATTGTGAGGAGCTGTTACTTCTATGAAGATAGATCGAGAGTTTTTTATTGGAGCTCGTATGATTTTAGAAACAGATTGTTTACTTTTGCTTGGTATGATAGCAAACTGCAATATGTCAAACATAGCAATGTTATCATGGATTGCTTACATCCGGAGTCTGAACCTTGAGCTGAAACACATAATCGAGAGAGAAAATATAGCAGCAGACATGTTTTCTAGGACTCGCTATGTAGATGAGGATGAGACGATAGCAGATCTGAGGATGAAGAGAAGAGAAATGTTTGATGCCATGTTGGTTAGCAAACTTCAGACTTGGAGCCACTACTGTTCAAAGAGGAATTCTACACGAGAAGATTGCATGACATTGGGTTCTATCTGAATTTTGTAAACAGACGGGAGGGTTCAAGTGATGCAGAGTTCAACGAGATAAGAAAGAAGACATATGATTACTTGTTACAAGATGGGTATCTTTGGAAGCGTCTGAAGAGAAGAGATAGAGCGCTTCTACGAGTTACAAATGATCTGCAATCCAAGTAACAACTTATGAAGGAGTTTCATGACACCTTCTGGGTCAGACATCAGGGAGCTTGTGCTACCTACACCTAAAAGAGTGATATTGGTGTAAAAGTTTGTATCAAGATGTGGTGAACTTTGTGACCTCATGCATTGTCAGTTTTATTCGAGGGTGCGTTACAGAGATGGTCTAGTGTCTACTATCCGTCTAGTATTCACTTCCAATGGGTTCTTGATTTGGTGGTGATGCCTCTAGGGTTATGAGGTATGAGGTACTTGGTGTTGACTTGTGAAGATCTCTCCAACTTTGTAGAAGGACGAGTTCTGAGGACGAAGATCACAGAAGATATATGAGTTTTTTCTTGAGGACACTATCTCTAGATATGGATCTATCGAAAGATTACGTGTGGACAGAAAAGAGTTACGTGGTATAGAAGTGAAGGAGTTCTTTGCTCGATACGAAGTGAAACTCAAGCTCACTATTGTCATGAATCTAGAAAGGATTGTTAAGAGCGAACGAGAGCATCCATTGATTGTTCAAGTCTTGGTAAAGACATGTGATGATAAGCATAGAGAGTGACCTAGGTTGCTCTCTTTGCTATGTGGGCTGACAAGACGACTCATTGCACTACTACTGGATACATGCCCATTGAACTGATGCTGGATCATAAGTCGATTATGCTAGTAGAGGATGACTTCCCTGCATGGACTACTTTATCATGGGAAGACGGAATAGATTTTGTACAACTTCTTAAACTTCATATCAGGTAGTTAGAACATAGAGAGGAGGATCTTATAGAGACACAATAGAAGCTGAAAGAGGCTCGTCTCAAGAATAAGGACATGTTTGACAAGACCCATAGGCTCCGACCAAAATCCATACACGCTAGAGATTGAGTTTTGGTGTATGACAATATTACTTGAAAAATTTATCCATGATAATATTGGTACTCTAGAAACCAGCACTCTACATTTTGAAAATTTTCTAGGACACCGGTGGTTTGGTCCATATATTGTCTCAAATGTACATCAGAATGCTACTTATTCTGTGCAGGAGCTTGATGATACACCTTTAAGATTTCTTATCGCCGGTAAGTGCATCCAATTGTTCAGAAAGAGAAGAGAGCCTGTTGAGCTAACCAAATTTTTGGAGTCAAGACATATCATGAATATTGATGAACATCTTCTATCTAATGGAGACGTTGAAGATGTTGAAGACGTTGAAGAGAACGATAGCAACTTAGAGAGTCTTGAGAACTAGTGAAAGAGTTGGTACATACCGGAGGATGTGCAAGTTTGAAGGGGGTGAATGTCGTGATATAAGATGTCCCGTACGATGAAACATGTCTCTAGAAAACACCCGCTTGATGTTTTCATAAGAAGCTGCACTCGAGCTTACCAAGCTGAGTATTCTTGACGAGAGCCACACCAGCAGATTGCATCCTTCTGTCTACTCTCTTGTCTCAAAATGATATTGCAAGTACAAGACAATCTCCTCGTAGACTTTACGAGAATGGATGAGGATCACCACCCTACCTCCCATCTGCTCCATCATCTTATCTACATAATCTAACCAACGAACAAAAGACTATGCATCAACAAATTCCTCGTACACACCAAATATCATCTCTTCTTCTTTCAGAACTCTTGTACAATGCAGATCTGCTACATGCCTCCTATCTTTACAATCAAATCTTCTACTCGTGTAAACTCACTCCAATCATCAGAACTAAAACTCGTCAAACCAGATCTCCAACTCTGTACACCATACAGACTCTCAAAATCTTGAGCAACCTCTTCATTAGCCCCCTATCTGATCATGATGGTTAGTAGATCCTTCACTCTTGCTATCTCATCCTACAAGAGTGGGTTATAAAAACCGTTACTTCTACAAATAGGAGAATCTCTCAAGGTTTATTTATTTCGTTCGTGGTTTGTACAAACGGTCAAAAATTGAACAGAACGTCTATCATCTAGACTACGGATCCTAGCATAGTGAGGTCCATCATCCATCATCTTGGTCTCTATCCGCACGGTAGTGATATAAGACTGACCAAGAATGACAAGATACGAAGCAGAAGATTGCACGAAGAAGTGATGATTTATATCCACATCATCTATCTTCATCCTCACACTAAGACAGCGTTGTATAGCTCAGCCTTCTGGTTGTTGGTAGCACGTAGCATCCAATCATTATTTAGTTCGATAGACGATTGTCCTCTCTGCATACCTCTCGTGACATTATGTTCATCTCATATCCGTGATCAACTGAAGCAACAACAGATTCAAACAAACCCCCAAGACGTACTCATGTAGCAGATGTAGCACGAGTCCATATCTCTTACTGAAGTCACTATCAGCAGCTAGGCTGTCCTCGTCAGTTTCTTCAACCTCGATAGTGTTGGTATCAGCAACCAACGCTTCTTGATGATATCTCTTGTTCCGCATCGTTCACAAAAGCTCCAATCATAATTGTCATCTGACTTTCTTCTTGCTCAAATATCACTTGTCTCTTATGTTTAATGATATCGATGATTAGCTCGTGAAACTCTCTCTTCGCAATACCAAGAACCTCCCGAAGAGAAAACTCAACTCGTGCATCCAGTATCCTTTGCTCCAGAATGCTCTTAAGATCAGTAGAAGTTTCAATAACTATAGTCAACTTGTATGTCGGTCCTTTCTTCTTCTCTTGGGTAATAAACCGTCTACCAGCAGTCGTTGGCTCCTGCTGAGACCTCTGCACGTCCTCCATCAGATCTGATGGAGGTGGAGGGCTTGAGAAGTAGACGATGCATCTTCTAGAGGAGTTGCTCGTCTCTTGGTGAATCTCCGTCCATCTCTAGTCTCCTTTGGAATTCCACTATCAAGCTCAGAGGCATCTCGTCGTCTCTTTTCTTCCACAAAAGCATCTTGCCAATGAACGTGTCTATCCGGGGGGCTGTAAGTCATGTGAGGTGGCTCCATAGCTGTAACTTAAGTCTACATCGGATGGTCTGCAATATAACTAAAGTGGCATCGAGATGACATCAAAGTTGTAACTTCAGTCTACATCGGATGACATGTAATATAATTGAAGTGGCATCGAGATGACATCAAAAATCGAGAAATTATTAATAAGCAAGGGCTTGCTTGGTTGATACACAAGTCTACTTATAAAGACCTTAGCTTCGTTGAGGTGTTAGTTGGGGTTGATCATTGTCGTTTTATTCAATCTTTATCTCGCAATTAATCACAGTTAGAAGGCTCGCTCTTCCAAAGAAGGACTTTCCTCGACAAAATCAATAACTTTTTCTCTTTGAGGTGATTGAGAATCATTCAAGAGGTCAACAAATGACGGAGGTTCACTCGACTGACACTCGTTCTCGGAGAACGCATCTGTAAGAGATGATACTTCCAGTGAGAGTTGTCTTGGGGTGATTGATAGTGGAGGTTGAGGTTTTCACACGAAGAAGAGATGAATCGTAAGAGCGGAAGCGCTGCTACTGCCTCTACAGCTGTTGCATCAACATTATTGTAGCACCTTTTACTGCACCTACGTCTGCAGCAACTGCAACATCAAGTCCTGATACTACTGAGATTTTGAAGATGCTTGTGACCCTAGTTCAACAACATCCGATCATCAAAGGGGGTGAGTTAAAATCTACAAAGGCTTTGCAAGTGATTGTGAATAAATGTGAAAGATTTGAAGGTAGAGATATTGAGTTGCAAGATCAAGTTAGAAATGTACAAAGAAGAAATCTTGAGGTTTGGCTGAGTTTTGAGCGAGCTCCTCGAGAAGAATTTCTTGAAGAGGATTTTGAGAGGGTTACTAGGAGAACGTTTATGGATTGGGTTGAGCAACAACCTAGTCGTATGATGGGATTGAACGAGTTGTTGAGAGAATTTGATCGAAGATATCAATAGTTTTCAATGTTTTAACATATAACCTCGGATGCCAGAAGGACTGAGCATTTCTTGCAAGCTATCGATGAGATCATGACAGATCGGTTATGCTTCATGTTAGCAGATCGAATAGCTGAAAGAGGTGTTACTACTAATTGGGAGAGAGTTGAGGATGCCATGGCTGTTCTAACGAAGCAAAGACGAGGAAGAGTGGTTGTAAGGGACGTCCTCTTGCAAAAGTGATCTCTTAATCTCACGTTGCTCTTCAAGTATAGCAGCTTTCGACTCTTGCTCCCATACTTGTTGTTTTTGCAACAGTCTCTCCAATGCTCAAAGTGGTACCGATTTTTGTGCAAAGAGTACTTGTTCAGAGACATGTAGAAAACCAAAAGCAACAAAACCAAATTGAAGATATGATCTGACAGATGCGAGAGTTGAAGGTAGAGCTGGTTGGTTTGCATATGGAGCAGCCACCAACGCCTGCTGTTGTACATCGAGGAGGTACTCTTATTCGTTGATGCATATGGTATGACAGTCCAGATCATCTTCGAAGATACTGTCAAGAGCTTACGGCCGCTCTGCGAGATATAGTGGTTCGCTACCGGAACGGTAGATTGCATCTTGTTTCTGTTGGAGAGCCGTTGAGCACATAGTTTGGACGAGGATGCATGAGGAGTCTATCTCAGATCGCTATAGCAGCAACAGTAACTACGTTGATGATACCGCCGTTGAATCTGATGCATATGCTGGATATATTGAAGTTTCTTCTAGTCCTACTTTGCTAGATAGGACTGCTAAGCAGAGTAATGCTGAAGTTGCTTCTGAGGTGTTGAAGAGAGGAGCATAGACTATCCGTAGAGTCACAGGTGGGAAGATCTCATAGACAACGTCTATCAAAGTATGACGTTGTCTATGAGATCACCATGTCACCAGGTAACTCTTGACATATAATCGAAGTGGCATATGGAGGCTTAGGTCAAGAAGTCCATGATTAAGGGAGGAACCGGTCCCTCGTCCCTAGATATGCAAGATATAGCTACATATCCAACATAGACTCCCATCCAGGAGGTCAACATACCGAAATAGAGAACACATGTCATGATGATTTGATCTTGAGACCTCTTCTTCTTAGGTGGGAGTCTCTACCAATGAGGATGACCTCTGTTCTTAAAACTCATACATAAACCTAAAGGAAGTTACCTTTACATTCTTTAATAACTTTCTCTCCGTCAACTTTTCTGTATAGCTCCATTTTTTATGAATGAAGAGTGAAAACTATAGTACTCACTAACACCTACACACTTGTACCTTCAAATTATAGACTCAAGTCACGAGCCATAATCGACAAATTTTGCATACGATGCTACTTCTCGCAGTTGAAAGCACGAAATCACTCTCCTCAACTAGCTTTGCATTCTGATACTTTTATTCTTCTTCAAAGTAATACTTTGGCTCAAGCTAGGAGGTAGCTTGTCTAGCTCAGCCTTGGTTTAACTCCTTCTTAGCTTGGTAAGCTCGGGTGTAGCTTCTTATGAAAACTTCACTCGGGTGTTTTCTGGATACTTGTTTCGTCGTATGGGACGTCTCATAGCACGATAACGTATTTGAGAACATCGAAGAAACTCCAAGAAGAAAAGCATGTTCTCAACCAGATGTAAGTCGAAAACCAAACATGAGTGCTAAGAAGAGCAAAAATCTTTCCAAAGACAATATCGACAAATTTGTAGTGTCCATGCAACCTCTTTACTCAAATGCAAGAAAAAGCAAATTAGAGAAGAGCACAACAAGAAGATCGCAGACTTGACTTAATGGTCTAGATGTTAGAGATTCATCGAATGGAGATTGAGTTGTTGAGAAAAGGTTCTCAAGGAATAGCACAACCATAATCTACTACTAGAACTCGAGTTCTTATCCACATATCTCTCATATCCACGTGTGATTATGCAATGAAACGTAAACGAGTTCTACAAAATTGCTTGAACAATGCATCTCTCACAATCTCTTCTTTTCGTGTCTTGACTCTGTCTGTTGGAGTTCCAGGAAGGAGTGCAAGTACAACTCTGAGCACTTGCTCGAGTCGCATAGGACAATCACAAAGTATAGTCCATCTTCTTTTCAAATGACCGAAAGCATTTTTTATTTTCACCTGTGCTTTTGATGTGTACTTGTCAAACTCATTTTTTAGTGTAGCTCCTTGATGCATATTTCGATGGAATCATTTGATCAGCCACTCTCTGATAAGATAAGCGGTATCTCCAAATAACACATGAGGTATAACGATTGCATCACTCTCTCCACTCGCTATGATTGTCGGCTCAACAAGAATACGATTTGTTTCCATCAGCTTATCTAAACTTGATTGTCATAAATGTGCAACATCGTGAGTAGAGCCAGGCATGGTGCAACATAAGTCTCAAAACTTTAGATCAGAATCACATACTCTTTGTAGCAAGACTGAATAATCAGAGTGACTATTCTTATAGTGTTCTCGAAGATATTTCTGTGGTGGTTTACGTCTCAATTTTATATGAGATCATCGATAGCAGCTATTATTTGTGAGATTCTACAAATTTGTTCAAACTTGCTCATAATGTTTTTACTCTCTGTGAGATCTGGTCTACGTACATACTTGAAGTATAATTTATTTTTACTGGTAAGATTATCTGTAGAAATAATCTTACCAGTAGAAATATAAAGACAAACATCGTTGTGTATTTCACTATAGTCGATTCTCTGATGCAGTTTATATCACTAAGAGTCCTTAACTGAGCATTATGTGCAAAGCGATAAGTCACTATTGTCACACATTTGGTTAGTTTGCTAATTCTATGCATGAAATGTTCTATCTCGTGTACTAGTTTCGTAAAATTTTTATGCGACATTCTATACAGTTTTCTCATATGAGTATCAACAAATCAGTATTCATGTGCCATACATGCTTATGAATCACGTCCCACCATGTGTGTGTCTGGATTTTATCCAAAACTCCCGAGATGTTGTCACGATAGTATGCACACTTTGCAATGCTTGAATGAACAGAAATATCATGAGAAATTCATGACCAGTATCATAGTCCGATGAATCGGTCATGAATTCAGCGAGTTCTTTCGTTTCAAAAAGTCGTCCACTCATAAACCACAAGAAAATAAAGTCTCACACATCCACTTTCTCAAATCTATATGTCCTCTTTTTGGCTCAGAAACGAAGAAAGCAACATGCTACTGTAGATGGTAAGAAATTTTTCAAATCTAATAATCTCAAGAGAAGTTTATAATAAGAAAAATGAATATAAAGATGAAATTACAATGAAAAAATAACAGTCTATTCTGAAACAAAAGAAGATAAAATCTCTGTGTCAAAAAATGTGTTACTCTCAAACCAGACACACAAATAGAAAAAATGAAAACTAAACCAAAATCAGTCGAAAATAAATAAATAAGTAGAGAACTACTTTCTGGATGTTACCTAATTAACTAAATTCGTTTAATCTTTAATTTTCAATTCCTTTTATCTTTGAACAAAAAGTTGGGTCTTTGTGACCGACTGACGCTCGCATGAACTCTATACATCATGCATTTTCTGACCTGACATGCACCTCCAAAAATTGCTCATGTGAGTCGAGCAAGAGATGTATTCCCGGAACCAAGACGAAGAGTAGAGAGAGGAACGAAAGTCGCAGCGCGACTCGATCTTCCGGGCGCCATCACTTAATGAATTTCGTGCGACACCCTTCCAGTTCATGCGGCTTTGGCACTGACACATTTTACATCAACAGTACATCTTCTATGTCCGACCCTACAGTGATGTCACATATTAGCAAATTAATGCAGCGTGCATCGTGTCAGTTTAATTGCAGCACGTGCGAATCCGAGTAGACAATAGAGAAATTCAAGCAGAAGATGCGGAGATCGAGTGGAACTAGTTTATTACTACACGGGAGAGGATCGTGTCATCACCTCGTGACAACGTGGTGGTGAGAGTTCGAGAGTAGGACGGTGAGGTCTTGGGTTCAATCCTCTAATTGAATTTTGACGTTGCGGCCCCAGATCGTGATCTTAGAGTCCTTGGAGCACTACTGTGCAATTTTCAACCGCAGGTTTAAGATCAATATCTTAGAAAAAAACCATTCCCTCGAGGTTTAAGAAATAGCTGGCAGCTCCCCGTAGTCTGTGACATCACTGTAAGGTTCCTCAAATCGACGTGTTGTTCGGCAAAGAAAGTGACTCTGACATTTGTTGCAAAAGAACTTTCACAACAATCCGAGAGAATGGGTGACGGCAATGCGGCCTCGTCCTTTACTATGATCCTATGTGGTCCGTGAAGATCTCGTCCTCCGACACATCAACAGGCAATGCGGTGGGGCTCTTACCCATCAGGCCATACACGATTTACTTATTTCTATTTTGAAGAGAAAACAACAAGAAAGAGCGACCCAATGGACGGATCAACCCCACCGAACAAGAGGAAAAAGAGACCTAAAAGGTCAAGCACGAAAGGACAAGACTTTACTAGGATGTACATCCGTCATGCATGTAGCCAAGTGGACCTGGTACTCCACCCCCATTAAATCATAAATACTACAGGAAAGTAGCAATAAGTTTTAACGAGTTCAAGATTTATAAAAAAACCCATTCCATCTTGTAACCTAGTGATGAGATATAGTGACTACACAATAATCATTGAAACCACACTACTAAAATATCTCAAGTAGTGTAAATCTTTTCTACCCGCAAACATTACAATCTAACATGTCATGTTATCATTTTGTTATCACTTTCAATCATGATATCACACATGTACAAACGAGAGCATCATTAGTGAGAATGACCTCTCTTGATTTTAATCTAATAGAGTGGTTCTCTTTAATCTCACAAACTACTTTTCTTAATCAAAACACGATACACCATTCTACTAACATAGCGTAGTAGGTATAGTATAGTAGGTATAAGTGCATCTCCACGCTACTACCTACCATGTAAACCGTCCTCCTACTACTTACTAGTAAGTAAAACCGCGACCCAATAAATAGCAAACGGATGAGAAGACAAGGGAAAGACGGACCCGAAGGGCCAAGCAACAACCACCACGAAGGAAAGAACATCGGGGCTAAGCTCCGCTATCAGTAGCTCTAAAATCGCCTGTCGCACCTATAATGTCGGAGACCAAAAAGTCAGTATCTCTACAAACAACTGGCGCACCTGAAGAGACATCACCTACTGCGATTGCCCTCATGTGAACTGCTCTTGCTAAAGCTCTCTGTAGAGCAATGGAAACTCGCTGTCTAAAAAACATGGTGCAGAAAGAAAGAGAAAGTGGTACTCCCTAGCGTCTCTCATGATAGGCTCTAGCACAGTCTCTCAGAAAGACATCGAACTCCAAACCTGTCGATCCGTATATCTCCAAAGCTAAAAGGATGAAGCGATGTCCCACTTGCATACCCCTATACTTGGTCACCTTCGCTGCTGCCGCCACGCCTGCAGCCCATCTTGGGGGATGGATGATCACCTGTGTCGTCACTGAGTCTCGTGTCGGATCCGTGACAACCACATCAGCCACTGAGACCTGATCCTCTCTCATCATGTACAAGTCAGCTCTCACTGATCCTCCTGTCTGAAGGACATACCAACGCTCTTTCCATGTCATGTGATCGCTCTCCCGTGCTAAGGCAAACACGACGTCTCTGATGGCATCGTGGGTAGCTATCCGCTCTCCACCATGAGGACATTGAGCAAGATGGCGATCCGATGTGTCGAGCGAGACACCGCACTCGCAAGTGGATAGTGCCGAAGCAACAGGTTGTACCAAGCCTAGGCGGAACCTCATTGATGTAGAGAAGATAGTCGGTGCGAGTCGGAACGCTCTAATGCTAGGTCGAGCTATGAGTCAAGAGCCTGCGCCCTTGCCCAAACAAGAGCGGAGTCGAGCTCTAGTATCCCGTGAGATGGAAGGATCCACTAAGAGAGCATGGAGAACCTGCTGGAAATGGTGCCCCGTCAGAGAATACTGTAGTCCGCGAGATCCATCGGTAGCTAAGGTATCGAATCGAGGGTGTGCCTCACGTGCCTCATGAGTCAGGCCATCTCTTGTCTCACGGAGACACATCTGTAGTGGGTAAGAACCATCCTCCACCTCTGTCACGTAGCTCTCTAGAATAGATCTATCTCGCACGAGAAAACGACAACAGAGCCAAGGTGCTGAGAGGGCCCAACTACCCAAAAAGGCTGCCGGAGCAGTCTCCTCCATGGATAATAAGCCCACCCCGCCACATGGTATCGGCAAAGATGCCTACCTACGTGCGAGAGGTCCTGCCACACAGTCAAAAGTCCCCGGTCCTATGATGTCGTCAAACACCCTCATGATCTTCCTATCAAACTCTCTAAGGCGCGAGATGAAGATAAGAGATGGAGGTACTGTGCGGAGTAAGTAACTAGGAAGTCGCGCAATAGAAGAGTAAAGGATACCAAAGGCAACTTGAGGATCCTCCAACATAGAGAGATCCTCAATATGCAAAACGTCCTCTGCTAGGATAACATCTAAGAATCGAGAGACAAAGTCTTCTGTACCCACAGGTACTTCGAGGATGCGTAAACCATCAATGGGGATAACAAATCCCTCCGAGAGCTGTAGCTCCGACGGTATACCTATGGGAGACCAAGCCTTGCACTTTGACACCTTCACCCTCAGCCCTACCAAGGTCAATTGAGAGACAAGGTGGTCAAAGACAACACCGACTGGGTCCGCCGGACCTACGATGTGCGTATCATCAGCTAGAGATGGAAAAACACAACCTGGAGCAGCCAAGGCAGTGACCAAGAGAGCTCTGTAGTGAGCTAATGCAAAGAGAGATCCACCCAAAGGATCTCCCTGACGAGTACGTGCAACGGTGCTGATGACTGTAACCCCCTCTATCGTAGGACCGTGCTGGTAGTAAAGAGAAGAAGGAGGAGCATAGAAGGATCGCACGAAAGAGATCAGACCCGTCAGAGATCCCCTAGCATCCATGAGCTCCCTAAAGATGGAAGCGCGAGAAACGCTCTCAAAGGCATTTTTCACGTCCACTTGTAGGACAACTTTCGCACACCTACCGCCTTGTTGCGCCAGCGGAAGCTCTTGCTCAGTAGGTCGCAAACTTTACACCGCTAACCTGCAAACACAATCACAAGTTAGCGTCCATGCACCACTTACCTTAGTTCTGTTTGGTCTAGACCGGAGCCGGACCGTCTCCCTATTCATCAAGCTCAGCAGTTCCTAAGTCCCGACCTAGACCCTCCTAGGTCGATCCCAAACATGAGCAAGTCACAAGATGACTTGGGGCGGACTTCTCATAAAGTCCAGGGTCCTATAGGGTGCCTCCGGCACACCTAGCGGCCCAACCGCCCGTGATGTCCGTCTGGGTCTAGGCTCCCGAACAGTGGTCTAACCCGCCGACTCGTTCCCTAGTCTTGCCCCAGCCGTTACATCGTTCTGAAGTCCAAACGTCCAAGTCTGGATCTGAACGTGCCTTGGAACCGGCCCAGCCATCACCTCATGCCCCCAGAGTCCGCCCGTCAAACCCTGGGGTCGGGTGACTCGTCTTGGCCCACCCAGGCATCGAGCCTCCCTCATATATACTTCTGGAGATCGGCGGCCCCGCCCTCCTCTTTGGTCCCTGAAAATTATACCACAACCAGATTGTGGTTCGGCCATAACTTCCAGTTCGGAGGTCAGATCGAGGAGTGTTATATATCACTGGAAAGCCCTCGACGAGACCTTTCCAATGATACCTCACTCGCCTCGAGATCTTATGTGGAGCTCCGTCCACGACGTAAAACGTCCCTGGAGCTCCAACACTTACCCATTTTTCGGAAACCTGTGGTCCAGACCCAGGGGAACCCTGTGGTTCGTCTGCGTCTCGGACCCACGTCTCAAACCTATGTCTGAGACTCATGTTTCAGCCCGTTCCCAGACTCGCCCCCTAAGGTCAGCGTTCGTCTGGGGCCCTCTTGGGGTAGGCCCTTATGTCCTAACCCAAGGTTCCAACCTTGGTTCAGAGAACCACTTTGGGTTCATCTGATCCCAACTTCCCGGCCAAGCCGTTAAGTCCTACTCGCAGCGTTCACAACCTAGCACAAGTCCGCTAGGGTTCTGTTGTTCGCGTCTGCGCCCGATCTTGAGAACAAGGATCGCGACACTCACCCCCGCTTTGGAGGTTGATGCCCTCATCAACAATGATCCTTTAAGTTAACACCCAGTTCAAAATGGGTAGCCAACTCCATGGCGTCAGAATTGCGTTCTGGTAGCTAACACGCAATTTCCTTCTTGGCTTGAGTCTTAAGTTGTCGCTAGAACACTTAGAAAATTTCAACTAGTCTCGGGAAAAGCCTTACCTTTTTGGCTCACCCTAAACAAAACTAGTTGACAACTTCTAAACATTCTACTTAAGACTCTAACTTGCTAACTATAAGTATTCACACCTACTTACAAGGTCCCTCGGAACTCACTTTCCGGTCGCAATCTGATTTGACTTAGACGCGCGACTAAGTTTACTTTGCAGTTAGAAAACCGCAAAGCAAGATAACCCCAAGCCCCAAGACAAGTATGAAATTTCATACTTGCTTTGGCAACGCTATCGCAAACCTAAGTCTTGACATCAAGACTTAGTCTTGATTTAGATGCTTATCCAAACCAGCTCGCTTCCTTTGAGTGTGCTTCGTTCCTCCTCTTGACAAAATCCTAGGCATCTGATCAGAACTAATTATAGCCATGCACTACCAATACACTTAGACAAAATTTCTAGAAACAAAAGCTTTATTTCCAAATACAAGTCAAAGCTACAAAGTCCATCGGCCCAAATCGCCTCAAGTTGCTACTCGTATGATTCATCGTTTCTTCACCCCTCACTGGAAGGAGATGTCCTCATCTTGCTAATGCCCTTGTTGTCCTTGTCTCCGTTGAATAGGTCCAATACTTCGCTCGCATGTGCGAGATCTTCCTCTGGCACCCAAGTTGCTTCCTTCAAATGGTAACCACGCCATTTGACCAAGTACTCCATCCGGTTTGATTTACGCCGAGACCGCAAAATGGACTCCACCTCATATTCTGCTTCGCCTTGCACGACATCAGGTTGAGGCCTGAGTACTTGTTTGCGCTCCGGCCGCAAATCATCTTTGAAGTATTTCTTTAATAAAGAAACATGGAAAGTCGGATGCAACTGGCACTTGCGAGGAAGGTCTAATGTATAGACATCTTCATGCGGATTCTTGACAATGACAAAAGGTCCCGCGAACTTCGATGAAAACTTCGCCGATATTTCCTTCGGGAGTGTGAAGTTTTTCGTACTTATCCATACTTCTTCGCCCACTTGAAACTTCACTTGCCGCCGATGTTTGTTTACCTGCTTCGTGTATCGTTGCTGCGTCTTCTCGAGGTTCTTCTTAACTTGCTCCTCGCGTCGCTGCATTGCCGCCACCAACTCTTCAGCTGATGTTTGCCGTGTTCTTGGTCGTGTCGATGTAAAACTCCCTGCAAGAGTCAAGTCAAGAGGCCCTTCTGGCTCACGTCCGTAAGCCAGCAATAAAGACGATTCGCCGGTTGCCGAATACTTCGTGGAATTGTAGCAATACTCCGCAAGACTGAGTCACTCCGCCCAATCACTTTGGTCCGCGCTCACATAATTCCTCAAGTATTGATTCAGAACCGAGTTAACTCGTTTCGTTTGCCCATATGTTTCTGGATGAAAGGCGGTACTAAATTTTAATTTAGTCCTCAATTTTTGGAACAAGTGTTTCCAAAAGGCACTTGTGAACTTAGTGTCTCTATCTGAAATAATACTCCGAGGTAATCCATGTGAACGCCACCAAGTATCTAGGAACAACCGAGAAGTCGTGAATGCTGTTGCAGTGTCCAAGGTCGGAGCAAACTTCGCTAGTTTGCTAAACCGATCAACTATCACAAAAATCACGTTGTATCCATTCGAGTCAGACAGAGAGGTGATGAAGTCCATGCTAATGCTTTCCCAAGGTATGGCTGGAATCGACAGAGGATGAAGCAACCCTTGTTATTTCTCATAAGAAACGCGGTTCGCTTGACAGGTTACACATGTTTTCACAAAGTGGGCAACATCGTCTTTCATGTGAGACCAATAAAACTTTTTAGCTATCACTGCTAAAGTGGACTTTTCTCCTTTATGGCATGATAAGGGCGCATCGTGACATTCTTTGAGTAACTTCGTCTTAAGTTTTCCTTGTCCCACATAAACCCGACTTTGCTTGAACATGAGTAAACCATGTCTTAGCTGCATGTTCTGCAACTTCACTCCTCGCTTGAGTTGTTCCAGGTATTCCTTCGCTTGGTCATCGCCCATGTAACCTTCACGTATTCGCCTCTCCAAGTCTGACTCCTTAGGATACATAGCTCGCAGAATCTGTGTTGACGATGGAAGATATTCCTCCTTGCGACTCGAGGCGTCAGGAACCACATTGTCATTTCCCGCTTTGTGGATTAATTCCACGTTCATGAGCGCCAAGGTATCATGCCACCATAGTTGCTTTGGCGTCACCTGATCTTGTGTCTCAAAGTACTTGAGCGGAATATTATCAGTATATACTTGGGTTTTGTGAAGTCCTAATAATGCCGTCATTTCCTCAAGCAATGGACCACCGTAAACAGTTCCTTCTCGTGAGTCGGTCATCGACTCTCTGTCCCAGATAGCTTCTTGCTTTCGTACGCTACAGGTTTTCCATCCTGCACCAACACTCCGCCAATCGCATAGTCGCTCGCGTCCGTGTGCACCTCGAATGGTTTGTCGAACTCCGACAGCTTCAATACTGGCGCCTTTGACAAAATAGCTTTTATCGTCTGAAACGCATCATCCACCTCCTTGGTCCAACTTACCTGTGCGTCTTTGCCCGTCCAGTCCGTCAGCGGCTTCGCGATCTTTGAAAACCCCTTCACATACTTGCGGTAGAACTGCGCCAATCCTAAGAATCGCCGCATCCCCTTCACTGTAGTCGGAGGCTCCCAAGTCACAATTGCGTCCACCTTCTGCATATCCGGACCGACTCCTTCTGCACTAATGACATGTCCCAAGAAGTTAATGCGCTCCAAATCAAACTCACTCTTGTCAATGTTGGCAAACAGCTTATGCTCCCGCAGTTTCGTCAACACCACCCTTAGCTGCTCCGTGTGCGACTCCAAGGTTTTGGAGTAGATCAAGATGTCGTCGATATAAACGATGACAAACTCATCCATCTCCTCGCGAAAAATTGTGTTCATCAATGTAGTGAACGTCGAAGGGGCGTTGCAGAGTCCAAATGGCATCACCACGAATTCAAACGATCCGTATCTGGTTCGACAAGCGGTCTTCTCAACATCTGGGTCAGCTATCCGGATCTGATAATATCCTGACTTCGAGTCTATCCTGCTGAAGTACTTTACGCCCGCTAGTCTATCAAAGAGGTCGTCTATCCTTGACAAGGGATAATTATTCTTTACCGTCATCTTATTGAGTGCACGATAATCTACGTAGAGTCGTAACTGATACCACTTTTCGCGCACCTACCGCCTTGTTGCGCCAGCGGAAGCTCTTGCTCAGTAGGTCGCAAACTTTACACCGCTAACCTGCAAACACAATCACAAGTTAGCGTCCATGCACCACTTACCTTAGTTCTGTTTGGTCCAGACCGGAGCCGGACCGTCTCCCTATTCATCAAGCTCAGCAGTTCCTAAGTCCCGACCTAGACCCGCCTAGGTCGGTCCCAAACATGAGGAAGTCACAAGATGACTTGGGGCGGACTTCCCATAAAGTCCAGGGTCCTAAACGGTGCCTCCAGCACACCTAGCGGCCCAACCGCCCGTGATGTTCGTCTGGATCTAGGCTCCCAAACAGTGGTCTAACCCGCCGACTCGTTCCTTAGTCTTGCCCCAACCCTTACATCATTCTGAAGTCCAAACGTCCAAGTCTGGATCTGAACGTGCCTTGGAACCGGCCCAGCCATCACCTCATGCTCCAGAGTCCGTCCGCCAAACCCTGGGGTCGGGTGACTCGTCCTGGCCCACCCAGGCATCGAGCCCCCCTCATATATACTTCTGGGGATCGGCGGCCCCGCCCTCCTCTTTGGTCCCTGAAAATTATACCACAACTCGATTGTGGTTCGGTCATAACTTCCAGCTCGGAGGTCAGATCGAGGAGTGTTATATATCACTGGAAAGCCCTCGACGAGACCTTTCCAATGATACCTCACTCGCCTCGAGATCTTATGTGGAGCTCCGTCCACGACCTAAAACGTCCTTGGAGCTCCAACACTTAGTCATTTTTCAGAAACTTGTGGTCCAGACCCAGGGTCGAACCCTGTGGTTCGTCTGCGTCTCGGACCTACGTCTCGGACCTATTTCTGAGACTCATGTTTCAGCCCGTTCCCAGACTCGCTCCCTAAGGTCAGCATTCGTCTGGGGCCCTCTTGGGGTAGGCCCTTATGTCCTAACCCAAGGTTCCAACCTTGGTTCAGAGAACCACTTAGGGTTCATCTGATCCCAACTTCCCGGCCAAGCCGTTAAGTCCTACTCGCAGCGTTCACAACCTAGCGCAAGTCCGCTAGGGTTCTGTTGTTCGCGTCTGCGCCCGATCCTGAGAACGAAGGTCGCGACAACAACCCAATCGGGATGGATGTCCAAGAGAGCTCTAATGCCGAAAGACACATACTCACAACCTCCCGGTGTCGCAACTCCAAACTGATGTGGGCAAAGGTGGTCCTGAAAAATATCTCGAAGCTGAAGGACAATGGTACGACTGATAAGTCGTAAGAGAATCTCGCCGATGGCTATCGGCCGAATCTCTCCACCATCCTTCGTCATGGTCAAAAGTCTAGCTGCTCCTAGTACTTGAGCTATAGACTGAGGAATATGTCCCTGAGCTACTGCTACTGCTACCTGAAAAAGCTCCGAGAAACCACTAGAGAGGTCGTCTGTCTGAAAACAATCCCGTAGGTGCTCGTAGATCATCCCAGACAGACCTCCAGAAGATAGACGTGGAGCTGTACACAAGACCTAAGCAAACAAAGATCTATCGAGACATAATGGCTCCTCAGGCTGATAATCCTGAACTTCAGGTGGTGAGGGATCACCCGGTGAGGGATCACCCGGTGAGGGATGAAGAGAACGCAACGCAACGATCATCTCCTCGGTAGGACATGCCAATGACAAAGGATGCAGTGCTCTGCCACCTCGAGTATAACGGAGACACCAACGAGGAAGTAGAAGAAATAGTAACCACGCCGCCTCGTCCTTGGTGTTCCGTGCCAACATGTCGAGAGGTAGACGAAATGCTTGTCTCACCTCGTCATGAAGAGCACGAGGTAACCGATGGAACAAACACGGACAAGGAAAACTCGTCTCGAACAAACTCAGAATAGTGTCAAAGTGGACTCTCATCCACTCCCACGACTCTGGAGGAACTCTAGGAAAAAGGGCTAATGGTGTCATAATGACTGCACGTGTAGACCTCCGATCTCGGCTAACCTGGACATCTCATGTGGTCGTATCATAGCTCTTGTGCATCTTTCCCACATGAGATTTTATCTCTTGCTGATTGCACACCGGACATGGTGTGTCTCGAATCAGTCTCGATCTCATGGGAAAGAGAGTACCCATAGCTAAAGAAAAAACGATATCCGATCAAACGGTAATCGTAACAAAAACATCTCCAAAAAGAAAAAAAACATAGAAGAATGAAACCAACAAAAATAAAAAGAGAGAAAACGAAGAAAAAAAGAAAAGAAAGAAGAAACATGAACCCTGATATGTAAAGATAGAGAGAAACAAATACAGTGAATGTGACAAAAACTGTCAAAAGTCTCACAAAAAACCCTAAAAGGAACACCCTAACTTCTCAGAAAATCAGAAACTATTTAATACTCACTCATATTTCCACCAAATGTGTCAATTCTAAAATCAAAAGAAAGAAAAAAACAAGATGAAAAAGAATATGTAAAAAAATACCCCCTATCGCATTCTAACACCCTCCCCTCTCACTCTAAAGCTCCCGCAGTCCTCTCCGAGCGCGCGCGCCGCTCCTCAACAGGACTTGTACGCTTCTTGAAGTACACCTATACTTACTAGTAAGTACAGGTGTCCGTATCGGTTTGAGAAGATCTCAGGAGAATGGAAGCCCAGGGGGCCTTTCTTTTACCGCAACTTGCATCTGAATCTTCCCTCACATGGTCGCTTTGCGACTGGTTTTCGCTTGTGCGGCTGGGTTCCGTCGGCGGCAGAAGCACCCGCCGCTGCCGTGTTTAGAGCTGCAGTTGCTGCGGGCAAAGAATTTCTCATATATTCTAGTTTCGTGCATGTATTTTCACCTCTTCCATCTGTGGGTATCATGCACGCTCATTAATTTATGAGCTAACTTTTCTTACGAGAAGGGTTAGTTCATAAATTAATATATATTATAAAAATTATTCTATTAGTGAAAAGAAGTTTACGATAGTATAAAGGATTATGTTTTAACTCACTATGCTTATGAGTTTTTCTCTTCCAGGAGTCCATATGTTACAATCAATTTAAATCTATTTAAATTTAATATTTTAAATTTAGTAACTCAGATTTAGACATTTAAATGTAGACTTAGATTTACCTTGGACTTGCATTTAAATTTACACTGGATCATTTAAATTTACACTTGTAGTTAACTATATTCATTTGAGCATTTTGAAAACTTTGCAGACGCAGCATGCGTTATTCCTTATTGTACGAAACTGGCAGCGAATAGTATAACAGTATTTACTTCAAATTATGTTTTCCCGCTGTGTACCAACCTCATCCTTGTTGTGAGTTATGGTGTATATCGACTCAAAACGTTTCTTACCTTGTGACACAATGAAACTTGGTTTTCTGTTGCAACAAGTTACAGAACTGTAACTTGTTTCAAACGCATTATAATAACTTCTTTTACTATAGAATTATTTCTTCACTATAAACTATACGAGTGGACACACACTTGTTGATAACAATTATGTGTCCATAAGTATTTTATTATTATTCTTGTCCTAATATATATACTTTATCAAAATTTATACTATAAAAGAAACTAATTTTAATATAAGTTATATTATTTTTATTTTAAAGTATTTAGAAATTAAAAGTAGTTTATATTATATATATTTTTACTTGCACGTATTTATACTAAAATCTCTAATAATCCTTGATTTTCCAAGGTGTGATTGAAGGTTCAACGAGTGTTGAACAAGGCCAAATCGTGAGCGTCAGTTGAATCAACTGAAAAATGATTTGTGAGAAAAAAATCGTTCACCAGCCGCTACTTTATGCTAGAGTCCTCTTGCATTGTTTTCCATATGCATGCAACATGAACTTTTACCCCGAATAAAGAAAAAGACAAACATAGAGATGAACAAAATCTGGTTGCGTCATTAGAGCGGATAGTGCAGTGAGGTTTTATCAAACTTCTGTATCTGTTAATAAATATCAGATTATATATTTGTTATGAGGTGTTAGCTGTATTATTGTAAATATTAAATAAAAATATGATATATTTTAAAAACAAATACTATATATTATATACATAATGCACACAATGATCTCCAGAGAAAATGTATAAGCCAAGTTGGTTAGACGCGCGCTCCAAGAACCACGAGACTGGCTTCTTGTCTTGTTGAAAAATAAATTTTATTTTAAGTTTAATGTATCACCTAACTATTCCCACCAGAAAGATAGGTGATAAATAGAATCACTTTGCATTATTCTCCTCTTCCAGAAAAAGTGAATATGCAAAGAAGTTAGCACTGCGTTACTAGTCATATAAATTCCACTCTTCACGGTAGCACCCAAGTGTAAGATTCTGCACAAAAGAGGCTGTTATCAAGTTAAAAAAACTGAGTAAGATTTACGGAAAAGAACCAAATAGAATTTAACTCAAGTATCTGTACATTTCGATAAGTGTAAAAGCCCTTGAACTTCTCACTGTTTAGATGTGCTTCAACGTGAATATTACAGTTACTAAGTGAGAAATAACTTGTGAGCAAATTTTCCTTGCCTTCTTGTGTCATATATGTTTCATTTTGTTCTCGTCTTATTGCAAATTAAAATATGATTTTTTCTCTATGTTTGTCGTCTTCCTGATTTTTGTAGCAGAGAAGGTCTGGGATGCATTTTATTTAAACAGCTGCCCTTATAAATAGTCTTGATAATCAACTGGATTTCATTTTGCGGGTTCTTAGTCTGAGAGCAAATAAATTAACCGTTAAACCTAAAATGCTTTTGTTGATAAAACCTTTGTGCTCGAATGGAATCTGTAAAGTAAATACTTAACTCAAAGCTCTCTAAGAGATTTACAATATACAATACATATTCACAATATGTAATTACTTTATTTCATAAAAACGGTTGAGAAATAGCTTGAGAAATGATCATACAAAAGTTTGGTGGTTTCTGGAAACAAAATAGGATATTCTCTATGCTATAGAGTACACAGAAGAAAATAATATTAGGGGTGTCAAAGTTAAGAGGAAATATTCTTTAACGACGGAGAGGTAATTGACCGTAAAATTATCACAAGTAACTTTACATATACGCGATTCATTCTGGATCGTGTCTATGACTAGACATCACAATTTTATCATTGATTATTATTTTTGTTATACTCAAGATAATTAATCAGAGTATCAAATAATTCATTGTCAAAAAAAATGAACGAAACGAGTGATGAGCCGTTATGACGAGCCGGATGTAACCGCAGTGTTTTCCTGCGGGTATCTCCTTTAGTGCCCGCATGAGATACTGAACGAAGTTGTAATTCACTCACACGGGTTTAAAATCTTTCAGAAGGTTACTAACTTTGACACCCTCTATTACTGCTCCTGCTCTTATACCCGCACTGGGGTTAACTGTGCGTTACTCGTGAAACGTCATATATACCCGCACTGGGGTTAACTGTGTGTTACTCGTGAAACGTCATATCCATACGGTCAGGATTTGTTGCAAGTCACAACAACCACCAACCAGTACAGTACGACAGGTGATCTACTACCATCCCGACCCATCATAGCCTGGGTGGCGTGGGTTCGAATCCTATGCCAGGAGGGCTAAGTACTCTCCACACTTGCTTGATATTTTGTTGGTATTTGAATCAAGTACTGTGTAAATTAGGTTCGGAATAGATTGTCTTCATACTATGCAATCTTTAACTAAATTGGATTTCCAAAGCTCTCACACGAGTGCTCCAAGGTGTATGGGAGAGGGTATCTCTTTGCGTTATTCGGCAAATTTTGCAACGAGAAGCAGCCACGTTTTTGTACATATGTACAATGTTATACATACATGGGCGATAAGAAAGAACTCACTGTTATTACGTGTCAAAGCTAATAGAGAAGATTCCTGAACGTCCACAAGCGAAAGAATCGTAGTTTCTTCAAGGGTAGTTGTGTACAGAGCCATGAATCACTTGTTATTATATTTATGAAGAATTAATAGAAAAATTATAATTATTAATAGATAAAATATTTGAAAATTAACATAAATTATCTGAATCCTACTCTCTCACAATAAATTACGACAGAATTCCAAAAACAAATGACTGGAGGTGCTGCAGGTCGAAAGTGCCTGTAGGAAACATCTATTACCTCTTTGCCACAGCAGTAACACTCACCCATGGGAAACTAATATTTCAGAAAAGTTCCAGCTTTGACACGCACTATTATACAACGTGAAACAACTTACATAAAGTAATGAAACTTTGCTCACAAACATTAGAGACTTGACTTGCTAGTACTGTTGTATGATATTTAAGGGGTTCAATTTGGTGAACTCTAGACTGATATTGAACAAAACCATAATGGTACCATACAGTATACTGTAATAACCATGCTAACTGTATAATTTACGATTTCCCATTAGAAGATTCACTGTTGGATGGTTAACATCTGATGACGGTAAACCTAATCAAATCATTTTTAAATTAATGAATTATAAAAAGTAGACATTAAATGATTCAAAATCTTAATGAAATATAGTGGATCTTAATCTTAATACAATTAATCATAATGACAGCTTTGCTAAACCTTGCTTATGACTCTCTATAAATTGTACCTTTTACCCTTTAACCTTATTTAAGATTATCTAAACCCTAATATGCGAGGCATGTGGGTATTCTGTGGTACCCAGAGGTAGGGTATGTTATGTAGTCCTTAGTTATAATATCGCTAATCATTGATACTAGTGCAAGTGAGACGAATGAATATTGGTTTATAATTCTTTGTACTATATAAAAGAATTGTATATTAAATTTATAATATGTTTCTCTTAATGTGCATCAGTATACTTAATGTCTTGAACTTATTTTTTCTACCAGTGATTAGACTTGGGGCATATATTTCAAATTACTTAGACGTTTGTCTAGAACTAAAATTATGACTTTGTACTATTTATTACGAGTTAAATTTCATAATCTGATTCAGAATTGGCACTTGTTAATATATATATAGTATATATATAAAAACTCCAATATAAATTTGTGCATAAACGAGGTTAAGCATTTAAGGCTGAAAATAAAATGAGTTCTTTACACTTTACTCATTCATAATAAATGAATATTTTGCAGTTCTAGATCTTAATTTTCTCAAGGTTTCTACACTCTACTCATATAAATGTTGATATTTTTTACTTCAAGCCGACTTATTTTTCGGTCGATCTAACCTCGAGGTAAGATGTATTCAAGTAACAAATAGGATGTTATTTATGTAGACAGAGACACTAAAGTAACAATGGCATGGTCCGGGAAAATTTTATGAAAAAGTCTATCATGTCTTGAACTTTTGCCGACATCAACTGGACATTTTTTTTAAGTTACTGGTAACTCCTCCACAGTTAGAATATAGTTTCAATATTTTATCGGAAAATCTTGGGAAATTTTCCTCACTAAATAATTTGCAATTATTGCCAAAAATGAGTACTATATTCTCCGGAACTCCCCGGTCGAGTAACAATTAGCTCCCTATATAACTCTTATCTACAAATTCATTTTTGCTTTTCCAGAGAGAATGCAATCGCGAAAAAATACATCCAAAGTGACGTAACCAATAATAGGACAAAAGAGGATAAATGGCTAAAGTGGAAAGAAATCTATCACCATGAGTGGCGATAAAGCATAAAACATTGTTATTTTTTAGTTAGTTAGAAATCAAACAATACGGCTTAACCAAAACTTATATTATCTTTGGTGAGATTAAAGAAGAGAAAGTAGACAAGCTTAATCAAGAAGAGAAAAGGTGGTCAAGCTTAATAGAGCTTCTTATGTTAAGCAGTAGAACAATTTCTTATGCATTTTTGTAATAACTTCTCATCATGGTTAGTGCCCATAAAAGAGATTAAAACTATATGACTTGTGCAGAGAATGACTTAGACTTGTGCGTAAAGTCTAGATAAAGAGAAAAATGAATAATAAAAATACAGTAAGTTCTATTGTTCAGATATGAAGGGCAGTAATCCAGCACTGTTTAGAGAGGTTCACGAAAGACAATAACACTTTCAAATCACTGGACAAGCTTGCTGGTTTGTCATATAAAATAATAAAATATGATCGTACCCGCTCTAGGTGAATAAGCATGCTCGATCAAACTTCAGGAACTTTTGCTCTGTATATGTTATCGAGAATATTATAAATATTATATAGAAAATCTAAAGTTTCAAAAATCAAAATTAAACTTTACTTTTAAGTGTTAGTCATTCTCGAGACAGCAGTACTGTGAAAAAGAAGCGATAAGTGAAGTGCAAGGTCAAGCGCTTCTGAGGATACAAGAACGAGTATCTGCTGAAGTAAAAAGATACATTAATTTCTCATCTAATCTTTTGCGTCAGAAAGGTTAAATGAAAAATGAATGTTAAGCTTGCAGCCTCTCTTCCATCTTCAGATGGAAGAGAGGTGAATAAGCAAGCTCAACATTATATATGATAAATTTGTTAGTGAACTTATATGCATAATCTCACTATAATATGCATAATATATTATATGTAATCATATAATATATTTTCACTAAGAGTACAGTTTGTAACGTTTAGTTTTTGTTACTTCTCACTTGCCATTTTATCATATGTAGAATACTGCAATCCTCACAAAACAAGCGTGGGAAAAAGCACAAGCTGTTTATAATGTAACTGGCTGGTACATATGTGAAAAAAAACTGCAATGTAACATGCAAAGATATTTCTGTGTACTTTGCATACGGAAGGAAGGGTTAGATATTAAATTCAACTCTGCATAAGTTAATTGTATTCATGAGTATAGATAACCGCACTTGTACCTTCTGAAGTGCGGCAGACGAATGAAAACTTATGGTTCATTTCAGGCTCTCTCTGTGTTTCAAGGCATGAGCTAACAGATAAAATTTATAGAATATTTTAATTATTTATGATTATTTAATATATATTTTTTATTTAATATATATATATATATTCTCGATAACATTCAGCGAACAAAAATTCCCAGAGTTCATCCAGCATGGACATTCACAAGAAGTTTTTACGTTGTACGGTATCCAAGAGTGACTGCAGCGTTGGAACAAAAGACAGAGTGATATGATGTGACTTACGTATAGCGGCGCTAATTTGACGTGGCAAGTGCACGGTATGAAAGGTGCAGTCTACCTGCAGTACCAAAGAGTGATGTGATACACTTGCGTATATCGGCGCCAATTCAACGTGGCAAGTGCTGATTGCAGGAATTCAAATCAGTCGTGAGAATCTCTGTAGCGAAAATTCGGTGGATTTCCAGTAAAGAGAAAATCGGAAAACCGGAAAATCCAGAGCAGAAAGAGAAGAAAATTAGATAGTAAGGTCCACTCAAAGAATTTCACAACATCAGAAATTAGAAAACAAATCGACAAACAAAACTAAACTCCGGATTTTCCAAGCATTGAATTTCAAGTAACTTCGCGAGGTCCGCAATCATCTTGACGTAAACTGATTTTGTACTATAACGTCAAGTTGAGCGGGAAATCTGATCTTCAATTTGAAAGATAACGCTTAATCGCGGAAGGGGCAAAGGCGGGAGCGCTGCCGGCAAATGAGGTGGACAGTTTGCCGCAAGCTTCTTGGTTACACATTCATACCTTCGTTCTCTCTCGCCATTAAGAGAGTGGAACTTGGGCCAGAATCACTGAACTTTTTGTAGAATACCTCTAGCGTCGAGATCTCTTCGACAATTGGCTTTATGTTGAAACCTCTCGTGCAGCTCTTTTTCCATTCTCTTTGTCCTCTGTGAAAGTGGGAGAACTTCTCAAGTATCTGACGTTCCTGCGACATACTACGACTTCATAGGTAATAGGACCAGGAAGGAATTCGAGTAGTTCATTTCTGTTGAGCAGATCTCGTGTTTCTTATTCGCGATAGTTCAAGTGATAGTGTGGCAGTGGAGAAGTATTCAGTTGTGCTCTCGGTTGAGGTTTTACCTTGCTACAGAGGTGAAAAATACGTGAAAATGCGCGGTTTTTAGCGTGATGGGTTCTTTGCTTGTTGCATTCTCGGGTCAGCATTTGAATGTGGCTAAATTTGTAAGTGTCTTGTGCTGCAGGTCGAATGAGAATTTTAGACGAAGAACAGGCTACATGATTGTTGGTTTCACGTGACAAGAGATTTGTCTATCGTTAGTCAACATTCTGGCTTCACTAGGCAGAGTTTTTTTGACAGAATGCACATGAAGACGGTAGTCAAGCATCCTTCTTGAAAAGGAACAGGGAGGCTCGTTGTACTTGTCAGCTAGATGCTCAAGGACAATTGAAGTTAAAGGTGGGTTTCGGGTAGAGGAAGTCCTTAGCATATTCGTTTCGTTCTGAAGCAACTGATTGAAACGTTGACGTGAACAGGAGAGCTACAAGAAGCATATTCATCATGAAAGAGACACCTCCAGTCACCATTGAAGAGATGGTACTACAGATGGATGCAAAAGTTGATGCACGCAAGGATGGGGCGGGCCAGACCGAGCTCGTGCTCTATGCTACTGTGCGAGATACACTGAAATCCGACCCACTTCTCTTGGAATTGGGCGAACTAGTAGAAACCTATGCAGGAACGACCCCAGCTGTGGGCTCCAGAATCCATTCATCTCATCCTGACAATCCAATTCGGGAATACGCATCCACTCTTTTGAACGTTCACTCTGTGCTAGTGAAGGATCCGCGGAGGTGGTGCAACGCAGAAATCTTGGAAGAGGAAGTTTGTGAGTTATACCACAAATGGTTTCATTACATGGAGCAGTGTGCAATGGTCGTTAGTAAATGGCAATGCGCGGATAGCAAGACAAGTGCGAGGAAGGATCTTTGGTTTGAAAGCTACATGTTGGCATCTAGTGACGACGACCGTTGGCGTTACTACACAAAGATGTGCCGCCACACGTTTTTGTGTATAAGCAACCGGCTCCAAATGCTTTCATGGAGAGAAAAGTTTTCGTCCCGACCAGCTGTACCGGTCCCAGCTCAACTCGGTGCCACTATTCATCACCTCGTTCACGGAGCTGACCATGAAGAAATCGCACAGAAATTTGGGATCGAAATTTGTTTAGTCCAGGAAACTATCGAGAATTGTGTGGAGGACCTTTTGCGCGCCATGGGAGAGTACTTGGCTTGGCCACGTCCAAATGCAATGCAGAATGTGATCTCTGGATTCAAGAAGCATTGGCTCCTTGATGACTGTCGTGGAGTCGTTGGCACCACACGCATCAACATTACTCCCCCAAAGTTCAACGGGTCAGTTACCCACATTGTGGCATTGCAGGCGGTTTGTGATTCTAGTGGGGCGTTCTTGAACATCTCCTGCGCACATCCCGGAACTCTGTCCGATAGTGAAATTCTACGAGCTTCCATACTGTATGAGAAGGCTTCTCTTGGAGTTATATTGAAGCCGTGGAAGGTGCCCACTGACAATGAGGCAACAACCAGACCATACCTCCTGGCTAGCGGGAACTACGAACCTTTACCTTGGCTACTTATCTCTAAGGACGAAGCCTCCGACCAGGATGACTTTTACTACAGAATCATGATGGCAAGGTCCTGTATAGATCGAGCGTTTAGGGACATGAGGAGGGACTTCAGGTGCCTCCGTAGTGGTATAGCGTGTGAGCTGTCGAAAGCCCCAGCTTTTCTTCACGTGTGTTGTATACTGCACAACTTCCTATATCTGAAGGAGGTCCGTCCTGTGAGGCCATCGCGGAGGCAGCTTCTCTCCTTTTCCTGGTCCGACTGCGAATCAGACGAGAATTCTGAGAATGACGGTGAATCGGAGGGCAAAGACGATAACACAGTTACGTCGGAATGCTCACGGGCGGATCAACCAGGATTGCACTCGGACCCTTGCCCTCGGTAGGCACTCGCTCGGGTTGCAACCTTCCAGACCTTCAGGAAGCCTAACAGTTTCTTCCTTGACCAATCGAAGCATACTCGGATTTGTATGTTTTTCTTGGGTATCCGATGATATTCGGAGCCTGTAATTTTGCACATGACTCTAAATCCTGGAGTCTGGCGTTGTCTCCATAGCGGTGAAGTATGGTCTCAGCCTCAAATACTTGAACGAGTTTCAGGGCGAGACACTGCGATTCCCGTACATTCTGCAAACTCCATTATGGTCAGTATAAAAGTTTTGTACAGGTTGTGTACGGAGATAACCGGAAAACGTGATGCAATTTGTATATTAGTTTCGTTTCTCAGCACGATGAAAATTACGGCAAAACAACTCCACTCACCACCCTCTTGACCTAGATAAACTGAATGTTGGTGGATATGTTATCCTCCGTGAAATGTCCTCCTACATTGTGACAGAAGGAGTAGCTCCTTGCCCAACTCTGGAAAATGAGTTTGTAGCGTAGATGAGCAGTGTAGACTGAGAAGCCTCGAGCAGAAAGGAGAACTGTTTGCTGGGTTGGTCATTACTCCCACTCATCTACACCTTAACTCTCTCTGCTTATGGTGGGATTTCATTTTGGGATATCAAATCGTCTCGTTTGCATTTCCAACAAGTTGGAAATAAAAACGAAGTTGGAGTATGGTTCAGGTGCATGCCGAGAGCAGTGTGAATACCAGCATGCTCTGTATATGCGGGCGTTAGATACTTGTATGCACAGCTACTCAGTATCGATTGTCAGAGAGCGCAAGGCTGATCAAATGTTTCCAGATTGGTGAATCTAAGCTTCTCGATTGATCTTGGTGTACTGACTGTGTCGTAACCAGTGTGTACTCTCTTCACTATTTGTGTTTTCTTCTCGAGGTTACTCGTTCGCTTCAGGATTGCTATATGTGCTGTTAACATTCTCATTTTAAGGCAGGTATCAACAGTTTGTACTACAGAATTGCTTCATAGTTTAGTTACTCATACACAGTAAGCTTCATCTAACCAAATGCTAGCTTCTTTTTCACGGTACAGATTGGCATCTTTTCTGCCTCGAAAGAACTTCCGCAAAACATCTGCCTGCATTCCGTATTGTACATGTCATCCATAATTCGTAAACACTTTCCGAAAATATGCTCGGCTATACATTCTAAAATTGAGGCCTGCAACACATTCACACCCGCCATGCTTTTTACTGTAGAAAATCGGGTCTCTGAGTTGTAAAACCAGAAATTTACTTGCTCCACCCCGAGAAGGATTGATGAACTCGATCCACCTGCTTGATTGATACTCTTACTGTCCCGAAAAGGTTTTCTCAGTCACCTTGGCATGTCAACGAGTGAGATTTACATTTCAGCTCTAAATCACGATAATTATTGACTTGTTTCATTGTTTCAAGGAAAATTCCAAGATTGGTGAATCTCGTATTCACTAAGAGGAAGATCCCAGGAATATATTCATATTCTTGGATTTGTTGTTTACTATCAATCCTGAATCTCAAATCTCTGAACCAGATCGCACACTATTCGTCAAGCAGTCACATAGAAAGTGTCGTGGAAATCCGGAGAACTGTGTACTTCTAGTCGAGGTCGATCAAGCATATCATTAAGAAGGGAGTTCATCATTGTTTATGAGAGGTGGAACAAGTAAATAACTGATTATGAATCTACTTCGGGTTACATAATCGTGTGGAGTTGAGAGTTCCATACGCGTAGCGTGCCAGCACTGGCCCTCGGCGTGGCAGGTACAACTCGAGAAGATAGAAGATAACATAACAGATATATATATCCCGTAACAATTTTTTATGTGTAAGAGTTTTGATTTACTCGTGTGTGATATTTTAAGAACGATGAGCGACTTTAGAATTACTAATTGTTTTGCTTAGCCCCGGTGTTCTTCCTCCTTTCGAAGCGTTGATTGAGTCTTTCTTTCCATTGTAAGGCTTGATGGTGTCTTTCCATTCGTTTGCTATTCATTGTTTCTTGTGTTTTCCCCATAACAAAAATACAAGTGGGGAAGAACACCAAACCAAAAGTGGAAAGAAAACGAAACACAATCTATGTCTAACCAGCTGTGCGATCTTTCAAATAAAAACGCTCTAGTGTTCAAATAAGGACTAGAGTCTCCATGAGCTGAGTCAGAGAGATACTACTTGGATAAGGATTGGAGTCTCCATGAGCTGAGTCAGAGAGGTACTATTTTAACGTATGTAAAAAATGATTCCTCGGCTCTCTGCTGCAAAACCTCCTCTAACGGTACAAGCCTAGTTGCTGGTGAGGGTTGGCTTGTGGCGACTCTGCGGTATGGTCAGCAACCTCGTCCGGCTGACCTCATGGGCAACTCGGGTATAGCAGGGTGGCTTCACACGTGTAAGGTGTAGATCGCACTACCGTCCCTGGAGGCAGTCGTTTTTTGCCTTTCAAGTTATTATTGCAGAGTCTCGAGATAGCTTTAGCAGGTATAATAAATCTTGTTATAGTCACATTCGATATAATCACAATTGCGTTATAGTCACATTTTATATGAGAATATATTTTTGTAAATTTATTTTCATTATAGTCATTATCACACAATATATATAAATAAATTTTCACAAAAAAAAAATTTATGATGAAATGATTTTTGATGTTTTCACAACAACAAACTTTTTTGCATGATTGTTCTTTCTTCTTTTATTTTTATTTGTGAAACATTGTACTAAACAAGAGACATTATACATATTTTTTCTCTAAATTTTTTTATAATCATATTTGCAATTTTTCTTCATTAAAATGATTATATACATATAAGCATAATTCATATTTTTATTCAATAAAAAAACTTTAAATTTACAATCACAAAGTCTTATAGTCACAAAAAACATATTCACCAAGTGTGTGACTATAACGTGAATTGAATATCATTTTCGTTATTGTTTACAACAAACGTAAATGAATCATCGCACTACGATGTTTACGTGTTTCGGTTGAAACCTCGACATAATGACGAAATGATTCATATGTTCTCGAGAGTTCTTCAGACAAGCCGATAGTGAAGAGTTGATGACTTCGACTCGTGAAAACTCTTGCATCCAGTGCACTTCCCTTCCGCACATCAAGAATCGTCTGACAAGAAAGCTCGAAACTGTACTAAAAAGACACTGTGTTCGGAAAAGTCAAAAAAATTTTAAATATAGATCATCAACAAGGTGTATCAAAACAAAACTTGTTGTAATTGAGTTTGCCGTTTGCCAAACCTACATGGCCCGGGTTTCACGAACCATATGATAGTGAGAACACGATGGTGCGATCCACGCATAGGAGTAAAAAGTTACACGGAGAAACCAACTTATTGAAAATAAATTAATTTTGTGGTCGATTATATTGTGAAAAATATTAAACTTTCGAGAAACATGGGATTTGTAAAGTTGTCAAAAGGGCGGGTAGGACATTTATTATAATAGCCATTTCAAAATATCGTTTTCTAACTGTGATTATATGCTACTATATAGTCACGACTATGACAATTCTCTTCGTATATCTGATTATAACTGTGTAGCCATAGCACTGTATACTTATTCACATAAACCTCAGAGTCAACTGCATGGTTATATTACGAAATAAAGACTATATGAGTTTTATTAAATCTTCTACTTCAGAATCTGTTTATAGGAGCAAAATTGTAACTTCAAAATCATTAGTAAGACACATTTAGAAACTTCTCACGATAAAAAAATACATTATAATCGATGTTGCTTAAACCAATAATTTGAAGAACATATTTGATCCTTATACTTGCTAATTGCACGGCTATATTGAACAAAACCAAGAATGGTTTATCCAAATAAATGAACATGAGAAATTTTTGTTTCTTTATTATTAATTTAACTATTATGCAGGGATAACCTTAAACCTTGTACTTTTCTCTTTGTCATTATCGATGTTGCTGAAACCAATTATTTGAAGAACATATTTGATCCTTATACTTGCTAATTGCACGGCTATATTGAACAAAACCAAGAATGGTTTATCCAAATAAATGAACATGAGAAAGTTTTGTTTTTTTATTATTAATTTAACTATTATGCAGGGATAACCTTAAATCTTGTACTTTTCTCTTTGTCTAGCGGGTTTCCCCCGCGAGGTTATATTCTAAGACTCTTTTCTCAGTGAAGCTTACGGGAAACTGCTGCCCTTGCATATACTTAACTCTCTCGCCAAGAGGATTCCATCCCACGTCTCTTCGACTATGGGCGAATGAGGCTACCAACAAGCTAACATCCGTTTGCTACCTGAGCTCTTCTACTAAGCAAAATGTCAAAAAGCGGGGAAACACGAAAACCCTTTTCACTTGCGAGTTCACTCACTCGCAACAAACCAATCATAAAAGTGGATAATAATTGTCGTAAGAAGATTTAGAAGATTTGTTAAAAAAACCATTAAAAAATTCATACTATGTTTATCGTCTATCATTCTATTTTCTTGTCAAGTCTTGTACTCATCTACCAGATAGGCTAAAAAATCTAAAGAAAAAGAAAGATTGTAGAGTGAGAGACCACTCAAATATCAGACAGTAAACATCGATTATAGACTAACGTTAAAAGCCATAAGCTTCACATGTTAGACTGTGTCAGGGAAGCAGAACGTTTACAGACATCTCACTGAAAGTTTTCAGTGACATGGAAGATTTATGGGCATACTTTGCATATGTCAATTGGACTGAATAATATTTACATATCTAGAGATGATAAACAAAATCTATGGACAAACTCTGTAAAGTTCTACAGAAGTAATGATAGTATTTTTTCTGTTTCTTTTCTGGAAACAGGAATTCTCTTTGCCAAAAAAAGAACCTAACACAATGAGCTCATAGTAGGTGGCTCATCTACAGAAAACCACCCCAACTCAGGAAAAAACACAGTGGACTCACATAATGAACTCACGATAGATGGTTCACTTGTAGAGAATCACACCACTCAATTCATATTTAGATCACCTTGGTTGTGAAACTTTATGCAACCAGATGCTACTGCCCTCGTCCATGCTGAGATCTCTACCCCGTCTGACTACAAGCGGATGGTGTTACCAACAATTTGATAGGGGTGTCAAAGTTGAAATACTGGGAGAAAATTCGGGCACCGTGGCAGTACGCAAGATTACGGCCACAGTCGGGAAGACAGCCTCCTGAGTCAACCGCGAATGAAACCCGGGCGGTTTTTCATTTCAACTTGTACATAGTTTTCTTTGTAATCGGTTTTGCTACAAAGATCACGACCAGATCAAGAGACACAAACAAAGTTTATCGTTACATTGAGGCACGGAAGAACTAGACTTCCTAATGGCTGATTTCAGTTTCAACTATAGGAATCTTCTCTTTTAAACTTTGGAATGCTTGTCGTTGTTAGTAGATAAACGGGAATTCTTTACATCCGAAGATTGATGGCCCCTAAGCAAGAAATCCACAACCGCTTGACTCTTTGAAGGGAAGAGAGAGAGATGCATTTCACTCTTGTTGGTAGTCAAAGAACAGCAGAGAATTATTATTTAATATCTCGAATAAGCGGTGTCGGGTTGAGAGTCTTCCTGGGAAAGGCGAACCTTCTGGCTGTGATATGAGCTTGAAGGCTGTGTTCAATCTACTAAGGGAAGCGTTAGGGCTTCAGGTTGTGGCTGGTTTACTCACAGGATAGGCTTCAGGTCTCAAGGTGATACTGAAAAACACTCATATAAGTCTCTAGGCTCTTCTGATATGTTCAGGAAGCAAGTTCAGGCTTAACTAGCAATGATAAGATCAGATGGCGAACTTTGAC
Organism: Asterella californica; assembly: GCA_036924285.1. NCBI lineage: Eukaryota > Viridiplantae > Streptophyta > Marchantiopsida > Marchantiales > Aytoniaceae > Asterella > Asterella californica. The sequence continues at coordinate 3,218,353 of JAYKYS010000013.1, forward strand.
ACTCAGGATTGAGAAATATGTGAAGGTTCGGACTTCAGAACTCCTCCTACATGTAAATGAGGTTCTACTGGATACACATACGAAATTTCAGCTTCAGATCAATTCAAAGCACTAAGATATGAGCAGAAACTTTCTGAGTAGAGAAATTACGGCAATTTCTGGTACCCAGACAGCTATTTCGATCTATAACAAGGAATTGGCTCGATCACTTTGGGAAATTCTTACAGGATTTGCAGTACACAGCTTGATGAACACTCCTGTGAAGTTGGGCCTCTTGATTCCACACAGAACTCCAGATCTCGCTCTCTGAAGTTGCTGCTCCAGATTGAGAGCTTTTCGGACCCCCTCTACTTCAGCGGTCGCCCTGAATTACTCACAGACTCAATTGACATGAAAATTTGGGGACAGTCGTAGCCCTACTGACAGTGAACGTGACCACGAAGGTTTGAAGCGATTTTCTCAAATCTACTGCGATTGACACCGAAAACCTCAAAATCAACAGAAGTGCTGCAATTCTGACACAAATTGAACTTCAATCAGCCATAACTCCTTCTTTATTGCTCCAAATCGATCAAAAATTTCGCTGACAGTGCTTGGCACGACGAACCCTATCTCCCTGTGCTCTCAGATTTTGCAGTCCTCTCACCAAATGCTCGAACTCCTCTTAAGACCCCTACTACTAAGTTTAGCAGTACATAAAGACAAAATTGGACCAATGGGAGTTCATAGCTTCACTCCCCTGTCCTTTTGTGTCCCAAACCACGTGGTGACTTGAATTTGCACATAGGCTACCACGTCAAGCTCCTAAAGTGCCAGCGTAACTCCTAAACTACATGCGAAGACATGTAAAACGGCACGTAATCCCGAAAGATAACCTAACCTCGCTAGGAAGCATGCATGGGCGACATGTAATTACAACCCATGACCTTAACTCCATCTACATGATAATCAACCTACTAAGACTCAAAAATATATAACATCCTCCAGTGTCGACTTCTCTGAGGTCACTCAGAGAGACTAACGCTTGACAGAGAGGTGAATTATTTACAATGTAAATGATTCACATCACGACAGCGGAGAAAGAAAATACATGAAAACTCTCTTTAACTCTTGTTCATCCTGTTAACATAACGACTAGAAATTTGCAGTTAACTTTCGTAATCTGACTTTTGATTCTTTGAAATCTAACATCATTATATAAACTTAAAATTTATCTAGAGTTTAGATGGAGCTTCGATATTCTGAAAATCCTCCATAAAAAGGTTACTGATGATTGTGAATTCTTGTCAATTTCTCTGGCAGCGTTGTTGAAAATGTGAGGATCATCTTGATCATCATCTCTTGCTGTTTTTGCAAGATTAGCAACAACAACTCCACAACGCGTCACGTCTCTGAATCTACATTTGCCTTCACACTATAAATATGATTTATTTCAAACTTTTGTTTCCTCTTGGTTTTGCGTCATGCCTCAAACGTTGTCAGTGCATGTAGCTTGAGAGAAAATAATTGTGGCAGAAGCCGATGTAGTCCTAAAGGAAACTGACATTCTTGAAACAAGATAATTTGTAAAGTTTTGATGACAATGCCTTGTATGTCAACATAAGCTATCTTTATATCGACTTTGATTTCAGTAGTAATAGTCCTCACTTTCTTAGATTCAGTTTAGATTATGTGAAAGTTTGTCACTATTTCACAGTACCTTCATCTTGCTATTGATTCTAGATAGGATCTTACCACTACCTCAGACCAGAAAACCGGTGGTTAATTTTACGTGAAAGATTTTCCACCATTTTTTAGCTATCCTCGGTACTTACACTCTCGAACTTACAGTCTTGCACTCAAGCCCACTGTCCATTCTTGTTACCGTCTTCGTTGTGACCATTATGTCTGTGAAGATATCGATCTGACTGCACATAAGTTTGGTTGTAAGCACTTCTCTTTCTTATCCTAGCGGACCCGACCTGATGTTCTTACAGAAGCAAGCTCGTGCTCATCGAAGTATCCAGCCAACATTCGATAGACAACCGTAAGAGGTATCGATGACTGTGGATCGAACAGGTGTAGATCTCGATGTTGAGTGTTGACCTCTCATCTATAAGTTCTTAGACGATGAATATATTGATGTTCTTGTTTCGGTTGAGAGAGGAGGCGCTTTGTTGGATTTCTATTCCAAAGAGTCCTCTGTTTGCATGCAATGACAGTAAATGAGATGAAGAAAAGAATAGCATGTGTATTAGGATGGCTCTGAACTTCTAGACCATTGAGAGCAGAGATATGTATCAAAATACTAACCAACAGAGACCTCCATATCTTTGTCCGTATGGTAGGTTACTGTATGAAAGAGACTGAGCCTCATCACCATTGATGTATGAGAAACAACTCTGAGTATGTTGAAAGACAGAGATGAACTTTTTACATTGTTCGGTGCTGCCGACACGAAAAACCGGTTGGAGCTGAATTTTGTCAATGGTATGTAGTGTGCTTTGCAATATAATAAATTTAGGAGCCCCACCCTCTAGGTAGTAGCTTACGGGGCTGCCTGCATTCCATGATCACTTCAGGAAAATATGCACCTTCTTGTAAATGGTTGATGCAATCTGACCTTGAAAGACCATGATTTGAATCTTTGTGGAAGACTTATGTGCATCCAGAAGTTGTCGTTTTATCTGACATCGATGACATCTTCTTTTGGCAATCTCAACGAATGTGTGAAGGTCAATGTATGCACCAAGCTCGTCTTTAGAATGAAGAAATTCATACTGCATTAAGATGTGCATTTTCCTTCACTGCCGCTGATCGATTGCCTTGACCTAAACCTCTACAGACTCCTCTCTCACCTAGTGTCATGTGAGACTGTCGATCGCACAATGTATCTATTCACACCTTCCTATGAATCCTCCCCCACGTCACAGTCCGTGTTGTGGTTTCTCGCTCTCGACTCTAAACACTGCGATCGACATGTCACACACTTGATCCATTACATGTCAACCTGAAGACATCCATGTGGACCTCCTTTCCATCGTGGCTACCGTCAACTATCTACGACCAAATTTGTTTGTTTGTTTTTATTAAACAAGAATCGGATGGTGCCGGAAAGGATTTATTAACCAAGTTAAGTCAAGGTCATCCACTCCGTTCTTCTCGTGACTAAGCCAAGACGGCTTATCGGTACAGACGTGTCTGAGACTAGTAGCCTCCTTCTCCATTTTGGAACTAGGAAAACTGTTGATCAAATACCTACTATCGTAATCTCTCTGCTCTTCATGATTGTCACTATCAACGTGTCTATCCTTATTCTTCTTATTCGGGTTCTTCACAGGCTTACTGTTGCTAAGCTTGCTGGACACGCGGATCTCTCCAAACTGCTCTCTCATTTGGCTTTTTTGTCTCTCGATCGTGTGGCTTATGATCTTCCACTTGCACCGCGAGAAGTGCCACTTCGTCGTAACATCCTTCTTACGGATCACCTTTGTGACATCATTGATCGCGTAGATTTTCTGCCCCGTGTGTCTCTCGATCCCATGGAGACAATCGTCCTTCTTTCTGCGCTTTCTCGTCTCTCTGCTATTATGCGTAATCCGAATCTTCTCCTTGACGATGCGTTGAAACTTGATTATGCGATCTTGGATACCATCAATCCAATAAGCATTCGATCCGTTCGTATTCCCGATCGGTTGATTCCACTCATTCCTCTTTTCTCTCGCGCTTCTGTCATTCAACATCGTTGTTAATTTACCTCTGATAGTTTCCATGTGCTTGTGCTCTACTAATCTGTTGGCAAGTGTTGTTGGTTAACCCGATGTTCTTTTGCAGAGCGTCATTCGCAAACTATCCGCTATCGATATCTGATCAATTGTCTCTCGTCTAGATTTGATCTGATATTCGGATTCTTTCAAGGTGGTGCTGAAAGAAAGACGCCTTACATCTATTCCGCAGGGTGATAAGTTCTTGAGTAGCTATTTTCCCATTTTGGTTTCTTTCGGAGTTCGGGTAAGCTTCTCTCTTCGCTGTAAGTGCTTTTATCTTTCTTTCGATGTTGTGATGATATCAAAATTGGTATATCCCTGTCTTTCTCTTTGAAAATCTGTTCATTGCGTTCCGTCCAAATCTAAGACAAGATTTCGAAGGTCTCAATCTGCTTGACCACTTTTCTTCTCCTGTATACTTCATCAATTTCTTCCAAAAGAGTACCGGGATAGATGGCATTGCGCATGATCCTTTGTGTTAGCTTGAACCACTGCTGTCATTTACTTTCCAGAGCTATGTTTTGTCTCTTGACTGGATCTTGGCATCCCATATCCTTCCTCATCTTTTCCTCCAAGTTTTCCATGTGTCATTGCTGTTCCACTTGTTGTTGAACCGAGTGTAGGATTCGCTGTCTTTTTCTAGCACATGTCTCCAATATTTCGTGGTTAGTTCCCATCCTTCGCTCTTCTGTTCTGCTGTAGCCTCCACCTTCATCCTTCTACATCTTGTAGTAGTCGGGTGTGTTTTCCACTTGAACCCTTTGAACCCAACCTTGAACTCTTAGTTCAGCAGCAGTGCTACACTCCCATCTTCTCGAATTTTGGTTGCACCATGCTATAAAGGAGGCAAGTAGAGGCTCTTTACGTTCTTTGGCGAGTCTTCTGACTACTTCAGCAGATTCCGAAGTAAGTCTCCCTTCAACTTCATCCAAAAGTGTACCTTGTAGTACAATGGTGTTTGACCCATAAACTCTGCAATTCACACCTTGATGCAGACTACTTCTGAGTTCACACCAAAGAATGCGTAAGGAGTTGTATGTTCTGGCTCTTCCTACCTTGAGAGGAGTTGTCAGAAGCCATATTTCTTGAGCAGTCAAATTCTTCTTCTCTCTTTGCCATGTTTCTTTGTTAACATTGTCTTCTGTCAGTCGTTCCGTCACTTGAATCCAATCTTCCTCTTCTCTCCTGATGAAGCGGATGCAATGTTTAGCCTTCAGAGCTTTTTGTGGTATGTCGAAGACTATCAATCCCACTCCCTCCTTGTCTTCTTGAATTCGTCTCACGCTCTCACTGAAAATTTAATTTTGTCCTTCCTTATTGATTCTCCAGATGAAACGACGACATAATCTTTTCATCGCTTCAATCATGGTCTTTTTAAATGATAGGTATGTCAGTATGTGCGTTGGTATCGAGTGCAAAACATGTTTTACCACAACAATTTTACCAGTCATCGGGAGCATCCTATATGTCCAGTTTCTCAATTTTGCCCCCATCTTTTCTAGAATATATTGTGCTTGCTTCTCTTCTGTCATCACTTGTCATTCGATCGGATAACCCAAGTATCTTACTGTCTCCTTCTTCTTCATGATATGACACACTCTTTGATTCATCCATTCTGGAGTCTCTTCCATAGTCAAGGGTATTATTGTAAACTTAGCTACATTCAGTCTCGCCCCGGATATCTTTTCATACTCTTCAATCACCTTCTGAAGGTTACGAAAGTTGCTCATGGAGGCTTCGAGACTTATCCACGTGTCGTCCGTGAAGAGTTGATGCAACAGCATCTTATCCCTCGTCTACGTCAGAGGGATCTCTTGCAGTTCTCATCTCTCCTCAGCTTTGTCCAGCATACTCATCAGTGGTTGAGTGGCTAGAGCAAAAAGGAGCGGAGCTAGTGGACATCCTTGTCTTACTCCTCGTTGCAAAGTTATGTCTTCTGTGAATTGATCATTCACATGGACCTTTGAAGTTGCCCCTTCAACCAGCCCTTTCGTCAGTTGAATAAGGCCGTCATCAATGTTTATGCATTTCATGATTTCTCATAAGTACGTTGTCTTGTCAGATTTTACGTGAAGGATGTCTAGGAAAATGCGAAGTTCCTGGCTGTGGAGATGTAATGTGCTGAACAGAGAACAAGAAAGAGAAACACAAGCACGAAAACGAACGTCACTATATATACCAACTCTCAACGCATATACAATACCAATTCTTTCTCCTTAGAACTCAAGACTGAAAAACAGACCAGATCGGTCTATACTATACTTCAAAACCCTCTACAACGAGTCTCAAAATCTCAGCCCAGACCTAAAACTATCGAAGCGTAGCTCAAAGCAAGAAAAACATTCTTTTGCTAACAAAAAGAGTTGCACCTGTACCTCACGATTCAAACCCAAGTCCAAACAACATCCATGTACAAGCTCTTAGCTAAAACTAGCTACCACAAGCTGCACATAACCAACTAAATCTATAACGAACTCAAAAAGATAAAAATCGTAGCGAAGGAACTGAAAAAATTCTATCTGAGAACTTTCTTCTTTCGTCAAACGGTTTTCAGATGTCAATAGGATCTTCTTCCCTGACTCCGTTGGTCCAGAAAACCTTTAGATCCGACTCTCGACAGCCGAGATATCGTCGATTTTTTGTCACAGGTGACAGAACCTTCAAAAACTCCTCCCTACGGCTTAAAACCGCACACACCGCCCAAGCGGATCGTCTGATCTGATATCCATTTTCTCCGATAGGTGGATCTAGTTACCTTGAACCCAACAAGACTCCAAACAGGTCATTTGGAGTTCCCCTTGCAAAACCACGCAAGAAATTTGGTCAGAAGAAGCAAAAAATGGACGTAAATCGACTCCCTACGGCTCAAACTCGCTCACCACACCCCAACCAACAATCCAATCCACGTATGGTGTTTTATTATGTGTAGATGAAGACTCCCTGATCGTGTAGGCACCAAGAATGAAGAACTTGACTCAACGATCGCGAAGAACAACCAAATTTCAGGTCGCAGGCGATGAAAACCTGACGCAAGCGCTTCCTTACGAGTCAATTTCACTCAGAACTCTCAAACCGCCCGATGAAACTTTGTATCGTCTTCAATTTCTTGAAGAACTCGACATTCTGATCCCGATGGATCCAAGGACAACAAGTTTGGATTTCCGAACGGTCCGAACGGTCCAACTCTTCTTCACATGTCACTAAAGCTCTCCAAATCCTCCTCCTACGTCTCAATTTTCCCCAATACACACTGCCCGATCCGTCTCTTCACGAACCGTCTTAACCAATGCATAGTCTGCACAGATTTGAACTCAACAACGCCTTGCGCATTTGCATTGGACCTCCAAATCTCTCGAACCGTTCGTTGACAAATAGTAGATACAAGCTAGCCTCTTAAGTTGCCCCCTTACGTCAGACGCTGTACGTACGAGAATTCACAGATTATGAGGAAGCAGACCCCTTGCGTCTTTAGTATAGCGCTTGGAGCTGCAAATACCCAATCAGCAAAAGTAAACTAGGGCCTAGCTTGATTTTCTCTTCTTCCGAGTCTCGTAACTTCTCCACTAGACGTCCAAATGAAGTAGACAAAGTGTCTATGGAAAGTCGACAATGAGCTCTACCCATTAATGCGATGAAAGTGAAGATCCGAAGTTGTGCCAAAAGCTCATAAGCTGGAACCTAGCTTGTTTTACCCATCTTTCGAGTCTCGTAACTTCTCCACCAGACGTCCAAATGAAGTAGACAAAGTGCCTATGGAAAGCTGACAACGAGCTCTACTCATTGATGCGATGAAAGTGAAGATCCGAAGTTGTGTCAAAAGCCGGTAAGCTGGGGCCTAGCTTGTTTTACCCATGAATGTCTTTGGAGCAATAACAGTCGAAATTTGATTTTCACGTAAAAGCCGGTTCACGACACGACATCCATCCTCTCCAAACCGGTGCATCCTCTGGTATGCACTAGAGATACCAACCAAGGAGTGGACCGGCACGCATCTCGTCTTGTCGTCCTCCTTCTCATCTCAGTCAACCTGATCCTCAAGGTTAAAACTTGATTGTCATCTTGAAGTTCTTATCCTGTCATGATCTTCCTTAGATCCATGCTCATCGACTTTCTTCTTCAACCTCTCATCCAGTCATCCCCTCTAAATATCTACATGTTTCAATAAGAGTTCGAAGACATAGAAGCAGTAAACCATCATACCATAGAAATGTCTTCCATCTACCCAGTAGAATTCACCGTCGAGGTTTGTGACCCAAATGTCGTAGTAGACACCACCCGTCATCCCAATCATCACCGCATATCCTGACTGTAATCCTCAACCTCAAGTCTATACATGTCATCGTACGTATCCTTCTCTTCACTTTTGTTTTCTGAAAAAAAGAACCACACTGCTACAACCAAAATCCCAATCGCAACCATCATTGTCTCACTATACAATGGTATCCTTCTCAACCATCATCCTCCCAACCGTAATCAGCTTCAGCAATGGCTTCTCCCTTGTAAGTCATCTTTATCCCTCATCTTATACCCACAGCCTCGAGAGCGTCTATCCACTCTCTTTCATCCTCAGCATGTCGTTCGTCCTTGATGATGTCAATGTTGGTATCATAGACTTCCTTTGAAGTTGCATCCAAGACCTCATGTGATATGAACTCAACCTTGGCATCTCGAATGCGCTCTTCTCAACCTCCCTTCACATCCATCGTCATCATCTCAATATCTGGTTGTTGTTTTCATGCAACCAGATCATCCATATCCATTGTCTGCACCTCAACCATCTCCTCCGGTTGTGAAGGATCGTCCTCCATTGTCAATTGAGGAAGAATAGTTTCCTGTTGAACCTCATCTTCCTAGCTTGCTTCCTTGAAGAAGTCTTTTTTTGTCCATTCTTCTCGCTCTGCATCGTGGATGCAATATCCAACTTGAGCTCGCTTGGATCCACGTGCTCATCCAAATCATTCATATGGAGATCATGCTCAATCTCCTCCACCCTAGCACCATAACTTGTAGCTTTGATAGCTACAACTGCATGTGCTGCAAGGTAATCATCCACAAACTTCTTCATCCCTCATTTACCAACGTTGGCTTGAAGGAGAGTACCGTACTTCTGAATGCAACCTTTCCATCCTCTCAAGAAATAACCTCAAGTTGCAAAGACTCTACAAAGTCGATGCAATCGTCGCGTTGATGATCAGTACCATCACATCACACGCACTGATGTACCCAAGCTGATTTGGGTACAAGCATCATCTTGATCGACGATCTCTTATCCCCAACCTAGTAACCTTAGCTTGTAGATCTTGCATCTTTTGCTGTAGGTCTTTGATGGTTGGATCCTTCTCCTCTACAATCACAATTGAAAGTTGAACCTCAGATACTACCCGAACTGGTGTCGTAGTCAGCGATACAAGTGTCGACCTTGTAACACTTTTCCTTGTATGTCTCTAGACAAGAAGCTCAACCGCTTCATGCACAACCTCTCAATTCTTTGTCAACCCTTCTTCTTCCTCCCTATCCTCCAAAAGTAGCTCCAACCATTCTTGCCATGATTCATCAGCAGCTTGAAGAAACAACTCTGTCTTGTAAGTCTTCAAGGTTAGCTTGTCCACCCGAGATAGTTGAGAGAATTGTCTCTCAAACTCTTTTAACAGCTCTGTAGGCTGTAAACCCTTGTTGGATCAGTTGACCCATCCCAAAAATGTTTTCTTGGTTACTCGAACTGCAAGTGAAGATCCGAAGTGAAGATCCAAAGTTGTGCCAAAAGCCCGTAAGCTTGGGGCTTAGCTTGTTTTACCCATCTTTCGAGTCTCGTAACTTCTCCACTAGGCATCCAAATGAAATAGACAAAGTGCTTATGAAAAGTTGACAACGAGCTCTATCCATTGATGCGATGAAAGTGAAGATCCGAAGTTGTATCAAAAGTCCGTAAGCTGGAGCCTAGCTTGTTTTACTCATGAGTGTCTTTGGAGCGATTATTTGTGTCTTTGGAGCAATTTGATTTTCATATGTCGTGTCGTGCCGGTCCACGACACGACAGCGTATGATTCACTCTGTCGTAAGCATTTTCAAAATCTAATTTAACAAACATAGATTTAAGCTTGCTTCTTTCTGTCCATTCCTTCCTTAGATTGAAGACTAACAAGTTATCAGCAATATGTCTATCTTTTATGAAGCTTTTTTGACCTCAGTTCCTGTAACATCAAAATATCAGGTTGTCCACCACACCCATTCCACCATTTTTCCACTCTTACTGTTTGGGTGGCCAAGACCCTTGAAGTTCCACGTTGTCATTCTTAGTTGTACTATCATCTGTACCCAGTTGTTAGTTTGTTTCTCCTCATCTAGTTTGGATCCCTTGCACTCACATTGCTTCCCTTGGACCTGGAAGCAGACACTTCTTGAGCAAATGCACTCTTGCTTTTTCCTTCATGCTCCTTCAGCTTCTGCATCTCTACTGCATACTCATGCGTTGCCTTGTGCTCTCCTTCCTCCTCCATTTTCATTCCTTCCGTACTTTTTTTTGTTGCCCTTCTTGCTCTTTTGTGACTGTCCACTCCATTGACCGTTCTTGCTCCTCGTCGCTGACCTCCTCTAATTCCTTCTTGTCGTTTTTGACACGCTCTCTTTTCCTCTAGTCTTCTTTATTGTCTTCCCTTGCACGACGCTGCTTGTGATCATCTTCTTGCTCTTCCTTGTGCTCCAGTCCTTTGGCTACTTGTGGTGCTTGTTCTTCTTCCTCACTTCTTATCGGAGTCACTAGTATGTTGAACTGATTCGCTGTTGGTAGGTTCCTTGAAGACGACGCGACATAATATCTATTTGGTTTTGTTGTGTGTCTTCAATCTTCGATTCGGTAAATCTTCCCTCGTCTATCTTCCCCTTTGATTTCTCTGCAGTAGTATGTGATGCCCCTTCTCCTTGTTTCCTTGTGTCATTCACTTATCTTTTATTAGGACAATGTCTCACGATGTGTCCTCGTTGATGACACTGGAAGCATGCATCGGGTAAGTTCTTGTATACCACTTTTTGTCTATAGATGTCTAGCTCATCATCCTCCTCCACTTCCACCTCTACGTACTCTGTTAGATCTGTGTCCAGATCCAATAGCACACACCCACGCACACAGTGAAACTGACATTCATTGGATTCTTTTGTCATGTACAACACTTCCCCTAGACTTGTCAGCATCTCTTCTTTTAAGCATTCATATCCATGATACTTGCTAGTTCCATCCAGACTGGCGCTCTTCTGATACGTAGATTTGTAAGGTCGAAAGAAGTTTCCCATGGAAAGACAAATATCATTCTTGTTCCCATGAACAGTGTGAAACAGCGAGGATTCTATCCCTCTGATCTTTCTCTGCGACTTGAATTAGGAAACAGTTTCGTCTTAAGACACGTAGATGTTCCAGTAGAATCCTCATTTGCTGTTAGTATGATCTCGTCTCACTTCCTGATCATATCTCTTGATGGTGCTATGTCTGCCGTGTAAAGAACAAAGGCTGATTTCTCTAACATGGCCATTCTGTTTAACAGCAGTCTTTTGGTCGTGGTGATCCGGATCGTCTTTTTTCTTTCCCTGGGAGGGTCTTTCTCTTTCAATTCGCGCAATGCATCCTTCAGGTTTTTCCTCGCGGACTCCAAAACTTCCTGATCTTCGTAGAGTTCTGGGTCCGTGTTCTTTCTCGTTTCTCCATTCCTTCGAAATCTGACTAAATTTCTATTGATAGATTCTTGAGAGCATGCTATCTCCGCTCAGTTTTGTTCATTTCGTTCTCTCTTTGTTTCTCGTCGATTTTCTTCCTCATGTCTTTCCCTGCATTAAGTCTTCGCGTGTCCCCTCCATTTTCTGCCTTGTCCACATTATGGTCAGGAGCCGGTTTAACTCCTAAGCTTGCGTTCCCCGCAGGTAAACATGTATTGTTAGATGGGTGCAGGGGTGGACTGAGCATTGCTTGTCGATTCACCTGAGCGCCTGTCGGCGTTCGTCTGCTCTCGTGATAATTGTGTTCTCCTCGTGGATCAACACTCTGGGAGGAGCATTTTCTGTACCAACCCCCACTATTGGACCAATCTTGCGCCCTGCTATCTGACTAGCTAAGATATCTAGCTCTAACATTGTAGCTTCTTTAACTTTCTGCTGGTCTCCTTATCGCACTCCAAGTGATTGGTGATGTCATCTAGAGTAGCTCTAGCTCTATTCATTCTCTCTCGCGTCTTTGCCAATGCTCTGTGGGTCCCAGACTCATTCGACCCTTGATCTGGTTTTATAGCAGTAAACACAAATCCTCTGTGTTCTCCTTCCGTCTCGTCTTCCTTCTTGTCATGTCCTCTTTGGTGGCTCTCTTGGTGGTCGTTCTTTTGCATTCCGTTACTTCAGTATCGATACCCCAATGTGAGAGAAAAAACCCTCTTCCGTCCTTACACCGTCAATGAATTCCACGCACTATGGCTCGCCTAGGCGTCCATAGCCACAGAGTACTTACAAGCTCTCAACCCCCCCCTCGCCGCCATCGCCGCCAGCCTCATCCTCGCGCACCTCTCCTCTCGAAGTTTTCTGACTACGCGAATACACTTAGAGGTATATATAGAGTCGAATCTTTTAATGCTGATCTGCCTATCTATCTACGACCAGTGAGGAGGCCTGTCAAGTTCAACTTATTGCGTACGGTCCTGTCGAGTTAGACTTATCGTCCATTGGGCCACTAAAGTAAATAGCTGCATCCATGACGAGTCACATCTCTCACTCTCTCACACACACCAAAACTCATCATGGTGATGATGTGGAGCAGCAATCTCAGTTTTCTTGAAGTGAGTCGTTTGAACGTTGACATGATTACGTACAGGGCACAACTTCAACGGTTGATGTCATTTCTTCCTCATCCATCAACTTCAACTCCGCTTTTGGTCGAGCGATGATGAATGAACGTCACTCGTATCATGTGATTCCGTCACAGTCTTCGCAAGAGAGACCTACAGATTTAGCAAGAGCAAGGTCAGTATAGCAAAAATGGAACTGACTGGTTTTGTGGAAAGATTTCAATCCTACCTGCACGAGCACCCCCATCCACTGATAGCTTCCAAGACTGCAAGGAAAGAATTTTAAGTACAGTTCTTTCCTTCTTCAAGTTCAGGCATATGGCAGCAGGTTAGATCTGGAAGCGCCCACATACTTCACACAGAGAGTGAACGATGAAACAGGACAAGGAACATGAACGATATGCATTGTGCCTACTACTTGGACGGTCGGACGACCCCTATATACTAAACTACTGGACGAAATTAGGCACAGCTTGCACGTGCATTGCCCCCAAACCAACGGGTGACGCAGATAAGACGAAAGCACGTGGGTCAGTTTCTTGTGCATCGACAATGAAACGGTAAGGAAGCACACGAAACCTTTACTTACCATGACGGTCCAGTTGAAACACTGGGACAACAAACAGTTCCAAGAAGTTAGGTCCTACATATACTGTTAAGTAAAAGGCTTGAACCATGGAATGGAAACAAGATCTAAGTCGTTCGGTAACCCAACGAAACGATTCCGTGCAACCCTCATCAGATTTGACGACATCCAAGACTTAAATATTGTCCGACAAGAGTGCACAGCTTCACACACAGTATGATTTTCCACAATCGCCGGCTATATCTTTGAGGGTTCAGCTCAGTGACCGACCATCACTTATGCACATGAGTCTCTTGTAACTTATGTATCACTCTGCAGACACTTTTGAAGCACTGTGGTGCTGTTTCCTACCAGCAAGGAGGTTGATTAGCAACAGCTAGCAGTTTTTCTATTCAGTTTAAAGTCTCCAAGCAAACCATCCACCTTTTAACGTTACTCTCAAAGTTATTTGGCCACTAGTTGCCATTTAGAAGCTACAAAAATTTGTCTCGTTCTATTGTTTAAATGGAACAACCGCAAACGTTTGTATTGCACCATTTCATGTTCTTAAACCGCAGGTATGAGTGTAGAATGGAGAACTCGAATATTCGTTTTTTCCCTCTCTTTGTACTCAGGTCAAGGAGAAGATTCATATTCTTTCCAAGAAACCACAAGAATTTCAACTCTATAGCTCTCATTCAATACCAAATGTGTTTTCTGAAACAAAATACAAAATGTAAAGCTCATGGAGAGCTTTGCATTCAGTCATTCAGTCATTCAGTTCTCAGATTAAGGTTGTGATCAAAAGAATTTTTGGGTTAACGTTTATTTGTATTACTCCATGACGATTTACTCGTAAAATGAATGACACTGGGAGGCCAGGAGCCCTTGTTCTCGTACCTGTGCTTTAATCGGTAAATTCTCCAAATGGGCAGTCTCATCTCTTGTTTTGCTGCATGGTTTGATAAATCGACGGAAAAGAAAAGAGGAAGCGAGAGAGAAGTGGATCAAGAGCGGACCAAGCCAACTTCTTCTCCGTTCAGGTGAATATATATATGCACGCACCAAAAACACAGGTAGCCTCATAGGATAGGCATTTACATGAATAATATATATGCATGTTTCGGCAGGAAGGGAAGAAGAGGACAAGAACAAAAAATGGAAAAAAGTTCAAGATTCTGATAGGGTTCAGTTGGTTTAGATAACAAAATTACTTTAGATTTTAATGTTTTTCTTGTTTATGTTTGTACAAGGAACGTCCTAAACATGGAGGTCTTTTTGGCAGTCTTTTTTGCTGGAAAGAAAAAGGGTTAGATCCACTATGTTGGAGGTCTTCGGTGTTTGATCTTGACACATTCTGTTCTAATTTTCTTTTTCTATCAACATAGAAGGACATAGAAGGATACAAGTAAAGGAAGGTCGGATTGATTGTTTACAAGATTGATCAGTTTGTGGTACATGTGTTTCAAAAACGAGATAAACACAACAAAAGAAACATCTTATCCGATGAGTAAATACTTGGACATCAACGAATAAAAGTTTACTTTTCAACTTGGATTTCAGTTATCTATCAAACATTCCTATGCAGAACAATTTGATAGATAATTAAAGTGTCTGTTCAGTTCACCGCAAAAGGAATCTAAAACAAAACGTTCACATGCTTGTCCAAGTAAGATCGTACACTATTCGCTGACCCTAAAAAGTAATCGTTTGATTATGACGTTAACGGATCTAAACTAGGCTTAGGTGCATGTAGTACTATGTAGCCTTAGGTGAATCAGGTCTATTAAATATTCTCGTGAAGTTCAAAGCATGGACTAGGACAAGGCAGATGTAAAATCTTCCAAGCAATTTTCTGCTTCTCAGTACAGTAGTGCAATGGTGCTAAACACTTCGCGCTAGTGAGAACCGAGTAAACATGAGTCTTCATCCCGAGTATTATAGCCACTTACCTTCGAGCAGTTCTCCAAGGTCCTTCCCACTCTCGAGAATAACTGCTTCCATCAGCATCGACTGAAAAGCATGACTTTTGGGTGGGTGGAGCTTGCTCCGGAAGAAAGTTGGCTTTTCCAACAAAGAGATCTGCACTTCAAGCAACGCGTGAAGTTGGACCCACAGAGCTTACATTCTTCTTCACAAGTCGGTGTACGATATGTATGACGTTGAGTACTGCATCAACATACATATCCAGCTCAGTTCTGGGTGGAATCCCAGACCTGGATTCTTAGGGTTGAGGGCCGAACGAATCAAACGCCGCAAGTCCCGATCGCGACTCCCAGGACGAATAAATTACTCACTCTCAAGCACACTTTATCTTGTGAACATGTCGTGATATGATTCTTCATGATAAGGGCTGGTCGGATTCGGTCTCCACGCGAACGTGTGCATAAACTGCTGCCATCTGCACTCTCTCGGAAAAGCACCAAGACCAAGAAATAAGCTCGAGCTGCTCGAAGCTCAAACAGGCGAATGGTGGAAGCTCTTCTTATAATATGCAGCTTCTGTGATGTGTCCATATCTTCTATAACGCCTGTGGTGGGGCCATGAGGCCCATGATCACTATATTCGATCCATCACTTCTGTATTAGACAAATCTGATACACATCAAACCTACTTTTAAAGTCCATGATTATCTTGAGGTGAGCACGAAACATGATACTTATCGCTCCTCGACAATCTAAAGCGGCCAAGGACTACCACCTCGGATCACAGGACCCACTATAACATAGTTTCAATGGCAGTCTACGACGAGGGTGCTGTTGGCGGTTTAGGTTTGTTTTGTTTGGCCTGAGGACGGCATACTCCACATAACATTCAAATACTGTAACTTCCTAGTTCGTTGACATCACTCTTTGTCGTGACTAGTCGTATCCGACCCGGAGTCGACAGCCTAGAGGCGAAAGCAGGTGAGCCTTGGGTCCTTGAGCTTGATGTGGATGTTACTCAAGCTCCATAGCGTCGTCGGCACTCGAGCTTTGTCCCAACGAACTCATTTAATCGCCTTGTTGGAGAGAACATGCTCGTTCCTTTCAAAGGCGAAACTTCGGAGCAAACGAGAATAAAGTTCCCTCGACCGACGACGACACGACTAGATTATGCCCTGACTCCTCTGACGGAAGCGGCGGCCCAAGGCTTGTCTGTAGCGGATCTCCTCTCTCTTCGTCTCAGTTTGGTCTCACTTTTTCTTCCGATTCCTTTCCTTCCAAACAAGCCTATCATATAACCTTCGAGGAACTCCAAACTCACGGAGGGCTTTGAGTCCTGCTCTCGGTGAGCTTTTCACGACTAAGGTCTCCAAGAGTCTTCTTTGACCTCCAGTCAGGTGTTACGCCATAGCCGCACCTAGCTTATTTGGTTTTAGTTTTTTGAGTTTTTTCGAGAAAACTTTGAATACCAATGTTGGTTCGCGCATGTTAATTTTTTTAGTTTTTTAGAGTGAAAATACAGTTTTCGGGTTCCTGTAATGTGGGAACTGGGGCCCGAATTGAAGTCTGCTCAGGCCGTTCATTAAGTATCTCATATACATATACATCGTATCATTAAGAACCTCATTTACATATTATATATGAGCCTGGCTTCCATCCGAAGATGGAAGAAGGCAGCTACTGTAGCTTTAATTTATTACCTAATTTTTCTATCAGGAAGGGTTAAATAATAAATAAATATATTAATAATTAACTCATTTAGTGGTAAGTCATCGCATTAGCGGTCTCAGAGACGCGTCTGAACGCGTTAGACTTATAGGTTTTATTTGTTTTTGCAACGAGGAGAAGATAATTCCGGATGACCAAGAAGTATCCATTCCTGGCCAAGTTCAGGAAAGACACTTGATGAGTATGAGTTTCGACCTACCAGCCTATGAGTTCTATTTTTTGTTTTGTAATGAATCATTTTCGGATGAACAAGGATTACCAATTCCTGGTCAAGTTCAGTCAAGATAGTTTATAGATAGATATAGTGTATGAGTTCCGGTAGACCAGGAGTGAAGGTGCGTATTCTGCAGATAAATTTAGAATACATAAATATGTACATACTTCTCCCGGGTAGTTATACTATAATAATTTTCCTGAGGTTAGTCTACTGACTCCAAAACCAATAAGAACAAACTATTGTCTTTTAAATGATTTTAAAATAAGTGCAAAAAACTTCTCCTCTAATGTCATTTGGGATGTATATCGGTTTAAGCTTAATACTAATGGCCTCTTCCCACTCAGATTAGGTTTTCGTTTTTCTCAAAAGGCCTGTTCTCATGTACCAAGTGTTACATTCGTTTTCGCATGATAATTTGTGAGTCAAATTATTACCTTCACATCGATTCAAGTTCTTTTTACTATTTCTTATGTAGCGTGAGTTATTTCCGTCCTGCGACTGCTACTATTCATTGTTGAGTATTTAGTGTGGTTTTGTCTTTCTCTTCCTTCTTAAGCTATCAATAACGTTAGAAAACCCACAAGAAATCTTCCAGGAACTCTAGAAGAGTTCTTTGTCAATAACCTTTCCGATAATATGGAATGTAAAAGACTGTGAATATTATGAAGTTTAATCACGTTATGCAGATGCAAAAGACTAATGTAAAAGCTTTCTTTATTTCCAAACCTATCTCACTAAAAAAAGACACAGTTATTTACTTGCTCCACTCCCAGAAGAAATGATGTATTCGATCCACCCCTTCTTAGTGAAACTTGTTTGATCAATTCTCTGACCGACAACAAAAAGTTTTAACAATTATCACTTCACGTCAGAGACGAGTTATACTTACATTTCAGTTTTAGATCACAATGATTATTGATGCATTACCATGTCTCATGATTAAAAAATAAAATCTTGAATATTTGAATCAGTTGCACATTATCTATAGTGCACAGTCGATATTTGATATATCATGATAACTTAAAGAATTGCATGTCAAGAGGTTGATAAAACAAACATTCACCAAAAAAGAGTGGATCAAGTTAATCATTCCTGATGATGTAGCAAATAAATAACTTAAGACATTCTCTAGTGGATTTAGTATAAGTGAGAAGAGGCACTACGGTTAGATAGGATATACTTAGTACTATCCAGCCAACTCCAAACAGATACCTGACCCTCCCTCATCCAAAAGATGAAGTTGTGAGGGTAAGACAGAGAATCTCAGTATTATTATCACAGCCTGCTGAATCTAACTTCTATATTGTGAAGCATGCATATTCTCCTCCTCCATCTCACGATGGAGGAGACAGATATACAGGAGGTTAATTTAATATCTAACCTTTCCGATAGAAAAGGTTAGGTATTAAATTAACATCAGAGTATATTAATGTATTAATGAGTGTGGATTCCCGGACTTGTACTTTCTGAAGCGCGACACTCAGGTTATGATTTATGAGTTATCTCCTATTCTTCCCGTGTTTCCAGGCATGGGTAACAGATAACTTTTATCAAATATTTTAATTCTTTACATCTACTTAGTATATGTTTTGGGTTAGGTATTAAATTAACATATATTAATGTATTAATCCTTGGGGTTGACTTTCGCAGGCACGCCTCATGAACATTTAATATTATTCTCGCGCCGAACAGTCCACCGCCTGTTCAATACATATCAAGTTCTATTTTTATCTTATACCAACCAAGTTGCTGCACGTTTCTGCGCACGTCAGTTTTAGAAAAGGCTCCAGTTTTCTCATCCGCACCCGCAGAAGCAGAGAAATGATCGACCATCGCGTTTATTATCACTGAAAAAACTCATTTACATGGTCCATAAGAACGCCTGTCTAACTGAGCAGACATGAGCAGCTCCCGTGCTCTGTCCGCTATAGTCATAACAACTAAACGTCAAATACTAACTATCTAAACAGCCTTTTTCACCCACGTCGTGAAATACTAAACGTCAATACTGTTAAACTACTAAACACTAGTTACAACTATACAGTATACAACTGAGAGCACCTGCATATTCACTATTAAACCTGATTTATAACTATCAAACTGACATGGTCTCGTCATGCTCGAAAGCACGTCCAGCGTCCATGCGCCATAGAAACGCGTCCAAGAGTGAAATATATGCAGGTGTCTCCTCATGACCGTCGGATTCGGATCACCACGGCTCACATTAGAGAGAGAGACCATCTCCGCTACCGGCAGTTCCTGAGGTCAGCAGCAATGACGGGGACCTCAGTCCATACTGCACCATCTCCCTCGATATACCTCTTCTTGCACTGTCCACAGTGCCGATTATCCTGCCAGAAAAAAATGTTTTGCACATCTTCTGCCGTCACTTCAGCAGGATGCAAGAAAGACTTCCATAACGAGTCTAGTATACGTTCCTGCATCCCACCTTGGATGAGCCAGCGGGGAGAAACACTATACTTTTCAGACGTTAACATGGTCCTCAAACAAGTCCGGATCGTAGTAGATAAGGGATGAGAGCTCATGTACTTGTTAAACTGAAGTGCTCGAGCTAGTATATTTGCATAAGTCAACTCAACACGATTTTTAGTGTCTATAGCACCTAGAAGAACATACATATCCTTCCCATCAGTTAGCATGCTGTCAGAAGCGTTCTTCATTGTCACATGGTGATACTCCTCCTTCTGATCCTTCATACAGTAACCCAGCATACCAACATACGTGTGCAATCCACGGTTGGTCAAAGACTTCACACAAATCTCTGCACCCAAAGGCTTCTCACATTGCCAATCCAAAGCAGTCGTAAGCAACCTCTTCACCTGCGGGCAATTCTTGGCATGGATGCAGACGACTCCCTAGAAGTGCAAATGGAGCAGAGCGCCCCCACACTCTACAGAAAATAAATCCGAAATACACTGCTTGTCTAGAAAAACTCCCAACAATGAGAATAGCTCGAAGTCTAAATCCCTCATGTCTTACAAACAATGATCAAGACTTCAAGGCTCTTCTCTTGACTGGAAGGATTCCTCTTCTTCGCTCTTGCTTCCTTTCGCAGAGACATTGAGCCGAGATGGCTGAGGAAAGTGAGGACAAACGTACCTAAACTTCGATGGATCAAGAAGAAGACAACCGTAAGGTAGAGTACGTATCCTATAGATTGCTCGCACTGTAGGCTTAAATAACTGTACGCTACAACAGTCCATGAATAAACGTGGGCACGTTAATATTTGTTTATCCGCACCTGCAGTACGAGCCAATATGTATTGTCCGTCGTGCTCAAATACATAAAAGGGCCGGATAGAGCTGCAAAGACACGAGCTACCTTTACAAAATCTGTATCAAACAAAAACTGTGATATATGCTCTGCAAAATTGAGGTCTAAGTAGATATAGAAGCGATGTACTTCCAATCTCCGATCATTAAACCCTTGATGCCAGACCTCGTCCAAGATAGAAAACAGAGGAGGGAAAGCCAAAGGTATATAGAGAAAATCCTCGTCGAGGATCGAAGAATTAGTAACAAATATCTGAAGACTAACAAGAATCACCTCAACTTCAGGGCTCAAAGGAAGAAGAGAAGTTGCTTCCGGACTTCTCACCTTCCAACGCTTTCATCATCGAGCGAAAAGAAAAGACAGACATAGTAGAAACGCTACACCCCATTTCCACCCTACTCGTACAATGTTAGTTCAGCTGCGAAGCAAAGTTGATGACAAAATAATAGCAAAATATGAAACAACCAGAGACATCGTGCCCACAACGCACAACAAGACAGATAAAGAAGCAAGATGCAAAGACCAGAAGGCAAGAGACATCCGCAGTAAAGCAAGCAGCGGCCCACGCCCCACTGCTCACTCCTCCACTCCAAATCGACTCCAATCGACGCTCACTCCCGCACATTTTTCGACCGATTGACAACCCCTATCAGACAACGCGAAGCACACGTAAATGACGTCAGTCCAATACCGAATCTGACGCTCGGTCCAAAATGGATCGATCCGAAGCCCAGTCCTCCAGTTCAAAAGAGCAAAATCAAACAGAAAATGGACTCGATTCCAAAATCAGGATTTTGGAATCGAGTTGGTTGCAATAGTGCTATGGCGTTGTCGTGTCGTGGATCGGCTCCTACCTGAAATACAAACTTCGATGCTTGTCGCTCCAAAGACACTCATGAGAAGACAAGCTAGGCCCCAGCTTACAGATTTTGACACAATCTCAGATCTCCATTTTCATCGCATAGATGGGTAGAGCTCCTTATCAGCTTTCCATAGGCATCTTGTCTACTTCGTTTGGGCGCCTAGTGGAGAAGTTACAAGACTCGAAAGATGGAGAAAATAAGCTAGGCCCCAGCTTACGGGTTTTTGGCACCACTTCGGATCTTCTTTTTTATCGCACCAGTGGATAGAGCTCCTTGTCAGCATTCCATAGGCACTTTGTCTACTTCGTTTGGACGCATAGTGAAGAAGTTACAGGACTCGAAAGATGGAGAAAACAAGCTAGGCCTCAGCTTACGAGCTTTTGGCGCAACTTCGGATCTTTACTTTTATCGCATAGATGGATAGAGCTCGTTGTCAACGTTCCATGGGCATCTTGTTTATTTCGTTTGGACATCCAGAGAAGAAGTTATGCGATTCGAAAAAAGGCAAAATCAAGCTAGGCTCCTAGTTACTTGCTGACTGGGTATTTAGGGCTTCAGGCGTTATATCAAAGACGCAAGAGGCCTGCTTATTATTATTGAGGGTTGAACTTCGTACGTACAGACTGTTGCAAGGGGGCTGCTTAAGGGCCTTGCTTGTTCCTGCGACCTGTCGGTGGATGTTTTGGAGAATTGGGAAGTCCAATACACGCGCGCAAGGTGTCATCGGGTTCAGATCTGTGGAGGCTACGCACAGGTTAAGACGGTTCTTGAAGAGACGGATCGGGGGTTGTGTTCTGGGAGAAATTGAGACGCAGGGAGCAGAATTGGGGTTTTCAGTTACCTGTGAAGGAGAGTTAGACCGTTCGGGCCGTTCCGGAGTCCAAACTTGCTGTCCTTGGATCCATCGGGATCAGAACAACGAGTTCTTCAGGAAATTGAAGACGATACAAAGTTTTATCGGGCGGTTTGAGAGTTGTGAGAGAAATTGGCTCGCAGGGAAGCGCTTGCGTCAAGTTTTCATCGCCTGCGACCTCAGATTGGATTGTTCTTCGCGATCGGTGAGCCAAGCTCTTTGTTCTTGGTGCCTACGCGATCAGGGAGTCCTCATGTACGCATAGGAGAAGACTGTAAGTGAATTGGATTGTTGGTTTGGGTGTGGTGAGCAAATTTGAGTCGCAGGGAGCCGATTTACGTCAGTTTTTTGTAGCCTGCGACCAAATTTCTCGAGTAGTTTTGCAAGGGGAACTCCAAACGGCTTGTTTGGAGTTTTGTTGGGTTCAGGGTAGCCAGATCTACCTACCAGCGAAGACAGATATCAGTTTAGACGATCCGTTTGTGCGGTGTGAGCGGTTTTAAGCCGCAGGGAGGAGTTTTTGAAGGTTCGGTCACCTGCGACCAAAAATTGGCGATATCTCGACTATCGGGAGTCGGATCTGAAGGTTTCTTGGGTCAACGGAGTCAGGGAAGGAGACCCTATCAACATTTGAAGATCGTTTGGCGAAAGGAAAAAGTTCCCAGATAGGTCTTTTTCGGTTCCTTCGCTACAGGTTTCGTCCTTTTGAGTTCGTTAAGGACTTAGTTGGTTGTGTATGGCTTGTGGTAGCTAGCTTTAGCCAAGAGCTAGTGTGTGGATGTGGTTTGGACTTGGGTTTGGATCGCATGATACTGTTGTGGCTCTGGTTGTTAGCAAAGAGAAGTTCCTCTTGCTTTGAGCTACGTTTTGGCGATTTCAGACTAGGGTTACGTTTCAGGGGTTTGTTTTAGGGCTTCTGAAGTAGATTACAGACAGCTCTAATCTTTTCCTCAGTTTTGTGCTGTTTGGAGAAAGAATCGACAGTGTACATACTTTCAGAGTGGTATATATCGCAACATTCCTTTTCGTGGTTGTTCTTCTCTGTCTTGTCTCTGTTTGGCACACAGCATCTCCACAGCCAGGAACCTCGCGTTTTCCTGGACATCCTTCACGCACAAAATATCCGACACGATAGCGTGCAGTCGTATTACAACCAACTCGGACCCTCTCATCGGATAACAGGTGCATACTGTCGCGACACATCCCAACAGATCCGAAATCCGCATGAAACAACCGCAGCGACAACAACATCGGGACGGGACCAGCAGCACAGCTCAATCCAAAGCCGATTCACTACACGCCATAACTCAATCGGCTGCTCCGATCGCCCAAGCCATGCCACATCCTACAGCTCACCGAACACCGCTGCGACACGAGCACGAACAACAGCGGCAAAGATCGTCTCGATCCCAACACGTCCAACAACACTCCCGTGATCCAAAATCCGCACTCCTACACGACCAAGAACACTCCCGCGGCAAAGGAAATCGACTGCGACGGGATGAAAATCAAAGCCCAAGCGAATCCAACATCATTGCAATTCCAAGCGAGAGAAACAAAACAACACCGCCACGGCAACAGCACGAACAGGAGCGGCAAACACCGTCGTGATCTCAACACGGCCAACAACACTCATGTGATCTCAAATCCACACTCCCACAGGATCAAGAACAGTCTCGCGGCAAGGAAATTGAACACAAGATGAAAATCAAAGACCCGAAGCGAATCCAACATCACCACAATCCCAACAAACCCAAATCCGCACTCCAACACGGCCAAGAACACTCCCGCGGCAACGAAATCGACTGCGGCGGGGTCAAAATTAAAGAGACAAAGCGAATCTAACATCAACGCAGGACCACCTGCATACCAGCACCACAGAGACGAGCAACAGCGAACAACCAGGAGCGGCAGCGAAGACCGCCGCGGCTAGGCAGCAACACCATAACAACGACGAGCGGCAGCGAACACCGAGTACGTGATTCAAAGCCGCGTTAATAATACTTCCGGTCCCCTAACCTGCTGCCACTCGTCTTACGAGAAATACCGATATATCGATGCGCATATGGCCCCCTTAACCTAAAATATTTCACCGCCCGAACATTAAACTGTTTCCTCTAACGCCGTCTATGACGACCGGAACCAATTACACGACGGTATTTTTCTCCGAAAGTTGCGTTTGTCTACTTCCTCGAGCTGCAGCGACAATCCATCAGCATGCATATTTACTAGAGAGTTGTACATTAACAAACAGAAATGGAAATATGTATTATCACGAAAGATCATATTATCCTCTCATTGCCACTATCAGTTTTTCTCGCTACCCTTTTAATCACTTTGGAAATTATTTTTCAAAATAAAATTAAACAAAGGTATATTGTTTATTCTGAATAGAAAGGGAATATATTCCAGATCAAGAACAACTCTTGTTCTTGGGATTATAGTTCTAATCTTCGTTTCTCTCGGCTTGCATCCAAATTTTCATTTCATTCTTTGTTTTTGAACAGTGCAAAGTGCAAAAGTAGATTTAGTATCATATCTTCTCAAATTGTTTTCTTCCGGTTCATCCTCCCTGTTTATTACACATCTTGAACTGTACCCTGGAATTACTTTTCATGTGACTGTAATCTGCTCTTCTTCCAAAGTGGACTGCAACAAATTATAGAGATGAATTTTCACCCACTTCTTATCTATCATTTTCCTCTCTGCTACCAAAAGCTCAGGAAGCATGCATATTAACCCACAATCACAAAACACCTAAACATATAATATCACAAAGTAGTTCATATTTATCACCAAACTCTTTCGGCAAGAAAAGTTGTTTTATTGGAAGTTTGTCGATCATTTTGTCTCCTGGAGCGGGGCTTTACGTGCTTTACTTATAGACCTTCTCTTTATCATTTCCGGCATACGCTTGGTATTAAAATTTATGTATGTACTACGTCTAAGAAGGTCACGGAAGGTCTTAACATCTTGTCTTGTTATCACCTTTCTGACAATATCCTTCCCCATGGCCTTGTACAGTGAATTTTGTTATCTTTTAACAGAAAATATTATAAATGTTATAAAAATATACAATAATAAGCTATAGTGAAAAATTAAATTTATTTATAAATATTAAATGTTAAGCACTCCTGGAGCAGCGAATGATCCAGATCAAACCCATAAGTCAAGGGCGTGCTGATGCGGTCCGGGGGATATAAGTGCATGTTTGGGATTCTCAGTACGCGTCAATTTAGGATTGATTTTCTTTTTCTGTTATCAGGAATCTTGTAAGTGTTATATAAATATACTGAAATAAGCTATAATAAAAATCAAATTGATTTATAGATATTATGTGTTAACTCCCAGAGTAGCAAGCTGATTCAAATTGAACCCATAAGTGAAGAGCATGCCTATACGTTCTTGGGGGTATAAGTCCGGAGGTATAATTGTCATATCGCGTCATTTGCCAGGGACATTAATTAATCTTCTAACCCTTCCGTCAGAAGGGTTAAAAGATTAATTAATGGGCATCTCATGTACACTTCAATGTACATGAGGTGAATATCCTCCTACAGTGGTGAATATACTTCCTGTAGAAAGATCGATACTTCGAGAACACTCCAAGAAGAGAGAGAGCGAGTAGACAAGGAAGTAAAATAGGAATGAGATGAGAGAGGCTTTGCCTCTCTCTGTATATATAGTGGAGGTGAGTACAAGGGAAACCCTAATGGTGGGTTAGCCCTCTAACTAACTCTAACAACCCTAACCACTCCGGCTAATGATAGCCGTCGATCTACTAGAGCTTGGGACTATATCAACACTCCCCTTCAAGCTCATCTCTACATCCTGTACTCGTAGACAATGTCGGAAAGCATCAAACTTATCTCTAGGCAACGCCTTAGTGAAGATATCGGCAACCTGATCTCCTGTGCTCACATAACTAAGCTCAATCTCTCCTGCAAGGACCTTCTCTCTAATAAAGTGATAGTGCACCTCAATGTGCTTCGTCCTAGCATGGAAAACAAGATTACTAGCTAACTTCATGCTGCTAATGTTGTCTGTATATACAACAACAAGATCTGTACACTCCACACCAATATCAGATAGCAGACATCGAAGCCAAATTGATTCGCATGTTGCGTTCGTTGCTCCTCGATACTCTGCTTCCGTGGATGACAAAGCAATTGTGGGTTGCTTCTTAGAAGCCCAGCTTATAGCAGCGCTTCCAAGTCCAAAAGCGTAACCTGGCGTGGATCTCCTGTCGGCACTTCCTGCCCAATCAGCATCTGTGTAGCCATGTAACAACAATGGTCCATCGTATCGATAGTGAAGTCCGTACTGCATCGAGAACTTCACGTAGCGGAGGATCCGCTTGACAACCTCAAAATGTGATCTCCGTGGTGACTGCATGAACTGACTAATCAGACCGGCAGCATAACTCAAGTCTGGTCTGGTGATGGTCAGGTAGATAAGACTTCCAACCATCTGTCTGTACATGCGTGGATCATCCAACAACTCACCATCCTCTGCTCCTAGCTTTACCCCCTTGCTCTAATGGTGTAGCAATGGGTTTGCAATCAAGCATACCAAATCTCTCAAGCATACTGAGAGCATACTGTCGCTGTACAAGCCAAACATCCTTCCCATCTCTAATGAACTCCACAGCAAGGAAGTACTTGAGTTCTCCTAAGTCCATCATCTCGAACTCGGATTGCAAGTGATCCTTGATCTGGGAAATAAGCTCCTCAAAGTTACCGGTAATGATCAAGTCATCAATATAGATGGTGATCACAACAATCCGGTCTCGTATTCTCAATGAATACAAGGTAGAGTCTGCACTACAAAGATGGAAATCAAGAGACTGCAAATAAGAATTGATCTTTGCATACCATGCTCTTGGTGCTTGTTTCAGACCATAGAGAGCCTTCCGTAACTTACATACACGGGAAGGGAACATATGATCCTCATAACCAGGAGGTTGCTGCATGTAGACCTCCTCCTCAAGATCGTCGTTGAGGAAAACGTTCTTGAAGTCCATCTGGTGCATCTTCCAATCTTTCTGAGTTGCAACTGCAACTGCTGTTCGAATAGTCACCATCTTCGCAACAGGAGCAAAGGTCTCCTCAAAATCCACTCCATGTTGCTGTGCGTAGCCCTTAGCTACCAATCTGACCTTGTACCGACAAACGGTACCATCCGAGTTGCGCTTGACCTTGAAAACCCACCTGCAACCAATCGCTTTCTTACCCTGAGGTAAGTCTACCAACTCCTAAGTCTGTTGGTGATGAAGCGCAGCAAGTTCAGCTTCCATAGCACTTACCCATTGGGCCTTGTGCATCGCCTCCTCAAGCGAACTCGGTTCCTGTTCCTGAAGAACATTGGCCATATATGCATGGTGCGCAGCAAGAAAACCTTCATGCATATACCTACTCACTGGATGTTTTGGCCGCTCAGATCTGCGAGAGGTAATTGGTGCACTAGTCACCTCCCCTTGCAACTGATCTGACGTAGACGCCAAGGTCTGGGACAAAGTATCTAGTGGATGTGGAAGATCCACATATCTGGATGAGTCAAACATACGTTGCAATAGCACGCGCTCATCCTGTGTAGAAACTACACTAGTTCCACTAGGCTGTGTTACGTGGACTCCAGCGTTAACAACAGCTCTATGTGCAACCGATTCTGATATGGAATCAGTGACTTCTCCAGATCCTCCACTCAACGTACTACTCTGAGGTACTACAGTGGACTGACTCCTTGGTTCTACAGTAGGTACAGGGATGGCTATCACAGGTGCAGGTGCAAACCAAGACTGTAGCTCATCAAAAACGACATCTCTACTGATATAGAACTGCTTGGACGAAGGATTGTAGCACCTATATCCTTTCGTATCAGAAGCATAACCAAGGAAGATACATCTATCTACTTTCGGATCTAGTTTCTTACGTCTTTCATCAGGTATGTGCACATAACAGATACATCCGAAAACTTTAAGAAAAGAGTAATCAGGCTTACTGTCTGTGAAGACCTCCATCGGTGTCTTGCTGTGGACTGCCGCTGTAGGCGTCCGGTTTCATCAGATACACCGCACATGAAACAGCTTCTGTCCAGTAAGGTCTAGGCATGGTCTTCTCGTTCAACATCGCACGAGCAGCTTCTGCTATGTGTCGATTCTTGCGCTCCGCAACCCCGTTCTGCTGCGGATTGTAACTGCAGGTCTTCTGGCGTCGAATGTCATGCTCACGCAGATATGCATCGAACTCTCCAGAAAGAAACTCGCCTCCTCCATCAGATCTTAGACGAAGGATAGATGCTCCAGACTATTTCTCCACCAGCTTGCGAAAAGTCTGAAATGGTGACAGTACTTCGGCAGAGGACTTGTTTCTCAACAAATAGATCCAAGTATAACGCGAATGGTCATCAATGAACGACACGAAGTACTGGAAACCGGTCATACTTGGCTGAGAAGCAGTCCATACATCAGTGTGAACAAGCTCCAGAAGCTTGTTCGCTCTACTACCTGATCCCTTAAAGGGCTGTCTAGCTTGCTTGCCGAATTGACATGCTGCACAGACTCCAGTGGGCTCACTGGATTCGAATTTGGGCAGACCTGTAACCAGGTCAGAACTCGAAAGGCTTTTCAGCCTCTGAAAGTTCATGTGCCCAATTCGCTTGTGCCAGATGTCAATATCAAACACTACTGGACCACTCTGTCCATACATGGCAGCCTGTAACTTAGGCGCAGATGCATCTAGTTTAAACAGCCTACCACTCTTGATACCTCGAGCTATGACAGTGCCATTCGAATCTTCAATAAAGCATCCATCTTTATTGAAGCGCACTTGCAGACCCTGCTCTATCAACTGTCCTACAGATAGCATGTTTCTAGTCAATGTAGGTACATGTAAGACATTCCGTATACCAGTAAACGTTGAGGTAGGAATGTCAAGTGGAATGTTATCCTTGTGCTGGATCTTGTGCTTGGTGTCATCTCCTGTCACCATAAACTGTGGAGTCTCCACAGGCTCGAGTGAAGTAAACCACTCCCGATGGGGAGTCATGTGACTGGTGGCGCCGGAGTCGATCACCCAGTCAGTCTGCGGCTCGAAAGCCGCATAACTCTGATGCGTAGTAATCAGCAACTGCTCCGAATAGACATAGCCTTGCTGGTTGCTGTTACCTTGTTGGAGGTTGTTGTCGTGTTGTCTCTGATCGTTCTGCTTCTTGTAGCACTGATTCGCATTGTGGCCTTGTTTCTTGCTGTAGTTGCAGGAACCATGCGCTCTTCTCTGATTGTTGTTGGAACCACCAGACTGTTGCTGGTTCTACTGGTTCTGCTGCTGCTGCGATTGCTGTTGCTGTCCGTGACCCCGTCCACGTCCAGCACCTTTGCCACGACCCCTACCTCGAGATCCTCCAAAACCTGCAAAATAGACAGATTCTTGCTGACCCGTCGAAGTAGAACTCCCCAGTAGGCGCACCTCCTCTCCTAACATCATAGGAACAAGCTCATCAAACCGCGGAAGGGGTTCTCTGGTCAAAATCGATGTTATGAACTGTTTGTACTCTGCAGGTAGTCCTTACAATGTGGCTCCGATCAAGACAGTGGGATCAATCTCGACTTTTACAGAGGATAGTTGATCCGCGAGCTGCTTGACATGGTTCACATAGTCGTTGATGCACATCGATCCCTTCTTCACGGTGTTGAACTGCTGCAGCAATTGCAGCTTCCGCGCCTCTGTTCCGGATTGAAACAGATGCGCGAGTGCATCCCAAGCTTTCTTGGGGATATCGCAATCCTGGATGTGATCGATCATCGATGCTGAAACTGTCAGCGCGATGTAGTGAATAGTTTGATATGAGCGCTTCTTCCACTCCTTGAATTTCGGGTCAGAAATTGGCACTTCATGCGCTTTCTCCTCCTCAATGATAAGATCCCATAGATCTTGTCCCTACAAGAAGGACAAATAGGGTGTCAAATTTCAATAGGGTGTTTTTTCAATAGGGTGTTTTTTTCAAAATAGGGTGTTTTTTCAAATAGGAAAAAACAAACAAATACTGTTACCCACCCTTATTCGGAACAGTATTTGTTTTAGACTCAAGTCCTAAAACTTTCGTTTTGGTCGAAAAAGATCTAATTGAAAAACTGCCACTGGAAATCTCCAAATCGATTGAAACTTGACCCAGTACACAATTCGCACTTTCTGAACAAGACAGCCGTAAAAAGGCTGGTCGACAAAAAACAGCGAGAAAAAATCGTCTAGGCCTCCGAAATTACGTTCAAAGTTTCTGGTGGTGAAAGAAACGGTTTCGCCTCGGAAGAACGCATCAGCAGGATAGTGCTCGACATCAGGCACAACTCCGGCTGCTCTCTCCTGTATTCCAAACTCCATCTTGCCTATCAGCAAGGGACACACACTCTCACCAGCTCTGATACCATGTAGAAAGATCGATACTTCGAGGACACTCCAAGAAGAGAGAGAGCGAGTAGACAAGGAAGTAAAATAGGAATGAGATATATACTATACTCACCTCCACTATATACACTGTATATATAGTGGAGGTGAGTACAAGGGAATCCCTAATGGTGGGTTAGCCCTCTAACTAACTCTAACAACCCTAACCACTCCGGCTAATGGTAGCCGTCGATCTACTAGAGCTTGGGACTATATCAACACTTCTCTATTTCATTAAAAAAAAAAATTATGTATGTAAATTTATTTCTCTTCTGAGATTAGTTTATAATTGTAACTTAACCTTGATCCAAAAAGACAAGTGTGGTCCAAAAGTCTGATAACCACGCTAGACACTGTCTTGACCAATTGCACCCTAAGGATCCTTCTTTCGCACTCCTCGCTTTTCCTCTTATTTCTTTCCGGTGTGAACTCCAGGTTACATGCATATTAACCTTGTATATTCACTGCATATTCCTTGCGTATTCACTTGTCCTTCTTCAGAAGAGGAGAATAATGCAAAGCGTTTTGATTTATCGCTGGTTTTTTTCGACCGAAAAGATTAGATGATAAATTAAACTTACAAGAAAGTTTAATTTGACAAGAGAAAAAACCAGTCTTATGGTTCCGGGATCGTGTTTCAACATACATCGCTTATGGATTTTCTCCGGAGTTTCTAGGTTCTCGAGAGTTTCCGGCATGCATTATGTAAATAATGTAGCATATTTATCTATAAAATATATTTTGATTTTAATATTATTTTAGATTCTCTACTTAACACTTAGACAATTACTACTAATACTTCATAAACAGCCATAATCTAGATCCAGAACCATAATAGTTTCAAAAATTCATTAAGACCTCACTCCTTTCACTCCGCTGTTAGATTTAGCTCTTCTCTTCATGATTGCCTTCTTCTCTCGGCCAAAAGTGCATGTTGCATGCATATTATATTAACTTACAATGCGAATATACCATTTATCATTATTAACAAAGAATTTAAAATCATGAAACCATAAAGCTATAAGTAAAGAAAAATCCATCTTCGTGGCAATCGAAGTAACTTCTCCGAAACATGTAGAGGTCCAAGTCCAAGACCTGTCTCTTGTGCCAACAGAGGGAACGGTGCAAGAGACAGACAGATGCTGGTTTATCCAGGATACTCTATATAATTTATAATAATAAAAAATAATAACTGAATAGTAATCAAAGTAGATTACTATTTACTGATATTAGTATATCGTTCCTGATAACTGACAAGCTACTCGTTCCCTATGCTATGTATGTCTATAAACGATATCTCTTGAACACGGTTGAAAATAACTGAATGGGATGACTACATATATTCTGCAATACTTGACAAAGCTTTACATTTTAGTCTTACGGTTTCTCATCTAAATCTTGTAATTTTTGTTATGGAAAAAGGAGTGACCCTAATAATGGTCATTCAAACTTAACCTTTACGGTTATACGGTAATCGAAGTAAATATTTTATAATGAGTGAACATGGAACTTATATACTATCGGTAGAGCTGTGAAGAAAAGAAACTAGAAAAAAATTTGATACTACCCCTACGCACATTTAAAAGGAAGCCTTTGGATATTTAGACTTAAGAGACATTTAGCACAAACTAAAAAAAGTCTGTAATTCAGTGTACTCTTTTCCTGCGCTGAATATATGCATGCAAGATGAACTTCTAAGAACTTTTGTTCGCTTGTTGTTATTGAAAAATATATAAATATTAACTAAATTTTTTTAACTAAATTTATAAAATAATTAATAAATTCTATAAGTTTCATTGTTAATCCAACCTAGAAACGCAGTAAAAACCAGACATAAACCATAAGGGGAACACGGAAAGACGAGCTCCCAAGGTACATATGCGTATCACTTATCACCACTACTAGGTGAGAAATCTGAAGTTTAACCTTTCCCAACGGAAGGGTTAGGTAAGAAATTAATCAAGTGCATATATTTGCTCGTCCATCGAAAGATAGAGGAGGCAAATAGACTTGCAAAAGTACACCGTTTCATCTTGGGTATGAAAGGAAAAAAATGCTTTTAGTCTAAAATGTTATGTGAAACACGAGGGGGTTGTGTGTCCAATGACTGTATGACACATGTATGTGCTAAAGTATATTTGCATCGCTACCACTTATTAAACATGAAATTCGATGCTAACTGATCCTCATTGCAAAATATCGTTATCAAATTTTGTCCACAAAAAGTAACCATGTTCTTATAGCCATAAATGGCGTTATAACAACAATTTTCATAAAGTTCGATCTTTTTATTCAGTTTGTAATAGTTTCCGTTCTTTGTCACTATCAATTTGTATATAAACATAATTGGGTGAAAAAACAGATTTAATTATAACAGGATTCAACGGACTCTCCATTTCTGTATCGACTCCTCATTACAATACCCTCTTCCACTCTTACTAGCGGCTTGTGAAACCACGGGTGAAGGAAGGGTTTGGGCTAAATTAATCTAACTTAAAGATTTAGATGTTTTTTGGTAGTAATTTTCCCAACACCTTTGTAGTAAAATTTGGTGGGGTCCGAGTACAGGACTTATGATTGTACGATCTGGTTTCACATTCACGTGTACATTAATCGATAACACTAAATTGATATTTTTTTAAAATAAAAAATCTTTAAATTAAAGCTACCCTGGACAAGGTTTGCTCCTAGAAAACTGTCCACGTCTTTGGAACGTTTCAGTTTTTTGAACCATATTTTCTTGTATATTGTTTTCCTTTCATGTTACACGCTAAGACTTGTATTCTTTTCCTTTCCTGTCATCTCTAAACTGACACTCTCTCGCTAATCAACCCTCCAGATTTTTCTTCCTCTACATACGCTTGTCCCCTTCTCGTTTTCTCGAGAGACGACAAACGATTTTTGCAAGAAAGCTCACGAAGCATACATATACATTTGCAAAAGAAAAAAGGCCGAGAAGTTTGATGGGTCTATGACCACCGAGACACTGGAGGTATTTGTAAAGATGTTTTGCTCGGAGAGCTGAAACCCGAGTCTGAGTAATCAATAATCTTCAGCTCGAGTAAATATCCCGAACAATGACTCGTACGAGATCTCTTCGTAGTTTCAGTCAGAAAATTGGCCGGACAACTTACATTACAACTTAATCCCTCACCTATGAAAATAAGTCGTGCATTTCTTGCGTGTAGATCATGATCTATGTTAATCATGTTTAACAGGTTTATCATTGTCATAACGAGAGACCTCTGCTATGAGAAAGAGCGTACCTCTTGGCTATGATCGAGTATTCTCATTTGTTAACGAAGTCGTGATTATGACTCGTAAAACACAAAGAATTATAAACCGGTCAATGGAGAGAGATCTTTGAATTTTTATTTATGTATAAAGATTACATAAAACTTGGGTGTGCACACCTCAAGAAAAAGTTCTTTCTCTTAATCGAGAGATTTACTTCATCTACCTTGACGTTCCGTCGCATTTGGACAAGTAGCCTCTCATTGAGATTTCATATTTCTCTTTTCTTCAAATCCTCCTGTTTGTGACTACTGTTTTTTCTCCTTTCAAAGCATCAGCAAATTCATCACAGTCACAACATTGATGTTTGATGCCATCGCACCAAATACATCTAGGTGTAAACTTTTTGTTTGTTGTTGGTGAAGTGCATTGGTCTTTCTCGAGTTCAGTCATCTCTATCTTTAAGTCTCGATCTCTTTGATCAGATCCTCTATCATTGAATCCTCTTTTTTATTTATTGTGGATCTTGTTCCTATAATGACAAAAGATGTTGGTCTATCGACCTTAGGTAATGTTATCTTACATCTTCCTCGTCTCTGCTTGGTGAGGAGGACAATTGCATCCTCAACCTTTTTCCATTATGTTGTTAAACTTCCTTCTTCAACATTATCTGCTAATAGCAGACATAACTTATCTTCCAGAACCTCATCACCAACACAAACTATTGTAGGAAATACTAAAGAAGAAAGTGAAGCACTTATATACAATGAATGCTTACTTGGTTTACAATATGAAATCCATATTTCACGTGAAGACCCTACACAAGATAAGCCAGAGATCGCTCAAGCTACTAATCTGTTATAAAGACACTTTAGGCTGAACTTTCTCATGCAGACACATGACGGGCTGCTCACATGCACGTCTCACATTCAGAATATGACATTTTGACATGTTTAACATGTTGTTGTCAGTCAGAGGACAATCAAGTTGCAAAGTTAAGAAGAAGGATGGGGTGTATTAGAGATAAATGTCAAGTAGATCCCGTGAGAGAATCTTTTAGATATGAAATGACACCTTACTAGATACGTGTGTGCAAAATCTTATTTCTATTCTCTACTCACAGGTGTCGTGCGCATACACATTGCTGCACAACATACATCGCTGTCAGAAGTACATCACACATACACTAACACATGGACGATGTCATACACATACACAAGTGTACCACAAGAATCTCAACAGAGAAATCTTTGCGCTTTATGGGAAGTAGGATTCTCAGAGTATCATCTCCAACACGGCAACAACGATTACTCACAAACGGTCAAGCCAAACCTACTCTATGCTCGTAGAGAATCCAAGTTGTACTCAACTAGACTATCCACCATAGCCAAGAGCTTGAAGGCTCAACTTGAAGAACTAAGACCTCCAAGCTCTACCTGCAAAATATACCCCTAGTGGGCCTAAACCTTGAACTCGTCCTAATGACACTAACAGCCCTACCGGGATTAGCCACTCTGTGCTCGGTCAACCTAGTCGAGGTGCTAAACTGACGTGACAACTGTCGTCTGCATACACATCGCTACACAACATACAACGCTCTCAGAAGTACACCACACATACACGTAACACATGGACGATGTCATACATATACACAAGTGTATCACAATCGCCTCCTAACTGAGGGTTAAGTCCCTCTATCTCTAGATAGCTCCATATCCCAACTATGTGATATACACCTTCATGGGTGCAAGGATCAAGAGACCGAGTGCTACATTGCTCTATCGTTAGTCGTCTGTCTGTAATCCATACCACGCAAAGATCTAATCGGCTATCCCTGCTCTATACATCGAGGACAAACTCATCATCCAATAAGAATGACACTGAGATCAAACATGACATGTGCCAACCTCTCGAACAACCATTACACATCAACATACGGTGTCGAGTTGAGAGTTTTCCTGGGAAGGGTGGAACCTTCTGGCTGTGATATGATCTTGAAGGCTGTGTTCAGTATACTCAGAGGAGCGTTGGGCTTCAGGCTATGGTTGCTTACTACAGAGGTAGGCTTCTTGATCAAAAGGGAACACTATAAACACTCACTCAGGTCGAATGGACCCTCCAGTATGTTCAGGAAGCAAAAATCAGGTCAGACTAACAGTAATAAGGTCAGACAGCGAACTTTAACAGTCCAGAATCAGAAACATACGATGGTTCAGACTTCAGAACTTCTCCTACATGTAAATGAGGCCCTACTGACCACTCATACGAAGTTTCAGCTTGAGATCAATTCAGAGCACCAAGATATGGGCAGAAACGTTCTGAGCAGAGAAATTCAGATAATTTCTGATACCCAGACAGCTATTTCGACCAAGAACAGAGAATTAGCTCGATCACTTTCGAAGATTCTTACAGGATTTGCAGTACACAGCTTGCTGAACAATCCTGTGAAGTTGGACCTCCTGATTGTACACATAACTCCAGATCTCGCTCTCTGAAGTTGCTGTTCCAGATTGAGAGCTTTTCGGACCCCCTCTGCTTCAGCAGTCGCCTCGAATTACTCAGTCACTCAATCGACATGAAAATTTGGGGACAGTAGTAGCCCTACTGACAGTGAACGCGATTACGAAGGTTTGAAGCGATTTTCTCAAATCTACTGCGATTGACACTGAAAACCCCAAAATCAACAGAACTGCTGCAATTCTGGCACAATTCAAACTTCAATCAGCCATAACTCCTTCTTTATTGCTCCAAATCGATCAAAAATTTCACTGACAGTGCTTGGCACGACGAGCCCTATTCTCCTATGCTGTCAGATTTTGCATTTTCCTCACCAAATGCTCGAACTCCTCTTAAGACCTCTACTACTAAGTTTAGCAGTACATATAGATAAAATTGGACCAATGGGAGTTTATAGCTTCACTCCCCTGTCCTTTTGTGTCCCAAACCACGTGGTGACTTGATTTTGCACATAGGCTACCACGTCAAGCCCCAAAAGTGCCAGCATAGACCCTAAACTACATGCGAAGACATGTAAAACGACACGTAATCTCGAAAGATAACCTAATTTCGCTAGGAAGCATGCATGGGCGACATGTAAGTACAACCCATGATCTTAACTCTATCAACATGGTAATCAACCTACTAAGACTCAAAAAATATATATCATCCTCCAGAATCGACTTCTCTGAGATCTTAACTTCACCCAGAGAGACTAACGCTTGACAGAGAGGTGAATTATTTACAATGTAAAATGATTCACATCACGACAACGGGCCGTTCCACCAGCAGACCCACACAACATACACCTCAAGCCCGCACGTACAACTGCTAAGCTTGAGTCAACAGTACCATCGATGTTGGGAAGATGACAGGACGTGCAATTACGCACATGGTCCTTCTAAACAACATCATCACGACCCTCTAACATGAGTACTCCAGAAGGTAGCACCTCACGCACTCGTAAAATAGTACGTCATGCGGTCACATCCAACGTCGTCGGTGTAGTTTGCTACAGATAGATATAATCGCCAGGATGAAACCTGCGAATCGATGGTCGATAACCTCCTCCTCGAATAGTCACATATCGCAACGTGTCTTTATGCTGAGCAATCGCTAGGTTCTCAAAAGTCATAAGCATAACTCTCCGAAATCTCTCTGCTCGTTGAGAACATGCTCTCACCAACATATCCGAGTCATCAAGGTTCAACACCTCAGCAAAATCACGACGAATGGCCGAAGGTAGATCTGGATCTCGGCCATACAATAGAAAATACAGTGAGAAGAAAGCCAAAGACGCTTGTCGACTAAAACGGTAGCACCATAGCCAACCATGATAACTGCACATCCCTGTCCCCCAAGTCGTCCTTCTGCAAGCCATACTTGCGCAATCCTCTCTTCACCGTCTGAACTACCCTCTTTGTCAAACCATCTGCCTCAAGATGATCTCTTGTGTGATCCTGATCACACAAGGCCTGAAACTCACCAAGGAACTATGTATCTTGGTCTGTCAGCACTTCAGCTGGTGCTCCAAAACGACTCAGCACTCGATCTAAGAACGCATACGCCGTCTCTTCACTCGTCTTGTCCAGTAATACCACCAACTCAATCCACTTGGAGAAGTGCTCCACCATCACTAACACATATCGGTGATGACGTACGGTCAACGGTAAGAGTCCGACAAAATCCAAACTCCAACAGTAACCCAACCCCATAATCGATAAGGGGTGTAACCGTAGAGTATGAGCATTAAATGATGCTCGTACTCGATCACAAATCACACATTGTGCGACAAACTGCTGCACATCGACGTGCATACCACGCCACCAATATTGTCCTTGGAATAAGCTATGCGTACGCTTCACTCCAAAATGTCCCAACTCCTCATGAGCATGTCGTATTGACTGTGCCTTTTGAGATGGATGTGGCACTATCTTTACTCTCTCATCATCCCACACTCGAAGTACATGTCGTCCTTCTCATCAAAATCTCTTCGCTCATTGCAAGACGCGATCTCGCTCTTTGGCACTTACTGTATCTATAACCATGTAAGTACGTAGATATTTCATTACGGTCACATCGTCATGGATATCTCGCTGGTCTAGAACATCATCTCCACCCTCAAGATTTGGAGACTCATCATCTACTCTGTGACCTGGGAAAGATACGACTTGGCCCTCCATACTAGAGTTCATGACCAACACACAAAGAAAGATAAATGCATGCCATCTTGGCACTATCTCCTCATCAATCTCGTCATGCCATCGAGCCAATATGATCCTGCTGACTCGTGCATGAGTTGCAACTCAACCCATCGGCATCTAGGTTTGCAACTCCAGGTCTATGCACTACCTAGAAGTCACCCTCTTGTAAGATCAGAGCCCATCGTGCAAGCTTCCTTGTAACCTTGTCGGACTTCATCAACCACTTGAGTGGCTGATGATCAGTGATGAGAGTAAAGAGGTTCCCAAACAGATAACATCAGAAGTATGTAACAATCCACACTGCAGCTAAATACTCCTCCTCGTACGAATTGTACCTCGTCTCCGCTGAATTGTTGGAGAGACTGATATATGCCACCACAAACTTCTTTTTCTCATCATCATGCTGAATCAGCATTGCTCCAAGTCCCAACATACTTCAATAAGTGTATAGTTGGAAAGGACACCTCCTAACGTGTCTCTTCAAGATGGGAGCAGATGTCAACCTATCCTTGAGCTCTATCAAAGCTCACTCCTGCTCATCTTTCCACTACCACTCTTGGTCCACTTTCATCAGCTTGGTCAATGGCTTCGCAATTGCACTAAACTCTTTCACGAATCGACGATAGAAGTTCACCAAACCAACAAATGCTCAAACTTGACTCACATCTGTGTGGCGTGAGATACGTGCAATAGCCTCAACCTTCGTCGGTTGAACATCCAACCAACCTGGATAGATGGTGTGGTCCAGATACTCTACCAACTCTTGGAAGAACTTACACTTCCTAGGGTGTAACTTCAACCCATGAGCTCTGAACCGCTCGAACACATCTCATAAGTGTCTCTCGTGCTCCTCCATTGTAGCACTATAGACTAAGATATCGTCAATATAACATCTGACAAAATCCAATCTTGCTAGGATTCTGTCCATCACCTTTTGGAACTCAGCAAGAGCATTCTTCAACCCAAATGACAAGAACCGCCACTGATACGAACAATCTTTGCCGTGAGATTCAATTCTCTAGAATGTTGTCTTGGACTTATCTTCTTCTCTCACTGGCAACTGATGATACCCTGCTCGAAGATCCAAAATACTGAAGATTTTCACATGCCCCACTACATCAAAGATCTCCTCAAGTGTCGGCATGGCATACTTATCGGACTTCGTCTGTCGATTGATAAGACGGTAGTCTCCACACATCCGCCTATCCGTGCAGTTGTCATACATATCTAACTGTGACAGATGCATACTCTCCATACGACATCTCCACCAACCGAACCTCCAACAAGTCTTGAGTCCTACTTTGGATCAAGGTTCTCTCTATATCACTGTATTTGTAAGGACGTCGAAAGATTGACGTGTCTTTAGCCAAGTTGATATGTATATCATGTCCCTTCAAGGTACTCAAATCCTTCATACTGAAGGCAAAACAATTCTTGTAACTCTTCAGGAATATCTGAACTCTTCGTCTCTCCTCTCCTATAAGCTTGGGTCCAATCTCTGGCTCCCAAGTATCCTTTGTCACCATGCTAGAGGTAGTCATTGATTGCTATCTTGTAGTCTCTGGAGCAGTTTCCTTCTGCTCATCACCAACAACTTTCACCGCCACTGTGCAAAAAACTCATGCAATCCTAGCTGCAAGCTCCACACTCTCTCTTATGACATCTCATGATGTTCAAGGATGACGAACTCCACACATCTCGCCCCCAACCTTTGCCTCCACCGACACGATAGACCAAGAGCTCAGAAGTGTCCAAACACTAACACTTGTTGATCGCATCCGATGATGCTCAACCAATGCAAGACTAACAATCCATGTCAAGCAATCAAGTCCATTGCTTGATCTAATACCTGACGACTTGAAGCCTCCGACACCGAAGCTACTGCCGTCGTACTCGTAAGAAAACTCATCGTCTGCTCTCTCTCATCGGCATTGAGCTCCACCAACTATTGTAATCGAGCATTCCACACAAGCCCAAGTTGTCCATCTCTGTAAGCATGTGACGATGTAAAGCTCACCAAAGTGGACAACGCTGTCATGGTCGTCTCACTAGGTTCATCACTGCTATAGGTGATATGTCGACGACTCTCACTACTTGAGATCGTCGTCTTGCATCCAAGATGCCATCAATTGTGAGGTGTGCTGGTCGTCTCACTACATCGTGTGCGCGCTTGAGCACCTCCCTTGGTAACAAGTTCGTCCATCACAACCACAGACTATGTGCACGAGATCCCACTCTCGCTGCATCCAACAGCATTGCCGATCCAACCCAAGACCCCACCTGGTGCACACTTGTCATCATCTGTGTACGAGCATCATCCAACAAAAAAACGTTCTCCAGATGTACGCTGGAGAATCCACCTGATTCATATGGAGACGTTGTAAGATTTGTAACATCTCTCAAAACAACCTAGATCACGGGTCATATAAACCTTGACCTCTCACAACACGCGTGTGACCTTGATATGACCACCCGGCTATCACCAAGTGAATGGTGTCAACAAACATAAGATCCTGCACCTCCAACAGTGAAATATCTGACAACAATACTTGTTGATATCTCTAACGGCTGATATGGACAATAACTCAGGATATCTCTGCACCAAACGTGCCACATGACGCAATGAGATGCGTCTTGCAACCTCATCTCTCTTCACATACAAGTATCGTTGTACTTGTATGTTTGCTTGCAATATCGCAGCCAAACCTATGCTGATCCTTCCAAACAGCTCCAACACACACACATCCTCCTCTGGATACTACCATACAATGGGAGTCGTATCCAACGGTGATAAGATCACAAGGTCAGTAGCAAAGAACAACCCTTTGTTCCTCTACTGGTGGTACAAAGGCTTCACTCCAAGCTTGCTGCACCAACCGATCAGTATACTGCTGCAACTCTCCACTCGAACTCCAGGACAGATGGTACTGCCGTAGTCATAGTAGTCATGTCCTCCATCTCCTCAAAGATCAGAGTATCCTCCGCATGGGCATTGCTCTCTAACAACTCGTCCGGTCAAATGATGATCGAATTGAACCCCATCATCATTGATGTAGCCTCCGTTGACCCAACTCTAGCATTGAATCAAACTGATAAGCGGCTCACTCGTCTCTCACCGGACTGCCAATCTGATCTGTAAGATACTATCTCCGTAGTCAATCATGAACCTCATAGGATATAACACAGCACCTCCAATCAATACATCACAAGACTCTACGGTTGTAACGATGACCTTGGTCCTCATCATGGAGTCATAGTGGGATGATCTGATCAAACTCTCACAGTCAGCATCTCGCGTGTCATGTGTAGAGTTGTATCTCCTGATCCTCCTAGAGATGTGTGCAGCTGGAATGGACATCTCTCCACTTTGGACTTCCTCAGATCTAAACTAATACATGATGTCTTTTCCAACATGAATGATTGGGTTTGTCCAACAACACCACACCTGGTGCCAAACCAACACGGTCAATCGCCGGCCTAGCTGGTAACTCATCTAACATGGCAGTCGCCGCTTGTCAAGTACCACTGGTAGCTATCTTGATCCTTGACTCCATGGAGACATCTACCGTCTCTCACTGAACCACCTCAGCACTAGAGGTAACTACATCCTAGCTCTCACTGAGCGTGACCGCCAGCTGGAACACTAGAGCCAAGTTGACTCCGAATGCCCTCATATCTGTGGCTGAAAATAGTGGGCTCAGAAAACTGCTGTAGCCGTCTCTAACATCGAGTTTGACGTCGTCTCCACAGACGTTGAGGGTTGTCTCGCATCACTCCCACTCCTAGATGTCGATGTCTCTAACTCCACTACACCATCGGTAGACCGTTTAGGAATCATAGACGTGGTCCTCAATGTCTCCTATAACATGAATGACTGAGGAAGCCTAGCCTATCTACCACTCTCCCCGTGTTGTGCATCCAACTCCACCGACGTACCTCGTGGCTCAGAGACACGTACTGCACCTCTAGTCACTGCCGCAGATGTCTCAATCTGCGCCACACCATCCATGAAGTCGAAGTCAACTCCTTCTCCTCCATAAGACGCGGAAGTCTCTGTTTCATCAAATCTCCGTTGAGCCGTAGTCATACTAGTTATCCTCTGCTCCAACTACTCCAACTGCTCAATCCGAGCAGCCATACCTGCTTCTGATGTCGTAGTAGACGGTGGACCGGACTGATCTTCTCCTAGGTGCTGGATCTCTACCT
Organism: Asterella californica; assembly: GCA_036924285.1. Classification (NCBI taxonomy): domain Eukaryota; kingdom Viridiplantae; phylum Streptophyta; class Marchantiopsida; order Marchantiales; family Aytoniaceae; genus Asterella; species Asterella californica. The sequence goes on from JAYKYS010000013.1 coordinate 3,260,945, forward strand.
CTAGCTCGACCACCACAGTCTCCTTGAGCTCCTTCGTCTCATCCACGATCAGCCTTCTCTTGTCATAGCTCAGGGTGGAGATCAAAACAACGGTCACTACTGTGACCTGACCGCACACACTGCCTAGGCACCGCTTGAGACGTCTCAGATGTCTCATAACCACCTCTCCTTTGTGGACAATCCTTCTGCTGATGAGGACCATCATACGTCCAACAAAGACCCGCTTGCTACTGACTAGAGAAGGACGGCGTTGGCTTTTGCCCACCAGGTCCTCCAACACCTCCTTGGGATCGTGATTGCTCAGCATGATCCTTACCACCACCACCACCACGCTGTTGCGTAGCCTGTGATCCTCGAGAAGAGGTGGTCGTCTCATGTGGTGTCTCCCTGCTGAACCTAGCAGTCACCATCCTCTCCTCCATCATGTTGAGATCAATCCGCTCAGTCATACCAAAGACAACCATCATTGTCAGAGCTGTGTCTCTAAGGAGAGTCTCATCCCTAACTCTCTTACGCAGCTCTCGGTCTAGTACCTCATACCAGAACTAGACTGTATGTGCCTCTGTCACCTATTAGGTAACGCTGATCAATCGTCTCATGCGAGTAAACGTCTCACGTAGGCTCTCTCCAGTCTTTCGCTGGAACTCTTGTAGACTCCTCAACTTGTCAGTCCGCACACCTTGATAGTTCTTCCTCAAACACTGGAAGAACTGAACCACATAGTTAAACCCTAGTGGTATCCCGCTCATACTACACCTGCTCCACTACTAATGGACGCATTGCTGATAGTAGATACTTCGTCATCTATGGATGTATCACTGCTATTGGCACTCAAACTCGCAAGTGCTACGCCTCTCGAAACTGTGCCAGTAGTGATAGAAACGTAGTTGAGAGACCAATGTTGTCTCCACAACTCAATCTCCACATTGTAGTCTCGTCTGAACTTATGGTAATCGTTCATCGGCGGTCTCTCCAAGTGTTGGAACAAATCTTTCCACGTCATGAAGAATACCCACCGTACTCGAGTGTCATCGAGGTACCTTCGTGACACCATAGATCTCGTCCATGTCGCACAACACGGTGTGACGACACTAGACTCATCACCAGAAAACGCACTATCTACGTCTGACTTGTCCTCTGAAACAACTGACGGCAGTGGTGTAGATAGTCGGTATCTCACCCCACTCGTGTATACCTACTGTCCGAGAAATCTCCACCAGAACCTCCCGAGAGCTCCGTGATGATAGAATCTCGTGAATACACTCTCCAACAAGAATGTCAAAATCCTCGTCATCACCATACCCACAACTTGCCTAACCCCCCTCCTACTGAGCTCACCTATCTCCTACTAGGACGGTCAAGGTAAGGATAACTTGTACCTGTCATCATCATAAGTAGCCTTTCACGGTCTGTTGATCGTCAATCCAATCGCACCGTAAGAGAAACAAAGATAGTCTGACTGGTCCGCAACTCCAATCTCACTACCGATAGCACATTAGAGTGAACTCACTCTGAAAATCAAACGTCAACACAAGCAAAAGTGGCGCACAAACAGAAAGCAAAATATGGAGGGGTTCCAACCACAAGAAGTCCAAACGATAACCCTCCACATTCAAACATTCACATAAAGAGAAATCCAATCTCATTCCGACTGACACCTCTTTTCGGTGATCGCATGCATAATATATGATCACCAACTGTCGTAACTGGTACTTAAGGTCACTAACTAGATGTCCACATCTCTACTAGCTCCAAAAATATCTACGTGGTAGCTCTACTAGCTCACCCAAGACAATTGCCTCCATACGCGTCTCTACGATATAGACAAACACTACCACGACTATAGCTTCCTCCTAATATTGTGGAGTCGCCTTACAACTCCTCTAGGGACATACGAGAAAGTCCCCTACTTAAACAAGTCCATAAGTACTTGCATGCATCCTTGTAAGACACCAAGAGCTATTGATCTAGTGGTAAAGTCAAAGCTAAGACTACAGAGTTAAGTGTGCAAGTTCAAGAATAGTGTTAGGATGCGTGACCTATGATTTTACACTTCTCACACAACTGAAACTTGCATACCTCTCTCACGCACGTCAGCAAGTTGGCTTGCTGACAGGCTCGGGCTCGAGTTCCGCTCCGCCTCCGCACTCTCGCACTCCGCTTCTCACGCCTCCGCACTCACGCACCTCTGCTCCTCGAAGCAACCCGAAAACATCACAAAACTCCTCCTGTCACACCTCCTCCTGCCAACTCGAAAACATCACAACAGGTTCACGAATGCAAAATTCACACTTCGCGACCAACCACCACTACAAGATAACACACAAACTTGAGTTTCCACACGAAATTGAACAAAAATCTGAAGTAACTAGCCTTTTTGCACTTTCGAGTAACACGGCAGCGAACTTCGACATGTCATAACTTCGTTAATGCTCTGCCAAACTCCATAAAACTTGATGCACTAGAATCGTCTCTCCAACACGCTTCCAAAGAGTCCACTCCGGTCTGACATTGACAAGTACTTCGTCTGCCGCGCCCAAACGCGCACTCCGGTCCGAACAGATCACTTGAAGAACATTTCGTAAAATTTCTGCAGTGCTTTCGCATGACAGAAAATCTCTACTCGATCCCACAACAGCAATCGGTCCACGAACAGCAAGGTATCATGCACCCACACACACCTCGATCGTAGGTCCAAACAATCAAACACTAAAGACGACGCTCGAAGATACTTGCGGATGATTTCAGATCAGTGAGCTCTTACTACACTCCACCTCGACCTGCACTCAGTTCTTCAAGTAATTTCAACAGAGAAATTACCATCTCCAACACGCAACAACGATTACTCATAAACGATCAAGCCAAACCCACTCTATGCTCGCAGAGAATCCGGGTTACACTCAACTAGACGATCCACCATAGCCATGAGCTTGAAGACTCAACTTGAAGAACTAAGGCATCCAAGCCCTACATGTGAAGTATACCCCTAGTGGGCCATCTCAAGAACTCGTCCTAACAGCACTCACGGCCCTACCAGGATTAGCCACTCCGCACTCGGTGCTAAACTTACGTGACACAGACGAAAAGTGAAAGACTGTTTGATGTTGTGTTCTTATTCTTATTGTATAGTGCAAATCTTTAGGGCATAAATAAATCGAGCATATATACTACACGAGAAAAATCATTTAGTAGTATTTCATTTATAATGGTGATGATTAGACCTAGACTTCAGTTTGGTTCAAGCTGAATTGAACCACGAATACGTATTTAAAGCGGTTTTAGGTTGGAGAAATCATGGTTTATTTGGTTCAAGTTCAACATAATTTATATAATTTGGTTTATAACAGATTGAGTTTAAACCATTCAATTCAGTATTCAATAAGATGGTCCAGTTCAGGTTCAAATGGTTCGAACTGCAGCTTAAATTGAGAGGTTTAAGATTTCTTATATTACAGATTATGAGTTAATCTGTTATCAGTTTAAACGGTTCGGACTATGGTTTGTAGAGTTTGGTTCAAACTGATTCAAATTCAAATTTTTTAAATAGTTTGATTTACTGGATGTCTTGATTCAAATATTTCAGTTTATACAGTTTTTGGGTTTAAATAGTTAGATTGACTCTCCGTTCAAGTTAAGATTTTCTTTAACTAGTTCTGTACGTAAAGGTCAAATCGAAATTTTTCCAAACCGATTTGAGCAAAACCTAACTGGGGCAGAAGCCTAGTGATGACCAGCCGCTGGATACCGGCAGCGTTTGATGTACCGGACCAACTGGTATGCCCGGGTCGGCATGCTCAGAGAAGCATTAAAAAGCTTGAAGCTTTTGAACAGATTTCAACTTTGAGAAATTATTTCAACTACTTTATTTCTTTTTGTTTTCTTATTCCCTATTATTCTCCTCCCAGTTCCCACATGCGGAAAGTACTGGCATGTGAATAGTTATGGGGAAGTTTATCATCAACTTTTCCCGATTGCCTTGGCCCTCATTACCTTTCAGAAAATGAACTTTAAACTACCGGTTCTTGTACTCCGCCATCGGCACTTGCCAGACGGCTTCTTAGCCCTCTTGGCCTCTTACTAGTTGTCCTGTCTGGAACTTAGATCCGGTGAGCGAAGACCTTGACTAGAAGTGGACTTATCGTGGATTCCTTGATAGTTGTTACGGTATACGGGGAATCAGTTGCCAGTCGCGACGCTTGTGAGTCGTTGCAACTAGTCGATCGACTCTGATGAGACTCTCCTCCACGCTATCAAATCTTGTAGCAGTTGGAGAACAGAAACGGAAGCATTAATAAGCTGCCCATGTATAAGAGAAGGTCATGCCACGTTGACCCGGGTGAAGCACGTAAGGTGAAGTGATCAAACAAGTGTCGAGGCGAGGGCGAGCGCTTTGATGCACAAGGCGCTGCCAACTTCTCTGCTCTGCCCTCGAGTGTACCTGCTGCGTTGGACGCTTGTCCCCATCCTTAGCATAGTCGCAGTCTCGGTTGATGAGAAGCATTTATATCAGTACCAAGCTTGGCCTGGAATCCTACAGTATTGCTTCAGTCTTCGAGTCGATCCGGTCGTCGCGAATCGTTAGTCGCTCAACTTACCAGAGAGAAACAGCAGCAGCAGTGCCGGCGTCTATTCTGTATTCAACGGTAGGATACGACGTCGCGGCACGGTTTTGTTTCGTCACTTTCTTCCAGCAAGTGACGATCACTTTCCCGGTACCAACCGGGAATGATTCTATCTTGTTCTCCAACTTCTCCGAAGTACTACAGGCCGGACATTACGTAACGGCTCCTCTTATCTATGTAGGAATGAGTCGGCGTTTTCATCTGGTTAAATTTTGAAGCGTCCCAAGTTAGCAGTTCACGGAGGAAGAAAAGAGAGAATGAAAGGAAGCGAGAGTGGAGAGGCGATGCAGTTCGTCGCGACGAGATCTTATAGGAAGAAGGAGGAAATAGAATTAGAAAAAAAGAGATTAAGAAGGGAATCGTTTAACTTGATCGACTCAAGGAGATCTGGGAATCCAAGCAGGGGCCTTACTACGGTGGAATGGCAGCACCACTCGCAAAAGAAACGAAACATTGCGCACAAGGACGAGACGGCTATCTCACTATATATATTGGACATTATATATAACTTCTTAGGGTCTGTGATACTCTTCACTCTGCATGATATACTACCGAAATCATCAAAGTGAACCAGATCATCTGACATCAAGTGTGCTCTGGTAACACTAGATAGAACAATCTCTTCAACCTTGTAGTTGATGCACTTACCTCTCTCTTTTCTCCTTGTGACTGCACTTGGGCGGTAGAAGGAAACTTGTGCAAGCATCAAGTAAAAAGCTTTGATGATGAGAGGTCATAGTCCATGTCTGTTGGTTCAGAAACTAGGTACAGATTTTGGAGAACAACAAGGAGGTATGCAGAATCTACGATCAAATTTGGTGTTGTCTGATTTGAACGAAGGTGCATATGAGGTTATGTAATTTCACTTCAACCAGAAATCATAAATGATTGTGATTTCCTTGAGTCGTTGGATTATCAAGTGAATGCTGATGTTGTTTCAAGCAAAGTGGTGGTGGTAGATACATGTCCAGTTACAAAAGACAATGGTGATTGATCAAAAAATCTGAACGAGATCTGCTGATGAAGCTTTTGACTCATTGTATGGAACAAGTACTTGATAATTCTCGCATTATTGAGCAGGCTATCATCACTATGAAAAACTATGCTTCATACATTCAAGGAGCAACCAGAAGATCAAGGGATTGAACAGAGAGTTGAGTGCTTTTCGCGTTGTCGAGGTAAAAGTTTCCTGGGAAGGACAACCTTCTAACTGTGATACGATCGTGAAGAGGAGGGCGAAAACCACACACGAAATACGGATCATAAGAAAATACACCATCATGATTTTGATCCGGTCAAGATAAAACACACGGCGTGCAAGTAAATCTTCAACTCCAGATCATTCATACTGTAAATCTCACGATCAATAACTCAGAATATCAGAAAACTGCTCTTGTGAAGCACCAGCACGTTCACCTAGAAGCTTCTTGTTTTCTATTCAGAAAAATGTGCGTACAAGTTGTAAGTCTCCTCTCTACTCGTTTTTGTCCTCTAATCTCAATCTCTTGATGTCAAAACTCTGATCAGTCAGAAAATCTCTCCAGATGTAACTTCTGTGAAATCCTCTCCTAGCTCTTCGAATCGATAGTCTTTGCACGATAAACTCTACACTCCACACACTGATCGACAATGTTCTCTCTCTGGAGTACATCCCTTTGGGTTATCCTCCACCCTACGTAACCTTCAGTGTCACCTGGCAGGGGTAAAAGATGCCCTAAACAGATGGCAGCAGAAAAATAAATCACCGATAATAAATCTACACGTTAGAAGATTAGTTCACAAGCTTTCGCAGATTCATCTGTATGGAAGGCCACCGATTCGGCCGTACAATCAGCATTTGACACCTCTCCTCGAAATAACTCCTCCACGGCTACCTCTGGCCACCAGAATCATCTCGTTTTGACACGTGGAGCTCGAGTTACAGCTGTTGTCGTTCTCCGGCCTCCTTAAACTTTAAAATGCCATAAGTATCACCTCATGTATCAGTTTCACTTGATTTTTCGACCCAAGTGGATAATACGACGAGATCTTCATTTTCTACAAAAGCTCTGGCCACCAGAATCACCTCGTTCTGACACGTGGAGCCCGAGTTACAGCTGTTGTCATTCTCCGGCCCCCTTAAACTTTGAAATATCAAGAGTATCATCTCATGTATGAGTTTCACTTGATTTTTCAACCCAAGTGAATAATATGACGAGATCTACATTTTCTACAAACGATTAGATACCGACTTGGAGTATCTTTGATGCCATCTCGCTATCCCATGACTTAGAGGGCCGCAACCAAATTCGTACTAGTGACCTCGATAACCCGAAGGCGAGCTTAGTCCTCTAGCATAAGGGCCATTTTGAAATCTGGTGGTAAACTCCTTCTAGCATCCACACCAGGTGACTGCACTAGTGCAAGGGTAGACGGAGCCGTCCCGCATTCACGGTACGTTTAAGAGACATCTAGTGTCCCGTCTCTAGGCAACTTGGTGCTCCTCATATTCCCCCGAAGGGGTTAGCCTACTCCAAGCCGGTTGTGAGTCTGAGGGGATTTGATCCGGAGATCTCCTCCCTACAAGTTTGCTCAGCTACACCATGGAAGCTGATCTCACAACTGGTTCTAGAGACCAATTTCTAAGCTGATATGTTAGCAAAGTGCGGTATTTCATCTTTTCTTCACTAACACGAAATGTCATAACTTTCTCTAGACATGTGCATTCGAAATGCAAACAAATATTGCACACTACAACCTACATGAGAAAAATCTAAAACATATTTTTCAAACTCACTCGGATTTATAGTAAATTTCTCGATATCAAAAATCTTGTAGAAGAACTCCTGCAACTCCGTTTGTAACTTTTGAACCTACCACGGTGACCAACGCGACGAGACCTACGCAGTGGTGTTTTCAGATTTTTGAATGCTCACTTCTTCTAGAATCGACTTCTCTAAGTTCTTAACTTCACTCAGAGAGACTAACTTCTAACTGAGAAGTGAATTATTCAATATGTGAAATGATTCACATCACGTGAATAATAATTCACATCCAACCCCTCTAAACTTACACATACTCTGGCATGTGCCAACCTCTTTATCCTTCGATGTGTCCTTCATCATCATCACTCTCCTCCGCCTCAGCCTCTTAAGTAGCTTGTCTTCGTCTCTCGTCATCCTCTGCTCTGACTCTAGAAAGTTGAACAAATCTACTGATCTTCCACATTGTTTGAACAACTTCACTCATTTGCCAGCCACAGATAGTTTCAAAGGAGTACCATCTAGCTCACGTAAACTATAAGTGGCATTCTCATAAACATCTAGCACAACATAAGGCCCGAACCATTTTCGCGAGAACTTAGGAAGTGTAGAATGCTGATACTCCAGCGTGCTGTCGTACACCAGACCCCAATCACCAACACGTATTGGCTTTGGTCATAGTTGATGAGTCTTGTCGAAACGCTCCTTGTTTTTGACTCGAGCCACCTTCAGCTTCTCTTGCGTCTTAGCAAGATCCTCCTCCCTTCGCTCCAACTGCATAGTTCGTAAAGCAAGGAGTGAAGTATGATCTATACCATCCTCCCATGGTAACGTTGTCGCGCTACTTGGCGGCTACATGCTTGACTTCTACTCCGACGCTTAGGTTTTGTAGTTCTAGAAGTTAGCTCATACTACTTCTAGTCCTTTATGTATATGTTTGACACCTTTGCATACGGTGTTAACACTATTTTGAGTCCTAGTAGGCTGATAGTATGTTAGTTATCTTGTTCAAGCATTTGTGCGCTTGTGCAAGTGACTTCTTACTTGTCTATGACGTTCAATGTACATAACTTAAGGTTTCCATGCTGAGGGGTTTGAGCTCATGGGTTGTATTTACTTGTCGCCCATGCACGCTTTCTAGCTGATTTAAGTTAATTTTCGGGGCTACGTGTCATTTTAGATAGTTTAAATTTTACGCTAGCACTCTAGGGGGCTTGACGTGGTAGCCTATGAGTGTAGATAAGTTACCAGGTAGTTTAAGGCACAAATGGACAGTCAAGTGGAGCTATGAACTCCCATTGGTCCATTTTTATCTTTTGTAAAACTCTAAGTTTAGAAACAGAGCTCTAGAGTGGAGTTCGAGCATTTGGTGAGGTGTCTTCAAAATCTGAGAACACAGGAAGAGAGAGCTCGTCGTGCCAAGCACTGTCAGTGAAATTTTTGCTCGATTTGGATCAATAAACAAGGAGTTATGCCCAATTGAAGTTCGGATTATGCCAAAACTACGTCACTTTTGTTGATTTTGGGGTTTTCGGTGCCAATTGCAGCAGAACTGAGGAAATCACTTTAAAACTTCGTGGTTGCGTTCACTGTCAGGAGGGCTACGACTATCCAAAAAGTTTCGAATCATTTGAGTGATTGAGTAATTCAGGGCGGCCGCTGAAGCAGAGGGGGTCTGAAAAGCTCTTAATCTAGAGCAGCGACTTCAGAGAAGGAGATCTGGAGTTCTACAAACAATCAGGAGTCCCAACTTCACAGGAGTGTTCAGCAAGCTGTGAACTGCAAATCCTGTAAGAAACTTTGAAGTTGATCGAGCCAATTTCCTGTTATAGGTCGAAATAGCTATATGGGTATCAGAAATTACCGTAATTTCTCTGTTCAGAAAGTTTCTACCCATATCTCGGTGCTCTGAACTGATCTCAAGCTGAAAAGTTGATCAATAGAGAAGTAGAGAAGAGAGACGTTTGGTGCCAAGTTGATCAATAGACTTTAGACTTAGAAGCACTGCCGTTCTACGAGGAGTTCTACACGGAAAAGTTTCACGATATTGAATTCTATCTGAGTTCATTATGCAGACGAGAAGGTTGGAGTGATGCAGAGTTCAAGGAGATCAGACGAAAGGCGTACGATTATCTTCTACGTGAAGGTTATCTATGAAAACGTCCGAAAAGAAGATATGGGATGCTTGCTAGAGTGGTGGATGATCAACCGATAAAGTTGAATCTGCTTAAGGAGTTTCATGACACCTTGTGGGCTGGACACCGTGGAGTTTGGACTACGTACACGAAGATGAAGGAGCGATACTGGTGGAAGGATTTGTATCAAGACGTAGTGGATTTTGTTGGGTCGTGTCTGCACTGCCAGTTCTATTCTAAAGTCCGTTACAGAGATGGACTTGTATCTAACTATCCACCTAGTATTCATTTTTCATGGATCTTTGATCTTGTGATAATGCCGCCGGGACTATAAAGAATGTGTTACTTGGTGTTGGCTCGAGAAGATCTCTCGAACTATGTGGAGGAGACGAGCACTATGAACGAAGACTACAGAGAATATATGTAAGTTTGTGCTTGAAGATAACATATGTCGTTATGGATCTGTTGGAAGATTATGAGCAGATAGGGGCGAGTTGAGAAGTGCAGTACCGAAAGAGTTCTTTGCTCGTTATGGAGTAAAGCTTCGACTTACTACTGTCATGAATCCAGAGGACATTGATAAGAGTGAACGAGGACACCCTTCTATTGTTCAAGCTTTAGTAGAAGCATGTGATGGTAGGTCTAGAGAATGGCCGAGACTACTTCTATTTGCTTTATGGGCTATAGAACTACACATTGTACCACAACTGGCTATATGCTAGTTGAGTTTATGTTAGGGCAGAAGCCAATCATGCCTGCTGAAGAGGACTTTCCTTCGTGAGTCACGTTGTCGGAGTGTGATCCGTCTACCTAGGACAGCGCCGGGCTTCTGGCTGTGGTTGTTTACTCAAGAGATTGGCTTTCAAGTCACAACAGGGGTCATAAACACTCACACAATTGTGTAGGATCCTCTAATATGCTCAAAAAGCAAAATTTAGGTCTAACTAGCAGTAGTAGGTTTAAGCGGTGAACTTTGACACACAAAGAGAGGAAAACTATGAAGGTGTAGACTTTAGAACTTCTCCTACATGTAAATGAGACTCTCTCTTCTATTCATCTTCGACTTTTGCAAACATCTCATCGTCATCTGTATAACAAGCCCTGGATAACATATCTGTAACAGGATTATCCTTCCATGCTATATACTTTAGCTCAGGGTTCAGACTCCGGATATAAGCAATCCATCGTAGCATTACTATGTCTGGAGTATTGCAATTTGCAATTATACCTAGCAAAGACAGACAATATGTTTCTAGTACCACACGGGCTCCTATCAAGAACTCTCGATTACTTTCATGACAGTAACCGCTCTCCACAACTCACGCTTCACTTGGGGATAGTTACGCTATTTGTCCGTTAAGATTTGCGCTCCAAACCTAGAAACAAATCGCACACCATCTACGTCTTCTTGGCCAACTGCCAATCCAATCGCCTTTGGACTCGTGTCAACAATAAGTATGATAAGTCTTTCGGTCTCATAGTTAAATCTCATTAGTACAGATGGAGACTTCAGAATCTCTTTCAGCTGCTCCATCGTCTTGTGATGTTCTTGCCGCCAAGTAAACCTCTTCCCTTTTCTCAGAAGTGCATACAGAGGCAATGTGTGCATAATGAAGAATACTCACATGAAAGAACACACAAGCTCCTAAGAATCGTCGAACCTTAGTGATGTTGATACAGTCTGTTATCCTTGCTATAGCATCTACCTTCTCTGGGTTCGATCGCCTTCCAAAAGTACCACACAAATGACCCACCACCACAATCTCTAACATTCCAAAATGAGATTTGGTACTTGATAGAGTGAGGTGTACTTCCTCCAAGCGCATCAGAATCTTTTTCACATCTCGAATGTGGTCTGCAACAAACTTTCTGCAACCATCAGCAGTCACAACTTCGTCCTTGTCCTCTATCGGACAGCCTTTCATGGAAATATCATCCAGAAATGAGATGGTGATCTCATGTACAAACTCCAGTAACACCGTATGCATCACGTTTTGCATATGAACTACTGAGTTTGTCGCGCCATGAGGAAGAGTACATATCCGCATCAACCCCAAAGATGTACGCATGGTAGTCAAGTCTCTACTCTCTAAAGCAAGCTGAAACTGATCATAATATGAAAATATATTTCCAATCGAATAGATTGATCTTCCAACAAATGCCTCAGCTACTTCATCAACCACAAGTCCTGTCTCAACGTTTCGAATCGTGATGTTGTTGGCATGCTGTAAGTCTTGGATGAAACGTAAAGCTCAGTCTTCTTAGATACTGTGAACCATCGGCTAGAGTACGGAGTTATAGATGATTCAAGAATACTCATCCGCATCCTCTCCTTCAGTAACTCAACGACCTTCGGTAGCAAGGCACGAGGGACTGAATTCGGCTTCAAGTCCCAAGGTATGTGAGGAATAGTGAAGATAACCATCGGAGCTATCACACTAAGATCCACACAATCAATCTTCTCAGTTGAGAAAGAAAATGCTTTACCATGGTTGACTATCATCTACTCAAAACCTCTTTTTCTCCACTTCAGTCAAGAAGCCACCCCCTCCTATCTGGAGCTGCTCGAGTGTCTCTTGAGTAAACTTGTGTCCTACTGTTTAAGATCTCTCAGTATAGACTCAGTGACCGCTAATTGCATCTGCTGTCGTGAATCAATAGATAACTGGGTTGTCACTGGTTTCACCTTATTCGTTACAGTTTTGTATTTGGTGTGCCCTCTGCTTTTTGACGAGAGCCACACCAGCAGATTGCATCCTTCTATCCACTCTCTAGTCTCGGATGAGGACGAGATTAGCACGAAGCAATCTCCTCATAGACTTTACAAGAGTGGATGGAGATCACCACCCTTCCTCCTATCTGTTCCATCAACCTATGTACATCATCCAGCCAATGAACAAAAGATTGTACGTCTACAAACTCCTCATAAACAACAGAAATCATCTCACCTTCATTCAGAACTCTTGTACAGCGTAGATTTGCTGCATTCTTCTCCATTTGCCTCCTACTCTTTTCAGTCAAATCCTCTACTCGTGTGAACTCACTCCAATCATCAGAACTGAAAGTCATCAAACCAGATTCTAACTATGTACAGTATAGTTATTCTCAGAATCTTGAGCAACCTCCTCGTCAGCCTCATGTGATCCCACAGGCTGCTCAAGCGGGATCATAGTAGCAGTAGATCCATCACTCTTGTTATCCCGTCCTACAAGAGTGGTTTTTAAAAACCCTTACTCTTACAGATAGGAGAATCCTTCAAAGTTTGTCGGTTTCATTCGTGGTTCGTACAAACGGTCAGAAACTGCACAGAATGTCTATCATATGGACTACAGATCATAGCATAGTGAGATCCATCATCCATCACCTTGGTCTCCATTCGAACAGTAGTAATATAAGACTGACCGAGAATCACAAGATATGAAGCTGAAGACTGCACGAAGAAGTACTGATCTCCCTCCACATTACATATCTTAACCCTCACGTTAGGACAAGCGCCGTATAACTCATCCTTCTGGTTGTTTGCAGCACGTAACACCCAACCATGATTCAGTTCGATAGACCATTGTTTCCTCTCGTACACCTCTCGCGACATGATGTTGATCTCAGAACCGTGATCAACCAAAGCAGCAACATGTTTAGACAGGCTTCCAAAGCAAACTCGTGTAGCAGTCATAGCACGAGCCCAGTGCCTCTTCCTGAAGTCATTATCAGTAGCTGGACTCTTGTCGTCAACTTCTTCATTGTCGAACTCAATGTTGTTGGTATCAGCAACCAACGCTTCTTGCTAGTACTCTGTATCATCAGTCTCCTCAAAATGCACCTTCCCGAATTCTTCATCATTCACAGAAGCTCCTACCACCTCTATCATCTAACTTTCTACTTGTTCAAACATCACTTGTCTCTTTCATTTGATGATGTCGATGATCAGTTCAAGAAACTCCCTCTTCGCAATATCAAGAACCTCCCGAGGAGAAAATTCAATTCGCGCGTCAAGTATTCTCTGCTCTAAGATGCTCTTGAGATCAATTGAAGTTTCAATATCAACCGTCAACTTGTAAGCCGGTCCTTTCTCTTTCTCTTGGGCAGTAAACCGTGTACCAATAGTCGTTGGCTCCTGCTGGGATCTCTGCACGTCTTCCATTGTACCTGGTGCAGGTGGAGGAGCTACAAAAGTAGACGGGGCGTCCTCTGGAGGAGCTGCTCGTCTCTTTGTGACTCTCCATCTATCTCCAGTCTCCTCCGGAACTCCAGTATCAAGTTTAGAGGCTTCTCGCCGTCTCTTTTCCTCCATAGAAGCATCCAGTCAGTGAACGTATCTATCCACGTCCAAGAATGCTTTGATAGGTGCAGCGTCAACATGATCTCTCCACCCTGTGACCTTACGGATAGTCTTTGCCCCTCTCTTCAGTATTTCAAAAAGAACTTGAGCATTTTTCTTCTCATTAGTCCTATCTAACAGCGTAGGACTAGAAGAAACCTCAATATGTCTAGCATATGCATCAGAATTTACCGGTGGTGTCATCAACGCATTTACAGTTGCAGCCGCGGTAATATGAGGAAAATTCTCATGCCTCCTCGTCCAAACTGCGTGTTCAGCGGCTCTCCAGTCGAAGAAAGGTGCAGCCTACCGTTCTGATAGCGAACCACACCATGTCGCCAAGCAGTTGTAAGCTCTTGATAATCTCCTCAAAAATGATGAGGACTGTCATACCAGATATATCTACGAATAGGAGCACCTCTTAGACGTGTAGCAACAGACGTCGATGGTTGCTCTCTCTGGAGACCAACTAGCTCCACCTTCAGTTCTCGCATCTGTCGAATCATATCTTCGATCTAGTTCTGCTGTCCATGGTTCTCCCCAGGTCTTTGAACAGCAGCAGTCAGGATAGCAAGAGTCGGAGGTTGTTGTACTTGAGGAGCAGCGTGAGATAGACCACTTCTGCAAGCGGACGTCCTCCCACGACAACTCTTCCACACCTCTGTCTCGTTAGTACAGCAATAGCATCCTCGACTCTCCCCCATTCAGTAGTAACTCCTCCTTCAACGGATCGATCAGCCAACATAAAGCATAATCGATCTGCCGTAGCATCATCGGTAGCTTGCAGGAAAAGCTCTATTCTCCTAACATCTAAGATTATTTGCTCTAGAGTTGAAAGTTGTCGGTATCTCCGATCAAACTCTCTCAGCAACTCATTCAGGCTCATCATACGACCAGGTTGCTGCTCAACCCAATCCAGAAACGTTCTCTTAGTAACTCTCTCTGAATCCTCTTCAAGAAACTCCTCTCGAAGAGCGATCAAAACTCATCCAGACATCTAGATTTCTTCTCTGTACATCCCTAACTAGGTCTCGCAACTCAAGGATTACAGCTAACTCAAAACTGGTTATCATCTCTATATCAGTAACTCTAACCAACTCCATCTCTCCTCTATACTCACGTAGATATCTAGAAATATCTCTACCCTCAAATCTTCCACATCTGTTTACAATAGCTTGCAAAGCCTTGGTGGATTTTAACTCATCCCCTCCAACGATCTGTCACACCACAAGTATCCCATTATTTGTGTATGTGCTTATATAAATTTCATTAGGTATGACTATCTTATAGGTTAATCTAGTTTGAAGATCTAAATCTAGAGTGATCAAAAGTAGTCATAACTAGCTGAGATAGTTATAACTAAGTTGAGGAAAATATTAGAGGTTTCACTATGGCGCTATGTGACAAGTGCGGAGCTCTAAATATGCTTCTCAAAAATATGTAACTTTGTTGATCATCGCTGATTGGATGCATGATGGAAAGTCATGCACAAAGATCTAAAGATGCTCCTCAAAAGACGTATTAGTTTGTTGTCGTCTTCCGATTGGATAGCATGGAAAGTTAACACTTTACAAAAGCTAAAGTAGGAGAATCTCCTACTTTAGTAAAGGAGAACAAGTAATGTGTGTGCTATTCTTAAGTCTTAGTAGCCTTTAGAAGTTTAACTATTTGGGATAGCGCACTTATCTTGAGGTAACGTAACTTAGTGAAAGTTACCACTGTAAGAAGTTGTAGAGTATATAAGGAGGAGTTTAGAGCGTGGAAGGGACTCTCATTTTCCTGTCTATAAGTAAAGTGAGCATTGGAGACCTTGGGAGTCCTTGAGTACTATGTGATGTAATGTGGAGAGCAGGGTTAGAACTTGTTTGCAGGAACGCTATTAGAGAGACCGATGTGACCATACGGATCAGAGAGTCGAGTGAAGTGAGCATGGGTATAATTGAATCTTTGTAATTAAGGTGCACTAGTAATCCTAGTATATGAGGTACCCCTGGATGAGAGACAGGCCGACTTACAGATCGGATGTTGTTGGACCAGGGTCGCAAGCGTCTTCAAGATCTCAGTCGTATCGAGATCAGATGCAGATGTCGTTGCAGTCACGGGTGCTATAGAAGGTGCACCGGATCTTGACCAGATCGAAATCATGGTGGTGTGTTTTCTTACGATTTATATTTTGTGTGGTTTTTGTGCTCCTCTTCACGATCGTATCACAGCTAGAAGGTCCCGTCCTTCTCAGGAAACTCTCACCTCGACATACAATCTGGTGCTTCTACTAAGAGACTTCTTGGGATGATTGACTGTGAAGTTGAGTTCCAAGACGAAGAAGAAGATGGATTGAAAGAGCAAAAGCGCTGCTACTGTTACCTCTATGGTTGTTGCATCTATGTCTACTACAGAAAAAATTGCAACACAGATGGTAATACTAATATCACAATATTTGAGAGATTTCTTCTTCGACATGGTATGCAAAGAGAGACTTATCAGAAGCAGTTAGAAAGACTAACTCAAGCTAATGTAAATGTTCATATGCCCGAAGATAACACTAAAACAAGAAGAAACCAAAATAGATGAAAAATATGATATCATGTAGTAATGCCATCAAGGTATTACTACATATCATAGTCATCACCAGAGAATGTTATTAACATGGTGATACTCTGATTGCGATCCTTACTTTGAAATAAAAAAATTATGATCATTTTGTCATAACGATGGACTTGCTTCTGTATCTTACAAGATGCATCAAATATGCACTATTGTAATCTCTTTGATTGAAAGTATAATAACGGTAACATGATTATGTTGTCATATGCATTGCGTAAACATCAGAAACTGTTATTACGACTATAATTGTGAATTATAATCGAATAATCATCAGTAGGTGTTTTTTTGCTTGTAACTTTGAATTATAATCATTAGTAATTATTATAATGACTATAACTTTGAAAAATGAAGTACGATACATATCATCGTAATCATTTTTAATTATTATTATGATGATATCGCAGAATTCAGTAAGTGTTAATCACTATAAGGTGTTATTACGTGTGAAGCACTTAGGATTTTTAATTGTAATAGTGTATTGGTTACGTAATACCGTAATCACTGCTATTGGTTCTTATCATACTAATTTTGAACTTATACACTGGAATCATCAGAAACTGTTATTACAAATGTAACCGTAAATTATATCTGATTATCATCAGTAACTTTGAATTATATATGATTTTGAATTTATACATTAGTAATCATTCGTAAGTGTTATTATGTAATACTATAATCATGCATTTTGGTTATTACCGTAATAATTTTCAGTTTATACATTGTAAGGATCTATAATTATTATTACGATTGTAATAGTAGACTATATAATATATAGCGTAATCATCAGTAAGTGTTATTACATTATATCGTAATCAAGTCTTTTGATTATTACATATATAATTTTTAATTTATACATAGTAATCATCTATAATTATTATTACGAATGTAATTGTAAATAATATAATATTTAGCATAAATTATAAATATAATAGCATAATCATCAATAAGTGTTATGACGTATTCAGGTAATCAAGCCTTTTGGTTATTACCATCAGAATTATCAGTTAATACATTGTACTCATCCGTACATATTATTACAAATGCAATTATAAACTACATAAATTATATCATAAATTATATGAATATATAGCCTAATCATTGTAATTGCTCTTACATCCCATGACTTTGAAAGACAAAGCACATCGATTACATAATACCGTAACCACTGTTATTTGTTATTGCAGTTATTACTTCAAATTTATAAACTGATAACCATTATTAGGATAGTAACTTTGAAAAGAAATGATAATCATTAGTACGCGTTATTACTATGAAGTTACCACTACGACATTTGATACTTTTGTCAAAACTCATAATCCCGATACATCGGATGCTTACATCAGAATTCGGTGCTATAGTTTACATAATTTCATGAAAGAACACGAAACTATCTGCATTCAGTTTATTCAACCAATCACTGAAGAGTAAGAAAATGTGATGATGAAAAGTTCATGTGAGCATATCAAAGTTTTCATTTCAGTTTGGATCTACTCTTCCTAGTGTGTCGTACATCCACTGGTGTAAGGACCTATTGTTGCACTCTAGCTTTCCTAGCAGATCTAGTCAAAGGACATGCTTCTTTCACCCCAAGAGTCAATCTCCTCTTATAAGAGATCTTGAATTCTTTTTCCAGAATATTTGTAGATATTACAATCAAAAGTGTCATTTTTACAACAAGAATGAACTATTAAAGAATCGAAACTAATCAGAAACTAGTTCAGAATGCAAGTGGAGTCAGTCATGATGATCCGAAGATACAAAAGCATACTGCCAAGTCAAGCAATTTCAGTAAAATCAACATTAAGAAAACAACGTGAAGCTTACCAACAGATGCAAGTCAACAATGCATGTTCTCCAATGAGAGCATCTGCGTCAACATCAGTCTCGTGGTCTTGCGAGAGAAGATCTCCATGATCAGAAAACTGTGGATCGACATGTTCATTCTCATTCTCTGGGGGTTCAAGAAATTGCTGCTCTTGCTCACTCATGTTGGCAGACGACTGCTGATCAGATGGCTGGTGATCTTCTAGATCGTTCTCACTTTCATAAGATTGACACTCACTAGTCTCATTCTCCCAGAAGAAGTATTTTTCTCTGAATTTTCATTGGTGACATGTTTCATAAGATGGAAGATTTTGAACTCTCTACTCTCATCTTTTTTAATGGATGGAATGTTTGATTCTGATGTGTACTTATCCAAATCGTTAGGAACTTGTCCTTGCAAAAGAAAATAAAGAAAATAAGTGAAAGAATTCTTCACAAAATATCATATATAAATCATTGTAAAACGCTCTCGCCTAATACTAATAATAATCTGGATACTTTTAGCTCTAGGTGGAGAATCCAGTTGGAAAAAAAGCTCTGTACTTTGTTATTGATGACATCATGAACTTCTTTTTGATGTTCTTGTCTTCACATGTACTTACAAAGCAACCAACATCATGTAGAAGAACAATCAGAAAACACTTTTAAACAGACATACAAAATTGATCATATATATGTGTAGACATTGCGGATATACCTTTTGCATAATCACCTCCATTTGATATTTCTTACGCCTCCACCATTTTGTGAGAAAATGACCATTACTTTTGTCTGTAGCATTTTCATGTCTGGTACTTTTTATTGGCTGCGCTTTAGTGATAAGTCTTCTGCGCCTCAGTTTCTCAAGTTTCATATCATGGACTTGCAAAAAATGCCGTCTGAAAAGAATAACATATTGCCAAGATCCACAGTCCACACTCGATTGTATTAAGCACCGACATTGAAAACGACTAATTCTGTCTTCTACATATATACAATCCCAATGCTCATCTTGTTTTGCTATCACAAGCTGATATCACCGGACTCCTCATGATCTCTTGTACTGAGACATCTTCTCCTAGAATTCATCTTGTGGATCCTTGCACCTCATAGATATCTTCTCTTGAAGTTGGACGTGCATCTGCACAAGTGTACAAGTTTGAACTCAACTTTCACCTTCATATCACAGTATGATGTGCTTACTGTTGTAAGTGTATGTAAAAAAGAGAAAAATATGCACTACAAAAAATATGGAACTCCACGCTTCAGTCATACTATCAGCCTCTACTTACTTCTTACCTAGTTTCTAATGCTAGAACATGAAACTCCATGCTTCAATCATACTACCAATTTCTCCTTAATTCTTATCAAGTTCTAACACTAGAACATAGAACTCTAGGCTTCAATTATACTACCAGCTTCTACTTACTTCTTATCAGTTTCTAATTAGCATTAGGATTACGTCAGGTAACTGCTTTGGAAAGCTGAAAATAACTAAGCCACATTTCGTACTTTGCCTCGAACTTAGCCTTGGAAAGCTAAAAGTAACTGAGCTACATCTCCTACTTAGCTTTGGAAAGCGGAAAGCAACCGAGGTACATCTCTTATGACAATCTCCAACTTGAGACTTGTTCTTCTATCTTGTGAGTACTCCTGAAATTCATGCACATGTGATCTCATGCTACACTTAAACGATTAATTGCAGCATACTCTCACGTAAAATAGTAACAGTAGCAAAAACTTACGCCAAGCTGATCTCTTATGCAAACTGAAATATTTTATTCAAATTAACACGGCTTAAATGGAACCATAAATACACAAAATGAAACTGAATAAAAATGGAAAGATACATGATGCACAAACTGGAAAGAACAGTGAAGTTCTGCTATGTGAAGACTCAACATTGTTTAGTAGTAACTAAACTCTGATAGAGTGCAACAGAAATTCTGAACATATAGAGCAGACTCAGCACTGTTTAGTAGTAACTAAAATTTAACACGAAGCAAGAGAAAATCTGAGAAAATGATAAACTTTTAAGACTAACTATTTGAGAGACT
Organism: Asterella californica; assembly: GCA_036924285.1. Taxonomy (NCBI): domain Eukaryota; kingdom Viridiplantae; phylum Streptophyta; class Marchantiopsida; order Marchantiales; family Aytoniaceae; genus Asterella; species Asterella californica. The sequence goes on from JAYKYS010000013.1 coordinate 3,281,225, forward strand.
ATGCTATGAGAAACTATTTAATGCAAAAGCAACACCTAGAGTCCCAATCTGTTATGTGATCACTTTTGAAAGCCTGATAGCATGTAAATATTGTCACTAGGTGTGAAGCCTTGGATTTCCAGTTTGCTAGAAAATTTTTGTTTTTATTAGACAAAACAGTAGATTAGTTAGTATAGATGATAGAGAAGATAAGTTTAGTGTAGTATAGAGCTTTCTCACCCGAAGGATGATGCTGAACCAGTGAAGTGTATCTCTTTGGATTAATAACCTAGCTGCATTCTTCAGACGAAGAGCTTTCCAGGGATATCTCATTTGTTGGGAACAGACATCGGACGACGAAGTTATGGCTCAAAGAAGAAGAAGGACCAAAACAGAAAAGAAGCAGTCCTTCGCGGTCAGAACCTTACACGTGAGGAGGCGAGAAGCAGAAAACTATAAGAAGGGTCAAAAAGTAAATCACTTTACTATTTCTGCTCGCGAATTCACTGTAGCGCTCCGCATCGGTCGATCGAAAATGGACGAAGGCCGACTTCGGCGAAGAGTCTCTTCTAGGATTTTGGGCAGCGGAAGGCGAGTTGAAGTGGCAAAGTCAGAAGTTGTCGATTAAGTGCCGAGTGAGGAGTGTTGTGGTCGCAAGAACGGGAAGAAACTTCGAGACTTCGGTGTAGATGAGAGGGATGCAGACGACCAAGAGGCCGAAGTTGAAGACCATAGCGACGAAGTGGTCGGACTTCAGTCCGTATCGGGAGCGATTGGAGGAGATGGGAATGGCCTTCCTACTGGAGAACTGGGGAGTGATTTCTTCAGACCTAATATAGGAGATCCTCATCTGCAAGGGACACGCTTCGGATGATCTTCGGGCGAGGCCACACAACTGGACGCTGAATCATTGGAACTACGTGTTGGGAATCGACGATGCCGGAAGACCAGGTGACTTGATATACGATAGCACCTGCAAGCCGTCTTCGGACGAAGTGGCAAAGTACGGAGAACTTTTCTCAATGTCGCCGATAGGATCGAACGGGTTCAAGGTGCACAGTTACATCGATCCTTTCAAGAGGGATGTCGCGATCGCCCTTAATACTATCTTCAAGCCGCAGCGGACTTTGTATCTGGCCAATTGGCAGATACACTTCATCGAGCAGATCTTCGGAGGTAAGAAGACGTATTGGGCGAAGATCTTCCACGAGCACGTTCAGAAGATGTATGCCAACTTCGAAGACGGAGGATCTACTTACTTCGCGGCGTTTACAATATTCTTCTACCGAGGAATGAAGTTGTTGTCTCCAGAAGAAGAGGAGAAGTTCGACCGAAGGACAATATCTGAGGATGAGCGGGTGATGGAGCCGACTCCTCGGAGAGAAGAATTGACAACTCCGGTGACCTTGTCGGGACCTAGTACCCGAGCCAAGAGGAAGATGACAGAGGCAGGAACATCGGGAGGTGCGACTTCTCGACAGAAGAAGAAAGCGAAGAGGACGACCATGACTTCGGACGAAGGAGCCGAAGATGTGCAGACTCCGGCACGATCATCTTCGGTGGAGATTATAGCAGAGAAAGCTCCTGGAGAAAGTCAACCGACTAGGGATCAGGAGGAATTCGTCATCAGACGAGTACCTTCGGGAGCCACACTTCGAGAAGCTCCTTCAGAACCGACTCGTCCTACGCCGCGACCTGACAAGGTCACAACTTCGGCGTCACGAGATCAAAGTATAGGGAAGGAACTACGGATGTTCGAGAGGACATTGGAGTTTCTCAGTGGCACGACATTACCCATTTTGGCAGAGTTGGACATGCAGCGGCATGTATACGAGAACGAGACGAAGGTACCTTTATCCTTGAGTGACCTTCTTAGCACTGTGCACTTCGGGCGACAAGGATGGCTTACTGAGAAGGATGATCTAACGAAGAAGCTCGAAGACTCTTCGGCCGAGGTTGCGAAGTTGATTGCAGAGCGAGACGCTTTGGTGGTTGTGAGATCAGAGGATCAGGTGAAGGCTTCGAAGGAGATACAAGACTGGCAAGCGAAGTTGAACTTGATGACTTTGTGATTTCATGACATGAAGTCGGAGAAGGGGGCTTTGTTGGAACAGTTGGCTACCAAGGATGAGGAGTTAGCCAAGACAGAGAAAGCGAAGGAGATGGCTGAGACGAAGACCGAAGAACTTCGAACGAAGGTGGATGAGATCACGACGACATACTTCGCCACCGAACTTAACGCGACAGAAACGGAGCTACTCCAGCATCTTCAAGCAGAGTTGACGATAGCGTCAGATCCTTCGGCGAAGAGTAGGATAGTTAGACTAGCGGAAAGGATTATCCGAGATTTGAAGGAGCTTAGGGAGACAATTAAGTTCACGTTAGCCAGTATAGGACACACGTTACAGTTAGGTAGAGTAGACACTTCGGTTCCGCCAAGTGGGGGGACGTGATCATACGGTCTAGATGTGATCATCTTTTGTAGGAAATGAGATCCGCCATCTTAAGGCGAAGGGCTATAAAAATGATGCGCGTCTCAGATATTTTACCCTTTCCATATTTTCAGTTTTTGTTAGTTAATTTTTGATTGCGCAAGATTGCGGAGTGAGTGTGTGAATAAAGTGAACGAAGGCAATTTACCTACGAAGGACGTAGTTTGCTATCGCAGGTGTAAATCTGATTGATGCAGATGAGCGAAGTAGGACTTCGGCGAAGAGAGCCTTCGGGCTATTTGAGCGAAGAACATTTCCAGAATCTGAGAACACATTAGTTACTGTGAAGTGGAGAAGCATAAGTTAAATTGTAAGAAGAGTTCGGATGATGGTGGCTTCGTCTTAAGTTTGCCTTCTTCAAATAAGTGCGATTCTTAAGAGTGAGGATTTAGTTGGAAGAACATTTCTTAGGAAGAGGAGGGACTTATTCTTTGAACCTTGATGTGAAATCAATATTCTTTTGTCTTTTCAGAAGAACATTAGTAACATTTCAGCAGTATTTGCTATCTCATTTATTCATACGTTTATCTTTCTGAATCTTTTGTATGTATTGTTGGAAGGGTCCCTGATCAAGAACTATTTCGTTGTTGTTTGTATTCGATTTATCAGGTTTTGCTTGGGTTTGGTTTCTTATCAGACTTAAACTCTCATCCGGATATTATTCCATTCCGTGAAGATAACAGAAAACTATTTGAATTACCTTTGTGTCGTTGTAATACTGTGTTTTGTGTAATTATTAACGGTATCTTCGTGAGAACGATCTTTTATTTACTATTTCCGATACTTTGTGTTTCTCTGGGTTGTTACACTAGGCACACAATAGATGCAGCTCTTGTGCAGTTGAAAGAGAAAAGCAAAGAAAAATTAACAGTAACAGCCCAAGTCCGAGCCAACTCGACGCATAAGGTTCAGTTCCAAAAGCCAGAAGAAGCCTTAGATAATATGGCTCTACTACGGTTTGGTAGGGATACAGAAGTCGACACTTCTTCGTTCCACATAAGAGAAGTCATCTCTCAAGTAGAAGGTGGTGGAGCAAATGCGCAAGTGGCGATCGAAGACGTGGCCCAGAGCCATTCTCTCCGAACTTGGTCCCTTGTTCCACAAAGGCCAGTTGGTAGGAAGAAACTACTGCAGTAGCTTTAGCTGCAGAGCAGGTTTCGGGTCACTCTTCCAACACGAGTAACCATGGAGTTAAATCAATCGAGAGTCCTGGAACAGAAGGTCTAGAAAAAGGTAGTAGTACGGATGATATCCATGTTGTGAACAACGATGTTTCTCCTGTTATGATTCCAAAATCCCCTATGAGTCGTAGCAGAGCTGCCCGGCAGTTGATGAAGTCCGTTCTAGGTAACAAAAAGAGAACTCCGCATGGAGAGGTGTCGTCCCTAGAAGGTCAACCGTTAATTCTTGCCAATGTTGTTGCTGATCCGAATTCAAAAGAGAAATCGGATAACACAAGATCCACCCTCATCACTCCAGACCAACAGGTAGTGTTGATCACTATTCTGTTCGATGCATGCATCTGTTGGTTGGTCCAATAACTCTTTTTCTTTGGTGTTCTCAAGCAACTATGAATCTACCGAAGCGTTGTCATTTTCCTGATATAAACGCATCATCGCTGTTCATTTTTGAGTTGTTAATGTTTTTAAGAGTTTTTCTTCTTTACATTTTGTTTTCTTCCGTTACAGTTTGTTTGTCTTTCTTGCAAAGTTGTCAACACAACAAGGAAACAGTTTCAGGTACTACTATCACCATCCACAAGCTGGGTAACTAATCCCATGAGGGTGCAGTCTAGCATTCCGTCCAAAAGAGTTTGCATCGATGTCTTGACTCAAAGGAACGGTAACCCCGAACCTAATCTTGAACGAACCAGGAAACTGGAAGGTGAGCGAGTGTTCGCTTTTGTGGAAATAGGCAGTACTGCACATGAAATCCCCCTAGCTGATGAACTACATTGCACATAAACTCTATTTAGTTCTCCTCAAAGCAACGCTCAGCTGGATATACAAGAAAGGGCTTCTAACATATCCACCACAAATCAGTTAGGGGACAAAGGTTGAAGCAATGTAGAGGTGCTTAAAGCTACAGAAAGTGGAAGGAATGTTCAGCGAATTTGAGAAATTTCCTCCAAAAGTATTCAGCTCCACCGTTCGAGAGTCTCAACGATCTGGTAGAGCCTCCAGTTCTACCAGATCACCAGAGAAGGTGCTAGAGGCTACCGGGTGTAGTAACTTTGATACAACATGTGAGTTTAAACTTTGGAAGCAGGACTAGCGACGTTCACAAGTAGCCTGACAAACACTAACGTTCGTTTGGCCCCTGTATTAACGTCTCACTGCAATCAGCAACGGAGTTTTTCTGTACGGGTCCAAAAGTGATCATGACTGGATGTAGATTTACCGAAGAGTTCAGGATCCAGATGTGACAAAGTTAGTTGGATTACAGATTGAAACATTTACGACCGAGATTATCATCATAACACAAAAAAACAGAAAAATGCATAACATAGAAGCTCTAGTTTCTCACTTTTTCTCGTGTTTTCTTTCGTTCGGGTCATCATCTCTTTTTCACGAAGTTCTCACGCTAGATTGTGATTTACAGAGCAGAATGATATTACAAAGATGTTTAGGGTTGTTAATGTCAAAAAGTCGCAGTGGAAGACATGTGACTCTATTTAAAGTTAAAGTCTTGTCTTAAAATGTCCAAATCGAATATCGAATATCCTGTCCATTAAGTATACTATATCTATCACATGCATGGTACATATTAATATTACTTCTTGGTACACATGATTTTATCTTTAATAGGAGTAGAGTTAAGGCGAAGTAAAAGTAAACAACGAACAAAAGAAATATATTTCTTTTCATACTTTTATACTAAACCAGGGGTTTAAAATAATAATATAAACTCTACGAACAAGGAGAGGTGGAGAGGAGAATCGATTTAGAATAGGAGTAGTACTACCTGAACAGTACGGTAGTACAAGTACCGTACTACCATAGCCCGGAACCTAAACCCTTAGCTCCGGTTTTACCACAGTTACCAAGACTAGAAACAGTACCGTACTACCATAGCCCTTAGCTCAGGTTTTACCACAGTTACCAAGACTAGAAACAGTACCGTACTACCATAGCCCGGAACCTAAACCCTTAGCTCAGGTTTTACCACAGTTACCAAGACTAGAAACAGAACAAAACTGTTCGTTCCGGCCAGAACTCTTCCGTAACCGTTGTTCTGCCGGTTTTCCTTCCCAGCCACATAGCTTCGCTCCTGTTAGAAGTTGGAAAATCCGGCGAGTTTCCCGAACCTGTAACGCATTCCTCGGAAGCAGGGCTCATGTAGCTTTTTGGCTGGATCCCTGGATTTCCGCATGTTCTCGCGGGGAGTATTTAGAAAAAGTCTTCGGTGCGTTTTTTATTGAGGCCAGTGTTCGGGGTAAAAAGTTTCAAGAACTGAAAATTATCCGACGGCAACGAACTGGAACTGGTTTTTTTCAATCATTTATTACTCTTTCGGTTCTATTAACGGATAATTTGTCGTTTTGTAAAATTTTAACTTACAAAAAGTCCGGCTAGATATCATTTCAACCCGACTTTTTAAAATTCCAGCCGGTTGAGAATACAAAGAATTCTGGTTAGTCCCGAGAGCTGATTGAAGCGTGGTTATGCCACGTGCACTCTGACGCTATGTAGCTCGAAGTGGTTATTTTTACATTAATTGTTGGTAAATCTTTTATAGGGTATATTTTTTGTTTGTTTATTTCTGAAAATAAGTGATTTGCACTCTTCCAGTTTAATAATGTAAAGAATTTGTAAGTCATCTACAACTGTCGGATCTGAAAGAACGACATTCACAGCGAGGCATGTAGAGCATTTGAATCCGACTGTGATTCTGCTTTGATCCATGCTCAAATATGCATGTTCGATGAACTTTTGGAGAATTTTTGTTTTTTTAATCACATAAATGTTAAATAAAATTTATATATTAAATTAATAAAAACTTTTTATAAGTATTAATAGTTAGCCAATGCTTGGAAACACTGAAAGAACAAGATATAGACCATAAACATGAATACACAGCTGCACTGCCAAAGATAAAAGTCCCAGAACATTAATAACTTCATTCACGATAACTTTAGTTTAGTGTTTAACTTTTATTGCCGGAAGAGTTAAATACTAAATTAAATCCCTGCATAAAAATGGAGAGGTGAATATGCACAGGTGCTCACTTCAATATGCATGTTACCTGAGTTTTCAACAAGAGTGAAAGTGGGAGCTAAATTTTCATGTAGAATTGATAGAGATAAGGTTTTCGCGATTTCTTTCATAATTCTTTATTATTTTTAATCACGAGTTAAGCTTCGGGGATCAAAATATTACACGTGTTATAAAACATAATTTTATCATTTTAGATTCGCACGACGATTGTTGCTTGCTCTGGTCTCTGTTGGTTCGATTATATTTAATTTTTAGAATTATACATAGTAAACATATCTCAATAGACTTGACTGGATAATAGCATTAAATATTCAAGAATTCTGAAAAAGTTACGAATATGCAAAGAGAATTATTATTACAAAAGAGTTTAATGGTTCTATTTATACTTTAGTTGTCAGTATATCCGACTAGAATGACACAGATTAGTTTAGACGCAACAAAAGTTAATGAAAAAAGTACTATATCACTCTAACACAGAGAACGAACTGAGCTCAAATGATACTAAATGCACGCTTGCTAGTGCACATGCTCACGACCTTCAATGGTGAGTGGACATCGTGAATTACAATCAGATATTATCATTTCAGGGTTTTCCAGATTTCCTTACCTCTTTTGCGGTTAATTCTTAGTTGCGCACTATAAGGCACACGTTGTGCCTTGGTCGGTTCCCGATAATGTACTCCATAATTTTGTTAATTTTCCGATCCCACCACAACTGACGATGACAATTTTCCGACTGATTTCATGCTAGTCTTTTGGTTTCCGTCAAAACCAAAATCTTCGTCGGATGCATATTTTACTAAAAGCCGTGTATTTACATATCACAATATTTTTTAAAAATTTATAATACTTTTTATATATACAAAATATTTTAACGCTCGTTTGCAGCACCATCGGTCCGTAACCGGGGTGGAGTCTTATCACCAGAAGGACTAAGTCCATTCAAAGGAAAACAACATTCGGTCCAATGACAAAAAGAAGTCTAAATAATAGGGGTGTCAAAGTTCAGAGGAAATATTCTTCAACGACGGAGAGAGTAACTGATCATAAAATTGTCACAAGTAACTTTGTATATAACCGCGACTCATAGATCGCGTCTGTGATTGAACATCACGATTTTATCATTGATGATTTTTCAGTTTGTTCACTCAAGACAATTACTCAGAACAATAAAGAATCCATTGCAAAAAAAAGCGAATGAAACGAGTGAAGAACCGTTAAAGAAAAGCCCTCTGCATTTTCTTGTAGATATCTCCGGAAGTGCCCGTACGAAACACTGGTCGTAATCTGACCGAAGTCGTAACTCACGTCTGCGACTCTCGAACTTTTCAGAAGGTTGTTAACTTTGACACCTCCTAATAGAGCCGTGAGACGAATCAACGTTTCATTACCCACAATAATAATATTATTTTCATCAAAGAAATTTAAAATCATAAACTCGAAATGGGTAGTTCACCGATAAAGAACCACTCTACCTAACGTATTTTGAGCCTCTTGGCTGTGAATCTTTGTACAACCGGACGCGGCTACCTGTTCACAAGGGGTGACAACTGTTGCTTAGAAGCATTCGTTGGAGATACCGCTGCGTTTACTCTAACCAACGCTAGCTCTAGAAACGCACGACCTACGACCACCTGTTGGATCCATCCCTCCTCGACTTGTCACCAGTAGGCAAACAAGCACATATCCACGTGAACGACGACATACAGTGATCGCGTTGTGCAGGCGAGAAAGTTGACCTCCACCTGTAAAGTGACAAGACCCCACCATGACATCCCGCTTGGCACAAAAGAAGGAGGTACATCCCTTTACAGCACATCCCTCTCACGGAGTCGGGTAATGTAAAAAAAGTCATTTCGATTTCTGATATTCTTTGAAATGCAAAAATATTCTGGATATTGTAAATATCCAGAATATCATGTATAATAAAGTTCTAAAATCTACCATGTATGCTCTAACAAAAAGTTGATAAATGTATTTTGCCATAATATTTGAAAACCTAGTAATTAACAGTGTTAAACAGATGCACAGAATCTATCTTATTTATTTTACTCATTGCTCCTAAAAGATTTAGAAAATGCAGAGCTCCTTGAGCTTAGAAAAACAATGTCGAGATCTCATTTGAATCCTTTCCACTTTGTTTTATCTTCATGAATGAGGAAAGATGCAGTGATATTCAACCCTTGAAATTCACGTTTTAAATATCTCTAGTATTCTTACATAATTAGCTAACCAGTTCAATTCATAATTTCATGTTTCCAACCATGTGAAGTTCGTCGGATCACACTTTTGATTAAATATTCAATTTAATATGACTATCGTGAGCGTGATAATGAGTACGTAATATGAAAATATAGAATATATTTTCTCTTACGAGCTCGAGTATAGTATACCGAGAACTTGATTATATCGAGGACTATTCTTAATTAGTTCTTACCATAAGAGGTTTGGTGGAGCATTTCATACCTTGAACAGCCCTGCCAATGCCCGGTTGAAAGTGTTGGCTGGTGATCTTTTGCGGAATACTCTCGTGGCATTTACGTTGCATCTTTGTCTTCGCTGGAGGCACTAGACTACAATCATTTAGCACCGGTCAAGGTAATCATACGCCAGATTATTTGATTTGTGGTCTCCTTGTAAAACAATGTACCGTACTGGTAACTCAATTCCCGCAGTTAAAGTTTTTGCATACCTCCAGTTAGTACGGGTTTTAGACAGAGAAATATACGAAAGAGAGAAATTCGTCGATTCTGGCTCTTGACTCGAACTCTCAATCTGATAGCGTGAGTGTGTAGGTGTTCATGAGTACTATAGTTTTGACTCTTCATTCATTAAAAACGGAGTTGTATAGAGAAGTTAGCATAGGAAAGGCTAGTAAAGATTTTGCAGAAAACTTTCTTCAGTAAAAGCATATGTACAGACTGTAAATGCTTTTAGAACGGAACCAAAGGCCATCCCAGTGATAGGGCGCATGCCTAGGAGGAAAGTGGTCTCAGGATCAATTCTACCTGACCTTTGGTTTCTATTCCGGCATGTTGGTCTCATGGAAGGAAGTCTATGTTGGATATGCAGTCATTAATTTGTATTTTATATTCAGAAAAATATGAATTTTCAAAGATATATGTACAGTTTATGATAAAAATAAATCATATTTGGGAAAACTTTAAGTTTCAAAATACTTTTTGAGTTGGATGTTTGGTTCCTCAAACTTGAACCTTGATTCTGAAATCCAACTTGAGGGTGTGTTGTCTTTAGAAAAATATTTGAGAGGGTATTAAACCTCGATTCTGAAATAGAAGTTCTATAACACATTGAGAAAATTTGAAATTTGAGTACGTGTTGTCTTTCAATGCCATCATTTTTATCGCATTTGGGTTATAACTAGAGACTTATATGGTTTTGAAAATCAAGAGCTCAAATTGATTATGAAATCATGGTTGGAAGGCTACTTTGGGTCAAGTGATTTTTACAGGGTTCATGTTTCTTGGAGGGTTTTGGATAGAGTTGTAACTGAAAAATAGAGGGTCGAAAACAAAAAAAAAATTTCTACCAAAAAGTTATTTATGGTGGATCTAATTTCTGAGAGTGAGTTTGAGAGTTGCGATCCCAACCTCCATTATGAAATCAAGGTTTGTAAGCTGAAGTGTCAAGCGAAACCTCTATTCTGAAATCGAGGTTATCATTATACTTGAGGAGAAAAGCTGAGCATACTGCAAACGTTTGAATCTCAGATACAATATATATGCGTAGAAAAGTTAGTGAAACCACACTGGAGGTTGTTATCTTCCGCACACATTCTCTGTTGTCATACCCGTAAAGAGCCCAGTGCTTTCTCAGAATCGACTTGCAAAATTTGATACGAAAACGTGATCAAGGAAGAGCAAAGCTGAGCCTAAACACGTACTAAAACAAAAATTATGTCGCATTTGAAACTTGCGCATTTATGTTTCAATATGTGACTCCATTTGACGGTCCCTTGGTATGTATAATCATGACTAGAGAATGTTGAAAGACAGAAAAATTTTATATATCAAGAAATAGCAAGAAATCGAGACTTCATTATCAAAAGAAGAACTATTCTACAAATTATGAGTAAGTAGGAGATTCCTTGTGACTCGAGAGAAGAATAAATGAAGCTCTAGAATTACTCTAATACATGTTTCTGAGAGCGTTTGATTAATAACCATAAAGTAGAACTACCACAACTAGATTATAGACAGAATTTCACGTGATTAGATTTCCCACACGAACATAAGAAAATTAGTATTTTCTCCTGATATATCGAAATGGAAAGTTCTTGACTTCAAAAGCATGTAATTAGCAGTAGACTTGTAAATCAACCTATAAAACACTCTGAGCACCTCATTATCTAACTGGAAAATCATGTTACCGATTAGGTTCTATAATTGTAACTTAATGATTCGTTTCTTAACAGACCTTTTCTACAAGTCCCTCTAAATTATATCGGACACTTTCTAGTAAGGTACTGAAACTTCTAAAGTACACACCTGCAAATCTCACAAAGAAAACAGCAACCGTTCTAATATAAAAGAAACGGTGATATGGTATGAATTCATAAGGGATAAAACTGCAATGACATATCCTTTTCGAATTATTCTATATTAAGATCCGTTATGTCACCGTTATATGTTATCTCCTATACGAATTTTCACTATAATAGGCTCATGTAGAGATCTGACACTTGAAGAAAAAAAACCACTGAAAAGGAAGATTTAAGAGTGGCTTTAAAAAAGCAATGTGACACTAAAGGAAGCACTCCTCGTGGCTCTGGATTTGATTCGGATCGAGCTCTGTCATGGTGATCTTGAAAGCACAGGTACGAATGAGGGGCACCTGGAGAAGATAGAAACAATCTTCTACTGAAGAAGATGACACGATGTGAGGGGAACACGGACCTCGTTACCCTATCCCAAGGTGGTGCGATTCGATCAAGTACGTAAGATAACACATGTAACAAACTGTTTCTTTTAACATCCTTTTTCAAAATAACTGTATAAATGATATTTACTGTATTGTTTAAACCAGTTTTATCGAAAGTCGTAATATCATAAAAAAGCTGTCTTTGCTCCAACGTCGATCAAACAGAGGTGTTTTCATTTATTTGTACATCATATTATTTGTTTGAATCATAACAGTTTTACGATATGAGTTTAAATGATATGAAGGATTGTGATGAAATATTTCAGTGATCCATCAAACATGCTTTATGTAAAAAATAATATTATATTTTCTGAATATTCTTATAAATAATTATATAAAATGTATGATATTATTATGAATAACTATATAAACCGTTAATGTCATATCATCTTGCCATATCATCATTATTTCGTCATCTCTAGTGCCACCATATCACACATGTGATGTTTCGAGCTCTTCACACCATATCTCTGTCATGTCACTGTCACGACATATATCTCTCGCCATGTCACTTCTAACGTCATGTGTAAATATGTATATATATGCTCTCACTATGAAATTTTAAGGTATTTTGAATTGAATGAATTTTCAGGTATTTTGAATCTTATACCTTCTCCTTCTCACTCTCGGGGCCTATAGTTGCTACTATGACCAACGAGGTGGAACCACCTGATGTCTATATACACTCTTTTTTGTTTAATAAACATAAGTTTGGATATTTATTTCAGAGTGTCATTTTGAACTTCAAAACTTTTACAGTTCCATACAAAAATTTTGACATGATAACTCTCAGACTCAAAGACAAAGTGACATAAAATTTAATGATTTAATTTAATGTATTTAAATGATAAAAATGTTCAGTGATGTCTAGTTAAAGGACTGAAAAGTATAGTGATATGTATTTAAATGACATAGAGAACTCCTATATATGAATTAGAAAATGAGTATTTAGAATGCTATAAGTTTCAATGATATGAATATATTTAGAAATAATAATAATATTTAAAAAACTTATATCTTATCACTTTTGATAAAAAATTTAATGACTCAGATAATGATACGACTATGTAACTGAAACCCCCAAATTTAATGATACGTGCCATCATTAATTTACGCCATTTAAACATTGAGTTTTACTAGTGTTAGCCTCAAGCACTCGAATATTGTTTGTTATAGTCCGGGATTCTCGTCAAGGGGATCATGGTTCCATACTTTGTTCTTGGAATTCCGAGGCCTGAGATTAATCATCACTTGGAAGCTAAAAGCTCAGCTTGAAAGATAAGAGTTTTATTCCATAAGGGTCTATGCTGGCTACGACGGAGGCATATTATTTCTTCAGAGTGATAGAAGCGATATAAGTTCGTCAAGACTGAAGTTTATTGGAAGTGTACAGACTTTAAGTTGTTAGACACCTATGTAGAGAAACTATGAGCTGCCAAGTGTGAAGCTGCTGAGGAGCTTACGAGGTCAAAAGTTCTTTAGACCTGAGACAGGTTTAGTGTTCAGTTAGTACGACGAAAGAGTGTACGATTTGCTGTCATGGAAAGCATACGGCGAGCTAGTCACTTTGTCATTGCCATGATATTACAGTGACATGATGAGTTTCGCGGACTCAGAGGCTTGCCTCTTTTGGCTTGTCTTTCTTCTTCCATATTAATTCTTTCACTTTGTACTCCACGGTCAGGGCGCTTCCAAGTTCCCACCTGTTCTTCTTGCATACTCCTTTCTTCACTCATGATGGTTCGATAGAATGCGAGCAGAATATCCGAGGCTAGTTGATGCCAGTCCAACAAATGAGACAGAACTCTTAATTGCCCTGAGATGACTTCCTTGTATCTTGCGAGTTGCATCTTTCTGTCACACTGTTTTTCATACATGTCCCTCAAAAGTTATGCATTCGGGCTTGCGGTTGAGAGGGCAAGAAATTGGTCTCAAGTGATCAAGTCTCCTGACAGGCTGGTGACTTCTGGATCTTATATACAGCCACAAACTGTCAGCTGGTTCATGTATCGGATGTTTATCAAGCAGCAATACCCGAGTGCACTTGGGAGAAGTAGTTTTGGCAAGGCATAACAAAGACACCCAAGTAACACAAAGTTCCAACACGCTGGGTCACAGCTGGGAAATGCTAGCTTGCTCAAAACCCAAGCTTCAGATGTAAGATGGAGGAGATGAAGCCTTACTTGATTGGTAGTAAACCTGGGACGCGAAACCTTAACCTCTGAAGGAACTGGAACTGACTTTGTCAAAGCCAATCAGCTCATCAGTGTATCACAGTCGGATGTCTGAGCACTAGGGGCGAGAGTGGCGAGTTGAGTCTTGTAGCATTCTCTAATCATCTGAAGTCAGAGTCATACGTGACGGTATGCTTTTGTTGGAGAAGAATGATTACAGGCGTCATCTGCTGAACCTCGACGAACTTACTCGTAATAAGACCTCCTCCCTTTCTAATAGGTGCGTCCCACGGAACATTTGACCTCATCTTGTAAGCGCAGAAGAGCACCTGGCACGTTGAACGACCAAAGTGAAACGATTTAGGATCTTATCTAAAACCTTCTGAGTTAACTAGTTTTCGTGCTGCTTCCTCGTTTTGCTTTTCTCGGTGCTTTTTTGCACCACTTTGTTATGTGCTTCTATCTGTGTCACTGAGTAGCGTTTTTAGACTCGGACTGGCCATGACCGTCTCTTGCTGATCACTGGATGAGAGTCTAACTCTTGCGAGCGTGTGTTTATCAAGTTTTCTCGATAGCTCTAGCGTAGTCAAAGATGGTCTCTTCCACACATGAAATGGAAGCTGACAGACATAGCTGTAAAGCAAGACACAAAGCAATCAAAAGCTGGGTCCTGGAACGAGCTCGGCCGAAGGTCAAAAGGAGACATGCTGCAGTAACCACCAAACTGGACACCACTAAAATAGCCCCTTCTTCCTTGCTGAAACGGCCGGCAGTTGAGCATGCGTGATGTGGCAAATCATCAATACCGTAAAACACGGTTAATTACACCATTGTTAATTACACCCTGCTACTAATACTTAGTGTCTGGGTTACCCAGATTCTTCACTTTTTGACGTTCGCGAACCTGAAATACAGAACTCTGTGTTATCCAGAACAAATTGCATCTCTTCATAACGTTTAAGTTTTACTTTCGAAATTTACGTGGTGGGTAGTATTAGAAAATAACTATATAGCATAAATTTTTATGCCAAAAACTTTTGGTTTCGATATAAACATTATCAATGTATTCATTAAAAGTAGACTAGTCTCACATTCTTAGACATTTCGAGGTTAAAGTTTAGACAATTGAGATGTGAAAAATCATTTGAATATCATATTTAGACTTTTGGAAGTTAAGTTCTAGAGCATTGAGTTTGCTAAGTTAGACCTTGCGCACTAAACTTCAGACTTTTATGTTTACGTTATATACTTTTGATAACAAATAATACAGTACTCATACAATAAAATATACTAAAATGAATAAGAAAAATAAAAATATTACTATATCACAACTATTTCGAGTTTAATATATTACTCATATATCTAACATATACTATCATCTAACTAGATTCATCTATAAATAATGGATAAACTCTGAATCTGTTTTTTACTATCTAAGCAAATATGATTTCCTTCTAAACTTAATAATATAATTATATCACTTAATTTGTTATCCTACTAATGGATAATATACTAGTAAAGTGAATAGGAAGAAACTACTAGTAAAATGCAACGCATGGAAATACAACTCATGGCATCAAACTAGTAGTTTCTTCCTATTACAATGACAAAATCTATAATATATATTGCGAATATATATATTAATTTTATATTTAACATAATATAAAATAATTATGTAAAGTGATAAAAAGTGAATGGGCTGAGTCTCTATTATATTCATTACAATATCTAACTATCTCTAACCCAGAATAAATATCTATTAGATATTTATTCTAGTTAGTAACTAGACTAAATATATAATTTTTAATATACAATTATGTCAATGACACATTAAACAAGCATAATATCATCGGTACAGTAACCTCTACTAATGGATATACTAAAGTGAACAGGAAGAAAATATTAGCAAAATGCATTGACAAGTTGAACATCAAAATAGTATGACCTATAGACTAAGTATATAATATATTGCTCATATAGCTAACATAATATACATTGTCAACAATTACAACTTAAAGACAGTCTGATCTATAAGAAGTGAATGGACAAACCTCTAATATAATATTACTCATTTAAATATCTAACTACCTATATCTAACTCAGAATAAATATCTAACTAGTATAAAATATTTAATATTTAATATCAATGATATATTAAACAAGCATGACTTAGTCTACATTCCACAGTTAATAATGTAATATCATTCAATCTGGTACTCCAGGAGTACTAGTGATATTTAGTTTAGGGTTTAGGATATTAAACCCGAAACCCTCATGGACCTACTAATGGATATACTAGAATGACTATGAAGAAATGTAAACATTAATAAAATACAACATCAAAACAATCTATATAAACTAACTTAAAGACTTAGTACATATTATGAATTTAGTATAATACAACTCATATATCTAACGTAAGATTTATTCATTTAACTTCAACTTAAGACAGTCTGTCAGTTATCTATAAAATTTAATGTAAAAGCGAATGGATTGAGTCTCTATAATATTCACTTATATCTAACTATCTAACTATGATATGTATCTAAGTAAGAATGTCACTGATCTTAGAATATATCTAACTATATAAAATTTAGGATATACTAAACTGAATAGGAATAAATTTAAATATCAGAATAGTACCTAAAATGCTATATATTAGGCTTTATATGGAAGATAGACTAATTACATAAATTTAATATATTACTCATATGTCTGACATGATGTACAATATTAATATTAATTTAAAGATACTGTAAGTCTGATCTATAAAAAGAAAATAGACTGAGTTTTTTATAATATTCATTTAAATATTTAACTATCAGATAGTTAGATATTTTTTATTTAGTCTAGGATTCTAACTTTAAGTTAAGTCTATCTATATCTATCTATACTATTATAGCAGCGAAGAAGATGATGAGTACCATAGAAATGGTGTATGAATCTATTCATGCTTGTCCAAGCGATTTCAATTTGTTTCGCAACAGAGAGTGGATAACAAGGAGATCCTCATTGTCTCTCTGAATTGCTAGAGGAGACGTAAATCGATGATCTCAGTGTCGATTGACTATCACTATCTCTTGCTGTTGGTGAAAGCAATCTAGCTCAGCTAACAATCGAATAGTGTTCACTTTATTCTCTCTAACTCGCTAGAAATTTCTAGAGAAGGAGTTATCATCCTCTGAATGTTGAATGCTCGTGAGCGATAATGGAACTAAACGCTCAGTCCAGTTGAAACAATTGTATTTTAAACGTATAGAAGAATCAATCAAAGATTTGAAACTTAGCTCTCAATCGTGAATCTCCTTGAGCGCTAAACTTATTCTTTTGCTCTCAAATCGAGTTTTAGTATTTTAACTTCAGATCTACTAGATTTAGGATAAATTTGGACAACATTTCCGCAATGATTACTAGAAATAAAAATCTAACTTGTTTCATGTATCACAAGACAATACTTCCACAAAATAGTGTAATAGGTAACCAAAAGATGCCACTAGATCCCAAGACACAACTCAAATGCCCTCAATAGCAACTAGGCTGATGGAATTAACGAGTAGTAACTCAATACTTCTCTAAGATCTGCTCTTGCACGTTCAACGAGTCTAGACCCTCTTTATAGAATATCCATCTAAAGTTTATTCTAACTCTCTTACAAATCCAACTTCTAGTCACTCAAGTTTGTTAAACTCTAAACATGTTAGCAAGGATAACTTCAATATGAACTCACATAGTAAATTAATGGGTCAATGACCAAGATTATCTCTTTCCCTCTAGACACTATAATTATTTATGAACATTATCTCCAAATTAACCCCTAAAGTGGAAAACTATTTCTCAGCTCAAGTTTCTTTGTCACTGCTTGTATACACTCCTTTTGCTCAATAATTCTTCTTTTTTTCTCTCCAAATTTTAGCTTCATCACTTCATGTGAACTTAAACCTGAGTATGGCTCCAAGTGACATGGAAGATCTTATTTTGTGAGTTTGTTTTCAGGAAAATGAGAAATTTAAAGATTATGTAGAAGATGATTTTGGTGACTAATTCTTCATCCCAACTTGAAATTTGTGAAATAAGAAATCAACTTAAAGCTATTCATCAGCTTTACAAATATGTTATATCTCGAAACAAAGTATTGATTACTGATGGAAAAATGTTAAGATGATTTCAAAGTTTTTTGGAGCAAAAACGAAATCTTCGTTCAGATGCAAAATACACTAAAAAGAACAAAATATTTGATTTCATGCTTTTATACTCATACTCGAGGTTTAATTAGTTTCTTCTCTAGTTCTCATATTCAATAGGTTAGGTGACTACAATTCCTTTTTGAGGTACAGATTTGCGTGCTTTGCATAATCATAGTCCGTCTTATTTTAGTGATAATTGATTGTTTGTTTTATTTGTTGGTTTTCTTAAAAAGGGCGAATGGTACACCCGAGACTATTAAAAATGGGAAGAAGAAACAAGAGAAACCCATATGAGAGTAAAGGAGCTCAACCCAAAACTTTCCGAGTGAGCGACCGTCACAAGTAGCTATCAAGAGGAGACGACGGAAAGTAGAATCCATGTGACTACCCATCTAGGAAACATGATAGGTGCGACAGGTGATTTTAGAACTACTGATAGCGAGGCTTAGCCCCGATGTTCTTCCCTTCGGGGTGGTTGTTGCTTGGCCCTTCGGGTCCTTTCTTTCCCTTGTGAGGCTTGATGAGGTCTTCCCATCCGTTTGCTATTCATTGGGTCGCGTTTTTCCCATCTAAGAAACCTAGCAGAGCGAGTCGCGGAGTGAACCACAAGCAGAAAGATTGCTTCCTATATGTATATATGAATACCCTGGAGGAGAATTCGAATTAACTGATAGTAACAACCTCTACGTTGAAGTCAAACCTCCCGTCAGGAGAAAAACATGAACGTGATCCAGTGCCAAGGCAAACACCGTGTGGACATTCAGGCGTGAATCCTCGTTACGAAACAGCCAGGTACTACAATAGTAAATGCCAACAGAGCTTCCACACGACAGCCAAAATGAGGAATCTAGCTTGTTGGTGGGGTTTAGCCCACCCGAAGATTGTTTTGAACAGCAATGTGAGGGAGGTGGTCCAATGCGCCACCTGCTCGAAAGGTTCTGGCAGCCCTGGAAAGCTGCGAACCAATTTTCCCCACAAACGCTGCCATGCAGGGTAGCTGATAAAAATGTGCGTGACATCTTCTTTGTTGATTTGTTCGATGGGTAGACGTGGAAAGACCCAAGAATCTTACTAGCGCAATCAGCTGTAAAGCATCGTGATGGTAATTGTTGCTATGCATTTGCATAGCTAACCGCCGTCAGTTTAAGTGAAAAGAAACGATGGGATATATTTTTTGTTTATGTGCACAAAGACTTTCAGTTTGAAACCCATATGTTCTTTATATATACCTTGTAAAGAAGAAGATTTCATTATGCGGCTTGGCTGTTTGAGGAGAAAGAGACTGAACACTTGTACTTAATTTATTTCTGCTTATAAGATTTCCTTACAAGAATCAAATTTGTTAAATTAGCATTTAAATCAGAGCTCTCTTATAGCTTTACATTATGTGATTACTTCATAATTAATTATTGAAAATATAAACAAAATTCTAATGATTTCTTAAAACAAAACAATAGCTTCTCTCTAACCAGAAGTAAACATATAAAGAAGAATTTTTTTCTTCTTTATTATATCCTCAACTAAGGTTGAATGTAGCATAGCTTTACATTTAAACTATGATTCATCTAGTCTAGTTTGTTTTCAATCAAAATTAATTTGATTTTTTTCCCTAGAGAGATTATACATAGCTATCCTTCGATTGTGAATCTCACCAAGAAATTGTACTTTTCTATTTGAGAATATATTTATCTCATTAGATGAACTTTAAAAGAAGAGAAAAAAAGAGTTAGATTTAACTAAATCTCAAATGCATAACCCTGCATTCTATTGCAATCGCAACTTGTTACCTTAAATCTTGATCAACCCACTTCGCTCTATCCCGCCAAATTTAAGATGGATGCACCGAGGCGCTCCTCATAAAGGAACTAGCAGCAGTTGTTAAGTATCAAATGCGGCCGAAAAGTAGCTTCGGGTCAAGCAAACATACCATGCAGTTCTCTAAACTCCGGAAGCTTACATACTCTTACATCTGGAGTACGTATACCGTACGATCAAAGTACTAATACCTATCCCGAAGTTTTGCTAAGTTTAACCGTATCTTTTCGGAGTGTCAACGTCTCTGAGCCCACCATCCAATCTTGTCGGTTGTAGGTCGAGCGTGCAAGTAGTGTAAAGGGACCTCCATGCAGCACTTGCTTGTGAAGTTGTCATATTGGGTTTGGTTCTTTTTCCATGAGAAGGGTGAACTAACTTTCTCCCATACTTGTGCACTCCTCCTTATTCTGTAGTGGAGGAGTAGATAGCTGGGGATAGACTCCCTATATCATTGGAAGTCAACCTGCTCAGTGAAGAATCCGTTGATCAACTAGACGAGAAGATAACGATGCTAATAATAAGATCTCGATCGAGGGTGTGTTCGCCACTTTTTGACTATTTAGAGATCTCTCAAGTCTCAACCCCATCTAATAGATTCATCCGCACATCAGATATTGCCCCAACTTGGGCAGAATCGTAGTCAGTAGTGGAGATGGACGGAGACCAGAAAACTAAATCTATTCTGGCGGAGACTGACCTTCTTCTGCATACCTGACGTAAATCTGTTGCTCAACTTACAGCTGACAATGTAACCGGATGGTATGGTAGTTGGCAACTTGGCAGGTCCAAATCTCACTGCCGATTACAACATGTGGCTTGCTCCCACCGACCTCATTTACCTGCGAAAGGTTCTCGAGATAAGCATACCCAACGTCCTTGTACAGTGAATTTCGTTTTTTTTTATCAGAAAATGTGTAAGTGTTATAAAAATATATTATAATAAGTTATAATAAAAATCAAAATTAAATTTTATATATTATATGTTAGTCTATCCGGGAGTAACAAATTGACTCAGACAGAACCCATAAGTGAAAAGCGGGCTGAGGCCTTCCTGGAGGTATAAATCCGGGAGTGAAATTGTCATTACTCGTCATTTAACAAAGGCATTAATATATGTTTCTAAACCTTCTTACCGGAAGAGATAGAATCATATATAGAACCCATCTACACTTGAGTGTACATGGATGAATAAGTTAAGTGTTCTCCGTTGAAGGTTATGCTTATTTCTGATCCTGAATGGTTTATGTTTGAACGAAGCAAAAGGATAGAGTCGAATCAATCATCATCCCCATCGCGCATCGGCGACGAAGGACATAAACGGGAAAACGGGGTCGTTGCCGTGAATGTAGCCGTAACATAATTATTGCGCACTGGAAAAATGACGACATTCTCGACATGCTAATGAAGCTTTTTATTTCAAGAGCGGGAGCTATTTTCTTATGTTACAAAAAATATTATAACTGTTATATGAATCTTTTAAACTAATTTGATAAAGTTAAAATAATAATTTAAATATTATATAAGCTTTTTATTTCAGGAGCGGGAGCTATTCTTTTTATATTACAAAAAATATTATAACTGTTATATGAATCTTTTAAATTAATTTGATAAAAATTAAAATAATAATTTAAATATTAAATATTAGTTATTCTTAGAAACGTTGTTTGAAAACTCATAAGTGCAGTGCAAGACTTTGCACTTCGGGGGTACAAGTGTGGGAGACTACTTCATCATAATCATACATTAATTTATTACCTAATTCTTCCTGTCGGAAAGATTAGATAATAAATTAAGGTTGCAATACTCTTCCATCTCCAGATGGAAGAGATGAATAAACAACATGAATATACGCTATACAAGTGCATGCACTATTGTCTCCTCCATCTTTCGATGGAGGAGACAAATATGCAGACTATTAATTTATTACCTAACTTTTCTGTTGGGAAGGGTTAGGTAAACATTAAATTGATAATATTTCAGTCAGTACGTGCGATCAATCACTCGCATATGTAGCCTGGGGAACGTGTTTGTTCACATTCCTTTGATGGTTTATGTCCATTTTCTAGAAATCATATTTATAAAATTTCTGATCTTTTGAATATAATATAAATTTTATTAATACTTATATATTTTCTTGATAATAGCAAACGAACAAAATTTCCCAGAAGTTAGTCTTGCTTGCATATTTATTCATACCAGATAAAAAGATAAATGAGTAAATGATATATCCATATAACTCATTAACAAGTCTGCTAGACTGAGAGACTTGTTCTTTGGTTCTAGCGGATTTCAGTAAGGAAGGGAGACTGAACCTGGAGAATCGAGAACTTTTTGCACCTCCCAAGTCCTTAGACTAAGGTCTTTGGCCTTATCTGAGTTAAAATCTCAGTATTCACTCAAGTAGAATAGCGTAGAATCTGACTTTTAAAAGACTAATCGACATAAAGTACTCATTCATCCACTTAATCCCAAATAAATAATATACATGTTCGATGAACTTCTGGGGAATTTTTATTCTCTTAATGATATATATAAATATATATAATAGATAAAATAACTAAAATGCTCTTTAAATATTATATGTTAGCTAACCAACAGAGGCGGCAGGAGCCATTCTGCCAGAAGAACGAGTTTCGTTTCTGATGGGAGGTCCGCCATCTACGAATGGTGACCGTATGAGGATAGAAAGTGTTGATGCCACGTTGTCGAGGACGGAGGAACGGACTGTCATGCAGCTCACGATCGAGGACTCGATGAGACTTAGTTTTCTTTTTTCTCTTCATGGGCAAAGAGGAAAAGACTTAGCTTTCTTATTTATTTTCTGGGGAAAAGGGGAAAAAAACTTAGTCGACTGAGTTTTTAATGAGTTATATGGATATAGTCATTTATCTTTTCAGTATATTTAGACTACATTTATGCCAAGGTTTGAAAAAGAGTTATAAACTTATCCGAATCATACAAGTTTTACGGTACACTCTCACACCTAGGTTCTCATTTCCGTAAACAATTAGGGTAATTAATGTACTTAAGTTTACAGCTTTGGGTTTGAATCGCCACTACTATCCAGTGCAACTCTCCTTCATCTGGACTTCTCCTGAAAACTTTGTAGTCGTCGATACTCCTCCTGTATCTCGCACCTGATCTGCGAGATTAAATAATCAATTGATGTGTTAGCGTTATATACTTACTATTAGGGTTATTCAAACCTGGTCTTTACGGAATTGCCGTAACGTAAATGTTTTATAGGTTTCTGCTATAAATTTTACATATAACTTCTGGAGATAATACGTAAATTGTATAATCACTTGACGTAATTACTGTATGTCTGTAAACGGCATCTCCTGAATATGATTGAAAAAAATTAGATCGATTTAATACACTCTTTCTGCAATCCCTAATAATGGCTGAAAATTTACACTTACGTCTTCTCATGTAAACTCTGTAAACTATGATAACAGGTTGAGTGGCCCTATTAACGTGCTAATAGTTAAGGTCATTCTTGCATTCTGGTGCATGCTTTTTACCACATCGGAATCTCGTAAGAACATCAACCCTCACTAACCACTCACGGAAGTCGAGTTATAGGGATGATGCAGAAATCAAAATATGCTCAAGACACCTACAAGGAAACAACACTCGTAGAAGTTGAGCAATAAGAATCAAATGCACGACATGTAGCATCACGGCTTACCTTATAACCACGAGGCAAACAGTGTTTCACATCGCTTGTCTTCGAGCGGTGCTCCAGCCTTTAGGGTACCGCACGTCTGATCTGTCGTTTAGGTCTCGTGCCAATGCTCGGTCCATACTAGACAAGTCGGAGCCTTAGCCGGCTTCCGAACAAAGTGAAAGTCGGTCTTATGACGGAAGTGTCCGACGGGCAGGGAAGGTCCGAAGGCCATCGCGCCGCAAGAGAGATCTGTCGTCTGTTGTAGATGAGTCGTCTGTTGTAGATGAGTCTACGTGTATATGACGTGGATTTCCTTGCCGGAGTTGTTCATATCCGGAACGCCGTGAGGAGCTCCGGGTGACCGCCTATCATACCCTAGGTATATCGGGTTATATGAGGTTGTAGGATTTGTGAGTACTACTGGTCAAGTTGTAACTCACTTGCAAACGTCTGAAGGGTTCAGTTCCGGGTATGGTTGGGCGACTCCAGTCGTCCCTGGTGAGAAATTTCTTCTTCAGGGTTCAGGAGGCGACTCCCGTTCGCTTCCTGTATATTCCGGGGCAGCCGCCTGCAGGTTTCGTCCACTGCAGCAAATGACAGACTTTACCTGGGCTGGCCGCTGGCTGCTGCTTTGGCAGACTTGACGATGTGCTTACACGAGGCTTTGTACAGTAAACAGGGCTGGAGAGAATCTGACTCGTGATGATGGATGTCCTCCCCAGCAAGATCGGTGATGATACCGTCGTCCAACCTGTTCCCTCATCGTCGGTGCTTCTTTCCCCCTTGTGGATGCTTAGAGACATGTAGAGCCATCCTCGAAATACCAACGGGGTGAGCTTGGAAGGGGAAGGGCTTCCCCTCCCCACTATTTTCGCTACAGTCCTTTGCATAGCTGGAAATCCGAATTTACGGTTGGCTTTGTATCCCAGGGTAGTGGTTTTTCCCACCAGTCTGTTATGTTATTTTTGGTTACTCTTTTGTTATTTAATCAAATCATTTATGCTAAGCATTGATTGGTTTTTTGCTATGCAGTAGTATTGCTATACGTAGATTATGAAAACCGGAAAAAAAAGGAGACTTTTTGTCCTTTAGTAGATGAATGATTCATGACAAAAACGAAAAAAAAAGAAAAATAGAGAGAAAATAGAGTCGTTGTGAAAATAAATAAATAAAGGGATTGATTCGGAAATCTCTGATGGACAGCCACGTAGTTTCATTGCAAGCGGAGCTCTTTGTTTACCTCAAATAAAATAACGCGATGCATAACGAATAACAAAGGGATGAGAAAACCTCATAAAGCAAAACGAGAAGAAATAAGGACCCAAAAACTAAGCACCCAACAATTAAAAGAAAATTTGAAAAGAAAATCAGCGCTAAACCTCTCAGTCTTTAGCTCCAAAATCATCAGCAGTTCTAAGATATCAAATAATTGATAAATCCAAATTCTTAAATACGAATAATGCACAAGAGGTGATAACGCCTACTGCAATGGTTCTCATGTGTACCGCGGACGCCCTTTGGAGCAATGGATAAGTAGAACAATGGAAACACTCCGGTGATTAGTATAAAGGGTATTACTTGTTTGGTGCAAGGTTTATCATTCATAGCCATGAGCATTTGCACAACTCAACCGAACATGGTCTGTCCTATCAAGGGTACATGACTCGTATGGAAAGAAAGATGTTGTGGTTGTCTGACACAAAGCTGTTACTACATGGTTCTAGTGTACACAACGTAGTACAGTACCATCTAGCACAGTACACAAGTTTTAAAAGAACCATATCAAAGAGGAGTCAAGTGACACTTGTGACTGTACCTACCGTACCGTGTGAGATATTAAGTCACTTTCCAGTAGTGGCTTACCACGTACATGATCTTTCACAAAGGGATCAATCCGCATTACGTACTCCATGCGAAGTGGTAAGGCATCGGCCTTTGGTACCGAGACAAGAAAGATAAATCATAGTACTGAAAAGTGATGATAAAATGGGAGATATGCGATGCCTATCTTTTAATCAAAAGGAAAGAGCAGAATGCAGAATAGTTGGAATTTGTACTACATGGTTTTACCTTTTGCCCCATTTAATTCATTCTTTCCAGACATGTACTTGGTGGAGAAGAAATATGATCCTACTGACAAACATGTCATGTTGCTTTTTTACAGGAATTTACTTGATCGGACCTCCAGAACGAATTGCGGACTTGATCGGACCATGTTATAATTCTCTTCTTGATCAGACCCTCAACCTGCAGCAGCCCGTTAAGCAGGTAACTCGGCCATGTCAGAGTACAGCTCGAAGCCTTGACCACGACCGTAGAAGCCAGACGATCCAAAATAAAGATTTAATTTAGAAGCTTTAAGTATTAATTCAGTACTCAGCCGTAACTATTTCTGTGGACCCGAAACGCATGGCCGAGTTACTTGTTTGACTGGTTGTTGCAGGTTGGAGGTCTGATCAAGAAGGGAATTATAAGAGGGGTCCGATCAAGTAAATTCCTGTGCTTTTTTACTGAGTTTCTTCTCATGTAGATCTTCCAGTATCGCGGATGTTGTATACATAAGTGCAAACGGACCGCAGGAGCTTCGAGAAATTATAACGACGACTTTACATTCTGGGAATTTGTGACGGATTCATCTCTCAACACTGATGACCACAAACTTTCAAGCCTGTTCTGCCTACCCTACTAGCCTAGTGTTGGGAGACCATTGCGTACCAGTTTCAGCCCATTTATGTTCAGATCAGTTTTCGCGTGAGCATAAATGTTGCCAACACCATTATCAAGTGGTCAGATATTTATCACAGCGGGCGAAAGGGGTACATGCCAGGAGTAGACTGAAGTAAATGATGCATCTACTGAACATTCTCAAGGGCCCCCTGCGCGCCAGCCGAAAAGATGAAGCAGTCGATAATTGCGAAGCTCTCGATGTGACCAAGTCGCGGAGTGGTGTCCCTGGAGGGCGGATTCCTTTGCGCATATGGGGAGCGACCGGGCGGGCGGGCCTTACTGGCAGCTGGTGAACCCCGCCGCGGAGCTACGTGGCGGCGCGTGTATGTCACCGTCGCACTCGGATAAGCTTCCCTGAAACCGGGACGCTTTTCACCTCCGTGGCTCTTGACGGATCACCATTCTTTACCAACCGCGAGTTCGCGACCCGCCCGCCCCCCACCACCACGCCTGCTATCTGCCTGCCCCACTTCTTCCATTCTGCGACGAACTGCCCCTGCCCCTGCCCGTCCTGTCTCGTCTCATCCTGAGATAAGGCCAGCCCCGGCCAGGGTCGCCCGTAGGTTCTTGTGTCAAAGTTTAGTCTCCCTCGTGTGTGTGTAAAAGTTACAGTAGTCTTTCTGCTTTCTGCTGTTTCTGTTCCGCTACTACGGTACTCGCGTCCGCACCTGAGGCTCCTCTGTGACTGTCGCACAGTCGCACAGACTCCCACTGCTCTGGATTCGTCAAACTCGCTCGCTCCTCGTCTCTTGGTATTGCCAGTTCGAGACTCGGTTGTTTATATTTATTATATGTATATATATCATTGCTATTTCTAGACTCTTCTGTTTAAGACATATATAGCGCAGCACAGGTACTGCCACTCCGCTTTCTTACAAACAGAGCTCATTTCCTGCCTCTTTCCTCCATTGCAGGAATCTATCCCTTGCAGTTTGGCCCTTTACATAGCCATGTTTGTTCGATCTTTATGCTCTTCTTCTCGTTCTTGAAAGCTGTGGATGGACTGTCGCCCGGCTCCTGATTGCAAGCTTTGTGGATCCTTGCGTGGTGCCGCTGCGTGTAGATTTGCTGCTAGAGCATAGGTTGTTTCCGTGTTCTTCCGGAGAGGGTTTCGCCGACCTGTTGGAGAGGCGGTCTTGGTCTTAGTCTTGAGATTGGAAGTCGAAAGCGTGTATATGCTTGTAACAGCTTCTTTAGGCTGTTCGTTGTGAGCAGAGTTTGAGTGCGTGCGGAGCAGATTTCGAGTACGATTCCGAGGTGATCTTCTGCTAGAGGTGAAAGGGTTCTGGTCTACGATTACCTCGCTTTTCCCCTAACAGTGGGATAGTACCAGGAAGAAGTACTTGATCGAAGCAGCAGCGACGTAGCAGTAGCAGCCAGATGCAGCTTCAATTGGCCCTGTTCTCGAAAGTGACAATGGATTCCGGCGCCTGAGCGGGACTAAAAGCAGGACATTTCTGACAGGCTTTCCAGCCTGTAGATCATAGACGCTGGATCCCGTTGTGGAAGCTTGCTTCTACTGCTTGTTCTTTTTCCTTTACTTTTTCGGGGCCATTGGAGTTTGGAAGTTCTACCGGTTGGGACATCGTCAATTTCGGCGTTGCAGAGTCCAATCAATTTTGTGGTTAGTCATACGATGCCTTTTGTTTTCTTTTCATCTATCTGGTATGGAGTCCTTTGGACTGGTGAAAACGTAATCTCATGATCCCTTAAACAGTGCGTGCAGCCGAGTTTGGGGCGTGATAGGTTGTACTCAGCGTTTACTTTACGCGGCACAACCACTTGAATAAGTACTGAAGTTTGAGTCGATGCAGCGTCTGTTTTCCTATGTTGTATGGAACTATCGGAGGACAGTAGGGATGTGTACAAGAACGAACTTTTGCCTTTAGTCTAGACGTTTGGATCTGCTGGCGGCGGTACGCCGAAAGTGTCTGTCGACTGTCTTGCACGAAAAATGCGTCGAATGAGCGAATTATTATCCTACCGTTGTCGCATGCATGTCCTGTGTCGTGGTTTACGCCTACGAACTATATTATGTTTCCAAGTGGTGCCAGGCGCGTTCTCCCTTAGGTCTATCTCTACTTTTGCAGTGGTTGCAACAGTGTTACCGGTATCAATTCGCACTCTCTGGATCGTCGGCGCAGGTCATTGGCTCCTAAGTTTTGCTCGGGTGGGAAATGCAGGTTGAGATTAGCGTTGGAAGTTGGTTGGGTCTAGCGGGCTTCCGGTAAAAGGGTTAGCAGGTTTTAGTGAGACGGCTTTTTGGGGAGCATCATTCCTTTCGTATCTTGTAGCTAGTTCCGACTGCGGTTTTACTGGTCAACCCCGTCACGATCAGCGCTGGAAATCTACCTTGTTGGACTGAAGTGCTCAGAACGGTTCATAATTTGCTATCGAATTGGAGATTCAGAGGTTCGCATATTCAGTCAACCTTTAAATGGGTTTGAGTGAACAAAACGATCTACTGTTATGTCACTATGCTGATCTCCTGAGATTGGTGTATCTTGCTTGCAGATTGTGCAGATCGGATCACGAATCGAGTAGCCATGAGTCTTGCGTGTTTGGCATGTCATGCAATGGACAACTCCACCGACTCGTTTCGTATGGATGGATCGATCCGCTTGCACCACTCGGTGTCAGTTCACTCTGATAACGGACGGGATGGGTGTGGAGGGCTTTCAGCATGTTTCGCCAAGAAGTCTGCCCCGAGGCAACAGCACTCGCTGACTCAACACCCAGTTAGTTCCATCTCACCACGAACTCCCCCGCGAGGATTGGAAGCCACCTCTGACCGCGTTGTCTTTCCCGAACCCCGGTTGACTCGCTGCCATGCCGTGCGTAGAGACCTCTTCAGCAATTGGACTGTTGGGGAGATCGAAACTAAGACTGGAAGGCAGTTGTGCTTCAATCTGTCTAGCCGGGCATGAGCGGGGTTTTGTTATCATTTATGTGCTGGACAATGACGAAAACTTTGTACGTAGCGGTGGGGGGAAGAGGATATTGCGGGAATTTTTAACCCCTCCCGGTGGTGGGTTACAATCCATATCGTCGTGGTGCATCCGACGTATGTCTGGTGGTCTTCTGTTGGGTCTTTTGTAGGATTCCCAGGGAGTTTTTGTCCGATGCTATTCGGCATCAAACCTGATGCAATAGTATAAGCTTGCATCGAGCTAGACACACATTGGTGTTCGGTAGACTGTAGCATATATAGAGGATCGTTGTCTTCGAGGCTTCATAAGATGAGCGTGATACAGTTGACTGTCTGTATGTCGTGAGGAGCGAGCAGCCATCGCAGTTTTTGGCTTGTGAGACTCAAATGTTCTTGCTGTAGAGACACAGACACTGACTTCTTGTATAATATTACGAATGTAATTAAAGTGTTCGTAGTGGAGCAATGTTCACCGTTGTACGGATGGATCAGTCAGTAAGTGATCTGAGGAAAGGAGGGATAGTTTACAATTGTCCCGTATGGCGATAGTTTGTTCGTCGTTGTACTGATCAATCAATCTGAAATGGGCCGAGGAGAGGAGGAAGGGTGGTTTACTTTTGTTCCGTATGCGTTTGTCGACATTGCAGAGTGTTCATATGAAAGCTTCAGCAGACATTGTGTCTGTCCGTTTTCGCGGTGTCCATCATGTGCTCGTATACTAGTCTACTTTCACACCTCATAGAGCGGTGGGAACAGTAGAAATCCAGTTTACGAGGAGGTATGAAGTCCTTCAGTTTTCGAGTAATGCTGGCTGGTGATAATGCCTCTTGCGAGAGTCAGTGGATTTCGAGCTGTCCTTCCTCGCTTGTATACCAGAAGATAATGCCTCTAGCGGAGCTTAATAGATTTCAAGTTGTCCCTTCCAGTGTCCTTTATATAGCTGGGAGTGGATTTCAAGTTGCCTCCTTCTCTCTCCCTTGTATAGCAGAGGGCCGCCAGCTGGGAGCTTAAGTGGGTTCCAAGTTGTCCATTTTAGTGTCTT
Organism: Asterella californica; assembly: GCA_036924285.1. Classification (NCBI taxonomy): domain Eukaryota; kingdom Viridiplantae; phylum Streptophyta; class Marchantiopsida; order Marchantiales; family Aytoniaceae; genus Asterella; species Asterella californica. Next base: position 3,311,395 of record JAYKYS010000013.1, read on the forward strand.
TGTATAGCTGAGAGTGGATTTCAAGTTGTCCCCTTCTCTTTCCTTTGTTTAGCAGAGGATAATGCCGCCAGCTGGGAGCTTAAGTGGGTTCCATGTTGTCCCCTCCAGTCTCCTAGTGTAGCTAGGAAGATAATGTCTCTAGCGGGATCTTAAGTGGATACCAAGTTGTCCCCTTAAAGTCGTCTCGTCATGCCGGGGATATCCTTCTAGCAGGTGCTACCTTTTCTCTGACCTTTCTGCCTTGTCATGCGGGGGAGAATGCCTTGCCAGGAGGTTACGGAATGCCTCCTGCCTTCAGCACACCTTTCGATTGACGGAAGAGCTTTCAGGCTATTGTGAATAGCTGAGGTGTAAGTGTAATTCCTGCATATGATAATGTCAGCATAATGTCAGCAAACAAGTTTCTACCAGGAGCTCTCAGCGCAGTTTACGGCCAAGATGCAGTTTTGGCTTGAATGCTGTCAGGCCGTGTGCCAAGCGATAACTGCATTTGCTGAACTCGTTCATGGGCAGGATAAAGTAAAACGACAGCGATCAAGAATCCATAAGGAACTTAAACTTTAAACCCTAAAACCTGTTCTAGTGTGATCTCGATTAGCAAGATGCAGGGTACGACGATATAAGTTTGCTGGACGATCAGGAGTGCAGTTAGCGAACATGAAAGCAGACCCAAGTGATCTCGATCAGCAAGTTGTAGGGGTCGAGGAAGGTGCGAGGTAAGTTTGCTGGGAAGGAACTGCTGGTTGCTCAAGAATCCGGATTCAGTAGTTGTGATATGGGTAAAGCGTTAGTCAAACCGACCGGTTTAGATATATTGGTTTGACCGGTTTAGATATATTGGATGGGTGGGTATCAAAGCGGACAAGTTTTGGTCGAGCCGGAGTAAACGGTTAAACTCATCAAGTCCCAAGCATGCACAAAGTGCATGTCAAGACGCTTTCTGACTACCATTTCTCCGTCCACCTATTAAATTTTATATGATCAAAGTTTACTGTAGTGGCGGTGTCCCAAATGGGCAGAAATTGGCTTGATGTACTCCCAGTAGGTTCCGTGAGCTTGATCATATCCCTCTTTAACGTTTGGTTGCTTGATGATACCCTTGACGGGTTATTCACATATAGGATATTATTGAGCCTCATGTACATTCAGGAACTGTACATGAGGTATAATTAAGAGTTGATTTTTTTTTAGGAAGGGTTAGTTTTTAATTATTGTCTTTAAGATTATTTTATTCGTTGATAATCTTTAAGTTATAGTTGAATAGGTTTCAGTTGTTGCAGCTGCATTTATAGTTTTTTTGTTTTTCTAGAGGTCTAACGTGTTGTGTTTTCGTAAAAGTAGTTAAATTAGATTTTTAAATATAAAAAAATTAATATAGAAATTTAATTTTACATAAGGTTTTGATTTGCACTTCCGCGGATTTCTCACTGCAATAAAACAAGAAATTTTGGCTCAGAATTTTGACCTAATTTCTGACCCAGAAGACGTGAACTGAAATATTTTTCTATTGAACACCGACGTGAATTAAAATAATTTTTTATGTTCTTTTCAGTTTTGTATTTTATTATTTTTATTTCTTCTTATTTTTGTACAAGTCCGTAAGGCAAAATATTCACATGGAAAAATTAAAAATGAAAAAAGAAAAAATATGAAAAAATATGAGCAGCCTCGATCCAGAGAGAATCGAGGCTGCTTATTCACAGTAGAATCAGTTATTTTAATTTTAGTTTTTTAGTTTAATATTTTTTATTTTAACTAAATATCATTATAAGTAAAAATATTTAACATTAAAGACACGTTAGACTATCCACCTGATTTGTTTAATATTTGCAGTCTCACATGTGAGTAACATTAGAAAGTGACTGGTTTTACAGGCAATAGACAGTCAGGGGTGTGATCAAGCCAAGAATCGTTAAGAGGGGTATGATAAAGCTCACGGAACCTACTGGGGGTGTGATCAAGCCAATTTCTGCCCAAATGGGCATCTCTTTGTTACTGACGTTGCTAAAGGTTTGACTGGATGAGAATTCGTTAGTTTGTGAAGGATGGAGATATACGATTTTGTTTCTGCACGTACTTGCTCATGAGCATGGTGGACTGGTTGGAGCGGACTCGAGCTTAGGCCGGGGTAAAAGTATTGTTCTCATTATAATGATTATATAAAATTGAGTAATTTAAATAATAACTGTAATTATAGAATTTTTAAGGGGCATTAATGTATAGAAAGAATTCTTTTAGAAAGACCTTTTCTTAAAAGCCGACGGTACATCAGTTTTTTTTTATATAAACGAAAAGAGTGAACGACGGAAACCTATAAAGTCACTGGTAGTACAACACAATCTAGCAAAGTGGTAATAAGAAGCCAAGTAAAGAGCTGTACACATCATGCATAACAAGCGGTATTTCTGCATAGAAACACATAAAAGCGATGAAACCCAAAGAAAAAGTGAAGTCTCAAGGGTATATTCATTTGGATGTATATTCACCTCTTCCACCGGGACGTAGGAAGAGTTATTAAATTAAACTCTGAGAATTATTGAGTATAGTTGATTGCATTTGTATTTTTTGTATCCAAGACTTTTGGTTTAGATAAACCATCCTGCTCTCTTCGTGTTCTTATCATATTACACGCTATTACAGAATTCTAGCAGTCGCACCGATAAAAATTCAAAACTCATCACACAGTCTATCCATCATTCGTATTTTTGGGTCCGTTTCTGTCTGTTATCGTCTTCTTCTGATTTCTCATTCTCCTTGTTTGGATGTATATTCATCTGATCTTACTTTGAGTTTTGTATTTGAGTCTCATTCTTTTTAGTCACTAATTATTTTCAGTTTTAATTCCTTTTTAGTAATTTTGCAAGAATCATCACTAATATACCTCTTTAATTTTTTACAAGTTTCTTCTTTTTTGTTCGAGGAGGAGACGAGACTTGATCCAAACCAAGTCAAGATTCGAACTCACCGTTTAGATTTCTGGACTAAAATCATTGCCAATGATCCATATTGATGCTTGAATAAATCTTGTGTAGTGATTCTACGAACCAAATGTTAGTAAAGTAAACTATATTTTCTTCACCAACTACTTGATCCAAACTGATTGCATGACAACAAGTTCATAACAACTCTTGATACTTGAACATGAGCACTCTCTTCGTCTTAATTCATTGTCTGTTGTCTCACATAATTACTACGATCATTATGTTTTTCAATGTTAGCTTGACAACACACAAACTCTTTAGAAAGTAAGTCGTATGCACAAAGTGGATTGATCATTCAGTATCAAGCTCTAGTGCTACATTTTTTGAACTCTTTCATAATATAGATATCAAAATTTGTAAATTATGTAGAAAGGTGTCTTTTGCCTAATGAGCTTCTGTGGTACATTAAAAGATCAACAAGATTTGATGTGACATTTCCAACTTGAGGAAGAGAGAATTTTGAACGACTATTGATATGGCTAGATGAGATACTAATGGATCAAGATGGATCAGTTTTCTCTTGAATCCTCTATTGACTTCATCATTTGCTCCGCTCTGCTAGCAAAAGATAACACCACCGAAAGATTAACATTTCCAAGTTGGCAGATCATATGTGTAGGAATAAATGAATTTGGACTTTGAGAATTAGAAATCAAGCACTAAAGCCATAAAAATTTGACAAATGAATTTTCTATTCTTTGAATTACAAGCCAACAAAAGACACTTTGACAATATTGTAAAATGTCACTGATTCTTGAGAGACAAATAAAACAATGACGAAAAAGATAAGAATGTTCTCTCATGTCTTTCTTCCCACTCAACAACATCTACTTGTCAATGTTAGGGTTTTGATTGGAACTTTCAACTCTGGCTCAAACTATGGAAATTCGTGTGGTCCTCGATTTTACATTGTCACGATGTCATCTTTGACATGTATTTCAAATGACTCTTTTTACAAGGACAAGAACGACACATCATAGTGCTCGACTTGTGGAGGAATATACGAGAATGTATCACAATTCTTTATTTGTTACTTGACTCGCTTTATGGTTTGACACCAATGGATTTCGATCTTCCCAAGTTCTGAGCTATGCTACAATTTATTCAACAAGGGCATCTTCTTATCCATAGTCTTCTTGTCACCCGTACTCTACAACAAACTAGCATTCTGTTTTTGGTTATTTCTTGACGATTGTGTTGATTACAACGCTACATACGAATCCTCACTGATTTATTATCGATGATCTAGATGTTACTCTAAATTGTTGTGCACCTTCAATGACAATTACAAGAGATACATAGAGTAGTGCGCATAGTAAATGGAGGTTTATCATCTCAAGTACCAACTCATGAATCAAATCAAAAGAAGTAGATACATATATTTTACAATTTCTAGTTGGCGATGATCCAATTCAATACAATATGGAGCAATCAAAATGCAATGTGACAAAAGACGTGGGTAAGCAACGAGCAAACATTATGTGGGATAGTTAATTGCTCTGGATCTTTCGATGAGAAAAGAACTTAGTAGCGGTCTAAGTTCTCGATGAGATCAAAAGAAGAAGATAAATTCTTCTACCGTCGGTGTTAGTGCTTTAGATGCTAGTGAAGGAGAGATGTACAACAAGACATCAAAAGTAGAGGCTCATATCAATGAGAGAGATGTCTCAAATGTTCTGGAGGATTTTTTACCACCGTAGATACATGAAGAGGATATGAATTTTTGGACCGTCTATCATGTCATCTATAGTCCTCTTATAGATAGATCCGACTAGTCCACTCACAATGGAACGTACTACCTCCACTACCGTCATAGGACTGGTTCAAGGAAGTGATGCACCTACCAATGAAAAAATAAGTTAAGTAGTTAGTCTTTATTTTCAAGTCTTTAGTTAAGGACCACGCGTTGTACAAAGTCTATTAGCAACCTTAGTAGTTAGTGGAGGATTAATAGCCAATTAGTGGATTTGTCACCTTGTTAGTTTTGGTCATACATTGACTCACTAGCTATGTCTGTTTGATCATCTTGGTCGCGACATCCTTAGGGTGCTCGGGTCTTAATGGGGTTTAAAAAGTCAGTCCTTGGTCTTTGTCATGTGTGGCATGGTGTGTGTGTGTGTGCTTTTTTTTGGAGTTTTGGAGTTTTAAAGTTAGTCGGAAAGGTCTGTTGAAAAGAGACTTTTTCCCTTAGTTCTTTTCTTATCTTTCCCCGCCCACCTAGGCAGTTTAGCACCTGAGGCTTCCTGATGTAAAACCACCTATTCAATTATGTTTATAATGTTCTTGGATACTATAAGTACTTGACTATAGTGTCCTCGTGAGCATCTGCAACCCAAGGGTTCGGTTAACGAGAGATTTAACCATGTATCATGTGTTCTGTATGTAGTGATAGTCTGTCCGACTGTCAAATACTTACAAGAATAACTCCAGAACTAACATTGTGGACATGACGTCTTGTTTCTCAAGACGTTGACTTTCAGCAAGACTGCCTTAGGTCAAAAGGAATGAGACAACCTAAGAAGGAAAGTGTGAGAAAACCAGCAATACATCTAGTTCGACGGTTGAACTGTCTCGGATGAGATAGTACAATTAATGATCGTCAATTACTTACATCAACATAGCAGCAGAAGCTCTAAGTCGTGCTTGAGTTGCTCCAACATGTGAACATTCAAACATTAGATAATTCCAATAAATAGATTACGCAATACTATACATGAAACTGTTATTATTTGGTTTGAATGACTAATAATGTATTCTCTCAATGGGTTCAGGTTGCATGCATATTCAACTCCTCCATGTTCAGATGAAGAGTTATTATGCAAGTCTTTAATTTATGACTAAACCCTTTCTCGTGGAATGATATGATTGTAAACCTAGTAGTATATACTTTTTCCATTCGTTACAACAAAAGCTATATATGATACTGGGAGTACTTTTATGAACTTCCTGTATCATTTAGTAAAAAGATTGTCCATATGTACATTTGATATCTACATGTTTCAGATTTTATAGAAAGAGAAGAGAATTGTCCAAACAAAAGCATGTCCAAATCAGTCTTAAATATTTCCTTGACATCTCTTTGTTTGGAAAAAATACAAAATGTACTCGAGAAAGAAAACTTGTTTCTTTTCTTCTCCAAAAAACTTCTTTATCACTTAGGCAAGACGAGAGAGATTGAAGTCATAATGTCCATATAACACAAGAGACGTCCCAACCAACTGGTGTCATCAGTTTTTACCTTGTTCCATGTACTTGTCCTTTTGCTTCAGTCCGCTCAAACATTCAGGTTGCATGCATCTTCTGGTGGACTTTTTTGGATTATGCATTATCACCTCTTCCAAGTTCGTCAGTGAGAATAATGCAAAGAGGTTAAATTTATCACCTAACGTTTTTGACAGGAAGGATTATATGATAAATTAAGTTTTAATTAAAATATATTTTTGAGAGGACAGCAAGCCGCTCTTATGGCTCCAGGAGCACACTTCCGCTTATGTGACTTATAGGTCTAACATATAATATTTATGTCATATGATTTCATCTAGAGGTTATATTATATTATTTAATATTTATAGAATTATTATTAACACTTCATCAACCACCTCTATCTGAGACCGGCAATACCTAGACTTCTCGACATACACTGTCCAGTCCCCGCTGCAAAGAAATAGTGTTACCTACACTGTTTGGTCCAATTGGAGTGTTAGATTTGGTTCCTCTTCCTTCAATTGTCTTTTTTCTACATTCAGACCAAAAGTGCATTCAGACCAAATATGCATACATGTTGCATGCATATTTGTTAAAATGGTTCTGCTATTTCTCATTTTAGCTCATCACTGGTACTCATAGAATATTAGAGATGGTTGAGTTCGAGACCTCTAAACGAAAGGTCTGGGGTTCAAACCCTCTTGCTCTCGGTTGGAGGTGCTGTAAAAATGCTGCTGTTGTGTCAATCTGGTCCGGGTACGCTGTGGTTATCCATAAAAGACTGTCCGATTCCCCTTGAAGAGATATGATGGACATGATAAAAGACTTTACCTCTTTTACCTCTTTAACGCAAGAATGTATATTTCTTTTCATCATAGTATATACATGTTCATAAAATTAAGATTCGTCGAAGTAATCATTTGACATGGAATAGTATCATTTCATACAAAAACTTTAAGAACAGTCAAACAGTATGAAATATATTTCTTGACGGGATTATAGTAATTCAGAGAGATTCGTTGAGAGCTTATGTGTTCAATTTTTTGGAGTTGACACTTCCTTATCTTCATTAAACGTGGTTGTGGATCTGGCTTTATATATCAATAAAATTTTATTAAAAAATCTGAAACAAAAGTGGATCATTTTGTATGTATGGTGTTAAAAAATATTCAATGGGTGTTGAAATGATTAATAGAATAAAACCGTTAACAAGTCGAAAGGAATTCAACTCCATAACTCTCCAAGCGAGTACAAGAAGAAATACCCGGAGGCTCACCTTACATCGAGGAGACCATAGTTACGCTCAAGAGGTTGAACCTACACAGCAGCATTAGTCTGAGAATATAAGTGAAGCATGCACAATCACCTTCTCTATTTCAGAAAAGTTAAAGTAATAATAAATTACACAGTAAATTAATATTTACTTGGTGTTAGGTTCCCACACTTGTAATTCTTGGAAGCTCGTGAGTGACACTTGCTTTATGAGTTACGTACTGATCTGTTTTCAGTTCGGTTTAGTTATCTTTTATTATTTATAAAAATTTGACGTTTTTTTATTATTTTAGTCCAGAATTACTATATAATACTTACATATTTCTCAATAACAGAAAGCGTGCAAAAGTTCTCCCATACCTATACAAAATAGTATATGACAAGAAGGACGCTTCTACAGCTTCTCTCTTACCTTTCTAAACTTATCTGGATGCATATTAGTGAGTGTGCATATTCACCTCTCCCAAAATGTGGAATGCCCAGATGGTTTAATTTATTACCTAATATTTTTTTCCAGAAATATGAGATAATAAATTAATAAGTTAATTATTTGAGCTGAGCAGACTGCAACACTTATATCTTCTAAACGTCTGGACCCCCCTGCACTTATGGGTTAAGTTTTGCTCCTTCCTCACTTGTTGGTCTAGCTAACATATATTAATTAAGAGATCAGTTTGATTATTTTATTTATCTAACAAATATATATTTTTTCTTATATCATTAAAAAAGCAAAAATTCCCCAGAAGTTAATCATCTTAATCACAATCTTCTTTCTTCCGCGTATTCTCATTGATTAAGATGTCATTGAGATGGCTAAACATCTTTTTCATCTCTACTATTTCTTCCAACGAGAAGATGTTTAGTTAAAAATGAAACATATTACCCGGACAATTGGAAAACTACAATAAAGAATGTGCACAAATGTGGGACTGAAAATATTCTAGAGACCGTGAGGAAAAATGAGACTTAGGAGAAGCCGATAGCGATAATTCCTGCAAACTCTTAGAGAGTATTTACGGAGTAACTCTATGAAGAAAACCATAAATCTTTTAATTTTACAAGAGAGCCAAGAATACTTTATGCTCCGTTGTGTTTATTTCATCTTTTCCACCTGAAGATGAAAGAGCGAAGCAAGCTTAATTTATTATTTATTTTTTTCAAAAATTCGAATAATAAATAAAGAAATAATTTAAATGTTTTTGTTAACAGGCTGTCGTTCTTTGTGGTTTCTTGCAGTTTAACTCAACAGATAAATATCGATTTTTACAGAAAACAACACAAAACACAAAATAAAGAATACAATTATACATTTACAATTCACATACTTATTCATATATTATATAGTAATTTATACGAAATACATATCTTTTACGATAACCGAAAGAGAGCAAAATTTCGGAGAAGTTGATTGAGCATGCTTGTTGGGACGTTTGAACAGTAAAGTAGAGCAGCAAGGGGAGAGAGAGCACGCTGGACGTTCGGTTACCATTTCAAGAGATGGAAACCGGACCCATCTGCCAACCCGCGAGTCCGCGGCTCGAGTATGTAGGATACCCGTTGGAGTTATAAATAACGTGATAGCTATATACAGTTTGAGCGGCAAGCTTGTGAGAGAAGCTAGCGTGCTCGCTCGTGACACCGCAATAAGATGAGCTTGGGTTCGTTACTCGTTCATGCTCATGAATGAACTGGCGGCTGCTGGTACGTGTTAACAATGAGTACTTGCTAAACATACGAGGAGGATAATAAGCCCCCAGTATTTTCACCTAGCCATTTATTTGTAGTCATTCCAAATTTGGCAGTTCGTCATTATGACTTCGATCCTCCATTCATCAGATTCAGCAACGATGCAAGAAGTTCTTGTTTCTGTAAACATACCGCAAGGGAAGTGGCCTAGTCGAATCGTAGAAAGCTTGGTTGTCCCTGATACTAGCAGTGGACTGATGATGCCAGAGGTGTGTCTTCCTCTCACCATGCGTTGAGAAGTCTTGCTCGGGTATCGACAAATTTGCTGCGTTTACTTCGCTGTACCTTGCTTGAAGTCGCTTGGGCTTACGATCAGGAGATGGCGGTGCAAGTGGTGGAGTTGAGCAGGTAGTTCTCTCTACACCGAGTCTACAGCTGCGTCAGTTTTGCGAAATCGTTATCCAAGTGAAACTGAAATCGGTAGTTCGTTCCTTGGCTCAGTTTTTCTTTTAGATGGCCGCGGTTTCATAGCATATTTATAGTATTTCTAAGACACCTCATTAATAATACCATAATGCGCGATGCATGATTAGACCTTTTACGCAGGCTTCTGTGTTGTGTTTGTGTGCATTCTTTTCATGCATTTGATTTGCTGGAAGATGTCCTCAGTATGGCACCTTTCACGCCTCGCGTATGCGTTCTGATTTCAACTCCAATAAGCCATGTGATACAGACCATTGTTGTCAACTCGTGTTACGAATTGCCTCGTATGAGAGGGAGCTTCAGTATTATGGATGATACCTTAGAATGAGTAAGGTGCCATCCTCTGTGTTCTGAAGTTGTCTTTCGCTTGAGTGACAGTGACAGTGAAGATGAAGACACTAAGAAAGAGTACATCTCAAAAGACAGCAGTGACCTTGCCCACTCAGAGGTAGACAATCACGATCAGTATGTTCGAGTCGGAAGGAGCTCTGAGCTCCTCGATACCGCATCTAAAGTGCCGACTCCCAAAACTCGTAGCACCTTATCAGTTGATGAAGTCCGAAGATTGGTAAAAGGTACGTGGTCTCTTGATCTCACGCATCAGGAGGTCAAGACGAAAGGATGTTTCGTCTTCTGAAAAGAATTCTGACTAAACTCTTCGGCCTTATGGACTTGAAAATAGGTGGTGAGTTGACGAAGGTGACGGTACCTGACCTTCAATCTTACGCCCGGGTTGAGGGCTTGATAATAGGCGGATGCAAACCAGTTCTGATCGACAGAATCAAAACACACATTGAGTGAGTTTCCTTCCAGTCCACATGAGTTCACCCGCAAGTTAAATCGAGATAATCTGCTAAAGCACGTCTTCGGTTGGACCACAGAATACTGGAACAGGGTGTCGACAAGTATTCGAGCGAGAGCTTTACTGTCGACTGTTCCGGTGAGTCAGCGGAGAACCTGTTTCTCCGGCTTGTCCGCTGTGCATGGCGTGAATCCTTCGTCTTCAGGAAATTCATCTGCTCATAACCAGGATGATCACCTGAAATCCAGGTGATATTTGCGTGGGAGATGTAGTGAGATTCAAGCAAAGGGTGTACGACAAGTGAGTTCTCAAAAATCCTGGACCGTTAGTTGTGGACGGCTCTTGGTTGTACGGTAAATAAAATGTTCTGTACCGCTCTAGGATCAACAACCGGAATGAGCCCTCACAGTCCCTTGCTGTTCTTGAATCTTGTCCAGTTTTAACCCATTTAACAAGGCTCCACCTGATGGAATGCGGATCGTTGCTGGTCGCGTTGTGAGGGAGAGCTACGGGAAGATAACGCAGCAGCACACCTTTACGGTAGTACCATAAGGAAATATCACTTGCTGTTGTGCGTGATTGCTAATTTATTTGCTAAGTTAGATGCCGATAAGTTTGTGGGTGGAATGATCAGTACCCTTTTCATCGTGACAGATTGAGGTTCTTTGGAGCAGTGGTTACAGAGCGTTGGCTCCGATGCGGCAACTCCAGATTAAAGGACGTAACCTGTATAAGTTTACGGTCAGTCGCCAGGTTAGTTCACTTGTGTCGTCATTCTTTGCAATGTCAGGTTGCTTCTCGAGGAGGATACGGTATGATTATACACGATATGAGTTCCTCACCTGCCACAACCTGGACAGCTGGCGCTTTTCAGCTTAGGTTCCTCTGACTGCTATTATTCAGAGGACATTTCTGCGTGGGAAAAGGGAAGTTATAGAGTGTTTGACTATCAGGCAGTATCCAGATAAGTCAAGTATTTTTCCCTGCTGGAATCTGTATGAATGAATGCTGTTGGCGTTTGCTTCGTAAGTCTGAAGTAGGTTGTCGGAGGCTTCGTTGAACTGAGATGGAATGTCTGAATATCAGGAACTGTTTTGCACCGTTTTATCCCTGTTGAAGAAGATGGGAATTTGGAGTTTATTCGACGTCATACACTGTTGTGTTGCATTTTGAGAGCACTTGTTTATGATTTTGGATCCATCTTTCCGTGCGGGTAATCTCCACCTCTTGCCGTCGGCTAAGAAATGAATCATGACTTATCATCAGGCAAATTTTGCTTCCCTATGCAGATTTGGGAGGATGAGAAGATGCGATTGACGATTCTCGACGAGAAACATGAGAGAGGAGCTATTGCCAAATTATTTCGTCGTCTGAAGAGACCCCTCACAGGTTCTGTTGCTGGGATAATCTCCGACCATTTCACCTGTTGCGCACTTGTAAAAGGTTTTCTCTCCAAGCGTGAGAGGTGGAAAAGGCTAAAGCTATGGTTGGTGTCGTTGCTGTGACAGAAACATGTTCTACTTGTTCTCTGTTTGGTTGTTAGTTCACTGAAATGCATGTTTGATCTCAGGGGCCGCAAGAGGGTCCCTACATGCAGCTGTTGGTACCAAGAGAAAACGAAAGCATTCCGAGATTTGCAGCGGGAGTAAACCCGTATCGTTAATCAGTCGCGGCTCGACTGTCGGGAGCAAAAGGAGGAAGAAAATCCCGACTGTGGTTCAGAACAGTAAGTCTCAGTAGGTGCAGTGTTCAGATGATTTGAGCTATTTGTTGTGGAACAGTGGGAGGTTACGAAGAAGATACGCCATATTGATCAGTTTGGGGGGTCCGTTCTTGTTGTCGGGCGGTATTGCTATCGAATATCGTCGTGTTGTAACACTACTACGACCTTCCGTTGCTTTCGATGCTGATACATGTTTTACGCCGTCTCAGGGCCATGCCGAGGTGCTAGACCTAAACAGCGCCGTCTGATAATTCAACAGCCAAGGGGGAAAGGGCTCATGCAGAAACAGGCCCAAAAGCCCCTTTTCAAGTTTCAAAGCAAGCAGCTTTCAGGTAAATCCTCTCTCAGGTGCGAGTTTTTGGAGTTGACAGGTTGTGCTTCACGTTAGTTAGCAAGTACATGGAGTAAGTCTGCGAATGCCTAAGTGCATGAGTTCTCTAACGGATGAGAAAAGTATCGGAAGCAAGTGAGGAATTCAAGATGGGGAGATTAAATAAGGTTCTTTCTTACCAAACTGTTGCACGGTTCCTATCGCTCGTTAATTTTCTTGGCTGCTGTCTGTTCTGTATTGTTTGGCGGGTGCGCAGAAACTGGTGGAACAAAGAAGACAAAGAGGTCAAGAGCGGACAGGAGAAGAGTCCAGAAGAGGAGGCGACGGGAACGCCTTCAAGCCGAACGCCTTAGAGCCGGGATCGAAATTCAGGTGAAGAGATGAAGGACCGACTCTTAGCAAACCGTACAGCAGGCTTGTATACATACGTATACAAGCCCATTTTCCATCCTCCATTCCTTGTGCTTGCACCCCGAACGATGAGAGGTTCTGAACATGTCATGTTGCAGCGCACCGGATGAGTGCATTCCATGAAGGCGCCCCTGTGTCACTGCTCAACTGCTGATCATTGGACAGGCATGAACCTGACAAGAGTCTGCCGGATTCACGTGAACATCACATACAGTATAAATTCTCTGCAAGACACTCTAGTCGAAATATTTGGAAAGGTAAAATTGTAAGCTACTGTGAGATCAGTGTGAGCTTTTGTATCGAGTTGGGTGTGGCAATTTTTTCAAAGGAACTGCGATGAAGTTTGCTTTGCACATGTGAAGGCTTGTTATCAACACTGTTTTTATATGTGAAGGCTTGTTATCAACAATGTTTTTATATGTGAAGGCTTGTTATCAACAATGTTTTTATATGTGAAGGCTTGTTATCAACAATGTTTTATATGCGAAGGCTTGTTATCAACACTGTTTTTCTATCTTGTTGGGACTTTCTTCGTGTCAATGTGATTGCAAAATCTCGACTGGAAGAGTCGAGAGGTCCATTCTTAATAGGCTGTGTACTTACATTCAGCATATGTGGTTTGGCTCTCTCCAGCGCGCAGGGAACTGGGAAACCATTGCCGTAGCCCCGATAACCATTACAGTGGTTGAAAGTAGGGACGAATGCAAACGATTCACGGATCTACGGAGTAATTAGGAACTCCATAGAACTGGGAACATCTCTGAAGGAGAAACGTGGGTGTCTGGACCACTTACAGTCAGTCAGTTCCATCCATAAATAAACTTTGTCCGATGCAAATATGTTGCAACATCAATGAGTGGGTGCACAAAATGTGCATTTTCTTTTCGAGCAGTTTGCTTTATACCAAGCTAAGATGCTTCTACTTAATTATTCCTGTCTACCCATCCTCGAGAAATTCTCTGTTCATTTGATTCACCTGAGAGTGGTTTCTATTGGAGAAGGAACTCGTCTGTAAGGCACCTGCATGGATTCCGGTGAGGTTTCCGAACAAGGCATAAGTTACGTTTAGAGTTGGGGATTGAGTCGGCCGGCTGCGTGTCAGCGTTCTTAGTAATCGTGTTCTATTCGTCTTCTTGAGTGTCATCAAGCGCCAAACAAGAGGGGAATATCAAATCAACTTGCAACAAACGATTCGTTTTAAGCCATCTCCCGCATAGGCATGTCGCTGCCCCTCGCCTGAGTTATCTATTCGCATGCACTGCCAAGCAAGCCTTTTCTCCTTTCCTAATTTCACCTTTTACCCTTAAGTTTGATGCACTACGGTTGTACCAAAGCTCGTATCTATCTGTCGATGGATATTAGCTTGAGGAAGCTCGAAAAGTTGCCGTTGATGGTTTATCAACTGGAAGTTTAGTGGAGAGTTTAAGACTGTCTCACCAGTTTAATCAGGTAGCCGTCCACCTCCTCTGTTCCTTCACAAAGGCAACTTCCATCCTACCCTACGGACGCAGACCTCGTCACTGACTTGTGGGAAATCCTCTGCAAAGACAGAGGATTCTACGGAATATACGCTGTTTTCCAAAGATGAAACTCTAAGGGTGGGAGAGCATCCGTACTCGGCGTTTTCTCTTGTTCCACCCCCCTTCGTGTTGCAATCAAGTACCTTACTCTGCTTTCGAACGTTGAAGTTTCAAATTCACTTCTGATCGAGACAAGACATGCTTCACTTTATGGCTGCCCGGAGTTGTTTAATGGAAACTATACATAGAATAAAACCAATAGGGGTGTCAAAGTTTTAACCTTTTAAAAATATTACTGACCTGCGAGAGAGAGTAACGACTTCGGCCAGACGTGTGCAGACGGACGTGCTTACGGAAAAGTGCCAGGAGGCGATTTTTACTTGCTTTCGTTTCTTACTTACTTTTTGTTCGTTTTGCCCGTGAATATTTACAGTAAGGAAATCTGTTAATGAAAAAATAATAACCAGATCGAGATTAGTCATTCCAATCTCTTCACATGTGTAATCCAGTGACTGAAGTTTGTAGTATCGGAGTTGAAATTCATCTAGTTCAGGATAGAAAGAACCGAAAAATATGCAGCGCCCAGGGACTGTGCCTTCGAGTGCATTCTCTTAGTAATATCAATCTGGTGTTGAGTTCGAATTGGACCGTAGGTTCTTTCTCACCAGATCAAGGATCTCCCTGGCCGTGCTTCCAAGGCAGGAAGCCGACGTAGATTCACTGCATCGATGCCTGCTTGAAACTCTTAGCGAAGTCCACGTTCTAAGCATTCCAGGTACGAGCTACTGTCTATCGTTTTTGCCTTTCTTCGTGAGTAGGATTATAGTCCCAAGTTCGTCCTGAGGACTCCAGGACCGACGGCACAGACTCGGGCGCCGAGTCACCTTGTGCTTTACATGCCCGTATGGGAACTACTGGACTCGGCACCGGACATAAATACGCATCTTCCAACCAGCGATGTAGGAATCCCTTTCAAATACACTGCGTAATTTCGATGGTGTAGAGACGGAGGGTAGAAACAACTCCGTATCGTGGCCTATCGCCTACACCCTTCTTTATTCGTGGGGTGGATGCAAAGATTCACGATAGTCCCGGATAGGATGACCATACAGGGAGCAAAGTTTGGGCTGAGGATTCAGTGTCAATCAGCGCTGCTGGCTGTCGTATATGTGAGTGATAATCCTCCGACTCGGAGTTTTCTAACCTCATAGTAGAACGAACGTTCAGTAATTTAATGTAATGGAAAGAGGACCTAACCAAGCTGCATAGGCCTGGCAAAAGAGTGAATTCCGAACGATTACCTTCGCACAGACAGCCTGCTGGGGTGGGGAGTCGAGCACGACTGAAGCACTCGCTGTAAGTAAGGGGCCTCTGGGGATCATGTGGATTTACTTGGTAACGAATGTTGAACGAAGACTGCGAGCCGGAGTCGAAATCATGGCCACACTTGGCTGGGTCCTGCCGCTGGGACGGCTGAAAAACGTTTTTGTTGGAGGTCTTCGTCCACCAGCTTCCTTTTCCTTTCTTCATGTCTTTTCCTCCGTCTCGTCTCTGTTGTTGTCGTTTATGAGACTCTGTCCCTCTCATGATTTTGCGGTAGTTTAATACTCTTACTCATGACAACATATCTGCCTGAACTGACAAGAGGAGTGCGCTTTGACTGCCAGTCGTGCGGACTTCGATTCCAGTCCAGACACCCGAACCATCTCCTGACAGCACAGATCTCCAGAGTCAAGGCGTTGTTGTAGTTCGGTCTGCATTCTCAGACCGGAGTCGTTGAGGTCCTGAGGAGGAGCGTTGTTTATCGCTTTGACGAAGACGATCCGTGCAGGTGAGTAGTTGGATTTCGGAGTTAGTTGATCGTGCCGGGCGAGAGGAGAACGATAGCTATCGCTTTACAGAAAACTGTTTCAGAGGTCACAGAAAGCTCGCCACAACGGCGGCCTCCGGAGCTGAAGAGTTGGAGGGGCAGGGCCGAGCGGGAGTGCGGAAAATGGGGCACCGATGCAAGGTTTGTGCGCCATTGGTGACCCAGTCTATCCAGGACATGATCGCCAAGATCGGTCAGGCCAAAGCCGCTGGAGCAGATTTGGTCGAGCTTCGTGTCGACCACATTCAAGGTTTCAACCCGCAGACGGATCTCCCGGCTCTTCTTAACGCGAGGACTCTGCCCGCCATCGTCACGTACAGGCCGACTTGGGAAGGAGGAGAGTACGCGGGCGAGGAAGCGCCTCGTCTTCAAGCTCTCCATCTCGCAGCGGATCTCGGAGCCGATTATGTGGATGTGGAGCTCCAGTGCGCTACGGAGTTCATTGCTAGTCGTAAAAGTAAAGCAGAGCAGTCTGGGACGAAGTTCATTGTGTCGAATCACAACTACAAATTCACCCCATCGGAAGAAGAACTTGGAACACTCTACGCAAAAGTAGTGGCTACGGGTGCCGACATCGTTAAACTTGTCACAACAGCTGAAACTATTACAGATGTGGGGAGAGTGCTGCAGTTGCAAGCACGGGCTCAGATTCCCACCATAACGCTGGTGATGGGACCCAAAGGTTTGATCAGCCGAATCCTCGCTCCGAAATTCGGCGGGTTTCTGACGTTCGGAACTCTGGCTTCAGGACAGGAAAGCGCACCTGGACAACCGACTCTAGCGGATTTGATCAAAACATACAGGGTCAAAGAGATCAATGTCGATACCAAAGTTTACGGGATAATCGGCAATCCAGTAGCGCAGAGCAAAGGCCCTCTGCTGCACAATCCCTCCTTCCTTCGTACAGGCCACAATGCCGTGTATGTCCCCCTGCTTGTCGATGATCTCGCAGCATTTCTGAAGGTTTTTGACTCACCTGACTTTGCAGGCTTTAGCGTGACAATTCCTTTCAAAGAGGACGCGGTAGTGTGCGCCGATGAATTGGATCCTGTGGCCAAAGAGATAGGAGCCGTGAACACGTTGGTCAGGAAGAACGATGGCAAATTCGTAGGGTACAACACTGACAGTGATGGCTCATTAAGCGCCATTGAAGATGGTCTTCGGTCGCGTGGGATCCACGGCAGCGGAGCATCTCCTTTGGCTGGGAAGACATTCGTCGTCATCGGTGCAGGTGGAGCTGGGAAGGCTCTGGCCTTCGGGGCCAAGGTGAGGGGTGCGACTGTGATCGTGGCTAACCGTAATTTCCAAAGGGCTCAGGAACTTGCAGCATCGTGTGGAGCTACGGCCATTCCACTCGCGGAGCTAGCAAATATACCACCCTCGCCCGGGATGGTGCTTGCCAATTCCACCTCTGTGGGCATGCACCCGGATGTTGGTCATTCTCCTCTGCCGGACAAAGAAGCTCTGAAAAATTATGCTTTGGTGTTCGATGCTGTATATAATCCTTTGGAGACCAGGTTACTTCGAGAAGCGAAAGAGGCGGGAGCTGCTGTAGTTAGTGGGATAGAGATGTTCATTAGACAAGCTATCGGTCAATTCGAGCTGTTCACCGAGGGGCCTGCTCCTCGAGAGCTGATGCGAAGTATCATCGAGGGCTTTCACTAGTTCTGCCCTAAACTTTTGCAAGAGTGTCCTGAAATCGAACAGACAATTGTCATTATGATTCATACTAGCAGCCATTGGCTCATGCCAGCGGAACGTTGTGAAGGCAGGCACGATTCCTTTTAGCACCAGTCGAAGAAGCAGATGCTGGGTGGAATATTGAGTCTCCTTTCTTGAGATAATGACGAGAATGGTCTGGTCTTGTGCTTAGTTGTTTCGAACTAGAAGTTTCTGGTCATCTTTTCCTTACTCAAGATTCATTCTCAAAGTTAGCCATTGGCAAGGTACTTGCTCTGGAAAGACATGTTCCAGAGAAGTCTAGACACTAGAAGGGTCAAAATTAACGGGTTATTGGTTGTCGGACAAGATCACTTTGAATCAGTTTTGCTTTAATTTCGGCTAGCTCTCATTTTCCAGGGTATTAGTTAGGGTTGAGGAAGTAGCTAGTTTGTGAATAGGGGTCGGGGTTAAGGATATCGTTCTTCATGTAACCAGCATCAAGGTCCAGCTCTGCAGGCCCCAAAATTGCACGTAGTTTACATCAACATCAGAAAGGAAGGCTAGAAAACACTAATTTCCGCATACCCATATACTCGTTATAAGTTGAGAGGTCAGATCCCTTTGAATTACTTGGAGATCGGCATGAGAAAGCAGGAGGAAAAACTATGGAGCACGGAGGATCTAGGAAGGTTTCTCTATCTCCATTGATATCGGCTGGGGTCGAGTATGTTGTCGAACATCTCTTGAGGTAGAGGGTTGGAACTCCATGGATAAGATTCCAGACCACATTCTGTAATGAAACGGTGTTGAGCTCGCTCTCTCGCTTGCCTTGTGTTCTAACGTCGAGAAAGTTACACTCACCAGCATTTTCTCCTGGAGTTAAATAAGTAAGCTCTGGCAACTCGTTTGATATCCTCGTGAGCTCAAATCTGCTGTGATCAAACATCATCGAGCATCAGCATCTGCGAGCATAGCCAAGGACCAAAACGTATACTATAGTTACTCGTAAACTCCTATCATTGATTCAGCTGCATGGTTCCATAAATGATTTCCATCCGTTTTGATTAGGACACGTTAATACTCCGGTTATTATTTCCCAGGACGTGTTGAACTCCGATACTCAGAGGAGCTCCAGCTGCGGGGTGCGATATGTTTCTCTTGCTCGAACTGAACTGCCAGCAAAACGGGTCCAACGGAGTACATTGATCCGCAGAAGAGAAAGAATGTTACTTTTAGAATTATTGGAGACTTTCAGAATCCGAGGAAGTCTCTGAGCTGTCAAAGTTACTCGATGGAATTGGGTGGGAGAACAAGGAGAACATGGGGATCTAGAATCTCCGTGAGCTAGAAGCGAGTCGAGATTCGTTGTAGTGGTTGGCAGTCACCAGTTCACAGTTTTTGGGTACTCACTTGCTAAGGGCATCGGTGTAGGTAAGTACAGCCAGCGATAGTGGCTGGCCACGAGTAGTCTATATATTTCTACCCAAATGGCAAAAATCGAGACGATGGGACGCAACATATTTCATGTTTCATTGCTCGTTTTAGTGATCATGGAGAGGCTCGGGCCTTGTTCGAGATGACTCTGTTTGGGTCAGACCGAGAAGAAAAAGCACACAATCTTCGAACGGAAACTCGAGCATGGACCGTACAACCTCAAGTACTGCGGCAGCAGGTGGTACCAACCGGTACCACCCTATCGATTTCTTCCTGAACTTTTCCTGCTCGATTTACTATCGATAGAAGAACTCGTGATTTAGTGCAAGCCGCCCAAATAAGCAGATAATGAATAGCCTATTTACTGCTATTTCAGAGGTAAGTAATTCCTCCTTGTACCAGCAATCTGATGATCCATCAAGATATTTGGGGTCATCTAAGTCTATAGATCTATCAACCGCACATCGAGCAAGAGTTGAGAACTTGGCTGTAAAGAAGTCCTCGTTCATTCCACTCTATAAAATTCACCAAACACTTGGTAGTAGGTCTATGGTAGGTGTACTTGTAGTTCTGCATGTCCAGCTGGCTCCATCAACCGTTAGCACTCAAAGAACTACAGCACCGAGGAAGATCTTACTTATGTACTACTTCAGATGCAGGTATCATTTCTGACTGCTAGATAGATTTCATTCGTCTACATCCGGAACTTGCTGGTTCCATGATAGTTGTCGTATTAACCTCTGTGATGTGTTTTGTAGGGTTTACAATCACTTCTACAGACGAGCTTCACTAAAAAATTCAGATGATCTGAAAGATGATAAGTTGTCGTTTCACTGTAAAGTGGGAGTGGTTGTTTTCCCTCGCTCATCGGTCCCAAAGTTTCCTCTTCGACCAAGATCGGGAACCAAGCCCGCCTAGACCGAGACATCATATGCGCCGTAGTAGTGAGGAAAGTAACGATGAGAGCTCAGAATCTTCTGGTGTTGAGAACGTCCAGCTACAGGAGCATCCTGCTTTTCACAGTTTTCTGACTTTACTAGCCTTAGAATGTTGTTTCGGAGGCCAACAATTGATGCTTAGGTCAGAAAGTGACAGCAACCTTACAGGAGTTGCAAAAGCTTCCGTAGAATTAACTGCGGGGCGAGTCTGATCCTTTTAATCAGAATGACTTTGATTGTCCAGCTTAGTTCTGTCCGGCACGTAGGATGACCTCTAAGCGTCTACCACCTAAACTCCAACCTCGAGTATGTATCCTCTCACCTGCATAATTCATAAGATACTGGCAACTTTTCTGTGGTGCACCAGTTTGCATTTAATCTCTTCAATTTGTTTTGAGATTGACAGGAGCTTCGGATCAGTGGACAAGAGATGAAATGATCCGGAACTACGAGCTGTTAGGAGTTTTCTGCAAACACGTAGGGTTGGACTTGAGAAAAAACCTTCCAACATTCAGCATGATCGAGGCTTCGATCTTGTATTTGACAGTTCCTGCACTTTGAAGGACTAATCGACTCCTTGAAGACGTTGAAAATCTTTCAAATAGTCAAAAAGAGGGAGACGAGTTCTTTTCACAGCAGGAATCAGTTTTCCACCAAGGCGAGGTCCTTGGTATCACTGAAGCCTATAGATAAAGAGTGGAACACACCGTCATTTCTATTATGGGTAATACTAATGAGTTTTCTTCCGTATGGTGGAAAGCCTCAACACCTGGACAATGGTACCGCCAGAAAGCTTCAGAATAGTACAGGAAGTAATCTCTGATGTGCTTCAACACCTACCAGCACATTTCAGTAGAAACAGCGTACGACATAGCCTTCACACAGTAAAGATGACCCCAGTTTCCTTCTAGTAACATTCGAACTTGGACGCACGTCCAGCCCATAAGCAATATGTCCAGAATAGTCTTGAACCGCAATCTGCTAGAAGTAGTGACCTACATGCATGCTGTGGAATCCCCGTAGTTTCTAGAGTGGTCCTCATATACATCTTACTTATGTGATATTCTTGTCCACAGGCTGAGTTATATAAGCTGAGCGTTCTAGTTCCTTTGCGAAACAATAAGATTGGAAATATGGACCATGAGCGTTCAGCGTAATACGCATCTTATGACTACCATTTGCATTATAGCGGTGCGAAGCGGTGGTTTGTTCGCGAACTAGCGCTCCGAGCCTTCTACTGTATAGCGTTTTGTATAGTAGGTAATGTGACAGGTAAACTTATGCTTGGTTTGAGTTTTAGAAAACCTCAAACCCAGCCTACACCGTCAGTTATGAGCTAGTAAGTTCAGGTTAGTTACAAGTCACAAGTCAATCATCAGAGAAATGAAGTTTCGGTTTGATTCTAATAGATCCATACAAGACTTTTATAGTCGAAAGAGCTTTCCTCGCAATCAGAATCCTGTAGGGGTGTATGAAAGTCATTCTTATATAAATTGGAGTTAGCCTACACACGCCAACAAGACTTTCGATGCGTAAGTTCTGACTCGGATATCGGAGGTCATAAATTGCCGACCTAGAAATCCAGCTTTGAGGGATTTTGCTTGCCATCATATGAGTTCTGGTTTACCTTCCTAGTAGGATATGATGTGAAAGATATGATATGATGATAAAAAAGATATTCACCTCATGTACACTTATGTTCTAACCCTTCCGGCGGGAAGGGTTAGAATATAAATTAATGTCCTCATAAAATGACACGATTTGAGAATTAGTGTCTCGTACTTATCCTCCTAGCAACGCATCAGCTCGGACTCCACTTATGGTTTATATCCGGATGAGTTGGTTACTTCGAGACTGGTTAACATATATCACTTATGAATCAATTCAGTTTTTTATAATAACTTACTATACTATATTTTTATAACATTTACATGATTTTTTTAAGAGAAACAAAATTCACTTTACAAGGTCATGAGAAGGATATGATGTGAAAGTTTTTTCCTAACAAGCAGCATCAACACCTTTTTAGTAACTCAATAGCAAGAGTAAAAGCTGAAATCTCGGAGCGGTTTTCATGCTGACGTGTGTGGTCCGATCAGTGTAGCATCTCTAGGTGACACGCAAGTACTTTATGTTGTTCAAGATGACCCCAGTGGTTACTGTTGTGTTTACTTCAACCAATATAAATCTGAAGTTTTTGATTATTTTAAGAGTCTGGAGAAGCAAATAGTCACTGATCACTACAGACCATTAGGTGGTAAGAAGATCCATAGTGATCAAGGTGGTAAGTATATGAGTAAGCATTTTGTAGCATACCTTCAAGGACCTGCATCACACATGAGTTGATCGCATCATAGTCATCGGAGCAAAGCGAAAGAGTGGAGAGGGATAATCGCACGATTGTTGAAGCTGTTATAAGCATATCACTCGCGACAAAATTATCATTGAATTTGGATGGAAGTTGTTAACACGACAGTGTACGCTTGTGAGATCTAGTGAAGAGGAAAATGCAAGAAAGTAGAGCAATGATTTTCCATGAACGCAACTAATTTCAGGATCAATGTAACATCTTGAACATGATGTGGTATGAAAATACTACTCAATGATGATCGTGTAGTGCGCATGGATGTCATTTGGCAGACCGACTGATTTGACATCACTGTCGAGGATACTAACTAGAGAAGCAAAAGAACGCAAAGTTTGTAGTTTGTATTTAATGTTCATCATGCATGTCAATGAGAGATTCCAAGACATTACTTCTTGAAGAACCATCTGATCGTGCGAAGAGAGCATTAGCCGGATCGGAGGTCAAGCCCAAGCAAGACACTGAGGACAAGAAGAAAGAAAAAGCTTGGCAAAATCCATTCTACAAGACTTGGAAGAAGAAAGGATTATCGGAGGATGATACTTCTTCATCAGCTGTAATTAGGAGAAGATGATCTCTCAATGCACGAACTGTGAGCAAATGATACAGTCCCTCACTATCACCAAGAGGGCATCCAAGTCCTAAAGACACAAACCTAGGTGGGGCATCTAGAAATGAGGCACACTTGGGAAGTCTGACTACATTTTTTGATCAAAATGTACCTTCGTATCAGAATTTATTCCATGATCTGCTAGTTCAAGAAGTAGTTAAGACTATGGAAGAGAGGAGACTAACTAAGAGTTGTTTGAGTCAATTTCAGCTATCAACAAGGAGGAAAGTGATGATGAGGAAAAAAGATTTTTTCCTAGATTGTTATGCAAGAAGACCCGAAGCTGGTTCAACCACGAGAATAGTCGACCCATCAACATTGATACTTGACCAAAACTCAAGGTTTGATTTCTTGCACGATACTCATGTTTTTAGCAAGTTGAGTAAAGTTCCGTCTTTTACACAAGATAGAGTTCACAGCACGCTAAAATCCAATCCAAGTTTTTAGTTCTCGTTAGACAACTTCTAGCACACAGATCTAAGAAACTTATAAAGATTGTAACTAAGATGAAATCCTCGGCAGCGACGTAAAAAATACAAGAGCATATGTAATGTCTTAGGATTTCTCCTTTACACCATTGTAGCATAAAAGATTTTGTTCCCCAAGAAGATTTACACTAGTTACACTATTCTAAGTTCTAAGATCTGACCAAACTCACAAACACATTGGTTTTGTCCAAAAGTTTCTTCTAACTCACACAATCACGCAACTTCCAGACTCTCCAAAAGGTGCTCTGCAATGTAACACACGACTACTACTTCAAATATACCACAAATGTACATTGAGAAGACCGGGAAGATAATTACTGGACCCTTGCCAGACTTCCAGTCTTCTCAAGTCTGCTTCCAAAAGTGAATCTCGTCTTCTGGTGGTTCAACTCTACTTTTGGCATCCTTAGAGCACTGCCACTGCTAGATAGATGCCAATTACTATTCTACACAACAAACTCCTACAAAGAGGATGTTCCGCTTCTTTGGTCCAGCTGAGGCTTCCAGAGGCTCACACCTCCTGGGATGGTCTCTTCTGGAATTCTGAGAGTCCATAAGTCCGTGTCATAAACTCGGGACTCACTGTACCACACAATGCAAATCATCTTTGCGAATGCTCCGCTGATTAGATCAATCACATGGTGTCTGTCCCCTGTAGCATTCTCAGGCTTCTGTCTATTGAAATGGTCTTCTGACTGCACTACAACAATACTCTACATCCAATGATGCTAGCACAAGACTTCTGTAACCGGGTAGAAGATAGAATGAAGATGGGAAGATGATAGAGAGAAAAGAAGAATAGAAAAGAATAAAATGAGAGAGAAGGTGAGAAATAAATCTTTTGATAGGCTTCTAGTTCGGATCCTGACTAACAAGCCATCTTGTAGTAATATGAGAGAGAAGACTAAACACATACTTACAGTCACACCGTCTTCTTGTTGAGGATGACGTCTTCTGATGTGGTAAGAAGCAATCCGTCAGCTTCTGTTTATCTTAGATTTTCTTCCTGAGCCAACCTGGAGTTAACTACCACTCACTGTCCTTTTGGCAAAATGGGCTTTGTCGCGTCAGTTTGGGTACCCCGGTTAGGTTGACCGGGGTGCCGTTAGGACGAGTTGGTGAGAGAGCCCACTAGAGGTATACTTCGCAAGTAGGGCTTGGAGGCCTTAGTTCTTCAAGTTGAGCCTTCAAGCTCCTAGCTATGGTGGATAGTCTTTGTGAGTGCAATCTGGAGTCTCTACGAGCATAGTGGATTTGGCTCGACTTTAGTGATTGTTTAGTGTCCGTTGACATGGTGGAGTGAGTACGTACCGTTTATCACTTGATTGTGATACAGTTGTCTATTTGTATGACATCGTCCATTACACAAACCAAATGGCATTTGGTTATATGCGTAAGTTCAAAGATCACTCCTCTTCTCTTATTGATACTTGGTTGTATCCAGAATACTCGTCTAGGAAGTTGTAGAACTCATGTCCTGCTACTTGATCTAACACAGAATCTGTAAATAGCAAAAGATGATGGTCTTCTTAGTGACCAAGTTCAATTTCTAGAAGTCTTGACACATCCTGATTTTATCTATCTATTTCTTGAGAACGATGACAATTGGAGCCACCCACTCACTACTAAGCACTGGGAAGATAACTCCTGCTTTCAAATACTGATCAATTTGATCCTTCACAAGAAGAGAGTACTTGGGATTGAGTCGATACTATCTATGACTTGCAAGAACAGCACCTTCCAACAAGTCAATTTGATGTTCTCTCAATTCCTTAGGTATGCCCTTCATGTCTTCTATGATTCATGCAAAGACATCTTGAAACTTTGTCAAGAGTTCTCTGAAGTCTTCCATCTGCTGGCCCTCGATTACCTTGGAAAGCTTCAGCTTCTTCCTTGGGACAATTTCCATATCCTGAAGGTCGTCAGGATTCACCATTCTTTCAATGTGGTTGTATTCATTGATACTGAAATATTTCAGTTTCGGGGCTACTTCCAGATCTGACTCAGCTTCTAACTGATCTTCCGAAGAGAAGACCGTACTTTCGTCTTTTGGAACCTCTTCTTCTGAAATCTCATAGCACTCAATGTATCCGCAGTCACACCACATCATCTTCTTCTAGGATATCTGTATCACACAAGTAATGTACCACAAAGTCATCCTCTCTCTTGTCATTGACCAAAGATGTGGCTGAGTCTTCTGATGTGTATCCCTAAGTGGTAGAGGGGATCTCACCTTGATGTCCAATCTTCATCCAAGAGAGGGAGACTTTAGACTTCTCCCCATGCTTGGATGTAGGGTTAAGAAATCTCAAACAATGTCTTCTCCAATCCATATTTACATTTGCAGCATACAGCAAAGGTCTTCTTATTAAAAACCTGATATCCAATCTTAGCCACAGGTCGCAAGATATTACACACTTGCACGCATATTTGGACACTCCATATAACTCACCCCTTTGATTGTTTAGAGCGCAAAGTACCCAACCATGGTTCTTTTTTATTGACCATTGTTCCTTCTCATACACCTCCTTTGAAATAATGCTGATTTCCGACCCATGATTCACAAGTGCATGTATCGATTTAGAAAGCCCTCCAAGTCGAACATGCATCTTCGTTGTTGCAAGTGTCCAATGTCTCTGTCTGAAGTCACTGTTTGTGCTTGACTTTTCTTCTTCGAATTTATCGTCTTCATTCTCAACAACAGCAAGACCTGCAACTCATGCTTCATACTCGGCATCTTCGAATCCATCAAAGTCAATAGCATCCACCACTCCAATCATCTGACTAGTTACTTGCTCTGCCAGCACCTGTCTCTTTCTTTTCATGATATTCAATTGTCAACTCATGAAACTCTCTTTTTGCGATACCAAGTATCTCACGAAGAGAAAACTCAACTCTAGCATCTATAATGTGTTGCTCCAGAACAGTACGCAAGTATGTTGTTGTTCTGATGTCTGCAACCAACTTGTAAGTTGGAGCGTTCTCTTTCTCTTGTGTTGTAAATCTCTTTCCCGTACTGTATCAGTAGCAATAGCTTCATATGAGGAACCTTGTACATATTTCATATGATCTATTGCATGTGGTGGAACTGTAGAGACAAAAGGTATATCCTCTGCAGTAAAAAATCTACTAGTTAGTATGAATCTAGATGGTGATGGCTCCACTGCTCTTCTCTTTGTAACTTTTCGACGATCGTCATCATCAAGTGCTCTTGCATCTAAGTCAGAAGCATCCTGCCATCTCTTGTCCTCTACAATTGCATCTTATTCATTGCTTGCTTCCCAAAACGTTCGAATAGAAGTTACATCTACACGATCTCTCCATCCTATAGCTCTCCTAATATTTTCTGCTCTTCATCATTCCAACTGAAACTTTAGCAGCCTGCTCAACCATAGTTGGATTAGAGCGCACTTCAGCTCTTCCTGTTTATACATAAGCTTCTGCGAAGCTCACAATCATTATTGTAATGTTCACATCAATGACTGATGGAAGCAAACTCCTCATTCCTCCTCTTCCAAAATGCGTGTTCAGAGGTTATCTAGTGGCGGATAGATGCAACCTGTTGTTTTGATAGTTGATCACGTCCTCTCGCAAGACAACCGCTAAGTCTTGACAATCTCCTCTGATATGGACTATCACACCAAATACATCTCCTGGTAAAGATTCCTCCTACAAGTCCAGCACTTGATGCTGTTGATCGTTGATCTCTCTTCGGATCTGCCATCTCAACTCTTAAATCTCTCAACTGTTGAGTCAGCTCTTCAATCATGTTATGTTGATTTGATTCTCAACATGTCGATGTCTAAGACCTCTTTGTGTTGGAACATGCACTATAGGTGCTTGAAAACTCACTACATGTACATGTGGAACTATAGGAGGAACTACTGAGACTTGAGGAACTACTCGTTGTTCTAGCAAGGTCACTGTATCTTGTTGTCCAACTACTGTCATCTTGTCACGACGTTGTCTAGCAAGAGTAGATATTGCTTCTTCTACTCTTCTCCAATCAGATGTAACTCTTCCCTCTGCTCCACGGTCAGCTAACATGAAACAAAATCTATTTGTATAAATTCATCTATAGTCCTCAAGAACAACTATGTCTTCCTAGCATCCAACGTCAAACTTTCCAGACCTGAAAGCTGCGAGTACCTCTTATCAAACTCACGGATCAACTCTTCCATGTCCATGGTACGTCCAGGCTGACACTCTACCCAAAACCCAATCAAGGAATGTCCTACTGGTGACTCTATCAAAATCTTCTTCTAGAAACTCCTCCTTGAGTGCACTTTTAAAAAGAGTCCATCTAGATGTCTTCTATGTATACTTCTCACTTTCTCCCTCAGTTCAAGAACAACAGTCGACTCAAAACTCAAAATTACGTCAACTTCAGATGCTCTCACCAGTTCCATTTCAATCACATACTCCCGCAAGTACCGTAACGTCTCTATCATCAAATCACGCACATCGATCAACAATTGCTTGTAGAGCCTTTGTTGATTTCTGCTAAGCTCTTCCAATTGCAGTTTGCTGTTGAATCATAGCATCCAACGCTTGAAGAATCTGAGTTGTATCAACAGCAGGTTGTGCACTTGTCACTAGAGCTACATTAGGTACCTCTTGAGGACCACACCATCTTGATCAAAGTCTCTTGAACAAAAATACCTTGAGCAACAACAACACCTTGAACGACAGCACTATGGTCTTTCTTCCTCATTCAAATCTAACAAATTCTCCAAATCAATCACTACAAGCTCTCAGTGGAAGCACCAGATGTCACAGAGAGAGTCTTTCTTGAGGAGCGTGGGCCTCCTTACTGTTATTGACTGTGAGAGCGATCAAAAGAAAAATAGACCGCTACTTGTGAT
This sequence comes from Asterella californica, assembly GCA_036924285.1. Lineage (NCBI taxonomy): Eukaryota > Viridiplantae > Streptophyta > Marchantiopsida > Marchantiales > Aytoniaceae > Asterella > Asterella californica. Next base: position 3,340,040 of record JAYKYS010000013.1, read on the forward strand.
CAAAACTCGAATACGGTCTCTTGCATCCACCAAGATCAATCGAACACTTAAATATGTGCAAATAAGCTTTTCAAGATTCAAGAAACTTTATTCACGTCTTAACTTCAGCATCAATGTCCTCGATGATAAAAATTCTCCTCTCTCTCTTGCACACCAGTCTCCTCTCTTTCTTTAATTCTCTATAATGTCTCTAAACTACCTCGATTTACTTAAAAAACAAACCCTTTGCTAAGCAGCCCCCTAACTAAGATGAAATCTTTATGTCCTTATACACATTTACTTATCAAACACCCCCTAGCTAAGATGACCCCTATGCATCAACCCAAATTATGAGTCAAGCTACGATTTTAGAACCTAAGCCACCGCTACAAGACCACCCCATAAGACTTACAACCCTCCCATAACTATATCATGTATCTCTCAACTCATAATCTTGGTTGCATGTGGAGGCTTAGGTCAAAAAATCCACGTTTAAGGAGGATACCAATCCTCCTTCCTTAGATGTGTAAGCCACACACTCAACATAGACTCCCATCCATGAGATCAACATATTGAGATAGAAAACATCAGCCAGGAGGATTTGATCCAAGAACCTTCCACTGAGATGGCTCTTGTTTCCATTTAATAAAGTAAAGAAACTTGTACACAAGCTTACAAAACTTGCTTTTATCTCCTTTGCTAGCTTTTCGGGTGTTACTTCCACTATACATCTCTGTTTTTAGTAACAAAAGAATCAAAACTACACTACTCAAGAACACCTACACGATGCTATCATCAGATAATGAATCAAGTCATCAGTGGAAAATAATAAAGTTTCCTCTTTTGTTACTTTCTTAAACTAGAAATAATGCAAACATCTACATATAACCTTATTCCGCATAAGTGAAAACACGTACCTGCTCTAATCAAAAAGAGCTTCCACCTGGTACCTTCGTGACTTCTTAGTAGTTCTTTGGAAAATAAGCTAAGGGATAGCTTGTCTAGCTTGGCCCTAGCTTAGCACTTGCTCAGCTTAACAAGCTCCATGTCAGCTTCCTTTACAACTACGTATACAGTGGAAGAAAATTTCTTTTGTTATCATCTTTCATTGTATAGACTATCATACCACACTACACCGTTGTAAGAGTTTTGTTGAATGTGGTTCGAAAAGTTTTGTCCAAAAGCATCCGCGATCATTGTTCACAACATCTTTGGGTCAATGTGAGAGCACGGTATGACAAGGATGTGGAGAAGATGTTCATCAGTTTGGTATATGTCAAATAAGAAATGGAATAAGTGGATTGATACAAATCATTTCGCATTTGATATCATTTGGTTGATTTATACCTAGCTATATAAGCTAATCATGTGTTGTATTATGAGTGTATTGAAGTGAACTTTGTCATATGAAGACACTGCTGAAAGTAGACATGTATACAACATATTACCACAGTCAGAAAACATCAAATGAACCCTAGTATTGTATTATACGGACCGATAGAGGGAATGGAAATGAAGCCATGCTTGTAGATGTTTGAGAGTCGACTCTGGTTAGATGACATCTGGTGGCTGCTTCCTACTTACATTATTCTGGCTTGGCTCAAGCAAAAGATGCGAGATCTGACTAATATCAACCACCAACGAACTTCTATAAGTAAACTCTAAGACTTCATATTAGTGCATCATGAAGTAAGTATATTATCTGTAAGGTTAGAAGCTGAAGACAAGAACCACAAAAAAGCACCTACTACTGTTTACGGTTTTTGGTGTTTGATACTTGTGGTGTCTGAATTCGTTTAATTTTGTGAAACATGTTTAACCTTCTATTGGAAAACTTGAGAAGCTCAAGTCGCATTGAAGCAGAAGCAGCCAACTATATACGTAAGATCCTTGCTAATTTGTGGGTTCGGTTGGCATTTCCTCTACAACGATATGAGAAGGTTGCATCGAACGTTGTAGAGTCAGTTAACTCTACTTTAAAGATTATTAGACAATATGATCATTTTTGTGTCTTATGCGAGTTGTGGACATATATCATGTCTACCTTTGTGAAAAAAAAATGACTACACAGACTATGATGTCTTGGCACCATTAGCCTAAGATAGATATGATGAAAATGAATTTACGGTCAATTCATCTGCCATGTCTCAAATGACAACATAACTCTTGTCTAGAAGACTATGGCACGAAGAAATATGTAGTATGACATGGTAATATACCAATATGTGGTTGCTTGAGTTGCAAGAGATGTGTTGACCTTGTGTCCTTTCGATGATTTGAGACAATGAGTCCACAAGTAATCTTATACGACACGTCGATCGGGTGTGAGGATTTATGCAAGGTCCATATCTCCAACAATCACTACTGACTTAATGCTTGGGTTTGATTGTGCTCCACCTCTGATTGCTGTTAAGAAAAGGAGACATCGAGTTGTTCAAATTCCTAGTGGTGTTCTTCAGACGAGATGGAGCGAAGGACGTGCACTTACAATTGACATTGCATATCTTAATGGAATGAAGAGGATCAGATGAGTAACAAGTCAGGAAAGACTCAACAGAACCCCACAGATGCAGAGTCATCCACAATGCTCCTCCAAGTTTTGGTGGATGGTGGAGTCCATGTCCCAAGCACAAGTACATGTCCACCTCGTTTGAACTCACCAATCCTAAGTTTTCTCCCACAACATAGGTGTTCGGTGTGCAAAGCTGTAGGTCAAGTGCGCTTGCACTTAGCGAGTTGTTCGGGAGAACCAATTCATAAAGACCAACCTCTCCAACCACCGGGTTGGTAGAGATCGATGGGTTGACATTGTTAATGATACTGGTCTAGACTATAATGAAGATATTGCTGAGTTGACCGAAGAAGAGGACGAGGATTCAGAGAGCAATTTGGACGGAGCGGTCATCTATGACATAGACATTGAGGGTATGGCTCTAATGTTCACTGACTTCTAAGGATATGCTACACCTCTCATGTGTGTTGCGAGTGTGGATGATATAATCTTTAGTTCTCGAGTGTACCAATGATGCTATCCAATATACAAAGTCATGTTTTCGCTTCCTCCTCTCTAATGAAATTAATTTTTACTTCTAGTCTCACAGGGCTATATGCGGACTATTTGATTGGACAAGTTTGAGTCTACCAAAATGGATCATAGATGGATTTGAGCTTAAGACTTGAAGTACGTAGTCATACCTTTCATCGCATTGTGTTCCATATAAAAGAATGGGTTCGTGTTTATGCAATCTCGTGTGATGTAAGAGATAAAATGAGCGCATGTCCTCGTAAACTTTTCACTAGAGTGTTGTGTTGTGAGCTCTCATGGTATCTAGTCTATATATGTAATACTTCTATTAATCGAATGTTATACTTGGAGGCACTTTCCTTCAATTTTTGGTATAAACATTATCCATATTTAAATTCACATCGTGATTGTCTACACTTTTTCTCTTCAATGTCATTATTACTCATATAAACGCTAATAGTTTTTTAGGTGACTTTGGAACGGTAGTGACTTAATGCTCTCTCGGTGGACAGCACAACGATCGAGATCATGTTATATATGGTAAATAACTATTGATCTCCACTTTACTGCCGATGTCATGCTCCTAACCATACCCCTCGTGCAGAGAATGTGTACATAAAGATTTGACCGATGAAACAATACACAATCTCCTGAAGTTTAGATCGAGGTAGACGCGGTGAGTTTTTGTTTCGCTCAGTCATTCGCAATTAACTCTTTTTATCTAATGTGAGTTTTGTATCTCAAGTTTTCTTTCGATGCACCTTGTGCACTCACACTATGGCTGATTTCATTCGAGTGCATGAAAGCTCTGTTCTGGACAAGCCGAAGTCGTGACCATCTCTTCGAGCTTCATGGTCGTGTCAATCCGATGAAACTCTCTATCCTTATCACTCTGGTCAACAGTCTTTCATGTACTACTTTCATGTACTACTTTCATTGTCGACTCTTACCTACAAATATTTTACTTTGTTAAGTTGCCACCACTAAATCATCTGCAGCTTTCTTCAACTGCATATAAGTGTCAAGCATATTGGACATCTTTTTAACATCTCTTCTAGCATGATTGTAATCTTTGTTGGTTTTTCTTGTAATGGAATCGTGCATCGATGCAAACGTCAGATTTCAAGCTACAAAACACCTTCTTGAGCTTCGTCGATGCTCTCACTTTCATGACAAGATAAAATGTTGTCATGCTACGTGACGTCTCATACAGTGAAACAGATCTCCAAAAGACACTCGAGTCACATTTCCATAAGAAGTTGCACTCGAGCTTACCAAGCTGAGCAAGAGTTAAATTAGGGCTGAGCTAGACAAGTTGCTCTCTAGCTTGAGTTAAAATATCACTTTGAAAAAGAGTGAAAGTACCGGAATGTGGAGCTCTTTGAGGAGAATGACCTTGTACCTTCAATTGTAAGAAGTAGTATTCTATGCAATAGTTAGTGCAGTTTTTAAGTTATGAAAAATGTAAAAAAGAGAAATCCGTCGATTCTAGCCCGTGACTAGGATCCACAATTTGAAAGTATAAGTGCGTAGGTGTTAGTGAATACTATAGTTTTGACTTTTCATTCACTAAAAATGAATCTATACAGACAAGTTGACATAGAGAAAGTTAGTAAAGAATGTAGAAGTAACTTCCTTTAAGTTTAAGTATGACTTTAATTCTTTTTTTAATGACAACAGAGATCATCTCAGTGGTAGAGGTGTCCACCTAGGAAAAAGAGGTCTCAAAATCAAATTCTCCTAGCATGTGTTTTCTATTTCGACATGTTGACCTCCTGGATGGAGTCTATGTTGGATATATAGTTACGTCTTGCATATCTAAGGACGAGAGATCGGTATCTCTCTTAATCGTGAGCTTCTTGACCTAAGCCTTTGCATGCCATTTTGGTTATAGGTCAAGAGTTATCTGGTGTAGCTATGAGGGGGAGGGAGGTTGTAAGTCCTATGAGATGACTCCGTAGTTGTGATTTCGTCGATATTTGATGGCGTATGTTATAACAGAAGTAGTATCAAGATCGGCATTAGGAGCTGAGAAATTTTTGATAAGCAATGGTCTAGCTTAGCAAGGGGTATGCTTGTTTGATTCACAAGTTTGTTTATAAAGACCTTAGCTTAGTTGGAGGGTTGCTTAGCTGAGGTGATGCACTGCGTGATTAAAAGTATTGTGTTTTTTGTTGCCATGCCACTTTGGTTACAGGTCAATAGTTACTTAGTGCAACGATGAGAGACGGTAAGCCTTGTGGGGTGGTTCCATAATTATGATTTCGATCAGTTAAATGACTTGTACTATAATAGAAATGATATCAAGATGACATCAAAAGTTTGAGGAATTTTTAATAAGAAAGGGTCTAGCTTAGCAGTGGGCTTGCTTGTTTGATACGTAGTTTGTTTGTAAAGATTCTAGCTTAGCTGGAGAGGTGCTTAGCTAGGATCTTAGTTAAGAAAAGTGCCGCACCGTACGATTAAAGTTATTGTACTTTTTGTTGTGTTGTCAAGGAGAGCCGTCGACGCATATGAGAAGAAAATAAGAATTGAAGGGATCGGATTTTTGAGATTTTCAAGTGTGAGAAGATTGTAGGAAGGACGAAGGGACCGGTATCCTCTGTAATCATGGATTTCTTCACATAAACCTCCGCATGTCACTTTGATTATAGATCAAGAGTTACATGATGCAACTACGAGGGGCTATTGACCTTGTGGGGTGACTGCATAGCTGTGATATTGATCGACATTGGATGACGTATACTATAACAGATGACATCAAGAGTCAAGAAATTTTAATAAGCAAGGGTTTAGATCAGTAGGGGGTTTGTTTGTTTGATACACAAGTTTGTTTATAAAGACCTTAGCTGAGCTGGAGGGGTGCTTAGCTAGGGTGTTAGTTAAGAAAAATACCACATCCTTTGATTAAAGATATTGTACTTTTTATTGCCATGCCACTTCAGTTATAGATCAAGAGTTACTTGATGCAACTATGAGGGGCTGTAAACCTTATGCTGTGATTTCGATAAACATTGGATGGCATGTACAAGATGACCTCAAGAGCAGAAAAAAATTTAATAAGCAACAGTCTAGCTTAGCAGGGGGTTTGTTTGCTTGACACGCAAGTTTGGTTATAAAGATCCTAGCTTAGCTGGAGGGGTGCTTAGCTAAAGTTTTAATTAAGAAAAATGTCGCATCATGCGATTAGAATATTGTACTTTTTGTTCCCAAGGAGAACAATCGACACGTACCGGAAGAAGACAAGGATTGAAAGGATCAAATTTTTAAGATTTTCAAGTGTGAGAAAGAAGAAAAATAAAGAATTGGGAGTATGGATTTCATCTATTGTTATATTTGGAAATAAATCTGCTTTCTGATGAATGAATATTGATCTTATTGAGTAAAGATCGATTGTCAGACAAAAATAGATATATGTGGAAAACTTTGGTTGTTGTAAGCAAGCTGGTTGGCTCTTGTCTTCTCATTCAATCTATATTGTCATAATTAGTTCGCCCTTCCTGAGAAAAACTCTCCTCCACAATGTACATTGTGAAAAATCAATCGTCGTGTCTTCGACAGCATCGTTGAACTCTTCAGGTCTTTCGATTTCAAATACTATATATCGATTTGGTTTTGAGTTCAATCTGATCTTTAACTGTCAATATCCATCACATACTTCATTCAACAACATCTCTTATTGTTCGGCTGGTAACATCTCGAAATCATTTGCACTCAAGCCTATCGATTTCTCACCTACACTCCACACTAAACAAACCGACAATGCTTGTTCATCTGGATGCTTCACTGATTGATCAGTTAGCGCCAAGTGAAAATGATTTTGTCTCTTTGTACCCCTCCGACCGCATGAATGCCAAGTTATCCGTTCGCCCCTGAGAATTGCGTGACTAAATAGAAACTTTCGTGTGGGTACAATAACGATCTCTCCTTGTGCTTCACTATTCTTTGAATTCTCGCTTCAACCCACACGTTATGCACATTTTCTATGCGCTCTTTGATTTTGAACACATTTCTCGCAATCTTATCCAATGTCTAATGCTCGATAGCTCCTCTTGCACTCTCTTTCGACCTCCGAAATAAACACTGACGTTTGATCTCCCGTCTTCTAAACTCTTGTCAGTCTCTCGCATTGCTCATTCTCTCTATCCGTGCTCGTGTCTGTGCAGTCGTCTCCTAACTATGATTCTTGCACTATCCAGTCGACCGGAGTGCCAAACAGGTTCTAGCCGGTTGGAGGACTGAGGAAGTAATTTTCTACTTAGAGGGAACCAAAGAACTATATTGTTCATACAAGGGCCTGAGGGAGTAAAAAGCTGCGGAGCGTACCTCTCCTATATTGATATATCCCTAGCATATCGAGTAAAGATAGGGTCCCCAGGGATGTGTTTTACATTTACTTGCTGCTTTAGGTAAGGTCACAGTCCCCAGTCCTTTATCTTCTTTTAATCTTTTATCTTGTACAAAAGATAGCGCTAGATCTGCTTATCATTTCGATATGTCCATCTCGGTATTTCTTTATTTATTTCTTGAAATTGAGAGTTTTTATCAATTTTTATATGCAGATCACTGCCGGACGACGAATATTCCTTGAGATTTCGCGTTACGCGTTTTGCTAAAACGTCCGGTTGAAAAATTAGTTCCTAGAGAACTCCATCAAAATAGCCGGTTACAGGCCGCCCGTAGTCCTAATACTCCTAGTCCGGGTTTAAATCTTAGAATAGAAATGAGAGTTCACTCTGTGGGGCAGCGGATCGGATGCGGCGGCAACCTCTTTTTCTTTCCTTCACAGTCAATTGCAGTTCTCCAAGTGTTGGACTTTGCAAGGGATGACAGATGTCGAAAACCATGGCAAGAGATGGAGAAGGTCTCGAAGCTTTCAAATGCTTCCTTACCCATTTCTGCATAGCCGCTAATTGCAAATCTTTGCAAATAATTCAGTGCACTCAATGTTGGTGTAAGTGCACCATCTCAAAGGACGAAATCAGCTTCCGCAGAAAACTGACGTTTTAGCATGACTGTCGTTACATTAGAGGTCGTCATAACAGGAAATAGAGTGTATGTAGATTGATTCTTTATGTCAATCATAAGTTTCATAACCATATGCAGAACGATGTAAAGATAGTTCATCCTCTGCGAGAGGCCGTTAAAACTAGAGAAAGATTCTGTAAGATCCAATATTGACCAGTAGGTCTGATGATTTGTAACATACTGAATCCTGGTAAGATTAGGAAGTTTGGAGATTCATGGAGCTCGTTGACCGTAAGGCGTGTAGAAAAGAAAATTTCTCGTGTTCCGATCTTCAGTCTTGGTAGGTACGTAGTTATCATCTCGGTTCCCAGGCTATTTGCATAAGTTTTGAACTGAAATTGCATTTTCAGGGGACTTTGAAACAAGTCAAGCTTCCTTGGTTTCCTTCGTAACCGTGTGGAAAGATTGTTGTTAAGTCTTCCTGATTGTGCTGCGCACGTTAATGGCGAATCTTCTCTTGGTCGAATCCTGCTCAACATCTCCACCCGCTTTCCTGAATCAATTGTGTCGACAGTGTAGCCAAGCGGCTGGGGAAGAATTGATGAAGGTTTTATCCTTGTGTTACATCGTCCTCTATTCTGCCTCTTGCTCCAGGTCCATCTTACTCTTACATCTCTGCAAAGTTTAAGTTCTCCAGTGCACCTTCCCAAACTGTCAGTCCAGCGTTGCTATTCCTCCTTCAGACTTCCACACATGGTAAGCTGTAGCCCCTTCAACCTTCTGAACCTGCAACTTTACCCCGGCCATGGCCTTCGACCTTCCTCATCACTTTGATCTTCTACTTGGTTAAAGGATCCGTTCAGTTTCGCTATGCAATTCCTCAATGAAGGCTTCTAATACTGACACTGCGCTGAGAAGGCACTCCTCAGGTACTGCTATTCGGGAGCGCGAAAGTGGAAGATTAGTAATCTAGTGGTGCAAGTATCAATGCATTCCTGAGCAAAATATTTCGCAACCCGTGCTAAGAAATGAATTCTCAGTGAGTGGCACTTGTTCGTACCTTCGATGTGTTTAGACATGAAAGCATATCAGAAAAGAAAGCCTGTAGGATGAAGACCTAACCCACCAAAAGGCTCAAGATTCACGGTCAGCATGAGGCAGAATTTGAAGGGCTATCAGTGCCTCATGTAATCAATATCGAAGGTAATATCGTGAACAAATCAGTATCCCACGCGGGATGATTTCTGGAGGTTGGCCAACCTTCTGTATACATCTTTCAAGCCACTGTAAGCTTGCTTGTGGGTAGCGAACAACTCTTCATATAGCTCAGTATCTTCAGCTGGTGGGATGAATGATTTGTTCACTTGCACCCAGTCCTCATTCCTACATTTCCAGCCTAGCCATTGCCCAGCAAGAAGAGCTGCTCCTTTAACACCAACTTCTTGGGCACCTTCCAGCACATCCACAGTCTGACCAAATACCGCCGCCATGATTGCTGGCCATACAGGCGATCTTGCTCCCCCTCCAACGAGATAAAGGTGCCGCGACACATCTTCAGCAGACACTTCGTCAGCATACAGAGCATCTTTTGCCGACCGCATCGCAAATGCCACACCTTCCATTACAGCTCTCAAAAGGTGTCCACGAGAGGTGGTTGCTGAGACTCCTACGAAGCTTGCACGGGCATTGGGATCCTCAAATGGACAGCGTTCTCCATTCAAGTAGGGGAGATACAGAAGCCCTCCGGAACCTGCTGGTACAGAATTGACTAGAGCATCCACCTTCTTCATGACACTCGTCTCATAGGGTGATATGAAGTTCGATGATGCCCATGCTAGATTGCCTCCGGCGGTCATTATTGACCCTGTTTTGAAGACAAGCGATGGATCAGGATGGGCAAGAGTGTAGACTCCCGACAGTTTCACGTCTTTCTGTTTCTCCCGTGAGGCTTTTCTCACGAATGAACCAGCCACCCATCCTGACGTTCCGAGGTACCCGTACGTGGTCCCGCTAGCCCCAGCACCTGCCCCGAGAGTGCAAGCACCAGCATCCCCACAGCAGTGAAGTACAGGCACACCTTGAAGAGCAGCACAGCCCAGCTCCACAGCAGCGTAGCTACTAATTTCTCCACAGGGATAATCAGAGGCAACAATCTTCGGCAGTTTTGCAATCCAGTGACCCAAGTGCACCCTCTCCAGCAGGTCCTCTGCATACTGGAAAGAAAGATTCGTGAGGCCAGTGGTTGAAGCAGTTGTAGCGTCAGTAACACAAATACCACATAATTTCCAAACCACATAATCATGTCCTCCCAAAAGCAATGACTGACATTGCTGAGCTGCCTTAGGGTCGCGTTTATCTAGCCACCTTAACTTCGCCAGCACGCTCGAAGCGCCTTGCGCAAACCCTGTCACTGAAGATACGTAACCTGAACCCCCTCCGAGCTCGGCTATCTCGGCGGCCTCCACTTCAGCCCGAGAATCCGAGTACAGAATTGCGTTGGAAATCTTTTGCGATCCAGGCTGAGGCAGGAGAATCACGTCCTGCATTTGACCTGTCACTGCCACGGCACATACTTGGGCGACGCTGATTCCTCTGCCGACAGCTTCAGTGCTTCCCAAGCACGACCAGACTGCATTCTTCGTAGCCACCCACCAGCTTTCCTCATCCTGCTCTATGCTCGCAGGGCCTCCCATGGCGGTTGGAGCGGGGCCCGGATGAGGTGCGAATGCGGAAGCAGATACATTCCCCTGTGACGATATAAGAGCAGCTTTGGTCCCTCCAGTTCCGACATCGATCGCCAGAACCCACTCCCTGCTCAATCTCTCAGCAACGACCGAGAATTTTCTTCTTCTCCTAGTCGCAATTATGACCACCCTGCTCCTCTCGCTTCCTTGCCACGACGGCCTCCATGACTTCCGCAAGCTGTTGGGATATGGTGATGGCTGAACCAGCATTTTCTCACCCTCTCTCGGGTACCTTCGTTTTCGGGAGAGAGTGAACTGCTCTCACTCGCTCACCGAGGGCTCTGCACCATTTGTCTGTTGGGACCTATTTCGCTGGTCGAGTCGATCACCTACTACAGAGTGTAGACACTGCTGACTGAATCCCGCGGACCAAGTATCCCTCTAGGAGTTCGAAAGTTGTCTCACTTTCGCCCGGCAAATGCTGAATCTCCGGGGAATCCGATCGAATATCAAGCACATCGAGGCACCAAGCATCGAGTCAAAATCGATCACGACCATTGCGTTCGAGCTCCGATGTTCTCTTGCTTCCGACATCCACTCTCTGCACCAAGTTCTTCTCGTGTCATCATGACTAGACTTTAACTTCCCAAGAATTCTAAGGGTCACGTTCAGTAGAAACACTTTCTCTTCGTCGATGATCACGTCGTTCCAGTTGATTCCCTGGAAGCTGGACTCTGGACTCTGGAGTGACCACTGATAACCCTTTCCAGTTTCTTGACCAATGAAGCTAGCCGGCTTCCAGTAACACTTTTTGGCTCTCACCAACCTAAGAAGACCTTGTATGGTAGCTCTTACTCCTTCTGTACTGCGCAAGTACTGGATGTGGTACCCGATCGGTGGGATTCACAGGAAGTTGATTGGGTGATACCACCGCTTCTGCGCAGGTATGGATGGACCTGGGCTCCGATGGAATTTTGGGGTAACCAGCAGATAGCATAATTTGCCGGTTGATGTTAGTGCACTTCATCGATTTACCAAAAGTATATCTTTACATCCTAAAACGGTTGTAGCCCTCACTCGCACTGCCTAAGTATACCAAAACTTGTAAACTGCTGGTAATTCTTCATGCAGAAGCGTAGGTACAGGATTTCTTCTTATTTGTCCTCAGCGCCTGCCTTCACCAGCCTTCGTGAACACCATGGCACGGTGTCTGCAGACAAGTGCGAGTCGCCTGCCGCTGCTGAAGTTGACGATCAAGTTCTGGTATCTATCTCTGCCAGTTAGTATCCTCTAGTGCGGTCTAGTACGTCTTCTCACTAGGGTAAGTAACAGGTACAGCAAACTCGATGTTTTGCATCTCCAACATACTGTCCGTTCTCAAAAGTCTCACAGTATTCATATTCTTTCGGGAAGGGTCGAGTCCAACGACAGACTGTTGTCATCAGTTTCGATCTCTCCATTCGACCGTCCTTGATCGGATGACTCTCAGGTAGCAGGGAATGACATTAGTATCTGCAGATCACCTTCGGTCTCCAGTGAACAGCTGGGTGGACGACGGAGCAATTTCAACTCAAATATGAGGCCTTCATCAGACTCTTGATGATAACTTCTTCCACGTCTAACTAACGTCTACGATCGACACCGCACCAGCACCAGCAGTCTAAGTCGACTCAGCAGAATGTTACCTGCTGCTGGTTCTCCAGATACCTGGGCAACGGGCTCTTTTGACCTACCTTTGACCACGCCTATCACAGGTAGAAGAGCGCAGGGGGGGAATTTTAACGGTAAACACAAGAAACAAGGGTAGCCTGGCTTAGGGCGCTGACAAATGGTTGGACGCTGCTTCATCATGAGCTTGACAGTTATAGAACAGGAAGAGTCAGCAACAATTTAAACTCACACGCTTCTCGTGTGAGTTTAAAGACAGCACGCTCGAATCCGGGTAGGCGAGGGAGAAATTCGAACAAGAGATGTAGAGATCAAGTGGCAAGGCTTTATTACTGTGCGAGAGAGGATTCTATCATCTCCTAATGACAGCGTGGTGATGAGAGTTTAGAGCGGGAAGGCGTGGTGATGAGAGTTCGGAAATAGAGCGGGAAGACGATTTTAAGAAATAGCGGGCAGTTTTCTCTCGCCGGCACTGGTAGCTCCCGTCACACGTCTAATCATTAATTAAGTGCATGTGGTCATTAATCAAGTACGCATTGATTTGCGAAACTGTGCCACAGCTGTAGGCTTGGTCGTGACAACCCAACGACGTTGTCGATGTTCAGACATACTGTCCAGGGTCAGTAATGTCTTGCTTAAGACACTAGAGTGATTTCTCCAATATTTCGATTTGTGTACGAAGCTCGGAACCTCACTAAATAAATAACCATGATGTGGACTACAGGAATTATCTTTAGCAACCCCCTTGGTCAGTTCAGTTTGTTCAGTTGGACAGCATGCTTCTTTATATTGGTGATATGAATCCGTAGAGGAGCTGGAGCGGCTAGATTTCGAAGATCGACTGAACATCATGTAGTTTCTTGGTCTTCCGGGAGGTCTGTGGATAGGACTTTTAGTTGGAGAGCTGGTTCAGCGGTTGCTGCTTAGGACCGGTCTTATCCTCAAGACCAACTGGATAATTATAAAATGGTTCGTCTATCTCAGGGGCTGATGCCTCTCCCATATCTCCTTGAGCAGCGTTTGTAAACTGGTTTTTCTCACTAGTGCAGTACCGTGCCAGTACGCAATGCTCGATTGTGACGGTGCACGTGATTACCGCCTAAAAGCGCGAACAAGCTTCTTGAAGTTGTGCCTAATTTGAGGTCTATACTCTACACTCTCTGTTATCGATATCCTTGTTTCGTGATGCTGGCTGGAGTTGTTTCACTTCAAAGCGCATACATCTGTAAGGTATACTCCATACTGCAAGGACAAGAGACGCAGTAAAACAGAGTCTTACTGAAGTTCTTGAACATTAATAAATCGCGGTGCAGGTCGTGGCTTATTCTTTGTATCCAAGTCTTTACCTCCTTTTTGTGAACCTTCCTGCAGAGACAGGAGAAAAGAAGGACAATAAGCATCAGCAAAGGCGAATCGCCACAAAAATGTAATCCTCGTACTATACTGTAACAGCCTCTGACTCATATAAGGCAGGGGGCTCAACCAAAACCTCCCTCCTACACGACCACAGTACATGTAACAAGAAGCACTTAAAGCAGAACAGCCTCTGACTCATATAAGGCAGGGGGCTCAACCAAAACCTCCCTCCTACACGACCACAGTACATGTAACAAGAAGCACTTAAAGCAGAAACCCGACAGAGGAGAGTCTTCTTCTTTGAACTTACATTCATCTTAAGAGCCAAGGCTTGAAGATCAACTCTGGGTATCAGTTTGATAGTAGCCCGCTGCCTCACGTGATCTACATCGACGACCTGTTTACCGTACGTGTGAATCCCGTAAGATTCCAACAAAGAAAACTGAGCCACAGTCTACAGAGGGCCACAAATACAACAAATGCTAGAGATAAACGTCAATATAATTCCTAAGATAAATGGAGGATATATCATCAAAACAAACGGATTGACGGTGAAAAAAAACTAAAAAGAACTTACTGCAACTATGAACAGTGATACCACATAACACCCAAGGGGGCAAATAGCGGAAAATTGAACGCTAGAAAAGAATACAAGTAACAAGGCTCTTTAAACTAATGATCCATATGGCACGGGAGGTAATTATCCAAGACCCAAAATTAAGGTCTGCAATCTACTTGGCCACCTATGTTAGGAGGAACATCCCCATAAATTTACAGAGGTATAAATCAAGATTCACTGTCATGTTACAACATCCAGGAGAAACCACAAAATGCCATGCTACCTTGGCAAGGTCGCCTTTGTATACTCCATTTTTCACTCGCACCCAAGTGTCTTGATCAATATCTACCGATTTCTTCTCAACCGACAGGACATCAGTCATTTCCTTGATTGGCACCAACTTGACTTCCCTTTGCAATATCATTCGCATTCCTCTGATTGCCTGCAGTACATCAGTTTTCTCAAAGATAATCAGTTCCCTCGTTGCGACAGGGAAGAGGACACATACGCACAGTAGATTCGACTGCTGCTCAAGCCCTTTATCGGTTTTCTCTTCTGGACCGAGATAAGTCAAAGACGAACAGTGAAAGTAACTTTCTGAAAACTTCCTGGAGGGATTTCACCCGGTGAGAACTTACGTCTCTAACATACGCCTCCTTCTCAGACTCCACATACAGATAGCCCTTAAGGTGGTCAAGAGCTATGGCTGACTTGATAAGTAGAGGCTTCCCTTGCATATCCATGTCCATGAACTTTTGCATGAGACAAACGGATGCTTCCCGCTCATGTCCAAGCTGAACAACATATTCGCGAGTCAGACCGGAAAAAATGAAATGCAGCAACACGGAGTAAAAAAACCAGTTCCGTGATGAGATAGTACTGAATTCGACTTTATGCATATTAGGAGTGCAAATCTAGGTATTTGGCGGCAGAATAAAGATTACCCACATAAAGAACACTAGCTGAAACGCGGTTAACAGCCTCCGTGTGAAACTGTGGCCTCAAAGCACAACTCTGGTGCCCCATATTCGAGAAAAGCATTCCACCTCACAGGATAGTTTGGTCCGGAAGATTACCTGACACTTGACTGGGTTTAGGGTCCTTAACGGAAGGCAGTAACGCTTGCTGTTCCACGTCAGTTGTTTCAGCTTCATCAAACTCCTCATACTCATGCCTTCCGTACCTTTGCTGAATGAACTTTTCCAGGTCCTCCACATTCTCCTGCTGATCATCTTCAGGAAGCATAGCACGATGATGTTTTCTTCCTCTATCCTCGTCTTCAACCATGTCAACGCCTTCATCCTGGATAAAGTCTGCTTTAACCCGAGTCACAATTGAAGGACACAGTCAAAATGTGCGCAGATAAAGTGACGCCTTCCATTCACACTGTGCGCTCAAATCCAATTATCACCTCCTGACAAGAAAACACATTCCTGAGATGACATCTCACAGCGACGAGGAGGCATGAGTCTTCATTACCCTTCTGCTTACGGTTCGGCTTACCTTCTTCTCCGTCAATATCTTCCTCGTCATCATCACTAGCAACAGCAACCTCATCATCAATAAACTCTGATGCTCGCCAATCCCTTCTTTTCCGCGGCGCTTTTTCCTCCTCTTCGTCCTCATCGTCATCTTCCTCCGCAACATCATCTATAAACTGGGAACCCTTATATTTACGCTTGCGGCTGCGCTCCGCTTCTTCCTCCTCGTCCTCTTCTTCGACTTCGTCTTCCTCTTCGTCTACCTCTTCGGCCTCCTCCTCCTCGACATCATCCTCCTCGTCGCTGTAGTTTTTGTAACCCATACCGAATCAGCTGCTGAACACACCTTCTTCAATCCCCTTACTCAGAAATGCGAACCAGACTGCTTTCTGCCAGTAGAAATTTAACACTACATTTGGTTAGAATCTAGGGGTGAATCGTCCATCCTGGAAGGAGCTGTAATGGAAGGGGCCGAATTTACCGAATTCATGCAACACCAAAACAGATTGAACCAAAAGCCTATTTGGAAGCCACAAAGCTTGATAGTTTCAGCGACCTGTTACTAAGATCTCATTCCGCCTTGAGGCATTATCTTCAATATTCAACCCGCCATTCTCTCACTGACGCATCACAAGATCGAAAATATACACGGTGTTCGCCAGTTCACACTCTTCCCTTGTAAACTGAAATGACGAAATGTACCTTGACTCTTGCCGCAACCGATATGATCTGCATACTCAACTTGTCATTCCGATGTGGACATGGACTCTAAACTATATCGCTGTAACACCATGACTGGACACACCTCCACTTCACGGTGTAGTATTCATTGCTGACAAATGTTATCTAACACGCCAAGTAAAGTTCTATCACATGACCACAGTGTTAGATTCTTACAACGAACGAATGAAATGAATAAGTCAACCTTTATCTGCTGAACGGAGGCCGTGCACTATGAATAAACCTGTTCGGCTTTGCAGACATTGTTAGAGTGTACAGATCGATGTCTTTTCACCTATCCTGTTATTCATTTAGTTCCATCAAGAACCACTCCTTACTGTCTTGTACTTAGGTTTTTTTCATCGGTTCACTTGTCCTGTCGATCCATACATTTCTATCTCCGACCATTTCTATACGCTGTCTTGGTACAGTCTGCTCAGAATACCGACTTTGCTTACACGGAGTGCGACACAAATATCTATAACGACAAGGTCGGACCAAAAATAACAGTAGTCAACATGATTTTTGCTTCTCTGAGTACTCAAAAAACGTAACAGAGAAAAAATGGCCCATACCTGCTCTAGCATCAGAACATATTACATAGGAACGAAATAAAGAAAAAAAGTATTTCCTAGCCCATAGAGTGGCTAACTAACTCTAATTTTTTTCCAACTCGGATGATAAGTTAAGCTATCAAAATTTATAATATACAAAGAACTGGCAAAAGCTACTCCAGTTGGTAACGAGCTGATGGAACAAAATATCTGATATTTTGTTCCATCAAACCTCGTCTTCATGCAACAGCATGTTTGGAACCCCCTTTGTGACCGGAAATCTGCGGCCTGTTTCCGGACATATCAGAGCACCTTCTTCCAAGTGCACCTAAATTGAAAACAAACCTCAAGTAAATAAGCAGCCCACACACCATGAGAACTCAAGTATGTCAAAAACTTAGAAAGTAACAGCCAGGTTCGGACTGACAACTATAAGAAACTCTAAGCTCAAGATCCATGTGCTTTGGTGTAGTAAGAATTACGAGTCGATTTGAGTATTACAAGTCGATTCGAGTCACACGAATTCAAATCAACTTGAATATCTGACTGGAAGAGTCAAAGAGATCAAAAACAATGATACTGCAAAGACCAACGGGATAGAACAAGTGGCAAAAACTCACCTCGAGTAACGCATGGTGAAACTTCTGCAGAAAGTCACTATCTTCAAGCGCTACAAGATCCACTTGCTCTAGAATGTCATTCAAACCAATCTGCAGAGAAAGAAAAACCAATATTAAATGATGATGTGATTCACATTTAGTGCCCTTCAACCTACACACAACAAAAATCAGCAAGAATCACGACACTGCAAGTCTTAAGTCTTAAATAGGAGCCTGACAGAAGCAACTTGAGAGTTTTCACATACGCTCACTGCAGCATCATGAAAAGCTTTCCAATCCAGCTTAGGAAAGATGTTCTTCAGGAAATCCGGGTTCAAATCCACTTCCTTGGTATCGAGCTTCTGAACTTCAATACCCAACGGGAAGCCTTTCGTCACTCCCTTCATATTGCAGGACAACATATTATGTGTCAGAAGACGCATGATTGCAAAACTCGGATCGATCAAGAGTCGCTCCGAACTGTACCAATTGGGTCCAGAACTAGAGCCCGCCTAGATTCAATTTCCCTGCTGGTAAAAGTTCTCTTTCTAAACTCGGATCGAACGAGCGTCTCAGCGTACACTTCTCAAGACTCAATGGTCTTCAAGTCGTCAACTCGAGTTTTATGAGACAGCTCCTTCTCTCTTCTGCTTTGACTAGATTTTGAATTGCATACTCCAGAGATCCTTCCCCCCACTCCTGCAGAATCCAAGTTTCCGTTACCAATGTGAGGAGTTTCATCGACGGACACTGGCTGGCACTTGCCTCTTGCATCTAGGAGTCTCAGTAGTACGTGACTGTGCACTGTAGGTAGATGCGTTTGAAACAATAAGCTACCAATCTACAAACCTGAGAAGTTCGCGATCGCGACAATTTACAATCGCTCTATTAATCTCTACCTACGAAAGCACTATCTGTGGCAAAGAAGTCTCAAAGAGACTTTTTGCTAAAGCGAGTCTGTTAAGAAATCTACATGCAGACCCCCTTTGCGTGCCTAAGAAGCCACAAGGAGACCTTCTGTTAGATAGATTGTTTTAGAAACTACGTTCGAACGCCGCGAACGTGGCTCAAAACTCACAAAGAGACCATGTTAAATAGAAAGTGTTGATGGATTCTAGAGGGAAGAATATGCCAGTAAATTCACACGACTGACCGACTACTGAATCCTACTATGGGCTGAAGCATCGACTCAAGTCACAACTCACTCAGGAAGAACTTAAATGACAAGACCACATGGGCACCACACAAAAACGCAAACGCAACCAGAAAGTGGGAAGAAACTAAGTAAACCAACAAATGTTGTAACACAACGCTGATACAACTGACTATGTCTTCTTACGCTTCACTGAGGAGGTACACAATGTGCCACCATGGGGCTGATAGAAGAACGAACGAAATCCACCACCGCTTTCGACCCTCGACTGTCAATCGATGAAGGACGCCTCGCCTGATTCCACCACCAGCGTCTGTCGTGACTGACGACAGAGTTCGCACGCCTCCTTCAAATTAGGAATGCGCGAAGCTCTCGTGCCAAAGAAAAAGGAAAAATAACCTGCAACCATCAATATGTGTCATGGTCGATAACAAATCTCAAATCTGAGACAAAAAACGTTCTCTCAATCTTAAGTGGACACTGCAGATCGATCGCCAACAGAAAGAGGACAATTATTCACCGTCAAACGACGCTATCGATTCTAAACTAAGGACAGAGAAGAAACCGTCGTGTGACTGAGCATCGACTGAATTTGACTGAAGACTGATAATCGAAATGACCCTAAACCTAAAAATGACTGATGATCGAAACATTGAAATCACTCACGATAAATTACGAAAAGCGAGCGAAGTAGCGGCACTACGGAACCAGGACAACGAGCGCGCATGCGGAAAAGCAACAATCTGCCCAATATGGCCTACAACATTAACACCAACTCAAGAACAAAAATGATCGCACAATGGTGACAGTGCGAACGGCGAAGAGAAATTCTGCGAACACTGATAACAAAAGGAGGAAGTGCGAGAATCGAGCAATTCCAAAATTCGCGCACTACCTACGGAGACCAGCTGTGGACTCATCAGTAGGGAGACCACCCCGCCGCGCCCGAACTGGGAAGGCAAATGTTTCTTTCCATCTAAACTTGGCCCAAGAGTTTTCCGCCACGTGAAGAACTCGTTAAAATTTTCCCTGATATTGCCGGCTAGCGTGAACCTACGCCGTTCATTTCCGGAAATAGTGCATTTAAACCACAGGTGGCGGTATATAGTGGTGGGATATCACGCCACAAACAATTTTACTCGCGAATTAAGAAAAGTTGACCCGGCGGGCTATCCCACCCCAATTGCGTCCAACTTGTTCGTGTTTAATTCTTGTCCATTTTCTCTCATCTATGTATCAAAATGAGCATCGTCCTGCCCCTTTCAAAATGAACCTCAAGTCTCTGTGATCCGCCGTCGGACGGCTGCAGAGCACTCATACAAAGATCCGAACAACCAAAGCGTCAGAAAAAAAATATTCGAAAATTCAAATTTTGAATTGTTCTTATACTGATTTTATGCTTTTTAGAAAGACAAAAATTGTTCTTAGAAGAACATACTTCTCTTCGCCGGCCGCGCTTCTTGTCAAGTGAGGCTATAAAAGTTTTCCAGTCGACCGACTGTCAAACCGGACATACATTTCTGGCTTCACAGCCGGCTGATTCATAATCTCCTGTCAGCTAACAAGCTTACATGAGGTTAGATCCTCCCATGAGCGCAGAGCTTTATGAGAGGACGGATCCTCCTAGTTGGCTGCGGGGGATGGGAGCGGAAGGAGGGAGGAGAAGGAGTGGAAGGAGGGAGCAGGAGGAGAGGATGGGAGCAGAAGGAGAGAGGGGAAGGAGTGGAAGGAGGGAGAAGAAGGAGGGGATGGGAGTGGAAGGAGTGGAAGGAGGGAGCGGAAGGAGGGGATGGGAGCAGAAGGAGGGAGCGGAAGGAGGGAGGGGAAAGGGAGAGGAGGGATAAAGCCCTCTCTTTCTTTTTTTTCTTGGTCATTTTTCATGTTCACTTGTTCAAACTTTTCCAGTCGAGCATCTGATGACCATCACAAGCATTTAGGAGATACCGGACGAGTACAAGGAAATCTGGAATTTCCTTGCAGACGACTCTTTTTCAGAAAGTATGCATACTCGAGAACGTAACACGTTGATCAAGAGATGCAAACCTTACACCATGGTGGAGGGAATTCTATTTCATCAAGGAGCAGATGGGTTACTAAGGAGAGCAGTTGGTCAGAAGGAGGCGTTCAAGCTGATGCACGAGTTTCACGATGGCACTGTTTGCGGAGGTCACTTTACTGGTAAGACAACAGCTTTCAAGATTTTGGATGCGAGTTATCACTGGAGAGGGATTTTCAAGGAGTGTTTAGACTATTGCAAAACTTGCGACGTATGTCAAGCATTTGCTCTGAAGTCTACTAGAACACCTCCGTTAAGATCAATTCAAATATTAGGACCATTTGAGAAGTGGAGTATTGACTTTGTAGGTCCTCTTAATAAGACACCTCGAGGCAATAGATACATTGTAGTCGTCACTAACTATTGTACCAAGTGGGTAGAGGTTAGAACTTTGAGGGAGACTAATGAAACAGAAGTCGGTAGATTCCTATGAGAATCATCACGAGATTTGGATGTCCGTTAGAGTTGGTCTCAGATAGAGGAGGAGAGTTTGTAGGGAGCATGACTATTGCTATGCTACAACATTTTTCTATCAAGCCACGAGTAACGACCTCATACAAACCAAATGCTAATGGTCTTGCGGAGAAGACCAATCTTACACTTTGTATGATGCTCGTCAAAGATGCTGGTGTTGAGACTGCGAAACATACTTGGGATAAGAGGCTACATGCCATCTTATGGGAGTACCGAACGACAACAAAGACTTCTACTGGGTACTCTCCATTTCGACTGGTTTATGGAGTGGAGTCCAAGTTGTCGATCCAATTCGAATTGGATACTTTTCAAACTATTCAACGAAAGTTGAAAAGGTCGAGGGGAGAAGACGTGGTCAGATCAAGAAGAGAGCAACTCATGGAGTTGGAAGAGACCCGAGCGGTAGCAATGATCGGATGGAACGAGCTCAGGCGTATCAAAAGAAGAGTTACGACAAACGGTTGAGCAAGAAGGAGGTAAAACCTTTTCAAGTCGGAGATTGGGTTATGTTGTATGATGCTATCAGATTCAAGAGGGCTAGGAAGAAGTTTCTTCCAAGATTTTTTTGTCCTTTTGTTGTAGATAAGCTGTGGAGCAACTTCACATATGACCTTCAGGAGTTGGGAGGAAGGAGATTCGATCGGGTCAACCATGACAAGTTGAAGTTGTTTCATCGATGAAAATTTTCTCTTCACTCCGAGGACGGAGCGAAAATTTAGTCCGGAGGTAAAATGTAACGACCTATGTTACACATAAGAAGTTTGTCTATTAGTAAGGCGTTTAGTTATAACTAAGTGTTGAGAATGTTTATTTGCTCCCAAAGTACTTTAAGGAGGTATTAAGTTAGTCATGACTAGCTAAAAGTTAGTTATGGTTAAACTTAGTTGTACTTTTGGTAGAATTCATATATTTGCTAAAGAGTGAGCACTACTATCTTGTCATCTTGTCTAAAAGATAGAAAGGAGGTGGAAAATATCCTTTATCTCCTTTTTGACTTGATATTAGTGGTTGGATTAAAGTTGTGGACTTTGTGGGCATTAAAAACATGAAGAGATTCCACATGTTTCCTTTTTAGTGGGTCATAGTGTATAAGGGGGGTGGAAATTCGAGATTCCTTGAGAATATTCCAGAATCCTTCTAGAAGTTGTTGACTTTGAAGGAATAAGCCCATGTGAAAAGGTAAGAAGCCCATGTGATTAATGCTTTTACCTTAAGTAATATCTTAGTAAAACCCGGTAAAAGTAGTTACGACTAAGTTACCGGAGGGTACCGGAAGGTACCAAAGTAAAAACCTAGAATGTATAAATAGAGGAGTAGAGAAGAGCTTCTCATCCTTGTTTTCACATCGTCGTAATGACAACTTGAGTAATATAGAGAGTGTGGGATATTTTTAGCATGTGAGAACTTGAGAGACGTCGTTAGAATGGAGGATTTTAGTTGATGAGTTTATGAAGATTTTTAGTTGATAAGTTTGTGGGTGTATGAATGAGTGAACTTAGCATTTTTTCTCTTCAAGATTCATGGTGTGCTTCCATCAAAGTCATCAGAGGTGACCCCTGAGTGAGAGACAGGCCCGACATTTGCAGATTCATCGATGACGATCGTGGTGGTTGAGAGATCGGGGGGTAGTTGATCGATGGGATCGTGAAGGGTTTACAGATCAGCGTTCGTCCGGGGTTGTCTTGGGGTAGGCCCCTATGTCATAACCCAATGTTCCAACCTTGGTTCAGAGAACCACTTTAGGGATCATCTGATCCCGACTTCTCGGCCAAGCCGTTAAGTCTTACTCGCAACATTTACAACCTAGCGCGAGTCCACTAGGGTTCTATTGTTTACGTCTGCACCCGATCTTGAGGATGAGGGTCGCGACATTCACCCCCACTTTGGAGGTTGATGCCTTCATCAACAATGATCCTTTAAGTTAACGTCAAGTTCAAAATGGGTAACCAACCCCTTGGCGCCAGAATTGCGTTCTGGTAGCTAACCCGCAATTCCCTTATTGGCTTGAGTCTTAAGTTGTCGCTAGAACACTTAGAAAATTCCAACTTGTCTCGAGAAAAGTCTTATCTTTTTGACCAACCCTAAACAAAAACTAATTGACAATTTCTAAACATTCTACTTAAGACTCTAACTTGCTAACTATAAGTATTCACACCTACTTACGGGGTCCTCCGAAACTCACTTTTCAGTCGCAACTTGATTTGACTTAGACGCGCGACTAAGTTTACTTTGCAGTTAGAAACTGCAACGCAAAATCATCCCAAGCCCCAAGACAAGTATGATAATTCATACTTGCTTTGCCAACTCTACGGCAAACCTAAGTCTTGACATCAAGACTTAGTCTTGATTTAGATGCTTATCCAAACCAGCTCGCTTTTTTTGAGTGTGCTTCGTTCCTCCTCTTGACAACATCTTAGGCATCTGATAAGAACTACTCATAGCCATGCACTACCAATACACTTAGACAAAATTTCAAGAAACAAAACCTTTATTTCCGAATACAAGACAAAGCTACAAAGTCCATCGGTCCAATTAGCCTCAAGTTGCTACTCGTATGGTTCGTCCTTCCTTCACTCCTCGTTGGAAGGAGATGTCATCATCTTGCTAACGTCTTTGTTATCCTTGTCGCTGTTGTCGCGCTACTTGGCGGCTACATGTTATATTTCTACTCCGACGCTTGAGTTTAGTAGTTCTAGAAGTTAGCTTATATTACTTCTAGTCGTTTATGTATATGTTTGACACCTTTGCATACGGTGTTAACACTATTTTGAGTCTTAGTAGGTTGATTACCATGTTGATAGGGCTTAAGCTCATGGGTTGTATTTGCGTGT
Organism: Asterella californica; assembly: GCA_036924285.1. Taxonomy (NCBI): domain Eukaryota; kingdom Viridiplantae; phylum Streptophyta; class Marchantiopsida; order Marchantiales; family Aytoniaceae; genus Asterella; species Asterella californica. Next base: position 3,364,147 of record JAYKYS010000013.1, read on the forward strand.
CGCCCATGCACGCTTTCTAGCTGATTTAAGTTATTTTTCGGGGCTGCGTGTCGTTTTAAGTAATTTAAGTTTTACGCTGGCACTCTAGGGGGCTTGACGTGGTAGCCTATGAGTAAAACTAAGTTGCCACGTGGTTTAGGGTACTAAAGGACAACCAAGTGGAGCTATGAACTCCCATTGGTCCATTTTTGTCTTTTGTTAAACTCTAAATTTAGAAACAGAGCTCTAGAGTGGAGTTCGAGCATTTGGTGAGGGATCTTCAAAATCTGAGAGCACAGGGAGAGAGAGGTCGTCATGCCAAGCACTTCCAGTGAAAATTTCGATCGATTTGAGTCAATAAAGACGGAGTTATGAGCAATTGAAGTTCGGATTGTGCTAGAATTGAATCATTTTGGTTGGATTTAGAGTTTTAAGTGTCACTCGCAGCAGATTTGAGGAAATTGCTTCAAAACTTCGAGGTTGTGTTCTCCGCCAGCAGGGCTACGATTTCAAAAAAAGTTTCATATCGATTGAGCAACTGAGTAATTCAGGGCGGCCGCTGAAGCTGAGGGGGTCTGAAAAGCTCTTAATCTAGAGCAGCGACTTCAGAGGAGGAGATCTGCAGTTCTGTGTACATTCAGGAGTCCCAACTTCACAGGGATGTTCAGCACCCTGTAGACTGCAAATCCTGTAAGAAACTTCGAAATTGATCGAGCCAAACTCATGTTATAGGTTGAAATAGCCAGCTAGGTACCAGAAATTGCCGTAGTTTTCTTGCTCAAAACTTTTTTGTTCATATCTCCGTGTCAGAATTTGATCTCAGGCTGAAATTTCGTCTGTGAGTTCAGTAGTACCTCATTTGCATGTAGGGGAAGTTTAGAGGTCTAAACCTTCATAGTTTTCCTCTCCGTGAGTGTCAAAGTTCACCGCCGAATCCTATTACTGCCAGCTAGACCTGAATTTCGCCTTCTGGGTATATTACTAGATCTTACACATCTGTGTGAGTGTTTATAGCCCTATTGTGACCTGAAAGCCAACCTCTTGAGTGAACAACCACAGCCAGAAGCCCGGCGCTTTCCTAGGTAGACGGATTACACTCCGACATACTCTCTTTTTTGGTGAACTCGACGTGAAACACCTAGGGTGGGAGTTTTCTTAAGAGTGTTACAGGATCAGATATCATGGCCAACCAAGGATCATCAAGTGGAGGTGCTGCTGCTGCTCAGCAACCTATTCAGTTTGATGCTGCTACGATGAAGATGTTCCAGGCTTTTTCCATGTTCATGCAGCAGCAGCAGAGCACAGAGAGGAAGGAGGTGTTAGCAACCAAGGCGTTGCAATCTGTGGTGCACCAGATGGACCAGTTCAAGGGTACAGATATTTCCAAGTATGTGCGATACTATGCTAGGGAGATGGAGGTGAACAAGGTACCTGAGAAGGAGATGGTGGAGAACTTTGAACTTGCAGTTGTCCCTGAGATTCGTGGGCGTGTGAAGGAGCTCAAGCAGCAGCAAGGACAGAGTTGGGAGAGCTTTATGCGAGCTTTGAAGGAGGAGTACTACACTGAAGACTCAAAGAGGGTGACCAAGAGAACATTCTTGGAGTGGGTGGTGAAGCCTAACAAAGGTTTGTCTGTAAATGAGTTGTTAAGGGAGTTTGATCGTCAATATGCTCAGCTTTCTAGGACAGAGAAGCTTACACTAGAGGTTGAGAAGACCGAGCTTTTCCTACAAGCAGCGGACGTGACTATTCAGGAGAAGCTTGAGCTGTTGCTGGAAGACAAGAGTGAGGAGAGAGGATTGAAGACTGACTGGAAGGAGGTTGAAGAGGCTGTCTCTTTGCTGACCAAGAGACAGAGAAGAAGGGACAAGGTGGTGGTAAGTGAAGCAACACCTCTGATAATTCCTGTCAAGCAGTTGCCTGCTAAGCCCGCTTTGGTAATTGCTAGAGAGGAAGACTCACCGCTTGATGAGTTGATTAAGGGTATGAAGGAGCTTAAGCTTAAGCTCACTAGGTTAGAAGAGAAGGAGCAGAATGTACAGCCTGCTATGCAGAGACCTCAGATGAGAGAAGGTTTTGTTCATCGTTGTATATGATGTGATAGCCTAGACCATGTAAGAAGAGATTGTGGGGAGTTTTCAGATGCATTGAGGAAGGATCTTATCTTCTTCAAAGATGGTAAGATCCATTTGAGAGAGACTGGGATGATGCTGGGAACCAACTTTGGCAAGGGTGGTATGAAGAGACTTGTGAATGATATATCAGCATCACATGCTGTTTCTCTTGTGAATGCTGCTACGTGTGGAGTGAAAGTGGAAATGGAGAGAGAGAAAGGGACTACTGGGTTGTGGTCAGATGTAGTGCGGTCCGTAGCTAGAACAGAGCTAGACAAGGATGTGCTACGAAGGGTTGGCAACTCAATTAGAGAAACTACAGGATGGAATGACCCTGTGGATACTATGTCAATGCATGCTTATGTTGCAAGAAGTCAACATGAAGCTCTACTAGAAGAAAAACGCAGGAGGGAGGATGCATGTGAGGCTTCTACAGCCAAACGACCTGCTACAAGGAGTGAAAGGACTAGACCAGATGCAAGGCAGGAGACAACACCTACTCGGGAGGAGACTATGGAGGATCTACCATCTACAACACCAAAGGAGAAGGAGAGAAGCAAGGAGAAGGGTAAGATGCCTGCATACAAACTTCAGTCTGACATTGAGATTGCTATAGACTTGAAGCAGGTGTTAGAGAACCGTATCTTGAATGGGAAAGTTGAGTTTACTTTGGGTGAGATTCTTGGGATTGCAAAGCGTGAGTTCCATGAGGTTATCATAGATATCATCAAGAGGAAACGTCAGATTTTGGGTGAAGCAGCTACGCTTAACGCTCTAGGGACCAAACTGTCGGAGGATGAGGAAGATGAGATTGCTGGTTACTGCTCTCAAGTATCAGAGGGAAGATCAGATCAGCATGTGAGGTTTGAAGATGAGGTGGAAGCATCGCAGAAGAGCCATTATTCTCACAACCATTGGGCGAGAGTAACCACAGAGACCTTAGTGAAGCTGGGAGATCTAGAGGAACCTGTGGTGGCATTGATTGATCATGGCTCCGAGATTAATCTGATGTCTAAGGAGCTGTACAAGCGTGGGAGGTGACCTATAGACACCGACCATGGATGGCTTATCCGTGCTTCCAACAACCAGCGAGGAGAACTCTATGGTGCTTGTCCCAACATCAAGGTAACTGTGGGTGACATCAGTGATGTTCAGAATTTCTTTGTGCAAGACATGTCAACCTATCCTATCATTCTAGGGCAGCCTTACATTACTGCTGTTAGAATGGAGACACGAGTTATGGATGATGGTTCAGCCTATGCTAGGATACGTAGTAGAGACGGCAAAAGAGCTGTTCAGTTTTTGACCGTTGCTGCAGAACATGAGAGGAATCGTGATAGCTTGAGAGACCGTCCACTGCCTAAGATTACTCAGGAGTTTAGAGAGTCTAGGGGTTTTGGCAGAGTACCATTGAAGAGCGAGACTTCAACGGTACAGTAGAGACAGGATTCTCGCCTGATCCAGTAGAGCATGACGCTTTATCCACTAGCTTCTTAGGATTGACGTCATGTGGATCAATGTGTTATAAGAAGGTTGAGAATCTGAAGAGGTTTGAGAGGCAACATGTGAAGTGTGTACATCAGTCTTTGTGGGACAGTGGAGAGTTAGCAGGAGATGAATACATATCTGGAGTGTTTGAAGAGCAGTATTTGGTAGATACTATAGGGGAGTTGAAATCTATAGTAGAAAGTTCTATAGATGATGTAGATAGAGTGGTGAGAGTGAGCTCCAAAGAGCTTTATGATGTAATTGATAAGTTTATAGATCGGCAAGAGGTGTATGTGGAGACCAAGTACAAGTCAGTGGCAAAGAAAGTCAAACCAGTGGCTTTGCCTTTACCACTCGATTACAATCAGAAGATGGAGCAAGCTGCACGAGAACCGACGCTTAGAGGACCGAGAAGAATTGGGCACCAGTTTACAGAAACAACACTGAAGGACCTGACGATTGGAGGTGATGGATTTCTTACTGAGCAAGAGAAGAAGAGCTTCAGGGAGATGCTATCTAGGCATGGTAAGGCGTTTGCGTTTGAGTCACATGAAATAGGATGTGTAGATCCAAGTGTAGTTGCACCTATGGTAATCTTTACTATATCGCATGTGCCTTGGAATCTACGTCCTATCCCTGTACCTAGAGCTCATCTACCAAAGTTGATAGACTTGCTCAATGAGAGGATTAGGATGAGTATCTTGGAACCATCTATAGCTCCCTACTCTAGCAGATGGTTTACTGTTCCGAAGAAGAGTGGAGCTTTGAGATTCATTCAAGATATGCAGCCAGTTAACAAGGTGACTATCAGGAATATGGGTATAGGATCTATTGTAGACGAGTTTGCAGAGGCTTTTGCTGGTCGTGCTATCTATTCAATGGGAGACTTATATTCAGGTTACGATCAGTTTCAGTTATCCTCTGAGAGTAGAGACTTGACTACAATGAGGACACCTTTGGGGTTACTAAGGATGTGCACCTTGCCACAATGTGCTACCAATTCTGTAGCACATATGATGAATGGCATGAATAAAGTTTTGAGGGATTTCATTCCTGAAAAAACTATGCCATTCCTTGATGATGTGCCGATCAAAGGGTGTGCTGAGGAGGAGAAGAATGAGATAATGGATCTGAGGGGGTGCCGTAAGTTTGTTGCAGATCACATAGCCGACTGTGATAAGATATTGAGTCGACTGGAGGAGGTTCATTTGACTTTATCAGAAGCAAAGTCTGTATTTGGAGAACAGGAGGTGTTAATAGTGGGACATCTGTGTGGATCTTATGGTCGGAAACCTTGTCCAAACAAGGTTGATGCCATCCGAAAGATGAAAGAGACATGTGGATCAATTACTGAGGTGAGAAGGTTTCTAGGTGCATGTGTGTTTTATCATATATGGATTCCACACTTTGCACATGTAGCAGATCCGTTGTACAAGTTGCTGAGGAAGGGGCAGAGATTTCAGTGGCGAGAGGAGCAAAGCGAGTCTATGAAGAAGTTGAAGGATCTGTTGTCTTCACCACCAACTCTACGGAAGGTAACATATGAGTTGGGCAGATCTGTTATCCTTACTGTTGATACTAGTCCTATTGGCATTGGGTGGGCTATAGGACAAGATGATAAGGATGGAAATAGATATGTGGTGCGTTTTGGTGCTAAGGTCTTAAGTTCACGGCAGAGAGACTACCCTCAGGTCAAGAGAGAGCTATGAGGAGTAGTTACTGCGATGAAGAGTGATAAGGAATACTTGATAGGAGCACCTGTGGTTGTGGAGACAGATTGCTTACCTCTCTTGGGAATGATCACTAGCTGTACAACTCCAGATATTGCTATGTTGAGGTGGATAGCATATATCAAGTCCTTGAACCCAGAGTTTAGACATATCGCAGGAAAGGACAATCCTGTGGCAGATATGTTATCAAGGGCTAGGTATTACGATGAGAAGAAATGATAGATGATCAGGAGGATGTGGGAACAGAGTTCTATTCTAGTGCTTTTGCTAGAAGGGATAGAAGCTGTTTTGCAGCTCCATTGGAGTTATTTGAGGAAACTATGTACGATGGCGAGTGGTTGGATCTTGGGCGCTATTTGAGTTCATTGGAAAGGCAAGAAGGCTGGTCTGATGCAGATTTCAAGAGGATCCGTAGAACAACTTATGGGTACTTTTTATACGGAGGACATCTATGGAAGCGCCCTAAGCTACAAGAAGGTGTACCACAGCGGGTGGTATGTGACCTAGAATTGCAGCAGAAGCTGATCAAGGAGTTCCATGAGAGTCTATGGGCCGGTCATAGAGGAGTTTGGGCTACATTTGCCAAGATAAAGGAGAAGTATTGGTGGAAGGGTATGTATAAGGATGTAGTGCAGTTTGTTTCATCCTGTATACCTTGCCAGATGTATTCCAACGTACGTCATCGTGATGGATTGCATCCTACTTATCCTTTAGCCATTCATTACAAATGGGTAGTTGATCTGGTAACTATGCCATTTGGACTTGGACAAATGAGGTATCTAGTCTTGGCTAGAGAAGATCTATCTAACCAAGTCGAAGGCCGTGCCCTGAGGACAAAGACCACTGCTAGTGTCTGCCGCTTTCTACTTGAAGATGTTATTTGTAGGTATGGGTGTGTGGGAAAGATCACTGCAGATAGGGGTGAGCTGGATTCACAAGAAGCAGTTGAGTTCTTCAAGCGATTGGGAATCAAGCTGGCATTAACCATTGCTTACAATCCTGAAGGGAATGGCAAGAGCGAACGAGGTCATCCGCCAATCATCAAAGCTTTGGTAAAAGCTTGCAAGGGTAAGATCCGTGAATGGCCTAGACTGCTACCATTTGCTTTGTGGGCAGACCGTACAACTCATAGTACCGTTACAGGTTACATGCCAGCAGAATTGATACTAGGATAGAAACCTGTGATGCCGATTGAGGAGGTTGTGCCTACTTGGAATGTTTTGCCATGGGAAGATGGTAGAAGTACGGAGGATCTTCTTGCATTAAGGATCCAACAGTTAGAACGAAGACCTGAGGATGTTGCCAAAGCTGTCGAAAGATTAAAGATTGCTAGAGAGAGAAACAAAGGCAGATTTGATAGAACGCATAGATTACGACCCAAACCAGTTAAAGAAGGTGATTGGGTGTTAGTCTATGATAGTAGTCTTGATAATCAGCATAGCACTATCAGGAAGTTCTCCAAGAGATGGTTTGGACCTTATGTGGTGTTAGAAGTTTATGATAATGTCACATACTCCTTGAGAGAGTTAGATGGTGCAGTGCTCAAGATACCAGTCGCAGGAAAGAGAATCAAGCTCTTTAGGAGGAGAGGGGAGGACCAGAACGTTACAGAGTTTACAGAGGACGAAGCTGAAGACTCAATGCATGTTGAAGATGAGTTTGAAGCCGAAGTTGAAGAGTCTTGATCTGGATGGCACATACCGGAGGATGTGCAGGTTCAGAGGGGGTGAATGTCGTGCTACTTGGCGGCTACATGTTATATTTCTACTCCGACGCTTGAGTTTAGTAGTTCTAGAAGTTAGCTTATATTACTTCTAGTCGTTTATGTATATGTTTGACACCTTTGCATACGGTGTTAACACTATTTTGAGTCTTAGTAGGTTGATTACCATGTTGATAGGGCTTAAGCTCATGGGTTGTATTTGCGTGTCGCCCATGCACGCTTTCTAGCTGATTTAAGTTATTTTTCGGGGCTGCGTGTCGTTTTAAGTAATTTAAGTTTTACGCTGGCACTCTAGGGGGCTTGACGTGGTAGCCTATGAGTAAAACTAAGTTGCCACGTGGTTTAGGGTACTAAAGGACAACCAAGTGGAGCTATGAACTCCCATTGGTCCATTTTTGTCTTTTGTTAAACTCTAAATTTAGAAACAGAGCTCTAGAGTGGAGTTCGAGCATTTGGTGAGGGATCTTCAAAATCTGAGAGCACAGGGAGAGAGAGGTCGTCATGCCAAGCACTTCCAGTGAAAATTTCGATCGATTTGAGTCAATAAAGACGGAGTTATGAGCAATTGAAGTTCGGATTGTGCTAGAATTGAATCATTTTGGTTGGATTTAGAGTTTTAAGTGTCACTCGCAGCAGATTTGAGGAAATTGCTTCAAAACTTCGAGGTTGTGTTCTCCGCCAGCAGGGCTACGATTTCAAAAAAAGTTTCATATCGATTGAGCAACTGAGTAATTCAGGGCGGCCGCTGAAGCTGAGGGGGTCTGAAAAGCTCTTAATCTAGAGCAGCGACTTCAGAGGAGGAGATCTGCAGTTCTGTGTACATTCAGGAGTCCCAACTTCACAGGGATGTTCAGCACCCTGTAGACTGCAAATCCTGTAAGAAACTTCGAAATTGATCGAGCCAAACTCATGTTATAGGTTGAAATAGCCAGCTAGGTACCAGAAATTGCCGTAGTTTTCTTGCTCAAAACTTTTTTGTTCATATCTCCGTGTCAGAATTTGATCTCAGGCTGAAATTTCGTCTGTGAGTTCAGTAGTACCTCATTTGCATGTAGGGGAAGTTTAGAGGTCTAAACCTTCATAGTTTTCCTCTCCGTGAGTGTCAAAGTTCACCGCCGAATCCTATTACTGCCAGCTAGACCTGAATTTCGCCTTCTGGGTATATTACTAGATCTTACACATCTGTGTGAGTGTTTATAGCCCTATTGTGACCTGAAAGTCAACCTCTTGAGTGAACAACCACAGCCAGAAGCCCGGCGTTTTCCTAGGTAGACGGATTACACTCCGACACGGTTTGAAGAGGTCCAATACTTTGCTCGCATGTGTGAGATCTTCCTCTGGCACCCAAGTTGCTTCCTTCAAATGGTATCCACGCCATTTGACCAAGTACTCCATCCGGTTTGATTTGCACCGTGATCGCAAAATGATCTCCACTTCGCATTTTGCTTCGCCTTGCACGACATTAGGTTGAGGCCTGAGAACCTGTTTGCACTCCGGTCGCAAATCATCCTTGGAGTATTTCTTTAGTAAAGAAACATGAAACGTCGGATGCAACTGCCACTCGGGAGGAAGGTCTAACGTATACATCTTCATGCGGATTCTTGACTATGACAAAAGGTCCCGCAAACTTCGATGAGAACTTCATCGTAATTCCTTCCAGAAGGGTGAAGTTCTTCGCACTTAGTCATACTTCTTCGTCCACTTGAAACTTCACTTGCCGCCGATGCTTGTTTACCTCCTTCGTGTAACGTTGCTGTGCCTTCTCGAGGTTCTTCTTCACTTGATACTCGCGCCGCTGCATTTCTGCCACCAACTCTTCAGCTGATGTTTGTCGTGTTCTTGGTCGTGCCGATGTAGAACTCCCTGCAAGAGTCAAGTCAAGAGGCCTTCTGGCTCACGTCCGTAAGCCAGCAGAAAAGGCGATTCGCCGGTTGCCGAATGCTTCGTGGAATTGTAGCAATACTCCGTAAGACGGAGCCACTCCGTCCAATCACTTTGATCCACGCTCACATAATTTCTCAAGTATTGATTGAGGACCGAGTTAACTCGTTCCGTCTGCCCATCTGTTTCTGGATGAAAGGCGATACTAAATTTTAACTTAGTCCCCAATTTTTGGAACAAATGTTTCCAAAAGACACTTGTGAACTTGGAGTCTCGGTCTGAAATAATACTTCGGGTAATCCATGTAAACGTCACCAAGTATCCAAGAACAATCGAGAAGTCGTGAACGCTGTTGCGATATCCAAGGTCGGGGCAAACTTCGCTAGTTTGCTAAATTGATCAACTATGACATAAATTGCATGTATCTGTTCGAGTCAGGCAGAGAGGTGATGAAGTCCATGCTTATGCTTTCCCAAGGTCTGGCTGGAATCGGCAAAGGATGAAGCAACCCCTGTTTCTTCTCATAAGAAATGCGGTTCGCTTGACAAGTTACGCATGTTTTAACAAAGTGGGCGACCTCATCTTTCATGTGGGGTCAATAAAACCTTTTAGCTATCACTGCTAAAGTGGACTTTTCTCCTTTCTGTCATGATAAGGACACATCATGACATTCTTTGAGCAACTTAGTCCTAAGTTTTCCTTGTCCCGCATAAATCTTACTTTGCTTGAACATGAGTAAGCCATGTCTCAACTGCATGTTCTGCAACTTCACTCCTCGCTTGAGCTGTTTCAGGTACCCCTTCGCTTGGTCATCGCCCATGTAACCGTCACGTATTCGTCTCTCCAAGTCTGACTCCTTAGGATACATAGCTCGCAAAATCTATGTTGACGATGGAAGATATTCTTCCTTGCGATTCAAGACGTCAGGAACCACGTTGTCTTTTCTCACTTTGTGGATTAATTCCACATTCATGAGCGCCAAGGTATCATGCCATCGTAGTTGCTTTGGCGTCACCAGATCTTGTGTCTCAAAGTACTTCAGTGAAATATTGTCAGTATACACTTGGGTTTTGTGAAGTCTCAAGTAATGCCGTCATTTCCTCAAGCAATGGACCATCCCAAAGAGTTCCTTCTCGTGAGTCGATCACCGATTCTCCGTCCCAGATAACTTCTTGTTTTCGTACGCTACAAGTTTTCCATCTTGCACCTCGAATGGCTTGTCAAACTCCGGCAGCTTCAAGACTGGCGCCTTTGACAAAATTGATTTGATCGTTTGGAACACATCATCCACCTCCTTGGTCCAACTTACATGTGCGTCTTTTCCCATCCAGTCCGTTAGCGGCTTCACGATCTTTGAAAACCCCTTCACATACTTGCGGTAGAACTGCGCCAATCCTAAGAATCATCGCATCCCTTTCACTGTAGTCGGAGGCTCCCAAGTCACAATCGCATCCACCTTCTGCATATCGGGGTCGACTCCTTCTGCACTAATGACATGTCCCAAGAAGTTAATGCGCTCCAAACCGAACTCACTCTTATCAACGTTGGCAAACAGCTTATGCTCTCGCAGCTTTGTCAACATCACCCTTAGCTGCTCCGCGTGCGACTCCAAGATTTTGGAGTAGATCAAGATGTCGTCGATGTAGACGATGACAAACTCGTCCATCTTCTCACGAAAATTTATGTTCATCAATGTAGTGAACGTCGAAAGGACGTTGCAGAGTCCAAATAGCATCACTATGAATTCAAACGATCCATATATGGTTCGACAAGCGGTCTTCTCAACATCGGGGTCAGCTATCCGGATCTGGTAATATCCTGACTTCAAGTCTATCCTGCTGAAATACTTTGCGCTCGCTAGCCTATCATAGAGATCATCTATCCTTGGCAAAGGATAATTATTCTTTATCGTCACCTTATTGAGTGTGCGATAATCTACGCAGAGTCGTAACTTCCCATCCTTCTTCTTTGCAAAAAGAACTGGGGCTCCATAAGGTGACTTGCTGGTTCGAATATATCCCCGGGCTAATAGGTCACCGAGTTGTCTTTTCAACTCAAGGAGTTCCACCTGATTGAGTAGATAAGGGGCTTTGGAAGGTGGTTCTGATCCTAGCAACACCTCAATCTTGTGATCCACCATCCGCCTTGGAGGTAATTCAGCAGATAACTCATTCGTCAAGACATCCTCAAACTCCTTAATCACTTCGCGAAGCACCTTCAGAAGTTTGGTCGCGTCTCCTGATGTTTCTCCTTGTGCGTCACCCGTCACCAAATCTGCAAGCCGTATCAAACACATGACCCCGTCGTTGAAGTCTATCTGTTTGTCTTTGATCAAATTCACCGCAAAGTCCTCAATTTTCCGCGTCTTTCGGATTAGCCTCACTCCCAACTTCCGCCCTTTAACTCTAACGTTCAACCTCAAAGGTTTCCGCCTAAGTTCCACTTAAAACCTGTCCAAGAAAGTGTTCTCCAAAACCGCATGGATATCATCCATCTCGCACACCGTGAAATTCTCCGTGAACTCCAACTTCCCACACGCAAATCGTACGTCCAAGACCACTTCAGAAGTTTGGTACGTCTTGCCCTTGACAAAGCGCACATGAATAGGCTTGTCTGCCTTGGAGGTAGACAAGCCCAACTTCTTCACCAACTTCGAATTTATGAAGGAGTGGGTCGCTCCTGTGTCCACAAGAAAAGTAACATCACGGTTAGCAACCTTGGCTTGCAGAAACATCAGTCTCGGCGTCTTCTTCGTGGTTCTCAAGGTCACAGTCATCTGACTCTCCAACAAGTCTTTTGCAACAAACGGATTCATGCTACAATTACTAACCTTAGGTTTCGTACACCGTGGCCCGTCTTGTCACAGTTGTAGCAAGTAAACTTAGCTCCATTGTCCTTCTGAGTTGTTTGCCCCTTAGGTTTGACTCCTGTTTGCTGCCGCTTTGCTGCCAAGACGAAAGAATCCTTCCGATCTTTCTCACCCCCATCCCATTGTCGCTTGAAGCCCTTATTCTTCTTCTGAAACTTGTCTGTGCTACGTGGTTCAAAAGGTTTCTGTTGCTGGACTTCGTCGTCTCCAATCCGCTCCGCTAGCTTCAAAAGTTCAGCACTTATCGCAGGTAGCTCCGACATCCGGAAGAGAGCCTTCTCCGAGTTAGACTTGAGTCTCCCAATGAATATACATATCTTGGTCCCTTCAGTCCACTTGGAGAACGAATCCAGCTTAGCACTGAACTCGCACACATAAGCACTTAAGGTCCCCGTCTGCTTCAACCAAACTAACTCGACACCGTCCCGAATCCTTTGATACTCCGGAGTGAATCGTCCCACGAGCAACTCCTTGAACTCTTTCCAACCAAGCGTCGAGACGGTCAAGGCATGCTCATCCTTGTATGCAGTCCACCAGAGAAGCGCATGATCCTTTAGGAACGTAATCGCCGCTCTCATCTTGTCTAACTCTTGAGCCTGTTGCGTCTCAAAGTATAGGTCCAACTCAGTTAAGAAATCCTTAACCTTGCGAGCCTGTCCTATACTTGAAAACGGGGTTGGTAATTTTGTCTTACAAAGCTTTCTGGTAGACGAAGAACTCCCTTGGCCTGTCTCAAACTTAGCGATATGTTTATCCCTAGAGACCATATCCTCCTGCATGATCTTCATCATCTTGATGAGCTCTGCATACAAAGCTCCTTGACTTCTCGCGCCTGAATCGTTGGGCACCGTTGGCAAGACTCCATCTTGCTGCAGCGGTGCCGCAACTGGTACTGGGCTCCCTTATCTCCTTTTTGACTTGATATTAGTGGTTGGATTAAAGTTGTGGACTTTGTGGGCATTAAAAACAAGAAGAGATTCCACATGTTTCCTTTTTAGTGGGTCCTAGTGTATAGGGGGTGGAAATTTGAGATTCCTTGAGAATATTCCAAAATCCTTCTAGAAGTTGTTGACTTTGAAAGAATAAGCCCATGTGAAAAGGTAAAAAGTCCATGTGATTAATGCTTTTATCTTAAGTAATATCTTAGTAAAACTCAGTAAAAGTAGTTACGGCTGAGCTACCGGAAGGTACCAAAGTAAAAACCTAGAATGTACAAATAGAGGAGTAGAGAAGAGCTCCTCATCCTTGTTTTCACATCGTCGTAATGACAACTTGAATATATAGAGAGTGGGATATTTTTAGCATGCGAGAACTTGAGAGACGTCGTTAGAATGGAGGATTTTAGTTGATGAGTTTATGGAGATTTTTAGTTGATAAGTTTGTGGGTGTATGAATGAGTGAACTTAGCATTTTTCCCTCCAAGATTCATGGTGTGCTTCCATCAAAGCCATCAGAGGTGACCCTTGAGTGAGAGACAAGTCCGACATTTGCAGATTCATCGATGACGATTGTGGAGGTTGAGAGATCGGGGAGGATAGCTGATCGATGAGATCGTGAAGGATCTACATTTTTGGTTCCGTTGCCGGGACCTCACTTGAAGGGATAGTTGAAAGATGTCTAGAGTTCAATTCTATATTCGACAGAAAGAGATCATGAGAGAGCACATGGAGAGAACTTTAGGAAGATAGAGAACTAACGCGATGTTAGCAACGCTAGAACCTTTCGTGTATCCCGTAGTGATCTATGACACGTTCGAGGTCATTCTTTACATCTTGTTCACTTAGAAAGTGTTTGAGGAGAGTTGAAAGGGAAAGAAACAAGAGTTGTAGAGAAGGGAGGAGAGAGAAGTTATTAGAAGAGAAAAATTTCAGAGTTTAAGAATTCAGTTCTCTGGAAAATTTGTACAGTCGCTGTCAGATTTTCTGTGTTTTTTATTTTCCTGTGATACTTTCTAGTGTTTTAGATTGGCTGATAACCTATCTACGACAAAAGAAATCATGAGAAAAGATGGTCTAGAGAGAGAACAATGAATTTTCAAAGTTTAAGGGGTTTATTCACGAGAGTTGAGGAATTCTGTTCTTTGGAAAAAGTTTACAGTCATTGTCAAATTTTCTGTGAATTTTATTTTCCTGAGAAACTTTGCAATGTTTTAGATTGACTGATAAGCTATCTAGGACAACAAAAATCAGTAGAGAAGGTCGTATGGAGAGAGAGCCATGAATTTTCAAAGTTGAGGGGGTTTATTCACTAGAGTTGAGGAATTCTGCTCTCTGGAAAATTTTTACAGTTATTGTCAGATTTTGTGTGAATTTTATTTTCTTGTGAATACTTCCAGGATTGTAGCTTGTCTGATGAGCTATTAGAAAAAACAAAAATCATGAGAAGATGATGTCTGAAGAGGGAGATAAAATTTTTCAAAGTAGAGGGGGTTGACAGCCATGAGAGAAGTGAAAATATTACAAATTTCAGTTCTCTGAAAATTTGTACAGTCAACACCATCTCTTTTGATTAAGGAATTTTCTGTTGAAACTTCATTAGTTAGTAGCTTGGAGGTTCAACTACTGGAGATCACAAAAATCTTGGAGAGATCTCTTACCGATTAAGAGATATACGTTTCGACATACAAGGAGGTCTTGAAGATACTTCATGGAGAATCCAGTTCGAGTGCCGAGGTTGAAGAAGAGACGTTGTCGGAGTGTGATCCGTCTACCTAGGAAAGCGCCGGGCTTCTGGCTGTGGTTGTTTACTCAAGAGGTTGGCTTTCAGGTCACAACAGGAGCTATAAACACTCACACAGGAGTGTAGGATCCTCTGATATGCTCAAAAAGCGAAATTTAAGTCTCACTGGTAGTAATAGGCTTAAGCGGTGAACTTTGACACTCAAAGAAAGGAAAACTATGAAGGTTTAGACCTCTTAACTTCCCCTACATGCAAATGAGGTACTACTGAACTCACAGACGAAGTTTCAACCTGAGATCAAATTCAGACACGGAGATATGAACAGAAAAGTTCTGAATAAGAGAATTATGGCAATTTCTGGTACCTAGACAGCTATTCAGACATAGAACAGAGAATTGGCTCGATGAATTTCAAATCTTCTCACAGTATTTGAAGTCTACAGGATGCTGAACATCCCTGTGAAGTTGGGACTCCTGAATGTTTGTAGAACTCCAGATCTCCTTCTCTAAAGTCGCTGCTCTAGATTAAGAGCTTTTCAGACCCCCTCTACTTCAGCGGCCGCCCTGAATTACTCAGTTACTCAAATGATTCGAAACTTTTTGGACAGTCGTAGCCCTCCTGACAGTGAACGCAACCACGAAGTTTTGAAGTGATTTCCTCAATTCTGCTGCAATTGGCACCGAAAACCCCAAAATCAACAAAAGTGACGCAGTTTTGGCACAATCCGAACTTCAATTGGGCATAACTCCTTGTTTATTGATCCAAATCGAGCAAAAATTTCACTGACAGTGCTTGGCACGACGAGCTCTCTCTTCCTGTGTTCTCAGATTTCGAAGATACCTCACCAATTGCTCGAACTCTCCTCTAGAGCTCTGTTTCTAAACTTAGAGTTTTACAAAAGACAAAAATGGACCAATGGGAGTTCATAGCTCCACTTGACTGTCCTTTTGTGCCTTAAACTACCTGGTAACTTATCTACACTCATAGGCTACCACGTCAAGCCCCCTAGAGTGCCAGCGTAAAACTTAAACTACCTAAAATGACACATAGCCCTGAAAAATAACTTAAATTAGCTAGAAAGCGTGCATGGGCGACAAGTAAGTACAACCCATGAGCTCAAACCACTATCAGCATGGAAACCCTAAGTTATGTACATTGAACGTCATAGACTAGTAAGAAGTCACTTGCACAAGCGCACAAATGCTTGAACAAGATAACTAACATACTATCAGCCTACTAGGACTCAAAATAGTGCTAACACCGTATGCAAAGGTGTCAAACATATACATAAAAGACTAGAAGTAATATGAGCTAACTTCTAGAACTACCAAACCTAAGCGTCGGAGTAGAAGTCAAGCATGTAGCCGCCAAATGGTGCGACAACGTTTGAGAGTTAGAACGGAGACGGAAAAGCCAAAATTAAGTATAGAGGCGTTGCGATCAAGCATCTATTGCAGTTGGGGCGTCATTTTTGCTCTATATCAAGAAGCTTTTGCGAGCATTGGCGCAGATGCGAAGAAGATTGAATTCAAAGCATCATTCAATGTGGAGGCCACGAATGCTCCTGGCGAAGTAGATTGTGATCTTTACAAGAGTGACTTTAAGATGTCTGCTAGGATCAGTACAGACGATGGTCATGAGGATATTATCATGGACTCTTAATTTTAGATTGGATTTTATTTTGTGTATAGCATGTATAATACACAATTTACAGTATAAAGCTCAAAAGAGTTAAGAAAGTGATGTAGAGTTATTTTCCTCAAAGATATTTTGTCCACTTAATGGTTGAGAAGGTGCAACATGAGTGGAAGTTCGAAAGATTGGAAAGTTAGACTTAGAAATCTTCCTCAAGGTTTAGATGTCATAGTAAGCATCAGAGAGAGCTCGAAAGAGGTTATCGTTGAGTTTGAGAACCCTAGTACAAAACCTCAAGTAGAATCTCTGAGGAGAAGAGTAGAAACTGACTTGTGGTATTATTTTTGTAGAGGGTGGGACATAAAGTAGTGAATTGTCCAACTAGAATCAGAACCGAGAGAGCTAAAGGGAAGCGGGAGTTTACTGATTTAAGTCTTCGAGTGGGTCCATCGTCACCAGCGCCAATTCATCTTCTAGGAGAAGATCCTTGTCCAAGTTGTGGAGTGGGTGATCTATCAAGAGGACACAAGTGCGTCGATGTGGTCATCCTACTTACGTCAGTAGTCGAGAAGTTGGACGAGACTCAAAGAGCTGAGACGAAGAAGTTGTCGACTTCAAAAGAGGACTCGGCTGAGGTGTGATGGAGATCGTCATTCGGATAGTAGAGAAGGCGGTGATGCGACTCAAGCTCATGATTACCTTGGGAGAAGAGATTGCACAAGAGGTGTTGTTACAACCATTTCTTTTTATTTTACCTATGGTAGATTATTCGCGAATGAAATTGGTGATGTTCGTACTCTTTTAGCGAGTAGTTATTGCACAAAAATTAGAAGGGTAGAAAGAATAGTTACGAGATGGAGAAGTTACCAGTGTTTCATGGGAAGAACAATGAAGATGTAGAACCATTTCGGAAACAACGTGAGAAGGAAGGAAGAATGGGTGTTGTTACTGCCGGAGTTTTTGAAGATTTTGCTCTTACGTGGTATGACGACCAAGTGAAGAGCAAGACACCTGGTGCAGTTGAGGACACATGAGAGATGTTGAGTAATGCACTCATCGAAGAATTTCTTCCAGAAGAGAGTTATGAGAAGCTCATGGTGGAGCTTACTCATTTGGCAACGAGACGACGAGAAAGTTCGGCAATATGCCGAAAGGGTGGATAAGTTGGAGCAACGGTTTCAGACGGTCCTACGAAAGAGTGGAGACAATGTGGAGCTAACGATGACGGAGATTGGAGCAGTGCTGATCAAGAACTTGGTGGGAGGATTGAGACCTTCAATTCGAACCCAAGTGAGGTACGAGAAACCAACAACCAAAGCGGAGGTCATCAAGATTGCGACAAATATGGAAGAGAGTTTGGATGAAGGGGATATCATCCAACCTCATCATGCCGCTCTGGTGTCGACTCCGACTCTTGGTTTAACCACAACGATAGCATCTGCACCATCACAATTGATGATCGCTTCAACGTCAGCTCCTACTCCAACGGTGGTGCCAAGATCATTTGTCCCTACAGTAGTGTCTACTGCCACCTCTGATTTCCATGCTGAGTTGAAGAGCATCACTGATACTCTTGCGGATCTCAAGATAAACGTGGTGCAATTACGAGAATGGAGGAACAAAGGTGGAGGAGGAGGTCAAAGAGGTTACGACAACAATCCCAACCGAGGAAATCAAGGTAATTTTGGAGGCAACCAAGGTAACTTTGGAGGAATCACTTGTTGGACGTGTGGAGGTTCTCATTTCCAGCGAAATTGTCTTAACAACGGAGCAAGAGATGCCGAAGCTATCAGAATGAATGTGGGTGGAGGAAATCCATCACAAGGACGAGACAAGGGGGTGGCTACTATCGATGTCGTGCGAGATCTCATCTACGAGAAAGGAGAGAGTTCAAACTCTTCTCATGCACCGGTGGAGCTTTTAGCTCAAGAAAGAAAAAAGAACTCGATTTTCTGATGAACCGATTTTCATGGAGGAGTCAGCAAGTAGAAGTACTCGTTCGAGTAATGTTTTGAGTACACCGGTGGAGCTTTTAGCTCAAGAAAGAAAAAGAACTCAATTTTCTGATGAACCGGTTTTCATGGAGGAGTCAGCAAGTAGAAGTACTCGTTCGAGTAATATTTCGAGTACACCAAGGGAGCCAAGAAGGAAGTTGGGGATGGCGGATTTCACCATTTCATCTTCTCATGCGGAATATGATGTGGTTGAAGATGTGGGTGCTCAGAAAGCCAACATCACTGTTGGGCAACTGATCACACTTAATCCCATCTTACGAAGGGAACTCAGAGGAGGACTGAGTTCTAAGAGAAGCAAGAAGAAGAAAACCAAGAGCAAGACATCGAAGTCTGTGGGAGTTGATGTGGTGGATGTGCATGCTTCAGAGGTATGCACTAGGGCTTCAAAGATTGAAGTCCGATTGAATGATCACTACGTCTCTGACGTATTGGTGGATGGAGGGTCGGCTGTAAATGTCATATCAGAGAGGTTGATGAAGAAGTGGGATGGAACCAACTCGCCCGGCTAACATTGTCGTGGGGATGGCTAACAAGCAACGAGTAAGACCTCTTGGTGTGTTAGAGAAGGTGGTCGTGTCTGTGATGAGAGTTCAAACATTGATGTCTTTTCAAGTGTTAAAGGACTCTAGTTATGATTTGCTCCTAGGTAGGTCTTGGTTGAGAGCTGAGCGCACCACTGATAGGTGGCACAAGGGATACTTACGGATTGGACCCAGAGATCATAGAGTGATAGTACCTCTCTCAAGTGTTGGAGTTGTGATTTCTGACTCTGATAGACCCACTAGTGAGTATTGGAAATCTGATACGGAGGATGATCAGAGTGTCTCAAAAATAGATACCTGAGATTCTTACAATCAAAAATCCTCGTCTGAGGACAAAGGATTTGGTCGAGATGAATCATTACATCAGCTTAGTGCTATTGACTTGTTGTCTCGACCAGCAGTGGAGAAAGATCTTGACAAAGAAAAGTTGAGTGTGGCAGAGATTGTGAGAAGACTCTCTACCCTGAAGTTTGGTATCAATGTCACTCAAGAAGAGAAAAGTAGATTCCTACATATATTTCGAAAATATATCCATGTGTTTGCTTTCAGCTACAAGGATTTGAAGGAGGTGACTCTCGAGACTCATCGAATCGAATTGGAGAAGCACGCAAGACCAGTTCGACAGAAGCAGAGAAGGGTCAATCCCACAATGGCAATGATGGTCAAGGAGGAGATAGACAAGTTGAAGGAGGCAAGTTTCATCTACGAGGTGGAGAACTCAGAATGGGTTTCACCCATTGTGATTGTCAAGGAGAAGAATGATAAGCTGCGAGTGTGCATAGACTATAAGAAGCTGAATGTAGTTACCAAGAAGGATTATTATCCTCTATCATTTATAGATGAGATTTTGGAAGAAGTTGCTGGTCATGAGTGGTACAGCTTTGGTGATGGTTATAGTGGGTATAACCAGATCAAGATAGCACAGGAATACCAACAGTTGACTACTTTCACTACTCCTTGGGGAACATTTGCATTTCGGGTGATGTCATTCGGACTGTGTAATGCTCCGGCCACGTTTCAGAGGTTCATGAACAAGGTGTTTGAACCATTCGTAGGGAAGTTAATTCGTGATTTCATTGATGATTTCTGTGTGTACGGAAGAAAGGAAGACCACTTTGATCATGTGATCAAAGTTTTGCAGCGGTTGGAGCAAGCCAACGCTTCTCTAAATCCAGAGAAGTGCATCTTTGGCTGCGAAGAAGGTCTGCTGTTCGGGCACATCATTTCCAAGAATGGGATTGCGGTAGATCCTGAGAAGGTGAAGAAGATTGTGGATCTTCCATTTCCGATCAACTTGACAAAGTTGAGACAATTTCTTGGCATGGTTGGATATATCGTATGTTTGTTTTTTCCTTCCAAACAAAGCAATAGCTTTGACTATGTACATGAAGAAGGGAGTTGATTTTGACTTGATAATGCATGATCAGAAGGCAAAGGAAGCATTTGAGGAGCTGAAAAAGGCATTGGTGACAGCTCTTATACTTGCTAAACTTGAGTGGAGTAAAGCATTTATTTTGTATACGGATGCCTCCAATGTAGCAATCGGATGTACATTAAGACAGTTAGATGGAGATGGATTACGATTACGTGATCAAAGATAGACTAGGGAAAAAGCATGCGGATGCTAATCTTTTGTCGAGGGCTTATGATGATGAGAGAGAAGAATCGTTTGATGATTCATTTTCAGACGAGCATCTGATGACCATCACAATCATTGAGGAGATACCGGACGAGTACAAGGAAATCTGGAATTTCCTTGCAGATGGCTCTTTTCCAGAAGGTATGCATACCCGAGAACGTAACGCGTTGATCAAGAGATGCAAACCTTACACCATGGTGGAGGGAATTCTATTTCATCAAGGAGCAGATGAGTTACTAAAGAGAGCAGTTGGTCAGAAGGAGGCGTTCAAGCTGATGCACGAGTTTCACGATGGCACTGTTTGCGAAGGTCACTTTGCTGGTAAGATAACAGCTTTCAAGATTTTGGATGCGAGTTATCATTGGAGAAGGATTTTCAAGGAGTGTTTAGACTATTGCAAAACTTGCGACGTATGTCAAGCATTTGCTCTGAAGTCTACTAGAACACCTCCATTAAGATCAATTTCAATATTAGGACCATTTGAGAAGTGAGGTATTGACTTTGTAGGTCCTCTTAATAAGACACCTCGAGACAATAGATACATTGTAGTCGTCACTGACTATTGTACCAAGTGGGTAGAGGCTAGATCTTTGAGAGAGACTAATGAAACCGAAGTCGGTAGATTCCTATGGGAGAGGATCATCACAAGATTTGGATGTCCATTAGGGTTGGTCTCAGATAGAGGAGGAGAGTTTGTAGGGAGCATGACTACTGCTATGCTACAACACTTTTCTATCAAGCCACGAGTAACGACCTCATACAAACCAAATGCTAATGGTCTTGCGGAGAAGACCAATCTTACACTTTGTATGATGCTCGTCAAAGATGTTGGTGTTGAGACTGCGAAACATACTTGGGATAAGAGGCTACATGTCATCTTAGGAGAGTATCGAACGACAACAAAGACTTCTACTGGGTACTCCCCATTTCGATTGGTTTATGGAGTGGAGTCCAAGTTGCCGATCCAATTTGAATTGGATACTTCTCAAACTATTCAACGAAAGTTGAAGAGGTCGAGAGGAGAAGACGTGATCAGATCAAGAAGGGAGCAACTCATGGAGTTGGAAGAGACTCGAGCGGTAGCAATGATCCGGATGGAACGAGCTCAGACGTATCAAAAGAAGAGTTACGACAAACGGTTGGGCAAGAGGGAGATAAAACCTTTTCAAGTCAGAGATTGGGTAATGTTATATGATGCTATCAGATTCAAAAGGGCTAGGAAGAAGTTTCTTCCGAGATATTTTGGTCCTTTTGTTGTATATAAGGTGTGGAGCAACTTCACATATGACCTTCAAGAGCTGGGAGGAAGGAGATTCGATCAAGTAAATCATGACAAGTTGAAATTGTTTCATAGACGAAAGTTCTCTCTTCACTCCGAGGACGGAGCGAAAATTTAGTCCGGGGGTAAAATGTAACGACCTATGTTGCACATAGGAAGTTTGTCTATTAGTAAGGTATTTAGTTATAACTAAGTGTTGAGAATGTTTATTTGCTGCCCAAGTACTTTAAGGAGGTATCAAGTTAGTCATGACTAGCTAAAGTTAGTTATGATTAAACTTAGCTGTACTTTTGACAGAATTCAGATATTTCTTAAAGAGTGAGCACTACTATATTGTCATCTTGTCTAAAAGGTAGAAAGGAGGTGGAAAGTATCCCTTATCTCCTTTTTGACTTGATATTAGTAGTTGGATTAAAGTTGTGGACTTTGTGGGTATTAAAAACAAGAAGAGATTCCACATGTTTCCTTTTTAGTGCGTCCTAGTGTATAGAGGGGTGGAAATTCGAGATTCCTTGAGAATTTTCCAAAATCCTTCTAGAAGTTGTTGACTTTGAAGGAATAAGCCCATGTGAAAAGATAAAAAGCCCATGTGATTAATGCTTTTACTTTAAATAATATCTTAGTAAAACTCGGTAAAAGTAGTTAAGGCTGAGTTACTGGAGGATACCAAAGTAAAAATCTAGAATGTATAAATAGAGGAGTAGAGAAGAGCTCCTCATCCTTGTTTTCACATCGTCGTAATGACAACTTGAATAATATAGAGAGTGTGAGAACTTGAGAGACGTAGTTAGAATGGAGGATTTTAGTTGATGAGTTTATGGAGATTTTTAGTTGATAAGTTTGTGGGTGTATGAATGAGTGAACTTAGCATTTTTCCCTTCAAGATTCATGGTGTGCTTCCATCAAATTCATCAGAGATGACCTTTGAATGAGAGACAAGTCCGACATTTGCAGATTCATCGATGACGATCGTGGAGGTTGAGAGATCGGAGGGGTAGCTGATCGATGGGATCGTGGAGGGTCTACAGGTCCAGCCAGGCATCGAGCCCCCCTCATATATACTTATGGGGATCGGCGGCCCCGCCCTCCTCTTTGGTCCTTGAAAATTATATCACAATCCGATCGTGGTTCGGTCATAATTCTCATCTCGGAGGTCAGATCGAGGAGTGTTGTATATCACTAGATAGCCCTTGACGAGACCTTTTCAATGGTACCTCGTTCATCTCGAGATCTAACGTGGAGCTCCGTCCACGTCCTAAAACGTCGTTGGAGCTCCAACACTAGCTATTTTTCTGAGAACTTGTGGTCCAGACCCAGACTCGAACCCTGTGGTTGGACCAGCGTCCGAACCACGGTCCGTCTGTGTCTCGGACCCATGTCTCAGACCTATGTTTCGATCCGTTTCCAGACTTGTCTCCTTAAGTCAACGTTCGTCCGGGGTTGTCTTGGGGTAGGCCCCTATGTCCTAACCCAATGTTCCAACCTTGGTTCAGAGAACCACTTAGGGTTCATCTGATCTCGACTTCCCGGTCAAGTCGTTAAGTCCTACTCGCAGCGTTTACAACCTAACGCAAGTCCACTAAGGTTCTATTGTTTACATCTGCGTCCGATATTGAGGATGAAGGTCGCGACATAACATCACGTTAGGTCTCTCTTCTCCTAACATTCTCTCCATATGTTCTCTCATGATCTCTTTTTGTCGAATGTAGAATTGAACTCTAAACATCTTTTAACGATCGCTTCAAGTGAAGTCACGGCAACAGAATAAAAAATGTAAACCTTTCGCGGTCCTATCGATCAACTACCCCCCAATCTCTCAACCTCCACGATCATCATCGATGAATCTGCAACATGTCGGGCATGTTTCTCACTCAAGGATCACCTCTGATGGCTTTGATGGAAAGCACACCATGAACTTGAACGGAAAAATCTTAAGTTCATACACCCATAAACTCATCAACTAAAATCTTCCATTCTAATGACGTCTCTCAAGTTCTCACATGCTAAAATATCACACACTATCTATATTACTCAAGTTGTCATTACGATGATGTGAAAACAAGGATGAGGAGCTCTTCTCTACTCCTCAATTTATACTTTCTAAGTTTTTACTTTGGTACCTTCCGCTAACTCAGCCGTAACTATTTTTACCGAGTTTTACTAAGATATTACTTAAGATAAAAGCATTAATCACATGAGCTTCTTACCATTTCACATGGATTTATTCTTTCAAAGTCAACAACTTCTAGAAGGATTTTAGAATATTCTCAAGGAATCTCAAATTTCCATCCCCCTCTACACTAGGACCCACTAAAAAGGAGACATGTGAAATCTCTTCTTGTTTTTAATGTCCACAAAGTCCACAACTTTAATCCCATCACTAATATCAAGTCAAAAAAGAGATAAGGGATACTTTCTACCTCCTTTTTATCGTTTAGACAAGATGACAAGATAGTAGTGCTAACTCTTTAGGAAATATCTGAATTCTGTCCAAAAGTACAACTAAGTTTAATCATAACTAACTTTAGTTAGTCATGACTAACTTGATACCTCCTTAAAGTACTTGGGCAGCAAATAAACATTCTCAACACTTATAACGGTGAGGTATCGACTATCTACGCCATTGCCGTCGGTTGTTCTAGAGGACAAATCAAACGTAGACAACGCATTTTCAGGTGGTGAGTCTAGTGTCACCACACCGTTGTTGTGAGACATGGACAAGATCTATGGGGCCTCAAAGGGACCTCGATGTTACTCGGGTACAGTAGGTATCATTGAGCTAGATGACTTCATCCAAGAGTTTGACAATTGGTGCGATCTGCAGCAGATGCAGAACTTACAGCTGTTTACACCCTTCATGACGTAGAAGGGTTTGTTTCAACACTTGGAGGGACCGTCGATGGATGATTACCACGAGTTCAAGCGAGACTACGATGTTGAGATTGAGTTGTGAAAACAACATTGGTCTCCCAACTACGTTTCTATCACTACTGTCGCAGTTTCGGAAGGCTTAGCATCTGCGAGTTCGGGTGCTAGTAGCAGTGGTACATCCACGAGTGGCGGAGTATATACTACCAGCGGTGCGTCCACTAGTAGTGGAGCAGGTGGTAGTGTGAGCGAGATACCAGCAGGGTTTAATCCTGTGGTTATGTTCTTCCAGTGTTTGACGAAGAACTATCAAGGTGTGCGGACCGACAAGTTGAGGAGTCTGCAGGAGTTCCAGCGGAAGACTAGAGAGAGCCTACGCGAGACGTTTACTGGCATGAGACGGTTGATCAACGTCACCCAAGAGGTGACAAAAGCACAAGCAGTCAAGTTCTGATATGCGATACTAGACAGAGGCTGCGTAAGAGAGTCGGAGATGTGACTCTCCTTAGAGACTCCGCTCCGACGTTGGTGGTTGTCTTTGGTCTAGCTGAGCGGATTGAGCTCAACATGGTGGAGGAGAGGGTGGGGACTGCTGGGTTCAGCAAGGAGGTACCACATGGGACGACCACCTCTTCTCGAGGATCACAGGATGCGCAACAACGTGGTGGTAGTGGTCGTGGTGGTAAGGATCGTGCGGAGCAGTCGCGATCCCGAGGAGGTGTTGGAGGATCTAGTGGATAGAAGCCCATGTTGTCCTTCTCTAGTCAGTAGCAAGCGGGTCCTTGCTGAACGTGTGATGGTCCTCATCAACAGAAGGACTGTCCACAGAGGAGAGGTGGTTATGAGACGTCTAGGACGTCTCAAGCGGTGCTAAGCAGTGTGAGCATTGCGGACGACCAGGTCACAGTAGTGACCGTCGTTTTGATCTCTATCCCGTGGTGTTATTGTTGACACCATCAAGGACAAACGACAACAAAAGGATGAAAGAGAATGGACGGACGCTCTCAAGGCTATAAGTATAAGATGATGGATATGGATGGTTACAGAGGAGAAAGTCATTGCTGAAGATGATTAAGATTGAGAGGATGATGCTTGGGAGGTTATAAAGATTTTGGAAGAGAAGACAAGAGAGGATGATGTTTGAGAAGGATCTCATTATATAGCGAGACAATAATGGTTGCGGTTGAGGATTTTAGTTGCATCAATGTGATATTTTTTTCAGAAAACAAAAAAGAGGAGATGGATACTAAGATGACATGTATTTGTTTGAGATAGAGGGTTACAATCAAGATACATGGTGATGATTGGGATAACGGGTGTGAAGACTCGCACAGATTTCGATGAAAATGGGGTTTGGGAGGTTTAAGTGACAAAACTGTGCGAAGGCTCGAATAATTTTACTCTTGAGAAGTAGTCACCAGACTTCGACCGATCATATCTCGAGCTACAAAGATCAGTTGAAGGAGATTTTGGTATCACTGGAAAGAGTTCTCCAAGGACTTTCTACAAGAACAAAAATTGATCGATTTGGATCAATATGGAGAGCTACAACGTTTTGTAGTTTATAGAGTATTTTAGTTCAAGTTGGCAAAATTGTCAAAGAGAGGATTTTTCATAGAATACTTTAGGTCGTCATAACTCTATGTAGCGAGGTCCTTTGAGATCATGTAGGGTACCATCAGAACCAGTTTTTTGAGTATTTCCTATTGGGGATATGAGATTTACGTTTTGAGATATTGAGTGAAGGGTTTGGGAGGGGGAGAAGGAAACGTAAAAAGCTTTGACATGGTGTAATCTTTGTACATATGTCAGTTATAGAGATGTGGGGTACCATAGCAAAGATTGTTTTTGAGAGTTACAAAAAGTTAGATTTAGGGTTTGAGCACTTGGTTGAAGATCACAAACTATTGAAGTCTGTATGTAAATCTCGTGTATAAAGAAAAACATAAAAGTGTAAATACGTTGGATTTTGAGATCAAAAGTATTTATGCTCATGTGTTGTTGCTTGTCTTTCTGAACTTGCGCACTTTCTACATCTAGATACTCCGCGTATTTTCTTATACATCTTTTGTATCCTACAATACCGATACCGTAATGACTATGTGTATAGACCTCTACTCTCGACTAACATGGACATCTCACATAAAAAAAGTCTTACATGAGACTTTATCACTTGCGAGATAATAACTGATCGCACATTAGACATAATGTGTCTTGGGTCGGTATCTCATGGAAGAGAGACTACCCATAGTTAGAAAAAGTAGATATTTGATCAATCGGTACATGTAATAAAAACATTTCAAAATTATACTCACAAATATAGAACTTTAATCCTCTAGAGATAAAGAACACGCTAAACATATGAAGAAATCTCTCTAAAATCTCTTAAAATCTCCAAAATAAAGACTATGTAGTCTTAAAAATCTTAGAAGCATTTAGTACTCATTCATTTCTCCACCTAATGTAAAAATTCTAAAAGAAAAAAAACAAAAACAAAAAACGGATAAAACTATGTAAAACAATATGCACTAACCCACTCCAAAACACTCTACCCGCCTCAACTTACACTCTTTCTCTCCTCCCCTCCTACAGTCGCACTCCTAATGTCAAGGTTACTACAAAAGTAATCGGGAGGACCTAATGTCAAGGTCCTCCCGGTTACTTCTTGGCGACTGCGTTGGTTAGGGTACCATGTGTACAACTTCACTAGAGATACTATCTTCATCTCTCTTCGTCTCTCAGGCTTGCCATTTGGCACTTCACTTTCTTTGGGTTTCATTGTTTTCATGTTTTTCTGCACAGAAACACTCCTTGCTACGTTCTGCTTAGTTAACCTATTACCACTTTGTTAGATTGGATGACGGTTGTTGATATGCGTCAGCATAGTTATACGTCAATTGTGACAAATGTAAAAGGAGTTTGTCATATAGCGAAATGGACGTAAAGGACGAAGTTTATCGTATAGTGAAATAGACGAATAAAGCTATTGTGAAAACTGGAAGGAGAAAGAAAGTAGCAGATAATTATTAACGGACAGGCCCGCAACTCCATTGTAAGCATAGCCCTTTATTTTAACTTGTAGCCCATTCCGCTATCCACTCTGTTGGTTTCTTCACGTTGGGTATCTTATTTCAGTAATCTCTCACCTTCGCTTTCATATTTGTCTCTAGAACTATGTACACTTAGTCAAATACCTACAGCATCCTACGTGACCTTTGTGAGAGAATTACTTCTAACCTCTACTTTCTCCGAGGTTGACACTCTGGCTGTTAGCGTTTGCTGACTCGATTATTACTGAATATCGCCTGTATACTTCTCCAAACGATGTACCTTGTGTCTTCTTCCTTTTCTAGATATCCGTCCAGTTCTTTGCTTTTGAGACTTGTCTTTTTGTTTTATAATTATAGTTGATTCCTCGCTTAGCTCATTAAGCATCGCATTTATACTCGTAATTTTTTTTTAGACTTGTCTTTTTGTTTTAATAATTATGCTTTAGCGATTACAACTAAATCAACCCAAACTAACTCAAGATAAGGGAGATCGAACTTCAACATCACTAGCTTGTAGCGAAACCCAACACAGGCAGGGAGAACGACCTATTATTAAAATCGGCCGTTGCTGAAGATCTTTTAGGCTATCTTTTACTTTAGTCGAGGAGAACCATAATTCAGATTCTTGAGCAGACAGGCGGAAAAGGTTAAAATGTACCAGGAAACAAGATGTCTCCCACAAATTAAGAACAGTTAAAAAGGTGGAAGAGATTCTCCCGCATAATTACTTGCTCTCACACCTGCAATACACTAGATTGGAGCTGTGTTCGCCTCAGATATTAGAGGAGTTAGTAAGGTAGTTCCTATGATCCTTTTCGGTTATTGATCACATCAGAGAAAGTTTTCGAAACGATTGGCAGCAAGGGAGCATCTCCAGTAATAGCTAAAGTTTCCAACCGGATTATGCGAATTTCTGTCCTTCGCTGGGCTTCTATTCCCTCTTAGAAGATGCCCGATATGGTTTGTCCTTTCTCCTATTTTGGGCAAGATCGTCTCTCCACACCCGGTACCAAGTCCATCACCGTCAGTGTCAGTCTGGACTCGCCTCTATGAAGTCTACCGCATTTCAGCTCACCCACTTCTGCCAGATCGCACTTAAACTGGAGTGCTGACTTCAGTCCCATATATAATGTCCTGCTTGGCGCATAAGCTGGTGATACTACCGGAGGTCTTGCGAAAGCCCTCTCTGGGAGGGCTTGCTGTAGAGATTCTACTCCTCTACAAAGTTCTGACCAATTAACTCTATCAAACGAAAATCAACAGCACTTTCCTACATAGCTCGCTTCTCCTGTGGAGGGGAGGGATTGCTGGGACCTGGGTGTGAATTCTCCGACCACAAAGACAATAATCTGCATCAAATCTCCGGTCATGAACGTACACACCTGCAACGATGCAGATGGTGCAGAGTAGTAACCGCTGGACCTCCTCCGTCGTCTTACTGGGTTCATCTGAATCCTGCGCCCGTCCTCTTACCGAGGATTCCTCCTGAAACTTTCTTGGCGTGTACAGGCTTCCCGCGTGCGCGTATGATCGGAATGTAACGTAGTTATGCCCTATGAACCTTTACCTCCTCGCTATAATCGGCAACTACGAGCCATGAATATACAGCTAAAGATTCATGTCGCAAGCCCCGTTATTTTCATGGCACAAAGAGATACACATCTCCACGTAAGTGAGAAGCATATCACAGGTCGCTACAACGGAGACGGACGACACTAAACGAAGGAGCCAGAGCAGCAAAACAGAGCAACGCATGGGAGAAGTACCCACCACCGTGGACCGTCATCCTCAAATGGAAATCTCTTGACCAAGAGACGCACACTCACGATGTCGACTGAGAAGAAAGGTTCTGATTAACCCCACTGATGGTGCATATCCGATCGGCCCGCTGTTCCAGACGTCAGATGACATGAAAATACAAACAGAGTAGATTCTGAGAGGTAGCGGATAAGAATGTTGTCCTAACAAGCTCGAAATCTCTCGAGTTGGTTTACTGCCAAAAACTGCATTTCCTTTGAATAAATTGGGCATCATTAACGGTGATCTTGGCTAGCCACCGTCCTTCATTTAGGACATTTTCCTGGCTGACAATTTCCCTTGAAGATGTAAAGTACAATAAGACTACACTGCTTTAGAGGCTTTCTACTTGGATGCTTTGATTCACAAACCTCTTCAGACTTTGGTCTCTCTTGCGAGGACTGGTTTGAACTTGTCAGCTCCTCCTGCCCGACTCGGCAGTCTGTATCAACCGGGCAGCTTCTGCCATAAGCCTGCGCGTCTCACTCAAGGATGCCATGGCGAACTCATCCCTCATGGCAGCTGCCTCTAAGGCACAGGCGGCTTTCTCGGCCTCAGCCATCAACAACCTGCACACATAAGTCCTCTTTTAGAATCCGGATTGATCACTCCAAGCAGTTCAGTTTCATTCTCATACTTCGAATATGAGCCATAAAGAGATATATCTCACCGCGCATGATAAGCAGATTCTTTTCTCCGCTGTTCCATAATCACGCGTTTGGCCTGGAGCAGCTTCAGCTTTTGATGATTATCGTTTGCTTGTGGATCTAGAAAAGCACTGGACTTTGAGGATGCTGGTTCCTCCATAGGCATGGTGGGCTCTACAGACTTAGTCGGCTCTACGTAAAATTTGTCTTCAAGCTCGGATTTTCGGACCACCCTCTGCAGTAGATTAACCTTCTTGATGGGCTTAACAGAGGGATTAACTCCAGGAACTGGGGTTAAGAATGTCCGTTGCTTATCATGTTCCTCAGCTTCACTTCTCCATTTTCCACTTGGTTTCTCATCCGACATAACTGCATCTATAAAGCTTTGGTCCACAGCAATCTCCGAGCGGGTCTTCGTCGCGAAAACTCCCGTCCTCGGAGTGACTGACTTCTTCCTCCTCTGCCGTGTAGACAACTTCCCGGTCTTCGTCATTCCATCCCGGACCTTCTGTTGGTATTCCTGCATGGATGGACAAGACTACCATAAACGCCTGAACCAGGAGTACTTAAGTTCGAAGGGATCATCTCCCTTGGATTGCAAACGTAGAATTTTGCAGTGATTTCACCGACTGATAGACACCAGAACTCTGCCCAGAAAGATCAAAATCCTTGGACAGCAAATAATGGAGAAGGTGGATAGAAGAGGTGAGAACGGGGTGTGCTTGTCTCACAGAGGAAAGAGCGGTAGGACTAAAGGCCACGAGAGTGGCCCTTAATATACAGTTCGTCATCAGGAACTTCAAGACTACTTACAGGATCCTCCCACTTCGCCCTGATGGCGGCTGATATCTTCAGACGATGCTCGTCTGACCTCGGAGGACGAGACGTTGAAATCCTTGTAAGTGACTTCCTTGCTGTCCGTTCTTTGTCTCGCAGTCTTCTCCTTATCAAGGAATAACTGTTCCATCCGTATTCTTCCTCACCAGGTGCGCCTACCCTTGCAGCTTCCGCCACACATTCTTTCCAATCCTTGAGACAAGCCTCTTGATATCCCCGTATCTTCTTCTTCAAATCCCACTGTTCCCGTAATTTGTCTCTGATTTTTAACCTCGTAGCGTCGCTGCACGATTGGATAAATTTCAGATGAGGACTCACAAATATCAACACAGCAACTCAATCACTTGAAAAGAGAGACTGGACGCACAGTAACCTGTAAGAATCCACAGTAATAGCTATGTCACAGTCACGAGCAAACGCTTAAAACTTCCAACAGAGGGTTTGTAAGTTCTGCACAAGCAGTATTCTCAACAAGCCAAAACCTCTCTGTATGACCAGTCGTCAAGGTAATGCTTACCTTTGAGGATGCCGTGGATTCAGTTTAAGCTTTGCCATCACCTGATTGAAAAGATAAAGCAAATCCTATAAGAGATCTGTACACGGAATACTGAGCTAGGACACAATCCGTTGTAAACGAACCCTTACATGTCGAGTCAGCCGCGAAAGAATCATAAGACACCCATCTGATGCACAGTCGGCACGGAACAGTATCATAAGCTTAGAACAGTCGCAACATAGTAAGAATTCCCCACGGGAAAGAAGAGATACATGTGAAGGTATACCAGACGGTGTTTGCAGTGTCGAAGTTCCAGTGACAGCAATTACCTTCGGGGTGTGCATCGCTTGATACGTTCTCTGCCTTATGCGTTCGATAGTCTCTGCATATCATAGAGGAATTCACAGACGAAGCTGATTCGTCTCTTATCAGGCATGAGGCAATCACCGACACCCTATAGTAAATCTAAGCATTTTCCGTGTCCGCATCTAGCAAGACAACAGCACACACTTATGCGGAGAAATCACGGTCTAGGCAGCTCTATCATCAGCCCATTTACCATGGACTAGGAAGAACACAACTATTGCGTTCAGACCTTTCTAAACGGACTTACCTGGACTATGTCGCCTACCCTTGTTCCAAGGAACTTTTCCCTTATTGGCCATGCCAATCCTCAGGCGTCGCAGTTTCTCTCTCGCCCCGATATTTCCATCACAATCATCCCCTTCCGGAATCTGTAGCGGGGCATCCACAGTAGACTGTTCTCTAGGCTGATCATCTGTATCGGATTTGGATACCCATGGTCCAAAACCGGTATCATCAGTGCCAACCGACAGCTCACTAGCTGGTCTATTCTCACGGTCTAGGACGGCGGATGCTCTGCTGTAGACAGAGTACGTCCTATGAGAGTCATGGCTCTTTGAGAACCACAATGTACAACCCCGGCGCCACCTGTTCCCCTGGTAAAATCGAAGCAAACTATTTCTATCCCGAACCCAGCTCGACTCGCTTACAAGGGCCCCAAAAGATACACGAGGTCGTTTGTTGGAGTTAAGCTTGAGTATGTGGAAAGAATGGAACAAGCTACTTCGTTGAATTCCAGGAACGCGAACTGACGAGGTGTCCAAGACCGACCTGCACAGAAGTTCGAAGGCTTAAATTCTATGTTACAGGGTAGCGCGGACTGGCAATATGGCGCTTGTTCAATCTCAGCTCCTCGAGAGCTTGATAATTCATCCGCAGGTTGGTGCGTATAAAGTGAACTGTTTTTAGCTCGCAAACACTTGAGGCGCAGAATTCTGACGGACGGTAGAGACTGGACCACACTCTCTTAACATGCCCCATATTGGCCTTCCATTCACATGCGAGCTCACAGGTTTTGTACTGCGAACTATAATTCAAAGCTTCCTACAAAAGAAGCTGAAATGGTGTTGCCAAAATCAAGCGACTACGGCCTATTACGTTCAGGACATTTATGAACGTACAATTACTGGACATCGAGAAAGAGTCATATTCTGCCTATCACCGATATAAGTTTCCCTACAAGTACCCTAAAAGAGATTACATCCCAAATTTAAGCCTGGATTCAGCCTGAGACAGATGCATCTGAACACCTACAACGCTCCAGAATCGTGAGTAAGTGCCCATTAGAGACCTCAATTGTCGCATACTGAAGAGAATAAGCGATAAATGAACCGCACTCCAAATTTACCTCTGATCCTTGAGGGCCGGAATTGCATTGCTGACTGACGAGAACAGCCGTTGCGGTTGAGAAGCTGGGGTCGTCCTTTCCATCACAATAACAACAGCAGCAGGCGATGCAGAACCTTTCAGGAAAGAAAGTTGCTTTTCCTCAATGCGCCTCGCGCAGTTGTTCGTTTCCCAATCCACTTTGGAGCTGCAAGTGTTTGAACTTTGAATTCATTAGGTCCCTTCAATCGGTCCGGGGGCGAGTTCCCTGTCAATCGGTCCAGGCGCCCCCGTGTTTTTCAGTGGCATGGCTGTTCCTTACTCTTCTCGGCCCGCTTTGCTGTAACACTGCGCTACAGGATTTGGGTGATCAGGCAAGCCCCCGCGCAGTTTTCGCATGTACTCGGACCCACACAAGCTGCGCTTTCTTTTTCAAGTATACAACAGGTAATCTCCGGTTCACTGCATATATGGAAAAGGTCACGGAACAGTCACCTATTTGAGTTCAGGTCTGAATGAAACCGGGTACCGCTAGAAGCCTGAGCGGCTGACATCCTCCTACTTGCAGATTTTCGAGCCTATCGAGTAGCAGACAAACTATGCATGCAACCTGGAATTCTCGCCACAAGTAAAATATGATATGCATGCTCGATCAGCTGGGGAACTTTTGCTCTTTTTTCGATATTCGAAAGATATATGTGTTAGATGGTAATTATACTCTAAATTAATCATATATTTATTTTAATCATTATATATTAACTAGACCTACAGTTGAAATTGGAGTCAAACTTAACCCATAAGTGGGTTAAGTTTGAGAGAGAGTCCAGATGTGCCTGTGAGAATATAATTGCAACAGCTTGCTAAATTTATTTAATGAACAAAATAATTTATTATCTAACTCTTCCGGATGGAAAGGTTAGGTAATAAATTAATCTGAATATACATATTGCTCTCATTGCTCTCATTGCACATAGAAGAGTACTAACGTCTAGAGAAGATTTTTGGGGTGCAATTGGTACGGACAACGTGGAGAGTTGTAACTAGATTTATTTATTTATCATTCAAAATGAATAAACTCTTGTTTATTGGTTGTTAGTGGGAATTTTGTAAATATTTATTAATACTATAATCTAATTTTATAAATATATATAAATATCTCATTTTAAAATCATACTAGAAATCATTGAGAAAATCCATAAGTAACGCATGTGCAAGCTTGCTCTACGAGAGATAAGACCGAAGGGCTGGCAAGTAAGGCAAAAAGTTCTGTTAGAAGTTTCATTTATCACCTAAACCTTCCGACAAGAAGGGTTAGGTAATGAATACCTGCATATTATTTTTGTCTTCTATCCGAAGGTATATATATATATATATATATGCACAAGTGCTATACATGAAGTCTTTTGCTTTTGTTGAACTCTGTAGCCATGTAAAGACCATCAAGATCTTGTCTTGTAGTGGTCTTCAACTATTTTTCCTTTTTCTTTTGTCAGAACAAGAGTACATCAGCATAATTTTTTTTTTCTTGCAGAGGACCTTGGAAACAATGGAAACAATATTTCAATCTTTCTGATATTTTCATGCCGACTTATAAGATAAGAACGACTGAGTCTATGAACATTTTATCGTCTTTATTTCTTACGATTTGTCTAGAGGATTTCCAGAATGTAGTGAAGTTTTTGGGGGTGGGTTGCGGCTTTAGCAACCCACATCTATTAAGGTTGAGTTTAGAAGGAGTAACAATGACGGTGGCAAAAGTCGAAATAAAATGTTATTTAATCTAAGGAATGTCAATATGCGGATTTCAAGGGCGGTAAAGTTTGGTGCATTTAATCGAATTAAACAGCATGTTCCATCGCTTGTCTATGCCTCTCTGATTTGTAGTATTCGCAGTGACTGATTTAGGAATTACGTGTTGTCCTTATCCAAGTTTAGCTTTTCATAATTGTATTATGTATTTCCTAAATGATGCGATAAATCTTCATAAAAATAGGCTTCAATTCTTTCGCACATCTTAATAAATCAGAGTAAACTGGGTTTGCTATAACTGATGACGCAAAGTCTATAGCGGTCGAGTAGAGGATTATCTTCTGGTGGAACTGCTAGATAGTATGAGAAGGATTCTGAAAATCTAAAGTCTCTCTTCTTCTGTACGATACAGTGAGTTCTGAAATATATTGTAAGTAGAAGATGATGTGTCTTCTACAGGTAATATATTTTATAAATCACGATTGACTTGATAAATCATAATTTTATATACTATTTTGATAAATCATGATCTCTAAATATTATTATTTGAAACACATTCTGAAGCGTCTTATTGTGTGAGAAATCTGTCAATCTTTTATTTTTCCTTTTTCTTTTACTTCATGTAAGTCATGATCCACATGACTTCTCAGTTCTGGGTACCTCTCCCGTCGGTTCCGCCTCAGAGAGTGGTTTAGAACTTATCAGCCACTCCCTCTCGTGGCTTGTGCTATACATCACACACTGCTATCCAAGAGTTTATCAAACGAATATGCATGCTCTGTGAGTGATGGGGACTTTTGTTCGCTTTTTCTTATCAGAGAAATATACAAGTATTAAATAAAA
Organism: Asterella californica; assembly: GCA_036924285.1. NCBI lineage: Eukaryota > Viridiplantae > Streptophyta > Marchantiopsida > Marchantiales > Aytoniaceae > Asterella > Asterella californica. Next base: position 3,399,696 of record JAYKYS010000013.1, read on the forward strand.
ACTAAATATAATAATAAATAAAAATAAAAATAAATAATGTTAACTATTAGTCTATGCCTAGAAACACGAGAAAACCCGGATATAGACGGCCGTGCTACTAAAGGTAAAAGTCTGAAAACCTGAAGCTAAATAAATATAATTTACTCTGAATTTAATTTATTACCTAACCCTTCTGGAAAGAAGGGTTAGGTTTAATTTGGATATTTGCCTCTTCCATCGAAGGTGGAGGAGGTGAATAATATGCCGGTGCTTGAATGATCAATGAATAAATATGAATGATATTTTGTTCTTGAATTTGCTATGTAGCTGGAAATACTATCAAGCAAAATAAAGTAGTACGTAGAGGAATATAGCAAAGAAAAATAATTTTCAAATAAGGATTAGTGAGAAGAAAAACAATTTGCTCTTCTCTTGAAGTAATTTTGAAATAAAGATGAGTGAGAAGAAAAACATCATGACTCAAGCATGCATATTCAATCTCTTACGAGTTCGAAAGAGGAGGAAATGCATAATCGTTTAATCTAATACCTAACTCTTCCTACATGAAGGATTAGGTATTAAATTAAAAACCTCAGTAAAATAATGTATTCATGTGTACAATTCTCCGGTCTTGTATCTTTTGAAGCGCGAGAGCCAAGTCAACACTTATGGGTTTTCTCTTACGCTCCCTGTGTTTCCAAGCATGGACTAACAAATAATTTTATATAATTTTTAAATTTTTTTCATCTATTTAATATATATATATTTTTAATATATATATATTTTGTTGATAACAATAAACGAACAAAAGTTCACAAAGTTCATCGAGCATGCATATTTATGATAGTTTCATTATTTATTTCTCAAGTGAAATCTTTTAGACCTTCTTCAGTCATATACTAAATAAGATGTTTGTAATTTATTGGATCCAAAGATTCGTCCATGACATACTAAATCCTTAAAATAGCATGGTTTACGAATATTGTGAAGATAAGAGCACATGAAGAGATTCAATATGTTATAAATGTATTATCAAACATGCATGATATGCATTTGAAACCGCCTGTCTTGCAAGTACAAGTAGAAGTTATCGACAAAATACGAGAAAAACTGAAATGGTCCAGCCAACGTCTGCAATGGAACATGATGGATAACACAAGGATGACATGTTCTCTCTATCAGAACGTAATCGAACTTCACCAAAAACTTCGGAGGGTCATGCGAAGCCCAACTGCAGATACATGTAAGTGCGGCTGCGCTGTAGCAACCGCTGATCGAACGAAACCATAGGTGGTCCAGACCACAATGGAGGAAAACGAGGACTACCGCCACTAACATCCAAAAACTCAAAATCTGAACTCGGATCGACAGTCTGCTCGACAGTGCTCACTTCTTCATCACTGTCCAGCGTTTCATCAACTTCTTCACTCTCGACAAGACCCTCGCAATGGTCAGTAGCCTCAGACATCGTAGCAAACTACGAGAATGAAAACATACAGTGATACAGCAGAAATGCACGATAGAATGGAAAGAAAACCGACCTCGCAATGCTCGTCGGCACCGTCATCGCGAACACAAGAAACGAAACTCATACTTGGTACCACGCCACCAATCCAACCCCCTGCATGTCACACCCATTGGGTACTGCCGAGCACGGCCACCACCGCACAGATCCAAACGTCGAGAAAGGACGGACCACAGCCACCACCCCACAGATCGCAAACCAGATCGATCGACAAACCGAGCAGCACAAGCACCACCTCTCGCAGCACTCACTCTGAACCAAGCCAGCGATCCTCGAAAAGTCGCGCACCAAACAGAGCATGACAAACACACCATCTGCAGCACGAAAGAACTATCAACAACATGCGAAACAGACCGACAAATTGAACCAAACGTCGAAATCACGCTCCACACCCACCACCAAAGCGATCCGACGAATTCAACGCCGAACACAACAAGACGACAACGAAATCATTCAACCCCACCCAACGATGTCCAAGCAAAATCATCACGCCTACGACCTAAAATTGCCATCACTGCAACTTCCACCACGAGCCTGCCGAAAAAATATTACATCGTTGATCAAACGACTAACCCCACAACATTTAGGTCGCAAACACTCTCCATCGTGAGCCCGTCGAAAAAAAATACATCTTAAAACCATCGGCACCATCGGCCGCCCATTTTTCAAAAAAGACAGAACCTCTCCCTACCCGCGTCACATTAACCGAAAACGAACCGCTCCGACCCCGGGATCGATGTTCTCTTTGGTAGCATATTATTTGGTAGTATATTTGACTTGCAAGATGGAGGGAAAGAAAATGATAAGAAAGACTCAAGGGACTGAAAATACAAATGTTTGATATGCTCGCAAGACCGGAATAGGAAAATGACACATATTTGATATGATGGGTTCTTTATAATCATCGTACTGTAAACTGAGTTGCTTTTGGTGACAGAATTTCCTTTCGAGGAAATTATGATATAAAGGTATATACAAAGGGATATAAATGATCAAAAAAATTTACCATTATATCCAAAATACACTTGTTGGCAGAAATTCTCTTACCACGTAAATATGCATGCAACTTGTTCGTTTTCATTTTAAAACAAATGTAATTATTGCATATATTTAACAAGTATATTTTATACATATAAATCATGGCGCACGTACGTTTAAATTATCATACATACTAAATTATAACCATCTAATTACATAACGACAATTCCAAAACTACAAATCCGAGAAGCTGTCGACAATTACACAGCTTACCGGTTTAACTTGTTATAATAACTTTTCCAACGGCAAGGTTTAGAAATGAACTAAACCCCTGCATATTCGTCGCCTCCTCCAAATGGGATGTGAAGTCTGCAAGACAGCACTTCTGGAATCAAGGGTCTATAACCTTCCACCAGGCTATACATTTAGTGGTTCCGAAATAATATCGATGGAGAGCTGGTGGTTTCTTGGAACAAAACGAAATCAACTAAAGCAGTAAGGGGATATTAGTTTTATACCCACACCTGAGCTTAATACGCTTTATCCCCCTGCAATATTTGGAGATGTTGTTTACGTAATAAACTTCCGAAAACACATGTACATTCCGACCTTCCAACCAAGGGTTAGTGAAGAGAGTGTATTGCATGCGACAAGATAACCACAGAGAAAGACAGCACACCCTGAAAGCACAGAAGAGCAGCATATCGTGCAATTTGCTGGTGGTGGTGAAGATCGGAGGCGAAACAACCTCGACTTGCCAACTAGTTAAGACAGCCCGTCTTTCAGGTCAAACGCTAACTTACTGGACGATCAATTTTGCCTGAGGATGGCATTTGACTCGTGGAGAGTGTTTCTACAATTGCTTGGACAACTTTCTAAGTCTACTTGGTCGTATGTATCATTACTATTGACCAGTAGACACGACCGTCGCCTAGTGTTGCTATAAATGTTTTTCCCGTCACTTCTCGGCGAGGCACACACTCGAACAACGGACTAGCCATGTCGCGGACTTGAAATAAGCCGACATACGAGGAACACAGGAAGTCAAATCCTCTCACCCTCTACATCTCATCCAGTCGAAAGTGCAAGATAATGGATGAACTTTTGAACTTCAATTGGTGCATGAATACTTTCCATAAACAAGAACAAAGACACAGAACTGAAAAGAGTTAAACTCCGAACGGATTCACTTGCATAAGAAAAACTGGGACAATCGACAAGACTAATAAACAAGTAGATGACCAACGCAACGATTGTGATGGCAGGGAAAAGTGAACACGGAAGGATCGTACTCGCCAAATACGCTAACAACATGCAGAGTATCTAACGTCGATGCTAAAAAGTCGAAACACGACAGCAGGACCTGCGGAGCGTCATCTACTCACGAAGTGTGTAGATAACGATATAGGTGTGAGATAAACCAGGGAAGACATATGCGAGTTACAGACAGTGGAGGCACACAAAGCTCTGTACAAATACTGCATCAATTTAAAATGTGATGTGAGGGCTCACGCAGGACAAGCGGACAATCTCAGCCACGACCTTGTAAACGAGGAATTTGGATGAATAAGCCGGTAATGAGAGAGAAACATCTTTGGAGCGCTAAATAATCTGTTCTGTCAAAACCTTGGCATTTTTCCGACAGCAAAATTGATTTATGAGAGTGGCTCCCATCCGCTAACAGCTGGGGCCGCCGCCTCCCAACCCGTGGGAACGACAGTCGGGGCAACGTAAGGCGCAGCCACAGGAGCAGTTTCCCACCCGGCTGCAGCTGGTGCAGCTGCAGGGACCCACTCGGCGGGGGTAACCCCAGGAGGCAAAGGCACCGCTGGAACTGCTGCGGCTTCAGGCTCCCACTGTCCCTCAGCAGCACCTTCCCATTGACCATCGGCCGCGGCCAAAGCTGGCGGAGGTACGTACTCGGCGGGGGTGAACTCGGGTGCACCAGCCTCCTCCTCCTCACGGTCCTTGGTTTCATCGGGCTCACGGTAGAAGAACAGATCGACCATAACTTCCCATGGGCGAGTTGGGGTAATGGTTCCGCGCATCTGCAAAACCATCCTTGCCAACAGCCAGAACAAGCATCCAATGCTGTGCTTGCCCTTATTGTTGGCAGGGATAGCAATGTCGACATGTTTCATAGGCGAGTCGGTGTCGCAGAAAGCAATTGTGGGGATGTTACCTAGAGCAGCTTCTCTGATGGGCTGCAAATATAAATTTCGGTTCCAAGAATTAGCTAGATATACGACAAAAATCAATCCACCGTGCCATTCCAACAGAAAACGACGGGCAATACATCGACAATCTAAGCAGTAAACCCTTCACAATTTTATAATCGGTAAACCCTAAGCCTCGTTCTCCTTTACCAAAATTCGTGTACAGAAAACGAGTGTGAAACCAGTAGAGGTTCCGCGTGATACACACCTGATGATCCGTCCTGGGGTCGGTCAAAATCAACAAGCGGGGCTCGCTGAATGTGTTTTGAAGCTGGTTAGTGAACGTTCCTGGAGTGTGACGTCCCGCGATGGCCTGAGCGCCGGTGTACTGGGCAAACTTGAGCACGGCCCTCTGTCCATAAGGCCTGGCGGACTGCACAATAATGTCCTGCGGGTTCTCGATGGCAACGATGACTCGAGCAGCCAGCTGCAACTTATCCCAGGTCTTGCCCAAATTGATAATGAAGATACCGTCTGAGCGGCGACGCCACACGTACCTTTCCATCTGGAAATCGCAGTTCTTGGTGCCGAGATGCACATCGGCAGCAAGCATCATCTGCACATCTGCTTCTCTCTGTGAGAGAACCATCTTGACTGATGGTTCCGAATTCTAATTCCTGTCCGTGCTGCTCCTGCAGAGTCCTTCCACTTCCCTTCCTTGCTTTCCCTCCAGTCAACAGAAATGCTCGACGAGCACGCAAAAGGACTAGCAAATTGATCTCCTGCGAGTTTAGTGTGGTGGACGAGGACGCGCCAGGCCCTGCCCGAACACTCGCTCACTCTGTCTATACAAACCCTAATCGTGTTTCGCTACTCTTCCTCTGGCCGTCGATTGGCGCCACAGTGGAACCCTGCTATTGGTTGCACGCCTGCGTGCGTGGCATGGATGCTGATACCTCTCATAACTCCCGTCGGAGCAATCGACACTGTAGTCCCTTCGAGCCATTACCACACTACATGGAACAGACAGAGTACCATAGTGATATCTGTTAACCACGCAACAGCTGCGCGTTGAATAAATCAGACAGAAGTGAGGGAGGGACGTCCAACAAATCATCTTGTCTCAAGAGGCAGGGGAGCATTCAAGTACTCTAGTAGGGGTATCACAACGTGTTTCTCACAACAAGAAATGTAAGATTTAGTGGTGCATAAAGACTGATGATCACAAATTGTCTCCTTAGTAATAACCATAAAGCTGGATTTCCCCAGGTATGTGTTTGCTGGATTTTCCAACTATTTGTTTTGTATTGAAGATTAACTTCTGGCCAGAAAGGTGGAAGACGACAAGCATAAAGTTAGGGTCAAAATTCACTTTTAATATTGGTTGAAATGCATGTCAGAGAAAGAAATAATGTGTAAGGAATGAAAAATAATTCGAGAACCGTGTTTAGAAACGATGTGTAAGTGTATAATAGTGTAATGATGAAGCGAAAACCATGACTAAATTTAATGAATCAGTTTAAGCTCTTCAAGGAAAGATCTGTTCGATGACAAAAAGAACAGAGAAAGTTACTTTTTTATAAAATAAATAGTCTATTATACACCTGCACTTAGATACAGATACGCCAAGATAGGATAATAAACTGTAACCTTCACACGAGAAGCATTGTTATCACTCTGAAATAAATGAAGCTGTTTTTCATGAAAATGTTCAATATTTATTCACTTTAACTTTAGTTTTGTTCCATAGATTGGTTAAATGGATAGAGGGAAAAAATCCAGCATGTGTGAAACACAACTGTCGTTTACATTGGTCCGTGCCAAAAATAAAAATACAAAACTCGATGTTAACTATAATCGAACTTCAGCTAGGGCATGATGCATGATTAAATATGCATTATGTGTTTTCTAAAGTACAACATGAGAAGACAAACTCTACCATTTTTGGGTTGTTTCTCATGATGGTTTCATTCTCACAGTTGAAAAGGGCTTCTGTATTTACCGATATGATTTAACAATAATTTGCAGTCTATAAAAGGTATTTGTCATGAAGATTTTATAGTTGATGGAACTTGAAGGGTCCTCGCGAATGTTGAGTAAAGACAGAGTTTCCAGTAAATATAAAAGACTGACTAATTTCACGAGAGATAAACATTTGCCAAAAGTCTGCCGAAACTGAATATAAAGAATTGTTTAGCCAAAAAGGCTCAACTTGCTGAATCTCCAAGAAACTCAGCCAGCTTATGCTTGTAAGTGCAAGAAAATTGTCGTTTTTTTTGTGGGAATAGTTTTCAGTATGTTTCCATTGTTGTTGTGCATTTGCGTAGCTACCTTTAATTTGCAAAATTCGAAGAAAGTCCAAGGCTGGAAAGCAAGGTGAAAATTTGTTGTCTTTTCTATAAATGATATTCTTTACACTTTTAATGTAACATGTTTACAAGATTAACTTCTCGGAACTTTTGCTCGCTTGCTGTTATTAAAAAAATATGTAAGTGTTAAAGAAAAATCTTATACCAAGTTAATAAGAAAAAACAAATGTTAGTTTGACCGGCAAATGTGGAAAGACATAGAGGCGCTCCCCTAGATACATATCCAAGCTACTTGTCGTCACTAATAGATAATAAATCAAAAATCTAAATTATTCTCTATCATTTCTCAACAAAAGAATTAGATAATAAATTAATCCTTTGTATATTTACCCTCCATCGAAAAATAAAAGAAGTGAATATGCAGGAAGGACGTATTTTTATGATAATCATGATGTTTCTCAAGCAAATGCATAACATTCACAATGTTATTGCAAGCGTAGCATCTAGGTCTAGCAAGAAAAGAACTCGTATATATCACCAAAGAGAGAATAAAGTAAAAAAGATAGCTTTCAGTAGAATAGACACACAAAAATGCATACAACCTAGAGTTCAAGCAAGAGGAAAGGAAGAGGTTAAATCATTAGACGTGATTGGTAAAAACAAAGACAGAATCATCATGTTCGGAAAGAGATGGTTAAAGAGTCATATTTTTTTTCAACTATGACGATAATCACAGAGTTCTTTTGCATGATTTTTTGGCAGATTTTTTGGACAATCCAACTGTTCCGAAAGCACCGTTATGATGCGAGAGGGAAAACAAGTATTTTGGAGGGCAAAGAAGTTGGAATCACCGCACCGCATAGATTTTAGTATCGATCGATTTGTGAAGAATGTATTAATGAGGATCACATTTCTCTTAAATGCATTATATCGTGTCACGTTTTTGAAATGTTGTCGTGTCGTGGACCGGCTCCTACATGAAATTCAGACTTCGATGCTTGTCACTCAAAAGACACTCATGAGAAAGCAAGCTAGGCCCCAGCTTACGGACTTTTGGTACCATTTCGGATCTCCACTTTCATCGCATCAGTGGATAGAGCTTCTTTTCAGCTTTTGATAGACACCTTGTCTACTTCGTTTGGACGCCTAGTGGAGAAGTTACAAGACTCGAAAGATGGAGAAAACAAGCTAGACCCCAGCTTACGGACTTTTGGCACAACTTCAGATCTTCGCTTTCATCGCATCAGTGGATAGAGCTCTTTGTCAGCACTCCATAGGCACTTCGTCTACTTAGTTTGGACGCCTAGTGGAGGAGTTACATAAAGATGGGTAAAACAAGCTAGGCCTTAGCTTACAAGCTTTGGGCACAATTTCGGATCTCCACTTTCATCGCATCAATGGGTAGAGCTCGTTGTCAACTTTTCATAGGCACCTTGTTTACTTCGTTTGGACGTCTAGTGAAGAAGTTATGCGACTCGAAAGAAGGAAAAATCAAGCTAGACTATAGTTTACTTGTTGATTGGATATTTGAGACTTTAGACGTTATATCAAAGACGCAAGGGGCCTGCTTCATTATTATTGAAGAAACCTTGTAAGTACAAAGACTGACGTAAGGGGGCAGCTTAAAGGGTCAATTTGTTTTTACGATTTGTCGGTGGACGTTTTGGAGAATTGGGAAGTCCAATGCATGCGCGTAAGATGTCATTGGGTTCAGATCTGTGCAAGCTACTTGTGGGGTTAAGACGGTTCTTGAAGAGACGGATCGGAGGATGTGTTATAAGAGAAATTGAGAGACATGGAGGAGATTTGGAGATTTCAGTTATCTGTGAAGGAGAGTTGGACCGTTCGGACCGTTCCAGAGTCCAAATTTGCTGTCCTTGGATCCATCGGGATCAGAACAACGAGTTCTTTAGGAAATTGAAGACGATAAAAAGTTTCATCGAGCAGTTTGGGAGTTTGAGTGAAATTGGCTCGCAGGGAAGCGCTTACATTAGATTTTTGTTCGCCTGCGACCTGAGATTGGTTTGTTCTTCGCGATCGGTGAGCCAAGTTCTTCGTTCTTGGTGCTTACGCAATCAAGGAGTCTTTATCTACGCATAGGAGAAGACCATGTGTGGATTGGATTGTTGGTTTGGGTGTGGTGAGCAAGTTTGAGCCGCAAGGAGCTGATTTACGTCAGTTTTTTGCAACCTGTGACCAAATTTCTTGCGTGGTTTTGCAAGGGGAACTCCAAACGGCTTGTTTGGAGTCTCTTTGGGTTCAGGATAGCTAGATCTACCTGCTAGGGAAGACGGATATCAGTTCAGACAATCCGTTTGTGCATTGTGTGCGGTTTTAAGCGCTGGAAGGAGTTTTTGAAGGTTCGGTCGTCTACGATTGAAAATCGACGATATCTCGGCTGTTGGGAGTCGGATCTGAAGGTTTCTTGGGCCAACGGAGTCAGAGAAGGAGACCATATCGACATCTGAAGACCGCTCGGCGAAAGGAGGAAGTTCTCAGATAGATCTTTTTCGGTTCCTTCGCTACGAGTTTCGTCCTTTTGAGTTCGTTAGAGTTCCGGTTGGTTATGTACAGCTTGTGGTAGCTAGCTTAAGCTAAGAGCTTGTACATGAATGTTGTTTGGACTTGGGTTTGAATCGTATGGTGTTGGTGTAGCTCATTTTGTTAGCAAAGAGAAGTTTTTCTTGCTTTGAGTTACGCTTTGGGTCAGGGTTGAGATTCAGAGGTTCATTTTAGGGGCTTTGAAGCATATTACAGATCTCTCTGATCTGTTTCACAGTTTTGTGTTCTTAAGAAGAAAGAATCGGCAGTGTACATACATTGTGAGTTAGTATATATTGCAGCGCTCGTTTTTGCGGTTGTTTTTCTCTGTCTTGTCTCTGTTCCACACAGTACATCTCCACAGCCAAGAACCTCGCATTTTCCTGGACATCCTTCACGCAAAATCTGATGCGATACCGGTGGTGAACTCGACGTGAAGGTCTAGGGTGGAGATTTCTTTTGTGTTTGAACCTTGAAGAAGAAATTGACAATGATGAGCGGAGACAAGAACTGTGATGGGAACGATGATGAGAACGAAGCTAGTGGTTCGGGTGGATTGCCAAAGGTGCAGTTGGATCCGACCACTGCATCGATGTTTCAAGCTTTCACGATGTTCTTGCGACAGCAACAGTCCAATGAACGGAAGAAAGCTTTGGCAACCAAGGCGCTGCAAGCGGTGGTCAGCAAGATTGACCAGTTCGATGAGAGAGATGTCTCAAGATATCTGAGATATTATGTGAAGGAGATGCAGCTGAACCGGATTTCAGAAGTTGAGATGATTAAGACGTTTAAGTTAGCAGCAGCTCCAGAGATTAGAGATCATGTTAAAATGCTAACGAAGCAATTTAACAAGGATTGAGAGACGTTTGCTCGTGCCTTAATGGATGAGTACTTCTTGGAGGACTCTGATCGAATAACCAAGAAGTCATTCTTGGAGTGGGTTGAGCAACCAAGGAAAGGTTTACAAGCTACAGAGTTGCTCAGGGAGTTTGAGAAGCAGTTTTTACGGCTGACTAAGATGGAGAAGTTGACTCTGCAGTCTAACAAGACAGAGTTATTTCTTCGGGCTGCAGATGAGAAGCTGCAAGAGAAGCTAGAGGTACTTCTGGAGGATCGGGAGGAAGACGATGGCTTGACCAGTAGTTGGAAGAAGGTTGAGGAAGTTGTTGGTCTGCTTACCAAGAGGGAGCGACGACGAGAGAAAGTTCCCGTTAGGAGACTGACACCAGCACCAACTGCTGTAGCACCTGTTCCTGTAGTCCGACCAATGATTCCTGTTGCTAGACAAGTAGTAGTAGTTGCTCCAGCTGTTCCAGTTGTTCAGGCACTTGTAGTATCTCCGAAGAAAGATGATTCAAACCTTGAGGAGATTTTGCATGGAATGCGAGATCTGCAGATCAAGCTCACAAGATTGGAAGAGAAGGGGTCTACAAGCGGAGCAAGACCGGTTGAAAAGCAAGGCTGGATCCAGCGGTGTATCTGGTGCGATGGTACTGATCATTCGTGTAGAGATTGCAAGGAGTTCATTGATATTTTACAGCAAGGAGTGATCTTCTGGAAGGATGAGAAGGTAGCGCTGCGGGATACTGGTGCACTTCTTCAGATCAACTTTGGTAGAGGAGGGATGAAGAAGTTGGTTGAGGACCACATATCAACGCAAGCAGTTGCAATCGTGGAAGCTGGAACTTATGACACAAGGGTTGAGAATCAAGCTGAGAGAAGTTTCAACGAGCAGGTTGAGCCAAGTGGATTGTGATCATCTGCCATCTCCATGAAACAGAAAGGGAAGATGGTACATGAGACATTGCTGAGGACAGTTGCTATGATCAGAAGGGATACTGGATGAGAGGATTCGATATAAGCTCTATCGGTGCATGCTTACATCGTCAAGAACGAACACGAAGCATTGTTGGAAGAGAAGAGAAGACGAGATTCAGAAGATGCAGGGGAAGGAACTTCTTCCAAGAGACAGACTCGAGGAGAGAAGGTTCGTCAAGAGCTTTGATATGCAAGAGCTCAAGATCTACCGATGGACGATGCTCCTTCTCCATCGAAAGAGAGAGCGAAGGAGTTTCAGAAGGAGAAGGATAAACCGGCTGCATACAAACTACAGTCAGACATCGAGACTTCAACAGACTTGAAGGGAATCTTGGAAGATCGTATTCTAAATGCGAAGGTGGAGTTTACTTTGAGGGAAGTTTTGGGCATTGCTAAGCGTGAGTTTCATGATGTCATTATCGACATCATTAAACGAAAGCGATAGATTACGGGTGAGACTGGTTTATCACATTCCTTGGATACTAAGATGTCTGTGGATGAAGAGAGAGAGCTAGCAAAGTCCAGTGTTTATTCTTCAGAGGAAGAAAGAGATCGAAGACGCAGGGTACATTTGGAGGATGGGAAACAAAGCTCAAGTCATTACAGTCACAGTCACTGGGCTTGAGCTACGATGGAGACACTGGTGAGGATCGGAGACTTGGATGAGCCGGTGGTTGCTCTGATCGATCATGGATCAGAAATCAACATCATGTCAAAGGAGCTGTATAAGAGGAAGAAGTGATCGATCGACACAGAGCATGAGTGGGTCATAAGAGCAGCCAACAACACAAGAGGAGACTTGTATGAAGCTTGTCCAGACAGAGTGCGCGTAGGTGATGTTGCTATCGAGCAAAACTTCTCTGTTCAAGAAGCAACATCATATCCGCTCATTCTTGATCAAGCATCTCAGATGGACTCATCATAGCAACTCAGATGGAGACAATGGTATTGGACGACGAATCTGCTTATGCTAGGATCCGAAATCAAGATGGGACGAGAGCGGTACAATTCTTGACTGTACCGTCCAATCACGAGCGCAATCGAGATCGTCTGAGGGAGAAACCGCTTCCAAAAGTGAGTGAAAAATTCAAGGATTTTCGTTAAATACCACTATAGAGCGAGATTGTGGTGGTGCGCAAGAGAAGGTACTCTCGCTTGATGGAGGTAGTGCCTTTTGTACAGGGTTTGTTGGGTTTTCAGAGTGTGGGATTGCTATTTACAAGAAGATAGAAGAGCTGAGGAGAAAAGAACAAAAACATTTGCATGATGTTGAGTTGTTGATGAAAGAGTTGGATGAGCTAGAAGGGGATGAATGGATTTCTGGTGTTTATGAAGAGGATGGGTTGGAGGATCCTTTGCGAGAGATCATGTCTATTGGATGGGAGGATATGAATAAAAGTTGTGCAAATTCATTCAAGGGAGGTCTATTTCGTGATCGAGTCATTCCGTGCACCTGAGGTTCGAGTTGAGACGAAGTACAAGACAGTGGATAAGAAGATAAAGCCAGTTGCTGGTCCTTGCCGGATAATACTAACCAACAGATGGATCGAGCTTCAAGAGAGAAGAGTTTGAAAGATCCTGCAATGATATGACACAAGTTCACAGAAAAGACCCTTGAAGAGCTGAAGATTGGACTGATGGGTCTCTTCTACCAGAAAAGAGGATGTGCTTCAAGGAGATGCTTTCACGACATGGGAAAGCATTTGCGTTTGAGCCATATGAGATTGGGTGTGTAGACCCGCACGTTGTTACCCCGATGATTATCTTCACTGTATCGCATGTGTCATGGAACCTGAGACCAATTTCAGTACCGCGGGCTCACTTGCCTAAACTAGTGGAGTTGCTGAAGGAGAAGATGCGGATGAAGATCTTGGAGCCGTCGTTTACACAGCATTTGAGCAGATGGTTTACAGTGCCTAAGAAGAATGTGTCGCTGCGGTTCATCCAAGACATGTAACCGGTGAACGCAGTAACAATCAGAAATGCTGGGGTGGGACCGATTGTGGATGAGTTTGCTGAAGCGTTTGCAAGAAGAGCAATTTACTCAATAGGAGATCTTTGCTCGGGGTATGATCAGTTTCAACTAGCGGAGGAGAGCAGAAGCTTCACGACAATGAGGACACCTTTGGGGTTGGTTAGAATGTGTACCTTACTACAGGGAGCTACCAACTCGGTAGCACACATGATGAATGGGATGAATCGAGTTCTAAGGGGCTTCATCCCTGAAAAGACGATGCTGTTCTTGGATGACATCCTCATCAAAGGATGTGTAGTGGATGAGAAGGATGAAGCATTAGATCAGAAGGGGTGTCGACGATATATCATCGATCACATAGCAGATTGTGAGAAGATCTTATCTCGACTTGAGGAAGTTCATCTCACGCTGTCAGGTGCGAAGTCTACATTTGGGGTTAGAGAAGTCTTGATCATTGATCATTTGTGTGGATCGTTTGGTCGAAAGCCAGATCCGAACAAAGTGGATGCAATTGGGAGGATAAAGGAGGTTTGCAACTCGTTGACGGAAGTAAGAAGATTTTTGGGTGCTTGTGTATTCTATCACATTCGGATTCCTCATTAGTGGCGGATCCATTATAACTCATCTTCCCTTCCTGTCTGTGCAATCGAATAGAACTCTGCACCCACGTCGTCAATGTCTTCAACCATCTCATCCTCCCCATCATATCGAGCTCGAAATAACATATCCGTCATCGGATTATCCTTCCTTACGATATGTCTAAACTCTGGGTTCAACGACTTGATATATGCGATCCATTGTAACATCGCAATATCAGGAGTTGAACAATTCATGATCATCCATAACAACGACAAGCAATCAATTTCAACCACCACTACTGCTCCATTCAGATACTCTTTCTCAATTTTCATGGCTGAAACAATACCCCATAGTTCTCTCTTTACTTGCGGGTATGCACGTTGTCGAGCACTTAATATCTTCGCTCCGAATCTAACCGCAAACATGTCTCCATCTTCATCATCCTGTCCAACTGCCCACCCGATTGCAACTGGACTTGTATCTACAGTAAGAACCATCGGCCGAGCACCATTGTAATCAATCCTTCCTAGAACTGGAGGAGATGATAATAAAGACTTCAGCTTCCATACTACATCAGTATGCTCTTCTTCCGATATGAACTTATGACCCTTACGCAACAATCCATACAACGGATCCGTCACATGCGCATAATGAGGAATCTAAATGTGATAGAATACACAAGCATCCAAAAATCTTCTTACTTTTGTCAGCAAGTTGCAAACCTCCTTCATCCTCCCAATCGCATCCACTTTGTTCAGATCTGGCTTCCTACTAAACTATCCACACGAATGATCAACGATCAAAACTTCTCTAACTCCAAATGTAGACTTCGCACCTTACACCGTAAGATGAACTTCCTCAAGTTGAGATAGGATCTTCTCACAGTCTGCAATGTGATCGATGACAAATCATCGACATCTCCTCTGATCTAATACTTCATCCTTCTCATCCTCGACACATCCTTTGATGGAGATGTCATCCAAGAACGACATCATCTTATCAGGGATGAAGTTCCTTAGAACTCGATTCATCCCGTTCATCATGTGTGCTACCGAGTTGGTAGCTCCCTGTGATAAGGTACACATCTTAACCAACCCCAAAGGTGTCCTCATTGTCATGAAGCTTCTGCTCTCCTCTGCTTGTTGAAACTGATCATATCTTGAGTACAGATCTCTCATTGAGTAAATTGCTCTTCTTACAAACGCTTCAGCAAACTCATATACAATCGATCCCACCCCAGCATTTTTTATTGTTATTGCATTCACCGGTTGCATGTCTTGGATGAACCGCAACGACCCATTCTTCTTAGGTACTGTTAACCATCTGCTCAAATACGGTGCAAACTACGGCTCCAAGATCTTCATCCGCATCTTCTCTTTCAGCAACTCCACTAGTTTAGACAAGTGAACCCGAGATACTGGAATTGGTCTCAGGTTCCATGACACATGCGGTACCGTGAAGATAACCATAGGAGTAACAACGTACGGATCTACATACCCAATCTCATGTGGCTCAAAGGCAAATGCTTTCCCATGTCGTGAAAGCATCTCCTTGAAGCACATCATCTCTTCAGGTAGAAGAGATCCATCAGATCCAATCTTCAGCTCTTCAAGGGTCTTTTCTGTGAACTTGTGTCTTATCATTGCAGGATCTCTCAAACTCTTCTCCCTTGAAGCTCGATCCATCTGTTGGTTAGTGTCTTCCGGCAAAGGACAAGCAACTGACTTTACCTTCTTATCCACTGTCTTGTACTTCATCTCAACCCGAACCTCAGGTGCACGGAATGATTCGATCATCGAATAGACCTCCCTTGAATGAATCTGCACAACCTTATCCATATCCTCACATCCAATAGACATGATCTCTCGCAAAGGATCGTCCAACCCATCCTCTTCATAAACACCCGAAATCCATTCATCCCCTTCTAGCTCACCCAGCTCTTTCAACATCAACTCAACACCATGCAAATGTTTTTGTTCTTTTCTTCTCAGCTCTTGTATCTTCTTGTAAATAGCAATCCCACACTCTGAAAACCCAACAAACCCTATACAAAAGGCATTATCTCCATCAAGCGAGAGTACTTTCTCCTGCGCACCACCACAATCCTGCTCTATAGTGGTACTCAACGAAAATCCTTGAACTCTTCACTCACCCTTGGAAGCGGTTTCTCCTCATGCGATCTCGATTGCGCTCGTGATTCTGTACCATCTTGGCATAAGTAGACCCGTCATCTAGTACCCTTGTTTCCATACGAGTCACTGTGATGAAAAGTTGATCAAAAATGAGTGTGCATGATGTTGCTTCTTGAACAAAGAAGTTTTGCTCGATAGCAACATCACCTATGCGCACTCTGATATCTAGAGAAGCTCCATACAAGTCTCCTCTTGTGTTGTTGGCTGCTCTTATGACCCACCCATTCTCTGTGTCGATCGGTCGTTTGTTCTTCTTGTACAGCTCCTTCGACATGACGTTGATTTTTGATCCATGATCGATTAGAGCAACCACCGGCTCATCCAAATCTCTGATCCTCACCAACGTCTCGATCATAGATCGAGCTTAGTGACTGTGACTGTAATGACTTGAGCTTCATCCTCCTCAAAATGTACCTTGCGTCTTTCATCTCGTTCTTCCTCTGAAGAATAAACACTGCACTTTGCAAGCTCTCTCTCCTCATCCATAGACATCTTAGTATCCAAGGCATGCGATAAACTAGTCTCATCCGTAATCTGTCGCTTCCGTTTGATGACATCGTTAATGACATCATGAATCTCACGCTTAGCAATACTCAAAACTTCCCTCAAGGTAAACTCCACCTTCGCATTCAGAATGCGATCTTCCAGGACTCTCTTCAAATCTGTTGAAGCCTTGATGTCCGACTGTAGTTTGTATGCAGCCGGCTTACCCTTCTCCTTCTGAGACTTTCACTCTTTTTTCGATGGAGAAGGAGCATCATCCATCGATAGATCGTGAGCTCCTGCATCTCGAAGCTCTTGACGAACCTTCTCCCCTCGAGTCTGTCTCTTGGAAGTCCTTCCCTTACATCTGGAACAACTGGAACAGCTGGAGCAATTGACACTACCTGTTTAGCAACAGGAACCACTGGTCGGACAACAGGAACATGTGTTACAGCAGTCGGTGTTGATGTCAGTCTCCTAATAGGAACCTTCTCTCGTCTCCGCTCTCTCTTGGTAAGCAGACCAACAGCTTCTTCAACCTTTTTCCAGCTACTGGTAAATCCATCGTCCTCCTCACGGTCTTCCAGAAGTACCTCTAGCTTCTCCTACAACTTCTCATCTGCAGCCCGAAGAAATAACTCTATCTTGTTGGATTACAACGTGAACTTCTTCATCCTAGTCAGCCATGAAAATTGCTTCTCAAACTCTCTGAGCAACTCAGTAGCTTGTAAACCTTTCCTTGGTTGCTCAACCCACTCCAAGAATGACTTCTTGGTGACTCGATCAGAGTCCTCCAAGAAGACTCATCCATCAAAATACGAGCAAGCGTCTCTCAATCCTTGTTAAAATGCTTCGGTATCATTTTAACATGATCTCTAATCTCTGGAGCTGTTGCTAACTCAAACGTCTCAATCATCTCATCTTCTGAGACCCGGTTCAGCTTCATCTCCTTCACATAATGCCTCAGATATCTTGAGACATCTCTCTCATCAAACTGGTCAATCTTGCTAACCACCGCTTGTAACGCCTTTGTTGCCAAAGCTTCCTTCCCCTCATCAGACTGTTGCTGCCGTAAGAACATAGTGAAAGCTTGGAACATCGATGCAGTCGTCGGATCCAACTGCACCTTCGGCAATCCATCTGAACCACTAGCTCCATCTCCATCACCTTTTCCATCCCCACTCATGACTGCCAATCTCTTCTTCAGAGTTCACACACAAAAGAAACCTCCACCTCATATCTTCACGTCTAGTTCACCACCTTTGTCGTGTCGGATTTTACGTAAAGGATGTCTTAGAAAACGTGAGGTTCCTGACTGTGGAGATGCACTGTGCTGAACAGAGACAAAGATGAGAGAAACAAGCACGAAATCGAGTGCTGCTATATATACCAACTCTCCATGTACATACACTGCCGGATCTTTTATCCTAAGAATGCAAAACTGAGAAACAGACCAGAGCGATAAGTAACCTGCTTCAAACGTCCTAACACGAACCCTCGAATCTCAACCTTGATCCAAAACCACCGAAGCGTAGCTCAAAGCAAGAGAAACTTCTCTTTGCTAACAAAAAGAGTCACAACAGTATCACACGATCCAAACCCAAGCTAAAGCTAACTACCACAAGCCGTACACAACCAACTAGGTCCCTAACGAACTCGAAAGGACGAACCCGGTAGCGAAGGACCTATCTGAGAACTTTCTCTTTTTGTCAAATGGTCTTCAGATGTCGATAGGGTCTTCTTCCTTGACTATGTTGGCCTCAAGAACTATCAGATCATGCTCTCGATAGCCGAGATATCGTCAGTTTTTGGTCGTAGGTGATCGAACCTTCAAAAACTCCTCCTTGCGGCTTAAAACCGCACACACCGTACAAACGGATCATCTAAACTGATATCCGTCTTCTTTGGTAGGTAGATCTAGCTACCTTGAACCCAATGAGACTCAAAACAAGTTGTTTGGAGTTCTCTTTGCAAAAAACTGACGTAAATCGGCTCCTTGCGGCTCAAACTCGCTCACCACATCCAAACCAACAATCCAATTCACGTAATGTCTTCTTTATGCGTAGATGAAGACTCCTTGATCGCGTAGACACCAAGAATGAAGAGCTTGGCTCACCGATCGCGAAGAACAATCCAATCTCAAGTCACAAGCGAACAAAAATCTGACCTAAGCGTTTCCCTACGAGTCAATTTCACTCAAAACTTCTAAACCGTCCGATGAAACTTCGTATCGTCTTCAATTTCATGTAGAACTCAGTGTTCTGATCCCGATGGATCCAAGGACAGCAAGTTTGGACTCCGGAACGACCCGAACGGTCCAACTCTCCTTCATAGGTAACTAAAATATCTCAAAACCTCCTCCTGCGTCTCAATTTCCTTCAGTACACACTCCCCGGTCCATTTCTTCCTGAACCGTCTTAACTAGTGCGTAGCCTGCACAGATCTAAACCCCATGACATCTTGTGCGCATGCATTGGACTTCTCAATTCCTCAAACCATCCATCGACAAGTCGTAGAAAACAAGCTGACCTCTTACGTCAGTCTCTATACGTACAATTTTCTGTAATAATGAGGAAGCAGGCCCCTTGCGTCTTTGATATAACACATGGAGCCACAAATACATTGTGAGCAAGTAAACTAGGGCATAGCTTGATTTTTCCTTCTTTCGAGTCGCGTAACTTCTCCACTAGGCGTCCAAATGAAGTAGACAAAGTGTCAATGAAAAGCTGACACGAGCTCTACTCATTGATGCGATGAAAGTAAAGATCTGAAGTTGTGCCAAAAGCCCGTAAGCTGAGGCCTAGGTTGCTTTCTCATGAGTGTCTTTGGAGCGACAAGCATCAAAGTCTGAATTTCAAGTAGGAGTCGATCCACGACACGACAACGTTCTCCAAGATGTTCGCTGGAGAATCCACCTGATGCATTTGGAGATCGTAAGATCCGTAACATCTCTTAGAACATCCTAGATCATGAGTCATGTAAATCCTGACGTCTCACAGCATGCGTGTGATCTTGACATGACCACTCGGCTATCACCAAGTTAATGGTGCCAATAAACGTAAGATCTTGTGCCCTCAGCAGCGAAATATCTGACAACAATGCTTGATGGTATCCTCTAACGGCTGATATAGGCAACAACTCAAGATATCTTTGCACCAAACGTGCCACATTGACGCAATGAAATGCGTCTTGCAACCTCATATCTTTCCACATACAAGTATCGTTGTACTTGTATGCCTGCTTGCAATACCGCAGTCAAACTTGTGCTGATCTCTCCAAACAACTCCAACATACACACACTCTCATCTGGATGCTACCATACAATGAGAGTCGTATCCAACGGTGAAAAGATCACAAGACCAGTAGCAGGAACAATCTTTTGTTCCTCTACTTGTGGTGCAAAGACTTCACTCCAAGCCTACTGCACCAACCGATCAGCGTATTGCTACAACTCTTCACTCGAACTCCAGAGCGGAACATCCAAGGCAGATGGTACTAACGTAGACATGCTAGGCATGTCCTCCACCTCCTCAAAGACCAAAGTATCCTCCGCATGGACATTGTCATCTAACAACTCGTTCGACCAAATGATGACTGAATTGAATCTTGCAATGGATGCTATCGTCCCGGGTGTAGGTTCCGTTGTCTCAACTCTAGCACTGAACCGCACTGGTAAGCGGCTCACTCGTCTTTCACCGGACTGTCAACTTGATCAATAAGATGCTATCTCCGTCCAATAGTCGATCACGAATCCCATAGGGTATAACACAACACCTCCAACCAATACATCATAAGACTCTATGGCTGTAACGATGACCTTGGTCCTCACCAAGGAGCCATCCGTGGGATGATCTGATCGAACTCTCACCGTTAGCATCTTGCGTGTTATGTGTAGAGCCGTACTCCTGATCCTTCTAGAGATGTCTACAGTTAGAATGGACATCTCTCCACCTCGGACTTGCTCAACCTCAAACCAATACACGTCGTCTTCCTCAACATCAACGGCTGGGCTCCAGAGTCTAACAATACTTTATGTGAGTGATACACCTTTCCTGAAGGTGTCATCAAACAAAAGATACCACTTCTGTTGTCCAACAACACCATACTTGGGTGCCAAACCAGCACGGTCAATCGCTGATCTAGCTGGTAACTCATCTAACTTGGCAGTCACTGCTTGCCAAGTACCATTGGTAGTTGTCTTGATCCTCGACTCCATAGACACATCTACCGTCTCTCGCTGAACCACTTCAGCACTAGAGATAACTACATCCTCGCTCTCACTAAGCGTGGCGGCCAACTGGAACACTAGAGTCAAATTGACTCCCAATGCTCCCATATCCGTGGCTGAAACTAGTGGGACTTGCAAAACTGTTGTAGCCGTCCTCAACACAAGGTTCGACATCGCATTCACAGACGTCAAAAGTTGCCTCGCATCACTCCTAATTTTGGATGTCGATGCCTCCAACTGAACTGTATCATCGATAGGTCATTTAGGAATCATAGATGTGGTCCTCAACATCTTTGATAACATGAATGACTGAGGAAGCCTGACCTGTCTACCAGTCTCTCCGCGTTGTGGATCCAACTCCACCGACGCACCTCATGGCTCAGAGACACGTACTACACCTCGAGCCACTACCGCAGATGCCTCAATCTACGCCACACTAGCCATGAAATCGAAGTCACCTCCTTCTCCTCCTTAAGACGTGAAAGCCTCTATTCCATCATATCTCCGCTGAGCCATAGTCATACTAGCTATCCTCTCCTCCAACTGCTCCATTCGAACAGCCATACCTACTTTTAACGTCGTAGTAGACGGTGGACCAATTGGCCTTCTCCTCGGTGCTGGACCTCAACCTCCAGCGCTACCACCACGGCCTTTTTGAGCTCTTCCGCCTTGTCCACGCTCCGCCTTCTCTTGCCGTTGTTGCGTCAGACGTTTTGTGTGAAAGATGTCCAGGAAAATGTGAGATTCTTGGCTGTGGAGAGGTTGTGTGGTGAATAGAGACAAGACAGAGAAAAACAACCACGAAAATGAACACGCAATATATACTAGCTCCAATGTACATACACTGCCGATTCTCTCTCTTGAGAACGCAAAACTGGAAAACAGACCAGAGCGGTCTGTAACTTACTTCAAACTCTCTAAACGAGCCCTTGAATCTCAACCCTGACCCAAAACCACCGAAGCGTAGCTCAAAGCAAGAGAAACTTCCCTTGCTAACAAAATGATGTTGTTTTTTTAGTTTGGAGAAAACCCTAACCTTAAGACCGGCTCCTACATGAAAATCAAATTTTGACTGTTATCGTTTCAAAGACACTGATGAAGACGACAAGCTAGGCCTCAGCTTATGAGCTTTTGGCACAACTTCGAAGCTCCACTTTCATCCGCATCAGTGGATAGAGCTCTTTGTTAGCACTCCATAGGCATTTCGTCTACTTTGTTTGGATGCCTAGTGGAGAAGTTACATGACTCGAACGATGGAGAAAACAAGCTAAGCCCCAGCTTACGGGCTTTTGGCACAACTTCAGATCTACATTTTTATCGCATAAATGGGTAGAGCTCATTGTCAGCTTTCCACGGGGTTTCCATGAGCTTTCCAAGAGACCTTCTTCTTTATTATGACAGAGAACTTCGTACGTACAGAGATTGACAAAAAGGGGCAGCTTAGGGGTTAGCTTGCGTCTGCGACTTGTCAACAGACGGTTCGGGAGATTTGGAGGTCCAATGCAAGCGAGCAAGGCGTCATTGGGTTCAGATCTGAGCAGGCTACGCATTGGTTAAGACGGTTTGTGAAGAGACGGATCGATGGTGTGTACTAAGAGCAATTGAGACGCATGAAAGAGATCTGGAGATTTCAGTTATCTGTGAAAGAGAGTTGGACCATTCGGGCCGTTCCGGAGTCCAAACTTGCTGTCCTTGGATCCATCGAGATCAGAACATCGAGTTCTACAGGAAATTGAAGACGGTATGAAGTTTCATCGGGCGGTTTGGGAGTTCTGAGTGAAATTGGCTCGCATGGAAGCGCTTACGTCAGATTTTCGTTCACCTACGACTTGAGATTGGGTTGTTCTTCGCAATCGGTGAGCCAAGCTCTTTGTTCTTGGTGCCTACGGGATCAGGGAGTCTTCCTCTACTCATAGGAGAAGACAGTACGTAAATTGGATTGTTGGTTTGGGTGTGGTGAGCGAGTTTGAGCCGTAGGGAGTCCATTTACGTCATTTTTTTGCAACTTGCGATCAAATTTCTTGCGTGGTTTTACAAGGAGAACTCCAAACAGCTTGTTTGGAGTCTCGTTGGGTTCAGGGTAGGTAGATCTACCTACTAGAGAAGACGAATATCAGTTTAGATGATTTGTTTGGGCGGTGTGTGCGGTTTTAAGCCGTCGGGAAGAATTTTTGAAGGTTCGATCATCTGCGATCGAAAACCGGCGATATCTCGGTTGTCGAGGGTTGGATCTGAAGATTTATTTGGCCAACGAAGTCAGAGAAGGAGATCTTATCGACATCTGAAGACCGTTTGGCGAAAGGAGAAAGTTCTCATATAGGCTTTTTTTGGTTCCTTCGCTACGGATTTTGTCCTTTTGAGTTCGTTATGGATCTAGTTGGTTATGTACGGCTTGTGATAGCTAGCTTTAGCCAAGAGCTTGTACATGGATGCTATTTGGACTTGGGTTTGGATCTTGTGATACTGCTGTGACTCTTTTTGTTAGCAAAGGGAAGTTTCTCTTGCTTTGAGCTACGCTTCGGTGGTTTTGGGCTAGGGTTGTGATTCAAGGGTTCGTTTAGAGGCTTTGAGGCAGGTTACAAACCGTTCTGGTTTGTTCCTCAGTTTTGTGCTCTTAGGAGAAAGAACTGATAGTGTACATACATTTGGAGTTGGTATATATTGCAGCGTTCGTTTTCGTGGTTGTTTTTTTATGTCTTGTCTCTGTTCAGCACACAGCATCTCTACAGCCATGAACCTCGCGTTTTCTTGGACATCCTTCACGCAAAATGTCCGATGTGACATCGAGCTGCACCTGTATCACACGATCAAAATCCAAGTCCAAACCACTTCCATGTACAACCTCTTAGCTAAAGCTAGCTACCACAAGCCGTACATAAACAACTAGGTCCATAACGAACTCAAAAGGGTGAAATCCGTAGCGAAGGAACTGAAAAAGACATATCTAAGAACTTTCTCTTTTCGTCAAACGGTCTTCAGATGTCGATAGGGTCTTCTTCCTTGACTCCGTTGGCCTCAAGAACTATCAGATCCGACTCTCGATAGTCGAGATATCATCAGTTTTCCGTCGCAGGTGACCGAACCTTCAAAAACTCCTCCTTGCAGCTTAAAACCGCACACACCGCACAAACAGATCGTCTAAACTGATATCCGTCTTCTCTGGTAGGTAGATCTAGCTACCCTGATCCTAACGAGACTCCAAACAAACCGTTTGGAGTTCCCTTTGCAAAATCACGCAAGAAATTCAGTCGCAGGATGTAAAAAACTGACGTAAATTGACTCCCTGCGGCTCAAACTCGCTCACCACACCCAAACCAACAATCCAATTCACGTATTGTCTTCTCCTATGCGTAGATGAAGACTCCCTGGGCGCGTAGGCACCAAGAACGAAGAGCTTAGCTCACCGATCGCGAAGAACAACCTAATCTCAGGTCGTAGGTGAACGAAAATCTGACGTAAGCGCTTCCCTACGAGTCAATTTCGCTAAGAACTCCCAAACCGCCCAATGAAACTTCGTACCGTCTTCAATTTCCTGTAGAACTCGATATTCTGATCCCGATGGATCCAAGAACAGCAAGTTGGACTCCGAAACGGCCCGAACGGTCCAACTCCCCTTCATAGATAACTGAAATCTTCCAAATCTTCCCCTTGCGTCTCAATTTCCCTCAATACACACACACCGATCCGTTTCTTCCTGAACCGTCTTAACCAATGCTTAGCATGCACAGATCTGAACCCAACGACGCCTTGCGCGCTTGCGTTGGACCTCCAAATCTCCCAAACCGTCCGTTGACAGGTCGTAGGTGCAAGCTAGCCCTTAAGCTGGCCCCTTATGTCAGTCTCTGTACGTACAAAGTTCTCTTCAATAATAAAGAAGCAGGCCTCTTGCGTCTTTGATATAACATCTAGAGCCTCAAATACCCAATCAGCAAGTAAACTAGGGCCTAGCTTGATTTTCCCTTCTTTCGAGTCGCGTAACTTCTCCACTAGGCATCCAAATGAAATAGACCCCGTGCCCATGGAAAGCTAACAACGAGCTCTACCATTTGATGCGATAAGAATGAAGATCTGAAGTTGTACCAAAAGCCCGTAAGCTGGGGCTTAGCTTGTTTTCTCCATCTTTCGAGTCTTGTAACTTCTCCACTAAGCGTCCAAACGAAGTAGACAAAGTGCCTATGGAGTGTTGACAAAGAGCTCTATCCATTGATGCGATGAAAGTGGAGATCCAAAGTTGTACCAAAAGTTCGTAAGCTGGGGCCTAGCTTGTTTTCTCCATCTTTCGAGTCTTGTAACTTCTCCACTAGGCGTCCAAATGAAGTGGACAAAGTGCCTATGGAGTGCTGACAAAGAGCTCTATCCACTGATGCAATGAAAGTGGAGATCTGAAACTGTGTCAAAAGTAAGCTAAGTTGGGACCTAGCTTGACTTCTCTTGTAGTTGCACCCAAAACCTCATGTGATATGAATCCAACCTTCGCATATTGAATGCGTTCTTCCCAACCTCTCCTCACATCCATCGTCATACCAATATCTGGTTCTTCTTTGCTTGCACCTATATCACCCATGTCCAGTTTGTCCTTTAGCCATCTCCTTCGGTTGTGAAGAACCGTCATCCATTGCCAGATCTAGAGAAACAATTTCTTCTTGAACCTTTTCCTCCCAAGTTTGCTTCACGAAAGAAGTCTCTTCTCTTACATCTTCTTGTTCTTTTTGCATTGTGGATGCATGTCGCGACCTTCAGTCTCAAGATCGGGCGCAGACACGAACAACAAAACTCTAGTAGACTTGCGTAAGTTGTGAACGCTACGAGTAGGACTTAACGGTTTGACCTGAAAGTCGAGAACAGAAGAACCTTAAGTGGTTCTCTGAACCAAGGTTGAAACATTAGACTAGGACATGGAGGTCTATCCCAAGAGGTCCTCAAAAATCTCTATCCCATTGAGGACTAAGTTAAGATTTAGTACCACGTTTCATATCGAAACGGATGGACAAACAAAACGAGTTAACTCGATCTCAATCAATACTTGAGGAATTATGTGAGTGTGGATCAAAGTGATTGGAAGGAGTGGCTCAGTCTTGCTGTGTATTGCTACAACTCCACGAAGCATTCAGCAACCGACGAATCATCTTTCTTATTGATTTACGTACGTGAGCCAGAAGGACCTCTTGACTCTTGCATGGAGTTCTACATCGGCATGACGAAGAACACGGCAAGAGTTGGTGACAACGACGCGAGAAACAAGTGAAAAAAAACCTCGAGAAGGCGCAGCAACGTTACACGAAGTAAGTAAACAAGCATCGGCGGCAAGTGAAGTTTCAAGTGGGTGAAGAAGTATGGTTGAGTACTAAGAACTTTAACCTTCTAGAAGGAATTTTGGCAAAGTTTTCATCAAAGTTTGCAGGACTTTTTATCATTGTCAAGAATATGCATGAAGATGTCTATACTTTAGACCTTTCTTTTGAGTGGCAGTTGCATCCGACCTTCCATGTTTCTTTATTAAAGAAATACTTCAAGGATGATTTGCGATCGGAGCGCAAATAGGTTCTCAAGTCTCAATCTGATGTTGTGCAAGGAGAAACAGAATACGAGGTGGAGACTATTTTGCGATCGCGACGTACATCTAACCGAATGGAGTACTTGATCAAATGACGTGGATACCATTTGAAGGAAACAACTTGGGTGCCATAGGAAGATCTAAAACATGCAAGTGAAGTATTAGACCTCTTCAAACGGTGACAAGGACAACAAAGGCTTTCCGTGAGGAGTGAAAAGAACGACAAACCATACGAGTAGCAACTTGAAGCGATTTTGTGGCTTTGTGGCTTACATCTGTATTTTGTGGAAATCAAGAATTTGTTTTTTTTAAATTGTCTAAGTGCATTGGTAATGCATGGCTATGACTAGTTCTGGTCAAATGCATAGGATGTCGTCAAGAGGAGGAACGAAGCGCACTCAAAAGAAGCAAGCTGGTTTGGATAAGCATCTAAATCAAGACTAAGTCTTGAAGTCAAGACTTAGGTTTGCCTTAGCGTTGGCAAAGCAAGTATGAACTTTTATACTTGTCTTGGAGCTTGAGGTGATCTTGCATTGCGGTTTTCTAACTGCAAGGTAAACTTAGTCGCGCATCTAAGTCAAATCAGATTGCAAAAGTGAGCTTGGAGGACATAGTAAGTAGGTGTGAATACTTATAAGTTAGCAAGTTAGAGTCTTAAGTACAATGTTTAGAAATTATCAAGACGTTTAGTTAAGAGATGGTCAAAAATGTTAGGCTTTCCGAGACTAGTTGGAATTTTCTTCTAAGTGTTCTAGCGACGACTTAAGATTCAAGCCACGAAGAGAATTGTGGATTAGCTACCAGAACGCAATTTTAGCGCCAAGGGGTTGGCTGTCCATTTTGAACTTGGCGTTAACTTAAAGATCATTGTTGATGAGAGCATCAACCTCCAAAGTGGAGATGAATGTCGCAATCCTCAGTCTCCTCCTCAGATCGGGTGCAGACGCGAACAACAAAACTCTAGTGGACTTGTGCTAGATTGTGAACGCTGCGAGAGGACTTAACGGCTTGATGAGGAAGTCCAGAACAGAAGAACCCTAAGTGATTCTCTGAACCAGGGTTGAAACATTGGAGTAAGACGTGGGGATCTATTCCAAGAGGACCCCAGACGAACGTTGATCTAAGAGGTAAGTCTAGAAAGGAATCAAAACGCAAGATCAAAACATAGTTTGAGACGTGAGTCCAGCGCAGACGAACTCTGGTCGGACGCTGGTCCAAACCACATGGTCCAAGTCTGACACTGGACCACGATTTCTCTGAAAAATCTTAAGTGTTGGTTTGATGACGTTTTGGATCATGGACGGAGCTCTATGTAAGATCTCGAGACGAGTAAAGTATCATTGGAAAGAACTCGACGAGAGCTTTCCACTGATATGCAAAATTCCTCGAACTAATATCGGAGCTGAGAATTATGAGTGATCTCTTGATCAAATTGTGGTATAATTTTCAGGCACCAAAGAGGAGGACGGGGCCGTCGATCTCCAAAAGTATACATGAGGAGTGTTCGATGTCAAGGTGGGCCTAAGACGAGTCATCCGACCTCAGGGTTCTGCAAGCATATTCTAGTGGCATGAGGTGATGGTTGGGTGAGTGCCAAGGTCTCTCCTCACATCCATCGTCATACCAATATCTGGTTCTTGTTTGCTTGCAACATCCATTGCCAGATCTGGAGAAACAATTTCTTCTTGAACCTTCTCCTCCCAAGTTTGCTTCGTGAAAGAAGTCTCTTCTCTTATATCCTCTCATTCCTTTTGCATTGTGGATGCATGTTGCGACTCTCAGTCTCAAGATCGGACACAGACGCGAACAATAAAACTCTGATAGACTTGCGTTAGGTTGTGAACGCTGTGAGTAGGAATTACCGGCTTGACCGGGAATTCGAGAACAGAAGAACCCTAAGTGGTTCTCTGAACCAAAGTTGCAACATTGGACTAGGACGTGGTGGCCTATCCCAGACGAATGTTGATCTGAGGGAGCAAGTCTGGAAACGGACCGAAACATAAGTTTGAGATGTAAGTCTGAGACGTGAGTCTAGTGCATATGGATCCTGGTTGGACGCTGGTCCGAACCACAGGGTCTAAGTCTAGTGCTGCACCGTGTTTCTCAAAAAAATCTTTAAGTGTTGGAGCTCTGGTGACATTTTGGATCGTGGACGGAGCTCTACGTAAGATCTTGAGACGAGTAAGATATCATTGGAAAGATCTCTGTGAGAGCTTTGCGGTGAGATGTAGAACTTCTTGAACTGATACTGGAGCTGAGAATTATGACTGATCTCATGATTGGGTTGTGATATAATTTTCAAGGACCAAAGAGTAAGACGGACCACCGATCTCTTGAAGTATACATGAGGAGGGCTCAATGCCTAGGTGGGCTAGGACGAGTCATCTGATCTCAAGGTTCGACCGGTGGGTTCTAGGGGCATGAGGTGGTGGCTGGGCCAGTGCCAAAGTGCATTCCGGTTCAGACATGAATGTCTGGACTTAGGAAGGACCCAAGGGCTGGGGCAAGACTAGGGAACGAGATGGCGGGTTAGACCACTGTTCAGGAGCCTGGACCCAAGCGGACATCACGAGCGATTGGACCGCTAGGTGTACCGAGACATCGTTTAAGACTCCAAATTTTATGAGAAGTCCGCCTCAAGTCACGTTGTGACTTGCTCATGTTTTGAGACCGACCTAGTAGAGTCTAGATCGGCACTTAAGAAATGTTGAGCTTGAGCGTTAAAGAGACGGTCTGGCTCCGGTCCAGACCAAACTAGATTAAGATAAGTGATGCATGGACGCTAACATATGATTGTGGTTTGCATGTTAGCATCCATGCACCACTTATCTTAATCCAGTTTGAGCAAGATCTTCTGCATGCGCAACAAGACAATAGGTGCACAAAAAGCATTATCTAACTCGAGCTCGTCTTGTGGAGGCACTATCCTGCGTGCTCGTCCAAATTATCCATATGAAGATCATGCTCAATCTACTCCATCCAAGTATCATAACTTGTAGCTTCTACAATTGTTGTAGCATTTATCGCAAAATAATCGATCAACTTCTTCATCACTCTTTTATCAACGTTGACTTGAAAGAGAGTACCGTACTTCTGAACGTAACTTTTTCATCCTCCCAAGCAATAACCTCTCGTTGCAATGACTCTGCAAAGTCCATGTATTCCTCATGTTGGTGGTTAGTATCATCACACCACATGCATTAATGTGTCCGAGTTGATTCGGACACAAGTTCCACCTTAGTATGCGATCCTTATCCTCCAACCTAGTAACCATAGCTTGTAGGTCTTGAATCTTTTGTCATAGGTCCTCGATGGTTGGATCTTCTTTATCTAAGTTCACGATTTGAGGTTGAACTTCACATACTACTCGAACTAGTGTGGTAGTAACTGATATCGATGTTGATCTCTTAACTGTTTCTCTTTACGTTATTTTTTGACAAGAAGCTCAACCGCTTCCAGTTGACCCATCTCAAAAATGATTTCTTGGTTACTCCATCTGAGTTTCTCAAGAAATATTCCTCCATCAAGCTTGTGACGTCGCTAGACCCTTCGTATGCTCTCTTATCTCAAGCACCAAAATGAGTTTAAATGTCTCAATCATCTCCTTCTTCAATACTTGATCCAAATCCGTCTATATCTCGTAACATCTGAAGTACTTTGACATGTCACTCCCATCAAATTGATCAACCTTGTCGATCACTCTTCGAAGCGTCGTCGTCCCCAAAGCTTCTTTTTGTTTGTTCCCTCGTGAAGAATTTTTATCCAGGTCAGCTAAACAAAAAGAACATACCCATGAACCTCAATAGTCGGCTTTCAATAGAGATGAGCAACAATGCAACCACGAATGAAGGAAAGAGTTAAACAGAGATCTCCAACCCTTTCGGCCATACTGACAAAGAGCGTAACAAAGAGGTTCAGACTAAACTACCATAACTGATAACCAAAAGCTTCTCTCGCCGTCCCCAATTTGCCATCACCCATCCACGATACGCAACCAAAGACATGTCATCTTCGAAACAAAATGTAATAAGGGTATGCAAATCATACAAATGCAGGTTCTTGATTCTCTGCTGCAGATCAATTTTGGCATAAATCGTCGAGCTTTGCTGTCGTCCTTCCGAGATAACGAGACCAGATAGCGGATCTTGAAGAGTCTAAGATTCTCTCTCATGGCTTCCTGACCACGAATATCCGTTGCAATCATCATGGCTAGGCCCTTAGAATAAAAAGAAATAAGTGGAGACATTGTTCTCCACACCCGTCTCAAAATAATCGAGGTCGTCACCAGACCGAAGAATGCAATTAGGGCAAAATGGTGGTGTACTCCACTCATGTAAAGGACGAGGCGTGGATGAGAAAAAATCACATACTTGTTCCTAGGTTTGGACTTAGACAAAATTGTTCAAAAGAACAATTGTATATATATAAAACACATTAATGTACAGAGAACAATAACACCTCATGTAGTTGCGCAACACATATCTGTGCCTAAGAAAAGAGTCCAAAGCGTAAGTCGCCAAAAGAAACTCCAAATATAATGGAACGGTGCTAAAATCGTGACCTAGATCAAGAGATGGAAAAGAAAAAGAGAGAGCGAGAGTGAGACACCAAAGTTTGGAGCAAAGAATAAGAACTCAAGTTGTCTCTGTCGCATCAAGAGATCTCGATGCATGCCCGAGCACAGAAAAGTAAACCTCCAAGCAAGCATAAGTTTCGAGACTAAGTGGAAAGACTGAAATCATGGACCATCTTCACGAGAGCGCCTCACTCTACTTAGCATAAGAGAATCTTAAAACAACGTCACACCACATGTCCCCTTGTATAAACATTGTTTAGTAATCACATTGTAGATTATTGAGAAGAGAAAATTTATGACCGACTGCAAAAAATTTATTAAATTCCATTGAAAGCTAAAATAAAATAATAACCTAGATTGAAACATCCATGAAGACTAGTCACATCTAGTCAAATTTGGACACCAACCAAATTTCAGTCGTCTGACCAAGACACACATTTGGATTCGTTATTCAAAATCCTTTCTGTTATACTAAAAATTTACTAAAAACTGCAAGCTTGGGCGTAGAGGGGTTAAACAGTCTCCTGTTTCTTTTCGGACTTGTATATTCACATAGCGAGAGAATGGGTGGCATCAAGCGTTTATTTTTTGGGATTTGGTGATTATCTTTTCGGTCAGGCCATTGATACTGCATCTCGGTCTAGTTGGCTAGCCAGCGTGAACCCTCTTCTGCAGAAGTTATTGTCCACGGTTTTCTTTTCTTGTATGAGGGAAAAAATTGAAGCGTTCTGCTGGAGAGAAGGTCCGTGAACCGTGAACTTTATAGATTTGAGAAAAATTAAACCATTCTGCTGGAGAGAAGGGTCGTGGACCACGAACTTTACAGATTTGAGGGAAAAGGAATTTACAGAGTACAGAGCACACATTTTCTTTGATGTGCAGGTCTAATTTGCACATTTCACTCTACAGTATGCTATACTGCAAGTGGAGACTGGTACAACAGTCTTCACTTCTGAACTATACTTCAAAACCCATAGTATTGCCTGTACTTTCTACTCTTTGTCTTTATTACACGACATTAATCTCTCATTGTTTGTACTTACAGTACACTGTGGTTTTCATTCTATAGTTATAGGAAACTCTACAGCAAAACATCTATCGGACGCAATCGATCCGAGGAAGGTGCATGTACTCCGGAAAGGGCTCCTCACCTTCGACGGTCGGACGTGGAGTAGGAACGATATGAACAGTAGCGTCTTCGTTCTCGGTGTGGTTCTCTTTGCTGTTTTGTTTCTCGAAGTATCTCTGGTTACAGTGGGGACATCGATGATTCTCTTTGTGGAAAATATATTATCGATGTCTTCGAGATTGACATCATGCGGGTTGAATTCCACAGCGATTCTGATCCTACTCTTTTCAATTCTATGTTACATCAGCCATCTAGAGGATGCAATGTTCTTCCCTGACATTAACATAGAGCGAAGACAACGAGATAACATAGAGCGAAGACAACGAGAGAGTGTGGGTGGAGAGTGGATGGGCATTATTGTACCTATTGGATTGGAGAGCACAGGGTAAAATGTTATAATACGTTAATTCCACTCGATTTTTGGTATCGGCAGCTCCCAGGAGGATGAACAGTTCCTTTCCATCACCTATCATACCGTCGGTAATATTCTTTGTTGCTTCAAGGTAATGCTGCTCTTTGTCATCTTTAAGACAGTATCCCACCATCCTTACAAAGATATGTAGACATTTGTTCGTGAGTAGCTTGACACAGACCTCTACTCCCACAGGTCGCTCCATGTCCCAACCAAGTGCTTACGCAATATGTTTCTTAACTTCAATTGACGATTTAGCGTAGATACACACTACTCCCTGGAAGTGAAGGTGAAGTAAACTCCCGCCTCGCTAAACAGAAAAAATCCCATACATGCACTGCTGATGCAAGAAGTCGGAAAGCGGAGAAAAAAACGACATGTCTATATCAGAACCCGTCCGGCAGACTGTCACGGACAGCTCCAAGCTCGATCTCCTGGCTCTCGCTGCTCTCCTCAGCGACATCACGTTCGAAACGAGGAAAGTACTGGCAAAGAAAATGATAATTGTGAGGATTAAGCGTGGTATAAGTGCACTAGAGTGAACAGTATCTGTACAGAGAATTAACACTGCATACAAGAGTCTTATCGTGACGTTGAAAGTAATGGGATACGCAAACATACGGAAACGTCTATCCTGGAGATAAAAGGTATTGGTTATCAACGAAAAAGCCAAAAAATCTATATGGTCCAGCAAGAGATAGTATCGAATGAAGAACGCATGGGAAGCATGTCTTGCAGATCTTTACATAGTCGAATTTGAGAAGAAATGGCAAAGGTTCGACGAAAAAATCTATGTCAAGGTAAATATATGTTCTCGTTAGTTCAAGCGCGGACCCATCAAAATAGATCATAGGCTTGTGGTGACATAGCAGAGGAAACCTAGACGGGGTCGGGAAGAAGTAAAACCAATTCCGGTTCTAGTACGGTTGGAGACAGAGAAGGACTTTCAGCGGTGTTGTTTGATTGAGGGGAGTCGCTTGCAAAAGAATCTAGTACTTGCTGGGCATTCTCTGTTCTGACTCCATCTAGAGCATGCAAGAGGTACAAGGTAGTGAGCTCCAAGAGTATGAAGGCAAGAGGTCGAAGGTACTTAGCTCGAACAATATTGTAGCCCATGTGTAGGACAACAGCCCTTGGTGACGCTGCTTGAATCGACTTCGATAGTTGTTTCGAGAAAACTCCAAAGAAAATCACCGAAAGAAAATCGGCGTGGACAATAGACAAATAGAGAGCCTTGGATTCGGGTGCTTGTGCAGTTCCATGCAACTCCCGTCATTAGCAGCGAATCCTGAATGTTTACATCCTCTATTACAACCATTCCGGCATGGACGCGTCACAGCTAATCGTAAAGAACTAGTGCGATAGAGCCTACTGGCAAGATGGACATAGGGAGACGGACATTAGAAGGCAACATGAAGGCAGAACATAGCATGAACATTCCCTTCCCGCCGACTGTAGGACGCTGCATGGACTAAGGAGTGATTGAAAAAAAAGTCATGCGTCGAACATTTAGGCACGCATAACCCGAACACTCCCCTCCCGCTGACAGTTCTCATTGTGCCGTGAACGGTGCCTTGCGAGAGCGAATGATCGATTTTCCATCAATACTCGACAATGATCTCACTACTGCACTGTAACACGCAGTTGTCCAATTCACGCTCCACGCTAACATCTCCGTCTGAAAGCTATGAGTGAAAAGAAAAGCAAAGAAAAGCTGTCTCCAAAGGAACACGAATTCCTTACGTAACGTGCGAGACACAGCTAGAACTCCGATTGCACGTTGCCACTACAGTTGAAGTATTTTGAAGATGTTTTGAGCCCTGACGTCTCTTCTCTTCGTTCGGCACGCTTTCTTCAGCGACCCAACCCGCAAACCGTTCTTGTGGTTTTGTGCTCATTTACCTAAACCGCACTTTGCATGTATATTATATTCACTGAAAACAAATTCTTATCCAAAATAGCTTTTAGAGGATGTAAAGGGGTTCAATAGTCTCACGTCTACAGTGAAACATATTCTCCTCGAAAATAGCTTTTAGAGCATGTAAAGGGGTTAAACAGTCTCATGTCTTCAGTGAAAACTAATTCTCGTCCAAAATAGCTTTTATAGTGCTCTATAAAAATCCAGAATTCCCTAGTGGCGGGCCAAGATCATCGCAGAAGAATATTCAGATGAGAACTGTTGGTTCGCATAGCAATAATATGAAATTTACTACAAGATCTTTGACAGGCCGTGCCAGCATCCAACACGAAACATCTTCGAGACCCCAACCATACAGACAGTGCCATTAGACTGCGTTTGAGTACTGATATTTCCGCAAGACGTTAACTTTACTCATTAATTGCCCTGCCGTGCATGGAATAGTAACATACCGGTATTCCATGCATGAAAATAGTAACATATCCTTATTTCTCGTTTCATCGGACGATCAGGATTCATGCAGACTCCCACGACTTCAGTTAGATGAGTAGAGTCACTCGGAGTTCTCTATATTTCCTGATTAGCCTGATACCTCGGACCGTTCATGTGGTCGACAAGTCCGCAAAAGTATTCTAAGGATACTCAAGAGAATCTTGCTTCTAATGATATTTCAGATTCGTGTTGACATGCGAACATTGCTGAGACGTACAATTAATCATCTTACACGTCGTAAATTAGTTCCCTTCTGAGGACTGCAGTGATGATGGACACGTGAAAGGTGAATCTTACCTTAACCTTAATCATCTTACCCATCGTAAACTAATAATGATTCTGAACCGAGAATCTTCTACTGATTGACTTCTATATTCCGTACAGGATCACTACACAAACGCCAAGCGTCTCTGCCAGCAAATATATATCCGACCAAAGATGACAACCAGCACGGGGACGACACAAGAAACGCCGACAGACAGGTCTCTCCTGCAGCTCGCGTGTACACCTAAGCACCTGACAACGCGGAACACCATCCAAATCCTTCCATTTCACAGGCCTCTCGTGTATCAAACCTCAAAACTCGGTACTTGGCTGCAGGACCAGAAGTGAGTTCCAGCTCTGGAAACTCAGTACTAAGCTTCACCTAAAGCCGACCTACTTTAAGCCAAACGAACGGAGGAATCGACACTGGACGTGAACACTGATGACATTTCAAGGCGACCTTCGAACCTGAAACAAAGTACTTCCACTAGTAATCACGGTGTCCTCCGCACATTACGTGTTCACAAGAAAAATATTACATATTTACATACCACCACTCTTATGTGTCTCTTCAAGGACATTCTGACCAAAATTTGATGATACCCACAACTTCACATCCACAATGGTCGGGAGGGAAACGCCTGTGTGAGAGCCCGAAAGCCCTCGACAGCGGGCTGTTATATATACTGAAATTACAGAGATCAGAATCTCCAATTCAACTTCTTTGAGATTGGAACTCTAAACAGCCGTCCACGCATTCTTTATCTTTACGATCGAATCAAAGAAGCCCTTGCGGAAAGATAGAGACAAACGTAGAGGATCTCAGCTATCCCGATTGCTGCAAAAAGAGAGACCAACAAGAAACAAAGGCAATTGTAGTCAACGTTGCAGAAAATCATCTATTCGTAAGATCGATCCTCACCACCTACTGGAGCTTATTACACAACTCTTGAAATTTACAACTTTGTGACGAGACGACAGCTGGTGAAAGCAAGGTATAGTGATGATTGCAAGAGCAGTTCGTCACTTACTCTATGCACCAGGCTTAGACACGACAGGTGGCACCTTGCTCATCTCTCAAGTTAACTCATCAAAATGTGGTCTAACCCCCGTAGTCCCCAGCAGAAAATTTGTCCTCTGGGTAGTATACAGCAACTACAGAGTTGCCAGAAAATTTCCTTCCATGAAGCGCTGTTTTAGCCTTTATGGCACCTTGCGTATCCGCGTACTCGACAAAGACCTGCAGGAACGGTACGTCTTAGACACCTTAAGACGAAGAACAAACAAACCGAAAGGGCAAACAAGCTTCTGTATCAGGATTCCAGCTATAGTTACAACTGCTAAAGACAATATTTGAACAGGAAAATTGTTCGGCAGTAATGTACAATTTCGCCCGCAGGAAAACCTCAACGTTACACTGCACCTCTGGCTCTTAGAGGAGAAAGGGGAAACTGCTTACCTTTCCAACTCCCGGAACTTCCTCTCCATCTGCTCTTGGCCTGGGAATGACAACACTCACTAAATTCCCTGCAGACAAGAAGCAGTAATAAGTTCGCACACTGGAAGAAAGTCCTCGTGCCCGGATTCCTTAATCGTGCAGGGTCAATCAGCTGTAGCATAAAGCCAAAGGACTGTCAAAGCAAGTCACAACTGCAAGCGAAGCTTACCAAACTTCCCGCACTCCAGGTTCATATCCTCCAAAATTTCTTCGTACTCTTCATCGTCCATAAGCTCGTTCGGAGCCGCAACCTGGACAGTAAACGCATTATGAGGAGCAGCCACTTGATCAACGTGCGTGGCACGGAACCCGAGGATATGCAGAACATCCGAAACGTAGAGGATGCAATGCACACCCACAATCCTTCATAAAGCAAACGAACACCTACGCACAAATTGTTCACGACACGACTTTATTTGGCGTAAACGCGTTAAAAATCTTCTCCCGGGAGGCACTATCAAGGACAAATAAGTTCCATTCATGGCGAAGACATAATGTCGTCCGGACCGTACCTGAGTAAGGCAGACAACTCTAGTAACAGGCTCATTTGATACGGCCAATCCGTTGCCCATCCCAGACATCATCCCGGGTATCATTCCTGGAGAAAGGCCAGACATCAAGGTTGACAATCCTCCAAGTGCCACTGCATTTGCGCCACTGGCTTGTAAAGCAAGCTTCTGAAGATCACGACAACAAATTTAGTAATTCGCACATTACATCCAGACGAAGTCTGGATTCTTGCATACATCGAGACCTTTCCGAATCTTACAACACGACACGAGCGGCTACATGTGCACTAGAATTGCGCACTTCTTGCATACCGCACAAAGCATGTCTGCAGGACAAAGACAGTATAGACCTGGTCTCTTCAATAAGCGCAGAAACTTGCAACTTGTTCCTTCACAAAGAAACGGTGACTGAATTAAAACTCGGATTGTTTGCATTACCTGCAAAGCTATTTGCTGTTGCGCCTGAGCCAGAACATTTGCCTGGTCGGGTTTAGGTTGACCACTGTAGAAACAACCATGGCGTTTTAATATGAGTTGTAACTTCCAACAACCCGAAAAGACCTGTTAACTGCAGTCACCCTAACTGGACTGATTCCTTGTACTGCTTCAACAAATCTAAGGCTTCCACAAACGACCAGCTAATGATAAGCAGCCTCCACTTGATCAGATGCAGTTGGTGCTGTAAGGTAGAGTATACGAAGCCAGGACAAACGACAGGTTTTGGAGACAAGCCAAGACGAGGATGTGTCGGTAATGATTAGGATTTGGTAATTTCATTTAGATTACTGAAGCTTATGCCAGATTTAGCCCATCAACGACGGACAAGAACATTTATGATAAGTGGACATATGCCAACCTCGCAGTGGCACGGCGGACTGTCAAAGTCTTGTCATCCATTTTCATGCCATTAAGCGTTGCACAGGCAATGTCCACAACTGACGGGTCCTGCACAATTGGCAATTGAAATGCCACAAGCAGACGAGAGGAGTAAGATCGAGCAAAACCCCCACCTGGCGGTCGCTCGGCGCACTGTTAAGGTCTTATCACCCATTTTCAAACCATTAAGCGCAGCACATGCAACGTCTGTAACCGATGGTTCCTGCAAGTATTAATCACGTGCCAATGGGATGTCCATCCCATGAATAAATTAGCGATTTTAGAATCGGAACATGTCTGTATCCCACTGAACAGCCAAATAATCCTTAAAACTTGACCTGACTCAGGAGTTGCACTATAACAGAACTCACTTCATCATCCTTCTTCACAACGGACACAACACGGTGTGCCGTTGGAACTTAGTGATGGATACTATCTGGACTTTCAGAGGAACCAAGCCATCACTCGTCTCATATAGAAGTGGGGAACGCACCACCATAAGTGTCACACGCTCTGCTCTGTTCATGAAGATAACATTCCCAAAGTCTAATTTACTTGTTAACTCTAAGCCCGACGAGATCTTCTACCGACATACAAGTAAAACTCCTTTAAGAGATTGCATCTGTCTTTACCTGATATACACAGAAGCCATAGCCTTTCGAATTCCCCGTATCCCGATCTTTTACCAGGTCAAAGCCACGCAAAGGCCTGCAAACAGCAGATCAACGCACGAACAGTTTCAAGAGAAGGTGATTGATGCTTTCATGCTGGAGTTCTAGAGCTGCAAGACGACAGGCTACGAGTCTCAGTGCTCTGAAACCAAAGACCACCTTCCATCTTTCTTACCCGAAGGACTCCAACAGTTCCTTGATTTGCACCTCAGTCAAATAGTATGGGAGCCCACCAACAAATATTCGGTCTGGTCCATCGGCACCCCCGGCTGCACTACTACATGAACAGAAAAACAAAGGGACATATTTGTTCAGTACCCGCAGAAAAGGCAGCATATAGAGCCGAAATTAACTACTGAGCTGTACTGCTTCTTTGTATGGAAAGAAGCAGAGCCTCGTAACTGTCGACGCACGCAAAGCGAACAGTCGGTTTATACAGCAAAAGGAAGGCCAATGCAATGCCAGAAAACATACCCGGGGGTGAGCCCAACGGCTGCAAGATTTAGGTGAGGACTCGGTTGACTGGGTCCAAGGGTTGCAGCCATTGACGGGTTGTAATCACTCGGCCTTCTTACCCTTACAGAAACACCCTGCACATGTGGCATGGTGACAAAAATCAGCAAGCTAATTACACCAATAACATCCCCATCGAGAACCGACCGAATGACCGAATAACAGTAGAAGATACAAGAATCATCTGGCTTCACCCCTTCACAGTCATACAATTTCCGTGTCACTAGTACCTCAAAAATGATCCCGTCAAGTGCCATAGCATTGCTTGCCTCTTCGACGGTCCGCATCTCCACAAACGCGAACTTCTTCTCTTGATTGATATACACGTTGACCACAGCGTCACCTAGAGGCAAGATACTAAACTTAGTGCCACAAAGGACTTGTGCCGAAGATCGCTCGTACGCAATCAAGCAGGTTCTGAAGCTTAAAACTGATAGGACATCACACGAGCTGAACGACAACTATCGAAGATATACCTGGTCCAGCAGTGTTGCCGCCGACGGCAGCCATCACCTGACTAAAAAACGTGGCAATAGTCTGGAAAAGAACAACGGGAAACATATTAGATACATCTCCACTGCCACCAAGGCAGAAATCTGGGAGATCATACATAGAAATGCACCATGCAGTGATCTGACAAAAAGTAGCCCTGATGGTTTGAGATACTATTGTCCACTTGCCTTGATCAACTGTAAGAGCATCTAAGATGATGAAACAAGGAAACGGGCAGAGGGAATGGCCATTCCCATGTGATGACTGACACAGGCACCAACAAACAAGTTCAAGATCATCTGCTGAGAGCATTTCTGTAGCGTTGAAGGCCTGGTAGATACATTCCTGTTGTCTAAGAAGATCAAGAGGAATAGCAGAATCTACTACCTGCATACTTCTGTAGTTGCTATAGTGCTAGAGTTTGTCTAGAACACAAAGAGAGCAACCTCGTCGAGACTGACAAACCTACTGGCAAGACTCACCTGCTCATTCGCCATCGGCGGGAGTCCTCCAACGTACACACGACGGGCATGTCTCGTCGCCTGAACACAAGCATTGTTGTGAAATTTACGAAACCATTACCGAGCTTGGACAAAACTGAGTATCGTAGCAGAATAGCCTGCCTCGAACCAACAAATGACTGTAGCGACAAGTTTCCCGTTCACAGATTTTGATCATACCTGCTGTGTCATGGCTTGCGCTGGCATTGCAGGAAGCCCTCCAAACTATTTTCAAAAGCACACGCCACAAGTATTAAGACATGAAGCAGGCGGAGCTGACTGTTCAAGTGATCTGACCTTGTCCATTCTCCAATCACACCACAGGGTACTTAACATCACTCATTCCAGTAACACAACTGTACACGAAGATTTAGTGACATGCTCAGTACCTGAGTACCACCGAACGGAAACATCGCCGGAAAAACTCCTGGCATAGGTTGCGACATTCCTGGCATTTGCCCTGAATAACAAGCACAACGTACCTTAGACCCAGCATAACCCACCTGAATCCAAGGCGAGACTACGATGACCCTTGAGACCAGAGGTGAAACACAAAAAACAGTTCTTTACTACAAGACTTTTCCAGTCGTCGCTCATTCCAAAAGCTCAAATGCTTTTGCATTCTTAAGATGAGCTTCTCTGATCTATGCCGGTCTATCAGTCTCTGATATACAAATCCATAGCAGTTTTGAAACCAAGTACCACTTCTACTCTAAGGAATTGTTTGCAACTAGCTCCTGACACGACTAGCAAAAATATATTAGCGCACCACTGCGTATCCTGATCGACCAGACCAATTTCTTGAGATTAAGGCTCCAGACTATGCATGTGGAAATTCAATGGGCAAAGCTACCAGGGCAACAAGAGTTGCTGATTGAAGGTGATCAAATTTCCAACCACTGTTGCACATACAAGCCCTTGGAGGCACGCTCGAGATGCAGAGGAGATATGGCTCGCCATGACTTCCGCACCCCAAGAAATATGAAAGACAACCACAAACAAAAACAATCCAAAACCGACAAGCCAACAAGCGAAAGGTCTCCTCAGTGCATGACTTGTAACCGTAATCACTTTAAAGATCATTTATCAATGCTAAAAAGTGTATACAAAGCTGAACTAGTACTCCAACGTTACTGTTCAAATAACGTTACTTAGGGTTTACGAAATCCGGTGTTCATAACATGCGAAGGTGATTCATTCAAGAACTATAAATACATATATAAATATGCATATCGCAGACTCACCGCTGGATGACAGGATCAACAACATAGAGTTCTTTGCGAACATTAACTACACGCATTACAGGTAGGAGGTTTAGCCCCACCTGGAATAGCCGCTCCCGGAACCACTGCAGCGCCTGGAGGTGCCATGTCGAATCCGCTTGTCCTCTTACTGAATAGTTGAAAACCTGATACGTTAGAACTACAATTTTCTACCAAAGATCCGCATAATGCTTATCACATGATGAACAAGCTTTCAAAGCAAGAAAGAGTCATAACAGGATTGGCTAACCCATCCTCCCTATTTTCGCAGTGTAATTGGAAATCTAAGCACACTCCCACAAATTTCGTCTCCCTTATCCAAGATGATGTACACTTCCGTACACAACTACAACCTCTTCACGGAGGACGCATCGAACCCCCTACCTAGGATTTAAGAAAGTATATTCTATGGGGCAGAGAAAAACATACCTCCTTCGATCTTTCGAAGGTGATCGAGAC
This sequence comes from Asterella californica, assembly GCA_036924285.1. Classification (NCBI taxonomy): domain Eukaryota; kingdom Viridiplantae; phylum Streptophyta; class Marchantiopsida; order Marchantiales; family Aytoniaceae; genus Asterella; species Asterella californica. The sequence goes on from JAYKYS010000013.1 coordinate 3,441,584, forward strand.
CTTGACCTTGAGTACTCACGAGATCTACCCAATGAGCGAGAGCGGGAACGATGGCGGTGTCGCCTGTCACGGTCTCTATCCCGGTCGTATTCACGACTCCTCCTGCGATCAAAACATCACCAAGTTTTAGAATGGACTGACTATCAACGCCAGCAAACACCAGGAATTAACGTGAAACGGGTAAAGACGAATCTCCTTCCTGGACTACACCCGCGATACCATACTGAGGGAGCTTCCTTCTTGTTCTCGTTTTCACAGTATATATTGATACACGGTAAAGCAACTTTCAGAGAAAACAGTGACTTCGCCTGCACACTTGGGTAACCCCAAATAGTTTTGAACCCATGCAAGTACAAAGTGAGTAACGAAGACTGGTGACATGTATACTAACTTGTGAGAAGTTAGCGAATGTATATAACGCGGACAGTATACTTGAAACTCGCGGTAAAGCAACTAACGTCAACTAACTATCTACAACGTTAGTTGTAGATAAAGGAGTGCCACGAGAGTGCCTTAAGAAAGGTGCTAACTTTAGTGACGAAAGATGATCTTCATTCAAGAAACTACTGTTCGGGGAATTTTCAGCCTACGATTTCAAACAGACAGGAGACGGATTCTGATGATAGTCACCAAGAAATACTCGACAGAATTTGTTGACATACAGGAATAAATCCTAGGCTCTGTTCCGAACAAAAATGGGTATTACGTGCCAAGTGATCGATACCTTACCTCTCTCTATCGTGTCCTTTGTGGTGTTCACGATCGCTTCTTTCCCTTTCAACCCGGTCACCTCGATCGCTTCGATCTCTCTCACCTCGATCATCGACTCTATCCCTATGACGCCGTTCCCGATCTCCTCGTTCGCCATCTCTCTCCCTGCTTTTTTCCCTCTCCCTATCGGACTCACGGGAAGATCGCTGCAACCACATTGCAAATATCCTGTCAGAATTTCTGTAGGTCTGGGCTGATATGAATGGAACATTTGGACAAGACCTCACACAGTGAACAAGGTAAGAAAACTGTAACCCATTAATGACCAAATTATCATAAACAGCATCGTGGCACATTCATGGCTCCTCGGCATCAAGTATTTCTTCAGACAGTCCACTGCAGCGCTACTCATAGGAATCATGTCTTCATCAAACTGACATATGCCTTAAGAAAACATGGTTTCTTTCCAATAGTTTCGGCGTTTGTTAACTTCGTACCATCATGCCTGACCAACGGTAAGAAAGCTTGTTCCAAGGGAGAAGTTCGAAAGAGAAATAAACTGGTCAAAGCAAGCTCGTGGCTAGAGAGTAAAATCTCAATGTTAAACGCATGATTGTACCCATCAGAACAGTAATCGATACTCAGGAAGCGCGGTAGCGCCAACGAAACAATGTCATACATCTCTTTCAATGCCAGGATAGAAAAAACAATCCACATGTCCGCAGAAAATACTAGCAAATTTGTTCCCAGAGCTTACAGTGTTCTCACAGCCCTGCTCGTAACTTCACTCCGTGTAATAAACAAGATCATGACCATAAAAAGTCACAAGAGCTACGAGGAAAACCAGTATTGAAGCTCAGAGCCAAATTCAGAAACTGATAAAACAGGACAGGAGGTATCGTGCAGGAGGAACATACCAAACCCTCACCCATCTCCTAGAGAAACGAGTGGATGGCAGAGGTAGATAGATGCCACTGGAGACGGTGAAAATACACAGATCCTCGTAGTTCCCGTAGACCTTGACACGACTTGCACTCAGACGTTCCGCTCCGTAGTCTCCTTCAACTCCTCGCAGCCGGCAGAGGCCCCGTTCTCACCTCTCAGAACTTACCAAATGACGCAGAACAACGCGTGAACCGGAGAAGTGCGGCAGCTCGTCGAGGAACGTGAGGCGTAGCAAAACTAAGGTAAGTGGAGACGGGTAGTGTACCGCGCAGATCCAGCAGCCCTAACACTCACGTACACTCTTACTAACAATCCATACGACCATCGACCAACTCCTTGTGTGGGCGTCTTCTCCTCGAAACCCGCTCGAGCAGAGCAAAGATCAGCAGCGGCAGCGCGTCGGCACCAACAAATCACCTTTCTACTCAACATAAAATTACCTTAGGCTTCCTTCCTGGTTCATCCGATCGCTCCATCCAACGAACTCTTTTCGCCCTGGGTCAGGGACCTCTTTCGACGGAATATCAGACAGACATCACTCGTTTCTCCATTCCTGGCACCCCGTTGGACGTAAAACATTACTTCAGCACATCCGGTCACTTGACATATATATATCTAGACCACACACGGAGAGGCGAGCAAAGAAGACTTCAAACCTTCCGTCGAAATGAAATCCCCGCCAAGGAGGTCACAATAGGTCACGCATGACTGCTTGTTGATGTAAAATACAAAGGGAAACCCAGATGTAATCTCGAACCTAGACTACGTAGACATCCTTTCTCTATGTAAACCTCCAAACTGGTGTATGACTACCGTACCAACCACAAAGCTTTTTACATCGGAGAAGAATATGATGGACCGGTATGACAATTAGTGTTTACATTTAGCTATTTTAATAGGGTCGAGAATCTCATTCTAACAGTGAATGGTTTTAGATGATTGAGAAGGACTAGAGTGCATTATGGTAATTAAAGATTATATGAAGTTTCTATTTTCACTTGATAATCTCATAATACTTCCTTCTCTGCAATATATTTAACGATAGTATGTCTACCCTTTTCGGTCAGACTTAAATAACATCGGAAGACATAATCACCTCAAGCGTACCAAATAGCAAACTTATGTAATGTTTTGTCTCAACGTAGCATAAAACCGCAACTTTCCGAACAACTTCAACATTTTGCCTCACAAAGCTGAAATTTTCGATGCTTGGTGACAAAGTGATTCTTAAGCAAAGGACAAAATATACAAAGTGCACTTCTGGATGAATAAAATAAAATGACACACGTTTACATAAGCAAGAAAGAAAAAAAGTAAAAAGAACTGATTGGCAAGCATCATTGGATAAGATAATCCAATATGCATGCTGGATGAGACCTTCACTAGTTCTATATAATCCAGTATGCATCATTGATTGTATCCAAAGCGACCGCTTGAAAAACAAAACAGAAGAAGACAAACGCATACAATGGAAGGAATATTATACTCCGTTATTGGTCGTACGGTTAGAAGACGTCCGCTTTTGTGAAAAGAGTTATTTTCTGTTCACCTCTGTTAAGCTTCAAAGACTCAAGAAAGACACCGTTCTCCTTTGTTTAGTTGTGCGTTTGGACTTTCTGCTTGTTCGTTATGAGAGAGAAAAGAAGAATCGGAGCACAAAGAAACAAAAAGTTACGATTCAAAAGGACTTTACTTGTTTAATTTTGAAATTTTGTCTAAATAAAATCAAATCAGTCTAATTTAAATAAAACAGATAGTGTCTAATTTAAACTTCTTAACTAAAACATCAATCTACCTCTTTGCATGCAGACCCTTGAGAAGTGGAACATAAAACCATAAACTGAGGAATGCTGATGGTTGTCCTTCCGCAATAAATTGTTTTTCTGGGACAACGAATTGTGACTAAGGGGTAGAGAGAAAAAGAAGGAGAAACAATGAGAAGAGTCTTTGAGTTTCTATTAGTTCTTGCTATAAATAATTGATCCAAAAAGTTCAATATCTGATGCTAATTGCAATTTAAGATAGGTGATTATTATGCATGCATCTCAATATGAACAAGGTTTGTTTTTTTCTGACTCTGTTCTAGAAAAGTCATTTGTATCGATATGAAACTTCATATATTGTGATGTGAAAAGTTTATAGAACACGTTAAATATTCCAATACATGATGAGAGTTGATAATGAAACAAGTAGTTAGAGTTATATCACATATCAATGTCAATTGAGAACTTATTTATTTTTTAATTTATAAATCCACGAAGAACATTCAGTTTTTTATAACAAACTCGAATACCGAATGTTCATTAAAAGAATTTATTTTGAATTCAGTGAAAGTAACAATACCAATAAAATAATTGTAACTTACCACCTTGTTTTATTCTTTCGTTTCACTGCTTGAGATTTGAGGAGTCACATCAATGAAAGAAAGTTTTGTAAACTTTAAGCTATGAGACACAACCACATAGCAAATATGAAGAAGATAAGAATCACAACCACAAAGCAAGTATGGAGAACCGATTAGATTAAAGATAGACCAATCACCATTCATACTTGTTTTCATCGATTTCTTCATTGCAATTGGTCATCCTATAGTCGAACGAAAAAAATATCCACCTAACTGTAAGCATGACATGAAAAAATCTCACCTGAAAGATATTTGGGGTTTTTTCTCATGAAACACAAAATACAAGATAAAACACAAAGTTTCTCTTTTACATCATTTAGAGCATAAAAAGTTCCGTTCTCCAAGGAGATTGTAGTCAAACTCATGTAATTTGCATTGATACTGATCAAGACTATCGCCAAATGACAAATTCAGAGATCCTTCCGTATACACATAAAATCCACGCAAAACACTAAGAAAATAGTCCCTTATCACATAAGCTTATTGACTTACTCAATAAACATACTCTCCTCGAAATCTCATCTCAAGAGCATCTTGCAATAGTAAGTATACATTACTATCTGGATGTCAACGTCTGGAATGCTACTCTTCATACGATAGACTTGAGGTGTAGATGTAACCTCGTCGACTATCTAGTCCTGTACTTCATACTTTACTCGTGAGCTAGCTCTCTTGAATATATAAACTCTATCTGTTATTATCATTGTGGAATAAGCTTCAAAATTCTATAATTCTCATTATTACAATCAAAACATTTAGAATAGTTACAAGAAGCCTTAAGCTTGAAACATATCTCTATATAGCAATTCCACTTACGAGAGTGCATAGAGTTGAAAATCATAAAGCTCTATCTCTACGGTGAGATTGTGAAAGATCTCGACAATAAAAGTTATTAAACCGTTACAAGATAAATATCTCTCTCTATATGTTTAGATGTTGCATCTAGCTTGTAAGATCAATAATCCAGTAAGTTGTTTGACAAGAAAGATGTCGTGTCTATGTCTTCATTTAAGTGATCACTTTCCTAAGAAGATAGAGGATTGGAGTAGATGCAATAGTGTGCAAAGTGAGTAGAAGAAAGATTGATAGGTCTATAGTCCAAGGTATCATTTACGTTACAAAAGAAGAGTCTTGTTTGTTCTAAATTGCACAACGTCTTAGTAAGACAAATTATGTAAGAATAGGTTTTGTGGCTAATGTTGAGATCCGTAAAACTTTCCGGGTTCTCCTGCTAGCCAAGAGTGAAAACATCACTCGATCAATATATTTAGACTACCAAGGAGTAGTCTTCACTCCAAACTCTCAAATATATTTATCATCAAATATATAAAACTTCAATATAGATTCAGACACACTCATAATCTCAATCGTGTATATAATAACAATACATTGTAAGTTGTATATAATAATGCATTTCATTATAAATATAAACAGACAATGATGTCAATTGGGAATTCCAATAGAAATAATGATTTGAATATGAGCTCTCCTCAAGCTGTTATTTACAAAAGATGTTCAGAAATTTCCAAATCCAACAGATAAATAGAATGATGACTATCTGAACAAAGGCTTACGTCATAGATACAATTCTCTCGTCTAAGGAATGGTGATCAAATTCATATAACATATTGTGGAAATATTATCAATCTAAGACACTAGAGAGATATAGATTTTACCCAAGTTAAAATCATGTAACATCAAGCAAATGATGTTGACATCTAGAGGAATCCACGAGGAATGCAACATAAGTTTATGTTTAATGTCCCATCATTATTTGAGCTACACGAGTCATGAATTGAGGTATGAAATCTTTGATGAACAAAACACAAAGCTCTCCATGCCCGCACAAGATAGAGATAGAGATCAAGTAATGTGTGTAAAAAAGTATGATATGATAAAATGATTACTAAAACCACTCCAAAAAGATTCATACAAAAGTTTTGACTGACTAGTTCTTGTATGAGAAATGTACTATAGAGTGTGCACTATATGTCTTCAAGAAGTAGTCTGTTGGATATAAGATTCAAGCCTCGTGCTCAAAATCCAAACGTGTCCACATAATATGTAGTCCCTCTAGCAACTATAGGTAAGTTCAGAAAGAAGAAAAGTAACTTGTGCTTGTCTGTTGAGAGATACAGATTGAAACATTGTCGCGGAGAGAGTCTTTCTTGGGGAAGACAGACCTCCTGTTTATGATTGATTGTGAGAGTGACCAACCAGAAAATATATTGCTACAAGTAATCATAACTCAAATACAGTATCTTGTAGCCACCAAGATCAACAACCATACACTCAAATTTGTGCAAATAGACTTTATAAGACTCAGAAAACTTTATTCACGCCTCAATTGTATAATTAATGTCCTCAGCCATCACAATCTTCTCTTCTCTCCCATGCACATGTTTGTCTCCTCAACTCTCTTGAATTCTCCTCAATGTCCCTCCGAACTCTAGTCGTTCGTCGATTTACCTATAAAACAAGCCCTCTGCTAAGCAGCCCCCTAGCTAAACTAACCCATTATTTAATATAATTTTCTCAATCCTTGATGTCATCTTGATGCAACCCATATCATGACATCTTGATGCAACCTAGCTAAGCTGACCTTTAGCTAAGCTAACCCCTTGTTTCATAAAAATTTCTCGACCCTCGATATCATCTTGATGCAACCTAGATTATGAACTAAGCCATGATTTATGATCAAAGTCACAACTACAAGACCACCTCATAGGACTTACAACCCTCCCATAGTTGTATCAGATATCTCCCAATTCATAATATCAGTTGCATGCGAAGACTTAGGTCAGAAAGTCGACATTTAAAGAGGATATCAGTCCTCCGCTCCACACACTCAACATAGACTTACATCCAAGAGGTCAACATGCTGAGATATGAACTAGGAACCAGGAGGATTTGATCCAATGACCTCTTTTTCCTAGGTGGACGTCCCTTCCATTGAGGTGGCTCTTGCTTCCGTTTAATAAAATAAAGAAACATGTACATAAGCATACAAAACTTGCTTTTGTTTCCTTTGCTAACATTATGAGTGTTACTTTCATTGTACATCTTATTTTCTTGTAACAAAAGACCGTAACTATACTATTCAATAATACATACATGATGATATCATCAGATAATGAATTTGAGGCACCAACGAAAAATGAAATCTTTTTCTTTTTTGTCACTTTCTTAAACTAGAAATGATGCAAACATCTATGTATTATCTTGTTCCGGTAAATGAAAACATGTGCTTGCTCTAATGAAGAAGAGCTTCCACATTGTAACTTCATGACTTCCTAATAGTTATTTGGAATGTAAGCTAGAGGGAAGCTTGTCTAGCTTAGCACCTATCCAGCTTAACAAGCTCCAAGGATGCTTCCTTTACAACTACGTACACAGTGGAAAAAATCATTTTGTTATCATCTTTCATAGTACAAACTATCATGCAACACGACATTCACCCCTTCCAAACTTACACATCCTCTGGTATGTGCCAACTCGTCATTGATCCTCGTAATTCTCCAAGCCATCTTCGTTCTTCTTAATTGTCTCAGATAGAAGGTATTCATCTACACTTGTGATCTATTGTGACCTTAAGAACTCAAGCAACTCCACTGTTCCTCCTCACTTTCCGAACAATTTGAATTGTTTCTCAAGAATAAGAAGCCTTAAAAGCGTACCATCCAGCTGTTATAAAGAATAAGTAGCATTCTGATGCACATATGTGACAATGTATGGACCAAACCATCTCCTATAAAACTTTCAAACTGTAAAATATTGGTTCTCTAATGTATTGTCGTATATCAACACTCAATCTCTAACTTGTATTGGTTTCGGTGGAAGCTTATGAATCTTGTCAAACCTCTCTTTATTCTCAAGTCGAGCAGCTTTCAACTTTTGTCGTGCTTTTGCAAGATCCTTTTCTTTGCATTCCAACTGTCTGATGCGAAGTGAGAGAAGTTGTATACGATCCATATTGTCCTCCCATGACAAGGTAGCTCAAGTAGAAAAGTCTTCTTTTGCTGACATAATCAACTTTTGTTCCAACATCAATTCAACATGCATGTATCTAGTAGTAGTACAATGAGTCGTCATGTCAGCCCATAAAGCAAAGGAGAGCAACATAAGCCATTCGCTATGTCTACCGTCACATGTCTTCAACAAAGCTTGATGGATGTCCACGTTCGCTCTTGTCAATTCTCTCTATATTCACGCAGTTGTAAGCTTGAGCTTCACACCATATCGAGCAAAAAACTCCTTCACTTTTGCACACACGTAATTCTCCTCTATCTACTCATAGTTTTCTTATAGATCCATATCTACAAACAGTGTCTTCAAGTACAAATCTACATATACTTTCTGTGGACTTTGTTCTTAGTGCTCGCTCTTCTACAAAGTTGGAGAGGTCCTCACGAGAAAAAACCAAATATCGCATATCTCATAACCCCGGAGGCATAATCACATAGTCAAGAACCCACTAGAAATGAATACAAGACGGATAAGTAGACACAAGATCATCCATATATCGCATCTTCGAGTAAAAATGACAATGGAAGCACGAACTAACAAAGTTCACTACATCTCGATATAGACCTTTCCACGTCCAGCTAATTCAAGTAATACCTTATGTCACTAAGTCTACATGTGTAAAACTCTTCCCTAAACAACAACGGCTCCAAGTCTATAACATCGCCAATTTGACACCGAACATATTTTCTTTCTTCTTTCTCAGTTTTTGTAAACATATCATCCTCGTCTATAGACGAGTTTGACAACATATCTGCTACCACATTCTCCTTATCTTTTATATGCTTCAACTTTAGATTCAAGCTCCTGATGTAGGCAATCCAACGCAACACCACTATTTCCAATGTGTTATAGTTGGATATCATGCCGAGCAGAGACAAACAGTCTGTCTCGAAAACTACATGAGTACCAATCAGAAATTCACAGTCTGTCTTCATTGTGATAACCACTCCTCACAACTCACGCTTCACTTGAGGATAATCTCGTTGCATGTCCGACAATATTCTAACCCCGAACCTAGAGATAAATCGTACGCCACTCACACATCTTGACCACTCGTCCAGTCAATCGTCTTTGGACTAGTATCCACTATGACAATGACAGACCTTTCACACCCATAGTCTACTATTTTCAACACAAGGAGACTTCAGAGTCTCCTTCAATCTATTCATAACCTCTTGATGGACTGAAGTCCATACAAACCTCTTATACTTCCTCAACAATGCATACAAAGACTCTGCAACATGAGCATAATGAGGAATAGATAAACGATAAAATACATAAGTTCCTAGAAAAAACTGAATCTCTGTGATATCTGTACAGTAATGACGACAACTTTATCCGAATTTGATCACCTCCCAAAAACACCACACAAATGACCAACCACTAACATCTCTAGCACACCAAACTTGGACTTAACACCTTACAAGATGAGATGTATCTCCTCCGAGTCAAAATACGTTATACATCTCTGATATGATATGCAACAAACCTCATACATCAATTCGCGAGTATTGGTTGAGCTCGCATATATCTTGAAAGAATATATCCGAGACCTTAACTCTCTTAAACTTTCTTCTGGATCTGCACATCGGCACGAGATGATCTTTCCACACCTTCGTGATACAAGGTAGAGAATATATATTTTTTTAAACTAGACTTGCATTGTAATATGTCAAAAGGAGGATTAGTCAACTTTTGATGCATTTTTTGACTCGCACATATTATCTTCCAATTTGTATCTCACACAGTCTCCAAATGGTATCTGTACATTTTGTCATGTTGCATGGTCTGTACAATGGAAGATGATAACAAAATGATGTTTTGTCAACATGATTGAAGACAAGTATGATGAATGAATTCGACAAATGAATTCACTATGGACTTCAAAGATCTGTGAGAGTTCATCCAAACATATGAGAATAAACTATTAAATATTTTCATCCGATACCTCTTGATGGTACCATCCACATAACTCATTGGTGATGGAGTGGTTATTTAGTCGGTCGAGACAAATCCTTAAAACCCATAAAGAGTGTTGGCATCTCATAGATTTTAGACTAACATCGATCTATGACAAACTCTCTTTTATAATTATGGTACGGTTCATAAATGAGGTAGACTTTCAAGGCTATTTGAATCTTCAGTCGATCCTTTTTGCCGTAAGGACACAAATATACAAGTTCAAAATTCTTCAATCGTCTCGATAACTATAATATGTAGACAACTATATACAACTTCGTTCGGATGAAACAAATTAGACTGAAAAAGCTTTTCAAACAACATATGAACTAAATGATGTCTCGTTTCTATTGTTAAGACAAACATTTGAAGTCAAGCCACTCCATTATGTTGTTAGTGTGAACTTTACTTGGTTGTGCTTCAGGGTGGCATCTGATCTTTGACCATACCATGGATAGACAACCGACACTGATAAAGAAGATAATTCTGAGATGCTAATGATAGGTATAAGAGTGACAAGGTTTGATCATTCCGAAAAAAGATGTGAAGTAAATAAAAAGAGACCGAAACACACTGTTTTATATAATGTACTATGTCACATAACTTGAAATCTCATGATAGAATAATCTTTGATTCACAACCTACACACTGCAAAGAAATATGATTTAAAGCCAAAGTCACAACACACCAACTGATAAGCTCAACTTCCATCTATAGAAGAGAACCTTATACCAAAGATGGTAACAGTATGCAGCCTAATAATCCATTGAATACTTTCTCACCAAAACGTCTTCTAAGCAGGTATGAATTCCAAATGTCCTTTTATTTTCAATGGAGTAATAGTATCTGAGTATCTTGCTCTAGTTTTCAAGAAGAGAGGTGACTAGTTCCAAATCCTCTGCACTTTTGGTGTGCTTTGAACTGCAAGTTGGAGCTCTTGAAGCCTCTCTGTAGGTACCCACCCTCCAGTTTGTGGATAAAAGAATTTGAATAAATAAATAAAAAAGGTTTGCATGAGAATAAACGCAAAAAGTCACTTAACCTTAGTCACTTCACCAAACACTTTCCGCTGAAGAGGAAACTACTTGTCATTGATGCAACTTACAGAGCTAAGAGCCTCTTCACACCTGTAGTAACATTCTATATGAACTTCACACAATGTCATACAAGTTTGAAACCAAACTTTATCTTCACATAATGTCACGCGAAATTAAAAGTTGTTGCATAACATAGATACAGCATTATCACTTAATATATAGACACATGTTGTGGAAATTTACTGTGTGTCTTATAACCATAATATAAATGTGCACATTAATGTAGAATCCACACTTCCGTCACCTAAGGTGAATATATTCACAACAGATTATCAATAAAACATCAAGTCAAACCAGAAATGCCTATGGATGTTATGAAAGTAGAAAAGAGATTAAACTACATGAATTCAAACATAAAAATATAAAAGTATTTTCACGCATACAAAGAACTTGACATGCACAAAACAATTTATGTGTGTAAATTAGTTTGACCTAGAACCTTTCAATCAGGCATAACAGTATTTTGAAAAGATATGCTAATTAGACAATAACAAGGTGCTTCGCTTGCACTAGAATTGAAGAGCTATGCATTTGAGATTTATTTAGATCTAAATTCTTCCTCCTTTCTCTAGAATTAATCTAATGAGATAAATACACTCACAAACAAAAAGATAAAATGTATTGGTGAGGTTCATAATCGAAGGATACCTATGCATAATCTCTCCAACGGAAAATTTAAACTAATTTTGATGTACAACAAACTAGACTAGATGACTTGTTTAAATGTAGAACTATGTATATTAAACTTTAGGTGCGGGTATAAAAATGAAGAACAAACTTTTTTCTCCTGTTTACTTTTGGTTACAGAGAAGATATTATTTTGTTTTAGGAACATATTAAAATAATACATTAATCAATGTTTTGATTATTTTTAAAAATTAATTAAAAATTACTCACATAAGATAAAGCTATAGGATAGCTTTAATTTAAACCCCGAGTATGAGTATACAAGCATAAAAATAATATTCCTTGTTCCTTCTCAATGTATTTTGAATCTGAACAAAATATTCCTTTTTGCTCCAAGAAATCTTACAAATTTCATCTTAACATTTCTTTTCAGTACTCAGTAGTTTGTTTCAAGATGAATCATAACTTCTAAAGCGGGTGAATAGATTTAAGTTTATTCATTATTTTACAGATTCCAATATGAGATGAAGACTTAGTCACCAAAACTGTTTTATGCATAACGGTTAAGTTTCTCAGTTCTCTGAAAGTAAACTCGCAAAATAAGTTCTTATGGGTCATGAGCACTTGTATTCATACTCAAGCTTTAAATCTTAATTAACATATTTGATTCTTGTAAAAAATCTTATCAACCGAAATAAATTTATATATAAATGTTCAGTTTTTTCATCCTGGACAACAAAACCATAGAACAAAATCTTCTTGTTTACAAGGTGTATATATATACATACGGCCAGCTAGGTTTCAAATCGAAAGTTTTTTTGCACAGAAACGAAAAAAGTATCTCGCTTTCTCTTCAGGGTTTTTTCTTCTTCTCAGTTGAACTGAATTGACGGTTAGCTATGCAAATGCATAGCAAAAGGAACAGAGAGGGAAATAGGAACAATAGAGGATGAGATCAGTATGAGGTGGAGAGCAAACTTCACAATAAAGAGAACAATTCGAGAGCGAGAATACACAAAGTTCTCTAAGTGTGGAGGGGAGAAAAAAGAAAGGAGTGCACTTCTCAGTTATGTAACTTTGCCCCTCGTGTCATGCTCTTTTCTTTTCTCTGATCGTACGAGTTTCATAGCGATCAGATTTACTTTCGTGCTCTTGCTACAATTAAACAATCTTCTTCAAACAATTCATCTAAACCAAGAATAACAATAATATCTTGAGAAAAATCGATTCAATAAAGTATATAGTGTTGTTTAAAATATTGTACTATGTATTTATTTTCCATATTTTATAAAAATAATGAAATGAGAATTATAGTAAAGGTTTGTCTACTCTTGGAAAAGAAAGGTTGGAATAAATAATTTATATATATTCTAGACAATATAAGCAGGTGGAAGAGCTATAACTCGTTATGCTCGTAGAGGTGGTAAATTGTGGATTCGTATATTTCTTGATAAACCATGTACTTGCGGCCAATCATAGTGCTTCATGCTGCTTTCGTTTTTCTTGGACAAATCAAATTGTTCTTCTGATGTCATTGTAATATAGAGTTTGTTGATTAAAAAAATAATCTAATTCTAAAGTTGAATTCTTGTGTCTACATTAGTTCTTGGTGACCTTTGTTCTGTCTCTGTTTTCTATCAAAAGGTAATCGTCAAAATGAAATCAAATACTCATTTTGAAGTTATTTGGGTTGTTTCTTTTGGTCATAGAGTTAAATTGGACAAAAAGTAGAAAGAATTTCATGTAGGCATATTTCTCATGACACTCCTTACTTATGCTAATTAAAATGGAGACTAAATTTCTTAGTCTTGCAGATCTCCACGGCTAAAGGAAAGAGTGATGGTCTAGTAATTTCTTGTGTACATGTGCTTGAACAAACATTTACACGAGTAACTCAAGTGGTTATGTAAACAATTATGATCGAAGATAAGTGATGAAGATAAGTGATTAATAATGAAAAGAGTTTACAAGGAGTGGCGTTATGGAGATGCAAGTCTGAAAAGCATGATAGAGGCAAGAAACAACGCTATTGTGGTTTGACACACATTGAGTGTAACAAATATCTCCAAGAAGGTACGTTGCTTAGTCTCTAAGTTGTATGTATATATATAGCACTGTTATGTCTTTGATGTCTGCCTTTCTGTTACGATATTCAAATTTTTTTTACTTGGGCAGATTACCACAGACATACTGTTGTGTGTTTCAGACAATGGTGTGAGAACTAAAAATAATCGAGGATTCGACAGCCAAGAAATGATTATAGTAAGACACATTCAAGTGACCACTTTTTGTTTGTAAATTTCGAAGTATGGTTACTTACTTGTGAATGTCGTATATGATGCTTTATGTTGATATCTAAGTCCTCGTTACAGTTAAGACATGGTTAAGTGATACTAAGAAAGAAGTCATATGCATCATAAGATAGTATTTCAGTGTTTTACAACACAAGTGTCAAAATGACCCTTTGATAATGAAGAGGTAAGTATTCTGACGGTACAAATTTGATGTATATAAATCAAGAAAAAGTGTGTATGCAATTTATATTGTGTAGTGTGTAAGAATATGAACCTCTGCACATGCTAGAATTCAGATCGAGAGTCAATCAAACAACATTCAACTCTTGTACTGGTATGAATTTCAAACCAAACTTGAGTGAATTTCTCTTCTAGAAAAACATTATGTGAAACAATTGCAGTTGCATTGTCTTCATTTTTATATGGTGCACACTAATAGACAATTTTTCGTGAATGTGCTTAAGATATGTAACCTTGTAATACGTTGATGTTGTAATTTTGTTTGAACATCTTTGTTGAATGAGCTTGATCAAATCATGGTTTTCTTCTGTATTAAATAAGTTTGACTATAATCAAAACTGAATCTTCTTTGAAACTTCGCAAGTCAGAAATTAATCATTTTCCAAGTTATGTTTTGTTAATAAAAGTTTTCTACGATGCTAATATTGATCAGAGGAGAGTTTTGATATCAATTATGCCATTCGTCAATCGATGACCAAATGACACATAACACAATCATGTAATATTCTATTTATTATCCAAATTTGAGATGAATTTATTATTTGCAGTCAGAGGTTAGTGCTTTAAGTTCTACTTTGTATGTCCCTTTTTGTTGGATCACCCGTGGTTTCTTAATTTAACTCCAATGACCCTAGAGCTTTGAACGCTATTGTATAATCGTTAATATATATAGCCTCTGCCAAGGACGATTAGGGTAAATTGTTAATTGTGTTACCTGATCCAGCGGTACGTCGTTATTGTGTGTTCTCGTGTCAAGAAAATAAACTTCAAACAAATATGTAATGATAGAGAAAAACTCATCCAACTTCATCAGATGAAAATTAGTCATGGAGCTTGTGAAATGATGATGAAATCTTGTCCTTTCTTTTGAACCAAGGTAATGTTTTGCTTGCAGAGATTTCTCAATGCTCTTGATTGTCTCCACTTGCAATGGAAAGCATTCACACTATTATACACCAAGTGATATTTGAACCATTGATTTAAGATTAACAAAAACATTTCATCATTTCCGACCATAAGTTCATAAGAAACAAACGAAACAAGTTTACAAGAAAATACTTACTCTAAGATAAACAACAGTGTACCGTTATAAGACTTGTGGCTGACGACGAATGCCCTCACGATGCATAATTAAATGGAAGATTCCGCTAGAACACTGTTAATCATGAAATAGTGAGAGATTGACAATCATGTACCGGGTAGAGTCTTACCCTTCGGATCGAGCTTAACTTATTTCTATGTTATATTTATTTTTCATAAAAGCTTAAGGACTTTCCGGGATTTTACCTGTAACAATCAATGTCTCATAAGTCTGGCAATAATTATTCAACTGTTCTGCATGAAACTTATGACCTTATGTAAATGTTACGCATCCTACAGGATTTGATACTGCGACCATCAACTTCGAAGGTTGTTGCTCTATCCAACTAAGCTAAGAATGCAGTACATAAGTTTATTATAACCTTGATATCTTAGATGCAATATAGTTGCAAATTCAATTGCACATTTGAAAATTCTGGTATGACATTCGATGGTGAGAGTGATGGGCAGATATGAGAATAGATACGGTAGATATTTTTGTAACGCCGTTTCTAAAATGGGCAGTGATTAACGACAAAAAGTACACACGGCTCTGGTTACCAGTCTCAGAAGACTGCGGACTGAAGCAAAGTTAAAGGCATATAATTAGGGTCACGAATCCTAAAAGTCACTTTTTCTCCATTCTTCATTTTATTGCGGACTGTACCAGCAGAGACAGAGCAGAGGCTTACCAGAGATTGATACTTAGTGAACAGAGAAGAAGCTTTGCAAACTAGAGATCCAAACCAGATTACACAGAGAGCAAGCCGTTGATTAATAGTTTTAGGCTTAGGTTACTAGAGGGATTCTAGTGTTGATAAGACTGTTAAATTGAGATTTAGACATGTTGAGTGGAAAATCAAGACGTTCCGAGTGAAGACAAGTTTTCTGAAGAAATTGTAGCCTTGGAGTGAAATTCTCACAAGAGAATTGCAGAGTAGTGAAGAATTATCGGTCCAAGAGTTCTGCGTGACCTGGTCAGCGAGTAAACACCGTGTGATGTATATGAGCTCCTGATTTTCTCTATTCTATGATAAGGAAGATTGGATTATGTGCCAAAGCGGATTAGACGCACTTGATGTGATGTTGACTTTCTTTCGGTGTAATTACTTTGCCTTCCTACTTTCTAGCATCCACTAGGCTTCCTAGTCCTGACTGTTCTTCTTCAGGGGTTATTGCGTTCCAACTTGATCACCAGTACCGGAAACGCTACCTAAACTTTATCCAACCCAGACCCAGAATAGTTTCCACTGTGTTTTGAAACCTGAGATTCGTATCAGAGACCTGCAAAAGACTAGTTGGTTCTTCTAAACTCGTCCGACGATTATCAAATCCTTGCTGCTTATTAGCGGAAAGTTTAACAAACTAGATCTGGAGACACAAATAAAGTACACAGGTTTTCAAGAAGGTTCACGTTAGACGACTCACTGGTTGGAGTTGAAAGATTCGATTCCGTGATCTACGGTCGAACATTACAGTTGATATCAGAGCAGGTTCAAGTTGAATCTTTGCTGAACACCATCGACAATGGTGTTCAGCAAGGTAGCAACTTCAAGATGAAGATCAGGTTGCAACCTTGAGGATGAGGTTGACTGAGATGGGACAGAGGATGACAAGATGAAAACGAGTGTGCGTGCCGGTCCACTCCTTGGTTGGTATCTCTAGTGCATACCGGAGGATGCACATGTTTGGAGGGAGTGGATGTCGTGTCGTGGACCAGCTCCTACCTGAAATTTAAACTTCTATGCTTGTGACTCCAAAGAAACTCATGAGAAGATAAGCTAGGCCATTGCTTACGGACTTTTGGTGTCATTTCGGATCTCCACTTTCATCGCATCAAAGGATTGAGCTCCTTGTCAGCACTCCATAGGCACTTCGTCTACTTCGTTTGGACGTCTAATGGAGAAGTTACAAGACTCGAAAGATGGAGAAAACAAGCTAGACTCCAGCTTACGGGCTTTTGGCACCATTTTGGATCTTCATTTTCATCGCATCAGTGGATAGAGCTTTTTGTCAGCACTCCATAG
Organism: Asterella californica; assembly: GCA_036924285.1. Classification (NCBI taxonomy): domain Eukaryota; kingdom Viridiplantae; phylum Streptophyta; class Marchantiopsida; order Marchantiales; family Aytoniaceae; genus Asterella; species Asterella californica. Next base: position 3,458,994 of record JAYKYS010000013.1, read on the forward strand.
GCACTTCGTCTACTTCATTTGGACGCCTAGTGGAGGAGTTACAAGACTCGAAAGATGGAGAAAACAAGTTAGGCCCCAGCTTACGAACTTTTGGCACAATTTTGGATCTCCACTTTCATCGCATCGATGGGTAGAGCTCGTTGTCAGCTTTCCATGGGCATCTTGTCTACTTCATTTAGACACCTACAGGAGAAGTTATGCGACTCGAAAGAAGGGAAAATCAAGCTAGGCCCTAGTTTACTTGCTGATTGGGTATTTGAGGCTTCAGGCGTTATATCAAAGACGCAAGGGGCCTGCTTCATTATTATGAGAGAATTTCGTACATACAGAGACTATGACAAAGGGGCACCTTAGGGATTAGCTTGCGCTTACGACTTGTCAACGGACGGTTCGGGAGATTTGGAGGTCCAATGCAAGCGCGCAAGGCGTTGTTGGGTTCAGATCTGTGCAGGCTACGCACAGGTTAAGACGGTTTGGGGAGAGACGGATCGGGAGATGTGTACTGAGAGAAATTGAGACGTAGGAAGGAGATTTGGAGATTTCAGTTACCTGTGAAGGAGAGTTGGACCGTTCGGACCGTTCTGGAGTCCAAACTTGCTGTCCTTGGATCCATCGGGATCAGAACACTGAATTCTACAGGAAATTGAAGACGATACCAAGTTTCATCGGACGGTTTAGGAGTTCTGAGTGAAATTGGCTCGCAGGGAAGCGCTTGCGTCAGGTTTTTCATCGCTTGCGACCTAAAATTGGGTTGTTCTTCGCGATCAGTGTGCCAAGCTCTTCGTTCTTGGTGCCTACGCGACCATGGAGTCTTCATCTACGCATAAGAGAAGACAATACGTGGATTGGATTGTTGGTTTGGGTGAGATGAGTGAGTTTGAGCCGCAGGGAGTTCATTTACGTCACTTTTTTGCAATCTGCGACCAAATTTCTCGTGTGGTTTTGCAAGGGGAACTCCAAACAGCTTGTTTGGAGTCTCGTTGGGTTTGTGATAGCCAGATCTATCTGCCAGAGAAGACGGATATCAGTTTAGACGATCCGTTTGTGCGGTGTGTGCGGTTTTAAGCCGCAAGGAGGAGTTTTTGAAAGTTCGGTCACCTACGATCGAAAATCAGCGATATCTCGGTTGTTGGGAGTCGGATCTGAAGGTTTCTTGGGTTAACGGAGTCAGCGGAGGAGACCCTATCGACATCTGAAGTCTGTTCGGCGAAAGGAGAAAATTCTCAGATAAGCCTTTTTCAGTTTCTTCGCTACGGGTTTTGCTCTTTTGTGTTCGTTAGAGTTCTGGTTGGCTATATACAGCTTGTGGTAGCTAGTTTTGGCTAAGAGCTTGCACATGGATGTGGTTTGGACTTGGGTTTGGATCGCGTGATACTGTTGTGGCTCTGTTTGTTAGCAAAGGGAAGTTTCTCTTGCTTTGAGCTACGCTTCGGTGGTTTTGGGTTAAGGTTGTGATTCAGGGGTTTGTTTTAAGGACTTTAAAGTAGGTTACAGACCGCTCTGGTCTGTTCCTCAGTTTTGTGCTCTTAGGAGAAAGAACTGGCATTGTACATACATTTGGAGTTGATATATATCGCAACATTCGTTTTCGTGGTTGTTTTTCTCTGTCTTGTCTCTGTTTCAACACACAACATCTCTTCAGCCAGGAACCTCGCGTTTTCCTAGACATCTTTCACGCAATCTTTGACACGATACGGTAAGTTCCAACGAGCCAAGGTGGCATTTCAGATCTTCACAGCCAGATAGTTTGGAAAGCAGATCAAGTCAGCAGACGAAGCTTAGATTGCAGTGATGTCTAAACCCAAGATGGAGACGGAAGCTGAAGAACGTGTTGCTGCTCTTCCCATACATACTGATATGCAAGCATTGATTGAGAGGTATTCTCACATAATGCCGGACCAGTTATCAATAGGACTTCTTCCGAGGAGAGCCTTGGATCATGCTATTGATCTGGCTCCTAGGGCTACACCTATTGCAATGTCATCAAGACGCATGTCGTTTGATGAGCTAACAGAGCTGAAGACTCAGTTGAAAGAATTGGTAGCTCAAGGTATCTTACGACCGAGCATATCATCTTATGCTGCCCCGGTGTTGTTCGTGACCAAGAAAGATGGTGGTATTCGCATGTGTGCAGACTACCGCGCACTTAATAAGGTTATTGTCAAGAACAAGTATCCTCTTCCTCTCATGGATGAAACCACCGATCGGTTGGTCATAGGAAGATACTTCACCAAGTTGGATCTGCATTCTGGATATCATCAAGTCCGGATCAAAGAAGGTGATGAAGAAAAGACGGCTGTAAGGACGAAGTATGGCTTGTTGGAGTATATAGTGTTGCCGTTTGGATTATCCAATGCACCTAGTACTTTTTGCAGGCTGATGAACAAGATCTTCAAAGATCTCTTGGATGAGAGCGTTATCGTGTACTTAGATGATATCATCATCTTCTCATCCACTTGGGATCAACATCTAGCAGATGTTGAAACAATATTTAAGCGCCTAGAAGAACATCAATTCTATCTCAAGAAGAGCAAGTGTTCTTTTGGACAAGAGAGTGTGATGTTTCTAGGATGTTTGATTGATGCACATGGTATCCATCCTAACAGGACCAAGATTCGAGCTATTGTTGAATGGAAGAGACCTGAAAGCGTTCATGAGCTCAGATCTTTTCTTGGGTTAGCCACATACTTTCGGTGCTTTGTTTATCAATTTGCGCATAAAGCCGCACCTTTGTTCGGCTTATTGCGCAAGGCTTCCAAGGTTATTTGGAACCCAAGAGCTGAAAGAGCGTTTCAAGGGTTGAAACAAGCACTGACAGAAATGCCCGTGCTAGCTCTTCCAAAGATGGGAGAACCTTTCGAGGTTCACACAGATGCTTCTCCAAAAAAGCATCTAGTGGCTTACAAAAGTCACAAGTTTTCAGAAACTGAGACGAAATGACCTGCTCATGAACAAGAGATGTTCGTAGTTGTTCATTGTCTGAAACGTTGGGAGCATTATTTGTTGCCAAAGCAAAGTTACTGTTGTAACGGATTGCGAGGATAATACATACTTTCAGAGTAAACTTCATTTGTCACGTAAACAACAAAGGTGGCAAGTGGAGCTTGCACATTTTGATATCGAATGACGGTATCAAAAGAGGAAGGAAAATATTCTAGCGGATGTGCTAAGCAGACGTGTCCAAGCATTAACAACTCAGGACACAAGTGAAGAGCTTTTGGATCAAAATTGACAAGCATTGCCAGACGATCTTCAAGCTCAACGTTGGACCAACCAACAAGAGAGAGATCCATTGGTACGTAATCTCTCATTCCGCAATGGTCTTTGGTTTTACAAGCAAATCAAAGTGTATGTTCTAGCTGGATCGTTAAGGACACTAGTCATGCAATAATGTCATGATTGTGAACTAGTTGGACATGGAGGACAGAATAGAACATTGCAACGAGTTAAAGAGTAGTTCTATTGGTCGTCCATGTTGGAGGATGTAGTCAAGGACGTGCAGACTTGCTTGACATGTCAGCAACAACAAACTGATCGGAGGAGACCAACAGGATTTTTGACACCTTTGCCAATACTTGATGGGCCTTGGGAGAGCATAAGTATGGACTTATGCACCGATTTACCTGAGTTATGAGGTTTTGACACTTTGCTAGTTGTCATTGATCATTTCAGCAAACAAGCTCACCTCATCTCTTGTAGAGAAGCAGTGACGTCAAAAGGTGCCGTTGAACTATTCATTCGATATGTTTTTAAGTATCACAGGATGCCTAAAGACATTGTTTCTGACTTGGATAGGAGGTTTGTGGCTGAGTTCTGGAAAGATTTGTTTCGAAGACTCGAAACTATCCTCAAGTTCAGGTCCTCTTATCATCTTGAAACTGATGGTAAGACAGAAAGGACAATACAGATAGTAGAGCAAGGATTGAGAAACTATATCATGCGAGATCAGAGTGATTGGAGTGAGCATTTGGACTTGGTGAAGTTTGCATATAACAACACCAAGCATTCGAGCACATGATTTAAATCATTTGAAGTGGTTTATCGGGGTTCTCATGCACCTTGGACTCCTATAACTCTGGCTACCAAGGGGCATGAAAACACAGGAAGGCCGAATCAGGATCCTCCAGATCTAGAGACTTTCATATGCGTTCAGAGTACTGTGTTTCAGGAGGCAAAGAAACACATGGAGAAGGCACAACAACGGTATGCTAAGTATGCAAACCGTGGTTGACAAGACGTACAGTTCGAAGAAGGACAGAGAGTTTGGTTACGAACCAAGAACTTCAAAATCCCAGCAGGGATGGATTTAACCAAGAAGCTTCTTCCAAAGTGGGCAGGACCGTTTTCGATTGAGAAGAAGTTAAGTCATGTAACGTATAAGTTACATTTTCCAGCTAGTATGAAGCATTATCACCCTATCATTCATGTTTCTAACTTGAAAGCGTTTCGCGAAGAACTAGAGTCACTGCTAGGAAGATATCAGAAATGACACCCAATGTTAGAAGCATTACCAAGAGTTGACGATCTTGAGTTGATCGAGATAGTAGACCATCGAGCATCACCAAATCCAGAGGGAGCTGGAGAACCCGTTACTCAATACCTATGTCATTGGACATGTAGAGTTCCGGGACTAGTAAGTGAAGCTTACGAATTCTTGGATGATCTTGCACTGAACAAGTTTCAAGAACCATTGCGTAGATACTTTATGAGACGACAATCCGCAGTGTTCTCTTCCAGCTAAGTGGTGGATTGAATCGAGCCAGAAGAGTCATGCAAAAGGGTCTTTCAAGGACACTGGAACCGAGTAGATCTGATCAATCTGCTCGTCTAAAGGTGGAGTTGTGGTCTGCTGAGTTCTTATGGCTGTCGAATGTCAATCAGATTAAGGCTGATGCTATTACGGTGTATCATAGTAAAGAGGTGGATAAAAAGAAATTGACGAGTTCACCACCTGGAAGCTAGGGTTCAGTCTCACCTGAAAGCTTCAAGGAATGCCCGGTAATGGAGCATAGCTTTGAGAAAGGGCTTACCTGGATGGGGTAGTGTTTCTCTGGATTTGAGAAAGTATTGTTCCCAAGATGGTATTTGCAGGTACCGCAGTTCAATGGAAGAAGTGTTTTTTGTTGGTTGGGACGATTGTAACGCCGTTTTCTAAAATGGGCAGTGATTAACGACAAAAGTACACACGGCGCTGGCTACCAGTCTCGGAAGACTGCGGACTGAAGCAAGGTTAGAGGCATATAACTAGGGTCACGAACCCTAAAAGTAAAATTTTCTCCATTCTTCATTGTACTGCGGACTGTACCAGCAGAGATAGAGCAGAGGCTGAGCAGAGACTGATACTTAGTGAACAGAGAAGAAGCTTTGCAGACTAGAGACCCAGACCAGATTACACAAAGAGCAGGCCGTTGATTAATAGTTTCAGGCTTAGATTACCAGAGGGATTAAAGTGTTGATAAGACTGTTAAATTGAGATTTAGACCTATTGAGTGGAAAATCAAGACGTTCCGAGTGAAGACAAGTTTTCTGAAGAAATTATAGCCTTGGAGTGAAATTCTCACAGGAGAATTGCAAAGCAGTGAAGAATTGCAGGTCCAAGAGTTCTGCGTGACCTGGTCAGCGAGTAAACACCGTGTAATGTATATGAGCTCTTGATTTTCTCTATTCTATGATAAGCAAGCTTGGATTGTGTACCAAAGCAGATAGGACGTACCTGGTGTGGTGTTGAGTTTCTTTCGATGTAATTACTTTGCCTTCCTACTTTCTAGCATCCACTAGACTTCCTAGTCCTGGCTGTTCTTCTTCAAGGATTATTGCATTCCGACTTGATCATCAGTAGCGGAAGCGCTGCCCAAATTTTATCCATTGTGTTCTGAAAGCTGAGATTAGTATCAGAGACTTGCAAAAGACTAGTTGGTTCTGCTAAACTCGTCCGACGGTTATCAAATCTTTGGTGCTTATTAGCGAAAAGTTTGACGAACTGGAACTGGAGACACAAATAAAGTATACAGATCTTCAGGGAAGTTCAAGTTGGGAGACTCATTGATTGGAGTTGAAAGATTCGATTCCGTTATCCGCGATCGAACGTTACACTTTATGCTTAGAAATCGTAGTCCTCCCGTATTTGATGTTCATTGAGTTCAGCAGGCAGATATATATCCCCTAAAACGTTGGAAATTAGGTTTTACGAAAATAGTCTATAATACCATTCGCCCGAAGTTGTATACCATTTCTCAGCAGTGGGCAGAATCTCCACAATAGCACATTACTCAGTTCAGCGAGGAGGAAGTGTGCTTGTCAACCACACCGTGTCCACGGACGCGGTTGAAAGGCAGAAAAGCGCACTGGAGGCTCGTACAGCGACAAGCGACAAAGACGAGAAATGCCACGCAGGCGGAGAAGGAGCCCAGTTGGATAGAGAAGAAGGACCTGTGCCACGTACAACAGACGATGGGATAGGATAGACTATCCCGCCCAATCCCAATCGTAGTGTCCGTTCCGATCGTCATCCGCTGCCATTGGCTCCTCTCGTTGGACTCGTGCAGGGCACGAACTGCTGCTGATGTATTCCTCCATCTGCTTACTGCACTTTCACGTCCACGATCGTAGTTTCGTTTCAGTTTAGACTGCACATTCGTCCTTAGAATTCCCAATTCTCGTCTTCCTGCACTCCTGAACATTCCTCGTAGAGTTTGTCAAGCGAAACTCTAAGAAATGGCTGCCTGCACTGCACAGATCGCGGTTTCCGCTGGAGTTCCAGCCCTAGCGATCAGGACCAAGAGCATCCGAGCATCGAGCTCGAGTGTGTCCTTCTCCGGGAGGAACTTGGTGAACAGCGTGAGCATCAGCAAGCGTTCGTGGGAAGGACAGACCAAGCTCGCTCGCAGCAGTGCCAAAACTGTGTGTGCAGACACCGCGTTGGTGATCAGTTTGAGCACCGGAGCTCTCCTTTTCCTCGGAAGGTTCGTGCTCTTGCCTTTCCAGCGCAAGCAGGTGTCACGACAAGGGCTCCCCCGTCAGAATGGAGTCACTCACTTCGAGGCGGGTGACAGCCGCGCCAAGGAGGTGTCCAGTTTTTTGAAGACTAACGACCCAGCTGGATTCACCATCGTCGACTTGTTGGCATGGGGAGCTCTTGGCCACGCCGTCGGATTCTTCGTCCTCGCCACTTCCTCAAACGGATATGACCCTACCTTCTAAGCGAGCAATCTGCTTTGATCCATCAATTTGTAGACAAGAAATGCACTTTTGACGTCTGTTGATCAGTCAGACTGTGTTTTCCAAAAGTTTGTGAAATAGTTAGCTGTTGGAACCAATTTGTGCCATAGCGCTGTAAAGTCTTCCATGTCAGGTCTATGTTTTAAAATTCTCATATTCGCCCCTGTATGGTGTACAACGAAACTATGAATCAAAAGCTTGTTCGACCAGGAACCGGTCCTGGGAGCAAGTCACCGAAAGCACTGAGCTTAATTGGGTTTGATTCTTGTAGCAAACCACAGTGATACATAACTTGAAGCAATGCGCCGGATTTTATATTTGGAAGTCCGGTATCTATTGCTCGCTGGCTGGTTACTTTGTGATTTGACGATGCAAAGTTGTAGGTTGATTGTCACATGAAATGTAGGGTTGTATGGCGAATTATCGCTAAGGTAGAAGTGAAGCAGGCATGCGTAAGCTTTAATTTAAAACCATTCCCGCGTATTGTTGTCACAGAACGCTGTTCAGCAGTGTAAGGGTAAAAGGAGTATACATGATTAATCCTTCAACTCAGAACATTAATTTACATAAGCTTGATACACGTGATTGATCTCCGACCACTTGGGAAAATACACGTGAATGATCTTCGACCTAATACCCATACCCCGCGTGTGACAAAGAACGTATTCAACAACAGAATGTAGCATTGGTACAGAATGCAAACAAAGCCAGTGACAAATGTGAAGGGCGAAAGTAACCAAGAATTGACGGAGAAGATGGTTTCTCAGCACTCTGCCGAGAGAAATCAGTCATGGATTGTGTGAACATGTGAAATGGAAGAAAAGAACAATGTGAATGCAACAACAGAATGTAGCATTCGTACTGAATGCGGAGCCAGTGACAAATGTGAAAGTCGAAAGTAACCAAGACTTGACGGAGGAATCGAGTTCTCAGCACGCTGTTAGAGAAATCAGTCATAGATTGTTTAACATGTGAAATGGAAGAAAAGAACAACGTGAGTAAAGAAATTTCCAACTGTATGTTGCCACTTTTCAGCATGAGCGAGGAGCAGTGCGAATGAAAGAGAAAATATTACGTCGCATCGTGCAAACTCACGCACGTGCAGTGTTCGGAGCAGAATGAACGTTAGTCAAGAACGGACGATGCATCGTCTGGTAGCAATCACAGAGGACCTCTGTTGAACTAAATCCACCGATCTGGCAACACGAACCTGCAAAGTGACTCTGCTCAATAACCAATAGCTACTCAAAAGGTGCTACTAGAAGGCAAAGTAAACGTAGCTTCGTGTTATTCGTAACCTTCAAACTTTTCTCGCCCCGCCTACCACAGCAATTTCCCCACTGCCGTGAACCTCATCTGCGTAACAGGCATTGACGCATGGCAGTGAGTCATTACGACATAAGGCCCTGCAAAATCACTGCGCCTGAAGTCATGTTGAGCCGCCTTCACGACAAGTACTCTAAATGAGTATGAGCCACTACGTAGCCAAACTTGCTTTCGTTCTGGTTTGCATTAGAGAGTACCTTTTGTATAAGATAAGTTATGAATTCAAAACTCGCGTCCGTAAACGAAGGACATACCTTCGTAGTTTCCCAGTACTGCTCGAGAGGGAATGCGCACGAAGTAGTAGTATATGATCAGTAAAACGGATACAGCAAGTTAAACATTCTACAGTTGCAGTCAAATGTTGCAGCAGCATTTAATATCTACAGCGGCCTTGGACATGTACAAACTAGCTGGCTGGCCGGGAAAAGAAGGACAATATCTCGATACAAGAGCGTCGAAACAGATGGAAGAATGTTGTACATGCTGCTGTTTGAACAAGATCAGGAATTTTGAAGATAGAGCTGAGATTTGCACCAATTTCAGTTCGACACCTCTAAAGAAGAGTAAATTAGAAGAAGAACAGGAATAAGTGGTTTCTGTATATTCCGCGTAGAGATTCGGAAAGTCAGTCAGGCGGTTGGCGCTCAGAGACTTCCAAGGACTGCCTCCTTTTCACGCGATGATCGGTCTATTGTTGCAGAAATGACGTGCAAAGAGCTGCACAAGAAGAATTATCATATCAGCATAGAGTCAAGAAACTGCGCCGATGCTCTGCGGGTCTATCCTAAATGACGTTGGGAATGTCGTGGACGTGTAGCTCAGCAAGCATAACAGAGTCGCGACTTGTGTCAGTTCCAGGGAATCTTGCCGTGCAAGGCATCATAATGTTTAGAGTACTGGCATCTCGTCGATCCATGGATGTACTACTCGTTTCACTCCACAGTTTCTCTGCTTTCGAGATAAATAGAGAGTTTATGGATCCCAATTCATGTACTCTCTCTATCTCTCACAGATTTTCTCGTCAAGCTGCCGTAAATTATGCCCCTTTAGTTCGACAGCCGATATCATTCACCAGAGAGGAGCCGGGGCAAATGTGACGTATTACTTAGCTGTGTCGACGACGCTTTTCTTCCCAACGTCGCCCGGATGAGCCCCGCTCGCTGTTCCTGGGAAACAGAGTCTGAGAACACTATACACGCTACTAGCTTCTAGATCCGCTCTTCAAGAATGATCTGCGGTCTCCTTTTGAACTCTGTGATTAGTGTCCAGGACGCGTCCTGCCACGGCGATGGAGATCGGACCGGAAATCGCCGGTCAAGCGCCGGTCAAAAACAAGTCTGACGCCTTATTTTTACTGGCACTTTCACAAATATATATACACCTACAGTATAACGTACTATGCATTGATAAAAAGAGTAATAAATATACAGGGTAGTGATTTTGTCATCGCTGACATGAGAAGGGCTGCTTCAAGCCTGCAGAGTTCCCAACTGCCCACTTATCTCCCATGGAATCCGCAGGTGGAGAATTATGACTGTCATCATTTTAAAGCTTGGTGATAGCGGGAGGTGTCTTTGACCATCACCGATTTGCTCTTTGACGCGCGGTGCTCGGAATTTGAAGGAACAGCCTTCCGGAAAGCTAGCGAAGCCATGGGTTTAGTTCGCTGCTCTGAAGGTGGTTTCCAGGATTCTCTGCTCCTCTTCCCTTTCTGGAATCTGGACAGAGCAAATCTAGCTGAAGCAAAGACTGAGGGACGGTATGATTACCAGGAAGAAAGGATCGTTGTACGGTGTACAGGACGGTCAAACGCTGAAGAGAAAAGAATAGCCTGCCAAACTGGCCAAAATACGTGCGGACAGACAATCGTTAATAGTATTATTCTATGATTATTATTGAGACTTGTACAACCATCGCATCTGTTCGGGGTTTCCTGTTTTGAAACTCATCGTCATGATCTCATATGAATGAACCCTAGAGGCTGTGCATGAACTCGAATGTCCGCTCTATCTCATTCGTAAGTGGATTGGAGTGGAGGTGTGCTCTCTCACGAGAGTGGCACACTGCACTGGGTCATATTACTACGGGAGTCTTCATTATCTGCACGATAGAAAGGGATAACTCCGAACTTCAACTCGACGACCAGGTGAGAGAAACCGGAATCATGGGAAACTCCCACTTGTTGCTCGTTGAAACACGGACCAAGAGGGATCAAAAATCCGCAATGAGGCCGAAGTCAGCGAATTTGGAGTTATACTCTGCGATAAGACTGACAAACAGGCGCTCCCGATTGCTCACAGCCGAGCACGTAATTAACCTCGTCCCGCCTTCCTGACCGCGAGTGTTTCTGGATTTCGGGTGGATAGTTCCATCGTCCATCGAGAGAACCTACTCTTCCATCAAAGGCATTTAGCTTCATAGACTTCCCACGCGAAAAACAGTAAAAAGTCCGTCCCACGGAAGGGTTTTGTGAATCCTGTGCAGGTGTCTGCGCACGCGCAGGACTTCCAATGGAGGACAGTCTCGTCCTCTCACCGAAGTCAGTCAGTACCTATCAGCAGCAGCCCGAGTCTACGCAATGGACTATTAAAGGATGCTGTTTTGGCTTTGCTCACCATAATGGTTTGGACCTCGACAAGCCCGGCCAGCGCTCGGATACGTCGAATCCTGGCACCAAATAAGCCGTTGCCTCTGCAAGGATCAAGTACAACGTTTCCGAGCAGAGGTTCAGAAGTTCAGAGTCTCAGACACTAGCGTCCACACGAGCACGCGCGTGTCTCCGCTTCCGACTGGTCGATGCACCCAGCTGCCGGCGGGCGAGATCGAGAGGAAGACGAAGAAGAAGAAGAAGACGACGACAGGAAAGGAGAACGTAGGTCGCCTGAGAAGATCACCTGCTGCTAAGTAGTCAGCACCATCTGTAGTAAGCACAGTTACAGAAAAAGATAAAGAGAGAAAGATGGAGGATTGAAAATGCATATCATCATACGTGTGGGGTACGTAGATCCTATATAGCGGCAGCGGCAAGTCTGTCGCCCAAGTTCTTGAACCTGTCTGCAGGCGGAGCCAGACAAGAAGGGCTAAATTGTAAAACTTAAATATTTACAGGCAGTACTTCAGATGCATTTGCCATTTCATTCTCACAAAGGTAATTGCTGACATTACTCTTAAAAAGCAAGTCCCACTGCGCTCCGACAAATGGATACCGATTTTTTAGCCAAATAGTACGAGGATTTCTTAACAATGCCGTAAAGTTGTCTTGCTGGGTAAAACACTAATTCTGGCATTATACGATATTTCATGTGAATTACGTGTTAGGTGGACATGAAGAGGAGTTGAGGAAAGTATTATACAGTACACCTCTTTGAAATCACATGGTTGATTGGAAATGTTGAAATATTCAAGTTCAAAACCAAACATGCCATGAGGTGACACTTTTTCCTAATTCTAGGATACCAAGTTCACTCACGTCTATCTATGTTATTCATGTGATCTTTGATTGGTTAACTTGAACTCAGTTCTGTACAATCTGCCGAGAGCGTAGTATATGTGGAATGACATGGTGTCCTTCAAGATGGCGCAAAGTTTTTATATAAAAGCATTGTTCTATTTGTGAATGAGAAGAGAAACGGTTTGTCAATCTCTCTATGTGTGGATAATGTGTTTTTGTTTTCACTCGTGTCATAACCATGCCCATTTTCACTATTATGGCCCTAGCTCTCACTAATATATTTTATACTATATATACAGTATAATAAACTAAATTTTTCTTGTTTAAGTAAACCTTGAGGATTCTAGCACATGACAAAAATAAAGCAGTTGTCCTTTTACGTGTTGTGCTGCTCTACGATCTTGAATGAATAGATAACTAACCTCGTTATTTTGTGTATGCAAGGTCTTACCAGCAAGATACACATGACAACAATGATGTCCAATTGATCATATATGCAAGTTAATTGATCTTAGCATCCAAATATACATGACTAAAGTGACATATCATTGATCATATATGCGAGTTAATTTTATTTTTTGTATATGATACTACAATAATAGATTGAACCTCATAAGTGTCATCAAGATAGTCTTATAAACACTCACCACTGACAAGTCTTTCGATGATGTGTCCCTTATGCTCCAAAATATGATGTTGTTGTATCGCCGGACTGTCTTTGATCAGAGGTCGTTCTCTCATGTATAGACCAAAACAAGACTACATTATTGTAGCATTATGCAACACAAATGAGTGAGCTCAAGAGAGCATAATTTTCTCTAGTCTCTGTTTCTCTTTAGCCCCAACACCACCTCATCAATCTCCCTTTTGTCATACTTATCCACACATATCAGGATCCAATTTAATCAACACCTTGCTGCCATAGAACACGATTCATTAAATAGAAATACTTCAGTGATACTTTATTCGATCTTAACATTTTGTCAGATATAGTCGCTCTACAAAATACATCCAACGAGCGTGCACTAGACAACATATTTCACTGCGAACCAAGTGAAAGAGCCAAATGTGTTTGTCCTTTATAAAATGTTGGAGGTAACACTATCTCCAGTAAACACAACGTCTTAATAGAATATTCTTTCATCTCATAAATCTCATAAATCTCAGACATTCTTATCTCCTTAGAGCATACTCGACATAACAACTTACTCAATGCTAATGCCAAAAGATCCAATGTCTTCATTTGCATCTTCCAAATCAAACCATCATTATGCGTGAATGCATCACGTAAACTGGATCCACCCATATAACTTAACATGTGCTATCTAGAAACAACTCTTTGTCTTCTTTCTTGAGTATACATGGTGCTCTTCTCATGCTTTATGTTTGGCTGCTATGAAAGAAAAACCACGCTGATCAGTAAACATTGAATTTTTGACATGCTCTCCTATGCTTAAGAGTATCAATTTACCCAAAAAGATATTGTAATAAGTTTTTTCACCACATTTCCTTCCTTGATGCATAAGATATCTCAAATTCTGAATAAGACGACACTGTTAATAGAGAATTTAACATTAGTCATAGTTTGTTGTTATTCAAAAGCTTTAAAGAAGTTTGAAAACAATCCCACAGCAGTCTCACACCCTTAAGACATCCTTGTTGTCAGATATTGTTGAAAACTTCATAAAATATGACACAAAATTTAAAAAATCTACTTCCATTTTCACATGAGTCCCGCTACACATCAGTTCCACAACTTTTAGGCATCAAACATGTTGGACTATTTTTTCTGAAATATCTTCCAAAATACTACTTATATTCTCTCATCAAACCCACTACAATCCCAAAACTTTCAGACATCAAACATGCCAAACTTCTTGTTGGAAAATCTTTCAATGTACTACATAGAAGTTCGTTACTCTACTTCTATTGGTCTATCAGTCCATTGCAGTCCCACAACTTTTCAGACATCAAACATGTAGGACTCCTTGTCATAAAATCTTCAAAGTACTATACAAAAGTTCAAAACTCTATTTTAATTCTCACATAAGTCCCAAAACAATCCTACAATTTTCAGACATCAAACATTTGGGAGTCTTTGTTAGAAATATTTCCAAATTCCTAGACAAAAATTCAAAACTCTACTTCCATTCCCACATCAATCTCACACTATTAAGACATGAGAGTAGTTGGAATTTTTGTTGAAAATTAGGAAGTCCGGCTTTTCACTATGTATCTTCAGTTCAATTCCTATAACACTGAAGTATAACATAGTAAGCTAGTTCTAAGTTTGAAAGCTCTGACTTATATCGTAATATGAGAGCTCGGCCACAGTTGAAATCACTTCAATCTTGATTTTGACTTCTCAACTTCACTGGCATGGATGACATATTCAAGTGCATACCACTCGGTGAAGTGTCTCTCTGGTGATATAAGAACTGTGCAACCTCTCTATGTGATTCTCCATTGTGTTTAACCACATATTTCCGACACCCTCTATGATTTAACGCTTCATCTTTTTCTTCCTCCTTGCATCTTTTAATAGGAACGTCATCCAAGAAGAGCATGATCTTCTCAAGAATGAAGTCTTGTAAAACCATGCTCATCTCATTCATCATGTGTGCAACTGAGTTGGTAGCTCCTCGTGGTAGTATGCACTTTCTAACTAGACCCAACATTGTTCTCATCTTTGTGACATTTTTGTTTTCTTCCGCCATCTGAAATTAGTCATATCTTGAATAAAGATCTCCCATCGAATAGATCGTACATCCTGCAAATGCTTCAGTGAACTCATCCACAATTGATCTTACTCTCACATTCTGTATTGTTATGTTGTTCACCAATTGCATATCTTAGATGAAGCGTAACGACCCATTTTTGTTTTGTATGATAAATCATCGACTTGAGTATGGTGCTAATGATAGCTCTAGGATCTTCATTCGCATCTTCTCCTTAGGAAGTCCCACCAGCTTAGATAAGTGTGCCCTTGATACTGGAATTGGTATCAAGTTCCAAGGGACGTGCAGAACTATGGAAATGACTATCAGTGTCACTACATTCAGATTCACACACCCTATCTCATGTGGTTCAAAGGTGAATGCTCTTCCATGCTGCAAAGCATTTGTTTGAACCATATCACCTCTTATGTTAGAAACGAACCATCCAACCCAATTCTAAGTTCTTCAAGAGTTGTCTTCGAAATCTTATGCCCAATCCTCCTTGAGTCTCGCAAGCTCTTTTCGTTCGTTGCTCGCTCAGTTTGCTCCTTGCAGTCATTTGGTAGGGATCTCGCTACATGTTTTACCTTCTTATCTACAATCTTGTACTTCGTCTCCACCCGTACTTCAGGTGCTCGAAACGCTTTGATCGTAGAATAAACCTCCCTCGAATGAATATGTATAACCTTATCCTCATCACCCAACCCTATAGACATGATTTGTTGTAGTGGTTCTTTCAACTCATCTTCTTCTTAAACTCTTGAAATCAATTCATCCTCTCCAAGTTCTACCAACACCTTCAGTTCGGCTTCATACTCATGCACACATCTTTTTTCATTTTTATTCATGTTTTCATCCTCTTATATACACCAACCCCACACTCCCCAAATCTGACAAACCCTATACAAAAGGTATCTCCTTCCATATGTGAGAGTACTTTTTCTTCTGCACCACTACAATATCGCTCTATAGTGATACCTACCGAAAATCTTTAAACTCTTCATTGCTCCTCGACAATGCGTTTTCTCATAACCTCTCTCAATTTCTCTTGTGATTTGACGGCACAGTCAAGAACTGTACTGTCCTCTTTTCATCTTGACTTCATATTTTGGCATATGCTGATCTATCATCAAGAACCTTGGTCACCATTGGCGTTGCCGTTAATATATGGTTATCCAAGAATTAGAGGATAAAAGTGTTACTTATTGCACAAAGAAGTTGTGGTTAATAGCAACATCGTCAATTTGTATTCGTACATCCGAACAGATCTCATACAGATCTCCTCATGTATTATACGCAACCTTTATCACCCATCCATGCTCGATGTCGATAGACCACTTCCTCTTCTTGTAAAGGTCTTTCTACATGATATTAATCTTCGAATCATGATCGTAAAACGCTATGATAGATTCCTCCAAGTCCTCAGCCCTTATAAGCATCTCTGTTGTTGCCGTAGTCCAGTGATTGTGACAGTAGTAACTAAGAACGTCTTTCCGTCATCTCTTTCATCCTCGAAGCGCACATGTCGAGTCTGATCTTTCTCTTCTCTCATTGATTGCACACAACTCTTCACAAACTCTTTCTCCTCATCTCCTCTTACTTTGGTATCAAGAGCATGCGTGAAAGCTTCACTTGTGATTTGTCATTTCTTCTTTATGATGTCAATGATGACATCATGGAACTCTCGTTTAGCTATTCTTAGTACCTCCCATTGTCTCGTGTTGTGATACGACTCACATGTGAATGTAACGAAGAACTTGTATTGTGTTGATTCTTGTATTATGTGAACCATTTTGTGTAACTTGCTTGACAACGTGTTAGGTTCATAGTTATCTGGGATGTGAGTCGGATGATAATGAGACGTTGTCGTGTCGTGGACCGACTCCTACCTGAAATTCAAACTTCGATGCTTGTCGAAGTTCACCACCGATGTCGTGTCGTGGACCGGCTCCTACATGAAAATCAAATTTTGACTTTTGTCGCTCCAAAGACACTCATGAGAAGACAAGCTAGGCCCCAGCTTACGGATTTTGGCACAATCTCAGATCTCCATTTTCATCGCATAGATGGGTAGAGCTCCTTGTCAGCTTTCCATAGGCATCTTGTCTACTTTGTTTGGGCGCCTAGTGGAGAAGTTACAAGACTCGAAAGATGGAGAAAATAAGCTAGGCCCCAGCTTATGGGTTTTTGGCACCACTTCGGATCTTCGTTTTTATCGCACCAGTGGATAGAGCTCCTTGTCAGCATTTCATAGGCACTTTGTCTACTTCGTTTGGAAGCATAGTGAAGAAGTTACAAGACTCGAAAGATGGAGAAAACAAGCTAGGCTCCAGCTTACGAGCTTTTGGCGCAACTTCGGATCTTTACTTTTATCGCATAGATGGATAGAGCTCGTTGTCAGCTTTCCATGGGCATCTTGTTTATTTCGTTTGGACATCCAGAGAAGAAGTTATACGATTCGAAAGAAGGTAAAATCAAGCTAGGCCCATAGTTACTTGCTGACTGGGTATTTAGGGCTTCAGGCGTTATATCAAAGACGCAAGGGGCCTGCTTCTTATTATTTAGGAGAGAACTGTACGTACAGAGACTGTAACAAGGGGGCAGCTTAAGGGTTAGCTTGCGTCTGCGATCTGTCAACGGACGGTTCGGGAGATTTAGGAGTCCAATGCAAGCGCGCAAGGCGTCGTTGGGTTCAGATCTGTGCAGGTTACGCACTGGCTCAAACGGTTTGGGAAGAGACGGATCAGGGAGTGCATACTGAGTGAAATTGGGATGCAGGAGGCAGATTTAGAGTTTGCAGTTACCTGTGAAGGAGAGTTGGACCGTTCGGGCCGTTCCGGAGACCAAACTTGCTGTCCTTGGATCCAACGGGATCAGAACACCGAGTTCTACAGGAAATTGAAGACGATACTAGTTTTCATCGGGCGGTTTGGAAGTGCTGAGTGAAATTGGCTCGCAGGGAAGCGCTTACATCAGATTTTCGTTCACCTACGACCTGAGGTTGGGCTGTTCTTCGCGATCGGTGAGCCAAGCTCTTCGTTCTTGGTGCCTACGCGATCAGGGAGTCTTCATCTACTCATAGGAGAAGACTGTACGTGAATTCGATTGTTGGTTTGGGTGTGGTGAGCAAGTTTGAGCCGCAGGGAGCTGATTTACGTCAGTTTTTTGCAACCTGCGACCAAATTTCTTGCGTGGTTTTGCAAGAGGAACTCCAAATGACTTGTTTGGAGTCTCGTTGGGTTCAAGGTAGCTAGATCTATCTGCCATGGAAGACGGATATCAGTTTAGACGATCCGTTTGTGTGGTGTGTGCGGTTTTAAGCCGCAGGGAGGAATTTTGAAGGTTCGGTCACCTGCGACCGAAAATCGGCAATATCTCGGCTGATGGGAGTCGGATCTGAAAGTTTCTTGGCTTAACGGAGTCAGCAGAGGAGACCCTATCGACATCTGAAGTCCGTCCAGAGAAAGAAGGAAGTCCACAGATAGACCTTTTTCAGTTTCTTCGCTACGGGTTTTGCTCTTTTGAGTTCGTTAGAGTTCTGGTTGGCTGTATACAGCTTGTGGTAGCTAGCTTTAGCTAAGAGCTTATACATGGATGTGGTTTGGACATCAGAAGGTTGCGTGTTCGATTCACGTCGAGTTCACCACCGTATCGTCGTGTCGGATTTTGCGTGAAGGATGTCCAGAAAAACGCGAGGTTCTTGGCTGTGGAGATGTTGTGTGCTGAAAACTGATATCCGTCTTCCCTGGCAGATAGATCTAGCTACCTTGAACCCAACGAGACTCCAAACAAGTCGTTTGGAGTTCCTCTTGCAAAACCACGCAAGAAATTTGGTCGCAGGTTGCAAAAAACTGACGTAAATCAGCTCCCTGCGGCTCAAACTTGCTCACCACACCCAAACCAACAATCGAATTCACGTACAGTCTTCTCCTATGAGTAGATGAAGACTCCCTGATCGCGTAGGCACCAAGAACGAAGAGCTTGGCTCACCGATCGCGAAGAACAGCCCAACCTCAGGTCGCAGGTGAACGAAAATCTGATGTAAGCGCTTCCCTGCGAGCCAATTTCACTCAGAACTTCCAAATCGCCCGATGAAAACTGGTATCGTCTTCAATTTCCTGTAGAACTCGGTGTTCTGATCCCGTTGGATCCAAGGATAGCAAGTTTGGACTCCGGAACGGTCCGAACGGTCCAACTCTCCTTCACAGGTAACTCAAAACTCCAAATCTGCCTCCTGCGACTCAATTTCACTCAGTATGCACTCCCTGATCCGTCTCTTCCCTAACCATTTGAGCCTGTGCGTAACCTGCACAGATCTGAACCCAACGACGCCTTGCGCGCTTGCATTGGACTCCTAAATCTCCCGAACCGTCCGTTGACAAGTCGCAGACGCAAGCTAGCCCTTAAGCTGCCCCCTTGTTACAGTCTCTGTACGTACAGTTCTCTCCTGAATAATAAGAAGCAGGCCCCTTGCGTCTTTGATATAACGCCTGAAGCCCTAAATACCCAGTCAGCAAGTAACTAGGGGCCTAGCTTGATTTTACCTTCTTTCGAATCGCATAACTTCTTCTCTGGATGTCCAAACGAAATAAACAAGATGCCCATGGAAAGCTGACAACGAGGTCTATCCATCTATGCGATAAAAGTAAAGATCCGAAGTTGCACCAAAAGCTCGTAAGCTGGGGCCTAGCTTGTTTTCTCCATCTTTCGAGTCTTGTAACTTCTTCACTATGCTTCCAACCGAAGTAGACAAAGTGCCTATGAAATGCTGACAAGGAGCTCTATCCACTGGTGCGATAAAAACGAAGATCCGAAGTGGTGCCAAAAACCCATAAGCTGGGGCCTAGCTTATTTTCTCCATCTTTCGAGTCTTGTAACTTCTCCACTAGGCGCCCAAACAAAGTAGACAAGATGCCTATGGAAAGCTGACAAGGAGCTCTACCCATCTATGCGGTGAAAATGGAGATCTGAGATTGTGCCAAAATCCGTAAGCTGGGGCCTAGCTTGTCTTCTCATGAGTGTCTTTGGAGCGACAAGCATCGAAGTTTGAATTTCAGGTAGGAGTCGGTCCACGACACGACATCCACCCCCGCCAAACCTGTGCATCCTTCGGTATGCACCAGAGATACCAACCAAGGAGTGGACCGACACACAATTCATCATATCGCCCTACTTCCCATTGTAACCAACCTCATGTGCAAGGTCTTCTGCATAATCCTCATCCTCAAAGTTGCAACCTGATCGTCATCTTGAAGTTGCTATCCTGCCATGATCTTCCCTAGATCCATGCTCATCGATCTTCACCTCGAACCTCCCATCCAATCACCCTCTCTAAATCTACACATCTTCAATATGCGAAGACATAGAAAGAATAACCCATCATACCATAGAATTGTCTTCCATCCGTCCTGTAGAACCTCACCGTCGGGGTTTGTAACCCAAGTGTCGTAGTAGACATCCCCCATCCTGCCAATCATCACCCGTATCCTGACTGTAACCCTCAACCTCAAGTCTGTACATGTCATCGTACCTAATCCTCTCTTCTTTTTTGTTTTTCTGAAAAAAAAGAACCACACCGCTGCAACCAAAATCTTCAAACGCAACCATAATTATCTCGCTGTACAATGATATCTTCCTCAACCATCATCCTCCCTGATCCTTCTTCTGAAAACCCTTACAACCTTCCAAGCATCACTCACTCAACCCAAATCACCTTCAGCAATGACTTCTCCCCTGTAAGCCATCCTTACCCATCATCTTATACCCGTAGCCTCAAGAGCATCCGTCCATTCTCCTTCATCCTCAGCATGTCCGTCCTTGATGATGTCAATGATGACATCATAGACTTCCCTTGTAACTGCACCCAAGACCTCCCGTGAAATGAACCCAACCTTTGCATCTCGAATGCACTTCTTCCAACCTCCCTTCACATCCATCGTCGTCATATCTGCATCTGGTAGTTGTTTGTCAGCAATCAGATCACCCACGTCCGCTGTCTGCACCTCAACCGTCTCCTCCGGTTGTGAAGGATCGCCCTCCATTGCCAGTATAGGAAGAATAGTTTCTTGTTGAACCTTATCCTCCCCAACTTTTTTCTCTGAAGAAGTCTCTTCTTGTCCCTTCTTCTCGCTCTGCATCGTGGATGCAGTTTCCAACTTGAGCTCGTCTGGATCCACGTGCTCATCCAAATCATCCCTATGGAGATCATGTTCAATCTCCTCCACCCTAGCATCATAGTTTGTAGCTTCGATAGCTACAACTGCATGTGCTGCAAAGTAATCATCCACAAACTTCTTCATCCCTCCTTTATCAACGTTGGCTTGAAAGAGAGTACCCGTACTTGTGAATGCAACCTTTCCATCCTCTCAAGAAATAACCTCACGTTGCAAAGACTCTGCAAAGTCGATGCAATCATCTTGTTGATGGTCAGTATCATCACACCATACGCACTGATGTACCCAAGCTGGTTTGGGTACAAGCTCCATCTCAGTCGATGATCCTTTATCTTCCAACTTAGTAACCTTAGCTTGCAGATCTTGCATCTTTTGTTGTAGGTCCTCGATGGTTGGATCCTTCACCTCTACAACCACAACTGGGGGTTGAACCTCATATACTACACGAACTGATGTACTCAGCGCTGCAGGTGTCAACCTTGTAACTCTTTCTCTTGTCTGTCTCCGGACAAGAAGTTCAACCGCTTCATGCACAACCTCCCAATTCCTTGTTAACCCTTCTTCTTCCTCTCCATCCTCCAGAAGTAGCTCCAACTGTTCCTGCCATGGTTCATCCGCAGCTTGAAGAAACAGTTCCATCTTGTAGCTCTCCAAGGTTAGCTTATCCACTCGAGGTAGTTGAGAGAATTGTCTCTCAAACTTCTTTAACAGCTCGATAGGCTATAAACCCTTCCTGGATCCGTTAACCCATTCCAGAAATGATTTCTTGGTTACTCGATCTGAGTTTCCCAAGAAATACTCCTCCCTCAGCGCATGTGAAAATGTATCCCAGTTCCTCCCAAAACGCTTTGTTAGACCTTTCACATGCTCCCTTATCTCAAGCACTGCAGCGAGTTCGAACGTCTCGATCATCTCCTTCTCCGATACCTGATCCAAATCCATCTCCATCTTGTAACATCTCAAGTACTCAGAGATGTCTCTCCCACCAAATAGATCGAGCTTGTCAATCACCCTCCAAAGCGCTTTCGTCCCCAAAGCCTCCTTTTGTTGGTTCTCTTGCTCTTGTTGCATAAACAAAGTGAAGGCTTGAAACAAACGTGCAGTTGCTGCATCCAACTGCATCTCTGATATACCCTCTGATCCGTCCATCCCGTCCATAGTCATGGCTCGTCTCATCCTCCGATCCTCCCATGATCCCAATCGTCTATAAATCCATCATCCCAGGTCCGCAGCATCCTCCCGAACAACCACATCCATCTTCATCCTCGTTCATGATTGTTGATCTCTCTCTCCAAGTTCAAATACAGAAATCTCCACCCCAGACCTTCACGTCGAGTTCACCACTGTATCGTGTCGGATATTTTGCGTGAAGGATGTCCAGGAAAACACGAGGTTCCTGGCTGTGGAGATGTCGTGTGCTGAAACAGAGGCAAGACAGAGAAAAACAACCACGAAAACGAACGCTGCGATATATACACTCCAAATGTATGTACACTGTCTATTCTTTCTCCTAAGAGCACAGAACTGAAAAATAGACCAGAGCGGTCTGTAACCTGATTCAAAAGCCCCTGAAAACAACCCTTGAATCACAACCCTGACCCAAAACCACCGAAGCGTAGCTCAAAGCAAGAGAAACTTCTCTTTGCTAACAAACAGAGCTACAACAGTATCACACGATTCAAACCCAAGTCCAAACCACATCCATGTATAAGCTCTTAGCTAAAGCTAGCTACCACAAGCTGTAAACAGCCAACCAGAACTCTAACGAACCCAAAAGAGCAAAACCCGTAGCGAAGAAACCGAAAAAGATCTATCTGTGGACTTCCTCCTTTCGCTGGACGGACTTCAGATGTCGATAGGGTCTCCTCCGCTGGCTCCGTTAACCCAAGAACCCTTCAGATCCGACTTCCAACAGCCGAGATATCGCCGATTTTCGGTCGCAGGTGACCAAACCTCCAAAAACTCCCTGCGGCTTAAAACCAAGCACACCGCACAAACAGATCGTCTAAACTGATATCCGTCTTCCTTGGCAGATAGATCTAGCTACCCTGAACCCAACAAGACTCCAAACAAGTCGTTTGGAGTTCCCCTTGCAAAACCACACAAGAAATTTGGTCGCAGGTTGCAAAAAACTGACGTAAATCAGCTCCCTGCGGCTCAAACTTGCTCACCACACCCAAACCAACAATCCAATTCACGTATAGTCTTCTCCTATGAGTAGATGAAGACTCCCTGATCGCGTAGGCACCAAGAACAAAGAGCTTGGCTCACCTATCGCGAAGAACAGCCAAACCTCAGGTCGCATGTGAACGAAAATCTGATGTAAGCGGTTCCCTGCGAGCCAATTTCACTCAGAACTTCCAAACCGCCCGATGAAAACTGGTATCGTCTTCAATTTCCTGTAGAACTTGGTGTTCTAATCCCGTTGGATCCAAGGACAGCAAGTTTGGACTCCGGAACGGTCCGAACGGTCCAACTCTCCTTCACAGATAACTGAAAACCCCAAATCTGCTTCCTGCGTCTCAATTTCACTCAGTACTCACTCCCCGATCCGTCTCTTCCCTAACCATTTTAACCAGTGCGTAGCCTGCACAGATCTGAACCCAACGACGCCTTGCGCGCTTGCATTGGACTCCTAAATCTCCCGAACTGTCTGTTGACAGGTCGCAGGCGCAAGCTAGCCCCTTAAGCATCCCCCTTGCAACAGTCTCTGTACGTACAGTTCTCTCCTGAATAATAAGAAGCAGACCCCTTGCATCTTTGATATAACGCCTGAAGCTCTAAATACCCAGTCAGCAAATAACTAGGGGCCTAGCTTGATTTTACCTTCTTTCGAATCGCATAACTTCTTCTCTGGATGTCCAAACGAAGTAAACAAGATGCCCATGGAAAGCTGACAACGAGCTCTACCCATCTATGTGATGAAAGTGAAAACCCGAAGTTGCGCCAAAAGCCCGTAAGCTGAGGCCTAGCTTGTTTTCTCCATCTTTCGAGTCTTGTAACTTTTCCACTAGGCGTCCAAACGAAGTGGATGAAGTGCCTATGGAAAGCTGACAAGGAGCTCTATCCACTGGTGCGATAAAAACAAAGATCCGAAGTGGTGCCAAAAACCCGTAAGCTGAGGCCTAGCTTATTTTCTCCATCTTTCGAGTCTTGTAACTTCTCCACTAGGCGTCCAAACGAAGTAGACAAAGTGCCTATGGAAAGCTGACAAGGAGCTCTATCCACTGGTGCAATAAAAACGAAGATCCGAAGTGGTGCCAAAAACCCGTAAGCTGAGGCCTAGCTTGTCTTCTCATGAGTGACTTTGGAGTGACAAGCATCGAAGTTTGAATTTCAGGTAGGAGCCGGTCCACGACACGACAACATTATCATATCATATTTTGCTTGAAGGTTGTCTAGGAAAATATGAGGTTCTTGGCTATGTAGATACCGTGTGTTGAACAAAGACTAGAAAGAGAAAAACAACCACGAGAACAAGTTTTGCAAGATATACCAGCTCCCATTTTATATAGACTCTTATTTCTTTTTTTTCTAAAAACACCAAATTGAGAAACAGACATGAGTGGTCTATAATCTTCACCCAACCTCCTAAAACAAGTCTCTGAATTTCAAACTAGACCCAAAACTACCGAAGCGTAGCTCAAAGCAAGAGAAACACCCATTTGCTAACAAAAAGCTTTGCTCCAATATCGCACGATTCAAGCCCAGATCCAAACAATATCCATGTACAAGTCCTTAGCTAAAACTAGCTACCACAAGCCATACATAACCAACTAGAACTCTAACGAATCCAAAAAGACAAAAATTATAGCGAAAGAACCCAAGAAGGTATATTTGAGAACTTTTTTTCTTCACCAAACGGTCTTCAGATGTCGATATGGTCTTTCTTCTTGACTCCGGTGGCTCCAAGAACTTTCAGATCTGACTCTTGACCTCCGAGATATCATCATTTTTTGTCGTAGATGACCGAATGTCTAAAAACTCCTCCTTGCGGCTTAAAACCACATACATCCGCAAAACGGACTGCTTGATCTAAGATCCGTCTTCTCGTAGATAGATTTGACTGCTTTGAACCAAACAATCCGTTTAGATTTCTCCTTGCGAAACCATGCAAGAAATTTGATCGCAAGAAGCAAAAAATTGATATATATCGACTCTTTTAGATTCAAACTCGCTCACCACACCGAAATCAACAAGCTATTCCTTATATGGTCTTCTCCTATGCGTATGTGAAGAATCCATGATTGTGTCAACATCAAGAAAGAAGAGCTTGACTCACTGATCCTCAAGATAGTTCAATCTCAAGTCGCAAGCGAACAAAAAACTGACTAAGCGTTTCTTTTCGAGCTAATTTCACTTGAACTCTCAAATCACTCGATAAAACTTCGTATCATCTTCAATTTCCTGAAGAACTCAGTGCTCTGATCTCGATGGATCCAAGGACAGCAAGTTTGGATCCTGAAACGGCTCGAACGGTCCAACTCTCTTTCGCATGTGACTGAAGCACGTCAAATCTCCTTCTATATGTCCCAATTTTCTTCAGAACACACACTACGATCTGTCTCTTCACGAACCGGCTTCACCAGTGCGTAGCATGTACAGTTTTGAATCCAATAACGCCTTGCGCGTATAGATTGGATCTCCCAATCTCTCAAACTATTCGTCGACAAGTCGTAGATACAAGCTAACCCTTTCAGCTGTCCTCTTATGTCAGTTCACTGATTTTTGCCCAGGTAAGCGCAGCACAAAAGATAGAAAGCACCACACAGATTATGACCAAACAGCCCCCTTGCGGCCTTAGTATAGCACCAAGAACCGCAAATACGTAGTAATCACCGATAAGCTAGAGTCTAGCTTGATTTTCTCATCTTTTGAACCTCATAACGTTATCATTAAGCACCCAAATGAAACAAGTGAAGTGACTTTGAGAATCTAACAACGAGCTCTGTCACTTGGTGCAATAAAGTAGAGATCCAAAATAGATCAAAAAGTCATTATTTTTCTCCATGAACGTCTTTGGAGCAAAAATATAAAACCCCAAAATATGATTTTCAAGTAGGAGCCTTCCACGATGCGACATCCACCCCCTCTAAGCATGTGCATCCTCCGATATACACTTGAGATACCAATCTAAGAGTGGATCGATACGCACACCATCTTGTCATCTTACTTCTCATCTAAGTCAACCTCATCCTTAAGTTTGCAACATGATCGTCATCTTGAAATTGCAATCTTGTCATGATTTTTTCTAGATCCGTGCCGATTTTTTTTCCTTCAATCTTTATCCATTCGCTTGTCTTCAATCATTCTCTCTAAATCTTCACATCTTTCAATATGCATTCGAAGATATAGAAGGAGTATCATAAACCATCATACTCTAGAAACACCTCATATCCACCAAGTTGAACCTCACAGTCGAGGTTTGTGACCTAGTGTCGTAGTAAACATCACTCGTCATCCTAATCATCACCATGTATCCTGATTGTAACCCTCAACCTCAAATCAATACATGTCATCGTACAAATCTTTCTCTTATTTCTTATTACTTTTTGAAAAAATCCACATTTTTGCAATCCTCAACCGCAACTATTATTGTCTTGTTGTAAAATAGTATCCTTCTCAACCATCATCTTCCCTTAGCTTCTCTTCTGAAAACCTTTACAACCTCCCAAATATCATCCTCCTAACCCTAATCACTTTCAGCAATGGCTTTCTCTCCTTTATCTTACTTCCTTACCCATCATCATATACTTGTAGCCTCGAGAGCGTTCATCCACTCTCCTTCATCCTCAGCATGTCGCTTGTCTTTGATGATGTCAATTTGACATCATGGATTTCTCTTGTAGTCACACCCAAGACCTCCCGTGAAATGAACCCAACCTTCACATCTCAAATATTTTGGTTGTTGTTTGCACGCAACCAGTTCAACCATTTGCATTGTTTGTCCTTCAACTATTTCTTCCAGTTGTGAAGGATCGTCCTCCATTGCCAATTGCTTATTCTCTCGAGTTTGCTTCTCTAAAGAAGTATCTTCTTGTCCTTTCTTCTTGCTCAACATCGTGGATGTAGTATCCAACTTGAGCTCGTCTGGATCCACATGCTCATCCAAATCATCCTTCTGAAGATCATGCTCAATCTTTTCCACCATAGCACCATAGCTTGTAGATTCGACATCTACAACTACATGTGTCACAAAGTAATCATCGATCAACTTCTTCATCCCTCTTTTACCAATGTTGGCTTGAAAGAGAGTACCCGTACTTCTGAATGTAACCTTTTCATCCTCCCAAGCAATAACCTCTCGTTGCAAAGATTATGCAAAGTCCATGCATTCCTCCCGTTGAAGGTCAGTACCATCACATCACATACATTGATGTATCCGAGTTGGTTTGGGTACAAGCTCCTTCTCAGCCGACGATCACCTATCCTCCAACCTAGTAACCTTAACTTGCAGATCTTGCATCTTTTGCCGTAGATCTTTGATGGTTGGATCTTTCTCCTCTACAATCGCAAGTGGAGGTTGAATCTCAAGTACTACTAAAACTGGTGTGATAGTCAGCGATGCAAGTGGAAACCTTGTAATCTTTTCTCTTGTATGTCTCCGTTTGGCAAGGAGCTCAACCGCTTCATGCACAACCATCCAATTTCTCGTCAATCCTTCTTCTTCCTCCCCATCCTCCAAAAGTAATTCCAATTGTTCTTGCCATGGTTCATCAGCAGCTTGAAGAAGCAACTCTGTCTTGTAGGTCTCCAAAGTTAACTTCTCCAACCAAGATAGTTGAGAGAATTGTCTCTCGAACTTCTTTAACTACTATGTAGGTTGTAAATCTTTGTTAGGTCGGTTGACCAATCCCTAAAATGATTTCTTAGTTACTCGATCTGAGTTTCTCAAAAAATATTCCTCCATCAACACTTGTGAAAACATATCTCAGTTCCTCCCAAAACGCTTTGTTAGACCTTTCACATGCTCTTTTATCTCAAGCACCGCAACGAGTTTGAATCTCTCGATCATATTTTTCTTTGATACTTGATCCAAATCCATCTTCATCTTGTAACATCTTAGGTACTTTGAAATGTCACTCTCATCAAATAGATCGATCTCTTCGAAGCGTCTTTATCCCCAAAGCCTCTTTTTGTTTGTTCCATTGCTCTTGTCGCAAGAAGAAAGTGAAGGTTTGAAACATCTGTGCAATTACTACATCTAGCTGCACCTCTGATATCCCTTCTGATCCGTCCATCCCTTCCTCACATGATCTCAAACCTTCTATATATCCATCATCTCATGTCCGCAGCATCCTCTCAACAACCATATCCATCTTCATCCTCGTTCATGATTGTTGATATTCTTTTCCAAGTTCCAACACAAAAATCTCCACCTTTGATCTTTATGTCAACTTCACCACCATATCATATTAGATTTTGCGTGAAGGTTGTCCAGGAAAATGTGAGGTTCTTGACTGTGGAGATATCGTGTGCTGGACAGAGAGAAGAAAGAGAAGAACAACCACGAGAACAAGATTTGCAAGATATACCAACTCCCATCTTATGTGCACTCTTGTCTTTTTCTCTCTAAGAACACAAAATTGAGAAACAGACCTGCATGATCTATAATCTGCACCCAACCTCCTAAAACAAATATATGGATCTCAACTTATATCCAAAACTATTGAAGCATAGTTCGAAGCAAAAGAAACATCCTTTTGCTAACAAAAGCTTTGCACTAATATCACACGATTCAAACCTCGGTCCAAACAACATCCATGTACAACCCCTTAGCTAAAGCTAGCTACCACAAGCCGTATATAACCAACTAGAACTCTAACAAATCCAAAAAGAAGAAAACCATAGCGAAGGAATCAAGAGCTTTCTTCTTTCGTCAAACGGTCTTCAGATGTCGATACGGTCTTCCTTCTTGATCCTATTGGCTCCAAGAACTTTTAGAACTGACTCCCGACAGCTGAGATATCTCTAACTTTTAGCCGCAGATGACCGAACCTCTAAAACTCCTCCCTGTGGTTTAAAACCATGTACATCCGTAAAATAGACCACCAGATCTAAGATCTATTTTCTCTTATAGATAGATTTGACTACCGTGAACCCAACGAGTCTTCAAACAAACCATTTGGAGTTATCCTCGCAAAACCACACAAGAAATTTGGTCACGAAAAGCAAAAATTGATGTAAATCGTTCCCCCACGGCTCAACTTCACTCGCTCAATGAAACTTCGTATCGTCTTCAATTTCTTGAAGAACTTGGTGTTCTGATCTTGATGGATCGAAAGATAACAAGTTTGGACTCCGAAATGGCTTCTTGACTTTGTATTGAATCTCATCTATTTTTGTGTCATTATTATCTCTATCGCTCGGCGAGGGTGATTGTCCTATGTTAAGTCTAGGATCTGAAGCATTTTGGTTCAAGCTTCGAAGGTGTGGGAGTGTTTTAGGGTTACAACTCGATCTATGCCAAGTAGGAGAAGAAATGATCTCCAATCTTCTTTCTCATTGCTCCATTTTTTACCAATCAAGTTCATCCAAGTTTCAAGGAAGGTTTTGGGATTTCCCAAAGGTAATTTGAGGAGTGCGAGTCTCGTTGAAAAGCACTCGAGATGGACTACAATCTGGAGAAGAAGATCGGTCGATTTAGAGTCTTGAGTGAGGAGTTATGATTGTTCAAAGTCAAGCGAGTTGAATCAGTACCTCGAGTCATGTTTTTGTACCTCGAGAGTCTGAGAGATGATCTTTTGGTATTGTCAAGGATATTGGATAGCTGACGTTGTGCTGGTTGCAATGATGTACATCATTTCTATGTTTGGGTTGGATTTGATGTTGAAATTGTTGATTGAAGTTGGCTGTAACAGTTGAGAGATAAAAGTAAAACCGTTTTGCTTGGATTCAAGGGTTGAGTTGGTTTCATGAGCATGGTATCGAATCTTTGAGTGAAAATTTATAAGATTATAGTGTGTCTTATTAGTTTACTACATGTGAAGTTTCAACTCATTTGGTTAAGAGAATGTGTTAAGGTTGTGGATTTTAGCCACCGGGTCTGTAAATCTCATAAGTTAGCACAGACAAAAAGCTTGATCCATTTCGAACAACTGGTTTGGGTTCTGAAGCTAAAATTTCAGAGAGTAGTAGTGAGGGATCAGAGGAGAGTTTTTGTGAAGTTTGAGTCCGGTTGGAAGTTCGAGTTGGGAGCAATAGGTTGTCGAAGTTCATACTGCAACCGTATCAAGTTTTGAAAGAGAGGAGAGATTTCACTTATATCCCTTGGTTGGTCTTGAACAAACAACTTCTGGTTTCAAGGGAACTTCCTGAAGGTACTCTTGTGAACTAACGCATCTTTTTATCATAAATAGATCCTTCATGTACTTAGAATAAGATTGAACGTCCAGTTGTGTTGTGTGATGCACGTGTGTTACACTTAAAGTTAAGTTAGGTCAGTAGAAACCGAGACAAAATCTGATAGATTGGATAGTGATGGCACTAGGATTTCATCGAGTTGGTCCAAGACCTTGACGCTATAGCAAGATCCAACTACACCTTTGGTAGTCCTCCCGAACTAGTACCTCCATCTCTTTTTCAGTCTCCACTCATTATTGTTGGCTTTCCCTGCTAAACTTCCACAACTATCCACCCGAATCTTTCACGTCGAGCTCACCACCTATTGTATCTATGTTTGTGCGAAAGATGCACCTAAGAATATGCGTTGTATATGACTGTAGAAATTTTGCAGAAGTCGATAGTGAAAAAATATACAACGACGCACAAGTGCGAATAATGTAAACTTAAAAATTAATGTATCTACACTTATTATGCTTCCACAAACACGAAATGTACAATCAGACTTTACCCAAGTACTCTAAACCCTAATCTGATGCTTGCACTGCGTAGTCTCCAGAAATTCCATTCCAACCATACACAACATGTCTCAATTGGACTTCCCTAAAAAGAATGATTTGTCTTAGACTATGCTGCACACTATGTATTCTTAAGTACTATCAAATTTACAGCAAACTTTGCTCCCTCATAAGTTCTGCATAGCAGCTCCAAATACAATGGTTTCAGCTGGGCTGGAAAGCTCTTCTCCACGAATTTCCAATGATACCTACATTGTCATAATCTGAGTCCCACAACGCAAGTTATGGACATTCAAAGTTT
Organism: Asterella californica; assembly: GCA_036924285.1. NCBI lineage: Eukaryota > Viridiplantae > Streptophyta > Marchantiopsida > Marchantiales > Aytoniaceae > Asterella > Asterella californica. Next base: position 3,490,040 of record JAYKYS010000013.1, read on the forward strand.
TTCAAGTTTATTTTCTCTGCCTTCATCACGAGTACACTTACAACTCCTCTTGTATCTCCTTTATGTCTTCTGCACTGTCACAACATCGAGACCAATCTCGATGTTGGATCATCAAAAAATCTAAAAACCTTACCTCAACATGGACGTCATCCTCGATGTTGACACTAAACTCAACCCCCAATCCAAAGTTGTAGTCCCTAAATCTACATTATGTCGGCGTGTGTACTGAAAAGTCCCCCTAGTGGAGGAATTTTGTCACTTTAAATACTCTACTAACCACCTCCTTGAATGTCCACGTGTCGTCTTAATAGAGAGCAAAATGACATGCATGCAGTATGCTAGGTGACATGCTTACAAGTTGCCACATGGCGGTCATGCAAGCATCAGTCAGCTTGCTTGCCACCTCACCGTTTAGTTAGTAACTTCCGTCACATCAGCACATGGCACGTCAAAAAGTTCTGTCATGTTAGTAATTTTTCCACATCAACGACTTTTTTACCATGTCAGCATCTGTTGTCAGTCCAATATTAAAACCTTCGACGTTGATAACTTCTTCGTCTTAGGTTCGTTCGTGACGGTCAAGATATTAATTTGGTTCTTCTCGACGAGCTTACACAATGATGTTGTCTTTTAAACTTAAGATGAAAAAATATCTTCTCTCAACCTCGGTTTCTCTCCATCGTTGGTCCATGATACGACGACGTAGCACAGTCTAGGAGGACTAGTGTAGTTTCTAAATATGACGAGCGATGCTATTACAATGCATGTTTGACTCGTATAGATATGTGGATCTTTCACATTCCTTGGATATTTTGTCTCAGACCTTGGAGTCTACGTCAGATCAGTTGCAAGAGGAGGTGACTAATGCATCGATTATCGCTCGTAGATCTGAACAACCAAAACATCCAATGCGTAAGTACATGCATGAATATTTTCTTGCTATACACCATGTATATATGATCAATTTTCTTCAAGAATAGGAACTGAGTTTGCTTGAGGAGGCGATGCACAAAACCCAATGAGTGAATGCTATGAAAGTTGAGCTTGCTACGCTACACCACCAACAGATTTGGGAGTTGGTGGACTTATCTAAGGATAAGAAAGCAATTGGTTGTAGGTGGATTTTCAAGATTAAGTGCAACTCGGATGATATCGTGTATCGGTATAAGGTCAGATTGGTAATCAAGGATTACACACAACAACATGGAGTAGATTTTGAGAAGACCTTTGCTCCAGTTGTGAAGATGGTGACTATTTGAACTGACCTTTGCAATTTGTTACTCATAAAGGCTGAAAGATGCACCAAATGGACTTCAAGAATGTCTTCCTCAATGACGATCTTGAGGAGGAGGTCGACATGCAGCAACCTCCAAGTTATGATGATCTTTTCCCGTGTGTGTAAGTTACGAAAGACCATCAATGGTCTAAAACAAGCACCAAGAGCATAGTATGCAAAGATCGATTCTTACTTGAAGTCTCTTGGTTTTCATCTCTGTAGTTCAAACTCTACCTTGTATTCATTGAGAATACGATATCGGATTATGATTTTCACTATATATGTTGATGATTCGATCATTATTGATAACTATGAAGAGTTTATTTCTCAGATCAGAGATCATTTAAATCCTAGTTCTTAGGAGAGCTCAGGTTCTTTCTTGTTGTGGAATTCATTAGAGATGAAAAGGATGTTTGACATGTATAGCAACAATATGCTCTCAGTATGCTTGAGAGATTTGGTATGTTGGCTGTAAATCTATTGTAACATTTTGTGCACCTACTGTCTTGTTGTGTCAGTGGAAGCTCTTGCTCAGTAGGTCATGAAACTCACAACGCTAACATGCAAATCACAATCACACGTTACCGTTCATGCACCACTTATCTTTATCTTGTTTGATCCGGACCAGAGTCCGACCGTCTCCTTATCTCTCAAGCTCATCATCCCCTTAAGTCTCGACCTATACCTAGCTAGATCGGTCCTAAAACATGAGCAAATCACAACATGACTTGGGGCGGACTTCCCATAAAGTCCAATGTCTTAAATGATACCTCCAGCACACCTAGCGGTCCAACCGTCCATGATGTCTGTATGGGTCCATGCTCCCGAACGGTGGTCTAACTTGCCATCTCGTTCTCTGGTCTTGCCTCCACCATTGGGTCGTTCTTAAGTCAACACATCCAAATCTAGATCGAAACGCGCCTTGGCATTGACCCAACCATCACCTCATCTCCCCAGAGTCCGTTCGCCGAACCTTAGGGTCAGATGACTCGTCATGGTCCCCTAGGAGCCCCCTCATATATACTTCTAAGGATCGACGGTCACATCTTCCTCTTTGGTCAAGTAAAAATTATACCACAATCCAATCACGAGATCGGTCATTATTCTTAGCTCCGGTATCAGTTCGAGTATTCTTGGTATCACCGAAAAGCTCTCGCCAAGACCTTTTTAACGATATCTTATTTACTTCAAGATCTTACGTGGAGCTCCCTCCACGACCTACAACGTCGCTGGAGCTCCAACACTTAAGATTTTTCTGAGGAATCGTAGTCCAGCGCTAGACTTGGACCCTGTGGTTCGGACCAACGTGTGACTAGGGTCCATCTGCACCGGACTCACGTCTCAATCTCGCGTCTCAGACTCAAGTCTCAGACCTATGTTTGGGTCTATATTTCGGTCCGTTTCTAGACTTGCTCTCTTAGGTCAGCGTTCGTCAAGATCCTCTTGAGATAGACCCATATGTCATAACCCAACATTCTAACTTTGGTTCAGAGAACCACTTAGGGTTCTTTTGTTCCAAACTTTCTGACCAAACCGTTAAGTCTTACTCGCAACGTTCACAACCTAACGCAAGTCCACTAGAGTTTTGTTGTTCACATCTGCGTCCGATATTGAGACTGAAGGTCGTGACATTCACCCCCCACTTTGGAAGTTGATGTCCTCATCAACAATGAGCTTTAAATTAACTATAAGTTCAAAATCGGTAGCCAACCTCTTGACATCAGGATTACGTTCAGGTAGATAACCTGCAATTCTCTTCTTGGCTTGAGTCTTAAATTATCGCTAGAACATTTAGACAATTCCAACTAGTCTTGGAGAAAGTCTAACCTTTTTGGCCACCCCTAAACAGAACTAGTTGACAATTTTTAAACATTCTACTTAAGACTCTAACTTGCTAACTTATAAGTCATCTATTTGACTATCAACAGATCAGACTTGAGCTATGTCGTTGGTTTGATCAATCAGTTTATGCAATCATCACGGAGATCACATTTGGAGACTGTCAAACAGATGTTTCGTTACGTGAAGTTCTCGATGCAGTATAGACTTCATTATTGATACGGTGGATCATTGTTGCTTCATGACTACATTGATGCTAATTGGGCAAGGAGTGCCGACAAGATATCTACGTCAAGTTACACTTTTGGACTTGGAAGCGCTGCAATAAGTTGGACTTCTAAGAAGTAGAGGAGCTACAAACGCAACATGCAAATCGATTTGGCTCTGATGTCTACTATCTGATATTGGTGTGGAGTGTAGAGATCTTATTGTTGTATATACTAGTATCATAAAGTTAGCTAGTAATCATGTTTTTCATGCTAAGATGAAGCACATTGAGGTACACTATCATTTCATTAGATAGAATGTCCTTGCAAGAGAGATTGAACTAAGTTATGTGAGCACATGAGATCAGGTTGTCGATATCTTTACTAAGGCGTTATCTTGAGATCAGTTTGATGCTTTCATATATTGTCTAAGAGGACAAGATGTAGAGTCCAGCTTGAAGAGGAGTGTTGATATAGTTCTAAGTTCTAGTAGATCGACGATTAATAACAGCCAGGGTAGTTAGAGTTGTTATGTATAGTTAGTTAGAGACTAACCCATCATTAGGGTTTCTTTTGTACTCACGTCACTATATATACATGGAGAGACGAAACCTCTTTCATGTCATTCTTATTTACTTTCTTGTCTACTCACTCTCTTTTCTTAGAGTGTCTTCCTAGAAGTATCAATATTTCTACAATACTTGGGTCAAAACAACAAATCTGAAGGAGATATCATGACGATTTATTGAAGAAAAATATCAGTAACATTGAAACAGGCATAGTTCTTCTTATGTAACTTTGTTCGAAATCATGTATGGTACCGTTGGAAAAAAGACAATGAGACTTTTCAATGCCATTTTAATTAATGTATCATTGGTGAACTACACAAAAAAGAAGCACAATGTAAAGATATCTTCAAGGTGTTTAGTGCAACCAAGAATAAGTAAATACTCACTATTACTAATGGAGATGGTATTGAAGTGCACACCAACAGATGAAACGAGTCATCAATTTGCATTGGAGATTCACATGTTGAGGTAAAGGTGTGTAAAAGCTAAGAGAGAAGATTCTCTAACATCCAAACAGAAAATAGCTATAGTTTATTGAAGGTCAGGGTTGTAAAGAGCCGTGAGTGAATCAGTTACCATCTTATTTATGAAATGATATATAATAATTCTAAACTCTTAAAAATTTTCCTCTGAAAATTGGATTAAATTACCTGAATCCTAAACTACTTTACTGCCAAAACTTACAGTGAGTATGAAAAGAACATTAAAAAGCGACTGCTGTGTTTTCCTACGGGCACCTCCAGAGGTGCTGCAGAAAACATCCGTGACCTCTTGGCCGAAGTCGAAACACTCTCCCGCGAGCGAAGAATTTTGGCAGAAGATTCCAGCTGTGACATACGCTAATTCAATCTTTGGATTCATTCAACAGTTTGGCAGAATCCGTTTGAAGCGAGAAACAATAATAAGTCTAATTAGTCCAAGTTATCGCGAGTGGATAGTAGTCCGTTGGCAGTTGAAGGTTGAGAAAACATTGAACGTCAAAGTGCGTTGCAGCTCTAATGGGGAGGTCATCGAAAATGCAAGAGAGAAGAGACATACATCAAAACTCGAGATAACGAACGTCCGTCGAGGTGGACCACATGCATGCACCTTCACCATGTTCACCCACTCTTTGTCAGGAACAGAAAAGCAAAATCATAACCAACGACCAAGATATAACTTGACTTCTTTCTGCGACGTGAGCGAAGGAGCACTGTAAGTATATGGCCGATGAGAATTAGACGGAACAGTGAACCTAATTGATAGTGTTCATGCAAACATCACATGAATCATGAAATCGTGTTAAGCTAGACTACATAGAGCGAAGGTAGTTCTGATCGAGAGGTAAGGGTCCGCCCTTGATCCATTTGTTTCCTGACTGAAAGATTCTTGGTATGCTTGAAATCAGCCGACGTAAACTCAGCAGGCTTGCACGCTCAGTGGTTGAATCAAAAATAAAATTCCCAGAAGCTTGACATACCAAGTAAGTATCATACCCGACGACCCTGGGACCAAGTTGTTGTGCTGCTCTGTCTTTTCTTCAAGGAGTTGGATAACGATCAACATAATGAGTCAACAGTAAAAAATCGAATTTTGTGAAACCGGAAGAAGCAAAATGATGATGACAAGACGTAGAAGGTGGTCGTGGTTTCCAGTAAAAGAGACCACAAATGATTGTATCGAAGTAAGTGCTCGAGGCAGCCCAATATTGGGCGGTGTGCTGTTGGGTTTATACACAGCAATGACCACGACTAAACCATTTAGAATACTTTTAACCTCGTAGCATAGAAGTAGATGGGACCACTGAAGAAGCCTTGAGCACAGCTGTGCTCACCTTCACCTTTTCAGAAGATTGAGCTGAAGACGGGATATGGCCACCAATCGAGAAAGCCATGGAGAAAGCCTGAGAGTTAGAACAATGTTCCTATCATGGAAGAACAATCATGAGATATCTTCTTGCGGCTAGATATTGTCTAGAAAAGGCTTGTATACTTGCAAGCCCTATAATCTCAAATGCACGAGAGAGAGAGAGAGATTGAGATTTTATGACAATGACATTCATTACGACTTTCCTAACCATGACAAAGTCTTCCACTCTACATTTCTCGAGGAACGCCTTTCTCAGTCATTGGATGGAGTACACGTAAAGCATTTTTGTCGTAGCTAACGTTAAACATTTCTTTTGAGAGTGTACATTACGTATATCCTTGCTAATGCATGAACGTCAGTTCGCTGCTACAAGTTTTTCTCCGTAGTTGTGTTCGTTACGTCCGAAGCAACGAGTAGTCCGTAGTCTTCTTTCTTTTTTGTGTATTATACCGTACTTTGACTGCAGATCGGCAGATAATAACTACGACAAGATCATCTACAAAACTTTTAAAATTTACCTGAGTACAATTCCCGAATCTAAAAAGTTTAATTTTTTCTGGTAAAATTCCTGTATATTTGAATGAAACATAAAAAATATAAAATTTCGAGAGTTAAACCCCGAATATGACTACAAGTGCTCCTGGTAACCCAAAAGAACTCATTTTGCGGTTTCATTTTCAGAAACATGAGAAATTTAATCGTAAATCCAGAAAATATATCTGGTGACTACTTCTTTGAACATCCCAATATAGAATCCATGAAATAAAGAAGTAAATAATAATGAATAAAGAATATAATTAAAGCTCTTCACTAGCTTTGCAAGTTGTGATTTATCTCAAAATAAACTATTTAATATTGTTTATAATTTTTAATATAAGATTTCAGGGTTTCTTGGAATAGAGGAGAATCTTTACTTCAGGTTTAAAGCACACGGTGAAGACAAAAGGATATTCTCTTTTATACTTTTATACTCATATCCTGGGTTAATAAAGTCAATAAGGAAGATTCAGAAATCGTCTCTTTTTCTTTTTTTCAAGCTTGAGTGCCGAAACTAATTTAATAAGAAACTGGTGCCGAATCTGACCTGGAGGTTAAGTGGACTTTCACTCTCGCGTAGTATAGCAACAATTATTATGATGGAAATCTTTCTTGAAGTATAGTCCATGATAGTTGGAAACTCTGCTGTATCTCTAGCAGCATACAGATAAAGAACAAGTCCTCTTGGCATTATTGCCATCAGTCATGTTCTCACTATGGCAACCATAATGAAACTAGAGGAGCTAATTTTCAAATTATATTCATTGAGGGAGCAAACAAAACCATAACATGTAGACCTTACCTATTGATAAATCAATAATTGTAAATTTTCAAAAATGGTATATATATATATATAACGACTTAGTTGACCTTGGAATTGGATTAATGGAAAGCTTTCATCTGGATCTATATTTACATTTAAATAGAATCTCATAAAACCTAAATTTGAGCTAAAATTACTCGTCTAGGCTATCCAGATCATAAATCAGAGATGTTTTTCTTCAAACTATATATATATTAGGTAATTTACTTCATCACACTCATGATGATGTTTTCAACTTGGTCGCACCCATGACTAATCAAATCTTCTTGGTCACACCGCTGGCTCGATTCTTGGTCGCTTGTCTTATGTGGAGTCCTTGGTGGACTACAACGTAGCCCCTCGCGTTGTCCTTGATGACATGGATATGGTAGATCCCAGTGTACATCTTGTATTGCTACTGGAAGTCTCTCTATCAATTCTAAATTCTGAGACATGGCGATCTCAAATTGACCCCAAATCGATTCTAGTGTGACTTCAATCCGATGTCATGGAAGCTGCCATTCAGACTTAGAAACGAAAAAAGCGAAGTCAATGCTAGAGGTTTAATAGAGTTCTACTCGACCTTGAATGGCAAGGTCAAATTATCCACCATAAGGGCTGTTACTAAGTGGTAGTGACATGTTATTCTGCATAAGGGTCAGGTTAATCTGGTTATCTTGAATGACAAGCTAGAGTTATTCAAAGTAATGGTAATGACGCTGAATGGCAAGGTCAGGTAATTCGGGGTATGGGTCGTGATATTGAATGGCAGAGTCAAGTTATTCTGCATAAGGGCCGTGAAGTTGAAAGATATTGTCATATTATTCATGATATATTTGAGGTATATAACTCAGGCAGGGATAGTGAATGGCTTGTCCCTGTCATTCAGTATGGCAGTAACACGAGAAATTACCTGAATGCACTTAACTTGCTATTCAGCCTGTCTGCTGTAATCGGAGGCAACACGAGGGTCTACATTGCAGTCCAGCAAGGACTCCACTTAAGATAGACGACCAAGAACCTAGCCAGAGGTGTGACCAAGAACATTTGGTAAGCCGTGGGCGCGACCAAGTTGAAAACAATCGTCAGGGGTGTGACCAAGTAAATTACCCATAGATATTATTTAAAACACTTTCGTCCTAGTGGAATATTTATTGTAGCTAAACATTAAACTTTTCACGAAGATGCATAAACTCACATTTGAAAATGTAAGACACTTACTAATCCAAAATACTAGACACAAATGAAGGTATCTTGTTTTTCTTTCTTGCTTTCCATACTCTCTTTTGCCATACCACGGTTTTTTTCCTTTTTTTCCACTTTACCAACACAATATGGTTCTAAAACCATATTTCAAAAGTGACTTGAAAAATGATAACTTTGAGATAATTTTATTACCAACCAACTGAACAATATTTAAACAAGTCATTGTTTGATGATTTGTGATGTTAAACTATTTCTGGTGTTCAAAACGATTACAGATCACGTTGAGAGGTTAATGGTTAGACTTCATGGTAATTCTTGTCAGAAATTATTTCACAATGTTCTCATTCTTGTCCCTTCCAACCGATGGTGGAACAATAACAGGAATCAACAACTGAGAAACTATAATCTGTCTAATATCAATAGATTTCCCTTCGATCAGCGATTTACCAAACATCTTTTACTTAATGAGTGCATTGAAGATTGTTAATATTTTTCGTAATAATCATTTTTCTGTAGTGTGAGACAAAAAAGATATAGGGCAAAATAAGGATCGACCTTGATTTAATTCAATACTATAATCTTCAATAGTAGTGGAAGTTTAGTGATAAATCGATTATTATTTATGAATATCAGTATATTAATTTTCTAAAGACTAACAAGTGACCTGCCCCCATTCCAACAAGGGGACAAGGACCAACATCATTAATCAGCAACTAGATATGCTGATATCAGTAAAAATCTTTCCTGATATCAATAATTTATCAAACATTAAAAATATATATTTTATGAATAGTGCATTAAGTAATTTTTAAGAATTTTCATTTATGTAGTGTAACATATAATGAATTTATACTATTTTTATAGTAATTGAGGATGATTACTGTAGTGTGTTAAATCAAATTTTAACAATTATAACTGCTACAATAATCAAACTTCAATTGCTATAAACATGATAATAATCGAAATTGATTAACTGAAATGAATACATCAGTTTCTGAGTACTGATAAGCGACTCCTCCTTCCAAGTTCCAACAAGCATACCAAGTGATCAATAACTATTTATATAGGGAAAACACATTATTTTTGAATCATACACAAAAGGTCTCACCTGTTGACTGTTATATGTAGTTTTCCTGTTAGATTGAAATATAAATCATATTAGGCTGAATATACTATATTTTGTTGAATATATACTATGAATATGATATCTTACTAAAAGGTAAAAATCTATCTATTAACTTGAAAATATTAGAAATAAAAATATATGGAATACAAGTTTTGTAGATAACTAAAGTGGAAATATTTTTTTTTACGACTTGATTAATATGTCTGATATGATTATTAAATGACTATAGTAGAATATAGATCCTAATTAAGTATTTAAATGATTACCGTTTATATCTTTAAGATTGTTGAGAATAACTTCATCATTTTTTCCTGTTACATCTACTTGTTGCATATACGAGTATCTACGAAGATTCATATATAATGAGATCAAGAAAAGTAGTATAGATCAAAGGATCATCCTCATTATTCACTGCGTGTTGTAATCGTGAGCGATTTGACGTGTAAAAAGTTTCTCTTGATATTCACTGATAATATTTGTGTAATACGTTTAGGTCAGTGATAAACATATCCATCAGATTCTCCCTTTAGTTGATAACTCCTCTCTCAACAGTAGTTCGCAAGAGTCTAACACTAACCATGTTATTGTGCTTGACAATGTACTTAAATATATTGTACTTAAATACTTGCTGTTTTATTATTATTTTTAAATATCATCTAATTAAAATGAGCAGGAAAGAAAATTATGATACTTAATTTTAATAAAGATCAAATCAAACCAAATATGATTATAAAGTAGGAGGTTGGTGAATTTTTAATATCTAACTTTTATTTTAAGAAATTAATTACAATTTTGTTATACATCAAATCGTAAAAACAACATAAGCAATCAGCAATTGATCAGGAAATGTTTATACTGACATCAAGAGACATTTTCATGATATTGACAATCTATTAGATATTTTTGAAGGAAAAATATACTTAATGAATAGTAATTTTGCTAATAATTTGTATGGTAGTGTAACTTGGATTCTAAAATGTGGACTCAAAACTCAAAAACATTTATTTAATTAGAGGCGGATTGCATTGTTATGTATTAATTACTAGAGTGTAAACACCACTGAATTAAGATCAGTAGAAATGTAGTAATCAAACTTACAAATACGATAGTACTTGAAGTACATAATTATTTTCTTCCTACCACTATATCAGTTTCATGGTAACTCACAAGATATCCTCGAATATATATATATTTGAGGATATCATGTCAGTTAAAAATAATATATCTTGGGAATATGTATATACGTATAGTCATATATATTTTAGCATTCATATATTTTTATGAGTGATTATATATTTATATAAATAGAAATAACAGAAATATTATAATATATTCACTGTTGTTATAGTCATAGTTAGATATTTATTGTTTGGATAAAAGTCGTATTGAGTAAAAACTACCAGTGATTTTAAAGTTGAGTAACAACATCAGTAATCAACAATTGATATGTTAATATCAGTAGATATTTTAATATCTATAATTTATTAGATATATTTAAAGAAAAAATATATATCTTATAGATATATTCCTACAAATACAAAGTAATTGAAAATCATCATTTTCAAATGGAATATGTACCCCTAACTTTAGTAGTGGAAAATTAGCATCATTGTCAGTATTGTCTGGATTTGATACGCAATAAACAATGTATTACTGGAGTTGGGGGTTTCAATTGAATCTTGTTGCTATACCATGTGCGAACTAATGAAGATAGTAAAATGATGAAAGATTATAATAATCTTTGATTATTAATGAATGAAAGTTATAATACTGTCACTTTCATTCATAACTTTTATGATATAATACGAAGATGCATTTTAAATATATTAGTTATAAAAGATTTTAAGATCATATTTAAAAAAAATTATATAACTGATGATAGTAAACTTAAATTTAAATTTGTAAATTATAAAGAATAAAAGTCTTCAATTTTAATATTTATTATATTATAAAAGATAACAATATTGAAAATAATAGTAATAAAGGACTAATAGAGTATAAAACATAAAATAGTTAAAATAATAACGATAAAAAAGAAATAAATATCACACGATACTATCCATGATACTAAAGTCCATATTGAGTTACACCCCCGAGAGTGTATTGCGTATAATCTACATCAACATGGAGAACATCATAATGTAACATATAACAGAGAACATTACAATATAACAAGTAAAAAACATTAGATATGCAGACATGTCATTGATTAACATTTCATTCTCTCTACCACTAACAACACTAAACTTTTCAGTTGTCAAAAGAAAAAGAACTATGAAGAGAAAATATATTTTACAAAGCAAATGAAAAATCTTGCATTGTTTACATAAGAAAACACTCAAAAAACAATTTGTAGTGATATTCTTTTACAAGGATATCAAATCTCTCCACATGTGTAAGTGTTGGAAAGGTAGACTTATTACTATAGAAAGATAAATGTTGAGTCTATTACATTCTCGATATTCAAGCATGCATAATGACCCAATTTGAAGTTCGATTGCAGTTTAGCATCAAATATTAAATTTTTTATTTTGAGCATGGACTAGTATAAAACGACATTTGTGTCTCATAACATATTACCTTTTATTCTCTCTACCTCTTTAATATATAAAGAAAGCTAGAGTTAAAGTGAAGACATACTGAACATTTTCATGAGAATATAACTTCATTTATTCCAGAGCAAGAGCAATGCTTCTCTTGAAGGTTATAGTTTTAATATCCTATCTTGACGGATCTACAGCCACGTGGAGGTATATAACAGACTTTTAATTCTAGAAACATAAAATTTATCTTTGTTTGTTTTTTGTTTCTTCGAACCGATTCTCTCCTTAAAGAGTTCAAAATCCATTAAATTTAGCCATGGTCTTCCTCTTCATCACTTTTATTTCTCTATTTAAACATTGTTCTTAAATGCACTACACCATTATTCCTTTCTCAGTAGACTAAGTGTATTTCAACCAATAATAAAGGCGACCTTTGACCTTAACTTTTTGCTTGTCTTCCTCCATGACCTTCTTTCTCAGCATAAGTCCATGTTGCATGCATATTCTTCCATTCCAGAGAGGTCTTATTGCGCACATGCTCTTTGTCAATGATAATTACTCATTCCTACCACTGATCTTTGCATCGTATGCAACAAATGATGTAACTCCTCATGTATGTTCAAACAAAAAATGGTCGAAAATGTCTTCTTGACTTGAGTTGCAACAATTTGTCTAGATGGAAAACATATCAACTCCAATCTCTGATAACAACGAAGTGTGTAAAAGTCTGATGGAATAAGTCTCCAAATTATCACTGCTGTTTTCTCTATAGATGCTCTGGTATGGTTTGATCTCATACTACTTTTGACTTGAGTTAGATTTACACATCGTGATATACAAATAAGTTGAGACTACATAACTTTTCTCTCTTATCATTGTTTTATTTGGTTCGTAAATTGTTATATGCTTCTCTAACATCCCATTTGAATCTATATGAATAAATAAAATGTCATTCCCATGATTTGTGGATACAACATTTCTATTTTATCGATTGTTAATGAATTTGACTATCAGTTCTCATGAATCTTTTGTAAAATGACGACACTCACGCAATACTCAAAGCTTGAAAAAGACTTCCTCAAGCTATGAAGAAACTTCCTCTCAATCAATACGTAGTAATTGGATCACAGTTTCAGAAAATATATTACACTGGTTACTCATTTGAGAAATATTTTTAAATAGCATTGTTTCTAAGAGGTAACAATTCAGTGATACTCATAAAACATGACTTCTTTATTATCCACAAAAGATATCAATGACATCGATCAACAATACTGTAAGGGTTCATAAACATCAAAGAGTTTTGTGCAAGCGAGTTACTATATGTGAATGACATTGAGGTGACTACTTCTCATCTAAGTGGTTATTGCTAGAACACGAGCAAGTGAAAGACGGTGTCGAGATGAGAATCTTTTAAGAGGAGCAAAACCCTCTAGATGTGATCGATATTGAAAGACTAAACTGATGTCTAAGAACTTGTATAGTGGTCGAAGCTAACTAAGATCCTTCGTGATGCTTAAGGCTCATGATTTTCTTCTTTTTCAGATTCTGTCTTGAATAAAACTCTCAAAATAAAGTTGCATAAAAAACATGAATTCTGATATTTTTTGTCCCTCGATCTATCTTCCTCGTAGCCTCTCTCAACCCAACAATTAACTCGTGCCAAAACTCATAACGATTGAAGATCTCAAGATCACAATCTCACTCACAAATCATAAACAAATATAGTCTCGGATCGCTTGGTAGTGCAAGAGGAAGTTGCAGTGCACATGTTGAGAGGTTTTTGAACCTATATCACTTCAGCCCTCATTAACTTTCGATCTGAACGTCCATTTTTTCTCAAACTTCAGAAACAGCTCGTCCATCTGGCAATAAACACTCTCCATAAGAGTTTAACCAGATAATCACTCCTCACTCAACCACCACATCCAATACTCAGATATCAAGAAAATTACTTCTACGGAAGCAAAATTATATTTTTTTCAATATTTCTTATTTCTACCTCCTACATTGAATCCATAGCTCTCGATCTATCTTTTGTCTCGAGACAAAGAGTATACAGAGAGCTTGCATGTCTAAAATAACTACAAAGGTATTAAAATTAATATCATCACATTACTTGATATTTAAAGTATATAGACATAAGTTAATATCAAACCTACATTACATACAAAGAATAATCATTATCTTACAGTTGGATCACGTCAAGCGTAACCATGAAAACAATACAAACAAACATAGCCATCTGATCTCATCTACAGATCCAAATATAGCTATAGAGCTATTGATACTATACTTAAAAACACAAATTTACATCATCTTCACAACCTAACCCAAATAGGTCTAGCAACAAGAAAGAAGAATGATAGAGGAGAACTATGAGTCAAACTATATGTTTGTTTGACGGGTCTAATGTACCCTCAGGTAACATCGTCTTTGATCTAGACCTTTATTCCCCATGGTATCCTTGTAGCATTCCTTTGTATTTCTTTCATCATATTGTTCTTCACAATAGAAACAAAACTTATAAAAATGTGCAACAAAGGCCATCAAGAGATAACACCGTCCTTGCTCGAGGGTCAACTCTTTGTATTTTGTTGATAATCCTATTTCTCTTTTTTCTAAATATCATATTTATAAATACAAATATTCTTTAAAAAGTCACTTTTTTATATAAACTACTCTAATTTTACTTTGAAACTCATTTAAAGATAAAAATAGCTTATTTTTGTTGTATCAATTTTTAAATTTTTTGTTGAAAATAATTTAAAATATCTTATTAATACTTGCATGTGTTTATAACAAAAACCGTTAGTGAATCCTCTGAGGTCCTTGTTCTCGACCTTTTTTTCTCACTGGTATCCTTGGTAGCCTTCCTTTGTATTTTTCTCACCATTCACATTTATTCTCAGGTCTCCCTTTCTAACCGAACTCATTGCATGCGGAGTCTCTGTTCATTTCATGCTATATCTAAGAGAGATATCATCTCATGTCCCTAGATATAACCATCCTTTATATTTTCCTCACCACCATTCGTATGTATTCTCAAGTATTCATGGTAACCATCATTGCATGCAGAGACACCGTCCATTTCAAGTTACATTTAAAGGCGAGATCTCTCGTCCCTAGGTACGGCTGAAGTCACACCCATTGTAATCTCCCATAGCAAACGTTGACATGCAGTTCCATCTCAGCTGTGTGTGAATAGTCTGAAGATCCAGTATTCAGAAGCACTGGAAGCAGAGGAATTCAAGAGAAATTTGAACCTCAGATTATTGTCTACAACATGACATCATCAGTTTTTTGTTGTCAGAAACTTCTTCTTTTAAGCACTGGCTCAGCTTACCTAAGCTCTAGCTTGACCTCAAAGCTTAGTTTACTTGGGGTGCAATTTAACCTCAGGCTTAGTTTACCTAAGCTCTAATTTACTTGCGGTGTAGCTTACCAAGTAAGGGCTAACGTTAAGCTAGTCGTGTAGCGGTTACGTCGAGCAAGCTAAACGGTATCTTCGTACACAAACATTTCTCACTACAAAATCATCAATAACACGACAATGAGAAAATGAACGCTATCAATAATCAACAACTGATATCAGGAAAAATCACTTGATATCAAAAAATGTTTACTGATATGAGAAGATAGATATCTACCTCGATAGCTATCCTGATAGTTATTGAGTTTGATAACTATCGAGGTTATAGTTATCAATTTGATATCTATGTTCTTTAAAATTATTGAGTTTGATATTTATCTTTTGGCTTTTACTGATATCATGAGATTTTTCATGACACCAGTTCTTAATATTGATAGATTATTGTTCCTCATAAAATAGAGGAATTTTGAAGATGTCTTTGTAGTATTTTAATTAATAGATGATTATAAAATAATGTATTCTAATCAAAACTTTTTTCGGTCAAAAAATAATATTTTTTATGTTTTATTTCGAAAATACTTAACTTACTTCAAAATGATGTTATATAATTTATAATAAGATAATCTAATGGAATGTAGATAATTCATATAATATATACTAGAATATTTTTTAATAGAATTATGTAATATGTGATATTTTAATAATTCAATATTATTCAATCAACTATATAATTCAAATTATAGTTTATTTTAATCCAATATTATAATATAATTTCTGATAAATATCACAATACTATAGATGTCTTGATAGATGATTATTAATTATAATTATTTTTATTTATCTTCTACATATAATGATATTATTTTATTCTAAATATTTATCTTTGAATTATTGAGTGGTATTATATAAAATTTAATCTAATAGCTTTTTGAGATAATACATAATACTAAGTATTTTCATAGATATTTGTATCATGTTATAGAACATGTTCAATCTATTCGGTAATTTAGGATATGATGAACTTTGTTCAAATATCGAAATATCGAAACATAACTCCTATAGCTATTAAAGATATAAGTTCTTCAGTCAATAAATAGTTAACTAAAACCTATAAAATTTAAAATGTTTTATATATGAATTTGAACTATAGGTCTCCTTGACTAATTTATATCTTTAACTTAATCTTAAAAATATAAATTTTATAATCAAAATCTAAATTTGAGAAAATGATTATTTATTAACTGTTTAATTTGATGTTTAGTTTTAAGATTTATGGTGTTTTAATTATAAAAATTATAACCAATGATGCTTTAACAAACTTGATTATTGTAAATTATTCATGAGAACAATAATCTAACAAGTATCTAACTAGTACCTAACTTGATGATAATTGATATTATAGTATTTACTCATTCAAATATATATGATCTATTATTATGACATATCTAATGCACAATGACATACGCTAACAACAACCAGATACCCGCTAATGAGCTATTGTTTCAATTGTATAAACTTTAACTTCTGAAAAGAGAAATTTTTATGTGTTTCTAAAATTATATATAATTCCTGAACTTTTGAAAAAAGTTTATTGCATTCCACATTCTACACTACGATCAAACACAAAATTAGAAGATTTCTTACCGAATGCAATTCACACGTAAAAATAACAAATCCAAAACTTATATATAAATTGACATTTCATGGTATAAGATCTGAGTCCGCTCAACTGAGCAAATGATAAAGCATAGAATCTGCAACATATACTAGATCCCTATCGACTAGCTTGCTACTTGACTCTCTAGTACCAACAATTGAACTACCGGATCTGAAGTAGTGACGGCTTCACCATGCGGATGTAACTGTATTTCCTCTCCTTCTACTACCTCGTTCAAGTAATCCATGCCTTGAAGCATTGTTGCATCTTCTCAAGAAGACATTGACACATCAAAACTATGTGATCCATCTTTCCGAGTCTCTGCTTATGCGTTAGGTAACATCTTCATGCCGAAGACACAAGAAGGGATATACATGACTTGACGACAGTCAATCTCCAAACTGCAATATAATGTCCGCTCAGCCAGCAATGTAGAAACCAAAGTTGTCCATGAACTAAAACAAAGATCCAGGATCCACTCACCTTCTCTAGACAAATAAGTGATGAGTCGATTGATCACAGCTTGAGACTTTGATAAACATTCGCAGGTTTATTATCAGACAATAAAATCTTATAACTTGCAAGTTGGAGCAACAATACTAGTCTCAAGATATCCAATACGCAGTCTAAAATATTCCATAGACATTTTACCATCTTTGGACTAGAATACTGCTGTCCAATAGTCGTGGTTCATAGTTACTCTGGGCCCCAGCATTCTTGCAGTTTATCTTCACCCAAACACTTGTAGAAACTTTGCAGTCAAAATCATGTAGAGCTTCTCCCACTTCTGCTGCTTGTTGAAAACTATGAAACACGATCATCGTCTAGTACTCGGATGTCGACAACTGAGCGAAGTGGATTAACATTATGGTCATGTTAGCTTTCGAGAAAGCTTTCGAACCATCGTGTAAACAAAGCTTCAGCTGAAACCTGTACGGAATATCAGCAATAGACAACGTGAATCTCTACTTCTCGATGAAAGTTGACATCTTTCTGACATTTGCAAGATAGATCTCCCAATTGTAAGTCTCTTCTACACCTCCTTTGCACCAACTGTAGAAAGCATTCAATCGCACAAGAATCGCCTCATCTTTTTCCTTTGTCTTCTTATATTCTCGAGCACGCATAACATAATCAAGAAGTTCAATTATATAGTATTCAGACTTAAAATTTGTTGTACAACAGGTCATCTGAAAGGCATTAAACCCCCGCTCCTGATATTTAGGGTCTGGGTTACCCAGACTCCTCATTTTTTGACGTCCGCGGACGTGAAAGGCGGACCTCTGGGTTACCCAGAGCAAACTGCGCCTTTTCATTACGTTTGACTCTGACCTCCGTTGTTGACGTGGTAAGTAGCGTTGGAAAGCGACTGAAAAGCGCTACATTTTTGCCAAAAAAAATTTTGATTTTCATCTAAGCATTAGCAGAAACCAGTTTGTTAAATTCTAAGCTTTTCTGTGTTCCAGATTTCCGGAGAGGAATTTTGAATTCAGAAGAAGAATCTAAGAGGAATATTCCATCTGGGACCCTTTTATACCAGGAGGGGGGGTTTAAGCCACTATTTAGTGTAAAACCGTATAACAATTTACTTGATTTGACTATACTGCACCCACCTATGGAGAACCCTATGGATTATTGAACTGTTTTAATAAAATTCCGCGTGCTCTCTCTATATATTCTCCTTCAGATTCACAGGTGCTCTTCCTACACGCTCGCTTATTCAGTAATCGCCACCACGGAGTGTGTTAGATAGCCACGTCAAGTTCCCAATGACCACTACACACAAGTTAGTCCAACGAGGACTCCACGTGAAATCTCCTTATAATCACACACTTGGTGCTATGTATTTTTGTGATAATAAATTTTTGTGTTAATATACACATAATCACGACTACAAACATAGAACTCAAGAACGTAACTTTAAACGCATACTCACATCTTCTAATTACATCTCTAGAATGTGATTCTTAGTGTTCTCTTAAAAATGTTGTAAAGATTAGAGTTTAATCAAAACTCAACTGAAACCTTCAGACACTGTAAGATTTTCATTTTTTCTTGAATTTTATGGCACTGGAAAACAAAGACACTGGAACTAAAAATATGGGAATGTAACAAGGGTACTACTTGGTTTCAGAATCAGTGCATGATGTTCAGTAACAGAATACTGTCTATAATCACATCCTTTCGTAAATTCTTCAAAAAATATATATTTTTCAAAAATATGTATAACATACAATGGGATAGTGATTATAAATATCGAGTTTACGTTAGAAAGAATCTTTATCTTTGATATTTGTGATTATAATGCGATTATGACTATAGCGAATGTGATTGTAACGAGAGGTTTCACTGTAACCCGCAGTCTGATAGGTACCGCAACTCCATGTAATGATGATTATCGACCCATATCTCCAAGTCAACAGGGGCCGTCGTCGCAGTTTCCTACTGGTATCATCGAACCACCAGAATCGTCCAGTCGACGGTGGAGATATCTGGGTTCCCATCCTACGATTTGCAGAGCCTGGGCAGAAGGAATGTTTAAGATAAGACCGTCTCTTGGTTAGATGAGCTAAGATGAGTTAACTAGACACTCTGTCGTAAATGGCAATAACAATTCCTTGCTATTTGCAAGTTGATCGGACGATCCAGATTCATGGAGACCTGCACGACATCAATTAATAGGAGCACGGTTTACTCGAAGTACTAACTAGCGTTCTTGTAACGAATTGCAGAGGAAATAAGGGCTGTCTCGACGACCACCACCTCCTGGTTCGGTACGGCACTCGAAACGAGGGCGAGGGACGGTCGGGAGTGACTTCTGTCTCCCTAGATTATTTTCTCTTTCGGTTCGAAGTAAGGCCGGGGATCCAGAAGCCTGGAGGATATACATCGCGGTCCTTCCATACATCGAGTCCTTATCTCGACTATTTCATGGGGGGACCCGAACGAAACCAAACCAAGGGAACTACACCAGAGTTCCAAACAAAACGAAACCACCCAGTCGGCTTGACCCAACAGTGCCATCAAACCTTAGCAGGAAATCATGACCTCGAAGACTTTCAGATTAAACTTATCATGCGAGCCCAGCCCAGCCCAGCCCAGCCCAGCTCAGCTATGGATGATAAGAGATGGTGGTTTGGTTGTTATGAGAAGGACTGCTGATGTCATTTAGGAACATTTCGATATATTCGCGGACTGCGAGAGGTCCATGACATGAAGATCTAATGCCGGGCCAAAGCTGCATTACGACGAGGAGAATTGGACGAATGAAAATGGAGGAGATTGATGGTGTCTCTTGTTGTTGAGAAACTTGTTTGTGTCATCCGTTGCTCTTCTAAAAACGGCACAACGGCAAAAAGAGAAAAAGAAGAAGAAAAAGCAAGTGAACAAAACAAGAAGCCGAGCCGTGCCTTGCCTTTGGAATTGGGAAAAAATTGGTGTCTCTTGTCGTTGGCTGAAATCCCACTATTGGTACGTAGTGTCCATCTAGATCCAAAGGCTTGTATATGTCTGGCTGGACTGGAATTAGGATGAGGCGGACGTTACAGAATCAACAAATCAGGACTCGTATAATTTTCCTGTCTTTTGTTGCTTAAAATCGACTACCGTGACTCGCTCATGAGAATCGAAGGCCCTGCTAACTCGGGTTAGGATGAGAACCTTTCGTGGTGGGCGAATAGGAATCGCCCAGTGGAGTCCACTGTCGTTTTACTAAAGTACAAGCCGATGTCAACCGCTTTAGCTCGGCTCAGTGAGCGCGAGAAAAGCTAAAACGCAGTAGACGTAGGAGCTGTCCGTTACTACGTAGACAAGAGAAGTGGAGTGTGTGTGAGCAGAGTCTAAGAGTGACCGGATAGGGAAAGAAAGAGCTTAGCTGAGCTGAGCCCCACCGTGGTCATGGTGGGGTTGGGAAGTGATGGACTGCTTTTATTCAATTGTCTCGCATTGTAGAAGCGGCCACGGCAACGAGACTCAAGAGATGTTTTCATTTTCCTTTGAGCTCTTTGAACCTCAACAGAGAGTTTTTTCTCACCAATGGACGGGACATGGCTGGAGGATGAATTCAAATTGCCAGAGTACACAGTACTCTCCCACGTGGTCCCCCTCACCGACTCCCGGATTAATCCCCGGAACGAGACAAATCCTATACTTAATACGTGCCTATAAAAGATGAGAGTGAGAGAGAGGGACTATAGATAAAGAAGAAGAAGAATTCCAGGACTTACGGCATTAATAGTGAAACAAAATTATAATAGTACTCGGTGCTTTCCTAGGGGAGAGTGTGCGTGTAGACATCGAAGAAGAAAATCCAAGAATTGCGGCATCGACAAACGTACTCGATGTTTGCCTGAGTGAGGGAGAGAGAGAGTAAAAGGGGAAAAAATAAGACGTCGGAATTTGCGGCATAACAATAACAGAAATACGTGATGAAGTTTTGCGGCATTAACAGTAACGCAATTAATGTTGGCCTATAGGAAGAGAGAGGGAGAGAGAGAGTAGAAATGGAAGACTAAACCCCATGAATGAATTACGGAATGTACAACTGAAAGGCGACCCCCCTACATACTTCTGAAGACTGCAGCTTGCTAGTCCAGTAACGTACGCCTTTATCGGAAAAGACGTCTGTGGCAGGGCATGTCTTTGATGCAGGCATAGCGTAAGGGAACTGGAATCTGGAGGGGTAGGAGTGCGAGGGGAACGAACGGTGGGGTCCACTGTCCGAGCACGAGCACTAAGTACACTGAACCGCTACACAGGTGTAGCGCGCTCGTCTGCTGCAGGAGCGCAGACATGGCATGGCCATGCCCGAGAGATTGGGACTAGAATGGCAAAGGGGAGGCCTGCGATGGGAAGGGTTGACTGAGTGGCCAGGAGATGGGAGGAGGGACAGGGAAATAGGAGTCGACCATCTTCTTCTTCTGACGCCACAGAGATGTTAGTTATTTGAGAGAGACAGAGAGAAGACGGGAGAGAGGGGGTTGGGGGAGATCTGTGACCGGTGGGGGGAAAGGGGGGCGGCGGAGAGGCTAAGTTTTCTTTTTGCTCTCTTTCTCTCTCCTCTGAAGTAGTATCTTGTCCGAGGAGGGGAGAAGAGAAAAAGTGAAGAAGAGCGTAGCGTTCTTTCCCACTGGTTTTGGCATTGCCTGCTTTCTCTGCTGCTCCACTCGCTCACTCAGTGTCTGGTGTTTGTTGAGTGGTTTCGTTGGCTTGTTGTTTACTTACATTAATCTGGTCCACTTTTTCTTGGCATTCTGCCCTACGCTTGTCACGGAACGAGAGCAAGGCGGGGGTCTTGGAATTCGTGTATAAAGATATAATATGAGTCCAGTACCTCGCTTTGCCGACAGGACCTGGAAACTAGGGGCGAGGTGAGGAGAGAGAAGAGGAGAGGAGAGGTCAGCAGAGGTGGTGAAGTGAAGAATTGAGATCACACTGCTTCCTAAAGGGGCAGAGGCTTACCTGGTGCTTGCTGATGCGCTTTGGAGTCGGAGGTTCCTTTTCCCCTCCCCGCATGCACTTCTTTGCTAGCTAGCAGCGAGCTGACGGGAGAAAATGTTTGGCTCAAGAGACTTGTAACGTACCTCAATGGTGGGTGGTGTATCTGTGTGTTTGGTGACTAGAAGATTTGCGTCCGCTGTGTTTCAGCTAGAAGTTTTGATTTGAAAATTCATTCCCTCCTTGTTTTGGAATCATCGTCTTCCTACTTGCTGGGAAAACGGAGGTAATGGCAATTGAGTACTCAATCGTGCCTTCTGATTAGTGCTTCTCCCTCCCGGTACCGTCACCGCTACTCGTCGCACTTTTCGATTCGCACGTCTCTCTCCCTCTAGCTCTTGTGCTTCCACCGTAATCTGATTCATACTCTTCTCTCGTCCTCCTCTCTCTCAAACAAACGGCGCAGGCTGCTCCTCGCTAGCTCCGACTCGTACGTCGTAACAGGGGCTGTCTCTAAGCATCTTGGAGGCCGCTACGATGAGTATACTGTGTTCTTGCGAATTAAGTTTGCAAGCTACCGGAACACCGGCACAGCCACGAGGAATTGCTGCCGTGCTTGTGACCGTGAGAGGTATGATCAACCGCCTGTAATTGAAGGTGTAGACTGGCGCCTGCTGCTGCTGCTGCTGCAAGAGTTGATGAGATCATGGCATCCATGGGCCAATCAGATCACCTTCCTGCACCGTGTCATCTCAATGGCATTTCCCGATTGAACTGTTCTCCACCAGCTGGTGCACTCAACTCAACCCCCATACCCTCATTCTCCAATGATTACCGGGAGAAGTATATGATGGAGATGCACTCCGCATATCACCATCAGGGCAGATTCCAGCACAGAAACGGTACAGCATCATCGTCAGGCTACCAGGGTTCTGAGGTGCCCTTGCAAGTGTGGCCACTGTCAGGTCCGAGCGCAGGAAATATGCTCGTTCTTCCGCCGCAAGAAAACACCATCCGAGCAACGATTCCCAACGGGATGGTGGGAAACGAAAGAGCTTCTTCTGAGCAAATCAGTCGAGGATCTCCCGGACTCCTTCCGACTTGTTCCTCGCCCGAACTCTATGGCAACACGACAGTCGTCAGTGGAGGGGATTGGGACCAGTTCGTCGATTCGAACATTCGTTATCAGTCTTTGCTCTCGTCATCTTCTAGTCCGCACGCAGCTGCAGTGGCCTGCTGTGGGCCGAATGAGGGAGCCGTGATTCGTGAGCTCATCGGTCGCCTCGGAGGTAATGGCAACGGTGTTCCCTCTCTCGGAGCTTCTCCTTTGGTTTCGAGTCCTCCACAGCGCTCAGGTACAGGAGGGATTGATAAAGCTCTCAAGCTCGGAAACGGCTGGAACTCAGCAGGAGGGGAGGTGCCCAACAATAACAACAGCATGGGTCTAACTGTGGATCCTTCCAATGGTGGTCTAGCTCTTCAGGGTCTCCCAGGTCTCGCAGCCTCTCATTGCCTAGCTCATTTCGCTTCTGATCCAGGATTCGCCGAGCGCGCTGCCAGGTTCTCGTCGTTCAGCAATGGGAATTACTCGCAGCCCTTCCCTTCCTCGTCCGATGCTGGGAAGACGAGGTCTAGGCAGGGTACCGCCCAGCCTTCAGACAACAACAACAAAAGGCAGCTTCAGAAAACGTCCAGTTGCCCGTCCATGAGCGAAAACGCGGGAGCTAAAAGTCCCAAGGAAGATCCCGGTTCTGACAACATCAACACTGAGAATGCCCCTGAAACTGCTGGAGGAGCCGATATCGAACAAGATGCAGCAGATGGGGAAGTCAATGACAAAGCAGCAGGGGAGAAAAAGCTGTGTAGAATTGCAAGCACTCTCGCAGCTGTTGACGACGACTGTAACATTGAGATGGTAATGCATGCTGATGCTCCGCCTGTTGATGAAGCGAACGAAGCTGATGCTGAGGCGAACCCAGCCCAAGAGATGTCCTGCGTCGGAGATGCACCGGGAGAAACTTGTCCCTCAAGTGTCACCCATGTCACGACCACCAGTATAAGGGAGAGTCCAGTCAAGAAAAGGAAAGGTATCCTCGAGGAGAAGCCCAAGGACACGGCATCCGCCACTGTTTCTTCTCCAGGCACTCGGGAGAACAAAGTAAGTAGCTAGAGCTTCTAATCGTTTCTTTCTTCCCTCCCTCGAGTTCACAGCTACTACTGATAATACAGTTGGTCTGTTTGACACCTCCTCTCCTCCGCCTGAGCATAAGGATAACACACCAGCTCTCAGCAATTTAGGATCTGTGATTCGAACAGGATTAGAATTCTGTGCAGGAGACTCTCTCATGGTTTCTGGTTTTATTACTCGATGAGCACTGAGCGACATATACTCTCATGCATGTCTTTTCGGGTGTTTGGACCTCACTCTTATGAGTATTGTGGTCGAGAACAGACATCGGACGGTGAAGATGTGAAAACCAAACGTTTCAAGCGCGGGGATGTATCTAAGGACAAAGACGATGGCAAGGCGAAGACAGAACGTAGCGGCAGCGAGACTTCGGAGGAAACCAGTCCTCGATCAGAAAAGAACACGAAAGAACACTCCAAACCTCAGGAACCGCCCAAGCCAGACTACATCCACGTTAGAGCGAGGCGAGGCCAAGCCACTGATAGCCACAGTCTGGCAGAAAGGGTGAGTTCGTTAAGCGATTCCTACAGTGAACCACTTTGTACCTTGTCTGTGCTAGCGATGTCTACGAACTGTGTGAAGCGTCTAACCAACGAACATACGGAGACTGACTCTCATTCCCCCATCAAAATGCAGGTGCGTCGAGAAAAAATAAGTGAGCGCATGAAGTTCCTGCAAGACCTGGTGCCAGGCTGCAGCAAGGTGATTCATTATTCCCACTCATGATTCCTTTGGTTAGTTGTCTTAGCGCGGCAGAACGTCTCCCGTACCGAAGATACTAGTGACTTTGTGAAATCATGCTGCTGTAATCTAAACGGGAGTGGTTCTTTCTGCGACGCACAGGTCACGGGGAAGGCCGTGATGCTTGATGAAATCATCAATTACGTGCAATCCTTGCAGCGTCAAGTTGAGGTAACATCCTTGTGACTCGATCGTTCGTGTGTGGTAGCTAAGTACCTACGGAATCGATCCTCGGAACATTTCTAGTAGCAGGCTTCTCTTGTATTCTGCATGTGGTTCCTGACGCTCAATTCTTAGTCCTTCGGTAGACTGTAAATTATAATCTCACGGTGCCTGATTACTGGATATCTCGTTTTCTGATTACAGTTTCTTTCGATGAAATTGGCCGCCGTTAATCCACGCCTAGACATCAACATAGAGAGCTTACTTGCTAAAGAGGTAATTCAACGCGCGGTCCAGCTTATCGCCGGTTGTTTTTCGTGGTCAACCTATCGCTCAGTTTATCAACTCATCGTGCACGGTCAGAGTCCCAGCGAACGGACGGACGGACTTACAGACTGTCCGTCTGTTTAGGCTGCTCGTGTCCTCGGGTGGGAATCGAGTGTTTCTAGAATGCGTGCTGTTCCCCGGAGGATGGATAGATGTATTGTTGATAGTGGTGGTGGTGGTGGTGTGGTACGTGCAGGTTTCTCGATCCCAAGGAATGATAATGGGACCTGAGACGTCGTATCCTCCTCAACTTCATCCCCAGCATCATCCCCAATTACAGCATGGTGTACCATGTGGACTGGAATACCCAGTTCAGTCACTGGGGAATCCCTCACAGGTGGCTCTCAGGAGATCCATAAGCGCCCCCATGCCCGCGTTGATCCCTCGCGAAGACGGATTCGCGGATGGCGTGCCTCCGGTATGGGATATGCGCACGCACCGGATTCCTTTTCTTCTCGTACCTCTTTTGAGTCGAGTTGAGTGACTGATGTTGAAATGTAGGCAGAACCTCCTCGAGATGGGTTTCGCCAACTGACTACTTAACCCTCACCGTCGCTCTGCAGGGTGTTTGGGATGAGGGTGAGCTGCAAAGCATTGTGCAAATGGGTTTTGGGCACCTTCGGTCATTGTCATCTCAGGCACTACTACATGGTACTGTCACTCAGTTGCTTCTGTGTTCACTTGATCTCTCTGTGTGTTGATGTTCAACCGACCAGCCATTCCCTGCTTGAAATCTTATTAACTGAACTGACAAATCGCGTGTCTCATTTTTCAGGTCAACTTCCACCTGGACATATGAAGATTGAGCTATGATAGCGTACCTGATCTTCCCTTTTGTGTTTAATGTGCTTGAGCTGGAAATACGAGAAAACTTTACGACAATATAGAGAATTTGGGAAGTACCTGGCGCGGAGTTCTGGCATGACATCTATTGGCGATGATGTCGTCAGAGCGCGTGTGAATCTAGTTCGTCTTCTCAGTCTTCACAGTTCCCGACATATCGAGTGAAGCCACCAGAAACTTATGATCTCCGTCAGTGTAAAATAGGACGGGAGTAAGTCACGGAGTGATGTTTTTGGGAAATGTGGAGTGGGATTGTGACACCTGAGAGGTTTGTACCAGACTGTCACATATCTCCATCATCTTTTACGATAGAGCTTGGAGAGAGTGCTTTAGAAGGGTGCTGCTCCCCTTGGGTCCTAAAGCAATGGAAATCAAACCATTTATCAGGGGCCGTTAAGCTAAGCTGGTATGTACTGGTATGTGGGAATGATCCAACAATTTCTCTAGGCGAAGTTGCATACTGTAATACTATTTACTACTACTAAGACCTAACATTCTACATGTTTGCTCTAGTAACCTACCAAGTAGTCCACTCTTCACCAAACTGTATATCACCCGAACGGTTGCCCTTTGTGGTCATAAGTTCTTTTTCTTATGTATCTGAGTTTGTCTTGTACTCTCTCTCTCTCTCTCTCTCTCTCTCTCTCTCTTCTCTTGACCTTGGTGAATATTTTATTGTAGTATGCTCTTGACGAGCAGATCAATCTAAGATTACGCCCTACATTATCAAGATTGTCCCCCTCCAGCAATTCGACCCGGCTCAGCTGGTCACCAGCTCCACTCCCGTTCACTATTCTCGGAACCTTCTCCTGTCGTCACTACCTGTTCACCTCGTTCCACATGACTTGTCTCGTTCGCTAATACTCGCTATTATGTCCGGAGGTGTTGATCTTGTCAGGAAGAAGTTCAATTTCTAATGTTTAGTTCTAGCAATTGTGGGAAAGAGTAGTTTATCAGAAGAAAAATATTGCATTGGATAACTTAAAATGATTACAGATATCTTTTACTGAGTAACTGGGATCAAAATAGATAGCGTGCATGATATGTATTTTAATTATTTATTATGTATAAAATTTATATTTTGATATCAGTAAAATAAATTTGTTTTAGGAGATTTCTGTTGATAGCATTTGTCGATTATTGATACTTATTCATTCTCAATACTTATCTAGACGGATGAGAATACTTATGTAGAAGATAGACAATTTGTTGACTAGGAGTAATATTCTTATCATCACTTTTCGAGAGTCAATAATGCGGAGCAAATTTTGTGGATGAAATGATGTTCAGCATCTAACCTGATAAATTTTTCAAGTCTCTTTGCATTTTCCAATTCTAAGTGCGGTGCCATTGGTTTGTAGATTTTAATTTCTATCATTTTTAAAATATTTCACATGTTAACATTTTGTAACCTGTCCCAAGTATGTTCCAGTCTGTTTACGTGATTTTAAGTGCATTACAAAGTTCTCATCCAACCAAACATTTTGAACCTTTACTCAATGTAAAGAGGTGGGTAATGATTGAGTTACAAACATTGTAATTATGGTCAAACATTGCATAACCTATGCTCCCACAATTAACGTTGGAGAAATGAACCACTTTGAGTCATTCGATGTTATATAATTGATTGGTTGTTTGGTGAATAGACGCATTGGAAACAAATTAATTCATGTGATTGTTATAGCCTCATTGGACTGAGCTTGTGATTATAAAGATTTTGTGTTTTGACATGGCATGTGTTTACATAACACTCATTGACATGGCAAGATGCTGAAGATATAAATTGCTAGCTACACATGCTGACTTGATACAATGATAATGTGATAAGGAGATGAGGGTTATGAGTGTCACTTGAAAACGTGCATCATACTGCATTGTGAAGTGACATTTCACAACATGGACTTAATTTTTAAAGTGATACGTCAGCTGAAATGGGGTGCTTCCTACGAGTACTTAAGATAATCGGGCGATAAAGATGTTTTGAGAATTTGAGTTTTAATGACATGATGCTGCATATTATCATCATGTTTATCAAATCGAGCCAGAAATGATGAGCTGACAGTCTGGGTGGATAGGTGATCCATTGATCACTTCCAGATTTTTGTTGTACACAAAGCTTACCGAGAAGTGATCCTTTGATCACTCTTGGATCAGCAGGAGGAGCCCCGGCTAACTCCGTGCCAGCAGCCGCTGAATTTTGATATTCTTGGAACGAGAGAGATCTTTGTCGAGACGTGATCAGTTAGAACTACTACGTTGTCGTGTCGTGGATCAGATGGAAGTTAGTTCAAAGGTGCATATGGTGCGATGAAACTGACTATCCTCGTAGAGATTGTGGTGACTTCACCGAAACGTTATGACAACGCATCATATTCTAGAAGGACGAGAAGATGGCATTGAAAGATACGAGAGATCTCATTCAAACCGATTTTGGGAAGAGAGGTATGAGGAAGTTGGTAGAGGAATATTTAGTTATGCACAACGTTGAGATGATCAATGCTTCAATGTATGACGTAAAGGTTGCAGATTAGAGGGAGGATTTCAAGAAGCAGATAAAGAAAAACAAAATCTGATCGTCTGTTGTCTCTACGCTACAAAAGGAGAAAATGTCAACGGAGACATTGTTGAGAACGACGACGACGATCCGTGGAGCTACGAGATGAGATGATCTAGTCGAGTTGTTGTCAGTACATGTCTATATTGCAAGAAGTCAACATGAGGTGTTGATGGAGGAGAAAAGAAGACGAGAGGTTGAAGATGCAAGGGAAGGGACCTCTCCAAGAGACAAATGCGAGGATAAAGAAGAAATAGAAGAAGGAGATGGTGCTTATATGAGAAGTCTTGACAAGAGGTTAGTAGTCAAGACTTTTCGATCGAGGATGCTCCTTCTTCGTTGAAGGAGAAGAGAAAGGAGCAGCCAAGAGAAAATGATAAACTGACTGTACACAAGTTGTAGTCCGACATCGAGGCTGCTACGAGATATGAAGAGAGTTCTCGAAGAGAGAATTTTGAATGCGAAGGTTGAACTTATCTTGAGGGAGGTTCTAGGAATAGCAAATGAGAGTTTCATGATGTCATTATCGACATCATTAACACAAACGACATATGATCGAGGAAGCATGCTCTTGACACGAGAATATCCTCCGGAGAGAAGAGAGAGCTTGCAAACTATGATGCATATCCGACGGAGGAGGATAAGAGTCAAAGTCGAAAGGTATATTTTGAAGACGAGGAAGAGGTCGTGAAGCAAGGTTCCAGTTACTACAACCGTAGTCATTGGGCTCGCATGACTACTGAAACTCTCGTCAGGATAGGAGATCCCGAAGAGCCTATTGTTGCATGACCGACCATGGATCAGAGCTCAATATTATATCAAAGGATCTCTACAAGAAGAGGAGATGGTCCATTGACATGGAGCATGGATGGATGATCAGGGCAGCGAACAACACCCGTGGAGATCTTTATGGTGCTTGACCGGATGTTAAGGTGCGGATTGGTGATGTTACAACGGAGCGAAACTTCTTCCTGCAGAAGACAACACTGTATCTACTTATCCTCGGTCAACCATACATCATGACGATGAGAATGAAGAAGAGGGTACTTGACGACGGATCTGTGTATGCTCGGATTCAGAACCAAGATGGAAAGAGAGCAGTGTAGTTCTTAATTGTACTTGCTAATCATGAGCATTATCGTGATCGCTTGAGAGAGAATCCGCTTCCAAGGGTGAGTGAGGATTTTGAAGATTTTCAGAGGGGCCACTATAGAGCGAGATTGTAGTGGTAAGAAAGAAATGATACTCTCGTCGAAAGATGAAAGTGTCTTTTGTACATGATTCACATGATTTTTGAAGAGTGAGACCGTTGTATGTAGAAGCTTGAAGGATTAAGAAGAAAAGATAAAATGCATTTGTGTGAGGTTGAAATGGATTTGCGAGAGTGTGGAGAATTTGATGAATGTGAAAGGATTTTGGGAGTGTACGAGGAGGATGGATTGGAAGATCCGTTGAGAGATCATGTCAGTTGGGTTGGGAGACGAGGATGATATCGTGGAGATTCACTCGAGAGAACTTTACTCGCTTATCAAGCAGTTTTGTGCATCAGAAGTTAGAGTAGAGACGAACTACAAAATGGTGGACAAGAAGATGAAGCCAGTTGCGAGACCTCTATTAGACGATAAAAATCAGCAGATGGAACGAGCTTCGAGAGAAAAGAACTTGTAGGATCATATGAGAATTGGGTACATGTTCATAGAGAAAACTCTCAAGGAGTTAAAGATTGCACTAGATGGTTCTCTTTGACTAGAAGAGGTGGAAAGCTTCAAGGAGATGCTTTCCTACATGAGAAAAGCATTTGCTTTTGGATCGCACGAGATCGGTTGTGTGGATCAGTATGAAATGATTCTAATGATCATATTTACTATACTACATGTACCTTGGAACCTAAGGCTGAGGAGGCTTTAATACTCGGGAGGAGGCAGAGAGCTTGAATCAACTTTATCTCGGTATACAAATGTTAGTTTATATTATTTTTGATACGATTGGGAAGCTTACTACAAAAGCATTTTTAGTGAATCCAAAATCACATCATTTGGAGCTACGGTTGGGCTACGGTTCAAAGTTGTCTGAGTTTTAGGTGTAGTTTAGAAAAAGCTTGCGCTTGCAGAGACCTTTTGATTATGGTGTTGGCTATGGAGTAAGTTGACTATGAAAGTGGTATCTCGAGAAAGCATACAAAACCGTAGAACGTCTTCGGTTGTTATCTTGTCTAAGGACATCATATTGAAGTGATCTTTGTATCATGCGAAAGTTAACTTCAGAGGATTTCGGATGTCGAAAGAATCATTACATTTGGAGCTACAGAGACTAAGAAACAACATGACAAAGTTGGAGGACTTTTTAGAGTTTCTAGGAGCAAAACATCAGTGTCCGCCGAAGGTTTTGTCTTACAGCTTGGGCTTTGAAGTTGGTTGGGGGTCGTTTTGGTATGATTGGAAAGTTAACTCAAAGGACTTTCCAACATAAAAAGTTTCACTGGATTTGGAGGGTAGATATGAGAGAACTGAATGGTCACAGCTGTATTGTTTAGGGAGAAAAGCCCGCACTCACTTGAGCTTTTTGCTTACACATCTAGGCAGAGAACTTGAACATCTTTATCTCGGTCTACAAATGTTAGTTTATTTTATTTTTGGTACCATTGGGAGCTTACGACAAGAGCATTTTAGTGAATCCAAAGTCACATCATTTGGAGCTACGGTTGGGCTACGGTTCAAAGTTGCATGAGTTTTAGTTGTAGTTTGGAAAACTCTTGCGCTCATAGAGACTTTTTGATGATGCCGTTGGCTAGGGAGATCAGTTGACTGTGAAATTGATATCTCTGGAAAGCATACAGAACTGTAGAACATCTTCGGTTGTTATCTTGTCTAGGGACATCATATTGGAGAGATCTTTGTATCATGCAAAAGCTAACTTCAGAAGGTTTCGGATGCCGAAAGAATCATTACATTTGGAGCTACAGAGAGGAGGGAACAACATGACAAAGTTGGAGGACTTTTTAAGGTTTCTAGGAGCAAAATATCCGTGTCCGTAGAAGGTTTTGTCTTACAGCTGTGGCTTTGAAGTTTGGTTGGGGTCGTTTTGGTATGGTTGGAAAGTTAACTCAAAGGACTTTCCAACATAGAAAATTTCACTGGATTTGGAGGGTAGATATGAGAGAATTGAATGATCACAGCTGTATTGTTTAGGGAGAAAAGCCCGCACTCACGTGAGCTTTTCGCTTACACATCTAGGGACAAACTTTGAAGGGAAATAACGTTGTCTACAGAGTTCGGTTTGAGACGTTCTTGGTACCATTGGATAGGTACCAAGAATTTCCCTACGAGCGTGGCTGTTTTGCAAGTTCAGGTTGGGGTTGAGCCTCCGCGCTCGTTGGAGATAGAGTTGATTTCAGTAACTTTGAAGGGACGTAGTAGTGTATAGGGAGCTTGGTTTGAGGTGTTCTTGGTATCTTTCTGAAGCATTTTGCAAAGGTTTTCCAACGAGACACTAAGTACTTGATTTGGATTTGAGAGGAGAACACTGTTTGAGGTAGCAAAGGAAAGAAGAAGTTTAAGGTTCAACACTTGGAGAAAATTTAGAAAGCTATACTTTGTAAAAACTCGACATCCAGACCTCATTTTGCAGTGTTTGAGGTACGGTTGGATAGCGTTTCACGACTACTATGTGTTGAGATTATTTATTTTAGCTTTTCAATGAGGTTACAAATACCATAAATTTGATCAAATTTTCAGATGTAAATAAACGACAAGTTTACACTTAGAAGGGTTGTTTTGTGTGGTTGCGCATTCCGCGACACATCTTCTTACCTACAGTAGATCTCTACAGCTTGGAACCTCTTGTTTTCCTAAACAACTTTCATGTACAAAATTTGTAGGATATGATAACGTGCTAAAAGATGTTGTCAAACATAAAAGTGATCTCTCCAGAACCTTCTAGCTGTGATCGGTTGTGAGACTGTTGCGGCTAGGACTCTCTAGGGATGGACGTAAGAATTTCTCTAGCAAACGTTGACACTTAGTAGAGACAATTCTGAGTACACACTCTCTCTAAAACTTTGTAGGATGGTAGACTGCTCTCATAGGTCTCATAGGTTGTGAACTCTGAACTCTCTCTAGAAAATAGATTGCAAGATATGGGCAAATTATCGTGAAACATGTAAGTTTCAATGCCGTAGAAGCTTCAACTAGCTATACCTTGACCTCTGAGGTTTAGGTCAGCATGAAAATTTACTCACATCAGAAAACACATTCACTGAGCACACTTACATGAGATTGGGACCAGGTTCATCCACAGAAACAAAGAAATGCTTGAGAATTCTCAAATGTGTCGCCATTTACTCACAATTTGTACACCTAAACTTCAATTGGTCGTCTCTTGACCTTCTCATGTCCAAATAACTGCAAATTAGGACCACCCTCACCAACTCGACCAGGTCCAACCTTACCTTGATCTTCCTCAGATAAAATCTACAGCGATATATATGACTACTCGAATACGAACATTCAGAAATTGAGTAGTCCACAATTATCAACTCATAGAGAGCTTTTCAGTCTCTCTTAGATCACTCGCAGCATGTGTTCTATGGCTATTTGAACATGTATACTCAGAAACCGACTCTTTTTATTTCAATCATTGGTATCTTCCTCACTCTGAACTCAAATCAGACGATCGTTGAGTCTGAAGTCATCATCGAGAGATTTTCAAACCCACCTCGATCTTCCTCAGATCAATCTACAACGTGTTCTATGGCTGCTTGAATATGCATACTTAGAAATTGATTACTCTAATTTCAATCAAAAATATCTCTGTCCTCTTGACCTCAAATAGATATATTTTTTATTTAGTGCACCAACCAGCGAGAAGAGCTTTCTAGCGATACCTTGAACTCCTCAAGGTCATCTATGTAGCGACCGTGAGGTTGATTTGAAAGCTAGGGAATACTTTTGGAATATTCACCAAAACTAACCTACCAATGAAAATTCAAAGTCTAAGTTTATGTGTCTAGTAACCTACATAGCCATCTTTCGTCATAATAAATGTATTTTTATTCATCTAAGTCATTTACAACTATAAAATACTTATCGGTGTATATGAAAGCCTTGACAAGAAAATCTACCTACTTGTTGCAACTTAGCTAAACTACTAGTTACAAGAAACGTCAAGGTTGGCTATTCACATAGTACACTAAGGTACAATGCACCTTCTATAGTTACGTAAATGTGAACATACTGAAGCATCCTAACATGTGTCTCGACCTTCTGCATGAAATACACGTGTATGTCGAAGTATGCTAAAGACACCGTAATAATCACTTACTTAACATATCTCCACATGATTGATCCGTATGTATAGAAATAGACGTTCCATCAAACTTATACATGATAAACGCATGTACAACACGATACCGCTCATTGAGTTCTTTACAATATCTTCGTTCATGGAGCATCGAGAGAACATATGTACTAATTTCATGAGATTTTATAAATATGTGTTTTCACTCGTGGATATATCTTAGAACGACAGAATTCGGCAGAAGACATCCATGGATTGCATGAATGTCCACAAGAAGAGTTGACGAGAGGACCGCATAGGTGGATGAAGAGACAAGCAGCCACAATATTCATGGATGTTTAGAAAGAGAGAGGTGGGTAGGAGAAGAACACTTGAACAAGAAAAGTCATAATCGTTTGAAGGCATCCATGTATTGCATGGATACCACTAGCTTGTTCAATCTTAAACATGTGGTCATCCATGAATTAATGAACGGAAAACCATGGAATCATGGTCATCCATAGATTTAATCAGTATATTAGTAATTTATTGAATTTTATTTATAAAAACTTGTAATTTTCTTATTTTCATTATTATTTTTTGGAATAGAAATCCCATATGAATCAAATATGTC
Source organism: Asterella californica (assembly GCA_036924285.1). NCBI lineage: Eukaryota > Viridiplantae > Streptophyta > Marchantiopsida > Marchantiales > Aytoniaceae > Asterella > Asterella californica. The sequence goes on from JAYKYS010000013.1 coordinate 3,525,181, forward strand.
TTATTTTCCCTAGGCTTTCAATATGTATCACTAGATATTTAAATGTTTTTGAGGTTGAATCACCTTTTTTTCCTAATAAGCCCCCGTAACATGGATTAGGACATTTTTTAATATTTAAAATTCATATAATATAAGTTTTCTAACTAGCTTTTGAGGTTTGGGTCTTTAGTGCAAGAAGAAGAAATGTTGCTCGGGAGGTCATTTCATGTCTATGACCAGAAGACTATCTCATTCAAAGATTTTTGTCTGAATTATTATTTAATTATTACTACTTAATTGATGACTATCTGGTTAAATTATTTAATTCTATACTGAATGAAGAGATTTTAAAATTATAACAAAAATAGAAAATATTATATTAGATATGATGTAATTGCGATATATGTATGGTATTTATATACTAATACTTTCTATATTATTTTACATTGTACTTTATAAGTTATATACTGATATAATATTTCCTTTAATAAAAAAGTTTTATTTGATCCTTGTTAATTTTCATTGAATTTATAAAAAGTAACTTTTGAGAAAATTTTATTCAAAATTTTGATTTTGAATAAATTGAATATAATAAAAGTAACTCAAATTATGAATACATATGCATTTGCAAACAAGATATTATATCTAGATGTCATAATAAAACGTATGAAATAACCTGAAATTCTTAAAATGTCTTATTATATCTTAGTTGAGTTTGTAATATATATCACGTTGCATAGAAATATATAAATTTATTTTATTTAAAAATAAATGATACAAAAGAATTCAAAAGAATTAGACATAATACTTGAGTTTGCAAAACTTCTACAGTATGAAAAATGAAGGTCTTGAAAGTTTCAAGTTTTATTGAAACTCATTATATAAGGGAGTCAAAAAATAAAAACACTTAATGAGCTAAAATCTTTAAAACATTAACAGAGCTAAAATAATGAGGGTCAAAACAATGATGAATGCCTCACATGATACTCAACTCCATATAGATTATTATGGAACGATCTCATTCGTAACGTTGTAGTGTCGTGGACTGACTCTTACCTGAAAATTTATTTTTGATATTTATTATTATCGCTCCAAAGAAGCTCATAGGACTAAAAATGAGTTTTTATACACAACTCAGGATCTTCACTTTCGTAACATCAACTGGTAGAGCTCTTTGTCAACTTCATCTACTTCATTTGAACGCCTAGTGGTGAAGTTACGAGGTTCGGAAGATGAGAAGATCAAGATGGGCTCTAGCTTACTATTGCTGATCGAGTATTTGTGATTCTTGGCGCTATACTAAGGACGCAAGGGGCATGCTTGTTCATTATCTATGAGAAACTTCACGTACGAGATTGACTTAAAAGGGCAGCTTAAGGGGTTAGCTTGCACCTGTGATCTGTCGACGGACGATTCGGGAGATTTGGAGGTCCATTGCAAACGTGCAAGACGTCATTGGGGTCAGATCTGTGCAGGCTACGCACTAGTTAAGACGGTTTGTGAAGAGGTCGATCAAGGAGTGTGTTCTGAGAGAAATCGAGATGCATGGAAGAGATTTGGAGTGCTTCAGTGATCAGTGAAGGAGAGTTAGACCGTTCGGGCTGTTTTGGAGTCCAAACTTGTTGTCTTTGGATCCATCGGGATCAAAATGCCGAGTTCTTCAGGAAATTGAAGATGAATATGAAGTTTCATTGGACGATTTGGGAGTTCTTGGTGAAATTGGCTGGCAGAGAAACGCTTACGTTAGTATTTCATCGCTTGTGACGTGAGGTTCGATTGTTCTTCGTGATTAGTGTGTCAAGTTTTTTGTTCTTGGTGTCTATGCGATCATGGAGTCTTCACTTACACATAGGAGAAGATCGTATGTGGATTGGATTGTTGGTTTGGGTGTAGTGAGCGAGTTTGAGCCGCAGGGAGTCGATTTACGTCAGTTTTTTGCTTTTTGCGACCAAATTTCTTGTGTGGTTTTGTGAGGGGAACTCAAGCAACTTGTTTAGAGTCTCGTTGGGTTCAGGGTAGCTCAAACTACCTATCAGAGAAGATGGATCTCAGATCAGGCGATTCGTTTGGACGGTGTGCGTGGTTCTAAGCCGCAGGGAGGAGTTTTTGAAGGTTCGATCACCTACGATAAAAAATCAGGTGATATCGGCTGTCCGGAGTCGAATTTAGGAGTACTTGGAGCCAACGGAGTCAGGAAGGAAGGCCTTATCCTGACTCCGTTGAAGATCGTTAGGCGAAAGATGAAAGTTTCTAGATAGACCTTTTTCGGTTCCTTCGCTACAATTTTTGTTTTTTGAGTTCGTTGGAGTTCTAGTTGGTTATGTACAGATTGTGGTAGCTAGCTTTAGCTAAGAGCTTGTACATGGATGTTGTTTGGACTTGGGTTTGAATCGTGTGATGCTGGTGCATCTGCATGTTGGTTTTAGATATAAATAACTTCAATCATAAATGTAACATGCTAAAGCTGAATAAATACATCATGCAAAGATGATACTTCCTCCTACCAGTATCTCAAATGTTTATTACAGTGAACGAGTTGTGTTTGACAAAAGAACACAAGTGATACTTCTATCTCAGCTCGTAAGCTATGTACATCCCAGACTTTTACTTCCGAAGGAAAATATCTCTTGTTATAATCATCAAATATATCACCGAGTGTAAATATAAAACAAGATGAAATTTTAAAAGAGAATACCAAGAGAAAAATGTTTTAGGGTCTAGCTACTCTAGCCTGCGTAATAGAAGTATCAAGAACTTGAATTTAGTGCTCGATGAGTTGTGGAAGAGGTTTAGCTATAGAACCTCTAACATGTAGTATGTAACATTGTTACATTAGGGATTCAGAGGCTGAAGGCATAATCTTATTTGAAGCTACTTATCTTAAATTGTAATGGCTATGCAGATGACACGATATGCTACTTTAAAGATGACCTAACGATAATCTGTTTCATAGTTCACAGTTGTTCTTAAGTTTGAAACAGTCTTAGAACTTAAGATAAATGAAGAAAAATCCACCTTAGCCTAATAGAATCCACCATTGTATAAGGCTTCGCTCTTTCAATCCCCAGATTCCCCACACCAACCAATGTTCATAACTTCATACAACTGGTTAATCAGAAGAAAATCAGAGAAATTATTAGACACTATGGTATAGCACGAGATATGCATATGCATGAGTGAGTCATGAATTGCGAATTAGAAATTACTAGAAATTTTAGGTTTTAACTTTATTAGATATAAACTGAGAATTTATCAGTCATGGACAAAGTCACCATTGTTAAATCTTACATTGTTTTGAACTATTGTTCTGGCATCGCAAGTCTCATGTCCCCAAAAATTAAGCACAATCCAAAGAATCCAAATGATGTTATGGAGTTTCTTCAAACTAACCAACTTGTTGAAAGTGAAAGATCAAACAGACATTATTCGCCATGGACTAGAGAAGTATTTTGTGCAGTTATATCCATGGTACTCCAAAGTTGCTAGACTTCAAATTTCACCACACATATTAAAGTCCTTCATACTCAATGGATAACGCAAGCACTCATGAATCCATCTAAGATGTGAACAACTTTATCTCGATATTTTTCATATTTTCTAGCTAATGGATCATATTTAGTGAATGATCCGACTGTTGTTTATGTGATAAACTCAATCAGGTGACTCGAAAACTTTCCTTAAAAGTTAAAACTTGGCTAGAAAGATTTGAATCTCAGGTAAGAAACCTATGAATGAATTTCCAAGACTAGCTTCGTAATTAGGATAGTCTTTGACTGGTAGGTAACAACATATTGCGACTAAAGGATCACTTATATTGGATTTTGGCTAGATTGTGAAACTATTCAGTAATAAACATATTTTCTGGTTTCAGAAATTGCAAAGACTATCCAGATTCTAACCTTGATTGTATCTGGAGATGCAGTTATGATGCTTTACGCAGTAACATGTGACTTAATGAGTGATAATTTTTTGATATAATAGGGGTTTCAAACATAGAGGTCCGTAATACACAGACTGACTTCGCGGCAAGGTCCATTGGATCATCCACGGATGTCCAACAGACCAAGGCAGACCTGATTGGACGAGTCTATGAAATGCACCGACAGAATTTTTATCATCGTCTTGCAAAACTAAAATCAAACTATTTCAAATAATCATTATTAGCTGAGACCACCAAAGAACAACGCATATGCATACGGGTTACAAGAAAACTGTAACAGGTGCCATGAACTACTTGCGACCGTACTATTTTCACTGCGTAGAAACTGAAATGAGTGAACTCTTTAACTCCAGTAACTGTGCAGTAGTTACAACTGCAAACGTGAACGGCCCCTCAGTCAGGAGTGAGTGTTTGATGCAAGCACGAAACTTTAAGTTAATGGCAGTAAACTTCATTAAGTGAATGGATATATTTACTTAATATCTTGTTCATAAAATCTTGCATTCCTTTATAGAGTTTTAGCATCCTTAGCCTTTATTTACGAAATTTCATCGACTAATACTTCAAGGCTTGAATTATAAGGTTAAGGTTACGGTTTTCTGTTAAGTTCCTGATAATCAAGTCATGGGTCTAAGCCCAGGTTTACGCGTGACAAACCAATGTAAAAATGGAGTTATTTATCAACTCTTTACATATATAGTACAAACAAGATCATAATAACAATCACAGCTGATCCGTTCAGTATGGAGAGATAGACGTAAAACTCGGGAGGACTAATCATAAGGATCGATGTTGCTGGAGCCAATCCGAGCCTTCGTTCCCTTTTTCTCTTTTGTTCCTTTTGAATATGATCACGTTGCTATTGTACTTTGCTTTTCATGGCATTTCTTTCGATGGAGCTCAGGTGCTCAGTATGCTGGAGGAGTTGAAAACTATCTCTCTCACTACACTACATACCTCTGCTACAACCATATCAGCAATCTTATACGAACTTCATCTTTGACATCTCGAAAAGTCTGACGACCGATTCTACCTGAAATAACATTACAAGCATTCCTGAACCCGGACACTTCATATGTACCAACCTCAAAGTTGATGTCAAGTCATATGTTTCTGCATATGACTTGACAGTGATCCCGACCTCAGTTCAGACACTTGAATGGATTGCCTTGCCTTTGTCAGTGATTGTCGTGAGTTACTACTGTACTACCTTTCAGTTCTGCTCGTCCAATCTTTCCCTTGCCATTTCTACTTTCTGACTGCATGATACTTTAAGTGACCTCAACTACTGTAGATCTAGCATAAGTGGCCCATCAAAAAAGTTGAATTATATCAATAATACCTCACACCACCGCGATTCTTCTTGACTCCGGAGTCCGCACAGTTGTCATCATCGACGGAATGTCCCTGAAACTAAGATTCCTTCTGCCAGACTTTTACCCGTTTCATAAATGCAGTGATTCCGGGAGAAGATTCTGAACGAGGAACGGCAGAATATAGTGAAACCAGGATAATATAACCGCGTTCAACAGGTAGTCGTTGATTCTCGAGAATCATACGACTGCAACTTGATGATAAATGTTTTACTAATTACATTTTCGGTTTTATGTTTATATGACGAAAAGTGAATGATACTTTCCAGATTTGTTGCTTTTCTGAATACATGCATGGACTGAGAATCATGTAATAATCTAAACAAGATAAATCATAAACACGTTAATTACATCAGTCACTTCGTCATTTCGTCAGAAAAGAAGCTCGATAAGTCGACCGATCCTTTGTCAAAAGACCTCTTGAGTGTATGTCCTTAAGAAAAACCTAGTATCTGAAAATACATAATCTTCTTACTGGTACTCGTGCGACATAAAACTTTTAGACAGCTTGTTATAGTACAAGATCCCTTCTTGCACGCAGTGGAAAGTAACTCTTGGGGGTAGTTTCCAATGGTTTCTCTAGAGTGTACTCAAATCCTGATAAATGTGAAAGACAAGTTACGGATCCTTTACTTTTTGCTCTACTCTATAGGGCGATTGGCATCAATATTAAACTCCACATTATGACGTGGAAGTAAATAAAACTAACGTATCAATGGAAGTTGAGTAAAAGAATATAACAGTACTTAAGATAGATATAAGGAGGACCATGAGAATAACAGGTCTTTTTCTGAAGTTTTCTAAGAGACTACGGTAGTCGAGAACCAGAACTTCACAACCTTAGTAACTCAATATTCTTTCAAAATACAAGAATTTAAGTTTTGCTAAAGAATAAGAGCTTTAAAATTCTTTCACATTTCATATGAAGTTTAACATAAACTCAAAAAAAGAGATCTTATTGAGTAAGATTCAAGTCATCCTGCGCAAAGTGATTATAGTCTTGTATTCGGTCGACATTCGCTTGCAGAACACGTTCTATGGCTGTTTGAACATGTACACTCAGAAATCAACTCCAGTCACTTCAGTCGTTGGTATCTTGCTCACTTTGAAATCAAATCAGACTATCGTTGATTCCACAGTCATCAACTCATCAAGAGCTTTTCAATCCCATCTCAATCTTTCTCATATCAAATCTACAATGCAGTTTTATGACTGTTTGAATACATACACTCAGAAATTGACTACTCAAACTTCAATGAGATATATCTCCATCTTCCTGACCTCAAATTGACAGATTTACAATTTAGTGCATCAGCCAGTGAGAAGAGATTTCCAATGATATACTGGACTCCTCAAGATCATCTCTGTAGCAACCGTGAGGTCAATTTGAAACCTAGGGGGTACTTTTTGATTTTTTACCAAAATAACCTACCAATGGAAATTAAAGATCTAAGTTTCTATCTCCTAGTGACCTACATAGCCATCTTTGGCCATAATAAACTTTTTTTGTTCATCTAAGTCATTTACAACTATAACATACTTGTCAGTATAAATGAATACATTAACAAGGAAAACTACCTACTTGCTGCAACTTAGCTAAACTAACAATTAAAAGAAATGCCAACTCTGGCTATTCACATAATACATTAAGATACAATGGACCTTCTAGAAGTATATAAAAGTGAACATATTGAAACATCTTAACATGTATCTCATTGCTTTTTGCATCAAAAACACACGTGTATGTCGAAGTATGCTAAAAACACCGCCGTAATCATTTATTAAAATCTCCACATGATCGTCGCATACAGAAACAGACGTTCCACCAAACTTGATCGACGCATACAGAAACAGACGTTTCACCAAACTTGTACATGATAAACCATGTACAACACGACACCGCTCATTGGATCTCCTTACAATATCTTCGTTCATGGAGCATTGAGAGAACATATGTACTAATTTCATGAGATTATATAAATATGTGTTTCACACGATTAGAAAGCTTGAGAGGGTTAAGACATATTAGCACATAGATACGAGCGGATAAGATGAAGAGATAAAAACGTTTGAGGCCCTGGAGGATTCATGGAGAGCATCAATTTCTTCAGCAGTAGGTGTGGCCTCGAGTGTCACAACTTCCTCTATTGTCAATGTCTTCTCAATCAGCTGTTCTAGTAATGAGTGTAGTTGGTCTCCTCGTATATTCTTGGTGACTTTTCCTCAGTGTAGATGTCTTGGTAGTATCTATTTATCTTTTGTAGGATTTCACTCTCCTCCGTTAGTATAGCACTATCCTCCTTGCGTATGCTTTCGATGGTCTCTCTCCTTGCTTTAGCTTTCACTTGTGCAAAGAAAGTGTTGTTGGAGCATCTCCTACTTACTACTCCTTTTCCATCTCAGCGCATCCTTTTGTTCTAGTTTGCGGATTTTATCTTCCAACTCAACTAGTCTTATCCTCAGTTCTTCTACTAGGTGTAGTGCCATCTGCACCCTGAGTTCGACTAGGTTATGTCTAAGTTGCTCTAGTGTCTTGTCTTTATTCCGCAACTCTATGTATCGTGTCTTAAGTGTCATCCGTACTTCCTCCATTTCAAAGTCCAGCTAACTTGGTGGTCTCTAGGTGGTGCTCTTGAGTTTTCAAACCATTGCTGCTTGATAACTTCTTTGGTTCTCTGGTCTCTTAGTGTCTCCACCTCTACTTTGAAGTACGTCTTTTTTGTGGGTTTTTATCCTTCATCCTCCCTTGTAGTACCAGATGTATCAAGACAAGGTGGTGATCCGATAGCGTGTGTCACTATCATGATCATGCTTATGGACTATTTCCATCCATCCTCCAAACTGACTGATGTAGCAATGATCTAGTCGTGCTTGGTCTATCCATTCTTCGTAGATTGCCTGCCGTGTGTAATGAGGACCTTGCTGTTGGATAGCTAGTTGCCTACTATCTATCAGTTCTAGTTTCAGCATTACTCTACTCCAAGCCTTGTATTCTGACCCATGAAGCACTGCTGTTGGGATTTGAGTCTCCGAGGTCTCTACCATATTAAAGTCTCCTGCAATCATCCATTTTCCTGCCAGGAGGTAATTCTGCTCTATCCAGTTCTATAGTTCAATTTTTTCTGCTCTTTCATTATGAGCATGAATTGATACTATACTTACTACTCTGATGACTGTTTGAATTCTGACCCAACTTAGTTTCTCCTCTCTCTTTCCACTTGCCTCTTCGACTATTATGTGTGGTTTATAGACAATAGCTGCATTACATTTGTTATCACTGTTGTGGCTCGCTTCATACCTTCCACTCGCAAAGAACGCTCCTAGTCTTTGCTTTAGCTTCCATCCTCCGCACTTGACCTCTTGTAAGCACACCACATCCACTTCTTTATGTGTTTGCATTAACAATTATCTAGCTCTTCTTCTTCCAGTCTCGTCAGTGAATCCTTTTGCGTTCCAAGTAATGATTTGGGACATAATCAACACATCTTAACGAGTTTGAGTACCTCTCTCTCCTCCACTTCTTTCAGTTCCTCTTATCACAAGTGTTCTCTCTCTCCCTGCTGTTTGGTTTTGGGCTTGGTTATTCGGATCCTTTTGCGTGTCCGTTGAAGTGTTGTGTAGGTTGTGATATGCACCAGCACTAGAAATGATATGCCTTCTTGACGTTGTGTTGGGTTTCCTCACCCCCTCAGTAGTTTTGGATTTCTCTCACCGCCCACACTCAATCTGTCCGTATTGGAGTGTTTTGGTTGGTATCTGTGGTGTCCACAAATTACAGGATTCACGAATTTTTAAAATTTTTGAGATTAATAACTTGTTTGTATAACTGAAGAAGCGTTGTTACTTAAGATTACGGCTTCCTTAGAAGAAAGACGATTTTATGTGCTGTTTGTAATAAGAAGTTCACTTCTTCGGAAGACGACCGTCTTCCGAGAAGCGTCTTCTCGGCGGTGTCTTTGGAAGACGGAAGATGGCGGAAGACGGAAGATGGCGGAAGACGGAAGACGGCGGAAGACACGCATCTTCCGGAAGACGGCGAACCGCGAAGGCCTAACCACAGATTTTCAAGTAAGAAAGTAGATGTACCTACTAGGTAACACCAAGAAGGTAGGTAGGTCGGGTAAGTCATCTAGGGTCGAAACCCTTAAACTGCGGGGAAGATGCGCAGGAAGCGCATAAGCAGATTTCCAGCTTCTTGCAGCAGGAGCGCATCTTGGTTGAGAAGATCGATTCAAGGGTGATCTTTGAGTGAGGAGGCAGCGAGGTGAAATCGAGTGAGGTTAGGATCGATTCAAAGCTAGCAAGAAGGCAAGATCAAATTGCTGAAGCGCAGGAAGCATAGTGAGTGGAAGGTGTTTCCTGTGAACTCCCGGAAGCTGACATTGGAGGACGGCTTAATCGATTGAGGCGTAGTAAGGAGCTGACAGCGGAAGTAGCTCAGTGGGGTCGCATTGGAGCTGGGACCAGAGCCGGAAGCGCGCGGAAGAAGAAGACAACTCGAGAAGCAGACAGAAGATAGTAGAGGTTCTTCCCATGTTCTTTTCCCTTCCCACTGCTTCTCGCCTTTGTTTGATATCCCCCGCGCTTCCCCAGCGGTTTGCAGGCAACCTGATCGATCAATTCTCCCATCCCTATTTTCCTAATGTGACATTGGGCGCGGAAGTGCTGTCCAATTTCTGTCAGACATCTTCTTGCTTCTTCCCGAGTTCAATTCGAGCTTCCCTACTCCTAGCTCTCAAATTGGAGATCCAGCTATCAATTTCCCTACCCTACCATCCCTCTACTCCCGAAACCTTGAACAGAAGACGCTTCAGAAGATTGGAACATCTTCAGAAGACTGTCTTCGAAAGACGCTTCAGTAGCTTGACTGTCTTCGGAAGTCGACAGTACACAATTCGTATCAAGAGTGGATTTGCTTTGCTTTTGTGTTAAGAGAGGCTTGGTATGAATTCCGAGTGGCTTGGTGAGTTGTTTTGTTATTTCGAGAAGTTGGAAGTCGGGAACTAGGCCTGTGCCTCCCGGTCTTCCAAGCTTCTCAAATCCACATCTTCCTAGAGAGACTAGAAGACTGGTAGGGCTGGCAAAATGCACGAGAAGACGTGAGGGTCCATTTCAGGTCTCTTCTGTCCGACCCATAGCAACCCATTCCTTCTTCTTCCCGAACTTAAGAGAGAGTCGTGAGAAGTCTTGCTGGCAGAATCTGGAGAGAATGGTCGAGGATCATGTCTTCCCATCAAGCAGCAAGCTTCTTCTGAGTGTGAGAAGTCAGAAGAACAGAGTGCAAATGTCTTGAGTCCGTTGTGAGGATAGATTGAGCGTCGGAAGAAGAAGACAGGTGAGACCAGTGAAGAGAAGCCTAACTTTGGGAGGTCTTCCGAAGAAGACATTGAATCGGAAGCTGTCTTGGGAGTCTTCCCAGAGGCCACTGTCACCGCAGGAGTCCGCAACCATCTTCTGAACATGTTATGCACTCTATGTTTCGTGAATCTTGTATCTTCTGATAGGAAGTAGGATGTAATGCAAGGTGGGTTGTCTTCTTGGTAATCCATGCGAGGCCTTGCTTAGTTAGGATTGTTTAGATATAGCTCGGAAGGCGAGAGCTATCTAGGAAGCATTGTTAGAATCCCGGAAGACGGAGTAGCTGTCTTCTGGAAGACTAGTTTCATCTTCGGAGAAGTAGAAGCTTGGGAAGGACTGAGCCTTCAGCTCACAGTAAGTGCGTATGGCTTAGTGCAACAGATCTTCCAGTATGTCGATGCATCCTCGAGGGTTGGTGTTACCGACAGCAGAATTGACCGAGGCCACACCCTTCCTCAAGGAGTTGGGTCTCGACTTCTTCCTGTGGGATTGGAACCTCGCAGACCAGGGACTTCTGGAGGAGGTTTGGGCAGCTTTGCCACCTCGCAACCGTGTACCTGCAAAGGCAAGATTAGCTCGAGGAAGACCATCTTCCTAGATTGAAGATTGGTGGCGCATGGCCTTTCACATGTCAGAATCCGAGGACCGAGGTTATTGGCTCGAGAAGAAGATCTTACCCAAGATCGTGAGTGAGTGGCATGTGCCTGGAAGCACAACTTGCCTCTTCATGGAGGACAGGCAGGGAAGGAACGGATGGAAGATCGAATCTTACCGGGAGCCGAAGAAGCGACTTCTGACGAAGCTGTTTCTGCATTTCTTTCCCAAGGGGAAAGCGCAGAAGACGAGGTACCTTGGAGATCAAGACGTGGAGTTCTTGGAAGCACTGTGGGATGAAGGAGTTTCCTCAAACTGGGGCTCATTCTTCCACATATATGTACAGACGGAGCTAGCGTACTTAGGTACGAATACTCAGCTGCGTCTTCTGACATGGATGAGCGATACAATGAGTTTGTGGTGAATAACTTGTGTACTACAGAAGAAACAGAGATAGCAGATGAAGTGATCTGTGAGTACATTGAGTGCTACGAAGTTGCGGAAGAAGAGGTTCCAGAAGACGAAAGTATCGTCTTCTCTTCGGAAGATCCGACGGTTGATCTTCCAGAAGACGAAGATATCGTCTTCTCTTCGGAAGATCCGATAGTTGGTCTTCTAGAAGACGAATCTGATTCGGAAGAAGCTCCCAAATCGGAATACTTCGGTGCTAGTGAGTACAGTCACACTGAAGGAATCGTAAACCCGGATGATCTTCAAGAAATGGAGGTTGCTCCTGGGAAGAAGCTGAAGCTTTCCAAGGTGATCGAGGGCCAACAGTTGGAAGACTTTCGAGAACTTTTGACGGAGTTCCAGGATGTCTTCGCGTGGACCATAGAAGACATGAAGGGTATACCTCGAGAGTTGGGAGAGCATCGCATTGACTTGCTGGAGGGCGTTGTTCCCACACGGCAGAGGCAGTATCGGCTCAACCTCAAGTACTCGCTTCTGATGAAGGACCAGATCGACCAATATCTGAAGACGGGAGTCATCTTCCCAGTGCTTAGTAGTGAGTGGGTAGCTCTTATTGTCATCGTGCCGAAGAAGCAGGGAAGATCCGAGTGTGTCAAGACTTCCGGAAGCTGAACTTGGCCACGAAAAAGGATCACCATCCTTTACCGTTCACCAATTCTGTGTTAGATCAGATAGCAAGACATGAGTTCTACAGCTTCCTGGATGGGTATTATGGGTACAACCAAGTTTCAATCAGAGAAGAAGACAAGTCGAAAACCACTTTCACTACTGACTGGAGCACATACGCGTACAATCGAATGTCGTTTGGTTTATGCAACGCGCCCTCACATTTCAGAGATTGATGATTACAATCTTCAAGGAGTATCTTCGCACTTTCATGGAGATCTTCTTGGATGATTTCTGTGTGTTTGGATCGAAAGAAGACCACCTGATATTTCTAAGGAAGTGTTTTTTGAAGTGTAGAGAACATCATTTGGCTCTTCACCTTGAGAAGTGCTTCTTTGGTATGTCAGAGGGAATTTTGCTAAGACATAGGATTTCCGGAAGAGGTATAGAAGTCGAATGTGCTAAGATAGAAGTCATCATGAAACTTCACCCACCTGCTAACCTGACTCAGTTGAGAAGCTTCCTGGGCAACGTAGGATACTACAGGAGGTTTATTGACAGATACGCAGAGGTAGCAGGAAGACTTACCAAGTTGCTGAAGACGGACGAATCTTACATTTGGTCTTCTGAGCAGCAAGAAGCATTCGAAGAAATGAAGAGGCTTCTGTCGGAATCCCCTGTCTTGGCTAGAAGATAGTTTAGGCACTATCTTCTAGCCAACCCGTTTGTCTTCTATGTGGATCATTTTTCTTTGAAACATCTTGTGAAGAAAGCAGATTTGTCTGGTAGGATAGCTAGGTGGATTCTTCTACTCCAGGAATTTACTTACACAGTTGAGTACAGGCCTGGAAGACAACATGTTAATGCTGACTACCTATCCAGATTGGAGACGGAACGACGAGAAGATGAAGTGGAAGACGAGTTCTCTGATGAGAAGCTGTTTTCAGTTTTCGCAAAGACACTTTCATCTGAGGGGGGGCGTACCACCTGCTTCTCGGAAGACGAGACTAGATCCTTTGATCCAGTCTTTGCGACTTCCACAGAAGAGTCGATCTTCAAGGACTTGAGGGGGTTCTTGGAAGACCAACAGTATCCCGAGGGATTGGATGCGGAGCAGAAGGCTGTCTTCTTACACAAGGCAGGTCCTTATGCCATCTTCTAGGGTATCCTGTTTAGGAAGGGACATGACAAGAAGCTAAGGAGATGCCTTGAGCCTTCAGAGATTAAGCTAGTGATCACGGGTCTTCATTACGAAGATGTTGGGGGTCACTACGGGCTGAAGACCACAGTGAAGAAGATGTTGGACACCGGATACTGGTGGCCGATCATGTACAGAGACACTTTTCAGGAGATCAAGAAATGTGATGCGTGTCAGAGAGTGGGAAGACCAACAGCTACTACTAGGTGGCCTCTTACTCCCATTCTTCCGCTTGCTCCTTTTGAAAAGTGGAGAATTGACTTTATTGGGTCTATCGCCCCGGTGGCTAGAAGAACACGAGCACGGTATATTTTGATAGCTACAGACTATGCTACCAAGATGGTGGACGGCGAAACCACAAGGAAGAACGACGCCGTAGTGATAGCCAGATTCCTCTGGCACAACATTATCACTCGATACGGATGTCCGCGGGAACTGGTATCAGATAGGGGTACTCATTTCTTAAATGAGACTATTTCCCTCCTGACCCAATACTTTAGATAAAGCATCGGAAGACGACGCCGTACAATCTGAAAGCGAACGGACTGACAGAGAAGTCGGATGGTCTTTTATGTAATATCCTGAATAAGGTAACTGTTAACCATGCGTATGATTGGGACACGAAATTGACATCTGTGTTATGGGCTTTCAGAATTTCACCCAAAGTCACGACCCAGAAGACGCCTTTCTACCTAACTTATGGCATGACACCTATTGTGCCCATCGAGTTAGAGGTTCCTACTTACAAGTTAGCCGTAACCAAACGCATAGAAGAAGAGGAAAGCCAGGAGCAGCGTCTTCTAAACTTTGTAGAGTTTGAAGAAGACATGAATGCAGCTTTGGAGAAGACGTACGAAGTACAAGCGCAACGTAAGGTGAACTATGATGGCAAGCTAAAGAAGGTGACTGTCGTAGATGGGGACTTGGTTCTTCTCTACGACAATCGACATCTTAAGTTCCCTGAGAAACTTCATCTTCGCTGGATGGGTCCTTACCGAGTCTTGGAAGTCTTCGACAACGGTTCCTTGCAGTTGGAAGAGTTGGACGGTATGTTGATGACCACTCGTGTAAATGGGTGACGTGTCAAGAAGTACTGGACGTGAACAGAAGTGTTGAAGCGCTGATGTTTACGGGGACGCAAACATGTGAGGGTGGGCGTATGTGGTGCCCACAAATTACAGGATTCACGAATTTTTAAAATTTTTGAGATTATTAACTTGTTTGTATAACTGAAGAAGCGTTGTTACTTAAGATTACGACTTCCTTAGAAGGAAGATGATTTTATGAGCTGTTTGTAATAAGAAGTTGACTTCTTCGGAAGACGACCGTCTTCCGGGAAGCGTCTTCTCGGCGGTGTCTTTGGAAGACGGAAAATGACGGAAGACGGAAGACGGCGGAAGACACGCATCTTCCGGAAGACGGTGAACCGCGGGGGCCTAACCACAGATTTTCAAGTAAGAAAGTAGGTGTACCTACTAGGTAACACCAAGAAAGTAGGTAGGTCGAGTAAGTCATCTAGGGTCGAAACTCCTAAACTGCGGGGAAGATGCACAAGAATCGCATTAGCAGATTTCCAGCTTCTCGCAGAAAGAGCGCTTCTTGGTTGAGAAGATCGATTCAAGGGTGATCTTTGAGTGACGAGGCAGCGAGGTGAAATCGAGTGAGGTTAGGATCGATTCGAAGCTAGCAAGAAGGCAAGATCGAATTGCTGAAGCGCAGGAAGCATAGTGAGTGGAAGGTGTTTCCTGTGAACTCCCGGAAGTTGACATTGGAGGACGGCTGAGTGGAATCGAAGGTGGACGGCTTAATCGATTGAGGCGTAGTAAGGAGCTGACAGCGGAAGCAGCTTAGTGGGGTCGCATTGGAGCTGGGACCAGAGCCGGAAGCGCACGAAAGAAGAAGACAACTCGGGAAGCAGACAGAAGATAGTAGAGGTTCTTCCCATGTTCTTTTCTCTTCCCACTGCTTCTCGTCTTTGTTTGGTATCACCCGCGCTTCCCCAGTGGTTTGCAGGCAACCTGATCGATCAATTCTCCCATCCTTATTTTCTTAATGTGACATTGGGCGCAGAAGCGCTGCCCAATTTCTGTCAGACATCTTCTTGCTTCTTCCCGAGTTCAATTCGAGCTTCCCTACTCCTAGCCCTCAAATTGGAGATCCCAGCTATCAATTTCCCTACCCTACCATCCCTCTACTCCCGAAACCTTGAACAGAAGACGCTTCGGAAGATTGGAACATCTTCGGAAGACTGTCTTCGAAAGACGCCTCAGTAGCTTGACTGTCTTCAGAAGTCGACTGTACACAATTCGTATCAAGAGTGGATTTGCTTTGCTTTTGTGTTAAGAGAGGTTTGGTACAAATTCCGAGTGGCTTGGTGAGTTGTTTTGTTATTTCGAGAAGTTGAAAGTTGGGAAGTAGGCCTGTGCCTCTCGGTCTTTCAAGCTTCTCAAATCCACATCTTCCTAGAGAGACTAGAAGACTAGAAGGGCTGGCAAAATGCACGAGAAGACGTGAGGGTTCATTTCGGGTCTCTTCTGTCCGACCCATAGCAGCCCATTCCTTCTTCTTCTCGAACTTAGGAGAGAGTCGTGAGAAGTCTTGCTGGCAGAATCTGGAGAGAATGGTCGAAGGTCATGTCTTCCCATCAAGCAGCAAGCTTCTTATGAGTGTGTATGAGAGATGAGAAGTCAGAAGAACAGAGTGCAAATGTCTTGAGTCTGTTGTGAGGATAGATTACGTGTAGGAAGAAGAAGACAGGTGAGACCAGTGAAGGGAAGCTTGACTTCGGGAGGTCTTCCAAAGAAGACATTGAATCGGAAGCTGTCCTGGGAGTCTTCCCAGAGGCCACTGTCACCGCAGGAGCCCGCAACCATCTTTTGAACCTGTTATGCACTCTACGTTTCGCGAATCTTGTATCTTCTGATAGGAAGTAGGATGTAATGCAAGGTGGGTTGTCTTCTTGGTAATCCATGCGAGGCCTTGCTTAGTTAGGATTGTTTAGATATAGCTCGGAAGACGAGAGCTATCTAGGAAGCATTGTTAGAATCCCGGAAGACGGAGTAGCTGTCTTCTGGAAGACTAGTTTCGTCTTCGGAGAAGTAGAAGCTAGACTGTGGGCACTTGGGAAGGACTGAGCCTTCAGCTCACAGTAAGTGCGTGTGGCTTGGTGCAACAGATCTTCCAGTATGTCGATGCATCCTCGAGGGTTGGTGTTACCGACAGCAGAATTGGCCGAGGCCACACCCTTCCTCAAGGAGTTGGGTCTCGACTTCTTCCTGTGGGATTGGAACCTCGCAGATAGGGACTTCTGGAGGAGGTTTGGGCAGCTTTGCCACCTCGCAACCGTGTACCTGCGAAGGCAAGATTAGCTCGAGGAAGACCATCTTCCTAGACTGAAGATTGATGGCGCATGACCTTCCACAGGTCAGAATCCGAGGACCGAGGTTATTGGCTCGAGAAGAAGATCTTACCCAGGATCGTGAGTGAGTGGCATGTGCCTGGAAGCACAACTTGCCTCTTCATGGAGGACAGGCAGGGAAGGAACGGATGGAAGATCGAATCTTACCGAGAGCCGAAGAAGCGACTTCTGGCGAAGTTGTTTCTGCATCTCTTTCCCAAGAGGAAAGCGCAGAAGACGAGGTACCTTGGAGATCAGGACGTGGAGTTCCTTGAAGCAGTGTGGGATGAAGGAGTGTCCGTAAACTAGAGCTCATTCTTCCACATATATGTACAGACGGAGCTAGCGTACTTAGGTACCCCGGCGAGAGGACACTTGACACCTTTCCTCTGTTACTTGTACGTAGCCATAGGGGATCTCACGGTAGGTCAGTTGGTGAAGTATGGGCCAACAGGGCAGCGTGAAGCGAAGGAGGAGACCTCGGAAGAAGACGACCGAGCAGCAGCGATGACTCCCCCTCCCACTCTGATGCCGTAGCTGAGGCCCGGCTCTCATCAGAAGACGCTTCTGATGAGAAAAGACGACTCCAGTGGGTCGGAAGACGCCACGCATTCGAGGAATATGGGTCCTAGAAGTGTACCTGGGAAGACCACCTTCCTCATTCTTTCGAGATCGGAGTTTGACTCACAGAAAGAGCCGCTGAGTACCCGACCGGAGCAGAAGATCGCTTCTGCAACACCAGGGAGTCTTCTGAAGACTCCAGAAGACAAAGGATGGATGGATAATCCTGCTGCGATGCGAGGAAGCGCAGTAAAGAGGACCGCTTCTACCATGGGGAGAGATCTTCCACCCCGGAAGATGAGAAGAGTAGCTTCTTCACGTGTGCAGAAGCTGAAGACCATTGTGGTGGAAGAGGCATCTTTGCCTCTAGAAGATAAGGTCGACACCTCCAATCAAATTGTGGAGATGAACCTGTCTTCTGTAGGAAGAAGACTGGAAGAGTTCAGTGCCTTCTTCCACTCAGAGATCCAACCCGCTATGGAGTTGCTGGAGAAGAGAGCGAAGACTCAGGAGAAGCCCTTACAGCCTGGATTCGATCTGCGCATCTTGATGCGTCAGGAAGAAGGTCAGAAGAAGACAGAAGCGCTGGAAGCTAGTCTCCGCACCACGGAGAAGCTCGCAGCGAGGTACAAGACGGAAGCAGCCGCTTCTGCCAAGGAGCTGACCCAACTGAAGAAGAGCAACCAGGAGTTGCAGACGCGTGTACAGCAGCGCGACCAAGAGGTTCTCCGAGTGCGGGAGAAGATCACCGCCCTCGCAGAGAAGAAGACAACCTGGAAGACGCAGCGGGAAGCCGCAGAGGCACGAGTTGCAGCTGAGAAGATGCAACGAGAAGCAACGGAAGCTCGTGCGCAGGAGATGCTAGCACAGTCGGTGGAAGCGCTTCGGAAGAAGTTCAACTTCACCGCGGGTAGGAAGTTGCTTACCCTGGCTAGAGAATGGGACGAGGAGTCCAGAACGAGGTTAGTCAAGTGCAAGGAGAGCATGTTCAGGTATTTGGATCGGCAGATAGAGGGAGTGAAGACACTCTATGGTCTTCCCTTGATTCCGTCACTTGCAACTGCATCTTCCCAAGCACCAGCACCATCGACTGGATCCGAATTGGAGAAGGAGGAGGTCGACCTCGCTGTGCACTTGGTAGTGACAGCGTTGGAAGCCGAGAAGACCTCGGAAGACGCCCCGGAAGACAAGATGTCTTCTGGAAGACAGGAAGAAGAACCGTCTTCCCATGTATTCCGTGTGGAGGAAGCGACTTCCTCGGACCCCTATGAGGTCGTCATGGTTCCCAATACTGAACCAATGCTCCAGAAGAACGAGGAAGCACCACTCGACTCCGCTTCTCATAAGACGCTTCCGTCTTTCGAAGTAGAAGTAGAAGCAGAAGCAGAAGCAGAAGCAGAGTCGGAAACCGAAGTCGAAGCCGAGGAAGAAGCAGCAGCAGCGACAGCAGAGCCATCGACGACTATGGAGGAAGCCACCTTAGTGACACTCGAGGTGTTCGCAGGACTTCCTGTGGTGCCCACAAATTACATTACAGGATGCACGAATGTTTGAAATTTTTAAGAATAATAACTTGTTTGTATAACTGAAGAAGCGTTGTTACTTAAGGTTACGTCTTCCTTAACAGGAAGATGATCTTAAGAGCTGTTTGTAATAAGAAGTTGACTTCTTCGGAAGACGACCGTCTTCGGAAGTGCGTCTTCTCAGTTGCGTCTTCAGAAGACGGGAAGACGGCGGAAGATGAGAAGACGACGGAAGACACCTGTCTTCCAGAAGACAGCGACCGCGAAGGCCCAACCACGAGTTTTCGGATAAAACAGTAGGTGTACCTACTAGGGCGCACCGAATAGGTAGGTAGGTCAGGAAGACACCTAAGGTCGAAAACCCCTAATCTGCGGGGAAGATGCGTAAGGAAGCACATTAGGCACATTCCAACTTCCCGCAGCACAGCGCTTGAGAAGATCGATTGGAGATAGTGAGCTTCGCGAGTTAGCTTTGAGAGAGGAATCGAGTGAGGACATCGAGGTAGGAGAGAATCAGTTGGCAGCTAGGCGAAAGACGAGACCGAATTGCTGGGGCACACAAGGCAAAAGAGCGAAAGCGTTTCTGTGAGCTCCCGAGAAGTTGATATTGGAGAGCAGCGAGTAGAATCGAAGATGGAAGCGAGGCGTGGTCGGACATTGACAGCAGGCGCAGTCGTGACGAGTCGCATTGGAGCTAGGACCAGAGCCAAGAAGCGCGTGGAGGTCGAAGGCAACTCGGGGAGCAGAAGAAGACTGTAGAGGTTCTTTCCCTTGTTCTTTCTCCTTCCCACTTCTTCTCGTCTTTTCCTGGTATTCCCCGCGCTTCCTTGATTGTGTGCAGGCAGCCTGATCGATTACCCCACCCCCATCTTTCCTATTGAGACATTGGGCGCGGAAGCGCTGTCCAATTTCTGTCAGACATCTCCTTGCTTCTTCCCGAGCTCAATTCGAGCTTCCCTACTCCTAGCCCTCAAATTGGAGATCCCAGCTATCAATTTCCCTACCCTACTACCTCTCTACCCCCGAAACTTGGAACAGAACACGATTCGGAAGATGGGAACATCTTCGGAAGACGCTTCTTAAACTTGACTGTCTTCGGAAGATCGTCTTCGGAAGACTGTCTTCGGAAGTCGACTGAACACCATTCGTATCAAGAGTGGATTTGTGTTGCTTTGTGTTAAGAGAGACTTGGTACGAATCCTGAGTGGTGTGATGAGTTGTTTTGTTATTTCGAGAAGTTGGAAGTCGAGAACTAGGCCTGTGCCTCCCGGTCTTCCAAGCTTCTCAACTCCACATCTTCCTAGAGAGACTAGAAGACTGGAAGGCTGGCAAAATGAGAGAGAAGACGTGAGGGTCCATTCGAGTCTCTTCTGTCTGACCCATAGCAGCCATTCCTTCTTCTTCCCAAACTTAGAAGAGAGTTGTGAGAAGTCTTGCTGGCAGAATCTGGAGAGAATGGTCGAGGGTCATGTCTTCCCATCATGCAGCAAGCTTCTTCTGAGTGCGTATGAGAGGTGAGAAGTCAGAAGAACAGAGTTCAGTTGTCTTGAGTCTGTTGTGAGGATAGATTGCGCGTAGGAAGACGAAGACATGTGAGACCAGTGAAGGGAAGTCTGACTTCGGGAAGTCTTCCGAGAAAGACATTGAATCGGAAGCTGTCCCGAGTGTCTTCCCAGAGACCACTGTCACCGCAGGAGCCCGCAACCATCTTCTGAACCTTTCTTATACTCTACTTCTCGCATATCTTGTATCTTCTGATAGGAAGTAGGATGTAATGCAAGGTGGGTTGTCTTCTTGGTAATCCATGCGAGGCCTTGCTTAGATAGGATTGTTTAGATATAGCTCGGAAGACGAGAGCTATCTAGGAAGTACTGTTAGAATCCCGGAAGACGGAGTAGCTGTCTTCTGGAAGACTAGTTTCGTCTTCTGAGAAGTAGAAGCTAGACTGTGAGCATTCGGGAAGGACTGAGCCTTCAGCTCATAGTAGGTGCTTGTGGTTTAGTGCAACAGATCTTCCAGGTATGTCGATGCATCCGCGGGACTTGGTGTTACCAGCGGCAGAATTGACCGAGGCCACTCCTTTCCTCAAGGAGTTGGGTCTCGACTTCTTCTTGTGGGATTGGAACCTCGCAGATCAAGGGCTTCTGGAGGAGGTGTGGGCAGCGTTGCCACCTCGTAACCGTGTACCTGTGAAAGCAGGAGTAGCTCGGGGAAGACCGTCTTCCTGGACTGAAGACTGGTGGCGTAAGGCTTTTCACAGGTCTGAATCCGAGAACCGAGGATATTGGTACGAGAAGAAGATCTTGCCTAAGATTGTGAGTTCATGGCATGTGCCTGAGAGCACCACCTGCCTTTTCGTGGAAGACAGGCAGGGGAGGAACGATTGGAAGATAGAATCTTACCGGGAGCCGAAGAAGCGACTTCTGGCGAAGTTGTTTCTGCATCTTTTCCCCAAGGGGAAAGCGCAAAAGACCAGGTACTTAGGAGATTAGGACGTGGAGTTCCTGGAATCAGTGTGGGATGACAGAGTGCCCACCTACTGGGGCGCGTACATCCACAACTATGTACAGACGGAGCTAGCATACTTAGGTACCCCGGCGGGAGGACACTTGACGCCCTTCCTCTGCTACTTGTATGTAGCCATGGGGATCTTAGGGAAGATCAGCTGGCAGTGTATGGACCAACGGAGCGACAGGAGGTGAAGGAGGAGACCTCGGAAGACGATGACCGAGAAGCAGCAGCAACGCCCCCTCCCACTCTAATGCCACAGCTGAGGCCCGGCTCTCACCAGAAGACGCTGCTGGTGAGAGAAGACGGAGTCGCTGGAAGCTAGTCTCCGCACCACGGAGAAGCTTGCGGCCAGGTACAAGGCGGAAGCAGCCGCTTCTGCCAAGGAGCTGGTACAGCTTCGGAAGAGCAACCAGGAGTTGCAGGCGCGGGTACATCAGCGCAATCAGGAAGTCACCCGAGTGCGGGAGAAGATCACCGCCCTCGCAGAAGAGCAGACCATATGGAAGACGCAACGAGAAGTCGCGGAAGCGCGAGCTGCAGCTGAGAAGACGCAGCCGGAAGCAGCAGAGGCCCGTGCACAGAAGATGTTGGCACAGTCGGTGGAAGCGCTTCAGAAGAAGTTCAACAACACCGCGGGTAGGAAGTTACTTACCTTAGCTAGAGGATGGGACAGCGAGTCCAAAGCGATGTTGGTGGAATGCCGGGAGAGCATGTTCAGGTACTTGGATCGACAGATAGAAGGAGTGAAGACACTTTATGGTCTTCCCTCGCTTCCGACACCTGCAACCGCATCTTCCCACGCTCCAGCACCATCGACTGGATCCGGAATGGAGAAGGAGGAGTTCGACCTCGCTGTACACTTGGTGGTGACAACGTTGGAAGCCGAGAAGACTCCAGAAGACGCCCCGGAAGACAAGATGTCTTCTGGAAGACAGGAAGACGAGCCGTCTTCCCAGATATTCCGCTGTTGTGATGTGAATCATTTCACAGTGTAAATAATTCACCTCTCTGTCAAGCGTTAGTCTCTCTGAGTGAAATTAGGACCTCAGAGAAGTCGACACTGGAGGATGTTATATATTTTGAGTCTTAGTAGGTTGATTACCATGTCGATGGAGTTGAGCTCATGGGTTGTAATTACGTGTCGCCCATGCATGCTTCCTAGCGAGGTTAGGTTATCTTTCGGGATTACGTTGTCGCGCTACTTGGCGGCTACATGCTTGACTTCTACTCCGACGCTTAGGTTTAGTAGTTCTAGAAGTTAGCTCATATTACTTCTAGTCCTTTATATATATGTTTGACACCTTTGCATACGGTGTTAATACTATTTTGAGTCCTAGTAGGCTGATAGTATGTTAGTTATCTTGTTCAAGCATTTGTGCGCTTGTGCAAGTGACTTCTTACTTGTCTATGACGTTCAATGTACATAACTTAGGGTTTCCATGCTGATAGGGGTTTGAGCTCATGGGTTGTACTTACTTGTCGCCCATGCACGCTTTCTAGCTAATTTAAGTTATTTTTCGGGGCTATGTGTCATTTTAGGTAGTTTAAGTTTTACGCTGGCACTCTAGGGGGCTTGACGTGGTAGCTTATGAGTGTAGATAAGTTACCAGGTAGTTTAAGGCACAAAAGGACAGTCAAGTGGAGCTATGAACTCCCATTGGTCCATTTTTGTCTTTTGTAAAACTCTAAGTTTAGAAATAGAGCTCTAGAGGAGAGTTCGAGCAATTGGTGAGGGATCTTCGAAATCTGAGAGCACAGGAAGAGAGAGCTCGTTGTGCCAAGCACTGTCAGTGAAATTTTTGCTCGATTTGGATCAATAAACAAGGAGTTATGCCCAATTGAAGTTCGGATTGTGCCAAAACTGCGTCACTTTTGTTGATTTTGGGGTTTTCGGTGCCAATTGCAGCAGAATTGAGGAAATCACTTCAAAACTTCGTGGTTGCGTTCACTGTCAGGAGGGCTACGACTGTCCAAAAAGTTTCGTATCATTTGAGTAATTGAGTAATTCAGGGCGGCCGCTGAAGCAGAGGGGGTCTGAAAAGCTCTTAATCTAGAGCAGCGACTTTAGAGAAGGAGATCTGGAGTTCTACAAACATTCAGGAGTCCCAACTTCACAGGGATGTTCAGCATCCTGTAGACTTCAAATACTGTGAGAAGATTTGAAATTCATCGAGCCAATTCTCTGTTCTATGTCTGAATAGCTGTCTAGGTACCAGAAATTGCCATAATTCTCTTATTCAGAACTTTTCTGTTCATATCTCCGTGTCAGAATTTGATCTCAGGTTGAAACTTCGTCTGTGAGTTCAGTAGTACCTCATTTGCATGTAGGGGAAGTTTAGAGGTCTAAACCTTCATAGTTTTCCTCTCTTTGAGTGTCAAAGTTCACCGCTTAAGCCTATTACTACCAGCGAGACCTAAATTTCGCTTTTTGAGCATATCAGAGGATCCTACACTCCTGTGTGAGTGTTTATAGCTCCTGTTGTGACCTGAAAGCCAACCTCTTGAGTAAACAATCACAGCCAGAAGCCCGGCGCTTTCCTAGGTAGACGGATCACACTCCGACATACTCTCTTTTTTGGTGAACTCGACGTGAAACACCTAGGGTGGGAGTTTTCTTGAGAGTGTTACAGGATCAGATATCATGGCCAACCAAGGATCATCAAGTGGAGGTGTTGCTGCTGCTCAGCAACCTATTCAGTTTGATGCTGCTACGATGAAGATGTTCCAAGCTTTTTCCATGTTTATGCAGCAGCAGCAGAGCACAGAGAGGAAGGAGGTATTAGCAACCAAGGCGTTGCAATCGGTGGTGCATCAGATGGATCAGTTCAAGGGGACAGATATTTCCAAGTATGTGCGATACTATGCTAGGGAGATGGAGGTGAACAAGGTACCTGAGAAGGAGATGGTGGAGAACTTTGAACTTGCTGTTGTCCCTGAGATTCGTGGGCGTGTGAAGGAGCTCAAGCAGCAGCAAGGACAGAGTTGGGAGAGCTTTATGCGCGCTTTGAAGGAGGAGTACTACACTGAAGATTCAGAGAGGGTGACCAAGAGAACATTCTTGGAGTGGGTGGTGAAACCTAACAAAGGTTTGTCTGTAAATGAGTTGTTAAGGGAGTTTGATCGTCAATATGCTCAGCTTTCTAGGACAGAGAAGCTTACACTAGAGGTTGAGAAGACCGAGCTTTTCCTACAAGCAGCGGACGTGACTATTCAGGAGAAGCTTGAGCTGTTGCTGGAAGACAAGAGTGAGGAGAGAGGATTGAAGACTGACTGGAAGGAGGTTGAAGAGGCTGTTTCTTTGCTGGCCAAGAGACAGAGAAGAAGGGACAAGGTGGTGGTAAGTGAAGCAGCACCTCTGATAATTCCTGTCAAGCAGTTGCCTACTAAGCCTGCTTTGGTAATTGCTAGAGAGGAAGACTCACCGCTTGATGAGTTGATTAAGGGTATGAAGGAGCTTAAGCTTAAGCTCACTAGGTTAGAAGAGAAGGAGCAGAATGTACAGCCTGCTATGCAGAGACCTCAGATGAGAGAAGGCTTTGTTCATCGTTGTATATGGTGTGATAGCCTAGACCATGTAAGGAGAGATTGTGGGGAGTTTTCAGATGCATTGAGGAAGGATCTGATCTTCTTCAAAGATGGTAAGATCCATTTGAGAGAGACTGGGATGATGTTGGGAACCAACTTTGGCAAGGGTGGTATGAAGAGACTTGTGAATGAGATATCAGCATCACATGCTGTTTCTCTTGTGAATGCTGCTACCTGTGGAGTGAAAGTGGAGATGGAGAAAGAGAAAGGGACTACTGGGTTGTGGTCAGATGTAGTGCGGTCCGTAGCTAGAACAGAGCTAGACAAGGATGTGCTACGAAGGGTTGGCAACTCAATTAGAGAAACTACAGGATGGAATGACCCTGTGGATACTATGTCAGTGCATGCTTATGTTGCAAGAAGTCAGCATGAAGCTGTACTAGAAGAAAAACACAGGAGGGAGGATGCAGGTGAGGCTTCTACAGCCAAACGACCTGCTACAAGGAGTGAAAGGGCTAGACCAGAGGCAAGGCAGGAGACAACACCTACTCGAGAAGAGACTATGGAGGATCTACCACCTACAACACCAAAGGAGAAGGAGAGAAGCAAGGAGAAGGGTAAGATGCCTGCATACAAACTTCAGTCTGATATTGAGATTGCTACAGACCTGAAGCAGGTGTTAGAGAATCGTATCTTGAATGGGAAGGTTGAGTTTACCTTGGGTGAGATTCTTGGGATAGCAAAGCGTGAGTTCCATGAGGTTATCATAGATATCATCAAGAGGAAACGTCAGATTTTGGGTGAAGCAGCTACGCTTAACGCTCTAGGGACCAAACTGTCGGATGATGAGGAAGATGAGATTGCTGGTTACTGCTCTCAAGTATCAGAGGGAAGATCAGATCAACACGTGAGGTTTGAAGATGAGGTGGAAGCATCGCAGAAGAGCCATTACTCTCATAACCATTGGGCAAGAGCAACCATTGGGCAAGAGCAACCACTGAGACCTTGGTGAAGTTGGGAGACCTGGAGGAACCTGTGGTGGCATTGATTGATCACGGCTCAGAGATTAATCTGATGTCTAAGGAGCTGTATAAGCGTGGGAGGTGGCCTATAGACACCGACCATGGATGGCTTATCCGTGCTGCCAACAACCAGCGAGGAGAACTCTATGGTGCTTGTCCCAACATCAAGGTAACTGTGGGTGACATCAGTGATGTTCAGAATTTCTTTGTGCAAGACATGTCAACCTATCCTATCATTCTAGGGCAGCCTTACATTACTGCTGTTAGAATGGAGACACGAGTTATGGATGATGGTTCAGCTTATGCTAGGATACGTAGTAGAGATGGCAAAAGAGCTGTTCAGTTTTTGACCGTTGCTGCAGAACATGAGAGGAATCGTGATAGCTTGAGAGACCGTCCACTACCTAAGATTACTCAGGAGTTTAGAGAGTCTAGGGGTTTTGGCAGAGTACCATTGAAGAGCGAGACTTCAACGGTACAGTAGAGCTAGGATTCTCGCCTGATCCAGTAGAGCATGAGGCTTTATCCACTGGCTTCTTAGGATTGACGGCATGTGGGTCAGTGTGTTATAGGAAGGTTGAGAATCTGAAGAGGTTTGAGAGGCAACATGTGAAGTGTGTACAGCAGTCTTTGTGGGATAGTGGAGAGTTAGGAGGAGATGAATACATATCTGGAGTGTTTGAAGAGCAGTATTTGGTAGATACTATAGGGGAGTTGAAATCTATAGTAGAAAGTTCTGTAGATGATGTAGATAGAGTGGTGAGAGTGAGCTCCAAGGAGCTTTATGATGTAATTGATAAGTTTATAGATCGACAAGAGGTGTATGTGGAGACCAAGTACAAGTCAGTGGCAAAGAAAGTTAAACCAATGGCTTTGCCTTTACCACTCGACTACAATCAGAAGATGGAGCAAGCTGCACGAGAACCGACGCTCAGAGGACCGAGAAGAATTGGACACCAGTTCACAGAAACAACGATGAAGGAGCTGAGGATTGGAGGTGATGGATTTCTTACTGAGCAAGAGAAGAAGAGCTTCAGGGAGATGCTATCTAAGCATGGTAAGGCGTTTGCGTTTGAGTCACATGAAGTAGGATGTGTAGATCCAAGTGTAGTTGCACCTATGGTAATCTTTACTATACCGCATGTGCCTTGGAATCTACGTCCTATCCCTGTGCCTAGAGCTCATCTGCCAAAGCTGATAGACTTGCTCAATGAGAGGATTAGGATGGGTATCTTGGAACCATCTATAGCTCCCTATTCTAGCAGATGGTTTACTGTTCCGAAGAAAAGTGGAGCTTTGAGATTCATTCAAGATATGCAACCAGTTAACAAGGTAACTATCAGGAATATGGGTATAGGACCTATTGTAGACGAGTTTGCGGAGGCTTTTGCTGGTCGTGCTATCTATTCCATGGGAGACTTATATTCAGGTTATGATCAGTTTCAACTATCCTCTGAGAGTAGAGACTTGACTACAATGAGGACACCTTTAGGGTTACTAAGGATGTGCACCTTACCGCAAGGTGCTACCAATTCGGTAGCACATATGATGAATGGCATGAACAAAGTTTTGAGGGACTTCATTCCTGAAAAAACTATGCCATTCCTTGATGATGTGCCGATCAAAGGGTGTGCTGAGGAGGAGAAGAATGAGGTAAAAGATCAGAGGGGGTGCCGTAAGTTTGTAGCAGATCACATAGCTGATTGTGATAAGATACTGAGTCGACTGGAAGAGGTTCATTTGACTTTATCAGGAGCCAAGTCTGTGTTTGGAGTACAAGAGGTGTTAATAGTGGGACATCTGTGTGGATCTTATGGTCGGAAACCTTGTCCAAACAAGGTTGATGCCATCCGAAGGATGAAGGAGACATGTGGATCGGTTACTGAGGTGAGAAGGTTTCTAGGAGCATGTGTGTTTTATCATATATGGATTCCACACTTTGCACATGTAGCAGATCCGTTGTACAAGCTGCTGAGGAAGGGGCAAAGATTTCAGTGGCAAGAGGAGCAAAGCGAGTCTATGAGGAAGTTGAAGGATCTTTTAGCTTCACCACCAACTCTACGGAAGGTAACATATGAGTTGGGCAGATCTGTTATCCTTACTGTTGATACTAGTCCTATTGGCATTGGATGGGCTGTAGGACAAGACGATGAGGATGGAAATAGATATGTGGTACGTTTTGGAGCTAAGGTATTAAGTTCACGGCAGAGAGACTACCCTCAGGTCAAAAGAGAGCTATGGGGAGTAGTTACTGCGATGAAGAGTGATAAGGAATACTTGATAGGAGCACCTGTGGTTGTGGAGACAGATTGTTTACCTCTCTTGGGAATGATCACTAGCTGTACAACTCCAGATATTGCTATGTTGAGGTGGATAGCATATATCAAGTCCTTGAACCCAGAGTTAAGACATATTGCAGGAAAGGACAATCCTGTGGCAGATATGTTATCAAGGGCTAGGTATTACGATGAGAAAGAAATGATAGATGATCAGGAGGATGTGGGAACAGAGTTCTATTCTAGTGCTCTTGCTAGAAGAGATAGAAGCTATTTTGTAGCCTCGTTGGAGTTTTTTGAGGAAACTATGTATGATGGCGAGTGGTTGGATCTTGGGCGCTATTTGAGTTCATTGGAAAGGCAAGAAGGCTGGTCTGATGCAGATTTCAAGAGGATCCGTAGAACAGCTTATGGTTACTTTTTACATGGAGGACATCTATGGAAGCGCACTAAGCTACAAGGAGGTATACCGCAGCGGGTAGTATGTGACTTGGAATTGCAGCAGAAGCTGATCAAGGAGTTCCATGAGAGTTTATGGGCTGGTCATAGAGGAGTTTGGGCTACATTTGCCAAGATGAAGGAGAAGTATTGGTGGAAGGGTATGTATAAGGATGTAGTACAGTTTGTTTCATCTTGTATACCTTGCCAGATGTATTCCAACGTACGTCATCGGGATGGATTGCATCCTACTTATCCTTTAGCCATTCATTACAAATGGGTAGTGGATCTGGTAACTATGCCGTTTGGGCTTGGACAAATGAGGTATCTAGTCTTGGCTAGAGAAGATCTATCTAACCAAGTTGAAGGTCGTGCCCTGAGGACGAAGACCACTGCTAGTGTCTGCCGCTTTCTACTTGAAGATGTTATTTGTAGATATGGGTGTGTGGGAAAGATCACTGCAGATAGAGGTGAGCTGGATGCACAAGAAGCAGTTGAATTCTTCAAGCGATTGGGAATCAAGTTGGCGTTAACCACTGCTTACAATCCTGAAGGAAATGGCAAGAGCGAAAGAGGTCATCCGCCAATCATCAAAGCTTTGGTAAAAGCTTGCAAGGGTAAGATCCGTGAATGGCCTAGACTGTTACCATTTGCTTTGTGGGCAGATCGTACAACTCATAGTACCGTTACAGGTTACATGCCAGCAGAGTTGATACTAGGGCAAAAACCTGTGATGCCGATTGAGGAGGTTGTGCCTACTTGGAATGTTTTGCCATGGGAAGATGGTAGAAGTACGGAGGATCTTCTTGCATTAAGGATCCAACAGTTAGAACGGAGACCTGAGGATGTTGCCAAAGCTGTGGAAAGGTTGAAGACTGCTAGAGAGAGAAACAAAGGCAGATTTGATAGGACGCATAGATTACGACCCAAACCAGTTAAGGAAGGTGATTGGGTGTTAGTCTATGATAGTAGTCTTGATAATCAGCATAGCGCTATCAGAAAGTTTTCCAAGAGATGGTTCGGACCTTATGTGGTTTTAGAAGTTTATGATAATGCCACATACTCTTTGAGAGAGTTAGATGGTGCAGTGCTCAAGATACCAGTCGCAGGGAAGAGAATCAAGCTCTTTAGAAGAAGAGGGGACGACCAGAACATTGCAGAGCTTACTGAGGATGAAGCCGAAGACTCGATGGAGGTTGAAGATGAATTTGAAGCTGAAGCTGAAGAGTCTTGATCAGGATCTGGCACATACCGGAGGATGTGCAGGTTCAGAGGGGGTGGATGTCGCGCTACTTGGCGGCTACATGCTTGACTTCTACTCCGACGCTTAGGTTTAGTAGTTCTAGAAGTTAGCTCATATTACTTCTAGTCCTTTATATATATGTTTGACACCTTTGCATACGGTGTTAATACTATTTTGAGTCCTAGTAGGCTGATAGTATGTTAGTTATCTTGTTCAAGCATTTGTGCGCTTGTGCAAGTGACTTCTTACTTGTCTATGACGTTCAATGTACATAACTTAGGATTTCCATGCTGATAGGGGTTTGAGCTCATGGGTTGTACTTACTTGTCGCCCATGCACGCTTTCTAGCTAATTTAAGTTATTTTTCGGGGCTATGTGTCATTTTAGGTAGTTTAAGTTTTACGCTGGCACTCTAGGGGGCTTGACGTGGTAGCTTATGAGTGTAGATAAGTTACCAGGTAGTTTAAGGCACAAAAGGACAGTCAAGTGGAGCTATGAACTCCCATTGGTCCATTTTTGTCTTTTGTAAAACTCTAAGTTTAGAAACAGAGCTCTAGAGGAGAGTTCGAGCAATTGGTGAGGGATCTTCGAAATCTGAGAGCACAGGAAGAGAGAGCTCGTTGTGCCAAGCACTGTCAGTGAAATTTTTGCTCGATTTGGATCAATAAACAAGGAGTTATGCCCAATTGAAGTTCGGATTGTGCCAAAACTGCGTCACTTTTGTTGATTTTGGGGTTTTCGGTGCCAATTGCAGCAGAATTGAGGAAATCACTTCAAAACTTCGTGGTTGCGTTCACTGTCAGGAGGGCTACGACTGTCCAAAAAGTTTCGTATCATTTGAGTAATTGAGTAATTCAGGGCGGCCGCTGAAGCAGAGGGGGTCTGAAAAGCTCTTAATCTAGAGCAGCGACTTTAGAGAAGGAGATCTGGAGTTCTACAAACATTCAGGAGTCCCAACTTCACAGGGATGTTCAGCATCCTGTAGACTTCAAATACTGTGAGAAGATTTGAAATTCATCGAGCCAATTCTCTGTTCTATGTCTGAATAGCTGTCTAGGTACCAGAAATTGCCATAATTCTCTTATTCAGAACTTTTCTGTTCATATCTCCGTGTCAGAATTTGATCTCAGGTTGAAACTTCGTCTGTGAGTTCAGTAGTACCTCATTTGCATGTAGGGGAAGTTTAGAGGTCTAAACCTTCATAGTTTTCCTCTCTTTGAGTGTCAAAGTTCACCGCTTAAGCCTATTACTACCAGCGAGACCTAAATTTCGCTTTTTGAGCATATCAGAGGATCCTACACTCCTGTGTGAGTGTTTATAGCTCCTGTTGTGACCTGAAAGCCAACCTCTTGAGTAAACAACCACAGCCAGAAGCCCGGCGCTTTCCTAGGTAGACGGATCACACTCCGACAACGTGTCGTTTACATGTCTTCGCATGTAGTTTAGGGTCTATGCTGGCACTTCAGGGGCTTGACGTGGTAGCCTATGTGCAAAATCAAGTCACCACGTGGTTTGGGACACAAAAGGACAAGGGAGTGAAGCTATGAACTTCCATTGGTCCGATTTTGTCTTTACTTACTGCTAAACTTAGTAGTAGGGGTCTTAAGAGGAGTTCGAGCATTTGGTGAGAGACTTCGAAATCTGAGAGCACAGGGAGATAGGGTTCGTCGTGCCAAGCACTGTCAGCGAAATTTTTGATCGATTTGGAGCAATAAAGAAGGAGTTATGGCTGATTGAAGTTCGATTTGTGCCAGAATTGTAGCACTTTTGTTGATTTTGGAGTTTTCGGTGTCAATCGCAGTAGATTTGAGAAAATCGCTTCAAACCTTCGAGGTCTCGTTCATTGGCAGCAGGGCTACGACTGTCCCCAAATTTTCATGTCAATTGAAATTGTGAGTAATTCAGGGCGACCGCTGAAGCTGAGGGGGTCCGAAAAGCTCTCAATCTAGAGCATCAACTTCAGAGAGCGAGATATGAAGTTCTGTGTACAATCAGGAGGTCCAACTTCACAGGAGTGTTCAGCAAGCTGTTTACTGCAAATCCTGTAAGAATCTTCGAAAGTGATCGAGCCAATTCTCTGTTCTAGGTCGAAATAGCTGTCTGGGTACCAGAAATTGCCGTAATTTCTCTGCTCAGAACGTTTCTTCCCATATCTCGACACTCTGATTTGATCTCAAGCTGAAACTTCGTGTGTATGGTCAGTAGGGCCTCATTTACATGTAGGAGGAGTTCTGAAGTCTGAACCATCGTATGTTTCTGATTCTGAACTGTTAAAGTTCGCTGTCTGACCTTATTACTGCTAGTCTGATCTGATCTTCGCTTCCTGAATATACTAGAGGGTCCATTCGACCTGAGTGAGTGTTTATACTGTTCCCTTTTGATCTGAAGCCTACCTCTGTAGAAAGCAACCATAGCCTGAAGCCCAACGCTTCCCTGAGTAGCCTAAACACAGCCTTCAAGATCATATCACAGCCAGAAGGTTCGCCCTTCCCAGGAAAACTCTCAACTCGACACCGCGTGGAGGAAGCGACTTCCTCGGATCCCCATGAGGTCCCCATGGTCCCTAGTCCCGCACCCGTGCCTCAGAAGACGGAAGAAGCACCGGTCGACTCCGCTTCCCAGAAGACGCTTCTGTCTTCCGAAGCAGAAGCCGAAGCCGAGGAAGACGCAGCAGCAGCGACAGCAGAGCCTGCAAGAGACGATGAGGAGGAAGCCACCTCAGTGACACCCGAGGTAACTGCAAGGCTTTCTAGCTTATCAGAAGCCGCATTAGGAGCTCCGATAGGAGCAGATCAGGTAGAGATTGCCTCCGTGCAATCTGAGTAGTTAGTAACTTCATTCACAATTCCAAATATAGTAGAATCAAACATGCTATCTTAAGGGTGGCAGTTTTTCCATGTAATATTAGTTAGGACACCATGTGGCAGCATAGGTAGCGTAGGAAGGACAAGGTGGATGGCCAATTCGGACAGGGGAACCGCTTGCATGTGAGGTAACAACCTCCTGTCAACGCCTCTCTCTCCCTGGTGGTCGCCTCCCCTGGTTCTCACGGCAGCAACATAAGTAGGATATCAGAGTAGGAGATAGAGTCCTGCCTGTGCTACCAGTTCTGTAGAATTCTGTAGCAACTGCACACATCGATTCTATGATGCCGACGGACGAGACACATTAGAGCAGAGACACAGGATAGACAGTCTTAGCACACTACACCCGTTGTTGGAAACATACGAATAGTCTTGGAATACACCGGAGGGGTCTGCATACTCGTACCAGCAGTGGTTCGAAGATGTAGATAGAAGTAGTGGACAGTCTAGGAACAGGGAACGGCATCCTCGTGCAGTCCTGTTAGCTAGACTGGTGTGTCGAGGAGTAGACGCAGGAAGTAGAGGGAGTGAGCTTCCCAATGCCATTGTGACTTCTTCTCGGGGAATAGATTGTGGATTTGAGTGCAGAAGCTTTGTCCATGTCTTCTGGATGGTGGGTTCATTGAATTCGCTCCCAATTGTGCATGGGAAGTATTTTTCTTGAGTGGCGGTGACTGACAGCAGTTGCGGAAGTGTAGCTTGACTCGTTTAGTAGAGCACTTGGGATCTACGTACGAACGGTCTTCTGGGTAAGGGATCCCAGAAGACAGAGCAGTCAGAGCAGCGAAGTGAAGAAGAAAGAAGCCTTCTTCTCGCAACAGAAGACGACATCCTCGAGTAGAAGACGGTGCAACAGTACTCACGTTTGTTGTCTTCCTCCCCAAACTATTACAAGCAGGGATGGCTTGTTAGTCAGGATCCGGACTAGAAGCCTGTCGGAATCTTAATTTACTCTTTTCATCTTGTTTTCTCTTGTTTGGATTTTCTCTTCTTCCCCATCTTCTCTCATCTTCCCCATCTTCTTACCTTCTTCTAGTGAGCTTCCGAGACTTCTATTGAGCTTCTGTGAAGATGAATGTCGTTGTAGTGCTGCAGGAAGATCATTTCCGTAGGCAGAAGCCTGGGAAGACTACAAGGGGCATACACCTTGTGATTAATCTAACCCGTTGGAATGTGAGAGTGAGTAAGGTGTAACAGCCGTTGCTAGTCGACTTCTGCGAAGCAGGACAGTCCTCTGGAGGTGTGAGAAGCCGAGTTGAACCCCTAGAAGCCGAGAATTGCTTCGGGAAGACGGTAACTGAGAAGACCGGAAGAAGTGACCTGGAAGCAGGAAGAGCATCTTCTCGAGCTTCTCTGTGAATAGTTGTGTGATATTTTAGTTAGTAGGTGTTTGTTTAGGTCTAGAGCACCTTTTGGCGTGCCTGGAAGACGCGTGGTTTTGTGAGAAGACGGGATTTCTAGACAAAACCCGTGTGTTTGTGTGTTTGAACAGATCTTAGAACTTAGAGCAGCGTTACTTGTGCAAATCCTCTGTGGGAACGATATCTTGTATACTAAATGGGCAAAAGGAGTTATCTTGCGACACTATAGTATCTCTTCTTCTTAGGTTCCTCAGTGTCCAATGATCCATCTTCTATTTGGGTTTCTGTGTTGACTTTGATCGTGAGATTCTGTCTGATCCAATCTCCATACTAATGTATTTCTTTTGATTCTCTTCAAGTTGTCCTTTATCTTGTCTATTTCAGCCGATTCCTTGTTTTCTCCTTCCTTTTTTTCTTCCTCATCGTCGAGCCTTGCCAACGCTTGGTATGTTTTCTTTTCTTGATGGGCTATCCGTCTCACTGGTCCACTAACTTCATCAATTTCTTCTGGCGTTTCCTCATGATCTCTTTGAAGTCTGGTTCCACCACTTTCTTATCCTTAACTTCACTCACTAAGGTCTTCTCTTCTGGTGGTTTGCTAGTGCTAGTTGTGTTGGTCATGATTTTATCTGTTCTGACGACAATTGGACTACTGGGATGCATCTCTTGCTTCTTGGGTAATGACGGTGTCGCAGAGAGAGTCTTTCTTGGAGAAGACGGACCTCTTGACTGTGATTGACTATGAGAGCGATCAAAAGAGAAAACAAAATGCTGCTAGTGATCAGAACTCAAATACGATCTCTTGCATCTACCAAGGTCAATCAGACACTCGAATCTATGCAAATAAGCTTGTCAAGACTCAAGAAACTTTATTCACATCTCAATTTCATCATCAAAGTCTTAAGTGCTCAAAATCTTCTCCTCTGTCCTTTGCGTACATCGTCTCGTCTTTCTCCTAAATTCTCTGCAATGTGTCTCTCGAACTGCCGCTGCACGTCGATTTACCTAGAAAACAAGCCCTCCGCTAAGCAGCCCCTAGCTAAGCTGAGATCTTTATGTCCTTATATGCATTTACTTATCAAGTAATCCCCTAGCTAAGCTGACCCCTAGCTAAGTTAGTCCCTTATTTAATAAAATTTTCTCAACCTTCGATGCAACCCAGATTATGAGTCAAGCCACGATTTTAGAACCTAAGCCACAGCTACAAGACGACCCCACATGGCTTACAACTCTCTCATAGTTGTATCAAGTATCTCCAACTCATAATCTCGGTTGCATGCGGAGGCTTAGGCAAAAAAGCTCACGTTTAAGGAGGATACCAGTCCCCTGCTACTAGATGTACATGACGTAGTCATACACCCAACATAGACTCTCATCTAAGAGGTCAACATGTCGATTGCATGCGGAGGCTTAGGTTAGGAAGCCCACGTTTAAACCCTCGTCCCTAGATGTGCTAGATGTAGCCACACAGTCAACATAGACTCCATCCAAGAGGTCAACATGTTGAGATAAGAAACATGAATCAAGAGGATTTGATCCAAAGACCTCTTCTTCTTAGGTGGGTGTCTCTTTCACTGGGGTGGATCCTGTTTCCGTTTAATAAAGTAAAGAAACTTGTACACAAGCCTACAAAACTTGCTTTTATCTCCTATGCTAGCTTTTTGGGTGTTACTTCTACTATACATCTCTATTTCTAGTAACGAAAGAACCAAAACTATACTACTCAAGAACACGTACCCAATGATGTCATCAGATAATAAATCCGAGTCATCAATGGAAAATGACAGAGTTTTTTCTTTTTTCACTTTCTTAAACTAGAAATAACGCAAACATCTACATATAACTTTATTCTGCATAAGTGAAAAGACGTGCATGCTTTAATCAAAAAGAACTTCCACTTGGTACCTTTGCAACTAAGCTAAGGGGCAGCTTGTCTAGCTTGGCCCTAGTTTAGCACCTGCCCAGTTTAACAAACTCCAAGGCCGCTTCCTTCTCTCTTTACAACTACGTCACAGTGGAGGAAAACTCCTTTTGTTATCATCTTTCACTGTTCAGACTATCATCCAACACGACAGTGGACTATGTGACCTCTCTCTCTGCCGCCGAAAGGTTTAGAGTTTAGGGATTACTTTGAATTTGTATCTCCCACCCCTTTTAATGTTTACCTTCAGACATAATTGGTTTAGCTCTTCTTCCACACCTACCACTATACATCCCCTGACACTACTGGGGATGTATAGTGGGGTGCTTATCGCAGCCAACATCTCCTGTGCTTTATTAGCAACTATTTCATCCACCTGTTCTATCTCTGCCCAGACCGGGGTCTTCTTCCCTCTAACTGTATTTTCGTTCATGCAAGGTTGCCAGGGTAGAGCAAATACCATTCGGTTATGCATGTAATGGAGGCTCGCTGCCATGACTTTGATCCTCTACTGCTCTGAGCCTGTCACAATCATAAAGTTGTGTCTTCCTACAACCCTAACTTGCTCAATGAAGACACCTAAGCTCTGAGTTAGCCCTCTCTCTGCCCATATGATCACTTCGTCCGTGGTTGAGTTAAAGTCTACTGTATGTAGGACAAACGCTCTCTTCTGGAGAAAGACTAGTCTACCAGCCACTTCACCTTTCTCAGTTTTGATCTCCGCCGTTTTAGCATTTGGCTGTTCTTCGGCTTTTGGCAGGTGTTGTAGCCATTCCTCCAGTGCTCCATCGTCCATGCGGTCTGCACCATCCCAGTCTACCCCAAATGTTGTTCCTGGGATGACCTCTACAGTGGTTTCTTGGAGTGGACGGTCGTTCACATCAATCTTGCGGTTCACGCATCTATTGCCGTTTCCTTCAGTGTTCCTCCACACATTTTGGCCTCTTCCGCTGTTCACAGTCGCATGGGGTGGCTGTGCCACTACTTGTGGGGGTAATTGGGCAGCTGTCGTGGTGTTCAGCGGTGGGTAGTTAGTGCCATCTGCGGAGGGAGGAGGTGGCCCTTCCTCCTCCTTCTCCTCCTCGTAATCTGTGAATGTGTCTGCGCCTTCGCTGTAGTCCCCCATTGCTGTATCGAAGTCTTGTTCATGTACATCTTCATCCCTCCAGATTGAGTCATCATTCAGATTGATGTCCCCTCTGGTGGAATGCTGGTGATTGCCCTGCCCCTGTTCCTCTCGTCATGGCCATTGCACGGTAATCGTGTCCCTGCTCTCTCTCCTGTGGTAGCTGGTTCGTGGCGTCTGCTAGTGGTTCTCTATCTCCTTCTCCATCCTGGAAGGCCTGAAGAGGTCGATTCACTTTCTCCCGACTACATCGCCAGCTTCTCGGTTTCAAGATTCTGCCATCTCTCCCTAATCATACCATGCGCTGCTGCGGCTAAGTGTTGGAGACCCTGTGCTACTAATCACATGTTACGAACGCTACGCTACAAAACCCCGGAGCTCCTCTCCCTAGCCTGATAAACCGAAATGAAGTCCATGAATCTGTTGTGTTTAGGGATAAGTAACGGCAAGTTCAGTAGTAATTAACAGCAAACCCTTGTGAACCAATAGCAACGAGGATGGTGGAGTGTAAACCATGGTGAAGTAGATCTGAGGCAACCGTATTTCAAGTAAAGCTGTCTATGCAACTGAAGTGAACTGTACAACTAACCACGTGCCTTTCTCTGCGCTTTAGAATAGTATAGTAGTATTGGATCGATGAAGCTGCATCACCTCGACGTTGCACTTGACAACATTTAAAACAACAGTTACTGGAGAGAAAATGGGAACTCACTTATCACCCTGATTCGAGACAGTCAAGTACCGATATTATCATTTTCTCATTCCTTCACTAAGTAGCCATTTGGCCCTTCACTATCATATGAAAACATTTCTTATATCACAAGTGAACAATGTCTGAATCATTAATCTCGAGTGAAGGCAGAGACTGAATGTACATATATATGTATGTAATAATACTACATGCCAAGTAGCTAGCTTAAATATATAAAGATATATATCTCTCTCCTTATAAACAGAACTCAAGAGGCACACTGTAACGGGGCTAAGTACTGTGTCCAGTCATCCAATTCTTCTATGCACTTGTTGAGCTGTAAAATTAACAAATAACAGCAGTTAATGAAGAGTAAATTTCAGGCAAATATGTACTAAATACCAACTAAAGAGTTGGAGGAATCTAGATCTTGGTTCACACGCTAAATTCAAATCTAGATCTACTAGATGTGAAGAGCAAAGCTTCTAAATTACAGAATTATTGCCACTGGGGAACCCAAAAAAGCATTGTAAATTCAAACTATTCCTTTTGAAAATGTACACAGAGTTTGTCAGGTCCAGGATTGTATTTCACTATAGTTTCCTCTGGAAATAAATTAGCGACAAAAGTAGTCAACAAAATCCCTAGGTTGTCCAACATTCTACTACTGGTAACATTTACTAGTCACTGTGGTACAGTGGACTTGAAGCTTAACCATCAGTTGATTACATTTCGGAACAAACTTGGGGTTTCCATGTGTTTAGATTCCTCCTTAAGATTCCACAAAGTTCAACTTGAAGGCTTCGTTGACTCTTTAGAGCTCCTTCATCACAAGTAAGAATAGATCTTGTGTCCGTAGCATGGTGTGTGGTGGGTCTTGAATGAGAGCCTGAGCATCTACTCTAAGAAGCCATCCTTCTGAATTGTTTCAGCAACAGTTCACTTAAACTTCTCACTTGACGGATTCTGAAGTCTTTTGTCGACGTTTTAATTCTTTTTATGACTACAAGAAAGATTCGGTTGGCACTACCTAGGATGGACTGCCGTTCGAATTCCTCTTTTTCAAACCTTGACGCCACAAAGTCTGTAGACCTCTTGACATTTGCAGGCTGTTCAGAGACCCTTCGAAGTTCGAGATCTGTTGATCACGAGGCTCTAATAACTCTCTTTCTTCTGAACTCAAGTTCACGAGCATTAGATTCTTTTGAGGACTGAAGCCTGTCGAGTTGCATAAAAGCTCAAATGTCATCACTTGAGACTTGCCCCATCCTAGGCCTCTTTGGATCACACATTCTTGAAGTAGTCCTTGTGTTGAGCACACCGCTTCTCTTTTAACCAAAGCTGCAATTAATTATAGTTATATGATATGTTAATACTTGATAAGATCGCTCAGTTGGACTTGTGTCCTCACAGGCACATGGTCATGTCTCCAGCTTTGAGCTGTTGAGGCTGTCCAGCTGACTCGTCTGTTAAGTAATTAATCAGAACATGACTCATTAGCATTCCTGCTGTAAAGTTGCAGAAAATTGTCTGAAAGTTACTCACTACAACTCTCAGTCTCCGGCCCATACCTGGAATCTCTGTCATTACCAGTTTGGAAGAATTACAGCCTGGGTAATGCCACACAGAAGAGCACGGCTCCATGCTGAATTTTAGAGCATCCGCATGCATGGTCTCAGAGTCTGGTTCCGATGCAATCAATTCTTCTGATCCGATCTTCTTAAAAATACACTTTAATGAGCTCCAATACTTGTAGTTGAACTCAAAGTACTTGTTTCACTTCAAACTATATATATTATCCCCCAGTGCATGCACATGTATTTAGAATCTTCACCACCACCGACTAAACCCAGTCTTCCGACTCAGAGGCAGTACAAGCATATTATACGATCTCATCATCGTTTTCACAACCAGTACTGTTACTTTAAGGTCAGTCAGCAGCTCTGGTATGACACTCCAGATAGAAATTTATATATCTGGTCGATCAAAGTTCATTTCCACTTGTTAAAACTGATCCCCATCACATGCATTAATCTTCTCAACCTTCAATCGTCCCAGCTAGTTGGAGGATCTGGTAACTTGATTCATTGCATGGGAGCATGTATCAGCTCCAATAAGTTTTCTCCTATGACTGCAGCTCATATGGATCTAACAACTATGATAACAAATTGAAGCGCGTACAATTTAGCGATGGTTAAGAAACAAGATTACTGTCTAAAAGCTTAGTCATAGAATCTGGCTCGTTATGGGTGTTCCAGAACCCAGTGGCATGCTCGGTGCCATGGAATCTCTGCGGATTCAAACCCTATAGTAATATGATCAGTTAACTTGAACGTTCAAAGCATTGTAATAAATCGATCTCTGGTGTGATAAACATTCTTTGAGTTCGAGTGATCAGGTGCTTATGTAACAGGAGGTCAAAAGGATCCAATATCAGTGACTGCCTGAGGTGACTGCCATGATCGAAGTTGATTATGGCCAACCGGTCTAGCAGATTTGAAGGTTAATTAGGGTTTGATCATCTTCATTCCTGTTCTCACAGATTCACTATTAAGTGGCAGTCGAATATATAACATATGCAGTGCTTACTTTTGCAGTCTTGCTAATTTCAGTAATCAATTCCTTTTAGACGTAGTCAGATTAGCCAGATTACGTGCATGCACCGGAAGAATGGAACAAATTTGTTCTGTTATATACTATCCATGCATGGGTTGAGTTAATTTTGTTGTGTAAGCGACGTTGTTGAGTTTGCGTCTGCAACGGGAAGAGATCCTTGACGGCTGGTGGTGATCGTAGAATAACTAGAGCGCTGCATGCATGCATTCGCTCAGGACGAGAGTCAGCGAGCCAGCCATGCCAGGTTTCATACTCTCTTGCTGCCTTAGTAAAATCAACGGGTGAAGTCGCTTTGTGCACCAGAGTCGGCCGCCCGGCTGCTGCTTTTTGTACGTGCATATCTTTCACTAATTAAGTCTTCCTTTTCATACTTCTGACACCAGTTGCGGTACCAACTCGTGACTATAGTAGAAGACAGAACCCTGACCATGGGAATGCACACATGGCCTGCGTGGTTCATATATGTATGGGAGGAGATATGATTTTTTCCAAAGGATGCATTCGTAACTTCCATGGGGGCACTCTCACTTTTAGGATCAAATTAATAAGGTATCTAAAAAGTAATCATGATTATATTATCATGATTAATATAATAATATTAATGTTAATCATAAATAAGTAAGTCTAGTTGAGGATGGATAGATAGATAGATTTGTATATTTATTTATTCATATAGCGTTAATAAATAAAATGAAGATAAATAAAAACATGTTATCATTTATTATTCTAATATAATACAGTTTTAAACATAAAACTAGTCTTTAGAGAAAGAAACAAGGAATTTTCAATATCACACATTAAGCACAGTGACTTTGAGTACTAGTGACCTCACAAGAACCATATAAACTATTATTGTCCCCTTTGTACCAAGTTCATCAGTGCAAAATTGGTTACTGTAGGTTAGCCAAACTCTCCAGGAGTAGCTTGGCCATTTCCCTGGAAGGCACCCCATGACATAATATAGCTTATAAATTACCCCTAGGAGTACTATTTATCGAATTATACGTGTGCTATATAGGTTTGAGCCAAGAGTTCTCTACTCTATGATATTGTTAACAATATGAACGGGGAAGGTGACAAGGTCCGCAATACTATAATATCTAAGTTATGATTTAGCTTACTTATTTGTTTTTGAAACCTAATTCATGTGTAAACGTTAATTAATACAGCTATAAGGTACTCGAGTTGCCTCACTCCGACTTTTCAGGACCCTTCGCTTCTTCCACTCCGCACGACATTTTAGGGATTCGCGGCCACCTCTTTGCAGCACTCTTCATGTCTTGCTCAGGCTGGAATTCTTGTCTTGGTTCCTTCTGTAGTTCAAGCAGCAAGTTTTGCTTGCACTCGCGCTTTGAGCATTGCGCATCGATTCTAATTGCAACTCCCTTCGTCCATGTTTTCTTTAATGCGCACACTTTTCGCTTGCACTCGCGCTTTGAGTTGAGGTTTGACGTTCATTTCGTTTCGTCTTCCTGGCTTCTCTACACTTTGGTTTTTCACACCTTGCGCGACTCACGACTATGGCATCTTCTGTGATGGTGCAGCTGCAGGTCAGCTTGGAGGTAGAGCTCCGTCATCTTAGACTTTATGATGCTCAAGCGGTTACTACTTTCTACTACGAGGGTAACATATACTTGGAGGCATTCAAGGGATGGGTTACTGCTAACTGGGTCCGAGCGGATTACCTCCAAATTGTTAGTACGTGCCAACTCAGCCCGACGACCTTCATTACACTTTTTGAATCTAAGGCGGACCGAAACAAAGCCTTGGAGTCTGTGCTTTCATTCTTACACGGTTGCATTGTTGCACATTTGCCTTGGGTGATTGAGGCAGAGATTTCACAGAATCAGCTGCCGCTTCAGCCTACCTGGGTTGAAATACTCAATACACACTCCTGGTGTAAAGACTTGCTCCCGCTTATGTTACATCGAATTGGTCCTCTTCTACGACTTCTCCTTGCGACTAAGCACTTGGCTTTTTCTCTCAGGGGGTTCACTAACGGTTAGCATACTTGATAAAGGATATATAAGAAAAACCACCTCATTTCGCATTACCCCACAATCAGTGACTATTTTCTAGCGAGCAAATTAAGCAGGAAGTACTTAATATAAGGTCACAAATAAAAGTTCCCTTGGGTTCTCAATATCCGCCCATGCCAGCTCAGTATCCTGCGTAGGGTCCTTTCGCCCACTGCCTCATCTGAATTCACAGCCAGCAGTTCTAATGATCTGCTCTGTGTAACCAACCCAGTGGGAACTCCAACGGATATCGATAGTCAGTTAACGTTATTCGAACAGCTTGAGATCGAAGTACTGCTGGATCTCCC
Source organism: Asterella californica (assembly GCA_036924285.1). NCBI lineage: Eukaryota > Viridiplantae > Streptophyta > Marchantiopsida > Marchantiales > Aytoniaceae > Asterella > Asterella californica. The sequence goes on from JAYKYS010000013.1 coordinate 3,568,101, forward strand.
AGTGTTAGATAGTCAGGAAGTAAAGTTTGTTACTTACTATCTTGAAAGCACTTCTAAGCTTAGCTAGCTTCTCGTTACCTTGCAAGCAAAACAGTTAAAGTTACTACGAGCATTAATTACCCACCTTCAGCGACCAGAAAGCCTGTGGAACTTGTTTGTTGCTGGAAATTAAACTTGGCAAGAGACTGGCCGGTCTACGTCTTAAAGTTTCCGCCGGTTGAACTCTAAGAAACTCAGACGTTACCAAAGAGACAATCCAGTTCGTTTAGCCTGTCACTTGGTCTCGAAGAACTACACGGTGATTGATTCTCCTGTGCATGCAGGCCACTGCATGCAAGACACTGATCATCCCCTACGCACTGTTGCGGTACTCATGTGGGACTGAGAGTCTTCGAGTGTCCTAGTCCAACCTTCAGTGCTCTGTGCACTGGCTTCTCTTATTCTCACTTTGCAGCTGCTCTACAGTTGCAACAAAGCTCGACTAATTGCCGCCATGCATGTGTGGCCATATTGCGCATGAAGGCAGAAATTCTATCTAGGCTTCGCGCATGCAACTACTGCAGACAGTCCACTGCAATGTAATTCAGTACCAGCCTCTCGGTAACTCTGCAAGTAGTACTAGGCCTAATGCTCTCTCCTGTATGTACTACGTACTAAGAGGCTTTAAATTGATCTCTTCATCAGTCGGAGAGCTTAATATGCACTAAGTCGAGAAGAGTCGACTGTCATCTGCAGATTCTGAAGCTGGATATCACTGCTAACTGATGATTGTACGTATGCTTTCTTGCAGAAAAATATGCATCAATATCACCATTGACGATACAGGAACTATCTGGATCATTACTAAGCACTGAATGTAATGCACATCAACCTTGAGTTGGGATTATCAAACTAAGTGCGCATGCCTTGGTACGCATCACTACGGACTTTACATGGTGAAAATGCTGTCGATAAGTTGATTGTATGCCTTGCAGTTGGTATCAGTGTAGAATTCACTTGGAACTCACCACGTGAAATCCTGTTGACATGTTTGAGCGTGATAAAACGGCAGGCAAGGAGGCAGACTCGTGTGTTCGTCTCAATTTTAGTCGACAGCACTATCATGATCAACTTAGTCTTGAGACTCGAGTAGGAAACAGGGAAGTACAATAGGCAATATTCCGCTGCTTATCTATCTAATGATCCGGACCCACAGAAATATCTGATTCTAACGTACATATTGAGGGGAAGAATACGGCCTTGCTCTCGTCTTATACAAGTGAACGTAGGGAAGTTATCTGGAGGAAGCTATCCGGTTCTTTGACGGAGATAGAAATCCCGCAAAACAAGACCATGTGATTGATGATTAAACCTGAAACTCATGGTTGCCACGAACATGGAATGCCTGATTTCCCTCATAGAAGAACATGCACGTTTGTGATCAGACCAAGCAAATCCTGGGAAGTCTGCCGAACCTGAAAAGGAAGGAGGGATGGAGGTCTTAATAGTATGTATCTCTTCGCAACAGCGGTTTCTAGTAAATGTCCGGACCTGATCAGGAAGCTCCCGGTTTGCTGGAGGATTTCTCCCGTGGGACAAGAGAAGAAGTTTCTTCAGCATGAGGCCACAGTACTGAGACCCGCAGAAGTATCGAATCCCTAACTTTAAGTCGAGTAGTTCTGAGCCGATCAGAGTTAGGAGCCTTCGTTCCAGTCGCTAGCTCAACTGATGAAGCTAGACCGAGAGGAGAATCTCTCAAGTTTCTTGCCATCGATCTTCTCCAGCGTCGAGTCTTTCCGAACGCTTCGTAACGATCGTAACCTAAAGAGACTGACACCCTACCCGTACACGGCGCTCATTCTTCTCGTGTGTCGAGTTGTTTTACTCTGTGGACGGATCGTCGTTCATAATGTGCATCCTCCTTCTCAAGTCTCACCAACTTGTCAGGGCCCGGACAGATCGGACTCCAATAGTCGCCTTGATCTCAGTCGTACTGTTTATGTGTACCCTATACTTGTCCTGATCTGGAAGTGGAAGCACGCTCATCCATGCGCTGCAACCCCCGCGTGCTCATCTCATGGACCAGAAGCTTTGTACCCACAAGACCAACAAGCCCTAATTTGTCGAGAAAAAAGCTGCCGATGTGGTGACTTTTCTGGAACTGGAAACGGGAATCTGGTGGCTACTCTAGTGGACATTTTTGTCCTGGATATAGATCTTCCGTCTTTCTTTCTGCAGTTCACCAATATCATGTCAGGTTTCAGGGGGTCTGTTCCTGGCACGAGACGAGGGGAAAGATGATGGTCCAGAGCAGATACTGCCGTCGAGAGCTGTACGACCGGGCAGTTGTGCCGGCGAGGTTATCCATCCAACCCTTGTTTTTATGGTTTATGGTCTAAGAAATCCGTTTTTCGTCGAATGAAACATGAATGCACGGGAGGAGGAGGAGGTTAGCGTAGCTAGACTAGCTAGCCCTGAGTAAAAGAGCACGCATTTCTTGTTCTGCATCTGCTTACCCACAGCGGGTTGATCTACATTCCCTGACTCCTTCCTTTCTCCCTTCCTTCAATTGGAAGTACAACGACTTTCCCCTGGGACGAGTTTTGGCACGGGTGTTCCGTATTGTCTGCATGGTAGAGTTGTGGTGCTTGTCCTCTCTCGTTATCGTTCTCGTTCACCTAAATAAGTGATTCGCGTCCAGTCTGTATATATGTTGTAAAGGGACACACAAGTAGCCGTTTCAGGCGAAATTTAGATCTTCCAAGTACTCCTGTGGTGCACAAACTTACGTGCGTTTTGCCTGGCTAGCCCTGATGAGGACCGGAACCTTCGCCTTCTATTTCTTCAGACAGAAATATTCTAGTCTTTAAGTCACGTTTGTAGAATGTGGTTGCTAGTAATTTGCTACAGTGTCTAGACTTTCTCAAACTCATCCAAAGTTCATCGCCTCCTTTGCAGTTATCTGGCTGAAAGAATTCTTGTGTACCAGAATGTTGCCTGTTACCTCTCGTCGTCCTCTGCTTCAGATTTCACGTTGGGTACTCTGATTTTGGACCAGAAGCTCCAGTCTTATTCGACGAGTGTACGTACCAGTTTTGGTCGCCAGGTTATTGGAGAAACGAATTACTATTTATGTGTAAGGTTTGCATTCTTGCACTGGTGAATGTTTCCTTGCCTCTTGAGACGTCTGACTATACTCTGTTTGTGACCCTAAAATATTTCCATAGTGCTAGTCTAAGACTAGCCACATATATCCACAAACGTACATAGATGTGGCTAGTCTAGCATTGAGCCAAAACTTTAACTTTGCGTGTATCATCATTCGTGAAGCTTTTCAAGTATTCGAGAGCCTACAGAGATCCGATTTTTTTGTATCAAAGATTAGATTTCAGGAAAGAACGGAAGTACCGAGCCTCATTGGAAGGTCTGGAATCTTGGATATGATAAAGATCAGATTTCTCAGTACTGTATTAGGGCGCAAATTCCTCGAAGGATAGTAAAGATATTACTGAGACTGCACTATTCTTGTGTATGCAGAGATTAGATTTCTGAGTTCCAAAGATCAGATTCCTGACAAGAACCCAAGTTTACTTGGACTGGTTGGGAGACTATCGAGTCTTAGATACGAGTTCATGCGGATGGCATGGTCTAGCACTGAGCCATAAGCTTCCAAATTCTCCCTTCGAAAGAGAAAGAAGAGTTTCCAGCCTCGAGTTTCCAGCCTTCAGATGTAAGGGTTCGCGGACAGTGCAGGAGTTTCGAAGCCTCCCGTTCCCCAAAAGTATGATTGACTCCTAGGGTTGTAAAAGCTAAGTGTTTGAAAAGCGAGTGGAGTCCCGAGATTACAGTGGTGTAGTGATTCTCCTAGCCTTAGACCGGAGGCTACTTTGGCTACTCGTGTAGCACGGGAAAAGAGCCTCAGATCTTCAGCTTACCAAGAAATATTCTTGGACCATACCTCAAGTTTCAGAACCGACTTTTGTGAAAGGAACGAAACGGAATCCGTGATTCAAACCCGACTCCACGAGGGTGGATACCATTGTTCTGCCCGGTCGCTTGGTCTGGCGTTCAACTCTTGTCTCCCTCCTGCTTATCAGTATTTGCTTTTAAGGATCAAGAGTCTGCGCTAGCAGTAAAACTGTACAAAGTGAATGTTTGTCTCCTTTCTGCTCACCCAAAAATTCCTCCTTGAGAAGTCTTAAAGCACTAATTCGTGGGTTTTAACGGAAAGGAGTTCACAGTGTTCCTATGGACGCTAAAAATAACCTTGACCAAGTTCGAATAACGTAACATCTCCAGTTTACTACATACGCATGCCTTTCTTGTTGGCTGAACGAACACAGATTCTCGGCAGCATAAAGGGCTCTGACAAGGCAAAAGAACCGGGAAAAACAAGTATGGTCAGAACGAGAGATTCTGTTTCCCAACACTCGACACAAACTTGTTGTGGATTTGCCCTACATGAGCCACGTTATACGTCGAGTACTTTCAATACCACGCTCTGTGTTCATTGATCGTCTGAGCTTCGCTCGAAGCTACTCAATGGGCCAATGGACTGGTGCTGTGTGAATCTTTCTCTCCATAGGAGCCTTCCCCAAGAACTAAACTTCCCACCTCCGAGAAAGAAGTCAACATCATTCTACCTCATCCTGGTAGTAATTGTTAGAAAGTAGGATTGGGCTTGTGGAATGAACTCGTTTAAATCCTAACCTTCTGACTATTTTCCAAGTTTTAAACAGATGCCAGAATATTTTGAGCATCATTGCATCACAATATCCCAGACTGTTAAACCACGAGTAAAGGGAGAAAATAGACGATTTCTCGTTTGTTGACTTTGTCCTTTAGTTTAGAGCGAATAGTCTCGTTTCTACAAAAAAAGGACACAAATTCCAACTCTATAGTTCTCAGTCATTCCTAGTTTGGCTTTTCGAAATAAAACACAAAATGTAAAGCTAGTGTATACTTTTTTAGTTGAATCTTCATTTCTCAGATTTCATTACCGAATGAGAAGATTATAATGTAAAACATTTCTGACTTCCCTTTTTCTGTGTTCTGTGACTGCTAACTGGTAGTAGAAGAAAGACTCCAGGAGGCCAGGAGCCTTATACTCGTGCTTTGAAAAAAATCCAATCATCGCTGCAGATTCCAAGTGGAACGTGAAGAATCCAGAGAAGGTTCATCGTCAGAGTCGGCTCGAGCTTCTTAGAGTGGGTGATACTGTCGACGGTGCATGCCTGCCTCATTCAAGAGATATGATGGTAATATATTAAACCTTCACCTTCCCAGTTTCTCTGTGGACCATTAAGGGTAAGGACACTTGAGACAGCCAGTGATATAATGAGCAAGAGTGTGATATATCATGACTGGTCTATTTTCTCTGCATTTTCAGCTTTTCTTTGAGCTTTATATCATTGACTGCTGCACTAAGGTTAGCTAATCTTTTATCATTTATTGAATCTTTAATGGATTTTATTCTCTTACACCACATGGTAAGCATGAACTCTATATATTCAGGAATTTCTTTGAGTACAAGATATCCTGTAAATATGTACCGTGCTCACGTGTAATGTTGATTTCTATTAACAATGAAATAACTCATATCTTGGAAGAGGCACACCTAGATAAAGGTCATTCCATCATCCCACTACACCGTTTATCATAATAAGTATGGATTCAAAAGTAATATGGATCATAATTTAGTCTAGATTTCATACATACTATTTAATGTAGTCGTAAAAGAAATATTCTCACTTATATTAATATGAAATATATCCACATTACTATAGGTGTATGAACATAACGTCCAAAAAGCTTACCTTTTATAATCGATATATTATTGAAAGATTTTTTTAATCAGAGTGCAAAAGTGTAATGGATAATACGTAGAAATCTTTTGAGCAGATTCATTTGTTATCTCAAAGGATGTAAATGCACAATTAGACGTGAATGGTATTAACTTTGCTTAACAATCTATGGTAGTATTGCTCTTGATGTCACAGGAAATTAGCATGAAAAGCAGGAAAGCCAAGAGTTACAAGCCTGTACCATCACCAGCTTCAAGAGTTTCTAAGAGGAGAGAATAACAGCAATTGCATTTTAAATTACTCTTTGTTGTAATACCGTTTTGAGAATGTGAACATATTTTATTAGTCTATGTACTTCCAGTTTGAATTATCAAAGATTTGACTATGAAGATCATTTCATCTTTACCAATATATTTTATCATATTACGGAAATTATTCTTTTACATTTAACTTGAAGTGAATGAAAATATACTATATTTATATATTAAATCAACATAGAAAATCATATAGTATGGACCATACTAATTCCTGTGAACTAGATCTAAAACTCTTCACTTTAATTAATATGGACCAGACTAATTATTGTGAAAGGTGTAGCGATCCTTGTTACTTATAACATTCCACAAATAAAGTAGAGTGTACTAAATCATGTTAAAATCATGTTACACCATACAGAATTCTCTCTACTTTCTTGAGTGAGTTGTAAAAGTTTCCCTTTCTCCAATAAAAAAGTACTCTATTTTACTCTCACCTTACACGAAATTATCTAGTGACCTTTGTAACAACTTTTAATGATTTTCCAGTTGAGACTCCATGATTTTCAGTCATCACCTGCCTAGCAGCCTACGGCCACAGTGCCACCACAATTTATATCTTTCTATATTTTCTCAAAAGAAATCACCTTGTGTCCTCTAACCGGTATCCATATTCGACTTTGATTTACCATTTTCAGGGTTCAACAAAGTCTTTACAACAATCAACTTCTTATCACTAAGTAGGTTTATTTAGAAAGTGCAAAAGGGAAGCTAAAGAACTTATGGAATATAAACACCTAAAAGTGAGATGTCCTTAGATCAAGAATCCAATTGGTGAAAGAAAATTAAAAATGTTAGATATTTGTTGCAAATATCTAACAAGATTATGACTACACCTCCGTTAAAGATGTGCAGTAACATTATTAGAAGAATTTATAGTAAAAATAAGGTACTTTTTCTTTTTCTGAAGTTTTAAAGTAAAAAAAGGTTCTAAAAAATTCAAAGGTGATATTGTTCTTAAAAATACATCTTCTTTGAACTTAAATAGAAATAGAAAATAAAATACTTAATTTATGATTTAACTCGCAGTTGATACAGGAAAGTCTAAGTGAACCCTCGAGGTTACCTTGAATTATTAAGTAAAAAAAACTATAGAAATTTTAAGTACAAACTCTCTCTAAATAAAAATATTGAGAAGATGTTAAATTTCTATTAATAAAACAAGGGGTTATAAAAGAAAATGTTATTATTTACTTAAAATAAATTACTCTTCTTTAAATTTATCTCTTGAGCTACTTCTCTACGAGCTTATTTTATAGCATCTATAAAAGCTTCCATAGAAGAATCAATTAAGATATTTGTATACTTTCTTAAAGCATTACGTATTTTTCTTGAGACATAATTTCTAAATTTTTATTTCCATTGTGTGGTAATAAACGTTATAAAATTGATCTTAGAAAAATACTCAACTGTTGTCGTTAACAAAAGCAATTTTTTGTTTCTTGGATGTCTAACTAACAAATTTACTATAAAGACAAACCGAATAACCGGATAGATTTTTCAATATCAAGACATCCCCTTGTACCCTTCAATGGACAACGCTACCTTTCTATAGATTGCTTAGTTCATTATATAACTATATTTAATCCCAATCAAATATGGTATTCAAAGTTACCGTACCTTAAAGATGTCAAAATAAATTCTTCACATAACTTGTATATATAATCCTTGAATTCATATAAATGAATACATCATACTCGTTGCATAAGTGTCTAACCTTGGTGTGTTGTTGACCACCTCAAGCATTTTCGACAATATAATTACAAGGGCAAGTAATTCAATCTTTGACAGTATAATTACCAAGTTATAATTCTTACAAATGAATATTCATTTAAATTTGATCTATTCTTGTGGTAATAAAAGTACTTAAGAATTCTTGATCTTCCTCTGATTGAAAGATTTTGCTGTCAACTTCTTACATTATCATTTCCATTTATTTCACAGTTATAGTCTCTATCATATGGAACTCATGAGATTGGCATGCTTGATTTTCTAAGGTTCATATTTATATGCAACTTTCACCAGAAAAATATATGATGTTGCTACATGAGAATTGATAGCCCAGCGAAGTACATAGTGAGTAGAAAAAAGGGTGTGAATGCGCACCAAATTTGGACATCATTTTAACTAATGTATGAACAATTCACAGTTGAGCATGGAAACGTACAGACTATGGAAGTGCAATACAGAGGACACGTATAGTACGACGATTTCTAATGCAGAAAAGAAAATGAGCACATTATGCATGGCCGATGTAGCAGTTCGGTTCGGTGCAAGCGCAAAGCACTGGCGAATTCGTCGCGTCATCAGCACGTCCAACGACGTGAAATGATAAACAGAAACAAGAATGTCTTACGCATGCTAATGCACTACGCTAGGGTACGTGTGCTTACGGGAGAGGGAGCGGAGACGGAGTGCGGGAGGGTGAGAGTGGAGTGAACCGAATGTTTTGTGAGAGAGGGGAGTGTGTTAGAGTGTGATACTGCAAGGTGTTTTTTACATATTCTTCTCCGTCTCCTTTTTCTGTTTCTTTTAGTCTTAGAATTGATGCATTTTGTGGAGAGATGAGTGAATATTAAATAGTTTTGAATTTTCTGAGAATATCTCAGAAAATTCACCTTAGAGAGTGTTCTTTCTAAGATTTTTGAGAGACTTTTGAAAGATTTCTTGTCACATTTAGTGTATTTATTTTCTTTATTTTTACATATCAGGGTTCGGGTTTTTTTTTATTTTTTTATTCTTATTCTTATTTGTTCTTTTTTTTTGAAGATATTTCTATTACGAGTACCGTTTGATCGGATATCGTCTCTTCTTTAGCTATGGGTACTCTCTCTCCCATGAGATCGAGCCTGATTCGAGATACACCAATGTCCGGTGTGCAATCAGTTATTTACTTCGCAAGGGGTAAAATCTCATGTGGGAAAGATGCACAAAAGCTATGATACAACCAAATGAGATGCCCAGGTTAGTCGAGATTGGAGGTCTACACGTGTAGTCATTATTGCACCATTAGTCCTTCTTCCTATAGTTCCTCCAGATTCGTGGGAGTGGTTGAGAGTCCACTATGACACTATTCTGAGTTTGTTCGAGACGAGTTTTCCTTGTTCGCGTTTGTTCCATCGGTTACCTCGTGCTTTTCATGACGAGATGAGACAAGCATTCCGTCTACCTCTCGACATGTTGACACGGAACACCAAGGACGAGACGGCGTGGTTACTGTTCCTCTTACTTCCTCGTTGGTACCTCCATTATACTCGAGGTGGCAGAGGAAGACATCGGGAGTGATGGCCCGTCTTCAAAGATTTCGTGGAGGTGATTGGGCGGCCTTACAGGAGGAATCAGTCCGTGCGGTACAAGATAAGAGCGAGTCTGTCTCTACATGTGATGTCTCAACTTCCGTCCGCATACGACGTTGTAGGATGTTAGGTCAGGTTGGAGAGTATAGTAGAGCTGCTAGAGCACTGCATCCTTTGTCATTGACATGTCCTATTAAGGAGACTATCGCTGCGTTACGTTTTCTTCATCTCTCACCTGGTGATCCCTCACCACCGGAGGTTCAAGACTATCAGCTCGAGGAGCCATTATATCTCGATAGATCTTTGTTTGCCCAGGTCTTGTGTACAGCTCCACGTCTATCTTCTGGAGGTCTGTCTGGGATGGTCCAAGAGCACCTACGGGATTGTTTTCAGACAGACGACCCCTCTAGTGGTTTCACGGAGTTTTTTCAGGTAGCAACTGCAGTAGCTCAGGGACATATTCCTCAGTCTATAGCTCAAGTACTATGGGCAGCTAGACTTTTGACCATGACTAAGGATGGTGGAGAGATTCGACCACTAGTCATCGACGAGATTCTCTTACGACTTATCAGTCGTATCATTGTCTTTCAGCTTCGAGATACTTTTCAAGACCACCTTTGTTCACATCAGTTTGGAGTTGCGACGCCGAGAGGTTGTGAGTTTGTGTCTTTCGGCATTAGGGCTCTCTTTGACATCCATCCCGATTGAGTTGTCCTACAAGTGGACATGGAAAATACTTTTAATAGTATTTCTCGCGCTTCTATCTTTAGGGAGCTTATGGATGGCGGGGATCTCTGACGGGTCTCGTTCGCTTCGTGCGATCGTTCTATGATTCTTCTTCTTCTCTTTACTACCAACACGGTCCTACGATAGAGGAGGTTACAGTTATCAACTCCGCCGCAAGTACTCGTCAGGGAGACCCTTTGGATGGACCTCTCTTTACCTTAGCTCACTACAGAGCTCTCTTGGCCACCGTCTTGGCTGCTCCAGGTTGTGTTTTTCTATCTCTAGCTGATGATACGCATATCTTAGATCCGGCGGACCAAGCCGGTGTTGACCACCTTGTCTCTCAATTGACCTTGGTAGGGCTGAGGGTGAAGGTGTCAAAGTGTAAGGCTTGGTCTCTCATAGGTATACCGTAGGATCTATAGCTCCCGGAGGGATTTGTTATCCCTATAGATGATTTACGCATCCTCGGAGTATCTATAGGTACAGAGGACTTTGTCTCTCGATTCTTAGATGTTGTCTTTGCGGAAGACGTTTTGTATATCGAGGATCTCTTTATGTTGGAGGATCCACAGGTTGTCTTTGGTATTCTTTCTTCTTCCATTGCACGGCGTCCTAGTTACTTACTCCGCACAGTACTTCCATCTCCTATCTTCATCTCGCACTTTAGAGAGTTTGATAGAAAGATCATGTAAGTGTTTGACGACATCATAGGACCGGAGACTTTTGATTGTGTAGTAGGACCTCTCGCATGTAGGCAGACATCTTTGTCGATATCATGTGACGGGGTGGGCTTATTATTCATGGAGGAGACTGCTTCGACAATCTTTTTGGGTAATTGGGCCCTCTCAGCACCTTGACTCGGTTGTCATTTTCTCGTGCGAGATGACTTATTCTGGAGAGCTATGTGACAGAGGTGGAGCATGGTTCTTATCCACTACAGATGTGTCACAGTGAGACAAGAGATAGTTTGACTTTTGAGGCACGTGAGACACACCCTCGATTCGATATCTTAGCTACCGATGGATCTTGCGGACTACAGTCTTCTCTGACGGGACACCACTTCCATTAGGTTCTCCGTGCACTCTTAGTGGATCCTTCCATCTCACGGGATACTAGAGCTCGACTCCGCTCTTGTTTGGGCAAGGGCGCATGCTCTTGACTCATAGCTCAATCTTACATTAGAGCGTTCCGAATCGCACCGACTATCTTCTCTACAGCGATGAGGTTCCGTCTATGCTTGGTCCAACCTGTTGCTTCGGCATTATCCACCTACGAGTGCGTGTCTCGCTCGACACCTCAGGTCGCCACCTTGCTCGATGTCCTCATGGTGGAGAGTGAATGGCTACCCACAATGTCATCAGAGACGTCGTGTTTGTCTTAGTACGGAGAACGGTCACATGACGGTGGAGAGAGCGTTGGTATGTCCTTCAAACAGGAGGATCAGTGAAAACGGACCTATACAAGATGAAGGAAGATCAGGTCTCAGCGACTGATGTGGTTGTTACGGATCTGACAAAGGACTCAGTGACGACACAAGTGATCATCCATCCTCCAGGATGAGCTGCAGGCGTGACGACAGGAGCAAAGGTGACCAAGTATAGGGGTATGCAGGTGGGACATCGCTTCATCCCCTTAGCTTTGAAGATATACGGATCGACAGGCTTGGAGTGTGACGTCTTTCTGCGAGATTATGCCAGAGTCTACCATGATAAGTGCTAGGAGTACCACTTTCGCTTTCTTTCTGCACTACGTTTTTTAGACAGCGAGTTTCCATTGCTCTACAGAGAGCTTTAGCAAACGCAGTTCACAAGAAGACAATCGCAATAGGTGATCCTTCTTCAAGTGCACCAGTTGTATGTAGAAATACTGACTTTCTGATCTCCGACATTATAAATACAACAAGTAATTTTAGAACTACTGATAGCGGAGCTTAGCCCCGGTGTTCTTCCCTTCGAGGTGGTAGTTGCTTGGCAGTTCAGTTCCTTCTTTCCCTTGTAAGGCTTGATGGGGTTTTCCCATCCATTTGCTATTCATTGGATCGCGTTCATTCCTCTTACGGGCAACGAAAACCCTAGGGCAGTGCTTATGCGCGCATAAGCCCACTGCACGCAGTGGGCTTATCCTATATAGAAATTTTCAGAATCCCTAATGTAAACCGCCATAAAACCCAGAGGAAAAACATCAAGGGCTTATTACAGAGAGAATCTCTGGAGGAAGAACGAGAAGCGCACATCTGTTCACAAAGCACGTTAAAAAGGGGAGCAAACAAGTGAGCCCAAGTAACGGTAGATCCACGAGTTTGGCAGAAGAACTACAGATATTTAGAACGATACACGGAAACAACGAAGTAAATAAGTAAATAAGAAGAAAATAGGAAGGAATCAAAACTTTAGAACGATGCGAATGATAAGAACAGGCACGGATCAAGAATTAGAAGAGTAACTGAATGAATAAAGACAACACCAAAAAATGCATGCAAGATGAACTTCCGGGAACGGGGAAAATGTATAGATGTTTAATCAAAAATCTTATATTAAATTTTAAAAATCGAAAATCAATTTTAATCTTAAATCTTATTAAAATATTAATGAATTATATAAATATTTACTATTATCTAACCTGAGAACGCGAGAAGAACCGAACATAAACCATAAAAAGAACGCGGACAAACGCACTCAATGACTCATACCATATATACACTCTTGGGAGTGTATATATGGTTTACAATACCAAGTGAATACCAAATTCAGTATGAAGTTTACATTAATTTTATTCTCTAACCTCAATAAAACTTTTAAATAATTAATTAATCCTGTGAATATTTACCTCCTCCGAAGGAAGTAACACAAAACGATGAATATATAATATATATGCACGCACCCCAAGTTGAGGAAGGTGAGAGAGAAAGTACGATAAAATTGCGATTAAATAATGAGTGAGTTATGTGGCAAAGTCATGTTATTAAGAACATACGAGTAAGGAGAGGTGCCCGAGAACATGTATATTTAGCACATACATATTGAGTTCAAAATTCAATACAAATCTAAATACAACATCATCAGTAAACAAATCCAATGGAAATCACATCATGTCTAACTAATCGGACCGACCTCGAGTGTCGATATCCCATATACCTCAGTGAGTGGTTTTTGGAAGCAAGTTGAAAGCCATATCTGAGAATTCCTTTTCCCTCGAATCTCACCTCGAAGGAGAGGTTGTCCCACCACAAAACGACCGTTCCTCCCCACCCTTTCGGTTCTGATTTCTCTCATTTTCATCTGTACACCTTGCTGGACTGAACAATTTAATCTTGTGTGTACGTTCCTCTCTCGTCCTAGTTTCTTGGGACAGTCCACTAAACTGACTTCGAAAGTTAGCCTGTCACACAGGCTAACTTTCGTGTGTAGTCATGAGTGATTATTATTTCACCATCCAGGAGCGCCACGGTGGATATGCAAAACCAATCAAGTGTTCTGCTATTGAAAGTAGGATCTAGTCAGGTAATTATACGAGATAAAGGCCTTTTGTGGCCAAATCGATGGCTTCGTCCGTTTCGCACGTTCGTACAACTCAAGCAGAATAGAGCGAAGCAGCCAGGACGCCAGAAATGATGCACCATCTCTAAGATACTTGCTATCTTTGACATACACTGCACGCAGATAAGGTGGTAGGACTTAGCAAAGCTTGAGGCTGATAAAAATTCTCACCCCAACTGTTGAACGGTAAAATTTAGTGGACCAACCCAGAAAAGGAAAGGACGCGCAGTTTAAGGCTTGTATTGAGACTTTATCAAAGGAGATATAGGACTTGATCTACCTCTGATAACCAGCCAATACAACTCAAGGGGCACGAGTAACTCTGCAACGCAGGTCCACATTGAAGAATGGATGAGAAAGGAGGGGCGAGGATGAGACCGGATCGCTCTCTGCCCTTTCACCGACATCCTCAGCTGTGTCTCAGTGAAGCTGGCGAGAGAGGCAACACACACTGGCTTCGCATCCTTCACCCGGAGCACCAGAACTCACGCGACTTGAATGCTACAGATAAGCTCTCAACATTTCCATCCGCCTTGACCATCAACAGGGTATTCAGTCCACCAGACTGTCTCGTTCAGGTCTGATGTGGTAACAGTCAGGCAGCTTCCCTGAAGCCAGAAAGAATAAATTATCAGAACTCACTTATCATGACACGAACAAAGATTTCTGCAAGGAAATAACAGAATCTTCGACCTCACGGGACTTCTGAGGAGTAATCCGTGCATTACTATGACAAGTGCACAGATGTGGATAGTCAGACAACCCAGGAGTAAGACGATCAGTTTCAGGGTTTTCACCTCATCAACCTTGCTCTTGAGCTTCGACAGGACAAGATTTTAGCAATTCATCACAGTCCACGCTCGCCAATTTGAAAGCATAAACATTAGACACAGCTTAAATAGGTGAAGCTTACTTAAAAATTTAAACATCTGGGTACTAACAGCTGATTTTGTACACGATTTTCAACCACTGAAAGACCAAGAAGCCGCCAAACGCTTCACGACCTTCCAGAACGTCATATAAGCCAATATAAGCTAAGGCTCGAGATAACCCGAAATCCAGTTCCAGCTAGTTGCCTCAAGGACGACTCAAGGAGGTTTAGTGCGCCTAACTGTGCGTGACGTGGAATCGCGGAAGAATCGTGCTACGGTTCCATACAACGGAATCCGCGAGAAGAGCGAGGATACGCCTAACACCTAGTCATCTAAGAAATCCTTATGTTCTTACGATGAACTCACATCAGCTGTTTTGAGTGCTGGTTGATTCCAGACACAGTTCCATCCGCCAGCAACTTTGCCCCTGCGCTTAAAATTTCACGAAGGACAAGAATAGCAAAAAGTCAGTGCAAGCACATGATGTGGGATTTCCGCGGAACTGCATCGAATTGGAGCGGCGATGCTGGCAGTTGGTCAAAGCAGGTTTGTGCCTAGAGGACATAGTTATAGCACGACAAAGTAGAGAAGGAAGTACCTGTTCAAGTCTCCACCAAAAATGCCCAAACAGGCTTGGCTGGGTTGCTGGGAAAAGGGGGCTTCACGGACGCTCGACTGCCACCCAGCAGTCTTTCAACCGCACTCAAACCTTTAACCATCCAAATTAGACTCCAACAAGCGAGAGCCTTTCAACTTTAGTAGGATGATGAGTAGGTTTCAAAATTGGGGCCAGTCTGCTGAACCTGATGCAGTGGCAGCATCGGTAACTCAGTTTCATCAGAAATAACGATGATACTTCCTTCACCTCGCCTTCATTATTCAGGAGTGCAAGACGTCGACAGAAAGATTCTATCCATCTTACATGCCTCTAGGTGTTAATTACAATCTGCTATAAGCAGCCCCTGACAACTTCAGAAGTTCCGAGGTGAAATAGATGTGCCGTGTCAAGGATTACAGGGGGCAAATTTGCAATTACAGACTTCAACTATTAAGACGGGTGACGAATTGGCCCATGTTGTACTCCTCCGTGTACTGAGACTGGTCCCATAACTCCTCAAGACTACTCAGCATTGCCTTCATACCCCTGCCACCACCTGCTGCATTTGCAGCTGCAACTCCCTCTGCATCTTCATCTCCACTCTTTTTGGAAACCCCACCCTGCTGACCAAGGAGACGGAGGGTATCTTGAGTTAGACAAAAAGAAATGGCTCGTAAAGATTTAGAACTCACGTAAACCTGGTAAAGGTCAGACGGTCGTTCAATAGTGTGAGAAACAAACTGAGATCAAGTCAACTTACCTTTCCAGTGTTAGCAGATACAGTGAAGAGATCAAGTAGCTGCGTGGTGTCCATAGAGTTCAGGCTGGCATTCTCTGCGTTGATGATGGTGTTGGCCACTGAAAGCTTAAACCGCTGGAGACTCATAACTTTCTCCTCCAATGTTCCTCGCATGATAAGGCGATGAACATTGACAACACGCTTTTGACCCAGCCTATGCGCCCGATCCATAGCCTGCAAAATTATACATTGCCTTCATGTTAGAGTTGTACGTTACAATCTACGATCAGGAAAAGCCTTTTGACAAGGGCCATCCGGATACGCGCAAATTACAAACCAGACGATCTGTTTTATATATGTCCTAACTAACACGTCTATCATCATAAGCTAACACAGAGCACTTACCACGATGCATCCAATGTTTGACGATTTCGGACGAAGTGTCCTACACAGACCATAACTTAGAGAGAAAGAACCTTAGAAGCTGACTGTTCTGATACGCGTCTAGGAACAAGTCGGTTAGTACCTTATCCAGAAACTCAAGACCGTAACCTTACCTGTAAATCTCGCATGGGGTTCCAATCATGCTCCATGAAAACCACAGTATCGGCGGCTGTCAGGTTCAATCCCAGCCCACCAACTGCAGATCACGTGCATTCACCTTGTTATCAGAATGACCCTCCTTACGCTGTAATTCCAAGCACTGAAGTACGAGTAATGAGTCCACTAACCATGCGTTGTCAGAAGGAGAACATCGATCGTCGGGTCTGAGTTGAACGCCTTCACAATGCCAAACCTCTTGTCTGGCTCCACCGAGCCATCTAATCGTAGATATGTGACACTGCACATAAAATCCATGCTGTCATCATCATGGATTTTGGACAAGGCTCTCTCCATGCGTAGATCAACGTTATTTCCTATGATCTACCAGATGATGCAGGTCCTTCTGGGGCTTCTAACAGACCACCTTTCTCAACAAAATACACAGCTAGTCAGAAAGAAGAAGAAAAACAAACCCCTGACGCAATCGAATTTGGCAGTTTATTACCTCTTCATATGTGCTTCAAACAGGTCTTTCTCGATGATGTCAAGAAAGCCCTGTTCCATAACAAGGTGATCATCCGAATGAGATAAAACTTTCCAGAGAACTGTAAAGACTGCATATAGGTTGCATCGATAAGAACTGAAAGCTACTTGCATCTTATAGTTCGAACTTCCACAGCACGTCAATATCCCTCCAGGTCTTGAGTAGGCTTTATTCACTAACCTTGAGTTGAGCGAAAACTAGGACTCGATGTTGGCCACCCTCTATACCTGCTTCCCCTGATGACCCTTGCACACCTATCCCGCACTCTTCCAGTATCTCTTTTAAAGCTAACAACTTCGGTGCATTTTGCAGGTCATGGAGTCCTCCTTTATTGTCTTTGGTACTGGTTGAACCAGCTTCAGCCTGGAATGCTGCTAGACTCTCATGTGACGTGTCGTTCACAACCAGGAGAGGGTGGCTGCACAGCCGGCGTAAATACTGCAGTGCCTGTAGAAACAAAGACTTGTTCGTCAGTGATAAACGTCTTGATGGGTGTGTCTAATCTCTCTCAGATGAAACTCCTCAGCACATAATACACGGCAAACTTCACCCATACCTGGAAAACATGTGTTGAAGCACCACCAGATGCACTCGGCGTATCGGCAGCTTCCGGTCCACCATAGGACTGTACGAATGTGGCAACCTCTTTCTTAGCCTGTGACCGCGAGAAATCTTCATAAAGTCGTAGCTGGAGCGGGCTCAAATCGCAGTATCTGTCTTGTATAATTTTTGGGGGCAGATCGGCCAGCACCTCATCTTTTGTCCGACGCAACAAAAATGGCATTACCTGGAAACGGATGAATGGCACAAGTTTTGACACTACATTCAGCAGTGCTCGAATACAACTGGAAGCGCATGCACTAATCAGTACTGCAATCACCACAACTGACCTGTTTATGTAAAGCTTCCATGGCTAGAACTCCTGCTTCAGCTTCCTTGGGTGAGCATTTCGCATCTCTTGCCGCGGTGAGTGGTCTGCCATAATTGGCTTGAAACTGTATCAACGCGACAAGCAAGGTTCTCTTATGACGCATTTATGACCACGTACGTTAGGCCAAGTCGATCGTTAGGCCAAGTCGATCGCGAGTCTAAAGGATACAGAACATTCACCAAGGTCTGCTCTCGACGTCGTTAGACAAGCGAAATGCAAGAGAACTGGATCACACGTGTTCACACAGAATGCCTAACCAACAAATATACGACAACACTTGTGAGGGGTATTGACCGCTTTCGGTCTTTCGGTCAGTATAACTCTAATGAAAGGTGTTTCTTCTCTGGCGAACACAGGCGCGTGAAGGATGACGTATTCAAACAGTCATTATTGAGGCTAGACTAGTGACAATCAATCTCCCTAGAGAGCACCTTGCAAAGCTGCAAACTGTTATTCTCTCAACGTCACCAGAAACTCACTGTCTTGCACAAGTACTGAAAGACAAAGGCCGATGTATTTGGCTAGAAAACACAAAGCATCCAGTAAACCACACAAGTTGCATCAGCAGTATTCTGGGACATACCGATGCACCTAAAAGGCACATTATGATATATGCAAGCTGAAAGATTTAGAGAGTACCAACGCATACCTGTCTTTCACTTCCTAGGAACCCCGGCATTAAGAAGTCAAACAGAGACCAAAGCTCCAAGACATTATTCTGAACAGCACAACAGATCCGCAAGAGAAGAAAGGTAAGGCCGAGATCTGACAAGACAGCGTGGGAAAAGACAACAAAGAAAACCTGCTCACGAGGGAGAGAAGGTTACTATCAGAGGGGCTGCAATAACAACAACGATGATAGGATAACCATTCAACCATATTATGATAGAATAGTCAGAAACACATTTAAAAATAATGCCTCGTCATTAGTACCCTGGTAACATTAGTATCCATATGTACCCATAAGGCTTCAAAACAGATGAACTGAATGTGTAATATAGAAAGTTCCACATAGAGAGTGAAGTAACTGAACGTCTAAAAGTTACGAATGGAAACTGCACCCACGAAACAAGCTACTGGACCAACTCACTTGTATTGGGGTTCCACTCAAGATCAGACGATGCTCAGCCTGAATCCGTTTCGCGGCCAAAGTTATCTTCGACTTGGAGTTCTTTATAGCATGGCCCTCGTCCAACACACAATAGTTCCATACATTCTGACCGAGAAAGTCTATATCTTTCCGCAGGACATCATAGGAGGTGACGATGACATTATGTTTAGGAAACTGGGCCCGCAAGGTAGTACGTTCTTGAGGTGTCCCACTGTACTGTAAGGGATTAAGTATATCCGGAGATATGAACTTCTCAATTTCGAAAGCCCAGTGACCAACCAACGTAGAAGGACATACAATCAATGATGGCAAGGGAGACATGTCTGGGCTTTCCGTAGCCGAATATGCTGCGCGTCTTTCGGCTGTATCCGACGCAACTATAGCTGACGCTTGCAGTGTCTTCCCCAGACCCATATCATCGCAAAGTATCCCATGAAGCTTGAATCTTTTGAGGAAGGCAAGCCAGTTGATTCCTTCTTGCTGGTACCTGTAATTAAAAACGAGTGAGTTAGGCGCTGCCTATGGTGCCGTAGAGAAAACAGAACGGAGCGCTATACTGCCTGAACTTGTCTACTAATGGATAATCACGCTCGAAAGAACGAAGTACAAGATACTAGCAACGTATCTTCCAGCCACAACAGA
The DNA here is from genome assembly GCA_036924285.1 of Asterella californica. Taxonomy (NCBI): domain Eukaryota; kingdom Viridiplantae; phylum Streptophyta; class Marchantiopsida; order Marchantiales; family Aytoniaceae; genus Asterella; species Asterella californica. The sequence goes on from JAYKYS010000013.1 coordinate 3,587,739, forward strand.
CTGTAAATGTCCGACTCGACATCATAATTCGACACACACAGCAAATCCAGATCAGAAAAACTGGTCGTCAACACCGCTTAGGAACGATAAAAAGAAACTGAAACTGCATGCTTCACAACAGAAGCTCGTTAGATCAAGACAATTTAGTACCGCAACTTAGCTAACAAGCAAGTTTACTAACCTGCGTAACGTTGCCTCTATAGGTACTGCCACCTTGTAGTCATCTACTTGCGTGTTATCCAAAAGCTGCTCAAGAAACCTTGTATCTTCAGCACTCCGTGATGCTTGACATTCGCTAAGTCCAGGTGGTGAGGGCACTCCCCTCGCTAGGGGTAACAGCGGCACAAGGGCAGCAAAACTGTGAGTAACGCTTTGTCTCACGTTGCTGTTAGTATCGCTCATACAGCCAAGCAGTGGAACAATAAGGTGGGGAGCATAAGCCACTAGCTCAGGTCCTAGGCCCTCAACTAGGGAAGACACGAGGATGCCTGCTCCCTGGCGCGCTTCAACTGACGTCGTGTTTCCAAGCATAGGGACGGCCTTTGTTAAAACTGCAGCCATGACAGAGTCTGTGATAGATTTCGCCAAAGCCGTGATGCACTTCGCGGCACTTTGTCGCACCAATGCATGATCATGGCAAACACAAGAAAATATCGCCGGCAGCAGACTCAGTAACTGAGGGTGTAGCTTTTTGTCCAACACTGGTGCAACGGAGCGCACGACCTAATAACGAAACAACCAGAAGGTAGATTAGGTACATGCCTATCTCCTCAACAGCATTCGTCACCCAACGTATTTCCAACATGATGACTGTATGTTCCACATGGGCCAGAGCGGGAAATCAGCGCTATGTCTAAGTCCTCTGAATGCCGTATATTGTGTAAGTGCTTTAGTTGACTTTCAATATCACATATTGATATCTGTTACCAACAAATCGTGAACATGGCTAAGAGTGACACCAAATCTATCAAGAGATATATAGCGGCCATTAAGAACTTTCGTACATCCTCCTGTGGAACTAACTTTATATAACTAGTTGGAAAGACAGCAAATCAGGACAATAAGCACATCTTTTACAAATCCGAGTGAAAGTAGCCAGACGACAAATTTGGTCGGCGATGGCATAGATACAAGTTTTATGTGCCCAGCCTGCGGGGTGAAGTCAACAAATGCGTAGAGAACGAACTGCACCTGCAGGTTGTTGACTAAAGCTTGCGCATCTGCTCTGAGGTCCGGTAGAACCACTTCACTCCACGTAAAAGAAGATCCAACACTGACCGTTATCCCTTGCCCGAGTGATTCAGTCAAGCACTCCCAAAGTTTCGGAAGCTGCTCAAACAAAGAACCATTGAACTTGTCACAAAGTGCTCCTAGAGCAAGTTCGGCACCACGCCTGGCTATAGCACCCTCAATCCGAGATCTTTCCTCGTTCAAGGAAGCGCCCTGAGGTTTAACCTTCGCTCCAGTACTCGTCTTGCCTGAAGACCCAACATCCCCATCTTCACAGACAGGTACTGCGTTGGCAGCAGTGGCCGTAGGCGTCTCTATGGGATCAGCACATGTCAACACTGAAAGATTCTTGATGAGCTTGTCGTTTGGACTTGGCTTCCTTCCTACACACTGGCAAATGACCTCCGCTAGTGCCTCGGCTGCCGGACTTTGCAAAGCCTCCTCCTGTGTATTAATTATCATAACAGAGTGCATGTGAGAAGAGATATGCGTCACAACAGTGAAGTAAACAAAAGCCCCGATAAGCAAGAAGCCAAACGGACAGACGTTTTACCTGCTCACGTTTCACAGCTTGCATAAGAGGATGGATGATAGGATTGAGCTTGGTTGTAAGCTCCCCCATCCATACAACCGCTCCGGCAATCGAAGCAAGGACGCTGATATGCAAGTTAATCTGCAATGAATGTCGAGATCAGTCTCTGGCAAGAATTTGTTAAGGGAAGAGGTTGTTAAAGATTTCGCCCATGGTAAGAGTTATGGACACGTGCTAGACTCAAAACTGACAGGAACCAAATGTGAACGGCAGAGAAGCCTCGTGGTGAAACCGATGGCAATAACATATACAGGAAAGCCAGCACGCACACGAAAGAACCTATTAGCCACACAACCTTTTAAGACCCTGTATTGCCAGTAACAGCAAACAATCGACTCCATTCTCTAGAATGCACTCCATTCGAGACTGTCAGTAAGCAATCCGCCATCTACGCCGGTACTAAGTGTGAACAAGGAATCAGAACTTCCCAGCACATTTAGACAACCCAAGAATGCTACCCCGTTGCGTCACAATGTGTACTCACCTGCAAGCTAGTAAGATAGCCGGCAGTCGCCAGCAGTCGTTGTCGAGACGATTCAAACATATCGGAAGCGGAGACAATTTTATCATCCACTGGAGGATCTCCTGGGGGCCTACTATCTCCAGAGGCAATAGTGCGCATGGCTAGTTTTATAGCAGTATCTGCGTTCATCCCCTCTATAGATGGAATCCCATCTGCGAAGACCATCTTGGAGTAACCTGACGCCTCAGCATGTTTGATAAGGGCCCCAGCCTCCCCTCTCATCTTGGTGTATATACGAGATAGCTCAGAATACGGAGCAGCCGACCCTGGCGTTGGAAGGGCTGGATCAGTCGCAGCAAGCAGCTGCAGCAAGCGCATGCGGAGTGATTGCGCGGCCCCCACTGCTTGGCTCACTCTATCTTGAGCGGGCTGAATACGGAATTCTCTGAACCATGACACGAGAACCATGGATGCAACCTGTAACGGTTCAAATAAAAGACTCTAAGGGCCATGAAGCGATGTTTGTCTTGGCAATAAATTCTGCATTTTCGTACAGGTGTGAGGGACTATCAGCAGCTAATGAAATGAAACATAAGACAGATACTTTTGCAGGCTTGAGAAAGCACCTGTCGCTGAACACCCGAGGTAGAGTTTAACAGCTCTGACAAGGCATTCACAGCTATTCCCATCATCGAGTCCGCAAGACTTGCAGCCATTATGCCTAGAGCTGAGGCTGTAGCAACTCGCATTTGTACCACTGACTTTTCACCTTCCGCTCCAACGACTACCTTCGAGGACTGATTGGTAAAATTGTCCACATTCTTGTTCCTTGTACTAGCTTCTCTTTGATGCTGCCAGCTGGACTCACCAGCACCCATGTTTCCTCCCTTTACACCTCTCAACTTCTCCACGGCCTTCACCCGACTTCTTCTTGGTAAGGAGTTGGGAGAGAACATTTTTGATGCTTCCAGAGGTGAACCCAAAGCAGTGCTTGACAACTTTAACCAAGATGCAAAGTACGCACCTGCCGCAGATGCTAAATGGTTTTGCGGGCACTGCTTCCACATACATGATAATGCTAGTCAGTCAGCAACACAATACATAATGTAAGCTGCGACCACGATACAATCATAACTCAGTAGCCCACACCTGCAAAAGCGCACAAGAAACAGAAACAGCGCACACCTGCAAAAGTAGCCGCCAAACACGCTGAGAACACAAGAGAATAGAATCATCTGTCTCGAGGAGCAGATTCTGGAAAACAAGCCGCAACGCATCTCCAAGGATAGGAACGGCCCAAAAGGTTCCACTCTGAGAGCTGCCAAGATTGCCTTGATTTCCAGCTTCTAGAAGCCGTTCCTGACAAAGGTAACGTAGTTTCCTGGGTCGTCAGATTCCTCCGCGAACATTGTGGGCTTCAAGTAACTCACGATAATACATTAAGCAGATTCACTCCTGTATACAGCAAGATAAAGAGAAGGCGGAACTTTCTGAACTAAAATGTCTTCTCTACTTTGTAGAAAACCTATACCAACTAAGCAATGCAACCTTTTGCAAGTTTACGAATTAAACGTACCAGAGTCCTTATGGCTGCGTGACGAACAGATGTGATGTTATGCCTCATAAATGGCCAGAGTCTCGGGGCAAGAGTTGCTAACAAGAAAGGATCATCCCCGGAACCATCCCGTGAATCTCCACCGCACTCATCAGCCGAAAACATCTCATTCAAGTCTAACAGTTGCGGCTTCTCCATCACAGTCCTGGGTACCACTCCTGGTTGTGAATAAAGTTCTGATAACAAATGCATGACACTGCAAAAACCACACGAACGAAACCAGGTTGAGACACGTTCAAAAGCCGACCTAGTTGTAAATAGCTGGTAGCAAAACTAACCTAAGATGTAGATCCAGAACTCTCCTGATCTGTGAAAGTGGAAGCAGGTATAAGCAGTGGTAAGCTAAGCAGACCTAGCATTGGCGCTAAGGCCTCATATTCTTAGCGCCAATGCTAACTTATGCTGGTCTCTGGAAGCACTGAAATGAGTTTTCACATTCCATTTCATTTCGTGCTTTTTCCACATCTCCAGAGCTAAATGTGCCCATGAGTCTTTTGCTCGTATATTGACCAGTTACTTAGATCCGCACGTACAAACCACCGACAGAAAGACCGGAAAGTAACAAGAACAAAGCCAGGTTGAGACATCAGACGTGTATACCACTTCTCTGCTCCCAGCAAAATGACAAACTTCACCGTTAACCGAAAACAAAGAATCACACGAAAATGTGTTCACACGTAGAAGAAACAGACCTGCTGGTGGAGGGGCTGAGATCATCTAGGTCAAGCAATATATCCCAAAGCGACAGCAGGATAACTGTTACTGCATCGCCGGCAGTAGAAACAATAGCCGCTGCTGCAGGTGTCAAAGCTTCAGCTGCGACCGCCCTCACATCATCATCAGGATCTTCGAGCCCAATCATGCATGCTGGTAGTACTCTGGGGAGCAATTCTCGCAGCATATCCTGCAATGAAGCAGGTTCTCAACAAGTCGCCTGACAAACCTGCGTTTAAATGGAACCTCGCGCTTTATAAATCAAAGCTTCACACGGCCGCGATGACCAGAAAGAGAAATCCGCGTACCTGCCGGACGGCAACAAGGTACTTGATCCCAAGTAGACTCCCATGTCTAACTTCCCACTCATGGCGGTTCTGAGAGTGCACGGACGTCAATAGATTGGCTTTAACTTAGGAAAAGGATACACAGTTTACGACTGCCATGAAAACCTCTCAACTGCATATTTATCTCACCTAAGGAATAGCTCCAACGACAATACTGGAGGACCAATTCAACTTACTTACTTGCATGTGCAGAAGTATACTGAGAGTCTCGTGAACCAGTTCTCTGGGCATGTGCTTCAATGCTGCACCTAGGACTTGCGCACATGTTTCTCGAACAGGAGCAACTACTTGATCTGACACATAATCCCCAAACCTGCGGAAGGAAAACGAAAGTGGATTTAACCTCAGTCCAATTATGAGTTCGCAGTTCGCGCAGCGCGACAACAGATGCAAATCTGAATTGGAAAGGACCTGGTAGGGCCGTTGGCACAGACTTAAGGTTTTGAACAACAACTATCATTACTGCGATACTGCATTACCAGAATCTCTGCATCTTACCCATAATCCGATTAGAAGAGTAAACCTGGATCCAAGTAAGACATACAAAACTACGAATAATAATACAAGCCTTCCCCCAGCAGAGAGTAGATTAGTGGCATGTGGGGTGAAACGGACATACCGATCGAGTGAGAACACACAGAGTAGTCGGATGGTACAGTCCTGAAGGAACTCCAGATTTGCGGCATATGCCTCCCTTGCAGCAAGCATCAACTTGGATGCTTTACTGTCCTGGGGTACATGAGATGCCATGGCACCTGGGATTGAACATTTATCCACTTGACTATGGATCTCTGTCCTACTTTCGACGATCGGCATGTACGAAATTTCCCTTGGCTCATCTTTGACCATGTTTGGCTCATCTTTGAAAGGTTCATCCTTCACCTCCAAGTTCAAATCCAGCTGGTTCAAGTCTAGTTCTGGCTTTACAACAACAGTACCAACCTCTCTATTGGTGCAGACTCCGCGTGAGGCAATCCAACCGGGATTCATATCTGCCGTACCTTGGCAGCTATTCCAATTACCGTCATGCCCTCCGTTTCGAGCATCATGGATTACTTCCTCCTTCACATTCCGAAAATCGATTTGCTCTTCTACTCCCGCGTTCAAATCAAGGTCAAATCCTCTTCCTTTACAAGAACTTGTGAGATTGAGATCACCAACCGCATCACATGTTGGTGGAACCTCCTCTACTTCTAGTATGGGGGTGACAATAGCTGCTGATGCTGCCTGTGCGCTCAAGATTTCTCTGAGTGCCATGATGCTACCGTGTCGAATCTCCCACACTGTACCGGACAAATCAACATCATGCCCGGTCAGAAAACAAACAAGGAACCACCATCCTCAATAAACACATCACTGAGAAAACACATGTTCCGCCGATATCTTGAGGGACAGGCACAGTGTGCAAGAAACCGACTAGTACAACCAGTTGCTCACTTGCATTAAGCACATGTGACAGACAGTAGGTAAGAGCAAAACCGACTACGGATGTGACACTTATACACAGCCATAGTGGAGACTCCATTCTAAAACAACCTTTTTAGTTTATAATGAGCCTTTAAGCCGAACTCCGTTGCCGAGAGACTGTAATACAACAAACTGCTTGACCAACCTTAAAACGTTTATACTAGTACATGGGAATGGCACATCGGACCACGCCCACACACTGAAGGTAACCCCCAAAAATGCAGTGAACCGGGAGAAGTACATATATTCATACGTCGAGAATGGCAGATTATCAAGGACCACTCTCTAGTACAGAAGGAAATACCCGGCCAAGTCCATAGTAAAAAGTGATTAGGGGTAGAATGTGCGCTAACTTGCCAAGTGGAGTTAGCCAATTGTTTTGTAACCGGAGGGTGTGCCGATAGGAATGTGTCGTACGAAGCACATTTCCAGAAAAGGTTCCCCTTGGTATAAAGTCGAATGCGACTGGCCAATGACAAAAAACAAATGCAGTATGTATTGATGCAATCTGACCGCGTCTAATTTAAAAGCTAATGTAAAAGCCGACGCAGAAGTGAAGACAAACTGGATTTGTGCACTACAATAATGAAATAAGCGAAGGCTATCTAGGCAAACGTAGATACAGATGGCCAAAAGAACCCAACTCAGAAGAGAGTTATATTCATACGTCGAGAATGGCAGATGTTCTCAAGGACCACTCTCTACTATAGAGGTAACTCGCTCAGAAGAGAGTTATATTCATACGTCGAGAATCGCAGATGTTCCCAACGATCACTTTCTAGCATAGAGGTAACATGCAATTAGCCCGGCCAAGTACATAGTACTAAGCGATTTGAGGCAGAATGTGCGCTAACATGCCAACTTGGTAACCCGAGGGTGTGTCGATGGGAATGTGTAGTACGAAGCACATTTCCAGAAAAGGTACCCCTTGGATAAAGTCGAATGCGACTGGCTAATGACAAGAAACAAATGCAGTATGTATTGATCAATCTCATCGCGTCTAATTTTAAAGCTAATGTGTAAAACCAATGCGGAAGTGAAGACAACTGGATTTGTGCAATACAATAGTGAAATAAGCGAAGGCTATCTAGGCAAACGTAGATACAGATAGCCGAAAGAACCCCGCCCCGAAGAGAGTTAGTTTAAGTGAGTTGAGGAGCATCGATTTAGCGAGTGAATACAGGGAGAAGACAACGAGGTACAAAAGGAAGAAAATTGTTTATCCCTGGAGAAGTACATATATTCAGACCTCAAGAATCGAAGATATTCTCAAGGACCACTCTCTAGTATAAAGGTAACACGCAATTAGCCCGGCCCGGAGAAGTACATAGTGAGTAGTAAAGATGGGTGTGCATGTATGCCATCTTCAGTCGTGAAGATAGCTAATGTCTGTAACCAGAAGGTGTACCCCCGATTATATCTCACTAGATTATTTAGCCAATAATCTAGTGAGATATAAGAACGGGAGCATCACATAAGTATAGCTGAACGATGTATGCAGTATGCTACGGACTCTTAAATTAAAATAGGCCCCACAGAAACGATCACCAGAAGTGGGAGTTAAGAAGGCGAAATGCAAACCTCTCAGTAAGTGATCTGTTAACAAAGGACGCAAACCAACGTGCGCAGGTAAACAAACCAGAAAACACATAACGAACACTTTTTTGCACAAGGGCCCCTGACGCAGCTGTAGGTAATGAGCAGGTGTGCACTCAAATACCTAACTACCACAAGTTACATGCAGAGCATGCAGGTAGAAAACCCTTCCGCTGCATGCACCTCGACCTGGTCTCTGACTTCATCAGCACCCAGCAGAAAGAGGTTAGGCTGTAGATGTGTACGAAAAGTTATCAGCAGAAATTGAAGACTTTTCCAACTCAGCAAGGCCTCGTCGGTCCAGAGTGTCTGTCAGTTCCGGACATCTCAGGTAAAACTCCCGCCTTTGTGCAGTGGTAGATCGGCGAGATGGACAGAAAACTGCATATCGACATAAATATGTAGGAATTCAAGCAAGTTTTAACACAGAAACGACGAAGTAAACTGTAGAAGGGAAACAGGAGAAGAACAGGAACGAATCAAGAAATAGAAGAGAAGCAGAATGTCACAAGAGGCAGCAAACGGTAGAATGTGCGAGAATACAAAAACCATTTGAGAGCATAGGAGAAGAGAGCCAGTGCTGTAATCTAAAACCCTATAGTAACCTAAAACGTAGTATGTAGATCCTGTTTGTCCCGCTCTGACATTAGATTTACCTTATAGGGCATCAGATGGGAGACGTAAGGACCGGTGAAACAGGAAGTATCACAGAACGCAGCAAAGGAAAATAAGTATAGCAGAAGTGCGACCGTAAGTCAGAGAACATAAACTCACAAGTAGAAGACAAAACATAACTCACGTTCGGGAGTGGAGTCTTGCTGTCAGCATCAAGGACTCCACTCCTTGATGATGACAGCAAAACGTTTATATGACAGCCGAGTATCAAGCTGTAACTCAAGACCGTAGTGTTTACCTGAGTCAAACATGTCGTGTATAAGCAGTTCTACAAAGTGACTAAAAGGCCAACGTCCATCTCCCTCCGGTTCCACGCTGTCATCATCAAGGACTGCTTCCATTACTAGCTGCAGGAGACAAACACAATTTGCTACATATGATTCCCGTAATCCATGGTGGATAATCAATAATGATACAATGATGAACAACACCATAATGCAAGGTTCTCCAAACTAGAATAAAGGTCATCACTAAAAGCAACGGTTATTCATTTACAAAGGAACGAGTCACTAACTCTAAAAGGTTTCCGAGTGCCATTAACCTTAACTCAGGGATGAACACACACTGAACAAAAACACCGCAAACAAGTATGATCTATGTCAGACCCCATGTTTTTCTCCCTAGACCAGGGAATGGCAGCAGTCCCTGTAGACTTCGCACTGGGATCACTAACGTAGTAACAGAAGGGTTGAACTCTAAGCTACTCCTATCTGCAGCGGCTACAACAGCAGATAGAGTTTGCAGAAAAGTGAACCCTTTTGGTCTCTTCTAGTTTTCTCCAGCTATTGGTCATCAATCCCGTCTAAAATTACGCCAGAGCTTGAGATCCTGATGGAATCACGCAATGTACCTTCTCTCCTGACTGCGGCTGCTCCGTAATGACGGCTTTAGTGTTTTTGGTACGCTTGGCAGATGGTTCCTCAGCATCCTCCTCCTCTTGCCACTCCTTGTTACTACCATCCTTAACTATGACCTTTGCCTTACGTTTCAACATGTTGCGTTCCCTCGCACTAAGCGACCTGGCCAAGGGCATCATATTCGCTACCAAGTCATGAACTTCTTGCTTAGCTCCGACTTGACCGTGATTTCCCTGAGAATGCCCATCTCCATTTGTGTAAGCTCCTCGGTGAGATATAAGATCTTCATCTCGTATCATATCGCTGACATCCATGAATTGTTCGCAGCCATCCAACCCTGAGAATAACATTATAGGTGTCAACCAACAACCCGCGGATTATAGAAACGGTACTGCACCTAATTCTATGATAGTCTAATCTAAATGCTGAGAACGTTTGGTAAGAGTCACACCCATAACGCTCAAGCTCTCAATCTTCACCCCTGGAAAATCCTGTCAATGAAACTGCCAGTGTTCAGAAACTGAGGTTTTCCAATGGGACAAACACATATTAGTGGTTAGAAAGTCTGACCAAGTCTCCGACGAAGGTTCTTCTTTTGACGAGCCAGCCTTTCTGCAGAGGTCTTGGTATTGTCGACACTGACATCGTACTCCTGAAGTTCACTGCACTTAGTTATTTCGTAGTTTCCCAGACGAAACTCAAAGTCCTTGTGCTCCTCTTATACCGGAACCATCCATGTCTGTACAAGGACCTGCCAACCCTACTAGATTCTATTATCCAGACAAAGGTACGGAAGAAGGCGAGAACAAAATGAAACAGGAGAAAATCTACAACCGGCGGAAGACTGGCTTCCTGCCCTTTTCAAGTCATTTCCTTGCCAATAATATACCTGACCACCTGAAGCAAGCAGAGAAGCGCCAAACTCCAAAACTCGTTGGATATCAAAGCTGCGCAACACATACGAAGTAGCTCCTCACTCCCGACGAAAAGCATTCGACAACGAAAGATTTTTCACGTTACATTGTCATATTGGACGAATGCAGCGATGTGCTTGTGCTCCAGTAGGTTCATCATATATACCTCCCTCTCTTTTATGTTTATCCGCAGAACACACTTTGGAACCAGGCACAAGACATTTTGGAAATCCAGAATCTGAAACCCGTACCTGTTAAAAGTCAATGAGTTTGACGACCGAGATGTTCCAAGAGCACATATGTCCAGGTAGGCTGATAAATTGACTGTGCTACCGAGGGCTGCAAGCTCAGCCTCAGCTCTAGCAAAAATCTCTTTCACGGTCGGATGACTGACATTTTCTGCGATAGCTCCGATAGCTTGCGCTGCTGCTACTCGCGTATCCCAGCTCTTGCTTCGCAGAAACTGACGGACCTGCGACCACCCAGACGAAAATTGACTCAACCAACAGCATATAAAAGAAATGTTAGAATCTATAGACATATCTGACGGCTCATCTCAGGATGGTCATCCTCTGCACATGACTCCCACTTCACGGCATCAGGCTCGAAGCCTGATATCACTTTCTGTCACAAGAATAGAAAAGCACACTAGAGTTCCCACTTCAGAAGAATTTAATCGAATCAAGATTCGGACAGGAATTAGACCCGTCTTAGTAAAGGGCGGAGTTCTGTAGGATGAAGCTTCGCGATCTCTCCTATCTGCCTCGCTGCTGTACGTCTTGTTGTAGACGTAGATCCAGCTAAAACCCTTGTCAAGGTACAACACTGAGAGCATATAATGCGGTTCACATCACTATTCATCCAACGGTGAAAATACGACCCGCAGAAATAACACAACATATTCCAATCCAAGGTAGACAGCAGGACTGTGAATTCCTGCGTCACCTTCATTTCCTCCATGCAAGACAGAAACAACAAGAATTAGAAGGTTAGAGAACAGTTGCCGCCGGCAGTCTTTACGGTAATTTGACTAAGCGAAGGTACACAAAACCAGTGAAGCCGACGAAAACGGCCCACCTTAGTAAAACCTAATACAAGGGACATTGCGGGAACCCCTACTACTGCGGATACCAAAGCTGACTTTCCACTCTCGATCAGTCACTAATCTGCATGCTTGAAGGCAGAATCTGCAGCAAACAGCATCCCGTCCTTGGGTTGTATTCTAAGCTATCGATCAAAACTGGACATCGACAAAGACCGACTCCACATCAGAAGTTGCATTTAGATAGTGACTGCTCCCGTAGTCGACATTTGAAAAAGAATTTCTTTACCGAGGATATTATGTTCTGAAATATATGATTCAACGAGAACACTACAAGCAGCAAATGGACCAGTGTGAGGGAGGATACTATCCAGCAGAGTAAGGAGACGGTGGAGGCGGGAGGTTTGATGCGCCATTGTAGTGACCAAAGTAAGTCACGTTGTTATACACTTTCCTCCTTCATGAGAATCCCTTATGTGCAAGCTGAAACCAATCCCCAGTCCGCAACCAATGACACGATAACACAACAAACGACCACCTTAAAAGACACAAATTGCGTTAATATCGTTCCTACTCTTCTCAGAACTCGCTCTCAAAAGTCGTGTGCTGTCCCCCCGATCTCGTTCTCCATTCCCACTCTCCATGTAGAAAACAATAGTTATGACGAAAGTTTACATCTACAAAATTGCGCAAATATTCTCCGTGTCGCCATTCCCAGCCCTTCTACCACCCCCGAACTAATTCGCATAGAAACCCTCCAGAGTCCTCAGACTCCAGTGACCAACAACATTTCCCCCCCTCAGCACCTCCTCTACCTCACAACCTCCTGAACCAAAATCGCCTCCGCCATAGTTACAAATCGCAAGCAAACTCGGAACATGTAACACCGTGACGAATAATCATCATCGAACACACAAGCCGTGTGGAGAAGCACGTCAAAAATCTGCAGAAACCTCGAAAAAAAACTGATCGCGAGTGCTCCCCGCGCCTCTCCGATGTCGATAAATAAACGCAAAGTTTAGCCGCTGGCGGTGTGCAGGATCTTCACATTTTCTCCGAATTAGGCAAACTTGGTACTAATTACCGATTAGTGTACATAATCGACAGTAATGAGGCTTAATAGCCGTCCGATGATCTCATCCACGCATTCCGCGGTATCACTTCCATACGGACACCTTAAAGGACGATTTAGCTGCTAATTTAGTTGGACCGCCTTTTCGTTTGGCGCTTCTTCTTCTTGTAGTAGCTCGTTAGTCCTTTTTTCTTCCCCGCTCCAAAAGTGGGACAAACCATTCAATTCAAAAATCGATGACAACCTTTGGCAGAACGCGAATTTTCATCGTCATAGGACAGTATGAATACTCGGGAGTAGTTCTCGTAATTCAGTTAATTCTCAAATGTTACACTTCCGTTCAACAAATGTCCCACTTTCGTGTTGAAATCGAAAACAGTATCAATACATTATAATATTCTTGTAATAGATCATATTAACTGTATTTTATCTATAATATACTGTTTAATTAAATAATATCACATCAAAAGAATTGAATATGATATATACATCATATATATTTTATTGCTATTTAATTTTAAGAAAACAATCATAATACATATCTGTTCAGAAGATGATAAACAACTTACAAAGCATATATCACAAAATTGGACATGGTCACTTTGAATACAATAACTTCAAGATGCATCGTGAAGTTAGAAAATGTACCTGAAGTCTTCTTGCATTTGACAAATGTTATTGTACTACTCAAACACAGTATATGAAAATGCATGATTTTTATTACTCAACTTTCATCAAGGATGAAGTTGAATAACATCAAGGAGAAATTGCTAGGCTAATCTAATACAAGGATTAATTCCTTCTTATCGCTTATATCATCTAAACTTTTAGTTCCAAATGTATCTTCTAACTTGGAAGACCATGGTAAGTCAAAAAGACAAGCACATTTTATAATTTCATCTGATTCTATTGTATCCACATCTGGCATCTGAGCAAGGATTATTCTCTCCTCTTGAATGATATCAGATCTTTTTATCAATAGCTGAAGGACAAAAGTCTTGGTCGATAATAAAAAAACTGATATAATTGATCATGCAAGCCTCCACTATGTCGATTGAAGATCAAAGATAAATAATACTGTTTAAGATGTTATCCCTGATGTATTCACGAACATCAAAAGCACGAGATAGAACATCCAAATATGAAAAGAAAACATCGAGTAGATGCTTATTTTTCTTTGATCTATCGTAAAGTCTAAGAAATATACTAGTAAATGGAAGGTTTGGGGCGACTATATATGAAGAATCGTCCACTAACACTGTATTTCTAGCACTGTACACTAGATATGTCTCCCTTTCAGTACAGAGAGGTTTCAAAAACAAAAGAACTTTCTTGCCATCCTTCTTCCAACTTTGTTTAGATCTTATCCCAAATGAAGACTAACTTCTGCAAGAGATTGGCTGCGAAAAGATGTGCCAAATATTTATCCAAATTCTTCATCTGAAACAAGACCAGATAGTGACGTCGAAACGCGCAAGACATCCTTTCAGAAATCGATATATATCAAGAGCGGACTACTACATACTTGGCGTCTACTGTTTGTCCACCTTGCATCTTTGTGACTGATCCAAATATACTTTTATTATACATCATAAGAGTATTCATGTCTAAAATCAATAATTTTCTTGATTGCAAAGCTTATGTGTTTACTCTTGCTCCCTCCTTCTTGCTAACTTGCTCTATTTGGAATTTTGGGATAAACAACGAGACTCTGCTGTTTACTATTCCTGCATTTCAAATAGAACAAATAATATAAAGCTCATATGTATTTAAGATCAAGCGCAAATCCATATAAATTTTGATTTAATTTCAAATCAGAATATATCACATGCATATTCGGCTTTGTTTCCAAGTATTGGGTTTTCTATAACTTTTGGCGCATCCTCCTTAGTACTTACATCAGTCAACAAAATCTCACAACTTCGTCTAGTATGTCGGCGTCAGGCGTTTTTTCTGTTACTTGAGACGGTAGTTTCACTTTAGGTTGATACTCATGTCGAATCCGTCTCAGAAGTTGTTGTAGAACTTGTAAGACCGAAATTGTCTACTTGATTCTCAAATCTTGTCTCTCCACAATATCCACTCACATTCTTCACGGTGATATAGAAACTTTCTTGTCCCAAACCTGCAAAGTCATAAAGCAACCTACGAGTAAACTAAAAACTAACAAATAAAATAAATCTAAACTCATAATTGACTCCTAAAATGCAACCAAAAACCTACAAAAAATACTGAGCAAGTAGTTGTATGTCACAGAGCCCTCTTAAGCTACTCAGTAACTTGATCTCACGTTAAAAATTGACCAAGAACCTCCTCATCAAAAAGTAGATGTTGACTTATGATGTGTCAACTCCCGAGGCGTTAACATCCAGTTGTTGGTTTCTTAACGTCGACCTCCGTTCTCATTGTGAGATATGCGTCAGTATTTACTCTATATACCTAAACTTGGTTGGTGTCATGAACACCTTCTTTACTCAGAAAAAATATGTCATCAACCTTATGCTGGATACATAAATAGATCTAAGTACGACGTACGTCCCCTTCTATTGATTCCAAGTGTGACTTGTGAAGACATGTATTGCAGTTTTCACTTCCCAAGAACGTATCACTTTTCACTTCTCTCTCCTATACTACTTGCTACCTCTCCTTGTACTTCAGATTGGTAGACTTCCAGAATGATGAGAACTGACACCGTATGACTCTCTGTATGCTCATTGATGGCTCACTTGTCACGTCAGTTTGGGCCCCTCGGCTAGGTTGACCGAGTGCGAAGTGGCGCATCCCGGTAAGGCCGTTAGTGCCGTTAGGGCGAGTTGGGGAGAGAGCCCACTAGGGGTAAACTTCGCAGGTAGGGCTTGGAGGCCTTAGTTCTTTGAGTTGAGCCTTCAAGCTCCAGGCTATGATGGATAGTCTAGTTGAGTGTAACCTGGATTCTCTTCGCGTTTAGAGTGGGTTTGGCTTGACCGTTTTGTGAGTAATCCTTGTTGTGGTGTTGGAGATGGTAATCTCTGTATTCAGATTACTCAAAGAACTGAGTGCAGGTCGAGGCGGAGTTCAGTAAGAGCTCGCAGATCTGAAATCGGAAATCGTCCGCTGGTATCTTCGAGCGTTGTTGTTCGTGGTTGATTGTTTGGAGCTGTGATCGAGGTGTGTGGGCGCCGTGCTACATTGCTGTCGCAGATCGATTTGCTGTTGTTGGGGTCGAGTGGAGATTTCTGTCATGCGGAAGCGCTGCAGAAATTTTGCGGAATGTTCTTGAAGTGTGTTGTTGGAGCCGGATTGCGCGTTTGGGCGTAGCAGCTGAAATACTTGTCAATGTCGGGCCGGAGTGGACTCTTTGGAAGCGCATTGGAGAGACGATTCTAGCGCAGTAAGTTTCGTGGAGTTTGGCCAAGGATTGAAGAAGTTATGGCATGTAGAAGTTCGCTGCCGTGAAACCCGCAAGCACTAAAAGGCTAGTTACGTCAGATTTTGGCTCAATTTCGTGAGGAAACTCGAGTTTAGTAGTTGTTTTGTGTGTGTGTGCATCCGCGAAGTGTGTGTGGTGCATTTGCGAATCTGTTTTGGTGGTGTTCGGGTTGGATTTGGAGGTTCTTGCTGTTTTACGTCAGATTTTGGTCATCCGTGTGCACCCGCAAGCTGTTTTCGCTGTTTTGGAGGCTGTTTTGGTGCAATCTTCTGCAATTCGAGGTGGAGCCGAGCCTCTTCTGGTGTGTGTGTACCTGTTCTACTCTACTTCAAGCGGAGCGGAGCGGAGAGTGAGCGGGAGTGTCGAGGTGTGGAGTAGAGGTGCGTGAGAGCGGAGTGCGAGAGTGCGGAGTGCGGAGTGCGGAGGCGGAGGCGGAGGCGGAGGCGGAGCGGAGCTGAGCCTGAGCTTGAGCCCGCGCCCGCCGCAAGCCAGCTTGCTGGCGTGCGTGAGAGAGGTATCCAAGTTCTAGTGTGTGGGAAGGGTAAAACCAGCTGGTCACCCATCCCAACACTATTTCTGGACCTGGACTCCTGACTTTTTAGTCTTAGCTTTGGCTTTACCACTAGACCAATAGCTCTTGGTGTCCTACAGGGATGCGTGCAAGTACTTATGGACTTGTTTAAGGTAGTAGGAGACCTTCTCGCACGTTCCTAGAGGAGTGGTAGGGCGACCCCATAGTATTAGGGGCAAGCTATAGTTGTGGTAGTGTTTGTCTATACCGTAGAGACGCGTATGTAGGCAGTTGGTGGCAGTTGTCTTGGGTGAGCTAGTAGAGCCACCACGTGGATGTTTTTGGGGCTACTAGAGGTGTGGACATCTAGTTAGTGACCTCCAGTGTCAGTTACGACAGTTGGTGACCATATATTGTGCATGTGGTCACCGACGAGGAGACGTCAGTCCGGGTGGGGCTGGATTTCTCTTTATGTGAATGTTTGAGTGTGGAGGGTTATCGTTTGGACTTCTTGTGGTTGGAACCCCTCCATATTCTGCTTCCTGTTTGTGCGCCGCGTTTGCGTGTGTTGGCGCTGGATTTCCGGAGTGAGTTCACTCCAGTGTGCTGTCGGTAGTGAGGCTGGAGTTGCGGACCAGTCAGACTACCTTTGTCTCTCTCACGGTGCGGTTGGAGTGATGACCAACAGACCGTGAGAGGCTGTCTGTGGTGATGGCAGGTACAGGTTGCCCTTACCTTGACCGTCCTAGTAGGGGATAGGTGAGCTCAGTAGGAGCGGGGTTAGGCAAGTGGTGGTTACGGTGGTGACGGAGATTGCGACTTCCGGTTGGGGAGTGTGCTAGCGGGATTCTCTCATCACGGAGTTCTCGGGAGGTTCTGGTGGGGACTTCTCCGACAGTGGGTATACACGGAGTGGGGTGAGGTACCGACTACCTACACCATTGCCGTCGGTTGTTCCAGAGGACGAGTCAGACGCAGACAGCGCGTTTTCTGGTGGTGAGTCTAGTGTCACCACACCGTTGTTGTGGGACATGGACGAGATCTATGGGGCCACGAAGGGGCCTCGACGTTACTCGGGTACAGTTGGTACCATTGAGCTGGATGACTTCATCCAGGAGTTTGACAGTTGGTGCGATCTGCAGCAGATGCGGAACCCACAGCTATTTACACCCTTCATGGCGTGGAAGGGTTTGTTCCAGCACTTGGAGGGACCGCCGATGGACGATTATCATGAGTTCAGGCGAGATTACAGTGTTGAGATCGAGTTGTGGAGACAACATTGGTCTCCCAACTACGTTTCTATCACTACTGGCGCAGTTTCGGGAGGCGTAGCACCTGCGAGTTCGGGTGCCAGTAGCAGTGGTACAGCCGCAGGTGGCGGAGTACCTACTACCAGCGGTGCGTCCACAGGTAGTGGAGCGGGTGGTAGTGTGAGCGGGATACCACCAGGGTTTAACCCTGTGGTTCAGTTCTTCCAATGTTTGAGGAAGAACTATCAGGGTGTGCGGACCGACAAGTTGAGGAGTCTGCAGGAGTTCCAGCGGAAGACTGGAGAGAGCCTACGCGAGGCGTTTACTCGCATGAGGCGGTTGATCAGCGTTACCCAAGGGGTGACGGAAGCACAGGCAGTCCAGTTCTGGTATGGGATACTAGACCGGGAGCTGCGTAGGAGAGTTAGAGATGCTACTCTTCTTAGAGATACCGCTCCGACGTTGGCGGTTGTCTTTAGTCTGGCTGAGCGGATTGAGCTCAACATGGTGGAGGAGAGGGTGGTGGTTGCTGGGTTCAGCAAGGAGACACCACATGGAGCGACCACCTCTTCTCGAAGATCACAGGCTACGCAACAGCGTGGTGGTGGTGGTGGTGGTAAGGATCGTGCAGAGCAGTCACGATCGCAGGGAGGTGTAGGACGATCTGGTGGGCAGAAGCCCATGCCGTCCTTCTCTAGTCAGCAGCAAGCGGGTCCTTGCTGGACGTGTGATGGTCCTCATCAGCAGAGGGACTGTCCACAGAGGAGAGGTTATGAGACGTCAGGGACATCAGGGACGTCTCCAGCAGTACCTAGGCAATGTGAGCATTGCGGACGACCTGGTCACAGTAGTGACCGTTGTTTTGATCTCCATCCCGAGTTGCGGCAAGGGAAGGCTGATCGTGGACGAGGCGGAGGAGCTCAGGGAGGCCGTGGTGGTCGAGCTGGAGGTAGAGGTCCAGCACCTGGGAGAGGACCGGTCGGTCCACCGCCTACTACGACGTCAGAAGCAGGTATGGCTGCTCGGATTGAGCAGTTGGAGCAGAGGATAGCTAGTATGGCCATGGCTCAGCGGAGGTCAGGTGGAACAGAGACTTCCACGTCTTATGGAGGAGAGGGAGGTGACTTCGACTTCATGGCTGGTGTGGCGCAGATTGAGGCATCTGCAGCAGTGACTAGAGGTGCAGTACGTGCCTCTGAGCCACGAGGTGCGTCAGTGGAGTTGGATCCACAACGCGGGGAGGCTGGTAGACAAGCCAGGCTTCCCCAGTCGTTCACGTTATCGGAGGCGTTGAGGACCACATCTATGGTTCCTAAACGACCTACCGATGGTGCAGTAGAGTTGGAGGCATCGACATCCAAGAGTGGGTGTGATGTGAGTCCACCTTCGACGTCTGTGGATGCGACGTCGAACCCGATGTTGGGGGCGGCTACAGCAGTTTTGCGAGCCCCACTATTCTCAACCACGGATATGAGGGCATTGGGAGTCAACTTGGCTCCAGTGTTCCAGTTGGCGGCCACGCTCAGTGAGAGCGAGGATGTAGTTACCTCTAGTGCTGAAGTAGTGCAGCGAGAGGCGGTAGACGTGTCCATGGAGTCGAGGATCAGGACAGCTACCAGTGGTACTTGGCAAGCGGCGGCTGCTAGGTTAGATGAGTTACCAGCTAGGCCGGCGATTGACCGTGCTAGTTTGGCACCAGGTGTGGTGTTGTTGGACAACAGAAGTGGTATCTTCTGTTTGGTGGCACCTTCAGGGAAAGTGTATCGACCCCAGAAGGTCTTGTTAGACTCTGGAGCCCAACCGTTAATGTTGGGAAAGGCGGCGTGTATTGGTTTGGGTCTGAAGAAGTCCGAGATAGAGAGATGTCCATTCCAGTTGCAGACATCTCTAGGGGGATCAGGAGGTACGGCTCTACACATGACACGGGAGATGTTGACGGTGAGAGTTCGGCCAGATCACCCCACGGATGGCTCTATGGTGAAGGCCAAGGCCATTGTTACAGCCGCAGAGTCTTATGATGTATTGGTGGGAGGTGCTGTGTTGTACCCTATGGGATTCGTGATTGACTATTGGGCAGAGACAGCATCTTACAGACCAGGTTGGCAGTCCGGTGAGGGACGAGTGAGCCGCTTACCAGTGCGGTTCAGTGCTAGAGTTGGGACGACGGAGCCTACACCAGGAACGATGGCATCCGTTGCAGGGTTCAGTTCGATCATCACTTGGCCGGACGAGTTGTTGGAGGGTAATGCCCATGCGGAGGATACTCCGATCTATGAGGAGGTGGAGGACATGCCTAGCATGTCTACGTTAATACCATCTGCCTTGGATGTGCCACTCTGGAGTTCGAGTGGAGAGTTGCAGCAGTATGCTGATCAGTTAGTGCAGCAGGCTTGGAGTGAAGCTTTTGTACCACCAGTAGAGGAACAAAGGATTGTTCCTGCTACTGGCCCTGTGACCTTATCACCGTTGGATACGACTCCCATTGTGTGGCAGTATCCAGAGGAAGGTGTATGTGTGCTGGAGCTGTTTGGAGGGATCAGCACAGGTTTGGCTGCGGTATTGCAGGCAGGTATACAAGTACAGCGATACTTGTATGTGGAGAGAGATGAGATTGCGAGACGCATCTCATTGCGACATGTGGCACGTTTGGTGCAGAGATATCCTGAGTTGTTGCCCATATCAGCTGTTAGAGGATACCAGCAAGCATTACCGTCGGATATTTCGCTGCTGGGGGCGCAGGATCTTACGTTTGTGGACACCATTCACTTGGTGATAGCCGGATGGCCATGTCAAGGTCACACGCGTGCAGGGAGAGGTCAGGGTTTACATGACCCGCGATCTAGGATGTTCTGGGAGATGTTACGGATCTTACGACATCTCCAGATGCATCAGGTGGATTCTCCAGCATACATCTTGGAGAATGTTCCTTTGTTGGGTGATGCTCGTACACAGATGATGGCGAGTGTGCACCAAGTGCGGTCTTGGGTTGGACCAGCAGTGTTGTTGGATGCAGCGAGAGTGGGATCTCGTGCACATCGTCCACGGTTGTGGTGGACGAACTTGTTACCGAGAGAGGTGCTTAAGCGCGCACACGATGGAGTGAGATGACCAGCGCACCTCACGGTTGATAGCATCTTGGATGCAGGACGACGATCTCAAGTAGTGAGAGTCGTCGATAGGTCACCCATGGCAGTGGTGAACCTAGTGGGACGGCCCATGGTAGCATTACCCACATTGGTAAGCTTTCCAGCGTCACATGCTTACAGAGATGGAGGACCTGGGCTTGTGTGGGATGCTCAATTACGGCAGTTGGTGGAGCCCAATGCCGATGAGAGAGAGCGAGCGATGGGTTTCACTACGGGTACGACGGCAGTAGCTTCGGTGTCGGAGGCTTCACGTCGTCAAGTATTTGGTCAAGCAATGGACTTGAATTGCTTGACATGGATTGTTAGCCTTGGATTGGCTGAGCAGCGTCGGATGCGATCGACGGGTGTTACTGCTCGAGCACTCTTGAGCTCTTTGCCTACCGGGTCGGTGGAGGCAAAGGCTGGGGGCGAGGCACGTGGAGTTCGTCATCCTTGGACATCATGGGATGTCATAGGAGAGAGTGTGGAGTTTACAGCTAGAACTGCAGAAGTTTTACACACAGTAGCGGTGGAGGTTGTTGGTGGTGAGCAGAAGGAAACTGCTCCAGAGGCTGCAAGATAGCAGTCAACGACTTCGTCTTCTACCTCTAGCATGGTGACAGAGGATACTTGGGAGCCGGAGATCGGACCCAAGCTTATAGGAGAGGAGAGACGAAGAGTTCAAAGATTCCTGAAGAGCTACAGGAATTGTTTTGCCTTCAGTATGAAGGATTTGGGTACCTTGAAGGGACCTGGTATACGGATCGACTTGGCTAATGACACGCCAATCTTTCGACGTCCTTACAGGTACAGTGACATGGAGAGAGCCTTGATCCAGAGTCGGACTCAAGACTTGTTGGAGGCTGGGTTGGTGGAGATGTCGCATGGAGAGTATGCATCTGCCACAGTTATGCCAGCCAAGAAGGATATGTATGGCAACTACACAGATAGACGGATGTGTGGGGACTATCGTCCTATCAATCGGCAGACGAAGTCTGATAAGTATGCCATGCCGACACCTGAGGAGATCTTTGATGCAGTGGGGCATGTGAAGGTCTTCAGTACTTTGGATCTTCGAGCAGGGTATCATCAGTTGCCAGTGAGAGAAGAAGATAAGTCCAAGACAGCATTTTGGGGAATTGACTCTCACGGCAAGGATTGTTTGTATCAGTGGCGGTTCTTACCATTTGGGTTGAAGAACGCCCCTGCTGAGTTCCAAAGGGTGATGGACAGAATCCTAGCAGGATTGGATTTTGTCAGATGTTATATTGACGACATCTTAGTCTATAGTGCTACAGTGGAGGAGCACGAGAGACACTTACGGGATGTGTTTGAGCGGTTGAGAGCTCATGGGTTGAAGTTACACCCTGGGAAGTGTAAGTTCTTCCAGGAGTTGGTAGAGTATCTGGGCCACACCATCTATCCAGGTGGATTGGGTGTTCAACAGACGAAGGTTGAGGCTATTGCACGTATCCCACGCCCCACAGATGTGAGTCGAGTTCGAGCATTTGTTGGTTTGGCGAACTTCTATCGTCGATACGTGAAAGGGTTTAGTGCAATTGCGAAGCCGTTGACCAAGCTGATGAAGGTGGACCAGGAGTGGCAGTGGGGAGATGAGCAGGAGCGAGCTTTTGTAGAGCTCAAGGATAGGTTGACATCTGCTCCCATCTTGAGGAGACCCGTTAGGGGGCGTCCTTTCCAACTGCACACCGATTGGAGTATGTTGGGACTTGGAGCAGTGCTGACTCAGCATGATGATGGGAAAAAGGAGTTCGTGGTGGCGTATGCCAGTCGCTCCAATAATTCAGCGGAGGCGAGGTATAGTTCGTATGAGGGAGAGTGTTTGGCGGCAGTGTGGGCTGTTGCACACTTTCGATGTTATCTGTTTGGGAACCCCTTTACTCTCATCATTGATCACCAGCCGCTCAAGTGGTTGATGGAGTCCGACAAGCTTACAGGGAAGCTTGCACGATGGGCTCTGATCTTACAGGAGTATGACTTCCAGGTAGTACATAGACCTGGAGTTGCAAACCTAGATGCCGACGGGTTGAGTCGCAACCCGTGCACGAGTCAGCAGGATCAGACTGGGGCTCGATGACATGACGAGGTTGATGAGGAGATAGTGCCAGGGTGGCATGCATCTGCCTTTCTTTGTGTGTTGGCCATGAACTCTAGTATGGAGGGCCAAGTCGTATCTTCCTCTGGTCAGAGAGTAGATGATGAGTCTCCAGATCCTGAAGGTGGAGATGGTGTTCCAGATCAACGGGATATCCATGATGATGTGACCGTGATGGAGTATCTACGCACTGGTGTGGTAGTAGGCACAGTAAGTGCCAAGGAGCGGGATCGTGTTCTTCAACGAGCGAAGAGATTTCGACGAGAAGGACGACATGTACTTCGAGTGTGGGGTGATGGAAGGGTACGAATAGTGCCACATCCATCCCAGAGGGCACAGTTAGTACGACATGCCCATGAGGAGTTGGGACATTTTGGAGTGAAGCGTACACATAGCTTACTCCAAGGACAGTATTGGTGGCGTGGTATGCACATCGATGTGCAACAGTTTGTCGCACGATGTGTGGTTTGTGATCGAGTACGAGCATCGTTTAATGCTCCTACTCCACAGTTACACCCCTTACCGATTATGGGGTTGGGTTACCGTTGGAGTTTGGATTTTGCGGGACCCTTACCGTTGACCGTACGTCACCACCGGTATGTGTTGGTGATGGTGGAGCACTTCTCCAAGTGGATTGAGTTGGTGGCATTACCAGACAAGGCGAGTGAAGGGACAGCGTATGCGTTCTTAGATCGAGTGCTGAGTCGTTTTGGAGCACCAGCTGAAGTGCTGACAGACCAAGGTACAAAGTTCCTTGGTGAGTTTCAGGCCTTGTGTGATCAGGCGCTGATTGATCATCGGACTACATCTCGAGATCATCCTGAGGCGGATGGTTTGGCGGAGAGGGTAGTTCAGACGGTGAAGAGAGGATTGCGCAAGTATGGCTTGCAGAAGGGCCACTTGGGAGACTGGGATGTGCAGTTACCATGGTTGGCTATGGGCTACCGTTTTAGCCGACAAGCGTCTTTGGCTTCCTTCTCACCGTATTTCTTATTGTATGGCCGAGATCCAGATCTACCTTCGGCCATTCGTCGTGATTCTGCTGAGGTGCTGGACCTTGATGACCCGGATATGTGGGTGAGAGCATGTTCTCAACGAGCAGAGACATTTCGGAGAGTTATGTCTATGGCTTTTGAGAACCTAGCGATTGTCCAGCATAGAGACACGTTGCGGTATGCGACTATCCGAGGAGGAGGTTATCGGCCGTCGATTCGCAGGTTTCATCCTGGCGATTATATCTATCTACAGCAGACTGCACCGACGACGTTGGACGTGACCGCAGGGCGCACTATTTTACGAGTGCGTGAGGTGTTACCTTCTGGAGTACTCATGTTAGAGGGCCGTGATGGTGTTGTGTGGAAGGACCATGTGCGTAATTGCGCGCCATGTCATCTTCCCAACATTGATGGTACCGTTGACCCAAGCTTAGTAGTTGTACGCGCGGGCTTGAGGTGTATGTTGTGTGGGTCTGCTGGTGGAGCAGCCCGTATGTTGGTGTGTGATGGTTGTTCGAGAGGTTGGCACATGTCATGTTTGACTCCACCTCTCAGTGTAGTTCCTACTGGACGGTGGGTTTGTCCTCGATGTATATAGCGGAGATAGTCGATTAGATCTTTGCGTGGTATGGATTGCAGACAGGCGACTAACGATGGGGCGATATAGCACCCGGCCTCCTGATCCTTGCACCCATGAAGGTGTGTATCACGTAGTTGGGATATGGAGCTATCTGGAGTTAGAGGGACCTAACCGCCAGTTAGGGGGGCGATTGTGGTACACTTGTGTATGTGTATGACATCGTCCATGTGTTATGTGTATGTGTGGTGTACCTCTGACAGCGATGTATGTTGTGTAGCGATGTGTATGCGCACGACAGCTGTCACGTCAGTTTGGGCCCCTCGGCTAGGTTGACCGAGTGCGAAGTGGCGCATCCCGGTAAGGCCGTTAGTGCCGTTAGGGCGAGTTGGGGAGAGAGCCCACTAGGGGTAAACTTCGTAGGTAGGGCTTGGAGGCCTTAGTTCTTTGAGTTGAGCCTTCAAGCTCCAGGCTATGGTGGATAGTCTAGTTGAGTGTAACCTGGATTCTCTTCGCGTTTAGAGTGGGTTTGGCTTGACCGTTTTGTGAGTAATCCTTGTTGTGGTGTTGGAGATGGTAATCTCTGTATTCAGATTAATTGTGGTACACTTGTGTATGTGTATGACATCGTCCATGTGTTATGTGTATGTGTGGTGTACCTCTGACAGCGATGTATGTTGTGTAGCGATGTGTATGCGCACGACACACTCTTTTTGCCAAGTGGGTGGATAAATCAAGGCTTTGAGTGTGTGATATGACACCGTATGACTCTCTGTATGCTCATTGATGGCTCACTCTTTTTGCCAAGTGGGTGGATAAATCAAGGCTTTGAGTGTGTGATAGTCCCTTCAAATATATGCATTTTTTATAGTAATCTGCCTCTGCACGTGCCACTCCTTTTGGCTGAACAGAATGTTGGCTTAACAACACTACTGGTACTTAACATCTTATTGTACGAACTCTTAACTCTTTGCGCTCTCTCTCTCTCTCTCTCTCTCATGCTTAGTACACCCTCAACCCTATGCACACATAGCTGATTTCCAAACAAACACAAAGATTACTCAAATATATGCATGAAAGACACACAAAAGACTTACAAATATAAAATTCACTACTGAGGAGGATAGACTCAAATTACGTAGAAGAGTTGTAATCCAAGCTTGGCTCTTTCCTTTGGCTACTCCTAGATCAAACTCCCTCCTATAACAGACTAGCAAGTAGTTGTAATACCTAAAAAATCACAAAAGAGGTACATGACGAGCAGATCCTTATAAACTGCTAAAACACACACCAAAAACACCACCTCTAGCCACCAAAGACCAAGCGATGACAGTGTCAATGTGTTGTCATCACTAAAATAATTGAAATCTCGAATCTTCTTTCCTACATTCTCAAGTGATGCTTCAAAATAGCATACCACGAAAATGGCAAGAGGAAAACTAATCTGGGACCTCTGACACATGTTATCACGTGACGGAAGTTAACTTTCCGTACGTTGATTTCTTGGAGCTTGACCTCTAAGTCACATCTAGATGTAGATTTGACATACTATTGGTTAGAAACAGATCAGATCAGACTATATTTAACCAGACACTTGATATATCTCGAAATATCATCACAACTATACTCATCTCAGTAACAACCACTAGTAGTCACATGTTTTGGACTTTGCAACCTTGGAGGATTATTTCTGCTTGCCATGTGGTAAATTGATCACTCCATGTACTTATTTAATGCTGCCTCGAATTTAGATAAGATTATCCTCTTTATCTATTATTGTCCATGCTAAAAAATAGTCAACATGTAGTCATGGGTTCCTTCTTCTTATAAATAATAAGGATGGGTGGATCCTGCACCTTGTCTTTAAATAGGAAACCCGTCATGAAGTTGGAATGGAGAGAAAGACTCTTTTGGGTGTAGACGCCCCCACTCCAACTTTGAGACGTGTCTCAAAGTTAGACTAGAAAAAACAAAGAAAACGTTATACATCTCTCCATGTACAATGTTTTCTTTGTTTTCCCTAGTCTAACTTTATTCTTGAAATAGGATCAGCTGCATTGAAGATTCTATCCTCGTCGTATTCTCTAACGCTCACCTGGTCACTGATTTGGATTTTATCCTTGGCTGGACTATTTTGTCTATTAAGACAATCCCTCTTAAATAGATGGCTTCTGGTTGTTACAGCATGTTTTTTGACGTCGACCTCCCTCGTAATTTTCAGATGCTAACTTTCCAAACCTTCTAACAACTCCACAATCGTCAAAAAGAGTCTATTATTTTCAGAAATTTATATTTTCTAAATATCTATTAAGAAAATCTAATTTCTCTACTCCTTCACTCCTCATCATCTCTATTTACAGTAAAATATAAATCAAAAGTAAATAAATGATGGTAAAAATAAAAAATTCATTATGTGGGCACCACAACCGTCAGAAGCTTCTCAAATATTTTAATCTTGAGCTTCTTTTTGGAGGAGGCTGTAAGAGGCTTCAGACCCTGTCGACCTTCTCCTTCTTGAGACAAGAAAGGTGTCATCCATGCAAGATCAAACCATGTCTCGTACACCTCTTTATACTAAGAGGAAAATAGCATCAATATAGATGAGAAAGTGTGCACAAATGGAAAGAAAATAGAAACAATAAAGTTTCTCTTATCTTCACGCTCAATGTTTCAAAATCCACTTCGCCAAATTGTTCTTCGACTTGAGTTTCATGCAAAACTCATCGAAAATTTCTTTATGGAGTGTGCTTCAAACTTGTTGGTTTCTTCATCCATAACTTCTTGGTAGTCATGTTATGCCACACTTATCTTAGCTCTATGTCGGATATACCATTCAGTCAGAATGTGTTTGCAATGAGATCTCTACAAGACCGTGGCAAAAGAGGACCTTTGTCATTTTTCTTCAGACTTGTTTCTCCACTATGATCAAGGATTAGACATTTACGCCACTTTAACAAAAGAAGTGAACTCCTTGAAGGTCTCATCCGAGCACGTAATGAATGATCTCGTCTTCTTGTATGAATTATTGTTCATGGTTTGGCATACCCTCTTCATTCATTCCTGAAGGCAAAAGAGAAATATTAGCAACATACCACCGAACGTCCCTTCTTTATTTTCCTTGTCTAACACTTGGTGGGTGATTTTTCTGTTCCAACTTCTTCAAGACGCGTCTTGAAGTCAAACTAGGGAAAACAAAGAGAACATATACATCTCTCCAATCTAACTTCGCGACGCATCCAAAAGTTGCACTAAAGGAAAGTTAGTAAAATATATACATCTCCCAAGTCCTCTGAACTCAAATCATTTGATCGTTGAGTCTATAGTTATCAACTCCTTGAGAGCTTTCCAACCCAACTTTAATCTCCTTTAGATCACTCACACTACGTCTTCTATGACTGTTTGAATATGCACACTAAAAAATTGATTACTTAAACTTCAATCGAACATATATCCGTCCTCATCATCTCAAATTGAGAGATTTTCAATTTAGTGTGCAAGCAAACAAGAGGGTCTTTCATGTTCTACCATGAACTCGTCGAGATCACCTCTGTAGCATTCATGAGGTCGATTTGAAATCTATGGATATTTCTGGATTTTTAATAAAAAATTAACCTACCAATGAAAATTCAAAGATCTAAGTTTTTGTCTCATAGTGACATACATAACCATCTTCGGCCATTATAAATATTTTGAGCTCGTCTAAGTCGTTTATAACCATAAAATACTTGCTGATATAAATCAAAACCTTGACAAGGGAGTTTACTTATTTGACAATGTCGTGTCATGGACCGGCTAGGATGTGAAGCTGAGGTCATAAGAATATTAATTTCTCAACTTAATGCAAACATGGTTCTGATAGCAACATTAGACAGGCCTTCACAAGGGAACCAACATTGATGTCTTTATCGTCACGAATGGAATAAAGATGAGAGAATTACGAGTAGTTTCACTTTTTAGGATTTTGACACGTTGTGATGCTGACGGGGCAGAATGAGAGATGACATGGCAGTTTCTTTGACGCATAAGAAGACAGAAAGTATCACTCTGAAAATTTGACACGTGGATATGTTTTGTTGATGTGGTACTTTTTGCTGAGGTGGCAATTTGTTGAATGGACATATATGATTACATAACAACAAGTGATGACATGACACGTGTCCATGCATGCTAACATGGTGTTGGCAAGTGATGGTATGGTGCTGATGTGACACTTTGTGGATAAGGTGACATGGCAATTGTTGATTGGATGGATGTAGAAACGAGTCGCGTTGTTGATCTGACAATGCATGAGCACGACATGTGACATCATGGATGTTATATGACCTCATGCATGTGCACATGTGGTGGAACCTAGAGGTGACATGTGGATTTAGGTGGGTCAGATGGGTATGGAAATTCAGTTGATCATGTAAAGTGAGAAAAATGATCATTCTCCGTCAATGATAACTTTTTGTCGAGCAACTTTGAGACGCGTTCCAAAGTAAGATTGGGACGAAAGGTAAATTTTCATGGGTTTGAGCATCACCACCTACAAGTTTACAAAGGAACTTTCGAACGCGTACGAAGTTAAACTGGGAGGAAAGGGATAATTTCAGCTTGAGGAGACATAACTCACTACTCAGGTGTTCGTTTGGGTCGTGCTTGGTATAGTTGAAACCAGCTCAACGAGAGAAAAGAGCATGAGAGGTCAAATGGATGAAAATCATCAATTTTCCACAAAGTAACTTTGGAACGCTTCCCGAAGTTAAATTGGGCAAAAGAGAGAATTTTAGCTCGAGAGGTGGAACTCTTTGCTCGGATGTCTGTTTGGGTCGTGTTTTGTATCGTTGGGATCAGCTCAGTGAGAGGTCGTGCAGGTGAGTTAAGACCAGAGAAAAATATCACATTTCCACAGTGTAACTTTGGGACGCATCTCGAAATTAAATTGAGAAAAATGGAGAATTTGGGATCAAGAAGACATAACTCTTTAACCGGGAGCCAGTTTGGGACGTGTTTGGTATCGTTAGACCTGGCTCGATGAGGAGAAGGTGGGGAGAGACCAGATGAGAAAAAACTACCTGGTTTCCACAAAGCAAGTTCATGACGCATCTCGAAGTTAAACTGAAAGAAAGATAGAGAATTCAACTCGTGAGAGCTTAACTTCACGTCAGAGAGTTTGTTGAGGATGTATTGGGTATCGTCACAATGGACTATCAGAGGAGAACAAAATGAAAAACTCAAATACAGGAAAATGGACAACATTTCAACAAGGAACTGGAATGTAGAGGAGAAAAAGACTTAAATCCTTGAGGAGACATAATTGTTGTTAGGAAGGTCCGTTTCATACATTTTGGATACCGTTGAGAAGATATTTTTGAGGGCTACGTAGTGAAGTTGACATATTTTGGTTTAGAGCACTTGTGTGCAAAATTTCTAGACATCTGAAGTATGGTTGTAAAATTTGTGTATAAAAGCAAAAATACTGAATGGTTGGATAAGATATTTGACACTCGGCGTTGTTGTTCTTCTTTCTCGATCGCACACACACTTTCCACAGCTAGATATCTCTTGTATTCTCGATTATATCTTTTGCATCTTATATATAGTAGGTGGTGAACTCGACGTGAAAGATCCAAGATAGAAAGTACTAAGGTTTAAGACAAAAACACAACTATGAGTGGCGACGAGAATGGAGATGGAGCGAGCAGTTCAAGAGGGATGCCTAGTTTATGTGTCTAGTTCAAGAGAGATGCCTAGTTGGATCTTGCGACTGCTCAAATGTTCTAGGTATTTAACTTGTTCATGACGCAACAGCAAGTAAATGAGCGGAAAGAGATTTTGGTGACGAAAGCACTGCAAGTAGTTGTCAGCAAGGTCGATCAATTTGATAAGAAGAATGTCTCAAACTACTTGAGACGTTATATGAAACTAATGGAGTTGATTCAAGTGCTAGAGAACGAAATGATCAAAACATTCAAGCTGGTTGTGGTGCCCGAGATTCGTGATCACATGAAAATGTTGAAGAAGCACTTCGGCAATGATTAGGAAACATTTCACGTGCACTAAGAAAGGAGTATTTCTTGGAAGACTCAAAACAAGTTACCCAGAAGTCGTTCTTGTAGTGTGTCGAACGAGCCAACAAAGATTTACACGCTACGGAGTTGATCAGAGAATTTGAAAAATAGTTCTCTCGGCTAACCCGTATGGAGAAACTGATGTTGCAACCTAACAAGATAAAGTTATTCCTTCGAGCTATAGATGAGAAGTCGTAGGAGAAACTTGAGGTGCTTCTCGAGGATAAGGATGAGGACAAAAGACTTATGAGCGATTGGAAGAAGGTCCAAGAATCGATTGGTCTACTTATAATGCGAGAAAGAAGACAGGAGAAAGTTTCGATCAGAAAACCGACACTGATTGCAGTCACGACCTGCCGTCTATGATACTATGACCGCCGATCATAGTATAAAAAAAGATGACTTCGGGCTTTAGGAGGTCATGCGAGGGATGTAGGATTTGCAAATCAAACTGACGAGGTTGGAAGAGAAAGGATTGTCGTCAAAAGCTCGACCTACGTCAAAGTAGACGTGAGTTCAGTGATGTATTTGGTGCGAGTACAGACCATATGAGAAAGGATTGCAAAGATTTCGCTGATACCTTGCAAGAAGGTGTTTTTTTTGGAAAGATAGGAAGGTCGCATTGAGGAATACGAGAGCGCTCTTGCAGCCTAACTTTGGGAAAAGAGAATGCAAAAGTTGATAGAAGAGCATCAGACAAACATGATGTTGCAATAGTGAAGGTTGTGACTTATGGTGGTAGGGTTGAGAATCATCAAGAAGGTGATTTTCAAGAACATGTGGAGCCGAGTGGGTTATGGACGTCGGCCATTTCTAGACAAGAGAAGGAAAAGTTGACGCATGAGGTATTATTGAAAATATCTGCTACGATTTGAGGAGCGACATACTACTCAAGTTTCTTCACAAATTATGTGTTTGTGTAAATATGACAAAAATATACATAAATCAATGTTTGCATTCATTAGATGACAATGCTCTTTCATCCACCATTGAGTTATTTCTCTTTTGTTAATTGCATGTAATAAAAGCACATGGGTCGATAGACTTCTTATGCATGTCTTAGATAAATCCGCAAGTCTTAGATAATATCTCCATCATTGCAATCCTTGAATGAAGTTAGTTCTATGACTAATTTCACACAAATCATGCTTGAAGTTTTTACCACAAGGAGATTTGCATCAACTCTACAAAGACACAACATACAACTTTTTTTTGATAAAAATAAAAAGACAAGAAAAGAAAATAGAAACTAAAGTTTTTAATACGTATCCATAATGTCATATCAAGAGAACCAAGATGGTCATAGACAAGTACACTCTTTGTGATATCAAAGCTACTGCAACAAATTGTACTCAATGTTAATAAAAAATCAATTAGAAATAATCACTAAAATGTCAAACTAGATCGATGCATATGTGAGTAGCTTGATTGTGCTACTTGCGATTGAGATTGTAACTAATATAATATAAAATATCTTGACCTTATTATTTCTCTCTGAGTTCTCCTCTCGAACTAAGAAGATAACATGAAAACGCCAGACCAACGAAGACAACATTAAATACAATTTGCAACGTGAATAATACTTGATATGTTGTGATGTTGTTCAAGTGATGCCCACAATTGTATGTCATATCATCAACAACACTTGTGATGTTCATCACTGAAAATTGAGGTTTTAATCATGGTATTTGACGTCGACTATAATATCTTTGAAATCGAATAATGTACTATTATTGGACTTCTATTCATATTTCTTACTATTTATATCACTATTTGATTTCACAAGTTTGCTCTCAATGCATGTTCGGAAGTTTGTAAATTTTCTTTTCAACTATTTGGTCTTGATTTTCATCCGAGCACTCTTACGTGACAATACTACTCTCGTATACAACAAGATTGCTCTCGGATATATGACATGAAATCATATAATGATTCTAATCAATCTAACTAGTTATAAAAAGATTCTAAAGAAAGTTTAGAAATTTTTATAACTTAATTTCTTATCGACATACCGATATGAGGTGTTGCAAATCCTCATGTTTCAATCTTTGACCTTTTAATTCGATGTAAGATTTTATCACTTTTTTCTTAACTTTCTGATCTCACATATAATCTCTTGTTTAATAATCTATTCCTAAATAGTATGCTATTTGGTATCAACACACGTAATGTGCTCCCCCTCAATTCAGTTACTTTCAATCTATTCTTCCCACCCACTATTAATAAACCTCTACTTGTCAAATATTTGATTTCATTAATCATTTCTCTAATACATTACTTGATTCTTTTGTATTCAAAAATATGAAGACTTGACATAGATGACAAAGTAACTAAAATTCAAACTCAAACTTCTTCTATCCATACAAAAAGATATCGTCGCTTACAAGTTGTACCAAAAATCAGCTGCAAAGTGAGCATAAGATGTGTATTGACCTCATGTGAAATTCACTTAAGCTCACAAGAGAAGAGAAAGCTAGATATCATTCTCACATAAAAAAGAATAATATTTATGATATTCTTTTTATTTTGATTTTTAGTCATAAAATCTTATATAAAGTTGAATAAGGAAAAATATTTATGTTGATTAAAATACAATAGATTAGAACTACAAATATTCTCATATTTTATAAATTTTGAAAATAACTCAAAATTAATTGATCATAAATCAAAACATATCAAAACATTGGTTATAAAAATAATCAACTGTTATTATATGTATTATAGTAAATAGTTTTGATTTTAATATGGATTAATCATCAAGTAATAAGAGTAATAAAGAGTGATGAATGTACGAGTTTATTAATAAAAGCTCTTTTTATATAATATAATTCTACATAAAATATTATAAAACATGGAATGTATCTTTAAAATATATATTTAAGAATTTTATCAAAAACAATATATAAAATCTTTCTAACGAATCACACATGATTTCAAATTTAAGTTATGTGACCCTCTTGAGAAAGACAAGAGTGAAATCAAGAATCTGTGAATTGAGAACTTCATGGCTGGTAGTATAAGATTTTGCATATCCGTGGTAGTTGACTCTCTCATGTCCACCATGATTGACCTATTGTTGGTTAACCTCAATAATATGTGAACTTTACATAAGCCAAATAGAACCATAGTGCAATTTCTTAGCTCCAAAAAACAACAAGTATTGTGCAATGATACTAATGTGAACCTTAGTCATAGACGCATGAAAGCTTAACAAGAAGTTCAAAATCAATCATGTGGAGTACCAAGACTTGACTATTTTTACATCTCCTCCAATCACTTTTCTGACTCTACACAACGAAGAAATCTAATCTAGCATCAAGAAAAACCTAAAAAATATTTTGTATTGCATGTATTTCTGAAATCGACTCAACCAACATCCACAAGCAATCCACTGCATCTTTGTTCTTAGAAAGAAAAATAACTTGGGTTAATAGTTCTTCATGCTGATTGGATCAGATTTTGAGCGCTTGTGGAATCGTCAGTAGTAACAAGAGACTCTCTAAGAAAATTGCAAGATCCAAACACAAAGCATGTATAGACCCCATTGGTTTTGCAGAATGTTTCATCCTCCTTTGGTTTTGCAGAATGTTTCATCCTCCTTCGCTATCGTCAATGGTTCGTCTTGCTGCACATGATAATTATCCAACAACTTCTTCTCATATATAATATTGTCGTCTAGTCACACATAATGAAATCGTCTATCAGCTTGTAATTCAACTGCCTCTCAATTGACTAAGCTCGCATTCGTATGCAATCACAAACCTCGTGAAATATAATAGCACACACAAACAACAACAAGAAGGACATAACAACAACAACGAAATATGCACCACATCACATCAAGTGTTAATTATAGTGATACAAATGACATATCTGTAAGACGCAAGAAGCAGTACTATGTATTTCCAAAGTCAACATTTTGCATGAAAATTCTTATTGATATGATCGAGTTTTCTGCAACACTCTCAATTTCAGTTTGAATACTAGTTCGAACTCCAATACATTTTACTTTAATAATATCATGAGAGCATCTCTCAGTCTGCAAAAGAGTGTTACTGATACTCTTTTATAAATGATTTTAGGTCAAATGACAATGGGATGATGTATCTTGTTGTTGTTCTTACGTTTGAGTATTATGGTTCGTATATAGTCAATGTAAGGTAAAAATTTCACAACATGTGATCAGTTGAGTCTTAAAGACTTCTTTGTTTCTAAAATATAGTCTATGAAGTCTACACAATATAAGTTTTCATCATTAATACATATACTGTGTTTATTATTCTTTTTGTTGCATCGTACTCATCAATAAAAAATTTATTTTTAAATTATTCGAGAATTATAAAGAAATTTAAATGGGATGATGTATCTTGTTATTGTTCTTACGTTTGAGTATTATGATTCGTATATAATCAATGCAAGGTAAAGATTTAACAACATGTGATCAATTGAGTCTTAAAGACTTCTTTGTTTCTCAAATATAGTATATGAATATTTTAAGATATAAAATTTCTAAAAAATATAATTTTTCATCATTAATAAATATATTATGTTTATTATTCTTTTTGTTGCATCGTACTCATCAATAAAAAAATTACGTTTGAACTATTTCGAGAACAATATAAAGAAATTTAATCCCTCGATAGACATACGAGTACTAGTACTTGTATCTTATTATGATACTTATACCAGTGGTCTAGAATCCTGCACTAATATGGAGAAGGAGAAACACCAAAAATGAATAAAACTATACAAAAAGTTATTTGTACTTTATTGTATTCAATAA
The DNA here is from genome assembly GCA_036924285.1 of Asterella californica. Classification (NCBI taxonomy): domain Eukaryota; kingdom Viridiplantae; phylum Streptophyta; class Marchantiopsida; order Marchantiales; family Aytoniaceae; genus Asterella; species Asterella californica. The sequence goes on from JAYKYS010000013.1 coordinate 3,623,142, forward strand.
ATCTGGTAACTTATATTATTCATCCATGATTTCAAATGATTATGAAAACAAGTATTATCATATGGGTCCTACTGATAACAAAAAGATACTACTAGAGGCCAAGGTATAGTAGAGACGAGGAGATCCAAGAGATTAGACAAAAGAACATTCAAACATGAAGTGAACCAAGATTCACTCATTGAACTAATGTTCTCAATGTGAATGTGGTGTATGATGATAGTTTTTTCAATGTTTTGTTCTATCCACGTGTATGCCATTGAGATTTTTGTTCAATATCGAATGATGTGTTAGTTATAATGTAGTACAAAGTCTATTGTGAAATGACATGCACAGTGTAGTTGTTGGTATCTGAACAATGAGTGGAGAGATCGTGTTCCCCTCCAAATACATAGACATACATGTGTGGAGATCATGTTCGCTTTCCAAGCTGCCTTTGCAGATATCATTACACCAACCCCACTGAAGGTGATGGGGTTAAATGAGCAAGTCTCACTCAGCACTTTAGTTGGAAGTTCAACTCTGCACCTCTAGTCGGGAAGTTTAAACTCCAAGATCCCAAACCTAAACATAGTGTTGTGAAAAGAATTATCAAGTTGTGAAGGACAAGAAAGAATATAAGAGAATTCTGTGCATGGTGAACGATTTTGTGTTGTACTTCCTTGAAATTGGTCGATTCAATCAACATTTGGAGGTACTGCATAAGAAGCAGCAAGTCGAGCAAGAGAGTTGGAAGGGCTAGCAGAGTTTAACGCAGCGACGTCCGCGCAACTCCGTGGCTGGACCAAGAGACGATGGTGGTCATTGTGGTCACTGTGCTATGTGCTTCCATGTGGGGAGAACGACCACACTCATGATCATCCCCGTCTACGTACAGAGCTTCTGTATCTCATCAGTGAGAGTCCCTCCAGGCTGGTTTCATCGACACGAAAGGTGAATCTTGTATATATTAGAATATAAGTATGCAGTTCTCTGCAGAGCAGCTCCAGAATATTGGTAATGTCCGGCCGACCACTTCCTCTTAGTAATGATTTAAGGAAACTGTACATGTCGCTGCGCGTTTCTGTCACTGAGAGCCGATGATAGAAGCTTGCTTCTAGTCTGTAAATCTGTAAAAGGATCAGTCACGTCAAGCACAAGATCGGATACATTCACAAATCAAAGCCCTCAGACTCAGAAGCAAATTAAGTGGACTCTATTTCTTTCTTCTTAGACTAAGTATCTGTGGACACAGACCATCACGAGGTAAAATCACGAAGGATAGAACGGATTCAACTTGAAGGACAAGGTAGAGAATGCAGCACAAAGACGTCCGAACATGGTGTAGGATATCATGGCATGATACCTGAAAGTTCCAGCCCAAGAATCTCGAGTATGTCTGAGATCACGGACTGTAATATTAAAGTCACTGAATACTCGGAGAGAAAAAGCTGGTGAGTCCAAGATATCTCCCAGGAACACTGAAAACGCTGACAAACCCCCGACGTGGACAAAGACAGACGACTGAAAGGTATCAAGCATCACCCTTTCACCATCAGTGAAAAGTCACAGCTATTTTCATTTTCTCGGATGATCCACATGCATATCTGTTAGATTACGTTTTTGAGAGAAAAATTTGATGACCTTTTTCTCCCTCAAGGACCCTTACAGGATTGTTGATGAGTTGGGTCCAAAGCTACAGAATAATGGTGTAAATGTGACCAATTTATGCACTGTACAGGGCTATACGCCATCGCTGTTCCCAACTCTCGAGAGAGAGTGAACCCAGTGAGTGAGCGAGCTGCTACTGCTGCTGCTGCCCATCATCATAAGTTCTTCCTCACTAGAAGGAGTTGTTCTTGGAGTGCATGCCAGTTTCTAGGATGTCTAACAAAGTCAGACCCGGCCCGACCTCCGACCTCCAGTCTCACCACCTTCTCCAATGGGTACTGAACTCCGGCCCCATCTCTCTGAGTTGTGGGATCAGCAGTAAACAATTTTAAGAAGCTCTAAGTTCTGCAACGTAGGACGACTCTCTAGAAGCTTGCACAAGATGGCTGGCTGCGTGATTACTCTTCGAGTCCGTTGCAAGTTTTGATGTCCTTTATACTGAAATAATGACAACCCATTAAGCTCATCGATCATTATATCGACCATGCTGGATTTCTGACTGAGCTGGGTTTCTTCTAACTCTAATTAACAATTGCACGAAAGTTGGTGGGCCTTTCTAAGATAAAACTCTTGTACGTAACGTACTCTTTGTCATGGTATCAACATCTCCGGATGGTGTTGATCGGCATCACCCACGAGGCCGGGAGTACTACAAGAATAAGTTCGTTGTCAGTTTGGTGTCACAGCAGTGGCTGTAAGAAGGCAAGTGCTGCAGAGACCGACTTCCGAGAAACAAGCCACCGAAAGAATGAATGGATGAACGAATGAACGAACGAATAAAGCGAAAGAAGAAATGCACGACAAAAGGGGTAGTACAGACTGTCGACAGTGCAGTATTAGAAATAATCGAAGCGCGAACTTTCATTATCGTGATCATCTCCTCCTCCTTCCAGTCCCACGAGAGCGCCATTATGATGGTGGTGGTGATTCCCATTCGCTGTAGCATCGAAGTTCTTGCTCTTGGCATTCGATGCAGCGAGGGCTGCATGAGCAGCCACTGCAACAACAGCCGAAGCAGCTTTTGTCGAAGCAGGACTGATAATATCCTCCTTTAAGTCAGTATCGTGACTGCTGGGTCTGGGGATTTGTGGAGGGAGAGTGCACCGAATCAAAGCCCAATTAATCCCTTCGAAGAAAGGATGTTGCTTGATCTCAGTGGCCCCTCGCTTGGAAGCTAACCTTTTTTGAGGGTCCTTGACCAGAAGGGCTTTAATGAGCTCCTTGGCCGTGGCATCCACTTCCTTGAAGTAAGGATCGCCTTTCTGAGGAAACTCGAGCTGCTGTGACACCACATTCACAAGAGTTATCTCGTTATCCTCACCTTTGAACGGAGTTCTGCCATACAGAAGTTCGTACAGGAAGATTCCGAATGTCCACCAGTCCACTGCACTCCCATGGCCATCCCCAGCAATGATCTCAGGAGCCAAGTACTCGTGCGTGCCCACAAAAGACATGGATCTGACTCCAGTGGGTTCAGCTATGAGCTCTGGAAGCTGAATATTCTGCAGGCTGAAGGAATCAGAATTCTTGCTCGTGGACTTGCTGCTGGACTTGCTAAGCCTGGGCTTCCATTTGGAGCTGAGACTAGGATTCTTGGAGCTTTTGGACTCGCTGCTGCTGTGCTGATCAGACTTGTGGGATCTGCTCCGCAAGGGCATGCAGCTCGTGGGTCGATAGCACGACATGTACATGTCTCTGTCATGAGCTTGCTGCTGCTGCGAAATCACCACTTTGGGGTTCCCCACCGGCACTGGTGACGGGTTCATGTACATAATCAGAGTGGGACACACTGAGCACCTGAGCGACAGATCAAAGTCCGACAGCATGACATGCCCGTCCCCACGCACCAGCACGTTCTCGGGCTTCAGATCCCGATACACGACCCCCATCATGTGTAGATACTCTAACGCCATCAGCACTTCTGCTGCATAGAACCTGCACAAACCACCCAGGGTCTAATCCCGGTCAGAATTCCGACATAGAATGACGGATTTTTCATCAATAACTGCCCATTCACCACCTTCTTCGAGGACGTCGACATGCTCAAGCCCACGAGCGACGTCCTTTTCTCCTTCGTTTCTTCCACTTTCATTCTAGATCGATGATAGATTCAAGTCTCGAAACCCGAGACGACTTCTTGAACTTGGGAAATTCGTTGACCAAAAAAGATTGGCGCAAGCCAATTCACCATTTCAGAGAGAATAGGCTCCTGCATACCGGTCTCTGAGATGACTGACTCAGCACACGTAGTTGTGGATTTAGTAGTTATATCTCGGACATCGAAACCAGGAGACAGCGATCGTCAGGGACGTGTAATCTTCGATCGGACAGTACGGCGACTTCGACGTCCAGAACTTTAGCATAGTTCTAATTGTGCTGGGCTCCTCGATTCTCGCTTAGAAGGTAAAGTTCCGGAGAAGGACGGGGTGATATTCTGCTTGCGACCGAGTCCCGTAGTAAGCACGTTATGGATGTGGGCTGGATATTTCGTATGTCCACGTATGAACATGCAGGCCATCCTGGACTTGTAGCTGTAGGTAACCTCCGGGTTCGCCCGAGATCTCCTGTTGGAGGTCAAAACCCTTCGGGAGATCGTGTAAGCTCGTTGCAAGTTTGGCATTACTGTGCCTGATGAGACGCTAATCGTACTTCGTGTCGACAACTTGATGGAGCTCAGAGCTTATCATCGCACCCACCTTAGCGACTCCTTGGGAAGCATCTACCAGGTCCTACGATTGACCGGGCGACTTGCCTCAAGCTTTCACCGCCGCGTTCGTTTACGTCAAACTTGATCGTATACGTCGCAGCAGCCCCAGATTAAGGTTCATAACGAGTCTACGTTGATATCTCGCGGGAAGCACTAAGCGCGTGTCAAATCTCGCACATGACCAGTCGAGATAAAATCCTCCATGTCCGCAATAAGTCTCTGCTGACTATGACGCTTTGATCATAGTGAGGTCGGGGGATATTCTAGCCTCATAACATAAATGAAACAAACTGCACGCACTTTTCACGACCGAAGAACTGGACGCGGAAGGAAATGACCGATCGCATGTATGAGGGAATTTTCTCAAGACTGACAGAAACGCAGCAGCAAGAAAAACCTCCGTGCCCCTTACTAACCTCCAGCTGTCCAGCTACCCGCCACATCCTGATTACAGGAACCTCTGCTGCATCTCCGCTTGGAGGAGACCTTTATAGCAACCTTTAGCAGCAGCGGCAGCAGGGAAACGACGATATACACGCTCGTGGCCAAATTTGGCACCGCACGACAAAGAATCACATGAAAGACTATAAATAAGTGAAGGAAACACGCCACGCAATAGCCAACGCAAGGAAAGACCCCATTTTTTTCTAAATAAGGGGAAAACCGCGAGGTGCATCTAAATATCTAAATAAGTGAAGCGGAGGGCGAGTATAAACTCGTCGGGAGATACAGCCGGTGATTTATAACTTGAACTAGTGAGGAAGCCTGAATGAATGACTGACCTGGCGGATTTATCGGTGAAGCATCTCCCGACTTGTTTTTGGCGGAGGGTGTGGAGGTCACCGCCGGAGCAGTACTCCATGACGAGGCAGAGGAACTGCGGGGTCTCGAAGTGGGCGTAGAGAGTCGGAAGGAAAGGATGGTCGAGAGTGGCCAGAATATCTCTCTCGGTCTCAGCCCTCATCTGCTTCCGGCGGGAGGCCAGAGATCCAAGATCCATCACCTTCATGGCGAAGCGGAATTTGGTGCCCCGGAGCTCGGCCAGGTATACACTCCCGATGTCGCCACAGCCGAGCCTCTTCATGAGCTTGAAGTGGTTCAAACCCACCTCGCCGTCCCTCTCCCGGACCTGCTGAATGGCTTCCCATCCGGCGTCGTTCGCCTTGTGCGGTTTCACTTGGCTCGTTATCTTGTTGTTGTTCTGCTGCCGAAACAGGTCGTCCAGGCTGATTCTCCCCTTACGATCTCTCCAGCTCGAGCTGATACTCGATCTTCTCGACAGATCATCCGCACCTCCTCCGCCTCCGCCTGATAAACCAAACCCCCGACTCGATGCTACCGTCGAGCCCCCGCCGTGCCTCAAACCAGAATCCGCGCTTTCCAAGCTACAGTCTCCCTGATCCTGTTTACGCACTGCCACCATTATATTATTCCCGTCTTTCCTAATTCCTCCACGTCCACCCTTCTAAAGACCAGATCTGCAAGGTTCCCCCTTCCGTTCCTTCGCGCGCTCGATGGTTCTTGGTCGCGGTCCACAATCCGAAATCCGAAAGGTTCAAGCGAAATGATGAACGTTCTCTCTCACCAGAAGTAAAACTGTAGAGGGAGAGAGAGCGGCCTGCCGACCGTAGGACTGTTAAGGGCGACCGGGCGGCCCGGCGAGATTCAAACAAGTGAGTCCCAATTAATCTGAACCTGTCATGCCATCAATTTCGATCGACCGGTCGATCGATCCAGCAGGATCCACATTCGCTAGAATGCGTCTCCAATTCCCACTGCCCGACCTACATTCGTTCAAACGCGTCTCCAATTCCAACGAGGAGTTCCTCGATGACCAATTTCTCAAGAGGAATCACTCGATCACCGTATCGTTGCGCATGCCGTCGTCGTCCATCTGTCAGCTATTCGGGCCAGCCTGCAATTCGAGCTGTCACCTAGTGTCGCTCGAGTGACGGAGAGTAGAAACGACAATGCCTTCAACTTGATAATCACGGGATATTACCAACTCAGAAGAACTACCACCGCCTCCTGTCCTTCACAAAACTGCAAGCGCTTGACAAATCCCTTCGAGTCGAAAGGCTGCGATCGAGTATCTATCTATGAGCGCCTCGACCAGCTGATCATGGGAATGTCAAGGCACTAGATCAGTTCGTTCAAATGCGAGACACTTCTTGCAGCATGGTCGTCAGCCGTGATGATCCGGCTGCTGCTTGAAATGAATGAGAAGGAGCGACACTTTCAACAAAATCTTCTTACACTACGTCCATCTTGACTCAAGGTGAGCTTCTGGAATGAAGCTCCAATACTTTCTCAGAAACACCTAAGTATGGCTCTTGAAACTCAGCACATAAAGGTATATATAGGCTACCCTGGTCCTGTTCAAAGATTACGTCCCTTCCTCGTCGAGACCTCCACAGTTGATTGAAACATACAAATATAGCGACTCTTCTTTATAACCGTATTGTTGACATTACTAATATATTCATGGATAACGAGAACGTATTAATTAGACGTGTAAGACTTGGAAGTTTCTCTTACACGGATGCATTAAAGAACTGCAAGTGCTATTCTTATAATAGATTTCACTTGAATATATAAGTGATGGAAGAGATGTTTAATATATCAAGCGATGGAAGCATATTTTATTTTCTATTGGTTAGAGTATGTGAAATTACAGGAAGTCCTATAATTTCACATTCTCTAACCAATAGAAAATAAAATTAAGGTGTCTCAACCTTCAAATGCCATAAGTGTTGCAACGAAAAGATCAGTAAAAGAATTTTTAACAAAGAAATGTTTTGTAAGAAATGTTGACACTCCCCGCCCTGTTTTCATAAGGTCATTCATGAATCAGTTAGACCTGATAGTAGTTAGAATCATACCTTGAAGCTGACCGACTAGCTTCCAACAGCTCCAGTCTGAGAGTGTGCACTTCTCTATTTTTGAAACTGTTTTGGCTTGTTTCAAGAACGTCTTTGGGATAGCAGAAAGCAGAGACTTTCAGTATATTTCATCCTGAAGTCCTTGTTTCATTGAGATTTTGTACGTGGGCAGAGTGGTCTTTGTTTCAAGCAGTTCCAACGTTACACTTTCTCTTCTTCAAAGTTCAAACTCGTCTTTGACACACTGTTCCTTCTGTCCCATACAAATCAGTTTCAGGTGAACCTCTGGATTTTACTATTTTACTGTAAACTCTACTCACAGTTTCACCCACAACAGAGTTGACAAGTTTTCATAAAATTCAACATATATAAATGAAACTTACAGAGGACGATAATTAGGGTTTACATATTTTTAAAAAAAAATCTGAGTTATTTATGACTGAATTTCATCTTAGGTTTTAAAACTGTTCAAACTCTGAACTTTATCACTTCTTCTAGACCCTACTTACCCGCTTATAGACGATAACATGTAGATCATACTTATTAAGTATGATAGGATATTTAGGGCTTAATAAGAAGATAAAGATAATAATGATCTTCTATTAACTCTACTTAGCAAGCCCTACAATTGCAAGGCATGCGGATATTCTAAGCAATGTCGAGGTGGGCATGCTAAGTTTTTCTTGTATATTAACGTGTTTGTACACTGGGATCTTTATATAGCATCGTCCCTCCAGTTCGGATATTTCCCCCCAAGTATATGTTAAATGTTTACTAGGTTTTAAGGTAGTTTTACGATTATATGTTCTATATAGCTGCGGCTCCAATATCTGGTTACATGAATCATCTGCTCTCAGATAAAGTTCAGTTAATTAGAAACTGCCACATGGTCCTTAAGTACTACTTAGGCTAGCAGTACTCACCTCGAGCAAGTTAGGGAGTTCTTATTTGTATATATAGAGTAAATCTGATGTATAAATAAGAGGTATATATAGGCACGAAAAGAAAAGATAAAGCAAAACTAAGTCGGAGGACGGTGTAGAAAGTAGGAGAGACAAAATATTCATGGATCCCCAAGATGAGAATGAGGTCTTTTCTTGCGAGTAAATATGCTCGCAAACATCTAATTATATCAAGCAAGCATATCAGTTGACCTCCAAGATGGAAATAACAACTATGTATGGCATCAATTTATGCATTCTATCATAAATTAAATTTGAAGGAAATTCGCTTTGATATAATCACATTCGTTCATTGTCACTTGCTTTGTTTCCTTTCATGATTTCACTCCGGCTTCCCTAGTCCTCACTTTGTTATGGTATGTTACACATATAAACAAAAGTTATAATAAAATCTTATGTACGGTAATGGATGAAAATTAGCATACTTTATCTACCAACTACTTAAACGTTGATTGTGGTCTTGGATGATTAAGATGAAATGTGTAATGACAACAAAGTCACAGAAAAAATAATTTCAATGATTAGATTATCTAGAGAATGCAGATTCGATCTAGAACATTGACAAATACGTATAGGAAAACAAGAGGATATGAGTAATGATTTGTCCATTACAGTTTGAAATTGTGAGAAATCATGCCCTCGAGCAATACATATCAATAATCACTAACCATGGAAAAACATCAGACAGAAAAGACATATAAATTAAACTCTATAGACCGTCAGTCTGCCCCAAATCAAAAGAGAGTTATAAAAATGAACTATCATAGCAACTAATAATCATAAAATCTTAACTTATCTCCTTAATTAAAACAAAATAGTATCACCAAGATATCAAATTTACTGGGTCCAACTGAAAAAAATGTGATCGCATGCAAAAGACAACTACAGTAACGATGATCGATGTTAACATACATGTGATAATACTGCTACGGAATGAATAATGTGCTTATAGCTGATGAAATATAATCTCGTTTTGGGTTAATAGAGAAAAAGGTTAATAATTGATTAGTATCACTAAGAACATCTTAAGAAGATTAAACCGCGAGAACTTTCTAGTTGGATTCCGTGCCACCCAAATAATATGCATGCCTCTTGAGATTTTCACAAGACCGAAGGAGAAGACGAGAGAAAATAGATAAAACTTCTGGATGGAGATGGGCTTTGGACACGAAGAGTCATACTCATGTTTTACAATGCCTGTAAATGTTCAAACGTTAAGAGAAGAGAGAATATGGAGATCATACATTATCTAAAATATGCATGACAGATGAAATTTTTTTCGCTTGTTGTTATCGAGAAAATGTATAAGTGTTAACTAAAAAGCTTATACTAAATTTATAAAAATAATTCTAAAATTTTTATAAGTATTAATTGTTAATTTAACTTGGTTAGGCGAGAGAGAGCCAGACATAAACCATAAAGAGAACACGGACAGACAAAACTCTCTAGAGTACATGCGGGTCACGGATCGCCATTCACCTAGTATTAGATGAAATATTTTAAGTTTAATTTATCACATAACTTTTATCATTGAACAAAATTAGATAATAAATTAATCCTATGCATATTTGCATCTTACGCCGGAGGAGATGAATATACACTCACCTCAAAAGGCAACCACACACAAACGCGATTCTGAAACTACAAGTGCGGGACCTTGTGATCACATATATATTTAGCTATAATTATAGCTTAAATCGTTTTAAAGGAAGAGTTAAATACTAAATTAATGAGCTTGTTGGACTCCTAAGCTTCTACCTTCGGATGGAAGAGGCGATAATGCATGTTTTATTCATGCATCTCTCTTCTTTTGAGTTTATTTTCACGAAGTAGAGTAAAATTGCTTTTGATTACAAAATTCTCATTATGTCATGGAATCAGAGATTTTGAATAAATATTCAGATGATAACTATTCGCAATGCTTACACTTTGTGATTTTCTCCAATAGAATATGGTTAAAGTGACTGAGATCTGTATAGTTACAAGTTGCATTGATTCTTGGAGAAAATGAAAAACTTTCTTGTGATATAAGATACAAAGGGAAAAAAAGGAATATTAGTTTTCCTCCTTTTAAAGGTTTGTCTTTTCAGTACATTCAGTTACACTTCGTTGAACTTTGCAACAAGACCAAGAACGACTGCGTATAACATATTGATCACTTGAGCCACTAAAAGAAGTGAACTGTGATAATGTTCATCTAAGAAGAACAATAATTCACTAACATGTTTATCATAGTTGCAAGTAAATCGTTAACACCATTGAGGAGAAGCATATGACAGGCTTATGCAAGCATGTAAAATATAAGAGGGAGGTGACAATATGAACATAACAAGTGATAATGCTATAACTGGTCCGATTAAATATTTCAAGGCTTTTTAGATTTTCGATTACAAGATGAACATGATACTGAACAAGAGATGACAATATTAGATCATAAACATGTTTCCTTGGTTCCAATTTTCCTTATCGCATTGAACATCTCTATTAACTCTAGTACAAGTATAACATTTGGATTAAAGATTTGCATTTGACCACTATATGATTGAATAGAAATTCCATAAAAATCAATGGTTATGAGGGTCTTCTCTTAGAACCGGTTCAAATTCACACAAAATAATTCTTTAGGAATATTCCATTCAGTTCCCTTTTGTATCAATCAAGCAGAGGGTTGAAATCTGAAGGTAAACATTTTCAAGATGCAAGACATATCAATCTTTTTGATCATTTCTTTATCAGCAATACATGTGGAATGTTTCGAGAGGAAGAGTTTCCAAACTTCAAGTCTATGCTACCAATGACAACTTCATCATCCAAAACATAGAGACTCAAAAGATCAATGATTCACAAGATTTATCACTCTAATTATGGTTTCTGAGAAAACAAACTAATCGAGATCAACCCTTCGGTTCTAGATAAAGTGATAAAGTGTTAACTTAAGATTTGATAACAATGACAATTAAAATGTCGTGATTACGATTTTCATCAATTGATTATTCTTGTCACGAGGTTGGAACTATGTTGGGATGGCAAGTACCAAAATGCTCTTCTTTCATTTATATAGAACACATTTTATATTTTAATCATTGCATCATTTCTTTGAATTGTCTTTCCTCCAAGGAATACATGTGTTTTCTCTTTCAGATGGCTTCATTTTCTACAATTTCTAAAATCAAAAGTGTGTTTTAAATTATATAAATTGAGTCTCGCTGTCTTTTACAAATAAAATAATATGTTTATAAATTCTAAGGTCATATGTATTTTAAAAAATAATAAAACAACAACAACAAAATCTGCATTTAGTATTGTCTTTTAGATACTTTACTCTAGATATTTTAAATAGAGTATTATACTACCACTTGATTCAAAGAGATAATTAGTGGAACTCTTGGGTTTCTTTCAACAACTTCTTCATATTAGGGAGTGTAAAAGCTAAAGCAAAAGATTTTATAACATCCAAAACAGAAAAGGTCATAGTTTGTCAAACGAAGCTTTTTCTAGAGCTGTGTATCGCTTAGTGCATTATCTTTGTATCTCTGTAAATATTTATCTTTTTGAAGTCTTAAAAATTATAATAAAATTTTTATCTATTAAATTTATTTACAGCTAAAACGAAGATCCTAATTAAACAAAACATGAATTAGAGATGAAGAATATTTCGAAAGGTTCCAGCTTTGACCCCTATTACAATAATAGCTTAGAGAGTTAAAGGACGATGCTCTACAAACGTTATGTAAATGTAGCAATGAATTGCTTTTAGATAGCATCCTTCAAAGTCTTACAGTATTGAGTAATTATAGAAGCTCCTTTTGGGTGTTTGATTTATTGAGTCAGGAAGAAAAGAAAAAAACAGAATTAAGATCAAATCAGAATGAAGATAAATTATCCTTATAGTCAGTTTCTGCATGTTAAAATATCATAAAAATAGATTTTAATACAAATTCGATAATTAGTTTGAGATTATTACTTTGGGTGAAGAAAATCATTTATCAAATATATCTGAGAATTTATTTTAACTACCAAAATTATCTCCAATTGCAAGAGTGCTAGATGATATTGCAATATACAGAATGCTTATCAAAGAAATCACATCCAGTTTTCCAACGCTTATGCATGTTTGAGATGTCCTTCATAAAGAATTTTATTCTTTAATTCTGACCTTGACTTGCGTTTAGGAATATTTGGTCTCGCCTGATGAAACGAACCTACGGAATTGACCACTACGTGTATGAGAAGAACAACACACCCTTCACTGCCGTACAGTACTACCCGACTTATCGGTATTTATTTCCAAAGTCGAATGAACTCGTCGGCTCAGCGGAGACGAGGACTGGCGTGACGGGAGAACTTTTATACTAAATATATTATTTATTAATCTAGAGGACGGCAGTACGTCCGGAAACAGGGAGAAACCTTGACATTTACTGTTTATCGCGTAATGTGGATCTTGGTATATCCGAACGACTTCTTCCCTTCCTACTTGTTCCTCCTATGGTTCTACACGTGGCGGGTTTTGACCCGCAGGTAAAGTGATGAGATCTCCTTCCGTTCACTTTTCGTTTGCACCTGATGTGACGTATCTGTAACTGTAAGGAATTCCATGCTCGTATTCTCTTTTTCTTCTGTTCTTGCAGCTTGGATCCCTTTCTTAGCAGCCCCGTTTTCATCGCCTTCTTGTCGTGTCTAACGGAGTGGACACGACAAGAAACAGCAGCATTTCTCTTCTTCAGTCTCGAACCGGCATGACTCGCGCGCGTTCGTTAAGCAAACTGCGATGTGTAACGAACTATATAACCAAAATAAAAATAAGACGACTGCCGGTAAAGAGACTGAGGAAAACATTTGTCCCGAATGTCTAAGGACTCCAAAATTTGCGATTGAAGAAGATCGACACTCGATTTCGGAGACTGAGGAAGAAAAAAGCTGCAAGAAACGGACCTTTGGACTCTGGAGTCACTGTGGACTCCGGTCCAGCCAGAGAGCACGAACAGAAAAGGAATCAGAGAAAAAGAATTCCATGCCTGTCCTATTCTGCTTTTTCTTTCATGTTACCCAACAAGGCCATTCAGGTGCGTATCTTTTTTTTTCCGGGGAAAGATGCCAGACGCGTTTTTATAACCTGTAGTGATTGAGGGTAGAGTGTAACCAGGCAAACCCTACGTCATTGTAACGAGCTATATCCAACTGCTGATTTTCTTTTTATTTTCTCCCGTATGTGTCGCTCATATCTTTACTCTAGACTTCTTTTCAACTTTTTTCTGTTTTATGTAGCTATAGTGTCGCAGTGGCTTTTCCGGACTTCCAGAAAGCCTCATTCGCATTCAGATCATAAACCGTTGTTTAAGATTTTCGATTTTATTTCAGTCAATATCGAAAAATAGTTATCAATCATTTTCATAAATCAGCATTCTTTTAAACCCCGAGTTTGGATTTAAGACCAGGAAAAGAATATTTCTCCTTTCCTCTGTGTATTTTGAGTTCGAAAAATATTCTTTTTTTCCAAAAAACCTCTAAATTTTCATTTTAATATTTCTTTGTCATTACTCAGTAGTTTGTGTCTCGATGAATCATAACTTGTAAAGCTGGTGAATAGCTTTAAGTTGATTTTATTTTTCTCATATACCAAGTTGGGATTAATAAATAATCATCAAAACTAATTTTTACATAAGGATTAAATTTCTCAGTTCCTTGAAAGCAAACTCGCAAAATAAAGTCTTATGGGTCACCCAAAGCGATTGTAGTCAAACTTGGGCTAGAAAAGTTCTTTTTGTACTAAATGATTTTTGTCTAAACTTTCCATATTTGAGCTAGCTATGGTCATATCACAGGTAGAATCTTCAACGACCTTTTTGGAAATGAAAAACCTGTTGCATTCCATTCTTTTTATTATTTCTGTCTGACATTGAATATGACATTTTCATTATTGTCAAATGATCAATAGTTAAGCCAAAATGTTCTATTTTCATATAAGAACAAACATAAAAATTCAAGGACTTCGAGCCACCCAGAGTCGTCTATTCTATGAGTAAAGAGTCACACAGCAAGTTAGGACGTAGGTGCAGTTTAGAGATCGGCTCTAGAGGTCAGTGTATGGAAGCTGGAAGCTAGACTTTCGGTGCAGAGAGTCATCGATGGTCGATCTCATTTTAGACTTCTTCAAGCTCTTTTGGCAAACTATTTTAAAGCACTATCTGATTTTTACTTTAGCACTTGGGTGATGCCATCTCTTGACTGGTGGGGCTGAGGTGATGTCTCATTAGATGTTATTTGCGGGGGTCTGTGAAAAGACCTTGTTGACCTTTACTTTTAGTGTGATTTGCTAGATGTTGGAGCCACAATGGAACTTACATCTAAAAATGATTCTTCTAGATCTAGGTAATAGCCAACAGATGGTTGGAGATCCAAACAACAACTTACTTCTATACGCTTGGCAGATGGATGAACTTCGCAGATGGATGAGGGCATCCAGTTGGTATGTAAAATGTAAGCATGTAACATGTAAAGTCCCAATCAGCTCACGATAGAACATGAAACTCTCGAAATATTCTCAATGTCGACAATTAAAATTTGATTTCTAACTTGCAGTTTGATGAGACTAATGACGTCGAGGACTTGCGGTTTGATGGACAATTCTTATCTAAAGTATAAATATTTATTTGGCTCAATGAAGAAAAAAATACTTGTTCAGCTTAATAACAACAAACACGAGTATTTCAAGATATTCGCGTAAATCTACTATCGAGAGTTCTTTTTTTTTAAGTCAATAATATACTTCGATGATCGAGAGTATATTATTTCTTCCAGCCTCGTTAATTATTGAAGCTACTTTTGTGAAGAAACAAAAAATGCATATATGCATTGTCAAAGATAGTTTTTGAACTTCAACTAACAGATAATCTACTCTCCACGTTCGAGAGTTTATAGTTTCCTCCAATCTCGTTACTCAACCACGAAAGTGAGATAAACATCAACCACCATATTTGATCAACTCCAACATTTGAGAGTTTGCTTATTTTCTATAGCCTTGTTACTCACCCACGAAGTGCGAGGTAAACATCGTGGCATCTCTATCTCACACCCCCTGGTATACCTCCGAGCTCATATCCATTATCTCTCACTTTGTTAACGATTTCTCTGAATATTCTCATAAGTGCCTCCAACGGCACAACATATGTACGGCGTCCCTGAACAACAAAGACTCACGTTCCTCCACTTACATCTCCTCAATTGCAAAATAAAGATGAACTAGGAATGTCGAAAGATGTCAACGACTTTGATATCTAGCAAGTGTATCATATCTTGGACATAACTGTGGATCCATGCCCTCCAGTCGATCTGCTCTCCTCTTAGTGCCTTCTCTAAGAACTCAACCTCCCAGCTCTATACGTAAGTCTTCTTCTCGTTGAAGAAGATGGACATGTAAACGTGTGCCAAGGCTTTTCATTCCGGATCATGGACATCTCTATTTTCCACATATTGTCGTGGCTGCTCCTTTTGCAAAGATATCTCAATCCTGGACAGTCACCTTGGTCACTGCTACCTTTTTACAGAATACATAGCCAAAACCCTCACTATCCGATCTCCTTAATGCCCTCTGCCACATCTCAAGAGTCAAAGAACCAGACTAACTGCCACGTCAATTATACTTCAAGAAGAGAATTCTTTCTTTGACTTTCTCGGGCTCTGTCTTATTCACTTTCACAAAACCTCCACTCATCTATGCAAATGCATAGCAAAAATCTGCTAGTTTTAGTTTAGTTAAAAGTGTGTTTTAGAGAAATACTCAATAAGCGACCAGGAGGTCAGATTGTGGATATTAGAGCTCTGGTGCAAATGTTGTAATAAAGAGTATCCTTATAATTTTTTATGGCAAACAAAAATTGATATACAATGACGAAGATATGTAGACTTGAAGCTGTGAACGACACACAAACTTGTGATGGAAAAAACCTTAACCCTTTTTGAGTTTCTTTACTATAAAACAACTTGTGATGAGTTGTTTGTTGGTATAGACTCTTTAAGGACTTGGTCAATGAAGATAGAGGTATGGATTTCTAACCCAACCGTGTGCATATGGTAATCATTATGTGTCGATCTTCATAAGGGAGATTATGATGGATGTAACTGCTGTTGTACTTAGGCTTAGTCAGTATGGATAGTGTCACGTTATCATTATCATAAGCTGTCACCTCAGTATTATATTACTACGTGTGATTGCTTTATCATTCTCGTATACTCTTGTCAGTATTTGTGAAGATTGCAACCTAAATCTTCTAACTTCCTTGATTCTTTCTCTAGAGTTCTTCTCATAACAATCCACAAAAATAATTCTGATCTTCTAACGAGCACTACAATGATGAAGTAAGAATCACGTTTTGTACAAGTTTCTATAACACAAGTCTTCCATATTTCATTCTGAGGTCAATCCACGATATGACATCAAACCACATATCTTATCGTTCCTAAATCAAAGTTTTGATAATTACTTATGAAATTCTATCTCATTCTCGTATGTGCTTAATATTTTTTATTTATATTTTATTTAGTTTTTCCATGAAGTTCGTTTATAATTCAACTTAACACTTATAAAATTCTCACTAACAATCCATGGACAAGATAAAACTAAATGTCACTTTGGTCCCATATTCACCACAGAAGATATAAGCATGCATATTCACAAAGTCGTATCAACATTATCTTGTTATGTCTTTAGAAATTTGTAATCATTTCAGAAGATGTAAGATAATAAGTAAGATATACATCGAAGGTGATACAATGTTTATATTATGAATGAATTTTGGAGGAGAAGAAGCTGTTTCCTACAGACAATAAAATTGCCTCAAACCGAAAAGAGACCTAAACAATCGCATCGCTGACCTAACCCCTCTTGTTACTTGACAAAGACAAAACATATGATATAATTTTAACTTATTGGTATTTTATTTCTATTTGAAGAAATTAATTCAAAAACCAAACCCAAAAATAGATCAGATTCCAATCCAAGAGAGACAAACTTGCGTTCTTGTGACATGTGGAAATCATCTTTTATTGTCCACGTAAATCTTACTATCCGACCATGCTGTAAACTCTCGAGATTCAGAAGTTCAACCATCGTAGACTGATTACATACTTTCTGTTATAACTTCTTTGCATATTCACCTCTTCTAAGTTCAGAAGAGAGGAATATGCAAAGAGTTTTAATTTATTTTTTAACTCTTCTCATTGTGAATTAAAATACTTTTACTCAGAGGACTGATATACCTTTATACCAAAGAACGTTTATAACAAAAATAAGCATGTGTTAATGCAGTGATCAAATATAATCTAAATTTAGTTAACTAAATTGAACTTATTAAATTTAAGAAGTTAACTTGGACACATATAAAGATTACAATCTTGTTACATCGAGTAACAATTTGCAAACCTTGTGGCTTTGCGCTTTAGACTAAATTTTTCACTATACTGTAAGCCAATTACCGATGATTATATTGATGGTGTGTTACTCGCTTGTCTTTTTCCTCTTTTTTCTTAGATGTGTAGTTTGGTTGCATATTTCTATTCAAACTTTCTTGTATATTATTCACCTCCTCCATCTTTTGATGGAGGAGGCAAAACATGTAAAATTTTAATTTACTATATAAATTTTTGTCGAGAAGAGTTAAGTAATAAATTAAGTATCTCGTTCATTGTCTAGATTTTTGCTTGTAGCCTCTCACAATTAAACTTTCAGAAACGCGTCCGTTTTTCCTTCTCTTATGGTCTATGTTAGAATTTTCTCGTATCTCCAGGTCTGCTTAACATTTAATATTTAAAAATATTTAAGTTTCTTTTATATATAGAATTCTCAATTGACACTTTTATATTTTACAGATAACAAAAAGAGGCAAGAGATCCTCAAAAGTTCATCTTGCATGCATATTTTCCATTCGGTTAGAATATGTTTATTTTTTGGTCATAAATGTGCTGAGCAAAAGAAATATAAAATATTCACAAGATTCTCATCCGATAGAAAAATACTAATCAATAAGTGACGAGAGACATGCGCGAACGATATAAGTCTGCCGCTTGGAAGTTTTCGTCACGGAACGAATGAACAAATGAACAAAATAGTTTAACTAATAATTAAACCGACTGTTCAGGTGAGGTTCGTTTGCTGACGATGGATTTCCCTATACAACAACTTTCTTTAGTCAGTGTCGTGTGCCAGGTTCAAACCAGATAGTGCTGATGGATAGCCATCAAGTACTGCCAATCGCCGTGGCTCGAGTCCACCTGCCGGAAGGTGCTTAGTCCGTACATGTAGGCAGCTTCCGGCAGAAACTCTCACGGGAAACGGAGGATTAAGTGAGTTGGGTGCTTAACCCGCTTCTATCTTGATTCTTGAAGAATAAAAAAGATCAATTCAACATTAATGGGTAAGGATATGAATGAAAAATGACTAACAATATGAAAATATTTGAAAACGTGTAGTGACTTTCCCTAGAGAAAAAAAAATATGTAAAGTAAAATTTAAAAAGCGGAATCATCCGTCTTATCCATCTTCGGGTGATCAATTAAGCATAATATAATCGACCTTTAATAATATATTGTTAACTCTAAAATCTACTTTTTATCAAGTTAAAGAAGACAGTTAGTCTCACAAAGTTAATATATTTAGGTCTCTTCTGCAGCGGAACACTGCTGCCCTTTGAGAAGTTTGAGAAGGCATGCAATATGCATGCCTTCCACCTCTTCCAAGTTCGGAAGAGGTGGAATATACATGTTTTTTAATTAATGCACTAACCTTCCTTGTTCGAAGTATTAATTAAAGACATTTGAATTGAATACTGTTTACTTACATATGTGCAGATTTTTTATGGAAGCTAAACAGAACATATGTTTGGCTTCCATAGCAGTCAACACCCAGGTGTCCAACTTTATGAAAACAAGCCTTGTAAGTTGAGGAGAGAATTCAGAAGTTTAAATTTAGTTTTTTAAATTTAGTCATATGGACAATTTAACCCTCTGTCCTTTTGATGTTTCTCTGACCTTCTATTCATCTTTTGTTCTTAGTCTGTCTATTAATCACTTCACGTACTGAATTGTAGTCTGCAGGAATATAATCTCTAGGATATAGATAGCACCTTCTATTCATCTTTTGTTCTTAGTCTGTCTATTATTCACTTCATGTACTGAATTGTAGTCTGCAGGAATATAATCTCCAGGAACATAGTAGTTGTGTGGTGCCCACAATTTACAGGATTGGAGATTTTTTGAAATTTTTAAAGTTAATGACATGTCTGTGTAATTGAAATAACCTTATTATTTAAGATTACACCTTGCTTAGAGAGAAGATGATCTCAAAGTCTTTTTGTAAGGAGAAGTCTACTTCTTCGGAAGATGGAAGATGAACATCTTCTCGGAAGACGTCTTCTTGGTTGTGTCTTCCAGAAGACGGAAGATAGAAGACGGAAGACGGGTGTCCTCCAGAAGACAGCGATCGCGACTGCATGGGCACCAACCACGGGCCATCTAGACGAGGGGTAGGTGTACTTACCAGGTAACACCGTAGTGATAGATAGGTCAAGGTAGTTGAACTCCTAATCACGCAGGGAAGATACAGAGGCGAGACACAGTAGCACGAAATCAGTCGACTGCGTCTCGCATCGAACGACAATTGTGTTTTGAAGGTCGATTGCAATCAGAGTAGCAAAGTGAGTCGTGGAAGCAAGAAGTTGGAATTGGGAACTCATAGGATAGAATTGAGACAAGAGAGAGTGAGGTTGATTCTATTAAACTAAGAGCACAGTCGAGCTGAAGGAATCCCTGCGGATTTCAGGAAACAAACATCGAGGATTGATTAGAGAGGTTTCGAAAGTGGAGCAAGAATCGATTGTAGCAGCAGAGGGGCGCAGCTCAAGATTGACGACAGGAGCAG
The DNA here is from genome assembly GCA_036924285.1 of Asterella californica. Classification (NCBI taxonomy): domain Eukaryota; kingdom Viridiplantae; phylum Streptophyta; class Marchantiopsida; order Marchantiales; family Aytoniaceae; genus Asterella; species Asterella californica. The sequence goes on from JAYKYS010000013.1 coordinate 3,643,254, forward strand.
GTTCGTGGTATCACATTGGAGTTGGGATTGACGATCTGAAGCGCATAGAAGACTGAAGGCGTAACAAAAGCAGCCAAAAGCAGTATTGAGATTCTTCTCGAGTTCTTTTCTCTTTTCCACCGCTTCCTGTCTCTGATTTGATGTCCCCCGCGCTTCCCCGCTCGTTTGCAGGAAGCCCATCGATCGATTCCTCTATCCTAAAATTTCTTCTATGAAAATTGGGCACGGAAACGCTGTCTAATTTTTGACAACCATCTTCCCACTTCTTCCCAAGTTGGAATCGAGCTTCCCCATCTCTCATTCTTAAATTCGATCACTTGACTATCAATTTCCTATCCTACCGCATCTTTGTTCCCGAACGCATGGACAGAAGACGCTTCTGAAGATCTGAACATCTTCAGAAGACGCTTCTGAATGTCTGAACGTTTTCGGAAGATGACTGTGTTCAATTCGTATCAAGATTGGATTAGATTGGGTTTTGTGTTAAGAGAGGCTTGGTACGGATCCTGAGTGACTTGGTGAGTTGATTGTTGTTTCAAGAAGCTGGAAGTTGAGAACCAAGCCTGTGCCTCCCGATCTTCTGAGCTTCTCAAATCCACAACTTCCTAAAGAGACTAGAAGTTTGGAAAGCATCTTGGAGTAGAGGATACTAGATGCGTCAATCGAGTTTTCTCTTCGGGAAGTTCTTGGTATTGCAAAGAGGGAGTTTCACGAACTGATCATAGACATCATCAAGCGCAAGAGACAAGTGATGTCTGAACAAGTAGAAAGTCAAATGATAGATGTGGTAGGAGCTTCTATGAATGATGCAGAATTCGGGAAGGTGCATCTTCAAGAGATTGATGACCAGGGCTACCAGCAAGAAGTGTTAGTAGCTGGTATCAATATTATTGAGTTTGACGATGAGAAAGTTGACGAGGAGAGTCTAGCTACTGATAGTGACTTCAGAAGGAGACATTGGGCTCGTGCTACGACTGCTACACGAGTTCGTCTTCGAAGTTCGTCTGAACCTGTTGCTGCTTTAGTTGATCACGGATCTGAGATCAACATCATGTCATGGGAGATGTACGAGAGAGGTCAGTGGCCTATCGAGCTGAACCATGATTGGGTGTTACGTGCTACAAATAACCAGAAAGGTGAGCTATACGGCGCTTGTCCTAACATGAAGGTGAAAATAAGTGATGTGGATGTAGATTAGCACTTCTTCGTGCAATCTTCTATTTCATATCTTGTGATTCTTGGTCAGTCTTATATCACTACAGTTTGAATGGAGACCAAGGTGATGGATGACGGATCTCATTATGCTAAGATCCGTAGTCCAGATGATAGACGTTCTGTGTAGTTTTTGACCATTCGTACAAACCACGAACGAAACCGACAGACTTTGAGAGATTCTCCTATCTGTAGGAGTAAGGGTTTTCTGAAACCACTCTTGTAGGACGGGATAGCAAGAGTGAAAGATCTGTTGCTACTATGATCCCGCTTGAGCAGCCTAAGGGATCACAAGAGGCTGGTGATGAGGCTACTCAAGATTCAGAGAGTAGTTACACTGTATATAGTTGGAGATCTGGTTTGATGATTTTCAGTTCTGATGATTGGAGTGAGTTTACGCGGGTAGAGGTCTGACTGAGAAAAGTAGAAGGCAGATGGAGAAGTATGCAGCAGATCTGCGCTGTATAAGAGTTTTGAAGGAAGAAGAGACGATTTCTGGTGTTTATGAGGAGTTTGCAGGTGTACAGTCTTTTGTTTGTTGGCTGGATGATGTAGATAAGTTGATGGAGCAGATGGGAGGTAGGGTGATGATCCCCATCCATTCTTGTGAAGTCTATGAGGAGATTGTCTCGTACTTGCGATATCGTCCTCATCCGAGACAAGAGAATGGATGGAAGGATGCAATCTGTTGGTGTGACTCTCATCAGGAAGCGAAAGTACACGCCAAGTATAAGCTGTAGCGAGGAAGGTGAAGCCTGTGGCGACTCAATTACCTATTGATTTTCAGCAGCAAATGGAGTTAGCGGCTGCTGAGCTTGTGCTTAGAGATCCTACACAAGTAGGACACAAGTTTACTCAAGAGACACTCGAGCAGCTTCAGATAGGAGGAGGTGGCTTCTTGATTGAAGTGAAAAGACGAGCTTTCGAGAAGATAATTGTTAGTCATGGTAAGACGTTTTCTTTCTCAGCTGAGGAGATTGGTTACGTGGATCCTAGTGTGATAGCCCCGATGGTTATCTTCACTGTTCCTCACGTACCTTAAGACTTGAAGCCAATTCCAGTCCCTCGTGCCTTACTACCGAAGGTCACTGAGTTGCTGAAGGAGAGGATACGAATAAGTATTCTTGAATCATCTATGGCACCGTATTCTAGCCGATGGTTCATAGTACCTAAGAAGACAGGAGCTCTACGCTTCATCCAAGACTTGCAACTTGTCAACAACATCACGATTCAAAACGTCGGAATATGACCCGCGGTTGATGAAGTAGCTGAGGCATTTGCTGGGAGGTCAATCTATTCTATTGGAAATCTGTTTCATGTTATGATCAGTTTCAGCTTTCTTTGGAGAGTAGAGACTTGACTACCATGCGTACACCTTTGGAGTTGATGCGGATGTGTATTCTTCCTCAGGATGCGACAAACTCAGTAGCCCATATGCAGAATACGATGCATAAGATGTTACGAGAGTTTGTACCTGATGTCACTATCCCGTTTCTAGATGATATTCCCATGAAAGGTTGTCTGGTGGAGGACAAGGACGAAGTAGTGACTTTTGATGGTTGCAGAAAATTTGTTGTAGACCACATTCAAGATGTGGAGAAGATTCTGACACGTTTGGAGGAGGTACATCTAACTCTGTCATGTACCAAATCTCGCTTTGGGATGTCAGAGATTGTGGTCGTGGGTCATATGTGTGGTACGTTTGGAAGGCGTTCGAACCCAAAGAAGGTAGACGTTATAGCAAGAATAGCTGACTGTACCAACATCATTGAGGCTCGACGATTCTTGGGAGCTTGTGTGTTCTTTCGTGTGAGTATTCCTCATTATGCACACATTGCCGAGCCTCTGTATGCACTTCTGAGAAAAGGGAGGAGGTTTACTTGACTGCAATAACATCACGAGACGATGGAGCAGTTGAAGAAGATTATGAAGTCTCCACATGTACTAAGCAGACTTAACTACGAGAGCGAGAGACATGTGATACTGACTGTTGATACGAGTCGAAAGACGATTGGATGAGCAGTTGGTTAAGAAGATGCAGAAGGTGTGCGGTTTGTTTCAAGGTTTGGAGCTCGGATCTTAACAGATAGACAACGCTATCTTAACCTTGATATCTACCTTCATAGCAGCCGTTACTGCTATGAAGGTAGATCGATAGGTTCTTGATAAGAGCCCGTCTGATATTAGAAACAGATTGTTTGTCTTTGTTGGGTATGATAGCGAATTGCAATACACCTGTCATAGCAATGCTGCGATGGATTGCTTATGTCCGGAGTCTGAACCCTGAGCTAAAGCATATAGCAGGGAAGGACAATCCAGTTGCAGATATGTTGTCTAGGGCTCGTTATACAGATGAGAATGAGATGTTTGCAGAGGTGGAGAATGAAGAGAAGAGAGACGTTTGATGCCAAGTTGGTCAGCAGACTTCAGACTTGGAACCACGTTTTTATTTTTTGTAAAACTCTAAATTTAGAAACAGAGGTCTAAAGAAGAGTTCGAGCATTTGGTGAGGACACTGCAAAATCTGAGAGCACAGGAAGATAGAGCTTGTTGTGCCAAGCACTATCCGTGAAATTCTTGATCGATTTGGATCAATAAACAAGGAGTATGCCAATTTGAAGTTCGAGTTGAGTTAGAATTGCATTATTTTTGTTGGATTTGAGGTTTTCAATGTCAATTGCAGCAGAATCGAGGAAATCGCTTCAAACCTTCGTGGTTGCGTTCACTGTCAGCAGGGCTACGACTGTCCATAAAGTTTCAATTCATTTGAGTGAGTGAGTAATTCAGGACGGCCTCTGAAGCAGAGGAGGTCTGAAAAACTCTCAATCTGGAGCAGCAACTTCAGAGAACAAGATATGGAGAACCGTGTACAATCAGGAGTCCCAACTTCACAAGGATGTTTACCATCCTGTAGACTCCAAATCCTGTAAGAATATTTGAAAGTGACCGAGCCAATTTTTTGTTGTAGGTCGAAATAACTGCCTGAGTACCAGAAATTGCCGTAATATCTTTACCGAGAACTTTTCTGTCCATATCTTGGTGCGAAAATTTGATCTCAAGCTGAAATTTCGTGTGTGTGCTCAAGGGGGATTTCTTTTACATGTAGGAGAATTTAGAAGTCTAAACCTTCACATATTTCTCAATCATGAGTGTCAAAGTTCACCGTCTGATCTTATCTAGTTAAGCCTAAACTTTGCTTCCTAAACATATCAGAAGAGCCAAGAAACCTGTATGAGTGTTTTACATTGTCACCTTGTAACCTGAAGCCTATCGTTTGAGTAAACCAGCCACAGCTAGAAGCCTAGTGCTTCCTTGAGTAAACATATCACAACCTTCACGGTCATAAGACAGCTAGAAGGTTCCGTCCTTCCCATGAAAACTCTCACCTTGACAGCGTTAAAAGTGGATGTGGATAATGAGCTGATTTTCTGAGTATATAGTTAGGTTCGAACTTCCCACACGTGCCGAAGTCGTCACTCATTCCTCTCTACAGGTTTGACAAGGATATGCGCAGACCGTCTTCGTCTTTGCCGCTTGCAGTTCCTGTCTCTCTTTCGGTAGATAGCTTCTTCTATCCTACTCAGACTTCGTACTACTCTGCTATGAATCCCACTGATCATTCATGAAGAGATTATACTCAAGGAATGCATTTTTAAGAAGTTTTTTTCTCTGTATTTTCTTATTTCCAGATATTTTTCTGTGAAGGTCTTCTTCCGCAGACTCTTCTTAAGAAGGCTCTTCTCTTCACAATTACTCTTCTTCACTTAAACTAATCTATTCGTCTTCTATCTTCATTATTTCTTCTACGAACTTCTACATTTCAAGCATCTTCTGTAAAAAATTGAAAAAGTGAGCTCTACAGACTTCACCTTCTTTGCTACAATTTTATACATGGTGTGTACTTATGCTTCTTGATGAGAGCCACACTAGCATATTGTATCCTTCCATCCACTCTTTAGTCTCATATGAAGACAACATTGCAAATATGAGACAATCTCCTCGTATACTCTACGAGAGTGGATGGAGATCACTACCATATCTCCCATCTGCTCCATCAACCTATCTACATCATCTAACCAACAAACAAAAGACTATACACCAACAAACTCCTCAAGGGGGCCGGAGAATGACAATGGTGATAACTCGAGCTCCACGTGTCAGATCAAGGTGATTCCTCTGGTCAGAGATAGCCGTGGTGGAGTTACTTTGGGTAGAGGTGTTAGGAGATGACTGTACGATTGAATCAGTGACCGTTCGTACTTATGAGTCTGTGAAGGCTTGGGAACTAGTCTTCTTACGTGTTGAAATTTAATTTGTGTTTTATTTTCCTGCTGTCATCTGTCTCGAACAACTCTTTATCCCTGACGGATGACACTGAGAGTTATGTTGTCGTAGTGCGTGACATTCCACATGATGAAAACGGAACTTCAGAAGACACTCATTGGCATTTGTTGAAGAAGCTGCATCCTAGCTTATCAAGCTGGGCCGGAGCTAAGCTGGGGCTATGCTTGACAAGCTGCCCCCTAGCTTGGATTGAAATATCACCCTTAAGGAGGGCGAAAAGTTCTAGAATGCAGAGCTCGTCGAGAAGAGAGACTTCATACTTACGATTTCGAGAAAAGATATTCTAAGTAATAGTTAGTACAAGTCTTAAGTGATGAAAAGTGCGAAAGAGAGAAATTTGTGGATTCTGGCTCGTGACTCGAACACATGATTTGACAGCATGAGTGCGTAGGTGTTCGTGATGACTATAGTTTTGAGTCCTCATTCACTAAAAATGGAGTTGTACAAAGAAGTTAGTGCAGGAAAAGCTATATATAAAATGTTCCTTAAAAGATACGTACCAACTGTATTTCTTTTTCGAACGAAAACAGAGACCATCCCAATGATAGGACGTCCAACTAGGAGGAAAGTGGTCTCAAGATCAAATCCCTTTGGCCTTTGTTTTCTATTCCGGCATGTTGACCTCCTGGAAAGGAGTCTATGTTGGGTATGCAACCATGTCTTGCATATCTAGAGGCCGGAGACCAGTATCTCCTTTAATCGTGGGCTTCCTGGCCTAAGCCTCTGCATGCCACCTTGAATATACCATGGGAGATACTTGATGAGCATATGAGGAGCTGTAAGCCCTGTGGGGTGACATCATAAGTGTTGGGACTTCGATCTACATTGGAGGCTTGTGAGTATATTCAAGGTGGCATCAAGATGGCATCGAGAGCTCAGGAAACTTTCATTTTAACAAGGGGTTAGCTTAGAAAGGGGCCTGCTTGATTGTTACGTAAATAATATAAGGACCCTAGCTTAGCAAGAGTGTTAAGTTTTGAAGAGAACAGTCGAAGTTGCATGAAACGTTGCGTGAAGGAAGTATTCTAGCTTTTGCTCAAGAGGAAGCCGTCGAGACGCGCAGGAGGAGCCAGAGACTGAGAGGATCGATTTTCTGAAGAATTTTCAGTTGGAAGGTGACCGTAGAGAGAAGATTAAGAGTTAGGGAGTTTGAATTTATCTATAAGATTTTTTGGAGGTGAATCTGGTGAACAAAGAGCAGAACTGAGAGTAGAGGAAAGACGCGCAGGAGTGAAGAGAGAGGTTTTTGATCACTGAAGAGTTTGGTGGTAAAATTGATACTGGAATAAAATTTATTGAGTCGTGAAAGACTTATGTACACATATTTGAGTGTCTAATTTGATTTCGTGGATGCAAGAGATCAAATTTGAGTTGACGATAGTTTGCTTTTCTTCAATCACAGTCAAGAGGTCCGTCTTATCAAAGAGAGACTCTCACCACGACATATCTGGTGCTTCCACTGAGAGTTATTGGGGTGATTGATTTGGAGAATTGATTAGATTGAGTGAGAAGATGGATCACGGTGCTGCCGTACTGGGTGTGGCTGCTACTGAAGGTGCTCCGGTTCAAGAGACTCCTGGTCAAGATGGGATTGGCTCTCAAGGAGGACCTACGGTAGTATCTTCAACCGCACAGCCTGCTAAAGACACATCTCATATTCTTCAGGCGTTGGCTGCCCTGATTCAACAACAACCAGCAATTGGAAGAAGTTGACCAGAAATCCACAAAGGCGTTACAAGCAATTGTTGGTCGATATGGACGATTTGATAAGAGAGACGTTACTAGATACTTGTGGGAGTATGTGAGTGAGAAAGAGACAGGGCTTGGACACCTGAAGTTGAGATAATTTTGAACTTTGAGTTGACTGTTGTTCCTGAATTGAGAGAGAAGGTGAGAATTCTACAAAGGAGACATCTAGGTGGATGGGCTCTGTTTGAACGTGCATTGAGAAAAGAGTTTCTAGAAGAGGATTCTGAAAGAGTCACTAGAAGGACCCTCATGGATTGGATAGAGCGTCATTCCAGTACCATGAGATTGAATGAGGTGATTCGTGAGTTCGAGAAGAGGTACTCTCTGCTTTCTGATCTAGAAAGGTTGACGCTGGATGCTAGGAAGACGGAGTTGTTCTTAGGGGCTCTTGATGAGTTTACAGCAGATAGACTTTGTTTCATGTTAGCTGATTGTGGAGCTGAAGGAGAAGTTACATCGAATTGGAGAAGAGTGGAGGAAGTAGTATCTACTCTTGCTAGACAACGTCGGTAGGATGGCAGTGCAACAACTAGAGACCTTGTCATAACAGAGAGTAGCTCCTCAAATTCCAATAGTTCCTCCTATAATATCTCAGGCACTTATAGTGATTCCTCAAGCACCTGTAGTGGTTCCCCAAGTGGTTCTTCAAGCGCCTACGGTGCCTATCCCAGCACAAAGAGGACTTAGACAGCAACAGTGACATGTTGAGAACAGAAATCAAAATAACCTGATTGAAGAGCTCACTCAACAGTTGAGAGATTTGAGAGTTGAGATGATAGATATGAGGAGACACCAACAATCAGTCGCGTCAGGTGCTCGACCTGTAGGAGGACCCTTTACCAAGAGATGTATTTGGTGCGACAATCGAGATCATCTCAGAAGGGATTGTCAAGACCTAGCGGTTGTCTTGCAGGAGGGCGTGGTCAATTATCAGAATAACAGGTCGCACCTAACCGCCACAGGGCAACCTCTGAACACGTATTTTGGAAGAGGACAAATGAGGAGCTTGCTTCTAGCACTTATTGGTGCGAACACCACAGCGATGACTGCAGGTTCTGCAGAAGCTGATGTATATACTATGAGAGTTGAGGTGCGTTCTAATCCAACTATGGTTGAGCAAGCTGCTGAAGTTCTAATTGAAATGATGAAAAGAGGTGCAAAAAGCATTAGGAGAGCTACTGGATGAAGAGATCCAATAGATGCAACTTCTATTCGAGCATTTGTTGAAGCAAGCAGTGACCAAGACATCATGATGAAAGACAAAAGACGGCGAGATGCTTCTACTTTAGATGCAGAAGCACCTGATGATAGTGACAGTTGGAGAGTGACGAGGAGGAGAGCAGCGGAGCCATTGTCATCTGGATCAGTACCAACTGATAGGTTTCCTGCTGCAGAGGATATACCTTCTACCTCTACAGCTCCACCACCTACAGTAGATCCTATGGAAGGTGTACAAGATTTGCCGCAGGAGGCTACTAATATTGAGAAAGTACGGGGAAAGAAGTTTACATCACAAGAGAAGAGGAAGGCTCCGGCTTACAAGTTGGCAGTACACATCGAAACAGCAACAGACCTGCGTGCTGTTCTAGAGCAACGCATTTTGTATGCTAGAGTTCAGTTTACTCTTCGTGAGATACTTGGTATCGCAAAGAGAGAGTTTCATGAGTTGATAATTGACATCATGAAGAGAAAGAGGCAGGTGTTGGCTATACAAGTAAGTAGTTAGAGGGTTGGAGCATTAGATGCTATTGATATTGACGGGCTCAGAGATGAGAAGTATGAAGCATGGGTTGCTGGTCCTGCTGTTGTTGAGAATGAAGATGAAGAATTTGAGGAGGATAAGTCAAGCACAGACAGTGATTTCAAATAGAATCATTGGGCATGTGCGACGATCGAGACGCATGTTCGACTTGGAGGACTTTCTGAATTGACACATACACTTGTAGATCACGGGTCAGAGATCAATATTATTTCGAAGGAGGTGTATGAGAAGGGGTAGTGGCCGATCGAGAGGAAACATGGTTGGGTACTCCGTGTTACTAATAATTAAAAGGGTGAGTTGTACGGAGCTTGTCCAAATATACGTATAAAGATTGGAGATGTAGAGGTTGATCAGCATTTCTTTGTATATTCGTCTACCTCGTATCCTGTCATACTAGACGACCAACCTTACATCACCGCTGTTCGAATGGAGACAAACGTGATGAATGATGGATCTCATTATATCAGAGTTTGGAGTCCTGATGACAAGTACTCAGTAATAGTTTTTGATTGTTTGTTCAAGACATGAGCGGAATCGACAAACTCTTAGAGATTCTCAGACAAAGAGATGTAAGGGTTTTCGCAATCCACTCATGTAGAGCGGGATGACAAGGGTGTAGATCTCGTCGGAGTTGATACACATAGTGGAAGAGTCAGATGAGAAACATGTACAAGAGTTTGAAGACGTGTGTAGTGTATATAGTTGGCAGTCTGCGTTGTTAATGTTCGAGGACGATGGGTGGAGTCAATTTACAAGAGTTGAGGATATGGAAGAAAATATCAAAAATGGATGGCGAAATATGTATCAGTGCTGTGGTGTGCAAAGGTTCTATCTGAATATGATGTGATTTCTGGCTTGTTTGAAGAGTTTGTGTCTGTACAATCAGTTGCTAGTTGGTTGGACAGTGTAAGCAGATTGGTGGAAGAGAAAGATGATATGACCGTGATCTCTAGAGCCACTCTCGATAAATATATGAGGAGATTGCTGCATATTTGCGATTTTTTCCTCATCCGATGCAGAGCAGTGAGAGAAGAGAAGCAGTTTGTTGGTGTGCACTATCTCAGGAAGCAGACGTCCATGTGAAGTACAAATCTGTACTGAAAAAGGTGAAGCCTGTAGCAACTCAACTATCTGCTAACTCCCAGCAGCAAGTACAATTAGTTGGAACTGAGCTCAAATTGCGTGATCATAGACAAGTAAGGCATCAGTTTACGAGGAGACGTTGAAAGAGCTCCAGATAGGAGGGGGTGATTTTTTGACAGAGGTTGAGAAGACAAATTTTGAGCAGATGATGATAGATCATGGTAAAACATTTTCTTTTTCAGCAGAGGAGATAGGTTGTGTGGATCCGAAGGTAATAGCACCTATGGTTATATTCACAATCCCTCATGTGCCTTGGGATCTAAAACCGATTCTGGTTCCTCGTGCCTTGTTGCCTAAACTCATCGAGTTGCTGAAAGAGAAAGTACAGATGGGGATACTAGAGCTGTCTAAGGGATCATATTCTAGCAGGTGGTTCACTGTATCCAAGAAGTCAGGAGCCTTGCGTTTCATTCAAGATCTACAACTTGCGAATAATGTGCCAATTCGTAATGTTGGGATGGGTCCTGTGATTGACGAAGTAGTAGAGGCATTTGAAGAGAGAGCTATCTACTCCATTGGAGATTTACATTCTGGTTATGATCAGTTTCAGCTAGCTGTAAAAAGCAGAGAGCGGACTACTATGTGTACGCCTTTGAGATTGATGTGGATGTGTACTCTTCCTCAAGGAGCGACGAACCCGATGGCTCATATGCAGAATGCGATGCATAAGATACTACAGGAATTTATGTCTAATGTTACCATTCCATTTCTAGATGATATTCTTATAAAATGTTGTGCGGTTGAAGACAAGGATGAAGCACTAATTGCGAATGGATCTAGGAGGTTTGTTGCAGACCATATCAAGAATGTAGAACGTATCTTGACTCGCCTGGAGGAGGTACCTCTCATCCTGTCAAGAGCTAAGTCCATGTTTGGTGTATTTGAGATTTTAGTGGTTGGTCATCTGTGTGGTACTTTTGGAAGACGACCAAATCCGGATAAGGTTGACGCTATAGCTAGGATGACGGACTGTAAAAATATCACAGAGGTTCGACACTTTCTAGGAGCTTGTATATTCTACCATCTATCCATTCCTCACTATGCTCATGTTGCGGAGTCTTTGTATGCATTACTGAGGAAGGCTAAGAGGTTTGTATAGACTTCAGTCCATCGAGAAGCTATGAATAGGCTAAAGGAGGCTCTGAAGTCCCCATCTGTGTTGAAAAGAATAGACTACGGGTGTAGAAGACCTGTCATTGTCACGATGGATACGAGCCCAAAGATGATTGGCTGGACGATAGATGAAGATGATACGAGTGGTGTGCGGTTTACCTCAAGATTTGAGACTAGAATCTTGACGGCCAAGCAACAAGATTATCCACAAGTGAAGTGTGAGTTGTGGGGTGTGGTCACCGCGATGAAGACAGATCATGAGTTCTTGATTGGTGCTCATGTAGTCTTAGAGATAGATTATCTATCTCTGCTTGGGATGATATCCAACTGTAGCACACCGGACATAGTAATGTTCCGCTGGATTGCCTACATCAGGAGCTTGAATCAAGAGCTGAAGCATATAAAAGATAAGGAGAATGTAGTAGCAAATATGTTGTCAAGGGCTCGATATATAGACGAGAAGGATATGTTTTCAGAAGCTGAGGAAGAAGAAAGAAAAGATGTTCGGTGTCAAGTTGATCGACAGGATACAAACTTGGAGCCGTTGATGTTTAGAAGAGAGCTTTACACATGTAGACTTCGTGACATAAGATATTATCTGAGTTCGTTGGAAAGACAAGAGAGGTGGAGTAAAGTAGAGTTCAGAGAGATAAAGAAGCAAGCATACGACTACCTTCTACGCGATGAGTATCTTTGGAAGCGTCCAAAGAGAAGAGATGGAGCACTTCTACGAGTTATAGATGATCTGTAGATCAAGCAACATCTGATGAAAGAGTTTCATGACACCTTGTGGGTCGACATCGAGGAGCTTGGGCTACCTACACAAAATTAAATGAGCGATACTGGTAGAAAGGTCTTTATCAAGATGTGGTGAACTTTATGAGTTCATGCTTACATTGTCAATTTTACTCGAAAGTACGTTACAAGGATGACCTAGTACCAACTTATCAGTCTAGTATCCACTTTCATTGGGTTCTTGATTTGGTAGTGATGTCTCCCGGGTTATGAGGTATGAGGTATTTGGTGTTGGCTCGAGAAGACCTCTCCAACTTTATGGAAGGACGAGCTTTGAGGACGAAGATCATAGAGAGAATATGTAAGTTTGTTCTTGAGGATATTATCTGTAGATATGGATCCATAGGGAGATTACGTGCATATAGAGGAGAGTTGCGTGGTACAGAAGTAAAAGAGTTCTTTGTCCAACACGGAGTAAAACTCGAACTCACTAATGTCATGAATCCGGAGGGGATTGGTAAGAGTGAGACATGGCACTCATCGATTATTCAAGCTCTAGTGAAGGCATGCGATGGTAGACATAGACAATGGCCTAAGTTGCTCCCTCTTGCTCTGTAGGTTGACAGGACAACTCATTGTACTACTACTAGATACATGCCCCTTGAATTGATGATGGGTCAAAAGCCAATTATGCCGGCAGATGAGGATTTTCCTATGGGATACTCTACCGTTGGAAGACGGAATGGACCATGTGCAACTTCTTGCACTTCGAATCAAGCAGCTAGAACATAGAGAAGAAGATCTTATAGAGGCGCAACAGAAGCTGAAAGAGGCTCGTCTCAAGAATAAAGACAAATTTGACAGAATCCATAAGCTCCGACCGAAACTCATACATGCTAGAGATTGGGTATTGTTGTACGACAATACGTTAGAGAATCAGCACTCTATGGTTCATAAATTTTCTAGGAGGTGGTTTGGTATGTATGTTGTCTTAGAAGTGCATCAGAATGCTACTTATTCTCTGCATGAGCTTGATGAACACCTCTAAGGCTTCCTGTTGCCAGCAAGCGTATCAAGCTGTTCAGAAGAAGAGGAGAATTTGTTGAGCAAGCCGAATTTCTAGAGTCAGATCAGATGATGGATGCTGATGCAGATCTGCTACCTAACGAAGACGTTGAAGACGTTAAAGAGGGCGTAGAGAACCTTGAAGGCTAGTGAAAAGGTTGACACATACCAGAGGATGTGCAGGTTTGGAGGGGGTGAATGTCGTAGTGCGTGGCATTCCACACGATGAAACGGAACTTCATAAGACACTCAATTGGCATTTGTTCAAGAATTTGCACCCTAGCTTATCAAGCTGGGTCGGAGCTAAGCTGGGGCTATGCTTGACAAGCTGCCCCCTATCTTGGATTGAAATATCACCCGTAAGGGGGGCAAAAAGTTCCAGAATGCAGAGCTCGTCGAGAAGAGCGACTTCATACTTTCGGTTTCGAGAAAAGACGTTCTAAGTAATAGTTAGTACAAGTCTTAAGTGATGAAAAGTACGAAAGAGAGAAATCTGTCGATTCTGGCTCATGACTCGAACTCATGATCTGACAGCATAAGTGCGTAGGTGTTTGTGAGTACTATAGTTTTGACTCCTCACTCACCAAAAAACGGAGTTGTATAGAGAAGTTAGTGTAGGAAAAGCTACTAAAGACTTTACAAAAACTTTTCCTTAAAAGATATGTACCAACTGTATTTCCTTTTTGAACAAAAACAGAGGTCATCCTAGTGATAGGCCACCCACCTTGGAGGAAAGTGGTATCAAGATCAATTCCTCCTGGTCTATGTTTCCTATTTCGGCATGGTGGCCTCTTGGAAAGGAGTCTATGTTGGGTATGCAACCACCTCTTGCATATCTAGAGGCAGGAGACCAGTATCTCTCTTAATCGTGGGCTTCCTGTTTGTTGCTTAAGCTCATTGAGTTACTAAAGAATAACGTATAGATGGGATCCTTGAGCCATCTATAGGCCCAAACTCTAGCAGATGGTTCATTATATCCAAGAAATCAAGAGTTTTACGCTTCATCCAAGACTTACAGTCTGCAAACAACTGAATCATTCGTAATGTGAAGATATACCCAGTTGTTGATGAGGTAGCTGAGGTATTTTCAAGATGAGCTCTTTACTTAATTGGAGACTTGTATTTGGATTATGATCACTCCTAGTTGGCTGTTGAGAGTAAAGATCTGACCACCATGCGTACGCCTTTGGAATTGATGCGAATGCATATTTTTCTTCAGAGGGCAACAAATTCAGTAGCGCATATGTAAAATGCGATGCATAAGGTGATATGAGAGTTAGTACTTGAGATTACCGTCTCTTTTCTGGATGACATTCATACAAAAGGTTGTGTAATTTAAGACAAGGATGATACTATGCTTGCATATGGTTGCAGAAGATTTGTTGCGAATCATATCAGAGATGTAGAGTGCATTCTGATGTGATTAGAAGAGGTACCATGTCAGGTGTCAAGTCTAGATTTGATGTGCTAGAAATTTTGGTTGTTGGTCACTTGTGTGGTGCTTTTGGGAGAAGATCAAATCTAGATAAGGTGGATGTTATAGCCAAGATAGCTGATTGCCCAAATATCACAAAGGTTCGGCATTTCTTGGGAGCTTGAGTATTTTATCGCTTATCCATTCATCACTATGCACATGTTGTGGAACCTTTATATGCATTATTGAGAAAAGATAAGAGGTTTACTTGGACCTTGGAGCATCATGAAGTTATGAAGAGGTCGAAAGAGACTCTGAAGTCTCCCTCTGTGTTGAAGAAAATAGACTATGGAAGTGGCAGACCATCATTATCACAGTTTATACTAGTCTGAGGGCAATTGGTTGGATAGTTGGCCAAGATTATGTAGAAGGAGTGCCGTTTACTTCTTAGGTTTGGGGCCAAGATCTTGACTGACAGGTAATGCAACTATCCTCAAGTGAAGCGTGAATTATGGGGTGTTGTCACTACTATGAAGACATACCGTGAGTTTTTTATTGATGCTCATGTAACAATCTGTCTTAGAGACAGATTGTTGCTCTTGCTTGGTATGATAGCCAACTATAGCCCGCCAGATATATCAATGTTGCTTTGGATCGTCTATATCAAAGTTTGAATCCAGAGATGAGGCATATAGCGGATAACGAAAATCTAGTTACATATATGTTATAAAGAGCAAGATATGTAGGTGAGGATTGTATGTTTGCAGAAGTTGAGGAAGAAGAAAAGAAGGATGTTTAGTGTCAGGTTGATCGGCAAGTTACAGACTTGGAACAATTGTTGTTTAGAGAATAATTGTATACAAAATAGGCTTCGTGACATAGGTCAGGAAGATTGGAGTGAAGTTGAAGAGTTTCTTGGAGAGACATGAAGATTGGAGTGAAGTTCAGTTCGGAGAGAAAAGAAGGAAGGCAAATAATTATTTGTACAAGACAAGTATCTTTAGAAGCGTCCAAAGAGAAGAGATGGAGCACTTCTACGAGATATAGATGATTTGCAGACAAAGCAGCAATTGATAAACGAGTTTCATGATGTCTTGTGAAACAGACATCGTGGAGCTTGGACTACCTAAAGAAAGTTAAATGAGCGATATTGGTGGAAAGATCTGTATTATGATGTGGTGAATTATTTGATTCAATTCAAATAACCTCATGCTTGCATTGTCAATTTTAATCAAAGGTGCATTATAGAGATGGTATGGCGCCTACTTATCCACATAGTATTCACTTCCCAATGGGCTCTTGATTTGGTGGTGACGCCTCTAGGGTTATGAGGTATGAGGTACTTGGTGTTGACTCGTGAAGACCTCTCCAACTTTGTAGAAGGACGAGATTTGAGGATGAAGATCACACAAGGTATATTTAGGTTTGTTCTTGAGGACATTATCTGTAGATATGAGTATATCAGAAGATTGTATGCAAACATAAGAGAGTTATGTGGTATAGGAATGAAGAAGTTCTTTGCTCAGTATGAAGTGAAACTCAAACTCACTACTGTCATGAATCAAGAAGGGATTGGTAAAAACGAACGTGGACACCCATCGATTGTTCAAGCCTTAGTGAGGCATGTGATGATAGACATAAAGAGTGGTCTAGGTTGCTCCCTTTTGCTTTGTGGGCTGACAGGACGACTCTTTGCACCACTATTGGGTACATGTCTACTGAATTGATGTTTGGTCAGAAGTAGATTATGCTAATAGAGGAAGGCTTCCCTAAATGAGCTACTTTATCATGAGAAGGCATAATAGATCATGTATAGCTTCTTGCACTTCCTATCAGATATCAGACAATTAGAACGTAGAGAAGAAGATCTTAAAAAGGCACAACAGAAGCTAAAAATGGCTCGTCTCAAAGATAAAACAAGTTTGAGAAGATTCACAAGCTTCGATCAAAATCCACCCACGCTGGAGATTAGATTTTGGTATATGATAGTACTCTAGAGAACCAACACTCTACAATTTGAAAGTTTTAAAGAAAGTGATTTGCTCCATATGTTATTGTAAATGTGCATCAAAATGCTACTTATTTATTGCAGGAGCTTGATGGTACACCTTTGAGACTTCATGTTGTCGATAGACGCATCAAGTTGTTCAGAGAAGAGAATATGTTGAGCTAGCCGATTATTTGAAATCAGAACAGATCGTAGATACTGATGAAGATCATCTACTTGAAGATGTTGGAGAGAACGATGGCAACTTAGAGAGTCCTCATAACTAGTGGAAGAGTTGGCACAATCGGAGGATTGTGTAGGTTTGGAGGAGGTGAATGTCGTGCTACGTGACGTCTCATATAATGAAATAGATCTCCAGAGGACACGCGAATGACATTTTCACAAAAAGGTGCACCCGAGCTACCTAGCTGGACAAGAGTTAGTTACGGCTGAGCTAGACAAGCTGGCTCCTAGCTTGAGTTAAAGTATCACACTAAAGAAGAGTGAAAGTACCAGAATGCGGAGCTCGTTGATGAGAGTGATCTCGTGCCTTCAATTGTGAGAAGCAGCATTCTATGCAATAGTTAGTGCAGTTTTTAAATTATGAAAAATGCAAAAGAGAGAATCTGTCGACTTTGGCTCGTGACTTGGATCCATAATCTGAAGGTACAAGTGCGTAGATGTTAGTGAGTATTATAATTTTGACTCTTTATTCATTAAAAATGTAGCTATACAAAAAAGTTGATGTATAGAAAATTAGTAAAGAAAGTAGAAATAACTTTATGTACATTTATGTATGAGTTTTAATTCTCTTTTTAACGGGAACATCGGTCATCCTCAATGACAGAGGCTCCCACCTAAGAAAAAGAGGTCTCAAGATCGAATCTTCCTGACCTGTATTCTCTACTCTAACATGTTGATCTCCCGGATGGAAAACTATGTTGGATATGTAACTACGTCTTGCATATCTACGAGTGAGGACTGGTCTTCCTCTTAATCGTGGACTTCTTGGCCTAAGCCTCCACATGCCACTTCGGTTATAAATCAGGAGTTATCTAGCGTTCCTTATGTTACTCATGTTGATTTCCCGGATGAGAGACCAACATGTAACTACGTCATGCATATCTAAGGGGGAGGGATCGATATCCCTCTTAATAGTGGACTTCTTGACTTAAGTCTTTGCATGCCACTTCTGTTATAGGTCAAGAGTTACTTGCTGCAACTATGGTGGGGCTGTAAGCTCTATGAGGTGGCTTAATAGCTGTGACTTTGATCGACATTGGATGACATGTACTATCACAAAAGTGATATCAAGATGGCATAAAGAGCCGGTAGTTTTTAATAAGCCAAGGACTTGCTTGTTTGATATGCAAGCCGATATCCCTCTTTAATCATGGACTTTATGGTCTAAGTCTCGCATGCCACTTTGGTTGTAGGTCAAGAGTTACTTAGTGTAACTATGGAGGAGAGGGGGTTATAAGTCATGTGGAGTGGTTTCATAATTGTGAATTAGGTCGACATTGGATGACTTGTACTGTAATAGAAGTGATATCAAGATGACATCAAGAACTAGAGAAATTTTTAATAAACAAGGGCTTAGCTTAACAGAGGACCTGCTTATTTGATATGCAAGTTGAGAAATTTTTAATAAGCAAGGGTCTAGCTTAGCATAAGATCTTCTTGTTTGATATGCAAGTCTGCTTATAAAGATCTTAGCTTAGTTGAGGGTGCTTAGCTAGAATGTTAGTTAAGAAAAGTGCCGCATGGCACGGTTTGGGTATGATATTTTTCCTTGCTTACGAGAGATGTGGACGCGTACTGGAAGAAGACAAAGATTGAAGAGATCAGATTTTTGGAGGTTTTCAAGTGTAAGAAGGTTGCAAGAAGAGGAATAAAGAATCCGTAGTTTCAATTTTATCTCTTATTGTATTTGGAGATAAATCTACCTTGTGGTGAATGTAAATTGATCTTATTAAGTAGGGATAGACTTTCAGACAGAAATGGATATTTGTGAAAGACTTTGGTTGTTGTAGGCAAGTTGGTTTGCTCTTGTCTTCTCATTCAACCTCTATTCTCACATCTCCTCCATCTTGGTTGAAGATCGCAACTAGGATGAAGGAGAGTCTAGATGGAGACGACTTGCAACCAATGATAGTTGGGATAGCATCTGAGGATGTACAAGTATTGAGCATGCCAACTCCGACACTTGCGATTGTTTCGATCATACGGCTTCAAATTTGACTCTGGTAGTTCATACTAGTGCATTTACAGCCACTGCATCATCTAGATCTGTTACTCTCTATGTTTGTGATGAGCTGAAAAGAGGGCTCACGAGGTTACGATAACTACCAGTCTAGAGATGGACCATCACAAGATCATAAAATAACTACACGAACCAAGGATGTTTTGTGTTAGGAGGGTCTCATTTCTAACATAATTGTCCAAGTCGTAATGTTGGAATGGCGGATGGAGCTTCAACTTCACAAAACAAGGACAATGGTGTAGCCTGCATTGGAATCTTGGAACCACAAGATGTACGAGAAGGTTGTTAATCCATAGAGTTGTTGACTCAAGAGAGAAAGAGGATGAGGACGTATTTTGGCAAAGAAGAACATATCGTGATGGAAGAGTCTCCAAGTCAAAATACTCGAAGTAGCAAATCTTCTTCAAAGATCAAAGATCGACAAAAGAAACTAAGAAATGCTGATTTCACAATTTTGATAGAGCAATCAAAATACAATATGGTAAAGACGTGGACAAGTAACAAGCAAACATTATTCTGAGACAATTAATTGCTCTTAATTCTTCAATGAGAAAAAAACTTCGTAGCAGTCTAAGTTCTTGATGAGGTCAAAAGAAGTGCTTTAGATTTTAGTGAAAGAGATGTGTGCAAAACGACATCAAAAGTAGAGGCTTGTATCAATAGGAAAGATGTCTTAGATATTCTTATCGATGGAGGATCGCCGATAAATATAATCTCGAAACGACTCATGAGAAAGTTGGATCTAGTACCGACTCGTTTTTCTAGTATCACGATTGGTATGGCTAACAGACAACAAGTAAGTTTTGTCCATCTACCGCCTTGTTGCGCCAGCAAAAGCTCTTGCTCAGTAGGTCATGAAACTCACAACGCTAACCTACAAATCACTATCACAAGTTATATCGATCTAGATCCGGTTAGGTCGATTCCAAAACATGAACAAGTCACAACATGACTTGGGACGGACTTCCCATAAAGTCCAAGGTCTTAAATGGTGTCTCCAAAACACCTAGCGGTCCAACCGCTCGTGATGTCCGTTTGGGTCTAAGTTCTGAACAATGGTCTAACCTGTCGTCTCGTTCTCTAGTCTTGTCTCAGCTCTTGGATCTTTCCTAAGTCAAGACGTCCAAGTTTGGACCGAAATGCTTCTTGGTACTGATCCATCCATCATCTCATGCCCCTAGAGCGCACCCGTCAAACTCTAGAGTTGGATGACTCGTCCAGGCCCACCCAGACATCAAGCCCCCTTCATATATACTTATGGGGATCGGTGGCCCAACCTCCTCTTTGGTCCTAGAAAATTATACCACAACTCAATCACGAGATCGTCCATAATTCTCAGATCCGAGGTCAGTTCGAGAAGGTCTGCATATCATTGGAAAGCTCTCATCGAGTCCTTTTCCAATGACATCTTACGCGCATCGAGATCTTACATGGAGCTCCGTCTATGATCCAAAATGTCACTAGAGCTCCAACACTTCGTAGTTTTCTAAGAAATTGTGATATGGTTTCAGATTGGGACCATGTGGTTAGGATCAGCGTCTCAAGCCCACGTCTCAGACCCACATTTTGGACCCACGTCTCATACTTGCGTTACGGTCAATTTTCATACTCTCTCTCACTCAAATATGTGCACATAAGTCTTTCACGACTCAACAAATTTTATTCCAGTATCAATTTTACCACCAAAATCTTCAGTGATTTGTGGTGCCCACAATTTACAGGATTCACAAATTTTTGAAATTTTTAAGGTTAATAACTTGTTTGTATAACTGGAGAAGCTTTGTTACTTAAGATTACGGCTTCCTTAGAAGGAAGATGATCTTACGACCTTTTTTGTAATAAGAAGCGCATTAGCACAAAAACATTACCGCTTCTCGCATCGAGCTCGTTTTTGGTTAGAAGATCGAGTTGGAAGGTGATCGACATGAGCGAGGAGGACCAGTAGAGTGAAATTGAGTAGAGCCAAGATCGATTCGCAGACGAGGGTGAATCGCTGAGAGTAGGAAGCATATCGAGCTGAAGGAGTCTTCTGGAGACTCCCGAAAATAGACATTGAAGGACGGTTGAGAAGAATCGAAGGTGGAGTCTTGTTCGATTGAGATGTAGCAAGGAATTGACGGCGGAAGCAGCTCTATGTAGTCACATTGGAGTTGGGGTCAGAGCCGGAAGCGCGCGGAAGACTGAAGACAACTCAGGAAGTAGACAGAAGACTGTTTGAGGTTCTTCCCATGTTCTCTTCCCTTCCCAGTGCTTCTCGCCTCTTGTTTGGTATCCCCCGCGCTTCCTCGGTTGTTTGCAGACAAATCGATCGATTGATTCCCTCCCCACATTTTTCCTTGTGTGACATTGGGCGCAGAAGCGCTGTCCAATTTTCGACAGTCATCTTCTTGCTTCTTCCCGAGTTGCAATTCGAGCTTCCCTGTCCATCGTCCTCAAATTCGAGATCACACTATCAATTTCCCTACCCTACTGCACCTCTACTCCCGAATCCTTGAACAGAAGACGCTTCGGAAAATTTGAACATCTTCGGAAGACGCTTCTAAAACCCGACTGTCTTTGGAAGACGCTTCGGAAGCCTGACTATCTTCGGAAGACGAATGTGTGCAATTCGTATCAAGAGTGGATTGGTATTGCTTTTGTGTTGAGAGAGGTTTGGTACGAATCCCGAGTGGCTTGGTGAGTTGTTTGTTATTTCGAGAAGTTGGAAGTTGGGAACTAAGCCTGTGCCTCCCGGTCTTCCAAGCTTCTCAAATCCATATCTTCCTAGAGAGACTAGAAGACTGGAAAGGCTGGCAGAATGCACGAGAAGACGTGAGGGTCCGTTACGAGTCTCTTCTGTCCGACCCATAGCAGCCTATTCCTTCTTCTTCCCGAACTTAGAAGAGAGATGTGAGAAGTCTTGCTGGCAGAATCTAGAGAGAATGGTCGAGGGTCATGTCTTCTCATCGTGCAGCAAGCTTCTTCTGAGTGTGTATGAGAGGTGAGAAGTCAGAAGAACAGAGTGCGAATGTCTTGTGTCTGTTGTGAGGTTAGATTGCGAAGTAGAAGACCGGTGAGATCAGTGAAAGGAAGCTTGGCTTCGAGAGGTCTTCCGAGAACGTTATTGAATCGGAAGCTGTCTCGGGAGTCTTTCCAGAGGCCACTGTCACCGCAGGAGCACGCGACCATCTTTTGAACCTTTCATACACTCTACTTCTCGCATATCTTGTATCTTCTGTTAGGAAGTAGGATGTAATGCAAGGTGGGTTGTCTTCTTAGGATTCCATGCGAGGCCTTGCTTAGTCAGGATTGTTTAGATATAGCTCGGAAGACAAAGCTACTTAGGAAGTATTGTTAGGATACCGGAAGACGGAGTAGCTGTCTTCTGGAAGACTAGGTTCGTCTTCTGAGAGGAAGCTAGACTATGAGAACTTGGGAAAGACTGAGCCTTCGGCTCACAGTAAGTACGTGTGGCTTAGTGCAACAGAGTTTTAAGTATGTCGATGCATCCTCGAGGGTTGGTGTTACCGGCAGCAGAGTTGGCCGAGGCCAAACCCTTCATCAAGGAGTTGGGTCTCGACTTCTTCCTGTGGGATTGGAACCTCACCGACCAAGGTCTTCTGGAGGAGGCTTGGACCGCATTACCGTCCCGCAACCGTGTATTTGCGAAGGCAGGAGTAGCTCGGGAAAGACCATCTTCTTGAATAGCAGATTGATGACGGAGGACTTTTCACATGTCAGAAGCAGAGAACAAGGGATACGAATTGGAGAAGAAGATCCTACCCATGATCTCGGAGAAGTGACATGTGCCTGGAAGCACAACTTGTCTCTTCCTGGAGGACAGGCAGGGAAGAAACGGATGGAAGGTTGAAGCTTACAGGGAGCCGCAGAAGCGTCTTCTGACGAAGCTGTTCCTTCATCTCTTTCCCAAGGGAAAAGCGCAGAAGACCGCTTCTGCAACACCAGGGAGTCTTTCGAAGACTTCAGAAGACGAAGGTTGGATGGATACTCTTACTGCGATGCGAGGAAGCGCAGTAAAGAGGACCGCTTCTACCATGGGGAGAGATCTTCCATCCCGGAAGATGAGAAGAGTAGCTTCTTCTCGTGCGCAGAAACAGAAGACCATAGTGGTGGAAGAAGCTCCTTGCCTCTGGAAGACAAGGAAGGCACCTCCGATCGAATCGTGGAGATGAACCTGTCTTCCGCAGGAAGAAGACTGGAGGAGTTCAGTGCCTTCTTCCACTCACAGATCCAGCCAGCTATGGAGTTGCTAGAGAAGAGAGCGATGGCTCAGGAGAAGCCACTACAGCCTGGATCCGATCTGCGCACCCTGATGCGGCAGGAAGAAGACCAGAAGAAGGTAGAAGCGTTGGAAGCCAACCTCCGCACCAAGGAGAAGCTCGCAGTGAAGTACAAGGCGGAAGCAGCCGCTTCTGCCAAGGAGTTAGCGCAGCTGAAGAAGAGCAACCAGGAGTTGCAGGCGTGTTTACAGCAGCGTGACCAGGAGGTTCTGCGAGTGCGAGGTAAGATGATCGCTCTTGCAGAGGAGAAGACGACATGGAAGACACTACGGGAAGCCACAAAAGCGCAGACTGCAGCCGAGAAGACACAGCGAGAAGCAGCGAAAGCTCGTGCGTAGGAGATGCTAGCTCAATCGGTGGAAGCGCTTCAGAAGAAGTTTAACTTCACCGCGGGTAGGAAGCTTCTTATCTTAGCTAGAGAATGGGACGACGAGTCCAGAGCGATGTTGGTAGAGTGCAAGGAGAGCATGTTCCGGTACTTGGATTGACACTCTATGGTCTTCCCTTGATTCCGCCAACCGCAACTGCATCTTCCCAAGCCCCAGCACCATCGACCAAATCAGACTTGGAGAAGGAGGAGTTCGACCTCGCTGTCCACTTGGTAGTGACAACGTTGGAAGCCGAGAAGACACCGAAAGAAGCCCCGGAAGACAAGAAGAAGAGCTGTCTTCCCAAGTATTCCGAGTGGAGGAAGCGACTTCTACGGATCCTTATGAGGTCACCATGGCTCCCAGTGTCAAACTAGTGCCACAGAAGAGCGAGGAAGCACAAGTCGACCCAGCTTCCCAGAAGACGCTTCCGTCTTCCGAAGCCGAAGCAGCAGCAGCAGCAGAGCCAGCGACGAATGTTGAGGAGGAAGCCACCTCAATGACACCCGAGGTAATTGCAGGGCTTCCCAGCTTATCAGAAGCCGAGTTAGTAGTTCAAGTAGGAGCGGATCAAATGCAGATTGCATCCGAGTAAGTAGAGTAGGTAGCAAAGCGCAGAAGACAAGTTGACTTGTCCAAACTTAGTAAGAACCGAACATGCTATCTTAGGAGGTGGCAGTTTTAGTGTACTTTTAGATAGATGACCATGTGGTAGAGTAGGCAGCGCACGAGTAGTAAGGTGGATGGCTAATTAGGAAGAGGAACCGCTTGCATGTGGAGTGGCAGCCTTCTGACAGCGTCCATCTCTCCCTGGTTGTAGTCGAGGATTGGAAGGGATCCCCTCTACGCCTCAAGGCAGATGCATAAGTAGGATCACAGTGTAGATTTTTGGGCTTGCACACACACACATTTTACGGTGCATGTGACACATTAGACACACATATGCCTCACTATGAGTAGGAACACCATATACACAGGAAGCGCAGTTGTGCACACACTGTTGTGCGTCACACACACTACACCCGATGTTAGAGACATACGAATAGATTGGGATTACATCGGAGGGGTCTGCATGCTCGTTGCCAGCAGTGGTTCGAAGATGTAGATGGAGATAGTGGACAGTTTAGGAGCAGGGAACGGCATCCTCGTGTAGTCCTGCTGGCTAAACTGGTGTGTCGAGGAGTACGAGCAAAAAGTAGAGGGGGTGAGCTTCCCAACACCAATGTGTCTTCTTCTCGGAGAATGGATTGTTGATTCGAGTGCAGAAGCTTTGTCTGTGTCTTTTGGGTGGTGGATTTCCTTGGATTTATTCCTAATTGTGCATGGGAAGCATTCTTCTTGAGTGGCGGTGATTGTCAGCAGTTGTGTAGATTCGCAGCTTGGCTCGCCCAGTGGAGCACTTCGGATCCACGTACGGACAGTCTTAGGGGTAAGGGATCCCAGAAGATAGAGTAGTCGGAGCAGCGAGAGAAGAAGAAAGAAGCCTTCTTCCCACAGCAGAAGACGACATCTTCAAGTAGAAGACTGTGCAACTGTACGCACGTATGTTGTCTTCCTCCCTAAACTATTACAAGCAGGGATGGCTTGTTAGTCAGGATCCGGACTAGAAACCTGTCGGAGTCTTAATTTCTTATTCTTATCTTGTTTCTCTCTCGTTTGGATTTTCCCTTCTTTCTCATCTTCCCCATCTTCCCCATCTTCTTACCTTCTTCTAGTGAACTTCCGAGACTTCTATTGAGCTTCCGTGAAGGTGAATGTCGTTGTAGTGCTGCAGGAAGATCGTTTCCGTAGGCAGAAGCCTGTGAAGGCTACAGGAGGCATACATCCTGTGATTATTCTAACCTTTTGGGAATTGGAAGAGCAATGTGCGACAAACGCTGCTAGTCGACTTCTACGAAGCAGGAGCAGTCTTCTGGAGGTGTGAGAAGCCGAGTTGAACTCCCAGAAGCCGAGAATTGCTTCGAGAAGACGGTACTGAGAAGACCAGAAGAAGTGATCTGGAAGCAGGAAGTGTCTTCCCGAGCTTGTCTGTAGATAGTTGTGTGATATTTTAGTTAGTAGTTGTTTGTTTAGGTCTAGAGCACCTTCTGAAGGGTCTGGAAGCCGTGTGGTTTTGTGAGAAGAGAGGATTTCTAGACAAAACCCGTGTGTTTGTGTGTTTGAATAGATCTTAGAACTTAGAACAGCGTTACTTGTGTAAATCCTCTGTGGGAACGATATCTTTTATACTAAATGCGCAAAAGGAGTAATCCTGCAACACTACATGATCAAATACCTCTCCTCTCCCTCCTTCGCGCGTCTCCTCTGCTCTCAATCCTACTCTCTGTTCACCAGATTCATCTCCAAACAGTCTTATAGATAAATTCACACTCCCTAACTCTTAATCTTCTCTCTACGGCCATCTTCCAACTGAAAATTCTCAGAAAATCAATCCTCTTAGTCTCTGGCTCCTCCTGCGCGTCCTGACGGCTTCCTCTTGAGCAAAAGCTAGAATACCCCCTTCACGCAACGTTTCATGCGACTTCGATTGTTCTCTTCAAAACTTAACACCCCTGTTAAGCTAGGGTCCTTATATTATTTACGTAACAATCAAATAGGCCCCTTTCTAAGCTAACCCTTTGTTAAAATGAAAGTTTTCCAAGCTCTCGATGTCATCTTGATGCCACCTTGAATATACTCACAAGCCTCCAATGTAGGCCGAAGCCCCAACACTTATGAGGTCATCCCACAGAGCTTACAACCCCCCCATATGCACATCAGGTATCTCCCATGGTATATTCAAGGTGGCATGCGGAGGCTACGAGAGATCAAAATTGGTTTTTAGATCTCAAGACACGTGAAGAATTGTGAAGATAACCATAGGTGCTATTATCTTTGGGTGTACACAACTTATCTCCTCTACTAAAAAGGAAAACGCTCTACCATGACTCACTATCATTTGCTCAAAAAGCTTATTCTCAATTTGAGTCAGGAAATCACCACCTCCTATGTCACGTCAGTTTAGCACCCCGGCTAGGTTGACCGAGTGCGGAGTGACTAATCTTGATAGGGTCGTTATGTCGTTAGGACGAGTTGTTGGCATAGCCCACTAAGGTTATACTTCGTAGGTAGGGCTTGGAGGCCTTAGTTCTTCGAGTTGAGCATTCAAGCTCCTGGCTATGGTGGATAGTCTTGTTGAGTGTAACCCGGATTCTCTGCAAGCATAGAGTGGGTTTGGCTTGACCATTTTATGAGTAATAGTTGTGGAGATGGTAATTTCTCTATTGAGATTACTCTAAGAACTGAGTGCATGTCGAGGCAGAGTTTAGTAAGAGCTCGCTAATCTGAAATCATCCGTTGGTATCTTCTCGCGCCGTCGTTAGTGTTTGATTGTTGGTACCTTCTATCGAGATGTGTGTGGGCGCATGATACCTTGCTGTTTGCAAATCGATTGTTGTTGTGACGTCGAGTGTGGATTTATGTGAAAGCGCTGCAGAAATTTTGCGGAATGTTCTTATCTGTCCGGACCGGAGTGCGCCTTTGGACGTGATAGACGAAGTACTTTTCAATCTCAGATCGGAGTGGGCTCATTGGAAGCGCATTGGAGGGATGATTTTAGTGCACCAAGTTTCGTGGAGTTTGGTCGAGCATCGACGAAGTTATGACATGTTGAAGTTTGTTGCCGTGTATCCCGGATGTGCAAAAAAACTACTTACGTCAGATTTTTGTGAAATTTCGAGTAGAAACTCGAGTTTGTGAGTTTTCTTGTAGTGGTGGTTGGTTGTGAAATGTGGATTGTGCACTCGTGAATCTGTTGTGGTGTTTTCGGATTGACTTTGGGTGTTCTTGCTATCCTACGTCAGATTTTTGGTTGCCCGTGTGCACCCTTGAGCTATTTTACGTCAGATTTTGGTGTAGCCGAGCCTCTTTTGGTGCAATTTTGGTTTGGTATACTACCTCATTTTGTTGAGCTATTACTACTCTGACTTGCTCTACTACTTGCTGTACCTGAAGCACTTAACGCTCCAACTTTCTATTCTATTGATGAGGAATAACTATGTTTACCTCCAAAGCTACGATCCTTCTTTGAGTTATAGGTTGAACAAATCTCTCTTCTCGAACCTCTTAACATTGACCTTTCAAGACCAAGTGCTAGTGATAGACTCTCTTTAGTTGTAATATAACCTTATAGGGTGTAGATTACACTCACATGTCTCTCTTTGCAAGTATAAGCTCTCTCTAAAAAACAGATTGCAAGCTACATGCTATATTAAAAACTATCGTAAAATGATACAACACCCTAGTAACTCCAGAGGGCTAACTCTTCACCTCTGAGGTTCAAATCAACATAAAACTTTGGTCCACAGTTTAAACACCCGATGAACACACTCACACAAATTTATCACTAAATTCACCCATATAAAAATAGTTTATCTACAAATTGTACATCATAAACTTTGATTATCATATGTCCGTCCTCCTAGGTCCAAATTGAACAAAAATTGAAACCATTGTCACCAACTCGTAAATCTCTCCAAGCTTATCTTGACCTCTCATAAGCTATGCAACGATTTCTATGTTTGATTGAAATGCTATTTAACTCTCCAACTTCAATGGATCACAACTCTC
Organism: Asterella californica; assembly: GCA_036924285.1. Lineage (NCBI taxonomy): Eukaryota > Viridiplantae > Streptophyta > Marchantiopsida > Marchantiales > Aytoniaceae > Asterella > Asterella californica. Next base: position 3,671,297 of record JAYKYS010000013.1, read on the forward strand.
ACATATTGAATTCAAATCAGATTTTCATTGAGTCCTCTGTTGTCAACTCATAAAGAGCTTTATAGTCTTGAGTCAATCTCTCCCATATCTGATCCACAACGTCTTCTATGATGGTATAAACACACTCTCTTTGAAATTAAATCTTCTAAGTTCAATCGGACATATCTCCTTCTCTTTGACATCAAATTGATCAATTTTTGCTTCCACATGCAAGCCTGAAGAAAAAGATCTTGAATGTCTTTTAAACTCCTTGAGATCAATCCTATTGCAACGACTAGTTCGTTGGAACTCTAAGGGATAAGGTTTGGACTCCTTGTCAAAAATAATCTACCAATAAGAAATCAAGAATTCAAAACTTTTACCTTCTAGTGACATATTTAACAATCTTTGGTCATAATAGTAACCATTTGGACAAAAAGAATGATATACAACAACTCTTTAATAAATCCATGAATGAATTTATTAAAGAGTTTAGTTTCAAGTTGTCCCTCAAGTCACAAAATAGAACACGATTATTCAACAAAACAATCAGCCAATCAGACATTGATCAAACATAAATGTGTTTAAAAATATCAATTGGAGACAAGACAAGTACCGTTAGAAAGCGATGGCCTGAATCTTTCTAACGAGATCAAGAACAGATGATTTGGAGCAATGACATCAAACTACAAGGTTTTGAAGTTTGGCTGGAGTTTCAACTCAACTGTGCTGTTCAGAATTGTGCGAACCTCTTATAGTTTTGTCTTGTTGGAGGGGTTTTGCAAGTGACTTTGAGGGGTCGTAATTACGTGTAGGAGAGTCTGTTGATGAAGTTTTGGGTACAGTTCGAACCAAATTTTCGCAAGGATCGATATTTTCATGCAGTTTGTTAACATGGTTTGATATAGTTGGAAAAATATGAATCGGTGTTAGTATATCATCTTACTTGAAATGGTTACTACAGAAGTAAGATAAGAGTGATAAATTTGACCTAGTGATCTAAGCAAGGAAAGCACGATAGGAAATTTATAACAAGTTATTTACGAGCATAAATCCGTTTGAATGAACGACAAAGAAGAAATGTATTGTGTCAAATGAGATGAAATCCCAATACTTGAAAACTAAGTGTGAGTTTTATGCGGAAGGTTTTTATCCACATGGAATATATGAACCAAACCGTCACTATTGCTTCCTTGCTTATTCACCTTTTCCATCTGAAGATGGAAGAAGACAACAAGATTAATTTATTAAGTAACCTTTTTGGTCAGTAACCGGCCAGACTTATACCGTTTGAAATGCGTTCGTACGGGCCTCACTTATGAGTTTTGGAACATCTTTGCAATTCCTTATATATTTAATATTTATCTATTACTTTTAATTTCACTAGAATTCAATATAAAATTTCTGTATAACAGTTATAATTTTGTTAACAAACACCAAATACAAATTCCTCGAAGGTGATTGAGCATGCTTATAATTTATCCCACTGTCCCGATCAAAGTTGAGGTGTGGAGCATACTTTCTTTTGGCTGTATTTTTATATTAGCTTATGTTAAGTGTCGTTGTAGTGTTTGCTTGTTAATGATTTGGTCTTAGAGCATCCCCAGCGGAATACTCTAAGATAGCGTGTGCGACAGCCGAGCGGCAGTTTTCTTGTCCCCAGCGGAATACCAAATCCTTATCTCAACCTTACATGGCTGTCAAAAACTCAGCTACGTCCGCTTCTTGGGTGGATGATACAGGTCCCCGCCAAGATCTCATACTTCAAAAATCTAACACACTATCCAAGATCTTGAGAGTTTAGAACTTGACTCATTGGTGCATAAAATTATCAACACAAACACAAGACATGAATAGAGAGTGAAATGTCGGTAGTGTACTGGAATAAAACTAATGTTCTCGTCAAACAGAGTTTTATCTCTTGTCGCTGTTCTCGCTAGTAGACATTTAGTTGATGATTATAACAGTGAGCACTGATGATGCTCTTAGAAGGTAGTGACGAACAGATCGACTATGGTAGCAGCAATGACTTGTGCGACGGGATGAAGGAGCCAAACATGATATGAGAAACGAGTTGAAATTTGATCATTGTTTCTCTTATCGCAACACATTGCTATGTTTTTCTTTTTTTGTTTGAACAACATCGACAAAGTATTACAACATGCATCTTTTGATATGTAATATTTCGAATAAACCTTAAAGTAAAACAATCTTTTATTTTTTGTTTTTCTAATTCAGGGACTATCGATAATGTACCATGAATGATCTTTATTAAGACCATGCTCACAACAGTTCTAATGCGTGATATAGCATATCACATAAATACAATTAAATTAATATGATCGGATGATATATTTTATCAATTTTATCTACATTCTTTCGTAAGAATAAATAAAATATCACACCCTAAGATAAAATTATTTTACTCTCAAATGGGATCAATATCAACAAGGTTGTTGTAAGACCACAACGAGGCTTACATTACTTATAAAGCACTATCGGATTTGAGTATTTTCTTGCTTAGAGTAGTTATCGTGAAGTTAAAACTCGTATAACATTATTTAATTCAAATATAATAACATATCTATGAGATCGTGAGATTACACAATATAATCTCACCATTTGATGCATAATCTCATGATCTCATCAGATCGTGAGATTACAAAATGTAACTTCACAAAATTAGTAGATTTGAAAACTTGAACATTATAAAAATCTAAATCGAAATGCTTAATGTGTAAATATCTAAACCAGGTTGTTTAAAAAAATCATACAAATCCTTTTTGCATTACGCCACGACTATTATCTTCAAAAGAATGCATTCTTAAGAGTACATTATCTGATATTTGATACATCAAAGATCTGTGTCCCAAGTGATCTAGCTTATACTCTTATAAGAGAAGAATAGTGGTTCAGTCTCTTGCGAGATACAATTGGAGATGCATGCGCTACAAACTATTTATGAAGCTTCTTGGTACGAGTCTCATTATGATAGATTGACATGTACGGTCCCATGATCCGCAAAAAATCCAACAGAAAGGCTATTTACTTGACAGGCCATGTGCGCGCAAATACTTACTTGACAGACCTCGCGTGCGCAATACAGTACTTGACAGGACCCTTTACCGATCACAGTCAGTCAGCGACTGCCAACGTGGCACTATAGTCCGACGAGGCTAAATAATGTGGCTCGAATTTTGTCTGCGTGGCGTGGAGTTCAAGTTGAAGGTGACATGGCACGGATGTTGATGTGCGTGACAGCCAACAACAAGTGTAAGATGACATGTAGCGGACAAGGTGTACGTGGCAAGACGATTTTTCACAAGCGTTTAGCACGGCAGTAGCGATTTGTGCGGCATGGTAGATTGCGTGGGTGAAGGCGAACGATATCAAACGAGAGCGATGAGCACGAGAGCTTGCAACGATAGCACGAGAACTTACGAATGTGTATGCATTTTGCTTTTGTCGATGTTGTCGATGCGTTTTGCGCGACACTAGCATCTTGCACGGCACGATCGACGAGATGGAGCACGGTGCTAGCTTCCATTGTGCGCTGCTATTTGTTTGCAATCGATGATTTTGTTGCTAGGGTTTAGGGTCGTGGTAGTCCATGGTCGATGAGATGGAACGCGGTGCAGGCTACTATTGTTTAATGTTGTTTGCTTGCTGCCGATGACCGAATTGTGATGCTTTAAGGTCGTGGTAGTCCGTCTTTGAGACAGCAAGATGGCTTCAATTCGTGGAGTCTCTGAGAAAGAGTGGATTGGAGCGATTCGAATTTTCCCAATGATCTCGAGTTTTCCTTACAGTGGGATCATGACATTCCTCCAGAGGGCGAGCAAACCGAGTTCGAGCGTTGGTGATCAGAGTAGAGAAACTCATAGCATCGACCTATTGTTGATATGAAAGGTTGATCGTGAGAGGATGTAGATCGACAGCTAGTAGAATAAGAATCGATGAAGTCTTCACTTCATTCGAATAATTTGATTATTGTCTGTGTTGTTTATGTGTGTTATTAGGTCGTTCTTGTCAGAAGGTTAAGACACAGAAAGAATACCTACTTCACATTTGTAGGTATGGGACTCCAATGCAACTCCGAAAGCAAAGTGATAATTCAAGGAATGATTCAGAGCAGCTTGACAAGAACAACGATCCGAATCGTGTTCCGTCAGTTTGCAATGTGTTTGGTCGAACATTCTCGGAGTTCACTCAACAGAGGAGGGGAAGAAGCAGGGTAGGAGTCGAGGGCGATCAGCCAAATGTTGGAGCTGGTGAGAATATCAATGCTGAAGGTGGAGTTAGGACTCAACGCCGACTCGGAGAGAATGGAGCATGTGGAGAACGATTACGATACATCACTGGAGGACGACGCTCCTATCAAGTTGCTGGTATTCTTTCGGAAGAAGGAGATGATACTCTTTCTTGCCCTTTTAGGGTGCAAGCGACGAAATCTAGACTGACATGCATCATTAAGATTTATGTTTGTAACGTTACCCATACTTGTCCAGCGAGTGTACATAGTTGGCGAGGACCTACAAGCAATGCAAAATGGCTAGGCACTGTGCTTGCTAATCGCGTGGCCGTGAATGAGAATATTGCTGTGACGAATCTCGTGGAAGAGTTTCGTCATAACTATCATAGGAAAATGAAATATGTGCACATGTGAAGAATGTGCGAGATTTCCAGAGATTCTCTGCATGGAAATCAGTCCACTTCTTTCCACTACATTCTAGATCTAGGTAGACGAATAGAGTCATTAGATGATCAAGCGATTGTGGATTGGGAAAATTGGGAGAGTAGACCTCTAGTTTTCCACCATGCATTCATCTGTCCGAGAGCAACCCGTAGTGTTCCATCGTATTGTTAAAAGGTTATTGCACTGATTGCTTGTCACTCCAAGAACCGTAAATATCCTTGCTAGATCTTTCTGGCGTCTGTCTTGGATGAAAACAACAAGACGATAATACTAGCTTATGCTATCGCTCTATTAGAGTCCACTGAAACTTGGACGTGGTTTCTTCAACTCTTGAAAGAATCTATACACGATATAAACTCTCCAGATATTGTGTTGATATCAGATCGACAGAAAGGGCTTGAACGAGCCGTGACAGAGATTTTCTCTGGAGCTATACATGGTCATTGTGCGCAACATATTCGGATGAACTTACGGAGTCGGTTCGAGTGAGAGTCAGAGAAGTCATTTATGGCACTACTGTATGCACATATCATCGAACGATAAATTCCGAACCTGTTCGTGTCCGTGGAATGATAATGTGCGTGTTTATATGCCTATGTTATCTCTGCTTCCTTCGGATCTTACCATGAGCATCACTCTTGTTCTTTCAGACCACCTTTAGAGTCCAGTACTAGTGGGTTCGGTTGCTTTTGTAATAGTATTCGGTGTAGTTTTGTGGACTGCATGATGGAGTGCTATGTGCGTGCGTATGTATAATGTTTAGTGATGACTGACAAGTGTACTGCAATGTGTTATGGGTCAGTTGGTTCTGAGCACAGAATGTACATGGTGGTTATAGGAGCTAAACTTGTCTGTGTTCGAGAGGCAGATTCGAGACGATAATGCAGAAAATCGAATCACATGACGAGAAAGGACGAGCATTGGCTACTTACTTGAAGTCCATAAAACCGAAAAGGTATACCCGGACGTGGTTTCCCTTATGACGCTATGGGAAAATTACGTCAAACTTGGCCGAGTCCATGAATAATGCATTATGTCTTATCAGAGTCCATGTTCCATTTCGAATACTGCTAGATTTATGATTTTATATAATGAAGCAGTTCTCGACTCATCGAACGAAGCGTGAGATGCATAGAGACCTGCTAACAACGTTTGTTAAATCGTGATTTGAAGAAAATGAACTAGCAGTAGAACAACTGCTATGCTCAATATCGTCTCCTACACAAGCTAGTATTAGAGCACTAGATGCATGCAACTTTGTAGTGAAACGTGGAGAACTACAACGTTAAGGTACGTGCACTTGTTTCGAGTATCAAGAGATGGCATGGTCTTGTATGCACGTTATCTGCTGGGACCATGAGACAGATATGCTAAAATTCTGTTCAGCATATACAATCAGCATAGTTTGCAAGCATTCACAGTGTAAGACCTCGATCCAACTTTTGGATGTTGTGCACCACCGGTGACTGTGAAGCATGACAGACACCATGTTGTCAAGATGCAAAGTGGTGTTGGGACTACTCGACATCAAAGAGAAGGACTACAACCAGACCACGATGGAGATGAAGTGATTCTCGAGTTTCCATACGCAGACGAGCAATATCTTCCTCTTCCATGTGAAGTTGTGATTGATGCAGACATTGTGTCAAGGACCGCACGCATGCGCAGACCAGGAGATCAGACAATCAGACAGCCATGTCCGAGGGTCGATTTGACTCGATGATCTATTTGCAGGCAACATGATCACAACCGGCGTAGTTGCAACTCTGTGCGTGAGAATGAGACTCAAGGAACAAGAGTGGAAAGTGTACCACAAGATGTACCACAAGATGTATTAGCAGATGTTCTTATCACGAATATCCATGTTCATCCCGTCGCGTCTCTCATGACCATACACACGACAGGACCTGCATAATGAAAAGACATATTCGTCTCAGTTTGTACTCAAATTCATCCGGAAGTGATCTAGATGACAATGATATGTCAGAATAACCAATGGTTGCGATGTTACATTCAGTTTTGTGACTCGGGTAGAGACAGTTGAAGTTTGTTGTGTCTTTAATACTATTCAAAGCTGTTTTCTTTTTCTCTTCGATATACCTTTATCACTTTCAAGATGATGTGCTCTTCTTCTATTCATGTATGTATCAACGTGTTATTGCTCCAACCATATGATTTAAAGTATCACTTGTTTCTGCCGTACGTGAGGTTTGACAGTAATGAAGTTTAATGTTGAATGTGATGTTTCTAAATTTTAGAGGAAAAAATATTATCAAATTACAGCGAGTCTTATTTCTTGTTACAAACTAGTACTTTCAACTCATAAATCTGACCGCCAATAGGAAGTGAATCGTGTCTTCTTAAAATCTTTTAAACTTAAACATTGACACCCCTATTGTCTCACCTTTGAAGATTCGTGTATCATCTCCATCTCTTTTGTTTGATATGTGCTTCTCTATAACATATCTATTGTTAACGTAGGTACACAATACGAATATATCCATGAAATGCGCCAGACTCAAAGCGCTGAACCTCACTGTTGAGCTAAAAAGATATTAAACTATAAATTGAAAAGGAAAAACACCATAAAAAGATTCTTCGTGTAGAATCTGTAATAGTATATAAATCTCATTTCTTACGCTCTTAATTTTCTAGCTCGTTCTAACATGCTGCAATGAAGTCTTGAGAAACATTGTATTGAATTATTGTTTGAACGATTTTATAAGGAATTGTTTTTGTTGATAAAAGAATATATCCGATCCCACGATAAATACCTAATCTTTTAAGAATATATCTTTTTAGAATTTGAATTTTAAATATTCTGTGATAATCAATAATATTATCTGGATATTCTTGGTTACATCTCGACCGTCCAGTGTCTAATCCAAGAGATCAAGTGATCAAATTATAGATATTCAAAACTATATGTGGACTCCGTGGAGGTTGAGGAGGCTCGGGATAAGATCTCAGTGGAAGTCCGATAATACAGGGATTTGGTTACTCTCACTGGCTAGCTGCTATTCACTCGCGATAGCGGTTAACCAGTGAGGGAGTCAAGATAGCCGTTTCTTTGTTGTCTTTTCGCACAACTGCTTCTCAGACCATACTGTCAACTATAACAACGTACATTCACCATTACATGACTTCATCAAGTCATCCTTCTCGAAGTAAGTGCTAACTTGTGCGATTTGTAGCAGTGAGATCTTAGCTTAAATGAGCGTTAAAAGTACTCGATCGACAATTCTTATTTTTCACTAAATAGTTAACTCTCTTGTGAAACGCATACGAAGCAAGTAAGCAAGATTGTAGCGGAGGTGAAGCAAATACATGTTTATCTCTCTATTGTGTTTTATGTGAAGCTATCGAGAGCTGATATCACGAATATTGTACTGGTCTCGGATTCATTATAACTTGCTCGAGGTAATCCTTGTGATAGTTCTTTGTTGTTCGTATTGTATTGCATATTTATTTAGATGATTTTTTGTTATATTTCTTTTAGATTTTATATTTTTTTTTAAAGAATCATAAATTTATTATATTTTTTTCTATTAATTATCTTTGAAGTTGATATATGTTTATGTATATCTTTACATTCTAAGGCATGACCTTCATTGGTCTGCAGCGTGGATGTCATGGATTATAAACAGAAATATACTTCAATAGAAATATATTAGAAAAATATTTTAAATATTTTTTAAGATATTTGAATTTTAAATATTTTCTAGATATATAATTTATTTGTTTTTTAGTTTCCTATGATTCTACCGTGCATTGTTTGTATCAATGTACATTGTTTAGATTAGTACGATTGTTATTAATTAATTTATTGTACGATCTCTTGTCTAATTATTGATTTTTATTGATTTTTAATATCTTTAATTTTTGATATATTTAACCTTTTTTGTATACGTAGATCTTTTAAAATAGGAAAGGATAACGTTGAAGATATTCTTGTTTTTATGACGTGGTGAAAGGAAACTTTTTAAGACTTTTTTGGATATGGGTTCTTGGAGAAATTTATTTTGTTGACAATGTAGTAAGAATGTTACTACGTGATAGATTGATGAGATCACGAGAAAGTTTTATGAGAGGTTATCACATACTAGCTGTGACAATAGAAGCTGGAGACAATTGGGTATATTTTTTTACGAAAAGTTTATGGAATAGAATTTGTTTATGTATCGATTCACGGTTTGATATCAATGTTCTTTCGAATAAGATACAAACAAACTTAGAAATTTTCGTAAAAGTCCTCTAGAGTTTCTAGACATTCATCTTTCTGCATATGATAGTAAAATGGTAGACACAAAATATTATTTTTATTCTTATCAATAATTTTCAGAATGTTTTTATTATCACGAGAGTCCAGATATTACTTAACTTATTTATCGACGACAGATAAAAACTATCAAAATATAACTAGATCAAATAGATGTATAGTACCTTCTTCATTCTACACTGTTGCTTCAAGACAACAAATAGAACTTATTTATACATTTGAAAGGTAGATTATTGCAGGAAGGAAAATAATGAAATTTGGATGTGCTCTGATGTTATACTTGCGACAACATACCAAAGCGATCTATGATATGAAGTACACATTGAAGAGAGGAGATGCTCGTGTTTCACTGAAGGAAACGATGCGTGCTATAGGACCATTACGTAATTGGCACGAACGAAGAGGTCAAGATTCTATGACATTTTTCAAAAAGTCGTAAGTATAAAAAACTTCCTAATATTATAGAGGGATTTGATAGTTTTTTAGAGAAATATTATCATCGTGTTTTACTCGAAATAATTTTAGTTGGTACTTGCGAAGATTTTCCTTTTCTTGTGGAAGATTTTTCAAGATACATTTTCTATATTTTGATACAGAAGAATCAGTATTAATTTCAAGAGATACTGAAGAGAAGTTCTTATTTTTTTATATACCAGTTTGTCTTTTATTTATTACGAAGAATTATTGTAATATCTTTCACACAGATCAAGACGATGCTAAATACACAGTTCTATTAGTTTCAAATCCATCAATAATACAAATGATGGTAGTTTTTTGTTACCAAATTTAGGTGTTCAGATACCTTTAGGAGATGGAGATTTATTCTTTTTTAGAGGAGATGTATCTCATTGTATCACTTATAGAGATGATTAAGATTTTTCATTTTTCACTTAGTTGAATATAATATTTTTTATTTTTTGACATCGTTTACTGATAGTGATTTAAATAGTACGGTGATTTAAATAATAAAACTCTAAAGCTCAAAATGATTGATTGTTTTAATACTTGAATTATGATTTTCAACAGCAAAACTAATAAGAATTTTTTTCTTCACTGTGTACAGCAAGATGATTTGAGCCAGAATCTAAAAAGTATATTGATCATTGTAACTGTTTGCAAATATGTTGATCTATCTTATCTGTTCCTGCATTCTCCTTTGTTGTCATTGTATTTGCTAAAGAACATATGCTTTGAGTCAACAAACTATGTGAACTAAAATCCTTATTAAGGAGCTCAACCTTTAGCGATGTCATTGGCATATCCGTGGAAGTTAGCGAGAGAAAATTCTCATACTAGAGTGGAAATCAAGTGTGTTCCGTGTAGTTAAAAGTCACGTCGTGAATACAATTTCAAATGAGATGAAGTCATAGAGAGATGCAACATGAAACATACATGATCTTTAATTATTAGCATGTGAACCCGATTACACCTTGTCTTCTTAAATCATTGTGGACAATCATCTTCATATTATAATTCGGCTCATATCTGTTACTTACTATGTACTTGGCCCGATGGTTATAGTTGGATACCTCATAAAAAACCATTAAGATCAATTTTCCGTAAGTTCATAAGAAAATATAATCCACTATGTAATCTATTGTACCACTTGTATCTTTCATCTACCTAGGTCCGAAAATAAACTCAATGATGCATCTGTTTCAAAAGCATTGAAGACGTTATTTTTGAAAACTGATATACAAAGTTTATATAGAGGAGAGAAAGAGTTTACTTCATTACGGTGCTTGCGTACAAATAAAAAGACACTTTCAGATATACTTTTTCATTTTTTTTATCACTTCCACTACTTCTTCAACATAATATACATGCAAAGTGTCATAGCTATAGCCGTCTCTGTGATGTTGATTCTCTTTCTCTCAAAATTGTCTGATTCAAGTACTCTACCTCAACAAACGACTGTGCTGCTAAGAGCAATTTCGCTCTGCTGGGAACACCCACACCTTATTATTTTCCGAAGCTTTTTATTACACGAGCGTCGAGATAAAGACACCCTACCACGCACACCTCGTCCGCTACATATCACCTTACACTTACTACTGGCTGCCACACACACCGGCGTCCGTGCCACGTCACTTTCAACCTGAACTCCACGCTACGCAGACAAAATTCGAGCCACATCACCTAAACACGCCTGCTGGCTGTCTCGTCGGACTATAGTGTCACATTGGCAGCCGTCGGTAAAGGATCCTGTCAAATACTGTATTGCGCGCGCGAGGTCTATCAAGCAAATATTTTCGCATAGGGCCTGTGAAGTAGATGTGAGAAAAAAAAAATAATACCATTATCCGTAATCCTCATTATTTCAATCCTAATGTACCTCCACGTCACGAGATGTTACTCGACCGGTCCTTTCCCCGGAAATGCTGATTCTCCTTGGTTCCGCGTAAACCCAGGATTTCAATCCAAAACAACCTCCACGTCACGGAAGGATCCGTGACCGGTCCTTTCCCCGGAAAATCCGGCCCTTCATCGTTTCACGCCTAGCGGAAAGACGTACTTATTTCCAGGAAACGACGAGTCCCAGAGCCTTCCGCTACACTTCAAACTATTTGTGGGCGAATTCACTGTTTTCTCCGGGAACTGCTTTACCGGCGTACCATGATATATGCACTCGGAGTATGACAGGAGTGGACACTAACTATCTACCTGTCTCCACCACGCACACAGTACTGTAACAGATCAAGATCATTCGTCTGTAAGCACACACAAAACTTATAGAAACCTCAGCTTTGCTCGGTTCACGTAGAAACCTCACGCGTAATTCACATAGAGCTTGACGCCATACACTGCACAGCGATCCTCTCTTTAACTCACACAGAAGTCAGCGCAGATATCACTCACAAGAATCGACGACTCTTGACGTACAAAGCAATATAGTTGCGAATGGATGTACACACAGGCACAGCGATATAGACAGGTAGGATTTGGTCACAGGTTAGGGATTCCCACCGTCTGCGCTACCAAACTTCTAAAATAAGTTACTCGATTGAGTATCGTAGAAGTGTCGACATCGTCATGCTCACCGGACGGCATATAGGTAGCAAGGACCAAGCAGTTCCTTGACGAGTGTCAGGAAGTAAAACCTGAATTGTAAGCCGTGTCCTGATTGTCATGTTTTCAGCTTGGTGCCTTGTCAAAGCATACTGCTGCATCTTTATATACTCGTTGAAGAGGCATCAGAAGTAATTTTCGCTTGCTTGTTCAGGGATGAAGAGCGAAGGAGGGCAGGCCTCAGTAGCTGAGGCGCTTGCTCGCGAGGGTTCTGAGGGTCGTGTGGAGTGGGAGCTTTCGTCGCTTGTGGAGGCGGATCGGATCTCGGGAGTGATCGACTTCACTTGGGCGTGGCGCGCGATTGTGACCTTGATTGAACCTTCTTTACTCATTCCATGCTGCAGTTCATTCCATCAGTTGTTCTTTTCTGTTGAGGTTTAATCCTCTTCCGTTATAGATTTGCGGTTCTGCGATTCCCGACTGTGTAGTCCGAGGTCACTACAGGGTCAGTACTTAACTATGGTTGTCGCCATCGCCTTCAGGGTTCATAGAATGGCTGCCAGGTTTTCTGATTATGTTTGCAGTGGCGACTGCGGGGATGAACAGAGCGAGGACGATGAGACGGGGGCTTGACAGGGTGGTTGAGGATGAGGTCCGACAGGAAGATGTGACTGAAGATTTGATAGGGAAGGTTCGACTCTGATGTCTTCGTATTGGCGTTTAGATTATGGGTGGGTTCTTAGACATACCTTTGGGGGAGTGGATGATTCATCGGTGTTCTATTGGCTGCTTTTGGTGGTATTTGATCACTTGGTGGTGATCAATTTCCTCAGTCTCCCATGGTGGAGAAAAGGAGCATGGTCGATGAATAGTGCAGGGGATGTTACATCTGTTGGGAGTGCTGCAGAGGTTGATATCCTATGGGACGCCTACGAGCTTTGCTGATGGAGGATAGTGAATTTTGAGACCTCGATACTGTAGTCTGTGACTGTGACGCATCGTTTTGCTGGTGGTGATGGCGATTGATGTTTGTTTCCGCTTGCAAAATCGGGCCAGAGACCAGTGCTGATTTCCTTTCTAGAGACTCCATACCCGTTGGCACTTGAACTGCATCCTTTGTGGCCTTTTTTTTGCCACAAATGACACTTGATTATGGCGGAACCCGACGGGTGATCAAGGGATTGTCTGGATGTTGTCGGAAGTTTTCTTTTGTGCCTATCTTTATGGCCTGTAGTACTTCCGGATGAGAGACTCCAGACCGTATCTCTAATTGCAGATGACTGAGAATAGCCTCTACTTGGTGTTTGATGGGTACAACGCAGGAAAGAGACGGCAGGCCTGTCTGAGGGTTGATCCGGATGAATTTGTAGGTTTGTGTTCCGCTGGACGTTGATTGCGCTGGATGGAGGACTTTTCTGCCTCAGAGGAATGGCGAGGGTATCGCAGATTAAGTGTTGGCAGGTATCAGCCGTCTCGCTTGCTAGGTCTGTCGCGGCACATGTCGCAGGGAGACTCAGCAGCTTGTTGAGGAGTCAGCACTGTTGTAGTTTTGTGTACTGCTGGAAGTTGGTTGCCCTCGGTGGAGGACTTTTTCTGCCTCAGAGGAATGGCGAGGGTATCGCAGATAAGTGTTGCAGGTATCAGCCGTCTCGCTTGCGAGGTCTGTCGCGGCACATGTCGCAGGGAGACTCAGCAGCTTGTTGAGGAGTCAGCACTGTTGGCGTCTTGGCGCAAGGACTTTAGCACCTTTCTCAAACATAGTTTCAGTGCAAGGATGCTCACCACTGTTTGTCAAGGTCATCACGTTGCTGGAGTGCAGATTGGAATTAATCTGTGTAACAGGGGCTTAAGCTGTACCTGCCTTGCTCTTACTTTCAGCGGGAGTGGAGGTAGTTGAAGACCATTCTGGTTTGTTGCAACATGTGTTGCAAGCAGAACTAGTTTGGTGTCTCACCAACTCCATCCATAAAATTCTGTAGAGGATCAGTTCTGGGGGCTGTTTGAGATGCTCGCTTACACGAGGTTCATGCGTGCATCCTATCAGCACTCGGGAACGACCTCTTGACAGGGAGATTTGTCATCAATGCTTTTGAGTACTGCAGCATGCATCGCCATGCTGATTCTGCAGGTGAAAGGCGGTCTTCATGACATTAGCTACGTGCACTTCAGCCATTAATTCCTCATTTGGAATTAGGGTGTTAAAGAGCATTTGGGCTAGTGTCATGAATCTCCACTTGTCATAGACAGTGGGTGAGATCATGCGATCGTGGGTGTGTTTTGATATGTGGAACCCGCTGAATATTACAAACGGCTACTGTGGTACGCGAGCGATCTCTCATCTCTTTACACACCTGTACGGATCTCTCATTTCCCGCCTTGGCGAACGATGCCATTCGCCTTCAACTATGCAATTGTAGCTTGAACTTCAGAGGTTTCTGCAGAGTCTCCTACACTCCGTATTGATAAGTTTGATGTATTTGCTTAAGGAGTCTGATATGGGTCGAGGTGGAATTTCTACTGATATTGCCGCACGAATAAGACAATCATGGAGACTTGGCTGCGCATTGTCTTCTCTACCCTAATGGAGGGTAGCATGCCCCCTTGCAAACGTGCGGCAAGCGTACCTTCAAGACGTAAGAGCTGTGAAGGCTAATCTTGAAAAGTAATTAGTTACTATTCGAGACAGTGAGGCGTGTTGTGGAGAAATGTCAGGTGATGTTCTCCTGTATACGCTCACTGATACCGGCGGTACACCTGAAAGAGTGGTGTGCGGTGGCTTCACGGACACCGTGCTGACGCGCATACGCAAGATATCAGTGAGTTGCGTTGGGAACTTACAGCGTACGCCGAACTTGCTGTTATGGAATTTCTTGACATGGCCAAGATGTTGCTTAACAGGGAGGTTCTGAGACACCTTAATCTGAAGTGCGTCCCTTGATAGTTCAGAATATTGTTCGTGAAGACACCGTGCTGACGCGCATACGCAAGATATCGTGAGTTGCGTTGGGAACTCACAGCGTACGCTGAACTTGCTGTTATGGAATTTCTTGACATGGCCAAGATGTTGCTTAACAGGGAGGTTCTGAGACATCTTAATCTGAAGTGCGTCCCTTGCTACTTCAGAAGTATTGGTTGATGTTGAGGGTATGTGTCATGCACGGTTGCTGTTCGTGAATCTTCCTGAGAGTTCTGCAGCGAACTTACAGCGTACGCTGAACTTGCTGTCATGGAATTTCTTGACATGGCCAAGATGTTGCTTAACGGGGAGGTTCTGAGACATCTTAATCTGAAGTGCGTCCCTTGATACTTCAGAAGTGTTGTTCGATGGTGAGGGTATGTGTCATGCACGGTTGCTGTTCGGGAATCTTCCTGAGCAGCAAGCAACGATTTGAGACTTAACCCTGAGTACATGTACGGGAGTCTACTATAGGCTGTCACCGAGATTTGTGGGTGTAGTCTAACAAGGACGCATGGCCATTATGCATGTTGTGAGTACACGGATGGAAGGCCTGCTGCAACCGCGAGATCGTACTGGATGGTGCAGGATGAACCACCTTACGAGATAAGAACTGAAGTACTTTTTAGAGTGGACGTAACACAGGCGATGAGGTGTCCCCGTCGCAGGAACTTTAGAAAGCTCGTTCTGCATGATGGAGGTCATCATTGTTTCGGGAGGGGAACTTGAGGATGTGCTCGATGATGCGATAGTGCATTAAGCAAAACTTTGGTGGGGAACTTGGAGTTCGGACTTATGAGCTTTCGACCTGGCACCTCCAGGCGTTGCTGTGGTTCTCGGAGCGGCTGTTCCAGGTGGGCTAAACCTCCTATCCTGTGATGCATAGACTTGATGGTCGTAACGAACTTAATGTTGTGGATACGATCATTCAGGTGTGAGTAGACATATACTGTACTTCTAGTTGTCGAATGAATCACTGTATCCATGTTAGGAAGCCCACGTAGTAATATTTGAGCAGTAACGTGGGATTACTGGTTCAGCTTTGCATTAGCATCGTCAAATCTAGGTCATCATAATTCGAAGGCATGCACTAAGATATAACGTTCGCTTGTCGGTGTTTGATTGCATTGTTTTTGGTTGTTTCTGGGGGTGCGGAAGCCATGGCGAGCCATATCTCCGAGCATCTGGACCGTTCCTGAAGCAAGAGTGGTTGGAGATTTGATCATGTTCTGTCAGCAACTCGTGTTGCCCTGGTGGCTTTGCCCATTCAGTTTCTTAATCTCAAGGAAATTGATGTGGTGGATGGTGGATGATCATGATACGCAAGGCTGCGGTAACTGTTTTCCCTAGTTGTGTTATGAGCTAGTTGCAAACCATTCCTTAAAAGTGGAAATAATTTTGAATTCTAAAGTGGTAGAATTTGTCTATCAGAAGAGCCTCTCTATTAAGTCCTCTTTTTGCTTCTCTGATTAGCCTAAAGCTTCCTCAGGATAACCTAACCCTCTCCCTGGTCCCTGCTCTTCCAAACTGTCAGTTTACATGACAATCTTAGTGTCAGAGCGGGACTAAGCAGGACTGACGAGTTTGGGTTTAAGCTGTGGTAGTCATCATGGTAGCTTACCTCTCCACTCTGCTCCTCTGTTATAGAATGCCCCGTCGTGAACATTCTGTTCTACCTCCGGTTCGATTGCTCTCGGGCAA
Organism: Asterella californica; assembly: GCA_036924285.1. Classification (NCBI taxonomy): domain Eukaryota; kingdom Viridiplantae; phylum Streptophyta; class Marchantiopsida; order Marchantiales; family Aytoniaceae; genus Asterella; species Asterella californica. Next base: position 3,687,917 of record JAYKYS010000013.1, read on the forward strand.
CACCATAAGTCTCTTGATCTGATCTAACACGAACTATTCAACTTCCACCTCCGAACGTTCTCTCTTCTACAAACTACCACTTCTTGCTACGTTTAACAGATTATTCCAGAGTATTCAGTCGTATGCTGGCAGAATCTCAAAGACTTGAATGGAGAATGAAATCTCTGACTTAAAAGTATAAATAATGGCTCTAGACAGCATCTCCGAGACTGACAAGGCTCTGCGTAGTTGGAAAACTTCGTTTGATCACTTTTCGTACTATGTATAGCCTAAGCGGAGTCACTGTTTGCTCCGAAAACTGCTTTACCCGTGTATCTGTATATTGCCCAAGTTACGTACTCATGTATAGCCTAAGCGGAGTCACTGTTTGCTCCGAAAACTGCTTTACCCGTGTATAAATATATTGCCCAAGTTACGCTGCTGAGTGCTGATAAAGTCAGGGAGCGGGTTGAGGGGCATACGGCGAGAGAATGTTCTGCTGCATGTTCCGCGTGTACCTTGATGTAGTTAGGTCCTTGAGTGTACACCTCCTCATTACCTACAGACACACTATTATTTACCTGCGCATTGCTTGCAGCTGATCTGACCTTTGTTCAGAGAATAGTCTTTAGCCTTCTTCGTGGTTTACCGTATGTTATGCGAATAGTGATTCGATTATTCCTGGCTCCTCAATGAACGCCTCCTCAGATGATTTATATTTTAGTACTCGTCATTTCTTACATATGTCGCTCGTCATGCACTTTACATTACTTATACAGTTCACATTATACCGTTTTTGGATTCACAGGATCTCATACGTAACTCCGAGTTTCTGGGCAGAAGGCTGGTACCACCGAGAAATTTCAGAACCACTCGTTCGCTTCGGATGGGTGAGACGGAGCAGCGTAGGCCGTTGTAAATGTTCGTCTTTGGAGCGGCCGGGACAGAGTCTGTAATATGTGTGCCTTAGCGTAGATTAGTTACGCGTTTTATATCATTCCTTGGACACGATTATATCACGTGAACGTGAATAAATATGCATGCAAGTAAACTTCTATGGTGAGGAAGAACCGATGTAGAGCCGAGAGAAATCGTCATTTCCGGTCGTACGGTTTATTTTTGGTGTCGCCAAGGTTGGGAACTTTGTAAAACTGAAGGATGATGTCTTGGTTTGGTTTTTGTCTTTGATAGAAAGGAACAAGAGGAATCGTTTTTAATCAAAACACAGGAAGTAAAATCAAGTATTACTTACTCCGGAGATTAACGCGTGTGCCTAATATGTACACATTGTTACTCCTAAAATTTGGTCTTGGGTCATCTTGCATGCATCCGTTTCAAGCTCTTATGTAAGGTTTCCTATATGGGGTGTTTTGAGTGTTGGTATTGTATTGGCATATTATATAATTCACCCTCGTCCTATAAATTAAAGGGCATGCATATTAGAGGGCAAATATGCATGCTTTTTAATATCCCTAACTTTTTTTCTTGGAAGGGAAAGGATATAAATTTGAAAAATTTTGGGTTTAATGAGTGGTGGCATCATGGGAGAGCTTGTAGATACTGTATTGGTGGGTTTGTCTTTGGTGGTAACATGTGTAGAGTGTATTTTTGTCTTTTCTTAACATGTACTTCTCTTTCCATATAATTGCAGTGTAAAGTTAGGAGGTAATTTTTTTTGTATTTCTCTTTCCAAGTTGTTATATTATCCGTTAATTTTAAACTGCCGTTAAGGTAAGATGTGTCAGTTCTTCTAAAATTAACGTTCAGTTCACTTTAAGAATTTCAGTAAACACTAATGCAGTTGATCAATGCTTTGAGTGCAAAGGCAGAAGGGAGCCTTGATTGTAAGGATAATCTTTTGGACTTTGTTGTCGGTTGTCTTGTTCTCTTTAGCCAGAAGTACACTTTGTATGCATATATATATATATATATATATTCTCTAAGAGATTGTGATACATGATAGAAAGAGTCTGAGAAACGATTCTTGGTATTGGATGAACACGCATGTTCTCCCATAACTCGAAGATTATGAGAGGAGCGCTTGGATGAATATACAAACCCCCATTGATATGATGCTACCTGGAGTTGAGTTATTTTCCGTACACAAAGAGGTGAGTAAAATTTTGAACTTTCTTTGAGATATTAAGTTAGGTTTTTTATGTACTTGCTTGCATATTTATTCACCTCTTTTAAGTTTGAATGAGGGGAACATGCAATGAGTTTTAATTTATGTATTAATTATTTAAGAAGAGAAGTTATAAGTTAAAATTGATAAATTAAAATTATTTTATTCATGAGAGTCACATATTTTGTTTACATGAGTCACTTATGAATTTATATAACTGAAATTTTGTAACTTGATTACACATATTTCAGTTATGTAAAATCCATAACTGAAAAATGTGTAATCAAGTTGTAAAATAGACTCAATAAATTAATTTAAGGAACTTCGAACTCCATTGAGTTTTTTTCTGTGATTGTGCGTTCTAGTACAATAAAGTTTTTATATAATTTTTTTAAAGATTATTGTCAGTCAATTATCCATGATTGTTGTAATTGTATGTTTAAACGTTTATTTTTTCTTCCATTTTTTACAAGTGTGGTTGGGATGCATATTTTTGTTGTTAAGAGTAGAGGTTGTTTAAACCCTCTCGGTAAAAGTGTGATGAAAGTATTTTTTTAGATTGGTCCAACAATGTTATTTTACTCAGTCGATGGAGATTTCCGTTTCGGATATTAGATAGTCTGATAACAAAATTTGGAGTTTGCTTTTTATTATCCGATACTTACCTATACGCGCCTCGGGCGTCTAGCGGGAGCCTTACGGCCTATTTAGATTATGGAAAGCGATTGCTATTCCGGAGAGATAAATCCACGCTTGGTTATGTGGAATAAATTTATTTGAGTTTTCTGAAACTCATCGGAGAAGTTCATCTCAGTTAGTAGTATCATCTACTCATATTTCATAGTAGGCGAGCCTGCATAATCTAGATTGTTCCATTTCCAGATGGAAAAGGTTGCCGGTTTAATTTATTTTTTATTTTTTATGAAAAAAATAAAAAATAAATTAAATTATCCATAATTTAATGATTATTTGAGATCAGATTTCAATCTTATGGTTTGGACAGCACATACTAAAGTTATGTACTCATGAGTTCTTTCTAGACTCACCGCAGCTTGTGGTTATGATAATATTTAATAATTATAAAATAATTAATTTCTAGCTTGTTAAATACGTACAGATTTTTATCGATAATCTAAACAAAAATATCACTAAGAGATGTGAAAAGAAAAATTTGAAAAATATGAAAGTAGTTCACCTACCGAAATCAATCAATTCTTTCTCATATGCCACTTGTTTCTTTTTCGGTTAACCTTGACTAGGTCGTTCAGGATGCATATTCGTTTTGTTCACGACTCAAAGAATTCGTCATCAGAGGACTCTTAAGAGATTTATGTTAGGTGTGTTTGTTGTCTTGCATCGTAAGTTGAAATTGAGATATACTTAGACTTCTTTTTTTTCTTTTGTAATTTTGAAAATGTCAGAAATCTCGTTAGGTTGAAAATGTTAGAAATCTAGATTCTAGGACATTAGGGGTGTCCAAAGTTAGATTCTATTTTCTATTCTTTAGGGGGAGTTATGATTCTACCGTGCATCTGTGGATGTGTTTAATTTATTTTTCGTTCGTTTTGTTCGTGAGATTTTACAGTAGAGAAATTTACTACACCAAGTACAGGTTTCAAAGGAATAAAAGGAATAATGAAGAAATCATAATGTCTAATTTATAAGGGCGATCTTCAGCGCAGATGGGGCCAAACAAAATTAGTTGATTATAAGATTTATTTATCTCCGAAGTAAGATATTCTTTTAACATCTCTTATTATCTTTAAAGTGTGTAGATGTTATTTATGGTGTCATACTCTAGTTCGATCTGTTGAGACTACTTTTACTTTTTATAAAATATTATAAGATATGATAATAGTTGAAGTATAGAACATCCGCGAGATGTGAACGATTTTATGCATTTATCATGTTTATATACGTTAATCTTATGTCTGGTACCTAGTGGTATATGTGAACTAAACCTTTTCATTCGTCCTTTCTTTTGTCTGCAGCAAAAACTTTTAAGTCAAGAGATCAAATAAAAGGTATTTTTAATTCTCATATCTTTATAAAACAGATATGAATGTTAATGCTTTTTTTAGAAGTCTAGGATTTTTTTTTAAAGGTCTAATTATTTTATATAAACTGGATTTTCTGGAATTTTGGATTACTTTTGACAAAAGTATGGTATTCAATATTATTCAAATAAAGTTCTTAAAAATATGATATTATCTATTCAATATTTCGAAAAATAAGCTGTTCTAAATATAAATTTTAAAAAGGTTGTTTTTATTAAAATTTCGGATGCAAGTGGTTTTGGATTTTTACACTAAGTGGTCTCCCAGTGATCTATGTGTTGAAGAACTATTTGCAATTCTGTCATGTTATGGATTATGATCGATTCATTAAGTATCTCTTGCCGTTTTGAACTTAGAATATACTTATGTTGTGGATGGTGGTCCGTGGTTCTTTACGATCTAGTTGTGGATTTATCGTGGACTTCATCGTGAATTCTATATATTTATTGTCGAATGTTTGCATTTCTGTCTTTCGTGGATTACAATGGATTCAAATGTTGAAATATTTGTATTTGATTTAGGACAATTCTGTCTTGGATTGTGGTTGATGGGTTTAGGTGTTGTTGGTACTCAAACAAACTAGTGTTTGTTGTTGGTTGCTTCTCCACGATGACAGTGACATCTAGATATTCGTTTGCTTTTTCCTGGTATTCGATTGAGTTCGTTATGCCTTCATGAGGTGTGGACAATGCAACATGATGTTGACAAAGTATTTCATGTGCGAGAGAAATAAAAAGAACCCAATGAGAATAAGACAATTCATATAGTGTCATAGTTGTAACGATATCTTGTAAGCGCAGTCTAACATAGATTTAGAGAACCTGACATGACTGACAACACGGAATGCAATATTGCGAGGAGTACTTATTAGATGTGCAATTTAATGAGCTATCCGATAAGAGGACGAGCAGCGAGTTGACTTTGAGTAATGTTAGTAGGAGCTGAATGTGTGGCTGACGGGTGCAAAGCTTGCTTGACTACTCTCTCGCATAATGAAAAGAAGAAGAATTTTGAGAAGAAATATAGCCACTTTACTAAAAACGTTATGAATCTAGACTTGAATTGGAGTTCCGACTATTATAGGAGAGTTTAGATACTATGTGTGTTGGGGTTTTGCAATGGTGCACTTCCATAGAAAGTCTATTAGCTTCATGAAAGACTTTAGAAGGTGAGAGCAGCACCATTGCACTTTCCCACCACTTGTCACCATTCTGCTTGTATTAAGACGCATACGAGTAGTTAGAGAAACTCATAGCTAAACTGGACATACGTTCTGATAGAACAGGTTCTGCTCTTCAGATTGACCAGCATGTACTTTCACCTTCACACCTTTGCTGAAGACTTGAAACAAGGTACTCTGTCACCACATCTTCTTAGTCTGTCATGTGAAAGTAAGTTTTGTTTGAGATTATCGTCTTCTTCTCCGATGGGTGCTTTGTTGAATCTGTGCTCTACGGTTATGCTTCAAGTGCTCATTTCTTTTGGTATCTCTAGAAAACTAAAACTCGGTTTTCTTTAGATCCCGACATTATTACAACATAGTGACTCAGAGTTGGACTTGTTTCTCACTTGGGAGAGTTGTTCGTATGCGTCCAAGTAATGATTGGTATTGTTTTCTTTGAGTGATTGTTGTTCTTAGCAGAGGGAAAGATTCCACAAGACAAACTTGTTATTTTGCCATTGCCAACCAGTCGAGAGGATAAGAGGAAAAGTCAGTCTGTGACTCCTCTAGCTAGAAGGTTGGGAATGGAATGGAATGAGACAGAGATCGAGAGAGAGATCGGGATCGCGACAGAGAACGGGAGAGCGATCGTGAGCGAGGCAATGAGCTCATGCCTCCTTTTGGCAGTCACAGAAAGAAAAGTCTTCCACCGCCAACAGATGATAAGCCTCAAATGAGCCCACCTACTGCATTTGTGGCCAAGTGAGATTTGTACATTGTCCCGTTGGAGAAGTGGGTGTAGGGATTGCAGAAAATCTGGCATATAATGGTGTGACCCGACTTTTTGTCTGTATATCTAGGCCACTGGCTTCTCTTCACCGTGCACATACATTCTTGTCATGTCAGAGCTAGGTTGACTTGTATGCGACCAAGGCCTCAACTTCAGTCTATAAGTTCTCTGTTGCCTTTCAAGCTTATCACAGCGTTGAGCGTAAGGTTTGGACCTAGTTGAATGTCAAAGTCTTTCGCTTCAGCTCTACTTTCTTTCTGAGATGAACGTCCTTGTCTAGGAGAGGTGGTTGGTTGGACTCCTCAGTCGCATGATCTGCTATCATTACAAAGATCACGGTGTACTGTAGCACAGATCTCAACAGAAGTTTCGTTTTTCAATATGACATGAACAATCTGTAGTCCGTAGATCGATGGGGAAGTTATACGTCTTTAGGGATGCCAGCCTATCATGTATATATCCAGGCCCAGAGGTTTATGACCGACAGGGTGGTTCACTGTGAGTGTGTCACCCCGTAACAGAACTTGTACTTGAACACCTCCTACAGTATATCTGGGAAAGCCTTCTATACTTCTATAAGTATTTTCGTTCTTTTGCTGCAGTCGGTTGAGTCTTGACTTCAGTATTTCTTCGTAACCTTCTGACAAGGATGACTGGGTTGAACAGGTGTCCTTCGATAATGAACTTGTATGTCTCTCTCGCTCCGTGCTCTCTCTACATTTATGCTGGTTACGGCTTTGTCTGCTAGCTCGAAGAAGAAAAATTCATGACTGCAAACTGTGGTGATTACTTCACAAAGGTCTGATTGGTATGTCATGAGGGTATTTCAGCTATTTTCCAAAAGGAAGTGAGTGGTTTAGATTTAAGTAGGTTCGAGATTCTTACATGGGGTTCTCTCTGGAAACCAGCAAACTTGTGGTAATCAGCTGATAGAGATCTGACAAGATGTTGGGATCTCACTCACGAGTTTGCAGGTTTTGGTTCTGAAAAACCGGTCGGGATCAAAACCTAGTTTAGCTAGTCCTGTTTAGGAAATGAGTGGTTTAGCTTTAAGTAGGTTTAAGTTTTTTATCTGGTTTCTTTTGTTGGAAGCTAACACTGTGAAATGGTTTCTGCACCCCCAGAGTGCAGTGGAGGAGAGTGGTTCCACTACCAGTGCGTAGAGTTAAGCTCTGAACCTCGTTTCAAGGGGAAATGATACTGTCCAACCTGTAAAGCCCTACAACGCCCTTTTGGATCCTCCCTTATAGTTTCGCTTAAGGTCATGCCGCGCTCGTCACAGTACAGGTGATCTGCACCTCGTACTCTATGCATAGCCGTGAAAATGTAGGTTTGAGGTTTACTTCACGAGGTTCATTATGCTTGACATGTATATACACAGCTGTGAAAATTTAGGGTTGAGGGTTTACTTCACGGGGTTTCCTTTTTGCTACCTCTGTTTTATGCTGATGGTTCTCGATTGGAAATTGTTATATTCATAGACGAATATACCCAAAAAAATTGTACTCGTGGAATTGAACCTTTTGCGTATATGTGTTTTTTATACGCCTTTTGCGTATATGCGTTTTCGACTTGAACGGGCACCATTTTGTTAAAGTCTACTAGAACGGATAAACGTTTCCTGAACAGCCCCTGGCTAGTTTCCAAGTCACTGTTTCCAGTTTCGCTGTACTTTCAGTCCCAGTGAACCTGTAATCCACGGTGGATGTCACGCGAGGTGCCATATTAGAGGTCGTGCTCATGTCAAGGAGGTATGTGTCCGAATTCAAGTGTGTCTGAAGAGAGAAAATTAGCACGAGAACGAAAAGCTTTCTGAGTGCAGTGAGTGTATGAACTTTTTATCAGTCGAGCAAGAGAGACCGGGAGCGTGAGAGGAGATGAACATGGCGTCGTGGCATGGAAGTGAGCAGAGCAAGCATCGTTGTTCTCGGCTAAACGTCGTACGTGGCATCCACCATGACTTACATGTCCACAAAAGGACTGGAAGTCCAGCGAAAAATGACTGGGAAGAGGGCCAGGGACGAGAAGAAATTTAATCACTGATGCAAACTCCAGAAACTCCGAGTTGCAATTTAGAACTTTAGGACCCCTAAACGATATCAAGGTAATTACTAATCAGTTCTGTAAAACTTGGAACGTCTCCCATGAGCCCTCTTTGGAAGCTTCTGTGCAACCACAAGCAATGGAACTGACTTGGAAGCTTCTGTGCAACCACAAGCAATGGAACTGACTAAAAGATGTCCTCTTATCTTTCACCACCTCATCCGCATCCAACCCAAACATCTGTACTAATCAAGAAACAAATACCATTCATCCAACACCCTAAGAACAAGCGGAAGAGAAGCGTGTGATTGAGTCCAACGTTTGCGCACATATACTTGGGTTTTTACTTGACCAGACCCGAATTCGTTAGAGTTTACTAGAAGGGACCCCCAAATTTCTTGGATGCGGATGAGATGGTGAAAGATAAGAGGACATCTTTTAGTCAATTCCATCTTTTAGTCAGTTCCATTGCTTGTGGTTGCACAGAAGCTTCCAAAGAGGGGGCTCATGTGGGTTCTTTCATGGGAGACGTTCCAAGGTTTACAGAACTGATTAGTAATTACCTTGATATCGTTAAGGGGTCCTAAAGTTCTAAATTGCAACTCGGAGTTTCTGGAGTTTGCATCAGTGATGTTTTACGTCATACAGTTATTAACTTGGTCAGTCCATGCACCATAGTTCTTACACCATAGTTCTTACTTGGTCGGGTCTCTCACTTTCTCGTCTCTCTTGGTCAGGTCCATGACTAGTAATAGACAGTTTAGACTACCTGGCTGATTAAATGGAGTACTTGAGGATGACGTGGATGTCTATGATGTAATGATGTGCATATTCAATGATGTGGATGTCTGTTGTGTCTGGACATATTGGAGAAAACTGTTGATCACCTCTGCCTCATCACTGCCAGGTCAATCACACAAGCTCCTGTCATGCTGGAAGGACGACTGTCTACTACCCGTCATGGGTCTGACCAAGAAAGAAGAGAAAGTGAGGGGCCCGACCAAGTAAGAACTATGGCGCATGGGCTACCAAGTTAATACTGTAGTTCATATGACAGCACGAATACGGCTAGTAGAACGGCTGTGTGGAAACCCAGTCAACAAGAATCCTTCCTAATCCGATGGACTTCAAGGAATGAGATTAGAAGAAGCTGCTAACAGAACCAACGGGTAAGCTAAAGTAGCTGTGCTGTAGAAGGCAGGTCCACCTAGTCTCTCTCCCTGAACAGTAGTTCCAAGTAAATGGAGGAAACGAGAAAGGAGAACAGTCTTCCACCTTCTATCTCAGAATCTGGGTTGTTAATTTGAGATTGCGTCTCTTATCATAGACTCGACTTCCGAGTGGAATTTAGCCACTATTTAGCCACCATCAGAATCTTACAACCAACTTCGCGTTGGTTGTAAGATTCTGATGATGGAGAACGTTGGCACTGATTTCTTATTTTTCTTATCGTGATGCATCATCTCTTCTAGCTGTACTTTCTACTCAAATATATTCGCTGATGTTCTTTCCATTCTGGTGATTGTATCATCAAGGCACTCCGCATCAAAACACTGAAACCTTTTATTTCGGTCAAATACAAGCAGAGTGGAACGATGTAGAAACTTTCAGATGTTCCTGGACTGCACTTACAAAATTGGAAGTTGAACATTTTTCAGGTTCATTTTTCACTGATTCACTAATGGAACTAGGAAGTCATAAAACTTGGAAAGAACAAATTATATGGAAGCCTGCATGAGTGCCGTGAGATAGAAGCCTAGCCCTCGAATAGAATGCACTGGTAGATGCATTTAAACGAGAGCTCACAAATTCGTTCTCCCATTCAAACTGCACATATGGTTTACTTATCTCTCCTTGAAGTAAATCGTGATCTTCCAGTTGTTGCTCAATCCAACGGCAAACATTAACAAAATGTGAACAGACAGTCTTACCGAATGTTAGATACTATAGACGTCATTACTGCTCCATTTCTTTGATGTGCAGTGCGCAAAGATCTAAACAGACACAGCTATCCACTGTAGCAAGGCGGATTGACAAAACACGGAACAGAATGGATCAAGATGAATCCTGCAGATTAACATTAAATTATCAAGTCTGACAATCAGCTGATCTACAATCCCACATGAATCTAAGATATGAATAAACGTTTCGAACCGACTGATTCAAGCAAGCTAGTACATACAGAATGTTAGCACATGTTCTTCAAATCTCAGCATTTACAAAACGCGGTGCACAAAGTAAAGAGAGAGAACGAACATTTCGTTTAAGAACTCTTTTCTTACCCGACGTGCAATTCTAATCACAAGTGAATTCACTAAGATCATCTTGACTGCAGTAATTGACCAAACCACCCGATGCTTGGTGAGGTCAGGGTCTGAGATCACAGTCTGCCCTGAATAACACATGTCAAATCCCAAGTAAATCCCAAAATTTCTTAGGGCAGCTGTCAGCAGTCGCCAACATTGCATCAGCGTTGAGGGCCCGTTCCGGCAATGTAGTTCTCTCAAGGGCCTGTTCAAGCAATTTCCTGTGGAGAGCCCCGATACGTTTCGTTCTCTCCGTATTCTGTCGGTCGGAAGTCGGAAGACTCGCAACAGATCCAGGTACGACCACTGTAACTGTGTTATATCCTGTGTCCATTCAACAGAAAGTGCTTGTACGAACGTGCCCGCACTTCCCATTTGACTAACCTTTGGCGGGTACACCATAGGAATCCATTTAACTACCTTTTCGCCAGAGTCCAGACATCCCTTCATTGTTAAAATTTCTACAAGCGAACAACCGCTCGTCTTATAGCTGTGGCTGTAGATTTCTGAACGTCTATAGTCTGTGTAGAGGGCAATTCATGAAAGGACCTACAAAACGGATACCCCCTATGTATAAGGGCCTTGATGACATCTTCGTCTTGGCCCGAAGGTCTTGGTTCCGCAATTTACCACTGCAAGTTGAAGGAAATTTTCAACTGTGACGTGGCGTGGCGTAAAGGTAGTTAAATGGATTGTTAGAAAGCATAAGCACTTTTGCTTTTCTCCTCCATGCTTGGGCTTGGTTTCAGGGCTTACTCTTCCGCAAAATTCTCGTGAAACACGACTAAAATTCTTCGAGTTACTATTGTTCAGTGCCGATTCCTACAAGCTTCTTTGCAGAAGCTTTCAAGTTCCAGTGCAACCTGCAATGTCTTTTGACAACTTTTAATTGGTTACTTCGGTTATACAATCAAATCTGATGGAAGAGAAAGTTAGCACTTTCGACTATTCTGCACGGACTGTTAAGGGGCACCATAACTAGAGGATCTTGCCTAAGCAGTCTACTACTTTACACTCTACCTTCAAGTGAGGGGGCACCCTAACTGGACCGGAGGAGAAGGGTCCGGGACTCCGCCATCCCACGCCTTTCGAGAATCTCGGTTAAGATCGATGGCTCAGCATGTGACAGAGACATCTTGTCCACTTCAGCGCCCAGATAAAAAGGGAAGGGACCCTGAGCACAGGTTATTTGGAAGGAATAGATTCAATATACAACCCTTTTCTCGACACTGCTAATAAGAATCTCGACTCTTGAATGAAGTGACTAGGTAGAGGGGATAGAACTCCGCGATAGGAGTTTCTCGGATTCAAATATCATAAAATATCATCATCCAACTCATCTCCGAGCTCAAAAACAGCAGTGCTTTCCTTGAGGGCCACGTAACTGTGGTTCCCATCACGGTGGCTTAACCTGTGTTCGCCTGAGTCGTCGCCTTCGACCAGCTTCCGGTATCTGCAAAACTCGTGACGTAAGATCGATGCAACTCCCAGAGTACATCTCATACTTGAAACCTTAAGGTATGAAGGTTTTTAACTTCAACAACTTCAGAAGAGAATGTGAACAAGACATGGCACAATAGAGTCGCAAAAGAGGAAGTAGAAGAAACGAAAACGCACCTCAACCAATTGAACAGACTAACGCCTATGATTATGACGACAAGACCAATCCCCTTTAATACGGTGAAATTATCCTTGAGGAAGATTACGGCGACCTGAAACAAGCACAACCAAAAGTTGAACGCCCAAACTCCGGAGAGTCCCAATTTACTTGAAAGGTAAATAAATACAATGGTGCTTGGCACTCCTCCGTTCCCCGAAACCCAAAGCACAACCACGGTAGTCGCCTGATCCTCACCAATATGGTTACAACCTCCTTGACAACTCCGGCTACAGTAAGAGCAACGGCACTTGTTTTCGCGATAAGCAGATACTCTGCAGAAACCTGCGCGGACAACATAATCAAATCTTCACAACGTTAGCCGCTATAGCTTCTAGCCTCAAACATCAAAATATGCAAAAGTCATTTCACTTTTGAGTGAAAATATATGATGTAGTTCCATATATCCTGAAGAAGTGTGACACCGAATATTTGACCTGACCAAATCCTCCCAGTGAAACTGCTGACAAGCATCTTAAGAACATTACCATGCAGAAAGCTAATCCACCACCGAGCAGCATAAGTGCACAACTTGACAACACATGCTCTGGAGTGTCGAAGTAGTGGGTTTCTCCAAACTTGCTCCAAGGCTCCAGTATCAAAGACAAAATCATGGACACAGCTGCCATGACAGGTGTCAAATAACTCATGACCGCGAATGGATTGTTCAAACCTGCGGAAGAAACAAAACACCATCAACGTTCTGCGCCTCAAAGTATAACTCATGGATGACTTATGGGTACATTGGCCCTCCTTTCTTACTGTTTAACAATCGGTTCTGGAACTGTTCACCAAGTCAAAAGGCCACACTTTTCAAGGCTTCTACTGCTAAGCATCCCCGGCCAGCTTATCAGACTGTAACGAAATGTCTTCAAGTACATTTAAACGAAACGAACCTTAAGCATACAGTCCGAGACAGGAGAAATAAGATTACCGTATTCCTCTTTCTGTGAGAGTCTCATCATTGTTTGTCCGCATCCATACCGAACCCACAACAAATTGAAACAGATACAGAGTTTAGCTCGGAGCACAGGATCCCAAGCAGTGCTCAGGAGAAACTGAAACGAGTAAATGTAGAAAGAAAACTGCAGAAGACAGATTATAACTGGACGACAGGAAGTACCTGCAACAGGAGCTGTGTCACAGTCCAACGAAATCCGGACATGATAGCAGCGGCCATGACAAGAATGAAGCCCGCGATATTAAACTCCGTTTCCTTAGCGACTGCAACCCTACCAGAGACGACTGTTCAGACACAACTCACTCCTAACTTTCTTCCCTGCTATGACACCTAACAAACATTCAACAGAAGAGTCTAAGATTGCAGCAGCATATACATCGTGGAAAGGATGACTTCCTTCAGCGTGGGGCTCCCTACAAGTATGAAAATTTTGGCATCAAAAACAATGACAAGCTTACAATCAATCCTCTCATACGATGTGCAGAAAAGTACCTGTCAACATAACTCCAGCCGAGATGACCAGCATGACTCCAAGCAGCTTGTAACTAGGTACTTCCAGTCTTTTTTTGTGGTACATGACAAATACGAAACCATCAGGGGGGTGATGAAATCGACTAAGACCGGAAGAGCCACAACCTCGCACGAGCGAATGCATGTATAATAAATGCCTTTAGATTAAATATGAAGGTGAGATAAGCGTTCACGACTTCAATGCCGAAATCGTTTTTACCTCCACAACGAGGAAAACAAGAACCTACTCGAGATATCAACGGACGTCTTGATACTAACTATATTCGTTATATGGTTCATTACCAACATAGATACTCACTTGAAAGCGAACGCAAAAAGGAGAAGAAACACCGGGGCACCAGACTTGCACTGCACCAAATCGAAGTCATCTACTGATTAGCACGCCCAAAATAAGCGCACAATGCGCAGCTGCAAGCATCTTGAAATTTAACTCTTGAAAAGCGGTGATGGAAACGGCTATCTATGAATCAGCCCTGGGACAAACTCACCATTGTCGCGAAGGTAACTGATATGAAGACTAGTGAAACGTTAGTGAGGTCGATATCAAGAGCTGTTGCTAGTGCTGTTGGTACAACTGTTACAGACATGTACCGAGAAACATGGTAAGTAGAGTGTGTGAAAGGAAACAAGTTTTTGAAATCAGACGCAAAGGAAGTTAAAAACGCAACACATCAACCATTAGAATATTTAAGCTCAAATTACCACGCAAACAGTAGTCCTTCCATGACATGCCGACTGTCGGATGTAACGAAGGTTTGACAAACCGAACCATGACAGTTGATATGACAGCTTGCATGGAAAAATGAATAGTGTTCATTAATAATGGAGCTGGAAAATGCCCCCTGTTCATTCCCAGAAGTACCTTGTTATACCTGTAAGCAGATCACAAACTAGTGTCAACAGCCTTACCTCATGCTTTGACCACAAACCAAGGCATCGGACAGTAAAATCACGACAACTTGACACCAGTTAAAAAAAGTAAAAAGGAAGGAGAGGATGTACCCTGTCGAATGACGCATGTTCATATTGTCAAACTCTCTTGAGCATTGCTAAATACTTATCTTAAGCATATGCAGTCAGCTAAAAGTGCAGAGAGAGCGAATACTTACAAGGTCAAAAGAGTGCTGAATATGTACCACACAAGAATCAGAATTAAAGTCTTCAAAATGAAGGATGGCAAGGATCTTCCTGCAAATGAGACGCTTCCTTCCACCGGCGAAATCTCGTCATCGTAGTACTTTCCAGCTTCTGGAGGTGTTAAAGGATCATATTTGCTTCTCAGGGCAATCTCATCTAATGAACCATTCCCTCTGTTATCTCTAACCAAACCGTCGGCTGCAGTCATCACTTGCATCCGCCGTTCAGCTTCCATTCTTCGATTCACTAGATCCTCAAAATTGTCCCTGGAAGGCAGCTCTATTGGCGAACCAAACCCGTTCGCAGCTACCTCCGGTGAAAGCACACTGCTTCTGTCCGACTCCGCATCATCTTGACCGGAATCGGCTGAGATGTCCTGTAGATCTAACGGGTACAGAGGAGCATTGCCCGCCACGGACTCGAGATAGAGAGCCTTTCTGCGTTGCTCTTGCTCCTTTGGGGAAGTCACCATTATCTTCAAAGCCTTTCCACCTCTTTTCGTACGCAGGCCATTGCCTTCTTTCTTGCCTTTGCTTCTTGGGAGGCCGCTCGAAACCTCCCTACTGGAAATAGCTCCCGGGGATCCTCCAGGCGATTCTCCTGGAGATCCTCCACTAGAGAGAGATACCTCTTCCAGATCTAGCTGATGCGAATACCTGTTCTCCAGTCCTCCAAATGAAGGTGACCTGTAGTTCATTTCATCCATACTATCGCTTGCTATACTCGAAATGCCTTCAGAATCCTCACCACCGTTCCCTTGCACTGGTTCCATACGCAATTCGATAAGTCCATCCGGCTCCATCGTGAGTCATAAACCTGCCCCCCGGAATATAAACGTTATCACTACGCCGACATTCGATTAAAATCTGAACAGCTCTCGCACGGCGGGGTTGCCGCAGTTGGGAAGGTCAATGCAACTAAGCACACAAAGAGGCCAAATCACAAGCACCCGAACAAAATTCTTCACTCTGCAAAAGAATCGAGGATGCCATAAGAATGAGGCACAACACTACGCAGATAATCCTTCCTTTTCCTGCATCCAAGTCCGCCTCGTTACTATGAACCGATCAGAACAATGATCTACGATCATCACCGCACTTCCGCGCTGCGAATATAATCGCAACCGTACGTGCCACAGACTTCCACGTTCTGACCATGGACCGGCCTCCACCTACACACGCAACATATATGAAGCAGAGCTCCTTGCCGTACCTCATACCGAAAAATCTCTACCCCGCTCGACAGACGGAACACACTCCATACTTACCTTATATCTGCATGAGTGAGCGTGAACGTCGAAGACCTCTCCATTACTCAATCCGAAAGTTAATCCGCTCCAGCATCGTAAACAACGCCACTATTCCAAGCGCGCGATGGCCAAAAGAGAGGACTCAGATGAGCATTCGAGTTCTGGTTCTAGCTCCAGCACCGGTCCATCCGCTAGCAACTCAATCACAAGAACCAGTTTCTGGAGCCCCACCTTCAACTCAACTGGCAGGATACCAATTTCAGCGGCAGCAGGCGGCCACAAGTAGAAGCGACAGACGCACGGTGAAAGAAGGGAGAGAACGCACCAGTCGTCGCCCGGTTTCAGTGAACGTCAAGTTCGGGTCTCACCCTGGCATTGCCCGCGATATCATGCAATCGCCGGGGGACGGGCAGACGGAGAAATCTACCGGGAGTTGGGAGTCAGGAGTCAGGGCCTTGAAGGCGCTCCAACTAAAGCTTCCTCCAGCACCGTCCCTCGTCCTCCTGGACACTGGTGGGAATAGGTCGACGCTGATTCCTCGCTATTCTAGGGATTCTGCAGCCAAATGTGCCCAGTTTCTAACTCATCCTTTTTGTGCCGTAAAAGGTTGACTTCCAAATTTGGGGCAGTGGGAACTTGGGAAGCGTCCCGCGACTTCCCGTTTCACTTCGCGGGCAGCCAGCCGGTCGGGGACGAAGTCTTATCTGAGGCACATGCTTGGACGACCTAAACTTCGGACTTGCTGAAAGTTTCTGCCCCGGTAGGTCATTTGGACCTGTGCATTATTGTTGCGAGGGAGGGTGTTAGCAGTACATAAAACGAATGACTGACCCGACCCACCAACCCTTTAATAATTATTCACCTTGCATCTTCTGCTTCTTGCTTGCACATGACGATGACGACCACGGCGGTGCCTTCTTCTGCCCCAGCTTTATCCAATTCCCCGATGCGCTTTTTGGGGTTATGTCTCCCCTGCCCCACCCCACCGGCCCCCCCCCCCCCCCCCCCCCCCCCCCCCCCCAACAAAAAGAAATTTGGCTATTGTGGGGAATTTTGTTCAATCTTTCTTCTAATGTTACTTTTACTTTTAACTATGGAACGGATGTAACGGATGAACGGATGTCCACCATATTGTAAAGCATCTGAGTGTAACCTCTATCTCAAATTCTAACATTTTGTTGATGTATAGTAAGAGTTTAATGAATGTATAACATTCCGGACATTCATTATCGTGACGTGTATTGTTTTATTTTCTATAGAAAATATCTCTTTGTGAACTAAATTTATGAGTAACATTGAAACTGCGGACTGAAGAATACGTTGTTCATTTAAGATGACGGATGTTGTAATAACATTGGTATATAATCAATATTCTTTTCAGACCAATAGTAAAACTTCTGTTGGATACGAGTTTATTTTCTGACTCGAAAGAATCTAATAATATACCAGGTGTAAATCACACGTCAAATCATGCACGAGGTCTCAAATAGATGAACAACTATGTGAAATGTCTACGTTGATGATACTATCAAAGTCACTAATAACATACGAGTACGATTAACGACTTCCATGAATGAAGATTTAAAATCAAGAAGTTGCATGTTCTCCAAAGAGATGATTGCGCATCTGGACTGCAGTCTTTCTAGAAAGAATGTTACTCTGCACACAATGCAATGTACTGCAGGGTCGGCTTGAGTAGAGAGCACGATCAGTAGATGAGTAGAGAGTAAAGTGGGTCTATGTAACACCAATCAATTTATGGGAGCATGAGACATCCGTCCACCTCTTATGGATTTAATGTGTTAAACAACATGCAATTTGCACTTAAAGAGTGAGTTTAGCCTGATGTGAGAGGTTAGCTAGCAGTAGTTTGTGCAATGAATAAGTCATATTATCATGCAGACACGACATTAGATCCAAACCACCTTCGTGCAAACTTCTTCACCGTGTTATGTTGATTGTCCAAATTGTTATCATAGATAATCACCCAATCTCCTTCAAGTAAAGACTTCGGACATAATTTATGAGTCTTGTCGAACCACTTTGTTTCTCCAATCGTACCTCCTGAGTAATTCCCGTGCTATTTCAAGATCCTCATGTATGGGCGAAGTGCTTCGACCGACGACGACTTGATGTTGGAGCCAACACCTCAACGGGGATGAGATGGTGACTTCGGTGGCTTCGGCAAGTCCGAGTACTCGAGATGATCGATGAGAGAACATCACGAGGAGTGACTTCGCGGAGCAAGAAGGCAAAGAGAACGACTACCGAGACTTCAGGTGAAGAAGCCAAAGATATTCAATCTCAAGCGAAGTCTTCTTCAGTTGAGATTGTTGGAGAGATGTGGCTGAGACAGAGTCAGGGGAATGCGAAATCTGAAGAGTTTATTCTGAGGAGACTACATTAAGGAGCAACTGAGTTGTAGGTGGAGAGTCCTCGGAAGAGACTTCGCACTTCATCTCAGCAGGATGAAGCGATGACTTCGACGCGCAGAGAAACAAGTATTGGGAAAGAGCTGCAGATGTTTGACCAGACACTGGAGTTTCTAAGTGATACAGCGCTACCAATCCTCGCTGAGTTGGACATGCAAAGACAAATCTACGAGGAGGAGGCGAAGGTACCATTGACGTTATCTGACCTTCGGTAGTACACTTTGGCCGAAAAAGATAGCTCGATGAGAAGGACCAACTCATGAAGAAGTTGGAGGCGTCTTGGGAGGACATGAAGAAGTTGACAGTGGAGTGTGATGCTCTGATTCAGACAAAGTCCGAAGAGCAAGTGAAGACTTCGCAGAACATCCAGGACTTGCAAGCGAAGTTGAACTTAATGACTTCATGATTTCATGACATGAAGTCAGAGAAAGATACATTGCAGGAGCAGTTAGCGACCAGGGATGAAGAAATTTGCGAAGGCTTCTGAGACAAAGATCACGATGGAGACGAAGATAGAAGAGCTTCAGGACAAAGTGGATGAAGTACTGACTTCGAACTTCGTCGCCGAGCTTGATTCATCAGAGAAAGAGCTTCTTATGCTACTTCGGACTGAGATGACAACAACACCAGATCCTTTAGCTAAGAGTAGGATAGTTAGAGTCGCGGAGAGAATAGTGCGTCAGATTCGTGAGCTTATAGAGACAATTAAACTGTCGTTATGGAGTATAGCTAGGACTTTGCAGTTAGGTATTGTAGAGACTTCGGTTTTGCCTACTAGCGGTTCACATCCTTCTTCTTAAGATGTGAGATCTGTCATCTGTATATGCGCTGTGTTTGTTATTTAGATTTTTTATTTTTTGAGTTTATAGAGCCATTGTGTGTTTGTCGACTTCGGAGGTTTACCTACGAAGCCTCGTAGTTTGTTGTGGTAGGAGTTAGTCTGGGTGACGAAGGCCTTCGCATGTTTACAACTGAAATCTGAGTAGGGGATTTGAGCCGAGACTTGAGAACAAATCAACATCTACGAAGTTAGTTTGCTACGAAGGAGTTTTAGGACGAAGTTGACCTTGGAAGAAGTTGTTCTTTTGGTGAAGACACTTAGGAAGAAGTTGAACTTCGTACTTCGGCGGTAGAAGAGTCTTCTTCGTCAGAGTTTCAGAGAACAGTAGCAGTAGAGATAACTTAGTGTGAAGATACTTAGTGTTTATGGTGTGAGAGGTTACATAGTGGCACTTCAGTAGTACTTCTCCGTTAAGACATTTTCATCCGTGGTTCTGTATCTTTGTTGTTTATCGTTTTCTTGAGGTCCCTGATCTGTTTAGTATATGTTGTGTTATTTGTCAGGATTATCAACTCTGTCTTGTTGGATAGACTTGAGTTTGATCTCTATCGAGACTGATTTTTGTCCGTGAGAATAAAAGACAATCATAAAGAATCACCTTTGTCACATATCTATTACTTTTGGATGATCTTTACTTGCATCTCTGTGGGTTCGATCCTTAAATTACTACTTTCGAGCATCTTTTGTTTTTCTTGTGTGTTACAATCTTTGACTTGATCTCTCAACTCAAGAATCACAACCAACTCAAAATTGTCGATCATCTTCGCATTGATCACCCTCACAAGCTCCATCTTTTCTTTGTACTCACGAAGATACATGAAAACATCTCTACCTTCAAATCTTCCACACCTATTCACAACAGCATGCAAAGTCTTTGTAGATTTTAACTCACCCCCTCCGACGATCGGATGTTGTTGAACCAAGGCCGCAAGCGTCTTCAGTATCTCAGCAGTATCCAGACCCGATGTTGTAGTTGCTACAGAAAACGTAGGTGCAGCTGAAGGTGCAACAATAGATGTTGATGCTACAGTCATAGAGACAGTAGCAACACTTTCGCTCTTGCGATCCATCTCTTCTTTGTATGAAAATCTCAACCTCCGTGATCAATCATCCCAAGATGACTCTCAGTGGAAGCACCAGATTTATGTCAAGGAGGTCCTTCTCGGGAAGGGTGGGTCTTCTGACTATGATCGTTTCATGCACCTACCATCTTGTTGCGCCAACGGAAGCTCTTGCTCAGTAGGTCACGAAATTTACTCCGCTAACTTGCAAATCACATCACAAGTTAGCGTCCATGCACAACTTACCTTAACTCTGTTTGGTCCGGACCGGAGCTGGACCGTCTTCCTAATCATCAAGCTCAGCATTCCCTAAGTCCAGACCTAGACCCGCCTAGGTCGTTCTCAAACATGAGCAAATCACAATATGACTTGGGGCGGACTTCTCATAAAGTCCAAGGTCCTAAACGGTGCCTCCAGCACACCTAGCGGTCCAACTGCCCTTGATGTTCGTTTGGGTCTAGGCTCCAGAACGGTGGTCTAACCCATCAACTCATTCCCTAGTCTTGCTCCAGCCCTTACATCGTTCCTAAGTCTAAACGTCCAAGTCTGGATCGAAACGTGCTTTGGAACCGGCCCAGCCATCACCTCATGCCCCTAGAGTCCGCTCGCCGAACCTTGGGGTCGGGTGACTCGTCCTGGCCCACCCAAGCATCGAGCCCCCCTCATATATACTTCTGGGGATCGGCGGCCCCGCCTTCCTCTTTGGTCTCTGAAAATTATATCACAACCTCATAACGAGTTCAACCATAATTCTCAGCTCGGAGGTCAATTCGAGGAGTTCTACATATCGATGGAAAGCTCTCGCCGAGACCTTTCCAATGATACCTTATTCGTCTCGAGATCTTATGTTGATCTCCGTCCATGACCTAAAATGTCACTAGAGCTCCAACACTATCATTTTTCGGAAACATGTGGTCCAGACCCAGACTAGAACTCTGTGGTTCGGCCAGCGTCTGAACCACGGTCCGTCTGCATCTCAGACCCACGTCTCAATCCCATGTCTCGGACCCACGTCTTAGACCTATGTCTAAGACCTATGTTTCGGTCCGTTCCTAGACTTGCCCCCTTAAGTCAGCGTTCGTCTGAGGTCTTCTTAGGGTAGGCCCTTATGTCCTAACCCAATGTTCCAACTTTGGTTTAGAGAACCACTTAGGGTTCATCTGATCCCGACTTCCCGGCCAAGCCGTTAAGTCTTACTCGTAGCGTTCACAACCTAGCGCAAGTCCACTAGGGTTCTATTGTTATTGCGTCTGCTTCCGATCTTGAGATTGAGGGTCGCGACACTCATCCTCACTTTGGAGGTTGATGCCTTCATCAACAATGATCTTTTAGTTAAAGTCAAGTTCAAAATGGGTAGCCAACCCTTTGGCACTAGAATTGCATTATGATAGCTAACATGCAATTCTTTTCTTGGCTTGAGTCTTAAGTTGTCGCTAGAACACTTAGAAAATTCCAACTAATCTCGGGAAAAGTCTTACCTTTTTGGCCAATCCTAAACAAAACTAGTTGATAATTTCTAAACATTCTACTTAAGACTCTAACTTGCTAACTTCTAAGTATTCACACCTACTTACGTGGTCCCCTGAAACTCATTTTTTGGTCGCAATCTGATTTGACTTAGACGCGCAATTAAGTTTACTTTGCAGTTAAAAAATTGCAAAGCAAGATCACCCCAAGCCCCAAGACAAGTACAAAAGTTCATACTTGCTTTGCCAACGCTACGGCAAACCTAAGTCTTGACATCAAGATTTAGTTTTGATTTAGATGCTTATTCAAACCAGCTCGCTTCCTTTGAGTGTGCTTCACTCCTCCTCTTGACAACATCCTAGGCATCTGATCAGAACTAGTCATAGCCATGCACTACCAATACACTTAGACAAATTTTCAAGAAACAAATTTTTTATTTTCACAAAATACAAGATAAAGCTACTAAGTCCATCGGCCCAAGTCGTCTCAAGTTGCTACTCGTTTGGTTCTTTCACTCCTCGCTGGAAGGAGATGTCCTCATCTTGCTAACGCCCTTGTTGTCCTTGTCGTCGTTTGAAGAGGTCCAATACTTCACTTGCATGTGTTAGCTCTTCCTCCGGCACCCAAGTTGCTCATTCAAATGGTATCCACGCCATTTGACCAAGTACTCCATCCGGTCAGATTTGCACCGCGATCGCAAAATGGTCTCGTATTCTGCTTCGCCTTGCACGACATCAGGTTGAGCCTGAGAACCTGTTTGCGCTCCGGTCGCAAATCATCCTTGAAGTATTTCTTTAATAAAGAAATATGGAAAGTCGGATGCAACTGCCACTCGAGAGGAAGGTCTAACGTATAGACATCTTCGTACGGATTCTTGACAATGGCAAAAGGTCCCGCAAACTTCTCTGATATTCTCTCCGGAAGGGTGAAGTCCTTCGTACTTCACCCACTTGAAACTTCACTTGCCGCCGATGCTTGTTTACCTACTTCGTGTAAGGTTGATGCGTCTTCACGAGGTTCTTCTTCACTCTCGCGCCGCTGCATTTCCGCCACCAACTCTTCAGCTGATGTTTGCCGTGTTCTTGGTCGTGTCGATGCAGAACTCTCTACAAGAGTCAAGTCAAGAGGTCCTTCTGGCTCACGTCCGTAAGCCAGTAAGCAAAGCGATTCGTTGTAGTAATATTCTGCAAGACTAAACCACTCCGCCCAATCACTTTGGTCCGCGCTCACATAATTCCTCAAGTATTGGTTCAGAACCGAGTTAACTCGTTCCGTTTGTCCATCCGTTTCGAGATGAAAAGCGGTACTGAATTTTAACTTAGTCCTCAACTTTTGAAACAAGTGTTTCCAAAAGACACTTGTGAGCTTAGAGTCTCGATCTGAAATATACTCCGAGGTAATCCATGTGAACGCCACCAAGTATCTAGGAACAACTGAGAAGTCGTGAATGTTGTTGTAGTATCCAAGATCGGTGCAAACTTTGCTAGTTTGATAAACCGGTCGACTATCACAAAGATTGCGTTGTATCCGTTCGAGTCAGATGGAGAGATGATGAAATCCATGCTAATGCTTTCCCAAGGTCTGGCTGGAATCAGCAAAGGATGAAGCAACCCCTGTTTCTTCTCATAAGAAACGCTGACAGATTACGCATGTTTTCACAAAGTGGACGACATCGTCTTTCATGTGGGGCCAATAAAACTTTTTAGCTATCACTGCTAAAGTGGACTTGTCTCCTTTATGGTCTGATAAGGGCACATCATGACATTCTTTGAGCAACTTAGTCCTAAGTTTTCCTTGTCCCACATAAAATCCAACTTTGCTTGAACATGAGTAAGCCATGTCTCAGCTGCATGTTTTGCAACTTCACTCTTCGCTTGAGCTGTTCTAGGTACTCTTTCGCTTGGTCATCATCCATGTAATCTTCACGTATTCGTCTCTCCAAGTCTGACTCCTTAGGATACATAGTTCGCAATATATGTGTTGACGATGAAAGATATTCCTCCTTGTGACTCAAGACGTCATGAACCACATTGTCTTTTCCCGCTTTGTGGATTAATTTCATATTCATGAGCGCTAAGATATCATGCCACCGTAGTTGTTTTGGTGTCATCCGATCTAGTGTTTCAAAGTACTTGAGTGAAATATTGTCAGTATACACTTGGGTTCTGTGAAGTCTCAAGTAATGCCGCCATTTCCTCAAGCAATGGACCACCGCAAAGAGTTCCTTCTCATGAGTCAATCATTGACTCTCCGTCCCAGATAACTTCTTGCTTTCGTACGCTACAGGTTTTCCATCCTACACCAACACTCCACCAATCGCATAGTCGTTTGCGTCCGTGTGTACCTCGAATGGTTTGTCGAACTCCAGTAGCTTCAAAACTGACGCCTTTGACAAAATAGATTTGATCGTCTGAAATGCATCATCCACCTCTTTGTCCAACTTACTTGTGCGTCTTTGTCCGTCGAGTCTGTCAGCGGCTTTGTGATCTTTGAAAACCCCTTCACATACTTGCGGTAGAACTACGCCAATCCTAAGAATCGTCGCATCCCTTTCACTGTAGTCGGAGGCTCCCAAGTCACAATCACGTCCACTTTCTGCATATCCGGACCGACTCCTTCTGCACTAATGACATGTCTCAAGAAGTTAATGTGTCCCAAACCAAATTCACTCTTGTCAACGTTGGCAAATAGCTTATGCTCCCGCAGCTTCGTCAACACCACCCTAAGCTGCTCCGCGTGCGACTCCAAGGTTTTGGAGTAGATCAAGATGTCGTCGATGTAGACGATGACAACCTCATCCATCTTCTCACGAAAAATTATGTTCATCAATGTAGTGAACCTCGAAGAGGCGTTGTAGAGTCCAAATGACATCACAATGAATTCAAACGATATGTATCTGGTTCGACAAGCGATCTTCTCAACATCTAGATCAGCTATCTGGATCTAGTAATATCCTGACTTCAAGTCTATCCTGCTGAAGTATTTTGCGCCCGCTATCCAATCAAACAAGTCATCTATCCTTGGCAAGGGATAATTAAACCGTCATCTTATTGAGTGCACGATAATCTACGCAGAGTCATAACTTCCCATCCTTTTCTTTGCAAAAAGAACTGGGGCTCCATAAGATGACTTACTGGTTCGAATATATCTCCGTGCTAATAGCTCACCGAGTTGTCTTTTCAACTCTAGGAGTTCCACCTGATTGAGTCGATAAGGGGCTTTGGAAGGTGGTTCTGATCCTGGCAAGACCTCGATCTTGTGATCCACCACCCGCCTTGGAGATAACTCAGCAGGTAACTCATCCGTCAAGACATCCTCAAACTCCTTAATCACTTTGCAAAGTACCTTCGGAAGTTTAGTCGCGTCTCCTGATGTTTCCTCTTGTCCGTCACCGTCATCAAATCTACAACCTGCATCAAACACATGACCTCGTCGTTGAAGTCCATCTGTTTGTCTTTGATCAAATTCACTGCAAAGTCGTCAATTTTCCGCGTCTTTCAGATCAGCCTCACTCCCAGCTTCCGCCTTTTAACTCTAACGTTCAACCTTAAAGGCTTCTGCCTAAGTTCCACTTCAAACCTGTCCAAGAAAGTGTTCCCCAAAACCATATGGATATCATCCATCTCGCACACCGTGAAATTTTCTATGAACTCCAACTTCTCACACGCAAATCATACGTCCAAGGCCACTTCTGAAGTTTAGTACGTCTTGCCCTTGACAAAGCGCACCTGAATAGTCTTACAAAGCTTTCTGGTAGACGAAGAACTTCCTTGGCCTGCCTCAAGCTCAGCGATACGTTTATCCTTGGAAACCATACCCTCCTACATGACTTCATCATCTTGATGAGTTCCACATACAAGGCTCATTGACTTCCCACGCTTGAATCGTTAGGCACCGTTGGCAAGACTCCATCTTGCTGCACCGGTGCCGCAGCTGGTATTGGACTCTCTTGACGTTGGGATGAAGGTTGAGGACAAACCTGCAAACACAATCACAAGTTAGCGTCCATGCACCACTTACCTTATCTCAGTTTGATCCGGACCGGAGCCGGACCGTCTCCTTAACCATCAAGCTCAGCAATCCTAAGTCCCGACCTAGACCCGCCTAGGTCGGTCCCAAAACATGAGCAAGACACAACATGACTTGGGACGGACTTCCCATAAAGTCCAGGGTCCTAAACGATACTTCCAGCACACCTAGCGGCCCAACCGCCCGTGATGTCCGCCTGGGTCTAGGCTCCCGAATGGTAGTTAATCCGTCGACTCGTTCCCTAGTCTTGCTCCAGCCTTTACATCGTTCCTAAGTCCAGACGTCCAAGTCTGGACCAGAACGTGCCTTAGAACTGGTCCAGCCATCATCTCATGCCTCCAGGGTCCGCCCACCGAACCCTGGGGTCGGGTGACTCGTCGTGGTCCACCTAGGCATCGAGCCCCCTCCCCCCCCCCCTCATATATACTTCTGGGGATTGGCGGCCCCGCCCTCCTCTTTGGTCCTTGAAAATTATACCACAACCCGATCCTGGTTCGGTCATAACTGCCAGCTCGGAGGTCAGTTCGAGGAGTGTTTATATCACTGGAAAGCTCTCGATGAGACATTTCCAATGATATCTCATTCGCCTCGAGATCTTACATGAAGCTCCGTCCACGACCTAAAACGTCGCTGGAGCTTCAACACTTAGTCATTTTTCCGAGAATCTGTGGTCCAGACCGAGACTCGAACCTTGTGGTCGGACCAGCGTCCGAACCACGGTCCGTCTGCGTCTCGGACTCACGTCTCGGACCTACGTCTCTGACTTATATCTCAGGCTTATGTTTTCGATCCGTTTCCAGACTTGCCCTCTTAGGTCAGCGTTCGTCTAGGGTCGTCTTGGAGTAGGCCCTTACGTCATAGCCCAATGTTCCAACCTTGGTTCAGAGAACCACTTAGGGTTCATCTGATCTCGACTTCCCAGCCAAGCCGTTCAGTCCTACTCGCAGCGTTCGCAACCTAGCGCAAGTCCACTAGGGTTTCGTTGCTCGCGTCTGCGCTCGATCTTGAGACCGAGGGTCGCGACACTCATCCCCACTTTGGAGGTTGATGCCCTCATCAACAATGATCCTTTAAGTTAACGCCAAGTTCAAAATGGGTAGCCAGCCCCTTGGCGTCCGAATTGCGTTCTGGTAGCTAACCCGCAATTCCCTTCTTGGCTTGAGTCTTAAGTTGTCGCTAGAACACTTAGAAAATTCCAACTAGTCTCGGGAAAAGCCTTATCTTTTTGGCTTACCCTAAACAAAACTAGTTGACAATTTCTAAACATTCTACTTAAGACTCTAACTTGCTAACTATAAGTATTCACACCTACTTACAAGGTCCTCGAAACTCACTTTCTGGTCGCAACCTGATTTGACTTAGACGCGCGACTAAGTTTACTTTGTAGAAAATCACAAAACAAGATCACCCCAAGCCCCAAGACAAGTATGAAAGTTCATACTTGCTTTGCCAACGCTACGGCAAACCTAAGTCTTGACATCAAAACTTAGTCTTGATTTAGATGCTTATCCAAACCAGCTCGCTTCCTTTGAGTGTGCTTCGTTCCTCCTCTTGACAACATCCTAGACGTCTGATGAGAACTAGTCATAGCCATGCACTACCAATACACTTAGACAAAATTTCAAGAAACAAAGTCTTTATTTCCAAATACAAGACAAAGCTACAAAATCCATCGGCCCAAATCGCTTCAAGTTGCTACTCGTATGGTTCGTTGTTTCTTCACTCCTCGCTGGAAGGAGATGTCCTCATCTTGTTAACGCCCTTGTTGTCCTTGTCTCCGTTTGAATAGATCCAATACTTCACTTGCGTGTGTTAGCTCCTCCTCTGGCACCCAAGTTGCTTCCTTCAAATGATAGCCACGCCATTTGACCAAGTACTCCATCCGGTTAGACTTACGCCGTGATCGCAAAATGATCTCTATCTCATATTCTGCTTCGCCTTGCACGACTTCAGGTTGAGGCCTGAGTACCTGTTTGCGCTCCGGTCGCAAATCGTCCTTGAAGTATTTCTTTAATAAAGAAACATGGAAAGTCGGATGCAACTGCCACTCGCGAGGAAGGTCTAATGTATAGACATCTTCGTGCGGATTCTTGACAATGACAGAAGGTCACGCGAACTTCGATGAAAACTTCACCGATGTTTCCTTTGGAAGCGTGAAGTTTTTCGTACTTAACCATACTTCTTCGCCCACTTGAAACTTCACTTGTCGCCGATGCTTGTTTACCTACTTCGTGTATCCTTGCTGCGTCTTCTCGAGGTTCTTCTTTACTTGCTCCTCGCGCCGCTGCATTCCCACCACTAACTCTTCAGCTGATGTTTGCCGTGTTCTTGGTCGTGCCGATGTAGAACTCTCTGCAAGAGTCAAGTCAAGAGGCCCTTCTGGCTCACGTCCGTAAGTCAGCAAGAAAGGCGATTCACCGGTTGCCGAATGCTTCGTGGAATTGTAGCAATACTTCGCAAGACTGAGCCACTCCGCCCAATCACTTTGGTCCGCGCTCACATAATTCCTCAAGTATTGGTTCAGAACCGAGTTAACTCGTTCCATTTGTCCATCCGTTTCGGGATGAAAAGTGGTATTGAATTTTAACTTAGTTCCCAACTTTTGAAACAAGTGTTTCCAAAAGGCACTAGTGAACTTAGAGTCTCGGTCTGAAATAATACTCCGAGGCAATCCATGTGAACGCCACCAAGTATGTAGGAACAATCGAGAAGTCGTGAACGCTGTTGCAGTATCCAAGGTCGAAGCAAACTTCGCTAGTTTGCTAAACCGATCAACTATCACAAAAATCGCATTGTATCCATTCGAGTCAAGCAGAGAGGTAATGGTCCATGCTAATGCTTTCCCAAGGTCAAATTGGAATCGGCAGAGGATGAAGCAACCCTTGTTTCTTCTCATAAGAAACGCAGTTCGCTTGACAGGTTACACATGTTTTCACAAAGTGGGCAAAATCGTCTTTCATGTGGGGCCAATAAAACTTTTTAGCTATCACTGCTAAAGTGGACTTTTCTCCTTTATGGCCTGATAAGGGCGCATCGTGACATTCTTTTAACAACTTGGTCCTAAGTTTTCCTTGTCCCACATAAACCCGACTTTGCTTGAACATGAGTAAACCATATCTTAGCTGCATGTTCTGCAACTTCACTCCTCGCTTGAGCTGTTCCAGATACCCCCTCGCTTGATCGTCGCCCATGTAACCTTCACGTATTTGCCTCTCCAAGTCTGACTCCTTAGGATACATAGCACGCAAAATCTGCGTGGACGATGGAAGATATTCTTCCTTGCGACTCAAGGCGTCAGGAACCACATTGTCCTTTCCCGCTTTGTTGATTAATTCCACATTCATGAGCGCCAAGGTATCGTGCCACCGTAGTTGCTTTGACAAAATAGCTTTGATCGTCTGAAACGCATCATCCACCTCCTTGGTCCAACTTATCTGTGCGTCTTTGTCCGTCCAGTCCGTCAGCGGCTTCGTGATCTTTGAAAACCCCTTCACATACTTGCGGTAGAACTACGCCAATCTTAAGAATCGCCGCATCTCTTTCACTGTAGTCGGAGGCTCCCAAGTCACAATCGCGTCCACCTTCTGCATATCCGAGCCGACTCCTTCTGCACTAATGACATGTCTCAAGAAGTTAATGCGCTCCAAACCAAACTCACTCTTGTCAATGTTGGCAAACAATTTATGCTCTTGCAGCTTCGTCAAGATCACCCTTAGCTGCTCCGCGTGCGACTCCAAGGTTTTGGAGTAGATCAAGATGTCGTCGATGTAAACGATGACGAACTCATCCATCTCCTCACAAAAAATCATATTCATCAATGTAGTGAATGTCAAAGGGGCGTTGTAGAGTCCAAATGGCATCACAACAAATTCAAACGATCCGTATCTGGTTCGACAAGCGGTCTTCTCAACATCTGGATCAGTTATCCGGATCTGGTAATATCCTGACTTCAAGTCGATCCTGCTGAAGTACTTTGCGCCCGCTAGCCTATCAAAGAGATCGTCTATCCTTGGCAAAGGATAATTATTCTTCACCGTCATCTTATTGAGTACACGATAATCTACGCAAAGTCGTAACTTCCCATCCTTCTTCTTTGCAAAAAGAACTGGGGCTCCATAAGATGACTTGCTGGTTCGAATATATCCCGCGCTAACAGCTCACCGAGTTGTCTTTTCAACTCAAAGAGTTCCACCTGATTGAGTCGGTAAGGGGCTTTGGAAGGTGGTTCTGATCCTGGCAAGACCTCGATCTTGTGATCGACCACCCGCCTTGGAGATAACTCAGCAGGTAACTCATCTGTCAAGATATCCTCAAACTCGTTAATCACTTCGCGAAGCACCTTCGGAAGTTTAGTCGCGTCTCCTGATGTTTCCTCTTGTCTGTCACCCGCCATCAAATCTGCAACCCGCATCAAACACATGACCCCGTAGTTGAAGTCCATTTGTTTGCTTTTGATCAAATTCATCACAAAGTCGTCAATTTTCCACGCCTTTCGGATCAGCCTCACTCCGAGCTTCCGCCCTTTAACTCTAACGTTTAACCTTAAAGGTTTCTGCCTAAGTTTCACTTCAAACCTGTCCAAGAAAGTGTTCTCCAAAACCGCATGGATATCATCCATCTCGCACACCATGAAGTTTTCTGTGAACTCCAACTTCCCACACGCAAATCGAACGTCCAAGGCCACTTCAGAAGTTTGGTACGTCTTGTCCTTGGCAAAATGCACCTGAATAGGCTTGTCTGCCTTGGAGGTAGACAAACCCAACTTCTTCACCAACTTTGGACTTATGAAGGAGTGAGTCGCTCCTGTATCCACAAGAAAAGTAACATCACGGTTAGCAACCTTGGCTTTTAGAAACATCAATCTCGACATCTTCTTCATGGTTCTCAAGGTCATAGTCATCTGTCCCTCCAACAAGTCCTTTGCAACAAACGCATTCATGCTACAGTTACTAATCTTAAGTTTCGTGCACCCCTTAGCAATATGACCCACCTCGCCACAGTTGTAGCAAGTAAACTTAACGCCATTATCCTTCTGAGGTGTTTGCCCCTTAGGTTTCGATCCTGTTTGCTGTCGCTTTGCTACCGAGGCAGAAGTATCCTTCCGATCCTTCTCACCCCCATCCCATTGTCGCTTGAAGCCTTTGTTCTCTTTCTGGAACTTGTTCGTGCTACGTGGTTTGAAAGGTTTTTGCTGCTGGACTTCATCGTCTCCAATTCGCTCCGCTACCTTCAAAAGTTCGGCACATGTCTCCGGTAGCTTCGGCATCCGAAAGAGAGTCTTCTCCGAGCTAGACTTGAGTCCCCCAGTGAATATACATATTCTGGTCTCCTCAGTCCACTTGGAGAACGAGTCTAGTTTGACACTGAACTTGCGCACATAAGCACTTAAGGTCCCCGTCTGCTTCAGTCTCACCAACTCAACACCATCCCGAATCCTTTGATACTCCGGAGTGAATCGTCCCGTGAGCAACTCCTTGAACTCCTTCCAACCAAGCGCCGAGACGGTCAAGGTATGCTCATCCATGTATGCAGTCCATCAGAGAAGCGCATGGTCCTTCAGGAACGTAACCGCCGCTCTCACCTTGTCTGACTTCTTCGTCTGTTGTGCCTCAAAGTATAGATCCAACTCAGTTAAGAAATCCTTAACCTTACGAGCCCGTCCTATACCTAAAAACGAGGTCGGCAAATTCGTCTTACAAAGCTTCCTGGTAGACGAAGAGCTTCCTTGGTCTGCCTCAAGCTCAACGATATGTTTATCCCTAGAGGCCATACCCTCCTGTATGGTTTTCATCATCTTGATGAGTTCCGCATACAAAGCTCTTTGACTTCCCGTGCCTGAATCGTTGAGCACCGCTGGCAAGACTCCATCTTGCTGCACCGATACCGCAGCTGGTACAGGGCTCTCTTGATGTTGGGGCGAAGGTTGTCGGTTGTCGTCTCTTGACTGTGTCTCGAGGCTAGCTCGAGTCGATTTGCTCCCGTTAGCCGCTCCTCGTTTCTTGGTCTTCCTCTTGGAACTCTGTCTGTCGTCGGCCATCGCTCCAAGTGTTCACCTAGAAATTCTTATCCGCTTCGTGTCTCGCATCCTTCCTCAAGCGTCCAACCTTCAACCGCTACCTCAAGTTCTCGCTCACCGAAGCGTCGGCTCTGATATCACTTTTGGCGCACCTACCGTCTTGTTGCGTCAGCGGAAGCTCTTGCTCAGTAGGTCGTAAAGTTTACATCGCTAACCTGCAAACACAATCACAAGTTAGCGTCCATGCACCACTTACCTTATCTCAATTTGATCCGGATCGGAGTTGGGCCGTCTCCTTAACCATCAAGCTCAGCAATCCTAAGTCCCGACCTAGACCCGCCTAGGTCGGTCTCAAAACATGAGCGAGTCACAACATGACTTGGGGCGGACTTCCCATAAAGTCCAAGGTCCTAAACGGTGCCTCCAGCATACCTAGCGACCCAACCGTCTGTGATGTCCACTTGGGTCTAGGCTCCTGAATGGTAGTCTAACCCGTCGACTCGTTCACTAGTCTTGCTCCAGTCTTTACATCGTTCCTAAGTCCAGACGTCCAAGTCTAGACCGGAACGTGTCTTAGAACCGGCCTAGCCATCACCTCATGCCCCCAGAGTCCGTCCGCCGAACCCTAAGGTCGGGTGACTCGTCGTGGTTCACCCAGGCATCGAGCCCCCACTCATATATACTTCTGGGGATCGGCGGCCCAGTCCTCCTTTTTTGTCCCTAAAATTATACCACAACCTGATCCTGGTTCGGTCATAACTTCCAGCTTGGAGGTTAGTTCGAGGAGTGTTATATATCACTGGAAAGATCTCAATGAGACCTTTCCAATGATACCTCACTCGCCTCGAGATCTTACGTGGAGCTCCGTCCACGACCTAAAACGTCGCTGGAGCTCCAACACTTAGCTATTTTTCCGAGAATCTATGGTCCTGACCCAGACTCGAACCCTGTGGTCGGACCAGCGTCCGAACCACGGTCCGTCTGCGTCTCAGACCCACGTCTCAGACCCGCGTCTCAGACCTACGTCTTAGACTTATGTTTCGGTCCGTTCCCAGACTTGCCCCCTTAGGTCAGCGTTCGTCTGTGGTCGTCTTGGGATAGGCCCTTAGGTCCTAGCCCAATGTTCCAACCTTGGTTCAGAGAACCACTTAGGGTTCATCTGATCCCGACTTCCCAGCCAAGCCGTTCAGTCCTACTCGTTCACAACCTAGCGCAAGTCCACTAGGGTTCCGTTGCTCGCGTCTGCGTCCGATCTTGAGACCGAGGGTCACGACAACGTGCCTTGGAATTGGCCCATCCATCACCAGAGTCCGTCCGCCAAACCCTCAGGTCGGTTGACTCGTCCTGGCCCACCCAAGCATCGAGCCCCCCTCATATATACTTTTGGGGATCGGCGGCCCCGTCCTCCTCTTTGGTCCTTGAAATTTATACCGCAACCCGATCACAGATTCAGTCATAATTCTCAACTATGAGGTCAGTTCGAGGAGTTCTACATATAATAGAAAGCTCTCGCCGAGATCTTACGTGGAGCTCCATCCATGACCTAAAACATCACTAGAGCTCTAACACTTAATCATTTTTCAAAAACCTGTGATCTAGACCCAAACTAGAACCCTGTGGTTCGAACCAGTGTCCGAACCACGGTCTGTCTGCGTCTCGGATCCACATCTCGATCCCATGTCTCGTACTTATATTTTGGTCCATTCTTAGACTTGCCCCCTTAGGTCAGCGTTCGTCTAGGGTCGTCTTGGGGTAGGCCCTTATGTCCGAACCCAATGTTCCAACCTTGGTTTAGAGAACCACTTAGGGTTCATCTGATCTCGACTTCCCGGCCAAACCGTTAAGTCCTACTCACAACGTTCACAACCTAGCACAAGCCACTAGGGTTCTATTGTTCGCGGCTGCGTCCGATCTGGAACTGAGGGTAGGGACAGATCGACTGCGGGTAGAGATACAGACTGAACAAGAAAATAATAAGCTTAGCGGTTGTACACGTAGGCTTGAGGTGTATGTTGTGTGGATCTGCTGGTGGAGCAACACGTATGTTGGTGTTTGAGAATTATTCGAAAGATTGACACATGTCGTGTTTGACTCCACCTCTTAGTGTTATTCCTTTTGGAAGGGAGGTTTGCCTCAGTGTATATAGTAAGGATAGCTGATTATGGTATGGATTGCAGATAGGTGACTAACGATGAGACGATGTAGCACCCGCCTCTTGATCCTTGCATCCACGAAGGTGTATATCACATAGTTGGGATATGAGACTATCTAGAGTTAGAGAGACCTAATCGTCAGTTAAGGGAGCGATTGTGATACACTTGTGTATGTGTATGACATCGTCCATATGTTATGTGTGTGTGTGATGTACCCCTGACAGCGATATATGTTTTGTAACAATGTGTATGCGCACGACAGTTGTCACGTCAATTTAACACCTCTGTTAGGTTGACCAAATGCATAGCGACTAGTCCCGATTAGTGCCGTTAGAGCAGATTTTTGGACTAGCCGCACTAGGGGTATACTTCGCAGATAAGGCTTGTAGACTTCAGTTGTTCGAGTTGAGCCTTCAAGCTCCTGGTTATGATAGATAGTTTGGTGAGTGTAACTTGGATTCTCTTGTGCATAGAGTGGGTGTGGCTCGACTTTAGTGTTTGTGTATTGTCGGTTGGCATGGTGGAATGAATACCAATTCTTATTATTGTGATACACGTGTGTATGTGTATGACATCGTTCAAGTGTTACGTGTATGTGTGGTGTAGTTCTGGCATGACGTTTGTTGTGTAACGATGTGTATGCGCGCGACAACTTGGCATGATTTCTGACTATAACATACATGATATAGCTATGTTACGATGGATTGACTACATACCAGTCCATGAACCTCAAGTTGATGCATATCAGCGAGAAGAGAAACATGTTCGTTGACACGTTATCTCGAGCTCACTTTAAGAGATAATGCGACGTGACAGCTGAAAAAAGAGAAGATGTAATGGAAGACTCTCCAGCTGTTGAATCCTAAGTGTCAACAACTTCTCTCTGTTCAGCTCGTCTTCTCATGCTGGAAAGCTCAACTCAGAATATTCTCTTTTGTCAGCATGATGGATTTTTTACACAATCAACTCAATCGGCGTGTACCTCGTTATTCTATTATGTGCTAATATGTCAACCCACGATGCGAAAAGAAGAAGTCTTGGTCACTCTTTGTTTCCCTCTATAAGCTTTAACTATAGCTTTGACAATTGACTGATATCCTCTCTCGCTTTGGATTCCAAGCTTTGCGTACCAAGTCGTAGCCTTGGTACGCAAAGCTTCCTTCGATGAAGTTGGAAAATTCTTCCCTCGCAATGACCAAGTATCTCATGCTCCAAAGTCTATAGGCATAATCATCAAGTCTAGAACTCATCAAAAAGAATCTTTGATCAAAATTGACACTCGATGCATGAATTAACAAGCTGAGCCACATCTCGTTACAAGCCCTTCCCCATGTATCTATCTTTGATCTTCATGTATGTCGTCCATATTTCTCGATGTCTTGTCCATAGAGTGTGATGAAATCTTTTTAGTTGCTTCTTTTGTCTTCGAATTGTCCACCACTCGCAAAGATATTCAATCTTTTCTCTTTGCACGCTTCCACAAGTATTCATCCTTCAACAAGTAACCATACGCCTTCTGCCAAATCCTCTTGAACTCTTTTTCTGACCGCTCTTCTTTCTTCTTGAGAGTACTCAAATACTTCCCCAATCTCTTACAAAGATCCTTCATACAACTCTCGTCTAAAAGACTATATATATATGCTTGCATGCATGCTTTGGCCTTCAAAAGCGAGTGCATAAACTTCAATGTCTTCTTCTCTTGACATCGACAAATTCATCCCTCGATAGAAGACTACGGCGAAGGCTGCGAAGTACATCACTCCACCATCGTCGAAGATATTGTGCAACTTTTGTACATGCACGATGTCGTGATGAGAGTTTTTCTGGGAGAGATGGAACCTTCTGACTGTGATATGATCGTGAAGACTGTGAAAGAAGTTGACTGTTTCTCACAAATTCGTCTTAAAGTCATCTTCATGTTAAGCAGGGAGTAAACTTAAATAATAAGGTTACTTCAATTATATAGACACATCATTAACTTAAAACTTTTGAAAAAATCTCCAGACTTGCAAATTGTGGACACCACAAGTCTCCTCCTTGACTTCTTCTTGTCTCAATGACCCATACTTGGTCAATTGAGTCTTCTTCAAATCTCCCTTGGACACATACAAGCAGTAGAAGAAAAGGGTGAGATGTCCTCCTACTGGGGTGCCCAAATAAGTTAACTCAGCGTGGACATAAGTGCGGAAGAAGGCAACCTCATTTGACGACCTCTCTTGCCCAATCTGCTTCTTGGAACTCCACATCCTAGTCTCCAAGGTATCAAACCTTTTGAGTTTTTTCCTTGGAGAAAAGGTGAAGGTAAAGCTTCCCCAGAAGACGCTTCTTCAACTCTCGGTAGGCTTCCACCTTCCAACCATTCCTTCCATGTCGATTCCAAGAAGAGGCAGGTAGTACTCTCAAGTATATGCCATTTCTTTGAAATGATCGTTGAAATCTTCCTCTTCTTCTGCTCGTTATCATAGTTCTCTAATTCAGGTCGGTGGAATGCTCTTCGTCACCATTCCACCG
This sequence comes from Asterella californica, assembly GCA_036924285.1. Lineage (NCBI taxonomy): Eukaryota > Viridiplantae > Streptophyta > Marchantiopsida > Marchantiales > Aytoniaceae > Asterella > Asterella californica. The sequence continues at coordinate 3,724,424 of JAYKYS010000013.1, forward strand.
TCCATTCCTCTAGCGATCTCTGTCTTGATAGGTACATGGTTTCGAGGGGGTAGAGCTGCCCAGACCTCTTCCAGCAGACCTTGGTCGACGAGATTCCAATCTTCGCAAAGAAGTCGAGGTCCAACTCCTTGATGAAAGGTTTGGCCGCGATCAGCTCCGCTTGTGATAGCACAAGACCTCGAGGATGCATCGTCATTTCGAAGCTTCTGTTACGCTATATCACACATGCTTGCTTTGAGATTAAGGCTCAGTCCTTACCAGGCCCTCACAGTCCAGCTTCTACTCTCATAAGACAGCTACTCTGTCTTTCCGGAATTCTAGGAGTACTTTCTCATTGCATCACGTCTTCCGATCTATATCTACGCAATTCTAACTAAGCAACACATCTCATGGATTCCTCAGAAGACAATCCGTCTTGCAATTCATCCTCTTCCTAACAGAAGATGAAGAGATATTTGAGAAGCGAGTCATAAGAATCGATCATAAGAAGGTGGTGGGCTCCTACGATGATAGTGGTCTCTAGGAAGACTCCTGAGACAGCTTCTGGTTAACCGACGTCTTCAAAAGACTTCTCGCATCTAAGCTTCTGATTATTGGTCTCACCTGTCTTCAGCTTCTTACACGCAATCTATCCTCACAACAGACACTAAACGTTTGCACTCTATCTTTCGACTCCTCATCTCGCATACGCTCTCAAAAAAAAAGCTTGTTGCGTAATGAGAAGACATGACTCTTGACATTGCTTTTACCAGCAAGACTTCTCACAATTCTCATCTAAAGTTGAGAAGAAGAAGAAACATGCTGCTATGGATCACACAGAAGAGATCCGTAGAGGACCCTCACATCTTCTCACGCATTCCATCAGTCTTTTCAATCTTCTAGCTCTCTAGGAAGATGTGGATTTGGGAAGTCATGAAGCTTGGGAGGCACTGACCTGATTCTCAATTTCTTGCTTCTCGAAACAATTACCAACTCTCAATTTCATTCTGGATTCACATCAAGCCTCTCTCAAATCAATTCCAATCCAATCCAAGTTACTTGATGTGAATGAAATTCAGCTTCTGGAAATATTCTGACATTCAAACGAGTCTTCTATCCATGGATTCGGGACAGAAGCACAACGGGGTAGGGAAATTGATGGACAAAACAAAGATTTCGAGACAAGGAGAGAAGAAGATCAAATTCGATTCTTCAGGAAGAGATTGAGAAGAGGACTATCAAAAATTGGATAGCGCTTCCACGTCCAATTCTCGCATGAGAAATTTCAAGTGAAGGGAGGGATAGATAGACTTCCTGCAAGCAATCGAGGAAGCGAGGAAACATAAGAAAGCGAGAATTAGCCGCAGAAGAGAAGAAAAAAAGAAGCGAGAAGAACCTTAGTACTACGCTTCCAATCTCTGATGTCTTATGCTCCAATCTCTGATGTTTTCTGTGCGTACTAATTTGATTATGCTCACGATGATTTCGCCTTGCTACGATCTTGCTCTCGCATTCGACTTTGAGCTGTTATCTACAATCCTGAAGCTTCCGATCTTCGATTGTCAGAGACTTCCAATCTTTGATTCTCTTAGAAACTCTTGCCTCCTTCTCTCTCAAAGAAAAAAGGTATGATGCTGCTGTGTCTCTTCTCCTGATAGTTTCTCTGTTTATTCCTCGCATTTTAGGTAAGTGTTCTATTAACTCTAGTCCTACTCACTATGGAGGTGGTTGTCCGTTAAGTTCACCAAAACACCTACTGGTTCATCCAGTTGATGCAAGGTTAGTACTTCTGGCAGTTACAGTCATAGTCTTTTTGAGAAAACTTCAACACTCTGTCTTCTGGATCCCGTCTTCTGATTTCGGAAGAAGTTGACCTCTTCTCACAAATTTGTCTTAAAGTAATCTTGCTATTAACAATAGAGGAAGTCTTCTGAAATCCGAATGTTATAAACAACATCAAGTTGTGAAACTTGTGGTAACTGATTCTGTATGAGGGTTATTTCAATCGTGGTGGCATCAAAAATACCAAACAATACGTGAACAATCTTCAATGCTGAACCTCATCAAATTCTCCAACTCTAAACTCCTAAACTTACAAAGAATCGACGAATAAGCATACTGATCGATCAAATCAAATATCGTTAATTTCACAGTCTTGTTATTCACAAGCAAACGTGTACTACTAGCTTCTCGTCTCTTCTCTTCTCTATATAACATCGACTGAAAACTCAACCAAACCATTATTAGCTTCACACGAACTTTTCAACGAACAAACATGATGCAATTATCCCTTATCGCTCTTCCAATAGATTGAAACTTCCCGACGCCAAACTGGAATTCTACATGAATCCATTGTACGAAGGTCGATCACTCACACTTCCTACTTGCTGCGGAACACATCTTCACAATACATTTCGGAAACCTACACATGCATAATGTCATGCCACAAGTAACTCCATACAAGAACATCATAATACAGTAAAGCTCGAGACTAGAACAATATACACCAGACGCGGACACTGCTATCATATTTATGAAGTTCCGGCAGAAAGCCCTCTACCCCGTACAGGAATAAAGTTTGGTCTCGAATGTCTGGCAGATGCGAGAATATTCTGTAAAAGGCCAATAAAATCGCCTAACTTTTTACATGTTACTGCCGGTACACACCATGAAACCGGTCGCGGCTCGATACATTATATCACTGTTGATCTGCTGATCATTTTGATATGCGACTCGACGTATACGGACAAAAATCGAAGGAGATAATACAAACCCCATATTCGCAGATACGTGCGACAGATGCAGATTTTAGCACGTACACCTAAAAATTAACAAGGCTAGGGGCCGCCCGTAGCCTTTAAACTCAAACTCGGGGTTTAAGGCTCCACGATTTGCTGTAACCTCGGGTGTGCAGTACCTCTGTGCCTCAATGCTAACGCGAGAAAAGTTAAGAGGGAAACCTTGTCCCAATTGAAATGGCCGTAGTACAACCATGACTACCGCCTTCACACTAGTCTTAATCGTATCCAGCACTCACTTTAAGAGTTACATACCCCAGAGTTTTTACTGGAGTCAGTATATGTGTAACTATTGCTGGAACTATCTGCTAAAAACCTGAGAACATTGCTTTCTGCGTTGTGTAACATCATCATCAACCCAGAACCTCTTTCACCAACGAGATGTCAGCGTTGGTAAGGTGACTAGTTGATGAACACGGGCCAATTAACAGAACAGTATAAGCCCTTTGCCAGGACATTCAAGTATAGAAGCAAGTAACAGATGAATAACTGTAGAAGTGGGGGAGATGTGTGATGCAGACAACTATTCACGCACTTTCAAGCTCCTCGCAACTCTGCCACACCCCACAATATTACTCTCTTAATCACGGCCTGACTTTGATGCAACGATAGGGCAATTTAAAGTCAAACCCTGTGTTCTTTCACAGCAGAAGAGCACAATCGATGCAGTTGCAGGGAATGAGGTACCGCTCCAGAGAATATGGTAATCATATTCCTGAATCACTGCATCACGGTGATCAAATGATACATCCTTAATCATATTCCTGAATCACTGCATCACGGTGATCAAATGATACATCCTTACCAACGTGAACAGGCTGATCTCTCATTGTACATCATGAAGACATCTCAGATAAAAGGGCTCCGACCCTTTTCAGTCGACGTATTCACGCGCCAGTATTGACCCAGTTTCAGCAGAATCTTCCATCTTAACTCGGACTGAACTGACAAAACAATTCTTTCTCGGTTCACCCGAGCCAGTTTCACAATTCGCGTCCCTACTACGGTTTCCTCACAAGTGTGGGGCCATGACAGGAGAAAACATGACGTCGGCACTCTTTCCTAATAGAATAAGGATGTGTCTACTGTCAATATAGAGGCAAACAACTCGCAACGCAAGATTCTCTCCGATTGTTATCAACCAGAACCTCATTTTCGACACTGTACTTCTGCCCTGGACCCAACAGTATGTGATCATGGCAGTCGTCGATGCGAACTGTCACGCTCACATATGCTACCATATTCTTCTCTATTTGCTACAAAGCTTCATAAGAGCTTCGGAATTCTGCTTGAACTGCATGATAACCTTATTTGATTCACCTAATGGAGCTCTTTTGCTAGTCCTGGCATGTCTTCTTCAATCCGCCTCATTTACTTTGAGCCCATGACTGCATCAGAATATCTCAAGGCAGGACAGCGCCACTGCGTAGCTGTCCTTCATGTGGGGAAAATCTATATCAAGGATAAGCCAGCAGGGCCTCAACAGTCGCACTGACCAGAAGGGTGCGGTCCCAAGGAAGTGCCACGACACAAAACTTGGCAGAGTAAGCAGCGTGACCTCCAGCCAAAGGTTTACATATTGACCTCCTTGGGGCGACAGACGCACGGTCAACTTGATGAATCATGTGGGATCTTTCCCACCAGACAAAGGAATGAGCAAACGCAGGATGAACTATCTCAGCCAAGGCTCCAGAAGGGTCTCCATTTCTGCTGAGGCACGAACTTGTTGTGGTCCTAGACCGTTTACACCAGGTCTACCACGGCCACGCAACCAAGGCCAGCACATGTCCAGCAATCCTTGCACCCGAAACTCACGTCCCTGGTCCAATTCCTCAAGTGCCCTAGTCATGTCTTCCACTCTAAGACGCAAGTCTGTAGCCCGTTCGTCAGCAATCTGGAGAGATCTTTCAGCAGCGTTTCGAGCAGCAATGGCGGCCATGGCCATTTGTTCTTTAGAGCTGACCTTACTGTTGGCCTCTTCTACCATTTCTTTCAGCTCCGTAATACGCTCATTCAAAGTTTCAGTCTGTTCAAACACCCACCCAGCACGTCCCAACACAGCAACGTTTAAACCCTGCTACGGAGAACAACCCATAAATTACTCATGGCAATATTATATAGTGGCGAAACATGTTACTGGGCTATGTTCTTTCCACAGCAGACCTGCTGAGCTTCTGAAGACCTTGGAATGTATACAGCAGAGTACGTGGATATAATCCAGACAAAACCGCAACAGGTAATCCAACTTCCCTTTTGACTACTAAATAACTAACAGTACAAAGTAAACAACCGCTAATACTTCACAGACTAGGAACATCAGCCCTAGCACAAGCCTGGTATGCTTCTGAACAGCTGCTCAGACAACATTCTTTACAATCTAAAAGATTCCTTTTATCTACATTCTTGGCTCATTTCTATTCACTACCAAGTTAACACATACAAGCTGAAGAGACCATGCGTCTGTCATCGCCGTGGAAGCAGGTGCATTTCTTCTAAGCCGTACTGTGCTCCTACGCAGACTTTTAAGAGGATACAGAATATTTCTTGCCTTTTCTTCTCGCTTAGTGATTTTTCTGTGTAAGCCGATAAGTTTCAGCTTATCAATTCATGTAAGATCGTAAGCTACTTCGACGAACTGAGGTATCACATATGCAGCCCTAATATCTGATGCACAAACATCTTCCAAATTCTTACCTCTTTATTGCGTTTCTCTAGCTCCTCTAAGACTGCTGCTCCTGCAGCAGCTTCTGCAGTAGCTGCCTCTTTCCACCTGGAAATTTCCTCTTCAGCTGCTATGAGTTCGTTGGTATAAGTTTCAATCTACAGATGAACAGAGCAGGTCAGACAGGCAGAAGTCAACACTAGAATGACCTACAGACAGAGACCCTTATCTCGTTAACCAGCCTTCCGTATCTATTCTCTTCGATGAACAAGGTTACGTGACTTCGTATAAGGTGACGAGTGTGAAGATATTATGTTGTACATGAGTATATAGCGATATATGCGTATAGCAGCACAAATACGAAAGCTATCCACATACACTTGAAGGTAACCCGTGAAATCTGAACCCAGAGAAGTATATAGCCAGTATGTTCTACATGAGTAAAGTAGTTCAACGTAAAAAGCAATTTCCCAAACGAGTGAAGATATACGGACTTACATGTTCCTTCGCATCCTTCTCCAACTCCTGAATGTAAACCGTCTTTGCAGCAAGCTCCTTGGCTTGATTCGATATCGCCAACTGTAATCTGTCAGCTTCAGCTCTGCACACGTATAACGATGTCCTTACAATCTAACCACAAAAGCAAACGACCTAACTCTCAATGAGCCACAAAACGTGGAATTGCAAAGTCGGTGCCCTTAACTCAAAGTCCACCATCCGGAACTTACGAACGGGTTATACAACAAAACTGGAGCGACACAATTGTCCAATAGTATCCTGTACTGACTTCCACTACTCCTGTTCTTATCCGCAAGTTTGATTTAATACAGATGCACGCGTTTGTCCACAACGGATACAATGGACAATCCATCTTCTTCATTATTCCTTGTCCTATTTAAAAGTACTGCCGTACGTTTGAGGGTACAACAAGAACGGCAGGTACAAATGTCAATGACTGGCGAACCAGATCGATGCTGGTCAAACCTTGCAGTGCTGGCCGTTCTCTGCAGCTGTTGTTGCAGGAACCTCAACTCCTCCTCCAAGGCAGAATTCTACGAGCAATTAAATGACACGCAAGTCAGAAGCTGAGAAAAACTGAGAAAAACTTAGTGTCGATATACAGATGAGATAAAAGCATGTACGGGCTTGTATCCTAACCTGCAGAAGATCACGTCTCTCCGGATATGGTCGACTATTTCTACGTACTCCTCTTGACTACTGTTTTGCTTAAAGTGGACTACTTTTCCGTGAGCTAGGTGTATATTAAGTACTGAGGGTTTCAAGGGCTCCCGTCCAGTCTCATCGAACATAGAATCTTCGGTCACATGACAAAGATATACTGGACAAGGCGACATAACATACAGATATTCGAGCATACCGTCAAACTGGTTAGGAAGCTCTCAGTTTCTGGTACTATCTCTGAACTAAAGTCAAGGCGCCGAAAGATATAGGGAAGGAACCTACTATACTGGAATCGATCCTACCTTTGACACAACCTGATCGTATCTCTTCTCAATCGCTGCAAGCTCTCCTTGGAGGACGTCCACAGAAGGTTGCTGACGTGCTTCTCCATTCATTTTGTGTTCATCTGTACAATCATCACTGGTGATATCGGAATTATCGGGGTTTGAGGAGACGCTTTCATTAGCTGCCTCTGACTCCCTTGATGATACTCCTACGATTCCTTCGCCAGATTCCTGTCGTTCCAGACGTACTGAAACTTCAGAAAGTCCTCTCAGACTGGCCCCTCCTCTGCTGCTTTCCAGTTCAGATTCTTCAACTGCCGAGTCCCCGTTCTCAACGTGAATCATCTTGGACAAGATGTTGTCCTTCTCTTCTTGTAACATCTTCACATGAGCTTCCCAGTCTTCCTTCTGTTTGACAAAAGCCTCTTGATTTTGCTTCCAGAAACTCTCCACTCTACCAGCAAGGTCTACAAGTGCCTTTGTACTTGCCAAAGGATCCTGCTGTAGTCCTTCGTCCTCAATTACAGTGACTAACGGATTAGTTTCAAAAGACGCACAGGGCATTAACTGCAGAACATCCAACAGGCTGTCTCTCGCTTTGGCTGTATACTGTACACTTTGAGAAATACAATTATTCAAAAGTAACAACTGGTTATCAACCTCTTCAACCCTCCTCTTCAGCTCTTCGGCTTCTTGTTTAGTCTTTGCCAACTGTTCACGTAGCGCGTTTTCTGCTTCTGAGGCCTGCTTTTGGCTCCTCTCAAGTTCTAAGGATTTCTCACCCACCGCCAGCTTCAACTGAGTTATTGAAGCTTCTAACTGAGAAACCTCTATTGCAATGCTAAAATTTCGCTGCTCCATTTGGTTGTGTATCTCATTTCTTCTTTTCACAGCTTCTTCACGCTGTCTAACAACCTCTTCCACGACCTCTTCCATCCTCTTCCCAAAGCCAAGAGCAATAGCGGCAAGACCTGTGGCCTTCGGGAACCTTGGAAGACCTCCAGAGAAGGGTTTTCCGCCATTCGCGATAGACATAATCTTCTCCGCCTGTGTTACCAAAATGCGGGCCACTTCCGCAATTTCAGTCTTTGAGGCGTCCCGCGCTCGGAGAGTTTCGTCCTTATGTCGGAGAAGTTCGTCCCTCTGCAGCACGATCTCATCTCTATGCCTGGTGATCTCGTCCTTTGCCTGCAGTGCTTCCTCAAGTTGCCTGGTACGTTCATCCTTGGATTTCACAACTTCGTCCCTTTGCCTGATGGTTTCATGAACGAAGGTTTTCAAGCGTTTTATCTGAGAATCTGCGTCAGCGTTTACAGCCTCGGCAGCTTTACGAGCTTCCCTCTCTTTCTCGAGCTCTGCCAGGGCAGATTTGAGGTTGTCTGCAACTGAAGGGGTGACACTGGCTGGTGCTACCAACTCCACAGGCGCTGCTTCAAATTCATCTTCCTCAAAGTCACTCAGAGCCGCCTCGTCATCCAATCCACTTCCCATATTTGCGTCCTTACTGGCCATCTAACCAATAACTATTTAGGGTACCGAGACTTGAACGCATCCTCTTTTGAGATCTACGCTGTAGCGTGGGCGAAAGATTACGGACATCTTCCGAGACAATCGAACATTGAGCGAATGATCTACTCGTAGGTGCGATCCAATTCCCGTCAATGTAAAGCTCGGCTGAAGTGACGGAGGTAATGGATCGTCGTAAGAACCTGCAATCGGTCTTATCAAGCTGGAGAGAATGAAGCTTTGACCGCCGTGTAAGTTCAATAAATTGATGCAAAACTTTCCTCAAAGAAATTATAAGGGATCAGCCTTACTTCTCATCTTTCAAGATCAATATTCCATATAAAACAAGGGAAGGGGTAGCTCAAGCCTCAACCCAAAGCGATCATAAACCTCTTGCATGAGCAAATTCTCTTCCAAAACCTCAAAAGACGGAATCGCGACACGCTCTGCATGCAAACACAACGAAGCGAAGCTACAGAGTCCAAAAACCGCCGTGGAACATCAATTATACATCAGTGGCACGAGTTAAGGAGCACATTCCACGCCAGGTTCCCAACGAAACAATTCTCCGCAGCTACCGCTGCAGCCGAGGTTTCAGATCGCATCGAAAGGTTCACGAACAAACTGCAAACCGCACGTAGTGTGGGAATCTAACCTGAGTAAAAACAGGAAATCATCAGGTGCTGGAGGTCCAGATTCGTGGCTGGCCACCTGATGAAGACACACAGACAGAAGAAGAGGACGACGAGGACGACTGATAGGGACGGGCATAATAATAGGCTTCTGTCTTGGTCCCTCCCTGTTCTGTTTGTATGCATGCATTACAACAAGGGAGTTTCGTGTTTCCAGGGCGAAAATGTTCGTCTCGTCTGACTGACGCTTCCTTCCTTTCTGTTCTTCGTTTGTTTCACTGTACTGACTGACTAGGACTTTCACTACATCGTCGCACTTGTACGTACCTGCGTAAACCCGTGATAAGCGCGCCGACAGACTTCTCAACCTGGTTCTTCTACCCCTACCGCATAGTCGGTGCATGCTCTTTCACAGCAAGAACACGCGACGCAATGAATAGCCAACGGATGGAAAGGGAAGCAACCATCGCCCCGAAGTGAGTAATAACACCGGGGCTAATCCCCTCTATTAGTAGCTCTAAGGTAGCGAATCGCCCCTAAGATATCACATATTAAGTCAAAACTTTTGCATACAACAGGTGCACATGAAATAGCATCATCTATTATAATTATTCTTGTGTGGACCGTGCCTGCTAAAGCTCTATGTAGAATAATGAAAACTCGTTGTCGAAAAAACGTACTGCAAAAAGATAGAGAAAGTGATACATCTGAAGTCTCTCATGGTAAACTCTAACACAATCTCGAAGAAAAACATCTGACTCCGAAGTTATCGATCCGTATATCTCCAAGGCTAGGAGGATGAAATGATGTCCCACCTGCATACCTCTATACTTGATCACTTTCGCTGCTGCCGCCCATCCTGAGAGATGGGTGATCATCTGTGCTGCTACTGAGTCCCGCGTTGATCTGTGACAACCACATCTATCAGAGATGTGATCTCTCTCATCATGTACAAGTCAGCTCTCACTGATCCTCTCGTTTGAAGATCATATCATCGCTCTCTCACGTCATATAATCGCTCTCTCGTGCTTTGACAAACACGACGTCCCTGATGACATCATGAATAGCTATTCGCTCTCCTCTGTAAAAACGAGCAAGATGTCGACTCGAGGTGTCGAGCGAGACACCAGACTCATAAATGGACAATGCCGATGCAAAATACTGGACCAAGCCTAGGCGGAATCTCATCGTTGTAGAGAAGATAATCAGTACGAGTGAGAACGCTCTAACGCAAGATCGAGCTATGAGTCAAGAGCATGCGCCCTTGTCTGAACAAGAGCGGAGTAGAGCTCTAGTATCCCTTGAGATGGAAGGATCAACTAGGAGCGCATGAAGAACTTGTTGGAAGTGATATCTCGTCAGAGAAGATTGTAGTCCGTGAGGTCCATCTGTAGCTAAGGTATCGAATTGAAGGTGTGTCTCACGTGTCTCAAGAGTCAAACTATTTCTTGTCTCATGGAGACACATCTCTAGTGGATAAGAATCATATCCTCCACCTTCGTCACATAGCTCTCCAGAATAAGTCTATATCGCACGAGGAAACAACAACAGAGCTAAGGTGTTGAGAGGGCCCAACTACCCAAAAAGGTTGTCAAAATAGTCTCCTTCATGGATAATAAGACCATTCTCTCACATGATATCAGCAAAGATGTCTGCCTACATGACAGAGGTCTTGTCACACTGTCAAAAGTCTCCGGTCCTACGATGTCACCCAAAACTTTTATGATTCTCTTATCAAACTCTCTAAGACGTGAGATTAAGATAGGAGATGGAGGTATTGTGCGGAGTAAGTAATCAAGACGACATGCAATGAAAGAGGAACAAGATGCCAAAGACAACATGTGGATTCTCTAACAAAAAGAGATCCTCGATATGCAAAACATCCTCTACCAAAGCAACATCTAATAACCGAGAAACGAAATCCTTTGTACCACTGGTACTCTAACGATACATAAACAATCTCTAAGTGTAACAAATCTCTCTGGGGGCTGGAGGTCCGACGGTATATCTATGAGAGACCAAGTCCTGCACTTTGACACCTTCACTCTTAGTCCTACCAAGGCCAATTGAGAGATGAGATGATCAAAGACACCAAAGACTTGATCCATCGGATCTACGATGTGCATGTCATCAGCTCGAGATAGAAAAACACAACCTGGAGCAGCTAAGGCGGTGACCAAGAGAGCTCTATAGTGAGCTAAGGCAAAGAGGGATCCACCCGAAAGATTTCTCTGACAATGGAGTTGATGACTGTAATCTCTTCTATTGAAGGTCAGTGCTGATAATAAAGAGAGGAGAAAGAACTATAGAACGATCGCACGAAAAGAACGATACTTGTCAAAGATCCACTGCCATCTATGTACTCCTTAAAGATGGAAGGACAAGAAATACTATAATACTATTAAAAGTATTTTCCACGTCCACTTCTAAGACAACCCAATCAGGAGGGATGTCCAAGAGAACCCTACTGCCGAATAACACAGACTCTCAACCTCCGGGGGTCGCAACTCCAAACTGATGTGGACAGAGATGGTCCTAAAAAGTATCTCGAAGATGAAGAACAATGATATAACTAATAAGTCATAAAAGAATATCGCCGGTGGCTATTTGTCGAATCTCTCCACCATCCTTCATCCTGATCACAAGTCTAGCTACTCCTAGTACCTAAGCTATAGAATGAGAATATGTCCTTGAGCTACTAATGCCACTGCCTGAAAAAGCTCCGTGAAACCACTAGAGAGATCGTCTATCTAAAAACAATCCCGTAAGTGCTTGTAGATAATCCTAGACAGACCATCAGAGCAAAATGTCAACTCTATGCTCATCGTAGATTAGTTTACTATAAACAAAGCGTTCTAATTGCACCAATCACTAGAGATTTTCTAGTGATTGGTGTTAACGTGCTGCTTAATTTTTTGTAAAATTTTAGTTGATATGAAGTGAATAAACTAGAAATGGATTGATAGAAGAAGAGATTTATCTCTCCAAGAGATTTGTAGTCGTCCGCTGAGTTTAAATCTTATTCACTTGAGTCAAATGAAAGTTCAAGTTCCATTCAGATTGATGTGTTTTTTCATTTCTTTAGCACTAGACCTCAATAATACAATGAAACCCGTATGCATCTCTATTTCGGATGTTGATCTTTCCAACAAGTTATTCAGGTTTGATGTAACGTTTTCTTTAACTTATTAACATATAAGTTAGTCATCAATATGTCACGCTTAATGTGACAGAGTGGCACTTTGATTCCATAAGTGATCTTTTCAATGCTAGTCAAATATATTAAAACAACATGATCACATTATCCCAATCGTTAGTGGAATATTCTTTCGACCAAAACTGTATTGATATTTTAACATTGATTTTTCAGTTTGCGACTGTTAACTTTCTAACATGTTGCAGGTCGATACTAACCTATTCCTTGCAGATTCACCTTTTCCATCTTTAGAAGAGAAGAATAATGTAAAGCGGGTTAGGATTAGGTGATAAATTAAAACTATAACAAAAGCTATTTTTACGAGACAATAAGCCGGTCTTATGGTTCATGGAGTGCCGTTTATCCTACACAGGTTTTCTCCGGAAGTTGTGGCATGCACGTAATACATAACATCTAAATTGATCTTTAAAATATATTTTCATTTTAAAGTTAATTTATATGTTTTTTTTAAATTTATATAATTAAACTAATAATTTCATAAACAAACATTGATCTAACATTTATTAATTTGACCGAGAAGTTCGATACAAATCCACTTCTTTGTCCAATTGCACTATTAAATTTTATTTTTTCTCTCCACTCTTGTCTTCTTTCTACTTTTTATTATTTTGGATGGAGGAGAAGCTTCCGCACTTACGGAAAGTTTTCAGGTTAGGATCGAGTTTCATGAGTGTACAAACCAAAGTTTTGGTGAATAACTCTTCGTGCTCATGGAAGCTTTCCTTCTCGAGGACTGAGAACAAGAGGTATGCTTGAAGAGTTCAAAGACAAAATCCTCATCATCAGAAGTGGTGGAGTTTTTTACTTGAAGGATATTTTGAGGAGGTATTTATATATATTTGATAAAAAACCACATAAAATTTATTTTAAAATATACTATTTTCTCTAATATTTAGTTTTAGACATATTTTATCTCATTGGACATTTATGAAGATGACTTTCCAGACAAACTGAAATCATTTGTTGGAGCTATAATCGCATTAATGTAAGTGTTTAAAATTCACTATTTGTTCTAGGATTTGACCGACGAGTTTTTATCCAAGAAGTCAAAGCTGACCTTTGATCGACCGTATCATGACATACATGTGTCTGTTGGTGGCAGTTTTGGTGTCATTTTTATAAAACTTTTATTGTTGTGAGAGTGAAATTTGGAAGATTTTCGGAGAAAACTTGCAAAATCGTAAAAGCTTTGTGTTGGAAATATGATTTTTAGGTAACTTTGACAAATTTTCGTTTCATCTAGAGTTCTCAATTGAGACGTTTGCAAGTTTTCCACTGTAGTTGTAAAAATCAGATTCAGAACACGGGTGAATGAACTACATTGCTGCAAAGTCAGATATTATAGTGAAAGCTTCTATTCGCACTCGGTCAAAGAGGAAATCTTGGAGGACAGTAGCTCTACTAGAGACCTTTGTTGGCACTTGTCGAGCATTGTTAAAAATGGTTTTTGTAGGGTTATCCATCTATGGTGTTAGATTTTGGAGAAAAATTCATAAATTTTTGAAAAAAGCTTTGAATTTCACGTGAAAGGTGATTTGTTGTGAAGTTGAACTAGAGGTACAATCAGCTAGAGAGCTTAGTTTCGGTTATGTTTGGCATCATTCTATAGCATTTGTGAAGGGTTTTACAGAAAAACAATGATCTTTATATTTGAAGTGAAGGTGAACTTAAGGTTCTACGCTTGGAAACTTTTAAGACTAATAACTTTACCTTGTCATAATTCAAAATACTTCAGTCTGGAGAGTGTGAGATATGACTGGACAATTTTTAGAGCTAAATGACAAGTCTTTCAATTCTGGATTTGGTAAAAGTTATAAATTCAAAAATTGAATTATAATTCCAAATGTAAATAAAGGGAATGTTTGTGATAAAGAATAATCATTTGTGTTGTTGCATGGTTTTCCGATTTCTTACTTATGAGACCTCCACGTATATGAATCTCATGTCTTTTCAAACATTTTTGACACAAAAGACAATAAGAGAACAGAAAGATACAATTGAAAGCACATATGATATAGTATGATTGTGATACCAAAATGGTTATGTGTTCAACTTTCGGTTTGCATTGCAATCTACTAGAGTCTAGAGTTCCAGTGAGATCGTTATTTTATATGCAGACTAATCTTAGCACTTTTTTTATATATCGTTTACATGGTGCTTAGTAAACAACTAATGACATATACTTTTGAGAAAAGTTTCATCGTGAGATTATTAGAGATTGAACCACTTGTGCATGATCCTCACCCATGGAAGACTAAATGATCCAAAAGGATTGTATTTCTATGAATATCATAATATACATCATGAAGATTAACACTATAGGTTCCATCGATGATTCATATATAAAAAAGACAGATTTATTTTCATCATACACAACCTAAAAAATCTATATACGACACATTTAGCATGATATCCATTCATCATTCTCTTGCACAAGTTTATATCAATAGTATCAACATGACCACATGGACAAACACCAAGTCTTGACATAAAATATTTGTAACATGACCAAATTTTGACAATTTTATAAGTTATATATCCCTCGTCATGATTCAAACACAAATCATCTACACAAAAGAAGACTCGGCCACGCATAGAACTTATTTCATCGTACATAAGAAACAATCATATGGATGAATCTCAAAATCGAAACTTCAAAATATGTTGGACAATCCATGAAATTTTGAAGGAGCGTTCACGTATGTGAATATCAAGAAATAGTCAATGAATTAAACGACTACAACTGAAATCACCAAATATGATCAAATATAGATAATGTTATTATCGACTATGACGATACACATCGTCTTTTGATCACAACAAATATATTTCTTTGTACGCAATTTGGGAATTTGTTACAACATAGTAATATAGCGGTCCAAACTGACTTCATCTTCTTCATGTTAATCATTGTTTTTGTTCTTTGTGTTCGATGAAATTTCATCTCTACTCGAGTTTATTTTGCTTTTTATTTCAAAGAAATTAAAATATTGTTGTTGTTCTTCAAAATAGATATATTTATGATAAAACATCATAATTATTAAAATTATCATTTTAACTTATTTTTATGTTCCATGGAAACTCAAAACTCATAGACAAGGATTACTATAATTGATCTCTTACTAAGATCCATCTAGATTGAAAGAAAATGCAACTCAATAAAACTTCCAGCAAATAAATCAGCCACATCAAACCACAAACCTAAAATTTATATTGTAATCAATACCTTACTGATATGGTTATTTTTGTTTTGATTTCTCATATAAACTTGGATAAAACTTGATTATCTCTAATATATATATATATATTAGCATCACACATATTTATCAAGCTTATGCTATCTTGGGTAGAAGTCGTAAATCATATTTTTCAGCTTATAATTTCCATTACAATCAGTGTTGTAATCCATGATATACTTAATTGTTGTCTTTTCTTGTAGTAACTTTCTCTTATAAAACTGGATAGCAAGGATTGAAATGAGATAAGCAGACTGAAAGAAGTTTTTGGCTGGAATCTCTTCCGTTTTTGTTGAACTTTTCTTTATGTTCATTGAAGAACACTTGGAATCTCATGGTGTCTTTAATAGCTATTCACGATTCAATCAGTATAACTACAATGGTGAGATTATAACATATTTTAAGTTATAAAGAGATGACCGAAATATAAGATATAGTTTACAATGTTTCTCATTACATTGTAGACTTCGTACAAGTTAGCTGGATAAGAAACTCAACCCAAATCGTCGAGGTGAACAAAATCATCATTCTTCGTGAAGGTTTTACAATTCGGTAAATTGGACTTGAGGATGGTAGTTGTGGTGTACGACGGAGAACAAATGTGCATTTCCTTGTATTATCACATGGTTGTAGTTAGATTATAGTTAGAATCAAATATTTAACACTCTGGTACTAGTTATTTAATGCATTGATGAATGAAAGTTCACATTGTCATTACATTTTCTCTACATTTTTAACCACTATAGAAAAATATGCATCCAAACTGCACTTTGAAAAAGAAGAAGGAAAAAGACAAAAAACGACTAAAATAATCATCATCAATTGGCTGACAACAACCTTCAATAAATAATTTAGTGAAAAATGCAATGTAAAGCGTAAAGTCACGTGGTGTCACCCTTCAATGAAAAATGAAGTGAATAGCACAAAGTCAAGAGGATAGGGTTTGCAAATGGTTACTTCAGTCAAAGTTAGTTTCTCTAAATTTAAATTGTTAAATTTAAAGTATCAAATTTAGATCTTGTTTAGTAATTTGGTTACACATGTTCATTCTAGCTATACAAAACTCATAAGTGCATCACGAGAACATAACTTTTTTTGGCATAAAGATCTCTTACTAGTAGAAGTATTTCTAATTTATAAGCTTTAATTTATAGCCTAATCCTTTCAAGAGAAAGATTCAAGACATAAATTAAAGCTCTTTGCATATTCCTCTCTTCCAAACTTAGAAGAGATGAATATGCATGCAACATGAACTACCCCTTTCACCACTATAGAAAATATGCATGCAAAGTGCACTTCTGGAAAAAAAATGATAAAGTATGATCCACGGGATAAAAATCTAGGTGCGTCATTTACAACAACAAGGTTTACAAATTTTCAGCAGGGTTTATGAGCAGTTGTGAATTTTCTCATGCCTCATTTTATTTTTGGCCCATTATCAATTTCCTCATGTATAGGATAACGCTGTTTCTATTTTTTCAGTTTTATTTCTATACTTTGTAAAAATAGAATAGCATTATCTATTCTCGCATCATTTTCATGTGATACTATGTATCTAAGAACTTTAGTGGATACATATGTACTTGTATAATAGAGTGACGTCTTGGAAACAGATTGGGTCTTAGGATGCAATCCACGTGAGCTCCAATCTATTGTGAACAAAATTAGAGAAGAAATGGATCTCGATTCTGTGAGAAAAATATAATGATTTTCATTAAAGTCATTTGGAAAAAAATGAAAATAAAAAATGAAATGAATAGTGAAAAGTTAGAGAGGTCTTCTTTGCAATTTAGTTATCTTAATAAGTTCTAAAAATTGAAATGAATAGTGAAGAGTTAGAGAGGTCTCATTGTAATTTGGTTGTCCGTTGTCGGGTTGAGAGTCTTCCTGGGAAGGGCGAACCTTCTGGTTGTGATATGAGCTTGAAGGCTGTGTTCAATCTACTCAGGAAAGCGTTGAGCTTCAGGCTATGGCTGGTTTACTCACAGGATAGGCTTCAGGTCCCAAGGTGATACTGAAAAACACTCATATAAGTCTCCAGGCTCTTCTGATAAGTTCAGGAAGCAAAGTTCAGGCTTAACTAGCAATGATAAGATCAGATGGCGAACTTTGACACTCAGGATTGAGAAATATGTGAAGGTTCAGACTTCAGAACTCCTCCTACATGTAAACGAGGCTCTACTGGATACACAAACGAAATTTCAGCTTCAGATCAATTCAGAGCACTAAGATATGAGCAGAAACTTTCTGAGTAGAGAAATTACGGCAGTTTCTAGTACCCAGACAGCTATTTCGACCTATAACAAGGAATTGGCTCGATCACTTTGGGAAATTCTTACAGGATTTGCAGTACACAGCTTGATGAACACTCCTGTGAAGTTGGGTCTCCTGATTCCACACAGAACTCCAGATCTCGCTCTCTGAAGTTGCTGCTCCAGATTGAGAGCTTTTCGGACCCCCTCTACTTCAGCGGTCGCCCTGAATTATTCACTGACTCAATTGACATGAAAATTTGGAGAAAGTCGTAGCCCTGCTGACAGTGAACACAGCCACAAAGTTTTGAAGCGATTTTCTCGATTCTGAAGATTTGCAGTACACAGCTTGATGAACACTCCTGTGAAGTTGGGTCTCCTGATTCCACACAGAACTCCAGATCTCGCTCTCTGAAGTTGCTGCTCCAGATTGAGAGCTTTTC
The DNA here is from genome assembly GCA_036924285.1 of Asterella californica. Lineage (NCBI taxonomy): Eukaryota > Viridiplantae > Streptophyta > Marchantiopsida > Marchantiales > Aytoniaceae > Asterella > Asterella californica. The sequence continues at coordinate 3,742,615 of JAYKYS010000013.1, forward strand.
GGACCCCCTCTACTTCAGCGGTCGCCCTGAATTACTCACTGACTCAATTGACATGAAAATTTGGAGACAGTCGTAGCCCTGCTGACAGTGAACACAGCCACAAAGTTTTGAAGCGATTTTCTCGATTCTGAAGATTTGCAGTACACAGCTTGATGAACACTCCTGTGAAGTTGGGTCTCCTGATTCCACACAGAACTCCAGATCTCGCTCTCTGAAGTTGCTGCTCCAGATTGAGAGCTTTTCGGACCCCCTCTACTTCAGCGGTCGCCCTGAATTACTCACTGACTCAATTGACATGAAAATTTGGAGACAGTCGTAGCCCTGCTGACAGTGAACACATCTACGAAGTTTTGAAGCGATTTCCTTGATTCTGCTGCAAATGACACTCAAAACCCCAAATTCAACAGAAGTGCTGCAATTCTGACACAAATTGAACTTCAATCAGCCATATCTCCTTCTTTATTGCTCCAAATCGATCAAACTTTTCGCTGACAGTGCTTGGCTCGACGAGCTCTATCCCCCTATGCTCTCAGATTTCGAAGTGCTTTCACAAATTGCTCGAAATCCCCTTTAGACCTCTGTTTCTAAATTTAGAGTTACACAAAAGACAAAAATGAACCAATGAGAATTCATAGCTCCATTTGGTTGTCATTTTGTGCCTTAAACCATGTGGTAACTTAACTACACTCATAAGCTACCACGTCAAGCCCCCTAGAGTGCCAGCGTAAAACTTAAACTACCTAAAACGACACGCAGCCCCGAAAAATAACTTAAATCAGCTAGAAAGCGTGCATGGGTGACACGCAAATACAACCCATGAGCTTAAGCCCTATCAACATGGTAATGAACCTACTAAGACTCAAAATATATAACATCTTCCTAAAACGGACTTCTCTGAGGTCTTAACTTTACTCAGAGAGACTAATGCCTGACAGAGAAGTGAATCATTTACTACGTGAAATGATTCACATCACGACATCCACCCCCTCCAAACCTGCACATCCTCCGGTATGTGCCAATCTCCTCAGTCTTCTGTTTGATCTTCATCATCATCGTTCTCCTCCGCCTCAGTCTCTTCAGACACAGGGACATCTTCGTCTCTTGTTGTCCTCTGCTCTGACTCGAGAAAGTTGAATAACTCAACTGACCCTCCGCGTCTCTTGAACAATTTCACACGTTTGCCAGCCACTGATAGCTTCAAAAGAGTACCATCCAACTCACGCAAGCTATAGGTGGCATTCTCATACACATCTAGCACAACATAAGGCCCGAACCATCTTCGAGAGAACTTACGGAGTGTAGAATGTTGATTCTCCAACGTGCTATCATATATCAGAACCCAGTCACCAACACGTATTGACTTTGGTCGTAGTCGGTGAGTCTTATCAAAACGTTCTTTGTTTTTGACTCGAACCACCTTCAGCCTCTCCTGCGCATCAGCAAGATCCTCCTCCCTTCGCTCCAACTGCCTTATACGTAAATTTAGGAGTGAAGCACGATCTATACCATCTTCCCACGGTAGCGTAGCCCACGTAGGAAAGTACTCTTCAGCAGGCATGATCGGTTTCTGACCCAACATAAGCTCAATTGGCATATAGCCAGTCGTAGTACAGTGTGTAGTCCTATCAGCCCACAAAGCAAACGGAAGTAGTCTCGGCCATTCTCTAGGCCTACCATCACATGCTTTCACTAAAGCGTGAACAATAGAAGGGTGTCCTCGTTCACTCTTACCAATGCCCTCTGGATTCATAGCAGTAGTAAGTCGAAGCTTTACTCCATAACGAGCAAAAAACTCCTTCACTTCAACGTCTCTCAACTCTCCTCTATCTGCACGTAATCTCCCAATCGATCCATAACGACAGATGATATCTTCAAGCACGAACCTGCAGATATTCTCTGTAGTCTTCGTCCGTAGTGCTCGTCCCTCCACATAGTTGGAGAGATCCTCTCGAGTCAACACCAAGTAACGCCTCCCCCATAACCCCGGTGGCATCATCACAAGATCAAGAACCCACTGAAAATGAATACTAGGTGGATAGGTAGGTACAAGTCCATCTCTGTAAAGGACCTTAGAGTAGAACTGTCAGTGCAGACACGACCCAACAAAGTCCACCACGTCTTGATACAAACCCTTCCACCAGTAACGCTCCTTCAACTTCGTGTATGTAGCCCAGACTCCACGGTGTCCAGCCCACAAGGTATCATGAAACTCCTTCAGCAGATTAAGCTTTGTCGGTTGATCATCCACCACTCTAGCAAGCATCCCATCTCTTCTCTTCGGACGTTTCCACAGAATAACCTTCAAGTAGAAGGTAGCCGTACGTCTTCCGTCTGATCTCCTTGAACTCTGCATCACTCCATCCTTCTCTCCTGGCTTTCTGCATCCATCAGAAGTCACAGCTTCGTCTTTGTCTTCCACCGGACAGCCTTTCATGGGAATATCATCCAGAAACGAGATAGTGATCTCAGGTACAAACTCTCATAACACCTTATGCATCGCATTCTGCATATGGGCTACTGAGTTTGTCGCACCCTGAGGAAGAGTGCACATCCGCATCAATCCCAAAGGTGTACGCATGGTAGTCAAGTCTCTACTCTCCAAAGCAAGCTGAAACTGATCATAACCTGAAAACAGATCTCCAATAGAATAGATTGACCTTCCAGCAAACGCCTCAGCTACTTCATCAACCACAGGTCCTGTTCCATCGTTTCGAATCGTGATGTTGTTGGCAGGCTGCAAGTCTTGGATGAAGCGTAGAGCTCCTGTCTTCTTAGGTACTGTGAACCATCGGCTAGAGTACGGAGCCATAGATTGTTCAAGAATACCCATTCGTACCCTCTCCTTCAGCAACTCAATGACCTTCGGTAGTAAAACACGAGAGACTGGAATCGGCTTCAAGTCCCAAGGTACATGAGGAACAGTGAAGATAACCATCGGAGCTATCACACTAGGGTCCACACAACCAATCTCCTCAGCTAAGAAAGAAAATGCCTTACCATGACTAACTATCATCTGCTCAAAAGCTCGTTTCTCCTCTTCAGTCAAGAAGCCACCCCCTCCTATCTGGAGTTGCTCAAGTGTTTCTTGAGTAAACTTGTGTCCTACCTGTGTAGGATCTCTAAGCACAGGTTCAGCAGCCGCTAACTCCATCTGTTGCTGAGAATCAACAGGTAATTGGGTCGCCACAGGTCTCACCTTCCTCACTACAGCTTTATACTTGGCGTGTACTTCCGCTTCCTGATGAGAGCCACACCAACAGACTGCATCCTTCCATCCATTCTCTAGTCTCGGATGAGGACGATATCGCAAGTATGAGATAATTTCCTCATAGACTTCACGAGAATGGATGGGGATCACCACCCTACCTCCCATCTGTTCCATCAACCTATCTACACCATCCAGCCAACGAACAAAAGACTGCACACCTACAAACTCCTCATAAACACCAGAAATCATCTCATCTTCCTTCAGAACTCCTGTACAATGCAGATTTGCTGCACACCTCTCCATCTGCCTTCTACTCTTCTCAGTCAAATCCTCCATCCGTGTAAACTCACTCCAATCATCAGAACTGAAAGCCATCAACCCAGATTTCCAACTATGTACAGTGCAACTACTTTCTGAATCTTGAGCAGCCTTTCCATCAACCTCCTGTGATCCCTCAGGCTGCTCAAGCGGGATCATAGTAGCAGTAGATCCATCACTCTCGCTATCCGGTCCTACGAGAGTGGTTTCAGAAAACCCTTACCCCTACAGATAGGAGAATCTCTCAAAGTTTGACGGTTTCGTTCGTGGTTCGTACGAACGGTCAGAAACTGCACAGAACGTCTATCATCTGGACTACGGATCCTAGCATAATGATCCTAGCATCCATCATCCATCACCTTGGTCTCCATTTGAACCGCAGTGATATAAGGCTGACCAAGAATCGCAGGATATGAAGCAGAAGATTGCACGAAGAAGTGTTGATCCACATCCACATCACCTATCTTCACCTTCACGTTAGGACAAGCGCCGTATAGCTCACCTTTCTGGTTGTTTGCAGCATGTAACACCCAACCATGGTTTAGCTCGATAGGCCACTGACCCCTCTCGTACACCTCCCGTGACATGATGTTGATCTCAGATCCGTGATCAACTAAAGCAGCAACAGGTTCAGCCAAACTTCCAAGACGAACTCGCGTAGCAGTTGTGGCACGAGCCCAATGTCTCTTTCTGAAATCACTTTCACTAGCTAGACTCTCCTCACCAGCTTCCTCATCGTTGAACTCAATAGTGTCGGTACCAGCAACCAACGCTTCTTGCTGGTATCTCTTGTCATCAGCTTCCTGAAAATGCACCTTTCCAAACTCTGCATCATTCAGAGAAGCTCCTACTACATCTATCATCTGACTCTCTACCTGCTCGGACATCACCTGTCTCTTGCGCTTGATGATGTCGATGATCAGTTCGTGAAACTCCCTCTTTGCAATACCAAGAACTTCTCGAAGAGAAAACTCGATTCGCGCATCCAGTATCCTCTGCTCCAAGATACTCTTCAGATCAGTAGAAGTTTCAATATCAGCTGCCAACTTGTAAGCCGGTCCCTTCCCCTTCTCTTGGGCAGTAAACCGCCTACCAGCAGTCGTTGGCTCCTGCTGGGATCTCTGCACATCCTCCATAGGACCTGGCGCAGGTGGAGGAGCTGCAGAAGTAGACGGGATGTCTTCAGGAAGAGCCGCTCGTCTCCTTGTGACTCTCCGTCTATCCCCAGTCTCCTCAGGAATTCCAGTATCAAGTTCAGAGGCTTCTCGCCGCCTCTTCTCCTCCACAGAAGCATCCTGCCAATGAACGTGTCTATCTACATCCAAGAATGCTCTGATAGAAGCAACATCTACAGGATCTCTCCATCCTGTGACCCTACAAATAGACTCGGCTCCCCTCTTCAGTACTTCAGAAGGAACGGGGGCAATACTCTTCTCAGCAGTCCTATCTAGCAACGTAGGACTAGAAGAGACCTCAATATGCCCAGCATACACATCAGAATTTACCAGCGGTGTCATCAACGCAGTTGCCGTTGCAGCTATAGTAATCTGAGGTAGACTCCTCATACCTCCTCGTCCAAACTGCGTGCTCAACGGCTCTCCAGTAGAAGAAAGGTGCAGTCTACCGTTCTGGTAGCGAACCACACCATCTCGCAAAGCAGCTGTGAGCTCCTGACAGTCTCCTCGGAAGTGATCATGACTGTCACACCAGATACATCTACGAACAGGAGCACCTCCTGGACGTGCAGCAGCAGGCGCCGGTGGCTGCTCTCTCTGCAATCCAGCTAGCTCTACCTTCAGCTCTTGCATCTGCCGAATCAGGTCTTCAATCTGGTTCTGTTGACCATGGTTCTCCGCAGGTCTCTGAACAGGTGCCTTTTGTGCTGGAGCTGGCACAACTGGCATCAAAGGAACTGCAGCTGAGACAACAGGTCTGGGAGCAGGGGCCAAAGGCTGCTGTACTTGAGGAGCAACATAAGGTGGAGTGACCACTTCTGCAAGCGGACGTCCTCCCACAGCCACTCTTCCTCTCCTCTGTCTTGTCAGTACAGCCACAGCATCCTCAACTCTCCCCCAATCCATAGTAACACCTCCCTCAGCAGATCGATCGGCCAACATAAAACATAACCGATCTGTCGTAGCATCATCTATAGCTTGCAGAAAAAGCTCTGTTCTCCTAGCATCTAGAGTTATTCGCTCTAGAGTTGAGAGTTGCCGGTATCTCCCATCAAACTCTCTCAGCAACTCACTCAGGCTCATCATACGACCAGGTTGCTGCTCAATCCAGTCTAGAAATGTCATTCTAGTAACTCTCTCTGAATCCTCCTCAAGAAACTCCTCTCGAAGAGATCGCTCAAAACTCATCCAGATTCCAAGATTTCTTCTCTGTACATCTCTAACTTGGTCCCGCAACTCAAGAATGACAGCTAACTCAAAGCTTGCTATCATCTCAGCATCTGTAACCCTAACCAACTCCATCTCTCCTCTATACTCACGCAGATATATAGAAATATCTTTACCTTCAAACCTTCCACATCTGTTCACAATAGCTTGCAAAGCCTTGGTGGACTTTAACTCACCCCCTCCAACGATCGGATGTTGTTGGATCAGAGCCGCAAGCGTCTTCAAGATCTCAGCCGTGTCCAGACCAGATGCAGATGTCGCTGGAGAAGACACAGGTGCAGTTCACGGTGCAGCAGTAGACGTTGATGCTCCAGCTCCAGAGATAGCAGCAGCAGCTCCGCTCTTGCGATCCATCTCTTCTCCTTGTAGCAACTCAACCTTCTCAATCAATCACCCCAAGAGCTCTCAGTGGAAGCACCAGATGTCGAGTTGAGAGTCTTCCTGGGAAGGGCGAACCTTCTGGCTGTGATATGAGCTTGAAGGCTGTGTTCAATCTACTCATGAAAGCGTTGAGCTTCAGGTTATGGCTGGTTTACTCACAGGATAGGCTTCACGTCTCAAGGTGATACTGAAAAACACGCATATAAGTCTCCAGGCTCTTCTGATAAGTTCAAGAAGCAAAGTTCAGGCTTAACTAGCAATGATAAGATCAGATGGCGAACTTTGACACTCAAGATTGAGAAATATGTGAAGGTTCAGACTTCAGAACTCCTCCTACATGTAAACGAGGCTCTACTGGATACACATACGAAATTTCAGCTTCAGATCAATTTAGAGCACTAAGATATGAGCAGAAACTTTCTGAGTAGAGAAATTACGGCAGTTTCTAGTACCCAGACAGCTATTTCGACCTATAACAAGGAATTGGCTCGGTCACTTTGGGAAATTCTTACAGGATTTGCAGTACACAGCTTGATGAACACTCCTGTGAAGTTGGGTCTCCTTATTCCACACAGAACTCCAGATCTCGCTCTCTGAAGTTGCTGCTCCAGATTGAGAGCTTTTCAGACCCCCTCTACTTCAGCGGTCGCCCTGAATTACTCACTGACTCAATTGACATGAAAATTTGGAGACAGTCGTAGCCCTGCTGACAGTGAACACAGCCACGAAGTTTTGAAGCGATTTCCTCGATTCTGAGGATTTGCAGTACACAGCTTGATGAACACTCCTGTGAAGTTGGGTCTCCTGATTCCACACAGAACTCCAGATCTCGCTCTCTGAAGTTGCTGCTCCAGATTGAGAGCTTTTCGGACCCCCTCTACTTCAGCGGTCGCCCTGAATTACTCACTGACTCAATTGACATGAAAATTTGGAGACAGTAGTAGCCCTGCTGACAGTGAACACATCCACGAAGTTTTGAAGCGATTTCCTTGATTCTGCTGCAAATGACACTCAAAACCCCAAATTCAACAGAAGTGCTGCAATTCTGACACAAATTGAACTTCAATCAGCCATATATCCTTCTTTATTGCTCCAAATCGATCAAACTTTTCGCTGACAGTGCTTGGCTCGACGAGCTCTATCCCCCTATGCTCTCAGATTTCGAAGTGCTTTCACAAATTGCTCGAAATCCCCTTTAGACCTCTGTTTCTAAATTTAGAGTTACACAAAAGACAAAAATGAACCAATGAGAATTCATAGCTCCATTTGGTTGTCATTTTGTGCTTTAAACCATGTGGTAACTTAACTACACTCATAGGCTACCACGTCAAGCCCCCTAGAGTGCCAGCGTAAAACTTAAACTACCTAAAACGACACGCAGCCCCGAAAAATAACTTAAATCAGCTAGAAAGCGTGCATGGGTGACACGCAAATACAACCCATGAACTTAAGCCCTATCAACATGGTAATCAACCTACTAAGACTCAAAATATATAACATCTTCCTAAAACAGACTTCTCTGAGGTCTTAACTTCACTCAGAGAGACTAATGCTTGACAGAGAAGTGAATCATTTACTACGTGAAATGATTCACATCACGACACCGGAAACCACACAAGGATAACAAACTATTCGTCAAGAATGAAATATAATTTCATAAAATAAAAAATATAATTCAATATAACGGTCGAACTGGGCGTAAGTGAATATGCACGCACCTCATACAGTTGGAAATGAAAGTCAAAGTAAAAAAAATTCTTCCATTCCAGAAAGAGAATTTATCTCGGACCAAGAGAATTATTGTCCTTTAATCTATAATTATATTTTCTATTTCTCACACGTATGCGTCCAAACGATACTTGTTATCTTCTTTTAAAAATATGTAATTTAATTGTTTTTCTTTCTTTCTGACCAATTCTAAGTTATGAATTATATTTCTTCTCGAATTTTCTTGAGTCTGGTTTCTCGCCTTGTTCTTCTTGCATCCTTTCCCAATCTCGGTGATTAAATGCCAGAAAATATTAAGAAAAAAAAGAAAGTATTGGCTGTTTTTGAGTTATCAAAGCTGCGTGTATTTTTTCATATCACTAGAACCTACTCCTCCAACCAATAATGGGTTGTACATAATAGCAAAGATGAATTTTAACCCCATCTCCCTCTTGTCTCTTCCTTCGCCTCAGGTTGCATGCATATTTAACTTACCAAAAAGAAGGCGTGTATATGTAATAAGTAGAACTCTACTTATCAACTAGAGGGAATTTGGGTTGGTAGAAGTTTTTGGTATAAGAATTAGTTACGGCTAAGTTGGCCTGAGAATACATGGAGCAAAAGAGTACTTCTATCAATAGACGGGAGCGCCAAAAGTCCGTCGGGAAACTTCCAGAAGGAAGTTTCTGGAAGGAAGCTTCGAGAACTTTCCAGCGAGCCCTTACGTGGCTCATTATGAACCCTCTAGATGTTGTTTCGGATCTAAGGCTGCATGTAAGCCACGTGAGCGATCCGTGTGCTCGCTTTGAGAGGTTAGCATTGGCCAGAAGCTTATCATGTACTATTCCTCTCACTATATAAAGAATGCGAATGCACCTCCACAGACATTCGAGTTTTGAGTTCACTCTAGAGCCCATCTTACAATGATATCAGAGCAGGGAACTCTAAGGGAGCGGATTACCTCTCTTAGAAGGACCTTTGATCGAGGTACCTGGTAATTGAAACTCTGCGTCGAAAGGATCAAGAGAGCTATGTGATGGATGGGGGTAGATTTCCAGCTTCGGAATTATCATTCTTGAATCCTTTCCACATCAAGCTTATGTATCTACGTCGTGAGCATTTTTGAGTGTATCTTGTCTATCATTTTGGTGAGGATTTCATGGCTTAAGTGATGAATTCGCCAATCCTGGTAATTCTTCCAGTAGTGATATATGCGGTCAAGTGGGATTTGACCGTCTATATCTTGATTTAGTGAGCATGGATCTAAATCTACCCGCTTATGTTACCTTCAACACGTGGGTGGAGATCCGCTATGTCTGTGGACCGAAATCGTTACATAGAGAGTTTGTGATCAGAAATTTTGGTGAGGATTTCTATCGCGAGATAATCGATTCTCCCATCCCTTTTGTAGTACCAGTAGTGCATGAACGTTTTCGAGTGGCCGTCATAACTCTATATTAGGAAAAACTTGACACTTTCGTGCTGTTAGAGAGAGAGAGAGAGAGAGAGAGGAGAGAACGCGATCATGGAGCCGCAACCTCCAAACCCAAAGTTGGTGATGCAGGACATGCTGAACGAATTTCGGGAGATGAAGATGACAGTTGAAGCACTACAGAACAAGATGTTGAACCTCGAGGGACAGAGTATGACAAACGTTGGAAAGGGAGGATCGTCTCACGGAGTACCGGTGGTGAAAGAGCAAGCTGCACCAAGAGAACTCGTGGCACAAATCGTTAAGTCGATGATGAAGGTGCCCTGTTACTAAGGATGAAGAAGACATGTAACATTGAATCGTACAAAGGTCAATGAATCACGAGAGTAATCGAGAATTAGATTTCTCGAATGAATCGATATTTGCGACTTTTCAGTACGCAAATCACGGATCACATAGCGAGAGTGTTCGCATGTGAATACTTGAATGATAAAGCTCTCACGTGGTATGATTCATGAGAGAGATCGGTGTTGACAGAAGGGAGAACCATAACATGGACTGCAATGCAAGAATGTATGTTGAAGAATTTTCAGTCTGTGGATTTTGTGCAAATGGCTCGAACGAGGATGTGAGGATTGAAACAGAAAAGAAAATCTTCAAGAATATGTAGAAGCCTTCCTCGACTTGCAAGTTGCATTCACTGATATGAGTCCAGCGGAGGCTCTTGATAATTTCAAGAGGGGGTTGAAGAAAAGAATCTGACAAGAAGTAATGGTGCAAAATCCACTCACGGTTTTTGAGGCCATCGCTTGTGCTCAGAGAATTGCTGGAGCATTAGGAGGAGAAGTGATGATTCCACCAAATCACCAGAATCGACCCGAAATTCAATATGCAAACGGTCCGACACTCATAGATCTAGGCAACATTCGCTATCAGCCACGACAGTTTCAAGATGGAGATCGTCGAGGACAGCCAGAAGAAAGACGTCAGGGGCTCCTAGAGCAGAAGGTGTCAGGAATGCTGCACCTCAACTCGAACAACATCGATGTTACAACTGTGGACGATTCAATCACATAGCTGCAAATTGTCGAAATCGTTTCTCTAGAGATCCAAGACCTCCATATTGTCGACCTTTGAATCATCTGAACGAGACGGAAGGAAATGAAGAAGTCGAGGCAAGACGGGAAACGAAGAACACCAGTAGATGCACCTCGCGGCCTTACTGGTGCAAAGAGGGAGAAGAAAGACGAGGGAAGGAGAAGGAGATTGACAAAGAATAATGCGCAGTTGATTGTCACAGATGGAGTCTTGGAAGAGACACATGTGAGAGTACTAATCGATCCTGGTGCAACAGAGAACTTTTGTTCTCGATCGACTGCTATGAAGTTGGGAATGGAGTTAGAAAGTGATGAGAGTGAAGAGATGGAACTATCCAATGCACAAACCGAGAAGATTGAATCTCTACCTCGAAAGATAGAACTTACTTTAGGTGAATATCGCAAAGATATGAAGTGGCGAGTAATCAAATTAGCCCGTTATGATGTCATATTGGGTATGTCGTGGATGGAGCAGTATAATCTCGAAGTGGATTGGCGAAGAAAAGTGGTGAAAACCAAACAGTGAAAAATCTTCGAAGATAGAGTGAGATCTCGAAGACAGAACTTGTCTTTGTATGTATTGATACGAGTGTGATATGTAATAACGATGTCTGTTTTCTGGGTTTAATAAGAGAAGTCTCGAGTGCACAGCTCGACGGACAAATTCTAGAAAGTTTGACGGATGTGATAGCAGAATATGAGGATGTCTTTCCCGATGATCTTCCTTCAAGGTTACTACCAAAACGAAAGATTAATCACAAAATCGAGGTAATTCCAGGGAGCACCCCTCCTTGTAAGGCCCCATACAGACTAGCACCACATGAATTAGAGGAGTGCAAGGCACAAATCGAAGAGATGTTATAGAAAGGGTTTATCCAGCCTAGCGTGTCACCATATGGAGCTCCAATCCTTTTTGTGAAGAAAAATGATAACAGCCTACGGATGTGCATCGATTATCGAACACTCATTCAACAAACGGTGAAGGATTATCCACTACCTCGGATGGATGACTTGTTCGACCAACTCGAAGGAGCAAAGTACTTCACGAAGCTAGACTTACGGAGCGGGTATAACCAGATTCAAATTGCTGATGAAGATGTGAAGAAGACTGCCTTTCGAACAAGGTATGGTCACTTCGAATACTTAGTGATGTCATTTGGTCTCACAAATGCATCAGCCACCTTCATGGGTATGATGAATGACATATTCTGTCCATACTTAGACAGATCAATCGTTGTATTTCTTGACGACATCCTAGTCTATAGCAAAACTATGAAGGAACATGTGCACCATTTGAGAGAAGTTCTCCAAGTACTCCGTCAAAATAAATTGCACGCCAAAATTTCAAAATGTGAATTTGGCAAGACAGAGGTGGATTACTTAGGACACAAAATGAGTGCAGAAGGTATACAAGTAATGGCAGATAAAATAGCTGTCATCCAACAAAGGAAGGCCCCAGAAGATCAGACTCAACTTAAGAGTTTCTTGGGATTGACAAGATTTTATCATAGATTTGTTAAGCATTTTGTCAAGCTTGCACAACCACTAACTGCTCTTTTAGCAAAGGAAAGAAAGGATGTGGGGAACAGTGCAAGAAGTAGGTTTTCAAGCACTGAAGACCGCACTATTACATGCTCCGATCCTCAAGTGGTACGATCTGAAGAAACCTATAAAGTTAACAACGGACGCATCAAGCACGGCAGTAGGGGCGGTGTTGCAGCAAGAATGGAAGGATGGTTGACATCCAATTGCATACTTCTCTCGGAATGAAACTACCACACCACTAAAAGAGAAGAATTGGCAATAGTCCTCGTCACGAAGCATTGGAAGCACTATCTAGGGAAGAAGGTTTTTGTGGTCGAGACAGACCACAAACCTTTAGTCTATTTGGAGATGCAGAAGGATGTCTCAAAGAGACAAATCCGTTGGGCAGAATGGAGGCAGCTGTTCAACATGACCATCACGTATGTTGAGGACAAGAAGCAAATTGCTGATGCATTAACCTGTATGCCTACTGTGCATAACATAATCTCTGAAGTCAAGGTGAATTTTGACTTCTGGACAAAATTGATCGAGGACACAAGATCGGATGCACAAATTGTTGCAGACAAACCTTCAAGAACCATCACTTACAGCCATTGCAGGACACATGGGGGCAAAAAAGACACTGGAAGCAGCCCAACGAGTGTTCTATTGGCCCAAGATGACTGAGGATGTTGCAATATAGACTCGGAGTTGTGCAATGTGTCAACAAAATAAGACTACAAATCAAGCACCCTCATGTCTTCTTCAACCCCTCCCGATCCCTTCCAAACGTTAGGAACATGTTAGTATGGACTTAGTGTGTGAACTACCCATGACCAGTTCCGGTTTTGACTCCGTAGTCGTCTTCGTCGATAAGCTCAGCAAGATGATCCACCTTTGACCAACCACGAAAGACATCTCAACACCGCAACTTGCCTAGTTATATTTGAACATCATTTTTACTCAACACGGTCTGTCTCGAGTGCTTATAATAGATAGAGGTCCTCAGTTTACTAGCTTATTTTGGAGAACCCTATTTGGTCTGTTCAAAACTAAACTTGCCATGTCTACTGCTTATCATCCACAAACCGATGGACAAACTGAAAGAGCCAATCGCACCATTGAAGATATGCTACGAGCCTTTACTCTGGAGGAGCAAGCAAGTGGGACACCTTACTTCCTTTGATAGAATTTGCCTACAACAACTCCTTCAATGCATCTACCCGCGAAACATCTTTTTATCTCATGTACGAAGAACATCCTCTCACACCAGCAAGTTTGACACGATTCAGTACTTCATCGTCAGTCAACACCAAAGTGGATGTTGTCAATGAATTCGTTGCACGAATTCAACAAGGAGTGGAAAAAGCTAAGGTGAAACTACAAGTTGCTCAAAATCGACAAAAGCAATATGCCAATGGACACCGTCGGCATGAAGAGTTCATGATTGGTGATCTCAAGTTTGGTTATCCACAACCAACCTTACTCTGATCGTCAGTCGTAAATTCAACCCTCGTTTCATCGGCCCTTTCTCCGTTGTCCGCAGAATTGGAGCAGTGGCATATCAACTCGAACTTCTACCCCACATGAAGATTCATCCGGTTTTTCATGTGTCTTTATTACGGCGATATACACCACGACCTCATCAATTTGACAATTCGTAAGAGTCACGACCTCTTCCTCAAACTATCGATGATGAGGAAGAGTTTGAAACAGAAACGCATCTTAAAGAAACGTGTTCGTGGAACTCGTCATCAACGGATAGATTATTTGGTGAAATGGAAAAGATATTCATTATATGAAGCAACATGGTAATCGGCAACCAATCTTGCACACGTCCCAATCATAGTGAACGCTTTCGAACGACAGTTGAGCAACGAGGACGTTGCTTCTTAAAATGGGAGAGGTTTGTAATAAGTAGAACTCTACTTATCAACTAGAGGGGAAATTGGTTTTGTAGAAGTCTTTGGTATAAGAATTAGTTACGGCTAAGTTGGCCTGAGAATACATGCAGCAAAAGAGTACTTCTATCAATAGGCGTGAGCGCCAAAAGTCCGTCAGGAAACTTCTAGAAGGAAGTTTCTGGAAGGAAGCTTCGAGAAGTTTCCAGCGAGCCCTTACATGGCTCATTCTGAACCATCTAGATGTTGTATTGGATCTAAGGCTGCATGTAAGCCACGTGAGCGCTGTGTGCTCGCTTTGAGAGGTTAGCATTGGCCGGAAGCTTATCATGTACTATTCCTCTCACTATATAAAGGATGCGAATGCACCTCCACGGGCATTCGAGTTTTGAGTTCACTATAGAGCCCATCTTACAGTATATTGATCTATCACTAATTCAATTGTTGTTAAAGAGAAAAATTAAACATTATTAGTGTATTTTGAGTCAAGCCAATCTAGAGAGAGAATGATTGAACAGATTTTTGTCACGTTGGTTATTTCTCCATTACCTCCTAAACTTATCCAGATTTTATTTTTTGGAGTCTTCGATCTATGACCAAACTTTTCATAGTTTAGTCATAAGTAAAAGAAAACTAAGAGAACATTGTTTCATTTTTTGATAAGTCAGAGCTTTATAATCTAGTGAATATTGTACTATTTATTGGTTTAGTTTTTTTAAAATATGTGTTCAAAATATCGAAATCTTACTTGGTTGGTGTGATTCATGGAAGTCAATTCTAGACTTCCTGCATAAATAGTAGTTTTGTTTATTTTATTTTTATACTACTCATTTCTTCATAAAATATGACCAGGTTTTTATTTTTTAAGTAATTTTAGAAGTCAATATTCTTGACTTTTCTATATAAGAAACATCTGTTTATTTTTGTTTTAAGCCATTTATTGTAACGTGGATGCTAACTATAAATTGTCTCACCTTGGATTTCAACGGTTTGATAATTTTGTTAATTATTTTACATCTTTTAAATTTTAAATAAATAATTTATTAAAAATAAATAAATCATGTGTACTCCCAAACCTATTCCAAATCTTATGAGGAACCAATCGATCTCACACAAATTTCCCCAAACGCGGCGGCTGTCGTCTTCCCCACCATCTTCACTTAAAGCTCGTTTGCATGCATATTTATTTGATTTACCTCTGTCTACGGACGAGAGTTGAAGAGACAAAGTATGCTCTAGTCAGGTATGAACGAAGGGAATACGGTGAACCCTTCTGGATAGGGAAATGGATGTATTGTAATGTTGGACGAAATGTAGTGACGAAAGGACAGTTGTAGAAGGGGCCACTGCCTGTAGCGAGACGCCGGGAGCTTTAAACTAGAGGCGAGAAATAGTGGACTGAAACTAGAGGAGGAAAGCCTGGTGCAGTCAGCTTCGTGCTTCTCCGTGTGCGCTGACGAGTTCCAAGGCGCCTATTCTTCGGCCCCGGTCTTCGTCGATTGATTTGGGCTTGAAGGTTTGGGCCGCCCGCCCTGCCTCAAACCTCTCGCTCTCACCAGTTTATAATTTCCAAGGCCGCTGCGCCGATAGTGATGTCCGTGTAACTATTTTCATTTTCCCCTCAATGAGCAACTGGAAGGAATCAGTATTTTGGACAATTTTGGGTGTAACGTCGGAGCTGTTTAATTCCTGGTGCAAGTCTTCGTAGTTCTCGGGGGGACTCCTTGACTATCAGCAAAGTCACCTGTGCGACAGAGTTATGAATTCATGTAAGTGAATGCGGTTGCAGCTTTTGAGGTGTAATTTGAGTCTTTCTGGCTTGGAGGATAATGTGTAAAGCTGATTGTAAGTCTCGATAGGAGAAATTTCGGTGCTCAGCTTGAATCGCACTGTTGTGAAGAAGTTTTGTCCAAATAATCTGAGATTTCCACTGTCTGAGAGGCCGCCGAATTTTCACTCGGCGAGCGGAGGTTTCTTTATCCACACAATCAGAAAAAATATTATGTGTGCAATAAGAAAATAATTGTTTCAAGACTTCCCAATTTGTCCTTCAGCATCTCAGGTCCTTTGAATCGTATGTGTGATCTTGAGGCAGGTGATGACATTTGTATGTAGTTCAGTGTTCGAATTTACTGGTTCCTGGAACGTCTGGAAAGGCGATGGACGTATCTTAAGTATGCTCGAGATATGGATGTGCATCGTGGTAAACTCAGACAGGGGTTTGCCTCTTTGCAGCTGCCGAAGTTGGCTATTTTCTAACAATGTTTCCCTTGTTCGGCACTTAAGTGGAGTGTTTGCTTTGTGCAGAGTTTCATTCGGTCCAAGAAATCCAGCTGGATACGTTTTCTATCATGGCGGTATCTGGGAATCATAGAAAGAGGCTCTTGTTCCATCTGTTGCTTTTCGTCGTCTTCACTTTGCACGTGACTGGTTGCAGTTCGGCGATACTGGTAAGTATTTGCGTTCAAGTTTTGACTGAATCAGACACTTCATGTACAGCCGGCCGAGCAGTGTATCCGTGAAATGAAGCAGAAAACTCTTCTTCAGTCTGAATGGGCTGTCAGAAAGAGTGGCATTTTACAAAGCGGGTCTGATCTCGGTTTCAGTTACTTGGTGTGGGTCAAGATAGACCGCAAAGTGTCTATTAAACTGTCAGTTTGTTCTTCTCGTGAAGTTGGGACGAGTTGCACATTCCATCATCTCCTGTAGAGATGAAGGCTGAAATAATGGATATAGATGCAGTATGTGTATAGGGATGTTTTTGTTCCTTCCTTCCATAACAACCGCTGAGCTTACAGGTGTTTTCTCTTCATTTCCTGTTTATGCAGGATCGTCGACCAGTATATGATGGAAGGTGGTCGGCGTACTTTACCTCCTTCTGTTTTCCACTGCAAACCTGTTTTGTTCTTGCATGTGATAGTTTCGTGCTGCAAGTCTACCTAATCCAGATTCTTGTGAGGTCTGTCAGTCATCTTCGTGCGGATGGTTCAAAACCTTAAAATGTTTATTTCCGTTACGTAAACAAGTGTGGATGTAAGTGAAACAGCTCGTTGGTCATAAAGCAATAGTATGACATTGTCCCCGGATGCTGTTTCCTAAGTTTCTTAGCATCCAAATATTTCAGATTTCAGCTAGTTACCGCTACCGTACCGTTGCGGTTACTTTTGATTTCAAGAACCTGCTTTCATGATCTCATTTACATTTTAGTGGTTGCTAGCCCGTTATTTGCTTGAGGTTAGGCATCCTCGATGTACAAAGGTATCTGGTTGCTATGCTTCTCAGCACACCCTCGTATTCACTACGTACTTTTCTGGGTTTCGGGGTGCCTCCAGTGTTTGAGGATAGTTCTTACATCGAGCTGCTATACTCATGTACCAAGATATGCTTCTCAGGCACCAGGAGAGTGAGACCCAAGATGGTAAAGTGCACTGTTCAAGATCAAGAAGTAGAACAGCTCGCGCAATCATTGATGAGGTAAGGGGTAAAGGGTCCCAAACCGTGTAGGCCATTCGTTGTAGTTTCTTTCCACTTGGGTCGGAATATCCTGATGGCCATGTATGAAGTTCTACTGTGCAGCAAGACTCGTCTTGGTTGTTAACAACATAGGTCCTACTCTACTAACACTGGAGCATGAGGACCCTTTATTGATGGGGAAGTAGTGTAACTGAGGACTATGTCATTGCACACATCACCTTACTCGACTTTGAGGCATGAACCAACTGTGCGAGAAGAATAACATCGTCAGTGACTCAGAATCCGTGGCTGTCTGGAGTAGACTTAGGAAAAGACTATGGTTGTTGCTTCGTCTGTCCAAACCTAACTTGTCTGCCAGTACTTGATCTCTTAGTCTGTATCATCTTCAGTTTCTGCAGCGAACTTGTGTGATGAGGAGTCGTAGGTTTTGGATTGGCGTTAACTCAACTTAAGGTTGGAGGGAGTTTTCCATGAAAATGAATTGAAAACTAGGTTATCCAAGGTGAACTAGGATATGGAAAGCATGTTGTTTCTGTAACACACGGTAAGGAGATTAGTGCCTTTTCGGGTATATTCACTTCCGGCTGACATACTTGTTTGTGGTGTGCACAATTCCGCAGTATCTACTACCTTTCTTGGAGCAGGAGCGTTACAGTCTCCCTAGCGCATGCCGATTGAATCCCGAGAACGACATGTTTAAGGATCAAGAACTGCTGAAGGATATGATACGTCCATCACAATGGCAATGTGGGTATTGCAGGAAAACGTTCCGCACTGAGGAGTATTTGGACAAGCACTTCGACAACCGTCACCACAACGTACTCGATCTTGTAAGCACCTACACCACCATGTAAGCCCGTGCATCAGTTCAGACCCGTAGTCTATATCCAAGAAACAGCCAGATATCGTGTTAGTATGTCCCCTGTTCCTGTCATAGAATCTACTTGTTCCTCGACACAGACTTTGGTTCCAAGACGGCATGATGATCTGTTGGAATGAAGATGTACCGCTTCTAGCCGGCACGGTGCCATTGGATGATCTTATCGGCTGAATTATCTGTCTTCTAGAAAGGACACTCTGATAATGATGCATTCATCGTATTTTAGTAGTTGCTGGTAGAAAAGAAAGGACTGCTGCTCCAATCTTTTGACGTGTTGAAGTTTTCCCTTGTGATTGTGTCAGAGTCCAAACCGTTGCTTAGCAGACGTTTGTGGAGCTATACATTGTGATCATGCGGATAGTGGTGGAAAAGCTACAACGAAGAAGAAGTGCAATCGTGCTGCAGTGACCAAGAACAAACATCTTTGTGAGGTCTTGCAAACACAACCATCTTATTTTCTTTGACAGCCACAAGAAGTGCTTGTCCTTGTCCAAGAAAATTATCATCTTTAATGCGCGAGAATGATATCTGAAGTCGGCAAATATTACATGAAAAGTGAAATTTGACTCCCGCTTGTGGGAATCGTGTACATCTGCTGTTTTTCTTTTTATTTTACTGTTCTTTGTATTGGTCCTAGTCGAAGTATTCATGTTTTGTGTAGTAGCTGAACTTCAGAAGTGGATTGATCGATATCAGGGGCTGGCAAAATCATGTTTTCCACCTCAAGAAGGTGCAACTGCTCTGCGCTTGAATGGTAGGTTTTCTCGCTTGAATATGCAGATAACGGAAGTTTACTGTATTCAGGAGTCAAGTTCATAGTTGTTTCAAGTGTTGCGGTTTGTGATTATAGTTTGATATTGTGATTGACGAGTCTGGTTTCAGGCGTGGGACCTTATCGTATTGGGCAGTGCACGAAAATTTCTGTTCTGATATAGAGGTGGAAGAGTTTCCACGTCTTATCATCACATTCAGAGTTCCAGTCTCTGACATTCGTAAGATCTGTTCTCGGGCTGCAGAATTCTTCCTGCGTCAGTTTTGCGATTCACACACATGTGAAGGAACACCGAAGCACTTTCCAAGGGGTAGTGGGGTACGTACAGGACAAAGAAAACCATCGCGAAATATATCGTCCTCACCTAATTAGTCCTTTTCTCTTGTACTCGTCTAAGAAACCCCTTAACGATCACTCCCTAAAAGTTTATGTCCATTTTGCACTGAACAGTCTTACACCGATATTTGTATATCACTCATTTCTAGCCTTATTGTTGCCCTTGAGCCCCTTGACCTCTTGTAGACGCATCGCTGGCGATATGCTGACTAAATCTTGTATTGCAGAGACGGAAGAACAGGGCTTTATTCATGGCAGTGTGTATTTTCACAATCATTTTACTGCTAATATTTTATCTAGCAGTGTACCTGTATCGAAGGTAAGCTGGTCAACATTCAAAATTTCTACCATCATCGTTGGAACATATTAGGATGACTCCAGCCACTGCTTGCACCCAAGTGTATGTCCCAACTAAGCATCATTTCATTTTTAGCACGTTAACGTTTCTCTTCGTTTGGGCAGATGTCTGTCTAAAGGTTGATTCCTTGTGTGAATTGTTGGCCTGCAGGGACATGAACATCAATAGCGCAAGTCTCAAGCATCTCAAACAGCATCCGATCCTTAAAGCACAGAAGTCCAAGAAATATTGAATAGCGAGTGCGAGTGTACATTATACAGTTAGTTCTTGGTTCAAAAAGATACCAGGTGTGTGTACTGCTGGGTGGCGCTGGGATATTGGACGTTAACGTTCTGAGTTTACAGGGCGTCCCGGTGCAGTTGGTGACATGCTCTCGGACTCTCTTCATCAACATTAATTTTCACCCGAAATAAAATTCAGACCTTCGTATATTCTTCTGCTGTCCCGTCTGAACTGTACGAACGGACTTCTCATTCCTTAATCTACAGTATAAAGCCTCCTCCACGTCCCACAAACAGGGTGTGACTAACAGTCTCTGTCTGACGAGAAGCTTCAACCGTCGGGCCATCAGGAGATGCATCTGAAACACGTGTGGTCTTAGGTCAACGAGGGAGTTCGGACTCTCTGATGCTTCCCTCTCCAGGCCCCAGGGTGATGATGAGGGGGCCATCCTTCGGAGTTCTCACCTGGTTCTGCCGAGCTAAGATCATCTGATTACTCGTTTCCAAAATTCTTTTACAAGATTCACCAGCGTGAACAGTCCCACGAAACCGATTGAAGTACCTCAGCGGAGCTTCCATGTTTCGTCTCCGGCGCTACTGTAGTCATCACTTTACAGATGTACAGCGCAAACGGCACGTGATGCTGTTGAGTGGTCAGGGTCACATGTTGGAACTTCCTCCCATAAAAGGTAAAGATTCTTGTACGAATCTGATATGAATCTGCTTCTAATAAATTTGGGACGGTAGAGCAGCGACTACTATCGGTAGATTGTCATTGGTAGGTGCACCTGCTACTGTACTCGGCTGAGAGAGCCACCGAGTAATCACTAGACTCTTCTTGTTTGTGTAGGCAGTGATGTTCTGTCAGAGTGTCTAGCGACTTTGAAATTCAAATCTAGCTGTGAGCATCTGTCAGTCGCATGATTACATACAATTAAGAAACTTACTTTGAAACACAGGATTTTCGTTCCAAATGTCTCGTGAAGGAAACGCATTAATGCAAGGACGTCGTGCATGCTGTGCAGACTATGATGAAAGTCTATCCACATAGAGACTAGAACGCGTTTGCAGTCACACTCGACCACGTAAATCGTGAGCCTGTAATTCTCAGTTTGTACTATTCAGACAGTGTGAGTTCAAACCCAAACCGCAGCTTATAAATCCGCCAACTGCGGGAAATAAATTGGTTGTGGTTTCTATTTGCGAGGGTATTCTACGAAATATGAAAGACACGCAATGGATACCAAACACATGGGAAGGCCCATCAATCCGAACAAGGGAAAGAGGGATCCGAAGGGACAAGCAAAACATCTCGGAACAATTTGAAAGAGAAGGAAAAATCAATTATGGTAATTGATTATTAATATATCAAAGTAAATAAATCAAGAATTTTGCCTTCAGTTGGTGGATAAGAGGTGTTATCGTTTACAGTAATCGTTCTCGCAATCCTTAGTTTTAAAGCCATTTATCATGTTAAAAATTCAAACATAGTCAAATCATAGTCAAATCATTAATTTTACATTCAATTGATGCATAAGCGGTGGTTTCGTTTATGGTAAATGTTCTCTGGACTGTGTTAGCTAAAGCTTTCTCTACTGTAATAGAAACATCTTTTCAAGAGAACTTAGTAAAAATGAAAGAGGAAGTGAAAATTTCGAACGTATAATATGGTAAGTTAGTGAAATCTTGAATAAAATTACTGAATTTTGAGATAGATGATACATATATATCTAAAACTAAGAAATGAAGTGATGTCTCTTTTGTATACTTAGGATATTTTTATCGTTATCTTTGTCACGTTTGTAGTCCATCCGATGATGACATCCAAAGAATGGATGTCGAGATTCGGATCTATGACAATTACATCTGCCATTGAGACTTGTTCTTCCTTCATCATGTACAAATCAACTTTCACTCAAATGCATAACATCATTCTTTTCATATCATGTAACCACTCTCTCGTGTTATCAAACACAACTTCTTTGATACTATCATGAATACAATCCGTTCACCACCGTGAGGACAACGAGCTAGATGTCTAACCGGGGTACCACAATCATATTTGAACTAATTCGAAACAATAAGGAGAACCAAGTCTAAGCGAATACTCATCATTGTGGAGAAAGTACAGAACAGTGTAAAGCAAAGGTCGAGCTACGAGTCAACAACTTGCGTCTTTGTCTGAACAAGAGTGGAGTCGAGCTCTAGTATCACGTGAGATGAAGAGATGGTTTAGAAGAAGAGTTGAGATGAAAGTTAGAGACGATTGTAGTCCGCACAAATCATCGAAAGCTAAAATATATAATATAGAGATTTATCTCATGTGCCTCTAAAGTCAAACAATGTCTAGTCTCACAAGGATACATCTATAGTGCGTAAGAATCATCATCCACCTTTCGCACAAAACTTTCCGGCATAGACTTATCTCGTAAGAGAAAAAGACAACAAATCTAATGTGTTGAGAGAAACCAACTACGCTAAAAAGCTATCAGAACAGTATTCTTGTTAAATATTAGACCCATACGGTCACATGATATCAACAATGATGTCAGTCTACGTGCGAGATGTCATACCACACACTGAAAAGTCCTTGGTCTTAAGATGTCGTCAAAGATTCCTATAGTTCTTATCAAACTCACTAAGGTGTGAGATGAAGATAGGAGATGGAGGTACTGTGCGAAATAAGTAACTTAGATGATGAGAAATGAATACCAAAAGTAATCTAGAGTTTCTTATATAAAGAGATCCTCAATATGCAAAACATCATTCGCTAGTGCAACATCTAAGAAACGAGAGATGAAGTCTTCTGAACCTACTAGCACTTCGAGAATACGTAATCATTTCTAGGTGTAACAAGCCCTCTAGGATATAGAGGTCTGTTGGTATATCTATGGGAGATCAAACTCAACACTTTTACATCTTCACTCTCAATCCTACGAGGACTAATTGAGAGACGAGATGATTAAAGATATCATAAACTTAGTTCGATAACCCTACAATACGCATGTCATCAATCAAGATGAAAAGACACGACCTATAGCAATCAAGGTGGTGGCGAAGAGAGTCCTCTAGTGAGCTAAGGCAAAGAGAGGTCTAACAAAAGGATCACTTGTCGATTATTTCCAGCGGAGTCGAAGACCATAACCCCATCTATAGAAGAACCATGTTGATAAAAAGAGAGGAGGAAGAACCATAAAACTATCGTATGAATACAACGAGACTCGTAAGAGATCCATCACCTTCCATGAGCTCCTTAAATATGGTAGTGCAAAAAATGTTATATTTTTCATGTTCATCTTTAAGATAATCCAGTTGTGATGGATGTCCAAAAGAGCTCCTAGTACTGAACGATACACACGCACAACCTCCAGGCGTCGTAATTCTAACTGATGTGGATAGAGATTGTCATCAAAAGTATCTCATAACTGAAGAACAATTATACGACTAACAAGTCATAAGAGGATTTCATCAATGAATATCGATCAAATCCTCTCACTATTCATCATGGTAAAAGTCTTGTTGTCCCAAGGGCCTAAGCTATAATATAATGAGAAATATGTCTTTGATCTACTACTGCGTCACTTGATAATGCTGAATGAATCATTAGTAAGATCATTTGTTTGGAAGTAATCTCTCTCGCGTTCGTAGATCATCATACCTCTAGTCAGTAGACATGGAGTTATACACAAGACCTAGAAAAACAAATATCTATCGAGACATAATGGTTTCTCTGGCTAATAGTCCAAACCCTCCGATGATTGAGATATCGTCTAGTGAGAGGTGAAGAAGACACAATGAAGTAATCGTCTCCTCAATAAGACAAGCCAATGACAAATGATGCAATGCTCGAGCATCTTTATTATACTCTATGATCTGAGCTGACGTCCTACACGATCGTATACAACCGGAAGATGACCTTTATAATGGCATAGCCTTTAATGGCGAGAAGACATCACGTGTAGCTACATATTCACCCTATCTCATGCAACACGAACTGACTCGTCCTATATCACCTTCAAGTGACATGAAAAATAATTTGAGAGTATTGTTAAATGATGTGAAATAAACAGAGGAAGACCAAGGGGATAACACTTCGAGAAGAATACAAAAATACTAATTTTACACTTTCAACTGTTCAAAGAGAAAGAATATCTCAAATTCAATTTTGAATTTTAAAAAATAAATAATGAAATAACCAAATATAAGAAACAAAAAATATTTTTTTAGAAACAAGAATAAGAGTTGCTCCTGTTTCAAAATAAATTCCCTTTTTCTCTTTGAATTAAATTATTAATTATTACTTTGACCTTCATTTTCTGAAAATAATTTCTGGGACATTAAGAGAGTAGAGAGAAAAGAAAGACAATGGAAATGAGATGCAGTTGTGATCTTCCATGGCTCCATGCAAACATAAATAGTCTCAGAGTATTTTCACTTGATGCTAACTGACATCCAACTGTAGTCAGGTGATTATTAAATGTGTTTTTCTAGAAAAAACACTATCGAGTCTAAAAATCTAATATCAAAGGATACTTAGAGAACTACCTTAGTGGACTTATAGTTGGCTGCAGTCAATTCGACGGACCTGAACACGTAGAAATTAGTTATAACAACATCCTATGGAAATTTTCCTTCGTGACATGCACAAATCTGCAAATTCGCTTTATTGCAAGACACTATTCAAAACACCTGCGGTGCATAAAGTCTGCATGGATCGTTAAGACAATCCAGTGTTTTGGCGGACAAAAGTTCTCTTCAGTATGAGGATCATAACACAAAGCATCACGAAACATGAACTCGAGCAATAGAGGGAAAGAAAGAGTATCTAAGATTCAAGAACCAACCTTCGAAGGAGACTGTAAACATTATTTTGACATGTAAAATCAAGAAAGTAATCTTAATGAGAATTGATAAGTGATATAATATCAGAGCTGATATCTATATACCTCAAACATACATAACTTTTGCAAGTCCAGCTTCTAGTCAAAATATTATAATAATATAGATATCAAAGTTTTATATCCATATGTTATCTCTATATTGAAATTGTGGTTGTCTATCTGCTCGTGAACTTTAGACTTCTTTGCGAAGGTTAATCTGTGAAACTAATATATGTTGGTATTAGAGATACATGTTCGATATGTATCAAAATTTGATATCGAATTCCATGCAGATTATGTTCCACAAATTCACTTGTATGATATAGTGATACATCATAATGATGTGTGATATATTTGATAACAATAATAATACTTTAATTATAATAATATTCACTTTAATCATTTATTACATGGATCAATGTGCTTTTGTCATACTATATACACATCATAGTTTGATTTCCTTTTTATATGATTTTATTTATCTTTTTATTTTAATTCTATTCCATTATAAAATATTGTATCATAAAACATCTTCGTCATCAATACTAGCTGAAACTATTAAATATTGGTTGTGTTTAAAGTTTTGTTTTATTAATGATAAATTCTTCCTAACTTATTTCTTCGGTCGGGTAGTTTGAAAGTGATATATATTACTGATGTTCAGTCAAGTGAGAAGAGATATTCTCACTTCTTCTCAGATTTAGCTCTATAAGAATTTATGAAAATTTATAAAACCAGGTATCAGAAAATTTCTCTAGTCATTAGAAACCTCTCTCTCATGCATTAGTGCATTATGTGAGTAAGCAATAAGGACTACCAACACTTTTTATTCTAAGGAGGTTGCTAAGCAACTACTAGAATATACTATTGATACGATAAACTCTTTTCAAATTTGTCACTTTTTTCTCTTTATTTCATCTAGCTCCTTACCACTCAATATGCATCTCAAGCGACCTAACCAAGGATAGTCGAGAAAGAGAAAAGCATGATATGAGAGAGAAAACAAATAGAGCAGATAGGCTCTCCGAGTGAAATGGACTCAGAGACCATTTTGAGTATGGACTCAGAGACCATTTCTCTTTGTTCTCAACCTTCCTAGGTTCAATGATTTTGTGCTCCGATGTTCCTCTCGTCAAGCCAATTCCAGCGATATCAAGCACATCCCAAATGGACTCCCGAGCATGGAGTTAAGCCCTTCTCAAGTGCAAATCCTCTTGTCTTGTCCCTCATCAACTTCGAGACGCGTAGAGAAGTAAGTTTTGGTATTTTTTCTTGTGAAACCCAAGTTGAACTTCGGGACGCGTCTCAAATTTCACCGTTGATCGTTAGATACATTACATCCGTTTTTACTCTATCCAATCTAGACAAAAATAACAGAAAAGCTTTTTACAGCATGTCGACGTCTAAACTCAAAAAATCTTATAAATGATATTTAATTTAAAATGGTGCAACTTTTATACTTTTGACAAACATTTCACCTAGATCACCATCCCACCTACATCAGCAACCCGAACCACTTTCACAACCGTCCAATCAGCATTCTTCACATCAATCTTATTCACAAAGGTCCACCAAGTCAACATACACGAACACGTGTTACTGTCATGTCATTCCTCGACAAAAATTGACACATCAATTTTTCACAACACGCTTTGTAGTTTCTGACACATGTGAAAATGTACCACGTCAACACTCGGTCTGCCACATCATCATCGTGATGCATTAGACTCATAAAAAGATGAAACTAATCAAAACTCTCTCGTCTTGACTCTGTTCGCAACGATAAAAATATCAATGTTGGTCCTCTCGACAAGACCTATCCGATGTTGCTGTCAGAACCATATCTGCAATAAGTTGAGAAAATAGTTTCTCTATGACTTTGGTTTCACACCATAGTTGATCGACGACACGACAACGTAGAGATTTATCCCAAGGGGACCTTGGACGAACGTTGACAAAAAGAAGCAAGTCTAGAAGTGGACTTGAATAGTGGATAGTGGATTGTGAACAGAGATCCACGTAAGATCTAGAGATGATGAGGTATCATTAAAAGGTCTCGGTGAGAGCTTTCCAATGGTATCGAAAACTCTTCAAACTGACATTGGAGCTGAGAATTTTGGCCGAACTCGTGATCAGATTTTGGTATAATTTCTAGGGACCAAAGAGAAGGGCAGGATGCCCTATAAGTATATATGAGGGGGTTCAATGCTTGGGTGGAGTAAGACGAGTCATACGAACCTAGAGACGACAGACAGACTCTAGAGGTATGAGGTGATAGTTGGACCAGTACTAAGATGCGTTCCGGTCCAGACTTTGACGTATGGATGTAAGACTAAGAAACGAGAGGACGAATTAGATCATTGTTGGGAGCCTAGACTCAGACAGATATCGCGAGCGGTTGGGCTGCTAAGTGTGCTGTCACGTCAGTTTGGTAACTCGGTTAGGTTGACCGAGTGCGAAGTGACGGACCCCGGTAAGACCGTTAGGGCAAGTTGGTGAGAGTTCCCACAAGGGGTATACTTCGCAGGTAGGAGCTTGGAGACCTCAGTTCTTCAAGTTGAGCCTTCAAGCTCCTGGCTATGGTGGGTAGTCTTGAGAGTGAGATCTGGATTCTCTGCGAGCACATAGTGGATTTGACTCGACTGTAGTGATTGTCTAGTGCCTGTTGGCATGGTGGAGTGAGTACATACCTTGTTATCACTTGAAGAACTCGGATTGCGAGGCCTGGTTGAGGGATTTCAGGTCGCAGATTGCTACCGGTGGTATCTCCGGAGTTGGCAGATCGTTGATATCTTTGATTTGCGGGTGCGCGCGTGCGTGGAGTAGTTCATTTTGAGTGTTGTGATCGATCGCTGTGTGGATGGGTGTCGTCTGAACTTGTTCGCAGTCTATTTGGTGGTGAGGTAGTGCGGAAGCGCTGCTGAAATTTCACGAAATGTGTTGAAGTGACCTGTTTCGGGCTGAAGTGCGCATTTGGGCGTGACAGACGAAATAGTCGACAATGTCAGACCGATGTGGGCTCGTTGGAAGTGCGCTGGGAAGACGGTATTAGTGCACGAAGGTTCACGAAGTTTGGTCGAGCCGTTTTTTAGTTATGAGAAGTCGAAATTTCTGGTGACGGGTTTTGTGACGGGTTTTAGGTCAGCAGAAGTGCATCGGCGAGTGTCAGGTTGGCGTGTGTCGATAATATTTGGATCTGAGGAGTGCAGTAGGTGCGCGCTGTCGAGTTGAGAGTTTTCCTGGGAAGGGCGGAACCTTCTGGCTGTGATATGACCTTGAAGGCTATGTTCGGTCTACTCAGGGAAGCGTTGGGCTTCAAGCTGTGGTTGCTTACTATACAGAGGTAGGGTTCAGGTCATAAAGGGCACTATAGACACTCACTCAGGTCGAATTGACCCTCCAGTATGTTCAGGAAGTGAAAATCAGATCAGACTAGCAGTAATAAGGTCAGACAGCGAACTTTAACAGTCCAGAATCAGAAACATATAATGGTTCAGGCTTCAGAACTCCTCCTACATGTAAATGAGGCCCTACTGACCATACACACGAAGTTTCAGCTTGAGATCAAATCAGAGTGTCGAGATATGGGCAGAAATGTTCTGAGCAGAGAAATTACGGCAATTTCTGGTACCCAGACAGCTATTTCGACCTAGAACAGAGAATTGGCTCGATCACTTTCAAAGATTCTTACAGGATTTGCAGTACACAGCTTGCTGAACACTCCTGTGAAGTTGAGCCTCCTGATTGTACACGGAACTCCAGATCTCGCTCTCTGAAGTTGTTGTTCCAGATTGAGAGCTTTTCGGACCCCCTCTACTTCAGCGGTCGCCCCGAATTACTCACAATTTCAATTGACATGGAAATTTGAGGACAGTCGTAGCCCTGTTGCCAATGAACGAGACCTCGAAGGTTTGAAGTGATTTTCTCAAATCTACTGCGATTGACACCGAAAACCCCAAAATCAACAGAAGTGCTGCAATTCTGGCACAAATCGAACTTCAATCAGCCATAACTCCTTCTTTATTGCTCCAAATCGATCAAAAATTTCGCTGACAGTGCTTGGCACGACGAACCCTATCTCCCTGTGCTCTCAGATTTCGAAGTCCCCTCACCAAATGCTCGAACTCCTCTTAAGACCCCTACTACTAAGTTTAGCAGTACACAAAGACAAAATTGGACCAATGGGAGTTCATAGCTTCACTTCCCTGTCCTTTTGTGTCCCAAACCACGTGGTGACTTGATTTTGCACATAGGTACCAGCATAGATCCTAAACTACATGCGAAGACATGTAAAACGACACATAATCCCGAAAGATAACCTAACCTCGCTAGGAAGCATGCATGGGCGACATGTAATTACAACCCATGAGCTTAACTCCATCTACATGGTAATCAACCTACTAAGACTCAAAAATATATAACATCCTCCAGTGTCGACTTCTCTGAGGTCTTAACTTCACTCAGAGAGACTAACGCTTGATAGAGAGGTGAATTATTTACAATGTAAAATGATTCACATCACGACATCCACCCCCTCCAAACCTGCACATCCTCCGGCATGTGCCAACCTCTTCAGTCTTCGGTTTGTTCTTCATCAGCATCGTTCTCCTCCGCCTCAGCCTCTTCATTAGCCGAGGCGTCTTCATCTCTTGTCATCCTCTCCTTCAATAATTCAATAACCATCGGTAGCAAGGCACGAGGGACTGGAATCGGCTTCAAGTCCCAAGGTACGTGAGGAACAGTGAAGATAACCATCGGAGCTATCACACTAGGATCCACACAACCAATCTCTCCAGCTGAGAAAGAAAATGCCTTACCATGGCTAACTATCATCTGCTCAAAAGCTCGTTTCTCCACTTCAGTCAAGAAGCCACCCCCTCCTATCTGGAGCTGCTCGAGTGTCTCTTGAGTAAACTCATGTCCTATCTATTTAGGATCTCTCAGTACAGGCTCCGTGGCAGCTAACTCCATCTGTTGTTGTGAGTCAACAGGTCATTGAGTCGCCACTGGTTTCACCTTCTTCGCTATAGTTTTGTATTTGGTGTGAACCTCTGCTTCTTCACGAGAGCCACACCAGCAGATTGCATCCTTCCATCCACTCTCCAGTCTCGGATGAGGACGAGATTGCAAGCACGAGGCAATCTCCTCATAGACCTTACGAGAGTGGATAGGGATCAACACCCTTCCTCCCATCTGCTTCATCAACCTATCTACATCATCCAGCCAACGAACAAAAGACTGTACACCTACAAACTCCTCGTAAACACCAGAAATCATCTCACCTTCACTCAGAACTCCTGTACAGTACAGATTTTCTGCATACTTCTCCATCTGCCTCCTACTCTTCTCAGTCAAATCCTCTACACGCGTGAACTCACTCCAATCATCAGAACTGAAAGCCATCAAACCAGATTTCCAACTATGTACAGTGCAGCTATTTTCAGAATCTTGAGCAACCTCTTCATCAGTCTGCTGTGACCCCAAAGGCTGCTCAAGCGGGATCATAGTAGTATCAGATCCATCACTCTTGATATCCCGTCCTACAAGAGTGGTTTCAGAAAATCCTTGCCCCTACAGATAGGAGAATCTCTCAAAGTCTGTCTATTTCGTTCGTGGTTCGTACGAACGGTCAGAAACTGCACAGAACGTCTGTCATCTGGACTACGGATTCTAGCATAGTGAGATCCATCGTCCATCACCTTCGTCTCCATTCTAACTTCGGTGATATAAGGCTGACCAAGAATCACAGGATAAGAAGCAGAAGACTGCACGAAGAAGTGCTGATCTATCTCTACATCACCCAGCTTCACTCTCACGTTGGGACAAGCGCCGTATAACTCACCCTTCTGGTTGTTTGCAGCTCGTAACACCCAACCATGGTTCAGTTCGATAGGCCACTGTCCTCTCTCGTACACCTCCCGCGACATGATGTTGATCTCTGAACGGTGATCAACCAAAGCCGCAACAGGTTCCAAACTCCCGAGGCGAACTCGTGTAGCAGTCGTAGCACGAGCCCAGTGTCTCTTCCTGAAGTCACTATCAGTAGCTGGACTCTCATCGCCAGCTTCATCATCCTCAAACTCAACAGTGTTGGTACCAGCAACTAACGCTTCTTGCTGGTACTCTGTATCATCAGTCTCCTGAAAATGCACCTTGCCAAATTCTGCATCATTAACAGAAGCTCCTACTATATCAATCATCTGACTTTCTACCTGCTCGGACATCACCTGTCTCTTCCGCTTGATGATGTCGATGATCAGCTCGTGAAACTCCCTCTTCGCAATACCAAGAACCTCCCGAAGAGAAAACTCGATTCGTGCGTCAAGTATTCTCTGCTCTAGGATGCTCTTGAGATCAGTTGAAGTCTCAATATCAGCTGCCAACTTATAAGCCGGTCCCTTCCCTTTCTCTTGGGCAGTAAACCGTCTACCAGCAGTCGTTGGCTCCTGCTGGGATCTCTGCACGTCCTCCATCGGACCTGGTGCAGGTGGAGGAGCTGCAGAAGTAGAAGGGATGTCTTCAGGAGAAGCCGCTCGTCTCCTCGTGACCCTCCGTCTATCTCCAGTCTCCTCTGGAACTCCAGTATCAAGTTCAGAGGCTTCTCGCCGTCTCTTCTCCTCTACAGAAGCATCCTGCCATTGAACGTATCTATCCACGTCCAAGAATGCTTTGATAGACGCAGCATCAACAGGATCTCTCCACCCTGTGACCCTACGGATAGTTTCTGCTCATCTCTTCAGTATTTCAGAAGGAACTTGAACAGGTTTCTTCTCAGTAGTTCTATCTAGCAACGTAGGATTAGAAGAAACTTCAATGTGACCGGCATATACATCAGGATTTACCGGTGGTGCCATCAATGCATGTACAGTTGCAGCAGCTGTAATCTGAGGTAGACTCCTCATGCCTCCTCGTCCAAATTGTGTGCTTAGCGGCTCTCCAGTAGAAGAAAGGTGCAGCCTACCGTTCTGATAGCGAACCACACCATCTCGCAGAGCAGCCGTAAGCTCTTGACAGTCCCCTCGAAAATGATCTTGACTGTCACACCAGATACATCTACGAACAGGAGCACCTCCTGGACGTGCAGCAGCAGGCGCCGGTGGCTGCTCTCTCTGCAGACCAGCTAGCTCCACCTTCAATTCTCTCATCTGCCGAATCAGGTCTTCGATCTGGTTCTGCTGTCAATGGTTCTCCGCAGGTCTCTGAATCGGTGCCCTTTGTGCAGGAACTGGCACAACTGGCATCAAAGGAACTGCAGCCGGGACAACAGGTCTAGGAGCCGGAGCAAGAGCCGGAGGTTGTTGTACTTGAGGAGTAGTGCGAGGTTGAGCGGTCACTTCTGCAAGCGGACGTCCTCCCACAGCCACTCTTCCACGTCTTTGTCTCGTCAATACAGCAACAGCATCCTCAACTCTCCCCCAATCAGTAGTAACTCCTCTTTCAGCCGATCGGTCAGCCAACATAAAGCATAACCGATCTGCCGTAGCATCATCGGTAGCTTGCAGGAAAAGCTCGGTTTTCCTAGCATCTAAGGTTATCCTCTCAAGAGTTGAGAATTGTCGGTATCTCCGATCAAACTCTCTCAGCATCTCATTCAGGTTCATCATACGACCAGGTTGCTGCTCAACCCAGTCCAGAAACGTTCTTCTAGTGACTCTCTTTGAATCTTCTTCGAGAAACTCCTCTCGAAGAGATCGTTCGAAACTCATCCAGACACCTAGATTTCTTCTCTGTACATCCCTAACTTGGTCCCGCAACTCAGGGATTACAGCTAACTCGAAACTCCCTATCATCTCAGCATCAGTAACTCTAACTAGTTCCATCTCTCCTCTATATTCACGCAGATATCTAGAAATATCTCTACCTTCAAATCTACCGCATCTATTCACAATTGCTTGCAAAGCCTTGGTAGACTTCAACTCACCCCCTCCAATGATCGGATGTTGTTGGACCAGGGCCGCAAGTGTCTTCAGAATCTCAGCCGTATCCAGACTAGGTGCAGAGGTCGCTGTAGCCGCTGGTGCTACAGAAGGAGCTGCAGTAGACGTAGATGCAGCAGGCGTAGAAGTAGCAGCAGCAGCACTCTTGCGATCCATCTCTTCTCCTTGTAGTGAACTCAACCTTCTATATCAATCACCCCAAGAGCTCTCAGTGGAAGCACCAGATGTCGAGTTGAGAGTTTTCCTGGGAAGGGCGGAACCTTCTGGCTGTGATATGACCTTGAAGGCTATGTTCGGTCTACTCAGGGAAGCGTTGGGCTTCAAGCTGTGGTTGCTTACTATACAGAGGTAGGGTTCAGGTCATAAAGGGCACTATAGACACTCACTCAGGTCGAATTGATCCTCCAGTATGTTCAGGAAGTGAAAATCAGATCAGACTAGCAGTAATAAGGTCAGACAGCGAACTTTAACAGTCCAGAATCAGAAACATATAATGGTTCAGGCTTCAGAACTCCTCCTACATGTAAATGAGGCCCTACTGACCATACACACGAAGTTTCAGCTTGAGATCAAATCAGAGTGTCGAGATATGGGCAGAAATGTTCTGAGCAGAGAAATTACGGCAATTTCTGGTACCCAGACAGCTATTTCGACCTAGAACAGAGAATTGGCTCGATCATTTTCAAAGATTCTTACAGGATTTTCAGTACACAGCTTGCTGAACACTCCTGTGAAGTTGGGCCTCCTGATTGTACACGGAACTCCAGATCTCGCTCTCTGAAGTTGTTGTTCCAGATTGAGAGCTTTTCGGACCCCCTCTACTTCAGCGGTCGCCCCGAATTACTCACAATTTCAATTGACATGGAAATTTGAGGACAGTCGTAGCCCTGTTGCCAATGAATGAGACCTCGAAGGTTTGAAGCGATTTTCTCAAATCTACTACGATTGACACCGAAAACCCCAAAATCAACAGAAGTGCTGCAATTCTAGCACAAATCGAACTTCAATCAGCCATAACTCCTTCTTTATTGCTCCAAATCGATCAAAAATTTCGCTGACAGTGCTTGGCACGACGAACCCTATCTCCCTGTGCTCTCAGATTTTGAAGTCCCCTCACCAAATGCTCGAACTCCTCTTAAGACCCCTACTACTAAGTTTAGCAGTACACAAAGACAAAATTGGACCAATGGGAGTTCATAGCTTCACTTCCCTGTCCTTTTGTGTCCCAAACCACGTGGTGACTTGATTTTTCACATAGGTACCACGTCAAGCCCCTAAAGTGCCAGCATAGATCCTAAACTACATGCGAAGACATGTAAAACGACACGTAATCCCGAAAGATAACCTAACCTCGCTAGGAAGCATGCATGGGCGACATGTAATTACAACCCATGAGCTTAACTCCATCTACATGGTAATCAACCTACTAAGACTCAAAAATATATAACATCCTCCAGTGTCGACTTCTCTGAGGTCTTAACTTCACTCAGAGAGACTAATGCTTGATAGAGAGGTGAATTATTTACAATGTAAAATGATTCACATCACGACAGCGCCGGGAAGACGATTCCAACGCAACCAAAATCGTTCGATTTGGTGAAGGATCGACGAAGTTACAAGCCGAAGAAGGTCGCGGGTTGACCAAAATCTAACGTAAATCCCGTCTGCGAGTTCCAAATTGGCTGATTTCGACAATTTGGTGCAATTTCGACCCTGAGTTGCTGTTTTGGGTGTTTTCTCGTCGTACTCGTCCTTCTTTGTGGTGTTTGGCCCGGGTTCTATTCTTCTCCAAGCAGAGCGGAGCGGAATGTTAGGAGGCGTTTAGAGGCTTCGAGGAGCAGAGATGCGTGAGTGCGGAGACGTGAGAGCGGAGTGCGAGAGTGCGGAGGCAGAGCCCGAGCTCGCGCCTGCCGCAAGCCTGCTTGTTGGCGTGCGTGAGAGAGGTATCCAAGTTTCAGTTGTGTGAGAAGTGTAAAACCAGTAGGTCACCCATCCCAACACTATTTCTGGACTTGGACGCTTAACTCTGTAGTCTCAACTTTGACTGTACCACTAGACCAATAGCTCTTGGTGTCTTACAGGGATGCGTGCAAGTACTTAGGGGCTAGTTTAAGGTAGTAGGAGACCTGCTCTCACGTTCCTAGAGAAGTGGTAGGGAGACCCCAGAGTACTAAGGGGAAGCTGCTGTTGTGGTAGTGTTTGCCTATACCGAAAAGACGCGTATGAAGACAGTTGGTGGCAGTTGTCTTGGATGAGCTAGTAGAGCTATCACGTTGATATTTTTGGAGCTACTAGAGGTTTGGACATCTAGTTAGTGACCTTAGGTACAGGTTATAACAGTCGGTGACCATATATTGTGCATGTGGTCACCGAAGAAGACGCGTCAGCTCGGGTAGGGATGGGTTTCTCTTTATGTGAATGTTTGAGTGTGGAGGGTTATCGTTTGGACTTCTTGTGGTTGGAACCCCTCCATATTCTGCTTCCTGTTTGTGCGCCGCGTTTGCTTGTGTTGGCGCTTGATTTCTAGAGTGAGTTCACTCTAGTGTGCTGTCGGTAGTGAGGCTAGAGTGATGACCAGTCAGACTACCTTTGTTTCTCTCACGGTGCAGTTGGAGTGACGACCAACAAACCGTGAGAGCTTGTGGTGATGGCAGGTACAGGTTGCCCTTACCTTGACCGTCCTAGTAGGAGATAGGTGAGCTCAGTAGGAGCGGGGATAGGCAAGTTGTTGTTACGGTGGTGACGGAGATTTCGGCATTCTGATTAGAGAGTGTGTCCGCGAGATTCTATCACCACGGAGTTCTCGAGAGGTTTTGGTGGGGACTTCTCGAACAGTGGATATACACGGAGTGGGTGAGGCACCGACTACCTACACCATTGCCGTTGGTTGTTCTAGAGGACGAGTCAAATGCAAACAGTGCGTTTTCTGGTGGTGAGTCTAGTGTCGTCACATCGTTGTTGTGGGACATGGACGAGATCTATGGGGCCACGAAGGGACCTCGACGTTACTCGAGTACGGTGGGTACCATTGAGCTGGATGACTTCATCCAGGAGTTCGACAGTTGGTGCGACCTGCAGCAGATGCGGAACCCACAGCTGTTTACACCTTTCATGGCGTGGAAGGGTTTGTTTCAGCACTTGGAGGGACCGCCGATGGATGATTACCACGAGTTTAGACGAGACTACGGTGTTGAGATCGAGTTGTGGAGACAACATTGGTCTCCCAACTACGTTTCTATCACTACTGGTGCAGTTTTGGGAGGTGTAGCACCTACGACTTCGGGTGCCAGTAGCAGTTGTACATCCACGGGTGGCGGAGTACCTGCTACCAGCAGTGCGTCCACTAGTAGTGGAGTAGGTGGTAGTGCAAGTGGGATACCACCAGGATTTAACCCTGTGGTTCAGTTCTTCCACTATTTGAGGAAGAACTATCAAGGTGTGCGGACCGACAAGTTGAGGAGTCTGCAAGAGTTCCAGCGGAAGACTGGAGAGAGCCTACGCGAGGCATTTACTCGCATGAGGCGGTTGATCAGCGTTACCCAAGGGGTGACAGAAGCACAAGCAGTCCAGTTCTGATATGGGATACTAGAGAGCTGCCTAGGAGAGTCAAAGATGTCACTCTTCTTAGAGACACCGCTCCGACGTTGGCAGTTGTCTTTGGTTTGGCTGAGCGGATAGAGCTCAACATGGTAGAGGAGAGGGTGGTGACTGCTGGGTTCAGCAGGGACGCATCACATGGGGCGACCTCCTTTTCTCGAGGATCACAGGCTACGCAACAGCGTGGTGGTGGTAAGGATCGTGCTGAGCACTCACGATCCCATGGAGGTGCTGGAGGATCTAGTGGACAGAAGTCCATGCCGTCCTTCTCTAGTCAGCAACAAGCAGGTCCTTGCTGGACTTGTGATGGTCCTCATCAACAGAAGGATTGTCCACAAAGGAGAGGTGGTTATGAGACATCTGGGACGTCTCAAGCAGTGCCTAGGCAGTGTGAGCATTGCGGACGACCAGGTCACAATAGTGACCGTTGTTTTGATCTTCATTCTGAGCTACGGCAAGGGAAGGTTGATCGTGGACGAGGCGGAGGAGCTCAGGGAGGCCGTGGTGGTCGAGCTGGAGGTAGAGGTCCAGCACCTGAGAGAGGACCAGTCGGTCCACCGCTTGCTACGACATCAGAAGCCGGTATGGCTGCTCGGATTGAGCAGTTGGAGCAGAGGATAGCTAGTATGGTTATGGCTCAGTGGAGATATGGTGGAACAGAAGCTTCCACATCTTATGGAGGAGAAGGAGGTGACTTCGACTTCATGGCTGATGTGGCGCAGATTGAGACATCTGTGGCAGTGACTCGAAGTGCAGTACGTATCTCTGAACCACGAGGTGCGTCAATGGAGTTGGATCCACAACGCGGGGAGGCTGGTAGACAGACCAGACTTCCTGCAAGATAGCAGTCAACGACTTCGTCTTCTACCTCTAGCATGGTGACAGAGCAGATACTTGGGAGCCGGAGATCGGACCCAAGCTTATAGGAGAGGAGAGACGAAGAGTTCAGAGATTCTTGAAGAGCTACAGGAATTGTTTTGCCTTTAGTATGAAGGATTTGGGTACCTTGAAGGGACCGGGTATACGGATCGACTTGGCTAATGACACGCCAATCTTTCGACGTCCTTTCAGGTACAGTGACATGGAGAGAACCTTGATCCAGAGTAGGACTCAAGACTTGGTGGAAGCTGGGTTGGTGGAGATGTCGCATGGAGAGTATGCATCTACCACAATTATGCTAGCAAAGAAGGATATGTATGGCAACTACACGGATAGATGTATGTGTGGAGACTATCGTCCTATCAATCGGCAGACGAAATCCGATAAGTATGCCATGTCGACACCTGAGGAGATCTTTGATGCAGTGGGGCATGTGAAGATCTTCAGTACTTTGGATCTTCGAGCAGGGTATCATCATCTGCCGGTGAGAGAGGAAGATAAACCCAAGACAGCATTCTGGAGGATTGACTCTCACGGCAAGGATTGTTGTATCAGTGGCGGTTTTTACCATTTGGGTTGAAGAACGCCCCTGCTGAATTCCAAAGAGTGATGGATAGGATCCTAGCAGGATTGGATTTTGTCAGATGCTATATTGACGACATCTTAGTCTATAGTGCTACAGTAGAGGAGCACGAGAGACACTTACGGGATGTGTTCGAGCGGTTGAGAGCTCATGGATTGAAGTTACACCATGAGAAGTGCAAGTTCTTTCAGGAGTTGGTAGAGTATCTGGATCACACCATCTACCCAGGTGGGTTGGGTGTTCAACAGACGAAGGTCGAGATCATTGCACGTATTCCGCGCCCCACTGATGTGAGTCGAGTTCGAGCATTTGTTGGTTTGGCGAACTTTTATCGTCGATACGTGAAAGGATTTAGTGCAATTGCGAAGTCATTGACCAAGCTGATGAAGGCGGACCAGGAGTGACAGTGAGGAGATGAGCAAGAGCGAGCTTTCGTGGAGCTCAAGGATAGGTTGACATATGCTCCCATCTTGAGGAGACCCGTTAGGGGACGTCCTTTCCAATTGCACACTGATTGGAGTATGTTGGGACTTGGAGCAATGCTGACTCAGCATGATGATGAGAAAAAGGAGTTTGTGGTGAATAGTAAGTAAGTAGTTAGACCTTAAGTAGATGGAATTAGGAGATTAAGATCGCTTAACGGAGGATTGGTGAGAAGTCCAAGACATTGGGTTATACATAGAGTCTCAATAGTCATTTTCGAGTTAGTTTGTTGTTTGGCATGAAGAACTTCTCATTTAACTGTAGTACACACAAGTCAATCTCAATCTTTTGTGAGAACGATACTTTTATGCTTAAACAATGTAACAGGAAAACTTTGTCTATTACAACAAACAATGTCATAGTTAATTTCTCATGTATGTTGTTTTGCTAGGATAATGCTTGTAATTGTCTCTCGTGTTTGTTGTTTTGATTGGATAATGCTTTACACGACTATGTTGTAGATAGCTTGTAGTCGAGGTTTAAGTATGAAAGAGATAATTTAGATAATCGGTAGAGGTTTGCATTGCATGGTGAGTGGTGCAGTACATATAAACTTATTGTATCAAAAAAATAAGTTTCGTGTAATCAGCTACTCAATTCAATTCTCGTACTTTGAAATGACTCATTTCTCCTATTACTATGAAGCAACTCATTATCATATTTCACATTGATCATTGGTACCGATCATCATACATAGTATTCCTATTCTCATAACTATTATACCTTCTCTCTAACTATCTCAAAATTGTTTTACTTTCTTTGAAACTATCTCCAAATGGAGATATCTTTTTTCGAATAACTCAAAACGGTAATACATTCTCTTGAACTATTTTCATTAAATTGGTTGTTTTGCCAAATTATTCTAAATCATATTTTCTAACCTAGTTGTAGATTGTTCTGTTGGTTTTCCTCACGAGAACTATTGTTTTGTGTTTAGACTACATCAGACTGCAAATATTCCATTAGCTTTGAGAAGAAATGAGAATTTCAGTGTAACTTAATTCAGACAATGATTTATAGACTATTCTAAGAGAGCAGTATCTAGGTCTTTGTATATAACATGTTGTTATTGACACAAATATTGAAT
Source organism: Asterella californica (assembly GCA_036924285.1). Classification (NCBI taxonomy): domain Eukaryota; kingdom Viridiplantae; phylum Streptophyta; class Marchantiopsida; order Marchantiales; family Aytoniaceae; genus Asterella; species Asterella californica. Next base: position 3,782,072 of record JAYKYS010000013.1, read on the forward strand.
TAACTTTGAGAATGAGTGAGAAGTTAAATTTAATAAAGATGTTCACGTATAGATTGGCTAGTTATGATTTGGAGTTTAATTAAGTTAGAATGAGAAGTGAAATACCCGTGTAAAGAAATACATAACTTATGGAGAGTTTTGGAACTAAAAGTTAAGTTGGATAAAAATTAAGAGCATTAAAAACCCTTTTGGATCAAATTGGTAGACCCTTGAATAAAGTCAAGAAAAAATTTAATAGAAGCTTATCGCAATGTCGTTGATGTCATCGTGTTACTATATGGTCTTACAGATTTATACACGTTGTATTATGACTTAGCTTCATATTCACGCATTGACTCACATTGCATTGAAGGACTAATCTCCAGACGCCTTAGAATCGAAATACAGTATTAAGGTATAATACGTTGAGATATTTCTTTCGGATGCGTGTAATAAGAGGAGGCGTTGCACAACATACTACTATTAAGGAGATGTCGTCCTCACCTTTGAGCTCAAGGTCCAACAATCTCACAAAGGGGTCAACTTACAATGGTAACTTTTGTGATGTCGCTCTAAAGCCTCCTCTCAGAGAGATGTCAAGAATGAGATTTGAACTCTAGACATTTGGCTTCCCAAGGCATCATTAAGCTAGAACCACATCACATCTAAATCTTTGTTCTAGTAGTTCTTACGGCTTTCTCCTAGTATTGCCATATTTCATCAATTTTGTACATTGAAAGAATATTTGACTCACATGATAAAGTCTCTATATATTCAATAATGCAATTTATTTCTATAATTTATTTTTATATTTTCTCAACCATGACACCATATATATCATTGTATATCAGAATTTCTTATTCTTCGCGTATAATTAATTATGCAAGTCCAATATATATATATATATACATATGCATATCATATATATGTATACATCAACTCCAAATTTAAATGTAATAAATAAGTATATAAATAAAAAAGATAGTTTTATATTTGAGTTATGTATTGTATAACTCTTCATAAAATTCATTTATCAAACTATATATTCTAACAACAATATACTTATCCTGAGATACAAGATAAATATGCATGTATACACATACTCCTAAACGTAAAAATATGTACATGTATATGTGTATAAGCAAATGTTATATATTTGGTTTTATATATGATGGTGATATTAAGATTTTTTGACAGACATTAATCAAACCGGGTGCTACATGCAAGAATATAAAATATGAATAGCTCATCAAGATATTTTCACTAACTAGGAACATACCACATAAACAACTTCTCTATACTACCCATGTAACAAAGTATAGAAATTCAAGAAATTGCTTGTCTTGGCAAATGCATAGCATTCACAATCCCATTGCATGTGCAACAACTTGTTTTCCTTCACATGTATTGTGATGTTTTTATTTAGGTTATAGAGAAAGTATATATATTAGATAAGAATTTTAGAGTAGGTTAAAATTAAAGTTAAAATGATTCTTTAAACACTAAATATTACCAGAATCAACAAGCTGCGTGTGAGTCCAGAGAGAACCCATAAGTACAACATGACATCATGTGATGCATAAACCATAAGATTAGGGCTCTGTTTTGAAATAATTATTAATTTATGGTGAAATTAATTTATTACGTAATCCTTTTCAACGAATGGGTTGGAAATATTTAAACATGCCACCTTTTCATCAAGATGGAGAAGGTGATTATGCAAGCTTGCTTACCTAATGATATGTAAGCTTTTGCTCCCTTAATGATATAAGAAAAATATATGTGTTAGATAATAATTATATCACAAGTAGATTAATTAATTATTTTTTTCTAATTATTATATATTAACTAGACCAACAAGTGCAGAAGTAGCCGACCCAACATAACTGCAGAGGGTCTAGATGGAACTTGGAGGAAAAAACTGCGCAGCATGCTCAACTCAGATAATCAAAAATCAACAGATTAGTTTATTACCTAAGCCTTCCAAAAAAGCAGTTAGTTTATTACCTAAGTCTTCCAAAAGAAAATATTATGTAATAAATTAGACCGCTTGTGCATATTCTCCTCTTCTGAACTTTGGAAGAGGTGAATATGTATGCTCGATGAGCTTCTGGAGACTTTTGTTTGCTTGCTGTTATCAGGGAAATATATACGTGTTAAACAAAAATACTGTACCAAGTGGATGTAAATAATCAAAATAGTTTTTAAATATAACTGTTAGTCCATGCTTGGAAACACAAGAAAAACCGAATACAAACCATAAGGCCTGAGTTTATTTCCTCGATTCCAAAGGTGCAATGTCCGGGAACCTGTAGCTATTTATATATTAATTAATGTGAGTTTAATTTATTACCTAGACCGTTCGAGAAAAAAAGATTATGTAATAAATTAAACGTCTAGATATTTGACTGGATATTTGGAGGAGGTGAATAATATGCAGGTGCTCCGACGATGTTAATAATATTAGTATGCATGCTTGCAAACTAAGTGAGGTTCGGGCATGCTTGAACATTTAAAGAGCGGAAATGAAACTACTATTTTATTCATACCTTCCTCCAAGTAACTTGTGTTCTTACCATCATTACATTGTCAAGATGGAGCATTTAGAATTCATAATAGAGAGACATTTCAATCACAGTGGTTTTGGTCTCCATCCAAATCGTTTTCTTTTAATGGTCACCATTGATCACAGAAAATACATCTTTTAAAATATATAATTGATGTGACAGAAAAATAGCAATATCTGTTTTGGTTTTCTAAATTTTTGAATATCAATATCTTTTGGTTTTTCTAAATATGACTTTACTCTTGATCAAGTGAACTAACATACTGATAAAATACAAAATACAACATTATATACTACCTTCAATGTGAAATGGAGTTCCTCTAACCTCCATACCACTAGCATGGATTTATAATTTCCTTCACGGTAATAATTATAGATTAGATTATCATTTATTGTTGTCTCGATGTTAACATTATTATGGAGAAAGAAATTTTCATTGTACTCACTTGTGCTCATATGGTTTTAACACCGGAGGTATATGAGATATTTTAAATTGCCATAATGTACTTTAACTATTGTTACTTCTGTTTAGGCGAGGAAATTATACGGTTATATCAAAATGTTCTGGTAAGTACATTTTCCACTTCTCTTAAATAATACACATGCAAATAATATGATTAATACACTATTAAACTAAAATTAAAGTATATTAGAAAAGTTTCATCCATGTCGTCATTAGTATGTCAAGAACTTCTCTCTTCCCTTTTAACGTGTCTAAATTTTCTTCTTTTCGAAGACCATCTTTAGTGAACACCCGTGCATATTCACTTCCTCCATCTTTTGACGGAGAAGGCAAATATTCACGGGTTTAATCTTATACTTAACCCCTCCTGCAGTTAATATTAATTAACATTAAGTTAAATACTAAATAGAAATCACTGTGAATTAATGTATAAACAGCTTCAAGTTCAGGACTTGTATCTTTTGTAGCGTAACTGTGTACTCATTCCTTATGGTTTATATACTTGTCTGTATTTCCAAGCATGGACTAATATTATGATTATTTTCACCCACTTGATATATGAATTTTATTTAACATCTATATATTTTCTAATATCAATTAAGGAACAAAAGTTCTCAAGAAATTATGCATATTATATATTCACATCATGTACACTTAAAAATGTACATGAGGGTTAAAGGATAAATTAATGTCCTCACAAAATGAATCCTTTTGAGGATCACTTTCTCGGACTTATACCCCTAGCAACGCATCAGCTATCTGGATCAGCTGGTAACTCCGAGAGCGGTTAACATAAATCAGTTATGAACTAATTTTATTTTTTATAACGATTTTTTATAATATTTACACATTTCACGATAAAAAATACGATATTCAGTGTCCAATGCCGTGAGGAAAAATATTCGCTGAGGCTTCACGTTAGGTGAATTGAGAGGCAATAGTTTCACGTGGTGTTTTCCTTTCGGGCCATTCATTCAAGCAGTGCGGTCCACATTTCATTTACTTTCACTTCGCCTCTCTCTATCTGGCTTCGCAGTAGAATAATTAAATTGATAGAAAATAGAGTGATATTACACGTACATGCTTCATCATATAAACTCATCGTCCACTCTTTCGCAACTGAGAATCTGATACGTGCCAGTTAAACGAGCAATTTCGTGCACCGACAGAATCGTTACGGACGTTAGCTCGGACCGTAATGGGGAGGCAAGTAAAGAGTGCACGTTATGTTAATTACTAGTTGTGCAACACGGTTATGACGGAAGAATTGGAAGAATTCTCCCTTTCTCTTCGTCAAACATTCTAACAAACAAACACAAGTAATGATGTTTTGGATACAAACCTCTGGGTATAAAGTACTATCTCATCATACGTTGGTATGAAGAGAATGAAAAGATACAGAATTAATACGACAGCAGCTGGTGTATGTTGTACATAAGTCGGAGCCATCATCTGGACGAACTAATAATTACATTCCACTCTATATAGGTTATCTTTTAGATTTATGATCCTATAATTTATCCTAGTCCATTTGTCCGCATCAAGAGGACTGTCAGAAGGGAGGGAATCTTTTCTTGTAAGTTTGTTGTGTGTATTAAGCTGAAAATAAACTGAAGGTGAATTCTATCTTACATGATAGACTATAAAACTATGTATTTCAGATGTATTTACATATACTATCCCTTTCCGTAAAGTTGAGAAGGATGTACTCATTTCCGGAACCATTCATTTCAACCAACGTTATGTTACCAGTGTATAAATAAGCATCCCAAATGGAAGACCGGTGTAAGGAAATAAAACGTTGTATTTTTCTGTATGATTGTGGGCTAAGATGCGTTTAGGCTAAGAGTACTGTTTTTTATTATTAATGTCATCTTTTATCTCCGTTTCGTTGCTGCATCTTTCGCGTCCTCTCTGATGTCTTTTTTCTAGAACAACAGGTATTTTTTTGACGCACGACTGTTTTGTCTCTGTTCTTTCAGCTATGAATGCCGTCTTCCAGCGGCTCAGTGTCTTCCGTTTCCGCTCTTCGCACCTTCGTGGGCTAGCGGTTCTTCCTTTGTAGAGAGGCTGTTGTGCGCGAGGTGACGGGCTCGCTCATTAGGGTTAGCCTTAAGCTAAGCTTTCTCGGATCTTCTGGAGGGGTCGCGTTTCTACTCGTTCTCTCAAGAGTTATCGCTCTCCGATCGTATTCTTGCGGAGCCGTTGTCGTTGTTGCTTCTGGGGTCGAGACGGGGACTACCTCTGCCTCTACATTCTATTTGTCATCGATTTGACAATCTGCTTCATTTGTGTTCTTCTTGCACGACTCTTCATCGTTGATACACGGCAACGTTTCTGCTCTTTTCTTTGGACGTTCTTCTCTTCACTCTACGTCCCGGCTCATTTCAGGAACTGCAGGACATTTGCATTTCGTCTTCTGCAGGACCGCTGCCTTTGTTCGCTGTGGGACCGGGACAGAGAAAGCTTGTTGCCCTCATCGTTGATACACGACAGCTTTTCTGCTCTTTTCTTTGGACGTTCTTCTCTTCACTCTACGTCCGGCTCATTTTGGGAACTGCAGGACATTTGCATTTCGTCTTCTGCAGGGCCGCTGCTTTTGTTCGCTGTAGGACCGGGATGGAGAAAGCTTGTTGTCCTCATCTTGCTTCTTACTCTCGTCTCTTGCAGGGGCGGTGCTCTACGGCGGAGGCAGTGTTGGAAGTTGGAGGTAGTGTTGGCTCACTGCCTCCAACTTCTTTCGTTTCCGCTCTTCGCATCTTCACGGGGTCGCTTCTTTAGATCACTCTTCAGAAGAAGAAAATCTATGTTACATACTAAGGAGTATTGTGTTCTACCGAGGGGGAAAGCAATGCAAACTCCACACTCTACCGGCACGTACTTACATTTCAGAGCCGGCCAAAGTTGTAAATTTTGCTTCATGACCTATGTAAATACATGCACAATTGTACATAAGCTTACACTTCTTCCACTGATTTGAAATAATTTGCAATGAAAGAATGGCTGAAGTTCGAGCATGCTCAGTTCAAAGGTTAACTTTGTTTTATGCTACAAGTTACAAATCGGATAATCCGTTACATGAGGCTGCACATAGTATCCAGACGTTAAATTTTACAAGTTAGACATCCGACATCGGCATTAATGGACATGGAATTGACCCGCAGGAAAACGTCATTTTGTCTGAGCTCAGCACTACGTTGTGGTGCCGAAACTGGAAGGATACAATAAAAGTAGTTTAAAAAAGAAGTTTTTTCTACTACCTGCCTTACTCCAAGCTTACATGAAAATAAAAAGCAAGCCCGAGAGCAGTTGCTCTCCATCCACCTCAAGGTCAATAAGCAATGAATTGGGATAATTATGTATACCATGTAAGTGTTCTTACTATTATATATAGTTTTAGGTTTAACACACATGTATGTATCATTTCAGTCTTTATTTTTGAGTTTTAACTTTGAAGTTCTAGTTAGATACACTATTCTACTGAATTTTCTTTGATGGAGAGAGTTGAATTTACAACAAAACCGTTATTCTTATCAAGATTTGGTCATGGGACGTCCGAGAATGGAGACGGCTCAATTACGAGCGGAGACTTTGGCCCCCGGACCATGCTTGAGGCACGATTGTATTAAACTTATTTGAAGAAAATTTTTAAAATTATTTTTGGTTTTTATTTTTATAAAAGAAACATTCTCGCTTCCTGTATTCCATAAAATTGATTATTTCGCTCCGGCCAAAAAACTGAAAAAAAGTATGTGGCCCATTCTGAAAAGAATATGACCATACAAAGTCCGTTCGAGAGTTTCGAGTTTCCGCCTCCAACCATGTCGTTCCTGCAGCGACGCCATCGCAGCCTGCCAAGTATAGGCAGGTACTGCATAGACCCCTTCCCTTCTGTTGTTGCCAGCGCTTCACTGGGCCGAGAAGAAAACTTGTTCCTTTCTAAAACTTCCACCACTTTATTCATATCCTTGAATAAGACTCTGTCATTATGTTAAAACACCAACAAAATCAATTTTGTTTATTCTTTCTCTACGACTACTATATAACAAAGCTTGGTTCCTCGATATCTTCATGGTTCAAATCTTCAAGTGTTTTCCATAAAAATTTGTTTGATCACACCTCAGTAGGTTTGTTATGCTTGATCACAATCCTCTAAACAATATATTGTTTGATCACACCGCTGATTATATATCGGTTGTATCACTTTGTCATGTCAATGATATATTAGACTGCAGATTTCAGCTTGTCGAGTATGTAAAGTCTGACGTGTACTTTATTCAAGTTTAATGTTGAAACGATTTAAATGACAAAGGTATTTAGTCACGGTGGAAAGTAATGAATGTGATTAACAACTTGATGAAGTGATTGGTTTTACTGTGTGTAGCCAATCAGCACCTTGTTTACTCAGTCTTCAACCATCTTGGTCATCATGACATTATATCACAACGCATTCCGATTCTCCAATGGATCCATTTCTACTTCAAGAGATAATCAGATGTTTTTTGTACAAAATTATGTCACTTACTCATGCTGTAGATTTACTGCGACTGTAAAAGATTCCATTTTCTAGACTTAGGGCTCTACGGCATTGCCGGCCCTAGGGAACTGGTTCCGCTCTATATCGTCAATGTCAGAGTTAGAACCGGCCGCTGTGGTGATTTCCTACGGCTGCCTCCGGAAGAAACCGTAGAAAACAAAACTGACTTCTTGACCGCAGCCATAACACTTGCTCGCGGCAGACGAATATTTCCAAAAGGTTCCAACTTTGACACGTCCTATTACATTCTCGTTTAAAGAAATAACATTAGCAGTCCGTAGTCCGTGCAGTGCGGTTCTCGGCCTGCATGATATAAAGATAGGTACGGAAAAGATAAGACCAAACTCTCATGTTTTTTTCAAATCTTACGTGAGTTTCAGTCGTGAGTAAATTCAGAACTTTGAAAATTTACTGAAATTGTCAAAAAGTCAAAAGATAAAAAAATTAAAAAATTAGAGCGATTCAAAAACACCCCTTGAGGGATACACGGCTTTGAACAAACTACGCAGATTTTCTGCTTCCCGTTAAATAATCTTTCATTTTAACTTTGCCACTCCCTAATACGTAGATCTTTCTCTAAAATCTCATAGTTTAGTTATTCCAGACCTAGACTTCTCCAGTTGACATTCTACCTCACCTCGTTGTGAAGAGCTCTCACTCTACATTTGTGAACTTCTGACAGAAACTTATCGTAGCGCTACTATATTCGAGCTCCTCATGCGAAAAGTACACTCCTTTATTTTCATATCACTTTTAGACTTTAGAACAGAATCGCCAGATATTTATCGCTAGTTTGATCCGCTACCTTATCATCATATTCTGAACCCTTGCATATTCACCTCCTCCATCGAAAGATGGAGGAGGTAAATATCTAGACGTTTAATGTAATACCTAACCCTTCCTGAATTTGCGTAAATTAATGTATTAAAGTATAGCTTCTCGATATTGTATCTTCTGAAGCGCGGTAGTCTAGTCAAGATGTATGGTTTATCTCCTGCTCTCCTCGTGTTTCCAGGCATGGACTAACATATAAATTTTATAAAATATTTTAATTATTTATATCTACATAGTATATACTTTTTATTTAATAATTATAATTTCTCTATAACAATAAGCGAGCAAACGTTTCCAGGAGTTCATCAGCATGCATATTCACCATCCCTCAAGAATCCGCTAAGTCCATGACGACTTACACCACATAACAAGCAATGCGATTGAGTCTTTAACACCCTACATAGAGAATAAATTTTGCGTTACAACTTACCTTGTGATGACTACGCGGTTATTTTTTTGTCCAGACTTTTTATCTCTAATGCACCTAGCTGGTGCATTATACGGTTTGTGATGACCATATGATTCATTTTTTTTTAATCTTTTTCCACTTTTTTATTTCTATGGACAACTACCATGTAGATAGAGGTGAGATCTACATTTCAAATATTAAGTTTATTGCAGAATAAGTGTAACATAAGTAGCGTTGACGTTCCTTAGATATTTTGGGTGCATTTCTCGCACAATAACATATCGTATAATAACAACACCAGTGGTATGTAAACTTGCTGATTAACTTAAACCCCCACTACCGGTATATATGCTCTAGATAACCTAGAGTTTCATTTCCGCAGATCGCGATTAGCGGAAATGGAGTCTCTAGGTTACATAGAGCAGATTTCGGGAAGCAATATGCAGGTTACAGATGTCTGTTGGTGCCATGCTGTATAGCGACAGAACCGGCGTCAGACGCTCTACATTTCTGTAAAAAAATTAATGTATGAGACCCAAAGATACATATGCAGTACCTACTGACACAAAACGTCCCTTCTCACGTAAGATCTGCATTGGCTGTGAAGAAATTCGGATTTGAAAAGGTTTTGACATGGACAGTTGTCCCAATATCTTTGGGCAGTAACTCTGAAAATCTCTGGGCAGTTACAAACATAATGTACTTCTGACAGGAAGAGTGGAGCAAGTCATTATCTTCCTAAGTATGTTCCGACTGTAAACTGGATGCTGCAGAGATGGGAGAGACTTGGGGAGTTAGCTTGCTTCTCTGGAGTGATATTCATTTTCGTAAGATGGACTTGTTTTAGTACAGATTTATGAGCTGCAGAGTTAGTGTCATGTTAGTTTGTTTTATGAATAATCATTCCTAAACTTGCTAGTGGCAGTGGGTTGTTTGAGTTTCAGAAGCTGTGTTGATTATACTCAGTTTATATTTTATTGTTGAGCCTACTAGATATTGTGTATTTTGTTCTTATTCCAGAGTTCAAATGATATAAATTCTGTTATTGAGTTTTTTCAAAATTGAAGTTGGACTTGTTGGCATGACGTTTAGGAGTAAGTTGTTACTCGTAAACGTTACATACTTGTATCTCATATCTCTATTTGGACTATGTGACTGATCGACGTCGGGGTCAATTTCCTTCTGATCAAATCAACTACATGAGAAGAGTCGTCCGAATAACGTTCAAGTTATTCGTATTCCAGAGGATCTTTTAGACACTTACTCGCGTTTACGCCATGCATTAAGACATACAGCGACACATGCCGCTGTCTTGAGATGGTTGCTAGATTTGTTCAGCAAGACGTATAGATGTCTTAGTGGCTACTCGTGCACAATGTATAGCAACCCCGAGCATGTGCCGGATGAGTCCATAGTTGAACAAGAGTCACCAGACCATGTGGATGATAGTCAGGTTGAGCCCACAAGAGTGTGTACTGATGAGTTGGAGGAGGAGCCTCATGTCGAGACGGAGTATGAGCCTCTCACACGCGGTCAGGCCGAATATGGGTTATGGGGCCGAGGAAAGATCATGGAGTGCTGTGATGTATTTCGTGTGAAATGTCCATGACCAGATTGCGTATTGTATTGCACCGCACCAGTTATTACAGAGTTGCATCAAGTTTGGCAGGTGAAGTTCGGATGCGATGCAGGCCATATGATGGTTTTTGTGACATGGGAGATGGAGAGAGAGAGAGGATCGTCAGATGTGATAGGGCAAATGTACCATGCTGCATTATGTGCAGGTCTTAGTTATACCTCAATTGCGAGTATGCTAAGGCCATGCGACTTCACGTCCTCACAAAGAGACATTGGTATGATTTTCAAGGTGGAGTTGGACGTGCTCTCTGGTGGTGCAGTGCTGCATTATCACAATGGGAAGAACACAAGGCGGCGATGCTATATGTGAAATATATTTTAGGAATATATTTCTCGGAAGACTCTTATGCATAAGCAGAATTCTTTTGTAGTTTTATTTAAAAAACGAGGGCCCATGACCCTCCCGCAGCGGCCTGCTGTGTGTTCAAGACACAAGTTGCAACTACATAAGAACACAACTCCACCTTCTCAAGAGTGTGTGCACGTAAAGAACAACAAGCATTGGCTTCTATCGCTGCATACAGCAGCAACATGCAACGGGAATATCTGATAGCAAACCTCCGCAAAAACATCCTTGATGGCAAACCCATGCTCCACTTGCCTCGTGGGAGCCCGAGGATCCAAATTTGCATCTCGTGCAACATGTATCTTGGCTCCGATTGATTTTGGAGATATTTGATAGTCTCTCCACCTTTCTCAGTAACAAGGCCGACCTACAAACAAATGAAGTCTAGTTACAAGGCTGATACTCTCAGGGCACTCCCAGAGCAAATTGGTCAGAATGACATCAGTGTTAGTACTTTTGAGTTCAGGTTGCTGAAATGTGCAAGTCGAACAAGGTGAGTTCTTTCAGTAGTCGGCAAGTATTGTCAAGTCTACTTTCAAGAATTAAAACTACCTATCCTCGTTCGAAAGAAACACGTTGGGACAATCCCAGGCAAACACCTTTTGTCATTGGAAAAACATTCGAGAGTCTGTGCATTTGTCTACAGGTGTGATCACAAGTCCCAGAGCATAGATGAGCGGCTTCGGAGGCTGGTTGAAACTCTGGAGAAAATGCTTGAGAGCTACACACCGAGATCCTACAATGTTACTTCCGGTGGAAGTCCTGAGCTAGGTAGGGCTTTTAGTGCATCTGCTGGAGATCTTTTTGAGGGCATTTTCGATAAGGGAAGTCTAAACTGAAAAGGCTTTGAAGACCGTAATTCAAAGGGTAGGTAAACAAACAACGAGAAGCTGTGCGAAACCACGAGAATCATTTGTGGGAGTTGAACTCACGAAATCTCTGTCTGGGTTGACGTTTCACAAGAGTTGCACTCCTAGACCCGCTAGTCACGATGCAGCTATACAGATGCAATGCAGATGTCATGACAAGACAAAACATGCAAAAATAAAACGAAATTTACTCTTTGAAGTCAACAAATTCCTCTCCAGGCTCAGACCAAGTAATCTTCACAGCTCTCTCTAATGACTCAGGTAACTGAGTTTGATCTCTGTATCCAAGACAAAAAGCTATAGCCTTGTACACTTGAAACCGTTTTCACGATAGCTTTACCTCGGTGTATGATGCTGCTGCACATGTCAACAATGGTAATTCGTCATCAAAACCAACTTGCATATCAGTTCGATGAGAGACCTCTAGACATGCCTCGGAGAACATAAGAAACTCAGATCAAATTTGCTCAGGAGTCACCAAGATAGGAGTTTCCAAAACTCTTCCACTGACAACCCAGTGGTCAAGCGCCCCCCTTCTCATCGAAGAATTGTTGTATATCGAGTTTGTGTTACCGAGGACTCGGCCATGACTGCAGAACCAATCGTCAAGAATCGAAAGCACAAAAGACGTTATGAAATGAACAGGGAACGGGATGCTACTTACCGCCAACTCCACCGAGAAAAGAAAGCACAAAGACGTTTTGTAATGAACAAGAAACGAGATGCTACCTGCCGCCAACTCCACCGAGATCGAAAGCACGAAGACGTTTTGAAATGAACAGGGAACGGGATGCTACCTGCCGCCACGACCACAAAGATCGAAAGCACAAAAGACGTTTTGAAATGAACAGGGAACGGATGCTAACTGCCACCGAGATCTGAAAGCACAATGAGAAAGCACCGAAATCGATTGCACCAGCTAAAATCTTAACTTCTTGTCGTCAACTACACCGACGTCAATAGCACAATGAGAAAGTATCGATAACCGAAAACTACAACGAGAAAACACGTGAATCAAAAACTTGGAGAAAACACTCGCGAACCGATACGATTCTTGCACTCTCGAATCGTCAAAATTGAGCCGTCGACTACTGTCTGCTTACGACCGCTCCTGAAGTGAACTACCTAGGACACGTCGTGCTCGGGATGTTAGGCAGGGCGGTCCGTCTCGCATTGGAGCAGGAAGCCCATCTGCACGACACGATCCAGACAAAGAAATCCGGAGAGAACGACTCTCTCCGGCCCTTTTATAGGTTTAACCTTAACTCTATCGGCGAACTAAAGTAGATCCAAGTACGTACCTTCCGAAAGAAAGTTTATACAGTACAAGTAAAACTCTTTTGACTAACCAGACTAGCCAAGATCTCAGTGAGTGGATTTCGTAATGCTTTTCACTCGGACGGAAATATGGCTACCGTTTAGTGTGTACCGTGAGTCCCGTCTCATTTGGCAAACATCCCTGAAGCTGTATTAAAGAAAGTACAATTACAGTTGGACCTGCAATAGGATAGTGGGGGGAAAATGGCCACCTCCAGTAGCTTCGGGAAGTCGCGTTACAGCGTCAGTTTCCACGGTTCCACCAATGTTGGATGTCGTAAGGACACTGTCCCAGAAGAACGCCCGACAAGTTTCATTATTAATCACTAATAGTAGGCTGGATTAGGCCAGAATCGACATTTAAGGTAGGCAGGGGTGCCTCATTTATGTCTCCCTTGGTGCCAGGAGACAAGGCCGGGACAAAGTGGGGGACGCGGCCACCCACTATGAAATTCAAAAGCGGGCAGGCGCCGGGGACTACAGTAGGTCCTACCGCCAGGCAAGGGCAAAAAATCTCTAGTCTGGAATGTGGCGGAAAACAGTAGATTCCCGGTAAACGTATCGGCAAAGATGTACTGTGATGACAAAGTTACACTACGTGGTAGATTTCCCCCCGGCAAGTTTCTGGGAGATATCGTTCAACTCGCAAATGCTGAAAGATGATGACCGGAAGTCGCAACACTAAATGTTGGATCTTCCCGACAGTCGATAGGACGGCCCACGTGTCGCGGCAGTTCATTCGATACTGCACTAACTGTAGTCACTAGAGGTGTAGAGCTGTCATTGCTATCGGGCACTATATGCGTTGACTGGTGGCAGAAAAGTTGGCGGGCCGCGCGTCTGGACTCTGGCGACTGGACTACAGCGATACCAGTAAACCCCGGAGTCCGAACCGAAGGACCGAAGGTACTGAATTCGGCAGCAATTTCGACTGGAGCACGAGGGATACGCTCCGAAGAGCGACTTCCCCCGAAACTGCAAGGACTGAAGGGTAGAACGAGCGAATCTGATTTGTCTGAGCCGATTGACGCGTAGGTAGAGTCCCGGTAGACTGTTCTTCATGCCAAGTATCGGGAGAGGAAAGGGAGGGAAACGGGAGTTGCAAGGGAGAAGCCCGCCGGAGCGGGGCTGGGAAAGAGTAGAACAGAGGCGATGAGTCGGGACGACACGAATGGCAGAGTGCGATGACGAATAGCGGAAACGAGGCGGAACAGTGAGGAAGGGGCTGGTGATGATGATGGGCAGCAGAGGATGGGCGACGAAAAGTGAGCGACGACGAAGATGGTGGGGATGATGCCCGCCGGGAGAGACCAAGCGGACGACTATACAGGGACACTTATAGATCGCTACAGTACGGCCCTGCATGTGCAACTGCTACAGGGTCTTCGGTTTCATTAGTTGCTGCTGCACTTGCTGCAACAACTCTTCCACTCTCTGGCGGGCGCCATACGCTGTTGCAATTGCTCCGGGGGATTATGGTGTGCGTGATTAGTTTCGGTTTAGATCTCGGTCATGTGTTTCGGGAGTGTAAGCTTTTGCGCAAATGCATGTTGGAAGTCTAGATGAGTAGCGTCGTCTCTGCTGCCGCTGGAGATGCAGACGCGCTCCGTGGCACTGAGGAGAAAATCAAGGCTGTTCTGCATTCGATCCGAAAGGATGGTTCGCTGACTAAGAAACAGGCACGACATCTCGTCTCTTCTTTCTAATCGTCAATCCTGCACCAGCGAACTTTTGTGCCATTAAGCCTGTTCTTTCGAACTCGAAGTTTGTGCGTGAGTGAAACAACTGTGGCGAGCTTGTCCCTTGAGCCTGTGGAACTTATCGTGGAAAATTAGTCGGGCCCTGGTCATGTCTTTCTTATCGTTGATTGCTGGACCCGTGATGCTGTATTGTTGAGCCTGTCACTTCTCAGCAATGAACTTGCTTTGCCCAGTTTCAGCAACATTCACTTGTCGCAGCGCGATGATTGCTATGATCAGATGCATTACGCTTATGGGAGCAGTTTATCTTGTGTGTCGTGTGATTGTTCACATGAGGGCGTTTGACGTTTCCAAAGTGTCTCAGCTACCTGATATCCACATTTATTTGAAGTTCATATCTCCAGGATGGTCTCGTGGAATGTATCTTGTAGCAAGTTCTAGAGACACTTCTTTTGTAGGTCTTACCTGAGTCATATGGTCATGCACATTGCCTGTTTTTCTCGTCAGCCTCACTGTTATGCTTTCTTACGGGGTGTTGCATTTTCGTTCAGATAGTTACTTAGCCTACTCTCTTTTCTTCGGACGCAGCTCGAATTCTGTAATGATGCGTGCGTTGAACGTTACTTGAAAGCACGCGCATACCATGTGCGTAAGGCGGCTAAGCTACTCAAGTCGACTCTTGCCTGGCGCGAGAGTTACGATGTTGGTAAAGTCTTACAACTGTCAGCATTGAGACATCATGCTACTGCATTTGCGCGCAACATTGGTTTCACTGTATATGGAATACGACAGCGTGTTTGACACTGCTAAATTTTCTAAAGGGCATACTTGTTTCTCTGTGTCGTTGACAAATTCAGATTATTTAATAGCTGACGAGTTTACGGCGGAGCTTGCGTCGGGCGTTTCATATGTTGCCGGCCACGACAACGAGGGCCGCCCAGTTGTGGTAGGCGACCAATTTATCACGTTGTACTGTCCAATGTTAATAATATGATCAACTGGTTAGTATAAATTTCCAGGTAGCTCTTCCAACTGGTAGGTCCTTGCAACGAAGCGAATTCCAGAGTCAGGAGGACAGTCAAGGGTCAGAAGTGAACGCAAACGAAAAGATACGGACATCGGCGCACCGGTTGTGAACTTTGAACTCTTCCGTCGAAATTTCTGAACTGTAACAACCTGTTCATGTCGTCAAGTGGTGCAGCTCAACCATGAAAGTGATATTAGACTGCAAATTACCTTGCGGTAACACCGGAGTGACGTTCCTAGATGACTCTGGTTATTTGTACAGCTGACGACCGCAGAGCTGTACACACAGTCCGGAAATTGAATGGGGTGACCTTCGGCACGTTTAACCCTTGCCCCGGTCTCAGATCCGTGTGCTAGATATCTTGACCCTGTAAGACTTCGCGATAATATCTTCGTAGGGACAGCGAAGCCGCTCTGAGTAAGCTAGTACTATCATAGCTTTGTAATAAAGCCACTTGAACAAATTTGTATACATGCAACCCGCGTTCTTTTCAGTTTTCTCTCCCCTCCAATCTGTTTTTAGATGCCACTCAATCAAAATCCGACTTTTCGTCGAGTATCTTTTGACGTCGCGCGCAGTTACCATCTGAAGCAGTAACTGTTGTCTATGTTCTACTTCATGAACTGGTGTACAATTTGCGTAGAGAAGGAAAGCATGTTTTATGAGTTTGAAAAGTTTCTATGTGATCCTCATGCTTAGCGTACTTCGGATATCACTCTGAAGTTGCTCCTGATCTATGCTGTGGTTACAGGTTGTACGGAGGAAGAACTTCACATATGGCGGTTGGTCCCAGAAACAGTCAGTTTCCCCCCAATCTCAAATTTGACGTCTTCTGATGTGTTCATACTGGGTTTAGCAGTTCTGTCTGTATCGTATATAATGCATGTACAGTTTCAATTCTATATTGGTAGTAAATTCCGAACGATATGTAGGATTTGGTGAGTTGAATGTTTGGAGCATTTTTCGTCGACTCTTGTCCGAGTAGGTGGTTCTTTGGCATTTGATAGCCTTTATTCTGTAATGACTTTGTCAAGGACAACCACTAAATTCTACTAGGGCCTGAACATATTGCTGCATCTGTGAAGATATCTGCGGTATCTTATATTCACAATGGAGGTGGCCGTGGCTTCTATGGGACCAGGAGTAGATCAATGGGTTCTCATCGTCGACATTGGTAGGTTACCAAACTTCAAAGCTACATAATAAGCAATTCTTTCTTGGACTTCGAACCTTGCAGGGCGGTCCAGAAATTCGAAGTTTCGGCATGTCACGCGGATTTAGTATCAAACTTTCTTCATCGTTGGGCATCATCACACTTTTGTCTTGTTCCCAAGTACAAATCTTCCTGACAGCTTGACGAACTGGAAGTCCCATGAAAATCACTTCCTCGAGGATTTTCTTGCGAACTGCATAGTCGAATTAACGAATGGAGAATCCCTTTTTGTGTTTGCACTCGCACACTTGTCGGTTCTGTTCCTAGGCCTGCGTTAAGCATGGTCCTATTCACAAGACTTCAGTTAGAATAAAAATATCAGACTGTTAGTGGTTACTAAAAGCTCGCTTCCCTTTCTTGGGACAAATAATCAGGTGACTGTAATTGTACAAATAACCCGAGTACACATTTTGCAGGTAACTCGAAGCTGACGTCCCCTTCATCAAGTACGATATTAGGAACGCTGAAGATAATCAGTGAACATTATCCAGAGAGGTTGGCCAAGGCCTTCGTCGTAGATTCTCCCACTGTACTTTATTACTTGTGGAAGGTATGGCACCTTACTGAGTCGATTTGGGCGAGAGTAATAAGATGCAAAGTTCCAAGCACGTGTGCATAGTTTCCCGTCATATGGGATGGTTTTATAAGTTCGAATAGTATTAAGTTCTCTGGTTGTTTCACATATTGATTCTCGAACCTTATGAAAACACGTCTGATGGCATTGCAGAGCATCCATCCTTTCTTTGATAACGGTACCAAAGGGAAGGTAATCTTCACCTCCTCAAAGGACCATGGAGTGCATCAAGCTCAAATGGCTCAAATGGCAGCCTCAAGGCGCAATTCTTCGCTCGACGACCAACCGTCTCTCCGCCGACTGTTGCTAGAGTCACCTTCGTTTAGAGCTCAAAGGCTGGAACGAAATGTTAGTAATGACTCTGCGTTAGTAAATGGTCGGCATTGCCGTTCGTTCTCATTCTCCTCCACAGGCACCGTCTGTAATTCACCGGCTCTGCGAGGGAAGGAGTTTGGCAGTTTTAGGGCAGACAAAAATTCTTGGGTTCCCAGCCTGATTCCTGGTAATACTACGAGTCGAAAACTGAAAGCCGGTGACGGTCACTCCTTTAGATTAGGAAAGAAGGCAGAATATCATCCTTCTGGTACTGAGCGCAAAGAGAAAACCTCCAATTCCTTTAGACCTTACTGGAGCTTCTTTAGAGCTGATTACAACGAATCCACATACAGAGCAACCCTGAAACCTCCCCTCTGCGGGCTGAAATCCATTATTAGTTATTCCATGAAGAACAATTTGACTTAGCTCTCCAACCTTGTTCATGGAAGTAGATTCTCGTCCACTCTTGTAATATAAATGAGTTTCTCAAGAAATTAGTGTAACCGGTCTGCGGCTACAAATGCATGTTCAAGTTTGAGGTGGTCAGTTGTTTGCTTGCAGAAAAAATGTGGAACTCCCACTTAGGTCCGCTGTCATCCCTTGTTCTTTGTTGTGGAAGTAGATCCTGAATAACAACTTTCTTGTTTGTCAATTTGTCCCGCAGACTAATAGCAGTACCTGCTTTTACTTCACAACTAAGGTTTACTATAATCCTGAGGAACTGTCAGGAACAGAAGTGCACGAATGGGAACAGCGAATGGGAACAATGTTCTTACCATCGTACTGGTTTTGCATTGCTCTGTCGAAGCACCTCCTTTACGCAACTTCAGTGTCGTCAGTGCCCTGCCTATCTCACGGTACACATATACTGCGTCTCCATGCGGTACTGCCAGAGACTGTGGCTAGGTGACATGTGAGATAATAGTGGCTCTTCTCCTTCTCGCTTGAGCGTAAAATGAATGTTCTTGACAGGTTCGCAGTGAACACTTGCTCATACATTGATACTTGACCGCTCTGGAGCTTAAACTGGAAAGTCACTCGAGGAATCGTAGAATGCGTCAAGTGTTGCAGTTTCCAGTGTTGAGGGGAAAATGCAGTTCTTGGACACCAATTACAGGCAGCAGACGTGCTGCTGGGGATAATGTCCCGAGGATGGGGCTGTCAACAAAAGGCAACAAGTGAGTTGCGGCGTCCTTCCGTTTGCCGGCAATTCATCCATTGCTGGCCAGGCAAGTCAGAGCAGAAGCTGGTGAGTTACTCCGCTTGGTCAAATACTGTGGGAATTGCACGTTATGACCGGATCTCTGCAAGAGTGGAGAGTCAAATCTTATCTTTTCTGCTGTGTCGGCCGTGTCCGCGTATCCAATGCTCCAAATCCAAGAGACTACTGCAGCGGTGGAGTTAAGGATCCCCACTGAACCTCAAGCTCCGTAATCAGCGAGGAAGGGATTACTAACAACAAGGTTCTGTTCCAGTGTCCAGCCAAACATCAGTTTCATGGGTCTGTTCAACATCCGCTGATGTAGAGCTAAATCTATGCATATACTCTCGTATATTCTCATGTGCAAAGCGAAACAAAAATTCTTATGGATCTGATCCCCTTTTCCTGGTGGATGGAGGATGTCTGCTCGCGCTGTCATCTGCGTGGGCTTCGAAACACCGCCTGGAATCCCGCATACACTTCCTGTCTAGATGGCTGATATTCTTCCTTAGAAAGCTCCCTTCTTGTTCCTAGAGGACACGACAAATTACACCGCATCTATCCGGGCCGGGATTCACATCTGGCAAGAAGTTTGAAGGACCTGCTAGTTGCTCCCGTTGATCCGCTCCGTTCTAGCAAACGACAATCGCCAAAACTGGGACATGGTCTTCACACAACGCTTTGCTGAAGATCCCCCCACCCACACAATGGAATCTGGGATGCAATCGTCTCGTTATTCCCCCCCCCCCCCCCCGCTTTGAGTAATTAAAGTCCTTGCCTCCAGTAGGGTCTCTTCTCGCAGTTGAATTAGATTATATATTTTATATATTTGTTTAAAATTTCTAATCAAATTATCGTTACAAACATGTCAATAGTTATAACAAAGAGTTACGCATGCAATGGCATTGCAAGGAATATGCGCTTGCAATATCTCACAATCTTAGAAGGTGAAATCTATGAATGTGAATCTTGAAAGTGAAATCCACCTCACCTGAGGAGTCTTAGAAGGTGATATATGTGAAGATGAAACTCTAAAGATGTGGATCAACGTTTAAAATGTGATGAAAATGAATATAGTCTTTGAAAAGCTATGATAATATTATCTTCAGATACGAAAAGAAATAATTTATATAAGTAATGTAAGTCACAATGGACATCTTCTAATATGTTTACATCTATTGATAGTAACATGTTGATATCTTTTATACAAATATATAATTTTGTGAATCTTTTTTGTTCGTTTTGAGGATAGTGATCCTAAGATTATCTTCGAATGTATGATAATGTAGAAGTTTGTGAGAGAGTAGTGATTAGTGCAACTGCAGAAAATGAAATTTGAAATATTGTGGAGATTAAGAAAAATAACTTGAAATTGTGTTTACATACATTCTAAAATCTATGGAAACTACGAAAAGATACATAAATGACATTGTGCTAGTTTTTAGTTTGTGTATGATGTAATTATGGTCAGAAAATATGGTGCCATAACTGTTGAAAATATCTTCAATTCGATGCATATGAACTTTTATTGAATAGTCCAAATTATGAGCGTTAAGAAGAGAAAAAAGAGTAGAATGGTTTAGATAGATATGAATATATTACATGTGATGACTTTTATCAAATGAAAAAATATATAATGGAGAATGTGAGAGATGTTATGAAGACTATGTACATTTGAGTATTGATAATACATAAGATATGTAAGAAATGTATAAACTAATTTGAATCTTGAGGTCGTCTTGAGAGCAGTGGTGAATCATAACTACAGAGTAAAACATTTAGAATATTAAGGATGTTAGAATGAACATGTTTATATTATATTGAGAACAATTGTGGATGCATACATTCAAAAATATTGTGAAATCAATAGCTCACGACATGATGACTGTTTCCAATTAATAGAAGAAAAAGTTATTTCAAAAAAATATGAGAGAGTACTTTGTTTCGAAAGTGCTGCTAATCTCTTGAATACGAAGTATATGATCATGAACATCATTCGTATGGCTGGATTGATGAGTATACGAAGAAAACAAAATTGGATTCGTTTGTTCACATAAATGAGAACATATTAACATGTGATGGTGTTTTATAAAGAATAAATAAGATCATGATCTGTCCAATGAGCATATGATGACAAAGAGAGATTTTCATATTGAGAAATATTTGTCCATATTTGATATAGATTTGATCCGTATTTTGTGGTTGGTTCTATGAAAGTTGAGAAAAAGTTATATAAATTCATGAAAGATGTGAAGGATATAGTTTGATGATTATCAATTTTGAACAGATCGATATTGAAATCTCTTATGATTATCCTCGGATAATTCTTAGATATACTATGAATAATGGTTATAAATTGATCGAAAACTCATCGAGATGCATACGAGGAGATTTGTATACATTATGATGTGAATTGCATGACGAGTTTGAATGTTGAAATGTGCAGAAATTATCTCCATGTTATGAGTTCTACAAATATTATGCGTCGAGAGTTGCATTGTTTCGATATGTTAGTAGCAAACCTCGACTTGTGTATGCATGTATATATTGAAATTATTTAGTGTCGATGAAATATGAACCAGAACCATAATTTTGTATCATTGTCTCACTGAAGCACCAAATATCAAATAGTTGTAAATTATGATCTGTTTGAACATCAAGGTGATGTTTTATTAGTGATCTTATGTTTAGAATTTATAGGAGCATGTAAGTGAAAGATGAGATATTCATCTCCAGATCATGGATGTGGAATTGCCATGATAATTTTAGTTTCAATCGTTTCATTTCGAGTGTCACTCTATTGTCTAGAACGATATGACGATGCTCGATCAATTGTAATATATGTAAGTGCTTCAGATCTTTCACTTTGGATAATGCAATGTATGTCGATCTGTGTTGATTTATGTGCTTGGGAATGAATGCTACTTGATGCATGGTCAATCTTTGCGATATAGTTCGTGCAGATGCTTGTTGAACGAGGAATTGTGTTCTAGTGTTCTTATGTTCTCTGGTATATTTATTGATTAGAAACTGTTACAAATTTTTTATAATGGATGTCCAAGATGGATTAATGTTATTGGGATACAAATGTTTTTGTTTGTTCCTCATTTGTATTTCAATCTTTGGATCCAAATGATTTGATCATCATTATATGTTGTTATCGACATGGAAATCTCATCGATTCATTTGTGAGTCCATCTTGTGTGTTATAATTATAACATAATTCTACTAACATGATAACTTTTAGAGATAAGATAACGTGTAATCCAGAATTGGATTTAGATATTTTAAATTTTGTGATATAATCGAGAAAAAATGATCTTTTGAATAGAATAAATATTTGTTCTTATCAGCTATATTAAATACATGTTGATTATGAATTTTCATATCTTTGTTAGTGTAAAATAAATGAGAAATATTGTTTGGTTTAGAATACGGTTTTTCATAAGTTAAATTTAAATTATGTAGATCCGAAGATGTTTGTTGGTTGATGCGAATACTATTCAAAATTTGTATAACTTGTATATCTGACGCATAAGTTGAGTCAGTTCATAGTGTTTGAAAAATGAAGACCATATGTTAGTGATAATATTTTGAGAATAAATATTAGATGATTGAAAAATCCATGAGTCTTGAACAGGTTTTGCTTGATAAAGTCACCTCAAACAATTATATCTATGCCACAGAACAGAAGGTTGAAATTATGAATTATTTGTTGTAGTCTTTGATTTATGTAGGATAACATTCTCGCTCCCACTAGAAAGATTTTGTCTATCATTAATAATCTTAATTGGTTATAATATTTGATGTATTTATCTAGTCGATCTGGATTTAATTTTGATATATTCATATCATAAGAGTCTTTATGGATTGCTAAAGCATTGTGAATAGTCATTCCTTGTATGTTATATGCAGCTCCTTGTGTATGCTATCTTCAAAACTTTTATTTGTTCATGATCATTAAATATAGATTTATCATCTTCGTATATCCAAGACAATCCTTGTATAATTTTTAATAAGGTGAATCTTTTATCGGTTCTTGCTTCTCCCGTAAGATGGATTCATATGGAGAGTGTTTCTTTTTGTACATACAATCATTGAAGATTCTGTTGTTGGTTTAGTTGAGATAATTCAACATAAAAAGATTCCAACGGTATCAAAAATATCTTTGATCGAGAATGTTTCTTCAAGATTCATAGTCTTAGAAGCACATTTAAGAGTAGTTCATTGTATGAAGCCGACTTCCTCCAAATCCAAATTGCTTGAATCGCGATCCAGTTCGCTTTGTTCATTATGATATTCTCTTATTTTTTCAAGTTTTGTCATTTCATCCTCAAATCTTCCAATCTTCATTTACTTCGTTCGCATTGTACTTAAAAGAATACAAATTTTGTAACAATAGAATATGTGATTTATGTCTATTGTATGTATTTTCTCATGTTTTAAATTAAATCTTTAATGTTATTCTCGTCATAAAGAAAAATGACATATAACAGCACTTGCTCTCTGAAATACTTTTCCGGTTGTTTAGATTGGCCGAAATATATCCATTGAACTATGTTAGATTTTCTCAATATTCTATTTTGTGAAACATTAAAGTTGACCACGAATTCTATCAAAGCCACTGAATTTGTTTGTAGATGTTGTGGATGTCGTGCATACTTATCTATGATGGATGACAATCTTATGTTTGTTGAAGAATAATCTTCAGAAGATAGTTGTTTGGCACTTTGAGAAGGACTGAATGGACTACTAGTATGAAAAGAGCGAGAAGCGTAATACATAGATAATTTTAATATTGTATAGATGGCTAATTGAGCCAAAATTTGTATGGATTTTAAAGATGCATTTCGTAACTTCTTTTCGTGTGCTTACTTTTTGATTTTCCTCGGAACATTTATTATTAATTTTCTTCATCTCTTTCGTTATTGTATTGTCTACTTTTGTTAGATATGACATACAATATTATGTCACAACATGTGGATCCAACACGTATTGACAATCTGTGTTGGCTTGCCTAATGGACGCAACATTTTTAGTAAAGAATTAATGTAAATATCGATTGGATGACGTTTGAGATAGATGAAAGGACGATAAAGACGTTTGTGAGTACATGGCAGCGGGCCACGATGTCATAACGCCTTGCCAGGTACTCACAAACTAATTTCTCTTTGTCTTCATCATTCCAATGTGATCCCAAAATCTTACGTAGTGTATCACTATCAAGATCTAGAAATCAGCAAGAAAATAGAATGAACTATAGCGACCACTGGCGAGTTACAACCTAATGATTGCTCCAAGATTGCTACTGCAAGCTTGCAAGTCTTGCCCTCGATATTTCATTGGACGCATCGTTCCAAGAGTATCATCGCCCTCGGAGCATACGTTTACATAACTTTAGACGTCCACAAATCATTTCGACGTGGATCTAGAAGCTAATGTTCTTTACTTCATCAAACCGTTGATCTAGATCAAAAGATACTGGAGTTATGGCACAGACTGGATAAGAAAGCTAAGTTTGATGCACGTTGTCTTGGTGAGAGTTTTCCTGGGAAGGGCAGAATCTTCTGGCTGTGATTTAACCGTGAAAGTTGTGTTGTGCCTACTCAGAGAAGCGTTGGGCTTCTGGTTGTGGTGGTTTACTCAAGGGATAGGCTTTTCAGGTTACAACAGAGTGCTATGAACACTCATACAGGTATGTAGGAATCTCTAATTTACTCAGAAGGCAAAGTTCAGGTCTAACTGGTAGTAATAGGATCAAGAGGTGAACTTTAATGCTCAAGGAGAGGAAAACTATGATGGTTTAAACTTCTAAAATTCTCTTACATTAAAAGAGGGCCCACTGAGCACACACACGAAGTTTCAGCTTGAGATCAAATTCTAGCACCGAGATATGGACAGAAAAGTTCTAATCAAAGATATTGCGGCAATTTCTGATACTCAGACAGCTATTTCGACCTACAATAGAAAATTGGCTCAATCACTTTCGAAGATTCTTACAAGATTTGGAGTCTACAGGATGCTGAACACCCCTGTGAAGTTGGGACTCCTGATTGTACACCGTTCTCCAGATCTCGTTCTCTGAAGTTGCTGCTCTAGATTGAGAGCTTTTCAGACCCCCTCTGCTTCAGCGGCCGCCCTGAATTACTTTCTCACTCAAATGACTTGAAATTTTTTGGATAATCGTAGCCCCGCTAACAGTGAATGCAGCCATGAAGGTTTGAAGCGATTTCCTCGATTATGCTGCAATTGACACTGAAAATCCCAAATCCAACAAAAGTAATGCAATTCTGACTCAACTCGAACTTCAAATTGGCATAACTCCTTGTTTATTGATCCAAATCGATCAAGAGTTTCACTGACAGTGCTTGGCACGACGAGCTCTATCTTTTTGTGCTCTCAGATTTCATAGTGTTCTCACCAAATGCTCGAACTCTCCTTTAGAGTTTTACAAAAGACAAAAACAGACCAATAGGAGTTCATAGCTCCACTTGGTTGTCCTTTAGTACTATAATCGACGTGGTAACTTAACTTCACTCATAGGCTACCACGTTAGTTCTCCTAAAATGCCAACGTAAATCTTAAACTACCTAAAATGACATGCAGTCCTGAAAGTAAACTTAAACCAGCTAAAAAGTGTGCATGGACAACACGTAAGTACAGCCCATGAGCTTAAACTCTATCGACATGATAAATCTAAGTTATGTACATTGAACATCATAGACAAGTAAGAAGTTACTTGCACAAGCGCACAAATGTTTGAACAAGATAACTAGCATACTATCAGCCTACTAGGACTACAACGTATAACACAACGGTGTTAATATATGCATGAAGGACTAGGAGTAACATTAAGCTAACTTCTACCGCTACTAACTCCCAAGTGTCGAAGTAGAAACGTAACCTGTAGCCGTCAATGTCCACAGCTTCTAGAATCGACTTCTCTGACATCTTAACTTCACTCAGAGAGACTAACTCCTAGCAGAGAGATGAATCATTTACTATTTGAAATGATTCACATCACGACAACGTCTATCTCATCTTTAATGTGGTAGATTCCACACCTGCCCGTCTAGAGTGAGTGAAACATCGGAAGTTCCAGAGTCGCACAGAGCAAATAAAGAAGAGAAGGAACAAAAAAACATCAATTTCTTAGAACTAGAGTGTGCAAACAGTTCAAGATGTCGTGAATGTGTCAAAAATTGCACCTTCGTCTTCTCATGTACACTAGACTTTTCGCTTTAATCGCAAGATCGACAACTTCGTGGATGAAGTCGGCAACTTTTACGAAGCCCGTTTTCATGAAATCACGAGTGGTCAAAATAAAATCACGATTGTCAAAGCTAGAAAACCAATACGCACACCATCCAGCACAACAGAAAAACCTTAAGGTATTTTCACCACTATTGAACTCACAAGCTGCGATCGTCTGATGTTCTTCTCGTCATCTATTAAGATAAATGAAAGAAATTTATGATCGAAGCAACCTATCATGGATAGTACCGGACACAGAGTTCTCTGTCTTTGAATGTCTTCGATTGAAAGCGGCTCTTCTTCTTTCTGGGGAGATTGGAATCACCAACTACATAACTGGATCATAGCGTGGTACATCCTTCTTGGACTCAATCTGGAGAAATTCGAGAGCGGAGGATGGGTGTATCTATCCCACTCAACAGCATGGGATTATCTTGATCGGAAGTGGCTCTTCTTTTGGAGAGATTCGAATCACAAGGACACCATACGGAACCTCCTGAACTTCGCACTAGGTCGTCAAGACAAGAATATGCAAAGGACATTTGAATTGATCTTCTCCAATCCTTCAAATGATGAACTCGTCACTAATGACATCAGACATCCGTGCGAGAGAGGTGCTTGCGGTTAGTTCATGTAGTTATTAACTACCTGAAAGGTCTTAACTAGCTGAATGGACACATGTCTATATGGTTATTTTAATCAGACGGAGGAAAAAAATCCCTATATTTTATTTTCTAGTTTTTATAACTACTTCATTCGTTCATTCTCACTTTTTCCTATCACTTTTTGGTTTGATCAAAACTACAACTTTTCATTTCGTTACACGAAAAAAATAAATTCTCCCTTCCTTTTCTGTTTCACAATTTGTTGCTATCCTACCGAATAGCAAAACCATTCATGATATATAGTTTTAGTATGATAGTCTAACTTCACTAATAATAATCTCTGGGTAAAATTGACATTTGCTTTTTGTGACATTTGGACTCTACCTTTCAAAGGAGACCCTTGGAGTTCGTTAATGCAAAAGATACATTCTTTTGCATTAAAAATTATACCACTTTTGCGAACATAGGGCGGAGGGTTACAATCTTGTTGTTGATTTTTATGCTGACCTAGTGTATAGACATCCACGTGTTTGAGGACAGTGCGAATTCTATTCACCATACGGTCCACATTGGGTTCCACAAAGGTGAGTTCATACCCACAGTACGGTTTTCCTCCAAAGACGGACTTTTCACCAAGCTCGAGTAAACCCTTGCTGGTGCTGCTGCTCCCGCCTCTGGTACTATACTGCGTTCTGCGTACTACGTACTTAAGCCGTGGCTACTCCAGATCCACCGTTGCAAAGTTTACAACTGGGCCTGGTCTACCTTTTTCTTGAAGAATGAACACGGCTGAACTTTGAACGGACGAATTCTGTCACTCAATTGTGCATAAACAGGTAAGACGCACTGAAATGAATGTGCCGCTTGTGACGCTCGTGCCCTCCATTGGACTGAACTGCACCTTCCACATGGGAGGTTTGTATCATATTCTCATGTAAATTTCTTGATGTGTTTTGAGAGTCGCAAATGATTCGTTACGAAGGTCCTCCTTTTTGGTGATGCTTGTCAGTGAGAGACAAGAACCAGAAACAAATGTCGCTGCCTGCAGCTGTGTCACAAATCATCAAACTAATGCAGTCTTAATTAACTGTGAAGCGTGTGACGGAGAGCTGCCCGACGTGCGAATCCGGGTAGGGAAAAAAAGAATTCGGGCAGGAAATGTGTAAAGTGTCTCGATGTGTTTATTAATGTGCGGGAGAGCGATTAGTCGTCAACTCGTGACAGCGTGGTGGCGATAGCACGAGTGTAGGGCAGACAGGTCTCGAGTTCGAATCTCTGATGTTCATTTTGACACTGCAGTCCCCGGCCGCAGGCTTAGGGTTCTTGGTGCTCGACGGTGCGGCCTCCGGCCGCAGGCTTAGGGTACTTGCCTTAGGGAAAAATACCTCCTCCTTTGGGTTTAGGAAATAGTGATAGCTCTCTGGGCACTTCGCGGGCAGCTCTCCTCCGCTCGCTTGGTCCTTAATGGACGGTTGCCCGTCGCTCGCTTAGGCCTTAATGAGAGCTCTAATAATTTGCTTATCTGTGACACAGCTGCAGGCTTCCAAATGTCGACCATCATCTGAAAGAGCGAGGACCAGGAAGTCCAGGCAGAATGACGACCGATAGTTTAGAACTTGAATTTTCTGGTTTGCTTTTACATCATTTCCAACCTTTGGGAGGCCAATGAGCTACATCATGGCCAATTCCACATATTGTTATCATAATATGTGGAATTCACCAAAATCTTGATGTACCTGCTGGGAATCTCTATAGCCTGCTGAGCTTGTCAATGAGGTCCATGCCTCTCAGTCTTTAGACATCTGCTCAGAGATCAGCGGACACAGATACAAAAATGTATACAGCACAGAAATTATCTCGGTTGTATGATCCTGCTTTATATTGGCTGGGACAACACTTTGCTTATCAGTCCTTAACTTGCATATAGAAGAAGAAAGGGTGTGTATAAAGAGTCCTTCCAAATAAATAGATAAGTCCTCTCTATTTTTATTCAGACATGCTCTTAGTGTTCCAGATCTATACGAAAGACGAAAGATATGAACGATAGTCTTTTGAATGCCTCTCATGACTGAGATCACATTAGGCAAGGATAGCTTTTGTGGCTTGTTCTGCATGAGTTCAGAAGTTCGGTGTTGATTATACTATTATAGTTGACATGTCCGGTCAATTTTATCTTGCAACGGTATTTGAGTGGGGAAATGATTACCTGAATGATCGCTTTCAGAGCACCCGTACTTGCAAAAGCAAAAGTAACCGCTGTCTTCTCTTCAGGACTGCTGGATGTGTTACATGTTTTCTTCATGATTTTTTTAAATCACAAGTTTGGCTATATTAGCGATGAGGATCTTCATCGTAAACAAGCTTAACCAAGCATTGACGAGAGCCCCTGACAGATTCGTGCAACGCAGTCGTCACCGCAGTACGAGGTCAAACACTGTGATCTTGGTAGCGATATGAGCAGAAAAGAAAGGACTTCAAAATGTGCGCATGATGGACTCAGGAAGAATACATACAGCATCAAAATTATCAAGTAGATCTTTGATCAATGAGATTCATAGAAATAGAATATTCTAAATATTTAAAATTTAAAACGTTCTAGTATCCAGCACAGTCTGTTATAACCACTGACCCCTTTTGTTACCATTACGCAGCCAGCTTTTCTAGGATATGGAGCTCGAATGAAGCACTCTGAGTTGTGTACATGCCAGCTGTAAAATAGTCGGTATGTACACTCCGACGTCAGTATTTATTTTTTATGCAGGAATGTGAGATCTTCTAGTAAGGTCTCACTCGTCTAAGACGAAGGCACTGTCCTTTGTAGCCCTCCTGCCAACAACCTCCTTTCGATCGAGAAGGATCTCCTTTCCCAAAATCCTCCAAAACGCCACAAGTTCTTTTTGTCCCTCTCATTTCTCTTGTTCTCCCTTGGGAAATTTCGCTCCTATCCTTTCCTCTCTTGTTTATTGTTAGACTCTCTCAATCAAGTAAGAGAAGTCGGTTTTGGAAAAAATAAGAATTTGAAAATCTGAAAATACCACGGCGTAGGTCTCATTACGCTGATCACCATCGTATGTTAAAAGTTACAAATAGAGTTGTAGGTAAAAAGTTGTTTGGAATACTTTTACAAGATTTTTGAAACCGAGAAGTGTATCATAAATCTGAATGAGTTCAAAATATAGATTTTAGATTTTCATCATGTAGATTGTAGTGTGTAGTACATGTTTGCATCTTAAAATGTAAATAAAGACCGCGTCTGAAGATAGTTATGGTGGTTCGATTTCACGCACCTACCGCCTTGTTGCGCCAAGAGAAGCTCCTGCTCAGTAGATCACGAAACTCACAAGGCTAACCTACAAACTACAATCACACGTTAGCGTTCATGCACCACTTATCTTTATCTCGTTTGATCTGGACCAGAGCCAGACCGTCTCCCTAACTCTCAAGCTCAACATTCCCTAAGTCTTGACTTAAATCCGGCTAGGTTGGTCCCAAAACATGAGCAAGTCACAACATGACTTGGACGGACTTCTCATAAAGTCCAAGGTCCTATACGGTAGCTCTAACATACTTAGCGGTCCAACCGCATGTGATGTCCGTATGCGTCCAAGCTCCTGAATAGTGGTCTAACACGCCGTCTTGTTCCTTAGTCTTGTCCTAGCCCTTGGATTTTTTAAGTCCAGACTTTCAAGTCTGGACCGGAACGCGTCTTGGTACTCGTCCAACTATCACCTCATGCTCCTAGAGTCCGCCCACCGAACCCTAGGGTTGGTAGACTCGTCTTGGTCCACCCAAGCATCGAGCCCCCCCCCCCCCCCCCCCCCCTCATATATACTTTTGGGGATAGGCAGCCCCATCCTCCTCTTTGGTCCCTGAAAATTATACCACAACATGATCATAAGATCGACCATAATTCTCAACTCGAAGATAAGTTCGAGGAGTTCTGCATATCAGTAGAAAGCTCTCACCGAGTCTTTTCCAAGGATACCTTACTCGCCTCGAGATCTTACGTACAGCTCCGTCCATGACTTATAATGTCATCGGAGCTCCAACACTTAAGATTTTTCTGAGGGAGTATGGTCTAGCACGAGACTTGGACCCTATGGTTCGGACCAGCGTCTGAACTCATGTCTCGGCTCTCATGTTTCAGACCTATGTCTCAGATCTATGTTTCGATTCGTTTCTTGACTTACTCCCTTAGATCAATGTTCGTCTGGAATCGTCTTGGGGTAGGCCCTTATGTCCTAACTTATGTTCCAACCTTGGTTCAGAGAACCACTTAGGGTTCATCTGTTCTCGACTTCTCGACCAAAGACGTTCATAGGACTAAAAATGAGCTTTTTTTTACACAAATTTGGATCTTCACTTTCATTACATCAACTGATAGAGCTCGTTGTTAACTTTCCATGTGCACTTCATCTACTTCATTTGGACGTCTAGTGGTGAAGTTACGGGGTTCGGAAGATGGGAAAATCAAGCTAGACTCTAGCTTATTATTGTTGATTGGGTATTTGCAGTTCCTGACGCTATACTAAAGATGCAAGGGGTATGCTTATTCATTATTTGTGAAAATCTTCACGTACGCGACTGACGTAAGGGGGCAACTTAAAGAATTAGCTTGTTTCTGCGATCTGTCGATGGACGATTTGGAGAAATGAGAGGTCCATTGCATGCACGCAAGGTGTCATTGGGTTCGGATCTATGCAGGCTACGTGTTGGTTAAGATGGTTCGTGAAGAGACGGATCGAGGAGTGTGTTCGGGGAGAAATCGAGATGCAAAGAAAGGTGTTGGAGTGCTTCTGTGATCTGCGTAGGAGAGTTGGACCGTTCGGACCATCCCGGAGTCCAAACTTGCTGTCCTTGGGTCCATCGAGGTCATAACACCAATTTCTTTAAGAAATTGAAGATGATACGAAATTTCATCTGACGATTTGAGAATTTTGGATGAAATTGACTCACAAGGAAATGCTTACGTCAGTTTTTCGTCGTCTACGACTTGAGGTTAGGTTGTTCTTCATTATCAGTGAGCCAAGTTCTTCATTCTTGGTGTCTTCATCTACGCATAGGAGAAGACCGTATGTGGATTGGATTGTTGATTTGAGTGTGGTAAGCAAGTTTGAGCCATAAGGAGTAGATTTATGTCAGTTTTTTGCTTCTTGCGATCAAATTACTTGTGTGGTTTCGTGAGGGGACTCTAAACAACTTGTGGAGTCTTGTTGGGTTTAGGGCAGTTAGATCTACCTACTAGAGTAGGCGGATCTCATATCTTACTTTGACCTAAGCTTCCGTAGTTTTGGGTCTGGGTTGAGATTCAGGGACTCATTTTAGAGGGGTTGATGCATATTACAGACCGCTCCAGTCTGTTTTTCAGTTTTGTGTTCTTAGGAAGAAAGAACCGGTAGTGTATATAAATTGGGAGTTGATATATATTTCGACGCTCGTTCTCGTACTTGTCTCTCTCTTTCTTGTCTCTGTTCAGAACACGATATCTCCACAACAAAGAACCTCGTATTTTTTTGAACAACCTTCACGTAAAATCTGATAAGACAGCGTTCACAACCTAACACAAGTCCACTAGGACTCTGTTGTTCGCATTTGCTCCCAACCTTGAGATTAAGAGTCACGACATTCGAGTTAGTGAAGAGAAGATGAAATAATACGCTTTACTAGCATATAAGCTTAGAAAACGATCTTTAGAACTAGTTATGAGATTGACTTTCGTGGGTAGCTGAGTAAACTTATAAGGAGGAGATCTCACCTCACACTCACAACCGGCTTGGAGTAGGCTGGCCCTTTCGAGAAATATGTGGGACACCAAGTTGCATAAAGGCGGGACACTAGATGTCCCTTAAACATATCGTGAATGCGCGATGCATCCTTCTATCCTTAGACTAGTGCAGTCACATGGTGTAGAGTCAATCACATGGTGTGGAGTGTACCCCTGGACTAGTACAGTCACATGGTGTGGATGTTAGAGGGAGGTTACCGCCAGATTTTGAAATGGACCTTATGCTAGAGGATTAATTCCTCTTCAGGATGTCGGTGTAATTAATACAAATTCGGTGTGCAGCTCTCTAAGTCTTGGAGTAGCGAGATGACATGAAAGATACTCCAGGTTGGTACCAATTATTTTGTAGAAAAATATAGATTTTATCATGTGATATACTTAGATCAATAAATCAATAAAAACTGATATATGAGAAGACATTTATGACATTTGGAAGTTAAAGGAACAACAACAGCTATAACTCGGGCTCTGGGTGCCAAAATGAGGTGATACCAGTGGTCAGAGGTAGCTATGGTGATGTTACTTGGTGGAGGTCTCAATAGCTGATTGTATGACGACTCCATAGCCGTCTGTACATATGGATCTACGAAGGAATGTTAATTAGTCTTTTTGAGACATAAGAAGTTGTTACATGTTAAATTTTTACTAGAGTACAAGGTTTATGGTTTCTCTTTCTAGGTTACTATTGGACGTTAACTTATGATTTTGAACCACAAGTAGAGGTATAAAAGGTCCCACTTTGATGTCCATTTTCTGAGGCATGATGGTCTAGCGTCAGACTTAGACCTTGTCGTTCAGACCAACATCCGAACCACGGTCCATCTGTGTCAGACTCACGTCTCGATCTCGCGTCTCATACTTATGTTTCGGTCTATTTCCAGACTTACCTTCTTAAGTCAGCATTCGTTTGGGATCGTCTTGGAGTATGCCCTTATGTCCTAACCCAATGTTTCAACTTTGGTTCAGAGAACCACTTAAGGTTCATCTATTCTCGACTTCTCGGTCAAGCCATTAAGTCTTACTTGCAGCGTTCACAACGTAGTGCAAGTCCACTAGGGTTCTGTTGTTAGCGTTTGCGTTCGATCTTCGGACTGAAGATCGTGACATTCACTCCCACTTTGAAGGTTGATGCCCTCATCAACAATGATTCTTAAGTTAACGCCAAGTTCAAAACGGGTAGTCAACCTCTTGGCGCCAGAATTGCATTATGGTAGCTAACCCGCAATTCCTTTCTTCGCTTGAGTCTTAAGTTGTCGTTAGAACACTTAGAAAATTCCAACTGGTCTCGAGAAAACGTAACCTTTTTGATCATCTCTAAGCAAAACTAGTTGGCAATTTCTAAACATTCTACTTAAGACTCTAACTTGCTAACTTATAAGTATTCACACCTACTTACAGAGTCTCCCGAAGCTCACTTTTCGATCAAAATCTGATTTGACTTAGACGCACGACTAAGTTTACCTTGCATTTGTCAAACTGTAACGCAATATCACTCTAAGTCCCAAGACAAGTATAGAAATCCATACTTGCCTTGCCAACGCTAGGGCAAACTTAAGTCTTGACTTCAAGACTGAGTCTTGATTTAGATGCTTATCCAAACTAGCTCGTTTTCTTTGAGTGTGCTTCGTTCCTCCTCTTGACAACATCCTAGGCATCTGATCTGAATTAGTCATAGTCATGCACTACCAATACACTTAGATAATTTTCAAGAAATAAATATTTTATTTCCACAAAATACAAGTCAGAGCTATAAAGTCTATCGTCCAAATCGTCTCAAGTTGATACTCGTATGGGTTTGTCTTTCCTTCACTCCTCGCTGGAAGGAGATGTCCTCATCTTGCTAACGTCCTTGTTGTCTTTGTCGACGTTTGAAGAGATCCAATACTTTGTTTGCATGTTTCAGATCATACTCTAGCACCCAAGTTACTTCCTTTCAAATGGTATCCACGTCATTTGATCAAGTACTCCGTTCGGTTGGATTTGCGTTGTGATAATGGTCTCCATCTCGTATTCCGCTTCGTCTTGCACGACATCATGTTGAGGTATGAGAACTTGTTTGCACTCCGATCGCAAATCATCCTTGAAGTATTTCTTAACAAAGAAACATGGAAGGTCGGATGCAATTGTCACTCGGGAGAAAGATCTAACGTTAGACATCTTAGTGCGGATTCTTGACAATGATAAAAGGTCCCGCAAACTTTGATGAGAACTTCGCTGATATTCTCTTCGGAAGGATGAAGTTCTTCATACTCAACCATACTTCTTCCTCCACTTGAAACTTCACTTGCCGCCGATGCTTATTTACCTACTTCGTGTAGCGTTGTTGTGTCTTCCCGGTGTTCTTTTTCACTTGTTCTTTGCGTCACTGCATTTCCACCACCAACTCTTCAGCTCATGTTTGGCGTGTTCTTGGTCGTGCCAATGTAGAACTCCCTGCAAGAGCCAAGTCAAGAGCCCCTTCTGGCTCACGTCCGTAAGCCAGCAAGAAAGATGATCCACCGGTTGCTGAGTACTTCGTGGAGTTGTAACAATACTCACTAAGACTGAGCCACTCCGTCTAATCACTTCGGTTCGTGCTCACATAATTCCTCAAGTATTGATTTAGAACCGAGTTAACTCGTTTCGTTTGCCCATCCGTTTCAAGATGAAAAGCGGTACTAAATTTTAACTTAGTCCCCAACTTTTGAAACAAGTGTTTTCAAAAAACACTTGTGAACTTAGAATCTCGATCTGAAATAATACTCCTGAGTAATCTATGTAGATCCCACCAAGTATCTAAGAACAAACGAGAAGTCGAGAATGTTGTTGCGGTATCCAAGGTCGGAGCAAACTTCGCTAGTTTGCTAAACCGGTAAACCGGTAAACTATCACAAAGATTACGTTGTATTCGTTTGAGTCAGATAGAGATATCATGAAGTCCATGCTGATGCTTTCTCAAGGTATGGTTGGAATCGGCAAAGGATGAAACAACCCTTGTTTCTTCGCATAAGAAACCCGGTTCATCTGACAAGTTACGTATGTTTTCACAAAGTGACCGACGTCGTCTTTCATGTGGGACAAATAAAACTTTTTAGCTATCACTACTAAAGTGAACTTTTCTCCTTTATGGTCTGATAAGGACGCATCATGACATTCCTTAAGCAACTTAGTCCTAAGTTTTCCTTGTCCCACATAAACCCGACTTTGCTTGAACATGAGCCATGTCTCAACTGCATGTTGTGCAACTTCACTCCTCGTTTGAGCTGTTCTATGTACTCCTTTGCTTGGTTATCACCCATATAAGCTTCTTGTATTTATCTCTCCAAGTTTTACTCCTTAGGATACATAGCGCACAAAATCCATATCGACGATGAAAGATATTTCCTCCTTGCGACTCAAGGCGTCCGGAACCACATTGTCCTTTTTCGCTTTGTGGATTAATTTCACATTCATGAGCACCAAGGTATCATGCCACCATAGTTGCTTTGACATCACCCGATCTTGTGTCTCAAAGTACTTGAGCAAAATATTGTCAGTATACACTTAGGTTTTGTGAGATCTCAAGTAGTGTCGATATTTCCTCAAGCAATGAACCACCACAAACAGTTCCTTCTCATGAGTCGGTTATCGACTCTCTGTCCTAGATAACTTCTTGCTTTCGTATGCTACAGGTTTTCCATCCTGCACCAACACTCCGTCAATTGCATAGTCGTTCGCGTCCATGTGCACCTCGAATGGTTTATCAAACTTCGGCAGTTTCAAAATTGACGTCTTTGACAAAATGGATTTGATCGTTTGGAACACATCTTTCACTTCCTTGGTCCAACTTATCTGTGCATCTTTTCTCGTCCAATCCGTCAGCGACTTCGCGATCTTTGAAAACCCCTTCACATACTTATGGTAAAACTGCACCAATCCTAAGAATCGTCGCATCTCCTTTACTGTTGTCGGAGTCACAAGGCACAATCGCATCCATCTTCTGCATATCCGGACTGACTCCTTCTGTACTAATGACATGTCTCAAGAAGTTAATGCATTCCAAACCAAACTTACTCTTGTCAATGTTGGCGAATAGCTTATTCTACCGTAGCTTTGTCAACACTATTCTAAGCTGCTCCACGTCAGACTCCAAGGTTTTGGAGTAGATCAAGATGTCGTCGATGTAAACAATGATAAACTCATGCATCTCCTCGTAAACATTTGTGTTCATCAGTGTAGTGAACATTGAAGGGACATTGCAGAGTCCAAATGACATCACCATGAATTCAAACGATCTGTATCTGGTTCGACAAGCAGTCTTCTCAACATGTGGGTCAACTATCCGGATCTGATAATATCTTGACTTCAAGTCTATCTTGCTGAAGTACTTTATGTCCCCTAACCTATCAAACAGACCGTCTATCCTTGGCAAGGGATAATTATTCTTCATCATCATCTTATTGAGTGCACGATAATCTACGCAGAGTCATAACTTCCCATCCTTTTTTTTTGCAAAAAGAACTTGAGCTCTATATGACTTGCTAGGTCGAATATACCTCCACGCTAATAGCTCGTCGAGTTGTCTTTTCAACTCAAAGAGTTCAACTGATTGAGTCCATAAGGAGCTTTGGAAGGTGGTTCTGACCTTGGCAAGACCTCGATCTTGTGATCCACCACCTGCCTTGGAGATAATTCAGCAAGTAACTCATCCGTCAAGACATCCTCAAACTCTTTAATCACTTCACAAAACACCTTCGGAAGTTTAGTCGCGTCTCTTGATGTTTCTTCTTGTCCACCACCCGTCATCAAATCTGCAACCCGCATTAAACACATGACTCCATCGTTGAAGTCCATATGTTTATCTTTGATCAAATTCACCGCAAAGTCATCAATTTTCTACATCTTTCTGATCAACCTCACTCCTAGGTTCTGTCCTTTTACTCTGACGTTCAACCTCAAAGGTTTTTGCTTAAGTTTCACTTCAAACCTATCCAAGAAAGTGTTTCTCAAAATTGCATGGATATCATCCATCTCGCACACCGTGAAGTTCTCTATGAACTCCAACTTTTCAACTTCTCACACGGAAATCGTATGTCCAAGACCACTTCAGAATTTGATACGTCTTGCCCTTGGCAAAGCACGTCTGAATAGGCTTGTCTGCCTTGGAGGTAGACAAGTCCAACTTCTTCATCAACTTTGGACTTATGAAGGAGCATGTCGCTCCTGTGTCCACAAGAAAAGTAACATCACGGTTAGCAATAGAAACATTAGCCTCTGAGTCTTCTTCGTGGTTCTCAAGGTCACAATCATCTATTCCTCCAACAAGTCCTTTGCAACAAACACATTCATGCTACAGTTATTAATCTTAGGCTTCGTACACCCTTTTGCAATATGATCCGTCTCGCCATAATTCTAGCAAGTAAACTTAGCACAATTGTCCTTCTGATGTGTTTGCCCCTTAGGTTTCGACCTTGTTTGTTGTCACTTTGCTACCGGGACAGAAGAGTCCTTCTGATCCTTCTCACCTCCATCCCATTGTTACTTGAAGCCTTTGTTCTTCTTATGAACCTTGTCTAAGCTGCGTGGTTCAAAAGGTTTTTGTTGGTTGACTTCGTTGTCCTCGATCCACTCCGCTAGCTTCAAAAATTCAGCACACGACTCAAGTAGCTTCGGCATCCGAAAGAGAGCCTTCTCTAAGCTAGACTTGAGTTCCCTAATAAATATACATATTTTGGTCTCCTTAGTGCACTTGGAGAACGAATCTAGCTTAGCACTAAACTTGCGCACATAAGCACTCAAGGCCCCATCTGCTTCAACCTAACTAACTCAACATCATCCCAGATCCTTTGATACTCTGGAGTGAATCATCTTGCGAGCAACTCCTTGAACTCTTTCCAACCAAGCACCGAGACGATCAAGGCATGTTCGTCCTTGTATACAGTCCATCAGAGAAGCATATGATCCTTCATGAACGTAACCGCCGCTCTCATCTTGTTTGACTTCTTAGCCTGTTGCGTCTCAAAGTATAGTCCAACTCAGTTAAGAAATCTTTAACCTTGCGAGTCCGTCCCATACCTGAAAATGAGGTCAACAAATTCGTCTTACAAAGCTTCATGGTAGACAAAGAACTCCCTTGACTTATCTCAAGCTCTATGATATGTTTATCTCCAAAGACCATACCCTCCTGCATGGTCTTTATCATCTTGATGAGTTCTGTATACAAAGCTCCTTGACTTCCGTTGGCAAAACTCCATCATGTTGCACCGGTGTCGCAGCTGGTACAAGACTTCTTTGACGTTGAGATAAAGTTGTCATTTATCGTCTCCTAATTGTGTCTCGGGTTAGCTCGAGTCGATCTGATCCGGGTGTCAGCCGTCACTCGTTTCTTGATCTTTCTCTTGAAACTCTGTCCTACGTCGGTCATTGTTCACCTAGAAACGTTAATCCGTTTCATATCTTGCGTCCTTCCTCAAGCATCCAGCCTTCAGCCCTCAATAAGTCACAAAACTCACAACACTAACCTGCAAATCACAATCACACGTTAGCCTTCATGCATCACTTATCTTATCTCGTTTGGTCTGGACCGGATCCAAACCGTCTCCCTAACTCTCAAGCTCAACATTCCTTAAGCCTTGACCTGGACCCAACTAGGTCGGTCTCAAAACATGAGCAAGTCACAATATGACTTGGGGAGGACTTCTCATAAAGTCCAAAGTCATACACTGTATCTCCAACACACCTAGCGGTCCAACCGCCCACGATGTTCGTCTCGGTCCAAGCTCTCGAACGGTGGTCTAATCCGCCGTCTCATTCCTTAGTTTTACTCAGCCTTGGGTTGTTCCTAAGTCTAGACGTCCAAGTCTGGATCGGAACGCACCTTGGTACTAGCCCAACTATCATCTCATGTCCCTAGAGTCCGTCCGCCGAACCTTGGGGTCGTGTGACTCGTCTTGATCCACCCATGCATCGAGCCCTCCTCATATATCTTCTAAGGATCGGCGGTCCCGTCCTCCTCTTTGGTCTCTGAAAATTATATCAAAAAACCCGATCACGAGATTGATTATAATTCTCAGTTTGGATATCAGTTCGAGGAGTTCTGCATATCACTGAAAAGCTCTCGCCGAGACATTTCTAAAGATCTATTACTCGCGTCTAGATCTTACGTGGAGCTCCGTCCACAACCTAAAACGTCATCGAAGCTCCAAGACTTAAGATTTTTCTGAGGAACTGTGGTCCAACGTCAGACTTGGACCCTGTGGTTTAGATCAACGTCCAAACCTATGTCTCGATCCCGCGTCTTGGACTTATGTCTCAAATCTATGTTTCCGTCCATTTCTAAACTTGCCCTCTTAGGTCAGTGTTCATCTGAGGTTGTCTTGGGATAGGCCCTTATGTCCTAACCCAATGTTCCAACCTTGGTTCAAAGAACCACTTAGGGTTCATCTGTTCCCGACTTCCCGGTCAAGCCGTTAAGTCTTATTCGCAGCGTTCACAACCTAGCACAAGTCCACTAAGTAACTATTATTCGCGTCTGCGCTCGACCTTGAGATTGAGGATCATGATATTTGAGTTAGTGAAGAGAAGATGAAATAATGCGCTTTACTAGCATATAAGCTTAGAAACTGGTCTCTAGAACTAGTTGTGAGATTGACTTCCATGGGTAGCTGAGTAAACCTGTAAGGAGGAGGTCTCAGCTCACACTCACAATCGGCTTGGAGTAGGCAAGCCCATTCAAGAAATATGTGGGGCACCAAGTTGCCTAAAGATGAGACACTAGATGTCTCTTAGACATATCGTGAATGCGGGATGTCTCCGTCTATCCCTGGACTAGTGTAGTCACAAGATGTGGAGTCTACTCTTGGATTAGTACAGTCACATGGTGTGGATGTTAGAGGGAGGTTACCGTCAGATTTTGAAATGGATCTTATGCTAGAGGACCAATTCCTCTTCAGGATGTCGAGATAATTTGTACGAATTCGGTGTGTGCCTCTCTAAGTCTTGGATTAGCGAGATGACATCAAAGATACTCCAGGTCGATATCAATTATTATATAGAAAAATATAGATTCCATCATGTGATATACTTGGGTCAAAAAATCAAGTATAACTGATACATGAGGAGACATTTATGCCATTTGGAAGTTAAAGGGGGTCAAAGAACAACAACGACTATAACTCTGGCTCTGGGTGCCAGAATGAGATGATATTGGTGGTCAGAGGTAGCTATGGTGAACTTACTTTGGGTGGAGGTCTCAAAAGCTGATTGTATGATCGACTCGATAGTCGTCCATACATATGGATCTACGAAGGAATGTTAATTAATCTTCTTGACACGTAAGAAGTTATGGTTTAATGGTTTCTCTTTCTAGCTTACTATTGGACGTTAACTTATTATTTTGAACCACAAGTAGAGATATAAAAGACCTCACTTGCATACGACGTCCTTTTGATCACTGTAGCTTCTTTGCTTCTCCCAGTCGAAGTGCGAAAGATCAAGTTTCCGATGAGACGGAGCAAGTAGGATTCAACTTCTTGCGTCTGTGGGATCGGCTGCAAGTAGCATTGGTGTCATGGCTCTGGTCCATGATTTCTTTGTCTATGCACTAGATTTCTTCTTTTTTTATCGACTCGTGGTTGGAGAGAAATGTCTCGCAACTAGTTTGAGATGACTCGCGGTTACTCCACTGATCATTTTTTGACTTTGTATTTTTGATCGATGGTGTCAGATTAGCCCTATGAAAAGATAGCCAATAGTATTTGGGCTCCGTGCAGTCTATCGTGAGATAAACTCACTTTATTCTAACATTCATCTTTGTGTTGCTACATTTCATTACGAAAGTAGTTGGCTGGAGTCTCGGCGGTGAATTGGAGTGAAGGTTGTTTTTGGTGGTATCGACAAACTCTCTGACCTCAAGCCAACTACATCACGAGAGGGTTATTTCCGTATCGCTTTCTGGTCTTTGATTGCGACTGTTTTTTCTGTATCTTTGTTCATGCATCCATCCTGTCAATCTTGTCGATTGCTCCAATGTGTTCTGGTGGCAGCCGTCATCATGCCTTCCTGCAGTCATTTTGTGAATGATTTCACATGGTGAATAATTCACCTTTTAGTCAAAGTTTAAGGTGTGTTCATACCTTGACGTGTTAATAACTTGACCGTGAAACTATAACGTATGAAGTAGTCATTTATCATCACTGAGGTCCATGACTTGTTAGTTAATAGACTAACAAGTCATTATCAGTTGTTGGGTTTCATACGTGGGCATTTTTATTGCTCTCCATCCTTGTCTTCAACAGTTATCTTATCAGTTCATACGGATGCTCTAGGAACAACAGAGTCCACCTGATGACTCAACTATGAACTCTAGTTGCGTTAGTATCATGTTCTACCTTTTGCTTGATTCAAGAAGAGGATTAAAGTCCAGTTATATCTCTTTACAAACGTAAGAACACTTCTTGCATTTTACCTGAATTTAGATACTTACATGGAATAGTGTGACGACATGAATTTCTGCAGTATGTTGAGAACAAAACACATCGTTTTTCACCAACAAGACATTATGACTTGGATGTGGAGGTGGGGCTGATAAGAGAAGAACAGTGATCAAGTGCCATGATGTCATTAAGTTGTATGATAAAGAGATTCTAGCTCAAGGCAAGAGAATCTCAAGCTCAGTTAACTCGTGTTATTTTATCCAAACATAAAAGGAATCGTTTTGTCAATCAAACTATTTGTTGAAATCGTCAATTGCATTAGGAAGTGAAACCTAATTACTATGTTTTCTGTTTTCTTTCTTCCAGAACTCATATTCTTGGACATTTAGAACTAGTAACGAGAGAGATGATAGACCACGTCAGTTGTGGTCTAGATCAAATATGTTACAAAACCTCATAAGGCATGCATATTCACCCTTTGATCGCTTGTGCGGTTTGCTGCGGAGTACTTTTGGATCCAGAGAAAATAAAGCGATACGTGGTCCTATGGGCAGCGATTGATAGATTCTTAGCATCTTCCGTTCATTTTCTGCTGGGTTCTTTAAAGTCTTCTGAGCAGATTAAAAAGAAAAGAGAAATAAGATGATACATATTGCAGTACGGTACAACCATAGTAACGTTGTTGACGGTCTTAATGTTGTTCGTAGTCAAAACGAACATGGCTAAATCTCTCTTATATTTGATACTACACTCACTTCTATAGTCGGTTCTATACTCGATACATATTAAATATCTTTTGTACTCGATACTATACTCGCTTCTATAGTGCTCAAACTTCAATCGGTAAACCTCGGTCAGACCTCGTACTTCTGATGAGTGCATCTGCCAAGGGTAGAAATTCACGGAGATCCTCCATCAGATGGCTCCCTTCTAGTGTACGCTCTATTTTGCATGGTGTCTTTGAATTCTCATCATCTCCATGTTCCTACGTATGAGCAACGGTGTCATGCTACGTGATGTCTCCAGAAGACACCCGAGTGACATTTCTACAAGAAGCTGCACCCGAACTTACCAAGCTAGGCAGGAGTTAAGCTAGGGCTGAGTTAGACAAGCTGCCCTTTATCTTGAGTTAAAGTATCACTTTGAAGAAGAATGAAAGTATCAAAATGTGGAGCTCGTTGAGGAGAGTGACATCGTGCCTTCAATTGTGAGAAGTAACATTCTATGCAATAGTTAGTGCAGTTTTTAAATTATGAAAAATACGAAAGAGAAAAATTTGTCAAGTTTGGCTCGTGACTTGGATCCATAATCTGAAGGTACAAGTGTGTAGGTGTTAGTGAGTACTATAATTTTGACTCTTCATTCATTAAAAATGGAGCTATACAGAAAAGTTGACGCACCGAAAGTTAGTAAGGAATGTAGAAGTAAGTTTCTTTAGGTTTTTGTATAGCTTCTTTAGGTTTATATATGAGTTTGGATTCTCTTTTTAGTGGGAACACATGTCATCTTCGATGATAGAGGTGCCCATCTAGGAAGAAGAGGTCTCAATAGCGAATTCTCTTTGCATGTTTTTTTTTTTTCGACATGTTGGTCTCTCGGATGAAAGTCTATGTTGGATATATAGCTACATCTTGCATATCTAGGGACAAGAGACTTGATATCTCTCATAATCGTGGACTTCCTGGCCTAAGCTTTCGCATGCCACTTCGATTATAGATCAGGAGTTACTTGGTGCAGCAATGCCAGGCTTCATAGCTGTGACTTCGATTGACATGAGTTACCTAGTGCAGCTATGAGGGGGGCTTACACAAGGCTTACGCCTTGTGTGATGGCTTCATAGCTGTGACTTAGGTTGACATTGGATGGCATGTACTATAACAGAAGTGATGGCATGATGGCATGTACTATAACAGAAGTGATGGCACGATGGCATCAAGAGCCGAGCTCTTAATCGTGGGCTTCCTAACTTAAGCCAAGCATGTCACTTTGATTATAGGTCAAGAGTTACTTGGTGTAGCTATAGGAAGGGTTATAAGCCCTGTGGGTTGGTTTTATAGTTGTGACTCTTGTTAACATTAGATGGCATGTACTATAATAGAAGTGATATCACGATGCATCAAGAGACGAGAAATTTTTAATAAGCAAGGGTTTAGCTTAGCAAGGGACTTGCTTGTTTGATACGTAAGTTTGTTTATAAAGATCATAGCTTAGCTACGGGGTGCTTAGCTGGGATGTAAATTAAGAAAAGTGTCGCATCACGCGATTAGGGTATGATTTTATTTTTGTTGCTTAAGAGAACCGTCAAGGCGTACGAGAGG
The DNA here is from genome assembly GCA_036924285.1 of Asterella californica. NCBI lineage: Eukaryota > Viridiplantae > Streptophyta > Marchantiopsida > Marchantiales > Aytoniaceae > Asterella > Asterella californica. The sequence goes on from JAYKYS010000013.1 coordinate 3,826,414, forward strand.
AAGACAAAGATTGAGAGGATCGGATTTTGGAGGTTTTCAAGTGTGAGAAGGTTGCAGAAAGAGTAATAAAGAATTAGGAGTTCAAATTTTATCTATTGTTGTATTTGGAGATAAATCTGCCTTCTGGTGAATATAAATTGATCTTGTTGAGTAGGGATCGACTGTCGGATAGAAATTGATATATGTGGAAGGTTTTGGTTGTTGTAGACAAGTTGGTTGATTCTTGTCTTCTCATTGAGTCCTTATCCTCGCAATTAGTCATAGTTAGAAAGTTCGTCTTTCTTGAGAAAGACCTCCTCGACAACAGTGTCGTTCCTATAGTATCGATATTGACAATAGAGACAACGTCAGTTGTCTCTAAAAAATGATATTTTCTATATCTTCGGCATTACATCATGCGATCAGAGAAAAGAATTCTAGATGGAATCGAAGTGATGCTTGTGGATGTCTGTCTGCATTAACCACCAAGGAGAGAGATTAGATTTTCCAGAGGCAACCATGCTACGAAGACAGCGTTCAAGAGTGTTAGAGAGTTGGTGATGAGACTTATATCTATTAAATTGGAGGGCTGTTGGGAGAATATTCATATACGTCAGCTCCATCATGTTCTTGGTGTCCGCTGCTCCCAATAAGATGAAGAGTTCTCACTTGTCTGTGATCATCACCTCAGTTATATTTTTTACAATCATGTTGTGGTGACCTTTCTTTTCATCTTTTCAAACAATAGCCCACAACCCCGACGAACATAAGCGTACCTCTGTTGGATAAGAGTTTGACATAGACCTCGTCTCCTATGGACCTATTCTTGTCCTAGCCTAGAGCCTCCAACAGTCCTTCTTGACATCCAGGGTAGACGTAGCATAGAGACAAATGACATCTTGAAAGTGGAGGTGTAAGAAGCTTTTGCCTCTCTCCATGGAGAATAAGCCAAAAAGACCTTAGAGTGGAAAAAGTTGAAGAAAGGAGAAAATAATCCCAGCTCTAAATCAGCCCCAGTTCTACATATTATAACCGAGACTTCAAGTGTCGACCTCTTGATCTTGGTCTGTCTCTAGCGAGACATGAGGACAATCAAAGAGGGAGAAGTACCGACAGGGATAGCGGTTACATGAAGGTTGAAGTTGTGTGTATAAGCATGGGAGGGTAGTTGTGCGATAAAGACATTGTACGATGGATCTAAGATATTCGTCTCCACGGATGAAATAAGCAGGATACGAGAACACTTGATATCTCATGTCTTGCAAGTATAGACATAGTTTGTCCAACGAGTAAGCAAAAAAACGGAATGGATCAGCTTGTAAAGGAATAGGATGTACATAGCAAGGATAGCAAGTTCTTGCTATCTTAATGTAGTTGCACTTTTGGAGAAAAGAGAGGAGTTTGATAGAGAATTCTAGTTTAAGGTAATGATAGGTTCGGATGAGTAGCAACAAACTATCATCAAAACTAATCATAGACGTCTTGGAAGTGAAGAAAAGAAACCTCAAAGGGTCTATAGCCAAATGCAAAGAATCATAAACATCGGGATTGTCTTCTTGTTCATTGGCAGATAGTGATGAAGAAAGAGCAATTTCCTTGACTCCTTTCGTCTTCATGACCGCTTTCGGACGTGAGAAAGAAAGAAGTCACCACAAGCAAAGAAATATATCATATCGACGCTGATGTATCGAAGGGGCTTTAGAGACAACATGAACAGTACACATCAAAATAGTGAGAAATAGTGATCACCTGTCGAGCTGAATGAAATGGTTAGAGCGCACCATACCGACGAATCCAGACAGTGAACAGCCGTCTTGGTGCGTAGAGGAATTATTGCTATCTGCTCCGAGAATTACCACAAGCTGAAGAATAATAGATAAAATATTGTCGTACTCTACTACCTGACAGTCATTGAGCGTCAGCAATCCCAAGGAAGAACATGCATACATAAGAAAAGGAGGTGAGAATAGTGAAAGCACAAAGGAGCCAGAACAAAAACAGCAATAACGATAAAGCAACGAACAACGAACAACAAAAAGTGAAGGTAACCTAGGAGAAGCACCAAAGCAAGAGCGAAAGCAGTAGAGAAGATAACGAGCAACATAGACAGATGAGCGGTATCATCTAGCGGAGCCGCGAAAGCGAGTAGAGAACGTCAAAAACAGCAAAGTCCCGCAGACCCATCAAATGTTTCAACCAATTGATGCCTAACAAGTATCTCAGCGAACCAAGCAGCAGAGTATTGCATGTCCATCAAATCTACCTACAAGTGCATTAACAACTGCTCCTCCGTCAAGCACCCTTTCGAGTGAAGTGAAGCAACAAATGTAAATTGATCTTCAATATTAATAATTATAAGAAGGATACATAGTAAAAATATCTAAATTCTTAATGTATTATTTAAAACATAATAAATTATATGAAATCATTATATTGCTCATGACATATAGAAACTCTCTGTGATAAACCTTGAGAATAAAATATACATGTCCTCATACCACATTTTCGATATGAGGACCATAATATTTCTACATTAGACTTCACATTTTTGTCAAATAAGTCAAATGTCGAGTAAGTTGGGGTTGAGATGATTCCAGTGCACTCATCTCAATCCAACCTTAACTTGACACCTTGAGTTGATGTGATTCAAATAATCTTTGGATGGGTGTTCCTATTGGAAAACGGATGCGGTCCTCTTGGTGTCCATTCCTTCCTTTACTATAGTTCCTCATGCAATTCCTCTTCATATTCTTATACTTGGAGAAACTCATATCTTAGTTTTGGCGACATAATAATTGGATATTTCTTTTCCATTGACTATATCAAACACTTGCAACCATTGAAAATTGCTGCAATGAGTGTTTCAAAAGAAGTATATGGAAACCCGTTATAGTCACAATTGCATTACAATCACCAATATCGAGAGGAATGATTGAAAAATCCATAAAATTTGCATCTATAATCAATATCACTCTACATGTAAGCAGATATTTTTCTAAGAATTGTGAAAAGAAGTGTTTATAAATAATACTCTATTACATGTATAGCTACTTCACATCATGTACATGTTACCTTCTTACACTTCTACAAAGACGTGGGTTATACTCTTTGTGATTGTAGATTTTCTTTTATAATATCATCTTGTTTTTCGAGCTTTCTCATCAGAACTTCCAGCCTCCAAGTGAATAATCTCCATCAAGAAAAAATACATTTATATAAATGCAATCTATATAAATACATAGTTTCATATATGTTGCTGAAAACATACCCAATGCAGCAACATATATGTTGCTGAAAATATTATTGTGGTGCTCACAAATTACAGGATGCACGAATTTTCGAAATTTTTAAGAATAATAACTTGTTTGTATAACTGAAGAAGCGTTGTTACTTAAGGTTACGTCTTCCTTAACAAGAAGATGATCTTAAGAGCTGTTTGTAATAAGAAGCTCACTTCTTCGGAAGACGACCGTCTTCGGAAGAGCGTCTTCTCAGTTGCGTCTTCAAAAGATGGGAAGACGGCGGAAGATGAGAAGACGGCGGAAGACACCTGTCTTCCAGAAGACAGCGACCGCGAAGGACCAACCACGAGTTTTCGGATAAGACAGTAGGTGTACCTACTGGGGCGCACCGAATAGGTAGGTCCCAGGCACATGCCACGAACTCACAATCCTAGGCAAGATCTTCTTCTCGTATCAATATCCTCGGTTCTCGGACTCAGGTCTGTGAAACGCCTTACGCCACCAATCTTCAGTCCAGGAAGACGGTCTTCCCCGAGCTACTCCTGCCTTCGCAGGTACACGGTTACGCGGTGGTAACGCTGCCCACACCTCCTCCAGAAGCCCTTGATCTGCGAGGTTCCAATCCCACAGGAAGAAGTCGAGACCCAACTCCTAGAGGAAAGGAGTGGCCTCGGCCAATTCTGCCGCTGGTAACACCAAGCCCTGCGGATGCATCGACATATCTGGAAGATCTGTTGCACTAAACCACAAGCACCTACTATGAGCTGAAGGCTCAGTCCTTCCCGAATGCCCACAGTCTAGCTTCTACTTCTCAGAAGACGAAACTAGTCTTCCAGAAGATAGCTACTCCGTCTTCCTGGATTCTAACAGTACTTCCTAGATAGCTCTCGTTTTCCGAGCTATATCTAAACAATCCTATCTAAGCAAGGCCTCGCATGGATTACCAAGAAGACAACCCACCTTGCATTACATCCTACTTCCTATCAGAAGATACAAGATATGCGAGAAGTAGAGTATAAGAAAAGTTCAGAAGATGGTTGCGGGCTCCTACGGTGACAGTGGCCTCTGGGAAGACACTCGAGACAGCTTCCGATTAAATGTCTTTCTCGGAAGACTTCCCGAAGTCAGACTTCCCTTCACTGATCTCATCTGTCTTCGTCTTCCTACGCGCAGTCTATCCTTACAACAGACTCAAGACAACTGCACTCTGTTCTTCTGACTTCTCACCTCTCATACGCACTCAGAAGAAGCTTGCTGCATGATGGGAAGACATGACCCTCGACCATTCCCTCCAGATTCTGCCAGCAAGACTTCTCACAACTCTCTTCTAAGTTTGGGAAGAAGAAGGAACGGCTGCTATGGATCGGACAGAAGAGACCCGAATGGACCCTCGCGTCTTCTCGCTCATTTTGCCAGTCTTCCAGTCTTCTAGTCTCTCTAGGAAGATGGGGAGTTGAGAAGCTTGGAAGACCAGGAGGCACAGGCCTAGTTCCCGACTTCCAACTTCTCGAAATAACAAAACAACTCACCACACCACTCAGGATTCGTACCAAGCCTCTCTTAACACAAAAGCAAAGCAAATCCACTCTTGATACGAATTGTGTTCAGTCGACTTCCGAAGACAGTCTTCCGAAGACGGTCTTCCGAAGACAGCCAAGTTTAAGAAGCGTCTTCCGAAGATGTTCCCATCTTCCAAATCGTCTTCTGTTCCAAGTTTCGGGGGTAGAGAGGTAGTAGGGTAGGGAAATTGATAGTTGGGATCTCCAATTTGAAGACTAGGAGTAGGGAAGCTCGAATTGAGCTCGGGAAGAAGCAAGGAGATGTCTCGACAGAAATTGGACAGCGCTTCCGCGCCCAATGTCTCAAATAGAAAGAATGGGGGGTGGGGGTAATCGATCAGACTGCCTGCACACCACCAAGGAAGCGCGGGGAATACCAGGAAAAGGCGAGAAGAAGTGAGAAGGGGAAAGAACAGGGGAAAGAACCTCTACAGTCTTCTTCTGCTCCCCGAGTTGCCTTCGACATCCGCGCGCTTCTTGGCTCTGGTCCCAGCTCCGATGCGACTCTTCAAGACTGCGCCTGCTGTCAATGTCCGGCCACGTCTCGATTCCACCTTCGATTCTACTCGCTGCTCTCCAATGTCAGCTTCTCGGGAGCTCACAGAAAACGTCTTCGCTCTCTGCCGTTTGTGCTCCAGCAATTCGATCTCAACCTTCGCCTAGCTGCCAACTTGTTCTCTCCTACCTCGATGTCTCACTCGATTCCTCTCTCAATGCTAACTCGCGAAGCTCACTCTCTCAATCGATCTTCTCAAGCGCGCTGTGCTGCGAGGAGTTGGAATGCGCCTAATGTGCTTCCTCACGCATCTTCCCTGCAGATTAGGGGTTCTCGACCTTGGGTGTCTTCCTGACCTGTCTTTTCGTGGAAGACATGCAGGGGAGGAACGGTTGGAAGATAGAATCTTACTGGGAGCCGAAGAAGCGCCTCCTGGCGAAGTTATTTCTGCATCTCTTTCCCAAGGGGAAAGCGCAGAAGACAAGGTACTTAAGAGATCAGGACGTGGAGTTCCTGGAATCAGTGTGGGATGACAGAGTGCCCATCTACTGGGGCGCGTACATCCACAACTACGTACAGACGGAGCTAGCATACTTGGGTACCCCGGCGGGAGGACACTTGACGCCCTTCCTCTGCTACTTGTATGTAGCCATGGGGGATCTTAGGGAAGATCAGCTGGCAGTGTATGGACCAACGGAGCGACATGAGGTGAAGGAGGAGACCTCGGAAGACGATGACCGAAAGGCAGCAGCAACGCTCCCTCCCACTCTGATGCCACAGCTGAGGCCCGGCTCTCACCAGAAGACGCTTCTGGTGAGGGAAGATGAGTCTAGCGGGTCGGAAGACGCCACGCCATTGAGGAAGATGGGTCCCAGAAGTGTACCGAGGACACTCATCTCCCTCATTCACTCAGGATCGGAGTCCGACTCGGAAGAAGACATGCTGAGTACCCGATCGGAGCAGAAGACTGCTTCTGCAACGCCTGGGAGTCTTCCGAAGACTCCAGAAGACGAAGGATGGATGGGCGCTCCTGCTGCGATGCGAGGAAGCGCAAAGAAGAGAGCCGCTCCTGCCATGAGGAGTCTTCCACCCGGAAGATGAGAAGAGTAGCTTCTTCTCGTGCGCAGAAGATGAAGGCCGTAGTGGTGGAAGAGGCTTCCTTGCCTCTGGAAGACGAAGTCGACACCACGGAGCGAGTGGTGGAGATGAACTTGTCTTCCGCAGGAAGACGACTGGAGGAGTTCAGTGCCTACTTCCAGAAGGAGATCCAGCCAGCTATGGAGTTGTTGGAGAGGAGAACGAGGGCACAGGAGAAGCCCTTACAACCTGGATTCGGCCTGCGCACCTTGCTGCGACAGGGGGAAGACCAGAAGAAGACGGAGTCGCTGGAAGCTAGCCTCCGCACTACGGAGAAGCTTGCGGCCAGGTACAAGGCGGAAGCAGCCGCTTCTGCCAAGGAGCTGGTACAGCTTCGGAAGAGCAACCAAGAGTTGCAGGCGTGGGTACAGCAGCGCAATCAAGAAGTCACCCGAGTGCGGGAGAAGATCACCGCCCTCGCAGAAGAGCAGACCATATGGAAGACGCAGCGAGAAGCCGCGGAAGCGCGAGCTGCAGCTGAGAAGACGCAGAGGGAAGCAGTAGAGGCCCGTGCACAGAAGATGTTGGCATAGTCGGTGGAAGCGCTTCGGAAGAAGTTCAACTACACCGCGGGTAGGAAGTTACTTATCTTAGCTAGAGGATGGGACAGCGAGTCCAGAGCGATGTTGGTGGAATGCCGGGAGAGTATGTTCAGGTACTTGGATAGACAGATAGAAGGAGTGAAGACACTTTATGATCTTCCCTCGCTTCCGACACCTGCAACCGCATCTTCCCACGCTCCAGCACCATCAACTGGATCCGGAATGGAGAAGGAGGAGTTCGATCTCGCTGTGCACTTGGTGGTGACAGCGTTGGAAGATGAGAAGACTCCAGAAGACGCCCCCGGAAGACAAGATGTCTTCTGGAAGACAGGAAGACGAGCCGTCTTCCCAGGTATTCCGCGTGGAGGAAGCGACTTCCCCGGATCTCCATGAGGTCCCCATGGTCCCTAGTCCCGCACCCGTGCCTCAGAAGACGGAAGAAGCACCGGTCGACTCCGCTTCCCAGAAGACGCTTCTGTCTTCCGAAGCAGAAGCCGAAGCCGAGGAAGACGCAGCAGCAGCGACAGCAGAGCCAGCAAGAGACGATGAGGAGGAAGCCACCTCAGTGACACCCGAGGTAACTGCAGTGCTTTCTAGCGTATCAGAAGCCGCATTAGGAGCTCCGATAGGAGCAGATCAGGTAGAGATTGCCTCCGTGCAATCTGAGTAGTTAGTAACTCCATTTCCAATTCCAAATATAGTAGAATCGAACATGTTATCTTAAGGATGGCAGTTTTCCCATGTAATATTAGTTAGGACACCATGTGGCAGCATAGGTAGCGTAGGAAGGACAAGGTGGATGACCAATTCGGGCAGGGGAACCGCTTGCATGTGAGGTGACAACCTCCTGTCAGCGCCTCTCTCTCTCTGGTGGTCGCCTCCCCTGGTTCTCACGGCGGCAGCATAAGTAGGATAGCAGAGTAGGAGATGAAGGGCTCTGCCAGTTCTGCCAATTCTGTAGAATTCTGTAGTAACTGAACATACACACCGATTCTACAGGCAGGCAGGCGAGACACATTAGAGCAGAGACAGTCTTAGCGCACTACACCCGTCGTTGGAAACATACGAATAGTCTTGGAATATACCGGAGGGGTCTGCATACTCGCACCAGCAATGGTTCGACGATGTAGATAGAAGTAGTGGACAGTCTAGGATCAGGGAACGGCATCCTCGTGCAGTCCTGTTAGCTAGACTGGTGTGTCGAGGAGTAGACGCAGGAAGTAGAGGGAGTGAGCTTCCCAATGTCATTGTGACTTCTTTCTCGGGGAATAGATTGTGGATTTGAGTGCAGAAGCTTTGTCCATGTCTTATGGATGGTGGGTTCATTGAATTCGCTCCCAATTGTGCATGGGAAGTGTTCTTCTTGAGTGGCGGTGACTGTCAGCAGTTGTGGAAGTGTAGATTGACTCGTTCAGTAGAGCACTTGAGATCTACGTACGAACGGTCTTCTGGGTAAGGGATCCCAGAAGACAGAGCAGTCAGAGGAGCGAAGTGAAGAAGAAAGAAGCCTTCTTCCCGCAACAGAAGACGACATCCTCGAGTAGAAGACGGTGCAACAGTACTCATGTTTGTTGTCTACTGTTGCAAACTATTACAAGCAGGGATGGCTTGTTAGTCAGGATCCGGACTAGAAGCCTGTCGGAATCTTAATTTACTCTTTTCATCTTGTTTTCTCTTGTTTGGCTTTTCTCATCTTCCCCATCTTCTCCCATCTTCTCCATCTTCTTACCTTCTTCTAGTGAGTTTCCGATACTTCTATTGAGCTTCCGTGAAGGTGAATGTCGTTGTAGTGCTGCAGAAAGACAACTTCCGTAGGCAAAAGCCTGGGAAGGCTACAGGGGGCATACACCCTGTGATTGATCTAACCCGTTGGAATGTGAGTGTGAGAATAAGATGTAACGACCGTTGCTAGTCGACTTCTGCGAAGCAGGACAGCCTTCTGGAGGTGTGAGAAGACGAGTTGAACCCCCAGAAGACGAGAATCGCTTTGGGAAGACGGTATCGAGAAGACCGGAAGAAGCAATCTGGAAACAGGAAGATCGTCTTCCCAAACTTCTCTGTGAATAGTTGTGTGATATTGTAATTGGTAGTTGTTTGTTTGGGTCCAGAGCACCATTTGGCGTGTCTGGAAGACGTGTGGTTTTGTGTGGTTTTGTGAGAAGACGGGATTTCTAGGCAAAACTCGTGTGTTTGTGTGTTTGAACAGATCTTAGAACTTAGAGCAGCGTTACTTGTGCAAATCCTCTGTGAGAACGATATCTTGTATACTAAATGGGCAAAAGGAGAAATCCTTCGTCACTACAATTATAGTGTATGAAGATTAATGTTGAGTTTTGACTAAAATCCTAATCTTTACGACCCTTTCAAGAACCCTAAGGTATATAAGTTAACGGGTCTTGAAACGGTTTTTTGGAGAAATATCACTATATATTTCTAATCACATTTTAGAATTTTACATTTGCAGTCGTGATCAGATCTATATAAGCACAAACCTTTATTATCACACAAAATACGAGCATCTAATGTGTGATTATAACAAGGTTTTATTGTAGTGATCTAGTCCTTGCTGACAAGAGAGAAAGTGAATTACTTGTATACACAATTATGTTTGTTTATAAACACTCAATCTAGGTTAGAACTATGAATTTCGATAACATGTTTTGGATCTGGATACAATGTTTCTTCATGAATTGTAGAATTGGCCTCTATAACTACCTCGAAAGCCTATATTATCACCCCGGATGAGTTCTTCCATGTATTTCAATGCTCATGCTTTTATTTTTGAAATTATTTTTAGAAATAACCAATCCTCAGACCTCTTGGAAAGTTTAGTATAAAATCAATTCTCAAAGTCATCTCTCTAAACACTTCAGGTTAATCACATTTTGAACACACCCCTCCAAACACTTGAATCAGATCAAATATCTTTTTTTGGTTAAGCGTAACTCTAACTGCTCTTATTAGAAAAGTCCTTCGATATTTTTATGAGTTTACTTGCAGGAGATTCGAACTGACATTGCCAGATCCCTAGGCACAGTCTGCTTGCAGTGGACCACTCACTTTCTTAAAAAACTATTATTGTATAAAGTTAATAATCGTTCGGGAGCAAAATGATTCAGCTGTCTGTTCTTGCAACGTACGTAGCTCGGACCCAGAGCATTCTCTGAAAGCTAGCAGGAACGAGAAGGTTCCAGACTGGCTGCAGCTACTAGATAGCAGGACTAGTGGAGGTGAAAAATGATGTACCGAATCCTCTTCCTTGATTTTTGTTTCGTACCGTCCGGTTGTCGTTTTCTTTCTTTTTCCAGAACTGCACTTTACACGCATAATAATTACTGCTTGTTGAGATAAAGATATATTTAAACGAAATTCTTTTGAGCACGATGTGCACTCTAGTGTTCACTTGTGCTTGGAACTAAACATAATGATATACTACATTAGTCTATACAATACATATACAGAAAAGTCTTGTTATAGTGACCATTTCCATTCCTGCCACTCTTTCTTTATAAGTATCTTTTGTTATAGTCTTCTCACACTTTATATACGTACACTTTCACCAAGATAAATACAAATATATGTAACTGTAAAAATAGCCTCATATAAACATATCAATAATGTATCAATTTAAATACATACTTTTACATTTTTGCAGTAGGACATTTTCTTGCACATTAGGAAAGTTCTTTGTTCTATTTCGTTCACGAAGCTAGGAACCGTGAAGTCATATTGAACGAGGATCCACATGAATATACCGAGGAGGATTATGTGGAAATAAAATATAAAAGCAATTTAAAAACACAGAAAATCTACACAATTGTTGAGAGAAAGGAACTTAGCATAAAGCAAGATGGACTCGTGAGCTCTAGCCACTAAGTTAGGAAAAGATAATTATTCATTCTAAAATTCCAAGGTACTGAACATAGTTAGTACTGGATCAGTCCCAATAGCTCTCTGTGTTTTATAGATTTTTGTAAAATTTGATATTTTCTTGGAAGCCTTCGTTGTTACCAATTGTTCATGAAACAATCAATACATTTTGTATATAGTTTTCACTCTAACTCTACTCTTTTACAGTCATGTTCTCCGCTGTTCGTCCCAAGATATGGTTATAGAGTTTATCATAAAAGATCATGTCACCAACCGCGCGACTTAACGAGGTTTGACTGGATTGCTCTCCACCGCGACATGTGAACTACAGTTCATTGTCGATCGGTTCAGGACTTCCGTAGTATTGAGTTGGTTCATGGTATATACCAGAACCAGAGGCAGATGAATACATATACGAGAAGAAATGTAGGAGGGAATTTGGAGGAAATACGGTGATTTGCGGAAGAGCCTGGAGAAAACGTGGAAACTGATACGCTTCATCTAATGATGTCTTATATGCCGTGGGTTAGAATGCGGATAGCCTTTGTAGGCTCAGGCTTGATCAGAGTGGGATAACGTAAGCCGATTATTTCCGCCAATCACAGTGGAGTAACATATTGAAGGTGGAAGAAGATCACCCGAGTGCCAAGTGGACTACTCTGGATCGGTGGTGCAGATTTGTGAAACTACCACCTGCTGTAGCAGGTGGAGATGAGTAGGTTAAGAGGTGAGGACGTGTCAGTCTGAAGCGTCTTCAGATGGAAAGCCACGTGGCTCGATGAAATTTCTCCAACTATGCTGCCCGCCAGTGATACACAACCCCACCGGGCCCCACCCTCGTTCCATCCAACGTGGGGGGCTTTTAGGGCAGCTTTTATCCTACCCTCATTGTCTTTTATGTCTTTTTACACGTTTTAATTGGCACACGTTACGAACAATATTGGGGAAAACTACTAGTTTCTCCAAAGCTTGTCTTGGTCGGAATCTTCCGACCATGAAGCCTAAACTACAAAGGTGGTACTTATTACAGTACCACCTCCCATGGAAATCAATGGTCCTTTGGTATATTTGTGGCATCTCCTATCATGTGCCAGACATGTACGTGAATGTGAGCATGGTGACTTTAATAGCAGTAAGTGGATCACAATCTGTTCTCAATACTTTGGTGATCTCTGGAAGGGTTTCCAGTGCATTGACTTCTTTAGAAAAGATATAATTCTCTTTCTTTTTTCGTTTGATTATCTTTTGGACTATATCATGGATTTCTGACTACTTCACTCGTTGGTCCTGCTCAAATTTTGTCTAGAAAAGGATAACATTTAGATAACAGTTAGGTAAACAAATAGCTTAAGAATAAGCATGGCATAATCTCCGGATAAACAAAAACAAAAAGAAGTAAAAAGTGGAACTAAAGTAGAAATAAAGCATAGACTATTTTTTTGATATTAAATAGAGAAAAGGGTATTTTTGTTAAATTCTAAAGATTTCAGACTGAGACACTGTGAATGTGATAAATATCTTTTCTTTTCTAACGTAAGAGGAATGGTCAAGAAGAAAAGTTAAAGAGTAGAAGAGGGTAAATGATTAACAAAGGCCGTCCCTTCACTCCCCCCTCCCATATGGAGAAGTTCTGGGGTTCGGAGGAGCACGAGGGTATTGAGGGTCTGAGCATCTGACATACATAAAAGGACGATGGGCGAGTGAGTGAATGATTCTGTCAGTCTTGCCGAGCTGAGCTCGGTCCTTGAAAGGCAAGGTGCTTTCCCCAAAAGCAGGCTAACTTAGTGGCGGTGCAAGGTTGTCGTAAGATGGAGAGGAGATGCTCACCATACCCAAAAACTGGCACTGCCTATATGCCTGTACCGTTTCGGCTGAATGCGACTACATACCACTTCTAATGTGGCCATCCCGCCAAAATACTACAAGTTCGATCATGTTCCATGGGTTCACCCTTTCTGATAACGTAATGGTAGAAAAGCTAAAATAAGCAAGGAATAAAAGTGGGGTTAAGCACTGGTTCAAACAGGGGGTTGGGGTGAGGAACACTTGGAACCCAACCAACCACGTTAATACTCACACCTTTTGCATCGGCTCTACCGAGTAGGTGCCAACAACTCTGTAAGTTTGGTACGTGGGAATGAGATCATGGGAAGTTAGCAGTAGAGTTAACCATCACTTCTGCTGCGGTTAGATCTTCGGGTTGGAAGAGGTGGATGAAGGTGAGCTTCACAGTGTTCGGGGATAACCGGAATTACCGGGGAGGTCAACCGACGAACTCACTAAGTGACCGTTTGTGGTGAACCGGATAGGGATTTTAAACTTGTATGCAAAGTTTAATATGTAATTTGTACGAACTCAGAGAAATAATATCCGGTGACTGGATTTCGGATATCCGGTTGCCGCAACAGGAACCCAGCAGAAAGCTGGGAGTGAAGCGCGGAAGCTGTAATCGGACCATATCAAGCACAGCCGCTGAGTATTTCTGCTTTTGTTATATAAGAGAGATGAACTGATAAATTGCGGGATAAATTAGATGAATATCCATTCCGAATGATTTCTCTGTAGAGAGGAAACCGAAAAAGAAAAATGCGAAATCCGGGTAAAAATTCACACTCTAGTATTGGTGGCATTTTACTTTGGATATGAGTTATGATATTATATAAACTGTGGTTAATACAAAATCATTGAAATAATTAAAGATTTCGTATATTCTCTTGTAAGTTTCATCTTGAATTTGAGAAAATATCACATTGATAGTGAGTTTTCCTTTCCGTCGTAGATGCACAAACATTTGGTTAAAGATTAAAGGTCATCTTCAGTTCCTATTGTTTTCTATTCTCCGATCACAATCACAAGTCAATAGAATAGACTTCACTCTCTACTCATATATTCACGCACATATACCAACTGTGTTCGACTGCAAGTCTTAATCGCAGTTAATCTCATTAACGGAAGACTCTAATATACAAGAGATATGGAGGGTTAAAGCCTAGATATATGAAGGTTATGGGGTTTCCGAAATACAAAAGGCAGAAGGGACAGGACTGGTTACGTTAACTCGTCAGGGTAAAAGAAAGAAGCAGGTGACGTTGTCGGTAGTCCGGGACAGAACCGGTAGAGCAAGTGGAATTACAGCTCTGAGGCTCCTTCACCGCTCCGGTCATTCATTCATTTACGCTCGAGTCATTGATTCTTCTCCTCTCTCTCTCTTTGCTGCAGTCAAATCAGTCTCTGGTTAGGTGCGGCAGGAAGGGGGTGGTACTAGTAGTCACCGTGGTACGGTACAAGCTATAAAAGACCGACTGGAGCACAGGAGAAGAGACGTAGTCGGACAGTCAAAACTGCGCTCGAAATATCAATCCATCCATCTATTATCAGAACGCGGCAGAAGCCGACTATCAAAAGAAGGGCGAGGAGGGAGGAGAGGAAGGACATCTATCTGATCCCCAATCGTAGAAGGAAGCAGAGGCCGAGTATTTAGAGAAGGGGAGGACGACAGAGCGAGTGGGAGAGGAGCGGAATCTATCTGGTCCCCAAATCGCAGAGGGATAAAGAGGGCCTCGAGGCGGACTTACCTTTAGAAAAGGGGACAGAGCTCCGAGAGAGAAAAGAGGATCGAAATCAATCTGATTCCCAATCGGCGAGGCAGAGGCAGAGCGAGCGGCAGAGAGAGCGAGAGAGAGAGAAAAAAGCGCTGCCCCTCAAACAAGAAGAAGAAGACGCCAAAACGTCAAGTTAGAGCCCCACGCCCAGGCCGCAAGAAAACAGGGCAGAAAAAAAGGATCTGCGAAGGATCTACCCCTCAGCCCCTCTCTCTCTCGCTCTCTCTTTCTCTTTTCACATTTTTTCCTCTCCTCCTCCATCATCCTCTTCCATCCTCCGTGCTCCCTGCTGCTGCCCTGGCGGACATTTGAGGCTGCTTGCCAAGCACACGGAGCTCTTGACAAAAGTGCAGAAGGAGAGGCGCCCTGAAGAGACGAGAACGTGGATCTCGTCGGAGGCTCTTTGATCGGGCGAGCGAGCGAGGCAGGGAGCGAGCAAGCCAGCAAAAGCAAGAGATTGTCGAGGTGCAACTATCACAGTTAGGTACGGATAGAAGCAGGAGCAGCAGCAGCAGCGACTGGTGCTGCTGAGAGAGGAATAAGAGAGAAGTGAGTTGACAGCATGCAGGCGATGCGCGCCTCCGCCCAGGCCTCTCAGCAGGCCTGGGGATTGAACTTCTCCTCTGAGGCTCTGCGCGCGCGTCGCCGTGTTGTTTCGAGCAGCAGCACTGTGTCGCTACCGGTGCTGCGGAGCAGCCCTGTGGCTTCTTCGTCTCTGTCGTGGAGGAAGCGGAGCATCGGAATCTCCAGGAGTTCTGTCGCCTCAGTCAACCTCAGTGATGCTGCGGCCCTCAATCGTCAGTTTTGGTCTGGAAAGGTTGTTAATCCCTTGACTCGGGAGGAAAATTCTCCCCTTCCTACTCAAGGATTGGGCTTGGGCTTTGGCTCCGGTGTTGGTTTGAAGCCCAGAAGGAGGAGTGTGCTTGCACAGGCAGCGGCAGGGGCTGCCGCCAGTGAGCCAACGCCATTGAGCAAGGTTCCCAAGAAATTCCTCGGGATTGAGACCATTACCTTGAAGAAAGTGATACCTCTCGGGCTCATGTTCTTCTGCATTTTGTTCAACTATACGATTCTTCGAGACACGAAGGATGTGCTGGTGGTGACGGCCAAGGGAAGTAGTGCTGAGATCATCCCCTTTCTGAAGACGTGGGTGAATCTTCCGATGGCTATCGGTTTCATGGTTGTGTACACCAAGTTGTCCAACACGTTGTCGAAGGAGGCCCTGTTCTACACATGCATCTTTCCCTTCATTGCTTTCTTCGGCGCATTCGGGTTTTTTATGTACCCCTTGGCCGATGTTCTTCACCCTACTGCTTTCGCCAATATGTTGCTGGAGAAGCTTGGGCCCAGGTTTATGGGACCGATTGCCATCATCCGAAATTGGACTTTCTGTTTATTTTACGTCATGGCCGAGCTTTGGGGTTCCGTCGTGGTGTCGGTTCTCTTCTGGGGTTTTGCTAACCAGGTATGTCCTTCGGATCCTTGCCTGTCTCTGCTTCTGAGATAGGTTTGTACTCTGTTACTCCGAAGGTCTCCTGCTTTTGAGTGTGTATGAAGAGTTTCTTGTTGTCAGTTTGGAATTTGTTCTTTCTGCTCATTGCCTTCACCTGATCCGGATGATCATTTGCGAGCATTCACACTACTTGGCCGAGTTCTGAGCTGCTCGTTACTTGCTCGGTTATTTTCCAGAAATGTATGGACAGAAATAGAAGTTAATTCAATCAATGTCTGGATGGAAGTGTATATTGGACGTGTCCGCAGTTACTGAGTATGGTGCGTCGAATGTTTGCAGATTACCACTGTTGATGAGGCCAAACAGTTCTACCCTCTCTTTGGGTTGGGTGCCAATGTGGCCCTTATTTTTTCTGGACGTACTGTGAAGTACTTCTCTGAGGTGCGAACGCACCTGCCACCCGGTGTTGATGGGTGGGCATATTCTCTCAGGGGAATGATGGGGCTGGTCGTCGGACTTGGATTTGTGATTGCCGCTATCTACTGGTGGGTGAACAAGTATGTGGTCAACGATCCTACATTGCCGAAGGCAGAGGCTCGCAAGAAGGTAACTCGTCTGTTCACGGTGTTTCCAGGCTAATGCGTCTTGGGTTCTGGGCTTTGTCAGGTCTGTTGGCTGAATAGGGTGATTCAGTTGGGAAATATTCACTATTCTGGAATAAGCACTGGAAGTGTTTATGAAGCAGATCATAATGCCTATTCAATTTCAGGCTGGGATCATTTTATACTGACTTGTCGGTTGTACCACTTTGCAGAAGCAAAAGCCTAAGATGGGAATGGTCGAAAGTGCCAAGTTCTTGTTGTCTTCAAAGTACATCCGAGATTTGGCAACCCTTGTTGTCGCCTATGGTATTAGTATCAATCTCGTGGAAGTTACATGGAAAAGCAAGCTCAAAGCACAGGTGTGGTTCTTTCAGATTTGTATTAATAAGGATTCACGAGTGGTCTTCGCGTTCTAGGTCAGTCCTGTCAGGTTCAAGTGATTTGAAGTGATACAGTGAATTTTGAAGCTATCTCAGTCTCAAAGTGCTTACTTGCTGCTTTCTCTGGGTGTTATTTGGGCACAGTTTCCTGGTCCCAATGAGTACTCATCCTTCATGGGAGACTTTTCCACCTACACCGGAGTTGCCACCTTCAGTATGATGCTTCTCAGTCGAGTTATCTTCAGGAAGTTTGGATGGGGAGTGGCGGCTCAGATTACGCCCGCTGTCTTACTTGTTACGGGAATTGCCTTCTTCGCTTTGGTTCTCTTCAGCGGTCCCCTTACCCCCGCCCTTGCCGGTATGGGTATGACGCCTCTTTTGGCTGCCGTGTACATCGGAGCACTTCAAAACATTTTCAGCAAGTCTGCAAAGTACAGTTTGTTCGACCCTTGCAAGGAGATGGCATACATTCCACTAGACGAGGATACCAAGGTGAATTGCTAATCGACCTATGATTGCTTGGAGAGATTGGGCTGTTTTGTACACAGAAAATTTGTCTTGGTAGAATTGCCGTGAATTTAACTAAGCTTAAACGCGCATCTGATTTCAAGTAGGTAGTATCATTGTCTGCGTGTATGACGGCACTAAGGTGATCTGGTCATGTTTCAGGTGAAAGGGAAGGCCGCTATCGATGTTGTGTGCAACCCTCTGGGTAAATCAGGAGGAGCATTGATCCAACAGTTCCTTATTATCACCTTTGGATCTCTTGCCAACTCTACACCTTACTTGGGTGCCATCCTGTTGGTTATAGTGCTCGCTTGGTTGAATGCTGCTCGTTCTCTGGACTCTCAGTTCACTCCGTTGGTTCAGAAGGATCTCAAGAGCAAATTGCTTGAAGGAAAGCTGTCCAATATCACTTCTTCTATTACCACCGGGAAATCTCGGTCTGAACGGGAGGTGAGGCCGCATGAAGCCTTACTCTGAAGCAGATTCAGTGCAAGATATCGTTTACTATCATACTGTTCTATTACGCGCCTTCCCTTGTACGCCGGAGCATGTCTGTCTAAAACTGACTTGTGGGTATCTGCGATTTGTTAGGTACAATACCGATTTGTGAGTGTCCTGAACGAGCAAGGATTCATTGAAGGAAGATATGTTCCGGTTATTGATGGGAAGCCTGTACCTGAAGGTTCTGAAGCCGCCACCGCCGCAGAACGTGAACCGTTGATTTCAAACGGAGATGCTCGCAAGCTGACTGAGGGAGAAGATTCTACGGATACCCCAGCTGCCACAGTAGCCCCTGCCTCGTAAACTGTCTATAATTAAGAAAGTTTACACGTGCTGACTTGCTGCTACCTTTATGGCACATTGTCTCATCCTCCAATCAAACTCGTTTCGCTCTCCAGTCGAGGATGTCTTTACAGCGTGGAAGGGATCCAAGTCCACTGCATACTACTGAACTCCCCGGCGGGCGGAGGAGAAGTAAGGATCGGGAACATGGATTTGGTGCAGAACGATCGGCATTGGGCACATGTCAGTCATCACTACTGGCCACAGTTTTGCAGTATCAGATAATGTTGAAAATGAGTTTGTAGTTTAGGCAGGTGAGCACCTATGTTGGTCTTGTTGCTTGCTTCTGACTTCATTGAATCCATCGTCGAAGTTCAGATGGTAAACTAAAGCAAGACTTGGAAGGCCCGGCAATCGGGAATGTCGGGTGCTGAGTTTAGTTATTTTTACCGTAGGCCAAGCAGATCCGTGGCTAGAGTTCGTCTGGTTTGGCACACCCATGATATGGATGGACATTCTGCCGTTATCTACTCAGGAGTGTACAGGAGTAAAGTTGCAAGTCATTCCTTTCATAGTTCCAGGGTAATTGGGAATCATCATGAACTTAACATAGTGGTCCCCTCGAAAAGGCGATGCATCACAACTCTCGGTCCTGTTTGTCTAGCCTCGAGACCGGCCCTCGGGCTCCCTTCAGCGGTAGTATCGTGCCGTGGTGTCAACTACCTTCTGCTGCACCTGTGAAGATGGAACCAGTTGCCGTGATGTACTAGATGTCTGGACCAAGATGTAGATACGCTGGTATCTTCTACCTGTGAAAGCTAACCCCTATTATGGAAGTGAAATAGCGGATTCTTCACCTTTTGTCTCTTCTGTAAATAGATTAGTTATGTGTAGCAACTAGCATTTTCGCAATCTATTCAAGTCTAGTCGTTACACTCTCTCTCTCTCTCTTAGCACGTAGAATCTCACAACATTCTTGAAGTAGGCCGCCACTAAGTGCGAGAGAAGGTGGCGGACTAGTTAGTCGGGAGATCTTGAAGAGTTTCTGTAAGGCTGCTCGTTCATGCAGCATTCTACTGCTCACTGCTTAGAATCCCTGATAGTAGCAGTGCATGCTTAATTGCAGGTTGGGAAGGCGGAGGAATCTCGATGTTCAGCTGACGATAATGTTTAGTATGGCTTTTATGGCAAAACAAGATCAAGACTTTGTTCACTGAATAAGTGCGTGATGCATACATGGATGTCTTCGTGAAAGGTAAAATTTAGCTCGGGCTTCTGGTCTAGTGCCTGAGATAGTGTACACCTGGTATACAATATATGGAATATATTTAGGGACCAGTTCCGCTTACGGCCATCTCATACGAATCGTATCGAGGAGGGCTCCCAATCTGCCTTCCGGCTCGGACAGCGCTTCGGCTGGTTGAGGACGGCATAAATGTCCCTCTAGGCCTGAGATGCGCACCTGAGGCTTGACACCAGGGACGGGAAGTATTGCCGATTGGCAGCTTGATGCGGATGCAGACTCCGATAAGTATGATCGTGAGTATCAGGTAAGTAACATAAAACCCCGCCCCCACCTTTGTCTGGTTGTAGTATTTGTCGTGTTTACCCATGAAGGATAATCCCTCACTGGTCCACGTGAAAATGACTGATAACCCGTTAGTTCAACATGTAATCTTCCAGTATATGGATCTCCTGTCCATTTAGCGTCACTATTGACGATCTCACACTGGAGTCATTTACGTGACGCTAAATGGATTAAGAATCGGTTATGAGGAAGAGGCCTTGTGTATACTTCAGTGGGTAGTGGTATATAGTGCGAACACGAAAACGTCGTTACAGGAGAAGAATAAGATGTCAGAGCTTCCACGTGCCTCAGGAAATCACCAGGGAATGTCGTGTTTACTGGTACTACATCACGCCGCCCCCAAGAGAACATACGGGAAGTGTCTGTTGGGATGCAAGGCGAGGAAAAGGATATTCAAAGCACAAGAAAAGGATTTGGCGTTTCTACACTACTCGTTAGAATATGGTCCTCGGAATCTGTATCTGCCCTCCTCACTTCGGCCCGAAAATATACAGAAGTTGTATGCTGTATCTACTCGTGTAGAGCATCAATAGACATTTCGTCGAAACCAGGGAGAACAACCTCTGAGAAAAGAACGAGATTGCAATCTAATTGCTGTTCTCAACACTACACGATATATTTGGTGTGTGTGTTGCATATGTCAGATGAAAATCCGTGAGAGAAAAAAAGTAGTGCAGTATGTCCAAGAGAAATCATCACCCATCAACGAAAAAGATCTGCAAAAGGAGCTACTAGAAACGAAACTTCTAGACCTATACCCACGCGGCAGTGCGTAGTCGAAATGTCTCCAATAACGACTGATCAGCGTTTCTATTCATCTCTTTGCTTTGTGCTGATGAAGTCAGCCTAGGTTGAGGTGCATGCAGAGAGGTCTGCATTATCCCCCTGGTTGTGCACTTCGGATGGATGTTTACCAGGTTGAAGTGCCTCCCATGTGAACTGTGAAATGACCAGCTACTGAATTCTCCGTCTTGATGAGAAGAGTTTAGATTTAATTGTACACCTAGAGATACCCTCCGCATAAGCATAGATCTGTTCTCCAACTGCCATGTCTCCAGAATGTGCCTTGAGCTATGCATTTCCCCAGCAAGGTGCCTTGTGCTATACATTTCCCCAGCAGAGTGCCTTGTGCTATACATTTCCCCAGCAGATGCTTTATGCTATACATTTCCGGTGGTACGCCCCTTGGTTACAGACATTCCGCTAACTTGGAGTTACCGTCCATTCACACCTTTTCTCTCGTACTCACTAACACTTTACGTTTTGGGAGTACTCTTCGGTTTGTGGGTGTGTGCATTCCTCTTTGATTCGAACTACTATACTCATGATGTACTGTACTCGAACACATATACTGACGAGGTGTTTGCGCAGTAGAATTGCGAGGTTATGCCCTTGACACATCATAGAGAAGTGGGAACAGATATTGTGAATGCATATAGGAAACGACCAACTATTTCCATGTGCTGTCATCTTCCGGTTAGCTATACAAATGCATAGCAAAAGCCATAGAAGTAAGATGACGGTCATCTTCCTCTCCATGTATATCCTTGCTAGTATACACTATCTAATACCAGAAACGGTAAGTAATCCCCAGCGCTGGATAAATAAGCGAGGTGGGGGAACGACGCCCACCAACCATTTCAGTAGTCTTTAAACCCAAGCGTACTACTACATAAACATCTATTTTTCACCGGGGTGTAATAAAAGGTTATCGGGAAACCGAGCGTACAAAAGCTCTGCACGACTTCTGGAAAAGATAATTTTCTTTCCTTCCGCTTAAAGTAAAACCGCACGTCTTTTCTCCCCGCAAAATGAAAATATAGTCTTCTCTGCTGTAACTGGAGCATAGAGATACTCTTTCGTAATCACGACAAATGACACGCTCAATATAATAGACAGGGTATCTGGAGTTACAATTACGTAAACCAGAATTGTGGAGATATTCACATTATATTCTCTCGTCCACTCATGATACTAGCCAACTTCCTTCAGAGAGTGTTGCAGTTCTCTCGTGCAGTTTTAAAGGGGTGAAGAACGCTTACAGAACGGCCGTGTTTCCTCCCGCTCTATCGTTTCGTTCCACAAATGAGACAAACCTCACGCCACCTCGAACTTCAACCTCGACGGTGAGTACTTTAAACGGCAGGCGGGATGGAATTCCTCTAGAAAGGCACGAGAGGACATGTGAAAGATCGTATTCCACAACTCCACAGCCCAGCATGTTTCATGCAGTGAAAATCTGGATAGATCGTATAGGTAACTAACCACGTTACCGGACACACCTCACCAAATGACGCTCTCATAGTACAAAGTGGTCACGAGTGCTAGTTCGTGGTATAAGCTTTGCACCAAGTAGAGACTTCAACTGAGAATGGCGAGAATCGTAGGAGAAAGATGCCACGCAAATCTTAGACTAGATAACAAGGCGCATCAAACGTCATAGGTGCGTGAAGAAATAACAGTTGAATCACTCGCACATTACGCTCACCGAATGAGAAGTCTGGAAAGGAAACATCGCTTCGAGCCTTTAGTTCCTCTGAAAAGTTCGCTCAGCAAATCCCTGGTAATTACAGTAATGAAATGTAAAACATGTAGACTTGCTCTACTTCTCAAGTATAATCCACTTGCCATACATTTATTAGTTTGCCTCTAGCAAAAATCCTTCCGAAGCCTTTGCAGACAGCTATGGATCTCCTCGCGCGTTTGAAAGCGCAACCCTTTTTATTGAGGGGAAAAAATGAATTGTCCTAAGTAATTTACAGGTGTAAGTTAGTTTGCCTAATCAAAGAATGCTACTAATCTTTAAGCCGAGCCTCTTTTTGAGACTGCCATTTCCTTCGAGGCTGTAATTTCTTGATTGACTTTTTGTCGTTCTCCCGGTTGTAGATCGTAGTATCGCTTTCCGGATTTGCTCTCCCACTGCAAAACCACATGGCCGAAGTTACTCAAAGGACACATGTGACGCACTGGCCCTGGAAGGAAGCAACCAGGACTAAAGAAATTCCAAAACAGTTTCAGTAATCTAACTCGGAGGCTAACACGTGGAAAGATGCAGAACCTGGACTGCACTGGAAAAGCATTGGTCCGGAATTATACCTCTCGGATGACCTTCACAGAATGAATTCTCGGTTCGTACTGACACACTAACCGATTCTTACGTTCATTCTGAAATCACAACAAAATATTCGAATTGTATCACACGAAAGACGACGACGAGTTTCAACGGGTAACGGAAGAGAACTACAACAGAAATGGAGTTGATCCAATCAACAAACGGACTTGAATTCAGAGCGAGGTGATACCTCGGTGGTATAGCCACTTGGTTCATCCGGAGCGGATGATACTGATGAGCTCGTCCCTGGTCTTGGGAGAACAGCTGCAGTGTTGCTGTCTTTTTCTTTACAGGGCACATCTTTGCCTTGACTTTGTGTAAACTTATCAGACTTTTGTTTGGTGATTGTGGGCAGCGAGGAAGTGCTCCCTCGAAGAACTGCTGAGCTGCTTACTTTCCTATCCTGTATGAAGCAAGTATCAACGAACCCGTCAGTACACTTGTCAAGGAAGATTTAGTTCTTACATTCTAAACAGAATGTGAGCAGGGTGAGTAGAGCATGACGACTCACTAATGCTTCTGTGCTCTTTCCAGAAGCTTCAGTATCGCGTACTGATGATGGTAAACTCCGGCTTCTGCTGCCAACGCCTGTTTTAGTCCCCGCTGCAGCCGATGTCGTCCGAACTGAATGGCTAGTTCTCGTTAAATTCAAAGGTTGTGAAGCAGTCGAATTTCCCGCAACGTGCGGTCTGATCGAAGTTGGCGTGCTTGTCCTGAGAAGAGGATTCGGCAATTTCTTCTTCCGATCGGCGTCCAGCGAAGTTGTAAGAGATTTGTCGGACAGCTCTAGGCTCAGATTTTCCTTATTGCCCTTCTTGGGCAAGGATGTCTTACTGAGAATTTCTTTATTAGAGGATGGCTTCTTGGTCTTCGAAAGCGCATCGGATTTAGATTTTTGTTGTTGAGCTAGAGCACACTTAGCGGGCGTTGAAGCACATCTGTCCCTTGTTTCCATACATCCCAGTGACTTAGATTTACTAAGCTTTCCCGTAGAAGGAGCTACAGCAGCTGCTTTCGTGGTCTTAGTGGCCTGAACAGTTGAAGTGGTTTCAGATCGAGGGGAAATCTCGTCCACCAAAACTTGCCCTTCTGAGCATTGGGCCTCTGGGGTCGGAGAATCAACCGCAAACTCGACTCTGTGTTGCACCCCGGCGACACCATCGCTTCGAGCAGCCGAATTCCTGCTTTCTGGTTCGACGAGAGGAGCGGCCGGAATAATAGTAGCACCTGCCTCGAAGGTTACAGAAGATTCAGGACGAGCTCCAGAAGTTCCGGGTCTTTCTTCATCTCCCGAGACAGCACTGGAATTCTGACACACACTATCACTCTTACAACTACGGCCACTGGCTTCTGCTTCCTTCCTCTGCTTCACACGAAGCGCAGATCCCCAGCTCCTACGCAGCTTTTCGAGAATAGGATGGGTTGCTTGCGACCCGTAGAGCTTATCGGACAAAACTACCTCCTGATTGAGGACTGAGTTACTGTACCCATTCTTCTTAGAGCTCGAAGGCCCCGATCCATCCTGTTTCACTCGCAGAGGAGGTCCAAGGCTTTTCCGCTTGAGCCTTGGAGTCGAAGAAGGGGTCGATAATGGAGTTGATGATTGTTGCGTCACGTCCGAATGAGATTTGCCGTTCTGTTGTGCATCTCCATTCGGCAAATCCCGGTCCAACAAACTCACGGACTTGAGCCCCTTCACATCGAGCTCTAACGTTCCAGTCAGATCCCGCAACGGCTCCTCTACCGTGACCTCAAGCTCATCACCCTTCGCGGGTACAGAACTGTCATGCTCTTTGATTGACGACTCATGCGGTAGTCGACTGAAACTCAGAGCATGCAAATTCCTCGAAACTTTACTCTTTGTCACAAAAGATAGTGAAGCAGCTCGTGATGGAACTTCTCCTTCTGCCGATGTTTTTGATGGCGTCGGTGACGGCTCCGTCGATGAGCAGGTCATATCACTCGATGACATTACACTGGCATTACGATAATTCCCACTCCGTGTTTCGACTATTGGTTTTGGCGAGTCATAAATGCTAAGAGACTGGTCACTCAGAGACGGATCGCTGACAGCCTGATCACTTCCCCCGGTGAGGCGATCTGTTCCACTCACTGAAGGGTCACTCCCTCGACTTGAACGACCGTTTCCACCCAAAGACAAATCACTGCCCCGACTAGCCCGACCCGTCCTTGCGTAGTTTGTCGGCGTTCTGAGACCATCCACGGATGGATCCGCGAGTTTCCCTTTAAGCAATTTCTTCCGGGGAGTAGAGGCTGGTTCATACACGGCTAACCTGTAGACGGAGTCGGCCGCAACGATGACGAGTTACTGAACTGGAAGAACTTCAAAACATTGTAGCAGAACAATCATCATCATGTGGGCCTACCAGGTGTGCATTGACTACGATCTTCTTCATCTCTTAGATTATGCAAGCAACCTTGAAGGATATGTCACCAATTCCTGACACTTCGAACTAAGTGCGTACACAAGGATATAGAAATCTACCTGGCATCGGATCCTGGTATGACCACTCGACCTCGAGGGGAAGTACCCTTTACATGGACGCGTTTGACTGGAGTCCGTGGCCATGTCTGATTGATCCCCAACCTCGGACGGTTGGACAATCGGTCTTCTTTCAATCCTGCAATTGAGATACGCTTCATCCCGCCCAGACATGCTTTCACGGATGGTTTTGTCTTAGTTAGTCCGGCGCTTTTTTTCTTCGTTGTCGGGGGGCGAACTTTCTCCCTCAATGACGTGCTTTGGATTGCGAGGGCAGCAGTCCCAACTCGCGCTAGGGAGGTTTCATGATGCCTGCACGACATAACTCTAAAACTGAATATCAGCAGAAATGTACCGAGAGAGAGAATGTACATTGACGTCTTAGAGCCAGCAGAATCGAGAGGCTTCTGGTAACACTGAACAATCACTTAATCGAAAGAGAAATCAAGAACAACATTGTGTGCACGTGCAGGTCATCAGAGTCGCGGGGCAGTAAGACTTACGCGTGACTGCGATAGAACCATGGGTCGTCTCTGCTAAGAACCAAGAGATGACAAAATTCCGTAAGTCCCTGCATGACTACGAGCACTGCAATGAACTAGTGTGGTCGATAGCTTCAAGCATTGAGCGAAACTGAAGGAAGGTAGGAAGCGAGACTGTCTATACTCACCCTAGAGTACCCATCAAAGCTGCTTCCTTCGCCAGGTCCACCCATTGCGGCGCATCAACTTGCTCCTGATCGTACACGACGGACACGACGTAATCTTTGAGCCATCATACCAAGAATCACTAGGAAGACTCACATCCGTACACATTCGCGAATAATTTCCACTTTCCGAATATAAGAAAAAGAGTCTGACGAGAGCAAGCACTTTACACCTGACAGGCTTTGCAGCTTTAAAGTTTAGCTCTTACACACAGCAGGCTCACACGCGCATCTGTTACCTGTCTGATCCAATTCTGAATGCTGTTTAGAAACTTACGTAAAAGCTCGTTACTTATAACAAATTTTGATCGCTAATAAGAGGAGAAGAGGCGAGTAGGAAGATACAAGCGAGAAAATATGCCATGGACGAGAAAGAACGGGGAATGACAAGATTTACCAGGAAGGCCCAGTGGTCAGGCTGAGAAGGAGCGGGCTGCTGCGGTATCGGCATCATATTCAGCAGTAAATTGATGACATTTGCCCGCTTCATTCCCTTTTCTGGATCTACCAATCCAGAAAGTCTATAACGATTAACTAAATTCCAATTCCAAACACAAACTTTTGATCTACGCAAACAGTAGAAGACACAACGTTTGCTGACGTCCTCCTTCAAATTCGAGCCAACGATCCTGATAATCCTTCTCCTGCCAAAACCAAATCCAAGTCCTATTTTCTTCCTTCCCGTACCGAACGTTATCCCCAGTACGCAGTCAGCTTCGGCCTTCCACTTCATAAATCTCCTCTTCTAGTCCACAGAACAAACAAATTCTACCCTCCCTCTCTGTCCCTCTCACGCACAATCTATCTCTCACCCTCTTCTACAACATTGCCGCTGTCCAGTCGATTTTCCTACCCTTTCCGCGGTGTCCCTACTAACTCCTCCCTACCATCTGCTCACTCATCTCTTCGCACAGCACAGCAGCACACTCAATTTCCTTCCTTCTCATGATCATCATCGTCGCAATTTCGTCAAAGATCCTCTGTCTCGGACCCTCTCGATTGCGGAAATGCGATCCTCTTCCTCCTCAGATCTTACGCTGTCCATTTCTGTGTGCTCCGCTGCGTCCGTCACTCATCCTCCAGCTCTATTTCCCTTCGCCCCCGCCTCTGCTCTCGGCCTGCACGCGCTGGCCACCTCTCCGCTCCTCCTCTTCCTCCTCCACCACAGCTCCAAACACTCCTCCCCTTCAGTCAGACTCCTTTCTGTCCCAAACGCCGATCTCAGTTCCTCTCTCTCTTCTCTCTTCTCTGCGCTCATTAGCAGCGCCGGGCTCCCCCCGCCCTTCCTCTCCGCGCCTCGGGCCCTTCCGTCCGCTGCTCGTTCTCGCATCTTCTCCGATTCATTTCTTTCTCGCCGGCATTTTTCTTCCCTCAAATTTCGAATTTGCAGCCGCCTCCTTCGGCATTCGTATTTTCTCACGTACCGGAATTTTCGAAATTCCTCGTACATTTGGGGCCTGCCCACCGTACATTACCACCAGCGGCCTTTACTTTCCGTTTCTCTTCCTTCCCTCTTCCCGCTTGACTGACTCGGGACTTGGGTTTCAAGTCCGGTTTCACGTTCTCTGCTCGCCTGCAGCCACTTGGCGTCTCGATGGGCTTCGCGTGGCGGGACCCGCCGCTGCTGGCCTTCTTTGAACTGTCTTGCCGTCTGGTCTGGTTACGAAAGCGGATGCCGCTTTGTAGAGAGATCGATCTCGGAGGCTGTTTCAGTTTCCTGTTATGCGACACCTCGTCCAGTCTGCCCATCCACTGACCACGCCTCAGTATTTGAGACAAGTAAGTCGGCAAGTTCTCTAGAGTGCAGAATATGCCGTTTCTTTCATTTAATATTCCGTTTTTATCGTTTTTGCCCTTGCTTTTCGACGTTTTCCCATAGGCTTTCATACTGTTTCCTACAGTATTTATCCCACGTCCGGCCCATCTCCGGATATTCTTTCTCCTCTTTGCTCCGGGACAAATCTTTTGTTGCTGGTACTTCACAAGATTCCAAAAGTTTTAGTAGTTTCCGCTCTTGATTATGCAGAAATTTACTTGATCATACCCCCAGTACGTTCCGTGAGTTTGATCATACCCCTCTTAACGTTTGGTTGCTTGATCATACCCCTGACTCGATTGCTCGATTATTGACAATCGAACCAATCATCTTATTTTTGGGTTCATCATTTTAGTACTTTCAACCTTGACTAAATATCACTGTAATTCAAAATATTTGATATTAAAGACGCGTTAGACTATCCATATTCTCATTCCTCTAATATGTGCAGTCTCACATCTGAATAACATCACAAAGTGACTGGTTTGACAGGCAATAGCCAGTCAGGGGTGTGATCAAGCCAGAAAACGTTAAGAGGGGTATGATCAAGCAAATTTCTGCTTGATTATATCTAGCCCGGTAACCATATCGTAGCCGTATTGACCCACCAGATGAGTCAGGGACTGTTACAGACAGATTCTCACTTTCCTCTTTATCCCTCCGTAGATTGTATGCACTGCGAGCTCGGAGAATGTTTGATGTATGTAGATCAACGTTGCGGAAAAGGAAAACCGGCATCTTGAAGTTGTCCCCTTCAGTCATCTCGTGATCTGGATCGAGTAGTATGCTGGTCCTCTGCATGGAAACATTTCTTTTCATCATCAAAGAAAGTAGACTACCAGTAGCGGGTACGTAGTGTCAAAATATACGGACTTAAAATTTCTTTCCAGTTACATTACCTGCAGAAATCTCTTTCCACTTACATTCTCGTCCAACTTGTCTTGAACGAATCTAGAGCTTTGGACATTTTACTGTCAGTAGGTCAACGATTTTGAAACCGTTAATTATGATGCCCTCCCGCCTAGCAATAATCTCCCTACTCACGAAGAAAAAGCAGCCTCCAAGAATTACAAAATTCCTTAGAGGCTGCAGATCCTTCCTCCTTCTCACCTTCAACTCATTACCGTATCCCAGCTTTTCTTGCCCGTAGGAAGAATTATTATCCTCGCACTCAATCTTTTCTTTACCCTGTAAGAAGCAAACGTATTTCTCTCAGCCTTGAACAAACTGTTTGTATAGATAATGAATCAATATAACGTATAATTTAAGACACCAGCATTAAGAAAGAAATATATTTAGAATTTAGAAACTATAGATAAATATCAATAATCATAATAATCATGCTGAAAGCCCCAAAAGATCAATTTACAAAAACACAATACAAAATCATGAACCGAACAAACAGTATCCGCTGGAGATAGACTGCTTTGATTTTTCTTCTTTTCTTTTTCCCTTTTCCCGTTTTGGACACGGGAAAACGCCGGATACCCGCTATTGGAAGTGCGGGCGAGCGCAACAAGAAATCATATAATACTCAGTTAGCAGTCCAGATCTACAGGACGCGAAACCAAGAACGTACTATGCGAGGCACTAATCCGACGGCGCCAAAGCTCCTTACCTTGCGAGTTCTTTCCATCCATAAACCATTTTTTGCCTTTCTCTCTTTGTATTCTTGAGTGGTTTATATTAGATAAACCATCGATCTTTGCCCATTCACCACTTACCTAAACCGAGAAACCACGGTTTAGGTATGGAAAGTCATATACCACTGTTTAGACTAGATTTAGAGTCGAGAAACTAATATGCAACTGTTTAACTTCCGTTTAGGTCTAGCCACTAACATACACTAACTTACATTGATAATATATTATCAATATATTGTATGCCAATATTCGAAAACAATATACATGAACTTTTCAAGGATAGTGGTTTCTTTGATAAACCAGTACACTGAGAGGTTTATGTACAGCGCAAGCCACGAGAGGGAATGGTTTCTCAATCCTAAACCACTCTCGGAGATGGATATGGAACCGAAGGAGAATGAAATGTTCAATAATGAAAAGCTACTATTACAATCTTAATTTTGCAACATAAAGTATAAAAAATATATATAATCTCCAATGTTCTGTGAAGAGATTTAACAGTTGAGTTATATTTTTAAAAATATTACTTAAAGATCATAGTTTAATAAATTAATATGATGGTTTATAAATAAATCATAGTTTATTAAATGTCTTGCATGATAATCCATTGCAGATACGATCTATCGTATATAAAGCCATTCCAAAAGATGCAAGATGAGAGAATTTATATTACCAGAATCCTTTACGTAGTACATAATCACAGCTTCGCCTCACAAGAAAAAACGTATGAAGTCCAGTTTTCTCTCTCCACGGAGAATCAAGAAATAGCGTAAAGCTGGGCCGGGCTGTTTACATGCCGCTGAGGACCGGAGGATGATTGGTCGAGCACTTGGCATACAAGCGACGATTGATTCCTCCTAACTGACCGCAACCGTGTTTCGCTAGAAGAACGTCAACGGACGGTCACTCGATTGGGGAGTTGCTTCCAGGGACGGCCCCACAATGGTGGGGATCTCGTGTACCATATGTGGGTCCCGTATGCTCTAGCTGGCCTCTTGGCAAATCCAAGGCGTGCATCACTTAAGATCATGAACCGCGATTCTTAGTCAACATTTTATTTTACGGATTTCCAAAGACCTTTTTTATGAATATTCACTTCCGCCATAGTAGTGCGTACAGTACACGCTGACGGGTTTTAACGTTCTTGCTCGTCAGTTATGTATTTTTGGGCTCTGCTTACCTACTTTCTCTGCATTTGGCTGTGATATTTTTTCTTCTCTTTTTCTGGTAGATATGCATCTAAATTATATTTCTAGGAAGAAAGAAGGAAAAAATAAACGTTTAACACATCATCAAAATAATCATCGATAACTGACTGAAGATTTTAAAATATTTTAATGAAAATTTAAGTCTAAAACGCACACTCACAAGATTTGTAAATTGTTGCGCCCAGTCACAAGGTTTATAATCAAGTTAACTTCACTATATTTAATGATTAAATTTAGTTGACTACATTTAGATTTTATTTGATCACTGCCTTACATATGCTCATTTTATATAAAATCCATAAACTAACCATACGCACAGAACCGTTCTTTGGTATAAAATTCTATCACTTTTACAAATTAACATATTTTTAATTTATAACCTAATCTTTTCAAGAAAATAAATTAAAATATAAATTAAAACTCTTTGCATATTCCTCTCTTCCGAACTTGAGAGAGGTGAATATATGCAAAGAATCCTTGTATAGCAAATGTGCACGCTTCCCATCTTCAGTATTCACGGCCATTCAGCTGAATCGCTTGCATTCAGTCAACATCGGGGAACTTTGCTATCTTGTTGGATAGGAAAAGATAAAAAAGTATTAAGTGAAAATTCTGTACTAAAGTTGAAAATTTAAAATTATTTTTAAGTGTTAAGTGATTTCAAGACCGAGAGGTGCAAAAGATCTAGATATAACCCATAAAGAGAAGAGTAGTAAATATTACAAATGTGACAACTTGTTGATAAAAAAAGTACTTTTATTTATATTTTAATTTATTATAACCTTATCATATTTTATTTATTATAGAGCTCCTGATGAAAAAAAAGTTAGCTAATAAATTAAATTCTTGCATATTGACCTCCTAGTGCATGGAGGAGGTGATTAACAAAGTCTTACGGAATTCCAAGCAGAAATTATGAAAGGAATTCCGGTGATAAAATTTTGATCTCTGTTGTTAATTAATGATATTGATCTTATTAAATAAATTTAGAAAATGTTTAACCAAATTAAAGCAAAAAATAATTATCATTTCAAAATTTTCAGTTTTCTGATATAATTTTGATTTACCCAGAACTCTGGAATTATATGCACATATGTCAGACAAATATGTACGAGGAGGGATAAGTAAACCAAAGTATTATAATTTTAATATTTTTGCTATTTCTATGCATTTTTTAATACTTTCCCTTACCAAAGTGCATTAGAGTATGTTCAGACGATACATTTATCATCTACTAGAGAAGTAAACTCGAGCAATGATTACTTTCAAGGCGAGTATAAACATTGTACTTCTTCGTTAGATACCCAGTATAGGAACAACAATCAACTTCTCATTTTCATTTCCATATAGTAGTTCAACTGATGACATAGATGTAGATCGTCCAACTCGAACTATATGAAGGTACGGTCTTCAAGTGACTGGAAGATTACAGCTAAAGCTTCTTTCAGTCCAGATATTAGTTTACCTACAAAATTCATAAGAAGAAAAATCATTTCTATCTAGCAAGATAACTCCATGTGTAGTAATTATAATAATAACTGTGAGACTGACCAATATTTTACGATTTACACTTTCATGGCAATAAGATCACTTTGTTTTCTAGAAGAAAATCATTTCCATCTAGCAAGATAATTTCATATCTAAATTTAATAAATAACTTCGATGTTTATACCAGTATATTACGATTTACACTTTCATGGCAATCGGATCACTTGGTTCTACTGTATTATTTGGAATAAACTTTAGTAGATAAATCAACACACTCTACAAAATTGCCAAGTGAAAACACACGAGAAGGTCTTCTGCATGGCGACATGAGATGGGGACAACATGATGGTCATGCACAAAGGGGCCAGAACGAACGACTGGGGCCTACTGCTGGAGCATGCTGTGCCAGCCGGGAGGGATGTTCTTCTACCAAAGTGCTGATCAAGCTGAACCACAGATTGCAGCAATTATCCTCCGCAAGAGTCTTGTATAGTTTACTGTTAACGCAGTTGTTTCTGGGGAACAGACCAATCCTGGCCAAGTACCCAGAGCTTTCACTATTTTAAGAATATAGGTCTCGTATGTTTAGTAACTTGCTTTTGGTGCCACGTGTTGCTGTTCAACTGACTTTAGTTGAACACAAGTACAAACTGAAGTGACTCGCTGTCTGGCCCCTGGTGACACCTTTTCGTGTTGGAAGTGAATATTATTAGAAGTTACGTATGAAGAGCTTGCCATATTTACGTGTGATGGTTAGATTTAACAAGTGCCTCCTGTACGCATGGAATGTGATGCATTTGCTTCTATTGCAGGTGACCTCAGAACCTGGAAAGGTGGTGAAATATAGCGGTACAGATCATTATACCGGTTTATATTAGTATGCGGGAATATATGAAAAATGAAATTTTTTCTGCTTGGAGTTTGAAATTTTATCTTTAGATATATTAGGTCTATTATTTACATGAGTTTGCTTTTGGTGTTATTTTATTTTTGATGTAAAGAGTAATATTATATGTTCAAACTAACACCATGGTATCGTAAGGAACTTTATATTTCTATTTTTACTTTCCCATAGGTTCAAACAAATCAATTAATGAATCATCTCAGTCTGTTCTTTTGAATTTGTACACTTTCCTTGCTTATTCACTTCCTCCATCTTTCGATGGAGGAGGCAAATATGCAAAGGGTTTAATTTAATATTTAATCTTTGCGGCAGGAAGAGTTAAACATTAACTTAAACTTAGTGTACATTAGTGGTTTAATGAGCAGTGGTTCCCGGATTGGTACGTTTTGAAGTGCGGCACTGGGGTCAAGTTTTATGGATTATCTCTTACTTTCACCGTGTTTCTATATATTTATAAAATAGAAATTATACTAATTAATAAAAAAAATTATATTATATATTATATATTATATTATATATTATATATTATATAATCTCACGGCGTCTTTCCCGCTTGTCCTTTTCCCCTCCTCGGCCGGATGTATGCTTTGGATGCATATTAAGTTAACTAAACTTCTTTCTCAAATAAAATACAAGCAAGTTAGTTCACGTAAGTGACAATGTCACAAGTATTTGAGTTTAAGGTGGTAAGAGTAAACTATGCGTAAGAATGAGCTACTTAATAATCACATGATCTGCATAGACGTCACAACTTGAGCATGCATATTTTATTCTCAAAGAGACCAAAAATGTTAGGGTATACATTAACATCCTTACAAAATGACGTATTTTGAGGATCACTGTCCAAAATTTATACCCCCAGCAGCATACCATCAGGCCTTCACTTATAGTTTATATTTGCATTTGCTAGTAACTTCGAGACCGGTTAATATATATTAATAAGAAATTAATTTGATTTTACAAAAACTTATTATAATATTTATATATTTTTTGACAAAAAAGGAATTCAATATACAAGGTCATGGGAAGGATATTCACCCTCCCTCAGTTTAATTTTTTGTGTTGGAAAAGTAAAGACAAACGGGGCCAATCGTGAATGACGTTCAATACTCTTGCCGTGCAGGTAATCTTTTTCGCACCTCAATGGGTATTTCAGTTTATTTAAAATAGTTCTCTGCTCCTTCTATGCCTAATACATTTCTTGCAAAGCGAGAGGGAAAGATGATTCCCAGCGATGACGCAGAAAAGCATTCATCTCAAACGCAAAAGGGCAGATATCAATACTTATAAGATGAATATTTATCAGTTCCAGAAATAAGCCTACTGTTATGAGTCTCTACAAAATCCAGCTTCAGCGACTGCAAACAACCTTGTAGTCGAAACATACCATTGGCATAACATTTGCAAAACGGCTATGCTATGAGCCTCGATAGCAAGGAATGTATGATGCGACTAGATATTCCTGCAACTAAGGCATCACTACTCGTTTCACAATTTACGTGAGCTGCCTCGTTTAAAACATATCGGGATCATATTCTCCTAAGCAATGCGGATGTGAGATGGATATATTTTCTTTGTAATATTTAGCACATACAAGGAGTTAATGACGCACGTCCATGATTGTGGACTATCGCTGCCCGCCTGTCCAATCCAACCTCTAATACCTAAACTAGGAATTGGGAGATTTTCTACAGTAGCATACGGTTGCATTTATAGATTCAACAAGGATCCTAAACAAACGGCATGCGACCGCACATGACTAAAAATTCGAACGTATGATTTCTCAGTACTAATCTGTGAGAATATCCAACACGTTACGTCACATCGATGTCAAATTTCTTTATGTATGAAACTGACGTGAATCTCTGCTCGGACGCGTCTGCTCTGCTTAGCAAGTGGCCGCCTTAAGTGTAAATCATGGGCTGTTTAACTTCTAAGATATATTTTGGCACAGACCGTCGTCGTCGTCTTGACGTACAGCTGACTATGTTAATTCGACTAACCAAGAGTGGGTGGGTATCTTTCCTCAGTCAAGTATGGTTCGTGATATAGCACATGTGCTTCTCACGAGGAGTTACTGTTTCCTTTCTTGTAGTAGGCCTTCAGTGAAATGTTTCTGCCTTGTTTCTCTTACTTCCATCCGGATCATTCCCTCTGAATTGTTGCGTGTAAACAGAACATAAATCTACTTAAGGTATGGTGTAGTCGAAACGTCAACAAAGACTTTCTATAGACATGTTTCATGTGACCTCTTATAACCTCGTATCAATTTCTCGAAATACCATGGTTATTCATTTATTATGATATATCTCTATCCTTGGTGGTATATACTCTACAATTATTCAGAAAAAACAAAATGATGATTAATGTGGGCTACCACTGTGAGACGAGGCTCTAGAGTGAACTCAAACTCGAAATACTCTTGGATGTGCATTCTCATATTTTATATAGTGATAGAAGGAGTACATGATAAGATTCAGACCAACGTTGACCTCTCAAAGTGAGCACACGGATCGCTGACGTGATTTACATGCAGCAATAGATCTGAAACTCCAAAACAACATCTAGAGAGCTCAGAATGAGTCAAACAAGGACTCGTTGGAAAGCTCTCAAAGAGTACAAACCAACATTTAAGGCATGTCTTAAGCTCTATCTCTAGCGGTCCGTTTTTTGGGCGAAAAACATCGTTTGGATCCTCAAATTCTTTCCGAAAAGTTTCACGAACTTTTGACGCTCTCGTCTATTAGTAGAAGTACTCTTTTGCGGCATGTATTCTCAGGCCGACTTAGCCATAACTGATTGTTATATCAAAGACTTCTATCAAATCAATTTTCACCTATAATCGATAAGTAGAACTCTACTTATCACAAACCTCCCTCTTATAGAAAGCAACATCCCCGTGCTCAAATGCTGTTCGAAAGCTTTCACTACGAGTGGTACGTTTGCAAGATTAATTGCAGGTTCCCATGTGGCTTCATGTAATGGATATCCTTTTCATTTCACCAAGTAATCTATCCGTTGATGACAAGTCCTACGAACATGTTTCTTCAAGATGCGTTATTCTTCAAACTCTTCCTCGTCATCGACGATTTGAGAAAGAGGTCGTGATTCGTGTGAATTTCTAAATTTTTAAGGTCGTGGGCATATCACCGTAATAAAGATACATGAAAAACTGGATGAATCTTAATATGAGATGGAAGTTCGAGTTGATATGCAACTACTCTTATTATGCGAACAATAGAAAAAGGTCCGATGAAGCAAGAGTTGAATTTACGACTACCGACCAATGAAAAGTTGGTTGTGGATAACCATACTTTATCACCAATCGTGAACTCTTCATATTGGTGATGTCCATCTGCATATTGCTTTTGTCGATTTGCAATTTGCAGTTTCACCTTAGCTTTTTTCACTCCTTGCTGAATTCGTGTAATGAATTCATTGACATCATCCACTTTGATGTTGATTGACGGTGATGTACCGAATTGTGTCAAGCTTGTTGGTGTGAGAGGATGTTCTCCGTACATGAGATAAAAAAGAGTTTCGCGAGTATATGCATTGAGGGAGTTGTGTAGACAAATTCGATCAAAGGAAGTAAGATGTCCCACTCCGCTTGTTCTTCTAGAGTAAAGGCCCGTAGCATGTCTTAAATTGTTCAATTGACTCTTTCAATTTATCCACTGGTCTGTGGATGATAAGCAGTAGATATGGCAAGTTTGGTTTTGAACAGATCAAATATGGTTCTCCAAAATATACTAGTAAATTGAGGATCTCTATCTGTTATAAAGACCTCATATAGACCATGCTGAGAAAAAATGGTGTTCAAGTATAACTAGGTAAGTCGAGAGGCTGAGACGTCTTTTGTGATTAGTCGAATGTGGATCATCTTGCTAAGCTTATCTACGAAGACGACTATGGAGTCAAAATCAAAACTGATCATATGTAGTTCACACACTAAGTCCATACTAACATGTTCTCAATGTTTGGAAGGAATCGGAAGGAGTTGAAGAAGATCGAGGGGTGCTTGATTTGTAACCTTGTTTTGTTGACACAATGCACAACTCCGAGTGTATACTGCAACATCCTCCTGTCATCCTAGGCCAATAGAACACTCGTTGGGCTGCTTCAAGTGTCTTTTCTGCTCCTATGTGTCTTGCAATTGCTGAATTGTCCCATTCAGTTAGTATGGTGGTACGCAGTTCTGTATCCTTTGGGATCCATAACTTTCTTTCATAGAATGCCAAACCATGATTGTGAGTAATGGTTCTTGAAAGTTGTTGTCACAATCTGTGCATTCGATCTTGTGTCCTATATCAATTTTGTCCAGAAGTCATAATTCATCTTGACTTCAGAGACGATGTTATGCACAGCAGGCATGTGAGTTAATGCATCAGCAATTTGCTTCTTGTCCTCAACATTTGTGATTGTCATGTTGAACCGTTGTCTCCATTCTACCGAATCGGATTTGTCTCTTTGAGAGATCCTTATGCGTCTCCAAATAGACTAAAGGTTTATGGTTTGTCTCGACCACAAAAGCCTTCTCTCCTAGACAGTGATTCCAATTCTTCGTGACGAGGACTATTGTCAACTGTTCTCTTTCGGTGGTGTGGTAGTTTCGTTCTGCTGGTAGCAACTTCCTTGAGAAGTATGCAATTGGATGTCAACCATCCTTCCATTCTTGCTCCAACACCGCCTCCACTACCTGGTCTGATGCATCCGTTGCTATAGGTTTCTTTGGTCATACCACTTGAGGATCGAAGCATGTAGTAGTGCGGTCTTCAGCGCTTGAAAACCTATTTCTTGCATTGTTCCCCACATCCATTTCTTTCCTTTGCCTAACAGAGCAATTAGTGGTTGTGCAATCTTGGCAAAATTCTTAACAAATCTACGATAAAATCATATCAATCCCAAGAAGCTCTTAAGTTGGATCTGATCTTCTGGAGCTTTCCACTATTGGATGACGGCTATTTTATCTGTCATTACTTGTATATCTTCTGCACTCACTTTGTGTCCTAAGTAATCCACCTCTGTCTTGTCAAATTCACATTTTGAAATTTTGGCGTATAATTTATTATGATGGAGTACTTGGAGGACGTCTCTCAATGATCAGGAAAGACATCCATATATTGTGCTAACTCAATCAAGCTTTTTGGAATCTGTTCATCGAGTTGTGCACTCGAGCTCTCTCTTATTAAACCCAAAAAATAAACATCGCTATTACGTATAGTACTCGTACCTATGACATACAAAGACAAGTTCTATTTTCGAGATCTCACTCTATCTTCGAAGATTTTCCACTATTTGGTTTTCATCAATTTTCTTCTCCAATCCACTTCATGATTATACTGCTCCATCCAAGGCATATCCAATATGACATCGTAACGAGCTAATTTGATCACTCGTTATTCAATATCTTCGCGATATTCACCTAAAGTAAGTTCTATCTTTCGAGATAAAAACTCGGGTTGTCCATTGCGTAGTTCTATCTTTTCTAACTCCATTCCCAACTTCATAGCAATCGATCGAGACAAAAAGTTTTCTATTGCATCATGATCGACTAGTACTCTCACATGGGTTCCTTCCAGTACTCCATCCGTGACAATCAACTGCGCATTATTTTTGTCATTCTTCTTCTCTTTTCCTCGTCTTTCTTCACCTTCCTTGAATCAGTAAGGCCGCGAGGTGCATTTACTGATGTTCTTCATTTTCCGGTGTTGTCTCGACTTCTTCAGCCCTTCCTTCTCGTTCTGATGATTCAGAGATCGACGATATGGAGGTCTTGGATCTCTAGGAAAGCAATTTAGGCAATTTACAGCTATGTGATCAAATCGCCCACAATTGTAACATTAACGTTGCTCGAGTTGAGGTGCAGCATTCTTGACACCTTCTCCTCTATGAGCTCCTTGACGTCTTTCTTCTGACCGACCTCGACGATCTCTACCTTGAAAGTATCATGGTTGATAGCGGAGGTTGCCTAACTCCATGGGTGTCGACTCTTTCGCATATTGGATTTCAGGTCGATTCTGATGATTTGGTGGAATCATCACTTCTCTTCCTCCTAATGCTACAACAATTCTCTTAGTGCAAGCGATGGTCTCAAAAACCGTACGTGGATTTTGCATCTTATCTCTTGTCGGATTCGTTCCTTTAAACCCCTCTTGAAATTATCAAGAGTCTCCGCTGGACTCATATCGGTGATTGCGACTTGCAGGCCGATGAACGCTTCTACATACTCTTGAAGGCTTCCCTTCTGTTTCAATCCTCACATCTTCGTTCGAGTCATTTGCACAGAATCCACAGATTGGAAATTCTGTAACAAACCTTTTTGCATTGCAGTCCATGTTATTGTTCTCTCTTCAGCCGACACTGGTCTCTCTCATGCATCATACCACGTGAGAGCGTTATCATTCAAGTATCCACACGCGAATACTCCCGCTGCGTGATTATTGATTTACGTACTAAAAAGTCACAAATAACATTTCATCCGAGAAATCCAATTCTTGACTACTCTCATAAGTCTTTGATCTTTGTATTGTTCAATGTTACATGTCTTCTTCATCCGTAGTAACAACGCACCTTCATCATCGACTAGAGCTCTAACGATAGATGCCACGGGTTCTTTTGGTGTACTTGCTCTCCCACCAATGATACGTCTTGAGACGGTCCTCCATCTCGCACGTCTGTCATACTTTGACCCTCGAGTCTCAACATCTTGCTCTATAATGCTTCGACTGTCATCTTCATCTCTCGAAATTCATTGAGCATTCCCTGCATCAATTCTTGCATCACCAACTTTGGGTTCGTAGGTTGTGGCTCCATGATCGTAATGTCGTGTCGTGGACCGGCTCCTACCTGAAAATCTATTTTTGATACTTATCATTATCGCTTCAAAGACGTTCAGAAGACTAAAAATGAGCTTTTCCATACAACTTCGGATCTTCACAAACAAAAAGATAGATAAACAAACATGCAGTGATTAAAATCCAGATTGAAAAAAAACGAGAAAGACAAACATATGCACATATTTACATGTGTGTGTTTTTCAACAAATTAGTGAACAATATTTTACAGTCAACCATTTATTTATTTATTTATTTTATCATGTTGAAAAGTAATTTCATGCTAATTGACATTTAGATGTTAACTTAGCATTAATGGATGTGATTGTTATGACGTATATATTCTCATATTTTCTTCCCTTTTAATTGGATAATGTATGATATAGATGTATATCTGGTTCCACGTGTATGGATTGTCAATTTAGTTTGCAATAATATTCAGTTTATATATATATAATTGATAGTAAATTCGATTGAAATTTATTTTCTACTTCATATTTCTTATATTCATAAAGTATAAATATTTACATGAACTAATTATATTAACACTAAATCATTACAACCTCTAAGATGAAATAACACATAACATGTTAGTTCAAATGTAATAAAATGGGCTCTCTTTCTTTTCATGTTATAGGAAAGTTACATGTTACTTTTTGTAAATATTCAGTGAACGCTCAACAAATGATTTTATATTACAATAGTTTACTATTTATAATTTTATCAAATATGAAGGAAACTTCCGAACCTTCTGAAACTAACTCATATGAAATGTATTATCTATGTTGTCAGAGAAAGATAGATATTCAAAGACAACTCTTAAGAATTCCAAATTTCATGATATAATATTCAGTAGAGAGTGGAGAGGTTTGATCTCTAGCTATATTACTACAAAATTGGAACTTTAAATGAAAGACTGGGAAAATAATATCAAAATACAATATGTTCTTTACATGACTTATGACTACAGTTTAGTACAATAATTTATACTCAAAAAGATAAACTAATAGATTAGTAGTTGATGATTCAACTAGCTTAAACCACCAGTTCCACTTCAGAGAAAAGAAACTAATATTCATTTTTTCTCTTTTTGTACTTTAGGTCGGGGAAAACTTCTTTTTTTCTCCAATTATCTACAAAAATTGATACTATATATATATATTCCATCCCCTTCTAGCTATATTGAATTGAAACATATCACATAACGTAAAGCTTGTGAATAACTTTCCTTTGCATCTTCCTCCTTTCTAACGACAAATTGAGAACATTGACATAAAAAACAGTTATAAGTGAAAGGTTGCTTTTATGCAATCGATGATCATGATCTCAAGAAATGACATGTGGAGTTGAGGTTTAAGTTCAAGACGACACTCTAGCACTTGCACTCGAATATATGAACTATGTTCAAGATATAACAAGCAACAACTTTTTAGATATCTTGCATCGTTGAATGAATATTGTTTTGCTATTTCAGTTAACATGAGTGAATAATAAGTAACTTTAGTGAAGTTATTCACCTCGTAAGCTTCAGATATAGTGAAGTTTTATTTCTCTTCAAATATTTATTGTCACTTTTCACCGGCTCAAAAAACAAGAGAAAACAAATTTTGCAAATGCTACCGCATGTGAACTGATTGAAGGCTTTCACTGCTTTAACAACTTATCCTAACAAAAGTTAGAGTTTTTGTTTGTTCACACCTTGCATACATTTTTCACTTGTATGGACAACATAAGGCAAATTGATCCTCACTGAATTACTTATTTGTTGGACGAAACAAAAAAGCACTACCGTATCATCATGCCCATCACACGTCAAAAAAACAGAAACGTTGGAAGATGCTTGGCTGGCGCCATTGTAGCCATAACCTAACTATAACTTGCTAAGAACGCGTCGGGAGTGTCGCGTTGTAATATAACGCTTTTTTTCAGGAGCGGATGCCGATGGTTGGAAATTATTTCCTTCACGCGTCACCGAATTGAAACGTCTAAACTTGCTTGGTTGGCAGCATGCGTTTTTTCTCGAGAATCATTAGGTTCAACCTTGCGAGCGATGGTGATGATATCGCTTTGCTGCGTTTCGTTGCGAGACAACATTATGATCTCTACTGCTAGAGGCGTTGTTTTACTCCCTTGCTCACTCGTCTGCAGGTCATTTTAGCAAAAACAGTGTATCTAGCTTTTAGTGGATCGTCAACGGCGAACCTTTACTTCTTTCTTGTTTCGCTTTTTTGGTTGTTGTTGCGTGAGTTGCCGATTCGACGATTTCGCAAGCGATTGCAGATGGGACCAGAGATTCGACGTTGCATGTTTTGACAGACTCCTGCTGTCGCGTCGTCTTCATCTTGCTCGGCCGTCCACAGTTGATGAGACCAACAGAAGATGCTGCTGCTTCACTTTTTTGGTTGTAGCGAAAGCGGGATGAGAGGCTGATTGCATCTTTCTTGCTTTTAGTGGATGCTCGACGTCGATTCAATCTTTCTTTGTTGTCTTTTTAGCTTGTTGTCGGTGACGATTTCGTAAGCGATTTGCTATTGCATGTGGCTCCGGGGTCTTTGTAACTGGGGCCAGAGGTGCTGACGGTGATGTGTGCTCACGGAACCTCAAGTTTATTTTGTTTCTAGTTTCTTTCATCTTGCTACTCCGCCTTCTTGGCTTTTTAGATTTTTGCAGACGATTGCCGGTGGGACTAGAGGTCACGACGAGAAGGCTAGTGCTTGTTTTGACAGACTCCTGCTGCTACGTCGTCTTCATCTCGCTCGGCCGTCTGCAGTTGATGGAAGCATCACGCGATGCTGCTGCTTCGCTTGC
The DNA here is from genome assembly GCA_036924285.1 of Asterella californica. Taxonomy (NCBI): domain Eukaryota; kingdom Viridiplantae; phylum Streptophyta; class Marchantiopsida; order Marchantiales; family Aytoniaceae; genus Asterella; species Asterella californica. The sequence goes on from JAYKYS010000013.1 coordinate 3,869,178, forward strand.
TTCTCGCGACGGGACGCCTAGTGCATCTTTCTTGCTTTCATTGGATGCTAGACGGCGATGATTTCGTAATTTGTTTGTTGTCTTTTTTAGCTTGCTCTTGGTGACAATTTTGCAAGCGAGTTGCTATTGCATGTGGGTCCGGGTGTTATGTAATTGGGGTCCAGAGGTGCTGACTGCTCGCTGAACCTCCATCTTTTCTCTTTCTACTTTTTCATCTCGCCTTCTACAGATCATGGAAGCGGGAGGAGAGATGATGAGAGCAGGACGAAATACTGCTGCGGGAGCGGGAGCAGGAGCAGAAACGACGATCACGAAAGTGTGTGAGACAAGCTGCTGCGGCAAGAGGTGGGTTCACCTTTGAGGACGGTATACGCAGCCATCCTCAAGGAACGTGGAAGGATGAGTTCGCAAATTCTCGTTGTTTCTGCCACCTCTGTACCATATATTTTCATTTATATTATACATGACCGTCTCATGTAGGTACGCTTATCAGATCTCTCTTCAATTTCTCCTCCGACTGTTGGCAATACCTACAGATTATGACCACGACCAGACCGATGATGAGAAATCCGATTGTCTTCATGCATCGCTTCTCTCTACTCCCGGTAGCTCTTTGCTCGTGTCTTGCAACCCTCTACTATCGCCATCTCCCTCTGCCCACTGCTATACTCTTGATAGCTTTTTGTTCATGCCCTCAAGCCCACTAATAATGCCATCTCTCTCTGTCCAATCACCGGCCACTCTTTTTGCTTCATGTTCCACCCTCGTGCAACCTTCTACAGACAATCGAGCCATTCTGTCGTCATAATTGTCAACTAGACCGGTTTGCTTTTCCATCCAGTCCACCTCCTTAGCCATTGTTACCTTCTCGATTGCTTTCTTTCTGTGAGGCCTACTTGTATATTACTAGAAGCTACATTTATATTGACTTCCTCTTTTGTCTCAAACCTCCAGATTTCCTCCTCCCTTCTTTATATTTTGTAAAAATCAGTTATGATTTCTCGGGAGCGAGCCAGTCCTACCAGTGCATTAGAGGTCCTTTCTTGTATATAGACTCCCAGGGACTTGTGGCTCATCCTCAGGGACAATCGATCCTTTACCTTTTGTAATCCTAAATATTTCCATAACCAAGATCACCATAACATGATGAAGCCGGTGGTATGCTCTGTATACAGGAAGAAAACCTTGACATGCGTCTGCAAAACATTCAACACACGACTTTACAGAATATGCTGCAAACATCAACCATTTCCATCGGATGCAAATGCAGCAAGCTGCTCGTGCGATCCGTGCAAGCAACCCGTCTGTTCCTCGTTTGAAGAAATTCTGTCCTGTAAAAATCCTTGAAGTTTTGGTGACTATTGCCCAGATCGATGTGGACCTTGATCTTGCTTGTTGAGGTTCTGTATGCAGATTTCTACAGCACGAATGCGACAATGGTCTCATCTTGGTTGAAAGAGGGGGCGCTTTACTGCATATCCATGCTAAAGGAGTCCTTTCTTTGCAACAACAAGCCCTATAGATGTAAAAAACCGATTGATTTTTTCCTAGGTTGAGAGAGGAAGTGTGCGTGAAGAAATTGAATAACCGTGGCCTTCATATTTTTGTAGGTATGATCGGGTAGTGCATGAAGGATCAATCTGAGGTACACCACCGTTGTTCCATGAAGAACGTTACTGACACCATGCTTGCAGATGGACAATAACTTTTTACTCGGTTGGGTGCTGCAGACACGAAAATAAAGGTGGAGCTGAATTCCAACAACATACTGTCACGAGCGTTGCAGTTCAACAAATATAAGAGCCGATACTCACTCGACATCAAACTACGAACTTCTCTAAAGTCCATGGTTCGGTTATGCAAGTATGCTCTGTCATGCAAATGATTAATGGAGAATGTACAACGAGCTAGGTGTGAAGCGCTGTGGAAATTCATCATTCATCTAGAGACCGTGATCATCAGAGATATAGACACCATTTTCTTTTCTAAGCAGCAAGACCGAAGGAGATATTTTAACAATATATCTCATGAAGATGAAGAATGACTCATGAGTTTGTCTTCCCCAAGGATAGACAACGACGCCTCACTCTTCGAAACTGTACGGACCTTCCTCAAATTTATGCGTTGTGTAGTGCTCTAGTTCGAGACACATTAGCGAGACATGTCACAGAAGGTAGTATTCTCATTTGTACTGCTTTCACCTATTTGTTTTGATCTAACCACTTTTTTTACTGCACGTCCACGTAGAAATAACCACGAAAGTGGGACCCTCCACGTAAGGAGAAGAGGACCAGACTTGAGACCCACTACGTTTACGTAGACTCCACTGTTACGCAAGATCAGAAAACGAGCAGAGTGAGGTAGGAGGAAAACAGAAACAAGACTTGTTTTCATTATAGTTTTTGTTTTTTTGCAACCCGGACGTTTGACGATACGAGAAGACCAATATAGTGAGGCAGATTCTAAGTCTTTGTACGAGTTCAAAGAGAAGTGAAACGAGCCCGCACATGTCTTGTTTTCATTCATTTTTACTCTGCCGTTTCGGCCCTAGCTAGACTGCTTATTTGCAATGCTAGCCCCTAGGCGACTGCTTTACTTCTACTTGTAGCTCCTGTATTTTACTGCAGCTTAAAAGACATAGGCAATTACACTTCACAATTGTCAACAGTTCTTTGTTTTGGTCGCTGAGCTATGTAAATAGACACACGCTGCAGTTACTATTGTTCATTTTGTTTGCTCACAGTTCTTCGCTGCAATAGCAAAAGAAATGGTATAATAAGTTTTCTTTGCACGAGGCCCACACTTGTAGCACGCACGGACTATCATAGCATTCTCGTTGTCGTTATCATTTTTGAGTAAAAAAAGCAATGTGGAGGATAAGCAAGGTGAAGTGGAGAAAGTGAACTTCTCCGATATGCTCCTAAATAAGACTGCACAGTGATATGTTTTTTCTCTCGGGTCTGCGCATTGCTTTTTGATAGAAGAGCAGTAGGAATATAATAAGAACAGAAGAGAAAAAATGTCCGTCCTACTCCAAGATGAGCGAAAAATAATAAGTGATCCTTGCAACACTTGTCAACTAGGTCATGCAGGGCGAATAAGCATGCTCTTCAATATCGTCATTATGGAGATAAAGAGGTATTTGTCGACCTTCTTGCATATTCATACAGATGGAAGAGGGTAATATGAATACTGTTTAATTTACAACCAAACTCTTCCTCGTGGAAAGGTTTTATCAGAAAATAAGATAACTTGCATTTACAAATTTATTGTTTGGCAAATACCACCGTATCGGACAAAAGTCCCAACAGGATTGCCAAAGAGATCAGACAACTAACTTAAGAAAACCAAATCGAATTTATTTTTAATATAAATTTAGCTCATTCTCGTATTTTATTTGTCTAAAGTCTCGTTGCATGTCAACAGAGAGAAATAACCTAAAGCAGCTCTAAATCATGGCGAACCATCTTTTTAACAAAAAAAAATAACCAAAACAATTTTTTGAAAACCCTAACCGCACCACACATCTAGTGAAGAAATACCAATCTAGTGAGAGAATGTTTTCTTGCTTCTCTGGTTGTCTCTTCTCAACTTGCATTAGACGTTTTTTTGTTGATGGATATTTTTTTTTCTATTAACTTAGCTCTTTCTATTACCTTCAGCACCAACTTTGTCTGTATCGAACTTGTTGTTATACATTTACATAGCTAATTTTAGATTTTATAGAGTTCAAACAAGACAAAAATCTGAAAGCAAAGTGACTTATTTTTATCTTCCGTTAAAGAGCAACAAAGGTCGTATTATTACATGATTCAGAGCCGAAGTTCGTGACACACCGAAATTATGGAACCCACACAAAAATGTCTGAAATGTATGAAATTCATTCACATGGAATTTCTAATCAACACATTATCCAATATATATATATTATATTATTTTTAAATCTAAAAGATAAAATTGGATCGTGTGTAAGTCGTTGATCGTCTTTAAGCATAGATTGCTAGTCCTTGATTGTTTGAATGACAAGTCGTTGATCGTCATAGATCGGTAGTCAGCACTACGTCGTTCGTAAGCATGGGTCGATGCTCACAAGGAGCCTTTTGAGCTAGGGCTCCCTTGGGAAAATTTCACCAATCGTCAGTGTCCACGGACGTTGAGATACCGACACGGGATCACCAATCGTCATCGATGATAAGATGTTCTTAGTACGATGGGTCACTACTCGTCGGTCTCCATGAAGATAGTGATGTCGACATTGGATCGTCGATCGTCTCTTCTATAAGCATTGGGAAGTCTTGTGCCTTGGGTCTTCTGCCGGTCACCGGTTGTGGGTCATCTTATGCATTGGATTGTTGATCGATTGTCTTTTTCATGAATGCTTAGATGCCGATCGTCGATCGTCCGTTGTCTCGCTTATATGGACGTAGAAGTGTTGGATCGTACGTGTTGGATCGTTTGTCGATCATCGATCACTTCTCTTCCACGAGTGATGGATCATCTTATGCATTGGATCGTCAGTCGATCATCGATCGTCTCTTTTGAGACGCTTGGGCACCTACTGTTGATCGTCGATCGCTCTTCTTCCATGGACATCGGGTCACCTAACACGTTTGGTTGTCTCTTTGTTGACATTTGGTCGCCGCTCGAGTGTGTTCTCTTTCCACTAGCGATGGATTATCCTACGTGCTATCGTTTGTCTCTCATGCAGACGCTTTGGCATTGACATTGGGTCATCGATAGTCCTTCAACGAGTGTTGAGGTCACCAATCACCTTTAGCTCTAGGTCATCATCGGTAGATGTAGAAGATCACCCGTAAGTGATAATTATTTATAACAAGATTTCAAAGAAATGATGGCAGTGGTTGTAATAAGTAGAGTTCTACTTATCGATTAGAGGTGAAAATTGATTTGGCAGAAGTCTTTGGTACGGCTTAGTCGGTTTGAGAATACATGCAGCAAAAGAGTACTTCTACTAATAGACAAAAGCACCAAAACTTTACCAAAACTTTCTAGAAGGAATTTGAAAGTCCAAATGATGTTTTTTTATCCGAAAACGGACCGTTAAAGAAAGACTTTAAGACATTGAGGCAAGTTTGTGCTCTTCGAGAGCTTTCCAACGAGCCCTTATTTAACTCATTCTGAGCCCTCTAGATGCTATTTTGGAGTTTCGGATATAAGACTGCATGTAAACCTCGTCAACGATCCATGTGCTCATTTTGAGAGGTTAGCATTGGCCTGAATCTTATCATGTACTCCTTCTATCACTATATAAAGTATGAGAATGCACCCCCAAGGGCATTAGTATTTGAGTTCACTCTAGAGCTCCGTGCTTACAATGGTATCAGAGCAGAGACTCCAAGAGAGCGGATTATCTCTCTTAGAATGATCTTTGATTGAGATACCCGGTAATTGAAACTATGAATGCGTCAGAAGGTTAATCTCGAGTATAGGGAGTGTATAAGAGAGCTATGTGATGGACAGCGATAGATCCAGCTCCGGAATTATCATTCTTGAATCCTTTCCACATCAAGCTTATGTATCTACATCGTGAGCATTTTTGAGTGTACTTTGTCTATCATTTCGGTGAGGATTTCACGGATCAAGTGATGAATTCGTCAGTCTCGGTGATTCTTCCTGTAGTGACGTATGCGACCAATTGGGATTTAACCTTCTTATCATGATTTAGCAAGCATGGATCTAAACTTATCCGGTCATGTTCTTTTCAACACGTGGGTGGAGGTCTGTTATGTCCGTACGGAATCGTTACATAAAGAGTTTGTGATTATAAATTTTGGTGAGGATTTCTATCGTGAGATAATCGATTCTCCCGTCCCTTTTGTAGTACTTGTAGTGTATGAACGTTTTCGGATGATCGTCATAACTCTATACTAGGAAAAATCTGAAACTTCCTTGCTATTAGAGAAAGAGAGAGTGCTATCGTGTCGGATTTTGCGTGAAAGATGTCCAGGAAGATGGTTCCTGGCTGTGGAGATGTAGTGTGCTGAACAGAGACAAGAAAGAGAGAAACAAGCACAAAAACGAACGTTGTAATATATACCAACTCCCAATGTATATACACTGTCGGTTCTTTCTCCCTAAGAACACAAAACTGAGAAACAGACCAGAGCGATCTGTAATCTACTTCAAAACCTCCTAAAACGAATCTCTGAATCTCAACCCAGACCCAAAACTATCAAAGCGTATTTCAAAGCAAGAGAAACGTCTCTTTGCTAACAAAAAGAGATGCACCAGTATCACACGATTCAAACCCAAGTCCAAACAACATCCATGTACAAGCTCTTAGTTAAAGCTAGCTACCACAAGCTGTACATAACCAACTAGACATCTAACGAACTAAAAAGGACAAAAACCGTAGTGAAGGAATCGAGAACTGTATCTGAGAACTTTCTCTTTTCGTCAAACGGTCTTTAGATGTCGATAAGGTCTTCTTCCCTGACTCTGTTGGTCCAAGAAACATTCCGATCTGACTCTCGACAGCCGAGATATCACCGACTTTTGATCACGGGTGATCGAACTTTCAAAAACTCCTCCCTACGGCTTAAAACCGCGCACACCGCTCAAATAGATCGTCTGATCTGATATCCGTCTGATCTAGTAGATAAATCTAGTTATCTTGAACCCAACGAGACTCCAAACAAGCCATGTGGAGTTCTCTTCACAAATCCACGCAAGAAATTTGGTCGCAGGATAGAAAAACAGACATAAATCGACTCCTTGCGGCTTAAACTCGCTCACCAACCCAAACCAACAATCTAATCCACGTATGGTCTTCTCCTATGCGTAGATGAAGACCCCTTGATCGCATAGGCATCACGAACGAAGAGCTTAGCTCATCGATCGCGATGAACCACCCAATCTTAGATCGTAGACGATGGAAAATTGATGTAAGCGTTTCCTTGCGAGCCATTTTCACTCAGAAGTCTCAAATCGTCCGATGAAACTTAGTATCGTCTTCAATTTCCTGGAGAACTCGACTTTCTGATCCCGATGGATTGGACTCTGGAACGGCCGGAACGGTCCAACTCTCCTTCACAAGTAATTGAACCACTCCAAAAACCTCTCATACGCCTCAATCTCCCCCAGAACACACTCCAAGATCCGTCTCTTCACGAACTGTCTTAACCAACGCGTAACCTGCACATATCTGAACCCAATGACACCTTGCACACATGCATTGGACTTTGTCGTGCGCATACACATCGCTACACAACATACATCGCTGTCAGAGATACACTACACATACACATAACACATAGACAATGTCATATACACACACAAATGTACCAAAATAATCTGAACAGAGAAATTACCATTTCCAACCTTACAACAAAAATTACTCACAAACGGTCAAGCCAAACCCACTCTAAGCATGAAGAGAATCCGAGTTACACTCAACTAGACTATCCATCATAGCCTGGACCTTGAAGGCTCAACTTGAAGAACTAAGGCCTCCAAGCCCTACCTGCGAAATATATCTCTAATGGGCTCTCTCACTAACTCGCCCTAACGGCATTAACGGCCTTATCGAGATTCATCATTCCGCACTCGGTCAACTTAGCCGAGGAGTCCAAACTGTCGTGCGCATCCCATTGCTACACAACATACATCGCTGTCGGAAGTACATTACACATACACATAACACATGGACGATGTCATAAACACACACAAATGTACCACAATCGCCCCCCTAACTGGCGGTTAGATCCCTCTAACTCCAGATAGCTCCATATCCCAACTACGTGATATACACCTTCGTGGGTGCAAAGATCAGGATGTCGGGTGCTACATCGCTCCATCGTTAGTCGCTTGTGCAATCCATACCACGCAAAGATCTAATCGACTATCTCCGCTATATACATCGAGGACAAAGCCACCGTCCAGTAGGAACGACACTGAGAGGTGGAGTCAAACATGACATGTGCCAACTTCTAGAACAACCATCACACACCAACATACGGGCTGCTCCACCAGCAGACCCACATAACATACACCTCAAGCCCGCCCGTACAACTGCTAAGCTTGGATCAACAGTACCATCGATGTTGGGAAGATGATATGATGCACAATTACGCACATGGTCCTTCCAAACAACACCATCACGATCCTCTAACATGAATTCTCCATAAGATAACACCTCACGCACTCGTAAAATGATGCGTCATGCGATCACGTCTAACGTCGTCGGTGTAGTCTACTGTAGACAAATATAATCGCCAGGATGAAACCTGCGAATCGATGATCGATAACCTCCTCCTCAAATAGTCGCATATCGCAACATGTCTCTATGTTGAGCAATCGCTAGGTTCTCAAAAGCCATAGACATAACTCTCTGAAATGTCTCTGCTCGTTGAGAACATGCGTTCACCCACATATCTGGGTCATCAAGGTTCAGCACCTCAGCAGAATCACGACGAATGACCGAAAGTAGATCTAGATCTCGGCCGTACAATAGGAAATACAGTGAGAAGGAAGCCAAAGACGCTTGTCAGTTACGAAGCCGTTGACCAAGTTGATGAAGGTGGACCGAGAGTGGCAGTGGGGAGATGAGCAGGAGCGAGCTTTCGTAGAGCTCAAGGATAGGTTGACATCTACTCCCATCTTGAGGAGACCTCTAACTTCTAACTGCACACCGATTGGAATATGTTGGGACTAGGAGCAGTGCTGACTCAACATGATGATGAGAAAAAGGAGTTCGTGGTGACGTATGCCAATCGCTCGAACAATTCAGCGGAGGCGAGGTATAGTTCTTATGAGAGAGAGTGTTTGGCGGTAGTGTGGGTTGTTGCACACTTTCAATGTTATCTGTTGGGAACCTCTTTACTCTCATCATTGATCACCAGTCGTTCAAGTGGTCGATGGAGTCCGACAAGCTTACAAGGAAGCTTGCACGATGGACTCTGATCTTACAGGAGTATGACTTCCAGGTAGTACATAGACATGGAGTTGCAAATCTAGATGTCGATGGGTTGAGTCGTGACCCATGCACGAGTGAACAAGATCAGACTAAGGCTCGATGGCATGACGAGGTTGATGAGGAGATAGTGTCAGGATGGCATGCATCTGTCTTTCTTTGGGTGTTGGCCATGAACTCTAGTATAGAGGACCAAGTCGTATCTTTCTCTAGTTAGAGAGTAGATGATGAGTCTTCAGATCCTGAGGATGGAGATGGTGTATCAGACCAGCGAGATATCCATGATGATGTCACTGTAATGGAGTATCTACGTACTTGCATGATGGTAGGCACAGTAAGTGCCAAGAAGCGAGATCGTGTCTTTCAACGAGCGAAGAGATTTTGACGAGAAAGACGACATGTATTTCGAGTGTGGGATGATGAGAGAGTACGGATAGTACCACATCCAGCTTAGAGGGCACAGTTAGTACGACATGCCCATGAGGAGTTGAGACATTTTGGAGTGAAGCGTACGCATAGCTTACTCCAAGGATAGTATTGGTGGCGTGGTATGTACGTCGATGTGCAACAGTTTGTCGCACGATGTGTGGTTTGTGATCGAGTACGAGCATCGTTTAATGCTCCTACTCCACAGTTACATCCCTTATCGATTATGGGATTGGGTTACCGTTGGAGTTTGGATTTTGCGGGACCCTTACCGTTGACCGTATGTCACCACTGATATGTGTTGGTGATGGTGGAGCCCTTCTCCAAGTGGATTGAGTTGGTGGCATTACCGGACAAGATGAGTGAAGGGGCAGCGTTTGCGTTCTTAGATCGAGTGCTGAGTCATTTTGGAGCACCAGCTGAAGTGCTGACAGACCAAGGTATAGAGTTCCTTGGTGCGTTTCAGGTCTTGTGTGATCAGGCGTTGATTGATCATCAGACTACATCTCGAGATCATCCTGAGGCGGATGGTTTGGCGGAGAGGGTAGTTCAGACAGTGAAGAGAAGATTTCGTAAGTATGGCTTGCAGAAGGGCCACTTGGGAGACTGAGATGTGCAGTTATCATGATTGGCTATGGGTTACCGTTTCAGCTGCACTAAATTCCTTCACGTATCGACGATAAAAGTTCGTCAAATCAACAAATACTCGAACTCGACTCACATATGTGGGACGTGGGATACGTGCAATAGCCTCAACTTTCGTCTGTTGAACACCCAACCCACCTGGATAGATGGTGTGACCCAGATACTCTACCAACTCCTGGAAAAACTTACACTTCCCAGGGTGTAACTTCAATCCATGAGCTCTCAACCGCTCGAACACATCCCTTAAGTGTCTCTCGTGCTCCTCCATTGTAGCACTATAGACTAAGATGTCAATATAACATCTGACAAAATCCAATCCTGCTAGGATTCTGTCCATCACCCTTTGGAACTCAGCAGGGGCGTTCTTCAACCCAAATGATAAGAACCGCCACTGATACAAACAATCTTTGCCGTGAAAGTCAATTCTCCCGAATGTTGTCTTGGACTTATCTTCTTCTCTCACCGACAACTGATGATACCCTGCTCGAAGATCTAAAGTACTGAAGATCTTCACATGCCCCACTGCATCAAAGATCTCCTCAGATGTCGGCATGATATACTTATTGGACTTCGTCTGTCGATTGATAGGACGGTAGTTCTCACACATCCGTCTATCCGTGTGGTTGTCATACATATTCTTCTTGGCTGGCATAACTGTGGCAGATGCATACTCTCCATACGACATCTCCACCAACCCAACCTCCAACAAGTCTTGAGTCCTACTCTGGATCAAGGCTCTCCTCATGTCACAATATCTGTAAGGACGTTGAAAGATTAGCGTGTCATTAGCCAAGTCGATCCGTATACCAGATCCCTTCAAGGTACCCAAATCCTTCATACTGAAGGCAAAACAATACCTGTAGCTCTTCGTGAATCTCTGAACTCCTCGTCTCTCCTCTCTTATAAGCTTGGGTCCAATCTCTAGCTCCCAAGTATCCTCTATCACCATGCTAGAGATAGAAGATGAAGTGGTTGACTGCTATCTTGCAGCCTCTGGAGCAGTTTCCTTCTGCTCACCATCAACAACCTCCACCGCTACTGTGCGAAAAACTTCTGCGGTTCTAGCTGCAAGTTCCACACTCTCTCTTACGACATTCCATGATGTCCAAGGATGACAAACTCCACATGCCTCAGCCCCAGCCTTTGTCTCCACCGACCCGGTAGGCAAAGAGCTCAAGAGTGTCCGAGCAGTAACACCCGTCGATCACATCTGACGCTGCTCAGCCAATCCAAGGCTAACAATCCATGTCAAGCAGTTCAAGTCCATTGCTTGACCCAACACCTGACGACGTGAAGTCTCTGACATCGAAGCTACTGCCGTCGTACTCGTAAGGAAACCCATTGCTCGCTCTCGCTCATCGGCATTGGGCTCCATCAACTGTTATAACCGAGCATCCCACACAAGTCCAGGTCCTTCATCTCTGTAAGCATGTGACGCTGGAAAGCTCACCAACATGGGCAACGCTTGCCATGGACCGTCCCACTAGGTTCACCACTGTCATGAGTGATCTATCGACGACTCTCACTACTTGAGATGGTCGTCCTGCATCCAAAATGTCATCAATTGTGAGGTACGCTGATCGTCTCACTGCATCGTGTGCGCGCTTGAGCACCTCCCTCAGTAACAAGTTCGTCCATCATAATCGTGGACGATGTGCACGAGATCTCATTCTCGCTGCATCTAACAACACTGCCGGTCCGATCCAGGACCGCACCTGGTGCACACTCATCATCATCTGTGTACGAGCATCACCCAACAAAAGAACGTTCTCCAAGATGTACGCTGGAGAATCCACCTGATGCATCTGGAGATGTCGTAAGATCCGTAACATCTCCCAAAACATCCTACATCACGGATCATGTAAACCTTGACCTCTCCGCACGAGTGTGATCTTGACATTGCCACCCTGCTATCACCAAGTGAATGATGCCAACAAACGTGAGATCTTGCGCCTCAACAGCGAAATATCTGACGATAATGCTTGCTGGTATCCTCTAACAGCAAATATGGGTAACAACTCAAGATATCTCTGCACCAAACGTGTCACATGTCGCAGTGAGAGGCGTCTCGCAATCTCATCTCTCTTCACATACAAGTATCGATGTACTTGTATGCTTGCTTGCAATACCGCTGCCAAACCTGTGCTGATCTTTCCAAACAGCTCCAGCACACATACACCATCCTCTGGATATTGTCACACAATGGGAGTCGTATCCAACGGTGATAAGGTCACAAGGTCAGTAGCAGGAACAACCTTTTGTTCCTCTACTGGTGGTACAAAGGCTTCACTCCAAGCCTGTTGCACCAACTGATCAGCATATTGTTGCAACTCTTCACTCGACTCCAGAGTGGAACATCCAAGGCAGATAGTACTAACGTAGACATGCTAGGCATGTCCTCCACCTCCTCAAAGACCGGAGTATCCTCCGCATGGGCATTGTCTTCAAACAACTCGCTCGGCCAAGTGATGACCGAACTGAACTCTGCAACGGATGTCATCGTCCCTGATGTAGGCTCCGTCATCCCAACTCTAGCACTAAACTGCATTGGTAAGCGGCTCACTCATCCCTCACCGGACTGCCAACCTAGTTTGTAAGATGCTGTCTCCACCCAATAGTCGATCACGAACTCCATAAGGTATAACACAACATCTCCAACCAATACATCATAAGACTCTGCGGCTGTAACGATGACCTTGGCCCTCACCATGGAGCCATCCGTGGGATGATCTGGTCAAACTCTCACCGTTAACATCTCCCGTGTCATGTGTAGAGTTGTACCTCCTGATCCTCATAGAGATGTCTGTAGCTGGAATGGACATCTCTCCACCTCAAACTTCTTCAAACCTAGACCAATACACGCCGCATTCCCCAACATCAACGGTTAGGCTCCAGAGTCTAACAAGACCTTCTGTGGTCGATACACCTTTCTTGAAGGTGCCACCAAACAAAAGATACCACTGCTGTTGTCCAACAACACCACACCTGGTGCCAAACCAGCACGGTCAATCGCCGGTCTCGCTGGTAACTCATCTAATCTAGCAACCGCTGCTTGTCAAGTACCACTGGTAGCTATCTTGATCCTCGACTCCATGGACACGTCTACCGCCTCTCGCTGAACCACTTCAGCACTAGAGGTAACTACATCCTCGCTCTCACTAAGCGTGACCGCCAACTACCGGAGTCAAGTTGACTCCCAATGCTTTCATATCTATGGCTGAGAATAATGAGGCTCGCAAAACTGCAGTAGCCGCTCCCAATATCGAGTTCGACGTCGCATCTACAGACGTCGAGGGTTGACACGCATCACCTCCACTCTTGGATGTCGATACCTCCAACTCCACTGCACCATCGATAAATCGTTTAGGAACCATAGACGTGATCCTCAACGTCTCCGATAACGTGAATAACTGAGGAAGCCTGGCCTGTCTATCAGTCTCCTCGCATTGTGGATCCAACTCCACTGACGCACCTCGTGCCTCAGAGGCACGTACTGCACCTCGAGTCACCGCCGCAGATGCCTCAATCTGCGCCACACCTGCCATGAAGTCGAAGTCTCCTCCGTCTCCTCCATAAGACGTGGAGCTTCTGTTCCACCAGATCTCCGCTGAGCCATAGCCATACTAGCTATCCTTTGCTCCAACTACTCAATCTGAGCAGCCATACCTGTTCCTTCCGACGTAGCAGGTGGTGGACCGACTGATCTCTCAGGTGTTGGACCTCGACCTCCAGCTCGACCACCACAGCCTCCTTGAGCTCCTCCGCCTCGTCCATGATCAACCTTCCCTTGTCGTAGTTCGAGGTGGAGATCAAAACAACGGTCACTACTGTGACCTGGTCACCTGCAATGCTCACACTGCCTAAGCACCGCTTGAGACGTCCTAGACGTCTCATAACTACCTCTCCTCTGTGGATAGTCCTTCTGCTGATGAGGACCATCACACGTCCAGCAAGGACCCGCTTGCTGCTGACTAGAGAAGGACGGCATGGGCCTCTGTCCACCAGATCCTCCAACACCTCCCTGAGATCGTGACTGCTCTGCACGATCTTTACCACCACCACGCTGTTGCGTAGCTTGTGATCCTCGAGAAGAGGTGATCGCTCCATGTGGTGTCTCCTTGCTGAACCCAGCAACCACCACCCTCTCCTCCACCATGTTGAGCTCAATCCGCTTAGCGAGATCAAGGACAACCGCCAACGTCGGAGCGGTATCTCTAAGGAGAGTGGCATCTCTAACTCTCATACGCAGCTCTCTGTCTAGTATCCCATATCAGAACTGGACTGCTTGTGCTTCCGTCACCCCTTGGATAACGCTGATCAATCGTCTCATGCGAGTAAACGCCTCGCATAAGCTCTCTCCAGTCTTGCGCTGGAACTCCTGCAGACTCCTCAACTTGTCGGTCCGCACATCTTGATAGTTCTTCCTCAAACAGTGGAAAACTGAACCACATGGTTAAACCTTGGTGGTATCCCGTTCACACTACCACCTGCTCCACTACTTGTGGACGCACCGCTGGTAGTAGGTACTCCACCACCTGTGGATGTACCACTGCTACTAGCACCTAAACTCGTAGGTGCTACGCCTCCCGAAACTGCGTCAGTAGTGATAGAAACGTAGTTGGGAGACCAATGTTGTCTCCACAACTCGATCTCAACATTGTAATCTCGCCTGAACTCATGATAATCGTCCATCGACGGTCCCTCCAAGTGTTGGAACAAACCCTTCCACGCCATGAAGGGTGTAAACAGCTGTGGGTTCCGCATCTGCTACAGATCGCACCAACTGTCAAACTCCTGGATGAAGTTATCCAGCTCAATGGTACCAACTGTATCCGAGTAACGTCGAGGTCCCTTTGTGGTCCCATAGATCTCGTCCATGTCCCACAAGAACGGTGTGGCGACACTAGACTCACCATCAGAAAACGCGTTGTCTGCGTCTGACTCGTCCTCTGGAACAACCGACGACAATGGTGTAGGTAGTCGGTACCTCACCCCACTCCGCGTATACCCATTGTCCGAGAAGTCTCCACCAGAACCTCCCGAGAATTCCATGATGAGAGAATCTCGGTAACACACTCTCCAACCAGAATGTCGAAATTCCTGTCACCACCGTAACCACCACTTGCCTAACCCCCGCTCCTACTGAGCTCACTTATCTCCTACTAGGACGGTCAAGGTAAAGACAATATGTACATGCCATCACCACAGGCAACCTCTCACGGTCTGTTGGTCGTCACTCCAACCGCACCGTGAGAGAAACAAAGATAGTCTGACTGGTCCGCAACTCCAGTCTCACTACCGACAACACATTGGAGTGAACTCACTCCGGAAATCAAGCACCAACACGAGCAAACGCGGCGCACAAAGAGGAAGCAAAGTATGGAAAGGTTCCAACCACAAGAAGTCCAAACGATAACCCTCCACACTCAAACATTCACATAAAGAGAAATCCAGCCTCATCCGGATTGACGTCTCCTCTTCGGTGACCACATGCACAATATATGATCACCAACCGTCGTATCTGATACTTAAGATCACTATTAGATGTCCACACCTCTGGTAGTTCCAAAAATATCTACGTGGTAGCTCTACTAGCTCACCCAAGACAACTGCCACCAACTGTCTCCATACGTGTCTCTACGGTATAGACAAACACTACCACAACTATAGCTTCCTCCTAATACTGTGGGGTCGCCTTACCACCCCTCTAGGAACGTGCGAGAAGGTCTCCTACTACCTTAAACAAGTCCATAAGTGCTTGCACGCATCACTAGAAGACACCAAGAGCTATTGGTCTAGTGGTAAAGCCAAAGCTAAGACTACAAAGTTAAGTGTCCAAGTCCAGAAATAGTGTTGGGATGGGTGACCAGTTGGTTTTACACTTCCCACACAACTGAAACTTGCATACTTCTCTCACGCACGCCAACAAGCTGGCTTGCGACGGGCGCGGGCTCCGCTCCGCACTCTCGCACTCCGCTCTCACGTCTCCGCACTCATGCACCTCTGCTCCTCGAAGCCTCGAAGCCTCCTAACACGCACTCCACATCTCGACACTCCCGCTCATTTTCCGCTCTGCTCCGCTTGGGTAGGAGAAAAAACTCAAGTCAAACACCACAAGAAGGACGTGTATGAAGAGGACACACCCAAAACAGCAACTCGGACATCGAAATTACACTCCAAAAGGTCGAAATCTGCCAAATTGGCACTCGCATGCGGGTTTACGTCAGATTTCGGACCACCTGCGACCTTCTTCGGCTTGTAACTTCTTCGATCCTCCACCAAATTGAACGATTTTTGGTGCGTTGGAATCGTCTTCTCGGCATGCACCAACTGCACTCTTCAGCACCAGAAATTTTTGACTCACGACAACTCCACATCTGCCGACGCACTTCTGCCGACCTCAAATTGACACAAATCGACCACACCAACCCGTCGCATGAAATTCCAGCAGCGCTTCCGCACTACCTCACCACCAAATCGATCAAGAACCGGTTCAAATGACAGAAATCTTCACAGCGATCGATCACCCAACCAAAAAGAACCACTCTGTGCACGCGCGCACTTTCAAATCGAAGCTACTAACGATCTGCCCACTCCGGAGATACCACCGGCTGAAATCCGTGACCTGAAAGCTCTCAATCAGACCTCGCAATCTGAGTTCTTCAAGTAATCTGAACAGAGAAATTACCATCTCCGATCTTACAACAAAGATTACTCACAAACGGTCAAGCCAATTTTACTCTAAGCACGAAGAGAATCCGGGTTACAAAACCAACTAGACTATCCATCATAGCCTGGAGCTTGAAGGCTCAACTTGAAGAACTAAGGCCTCCAAGCCTTACCTGGGAAGTATACCCCTAGTGGGCTCTCTCACCAACTCGCCCTAACGGCACTAACGGCCTTATCGGATTCGTTACTCCGCACTCGGCCAACCTAGCCGAGGTGTCCAAACTGACATGACAACTTCTCAATCTCCCGAACCGTCTGTTAACAGATCGCATGTGCAAGCTAACCCCTTAAGCTGCTCCCTTACGTCAGTCGTTGTACGTACAAGTTTTCTCATATTATGTGAAAATCAGGTTGCGTCCTTAGTATAGAGCTAGGAGCCGCAAATACCTAGTCAGCAATAGTAAGCTAGGGCTTAGCTTGATTTCCCCTCCTTTTGAGTCTTGTAACTTCACCACTAGGCGTCCAAATGAAGTAGACGAAGTGCCCATGGAAAGCTGACAACGAGCTCTACCCATCGATAAAATGAAAGTGATGATCCGAAGTTGTGCAAAAAGTCCATAAGCTGGGGCTAGCTTGTTTTCCTCATCTTTTGAATCTCGTAAATTCTCCTCTAGGCGTCCAAATGAAGTAGACGAAGTGCCTATGGAAAGCTGACAACGAACTCTACCCATTGATGCGATGGAAGTGAAGATCCGAAGTTGTGTAAAAAGTCCATAAGCTAAGGTCTAGCTTGATTTTCTCATCTTTCGAGTCTCGTAACTTCTCCACTAAACGTCCAAATGAAGTAGACAAAGTGCCCATGGAAAGCTGACAATGAGCTCTACCCATCGATTTAATAATCAAACGTGTTAAATTATATAAAATAATTAAGATGTTTGAGAAAAAAAACAAACATATTGGAAGAACAATTTATGAATTATTAAGAACTGATATGATATCAATATATGTTATTAATTATGATAAATTATTATTTATAGTATTTAAATTTACTCTTTAATTACTACATTGTAATCAGTTTGAAATTTCTGTAAAAGACTTAGTAATCAAAGAAAATTACTGTAAACTTGTTATTACAATATAACTATAATGTATCCTTAATTTATAATTCAGTAGATCTATTTTTCTTTTATATATACATGATAAATTATTGATGTACTTATTTCAAGCAAAATTAGCATAGGCAATCATTGATTTTTGAAGTTGTTCTTTTTTATGTTGATCTCTATGAAATAAACAAGTAATTTTTGGAATTGATATATACATATATTTAGTTAATAAATTTGAAATTTCTTTCATACTACTTTCAGTAATTAAAGTGAATATATTCTAAATTGCATTTTGTTATGTAAAAGTTATATTTATTACTAAACTCTTGATATGTATTTTGACATATATTTAATAATGATTATATGATATTTTCAGTAATTAAATTGATATTAAATTATGCGAAAAAGTTGAAACATAAAGATGTAACTTATTTTTCTTCTTTAATCATAATAATGATATGTTAACATGATTGTTATATTATTTATGAATTGTATTACGGTATATGGATTCTATGTTAACACATTATGTACCACGTTCGAGTCTAGTCATCTCTAAATGTAGTGTCATTCGAGTTCAAGTCATCTCTAGATTTATTATGGTGTTCCTATGATTTAGACTCATGTTAGTGATTGAGTAAGGTTGATTTTTGTATTAGTACTACTATCATGAGGTCTAGGGCATGTCATGCAAGGAGATGTACCGAAACATGTGATAACAAATGAAGACACTTGAAAATCAATTGTACATAATAATATATACTAATGAGTATATATTATTATATATACTCATTAGTATATATATATATATGAGTTGTAATTATCCATGTCAAACACATAATGTATAACTTGTACATATAATGAAATAATTTAAACATCAGAAAAATAAAATACAATAATTACCATGATCACATAATTTTCTTCTTGATCATTTGAATAAATTTTGAAGGGCTCTGGTCTCCCATTCAATATAAATATGATTTTTATCCATGTTAGTATATTGTAAGTAATATAGGGATTATTATAATTATTTACACCATAATTTTGATATAGTAAATAAATTATACATCCGACAAACTAATCAAAGGTTAACAAAAAACAACTATATTAGTTGTATACAATGTCAATAGAAAATCTTCTGTTTGCACATGACGTATATGTTTTAAACCTAGAGTATGAATACAAGTGATCCAGAAGACTTTTTTTGCGGGTTTGCTTTCATAGAACTGGGAAATTTAATCAATATGCAAAAAATAGTTTTGGTGATTACGTAATCATCCCAACATGGAATCTGTGAAATCAAGAATCAACTTAAAGCTATTCAATAGCTTTACAAGTTATGATCCATCTTGAAACAAATTACTGAATTGAGACAAATAATTGTTGAGATGAAGATAAAAAGTTTGTTGGAGAACAACATTATTTTCTTCAAACTCTAGTACATTAGTACTTTGAGTTTATAATTCATCTTAAAACAAATTATTAACGATTGATATAGAAATGTGAAGATGAAAATTTCGGAGTTTCTTGGAGCAAAAGAGAATATTTCTTCAGACTCACAATACATTAGGGAAAAAAATGAGTATTTGCTTTCATGCTTTTAAACTCAAACTTTAGGTTTAATGATACGTTTTCCTTTTCTACAATTAGTGTAGTCCAACATGTCAAGTTGACCATGCGTTGATACATACCACCTCCTAACAGGTCCAAGTTAACATCATGATGAAGGATACTTCTCATCATTTCGTAGTACATATGAGGTATGGTTTTTGGAGGTACCTTTTTTTTGTGAGAAGTGATTCGATATATCTTCTTGTGTTGTTATCTATTTATGTGTCATCGGGCTTTATCTTGACCTGAGCATTGAGGAATTGCATAATATCCTTGCTTGATCAACTTCACGAACTTTTGCTCCCTATATATTATCTGGAACGTTATAAATGTTATATAGAAAATCTATACTAAACTTTAACAAAAATCACAATTTAATTAAATTATTATATATTACTCATTATGATAACAGCGAGGACATCAGTGAAAAATCCATAATTGAAGTGCAGGGCACACACTTTTAGAGACACAAGTGCGAAGATCTACTAAAATAAGCAAATATATTGATCCACTCATTAGTTTATCATCTAACTGTTCGCGTCAGAAGGGTTAGGTGAAAAATTAATGTTAAGCTTGCAGGCCTCTTCCATCTTCGAACGTAAGAGAGTTGAATAACTATATAGCGCCATAGACATGTATGCTGCAGAAAATAGCTTCTATTATAGCATGTGAAGAGTAAATGATTCGATTAACTGTCAATAAAGTCTAAAAATTGTAGAAATACATACCTCTGACTGTGACGTCCAAAGTCAGAGGTGTTGGATCGATAATGAGATAACAATTTGTGTGTATTTTCGACAACAGTTTATATAATGCATATAACTATCCATGTTTATCTTTTACTTCATAAATATCACAAAATGTATCTTTTCCTATATGATTGGGATTAAATTGTTTAGATTCACTTTCAGCTTTGTGTTGGTGTCAGGATAATTGTCCCTTGTGTTTCTCTATAAGTTTTGTTGATCGATTTATGTACGTTCTGATATCTTGATTCTTTTCTTGATCATATGCTCGATGGATGTCAACAGCTTGATGTGTATCTTCAAGTTTTGCGCTACATGTGGCGTAGCTTAGTAACAACACAATATTTATGTACCTAAGAACAATATCTCTTGCTTGTCATGTTCCTTTTTGTCCTTACATCTTCGTCAACTAATATTGGCATCCGACTTGTTGGAGAGATGTTACAGTAGTGCATTAATAATTAATAAATATTAATAAATCAATTTATCATAGTTATGTTTTCATGGATGTTTTGGTTATTAATGGTTATGTGTTGTCCTCCAATTAAATATTTTCCAAGTGATAGAATACAACAATACGATAAATCAAACACCTTGATTACAACTGGCATGAGATTAGTAGGTTCTGAAATATATACCATATGTGTATATTTCATACAGATATACATATTATATATATTTATTCATAGCAAAGTGATAATATGTATATATATATTTTTTATATTATAACTTTTCTATATATTATATTCAATATATTGTTCAGAGCCTACAAATATAATGTCCGTTTTAATCAATGTGTCTGATTTATTGCACTTTTTATACTATCACGCATAAAATATTTAATCGTAGGTAAAAAGTAACCATATTATAAATCTCTTGCATGATTATAAAATCAGACATTTTGACATTGATCTTCGAATAAAAAACTAGTTTTAGATGAAGATAGTGTACGTATATTATGTTAAAGTTGAGTGTTGAATCACATATGCTCTATCACTTATCTCGTCACGCATATAGGATTGTATTCTCTAATGACCTCAGAACAAGAATTTGACATTTTCAAAACTTTGAAATTATTATTATGCAACAAATACACGATAGATAAAACAGTACAATATATATAAATAGATATTGTTTACAGTCATTCTTAGCCTCGGGTCTTACTCTCAAGAGGTGGCTGAGGATGTCTGAGGGATTTATGAGTCTTTCTCCTAGGGTGAACGCGGGAGATCGTAATATGATTACAAATCATCTCTTCCCTCAAGATTTTGTCCGTCCTTTTGCAACCACCTATGGTAAACTCATGCCAGTAATCAGAATTAATAAGTTTTATTTCTTAATTATACAAACCTTTCTTTGTGGTGATATGTGATTTTTTATCACAACAACTATTTGATATGTAGTCAATACTTAACTTGTAATAAATCTCTGTACATGTGATAAGAAAACAAACATTCATCACCTTGTATGAGTTGAACAAGAGAAAGATGAGATAAAGACATTGAAAGGCTGTTCCTAATGGATTAAAGGTTCAGTGGATATATAAAATCAAAGTATAGTCACTATTTACAAAGGATTAATACATGTCGTACGTGGTTTAGGAAAACTACCAAATTTTAGATAATTTCCAGATGCATTGTACAAGTATTTAAAATCATGCTTAACTTCGAGCCTCCCAAAGGATTATAGCAAAACAGCAGAGTTATAGTAATAAACACTTTTATGCCTCAAATCACACACAAAAGTATGTACATTTCCCTCAATGGACAGCCTTATGTTACTTTGCGGTTCTCTGGTTTATAATCTAATCATTTTTTGGAGGATAATTGGCCATTCGGAGTGGATAATGATTTCTGTATTCAAACTTGTATGTTCTTTTGGAATTTTCCAGGTGGTAGATATTGGAAATATTCGGTATGTACTCGCCGACAAACTTGCAAGGCAAGGACACGAAATATATATATTGCAGTGCTCGTGAAAAATGGAAAATTTCCGGTTGAAGGCAAAGCATATCGGCAATTGTTGAAAATTTTACCAGATTTACACTACAAAGATATTTGTTGTTCGGAAAATTTCCGACAAAATTTTGGTCCAACACCGGCAATTTTCGAAAAGTAACGGAAGTCACTACTATAAAAACCGGAAGTCCCCGACCCGGCCATATTCCGGCTCTATATAATATTATTATATAGAGCCGGAACTTGAAGAGAGTAGAGGTCACAAATTCGCATTTCTCATTTCCAACTCGGTCCAATCAATTCACGGCTACTAATATACTTTATAATGGAAGTCATTACTTCGTAAAGGACAAAGACACGTGCCGAACTGCAGCCGTGGTACGGTTGTTGGAAAGTGGACGGCGTAACCTGGGGACGCCGTCTCTTCACTCCCAGTCATCGTTTGTGCACATCGTCTCATAGTCGTCGATTCGATGAAGTTCATAGGAGCTCATATCGAGTCATACATGGTCTTCTTCAGTTAGAGTAAGGAAAGTCCGAGCCACCATATTCTGGAAGTTATGTACGCAAAGTTCCAAAGTTAAACTTCATACCAGTTTTTTGCTCCTTTGGAATAAC
The DNA here is from genome assembly GCA_036924285.1 of Asterella californica. Lineage (NCBI taxonomy): Eukaryota > Viridiplantae > Streptophyta > Marchantiopsida > Marchantiales > Aytoniaceae > Asterella > Asterella californica. The sequence continues at coordinate 3,891,886 of JAYKYS010000013.1, forward strand.
CCTATAAGATTCATATTATAATCCCTTCGAACAACCTTCTCTTCTCTTCCTCATCATCACATTTGTTGTGCTATATGGTTTTTGGAAACAAGCCCGATTATATCATGGGCAAGAAGAGGCAGGCCCCGTTCCTGTCCCTCAGTTCGCACCACGGAGCAAAGAGTGTTAAGGGTGGACGCGGTAAGAAGCTCGAGTGGTAGCGGATAGAGGAACGTTCTTCGGGAAGTAAAGCTTCCACTAGCAACGAAGACACACCAGGTGGGAAGAGGTCGAAGCAACTGAAGACTTTCCGCTGCGCGACGCACTGTACTCGGTCGGAGTCGGTCGAAAGTGAGTTCAGAATAGAGGAGTGAGGTTCTTGGTTGCTTTAGTTCTCGGTTAGGTCCTGTGACGTGCAACGAGAGTAGCCTGTCGACAGTGTCCTGCCCCGCCTGACCTTGGGTCCCCTCCCCTCCCCTCCCCTCCCCTCCGCGAAGGAGCGAGCAACCCTTCGGACAGACAATACACGGACCGACAGAGGAAGACGAGACTGACCGGCCGAGAGAGAGGGAAGGAGAGAGAGAGTTAGGAGGGGGAGAAGGAGGTAGAATCCGATCGATTGCATTTTCGATCAAAAGAACACCACACAGGAAGAAAATTTGAGGAAATTTGAACCAGCAGGTGTTGGAGAAGACGAAGGAATAGAAGATCGCCGGGAAGGCGGTTGAGACTCGAGGGGAGGGCAAAAAAGCGCGCCTTAAGGCGCTGAGTATAATACGCCCGGCCATCGATGGTGGTAAGGGCTTTGTCACCTCGTGTTCATCACGAGGTAGGACTACCAAGAGAGAAATTTGCACCGGCTTCTCCTGATAGGGGAGTCAGTGGAAGCACCAGTGCTGTTGCTAGTTTGTCACAGCACGGGCCGGACGGCGGCACGATGACAGTGGTGAGCACAGCCAGCGGTTTGCTTGCTATGCTGCGGGAGCATCATCCCGTCCTCAAGCTGCATGCGCTCAACAATCTCAATGCCTTCGTCGACCACTTTTGGCCCGAAGTCTCCACCAATATTTCTGCCATGTACGTGGATCTGCTTCTTGTTCATCGTTAGGTCGAGGCTTTTTCAGTTTTCTTGTTTTTCAAGCTACTTATGTATGGTTTATTTGTTTGTTGGTGTTGCGTTCTGAGAATGTCTGTTTGACAATGCCAATTTTTGGTCTTGTGCGAGGTGGACAGTGAGAGTCTCTACGAGGATGAGACTTTCGATCAGAGACAACTGGCGGCATTGGTGGCGTCTAAGGTCAGTGATGAATTTTGGGAAGAAGAACTTTGCTAAGCCCTAATCTCCCAGTGCGATCCATTAGAAGAAACTACGAACAGTTTTAGGTCAAGGGACATAGATTTGTAGCTAGGGTTTATTTGTTTCTTATGGTCCTCAACCTGGGAAGATTTGTTGGATTTTATGGTGCAGGTCTTCTATTACCTTGGGGAGTTGAACGACTCTCTCATTTATGCATTGGGTGCGGGACCGTTGTTTGACGTCACCGAGGAAACGGAGTATGTGCAGACTTTGGTTGGTGAGTAAATGTATAGCTGCCGTTCCATCTCGCTGTTTATAATTGTACTCAGTTATCGTCGTGAGATGGTGTCTTCTTCAGTTAGGAACTTTGGACTATTTTTAAGTAGTTTGCGTAGGGTTTTGGTTGACGAATCTCGTCTTGTATGGGAAAACCTAACGTTCAGTTTCTTAATTTCTCTTTGTTCTGTTTGTGGGAGGAAAGCCAAGTGCATTGATGAATATATCTCTCTAAGCGTGAAAGCTTCTGAGTCAATTGAGGAGTCCCCACCATTGGATCCACGGCTTCTGGCAATTGTGGAAAAAATGCTGGATAAGTACGTTCACTCATCCGTTAGCTTGAATATTTATGTGAGACAAGAGATGTTTTCGCCACAAAATTTCTTTTTTCGTAGACTGTATTTTAGTCCATCATCTTTACTTGCCCCTGAAATGATATTTCGGTTCCTTATCAGCAGTCCATCAGGCGGGTGTGAGTAACACATGGGGGTGGTATATGTCTGGTTTTCCTGCAGATGCATGGCTGACGGGAAGTTTCAGCAGGCGGTGGGGATAGCTCTGGAGTGTAGGAGACTAGATAAGCTGGAAGAAGCAATTATAAAAAGTGAAAATCTACCATCGTTACTGGCTTACACTCTCCGTATTTCACAAACTTTTGTGACCAAGCGAGAGTTTCGTCACGCGGTAAGTCTCTTGCAATTTATGTTGCAGATTTTAAAGTGTTGTTGCTGTTATCACTTAGCAGAACAATATGCTTACATCTTTAACGGGGTTTTCCGTTGTGTTTACAGGTGTTACGACTCCTCGTTAGAATTTATCAGAGTCAGCAGTCTCCCGATTATTTGAGCATTTCCCAGTGTTTGATGTTTCTGGACGATCCAGGCACTGTTGCTACGATACTGGATGAGCTCATCAAAGGAGACAAAGTAAGTTACAGGTTGTTGAACCCATGTTATACCATGTTTTCGTGCGCTCCACCTTAAGAGCAGCTATCTGGGTCTTGCTCCACGGAGTCTTCCTTCGAGTGTGTGTGTAATGTTTCGGGATATCCCCTCTAACAGTTTTCTGTTCTGTTTTCCAGGTCGATGCTCTGTCTGCCTACCAGGTGGCCTTTGATCTTTTCGAAAACGAGTATCAGTTGTTTCTTCTGCAAGTAAGAGATCGCCTTCCGGAAGTCAGAGGATCGAGTTCTCTTGATGTTGCTGGAAGTGGAGCACCTGTCACCGCCCCTGCCGCCGCCCCTGTAGCTTCTCCTCCGCAGCCGGTCGCCGTTACAGCGGACAGTGGGGCCACTGCGGACAGTGGCCCCACCGCCATGGACACGTCCGAAGAACCTTCCGAAAGGACTCCGCTTTTACCTCGTGAACCTCAACCGGTTCAACCAACACCGTCAACCCAGCTTGCCCAACCAGGTCATGTAGCTCAGCCACAAGAGCCCACTGTGGCCGCGGAAGAGGTTGCAGAATCTTCTGAAATGTCCACCTATGCTCATAGGCTCACAAGGTTGAAAGGAATTTTGTCGGGCGAAACACCAATCAATTTGACGCTTCAGTTTTTGTACAGCAACAATAGGTGCGCGATAACCTCTTTTCGTCGTAGTTTTCTGCAAGTGCGTTGTTTTCAGCCTGTGCTTTGTCCCTCGTGTTTAAGAATTGGCAATGCGGTCTAGATGATCTTTGGAGATACGCAGGCTGGCCTTTCTTTTGAGGTTGTAGGTCCGGTACTTAGCTTAAAGTTAAATACCTTCGAATACTTCACGTATCTCAGTAGGCATATCCTTATCTCAAGTGTATCTGGCTATTCTTGCGTTTGCTGCTATTCAGTGTACCAACATTTGTCGGACCTGCATTTCCTGTGCTCTTAACCCCACGCTGTGGGTGCATGACATGTGCAGGTCGGACCTTCTAATTCTGAAAACCATTAAACAAACAGTCGAGCTCCGAAACAGTGTCTGCCATAGTGCCACTATCTATTCCAACGCACTCATGCACGCCGGAACGACTGTTGACACATTCCTGCGGGATAACCTTGTGAGTGTTTGTGTTTATGTCGAATTCTACATCAGGGGTTGTATCTCCAGTTGGTCCATGGTTCCTTTTCTTGCTCCTCTATTTTGTGTGTATTACGTTTGCATATTTAAACTTAATGTCTACCTGATTCCAGGACTGGCTTAGCCGCGCGACGAATTGGGCAAAGTTTAGTGCCACAGCAGGTCTTGGTGTCATTCATCGTGGTCACCTTCAACAGGGGCGCTCTTTAATGGCTCCTTATCTACCCCAGAATGGGACAGGTGGTGCCAGCCCCTACTCAGAGGGTGGGGCCCTGTACGCTCTTGGACTTATCCACGCTAACCACGGAGAAGGCATTAAGCAGTTTTTACTTGAAAGTCTGAGAAACACCAATAACGAGGTTAGTTGTCCCTTAATCTATACAGACTGATTTCTTCCGAACTTTCTCTCTTCCACTGAGATTCTAGTCAGATGCGGGGGGTTACTGAATGGGCTACATTATGTTTGGAGAAGTGTGAGCTTACGCGATAAGTCTGTTCTGTATTTTGCAGGTTATTCAGCACGGTGCATGTCTAGGTTTGGGTTTGGCAGCTCTTGGTACGGCGGATGAGGAGATTTATGAGGACGTGAAAAATGTTCTTTACACAGACAGTGCAGTTGCTGGAGAAGCTGCAGGAATTGCAATGGGACTTCTTATGGTTGGAACTGCTAGTGAAAAGGCTGGAGAGATGCTTGCATATGCCCACGAAACTCAGCATGAAAAGATTATCAGGTCTGATATCGAAGTTGATTAATAACTGCCTGCTTATATCTTTTCATCGGATATCTGACCTGATTTTATGTGAGCTTAACTAGACGCTCCTAATACTTCTGGATACGGATGATCTTGTTTCAGGGGTCTGGCGCTAGGAATTGCTTTGGTAGTCTATGGCCAGGAGGAAGAAGCTGACACGTTGATTGAGCAGATGACTAGAGACCAAGACCCTATTTTACGTTACGGGGGTATGTACGCGCTCGCTCTGGCTTACAGGGGCACTGCCAATAACAGTGCTATCCGTCGGCTTCTGCACTTCGCGGTATCCGATGTTAGTGATGACGTGCGGAGGACTGCCGTTTTGGCTTTGGGATTTGTTCTTTGTTCTGAACCGGAACAGGTCCGTATTCTCGCACATTTGCTTGAATTGCTCTTACGTTGTCTATAGAAATTGTTTAGTAAAGTGCTGGAATTCCTGTATCGCCGAACAGCGTTTCTTATCAGGACTAGAAAAGCGTTACTGAAGTCACCTTCAGTAATCAGACACTGCACCAATCACACAGGGCGGAGTTCAATCTCGGAGCCTGCTTAAAGAATGATCACGTATTCTGATGAAGTTCCTTTTTCTTGCAGACTCCTCGAATTGTGTCCTTGCTGTCGGAGTCTTACAATGCCCATGTGAGATATGGCGCAGCAATGGCCGTGGGGATCTCATGTGCTGGGACTGCTTCCAGCGAAGCGATTTCCCTGCTGGAGCCTTTGACATCAGACGCAGTAGACTTTGTGCGGCAGGGAGCTCTTATCGCCATGGCTATGGTTTTGATGCAAACCACTGAGGCACGAGATCCTCATGTCGGCGCTTTCAGGTGTTTACGGAATACCCTAGATCCATACTTAATTTTTGGGAAGTGCTAACATCTGCAGTTGTCCTGTCGTCTCCAGAAAGAATGGTTCTTGTTTACGCACTTGCCTTGGAGTTCGGAAAGCCTAGCGGAAACGATCATAATCTTTTAACTCATCTACTCGTGTGTCAATGCAGGCGGCAGTTAGAGAAAATTATTCTGGACAAACATGAGGACACGATGAGCAAAATGGGTGCAATTTTGGCACAGGGAATCCTGGATGCAGGTGGTCGTAACGTTACGATCATGCTTCAGTCAAGATCTGGCCATGATCGAATGACTGCTGTCGTAGGCATGGCCGTATTTAGCCAGTTCTGGTACTGGTATCCCCTTATTTACTTCGTAAGCTTGTCGTTCGCTCCAACCGCATTCATTGGCCTCAATCATGAATTGAGAATGCCCAAATTCGACTTTATTTCAGATATCCGGCCTTCAGTGTTTGCTTACCCTCCTTCCATAGCGCCACCTACTACCGCTTCTGCTGTGAAGTTCCCAACAGCGGTGCTATCCACATCAGCACGTGCGAAGGCTAGGCAAAAGAAGGAAGCAGCTGGGAAGGGTCCGGCTCCTGGAGGAAGTTCACCGGGGCGCGATGTAGGATCCAGCGGAGAAGGAAGTGCCGACTTCAACGAGTCAACTTCATCTGGAAAAGATGGAACCGCGATGGAGGTAATTTTTAATTTCCCCACTGGATTAATCCGAGAAAGAGTCGCGACTTCTTTCAGTTGTTTGGGGGTTTCTTAGTGAGTTTGATATCAGGGTTGCTTAGTTTGCTTCAGGAGTGTTCTTCTGAGACGAGGAAGTGAGCTATATTTTCAAACATAGCTATACTTTTGTTGGGAGAATTGCTTGTAACCTCTACCTTCTTCATGGTGTTGTAAATGTTGGCTCGATTATTCCCATATGCCTCCTGTTCGCTTCTCCAGTTGATGTACTTTGTGTTTCTGTATGTTTATGTTGTCATTTTCGAGAGAACTTGCCCTTCATGTTCTCTGTTTTCCGACTTATCGCTCTATATTACAGTTATAGGTGCTCTCTCGCTCAGATCGTTAGGCATCGCAATTTGTACTTGTCTTCTGTCTTACGGCTACCTGGGGAAACCTACTACTTACAGCTACCCTTTTGGAAATGTGCTTTCCCTGCACATTTCCCCTCGGTTATATACATATTCGCTGACTTCGCAAACCAAGTTAGCTTACATGTTACCACTCTTTTTTACTCACTTTGTACTTGCATGGGTTCTAAGCTATTTGGGGGTTACCTAAGTGTGCGGGGGAAGTTACTGTTTTCTCAGAAAGCTGCTTTACCCGTGTACCAATATATATTTCCAACCACTACTTGGCCGTGAAACCTCACATATGTGATCAAAGATTGCTTACTTTATCGGTGGCGGTGGCTATGATGCTAGAGATAAGTAGTTGTGACTATCCTTTTCCTGTAGTCGTGTGTGTATGAATTGAATTTCTACCACCACTTCTTATTTGGGCAAGGAACACACCTGTTATATCTCAGTGAGATATGTGTATGCTGACGTAGAATCGTGCTGCTCCACATGCCCTAACATTCGATGAGGCATCTGCAGGTGGAAACTGGCCCAGAGAAGAAAGCTACGGAATCAAATTCAGAAGTCTTGAGTAACCCTGCACGAGTGGTTCCAGCACAAGAAAAGTACATCAAGTTCAGAGAAGACAGTCGATACGTCCCCGTGAAGAGGTCTCGACCATCAGGGTTCGTTATGCTAAAGGATCTAGAGCCAACAGAACCCGTGGAGTTGGTGTCCACCGATACCCCCATCTCGGCAGGGGCCCCTGGCGCTACACCTGGTGCAGCAGGAGCAGCATCATCAGCAGCAGCCGCCAATGCACCTCCGTCTGCGATGGGAGCTGATGAGTGGGATCCCCAACCACCTGAGTCCTTTGAGTACATTCCTTAGAAGATTGTTGCAACGGTCAGCATGGATGCCAATGGAGAGTCCCCGTTTGGCACACACTAATGCGATCTAAAGGCCACAGAAGAAATGTCAAAGTCCATTACGTCTTGAAGGACTTGTGTACGGGTAGAAAGCTTCGAGGCCTTGTAAGTGACCTGATTCACGGTGATAAGGCCCACTGCTAATCTCCAACGTTGGGTTGTTGACTCAGTCTGGCCGCCTATTACTTTGTGTATCATTCATTTTCTGATTCAAGAAAAGAGTCGAGTAGTTCCAGTTTCACGCGTAAGGCTAAGCCTTGAAGGAATGTCCAGGGAGAAGTATTTTGCGCCCAATTGTTTATGGTCTTTCTTTCACGTGTTTTTCCTTCCGATCTTCTAGCTCTTTTCTTGAACTCCTTGAAGAATATCTTTCTTCCTAATCTGCCCTTGAGGGCAGGAAATGAATCTCCTTACGTCACTTGATTTGCTCTACGAGTGGGTTCCTTGGTTCCAAGTCTCAGTGTGCGCGACTTGAAACGGGCAAGTTGCTCTTTAACCGCATCCTGCGTGTTAATGGAGGGGATTTAGAAGTGCAAGGTCCTTTGAGGCCCAGGTCGCTGCTTTCCCATCTGGATCGCTACGTCCGGATAGAGTTGCGGGCGAGACCTGCACTCTTTCTCCCGATAGTGTCATCCCTTTGTATTTTTGATGTTCACAGCATGTATAGTTCGGCCGCTGTGGCCGGGGTGGGTCCAACTTTGTTTTATGACAAGGGAAAATGAATTTATGGAAAGATTTCATGGTCGGCTTTATCTGAAGCCTCTGTGGTGCAGTGAGTTTGCAATCTTCAGGATGTTCATCCTCTTGGACTTTTCCTCACACAGCAATAAATCAATTTTGCGGCCTAAGTTGTATCCTCGGTATCAGTACTCGATGAAGATTACCGCCTAATCATCTGGACGTAGAACCAACCTTAAGATTCTAGGAGCCTTACTTATTTTGGGTTTCCTTATCTTTATTGTTTTGGTTTCAACCATCAGTTCGGATGAGAATGAGTGAGCTTTTCGTTGCCATGCTTCTTGTTTGAGGACCATAACTGTCTCATCATCCAGATCGAGGCAGGTTAGTAGAGTTTGTTATGATGTAGTGTCTGGAAATTGTCTAGGCTGAAGTATCCCACGAGCGAGCTTACACACACTATTTTTTCCGCAGTCGGTAGGTTTTACCGCCTCTCGGCTTCGGGGCATTGATGGAGGGTAAATTAGTGCTTTTTTTATTTCCAGAGAGGGATAAAGTAAACAAACCTTTTGGTGCAACTTATCGTTCAACGTTTTTCTTAATCTCAGTTACAACATTGCTGGTTACAGTAAAACGAGTCAAGGAAAGTAAATCATTTACGGGTTCTTATTCACGGATCAAAAGCTGATGGTGAACATGTCTGGGAGAAGTTCTTTGCGAAGAGAAAACACAAAAAGCTTGGTTTGTAATCTGAGTCACCTCAAACGCTATACTGTGCAGGAGGGATGGTGTTCAGACCGAATAGTTGATTAGCCTACTTGGAGGTGTGCTACTGTAAAGCGCTGTCACCATGTAAAGATTGATTGGAGGTCTATGTTAATTTGCACGGGACGAGATTCTATTTAGAGATGGAGTGTATTGTAATTGTTTTGAACGGAATGTTTAGGTGTCTCGGAATGACAGTCGCTTGCTCGGGTTTGTGCATGTCTATGACGGCTGGTTCTCAGTTTGCAAATTGCACGTGACGGTGTATGGTGATGAGCTCATAAGCGGATTATGATCGTAGCTTTGAGGATCCCACCTGATATGAGCCTACTTGAGCTCATAGGCTGATTATGAGGTGAGTCTGAAAACTCCACATGATGATTGGTTTAACATGCGTATTTCGGTCCTTCGGAAATGCGTACTAGAGCACATTCTGGCTTTGGGATCATATTGGCGCACTAGATTTAGGTTAAAGGGTTGCACACGAATGTCGGCGTAATTTTCCAGCTAAAGAAGCGCATCTTCTCTTCTATTTGTCCGAGTTTCCTTTTCAAACTGAGCGCAAATACTTGTATTGTGAGAGATGACTTTAACATTTGAAGCGAAGGAGCAGATGACCTTTGAGTTTGCACATCTAAGTTATGTGAGGTAGTGTAAGTTGTAAAGTTGCTCTTGGTATTGTGAAATAGATTTTATATCTGTTGAGTTGGATCTTTAAAAGCAACTACCAACTCCATGTTTGCAGAACAGTTTAAAAAGAGAATCTCATGGTCTTGCGTAAGAGTCTCTTCAGTCTCTTGTCAAACTGCTGTAACTTGTTACGTTCTTGTGCACCTGCCATAATTTATGAAGCGTTTGAGTTTAAAATGAAGTTGATATATATACCTATCTAAATAAGCGACCTTTTAAGGTACCCGATCTCGGGTATTGTGTAGAATACCCTGTCCATTACCACTAAAGGTCTAGATCCATCGGATGTAGACCCAGTAAACCATACCACAGGTTAGTAAGAGAGTGACAGTAGAATTCAGTTCAATCCACTCCAGAACCTAAGATCTGTTAACTAAACGTAGACTTAAAATTGTATATATAGTTTATATTCTCCTCTAAACACTCCCTATTTTCCTTTTAGAAACCATATTTTTGCATCCTATGATCTCTAAACCCTATAGAGATCATAGGATGCAAATAATGCCTTAATTAAGTAAATATTAGTTCCTACATGCGTCTCGTAAAGATTTATGGCTCATGGGCCTACTCATCTTTATGTGGGCGACGGTAAGGGAACTTTCCTTTTTTGGTTAAGTTTGGATGCTTACTTGATTCTCGTCGTGAACCTGATTTCTGATCAAAACATGTAAAGGAGGTTTCTATATGTGGCCGTTTTCTCCATGTAGATATCGTATTTGGCGCTTTCTGACGCAGTAGCAGTTATGTATTTTGTGACACTAGTTCTCTTCGTAATGGATCTAAAAGCATATAATAGACTCGATAATAGATTCTCTGATCTAGTTTTAGGGTTTAATATTCGCTGTACACCTGTTAATGCTCAAGAAATAATGTAATCCTGTAAGAGCTTTTTAATGGATCGGGTCCATTTATCTTTGAAAAAGAAACTAAAAAAAAAAAACAATTAAAAAAGCTATAGTTCTTTATTCACTTTAGGATTAAATTGTCTCAATTACAATTCCAATGTTATATAGACTTAAACTATGAGAATGTAACTAACTGAAATACAACGTAGTCGCTTGAAGTTGTTCTGTTCGAGATGCTGCACATGCATGCACGATCATGCAAGCTCCAACTGATATTCTTGTGTGTAGAAGCTGTGGTGGACTTTTCGTGATTAACTTTAACGGTGCGGAGATAGTGTCTCAAATTTTTGTTCTATGAGGATTCCATATGAGGTTTGATACGCGAGAGTATTGTTTGAATCAAGTACCATACGAAGGATTTAAAATTGAAAATTTTCAGTAGTTTCTTGAAAGCAAACGAATCGTTCTCGGGTGTCATTTTGCCCAGGCATTGATATTGATGTATTCATCGACTAGCTTTGCTGGAGCTGACACCATGAAATTGCTTAGAAACAGATAGTGATCAGTTTTGCAATATTTTACCATTTGAGTAAGCTATTACTGAAGATATAGTATAAAAAGGTACTCACATTACAGTTTTAGGATAAAAAGGTACTCACAGGTTACATGATAATTTTAACTATCCTTGGATGTAGATGAAGTGTTAGTGTATTCATTTCGATTATTAGCTCCTAAACATATTTCTAGAAAACAAAAACTGAATCCTTTAGATAAATGATTTCTATGATGTAAGATACAATATTGGTAGAAACAGAGGGTCTAAAATTCATTCATCCCTTTGGAACAACCCAAGGACCAAACCAGTCACAGTTATTGAATGAAGTTGATGATCACTGGAGGAATGTGTTGTGCCACCTGCAAACCGGTCATCAACTGACCTGCTAACTCAACATCAGTAGGTGTCCATGTTTAAAGGGCCTGTTTGTTGTGACGAATGACTTGAACTTCCAACAGAAATCTACTTGAGATCTACCAAGATCGAACTTGAAACCACCCCTTCAGCATCACCCTCATTAATGTCCTTGCCGGTTGCAGGTTGCAAGGGAAAAAGTTGGCTCACTGCAACTGGAGATAGCGATGAAAGATGAAGATCTGCCAACAAAATGATAAAGAGAATTTGCAGCGAATTGACTGTCCTTCTTTGATCCATTCTAGTTTGATCTCATGAACAAGTAATATGAAGAGGGACCCACGGAATCTCGAATCTGCCAAGGACAGGGATCGACAAGACGTAAGAGGACGCAAGAGGATTCAAGGAAGGCAACGTTTGGCATGGGGTTTCCACAAACTGTTTCGTAAACCAAACAAATAAATCTCTGTTTGTCTCTGAGTCATTTAAACAGACTAACATGGACATGACTTGAACAAAGTATCACCCACTTTATCCCACGTCGAAAAGGTCTGACAATGTTTATGCTGGTTACATTTCTAGAGGTCCCACTCGATGGATGCTCAGCTTGGTGTGGTAAGTCTCTACACATAGAACCCTGCTCGTTTTTAAAGCACTTTTTGCCTTTGCTAGCATCATGCCCTTAAAAACTAGATACAATCTAATGACGTGTTCAGTGCCTTAATCTTGTAAATCCTTATGGCCAAAATGTTTAAACTGAACCGTTACGCAGTAAAGTTCTAAAAGTTTTAGCCACGTCTCATACGTTCCTGATAATCAAACCCACTCGGTTATTTAAAAACCATAAGAGTTTTATGGTACGAAGATCCCATCATAAGCTACCGGGGCGTTAGCCGAGAGTACCTTCTAAGGGCACATCCGTACATATCTTAGTGTCGTTTATTTTTCTCGATGCTAGGGTTGGTGATAAAGCTGAAGATCGCACATGTCAGTTTATGAATTTCCATTAGAATGGAGAAGAGAACATTCACGAAATTAGTCGATTCGTAGAAGATCCTCTTGGGTAGCATTTCCAGGTTTTTGTTCTCAGTGGAGACGTTTGATATGCACACGTGTCAGTGTAATCTACTGATCTTCTGTCATTGTTGAGGTAGAAGCTTATGGTGTCATTCATGTTAGTTAGCACACGAGTGCTTAGTATCAAACCGAGTATCGAGTATCGATGGGGTCTTTGCATCCGTTGGCTATTCATTGCGTCGCGTGTTTTCCCTTAGTATCAAACCTCCAAACTGCAACTGTTTTCTTGTCTGTTTCAGGAAAAAACAAAAGTCAGGTTCCAGTCGCATCAGTTATCTCATGTTTGTGGAGTGGAAACCTATGCATTACCAAACCGACTAATCTGCTTCGGATTTAGAGAAAAACTGATAAACTACTAATCTACAGATAGCGAGGCTTAGCGCCGATGTTCTTTCTCCCTTCGGGGTGTCGGTTGCTTGGCTCTTCGGGTCCCTCTTTCCATCCGTTGTACGGCTTGATGAGGTCTTTCCATCCGTTCGTTATTCTTTGCATCGCTTTGCTGATAAACTACTATTTGCAACTAAGTAATAGATGTGTTTCAAACGAGAGGTTCACCTTGACTAACAGCACGCTTACTAACTGTGCTAAGGGGCTGTGAATACTATACAGTCAGAAATCATTATATCACACATACGGTATAGTCACAAACACCAAAAACACACTTTCTTTGAAAACCAAACTTTCCTTTGTAATAGTCTCTCGTTATTTTAACTATCACATTGTTTATACTCTCATATTTGAGTCACTGAAAACAGAAACATATGAATAGCTGTACACTAAAATAGAGTTAAAAACAATAATAGTTCCGAAGTGATTAAACATGATTAGATTAGGCCGCAGCCAGTGCACGTTGCATCCTCTTGCTGATTAAACACGTATAGTAAAAAGTTGCTACGCTTGCAGTGACATTGCAGAACTATACATTTGTTTTAAAATGATGTTAATTATTCACATCTAACTAAAGAAATGCAAAACCTCTCCTTGCTCGCAGACAACAAGAATTTCCCACCTTGCTTTTTGATTTTTTGTTTGGTACTGAATTCGAAACAATCGACGGTTAGCTATGCAAATGCATAACAGAAAAAGAAAAAGAATGGAGAACGACTATAACGAGGTTCTGTTATACAGTAATTTGTGTTGATCGTGCATGTCAAGGGTTGTTTGGTATTAACTGATCTTTTTGACTAATCTTGTGTTATTGAGATTACTTATAAGATAGTGCATTACCCGCAATGTGCTTACGAGCATAAGCACACTGCCTGAGAGCATGGCTTGCGTTTTCCGTCAGTGGTCGGGGTGAAAACTTTCCAGAACCGGAAGTTATCTGAGAGCAATGAACAGGAGCCGGATTATTTTAATTAATTATTCATCTTTTTAGTTTTTCTAAATAATAATTTATCGTCTTCTACAACTTTTACCTGCAAAAAATCTGATTAATCATCACTTCAACTCGACTTTTCAGAATTCCAACCGGTTTAGAATACAGAGAATGCCGGTTAGCTCCGAGAATGCTACCTGTAGACTAAGCACACGTCGAGTAGTGCATTAGTCTACATAGAACACTTCTTACAAATTTTTGTTCATGCTCGTGACATTACACTACGAGATGAAAATTTCACCAAAACTTTACGCATTTCTGATAATCGCATCTCCACGGTTTTAAGCAGAAAGTACTCCTCCAAGGTTCATCAGGTACCACATGTAGCATATTTCCCTCGTGAAATTTGGGATCACCCGAGAAAGTGCTACTGAAAAGCAGAGGCAATGAGAGAACGCACCTTGGAAAATGAAAGTCCAAGCCTCTGGTGGCTCCTCACCTCGAAATGATAACTCCACTCTTTCGGACCAGATCCTGATAAAAACACTTAGTCTAGTAGTGGAAAGAGTCCCTTAGCAAGGTGATCTCTCTATAGTTCGTTGGTTTTGTTTATTGTTTATTTAGTTTTTGGAACGAGAAGGAAAAAACTTCATCCAGTGATTGTAGGGAAACAACAAAGCATGATCTAATTCATGACCCCTTTATAGTTGCTTGGATCTTCCAGTTCTTCTTGATTTCAAAAAGGTGTCTCAATCAAACACTAGATTTTCAGCATAAGTTAAAGAACCCTCGTAGCGAAGAAGTAAACTTGAGAACTTCTTGGTGATTTTCATTCCGTCAAACAAACAAAAGGATGTTTCAGATAAATGTTGATGTGAATTTTGCACGCGTGATGTGAGGTGTATGAACTGTCGTAAAGATCAGTTTTATTCGTTTATATAGAAAGCATGAAGAAAGCAATAGGCTTGGTTCGTCGTTGAACGAACCAAGCCCTTCTAAACTCATAGTCAAGTTACATGAATTTTATTATGATTTAGATTCAAATCAGTTCGTTTCTCAAACTAAGTTCAGTAGCTATTTGGATGATGCGAATCAGATTCATCTTTCCTAATGAAGCATAAATCCCCAATCGATGAGTAGTCTAGTCTGAATGTACCGAAGATTGGTGGCTGAGTTGGTTGGGCCTCAGACCTCTAAGCGAAAGGTCTGGGGTTCGAGCCCGCCTGCTCCCGGTTGGAGGTGCAAGAAGTCGCTGTGTGTGCTATGTGTGCAATCTGGTCCGGGTACGCTGTGGTTACCCACAAAGGACAGTCCCATGCCCCTCGAAGGGATAAAGCGGACAAGTTAACAACTTTAACTTTTATCAAGTTCATCTTGTGGTGTTTTTTTTTCTCTATTTTGTATTTCATAGAGACTTATCACTGTTGAATGTGTCATACTATCTGCACATAATATTCAGACTTTGGAGGTCGTTCTTTGCACCGTCCTTAAAAATCGTTTGAACTTTAGCGTAAATCTTATTGATATAAACACTGTGTGTAAAATTTCCACAGTCAAGTCTACATGGACAGGCTCCTCATCAGAATATTTGATTTCCCCTTCTTGAAGTGAGTGAAAATTTTGCTGAGTTGCGGTGCTAAACCTCTCCTCACTATTGCAGTTATTTTGTAATAATGGTAAATAATAAATGTTGTTACCTGTCCCTTGGGGTCTTCGCGGACCAAGGGACAGTCCATGTGAATCCACCACAGTGAGACTCGGACCAGAAGCTTCATTAACAGTTTGCAAGCGCATGCACCTCTAACTATGCCCGCAAGGGATTGAACCCACGACCTTTCTCTTAGAGGACTGTAGACTAAACCACTTGGGACACTTATCTTCGGTGAGGAGAGGTGATTACATCGATTTGTGCACTTTCTGAGGGTTGAAAAGGAAGGAGTAACCAATAGTGCAGTGTGGAGTCCACTTAAGAGTCAAGACATATAACGCACTCAAATCATCTAGAAGGTGTTACACGAAAACATCCCTCAAAAGATCTCAGACTCAGACTGGCTGGTCATATGACAGATCGCTTGACAGGGAGACCTCATACTTAGTGCTAAGTTAAACCTGTTTTGTGCATAAATCTTCATGCATTCTCACGACGTGATGTATTTTTGAAATATTAGAAAGCGGTGAAAAGGAAAAGGAGAAAAACACATCAAGACCTAAATGGCACGTTGAATCAGTTCTACAAAAGAAGGTTTACATTTAACGTGTGAGATAAGAAAACATTATATATAGATATATAGATATTATATAATCTATATATAATACAAAGAGTAAACTGTGTGAGATCAGTAGTGTAACCAACTGCACCACGTACGTAGTAATTATGCACGACGGCCTGCAGCTGGTTCATGCAAGTCCAACGTAATTATTTACGTTAGATTTGCATGAACTACTTTGTTGAATCAACTTGAATGCAGGATACAATAAGAATAAATCTCTTTTGCAGTGCTCGCGAAATAAGTTAGTAATACAAAACTAGATAAATAAATCAGACGAGTTTACGTATGACTATACAAGATACATCCAATAAGATCTGATTAAATGCACTTGAAGAGTTGATGCCATCTGATTCTACAAGAGACATATAGTAATACCTCATTATCAAAATGAAATTTAATAATGAGGTATTACTAATAAGAGTATTGACTTACAAACCCGAACTCTCTTGTACACTATACCCGCAAGCTCTTTACAACGTACTTATTTCAGAGAAAAATATTGGTTCTTAGTGACTGCAGTACATCAACTTGAAGGAAAACACTTTGCCAACTTAACAGAGAGAGAGAGAGAGGCAAGTGGTGCCAATTTTCCCTCAAAATTTCTCTTCTCTTGCCTGGGACTAGCCTTTGACTAGCCGTTTCGTTTTTCTTCTTTCTTTTTTTGTTTCGCATGAAAATATGCATGCAACATGAAGTTCTAGGGAACTTTTGTCTGCTTGGTGTTTTCGGAAAAGAAATAAATGTTAAGTAGAAATTTTGTAGCAATTTCAGAATTATCTTTAAATATTAAATGTTAACCAGAGTTGGAGATACAAGAAGATTTTGACATAACCCATAAGCGAAATGTCGACTCACTCTCTTCGAAGACTATAAGTGCGGCCATATGTTATGAAAAGAATAATTTTAATCAACAGTTATAATTTTACACCCTACATGACTAAAGGGTTAGATAATAGATTAAATCCTTGCTATATGCAAGGATTTAATCTATTATCTAACCCTCCTTCAGAAGATATAGAAGGTGAACCTGACAAGTTAGATAAAAACCTAGAGCTCAACAAGTTGCACAAATGCACCATTTCATCACATCCGCAAACTGAACAACAATGACCGCGGACAGTAACTTGTTTCGAACAAAGTCGGTAAGAGAATCTAGAACCTACAAATTTCTGATGAATAATGGCCGAATTTCTTCGTAAAGTTTGTATTATGACAAGTTTGGAATTTCTTACCGCAATATTATCAATGAAGCTAATGAAGTAGAACATCTAAGAGCGTGCTCACATCCAGTTCAAATGACAGATAAAGAAGTAGCCATTTCAGCCATATTCAGTATGACTTAGAAATGCCCCCTTGAACATCATAGAGAGGGTAACAAATGAATCAAAAGCAGATCAATAATATTTAGTTGTTGTCTAAGCACAGTGGATACTACTACATCACCAGAATGTCAATACAATAGATGATCGAAGGATGGAGAAAATGCAACTCCATTCTTAGATAATGGCTTGTATCATCATCCAACCCTAATATGAATCTCCCAACATATGGCAAACTTCATATATTTATACTATCGCCGTGATTGCTCTATTTGCTCAAAAGTTAATTATTTCAATTGGTATCAAGGGTAATAGCTGTTTCTGATTGTGCTTGAATCACCGCCTGACCAATCAACATATCCTTGACAGAGAATGCGTCTCTTTCTGACTGATGAGCACTCGGTTGTTGTGAACACAATTCGACAACTTCAACCTGAAAACAATGTTTGATCAAGGTACCAATACAATGGTCAGTAAATGAGGATGGTCATGGTGAAACTACAAACATCACAAGGGAAGAAGAATAAGTACGTGACCTTCGGAGCGATGATGACAAGGATGTAAACCATATCTTTTCGACACGATATGGAAGACCAGATCCACTGCAGACTAAATCTTATAATAGGCATAACAACACAATATGAAACCTTATAATATCTCATACTTTAACACTATATATTTCTCAAAAGTTAAAGAATTGCGATAGAGATTTTTAACGCACCTAAACACTATCGGAGTTTGAAGAGCGCTATCTCTGACTATATGGTATTCAAACTGATCCTATCTCAGACCATCTAAGTGATTTATTTTTTAGATCCTCTATGGTTCTAAAGAACAACTTATTCAGTTCACTGATGCAGATGAAAGTTCAAACTGAGGAGGCGTTTCAGTAAATCTTATCTTATCCAATCCCCAAAAGACTACCAACGTATTTAAATATATTACTTGACAGTCTTATTTGTTCCAGTCACAGAATAGACTATCAATCTACTTCTCGATTCTTAGGTTGATTGAATCTCACCACACTAACACATAAAAGAATTCAAATATTTAAGTTTTACCGAATCTTTTGATCATTATTGATGAAAGAAGTCAATTTTTCATCTTTTGAACTTTATAACTGAATTCGAAGGCATGAGAATACTGTGGAAATATACGATTGATTCTTTTGACTAACAAGAGATTACAGATGGTTTTTCTTTCTATGTCTTGGAAATAATTATGTTTTCTAGAATTCAAAGGTGACGAATTACTGAATTCAATAGCGGATACCTTTTGACTCCAAGTACGATGTTCTAGCCGAAGATTGTGAACTCTTTCTTTCCACTCCATGTATTCCAACACATTGGGTTGTGCTTCTCCCAGTTGTGCATCTCTCTCTTGGATGAATATGTGGAACGACTCCTCAAGCCGATCCTACGCCAAGAAGTTTGATGTCTATGATACAATCTCTGAAGTTGGTGCTTACATCCTTTTATCCATTTGACATTTAAGTACCTTGATTGATACCTATGATGGTACAATCTCTGAAAACAAAAAGAGAATGGATATTCAACGACTATTTCAGACGTATTACGAATGTAACCACTATGTTTCGTGATGGAAAGTATAACGATCTTTTGGTAGTTGCTAAAATTTGAATAAAATTGATAAAATTAACAAATAACTGATAAACACCAACATTTACCCGAACGTGTCTGGAGAGCCCAGACACGTTCTGCTACAAGGTTCATAAAACATCGTGAAAGTTTACCTTCTTTTTGGTAACCCTTGCGATGTCTTTCCTCACATGGGCAAGTTGAGGCTCACGTTCAACCAGCTGCTCGAGTATCCAATACCGCCTCCGTATGTGAGATGATAACTGCCATGATTGATAATCTAGAGCCTGCATTTAACTCATCGTACATCAGCTTAAAGGTTGATTCATTGATCGCCATAACTATAAAACATGAGATGTATATATGAATTATGCATACATATTTTCTCTTCATTGTTTTACCATCAGCAGAGTCGAACAAAACAAAAAGGGTGCAACTACTACCGAGCAATGTCCGGGGAGTACCGGGGTTACGTTGTGTCATTTCCGGTTCAAAATCGACATTACCGGTCTTTACCCAAATCTGCCGGAAAATTTCCGAGAGAAAAAGTTGAGCTTTTAGTGAAAACTAGACAAAATTTCCGGCGAAAATTTAAGATTTCCGAAATTTCCCTTCCATCCACCGGAAATTTACCGATTTTCGACAGAAACCTTCCCGAACACTGCTACCGAGAGCCTTGCACGAGAAATCTCCCGTCAAAGATTCAAGAAGGACTAAAGTTGGGCAGCATTCATCCAATATGATGAGCTTTGATTCATTTGGGAACTCCAATCTCTGAGTTGGTTACCATATAGTAAGTGCAATACTGAGAATAAAGATTTATCATTTTAGCTTCATTATTACTTTCTGGTGAATCGACCTAAGATCCTGGGATACTGAACCTAGAGCACAGACGGCAAACGATTCGATCGGATTTAGCTACGTGTTAAATCAAGGATACAAACAGGTCTGTTTAACACGTAGCTAACTTGTACGGAACACTAGCGCGCGAAAACGAAAGACATTCGTACCTGAGATATCCAAGAGAAACTTTAAGACTGTCAAAACGGAAAAGGAGGAAACATCTTCTGTACTCGAGAGATACACTCGAGGCATGAACAAGCTCATGGTTTAGATGAGCACATAACGTCTACCTAATGGTTCTAGACATGGTCGACATGATCCCGTCAAGAGCAAGTATTCGTTATTTCAAGTCACGGAGTTGGCCTAGCTTGACTCGATGTGACTATGCTTTGTAGGCTGTTGAATCAGTTGTTGTCGTTCTGAAGCATGTTCTACTGAGTAAGTTACTGTAACGTTCGATCGCAGATCACGGAATCGAGTTGTCCGTCTCTAACCAATGAGTTGCTGAACGTGAACCTCCCTGAAGACTGGTGTACTTTATTTGTGTCTCCAGATCCAGTTCGTTAAACTTTCCACTAATAAACACCAAGGATTGGATAACGGGTTTAGAATAATCAACTAGTCTTTTGCAGGTCTCTGGTACTAATCTCAGGTTTCAGAACACCGTGGAAACTATTCTGAGCCTGGGTTGGATAAAATTTGGGCAACGCTTCCGCTACTGGAGATCAAGTCGGAACGCAATAATCCTTGAAGAAGAACAGCTAGGACTAGGAAGCCTAGTGGATGCTAAGAAGTAAGAAGACAAAGTAATAACACCGAAAAAAAGTCAACATCACACCAGGTGCGGCCAATTCAACCTTGGCACACAATCCAAACTTGCTTATGATAAAAATGAAAAATTCAAGGACTCATATAAATTACACGGCGTTTACTTGCTGACAAGGTCTCGAAGAGCTCTTGTACCGGCAATCTTCCTTGTTCTGCTACTCTCCTCTGAGAATTTCACTTCAGAAATAGTATTTCTCCAAAAAGCTTGACTTCACTCTGAACGCTCTGATTTTCTATTCAACAAGTCTAAACACCAAGTTAACTATCAAACTACACACTAAATCCTTCCTGGTACCCTTAAATTGCAACTGTGTATCCAAAGTCTACTCTCAGTGTAGTCTGGATGGTGTACAGTCTCTCTGCTCAACCAACAGCCTGTGAAAAATGTAAACTAATCCAAGTGAGTCTTTTAGGGTTCGCGAACCACGTTATCTAGTCTCGCTTTGAGTCAATTCTGGACCTTGTAGCCGCCACGTCAAGTCTAATCACTGCCCTTTTATATTTAGTAAACGGCGTTACATTACTATTGGGTTCACTCAAGATCTACGTATTGGTACTTAAATGGTCAAAGGGAAAGACTTGAAAACCATACTTTCACATGTTTCTAGTATCCTTGATGATCACTATACCGAACTCTAAACACTTACTGATAACCATTACGTGCGCCTAGCACAGAAGTTGACATATCTTACGTTTTGAAAGTCATGTGGCATTACCTACCGTCTAACGAACTTTGTTGCTGCTCTTACAAGAGCGAGTGGTATAGAGCTGAGATTGGCACAACTAGCTTCACGGATCCAGCAGTTCCATCTTTGGATGTAATTTCTTGTCGTAGCACAGATGAGAATTGCATGCCGAAACCATTCGACCATACACCTCGTGCTCTGGCTAGATGGTCAGGATGTACTAAGAAAATGCAGACAAAGCAGAAAAGAGAGCTACGGTCAGGTACTTGAGAAAGAGGATATTTTAGAGGAACTTACCTAGTAGTAAGACGACTACCGGAGAGGACATTCGTCCTCACCTTCCAAGTTTCAGCCGGGAAGAAGTTAACTAGATCCTCAGCAAAAGAGGCTTTGTGAACCTGACCCCAATACAGTTGCACAACAAGACAACTACTTTGGGTTTCTGACTTCAGGTGATTGAATCTTCCGAATAGCTCCGATGATATCAGCTTTCTGATGTCAAGGGATAGTTTCGTTCTGAGAGCGGTATATATAATTAGAGACTAACACAATCGAGACTACGTGTTCATCTATAATAGATAAGGACAAATATAACATGACGCACTTTCAACATGTAATTATTAAGATGGGGAACGTCATACAAGTTTTAAGCTCGTCGGTTGGAGTTCAAAGGGGTTAAATCAAGGCTTATCAAAGTAACCAAGACCGGAGACGAAGGGAACCCATCTAACAACCAAAAGAGGTCAGCAAGATTTGATGAAATAGCTTCACTGTGTGCTTGATACTGTTGGCGGTCAGTCCCGCACTACGATGACAGATTGGATGTTAATCTAGCCATAGTTGACTTCTATATTAGCAACTCGCCTTCCTCGATAGGCTACTGTAGATCTGTATCCATGTGCAAGAGCGGTGACAGTGATAAGTCCCATGTGCGCTCTCTATTCTTGCCATTCTGATCCTCGTATTTATACTTGGTCTGGCACTTGGTTGACACACTCTTAGTTGTATTCAGCCAACTCAGTAATCAGATTGATTACTTGCGGAATAAATTCTGAAGCTGGCCGTAGCATCAAACTGTGTGCAGTATAGCTTTAGTCTGCAGATTTGCAGTAAGCTTCCGTTAAATTCTCAATAGGTTATGGGCCCACGTATCATAATCTTATAGTCAGCAGGGCTTTCTGTCATTTTCCATCATGGGTAGCAAACCAGATGTGAAAGACGTCTCTCACATTTCGAAGTTTCAAGGACAGAACTTTCAGCTTTGGAAGTTCCAGATAGAGATGATGCTCGATGCAAAAGAAGTTCTGGAGGTCACAAATGGCACTGAGACTTTGCAAGCAGCAGCAGCGAAGGGTGGAGATCGCGAGGCACTTTGGAAGAAGAAGGATAAAGCGGCCAAAATGTACATTTGTGCTGCCATAGCAGAAAAGTTATTGCAGCGGCTGCTTAACTGCAAGACTGCTCATCAAATGTGGACTAGACTTAGTACACTGCATGAGCAGAGTGCATTGGAGAATAAGCATATTCTTCAGCAACATTTTTTTGAGCATAAAATGCAACCTGGCGATGACATAGCTAGTCATATCAGCAAGATTGAAGCTATGGCATGTCAATTGAATGATCTAGGTGAAGTAGTGACAGACGCAGCTATCATTACTAAGATTATTTGCAGCCTACCATCTACGTACAGAAATGTCCTAGCAGCTTGGGACAACGTACCTTTGAATCAACAGACGGTGGAGAAGCTTACCACTCGGCTATTGAAGGAAGAAGCATTGTACGTAAACACTGAGGCAGCAACAACTTCTGGTGACACTCAAGCATTTTTGAGTCAAGACAAGAAGACACCCACGCAAGCTGAAAAGACTGCTAGGAAGGAGAGCATCAATCGTCTGAAGAAAAAGTCCACATGCCGCCATTGTGGTAAGCGTGGTCATTGGGCAGGAGATCCAGAGTGCAAAGGAAAGGGCAAAAGCTCTCACTCCAAGAAAGACGCTCACAGCAGTGAGGCGAACGTTTCAACTGCAAAAAGCATAGCTTTTGCAGCACAGTCACCATCCACTGTCGAGTCGAGTGACTGGTACGCTGACGGAGGTGCCAGTGAACACATGACGAGTCATAGAGAATGGTTTGCTACATTCCAACCTATTGCTCGTGGTGTTTGGCCTGTCCATATTGCAGATGATCATAAGCTTTGGGTGGAAGGGGTAGGCAACATCTGTGTCATAAGCAAAGCAGGTGACACCAAATTTCATGGTGTTCTCCAGAATGCCTTGTTCGTGCCATCATTGAGAAAAAATTTATTCTCCATAGGGCAGGCAGCCGATAAAGGTATTAATACCTTATACACCAAAGATGTATGTCGTCTTATAGCTTCAGACGGAAGTGAGGTGATGTTAGGAAAGCGAGAAGAGAAACTTTACAAACTTGATATGCAGGTCACTGTAGCTGATCAAGCTAATGCTGTTGTTTCGACCACATCAAGTTCAAATAGAGAGGATCTACTCACTTGGCACTACCGGCTGGGTCACGTAAATCTCATGGCGATCCAAAAGATGCAGAGAGAAGGGTTGGTGGAAGGACTGCCAAGAACATTCACCATACCAGCAGATCTGTTTTGCGAAGGTTGTGTGCACGGTAAGCAACACCGGCGTTCATTTCCGATTTCAACAGTGTCTGAGTATGCAAAACAACCAGGAGAGTTTTTTCATGCCGACGTCTGTGGACCAATGTCAGTCACTTCCTTGGGTGGTGCTAGATACTTCGTCTTATTCAACGACGACCACAGTGGATACCGATTTGTTTCTTTTATTACAAAGAAATCTGAAGTCCTTTCATGTTTCAAGAAACTTGTAAAGCAAGTGAAAAATGATGTTGGCATGCAAGTCAACAGGCTTCGAACTGACCGTGGAGGAGAGTTCGTAAATAAGCAATTTGCTGCTTATTTAGATGATGTAGGAGTAACGCATGAGATGAGTGCGCCTTACTCTCCAGAGCAGAATGGATGTGTGGAGAGAGATAACCGCACTATAGTTGAAAGTGCGAGATCCATGCTGTATGGAGCGAAGTTGCCCACAATCTTATGGGCAGAAGCAGTCTCCACAGCAGCTTACGTCTTGAATTGCACACCGACAAGAAGCTTACAAGGAAAGACTTCTTTTGAAGCTTGGAAGGGAAAGAAGCCAAGTATTTCTCACTTCAGGATGTTTGGGTGTGAAGCGTACACCTTAGTACCTAACAAGCTCAGGAGAAAGTTTGATCCTAAAAGTCAAAAACTGACTTTTGTTGGTTACTCCCGGAATGTTTCAACATACCGACTATGGGATCCTTCAACCAACACGATCAGGGAAAGCAGAGAAGTGACGTTCCATGAAATTGTTCCCAATGCAGATTCTGAAATTCAGAAATACAACTTGTTAGCTGGTGAGCAAGATGAAGAAGAGTCTGATATTCCTTTGCTGGGATCAGAAGACGCAGAGAGTGTCACACTTGATCAGAGTACGGGATCCCAGAACTCCATTTTGCAGGATTCGAGCAATGATACTGAGAGTATCAATCTGAAAGAGCCATCCTCAGATAGTAGAAGTCCTGCACAATCCGAAGTCTCAGAAGAAGATGGTGAACATCTTTCAGACGGAAGCTCAAGTCATCTGGACACTAATCCTCCGCAAGGCTCACATGGGCGAGTTTTGAGGTCAGCAGCACAACGTATCCCACCAAAGCGTTACGGAGAGTGGGAGTACGGCAGAAGACAAAACTCTCATGCATGGTTCAGCGCTGCACTGAAGATTGCTACTAGCTCGCATACTGACCCCATTGATTATGATGTTGCATCTGAAATTCCAGAGTGGAACTCGGCTATGGATGAAGAATATGCAGCACTGCTAAAAAATGATACATGGATTTTGTGTCCATTACCACCAGGTCGTAAAGCCATCAAGTGCAAATGGCTTTACAAAACAAAGCTGAAGCCTAACGGAGAGGTGGATCGATTCAAGGCGAGACTGGTAGCCAAGGGATTTTCTCAGATCTCAGGAGTTGACTACGGTGAAACATTTTCGCCCGTTGTTAAATTCAATTCTGTCCGAACGATCTTGTCTGTAGCAGCTGCAGAAGACATGGAGATAGTTCAGTTTGACATCAAGACTGCATTTTTAAATGGAAGTCTAGATGAAGAACTGTACATGGAGCAACCAAGAGGGTACGAGAAAGGGAATGAAGGTGATGTATGCCGATTGAATAGAGCTCTTTATGGACTGAAGCAAGCAAGCCGAGCATGGAATAAGAGGTTTGATAACTTTCTCACCAAATACAAATTAATTCCTACGGCAGCAGATTCATGTGTCTACATGAAGAAGGAGATTCCACAAATCATTGTTACAATCTTTGTGGATGATGGATTAATTTGCAGTTGTGACAAAGCGGCCGTGGACGAGATGCTTACGTATTTAAAATGTAATTTCGAAATTACATTTTCAGAGGCAACCTTTTACGTTGGCTTCCAGATCCAGAGAGATAGAGTAGAAAGAAAACTTTATCTCAGTCAGTCCAGTTACATTCTCAAGATCGTTGAAAGATTTGGTCAGATGAACTCCCATCCACTGTCTACTCCTGCTGAACCGAGTGTGAAGCTTAGTGTAGGTGGAGCAGAAAGAGATTACATTACAGGTCAAGTACCGTACCAAGAAGCAGTGGGATCACTTATGTTCGCTATGATTGGGACTAGAGCAGACGTGGCTTATGCAGTGAGCATTGTGGCAAGCTTTAGCGTGAATCATCACCCTCAGCACTGGGAAGCCGTAAAACGGATCTTCAAGTACCTTAAGGGTACAGCAGATCTGACTTTGTGTTTCCAGAGAGGCACGGATGGTGCGTCACATGTACTTGAAGGCTTTTGTGATGCAGATTACGGTGCAGACTTGGATTCAAGGAGATCCAGAAGCGGTTACATTTTCATGTTGAATGGAGGACCTGTAGCATGGACCAGCGTTCGACAGAGTTGTGTAGCTACTTCAACTACTGAAGCAGAATATGTTTCTGCATGTGCAGCCTCTAAAGAGGCTATCTGGTTACGGAACTTGCTCGCAGGGATAAATTTTCCTCAGTTGCAAGCTACTCTACTCAGGATTGATAATCAAGGTGCCATTCGCTTGATAAAAAATCCAGAGTTCCAC
Organism: Asterella californica; assembly: GCA_036924285.1. Lineage (NCBI taxonomy): Eukaryota > Viridiplantae > Streptophyta > Marchantiopsida > Marchantiales > Aytoniaceae > Asterella > Asterella californica. Next base: position 3,918,075 of record JAYKYS010000013.1, read on the forward strand.
AAGCGTACAAAACACATTGATATTCAATATCATTACGTGCGCCGTAAGTATGAAGCTGGGGAAATTAATCCAGAATATGTCCACACAGATTCACAGTCTGCAGACATTTTCACGAAGGCTTTACCAGCTCATAAATTTAGATTAATGAGAACCTTGATAGGAATTGTGAGCTCTACACCACCATAGTTCGAGTGGGAGTGTTGGCGGTCAGTCCCGCACTACGATGACAGATTGGATGTTAATCTAGCCATAGTTGACTTCTATATTAGCAACTCGCCTTCCTCGATAGGCTACTGTAGATCTGTATCCATGTGCAAGAGCGGTGACAGTGATAAGTCCCATGTGCGCTCTCTATTCTTGCCATTCTGATCCTCGTATTTATACTTGGTCTGGCACTTGGTTGACACACTCTTAGTTGTATTCAGCCGACTCAGTAATCAGATTGATTACTTGCGGAATAAATTCTGAAGCTGGCCGTAGCATCAAACTGTGTGCAGTATAGCTTTAGTCTGCAGATTTGCAGTAAGCTTCCGTTAAATTCTCAATAGATACAACTCCAAATTCGTCTGTAGAAGCAATAGAAGAAAAGGTGGACACGCGGTCCATAATTAACAAGTACCTCAGTTGCCTTGGCGTTGCTAGCCTTCAGTCGGTTGAGTTCATGTAATCTCTCTCGTAATCTTTGTAAGTTTTGTTGCTTATGGATTTGTAGCTGTTCGAAGTCCACTGCATGCAATAGATCCGCCAACTCTTTCTTGTTAGCTAAGAGCTGCTCTGTTTTTGCAATTTGCAGATTTAGCGCTGCATTTCGTTCACGAACCTTCAATGCCTTGGCGAACTTTTTACTCAACTTCTGTTCCATAAACCTGACCAACATAGTCACCCAAGTTCATGTGTGACTATGTTCATGTCTGTTGGATTATTATTTTCTTTTTTGTTTGACACTGACAAGCACCGAAATCGTTAATCAGTCGGTCACAACCTGGGGATGAAAGTACTTGATTATGGCAGGTTGATGTTCTCTGATCCAGACTCAATGAAGATGTACAGACCTGAAAAGAATAAAAGTAAATAAGGATATGAAAGGCAGAGAACCAAGAAGAAGGATTCCACGTGCTTCTCTCAGACTCACGGAATGGGAAAGCCGACATCTGAAAGCCGACAATCTTGATGTAGAATCTCAACAAACAAAGAGGATGTGGCCCTTCGACGACACCATACTCACCTCTTTCTTTTATGTGTCGCACAAATGATTCTTCACTGACGGTAAGTTCGCAGGTGGTTTAAGATCATCATGGAAACATGAATGGAAACCTAATGAAACATGCTATCAAGGTGTGGTCAGGCTCAAAGGTCTGAACTCAATGGAAGAACAGCTGACTCCTCACGAGGGGCAGTTTACAGAAGACATCTATACTCACGGTTAGAGTGAGAATTTACTTCAGAATTTTGTCCGCGCTGCCCTTTTTGGCTCCCTTGGCCTTGGCATCAGCAAGTACATCTCGTTGGAAGTCAGCTCTATCCCTCCGAACTTCACCAATTCGCAAGCTTGCTTCATCAAAGGCCGCTCGCAATTCATCTAGAATTCGCTCGTTTTCAGAGATACAATTCTCAAGTTCTTCTTTCATAGCAGCACACTGCTCCGTGGCAATCTCGTTCTTCTCTTCAGCATTCAGGACTGGAGTCATCACCTGAATAGTACTTTGTGGGATTGAAGCTTCGGTCTTGGTGACTGAAGGGGCTCTGAGGCCGGGGTAGCCAGCGGATGAGCCCCTTCTGCTAGCAACGCCCTCGAGGATTGATCCACGCCCAAGTAAACTCTGAGCCATTGAGCTTCTGCTCGCATATTCCAAATTCTCATCATCTGAACTCTCCGTCGTTTCTTCTGAAATGTCTGACAGTGCAGTGGCCTTGGAAGCAGCGATCCTCTACTTGCAGTATCATTGGAAGGACGGAGAACGATGTGTCAGATAGTCAGGCTTCGAGAATATTCAAGTGCCCTGGGCTCAATTGATTTCAGTGTAGAGTTCACGTGAATGTAAGGATCAACTAAAGAAGCGATGCCAACATATGATACAGTACGAGGGTTACAACAGAAGAATACATGTATAAGGTCAGTTCTATGATAACCCCAACGACCTCCAAAACATTCGAAGTTCAAACACAGAACTGCACAAGTAAAGCAAAGACAACTCTTGCAACCAAGCAAGTAGGCAGGACCTGTTCAACAACAAACAACACTTCATCAAGCAAGTGATGAAGAAACCGCGAAGCTCAAGTGAACCGAACAAAACAGAATTGTGCCTGCTTGAGTCGAAAACTAGTCGAGTCATTACGTCTCGCACAGTATAGTACACGTGAGGTGACCAGCCTAGCACATCAAACGCCTTTCATGCTGATTTGTAAATTATTCCTTCTCTTCGTCTCTCAAGAATCATCTAAGGACATGACAGTCGCTGATAGCGTCCAAACAGGAGTAGGAACTGAACGATGTGTCGAGCGTTGTTGTTAAAATGCTTATAGATATCTTGGTAGTTCACGGTTATCTTAATCCAACAAAGCGAAATAACAGTGGAAGTGTGATTGGCATATGTACCTTGCCCTTCCTTTCCTTGTGCCTGCCTTGTGTCTCTTAACAAACCTTGAAAACGAAAGAGCTTGCAAAACCAGTCTATTCTCAATACAGTAAAAGGCGAATAATCACCAACCAAGATATAATCCGAGAGTAGCACATTCTCATTCGTTAGTTGCTCTTCCTCTTTGAGGAGGTTCTGCAAAATCTCTTCATCGGAGAGCGGTGGGTCTGGAATGACTGGTGTTATCTCAGACTCTTCCATGGAGTTGGCTCCATCACGGGGACCTGACCCATCATCTGCATGCAAAGCAGAAGCAGCAGGAGGAAGAGCACCCGTTGAAGGAGCACCAATAGGAGCACCAATAGCAGGAGGAGGTGGAGCAGTGACCATCACAGCGGAAGCAGCAGGAGGAAGAGCACCCGCTGAAGGAGCAGCAACGGGAGCACCAACAGGAGGAGGAGATGGAACAGTGGCCATCAGAAAGTAAAGGCTTGTACTATTCCTTCACCACTCCCAATCTTTCGTCCCAACTAGAATGAAATCCGGCTCCGCTACATCTTTCGCACCGACTAGAATGAAATCCGGTTCAATGTAATGGAAAACATGAAATCTCATATTCTTTGTTGATACTGAATCGTTATCAGTGAAGCGAATCCTTCAACGTTTAGAGAAAGAACAATGATTGAGAATGAGTGGTCTGCGGCCCAATATGACAAACCCTTCGAACACTATCTTGAAAACCTCTTCAATCTCGTCCGATGGTTGCTTCATGTTCGAATCATCAAGTTCCTGGGTTCGAATCAACAGGCAACGAGAGAGTAATAATAGGTTACGATTACATAATAATAGGTTCTTCGCAGCCTTGGAAGAAAACAGACGACGAGCCATTTGGAGCAACGACTTGTTCAAGGCTTTGAGAAGGTATAGTCACCTCGATACTGTGGCTAGGCATGACAACAGCTGTTTGGAGCATCATTTCATAACTCTGTCCAATCTCCGATCAGTTTCCGAATCGTCCAGCCCTCCTCTGTCCTTGCATCCGAAAGTAAGAACATTTAGAATACTACAAACCGTTTCCTGAGACCAACATGCCTCACTATCCCCATCGTTAACTCGAGACTGATTCTGGCTTCACTCTTGACAGCGAAAGACGAGGTCTAATCGCAAGTCAAAGCTGATAATGTTTTTGTCTTGTTATCCTCTTTCCGTTGGTTCGACGGGCACAAGCATGAGCCCGAACTCCTGAGAAGGATGCAGCAATTTAAAAGGAAGTTTGCACCAAAGCTACAATATCTGAGGGTGGATACAAATCAATCTTGAACAAGGAGTTAACAGAGAGAGAGAGAGAGAGAGAGAGAGAGAGAGAGAGAGAGAGAGAGAGAGAGAGCGCTGAAAGCAGAAGCATACATTAAGCGAAAGAAGACATAGCTACTGTTTCATGTTGGTGAGCCATAGAACGTCGCAGTCTGACATAACAAGAAAGGATACTAAAAAATATTGAGGGTCTATACAGCTTACTGACACCTATTTGGTCAGAAGAGCAGAAGACCCTTGAGCACTTGAACACACGTTTGATCCTTCTAGACTTCTGAAACAGACGAGTCCTCTAGGCTCAAGGACCCGGAAACTGGATTTATGTGTCTAAAGTGACATAATGTTACATCCGCATATGACGGCTTATATAAGCTCATCTTGAGCTTTGCTTTACGTTCAGGTGATGCGCTAGATCCAGTTGATATGTGCGTTTTGACCAAGCACTTTCGCTGTCTTAGTGACGTGACATCGATCAAGAGTGCAATTCGAAGGCGGTTAGGTCAAGATAAACTCTTCCACGCTTGAAAGATGGAGAAACACTGTTGACTTGCGGCCTTCTTGCTTCTCGTAGCCATTCTGGCCCATTCGGTCAGATCCATACATTATCGATGGGGACTTCACGATCTTCGGTATGCTTCTCTAATAAACCATATCGTCATGTTTCTGAATAGGTACTCTGCTGTTACTAATGTCACAGTGTCAGTTTCCACCGCCTGCGAAGATCGAAGTCTACAACAATCTACAAATACGCACCCACTCACAGAATAAGACCTCAAACGACTTGACCTTGACGAACTTGCGCAAGATACATCGAAACCAAATTAGCCGACTAAGGTAGACGTCTCTATGGATCATCAGCAAAGGACAGATCACTGACTGAGAAATGGCTGGAAGTCGAGGGCCAGAATTACAATGGACCGAGTTTCAACAATATGTTGGCTAATCTGTCCACCGGTCGCACACTCCCTATACTGTACGTGAATCTTGATCAACGTGGCTCGAAAGTCGACCACCTAGGGCTCTCGACTCCAAGCCCTGGTCCCTTCTGCTCACGGGGTTTGCTTGAGGTGGCCACATCAAATCGGGTGGGCGATCCCGGTTCCCCTGAGCGGTAACTACGTTTTAGCGGTTTAGTCATATAGAAACAGCCCTAAAACTGTAGACGAGTAAACATCACGATGAGATTCTGCAAATAATTCAAGCACGCAACAAAATCATCCCATGACTTGGCTACTGGAAGAATTATCGATTATCCTATGAGCATGAGTTATCCAGTATATCTACAACAGGGATTGACCTTGACCTCTTGCTATGAACCCAATCTTTGCCTTTACCATGTGCACAATCGCACGTTCAGAGTTACCATCCTTTTTACATTGTTCTACCTTTTAGATCCCTCGTCGACTCTCGCTTCGCACTTCCTGTGATTGGAATCCACATATGCCAGTCCTAGCCAGAGTGGATCGCACCTTACCGGCGACACAGGCTTCCCCAGACTTGGCGCTTCGTGCGACTTAAACGATTTACGCAAGCCTTATCCTACTATCAGCCGAAAATCGTATCGGGACCGACAGAATTCTCCAATTGCGGCTATTTACCCGGGCTTTATCGGAATTCCTGCCTGTACCAGCAGCAATCACAAGTGCAAACTTGCACAGACGTTTCCAATCTTTTCTGTTCTCATCATCTGAGAAGAAAACTTTAACATCACAAGTGCAGACTTGAACAGACTTTTCTATTTCTGTTCAAATGTGAGTCTTTGAGTAACTTTGGCCATGTGGTTTTGCAGTGGGAGAGCAAATCCGGAAAGCGAAACTATGATCTACAACCGGGAGAAGGACAAAAAGTCAATCAGGAAATTACAGCCTCGAATTCTGATCATCCGAGAAGAAGACTGGAACATCACAAGTGCAGTCTTGAACAGACTTTTCTATTTTCTGTTCTGATTATCCGAGAAGAAAGTTTGTACAATCATAAGTGCAGACTTGAACAGACTTTTCTATCTGTTCTGATCCGAGTAGAAAGTTTGTACAATCATCAGTGCAGACTTGAAACAGACTTAGTGATCAGCTGAGAAGAAAATTCAACCACTCGACTGTTCTCTTGAATTCTTAGTTCATAGATTAGGTAGTCATCGAGGTGACTCCCAATTTTCTGCTAAGGGGAAGACGGAAGGCAGTGCGCGAAGTGGTGAATACCACCCTGTAACCACCGATACCTATCCTTTCTACAAAAATCACTTACAATTAATGATGTTTTAAATAATAAAAATGGTAAGAAAGTGTGGTACACGGGTCCTTAAAGTTATTACGGATGTTGTGATAACTTCTATAAGTTAAAAAAAGGTGGTAGACTATCAGCTCAGATGGTCCTTCCTCCACATAAGATTCAAGCCAACGGCGTGGACAAATATAACCACAACCCGCGAGTGGAAACGGCCGCACGAAATTCCCATCCAATACCGTTACCAGCGCGCCAAAGGTGTTACGATGTATTGCAGCAAGAACCCAACACTCATAGCACCACTCCAACAAGGGAGGAAAAGTTTCCAACAAGGAAGGAGGTTCTCGCAGCCTTCTCACAAAAGGAACAGAAGCAAGAGAAATATCACCAAAGGAACTTGGGGAAGCGTCCCTTCTCAATCCATAGGGAGAGTAAAACACGTTAGTGGTTGAACCCATAACTTAGCTGTGCCCTAAGTGTGTATGTACAGGTTATAGATAGTAGCTTCAATAGCTTCTACTACGTATATCAACAAAAGTACACTTAATTTTCCGCTCCACAAATTTGTGCAGCTACTGCGTGAACAGCAAAATCACTAGGTAGATGGGAAAGGAAAGGTGACAACCAAAGTTTCACACATCTCTGGTTCAACAGGTGCTAGCGTGTCAAGGGTCTCTATTCAGTACGGAACATCTCTAGGTGGATTTTACTCACATCGTGGGTAGATCAGATAGCATAAGAACAGCGTCCGTGGACTCGAAAGGACAGGAAAGTCCATCCGCAGTTCATACAATGCAAAACCTCTTCAAAGTGAAATCACAGTACACGGCTTTGTATGAGTAGGGTCAGGGGATTCAAAGTAGACTAACATGTACATGTAGAGATGTGAATCCCGTTCATTGACAGCATCTCGCAGCACTATGATCCAGATATCTGTCACATGCCAAATTCAGTGAAACTCTTTATAACGGGACGACCATATGAGACCCCGAAGAATGGTAAGTGTACATTTGAATGGTTGGTGAATAAGCTCCTGAGCTCGTGCTTAGTTAGCGTACATGTAACATGGTTGGTTTCGCCCTCAACCATCTGTTCACGATCGGTGAATTAGCTCCTCGGCTCGTACTTAGTTAGAGTACATGTAAGATGGTTGATTTTGCCCTCAACGATCTGTTCGACATCAAGTACGTGGCTAGATGACGCTAATTGGTCTAGCTTTATCCCCTAAGCTCGTCTCCCATCCAGTTCTCATACTCGTGAGTTACCTGGAGAGGGGTCTCTTTCGATACAGGCCTTTCCCAGTGGTTACATAGATCCGGACCACTACACTACCATAGTGTCAGTTACGAGATGCCTATCTAGAGGCCAACCAATGTAGGTCGATTTGATTTTGAATAAGTTTGCAGGACCCCGCTTTGCAAAATGTAAAACATAAAACCAAGATGCTACGAAATGGAATTGCAAGATTACATTTGGTACAACAGAGAAAGTGAACATAGCGAGTGAGACGAGGAATAAATATCAAAAATTGCTCGCGAATACCCATCATCTGGGACCTCAAGACGGGCGTATCTGTCGAAAAGGGGTTCTCACATCATCACATGAACACGCTCATAATACGAGGACACAAAGGATTTATACCCGATACAAACGGTTCCAGATATTCATTTCTACGAACACAGTGCGAAATGAAAGAGTTATCAGTTACCACAAGTGTTTGAGACCTCCGAGATCCTTCAAGATCTTCAACCTGTGAATCGAGTGCGAGCTGTTTGCAAAATGCTTAATTCAATCGGGCTAGAACTGGCAAGTACCCATCCGAGAAGCTAGAACCTACTGGGCAGATTACTGATCGATCTGCCGAGTGAGTCCTTATTACCCTTCTATATGAACCATATTACCCTTCTAAATGAAATTTTGGTAACTTCAAACAATTACCGTCTCTCATGTGCAATGAACTGGATAGAAGAAAGCATGCCTTCTTTGAGAATGAAAAGTAGCTTTCCTTAATTATCTTTCATTAAAATGGATGAAAAAAATTTCACGAGGTACTTTGAGCGGAGAAAAAACACTTGAAGCTTCGGTGCAGTTGCAAGATACGACGAGGATGCAGGATGACTCGTTACTTCTGATTTTGATTTGTGCAAGTGGACCAGCAAGGGAGTAGCGCCCATCCAATCGTGCTTGCGGGCTTCTGATATGACAGATGTGGAAAGTCTTTTCCACCAGTCTGATCATTTTGTGGGTTAGATGTTGGACGCTGTTACCTAACTCCTCTGTTTGTCTTCGGCACGGAAGGTATGACTGAAGGGATTGCAGCGAGTACCGTTTTCAGGAGTACTGGCGTGGATATTCGCTTGACAATCTCCTTCGTGAATTTCACGTTGTCACATTCATATTGATTATCAGTCGCAGTTGGCTTGCATTAGTCTCTGGTTTCAGCAAAACGAAGGTGGATTTTTCCTTTATCTCTGATCCAGAACTTCAAGCAAGATTAGAAGAGGTGGAAAACACACACTTTCTTTTCCTTTTTTTCTTGAGCAAAATATGCTAATATAACGTGTGTGATAGTGACAATAACAGAGACATTTCCAAATATGGTCCCCTCGCGAAAATGTGACTATAACGGGGGTTGACTTTATACCGACGAGGTAGAAGCGTACTTCCTGAACAAGAGGTCGGATATGGTAGAAGGGTCGGGAAGTGAGTCGTGACCTAGTAGGGGATCAGATCGATAATAAAAGTAGGTGACATTGTGATGTAGGTATACAGTGGACAGGAATAGGAAGTCGCGAGAGAACACCGAATTTCACCACAGCTTTCAATTATCGCAGCTGAGAGGAAGAGTACGGCAATTAGAAATTGCTGAAAAGAAGAGATTATGGCAGGAGATAACAGCCGTGACGGTGAAGAATTGCGAGGGGATAGAGAACTAGAGTGCATAGCAGATTCCTAGCTCAACGATTACCATGAATCGATTTGCAGCAACTGCTATTAGCTGAGAACTACCGATAGGAGGAGAAGCTCACCGTAAGAAAGCCGTCCTCATTATTCGCTCTAGCAGAGATGGTTGTGACTGGAAGGAGGCGAATAAAGGGAGGATAAGATCCAACCTATTCTCATGAATGGTCGAATTACTGCGCCAAATAGTGAAGCCTTGAACGAGGAAAACCATCGCAAGAAATCCTGTGCTACTACCTTAGCTACCTGGTAGTGGTCATGCCAGCATAAAGTTTATAGCCGCGTAGGACTTCCCCTTTCTTGTTTCCTCGCAAGTACATACGTATAGACGAACGCTCATGGAGATAGTTGCATGAAAGTAGGGATTTAAGGAGGAAAGAGTTTTACAAAAACTTTGAGAATCTCAAAGATACAGGTACTGTAATTTTCTAAGCAGACTCGAGTAAGGTTCGTCATATTTGAGTTCAATGCCTTTTAAACAACACGCGTGACAAATTTTGGGGTCGAGAAGTTCGTCACGAGGGGGAGGTCGTCTGCCCAAGCAACCGGAATTTTGTAAGGGGTGGAAGTGAGAAGGCATGTGAGGGGGCAATCAAATCGTATAAATATCGGGGGACGACTACCGTAGTCTTCTTTGGACCTATCCGATTTTCACCATTAAAAATTGAGTGAGACTTCCCAGAACGATTGCAAGAGAATCCAGTCTCCGTGTCTGTCGTGCTTTCTTTGCCATTCGTCATGACTCCTATCGATCGTTCACTCATTTCTGCACCTTCTTTCTCGGTGTGAACTTTACTCCACTCCTTAGCAATACGATTGTCTTGTCGATCATGAGATGTTTTCAACCCGATTCATATTTCACAGAATTTCAGTCTCTGTCGTTCTCTGTCCCTCCTTCCTGTCCGTCTCGATGGTCCTCCGAGACTTTGAGATTTGACTCTTGAGCCTGCTCTCGTCCTGCATAGGCGTTGCGCGCTAGCGAGGAGGATTGGTCCGGACTCCGAAAGCTACTACGTTGCCTGAACGAACAAACCAGTCCTCCTCAAGTAGCTGCTTTCTACCCAAAAGTAAGAGAACATGAAGCAAGAAATCCACAAACCAGTAAGGTCTCACCTTTGGTGAGGTAGAGCTCGCACGGAGGGAGGAGGGAACAGGGTCGCTGGAATACGTATGGCGAGCTGTACAACTCGCACGCGACAAGCACAGAGAGAAGACCGACTAACAGCCAGAGGATGTCAGCCTGGGAGTCCGTCTTGTCACCACCAGACATGTTGGGATTCGGGAAGTTTGCTCTCGGCTAGGTCGCCGCATGGCTCAGCGCACGCTCATCCCAGCGCAGACCAGCCGACCCCAATCGCTTCTGAGAGTGTCTGAGCATAATGTTCGATCTGCGGCGGTAATAGTCAGACCAGGTCGACAACTTTAGAATGCAGTTACGAGCGTAGAATGTGCGTGTGTGATGATAAGAGCACGGGCGGGCGTGCAGAGAGTCGGCTCGAAGCCTGGAACTCGGACTGGCTTTAGGGCTTGTGGGACGGGATGACGAACAATCATTTGAATATACGTAACGAGTCTAACGACTGAAGAGAAGGGAGCGGAGGAGACAAAGAGGAATCTTGCTGTTGACTACGATGACCACCCATGAATCCGCCGGGGATCCTTTCAAATTGGGGATTTCAAATTCAAACCGCGCGGATGTGTACACTACGGTAGTACCTCGTTGTCTCGCTAGAGACAAATTAGTGACAACTAGCGAGTCCGTACACACTATTTCGTGCAGTATTCACACTACGGAGTCCGGACCAAAGACAGCAAAAGAAATCCAGGAGTACATGAAAGAACATCGGCAGCTTTTCTTCTCTAATGCCAATCCAGCTGAGTATTATTAACATCGGCGGTCAAGCTTTTCGTGAAGAAAGAGAAGGACGACGCGGCTAGCAAGAATCGTCACGCAAACTGCTCTCACCTACCATGCCGTTCGCGAGAGCATAGACGAGCATGGGACCGTCTAGTGGTGTCATATCACATTTTAGCATATCTCACATTTGAAATATACTTGCATAGTTCTGAAACATATGTGAGAAGTTATTCGTAACATGCTGTTCATTCTTTCTTAAACCAGAGTAGAGATATTTTGTTGCTAAGGGATTAGAGGCACCAAACACCCTAAGCGCCGGCCTGTGGCTGCAACATCAAAATGATCTCAAGAGAATCTAACCCTAGACTTTAGTTTCACATTCTCATCACTATATCCACTCATGTACATTAATAATCCAGTTATTTGCTTGGTCGGGCCCCTGTGCTGAAGTCGATCCTTGACAGGGCCCCCGCGCCAAAGTCATTCCTTGGTCAGGCTCATGACGGGCTGCAGTCAGTAGATAGCTGACTAGACGGTAGGAGATTTTCTTCTCTTTGGAACAAACGTAGTTTCGAGGAGAGCATTGGGTTGGAAAGGAAGAGCCCGCGGATTCGGTTCCGTTCTGGTAGGAAGATCTCTTTCCATCTCTTGCCTTAACCTGAACTGGCAATTCGGCTTAAGGCATTGGGACTGCAAGGATGAGCCTGCGGATTCGGTGATGGTTTCTTCGAAGGAATACCAAACAAAAATCTTTACGACTCTCAGGAACGGATATCTTGGCTCTCGCAACGATGAACGCAACGAAATGCGATATCTAATGTGGATTGGAGAATTCTGCGAATCATCGAGCCAACTTTAACCACATCGGGAGTGTCTGCTAGCGCGACAATACCAATCTTGATAGCTGAGACGTAAGAGCCTGTGTTTAATTTGTACCGCGTGGACCACTGCGACGGTGGACGATGCAATCATCATCCATGTTGGATCGATAAACCGTCTAGTCAGCTATCTCCATACAATAGCCAGTCATGGGTCTTACCAAGGATCGGTTTTGACGCGAGGGCCCTGTCAAAGATCGACTTCAGCGCAGGGGTCCGACCAAGCAAATAACTGTTAATAATCATATCTTATTTCATTTCCAGATCCCATGCTCAATTCTCCCTCCCGCTTAACCAGACGTCATTAAGTTAATATGCGAGTTACGCATTTATTGTTCATTATGTGACACCGTTCTGAGGATCATTGAACTGTAGATATGTGCCATGGCATAAAAGAGGTACAAGCGAAAGCAATGCATTAATCTGTGAGTATGAATTTTCTGTCACCTCACAGCTGTAATGCAGAATGTCTTAAATTTCAACGCATAAAGGAAGCGTGGAGAAGATTTTGTAGTTCTTTCGGTACAAAATTCTGAAATATCCAGAAGGGAAATGCCTGAACAACAACGGTTCCAAACACACACAAGAGTGCAGCGCCGGTAGCTATCTACATTGTAAGCTGCCAGTGTTTCATACCAGTCAAGCTCTATGCACTTATGAGTAGCCCAGCTCTACAGATTCAGCACGTAGGCCACTGAATGTCCCAATGGCCGTTCATCTTTGAGCTGTACTAACGATTCCACTGGAGGGGGCCGGTCAGCTAGAAAACTTTGGTACTAAGCAATTCTTGACGGTCTCGGGCACGGAAGTCAGCCGACCGACCTCCTCCTGACTTCCCACTTGTTGCTGATTTTCCACTGTTGGTTATCATGAATAACGAGCATCAAGTTGAGGTCAACAGCAGCGGTCCAAACTGCAGCAATTTACTTGCTCCACCCTCAAAAGGAATGATGAGCTTGATCCATCCTCTCTTGGTGAATACTTGCTTGGCAGCAAACAGTCTTCCTAGTTATCTCGTCAGGTTAGAGTCGAATGAGATCTACATTTCAGCTCTAGAGTACGATGGTTATTGACATGTTACATTGTCTCATGATTCTTAAAAAAATCTCAAATCTTGAATCAGTTCACACACTGCCCATCATGCACAGTGGGCATCTGTGATCGAGTTCATCATTTCTTATGGGAGGTGGAGCAAGTAAATAACTGAATAGTTGGACTAAGACAAAATGATAAAAGATATCGAGTCAGGTGGAGGCAATGTAGTACTTAAGAGCACATGTAATATAGATAACCAAGTACATCTAGGCACCAAAGGAAGGATGAGGGAGGATCAAACATGATTAATGTCCTTGCAAAGGTAGAAGGAGAATAGGAAAAACACAAGACAAAAGAAAGGAGTAGGAGAAAAACGAACAAGCAAAGGGATATAACAGAAATGGATACCAAGTGCTGCAAGAAGAGGTCAAGGAGTCAGGCATAGATCTCTCCCCATAAAAGCTTATAGCGATACTATTCCCAAAGAAGAGAAGGAAGAGTGTAACATCAATCATAAGACAAATAATTCTAATTGTTCACAAGAGCAGACTGAGTCTTTGATGATCTAAACTACTCAAAGACATGAGCACGATGAATCTAACAGTAAAAGATGCGAACAGATCTAGTGCACTACGAGCGAACTCTAGAGAGACTTAATGTAATTCTAATGAAAATCTTTTGATTCTCGTACTAACTTCACATGATGTGACCATGAGGTAATGTCATCATGAGCACCAAACATCTGATTTTTTTAGATAGGAGCATAGGCTTGTATAGCAGGAGATCTCATGGTGACTAAGATCTTATTCGGTAGTCGTTTGGCTCCCTATTGTTATTCTTCTTTCTTATAATAGATGGTGCATGGGACAATACTCGTCACGGTTTTATGAGAGAAAAGAAGGAGTCATGGAGTCAAGGAGAGGAAAAGGATAGTAAACACGGTCAAGAAGAAAAAAAACTTGGTCGAAGAAAAGTGAAAACAGAAAGTAAATGAGGAGGAAGAATATAAGACCGACGAACAGCAAAAGGTTCAAGCACAGTGGAAAATATGGAGGGTTGGGAAGATTCGAGTGAGGGGCGTGTGGAGAAAGATAAAATTATGAAGGTCATTAAGGAGGATCAGACAGCGTTACTTGAAAGTAAAATAGCAGAGATAGAGACTGCAATAGAATCTAGAAACCTGTTTTATAACTTCACAAACATCCGGATGGAATACTGAAGATGATGATCTATCGATTCAAGGTAGAAAGGAACAGGAGAAAAAGAGAATATCTCGGAGAAAGAAAAAGGAAGAGCGCGTAGAAAATAGTTTGGTATCGTCATCACTTCTTCAAGGAGATGAAAAATGAACATTGGATGCATGTGTGTGGACACAAGACCTAATTGATGCTAAATGCGCAGTGACAATATGTAGAGGGTCAGCTTTTACTAAACAAGCAAATAGATGGAATAAATATGATCAGTCTATACTCTGAAGTAGAGCAGAATGGATTCAAGAAATAATTAGACTAGAAGACTTCCATGACCATGTACTCTCCGACCATATTACCAATCTCAATAAAGATAAGACTAGAAAAGGTAGAGAGAGAGAAAAAGAAAAAGAAAACATATAGTATATTGGATCATCTTGTTCTAGCAAGCACGAAAGTGAAAGAAGCAATAGCACGAGTTTGGAGAACTCACCCAAAAAATGTTTAGATCTTAGAAAGAAATGGTAATTAGTTTAGAAAAAAGTTAAAAATATATATATAGAAGTTAAAAGTATTATACATAAAGAAAGAAAAGGAACATAAACACTCGTGTAAGAGATGATTTATACTGAGAAACTATACGAGCAAATAAGACCTATACAATAAGAAAGAAGATTATATTTGCAGAAGAAAATAGATAACACTAACACATTATGATTGAAAAAGAACAGCAAGGTGAAATGGTTATTGGAGAGTGAAGCTTCACAAAATATTTTTTTTACTACTCAAGACAAAACATGAAGTTATGCCACTTCAAGCTTGTATCACTTTTTCTCTCGCACTTCAACTTCGGGATGCATCTCGAAGTTCAATGAAATGAAAATGCACTTGGTGAATCTCCAATCTGACCCTCCCAACTCGTTCCTCTCGTCAAACCAATTCCAACGATACTAATCTTGCATGAAACAGACTCCTAAGCAGGGAGTTATGCCCTCACACGGTTTGTTCTCTTCATTCTCAACCTCCCCAAAGATCATCAACTTCAAGATGCAACCTAAAGTTCAACCTCCCAAAATCTCCAACTTCGCAGTGCATCTCAAAGTTCACCACCCTCCTAGCTACCCTTTAAACCCAATCAAAAATTGTGAGGAAAATTACATAACTTCCGACGTCTGAACTCAACTCTCATATATATTATACAGAAAAACCTTGGCTAGGGACATATGTCGTTTCTACATTTTTCCACATGTGCACATACATGCAATCACCTGACATCCATGCAAGACGGCACATGACATGCATGTGTACTGTAACATCATCATTTGACTCATTGTGACATCTATCCAATCAACATTAGTCACGTCATCCTCATCCAAAATAGCACATCATCACCATACTCCACTTGTCGACTCCATGTCAACATGCAATGACATGTGTCAGCATTGTGTGATTCAAGAGTTCAATCAGCATCGCCATATCAACAAACTAACACCTCAACAAAATGTGCCACACAAGCAAAAAGTTGAATTTGACATGTCAGAAAAAGTACCATGTCAGCACTCGATATGCCACATCAGCACTCCGTTCTATTTATTCGTGAACTCTTCAAACCCTTATAACTTTTTGTCTGAGCTCCATTTACATCAATCAACAACCAAAATTGATCTAAGCAACGAGCTCTATCCAATGATGTCCTCAGATTTGCATGTTGAGTCAAGTTGAGAAAAATTTCTATATAGTCTTCCTTTTCAACTTATAGTCAGTCCTTTCGTAGTCGAGCAAAGTGATGTTCTTTCAGCATGTTCTTGCAATCATCCCAATATAAAACATGGTGGTCAATGTAATAACAAAGTAATGTATAATAAAACTCAAACGCTTATCTATATTATTTTTGTAGGGTTGAGTTGGGAGAGCGATTACATGACGTGAAAAGAGCGATGGTATGTCTTTCAGACATGAGGGTTAGTGAGAGTTGACTTGTATATGATGAGGATCAAGTCTCAATGGCAGATGTAGTTGTCACGAGATCCACGAGACTCAATGACGACACAGGTGATCACCCATCCTCCAGGATGGATTGCAGGCATAACGACAACAGCAAAGGTGATCAAGTATAGAGAGACATCACTTCATCTCCTTAGTCTTAGAAATATATGGATTGTCGGTCTCGGAGTTTGACATTTTTATTCAAGATTCAAGAAAAAATATGAAAAACGTCAAGAGTATCATTTTTTTGTATTATATTTTTTAAATAATAAATTTTTATTTTTCTATAAAAAATTTAAAAAGCACGATCCACATAAGAGTAATTGTAATAAGTGATGTTATTGCATGTGTATTTGTTACATGCAAGATTTTGATTTACAGAAGTGTGATGTTTTAAGAACAGAAGTACTATTTTAGAGCTACAGATAGAAAAAACTGATGTTTTTCCTCCCCTCGAGGTGTTGGCTCCTTGGCCCTTCTTTCCCTTGTCCGGTTTGATTGGGTCTTTCCATCCGTTGGCTATTCATTGCGTCACGTTTTCTTATATAAATCATTGTTTTCTGATTTGGGTTCTGATTGGGTAACCTTGAAGTACTCTTTCATTTCTCGGAAGTGCGTAGCAAGTAGCAGCCGCCGCGACAGATGTCTGGGATGGCTACATAATTTTTGCAGGTTCCGACTCCTGAGTCGCTGAAGAGCAGACTCGCGATCGGTCCGAGAGTATTCTACGAGGTCTAGCACGACAAGAGAGGAGATAATTCTCAGCTGTAATTCTTACTGATGGCGGCGTGGACAAACATCAAACTCACAAGTTGTTCACTCTTCATCATCCAAGCTAGTTTTGGTTTGGATGATGCGTAAGTAATGCGACAAGGATAAGGATCTACTTGTTTTGGTCTTCAGAAACCGACCAGCGACCGTGTTCTTTGGGGACGGGCCGGGTCGCAGCAGAGAATCCGTCACTTGAGAGAAGGCACGTGCTGCTAATGCGGCGTCTTGCAGGAAGATACTGTTTCTGTTTCACCGCCAAAGTGCTGAAATATGTACTTGCGCGTCGTGATTGCACCATATCGTACGCCGCGTCAAAGCAGAAACTGGCATCAAATTTGTCGTCTGTTATGGCTTGGTCCCCAGAGAGTTAGCTTTACACCGTCTCCTTCCCTTCTTTCCGGTTCACATGCACCGTAATTGACCATACAAGGTTTAACAACCGGACAATATTGGGAGTCGTGTCTGGTATTCCACATGTTCCTACGCTCCTACCATGTACATATCGGTCACCGGCTATCAAAATAGACAGTTAACACGGTAACCGGGTTCTTCTTCTTTCTGTTCCACCGGGTTAGGATGAGAAAAACGCGAACCAATGAATAGCAAACGGATGGGAAGACCCCATCAAGCCTCACAAGGGAAAGAAGGCTCCGAAGGGTCAAGCAACAACCACCCCGAAGAGAAGAACAGTGGGACTAAGCCCCACTATCAGTAGCTCTAAAATCGTCTCTCGCATCTATAATGTCGGAGATCAGAAAGTCAGTATGTCTGCAAACAACTGGTGCACCTGAAGAAGCATCACCTACTGCGATTGCTCTTCTGTGAATGGCGCTTGCTAAAGCTCTCTGTAGAGCAATGGAAACTCGCTGCCTAAAAAACGTGGTGCAGAAAAAAAGAGAAAATGGTACCCCTGGCGTCTCTCATGATAAGCTCTAGCACAATCTCCCAGAAAGACATCGAACTCCAAGTCTGTCGATCCGTATATCTCCAAAGCTAAGGGGATGAAGCGATGTCCCACTTGCATACCCCTATACTTGGTCACCTTCGCTGCTGCCGTCACGCCTGCTGCCCATCCTGAGGGATGGGTGATCACTTGTGGCGTCACTGAGTCCCGTGTCGGATCCGTGACAACCACATCAGCCACTGAGACTTGATCCTCCCTCATCATGTACAAGTCAGCTCTCACTGATCCTCCTGTCTGAAGGGCATACCAACGCTCTCTCCACGTCATGTGACCGCTTTCCCGTGCTAAGGCAAACATGACGTCTCTGATGACATCGTGGGTAGCTATCCGCTCTCCACTATGAGAACATCGAGCAAGATGGCGACCCGATGTGTCGAGCGAGACACCGCACTCGCAGGTGTATAGTGCCGAAGCAACAGGCTGGACCAAGCCTAGGTGGAACCTCATCGCTGTATAGAAGATAGTCGGTGCGAGTCGGAACGCTCTAATGCAAGGTCGAGCTATGAGCCAAGAGCCTGCACTTTTGTCCGAACAAGAGCGGAGTCGAGCTCTAGTATCCCGTGAGATGGAAGGATCCACTAAGAGCGCATGGAGAACCTGCTGGAAGTGGTGTTCCGTCAGAGAAGATTGTAGTCTGCGAGATCCATCCGTAGCTAAGGTATCAAATCGAGGGTGTGCCTGACGTGCCTCAAGAGTCAAGCTATCTCTTGTCTCACGGAGACATATCTGTAGTGGGTAAGAACCACCTTCCACCTCTGTCACATAGCTCTCCAGAATAAGTCTATCTCGCACGAGAAAACGGCAACAGAGCCAAGGTGCTGAGAGGGCCCAACTATCCAAAAAGACTGCCGTAGCAGTCTCCTCCATGGATAATAGACCCACCCCACCACATGATATTGGCAAAGAAGTCTGCCTACGTGCGAGAGGTCCTGCCACACAGTCAAAAGTCCTCGGTCCTATGATGTCGTCAAAGACCCCCATGATCTTCCTATCAAACTCTCTAAGATGCGAGATGAAGATAGGAGATGGAGGTACTGTGCGGAGTAGGTAACTAGGACGTCGTGCAATGGAAGAGGAAAGAATACCAAAGGCAACCTGAAGATCCTCCAACATAGGGAGATCCTCGATATGCAAAACGTCCTCCGCCAGAGCAACATCTAAGAATCGAGAGACAAAGTCTTCTGTACCCACAGGTACTCCAAGGATGCGTAAACCATCTGTAAGGGTAACAAATCCCTCTGGGAGCTGTAGGTCCGACGGTATACCTATGGGAGACCAAGCCTTGCATTTTGACACCTTCACCTTCAGTCCTACCAAGGTCAATTGAGAGACAAGGTGGTCAACACCAACTTGATCTGCCGGACTTACGCTGTGTGTATCATCAGCTAGAGATGGAAAAACACAACCTGGAGCAGCCAAGGCGGTCGTCAAGAGAGCTCTATAGTGAGCTAAGACAAAGAGGGGTCCACCCAAAGGATCTCCCTAACGAGTACTTGTAGCGGAGCTGATGATTGAAACCCCTTGTATCGTAAGACCGTGCTGGTAGTAAAGAGAAGAAGAAGAACCATAGAACGATCGCACGAAATGGACGAGACCCGTCAGAGATCCCCGGCATGAGCTCTCTAAAGATAGAAGCGCGAGAAACGCTATTAAAAGTGTTTTTCACGTCTACCTGTAGGACAACCCAATCGGGATGGATATCCAATAGAGCCATAATGTCAAAAGACATAGACTCACAACCTCCCGGTGTCGCAACTCCAAACTGATGTGGGCTAAGGTGGTCCTGAAAAGTATCTCGAAGCTGAAGGACAATGGTACGACTGATAAGTCATAAGAGGATCTCACCGATGGCTATCGGTCGAATCCCTCCCTCATCCTTCGTCATGACCAAAAGTCTAGCTGCCCCTAGTACCTAAGCTATAGACTGAGGAATATGTCCCTGAGCTACTGCTGCCACTACCTGAAAAAGCTCTGTGAAACCACTAGAGTGGTCGTCTGTCTGGAAACAATCCCGTAGGTGCTCGTAGACCGTCCCAGACAGACCTCCAGAGGATAGACGTGGAGCTGTACACAAGGCCTGGGAAAACAAAGATCTATCGAGACATAATGGCTCCTCAGACTGATAGTCCTGAATCTCAGGTGGTGAGAGATCACCCGGTGAGGGGTGAAGGAAACGCAACGCAGCGATCGTCTCCTCAGTAGGACATGCCAATGACAAAGGATGCAATGCTCTTAGGATGCCTTTGCCAGGTTACTTATTGTGAGAAATATCACTTTGTGACATTTTGGTCATTGTCGGGTGTACATTGAACCTGCCAACGGTGATTTCACACGTACCATACAAGATTTCAAACACCGGACGTACTACTTGTCCGGCGTTCACTTGCAGTCTTAGTTTACCGAATAGCATAATAAGCGGTGTCAATGTTGGAAACTTTTTGTAAGATTCTTGACTCGGGGATGAGTTACGGCTCCGGAAATACTTTTGCGAGTATTTTTTACAGGAATTCCAGAGGTACTTGCAGGAAAACATCACGCGAGATCTTTTATTTGACTTTTATTCGTTTCTAATATTCATTTTTATAATAAGAACATTTATTATTTTATATAAATATAACATATATCAGAAAAAAATAATTAATGAAAAAGTTATAGATACTGTCCACTCACAAGGATGACTAAAACGAACCGCGATTCTGTACAATGTTATCCGCTAAGAAGTTATAGATTTTGTTCTCTCAGTCATTGGGAAATTTTTTCTCTTAACTTTGATACCCCAAAACCAAAGAAGAAGATTCTCTATCGTCCAAAAGACAACAAGCAGTCGTTTACTGAAATCACAGCTTTGTATATAGTCGTGAATTGCTAATAGTGGTTTTTGTGAATTGATTCTTAAAAAATTCTAAAAATAAAAATAAATTTTGTGAGGTCTAAAGTACATTCCTTCCGAAACATACAACCAAATTCAACAGAGCAGTGATACCTCTGGAAGTGCCAGTAGAAAATGTGCGAAATCTTTGTTGAAATCGTAACACTTGCTCACAGGAGATGAATATTTACTAAAGATTCTAGCTTTTACACTCCCTAATGTTTTCTAAGGTAGCAGGTTGGATGTAAAAGAGATGAGCAACTTCAAACACTATATACTGAACCAGATGTAAAATCTGTATTATAGTATCATAAACAAGTTGCCGTGCAATAGAATTGCAAAGCTATCCGTTTCTTAGAGATGAGAAAGCGAACATAGTCAGGTACATGGAGTGAATAATATATAGAAAATACATGCCATTGGGTAGTAAAAGCATACTTTGATTTCATTGTCTTTTTCCATTTCCGGAATCGACAGTTAACTATGCAAATGTATAACAAATTCTATTATAATGATCAACAAAAATATCATTGGTTTTGACATTTGATATCACAATCATATTCTGTTCTTTTTATTATATTTATTGACTACAATAACGAACTGAGTGTATGCAGTTCTGAAAGATAATTCTTTGTCTCTTTTTTTTGTCAAGCGAGAAATGGGTTAAGCCCGCAACACTGATATGATTAAGTGAGATTAATAAGCGGTTGAGATAGGTGTTAGTAACCCAGTCCATATGACTACCATCTCTTCAATCAATCACGTTCAAATTTTATCTATTCCTATTAACCACGTACGTCTTGTCCTAGCGCGAGTTCTCATCGCTATACTGAATATTCATGTTCGAATTTAAAAAACTCTGATCGTCATTTTGTTCTCTATCAAGCAGCCACGAAATCAACATGCCGTGGGTTTTGACTCTATCACTCGCCACACCACGACATCTACCAGCAGGAGCCCAACTATTGCTGAAATCACCAGCATCGTCAATTCTTTGGCTCGGATGGTTGCTTCTTCTTCTGCCAGCAGCAACATTGTCTCTAACTTGCTCATGTCTATTCTCGTCCTCATCGTCATTATTCGCCAAATGCTGGCGGTGATTCCTATCCACAAATATGAAATATTGACTAGGAGTTCCTCACTCGATGCTCAGATTATATAACCTCGAGCTTAGATTTTAAATGTCTTCGTCTTCTCTCTCGTCGATCTCCTTGTTATGATAGTGGGTGGAGGCTTCATTCGACATCATGATCCTCAACCTGATCATCTGTTCCTCCTTCATTCTGATGGAGTGCAGCTCATGAGTCTGCCTTCTCCCTCAATTTCTACTTTACCACATGTGGAAATTAGAGACGTTCGTCTACACACGTCACTTTTTGAGCTTTTCGAGTATTCTTTCTCAACTTGCTTTCTCTGATTTGCTTGCTCCAACAGCTTTCATTTGTGCCTCACTGTGTACTTTAGCAAAAATGCCATGAATCGATATGAATTCTTATCTATTCTTGAAGAGAATCCGATTCCTCTCCCTCCAAGCTTCTTTAGTGATGTGTTTGAGTATGCATATGGGGGCCAGATTGTATTAACTCATCACAATATCATGGTCAATAGCATGTATGAACTCCATCTTGTTATCTCGTCCATCCTCGTCATCTGTTACCAGTCAATAATATGCTTCTCCTCTTTCTTGAATTCTAAGGTAGTCTCACAAACAATATTTCATTTGTCACGTCAGTTTAGCACCTCGACTAGGTTGACAGAGTGCGTAGTGGTTAGTCTCGGTAGGGCCATTAGTGCCGTTAGGGTGGGTTCTTGGGCTATCCATTAAGGGTATACTTCGTGAATAAGGCTTGTAGGCCTCAGTTTTTCGAGTTGAGTCTTCAAGCTCCTAGCTATGGTGGATAGTCTTGATGAGCGCAATATGGATTCTCTGATGTACAGAGTGGATGTGGCTCGACTTTAGTGTTTCTGTAATGCCGGTTGGCATGGTGGAGTGAGTATAGATCTTTATCACTCGAAGAACTCAAGTCGTGAGGTTTGATTGAGAACTCGCAGGTCGTGGATTTCTGCCGATGGTATCTCCACAGTGTGCAGATCGTTGATACATTCGATTAGCGGGTGCACGCGTGTGCGGAGTGATTTTGTTTGATCATGTGATTGATCATTGTCGGATTAGTAGTGTGTGGACTTATTCTTGGTCGGATTTGTGGTGGGGTAGTGCGAAAGTGCTGCTGAAATTTCTTGTGACATATTTTGGATCAATTTAGAGATCGATAGATGCACGTAAGTGGACGTCAGATTGACATTGGTCAGCAATTTCTGGTGGTGATGAGTGTACTATATTCATGCTGAAAAGATGATTCCAATGCACCAAAAATCATCCAATTTGGTGGAGGATCAAGTGAGTTACAAAGAAAAGAGATTGCAGGTGGTCAAAAATTTGACGTAAACCCGCATGCACGTGCATCTTTGGCAGATTTCGACCTTTTGGAGTGGTTCAAAGTTGCTGGTTGATGTGTTTCTTTCCTGTGTGCGTTGATCCGAGTTGCTACTCTATCATAAGTGGAGCGGAGCGGAGCAGAGAGTGAGCGGGAGTTTAGAGACTTCGAGGAACAGAGGTGTGTGAGTGCTGAGACGTGACATCGAAGTGCGAGAGTGCAGAGGAGGAGTCGAGCCGAGCAGCAAGCCAGCTTGCTGGCGTACGTAAGCTAAGTCCAATTTTAACGATGTGGGAGTGAGTAAAATCAGGTCACTCATCCCAACACTATTCTTGAAGAATGTGCTTAACTATTTAGCTCTTAGCTTTGACTTTACCACTAGACCAATAGCTCTTTGGTGTTTTCTAGGATACGTGCAAGTATTTATGGACTTGTTTAAGGTAGTAGGAGACCTTTTCGTATGTTCCTAGAGGAGTGATAGGGTGACCCCATAGTACTAGGGGGAAGCTGTCGTTGTGGAAGCGTTTGTCTATGTCGTAGAGACACGCATGGAGGAAGTTGGTGGTAGTTGACTTGGGTGAGCTAATAGAGCTACCACGTAGAGACTTTTGGAGCTACTAGAGGTGTGGACATCTAGTTAGTGACCTTAGGTACAACTTATAGTAGGTTGTGATCATATATTGTACACGTGGTCATCAAAAAAGAGACGTCAGTCCGGATGAGGTTGGGTTTATCTTTTGTGCATATTTGAGTGTGGATGGTTATTGTTTGGACTTCTTGTGGTTGGAACTCCTCCATATTCTGCTTCTTGTTTGTGCACCGTGTTTGCTTGTGTTGACGTTTGATTCCGGAGTGAGTTCACTCCAGTGCGCTGTCGATAGTGAGATTAAAGTTGCCGACCAGTCAGACTACCTCTGTTTCTCTCACGGTGAGGTTGGACTTGCAAACCAACTGACCAAGAGAGGTTGCATGTGGTGATGACAAGTACAGGTTGCTCTTATCTTGACCGTCCTAGTAGGAGATAGATGAGCTCAATAGGAGCGGAGCTAGGCAGGTTGGTGTCATGTGTAATGACGAGAGTTCGACGCTCTAGTTAGAGCTTAGTGTTCGCAATTGACACAAAGTTGTCATCATGGAGGTCCACGGAGGTTCCGGCGGAGATTCAGCTGTAGTAAGCAGTGGGTTCACATGGAGTGGTGTGAGGTATCAACCAATAGCACCGATCTCATCGACGGAAGACACTGATACAGATGAAGACGTGGTTGGAGGTACACATAGTGTCGCCACACTCTTGTTGTGGGATCATGAAGGGGTCTCAATGATACTCGGATACGATCGGTATCATTGAGCTGGATGACTTCATCCAAGAGTTTGACAGTTGGTGCGATCTGCAGGAGATGCGAAACCCACAACTGTTCACACTCTTCATGGCGTGGAAGAATTTATCCCAACACTTGGAGGGACAGTCTATGGACAATTATCATGGTTCAAACGGGATTACAGTGTGGATATTGAGCTGTGGAGATAACATTGGTCTCCAAACTATATTTCTATCACTATTGATGCAGTTTCAGAAGACGTAGCACCTACGAGTTCGGGTGCCTGTAGCAATGATACATCCACGAGTGACAGAGTATCTACTACCACTAGTAGTGGAGTCGGGGGTAGTACGAGCGATAGTGTGGATATCGCCAAGATTTACCCATGTGGTTCAGTTCTTCCAATGTTTGAGGAAGAATTATCAGCGTGTGCGGACAGACAAGTTGAAGAGTCTATAGGAGTTCCAGTGGAAGATTGGAGAGAGTCTACGCGAGGCGTATACTCACATGAGACGATTGATCAGCGTTACTCAAGGGATGACGGAGGCTTCTGATATGAGATACTGATCGAAAGCATCCACCAGAGTCATGAGAAGAAGTGTCACTCTTACCTTCCTTCTAGTACTTGGTCTGGTAGGCTAAAGTCTTAAGCAACTCTTCATAGGTCCGGAACGTTTCTCTTCTCGCTTCACGTTGCGCTCGACTGCATGCTTCTGAATTGATAAGATCAAGTCTTCTAAGAAGCTATGGACGGCTTGGGAAGTAGTCTCCTCCAATACCTCACAGTGTCTTGAAGTCCACAGACTTTCCTAAGGGTCAATGGTGTGATGATTGTCTCGTTGAAGTTACACCCACCATGTCCGTAGCTTCTGGTTGCGGTTTCCATCTTCTGCACAAGATAGTGTTCACCGTATACTAAAATCCAATCCAAGTTTTTAGTTCCGGTTAAACAACTTTTGGCACATAGATCCAGATCCGAGAAACTTAGAACAATTGTAACTAAGATGAAATTTGTCGTACGCATACACATTGCTACACAACATACATCATTGTCAGAGGTACACCACACGTAAATTAACACATGGACGATGTCATACACATATACAAGTGCACTGCAATGATAAACGATATGTACTCAATCCACCATGCCAACGAACACAAAACAATCACTAAAGTCGAGCCAAATCCACTCTGTGCTTGTTGAGTATCCAATTGCACTCACCAAGACTATCCACCATAACCATAAGCTTGAAGGCTCAACTCGAAGAACTAAGGCCTCCAAGCTCTACCTGCGAAGTATACCCTTAATGGACTATCTCACCAAACTCGCCCTAACGGCACTAACGGCCCTATCGAGATTCGTCACTCTGCACTCGATCAACCTAGTCGAGGTGTCAAACTGACGTGACAGTTGTCGTACGCATACACATCGTTACACAACATACATCGCTGTCAGAGGTACACCAGACATACACATAACACATAGACGATGTCATACGCATACACAAGTGTATCACAATCGTCTCCTTAACTGGCGGTTAGATCCTTCTAACTCCAGATAGCCCCATATCCCAACTACGTGGTATAAACCTTCATGGGTGCAAGGATCAGGAGACTGGGTGCTACATCACCTCATCGTTAGTTACCTGTCTGCGATCCATATCACGCAAAGGTCTAATCGACTATCTCTGTTATATACATCGAGGACAAACCCACCGTCCAACAAGAATGACATTGAGAGGTGGAGTCAAACATGACATGTGCCAACCTCTCGAACAACCGTCACACGTCAACATACGGGCTGCTCCACCAGCAGACTCACACAACATCACTCAAGCGCGCTGTCGTGATGTGAATTATTTCACATAGTAAATAATTCACCTCTCAATTAGAAGTTAGTCTCTCTGAGTGAAAGTTAAGACATCAGAGAAGTCAATTCTGGAGGAAGTGAGCAATAAAAAATCTGAAAACACCACGGCGTTAGTCTCGTCGCGCTGATCACCGTGGTATGTTCAAAAGTTGCAAACGGAGTTGCAGGTGAAAAGTTACTTGGAGTTCTTCTACAAGATTTCTGATACCGGAAACGTTATCATAAATCTGAGTGAGTTCCAAAAAATATGTTATATATTTTTCTCATGTAGATTGTAGATTGTAGTATTTGTTTGCATTTAGAAATGCACAAAAAGAGCATGTCTAGAGAAAGTTATGGAGCTTCGTGTTAGCAAAGAAAAGACGAAATACCGTAGTTTTCTAGCATATCAGCTTAGAAACTGGTCTCTAGAACCAGTTGTGAGATCAGCTTCCGTGGTGTAACTGAGCAAACCTGTAGGGGGAGGTCTCCGGATCAAAACCCCTCAGACTCACAACCGGTTTGAAGTAGGCTGGCCCCTTCGGGAGAATATGGGGGGCACCAAGTTGCCTAGGGACGGGACACTAGATGTCCCTTAAACGTACCGTGAATGCAGGACACCTCCGTATACCCTTGCACTAGTGCTGTCACTTGGTGTGGATGCTAGAGGGAGTTTACCACCGGATTCTGAAATGGACCCTATGCTAGAGGACTAAGCTCGCCTTCTAGTTGTCGAGGTCACTAGTACAAATTTGGTTGCGGCCCTCTAAGTCCTGAGGTAACGAGATGGCATCAAAGAATATTTTGTAGAAAAATGCACATCTCGTCATATTATTCATTTGGGTCGAAGAATCAAGTGAAACTGATACTTGAGGTAATACTTACGGCACTTGAAAGTTTAAGGGG
Source organism: Asterella californica (assembly GCA_036924285.1). Classification (NCBI taxonomy): domain Eukaryota; kingdom Viridiplantae; phylum Streptophyta; class Marchantiopsida; order Marchantiales; family Aytoniaceae; genus Asterella; species Asterella californica. Next base: position 3,945,209 of record JAYKYS010000013.1, read on the forward strand.
ACCAGAAAACGACAATGGTGATAATTCGGGCTCCACGTGTCAAAACGAGGTGATTCCGGTAGCCAGAGGTAGCCGTGGTGGAGTTACTTCAGGTGGAGGTGTCAAATGTTAATTGTACGACCGACTCGGTGGCTCTCCATACAGATGAATCTGCGAAGGCTTAGTGAACTAATCTTCTTACGTGTAGATTTATTATCAGTGGTTTATTTTTCTGCAGTCATCTGTTTAGGGCATCTCTTACGCTTGCTAGGCGACACTGATGGTTACGTAGGGTGGAGGAAAACCTAGAGGGGTGTACTCCGGAGGGAGAGAATTCTCAGGGCATTGTCTAATTATCAGAGTACCGTGCAGATACTATCGAGTAGAGAAACAATAGAGCTGAGGAGAGAATTTTACACAGAGGTTACGTCTGAAGAGATTTTTTGACTGATCAGAGTTTTGACATCAAGAGATTGAAATTAGAGGACAGAAACGCATAGAGAGGAGACTTAAAACTTATACGCACATTTTTTTGAATAGAAAACAGGAAGCTTCTAGGTGAACACTGTCGAGATAAGAGTCTTCCTGAGAAGAGCAGAACTTTCTGGCTGTGATATGATTGTGAAGGTTGTGATACAACTACTCAAGGAAGCGCTGGGCTTCTGGCTGTGGTTGCTTACTACAGAGGTAGGTTCAGATCATGAGATGACACTATGAACACTCATACAGGTCGATTGGATCCTCTATTATACTCAAAAAATGAAAATCAGGTAAAACTAGTAGTGATAAGATCAGTCAGCGAACTTTAACAGTCAAGAAACAGAAACAAATGATGGTTTAGGCTTCAGAACTTCTCCTACATGCAAATGAGGTCCTACTGAAGACACATACGAAATTTTAGCTTGAGATCAAATCAGAGCACCGAGATATGGGCAGAAACGTTTTGAATAGAGAAATTATGACAATTTCTAGTACCCAGACAGCTATTTCGACCTAGAACAGAGAGTTGGCTCAATAACTTTCAATGATTCTTACAGGATTTGGAGTCTACAGCATGCTGAACACCCCTGTGAAATTTGACCCCCAGATTGTACACAGTTTTCCAGATCTCGTTCTCTGAAGTTACTGATCTAGATTGAGAGCTTTTTGGACCCCCTCTGCTTCAGAGGTCGCCCTGAATTACTCACTCACTCAATTGACATGAAAATTTGTGGACAGTCATAGCCCCACTGACAGTGAACGCGACCACAAAGGTTTGAAGCGATTTTCTTAATTCTGCTGCGATTGACACCAAAAACCTCAAAATCAACAAAAGTGATGCAATTCTGACACAATCCAAACTTCAATCTGTCATAACTCCTTCTTTATTGCTCCAAATCGATCAAGAATTTGACTGACAGCGACTGGCACGACGAGCCATACCCTCCTGTGTTCTCAGATTTCAGAATGTCCTTAACAGTTGCTCGAACTCCTCTTTAGACCTCTACTTCTAAATTTAGTATTTCACTAAAGATAAAATTGGACCAATGGGAGTTCATAGCTTCACTTCCCTGTCCTTAAGTGCCTCAAACCACATGGTGACTTCATTTCACACATAGGCTACCACGTCAAGCCCCTAAAATGCTAGTGTAAACCTTAAACTACATGCGAAGATATGTAAAACGACGCGTAATCCCGAAAGATAACATAACCACGCTAGGAAGCATGCATGGGCGACATGTAAGTGCAACCCATGAGCTTGAACTCTATCATCACGGTGAACAACCTACTAGAACTCAAAATATATAACATTCTTCGGAATCGATTTCTCTGAGGTCCTAACTTTGCTCAGAGAGACTAACTTCAAAATGAGAGGTGAATTATTCACGATGTGAAACAATTCACATCACGACAACGTGCTAGTGCTTCACAAGAGCAGTTTTCTGATATTCTGAGTTACTGAGCGTGAGATTTACAATCTGGATGATATGGAGTTGAAGATTTATTTGCACGCCGTGTGTTTTATCTTGACCGGATCAAAATCGTGGTGGTGTATTTTCTTGCGATTCGTATTCCGTGTGTGGTTTTCGTCCTCCTCTTCACGATCGTATCACAGCTAGAAAGTTCCGTCTTTCTCAGGAAACTCTCGCCTCGACAGCGCGCGTACAATTACTAAGCTTGAGTCAATGGTACCATCGATGCTAGAAAGATGACATAGTACGTAATTACGCACATGGTCCTTCCAAACAACATCATCACGACCCTCTAACATGAGTACTCCAGAAGGTAACACCTCACACACTCGTAAAATAGTGCGTCATGCGGTCACATCCAACGTCGTCGGTGCAATCTGCTGCAGATAGATATAATCGTCAAAATGAAACCTGTGAATTGATGACTGATAACCTCCTCCTTGAATAGTCGCATATCGCAACGTTTCTCTATGCTGGACAATCGTTAGGTTCTCAAAAGTCATGGGTATAACTCTTAGAAATGTCTCTGCTCATTGAGAACATACTCTCACCCACATATCTGGGTCATCAAGGTTCAGCACCTCAACAGAATCACGACGAATGACCGAAGATAAATCTAGATCTCGGTTATACAATAGAAAGTACGGTGAGAAGGAAGCCAAAGACGCTTGTCGGTTAAAACAGTAGTCCATAGCCAACCATGATAACTACACATCCCAATCTCCCAAGTGATCCTTCTGCAAGCCATACTTGCGTAATCCTCTCTTCACCGTATGAACTATCTTCTCCGCCAAACCATCCGCTTGAAGATGATCTCGAGATGTAGTCCGATGATCAATCAGCGCCTAATCACACAAGGCCTGAAACTCACCAAGTAACTCTGTACCTTGATCTGTCAGTACTTCAGTTGGTGCTCCAAAATGACTCAGCACTCGATCCTCGTCATGTCATCGAGCCCTAGTCTGATCATGCGGACTCGTCCATGGATTGCGACTCAACCCATCGACATCTAGGTTTGCAACTCCAAGTCTATGCAAGGTCTATGCACTACCTAGAAGTCATACTCCTGTAGATCATAGCTCATCGTGCAAGTTTCCTTGTAAGCTTGTTGGATTTCATCAACCATTTGAGGGACTGGTGATCAGTGATGAGAGTAAAAGGGTTCTCAAACAGATAACATAGTTTCGCGCACCTACCGCCTTGTTGCGCCAGCGGAAGCTCTAGCTGAGTAGGTCGTAAACTTTACACCACTAACCTGCAAACACAATCACAAGTTAGTGTCCATGCACCACTTACCTTAGTTATGTTTGGTCCGGACCGGAGCCGGACCGTCTCCCTATTCATCAAGCTCAGCAATCCTAAGTCCCGACCTAGATCCGCCTAAGTCGGTCCCAAACATGAGCAAGTCACAATATGACTTGGGGCGGACTTCCCATAAAGTCCAGGGTCCTAAACGGTGCCTCCAGCACACCTAGCGGCCCAACAGCCCGTGATGTCCGTCTGGGTCTAGGCTCCCGAACGGTGGTCTAACCCGCAGACTCGTTCCCTAGTCTTGCCCCAGCCCTTACATCGTTCCTAAGTCTAGACGTCCAAGTCTGGATCGGAACGTACCTTGGAACCGGCCCAGCCATCACCTCATGCCCCCAGAGTCCACCCGCCGAACCCTGGGGTCGGGTGACTCGTCCTGGCCCACCCAGGCATCGAGCCCCCCTCATATATACTTCTGGGGATCGGCGGCCCCGCCCTCCTCTTTGGTCCCTGAAAATTATACCACAACCCGATTGTGGTTTGGTCATAACTTCCAGCTCGGAGGTCAGATCGAGGAGTGTTATATATCACTGGAAAGCTCTCGACGAGACCTTTTCAATGATACCTCACTCGCCTCGAGATCTTACGTGAAGCTCCGTCCACGACCTAAAACGTCCCTGGAGCTCCAACACTTAGCAGTTTTTCCGAAAACTCGTGGTCCAGACCCAGGATCGAACCCTGTGGTTCGTCTGCGTCTCGGACCCACGTCTCGGTCCCCCGTCTCGGACTCACGTCTTAGACCTATGTCTGAGACTCATGTTTCAGTCCGTTCTCAGACTTGCCTCCTTAGGTCAGCGTTCGTCTTGGGCCCTCTTGGGGTAGGCCCTTATGTCCTAACCCAAGGTTCCAACCTTGGTTCAGAGAACCACTTAGGGTTCATCTGATCCCGACTTGCCGGTCAAGCCGTTAAGTCCTACTCGCAGCGTTCACAACCTAGCGCAAGTCCGCTAGGGTTCTATTGTTTGCATCTGCGTCCGATCTTGAGAATGAGGGGTGCGACACTCACCCCCGCTTTGGAGGTTGATGCCCTCATCAACAATGATCCTTTAAGTTAACACCAAGTTCAAAATGGGTAGCCAACCCCTTGGCGTCAGAATTGCGTTCTGGTTGCTAACCCGCAATTCCCTTCTTGGCTTGAGTCTTAAGTTGTCGCTAGAACACTTAGAAAATTCCAACTAGTCTCGGGAAAAGCCTTACCTTTTTGGCTTACCCTAAACAAAACTAGTTGGCAACTTCTAAACATTCTACTTAAGACTCTAACTTGCAAACTATAAGTATTCACACCTACTTACAAGGTCCCCCGAAACTCACTTTCCGATCGCAATCTGATTTGACTTAGACGCGCGACTAAGTTTACTTTGCAATTAGAAACCCGCAACGCAAGATCACCCCAAGCCCCAAGACAAGTATGAAACTTCACACTTGCTTTGCCAACGCTACGGCAAACCTAAGTCTTGATTTAGATGCTTATCCAAACCAGCTCGCTTCCTTTGAGTGTGCTTCGTTCCTCCTCTTGACAACATCCTAGGCATCTGATCAGAACTAGTCATAGCCATGCACTCCCAATACACTTTAGACAAATTTTCAAGAAACAAAATCTTTATTTCCAAATACAAGTACAAAGTCCATCGGTCCAAATCGCCTCAAGTTACTACTCGTATGGTTCGTCGTTTCTTCACCCCTCGCTGGAAGGAGATGTCCTCATCTTGCTAACGCGCTTGTTGTCCTTGTCTCCGTTTGAATAGGTCCAATACTTCGCTCGCATGGGCGAGATCTTCCTCTGGCACCCAAGTTGCTTCCTTCAAATGGTAACCACGCCATTTGACCAAGTACTCCATCCGGTTTGATTTGCGCCGAGATCGCAAAATGGACTCCACCTCATATTCTGCTTCGCCTTGCACGACATCAGGTTGAGACCTGAGAACCTGTTTGCGTTCCGGCCGCAAATCATCCTTGAAGTATTTCTTTAATAAAGAAACATGGAAAGTCGGATGCAACTGCCACTCGGGAGGAAGGTCTAACGTATAGACATCTTCGTGCGGATTCTTGACAATGACAAAAGGTCCCGCGAACTTCGATGAAAACTTCGCCGATATTTCCTTCGGAAGTGTGAAGTTTTTCGCACTTAACCATACTTCTTCGCCCACTTGAAACTTCATTTGCCGCCGATGCTTGTTTACCTGCTTCGTGTATCTTTGCTGCGCCTTCTCGAGGTTCTTCTTTATTTGCTCCTCGCGCCGCTACATTGCCGCCACCAACTCGTCAGCTGATGTTTGCCGTGTTCTTGGTCGTGCCGATGTAGAACTCCCTGCAAGAGTCAAGTCAAGAGGCCCTTCTGGCTCACGTCCGTAAGCCAGCAAGAACGGCGATTCACCGGTTGCCGAATGCTTTGTGGAATTGTAGCAATACTCCGCAAGACTGAGCCACTCCGCCCAATCACTTTGGTCCGCGCTCACATAATTCCTCAAGTATTGATTCAGAACCGAGTTAACTCGTTCCGTTTGCCCATCTGTTTCCGGATGAAAGGCGGTACTAAATTTTAACTTAGTCCTCAATTTTTGGAACAAGTGTTTCCAAAAGGCACTTGTGAACTTAGAATCTCTATCTGAAATAATACTCCGAGGTAATCCATGTGAACGCCACCAAGTATCTAAGAACAATCGAGAAGTCGTGAACGCTGTTGCAGTATCCAAGGTCGGAACAAATTTCGCTAGTTTGCTAAACCGATCAACTATCACAAAAATCGCATTGTATCCATTCGAGTCAGGCAAAGAGGTAATGAAGTCCATGCTAATGCTTTCCCAAGGTCGGACTGGAATCGGCAGAGGATGAAGCAACCCTTGTTTCTTCTCATAAGAAACGCGGTTCGCTTGACAGGTTACACATGTTTTCACAAAGTGGGCAACATCGTCTTTCATGTGGGGCCAATAAAAGTTTTTAGCTATCACTGCTAAAGTAGACTTTTCTCCTTTATGGCCTGATAAGGGCACATCGTGAGATTCTTTTAACAACTTGGTCCTAAGTTTTCCTTGTCCCACATAAACCCGACTTTGCTTGAACATGAGTAGACCATGCCTTAGCTGCAAGTTCTGCAACTTCACTCCTCGCTTGAGTTGTTCCAAGTACTCCTTCGCTTGGTCATCGCCCATGTAGCCTTCACGTATTCGTCTCTCCAAATCTGACTCCTTAGGATACATAGCTCGCAAAATCTGTGTTGACGATGGAAGATATTCCTCCTTGCGACTCAAGGCGTCAGGAACCACATTGTCCTTTCCCGCTTTGTGGATTAACTCCATGTTCATGAGCGCCAAGGTATCATGCCACCGTAGTTGTTTTGGCGTCACCCGATCTTGTGTCTCAAAGTACTTGAGCGAAATATTATCAGTATACACTTGGGTTTTGTGAAGTCCCAAGTAATGCCGCCATTTCCTCAAGCAATGAACCACCGCAAACAGTTCCTTCTCATGAGTCGGCCATCGACTCTCTGTCCCAGATAGCTTTTTGCTTTCGTACGCTACAGGTTTTCCATCATGCACCAACACTCCGTCAATCGCATAGTCGCTCGCGTCTGTGTGCACCTCGAATGGTTTGTCGAACTCCGGCAGCTTCAATACTGGCGCCTTTGACAAAATAGATTTTATCGTCTGAAACGCATCATCCACCTCCTTGGTCCAACTTACCTGTGCGTCTTTGTCCGTCCAGTCCGTCAGCGACTTCGTGATCTTTGAAAACCCCTTCACATACTTGCGGTAGAACTGCGCCAATCCTAAGAATCGCCGCATCCCCTTCACTGTAGTTGGAGGCTCCCAAGTCACAATCGCGTCCACCTTCTGCATATCCGGGCCGACTCCTTCTGCACTAATGACATGTCTCAAGAAGTTAATGCGCTCCAAACCAAACTCACTCTTGTCAATGTTGGCAAACAGCTTATGCTCCCGCAGCTTCGTCAACACCACCCTTAGCTGCTCCGCTGTCGTGTCGTGGACCGGCTCCTACCTGAAATTCAAACTTCGATGCTTGTCGCTCCAAAGACACTCATGAGAAGACAAGCTAGGCCCCAGCTTACGGATTTTTGGCACAATCTCAGATCTCCATTTTCATCGCATACTCCCGTAGAATATGGTATCCTGTGTCTTTGTTCATAAGACATGCGTTGAGATCCGCGGTCTCCACTAAAAAATTAATACAAATCTCAGTAATTGTAGTCCTCGATAGAGGACCTACATTAGAACAGTCAATCAAGAGACTCGGAAAGACTCTCTCCAAGCTACCTAGAATATCAACCATATAATACAAAATGTACAACATTTTGACCCAAGCTTATGGAACAAAGATTTTGTCACACAATCGTCAGATTTTACAACATCATGAAAGTAAACTAAGACCAACTCGTAACTATCACAAACACTGATAATAGCTTACCAACGGCTTAGTCATCGGATCTTCAAGTTGTAGTGACGTAGGATTTCTCCTTTTGCCCATTTAGTATACAAGATATCGTTCCCACAGAGGATTTGCACAAGTAACGCTGCTCTAAGTTCTAAGATCTGTTCAAACACACAAACACACGGGTTTTGCCTAGAAATCCCGTCTTCTCACAAAACCACACAACACAACACGTCTTCCAGACACGCCAAATGGTGCTCTGGACCCAAACAAACAACTACCAATTACAATATCATACAACTATTCACAGAGAAGCTCGGGAAGATGATCTTCCTACTTCCAGGTTGCTTCTTCCGGTCTTCTCGATACCGTCTTCCCGAAGCGATTCTCGTCTTCTGGAGGTTCAACTCGTCTTCTCACACCTCTAGAAGGCTGTCCTGCTTCGCAGAAGTCGACTAGTAACGGTCGTTACACCTTATTCTCACACTCACATTCCAACGGGTTAGATTAATCACAGGGTGTATGCCCCCTGTAGCCTTCCCAGGCTTCTGCCTACGGAAGTTGTCTTCCTGCAGCACTACAACGACATTCACCTTCACGGAAGCTCAATAGAAGTACCGGAAACTCACTAGAAGAAGATAAGAAGATGGGGAAGATGGGGGAAGATGGGGAAGATAAGAAAATCCAAACAAGAGAAAACAAGAGGAAAAGAGACAATTAAGATTCCGACAGGCTTCTAGTCCGGATCCTGACTAACAAGCCATCCCTGCTTGTAATAGTTTGGGGAGGAAGACAACAAACGTGAGTACTGTTGCACCGTCTTCTACTCGAGGATGTCGTCTTCTGTTGCGGGAAGAAGGCTTCTTTCTTCACTTCGCTGCTCTGACTACTCTGTCTTCTGGGATCCCTTATCCATAAGACCGTTCGTACGTAGATCCCAAGTGCTCTACTGAACGAGTCAAGCTACACTCCACAACTGTTGACATTCACCGCCACTCAAGAAGAACACTTCCCATGCACAATTGAGAGCGAATTCAATAGATTCCACCACCCAGAAGACATGAGCGAAGCTACTACACTCAAATCCACAATCTATTCTCCGAGAAGAAGTCACAATGGCATTGGGAAGCTCACTCCCGCTACTTCCTGCGTCTACTCCTCGACACACCAGCCTAGCTAACAGGACTGCACGAGGATGCCGTTCCCTGTTCCTAGACTGTCCACTACTTCTATCTACATCGTCGAACCACTGCTAGTGCGAGTATGCAGACCCCTCCTGTATATTCCAAGACTATTCGTATGTTTCCAACAACGGGTGTAGTGCGCTAAGACTGTCTCTGCTCTAATGTGTCTCGCCTGCCTGCCCGTAGAATCGGTGTGTATGTTCAGTTACTACAGAATTCTACAGAACTGGCAAAACTGACAGAGCCCCATTTCCTACTCTACGATCCTACTTAACCATCTGCCTCGAGAGTAAGGGGAGACGACCACCAGGGAGAGAGAGAGAGGCGCTGACAAGAGGTTGTCACCTCACATGCATGCGGTCCCTCTTCCCAATTAGCCCTCCACTGTGTTACTCCTACGCTACCTATGCTGCCATATGGGGTCCTAACTATTTGTACATGGAAAACTGCAACCCTTTAGATAGCATGTCCGATCCTACTAAATCTGGAAGTGTCGATTGAGTTTGCTAACTACTCTGATTGCTCGGTGGCAATCTCTACATGATCTGCTCCTACCGGAGCTACTACCTCGACTTCTGATGGGCTGGGAAGCCCTGCACTTACCTCGGGTACCACTAAGGTAGCTTCCCTCTCCTCGCTCTTCGCTGGCCCTGCTGTTTCTGCGGTTGCGTCTTCCTCGGCTTCGACTTCGGAAGACGGAATGGTCTTCTGGGAAGACGAGTCGAAGGGTGCGTCTTCGGTCTTCTGAGGCACAGATGCAGTACTAGGGACCATGGCGACCTCATAAGGGTCCGGGGAAGTCGCTTCCTCCACGCGGAATACTTGGGAAGACGGCTCGTCTTCCTGTCTTCCAGAAGACATCATGTCTTCCGGGGCGTCTTCTGGAGTCTTCTCGTCTTCCAACGCTGTCACCACCAAGTGTACAGCGAGATCGAACTCCTCCTTCTCCATTCCGGATTCAGTCGAGGGTGCTGGGGCTTGGAAAGATGCGGTTGCAGGTGTCGGAAGTGAGGGAAGACCATAAAGTGTCTTCACTCCTTCTATCTGTCTATCCAGGTACCTGAACATGCTATCTCTGCATTCCACCAACCTCGTCTTGGACCCGCTGTCCCATTCCCTAGCTAAGCTAAGTAACTTCTTATCCGCGGTGAAGTTGAACTTCTTCCGAAGCGCTTCTACCGACTGAGCTAGCATCTTCTGCGCACGAGCCTCCGCTGCTTCCCTCTGCGTCTTCTCCATTGCAGCTCGCGCTTCTGCGGCTTCTCGCTGCGTCTTCCAAGTGGTCTGCTCTTCTGCGATGGCAGTGATCTTCTCCCGCACTCGGAGAACTTCTTGATCGCGCTGCTGTACTCGCGCCTGCAACTCCTGGTTGCTCTTCCGAAGTTGCATCAACTCCTTGGCAGAAGCGGCTGCTTCCGCCTTGTACCTGGCTGCAAGCTTCTCCATGGTGCGGAGACTAGCTTCCAGCGACTCCGTCTTCTGCTGGCTGTCTTCCTGTCGCAGCAAGGTGCGCAGGCCGAATCCAGGCTGTAAGGGCCTCTCCTGTGCCATCGCTCTCTTCTCCAGCAACTCCATCGCTGGTTGGATCTCCTTTTGGAAGTAGGCACTGAATTCCTCCAGTCGTCTTCCTGCGGAAGACAAGTTCATCCCCACCACTCGCTCGGAAGTGTCGACCTTGTCTTCTAGAGGCAAGGATGCCTCTTCCACCACTACGGTTCTGCGCACGAGAAGAAGCTACTCTTCTCATCTTCCGGGGTGGAAGACTCCTCATGGCAGGAGCGACTCTCCTCTTTGCGCTTCCTCGCATCGCAGTAGGAGCGCCCATCCATCCTTCGTCTTATGGAGTCATCGGAAGACTCCCAGGTGTTACAGAAGCTGTCTTCTGCTCCGATCGAGTACTCAGCAAGTCTTCCTCCGAGTCCGACTCCGATCCTGAATGAATGAGGGAGATGGGTGTCCTCGGTATACTTCTGTGACCTGTAAACCCTCCGTGGTCCTATCGATCAACTACCCCCCGATCTCTCAACCTCCACGATCGTCATCCACGAATCTGCAACATGTCGGGCATGTCTCTCACTCAGGGGTCACCTCTGATGGCTTTGATGGAAGCACACCATGAACTTGAAGGGAAAATGCTGAGTTCACTCATTCATACACCCACCAACTTATCAACTAAAAATCTCCTTAAACACATCAACTAAAATCCTCCATTCTAATGACGTCTCTCAAGTTCTCACATGCTAAAAATATCCCACATTCTCTATATTACTCAAGTTGTCATTACGACAATGATGAGGAGCTCTTCTCTACTCCTCTATTTATACATTCTAGGTTTTTACTTTGGTACCCCCGGTAACTCAGTCGTAACTACTTTTACCGAGTTTTACTAAGATATTACTTAAGATAAAAGCATTGATCACATGGGCTTTTTACCTTTTCACATGGGCTTATTCCTTCAAAGTCAACAACTTCTAGAAGGATTCTGGAATATTCTCAAGGAATCTCGAATTTCCACCCCCCCTCTACACTAGGACCCACTAAAAAGGAAACATGTGGAATCTCTTCTTGTTTTTAATGCCCACAAAGTCCACAACTTTAATCCAACCACTAATATCAAGTCAAAAAGGAGATAAGGAATACTTTCCACCTCCTTTCTACCTTTTAGACAAGATGACAAGATAGTAGTGCTCACTCTTTAGCAAATATCTGAATTCTGCCAAAAGTACAGCTAAGTTTAACCATAACTAACTTTTAGCTAGTCATGACTAACTTGATACCTCCTTAAAGTACTTTGGCAGCAAATAAACATTCTCAACACTTAGTTATAACTAAATACCTTACTAATAGACAAACTTCCTATGTGTAACATAGGTCGTTACAGACCCATCTTCCTCACTGGCGTGGCGTCTTCCGACCCACTAGACTCGTCTTCCCTCACCAGAAGTGTCTTCTGGTGAGAGCCGGGTCTCAGCTGTGGCATCAGAGTGGGAGGGGGCGTTGCTGCTGCCTCTCGGTCATCGTCTTCCGAGGTCTCCTCCTTCACCTCCTGTCGCTCCGTTGGCCCATACACTGCCAGCTGATCTTCCCTAAGATCCCCCATGGCTACATACAAGTAGCAGAGGAAAGGCGTCAGGTGTCCTCTCGTCGGGGTACCTAAGTATGCTAGCTCCGTCTGTACGTAGTTGTGGATGTACGCGCCCCAGTAGATTGACACTCTGTCATCCCACACTGATTCCAGGAACTCCACGTCCTGATCTCCTAAGTACCTTGTCTTCTGCGCTTTTCCCTTGGGGAAAAGATGAAGAAACAACTTTGCCAGAAGTCGCTTCTTCGGCTCCCGGTAAGACTCTATCTTCCAATCGTTCCTCCCCTGCCTGTCTTCCACGAAAAGGCAGGTGGTACTCCCAGGTACATGCCATGAACTCACAATCCTAGGCAAGATCTTCTTCTCGTACCAATATCCTCGGTTCTCGGTCTCAGGCCTGTGAAACGCCTTACGCCACCAGTCTTCTGTCCAGGAAGATGGTCTTCCCCGAGCAACTCTTGCCTTTGCAGGTACACGGTTACGCGGTGGTAACGCGGTCCACACCTCCTCCAGAAGCCCTTGATCTGCGAGGTTCCAGTCCCACAGGAAGAAGTCGAGACCCAACTCCTTGAGGAAAGGAGTGGTCTCGGCCAATTCTGCCGCTGGTAACACCAAGCCCCGCGGATGCATCGACATACCTGGAAGATCTGTTGCACTAAACCACAAGCACCTACTATGAGCTGAAGACTCAATCCTTCCCGAGTGCCCACAGTCTAGCTTCTACTTCTCAGAAGACGAAACTAGTCTTCCAGAAGACAGCTACTCCGTCTTCCGGGATTCTAACAGTACTTCCTAGATAGCTCTCGTCTTCCGAGCTATATCTAAACAATCCTATCTAAGCAAGGCCTCGCATGGATTACCAAGAAGACAACCCACCTTGCATTACATCCTACTTCCTATCAGAAGATACAAGATATGCGAGAAGTAGAGTATGAGAAAGGTTCAGAAGATGGGTGCGGGCTCCTACGGTGACAGTGGCCTCTGGGAAGACACTCGGGACAGCTTCCGATTCAATGTCTTTCTCGAAAGACTTCTCGAAGTCAGACTTCCCTTCACTGGTCTCACCTGTCTTCGTCTTCCTACACGCAATCTATCCTCACAACAGACTCAAGACAACTGCACTCTGTTCTTCTGACTTCTCACCTCTCATACGCACTCAGAAGAAGCTTGCTGCATGATGGGAAGACATGACCCTCGACCATTCCTTCCAGATTCTGCCAGCAAGACTTCTCACAACTCTCTTCTAAGTTCGGGAAGAAGAAGGAACGGCTGCTATGGATCAGACAGAAGAGACCCGAATGGACCCTCGCGTCTTCTCGCTCATTTTGCCAGCCTTCCAGTCTTCTAGTCTCTCTAGGAAGATGGGGATTTGAGAAGCTTGGAAGACCGAGAGGCACAGGCCTAGTTCCCGACTTCCAACTTCTCGAAATAACAAAACAACTCACCACTCCACTCAGGATTCGTACCAAGCCTCTCTAAACACAAAAGCAAAGCAAATCCACTCTTGATACGAATTGTGTTCAGTCGACTTCCGAAGACAGTCTTCCGAAGACAGTCAAGTTCAAGAAGCGTCTTCCGAAGATGTTCCCATCTTCCGAATCGTCTTCTATTCCAAGTTTCGGGGATAGAGAGGTATGGGGTAGGGAAATTGATAGTTGGGGTCTCCAATTTGAGGGCTAGGAGTAGGGAAGCTCGAATTGAGCTCGGGAAGAAGCAAGGAGATGTCTCGACAGAAATTGGACAGCGCTTCCGCGCCCAATGTCTCAATAGAAAGAATGGGGGTGGGGTAATCGATCAGGCTGCCTGCACACAATCAAGGAAGCGCGGGGAATACCAGGAAAAGGCGAGAAGAAGTGGGAGGGGAAAAGAACAGGGGGAAGAACCTCTATAGTCTTCTTCGGCTCCCCGAGTTGCCTTCGACCTCCGCGCGCTTCTGGCTCTTGTCCTAGCTTCCAATGCGACTTCACACGACTGCGCCTGCTGTCAATTTCGGTCCACACCTCGATTCCACCTCTGCTTCTACTCGCCACTCTTCACTGTCAGCTTCTCGGAAGCTCCACAGAAACGCCTTCGCTTTCTCTGCTGTTTGTGCTCCCGCAATTCGATCTCACCCTTCGCCTAGCTGCCAACTTACTCTCTCCTACCTCGATGTCTCACTCGATTCCTCTCTCAATGCTAGCTCGCGAAGCTCACTCTCTCAATCGATCTTCTTCAGGCGCGCTGTGCTGCGGAAAGTTGGAAGGTGCATAATGTGCTTCCTCACGCATCTTCCCCGCAGATTAGGGGTTCTCGTCCTTGGTGTCTTCCTGACCTACCTACCTTTTCGGTGCGCTCCAGTAGGTACACCTACTGTCTTACTCGAAAACTCGTGGTTGGTCCTTCGCGGTCGCTGTCTTCTGGAAGATAGGTGTCTTCCGCCGTCTTCCCATCTTCCGCCATCTTCTTGTCTTCTGAAGACGCAACTGAGAAGACGATCTTCCGAAGACTGTCGTCTTCCGAAGAAGTCAACTTCTTATTACAAACAGCTCTTAAGATCATCTTCCTGTTAAGGAAGACGTAACCTTAAGTAACAACGCTTCTTCAGTTATACAAACAAGTTATTATTCTTAAAAATTTCAAAAATTCGTGCATCCTGTAATTTGTGGACACCACACAAGTATCACTTCATGCATTTTTGTGCATCATACAAAGCTTCTTGCAACGATGAAAGACTTGTCTTACGCTTGGAATTGCTATGGAAGTAGGATGCAAACGTATTAAGGACATGATCCATATCGTCACTAATCTCTTTGTAACTATGAGTTTTAGCTATGACTAGACTTGCCAAGTTAGTTCAATGTGCAATACAATGTTAAAGCATGTGAAGGTTAATCATTCTTTTAAAATGCATTGCTATGTCAATTGAACACCGATCATGATGCTCGCATCATCTGGACCGAATCTCATAAAACGATTGGACTCCAAGTTACAATAAGAAATAAGACACATTATAGTAGAAGTGATAGCTTCAGAGTCTTTTAATCGCGTTTGCTACAATCCGAGAAAAGTAGATTTCACTACACCTTCGTCCAAAAAGGTAGCAAAGACCACAAGATGATCGGTCATGGATATGTCAGTCGATTCGTCCACCATTATCTCAA
The DNA here is from genome assembly GCA_036924285.1 of Asterella californica. Classification (NCBI taxonomy): domain Eukaryota; kingdom Viridiplantae; phylum Streptophyta; class Marchantiopsida; order Marchantiales; family Aytoniaceae; genus Asterella; species Asterella californica. Next base: position 3,960,243 of record JAYKYS010000013.1, read on the forward strand.
AGAAAGGAGATTTTCTTATCTTGTCCAAGACACGTTTGTGGATAATCTGACTAGTACATAAGATAAACTCAGCACAACTCTTGTCGTCTTGCTACATGGAAGTGGTTATGTCGTCAGTAACAAAACGAAGTATCTTACAGAGTTTCAGAAACTTCGAGAAAGAAATACCTTCTTTATCAATAAATTAAGCAGCAGTAAATAGTGTTAGCACTGCTTTATCACATTCGCTCTCACGGTTGTCATGGCTTTCTCAAATATTTTTCCATCCAATAATTTTGCAATCAGTATTATCTTATGCTCATTTGAGCCCCATGGTCATGTAATGCATATATCCTGACATTTCTAGACATTTCGTAGCTCTCGCCCCCTACCTTTCTCGCATAATGTACAAAATACTCTACCAATGAAAGGATTGGAGCAGATCCAATCAAAATCAAGCAGCCATTTATCATTTTGCATAGCATACTATTGCTCTCATCTAAGCCTACATTGTCTATGTCTATAGACAATGTAGACTTAGATGGTTTCACATCTGAGAAGATAACTGTACAGTTATCTTCTCAGACGTGAAACCAGAATCAAAATGACACTTTTGTCTCTTCATTGCTCTAAGCTTTAGATAATCAAGAAAAAACTGCGCCACAATTATGTCTAAAGCTAACTTGCAATATCAGTTCACAATGAGTTACGAAGAGAATCGAGGTGTTCTGAAAGTCTACAGTTCTCTCTTGGTTCCTTCTTGTTGAAGCTCAATTCCTTCTAGACAAACCCTTCTCCTCCACAGTTCTCTCTCGAGTCTCGACTCTAGAAGCTCAATCCTTCTTGACAGTTCTTTCATGAGTCCCGAGCTCTATCTAAGAAGCCCAGTCCTTCTTCAGAGTTCTCTCCTCTCGACCGTCCCTTCATGATCAAAGAATCATTATCTTTTCTTGACAATGTAATGCACGTCCAATGTGCAAACGAATGCTACGATGCAACCTGAACAAGGAAGTAGACTACGCACCAAGCAATCAACCATCTACCGCAAACAAACCTACGAGTAGAGACCCGATCGCTATAGCCAATCTCAAATTCAGTAAAACCAAGAAGCGAAGCCAACTGAACTATGCACACACTTCAAATTTTCAAGAATCTAGATACAGTGATAAACCAAGAATAACAGAACGATTAAAACTTGAGATCATCGAGATCACCTCATAGAACTCGTGAGTCACGAATGTCAAGCGATTGAGAGCAAAACCGAAGAACAACACCACATCTGCAAAAATATGCACTGCAAGGTGCTATCGACCACACAACCATGCGGATTAACTTATCGATCGAAAATCGATTGAAATTGCAAGAGTAGAATGATCAAAATTGTGAATAATCCCAATCGACTAGTGGTCTGCCGTCTACGCTTGAAGTTCAAACAAGATAAGAACACGCGGATCAACTTATCGATCGAGAATCCGTTTGAACTGCAAGAGTAGAATGATCAGTCACTGTGAATAGTCTCAATCGACTAGTGGTCCGCCGCCTGCGCTTGAAGTTCAAACAAGATCAAAAAAGAAGCGCACGCAGTAGTTCAGAGATCAACAAACATAAACAAATCCTCTGAAAATGAATGTGCACAACGACTAGCAGTAAACAAATGCAGTATATATGAAGTTCAAACAAGTTTATTGTATGAACGAATATACTAGAAAGTTAATCAACCGATAGCGACGAGAACAAACAAGTCGATCGAGTAGAGTCCGCTCTAAATGATGACAGCCCGTCTCCGTTTGGTCCACGTTGTCTCGCATCATCGCAACAATCGCATGTCAAATTCCTTGCCGTCTTGTCTCGATCTGCTCAGTGCACAGTATGCACTACAGTCCCATGAGTCTCATCCGCGAGTTCACGCCTCGTTGCTAATGAACATTAGCGCTTGTATTGCAAAAATTTTTAAAAACTGTTAAACCTAAAAGTGTTAGCGCTAGATATGGTGCTGATTCATTGCTGATGTATCTTTTCTGCCACGTGTAACTTACTGATAGGCTCATATCATCGAGTCAGCCAACATGACCAGTTTTGCTTATTTGTCATATCCGATCGCCTGTAACGGCAGTCAAAGTTATTTTCTGAAAACTTTAAATGACACAACAAATGATACAAAATATAAGATCAGTGTTTTTCAGAGATACTCTTGAAAAAACATGCTATTTTTCAGAATTTTCATGTGACTTCCCAACTGTTGATTCGTGACTTCCCGACTGTTGCGCAATTCATGATCGTATCCGTCGGTTTTCCCTCCTTGTCCGTAATCTCCATTTTGAACCAGAAACGAAACAACGTAACGCAGGTACTCCCCGAACATTGCTTTCCATCTGTTTGCTTGTCATTGCGACGCGTGTTGTCATCTTAGAAGTGGAAGTTAGTTTGGGAGCAATTGTTTTTGTTGGAACATTCTTTTCTCCGGTGACATGTCACATGTGAAACCAGACGTAGTCCTTCCGTACTGGGCCTGGATCCCCGTAAGCCTTCCGTACTGAGGTCTCCTTGAGCCGGAAATCTAGGTGCTTACGGTACCGGAGTGCCATGTTCGGATGATTTGGCACCGCTTACGACCTTGTCTGGCTTCTGACGCATTTCTCGCGGATTGTACTCTTTTATGCATGAGATCCCTAGGCTGGCGTGCCCACTGCCCTTTCACAGAAGGGAAGCGAAGAAAAGAAACTGTCGTTATTTCCCTAAAGAAACTGTCGTCGTTTTCTTCCTTCAAACAACTGGCGACTGCGATTTCCAAGGCACCGTTCTATTGAATGGACGTGCACTCACACAGCCTGACGACCCCGACGGCGCACGGCACCAACTGGAGATGAACGTAGCTTGCCTATCGCCGCATGTCGACTGGCGCTTGAAGCGGCAGCCGGTTTTCATAGCCTTTTGGGGCAGAACGATGTGGTGGAACTTCCAAGTCCAAGTTTCGGTGAGAAATGTGAGTATAAGGGTCTCTTCACATTTGCTTGATATTTCTACCTAGTACGGTGTAAGTTAGGTTCGGGAATATATATTTTATAGTATTCAGCTTTTAACTAAAGTGAATTTCTCCATCTTCAGATGGAGAAGATGGTAGGCTTAACTTATTACCTAACTCTTCAGATAAAAAAGATTAGATAATAAATTTATTTAATAATTTATAACATAGGCTCCCGGAGTTTTGCTTCTGGAAGCGCGAGTATTTTCATGGTGTATAGGTTATCCTCTCGTCTCCCCGAGAATATTATCGGTTAGAATATTACTTAATATTATAAATATATAATAATAAAAATCATACATAGTCTCTGCTTCGTACACATTAGGTCCACACTGTATAATCTATTTGGTGTTCGGTTTAATTTTTATTGAGCTATACGGTTTATTTTTATATACCTCTACATATGCAATACTTAATATATCGGCCAATGATATCTTTTGGTTTTCCTCTGTCTCATGGTTTGTCTTTTTTTTCGTTATCCTCGGTTAGTTCGCTTAGGATGCATATTTATTATAAACATTGTTAAAATCTGGAAGCATTTTCTGTGAACTATTTTAAAGCAATATTTATTTGAGAAAACGGTGTTCAACTAGAGGAGTAATTTTCTAATACTAGTCTAACGTTTCTAGTAAGACAAGCTCCAAAATACTCAGTCCTAAATGAGTTTCACTTTTCGTAATGTATTTTGAAAAACAGTTCTCGCCTCTGCAATACAAATTTTTGTTTTTCAATGTTTATATTATTTCTCAATGTATACTCACGTTCCAGGGGGTGTGCTTACGAGCATACAACTATCTAAGTTTGGATTCGTTTTGGAAAACTATTTCATATCGTAATTTGTGGATTATGGGCTTTTCGTGAAAAGCCCATAATCCAGCAGCTATCATCTTGAAAAGACCCTTACAACACGCAACCGCAAAGCTCATGGTGGCATATCAGTCGTAGACATGATATGCGTCAAGTAAGAAGCGGGTATAGCCCGCGAGGCTGCAGATTATAAAACCAACAAACTTAAGAGATTTGTACATGATCCGGAGGGAAAACCAGTAATCACTTGGAATTTATATTTGAGAAACCGAGGGTGTATAAGCAAATGACATTTGCCTATATATATGAAGTCTTGATCCTAAAACAACAAATACAAACGTCAGAGTAATATGTGTAAGATGGAGTTTATAGAGTATTATCAGAAAAAACAAAAAACAAAAAACAAATAAATAAATATATATATATATATATATATATAGCGAGGACATGGAGTATCAATGTTTATTAACAAGACACTTTATTTTAGAGGTTCAGAGTCTTAGATTAATTTTCATAAGAAAGTGAGTTTTGCTTCAATTAATTTTTGTGATAGATATAGTTAGTTCACCATGTGAATATGTTCAATTCAGAATCAACTGTAATCACTTGACTTTAGAGGATAAGAGTCTTGGATCAATTTTCATCAGAAACTGACTTTTGCTTCTGAATTATTTTAATTGCAGTTGAATAGTATGGTATGTTGTTAAGCTGTCACTTGGAATCTAGATTTGAATGACCGAGTAACCCTAAACAAAAGAGAGAGAGTTGTGTGCAAAGTCCTGATCAAAATAATCGATTTAGAAGATGATTGAGTAATCCAAAACTATATGATAACGATAACCATTTATTAATTACATATAGAGTGTGAAGTGTCCATACCACCGAGGACCTGGTATCCCAAGTCACCCGGTCCGTGACCTCCCCAACCCGTCTACCACTGTCGTCACGTAAGAGCGAGCTACCAGCGCCCACCTGCTGGCAATTCTCATTCAAAACCGAATCTAAACTTCGAGTCGTGGTTCGTTCCAATTGGAAAACCAGGAACCCACAGGCAGAAGAGAAAGGTGACCACTTTGTCAAGTTCCGATCTCTTGAATTCTTCCACTCTCATGCTCAGCTATCGAAGATCGGTAACTGAGATGGTTGAGTCCCAGGCTTCTAAAAGAAAGGTCTGGGGTTCAAACTCTCCTGCTCTCAGTTGGAGATGCAACAAAGTCGCTGTCGTGTGAATCTGTTTAGCATGAACGGAGGAGAGTATGCATTTATAGGGAACTACCTCGTCCCACAGCCTTATGTGTCATGAAGGTAGTGGAAGAGGATAATTATCTGTTAATATTTTTTTATAATTATTATCTTTTTATCACATCTATGAATTATTTTATTCATATCGTATGGAGATCTTCGGGTTTCAAGTTTGATGTGAAATTTGATGTAAAATCTTTCATATTTGTAAGACCACCACGAATGATTGATCCAGGTCATTAAATAACTAATATCAGCTCGAAATATCAAAATTTATAAATGACTATGTTCGATCATCCGCTTAAGATTGATTCACAAATGAACCACCAATCACATGACTATTCGTAAGACTACCACGAATGACAGCTAGATGTCATTCTGGTAAATTAAAAATGTTGATTCATTCTTTAAACAGTGAATGTTCAATCTTTTTAATTCGAGAATACACACTAAACATGCATCCAGTCAGATCACACACGATATCATCTCCATGTCGGACTCGTGATCGAGAGACTGTCGTACGGTAGTGACCAAGAAAATGTCAACAAGTCATAAGAATGACCAATAAGAAACAGTTCTCAACGGGTGTGATCAAATAATTAACCCCAGTGGAAGCGATGTTTGCATTTTAGGAAGTTTATATTTTCGACTGGGTACAAGTCTGCAATGTTTCTTAACAATAATACTCACGGAAACAGATAAGAATTGAGGGAAAGAAGTTCCATGATTGTACATAAAGAAGGTTATTGCACCACGATATTTCTAAAAAAGTTTAATCTTAGTCTGATGTCATATATTTATTCGACCCAACTTAGCATTCGAACACCGAGGAAATTATACTTCATTCTATTGTTCATGAGCTTAACCTCAATCGTCAGTTTATTCGATTGAATGTCGTGCTTGAACACATAGAGAAACTTTTATTCTCATTATGTTGTTAATGAACTGACTTTCAATCACCGACTAGAGTTTTTCTCATCCCCTGTCAGAGAAATGAGAAAGATCGACCCTACACCTCCACGTGGGAAGATGAAGATGCGATAGGCGATTCTAGAGCTACTGATAGCGGGGCTTAGCCCCGATGTTCTTCCCTTCGGGGTGGTTGTTGCTTGGCCTTTTGGGTCCTTCATTCTCTTGTGAGGCTTGATGAGATCTTCCCATCCGTTTGCTATTCATTGGGTCGCGTTTCGTCAAGGTGAAGACGTTACTCATCAAACTAACGCGTAATGAATACTTTTAAAGTTGGAAGGCAGGAAAAACAGATGAGACACCTTAAAAAGCAGTAGATTTAAAAGATAAGCCAAGTATCAGTGATAGCTACGACATACACCGATTCTAGCTAAGAGGAAATAAAAATACCTTGATAAGAAATGCGAAGTAAAAACAGCAAACGTGGTGCTAACTGCGAACTGTAGTATACCACCACATACTGCGAAAGTGACCGGGTGAAAGGCAATAGGACAAAACGACCACATGAGACACGGCAAAGAATAAACTAAAAGGTAAGTTGATGACTAGGTTGCATTTACAAACAGCCTAGGGAGCAGATGGAATCAAAGAAAAGAACGAATAGTAAGGAGGGAATCGAAGTGCACTTGTCCCATCACTCTGCCTCGCTCATCATCGTCGTTTCTTTTAAATTCATAGCTAAAAGTTTGCTTAGGTGTGTTAAGCCCCGGGAGGGAAGAACCATTCCGTGAGATGAGAGGACTGGAATGTTTAATGTGCTTGCTTGTTTTTGTTATAATATTTATGATCGTGGTTTTCGCAGTATGAAGAATAAAATAAATATAAAGTTTTGATTATTTTATGGAGAGATCTAATGGTTAAATTGTGATTTTAAAAATATTATTTAAAGATTATGGATAAATAAATAAATAAATAAATATCATTATATATCAATTAATTTATCAAATATTGTAATAATCCACTGAAAAAGCCACTCGAAAATTCAAAGGAGAAAAGAATTTAGATTTCCAAAATCCTTTACGAAGAGGTCAGATGATAGTCAGGTTCAGTAACTGGTACCTCCGAAATGAATTTTATGTTCAGAGTAGTATACTGGACACATCATAGACGGGTGAAGAACAAGACGTCTTCTTATAGTAGTTATAAAACAATAACGGACTAGCTAGTATAATAGTTTAATATAATACTATATTAAACAATAAGGGGTGTCCAACTTGGAACCTTTTCAAGAGATTTTTCGTGCGTGGTTGCAGTTATGATCTTGATCATAGATTTGCGAGTATTTGTTTATTTTCAGTTCGTTTTAACTGTGAACGGTGTCAGTAAAAAAAGTCTAATATAAGTTATATATGTTTTAGTGTTAATAATAAAAATAATTAACAGAAAATAATCTCTTTACTCAAAATCTCATTTCTTTGTGAACCACTGTCTTAGGCCAAATTAATTGATTTTGTTTTTCAATTTTTTCACATTGGCCGTAGAAGAATCTTTACGTTTAACTTTTACACCCCTACTATCTCTTCGCGGTGCACGTAAGAATAATGATGGGCCTGTACTGAAACATATCGTCAAGTTCGAGAATCATATTTCTCAGCGGTCCGAAAGATACGTAGTGGTTTTGCAGTAGATGAGAGGGGCAAGTGCCAAAAGAAACATGACGATCGGACATTCTGTCGTTTACGAAACCAGAACTTTCCTCTTTTCACCGACTTGGAGTACGGGCGAGGTTATTATTATTGTTATTATTTTAGTTATTTCGTTGGATGGGGATATAGAGGATGAATGCGGACCTATCCATCCTCGATATTTAGCATCGTGCACACGTTTTCTCCGTTTCTACGACCGGGGGATCGGTCATCCATCCTCAGTATTTAGCTGAACCGGAACACTTAGGGTCGCTTTCCACGCACTATATTTACGACCCTGACTAGAACGGCCTAGTCAAACGTGGCATTTCAGCGGTGCCTTTCACGTTACCCCACAGTCTGGCGGCACGTACTACTAGTCGAAAAATCTCCACGATCGTTTGCGCTATACCATTTCGCCACATTGCGCCGCCCGAACCGTAGACCTGATCCGATGATAGCAGAGGATTATGTCGCTAATGCGTGTATTAGGCACGATTGTGTTACTCCCTTCGACGATTTGGTCTTTTCTATCCAGTAAGGCGGCTTACAGTTTACTGATTCGTATGTTACTCGCTGCTAAACCGAGTAAACTAAACAGTTGGGAAGTCCGGGGAAATTCCCGGCTTTCAGTGAATTCGGTCCAGTGGAAGAAGAGGAGAAAAGCACGTAGCGGTTGTACGTGGGCCCGCAATTGCTCTGGGGTCCGGCACAGAGACCTACAGACAGACGAAAACGACAGCAGGCGGTGTGGACCTTGACGTCATTGACTGGCAAGAACAGACAGAGCAGGGCTGCTGTAGTTTCCACACTAATTGCCATAAATTGGCGGAATCTGCATCAGAAGCTCTATCGCTCTCGTCGTTCTCCTTCGGTGCTTGGATGCACTTATAGATGGTCGCAGTATAACCGTGAGAGGACGAAAGCTGTAGTTTAGTCCTCCGGTGATCAACAAGAGACCATCGACATTGATTAGTCCAAGCCACCGGAGGACGAGGAGACGGCGACGAGCCTCGGTACGTGCTTTCCTTACCATCATTATCAGTGATTATGAAGCTATTATCGTCTTAGTAAAGGCTGTCATCGTCTTTAGCGGTAACTTGAGAGATAAACTTGTTTTGTTACATAGGCCTGTGTAGGCGCTTGTTGTGTCAACCGCAGGAAGAAAGACGGCCACGAGCGTCGATATGTGCGTTTTGACTCATCATCGTCTGTGATTATGGAACTATTATCTCCTTAGTAGATGCTGTTATCGATCGCTGCCAATTGAGAGAAATAAACTTGTTTTGTTACTACTTAAGGCTTGTGTAGGCGCTTGTTCCTGTGAATGCATACCTCGTGCTCAAGGAGTCGGAATCTTGACTGCGAGCGAGTGTTTCACTAACGGAGTACGTGATAAAATCAGTCGGCTAGAGGGAATTATGCCTCGACCGGCAATTCTCCTGCAAACGTTTTTATGTGGGAAAGAAGGAACTGTTTTGGCCTTGATGTCTCAATTTGGTCGTCGATCTTTTCTGCATTCGTGCTTGAATGAGGTGTCTGAATCGCACACCGTCAATGGCGTCTTCCCCCTGGAGGTGGGAGAACGATCTTAGCTAGCTCAAAGATAAAAAGAGCTCGTGGATATTGTTGAGAAATTCCTTTCAAGTGGAATGAGTGCACTGTATCCGTGTGTCTTCATTGTTCAATCTTCGGTTGGATCATCTCTCGGATCTCTCGGATCTCTCGTGGCTTGCGCTGACTTCATTTCGTGGACTTTGCAGCGCAACATTTCCCCCTTACGAACTTCTCGGACCAGCTTGCGTCTGAAGCAGGTAGAGATTACTTTCAAATCACAGAAAGTAGTAGACTAGCATCTTGGCCTTAGGATGTGAGCTCTAAATTTCAGTATCACTTTCGCAGCTGGAAGTTAGCAATAAGAAGATTGGCTGCCAGTTAGGTAACTTCTATACTGGAATGAGTGCCTTGTATCAGCTGGTTTCTTCATTTTCATTCTTCGATTGGATCATCTCTGGGGTTTCTCGTGTCGTGCACTGACTTCATTTTATGGAGTTTGCAGCGAAACATTTCCCCCTTCCGAACTTCTCGGACCGGCTTGCGTCTGAAGCAGGTAGAGATGACTTAGACTAGTATCATGCCCTTCTTAAGTTCAGTATCACTTTTGCAGCTGAAGGTGGCAGCCAGTTGGTAACTTCTAGAATGAACTAAATAATCCGAGGATGTCTGCATAGGGTTTTCTCTGGCTTAATTCTAATCTGCACAATTCGTCCTCTCCTTGAAGCTTGCAGATAGACACATCTGCATAAGACGGGTTTCTTGCAATACGCAGCTCATCAGGGCGGTTGTCAAGGAAAGTGAGACGAGAAAACCTGACATGATGCCCGCGGCAAACGAGATGATTTGGACGCCCATAATCCAGGAGGGCATCTTCCGGTTCGATGCCAGTGTGGCGGCTACGAAGCAAGCATCGCCATCTGTGTCCTTTGAAGATGGGCAGCACCGGGATTTGCCCGTGGAGTTGACAGCAAATGCTCAAATGAAAGAGCCTGTCTATATCCCGCAGTACACTACTGAAAATGGGTCACAGATAACAAAAATCAAAGTAAGTTTGCCACGTGCGTCTTCAACTTTGCGCGCTGATTCCAGTCTTTCTTAGTTGGTGGGAAGTTCCAGTTTACAATATCTCAGTACCCTGCAGGACGGATAGTGGTTTCTATTCGAGTCCAAAATGTCTTCTACGGGAAGAGAATGGTACGGGTCCGGATACGGTGTAAATTTATCTATCAGTTTTTCTTTGGAATTGCAGCTGCCTGCAGGCACCTCGGTCTACGGTACGGGTGAAGCCAGTGGGTCTTTGGAGCGGACAGGGAAGAGGGTAAGTCCTGTATATTATGCCGAGTGACAATCGCTTTGTTAGGCTTGAGGCTACTTTCTGCTAAAGAAGGCAGCCAGTTATAAGAAGCTGAAGACTGCAAGTTTCCCCCTTAAAGAAGCTAACGAACCTTTGGTTCTGGTGTAGAGTCGAGCGCAGAGCATGTGGGTCTAGAGTTGCATTTGACTAAAGTTTGTGTGTATTTCAACCATTAACAGGTGTTTACTTGGAATACTGATGCGTGGGGTTACGGGCCAAGCACGACATCACTATATCAGTCGCATCCGTGGGTACTTGCAGTCCTTCCAGATGGGACGGCCTTAGGTGTTCTGGCCGACACTACTCGCCGAGCTGAGGTGATTGCTGCTTTCTGAAGGATAGAATATGTTTTGTTATCTGCTCTGTTCTTTTGCCTTTGGTTGGGATAGGAGGAAAACCCTTTCTCCAAGAATGCAAACTGTGCTGTGACAGAATCGTAACCCTCTTTTATTGCGTCGCAGATTGATACTCGGAGGGAATCAACAATCCGATTCGTAGCATCGGGATCGTATCCTGTCGTTACGTTTGGGCCATATCCGTCCCCCGAAGCAGTCCTGAGTGCTCTCTCTAAAGCTATTGGTAGGTTCTGACGTGCTTATATCTCTGACTAGATATTTGCTGCTCCGTGCTTGCTTGCTAGCTTTGCTTCCACCTGCGGTGTGCGAATTGAACTTTCTGATCTTGCAGATTCTGTCTCCTAGAGTTGATATTCAGATGTTGTTTTCTGCAGGAACTGTTGCAATGCCACCTAAGTGGACTCTTGGATATCAACAATGCCGATGGAGTTATGAAACTGCGGACAGAGTCGAAGAGGTGGGATACCGATCATTTGGGCTTCCAGTAATACAGCTTACATTTATTGTTGCTTACCTTAGCATGCACATGCGTGAGCCTTGACCCTGCATCTCTTCACGCATTGTTCGAAAATTCTCACAGAAACCGTCCTGATGCCAGATCGCCACAACATTCCGCGAAAAGAAGTTACCGTGCGACGTTATATGGATGGACATTGATTACATGGATGGTTGGAGGTGTTTTACTTTTGATACTGTAAGTTTTCTCCAAGCTCTGTACAGTAATCTTGCACGTACGGTCCGGCGTAGTAGTCCTGTTATACTTTTGTTGCTTTTGGGTTTGGTCTGGGTTTCTTATCCGTGTTGTGGAGACTAGAAACCTTCAGCAGAGTGTCCTTTCCGAGTGGCCGCACTTACTCGTTCTAATGGGTTGTTATAAAGGAAACATTCCCTCAACCAGCAAAGCTATCCGATTTCCTCCATGGAAAGGGCTTCAAAGGTGTGTGGATGCTTGATCCTGGCATCAAGTACGAACCAGGTTGGACTGTCTATGACTCGGGAGCTGCTGAGGACGTTTGGGTTCTGGCGGCGGACAATAAGCCCTACGTCGGTAAGTTAATCTTCAGCCTCTGTAAGAGGCACTTGCATCTACTTGCACTGTTAACCCCCTCGGCCCTTAGTCACTCAACGGAAACTGTTTGCCGGACCAATCAATTGGTGCGAATTCGGTTTCTGGGAAATTGATCTCGGAAAATCAGGATGATCTGGATTAAAGCTCCTTAACGATGTTTTGGTGCAGGTGAAGTTTGGCCAGGTCCATGTGTGTTCCCAGATTTTACTCAGACAAAAACACGAAAATGGTGGGGAGAGTTGGTAAAAGATTTCGTCAAAGTCGGTGTTGACGGGATATGGAATGATATGAACGAACCTGCAGTCTTTAAGGTACCCAATTGAATTCACTTTCGGGCTTTGATTGGCGACGTTCGCCATTTGCGAATCCTTTGGTAACCGTTTGTTTCATATTCACCTCTAACAGGCATATGTCCGTGTTGTTCGCAGACTTTGAACAAGACAATGCCTGATACAAATATTCACAGAGGAGATGAGCATCTTGGTGGAACTCAGACTCACCAGCACTACCACAATGTACTTACTGTCCTCTTACCCAGGAAGCTTTGAAAGCCAGGAGTCGTACATATACAATTATCGTGCTTGTAGCGTCGTAGAGTCAAGCGGTTTGTGTTTGCTTTCGCTTTTGGACTTGTACTGTACTGCGCGCTTATTTCTGCTGCTAAAGCTAACCATATAGGTTTATGTATAGTTGTCCGAGATAATTTAGTATTAGAGAATTATACCTGACAGCACATTTACTGTAGTGCCGTCGTTATTCCCGGTCCTTAATTCTCAAGCCACGATTGCGTTTTCAGGTGTACGGGATGCAGATGGCTCGAGCGACCCACGAAGGCATGCTCCTTGCTGATCCTCAGAAGCGGCCGTTCGTACTGACTAGAGCAGGTTTTATTGGAGGTCAGAGATACGCCGCTACATGGACTGGGGATAATCTTGCGAGCTGGGTTCATCTGCAAATGAGTATTCCTTTGTCACTGAACTTGGTACTGACTTTTATCCCTCGCGCATTTCGAGTGTGGTGGAAGACTACAGTTTTTGTCCTCTCATGGACTTAGAAACAAGTTCAGTCTGAAAACTACGAAAGGCCTGTAGCTTCACAGAGAGAAACTACTGAATAAAATCTCAGTTTGGGATTTTATTCAGTCTTGTACCGAAATTAAATACTGAGAAAGTGAATTGTCTCCATAATTTCAGGGCTTAAGTGGACAACCGTTCTCGGGGCCGGATATTGGTGGTTTTGGTGGCAATGCTACACCTAAACTGTTTGCGCGTTGGATGGGGATCGGTGCTATGCTCCCATTTTCACGGGGCCATTCAGAGAAGGGAACCATTGATCATGAGCCCTGGGCATTTGGCGAAGAAGTAATTCTCTGTAATTCTACTGCTCAAAGTTATCGTGTGAAGGTTGTTTGAAACTGTTTACTGCAGAGCCAATGGAAGTTACTAAAGCTCGTTCCCGTGACCTTGTTTGCAGTGTGAAGATGTGTGCCGGCTGGCTTTGAACCGGAGATACCGAATCTTGCCTCATCTATACACTCTTTTCTACAAGGCGCATATGACGGGAGTTCCTGTTATGTCCCCCTTGTTCTTCGCTGGTTAGTTAATTTCAACTTTGTGATAGTTCGAAATGTCCCCTTTTGTACTTCATTGGTTGGTTTCAAGTCTGTGGTAGTTCGATTCGAAACATACTTGAAATTAGCTCTGTTGAACATTTGTGTCGGGAACATGTGTTACAGATCCTACAGATCAGAGACTTCGGAAGGTGGAGAGCAGTTTCCTCTTAGGACCTCTTCTTGTTGCGACTAGGTCAGAACTTACTCCTCACTGTCTTCCCACAGTCTCCAAATTCAGCTTGTAAGTGACTTGTATTTGAGATTACACACTGTTTCCTGTGTGCATTCGATAAACAAGTTAGGTGTGTGCGCAGTACTGAAGCGGGCAAGAAACTTCATCCGCAGAAGATCGTCTTACCTAATGGTATCTGGCAACTTTTTGATTTCGATGATTCGCATCAGGTGAGATAAGGATCGTGAAAGTGAGATGTTGGTGAATTGGGAAAACTTGGTTAATAACCAAAGTGTAGGACGATACGTTGGGCCCGTCACGTGCCAAAACCGCTTAGGAACTTCTGAGAAGTACTTCGTTGAGGCTCACCATTCTCACCGTTCGCTTTTCGCTCCAACTGTTTCCAGGATTTACCGCTACTTTTCCTTAAAGGGGGGTCTATCATTCCAACGGGTCCTGTCGTGCAGCACATTGGTGAAATACGTGAAAACGATGCCATCACACTCCTAGTAGCGCTTGATGAGCACGGTTAGTTTGCAACCTTAGTCATACGTGTGACATCTTGAAGCGTACTTTCGCTCCGTAAGCGTAGAAGATTAAGTGTATTTCTAATGTCGGCTGACAATGCTACTTCAAGTTCTGAGAGTACGAAAATGTTGATCACAGGAAAGGCGGAAGGAACGCTATACGAAGATGATGGGGATAGTTACGAATTCCAGAGAGGGCTCTTTCTGCATACTCGCTATTCCGCTGAACTCGCTCAAGATGGAGGAAAGGTGCTAGTGAAAGTTAAGGGTACAGTGGGTTCACTTAGCAGGCCCAAGCGTCCTCTGAAAGTGCGCGTCTTGCTTGCTAATCAAGCGCGGGTAAGAGTTCTGGTCCTTAGCTAGGTGACGATTCTTAATGTTACATTGGATTACTAGAATTACTAGAGCAGTATTTGAACGAGAAATGAGTGTTTGGTCCTGAGGAATGGCTGGTTGGCCAACAGCTCGTAAACATCACCTTGCGCTGTGTTTAATAGTGCTTCGACTTTCTTGCTTGCAGCTTGAAGGTGAGGGTATCGATGGGGAGGAAGTGATTGTTAATCTGCCTTCAGGGTTCGAAATGGCTCAGATAACAGCTGGCCTCCAACAACAGGAATTGTCTGAGTCAGGTGGTAAGCCGACTATGCTCTTAGCCTGCGCAAGCTTTGAAAGTTGTTTGCTGTAGCAAAGCTGGACCTGTCATATGCCTCACTAGCACTGCGCAGTTGAGGTGGAGACGTCCGGAGACGTATGTCGCCGTAGTTATTACTCACGAATTCTATCATGGTTACAGAAGGCAAGGACATTCCCGAGGAAGTTGACTACAATACCCATGAGGGCCTTGTCATTCCTCCGACTATGTTGGTGGACCTGAAGTCTGGTGATTGGAGCATGAAAATTGCGCCTTGGATTGGTGGTCGGATAATTTCCATGATTCACGAGCCCACAGGTCCAGATTACTTCAACTTTCTAACGCATTCACTTACTCCAGCATTATGGAGCAGGAAGGAGCTCGTTTCACCTTAAACCTAGCTTGCCACACATACTCTGAGAAATGTGGTTCGACCTGTTATCTCAATGCAGGTACTGAGTGGCTGGAAGGAAAACTTGAGCAAGGAGCATATGAAGAGTACAGTAGTACTGAGTGGCGATCGCCTGGTTGTGAGGAGGAGTATGTCGTCAAGTATGGAATCAAAACCCAGTCCAGAACCCTTGAGGTCCATACAGGGGTTTCTAATCCCTCTTCCGATAGGCAAATAGAAGGACGTGCGTCTACCCGCCGTTCTAGTTATCGTATAGGCCACTAAGCTACATCACGGATATGATTGGACTGTGCAGGAAGGAGCTCTCAGAGGAGAGGATCGATGGTTTAAGCCTGGAAGGTGATATTGGTGGTGGATTGGTTATGTGTCGTCATATCGGTGGTAAGGAAGACAATTCTAGAGCGGTGCAGATAAGGTCATCTATCGAGGCAAGATCTGTTGGTGCCGGTTCAGATGGATTTTCAAGGTACTTTCACAAGCTATGTCAAGTCGTGGAAGTCTACAAAACCGCAATCAAACCCTCAAAGTTGAATGTGTTAAATGTGTTGTCGGTCTCTTTGCACCTGTACCTCGCGTAACATGGAGTAGTGGAATGAAGTCTCAGTCCACGATGAGGCCGCGCGGCTCCTAAGATGATTGGGTTAAGTTGACAAGGTGCTCGTTGTGTCAGGTTGGTGTGTTTGCGGATACATCCTTCTTTCAAAGTTTCAAACATCGAGCTGGCAGTAGTCAGGTTCACAACACTGACCGGAGAAGCACGAGAAATAGTACCAAAGCCTGGTGACATCTATTTGGCTGGAGATGATCGACCCAATGGTGAGTATGCACCCATAGTTTCTGGTTACAAGACTTGGAACCTTGAAGTTACCATCGGTTCAACTGGCTTGGAACTGTCTATCGTAGTCTATGAAGGGTGTCGCGGTAAGCGAAGGAGATTTGGAAGAAACTAGCGTAACGGCCTTTGTGAGGCCCTTGTGACATCTTCCATTGGTATAGATGTTGTCGCCGCTTCGCAGTGAGCTATGAACGTACAAGACTCTTGATGATTTCGTGGTCATGCTCGGTTTGCAGGAGAGTGGTCATTCATAGACAAGGAGAATGGACAGGCCATAGTCAACAAGTTCAAACCCGAAGAGGTGGCGACATGTGTCATACACTGGGCACCAGGCATCTGCAACCTCGAACTCTGGTCAGAGGAAAGGCCTGTTTCCAGAGAGACGCCAATCCAGATAACTCACGAGTATGAGAGCTGGATGGAAGATGAACTTAGCGGGGAAAGGAACTAGGCCAATTAGCGTTACCTAGAAACATACTCATGTTGAATAGGTGGTTGAGGGCAGAATAACCATCTTACATGTACACTAACTAAGCACGAGCTGAGGATTAATTCCAGCCACTCAAATGTACACTTACCATTCTTCGGGCCTCATTTGGTCGTCTCCTTATAAAGGACTGCGCTGAATTTGGTGTAATATAGACGGACCTATGAACCGTGTGCAGCCCATTGAATGGGATATAAATCTCTACATGTACCTCGAAATTATTTACTGTAATGTGCTTTGAATCCTAACCCCACACATATATAGTCGTGTTTTAAGTGATTTCACCTGACAAGGTGCAATGCGAAATGAACGTGTTATGTACTACACGAGGTTTTGCAATGTGTGATGGGCAGATTGACCGTAGTGTCCATATTAAGCCGTGTTTTGTGATCTCACTTGACAAGGTTTTGTAATGTGTAATGAGCTTGTTCAGTACTTGACGGGCTTTTCCAGCGTGATGACGTGTTTTTGTGGTTCCACTTGACAAGGTCTTGGGGTGTGTGGCGGACAGACTGACTCTAGTCTCCTGCCTAGCCCACGGACGCTCTTCATATCCTGGCTCCATGATGCCAGTAAATCCACCTAGAGATCCAACTGTGTGTGTTGCCGGCTAGGTTGGTAACCCTTCTGGCTTGGACTGGAGTTGCACCCCATGCCCATTACCCAAAAACTGTCTATAGGCCTTGTTCGTCCTTCTCTATGGCTCTCATCTGACTGTAAAATGGAACTTGGTAGTACGTATGCAGGACCTTCTAGGTATACGTAAAATGTACGTAACTCGATAGTACGTAAAATGAAATAGAGATCAGCCATACTGAGTAGTTTTCATCCTAGAACCTGTGGAAAAGGGAATGTGTAAAACTTGGCTTCTCACCTTCCTTCCCTTCGCTGCTGCTAACTGTTTTGGTTGGAATTTCGTGCGGCGTACTCGCCACTTCGCTCACTCCCTTCCGTCAGCTTAGCAGTTAACAGTCACTCGAGGAGGACTACTTAAACCGATGAAGAAATATGTTTCACTCTGCTGTATTTCGCCCGCCAGTGCTTTACTGTCATTCTGATGGCTTTATTTCACTCTACTACCTTTTCGTCAGTATTTGGTGCAGTACTGCCGCTACTGGCCGTATTGCACCAACGCAGTCTATCACTGTATCAAAATTTGTACTTATTTACTGCGTCATGTTAAACTTTGTGAAGTTTGTGATTCTCCATAACTAATTCCATTGAGCATGCTTATTCACCTCAAGGCGGATGGACTTGAAAAGCCGCCTTGCTTGTATCTTATTTTTATGTAAGCTTGCAGTAAGGAAGTTCGGGGATAACATATTTTTTGAAAACTGGTTTTTGAAAACTGATTTTACTGTATTCTTCCAGTTTCTGCAGCAGAAGATGCTGCTCGACTTTGAGAAAAATGAACTTTGACTACGCGCGAACGCCACGGCCAACTTCAATCCATCTTGAAAACTTTAACGTCTGGAGAGTGTATGCAGCAGTAACGTCTTATTCGATTTCTAGTTTTTGACGGCAAATAAAGTTAGTCTCTGAATAGAGCCCGCTGAAACTTGATCATTTGTTTCATTGCAGATTTTCTGTAATCAGTGATCCGATTTGTATCAGACAACAAGCTGAAGGTCTGAAATGAGTGATCCGATTTGTAATTTGTACCAGACAACAAGCTGAAGGTCTGAAATGAGCATGCTCAAATTTGAGCCGTTCTCAAGCGTGGTGGTAGTTCGATATCTGTAATTTGTACCAGACAACAAGCTGAAGGTCTGAAATGAACATGCTCAAACTTGAGCCGTTCTCAATCGAAATATAGACTAGCTACAAGTAGAAGTAATCTGCATGTATTTACGTATCGCTGGTACAAGTAGAATTGCAGCTAGGCAGTCTCTGGTTGTATATAGGACCGACAAGGGGAGGTGTACAGAGCGGCTGCGAGTACAACTGCTAGGCAGTCTGTCGTTCTATGTAGGCCCGAAAATGGGAGTTGGCAAGAGTAGGTAGCACAGACAGATGAGGGCAACAAGCTTTCTCCGTCTCGATCTCACAGCGAACAAAGACAGCGGCTCTGCAGAAGACGAAACGCAAATGTCCTGCAGTTTCAGAAATGAGGCGGGACATAAAGTGAAGAGAAGAACGTCTAAAGAAAAAAGCAGAACAGTTATCGTGTATCAAGGACGAACAGTCGTGCAAGAAGGACACAGAAAAAGCAGATTGTCAAATCGACGACGAATAGAGCGCAGGGGTAGAGGCAGTCCCCGTCTCGATACTAGAAGCAACGATGGCAGCGGCTCCGCAAGAATACAATTGGAGAGCGGTAATTCTCGAGAGAACGAGAAGATCCGAGAAAGCTTAGCGTAAGGTTAACCCTAATGAGCGAGCCCGTCATCTCGTGCACAACAGTCCCTCTGCAAAAGGAGAGCCGCTAGCTGACGAAGATGCGAAGAACGGAAACGAAAGAAGTTGGAGTCACTGAGCCGCCGCTGCAAAAGATGAGCCGCCGTTGCAAGACTGCATTCATAACTGAAAGAACAGAGACAAAGCGGTCGTGCGTGAAAAAAATATTTGTCGTCCGAGAAAAAAGACATGAGAGAGGACGCGAAAGATACGGCAGCGAACCGGAAGCGAAAGATGACATTAATAATAAAAAATAGTATCCTTAGTCTAGACGCATCTTAGCCAATAGTCATACAGAAATATACAACGCTCCATTTTCTTTCCGGCGATCTTACAACAGTATTTCATTTGGGATGCTTATTTATTCTCTGTACACTCAAGTGTACATGGGTGTTTAATATATGTTTTTAACCTTCCGATGAGAAAGGTTAGAAATATATATTAATATCTCTATTAAATGACGCGCAATGACAATTTCACTCCCGGACTTATACCTCCAGGAAGGTCTCAGCCTGCTCTTCACTTATGGGTTCTGTCTGCGTTAATTTGCTACTCCTTGAGAGATTAACATATAATTTTTATAAATAATTTTGATTTTTTATTATAGCTTATTACAATATATTTTTATAACACTTACACGTTTTCTGAGAAGAAAAAACGAAATTCACTGTACAAGGACGTTGGGGATGCTTATTCCCTTCTGTACGCATGTATACGTAACTATAACTTGTAACTATCTGGAGCTGGAAAGATATCCTTTTAAGGGGCAAAACGAAGTTCATTATTTTACAAACATATGCAAGGGTGACTGCCCTCAGACCATAACCTTGGTGGGCGTATTGCACCGGAAACTTGCTGTTCTCCCGCTAGTCTCCTGCGAAGTGCAGAAAGGCAGAATTCAGTCCTCCGTCTCAGTTGCAAGTCTGCGTTGTTGACATGTTCTTGAGAATGATGATGATGAGAGAGAACTTAGAAAACCAGCTATTCAAGTTCGCACTTGTGATTGCTGCTGATAGTCTAGTGAGAAAGGCCGAGAAAAGCCTCGGTCCCCGATCAAGTGGCGGTCAAGTCTGGTTCGCACTCGAATGCGTGGACTTGACAATCCTAGAATTATGACGGCAAGTGCTGAACACACTGTAAACTAACCCGGCTCATCGTGAATCTGCGGTGAGATATATTTTTGATCCGTTGCTTGAATGTTTTTTACATGCTCTTCTTCTCTCTAATTCTTTGGTGCATGAAATCTTGGTGGGAAGAGATCAAGCTACTCTTTTAGCCCGGACGTGGACAGTAAGCAGCTTGCACAGCAGTCGCAGACCATACGACGGCCATACCCAGACTTGTCTCGTGGGTATTTCCCGATCTCAACTTAACCTCGGGAGAGAATCTTTTAGCTATGAAATGATACCTTTCAGTATAGGGAATTTGCGATCGGCTCGACAGGCTGAAGAAGTAGCCAGGTAATTGATCTCGGACACTCTTGAAGCTACTTGAAGCTCAGCTGTCTCGGCGACAATGAAAGAGAAGAACAATGAGAGCAACGTAAACATAAATGTTGAAATCGCTAACTTCATTTTCATGTTTGTTATACATTTGCATATCTTACCGTTGATTTGAGAAAGAGGACAAGAAAGAAACAACACCAGAGCTGTTTTCACTATCTAAACTGCAAATGCATAATAGCCTTTGCAATGCTGCTGTTGCAGATGCAATACCTTGTTTATCTGGTCATTTCTAGACTTCTAGCCATATCTCTTTTAGTGTTCTGTCTTGTTTTCGTTTAAGTAAAAAACGTATTTTGCTCGCGATCTCATACTTTAGGTTTCTAAAGTATGAGATCTCTATCATCTCTATGACGTGCAGATACGATGCAAACAAGCTATCGCTCGTTGGCATTCATAAAGACGTGTATATTCGTCTGTAATTTGGTTTCGATGGATGCGTATTCACCTCTCTAATTTGTGGAGAGGACAAATAGGTAGAGATCATTTATTCTATATCTTTTCTTCAAGTTGAGGAAGTTAGATAATAAATTAAATCAAGATAAATTTCATTTTTTTCTTTTCTTAAATTTTTATTTTACCCAGAATCGAGATGCTTTAGTGTATTCTACTCATATTTTTTTCTTTTATTTAGTGTTAATAATTTGGTGCACAACTCATTTCCACCTCAATGGCCAAGTAAGGTAAGTATACAAAACTTTAATTTTACAAACATCTTTATGTTTAGGAGGGGTTTGTAAATTACATATTTTACATCTCTTTGAATGTATTTTCATAGAAAAAATTTCATGAAAATTATATTTTCCCCATCTCCATTTTAGACTATATCAGTAATGCACTTTGCATGCATATGCAAAGACGTCTTCCTTGCATCTTCACTTCCCACTCTGAAGATGGAAAGAGAATATGTTTTAATTATTAAGTAAATAATATAATCTTACAATTAAATCATGACTATTTAGAACCAAGGATTCAGATTTATATTTATTCAGAAGCGCGTCTGGATGAGCTTGCCTTATGGATGTTTTTTCCTCTCTGAAAACCTCGGTGTGGATAATATATATCAGTTCTGTATAATTTTATTTTCGCAAAATATCTTAATCTAGACTTTAGAGGTAACATCCATACAGTTTTCATTAATGCTAACCGAAAATTCCTTAAAACTAACCGTGCATGCATATGCATAACCTTCACATTTCCATTAATATGTCATACTTGCCAGTAGCACCGTGAGATTTTCATTCCGTGTTATACACTTTTCCTCTTCTTTTCCTCCAGCGAAAAGTCTAGGTTCCATGCATATTTGTGCCAGTTCGTCAAAGTTAAGTCACCTGAGATCTTATTTCTGTATGATTCATATTTTATTGCAAATAGAGATGAGTATAAAACCTGACGATAAGATCGAATGATAGACGAATGCATAATCATTTAATTTAATACCTAACCCTTCCGACAAGTTATTATTAAACTCCTCATTGAAATAATATAATCGTGAGTACAACTCTCCGGTCTTGTACCTTCTGAAGCGCGAGAGCCGGCTCATCAATTATGGGTTTTCTCCTGCTCTCCCAGTGTTTCCAGACATGGGGTAACAAATAATATTTATAAAAAAATTTAATTTTTATGTTTACTTAGTATATATTTTCATTAACACTTATATATTTTCTGGATAACCATAAACGAACAAAAGTTCTCAGAGTTCATCGGACATGCATATTCGGAAGAGGTGAATATGCATAACATTCGTGATCTTATCTTGTGATGGATGAGTTTTTATATTGTAGTTGTTTGTTAGTGTTTTTTGGACGATTTTGGGACCTAACTGGGTCATACACTCCTCCGCTTGACTATCCATGTATATTCACTACGGTAGGAAAGCCTGCATATTTCACCTATTCTCACCTAGTTTTTGTATTGGAGTCTCATTGTCTATTAAAATTATTTTCACTGAGAACTACTCATGTATCGCTTCGATTTGACGTCATTTGGACAATAAAGCTAGCCCTCTAATTATTTCAGAGATGTCCCTTCTGCTGGGATATTTCTGATTTCATGTGAAACGTCAAGTACCTTTTTACAGCCTCTGCGGCCAAGTCTCCAGATCTAGTGTACTGCCAGTGCATCACATAACTATATAGTTACGAATAATATAGTTATATATTATATATATAACTATATATATATAAATTTATATATAAAGTCTACTACCACGTTCGTTATCTAAAAATAACTGAAAAATAAATAGGAAGCAAAAAAACACATACAACACCCACGAGTAGAATTCTTTTAGATGTGATAGTTTTAATGTAAAAGAAAGAAAATAAAAAACCTTCGTTTGAACTAAGGTTAACAGATGTCTTCTCCAATCACCGGAAAGAATTAAAAACCTAACCCGACATTTATCTTCTTCTGCAATATTGACCCCAAAGGCGGTTGGGGATGCTTATTTATTCACTTGAATAATTCTTGTCGATGGCAAGAATCAACTTCAAGACTTATACGCCTCTGTAGCATGCTGCGTCCGGGAGTGCATTATTTTCCCAGACTGCTTAGGAAAGGAACAACCGCTTTTCGATGTTTTTCTTTTTTTTTTTGCACTTGTTCTATCTTTGCTTGTCATTTATACAATATGAGTCCTTGACATCAAAATTTAAGATTTCTCGTCATGCCCCTTTTTCTCGTTCTCTGTTACAGGTCTTCGTACTGTCCATGTATTATTCACTCTGGCTTGCGTATTTTTTCTCCTGAAAGAAGAACATTTTTTATGGTCCTTTTACGTGCAAGGGTGCTCGAACTCTAGACCTTGAACCTGTTAATGAGCAAAATTTTCACTGTGCTAATTCAAACGTTTGTAAGACTGACTGACTGATAACATTTTGATCTGATAACGTTACGCACGAGGCCAGGTCAGGCCAGACCTACCAAAACCACACCACTTCCGCGTTTGCTAACCGAGAAAAAAGGTGTTTCGTTGTAGCCGTTTTCTCCTGCCGTTTTCCCCTCCGTCTTCTTTAGGTTACCGCTATTTATGCGGTAGCCAACCCGCTTTTTCCCTCAACGTCCGTCGTCCCCATTCCGCGATTGGGATGCTTATTCATTTAAAGACTTGGGGCGTGACTGCTCGATTCGATGAACTAGAAAATAGACGAATCATGGAAGTAGAAGGGTGACGTTTTTTACAACCAAGTACACCATTCATCATAATTTGTATAGACTGAAAAATAGTGTGAAACCTAAATTAGTGTGGAGTTTAAGAATCCATATGGTGTCATTCTTTAAAGTGAACATCTAACAGTATGGACGAATCTATAATAATTTAAGTATGGTGTGATATCTTGAAACGTAGTAATAATTATGGCAAAGAAGAACATCCCCTACCTTTTGCAATGAAGCACAACTAAAATGACAGATACTTTTTGTTCTCTCTCAAACTGTGAAAGTCACTTAAGAAAAACATATTATGTGCTGCTTCAAGTTCATCAACAGTCATAGAGGATTTGTGCATGCATACAGTTTGTAATTTAGTTTAATATGTGATTCTCTTCATGAAATATTAGATATTTGTTTATAATAAAAAATATTATTCAAAAAATTTGGATTTTTGGAAAATTTTTTTTACAACGACTGTAATTGACAGAGAGTGATTAAATATGTTATATCGTATATAATATTTTAAGAAATGAGATCATTAAAATCACTCTAGAAAGTTAAACTTCTTTGTAGAGATTTGATTTATAATTAGTCTAGTATGATCCATCCTAATTATCAATACTTGAAAATAGATAGTCCATACTACGTATTTTACACCACAATTTATCTAAAATTTAATATAATATAGAATGACTAATATAAGTATAATAACTAACAAACGTTTCACGACAATTAGTATAAACTGCACTAATTACGATTAACGGTGTACCTATTCATGATACAGAAGTGAATAGGTGATCTCTTACAGTGATTTGCCGTTTAGATAATTATATAATAATTATTCTAAGTGGTTAGTTGAGATGATGACTTTGGAAAAGTTCTCTTTATGAAAAAATAGAAATCCTTCTGAGCGTAAAGCTTCTCTAATAGAGCACAGTTGACCAGATAAATCTAAATTTTAAAATACTGAATTTAGATAAATCTAAAATGAATATTAAACGTGGACTCTAAGAAGGGAAAGAAGCTGTAAGTGCAGTGAGTTGAAATACCATTCTTTCTACTATAAACACAAGTATCTTTTACGAATAAGAAAAAATTCACCTTAATATAAACAAATTTATAAACTTACCATTCGAATAGAAAGGGTTAGGTCATAAATTAATGGACATGCAAATACCCCCTCCGTCTGAACGTGGAGGATTGGATTATAGATTGTAAATCTCTTGGAAAGCTTTCATCTCAATCCTCACTTCACAGATTCTATTTTCGCAATATAGTTTTGTCAACAAAAGCACCTTTGCTTTAAACCCACAAACAAACCAGAGGTCCTGCTGGTTACCAGTACTATCTCTAGGAGCAGCTGGGGTTTAAGAGTAATATGGCATGTCAATTACAATCTCTGGTAAATATTCTTGGCCCGCAGATGATATACAGAGTTATGACTTCGGCCGTGTACGTAATTTCTCGCCATGGAAAGAGATTGCGAGCATTATTTGTTTATTTGTTTATTTATTTGTTTGTTTTTGTCTGTTCAGAAACTAATAGATCACCATTTTAAGGTTACCTTTTAGAATTCCAGTCCGTTGAATATGCATGCAAGATGGACTTCTGAGAACTTTTGCTTTTACCGGGAAAACGTATAAATGTTAACCAAAAATCTTATACTAAACTCATAAGAAGAATCAAAACATTTTACAACTGTAAACTGTTAATCTAACCTGGGAACGCGAGAAGAGCCAAACATAAACCATAAAAAGAGTGCGAGCAGAAGCATTCCCCAAGGTACATATGCAAGTTACTGATCGCCTCTACTGGATGATAAATGCAAGGTTTAGTTAATTATCTAACCTTTCTAACGAAAAGGTTAGGTAATAAATTAATCGGGAAGAGACCTTCTGAGAATACAAAGGATGCAAGCTAGCCACGAGAAAGCTAACGTTTACACGTTTGTGACTAGAGATTTAGGAAGTTTAGATGTTAACACTTTTATGGGAAGAATGCATAATCAACTACCGACTGTTAATTATCTGTTAACTGGAAAATCAAAATTTCTTTTGGATTTTACTTTTGGTATATACTAATCACGACACAAGTGAGATAGTTTTTGAAGCGGTGTCTATTTTCATCAATCCTTCTAAACTATCATTATTTATCTTGGCATGTCTTGACAGATGAAATCTGATGTAAATAACTACTTATCCTTCAATGAACACATACTTTATTCAAGAGTTAGAACTATTCTGCGACTAAAATTCATGTATTTAATCTTCTTTCTGTGTCTCATGATTCTTCGTGAACCAAGTATAACGTCTCACGCATGTAGAGGATCAGACATGCATTGGTGCTTAACATGAAAAAACTTTATTATCTTTTCCTACGTTAATAAGTACTTCTTATTTTTTAATATATCCAAAGTCTGAGTATACCTAACTTACTATATCTCTATAATGTTCAATCATTAATATATCTCAACTGTGATGAACCAAGTATATTTTAATTCTCAACTAATCTTTCGAATATTAGACATGCATTGGTGCTAAAATAAAAAAGTTTTATTAAATAATAAAAATTCGTATGTAAACTAATTTTAATATTTTAATATATCCCAAGTCTGAGTATACCCAACTTAATATATCTCTATAGTGTTCAGTCATGAATATATGTCAAGTATGATGAACCAAGTATATTTTAACTCTCAACGATTATTTTCTTCTCTAGGAAAATATATCCTTTTTGCTCTCCACAACCATTCACCGTGCTGAAATTGCCCTCTCTTCCAAAGCTTGTCTCCTCATTCCCTCTAGTCAATACTTCAAGTTGCAATTGCATGCATATTCGTTTGGGTCCTAGAATAACACCCACATTCTGACGTTGTTGTGTGCGAATATTTAGAAGAGAATACTGGATTTTCAATCGCAATTCTTGAAGAGCTTCAGTATTGATTTTTTCACGACAAGATCATCTTATGAGTTAAGTACTGAAAGGTCACTGAGTCGCGAGTCGTACGTGTTATGCAATGAAATAACATGTACAGAAAAACAAGAGAAAATTCTCATGCACTCCAGGAAAGCACCGATATTCGACTTCTTCCTTTTGAGTCATGGCGGTTGCATATTATATTATTCGTTTCAACTTGCCACTCTTACTCATAATTTGATACGGGAGATCATTTCACCGGAGAGAAAGAGAATACCCGCAAGTAGTTTATTGCAGGCGTAGGCGATGCTACTTATGTGCACTTGTTGTATGCAAGAGTTTTGTTTTACCCGTGTGTGACATCTTAGGGAAGATTGGAGATCTTAGAGCTACTGGTAGCGGGGCTTAACCTCTCTGTTCTTCCTCCCTTCGGGGAGTTGGTTGCTTTGTCTTGCGGGTACTTCTTTCTCTTGCACAGCTGGATGGGATCTTTCCATCCGTTGGCTATCTCTCCGTTCAGGAATAGTACTGTAGTTCCTTTCTGGATATACCCGCAAACAGTCGCATGAAACTGTCACACTAGAAAGATGCAATATCTGTCACAAGTGATAAGTTCATCGGTTTACAAGTTCACGAGTGCCAAGTTATCGAAATCATTTCTTGGCTAGGTGTATAGTGAGTACTGTATATTCATCTCATGTACACTTAGAAGTATACATGAGACGTAATTTATGAGCTAATCTTTTTCTTAGGAAGAGTTAGCTCTAAATTAATGTCTTGAAAGATTGTCTTCATTTGTCAATAAGACTTTACTTATAGTTGGATAAGTTATAGTTAAACTCCTTGTGTTTATGAGGTTTTCTTGTTTCAAGAGGTCATGTGTTTCTCTCAGGTAAGAGTAGTTTAAATTTAGTTTTTTAAATTAGTAATTTAAATGTAGTACTTCAAATTTAGATATTTAAATATAGACTCAAATTTATCTTTGACTTGCATTCACTAAACCAGCCACGGATAATATAAATTTACACTGCAGTAGAACACAGAGAGACTGTATTTTTCTCCACTTTTTTCAGTAGACTTACACTAATTCACAAAACCAGCCACGAATCATTTAAATGTACACTGCAGGAGATGTCACGTCAGTTTTGGCACCTCGGCTAGGTCGACCGAGTGCGGAGTGGCTAATCTCGGTAGGTCCGTTAGTGCCGTTAGGACGAGTTCTTGGGATGACCCACTAGGGGTATATTTCGCAGGTAGGGCTTGGAGGCCTTAGTTCTTCAAGTTGAGTCTTCAAGCTCCTAGCTATGATGGATAGTCTTTGTGAGTGCAATCTGGAGTCTTTGCGAGCACAGAGTGGATTTGGCTCGACTTTAGTGATTGTTTAGTGCCCGTTGGCATGGTGGAGTGAGTACATACTATTTATCACTTGAAGAACTCAGATTGCGAGGTCTGATTGAGAGCTTTCAGGTCGCGGATTTCAACCGGTGGGATCTCCGGAGAGGGTAGATCGTTGAGATATTTGATTTGCGAGTGCGCACGGACGCGGAGTGATTCTTTCTGGTTGGGTGATTGATCGATGTGTGGATTACTGTCGTTTGAACTTGTTCTTGGTCGATTTGGTGATGAGGTAGTGCGGAAGCGCTGCTGGAATTTCTTGTGACGGATTTTTGTGATCAATTTGAGGTCGGCAGAAGTGCGTTGATGAGTTTCAAGTCGGCATGAGTTAGCAATTTGTGGTGCTGAAGAGTGCAGTAGGTACGCGTTGGGAAGACGATTCCAATGCACCAAAAATCGTTCGATTTGGAGAAAGATCAAAAGAGTTACAAGCCGAAAAAGGTCACGGGTGGTCCAAAATTTGAGGTAAACTCGCATGCGAGTGTCAGTTTGGCAGATTTCGACCTTTTGGAGTGTATTTTTGACCTCTGAGTTGCTGTTTTGGGTGTGCTCTCTTCATACGCGTCTTTCTTGTGGTGTTTGGTCTGAGTTCTACTCTACTCCAAGAAGAGCGAAGCGGAGAGTGAGCGGGAGTATCGAGATGTGGAGTGCGTGTTAGGAGTTGTTTAGATGCTTCGAGGCTTCGAGGAGCAGAGGTGCGTGAGTGCGGATACGTGAATGCAGAGGTGGAGGCGGAGCGGAGTCCGAGCTCGAGCCCGCCACAAGCCAGCTTGCTGGCGTCCGTGAGAGAGGTATGCAAGTTTCAGTTGTGTGGGAAGTGTAAAATCAGTAGGTCACTCATCGCAAAACTATTTCTAGACTTGCACGCTTAACTCTGCATTCTTAGCTTTGGCTTTATCACTAGACCAATAGCTCTTGGTGTCTTCTAGGGATACGTGCAAGTACTTATGGACTTGTTTAAGATAGTAGGAGACCTTCTCGCACGTTTCTAGAGGAGTGGTAAGGCGACCCCATAGTACTAGAAGGAAGTTGTTGTTGTGGTAGTGTTTGTCTACACCGTAGAGACGTTATGGAGGCAGTTGGTGGCAATTGTCTTGGGTGAGCTAGTAGAGCTACCACGGAGATATTTTTGGAGCTACTAGAGGTGTAGACATCTAGTTAGTGATCTTAAGTACTAGTTACGACAGTTGGTAATCATATATTGTGCATGTGGTCATCGAAGAGGACGCGTCAGAGTGGGACTAGGTTTCTCTTTATGTGAATGTTTGTAGTGTGGAGGGTTATCTTTTGGACTTCTTGTGGTTGGAACCCCTCCATATTCTACTTATTGTTTGTGCGTCGTCTTTTTTTTTGACGCTTGATTTCTGGAGTGAGTTCATCTAGTGTATTGGCGGTAGTGAGATCGGAGTTGCGGACCAGTCAGACTATCTTTGTTTCTCTCACGACGCGGTTGGAATGACGACCAACAGATCGTGACAGGCTGCATGTGGTGATGACAAGTACATATTATCCTTACCTTGACCGTCCTAGTAGGAGATAGGTGAGCTCAGTAGGAGCAGGGTTAGACAAGTTGTGGTTACGGTGATGATGAGGATTTTTACATTCTGGTTGGAGAGTGTGTTACCGAGATTCAATCATCACGGAGTTCTCGGGAGGTTCTGGTGAGGACTTCTCGGACAGTGGGTATACACGGTGTCGAGGCGAGAGTTTCCTGAGAAAGGTGAACCTTCTAGCTGTGATACGACCGTGAAGAGGAGGGCAAAAATCACACACGAAATACGGACTGCAAGAAAACACACCACCACGATTTCGATCCGGCCAAGATAAAACACACGGCGTGCAAGTAGATCTTCAACTCCAGATCACGCAGATTGAAAAGCTCACGCTCAAGGACTCAGAATATCAGAAAACTGCTCATGTGAAGCACCAGCGCGTTCACCTAGAAGCTTCCCGTTTTCTTTTCAGAAAAGTATGCGTACAAGTTGTAGGTCTCCTCTCTACTCGATTCTGTCTACTAAGCTCAATCTCTCGATGTCAAAACTCTGATCAGTCAGAAATCTCTTCAGACGTAACCTCTGTGTAAAATTTCTCTCCTCAACTCTACTGTTTCTCTCTACTCGATAGTCTCCGCACGGTAAACTCTACACTGCTCGATGATCGGCAAACTGCGATAATGCGATGAGAATTCTCTCTCTCCGGAGTACACCCCTCTGGGTTTTCCTCCACCCTACGTAACCTTCATTGTCACCTGGCAGGGGTAAAAGACGCCCTAAACAGATGGCAGCAGAAAAAATAAATCACTGATAAAAAATCTACACGTAAGAAGACTATTTCACTAAGCCTCGCAGGTTCATCTGTACGGACGGTCACCGACTTGGCTGTACAGTCAGCATCTGCCACATCCACCCGAAGTAACTCCATCACGGCTACCTCTGACCACCGGAATCACCTCGT
This sequence comes from Asterella californica, assembly GCA_036924285.1. Classification (NCBI taxonomy): domain Eukaryota; kingdom Viridiplantae; phylum Streptophyta; class Marchantiopsida; order Marchantiales; family Aytoniaceae; genus Asterella; species Asterella californica. The sequence continues at coordinate 3,990,713 of JAYKYS010000013.1, forward strand.
TTTGACACGTGGAGCCCGAGTTATCACCATTGTCGTTATCCGCCCCCTTAAACTTTGAAGTGCCGTAAGTATGGCCTCAGGTATCAGCTTCACTTGATTTTTCGACCCAAGTGAATAATATGTCGAACTCTACATTTTTCTACAAAAGAATTGGTATCGACTTGGAGTATCTTTGATGCCATCTCGCTACCCCAGGACTTAGAGGACCGCGACCGAATTCGTACTAATTACCCCGACAACCCGAAGGTGAGAGGTCCATTTCGAAGCCCGATGGTAATCTCCCTCTAGCATCCACACTAGGTGACTGCACTAGTGCAGGGGTAGACGGAGGCGTCCCGCATTCACGGTACGTTTAAGAGACATCTAGTGTCCCACCCCTAGGCAACTTGGTGCCCCTCATATTTCCTCGAAGGGTCTAGCCTATTCCAAGCCGGTTGTGAGTCTGAAGGGATTTGATCCGAAGACCTCTTCCCTACAAGTTTCTCAGCTACACCACGGAAGCTGATCTCACAACTGGTTTTGAAGACTAGTTTCTAAGCTAATATGCTAGAAAGCTGCGGTATTTCGTCTTTCCTTTGCTAACACGAAGTGCCATTACTTTCTCTAGAAATGCTCTTTTTGTATATTTCGAATTTTAAACAAATACTACATACTATAATCTACATGAGAAGAATCTAAAAAGTATTTTTCGAACTCATTCAGATTTATGGTAAATTTCTCGGTATCAGAAATCTTGTAGAAGAACCCCAAGTAAGTTTTCGCCTGTAACTCCGTTTGCAACTTTTGAACATACCACAGTGATCAGCGCGATGAGACCTACGCCGTGGTGTTTTCAGATTTTGAATGCTCACTTCCTCCAGAATCGACTTCTCTGAGGTCTTAACTTCACTTAGAGAGACTAACTTCTAACTGAGAGGTGATATTATTCACTATGTGGAATAATTCACATCACGACATCCACCCCCTCCAAACCTGCACATCCTCTGGCATGTGCCAACCTCTTCATCCTTCTGTCGTTTCATCATCATCATCACTCTCCTCCGCCTTAGCCTCTTCAGTAGCCGAGACGTCTTCATCTCTTGTCATCCTCTCAGGATCCAGAAAGTTGAACAAATCTACTGATCCTCCACGTTGTTTGAACAACTTCACTCGTTTGCCAGCCACAGATAGTTTCAAAGGAGTACCATCTAACTCACGTAAAGTATAAGTGCCATTCTCATAAACATCTAGCACAACATAAGGCCCGAACCATCTTCGCGAGAACTTACGAAGTGTAGAATGCTGGTTCTCCAGCGTGCTATCATACACCAGAACCCAATCACCAACACGTATTGGCTTTGGTCATAGTCGGTGAGTCTTGTCGAAACGCTCTTTGTTTCTGACTCGAGCCACCTTCAGCTTCTCTTGCGCCTCAGCAAGATCCTCCTCCCTTCGCTCCAACTGCCTAGTTCGTAAAGCAAGGAGTGAAGTATGATCTATACCATCTTCCCATGGTAGCGTAGCCCACGTAGGAAAGTCCTCCTCAGCAGGCATGATTGACTTCTGTCCCAACATAAGCTCAACTGGCATATAGCCAGTCGTGGTACAGTGTGAAGTTCTGTCAGCCCATAAAGCGAATGGAAGTAGTCTCGGCCATTCTCTAGGTCTACCATCACATGCTTTCACTAAAGCGTGAACAATAGAAGGGTGGTCCTCGTTCACTCTTACCAATCCCTTCTGGATTCATGGCAGTAGTAAGTCGAAGCTTTACTCCATAACGAGCAAAGAACTCTTTCGCTTCTGCACCTCTCAGCTCGCCCCTATCTGCTCGTAGTCTTCCAACAGATCCATAAAGACAGATGATATCTTCAAGCATGAATCTACATATGTTCTCTGTAGTCTTCATCCGTAGTGCTCGTCCCTCCACGTAGTTGGAGAGATCTTCCCGAGCTAACACCAAGTAGCGCATCCCCCATAGTCCCGGCGGCATCATCACAAGATCAAGGACCCACGAAAAATGAATATTAGGTGGGTAGGTAGGTACAAGTCCATCTCTGTAATGGACCTTGGAGTAGAACTGACAGTGCAGACACGATCCAACAAAATCCACCACGTCTTGATACAAACCCTTCCACCAGTATCGCTCCTTCATCTTCGTGTATGTAGTCCAAACTCCACGGTGTCCAGCCCACAAGGTGTCATGAAACTCCTTAAGCAGATTCAGCTTCGTCGGTTGATCATCTACCACTCTAACAAGCATCCCATCTCTTCTCTTCAGACGTTTCCACAGATAACTTCACGTAGAAGGTAACCGTACGCCTTTCGTCTGATCTCCTTGAACTCTGCATCACTCCAGCCTTCTCGTCTGCATAATGAACTCAGATAGTATCCGATATCATGGAACTTTTCCGTATAGAACTCCTCGTAGAACGGCAGTGGTTCCAAGTCTGAAGTCTGCTGACCAACTTGGCACCAAACGTCTCTCTTCTCTTCATCTTCGACTTCAGTAATCATCTCTTCTTCATATGTATAACAAGCCCTAGATAACATGTCTGCAACAGGATTATCCTTTCCTGCTATATGCTTCAGCTCAGGGTTCATACTCCGGATATAAGCAATCCATCGTAGCATTGCTATGTCTGGAGTATTACAGTTTGCTATCATACCAAGCAAAGGCAAACAATCTGTTTCTACTATCACACGGTGTCGCGCCATTTGGCGGCTACATGCTTGACTTCTACTCCGACGCTTAGGTTTGGTAGTTCTAGAAGTTAGCTCATACTACTTCTAGTCCTTTATATATATGTTTGACACCTTTGCATACGGTGTTAATACTATTTTGAGTCCTAGTAGACTGATAGTATGTTAGTTATCTTGTTCAAGCATTTGTGCGCTTGTGCAAGTGACTTCTTACTTGTCTATGACGTTCAATGTACATAACTTAGGGTTTCCATGCTGATAGTGGTTTGAGCTCATGGGTTGTACTTACTTGTCGCCCATGCACGCTTTCTAGCTAATTTAAGTTATTTTTCAGGGCTATGTGTCATTTTAGGTAGTTTAAGTTTTACGCTGGCACTCTAGGGGGCTTGACGTGGTAGCTTATGAGTGTAGATAAGTTACCAGGTAGTTTAAGGCACAAAAGGACAGTCAAGTGGAGCTATGAACTCCCATTGGTCCATTTTTGTCTTTTGTAAAACTCTAAGTTTAGAAATAGAGCTCTAGAGGAGAGTTCGAAGAATTGGTGAGGGATCTTCGAAATCTGAGAGCACAGGAAGAGAGAGCTCGTTGTGCCAAGCACTGTCAGTGAAATTTTTGCTCGATTTGGATCAATAAACAAGGAGTTATGCCCAATTGAAGTTCGGATTGTGCCAAAACTGCGTCACTTTTGTTGATTTTGGGGTTTTCGGTGCCAATTGCAGCAGAATTGAGGAAATCACTTCAAAACTTCGTGGTTGCGTTCACTGTCAGGAGGGCTACGACTGTCCAAAAAGTTTCGTATCATTTGAGTAATTGAGTAATTCAGGGCGGCCGCTGAAGCAGAGGGGGTCTGAAAAGCTCTTAATCTAGAGCAGCGACTTTAGAGAAGGAGATCTGGAGTTCTACAAACATTCAGGAGTCCCAACTTCACAGGGATGTTCAGCATCCTGTAGACTTCAAATACTGTGAGAAGATTTGAAATTCATCGAGCCAATTCTCTGTTCTATGTCTGAATAGCTGTCTAGGTACCAAAAATTGCCATAATTCTCTTATTCAGAACTTTTCTGTTCATATCTCCGTGTCAGAATTTGATCTCAGGTTGAAACTTCGTCTGTGAGTTCAGTAGTACCTCATTTGCATGTAGGGGAAGTTTAGAGGTCTAAACCTTCATAGTTTTCCTCTCTTTGAGTGTCAAAGTTCACCGCTTAAGCCTATTACTACCAGTGAGACCTAAATTTCGCTTTTTGAGCATATAAGAGGATCCTACACTCCTGTGTGAGTGTTTATAGCTCCTGTTGTGACCTGAAAGCCAACCTCTTGAGTAAACAACCACAGCCAGAAGCCCGGCGCTTTCCTAGGTAGACGGATCACACTCCGACATACTCTCTTTTTGGTGAACTCGACGTGAAACACCTAGGGTGGGAGTTTTCTTGAGAGTGTTACAGGATCAGATATCATGGCTAACCAAGGATCATCAAGTGGAGGTGTTGCTGCTGCTCAGCAACCTATTCAGTTTGATGCTGCTACGATGAAGATGTTCCAAGCTTTTTCCATGTTTATGCAGCAGCAGCAGAGCACAGAGAGGAAGGAGGTATTAGCAACCAAGGCGTTGCAATCGGTGGTGCATCAGATGGATCAGTTCAAGGGGACAGATATTTCCAAGTATGTGCGATACTATGCTAGGGAGATGGAGGTGAACAAGGTACCTGAGAAGGAGATGGTGGAGAACTTTGAACTTGCTGTTGTCCCTGAGATTCGTGGGCGTGTGAAGGAGGTCAAGCAGCAGCAAGGACAGAGTTGGGAGAGCTTTATGCGCGCTTTGAAGGAGGAGTACTACACTGAAGATTCAGAGAGGGTGACCAAGAGAACATTCTTGGAGTGGGTGGTGAAACCTAACAAAGGTTTGTCTGTAAATGAGTTGTTAAGGGAGTTTGATCGTCAATATGCTCAGCTTTCTAGGACAGAGAAGCTTACACTAGAGGTTGAGAAGACCGAGCTTTTCCTACAAGCAGCGGACGTGACTATTCAGGAGAAGCTTGAGCTGTTGCTGGAAGACAAGAGTGAGGAGAGAGGATTGAAGACTGACTGGAAGGAGGTTGAAGAGGCTGTTTCTTTGCTGGCCAAGAGACAGAGAAGAAGGGACAAGGTGGTGGTAAGTGAAGCAGCACCTCTGATAATTCCTGTCAAGCAGTTGCCTACTAAGCCTGCTTTGGTAATTGCTAGAGAGGAAGACTCACCGCTTGATGAGTTGATTAAGGGTATGAAGGAGCTTAAGCTTAAGCTCACTAGGTTAGAAGAGAAGGAGCAGAATGTACAGCCTGCTATGCAGAGACCTCAGATGAGAGAAGGCTTTGTTCATCGTTGTATATGGTGTGATAGCCTAGACCATGTAAGGAGAGATTGTGGGGAGTTTTCAGATGCATTGAGGAAGGATATGATCTTCTTCAAAGATGGTAAGATCCATTTGAGAGAGACTGGGATGATGTTGGGAACCAACTTTGGCAAGGGTGGTATGAAGAGACTTGTGAATGAGATATCAGCATCACATGCTGTTTCTCTTGTGAATACTGCTACCTGTGGAGTGAAAGTGGAGATGGAGAGAGAGAAAGGGACTACTGGGTTGTGGTCAGATGTAGTGCAGTCCGTAGCTAGAACAGAGCTAGACAAGGATGTGCTACGAAGGGTTGGCAACTCAATTAGAGAAACTACAGGATGGAATGACCCTGTGGATACTATGTCAGTGCATGCTTATGTTGCAAGAAGTCAGCATGAAGCTGTACTAGAAGAAAAACGCAGGAGGGAGGATGCAGGTGAGGCTTCTACAGCCAAACGACCTGCTACAAGGAGTGAAAGGGCTAGACCAGAGGCAAGGCAGGAGACAACACCTACTCGGGAAGAGACTATGGAGGATCTACCACCTACAACACCAAAGGAGAAGGAGAGAAGCAAGGAGAAGGGTAAGATGCCTGCATACAAACTTCAGTCTGATATTGAGATTGCTACAGACCTGAAGCAGGTGTTAGAGAATCGTATCTTGAATGGGAAGGTTGAGTTTACCTTGGGTGAGATTCTTGGGATAGCAAAGCGTGAGTTCCATGAGGTTATCATAGATATCATCAAGAGGAAACGTCAGATTTTGGGTGAAGCAGCTACGCTTAACGCTCTAGGGACCAAACTGTCGGAGGATGAGGAGGATGAGATTGCTGGTTACTGCTCTCAAGTATCAGAGGGAAGATCAGATCAGCACGTGAGGTTTGAAGATGAGGTGGAAGCATCGCAGAAGAGCCATTATTCTCACAACCATTGGGCGAGAGCAACCACGGAGACCTTAGTGAAGCTGGGAGATCTAGAGGAACCTGTGGTGGCGTTGATTGATCATGGCTCAGAGATTAATCTGATGTCTAAGGAGCTGTACAAGCGTGGGAGGTGGCCCATAGACACCGATCATGGATGGCTTATCCGTGCTGCCAACAACCAGAGGGGAGAACTCTATGGTGCTTGTCCCAACATCAAGGTAACTGTGGGTGACATCAGTGATGTTCAGAATTTCTTTGTGCAAGACATGTCAACCTATCCTATCATTCTAGGGCAGCCTTACATTACTGCTGTTAGAATGGAGACACGAGTTATGGATGATGGTTCAGCCTATGCTAGGATATGTAGTAGAGACGGCAAGAGAGCTGTTCAGTTTTTGACTGTTGCTGCAGAACATGAGAGGAATCGTGACAGCTTGAGAGACTGTCCACTACCTAAGATTACTCAAGAGTTTAGAGAGTCTAGGGGTTTTGGCAGAGTACCATTGAAGAGCGAGACTTCAACGGTACAGTAGAGATAGGATTCTCGCCTAATCCAGTAGAGCATGAAGCTTTATCCACTAGCTTCTTAGGGTTGACTTCATGTGGATCAGTGTGTTATAGGAAGGTTGAGAATCTGAAGAGGTTTGAGAGGCAACATGTGAAGTGTGTACAGCAGTCTTTGTGGGACAGTGGAGAGTTAGCAGGAGATGAATACATATCTGGAGTGTTTGAAGAGTAGTATTTGGTAGATACTATAGGGGAGTTGAAATCTATTGTAGAAAGTTCTATAGATGATGTAGATAGAGTGGTGAGAGTGAGCTCCAAGGAGCTTTATGATGTAATTGATAAGTTTATAGATCGACAAGAGGTGTATGTGGAGACCAAGTACAAGTCAGTGGCAAAGAAAGTCAAACCAGTGGCTTTGCCTTTACCACTCGATTACAATCAGAAGATGGAGCAAGCTGCACGAGAACCGACACTCAGAGGACCGAGAAGAATTGGGCACCAGTTCACAGAAACAACACTGAAGGAGCTGAGGATTGGAGGTGATGGGTTTCTTACTGAGCAAGAGAAGAAGAGCTTCAAGGAGATGTTATCTAGGCATGGTAAGGCGTTTGCGTTTGAGTCACATGAAGTAGGATGTGTAGATCCAAGTGTAGTTGCACCTATGGTAATCTTTACTATACCGCATGTGCCTTGGAATCTACGTCCTATCCCTTTACCTAGAGCTCATCTACCAAAGCTGATAGACTTGCTCAATGAGAGGATTAGGATGGGTATCTTGGAATCATCGATAGCTCCCTACTCTAGTAGATGGTTTACTGTTCCGAAGAAGAGTGGAGCTTTGAGATTCATTCAAGATATGCAGCCAGTTAACAAGGTAACTATCAGGAATATGGGTATAGGACCTATTGTAGACGAGTTTGCAGAGGCTTTTGCTGGTCGTGCTATCTATTCCATGGGAGACTTATATTCAGGTTATGACCAGTTTCAATTATCCTCTGAGAGTAGAGACTTGACTACAATGAGGACACCCTTGGGGTTACTAAGGATGTGCACCTTGCCGCAAGGTGCTACCAATTCTGTAGCACATATGATGAATGGCATGAACAAAGTTTTGAGGGACTTCATTCCTGAAAAAACTATGCCATTCCTTGATGATGTGCCGATCAAAGGGTGTGCTGAGGAGGAGAAGAATGAGGTAAAAGATCAGAGGGGGTGCCGTAAGTTTGTAGCAGATCACATAGCTGATTGTGATAAGATACTGAGTCGACTGGAAGAGGTTCATTTGACTTTATCAGGAGCCAAGTCTGTGTTTGGAGTACAAGAGGTGTTAATAGTGGGACATCTGTGTGGATCTTATGGTCGGAAACCTTGTCCAAACAAGGTTGATGCCATCCGAAGGATGAAGGAGACATGTGGATCGGTTACTGAGGTGAGAAGGTTTCTAGGAGCATGTGTGTTTTATCATATATGGATTCCACACTTTGCACATGTAGCAGATCCGTTGTACAAGCTGCTGAGGAAGGGGCAAAGATTTCAGTGGCAAGAGGAGCAAAGCGAGTCTATGAGGAAGTTGAAGGATCTTTTAGCTTCACCACCAACTCTACGGAAGGTAACATATGAGTTGGGCAGATCTGTTATCCTTACTGTTGATACTAGTCCTATTGGCATTGGATGGGCTGTAGGACAAGACGATGAGAATGGAAATAGATATGTGGTGCGTTTTGGAGCTAAGGTGTTAAGTTCACGGCAGAGAGACTACCCTCAGGTCAAGAGAGAGCTATGGGGAGTAGTTACTGCGATGAAGAGTGATAAGGAATACTTGATAGGAGCACCTGTGGTTGTGGAGACAGATTGTTTACCTCTCTTGGGAATGATCACTAGTTGTACAACTCCAGATATTGCTATGTTGAGGTGGATAGCATATATCAAGTCCTTGAACCCAGAGTTTAGACATATTGCAGGAAAAGACAATCCTGTGGCAGATATGTTATCAAGGGCTAGGTATTACGATGAGAAGGAAATGATAGATGACCAGGAGGATGTGGGAACAGAGTTCTATTCTAGTGTTCTTGCTACAGAAGATAGAAGCTGTTTTGCAGCTCCATTGGAGTTTTTTGAGGAAACTGTGTATGATGGCGAGTGGTTGGATCTTGGACGCTATTTGAGTTCACTGGAAAGGCAAGAGGGCTGGTCTGATGCAGATTTCAAGAGGATCCGTAGAATAGCTTATGGGTACTTTTTACATGGAGGACATCTATGGAAGCGCCCTAAGCTACAAGGAGGTATACCGCAGCGGGTGGTATGTGACTTGGAATTGCAGCAGAAGCTGATCAAGGAGTTCCATGAGAGTTTATGGGCTGGTCATAGAGGAGTTTGGGCTACATTTGCCAAGATGAAGGAGAAGTATTGGTGGAAGGGTATGTATAAGGATGTAGTACAGTTTGTTTCATCTTGTATACCTTGCCAGATGTATTCCAACGTACGTCATCGGGATGGATTGCATCCTACTTATCCTTTAGCCATTCATTACAAATGGGTAGTGGATCTGGTAACTATGCCGTTTGGGCTTGGACAAATGAGGTATCTAGTCTTGGCTAAGTTGAAGGTCGTGCCCTGAGGACGAAGACCACTGCTAGTGTCTGCCGCTTTCTACTTGAAGATGTTATTTGTAGATATGGGTGTGTGGGAAAGATCACTGCAGATAGAGGTGAGCTGGATGCACAAGAAGCAGTTGAGTTCTTCAAGCGATTGGGAATCAAGTTGGCGTTAACCACTGCTTACAATCCTGAAGGGAATGGCAAGAGCGAAAGAGGTCATCCGCCAATCATCAAAGCTTTGGTAAAAGCTTGCAAGGGTAAGATCCGTGAATGGCCTAGACTGCTACCGTTTGCTTTATGGGCAGACCGTACAACTCATAGTACCGTTACAGGTTACATGCCAGCAGAATTGATACTAGGACAGAAACTTGTGATGCCGATTGAGGAGGTTGTGCCTACTTGGAATGTTTTGCCATGGGAAGATGGTAGAAGTACAGAGGATCTTCTTGCATTAAGGATCCAACAGTTAGAACGAAGACCTGAGGATGTTGCCAAAGCTGTGGAAAGGTTGAAGACTGCTAGAGAGAGAAACAAAGGCAGGTTTGATAGAACACATAGATTACGACCCAAACCAGTTAAGGAAGGTGATTGGGTGTTAGTCTATGATAGTAGTCTTGATAATCAGCATAGCACTATCAGAAAGTTTTCCAAGAGATGGTTCGGACCTTATGTGGTGTTAGAAGTTTATGATAATGCCACATACTCTTTGAGAGAGTTAGATGGTGCAGTGCTCAAGATACCAGTCGCAGGGAAGAGAATCAAGCTCTTCAAAAGGAGAGGGGAGGACCAGAACATTGCAGAGCTTATTGAAGATGAAGCTGAAGACTCAATGGAGGTTGAAGATGAATTTGAAGCTGAAGCTGAAGAGTCTTGATCTAGGTCTGGCACATACCGGAGGATGTGCAGGTTCAGAGGGGGTGGATGTCGCGCCATTTGGCGGCTACATGCTTGACTTCTACTCCGACGCTTAGGTTTGGTAGTTCTAGAAGTTAGCTCATACTACTTCTAGTCCTTTATATATATGTTTGACACCTTTGCATACGGTGTTAATACTATTTTGAGTCCTAGTAGACTGATAGTATGTTAGTTATCTTGTTCAAGCATTTGTGCGCTTGTGCAAGTGACTTCTTACTTGTCTATGACGTTCAATGTACATAACTTAGGGTTTCCATGCTGATAGTGGTTTGAGCTCATGGGTTGTACTTACTTGTCGCCCATGCACGCTTTCTAGCTAATTTAAGTTATTTTTCAGGGCTATGTGTCATTTTAGGTAGTTTAAGTTTTACGCTGGCACTCTAGGGGGCTTGACGTGGTAGCTTATGAGTGTAGATAAGTTACCAGGTAGTTTAAGGCACAAAAGGACAGTCAAGTGGAGCTATGAACTCCCATTGGTCCATTTTTGTCTTTTGTAAAACTCTAAGTTTAGAAATAGAGCTCTAGAGGAGAGTTCGAAGAATTGGTGAGGGATCTTCGAAATCTGAGAGCACAGGAAGAGAGAGCTCGTTGTGCCAAGCACTGTCAGTGAAATTTTTGCTCGATTTGGATCAATAAACAAGGAGTTATGCCCAATTGAAGTTCGGATTGTGCCAAAACTGCGTCACTTTTGTTGATTTTGGGGTTTTCGGTGCCAATTGCAGCAGAATTGAGGAAATCACTTCAAAACTTCGTGGTTGCGTTCACTGTCAGGAGGGCTACGACTGTCCAAAAAGTTTCGTATCATTTGAGTAATTGAGTAATTCAGGGCGGCCGCTGAAGCAGAGGGGGTCTGAAAAGCTCTTAATCTAGAGCAGCGACTTTAGAGAAGGAGATCTGGAGTTCTACAAACATTCAGGAGTCCCAACTTCACAGGGATGTTCAGCATCCTGTAGACTTCAAATACTGTGAGAAGATTTGAAATTCATCGAGCCAATTCTCTGTTCTATGTCTGAATAGCTGTCTAGGTACCAAAAATTGCCATAATTCTCTTATTCAGAACTTTTCTGTTCATATCTCCGTGTCAGAATTTGATCTCAGGTTGAAACTTCGTCTGTGAGTTCAGTAGTACCTCATTTGCATGTAGGGGAAGTTTAGAGGTCTAAACCTTCATAGTTTTCCTCTCTTTGAGTGTCAAAGTTCACCGCTTAAACCTATTACTACCAGTGAGACCTAAATTTCGCTTTTTGAGCATATAAGAGGATCCTACACTCCTGTGTGAGTGTTTATAGCTCCTGTTGTGACCTGAAAGCCAACCTCTTGAGTAAACAACCACAGCCAGAAGCCCGGCGCTTTCCTAGGTAGACGGATTACACTCCGACAACGGGCACCTATCAAGAACTCTCGATCTACCTTCATAGCAGTAACAGCTCCCACAACTCACGCTTTACTTGAGGATAGTTACGCTGCCTATCTGTTAAGATTCGAGCTCCAAACCTAGAAACAAACCGCACACCTTCTGCATCTTCTTGACCAACTGCCCATTGTGGTGCGCACAAATTACAGGAGGCACGAATTTTTGAAATTTTTAAGAATAATAACTTGTTTGTATAACTGAAGAAGCGTTGTTACTTAAGGTTACGTCTTCCTTAACATGAAGATGATCTTATGAGCTTTTTAATAAGAAGTGGACTTCTTCAGAAGACGACCGTCTTCGGAAGAGCGTCTTCTCAGTTGCGTCTTCAGAAGACGGGAAGACGGCGGAAGATGAGAAGACGGCGGAAGACACCTGTCTTCCGGAAGACAGCGACCGCGAAGGCCTAACCACGAGTTTTCGGGTAAAAACAGTAGGTGTACCTACTGAGACGCACCGAATAGGTAGGTAGGTCGGGGAAGACACCTAAGGTCGAAAACCCCTAATCTGCGGGGAAGATGCGTAAGGAAGCACATTAGGCGCATTCCAACTTCCCGTAGCACAACGCGCTTGAGAAGATCGATTGGAGAGAGTGAGCTTTGCAAGTAAGCTTTGAGAGAGGAATCGAGTGAGGACATCGAGGTAGAAGAGAACCAGTTGGCAGCTAGGCGAAATGCGAGACCGAATTGCTGGAGCACAGAAGGCAGAAAGCGAAAGCGTTTCTGTGAGCTCCCGAGAAGCTGACATTGGAGAGTAACGAGTAGAATCGAAGATGGAATCGAGGCGTGGCCAGAAATTGACAGCAGGTGCAGTCGGGAGGAGTCGCATTGGAGCTAGGACAAGAGCCAGAAGCGCACGGAGGTCGAAGGTAACTCGGGGAGCAGAAGAAGACTGTAGAGGTTCTTCCCCACGTTCTTTCTCCTTCCCACTTCTTCTCGTCTTTGTCTGGTATTTCCCGCGCTTCCTTGGTTGTGTGCAGGCAGCCTGATCGATTACCCCACCCCCCCCATTCTTTCTATTGAGACATTGGGCGCGGAAGCGCTACCCAATTTCTGTCAGACATCTCCTTGCTTCTTCCCGAGTTCAATTCGAGCTTCCCTACTCCTAGCCCTCAAATTGGAGATCCCAACTATCAATTTCCCTATCCTACTACCTCTCTACCCCCAAAACCTGGAACAGAAGACGATTCAGAAGATGGGAACATCTTCGGAAGACGCTTCTTAAACTTGACTGTCTTCGGAAGACTGTCTTCAGAAGACTGTCTTCAGAAGTCGACTGAACACAATTCGTATCAAGAGTGGATTTGTGTTGCTTTGTGTTAAGAGAGGCTTGGTACGAATCCTGAGTGGTGTGCTGAGTTGTTTTGTTATTTCGAGAAGTTGGAAGTCGGGAACTAGGCCTGTGCCTCCCGGTCTTCCAAGCTTCTCAACTCCACATCTTCCTAGAGAGACTAGAAGACTGAAAGACTGACAAAATGAGCGAGAAGACGTGAGGGTCCATTCGGATCTCTTCTGTTCGACCCATAGCAGTCATTCCTTCTTCTTCCCAAACTTAGAAGAGAGTCGTGAGAATACTTGCTGGCAGAATCTGGAGAGAATGGTCGAGGGTCATGTCTTCTCACCGAGCAGCAAGGTTCCTCTGAGTGCGTATGAGAGGTGAGAAGTCATAAGAACAGAGTGCAAATGTCTTGAGTCTGTTGTGAGGATAGATTGCGCGTAGGAAGACGAAGACATGTGAGACCAGTGAAGGGAAGTCTGACTTCGGGAAGTCTTCCGAGAAAGACATTGAATTGGAAGTTGACCCGGGTGTCTTCCCAGAGGTCACTGTCACCGCAGGAGCCCGCAACCGACTTCTGAACCTGTTATGCACTTGATGTTTCGTGAATCTTGTATCTTCTGATAAGAAGTAGGATGTAATGCAAGATGGGTTGTCTTCTTGGTAATCCATGCGAGGCCTTGTTTAGATAGGATTGGTTAGATATAGCTCGGAAGACGAGAGCTATTTAGGAAGTACTGTTAGAATCCCGGAAGACGGAGTAGCTGTCTTCTGGAAGACTAGGTTCGTCTTCTGAGAAGTAGAAGCTAGACTGTGGGCACTTGGGAAGGACTGAGCCTTCAGCTCATAGTAAGTGCTTGTGGCTTAGTGCAACAAATCTTCCAGCATGACGATGCATCCGCGAGGCTTGGTGTTACCAGCGGCAGAATTGGCCGAGGTCACTCCTTTCCTCAAGGAGTTGGGTCTCGACTTCTTCCTGTGGGATTAGAACCTCACAGATCAAGGACTTCTGGAGGAAGTGTGGGCAGCGTTGCCACCTCGTAACCGTGTACTTGCGAAGGCAGGAGTAGCTCGAGGAAGACCATCTTCCTGGACTGAAGACTGGTGGCGCAAGACTTTTCACAAGCCTGAATCCGAGAACCGAGGATATTGGTACGAAAAGAAGATCTTGCCTAGAATCGTGAGTTCGTGGCATGTGCCTGGGAGCACCACCTGCCTTTTCGTGGAAGACAGGCAGGGGAGGAACGGTTGGAAGATAGAATCTTACCGGGAGCCGAAGAAGCGACTTCTGGCGAAGTTGTTTTTGCATCTCTTTCCCAAGGGGAAAGCGCAGAAGACAAGGTACTTAGGAGATCAGGACGTGGAGTTCCTGGAATCAGTGTGGGATGACAGAGTGCCCATCTACTGGAGCGCGTACATCCACAACTACATACAGACGGAGCTAGCATACTTGGGTACCCCGGCGGGAGGACACTTGACGCCCTTCCTCTGCTACTTGTATGTAGCCATGGGGGATCTTAGGGAAGATCAGCTGGCAGGGTATGGACCAACGGAGCGACAGGAGGTGAAGGAGGAGACCTCGGAAGACGATGACCGAGAGACAGCAGCAACGCCCCCTCCCACTCTGATGCCACAGCTGAGGCCCGGCTCTCACCAGAAGACGCTTCTGGTGAGGGAAGACGAGTCTAGTGGGTCGGAAGACGCCACGCCACTGAGGAAGATGGATCCCAGACGTGTACCGAGGACACTCATCTCCCTCATTAATTCAGGATCGGAGTCCGACTCGGAAGAAGACCTGCTGAGTACCCGATCAGAGCAGAAGACCGCTTCTGCAACGTCTGGGAGTCTTCCGAAGACTCCAGAAGACGAAGGATGGATGGGCGCTCCTGCTGCGATGCGAGGAAGCGCAAAGAAGAGAGCCGCTCCTGCCATGAGGAGTCTTCCATCCCGGAAGATGAGAAGAGTAGCTTCTTCTCGTGCGCAGAAGATGAAGGCCATCGTGGTGGAAGAGGCTTCCTTGCCTCTAGAAGACGAAGTCGACACCGCGGAGCGGGTGGTGGAGATGAACTTGTCTTCCGCAGGAAGACGACTGGAGAAGTTCAGTGCCTACTTCCAGAAGGAGATCCAGCCAGCTATGGAGTTGCTGGAGAAGAGGGCGAAGGCACAGGAGAGGCCCTTACAACCTGGATTCGGCCTGCGCACCTTGCTGCGACATGGAGAAGACCAGAAGAAGACGGAGTCGCTGGAAGCTAGTCTCCGCACCACGGAGAAGCTTGCAGCCGGGTACAAGGCGGAAGCAGCCGCTTCTGCCAAGGAGCAAGTGCAGCTTCGAAAGAGCAACCAAGAGTTGCAGGCGCGGGTACAGCAGCGTAATCAGGAAGTCACCCGAGTGCAGGAGAAGATCACCGCCCTCGCAGAAGAGCAGACCATATGGAAGATGCAGCGAGAAGCCGCAGAAGCGCGAGCTGTAGTTGAGAAGACGCAGAGGGAAGCAGCAAAAGCCCGTGCACAGAAGATGCTGGCACAGTCGGTGGAAGCACTTCGGAAAAAGTTCAACTACACCGCGGGTAGGAAGTTACTTACCTTAGCTAGAGGATGGGACAGCGAGTCCAAAGCAATGTTGGTGGAATGTCGGGAGAGCATGTTCAAGTACTTGGATCGACAGATAGAAGGAGTGAAGACACTTTATGGTCTTCCCTCGCTTCCGACACCTGCAACCGCATCTTCCCACGCTCCAGCACCATCGACTGGATCCGGAATGGAGAAGGAGGAGTTCGACCTCGCTGTGCACTTGGTGGTGACAACGTTGGAAGCCGAGAAGACTCCAGAAGACGTCCCGGAAGACAAGATGTCTTCTGGAAGACAGGAAGACGAGCCGTCTTCCCAGGTATTCCCCGTGGAGGAAGCAACTTCCCCGGATCCCTATGAGGTCCCCATGGTCCCTAGTCCCGCACCCGTGCCTCAGAAGACGGAAGAAGCACCGGTCGACTCCGCTTCCCAGAAGACGCTTCTGTCTTCCGAAGCAAAAGCCGAAGCCGAGGAAGACGAGCAACAGCGACAGCAGAGCCAGCCAAGGACGATGAGGAGGAAGCCACCTCAGTGACACCCGAGGTAACTGCAGGGCTTTCTAGCTTATCAGAAGCCGCGTTAGGAGCTCCGATAGGAGCAGATCAGGTAGAGATTGCCTCCGTGCAATCTGAGTAGTTACTCCATTTACAATTCCAAATATAGTAGGATCGAACATGCTATCTTAAGGGTGGCAGTTTTTCCATGTAATATTAGTTAGGATACCATGTGGCAGCATAGGTAGCATAGGAAGGACAAGGTGGATGGCCAATTCGGGCCGAGGAACCGCTTGCATGTGAGGTAGCAACCTCCTGTCAGCGCCTCTCTCTCCTTGGTGGTCGTCTCCCCTGGTTCTCATGACAGCGACATAAGTAGGATCGCAGAGTAGGAGAGAGAGTTCTGCCAGTTCTGCCAGTTCTAAAACGTTCAGTAGTCGATTCTATGGTGCAGGCAGACTAGACACATTAGAGAGAAGACACCTGATAGATAGTTCTTCGCACTACACCCGTTGTTGGAAACATACGAATAGTCTTGGAATACACAGGAGGGGTCTGCATACTCGTACCAGCAGTGGTTCGAAGATGTAGATAGAAGTAGTGGACAGTCTAGGAACAGGGAACGGCATCCTCGTGCAGTCCTGTTAGGTAGACTAGTGTGTCGAGGAGTAGACGCAGGAAGTAGAGGGAGTGAGCTTCCCAATGCCATTGTGACTTCTTCTCCGGGAATAGATTGTGGATTTGAGTGCAGAAGCTTTGTTCATGTCTTCTGGATGGTGGGTTCCTTGAATTCGCTCCCAATTGTGCATGGGAAGTGTTCTTCTTGAGTGGCGGTGACTGTTAGTTGTGGAAGTGTAGCTTGACTCGTTCAGTAGAGCACTTGGGATCTATGTACGAACGGTCTCCTAGGTAAGGGATCCCAGAAGACAGAGCAGTCAGAGCAGCGAAGTGAAGAAGAAAGAAGCCTTCTTCCCACAGCAGAAGACGACATCCTCGAGTAGAAGACGGTGCAACAGTACTCACGTTTGTTGTCTTCCTCCCCAAACTATTACAAGCAGGGATGGCTTGTTAGTCAGGATCCGGACTAGAAGCCTGTCGGAATCTTAATTTACTCTTTTCATCTTGTTTTCTCTTGTTTGGATTTTCTTATCTTCCCCATCTTCTCCCATCTTCCCCATCTTCTTACCTTCTTCTAGTGAGCTTCCGAGACTTCTATTGAGCTTCCGTGAAGGTGAATGTCGTTGTAGTGCTGCAGGAAGACCATTTCCGTAGGCAGAAGCCTGGGAAGGCTACAGAGGGCATACACCCTGTATGATTAATCTAACTCGTTGGAATGTGAGTGTGAGAATAAGGTGTAACGATCGTTACTAGTCGACTTCTGCGAAGCAGGGCAGCCTTCTGGAGGTGTGAGAAGACGAGCTGAACCCCCAGAAGACAAGAATCGCTTCGGGAAGACGGTATCGAGAAGACCGGAAGAAGCAACCTGGAAGCAGGAAGATCGTCCCTGTGAATAATTGTGTGATATTTTAGTTGGTAGTTGTTTGTTTAGTTCCAGAGCACCATGTGGCGTGTCTGGAAGACGTGTGGTTTTGTGTGGTTTTGTGAGAAGACGGGCTTTTTAGACAAAACCCGTGTGTTTGTGTGTTTGAACAGATCCTAGAACTTAGAGCAGCGATTACTTACGTAAATCCTCTGTGAGAACGATATCTTGTATACTAAATGAGCAAAAGGAGTAATCCTACGTCACTACACCCATCCAATCGTCTTTGGACTCGTGTCAACAGTCAGTATGATAGGTCTTCCGCTCTCGTAGCTAAGTCTCCTTAGTATAGGTGAAGACTTCAGAATTTCCTTCAGCTGCTCCATCGTCTCGTGATGTTCTCACCGTCAAGTAAACCTCTTCCTTTTTCTCAGAAGTGCATACAGAGGCTCGGCAATGTGTGCATAATGAGGAATACTCACACGAAAGAACACACAAGCTCCTAAGAATCGTCGAACCTCAGTGATGTTGGTACAGTCTGCTATCCTTGCTATAGCATCTACCTTCTCTAGGTTCGGCCGTCTCCCAAAAGTACCGCATAAGTGACCAACCACCACGATCTCTAACATTCCAAAATGAGATTTGGTACATGACAGAGTGAGGTATATCTCTTCCAAGTGCATCAGAATCTTCTCCACATCTCGGATGTGGTCTGCAACGAACTTTCTGCAACCATCAGCAGTCATAGTTTCGTCCTTGTCCTACCGGACAGCCTTGCATGGGGATATCATCAAGAAATGGGATAGTAACCTCAGGTACAAACTCTCGTAACACCTTAGCATCGCGTTTTGCATATGAGCTACTGAGTTTGTCGCACCCTGAGGAAGAGTACACATCCGCATCAACCCCAAAGGTGTACGCATGGTAGTCAAGTCTCTACTCTCCAAAGCAAGCTGAAACTGATCATAACCTGAAAATAGATCTCCAATAGAATAGATAGATCTTAGCAAATGCCTCGGCTACTTCATCAACCACAAGTCATGTTCCAACATTTCGAATCGTGATGTTGTTAGCAGGCTGTAAGTCTTGGATGAAGCGTAAAGCTCCTGTCTTCTTAGGTACTGTGAACCATCATCGGCTAGAGTACGGAGCCATAGATGGTTCAAGAATATCCATCCGCATCCTCTCCTTCAGTAACTCAATAACCTTCGGTAGCAAGGCACGAGGGACTGGAATCGGCTTCAAGTCCCAAGGTACGTGAGGAACAGTGAAGATAACCATCGGAGCTATCACACTAGGATCCACACAACCAATCTCCTCAGCTGAGAAAGAAAATGCCTTACCATGGCTAACTATCATCTGCTCAAAAGCTCGTTTCTCCACTTCAGTCAAGAAGCCACCCCCTCCTATCTGGAGTTGCTCGAGTGTCTCTTGAGTAAACTTGTGTCCTCTCTATTTAGGATCTCTCAATATAGGCTCAGCGGCTGCTAACTCCATCTGCTGTCGTGAATCAACAGATAATTGGGTCGCCACTGGTTTCACCTTCTTCGCTACAATTTTGTATTTGGTGTGAACCTCTGCTTCTTCACGAGAGCCACACCAGCAGATTGCATCCTTCCATCCACTCTCCAGTCTCGGATAAGGACGAGATTGTAAGCACGAGACAACCTCCTCATAGACTTTACGAGAGTGGATGGGGATCACCACCCTTCCTCCCATCTGCTCCATCAACCTATCTACATCATCCAGCCAACGAACTCTTGTACAGCGCAGATTTTCTGCATACTTCTCTATTTGTCTTCTACTCTTCTCAGTCAGATCCTCCACTCGCGTGAACTCACTCCAATCATCAGAACTGAAAAGTCATCAAACCAGATTTCCAACTATGTACAGTGTAGATGTTCTCAGAATCTTGAGCAACCTCTTCGTCAGCCTCTTGTGATCTGTAACGACCTATGTTACACATAGGAAGTTTGTCTATTAGTAAGGTGTTTAGTTATAACTAAGTGTTGAGAATGTTTATTTGTTGCCAAAGTACTTTAAGGAGGTATCAAGTTAGTCATGACTAGCTAAAAGTTAGTTATGGTTAAACTTAGCTGTGCTTTTGGTAGAATTCAGATATTTGCTAAAGAGTGAACACTACTATCTTGTCATCTTGTCTAAAAGGTAAAAAGGAGGTGGAAAGTATCCCTTATCTCCTTTTTGACTTGATATTAGTGGTTGGATTAAAGTTGTGGACTTTGTGGGCATTAAAAACAAGAAGAGATTCCACATGTTTCCTTTTTAGTGAGTCCTAGTGTAGAGGGGGGTGGAAATTCGAGATTTCTTGAGAATATTCCAGAATCCTTCTAGAAGTTGTTGACTTTGAAGGAATAAGCCCATGTGAAAAGGTAAAAAGCCCATGTGATTAATGCTTTTATCTTAAGTAATATCTTAGTAAAACCCGGTAAAAGTAGTTACAACTGAGTTACCAGAGGGTACCAAAATAAAAACCTAGAATGTATAAATAGAGGAGTAGAGAAGAGCTCCTCATCCTTGTTTTCACATCGTCGTAATGACAACTTGAGTAATATAGAGATTATGAGATATTTTTAGCATGTGAGAACTTGAGAGACGTCGTTAGAATGGAGGATTTTAGTTGATGAGTTTATGGAGATTTTTAGTTGATAAGTTTGTGGGTGTATGAATGAGTGAACTTAGCATTTTTTCCTTCAAGATTCATGGCGTGCTTCCATCAAAGCCATCAGAGGTGACCTCTGAGTAAGAGACAAGCTCGACATTTGCAGATTCATCGATGACGATCGTGGTGGTTGAGAGATCAGGGGGTAGTTGATCGATGGGATCGTGAAGGATTTACATTTTTAGTTTCGTTGCCGGACCTCACTTGAAAGGATCATTGAAAATGTTGAGAGTTCAGTTCTATATTAGACAAAAAGAGATTATGAGAGAACACATGGAGAGAACGTTGAGAGGAGAGAGAACTAAAGCTATGTTAGCAACATTAGAACCTTTCGTGTATCCCGTAGTGATCTATGACGCATTCGAGATTATTCTTTACATCTTGTTCACTTAGAAAGAGTTTGAGGAGAGTTGAAAAGGGATGAAACAAGAGTTGTAGAGAAAGGAGGAGAGAGAAGTTATTAGAGGAGAAAAATTTCCGAGTTTGAGGATTTCTACTCTCTGGAAAATTTTTCAGTCATTGTCAGATTTTCTGTGAATTTTATTTTCCAGTGAAACTTTCCAGGATTGTAGCTTGGCTGATAACCTATCTATTAAAAAAGAAATAATAAGAAAAGGTGGTCTAGAGAGGGAGCAATGAATTTTCAAAGTTGAGGGGGTCTATTCGTGAGAGTTGAGGATTTCTGTTCTCTGGAAAAAGTTTACAGTCATTGTCAGATTTTCTGTGAATTTTATTTTCCTGAGAAACTTTCCAGTGTTTTAGATTGGCTGATAAGCTATCTAGGACAATAGAAATCAGGAGAAAAGGTGGTATGGAGAGAGAGCCATGAATTTTCAAAGTTGAGGGGGTTGAAAGCCATGAGAGAAGTGAAAATATACAAATTTCAGTTCTCTGAAAATTTGTACAGTCAGCACCATCTCTTTTGATTAAGGAATTTTCTATTGAAACTTCATTAGTTAGTACCTTGGAGGTTGAGCTACTGGAGATTACAAAAATCTTGGAGAGATCTCTTCCGATTAAGAGATATACGCTTCGACATACAAGGAGGTCTTGACGATACGTCATGGGGAATCCAGTTCGAGTGTCGAGATTGAAGAAGAGACGTTTGGGAGTTAAAACGGAGACGGAAAAGCCAAAGTTAAGTATAGAGGCGTTGCGATCAAGCATCTATTGCAGTTGGGGTGCCATTTTTGCTTTATATCAAGAAGCTTCTACGAGCATCGGCGCAGATGCGAAGAAGGTTGAGTTCAAAATATCATTCACTGTGGAGGCCACGAATGCTCCTGGCAAAGTAGAGTGTGATCCTTACAAAAGTGACTTTAAGATGTCTGTTAGGATCAGTACAGACGATGGTCATGAGGATATTATCATGGACTCTTAATTTTAGATTGGATTTTATTTCGTGTATAGCATGTATAATACACGATTTTCAGTATAAAGCTCGAAAGAGTTAAGAAAGTGATGTAGAGTTATTTTTCTCAAAGATATTTTGTTCACTTAATGGTTGAGAAGGTGCAACATGAGTGGAAGTTCGAAAGATTAGAAAGTTAGACTTATAAACCTTCCTCAAGGTTTAGATGTCATAGTAAGCGTCGGAGAGAGCTCGAAAGATATTATCGTTGAGTTTGAGAACACTAGTACAAAATCTCAAGTAGAATCTCCGAGGCGAAGAGTAGAAACCGACTTGTGGTGTTATTTCTGTAGAGGGTTGGGACATAAAGTAGTGAATTGTCCAACTAGAATCAGAACCGAGAAAGCTAAAAGGAAGCGGGAGTTTACTGATTTAAGTCTTCGAGTGGGTCCATCATCATCACCGGCGATTCATCTTCTAGGAGAGGACCCTTGTCCAAGTTGTGGAGTGGGTGATCTATCAAGAGGACACAAGTGCGTAGATGTTGTCGCCTTACTTACGTCAGTAGTCGAGAAGTTGGACGAGACCCAAAGGGCTGAGACGGAGAAGTTGTCGACTTCAAAGGAGGACTCGGCTGAGTTGTGATGGAGATCGTCATTCGGATGGTGGAGAAGGCGGTGATGCGACTCAGACTTATGATTACCTTGGGAGAAGAGATGGCACAAGAGGTGTTGTTACAACCATTTCTTTTTATTTTACCTATGGTAGATTATTCACGAATGGAATTGGTGATGTTCGTACTCTTTTAGCGAGTAGTTATTGCACAAAAATTAGAAGGGTAGAAAGAATAGTTACAAGATGGGGAAGTTATCAGTGTTTCATGGGAAGGACAATGAAGATGTAGAACCATTTGTACGAGACTTCAAAAGGGGTTGCATCGGAAACAACGTGAGAAGGAAAGAATAATGGGTGCTGTTACTGCCAGAGTTTTTAGAAGATTTTGCTCATACGTGGTATGAAGACCGGGTGAAGAGCAAGACACCTGGTGCAGTTGAGAACACATGAGAGACGTTGAGTAATGCACTCATTGAAGAATTTCTTCCAGAAGAGAGTTATGAGAAGCTCATGGTGGAGCTTACTCATTTGAAGCAACTAAGAGCTTGTACATGGGTGTGGTTTGGACTTGGGTTTGGATCGCGTGATACTGCTGTGGCTCTATTTGTTAGCAAAGAGAAGTTCTCTTGCTTTGAGCTACGCTTCGGTGATTTTGGGTCAGGGTTGTGATTTAGGGGTTGTTTTTAGGGGCTTTTGAAGCAGGTTACAGACAGCTCTGGTCTGTTTCTCAGTTCTGTGCTCTTAGGAGAAAGAATCGACAGTGTACATACATTTGGAGTTGGTATATATCACAGCATTCGTTTTCATGGTTGTTTTTCTCTGTCTTGTCTCTGTTTCAGCACACAACATCTCCACAGCCAGGAACCTCACGTTTTCCTGGACATCCTTCACGCAATATCTGACACGACATCGGTGGTGAACTCGACGTGAAGGTATGGGGTGGAGATTTCTTATGTGTGTGAACTTTGAAGAAGAGATTGGCAGTCATGAGTGGGGATAGGAAAGGTGATGGAGATGGAGCTAGTGGTTCAAGTGGATTGCCGAATGTGCAGTTGGATCCGGCGACTGCATCGATGTTCCAAGCTTTCACTATGTTCTTACGGCAGCAACAGTCTGATGAGCGGAAGGAAGCTTTGGCAACAAAGACGCTACAAGCGGTGGTCAGCAAGATTGACCAGTTTGATGGGAGAGATGTCTCAAGATATCTGAGGCGTTATGTGAAGGAGATGGAGCTGAACCGGATCTCAGAAGATGAGATGATTGAGACGTTTGAGTTAGCAGCAGCTCCAGAGATTAGGGATCATGTTAAAATGCTAACGAAGCATTTTAACAAGGATAGGGAGACGTTTGCTCGTGCATTGATGGATGAGTTCTTCTTGGAGGACTCTGATAGGGTCACCAAGAAATCATTCTTGGAGTGGGTTGAACAACCAAGGAAGGGTTTACAAGCTACTGAGTTGCTCAGAGAGTTTGAGAAGTAGTTTTCACGGCTAACCAGGATGGAGAAATTGACGTTGCAGTCCAACAAGACAGAGCTATTTCTTCGAGCTGCAGATGAGAAGTTGCAGGAGAAGCTAGAGGTACTTCTGGAAGACCGGGAGAAGGACGATGGATTGACTAGTAGCTAGAAGAAGGTTGAGGAAGCTGTTGGTCTGCTTACCACGAGAGAACGGAGACGAGAGAAAGTCCCTGTTAGGAGACTGACACCAACATCGACTGTTGTAACACTTGTTCCTGTGGTCCGACCAGTGGTTCCTGTTGCTAGACAGGTAGTACTAGTTGTTCCAGCTGTTCCAATTGTTCCAGTTGTTCAGGCACCTGTAGTATCTCCGAAGAAGGATGATTCAAACCTTGAGGAGATTTTGCATGGAATGCGAGATCTGCAGATCAAGCTCACACGATCGGAAGAGAAGGGGTCTACAAGCGGAGCAAGACCGGTTGAGAAGCAAGGCTTGATCCAACGGTGTATCTGATGCGATGGTACTGATCATCCGTGCAGAGATTGCAAGGAGTTCATTGATATTCTGCAGCAAGGAGTGATCTTCTGGAAGGATGGGAAGGTAGCACTGAGGGATACTGGTGCACTTCTTCAGACCAACTTTGGTAGAGGAGGGATGAAGAAGTTGGTTGAGGACCACCTATCAGCGCAAGCAGTTGCAATGGTGGAAGCTGGAACTTATGGCACAAGGGTTGAGGATCAAGCGGAGAGAGGTTTTAACGGGCAAGTTGAGCCAAGTGGATTGTGATCATCTGCCATCTCCATGAAACAGAAAGGGAAGATGACACGTGAGACGTTGCTGAGAACTGCTACGATCAGGAAGGATACTGGATGGGAGGATTCGATAGAAGCTCTATCGATACATGCTTACATCGTCAAGAACCAACACGAAGCGTTGTTGGAAGAGAAGAGAAGGCGAGACTCAGAGGATGCAGGAGAAGGAACTTCTTCCAAGAGACACACTCAAAGGGAGAAGGTTCGTCAAGAGCTTCGGGATGCAAGAGCTCAAGATCTACCGATGGATGATGCTCCTTCTCCATCAAAGGAAAGAGTGAAAGATTCTCAGAAGGAGAAAGGTAAGCCGGCTGCATACAAACTACAGTCGGACATCGAGGCTTCAACAGACTTGAAGGGAGTCTTGGAAGATCGCATTCTGAATGCAAAGGTGGAGTTTACCTTGAGAGAAGTGTTGGGCATTGCTAAGCGCGAGTTTCATGATGTCATCATCGACATCATTAAACGAAAGCGACACATTACAAGTGAGACTGGTTTATCGCATGCCTTGGATACCATGATGTCTGTGGATGAGGAGAGAAAGCTTGCAAAGTGCAGTGTTTATTCTCCAGAAGAAGAAAGAGATCGAAGACGCAGGGTGCATTTTGAGGATGAAGAGGAGAATGAGAAGCAGAGCTCAAGTCATTACAGCCACAGTCACTAGGCTCGAGCTACAACAGAGACGTTGGTGAGAATCGGAGACTTGGATGAGCCGGTGGTTGCTCTGGTCGATCATGGATCAGAAATCAACAGCATGTCGAAGGAGCTGTACAAGAGGAAGAAGTGGCCGATTGACACAGAGCATGGGTGGGTCATAAGAGCAGCCAACAACACAAGAGGAGACTTGTATGGAGCTTGTCCAGACATCAGAGTGCGCGTAGGTGATGTTGCTATCGAGCAAAACTTCTTTGTTCAAGAAGCAACATCATACCCGCTCATTCTTGGTCAACCTTTCATCATAGCAACTCGGATGGAGACAAAGGTACTGGACGACGGATCTGCTTATGCTAGGATCCGAAGTCAAGATGAGCGCAATAGAGATCGTCTGAGGGAGAAATCACTTCCAAGGGTGAGTGAAGAGTTCAAGGATTTTCATTGAGTACCACTATAGAGCGGGATTGTGGTGGTGCGCAAGAGAAGGTACTCTCGCTTGATGGAGATAGTGTCTTTTGTACAGGGTTTGTTGGGTTTTCAGAGTGTGGAATTGCTATCTACAAGAAGGTAGAAGAGCTGAGAAGAAAAGAACAAAAACATTTGCGTGATGCTGAGTTGATGTTGAAAGAGCTGGGTGAGCTAGAAGGGGATGAATGGATTTCTGGTGTTTATGAAGAGGATGGGTTGAAGGATCCTTTGCGAGTGATCATGTTTATTGGATGGGAGGATATGGATAAGGTTGTGCAGATTCATTCAAAGGAGGTCTATTCTGTGATCGAATCATTCCGTGCACCGGAGGTTCGAGTTGAGACAAGGTACAAGACAATGGATAAGAAGATAAAGTCAGTTGTTGGTCCTTTGCCGGAAAACACTAACCAACAGATGGATCGAGCTTCAAGGGAGAAGAGTTTGAGAGATCCTGTAATGATAAATTACAAGTTCACAGAGAAGACCCTTGTCGCTAAGCACACAGTTTGGACGAGGAGGCATGAGGAGTCTACTTCAGATTACAGCTGCTGCAACTGTACATGCATTGATGGCACCACCGGTAAATCCTGATATATATGCCGGTCACATTGAAGTTTCTTCTAGTCCTACGTTGCTAGATAGGACTACTGAGAAGAAACCTGTCCAAGTTCCTTCTGAAGTACTCAAGAGAGGAGCAGAAACTATCCGTAGGGTCACAGGGTGGGGAGATCTTGTTGATGCTGCGTCTATTAAAGCATTCTTGGACGTGGATAGACACGTTCACTGGCAAGATGCTTCTGTGGAAGAGAAGAGGCGGCGAGAAGCCTCTGAACTTGATACTGGAGTTCCAGAGGAGACTGGAGATAGACGGAGGGTCACAAAGAGACGAGCGGCTCTTTCTGAGGACATCCCGTCTACTTCTGCAGCTCCTCCACCTGCACCAGGTCCGATGAAGGACGTGCAGAGATCCCAACAGGAGCCAACGACTGCTGGTAGATGGTTTATTGCCCAAGAGAAAGAGAAGGGACCGGCTTATAAGTTGACAGCTGATATTGAGACTTCAACTGATCTCAAGAGCATCTTGGAGCAAAGAATACTTGACGCACGAATCGAGTTTTCTCTTCGGGAGGTTCTTGGTATTGCCAAGAGGGAGTTTCACGAACTCATCATCGACATCATCAAGCGGAAGAGATAGGTGATGTCCGAGCAAGTTGAAAGTCAGATGATAGATGTAGTAGGAGCTTCTGTTAGTGATGCAGAATTCGGCAAGGTGCATTTTCAAGAGGCTGATGATACAGAGTACCATCAAGAAGCGTTAGTTGCTGGTACCAACATTGTTGAGTTCGAAGATGATGAAGTTGGCGATGAGAGTCCGGCTACTGATAGCGACTTCAGAAAAAGGCACTGGGCTCGTGCTACGACTGCTACACGAGTTCGCCTTGGGAGTTTAGAACCTGTTACTGCTTTTGTTGATCACGGTTCAGAGATCAACATCATGTCACGGGAGGTGTACGAAAGAGGTCAGTGGCCTATCGAACTGAACCATGGTTGGGTGCTACGAGCGGCAAACAACCAAAAGGGTGAGTTATACGGCGCTTGTCCCAACGTGAGGGTGAAGCTAGGTGATGTGGAGGTAGATCAGCACTTCTTCGTGCAATCTTCTGCTTCTTATCCTGTGATTCTTGGTCAGTCTTATATCACGGCAGTTAGAATGGAGACGAAGGTGATGGATGACGGGTCTCACTATGCTAGGATTCGTAGTCCAGATGACAGACGTTCTGTTCAGTTTCTGACCGTTCGTACGAACCACGAACGAAACAGATAAACTTTGAGAGATTCTCCTATCTGCAGGAGCAAGGGTTTTCAGAAACCACTCTTGTAGGTCGGGATACCAAAAGTGATGGATCTGATACTACTATGATCCCGCTTGAGCAGCCTGTGAGATTCACAACAGACTGATGAAGAGGTTGCTCAAGATTCTGAGAGTAGTTACATTGTACATAGTTGGAAATCTGATTTGATGGCTTTCAGTTCTGATGATTGGAGTGAGTTTACGCGTGTAGAGGATTTGACTGAGAAGAGTAGAAGGCAGATGGAGAAGTATGTAGAAAATCTGCGCTGTACATGAGTTTTGAATGAAGGTGAGATGATTTCTAATGTCTACGAGTAGTTTGTAGGTGCACAGCTTTTTGCTCGTCGGCTGGATGATGTAGATAGGATGATGGAGCAGATGGGAGGAAGGGTGGTGATCCCTATCCACTCTCGTAAAGTCTATGAGGAGGTTGTCTCGTGCTTACAATCTCGTCCTCATCAGAGACTCGAGAGTGATGGAAGGATGCAATCTGCTGGTGTGGCTCTCGTGAAGAAGCAGAGGTTCACACCAAATACAAAACTGTAGCGAAGAAGGTGAAACCAGTGGCGACTCAGTTACCTGTTGATTCACAAAAGCAGATGGAGTTAGCGGCCACTGAGCCTGTACTGAGAGATCCTAAATAGATAGGACACGAGTTTACTCAAGAGACACTCGAGCAGCTCCAGATAGGAGGCGGTGGCTTCTTGATTGAAGTGGAGAAACGAGCTTTTGAGCAGATGATAGTTAGCCATGGTAAGGCATTTTCTTTCTCAGCTGGAGAGATTGGTTGTGTGGATCTTAGTGTGATAGCTCCGATGGTTATCTTCACTGTTCCTCACGTACCTTGGGACTTGAAGCCGATTCCAGTCCCTCGTGCCTTGCTACCGAAGGTTATTGAGTTACTGAAGGAGAGAATGCGGATGGGTATTCTTGAACCATCTATGGCTCCGTACTCTAGCCGATGATGGTTCACAGTACCTAAGAAGACAGGAGCTTTACGCTTCATCCAAGACTTACAATCTGCTAACAACATCACGATTCGAAATGTTGGAACAGGACCTGTGGTTGATGAAGTAGCCGAGGCATTTGCTGGAAGATCTATCTATTCTATTGGAGATCTGTTTTCAGGTTATGATCAATTTCAGCTTGCTTTGGAGAGTAGAGACTTGACTACCATGCGTACACCTTTGGGATTGATGCGGATGTGTACTCTTCCTCAGGGTGCGACAAACTCAGTAGCTCATATGCAAAACGCGATGCATAAGGTGTTACGAGAGTTTGTACCTGAGGTTACTATCCCATTTCTCGATGATATCCCCATGAAAGGCTGTCCGGTGGAGGACAAGGATGAGACTATGACTGCTGATGGTTGCAGAAATTTCGTTGCAGACCACATCCGAGATGTGGAGAAGATTCTGATGCGCTTGGAAGAGTTACACCTCACTCTGTCAGGTACCAAATCTCGTTTTGGAATGTCAGAGATCGTGATGGTGGGTCACTTATGCGGTACTTTTGGAAGACGGCCGAACCCAGAGAAGGTAGATGGCTATAGCAAGGATAGCAGACTGTACCAACATCACTGAGGTTCGACGGTTCTTGGGAGCTTGTGTGTTCTTTCGTGTGAGTATTCCTCATTATGCACACATTGCCGAGCCTCTGTATGCACTTCTGAGAAAGAGAAGGAGGTTTACTTGACGGCAAGAACATCATGAGACGATGGAGCAGCTGAAGGAGATTCTGAAGTCTCCACCTATACTAAGGAGGCTTAGCTACGAGAGCGGGAGATCTGTGGTGCTGACTGTTGAAACGAGTCCAAAGGCGATTGGATGGACAATTGGCCAAGAAGATGCAGAAGGTGTGCGGTTTGTTTCAAGGTTTGGAGCTCGGATCTTAACAGATAGACAACGTAACTATCCTCAAGTGAAGCGTGAGTTGTGGGGAGCTATTACTGCTATGAAGGTAGATCGAGAGTTCTTGATAGGAGCTCGTGTGATACTAGAAACAGACTGTTTGCCTTTGTTAGGTATGATAGCAAACTGTAATACTCCAGACATAGCAATGCTACGATGGATTGCTTATATCCGGAGTCTGAATCCTGAGCTGAAACATATAGCAGGAAAGGATAATCCTGTTGCAGACATGTTATCTAGGGCTTGTTATACAGATGAAGAAGAGATGATTACAGAAGTCGAAGATGAAGAGAAGAGAGACGTTTGGTGCCAAGTTGGTCAGCAGACTTCAGACTTGGAACCACTGCCGTTCTACGAGGAGTTCTACACAAAAAAGTTCCGCGATATCGGATACTATCTTAGTTCGTTCTGCAGACGAGAAGGCTGGAGTGATATAGAGTTTAAGGAGATCAGACGAAAGGCGTACGGTTACCTTCTACGTAAAGATTATCTGTGGAAACGTCCGAAGAGAAGAGATGGATGCTTGCTAGAGTGGTGGATGATCAACCGACGAAGCTAAATCTGCTTAAGGAGTTTCATGACACCTTGTGGGCTGGACACCGTGGAGTTTGGACTACGTACACGAAGATGAAGGAGCGATACTGGTGGAAGGGTTTGTATCAAGACGTAGTGGATCTTGTTGGGTCGTGTCTGCACTGCCAGTTCTACTCTAAAGTTCGTTACAGAGATGGACTTATACCTACCTACCCACCTAGTATTCATTTTTCGTGGGTCCTTGATCTTGTGATGATGCCGCCGGGACTATGGGGGATGCGCTACTTGGTGTTAGCTCAGGAAGATCTCTCCAACTACGTGGAGGGACGAGCACTACGAACGAAGACTACAGAGAACATATGTAGATTCGTGCTGGAAGATATTATCTGTCGTTATGGATCTGTTGGAAGATTACGATCAGATAGGGGCGAGCTGAGAGGTGCAGAAGCGAAGGAGTTCTTTGCTCGTTATGGAGTAAAGCTTCGACTTACTACTGCCATGAATCCAGAAGGGATTGGTAAGAGTGAACGAGGACACCCTTCTATCGTTCACGCTTTAGTGAAAGCATGTGATGGTAGGCCTAGAGAATGGCCGAGACTGCTTCCATTTTCTTTATGGGCTGATAGAACTACACACTGTACCACGACTGGCTATATGCCAGTTGAGCTTATGTTGGGCCAGAAGCCGATCATGCCTGCTGAGGAAGACTTTCCTACGTAGGCTACGCTACCGTGGGAAGATGGTATAGATCATACTTCACTCCTTGCTTTACGAACTAAGCAGTTGGAGCGAAGGGAGGAGGATCTTGCTGAGGCGCAAGAGAAGCTGAAGGTGGCTCGAGTTAGAAACAAAGAGCGTCTCGACAAGACTCACCGACTACGACCAAAGCCAATATGTGTTGGTGATTGGGTTCTGGTGTATGATAGCACGCTGGAGAACCAGCATTCTACACTTCGTAAGTTCTCGCGAAGATGGTTCGAGCCTTATGTTGTGTTAGATGTTTATGAGAATGTCACTTATAGTTTACGAGAGCTAGATGGTACTCCTTTGAAGCTATCTGTGGCTGGCAAGCGAGTGAAGTTGTTCAAACAACGTGGAGGATCAGTAGATTTGTTCAACTTTCTGGAGTCTGAGAGGATGACAAGAGACGAAGACGACTCGGCTACTAAAGAGGCTGAGGCGGACGAGAGTGATGATGATGATGAAACGACAGACGAATGAAGAGGTTGGCACATGCCAGAGGATGTGCAGGTTTGGAGGGGGTGGATGTCGTGATGTGAATCATTTTACATTGTAAATAATTCACCTCTCTGTCAAGAGTTAGTCTCTCTGAGCGAAGTTAAGACCTCAGAGAAGTCGACACTGAAGAATGTTATATATTTTAAGTCTTAGTAGGTTGATTACCATGTAGATGGAGTTAAGGTCATGGGTTGTAATTACATGTCGCCCATGCATGCTTCCTAGCAAGGTTAGGTTATCTTTCGGGATTACGTGTCGTTTTACATGTCTTCGCATGTAGTTTAGGGATTACGCTGGCACTTTAGGTGCTTGACGTGGTAGCCTATGTGCAAAATTAAGTCACCACGTGGTTTGGGACACAAAAGGACAGGGGAGTGAAGCTATGAACTCCCATTGGTCCAATTTTGTCTTTATGTACTGCTAAACTTAGTAGTAGGGGTCTTAAGAGGAGTTCGAGCATTTGGTGAGGAGACTTCGAAATCTGAGAGCACAGGGAGATAGGGTTCGTCGTGCCAAGCACTGTCAGCAAAATTTTTGATCGATTTGAAGCAATAAAGAAGGAGTTATGACTGATTGAAGTTCAATTTGTGCCAGAATTGCAGCACTTCTGTTGATTTTGGGGTTTTCGGTGTCAATCGCAGTAGATTTGAGAAAATCGCTTCAAACCTTCGAGGTCGGGTTCATTGTCAGCAGGGCTACGACTGTCCCCAAATTTTCATGTCAATTGAGTCTGTGAGTAATTCAGGGCGACCGCTGAAGCAGAGGGGGTCTGAAAAGCTCTCAATCTAGAGCAGCAACTTCAGAGAGCGAGATCTGGAGTTCTGTGTACAATCAGGAGGCCCAACTTCACAGGAGTGTTCAGCAAGCTGTTAACTGCAAATCCTGTAAGAATCTTCGAAAGTGATCCAATTCTCTGTTCTAGGTCGAAATAGCTGTCTGGGTATCAGAAATTGCCGTAATTTCTCTACTCAGAACGTTTTTGTCCATATCTCGACACTCTGATTTGATCTCAAGCTGAAACTTCGTATGTATGGTCAGTAGGGCCTCATTTACATGTAGGAGGAGTTCTGAAGTCTGAACCATCGTATGTTTCTGATTCTGGACTGATAAAGTTCGTTGTCTGATCTTATTACTGCTAGTCTGACCTGATTTTCGCTTCTTGAACATACTGGAGGGTCCATTCGACCTGAGTGAGTGTTTATACTGTTCCCTTTTGATCTGAAGCCTACCTCTGTATAGTAAGAAACCATAGCCTGAAGTCCAACGCTTCCCTAAGTAGACTAAACACAGCCTTCAAGATCTATCACAGTCAGAAGGTTCCGCCCTTCCCAGGAAAACTCTCAACTCGACAACGTTGTTACCCCGATGGTTATCTTCACGGTACCGCATGTGTCATGAAACCTGAGACCAATTCCAGTACCGTGGGCTCACTTGTCCAAACTAGTGGAGTTGTTGAAGGAGAAGATGCGGATGAAGATCTTGGAGCCGTCGTTTGCACCGTATTCGAGCAGATGGTTTACAGTGCCTAAGAAGAATGAGTCGTTGCGATTCATCCAAGACATGCAACTGGTGAACGCAGTAACAATCAGAAATGCTGGGGTGGGACCGATTGTGGATGAGTTTGCTGAAGCGTTTGCAGGAAGAGCAATTTACTCAATGAGAGATCTTTACTCAGGGTATGATCAGTTTCAACTAGCGGAGGAGAGCAGAAGCTTCATGATAATGAGGACACCTTTGGGGTTGGTTAAGATGTGTACCTTACCACAGGGAGCTACCAACTCGGTAGCACACATGATGAATGAGATGAATCGAGTTCTAAGGGACTTCATCCATGAAAAGACGATGCCGTTCTTCAATGACATCCTCATCAAAGGATGTGTGGAAGATGAGAAGGATGAAGCATTAGATCAGAGGGGGTGTCGGCGAGACGTCACCGATCACATCACAGACTGTGAGAAGATCTTATCTCGACTTGAGGAAGTTCATCTTATGCTGTCAGGTGCGAAGTCTACATTTGGGTTAGAGAGGTTTTGATCGTTGGTCATTTGTGTGGATCGTTTGGTCGGAAGCCAAATCCGAACAAGGTGGATGCGATTGGAAGGATGAAGGAGGTTTGCAACTCGTTGACAGAAGTAAGAAGATTTTTGGGTGCTTATGTATTCTATCACATTTGGATTCTTCATTATGCGCATGTGACAGATCCGTTGTATGGATTGTTACGTAAGGGTCATAAGTTCAGATGGGAGGAAGAGCATACTGATGCGGTAGGAAGCTGAAGTCTTTACTATCATCTCCTCCAATTCTGAGAAGGATTGATTACAAGGGTGCTAGGCCGGTGGTTCTTATTGTGGATACAAGTCTAGTTGCAATTGGATGGGCAGTCGGACAGGATGATGAGGATGGAGACAGGTTTGCGATTAGGTTCGGAGCGAAGGTGTTAAGTGCTCGACAACGTGCTTACCCGCAAGTGAAGAGAGAACTGTGGGGTATTGTTTCAGCTATGAAAACTGAGAAAGAGTATTTGATTGGAGTAGTAGTGGTGGTTGAAACTGATTGCTTGCCGTTGTTAGGGATGATCATGAATTGTTCAACTCCTGATATTGCGATGTTACGATGGATCGCATATATCAAGTCGTTAAACTCGGAGTTTAGACATATCACAGGGAAGGATAATCCGATGACGAGTATGTTATCTCGAGCTCGATATGATGGGGAGGATAAGATGGTTGAAGATATTGACGACGTGGGTGCAAAGTTCTATTCAATTGCATAGACAGGAAGGGAAGATGAGTTGTTTGTTGAAGGATTATATGATGGTGATTTGCTTGACATCGGAAGGTACCTTAGTACGATGGTTAAGCAGACAGCTTGGACGGATGAGAGGTTTTGGAGAGTTCGAAAGAAGGTCTACAACTTCATGTTGCAGGATGGGTTTCTTTGGAAGCGACCGAAGCAGAAGGGTGGGGTGCCGCTACGAGTGATTTGCAACAAAGAAGATCAGCAGAAGTTGCTCAAGGCGTTCCATGAGAGCCTTTGGATTGGACATCGAGGAATTTGGGTCACTTTTACAAAGATGAAAGAGCGGTATTGGTGGAAAAATATGTACATGGATGTTGTATCTTTTGTGGAGTCTTGTTTGACATGTCAGATGTATTCCAACATCTGACATCGAGATGGATTAAACCCGACTTACCCGTTGGCAATCCACTTCAAGTGGGTGGTAGACTTGGTGATTATGCCGGTTGGATTGTGGCAGATGAGATACTTGATACTTGCTAGAGAAGATCTTTCAAATCAAGTCGAGGGTAGGGCGCTTCGGACAAAGACAACTGAAGGGGTATGTAGGTTTTTCTTGGAAGAGGTTGTTTGTCGATATGGATGTGTGGGAAAGATCATTGCAGATCGAGGAGAGTTAGATACACATGAGGCTCGTGAATTCTTTGCAAGGTGTGGGGTGAGGTTGTCACTGACAACAGCTTACAACCCCGAAGAGAATGCCAAGAGTGAACGTAGTCATCCACCCATTGTGAAGGCTTTGGTGAAGGTCTGCAACGGAAGGGTGCGCGAGTGACCTCGACTCTTATCATTTGCGTTATGGGCAGATCGAATGACGCACAGCTCGGTGACAGGTTACATGCCGGTGGAACTCATCACAGGTCAGAAACCTATCATGCCGATTGAATAACACGTTCTGACATGGAGTGTGTTACCTTGGGAGGACAATTTGACTAAGGAAGAGCTTCTTGCTATTCGAATTAGGCAGTTAGAGAGAAGACCAGAGGATATCCAAACTGCTTTGGATAGATTGCGAGAAGCACGGTTGAAGAACAAGGTCAGATTTGATCAGCGACATCATTTGAGACCTAGGGAAATCAAAGAAGGTGATTGGGTGTTAGTCTATGACAACAGTCTAGACAACCAACATAGTGCACTCCGGAAGTTTTCCAGAAGATGGTTTGATCCGTATGTGGTGAAGAAGGTTCATGACAACGCAAATTACGCCTTGTAAGAGTTGGATGGAACGAGCTTGAAGATACCAGTGGCAGGTAAACGTGTCAAGATTTTCAAAAAGAGAGATGAGGAGGTCGATCTAGCAGATATCTTGACGGAGTTTCAGTTTGAGGATGAGGATTATGCAGAAGACCTTGAAGGTGAGGTTGGCTACGATGGGAAGTAGGACGATAAACCGATCCACTCCTTGGTTGGTATCTCTGATGCATACCAGAGGATGCACAAGTTCAGAGGGGGTGGATGTCGTGTCGTGAACCAGCTCCTATCTGAAATTCAGACTTCGATGCTTGTCGCTCCAAAGACACTCATGAGAAAGACAAGCTAGGCCTTAGTTTACTTGCTGATTGGGTATTTGAGACTTCAGACGGTATATCAAAGACGCAAAGGACCTGCTTCATTATTATTGAGAGAACTTCGTACGTACAGAGACTGTTACAAGGGGGCTGCTTAAGGGGCTTGCTTGTTCTTGCGACCTGTCAGTGGACGTTTTGGAGAATTGGGAAGTCCAATACACGCATGCAAGGTGTCATCGGATTCAGATCTATGCATGCTACGCACAGGTTAAGACAGTTTGGGAAGAGACGGATCGAGAGATGTGCACTGAGAGAAATTGAGACGCAGGAAGGAGATTTGGAGATTTCAGTTATCTGTGAAGGAGAGTTGGACCATTCAGGCCATTTCGGAGTCCAAACTTGCTGTCCTTGGATCCATCGGGATCAGAACACCGAGTTCTATAGGAGATTGAAGACGATACCAAGTTTCACCGGGCGGTTTAGGAGTTCTGAGTGAAATTGGCTCGCAGGGAAGCGCTTGCGTCAAGTTTTTCATCACCTACGACCTAAAATTTGGTTGTTCTTCGCGATCGATGTGCCAAGCTCTTCGTTCTTGGTGCCTACGCGACCAAGGAGTCTTCATCTACGCATAGGAGAAGACAATACGTGGATTGGATTGTTGGTTTGGGTGTGGTGAGCAAGTTTGAGCCGTAGGGAGCTGATTTACGTCAGGTTTTGCAACCTACGATCAAATTTCTTGCGTGGTTTTGCAAAGGGAACACCGAACGACTTGTTTGGAGTCCGTTGGGTTCGTGATAACTAGATCTATCTGTCAGGGAAGACGGATATCAGTTTAGACGATCCGTTTGTGCGGTGTGTGCGGTGTGTGCGGTTTTAAGCCGCAGGGAGGAGTTTTTGAAGGTTCGATCACCTACGACCGAAAATTGACGATATCTCGGCTGTTGGGAGTCGGATCTGAAGATTTCTTGAGTAAACGGAGTCAGCAAAGGAGACCCTATCGACATCTGAAGTCCGTTCGGCGAAAGGAGGAAGTTCACAGATAGACCTTTTTCAGTTTCTTCGCCACGGGTTTTGCTCTTTTGAGTTCGTTAGAGTTCTGGTTGGCTATCTACAACTTGTGGTAGCTAGTTTTGGCTAAGACCTTGTACATGGGTGTGGTTTGGACTTGGGTTTGGATCGCGTGATACTGCTGTGGCTCTATTTGTTAGCAAAGGAAAGTTCTCTTGCTTTGAGCTACGCTGTCGTGTCGTGGACCGGCTCCTACCTGAAATACAAACTTCGATGCTTGTCGCTCCAAAGACACTCATGAGAAGACAAGCTAGGCCCCAACTTACAGATTTTGGCACAATCTCAGATCTCCATTTTCATCGCATAGATGGGTAGAGCTCCTTATCAGCTTTCCATAGGCATCTTATCTACTTCGTTTGGGCGCCTAGTGGAGAAGTTACAGGACTCGAAAGATGGAGAAAATAAGCTAGGCCCCAGCTTACGGGTTTTTGGCACCACTTCGGATCTTCGTTTTCATCGCACCAGTGGATAGAGCTCCTTGTCAGCATTCCATAGACACTTTGTCTACTTCGTTTGGACGCCTAGTGGAGAAGTTATAGGACTCGAAAGATGGAGAAAACAAGCTAGGCCCCAGCTTACGGGCTTTTGACGCAACTTCGGATCTTCACTTTCATCACATAGATGGGTAGAGCTCGCTGTCAGCTTTCCATGGGCATCTTGTTTACTTCATTTGGACATCTAGAGAAGAAGTTATGCGATTCGAAAGAAGGTAAAATCAAGCTAGGCCCCTAGTTACTTGCTGACTGGGTATTTAGGGCTTCAGGCGTTATATCAAAGACGCAAGGGGCCTGCTTCTTATTATTGAGGGTTGAATTTCGTACGTACAGACTGTTGCAAGGGGGCTGCTTAAGGGGCTTGCTTGTTCCTGCGACCTGTCGGTGGATGTTTTGGAGAATTGGGAAGTCCAATACACGCACACAAGGTGTCATCGGGTTCAGATCTGTGCAGGCTACGCACAGGTTAAGACGGTTCTTGAAGAGACGGATCGGGGGTTGTGTTCTGGGAGAAATTGAGACGTAGGGAGCAGAATTGGGGTTTTCAGTTATCTGTGAAGGAGAGTTGGACCGTTCGTGCCGTTCCGAAGACCAAACTTGCTGTCCTTGGATCCATCGGGATCAGAACAACGAGTTCTTCAGGAAATTGAAGACGATACAAAGTTTTATCGGGCGGTTTGAGAGTTGTGAGAGAAATTGGCTCGCAGGGAAGCGCTTGCGTCAGGTTTTCATCGCCTGCGACCTGAGATTGGATTGTTTTTCGCGATCGGGGAGCCAAGCTCTTTGCTCTTGGTGCCTACGCGATCAGGGAGTCCTCATGTACGCATAGGGGAAGATTGTAAGTGAATTGGATTGTTGGTTTGGGTGTGGTGAGCAAATTTGAGCCGTAGGGAGCCGATTTACGTCAGTTTTTTGTAGCCTGCGACCAAATTTCTCGAGTAGTTTTGCAAGGGGAACTCCAAACGGCTTGTTTGGAGTCTTGTTGGGTTCAGGGTAGCCAGATCTACCTACCAGCGAAGACGGATATCAGTTTAGAAGATCCGTTTGTGCGGTGTGAGCGGTTTTAAGCCGCAGGGAGGAGTTTTTGAAGGTTCGATCACCTGCGACCGAAAATTGGCGATATCTCGACTATCGGGAGTCGGATCTGAAGGTTTCTTGGGTCAACGGAGTCAGGGAAGGAGACCCTATCAACATTTGAAGATCGTTTGGCGAAAGGAGAAAGTTCCCAGATAGGTCTTTTCAGTTCCTTCGCTACAGGTTTCGTCCTTTTGAGTTCGTTAAGGACTTAGTTGGTTGTGTATGGCTTGTGGTAGCTAGCTTTAGCCAAGAGCTAGTGTGTGGATGTGGTTTGGACTTGGGTTTGGATCGCATGATACTGTTGTGGCTCTGGTTGTTAGCAAAGAGAAGTTCCTCTTGCTTTGAGCTACGCTTTGGCGATTTCAGACTAGGGTTGCGTTTCAGGGGTTTGTTTTAGGGCTTCTGAAGTAGGTTACAGACCGCTCTGGTCTTTTCCTCAATTTTGTGCTGTTTGGAGAAAGAATCGACAGTGTACATACTTTCAGAGTGGTATATATCGCAGCATTCTTTTTCGTGGTTGTTCTTCTCTGTCTTGTCTCTGTTTGGCACACAGCATCTCCACAGCCAGGAACCTCGCGTTTTCCTGGACATCCTTCACGCACAAAATATCCGACACGATACTGTGGTGAACTCGACGTGAAGGTCTGGGGTGGAGATTTCTTCTGTGTGTGAACTTTGAAGAAGAGATTGGCAGTCATGAGTGGGGATGGGAAAGGTGATGGAGATGGAGCTAGTGGTTCAAGTGGGTTGCCGAAGGTGCAGTTGGATCCAGCGACTGCATCGATGTTCCAAGCTTTCACTATGTTCTTACGGTAGCAACAATCTGATGAGCGGAAGGAAGCTTTGGCAACAAAGGCGCTACAAGCGGTGGTCTGCAGGATTGACCAGTTTGAAGGGAAAGATGTCTCAAGATATTTGAGGCATTATGTGAAGGAGATGGAGCTGAACCGGGTCTCAAAAGATGAGATGATTGAGACGTTTGAGTTAGCAGCAGCTCCAGAGATTAGGGATCATGTTAAAATGCTAACGAAGCATTTTAACAAGGATTGGGAGACGTTTGCTCGTGCCTTGATGGATGAGTACTTCTTGGAGGACTCTGATCGAGTCACCAAGAAGTCCTTCTTGGAGTGGGTTGAGCAACCAAGGAAGGGTCTACAAGCTACTGAGTTGCTCAGGGATTTTGAGAAGCAGTTTTCACGGCTAACCAGGATGGAGAAGTTGACGTTGCAGTCCAACAAGACAGAGCTATTTCTCCGGGCTGCAGATGAGAAGTTGCAGGAGAAGCTAGAGGTACTTCTGGAAGACCGGGAGGAGGACGATGGATTGACTAGCAGCTGGAAGAAGGTTGAAGAAGCTGTTGGTCTGCTCACCAAGAGGGAGCGGAGGCGAGAGAAGGTTCCTGTTAGGAGACTGGCGCCAACACCTACAGCTGTAACACCTGTTCCTGTAGTCCAACCAGTGGTTTCTGTTGCTAGACAGGTAGTACCAGTTGCTCCAGCTGTTCCAGTTGTTCCAGTTGTTCAGGCACCTATGGTACCTCCGAAGAAGGATGATTCAAACTTTGAGGAGATCATGCGTGGAATGCGAGACTTGCAGATCAAGCTCACCAGATTGGAGGAACAAGGGTCTACAAGCGGAGCGAAACCTGTTGAGAAGCAAGGCTGGATCCAGCGGTGTATCTGATGCGATGGTACCGATTATCCGCGTAGAGATTGCAAGGAGTTCAGTGATACCTTGCAGCAAGGGGTGATCTTCTGGAAAGATGGGAAGGTAGCGTTGAGGGATACTGGTGCACTTCTTCAGACCAACTTTGGTAGAGGAGGGATGAAGAAGTTGGTTGAGGACCACCTATCAGCACAAGCAGTCGTCATCGTGGAAGCTGGAACTTATGGCACAAGGGTAGAGGATCAGGCTGAGAGGAGTTTCAACAAGCAAGTTGAGCCAAGTGAGTTGTGGTCATCTGCCATCTCCATGAAATAGAAAGAGAAGATGGCACGTGACGTTGCAGAGGACAGCTGCTACGATCAGAAGGGATACTGGATGGGAGGATCCGATAGAAGCTCTATCGGTGCATGCGTACATCGTCAAGAACCAACACGAAGCGTTGTTGGAAGAGAAGAGAAGGCGAGATTCAGAGGATTCAAGAGAAGGGACTTCTTCAAAGAGACAGACTCGAGGGGAGAAGGTTCGCCAAGAGCTTCGGGATGCAGGAGCTCAAGACCTACCGATGGACGATGCTCCTTCTCCATCGAAGGAGAAATCTCAGAAGGAGAAGGGTAAGCCGGCTGCATACAAGCTGCAGTCGGATATCGAGGCTTCAACAGACTTGAAGGGAGTCTTGGAAGATCACATTTTGAATGCGAAGGTGGAGTTTACCTTGAGAGAAGTGTTAGGCATCGCCAAGCGTGAGTTTCATGATGTCATCATCGATGTCATCAAACGGAAACGACAGATTACGGGTGAGACTAGTTTATCGCATGCTGTAGATATTAGGATGTCTATGGATGAGGAGAGAGAGCTTGCAAGGTGCAGTGTCTATTCTCCAGAGGAAGAAAGAGATCGAAGACGCAGGGTGCATTTTGAGGATGAAGAGGAGGATGGGAAGCGGAGCTCAAGTCATTATAGCCACAGTCACTGGGCTCGAGCTACGACGGAGACGTTGGTGAGGATCGAAGACTTGGATGAGCCGGTGGTTGCTCTGATCGATCATGGATCAGAAATCAACATCATGTCCAAGGAGCTATACAAGAAGAAGAAGTGGCCGATCGACACAGAGCATGGATGGGTCATAAGAGCAGCCAACAACACGAGAGGAGACTTGTATGGAGCTTGTCCAGATATCAGAGTGCGCGTAGGTGATGTTGCTATCGAGCTAAACTTCTTTGTTCAGGAAGCTACATCATACCTGCTCATTCCGGACCAACCTTTCATCATAGCGACCCGGATGGAGACAAAGGTACTGGACGACGGATCTGCGTATGCTAGGATCCGAAGTCAAGATGGGAAAAGAGCGGTACAGTTCCTGACTGTACCGTCCAACCACGAGCGCAACCGAGATCGTTTGAGGGAGAAGCCGCTTCCAAGGGTGAGTGAAGAGTTCAAGGATTTTCGTTGAGTACCACTATAGAGCGGGATTGTGGTGGTGCGCAAGAGAAGGTACTCTCGCTTGATGGAGATAGTGCCTTTTGTACAGGGTTTGTTGGGTTTTCAGATTGTGGGATTGCTATTTACAGGAGGATAGAAGAGTTGAGAAGAAAAGAACAAAAACATTTGCGTGGTGTTGAGTTGATGTTGAAAGAGTTGGGTGAGCTAGAAGGGGATGAATGGATTTCTGGTGTTTATGAAGAGGATGGGTTGGAGGATCCTTTGCGAGAGATCATGTCTATTGGATGGGAGGATATGGATAAGGTCGTGCAGATTCATTCAAGGGAGGTCTATTCGGTGATCGAATCATTCCGTGCACCAGAGGTTCGAGTTGAGACAAGGTACAAGACAGTGGATAGGAAGGTAAAGCCAGTTGCTGGTCCTTTGCCGAGAAGACACCAACCAACAGATGGATCGAGCTTCAAAGGCGAAGAGTTTGAGAGATCATGTAATGATAGGACACAAGTTCACGGAGAAGACCCTTGAAGAGCTGAAGATTGGATCTGATGAGTCTCTTCTACCAGAAGAGAGGATGTGCTTCAAGGAGATGCTTTCAAGACATGGGAAAGCATTTGCTTTTGAGTCACATGAGATTGGGTGTGTAGATCCATACGTTGTTACCCCGATGGTTATCTTCACGGTACCGCATGTGCCATGGAACCTGAGACCAATTCCAGTACCGCGGGCTCACTTGCCCAAACTAGTGGAGTTGCTGAAGGAGAAGATGCGGATGAAGATCTTGGAGCCGTCGTTTGCACCATATTCAAGCAGATGGTTTACAGTACCAAAGAAGAATGGGTCACTGCGGTTCATCCAAGACATGCAGCCGGTGAACGCAGTAACAATCAGAAATGTTGGGGTGGGACCGATTGTGGATGAGTTTGCAGAAGCATTTGCAGGAAGAGCGATTTACTCGATGGGAGATCTTTACTCAGGGTATGATCAGTTTCAACTAGCGGAGGAGAGCAGAAGCTTCACGACAATGAGGACACCTTTGGGGTTGGTTAGGGTGTGTACTTTACCACAGGGAGCTACCAACTCGGTAGCACACATGATGAATGAGATGAATCGAGTTCTAAGGGACTTCATCCATGAAAAGACGATGCCGTTCTTCAATGACATCCTCATCAAAGGATGTGTGGAAGATGAGAAGGATGAAGCATTAGATCAGAGGGGGTGTCGGCGATACGTCACTGATCACATCGCAGACTGTGAGAAGATCCTATCTCGACTTGAGGAAGTTCATCTTACGTGGATTACATCTGACTTATCCGTTGGCAATCCACTTCAAGTGGGTGGTAGACTTGGTGATCATGCCGGTTGGATTATGGCAGATGAGATACTTGGTACTTGCTAGAGAAGATCTTTCAAATCAAGTCGAGGGTAAGGCGCTTCGGACGAAGACAACTGAAGGGGTATGTAAATTTCTCTTGGAAGAGGTTGTTTGTCGGTATGGATGTGTGGGAAAGATCACTGCAGATCTGGGAGAGTTAGATGCACATGAGGCTCGTGAATTCTTTGCAAGGTGTGGGGTGAGGTTATCACTGACAACTGCTTACAACCCCGAAGGGAATGCCAAGAGTGAACGTGGTCATCCACCCATTGTGAAGGCTTTGGTGAAGGCTTGCAACGGAAGGGTGCGCAAGTGGCCTCGACTCTTACCATTTGCGTTATGGGCAGATAGAACGACGCACAGCTCGGTGACAGGTTACATGCCAGTGGAACTCATCACAGGTCAGAAGCCTATCATGCCGATTGAAGAACATGTTCTGACATGGAGTGTGTTACCTTGGGAGGACAATTTGACTAGAGAAGAGCTTCTTGCTATTCGAATTAGGCAGTTAGAGAGAAGACCAGAGGATATCCAAACTGCTTTGGATAGGCTGCGAGAAGCACGGTTGAAGAACAAGATCAGATTTGATCAGCGACATCGTTTGAGATCCAAGGAAATCAAAGAAGGTGATTGGGTGTTAGTCTATGACAACAGTCTAGACAACCAGCATAGTGCACT
Source organism: Asterella californica (assembly GCA_036924285.1). Taxonomy (NCBI): domain Eukaryota; kingdom Viridiplantae; phylum Streptophyta; class Marchantiopsida; order Marchantiales; family Aytoniaceae; genus Asterella; species Asterella californica. The sequence goes on from JAYKYS010000013.1 coordinate 4,033,605, forward strand.
CCGGAAGTTTTCCATAAGATGGTTTGGTCCGTATGTGGTGAAGAAGGTTCATGACAACGCAACTTACGCCCTGCAAGAGTTGGATGGAACGAGCTTGAAGGTACCAATGGCAGGTAAACGTGTCAAGATTTTCAAAAAGAGAGATGAGGAGGTCGATCTAGCAGATATCTTGACGGAGTTTCAGTTTGAGGATGAGGATTATGCAGAAGATCTTGAAGGTGAGGTTGGTTACGATGGTCCACTCCTTGGTTGGTATCTCTGGTGCATACCGGAGGATGCACAGGTTCAGAGGGGGTGGATGTCGTGTCGTGGACCGGCTCCTACCTGAAATACAAACTTCGATGTTTGTCGCTCCAAAGACACTCATGAGAAGACAAGCTAGGCCCCAGCTTACAGATTTTGGCACAATCTCAGATCTCCATTTTCATCGCATAGATGGGTAGAGCTCCTTATCAGCTTTCCATAGGCATCTTATCTACTTCGTTTGGGCGCCTAGTGGAGAAGTTACAGGACTCGAAAGATGGAGAAAATAAGCTAGGCCCCAGCTTACGGGTTTTTGGCACCACTTCGGGTCTTCGTTTTTATCGCACCAGTGGATAGAGCTCCTTGTCAGCATTCCATAGACACTTTGTCTACTTCGTTTGGACGCCTAGTGGAGAAGTTACAGGACTCGAAAGATGGAGAAAACAAGCTAGGCCCCAGCTTACGGGCTTTTGACGCAACTTCGGATCTTCGCTTTCATCACATAGATGGGTAGAGCTCGCTGTCAGCTTTCCATGGGCATCTTGTTTACTTCGTTTGGACATCCAGAGAAGAAGTTATGCGATTCGAAAGAAGGTAAAATCAAGCTAGGCCCCTAGTTACTTGCTCACTGGGTATTTAGAGCTTCAGGCGTTATATCAAAGACGCAAGGGGCCTGCTTCTTATTATTGAGGGTTGAACCTCGTACGTACAGACTGTTGCAAGGGGGCTGCTTAAGGGGCTTGCTTGTTCCTGTGACCTAACGGTGGATGTTTTGGAGAATTGGGAAGTCCAATACACGCGCGCAAGGTGTCATCGGGTTCAGATCTGTGCAGGCTACGCACAGGTTAAGACGGTTCTTGAAGAGACGGATCGGGGGTTGTGTTCTGGGAGAAATTGAGACGCAGGGAGCAGAATTGGAGTTTTCAGTTATCTGTGAAGGAGAGTTGGACCGTTCGGGCCGTTCCGAAGTCCAAACTTGCTGTCCTTGGATCCATCGGGATCAGAACAACGAGTTCTTCAGGAAATTGAAGACGATACAAAGTTTTATCGGGCGGTTTGAGAGTTGTGAGAGAAATTGGCTCGCAGGGAAGCGCTTGCGTCAGGTTTTCATCGCCTGCGACCTGAGATTGGATTGTTCTTCGCGATCGGGGAGCCAAGCTCTTTGCTCTTGGTGCCTACGCGATCAGGGAGTCCTCATGTACGCATAGGGGAAGACTGTAAGTGAATTGGATTGTTGGTTTGGGTGTGGTGAGCAAATTTGAGCCGTAGGGAGCCGATTTACGTCAGTTTTTTGTAGCCTGCGACCAAATTTCTCGAGTAGTTTTGCAAGGGGAACTCCAAACGGCTTGTTTGGAGTCTTGTTGGGTTCAGGGTAGCCAGATCTACCTACCAGCGAAGACGGATATCAGTTTAGAAGATCCGTTTGTGCGGTGTGAGCGGTTTTAAGCCGCAGGGAGGAGTTTTTGAAGGTTCGATCACCTGCGACCGAAAATTGACGATATCTCGACTATCGGGAGTCAGATCTGAAGGTTTCTTGGGTCAACGGAGTCAGGGAAGGAGACCCTATCAACATTTGAAGATCGTTTGGCGAAAGGAGAAAGTTCCCAGATAGGTCTTTTCAGTTCCTTCGCTACAGGTTTCGTCCTTTTGAGTTCGTTAAGGACTTAGTTGGTTGTGTATGGCTTGTGGTAGCTAGCTTTAGCCAAGAGCTAGTGTGTGGATGTGGTTTGGACTTGGGTTTGGATCGCATGATACTGTTGTGGCTCTGGTTGTTAGCAAAGAGAAGTTCCTCTTGCTTTGAGCTACGCTTTGGCGATTTCAGACTAGGGTTGCGTTTCAGGGGTTTGTTTTAGAGCTTCTGAAGTAGGTTACAGACCGCTTTGGTCTTTTCCTCAGTTTTGTGCTGTTTGGAGAAAGAATCGACAGTGTACATACTTTCAGAGTGGTATATATCGCAGCATTCTTTTTCGTGGTTGTTCTTCTCTGTCTTGTCTCTGTTTGGCACACAGCATCTCCACAGCCAGGAACCTCGCGTTTTCCTGGACATCCTTCACGCACAAAATATCCGACACGATAACGCTTCGGTGGTTTTGGGTCAGGGTTGTGATTCAGGGGTTGTTTTTAGGAGCTTTTGAAGCAGATTACAGACCGTTCTGGTCTGTTTCTCAGTTCTGTGCTCTTAGGAGAAAGAATCGGCAGTGTACATACGTTTGGAGTTAGAATATATCGCAACATTCGTTTTCGTGGTTGTTTTTCTCTGTCTTGTCTCTGTTTCAGCACACATCTCCACAGCCAGGAACTTCACGTTTTCTTGGTCATCTTTCACGTAATATCCGACACGACAGCGTGAAAGGGTTTGTTCCAACACATGGAGGGACTGCCGATGGACGATTATCACGAGTTTAGACGAGACTACAGTGTTGAGATTGAGTTGTGGAGACAATATTGGTCTCCCAACTACGTTTCTATCACTACTGGCACAATTTTGAAAGACGTAGCATCTACGAGTTCGGATGCTAGTAGCAGTGATACATCCACGAGTGGCGGACCGACTGTGCATCCACTAGTATTGGAGCAGGTGGTAGTGTGAGCGAGATACCACCAGGGTTTAACCCTATGGTTCAGTTCTTCCAGTGTTTGAGGAAGAATTATCAAGGTGTGCGGACCGACAAGTTGAGGAGTCTGCAGGAGTTCCAAAGGAAGATTGGAGAGAGCCTACGCGAAGCGTTTACTCGCATGAGACGGTTGATCGGCGTCACCCAAAGAGTGACGAAAGCACAGGTAGTTCAGTTCTGGTATGGAATACTTGACAGAGAGCTACGTAGGAGAGTCAAGGATGCGACTCTCCTTAGAGACTCCGCTCCGACGTTGACGATTGTCTTTGGTCTAGCTGAGCGGATTGAGCTCAACATGGTGGAGGAGAGGGTCGTGATTGCTGGGTTCAGCAGAGAGACACCACATGAGACGACCACCTCTTCTCGAGGATCACAAGCTACGCAACAGCGTGATGGTAGTGGTGGTGGTGGTAAGGATCATGCGGAGCAGTCACGATCTCAGCGAGGTGTGGGAGGATCTGGTGGACAGAAGCCCATGCCGTCCTTCTCTAGTCAACAGCAAGCGGGTCCTTGTTGGACGTGTGATGGTCCTCATCAACAGAAAGACTGTCCACAAAGGAGAGTTGGTTATGAGACGTCTGTGACGTCTCAAGCGGTGCCTAGGCAGTGTGAGCATTGCGGACGACCAGATCACAATAGTGACCGTTGTTTTGATCTCCATCCCAAGCTACGACAAGGAAAGACTGATTGTGGACGAGGCGGAGGAGCTCAGGGAGGTCATGGTGGTCGAGCTGGAGATAGAGGTCCAGTACCTGGGAGAGGATCAGTTGGTCCACCGTCTGCTACGTCGTCAAAAGCAGGTATGGTAGTTCGAATTGAGTAGTTGGAATAGAAGATAGCTAATATGGCTATGACTCAGCGGAGATCTGGTGGAACAAAAGCTTCGAATTCATGGCTGGTGCGGCGCAGATTGAGACGTATGCGGTAGTGACTCGAGGTGCAATACGTGCCTCTAAACCACGAGGTGCGTCGGTGGAGTTGGATCCACAACGCGAAGAGGCTGGTAGACAAACTAGGCTTCCTCAGTCATTCACGTTATCAAAGACGTTGAGGACTACGTCTATGGTTCCTGATTGACCTATCAATGAGACAATGGAGTTGGAAGCATCGACATCGAGGAGTGGGGGTGATGTGAGGTAACTCTTGACGTCTGTGGATGCAATGTCGAACCTTGTGTTGAGGACGGCTACATAAGTTTTGCGAGCCCCACTATTTTCAGTCATGGATATGAGAGCTTTGGGAATCAGCTTGGCTCCAATGTTCCAGTTGGCGGCCACACTCAATGAGAGCGAGGATGTTGTCACTTCTAGTGCTGAGGTGGTTCAGCAAGAGACAGTAGATGTGTCCATGGAGTCGAGGATCGGGACAGCTACCAGTGGTACTTGGCAAGCGGTGGCTGCCAGGTTAGATGAGTTATCAGCTAGGCCGACGATTGACCGTGCTAGTTTGGCACCAAGTGTGGTGTTGTTGGACAACAGAAGTGATATCTTCTGTTTGGTGGCACCTTCAGGAAAGGTGTATTGATCACAAACAGTCTTGTTAGATTCTGGAGTCCAACCGTTGATGTTGCGGAAGACGGCGTGTATTGGTTTGGATTTGAAGAAGTCTGAGGTGGAGAGATGTCCATTTTAGCTGCAGACATCTCTAGGGGGATCAGCGGGTACAGCTCTACACAGACACGCGAGATGATGACGGTGAGAGTTCGATCAGATCATCTCACAGATGACTCCATGGTGAGAGCTAAAGCTATCATTACGGTCGTAGAGTCTTATGATGTATTGGTTGGAGGTGTTGTGTTATATCCTATGAGGTTCGTGATCGACTATTGGATGAAGACAACATTTTATAGACCAGATTGGCAGTCCGATGAGGGACGATGAGCCGCTTACCATTGCGGTTCAATGCTCAAGTTGAGACAACGGTGCGTACATCAAAGACGATGACATCCGTTGCAAGGTTCAGTTCGATCATCACTTGGCCGGACGAGTTGTTGGAGGGCAATGCCCATGCGTAGAATACTCCGGTCTTTGAGGAAGTGGAGGACATGCCTAGCACGTCTATGTTAGTACCATCTGTCTTGGATGTTCCACTATGGAGTTCGAGTGAAGAGTTGCAGCAGTATGCTGATCGATTGGTGCAGCAGACTTGGAGTGAAGCCTTTGCACCACCAGTAGAGGAACAAAAGGTTGTTCCTTCTATTGGTCTTATGATCTTATCACCGTTGGATACGACTCTCATTGTGTGGCAGTATCCAGAGGAGGGTGTATGTGTCCTAGAGTTGTTTGGAGCGATCAGCTTAGGTTTGATTGCGGTATTGCAGGCAGGCATACAAGTAAAGCGATACTTGTATATGAAGAGAGATGAGGTTGCGAGATGCATCTCATTGCGTCATGTGGCACGTTTGATGTAGAGATATCTTGAGTTGTTGTCCATATCAGCCGTTAGAGGATACCAGCAAGCATTACCGTCAAATATTTTACTGTTGGGGGTGCAAGATCTCACGTTTGTTGACATCATTCACTTGGTGATAGCCGGGTGGCCATGTCAAGATCACACGCATGCTGGGAGAGATCATGGTTTACATGATCCGCAATCTAGGATGTTCTAAGAGATGTTATGGATCTTACGACATCTTTAGATGCATCAGATGGATTCTCCAACATACATCTTGGAGAACATTCCTTTGTAGGGTGATGCTCGTACACAAATGATGACGAGTGTGCACTAGGTGCAGTCTTGGATCGAACCGGCAATGTTGTTAGATGCAACGAGATTGAGATCTCGTGCACATCGTCCACGGTTGTGGTGGACGAACTTGTTACCAAGGGAGGTCCTGAAGCATACACACGATGTAGTGAGACGACCAGCGCACCTCACAATTGATGACATTTTGGATGCAAGACGACGATCTCAAGTAGTGAGAGTCGTCGATAGGTCATTCATGGTAGTGATGGACCTAGTGGGACGGTCCATGACAGCGTTGTCCACTTTGGTGAGCTTTCCACCGTCACATGCTTACAGAGATGGAGGACCTGGACTTGTGTGGGATGCTCAGTTACGGCAGTTGGTGAGCCCAATGTCGATGAGAGAGAGCGAGCAATGGATTTCTCTACGATATGACGGCAGTAGCTTCAGTGTCGGAGGCTTCGATGTCGTCAAGTATTGGATCAAGCAATGGACTGGAATTGCTTGACATGGATTGTTAGTCTTGGATTGGCTGAGCATCGTCAGATGCGATCAATGGGTGTTACTGCTCGGACACTTCTGAGCTCTTTGTCTATCGAGTCGGTGGAGACAAAGACTGGAGGCGAGGCATGTGGAGTTCATTATCCTTAGACATCATGGGATGTCATATGAGAGAGTGTGGAGTTTGCAGCTAGGACTGCAGGAGTTTTTCGCAAAATGGCGGTGGAGGTTGTTGGTGGTGAGCAGAAAGAAATTGCTCCAGAGACTGCAAGATAGCAGTCGATGACTTTGTCTTCTATCTCTAGCATGGTGACAGAGGATACTTGGGAGCCAGAGATTGGACCCAAGCTTATAGGAGAGGAGAGACGAAGAGTTCAAAGATTCTTGAAGAGCTACATGAACTATTTTGCCTTTAGTATGAAGGATTTGGGTACCTTGAAGGGACTTGGTATACGGGTCGACTTGACTAATGACACGTCAATCTTTCGACGTCCTTATAGATAAAGTGATATGGAGAGTGCCTTGATCCAAAGTAGGACTCAAGACTTGTTGGAGGTTGGATTGGTGGAGACGTCGCATGGAGAGTATGCATCTGTCACAGTTATGTCAGCAAAGAAGGATATGTATGGCAACTACACGGATAGACGGAAGTGTGGAGACTACCGTCCTATCAATCGATAGACGAAGTCCGATAAGTATGTCATGTCAACACCTGAAGAGATCTTTGATGCAGTGGGGCACGTGAAGGTCTTCAGTAGAGCAGGGTATCATCAGTTGTCAGTGAGAGAAGGAGATAAGTCCAAGACAACATTATGAGGAATAGACTCTCACGATAAGGATTGTTTGTATCAATGGCGGTTCTTATCATTTGGGTTGAAGAACGCCCCTGTTGAGTTCCAGAGGGTGATGGATAAGATCCTAGCAGGATTGGATTTTGTTAGATGTTATATTGACGACATCTTAGTCTATAGTGCTACTGTGGAGGAGACACTTAGGGGATGTGTTCGAGGGGTTGAGAGCTCATGGATTGAAGTTACACCCTCGGAAGTGTAAGTTCTTCCAGGAGTAGGTAGAGTACCTGGGCCACACCATCTATCCAGGTCGGTTGGGTGTTCAACAGACGAAGATTGAGGTTATTGTACGTATCTCACACCCCACATATGTGAGTCGAGTTCGAGCATTTGTTGGTTTGACGAACTTCTATCGTCAATACGTGAAAGAGTTTAGTGCAATTGCGAAGTCATTGACCAAGCTGATGAAGGTGGACCAAGAGTGACAGTGGGGAGATGAGCAGGACCGAGTTTTTGTAGAGCTCAAGGATAGATTGACATCTGCTCCCATCTTGAGGAGATCCGTTAGGGGGCGTCCTTTCCAACTATACATTGATTGGAGTATGTTGGGACTTGAAGCAATGTTGACGCAATATGATGATGAGAAAAAGGAGTTTGTGGTGGCGTATGTCAGTCGCTCTAACAATTCGACGGAGACGAGGTACCATTTGTACGAGAGGGAGTGTTTAGCTGCAGTGTGAGCTGTTGCACATTTCCGATGTTATCTGTTTGAGAACCGCTTTACTCTCATCACTGATCACCAGTCGCTCAAGTGGTTGATGGAGTCCGATAAGCTTACAGAGAAGCTTGCACGATGGGCTCTAAACTTACAGGAGTATGACTCCAAGTAGTGCATAGACCTGGAGTTGCAAACCTAGATGCCGATGGGTTGAGTCGCAACCCATGCACGAGTCAACAGGATCAGACTGGAGCTCGAAGGCATGACGAGGTTGATGAGGAGATAGTGCCAAAGTAGCATGCATCAGCCTTTCTTTATGTGTTGGTCATGAACTCTAGTATGGAGAGCCATGTCGTATCTTTCTCTGGTCAAAGAGTAGATGATGAGTCTCTAGATCTTGAGGGTGGAGATGGTGTACCAGACCAGCGAGATATCCATGACGATCTGACTGTAATGGAATATCTACGTACTGGCATGGTGATAGGCACTGTAAGTGCCAAGGAGAGAGATCGTGTCTTTCAACGAGCGAAGAGATTTTGATGAGAAAGACGACATGTACTTCGAGTGTGGAATGATAAGAGAGTACGGATAGTGCCACATCCATCTTAGAGAGCACAATTAGTACAACATGTCCATGAGGAGTTGAGACATTTTGGAGTGAAGCGTACGCATAGCTTACTCCAAAGACAGTATTGGTGGCGTGGTATGCACGTCAATGTGCAACAGTTTGTCGCACAATGTGTGGTTTGTGATCGAGTACGAGCATCGTTTAATGCTCTTACTCCACAATTACACCACTTACCGATTATGGGATTGGGTTACCGTTGGAGTTTGGATTTTGCGGGACCCTTATCGTTGACCGTACGTCATCATCGATATGTGTTGGTGATGGTGGAGCACTTCTCCAAGTGGATTGAGTTGGTGGTATTACCGGACAAGGCGAGTGAAGGGACGGCATATGCGTTCTTAGGTCGAGTGCTAAGTCAACTTGGAGCACCAGTTGACGGACCAAGGTACCGAGTTTCTTAGTGAGTTTCAGGTCTTGTGTGATCAGGTGATGATTGATCATCGGACTACATCTCGAGATCATCCTGAGGCGGATAGTTTGACGGAGAGAGTAGTCCAGACGGTGAAGAGAGGATTGCGCAAATATGACTTGCAGAAAGGCCACTTGGGAGACTAGGATGTGCAGTTACCATGGTTGGCTATGGGCTATCATTTTAGTCGACAAGCGTCTTTGGCTTCTTTCTCACCGTATTTTCTATTGTATGACCGCGATCCAAATCTATCTTCGGTCATTCGTCGTGATTCTGCTGAGGTGTTGAACCTTGATGACCCCGATATGTGAGTGAACGCATGTCTCAACGAGTAGAGACATTTTGAAGAGTTATGCATATGGCTTTTGAGAACCTAGTAATTGTTCAGCATAGAGACACGTTGCGATATGTGACTATTCGAGGAAGATGTTATCGACCATCGATTCGCAGATTTCATCTTGACGATTATATCTATCTACAATAGACTGCACCGACGACGTTGGAAGTGACCGCATGATGCACTATTTTACGAGTGCGTGAGGTGTTACCTTCTGGAGTACTCATGTTAGAGAGCCATGATGGTGTTGTTTGGAAGGACCATGTGCGTAATTGTGCACCATGTCATCTTCCCAACATCGATGGTACCGTTGACCCAAGCTTAGCAGTTGTACGTGCAGGCTTGAGGTGTATGTTGTGTAGGTATGCTGGTGGAGCAACTCGTATGTTGGTATGTGATGGTTGTTCGAGAGGTTGACACATATCAATGTTTGACTCCACCTCTCAGTGTCGTTTCTACTGGATGATGAGTTTGTCCTCGATGTATATAGCAGGGATAGCCAATTAGATCTTTACGAGGTATGGACTGCAGACAAGCGACTAACAATGGGACGATGTAGCACCGGTCTCTTGATCCTTGCACCCATGAAGGAGTATATTACGTAGTTGGGATATGGAGCTATATGGAGTTAGAGGGACCTAACCGTCAATTAGAAAGACGATTGTGTATGTGTATGTGTATGACATCATCTATGTGTTATGTATATGTGTGGTGTACCTCTGAAAGCGATATATGTTGTGTAGTGATGTGTATGTGCACGACAGCTGTCACGTTAGTTTGGCACCTTGGTTAGGTTGGCCGAGTGCATAGTGGCTAATCCCGGTAGGGTCGTTAGTGTCGTTAAGGCGAATTCTTGGGATGACCCACCCACTAGGGGTATATTTCGCAGGTAGGGCTTGGAGGCCTTAGTTTTTCAAGTTTAGCCTTCAAGCTCCTAGCTATGGTGGATAGTCTTTGTGAGTGCAATCTGGAGTCTCTGCGAGCACAAAGTGGATTTGGCTCGACTTTAGTGATTGTTTAGTGTCCGTTGGCATGGTGGAGTGAGTACATACTGTTTATCATTGTGGTACACTTGTGTATGTGTATGACATCGTCCATGTGTTATGTGTATCTGTGATGTACCTCTGATAGTGATGTATGTTGTGTAGCGATGTGTATGCATACGATAGAGACTATACATTCTCTCGCTTCCTTGTACAAGGCCGTGGGAAAGGATATGTACTCGTTGCTACACATTCCCGCCAACCGAATTTGGATCCCCCATTAGAGATTTCTCGCTAAAGCAGAAATGCATCTCCATCTTTCTAGGGACTTGTACGAGTTGCAAATTTCACGCGGTGTAAGTGAGTAGCTCTTGCACTGCGCTGTCGTAATGTGAATTATTCCACATAGTGAATAATTCACCTCTCAGTTAGAAGTTAGTCTCTCTTAGTGAAGTTAAGACCTCAGAGAAGTCGATTCTGGAGGAAGTGAGCATTCGAAAATCTGAAAACACCACGGCGTAGGTCTCGTCGCGCTGATCACCGTGGTATGTTCAAAAGTTACAAACGAAGTTGCAGGCAAAAAGTTACTTGGGGTTCTTCTACAAGATTTCTGATACCGGGAAATTTATCATAAATCGGAGTGAGTTCGAAAAATACTTTTTAGATTTTTCTCATGTAGATTGAAGTATGTAGTACTTTTTTAAATTTTGAAATGTACAAAAAGAGCATTTCTAGAGAAAGTTATGGCACTTCGTGTTAGCAAAGGAAAGACGAAATACCGCAGCTTTCTAGCATATTAGCTTAGAAACTGGTCTTCAAAACCAATTGTAAGATTAGCTTCCGTGGTGCGGCTGAGAAACTTGTAGGGAGGAGGTCTCCGGATCAAATCCCTTCAGACTCACAACCCCAGCTTGGAGTAGGCTGGCCCCTTCGGGGGAATATGAGGGGCACCAAGTTGCTTAGGGGCGGGACACTAGATGTCCCTTAAACGTACCGTGAATGCGGGACGCCTCCGTCTACCTCTGCACTAGTGCAGTCACCTAGTGTGGATGCTAGAGGGAGATTACCACCGGGTTTCGAAATGGACCTCTCACCTTCCGGTTGTCGGGGTAATTAGTACGAATTCGGTTGCGGCCCTCTAAGTCTTGGGGTAGCGAGATGACATCAAAGATACTCCAGGTCGGTACCAATTCTTTTGTAGAAAAATGTAGAGCTCGACATATTATTCACTTGGGTCAAAAAATCAAGTGAAACTGATACCTGAGGCAATACTTACGGCACTTCGAAATTTAAGGGGGTCGGGAAACGACAATAATGATAACTCGGGCTCCACGTGTCAAAATGAGGTGATTCCGGTGGCCAGAGGTAGCCGTGGTGGAGTTACTTCGGATGGAGGTGTCAAATGCTGACTATATGACCGACTCGGTGGCCGTCGAAGTTTAAGGGGACCGGGAAACGACAATAATGATAACTCGGGCTCCACGTGTCAAAATGAGGTGATTCCGGTGGCCAGAGGTAGCCGTGGTGGAGTTACTTCGGATGGAGGTGTCAAATGCTGACTGTAAGACCGACTCGGTGGCCGTCCGTACAGATGAACCTGCGAAGCTTAGTGAAATAGTCGTGTAGATTTATTATCAGTGGTTTATTTTTCTGCTGCCATCTGTTTAGAGCGTCTTTTACTCCTGCCAGGTGACACTAAAGGTTACGTAGGGTGGAGGAAAACCCAGAGAGGTGTACTCCGGAGAGAGAGAATTCTCAAGATTATCAAAAATTATCGCAGTTTGTCGATCATCGAGCAGTGTAGAGTTTACCGTGCGAGAGCTATCGAGTAGAAGGAATCGAAGAGTTAGGAGAAGATTTTACAGAGCTTACGCCTGGAGAGATTTCTGACTGATCAGAGTTTTAACATCGAGAGATTGAGCTTAGTAGACAATACCGAGTAGAGAGAAGATCTACAACTTGTACGCATACTTTTCTGAAGAGAAAACGGGAAGCTTCTAGGTGAACGCGCTGGTGCTTCACAGGAGTAGTTTTCTGATACTCTGAGTCCTTGAGCGTGAGCTTTTCAATCTGCATGATCTGGAGTTGAAGATCTACTTGCACGCCGTGTTTTTTATCTTGGCCGGATCAAAATCGTGGTGGTGTGTTTCTTGCGATCCGTATTTCGTGTGTGGTTCTCGTCCTCCTCTTCACGATCCACAGCTAGAAGGTTCGCCCTTCGCAAGAAACTCTCGTCTCGACAGCGCTCACCACATTTCATATATGTCATTTTTCTTCGGATGGTTTATGAGAGTGAAGCACCCGTGCAAATATCCAAGGGTTTAATTTATTACCTAGGCTCGGTAAGAAAGATTAGGTAATAAGTAAAATTTACAGTAAATTAATATATAAATAGTTTCAGGTTCCCAGACTTGTATCTTTAGTAGCATGGAAATCTACTCTTGCCTTATGGTTTATATCTTAGCTTTCTTGCGTTTCCCAGCATGAGCTAAAAAATTAATATTTAAAATTTTTCATTATTTCATTCATTTGATAAAAACAAATTTTAACATCTATATATTTCCTCGATAATAGCAAGTGAACAAAAGTTCTGAGAAGTTCATCGAGCATGCATATTTGTGTGTAAGCGGATTCAACTGGGTGTATAATTATTCATTGCATGTAATATGAAGTTCTTGCGAGAAAGAAAAAATAATATGCATGCAAGATCAACTCCGATGAACTTTTTCTCACTTTTTGTTATAAGAAAAAATTATTTGTTTTAAGTGAAGTTTTTATATCAAACTGAAAAAAAATTCAAAATCTTTCTAAACGTTAAATGATAGCTAACCTGGAGATATGGAAAGATCCAAAAAGAACCTAGAAGGTGAGCGCTCTCCAAACGCCATATCAGAAGTTAGGGCTCATCCTCAACTATCACATTTTCTTTGTTATTTACTTTATTATCTAACTCTTCTCGGAAGACTTATGTAATAAATTAGAACCTTGCATATTTACCTCCTCCATCAGAAGATGAAAGAGGTGGATATTTAAGAGAGTTTAGAAGACAAACGGAAGGTAAAATATATTCTTCCACGTTGTAGTGGAAGAATATATTTTTTCATAAAGATTAAATAAACTCTTGTTTACATATTGTTACTGAGAATTTTACCAAGTGTTAAGTTGAACTATAGACTAACCTCATGGAAGAAATGAAATGTTAAATATTTAACACATGTCAGAAGTGGCGAAGAAAAAACCCATATGTAATGTACATGAAACCTCGTTCTAGGAGAACGAGGTTTATCCTGTAGTAAAATAATAAGGCCGGTGGCCTTATCATTTTACTACAGGATAAGTCAACATAAGTAAAGCACTTAACCTAAGTATTTACTGAAATGGTACCGCTTTCATATTACTGAGATGATACCCTTTTCAAATCTTGACGTAAATATAATGGTAAAGTACATCAGAAAATTCGCATAACCCATTAAAGACAGATTATGCAAAATATCTACAAGACGCTGCGGACAAACAAGAGCGTTGTGGAACGTGTATATTGTGTTTTACAATACTCAATTATAGATAAATGAGTTTTTTAGTATTTTCTTTTTCAATCTTCGACACGTTATTCACTTTATTCATTGTGTAAAGCTACATGTTGACTCATTTTATTTAGAATGGAATACACTATAACTTATGATTGTCAATTACAAACAATACGTTGTATGGAAATAACATCTAAACTCATAAGAGATTTAAGTCGATAACCGTAAAGGAGTTATGGGTAAGTTTGAGTGACTCTGTTACGGGTTTAATTTAACACCCAACTCTTCTCATCTCAGGAGAAAAGTTAGGTGATGAATTAAACCACTTTGCGTATTCTTTTGTCTGTCGTACACAGGAAGGTGATATTATGAGAAACCATTGGAATGATACATAATAAAACATCATATCCATACCAAGCACGTTTCGTCTTATAACTAGAAAAACACGCGACGCAATGAATATACATCTAAAGTGTGCTTCTGGCTGAGTGAAAGAAAAGAACAAACGTAAAAAAAGAGAAAAAAATTGATAAATGACACTGGACCAGACACTGTAGCGTGGGTGCTTTCGAGATGTTAATGAAAGTTATATAAAAGTTATATAAAAAAATTTTAATAGTTTTAAAATAAATTTATTATTTTTGTATATGTTATATGTTAAGTATAAACTACATGCCGGATGTTGCGGACGAAACCCATAAGAGAAGTGAGTTCGAGCGCGCAATAGGAAAGATAAGTGCGAGTTACAATATAGCAGTTAAATAATTTTTGTACGCAGTTTAATTTATCACCTAACCCTTCTCGCCAGAAAAGTTAGGTGATAAATTAAACTGTCCTTTGCATATTCTCTTTTTCCAAACTTGGAAGAAATGTATATGCAAGGAAGTCTGGTAATGGACAGTTATGCCAATGAATAGCGAACGGATGAACCCATCAAACCTTACAAAGAAAAGAGGGAACCGAAAGACCAAGCAACCAAGCCTTACAAAAGAAAGAGGGACCCGAAGGGCCAAGCAACCAACGCCCTGAAGGGAGGAAGAACATCGCGGCTAATCCTCTCAATTCAATCTCTGTAAAGCATCATCGTAATTTTCGGGAAGAGACCCTTGTACGGTCGTTTCAAGCATACGGTGGCGCGTTTGAAAATGTGTGCATGGACGGGAATGACCAACCAGGTTCAATGCCTACCGTAGTATAAGAAAGAGAATTCAAAACTCTTACTCTTCTGCATATTGTACACTCATACAATGAGCTTGTATATTTTACTTCTTCCATCTGAAGATAGAAGAGGGATGCAAGATTAATTTTATTACCTGACCCTTTAGATGGGGAAGGTTAGGTAATGTATTAAAGTATTTATTAATCTTTTAGTTGGTAACCGATGGGACTTATACAGTTAAAAGCACGTTGTTATGGACTTCACTTATGGGTTTTCTGAGAAGTTTTTACAGTTCTTTGTATAACTAATATATCAACTTTGATTTTCAATAAAATTCAATTTAATATTTTTATATAACAATTACATCTTTTCTGATAACAAATACCGAGCAAAAATGCCCGAAAGGTGGTTGAGCATGCATATTTTCACCGGGGATGGTATGATAAAGATATATGCCCAGTGAATTATGGTGGCTTTATTATTTCCTTCCACTTCTTTTTGGGCCAACAAAAGTTTTGTAGTACATCTATTTCTACCCTAGTGCAGAACTTCCACTGCAGTGGGCTTTATTTTTAACTAGATCCGGAAAGATCATTAAAGGACAACAATATGTGAAGTAAAATCACTGGTGGCTTTACTGCACAAACGGAATGAGTATTTTTATTACGATAGTATTATTACATGATCGCTTAAGTGGTAGTTAATACATTAGATTAGATTCTCTCTTCTTTTTTTGAAATGGTGATTGTAAACCGGAGGCTTTGTTACGGTAAACAATGGAACACATTGTTCTTAATACCATCCGAGATGATCAGCTACCACTTACGCATAACAAGAGCTCATGAGACTGCAAGGATAAATCATACATTAGGTTAAATCATAATGTACAAGAAAAACCAAGCATTACAAGAATAAATTGTCACATTGCACTCTGAAACTAGTAAGGGGTGTAAATGTTGGAACTAAGATTCTTTACCCACGGGAGGGAGTTACGATTTTGGCCAGGTTTTTGTTGGTGTTTTCTTTGCAGAAAAACATCACGGACGTTTTTTTACTCAATTTTCACTCGTTTGCCCGTTTGATTTTGTAATAGAGAAATCATTATTCAGAGTAATTATTCCGTGTATCAGAAATCAAAAATATTTAATACAAAAATAGTAGTGTCAAATAGAGGCGACCCAAAACTATCTAGGGTTCTATACAAAGTTAACTGTAGAGAAGTTACAACATTTTTCATTTCAGCAGTAAAAGAATATTTGTACTTAACTTTGACACCTTTAGTAGTATCATGACACCGTAGGAGCTGGAAGTATCTACTTTGGGTATCTAGGCTGTGCCTCTTTGACTCTGGTTAAATAAAAACTACGTTAAAATTATAACGTAGTCCAAATCTCTGTAAAGTTAACCCGTAAGCCAACTTCCTGTCGGGAATGAACTTTTCATCATCACACAAAAACTAAGAAAAACACAGTCCTTATAGCACACGAAAACTATTACTTTAAGTACCAACTCGAGAAAACTGAGGTTGTGCAGTAAGTTCACCATAGTGAAGGCCTACCGTCCACGTTATGGGTAACCCGGTAGCAACATTGACATGAACGTCGTGAGATAATGGCCAAAGATTTCCACCAACGTTACGCGGACCAGGTTGTACGGTCCGAAGCTGGTCGCCCCGCCAGAGACGTGACGGCCGCATGAAAGGAATTCTCAGCATCTGAGTGACGGGCGCTGTCCTCGTCCATCCAACGAACAAGGCGCGTGAAAGGAATGGAGCAGTCTGTCCCGATGCACTTCCCTCGTCCCTCTGGATTCATTCATTAGTCCCACATACGTCGCGTGGTTACGCCTCCGCCCTCCGTTCTCGTCCTTCTTCTCGTACGTACTATTCCATGAACACCAACCAAGAACCTCCTGAGTTCAAAATGTGTCTCTGTGTATATATACCCAACAGAGGCTTACATCCAGCAGGCCTTTCAATAGTGAAGCGAATTCGTTCCCTTATCCATCATCGCAAATCGCCCGTCATTCTCTACACGCAGTCCACGCACGAAGCTGTAAGTCTGAATACTCGATCACCGACTTGCAGTCTCGGTGTTATGTCGTAGTCTCCGATCTCCCCTCATTGCATCCGATTGTTTGCTTTGCGGTTCCCGTTGCTTGTCAATGTAGCAGATAAGGCTGAAATCTTGGGGCTTAGAGAGAAAGAACTTGCGCGTCGGTACGAGACCCGCTCGCCAGTCTCATCGAGATGTACCGCGTGTCTCGTGCTTGGAAAATGCGGCGGGGAGAGTCGTGCCGACTGTCTCGATTGTAGACCGTATGTTGTAATGCTGCCTAATTTTTGACGTGTTTTCTCTGCGCTCTGCAGAAATTCACGTGCTATTCCTGCCCGAATGGCAACTGTTGCAGCAATGATGGCGTCTGCCGGCACCATCCGGGCTCTTAGCGCCCTGCCCTCTTCATCTTCCTTGACCAGCTGCCGCTTTCCTGTTATTAGCACGAAGAGGATCGCGAATGTCAGGTGTATGGTTGAGGTAAGTCCTGGCCGCCTCGTTCTCCTGATTGCATTTCTTCACTCTACACCTGATTACCGAGTCCGCCCGAATCTTCCGGTTTGGAAGCTAACTGGATATTTTCTTGATTTACAGCCCGAGTCTAAGCCAGAAGCAGATCCAAGCGCTACCCCCGTCCCTACAGGCACTCCTGCCTCCAGTGTAACTCCTATCGCCACTCAGGCTGCCGTTCCACCAAAGCCCAAGGTATGTTGAGGTTGCTTGTTAGTACTATCAGTCTCTTTCGTTCTGAACGTTCCCACTCTTACGATCGATATTTTCTCGGGGAAGTTTTTCCTCTCAATTCCTGTCACTTAATTGGATTGGTGCGCAGGTGAGCACCAAGTTCCAGGATATATTTGCGTTCTCCGGACCTGCTCCTGAGACGATCAACGGGAGACTGGCAATGTTCGGTTTCGTAGGGGCTTTGGCGGTAGAACTGGGAACTGGCATCAGCTTTACCAACCAACTGCAAAACGGTGGTCTTGGACTTGGCCTCCTCACTGCTGCTTTGCTCACTGCCGCATCTCTGATTCCCATGTTTCAAGGTGTGACCCCGGAAAGCAAGTCCAAGAGCTTCTGGTCATCCGACGCTGAGAAACTGAATGGACGTCTAGCCATGGTGGGTTTGGTTGCACTCGCAATCACCGAGTACGTGAACGGCAATCCACTAGTGTAAAGAATACCGAAGAAAAATTAGTCATGAGGTGAACCCTGAACGAGTATGCATTCTTAGAATGTTACGCAGTAGTGTAGCATAGAAACGACGAACGTTTAGAAGATAGCGCAACATCCATTTTTCGTCAGGCTGTTTGTAACATAATGCAGAATAATAGAATAAAGCAGCGACTCTCTTCACAAATATTATCGGGCAAATCGAGTGTCGAGTGTACATCGAATGTTAAAGTTAACTGAATGATTGCCCGATATCGAGTGTCGAGTGTACATCGAGTGTTAAAGTTAACTGAATGGTTGACACTTCGTTGTGGGGCGTGAACATAGCGTGGGTTCAAAGGATGTAAGAGGCAAGGATATATGCCATACGTGCAGGTGATCGTAAACAGCAGGCTGTTTACGATATATTGTGTATAGAAGACAATAAGTTCGTGTGGGGTTAACAACCCATGCGAGCGATAAAAGTAGAAACAATAAATTTGTTATCATTAACTTTAAAACAATCCAATTAATCCAAATGGAAAAGGTCAAAAAATACACTCAGTGGGCAAAAAGAATAGATATTGCGTCCGAAACAAGATACAAGATTATAAAACCCTAAACCCTAAACAGAAAAGACTAATAATATATATTATATATATAGATCAGGAAAAGAACGCGACCACCGTCTTCAGAAAACTGTCCTCAACTGCAAAGGTGGAAGATGCGAAAATGCTGAAACCAACCCTTAAACATACTGTCTCTCATAGTGTTCTCAGGACCGCTGTCGGTTTGTGCCATGATAATGACCAAACGTAGTCAATAAAGAAACATGCGACGCAATGAATACAATGAATAGACGATATCACATGCTAACGCAGTCCCCTCCATGCTCCAGGCCGCCTGCAACGCAACGAGACCTCCCGCTTCCACGCATCGGACACAAACCTCCATGAATAAACCCTAGAAAAGGTCCACGACGTAACTGAGCAAATGAACGACAAGGAAAAGCAGAATCCCCAAATCCTCTCGCCAAATAAGCGATCAAGGAGCAGCTGCTGCATGCACCGAATCTGAACCTAGTCCCTGTTTCGGTGCGCCTCCAGTCCTCGACGACGACCTCAATAACGGGTCCAAACCCAACCCCAATCCCAATCCCGCAAACTTCTGCTGCGCCGTTACTGTCATCATAGCTTCCTACGCTGATCCTTCCGTACATCCACTGGTTCATCCCGTATTATTCAGCCGTTGATGACTGGATCACTGGGACAGTCAGTGATCAAGCAATAGTTGAAAATGGCTAAATACTGTTTCATGAAAGAGGTTTCGGGATCCTTGAGAACTATTAGTTATTTGTTTTCGCTTCTGTTATTTGTTTTCGGTTAATATTATAATTTTTAGGTTTTGTTACATTGATTTGCACGAAGGATGTCTAGACAAGCATAGAGTTTCTGCTTGTGAAAGAGTTACAACAACTTTTAACCCTTTACCGCCAAAGCATGCAGTTTTTGCATGTTTTACTTAGGTTTAATATCATATTTTCTCTAAGTTTTTATTCACATAAGATATTTTTAGTGTAACAAATTTTGAGTAATGAATCCAACTGTGTGTCTTGATCAAGCAGCTGACATCTGGTTGATGTCAAAATTTGACTAAATGTGAGTAATCTTCATGAATGTTTCAGTTTCGAATATTTTCAGATCTGAATGAATTCTTTTTATTCTTTTTATAGTCGATCATAAATTATCTATTCTCAATAATCAATGGTGAAATTATTAAAAAATGTTCATATGACAATGATATCTGATCTAGCGTTGTCGGGTCGTGGAGTAGGTATAAGTTGAAATAGAAGGTTGGATAGAAATTTTCCTCAACTTGTTCAGGATGCAAATCTGAGGATATCACTGGATAGGACTCCTTGCATCATCAAATTGATTTTTGGCCGGATGTAAATGAAGGTCAGACGGAAAAGTTATGGAAGTTTGAAGATTTCATGGGTTGACGGAGTGAAATGATAATGTGACAATCCTGTGTCGTGTCGGATATTACGTGAAGGATGTCCAAGAAAACGCGAGGTTCCTGGCTGTGGAGATGTTGTGTGTTGAAACAGAGACAAGACAGAGAAAAACAACCACGAAAACGAACGCTGCGATGTATACCAACTCCAAATGTATGTACACTGCCCGTTCTTTCTCCTAAGAGCACGAAACTGAGAAACAGACCAGAGCCGTCTGTAACCTACTTCAAAGCTCCTAAAACAATCCCTTGAATCACAACCCTGACCCAAAATCACCGAAGCGTAGCTCAAAGCAAGAGAAACTTCCATTTGCTAACAAACAGAGACACAGCAGAATCATGCGATCCAAACCCAAGTTTAAATCACATTTATGTACAAGTTCTTAGCTAAAGCTAGCTACCACAAGCTGTATATAGCCAACCAGAACTCTAACGAACTCAAAAGAACGAAACCCGTAGCGAAGAAACAAAAAAAAACCTATCTGAGAACTTCTTCCTTTCGCTGAACGGACTTCAGATGTCGATAAGGTCTCCTCCGCTGACTCCATTAACCCAAGAAACCTTCAGATCCGACTCCTGATAGCCGAGATATCGCCGATTTTTGATCGCAAGTAATAGAACCTTCAAAAACTCCTCCCTGCGACTTAAAATCGCACACACCGCACAAACGGATCGTCCAAACTGATATCCGTCTTCTCTGGCAGGTAGATCTAGCTACCCTGAACCCAACAAGACTCCAAACAAGCCGTTTGGAGTTCCCTTTGCAAAACCACGCAAGAAATTTGATCGCAGGTTGCAAAAAACTAACGTAAATCAGCTTCCTGCGGCTCAAACTTGCTCACCACACCCAAACCAACAATCCAATTCACGTAAAATCTTCTCCTATGCGTACATGAAGACTCCCTGGTCGCATAGGCACCAAGAACGAAGAGCTTGGATCGTATCGCGAAGAACAACCCAACCTCAGATCGCAGACGAACGAAAATCTGATGTAAGCGCTTCTCTACGAGCTAATTTCACTCAGAACTCCCAAACCGTCCGATGAAACTTCGTATCGTCTTCAATTTCTTGTAGAACTCGTTGTTCTGATCCGATGGATCCAAGGACAACAAGTTTGAACTTCGGAACGGCCCGAACGGTCCAACTCTCCTTCACAGGTAACTGAAAACTCCAAATCTGCTTCCTGCGTCTCAATTTCTCTTAGTACATATCCCCCGATCCGTCTCTTCTCAAACCGTCTTAACCTGTGCGTAGCTTTCACAGATCTGGACCCAACGACGCCTTGCGCGCTTGCATTGGACTTCCCAATTCTCCAAAACGTCCACCGACAGATCACAGGAACAAGCAAACATTTAAGCAGCCCCCTTGTAACAGTCTCTGTACGTACGAAGTTCTGTCATAATAATGAAGCAGGCCCCTTGCGTCTTTGATATAACGCTTGAAGCCTCAAATACCCAATCAACAAGTAAACTAGGGCCTCGCTTGATTTTACCTTCTTCACTAGATGTCCAAACGAAGTAAACAAGATGCCCATGGAAAGCTGACAACGAGCTCTATCCATCTATGTGATAAAAGTGAAGATCTGAAGTTGTGCCAAAAGCTCGTAAGCTTAGGCCTAGCTTATTTTCTCCATTTTTCGAGTCTTGTAACTTCTCCACTAGGCGTCCAAACGAAGTAGACAAAGTGCCTATGGAATGCTGACAAAGAGCTCTATCCACTGATGCGATAAAAACGAAGATCCGAAATGATGCCAAAAGCCCATAAGCTGGGGCCTAGCTTGCTTTCTCCATCTTTCGAGTCTTGTAACTTCTCCACTAGACGTCCAAACGAAGTAGACGAAGTGCTTATGAGTGCTGACAAGGAGCTGTATCCACTGAAGCGATGAAAGTGGAGATCCCAAATGGTGCCAAAAGCTCATAAGCTGAGGCCTAGCTTGTCTTCTCATGAGTGTCTTTGGAACGAGAAGCATCGAAGTTTGAATTTCAGGTAGGAGCCGGTCCACGACACGACACCGGGTGTTGACGTGGTATTTTTTTGATATGTCAAAAACCAAGAAGTGTGCTAGTGAAAAACAGACACATGTCAACTTTTTACTGACATGGCACTTTCTGCTGAGATATCAGTCTGTTGACATGGTGGTGCTGATTGGACTCTTGTGATGACATAGCACTAACACATGTCATTGCATGTTGATGAGGACTCGACATGTGACAGTACAATGCTGATGTGGTGCTATTTTGGATGAAGGTGATGTGGATAATGCTGATTGGACTGATGTCATAGTGAACCAAAAGAGTGATGTGACAATCCACATGTATGTCATATGATGTCCAGCATGGATGTCAGGTGCCTGCATGTATGTGCGCATGTGGTAGAATGTCGAAACGATGTGTGTCTCTAGATGGGGTGTTTCATGATAGTATATAAGACGAGTTTCGAAAGATAGAAAAGAGAAATTTTGAGTTCAGACGACCAGAGGCTGCATAATGTTTGCTGTGATTTTTGGTGGGGGCTAAAGGGTAAGTTGGGAGGGTGTTGAACTTCTGGACGTATCTTGAGGTTGATGGTGTTTGGGGAGGTTGAACTTCTGGATTTTTGAGAGTACAGAAAAACTTTGAGGGGGCTTAACTCTCTCCTCGGACTTCCATTCGGACCGTGTTTGATATAGTTAAAACCGGCTTTGCGGAGTACGCTAGAGAGTTCAGCTCAGAGAAATTTACTAAACTCTTACAAAGAAACTTCGCGACACGTATCTAAGTTCAATTTAAGAAATTGAGGAAGGTTAAGTTTGGAGAGGCGTAACTCTCTACTTGGGTGTCTTTTTGAGTCGTGTTTGGTATCGTCGGAACCGTCTCAGCGAGAGGAGGGACTAGGAGATCTCATATCAAGAAAAATCGACAAAAGATTACAAGTGAATTTTAGGATGCGTCTTGAAACTGATGAGGGTTAGACAAGAAGGATCCGCGCTTGGAAGGGCGTAACTCTCTACTCTAGAATCTTTTTGAAACGTGTTGGGTACCGTTGGACCCAGCTCAAAGAGAAGAACATCTTGGAGAGGTCATATTGAGGAATTTTTTGAGCATAAAATCATTAAATTTTGAGATGCGTCTCAAAGTTAAACTAGAAGAGGGAAGAGAAAATACGAAATGAAATCTTTGAGAGGACATAATTCCTTGCTCAAGAGTCTATTTTGTGCAAAATTGATACTGTTGGAATTGGCTTGGCAAGAGGAACGAGTTGGGAGTGTCAGATTCAAAGTCCACTAAGTTTATTTTCAGTTGAATTCTGTGACGCATCCCGAAGTTAAAGTGAGAGAGAAGAAGGTTATACATGCTTGAAGTGGAATAACTTCTTACACGAGGATCCGTTGGAAGCGAATTGGGAAAGACAGAGGAAAAAAAGACAAAAG
The DNA here is from genome assembly GCA_036924285.1 of Asterella californica. Classification (NCBI taxonomy): domain Eukaryota; kingdom Viridiplantae; phylum Streptophyta; class Marchantiopsida; order Marchantiales; family Aytoniaceae; genus Asterella; species Asterella californica. The sequence continues at coordinate 4,056,832 of JAYKYS010000013.1, forward strand.
TAGTTGAAGAGGCATAACTGTTGGTAGGGAGGTATGTTTCAAACATTTTGGGTATGATTGGAAAGTTATTTCTCATGGCTACATAGGGGTGTTGACAGAAGTTTTTTTCTCTTAAAATAAAGTGTTTTCTAGACATCTGAAGTCTGGTTGTAAATTTTGTCTATAAAGACCAAAGTACTCAAGGATTGGACTGGAAATTTGACATTCATGCGTTGTTATTTTTCTTTTTTTGATCTCATACACTTTCCACAGCCATATATATCGTGTATTTCTGCTCACATCTTTCGTGTCTAACACTACAACAACGTACTTGTCATATGCTCTTACGAGCTCCAAAAGATACTAGACGTAAAAGGGTTAAGATTTTTCACAAATGTACTAAAGATATTTGTGCTCTTTTCTAGAAATATACAAAATTTCTCTTTTCTATTTACTATCGATGTCATAATCTTTATTGAATTTAATATTGGTCTACACATGGACAGCGATTACTACGAAGATGATGGACTAGAAAGATAAAACTTAACCATAGTTTAGACTCTTGAGACATAGAGGAGGGTACGACTTGAGAGGAGATTTTGACTGCATGCAGAAGTACGTCAGAGTGAAAAAAATGAAAGATCTCATTGATGTCGTGCCGTGGATCAACTAGGATGAAAACTTAAGGATGGAAAACTAAGACTTGACATGTGGTGGGTTGCATGTGCAACAAGTAGACGTGACATGGAGCAGCTTGGAGTATATAAGGGGACCCATTGAAGGTTCATGAGCAGGTTTCTCAAGGAGTGAGACTGTTTCTAAGTGTTATTTTTAAGATCTTGTACTAAAAAAACATTTTCTAGAGTGAATGGAGTAAGTTAGTTGACCATGGAAGCTTTCACAATGAGAAGATAACAAGCCTCATGGTACTTAACAGTGATTCCGTATTGCTGCATAAGAAGTGAAAAGTGAATAAATAATTTTCATAAATAGTTTTCATAATTGAATTTCTTTATTATATTTATATTCTTCAAAGATTTTGTCTTGCTAAAGAAACCTTGAAATCTTCAGTTTAACATCTCTTTCTCATTAGCGTTTTTTCAGTTTTTACATTTTTCTCTTAATATTTTTATTCACAGATTCCAAGTTGGGATGAAACGTAGTCGACAAAACTATTTTCTACATAACGGTTAAACTGCTTAGTTCTCTGAAAACCAAACCCACAAAATGAAGTCTTCTGGTCACCCGGAGCACTTGTAGTCATAGTCGAGCTTTAAGCATGATATGTTTGTGATATTGTCTGTATGTAGTTTTGGAAATGTGCATTTTCACGTTACTCTTACAGGTTATGTCCGGATGTTCTAGTATCTTTTGGTCCGGTATATTTTTGATCAAACTGACAAGAATTATTATTAATTTATTTTTCCTATACAAAAATTCTATTATTTTTATATTTTTATATTTTCCCGATAATAACAAACGAACAAAAGTTCTGGATGTTTATCTTACATGCATATTCCTTAGAACCGCATGAAGGCATCCGGCAGGTGTATGCCACTCCTCCTAGAGGCCAAGTGTTTATATTCTTTCTTTGGTAGAAAGTAGTGTCCGAGTTAATGTTGCATGCATAGTCACCCATGTACACTCAAGTGTACATGGTTGTTTAATATATGTTTCTAACTTTTTCGGTAGGAAGGGTTAGAAACATATATTAATGCTTCTGTTAAATGACGCGTAACGACAATTTCACTCCTGGACTTATACCTCCAAGAAGGCCTCAGCCCGCTCTTCACTTACGAGTTCTGTCTGGGTCAATTTGCTACTCCCGGAGAGATAAACATATAATAATTATAAATAATTTTGGTTTTTATTATAGCTTATTATAATATATTTTTATAACACTTACATGTTTTCTGATAAGAGAAAACGAAATTCACTGTACAAGGCCGTTGGAGATACTTATTCTCAGGAATTTTTTGATAGAAGGAGGGTTCATATAGCTTAGTGCAGTATGTCAAGTGGAGTTCCAACACTCACTAAAAATAAACGAGTGTCAGTCGTAATAAGAATATTTCAAATCGTTTGTGAATGCAATTCACGACACAAGTATCAAGCATACGTCCAATACATCTCAAATTTCTTTAGCAACTCTGTATCGTTGTATATTCTTGACCAAACGGACGTCAAAATTGGCTTGATCATACCCCCAATACGATTGTTGCGCTTGATCATACCCCTCTTAACGTTTGGTTGCTTGATCATACCCCTGACTAGTTATTGACACTGACTGGTTATTGACAGTAGAACCTGTCATTTTAATTTTTTGGTTCATCATTTTGGTACTTTCAACCTTGACTAAATATCACTGTAAGTCAAAATATTTAACATTAAAGACACGTTAGACTATCCATAGTCTCATTCTTTTAATATGTGCAGTCTAACATGTGAGTAACATCACAAAGTTACTAGTTTTACAAACAGTAGCCAGTCAGAGGTGTGATCATGCCATACATCGTTAAGAGGATTACTCTCTTGTTTTGATGGAGGTTATCGTGTAACGACTCGCAGGACACAATTCAAGCTATGTGAATAAGCACCAAAACTGTACAGTTCGTGAGGAAAGAGAAACGGACAAGCGAGGAAAGCGCGAATTTGAATTTAGGGCAAGGTCGCGGAGAAGGAGCAGCGAGATTATTTCAATTAGTGAATAATTTTTAATTTTTAAAATTAAAAAGTCTCATTGTGTACATTCCTTGAATAAGCAAGGAATGTACACAATGAGACAAGAGAATGCGACTCCCGCTGGAATTCACGTCTCCTTCATTCTTTTGGAAGAAAGTATTTTCGCGATTAACAATGAATATTATATACGATAGTTCAGACAGCTTTTTCTGAGGAACCCTCTACTAGACGGTTTAAACCCCCGATGCCGAAAGAAATTATTATTTTTCTCAATATGTACTTCGCGTTAAAAAGAATTTCTTCCATAAAGAAGAAAAAACCTATAAATATAAAAACTTCATATTTATATTTCACAGTCAATACTTTCCAGTTTGCTTTGAGATGTATTACGATGAGTGAAACTTTGTAGAGAGCTTTGATTTCAATTTATTCTTTACTTCATAGATTTCATTCTTTTATTATGAATTCTTATCGTCAAAAACCTTTTGTGTTTAACGTTTGGATCTGTTTGTCCCAAAATGAAGTACTGCGGGTCACCCGGAGCACTCCTGTTCATCCGGAAACGGTTCCTGTTTCCCTCCTGAAACGGGCTTTCCATTTTTCTCAGTTCCAGTTTTAATTCAGGTTTAATTCATTTTAATTAGAAAAAAAGGTGGCCCGCGCATTGCAAACGTGTACTCCCATAAACGTCTGAAGAGAATTCAACTCCTCCATATCCAGATGGATGAGGTATATACACACGGATTTCATTTTATTACCTTAAATCAATATACGTATTAAATAAATATATATTTGATAGCAAGATACGGACTTGTATTTTAGAAGCGTGTCGATATGCTATTATTGCCCTATAGGTAATGTCTGATTTTTTCACATCATCCTCTTCATATTTATTATAAGTTTTAATTCTTTTACTTAGTTTATTCTAGAATTTATTTATCAGTTTACATATTTGGTAATAACACAAAGTAATAGGGTACAAATGACATAAAATTTGTTGAAGAGATTTTTCTATGTCCGATCCAGTTGGGAGTGTTTTTCTTTTCTATTTTCTTGCTTGTCCTTTTCCTTCCTTTCGGAAACTTATTGGTTTATGTTGATAAATCATTCTCCCCTCGCTCGGCGGAAAGATGATTATCAGATAAACCATGACTTTATGAGATTCATGTAACATGAACCATGTATGTAATTTTTATTATTTGAATAACCTATAATCAAGATAAATTATTTTTTAAATTGAATCTAATACTAGAATATTAATTTTTGATCATAAATGAAGCCTAAATAGTGGTTTATTATTTTTCTAAACTAAATCGAAACTAAAGAATGGTTTATCAGTTTACTAGATAGTGATGTGTCGAGAAAAGATCGATGATTTATCTAATATAAGCCAGTGAACAATAAAACAAAAGATAAAAAATAGTTTATGTAAAAAAGAATCAACTCCTGGAGCAGACTGGAGGGTGAAGAGGAGCCGAAGGAGACGATCGTTCCCAAATCACAAACCAGCACAAGAGAGAGACAATGGAAAACGTGATGACTTGAAAACCTATACAAAGGGTTAACTGAAAGCCAAGAGGAGTTTATGACAATGTAAGATGAAGAGAGTATCTGGTTTGATCGTGTCCGAAATGAACACCTGTAGATGTAGACGATGCAGGAGCTTCGTCAAGTGACACGGTCACTAAAGCATCGAGAAATTCTCTGCATGAGAAGAAATATGCCAAAGCAAGTGCCGTGATTGAGATAGGAGGCAAAACAATACTAATGAAACCGAGGATGTCCTCCTGGAGGACAAGCTTCTCCGTTGTATTCTTCGTCCTTGCAACTCCTTTCTTGCGCTTTTCATCACGAGCTGACGTTCTAACAAGAACTTTGATCTTGTTAGAAGGGAAGCAAACTTCTAGGAGGTTGATTTATGTGCTTCCTTGGCCTTCTTTTTCTTACAGTTGTGAGTATTATCACCTGAAGGGCTATTACTTGTCTTACTAATGTTAAGTGTAATTTTAAGATCAGTTCAAAAAGCTCTCATTGTACCTCACCTCATGGCCCCTTAAGGAGAAGTTCCACACCTTCTCCAAATACTCATGTCTAAGTACTGTAAGATGACGCCTCCACTGCAGAAAGAGAAATATCACATTGAGACATTTTCCAGAATAAAAAAATGTCACGAGGAAATGACGTGCAGGAAAGATAGAATGAAAAGGAATAATAGCGGATGTCAAAGTTGAGAGAAAATATTCTTCAACGGCGGAGAGATAACTGGCTATAAAATTATCACAGGTAACTTCGAATATAAGCGCGATTTATTCTAGATCGCGCTTGTGAGTGGACATCACAATTTTATCATTGATTTTTTTCAGTTTGTACACTCAAGAGAATTACTCAGAGAAGTGGAGAATCCACTGCCAAAAGAAACAGATGAAACGAGTGAAGAGCCGTTAGGAAAAATCCTGCGGTGATTTCCTGCGGGTACCTCCAGAGGTGCCCGCATGAAACATTGTCCAAGGTCTAGACGAAGTTATAACTCACACCCGCGGGTCTAGAATCTTTAAGAAGGTTCGTAACTTTGACACCCCTTAATAGTACAGAAACAGACTTAATTATCTCTTCAGAATTTCGACCCAAATGAGCAATCGCAAGACAAAGCTCGTCGCACTTTTTTTTAGAACTAGTTCCTCAAGTTTCCCTTATAAGTACGGCAACCATGACGGACGTTCTTATTGAGTTCATCATGGTATGATGAACGGAAAAATAAAATAGCTTTACGTTAGTCTTTGAGAAGTCTTTGAAACCAAACAGAAGAGCAAACAGAAAGATTTTGAGTTAAAGGATTGTTAAAGGATTTTTTGTCTTCCCCCAAAGGAGTGTGGCCTGCTCTGAGATTGCAAAGGAGGTGTGCTCTCAGATGAATTAAGACTAACATATATAACATTTAGAGATTTTATAATATTACAGTGAGAAACATCGTGTTTCACACTGAATGGTATGTTTCTTCTAAGAAATGTGACTAAATGGTATCAACAATTTATCCTCTTTAGACTTGAAGATATAATTAACCTAAAATTTGAATTAAGATAATTATATATGACATTTTGTATGTTTAATAATACTACAACGAGCAACACTAAATGATGTGTTTCTTCTAAGAAAATCGACTAAAATGTGGTCAAGCAATTATTCCTTCTAGACTTGATGATGTAATTTGTCTGAATGAAAGTCTAATATGCATTTGCTTTCCCATCAAGTATGAATGTTACACGTTTTTTATTTTAAAATCGCATAGAGATCGAAAAGAACACCAATGGCGATGTGGTCATTCCTCTCGTCGCACCGGACATTCCCAAATATAAAGAAGTTACACCAGGCCTGCATGGAGCAACACTCACACACATTTGAAGCTTACTCTCAACTGAATGGTAGAAGAGGAAAAAAATACCCATAAGAACAGATTTTACTTAAGTTTACACCTTTAAACACGCACAACAATCAAGTTGCATCTTTAACCTGCACCGTAGATAGAGTATGGGATGACGAGTGACGAGTTGAGAAGAGCATGCCGACTCTAATTCTCATACCTGCAAGACAAATTCTGCGAAGGTTGAATAGAGAAATGGAGAATCAATGATGCATAGGACTCTCTTCCGAGGCCGTGTACTCCCGACAGGCTGCGAAACAAAGATAAGAAGGTACGTGCGAGAAGAAGACACGATAGACGCGATGCGGAGAACGTTCACAAATACATATGTGTAATTCGTGGTGGTTAACGTTAATGAGAAGTAAGTGATTTTTCTTTTATCTCCACTCTGTTCATTACACACCACCTCCCTGGACCACTACATCGCATCAACTTTACCTTCTTTAAACTTGCTCGTCTTTTTTCATTCCATCATAACGACAGTACGTTAGCTGCTGTGTCAAAATTAGCTCGAAGCTATATGTCATCCATGGACACCACGGAAAGGGAAAGGGAAAATTGAAAAGAAAAAAGAGAAGTCCATGGTACCAGGAATCAGGTGGAGAAGGTTCGGTTCAGAATTGTTCTTGTGCTGGTGACTTCCTTTTAGAAACTTACGGATCCGGTAGAGTTCATAACTTCCATTCGAGCACTCTCGTGACAGACGACAAGGTGTAGAGTTGACTCGTGATCCCTCTGCGACGACACTTTAGGCAAATGGCAGATAAACATGAAAGCCCGACTATTGTGACCGACATGGAACGAAGAATGGGAAAACGTCAACGTTGAACAATTTCTTTTATTCCTATGACCAAATATAGTATACAAATGATGTGTGCTGACTGTAACTGGTAAACCCCAGTTTATGTACAGGTGATCTACTTCAGCGAGGATTTTGACGGTGAAAATATATTACTGCCTCACACAGAGAGGTCATTTCAGTTCACCAAAATCCATGCTCAGAGTCTCACCCATAGAATCTAACATCTTATCGTCATCGCCCAAACCTACACATTCAAATCACCAAAATCCATGTTTAGAGTCTCACCCATAGAGTCTAACATCTTATCGTCTTCGCCCCAACCTACACATTCGTCAGAACAGTGAATCGTTAATCCTGTAAGACCTGGCGTCTCTGTAGGTCACAAGATTCAAAACAGGCCGAAAATCAACCAAGCACGATGCTTGAATGTCGAAGATACTCCAAAACCTATTCTCTCGGCGCGTATTATGCACTGGTAAACCAATCCTGACTGAGCTGCCCTCCAAGATATGATCAAATGACGATACAACTTCTCGCCTCAGCAACCTTGACTGAATCATAGGGATAAAAGCATTATGATTACACGGAATCTACTTCCACACAGATCAGTGAATACAGATGATTGTAGTACCAGAAAACTCCTTATCAGGTGACTGAAGATACACTTCCGTGTCAGGAGTGAGAAAGGGTGAGCCTGTATAACTTCCAAGCGCTCCAAGATCTGGTAAGCGTCCGGCAGAATTGTCCAAATTAGAGAAAGTGAACTAAGTGGAAGAAATCATTGCAACTATGCATTATGTCCACCAAACTCCTTATGAATGAGTGATAACAGAAACATCACCTGCGCTGCTGGTGAGTTCTGCTGTCAAATCAGAAAGGCTGAAATTTCGAGGAAGCTGACCGAGGGACTCCAAAGACTCTCTGGTACTAGACGAATCAGCCTCAGTGGTAGACAACTGGCCGATGCCATTAGAGACAGGATCATTTGAAACGAAAGGTGTTTCAAGTCCCATAGTTGTGTTGAGTCCCATCCCCATTCCTGAGATATCAGTGGGGTTGCCCATATTGCTGAACGGAAACATCGGTGCACTGGTAATCGAGACGACAACATAAAAGTGAGAAGTGAGCTCCACCTTACATGTGGCACATGTACATGAATAACAGCCTCACAAGTTGAACGCGGCATAGACAGTGGCACGTAATCAGAGTACGGAGTCTAAATTTCGACAACACTCGAAACTTAGGTTCAGAACATCATGACTGTACGATGCAGTGGCAAGCGTAGATAAACGAAACAGACGATGCGAGAACTAGCCACATACAAATAAGTAACACGTGAAACTGAAACCCAGAGAAGGAGATTGCAAGTAATCAGATGAGATGAATGCCAGCTCAAATTGTCCACTTTTCTAGTGAAATAGTCTGCTATGGGACCAAGATGTTCATAATGCCTCGAGAGAAAACTTCCACACTTCCCTGGAATGCACCAGGGAAGTCTGAGAAAGTCCAGAAACCCTACCTGCCGGGACTCCCATGCGATGGAAAGCTTTCTGGCATCGGATTCCCTGCTCCATTCATCATATTAGAGCCAGGAACAGGCATCAAAATGACACCCATGTGCGGTATTGCTGTATTTGGTGGTCCTGGTGGCATGGTGTAGCCTATAGGCATATGGTGAACTGCAAACAGAGATACGAAATCAGCACGGTACTCAGAGCAACCATCAAACAAGATTCTGACGATTCGTTATCAACACTACCAGTGGATGAACTCGAAAACGCGAAGATATTCCAATGTATGAAAGATGTGCTGAAGACGCACCCAACATGGCAAACGGAGTCAGGTTCTAATAAACTCGCGACTAGGTATGCTTTTTCTCGTTATCCCTCGTGCAAGTCTTTCTATATACTTACGGGCTGTAGCAGTTTTTTAGTTCTTCACGCCTAGAGAGACTGGTTGTGTTAACTTCCTTCAGGGTAGAATATTAAGATTCTCCCGAAATACTATACGCAATAATCACCTAATTTGAACACTACTTTGCAAAGCAGTGCATATCTTCGTTAAACTCTCTCTTGTAAAACTGGAATCGCGATCAGTGGTACAAGCTCCTCACAGATAGCCCAAATTTCAAACACAGCAACGATAACACACAACAAATCAGAGTCACACTTAGAGGAGAATGCATGCCATTCTGCATCGATTGCACCATGTTCCCAGGAGGAAACATGCGCATCTTCTGCTGTAGTTGGACTTGCTGTTCAAGCAAGTGATTGAACAATACAATCTGCTTCTTGACTTTAAGTCGAGTGTAGTAAGCCTTGAAAAAATCGGGATTTTGTTCCTCCAACTTCTGCCACACTACACCATCAAAACATCATTAAATGCATTCGAATGAAAGGTGAAGTGAACTACGTACACACTACTGAAATTTCTACCGTATACACATAATAGCAACTCATCCTTCGTAACTAAAGGTCCAAACACCGTAAATCGAAATTTTACTCCCGTCCATCAAGGCTAGAATGAGAGCCGAAGCTACCAAGACCGATCAATTGAAATTATCAACAAACATACCAAGGCTCGTGAATCCAGGTTCAATTTTGGCCTGATACTTCAGAGTCGTAATCACTTCATTTTGATTCATGTACAACTGAAGACATCGTTCTATAAGATTTTGCACCTAGAATTCCATTACGTAGTGAGCATGCGCACATAAGTATAATTTGGACACTGAAATGGAGTGATTGATAAATGTCCTAGTGTATTTGCAACAGTCGAATATCATACGTTGTTTAGACTGTAAGTTAAAGAAGTTTGAAAACTTAAGATAAAGAAGTTTGAAAACTTAAGAGATGTCCTTACCAGCTGTATGTCCTCACAAGATATTTTCCTCCCTTCATTGTTAGCTGCAGGCGTGGGATTAGCAGCAGGAGAATTAGCATTCCGCGTTTGTTGTGACGGTGAAGCTGGGACGGGTTGACATTGTGTCAGAACCCTTGCTGATATCGACAATTGACCACAATAGATTAGGATAACAAAGAGAATTCTCAAAATCCTACGCACATCAGGAGAGTCACGTGAAGATATACAGGCACTGAGGTGGTAAAGAAAATTCCGAATCTTTTGGTGGAACACAGCATAAGGGGCGATAATTTTGCAATGCAAAAGAACGGATCCGAGCCACAGGTAACTTGCAGCTGCCGCGAGAAATATGGACAGCTTGTCAAAACAAGATGTATGACGATGGTGGGCAGAACTGGTTACCTGCAAGAACCTGGAAACTTCACTTCCATCGTTGCAAGACATCAGACACAAGTTACTGTACGGGGTAGTTGGGAGGAACGGAGTCACATCTAAGATTCCACCATAAGATAAAGAAAAATATAAAATATGTTGTTTCTATCGCCATTATCCCTAAAACAGTTCCGAGTTCCAACTGTGTGGAACCTCTGAAAGTCATCGAACCTGCAGCTCTTGAGCACTTTCCCGTACTCTTCTGATACAGAGTGCTACCAGCTACCAAGTGAAGGATAAGGAACCGCCTTCTGGAGGTGGAGGGAACGAAGGGCAAGGTTTAAACGTGGCACGTCCTCGAGGGACATTATCGGCCTGAGCTTGATCCTTCTGTCCGCAGCCCAAAACTGGAACGATATATGAAAAACTCAGAGAATACAGCTAATGCGTCCCTCTAAGCTACAACTCGCGAACACGTAAGAAGATTCAGTGGACCTATAGGCTAGTCATGAGACACACCGGCACGGCTTTGGTGGACTTGGTAGCAGTTTCTCCCGACTGACAGAAAGGAGTGCGGTTCATGCCAAAAACTGAACGCTCTAGCTGTCAGAAAGTTTTGCAGTCTTTTCCCCAACAGGCACTCCTACCGTACTTGAAAGTCGAGACATTCAGCAAAGCGCAGCACGTTCTGGTCGTAGCCTTGTAATCATGATAACGATGGTGGGCAGAACTGGTTACCTGCAAGAACCTGGTTCACTTCATTTCCATCGTTGCAAGACATCAGATACAAGTTACTGTACGGGGTACTTGGGAGGAACAGAGTCACATCTAAGATTCCGCCATAAGATAAAGAAAAATATAAAATATGTTGTTTCTATCGCCATTATCCCTAAAACTGTTCCGAGTTCCAACTGTGTGGAACCTCTGAAAGTCATTGAACCTGCAGCTCTTGAGCATTTTCCCGTACTCTTCAGATACAGAGTGCTACCAGCCACCAAGTGAAGGATAAGGAACCGCCTTCTGGAGGTGGAGGGAACGGAGGGCAAGGTCTAAACGTGGCACGTCCTCGAGGGACATTATCGACCTGAGCTTGATCCTTCCGTCCGTAGCCCAAAACTGGAACGAAATATGAAAAATTCAGAGAATACAGCTAATGCGTCCCTCTAAGCTACAACTCGCGAACACGTAAGAAGATTCAATGGACCTGTAGGCTAGTCATGAGACACACCGGCACCGCTTTGGTCGACTTGGTAGCAGTTTCTACCGACTGATAGAAAGGAGTGCGGTTCATGCCAAAAACTGAAAGCTCTAGCTGTTAGAAAGTTTTGCAGTCTTTTCCCCAACAGGCACTCCTACCATACTTGACAGTCGAGACATTCAGCGAAGCGCAGCACGTTCTGGTCGTAGGCTTGTGATCATGATGACGATGGTGGGCAGAACTGGTTACCTGCAAGAACCTGGTTCACTCACTTCCATCGTTGCAAGACATCAGACACAAGTTACTGTATGGGGTACTTGGGAGGAACAGAGTCACATCTAAGATTCCACCATAAGATAAAGAAAAATATAAAATATGTTGTTTCTATCGCCATTATCCCTAAAACTGTTCCGAGTTCCAACTGTGTGGAACCTCTGAAAGTCAAAGAACCTGCAGCTCTTGAGCACTTTCCCGTACTCTTCTGATACAGAGTGCTACCAGCCACCAAGTGAAGGATAAGGAACCGCCTTCTGGAGGTGGAGGGAACGGAGGGCAAGGTCTAAACGTGGCACGTCCTCGAGGGACATTATCGGCCTGAGCTTGATCCTTCCATCCGCAGACCAAAACTGGAACGAAATATGAAAAGATCAGAGAATACAGCTAATGCGTCCCTCTAAGCTATAACTCGCGAACACGTAAGAAGATTCAATGAACCTTTAGGCTAGTCATGAGACACACCGGCACGGCTTTGGTGGATTTGGTAGCAGTTTCTCCCGACTGACAGAAAGGAGTGCGGTTCATGCCAAAAACTGAAAGCTCTAGCTGTCAGACATTCTGGTCGTAGGGTTGTGATCATGCTGACGATGGTGGGCAGAACTGGTTACCTGCAAGAACCTGGTTCACTTCACTTCCATCGTTGCAAGACATCAGACACAAGTTACTGTACGGGGTACTTGGGAGGAACAGAGTCACATCTAAGATTCCACCATAAGATAAAGAAAAATATAAAATATGTTGTTTCTATCGTCATTATCCCTAAAACTGTTCCGAGTTCCAACTGTGTGGAAGCTCTGAAAGTCATAGAACATGCAGCTCTTGAGCACTTTCCCGTACTCTTCTGATACAGAGTGCTACCAGCCACCAACTGAAGGCTAAGGAACCGCCTTCTGGAGGTGGAGGGAACGGAGGCAAGGTCTAAACGTGGCACGTCCTCTAGGGACATTATCGGCCTGAGCTTGATCCTTCCATCCGCAGCCCAAAACTGGAACGAAATATGAAAAACTCAGAGAATACAGCTAATGCGTCCCTCTAAGCTACAAATCGCGAACACCTAAGAAGATTCAATGGACCTGTAGGCTAGTCATGAAACACACCGGCACGGCTTTGGTGGACTTGGTAGCAGTTTCTCCTGACTTCAAAGGTCTCGAAGCAACTCCGAAGGCAGGAACACCTGCATTGCGCCCTACCGTGGGAGTCGAACTTTTTGCGTTCAGTTGCTCCCATAGAGCATTGATTTTATCCTTCTCCACTGTTAAGATTCAAAACGCGAAGCCATCAAATTCATGAACTTAAATCCTACGCGGACTATCCCGGATATCGGTTAATCACTTCTGCCACGGTACACGAGACTTCCCACCAACTGAATTATCTAAATTGACAGACCACAAACAAACAGCTCAAAAAGGCGATCAAACAGGCATAGAACACGACAGTTGAAAATAGAGCGCGATGGGATAATACACAGCTTCAATCGAACTTTCGGGTCCTGGGTTAAAGACAAGCATGGCGAATAACAACTCTTTCTTGGGAACAGCGTTATCTCCCGTGGCAAGGAGAAGATAAAGCTACAGCCTGAAGGTGAAAAAAGCAGAACTCACTATCGTTTCCTTCCGAAATTAGAGAATCATTGACACAAGGTAGTACAAAACCCTAAAACCGAGTCCAGAGAGTGTTCCCGGGCTCGATCAGCAACCATGCTTAGACATACCATCGCTTGATTCTCCTGCCAGATTCGCCTTCCCGTCGTCCATCTCCAAACGCTAGACTCGGGCAAGGCAGAGCGCCTTACATTGGGCAAATCGATGCACGGCTACAACGAAGTCAGAAAAAACCAGCTCTTCCGGGAATGCAGTTCACAAGACTACCACAAGGTAGTCTACTACGAAGTATCCACTTTCAAACGGATGCAGCGGGCGAAAAACCGATTGCGAAATGTTCCATGGACAGAATACCGAAAACAGTAATACGGGCCGGAAATACCCGGTATCGTCATGTACCCAGCATGCGGAAAAGAGAGTGAAAACCAGAATATTATAATATTCTTGTTATATATAATATCACATATAAGAATCCAGTCAGTCTGAAACCCAACGTCCCAACACCAGGAAGTTTTGACATCATACACTATTGGAAATTATTTACATATTAAGTGGAAATAAACGAATTGAATTTAGTTATACTGTATCATGCCACGGAAATAATGGAACTATAATATATTATATGCATGTGCGTGATTGGATCAAAAACTCGATGGACGTGTTATGTCACAACGAGGAAATAAAGTTGCTAAATGTCATTGCAAAAGGTGTTACTAACGTGTAAACTTGAGGTTGATTCGGGATGCATGCATATTATTCACCCTCTCCATCTTCTCGTGGAGGAGGTAAATATAGAAATTATTATCTAATCATTTTTCTGAAAAAGGTTAAATAAACTATTAATATTTAGGTTAATTTAATATGCTGACTATCAGCCTACCGCACGGATATAACAGGGAATGCATCAATTCGATCTCGTTTTATAGGTTATTTCTAGACCATCTTGCAGATCTAAATGCATTTTTATTTAACATTTATAGATAACTTTATTTTTTTATATTTTAATATAACATTTCTGTATAATTCTTATGTCTTTTTTATAATATAACGTGACCAAAAATTCCTTGAGGTTTATCTTGCAGGCATGTTTACCTCATATATTGACGCTCCATCTTTTCTGTTTGCCTCCGTGAGCCAATGAATCTCATGAATTCTTCTTCGATAATGTTACATTTTCTTTCTGTTTGCCTCCGTGGAGCCAATGAATCTCATGAATTCTTCTTCGATAATGTTACATTTTCTTTCTGTTTGCCTCCGTGGAGCCAATGAATCTCATGAATTCTTCTTCGATAATGTTACATTTTCGTAAATTTGCTTGTCTGCTTGAGAACCAAGGTTTCATGCATGTTTAGTCATGTTCTACGTTGCATTTTGGGTATTCAAGTATTGTCATCCGTCCTACCAAACAGACGATTGTAAAAGATATCATGTCTTAATTATGTAACTTGTGTTGGTAATCAAATTCATAAAACATAACAGAAAACTAATATATATAATTTTCAAATTGACAAATTAAATGTTCATATCTTTGCTCTTATATTTTGGTGAGTCAATGCTGATTGCACAAATTACTCTATATATATAATCATCCAATTATCTATTCCATTAAGAATAAATATTTCTTAGTAAATACATACCCGTGCATGTCACTAATGTTTTCATATCATATCAACTATATCGATATGAAAATCAGTTTCAAATGCTACATAAATAAACTAAGATGAATTGGCTGCTTGAAGGTTTTATCATAATACTTTCTAGATTTTGGAAAAGTCCTCTCAAAGATTTATTTATTTTTAAGTATTTCAAAACTACATTATTGGGATAATCTGATTGAAAGAACTTCAATTTGAAGCACGAAAATGCACCGAAAATAATCAAATGTAGCAGCGATAGCATCCATGGTCTACTCCACTCTTCCGCATCCGCTTCTCACTGCATCTTTGAGAGGGAAAGCCATTGCAATGACAATTGCGGACCTCGTGCATCTCAGACCCATTGTAGTTGTCGGCTATTGCATCCAATGTAGATTTGAATCTGCTCGATAGAGTAAATCCGCACGAGAAAGCATAAGAGATTCAGTCGAGTTCAAAGAATGACGAACGAGGAAGGAACCAGCAGCACCGAGAAGAGTTCTGCAGCGGCTGCGGAGGTGGATAGCTCCATAAGCACTGGAACGAGCAAAAGCAATTCCGTTGAGAACAAAAAGGTTACTGTTAGAGCAGAAGTTGAAAGAGACCAAAACACTACGATTTTAACAAGTGCAATTTTTGTGTTGCTTGGCGTTGGCTACCTCGTCCTCCTTCAACTCCTGAACACTCGTGGAATAGAGCTCATAAACCATTCCCATAATGAGATTTTAATGTAACAATGAATTTCCTCTTTCCATGAACTGTAATAACTCAAATGCTTGTTCGTCAATCCAAAAGACAAACTAGAGGAAAAAAGACAAGATCGGCATTCGATGTGATATCATTATAGAGGTGTCCATCTCTGGAGAAGTTGAGATAATCTGATTAAAGGAACTTCAATTTGAAGTACTAAAACGCGTCGAAAACAATCAGAGATAGCAGCTATGACATCCATGGTCTACTCCACTCTTCTGCATCCGCTTCTCACTGCATCGCTAAATGAGAAAGCCATTGCAATGACAATTGCGGACCCTGTGCATCTCAGACCCACTGCAGCTGTCGGCTATTGCACACAATGCAGATTGGAATCTACTCGATGGAGTAAATCTAGCATCGGAAAGCAGAGAAGATTCAGTCGAGTTCGAGTAATAGCGGATGAGGAAGGAACTAGCAGCACCGAGAAGAGTTCTGCAGCGGCCGTGGAGATGGATAGCTCCATGAGCACTAAAATGAGCACGAGCAATTCCATTGTGAACAAAAAGACTATTGTTAGAGCGGAAGTTGAAAGAGGTCAAAACACTACGATTTTAACTGGTGTAATTTCTATGTTGCTTGGCGTTGGCTACCTCGTCCTCCTTCAGCTCTTGGACACTCGTGTAATAGAGCTCATACCACCTCCTCCAGAAGCTTTCGATCATTAAGCAGGTCTTGCATAGAGATACTGCAGTACCATCGTAAAACGTGATGTCTTTGTAAGTTTGACGCGGAAGTTATTCTTTGATTGTGTTTCCTATTAGACCGTCAATTAATCTTAAGTTCTAGCCTATTGCAATTCTTTCAGTTGTATGTAAATCAATGAAGATGCGTAATTCACAGTACGATTACGAAGTTTTTCGTCAAAAAGGACATAGCAATTAGTTTTTCCACACCTTTCATGAGCTATCAACGTGGGCAAATAAACTACAATTTAGATTTCTTACTACCAGCCGACTATCATCAAAAATCGAACTTCTCTGGAGTTTCTTGACCACAACAGGGTTAGTACGTTTAGATGATAAGGAGATAGAGGAGGTGCTAAAGTGCGATTCGGTCACATTCAAGATTCTGCATCATACCAAGTGCTTGAAGTTCTGAGACAACATCTTACAGACCAGGTTGGCAGTCCGGTGAGGGACGAGTGAGCCGCTTACCCGTGCGTTCAGTGCTAGAGTTGAGACAACAAAGCCTACATCAGGGACGATGGCATCCGTTGTAAGATTTAGTTCGTTCATCACATGGCCGAGCGAGTTGTTAGAGACAATGCTCATGCGAAAGATACTCTAGTCTTTGAGGAGGTGGAGGACATGCCTAGCATGTCTACGTTAGTACCATCTGCCTTGGATGTTCCACTATGGAGTTCGAGTGGAGATTTGCAGCAAGATGCTGATCGGTTGGTGCAGCAGGCTTGAAGTGAAGCCTTTGTACCGCCAGTAGAGGAACATCGAGGTGTTCATGTTACTGACCTTGTGACCTTAACACCGTTGGATACGACTCTCATTGCATGTCAGTATCCAAAAAAGGATGTGTGTGTGTGCTAGAGTTGTTTGGAGAGATCAGCACATGTTTGGCTGCGGTATTGCAAGCATGCATACAAGTACAGCAATACTTGTATGTGGAGAGAGATGAGGTCGCAAGACGCGTCTCATTGCGTCACGTGGCACGTTTGGTGCAGAGATATCCTGAGTTGTTGCCTATATCAATTGTTAGAAGATACTAGCAAGCATTACCGTCAGATATTTTGCTGTTGGAGGCACAGGATCTCACGTTTGTTGGCACCGTTCACTTGGTGATAGCCGGGTGGTCATGTCAAGGTCACACGAGTGCTAGGAGAGGTCAGGGTTTAAATGATCCACGATCTAGGATGTTTTGGGAGATGTTACGGATCTTACGATATCTCCAGATGCATCAAGTGGATTCTCCAGCAGACATCTTGGAGAATGTTCCTTTGTTGGATGATGCTCGCGTACATATGATGACGAGTGTGCACCAGGTGCGGTCATGGATCGGATCGGCAGTGTTGTTAGATGCAGCGAGAGTGAGATCTCGTGCACATCGTCCACGGTTGTGGTGGACAAACTTGTTATCGAGGGAGGTGCTCAAACGCACACACGATACAGTGAGACGACCAACGCACCTCACAGTTGATGACATCTTGGATGCAGGACGACGATCTCAAGTAGTGAGAGTCGTCGATAGGTCACTCATGACAGTGGTGAACCTAGTGAGACGACTTATGACAGCGTTATCCACTTTGGTGAGCTTTTCAGCGTCACATGCTTACAGAGATGGAGGATCTGGGCTTGTATGAGATGCTCGGTTACAACAGTTGGTGGAGCCCAATGCCAACGAGAGAGAGAGAGCGATGGATTTTCTTACGGATACGACGGCAGTAACTTCGGTGTCGGAGGCTTCACGTCGTCAAGTGTTGGGTCAAGCAATGGACTTGAACTGCTTGACATGGATTGTTAGTCTTGGATTGGCTGAGCAGCATCAGATGTGATTGACATGTGTTACTGCTCGGACACTCTTGAGCTCTTTGTCTACCGGGTCGGTGGAGATAAAGGCTGGGGGCGAGGCATGTGGAGTTCGTCATCTTTGAACATCATGGGATGTCGTAAGAGAGAGTGTGGAGCTTGCAGCTAGAACTGCAAAAGTTTTTCGCACAATAGCGGTGGAGGTTGTTGGTGGTGAGCATAAGGAAACTTCTCCAGAGGCTGCAAGATAGCAGTCAACGACTTCGTCTTCTATCTCTAGCATGGTGACAGAGGATACTTGGGAGCCGGAGATTGGACCCAAGCTTATAGGAGAGGAGAGACGAAGAGTTCAGAGATTCTTGAAGAGCTACAAGAATTGTTTTGTCTTTAGTATGAAGGATTTTGGTACATGGAAGGAACCGGATATACGGATAGACTTGACTAATGACACGTCAATCTTTTGACGTCCTTACAGATATAGTGACATGGAGAGAACTTTGATCTAGAGTAGGACTCAAGACTTAGTGCAAGCTGGGTTGGTGGAGTTGTCGCATGGAGAGTATGCATCTGTCACAGTTATGTCAGCAAAGAAAGATATGTATGGCAACTACACGGATAGACGCATGTGTGGAGACTATTGTCTTATCAATCGACAGACGAAGTCCTCATGCCGACATCTGAGGAGATCTTTGATGCAGTAGGGCATGTGAAAGTCTTCAGTACTTTGGATCTTCGAGCAGGATATCATCAGTTGCCGGTGAGAGAAGAAGATAAGCCCAAGATAGCATTCAGGGGGATTGACTCTCACGGCAAGGATTGTTTGTATCAGTGACGGTTCTTACCATTTGGGTTGAAGAACGCCCCTGCTGAATTCCAAAGAGTGATGGATAGGATCCTAGCAGGATTGGATTTTGTCAGATGCTATATTGACGACATCTTAGTCTATAGTGCTACCGTTGAGGAGCACGAGAGACACTTACGAGATGTGTTCGAGCGGTTGAGAGCTCATGGGTTGAAGTTACACCCTAGGAAGTGCAAGTTCTTCCAGGAGTTGGTAGAGTATCTGGGTCACACCATCTACCCAGGTGGATTGAGTGTTCAACAGACGAAGATCGAGGCCATTGCACGTATCTCACGTTCCACCGATGTGAGTCGAGTTCGAGCATTTGTTGGTTTGGCAAACTTTTATCGTTGATATGTGAAAGAGTTTAGTGCAATTGCGAAGCCATTGACCAAGCTGATGAAGGTGGACCAGAAGTGACAGTGGGGAGATGAGCAAGAGCGAGCTTTTGTGGAGCTCAAGGATAGGTTGACATCTGCTCCCATCTTGAGGAGACACGTTAGAGGACGTCCTTTTCAACTGCACATTGATTGGAGTATGTTAGGGCTTGGAGCAGTGCTGACTCAACATGATGATGAGAAAAAAAGAGTTTGTCAATCGCTCCAACAATTGAGCGGAGACGAGGTACAGTTCGTACGAGGGGGAGTGTTTAGCTGCAGTGTGAGCTGTTGCACACTTCCGATGTTACTTGTTTGGGAACCCTTTTACTCTCATCACTGATCATCACCCGCTCAAGTGGTTGACAGAGTCCGACAAGCTTACATGGAAGCTTGCACGATGGGCTCTGATCTTACATGAGTATGACTTCCAAGTAGTGCATAGACCGAGAGTTGCAAAACTAGATGCTGATGGGTTGAGTCGTAACCCATGCACGAGTGAGCGGGATCAGACTGAGGCTCGATGGCATGATGAGGTTGATGAGGAGATAGTGCCAGGGTGGCATGCATCTGTCTTTCTTTGTGTGTTGGTCATGAACTCTAGTATGGAGGGTCAAGTCGTATCCTTCTCAAGTGAAAGAGTAGATGACGAGTCTTCAGATCCTGAGGGTGGAGATGAGGTTCCAAACCAGCAAGATATCCATGACGATGTGACCGTGATGGAGTATCTACGTACTGACGTGGTGGTAGACACAGTAAGTGCCAAGGAGCAAGATCGTGTTCTTCAACGAGCGAAGAGATTTCGACGAGAAGGACGACATGTACTTCGAGTGTGAGATGATGAGAGAGTACGAATAGTGCCATATCCATCCTAGAGGGCACAGTTAGTACGACATGCTCATGTGGAGTTGGGACATTTTGGAGTGAAACGTACGCATAGCTTACTCCAAAGACAATATTGGTGGCGTGGTATGCACGTCGATGTGCAATAGTTTGTCGCACGATGTTGATCGAGTACGAGCATCGTTTAATGCTCCTACTCCACAACTACACCCCTTACTGATTATGGGGTTGGGTTACCATTGGAGTTCGGATTTTGCGTGATCCTTATTGTTGACGGTACGTCATCATCGGTATGTGTTGGTGATGGTGGAGCACATCTCCAAGTGGATTGAGTTGGTGGCATTACCAGACAAGACGAGTGAAGAGACGGCGTATGCGTTCTTAGATCGAGTGCTGAGTCGTTTTGGAGCACCAGCTGAAGTGCTAGCAGACCAAGGTACAGAGTTCCTTGATGAGTTTCAGGCCTTGTGTGATCAGACGTTGATTGATCATCGGACTACATCTCGAGATCATCCTGAGACGGATGGTTTGACGGAGAGGGTAGTTCAGACGGTGAATAGAGGATTGCGCAAGTATGACTTGCAAAAGGGCCACTTGGGAGACTGGGATGTGCAATTACCATGGTTGGCTATGGATTACCGTTTCAGACGACAAGCGTCTTTGGCTTCTTTCTCATCGTATTTTCTATTGTATGGTCGAGATCCAGATCTACCTTTGATCATTCGTCGTGATTCTGCTGAGGTGCTGAACCTTGATGACCCAGATATGTGGATGAGAGCATGTTCTCAATGAGCAAAGACATTTCAGAGAGTTATACCCATGGTTTTTGAGAACCTTGCGATTGCTCAGCATAGAGACACGTTGCGATATGCCACTATCCGAGGAGGAGGTTATCGGCTGTCGATTCGTAAGTTTCATCTTGACGATTATATCTATCTAGAGCAGATCGCACCGACGACGTTTGATGTGACCGCATGACGTACTATTTTTCGAGTGTGTGAGGTGTTACCTTCTGGAGTACTCATGTTAGAGGGCCGTGATGGTGTTGTTTGGAAGGACCATGTGCGTAATTGCGCGTCATGTCATCTTCTCAACATCGATGGTACCTTTGATCCAAGCTTGGCAGTTGTACGTGCGGGCTTGAGGTGTATGTTGTGTGGGTCTGCTGGTAGAGCAGCCTGTATGTTGATATGTGATGGTTGTTCGAGGGTTGGCACATGTCATGTTTGACTCCACCTCTCACTATCATCCCTATTGGACGGTGGGTTTGTCCTCGATGTATATAGCAGGGATAGCCGATTAGATCTTTGCGTGGTATGGATTGCAGACAGGCGATTAACGATGGGGCAATGTAGCACCCGGCCTCTTGATCCTTGCACCCATGAAGGTGTATATCGCGTAGTTGGGATATGGAGCTATCTGGAGTTAGAGGGACCTAACCGTCAGTTAGGGAGGCGATTGTGGTACACTTGTGTATGTGTATGACATCGTCCATGTGTTGTGTGTGTGTGTGTGATGTATCTCTGACAGCGATGTATGTTGTGTAGCGATGTGTATGCGCACGACAACTGTCACGTTAGTTTGGCTACTCAACTAGGTTGACCGAGTGCAAAGTGAGGAATCTCGGTAAGACCATTAGTGCAATTAGTGCAGTGAGGGCAAGTTGATGGGAGTGCCCACAAGGGGTATACTTCGCAAGTAGGGCTTGGAGACTTCAGTTCTTCAAGTTGAGCCTTCAAGCTCCTAGCTATGGTGGGTAGTCTTGTGAGGGAGATCTAGATTCTCTGCGAGCAGTGCTTGTTGGCATGATGGAATGAGTACATACCTTGTGATCATTGTGGTACATTTGTGTACGTGTATGACATCGTCCATGTGTTGTGTGTATGTGTGATGTACCTCTGACAGCGATGTATGTTGTGTAGCGATGTGTATGCCACGACAAAAGAGACGGAAACACTGCGATCTTTACTGGTACAATTTATGTGTTGCTTGGCGTTGGCTACCTTGTCATCTTTCAGCTCTTAGACACTTGTGGAATAAAGCTCATACCACCTCCTCCAGAAGCTTTCGATCCTTAGGCAGGTCCTGCATAGAGATATTGCAGTACCATCGTAAAACATGATGTCCTTGTAAGTTGACACAAAAGTTATCCTTTGATTGTGTTTCATGTTAGACTTCGACAGATAAACTTACGAAAATATAACATTATCGAAGGATAATTCATGAGATCCATTGGCTCATAGAGGCAAACATAAAAAGTGGAGCGTCAATATCTGAGGTAAACATGCCAGCTAGATAAACCTCAAGGAATTTTTGGTCACGTTATATTATCAAAAAAGACATAAGAGTTAGATAGAAATTTTATATTAAAATATTAAAAATTAAAGCTATTTATAAATGTTAAATAAAATGCATTTAGATCTGCAAGATGGTCTAGAAATAACCCATAAAACGAGATTGAATTGAAGTGCTTGCTATTATATCTTTGTGGTAGGCTGATAGTCAATATATTAAATTAACCTAAATATCAATAGTTTATTTAATCTTTCTCAGATAAATGATTAGGTAATAATTTCTAAATTTACCTCCTCCACGAGAAGATGGAGAGGGTGAATATCCTTCCCCACGGCCTTGTACAATGAATTTCTCTTATCAGAAAACGTGTAAGTATTATATAAATTTATTATAATAAGATAGTATATAAAATTAAATTAATTCATAAATATTATATATTAACCAATCCCGGAGTTGTCAACTCATCCGAAAAGAACCCATAAGTGAAGAACGGACTGATAATAAGTTCTTGGGGTGTAAGTCCGGAGCACTGATTGTCAAATCGCGCAGTTTATCAAAGACATTAATTAATATTCTAACCTTTCCTGTCGAAAGGGTTAAAACATTAACTAATGTACACCCATGTACACTTCAGTGTACATGGGTGAATAAGCATGCTCGCGAATATAGAATTAGCGATAATATGCATGCATCCCGAATCAACCTCAAGTTTACACGTTAGTAACACCTTTTGCAATGACATTTTGTAAGGGTATATGGAAAGCAACTTATTTCCTCGTTGTGACATAACACGTCCATCGAGTTTTTGATCCAATCACGCACATGCATATAATATATTATAGTTCCATTATTTCCGTGGCATGATACAGTAAAACTAAATTCAATTCGTTTATTTCCACTTAATATGTAAATAATTTCCAATAGTGTATGATGTCAGAACTTCCTGGTGTTGGGACGTTGGGTTTCAGACTGACTGGATTCTTAGATGTGATATTGTATATAACAAAAATATTATAATATTCTGGTTTTCACTCTCTTTTCCGCATGCTGGGTACATGACGATACCGGGTATTTCCGGCCCGTATTACTGTTTTCGGTATTCTGTCCATGGAACATTTCGCAATCGTTTTTTCGCCCGCTGCATCCGTTTGAAAGTAGATACTTCGTAGTAGACTACCTTGTGGTAGTCTTGTGAACTGCATTCCCGGAAGAGCTGGTTTTTTCTGACTTCGTTGTAGCCGTGCATCGATTTGCCCAATGTAAGGCGCTCTGCCTTGCCCGAGTCTAGCGTTTGGAGATGGACGACGGGAAGGCGAATCTGGCAGGAGAATCAAGCGATGGTATGTCTAAGCATGGTTGCTGATCGAGCCCGGGAACACTCTCTGGACTCGGTTTTAGGGTTTTGTACTACCTTGTGTCAATGATTCTCTAATTTCGGAAGGAAACGATAGTGAGTTCTGCTTTTTTCACCTTCAGGCTGTAGCTTTATCTTCTCCTTGCCACGGGAGATAACGCTGTTCCCAAGAAAGAGTGGTTATTCGCCATGCTTGTCTTTAACCCAGGACCCGAAAGTTCGATTGAAGCTGTGTATTATCCCATCGCGCTCTATTTTCAACTGTCGTGTTCTATGCCTGTTTGATCGCCTTTTTGAGCTGTTTATTTGTGGTCTGTCAATTTAGATAATTCAGTTGGTGGGAAGTCTCTGCTGTACCGTGGCAGAAGTGATTAACCGATATCCGGGATAGTCCGTGTAGGATTTAAGTTCATGAATTTGATGGCTTCGCGTTTTGAATCTTAACAGTAGACAAGGATAAAATCAATGCTATATGGGAGCAACTGAACGCAAAAGGTTCGACTCCCACGGTAGGGCGCAATGCGGGTGTTCCTGCCTTCGGAGTTGCTTCGAGACCTGTGAAGTCAGGAGAAACTGCTACCAAGTC
Source organism: Asterella californica (assembly GCA_036924285.1). Taxonomy (NCBI): domain Eukaryota; kingdom Viridiplantae; phylum Streptophyta; class Marchantiopsida; order Marchantiales; family Aytoniaceae; genus Asterella; species Asterella californica. The sequence continues at coordinate 4,081,182 of JAYKYS010000013.1, forward strand.
CACCAAAGCCGTGCCGGTGTGTTTCATGACTAGCCTATAGGTCCATTGAATCTTCTTACGTGTTCGCGAGTTGTAGCTTAGAGGGACGCATTAGCTGTATTCTCTGATTTTTTCATATTTCGTTCCAGTTTTGGGCTGCGGACGGAAGGATCAAGCTCAGGCCGATAATGTCCCTCGAGGACGTGGCACGTTTAGACCTTGCCCTCCGTTCCCTCCACCTCCAGAAGGCGGTTCCTTATCCTTCACCTTGGTGGCTGGTAGCACTCTGTATCAGAAGAGTACGGGGAAATGCTCAAGAGCTGCAGGTTCGATGACTTTCAGAACTTCCACACAGTTGGAACTCGGAACTGTTTTAGGGATAATGGCGATCGAAACAACATATTTCATATTTTTCTTTATCTTATGGTGGAATCTTAGATGTGACTCTGTTCCTCCCAAGTACCCCGTACAGTAACTTGTGTCTGATGTCTTGCAACGATGGTAGTGAAGTGAACCAGGTTCTTGCAGGTAACCAGTTCTGCCCACCATCGTCATCATGATCACAAGCCTACGACCAGAACGTGCTGCGCTTCGCTGATGTCTCGACTGTCAAGTACGGTAGGAGTGCCTGTTGGGAAACTTTCTGACAGCTAGAGCTTTCAGTTTTTGGCATGAACCGCACTCCTTTCTGTCAGTTGAACACTCATAAGAAGTTGCATTGTGGCTCCTGCTGTTCTTACCGCTTGCGAGAACAGGCAAGAGTAACAGGACCTGGGGGTATGAGTGTTGCCTGTAGTCTGACCCAGGGTCATTTTCCTTTGGTAACGGAAGTTCAGAATGGATTTGTAGCCCAAGAGCTTAGATGCATAACTCGCAAGATGCATAACTATGCATCTTAGCTCTTGAGCGCCAGTTTGTCCCTTCTGTTGTTATACATTCGTTCGAACTCATCAAATATATACGATGAAGGGGGGAGTCTTCCGACTAACCAGATCTATAACCATGAAGACTTTGAAGCTTACGTCGCCTTGGCTTCTTCTCTACTTGCACATCATATCGTGGGACAAGTCCCCATCGCTGCTGTAGAAGCCGATGAATCGATGTCAGAGAGCACCGGTTCTATATCCAATGATGTCAAGCGTGCTCCCGCGGTGTCTGCAGTGTTCTAAGCCTATGTGCTACGAAACGTTGAGAGTTGCGTTCAAGGACGACGAGACTTCGCGCTTGGAGAAAAAGCACGGTATGGATGCATTCGGTCCCCAGTTTGCAAGACGCGAGTGATAAGACACTGCCTCTGTACAGACTCTACTACAGAGAGCATTGGCGCATGCGGAAGTTAAGAGTTGTTGCTGTCACGACGATATACGAAGTTGCTGTCATGATGGGGAATCATTATGCAGGAAATGTTCATTCTGTGCAGGTAAAGGAGCGAAGTACTTCGCTGACAACTCTGTAGAAAGCCAGTAGATTACTTTCCAGTCATGTGGTCACATATCATGAGTTTGCTGGGTTGTTCGTTGCCGGTGTCATCTCCGAACTACAGGGTTACAAGAATCCAGATAGCAGTAAAGAGCTGTAGCAAGGTCTCTCACTCTTATCTTTACAGACAAAAAGGTACAAGTAGCTAGGGAAACAGGGGACCGAAATGGGAAGACTGGACATATAGTCAATCAGATTCTGGTGTAATATTTCCTCTCACTTTTACTGCTTCCGGGGGATCTGCTAGCCCGTTTATCAACGATCCAGAATAACTAAAGAGATCCAAAGGGAGAGTCCCAGATGGTTCTTATTACGGAATTTATCGAATGTGTTAAACTCGTATGACTCGATCGAGGAGTCGGACCTGTAGAATGCTGGATGATGGAGTGATTCAAATATAGAAGAGGTGGGTCCACCAACTCGCAGAACCATCGCATCACAACATGAGGATCTTGATGGACAAGCACATGAATTCCACAATCGTATCGGGAGAACGGAACTTGAGATTTATAGCCGAGGCTCCGCTAGGCGAGTCAAGTTCGAGTTGTGAACAAGAATATCCTACCTGGCGAATGTGAGCTGACCACGTTGATGCACTCTATCCATGTCTCAGCCATTTGCAACCACGAGCGTGTTGCGTCTCTCGTAGCTTGTGACTTGGCATGGATGCGTTCGGTAGAGCTTGAACTTTCGACAGGTGGGCTAAGCGAGTCCTTTCACTCAAATTTTGAGATAGAGTTCCCTCGGAGGTGTAGCTAGGTGCTACCTCAGATTTGTGCAATCCGTGGCTGGTTCTAATCCGGTGGTTCGGGTGAAAGAAAACGTTCGTGTTTCTGGAATTCAGTTGATGGTCTGACCGCCAGTTAACCGGAGAACGAAGAATCATCGTCCAAACTTTGGTGTCCAAACTTTAGTGTCGAATGGGCGCGTATTCTGTCTGCCGTTCATAATTTATTTCTTGAAGAGGATAACTTCAGTCTAATATAGCTTATTTACACTTATCGCGAAGGTAAGACATACAGACATAATCCGTTTGATTTGGATATCAGAATGCATGCACATCCACATGTCACTGAATCCGTGCATTTGACAGACAGCTTCTGCGTTTTTCCGTATGTGTGGATTGTCAGGTTTACTCGTGGGGTAGAACTCCGCGACATCGCAGCGGAAGGGACGAGATTGAATGTAGTTTAGTTGAGAAATAATTGGGTGCCGCGTGGGAGAGATTGATTGAGGATCGATTGCGGAGAGACGATCTCAGTAGGTTAGCCGCAGGATGATATTTTGAGTGATCCAACGGTAAGCTTGTAATGTTATCAGTGTAGTGCCCATCGCCGACAGGTTGAGAAGGGAGGAAGGGTGGATAGGCGCGGAGTCACTGGCAGCTGGAAGTAAGAAAGGGCCCTGCTAGTGGCATTTTGCAACGGACTTCCTTTAGCAGAAACAGCAGCAGCGGTGAATATGCCAACGTGCGTGGCCGGGGCACAGTGTATTTCAACAGCAAATCCAGCACTTCGCAGGGCGCACGTGCCCTCGGAGAAATGTAATGTCAGTTTTGCTGGTTTAGGTGTGGAGCAGCTCAGAAGGTGGAAGAAGTTCTCACAAGCTGCGCGTCAGTGTAGACTGGAATCTGCTCGATGGAGTAAATCCAGCACCGGAAAGCAGAGGAGATTTAGTCGAGTTCGAGGAATGGCGGACGAGGAAGGAACCAGCAGCACCGAGAAGAGTTCTGCAGCGGCAGCGGAGGTGGATAGCTCCATGAGCACTGGAACGAGCACGAGCAATTCCGTTGGGAACAAAAAGGCTGCCGTCAGAGCGGAAGTTGAAAGAGGCCGAAACACTGCGATTTTAACTGGTGCAATTTCTGTGTTGCTTGGAGTTGGCTACCTCGTCCTCGTTCAACTCCTGGACACTCGTGGAATAGAGCTCATACCACCTCCTCCAGAAGCTTTCGATCCTTAGGCAGGTCTTGCATAGAGGTACTGTAGTACCATCGTAAAACGTGATGCCCTTGTAAGTTTTACGCAAAAGTTATCCTTTGATTGTGTTTCCTGTTAGACTGTCAGTTATTCAGTCAGCTGTCATATCATTCGTGTTGTACAGAATGATATGGGCTCCTAAAGGGGATTGACGTTCCGATTCAAGCTGCAAAAGGCACCTGGTAAACGCAATCAATCCAAGAATGGTTGCAGTATTAGCTGGTTTGGAGTCCCCGTGGATCCGTTCACGACTTTATCGAGTGACAAGTCGGGAAGAACGTTGATGCCATCGCTGCGCTAATTTTGCAATGCAAAAGAACGGATGGCGCATCCGAGACACAGGTAACCTGCAGCTGCCGCGAGAAATATGGACAGCTTGTCAAAACAAGATGTATATGATTCGTTCGGGAGTATGACAGTTCAGCTAAGGATCAAGAACCACGCTCATAGTTCTTGAACCTTAGAGAGTAGAACAACCCAATGAAACAAGATGTCTATGCTGGTATACGCCGGTCTAGTGATTAGCAGCGCTAAATTGGCTAATTCTTTTAATTCAAGTTCTTTCTTAACAGGAATCAAGATCTTCGGGATGTGTAGCCCACTGCACATTCCCAGTAACAGGACAACCCCGTATAAGAAGAGTATAAGAACAGCAAGAAGAGTATAAGAAGGACCCGAACCAAAACCCCAAATAGAAGGAGAGCCGAAGGTAGACCGTAAACTGTTAACAACCTAAGTAAGTGGCAGAACGTGGGAGACGCAACAAGAAATGAGTAAAAAACCTAGAAGTCCTAATAGGCTTTCCAAGGACGGACAGCCTGATCAAAAAGTGGCGAAGACTGGCCGCTCGGCTACAGTAGTGTGATGTGCAATCCAATCGCGCTCAATTCAAAGAAGTTCCGCGAGTGCGTACTTACATAACAAAACTCAGTTCCTGTCTCGTTTACGTCTCCCTATTCAAACTGCTAGCCTCGAGTTGAGATTGGTCTGTCGTGGCGGGGCGCGTGGGATCACGTTCTTCCGCTGCGGGCAAGACGTGTGAGCTCGTAGTTAATAACCAGCATTCTTGCACATTGCAGAGTACTGCAAGCTCTCCTGGGAAGTGAGAGTAAAAGAACGCATCCAGCAAATTCCAACACCAGAGAAATAACGGAATGATCAATCGTCAGAGTGTACCTTTGGCTCGACCGTTTAGGATCTGAATTACAGACCCAAGCATATTGGCCGGGTATTGCCACGACAACAGCACGCTTCTTCGTGACGGGTTGGCTGAATGCGGGCGCCGTAGGAGCGGCCAGGTGTGTGAAAAGCTTACTGTTGGAATCATCAACCTGGTGTGACCCTGATCTCCTATGCCCGGCTCCAAGTACGTGGGAGTCCCAGGGCACGGCGCGTGGTTCAGACTGAAGGTGGCAAAGGATAGCCCGACTCTGCAAGGGTGAGGTAACGCGGAACGGTGTCCCGTTGAATCGCGCACAGTCTAGGTGTCTCGCGTCTCGCATCTGGACTATGGAAGCGGAACCTCATGGCGCAGAAGTCTCAAGCAAAGCTGCGCACCTTATAAAAGGCAAGTCACGATTCTTGTGTGATCATCATTCAGGAATATCACCACCGTGAGTGGGAGCGTGTGACTGTACAGAAACGATTGGCGATATTTCTTGAATTTCTTTTTCCTTTTGTGGACAGTAAAGCGAAAATGGGACTGTAGCACAGTCCGTTCGCCATTTCGTTCTAGAACGAGGAGGAAACGCTAAAGGTTTCTTCAGCAAGTTCGAGTTTTTCCTATAGAGAACCTTCTCTCGAAGGAAGGGAGCAAGTTGTAGATAGGCTTCTCGAGTGATTTCTGCCGCCTGCTTCCAGAAAGGCAGAGTGTAAATATATTGAGGCATTTTTTAAGCGGTTGTTGTAGAGGTCGCAGTGTCTCGTTCTTGTCTCTGTTTTTCTTCTCTTAGGTGAAGATTTTGAGTCCGGCCGGTGGTTCTGAATGGCGACTTTAGGGAATTCGGTGGGTACTTTAGTGATTGGTGGAATCCCGCAGTTGCCCGCCTCGAGGGATGTGCAGTCTCGTGGCGGTTGTAGAATAGTGAATGATGCGGCTGCTAGAGTGGATTCGTCGTCTGGAACTTTCTCTCGATCGAGGGGCATCAGTTTGGTGAGAAAAGCGCCTTCGAAGCGAAGGACCGTGGTTTCTTTTGAGTCAATTCGGTGCTCCGGTGTGGAGCATGCTAAAGCGTCGGGGAGAGCCTCGTTTAGATCGCCTGCTGCTGTGGAAGGAAACTCTCTAGGGCAGATTCAGAGAAGTAAAAGTGGTCTCAACGCCCTCTCCGACGAGGTCGATGCCATTGCTCAGGATATTATGCAGGATATTTCCGGTCTTGCGGAGCTAGACATGGCGCGGCCTCAGCAGATAGTTCAGGGATTTTCTGAAAACACCTTTGAAGGTTCTCTTGCTATGGATTTGAGTCGCTCCGGACCAGGAGGTGCTGGCTCTGAAGTACTCGCGGTATCCGTTTCCATGTATCAACCCAAGTACGTGTGGTTTGCCAAAACTGCGGAAGAGGAAAATGTTATCATCGACAGGTTTATAAACGCTACTATAGTCGGTTCTGCTGGAGTGTTTGCACTGACAAAGATGTTTACGATCGACCATGAGTACTGGCATGTAAGTGATGCTCTACCCCTGTATTCGTGTAGAGAATTCCTTGACAGAAAAATAGTGTGCACTGTGGCCAATGCGTAGACTTCTGTTTCGCAAATGCTTTCATCCAAAACTTCTAAGTGGAGACCAGAAGAAGTGACCATCAGGAGCGTAGCTGGTTTCCGAGGCTCTGGAGGTGTGCTTGACTTTGACAGTTCCTGATGTTGCAACTCTCGCAGGGTTGGACTTTACTTGAAATCATAAGATACGCTCCAATACACAATTGGTTTGCCTATGAGGAGCTTCTGCAAACTCATCCGGTGTTGGCGAAAATGGCAATCAGTGGCACCGTTTACTCCTTGGGCGATTGGATTGCTCAGGTAGGTTTCTTCCGTTTCCTCGTGGCACACACTTTTGATGCCTTGGATTGTAGGTGCCAAAACTCTTTAAATGAACGCTTTGCCGGAGTCAGTTATGCCCCGTGGATTACGTTACCGATTGTGTTTTCTCCTGTGCTGCAGTGCTTCGAGGGCAAAGGACCCTTGGAGTTCAATAGAACCCGAATGCTGAGATCTGGCCTGGTCGGATTTGGCTTGCATGGATCTTTATCGCACTTCTACTATCACTTCTGTGAGGTGAGTATTCGTATAGGCGTTTATGGTTCTTTTACTTCTGTACTATAATAGTATTCATTGCTCGACATGACAGACACAGAGATGGGAGGGCCGTTGCTGTTTGCTAACGTCCTACTTGGGTTATTGTGCAGTGGTTATTTCCTTTCCAGGGATGGTGGGTGGTTCCACTGAAGGTTGCCTTCGATCAGACCATCTGGTCTGGTATCTGGAATAGTATTTATTTTATTATGGTTGGACTACTACGGTTTGAATCGCCACAAAACATTGTGAAGGAGCTAAGGGACACATTTTTCCCTCTTTTGACGGTAAGTTAGCGAAGGGTCACCGGTTTCTCTTGAAGGGGTGTCGTAGTGAGTTGAAAATGAGGATCTTCTCAGTTGTACACTCGTCGAACTGCGATACCTCATTTTCTAGTCCTACTAATTTAACCACCTGGATTCTGGTGTCTTCCAGGCTGGTTGGAAGTTGTGGCCATTTGCACATATAATCACGTATGGGTTTGTACCGGTGGAGCAGCGTCTTCTCTGGGTGGATATGGTGGAAATTTTGTGGGTGACGATTTTAGCCATGTAAGTATCAATGGCAGATACATGACACCTAGATACATGACACCTTTGACAGAAAGACAAATTGCTTTCATCAGTGGTACGTCTTCGGAGTCAGCTTCCAGCTCATCTGTGTGTGCGAATGGAGAACTTGTTTGCTGACAAATGGTTCGTGCGTGACTGCAGGTATTCGAATCAAAATTCCGAAGCTAGGTTGGCAGAAGCTGAGACGAAGGTAGCATTGAAAGACGCCATCGCCGCAACAAGTTTTGTTGATGAAGTTTCATCGGCCTCAGTTAGGGACGAGAGTTCGTCGTCGTGAGGGTATGCCCCAGAGACTTGAAGAGTAGTCTCTGCGATGGTATGTACCAATTTTTTCCTGTACTAAATAAGCAGGTGTACCATGGAGGCGAGATTGTTACACACTGAAGAACCAGAGGTTCACAATCGGCGTATTCGGAGAACGACATGTACAGTAGATTGCGACGAGTATGCATCACATTGATGTTCGGCTCTCAGTTGGATTAGTGATGGAGAATTTTGTACAACGGAATGTAGTAATATAAATTGGTCTTTGCGATTCCAACTTGTTCAAAAAGACGAGTTGCAATTGTTTGTGTGTTCAAGAGACTTTATTCCTTATACTAGTAGAAGCCGGCGAACAGTCAGTGCTCTTCCCTCCTTACGTAAACTTCCCCTTGTGAACTCTAGGACAGTACGTTGTGCCTCAAGTCGTGACAGCGAGCAGGAGTAATGTAATGAGTTCTGGCTCCGCTCCTTTACGAGAAGTGAGAGGTTGTAGTTAAGAAAGGCGGAAGGTTTTAACTGGAGGAGATTCGGGCCCGCCGTCTGTTACCATCTCAAATTGTGGCTCGCATTGTGTACTCCTGAAGTAAAGGAAACGCATTCCTTGTCGACTTCTAGTGATCTCGATTGTGCGACTCTACTGGTCGTTTGTCACCCAAGATTCTACTATGTGGTTAAATGTTTTATGGACACAACAGGGAGATTCTGTGTTGATGACTTCGGCGCCATGTAGCTCTCCAAGTGTTTCTTGGACGACCTCCTTCGGAACATGCTTAATATGAGGAAGTGCTCGGATATGTCCACTCTGCTGCAGGAAGCGGAATATTGATCATTGTTCTGCGCTTGCGCCAAGGGAAAGCAGGACTTGGGACCTGCCAGCAGCAGATATGTTTGTTACTGGAGCTGTAAAGAATTCGAAACAGAGGTAAAGGTAGGAGAGCAGTAAGGAGCGATTTTGTTGCGAGTTTCGGATGTTTCAACAGGGAAGACCCATTCTACGTCGTAAAGCAACAATCTTCGTCGTGTCGATAGTGGTCAGGCGAGAAGTTCCTCAACATTTTACGTAGCAGATACTTTGTCCTCCAAAGCGAACCTCTCAGAGTTATCACGCTAGTTTGTGTTATATCCGTCAGATTACTGTCCGCTTTCTGTAATGCATTATAGATTTAGACAGTCTTCTAGGATTCACATGATTTCCTGCTTGGGAGGATCTACCTTACAACTTTAGCGTGTACTGTCCATTTGATAAGGATGTTCATTGGCCAGATGCTGGCCTTGAACGTCAAAGGCCCCACTGCCACCGCAGTGCACGAAAAGAATGTACAACTTTCCATAGTGCACCGAGTACCGAAGAATATGTTTATCCTCGGGGCTTCGCTAGCAAGTTCAGGTCTAAAAGTGAAGGCGAGTATATGGCTAAAGTTCGTGCCGGAAAAGTCGAGAGGAGGTAGACTAGGATATTATCCACTCTGTGAGCTTGCTTATCATTTGCCTCATCCTCATCAATTTGTTACCTGGCATGCTCACTTTGTTAATTAGAATCTTTCCTACAAATAGTATAATGTAAACCTAGTTTATATTTGTAGTTAAATATGAAATCGGTATTAACGTGAATTATATGCAGAAAAGATTCCAAATCCGAGATAACAAGAACTCGAATTTGTAGTTTTGTTCGTATGTGTTGGATGTCTCCGTAATTCTCATTAGGTTATTATTTTCATTATTATTATACAAAAATAGTGAAAATTCAGATTGCAAATTAGATTTATATAATTTCTAGTAACGAGAAGTAAACAGACGTTCGCCGAAGGTGGAGATGTTTTCTCTTTTACAAACGGAAATTATGTTACTACGTTGCTTACTTATGCTCAGTTTATTACTTAGCTTCTCATTTCTTCCATTTGACGATGAAAGACGACAACATCTTTAACTTATTATGCTTCGGAACAAACATTATTTACATCTAATTTTAATTTTAGTAAAAGTACTAATATTTATTTGATACTAGGTGTGCGAATTTGCTTTATGTTGTAGTTTCAAGAATGCGTGTGCGTGTTTACTTTATAGGTTATGTCTGATCTATCTGTAGTTCTCTTCTCCATCTAACTAACTTTTACTTTTATGAAATAACTAAAAATTAAAATCAATTAAAATATTTACCTAATGTTTATATTTTCCAGTAACAAAACACCAAAAACAATTTCGCAAAGAAGGTTGAGCATGTTTATTATATGCTTTGCAATTCATGATGGAGCATCCCCAGCGGGCTAGCTAAACGCTATATCGTAGACAAGCCTGCATAATGAAGATGGAGAAGGTGGCAGGATTAATTCATTCCCTAAGGGAAAAGTTAAGTAATAAATCAAATCACTCAAAATCTAATGATTATCAGGTATCAGGTCTTTTGGCTTTATGGTTTCAGCAGCGCGTGCTAAGGTTTTGTACTTATTAGTTTTCTCTAGACTCATCGCAATTTGTGATTATGATAACTTTTAATATATATAAAATAATTCAAAAATAATTTAGTCTAAATATAAATTTAATATATAAATTTTTATGTATAATAAAAAATATATGATAAATTTAATATTTATAAAAATAATTTAAATTTAAATTTATTTTAAATATTTATTCAACATATAAATTTTTCTCTATAACCTAAAGAAAACATCTCTAACAGATGTGAGAAAAACTTGAAAAGATATAAAAGTAATCACTGAGTCCGTCTCACTCTCAGAAATCAATCCATTCTTGTCCTTTTTCTGCTTATCCTTGGCTAGTCCGTTTGGGATGCATATCATATTTGTTTTGAAATTTGATAATTCTCATCGTTTTATAGCATACGGTAATTTACAACAGGCTTGCCAAACACAATACTCAAAAGTAGCGATCGCCAAATGATCCAATCATTCAGCAATCTGATTTGGGAAGTTTAGCTTCAAACTTTACAGTCTCATCAGTCAAATAGAAATTATTCATCCAAAGTGCCGTGTTTAACACAGACCTGGAAAAGTACAAGCGTGATAACAAGGGAAAAATGAAGAAAGTGGATTGGTTGTGTGGTGGGATGGATTCGGAGAGTTTCTTTCGAAGGCTTCTGAATTTTTGCGTGATGGTCACTTGTACTACAATTTTTGTTTTGTTACTGATATATATAAGGTTATAAATTAAATTCATATTTTTACTTAAACTTGCTGTGTAAGTGTTAAGTGATAACGAATGAAAATTCACACTTAAAAATTCCAAACATAACTCATAAGTAGAGCACACTAGAACGCTCTTTTGCAAGTTATTTTTCTACTCTAATCTTACTTTTTATAGTCAAATATTTGTAGATTTCTCTTCACTAAATACACATAATCACATTTTACATCTTTTGTTTAAATTTACAATCAGGAAGCATTACAGTGAGGAATTTAGATAAGCAAGTGCGTGATTATAACAAGGTTTTACTGTATACAATCCATCCGTGCCTCTCCTTGTTTTGGGAAGTCGGATGTCGGACGCTCTTCCAGTGGAAAGAAAGTCATGTGGTGTCATCAGCCACACATTGTATGAAAGAATATATATGCATCCAAAGTGCCCTTTTTGGCTGAGAGAAGAAAAACGACAAACCTCTAAACAAATGATGAGATTATCATGAAAGATTGATTGAAAATTAATTTCAAAAATAAATAATAAAAAAGACATCGAAACATGCGTATACTTACAGAGAATATTGGTGTTCGTTTGGATTTTGAGAGAACATAAAGAAGGTGGATTTTCATCAGTCAAAATTATCTAAATTTAAATTCCATACTGATTCATTCGATTTCATGTTGTCACTGCAGTTACTGAAAACCCATAAGCAACACTTCCATAATGAACCTCCTTCTGGTATTAAACTTTGTGCTTTTCACGAATAATAATACTTTTAATTTTCTAGCTTTAATTTATAGCCTAACGTTTTCAAAAAAAAAATTAAGACATTAATTAAAAACCATGTATATTCTTTCTTTTTTTTTAACTTGGAAAAAGATGAATATGCATTCTTGATAATATCATCTTCTCTACAAGGATGCATATTATTCACCTCCTCCATCTATTATGGGTGCACATTACTTTATGAGTTTACTTTTCTCGTAAGAAAGGTTAATTAATTTATTAATATAATTAATTAAAAAATATTCTATTCGTCCAGCCCGTTTTCTCCTATGATAGAGTTCGCTTTTTTTCCCCACAGTCCCTATTTGAGAAAAATCTGAATTTAATATATTAAATTTAGATACTTAAATTTAATCATTCTGATTTAGGAGATTGAAATTTTGTACAGTGACACAAAAAGTACTACAAACCTTTTCTTTTCTTACTGCAAAAGAAATCTTTGTTTTTCAAGACAAAACTTTTGCTGTCATATATACTACCAGCTTCCTCTGCGCACTTCCGCCTTATTCTGCCAAGAATTTCTGTCCCTGAAATGCATATTTTTTTCACTGGAGTGATCAGGTAAGTGTGAGTGAAAAACCGAAAGTTATCTGATTTTCTGTGACTGAGAACAGTGGATTTTTGTTTATATATGAATACATTCGAAGTTATAAGTTTACAAGCGGGTGATTTCTGGCAAGTTGAACATATTTTCGTATTTTTATCTAGTGATTTAGAATTATTTCCGATTCGGAGACAAAAAGGAATGGAATTTTGCGTTATTTTGCTGAAATGCATCTGCCGAACTACATTTTTTTCCCCATCACTAGCTCCATTTATCAGAAATATGAGAGGGACAAATCTGTAATTTCATGCTTGAATGTAAAAGGCATCCACTGATCCTTTCAAGACTTATGATAAACTGAAGAAAGTTGCTAACTCTCCATCGGAGATTGATCCCATAAGATCTCTCCATTTGTCTGACAAGTTATTCAGAATAGCCCCATTCTGGATCCCTTCAGACGTTTCGTATCGAGCTAAATCCAGTCGCCGTGTAGGAGGAGAAATTGTCGGTACAAGTAGAACAAACCTCACCCTCCTTTCGTCATCATTTTGTATCCAACAAAATCTTCCACTCCTCTATTTGCATTTCTCAGTCGTGAAAACACGTTTCTAAGCACAGGAGCAAAAACCATAACACTCTGAGCGTTCCAGTAAAGCTACTGTAGTGAGTCAAGAGCAGTAGCATACATTTGGGCGCTTTTACACTCATCTCTTACGCACTAATTCGGATGCCAGTCTGCAGACCATGTTAACTGTCCAGAGGGAAGCACTAAGACCACAACTTGCACCTGTCACCATGAAGTGGAACCAACTTCAAAAACTCTTCCACTTGTGGGCTTGATTGCCTTTGCTGTGCTTGAATGATTCGTTTTCGCCGATGGCATCCGGAACTGCAAGACAGCCTCTGAGCTGTACTTCGAACTTCTTCAACTATCAATAATACAAGCTTCTAAACTTCACTTTACGACCCCTACAAAACTTCTACAGGTTATTTGCATCCTCCAGGGGCCCACCCTTCCGTGCCGGGAGATGCGTTGTAGCTCTGGTGGTCAAACTTGTCTAAATCTTGACATTCGAGCGGGCAGATTGGTTTGTGCCCATTCTTCACGAGTAAGTTTCAAATCACTTCTGTTTGGCGCGACATTTCATGTGCCGGTCCAATCAAGCTCCCCCTAGCTCCATTGATTATGGGACTCTGCCCGTGACCCTTTGTACAGCAGCTTTGATTCCATCTCTGTCTAGGCTGGTATTCAAATGCACTTCCTGCACCTGCATGAAAGAATCCACAATGGTAGCTCTCAGTCATTTTGATCGGTAAGCTACTGAGAAAACATAACGCAGTATACAGCTTTGACTCTGTGGTCTATGTACGTAATAACGGAATAAAAGGTTGACCTACTGCCTTCCGATCTGCATCTAAGCATGAAAATCAAACGATGCTTCCCCAGAGCAGTCCATCATCACACATCGCATGTACCACACATTCTCCTCGTCGTTTTAACTTGCGAGGCCCTGACGGAGGATTCTATATAGACATATTTTCACGGATAAGGCAAAAGCCAAGTGAGTTCGAGGGGCTTACCTGTCTACCAGCTCGAGCTAGAAGAGTAAACTTTCCGTCTTCCACCGACGCCTGCAAGTAGAGGTCCAAGAGAAGTTAAGTCATACGGTACTTCTAACGCGTAAAGACACGTGAAATCAGATCAATTCTCCTCATCAAGTACAGTTTTTCTGTCTGCTACGACGAACGACTTTTTGAACTGAATGTCAAAGATGTGGACGTAAGGGTTAATACGTTAGACAGCCAAAGCTCCAGATCTTGTGAGACGACTCGTCTTTCTAAAGCTTGCCGGCCCAGCGTGACTCCAGTGATCCTGCAGACCAAGACACCCGGATTAGAACTTTCTTGGTAATCTGATGTAGGGTCAGGAGGCCAAAGGCTGCTTCCACGCATGGAGAGCCCCTCGTTTTCCACCTCTCTGTCACGATTATTCCACGTTCGGGCCAAGTTTGCCCAACTGTGGGCATGGTAAAACACGTCAAACTTGCGCCTGATCTTCCACGAACTCTGAACAGGTTCCTGATTTCCTGATTGAAATTCTGAACTGACCCTAATATTTCTGACTCACCCCTCCTCCTGAAGGATGAAATCGACAATTTGTTCAAGTCCAGGTAAAGGTGACTCGATCGTTTCCGCATCAGAACTTAACGTGTCTGCAAGGGGAGTGTCTTCCTGTTGATGCAGCAAACACCGATGAATCAGTAGGAAAAGAGCAGCGGAGTGTTCTAGAAGTACACGGTAAGTTGCGCTTAAGTGAAACTAGATATGCGGCACAAGAAGCCGCCTTCACCTCATAAGCAGCACTAACACCAGAAGAAATGGAAGAGCAACTGTTTAAGTTACGGGTTTGCTTACTTGGGGTTCCACGGGCATAAGTGTATCAAGAGTCTCCAACAAGGGATCCGCTTGCAGCTGCTTAACAGAAAGTGCTAGTTTCAACTTTTCCCTGCCAAGAATGTTATAAGCACTTGGTAAACTGAAGACACATAGCAGAAGAAACACCAACAAGATTTTGAGATTTTGCAGGTCCACTCAGAAATTTGCAGGTCTAGCTTGCAACAGGTGACTCAGTTTACTGGCGGCACATGCTGATATGCTCTCTGAAAATGCAGAGCATTTAGGAATTCGGCATTTGGAAACTAACCGATCGACTTGAACAACCTTCACTCTGACTTCTTGACCTCCTTCGACGAAGTCTCCGGGAAAGGGCACTGGATCCCATGAAAGTTCCGAGACATGTACCAAGCCACTGACGGGATATGATCCTGGGATGGCAGACGACAGGCAGCGTGAAACTCAATATCCGATCAGGAAAGACACTTGCTCCAGACCAAATAGTCTTCTATCTGCTGTCTGTTGACGTGCTGAAGTGTAGAGAGAATTTCTACAGAACGCCACTTGCATTATACACGATTTCATGTTGAGACAAAAGGAGAAAAACCCCTCCGTGGTACAGATGTAACTAAATGATAAGAAATATAAAATGTGTCCTCGATCTCCAAGCCCCTCGACTCGGAAATTTACTTATGGAAAAGTTCTAGTAAGGTGAGACAGCTCTCTGTGCCAGTTCCTTTTTTGGTCTAGAGTGCATGTCACATTTATCTTATGATCTGTGCGCAGATCTCTCGAAAGGGTAAGATTTTCAACCAGAAAATTTGATATCCATTAGATGAAGGGAGGAAGACTTACCATCAGGAAACTTCAAGTCAACAAATGCTCCGTAGTCAGTAACAGAGTTTACTCTCCCCTCATAGACATCTCCTTCCTTGATTTGCTGAATGCTCTCCACCAGCACGGCCTGCTTCTCAGATACGATCAATCTTCTCTCCTCTTCATTGCACTCAATTACCTGAGACAGGTGTAAATCACATGAGAAACATCGAACAGGAGGCTTGAGTAGATCCAGAATAAAACAACCTAATTCCTTTAACAATCAGGTGTACTGCTCGCCAAAAACCATCCTGATGCACCCTGCCGCCAGCCTGTGATTCGTCCTTGGCCCTAACGCAAAACATTCCTTTAACCAATCACCCAATTCCTCGATCCGAACTTAAAAGGGTTCTCCGAAGCTTGCAGAATTGAGTCCTCAGTTCGAATTTGATAATCACGCTCATCAGCGCGTATGTCCTGATATAAGGACATACTGGAACGGATGAGGGAGATCATACCTTTATGGTGACAAACTCTCCAACGAGTTCCTTCCCAGCTTCAGCAGAAGTTTTGGTTACGCCATCTGGATACAATGCAGGTGACAAATGCTCAACGCGTCAACCTTTCTGAACAATTCGGGTTTACATATATCCTAGACACGAGATCAAGGAAAAGTTTTCACTCAGCTGTGCACTTAAGATGACACCCTATCAACTATCATTGTGTTTATCCAGCTCTCTGGGAATGAGCTGTCAGCAAATTTTCCTTAGGCTACCAACAGTGTAGTTAGAAGAACTTCTGGAATTACTCTTTCCAATAGCACGCCAGTTCTAAAAATGTACAGCGTAATTAAAAGTCTAAGCAGATGAGTCGGAAGATATGCGATAATCCGGCGAATCAGAGATGAGCAACGAGTCGCTGAACTTAATTCGCAAAGACGGTCATCCACAGCAATCGGGCACACGCCCCTCACCACTTTGGTAAGTATCTCAGATGTTACGTGACACGCTGAAGATCAACCACATCGCTCGTTCGTAGACGAACTATACTCTACTCGGCGGTGATCTTATAAAAGCCTAATCCTCTCCTCAGATATGCAAATCTCTCTACCCCTCGACCGTCAGCAGAATTACCAGTTTCGTGTTTTAACATGACAGAATTGAACTGCCCTGTAACCGGATGTTTCATTTAACTTCAAAAACGCGACTTCATTGACGTAAATGGATCTTCCCACATAATGTCCTACACTACACCCCGAAGTCTGATTTTTTTTCCACATTCCCAGTTTACCACGGACTGAAGGTTAACTGAGGTTGAAACTAACATTTCGCACGTGCCTGACACACAACTGGAGACGGTTCCTTCTTAAAGCAGCACAGATATCGTTTTCACTGTGAGCGCAAAGAGGGAGAGAGCACCAAAGAGCATGTAGAGAGCAGACCTTGTGAGAACCTTTGGATGTTCTCACAAGGTCGACGATCAGGGACCTTTTGTCAAGCGGGCGGAATTTAGTTGCGAAAATGGCAAGAATCCCTGAAGCCCATTGATGCGCACTAGAATGCCACCACTGTTGCAAGCATCCACTCTCCCTTTGTGCAAGGTCCCGGTCTCCTTCAACTTCTCAGCCTTCTTCCAGTCGGCCGCTCTCTGAAACACAGTCCTCAGCATCGTCAAATTTGGAGACATCCACAATTCACAGAATCACGCACCGAAATCAGCACAACAAGTATCAATTCAGTTGAAAGATGGAACTGAGCCTACTCGAGCTTGCTTGGCATCTTGGGATTCAGCGGTGCTCGGAGATGAAGCAGCGGCAGCACCATCCACTGCAGGAGCGGTCTTCTCAGCACTGGCTGACGCAATGGGTTGAAATCTTGGCGGAGGTCCCTCAGCCTTCAAACCCTTACACCGAAACAACCTCTTCCTACTCACTGTAGAATCCTGAGCTCGAGGAAAACAGCCCGAAGAAAGGCCCGAAAAATTCAACGCCAAAACGGGCGAAGCGAGCATCGAAACTTCACAGCAGCTGCTACTGCCAATTGCGTTCAAACTCGAAGTACAAGAGCTGCTGCTGCTGCTCCGCTCGAGAGAAACAGAGGGACACACGGAACAAGTCGCAGACAAAGCAGATGTCCACATTGTGCTGAATCTCAGTTTAGATGCCACTCACTCCAGTCAGAGGACTCCGTACTCTGTTCCTGGAAGAGGATGTTCCTACCTCCCTTCCGTCCTCGACTCACGCACTGACGAACAACCAAGAATCTACCGTAGTCTAGAGAATCCCAAACCTCGAGAAAGCTTCTAATGTACTACCGTGTACTCCATCCACCTGAGCGCCCCGCAATCTCTTGACTCTCTAAAGGCTCTGCGCATATCCGCTCCGAGTTACAGTGACTGATTCAAACGACCGCCACGTAAACTGGATTTGCAAAGACATATCAGAAGAACTTTGCCAAATCATCAAAGTAAGGAATCCAGCCAGCAGAGAATATTAAGGAGCGGCGGCCATGCCCGTCACCTACTCTGTAGAGTAAGATAGTTCGCTGACGATAGTAAAGAGTCTCTCTGTCTCCAAGAGCGAAGCTACACTACAGTAATAGATATACCCGATTGCGAGAGCTTGACTTTACTGCAGTCACTGCCTCCAACTGCATCAGCTCTTATACGGTATCAAGGATCTCTGGTCGCCCAATGAGTGGCCATGGAGCTCTGGCCTGGCGATCGCGGGATCCTGTCCGTCTAGACGTGCTTACAGTTCACAGGTGAGCGGAACTGACACGTGGCAGAGAGTTGTGGGTAAGTGTCTCACGGTCCCACTCCATGGATATGGTGGAGGAGCAACTCTGTGACGAGAAGACAGGAAGGGTGTGTGAAGGAGATGCAACGGAAAGGGAAGGGAAAGGCTGGGCAGGGGAGGTGAAGACAGTGTCTCCTGGGGGTGGTACTCTTGGCGATGGATGAATGGGTAGGAAATGAAGGCCATCAGCACTTGGAAGCGGAGCCAGCTGACAAGGAGTGCCACAAGCAAAGGAAGTGCGTGCTGAGGAGAGAAAAGGAGCGAGAAGTGGAGCTGATTTCGGAGCAAAAGGGAAGCGGATAAGAGTTTCTAAACTCTTCAGTGAGGGGAGGAGTGGTTGATCAAGTGGGAAGTGGAGGTGCTGAGATGGCAGGGTGGGCAGCCATGGTGAGCAAAGGAGCACTGTGCTCACGATTGGCTCCCTGTGACAGTCACGGAAGTAGTTATCAGAGTAGTGGGCACACATCAGAGGCTGTAAAAAATTTGAGCTCGTTGAGGCATTCGTCCAGAGCTTCGTTGAAGATGGGTAACAGCAGCAGTACTTCCGCTGCATTACAGATAAACATCAGAGGATCGTCTCAGCGGGGTCAGGCGGCAGCGAGCGTAGGAGCTCCTCCGGCGACTGAGGCCGAAGTGCCGGATGAAATGGTGGCTACAGGAGGTAGATGTGGGGTTCATGTAGGACAGATGTGTATACAAGGACTGAGAGAAGAGATGGAAGACGATATCGTTGTTCAGGATGGCCCGTTGGGATTCACCTACGCTGCTGTATTCGATGGGCACGCAGGCTTCTCCACTGCTGAATTTCTGAGGTGCGTGATCTTTGTCAGGGACAGCCATTACATTCCATTTCGGGTGCACAGAATCCTGGACATGAACCTGATAGCTGTACAGCAATTAGACAAACCTGAATCATAAATGCTTCGAAAGGGCTCGGGAACTGGAAGAATTTGAACTAGGGACAAACTGTTCGTCAGTAATCCAGTCGCAAACTAGAGCGCCGAGCAGACATGATTCTCATCATCTGTCACTGGAGCCTCCGTTCAAGTAGATATGCAGTCACCTTACCAAGGAAGAACGGCTGGAAATCTTTTTTGTGTCTGCGGGGTGATCAGGAGACACGGAAACTAGTTTCGCCAAGAAAGGAGCATGTTTCATATCTTTCATTGCATTGTCGTTTGAATTCCTTGAATTTGAGTCGGGTTCGGCTGGGGTTTCTGAGCAGCAGCGTTTGGGCGTTACGTAGGAGAATTTCTCAGAAGCTCAGCGGAATGCAAGAGAGAAACCACTCATTTGTTTAGCAGTCGGAGTCGGTCCTAAGTGGAGCCCTGGTATTTTTCAGTCATGGAAACGTATAGAAACTATAATCTTCGCTCTTGTCCTCTATGGCGAATGAGCGACTTCCGCCCTGCGCTTCGGAACGTCTATTGTTGGTGAGATCTCCAGAGTTCGGGTGTAATCTCTTCATTTGAGTGAGTGAGTGAGTGGGCTGTTCTCCAGGAATGAATTGTACAAGGATTGTGTGGACTGTCTGGAGGGGGGCACGCTACTGGAGACGGGTGATCAAAATGCGTTGAAAGAGGCGTTTGGTCGTGCATTTTTAGAAGCCGATGAACGTGTGATTAACTGGTGCGTGACCCTCGCCGCCCTTAGGTCTTCTCGATAAGCCAGACGGGGGACATAATCAAAGTTTGTCAATATTTCAGGCGCTTAGTTTGCCGGATTTGTTTGGTTCGATGTTAAAGATTATTGAATAGAGTTGCTGTGTCGATGATGAAAGGAAGTTCGTGCGGAATTATGATACGGAATGCGCTTTGAGAGCAGGTTAGAAACCAGCGCTGCCGAGAAGGAGAAAGAGTCGGGCTCGACGGCCACGGTTGCATTTGTGAGGAACGACATCGCAGCTATTGCCTATGTGGGGGATTCGCGTGCGGTAGGTAATGACTTTACTTGACAAGCTTGTCTTTCAAGCGCGGAAACCACGCCTCGGCTAATGAATTCATTTCATGTCTTCTTCATTGGACTGGACTGTTTTTACAGTCGGGTGTTTGTGACTCCCTCGAGGGCTTTTTCTGTTGGCCAAAGTTGAGTTTCCCGTTGAAAGGTGCAGGTTCTGTCACGAAATGGTAAAGCTGTGGAGCTCTCTGGAGACCATCGCCCCTTTGGTAACAGCAAAACTGCTCTGGCAGAGATAAGGCGCGTGAAGGAGGCAGGAGGATGGGTGGGGCCTCTACTCTCCCGTCGATTATGGCTGAGTTTCTGACCATAATTCAAACATGAGGTTTAAGAAGGCTGTTAGCTGCCTGGCACCACACTTTAAAGTCTCATATCTCGTACATCATCTCTGGATTCTCAGGTCAGCCATGGGAGACTCTGCGCCACGCTTTCTGTGTCACGTGCATTTGGGGACGTGGGTTTTAAAACGCAAAAGCAAAGGTCCGTCTAATCTGCATTGGACTGTGTACCCCACTTCTATCGCTTTCTTTTCTGGTCTTTCGGTTGTTGAGTTAGGAGGCCAGCAACTTGAACATGCGCTCTACTATCTGTTGGAGTTTCGTAACTGGACATGCGCTCTACTATCTGTTGGAGTTTCGTAATCTGTTCTTCCCACCGTAAGTCCTATACTGTAGCTGAAAGGAAAAGGCTAACATGTGCATGTTGTCATTTGTGGTCGTCTCATCACAGAATGCTCGACGAAGGAGTAAGAGACAGACGGTGGACGAAAGCTTTCACCGAAAAGTGAGTGAAGCTCTATTCTACTGGATAAAAATTGTAGATTTCCTGCCATAGGGTTGTTTTTCTCGGTTACTGCGTTTGTGTGATGTTCGCTTTTGCTTTTACTGCCATAGTTATACGTCGATTGTGAAGAACGGAAAGGAAGGGTGGGGTGGGGGAATTTTGTCGTGTAGCGTGTTTTGTCGTATTAACGGCCGGTTACTTGACGGACGGAGCGGCTGTGAAAGTAGGAAAGGAATTGGGTTAGATCCGGATTAATCGCTAACGCATGGCCCCGCAGCTCCATGTTACGTGATGTCTTGTTTTCAGCCGTGATTTGTAGGATGAGCATGTGTGAAAACCTCCAACTCGCTGATTGGTTTAAGATTTCTGTGCACCAACAGGCTGAAAATAGACGGTATTTGGTTAGATGCTACACCAGAAGTGAATAGAATAGAGTTGGAGAAAGAAGATGAATTCATCATCATTGCTTCAGATGGATTGTGGGATACTTTCAAAAGGTAATGGACCATCCTTTCGTAGTTGTTTACTTTCGAACGAAACTGAGGATGGTAGAGTTCAGAGAATGTTTACAGTAAACATTTGAGTATTAGTGTCGCTACTTACAAGCAGTCTCGTGCTTGTAAATTACCTTGAATGCTGGGATTTATAGTGCGTCGTTAGAATCTTTGTTATAGTCACTTATTTGATGGAACCTTTCGGGATTCTGAAATTCACTGCCGTATAGATCCATGCCTGATTCCCTTTACTTGTATAGATCTTGTATGTAATGATAGTGCAAGCCCTGAATTACTTACTTCTGTGCACAGCAATGACGCTGTTCAATACATAAGGAAGCAGCTAAAACAACATGGAGATCTGCAGGTATAGCAGCGACGCCTTTGTTGTGATAAGAGCTCCTGAATTTATCTATGCATGCAATTTTCTTGGCTTGAAGATGCGCTGAATGAAACCAGTGCTTTGCAGGCGTTTACAGTAAAACTTGTCCTCAGCTGTCTTGAATGATTCTCGTTTGTCGTTTCTTTTGGCCTTTCAGAAAGCCTGCGAAGCCATTGTGCAAGCCACTCTGGTACTTTCCTTGCCGTGATTATCTCACTTGCTGAACATGTTAGTTTTCTTGGTATAGAACTTTTCTCTATTTCTTAGATTAAAACGAATTCTACGTTTGGAATTCAAATGACTCCGTGATTGATTATCTCGTACAGTGTTCTAGTAGTTCGAGTCATTGAGGAAGTTCTTGATCTCTCTCGCAATTTGCGTTCTTTCCTACGTTCGAAGCCTGACGCAAACTGTACCTCTGCCGTGTAGGAGCGTCATGGGCAGGACAACATTAGTTGTATCATTCTTGACTTCGGGTAAGTCTACTTCACGTGATTCTCTCAGGATCTATGGAGTTGAATACTCCCCTGCCTTGTGAATCCTTTCCTTTTTGAAAAAGTAGCGGTGCGAGCAGAGAAGGATATTCTGCCATCGACCAAGAAGTAATCAAGCGTAAGATCTGCCAGCTGTGGGGTTTGAACCCACGCGTACTGATGCACAGACGATCTTAAGTCGTCCCCCTTAGACCACTCGGGCAAGCTGGCTCACCTGGCAAAATAGCCGGATAGACCCTTCTGATCGTATATCATTGTTACTGATCCTATATCATTGTTGTGACAACGATTTGTACATCACGTAGTAGAAACTGTAGCCTTGATCTTAACTACACTATAGAGTTTCTGCTACTGCGGTCGAACCACGAGGGCTTTCAACTTACGGGTAGCAGCAGCTACGTCCTTTCTACTTTCCTATTCCTATTCACTCTACGTGGAGGCTGGCCGCATCCGTCGTCGGCAACTTCAGTCGCGTGTGCATGGTAAACTGCGACGGACAGGAATAACTCGTGTGGTCAAGAGTTTCACTGACGAAGTACGCAGTTCAGCGTCTCACGTCGCGGTTGATTCGTATCTCGTGGTGAATCCTGATGTGCAGGAAGATATCGAAAGATGAAACGGCGCTACTACCATTCAAGTTTTGGTGAACGTAGAGAAACGTCGTGAATGTAAACATATCGCTGTCCTTCAGCTGCGCTATCTTCGGGCGAAAGATGGAGGACATTCTCCTGTTGAGATTTTTCCGCAGGCATGTCTGTCTCGCCGAGCAGGCGGCTGTGTACATTACAAATTCGCACCGCGTCCGCTAAATCGGTGCGGTGCCAGCATATATCATAAAAGTTCTTCTCACTCATCCTTTCCAGGGTAAAATAATACACAATATCAGTTCTTGCACAGTTTTTCAGTTTCTGCGGATCAGAAGTCTTACTTTGGATGCTTCAAGTAAGCTCTAAGTAAAGACGACGCCGAAATATCGCGTTCCCTCTAAACTTAGAAGGAAGCGGCATAGCAACCAGAATATATATTCTCGGGTTGCCTTTAAGTGTCGGAGTTGTGTATATTGTCCGTTGCATTAACTTGCATTAACTTGCATAACCAGACCCGAAGAAGAATTAGTGAGCTGCAAAATTGTGGAATTGAATGTGGAAAGAGGCGTTCGACTAAGGGCTCCTCCCACCAGGGGCCTTATTTCGCTCAAGGACCTTCCTCGTGAGTGTCAGTGGAGGCTCGGTAATAAGAGTCCTCTTCCCACTGCGATCGTTTCGACCAATATACGGATCTCTTCCCAATTTTTCGTAACAAAATGTTCTCATGGGTTTTCACGTGGATTATTGAATTTTCGTGCGAATAGATCAATAACGAGTTCACGTTACTGACGGTTTTGCGAGTTTCAAGTGCGATATCGCGCAGTGAGCATCTCAATTTTGACATCGCAACAGATCGATGGTGAGCTCGCACTATTGACGGTTTTGCGAGTTTCAAGTTTGATGTCTTGCGGCGAGCATCTTCAGTTTTGACAGTGTAAAATTTGAATCATTTTTTGTGGACATTTTAAACACCGGATCACCGGGCCAAGTAGACACTTTTGGCTCGAGAGGTCTGGATCTAAACTTGAGACGATTACATATTCTGCACGTCCGAAACTGTACATTGTGCATGAAGTCTCGGTGGATAACTGAAATCTGTTCATGAAGCATATACATTGTTCATTTGCATGTGGATGGCAAATACCCCATCTTCCCATCGTTGTCATTGTGTATTGTGGTGATCTCAGTGACTAATAGAGTTGTGTCTATGTATGTAGGAAACGACCCAATCAGAAGTGAAGTTCAGGTTTTGTTGGCTGGTATGATATTATCTCTCCTTCTCTTGCTACGAAATATCCTCGGGCAAACATGCACTTGGCGTAAGAAATATAGACGTTTTGGGTATTCTTCCAGTGCAACTCAAGAGGAACGTTTCAGAGATATGCTAAATTCATGAGTTTGCAGCTCAGTTCTTTGGGGTGTTGGGATTGGTGTTTGTCACCCAAAAGCCTGAGGTTCGCTGGTGGGTGAAGCATCGTAGTTCATTGTGGTTTGACAATTTTGTGATGAAAGTCTACGGCATGACAGATAGATAAGAACATTTTGAATGCCCAAGTCTATTTTCTTCTGGTTGGAGTGAACTCAGCCTACTTTGGAACGAATAGATATTAAATTCCGGAAGGCGGTGTACGTTCATGTCTATTTTGGGCATAGTTATTTACAGATTGACCCATGGGACCACATATTTCTTAATCGGAGAGACGTTTGGTGTTGGAAAAAGTTCGGTAAAGTATATAGTTGAAGACGGAGTGGAGGGTATTGTATATGTTTTGGGTCCTCGTTTCCTATCATGGCCTTCTGCAGAGATGATGCATAGGGTCAGTGAAGGTTTCAGACGTCTGGGTGGGTTGCCCAACTGCCAAGGGACAATTGATGGAACTCAAATACCACTCAAGGCACGTCCCTGGCGTGAGCTTATCACGAACTACTATAACAGAAAGGGGTTTTATTCGGTCCTAATGCATGATATTGTTGATCATGAGGGTGTATTTTTGAATATTTATTGTGGAATGCCCAGTTCGATGAACGACAAGCACTTGTTACGCAACTCATCGTTCTTTAAGCGATCTCTGGCTGGTGAGTACTTAGCTTCCCCTTGTATAAGGAAAAATGATGGGTATACATTGAACCCTTATCTATTGGAGGATTCTGGATATCAGTCACAGAGGTGGTTAGTCACTCCTTATAGCATATGACCTTCCAACAGTGGATCTAAAACTATATTCGACAATGCTCATGTTCGTTCTCGGATGGTGGTGGAGCAAGACTTTGGTCTTTGGAAGGGCAAGTGGTTAATACTAGACATGGGCATCATGAGCTCAGTAGATTGGGCTCTTAGTTTGGGTTGACGCCTGTTGCATCCTTCACAATATCTTGCTGAAGCGTTTTGACCAATCTCTACCTCTACTTCTGCACACTTGGAGCTACAGTTCCTTATAGAGGATGAACTACTGATGCGGCTTTAGAAGTCAAGGACCAACTATGCACTTATATGTGTCTTCGGGAAAGAATCGGTAAAGGTAACTCAGCTGGAAAATAAGTTTGATGATGAAATTAGTAGTTCATTCCAGTTTCTAGTTTCACATGCAACATGTCTTTCAGTCATAGCATCACCACCTACACTTCTTCTTTCTGACTCTGTTCTATTTGGTCCTTCTAGTTTATCTTTATAGTCAATTCTGGGTTACTGGCATGTGCTATCCACTGATGCTTTTGATTTTTCTTACATGTTCTACCTTCTTCATTATATCCTCAGCGTTCAGTCTATCTACAAACGCCTTCTACTGTAACTGTTTCATGTTTCCAGAATTGTGTTGACATGGTTCTCTTTCCTGAGAGAAATAGAGTTAATTCGGTTCCTGATCTCTCCGCTTATCGACTTACCTTTTATGTTCTACCTTCTTCATTGTCTCCTTGCTATTCACTCTCTCTTCAATTCGATTCTATTGGAACAGTGAGTGGTCTGTGCCAGCTCTTCTCTCTTTCCTGTAGTAACAGTGCCGGATCCTTGATTACAGTTTTCAGTTTTTTCATTGTACCTGGCAGGATGCATGTCGAAACTGCTGGATTTGGAGAGATGATGTGTGTCTCTAGCTGGGGTGCTTCAGGATAGTATATAAGACGAGTTTCGAAAGATAAAAAAAGAGAAATTTTGTGTTCAGACGTCGAGAGGCTGCACAATGTTTGCTGTGATTTTCGGTTGGGTCTAAAAGGTCAACTGGAAGGGTGTTGAACTTCTAGACGCATCTTGAGGTTGACGGTGTTTGGAGAGATTGAACTTCACGATTTTGGGAGTTCAGGAAAACTTTGAGGAGGTTTAACTCTCTCGGACTTCTTGTTCGAATCATGTTTGGTATAGTTAGAACCGGCTTTGCGAGAGAAGTGCGTTGGAGAGTTCAGGTCAGAGTAATTTACTAAAATTTTACAAAGAAACTTCGTGACATATATCGAAGTTCAATTTAAAAAACTGAGGAAGGTTAAGTTTGGGGAGGCGCAACTCTCTACTCGGGTGCTTGTTTGAGTCATGTTTGGTATCATTGGAACCGACTCGATGAGAGGAGGGAGTAGGAGATCTCATATCAGAGAAAATCGACAAAAGATTACATGTGAATTTAGGATGCGTCTCGAAACTGATGAGCGTGAGATAAAGAGGATCCGCGCTTGGAAAGACGTAACTCTATACTCAAGAATTCTTTTGGAACGTGTTGGATATTGTCAGAACCAGCTCGACGAGGAGAACATCTTGGAGAGCTCAAATTGGGAAAGTTGTTGAGCATAAAATCATTGAATTTTGAGATGCGTCTAAAGTGAAACTAGGAAAGAGAAGAAAAATATGAAATGAAATCTTTGGGAGGATATAATTCCTTGCTCAACAGTCTATTTCGTGCAAAATTGATCTTGTTGGAATTGGCTTGGCAAGAGGAACGATTTGGGAGTCTCAGATTGGAAGTTCACTAAGTTTATTTTCAGTTGAATTTCAGGACACGTCTCGAAGTTAACGTGAGAGAGAAGAAGGTTATACATGTTTGAAGTGGCGTAACTTCTTACAGGAGGATACGTTGGAAGCAAATTTGGAAAGACAGAGGAAAAAAGACAAAAATCGTTGAAGAGACATAACTGTTGGTAGAGAGGTCTGTTTCAGTTGGAAAGTTATTTTTCATGGCTACATAAGGATATTGACGAATTTTATTTTAAGGAACTTGTGTGAATGATTTCCGTACGTCTGAAGTTTGGTTGTAAATTCTGTCTATAAAGACAAAAGTACTCAAGGATTGGATTGGATACTTGACATTCATGCGTTGTTGTTTTTCTTTCTCGACCGCAAACACTTTTCACAGCCAGATATCTCGCGTATTTCTGATCACATCTTTCGTGTCCAACAATATGACAACGTACTTGTCATATGCTCTTAAGAGCTCCAAAAGATACGAGACGTAAAGGGGTTAAGAACTTTCACAGATGTACTAAAGATATTTGTGCTCTTTTATAGAAATATACAAAATTTCTCTTTTCTATTAACGACGGATGTCATAATCTTTATTGAATTTAATATTGATCCACACATGGACAGCGATTACTACGAGATGATGGACTAGAAAGATCATACTTAACCATAGTTTAGACTCTTGGGACATAGAGGAGGGTACGACTTGAGAGGAGATTTTGACTGCATGCAAAAGTATGTCAGAGTGAAAAAATGAAAGATCTCATCGATGTCGTGTCGTGGATCAACTAGGATGAAAACCTATGGATGGAAACTTATGGATGGAAAATTAAGATTTGACATGTGGTGGGTTGCATGTGCAACAAGCAAGTCAGTCAATGAGAAGACATAAAGATGGTTTTAGGGTTTGGGATCTATCAATTGAACTTTTATACTGGAAACCAACCTTTGCAATCTCGATAAGAGAGGAAGTTGGAATCAATCCACTAACCTGACTTAAAGACGCTTTCCATGATGTCAATTGACATAATTCAACAAGTCGATTTAGATCGTCTGATTGTCACTATACTCGCAAAAAGTATTGCGTTGCAAGAAATCAGTCACCGAGGAAAGAGTTTCAACAGGGATTGATGTCAATGATGGTATGTCAGTGTGGTGAGGTGAAAAGTCTCTGGAGATACTCTCAAGAACTCATGCAAAAGGAGCATGCATGAGTGTCCACAGTATGAAATCTCTGCTGGAACCTCCCACCCTTATGAGAAGTCCAGCAGCTTACCAACAAGTACCAAACTCGATGAAGAGTGTCGCAAGCTATCTATCTATCTGTTCATTCGTTACAATTTGACATTCATACTGACACTTTCTGAAGAATTTGCAGCACAAGATTGAACTGAACTATCCCTGTGCTATTCTAGTTCGAATCATATGAGCAGACTGCATACATCTTCCAGAAAACTCACTCCTTCTAACCAATCTACGTTACAACAAAAATATCCCCCTCCTCTCTGCGTATCACACACTCATGTCTCTCCATTCCTTCTGCAAATACGTCAAATTACATTACAAGACAAGAAATCCCCCTTTTCCTTTTCGGTTTACATGATAACGTATAGTTATGCAAACGCCTAGTAACACGGAACTATGCTTGCAGTGTAACTGTGTAGTTACGCTTTAGCGATTAATCTAGATATAAACCAATTTTTTTTCTATTTTCACAGCGACTCTATTCTATTTTGTTCTGTCCGTCCCCTCTGTAACTTTAATAACTTTACACTAATACAACATAATACGTTACATGAGAAAAAGAATTCCCCTTTCCGTTCTCTAGAATTGTCATATAGCTATTCTAACGCATAGCAAAAACTCTTAGAACTCAAAAGAGAACCCTAAACCTTAAACCCCAAACCCTAAACTATGGTGGTAAATCCACCTCATCTCTTATATTAGTGCGTGTCAAAGTTAAAACCTTTGGGAAAGATTCATCATCCGCGAACGAGTGTTACAGCTGCGACCAAGAGGTCACGAGCGTCTCTAGATTATCTCTTCTTCAAATGGAACGTGTTTTTCAGCCATAAACAAATTTAGTACTCAGAGAATTTACTGTAACTTTCAGAAAATCAGAAAATCAAAAAGTTAAAACGATCCAAAGAGATCACTCGAAACGATACACGACTCTAGACAAAAGTTCCCTTGGACAAATTACGAGATTTTTCCTTCAGGACGTTAGAGAATCTTTTGTTTTAGGTTTTCTCTATCTATCTGGTACTATACTCTGTTCCAAATTCCTCTTAAGAGGCTTTGTTTTTGTGTTGTTTAGGGTCGAACGTAAACAGTGATTGATCGGAATGGTGCACGTCGATCTGTTCACCCGGAACAAGAGGATTCAGTCAGCTGTCACCAGAAATGGACGACGTACAGCATTGGGAGCGAAGTTACCGTATTAGAGTCTAACTGTGGAGGGTTGTATCCAGAACTTGAAAAACACCGAAGATAACAAAATTTTAACGTATAGATAGGGAAAATCGAGACACCGTAGATATCTGGTCGCGTAGCGCAGTGGATTAGCGCGTCAGACTTCGGATCTGAAGGTCGGGGGTTCGAATCCCCTCGTGATCGTCATCTCCTTTGCTCTTCTCCTTACCTTTTTGTAGTTAGCAAGGAGCGTTTCTTTCAACTCAGCAAGTTCGTTAACCGGACTGTAACCATCCGCCCGTAGCGGGGTCGAGTCCTCCAAATGGAAGAGGTGAATGATCTTTTTTGTTCTTTTAAAAGAGGTGAATAATAATATCCAAGGAAGTTAGATAGTCTGTATAGATGATACCTTTGGATGGAAGCAGTCCTCTTGTTAAAATATAGAACACCCCTGATATCTTTAAATACCCTATATAGGTGATATAACCAGACTGAAGTCAGTCCCCAGAGTTGACAATGATAACCAGAGACAGGACAGAAAAGGCTTTAAACTAAAACCCCAAGTGCCCCCTATAAATATACCTGGTGACCAGGAGGACATCATTATGCGGGTGGGAGGTGAGAGAGCAAAGAAATGTAATTATTATACTCAAAATACTTTTTTTGATAGAATTTGGTTAAGTTGTGGCAGAACAAATAAATATAATTATTAAAATTAATATTTTTGCTGATCGAATGTAGTTAAATAGACTTAAATGGCAGCTCCCCCAGAGCTTTAAATTATAAGATTCATTTCACAGCTTTCACATTTCACAGAACTGTTGAATATACATCCAAAATGCGTGTTTGCAGAAAAGACGGAAAGAGAAAAACGGTATTTTCGCACTGAAAATAAAGTGAGAAGATTCGTAAGCATGAGATCTTGGTACCAAGGGAAAAATATAAACAATGATATAAATATATCATTGTTTTTACAGAATTAGAATGGATGGGTTGGGTCAACATAATTAACTTCAAATATACATGCTGATGTCGTGACTGCCATCTAGGTCTACAGACTGACACACACGAGTTTGAATCTCAATCTGAGATCAAAACATTGGCCAGTATTTTTGAATTTATCTACTACTTTTTAAAGAAGTTCAAGTACAGAGACTGGCGCACCCACCGCTTACTGTCTAGATCTCTAGAGCTGTCCACAATCTCAACCCAGAGGTGAAAACATTAGAGATCTTGGAAAGAAGTCAAAAATATATTCCTTGTGAAATAAAATTTAGAAAGGTAAACTTACAATTGGATCCTTGTTAGAGTCTACGAGGAGAGCACATGACTAAATAGAGTCGATAAATAATTCATTTCAAAATTACATTGAAACTGAAATCGTACTAAAGTTGATGAATATACATGAATTGGTAATGTGAATAAGCATATAACTGTTGAATAGGCGACCAAAGTGCACATCCGGCCAGGGAGAAGAAAAAAACAAACGGGAAAAACGCAGAGAGATTATTTAAATTTTATTTTTAAAAATATCTGAAAACACTAAAAGAGGAGGAGATAACCCATAAAGCTTGACCTTAGTGCCGCGATCCAAAACGTACAAGTCAGAGAACCACTGCTCATTAAACATTAATTGTGTATTAAATTTAATTTAATATCTAACCCTTCCTGCAAGAAAGATTAGATATTAAATTTAACTCAATGCCTATTCAATTCCTCCATCGGAAGATGGTGGAGGTGAATATCCACCGAGAAAGATTGTAACGAAGTTTTGGTGGTTTCTTGGAACAAACCAGTATTTTTGCTCTGACCTAAATAGGAGAGGGAAAAGAAAATGTTCCTTTCTTTGCTTTTATACCCGCATCTGATAAGACACTATATAGAGTGTGCCACTGGAGATGCTCAAAACGCTTTATAATGGTCTAGCTTGATTCAGATCGAAATAGTCCAAAACTGCACCAAGTTCTGAGCTTCCGAGATGTCTGTTGAAGATGTACCTTGTTTGCATCTGATCTTGTTTCAGCGTTATCTGATTCTTCAGTAATTCAGTTTCAACTTTTACGGTCTATGCCTCGATCTAAAGGTCGACTTCTTACTCGGTTCGGGTTTAAATTCTAGGAAGGGCTTCAATTCGACAAGGGTCTTGGTTTACTTTCGGATGAAGTACGGTTCAGAGGGACGAGAGATTATATCTCCTGCCTCAACTGTTAAGGGACGGTTAGGTACAAAACCTTGAGGGTGACCGATGCGGACTTTGACGCAGCGACTTTGAGCAGACGAAATGAAAAATCCAAGACACCAGCTGCGTGCAGAGAAAGTGCAGTCAAACTGTTCTGTTCTAGAGGTCGAACATTCATTTGTGTGTACTTAGAGTGCCCTTTCGACCACACTACTTGCAGTAAGAACGTTCACAAGTTCAGAAACTCAGGAGTGGAATCCCATTCATTCGAGAGTGAATATATTCCTACGTATAAGCTAATGACCAACAAGTGAATCTATATAAGTCGTGGGGAAAGAGTGTGCGTTTGCACTGCGACCGCCCAACCTGCAAGTGGAAAGGACTCCGAAACGCAGTGAAGTCAGACAGAGACAGGATTCCAGGCACTTTGATAACAGTAGTGACGCTCTAACTGAAAATGATCTGTATTACTCTGTACTGTATGTACTTTCTGTTCTCCTATACACTCTATCCATATTCAGTTTCGAGCTGGAAATTAACATCTCATTCCTTCACATCGTATCCCACGCTGCCTGGTGTGCGCAGGGAACGTTGTGTTGAAGAAGGAGCATCCACAGGGAGGTGGGAGGGACGGGGTCCAGGAAGAACCAATTTCCATCCAGGACCTCTTTGCTAGTCGTGAACGGAACTAAGAAACTACACCATATTTAGCGAGAGAAGAGACGGCAACTTGAAGCATTTCACAGATCAAGAGGATGCGTCTCCTTCTTCCCATACGGCCTTATACATTTCCCTGCACAGCATGTAAAAGCGGAAGTGTTTCCACTAGTAAGAGCCATAATGCGACTGGTTCTGATAACTAAAGAGAAGAGTGGAGTCTACATTCTTATGTAGGGGGGATAAGCAACATTTTACAATCCACTTCTGAACTCTATTTATCTTAGTCTGTGACTAAAGCTTGATTGCAAAGAATCAAGAACTAGACGCCGCTCCTTTCCACTCTCTTATCTCCGTAAACCCTCTACAATGTATTCTGCATACAGGTCCCTGCAAGATGAATGAGAAAAGGAGAAAATCTTGTCAATAAAGAGGGAAAAGAACACCAAAAGTAAGAATCTGACATAGATGTGTCCAGCAGGGGCGGTGGATATGCGTGTGAAACAAGGCGACTCAATAATTTGACATACTCCTATAATAAAACGCAGTACAACAGGAGTGGCTTACATTGCGTGACTGACCGCCTCAACAGCCTTTTTGCTGTCGAGAAAGTCATCCGTGGACACTTCTTTGTTCTCATTCTTCTTATCTGTGAAGCTGTAAGTTAAGATACAGACCATGGTATTGCTGCTCTGAGAGATGTATGTATGCTGGTACATGATAATAGCAGAACAAACTCTGAGGGATGAGGGATGTATAGAGTAGAACATGCCCAGAGTTTATAGCTGGGAAAAACAACAGAGGGCTTCAGACCAACCCAATGCACCAGGTTTACAAGTGTTCGTGAAGCTCTGGTAGCAGTGAAGAAACATTATCATCAACAACAACATGGTTTCATATCTTGAAAGGATACAGTCCTCAAAGAATCGACGAATCTCTGCAAGTCGGTGAGGCGGGAGCTCTTTAATGTCCTTCATGTGCCGGTACTCCGGATCATCAGCGCAAACAGCAATGATCTTGTCGTCCTTCTCACCCTGTACAGTGGGTGACGTATTCAAAGCCAGTTCTGAACGCCAGAATGACAGTCACATGCTGGTACAAACTGAGAACCTCACCGAACTTCCCTACTCCTATTTTCCTTTGCTTCCAAACAAACTGGGCATTCATACCCTCAACCCCATACTTCTCCTCTAGAGATCTGCAATGTCACTAAAAGACATGAACGAACCATACCTGATCAATCATAGGCATGAGCCCGATGGCTCTAGCACGCAGGAAACACCCTGACATGACTGGTTCCTGAATAAAATACACAAGAAAGGACCTTCAGGAATGACGTCCTACCGTTACTGCTGCGTGGATTTTTCATCTGGTTGAGCGCTTCTTAATACTTATCAACCTTTGAGGTCACAAACATAACTGAATACATCGGTTTCTAACATCTCCAGCATGAGTGTATTCTGTCCAGTGCAAAATCTTTACTACATTATACGACTCGCTGACGGTGAACTCCAGTGCTGTGTATTGGAATTCAGAAACAACTAGCAGAAAGCGCAGAAAGCACAGAAATATACCTGCATAATGACGAGAACGTCCAAGGGATCGTTGTCTTCGCAAAGCGTACGAGGAATGAACCCATAATTGTGAGGATAGACCACGGATGAGTAGAGAACTCGATCGACCTGCCAAGTGAGACCATTGACACATTTTTTTAAGTTCATGTTCAACAGCACAAGCCAATGCTCCTCCCACCCACCCGTTTCCAATAAAACCTTTGGAACAAACTCCACATCATTCACCTTGATAAGACCACTATTCTTGTCGAGCTCGTATTTCACCTTGCTTCCCTTTCCGATCTCAATAACCTGCATTATAACATAAGGAGTCTTGACTCAGTTGACATTAGAAACTTAACTGCGACGACTGAGTGCCAAAATTCGGTTCTGTGGCGAGCCTTGACATTACTCGTACCATAAGGATGTAAAATTAGGGTTATGCATCCCCATAAAAACTTGGTTGTTCTTAATACCAACGAAGGGATGATAGAGGAACTCACACAGTTGAATGTTTCAGGAGCTCCAGGACCTAACAAGAAAACAAACAGTATCTAGTAAATACGTAAAACATACGCACAGCAATTGGCATTTTGCAAGATCGCTGTCACTTCAAAACAGCTGGGAAGAAACCAGCAGTAAAACACACAAGGGCCGACAAGGACAGGCGTTCAGCTGGGACCAGCAACGCCTGTCGAAATTAGCAGAAGCGGACAAAGCCGTACCTATCTCCAGATCGTGCCATGGATGCGCTGCAACTTGACGGCTAGCCATTATTCGGGACCTGAAGTTGTGCGTTCCCTTCCAGCGACCTCTTCAGCCCCTGAAAGAAAGCGAACAAATTCACATCTGCTCAGAATCTAAACTGAACTTGTACACATCTCCGAGCAAAATCCTCCGAGTAAACTAGCCGCTAACGCATCTCACACACTCCGAAATTTCAACCCTACACTCATTCATCGATCTCGACGGAATCCACACACTGATAATACTAACGGTGTACTTATGAGTTCTTCACCCTTCGGAGATAACTCTTCCAAAACAGGCCAACTCTCCACCTCTCCTTCATAAATGGGAACAGTTAGTGTCCACTTCACACACTAATTGCCCCCCACCGAGCCAGCATCACAATTGTGCAGCTCAAGTCAAGCAGTCTATCCCCTTTTACGACACTTCCATAGCTGTCTGCAGCTGACTGAAACCACTTCAAGCATCAGCGTGCACGTTACACATTACGAAGATCACGACACTCACTGAAAAACAGTCTTTACTCCCGCCGAAAACAAAGAAGTCGTTCCATCAGACGCTGCCGACGTACCGCCTCAAAGCCACGAGCTTCACATCTGTCTACAAGAAGACGAAGAGAAAGAATAAGCTTACCTTCAATGAGAGAGGGCATGCAGACTCTCAGGGGCTGCTGCAGAGGGAGACTCGTGATCGTTGGCCCTCAGGCGAATTCACTCCGCATCTCTGTCCCTGTTGAGGAGCAGATAAACCGCAGCATTCTGCCTGCCTGAATCAATTGACAGTCTTTCATTCATCCATCTCTCTCCTCCTGTGACAGTCAGGAACACCTCTCCCTATCGTCCCGATCTCGCAGAAAGTGACTTGAACTCACTGTCAAGCCTCCCCAGCGTACGATCCGGACCGTCGGCTGACCATCTACCTGGGTGAAAGTGCATGAGAACGAAGAACGACCGGAAGTTAAACTTTTAATTGGCTGTGGACGTGGCGGTCTTTAATTACGTAGCCAAGGTGGTACATTCCGGATGAGTGACACGTGGACAGTTCTTGGAACTTGCCCCGAGGCGGGACGCTCTCTCTGTGCTGCTGTGTGGCCAGAGACTTACGGATAGGTACGCGTGAGGACGGAGTTGGTAGTTTATCTGCACTGGACTCGTCACCTGTCTCTCCTCTCCCTATCGTAATAGAGGGAGTCCAAGTTGGATCTTCTCTTGTATATTCGTTCCTCGCGAGGTGGAGATACGATTTCTGTTGGAAATTCACGGACGATATCTGCGGGCACTTCCGGAGTTGCTCGCATATCATCTGATTCGTTATTTTTATTTGAAATATAATTTATTATAATAGAATTAAATATTAAATCTATAACTTTTAACTTTCAATAAATAACAAATAATATGATTTTGGTAATTTAAAAAATCATTTTTCTATAAATAGTACTCATAAACAAAATTAGACGAACTGTTATTACGATTGTTTTCTTTTCAAACTTTCAAGAATCTTTGTGTTTAACTTTGATTCCCATCAATCATCTTCCTCAGTCCTCCATAGCAATTGTCGATCTTTGTCAGTCCTTCGAAGTCAAAAAACTCTTCCTTGATCCTCTACCAGCTGAAGGACAAGTAACGACTGTGGTAAGTCAGTAACTATGTATCATGAGATCAAAATAATATTACGCAGTATACATGAACATGTTGTAATTGTGAGTCATCAAGAGTCCAGAGGTGTGATATCCGCGAGACCATGTAGCAGTAATTTTGAAATTTTTTATCTTGACATAAGTACGCTTGAGAGATGATTGAAAGCAGTTCTCCAAATAGCGAGAACAGCGTGTCGAAGCTTGAACTAGATCTGAAGCGGCAATGACAGACGATGCAC
Organism: Asterella californica; assembly: GCA_036924285.1. Taxonomy (NCBI): domain Eukaryota; kingdom Viridiplantae; phylum Streptophyta; class Marchantiopsida; order Marchantiales; family Aytoniaceae; genus Asterella; species Asterella californica. The sequence goes on from JAYKYS010000013.1 coordinate 4,117,280, forward strand.
AAGAATGGTTTGATAATAACAAATATGGTGATTTTGATCAAATTTGATTTTCTTATGGAGAGGATGACAATTTCAACGTTCCAGGTGACATGTGAGATCAAGAAATTGTTGTGGAGTCTAGTCCGTGACAGAGACTACGACAGATGATGTTTTCTATTGAAAAGAGTGATGTATCTTTGGAGGGAAAAACTTTTGATGAGTTGCAATTGAAACGGCTTGAATCAAGGTGGGTGCATTGTTTGAATCGATGAAAGACTTCCAATTTGGCATTGATTGTTAGTCGGAGTTCAACTCTCGCATTAACAAGCACTAGAAAAATTCAAGAATTTTATTGGGTTTGAACTTTTGTATACGATTTTCTCCTCATGAAAGATCCTCTGAGCAAGAAACGATGCGGTACAAATGTGAATCATGCATCAGACAAGGAGAATCAAGCGCCTAACCTAGAGCCTAGAACATTTTCCCATTTCACCCAACGTAAAGCATCTCAAAGCTGTGTAGCTGGAAGTACGGATTTGAACTAGACGTCCGGAAGAGTGGAAGAAGGGCAAGGGTTCAAGGTGGGAATAAGATTGAGAAGGCACAAAAAGTATCTCAGTCAGGTGCGTGTGATCAAGCTATTCGTTATTTATCAGCAGGATCATTTTTTAGATCAATTTCAGAGTTAGGCACCGAGGAGGTTGGATCTGGGATGGGAGTTTGAAAGAGAAAGGAATAGAGTCTGGCATAGAGTGTGTACAACAATGCGAGTGGACAGTTCGATGTCAACAACATGTGAAGTTTGGAGAGTTTCATATTATTGTATGTAACGTGCAACACAGTTGTCTTGGTCATTTGCATAGTTGGCGGGGTCCTTGTCAAATTTCTCAAACATCTCGTAATTCTGATGTGTAACCGAGTTGTTGTTGACCCAAACATTCAATGTGGAAAGCTGGTGAATGATTTCATCAGACGTTCGAGAAGCGCACTACGTATCCAGCTGCATTCAGAATGAGAGAGAGAGTTCGAGACTGGATTCAAAGTTGTCATATGAGATCATTTCATGACATTCCTGCGCTATGCCATCACATGAAGGAAGTAGATCCGAAGTGTGCTGTGGAAAATAGTACGTGGTTTGGTTCTAAAATTTTCCAATGTACTTTTGTGTCTCTGTCTGCATGTCAAAATGCATTCCAGTCCTATAAGGTTATCACTCTTGATGCATGCCACACAAAGAATAAGAAATTCTCTACTCAGATTTTTACAGCTAGTTGCTCTGATGGAAACAACCAGTATATTATTCAATGCTTCGCTGTGACCGCTAGTGAAGAGGAGGAGGCTTGATCTTGATTTTGTTCTCTACTTAGACAAAGTATTACAAGAATAAGTCAGAAGTGTATCTTCATACTTTCAGACCGCTGTAAGAGATTGCTCAATGCTGTGAAATGCATATTTCTGGAGTGTCTTCATAGGCATTGCGTCCAATATCTCCGGATGAATGTGAAGACATGTTACAACAAAGAAGCCGAGAAGGTATTTGTGAGCTGCGTGTACGCTCAAAGAAAGAAAGTAAGTACCAGATCCATTAGATGCATTTTCTACTATTTCATTTATTCATTGTCGTGGATTGTATTTCGAAGCTGAGGCTATCTCACCTCCTGCGGGTTCAATCTGTTACTGGATAACTTGACCAGCAGTGGACGTAATGGATTCCTAGCAGCAGAGTACATCCGGAAGATACCTCCACATCCCTAGGTCCGATGTATGTTTCCTCTTCCTCGATATGAGAAGATGACGTCAAATGTTACAGAGTCTGTCAATGTTCCTCTGAAGACGATTAAGAGTTTGCTCCATTTCGGATAGTTTATGATATGTGGACTTATATGATGGACACATTTCGAAGCGAAACATGGCTGTCCGAACATATGGAGCATTTCACTCCGACTGCACAAACTCGATTAGATGAGAATGAAAAGATCTATGGTCAGTTTTTTGTCAAGTATCAGATGACGACGCACTCTGGTGCAGAAGACTGGTGGGAATGAGCAATATGTGGTATGTCATGGCAATATGCCCAAGTGTGAATGTTTGGAACTTCAAGAAATGTGTTGACCTTATGCGCATTCTATGGTGTAGGATGTTGAATTCATTAGAGATCTTATGCGCTACATGGATTCTATATGGTTCTCAAAGACGATACAACGACTATATAAGAAGTCAATTCCGTCTCTCGTGACAACCTATTATGTTTCGAGGGTGCTGCTCCTCCAATTGCAAGAAGAAAGAGTAGACATCGGGTTGTTCCGATCTCTATAAAGGGTACGCAAGTAAGGATGGATGATGGAACTTCATCTATGACTGAGTTGGAATATCGGATCGATGAGAACCCGGTGCACTTGAGTCACATGTCAACTCCTTCTTCCGAAGCTAGAAGACGGACGTCTTTTGGAAGACGAAAGCCGGAAGATAGAGTGCGCTTTTCAGGAAGACGGTGATTGTAACTATGGGAAGCACCAACCTCACACCAACTGGGTGAACCAGTAGGTGTGCGGTGCACCTAAAAGACAGCCATGCCGCAGTATGTAAGACCAGGAGTAACCGCGTCATTACCTAAAAACACGAAGGAGTAGACATGAAAGTCAGGAGAAGAGGCTCATCAGCACCATAGCTTTCTTTGCTTCTTTCCTACTCAAATCGAACTTCTTCTGAGAGTGTATGCAAAGTGAGAAGTTAAAAAACAGAGTGTGAATGTTCTGTGTCAGTTGTGAGACTAGATTACATGTAAGAAGCCAAAGACAGATGAGACCAGTGATGAGAAGCCTAGCTACAGGAAGTCTTCTGGAGACGTCAGTTAACCATAAGCTGTCTCGGGAGTCTTCTTAGGTCACTGTCATCGCAGGAGACCTCAATCTTTCTTCTGATCGATTTGTAGACTTCGCTTCTCATGTATCTCTTCATTTTTTGTTAGGAAGTAGGATGAATTGCAAGGTGGATTGTCTTTTTAGAAATCCATGAGATGTCTTGCTTAGTTCAGATTGCGTAGGTATAGATCGGAAGACTTGATGTACTTAAGAAGCACTATTAGAATTCTGGAAGACAAAATTGCTATCTTCTGGAAGATTAAATTCTTCTTCTGAGAGTGGAAGCTGTACTATGAGGCCTGGTAAGGATTGAGCCTTAAGCTACAGCAATTATGTGTGATATAGTGTAACAAAAGCTCGACATGCCGATGCATCCTCGAGGGTTGGTGTTACCACAAGCGGAGCTGATCAGGACCAAACCTTTCATCAAGGAGTTGGGCCTCGACTTCTTCACATGGGATTGGAATCTCGTCGATCAGGGTCTGCTGGAAGAGGTCTCGGTAGCACTCCCTCCTTGAAACCATGTGCTTATCAAGGCAGGGATCGTCAAAGGAAGACCAGCCTTGTGAACGGTGGAATGGTGACGTAGAGCTTTCCATCGACTTGAATCAGAGAACCGGGAGTATGAACTGAAGAAAGAGAAGATTCTCACGAGAAATCGCATGTACCTGAGAGTACTACATGTCTCTTCTTAGAAGATCGACAGGAGAGGAACGATTGGAAGGTGGAAGCCTACCGGGAGCCGAAGAAGCTTCTTCTGGGGAAGTTGTACCTTCACCTTTTTCTCCAAGAGAAATGCTCAGAAGGTCAGATACCTCGGAGATCAGGATGTGGAGTTCATGGAAGCTGTTTGGGTAGGAGAGGTCGTCAATTGGAGCGTCTTCTTCCATGCTTACGTCCATGCCGAGTTAGCTTACTTGGGCACCCGAGCAGGAAGACATCTCACCCCCTTCTTCTGCTACTTGTATATGTCCAAGGAGGACCTGAAGGAGAACCATTTGGTCAAGTATGGGCCAGCGAGACAGCGAGAGATCAAGGAGGAGACCTCGGAGGAAGAACCTATCTAGTGGTTCAAGAAAGACCGAGTACTAAGCAGAAGACAATCACTGTTCATGAAGATGATTCCAGCGGCATGGAAGACGCGTTGTCACCAAGGAGGATGCGATCTAGGAGCATTCTTAGGAAGAGCACATCTTACCACACCATTCACTCTGGATCTGAGTCAGATTTGCAGGAAGATATCCCCGCACTAAGATCACCAGGAAGACAGTTCCTGTGACCACATGGAGTCTTCTGAAGACTCTAGAAGACAAGACATGGGTCGATGACTCGATTGCGATAGAAGGTTGCGCAAGGAAGAGGTATCTACAGTGGGAAGAGATCTTCCACCCAAGAAGACATTGAGAGTAGCGTCTTCTCGAATGCAGAAAGAGAAGATCATCGTGGTGGAAGAGGTGCAGATGTCTCAAGAAGACAAGGAAGTTACCACAGATCGATTGTAGGTATGAACATGTCTTCTGCGAGAAGAAGACTGAAGGAGTTCAACAACTTCTTCTGCACTGAGATCCAGCCAGCTATGGAGTTGGTGGAGAAGCGAGCTATGGCTTAGGAGAAGCTGCTGCAGCCTGGATTCGGTCTTCGGACCTTGATTCAGCATGAGGAAGCCCAGAAGCAGAGGAGGAAGCTCTAGAAGCCAACCTCCACACCACGGAGAAGATTGCCACGAAGTATAAGACGGAAGCTTCTGCTTCTGTCAAGGAATTGATCCAATTGTGGAAGAGCAACCAAGAGTTGCAGGTGCGACTTCAGCAAAGGAAGTAGGAAGTTTTGCGGATCAAGGATAAGTTAACTGATCTGGCAGAGGAGAAGAAGACTTGGAGCGCACAGCGAGAAGCTGCAGAAGTCAAGGTTGTAGAGGAGAATAAGCAGTGGATGGAAGCAGAAGCTCGAGATAAGGAGATCATGATGCAGATGGGAGAAGCGATTCGGAAGAAGCTTAACTTCACTGCAAGGAGGAAGCTTCTGACCCTAGCATGCACATGGAATGACGCCTCAAGAGAAGATGTTGATAGAATGCAAGGAGAGCATGTTCCGCTACTTGGATTGGCAGATCGAGGATCTGAAGACTTTTTATGATCTTCTCTCGGTTCTTCATTCTGCAGTTACGTCTTCCGGTGCACCAGGACCAGTCCATGTAGAAGACCTCGACAAGGAGGAGTTTGACCTCGCTGTTCACTTGGTGGTGACAGCATTGAAAGCAGAAAAGACGTGCGAGAAAGTCTCAAAAGACAAGGATTCTACATCGACATCGATCTTATATAATTGCATTGAGTCGCAGGAGAGAGATCCTTTCGAATCACAACCACAGCCCAAAGATAAAATGAGGCACTGTCAGAAGGCCACCATCTCCTGGACCGTGGTTCTCTTGAGTTTTATAAAGTAATCTCTACTCCTACCGTAACTGATCCTGCCACATGGACAGTCGTCCTAAAAATAAAAGAGGGAGTTGCTCAGCTTAAAATAGCCCTCTGATTTCGTACAAAATAGCAAGATATAAACAGCTAACTAACTCTACTACCTATTCCTTGTCATCATGTATGATCTCCATAGGATCCGTACTTGTCTGACACTCTAACTCGGCTTTTGGTACTGTAGGTGGCTCTGCTAGTACCTCTGGCGCGGCTGAGGTGGCATCCGTCTCAGTAGTAGTCATGTACGTTTCTGTTATGGGCTCAGAAACCGAAAGATGTCTTCGAAAGCTAAATTCACCTGCGCGCTTTCTGACTCTTCTACACGGCCTGCTCGATGCAAGAAGTTGGGACGATCTCACAAGGGTCATAAGTAGTCATTATCTCTAATTTGAAGACATGAGAAGCCGTCTCCTCTTCACGTGAGGCTACATACAGAGTTGGTTACACATTTAGTAGGTCTGCACCTCCGCTCCTAGGAAGGGATCGCAAGATCGATAGGAGTAGACAACATATACAAGAAACGGCATCCTCGTGCAGTCCTGCTTCTAGACTGGTGTGTCGAGGGGGTAGTGACAGAAAGCTGAAGGAGTAGCTCCCATAAGCCACTTCTGTAACTTCTTCTCATGGATTGGATTGCATATTTTGTTTACAGAAGCTTTGTCTATATCTTCTAGGGAATGAGTTTCGTCGAATTCACAGCCAATTGTGCATGAGAAGCCTTCTTGTTGAGTGGCGATGATTGTTAGAAGATGTACATAGTCTAAGCTTGTCTCATCAAGTGGAGCACTTTGGATCCACGCACTTACTGTCCATGAGAGATTGGTCCCTTGAGTCAGGGTAGTCGGAGCAAAGACAAAAGAAGCTAAAAGCCTTCTTTCTGCAGCAGAAGACGTCATCATCAACCGGAAGACATTGAGTATGTAAGTATAGTTCGGTCTTCTTTCTCAATTTACTACAAGCAAGGATGGCTTGTTAGTCACGATCCGGACTAGAAGCATGTCAAACCTTAATTTATCTCTTTTCTTTTATTTCTTCTGGTTTTGATTTTCTCTTCTTTCTTCTATTCTCTCATCTTCTCATCTTCCTTCTTTCTTCTAATTGGTTTCAGAAGCTTCCTTCGAGTATTGGTGAATGTGAATGTTCATGTAGTGCTACTAAAAGACCGTTTTAGCAGCAGAAGTCTGGGAAGGCTACAAGGGGTGTACGCTCGGTGATTTATCTAACCCGTTGGAAATCATAAGAGCAATTTTTGATAGAAAATAGTAAATTGACATCTACGGAGCAGAGATAATCTTCTGGAGGTTTCATAAGCCGAGTTGAACCCCTAGAAGCCGAGAATTGCTTCTAAAAGCCGACGTGGGAAGACTGGAAGCCGTGATCTGGAAGCAATAATAGTTTTCCCGGACTTCTCAATGAGTATTGGTATGGTATTTTAAGTAGTAATTGTATGTTATGGTCCAAGGCTCTGAAGGGTCTGGAAGCCGTGTTGTTTTGTGAGAAGAAAAGATTTATGGACAAAATTCATGTGTTTGTGAGTTTAAACAGATCTTAGAACTTAGAGCAGCGTAACTAGTGTAAATCTTCTTGAGGAACTAAATCTTTTATGCTACAATGGGCTAAAGGATAAATCCTATGGCACTACACCTCTGTCTAGCCTAGTGACTAGTTATAATATGTGTTACAGTGCATGCGCTATAACAGTCCACCTAAGCAATCTACACGTGGATGAGTAAGACAACATCAAACAATGTGCATGTGGACCACCTCGTCGATCCGCGTGTATTTTGATACGGTTGTTGAACTTGCACCTATCATTGTTTTGCATTCTAAGACTTTGAAGCAAAGGAGAGTGACTGATGAGAGCATCTGACTTTAAGAGATTCATGTGATTACTCATAGATACAGATCGTAGTGCTTTGAAGACGTGAAAGCGGATTACTCACTTGCAATTTATGTAGCACAATGGAGGGTGTGTGATTTATGAGACATTCCAGAGTATACAGTTATTGGCTAAAGAGTCTTTGAAAGCCTGAAACAAATTTCTCGTTTGCAATTTGCGAAGTGGAGCCAACAAACTGACTTGATGACATGTGAATTAAAGAAAACTTACTAGTTGTGTGGGAGGTTTCAGAATCAAGTCACCTATCTTGACACTAATCTTAGAGAAGTTGCCTAACTGTTTTTATCTAAGTATAGTTCAGTTACCACTAAATCATTTTCTCTTGGTGTTATATAGGGGAAGTGCTCAAACATTTACACACTTACTAGAGATATTATAAACATGTGTTGGACATATGGATAAGACTTGCATAGTGACTCTTGTTCTAATAGAGAGAGGTAGCGTTGTCGTGTTGCGGAAATGTGGAGAGCTCTCCAAATCTCAACTCGTCAAAACTTGTCATAAATCTCGCATAACATGTGAAAATATCTAAATGAATATGCATTATATCCCCTCGACTTCAATCCATCATAACATCTTCACCTCTCCATGAAATTGATCAATTTTGTAGTCCTGAATCGAGTATGTTCTATGAGCGTTCCAACTATGTCTTTAATTTACATGTCATCTTAAGCCTCACAAAACATCCTGAAATGTTGATTGAACGAGATATAAGAAGATTGGTCCAAAAGTGGACAATAAGAGAAAAGAAACTCCGAGTTTTGTCCTTTCTCACACTATAATCCTCTAGGAACGACTTGAAGCATTAAGCATGATTTTGGATACCAAAAGTCTCAAAAAACAATACTCAAAACTCTAAGACTACAAATCTGAAGAATTGTTATGAGACACAAGTATGTTGAAGCGTACACCGAGGACAAAATAATTGAATCAAGACTTAATTCAAATTCAAAATAACAATCTTAAAATGAAACGATTCATAATGGAAAGAATGACAACAGAAAAATGACAAAAATATGGTTGTAATAGTCTTTTCCAAAATTCATCACAATGAACTTCCAATGAGTAACTCTGAACATTACAGTGCAGTGAATTTCAACCTAAAGATTATAGGAAACCTTGGCTAGAAAACTCAAATACATTTAGTGCTAAGACAAAATGAAGACTATAAGATATGAGATTGCATATAAATACTTATCATAAATATTACTGTAATAAGAGAGTCCATCACCTCCGACATGAATTTCTCATAGAAATGAACCACCATCTAACACACTGACACTATTCTGGAATTGTTTAAGACAATTTTCCTTGTCCGCGTTTGTTCCATTAGCTATCTTGTGCTCTCCATGACGAGGTGAGACAAACATTCCATCTACCTCTCGACACATTGGAACGGAACACAAGATCGGCGTGGTTATTGTTCCTCTTACTACCTCGTTGGTAGATCCGTCTTTCGAGATTTAGTGTTGATGATTGGGCGGTCTTACATGAGGAATCAGTACGTGTGGCACGAGATAGAAGTGAGTCTATCTCTACACGTGATGTCTCATCTTGACGTTGTAGGATGTTAGATCCGGTTGGAGAGTATAGTAAGTTGCTAGAGCATTGCATCTTTTGTCAATGACATGTCTTGTTGAGGAGACGATCACTTTGTTTCTTCATCCCTCATCGGATAATCTCCCACCACATGAGGTTCAAGATCATCAACTTGAGGAGTCATTATGTCTCGAGATCTTTGTTTGCCTAGGTCTTATGTATAGCTCCATATTTATCTTATGGAGGTCTGTCTGGGATGATCCACGAGCACCTACTGGAATGTTTTCAGACAGACGACCTCTCTAGTGAAATTTTGGAGTTTTTTTTGGTAGCAGCAGCAGTAGCTCAAGGACATATTTCTCATTCTATAGCTCAAGTATTAGGGGTAGCTAGACTCTTGGTCATGATGAAAGATGACGAAGAGATTCTTCGATAGTCATTGATGAGATTCTCTCATGACTTATTACTCATACCATTGTTCTTCAGCTTTGTGATACTTTTCAGGATCATCTTTGTCCACATTAGTATGGATTTGCGACTCTGGAGGTTATGAGTCTGTGTCCTTTGACATTAGGGCTCTCTTGGACATCCATCTCAATTGGGTTGGCATACAAGTGGACGTGGAAAATGTTTTTAATAGCATTTCTTGCGCTTCCATCTTTAGAGAGCTCATGTATGCGATGGATCTTTGACGAGTCTCGTTCCTTTCGTGCGATAATTCTATGGTTCTTCCTCCTCTTTTTATTACTAGCACGGTCTGTCGGTAGAAGGAGGTACCTCTATTTTTCTTAGCTCACTATAGAGCTCTCGTGACCACCGTCTTGGTTGCTCCAGGTTGCGTCTTTCCATCTCTAGTTGATGACACGCATATCGTAGATCTGGCTGACCAAGTTTGTGATATCTTTGATCACCTCGTCTCTCAATTGGCCTTGGTAGGACTGAGAGTGAAGATGTCAAAGTGTAGGGCTTGGTTTCTCATAGGTATACCGTCGGATCTCTAGCTCCCGGAGGGATTTATTACACCTAGAGATGATTTATGTATCCTCAGAGTACTCGTGGGTATAGAGAACTCGATTCTTAGATGTTGTCTTGACGGAGGACGTTTTGCATATCGAAGATCTCCCTAGGTTAGAGGACCCATATGTTACTTTTGGTATCCTTTCTTCTTTTATTGCACGTCGTTCCAGTTACCTACTCCGCATAATATCTTCATCTCTTTATCTTCATCTTGCACCTTAGAGATTTCCATGAGAAGATCATGGAGGTTTTGACGACATCTTAAGACCGGAGACCTTTGAGTGTGAAACGAGATCTCTCGCAAGAAGACAAACATCATTGAAGATATCATGTAGCGAGATGGGTTTATTATCCATAGAGGAGACTGCACCCGATAACTTGTTTCGGTAGTTGGGCTCTCTCAACACCTTGGCTCTATTGTCATTTTTCGTGCGAGATAGATCTATTATGGAGAGCTATGTGACAAAGGTGGAGGATGGTTCTTACCCATCACAGATGTATCTCCGGGAGCTAAAAGACAGTTTGACTCTTGAGGCACATGAGACACATCCTCGATTCGATATCTTAGCTATCGATAGATCTCACATGGACTATAGTCCTCTTTGGCGAGACACTCCAACAAGTTCTTCATGCGCTCTTAGTTAATCCTTCCATCTCATGAGATACTAGAGCTCGACTTCGCTATTGTTCGGAAAGACGCAAGCTCTTGGCTCATAGCTCGACCTTGCATTAGAGAGTTCTAACTCCCATTGACTATCTTCTCTACAGCGATGAGGTTCCACCTAGGCTTGGTCCAACCTGTTGCTTCGACGTCGTCCACTTGCAAGTGCGGTGTCTTGCTCGACACCTTGGATCGACACTTTACTTGTTGTCCTCACGATGGAGAGCGGATAACTATCCATGATATCATCAGAGACGTCATGTTTGTTTTAGCATGAGAAAACGGTTACATGACATGGAGAGAGCGTTGGTATGACGTTGATGACACAGATGATCACCTGTTCATCAGGATGAGCTGTAGACATGGCGGCAGCAGCGAAGGTGACCAAGCACAAGGATATTCAGGAGGGACATCGCTTCATACCTCTAGTCTTGGAGATATACAGATTGACAGTTTCTGAGTTTGACATTTTTATTCGAGATTGTGCCAAAGCTTACCATGACAAGCGCCAAGGGTACTCTTTTCTTTGTACACTATGTTATTTAGACAGCAAATTTTAATTACTCTAATGAAAATTCGATGTCTAAAAAAGAGAACTTTTTAAATTCTTTATTTTTAGAATTTTTAGTTTCTAAAAATTCTTTAGCAAACGTGGTCCACTAGAGAGTAATTGTAATAGACGATGTTTCTTCATGTGCAACTATTGTATGCAGGAGTTTTGATTTACAAGTGTGTAATATTTTAAGAACGGTAAGCGATGTTAGAGCTACTTAGCGAGACTTAGCCCCGTGTTCTTCCCCCTTCGGGGCGTTGGTTGTTTGCTTGGCCCTTCGGGTACTTCTTGCCCTTGTAAGGATTGATGGGATCTTTCCATCCGTTGGCTATTCATTGCGTCGCGTTTTTCTCTTACATCGGTGGACGGAATAAGTTCCCGTAGTTAAGCTGGAACCCTAAAGACAGAAATAGTTGGGGAGATTCCGTTCACGCACTCTCAAGAGCTCGCTGCTCGCTACGTAGCTCGTTAGAGCGCATCTACATTCACTGTTAAGGCTTGTGGAGAGATTTTCACTCTTGCGCGAGTGTAAAGGAGCCAGCTGAATGCAGGGTCTGCATAGATAGTTCGAAACGGAATGATCTGTTTCCAAGCATTTACTGTCGTCTCAGCAGTCAATCAAGTCAGGCGAAGGTCATGCGGCGAGGTTTCTGCCCTAGGTGAAGAGGGACAGCGTATGTGTGTGTGAGTTTGTGAGAGAAGGATCTAACGGGGAAGCGAGCAAGTCGTAAGGTTTTTGTAACTGGGTAGGCGGAAAGCTGCCTCTGTATATTTTCCGTCTCTCCGCTCGTTCAGCTGAAGGAAGAAGGAATTTTGCCAAACATGGAGGATTTAGAGTCTCTGCCCGAGGAGGATAAGCAGCGGATGGCGTCAATGATAGATCGCCTCCAAGTCAGTGACAGGTAAGGATCGTTGTTCGGATGGAGGAATCGGCGTTTCTGTGCACGATGATTGTTAGGTTCGCTGAATGTCTATGCTTCTCGCGGATTTTAGTCTTTCTTGCCGCCCAAAGATGCAATCGTTGATTTTATTGTTTATAGATGCATTCAAGTCGGTGACTGCCTAGATCGGTTGTCTGTTGGTGGTCTTGACTCTGTGCTCAGTCGAAGTATCGACTTCGTGTTGTTGTTATCAGGCGCTCTCTGAAGAACAAGTAGTGTCAAATCTGACGAACATGTACTGTCAAACGCCGTTGCATTTTTGGCTTTTTGCGTCTTGAATGTGAGGTTCTTCCTCCGCACCAAGCAGTATCCACGTTTCATCATGACGCTCTACGTCGCCACCTGCTCTGAACTCATAAGCGAGAGTTTGTCCTGCATTTCTGCAGCTTGAAGATGTATAATTCTTTGGTGGAGAGATGTTTCAGTCACTGCATCGAAAGCTTTCGGCGTAAGACTTTGGACAAGCAAGAAGAGACATGTGTGAAACGTTGTGCGGAGAAGTACTTGAAACATTCCATGCGGGTGTCCATGAGATTTGCGGAGTTGAACCAGGGGAGCCCAACCCCCGACTAGTGAATTTGTCCTGTAGATAATTCATTTCCGGGCCTCATCTGCTTCGATTGCAGTTGAGTAGAGAACCTGATAATTACTGGGCAAACAGAGTGAGGTACAGCACTAGAGTTCGCCGAAATTATGTCGAGTTCAAATCGCTCATTCAAAGTAAATTCTCTTTTTGTCTTTGAATTTCATTCCTCTTCTCATGACGGCGATATGTTCTTATTAGCTCTCATGATATATCAATCTAAGTATGAGTGACGAGTTTCGGGAGACACTAGTTTTGTTAAACCCCCGGTACCTGTATTTGGGCTCCGAGTCAGTTCATTTCGTGCTGTCGCAATCCATTCTCGGACCAGATGAAGTGCGTACGTATTGTACTGTAATTTCCTCGTTGGGAATCTCACGATGTTGCAAGGTGCAAAGTCTTTCCGCGCCTGCGTATTGTACGGTAATTTTCTCGTTGGAATCTCACGATTTTCTAAGGTGCAAATTCTCGTCAGAATACAGGCTGTACGATGCGCCTAATTTCGAGCAAATGAAATGACAGTGGAAAGTACTGTATTAGGGCAAAACGCAGGCAGAAGCGCTGGGCAGGCTTCGGGCGACTACGGGTTACCCATAACACAGGGGTTGTAGAAGTTTATATAGGAGGACGTAGCCATGCTAGAGAACTTCCCCACCTGTAAGTTGTATATTTTCTCTTTCTCATCTACTTTCCCAGGGTGTGGGTTAGAAGGAGAAGTTAGAAGCTGGAATCATCTCGCTGGCATCTCATGACACACGACAGGTTTCACCCTTCGAAGATTTGAGAGGAGGCAGGGGTTGGTGCAGTTCGTGACGGTTGTGGTCTGGGAAGTAGAGAGTTCGTGATGGTGTTCATCACATGTGTCCATGTGCTGTCCAGGCGCTCTAGAGATGCTTGGAAGAGAACAAGGGTAATGGAGAGAAATTGTACACATCGCGGCCTTTCAGTCTACTTGTTCTTTGTCATCTGCCACTACTCCATCTTCGCCTCCTTCTCTCTCACCTCGCAAGGTCTCCTCTTCTTCCACGAGCTGCCTTTAGCTGGTATGGATCACCGAATGCGGTGGAAAACCCGAAGTAAATTAGAAGCAGGACCGAGTCGTACTGGGATTGTAAGTTCAGATTGAAACATTGGAACCCTCGATCTCGCTCGCGTTGAGAATCTTTCCGTTCACCTGATGGTAGTTAGTTCTGGGAGCTGTCCTAGACTATTAGAGTACTTAGGGTTAGTATATGCTAGTAGGGCAATTCTCGGACATCACGAACAAGCTTTCGGCATTGTGTAACTCTCATCCTCCTTTCGAATTTTGCACGGTAAGAATTAGGAATTTAACCACCCCCGTGTCTAATACAAGCAGGAAAGGAATAATCTTGTTATGAGTAGCTGCTGTTTAGTACTCTAATAGTTTGGTGTTGGTTAAACCAATGTACATCGGGGGCTCAAAGTCGCCCTCATAAACTGCTTACACACTTTTACAAACTCTCTGGATTATGTAAAGAGTTTGCTTCGTGATACTTATCCTGCTGGATTCTAGTTGCTCCAGTTGCCATCGCTACTTGGGCTCTGCTGTGTCCCCTTGCTCTTCGGATGGTAGTAAAGTCTTCCCCTTTAGGTCGCGGGGTACTTCTTAACTCCGTAACCTATATCAGTCACTACTAAGTGTAAAGCTAGGGAACAACTTTCTGTTGGATCCTCACTCCTTGGATTCTATAAATGAAAGAGAACTAATGATTAAAAGCAGTTTTGACGTTAACGGTGGTGTGTTTGTGCTACTCGGAAATATAGGTTAGTGAAAAATCTAAATAACGAGTTGACAGTGCAAACGAAACTTTTGTCGAGCCGTTGGAAGTAAAGAGCATATGAAACATGCGAAAATGACGATGTAGGTAAATGTACTACTATCAACCGAATATGCATATGACCCTGCGAGAGAGAAGATCTTACTCGCGAACCAAGGTCTACATATCTTTGTAGGTATGGTAGACTATTGTCTAAAAGATGACAAGGAGCGACAACATGATAGCATATCACAAAGAACTTTTCACTTTGTGGTCTGCTATACAGCGACAACATGATAGCAGACCACAAAGAACTTTTCACTTTGTTGGGAGTTGCCGATAACCAAGAACCGGATGGTTCTTGGTTATCGGCAACTTCTTACCCAACGCACTTCAATTCAATCGGTACAAAAACCTCCATCACATTACCTCACCATGTTGATGTCAAGCAAGTACATAGCATCTTCTGGAATTCAAAAGACCACATCGGAATCTCTATGGAATTCTCTGATAAGCCAAGGACGTCAACCCCGAAGATATCGACAATGTCTTCTTCTTCAAGGAGAACTGACGATGCTCTCACTATAAACGTAGATACTTTGACACCGACAAATAGATAAGCGACAATAGCGACAATGACGAACCTGTAGTGACGCACCCACTACAGCACCTCCATTGAATACTGATGAAGTGCTTCTCGACTATATGCCGCTCGCTGAAGCATTTCTAAGATCGACTGGATCTGAGAGATACTTCATGAATGACACCCTGACAGTATAAGTTGATCGTAGTATATAGGAGTAAACAGTAAACAACACGGAAAGTTCTTTATAGACATGTCTTTTAGCATTCGCACGGGCTGTAAAGCCAGATTATACCATTTGATTCTTGTTTCATATCAATCAAATTAACTGCCAGTGACATTTCCTTCAACGTCCCTGGCGGAGTAACCACAAACGTTACTGAACCATTTTTTTCGCACACGTGGGATGGCTGCAGATGGCTGCAAATTCGAGCACTCGAGGGTCCACGCTGACACATCACTTCTTTTATGCTTCTGATCCAACCCAAACCGTGTGCACAATTGGCAAACAACAAAAAGTAATTCTTGTTCACCGATAAATAAACTCTCTCCCGGCCTCAGTTTCACAACAAGTGAATCTGATCTACATGTTCATGCCTAAACTCGAGAAAAAGATGCTCTAGATGACTCGGGATACTTGTAGGATCACTAGGAGTTCAATATACAATTCCCAGTTGGTTGCTATCGATTTTATATTTGGTGATTGAAGTACTGTGAATGCTCAGAAATTGGCTTAATCACACCCCCAGTAGGTTCCGTGAGCTTGATCATACCCCTCTTAACGATGTATGGCTTGATCACACCCCTGACTGGCTATTGCCTGTAAAACCAGTCACTTTGTGATGTTACTCACATGTTAGACTGCACATATTAAAGGAATGAGAATAGAGATAGTCTAACGTGTATTTAATGTTAAATATTTTTACTTACAGAGATATTTTGTTAAGGTTGAAAGTACTAAAATGATGACCAAAAGATAAAATGACTGGTTCTACTGTGAATAACCCGTCAGGGGTATGATCAAGCAGCCAAACGTTAAGAGGGGTATGATCAAGCTCACGGAACCTACTGGGGGTTTGATCAAGCCAATTTCTGTCTGAATGCTCGTGTACTAGTACGTTTCAACTCTGTACGGCGGTCTTTCCCTTTGTAATCCTGCCCCGAACGATGATTTCTTTCAACTCCAATGTTACAGCTGACAAGTTGAAGGAGCCTGATGCAAAAATACGATGGCGAGAATGTGTGTCCAGACTCCAGAGACTAGAGTTTTCCCGTATCATCCTTTGGGGTCCTGCTGCATATTTGACTAGTCAGTTCCATCTATTCGAGAAATTGTCGCCAAGAATAGCTAGAGATGTGTACCTGGACACGTTAAGGTGCCTCAGAACTCACCCCAAAAATAACAATGGGGTAAAGGTTTGAACATGTTAACCTCAAATGTATGAGCATACCGAATCTGCAGAATCGAGGAACTTCGAGCAGTTGTGAAACAATGAGATTCATGATAAGAAACCGATTACGTTAATTTCTGTAAAAGGGGTTATCTCCTGGGTGCCTAGTCCACTTTCAAGACAAAACCTGTAGAAGTTATTAGAGGAGTTCCAGGAATGCTCTACGGGAGAGGTTTGACACTCCCTATATTGACACAAGTACGATGGACTAACAATTTGCCCCACAAGCGCTTTGACGGGGAGTCAATCAGCTTAATCTGCACCAAATGGTGGATCCTACAACCTTGACATGTCGAGAACTGAAACTAACTTCTACCACAGACGAGAGTCCTAGAGATCGACTTCGGTGTGGAGACTTAGAGTAGGTCTCCATTACAGAACACTTGGTCTTCTTTGAAAGTTTTTCATTAAATACTACGAAAAGCTACATGTAACGAGATGAGTTACTTGTAAGGAGATAGTACAGTTTTCAAGGATGAATGTCCTCGAGATCGTTAATTCGTAAGTCCTAGAGACCGTCCTGGGTTTTATGGTCAACTATGAAGATTATTGGCTAGTCCCAGGTTCTAGATTGAAGACAGACTCAAGATGTCTCAAGGACCTAGTCTTCTCTTCATAAACACGGCGTATAGAACGGCCTGTTTCCATTGACTGATAAAGATTTGAATTTTTTGTCCTATCCAAAAAGAAACTTCGTGTATGAGATAATAACTTAATTTTCAAGAGGAAGGTCCTCTAGATCGTTCATTCAGCAGCCATGCGATGACAATGCGCAGCCATAACCTCACTTCCTGAAGACAAATTCTCATCGTAGCACCAATCGAGAGCAGCAGTAACCCGCCCTTAGCTGCGTGCCTGCCGTGACACATCGTCGTGCATAACCTGCCCCAGCATCTGCACCGCCTCAGCCGAAGAAACGAAAAGAAAGAAACAACAAGAAACAACACCACGAATACTCGAACGTCAATTCGCATTCAAAACGCCGAAGACCATCGCGGAACACCCCCACGCTCAGCGTTGCCTCCCGCGAAAAATGACATTCGAAACGTCCCCATATTTTCGGGGCGAAAATAGCGCGTTTAACTCTCCAGCCTAAACCCTGCCGTTAACCAACCGCGATTCCGAATTTTCTCCCCAACCCCCCCCCCCACGCGCCGTCCGCTGCCAAACCACGTTGGGGATGCTTATTCGGAAGTTTTGGAGACCGTCGTGGGTTTTAGGACCAACCACGAAACTTATTGGTTAGTACCAGTTTCTAACTCAAGACTGTCTCAAGACATCTCAACGGGACCTAGCCTTAGAGTTATTCCTGGCCCAGATGGAGTTATGGGTATAAAGAAAAACGCTTTCATTCTTCGGGAAAAGACTCTTTATCTCACAAGACTCTAAACTTTGCGTAAAACCCTTTCGTCCAAACATTCTATCGAATCTTTAGATCTTACCAGGAATTAGATGAATTTTCCTTTGAATTCAATTTAAAATCAAGGTTGCATTAGAAGGTTGCATTAAAGTTCTTGAACGTGATTAAAAGTATAGGCTTAGAGACTACTTAATGATTGAATTCTCTGATAATTCAGTTTCACTCAAATTGAATAAGTAATTTATCAAGCAGTGTAAAATCAAGGGCAGAAGATAAATTCTCTAGTAAATTTACAAGATGGTTTACGTATTACATAAACCACCCTGTGAAGAGGGTGGTTCAATCCCTCGAGCGAATGGTTTGAACCACCCTCTTCACAGGGTGGTTCAAACCTGAAGAGGTTTAAGTAATATGAAAAATGTATTTCATTTTTTGAATATTAAAGTTAACACTACTATGTATGTTAGTTCGTTTCTAACTGAACCTAAACAGGGACATATCAATTTCTCGATCCTAAATGAAGTCAACACAATGGTTTATGAAATTTTTTGAACCTCAACCGACTCTAAACAATTGCATATCAGCTTCCATATCAAAACGGAGTCTAAACTGTGGTTTCTCAATATTTGTGTTGGAAACAAGATGGACCTGGACTCATCGATTTCACTTCACATCTTCTAGTGCGTCTATTACCCTCAATTCTCTTGGTGGGCATAAGGCCTTTGAACAAGTTGGAAACAGCGACTAGCATATTCATTTGAAATATAAATACCCACTTGAAATACTTATCTAAAGTGGTTGCGCTCAGCTAGGTAAGCTGCATAGAAGAAACAGGTTCATATTTTGTGCTCGACCCCAAGCACTTGCAGGAGAGGACTCGAATCCATACTCCTCTCGCAATCCTATGAACGGAGTGAAATTCTCCTTCGCTCATTGTTCATTAAAATTCAGCGTATAGAGCGAATGATCAACATTTTGACACTTAGGAAGTGCATCCATCGAAGCAACTTCCACGTCTCCTTAGCATCCATTGCTTGGGTCACGGTAGGCCATTCCGTTCGCCTTTTCACCCAAGATATATCCAGGTTAGCATGCTGAGACATTTTCGTGGAGAAGAATCTTCCATTCAGCCAGGCCGATGCACGGACACTTCTTCCTTCCAAGCTTATTGGGATGAAAAGCTAAGCTTTTTGCATGTGGGTCCCTTAGCCTCGGGTTGACAACTTTCTAACAGGCTTTTCAACCTAAAACGCTTAGTGCGCCTGGTCCCTTATTTATCTTATGAAACGAGATGCGTAGCTTAGTTTAATCAATGATTAATCTAAGCTACGTCAAATCTAAGCTAATCAAATTAAGTCTGACTTCAATCGTGAAGTGATAGTTGTACTTGCTTTCTGAAGGTTAAAGGAAACCCTAGAGTACAAAATCCAGCTCTTCTCTCGAGCATTTAGATTCACGTCTCAGTACTCGTGGCTAAAAGCGTCCATTTTGCTGTTGTCGACACGTCCAAAACATCCTGGACTGTGCATCTCGAGTCTTCATCGTCGCATTTTCCTCTTGCTCGACACGTCTCGAACCTTGACTCTCTATCGCACCATGGAGATGAATTCACTTAAATATGTCGTCCGCTTCATACTTGTGTGGAGTATTTCTAGTTCTCCCTCCATCGTCGTGGCTTCTGACCAGTATGTCAGTGTGGCGGCAAGTTTGACACCTCAGAGAAACAGCCGGAAGGTGGAACTAATAAGAACTGTGCTCATACAAGAGACACAGAGTTATACTCCATCTATACCAGAAGTCCTTCTCGGTTGCAGAAGATCAGACGGATTTTCACTTCTTGATTTTAAGATTACCCCGTATTCTGCAGTGTCATTCACAGTCGACGGCACAAATGATATCCAGTATTGGACTTGCACGTTCAGGTTCCACGAGAAGCTTGCCGAGATAGTAGTTTATGCAGGTCACGCAAGAATGGACCTCCTACCATTTTCCTGCATGGACTGCCTGTGGAATGTTGACGCATCTGGTTTCTCTTTATACAACGAAGGGCAACATATGTTCCAGCATGTTTATACTTGGAGTGGAGTTCCAGGAGCAGCATGAGTACCAGACGAAGGTTATTGGAGTTACCGGAGAATCATTATCGAGGATGACTACAGTTTCCATGATAGAAAGTTTGGACCATGCTTTGTCTTTGGTATCAAGTTACACTTTGTTACAAGTGAAAGTCGGTATTCCCGTTTTTCACCTTTGAATAAAAGCAGCTTCGTAGATTCTCATCTCTTTCACTTGGATTATTTTGCCCAAATCTTTCTTGAACAACCAGAACACGCTTTAAGGTGAGAAGAAAACATGAAGGCCTTTTCCCCATTCCCATCGTCTCTTTCTCTTCAGAGTGTGTAATTTTTTATTACCTCAGCCATCGTACCGAAGTTATACATGGTTGTAAACTACAATCATCTTGAAATCTCCTTCTTTAATGATGTCCGCATTTACCTGAAGTCGCGTGTCAAGACAGAAGAATGGGAGATAGAGGGTAAGAGAAAAGGAAGAGAAATGTATTCCACAGGGAACCAGAGGGGAAGGGCTGAACTTCTAACCACATTCTGCATTGGCATCCGAAAGCTAAGATCGCTTTGGTCAAGCTGGAAAACTTACAAGTTTCCGATGTGGCAGAAGAAATCACATTAGGTAAAGCCAACTAACATGTGTACATATTTTTTGAACTTTAGAGTGCTGAGGAGTCTGCAGTTGGGACTTTGTACGTGCTACATGGGAGATGGAACATTTGTAAGAACTTTGAGGGGGGATTATATCTTTCACTTCGGTTAAACATAAAAGCTTAAGGACCTAATCAAGCTGTGTGGGATGGTTATAAACATGAGGGAATCTCCCACTCTTGCGAAACGAGTATTCAAATTGCAGTATTTTAATGTTTCATGTTCGAACTGGAAGGTGACGAAAACACACTCGCGCTAATGTTCAAAAATCACTCGCACTAATCTTTGGATTTGATTTGGATCTGACAAGGTTGGAGGAACAAATCTTGAAGCGCATCAACTCTACAGTCATGCAAAACTTCTGTGTTTTCTAGAAAGTGGCTTGCATAGTACTGCTTTCTGAAACAAAATGTAGCTGCATCTCTTGCATCTATCTCGGGGCCCCTGGAGGCTGGGAACCGGAATGAGGTCAAGGGTTCAGACCATTGCCCACCGACGGACATCTCCGGCGAGGGTAACCTTTCAGAGGCGCGGGAGCGGCGGCACGTACTGTCTGTCTGCGGACAAGAAAGAAGAAGAAAAGCGGCACGTAAAGAGCTACAAGAAAGAAGAAAGGGGAGAACAGAGATACCGTAGAGAACTTCTGTACACTATCCCGCCATGTATTTCCGCAGTCGGACAGCTGCGGAAAGCTGGGGAGAGCGGTCACTTCACTCGTCTGAAAGAACACTACTCGAACCTGCCGTTACACTGTATAATTTCATTTACTCATGGGGATCACGACAAGTGGCGTTTGAAGCTCGCGACTCCGAGTGAGAGCGACTGACTTCTGGGAAGTAACGGATCTGGGTTTCTGAGTGCGCGAATGATGGCATCACGTCTTTCAAGCGTGGAATGTCCTTACGGAATGTATCCTCGTGCTCTTGGCCTGATTTTGATTTGTTGGCCCCTACTCAGGTGAGTGGATTGATTCTGTAGCCTTACAGCCAGCCATGTGCAAGACTTCAAGAGTGTTTGCTGTTCCACTTTCTGCAGATCCAGGTCTGATTTCTGCGATTTTTAGCGTTGTCTGGTCCAGATCGTAACGGATTGATGTCTTCGTTTCTGAAGTGCTCACAGCTCCTTTTATCTTCTGCTTATATTTCTGGTTTAGTGATAATAGTTTCACGAGCCCGTGTGTCGCGAGTTTCTGTACCCAGCTTCTTGCACCCGTCGTAATATCCACCCTAGCTGTGAATCTTCCACCTTTCAAGGAGGATTGCGCCGACACACTATGCTATGGAGCTCCTCCTTTCTCAGTTTCTTACAGATTTTGGTTAAGTTTTCTCCACCTTCCACTTTCTAGTTGGTTTCCTTTCGTGCGTCATAAATGGAACGATTGTTTGCACAACAAACCTAAACGCTCTTTGGGGACAAGAGCGTTTAGTTGTTCAGAATTGCGCATGCGTATAAGTTCCGGCAAGATCATGTTATGATCGTGTTTTTGGCGTTTCTTGTTCTTGCGCGCGTTGTGCTGCAGCGGAACATGTGGATGGTGAGGCTTGTCCGGAGCTTCTTCAGATGTAGTGATTAATTCAAACCTCTGCTGCGGGTGATAACAGGCGATAACAGGCAAGGGCATAATATTTGTTCGAAAGCGTGGCAATTTTACAGCTGATACAGCCGTGAATCACGTACAGAGTTCCGGGACAGTGCGTCTGGTATTGTCTTAGGCTCGAAGGAGTCAAGAAACTCGAGGCAGAAGCAGTTACCGCAGTGCAGGGTTTACGACTGACTTCTTATATAAGGGGAAGAAGAGATTTCCGAAACCCAATAAGGGCATACATGTTTGTGCCTCGTAGCCTGCGCGCTCCTCCGCCCTCGTCGAACAAATCCTTGCGCCCTCTTGGTCATGGAGATCCATCCTTGCCTGTACCCAACTGCAAATTTCTGCCATCTTCTTCAAGGCCTCCAGAGCCCTGCCTATCGTCAGCCACGACCTCGAGCTCAGGGTTCTTATCTCACAGTACAGTTGCTGCTGATTCTTCCATTTCGCTCCAAGTTTGTTCAGGTCCATCGGACCTCACTTCGGGTTCAGCATCAGCGGCGGTTGTCGACCATGTGTCTAGTACCTCTAATCCATCACCTTTTGAGTCTGTGCCGGTTCTTGATTTGCAACATGGAACAGTCTCTACTCCACCTGCCACTTCTTGGCCTTCACCCGCAGAAAACGTAGACGTCCACGAGGACCAAGGTAAGCTTCAGCCCATATTAGGGGTTGGGATGGAGTTCAACTGAATCGTGAGGCTTTGATTTGAGATCGCTCGTAGCTCCTGGCAGTGAGAAATGGTTTTTAGTTTTCTTCACACCGGGCATGCGTGAATATGGATGAGGAATTCGAGGTTTTTAGGAGGCGTTTCAGATTTTCTGTTTCAAGAAGTGAGAAATGCTTCAGTACGAGTAGCCCGAATGAAGATTTATTGGGTGAAGGGCGGAACCTTCCGATCACCTTGCTTACACCATAGTGTGCTTCGCTGGAGTTAACCACCACTTTATCGCTTAAGCTGCTTCTGGTCATGAGGATATGCAGATGACGATTTGATCGTGCAGAGGAGCGTAGACCAACGAGCTGCGGAGGCCGGTGAGCCGACCTGCGTGGTCTGTGGTCGATATGGGGAGTACATATGCGGTGAGACCGATGAGGATATTTGTAGTCTGGAGTGCAAGGGTATCGTTCTCCAACGAAGAGCGAGTTGCGACGAGTCTAAAACGTCCGCTCCAGGAGCTGATCCAAATTCGGTACCGAGTTCGAAGCCAGAGAGTAGCGTTCGTGTTCTTGAGAAGTCCAAGACCTTCTCCCCTAGTGATCTGCCGGTCATGCAGGATGACTTCATCATTGCCAGATATGGGCAAAAGCCACTTCCTGACTGGGAGCCTGATGCCGTCGTGACGAAGCTAACCCAGCAGCAAGTAGATTTCTTCAGGAAAGAAATCAGCCTGTCTGTTCGAGGAGATGATGTTCCAAAACCCATTATGGAATTTTCAAATTGCAGGTTTATGCCTAAGCTTCAAGACAATCTAGAGCTTGCTGGGTATGAATCACCTACACCAGTGCAAATGCAGGTCATCCCTGCAGCTTTGAAAGGCCGGGATCTTCTGGTTTCTGCCGGAACAGGTTTAGGGAAGACGGTCGGATACCTGCTCTCTGTGGTCTTCCGCAGCTGTCGGATTAGATCTCATTTTCGAGTCGACAGACAGAAGCCCTTGGCAATCGTGCTTACTCCCACAAGGGAGTTGTGTGTTCAGGTGGAGGAGCAAGCCAAGGCTTTAGCCAAAGGTCTTCCTTTTAAGACAGCTCTTGTTGTGGGTGGCGATGCAATGCCACAGCAGATACACAGGCTGAAACAGGGGATTGAGCTAATTGTGGGTACTCCTGGAAGACTGATCGATTTGTTGACTAAGCACGATATGGAGCTAGATGATGTGTGCACGCTGGTTCTGGATGAAGTCGACAGCTTGCTTGATCGGGGCTTCCTAGACCAAGTTATGCAGATTGTGACAGCTTTGTCACAACCTCAGATATTGATGTTTTCAGCTACAATACCACCAGAAACTCAGAAGTTCGCGTCCTCATTGCTGAAGAGGCCGATTTCCATCTCTGTTGGCAAGACCGGTTTGCCAAGTGAGTCTGTGAAGCAGACGGTTATCTGGGTAGAAACCAAGAACAAGAAGAATAAGCTGTTTGATATATTAAGTAGCCGACATCACTTCCGACCTCCTGTTGTGGTGTTCGTTAGTTCGAGAACGGGGGCAGAGTTGCTTTCTGATGCTGTACAAAATGTGACGGGTTTACTGTCAGCTGCTGTGCATGGAGAAAAATCGATGCAAGAAAGAAGAGAGGTTATGAATTCCTTCCTCATGGGCAGTCTTCCTGTCATTGTTGCCACTGGAGTTTTGGGTAGGGGTTTGGACTTACTTCGAGTGACACAGGTGATCATATTTGACATGCCTTCTTCTGTTGAGGAGTATGTACATCAAATTGGAAGAGCTTCTAGGCTCGGTTTGCCTGGCTCAGCGATGGTTTTTATCAACGACGAGAGCAAACTACTATTCAAGCCTATGATGGAGATGTTCCGGAGCTCAGGAGTTGTAGTGCCAAAGGAACTAGCAAGTTCTCCGTATGCTGTATCCTCCTACGCAGCTGCTTACAATCCGAAAAAGAGGAAGGCCTATAAGAAGAGCAAGTAGACCTTTGCCTTTTGATCTGGAAGTTAACGGGAACATCCCAGTAGATCATTGACTCAAGCCGAACGTAAGTTCCACCAAATCTTTACTGGGGAACTGGCGTCACCTATTGTCGCTTGGTTCCTCGGATCCTCTAGTTTACCTTTTCAACAAAGTACTTTGCCAAGTTTTGGGTCAAGTCTGAGTCATTTATCTATGGTCTGATACTGTTGGGTTGTGCAGGCAGAGGAGAATATGGATTATAAAGGTGATGCCGACTCACCATGTAAGAAGAGGAAGCATGTGGAGAAGGAGCAGGAGAATGTATCTGGACTTGAGTCAAAGGGTAGTGGAAAGAAGCGTAAAAAGAGGGACAAACGCTTAGTCGTTGAAGTGAATGGTCACACGTCGGAAAGGTACTGGATCGATCAGGAGGAGAAGAAGATCAAGAAAGGAAAGAAGGTAGAGGAGGAGGCTGCGAACGGTAATGATTACCGGAAAGTCGTCGATGAGACCGCCAAACAGGATGCTCTTGTGAATGGATTTTCATCAGCTCATGACACAGATGCAGAGGGAGAATGTGCAACTCCTTCGGTCGACGGGGAAAAGGCTAAGAACGGAAAGGTGTCGTGGGTGGTAGAGGAGCCTCTGACGCCAGAACCTGTGAAGCCTGCAGAGGAAGACAAATCGAAGGGCGAAAAGAAGAAACACAAGAAAACAGTAAGTCAGTCTGTACCCAATTAGGAAATTCCCAGGAAGGAGAAGAAAGGGAAACTATACTCCAAGAAGTTTCCATTCGTGAGTGGCTCGGAGATGACGATCCTGGTGGTATCACACCGACACATCCTTCCATGGTAGAGAAGAGTGGAGAAGAACCGGCGGAACCGACAGATCTAGACAAGGAGCGGACAGTACCCAATTAGGAAACTCCCAGGAAGGAGAAGGAAAGGGAAACTATAGTCCATGAAGTTCCCTTTGTGAGTGGTTCGGAGATGACGATACTGGTGGTAATGGAGGCACACGGACACGGTAGAGAAGAGCGGACAAGAACCGGCGGAACCGACAGACCTAGACAAGGAGCGACACAAGCTGTTCTAAGGTGGTGAAGTCGAAGAAAGTCATTAGTGAATCTCTTGGGAAGGTATGTGCACGAAATCTTGGAGGTGTTTTTTACCTTCATCTACCTGATGCAAGAGTTGAGATCCTTCCTGCACTGAATGTTTCTTCTTTGGCTACCCCCCGCACCGATATTTGCACGTAAAACAGTAGGAGAATGCAAGTATGCAATACTATGCATAGTTCATGAGACAGGTAAGAAGTTGAAGTGGAGTTTGTATCGTGATGTTCTTCCATTTCTCTGTTGTGGTCATGCTTATTCTGACTCAAGTTTATGGCTTGTCCCGTGCAGATAAAATGCAACCGCAAATTCGTGTTCGAGCGAAGCACGTGATATTGGCTCCGAAAGCGAAGTGAGGAGCGACAACTCCATATTGTTAATTTCTACTGTTTAGGCTAGACACAAAATAGGAGATAACTGAGTGTATTACGAGCTTGTTCGCACAAGTTCTATGCTACGCTACGAATTTGTTTATTTATTTTACTTTTGTGAAGTTTGCTTTTAGCCTGACACAGCTTCGTCATGGAGTTGATTCGATGGAATGGCGTATACAGCACACAAGAAGAAATTTTACTCTCAGTATGTTGTTCATGAGCACCCTAGCCTCCAGGTAGGCTAGGCAACGTTTGAAATGATGTAAACTGCAGTTCTTCATGTGGCACGAGATGTATTCGTTTCTTCTCAACGCTCATGTTGTATCAAAATTTACAGTTCTTACGCATATTTTACAATTAATCTGGCCACCTGTGATCATGTTGCTTGGAGAAAACGTGTTGTTTACTGCAGTTTTGATTGGGACCTTAAATCTGCACGAAACTGGACTGTATCAGTGCATGCGAACTATTCATCCAGTTCAAGCACCGCAGTGAAAGAGCGGAAATATGTAAAAGAACCTCTGTGAGTACGGGGGTGAAACGGAGTCAAGTAGATGGGGCTGTGTCTGGCGGAAAGCGCGAGCCGCATAAATTATTGTTTCCATTCAGCTGCGGCCGTTCCAAGCTCGCATGCATGGAGGAAGGACATGAACAGATTGAGTTTTCTCAACTGAGCATGTGAATCCATTCGAGTATACTGTTTCTGTCCAAGCCGTTTGATTGCGTAGAGATGATCAGCTCAGATCCATATATTACGAGTCGTCTCGGGTCGGAATTTGTGTCCTGTGTTTGAGAGTACTTGTCAACTCGAGCATCTATCCTTTTCAGTCCTAAAACCTTCCTTTCGCAGGCTTTACAGAGAAGAGTTGAGTCCTCCTTTTCCTTAGGAGAGGAGTACTTCTGTGCGTCAGCTCATGGAGTAACGTGCGAGAGTTAGTGTTCCTTGGGTTATTTCTTTCTCAAGGGTCTTTGTTTTGTCGTGTTCGCCTTGTAACGCACGGTGGGGTTCTGTTCATTTGTCTGTTCTGCTTTTCAGTACGGGACGCGTCCTGCTCAACGTGGTTCCTCTAGGATTCGCTGGATGCACGCGTTGGATCAAGATTCTTAACGGCCATGAGAGGACGATTGAGATAGACTCATGATGTGGAGTACTTGGCCTAGCTTAAAGTCCCGTCAAGAGGAAACGCATGTCCAGTAAGTCGGCGTTGAAGTTCATAACGCTCGTACAAGTGATATTGAAATCGAATCGAGTGTTGTCTATAGCTGCTAGGCATGAAACGAAATGACTGTTTATGCTAGTTCTTTGATATCAAATATAGACTGAGGTCCCTTCTCTTGAATTGTCCAGAAATTTACTTGACTAAACCCTTAATACGTCTTTCTGACTTGATTTCACCTCTTAAGATTTGCCGAGTCAAAGGTCGGTCAGTTGTGGTCCTGTCCAAAGAAGGAGCTAAGACGAGGGGTCTGATTAAACCCTACTATGGGTGTAAAACCTGTCCATTGAAGAAAAAGCTAACGTAGCATTTGACCAAGCGACTCTGCAGAGCATTAGGGTTCTCCGAATAGCATGGTATTACATGACATGCGTGGTCTATGTACACAGAAAGGAAGTGAAACTCAGTAAAGTAACTAGGTAAGACAAGACCATGAATTGAAGATAATGGTTTTTCAGCCCCTATGTGAAACCAGCATTACCCCATTATCATCATGGTTTTTCAGCCCCTATGTTAGACCAGCATTCACCTCTTTATCATCATTGGCTAGAGAACTAGTTAAAGGAAATATCAAGCGGTAAGACACAAATCCTATGTTAGTCGGTCACGGATTGCTGAAAGCCCCTCTCCGGTACATGGCCCTTCTTCTGCCGTCCGAGTAGCTGCTTCTATGCAAAGTAGACTCTAAAGGCTCTGAACTTCAAATCAGCACATTCTGTAAAATGGTGCAACTATGCACTATTTGAGGAGTTCAGTCTAGGCTAGAAGTTATACCTCCATCTAAATTTAAAAAACAGAACAACAACCCGAATGTCTGCTCTATAATCAGTTTATCTTTGAAATGATGTTGATTAAAGATGGTTGATGATGTTGTGATGTGAATTATTTCACATGGTAAGTGATTAGATTTTTTTTGTCAAAAGTCATATTCTCCCAATCAAGTTAAAGCTTTAGAGAAATCAATTACGCAAGTCTAATTGCATTGATAACCATGGTATGTTAAAAAGTTACAAATAGAGTTGCAAGCAAAAAATCATTTATAGTATTTTTACAAGCTTTTTGAAGTTACGGAGTGTATTATAAATATGAGTGAGTTCAAAATTTATGTTTTAGATTTTCATCATGTAGATTGGAATGTGTAATATACGTTTACATCTTCAAATATAAAAAAATAATTCACGTTTGGAGATTCGAATTAGTGAAAAGAAAAAAAAATAATGCGTTTTACTAGCATATAAATTTAAAAACTAATCTCTAAAACTATTTGTGAGATAGGCTTCTGTGAATAATTGAGTAAACATGTAGGGAGGATGTCTCAAGATCAAATCCATTCGAACTCACAACTGACTTGGAGTAGGTTGATCCTTTCGAGGAAATATGTGGAACACCAAGTTGCATAAAGGTGAGACACTAAATGTCTTTTAAACGTATCGTGAATGTGAGAATCTCTCTCTATCCTTGCACTAGTGATGTAGATGCTAGAGGGAAGTTATCACCGGATTTCAAAATGAATCTTATGCTAGAGGTCTAACTCTTCTTCGGAGTATCGAGGTCTACTCTTGCACTAGTGCAGTCACTTGATGTGGATGCTAGAGGGAGGTTACCGTCAGATTTCAAAATGAATCCTATGCTAGAGAACTAACTCTCTTTCGAGATGTCGAGATATTTAGTACGAATTCGGTGTGCGACTCTCTAAGTCATGAGGTAGCAAGATGACATCAAAGATACTCGATTGCACTAGGTGTGGATGCTAGAAGGAATTCATCACCGGATTTCGAAATGGACCTTATTCTAGAGGAATAACTCTCCTTCAGGATGTCGAGTTAATTATACAAATTCGGTGTACGGCTCTCTAAGTCTTAGAGTAGCGAGATGACATCAAAGATATTCCAAGTCGATACAAATTCTTTTGTAAAAAAATACAGATTTCATCATATGATATACTTGTGTCAAAAAATCAAGTCGAACTGATACATGAGAAGACACTTATGACATTTCGAAGTTAAAGAATACCGGAGAACGACAACAGTGATAACTCGAGCTCTGGACGTCAGAACGAGGTGATTTTGGTGGTCAGAGGTAACCATGGTGAATGTTTTTTTGGATGGAGATGTCTAAAGCAAAATGTATGATTGATTCAGTAGTTGTCCGTACATATGAGTCTACGAAGGTATGTTAATTAATCTTTCTTACATGTAAGAAGATAATAAGTATTGATTATTTACTAGAGATTTATTTTTCTGTTGCCACTTGTCTATTGATATTGTTTCGAACGACTTTCAACGGATTTTCAACAACGAACTCAATTTGTGGACCAGAGTTTGGGAAAATTTTTCTTGCACTAAGACATTAGGGCAAGAATTGAGAGGACCATAACTTGGATTATTGGTTCCATTATGTTTTGGTTTTGAATACATTTCCTCCATTTTGAATCTCTTATCGCGTTTAAATTTCTTCTATTGTCACAATGCATTTATGAATATCATAGCAACACAACAGTTTTCACTCCGTCCATCCATCTGAGATGAACTTAATTGGGTGAACAAGCGCATTAGTGCTTTAATACATGCTGTAACTTCCCATTAGCCACTGCTTAGGTTATCGTAGTCAGGTATAATGTTTAATATATTTATTTGTCATCTAGTGAACCCACTTGAAGCTTGAAAGGGTTCTCTATGCAACACTAAGCGCAATACGAAGAGTGTTAGAAAGGAAGAATGAACACATAGAGGTTTTAAAGAAATAAGAAGCACACACGATTAAGGAGGAGGATAGAGGATTCCTGGGTGCAAAGATGAAGGAGACCAAGACATGTGAATTATTGAAGAATGTTATTCAGCATTTTAAATAGTCTCTTGAGTGTCTCCAGATACTTAACTTATGGACAATGAAAATAAATGTTATTTTATCATTACCAAAAAGACGTTCAAGCTAGAGAGTATTAATCAAAAGTGAGTAAGTGAATAATGAGTGTATTAACAAAATTATTATTAAGGAGGAACTAGATAGACACCAAGTGTGCAAAAAGTTAATCGAGAATATATGAAAGATAAACTTATCATGTGTTCGTGATATGAGCTTTGTCGCTATTATAGTTGTTATCTTCAATCTTCACCTGCAACTTGGAGGATGATCTGGAAGACGACATCCAGAAGACAACAAGATTAATACAAAAGGTCGACTAGATCATACAAATAGATTATCCGGATTGATATTGTATATTCTGGACTATATATCAATCGATAATGTAGTTCTTTTGTCGACTTCTTTGTCATCTAGTGTAGTATAGAGTATCAGTATGATCTTTGTCTTGTGTACACTTGGTCATTTTTTTTTGTTTATAGAAATTTATGCAAAAAAATGTAACTCAAATTTATTTTAGATCCAGCAGCTCTAATGAGAGAAATAGAGTAAACTTAGTTCAAAGTAGATAACTTACGTCTAAATCTTTGACAAATTCTTGGATAACCAGAACTGGATATGAGAAAGGAGTGAATATTTAACTCCTAAAGAGGTTTAGATAGTTTAGTTCTAAATCTTTGACCAATTTTTCCGTAGGTCTAAAGATACGATAGTTTCATTCCACGTGAAATCTGCAAAAGTAATATGTAATAAATCTCCAAGCAAGACATTTATTACATCATGAAAATATTACTCTTCAAAATGAGGTGAAAGGATACATATAACAGCTTCCG
The DNA here is from genome assembly GCA_036924285.1 of Asterella californica. Taxonomy (NCBI): domain Eukaryota; kingdom Viridiplantae; phylum Streptophyta; class Marchantiopsida; order Marchantiales; family Aytoniaceae; genus Asterella; species Asterella californica. The sequence continues at coordinate 4,148,283 of JAYKYS010000013.1, forward strand.
CTCTCTTCGCGAAATTGTAGAACTATATCTGTTCTGTCGTGGAAGGACGAATATGCATGCAAACTGAACTTTTAGGAACTTGTGTTCTCTTTTTATTATCAGAGAATTATATAAGTGTTAAATAAAATATATATACTAAGTAGATGTAAATAATTAAAATATTCCATAAACATTATTTGTTAGTCCATTCCTGGAAACACGGAGAGAGCATGCAAGAACCCATAAGTGTAAACTGAACTCTCGTGCTTCAGAAGATACAAGTCCGGGGTACTATACTCATGAATACATAATTAAATCAGACGGACATACATTCCCCCTGTTCCTAACTCGGAAGAGGGTGAATATGCATGCTACATGCACTTTCGGCAAAGAGAAAAAAATGAGAAGCGAAAGTACGAGAGACAAAATACGACAAGAGGATTGGCTCTAGGGCATGACATGGAGTAAAAGACCACCGTTTGAATTTTTTCATCATTGTGTCACAGTGTATTCTCATGTTATAGTTTAGGTTATAAAAATACTTTTATATGTTAGATATAAATATTTTAGAATAAGTAAAAATGTAATTAATTTTTTCTAGAAACATTAAGTGTTAGAAGAACCACAAGACGCAGATGGATCCGGAGACAACCCATAAATCTAGAGTGGGAAGATGCGCTTCAGAAAACATAAGACCGTGCTATTATGTTAAATAAAATATTAATATATAAAGAAATTAATTTATTATCTAACCTTTCCCCAACGGAAGAATTAGGTAATAATTAAGCATACCACCTTCTCCATCTATATATATATATATATATAAGCAACTCATGTTAAGCAAAAGCAAGCATTATATCGGCGCACAACACTGTGGTGCGGACAACCCTAACTATTTGGGCCTTGGTGCTGTTGTTCAAACTTTCTTTTTATCTTTGAAACTGTATTGTTGTTGTCTTCGGGTGCTGCAGGAAGGTCGAAGCTTCAAGCGAAAAACTCTCCCGTTATCAAGGGCAAAGATAACGAGTAGAGGACTTCTACTGCTAGTGTCGCAGTCAGCCACGTCAGATGCGGCTTGTTACCGATGTACGCATCCGTACCGTATGGTACAAAGCAGAACTGTATTGCCATCATAACAAAATTGAATTTGTGAGAAGACTTGAAGCTATTGGTCAGATACTTATGGCGCGAATTCAAATTCTCTCTCTCTTGCGACCTGAACGAACTGCGTACCGCCGAGGGCTCGAGATGACATGGTTCGATCTCGTGTTTGAGATGATACTTCCCTCCCACGGTCCTCTTATGTCATGTGCGAAGCCTTTGCCTGAGTTGTTCTCTAAGCACTGCACGGCGTCCAGCCGACAGTATGCTCGTTTCGCTTCTCGTGCAGCGAAGTATCTGTTCACAGATTTCAGTGTCTGTTGAGCTCAGGAGAAGTTCTAAGAGAGGAAATAATTCGTTGAAGTCGGGATCTTGGATGTATTCCTCGAACGATAGATCGTGATCAAGACGCGCGTAAACTGGACTCCTTGGATTAGATACGCGCTCGCGCTATTTGCCGTTTACTGAGTCTCAAGGGGGAGATTGCGGTTCCCATTGCGAACATTGTTCAAGTCGGCAGGTAAGGCCGAGGATCTAGAGCAAACATGCAGGGTCGGACCCGCGCAGAACGTTTATCCTGATGGCGAAGGTTTGTTTAACTTTTAGCGGAGTGGAGGGAAGGACCAGGAAGTGATCATTTTCGGGAAAAACCTGGCGGGAGAAGAATGAGTTAGAATTTACTCAGCCGAAGCTGAGAATAATATTTTCCTTGAGCTGTAGGAAGGTCGAAATATACAGTGAATTCCAGTTATCCCAAGGCGACATCTCCCAGCATTTGAGAAAAGTTCTCGTTTATTGGCATTCGGTTGCGCCGTCAAGTTTCCTTTTTGCCCTGGTTTTGGAGTTTGGGTTTGGATCGGTTCCAAGAGTCCAACATTACGGAGTTGCAACGTCTAAAGTATTACAAGATAGTCACATTTCTAGTGGAGACTTCGGCCTACTGTCGGGCTCGTAGACACGTGGTGCAAATAAAGAAACTCAGGAAGTTTGGCGATGTTCAAATCGGCAAATTTAGGCGAGCCCTGTAATTGTTAGGAATTTCCTTTTAGAGAGGATTTCCCCCGTCAGCCGTAAGGTTCGGTTGCATGATTACTCGACGTAAGGCAGCGCTTTTACAGGCGTTGCCACAATCGGGAACGAGTTTGGTGACTGCAACGCCAGTGAAAACGAAGGAGGAGAAATCCGAAGGCGGTGAAACACCAGGAGGCCAAGAACTCGTGAGTAAAATGCAAGTGGTCTGTTTGGACAGGTGAGTTTCACAAAGTCAACATTCTTACCGCGTCGACCTGTGTTCTCCCCTACTTCGAGAGTGGCGTTTCCACGTCGAGAGTTCAGTTTGAAGTCCTAATTGAGAGGCTAATTGATCAGTTGTGTCTGCTTTCAAAACGATCACGTGAGCTGTCGTTCTAGAATGTCCGCCGGAGTTTTACGCTCTTCCCTCTGCCTTAGTCTCAGCTCGTCCTTCCCATTGTGCTTTTCTCAACTTCAACTTCTTCTGTCCATCTTGTGTGCTCATTGCGTACAATTACCTAAATGATCAGTGACAGTGAGAAAGATGACGACGATGATCTCGAAGAAGACAGCGAAAGCGATTACTCTGATGAGATGCACGCATCCGCCATGTCGCAGTGTAGCGACATGTCTGCCATGGATCAATCTAGCGATGACGAATCATCAAAGAAAGTCGACGGGAGCGAAATTGGTCAAAGCGGAGGCGCTATCAAGGTGTCGTCACCGGTTTCTATCGACAACCTAATAGCCGAGAAAGTCCTCCAAATTATCACAGGTACCTGACTTTAATGGCCTCCAATGGCGGAGTACGACTTGCAGCGAGTCATTTCTTACCTGTTGTAGTAACGAGGATTTGGTCTTTCTTCGCACGTTTCAACTACAGCAAGGCCTCAAGGATTTCTTGGTCTGATCCTTGGTCTACGTGGGCCAGTAAATTTCTGGCAGAACAGGGAAGACACCAATTTGGGGGCAAATGGCTTATAGTGTGACTGTTGTGGCCGCGTAGAAGGAGGTGATTTGAAGAAGCTCACCTTGGATTACTGTCGTTCCTATCTTCGACACCATGGCTTGAGAGTTTCAGGGAATAAACCAGTCCTGATCGACAGAATTAAACAGCACATTGAGTAAGTATTGTTTACTTTTGACCTCAATTGCTCAATGACGTAGCATCCCTTCTAAACACTGATTTTGGCTTTACCAGACTAAAGCAAGGCGTGCCGGAAAAGTACCGGGTAGCGACTTTCACCATCAACTGTACCGGTATTGGTTTGGAAATCTTTTTACGACTCCCCTTTTTCCTTAATAATGCCGTAAGCTTAATTCCTGAATGGTGCGGTTAATCCTGTATAACTTGCGTATGTAAGCTTGTCATGCTTCCAACTTCTACTTGTGTACTTCTTTAGTTCTCAAGTGTCGTCTTTCTGCAATCTGTACTTGTCACTAGCAGACTCTTCCAAGGGTTTAGGAATTCAACTCTCATTCGAGAAGTTCTCTTCACAGTCGTGAAGAGTTTATGACTGTCAAACTTCCTCCTTCCTTTCATTCTTCCGCCATCATCCATTCTGATTGTCTAAACCACTCCTATCACGAGGATCTGCTCGTGGACTATCAACCTGTAAAAGTTTTCCTTGGCATCCTTTTGCCACTGACCTGTTCTGTGTATGCCATCGGTGTTTCTGTTACCGTAGGAGCGCTAGTTCTCGGTATACCTGGACATCCCTGCTCTCCCCGTGGTATTCTCAAGGGGTTATCATGGGAGTCAGAACTTGCAGGCCATTCATCTAGGTGGAACCTTTGTGTGGTGTGATGCTGGGAGATCTTTCTTCATCACTTTTAGCAGTTACACAGCGTTCTGAACCTGAGCCTCCCAAGCGTTCGACTTATTCTACAACTCAAGTTACAGTTGATAGTAGTTCTCTCCTTCTACTCTTCATCTTCTAACTCGGGTCATGTCGACATGTGCAAGGTTGGCCCCATGGTATGTTGTTTGGTTCTTGGAACACTCCAACCTACGACACTCCAACGTGATCTTTCTGCTGTTCTGCTTCTAGATCTCTATTCTGCGAGCTCAGTGTTCATCTTCATCACATATCTTCAACATCATCTCTCCTCCTTCTTTTTCCGATAGTACTGGACTAACACCGCAGTCACACTAATGTTAGTAAACAAGAACTCTTTAACTCTTTATTTTGATTGTTCGCGGTCGTCTCGCTTCTTACTTTTCAGTATTGTGATTGAGGCTTTAGACCTGGCTCAAATCACTTCGTTCTATTGTTGAAAACGTAATGGTTTCTGCTGCTCTGCTGCGGTTGTTATACAGCACACAAACAAAAAAATGGTTTTTTCCCACGCTTAGCCGTAAGTCGGGGTTTTTCGCTCTCAGGCCAAGGAATTAGCTCGTTCTCTCCGTCCTGCCAACAATATTAGCCATGGGTCTTCCGAAACCATCCTCGTTTATAGCAGAAACCTGATGAACAAGGAGTTGTGCTTAAAATGTCCGGAAATGTCCACATATTTCTTCGTATGTTCTGTTTTAGATGTATCAGGTTGAGCAGGCTTGCTATGACTTCTTGGACCGACGTAGACCAAGACGACCAAGACCTCAGGGTCTTGGTGCAGGGTGATGGCACGAAGTGCTAATCTTCTGGTACCGGAAATTGCGGTGAAAGATATCCCCCCAACCTACACCATGTTTGAGGCATAAGAGATTCCGGATAGAGGCCTTGTGTCTTTACGGTTTTGACCTATGTCCTCCAGTAAGGCCGGATTTTTCCTGCACCCTGTTCGGCCCCTTAGTAAGATATTTCTGCTGGAGATGCTCAGAGAAATTGCGGAGTACTACTGGGATGTATACCAGAGTTCCGTCAGCAGGTTTTCAGATAGTCGCTGGTCTTATGATCAGTATATAGTACAGTATCATTCATATTGAAATGTGGCTTCTTGCAGCTTCTAATATTCGCTTCTAAGCTACTTGTGAAATGCATTGTCGTGGTTCGTTTCACTACTGCAGTACTTACATGCATCCTACATACCGCAATTTCCTGCTACTTTTTATGCTCCGTGGAGTTGGCACGTTAGTAATACTAACCTTCTCACAGATTGATACCTGGAGTGTGCTGTTCACTTTGCACTATCTAGGGCATTCACTGGGACTTGGACATCGCTCTGATGGTTTTCCCTTCTGGACTATGTGAGACGTCTTAGTGTTTAAACGTCGATGTTGTTGCTTCCCACCCCTCTAGCTCACTCACGTTTGTTAGGTTTAAGTAAGACAGGTCGCCCTCCATGTGTGCAATACGCGTGCGAACGCGTATTACTTTGTATTTCCAATGTAGGTTGTGCTACTTATGAGGGGTACATGATTCGATGTTCTGGATTCCAGGTGATGTCTGTAAAGGGGATGTGATCAAATTCAAGCAGAAAGTATACAAGTAAGTACGCAGTTTCATTATTTGGGTCGCAATAGATCTTGTTGACTACCATCGGGTTTGAAAGAGTTTGTAGAGCTTACATCTTGTCTGTGTGTTCAGGCTCAGTGCCGCAAAGAGGGTGGGTGTCGCCGTCGGAGAGCGGATCGTTGTAGGTCGAGTTGTGAAGGAAAGCTATGGAGAGAAGAAACAACAGCATACCTTCACGGTAGGAATTTAGGAAAGACTATCAGTTGATTGGTCTAATTATTTAGCAACTGACGCGCCTTCTTCTCCTGCGGTGATCCTCTTTAGATATCTGACCTCATACTCGGTACTAATGTGGCAGGTCGAGGTTCTGTGGAGCACTGGTTACAGACCATTACCTCCCATGCGTCAGTTACTCGTCAAAGGGCGCAACCTATACAGGCTTAGAACCTATCGGCAGGTTGGGTTGTAAGAAACGATATTTTCTTTCCTGTATGGATTGATGTACGAGAAAAGATAGATACATTAGAAGATACCATCAGTTTATGTCCAGTAAACTTTCGTATCCTTCACAAGCATATGGGCCATATTGGCCCGCCTTGTTGGAACATATTTTTGTCTGTCCAGGGATTTTCACACTCATCGCACCACTTGTCGAGTTTCATCTCAAGGTTATCCACTGCTCGTGTGTTAGTCAGAGCAGTGTTGTGGATCTCTTATTTAGGGTTGTGCATTGGCGAGGAAAAAAACATCATATATACTGAAGATGTTTCACAATTTCTGCAGAAATGGGAAGATGAAAAGCTTCGCAAGATAAGTCTAGATGAGAAGCACGAGAGGGGAGCCGCTGCCAGGAGTAAACGTAGAGGTATATCCATTGTTCGGTGATGGCCTCCTACCTTTCTGCATATCTGTTGTTTTCGCCTTGAATTAACAATCGGCTGTTGCCAATACAGAAACCTTAAGAGCTTCTGGACCGCGTAAGATAACAGTTGGAGGACGGAAACAACTGCCAAATCCCTACGTGGCTATGGGGCCCAGTGTAAACTTTCCACCAGATCTCACCGGAGGTAGGTCAAAGCTTGAGAGTCATGATCACTGGAGCTAGAGATCTCATTTCTATGTGTTAGCTTCTAGTCCTTCTCAAACTCATTTCGTTGCACATACAGGAAGAGGAAGCAGGGGACTGGGGGCCCCTCTGCATCGGAGCTGGTTCCCAGCGTACCCTTCCGCTCACGGGCGACCGTTTGTGTTACCTCAAAGACCAGTAGTGCCACAACATTATGGTTTTAATAGATTAAGACAGGAGGCCAGTCTCCACAATATACCACCCGCTGGAGTTGTCCACCACACACGTGTTCAGCAATCAAGACCTGGGACCCATGATGCGGATCTTGCACCTGACAGGACACAAAACGAAAACAAGCAAAGCTTCGACTTGTTAAAGCCTTCCTCCGAAAGTCACAGCCATTCTTGTTTTCCTTTTGCCTCGAATGCGTCCAAGGAAGGTGTCAATTTCCACAACATTTCAACTGCTGTAGTACCCACGGACACACGTTCAGAGGCTCCCAGACTGGAGAGCAAAATTGTTACAGGAGCAGTTCCTGATTCAGAACGCAGGCGCATCAAGTCTCCGTATCGTCCTAACTCTGTCACACGAAGGGAAGACGCCAGTTTTACGAACAATTCATATGCTGGAGTGGCCAAGAGCACACACGTTCAACCACCTAGAGAGGAAAGCAGAACTTCAGGGGCAGAAACTGCTCGAAGCAGTAGGGAGATAGAGAATAAGTCTACATGCCGATCTGACATAAACAATTGGAGGGTTGATACCAACAACCGCAACGTTCCTCTACCAGCTGGAGTGTCCCATGACTCACGGGCTCCTCCATTCAGATTTCAGAGCAGAGTTGTATCAGAGGCGGATCCTTGCATATACGGAAGACAGATGGGAAACAGGTCTCCACAGAGCTCCAACATGCAAAGATGGAGGGATGATTGCAACAATGGCAACACTCCTGCCATTGGGGTGCCTCAGGACACACGAGCTTCTCCACTCAGACCTCCAGGGACAGATCCCTTTCTGGACAGGAGACAATACGAAAACATGTCTCCATGGAGGATGGATCAGGACTCATGGAGGAGGGATGCTGCTGGTTTCTGCAAAGATCCCTTCGCTGGAGGGCTATATGGTGTGCCGGTGTCAACCAGAATTGAGAGCAGGAACTTTCAACGAGAAGATCGCCCTCCTTCAGTTATTAGGCGTGACGAGAATTGGTCTCCATGGCGGTATGGGTCAAATGGACCGATAAGAGACGGATATCATCACATTAATCACAGACCTCCAGTGCCTGACCACCATCAGGCCCAGCTAGGTAGAACTCAACACAACGTTTCAGCGTATCATTCGCCTGACAGGAGGCAAGTCGCGAACAGATCTCCAGGGCACTACTCGTCAACTACATCGATGGGGGATGTAGGACAGCCCAATCATTTAGCTAGTGGACGACAGCACACTCATATGCCTAGTGGAGCACTACAGAATCATGTAGTTAGTGGAGGGCAGGTTCCAGCTCTCGGTCAACCGCCTAGTGGAGCATTACAGAATCATGTAGTTAATGGTGGGCAGGTTCCAGCTCTCGGTCAACCGCCAAGCGGAGCATTACAGAATCATGTAGTTAGTGGAGGGCAGGTTCCAGCTCTCGGTCAACCGCCAAGCGGAGCATTACAGAAGCATGTAGTTAGTGGAGGGCAGGTTCCAGCTCTCGGTCAACCGCCTAGTGGAGCATTACAGAATCATGTAGTTAGTGGAGGGCAGGTTCCAGCTCTCGCTCAACCGCCAAGCGGAGCACTACAGAATCATGTAGTTACTGGCGGGCAGGTTCCAGCTCTCGCTCAATTGCCTAGTGGAGCACTACAGAATCATGTACGTAGTGGAGGGCAGGTTCCAGCTCTCGGTCAACCGCCAAGCGGAACACTACAGAATCATGTAGTTAGTGGCGGGCAGGTTCCAGCTCTCGCTCAATCGCCAAGCGGAGCACTACAGAATCATGTAGTTAGTGGCGGGCAGGTTCCAGCTCTCGCTCAATCGCCTAGTGTAGCACTACAGAATCATGTACGTAGTGGAGGGCAGGTTCCAGCTCTCGGTCAACCATCCACAAGCGAGAATTTTAAGTGTCCAAGTGCTGGATGCTTGAACCTAGGATCGAAGTTGTGTTCTTACAGGATATGTGTAAAATGCTGCAAGCAACAAGGGCGCATGTGCGCAAATCCGAAGCATAGGCGGGCAACTTTTACCTGAGAGTTCAGTTGTTGGCAAGTCAGTGGAACTTGACAGAGACTGCTCGTGCCTCCCGTTCAACGAAGTATTGAACGTTGGGGATGTCTGCGGGATAATTGACCGGCAAGAGATATTTGTTCTTGTTATGATGTTCTTGGGAGGTACATGTAGCCTCTATTAATCTTCGTGTATTTTGTGGTGAAGGCCTTGTGCAGTGCTCTGGTTCGCTCGTCAAGAGTGGTGTCTATACTCTATGGCAAGCTACATCACTTTGCAGAACCAAGTGTTGCGCAGAAGCCCGAAGGGTAGAAAAGAGTAGAGTGGAACCGCTGAATGGAGGTGTTCCCAATTGCAACTGCAGACTCGGTCTATCCTTACTTTAGAGGGGAGAAACAGAGAGCACAGATGTAGGGAGAGTAGTGCATTCCTAGTTAGCAAAAGCTAAGGGAATTCAAATCCATGAGTTATCAGATTTTACGAAACTTCTGTAAATGTCCTGTCCTGCCGTTAACAGAAGTTATGATTGTTGATGGTAGGCGATTTCCATCTACTTGCGAAGATTTGCCATTGGTGCCTCGTTTATTTATCATGTCTTCCGGTGAAGGTCTTGTGCAGTGCTCTGGTTCGCTCGTCAGGAGTGGTGTCTATACTCTATGGCAAGCTACATCAATTTGCAGAACCAAGTGTTGCGCAGAAGCCCGAAGGGTAGAAAAGAGTAGAGTGGAACTGCTGAATGGAGGTGTTCCCAGTTGCAACTGCAGACTCGGTCTATCCTTACTTTAGAGGGGAGAAACAAAGAGCACAGCATGTAGGGAGAGTAGTGCATTCCTAGTTAGCAAAAGCTAAGGGAATTCAAATCCATGAGTTATCAGATTTTACGAAACTTCTGTAAATGTCCTGTCCTGCCGTTAACAGAAGTTATGATTGTTGATGGTAGGCGATTTCTATCTACTTGCGAAGATTTGCCATTGGTGCCTCGTTTATTTATCATGTCTTCCGTTACTCCCAGGTGTGTGTCTCGATGTACCTCAAGAAAGCGGTAAATGATACTAGGATCTATTACCTCGTGATCAGATGGGTCTCCCGGTCCATTGGTTTGCAGCCAACGAAGCTGGGCTGCTCTCAACGTGTAAGTGCGATTCTATGATTGGGTGCTGAGCTGCTAGCAGTACGTGCGTGATTTGCAACTCGCACCAACAAGTGACACTCTCTTCCGGGACGGAACCCTGGGAAGTGCCGAGGAATTTAGGTTAGTACAAACGTTCTATGACTATTTTCCAGTTCACATTTAAAGTGGGGACGCAATCACACCCCTCCTGGTCTTCCGTCTGTTATTGTTAATTACTGCTCAGGTTCAACATTCTAAGTATCTCGATGCACACGCAAGTAGAGACCCATGCTTCCAGCTATATTCTCTATAACGAGCAATCAGTGTGGATGTAGTGGCGTTTCCTAGGTTCCTCTTGCTCGGGAGCAATTAGTAACCAAATCAACTTTGGCAACTTCGGCGATCGTGTGCAATCCCCATGTGTGGAGCAAGAAGTAACCAAATGTACTTTGACATCGTGTGCCATCGCGTGCGGAAGCAGGAAAAGCGTTACAGACTTAGAAGCTTAGCTGCAAGTAGATAACCGGCTGGAGTTTTTACATAGTATCGAGGTCACACTGCAAAGAAGCCTGTGTACTGGTACATGAGGTGCTGGTTGCTTATTGGTTATACAATACCCCAGTAAAGAAATTGCCAGCTTAAAAGTTTCCTCGTGTCTGGTGTGCCATCGCGTGCGGAAGCAGGAAAAGCGTTACAGACTTAGAAGCTTAGCTGCAAGTAGATAACCGGCTGGAGTTTTTACATAGTATCGAGGTCACACTGCAAAGAAGCCTGTGTACTGGTACATGAGGTGCTGGTTGCTTATTGGTTATACAATCCCCCAGTAAAGAAATTGCCAGCTTAAAAGTTTCCTCGTGTCTGGTATCCTGGACCTGAGAAGCTCAAATACTCAAGAGTCTCAGAACTTCGGCACTCACTCGCGGATATTATGTGGGTTCAGCATATTCGTGAGCCAGTAACTTCTGAATGAACCGTTTGCACTATGCTGTTTATTGTACAATGGCTGTTTGTTGGTTAGGAATAATCAACTCGTGTAGCAGAATTCCTGCTGCAACACTCACGTTAAGACTCTCGATGGCCAGTGGTCCTGACGATAAGTCTAATTCTGCACCTCTTCTAATTCCCGGTTCGAAATCATCCTCCTCATCCTCTATTTCCTCGTCATCATCAGAATGGCTATCATAAGCATAATCCCTCTTGTTCGGAACGTGATTAGAGTTGCCTACAATGGACACTAACTCATCGCAACTTCTCTTCACCATTGTTCTCATTCCCCTGCCCTCGTTACCTAAAACTAGAATCGTGGCAACGCCACGAGGAACTTCTCGGACTGGCACCGAGCTAGCTTCCGAAGCACCACCCAAAATACGCCATCCCTTCTCTCGAGATCTGTCAAGAAACTTCACCATGCTCCGGCAGTACTGCACATCCATCACCTCTAAAGCTCCTGCGCTCGCCTTGCTAACAACTCCACTCAGTGGTGCAGAGTTCTTGGCGCACACTACGACGCCCTCTGCCCCCAAGAAATATGCAGACCTTAAAACAGCCCCAAAGTTCTGTGGATCCGTAATCTCATCGAGCGCAACCCAAACGGGAGCTCTGTCTCCATCGTAAACAGGAGCCTCAAGGGTATCTATGGGCACCAGTTCTAGTGGTGAGGCATCTAAAACGAGACCTTGATGAGGCCGATTGTCCACTAACATGTTAAGGTCGTGTTTTGAAGCCTCCTTGACAGTCACGCCCAAACTTCTCGCCTTGCGCTGTATCCAAGTTACGGCATGCTTATCTTTCCTCTTTCCGCTCATGACATTCTGAGCTAAGTTTTCTTGCATGTATAACGTGTAAAAGGTTCGTCTACTAGCTTGCAGGGCATTGACAACAGGGGCAACTCCATAAACAGCTTGCCCTTCCATTTCCAAGGGAGGAGAAGGCTCTCTTGCCCGCCAGCGCCAGTCCTCCCCTTCGCCATATCTCTCTTCCTGAGGTCTGTCTGCTCCTCCTCCCCACCTGTTGTCCTCGCTTGGTCTGCCGACCCTACCATAACCCCCCCTACTCACAGTTTCTACACCCCGTGTCTTTGATTTATTAACCCCTGTACTCCGGAAATCATCGTCTTTAGATAATGATCGACCTTGGGATCTCTGCCACTGCTGCTCCCTTGCACCAGTTCCACTATCAAACCCGGCATTCCTTCCCGAAGTTCGGTCTCGGAAAGAAATTGGTCTCCTACTAGAACTGCTGGAGCCATCCCTGAATGTCCTTGAGCTCGTAGACGGGATCTCGCGTCTGGCCCCTTCACCTCCCCAACGATCTCCAGTTGAGGATCGGCCGCGTGAACTGCTGACACCATCGTCACCCCGCTCCCGCCTCGCCTGACGATAAGAAAGTTGGTTCCTAGACTGCCAATCGTTTTCTTGCAAATTCAAAGGCGCTTCCTTCCTTCTACCTTGAAGAACGCCACCTCCCTCAAACTCCAAGCTTTCATCGGCCCATTCCCCTCCGCGCTGACTAGACGAAATTTGCTTCTTGGACTGCCAATCGTCCCCTTTTGTCTTGTAAGATGCTATCCTCGTTCTTCCCTCGGAATCACCGCCTCGTTCCGAGATTTCGACTCTTGTTCTACTTCCATAATCGCCGGCTCCTTCCTTGCCGATCGCTTCCTTCCCGTCAGAGAAGTAAGATTCCGCTGCCTTGTCCCAACTAGTCTCTCCTCCATCGCGGCCTCTCCTATTCAAAGCGGCTCGCGTTGTAAAAACTCTGGAGCATTTCTCCGACAGGTGTAGAATCTTCTTGCGATTGCTGAAAGCAGACGAATGGAGCTTCATCATTTGCCTTCTCGACACATCCTGACTGCTGCAGCCGTCACGGCACTTGTGAAAATGCCCCACGAGAGTACGAGCCACACGCGGCTGCAGGTACAGCTGACGACCCAAACCGAGTGACATTGCAGCCGACTCCACTCGACGGGATGATGCCCCCCTCTTCCAAACCCTTCAACTTCACTCACAGCCTAAGCTTCAAAAGCTCGTGCAAGTGCCGCTGAAGTTTCAGGTCGTCATATCGCCATAACTATTCCGCTTTCCTTCCACTTCCGACCTCCCGATAAATCAAGAAAGCCGCTCGTTCATTTCACATCCAGAACTCCTGCAGAGACTGAAGAAAATGTAACGCGAAGCAGAAATCTTTCAAGCTGTACTGCCGAACTATGCGAGCACCACGTCCTTCAGGACAGACAGTTCCGCTTCTTGCGACTCTTCTTCTAGGAAGCGGATAAACAGAGCGATGAACGTGGTACAGGTTCAGAGAAGGGTATAGGGTTTATGAACGGCTTCAAAATTAACATTTTTTTTTTATCAAATTCCTGATAGATTTTAGTTTATTTAAATTATTATATACTATATATTTATTTGTCAATAATATAAATAAAACATGATACCAACTGAGGTTAATCGATTGGAAAAGCTTTGTGTAATGACGTGAATCCATAACCTATTCCAACCATGATAGGAACAAATCTATATTAGGAGCGTGATGAGTACAAAAAATAAAAATAAAAATAAAGATAAACGAACGAATCATTGTAAAAAGGAAAATAATAATATTTTAATTCAAAAATCATTAACGCATAGCGTCGCAGTTCTATTGCAAGCGATGTTCCTTGTTTTGTTTTTCTCCATTTTCAAACTCAATCCCTACATATTTTTATCTCTGGTTGTAACTTGTAATACTTCTTTTTTCTAATAATTCTTCTTGCATGCATAGAATTCCACCGCTCTGTATCTTACAACAGTTCCTTACGCTTGTCGCGTCGCACGTCGATAGCAAGAACCACAAAGTTAGATGCATATTTGTTTATAGTAAATAGTATATGATGAATTATTATACGAATAATTCGTCGTATTATAGCACATGAATACGATGAAAGTCACCGTATTCGTCTTCCGTTTGATATGGTGAAAGTAAACCTCTCAGGTAAGGTAAAAGTGAAAGCGCGATCCAATATATAGCCAACGGATGTGAAGATCCCATCAAGCCTTACAAAGGAAAGAAGGACCCGAAAGGCCAAGCAATAACCACCCTGAAGGGGAGAACACCGGGGCTAAGCCTCGCTATCAGTAGTTCTAAAATCGCCAGTCGCACCTATAATGTCGGAGATCAAAAAGTCAGTACCTCTACTTACAACAGGTGTACCTGAAGAGGCATCACCTACTGCGATTGTTCTCCTGTGAATGGCCCCTGCTAAAGCTCTCTGTAGAGCAATGAAAACCCGCTGCCTGAAAAACATGGTGCAGAAAGAAAGAGAAAGTGGTACCCCTGGCGCCTCTCATGGTAGGCTCTAGCGCACTCTCGCAGAAAGACGTTGAACTCCGAAGCTGTCGATCCGTATATCTCCAAGGCTAAGGAGATGAAGCGATGTCTCGCTTGCATACCCCTATACTTGGATACCTTCGTTGCTGCCGCCACGCCTGCATCCCATCTGTGCCGCCACTGAGTCCCGTGTCGGAGCCGTAACAACCACATCAGCCACTTAGACCTGATCCTCCCTCATCATGTACAAGTCTGCTCTCACTGATCCTCCCGTCTGAAGGATGTACCAACGCTCTCTCCACGTCATGTGACCGCTCTCCCGTGCTAAGGCAAACTCGACGTCTCTGATGGCATCGTGGGTGGCTATCCGTTCTCCACCTTGAGGACATCGAGCAAGGTGACGACCTGAGGTGTCGAGCGAGACACCGCACTCGCAGATGGACAGTGCCGAAGCCACAGACTAGACCAAGCCTAGACGGAACCTCATCGATGTAGAGAAGATAGTCGGCGCGAGTCGGAACGCTCTAATGCAAGGTCGAGCTATGAGCCAAGAGCCTGCGCCCTTGTCCGAACAAGAGCGGAGTCGAGCTCTAGTATCTCGTGAGATGGAAGGATCCACTAAGAGCGCATGGAGAACCTGCTGGAAGTGGTGTCTTGTCAGAGAAGACTGTAGACCGCGAGATCCATCAAAAGATAAAGTATCGAATCGAGGGTGTGTCTCACGTGTCTCAAAAGTCAAACTATCTCTTGTCTCACGGAGACACATCTATAGTGAGTAAGAACCATCCTCCACCTTTGTCACATAGCTCTCCAGGATAAGTCTATCCCGCACGAGAAAACGACTACAGAGCCAAGGTGCTGAGAGGACCCAACTACCCAAAAACGCTGTCGGAGCAGTCTCCTCCATGGATAATAAGCCCACCCCGCCACATGATATTGACAAAGATGTCTATCTCCGTGCGAGAGGTCCTGTCGCACAGTCAAAGGTCTCCGGTCCTATGATGTCGCCAAACACCCCATGATCCTCCTATCAAACTCTCTAAGACGTGAGATGAAGAAAGGAGATGGAGGTACTGTGCGGAGTAACTAACAAGGACGTCGTGCTATGGAAGAGGAAAGGATACCAAAAGCAACCTGTGGGTCCTCTAACATAGGGAGATCCTCGATATGCATAACGTCCTCCGCAACAGCAGCATCTAAGAATCGAGAGACAAAGTCCTTTGTACCCACGAGTACTCCGAGGATGCATAAACCATCTGTAGGGGTAACAAATCCCTCTGGGAGCTGTAGGTCCGACGGTATACTTATGGGAGACCAAGCCTTGCACTTTGACACCTTTGTCCTCAGCCCTACCAAGACCAATTGAGAGACAAGGTGATCAAAGACAACATCGACTTGGTCCGCCGGACCTACGATGTGCGTATCATCAGCTAGAGATGGAAAGACACAACCTGGAGCAGCCAAGGCGGTGGTGAAGAGAGCTCTATAGTGAGCTAAGGCGAAGAGAGGTCCACCCAAAGGATCTCCCTGGCGAGTCTCCGCAGCAGAGCTGATGATTGTAACCCCCTCTATCGTAGGACCGTGCTGGTAATAAAGAGAAGAGGAAGAACCATAGAACGATCGCACGAAGGGAACGAGACTCGCTAGAGATCCTCCGCCATCCATGAGCTCTCTAAAAATAGAAGCGCGGGATTCGCTATTAAAAGCATTTTTCACATCTACTTGTAGGACCACCCAATCGGGATGGATGTCCAAGAGAGCTCTAATGCCGAAAGACACAGACTCACAACCTCTCGGCGTCGCAACTCCAAACTGATGTAGACAAAGATGGTCCTGGAAAGTATCTCGAAGCTGAAGGACAATGGTTCGACTGATAAGTCGTAAGAGAATCTCACCGATGACTATCGGCCGAATCCCTCCACCATCCTTTGTCATGACCAAAAGTCTAGCTGCTCCTAGTACTTGAGCTATAGACTGAGGAATATGTCCTTGAGCTACTGCTGCCGCTACCTGAAAAAGCTCCGTGAAACCACTAGAAGGATCGTCTATATGAAAACAATCCCGTAGTGCTCGTAGACCATCCCAGACAGACCTCCAAAAGATAGACGTGGAGTTGTACACAAAGCCTGGGCGAACAAAGATCTATCGAGACATAATGGCTCCTCAGGCTGATAGTCCTGAACCTCAAGTGGTGAGAGATCACCCGGTGAGGGATGAAGGAAACGCAACGCAGCGATCGTCTCCTCAGTAGGACATTCCAATGACAAAGGATGCAATTTCTGACAGCTCTGCTATGCTCTCCCGCCTGACCTAACATCCTACAATGTCGTATGCGAGCGGAAGATGAGACATCACGTGTAGAGACAGACTCACTCCTACCTCGTATCGCACGGGCTGATTCCTCCTGTAAGGCCGCCCAGTCACCTGCTCGGAATCTTCGAAGACGGACCGCCACCTCCCGATGTCCTCCTCTGCCACCTCGAGTATAACAGAGGCACCAACGAGGAAATAACAGAAACAATAACCACGCCGCCTCGTCCCTGGTGTTCCGTGCCAACATGTCGAGCGATGCCTGTCTCACCTCGTCATGAAGAGCACGAGGTAACCGATGGAACAAACGCGGACAAGGGGAACTCTTCTGGAACAAACTCAGAATAGTGCCAGAGTGAGCTCTCAATGACTCCGACGACTCTGGAGAGACTCCAGGAAGAAAGACTAACGGTGCCATAATGACTACACGTGTAGACCTCCGATCTCGGCTAACCTTGGCATCCCATGTGGTCGTATCATAGCTCTTGTGCATCTTTCTCACATGAGATTTTACCCCTTGCGAGGTAAATAATTGATTGCACATCGGACATGGTGTGTCTCGAATCAATCTCGATCTCATGAGAGAGAGAGTACCCATAGCTAAGAAAAATGATATCCGATCAAACGATACTCATAATAAAAAATATCTCCTAGAAAAGAAAAGAAATAAAAAAAAGAAAAAAAAAGGAAGGAAAAGAACCCTGAACCCCGATATGTAAAAAAGAAGAGAATAAATACACTAAATGTGACAAGAAATCTATCTAAAATTTCTCAAAAACCCTAAAAATAACACTCTGTAACCCTAAAATCTCAAAAAAACTAAAACTATTTAATACTCACTCATTCCTCTACAAGATGTACTAATTCGAAGTGTAAAAAAATAAAATAAAAAACAAAAAAAATTATGTAAAATAAAATCCTGGAATATCTCCCTAACACCCTCCCCTCTCTCAAAAACTCTCCCTGCGATCTCACTCCCCTCCCTCCCCGCTCCGCCTCCCGCCGCTCATCCGATCCATCAAAAGGTAAAACCGTTGTTTATGAGTTTATGACCTAATCCTCTAGAGCCCTGTTTGAAACCCATCTCAGCTCGCGCGTCCCTCCTTCTTTGTTAAGAATGAAACTCCAGCTCCTTATCCGGTTATGGATTACATCAAATTTTACGATTGTTATAATAAATGATAAGTTTCTATGTAAAATATAGTTCCATACTTTCCAATATAGACGTCGCCGCTGCCGGGGATCGAACCCGGGTCACCCGCGTGACAGGCGGGAATACTCACCACTATACTACAACGACCGGATGCATGATGTGCTTGAAATGCCTCACTTAATTGGATTGGGATACTTCAATTGTGTCAACTGATATGTTTTAAAGATGAGAAAATTACTATAATTGATTCCTAAAAAATATCACATGATAGTCAGTTAGAACTGGCATCAGCGACTAGGTAAGATAAGTTTAAACTATAGTTATATACGTATATAACTGAGAGATGAGAAACACCGTCTCATCTTAGTAAAACAAGTGAAGAATTTATTATATGCTACCTGATCTTAAATGAATGAATTGAAATCCAAGAAGCTTTGTTGAATAACAGTACAATCTGCGACGAGGAAAATTACGTCTTGCTATTATACTTAGTGATAAAACTATCAACGGTTTATATATATGATCTAGCTCATTTTATGGTTAATATTATCATGACGATCTATAAAAGTTGACATCTGGACATACGTTACTTTATCAGAAAATTATCTTCAATCAAAATCTGTCATTAAGCAAAAAAAGTTAGAAGTATAATGACTGTGACTTGAAGCAAAGTATGTACTATGTATACATATGGATAACATTTTTGGAAAAACATGTGATTAGCACATTTCTCTGCTAACACGTGTTTGTACGTATACCAGGAGATAAGCTTCATGATCAAGAAGGACTTCAAATTGGCCATAAGTTGGAAATGTGATCTACACATGTTAGATATAACAAATCAAAAATTAAAAATATATAGGATTGAGAAACATGGAGATTAGCTAGTAACTGTTACTTGGCCAATGAAACTGAAATGAAGACAATTGGATGTCATACTTTGATGAGATGCAAATCAAAATTATACATGAATCAGCCTTATGATCATGGGAGTAGAGCTTATCTTGAGAAATAACTTATTGATAACGATTGGACAAGTGGGATATAAATTGCTACGTTGTTTGTAATTTTTAATATACCCGTTGTACTTGGAACTTAAGTATATTTAGAAGACCATAGTAGTCTAGAAGATAAAGGAATACCCATTTGGGATGTATATTATATTCAATGTATATTGAGCCTGGTTTCCATCCGAAGATGGAAGAAAGCAGCTACTGTAGCTTTAACTTATTACATACATTTCCATCAGGAAAGTTTAGGTAATAAATGAATCTATTAATGATAAATTTGTTTAGTCAGTAAAGCCTTATATTTGTAGTGTTGGAGATGCGTACGAGCGCGTTTGACTTATGAGTTCTATCTGTTTTGCAATGATGTATGGTTTGAATAAATCTATTCAGTCAATCGAGCATGCTTATTCACAAGCAAGCATCATTCATTTATTACCTTAACCCTTCCGACGGGAAGGGTTAGGTAATAAATGAAAGTATTTAATTAATGTACCGTTATTGTGAACTAGGCTCCCGCACTTGTACTTCCTGAAGCGCAAACTTATGTACTCCACTTATGGGTTTTCTGATCACTTTTTTGCGTTTCCAGGAACATATAACATTTAATGCTATTTGATACTTTTATAAAACTTAATCTAGAATAATTCATATAACACTTACGGTATCGAGGAGAGTCCTTCTCAGGAAGGGAGAGCCTTCTGGCTGTGATAATTCGTGAGGTAGGAGTAGAAATTGAATACCAAGACAAGAGCCAAGGCTGGTAGTACACAACGGCTGAAGTCACTCACATAGACTACTCTCTGACTATAGGTCACTTGCTATTTTTCTGATCAAGTCTCAGGAGACAGATCCACCTTCAGACACAACAGATAAGAGAAACCTGAACTCACGATGCTTTATTTCTCTTCCAAACACACTCAATAGTCTTCCACATACATCAATTTACAACCTATCTCTACTCAGCGTCTTACGTTGATCACCGCAGATGCCAAACAGCCAATTTCCACTCAACTAGTCTTCTCTCCAGCAGATTTCTCTCCAAAACCCACAACCTATGAAGATCTGAAAACCCCAACGCCTTGTATCCCTTCTTACAACAGCTTCAGCACTGAAATTTCTCAGAAGAACATGATCTTCTTAGTCCCTATCTTCTCCTCCGCTCAGATAGATGCTCCTAGCTCACCAGATTCACCTCAAACAGCCTAGTAGGTAAATTCAAGCTCTTCCAACTCTTAATCCTCCCTCTGCGTTAATCTCCCAACTGAAACTATCAAGAATTTAACCCCACATCGATCAAAAGTCCTTTGCAGATTATCAAACGATCTCCCTCAATAAAACAACATCTTGTCCGTTCAGAAGGTAGTTCTGCCCCCAAATTGTATAATAGATAAAGTTCTCGCTCCCAAACACTTGTCCGTCTCAGTTCTGTCAGAAAAACTGATCTCTCCCAGCCTCCAAGCTTCTCCTGCACTTCCCTGATCCTAAATCCCTAATTCCCTTCCTTCCGCTTCAGCTCTCAGCTCTCAGTCCAAAAATCGCTTGAAAAGTGTCTCAATCCCAAGCCGCCGCAAGTATTTAACCTAAAAGTTAAGGCCCCAGCTTAAGCTGCCCCCCTGCTTCCTTATAAGCGCACTCACTTATCAGAAGCAGGGCTCTAGCTTAAGCTGCCCCCCTGCTGTCCTTATGCGTACAAAGCTTTATTTACAAAGTTGGCCCCTTTTTAATACAAGTTTCACAGTTGTCTCCACAAACTCTACCCCTTCACTAATAAAGGTTCTCATAGCCTCATTCCCCATCGCAAGCTGACTCAATGATTATTTAACTAATTAACAAAAGTTTCCCGTGCTCTTGATGCCATCCAGAATATACTACAAGTCATCCAATGTAGGACGAAGTTCCAACACTTATGAGGCTCCCCCACAGGGCTTACAGCCCCCCCATATGCGCACCAGGTATCTCCCATAGTATATTCAAGATGGCATGCGGAGGCTTAGACCAGGAAGCCCACGATTAAAGGAGATACCAGTCTCCCGCCCCTAGATATGCAAGACGTGGGTGCATATCCAACATAGACTCCTTTCCAGGAGGCCAACATGTCAGAATAGGAACTAGAGGCCAGGGGGGATTGATCATGAGACTACTTCTCTCCTAGGCAGGTGCCCTATCACTGGGATGGCCTTTGGTTCAGTTCAAGAAGGGAAAATTTTCTGTACATATGTTTTCTTGAGGAAATTTTTCTGTAAAATCTTTACTAGCATTTTCTGCGCTAACTTCTCTATACAACTCCATTTTTAATGAACAAGGAGTCAAAACTATAGTATTTGTGAACACCTACACACTCACCTTATCAGATTCTGAGTTCGAGTCACGAGCCAGAATCGACGGATTTCTCTCTTTCGCATATTTCTCAGTTTAAAACTCGTACTAACTATTGCTTAAAACATTTTCTGTCAAAACTGGAAGCATGAGGTCGCTCTCCTCGTCGAGCTCTGCATTCTGATGCCCTTCGACCTCTTTCAGGGTGATATATCAGTCTAAGCTAGGGGCAGCTTGTCAAGCATGGCCCCAGCTTAGCTCCTGCCCAGCTTGATAAGCTAGGGTGCAGCTTCCCGAAGTGAGTGTCTTCTGAAGTTCCGTTTCATCATGTGGAATGTCACGCACTACGACAACGTCATTTCCAGTATCTTAAAGAGAGCAAAAGTACGGAAGTTCATTGTGGATGCTTATTCAATCTTGTGGAGTGGATAATTCTAGATGACCAGGAATTGCTCAAGTCAAGTTCCGTAAAGACAGTTGAGAATGCAGATGTGAGTAAATTTAGATAGATATAGTATATGAGTTCGGATGACCAGAAGTTACTGAAGTGAACTTTAGCAAAGACGGTTCAGCATGCGTACTACTGAATAAATTTAGGGAATTTATATACGATATTAGTCATAGGTCACGATAAAATGATAGTTATTTACTTCCTCCGTCTCCCAATAGGAATGATGAACTTGATTCCACCCCCTCTTAGTGAATATATGTTTGATCAACCCTATGACTTGCAAAATACAGTTTTCCAAGTTATCGTGATCTATTAGATCTCGACTGTACACTATGGACAATGTACCAATTGATTCATATTCAGGATTTCTGTTTCAAATTATGAGACATTATAACGCATTATAATCATCATGATCTATAATTGAAATGTAAGTCTCACTTGTCTATGACATGACATTAATTGGAATAATTGCATGCTACTGGTCAAAGGGTTTATCAAACATATATTCACTAAGAGGGGTTAGATCGAGTTCATCATCCTTCTTGGGGGTGGAGCAAGTAAATTCTTGGATAAAATGACAAAAACATTTTTCCTTAATAACGTGTGCATAATACATAATTATAATATAAGAGATAGTTCTCCTGAGTGGTTATAATACAATAATTCTCTCTACTGAATCCGGAACCAAGAAGAACAAACTATTATCTTTTCTAAATGTTTTTGAAATACATGCAAGAAACTTATCCTCTAATTTCATTTGGGATGTATATAGTCTTCAGGTATTCGATGCAATGCTGTGAAGAGGACAAATTGAAACTAATGGCGTACTTGCAACCCAAGAGAACCAGTTATCCAAAAAAAGCAACTAATTATAAGAAACGTCCATTCTTATTGTCAACAAATGGTATACACTTTTCCTTCCGTTCTTTTCTTTCCTTCAGATAGTATAAAGGATACGTAAGTACAATAGACATCCACAAAGCACAATGTGAAGATAACTTTTGAGATTTCTACCTTGTAGTTCTCTCGTGGAAGGGATCTTCATTTCTAGTTACTATTCTCGTAGTTTTCAGTCAATGGTTTGCTAATCTCTTTGTGTATCATGCACATATATTCACATATATATATTTTTAAAATTTTCATTATTTAAATTTTTTAGGTGAAGGATATTTTATTGCACCTGGTAGATGGGTATAGGATCTAAAGAAAAGACTAAATGAAAGATGATATAGAGAAAAATGTGGTTTAGGTTTAGCTGTTCAGACCGAGGCTCTTTTTGCAAATTGTAAGAGAACTTTGTACCCTCCAAGAGTGACCATTGAATTGAACATCTTGATTGAACCTCCTATTCGAGCTAATGCGAAATGGAAAAATAAAGTCATTGTGCTTCCACAGGAACGGAAGAGAGTGTCTCGTCGAGAAAATTAGACAAGGTCCAACAAGCTTTCGGAAGTATTGGATGGATTCAAGTAGCCCCAGTCCATATAGTCAAACAAGAACTCTTGAATATAATCATGTTAGAAAAGATTTTGTGCTTCAATGCTTATTTTCTCAGAATATTTCTTCATCCATGTATGAGAGTCAAAAATTAGAAAGTTAAGTCTTATTATTTTAGATATTATTTTAGATATAGATATATTATATCTTTAAATATTTTATACAAATCATGCACTGTCCTGATGTAAATTTCTGGAAGCATTCACTCACAATACATGTTCTATGTAGAGTTTTCACTTTTTGGTTTTTACTTCTTCTCTGCTTTCGCTCAATGTATTGCACGAATAGTTAGGTGAACGACTAAAGTTGACGCTACGATATTTCTCTTTCCTGTTATTTTACTGAATTCCTAGATCTATCCAAAATCTGACCTTGACCAGTTCCTTTCCATCACTCTCACATGAGACTAAGTCCCAGCCTCACTTCTACAAGTCAGCCGAAAACTTGGAGCTCTCCTCTGCTTCATCTCTTTCAGCAACAACATGAAGACTTCTAGTTACTCGATGATTGGTATAGTAGTAACAAGATTTATATGATGAGCGTAATAGACGATATCTTAACGATATAGCTTCTTTCACCACAAAGTGTTACAAGATCATACCAACAAGTTTTGATTTGGAAGAATAGTTTCAAGTTCCAAACTTGCTAAATGTCAAGGGCACAAGCGACATACGTTCTTTGGGCATCAGAAAGAGGTCTGTCATTATCCGTCCAATCACAGCGAATGAAGCCTGTAAGTATGGACAAAGTGTGAATACAACTTACATGTGTGTGGATAATACCAATCCCGCTATACTGGGATAGCGGAACATGCAGCAAGTAGTATGAGAAGACATTGACCCCATGATTAACTACAACCATTATACTACGAGTTAGAGAGTAAGTACAGATTGCTTTTATTAATTCCTCCCGTTGCTGATGTCTGTGAAGATATCGATATGCGTTCTAGTCAAAACAAACTTCTCTAGATATCATCGCATAAACCTTTCATCAATTTGTCCCATCTGCAAGAAAATTCTCTTAGGAGAACTGTAAGCTTGGCTGTTAACGTTGGTGGTTCAGCAAGTGGCGAGCACTACAAGCCCGATGGCTCAAATAGATTGGAAACTGAATTATCTATATAAGTTGGCAAAATATCGATTCCGACTAGCAACGCATGACATTCGAAGTGTGATTTCCTGTTTAATCATTGTCGTAGAAAGACTAACAATTCAACAGTAAATACAAGCAATATCTGAACATACCTCGAAGATGAATAGTCACATGTACAAAGGCTAGTATAAGGTAGATATACTTGAGACCACATGTGTTTCTGTAGTTTCTAGCTTTCGGTGAATGTGTACATCGAAAAGTTAGTTTCAGCGAATGTGTACATCGTGCAACCTATGGAACTGGAACTCTAGCATGTCCAGTACCAAAACCGTGTCTAGTATTGTGTCCGGATGTAGATGTTACGACTATACCTTATGTTGATTTATAATCTAACACCGTCCACAATCCTCACACATTATGCGATGAGGAGAATGTGTTTTGTTTTTCACTCAGGTTTGACAGTGGAGATTGTGAGTTAGACTCCGAGTCACAATATGGTTGCAGTGATTGAATTATGATGCTTATCCACTTAGAAGGTGCTTGTCCAGCTTTGTAGTTTACCCCTCATATTCAGCTTAGAAGGTGTGAACTTATAGCCGCTGCTCTTTGTTTACTTGTTCCATGTGTGACTTCTACATTTCATGTAATAAAGATTTGAGAAATGACCACTGGTGTCTACGTTGAATGATAGACACATATCATTCACATGAGATCCTTAAGAATATCATACACATTACTTGTTCTACTTTACTAAAGTAAGAGATTCTCCTATTTTAGCTTTCCAAAGTGTTAACTTTCCGTACTATCAAGTAGGAAGATGACAACAAACTAACATGTCTTTTGAGGAACATATTCAAATATTTATGTATGACTTTTGTCATGCATCCAATCAGCGAAGTTACATACTTTTTGAGAAGCATATTTGGAGCTTTGCACTTGTCACGTAGTGTCATAATGAAACCTCTAATAGTTTCTTCAACTTAGTTATAACTATCTAAGGTAATTATGACTAGTTTTGATAACTTTAGATTTGGATCTTCTAATTAGAGTAACATATAAGATAGTCATACCTAACGAACGTAATATAAAAAAACACATAAATAATGAGATACTTGTGGTGTGACAGGACCTTATTGTCGAACTAGATTTGTAATTTGGATTCCAACCCATACACCATATTGAAAAGAGAATATCTTGTGGACGTCTTCACTGTTGTACGATGCTCTCATAAAACTGCATGAAGACGCTTGTTCTAGTTGTGTTTGACACCTTCCATGTTAACATCCTTTGCTAACATTTGACACAAAGTAAAGTTTATCCTCTTAACCGTTTGAACTAGGTTTATATGAAGTGGTAATCGTTTGAAAAATGAAGAAGTGTGTGCACATAATAATAGTCATACCGCTCACATTCTATAATAGACTTGCTCATCAAAACCATCAAATCTTCGTCAGGAAAGGTGCATCCATCGACTTCTCCATCACCATCGTAAGCTCTAGATAGCAAATCTGCATTTGCGTACTTCTTCTTTGGTCGATCGTATATCCATAGTCGTACTTTGACAATAAGAGTTTCCATCTTGCTAATCATTCTTCTATCATAGGTTAATTGAAGGTGTATTTCAATGCCTTATGATCGATAACGATAGTGAATTTGTCGACTATGAGATAATGTCAAAATTTTCTCCGAGCATATATCAGTGCTAATCCTTCTCTCTTTGTCATAGAATAATTTCTCTCTACCTTGGTCATTTGTAGACTAGCATATGCAATAGAATGATCTCTATCTTCAACATCATATTGATTTAAAGTACATCCTATTGCTATATTTGAAGCATCCATATATAACATAAATTGTGTATTTCAATCGGACTTAACCAAGATTGGAGTTGAATTAAGAGCTTTCTTCAGTTCTTCAAATGCAGCTAGAGCTTCTTCATCTCCTCAATCCAACACCTAATCTACCTCCCTCTTTAGAAATACAATCAAAGCATACGCTTTACGTGAACATAAAGCATAAACCATCGATAATTTATTATCGATGGTTTATGCTCTGAAGAACTCAAACTTCAAACTGATAAACATAAGATGATTTTGTTATTAGTGTGCATAAGTCAGTCAGTCTTCAACCTGCAGAGGTTATAATACAATGGCACATCAAGTGCAATTTTCAAAGAGAATTTTTTAAAATGGTGCTATACTCATACAAAAGTTGCACTACAAACAAGAAATGTTACGAAAGATATCTTGAGAATTGATTTTTTCAATTAACAGAGTTCGGGGTGTTGCCATAGAGTCACTGCTGATAGCTCAATCAGAAGTCAGTCAGAAGCATTCGATGGTTCAGAAAGGTTATTTACATACTAAATGTTTGGGCAACAAGACAACGAGAAGAGAGGATAAAAGACACGTTACTTGAAGCAGTGCTGCATGAGATTTGTTGTTGTTTCAAGTGATATTTGAAGGTCGTACGACAATTATTTTGCCGAGATGTCTAGTGCTAGAGTCGGCGAGAGCTTGTGGATGACATTTGACGTTCACTTCCAACCAGTGGAGTAATCTTCTGAATCCGTCGATGAAAGATTGGGTGGTTAAAGTTCTACTGCCTTATTACAATAGGTGTGCAAAAGGACAAGGTTGAATCCTTTAAATTCTTATTAGTCCACCAAAAAGAGAAGATTAGTTGTCATCTATCTAAGAGAGCACTTCGGGAGAAACGAGGCACTTTTACAGAGAATTTAAGAGATCTGAGAAAATAACAGAGAGCACTCAACAGGAGGAGCAACTTGAGTCCAAAATTCGCTCGAATTGAGATCCATGGCATGAGTTATGATCATCTAAAGTTTGTGGAGTTAGAGAATTACATAGCTTTCTATACATAGTGAAAGATTGGTGAGATTGAGTGAGTGCAGCGTCAGATTGAAATCAAACTTCATGAGCTCGTAGCATGTCAGTTGTTGAAGGTCTGACTTCAAATTTCATCATCGGATGTTTTGCGAGTCAAACGTTATGACGAATTGAAGATGGAGGTGTGCAGAAAGTTTTCAATCTGGAGCAGCAAGCTTGATTTACGGAAGGTGATCCGCAAGGTATATATATATGTGTGTCTCTGACTCAAGTTAGTGGAATCTATACTTCTCTTCAAAATGGATTAGATTCTTAAGCATGTCCATGTCTTCGAGCTTCTGTGTGCTCTCTGGACATTAATTCATCCATACGTAAATATTCTTGGTTTGTGTAGTAACTTGATGAACCTTACGGTGATTCACCTTTAGACTGATAGTTAACGTAATCTCGTGAGCCCCTTCCAACATTTGGATTACGGTGTTGCAACAAATTCATCATATTGATCTTCTACCAAAGACTCTGTTAGACTTTTCAACTTATTACTAAAGTTGAAAGTAGCAAATCTAGATGGTACAGTGGCTGTAGCCGCACTAATAAGAACTATTGGAGTCGAATCTTAAAATAAAATTCTGAAATCATATAGTCAGAATAATCATAGGTGTCATAGTTGGTATGCTCACTTGCACATCTCCAGATGCTGCTCCAACAATCATTGGTTGTAAGTCCTCTCCATCCAACTCTCCTCCATCTTGGTTGCGATTTTCACTACATCAACCTTTGAAGTTGGTCTCTCATATCGCACTTGTGTTCGAATCTTTGACCTCAATCCTCCAATAAAATTCTTTGTCATCATTGTTCTAATACCCACCATCGTTGGTTCTATTGCATCTCCATTCTTTCATAAAATTTTCCCGTGGAGCTATTTCTTGAAGAAAAAAAGACTATTCTAAGAACAAGCTGAGCTCCATCCTCGAGTGAAATTCGTTGTTTCACGATGATAGTATCTCTTTCCCCTCCAAGAGTTAGAATAAGCTTGACCCTCATGGTCATCTTATCTAACATGTGATAGACTACCTCTGTCCTCGTTAGAAGTCTTCACTCGTTCGATTTCTACACTCAACCTTCTCTCCAGACCTTCGCCTATGATTTCCGTTACATTCATGCTCAATTGGAATCCCGTCCACTTCACATCTAAGACAGAAGGTTGTAAAATCAATGACGTCTTGTCTAGGTGAAGAGAGACATATGTGCAAGCTCAAGTTTACCAACCCTCGTCGTTCACGTAAAGTCTATTCCTAGTAAGACATCTGCTCACTTTAGTATAGTTTGGGTGCTTAGATAGCATCTTGCAAGCTATGTGCATGAAAGATTTCTAACTCGAAAAACTGAAAATATGAGAATGATTGTAAACTCTTTCTCGAGAGCTCACTATTTAATATCGAAAAACTCACGAAAACCCTCTTCAGCTTCCAAACAACATAAATCTCTCCTCACAAATAATCTCTCTTAGGTGTAAAGCTTGTTGGAAAGCTTATATCGTCCTATATATCATAGTGTAGGTACAAAGATTTTGAACTTATGCTCGAAATTGACATGAACTGTACTAAAGACTAAATGTGAATCTTTGTATCTGGGTCCCGACATAGAAACCAAAATCTAAGCCGACATGTGTCTCATCCAAGGGTACCTCAAATAACTACGATTACTAATGCACCATAATTATAAAGATTCAGTTACACTCATACTCACTTCACTCAACTCTATAACTCGTGCGATCACATATTCTCTCATGATCCATATTCCCTCGTGATCATACGAGAGAATATGTAGAACTTTACGTTCCTCCTGTCGAGCTCTCTCGCAAAGCTCTCTCTTGCATCTCTCTACCTAGCTCTGATACCATGTTGTTAAAGTAAGAGTTAGGTTCTTGCAGAAGCTCACACATAGCTGAAGCTGCGAAAATGAGATCAGACAAATGAGTGTCATTATCCCCAGAGATCGAGGTCATTGGGGATGTCTTAGTGAAAGAAAATGAGAACAAGTGAGAGTCACAACGCAGGTACACAAGAGGGAGGTAGGAACTGCGGTAGGAACTAAACGGTCATAAAGACAAATACTGACTACACAAAGAACTGAATATTCACACATAGAACGAAGTGAACTTATATATTATTCTTCAACAAGAAGTGTACTTGTTATCCCATCCATCGACATAAATGATTAACATGCTATTCCAAAAGGTTTTCGCATGATGCTAAAAAAGCAAAGAATGAAGAAGGATCACATGAGATTCAGACATTGCTTCTTTAGGTCTCATAAAGATAAGCTGTAGAAAGAGTTAACTACGCTTGCAATAGAATTCCAAGGCAATGCGTAAGTCATTTATCCGGATCTAATTCATTCTTTCTCCGTTTTAAGTTTCACAGCTATTCCTTCCGCTTTCTCTCCTCTTAAGCGTCGCTCAATAAAGAAGAATGTAAAACAAAAAATCCCCTCTTGTTTCACTTTTTCATAATCGACATATAGCTATGCTCACGAAAAGCAACAAAGGTAAGTCCTTGTCACAAGTTCAACTTCCTTTTTACTCTTGATCTTTTTATTTTTTTCGAGAACTTTGAAGATTTATTGACAGATTTTATCCTCGCAAGAAAGTTTTATTAACAAAAAACTTTTACGGTTTAACCACTAAATTTCTTCTTGCGCAGACAGTGAACGCACAGAAATGAGGTCCTGCTGGTTACTAGTACTGTTTCTCGAAAAATCGGGTTTAAATGAAAACTATCCTAGAGATTTACACCATGTAATTTATATCAGAACTAATTGTTGAGTATCCATTCAGAAATAACGAAACAAAGCATTTGTGATTTCTTGGAACCAAATATCTTCTTCTCTCTATCCTAAATTACAAGGAGAGAAAAAAGAAATATTCCACTTTTTTCTTCTATATCTGCAATGGGGTTTAACTGAAAAACTAACAACACATTTCCCATGATATTACTACTAATAATGTGAAGGATTTAACCAATACTGACTCTAATGTCTTTTTATCAATGACAAATAAGTGACAAGGGCTGCTAGGTGGACTTTAGTGCAAGACATGAAATCTCCATGAGGGTCGCATACAACAAAACCTTTGACGTCGTCTACGTACGTTCAAACTGACGGTCGGCTGGCAAGGGCGCTCGTTATCAGCAGTGTTCGACGACTGAGGGTCGGTTGGCAAGGGCGCTATGTAACGCTGTCTACAGCAGTCTCGTCCATGGTACATAGTAATGAACGAGATCATCACCTGCCAATCGTGACTCACGGTGGTTGGGTTTCGTTTGGCTCGGAAAAGTCTGAACGTTGTATTCCACAAGACGAACAAAATATGAAACCCAGTTTGAAACCATAATTTAGTGAGCTTCAGGAGCTAAACCTTGAAACAACTCTCATTCCATTTAGATGACTCACGCATCTAAAATCTCTGAAGATTTTGAACATTCGAGATCATAGACGTTTTACGTCATCTAAAACCTGTAACGTCCGGACATTGTCTGAAATGCAAAGTGAACCTCCATTGGCTGGAAGTAGCTCCATTTTTCCTCACTGCTGCATCATCGTCATCTCTGCGGAGTCTGCAGACTGAACTGTTGCTGATTGATTGTGTTGGGGACTCACCGATACCTTGAACAGTGAGTCAATCGAGCGGGAGGCTAAAAGATGGACGCTCAACCTCTACGCTCCTGAAGCCCGTTTCAGATTGATTGCTTTACTGCACTCGGGATAACTAGCAATACCCAGTCATTGATGATTTCAAACGTTCAAAGTACTAACAGATTCTAGATGCGTAAGGTGTCTCAACGGACAATGTCCAGTCGTCGATGATAGACGTTTTAGGCCTCTATCATCTCAAATGTTAAAATACAAACTATAGGTATAAATGCTTAACAAGATATCGTCTTATCACAATCTCTGTCTATTGTTGGTAGCACTGTTGGTAGCACATTTTATATCGTGGAGGGTATTCGTACGACATTAGCCAGCATTGTTGAATGTGAAAGAAGAGTGTTTAGTCGTGCAGAGTATCGTGAAGGGTATTCGTTGACATTAGCCAGCATTGTTGAATGTGAAAGAAGAGTTGTCGGTATTTCGTCGTGCAGAGTTTGTGTACTTAGGAAATGATATCGAGTGTGAAATTCAGCAGATTGAGCGGTTCGAACGACGGTATCGAGCACGTAGTTCAGCAGATTAGCGTTTCGAACGATTCATTTCGATTTTAGCACTCTGTGATCTGGATTTATAGTTTGAGGCAGCTATATATTAGTACTGTGAGGACCTCGGACAACATCGGGTTAACATGACTTCTCTGGGTTCTCTGGCTGCATCCGCAGCAAAACTGTGGTTGGTCGTATTCAGCATAGCTGAGTTCGTGAGTGTCACTGTATGTCCCCTAAGAGGCGTAGACGACAGTGATGAAGAGTTGGTGTATGTTCCCCGCCAAGCAAAATCTACGATGCAATGTAAAGCAAAGGCGAAAGTGATAACGAAGAGATCGCTTTCCAAGTCAGAGTCGGAGATCGAAGAAGAAGAAGATCATTGTGAAGTTATCCATGAGAGAGAATACGGAAATCCCGTCCATGACGGAGGAGATACTCAGTCATCGACAGACATGAGTTATCTAGTTCCTTTTTCTCAAGCAAAGGAGGAGATATCAATTGACAGGAAGCTTACAGATTTAGCTGTAAATCCTCTACCCTCTTTGGAACTTAATCACTATCCGATCCTTCCAGCCGGCAATGAGGAATTGGAGGAGAAATACACTGAGAACACAGATATTTCAGAGGAGTCCACGGTGAAGAAAGACCTTTCCAGCATCAATTTACGAATCGATAGGCGGTACGATGCCAGAACTGAAGATTGTACGATATTCGACATCCTCAAATTATGCTGTATTCTCCTGCTAGAAGGTCTCCTACTTTTGAGAGTCGTGGTTATGCAGATGTTACATTGTTACATTATGGAGGTGGAACATGTAGCGAAAACGATAGGGAATTTGGTTTGCTGGAGAATACTCAGCAACTTGAAAATTATAGTTCTTTCAGATTATGTTAAACATGTTTCCCATTCTCATTAGATTTTTCAATCGATGTTCATATCAAGCTGGGAGTTGATTCAAGCTTTTACGGATCTCGAAATCTTGTGTGAATCATGTGGATGTATGTTGGGAGTTGGAGAATCTCTGCTTGATTTATGTTCCCTTGCACAAACGATAGCTGGAAGGTGATTCCTTCTGTCTAAAGCGTTTCTCCATTACAAAATCAACCATCATTTTGGACATTGTTTCTATCCCATTTGTTCTTACGGTCCTCGGCTGAGCAAGTTGATTTCTGGGAGTTTGGTCCCCTGGAGGTTAGCGCCGTGGTCAGTTACCTCATGCGAACCTGACAACGCTTTCAAAAGTATTTCCTGAGATTAAAATGTGCTCAGTTTGAAGGCCTTTCAGCACAGGATCTGCAGCTGACCGCTGCTCTTAACTCTGAGTACCTTTCTGATGCTCCCGGCTGCTGGGGACGGGAAACTTGTCTCCAAATCTAACGCTATTATTATAAGTAAGATTGAAACACTTTATGGACGTCCAAAGATCAAAGCTTCAGTCCTTACAGCGATATGATTATCTGAAATTCCTGCTACGGTAACCGTACAATTCCACTTACTTTGCAGAAGTCCAGAAGCCCAGAAGCTTGCAGTTACGACCACGAAGTTTCTTGATTACCCCTTCGCTTCATGCTCGGAGTGGTTCCTGCAGCATCCAGCAGACAGTTTAATTTCTGTCTTGACGGTTATGTTTGTAGTTAGACGGCATATTCTAAGGAGCAACAGAAGGCTTGCTGCTTGGAGCCAAATTCGACTACTTGCAATCTGCTTTCTTGAGAGAAACATTGAAGGCCCACTTATCGGTACAGATCGTTGGTTGACAGGACCACTTATCAGTACAGTTCGTTGGTTTAATTTTACACCCTTGGAGAACTGAGCTTCTTCTCAGTGAAATGAACCTGCTTAGATAGATAGCTATGCCCATTTACGGTGATGGATCTTGTTGTAGCCTTCTGAAATGCATTAGATCGTTTAGTATGATGCTGAAAAGTTTGGTTAATGATTAGTCAACTTATAGTCAAATGTTCTCATAAGCTATGCATTTGACGGAAGGCTTTTTCTTCCTAAAAGCGAAGAAGGGGAAGCCTTGCCTTTAATGGGGTATGGTTGGTAGAATCTCCTAACGAGCTGCAAGTGTATGTGAACTAGATCAACGCAGTTAGCAGAACTGCAGATGTGCATAATATATATGCACGACTGCAGTACGATGTACAACGTCTTGCAATAGATGCAAGCCGCATATACGGTCCGGCCGTATCATTTTCTGTCCGCGTTGAAGAGAATGTTTACTCTCATCACTTCTGTAGTTTCCTCAACAGGAATTTTGATCATGAATCTACTCCACAGTAAAAAGCAATTGCTAGAACAGGGTTGCTTTATTCCTTTTGTTTGAATCTATTCTTTGCAGAAATGGAAATCTTGACGAAATGATTAAGAAGGAAGGGTTTCGTCAGGAAATGTTGAACGTTGAATTGAAGTGTCTTCTGCAGCCGGACTCGAGACACTTCAGAAGGTACTGCACGGGAAGAGTTTGAACAGATAGAAACTCTGAGATGGACTTGCCTATCTGGAGACTGGAAAGCTGCCCAACAAGGTGTACCACGGTACGAAGCTGAGCTATCCTCAGCAGGATCACAGCGATTGCTACTTCGTTGCATCTTAATCAATCCTAATGGGGCTTTTATCTCGAGCTCAAGAGAAGTTTTTCTGTTGATGAGGCCTGACTTGCTGTTGAGGCTTAGTTAAGGTCCGGCTTATACACTTATATCCTCTGGGAGGTGGATCTTGTTTCTGCCCAGCCCTTCTGTCTTGGCACTTTAGGCAAATTAATAGATTTACTTAGTGCAGAGTTCTCGGCTATTGAGGCAATTAAGACAAATACATGATCCTGACTTCCCCATTTCTGGCTAGCTTACCAAGGTCGCTTACTTTTTGAGGTTCTAGACACATGACATATCTTGCGGAATCGATACTCAAACCTCATCTCACAGAGAGCATTGACGAAAGTTCCATAAGGCATAAGTACATCCCTTCGCATTAAATACTACTGTAGGAGTTTCACGCATTGAATTGATCCATTGTGTACTTGGTGGAATGACATATTCTCAGAACGATTTCATTTCGTAATCTCATTCCTGTCTGGTCAAGCCTGTGGGTTTCTAGGATTGTTATTGTTTATCTGACCAAATCTTCTATCGAGAATCTCAATGAAGGATATATCGTTGCCAGCAACGAGAGCTGCTGCAGGGAAAATGGTTTTGAAGAGATTCCGTGCAGATCTCTCAGTGTTTCTCATGCAAGTTACTTTACAGGTAGGAATTGCGGAGTGGAAACATGGGCGTGGAGTAGCGCGAGTTCGATCTCATGGTTGTTCTGTAATCGGGTGTACCTAATAAGTTAGAAATGGTCAGTCTTACTAGACATTTTGAACTTCAGAACTGTATGTGGTTAGGAGGAACCTGAATGAACGTTATGGACTATGTGGAAATATTCTTCAGGACTGATCGATCATCTGAGCATGAGCATGGTCACGCAGGAATTTGTTCTTCTCTACTTGATGATGAAGAAAACTCTGGTGCCTTTGGCGTGCAACTACAAATGTATAAAACTACCTCTCTTCTATACAACTTTACATATATATGTAGCAGTCACATCCAGCAAGATGCTTTAGATGGATATCTTAAAAGGATTTCTTAGTCAGTCGCTTCGGTTCTTTGACTCCTAATTTCGGATGACATCCTTCGAGTCATACACTCGAAGGAGTATATGACGTCTTGTGTGGTTTCAAAATGTAGATGCTACCTGGATAATGTTGTAACAAATAATGTGTGTGTTATTCTTAATGTCTTAGTAATCTTTAGAAGTTTTATTATTTAGATTGCGTACTTACCATGTAAAATAACTTAGTGAAAGTTACTACGATAAGAAGTTGTAAAGTATATAAGGAGGAGTTGAGAGGGTGAAAGACACTCTCATTTTTCTGGTTATGAGTATAATGAGCATTGAAGACCTTGGGAGTCATTGAGTATCATGCGATGCGATGTTGAGAATGAGATTAGAACTTGTTTGCAGAAACGCTATTCCGGAGAATGATATGATCATACAAGTCAGAGAGTTGAGTGAAGTGAGCATAGGTGTAACTAAATCTTTGTAATTATGGTGCACTAGTCATCCTAGTCATCTGAGGTACCCTAGATGAGAGATAGACCGGCTTACAGAACTTTGTCCATGCTGCGGGGTTTAAAAGGTTGCTAGACATCATAGTCTCCAATCCGCTCCGTTAGTTTCAAAAGTTCGACACATGTCTCAAGTAGTTTCGGGATCCGAAAGAGAGCATTCTCTGAACTAGACTTGAGTCTTCCAATAAATATACACATTTTGATCTCCTCAGTCCACTTGGAGAACTAATCCAACTTAGCACTAAACTAGCGTACATAAGTACTTAAGGTCCCTGTATGCTTCAACCTAACTAGCTCGACATCATCTCGAATCTTTTGATACTCTGGAGTGAATAGTCTCGTGAGCAACTTCTTGAACTCCTTCTAACCAAGCATTGAGACGACCAAGGCATGCTTGTCTCTATATGCAGCCCACCAAAGAAGCGCATGGTCATTTATGAACGTAACTGTAGCTCTCACTTTGTCTAACTCCTTAGCCTGTTGCGCCTCAAAGTATAAGTCCAACTGAGTTAAGAATCTTTAACCTTGCGAGCTCGTCTTATACCTGAAAACGAGATCATCAGATTCGTCTTACAAAGCTTCTTGGTAGACGAAAAACTCCCCTTGCCTACCTCAAGCTCTGCGATAGGTTTAACCCTAGAGGTCATGCCCTCTTGCATGATCTTCATCATCTTGATGAGCTCTACATACAAAGCTCTTTGACTCCCCATGCTTGAATCGTTGGACACCGTTGACAAAACTTCATCTTGTTACACAAGTGCCGCAGTTGGTACCGAGCTTCTTCGACGTTCGGACGAAGGTTGTCGGTTATCGTCTCCTGACTACAGCTCAAGGCTAACTCTAGTCAATCTGATCT
This sequence comes from Asterella californica, assembly GCA_036924285.1. Lineage (NCBI taxonomy): Eukaryota > Viridiplantae > Streptophyta > Marchantiopsida > Marchantiales > Aytoniaceae > Asterella > Asterella californica. The sequence continues at coordinate 4,184,311 of JAYKYS010000013.1, forward strand.
TGGTGTCACCCGTCACTCGTTTCTTGGACTTCCTCTTGGAACTCTGTCCTACGTCGACCATTGCTCCAAGCGTCCACCTAGAAACGTTGATCCATTTTGTATCTCGCTTCTCTTCTCAAGCGTCTAGCCTTTAGTCTTACCTCGAGTTCTCTCTCACCAAAACATTTGACTCCAATATCACTTTTCGTGCACCTACCAGCTTGTTGCGCAAGCGAGAGCTCCTACTCAATAGATCACGAAACTCATAACGCTAACATGCAAACCACAATCACACGTTAGCATTCATGCATCACTTACCTTTATCCCATTATGATCCGGATCAGAGCCTGACCGTCTTCTTAACTCTCAAGCTCAACATGCCCTAAGTCCCGACCTAGACCCGGCTAGGCCAGTCTCAAAACATGCAAGTCACAACGTGACTTGGAGCGGACTTTCCATAAAGTCCAGAGTCCTAAACGGTGCCTCCAACACACCTAGCGATCCAACTGCTCGTGATGTCCGTCCGGATCGAAGCTCTTGAATGATAATCGAATCCACCGTCTCGTTCTCTAGTCTTGTCCCAATCCTTGGATGGTTCCCAAGTCTAGTCATCCACGTCAGGACCTAACGCGTCTTGGTACTGATCCAACCATCATCTCATGCCCCTAGAGTCCATCCGTCTCTGGGATCGGGTGACTCGCCTGCAAAGGAGATGATTACGTAGCTTGGGTCAAAGTTAAAGCAGAAATAGAGGAAATTGGTGTTGCATCGATATACGTCTCAAACCATCATAGTGTGAGAAAAGAGCTTTGGTGTGGGATCACAGTGCTAATGATAGACGGGAACTGGATTATTCTAGGGGACCTCAATATGGTGGAATACTTGAAGGACAACCTAGGATCCTCACCAATTATACAAGGAGCAGAAAAATGAGCATGGAATGCGTGTGCTTGGACTCATGACATAATCGATGTCAAATTCACTACAACAATATATAGGGATACAACCTTCACTATACAAGCGTTCACAGGAAGTAGATATGACCCATCTAGGTTAAATAGAGTCTACTTGACCAACAAGGCAGAATGGATCCACGAAGTAGAAAGGATAGAACATCACCATGATCAACTACTCTCCGATCACATCTTTGTCTCGATGTGTATCAAACTAGCAGAAGGACAAGAAAGAAAGAAGTGGAAGGCACACCTAGAACTAGATCATAATATTCTAAGCACAAAAGATGTGAAGGAAGAAATCAAGACCAGTTGGAAGGCATTCCCTAATTGGGTTCAGGATTTAGGAAGAAATGACAATTGGCATGGAAGCAAGTGAGAAAAAGATATGTGGAAATCAAAGGGAAGACTAACAAAGATAGGACAGCAGAGAAGAACTAGTCAAGGATATGAACAATTGTAGGAAAAAACTACAAAGGAACAACAATGAGAATACGAGGACCAGTGCGAGGAAAGCAAAAGAAACCATGCGGAAAGCAGATCACTTGCATGCGTTTAGATAGACGAGAAATGATAAGATAAAATGGCTATGGGAAGGAGAGGTACCGCCTAAGTTCTTGTTCACCATGCTTAAGGTAAAACAGAAAAGAGAGAAAATAAGAAATATAGTTACGGAGCAGGAAGAGGTGCTTACGGAGCAAGAGGAAATTGTGGAGTAGGTGAAAATCTTCTACAAGAATCTCTTCACAGCAAAACTAGAGATGAAGGAAAATAGTAGGGCCAGAAGTCAAGTTATGAGAAGGTCACACACATGTTTTCACCAGCCGATAACCAAACACTAGTGGTGATACCTACTAGAGAAGAGATCAATGAGATAGTATGAATGCTATCGTATTGTCTGGACCCGATGGTGTCACGACAGAAATACTCACTCTTTTGGGATACAATAGAAGAAGATAGTATAAGGATGGTCAAGGAGTTTTGGATAAAGAGGAGACTCTTATCACATGATAGTAAAGGAGCCATCAAACTGTTAGTGAAGGAGGAAGATCTAAGAACAATGAAGTTTTGGTGGCGTATAACCCTCATGTCTGTAACCTGTAAGCTAGTAAGTAAAGTAATTGTAAATATGCTTAAAATGATGCTCCCTATGATCATAGATTCATAGCAAACTGGCTTTGTAGTCAATATGAAGATTGTAGATAAAATCGTAGGTTTAAAGCTTAGTCAAGATTAGGCCTTGAAGTCAGAGGAAAGTGCACCATTTTTGAAACTCGATTTTGTAGAGGCATACGATAGATTGGAACACAAATATATGTGAGACCCGGTCAGTGCGCTCGGGCTAGAAAAAAATGTTGTTATTAGTCTCCTAAAAGAGACAGTACTAAATGACACATCTATTATAGAAGTGAATGAGGAGTATACTCAGCTTGTGGCACTAGAGAGTAAGGCAAGGGTGCCCATTGGCACCCTTGCATTTTGCACTTAGTTCACAACCTTTCATGAATATTCCCATGAAAGCATAACGGATGGGAGAGATAGAAGGCATCAATATTGACATAGATAAGGACGTGACAAACCAACTTTTTGTAGACGACATGAGGATCTTCATCACTGCCGAGAAGAGATGCTTCGAGAAATGCAGAGCATCATTAGTACATTTGAGCTAGCAGAATATAAATTGCAAAATTGCAAAGGAAGATAAGCGTTTCAAGTACATGGAGTTCCTTATAGGAAGGAATCTAGATGAAAGAGCTATTGTTGCAGAAGTAAAATAGAAATTCTTCAAAAGACTTACTCATTGATCAAATGCTTTCGTGGTAAAGAAAAGTAGTATCTCTCCAACACGTGTTAGCAGTCATCCTCATCTACAACATGGTGACTTATGTTGTATTGACAAGACGGTATGGTTGAATTGTAGCGAATATTTAGACAATTTCTCAAGGGATGGGTGGAGGAGAGGAAAAACAAGTCTGCACTGGTAACGTGAGAACATTTCCTAAGGGACAAGAAGAATGGAGGATTGGAATGATGAGGCTTCGAGCATAAAGCAATGGTACTCCAACTCAAAGGATAGCAACTATACTTGAAAGGAGAGATGTCGAGTGAGTTCAGCAATTCAACTTGCTTACAGTTTAATACTGATAGCGCCATCTATCGGATCGCAACGCAAAGAGAGGAAGAAATGATCCGCAAAGAAAGACATGATGTTCCTTAAGGACTTCATAGGTATTGGTTCTATAACTCTAGATAGAATGCTGAGATGTTGAAATTTATGAGAACTCACCTCGAATTCTACACCAAGAAGGAAGGCATATCAAGAAACTTGTCAGTAATTCAGCTTGGTACAATCATCAAAGAGTTTGGCACCACAGGTAACATAGACGCTTCGTAACTCCATACGATCATGAAAAGAGAGAAGATGGAGACCATAGAAGGATTAAGATAGGAGGTTGTACGAATGAGAAATATTCGTCGTAGTGCAATGGAAAACATTGCTGTGAAAAAAATTGATAGATGGATGAAGGATGTATGTATCAGTGACAGACCACTCGAAGATAATGAAGGATGACAATGAATGAATAATATGAAAGAGACGGGAAGTTGGTCACTTGGCAACAACGAATGGTACAAGCTTATCGAGAATTTGGAAAAGTCATATACAATCCACAATAGGTGGAGAGAGGGTGGAGATGAGCAGACATGGAGCGCATGCTGGAAGACGATATGGAGGAAGAGCTTGCGTTCAAATCAAAACTCTAGTGTTGGAAGCTCCTACGACGTGATTTCCTCACGAATTCTAAAGCTAGGAAGATGAAGATGCAAAATGATGTTTGTCTAAGGTGTCAAACTGAAGACGACAATGTTGAGCACTGCTTCCGGAACTACATAAACCTCTAGGAGAGATTGGACGTTTTCAAGAGGTTGATTATGAGGATTAAATATGAAAATATGAATAAGTGCAATCATTCCCAGATGATTACACATGACTTTGATACTTGCACCGGAGTCAAAGTCGTTACAAGGCAAGCCAAAACAGGTCCAGAGAAGGTGGTTCGGTCATGAAACTAAGTGCTTGCATTTTGCTAGAACGTGAAGAAAGCAAAATTCTGGAAGTCCCTTGCAACATCACTTCTTAGGATGCAGATTTGCACCTAACACTAGATCTCAAGTTCAAATGAATAATGAGTGAAAACATTAGATGAGGACAAGTAGTCAACAACACCTATGCCATGCGGCAATCGATGTCCTGGCAAAAGCCAAAAGCTTTTATCAACAAATCCATACAATCTATCCTCTCTTACATTTAGCAAAGTGTTGTAAAAACGAAATCTTTCATCGTTAATATCGACTTGAACCCCAAAGCAGAACTTAAAGAGACAGAAGTGTACTTGTTATCCCATCCATCGATAAAACTGGTTAACATGCTATTCCAAAAGATTTTCGCAAGACACAGAAAAAGCAAAGAACGAAGAAGGAGCACACAGGGTTCAAACATTGCTCTTCAGATGTCAGAAAGATAAGCTATAGAAACAGTTAACTACGCTTGCAATGGAATTGCAAGGCTAGGCATAAGTCATTTACCCGAATCTAATTCATTTTTTTTTTCTAGGTTTCACAGTAAATCCTTGTGGTTTTTCTCTTCTTAAGCGTCGCTCAATAAAAAAGAATATATTACATGACAAAAAGTCCCTTCTTCTTTCTCTTTTCAAAATAGACATGTAGCTATGCTCACAAAAAGCAACAAAGGTAAGTCCTTGTCACGAGTTTAGCTCCATGTTTTACTGTTTCTTTTAATTTTTGATTCGACAACTTTGGAGATTTATTGACACATTTTATCCTCGCAAGAAAATTTTATTAACAAAAACATTTACGGTTTAACCACTACATTTCTTCTTCTGCAGACAGTGAACCCACAGAAATGAGGTCCTGCTGGTTACCAGTACTGTTTCTAGAAAGATCAGGTTTAAATGAAAACTATCCTACAGATTTACACCATGTGATTTATATCACAACTAATTGTTGAGTATCCATTCAGAAATAACGGAACAAAGCATTTGTGATTTCTTGGAATCAAACATTATCTTATCTCTATCCTAAATTACAAGGAGAGAAAAGAGAAATATTCCACTTTTTTGCTTCTATACCTGCAATGGAGTTTAACATAAAAACTAACAACACATTTCCCATGATATTATTATTAATAATTGTGAAGGATTTAACGAACACTTATACTAATATCTTTTTATCAATGACAAATACGTGTCAACGGCTGCTAGATCGACCTTATTGCAAGAAATGAAATCTCCATGAGGGTCGCATACAACAAAACCTTTGACGTCGTCTACGTACGTTCAAACTGACGATCGGCTGGCAAGGGCGCTTTGTAGCGTTATCAGCAGTATCGACGACTGAGGGTCGGCTGGCCGTTCTGGAACGCTGTCTACAGCAGTATCTCGTCCATAGTACATAGTGATGAACAAGATCATCACAGGCCATTCGTGACTCACGGTGGTTGGGGTTTCGTTTGGCTCGGAAAAGTCTGAACGTTGTATTCCATAAGACGAACAAAATATGAAACCCAGTTTGAAACCATAATTTAGTGAGCTTCAGGAGCTAAACCCTGAAACAAGTCTCATTCCATTTAGACGACTCACGCGGTCTAAAATCTCTGACGATATTGCACATTTGAGATCATAGACGTTTTATGCATCTAAAACCTATAACGTCTGGACATTGTCTCAAATGCAACGTGAACCTCCATTGGCTGGAAGTAGCTCCATTTTTACTCTCACTGCTGCTGCACCATCGTTATCTCTGCGGAGTCTTCAGACTGAACTGTTGCTGATTGATTGTGCTGGGCACTGTGCACTCATCGATACCTTGAACAGTGAGTCAATCGAGCGGGAGGCTAAAAGATGGACGCTCAACCTCCACGTCCTGAAGCCTCCTTTCAGATTGATTGCTTACTGCACTAGGGATTACTAGCAATACCCAGTCGTTGAAGATCTCAAAGGTTCAAAGTACTAACAGATTTTAGATGCGTAAGGTGTCTCAACGGACAATGTCCAGTCGTTACAGCTGTTCGAGGCCTAAAACGTCTATCATCTCAAATGTTAAAATACAAACTATAGGTATAAATGCTTAATAAGATATTTTCTTATCACAAGCTCTGTATATTGTTGGTAGCACATTTTATATCTTGGAGGGTATTCGTACGACATTAGCCAGCATTGTTGAATGTGAAAGAAGAGTGGTCAGTATTTCGTCGTGCAGAGTATCGTGAAGGATATTCATTGACATTAGCTAGCATTGTTGAATGTGAAAGAAGAGTAGTCAGTATTTCGTTGTGCAGACTTAGGAGTGGTATCGAGTGTGAAATTCAGAAGATTGAGCGGTTCGGTATCGAGTGTGAAATTAAGCAGATTGAGCGGTTCGAACGACGGTATCGAGCACGTAATTCAGCAGATTGAGCTGTTCGAACGACTCATTTCGATTTTAGCACTGGATTTATAGGTTGAGACAGCCATATATTAGTACTGTGAAGGACCTCGGATAACATCGAGTTAACATGGCTTCTGTGGGTTCTCTGGCTGCATCCGCAGCAAAACTGTGGTTGGTACTATTCAGCATAGCTGAGTCCGTGCGTTTCATCTACGATGCAATGGAAAGCAAAGGCGAAAGTGATAACGACGAGATCGCTTTCCAAGTCAGAGTCTGAGATCGAGAAAGAAGAAGATCATTGTGAAGTTATCCGCGTGAGAGAATACAGAAATCCCGTCCATAACGGAGGAGATACTCAGTCGTCGATAAACATGAGTTATCTAGTTCCTTTTTCTCAAGCAAAGGAGGAGATATTAGTTGACAGGAAGCTTACAGATTTAGCTGTAAATCCTCTACCCTCTTTGGAACTTAATCACTATCCGATCCTTACAGCGGGCAATGAGGAAGTGGAGGAGATATACACTGAGAACACAGATATTTCAGAGGAGTCCACGGTGAAGAAAGACCTTTCCAGCATCAATTTACGAATCGATAGGCGGTACGATGCCAGAACTGAAGATTGTACGATATTCGACATCCTCAAATTATGCTGTATTTTCCTGCTAGAAGGTCTCCTACTTTTGAGAGTTGTGGTTATGCAGATGTTACATTGTTACATTATGGAGGTGGAACATGTAGCGAAAACGATAGGGAATTTGATTTTCTGGTATTTGAATACTCAGCAACTTGAAAATTCTAGTTCTTTCAGATTATGTTAAATGAATACATGTTTCCCATTCTCATTAGATTTTTCAATCGATGTTCATATCAAGCTGGGAGTTGATTCAAGCTTTTACGGATCTCGAAGTCTTGTATGGATCATGTGGATGTATGTTGGGAGTTGGACTATCTCTGCTTGATTTATGTTCCCTTGCACAAACGATAGCTGGAAGGTGATTCTTGTCTAAAACGATTCTCCATTACAAAATCAATCATCATTTTGGACATTGTTTCTATCCCATTTGTTCTTACGGTTCTCGGCTGAGCAAGTTAGTCTCTTGGAGGTTAGCGCAGTGTCCAGTTACCCATGCGAACCTGACAACGCTTTCAAAAGAATTTTCTGAGATGAAATGTGCTCAGTTTGAAGGTCTTTCAGCGCAGGATCTGGAGCTGACCGCTGTTATTAACTCTGAGTACCTTTCTGATGCTCTAGTTTGCTGAGGACTGGAAACGTGTCTCTATTTCTAACGCTATTATTATAAGTAAGATTGAAACACTTTATGGACGCCCAAAGATCAGAGCTTCAGTCCCTACATCGATATGCTTATCTGAAATTCCTGCTACGGTAACTGTACAATTCCACTTGTGGAAGTCTAGAAGCTTGCAGTTACGACCACAAAGTTTCTTGATACATGGAAGATTAGGTAAATGAATATATTGACTTAGTAGAATGGTGATGCGTTGGTGAATGCTACTCTGACTCTGTTCTAGCAAAGTTTTTCTGTTGATGAGGCTTTACTTGCTGTTGAGCCTCCGTTAAGGTCCGGCTTATACACTTAGATCCTCTAGGAGGTGGATCTTGTTTCTGCTTGGCCCTTCTGTCTTGGCACTTTAAGCAAATTAATAGATTTATTTAGTGCAGAGTTCTCGGCTATTGAGGCAATTAAGACTAATACATGATCTGACAATAATATATTTATTTTTGTGAGAGGTGTAATTCAAAGATCTAACAAAATTTATTCTCTATTTCTCAAAAGATCCAAAAAGTGAAATAGACATAAAAGGAATAAAAGGAGTAGAAACATTAGATTTGATAGAGAAAACTTGACAAACATCACATCTTTTACAATACGTCAAGTAATCTCTAAACATCTCCTTCCAATGATATCACACGTCAAGTATCCTATGAGTTGTAAATTGTATGTAAATTGTCCTATTAGATCGTCATGAAATTCTTTCATGAATCGTAGAGATTCTTTCTTGCTCGTAGCTCTTATCAAGAATCCATCAACTCCTTCATAAAATAACACTCCTTCCACCATTGTGTAGGGTTGATTTCGCTTCATCAAAGCCTTATGCTCTTTGATTCGCATCCAGTTGGATAGACATTCTCGATAACAAAATTTTAATTTTTTTGATATTCTATAATAGACTTGCTCATCAAAACCATCAAATCTTCGTCAGGAAAGGTGCATCCACCAGCTTATCTTCATCACCATCGTAGGCTCTAGATAGCAAATCTGCATTTGCATACTTCTTCTTTGGTCGATTGCTTATTTCATAGTCGTACTTTGACAATAAGAGCTTCCATCTTGCTAATCATTCTTCTACCATAAGTTAATTGAAGATGTACTTTAATGCTTTATGATCGATAACGATAGTGAATTTGCCGACTATGAAATAATGTCAAAATTTTCTCAAAGCAATATCAGTGTTAATCCTTCTCTCTTTGTCATAGAATAATTTCTCTCTACCTTGGTCATTTGTAGACTAACATATGCAATAGGATGATCTCTACTTTCAACATCATATTGATTAAAAGTACATCATATTGCTATATTTAAAGCATCCATATATAACATAATTTGTTTATTTCAATAGAACTTAACCAAGATTGGAGTTGAATTAAGAACTTTCTTCAAGTTCTTCAAATGCAGCTAGAGCTTCTTCATCTCCTAAATCCAACACCTAATCTACCTCCCTCTTTAAAAATACAATCGAAGCATACGCTTTATGTGAACATAAAGCATAAACCATCGATAATTTATTATTGATGGGTTATGCTCTGAAGAACTCAAACTTCAAACGGATAAACATAAGATGATTTTGTTATTCACGTGCATAAGTCCCTTAGATCTTAGTTTGAAGAAATGCATCAAAATATATGTTTAGTTTTCGTTCTTGCAAGATGTAGCAGCAAGTTTCAACCTGCAGACGTTATACTACAATGGCACATCAAGTGCACTTTTCAAAGAGAATTTTTAAAATGATGTTGCACTCCTACAAAAGTTGCACTACAAACAAGAAATGTCACGAAAGATACCTTGAGAATTGATCTTTTCAATTAACAGAGTTCGGAGTGTTGCCATGGAATCACTGCTGATAGCTCGATCAGAAGTTAGTCAGAAGCATTCGATGGTTCATAAAGGTTATTTACATACTAAATGTTTGCGCAACAAGACAACGAGAAGAGAGGATAAACGACACGTTATCTTGAAGCAGTGCTGCATGAGATTTGTTGTTGTTCCAAGTGATATTTGAAGGTCGTACGACTATTATTTTGCTGAGATGTTTACTGCTAGAGACGGCGAGAGCTTGTGGATGACATTTGACGTTCATTTTCAACCGGTGGAGTAATGAATCGGACGGACTTTTGAATCCGTCGATGAAAGATTGGGTGGTTAAAGTTCTACTGCCTTATTACAATAGGTGTGCAAAAGGACAAGGTTGAATCTTTTAAATTCTTATTGGTTCACCAAAAAGAGAAGATTAGTTGTCATCTATCTAAGAGAGCACTTAAGGAGAAACGAGGTACTTTTAAAAAAAATTAGGAGATTTGAGAAAATGGCAGAGAGCACTCAACAAGAGGAGCAACTTGAGTCCAAAATTCGCTCGAATTGGAGTCCATGGCATGAATTATGATCATCTAAAGTTTGCTGAGTTAGAGAATTACATAGCTTTATATACATAGTGAAAGATTGGTGAGATTGAGTGAGTGCACCGTCAGATTGAAATCAAATTTCATGAGTTCGTAGCATGTCAGTTGCTGAAGGTCTGACTTCAAATTTCATCACCGGATGTTTTGCGACTCGAACGTTATGACGAATTGAAGACGGAGGTGTGCAAAAAGTTTTCAATCTGGAGCAATAAGCTTGACGATTTATGGAAAGTGATCCGCAAGGTATATATATATATATATGTCTCTGATTCAAGTTAGTGGAATCTACACTTCTCTTCAAAATGGGTTGGATTCTTAAGCATGTCCATGTTTTTGAGCTTCTGTGTGCTCTCTGGACACTAATTCATCATACGTAAAATATCCTTGGTTTGTGAAGTTACTTGGTGAACCTTACGATGATTCATCTTTAGATTGATTGTTAATATAACCTCGTGAGCCCTTTCTAACATTTGGATTACGGTGTTGCAACAAATTCATCATATGGATCTTCAAGTCTGTCAAAGTCTCTGTTAGACTTTTCAAATTATTACTAAAGTTGAAAGTAGCAAATCTAGATGATACAGTGGCTATAACCGCACTAATAAGAACTATTGGACTCGAATCCTAGAATCAGATTCTGAAATCATATTGTCGGAACAATCGTAAGTGTCAGAGTTAGTATGCTCGACACTTGCACATCTCTAGATGCTGCTCCAACAGTTATTGGTTGTAAGTAGTCTCCATCCAAACTCTCCTCCATCTTGGTTGCTATCTTCACTACATCAACTTTTGAAGTTTGTCTCTCATACCGCACTTGTGTTTGAATCTTCGACCTCAGTCTTCCAATAAAATTCTTTGTGATCATTGTTCCAATACCCACCATCGTTGGTTCTATTGCATCTCCATTCTTTCATAAAATTTTCCCATTGAGCTATTTTTTGAAGAAAAATTGACTATTCTAAGACAACAAGAACAAGCTGAGCTCCATCCTCGAGTGAAATTTGTTGTTTCATGATGATAGTAGCTCTTTCCTCTCCAAGAGTTAGAATAAGCTTGACCCTCATGGTCATCTTATCTAACATGTGATAGATTGTCTTTGTCTTCGTTAGAAGTCTTCACTCGTTCGATTTCTACACTCAACCTTCTCTCCAGACCTTCAGCTATGGTTTCCAACAAAGCAACCACTCTGCTACATTCATGCTCAACTGGAATCCCGTCCACTCCACATCTAAGACAGAAGGTTGTAAAATCAATGACGTCTTGTCTAGGTTAAGAGGGATATACGTGCAAGCTCCAGTTTACCAACCCTCGTCGTTCACGTAAAAGTCTACTCTTAGTAAGACATTTATTCACTTTAGTATGGTTTGGGTGCTTAGATAGCATCTTGCAAGCTATGTGCATGAAAGATTTCAAGTTCTAACTCTAAAAACTAAAAATATGAGAATGATTGTAAACTCTTTCTCGAGAGCTCACTATTTAGTATCGAAAAACTCACAATAATCCTCTTCAGCTTCCAAACGACATAAATCTCTCCTTACAAATAACCTCTCTTAGGTGTAAAGCTTGTTGGAAAGCTTATATCGCCCTCTATATCATAGTGTAAGTACAAAGATTTTGAACTTATGCTCGAAATTGACATGAACTGTACTAGAGAATAAATGTGAATCTTTGTATCTAGATACCGACATAGAAATCAAAATCTAAGCCGACATGTCTCATCCAGGGGTACCTCAAATAACTACAATTACTAATGCACCATAATTATAAAGATTCAATTACACTCATTCCACTTCATTCAACTCTATAACTCGTACGATCACATATTTTCTCGTGATCGTACGAGGGAATATGTGAAATTTTACGTTCCTCCTGTCAAGCTCCATTGCAAAGCTCTTTCTTGCATCTCTCTATCTGGCTCTGATACCATGTTGATAAAGCAAGAGTTAGGTTCTTGCAGAAACTCACACACAGTTGAAGCTGCGAAAATGAGATCAGACAAATGAGTGTCATTATCTCTAGAGATCGAGATCATTGGGGGTGCCTTAGTGAAAGAACAAGAGAACAAGTGAGAGTTGCAACGCAGGTACACAAGAGGGAGGTAAGAACTGAGGTAAGAACTAAACGGTCATAAGGACAGATACTGACTACGTAAAGAATTGAACATTCACACATAGAACGAATGTGAACTTATATATTATTCGTCAACAAGAAGTGTACTTGTTATTCATCCATTGAAATAAATGATTAACATGCTATTCCAAAAGATTTTCGCATGATGTTAAAAAAGCAAAGAATGAGGAAGGATCACATGAGACTTAGACATCGCTTCTTTAAGTCTCATAAAGATAAGCCATAGAAACAGTTAACTACGCTTGCAATGAAATTTTAAAGCAATGCGTAAGTCATTTATCCGGATCTTATTCATTCTTTCTCCGTTTTAGGTTTCACAGCTATTCCTTCCGCTTTCTCTCCTCTTAAGGTCGCTCAATAATGAAAAATGTATTACACGAAAAAAAATCCTTTCTTCTTTCTCTTTTTCATAATCGAAGTGTAGCTATGCTCACAAAAAGCAATAAAGTTCAGTCCGTGTCACGAGTTCATCTCCGCGTTTTACTCTTGGTTTTTTTATTTTTTCTTTGAGGAACTTTGAAGATTTATTGACAGAATTTATTCTCGCAAGAAAGTTTTTATTAACAAAATCCTTTACGGTTTAACCACTAAATTTCTTCTTGCGCAGACAGTGAACCCACAGAAATGAGGTCCGGCTGGTTAACAGTACTGTTTCTAAAAGAATCGGGTTTGAATGAAAACTATCTAAGAGATTTACACCATGTGATTTATATCACAACTAATTGTTGAGTATCCATTCAGAAATAACGAAACAAAGCATTTGTGATTTCTTGGAACCAAACATTATCTTCTCTCTATCCTAAATTACAAAGAGAGAAAAAGAAATATTCCACTTTTTTCTTCTATACCTGCAATGGGGTTTAACAGAAAAACTAACAACACATTTCTCATGATATTATTACTAATAATTGTGAAGGATTTAACCAACACTGACTCCAATATCTTTTTATCAATGACAAATACGTGACAAGGACTGCTAGGTGGACTTTAGTGCAAGACATGAAATCTCCATGAGGGTCGCATACAACAAAACCTTTGACGTCGTCTACGTACGTTCAAACTGACGGTCGGCTGGCAAGGGCGCCCGTTATCAGCAGTGTCGACGACTGAGGGTCGGTTGGCAAGGGTGCTCTGTAACGCTGTCTACAGCAGTATCTCGTCCATAGTACATAGTGATGAACAAGATCATCACCGGCCATTCGTGACTCACGGTGGTTGGGTTTCGTTTGGCTCGGAAAAGTCTGAACATTGTATTCCACAAGACGAACAAAATATGAAACCATAATTTAGTGAGCTTCAGGAGCTAAACCTTGAAACAACTCTCATTCCATTTAGACTACTCACGCATCTAAAATCTCTGAAGATTTTGAACATTCGAGATCATGGACGTTTTACGTCATCTAAAACCTGTAACGTCTGGACATTGTCTGAAATGCAAAGTGAACCTCCATTGGCTGGAAGTAGCTCCATTTTTCCTCTCACTGCTGCTGCATCATCATCATCTCTGCGGAGTCTGCAGACTGAACTGTTGCTGATTGATTGTGTTGGGGACTCACCGACACCTTGAACAGTGAGTCAATCGAGCGGGAGGCTAAAAGATGGACGCTCAACCTCTACGCTCCTGAAGCCCGTTTCAGATTGATTGCTTTACTGCACTCGGGATAACTAGCAATACCCAGTCATTGATGATTTCAAACGTTCAAAGTACTAACAGATTCTAGATGCGTAACGTGTCTCAACGGACAATGTCCAGTCGTCGATGATAGACATTTTAGGCCTCTGAGGCCTAAAACGTCTATCATCTCAAATGTTAAAATACAAACTATTGGTATAAATGCTTAACAAGATATTGTCTTATCACAATCTCTGTCTATTGTTGGTAGCACTGGTGGTAGCACATTTTATATCGTGGAGGGTATTCGTACGACATTAGCCAGCATTGTTGAATGTGAAAGAAGAGTGGTCAGTATTTAGTCCTGCAGAGTATCGTGAAGGGTATTCGTTGACATTAGCCAGCATTGTTGAATGTCAAAGAAGAGTGGTCGGTATTTCGTCGTGCAGAGTTTGTGTACTTAGGAAGTGGTATCGAGTGTGAAATTCAGCAGATTGAGCGGTTCGAACGACGGTATCGACCACGTAGTTCAGCAGATTAGCGTTTCGAACGACTCATTTCGATTTTAGCACTCTGTGATCTGGATTTATAGTTTGAGGCAGCTATATGTTAGTACTGTGAGGACCTCGGACAACATCGGGTTAACATGACTTCTCTGGGTTCTCTGGCTGCATCCGCAGCAAAACTGTGGTTGGTCGTATTCAGCATAGCTGAGTTCGTGAGTTTCACTGTATGTCCCCTAAGAGGCGTAGACGACAGTGATGAAGAGTTGGTGTATGTTCCCCGCCAAGCAAAATCTACGATGCAATGTAAAGCAAAGGCGAAAGTGATAACGAAGAGATCGCTTTCCAAGTCAGAGTCGGAGATCGAGGAAGAAGAAGATCATTGTGAAGTTATCCATGAGAGAATACGGAAATCCCGTCAATGACGGAGGAGATACTCAGTCATCGACAGACATGAGTTATCTAGTTCCTTTTTCTCAAGCAAAGGAGGAGATATCAATTGACAGGAAGCTTACAGATTTAGCTGTAAATCCTCTACCCTCTTTGGAACTTAATCACTATCCGATCCTTCCAGCCGGCAATGAGGAATTGGAGGAGAAATACACTGAGAACACAGATGTTTCAGAGGAGTCCACGGTGAAGAAAGACCTTTCCAGCATCAATTTACGAATCGATAGGCGGTACGATACCAGAACTGAAGATTGTACGATATTCGACATCCTCAAATTATGCTGTATTCTCCTGCTAGAAGGTCTCCTACTTTTGAGAGTCGTGGTTATGCAGATGTTACATTGTTACATTATGGAGGTGGAACATGTAGCGACAACGATAGGGAATTTGGTTTGCTGGAGAATACTCAGCAACTTGAAAATTATAGTTCTTTCAGATTATGTTAAATGAATACATGTTTCCCATTCTCATTAGATTTTTCAATCGATGTTCATATCAAGCTGGGAGTTGATTCAAGCTTTTACGGATCTCGAAATCTTGTGTGAATCATGTGGATGTATGTTGGGAGTTTGAGAATCTCTGCTTGATTTATGTTCCCTTGCACAAACGATAGCTGGAAGGTGATTCCTCTTGTCTAAAGCGTTTCTCCATTACAAAATCAACCATCATTTTGGACATCGTTTCTATCCCATTTGTTCTTACGGTCCTCGGCTGAGCAAGTTGATTTCTGGGAGTTGGTCCCTGGAGGTTAGCGCCGTGGTCAGTTACCTCATGCGAACCTGACAACGCTTTCAAAAGTATTTCTTGAGATTGAAATGTGCTCAGTTTGAAGGCCTTTCAGCACAAGATCTGCAGCTGACCGCTGCTCTTAACTCTGAGTACCTTTCTGATGCTCCCAGTTGCTGGGGACTGGAAACTTGTCTCCAAGTCCAACGCTATTATTATAAGTAAGATTGAAACATTTTATGTGTTAGAACTGACTGTACAGTATGAACGTAAAGTACAGCAACTAGTTTAGACTATTTGGGCTCATGTCCTTTCGCAGGCTTTGCCTACCCTTGTACCTAAGTATAAGTACCTGGCCTTTGGACCTCCTACCTCATTATTCATTTCAGTAAACAAGCTTACTCATACTAGGTCTCTCACATTGATCCTCTCTCTTCCCTTCCTATATGGTATCAGAGCTACAGGTTGTTATTTTCCCAGCACAATAACGTAGGCTTCAGGTAGACCCTAGGCACAGATGAAGTAGCAATCAGGGGACGTCTTGATTGCTAAAGCGTGAAAGACGCTTCTCGCTTAGACGATCGCAGCGCTCAATAGAACGTTAGTAGTTCAGCGATAAATCTGCGATGGCGAACACGTTCAGCACTAAAGGCTGGGTAAAGTTCGATGGGACGTACTTCACGTACTGGAAACTCCAATTAGACGCTGAAGGCGTTCTCGGAATTATCGATGGTAGCGAACCTCGACCAGTAGCCACTGCCGCTAACCCCTTACTTGCCACCGGACCAGGTAGCATTGCGGAGTGGGATCGTCAGAGCAAGAATGCTTTGACGGCAATAAATCAGTGTTGCGAGAACACTGTCATCGGTCACATTATTTCTTGCCGCTCGGCAACAGAAGCTTGGAACACATTGACTTCTAACTTTGCCGCGCAAGACACAGTGACCCAGATGCACTTGAAAGAAAAGCTGCGAACGCTCAAGATGAAGACGAACGACACAGTCACATCGCATGTAAACACTTTCAAGTCGATAGTTGAGCAGCTGACGTCTGCAGGCATACAAGTAGGCGCACAAGAGCAGCTGCTCACACTCATGGGTAGCATGCCTGACAGCTATCAAATGTTCCTACAAGTGATGAGATGCAACACCAACTTGACTTGCAAGATCTCATCTCGTTTCTTCTCACTGAAGAAACTTTTCGTCGAAGAATGCAGCATGAACCTTCGACCGCATTGTTTGCAGGAAAGAGACAACCACCCAAGCAAGGCAAGAACGGTAACCGTTCTAAGAAGCGGACACCAGATACCAACATTCAGTGCTTCGGGTACAACTTAACTAGACATCGTGTCCAGAATTGCCCAAATCAAGCTTCAAGCAGCAGCGCTCCGCCCAATCAACCTCAGCAACAAGGGGGAAATCAGAAGAACCGCAATCAGAAGAATCGCCAGCGCAACAACAACAACAACACTAGGCGAGTACTGATGACCCAACTCTACAACGAATTTGCACCTCGAACTGTGGGCCCATTGGTACGTTGACACCGGCGCTACCCACCACATGGCTTTCGACCGCGACCAATTTTGTAAGTACACTGAACGAGAAAGTGCTCTTCAAAATCAAATTCTCTTAGGAGATGACACTACAGTTCAAATTGAAGGTCACGGCGATGTTGAAGTTAACGGTGAAAACGTCTTAATTAAGGATGTCTTGCACGTCCCTGCACTACGGAAGAACTTGTTTTCAGCTCGAATGTTTGACTCCAAGGGTAGGTGGTGCATTATCGGTAATGGTACTTGTCATCTAGAGGACAAGAATAGACGTCCAATTGTCCAATTCCCGCTAAACAATGATCTTTACTTGCTAGGCTCGTCTGTAATTCCCGTGCACACTATGTTACTCCCGCAAGCACACCATGTCCAGCTGAAGGCAGAGCACTCCCAATCCATGCTTCCAACAATGCCCCCTGAAACGCCCTCTCGGAAAAGACTAGGGGGTCCTGGAGGTGACCGTGGTGGCAGATCGATCAACCATGGTCGACCACGGCTGATCCTCCCCTTGCACCCCTACGCACAGTCACAGTCCACAAACACACTCCCTGAAAACACATTTCCCGCACCCTTTCTGGCACCGAATTCTGAAGGAGGCACGGATCGTCACGAGGGCGATCCGTGGTCCCAAGACCAGAGCGCCTACCTCGACCTGCACGGAATCCTAACCGACGCGCCTCCCCATGGAAGGACGACGCCCCTATAATCCAGGAGGGCACGGATCGCCACCAGGGCGATCCGTGCCTCGAGGCAAACAGCACGTCTCCCTATGGGGACGCGCCGCGTCAAGACAACCCATGGGGCACGGCCAGCCAAGGGGCGTGGCCCCACATGTGGGGCCACGCCCCCTCAACTTCCCGAGGCGGCCCCCAAGGCTGGGACACGAACCCCGGGAGTTTTAACTCCCTGGCCTCGTCCTCCATCCCGCCCTTCTCGGAAGGGCGGCGGCGGCGACTGCCAACCCCCGCTTTTCGGAGGAGCTCCCAGCTCCTCGGAGTTGGGAAGCTCTCCCAACGAGGTAGTCAACCCGCGCGGGGTTGACTCCCCTCGCAAGGGAGGGACACTCCCGTCGAGAGTCAACCTGCGCGGGGTTGACTCCCGTCGAAGGAGAGGGACTGAAAGTCCCTCCTCCACAGGAGGAACAATTCTCCTCCACGGAGAACTCCCCATGGGAGGAGTACTCCCCATAGAAGTACTCCCCCACAAGGAACATTCTCTCCGGTATTATTCCGTTAGAAACAAATATTTCTTTTCTTGCAGGCCCTTCAGCAGAAATTTCCGACTCTACAGTAGGCACTCTGCTTTCAGCCCACCACACACATGGTGATGACTCATCCACTCCTACATGTCTTGCATCTACACCTTACATAGTCGATGAGTCTAACACACCTATTTCCACTCTTTACCGATCTGTCACCCGCCCGCGCTTTGCCTATCTTACATTTGCCACTCCTACCGCCGACCTCTGGCACAGACGGCTTGGCTACATCAGTCTTACCCGGCTTGAGCAACTCCGTCGCCATCAATCTGTTATTGGTCTAAATCTGCCCACTATTCACAATTTCACTTGCCCCCGTGCTTGCATGGCAAGCAAGCCCGCACAAAATTTCCACGTGCCGCCACTACCCGCGCCACCGAAATTCTCGAAATTGTCCACTCTGACATAAGCGGCCGCATTTCTCCTTGCACTTTTTCCGACTATGAGTACTTCATGACCATGACCGACGACTACTCCCGTTATACCGTTGTCCGCCTACTGCACTACAAGAGCGACTATTTCACATCATTCAAGGAGTTTCACACATTTGCCGAGCGTCAGACCGGCAAGAAGCTCAAGACTCTACGCTCCGACAACGGTGGTGAGTTCCGATACACCCTCTTTGATGCCTATTGTGAGGAACACGGTATCCAACGCCAGCTGATCGTCCCTGACACTCCTCAGCAAAACGGGGTAGCTGAGCGTAAAATAGCACCCTCTTAAACTCTGTCCGCGCTATGATGTTTTCAGCAGGACTAGACAAACAGTTTTTGGGTGAGGCTATCAATCACGCCACTTATGTTCTAAATCGTTGTCCCACCAAGGCCATCGATCTTGCCACCACTCCCTTTGAGCTATGGCATAGCCGCAAGCCCACCATCTCACATCTTCGAGTTTTTTGCTGCACAGCTTTTGCCAACATTATAGAGACTCGCCGCTCTAAGCTAGATAGTCACTCCCACGAGTGTCTTCTTCTCGGCTACAGCAGTCAAAGTAAGGCATACCGTCTCCAACGTAAATCTGACGGTCATACTTTTGTTTCTCGCGATGTTATATTTCATGAGTCTCTCCCAGCATCAACATCATCCTCTCTCAACCTTGCTCTCACTGCTATCACTGAGGATGAAATTCAGAATGATGTGCACTTTTTCCATCACCATCCTCCTACTTCGGGTCCAGCGCCTAGCCCTTCAGTGGGAGCTACTCTTCCCCCTCTGAGTTCGTCTGTTCCGCCTCCTTTTGCACCACCTCCCGCCTTCGGTCCTTTCGTTGACCCTGCTCGCGATCATCCTTCAAGCAGCAGTCTTGTCTCGGGCCCCGTTCCTCCTCTACCCTCAGCGGGATATGGAGGAGGAGGAGTTAGCGGAGGCACATTTCACACACCAACTCAATCTGTGGCCAGCTCATCCACTAGTAGCCCACAATCCCACAGTCGATATCCGTTCTCAACTTATTCTACCATGAATTTATCTTCCTCAATCCGAACCAGACATAGCACAGATGTAGAAAACATGAGCACACTACACCCATACCTATATCGTTCACCACCGCAGTCTCCACCACCGCACTCAAGTGACTTTGAGATGGCATCGTCTCCTCCCACTGAGATCCAAGCACCACCACCACTCCGACGATCAACACGTCAGTCCAACCCTCCTAACCGCGATCTAGCTGAAGGTTACGACACAACGACTTTGATCCCGAAGGCACGAACGAGTAAGAAGCGTGCACTAATGGTGACTTTGAGACCAATCCCGATGGAGCCCAACTCCTATCAGGAGGCCCTATCATCTCCAGATGGTGCTCGATGGTCCGAGACCATCACCGAAGAGCTCAAGTCCCACGAAGAAAACGGTACATGGACACTCACAGATTTACCACACGGACGAAGGCCCATAACCAACAAGTGGACCTTCAAGCTGAAGCTGAATTCAGATGGGTCCATCGTCCGATACAAGGCACGGTTGGTGGCCCGAGGATTCACTCAAGTGTATGGGCTCGACTACACTGACACCTTCTCCCCTGTGGTCCATGTGCAATCAGCGCGATTGATACTAGCGATCGCAGCTCAACACAACCTCCACGTCCATCAGATGGATGTGAAGACAGCCTTCCTTAATGGAACGCTGAGTGAAGAAATCTACATGGCAGTCCTTGACGGCATCAACGCCCCAGGAACTGGTAAAGTGTGCAGGCTACTTCGTACACTTTATGGATTGAAGCAATCTTCTAGAGAATGATATTTGATCATAGATAAGTTCTTACTTTCACTCGGGTTCAGTAAGTCAGGAGCTGATGGTAACGTATATTACATTCACAAGGATAATCAGTTTGCCATCCTAGCACTCTACGTTGATGATACAATCATAGCAAGTAGCAGCGAAGGATTGCTAACATACATCAAGAGTAACCTCAGCGCAAGGTTCCAGATGAGTGACATCGGTAACATCCATCATTGCTTGAGTATAGAGATTAACCGAAATCGAGCAGAAGGATGGATCAGACTCAGTCAAACCTTGTACCTGACCCAAAAGTTATTCCAGTTTGGCTTAGAGAATTGTCAACCTGTCAGTACACCATTGACCCCAGGAGAAAAGTTCTCAACTGAAGATTGTCCTGCTACTACTGAAGAGAAGACTGCAATGTGCTTCTTATCCATATCAGAGTGCGACAGGCTCCATCAACTGGGCTGCCGTCTGCACTCGTCCTGATCTAACCTTCAGCATTAGTGTATTATCTCAATACATGGCTAACCTAGGACTAAAACACATCACCGCCATAAAGCGCACATTTCACTATATCAAAGGTACTTTAGACCAGTACTTAGAATACAAGTACTCGCCTCAACCAATTTCTCTATTTGGCTACACTGATGCTGACTGGAGAAGTCACATCGAGTCACGACGTTCAACATCTGGAAATTGTTTCATCTACTCACAAGGAGCAATCAGTTGATCATCGAAGAGACAGAAATCTGTTGCACTATCGAGTACTGAAGCTGAGTATATGGCACTCAGCACATGTTCATCAGAAGCAAGGCTTTGACAACTCTTAGCTGATATTGGTTTAGCTGAGAATGAGGCAACTACTTTGTATTGTGATAACCAGAGTGCAATAGCACTCGTAGAATCGTCCAAGTTTCATGACAGGACGAAACACATAGATATTCGGTACCACTTCATTAAGGATCAAGTTGCATCCAAGACAATTGAAGTGAAGTACTGCCCTACTCAGGAGATGGTAGCGGATATCTTAACTAAGGGCCTACCGGCTCCTAAGTTGGATTACCTTCTACCAAGACTAGGATTGAAAATTTAGATCTACAACAACTAGTCGCTGAGTGGGAGTGTTAGAACTGACTGTACAGTATGAACGTAAAGTACAGCAACTAGTTTAGACTATTTGGGCTCATGCCCTTTCGCAGGCTTTGCCTGCCCTTGTACCAAAGTATAAGTACCTGGCCTTTGGACCTCCTACCTCATTATTCATTTCAGTAAACAAGCTTACTCATACTTGGTCTCTCACATTGATCCTCTCTCTCCTTTTCCTATATTATGGACGTCCAAAGATCAGAGCTTCAGTCCTTACAGCGATATGCTTATCTGAAATTCCTGCTACGGTAACCGTACAATTCCACTTACTTTGCAGAAGTCCAGAAGCTTGCAGTTACGACCACGAAGTTTCTTGATTACCCCTTCGCTTCATGCTCGGAGTGGTTCCTGCAGCATCCAGCAGACAGTTTAATTTCTGTCTTGACGGTTATGTTTGTAGTTAGACGGGATATTCTAAGGAGCAACAGAAGGCTTGCTGTTTGGAGCCAAATTCGACTACTTGCAATCTGCTTTCTTGAGAGAAACATTGAAGGACCACTTATCGGTACAGATCGTTGGTTGACAGGACCACTTATCAGTACAGTTCGTTGGTTTAATTTTACACCCTTGACACCTCCGGGAGAACTGAGCTTCTTCTCAGTGAAATGAACCTGCTTAGATAGATAGCTATGCCCATGTACGGTGATGGATCTTGTTGTAGCCTTCTGAAATGCATTAGATCGTTTAGTCTGATGCTGAAAAGTTTGGTTAATGATTAGTCAACTTATTGTCAAATGTTCTCATAAGCTATGCCTTTGACGGAAGGCTTTTTCTTCCTAAAAGCGAAGAAAGGGAAGCCTTGCCTTTAATGGGGTATGGTTGGTAGAATCTCCTTACGAGCTGCAAGTGTATGTGAACTAGATCAACGCAGTTAGCAGAACTGCAGATGTGCATAATATATATGCACGACTGCAATACGATGTACAACGTCTTGCAATAGATGCAAGCAGCATATACGGTCCGGCCGTATCATTTTCTGTCCGCGTTGAAGAGAATGTTTACTCTCATCACTTCTGTAGTTTCCTCAACAGGAATTTTGATCATGAACCTCCTCTACAGTAAAAAGCAATTGCTAGAATAGGGTTGCTTTATTCCTTTTGTTTGAATCTATTCTTTGCAGAAATGAAAATCTTGACGAAATGATCAAGAAGGAAGGGTTTCGTCAGAAAACGTTGAACGTTGAGTTGAAGTGCCTTTTGCAGCCGGACTCTAGACACTTCAGAAGGTACTGCACGGGAAGAGTTTGAACAGATCGAAACTCTGAGATGGACTTGCCTATCTGGAGATTGGAAAGCTGCCCAACAAGCGGTACCACGGTACGAAGCTGATCCTAATCAATCCTAATGGGGCTTTTACCTCGAACTCAAGAGAAGTTTTTCTGTTGGTGAGGCCTGACTTGCTGTTGAGGCTTAGTTAAGGTCGTGCTTATACACTTACATCCTCTGGGAGGTGGATCTTGTTTCTGCCTGGCCCTTCTGTCTTGGCACTTTAGGCAAATTAATAGATTTACTTAGTGCAGAGTTCTCGGCTATTGAGGCAATTAAGACTAGTACATGATCCTGACCAATTTGACTCCTACTTTCGGATGACATCCGTTGAGTGTAGGACGTCTTGCATGGCTTCAAAATGTGGATGCTACCTGGATGATGTTGTAACAAGTAATGTGTGTGTTATTCTTAAAGTCGTAGTAGTCTTTAGAAGTTTTACTATTTAGATTGCGTACTTATCATGTAAAATAACTTCGTGAAAATTACTACGGTAAGAAGTTGTAGAGTATATAAGGAGGAGTTGAGAGCGTGAAAGACACTCTCATTTTTCTGATTATGAATAAAATAACATTGAAGACTTTGGGAGTCCTTGAGTATCATGCGATGCGACATTGAGAGTGAGATTAGAACTTGTTTGCATGAACGATGTAATCATACAAGTCATGCTCACTTCACTCAGAGAGTTGAGTGAAGTGAGCATGGGTGTAACTAAATCTTTGTAATTATGATGCACTAGTCATCCTAGTCATCTGATACCCTGAGTGAGAAACAGACCGGCTTATAGAACTTTGTTCATGCTACGGGGTTCAAAAGGTTTATGTTGCTAGACATTGTCGTCTCCAATCCGCTCCGTTAGTTCAAAAGTTCGACACATGTCTCAAGTAGTTACGGAATCCGAAAGATAGCCTTCTCCGAGCTAGACTTGAGTTTTTCAATAAATATACATATCTTGATCTCCTCAGTCCACTTGGAGAACGAATCCAACTTAGCACTGAACTAGCGTACATAAGCACTTAAGGTCCTTGTATGCTTCAACCGAACTAACTCGACATCATCTTTTTATAATCTGGAGTGAATAGTCTTGTGAGCAACTCCTTGAACTCCTTCCAACCAAGCATTGAGACTACCAAGGCATGCTCGTCTCTATATGCAGCCCACCAATGAAGCGGATGGTCCTTTAGGAACGTAACTGTAGCTCTCACTTTGTCTAACTCTTTAGCTTGTTGCGCCTCAAAGTATAAGTCCAACTCAATTAAGAAATCCTTAACCTGCGAGCTCGTCTTATACTTGAAAACAAGATCGGCAGATTCATCTTACAAAGCTTCTTGGTAGACGAAAAAGTCCCCTTGCCTACCTCAAGCTCGGTGATATGTTTAATCCTAGAGGTCATGCCCTCTTGCATGATCTTCATCATCTTGATGAGCTCTACATACAAAGCTTCTTGACTCCCCACGCTTGAATCACTGGGCATCGTTGATAAAACTCCATCTTGTTGCACAAGTGCCGCAGTTGGTACTGGGCTTCTTGCCGTTCGAGTGAAAGTTGTCGGTTATCGTCTCCTGACTACACCTCAAGCCTAACTCGAGTCGAATCTAATCTTGGTGTCACCGGTCATTCATTTCTTGGACTTCCTCTTGGAACTCTGTCTTACGTCGACCATTGCTCCAAGCGTTCATCTAGAAACGTTGATCCATTTTGTATCTCGTGTCTCTTCTCAAGCGTCTAGCCTTTAGTCGTTACCTCGAGTTCTCTTCACCAAAACATTTGACTCCAATATCACTTTTCGTGCATCTACTGGCTTGTTGTGCAAGCGGGAGTTCCTACTCAATAGATCACGTAACTCATAACGCTAACATGTAAATCACAATCACACGTTAGCGTTCATGCACCACTTACCTTTATCCCATTATGTCTGGATCGAAGCCGGACCGTCTCCTTAACTCTCAAGCTCAACCTGCCCTAAGTCCCGACCTAGACCCGGCTAGCCAGTCTCAAAACATGCAAGTCACAACGTGACTTGGAGCGGACCTTCCATAAGTCCAGAGTCCTAAACGGTACCTCCAACACACCTAGCGACCCAACCGCTCGTGATGTCCGTCGGGATCCAAGCTCGTGAATGGTGATCGAATCCACCGTCTCGTTCTCTAGTCTTGCCCCAATCCTTGAATTGTTCCTAAGTCTAGTCATCCACGTCGGGACCTAACGTGCCTCGGTACTGATCCAACCATCATCTCATGCCCCCAGAGTCCACCCGTCTCTAGGATCGAGTGACTTGCCTGCAAAGGAGATGATTAGGTAGCTTGGGTCAAAGTTAATACAGAAGTAGGGGAAATTGGTGTTGCATTGATATACGCCTCAACCATCATACTGTGAGGAAGGAGCTTTGGTGTGGGATCACAATGCTAATGATAGACGGGAACTGGATAATTCTAGTGGACCTCAATATGGTGGAATACTTGAAGGACCACCTAGGATCCTCACCAATTATACAAGGAGCAGAAAAATGAGCATGGAATGCGTGTGCTTGGACTCATAATATAATCGATGTCAAATTCACTACAAGGGTGTGCCTTCCAACTGATCTTGATTTCTTCCTTCACATCTTTTGTACCTAGAATATTATGATCTAGTTTTAGGTGTGCCTTCCATTTCTTTCTTTCTTGTCCTTCTACTAGTTTGATACACATCGAGACAAAGATGTGATCGGAGAGTAATTGATCATGGTGATGTTCTATCCTTTCTACTTCTTGGATCCATGCTGCCTTGTTGGTCAAGTAGACTCTATCTAACCTAGATGGGTCGTATCTACTTCATGTGAACGCTTGTATAGTGAAGGTTGTTCTCGTAGGAAGAAATGACAATTGGCATGGAAGCAAGTGAGAAAAAGATATGTGGAAATCAAAGGGAAAGCTAACAAAGGTAGGACAGCAGAGAGGAACTAGTCAAGGATATGAACAGTTTTAGGGAAGAACTACAAAGGAACAACAATGAGAATACGAGGACCAGTGCGAAGAAGGCAAAAGAAACCATGCGGAAAGCAGATCACTTGCTTGCGATTAGATAGACGAGAAATGATAAAGACAGATAAAATAGAAATTCTTCAAAAGACTTACTCATTGGTCAAATGCTTTCGTGGCAAAGAAAAGTAGTACCTCTCCAACACGTGTTAGCAGTCATCCTCGTCTACAACATGGTGACTTATGTTGTATCGACAGACGATATGGTCAAATTGTAGCAAATATGTAGGCAATTTCTCAAGGGATGGATGGAGGAGAGAAAAAACAAGTCTGCACTGGAACGTGAGAACATTTCTTAAGGGACAAGAAGAATGATTGGAATTACGAGGCTTCGAGTATAAAGCGATGGTACTCCAACTCAAAGGATAGCAACTATACTTGAAAGGAGAGATGTCGAGTGAGTTCAATAATTCAACTTGCTTACAGTTTAATACTGATAGCGCCAGCTATCGGATTGCAACGCAACGAGAGAAAGAAATGATCCGCAAAGAAAGGCATGATGTTCCTTAAGGGCATCCTAGGTATTGGTTCTTTAACTCTAGATAGAATGATGAGAAGTTGGAATTTATGAGAACTCACCTTGGATTCGGCACCATGGAGGAAGGCATACCAAGAAACTTGTCAATAATTCAGCTTGGTACAATCATCAAAAAGTTTGGCACCACAGGTAACATAGACGCTTCCTAACTCCAAACGATGATGAAAAGAGAGAAGATGGAGACCATAAAAGGATTAAGATATGCAGACGTACCCATTAACAACCCGAAGGAGGTTGTACAAATAAGAAATATTTGTTGTAGTGCAATGAAAAACATTGCTGTGAAAAATATTGATAGATGGATGAAGGATGTATGTATCAGTGAGAGACCACTTGAAGATAATGAAGGATGGCAATGAATGAATAAATATGACAGTGATAGGAAGTTGGTCACTTGGCAACAACGAATGGTACAAGCTTATTGAGAATTTGGAAAGTCATATACAATCCACAATAAGTGGAGAGAGGGTGGAGATGAGCAGACATGGAGCGCATGCTGGAATGCGATATGGAGGAAGAGCTTGCGTTCAAATCAAAACTCTAGTGTTGGAAGCTCCTACGACGTGATTTCTTCACGAATTCTAAAGCTAGGAAGATGAAGATGCAAAATGGTGTTTGTCTGAGATGTCAAACCGAAGACGACGATGTCGAGCACTGCTTCCAGAACTGCATCAACCTCTAGGAAAGATTGGACGTTTTCAAGAGGTTGATTATGAGGATTAAAGATGAAGATATGAATAAGTGCAATCAATCCGGGATGATCACACATGACTCTGATACTTGCACCGGAGTCAAAGTCACAAGGCAAGCCAGAACAGGTCTCTAGAAGGTGGTTCGGTCATGAAACTAAATGCTTGCATTGTGCTAGAACGTGAAGAAAGCAAAATTCTGGAAGTCCCTTGCAACATCACTTCTTAGGATGCAGATTTGCACCTAACACTAGATCTCAAGTTCGAATGAATAATGAGTGAAAACATTAAATGAGGACAATTAGTCAACAATATCTGTGCCATGAGGCAATTGATGTCAGTCAGTCTTCTCTTACATTTAGCAAAGTGTTGTACAAACGAAATATTTTATCGGTAATCTCGACTTGAACCCCAAAGCAGAACTCAAAGAGACAGAAGTGTACTTGTTATCCCATCCATCGATAAAATTGATTAACATGCTATTCCAAAAGATTTTCCCAAGACGTTAAAAAACCAAAAGAGAGGAAGAATCACATGAGATATAGACATTGTTTCTTTAGGTCTCATAAAGATAAGCTATAGAAACAGTAAACTACGCTTGCAATGGTATTCTAAAGCAATGTGTAAGTCATTTATCCGGATCTAATTCATTTTTTCTCCATTCTAGGTTTCACAGCTATTTCTTCCGCTTTCTCTCCTCTTAAGATCGCTCAATAAGGAAAAATGTATTACTCGACAAAAAATCCTTTCTTCTTTCTCTTTTTCGTAATAGACATGTAGCTATGCTCACAAAAAGCAATAAAGGTCAGTCCGTGTCACCAATTCAACTCCGCGTTTTACTCTTGGTTTTTTCTATTTTTCTTTGAGAACTTTGAAAATTTATTGACAGATTTTATCCTCGCAAGAAAGTTTTATTAACAAAATCCTTCAGTTTAACCACTAAATTTCTTTTTGCACAGACAGTGAACCCACAGAAATGAGGTCCTGCTGGTTACCAGTACTGTTTCTAGAAGATCAAGTTTAAATCAAAACTATCCTAGAGATTTACACCATGTGATTTATATCACAACTAATTGTTGAGTATCCATTCACAAATAACGAAACAAAGCATTTGTGATTTCTTGGAGGCAAATATCTTCTTATCTCTATCCTAAATTACAAGGAGAGAAAAAAGAAATATTCCACTTTTTTCTTCTATATCTGCAATGGGTTTTAACTGAAAAACTAACAACACATTTCCCATGATATTATTACTAATAATTGTGAAGGATTTAACCAACACTGACTCTAATATCTTTTTATCAATGACAAATACGTGACAACGGCTGCTCTTGGACTTTAGTGCAACACATGAAATCTCCATGAGGGTCGCATACAACAAAACCTTTGACGTCGTCTACGTACGTTCAAACTGACGGTCGGCTGGCAAGGGCGCTCGTTATCACCAGTATCGACAGAAAATTACTTGATCCACCCCCCAGATAGAATCCCGGACTTGATCCACCCCCTCTTAACGATACCCTTCTTGATCAACCCCCAAACTGGCTACCGCCCGCTCTGTAAGTAACTTTGCCACATGGACGTCCAGTCAGGTAGTCCGGTCAGCTTTCCGAAGCTGACGTGTGATCTGAACGGGAAGAAAGTTGACGTGTGACCTGACGCGGGTCAGATGTCAGTTTGTGATGTCCGACGTGGTACAATGTTAGATTAATGCGCGGGAAGACAAGAAGGACTGTGCAGCAGAATGTTACATTGCGTAGAGTTTATGCAGCACGTTAGCGTTGAAGTGCTCGGCTCATATTCTCGTTGAAGTTTTAGAGTGCTCGGCTCATATTCTCGTCGATGGCTGTGCAGATTATTACTCTTCGTGAATTTTATGATGAAATCGAAACGATTGGGAAAAATGTAGAATCACGATGGACCAGATGCGCGATAGTGAAAATCGTCCGCAGCTGCAATGGTTCCATGACTTATCAGGCTTGCGCCAGATGTTTGAAAGCTATCGGAGGAGTTCATAAACCAAAAGAATTCCTATCTCCTGGAGCAAACTCTCCAAGTTCAAGCAGTTGTTGTTCTCATGTTCGTAGTGTTCGAGCTTGGAGATTCTGTATGTCACTGATGGACTCGTCAACAAAGGAATAGAAGGTTGAAGACTGTGGTGTTTTCACAGTGTGGCAAGCCGGGAATGAACTCTTAGGCATGACAGCGACAGATTTTTCCATTTTGTCTGAAGGGGAACAGAAGGAGCTTATCCAATCTACTATTTTGCGAGGATTTTGGGAGCTGCAAATCGGTCTCAGTCGTAAAAATAGAGAACGCACAGTGTTCGCAGCGCGTAGAGTAGGATGTTCAGAAGCAATTTCTGATGTTATCGAGCGAGTTGGGGTACAGTCTATTGTTTGGGACATGGACCGATTGGTGATGGAAGAACCTATTAAACATGTCGATCATTGCCGGGATGTATTGACTAGGTTTCGCCAAGTTAGAGATCATATTGCAGAGGTGAAAGACCGAACTGTGGGTCTGTGTGAAGAAATAAAGAGTACACTCTGTGTGTGCGAAGATGCAATTGAAAACCTCGAGAAATTATACAATTTGTTAGAGTAGTGGAAGAGTCTATTTTGATAACAATGTTAGGTAATATTGCGGAATAAAATATATCTTCTTTTATATATGTTGTTATCTATTTCGATTGACGAGTAATTTTGCGGAATAAAATGTATGTTGTTATTTTGTTTCGAATGGTTTTAGAAATGAATGCGTTTTCGAACTTCAAACGGAACAAACTGAACTTCAAAAGCTTCGATATCCTTTCTCAGACTTCCTTCAGAAAGTCGGGAGAAATTAAGGCTACTTCAAGCTTTCGATTCACTTTAAGCTTTCGATTCACTTCCTCACACCCTTTCGAGTAGGAGAGTTTGTTACGTTTCGATTCACTTCCTCACACCCTTCCAGTAGGAGAGATTATCACGAGAGCCAAAATAGTCGAGAGGAGAGTGGAGAAGTTCAATCGAGAGGAAAGTCGAGAACATTCGAGGAGGAGATCGGAGAGGTATCGATAGAGTTTCGGTTTCGAGGTATCGATAGAGGTGAGGTTTCGAGGAGGAGATCGGAGAGGGTTCGATAGAGTGAGGCTGCGAGGTGTAAGCGAGGCTGCGAGGTCTAATTTCGATAGAGTGAGGCTGCGAGGTCTAAGCGAGGCTTCGAGGTCTAATTTCGTTAGAGTGAGGCTGCGAGGTCTAAGCGAGGCTGCGAGCTCTGAGTGAGTAAGGTTGTTGTAGAATTGATCTAACTCTGAGCGATTTTGAATCGCTGTGATGAAAACGAGAGGAGTTCCAATTCGAGGTCGAGGCGGAGGAAGAGGACGAGAGGGAGGCGTTGGAAGAGGACGAGAGAGCGGAACTTACCACGACGTACCCATCGAAGTGTCGATTGAAGTGTCGAGAGAGCGGAGACCACGACGATCCTGTGAGTTAACTACATGCTAGAAGCGAATGTGTTTATCAAGCGAATGTGTTTATCGATTGGAATTTGTGAGTTAAGTAGATGCTAGAATTGCATGTGTTTATCGATTGGAATTTGGTTTTTCATGTTAGGGTTAGCGAAACGAACATGTTTCGCGAGTAATTGGTGCAATTGGCAGAGCGGAACACGCTAGTTTCGCTTTAGACAAGTGCGATACACATGTATCGCCCTGCGGGAGGGCGATACATGTGTATCGCCTGTTACATTTGCATTGAGCAGGACGATCCATGCTGTTTCGCCCTGGTGGAGGGCGAAACAGCATGGATCGCCCTCCCATAGAAGAAATTGTTCTTACTAGGCAGGGCGAAACAGCATGTTTCGCCTTGCTGGAGGGCGAAACATGCTGTATCGCCCTCCCATAGAGACAATTGATCGCACTGACCGGCGATCCATGCTGTTTCGCCCTGGTGGAGGGCGAAACAGCATGGATCGCCCTCCCATAGAAGAAATTGATCTTACTGGGCAGGGCGAAACAGCATGTTTCGCCTTGCTGGAGGGCGATACATGCTGTATCGCCCTCCATAGAGGCAATTGATCGCACTAGGCCGGCGAAACAGCCTGTTTCGCCCTCCATAGCGGCAATTTATCGAACTTTGCAGGCGAAACATGCTGTTTCGCCCTGCTCATAGAGGCCATTGATCGCACTGGGCAAGCGAAACATTCTATTTCGCCCTCCACCAGGGCGAAACACTAATGTTTCGCCCTGCTCATAGAGGTTATTGATGGCACTGGGCAGGCGAAACATTCTGTTTCGCCCTGCTGGAGGGTGAAACAACATGTATCGCCCTCCATAGAGGTTATTGATCGCACTGGGCAGGCGAAACAGCATGGATCGCCCTGCCGGTCGCATGTGTTCCTACCGGGCAGGACGACACATGCTGTATCGCCCTCCCATAGAAGCAATGATCGCTCTTCCGGAGGGCGACACAAGTTGTTTCGCCCTGCCCAGTGCGATCAATTGCCTCTATGGGAGGGCGATGCATGCTGTTTCGCCCTCCAGCAGGGCGAAACAGAATGTGTCGCTTTGCACACCGCCAATATTCCTTCTTCTTTTCACTCATACATGCTTGGATTGTTGTGTTTACGTTTTTGGACAATTTTAATCTGTATTCCTTCTTTTTAGCTGATGAGGAAACGGAGAGCATGAAGGAAGGACCTTCATTGTTTCACTATACTCACGAGGAGGATGAACGATATCATCTTAAGTGGTGTTGGGTCTCAAAGGAGGAAATGGAGAATTGTTTACAAGGAGTAGAGGAGGAAGCTGTCGATAGACTTGGGTTACTTATTGCTCTCTCCTTTGAGTTCCCTCGTCCTGATGTGAGTTTTACTATCTTTCAACCAGAGTGTTACAATGATTCGAGTGGTTGCTAAAAGATTGCTTTGACTAGCATACTTATCCTTATTATTATGTATTTTGCAGATTCTATTTTGTATAGAATTCATCCAGTCATACGAAGAAGAAAGTCGTCGAGCTATTGTTCAAGGACGTCATATTGTATTGGATGAGTCTTTTATCCGAGAGTCTTTAGTTTTGCCAATGGGAACATCAGTACCTCGTCCTCATCATGTGAAGAGATCTTTGATAGAGGATTGGTTTCCCACAAAAGACGAGAAGGGAAAACGATATTTACTTTGGATGTGTGAGTTTCCAGAGTGGAGACCTGTGTTCCAACTTATCAATTGTGTTCTTTTGGCTCGTAGAAGACCAAAAGAAGTTCCGGGACATTTAGCTCTATACGTGAAAAGTAAAGTAGAGGAGAGTGAGGAGGATTACGATTGGACTGAATTCATTTTGGATTCTTTGGATGCTGAAATCTCTTCTATGAAAAAGCACATGAACAAGGAGAAGTTGGTACGACATCCAGAAACATGGGTGGGTATGATCTTGACTCACCTCATGATACACATCGGGTTACTTCCTGAAGGAGGAAGAGTAGAATCTTCTCGGAGATTTCAACAATCATCAAGTAAGTTTTTGTTTATGTTTTCACTTTTAAAACTTAACTTTTCCAGCATGGATAAACATAGGGATTTAATGTTGAAGTCCTAGTTCATGACACTCTCATGGATCTTGCAGATACTCCTCCTGCTGAGCAAGATCCTCAGGCCTCTCTTCATGTTCCTCTTGATCAAGATCCTCAAGCATCACTTCAAGATCCTCAATCCTCTTCTCATGCTCCTCCTTCATCAGGTAACATATTACTAGTTGACTCACCTCTCGTTGACATTTGTATTTATTTTAACCTTTTTTACTAGGCGTCTTTTACTTGTTGGACTTGTATTAGACTTAAATATCCTTAATGAGAATTACACTTAGTATAGTTTCCTGAATGCTTCTTATTAATCCGTATTTGTTTTGCACTGTACACTTGTAGATGATGAGGCTATTCTCATAGCGAGAATGAATCAACTCCATGAAGCCATAAAGAAGAAGGAAGAAGAGCTTCAGTCCAAACAGGTTGAACTAGAGCATGTGAACTATCAACTCATGGTCACTAAAGAGGAATTAACAACGATACGAGCTGCAGAGGAGTTCTATCCTCATCTAGTTCACCCTACGGCAAATCGACGTAAGACCTTAATCCTTGATTTGAATGGTCTTTTAGTCCGTGTGGGAAGGAACGAACATGAGTTGATGCCAGCTCGTGAGAGAGGGTATGTAGTGGAAACTACATCGAGGCAGTCTATATGGTACGTGGCGAGACGTGGAGTCAAGCAATTCATGGAGATATGTCTAGATAAATTTCATGTCATCATATGGACTTCTCGTACTCTGGTCAACACGGGCACCTTACTACGTGCTATGGAGGATGCTGATTACTTGCCTCCTGGAGTTGCAAGAGGGAAGGTATGCTACTTCTTATCTTTTACTTCTCATCATCTTAAAGTATTATATGTTATATTCTTGAGCTATGATAATTTTTATGTGTTCTAATACATATGAATGACATTTGTAGGTGTGTCACGTTTTTGCTCAAGATATGTGTTTGAAATATAAGACGGTGAGAGAAGCAGCCTTCGGGAACCACTTATACTTGAAGGATTTTTCTGTTCTTCATGATCGTAACTTGAGCACAAGAGACGTTCTGTTGGTGGATGATAGTCCTGTCAAGAATTGTACCAATCATCCATTTAATGCTATCCACCCTCCCCCTTTTTCTCCTTTCACCATGGATAGTGATCGAGAGTTATATTTAGAAGCCACCTTGTTGCCTTGGCTTCTTCGTTGGGGAGTTTCTCCAGAGGAGACTCCGTCTTACGTTTCAACTAGATTTTCTCAAGTTTTTGCTCAGGATCCTTTTCTTGCACTCAAGAATTACTGGACCAATATTACTCAAGAGGAAGTTAATATTGTATGGAGATCAGTGCCACATACAGTTTCCATGGATTTGTATCCTAAACTGAAGTGAGAAATAAAGTCTAAATTTTGAAAAATGACTTCATTACCCATTTTGTAAATGAATGGAAATCTTTTTAACAAGGATTTGATATGTTACTTGGAGAAAAAACTCCGCAAAGGGGTACCCCTTTGCGGAGTTCCGCGGAGGGCGATACATCCATGTATCACCTTCCTCGATAATCCGCAAAGGGGTACCCTTTGTGGAGTTCCGCGGAGGGCGATACATCGACGTATCGCTTGCAGCAGCGCGAAACGTCAATGTTTCGCGCTTCACGAGGGCGATACATCCATGTATCGCCTTCCTCGATAATCCGCAAAGGGGTACCCCTTTGCGGAGTTCCGCGGAGGGCGATACATCGACGTATCGCCCTCCGCAGCGCGAAACGTCAATGTTTCGCGCTTCACGAGGGCGATACATCGATGTATCGCCTTCCTCGATAATCCGCAAAGGGGTACCCCTTTGCGGAGTTCCGCGGAGGGCGATACATCGACGTATCGCCCTCCGCATCGCGAAACGTCAATGTTTCGCGCTTCACGAGGGCGATACATCGATGTATCGCCTTCCTCGATAATCCGCAAAGGGGTACCCCTTTGCGGAGTTCCGCGGAGGGCGATACATCGACGTATCGCCCTCCGCAGCGCGAAACGTCAATGTTTCGCGCTTCACGAGGACGATACATCCATGTATCGCCTTCCTCGATAATCCGCAAAGGGGTACCCCTTTGTGGAGTTCCGCGGAGGGCGATACATCGACGTATCGCTCGCAGCAGTGCGAAACGTCAATGTTTCGCGCTTCACGAGGGCGATACATCCATGTATCGTCTTCCTCGATAATCCGCAAAGGGATACCCCTTTGCGGAGTTCCGCGGAGGGCGATACATCCATGTATCGCTCGTAGCAGCGCGAAACATGGATGTTTCGCATATCTCGAGGGCGATACATGGATGTATCGCCTTCCTCGATAATCCGCAAAGGGGTACCCCTTTGCGGAGTTCCGCGGAGGGCGATACATCGACGTATCGCCCTCCGCAGCGCGAAACGTCAATGTTTCGCGCTTCACGAGGGCGATACATCGATGTATCGCCTTCCTCGATAATCCGCAAAGGGGTACCCCTTTGCGGAGTTCCGCGGAGGGCGATACATCGACGTATCGCCCTCCGCAGCGCGAAACGTCAATGTTTCGCGCTTCACGAGGGCGATACATCCATGTATCGCCTTCCTCGATAATCCGCAAAGGGGTACCCCTTTGTGGAGTTCCACGGAGGGCGATACATCGACGTATCGCTCACAGCAGCGCGAAACGTCAATGTTTCGCGCTTCACGAGGGCGATACATCCATGTATCGCCTTCCTCGATAATCCGCAAAGGGATACCCCTTTGCGGAGTTCCGCGGAGGGCGATACATCCATGTATCGCTCGTAGCAGCGCGAAACATGGATGTTTCGCATATCTCGAGGGCGATACATGGATGTATCGTTCCCGATAGAGCGAAACATTTTATGTTTCGCGTCACCAGGGCGGAACATGCGTGTACCGCCTCTGGCGGGACACTCTGCGACGGCGAAACATTTATGTTTCGCCTTCAAATTTCACGGAACACTAATGTTTCGCCGCGGGAGGGCGGAACATTATTCGTATCGTCTCTGGCGAGAACTCACTGCGGATCTGGGAGAGCGAAACATCCATGTTTCGCCTTCTGAAATCGCGGTACATTAGTGTTTCGCTGCGGGAGTGCGGAACTCCAGTGTCTAGTCTCTGACGAGAACTCTGCGATCGGCGAAACATGAGTGTTTCGCCTCCAGCCAGGGCGAAACTAGGGAGTTTCGCCCTCCCTGGGTGAAACACTCTAGTATCGCACTGGGTGGAGTTGCGGTACACCGTGTTTCGCCTCCAGCGGGAGTAAAAGTGGTAACTCTAACTGTGATGGAGTACAAATCATCTAACGAGGAACAAGAACCTGGATTGCTTTATATTAAGCATTGCATAATGAAAGAAAGATAGTACAAGGTAACCATTTACAACCGGTACCATTCCTAAAACTCTTTAAGTTTTTGTAATGCTTCTACTATCTCTGATAGCTCTCCCTTCTGTTCTCGATGGAGCTCAACAACCGCTTGCAAATCTCGAACTATACCGAGCAAGCTCGATTCAATGTCTTCTGATCTATCGACTAATGTGTGTACTCGATGATGTAACCTCTCAATCTCTAGAACTTCAGCGTTATCTCTCAACTTCGCCTTCTCACTTCCTTCCGAAGGATAAAATGTTACACTATCCATTGCAGAGCAAGATCTTCTACTCTGTCCTCGAACTCGTCCGATTCTGCTAGTTCATGCTCCACGTCGAACACCGTATAACGATTTCCGCTTGTGTTCAATCCTATTTTGAATCGCCACTTCTTCGAACAAACAAGTCTGAAAAGTCTATCTTGCTCTTCGGACGATAATTTCTCAAAAGACTCTGCGGTCATTCCTAATAGCTTCTCTCCTATACTCCAAACAACCACAATTGGTAATGCTGCTTCCTGTCGATCACAAACGTTGTAATCGATCAGTCCTAAATGAAATCGATACTGCCTCTTATTTCCCCTTTGACCACAAGCATGCCAAGTCTTTCTGCTGTCGGGCTGCACTTGACTGAAATATAACATCTTTTTAGCGGAGCTTGAGGAGCAAGAAGCGGAGCTTGATGAGATCTGCGAAGAGTCTATCACTTGCTTCAAGCACCCCGGGAAATTGCAAGCAAAGTACGATATAGAATTCCATTTCCGATTTTTGATAATCCTTTGAATAGAAGCAACCACCCACATGCAAGGTATGTTACTGATACACTCTTCAAATTCAGCCAAGGAACACATTGAAACACTGAAGTAAAAAACACGACTTGTCTTTTCGAATTGCAAGGATAGTATGCTATTAGTTTGGATCATCCCGTCCTCACTGACTCGCTCTCTAACCAGCCTCACACCAAAACATCCATATAACGCTACTACTAAAGAACCGTTGGAAAGCTCCAATGGAGCCGTAAAAAAGCTCCAATGGAGCCGTTGGGAAGCTCCGAGCCGTTGGACAGCATCATTGGGTAATCCATATTCGAGGCCGTACAACCTGTAACCATAAAGCCCATGTTCGAGATCGGTGCCTCACTCACTTCTGCGTGTACCTGCATTGATACAAGGACACAATAAATAAGAATATGAATGAATGTTTCAAGAAATTGAAACATTACAGCAAACATATCACTCTTGGAAAGGAGTTATGTAACGAACCTGATGGTACATCACTATTGTTGTCAGTGAATTCTTCATCCGAGGCCGTGAAAATTACATCGTCCTCTCGATGCAATGTTGGCATGTTAGATTGATTCGATAGATGCTCAGCGTAATTGATATCAGCTATATCATTTCCTTGACATGTTCTAACATTGTGTCCAACCTGCTTGCACCTACTACATCTTCCAACTTGACTTTGCCTGCTGCCACTAAATGTAGTAGATGATCGCCTAGTTCTAAGAATAAGAAATTCAGAGGGAAAATGCGACATTTGTTCATCTGCTACATCGAACTCCATTTCCACAGCATTAACACTATCACTACCAGTAACAGGAGGTCCTGTGACACTCTCGTCAACAAAATCTGTTGTATTTCCTGGAACTCTAACTTGTGACGATTGAGTATTGTTATCCATTCGCACCACTCGGTGCCTTCCTCTTCGAATTGCAATAGGAGGTGGACCACAAGTCCAAACTGGTTCTAAGTCGTCTATTACTATTGGAGGCAGATGCTGTTGTCCATAAATTGAAAATAGTGACGAACTGTACCAAATTTGATCAACGCGTGTCATAGGATTCTCTCCTATCTCTCTGTCGAAGGTAATGACATGTCCACACGGCCATCCCATTTCCTGGTATTCAACGCAAGTGCACGTTCCTCGCCCATTCGAGTTATGTTTCACTACATGAGTTGATCCAGAACTGTGACAGCGAACTGTGGCCTCTCTAATGTTGGAAACTTGACAAATGAATCCTTCTGCAGCTTGCTCATTCTCTGTCTGTCTGCTCCTTGCAAATTTGGTGAGTAGATTTGTCTCCTGCTCCAATTGTTGACGTCTCTTGGTAAATTGTTGCATGATGTAATTCCAAATTTCAAGTAAAATTCTCAAAGGAGCATTAAACCGGATGGTCCTCAGAGCATTGTTCATACTCTCTGCTACATTCGAAGTTACCTTCCCATATCGTGGCTTCGGAAATGCACATCGACTATATCTTTCTGGCATGATACCTCGTAAATAACTAGCCAACTGCTTGCCTCGATCTCCAGAATCATCGAGTTTTCTTAAAACCTCGTTATACCTGTAACACATTAAAACACACCAAATCAAGTAAATTTCTATAATTGACATAACAAGCTACACCAATTAACCAAATGCTCATAACTGAAATAAGAAACTACACCAACTAACCAAATGCTCACAGGTGAGATGAAATTCTTACGCTTCTCGATTTTTAGCGTATAAACAAGCCAAAAAAGGTTTTTCTGCCTCCTTGCCAAATCTCGCCCTCACGTTCATTCTAATGTGTTGGGCGCAATGACCATGGGTCACAGTAGGAAATATCTCAGCAACAGCTTTCTCCAATCCTTTTTGTCGATCGCTGATGATGACAGTTGTAGGACTCTCAATTCCATTTATTGATTCTTTCAATAAACCACAGAACCAAGTCCAGTTGGATGTGTCCTCTCTCGGAGCTACAGCATAAGCTAAAATGATAGCCTGGTTTGCACCATCGAGTGTGGAAGCCAAGAAAATTTGACAAGGAAACTTACGAGACTTCGAATGACAAGCGTCAAGACATATCACTTTCTGACAGGAGCTAAAAGCATTACGAGTAGCACTGGGACAGACAAAAAAACGACTGAAAATTGTTGGATGATTTATCCATGTGCCCCAGTCTACAACAGCTAACGGATCTACATCTTTGATCTTTCTGCAAACAGATGGAATATAATGAAAAGAGACCGTCTGATTACCTTCTAACCAATCTCGCGAATGCTCACGGCTTCTCCAGACTTGGTTATATGGAGCTCGTTTATTAAAACTAGTCCGAATTTCTTCCATTAAATTCCTGATTGGGATGTTGGGATCTATTGCTACTCTGTTACACAAAACTTGTGCAAGGAATTTAGAGTTTGAGGCTGGTCCACGCCAGTAAGCTTGTTGTCCAGGACAAGTATGCTCCAGATTACACACACTAATGGTTATTCTCCCTGTGAATTTCCTTCTCTGTGCACGTACTCTCCATTTGCACGACTGCGTTATTGACCCTTCTCTTGTCTCAACTCCAGTTCCATAA
The DNA here is from genome assembly GCA_036924285.1 of Asterella californica. Classification (NCBI taxonomy): domain Eukaryota; kingdom Viridiplantae; phylum Streptophyta; class Marchantiopsida; order Marchantiales; family Aytoniaceae; genus Asterella; species Asterella californica. The sequence continues at coordinate 4,223,773 of JAYKYS010000013.1, forward strand.
AATGTTTCTCTACCAGAGGTTAAATATCGCATCTTCTCGCCACATCGACCATTCTCAGGAACTCACCGTGTTCTTTGGGTCACAGTGACATCTTCTCGTCTTCTGCTCTCTCTCTCTCTCTGTCGTTGGGTGAACTCGTGGAAGCTACGAGGCTGACTACTTATCAAATTTGGATCCAAGTTCTCGTTGTTTTCAACTCGCTGTTCTATTGATTTTCTGCAACGAATCCTCCCTCCATAACGACAGACGCGCACTCTGTGAGTAGAATATGACTTGAGCTTGTTACAAGCTCTACTGTTCAGAAAACACCAACAATCTATAGCAAAGTCGAAATCCTTCCAGCATTGAAAATCTCCCCCCAACTTCAGTGTCCCTGCGGCCTCTCTCAAAGCGTCTAATGTTTTTCCTTGAAGTACGCGGTCAGCCAGACGGGCGTCAATCATCTCCTGCTGCCATCGCTCTAGTATCGTTTCGTCTTCTTCCTCATCACTTCTTGCATCTAAAAAGAATTCCCGCTCTTCATCTTCAAAATGTAATCCATCGAGTGAATCTAAATCATTATCTTCCGACATTATCGCTAAGTGCTTACATGCACTTAGCGTTAGATTTAGTGCTTAACGCTAAGTGCTATGTCCCAGATGTCTCGCTGTTACTCAGATGTCTCGCTGTTACCCCGCTGTTATCACCATGTACTACTGTTCACACATCTGCACTGTGCACAGATCTGCACTTTCCTTCTTTTCCTGTCAAGTACTCTGTTTTTCCTGCTGTGCAGTTCCGCTTCTCTTCCCGCGCACTAGTTTCTTTCCGCGTCAGGTCAGGTCACACGTCAGCTTTCTTCCCGCCTCAGGTTACACGTCAGCTTTCTACCCGCGTCGGATAACACGTCAGCTTTCTTCCCGCTGACCGGACTACCTGACTGGACGTCCATGTGGCAAAGTTACTTACAGAGCGGGCGGTAGCCAGTTTGGGGGTTGATCAAGAAGGGTATCGTTAAGAGGGGGTGGATCAAGTCCGGGATTCTATCTGGAGGGTGGATCAAATAAATTTCTGCCAGTATCGACGACTGAGGGTCGGTTGGCAAGGGCGCTCTGTAACGCTGTCTACAGCAGTATCTCGTCCATAGTACATAGTAATGAACGAGATCATCACCGGCCATTCGTGACTCACGGTGGTTGGGTTTCGTTTGGCTCGGAAAAGTCTGAACGTTGTATTCCACAAGACGAACAAATTATGAAACCCAATTTGAAACCATAATTTAGTGAGCTTCAGGAGCTAAACCTTGAAACAACTCTCATTCCATTTAGACGACTCACGCATCTAGAATCTCTGAAGATTTTGAACATTCGAGATCATAGACGTTTTACGTCAGCTAAAACCTGTAACGTCTGGACATTGTCTGAAATGCAAAGTGAACCTCCATTGGCTGGAAGTAGCTCCATTTTTCCTCTCACTGCTGCTGCATCATCGTCATCTCTGCGGAGTCTGCAGACTGAACTGTTGCTGATTGATTGTGTTGGGGACTCACCGATACCTTGAACAGTGAGTCAATCGAGCGGGAGGCTAAAAGATGGACGCTCAACCTTTACGCTCCTGAAGCCCGTTTCAGATTGATTGCTTTACTGCACTCGGGATAACTAGCAATACCCAGTCATTGATGATTTCAAACGTTCAAAGTAGTAACAGATTCTAGATGCGTAAGGTGTCTCAACGGACAATGTCCAGTCGTCGATGATAGACGTTTTAGGCCTCTGAGGCCTAAAACGTCTATCATCTCAAATGTTAAAATACAAACTATAGATATAAATGCTTAACAAGATATCGTCTAATCTCTGTCTATTGTTGGTAGCACTGTTTGTAGCACATTTTATATCGTGGAGGGTATTCGTACGACATTAGCCAGCATTGTTGAATGTGAAAGAAGAGTGGTCAGTATTTAGTCCTGCAGAGTATCGTGAAGGGTATTCGTTGACATTAGCCAGCATTGTTGAATGTGAAAGAAGAGTGGTCGGTATTTCGTCGTGCAGAGTTTGTGTAGTTAGGAAGTGGTATCGAGTGTGAAATTCAGCAGATTGGGCTGTTCGAACGACGGTATCGAGCACGTAGTTCAGCAGATTAGCGTTTCGAACGACTCATTTCGATTTTAGCACTCTGTGATCTGGATTTATAGTTTGAGGCAGCTATATATTAGTACTGTGAGGACCTCGGACAACATCGGGTTAACATGACTTGTCTGGGTTCTCTGGCTGCATCCGCAGCAAAACTGTGGTTGGTCGTATTCAGCATAGCTGAGTTCGCGAGTTTCACTGTATGTCCCCTAAGAGGCGTAGACGACAGTGATGAAGAGTTGGAGCCCGCCAAGCAAAATCTACGATGAGTTATCTAGTTCCTTGTTCTCAAGCAAAGGAGGAGATATCAGTTGACAGGAAGCTTACAGATTTAGCTGTAAATCCTCTACCCTCTTTGGAACTTAATCACTATCCGATCCTTCCAGCCGGCAATGAGGAATTGGAGGAGAAATACACTGAGAACACAGATATTTCAGAGGAGTCCACGGTGGAGAAAGACCTTTCCAGCATCAATTTACGAATCGATAGGCGGTACGATGCCAGAACTGAAGATTGTACGATATTCGACATCGTCAAATTATGCTGTATTCTCCTGCTAGAAGGTCTCCTACTTTTGAGAGTCGTGGTTATGCAGATGTTACATTGTTACATTATGGAGGTGGAACATGTAGCGAAAACGATAGGGAATTTGGTTTGCTGCTTGAAAACAGCAACTTGAAAATTCTAGTTCTTCCAGAGTATGTTAAATGAGTACATGTTTCGCATTCATATTAGAAGTTTTTACCTTTCGTCACTATAAATCTTTCCTAGTCGCAAATTCCATTTCTTTGCAATCGATGTTCATATCAAGCTGGGAGTTGATTCAAGCTTGTACGGATCTCGAAATCTTGTGTGGATCAGTACTTTGGAAGTTGGAGAATCTCTGCTTGATTTATGTTCCCTTGCACAAACGATAGGTGGAAGGTGATTTCTTCTGTGTAAAAAGTTCCTCAGTCACAAAATCAACCATCAGTGTGGACATCGTTTCTGTCCCATTTATTCTTATGGTCCTCGTTGAGCAAGTTGATTTCTGGGAGGTAGGTCCCCTGGAGGTTAGCGCAGTGGTCAGTTACCTCATGCGAACCTGACAACGCTTTCAAAAGTATTTCCTGAGATTGAAATGTGCTCAGTTTGAAGGCCTTTCAGCACAGGATCTGCAGCTGACCGCTGCTCTTAACTCTGAGTACCTTTCTGATGCTCCCAGTTGCTGGGGACTGGAAACTTGTCTCCAAGTCCAACGCTATTATTATAAGTAAGATTGAAACATTTTATGGACGTCCAAAGATCAGAGCTTCAGTCCTTACAGCGATATGCTTATCTGAAATTCCTGCTACGGTAACCGTACAATTCCACTTACTTTGCGGAAGTCCAGAAGCCCAGAAGCTTGCAGTTACGACCACGAAGTTTCTTGATAACCCCTTCGCTTCATGCTTGGAGTGGTTCCTGCAGCATCCAGCAGACAGTTTAATTTCTGTCTTGACGGTTATGTTTGTAGTTAGACGGGATATTCTAAGGAGCAACAGAAGGCTTGCTGCTTGGAGCCAAATTCGACTACTTGCAATCTGCTTTCTTGAGAGAAACATTGAAGGACCACTTATCGGTACAGATCGTTGGTTGACAGGACCACTCATCAGTACAGTTCGGTGGTTTAATTTTACACCCTTGACACCTCCGGGAGAACTGAGCTTCTTCTCAGTGAAATGAACCTGCTTAGATAGATAGCTATGCCCATGTACGGTGATGGATCTTGTTGTAGCCTTCTGAAATGCATTAGATCGTTTAGTCTGATGCTGAAAAGTTTGGTTAATGATTAGTCAACTTATTGTCAAATGTTCTCATAAGCTATGCATTTGACGGGGTGAAAAAGCGAAGAAGGGGAAGCCTTGCCTTTAATGGGGTATGGTTGGTAGAATCTCCTTACGAGCTGCAAGTGTATGTGAACTAGATCAACGCAGTTAGCTTGTTCACCATGCTTAAGGCAAAACAGAAAAGAGAGGAAATAAGAAATATAGTTACGGAGCAGGAAGAGGTGCTTACGGAGCAAGAGGAAATTGTGGAGTAGGTGAGAATCTTCTAGAAGAATCTGTTCACAGCAAAACTAGAGATGAAGGAAAATAGTAGGGCGAGAAGTCAAGTTAAGAGAAGATCACACACATGTTTTCACCCGCCGATAACCAAACACTAGTGGTGATACCTACTAGAGAAGAGATCAATGAGATAGTATGAATACTATCGTATTGCCTGGGCCCGATGGTGTCACGGCAGAAATATTCACTCTTCTGGGATACAATAGAACAATAGAAGATAGTATAAGGATGGTCAAGGAGTTTTGGATAAAGAGGAGACTCTTATCACATGATAGTAAAGGAGTCATGAAACTGTTAGCGCAGGAGGAAGATCTAAGAACAATGAAGTTTTGGAGGTCTATAACCCTCATGTCTGTAACACGTAAGCTAGTAAGTAAAGTAATTGTAAACATGCTGAAAATGATGCTCCCTACGATCATAGATTCATAGCAAATTGGCTTTGTAGTCAATATGAAGATTATAGATAAAATCGTAGGTTTAAAGCTTAGTCAAGATTAGCCTTGAAGTCAGAGGAAAGTGCACCATTTTTGAAACTCGATTTTGTAAAGGCATACGGTAGATTGGAGCATAAATATATGTGAGATCCGGTCAGTGCTTCGAGCTAGAAGAAAATGTTGTTAGTCTCCTAAAAGGGATAATATTAGATGACACATCTATTGTAGAAGTGAATGAGGAGTGTACTCAGCTTGTGGCACTAGAGAGTCAGGCAAGGGTGCCTATTGGCACCCTTGCATTTTGCACTTAGTTCACAACCTTTCATGAATATTCCCATGAAAGCGGAATGGATGAGAGAGATAGAAGCCATCAATATTGGCATAGATAAGGGCATGACAAACCAACTTTTTGCAGACGACACAAGGATCTTCATCATTGGCGAGAAGAGATGCTTCGAGAAAATACAGAGCATCATTAGTACATTTGAGCTAGCAAAACATAAACTGCAAAATTGCAAAAGAAGGTAAGCGTTTCAAGTACATGGAGGTTCTTATAGGAAAGAATCTAAATGAAAGAGCTATTGTTGCAGAAGTAAAACAGAAATTATTCTTCAAAAGACTTACTCATTGGTCAAATGCTTTCTTGGCAAAGAAAAGTATTACCTCTCCAACAGGTGCTACCAGTCATCTTCATCTACAACATGGTGACTTATGTTATATCGACAGACGGTATGGTTGAATTGTAGCAAATATGTAGGCAATTTCTCAAGGGATGGGTGGAGGAGAGGAAAAACAAGTCTGCATTGGTAACGTGAGAACATTTCCGAAGGGACAAGAAGAATGGAGGATTGGAATGATGAGGCTTCGAGCATAAAGCGATGGAACTCCAACTCAAAGGATAGCAACTATACTTGAAATGAGAGAGGTCGAGTGAGTTCAATAATTCAACTTGCTTACAGTTTAATACTGATAGCGCCAGCTATCGGATTGCAACGCAAAGAGAGGAAGAAATGGTCCGCAAAGAAATGCATGATGTTCCTTAAGGACATCCTAGGTATTGGTTCTATAATTCTAGATAGAATGCTAAGAAGTTGGAATTTATGAGAACTCATCTTTGATTCGACACCAAGAAGGAAGGCATACCAAGAAACTTGTCAGTAATTCAGCTTGGTACAATCATCAAAGAGTTTGGCACCACAGGTAACATAGACGCTTCCTAGCTCCAAACGATCATGAAAAGAGAGAAGATGGAGACCATAGAAGGATTAAGATATGCAGACGTACCAACTAACAACCCGAAGGAGGTTGTACGAATGAGAAATATTCGTTGTAGTGCAATGAAAAACATTGCTGTGAAAAATATTGATAGATGGATGAAGGATGTATGTATCAGTGACAGACCACTTGAAGATAATGAAGGATGGCAATGAATGAATAAATATGAAAGTGACAGGAAGTTGGTCACTTGGCACCAACGAATGGTATAAGCTTATCGAGAATTTGGAAAAGTCATATACAATCCACAATAAGTGGAGAGAGGGTGGAGATGAGCAAACATGGAGCGCATGCTGGAAGACGATATGGATGAAGAGCTTGCGTCCAAATCAAAACTCTAGTGTTGGAAGCTCCTACGACGTGATTTCTTCATGAATTCTAAAGCTAGGAAGATGAAGATGCAAAATGGTGTTTGTCTGAGATGTCAAACCGAAGACGACGATGTCGAGCACTGCTTCCGGAACTGCATCAACCTCTAGGAAAGATTGGACGTTTTCAAGAGGTTGATTATGAGGATTAAAGATGAAGATATGAATAAGTGCAATCATTCCTGGATGATCACACATGACTTTGATACTTGCACCGTAGTCAAAGTCGTTACAAGACAAGCCAGAACAGATCTTGAGAAGGTGGTTCGGTCATGAAACTAAGTGCTCCGCCATTGTCAGATCGCAAAGTGATAAGAGATTGACCAGTGGCGCGTTCAGCAAATGCTAGATAGTCCCAGAAAGCAGCAAAGCAGTCACTCTTATAGTAGAGAAGACGAGTGACAGTGTAGCGCGAGTAGTCATCAATAAAGATGATGAAATACTCATAGCCAGAAAAGGTGCAAGGGGAGATGCGACCACTAATATCAGAATGGACCAGTGCTAGAGGACGAGTGGATCGGGTGGAGCTAGCACGTGGGAATTTAGTGCGTGCATGCTTGCCGTGTGCACAAGCTGGAAAAATATCCTCAGAGAGCAGGAAGGAAGGGAGGCCGGTAACATACCTGCGGTGGCTCAGCTCATGAACTCGATGATGGTTGATATGGCCGAGTCGCTGATGCCACAGGGTAGAGAGATCGCCCGTCGTAGTAACAAGGGCACAGGGTCGAGGTGACATCGGTGGAGGAGTCCGACTGCCAGATGTAAAGCTCTGAAGGCCTGCCAACAAATGCAGAGGAGATCGAGGCCGAGAAAAAGAAGAACCCGACTGCTCGCCAAAGGGAATTCGAGATGAGGTCAGGTGAGCAAAAGAAGGACTGTAGGGACGAGGGCCAAGAAGGCCCTCTGTCCCACCTTGGGGGACTATGTCCCTATTGAAGAGACCGTCGCCCTGGTCCCCGGATGGACTGCCGTCGGGGCAGTCCGTGGGGACGGACGGCCGTTGAGGCTGGCTCTGGACGGACTGCCACCGGGGCAGTCCGTGGAGACTTGGCTGCCGGCCTCGCTGCGCGGGGATGCGCGATCTCCGATGTGGAGATGCACATCCCCGTCTTCATATCTCCGCGGCTGCGGGGATATGGGGCGCGCATCTCCACTGCGGGGATGTGGGGGCGGCACCTCCGATGTGGGGGTGTCTTGGTGTTGCGGGGACGGCACCTCCGGGGGTGCCTTGATGTTCATGTGCATCCCTTATGCGGGGATGCACATGAACATGATGAGGGGGCGACGCCTCCGATGGGGGGCCGCCTTCATATCCCCGCCTCTGCGGAGATATAAAGTGTGCGTCCTCGCGCAGGGGATGCGCACTGTCTCCTATGTGGGGAGGCAGCACATGCTGCGCGGATGGGGTCCTCATCCCTTTCCTCGATCGGTGCGGGGGCTGGCAGCCCGCGTGGAGGCGCGTTTGAGTGGCGGTTCGCGTGGAAGTCTTCAGACGTGAGGTCTTCCCAATCGACGGGGACCACTAAGGGCGTGCGAGCTGGATCGATCCGTGTGAGGGGAAGGGACTCGATCCGTGTGCGCGTTTGAGAGGACATGCCAAGGGGTGATGTCCTTACGGGAAATGAACCAAGGGGTGTCATAGTGAAGGAGGTAGAGGCCGCGATGACTGAAATTGAGCCCTCATTATTCAAGTGAGACAATTCTGAATTTTGTGGAATGAGGGGACTTCTCTAGTGAGAGAGTGCTTCGAATTAGGGATTTGAAAATTCCGTGAGTGACTTGGGTGAATTTCAGCTTGGGTGTGTGCGTTCTGTGAGGCGGGGCTGGGCCTGGACCGTGGGAAGCGGATCCTACGCATGTTGCGGTTGAATAGTGAGATGCTAGTCCGCTGGTTAGATTGCGGTCTAGCTCGCAAGCGCGGTCCTGATCTCTGGCTAGGTGGTAGTGTGTGGACTACTGAAGTCCTACCAGCTGTAGCTACAAGCGCGGTTTGGTCAGCGACCAAAATTGAATTCCCGAGCATGTAGAGATCGTCGACAGTGGGACAAGGAGCTAGCACTTGTCCAAATCTGTCTTCTAGGTGACAGAATCCGTTGTCAATTAAGCACCAGCCGCCATTGGCATCAAATTGCCGAGTTGAGAATAAATTCTTTTGCAAGGCGGGCACGTGAAGAACGTCACGTATGTACACATGCTCGCCGTTGAGCAGGCGCACTTCCACCATGCCGAAACCAGCAACATGGATGGTGGTGTTGTCACCGAGTAGAATCGTATCATTCTCGGTGTTCTCAGTAGAGACGGGCGAGTATTCGACGAATTGTCGTCGATTATGCGCCATGTGGTGTGTGGCACCCGTGTCCACATACCAATTAAGATCAGCTGTCTGCACGATTGCAGACGAACATTGTGCCACCAGAATCCGACGAGTGTTGCCGTTGTTGTTCTGGGAACGGCGATTCTTGTTCTTGTTCTTGTTACCAGCAGTCGAGTTTTCGTTACTACTGCTGGGTTTGTCCGGACACTCGGCGATGCGGTGCCCGGGCTTCTTGTCATCTTTAAAACCTGCAACTTTTCTCTTAAGTGCATCTTGGTCACCATGTCTTGACTTGCAAAGTGTCTGGTCAAGGTGGACCATGCATCGTTCGACGTGGTGCAGGACATTAGATGTCTTGCCACACTGTTCTCGCAACATTCGTTGATCGCTGCGAGCGCGTTAACATCACGCTGATCCCAATCTGCGATGCTACCGGTGTCGTAGCGAGAGCCTTTTCTTTGAGCAAGGGCGTACCTTCTGGCTGTGGCTAGCGATCAATGCACAGCAGAGCGACAAGTTTCTTGTAGATTTCTCTCTAACTTCCTCGATAACTAAGTACTTTCTTTCTCTCAGTAAAGGGTCAAGATAACCACACGAAAACGTTGGATGATCATGGGCACGACAAACGGGATATGTGATGACATGATCTCTCGGTAGTATTCCTCTCCGAAGTTTCTCACTACTAGGGCTTCATACATGGCTTTGGGTCGACAGATGTGTCTTATCTCGCACTGGGTGTTAAAGTTTACAGGAGGGAGTTGATTTAGATCCATCCTTCGTCAGATGAGGATATAGACGGTAAGATCCCATTCTTGGCCGTAAGTGACAACAGGTAAGATCACAGGGACAGGCGAGAGCATGATTTGCACGGTAAGGTTATGTCCAAAGGATCCTATCAGAAACTGTTGGAAATGAACTCGTTCCATGTACATCAGTTTGATCTGGAAAGGGTTTCGAAAAGAGAATCTAGGCGGTAAGTAGAGTCCTTCGTCCATCTCTCACAACATTTTCTCTCCAACTACAAGGGTATCTCGGTCCATAGAACACCGATACAATCTCATAGGATCACCACGATCTCTCTACGAACAATCTCTTGAATTTTCTCCAGGTCGAATCCCCCCACACAGGTCACTCCCCTTTGCTTAAAAGTTTCGAACACAAATCAAGGATAGGTGCAAGCCCCTTAACCGAGCAACCCAAGCCACACGGGTCGATGAGGTGGCACACATGCACATCGCATGTTTGGTGCCGTCATACTCATCCACGTGTAGGTCTACTGGTTGAAAGGTTCTAATGCATGCACCGTAACGTGTCTTAATACAAGAGACTAGGCTAGACAAGCAGTCGACTTTACAGGTCAAGGATCGCACTTTGCTACGTTGAGTGCGAACCTGACAACCACATGACGTAGTTACAACGTAGGTCGCTAAAGTCTCATCTACGTCTAGAATACACCCCAAAGCAATACAAACGTCACACTGGATACTTTTCTGCCAGCTGCCGCTAACAAGAGTCGGGACCTGGACTAGATACCGTTGCCGATACAACTCGACAGAAAAACAGCAAACTTTCACACACGATGGGTACAGATCTGCAGCTCAGTCTCCTCTCAAACTTGCCACGTAGGTAGGATACAAGAATCTCTACTTACAGGTCAAATTTCAGGAAGATCTGACGGCTAGATCTCCTCCCACAATTAACACAAATTCACAGAAACTAACACGCACTTCCAATCTCAGATTCAGGACAGAAGCTTTCTTCGCCTAAATGAACCGTCCACTTCCACTCAAACTTCCTGTGCTATCAATTCAGAAGATAAACTCACTACTCAGGAAATTTGAGCCAATTTGACCGTTCGGTTCATCCTCCACAAATCAGCAAACTTGCTGCTCCAGATTGAAAGCTTTCTGCACCCCGTCGCCTTCAAATCGCCATTGCGCTCAATCCGCATAACATCCGGTAGTGAAATTTGGGGTCAGAGCTTCAGCAACTGACAGACTACAAGGTAATGAAATCTGGTCTCAATCTGTCGGCTCAATCACTCAAACTCCTTAATCTTACAATCGGAAGAGAAAGCTATGTATTCCCGTCACTCTATGAACTTCAAAATGCCATAACGTATGCCCTGGACCTCCAAATCGAGTGAAATTTGGGCTCAGGTTGCTCCCTCCGTCGAGAGCTCTCCGCCCATGCCCTCTGATCTCCAAAATCTCTCGTGAAAGTGCCCCGATCCTCCTAGAGCGCACACTTAGATAGATGACAAGTTATTTCCACTTTTTGGTGGACCAATGAGATGTTAAAGGACTCAACCTTGTCCTTTTCTGCCCCATGGAGACCTCCAGCAGATAATAGAGCATTCTAAGCTCATAAGAGCAAAGTTTTAGATCCCATTACACCACAACTTCTACAACTGTGTGCAAAACGCACTTATACGGATAATTTACATACTAACTGGTCCCACAACAAGACATTCATCCCCTCCAAACATGCACATCCTCCGGTATGTGCCAACTTGTTATCCATAGTCATCATCGTATCCCTCATCGTGTTCTGAATTGTCAGGTTCATCATTATCTTCTCTGGCATAAGGTCTGGAAAGATGAGAATCAGACTCGAGAAGTTCGTCGAAATCAAGAAATCCTTCACGTCTTCGGAAAACCTTGACCCTTTTACCAGCAATGGGTAACTTCAAGAGTGTACCATCCAATTCTCGCAAACCATATGTGACGTTGTCGTGAACGACAACAACAACATAAGGACCAAACCAACGTCGTGCAAACTTCTTGATAGTGCTGTGTTGGTTATCCAAACTGTTGTCATATACTATGACCCAGTCACCTTCTCGGATCGGCTTCTTCCGCAGTCGATGTGTCTTGTCGAATCGCTCCTTGTTCTTCAACCTCGCCTCCTTGAGTTTGACCAATGCTTCTTCGAGGTCCTCCTCTCGTCGCTCAAGCTGCTGAATTCGTAATGCCAATAATCCTTCCCTATCAGAACCATCCTCCCAAGGTAGACATACCCAAGTAGGAACGTCTCCTTCCGCTGGCATGATAGGTTTTTGACCGATCATCAATTCTGTAGGCATGTAACCAGTGACAGTACTATGAGTAGTTCTGTCAGCCCACAACGCAAAAGGAAGAAGTCTAGGCCAGTCCCCATGACGCCCCCTGCACGCTTTCACCAATGCTTGGATGATTGGTGGGTGTTCTCGTTCACTTTTCCCATTCGCTTCCGGGTTCATCGAAGTGGTCAACTTCAATCGTATTCCATATCTGTTGAAGAACTCACGTGCTTCATCTGCATTCAACTCTCCTCTATCTGCACGGATTCTCCCCACGCTTCCATATCTAGAAACTATATCTTCTAATATGAATCGACAGACAGGTTCAGTAGCTTTGGTGCGTAGAGCCCTCCCTTCTACAAAGTTAGATAGCTCTTCCCGAGCCAAAACTAAATGACGCATGTCCCAAATTCCTGGTGGCATGGCAACCAAATCCAAAACCCATTGGAAGTGAATGGACAAGAGATATGTAGGTCTCAATCCATCCCTATACTGAATCTTGGATTGGAATTGACATTCAATGCATGACCCAACAAACTTCTCTACATCTCGATACAATCCTTTCCACCAATACCTCTCCTTGATCTTGGTAAAGGTTGCCCATGTACCTCGTTGTCCTACCCATAAGGTATCATGAAATTGTTCGAGTACTTGTTTCTTGGTCTCTGCATCATCCACTACTCTCAAGGGTACTCCATCTCTCCTCTTTGGTCTCTTCCACAGATATCCATCTCGTAATAGATAGCCATAGGCCTGATGTCGTATCTCCTTGAAGACTTTCTCCGTCCATTGTTCATACTTCTGAAGAGTGCTTAGATAGCGTCCGATTTCCTTGAGCCTCCCACAGTAAAGTTCTTCCTTGAAAGGAAGAACACCATCCAAGCGACTCCGATCCTCACTTGATAGTTGTAGAACTTGCCCCTCCTCTGCATCATCTTCATCCATATCTTCCGCCTCCATATCTTCTTCTTGAGAGTACCTAGCTCTAGACAACATGTCTTCCATCGAATTCATCTTCCCTGCTATGTGTCTCAACTCTGGATTCAACGACCTAACGTAAGCTATCCAACGTAACATAGCAATATCAAGCGTTGTGCAGTTTGCTATCATTCCCAACAAAGGTAAGCAATCAGTTTCAAGTAGTACATGTGCTCCAATGAGATACTCCTTCTCAGCTTTCATTGCAGTTACAACGCCCTAGAGCTCTCGTTTGACTTGAGGGTATCTCCTTTGTCGATCTGTAAGTATGCGAGCACCAAATCTTGTTGCAAACCTCTTTTCCTCACCATCATCTTGCTCTATTGCCCAACCTATAGCGATAGGACTAGTATCAACAGTAACGACTAGGGGTCTATCACAATCATAGCTCAACTGTCGTAGAACTGGTGGTGACTTTAACGCTTCTTTTAGTCGCACCATAGCGACCCTCTGCTCCTCACCCCAAGTGAACCTTCTTCGCTTCCTCAGCAACTCATACAATGGTTCAGACATATGACCAAAATGAGGAATCCACACTCGATAAAACAAACAAGCTCCCAAAAATCTTCTAACCTCTGTGGTGTTGGCACAATCTTTCATCCTCCCTATGGCATCAACCTTTGATGGGTTCGGACGTCGGCCAAAAGCTCCACAAAGATGACCAACAACAACAATCTCTGGTACTCCAAAGCTCGACTTCTCTGCTGAAAGAGTGAGATTTACCTCCTCAAGCCTTGTTAATATCATCTCCACATCGTGAATATGATCAACCACAAATCTTCGACATCCATCCTCAGTCATCTTCTCATCTTTGTCTTCGACCGCACACCCTTTCATAGGAATATCATCTATGAAAGGTATGGTCTTCTCCGGAATGAATTCTCTCAAAATCCTATTCATTGCATTTTGCACATGAGCAACAGAGTTTGTCGCTCCTTGTGGTAATGTGCACATCCTTACAAGCCCAAGCGGAGTACGCACGGTGTTGAGATCTCTGCTCTCTATTGCCAACTGGAACTGATCATACCCAGAGTATAAATCTCCAATCGAGTAGATAGCACGCTGTCGAGGAGAGTCCTTCTCAGGAAGGGCGAGCCTTCTGGCTGTGATAGATCGCGAGATAGAAGCAAAGATTATATACCAAGACAAGAGCCAAGCAAGAGATCGCAACAGCTGAAGTCGCTCACAGTCACTATGACTATAGATCACTTACTAATCAACAGATCAAGTCTCAAGTCTCAGGAGACAGATCCACCTTCAGACACAACAGATAGGAGAATACTGAACTCACGATGCTTTATTTCTCTTCCAAGCACACTCAATAGTCCTCCACATATATCAATTTACAACCTATCTCTACTCAACTCCTTACGTTGATCATCGCAGATGCCAAACAGTCAATTTCCACTCAACTAGTCTTTTCTCCAGCAGATTTCTCTCCAGAACCTACAACCGATGAAGATCTGAAACTCCAACGCCTTGTATTCCCCCCAACGACAGCTTCAACACTGAAATTTCTCAGAAAAACCTGACCTTCTCAGTCTCAGTCCTCCTCCTCCGCTCAAATAATGCTCTCTTTCCACCAAATTCACCTCAACTCAAGCCTAATAGGTGAAATTCGGACACCAAACTCTTAATCTCCTCTCTGCGTCAACCTCTCAACTGAAACTATCAAGAATTTAATCCCGCGTCAATCAAGAGTCCCTTGCAGACTATCAACGATCTCCTTCAAATAAAACTGCCTCCTGTCCGATCAGAAGAAATTCTGCCTCCAAACTGCTCTCAGTCCCCCAAATACTTGTCCGTCCCTCTGTCACGATCACCCCAAATCCTCAATTCAGTTCTCTCAGAAAAAATTGATCTCCCTCAGCCTCCAAGCTTCTCCTTCCGCTTCAGCTTCCAGCTCTCTGTAGAAAAATCTCCTCAAAAAAAGTGTCCCCCCTGATCTCCAGCCGTCGCAGGTACTTAACCTAAAAGCTAAGGGCCCAGCTTAAGCTGCCCCCCTGCTGTCCTTATAAGCACAGTCGCTTATCACAAGCAGGCCCCCAGCTTAAGCTGCCCCCCTACTGTCCTTACGTACAAAACTCTTCTTTCAAAAACTGACTCTCTATTAAATAAAAATACACAGCTACCTCTGTAAAGCAGACTCCTTCACTGTAAAACGTCACACTGCTTCCTTTGCCATTGCTAAACCGACTCGATGGATAAATAACAGATTGACAAAAGTTTCCCGTGCCCTTGATGCCATCTTGATGCCAACCGACTCGATGGATAAATAACAGATTGACAAAAGTTTCCCGTGCCCTTGATGTCATCTTGATGCCACCCTGAATATACTACAAGCCATCCAATGTAAGCCGAAGCCCTAACACTTATGAGGCTGCCCCACAAGGCTTACAGCCCCCCCATATGCGCACCAAGTATCTCCCATAGTATATTCAGAATGGCATGCGGAGGCTTAGGCCAGGAAGCCCACGATTAAGGGAGATACCGATCTCCCGCCCCTAGATATGCAGGACATGGCTGCACACCCAACATAGACTCCCATCCAGAAGGCCAACATGCCGGAATAGGAACCAGAGGCCTGCACACCCAACATAGACTCCCATCCGGGAGGCCAACATGCCGGAATAGGAACCAGAGGCCAGGAGGGATTGATCCTGAGACCACTTCCCTCCTAGGCAGGCGCCCTATCACTGGGATGGCCTTTGGTTCCATTCAAAACAGTTAAATTTTCTGTACACATGCTTTTACAAAGAAGTTTACCGGTAAAGTCTTTACTAGCCTTTCCTACTCTAACTTCACTATACAACTCCGTATTTAATGAATAAAGAGTCAAAATTATAGTACTTGTGAACACCTACACGCTCACGCTATCAGATTCTGAGTTTGAGTCACGAGCTAAAATCGACAGATTTCCCTCTTTCATACATTTCTCAGTCTAAAACTCGTACTAACTACTACTTAAAACACTTTCTGTCGAAACTGGAAGCACAAAGTCGCTCTCCTCGCCGAGCTCTGCATTCTGATGCTCTTCGACCTTTTTCAAGGTGATATTTCAGTCTAAGCTAGGGGGCAGCTTGTCAAGCATTAAGCTAGGGCGCAGCTTCCCGAACAAATGCAGGTTGAATGTCTTCTGAAGTTCCATTTCCGCACCTTGAACGTCATGCACTACGACAACGCCCAGCAAAAGCTTCTACAACCTCATCTACTATGGGTCTTGATCTCATGTTCCGGATAGTCACCTTGTTAGCGTGTTGCATGTCTTGGATGAACCTAAGAGCCCCTGACTTCTTAGGTACAATAAACCACCGACTCGAGTAAGGTCCTATAGATGGCTCTAGAATACCCATGCGTATCTTCTCTTTCAACAATTCAACAAGCTTTGGCAACATAGCTCGTGGCACTGGTATAGGCTTCAAGTCCCAAGGTACATGTGGTACTGTGAAGATCACCACGGATGCTACGACACTCGTATCTGCACATCCAATCTCTTCTGCACTGAAAGCAAAAGCCTTTCCATGCCTTCTCAACATCTCATGAAAACGCTTTCTCTCTTCCTCAGTGAGAAACTCACCCCCTCCAATCTGCAGTTGTTTGAGTGTCTCTTCTGTGAACTTGTGCCTTACTCTCTGTGAATCCCGCAGAACTGGTTCAGTCGATGCTTGTTCCACTTGCTTGTTAGAGTCTTCAGGTAGTTGAGTAGCCACCGGCTTCACTTTACGCGCCACAGTCTTGTATTTTGTATGAACCTGCGCTTCTTGGTGTTTCATGGCTCTACTCCTTTCTAACTCTAACTCACGATCTCCTTTCATCTGAAGCTGAACCTTGTAGCCATCCTCGACGAATATTGTAATCTCCTCATGTAACTCACGTGAATGGATCGCGACTAATCCATTAATCAAAGACTCGGTGCTTATAAACGACAAAACCTCCTCAAGAGTATCTTCAAAGTCCTCTTCTTCATACACCCCGTTAATGAACTCCTGATCTAACAAAACTCCTTGAGTTCTGAAGAGATCTTCATGCCTCTTCACACATCGTCTTTGTACACTATCCATCTCTTCTACCACTCGAAATCTATTTACACATGTTTCAGAAAACTGAGCAGATCCACATTTAAACATCTCTTCTTCATCTTCTGGCACTAGCGGAAGGCTCTTTCTCCTATCAACACTCCCATACTCCCGCTCTACAGGAGTGCTAACTAAAAATCCGAAAACTCTTTGTCAATCCTTAAGGGACTGTCCCTCAGCTTCTCTCTGTTCCTTTCATGACCCGTACGTACAGTAAGAAACTGTACCGCCCTCATACCATCTTGACTTCTAATACTAGCATAATGAGACCCATCGTCCATTACTTTCGTCTCCATCCTAGACGCAGTAATATATGATTGACCAAGGATCACAGGATAAGCAGCTACACTCTGAACAAAAAAGTTTTGTTCTATCTCTACATCTCCTATACGAGTTTTGACAGCTGGACAAGCACCAAAAAATTCACCTCTTTGGTTGTTAGCAGCACGAAGAACCCATCCATGTCTTGTGTCGATTGACCACTTCTCCTTCTCGTAAACGCTTTTGGACATGATATTAATCTCCGAACCGTGATCCACCAACGCCACTATAGCCTCTGACAAGTTACCCAGTCGGACCCTTGTCTCTGTAGTCGCACGAGCCCAATATGCTCGAGAATAGTGACTCTCATGCTGCTTCTCGTCGTCATATTCTGCAGCACAGTCTGAAACTCTTGCCTCTCTTCCTTTCGACGCCTGTAGTACATGCTTTTGGACAAATACGCGACCTAACTCTTCATCTTCTTCCCCAGTGATGTCAGTATCCAATGCTTTCACCATCACTGTATCTGCAGTCATCTGCCTCTTTCTCTTGATCACATCTATGATCAACTCATGAAAGTCACGTTTTGCTATCCCTAAGGCCTCTCGCAAGGAAAATTCTATCTTTGCATCCAAAATTCTCTCTTCAAGAATCTCCTTCAAGTTGGTGTTGGTCTCGATATCAGACTGTAGTCTGTAGGTCGGTGCTTTACCTTTGCCCTTTGAAGAAGCTCCTTTGCCTTTCTCTCTCATCTCCGTGTCATAAATAAGGACATCAACCATAGGTTCAGATGTAGATGCCCCTTGAGACGTCGGAGGGATATCAGAAGGTGATGCCTCTTGTTGCCGTCTCCTCCTCGTGGCTCTGGCTCTCCTTGTAGCCTCCTCCGGATCAGCAACATCATCATCACGTCTCTTTTTCTCTTCCACAATCGCATCTTGCCAGTTTACATGCTTCTCTTGTACCAAGTAAGCCTTGACACACCCTGCCTCTACAGGATCATCCCATCCAGTAATGCGGCGAATTGCCTCCGCACCTCGTAACATTACTTCTCGTGGAACTTCAACTACATCGCTCTTAACAACTGCTACAACCGGTACATCTACTTCAATCGCAAATGTTTCTGGCTCTATTGTGCGTATCGCCGTAGCTATACCAACCTGACCTCTCACCAAGCTCTTCATTCCTCCCTTACCGAAGTTGGTATTCAACGGCGTACCAGTTTGGACGAGATGAATCTTTCCATCTCTAAAATTCACGACTTCGGTTCTGAGAGCCTCAGAAAACTCCTCACAATCCCGACGTTGGTGTTCAGTACTGTCACACCAGATACATCTTCTAACAAAATTTCTGCCATCTCTATCCTTAACTCTCTCAGACCCTTAACCAACTCATCGATTGGAGAATCTTCAATCTTGCTATTGGCAGGCTTGGGCAATGGAGTTAAAGAGACATCAGACCTCAAGGTTGCAGCTCTACCTCTTCCACGTTTTTGCTTCGTGAGAATAGTAACAGCGTCCTCTACCTTTCTCCAGTCTGTGCTCACTCCTCCTTCTTCTCCCTTGTCTGCTAGCATCAAGAAAAGCTTGTCCTCTAGATTTTCATCAACAGCTTCTAGAAAAAATTCTGTCTTCCTTAAGTCAAGCGTTGTCCTCTCGGATGGAGACAATTGACAGAACCGTTTCTCAAACTCACGCAGCAACTCATTTGGCGTCATCTCATTCCCCGGACGCTGCTCTATCCACTCAAGAATGTTCTCTTGGTTACTCTATCCGCATCATCATCAAAAAATTCACTCTTCAACCTCTGCTCATACTCCTCCCAAGAACTCGTACATGCATCCTTCAACTTTGTCACTTGACTACGGATCTCAGGTATCACAGCCAACTCGAAACTAGAAATCATCTCTGTCTCAGACACAAGATTTACCTCCATCTCACAAATATACTCCCGAACATACTTCGTGATGTTCCTTTCATCGAACCTCCCCAACTTCTTCACCACCGCCTGTAGAGCTCTTGTAGACTTCTGCTCTCCAACATCGCCTCCTTGTTGTTGTCTCAACAACATCGTCAATGCTCGAAGTAGATCGTCCGCTCCTCCTCCACTCGTCCTCATTGCTTCGGGAAGATTCATACTTGACGCTCCTCGGCAACAACTCACTCAACCACCTCAAAAGCGTAATCTCAGTGGAAGCACCAAATATGTCGTAGCGAGAGCCTTTCCTTTGAGCACGGGCGTACCTTCTGGCTGTGGCTAGCGATCAATGCACAGCAGAGCGACAAGTTTCTTGTAGATTTCTCTCTAACTTCCTCGATAACTAAGTACTTTCTTTCTCTCAGTAAAGGATCAAGATAACCACACGAAAACGTTGGATGATCATGGGCACGACAAACGAGATATGTGATGACATGATCTCTCGGTAGTATTCCTCTCCGAAGTTTCTCACTACTAGGGCTTCATACATGGCTTTGGGTCGACAGATGTGTCTTATCTCACACTGGGTGTTAAAGTTTACAGGAGGGAGTTGATTTAGATCCATCATTCGTCAGATGAGGATATAGACGGTAAGATCCCATTCTTGACCGTAAGTGACAACAGGTAAGATCACAGGGACAGGCGAGAGCATGATTTGCGCGGTAAGGTTATGTCCAAAGGATCCTATCAGAAACTGTTGGAAATGAACTCGTTCCATGTACATCAGTTTGATCTGGAAAGAGTTTTCACGAAGAGGACGAGAGATATCATTTGAAGTGGTGTTGGGTTTCGAAAGATGAAGTGGAGAATTCATTACTCGGAGTGGAGGAAGAAGCTCTCAACCGACTAGGATTACTCGTTGCTTTTTTTTTACTTTCCTTCTCCGGATGTAAGTAGTCTTTCTTCTGTAACTTGTTTGGATGCATGGAGGCATGTCCTCTATTTTATTTTTATCCTTTATAGAGGGATGTTATTTCCATAACTCTTGTTCATTTGTAAATCTTTTATATCATTGAGGTTGTTTTTTCTTCTTAATTTTATTTGCAATTCTTTTTATATGATTAGGTTGTTTTTTTTACAGATTCCATTTTGTATAGAGTTCATCCAGTCATATGATGAGAGAAATCATCGTGCTATTGTACAAGGACACGAGATACTGTTGGATGATCGGTTATACGTGAGTCACTTGTTTTACCTATGGGAACTGTAAACCCTCTGCGGATCGATCAACTACCCCCCGATCTCTCAGTCTCCACGATCGTCATCCACGGATCTGCAACATGTCGGGCCTGTCTCTCACTCAGGGGTCACCTCTGATGGCTTTGATGGAAGCACACCATAAATCTTGAAAGGAAAAATGCTAAGTTCACTCATTCATACACCCACAAAACTTATCAACTAAAAATCTCCTTAAACTCATCAACTAAAATCCTCCATTCTAACGACGTCTCTCAAGTTCTCACATGCTAAAAATATCCCACACTCTCTATATTACTCAAGTTGTCATTACGACGATGTGAAAACAAGGATGAGGAGCTCTTCTCTACTCCTCTATTTATACATTCTAGGTTTTTACTTTGGTACCCTCCGGTAACTCAGCCGTAACTACTTTTACCGGGTTTTACTAAGATATTACTTAAGGTAAAAGCATTAATCATATGGGTTTTTTATCTTTTTCACATGGGCTTATTCCTTCAAAGTCAACAACTTCTAGAAGGATTCTGGAATATTCTCAAGGAATCTCGAATTTCCACCCCCCCTCTACACTAGGACCCACTAAAAAGGAAACATGTGGAATCTCTTCTTGTTTTTAATGCCCACAAAGTCCACAACTTTAATCCAACCACTAATATCAAGTCAAAAAGGAGATAAGAGATACTTTCCACCTCCTTTCTACCTTTTAGACAAGATGACAAGATAGTAGTGCTCACTCTTTAAGAAATATCTGAATTCTGTCAAAAGTACAGCTAAGTTTAACCATAACTAACTTTTAGCTAGTCATGACTAACTTGATATCTCTTTAAAGTACTTGGGCAGCAAATAAACATTCTCAACACTTAGTTATAACTAAATACCTTACTAATAGACAAACTTCCTATGTGTAACATAGGTCGTTACAGAACAACCATCCCTCGTCCTCATAATGTCAAGAGGAGCATGATTGAAGATTGGTTTCTTCAAAAAGATGAGAAGGACAAAAGATATTTATTGTGGATGAGTGAGTATCCGGAGTGGAGACCCGTTTTCCAGCTTATCAACTATCTCTTTCTGGCTCGATGACGGTCAAGAGAAGTACATGGTCATTTAGCTCTATACGTCAAGACAAAAGTAGAGGAGAGAGGATTACGATTGTACTGAATTCATTTTAGATCCTTTGGATACGGAGATCTCTTCTATCAAAAAACATATGAGCAAGGAGAGATTAGTGAGACATCCAGAGACATGGGTATGTATGATCTTGACTCACCTCATGATCCACATGGGTATACTTTCCGAGGGAGGACGAGTGGATTCTTCTCGACAACATCAGCCATCATCGAGTAAGATGTTTATTTCTTGTGAGATTATTGTCTTAGGTTTCTTTTACTTACTTTCCAATGATTATTCTTTAATACTTAGTGTTTTAACTCACATTTTACTTTGGTGGTTTCAGCTCGAGCAGAGTCTTCTACTCATGGTCAAGACCCACAGTCTTTGCAGCATGTTACTCCATCATCAAGTAAGAGTTTTTAAATTTAAGGTTTCTTTCTTTGTTATGATAAAGTTTGTATTATGTTTAAACTCTCATCTCATGTGGTGCTTCCAGATCCTGCTGTGCAGTCTTCCTCTCCTGAGCAAGATCCTCAATCTTCGCATCATGTTTCTCCTTCGTCAGGTAAACTGTTGATAGTTTAATTTGGTTTAGTTTGAGTTTACTTTTATTTTGAAACTTTTCAACTTGTTTATTTAGTTATTGTTTAGTTTTGCTTTATTATATGTATTGAGACATATTTAGCTCTTTTTTGTATATCTGCAGATGAGGAAGCTATTCTCATAGCGAGAATGAATCAACTCCATGAAGCCATAAAAAGGAAGGAGGAAGAGCTTAAGTCCAAAAGTGTTGAACTCGAGCATATGAACTATCAAGTCATGATAGTGAAAGAGGAATTGAGCACGATACGAGCGGCAGAAGAGTTCTATCCTGATCTAGTTGCACCTACTGCAAATCGACGGAAGACCTTAATCCTTGATTTGAATGGTCTTTTGGTCCTAGTGGGAAGAAACGAGCATGAGTTGATGCTAGCACGTGAGAGAGGATATGTAGTAGAAACTACATCGAAGTCGTTTATATGGTACATGACGAGACGTGGAGTGAAGCAGTTTTTAGAAATATGTCTAGATAAGTTTCATGTCATCATATGGACTTCTCGGACGGTGTTAAACACGGCCATTTTACTACGTGCTATGGAGGATGCTGATTATTTACCTCCTGGAGTGGCAAGAGAGAAGGTATGAAACTTTTTTTTTGAACTTATTTTCAGATCAACTTGTCAATATCTTTGTTGTGTTATATGTTATATGTTTGATCTAAGATATATATTCTAATACAGATTTCTTACGTTTGTAGGTATGTCATGTTTTTGCTGAAGACATGTGTTTTAAATATAAGACGATGAGAGAAGCTGCCTTAGGGAACCACTTGTACTTGAAAGATTTTGCAGAGCTTCATCATCGTAACCTGAGCACGAGAGACGTATTGTTGGTGGATGATAGTCCAGTGAAAAACTGTACCAATCATCCTTTTAATGCTATACATCCTCTTCCCTTTTCTCCTTTCACTATGGATAGTGATGGAGAGTTGTATCTAGAAGTCACTTTGTTGCCTTGGCTTCTTTGTTGGGGTGTTAGCCCCGAGGCAACACCAGCTTATGTAGAGAGCGGATATTCACAGATTTTTGGTCAAGATCCATTTATAACTCTTAAAAGCTATTGGACCAATATTACCCAAGAGGAGGTAAATATCGTATGGAGATCTGTTCCTCATGGACTTTGTATCGATCTCTACCTTAAACTTCGATGAGACATATTCCTCTTTTTTGTTCATTCATTATATGATATTTTTCATATAATGAGACACTCACTCTATATTAATATTATATGAGGAAGTCCATAACTTTACCTTGTAAATAATTATATTTTGTAATACTCATTTTCATTATCCCATGCTAAGCTACACTAGTTTACTAGTTTGTCTTGTGAAGGGTTGTTTGAGCGAAAGCAAAAAAACACAAAAAGAAACGACAGATTATAAATATTACAGAGAGGGTTTGTACTCAAGGCAGAATAAGGGTACTCCTATCCTTTTAGAATGTCAAAATGATAATCAAAAGTCTTTCTCTTACACCAAAAGTTTACTCTACTTAGATAAAACAATAGAGATATGCAAAAAATTTATGCTTGGACGTTATCATAAATGTTACTTAACGTTCTCTGCTCATTTGAGTGAGTAATATTATCCATTTTTAAATCATTATAAGTATAAAAATATCATCTTATCATAAACAAAATACTTTGCTTACATTCCTACATGTTACATTCCTAAATGTTTCGACACATGCATGTAAAGCTTGTATGTAAGTTCACAACCTGAAGCTCGGAGTATTACACTTATCCAAAAAACTAACTTCTCTCGGTTCAATCTACTTGGCGAAACATGCGTTTCTGAAAAAGAATCCATTATTGATTGGAGCTGAGTACACATCATCGATATTTGGCTCCAAGCAATTCTAGATTCTTTTCCACTATACTCGAATTTGGGGATATCGGGAGGACCGGGAGGTTGAGGTATGGGATGGCTGGGCTTGGGAGAAGCTGTAGGTGAACATCGAGGTTAAGAGCTCGCTACTCCGCGAAACATGCGTTTCTGGAAAAGAATCCAGTATTGATCGGAGCCGAGTAAACATCAGCGATACTCGGCTCCAAGCAATTCTGGATTCTTTTCCACTAGACTCGAATTTTAAGATATCGGGAGGCTGAGGTACAGGTTGGCTGGGCTGGGAGAAGCAGTAGGTGGACATCGAGGTTAGGAGGATGACGAATAGTTTTCATGCCGTAGGGATAAAGAACTTCCATGAACCACAAGCAATTACTTAGTTTATTTCTTGCACTTCATGTAGAGATTTTGTAAAGCGATCGGAGAACTCGCTACAAAGCTTTTTTAAAGATTAAGGGTTTGGGCGTCCAGACCTCGTGTTTCGCCTCGTGACAGGACGAAACATGATGTTTCACCCTGTCACGAGGCGAAACACAAAAAGGTACGAGGACTACTCGCAAAGGTACCCTCGCGAGTTAACGTCAGAGGGCGAAACATCATGTTTCGTCCTCTGCAAAGTGTATCCCAACGTCAGAGGACGAAACCTCATGTTTCGCCTCTGAGTAATCATCACGAGGTGAAACACTCTCGGTTTCATCTATATAGTGGACGAAACACTCTCTATTTCGTCCACTGGGTTATGTTCTAGAGGCGAAACATGTATGTCTTGTCTATCGAGTGAGCGAAACATACCTATTTCGCCTCTCATTGGATAATGTTTTGTATAGGGTGTTCAACAGGTGACATGAACAGGGAGCAAAGATTACTAGTTT
The DNA here is from genome assembly GCA_036924285.1 of Asterella californica. Classification (NCBI taxonomy): domain Eukaryota; kingdom Viridiplantae; phylum Streptophyta; class Marchantiopsida; order Marchantiales; family Aytoniaceae; genus Asterella; species Asterella californica. The sequence continues at coordinate 4,248,337 of JAYKYS010000013.1, forward strand.
TTCCTCGAAAGCACATGCCTGAGTTCTGAAAACTGTATTGAATTCAACTTTATTATAAAATCGATGAACAATTAACACTTGGTTCGATTTACAATCATCCTACAACTCTTTCAGTTTCCGTAATGCCTCTACTAATTCTAACAGTTCTTTTTTCTCTTGGCGTCTGAGCTCTATTACAGCATGCTAATCCCGAGCAATACCTTCTAAGCTCTGTTCAGTCTCTTCAGATTTTTCAATCAGTTCCAGTACCCGATAATGTAAACGCTTTATCTCAACAAGCTCCGTAGTATTACTCACTGTAGACATTTCACTTTCTACTGAAGGATAAAATGTCACACTATCCATGAGAGTGGCAAGATCTTCTATAGCGTCTTCGAACTCATCTAACTCCTCTATCTCTTGCTCCACATCGAACGCGGTAAACCGATTTTACTTCGTGTTCATACCTATTTTGAATCGTCATTTCTTTTTGCAAACAACATTGAAAATGCTATCTTGTTCATCCGAAGACAACTTCTCAAACTCTTCCGCAGTGATCTCTAATAGTTTTTCTCCAATACTCCACACAATGGCTATGGGTAAGGCTGCTTCTAGACGATCACTTACACTATAATCGATCAATCCTAAATGGAACCGATATTTTTTTTTACTTCCCCTCTGACCACAAGCGTGCCAAGTCTTCCTACTATCAGATTGCGAGTGATTGAAATATAGCACCTTCCTTGCAGAGCTTGACGAGGTTTGTGTCTGTTCTATCACTTGCTTGAAATACCCTAGAAAATTACAAGCCACATACGATATAGAACTCCACTTCTGATTTTTGATTATGCGCTGAATAGAAGCTACCACCCACATGCAAGGCATATTACTTGTACGAAGTGTGTGCACATAGTAATAGTCATACCGCTCAAAAATTCTTGAACCTTATCAAAAACTAACTCCAAGGGACATCCAAACCTAGTAATGATCCGTTCATAGAGAAATCTACCCATCTCAATTTCTCCAATAGCCACAAGAGGTCTAGCTTCTATCCACTTTGTAAGGTAATCGGTGGCTACAACAGTATACTTATTGTTGCGAGGGGTGCAATTCAAAGATCCAACAAAATCTATTCTCCATTTCTCAAAAGGTCCAAGAAGTGAAATATACCTAAAAGGAGTAGAAACATTAGATTTGATAGCGAAAGCTTGACAAACATCACATCTTTTACAATACGTCAAGCAATCTCTAAACATCTCCTAATGATATCACACGTCAAGTATCTTATGAGTTGTCAATTTGTCTGGCAAATGTCTTATTAGATCGTCATGAAATTCTTTCATGAATCATAGAGACTCTTTCTTGCTCGTAGCTCTTCTCAAGAATCCATCAACTCCTTCATAAAATAACACTCCTTCCATCATTGTGTAGGGTTGATTTTGCTTCATCAAAGCCTTATGCTCTTTGATCCGCATCCGGTTGGATAGACATCCTCGATAACAAAATTTCAATTTTTTTGATATTCTCTAATAGACTTGCTCATTAAAACCATCAAATCTTCGTCAGGAAAGGTGTATCCACCAGCTTCTCTCCATCACCATCGTAGGCTCTAGATAGCAAATCTGCATTTGCGTACTTCTTCCTTGGTTGATTGCATATCTCATAGTCGTACTTTGACAATAAGAGCTTCCATCTTGCTAATCATTCTTCTACCATAAGTTAATTGAAGATGTACTTCAATGCCTTATGATCGATAACGATAGTGAATTTGCCGATTATGAGATAATGTCAAAATTTTCTCAGAGCATATATCAGTGCTAATCCTTCTCTCTTTGTCATAGAATAATTTACTCTCTACCTTGGCCATTTGTAGACTAGCATATGCAATAAGATGATCTCTACTTTCAACATCATATTGATTTAAAGTATATCCTATTGCTATATTTGAAGCATCCATATATAACATAAATTGTTTATTTCAATCGAACTTAACCAAGATTGAAATTGAATTAAGAGCTTTCTTCAATTCTTCAAATGCAGCTAGAGCTTCTTCATCTCCTAAATCCAACACCTAATCTACCTCTCTCTTTAGAAATACAATCGAAGCATACGCTTTATGTGAACATAAAGCATAAACCATTGATAATTTATTATCGATGGTTTATGCTCTGAAGAACTCAATCTTCAAAACGATAAGCATAAGATGATTTTGTTATTAGCGTGCATAAGTCCCTTAGATCCTGGTTTGAAGAAATGCATCAGAATATATGTTTAGTTTTTGTTCTTGCAAGATGTAGCAGCAAGTTTCAACCTGCAGACGTTATACTACAATGGCACATCAAGTGCACTTTTCAAAGAGAAATTTTAAAATGATGTTGTACTCCTACAAAAGTTGCACTACAAACAAGAAATGTCACGAAAGATACCTTGAGAATTGATCTTTTCAATTAATAGAGTTCGGAGTGTTGCCATGGAGTCACTGCTGATAGCTCGATCAGAAGTTAGTCAGAAGCATTCGATGGTTCAGAAAGGTTATTTACATACTAAATGTTTGCGCAACAAGACAACGGGAAGAGAGGATAAACGACAAGTTATCTTGAAGCAGTGCTGCATGAGATTTGTTGTTGTTCCAAGTGATATTTGAAGGTCGCACGACTATTATTTTGCCGAGATGTCTAGTGCTAGAGACGGCGAGAGCTTGTGGATGACATTTGACGTTCACTTCCAACCGGTGGAGTAATGAATCGGACGGACTTCTGAATCCGTTGATGAAAGATTGGGTGGTTAAAGTTCTACTGTCTTATTACAATAGGTGTGCAAAAGGACAAGGTTGAATCCTTTAAATTCTTATTACTCCACCAAAAAGAGAAGATTAGTTGTCATCTATCTAAGAGAGCACTTCAAGAGAAACGAGACACTTTTACAAAGAATTTAGGAGATTTGAGAAAATGGCAGAGAGCACTCAACAAGAGGAGCAACTTGAGTCCAAAATTCGCTCGAATTGGGGTCCATGGCATGAGTTATGATCATCTAAAGTTTGTGGAGTTAGAGAATTACATAGCTTTTTATACATAGTGAAAGATTGGTGAGATTGAGTGAGTGCACCGTCAGATTGAAATCAAATTTCATGAGTTCGTAGCATGTCAGTTGCTGAAGGTCTGACTCCAAATTTTATCACAGGATGTTTTGCGAGTCAAACGTTATGACGAACTGAAGACGAAGGTGTGCAGAAAGTTTTCAATCTGGAGCAGCAAGCTTGACGATTTATGGAAGGTGATCCGCAAGGTATATATAGTGGAATCTATACTTCTCTTCAAAATGGGTTAGATTCTTAAGCATGTCCATGTCTACGAGCTTCTGCGTGCTCTCTGGACACTAATTCATCCATACGTAAAATATCCTTGGTTTGTGAAGTTACTTGGTGAACCTTGCGATGATTCACCTTTAGACTGATAGTTAATGTAACCTCGTGAGCCCCTTCCAACATTTGGATTACGGTGTTGCAACAAATTCACCATATTGATCTTCAAGTCCGTCAAAGACTTTGTTAGACTTTTCAACTTATTACTAAAGTTGAAAGTAGCAAATCTAGATGGTATAGTGGCTGTAACCGCACTAATAAAAACTATTGGACTCGAATCTTAAAATCAAATTCGGAAATCATATAGTCGGAACAATCATAGGTGTCAGAGTTAGTATGCTCGACACTTGCACATCTCTAGATGCTGCTCCAACAGCAATTGGTTGTAAGTCGTCTCCATCCAAACTCTCCTCCATCTTGGTTGCGATTTTCACTACATCAACCTTTGAAGTTGGTCTCTCATACCGCACTTATGTTCGAATCTTCGACCTCAGTCTTCCAATAAAATTCTTTGTGATCATTGTTCCAATATACCCATCATCGTTGGTTCTATTGCATCTCCATTCTTTCATAAAATTTTCCCATTGAGCTATTTCTTGAAGAAAAATTGAATATTCTAAGACAACAAGAACAAGCTGAGCTCCATCCTCGAGTGAAATTTGTTGTTTCACGATGATAGTAGCTCTTTCTTCTCCAAGAGTTAGAATGACCCTCATGGTCATCTTATCTAACATGTGATAGACTGTCTCTGTCTTCGTTAGAAGTCTTCACTCGTTCGATTTCTACACTCAACCTTCTCTCTAGACCTTCGGCTATGGTTTTCAACAAAGCAACCACTCTGCTACATTCATGCTCAATTGGAATCTCGTCCATTCAACATCTAAGACAGAAGGTTGTAAAATTAATGACATCTTGTCTAGGTTAAGAGGGACATACATGCAAGCTCAAGTTTACCAACCCTCGTCGTTCACATAAAAGTCTATTCTTAATAAGACATCTGCTCACTTTAGTATGGTTTGGGTGCTTAGATAGCATCTTGCAAGCTATGTGCATGAAAGATTTCAAGTTCTAACTCGAAAAACTGAAAATATGAGAATGATTGTAAACTTTTTCTCGAGAGCTCACTATTTAGTATCGAAAAACTCACAAAAACCCTCTTCAGCTTCCAAATGACATATATCTCTCTTTACAAATAATCTCTCTTAGGTGTAAAGCTTGTTGGGAAGCTTATATCGCCCTCTATATCATAGTGTAAGTACAAAGATTTTGAATTTATGCTCGAAATTGACATGAACTGTAGTAAAGACTAAATGTGAATCTTTGTATCTGGGTCCTGACATAGAAACCAAAATCTAAGCCGACATGTCTCATCCAGGGGTACCTCAAATAACTACGATTACTAATGCACCATAATTATAAAGATTCAGTTACACTCATACCACTTCACTCAACTCTATAACTCGTACGATCACATATTTCCTCGTGTTCATACGAGAGAATATGTGAAACTTTATGTTCCTCCTGTCAAGCTCCCTTGCAAAGCTCTCTCTTGCATCTCTCTATCTAGCTCTAATACCATGTTGATAAAGCAAGAGTTAGGTTCTTGCAGAAACGCACACACAACTGAAGCTGTGAAAATGAGATCAGACAAATGAGTGTCATTATCTCTAGAGATCGAGGTCATTGGGGTGTCTTAGTGAAAGAACAGGGGGAACAAGTGAGAGTCACAACGCAGGTACACAAGAGGGAGATAAGAACTGAGGTAGGAACTAAACGGTCATAAGGACAAATACTGACTAGGTAAAGAACTGAACATTCACACATAGAACGAATGTGAACTTATATATTATTCTTCAACAAGAAGTGTACTTGTTATCTCATCCATCAACATAAATGATTAACATGCTATTCCAAAAGATTTTCGCATGATGTTAAAAAAGCAAAGAACGAGGAAGGATCACATGAGACTCAGACATTGCTTCTTTAAGTCTCATAAAGATAAGCTATAGAAACAGTTAACTACGCTTGCAATGAAATTCTAAAGCAATGCGTAAGTCATTTATCCGGATCTAATTCATTCTTTTTCCATTTTAGGTTGTACAGCTATTCCTTTCGCTTTCTCTCCTCTTAAGGTCGCTCAATAAGGAAAAATGTATTACACGACAAAAAATCTTTTCTTCTTTCTCTTTTTCCTAATCGACGTGTAGCTGTGCTCACAAAAAGCAATAAAGGTCAGTCCGTGTCACGAGTTCAACTCCGCGTTTTACTCTTGGTTTTTTTATTTTTTCTTTGAGGAACTTTGAAGGTTTATTGACAGAATTTATCCTCGCAAGAAAGTTTTATTTACAAAATCCTTTACAGTTTAACCACTAAATTTCTTCTTGCGCAGACAGTGAACCCACAGAAATGAAGTCCTGCTGATTACCAGTACTGTTTCTAGAAGAATCGGGTTTAAATGAAAACTATTTTAGAGATTTACACCATGTGATTTATATCACAACTAATTGTTGAGTATCCATTCAGAAATAACGAAACAAAGCATTTGTGATTTCTTGGAACCAAATATCTTCTACTCTCTATCCTAAATTACAAGGAGAGAAAAAAGAAATATTCCACTTTTTTCTTCTATATCTGCAATGGGGTTTAACTGGAAAACTAACAATACATTTCCCATGATATTATTACTAATAATTGTGAAGGATTTAACCAATACTGACTCTAATATATTTTTATCAATGACAAATACGTGACAACGGCTGCTAGGTGGACTTAGTGCAAGACATGAAATCTCCATGAGGGTCGCATACCACAAAACCTTTGACGTCGTCTACGTACGTTCAAACTGACGGTCGGCTGGCAAGGGCGCTCGTTATCACCAGTATCGACGACTGAGGGTCGGTTGGCAAGGGCGCTCTGTAACGCTGTCTACAGCAGTATCTCGTCCATAGTACATAGTAATGAACGAGATCATCACCTGCCATTCGTGACTCACGGTGGTTGGGTTTCGTTTGGCTCGGAAAAGTCTGAACGTTGTATTCCACAAGACGAACAAAATATGAAACCCAGTTTGAAACCTAATTTAGTGAGCTTCAGGAGCTAAACCTTGAAACAACACTCATTCCATTTAGACGACTCACGCATCTAAAATCTCTGAAGATTTTGAACATTCGAGATCATAGACGTTTTACGTCATCTAAAACCTGTAACATCTGGACATTGTCTGAAATGCAAAGTGAACCTCCATTGGCTGGAAGTAGCTCCATTTTTCCTCTCATTGCTGCTGCATCATCGTCATCTCTGCGGAGTCTGCAGACTGAACTGTTGCTGATTGATTGTGTTGGGGACTCACCGATACCTTGAACAGTGAGTCAATCGAGCGGGAGGCTAAAAGATGGACGCTCAACCTCTACGCTCCTGAAGCCCGTTTCAGATTGATTGCTTTACTGCACTCTGGATAACTAGCAATACCCAGTCATTGATGATTTCAAACGTTCAAAGTACTAACAGATTCTAGATGCGTAAGGTGTCTCAACGGACAATGTCCAGTCGTCGATGATAGACGTTATAGGCCTCTGAGGCCTAAAACGTCTATCATCTCAAATGTTAAAATACAAACTACAGGTATAAATGCTTAACAAGATATCGTCTTATCACAATCTCTGTCTATTGTTCGTACGACATTAGCCAGCATTGTTGAATGTGAAAGAAGAGTGGTCAGTATTTAGTCGTGCAGAGTATCGTGAAGGGTATTCGTTGACATTAGCCAGCATTGTTGAATGTGAAAGAAGAGTGGTCGGTATTTCGTCGTGCAGAGTTTGTGTACTTAGGAAGTGGTATCGAGTGTGAAATTCAGCAGATTGGGCTGTTCGAACGACGGTATCGAGCACGTAGTTCAGCAGATTAGCGTTTCGAACAACTCATTTCGATTTTAGCACTCTGTGATCTGGATTTATAGTTTGTGGCAGCTATATATTAGTACTGTGAGGACCTCGGACAACATCGGGTTAACATGACTTGTCTGGGTTCTCTGGCTGCATCCGCAGCGAAACTGTGGTTGGTCGTATTCAGAATAGCTGAGTTCGTGAGTTTCACTGTATGTCCCCTAAGAGGCGTAGACGACAGTGATGAAGAGTTGGAGCCCGCCAAGCAAAATCTACGATGCAATGGAAAGTCCATTGCAAAGGCGAAAGTGATAACGAAGAGATCGCTTTCCAAGTCAGAGTCGGAGATCGAGGAAGAAGAAGATCATTGTGAAGTTATCCATGAGAGAGAATACGGAAATCCCGTCCATGACGGAGGAGATACTCAGTCATCGACAGACATGAGTTATCTAGTTCCTTTTTCTCAAGCAAAGGAGGAGATATCAATTGACAGGAAGCTTACAGAATTAGCTGTAAATCCTCTACCCTCTTTGGAACTTAATCACTATCCGATCCTTCCAACCGGCAATGAGGAATTGGAGGAGAAATACACTGAGAACACAGATATTTCAGAGGAGTCCACGGTGAAGAAAGACCTTTCCAGCATCAATTTACGAATCGATAGGCGGTACGATGCCAGAACTGAAGATTGTACGATATTCGACATCGTCAAATTATGCTGTATTCTCCTGCTAGAAGGTCTCCTACTTTTGAGAGTCGTGGTTATGCAGATGTTACATTGTTACATTATGGTGGTGGAACATGTAGCGAAAACGATAGGGAATTTGGTTTGCTGGAGAATACTCAGCAACTTGAAAATTCTAGTTCTTCCAGAGTATGTTAAATGAATACATGTTTCGCATTCATACTAAAAGTTTTTACCTTTCGTCACTATAAATCTTTCCTAGTCGCAAATTCCATTTCGTTGCAATCGATGTTCATATCAAGCTGGGAGTTGATTCAAGCTTGTACGGATCTCGAAATCTTGTGTGGATCAGTACTTTGGAAGTTGGAGAATCTCTGCTTGATTTATGTTCCCTTGCACAAACGATAGGTGGAAGGTGATTTCTTCTGTGTAAAAAGTTCCTCAGTTACAAAATCAACCATCAGTCTGGACATCGTTTCTGTCCCATTTATTCTTATGGTCCTCGCTGAGCAAGTTGATTTCTGGGAGGTAGGTCCCCTGGAGGTTAGCGCAGTGGTCAGTTACCTCATGCGAACCTGACAACGCTTTCAAAAGTATTTCCTGAGATTGAAATGTGCTCAGTTTGAAGGCCTTTCAGCACAGGATCTGCAGCTGACCGCTGCTCTTAACTCTGAGTACCTTTCTGATGCTCCCAGTTGCTGGGGACTGGAAACTTGTCTCCAAGTCCAACGCTATTATTATAAGTAAGATTGAAACACTTTATGGACGTCCGAAGATCAGAGTGTGAGTCCTTACAGCGATATGCTTATCTGAAATTCCTGCTACGGTAACCGTACAATTCCACTTTGCAGAAGTCCAGAAGCCCAGAAGCTTGCAGTTACGACCACGAAGTTTCTTGATACATGGAAGATTGGGCTAACGAATATATTGACTTAGTTGAGATTAGAATGGGTGATGCGTTTGTGCGGTAGAAGACTGTTGGGTTTGTTGCTGGAGGTTGATTACCCCTTCTCTTCATGCTCGGAGTAGTTCTCAGCATCCAGCAGGCAGTTTAATTTCTGTCTTGACGGTTATGTTTGTAGTTAGACGGGATATTAATTCTAAGGAGCAACAGAAGGCTTGCTTCTTGGAGCCAAATTTGACTACTTGCAATCTGCTTTCTTGAGAGAAACATTGAACGGATTGACAGGACCACTTATCGGTTCAAATCGTTGGTTGAAAGGACCACTTATCAGTACAGTTCGTTGTTTACTTTTACACCCTTGACACCTCCAGGAGAACTGAGCTTCTTACTAAACTTCTTACACCCTTGACCAAACTCTTCAGCATCATACTAAACGATCTAATGCATTTCAGAAGGCTACATCAAGATCCATCACCGAACATGGGCGTAGAATGTTTACTCTCATCACTAGTTTTCCCTTGAACAAGAATTTGATCAGGAACCTCCACAGTAAAAGAATTCCCAGAATAGGGTTGTTTACAGAGCTTCATTCCTTTTGTCTGAATCTATTTTTTGCAGGAATGGAAATCTTTATAAAATGATCAAGAAAGAAGGGTTTCAGCACAAAACGTTGAACGTTGTTGAGTTGAAGTGCCGTTTGCAGCCGGATGGGGAGAGACCCACTCAAGACACTTGAGAAGGTACTGCACGGGAAGAGTATGAACAGATCGAAAACGCTGAGATGGACTTGCCTATCTGGAGACTGGAAAGTTGCCCAACAAGCTGTACCACGGTACGAAGCTGGGCTATCCTCAGCAGGATCACGGGGAATGCTACTTCGTTGCATCCTAATCAGTATGGGGCTTTTGCCCCGGACTCAGTTCTAGGGAGCTTTTTGATGAGGCCTGACTTGCTGTTGAGCCTCACTTAAGGTGCGGCTTATACACTTATATCCTCTGGGAGGCCTCCTCTTGTTTCTGTCCCTTTAGACGTCTTGGCACTTTAGGAAAATTAATAGATTTACTTAGTGCAGAGTTGTCGGCTATAGAGGCAATTAAGACTAGTACTTGATCCTGACCTGCCCATTTTTGGCTAGCTTACCAAGATAGCTTACTTGTTGAGGTCCTAGACACATGACATATCTTGCGGAATCGATACTTTACCTCAAGCCTCCCTGGACCGCCCAGATCCCACGAGTGAAGTGGGGAGGGGGAGGGGGGGACAAGTGAGAAGTAGGTTTCAGGGGTGTTATCAAGTAAATTACCCAAGAAATCATGAAGAAGATTTAGGTTAAGTAGAGAAGAATACAAGTAAGGATATAATGCTTTTCGTGCACTAAGAGATTATGAAGTACAGTGAAATCGAGTACGAACTGTAAAACATCTTCACTAGGATATCCTTACAATGGCGATCAAACACATTCCATCAGTTCCGATTACTTACAATTTCAAATAAGGCGAAAGGAAAGTTGCTCAGTACATCAGTTTCGGTTACTCACAGTGTCAATAAGGCGAAGGAACGTTGCTTGCTTACATTTTCTTCACTTTTGAAATGACCAAAATTCTACAGAACGAAGTAGTCAACATCATCCAGGTAGCATCCACATTTTGAAGCCACGCAAGACGTCCTACACTCGACGGATGTGATCTGAATTAGGAGTCAAAGAACCGAACCAACTGACTAAGAAATCCTTTTAGATATCCATTTAAAGCATCTTGCTGTGATTGTTACATATATATGTAAAGTTTTATAGAAGAGGGGTAGTTTTATACATTTGTAGTTGCAAGCCAAAGGCACCAGAGTTTTCTTCATCATCAAGTAGAGAAGAACAAATTCCTGAAAAACTGGCTCCTGCGTGACCATGCTCATGCTCAGATGATCGATCAGTCCTGAAGAATATGGGTAGATGCAGATTTCCACATAGTCCAGGACGATCATTCAGGTTCCTCCTAACCACATACAGTTCTGAGGTTCATAATGTCTAGTAAGACCGACCATTTGTAACTTATTAGGTACATCCGATAATAGAACAACCATGAGACCGAACTCGCGCTACTCCACGCCCCTGTTTCCACTCCGCAATACCTACCTCTAAAGTAACTTGCATGAGAAACACCGAGAGATCTGCACTGAATCTCTTCCAAACCATTTTCCCAACAGCAGCTCTCGATGATGGCAACGATATATCCTTTATTGAGATTCTCGATAGAAAATTTGGTCAGATAAACAATAACAATCTTAGAAACCCACCGGCTTGACCAGACAGGAACGGGATTACGAAATGAAATCGTACTGAGAATATGTCATTTCCTGTACACAATGGATCAATTCAATGCGTGAAACTCCTACAGCAGTATTGAATGCGAAGGGATGTACTTATGCCTTATGGAACTTTTCTCAATGCTCTCTGTGAGATGAGACTTGAGTATCGATTCCGCAAGATATGTCATGTGTCTAGAACCTAAAAAAGTAAACGACCTTGGTAAGCTAGCCAGAAATGGGCAAGTCAGGATCATGTACTAGTCTTAATTGCCTCAATAGCCGAGAACTCTGCACTAAATAAATCTATTAATTTGCCTAAAGTGCCAAGACAGAAGGGCCGGGCAGAAACAAGATCCACCTCCCAGAGGATATAAGTGTATAAGCCGGACCTTAACGGAGGCTCAACAGCAAGTCAGGCCTCATCAACAGAAAAACTTCGCTAGAACGGAGTCCGAGTAGCATTCACCAACGCATCACGCACAAACGCATCACCATTCTAAGCTCAACTAAGTCGATATATTCGTTTACCCAATCTTCCATGTATCAAGAAACTTCGTGGTCGTAACTGCAAGCTTCTGGACTTCCACAAGTGGAATTGTACAGTTACCGTAGTAGCAGGAATTTCAGATAAGCATATCAATGTAGGGACTGAAACTCTGATCTTTGGGTGTCCATAAAGTGTTTCAATCTTACTTATAATAATAGCGTTAGAAATAGAGACACGTTTCCAGTCCCCAGCAAACGAGAGTATCAGAAAGGTACTCAGAGTTAATAGCAGCGGTCAGCTCCAGATCCTGTGCTGAAAGACTTTCAAACTGAGCACATTTCATCTCAGAAAATTCGTTTGAAAGCGTTGTCAGGTTCGCATGAGGTAACTGACCACTGCGCTAACCTCCAAGGGACCAACTCCTAGAAATCAACTTGCTCAGCCGAGGACCGTAAGAACAAATGAGATAAAAAAGATGTCCAAAATGATGGTTGATTTTGTAATGGAGAATCGTTTTAGACAGGAATCACCTTCCAGCTATCGTTTGTGCAAGGGAACATAAATCAAGCAGATATAGTCCAACTCCCAACATACATCCACATGATCCACACAAGACTTCGAGATCCGTAAAAGCTTGAATCAACTCCCAGCTTGATATGAACATCGATTGAAAAATCTAATGAGAATGGGAAACATGTATTCATTTAACATAATCTGAAAAAACTATAATTTTCAAGTTGTTGAGTATTCTCCAGAAAATCAAATTCCCTATCGTTTTCGCTACATGTTCCACCTCCATAATGTAACAATGTAACATTTGCATAACCACAACTCTCAAAAGTAGGAGACCTTCTAGCAGGAGAATACAGCATAATTTGAGGATGTCGAATATCGTACAATCTTCAGTTCTGGCATCGTACCGCCTATCGATTCGTAAATTGATGCTGGAAAGGTCTTTCTTCACCGTGGACTGCTCTGAAATATCTGTGTTCTCAATGTATTTCTCCTCCAATTCCTCATTGCCCGCTGTAAGGATCGGATAGTGAGTAAGTTCCAAAGAGGGTAGAGGATTTACAGCTAAATCTGTAAGCTTCCTGTCAACTGATATCTCCTCCTTTGCTTGAGAAAAAGGAACTAGATAACTCATGTCTATCGACGACTGAGTATCTCCTCCGTCATGGACGGGATTTCTGTATTCTCTCACGCGGATAACTTCACAATGATCTTCTTCTTTCTCGATCTCAGACTCTGACTTGGAAAGCGATCTCGTCGTTATCACTTTCGCCTTTGCTTTCCATTGCATCGTAGATGAAACTCACGAACTCAGCTGTGCTGAATAGTACCAACCACAGTTTTGCTGCGGATGCAGCCAGAGAACCCACAGAAGCCATGTTAACTCGATGTTATCCGAGGTCCTTCACAGTACTAATATGGCTGCCTCAAACTATAAATCCAGTGCTAAAATCGGAATGAGTCGTTCGAACAGCTCAATCTGCTGAACTACGTGCTCGATACCGTCGTTCGAACCGCTCAATCTGCTTAATTTCACACTCGATACCGAACCGCTCAATCTTCTGAATTTCACACTCGATACCGCTCCTAAGTCCGCACAACGAAATACTGACTACTCTTCTTTCACATTCAACAATGCTAGCCAATCTTCTGAATTTCACACTCGATACCGCTCCTAAGTCTGCACAACGAAATACTGACTACTCTTCTTTCACATTCAACAATGCTAGCTAATGTCAATGAATATCCTTCACGATACTCTGCACGACGAAATACTGACCACTCTTCTTTCACATTCAACAATGCTGGCTAATGTCGTAAATACGCTCCACGATATAAAATGTGCTACCAACAGTGCTACCAACAATAGACAGAGCTTGTGATAAGAAAATATCTTATTAAGCATTTATACCTATAGTTTGTATTTTAACATTTGAGATGATAGACGTTTTAGGCATCTAACGGCTGTAACGACTGGACATTGTCCGTTGAGACACCTTACGCATCTAAAATCTGTTAGTACTTTGAACCTTTGAGATCATCAACGACTGGGTATTGCTAGTAATCCCGAGTGCAGTAAAGCAATCAATCTGGAAGGAGGCTTCAGGACGTGGAGGTTGAGCGTCCATCTTTTAGCCTCCCGCTCGATTGACTCACTGTTCAAGGTATCGATGAGTGCACAGTGCCCAGCACAATCAATCAGCACAGTTCAGTCTGCAGACTCCGCAGAGATGACGATGGTGCAGCAGCAGTGAGAGTAAAAATGGAGCTACTTCCAGCCAATGGAGGTTCACGTTGCATTCCAGACAATGTCCAGACGTTATAGATTTTAGATGCGTAAAACGTCTATGATCTCGAATGTGCAATATCGTCAGAGATTTTAGACGCGTGAGTCGTCTAAATGGAATGAGACTTGTTTCAAGGTTTAGCTCCTGAAGCACAGCGCTACAAAGCGCCCTTGCCAGCCGACCGTCAGTTTGAACGTACGTAGACGACGTCAAAGGTTTTGTTGTATGCGACCCTCATGGAGATTTCATTTCTTGCACTAAAGTCCACCTAGCAGCCCTTGTCACGTATTTGTCATTGATAAAAAGATATTCGAGTCAGTATTGGTTAAATCCTTCACAATTATTAGTAATAATATCATGGGAAATGTGTTGTTAGTTTTTCAGTTAACTCCATTGCAAGTATAGAAGAAAAAAGTGGAATATTTCTTTTTTCTCTCCTTGTAATTTAGGATAGAGAGAAGAAGATATTTGGTTTCAAGAAATCACAAATGCTTTGTTTCGTTATTTCTGAATGGACACTCAACAATTAGTTGTGATATAAATCACAAGGTGTAAATCTCTAAGATAGTTTTCACATCGTAGGAGCTTCCAACACTAGAGTTTTGATTTGAATGCAAGCTCTTCCTCCATATCGCATTCCAGCATGCGCTCCATGTCTGCTCATCTCCACCCCCTCTCCACTTATTGTAGATTGTATATGACTTTTCCAAATTCTCGATAAGCTTATACCATTCGTTGTTACCAAGTGACCAACTTCTGATCACTTTCATATTTATTCATTCATTGCCATCCTTCACTATCTTCAAGTGGTGTGTCACTAATACATACATCCTTCATCCATCTATCAATTGTTTTCACAACAATGTTCTCCATTGCACGACAACGGATATTTCTCATTCGTACAACCTCCTTCGGGTTGTTAATGGGTACGTCTGCATATCTTAATCCTTTTATGATCTCCATCTTCTCTCCTTTCATGATCGTTTGGAGTTAAGAAGAGTCTATGTTACCTCTGGTGCCAAACTTTTCGATGATTGTACCAAGCTGAATTACTGACAAGTTTCTTGGTATGTCTTCCTTCTTGGTGTCGAATCCAAGGTGAGTTCTCATAAATTCCAACTTCTCAGCATTCTATCTAGAGTTATAGAACCAATACCTAGGATGCCCTTAAGGAACATCATGCCTTTCTTGGCGGACCATTTCTTTCTCTCTTTGCGTTGCCAAGTCTTTTGAAGAATTTCTATTTTATCTGTCTTTATCATTTCTTGTCTATCTAATCGCATGCAAGTGATCTGCTTTCCGCATGATTTCTTTTACCTTCCTCGCACTGGTCCTCGTATTCTCATTGTTATTCCTTTGTAGTTCTTCCCTATAACTATTCATATCCTTGACTAGTTCCTCTCTGTCGTCCTACCTTTGTTAGCTTTCCCTTTGATTTACACATATCTTTTTCTCACTTGCTTCCATGCCAATTGTCATTTCTTCCTAAATCCTGAACACAATTAGGGTGTGCCTTCCAACTGATCTTGATTTCTTCCTTCACATCTTTTGTGCCTAGAATATTATGATCTAGTTTTAGGTGTGCCTTCCACTTCTTTCTTTCTTGTCCTTCTACTAGTTTGATACACATCGAGACAAGGATGTGATAGGAGAGTAGTTGATCATGGTGATGTTCTATCCTTTCTACTTCGTGGATCCATTCTGCCTTCTTGGTCAAGTAGACTCTATCTAACCTAGATGGGTCATATCTACTTCATGTGAACACTTGTATAATGAAGGTTGTACTCATACATATTGTTGTAGTGAATTTGACATCGATTATGTCATGAGTCCAAGCACACGCATTCCATGCTCATTTTTCTGCTCCTTGTATAATTGGTGAGGATCCTAGGTTGTCCTTCAAGTATTCCACCATATTGAGGTCCCCTAGAATTATCCAGTTCTCGCCTATCATTAGCATTGTGATTCCACACCAAAGCTCCTTCCTCACACTATGATGGTTTGAGGCGTATATCAATGCAACACCAATTTCCTCTACTTCTGTATTAACTTTGACCCAAGCTACCTAATCATCTCCTTTGCAGACAAGTCACCCGATCCCAGAGACGGGTGGACTTTGGGGACATGAGATGATGGTTGGGTCAGTACCAAGGAGCGTTAGGTCTCGACGTGGATGACTAGACTTGGGAACAATCCAAGGACTGGGGCAAAACTAGAGAACGAGACGGTGGATTCGATCATCATTGAGGAGCTTGGATCCCGACGGACATCACGAGCGGTTGGGTCGCTAGGTGTGTTGGAGGTACCGTTTAGGACTCTGGACTTTATGGAAAGTCCGCTCCAAGTCACGTTGTGACTTGCATGTTTTGAGACTGGCCTAGCCGGGTCTAGGTCGGGACTTAGGGCTGGTTGAGCTTGAGAGTTAAAGAGACGGTTTGGCTCCGGTCCGGATCATAATGGGATAAAGGTAAGTGGTGCATGAACGCTAACGTGTGATTGTGATTTGCATGTTAGTGCTATGAGTTTCGTGATCTACTGAGTAGGAGCTTCCGCTTGCGCAACAAACCGGTAGATGCACGAAAAGTGATATTGGAGTCAAATGTTTTGGTGAGAGAGAACTCGAGGTACCGACTAAAGACTAGACGCTTGAGAAGAGACACGAGATACAAAATGGATCAACGTTTCTAGGTGAACGTTTGGAGCAATGGTCGACGTAGGACACAGTTCCAAGAGGAAGTCCAAGAAATGAGTGGTGCGTGACACCAAGATTAGATCGACTCGAGCTAGCCTTGAGGTGTAGTCAGGAGACAGGAGACGATAACCGCCAATCTTCGCTCGAACGTCAAGAAGCCCAGTACCAACTGCGGCACTTGTGCAACAAGATGGAATTTTGTCAACGGTGCCCAATGATTCAAGCGTGAGGAGTCAAGGAGCTTTGTATGTAGAGCTCATCAAGATGATGAAGATCATGTAAAGGGCCTGACCTCTAGGGTTAAACGTATCACCGAGCTTGAGGTAAGCAAGGGGAGTTTTTCGTCTACCAAGAAGCTTTGTAAGACGAATCTGCCGATCTCGTTTTCAAGTATAGGATGAGCTCGCAAGGTTAAGGATTTCTTAACTGAGTTGGACTTATACTTTGAGGCGCAACAGGCTAAGGAGTTAGACAAAGTGAGAGCTACAGTTATGTTCCTAAAGGACCATGCGCTTCTTTGGTGGGTTGCATATAGAGACGAGCTTGTCTTGGTCGTCTCAATGCTTGGTTGGAAGGAGTTCAAGGAGTTGCTCACGAGACTATTCACTCCAGAGTATCAAAGGATTCGAGATGATGTCGAGTTAGTTAGATTGAAGCATACAGGGACCTTAAGTGCTTATGTACGCTAGTTCAGTGCTAAGTTGGATTCGTTCTCCAAGTGGACTAAGGAGATCAAGATATGTATATTTATTGAAAGACTCAAGTCTAGCTCGGAGAAGGCTCTCTTTCAGATTCCGAAGCTACTTGAGACATGTGTCAAACTTTTGAAACTAACGGAGCGGATTGGAGACGATGATGTCTAGCAACATAAACCTTTTGAACCCCGCAGCATGAACAAAGTTTTGTAAGCCGATCTGTCTCTCACCCAGGGTACCTCATATGACTAGGATGACTAGTGCATCATAATTACAAAGATTTAGTTACACCCATGCTCACTTCACTCAACTCTCTGACTTGTATGATCACATCATTCCCCGTAATAGTGTTTCTGCAAACAAATTCTAATCCCACTCTCAACGTAGCATCGCATGATACTCAAGGACTCCCAAGGTCTTCAATGCTCATTTTACTCATAACTAGAAAAATGAGAGTGTCATCTATCTTCTCAACTCCTCCTTATATACTCTACAACTTCTTACCGTAGTAACTTTCACTAAGTTATTTTACATGATAAGTACGCAATATAAATAGTAAAATTTCTAAAGACTACTACGACTTTAAGAATAACACACACATTACTTGTTACAACATCATCCAGGTAACATCCACATTTTGAAGCCATGCAAGACGTCCTACACTCGACGGATATCATCCGAAAGTAGGAGTCAAATTGGTCAGGATCATGTACTAGTCTTAATTGCCTCAATAGCAGAGAACTCTGCACTAAGTAAATCTATTAATTTGCCTAAAGTGCCAAGACAGAAGGGCCGGGCAGAACAAAGATCCACCTCCCAGAGGATGGTGTATAAGCCAGACCTTAACTAAGCCTCAACAGCAAGTCAGGCCTCATCAACAGAAAAACTTCTCTTGAGTTCGAGGTAAAAGCACCATTAGGATTGATTAGGATGCAACGAAGTAGCATTCGCTGTGATCCTGCTGAGGATAGCTCAGCTTCGTACCGTGGTACACCTTGTTGGGCAGCTTTCCAGTCTCCAGATAGGCAAGTCCATCTCAGAGTTTCGATCTGTTCAAACTCTTCCCTTACAGTAACTTCTGAAGTGTCTAGAGTCCGGCTAAGGCACTTCAACTCAACGTTCAACATTTTCTGACGAAACTCTTCCTTCTTGATCATTTCGTCAAGACTTCCATTTCTGCAAGGAATAGATTCAAACAAAAGGAATAAAGCAACCCTATTCTAGCAATTGCTTTTTATTGTGGAGGAGGTTCATGATCAAAATTCCTGTTGAGGAAACTACAGAAGTGATGAGAGTAAACATTCTCTTCAACGCGGACAGAAAATGATACGGCCGGACCGTATATGCTGCTTGCATCTATTGCAAGACGTTGTACATCGTACTGCAGTCATGCATATATATTATGCACATCTGCAGTTCAGCTAACTGCGTTGATCTAGTTCACATACACTTGCAGCTCGTAAGGAGATTCTACCAACCATACCCCATTAAAGGCAAGGCTTCCCCTTCTTCGCTTTTAGGAAGAAAAAGCCTTCCGTCAAATGCATAGCTTATGAGAACATTTGACAATAAGTTGACTAATCATTAACCAAACTTTTCAGCATCAGACTAAACGATCTAATGCATTTCAGAAGGCTACAACAAGATCCATCACCGTACATGGGCATAGCTATCTATCTAAGCAGGTTCATTTCACTGAGAAGAAGCTCAGTTCTCCCGGAGGTGTCAAGGGTGTAAAATTAAACCACCGAACTGTACTGATGAGTGGTCCTGTCAACCAACGATCTGTACCGATAAGTGGTCCTTCAATGTTTCTCTCAAGAAAGCAGATTGCAAGTAGTCGAATTTGGCTCCAAGCAGCAAACCTTCTGTTGCTCCTTAGAATATCCCGTCTAACTACAAACATAACCGTCAAGTCTGTTGGATGCTGCAGGAACCACTCCGAGCATGAAGAGAAGGGGTAATCAACCTCCAGCAACAAACCCAACACTCTTCTACCGCACAAACGCATCACCATTCTAATCTCAATTGAGTCATATTCGTTAGCCCAATCTTCCATGTATCAAGAAACTTCATGGTCGTAACTGCAAGCTTCTAGGAAGCAAGTGGAATTGTACGGTTATCGTAGCAGGAATTTCAGATAAGCATACGCTGTAAGGACTGAAGCTCTGATCTTTGGGCGTCCATAAAGTGTTTCAGTCTTACTTACTTAGAGACACGTTTCCAGTCCCCAGCAGCCGGGAGCATCAGAAAGGTACTCAAACTTAAGAGCAGCGGTCAGCTCCAGATCCTGTGCTGAAAGACTTTCAAACTGAGCACATTTCAGTCTCAGAAAGTTCTTTTGAAAGCGTTGTCTGGTTCGCAAGAGGTAACTGACCACGGCGCTAACCTCCAGGGGACCAACTCCCAGAAATCAACTTGCTCAGCCGAAAACTCCAAAATGATGATTGATTTTGTAATGGAGAAACGCTTTAGACAGAAGGAATCACCTTCCAGCTATCGTTTGTGCAAGGGAACATAAATCAAGCAGAGATTCTCCAACCCCCAACATACATCCAAATGATTCACACAAGATTTCGAGATCCGTAAAAGCTTGAATCAACTCCCAGCTTGATATGAACATCGATTGAAAAATCTAATGAGAATGGGAAACATGTATTCATTTAACATAATCTGAAAGAACTATAATTTTCAAGTTGCTGAGTATTCTCCAGCAAACCAAATTCCCTATCGTTTTCGCTACATGTTCCACCTCCATAATGTAACAATGTAACATCTGCATAACCACGACTCTCAAAAGTAGGAGACCTTCTAGCAGGAGAAGACAGCATAATTTGAGGATGTCGAATATCGTAGAATCTTCTGTTCTGGTATCGTACCTATCGATTCGTAAATTGATGCTGGAAAGGTCTTTCTTCACCGTGGACTCCTCCGAAATATCTGTGTTCTCAGTGTATTTCTCCTCCAATTCTTCATTGCCGGCTGGAAGGATCGGATAGTGATTAAGTTCCAAAGAGGGTAGAGGATTTACAGCTAAATCTGTAAGCTTCCTGTCAATTGATATCTCCTCCTTTGCTTGAGAAAAAGGAACTAGATAACTCATGTGTGTCGCTGACTGAGTATCTCCTCCGTCATGGACGGGATTTCCGTATTCTCTCTCATGGATAACTTCACAATGATCTCCTTCTTCCTCGATCTCCGACTCTGACTTGGAAAGCGATCTCTTCGTTATCACTTTCGCCTTTGCTTTCCATTGCATCGTAGATTTTGCTTGGCGGGGAACATACACCAACTCTTCATCACTGTCGTCTACGCCTCTTAGGGGACATACAGTGAAACTCACGAACTCAGCTATGCTGAATACGACCAACCACAGTTTTGCTGCGGATGCAGCCAGAGAACCCAGAGAAGTCATGTTAACCCGATGTTGTCCGAGGTCCTCACAGTACTAATATATAGCTGCCTCAAACTATAAATCCAGATCACAGAGTGCTAAAATCGAAATGAGTCGTTCGAAACGCTAATCTGCTTAACTACGTGCTCGATACCGTCGTTCGAACCGCTCAATCTCCTGAATTTCACACTCGATACCACTTCCTAAGTAAACAAACTCTGCACGACGAAATACCGACCACTCTTCTTTCACATTCAACAATGCTGGCTAATGTCAACGAATACCCTTCACGATACTCTGCACGACTAAATACTGACCACTCTTCTTTCACATTCAACAATGCTGGCTAATGTCGTACGAATACCTTCCACGATACTCTGCACGACTAAATACTGACCACTCTTCTTTCACATTCAACAATCCTGGCTAATGTCGTACGAATACCCTCCACGATATAAAATGTGCTACCAACAATAGACAGAGATTGTGATAAGACAATATCTTGTTAAGTATTTATACCTATAGTTTGTATTTTAACATCACAGGCCTAAAACGTCTATCATCGACGACTGGACATTGTCCGTTGAGACACCTTACGCATCTAGAATCTGTTAGTACTTTGAACGTTTGAAATCATCAATGACTGGGTATTGCTAGTTATCCCGAGTGCAGTAAAGCAATCAATCTGAAACGGGCTTCAGGAGCGTAGAGGTTGAGCGTCCATCTTTTAGCCTCCCGCTCGATTGACTCACTGTTCAAGGTATCGGTGAGTCCCCAACACAATCAATCAGCAACAGTTCAGTCTGCAGACTCCGCAGAGATGACGATGATGCAGCAGCAATGAGAGGAAAAATGGAGCTACTTCCAGCCAATGGAGGTTCACTTTGCATTTCAGACAATGTCCAGACGTTACAGGTTTTAGATGACGTAAAACGTCTATGATCTCGAATGTTCAAAATCTTCAGAGATTTTAGATGCGTGAGTCGTCTAAATGGAATGAGAGTTGTTTCAAGGTTTAGCTCCTGAAGCTCACTAAATTATGGTTTCAAACTGGGTTTCATATTTTGTTCGTCTTGTGGAATACAACGTTCAGACTTTCCGAGCCAAACGAAACCCAACCACCGTGAGTCACGAATGGCAGGTGATGATCTCGTTCATTACTATGTACTATGGACGAGATACTGCTGTAGACAGCGTTACAGAGCGCCCTTGCCAACCGACCCTCAGTCGTCGATACTGCTGATAACGAGCGCCCTTGCCAGCCGACCGTCAGTTTGAACGTACGTAGACGACGTCAAAGGTTTTGTTGTATGCGACCCTCATGGAGATTTCATGTCTTACACTAAAGTCCACCTAGCAGCCGTTGTCACGTATTTGTCATTGATAAAAAGATATTAGAGTCAGTATTGGTTAAATCCTTCACAATTATTAGTAATAATATCATGGGAAATGTGTTGTTAGTTTTTCAATTAAACCCCATTGCAGATATAGAAGAAAAAAGTGGAATATTTCTTTTTTCTCTCCTTGTAATTTAGGATAGAGAGAAGAAGATATTTGGTTCCAAAAAATCACAAATGCTTTGTTTCGTTATTTCTGAATGGATACTCAACAATTAGTTGTGATATAAATCACAAGGTGTAAATCTCTAAGATAGTTTTCATTTCAACCTGATTCTTCTAGAGACAGTACTGGTAACCAGCAGGACCTCATTTATGTGGGTTCACTATCTGCGCAACAAGAAATTTAGTGGTTAAACCGTAAAGGATTTTGTTAATAAAAATTTCTTGCGAGGATAAAATCTGTCAATAAATCTTCAAAGTTCTCAAAGAAAAAGTAAAAAAGCCAAGAGTAAAACGCGGAGCTGAACTCGTGACACGGACTGACCTTTATTGCTTTTTGTGAGCATAGCTACACTTCGATTATGAAAAAGAGAAAGAAGAAAGGATTTTTCGTCATGTAATATATTTTTTCTTATTGAGCGACCTTAAGAGGAGAGAAAGCGGAAGGAATAGCTGTGAAACCTAGAACGGAGAAATAATGAATTAGATCCGGATAAATGACTTACGCATTGCTTTAGAATTCCATTGCAAGCGTAGTTAACTGTTTCTATAGCTTTATGAGATCTAAAGAAGCAATGTCTGAATCTCAGGTGATCCTTCTTTATTCTTTGCTTTTTTACTGTCATGCGAAAATCTTTTGGAATAGCATGTTAATCATTTATGTCGATGGATGAGATAACAAGTACACTTCTTGTTGAAGAATAATATATAAGTTTCACGTTCTGTGTGAATGTTCAGTTCTTTACGTAGTCAGTATCTGTCCTTATGATCATTCAATTCCTACCTCAGTTCTTACCTCCCTCTTGTGTACTTGCGTTGTGACTCTCACTTGTTCCCTTGTTCTTTCACTAAGGCACCCCCAATGACCCTGATCTCTGGAGATAATGACACTCATTTGTCTGATCTCATTTTCGCAACTTCAGCTGTGTGTGAGCTTCTGCAAGAACTTAACTCTTGCTTTATCAACATGGTATCAAAGCTAGGTAGAGAGATGCAAGAGAGAGCTTTGCAAGAGAGCTTGACAGGAGGAACATAAAGTTCCACATATTCTCTCATATGATCACGAGAGAATATGTGACTGTACGAGTTATAAAGTTGAGTGAAGTGAGTTTGGGTGTAACTAAATCTTTATAATTATGGTGCATTAGTAATCGTAGTTATTTGAGGTACCCCTGGGTGAGACACAGTAGGCTTAGATTTTGGTTTCTATGTCAGGACCCAGATACAAAGATTCACATTTAGTCTTTAGTACAGTTCATGTCAATTTCGAGCAAAGTTCAAAATCTTTGTACCTACACTATGATATAGAGGGCGATATAAGCTTCCCAACAAACTTTATACATAAGAGAGATTATTTGTAAGGAGAGATTTATGTCGTTTGGAAGGTGAAGAGGGTTTTGTGCATTTTTCGATACTAAATAGTGAGCTCTCGAGAAAGAGTTTACAATCATTCTCATATTTTCAGTTTTTAGAGTTAGAACTTGAAATCTTTCATGCACATAGCTTGCAAGATGCTATCTAACTTACAGATGTCTTACTAAGAATAGACTTTTACGTGAACGACGAGGGTTGATAAACTTGAGCTTGCACGTATGTCCCTCTTCATCTAGACAAGACGTCATTGATTTTACAACCTTTTGTCTTAGATGTGGAGTGGACGGGATTCCAATTGAGCATGAATGTAGCAGAATGGTTGCTTTGTTGGAAACCATAGCCCAAGGTCTGGAGAGAAGGTTGAGTGTAGAAATCGAATGAGTGACGACTTCTAACGAAGACAAAGATAGTCTATCACATGTTAGATAAGATGACCATGAGGGTCAAGCTTATTCTAACTCTTGGAGAGAAAAGAGCTACTATCATCGTGAAACAACAAATTTCACTCGAGGATGGAGCTCAGCTTGTTCTTGTTGTCTTAGAATAATCAATTTTTTCCAAAAAATAGATCAACGAGAAAATTTTAGGAAAGAATGGAGATGCAATAGAACCAATGATGGTGGGTAGTGGAACAATCATCACAAAGAATTTTATTGGAGGACTGAGGTCGAAGATTCGAACACAAGTACGGTATAAAAGACCAACTTCAAAGGTTGATGTAGTGAAGATCGCAACCAAGATGGAGGAGAGTTTGGATGGAGACCACTTACAACGAATAACTGTTGGAGCAGCATCTGGAGATGTGCAAGTGTCAAGCATACCAACTCTCACATCTACGATTGTTCTGACTATATGATTTCAGAATTTGATTTTAAGATTCGACTCCAATAGTTCTTATTAGTGCGGTTACAGCCACTATACCATCTAGATTTGCTACTTTCAACTTTAGTAATAAGTTGAGTCTAACAGAGTCTTTGACGGACTTGAAGATCAATATGGTGAATTTGTTACAACACCGTAATCCAAATGTTGGAAGGGGCTCACGAGGTTACGTTAACTATCAATCTAAAGGTGAATCATCGCAAGGTTCACCAAGTAACTACATAAACCAAGGATATTTTACGTGTGGATGAATTAGTGTCTAGAGAGCACACAGAAGCTCGAAGACATGGACATGCTTAAGAATCCAACCCATTTTGAAGAGAAGTATAGATTCCACTAACTTGAGTCAGAGACACACATATATATATACCTTGCGGATCACCTTCCATAAATCGTCAAGCTTGCTACTCCAAATTGAATTGCTACTTCTGCACACCTCAGTCTTCAATTTGTCATAATGTTCGACTCGCAAAACATCCGGTGATGAAATTTGAAGTCAGAACTTCAGCAATTGACATGCTACGAACTCATGAAATTTGATTTCAATCTGACGATGCACTCACTCAATCTCATCAATCTTTCACTATGTATAGAAAGTTATGTAATTCTCTAACTCCACAAACTTTAGATGATCATAACTCATGCCATGGACCCCAATTCGAGCGAATTTTGGACTCAAGTTGCTCCTCCTGTTGAGTGCTCTCTGCCATTTTCTCAGATCTCCTAAATTCTTTGTAAAAGTGTCTCGTTTCTCCTGAAGTGCTCTCTTAGATAGATGACAACTAATCTTCTCTTTTTGGTGGACTAATAAGAATTTAAAGAATTCAACCTTGTCCTTTCGCACACCTATTGTAATAAGGCAGTAGAACTTTAACCATCCAATCTTTCATCGACGGATTCAGAAGATTACTCCACCGGTTGGAAGTGAACGTCAAATGTCATCCACAAGCTCTCGCCGTCTCTAGCACTAGACATCTCGGCAAAATAATAGTCGTACGACTTTCAAATATCACTTGGAACAACAACAAATCTCATGCAGCACTGCTTCAAGATAACTTGTCTTTTATCATCTCTTTTCGTTGTCTTGTTGTGCAAACATTTAGTATGTAAATAATCTTTCTGAACCATCGAATGCTTCTGACTGACTTCTGATCAAGCTATCAAGAGTGACTCCATGACAACACTCAGAACTCTGTTAATTAAAAAGATCAATTCTCAAGGTATCTTTCGTGACATTTTTTGTTTGTATTGCAACTTTTATAGTTGTACAACATCATTATAAAAATTCTCTTTGAAAAGTGCACTTGATGTGCCATTGAAACTATATACGTCTGCAAGTTGAAACTTGCTGCTACATCGCAAGAACAAAAACTAAACATATATTCTGATGCATTTCTTCAAATCAGGATCTAAGTGACTTAAGCACGCTAATAACAAAATCATCTTATGTTTATCGGTTTGAAGTTTGAGTTCTTCAAAGCATAAACCATCGATAATAAATTATCGATGGTTTATGCTTTATGTTCACATAAAGCGTATGCTTTGATTGTATTTCTAAAGAGGGAGGTAGATTAGGTGTTGGATTTAGGAGATGAGAAGCTCTACCTGCATTTGAAGAACTGAAGAAAGCTCTTAATTCAACTCCAATCTTGGTTAAGTTTGATTGAAATAAACAATTTATGTTATATATGGATGCTTCAAATATAGCAATAGGATGTTCTTTAAATCAATAAAATGTTGAAGGTAGAGATCATCCTATTGCATATGCTAGTCTATAAGTGACCAAGGTAGAGAGAAATTATTATGTGACAAAGAGAGAAGGATTAGCATTGATATATGCTCTGAAAAATTTTTGACAATATCTCATAGTCGACAAATTCACTATCATTATCGATCATAAGACATTGAAGTACATCTTCAATTAACCTATGGTAGAAGAACGATTAGCAAGATGAAAGTTCTTATTGTCAAAGTACGACTATGAGATACGCGATCGACGAAGAAAGAAGTACGCAAATGCAGATTTGCTATCTAGAGCCTACGATGGTGATAGAGAGAAGATGGTGGATGCACCTTTCCTGACAAAGATTTGATGGTTTTGATAAGCAAGTCTATTATGGAATATCAAAAAAATTAAAATTTTGTTATCGAGGGTGTCTATCCAAACGGGATGCGGATCAAATAGCATAAGACTTTGATGAAGCGAAATCAACCGTACACATTGGTGGAAGGAGTGTTATTTTATGAAGGAGTTGATGGATTCTTGAGAAGAGCTACGAGCAAGAAAGAATCTCTATGATTCATGAAATAATTCTATGACTGTCTAATAAGACATTTTGCAGACAAATCGACAACTCACAAGATACTTGACGTGTGATATCATTGGAAAGAGATGTTTAGAGATTGCTTACATATTGTAAAAGATGTGATGTTTGTCAAGCTTTCGCTATCAAATCTAATGTTTCTACTCCTTTTAGGTCTATTTTGCTTCTTGGACCTTTTGAGAAATGGAGAATAGATTTTGTTGGATCTTTGAATTGCACCCCTCGCAACAATAAGTATATTGTTGTAGCCATCGATTATCTTACAAAGTGGATAGAAGCTAGACCTCTTGTGGCTATTGGAGAAATTGAGATGCTCTTTATGAACGGATCATTACTAGGTTTGGATGTCCCTTGGAGTTAGTTTCTGAAAGATTCAAGAATTTGTGAGCGGTATCACTATTACTATGTGCACACACTTCTTCATTTTTCAAATGGTTACTATTTCATATAAACCTAGTTCAAACGGTCCGGTAAAGAGGACAAACTTTACTTTGTGTCAAATGTTAGCAAAGGATGCTAACATGGAAGAGGTCAAACACAACTAGAACAAGTGTCTTCATGCAGTTTTATGAGAACATCGTACAACAATGAAAATCTACAAGATATTCTCTTTTCAAGATGGTGTATGGGTTGGAATCCAAATTACAAATCTAGTTCGACAATAAGGTCATGTCACATCACAAATATCTCATTATTTATGTGTTTTTTTATATTACATTTGTTAGGTATGACTATCTTATATGTTACTCTAGTTAGAAGATCCAAATCTAGAGTTAACAAAACTAGTCATAACTACCTTAGATAGTTATAACTAAGTTGAAGAAACTATTAGAGGTTTCATTATGGTACTACGTGACAAGTGCAAAGCTCCAAATACGCTTCTCAAAAAATATGTAACTCGTTGACATCGCTGATTGGATGCATGACAAAAGTCATACACAAATATTTGAATATGTTCCTCAAAAGACATGTTAGTTTGTTGTCATCTTCCTACTTGATAGTACGGAAAGTTAACACTTTGGAAAAGCTAAAGTAGGAAAATCTCTTACTTTAGTAAAGTAGAACAAGTAACGTGTGTGATATTCTTAAAGATCTCATGTGAATGGTATGTGTCTATCATTCAGCGTAGATATCAGTGGTCATTTCTCAAGTCTTTATTACATGAAATGTAGAAGTCACACAAGAAACGAGTAAACAAAGAGTAGCGGTTATAAGTTCACACTTTCTAAGCTGAATATGAGGGGTAAACTACAAAGCTGGACAAGCACCTTCTAAGGTGGATAAGCATCATAATCCAATCACTGCAACCATATTGTGACTTGGAGCTTTACTCACAATCTCCACTGTCAAATCTGAGTGAAAAACAAAACTCATGCTCCCCATCGCATAATGTGTGAGGATTGTGGACGGTGCTAGATTGTAAAATCAACATAAGATATAGTCATAAGATATAGTCGTAACATCTACATCCCGACACAATACTAGACACGGTTTTGGTACTGGACATGCTAGAGTTGAGTTCCAGTTCCATAGGTTGCACGATGTACACATTCGCTGAAACTAACTTCTCGATTTACACATTCACCGAAAGCAAAAAACTACAGAAACACATGTGGTCTCAAGTATATCTACTAGCCCTTGTACATGTGACTATTCATCTTCGAGGTATGTTCAGATATTGCTTGTATTTACTGTTGAATTGTTAGTCTTTCTACGACAATGATTAAACGAGAAATCACACTTCGAAAGTCACGCATTGCTAGTCGGAATCGATATTTTGCTAGCTTATATGGATAATTCAGTTTCCAATCTATTTGAGCCATCGGGCTTGTAGTGCTTGCCACTCACTGAACCACCGACGTTAACAGCCAAGCTTACAGTTCTCCTAAGAGATTTTTCTTGCAGATGGAACAAATTGATGAAAGGTTTATGCAATGATATCTGGAGAAGTGGAAAACAAGCAGACTAGAAATCATATCGATCTCTTCACAGACATCAGCAACGGGAGGAATTAACCAAAGCAATCTGTACTTACTCTCTAACTCGTAGTACAATGATTGTAGTTAATCATGGGTCAATGTCTTCTTATACTACTTGCTGCATGTTCCGCTATCCCAGTATAGCGGGACTAGTATTATCCACACACATGTAGGTTGTATCCACACTTTGTCCATATCTACAGGCTTCATTCGCTGTGATTGGACGAATGGTGACAGACCTCTTTCTGATGCCCAAAGGACGGATGTCGCTTGTGCCCTTGACGTTCAGCAAGTTTGGAACTTGGAACTGTTCTTCCAAATCAAAGACTGTTGGTATGATCTTGTAACACTTTGTGGTGAAAGAAGCTATATCGTTTAAGATATCGTCGATAACTCTCATCATATAAATCTTGTTACTACTATACCAATCATCGAGTAACTAGAAGTCTTCATGTTGTTGCTGAAAGAGATGAAGCAGAGGAGAGCTCCAAGTTTTTGACTGACTTGTAGAAGTGAGGATGGGACTTAGTCTCGTGAGAGAGTGATGGAAGAGGACTGGTCAAGGTCAGATTTTGGATAGATCTAGGGATTCAAGTAAAATAACAGGAAAGGGAAATATCGTAGCGTCAACTTTAGTCGTTCACATAACTATTTGTGCAATACATTGAGCGAAAGCAGAGAAGAAGTAAAAACCAAAAAGTGAAAACTCTACATAGAACATGTATTGTGAGTGAATGCTTCCAGAAATTTACATCATGACAGTGCATGATTTGTATAAAATATTTATAAAATAAGAAGGACTTAACTTTTAAATTTTTGACTCTCATACATGGACGAGAAAATATTCTGAGAAAACAAGCATTGAAGCACAAAATCTTTTCTAACATGATTATTATTCAAGAGTTCTTGTTTGACTATATGGACTGGGGCTACTTGAATCCATCAAATAAGCTTGTTGGACCTTGTCTAATTTTCTCGACGAAACACTCTCTTGGAAGCACAATGACTTTATTTTTCCGTTTTGCATTAGCTCGAATAGGAAGTTCCATCAAGATGTTCAATTCAATGGTCACTCTTGGAGGATACAAAGTTCCCTTACAATTTGCAAGAAGAGCCTCGGTCTGAACAGCTTTATTCCATGCTGCACCTAAATCACATTTTTCCCTATATCATCTTTCATTTAGTCTTTTCTTTAGATACTATACCCATCTACCAAGTGTAATAAAATATCCTTTACCTAAAAAATTTTAAATAATGAAGATTTTAAAAATATATATATGTGAATATATGTGCATGATACACAAAGAGATTAGCAAACCATTGACTGAAAACTACGAGAATAGTAACCAGAAATGAAGATCCCTTCCACGAGAGAACTACAAGGTAGAAATCTCAAAAGTTATCTTGACATTGTGCTTTGTGGATGTGTATTGTACTTACGTATCCTTTTATACTATCTGAAGGAAAGAAAAGAACGGAAGGAAAAGTGTATACCATTAGTTGACAATAAGAATGGACGTTGCTTTTTTTAGGATAACTGCTTCTCTTGGGTTGCAAGTACGGCATTAGTTTCAATTTGACCTCTTCACAGCGTTGCATCGAATACCTGAAGACTATATACATCCCAAATGAAATTAGAGGATAAGTTTCTTGCATGTATTTCAAAAACATTTAGAAAAGATAATAGTTTGTTCTTCTTGGTTCCGGATTCAGTAGAGAGAACTATTGTATTATAACCACTCAAGAGAACTATCTATTATATTATAATTATGTATTATGCACATGTTATTAAGGAAAAATGTTTTTGTCATCTTATCCAAGAATTTACTTGCTCCACCCCCAAGAAGGAATGACGAACTCAATCTAACCCCTCTTAGTGAATATATGTCTGATAAACCCTTTGACCAGCAGCATGCAATTATTCCAATTACAATGTCATGTCATAGACAAGTGAGACTTACATATCAATTATAGATCATGATGATTATAATGCGTTATAGTGTCTCATAATTTGAAACAGAAATCCTGAATATGAATCAATTGGTACATTGTCCATAGTGTACAGTCGAGATCTAATAGATCGCGATAACTTGGAAAACTATCTTTTGCAAGTCAGAGGGTTGATCAAACATATATTCACTAAGAGGGGGTGGAATCAAGTTCATCATTCCTATTAGGAGACGGAGCAAGTAAATAACTATCATTTTATCGTGACATATGAATAATATCGTATATAAATTCACATAGTATGCATCTTAAATTTATTCAGTAGTACGTATGCTGAACCTGTAACGCCGTTTACTATTAAAAGGACTGTGATTAGACAACGTAACACGTCAGCTACAAGGTCTGAACTAAAGACTCGCACGGACTAGATAATAGGAGTTCGCGAACCCTAAAACACAGAGTTTTTTTCATTTTTTTCTCAGGCTCGTGACGCACAGTGAACAGAGAGCTGGAGTAGAGAGCACACGATACATATTGCATCCAAAGAAGGAGGAGACGGGAGCCCGTGATCAGATTACACAGAGCAGACTGTTGTTTAATAGTTATCGGCTGAGCTTACCAGAAGAATTTTAGCATTGGCGAGATCTTTAATTTGAGATTTAGTGCATTGAGTGGAAAACTAGAGTGAAGAATAGTTTGCTGGAGAAATTCTAGTTCTGGAGTGAAATTCTCGCAGGAGAGTTGCAGAGCGGTGAAGAATTGCTGGTCCAAGAGCTCTTAGTGACCTTGTTAGCAAGTAAACGCCGTGTAATGTATATTGAGCCCGTGATTTTCTCTATTCTATGATCAGCAAGCTTGGATTATGTGCCAAAGCGGAATTAGACGCATCTGATGTGGTGTTGACTTTATTTTGGTGTAATTATTTCGCCTTCCTACTTTCTAGCACCCATTAGGCTTCTTAGTCCTGGCTGTTCTTCTTCAGGGATTATTGCGTTCTGACTTGATCACCAGTAGCAAAAGTACTGCTCAAATTTTATCCAACTCAGATCCAGAATAGTTTTCATGGTGTTCTAAAACCTGAGATTAGTACCAGAGACCTGCAAAAGACTAGTTGGTTATTCTAAACCTGTCCGACGGTTATCAAATCCTTGGTGCTTATTAGCGGAAAGTTTAACGAACTGGATCTGGAGACACAAATAAAGTATACAGGTCTTCAGGGAGGTTCACGTTAGACGACTCATTGGTTAGAGACGGACGAATCGATTCCGTGATCTACGGTTGAACGTTACAATTGGTATCAGAGCAGGTTCAAGTTGAATCTTTGCTGAACACCATCGACAATGGAAGCCGTGCCGACTGGGATGGACGAGATGAAGGCATTTCTGAAGAAGTTGGAAGGCCGACTTGAGCAAGTGGAAGCTGAGAACAAGGTGCTTAAGGCGGATTTAGCTCAAGCAAAAGCAACACCTGAGAAAGAAGCAGAGGTCAATGTACCACAAACCGAGCAAGTCAAGGATTTAGTGTTGCTAGGTGAAGGTGCGATTGATACTGCTCAAGCAGATAAGAATGAAGGTGGGTCACAGAAGGCGCAAGATAATGTTACAAAAGGTAGCTCAGCCAAA
The DNA here is from genome assembly GCA_036924285.1 of Asterella californica. Taxonomy (NCBI): domain Eukaryota; kingdom Viridiplantae; phylum Streptophyta; class Marchantiopsida; order Marchantiales; family Aytoniaceae; genus Asterella; species Asterella californica. Next base: position 4,280,703 of record JAYKYS010000013.1, read on the forward strand.
GAAGGACACAAACGTAAAGTGAAATAGGCTGAATCAGCAACGTCATCGACCTTTAACGATGAGAAAAGCTTTTCCAAGTTTGAGTTATGGGTTACTGAGATGGAGAATTACTTAGAGAATTTTGATGAGCGCAGCTGGTTCACCTATGCTGTTAGTAGATTGAAAGGAGAGGCGAAGGAATGGTATGGAGGTCAACAGCGAATGAGGAGTTTGAACGGTACAACTCTTATGTCCACTTGGCCGGAGCTGAAAGATGAGCTTCGACGACATTTGGTACCAGTGGATGAAGTTACACAGTTTCGACTAGAGCTCATTCATTTGAGACAGATAGGGAGTATCAGACAGTACCTCCAGTGATTTTCTGAGTTGATTACTTGTTTGCACATGGTGGATCGCACCGACCTGTTGTTCTACTTGAAGAAAGGTCTGCAAGGTTTCTATGCTAGTGTGTTTGATAGCTGGGTTATGTTTCACAAGTCCGAGGACATGCAAGACTTGTTTGCATATCTCGAAGCAACAGAGAACACTAGAGAGCGTAATTATACCATGCAACCTTCCAAGTTTCAGTGTGGAACAAGTGGTGGCGAGCCTAGTAGAGGATTTTGACGCAATCCTCAAGGACAGATAGTGTCCTCTCAGAGTAGAGATGGTAGAGGACGTGGTGGTGGAACATTTGGTGCATCTGGAAGAGGATTTCCTCTTGGCTCTCAGCAGCGAGGAGTCACTTGTGGTCCCACTCAAACACGACCTACTGGATCTTATGCATCCAATGCAGGATCTAACCAAGCTTCGACTTCAGGTGCTAGGAGCAGTGGAGCTAGCAGTACTACACCTTCAAGGACGATCATCTGTTTTCCATGCGGATGTGATGGTCATATCGCTTGTGATTGTCCTCAACGTTCAACAACGGGCAACGTGCGTGCGTTGACAGCTGAAGAGACAACCAGTGTTGAAGAATTTGTTGAGGCGTCTACTGGAGTAGAGGTATGTGCTAGTGAGCATTTGGTAGAACATGGAGATTTTCTGCCGTGGATTGAAGTGAAGATAGGAAACCAACAATGTTGTTTGCTTATAGATATTGGAGCAGATGTGAATGTCTTGGATGAAAGGCTGGTCAGGACCTTAGGGATGACTAGAACCAAGATCATGAGTCCGTTGTTGATAAGGTTTGTGCAAGGCAGCACAACTGTTACAGAAAAGCTCATGAGTGTCCTTATTACTGTTGGAGGGGTAACTGGGAAGCATGAGTTTCTAGTTATGAACTTAGATGACACAATGGAGGGTATCTTGTCCTGGTCTTGGTTGCAAGAGACCAAGGCAAAGCTAGATGTGCAAGAAGGGAATGTCATAATCATGGATCGATGGGGCTTGGGTCAACCACATCCTTTGATCATCAAAGAGAGACCCAAGGAGCCAAACCATGCTGCTCATAGATTCCAACGAGCCAAGGTGGCATTTCAGATCTGCGCAGCTAGACAGTTTGGAAAGCAAATCAAGTCAGTAGACGAAGCTTGGGCTGCAGTGATGTCTAAACCCAAGGTGGAGACGGATGAGGAAGAACGTGTTGCTACTCTTCCCATACATCCTGATATGCAAGCATTGATTGAGAGATATTCTCACATAATGCTGGATCATTATCTGGTTCTTGAGGCTACACCTATTGCAGTGCCATCAAGACGCATGTCGTTTGATGAGCTCACAGAGCTTAAGACTCAGTTGAAAGAGTTGGTAGCTCAGGGTATCTTACGGTCCATTATATCACCTTGTGCTGCCCTGGTGTTGTTCGTGGTCAAGAAAGACGGTGGTATTCGCATGTGTGCGGACTATCGTGCACTCAATAAGGTTACTGTCAAGAACAAGTACCCTCTTCCTCTCATGGATTAAACCACCGATCGGTTGGTCACAGGAAGGTACTTCACCAAGCTGGATCTGCGTTTTGGATATCATCAAATCCGGATCAAAGAAGGTGATGAAGAAAAGACGGCTGTAAGGACGAGGTATGGCTTGTTTGAGTATACAGTGTTGCCGTTTGGATTATCCAATGCACCTGGTACTTTTTGCAGGTTGATGAATGAGATCTTCAGAGATCTCTTGGATGAGAGTGTTACCGTGTACTTAGACGATATCATTATCTTCTCATCCACTTAGGATCAGCATCTAGCAGATGTTGAAATAATGTTTAAGCACTTAGAAGAACATCAACTCTACCTCAAGAAGAGCAAGTGTTCTTTTGGACAAGAGAGTGTGATGTTTCTAGGATGTTTGATTGATGCGCAAGGTATTCATCCTAACATGACCAAGATTCGAGCCATTGTTGAATGAAAGAGACCTGAGAATGTTCATGAGCTCAGATCTTTTCTTGGATTAGTCACATACTTTCGGCGCTTTGTTTATCATTCGTGCATAAAGCCGCACCTTTGTTCGGCTTATTGCACAAGGCTTCCAAGGTTATTTGGAACCCAGTAGCTGAAAGAGCGTTTCAAAGGTTGAAACAAGCACTGACAAAAATGCCTGTGCTAGCTCTTCCAAAGATGAGAGAACCTTTCGAGGTTCACACAGATGCTTCTCAATGAGCCATTGGAGGAGTGTTGATGCCTATAAGCTGTGGACATGCAGATGAGATGGCAACGCGCGTTGCCGCAAAAGTGTCGAACAGAGAGGAGAGATAAATAGAGCGGCGGAAGGAGATTTTTGCAATATTCAACCACGCAGCTTTCATGAGTTCTCTCAGAGACAAAGACAACGCCGGCGATGAGATGATCAGCAAGCTCAGTCACACCAACAGCAGATCGAAGGGTGCCGGAAAATGATCACTGTGGAGAGAAATTACGATATTTGAGTGCGGGAAGAACCATCTTTTATGGAGGAGGTTCGATCGTCAGAGAGGTGTTAAATCAATGCAAATGGAGAATTAGAGCACAAAGAGGAAAGTTCAATGCGAAAGTCACTATCACAGTTTGAAATCTAGAACATACTTGCCCGGCACACATGACTTATTGGCGTGGTCCTGCATCAAATTCAAAATTTCTTGCTACTGTTCTGTGTAATAGAGTGGCGATTGATCCGCATACACCTATTCGTAACTTGATGAAAGAAATCCAAACATCTTTCAACAAGCGAACACCTCATAACCAAGTGTGGAGAGGTAGAGAACATTCGCGTGACTGGTTAGAAAGTAACCAAGCCGTCTCCTTTCATTACATTCCATCAGTGTGTAGGGAGCTTAAAGATGTGGACCTTGAGTGTGTAGTAGATTGGAGAACATGGGAGAATCACCCAACTGTTTTCAGCAGGTTTTTTGTGTGTCCAAGTGCCACCCGCAACGCATATAGGTTTTCTTAGAGAGTGATCTGCTAAGATGCTTGTCACAGTAAGAGCTGAAAATTTCCATCTCAGATTTTTCTAGCCACTGTGCTTGATGACGCAAACGAAGCTATCATCCTGGCATTTACAGTAGCTCCAAGAGAAGATACCTCAAATTGGACGTGGTTCTGTGGTCTTGTGCGTGAGTCGATACATGGGATTTTATCACCCCAAACTGTTATAATCAGTGATCGACAAAAAAGTCTTGAAAAAGCCATTGCTGAAATACTTCCTGACACAAAACATGCGCACTGTGCACAACACATTCGCACCAACGTGTGCACACGCTTTGGAAAGGATGCTGAGAAGCCGTTCTTAGCATGTCTTTATGCCAGAACTCGTGAAATGTAAGTTCTTCAAATTTCTTATCGTTATGTTTCAAATTGATTTCTTATCTGTTATCGTTCTATTTGCATGAACCATTTCTGCTTCACTAATGTGGTTACTAATTGGGTTCATTATGTACGAATGCAGATACGACAGTGTCTTGAGCAAGCTGGCTGATTTTGGAGAAAGAGGCAAACATCTAGGAGAATACTTACGAGATATCGATCCAGCGAGATATAGTAGGTGTGCCTCCTTTATCACGTTATGGGAAGGTTACTTCTAATGTTGCCGAGAGCATGAACAATGCTCTCGGACAAATCCGATGGAATGCATCTCTTAAGATTCTACTCGATCTTTGGTATTATAGTATGCAGCAATTTACGAAGCGAAGGACACAGCTTCATCACGAGACAAATTTGTTAACGAAATGTGAGACTCAGATTTAATGAGAATGAGCAGGCTGTTGAGGGTTTCCTCGGTCAAATATCGAGCCAAATCGAGACCTCGATTCGTTGTCATAGAACTGGAAAGAGTTATGTTGTGAAACATTATGTAAACGGTAGAGGTACATGCACCTCTTTGGAGTATCAAGAAATGGCTTGGTCATGTGGTCACGTGATAGCATTCGACAGAGAGCTTGGAGAGAGTCTAGTTACACGAGTAGACTCAATTTGGTACAGTTCTAGTCTTATTTCAATTTATGATCATTCATTTCTGCCTGCTATGACAACTGATGACTTAGAACCAGTGTGGACTTGTGGACCACTTCCTACAGCTAAGCGTATCGGGAGACACAGAGTAGTGAGGATAGATAATAATACTCAGTTCTCACAAGCGAGAGCTACCGCTGCAGCTGAAGCAACTGGTGATGCATGACGGTGAATCATTTTCCAAGTTCAGATTTTGCTCATCGAAGGAGAAGAGTAGTTTCAGTGACTGATCCTTCACCATCTGACCAATTAGGATCACAATCACGATCTAGTTTAAGGAGTTGTAGTAGGTGCAAGCAACAAGGACATAACAGACGGACTTGTCCTGGACAACAAGTAGTTAATGAACCCATTGCTTCTCTTCCAGTGGAGGACGAGATATTGGTTGAGGATGAGAACGAGGTAATCTTCACTGCATCTAGTGGTGATGAAGATGAGGATGAGGTGTAAGTAGTTGAAGTTTTGTCTAGTTTCAGGTAGAGCGTAAGAGTCCTGAAACTCAAGGTCAGGTCGCTTCAAAACAAGAATTATTGTTTGACGATTAACGACGTAACGATGTTAGTGGTGGGAGCTTTCCAAATCGGCTTGAAAGCCAAGCCCTACCCACTCTTATCAAAAATTAGCAGCGTCATGCAAGATCAAGATCACACTGAAACTCCCAAGGATATGCATAAAATATTACAAAGTTTACCATAACTCTACGAGAATCAAAAAATATGCCAAAACAATGAACCTCAGCTGAAAGTTAGTTACCGAGCTATTTGGTATGTGCCTCTTGGACATATCCTCTCGTTGATGAATTTTTAAGGAGGAGAGAGAGTTCGTGGATAGGCATAGTAGAGGAGGACAGGAGAGAGTGAAGGGAAAGGAGAGGTGAGAGTGAAGCGAGAGAAGAGAGAGTTCAGGGAGAGAGGGAGGAGAAGAAATGAGTTAAGGGAGAGGAGAGGTTTAAGAGTTCAGGGAGAGGAGAGTTCAAGGAGAGGTGAAGAGATTGCGAAGAGAGGAGAGAGTGAAGAGGAGAGTGCAACGTGTGTGTGCAGCGTGTGTAAAGTGTAAAAGATTTGTCAATTCTCAAGGTATCTTTCGTGACATTTCTTGTTTGTAGTGCAACTTTTGTAGGAGTACAACATCATTTTAAAAATTCTCTTTGAAAAGTGCACTTGATGTGCCATTGTAGTATAACAATCTGCAGGTTGAAACTTGCTGCTACATCTTGCAAGAACAAAAACTAAACATATATTTTGATGCATTTCTTCAAACCAGGATCTACGGGACTTATGCACGCTAATAACAAAATCATCTTATGTTTAGCGGTTTGAAGTTTGAGTTCTTCAGAGCATAAACCATCGATAATAAATTATCGATGGTTTATGCTTTACGTTCACATAAAGCGTATGCTTCGATTGTATTTCTAAAGAGAGAGGTAAATTAGGTGTTGGATTTAGGAGATGAAGAAGCTCTAGCTGCATTTGAAGAACTGAAGAAAGCTCTTAATTCAACTCCAATCTTGGTTAAGTTCGATTGAAATAAACAATTTATGCTATATATGAATGCTTCAAATATAGCAATAGGATGTACTTTAAATCAATCTGATGTTGAAAGTAGAGATCATCTTATTGCATATGCTAGTCTACAAATGGTCAAGGTAGAGAGAAATTATTCTATGACAAAGAGAGAAGGATTAGCACTGATATATGCTCTGAGAAAATTTTGACATTATCTCATAGTCGGCAAATTCACTATCATTATCGATCATAAGGCATTGAAGTACATCTTCAATTAACTTATGGTAGAAGAATGATTAGCAAGATGGAAGTTCTTATTGTCAAAGTACGACTATGAGATATGCAATCGATCAAGGAAGAAGTACGCAAATGCAGATTTGCTATCTAGAGCTTACGATGGTGATGGAGAGAAGCTGGTGGATGCACCTTTCCTGACGAAGATTTGATGGTTTTGATGAGCAAGTCTATTATAGAATATTGAAAAAAAATTGAAATTTTGTTATCGAGGATAACAAAACCGGATGCGGATCAAAGAGCATAAGGCTTTGATGAAGCGAAATCAACCCTACACAATGATGGAAGGAGTGTTATTTTATGAAGGAGTTGATGGATTCTTGAGAAGAGCTACGAGCAAGAAAGAATCTCTACGATTCATGAAAGAATTTCATGACGATCTAATAGGACATTTTGCAGGCAAATCGACAACTCATAAGATAGTTGACGTGTGATATCATTGGAAGGAGATGTTTAGAGATTGCTTGACGTATTGTAAAAGATGTGATGTTTGTCAAGCTTTCGCTATCAAATCTAATGTTTCTACTCCTTTTAGGTCTATTTCACTTCTTGGACCTTTTGAGAAATGGAGAATAGATTTTGTTGGATCTTTGAATTGCACCCCTCGCAACAATAAGTATACTGTTGTAGCCACCGATTACCTTACAAAGTGGATAGAAGCTAGACCCCTTGTGGCTATTGGAGAAATTGAGATGGGTAGATTTCTCTATGAACGGATCATTATTAGGTTTGGATGTCCCTTGGAGTTAGTTTCTGATAAGGTTCAAGAATTTGTGAGCGGTATGACTATTACTATGTGCACACACTTTTTCATTTTTCAAAGGGTTACTACTTCATATAAACCTAGTTCAAACGGTTTGGTAAAGAGGACAAACTTTACTTTGTGTCAAATGTTAGCAAAGGATGCTAACATGGAAAGGGTCAAACACAACTAGAACAAACGTCTTCATGCAGTTTTATGAGAGTACAACAATGAAGACGTCTACAAGATATTCTCTTTTCAAGATGGTGTATGGGTTGAAATCCAAATTACAAATCTAGTTCGACAATAAGGTCTTGTCACACCACAAGTATCTCATTATTTATGTGTTTTTTATATTATTTTTCTTAGGTATGACTATCTTATTTGTTACTCTAGTTAGAAGATCCAAATCTAGAGTTATCAAAACTAGTCATAACTACCTTAGATAGTTATAACTAAGTTGAAGAAACTATTAGAGATTTCATTATGGTACTACGTGACAAGTGCAAAGCTTCAAATATGCTTCTCAAAAAGTATGTGACTTCGTTGGCCATCGGTGATTGGATGCATGACAAAAGTCATACACAAATATTTGAATATGTTCCTCAAAAGACATGTTAGTTTGTTGTCATCTTCCTACTTGATAGTACGGAAAGTTAACACTTTGGAAAGCTGAAATAGGAGAATCTCTTACTTTAGTAAAGTGGAACAAGTAATGTGTGTGATATTCTTAAAGATCTCATGTGAATGGTATGTGTCTATCATTCCACGTAGATACCAGTGGTCATTTCTCAAGTTTTTATTACATGAGAGGTAGAAGTCACACAAGAAATGAGTAAACAAAGAGCAACGGCTATAGGTTCACACCTTCTAAGCTGAATATGAGGGATAAACTTGAAAGTAAGACAAGCACCTAGGGGTGGGTTTTTATCAATCAAGTTCATCCAAGTTCCAAAGATTATTTTGGTGTTGCAGAGACCTTCTCGAGAATCATTTACGGAGTGTGAGATCTCGTTCTCCTTTCTAGATTTCACAGCAACTCCTTCCTCTTTCTCTCTTTTCAAGCGAAAGATAAAAAAATATATATTACAAGACAAAAAGTCTATTTATTTTTCACAATCGACGTGTAGCTCACGAAAAGCAACAAAGGTCAAGTCTGTATCTCGACTTTAGCTCTGTGTTTTAGTCTTGGTTTCTTTTAATTTTTGCTTCGAGAATTTTGGAGATTTATTGACAGATTTTATCTTCACAATAAAGTTTTATTAACAAGAACATTAACGATTTAACCACTAAATTTCTTCTTGCGTAGACAGTGAACCAACCAAAATGAGGTCCTGCTGTTTCTAGAAGATCTGGTTTTAATCAAAACTATCCTAGAGATTTATACCATGTGATGAGTACCCATTCAGAAATAACAACATAAAGCATTTGTGATTTCTTGGAACCAAACATTATCTTCTCTCTATCCTAAATTACAAGAGAGAAAAAAATTTATTCCACTTCTTGCTTTTATACTTGCAAGAAGCAAAGCAGGTATAAAAGCAAGTTTATACCTGCTGTTATACCTGCAAAGATAGGACACAAGTTTACTCAAGAGACACTCGAGCAGCTCCAGATAGGAGGGGGTGGCTTCTTGACTGAAGAGGAGAAACAAGCTTTTGAACAGATGATAGTTAGCCATGGTAAGGCATTTTCTTTCTCGACTGAGGAGATAGATTGTGTGGATCCTAGTGTGATAGCTCCGATGGTTATCTTCATTGTTCCTCACGTACCTTGGGACTTGAAGCCGATTCCAGTCCCTCATGCCTTGCTACCGAAGGTGATTGAGTTATTGAAGGAGAGGATGCGGATGGGTATTCTTGAACCATCTATTTAGTTTTGCTTTATTATATGTATTGAGACATATTTAGCTTTTTTTTGTATATCTGCAGATGAGGAAGCTATTCTCATAGCGAGAATGAATCAACTCCATGAAGCCATAAAAAGGAAAGAGGAAGAGTTTAAGTCCAAAAGTGTTGAACTCGAGCATATGAACTATCAAGTCATGATAGTGAAAGAGGAATTGAGCATGATACGAGCGGCAGAAGAGTTCTATCCTCATCTAGTTGCACCTACTGCAAATCGACGGAAGACCTTAATCCTTGATTTGAATGGTCTTTTGGTCCTAGTGGGAAGATCGAGCATGAGTTGATGCCAGCACGTGAGAGAGGATATGTAGTAGAAACTACATTGGAAGTCGTTTATATGGTACGTGGCGAGACGTGGAGTGAAGTAGTTTTTGGAAATATGTCTAGATAAGTTTCATGTCATCATATGGACTTCTCGGACGGTGTTAAACACGGCCATTTTACTACGTGCTATGGAGGATGCTGATTATTTACCTCCTGGAGTGGCAAGAGCGAAGGTATGAAACTTTTCTTCTTTTGAACTTATTTTCAGATCAACTTGTCAATATCTTTGTTGTGTTATATGTTATATGTTTGATCTAAGATATATATTCTAATACAGATTTCTTACGTTTGTAGGTATGTCATGTTTTTGCTCAAGACATGTGTTTTAAATATAAGACGGTGAGAGAAGCTGGCTTTGGGAACCACTTGTACTTGAAAGATTTTGCAGAGCTTCATCATCGCAACTTGAGCACAAGAGACCTATTGTTGGTGGATGATAGTCTAATGAAAAACTGTACCAATCATCCTTTTAATGCTATACATCCTCCTCCATTTTCTCTTTTCACTATGGATAGTGATAGAGAGTTGTATCTAGAAGCCACTTTGTTGCCTTGACTTCTTCGTTGGGGTGTTATTCTCGAGGCAACACCAACTTATGTAGAGAGCAGATATTCACAGGTTTTTGGTCAAGATCCATTTATAGCCCTTAAAAGCTATTGGACCAATATTACCCAAGAGGAGGTAAATATCGTATAGGGATCTGTTCTTCATAGAGTTTGTATGGATCTCTACCCTAAACTTCGATGAGACATATTCTTCTTTTTTGTTCATCCATTATATGATATTTTTCATATAATGAGACACTCACTCTATATTAATATTATATGAGGAAGTCCATAACTTTACCTTGTAAATAATTATATTTTGTAATACTCATTTTCATTATCCCATGCTAAGCTACACTAGTTTACTAGTTTGTCTTGTGAAGGGTTGTTTGAGCGAAAGCAAAAAAACACAAAAAGAAACGACGGATTATAAATATTACAGAGAGGGTTTGTACTCAAGGCAGAATAAGGGTACTCTTATCCTTTTAGAATGTCAAAATGATAATCAAAAGTCTTTCTCTTACACCAAAAGTTTACTCTACTTAGATAAAACTATAGAGATATGCAAAAATTTTATGCTTGGACGTTATCATAAATGTTACTTAACGTTCTCTGCTCATTTGAGTGAGTAATATTATCCATTTCTTAAATCATTATAAGTATAAAAATATCATCTTATCATAAACAAAATACTTTGCTTACATTCCTACATGTTACATTCCTAAATGTTTCGACACATGCATGTAAAGCTTGTATGTAAGTTCACAACCTGAAGCTCGGAGCATTACACTTATCCAAAAAACTAACTTCTCCCGGTTCAATCTACTTGGCGAAACATGCGTTTCTGAAAAAGAATCCAATTTTGATTGGAGCCGAGTACACATCATCGATATTCGGCTCTAAGCAATTCTGGATTTTTTTTCACTATACTCGAATTTGGGGATATCGAGAAGATCGGGAGGCTGAGGTAGAGGATGGCTGGGCTTGGGAGAAGCTGTAGGTGAACATCGAGGTTAAGAGCTCGCTATTCCGCGAAACATGCGTTTCTGGAAAAGAATCCAGTAATGATCGGAGCCGAGTAAACATCAGCGATACTCGGCTCCAAGCAATTCTGGATTCTTTTCCACTATACTCGAATTTTAGGATATCGGGAGGCTGAGGTACAGGTTGGCTGGATCTGGGAGAAGCAGTAGGTGGACATCGAGGTTAGGAGGACGACGAATAGTTTTCATGCCGTAGGGATAAAGAACTTCCATGAACCACAAGCAATTACTTGATTTATTTCTTGCACTTCATGTAGAGATTTTGTAAAGCGATCGGAGAACTCGCTACAAAGCTTTTTTAAAGATTAAGGGTTTGGGCGTCCAGACCTCGTGTTTCGTCTCGTGACAGGGCGAAACATTATGTTTCGCCCTGTCACGAGGTGAAACACGAAAAGGTACGAGGACTACTCGTAAAGGTACCCTCGCGACTTAACGTCAGAGGGCAAAACATCATGTTTCGTCCTCTGCAAAGTGTACCCCAACGTCAGAGGGCGAAACATCATGTTTCGCCTCCGAGTAATCATCACGAGGTGAAACACTCTATGTTTCGTCTATATAGTGGACGAAACATTCTCTATTTCGTCCACTGGGTTATGTTCTAGAGGCGAAACATGTATGTCTCGTCTACCGAGTGGGCGAAATATATTTGTTTCGCCTCTCATTAGATATTTTTTTGTATAGGGGGTTCACGATAGGTGACATGAACAGGGAGCAAAGATTACTAGTTTTTCCTCGAAAGCACATGCTTGAGTTCTAAAAATTGCATTGAATTCAACTTTATTATAAAATCGATGAACAATTAACACTTGGTTTGATTTACAATCATCCTACAACTCTTTCAGTTTTCGTAATGCCTCTACTAATTCTAACAATTCTTTTTTCTCTTGGCGTCTGAGCTCTATTACAGCATGCAAATCCCGAGCAATACCTTCTAAGTTATGTTCAGTCTCTTCTGATTTTTCAATCAGTTCCAGTACCCGATAATGTAAACGCTCTATCTCAACAAGCTCCGTAGTATTACCCACTGTAGACATTTCACTTTCTACTGAAGGATAAAATGTCACACTATCCATAGGATCTCTAAGCACAGGCTCAGCAGCCGCTAACTCTATCTGCTGCTGAGAATCAACATATAATTGAGTCGCCACATGTCTCACCTTCCTCGCTACAGCTTTATACTTGACGTGTACTTCCGCTTTCTGATGTAAGCCACACCAACAGACTGCATCCTTCCATCCATTCTCCAGTCTTGGATGAGGACGATATCGCAAGTATGAGATAATCTCCTCATAGACTTCACGAGAATGGATGTGGATCACCACCTTACCTCCCATCTGTTCCATCAACCTATCTACATCATCCAGCCAATGAACAAAAGACTGTACACCTACAAACTCCTCATAAACACCAGAAATCATCTCACCTTCCTTCAGAACTCCTGTACAACGCAGATTTGTTGCACATCTCTCCATCAGCCTTTTGTTCTTCTCAGTCAAATCGTCTACTCGCGTAAACTCACTCCAATCATCAGAACTGAAAGTCATCAAACCAGATTTTCAACTATATACAGTGCAACTACTTTCTGAATCTTGAGCAGCCTCTCCATCAGCCTCCTGTGATCCCTCAGGCTGCTCAAGCGAGATCATAGTAGCAGTAGATCCTTCACTCTCGCTATCCCATCCTACGAGAGTGGTTTTTGAAAACCCTTACTCCTACAGATAGGAGAATCCCTCAAGGTCTGCCAGTTTCGTTCGTGGTTCGTACTAGCGGTCAGAAACTGCACAGAACGTCTATCATCTGGACTACGGATCCTGAGATCCGTCATCCATTACCTTGGTCTCCATTCGAACTGCAGTGATATAAGACTGACTAAGAATAACAAGATATGAAGCAGAAGACTGCACGAAGAAATGTTGATCCACATCCACATCACATATCTTCATCTTCACGTTAGGACAAGCGTCGTATAACTCACCCTTCTGGTTGTTTGCAGCTCGTAGCACCCAACCGTGGTTCAGTTCGATAGACCACTGACCTCTCTTGTACACCTCCCGTGACATGATGTTGATCTCAGATCCGTGATCAACTAAAGCAGCAACGGGTTCAGCCAAACTTCCAAGAACTCGTGTAGCAGTTGTAGCACGAGCCCAATGTCTCCTTCTGAAATCACTATCAGTAGCTGGACTCTCCTCGCCAGCTTCCTCATCATCAAACTCAATAGTGTTGGTACCAGCAACCAACGCTTCTTGCTGGTATCCCTTGTCATCAGCTTCCTGAAAATGCACCTTTCCAAACTCTGCATCATTCAGAGAAGTTCCTACCACAACTATCATTTGGCTTTCCACTTGTTCAGACATCACCTGTCTCTTGCGCTTAATGATGTCGATGATCAGTTCGTGAAACTCCCTCTTTGCAATACCAAGAACTTCCCGAAGAGAAAACTCGATTCGCGCATCTAGTATCCTCTGCTCCAAGATGCTCTTCAGATCAGTAAAAGTTTCAATATCAGCTGCCAACTTGTAAGCCGGCCCCTTCTCCTTCTCTTGGGCAGTAAACCGCTTACCAGCAGTCGTTGGCTCTTGCTGGGATCTCTGCACATCCTCCATAGGACCTGGTGCAGGTGGAGGAGCTACAGAAGTAGACGGGATGTCCTCAGGAAGAGCCGCTCGTCTCCTTGTGACTCTCCGTCTATTCTCAGTCTCCTCAGGAACTCCAGTATCAAGTTCAGAGGCTTCTCGTCGTCTCTTTTCCTCCACAGAAGCATCTTGCCAATGAACGTGTCTATCTACATCCAAGAATGCTCTGATAGAAGCAGCATCTACAAGATCTCCCCATCCTGTGACCCTACGAATAGACTCGGCTCCTCTCTTCAGTATCTCAGAAGGAACTGGAGCCACACTTTTCTCAGCAGTCCTATCTAGCAATGTAAGACTAGAAGAGACCTCAATATGCCCAGCATATACATCAAAATTTACGAGCGGTGCCATTAACGCGGTTGCTGTTGCAGCCGCAACAATCTGAGGTAGACTCCTCATGCCTCCTCGTCCAAACTGCGTGCTCAACGGCTCTCCAGTAGAAGAAAGGTGCAGCCTATCGTTTTGATAGCGAACCACACCATCTCGCAAAGCAGCTGTGAGCTCTTGACAGTCTCCTCGGAAATGATCAGGACTGTCACACCAAATACATCTACGAACCGGAGCTCCTCCTAGACGTGCAGCAGCAGGCGCCGGTGGTTGCTCTCTCTGCAATCCAGCTAACTCTATCTTCAGCTCTCGCATCTGCTGAATTAGGTCTTCAATCTGGTTCTGTTGACCATGGTTCTCCGCAGGTCTCTGAACAGGTGCCCTTTGTGCCGGAGCTGGCACAACTGGCATCAAAGGAACTGCAGCTGGAACAACAGGTCTGGGAGCAGGGGCCAAAGGCTGCTGTACTTGAGGAGCAGCATAAAGTGGAGTGATCACTTCTGCAAGCGGACGTCTTCTCACAACCACTCTTCCCTTCCTCTGTCTTGTCAGTACAGCCTTAGCATCCTCAACTCTCCCCCAATCTATATCACCTCCCTCAGCAGATCGATCGGCCAACATAAAACACAACCGATCTGCCGTAGCATCATCGATAGCTTGCAGGAAAAGCTCTGTTCTCCTAGCATCTAGGGTTATTCGCTCTAGAGTTGAAAGTTGCCGATATCTCGGATCAAACTCTCTCAGCAACTCACTCAGGCTCATCATACGACCAGGTTGATGCTCAACCCAGTCTAGAAATGTCCTTCTACTAACTCTCTCTGAATCCTCCTCAAGAAACTCCTCTCGAAGAGATCGCTCAAAACTCATCCAGATTCCAAGATTTCTTCTCTGTACATCCTTAACTTGGTCCCGCAACTCAGGAATGACAGCTAACTCAAAACTTGCTATCATCTCAGCATCAGTAACCCTAACCAGCTCCATCTCTCCTCTATACTCACGCAGATATCTAGAAATATCTCTCCCTTCAAACCTTCCACACCTATTCACTATCGCTTGCAAAGCCTTGGTGGATTTTAACTCACCCCCTCCAACGATCGGATGCTGTTGGACCAAGGCCGCAAGCGTCTTCAGAATCTCAACCGTTATCCATACCAGGTACAGAGGTCGCTGCAGTCACATGTGCTACAGAAGGTGCTGCAGTAGACGTAGATGCAGCAGCCGGAGAAGTAGCAGTCTCTTGCGATCCATCTTCTCTCCTTGTAGTAAACTCAACCTCCTCAATCAATCACCCAAAGAGCTCTCAGTGGAAGCACCAGATGTAGAGTTGAGAGTTTTTCTTGGGAAGGACGGAACCTTCTAGCTGTGGTATGATCGTGAAGGCTGTGGGAAGACTACTTGGGGAAGTGCTAGGCTTCAGGCTATGGTTGTTTACTATACAGAGATAGACTTCAGGTCATAAGGAGCACTATAAACCTTCACACATGTCAAATGGATCCTCCAGTATGTTCAAGAAGTGAAAATCAGATCAGACTAACAGTAATAAGTTATGACAGTGAACTTTAACAGTCAAGAATCAGAAACATAAGATGGTTTAGGCTTCAGAACTCCTCCTACATGTAAATGAGGTCCTACTGGATACACATATGAAGTTTAAGCTTGAGATCAGTTTAGAGCACCGAGATATGGGTAGAAACTTTCTGAACAGAGAAATTACGGTAATTTCTGGTACCCAGATAGCTATTTCGACCTATAACAGGAAATTGGCTCGATCAACTTCAAAGTTTCTTACAGGATTTGCAGTACACAGCTTGCTGAACACTCCTGTGAAGTTGGGTCTCCTGATTGTACACAGAACTCCAGATCTCGTTCTCTGAAGTTGCTGCTCTAGATTGCGAGCTTTTCAGACCCCCTCAGTTTCAGCGGCTGCCCTGAATTACTCAGTAACTCAAATCGCTTGAAACTTTTTGGGCAGTCGTAGCCCTGCTGACAGTGAACGCAACCACGAAGGTTTGAAGCGATTTCCTCGATTCTGCTGCAATTGACACTCAAAACTCCAAAATGAACAAAAGTGAAGCAATTTTGGCACAATCCGAACTTCAATTGAGCATAACTCTTTGTTTATTGATCCAAATCGATCAAGAATTTCACTGACAGTGCTTGGCTCGACGAGCTCTATCTCCGTGTGCTCTCAAATTTTGCAGTACCCTCACCAATTGCTCGAAATCTACTCTAGAGCTCTGTTTCTAAACTTAGAGTTTTACAAAAGATAAAAATGGACCAATGGGAGTTCATAGCTCCACTTGACTGTCCTTTTGTGCCTTAAACTACCTGGTAACTTATTTATACTCATAGGCTACCACGTCAAGCCCCCTAGAGTGCCAGCGTAAAACTTAAACTATCTAAAACGACACGCAGCCCCGAAAAATAACTTAAATCAGCTAGAAAGCGTGCATGGACGACACGCAAATACAACCCATGAGCTTAAGCCCTATCAACATGGTAATCAACCTACTAAGACTCAAAATATATAACATCTTCCAAAAATGGACTTCTAGGTCTTAACTTCACTCAGAGAGACTAACGCCTGACAGAGAAGTGAATCATTTACTATGTGAAATGATTCACATCACGACAACGGAGACGATGCAACTCAACAAATTGAGATGGCTCAACTACAACAGAAGAAGAGCTATGACAAGCGTTTGGCGAAGAGAAAAATGAAGTTACAGCCATTTTAGAAAGGTGAGTGGGTGATGTTATGAGATGCGATTATGTACAAGTGAGTTCAAAGGAAGTTTCTACGTTGATATTTTGGGCCTTTCATCATCTCCAAAGTGTGGAGTAATGACACCTATGATCTTCAAGAAAAGAGCGATACGTTCTTCACCGAGTGAACCACGACAAACTGAAGAAGCTTTATGAACGTGATATTTCACAACACAAGTATCCCATTAATTGTGTATTTGTTTATATGAATTTTGTTAGGTATGACTATCTTATAGGTTACTCTAGTTCAAAGATCCAAATCTAGAGTTATCAAAACTAGGCATAACTAGCTGAGATAGTTATAACTAAGTTGAGAAAACTATTAAAGGTTCCACTATGGCACTATGTGACAAGTGCGGAGCTCTAAATATGCTTCTCAAAGTATGTAACTTCGTTGATCATCGCTGATTGGATGCATGACGAAAAGTCATGCAGAAAGATGCTCCTCAAAGGACATATAAGTTTGTGTCGTCTTCCTATTGGATAGTATGGAAAGTTAACACTTTGGAAAAGCTAAAGTAGAAAAATCTCTTACTTTAGTAAAGTAGAACAAGTAATGTGTGTGTTATTCTTAAAGCTTAGTAGTCTTTAGAAGTTTTACTATTATGGATCGTACTACCATGAGATAATGTAACTTAGTGAAAGTTACCACGATAAGAAGTTGTAGAATATATAAGGAGGAGTTGAGAGGATGGAAGACACTCTCATTTTTCTTTCTATGAGTAAAGTGAGTATTGGAGACCTTGGGAGTCTTTGAGTATCATGCGATGCGACGTTGAGAGTGGGATTAGAACCTATTTGCAGGAACGCTATTACGGAGAACGATGTGATCATACAAGTCAGAGAGTTGAGTAAAGTGAGCATGAGTGTAACTAAATCTTTGTAATTATGGTGCATTACTCATCCTAGTCATTTGAGGTATCCTTGGGTGAGAGACAGATCTGCTTACAGAACTTTGTCCATGCTGCGGGGTTCAAAAGGTTTATGTTGCTAGACATAATCGTCCAATCCGCTCCGTTAGTTTCAAAAGTTTGACACATGTCTCTAGTAGCTTCGGCATCAGTAAGAGAGCTTTCTCTGAGCTAGACTTGAGTCTTTCAATAAACATACATATCTTGATCTCCTCAGTCCACTTAGAGAACGAATCCAACTTAGCACTGAACTCGCGTACATAAGCACTTAAGGTCCATATATGCTTCAACCTAACTAACTCGACATCATCTCGAATCCTTTGATACTCAAGAGTGAATAGTCTCGTGAGCAACTCCTTGAACTCCTTCCAACCAAACATTGAGACGATCAAGGCATGCTCGTCTCTATATGCAGCCCACCAAAGAAGCGCATGGTTCTTTAAGAATGTAATTGTCGCTCTCACTTTGTCTAACTCCTTAGCCTATTGCGTCTCAAAGTATAGGTCCAACTCAGTTAAGAAATCCTTAAACCTTACGAGCTCGTCCTATAGCTGAAAACGAGATCGACATATTTGTCTTACAAAGCTTCTTGGTAGACAAAAAACTCCCCTTGCTCGACGATACGTTTAACCCTAGAGGTCATGCCCTCTTGCATGATCTTCATCATCTTGATGAGCTCTACATACAAAGCTCTTTGACTCCCCACGCTTGAATCGTTGGGCACCGTTGGCAAAACTCCATCTTGTTGTACAAGTGCCGCAGTTGATACCGGGCTTTTTCGACATTCGGGCGAAGGTTGTCGGTTATCATCTCTTGACTACATCTCAAGGCTAACTCGAGTCGATCTAATCTGATGTCACCCATCACTCGTTTCTTAGACTTCCTCTTAGAACTCTGTCATACGTCGAGCATTGCTCCAATCGTTCACCTAGAAACGTTGATCTCTTTTGTATCTCGCGTCTCTTCTCAAACGTCTAGTCTTTAGCCGTTACCTCGAGTTCTCTCTCACCAAAACATTTGACTCTAATACCACTTTTTGTGCACCTATCGGCTTGTTGCGCAAGCGGGAGCTCCTACTCACTAGATCATGAAACTCATAATGCTAACATGTAAACTTAGCGTTCATGCACCACTTATCTTTATCCTATTATGGTCCGGACCGGAGCCGAACCGTCTCCTTAACTCTCAAGCTCAACATGCCATAAGTCCCGACCTAGACCCGGCTAGGCCAATCTCAAAACATGCAAGTCACAAAGTGACTTGGAGCGGAATTTTCATAAAGTCTAGAGTCATAAACAGTACCTCCAGCACACCTAGAGACCCAACCGCTCGTGATGTTCATCGAGATTCAAGCTCTTGAACGGTGGTCGAATCCGCCGTCTTGTTCTCTAGTCTTGCCCTAGCCCTTGGATTGTTCCCAAGTCTAGTCATCCACGTCGGGACCTAACGCGCCTTGGTACTGGTCTAATCATCACCTCATGCCCCCAAAGTCCGTCAGCCAAACTTGAGATCGGGTGACTCGCCTGCAAAAGAGATGATCAAGTAGCTTGGGTCAAAGTTAATACAGAAGTAGAGGAAATTGGTGTTGCATCGATATACGCATCAAACCATCATACTGTGAGGAAAGAGCTTTGGTGTGAGATCACCAATGCTAATGATAGACGGGAACTGGATAATTCTAAGGGACCTCAATATGGTGGAATACTTGAAGGACAACCTAGGATCCTCACCAATTATACAAGGAGCAGAAAAATGAGCATGGAATGCGTGTGTTTGGACTCATGACATAATCGATGTCAAATTCACTACAATATGTATGGGTCCAGCCTTCACTATACAAGCGTTCATGGGAAGTAGATATGACCCGTCCATGTTAGATAGAGTCTACTTGACCAACAAGGCAGAATGGATCCATGAAGTAGAAAGGATAGAACACCTCCATGATCAAATATCCTTGTCTTGATGTGTATCAAACTAATAGAAGGACAAGAAAGAAAGAAGTGGAAGGCACACCTAAAACTAGATCATAACATTCTAGGCACAAAAGAAGTGAAGGAAGAAATCAAGACACAGTTGGAATCAGTTGGAAGGCACACCCTAAATGTGTTCAAGATTTAGGAAGAAATGCTAGTTGTATGGAAGCAAGTGAGAAAAAGATATGTGGAAATCAGAGGGAAGGCTAACAAAGATAAGATGGCAGAGAAGAACTAGTCAAGGATATGAACAATTGTAGCGAAGAACTATAAAGGAACAACAATGAGAATACGAGGGTCACTGCGAGGAAGACAGAAGAAGCCATGCGGAAAACAGATCACTTGCATGCGATTAGATAGACGAGAAATGATAAGATAAAATGGCTATGGGAAGGGGAGGCACCGCCTAAGTTCTTCTTCACCATGCTTAAGGCAAAACAGAAAAGGGAGGAAATAAGAAATATAATTTTGGAGCAGGAAGAGGTGCTTACGGAGCAAGAGGAAATTGTGAAGTAGGTGAAAATCTTCTAGAAAAATCTCTTCACAGCAGAACTGGAGATGAAGGAAAATAGTAAGGCTAGAAGTCAAGTTATGGGAAGGATCACACACATGTTTTCACCAGCCGATAACCAAACACTAGTGGTGATATCTACTAGAGAAGAGATCAATGAGATAGTATGAATACTATTGTATTGCCTGGGCCCGATGATGTCACGGCAGAAATACACACTCTTTTGGGATACAATAGAAGAAGATAGCATGGTCAAGGAGTTTTGGATAAAGAGGAGACTTTTATCACATGATAGTAAAAGAGTCATTAAATTGTTAGCAAAGGAGGAAGATATAAGAACAATGAAGTTCTGGAGGTCTATAACCCTCATGTTTGTAACTTATAAACTAGTGAGTAAAGTAATTGTAAACATGCTTAAAATGATACTCCCTAGGATCATAGATTCATAGCAAACTGGCTTTGTAGTCAATATGAAGATTATAGATAAAATCTTAGGCCTTGAAGTTAGAGGAAAGTGCACCATTTTTGAAACTCAATTTTCTAAAGGCATACGACAGATTGGAACAAAAATATATGTGAGATATGGTCAGTGCGCTCAGGCTAGAAGAAAATATTATTAGTCTCCTAAAAGGGACAGTACTAGATGGCACATCTATTGTAGAAGTGAATGAGGAGTATACTCAGCTTGTGGCACTAGAGAGAGAAGTCAAGGGTGCCCATTGGCACCCTTGCTTTTTGCACTTAGTTCACAACCTTTCATGAATATTTGCATGGAAGCGGAACGGAAAGAAGAGATAGAGGCATCAATACTGACATAGATAAGGGCATAACACACCAGCTTTTTGCAGAAGACATGAGGATCTTCATCACTACCGAGAAGAGATGCTTCGAAAAAATGCAGAGCATCATTGTTACATTTGAGCTAGCAGAACATAAACTGCAAAATTGCAAAGGAAAATAAGCGTTTCAAGTACATGGAAGTCTTTATAGGAAGGAATCTAGATGAAAGAGCTATTGTTGCAGAAGTAAAACAGAAATTCTTCAAAAGACATACTCATTCGTCAAATGCTTTCGTGGCAAAAAAAAGTTGTACTTCTCCAACACGTGTTAGCAGTCATCCTCATCTACAACATGGTGATCTATGTTGTATCGACATACAATATGGTTGACTTGTAGCAAATATGTAGGCAATTTCTCTAGGGATGGGTGGAGGAAGGGAGAAACAAGTCTGCACTGGTAACGTGAGAACACTTCCTAAGCGACAAGAAGAATGGAGGATTGGGATGACGAGGCTTCAGGCATAAAGCGATGGTACTGCAACTCAAAGGATAACAACTATACTTGAAAGGAGAAATGTCGAGTGAGTTCAACCTCATCTACAACATGGCAATGAATGAGTAGTACGAAATTGACGAGAAGTTGGTCACTTGGCAACAACGAATGGTACAAGCTTATCGAGAATTTAGAAAAGCCATATACAATCCACAATAGGTGGAGAGGGGGTGGAGATGAGCAGACATGGAATGCATGCTGGAAGGAGATATGGAGTAAGAGCTTGCGTTCAAATCAAAACTCTAGTGTTGGAAGCTCCTACGACGTGATTTCTTCACGAATTCTAAAGCTAGGAAGATGAAGATGCAAAATGGTGTTTGTCTGAGATGTCAAACCGAAGAGGACGATTTTGAGCACTGCTTCCGAACTGCATCAACCTCTAGGAGAGATTGGATGTTTTCATGAGGTTGATTATGAGGATTAAAGATGAAGATATGGATAAGTGCAATCATTCCGGGATGATCACACACAACTTTGATACTTGCACCGGAGTCAAGTTGTTAAAGGCAAGTCAGAACAGACCCCGAGAAGGTGGTTCGGTCATGAAACTAAGTGCTTGTATGTTGCTAGAACGTGAAGAAAGCCAAATTCTGGAAGCCCCTTGCAACATCACTTCTTAGGATGCAGATTTGAACCTAACACTAGATCTCAGGTTCGAATGAATAATGAGTGAAAACATTAGATGAGGACAAATAGTCAACAACACCTATGCCATGCGGCAATAGATTTCAGTCTGTCCTCTCCTACATTTAGCAAAGTGCTGTACAAATGAAGTCTTCCATCGGCAATCTCGACTTGAACTCCAAAGCAGAACTTAAAGAGACAGAAGTGTACTAGTTATCCCATCCATCGACAAAACTAATTAACACGCTATTCTAAAAGATTTTCGCAGGACGCTGAAAAAGCAAAGAACGAAGAAAGGGCACACGGGGTTCAGACATTGCTTCTTTAGATCTAAAAAAGAGAAGCTATAGAAACAGTTAACTACGCTTGCAATGGAATTGCAAGGCTAGGCATAAGTCATTTATCCGGATCTAATTCATTCATTCTTCTTTCTAGGTTTCACAGTAACTCCTTCCGCTTTGTCTCTTCTTAAACGTTGCTCAATAAGAAAAATATATTACACGACAAAAAGTCCCTTCTTCTTCTCTTTTCAGAATCGACGTGTAGCTATGCTCACAAAAAGTAACAAAGATAAGTCCTTGTCACGAGTTTAGCTCCATGTTTTACTGGTGGTTTTTTTTAATTTTTGATTCGACAACTTTGGAGATTTATTGAAAGATTTTATCCTCCCAAGAAAATTTTATTAACAAAAACATTTACGGTTTAACCACTACATTTCTTCTTCTGCAGACAGTGAACCCACAGAAGTGAGGTCCTGCTGGTTACCAGTTCCTAGAAGAATCAGGTTTAAATGAAAACTATCCTACAGATTTACACCATGTGATTTATATCACAACTAATTGTTGAGTATCCATTCAGAAATAACGAAACAAAGCATTTGTGATTTCTTGGAACCAAACATTATCTTCTCTCTATCCTAAATTACAAGGAGAGAAAAAAGAAATATTCCACTTTTTTGCTTCTATACCTCCAATGGGGTTTAACAGAAAAACTAACAACACATTTCCCATGATATTATTACTAATAATTGTGAAAGATTTAACCAACACTGACTCTAATATCTTTTTATCATGACAAATACGTGTCAACGGCTGCTAGGTCGACCTTATTTCAAGACATGAAATCTCCATGAGGGTCGCATACAACAAAACCTTTGACGGCGTCTACATACGTTCAAACTGACGGTCGGCTGGCAAGGGCGCTTTGTAGCGCTGTATACAGCAGTGTCGACGACTGAGGGTCGGCTGGCAAGGGCGCTCTGTAACGCTGTCTACAGCAGTATCTCGTCCATAGTACATAGTAATGAACGAGATAATCACCGGCCATTCGTGACTCACGGTGGTTGGGTTTCGTTTGGCGCGGAAAAGTCTGAACGTTGTACTCCACAAGACGAACAAATTATGAAACCCAATTTGAAACCATAATTTAGTGAGCTTCAGGAGCTAAACCTTGAAACAAGTCTCATTCCATCACGCGTCTAAAATCTCTGACGATATTGCACATTCGACATCATAGACGTTTTACGCATCTAAAACCTGTAACGTCTGGACATTGTCTGAAATGCAACGTGGACCTCCATTGGCTGGAAGTAGCTCCATTTTTACTCTCACTGCTGCTGCACCATCGTCATCTCTGCGGAGTCTGCAGACTGAACTGTTGTTGATTGATTGTGCTGGGCACTGTGCACTGTGCACTCATCGATACCTTGAACAGTGAGTCAATCGAGCGGGAGGCTAAAAGATAGACGCTCAACCTCCACGTCCTGAAGCCTCCTTTCAGATTGACTGCTTTACTGCACTCGGGATTACTAGCAATACCCAGTCGTTGATGATCTCAAAGGTTCAAAGTACTAACAGATTTTAGATGCGTAAGGTGTCTCAACGGACAATGTCCAGTCGTTACAGCGGTTAAATGCCTAAAACGTCTATCATCTCAAATGTTAAAATACAAACTATAGGTATAAATGCTTAATAAGATATTTGCTTATCACAAGCTCTGTCTATTGTTGGTAGCACATTTTATATCGTGGAGGGTATTCGTACGACATTAGCCAGCATTGTTGAATGTGAAAGAAGAGTGGTCAGTATTTCGTCGTGCAGAGTATCGTGAAGGATATTCGTTGACATTAGCTAGCATTGTTGAATGTGAAAGAAGAGTAGTCAGTATTTCGTCGTGCAGAGTTGGTGTACTTAGGGAGCGGTATCGAGTGTGAAATTAAGCAGATTGAGCGGTTCTAACGACTCATTTCGATTTTAGCACTGGATTTATAGTTTGAGGCAGCCATATATTAGTACTGTGAAGGACCTCGGATAACATCGAGTTAACATGGCTTCTGTGGGTTCTCTGGCTGCATCTGCAGCAAAACTGTGGTTGGTAGTATTCAGCATAGCTGAGTTCGTGAGTTCCACTGTATGTCCCCTAAGAGGCGTAGACGACAGTGATGAAGAGTTGGTGTATGTTCCCTGCCAAGCAAAATCTACTATGCAATGGGAAGCAAAGGCGAAAGTGATAACGAGGAGATCGCTTTCCAAGTCAAAGTCTGAGATCGAGAAAGAAGAAGATCATTGTGAAGTTATCCGCCTGAGAGAATACAGAAATCCCGTCCATGACGGAGGAGATACTCAGTCGTCGACAGACATGAGTTATCTAGTTCCTTTTTCTCAAGCAAAAGAGGAGATATCAGTTAACAGGAAGCTTACAGATTTGGCTGTAAATCCTCTACCCTCTTTGGAACTTAATCACTATCCGATCCTTACAGCGGGCTATGAGGAATTGGAGGAGAAATACACTGAGAACACAGATATTTCAGAGCAGTCCACGGTGAAGAAAGACCTTTCCAGCATCAATTTACGAATCGATAGGCGGTACGATGCCAGAACTGAAGAATGTACGATATTCGACATCCTCAAATTATGCTGTATTCTCCTGCTAGAAGGTCTCCTACTTTTGAGAGTTGTGGTTATGCAGATGTTACATTGTTACATTATGGAGGTGGAACATGTAGCGAAAACGATAGGGAATTTGATTTGCTGGAGAATACTCAGCAACTTCAAAATTCTAGTTCTTTCAGATTATGTTAAATGAATACATGTTTCGCATTCTCATTGGATTTTTCAATCGATGTTCATATCAAGCTGAGAGTTGATTCAAGCTTTTACGGATCTCGAAATCTTGTGTGGATCATGTGGATGTATGTTGGGAGTTGGACTATATCTGCTTGATTTATGTTCCCTTGCACAAACGATAGCTGGAAGGTGATTCCTGTCTAAAACGATTCTCCATTACAAAATCAATCATCATTTTGGACATCGTTTCTATCCCATTTGTTCTTACGGTCCTCGGCTGAGCAAGTTGATTTCTGGGAGTTGGTCCCTTGGAGGTTAGCGCAGTGGTCAGTTACCTCATGCGAACCTGACAACGCTTCCAAAAGAATTTTCTGAGATGAAATGTGCTCAGTTTGAAGGTCTTTCAGCACAGGATCTGGAGCTGACCGCTGCTATTAACTCTGAGTACCTTTCTGATGCTCTCGTTTGCTGGGGACTGGAAACGTGTCTCTATTTCTAACGCTATTATTATAAGTAAGATTGGAACACTTTATGGACGCCCAAAGATCAGAGCTTCAGTCCCTACATCGATATGCTTATCTGAAATTCCTGCTACGGTAACTGAACAATTCCACATACTTTGCAGAAGTCCAGAAGCTTGCAGTTACGACTACGAAGTTTCTTGATACATGGAAGATTGGGTAAACGAATACATTGACTTAGTTGAGCTTAGAATGGTGATGCGTTGGTGAATGCTACTCGGACTCCGTTCTAGCGAAGTTTTTCTGTTGATGAGGCCTGACTTGCTGTCAGTTAAGGTCCGGCTATACACTTATATCCTCTGGGAGGTGGATCTTGTTTCTGCCCGGCCCTTCTGTCTTGGCACTTTAGGCAAATTAATAGATTTACTTAGTGCAGAGTTCTCGACTATTGAGGCAATTAAGACTAGTACATGATCCTGACTTGCCCATTTCTGGCTAGCTTACCAAGGTCGCTTACTTTTTGAGGTTCTAGACACATGACATATCTTGCGGAATCGATACTCAAGCCTCATCTCACAGAGAGCATTGAGAAAAGTTCCATAAGGCATAAGTACATCCCTTTGCATTCAATACTCCTGTAGGAGTTTCACGCATTGTGTACTTGCTGGAATGACATATTCTCAGTACGATTTCATTTCGTAATCTCATTCCTGTCTGGTCAAGCCGGTGGGTTTCTAAAATTGTTATTGTTTATCTGACCAAATCTTCTATCGAGAATCTCAGTGAAGGATATATCGTTGCCAGCATCGAGAGCTGCTGTTGGGAAAATGGTTTGGAAGAGATTCCGTGCAGATCTGTCGGTGTTTCTCATGCAAGTTACTTTAGAGGTAGGTATTGCGGAGTGGAAACAGGGGCGTGGAGTAGCGCGAGTTCGATCTCATGGTTGTTCTGTTATCGGGTGTACCTAATAAGTTAGAAATGGTCAGTCTTACTAGACATTATGAACTTCAGAACTGTATGTGGTTAGGAGGAACCTGAATGAACGTTCTGGACTATGTGGAAATCTGCATCTACCCATATTCTCCAGGACTGATCGATCATCTGAGCATGAGCATGGTCACGCAGGAATTTGTTCTTCTCTACTTGATGATGAAGAAAACTCTGGTGCCTTTGGCTTGCAACTACAAATGTATAAAACTACCCCTCTTCTATAAAACTTTACATATATATGTAACAATCACAGCAAGATGCTTTAAATGGATATCTTAAAAGGATTTCTTAGTCAGTTGGTTCGGTTCTTTGACTCCTAATTCAGATGACATCCGTCGAGTATAGGACGTCTTGCTTGGCTTCAAAATGTGGATGTTACCTGGATGATGTTGACTACTTCGTTCTGTAGAATTCTGGTCATTTCAAAAGTGAAGCAAATGGACACTATGGACTGATGTACATTTGCTTGATGATGTACATCAGTCCATAGTGTCCATTTCATTGTGTTGTTGCAGATTTTATTTCCAAGCAAGCAACTCTCCTTCGCCTTATTGACACTGTGAGTAACCGAAACTGATGTACTGAGCAACTTTCCTTTCGCCTTATTTGAAATTGTAAGTAATCAGAACTGATGGAATGTGTTTGATCGCCATTGTAAGGATATCCTAATGAAGATGTTTTACAGTTCGTACTCGATTTCACTGTGCTTCATAATCTCTTAGTGCACGAAAAGCATTATATCCTTACTTGTATTCTTCTCTACTTAACCTAAATCTTCTTCATGATTTCTTGGGTAATTTACTTGATAACACCCCTGAAACCTACTTCTCACTTGTCCCCCCCCCCGTCCCCACTTCACTCGTGGGATCTGGGCGGTCCAGGGAGGCTTGAGGTAAAGTATCGATTCCGCAAGATATGTCATGTGTCTAGGACCTCAACAAGTAAGCGACCTTGGTAAGCTAGCCAAAAATGGGCAGGTCAGGATCTAGTACTAGTCTTAATTGCCTCTATAGCCGACAACTCTGCACTAAGTAAATCTATTAATTTTCCTAAAGTGCCAAGACAGAAGGGGCACAAACAAGATCCACCTCCCAGAGGATGTAAGTGTATAAGCCGCACCTTAAGTGAGGCTCAACAACAAGTCAGGCCTCATCAAAAAGCTCCCTAGAACGGAGTCCGAGGCAAAAGCCCCATACTGATTAGGATGCAACGAAGTAGCATTCCCCGTGATCCTGCTGAGGATAGCCCAGTTTCGTACCGTGGTACAGCTTGTTGGGCAACTTTCCAGTCTCCAGATAGGCAAGTCCATCTCAGCGTTTTCGATCTGTTCATACTCTTCCCGTGCAGTACCTTCTCAAGTGTCTTGAGTGGGTCTCTCCCCATCCGGCTGCAAACGGCACTTCAACTCAACAACGTTCAACGTTTTTTGCTGAAACCCTTCTTTCTTGATCATTTTATAAAGATTTCCATTCCTGCAAAGAATAGATTCAGACAAAAGGAATGAAGCTCTGTAAACAACCCTATTCTGGGAATTCTTTTACTGTGGAGGTTCCTGATCAAATTCTTGTTCAAGGGAAAACTAGTGATGAGAGTAAACATTCTACGCCCATGTTCGGTGATGGATCTTGATGTAGCCTTCTGAAATGCATTAGATCGTTTAGTATGATGCTGAAGAGTTTGGTCAAGGGTGTAAGAAGTTTAGTAAGAAGCTCAGTTCTCCTGGAGGTGTCAAGGGTGTAAAAGTAAACAACGAACTGTACTGATAAGTGGTACTTTCAACCAACGATTTCAACCGATAAGTGGTCCTGTCAATCCGTTCAATGTTTCTCTCAAGAAAGCAGATTGCAAGTAGTCAAATTTGGCTCCAAGAAGCAAGCCTTCTGTTGCTCCTTAGAATTAATATCCCGTCTAACTACAAACATAACCGTCAAGACAGAAATTAAACTGCCTGCTGGATGCTGGAACTACTCCGAGCATGAAGAGAAGGGGTAATCAACCTCCAGCAACAAACCCAACAGTCTTCTACCGCACAAACGCATCACCCATTCTAATCTCAACTAAGTCAATATATTCGTTAGCCCAATCTTCCATGTATCAAGAAACTTCATGGTCGTAACTGCAAGCTTCTGGGCTTCTGGACTTCTGCAAAGTAAGTGGAATTGTACGGTTACCGTAGCAGGAATTTCAGATAAGCATATCGCTGTAAGGACTGAAGCTCTGATCTTTGGACGTCCATAAAGTGTTTCAATCTTACTTATAATAATAGCGTTGGACTTGAAGACAAGTTTCCAGTCCCCAGCAACTGGGAGCATCAGAAAGGTACTCAGAGTTAAGAGCAGCGGTCAGCTGCAGATCCTGTGCTGAAAGGCCTTCAAACTGAGCACATTTCAATCTCAGGAAATACTTTTGAAAGCGTTGTCAGGTTCCCATGAGGTAACTGACCACTGCGATAACCTCCAGGGGACCTACCTCCAGGGGACCTACCTCCCAGAAATCAACTTGCTCAGCGAGGACCATAAGAATAAATGGGACAGAAACGATGTCCAGACTGATGGTTGATTTTGTAACTGAGGAACTTTTTACACAGAAGAAATCACCTTCCACCTATCGTTTGTGCAAGGGAACATAAATCAAGCAGAGATTCTCCAACTTCCAAAGTACTGATCCACACAAGATTTCGAGATCCGTACAAGCTTGAATCAACTCCCACCTTGATATGAACATCGATTGCAAAGAAATGGAATTTGCGACTAGGAAAGATTTATAGTGACAAAAGGTAAAAACTTTTAATATGAATGCGAAACATGTATTCATTTAACATACTCTGGAAGAACTAGAATTTTGAAGTTGCGGAGTATTCTCCAGCAAACCAAATTCCCTATCATTTTCGCTATATGTTCCACCTCCATAATGTAACAATGTAACATTTGTATAACCACGACTCTCACAAGTAGGAGACCTTCTAGCAGGATAATACAGCATAATTTGAGGATGTCGAATATCGTACAATCGATATTCTCGACATTCGACATCCTCAAATTATGCTATATTATCATGCCTCGACGGTCTGGCATCGTACCGCCTATCGATTCGTAAATTGATGCTGAAAAGGTCTTTCTTCACCGTGGACTCCTCTGAAATATCTGTGTTCTCAGTGTATTTCTCCTCCAATTCTTCATTGCCCGCTGGAAAGATCGGATAGAGATTAAGTTCCAAAGAGGGTAAAGGATTTACAGCTAAATATGTAAGCTTCCTGTCAACTGATATCTCCTCCTTTGTTTGAGAAAAAAGAACTAGATAACTCATGTCTGTCGACGACTGAGTATCTCCTCCGTCATGGAGGGGATTTCCGTATTCTCTCTTGCAGATAACTTCACAATGATCTTCTTCTTCCTCAATCTCAGACTCTGACTTGGAAAGCGATCTCGTCGTTATCACTTTCGCCTTTGCTTTACATTGCATCGTAGATTTTGCTTTGCGGGGAACATACACCAACTCTTCATCGCCGTCGTCTACGCCTCTTAGAGGACATACAGTGAAACTCATGAACTCAGCTATGCTGAATACTACCGACCACAGTTTTGCTGCGGATGCAGCAAGAGAACACACAGAAGCCATGTTAACTCGCTGTTCTCCGGGTTCCCTCACGATATATAGTTGCCTCAAACTATAAATCCAGATCACTGAGTGCTAAAACCGGAATGAGTTATCCGAACCTCTCAATCTGCTTAACTTCGTGCTCGATACTGTCGTTCGAACCGCTCAATCTGCTTAACTTCGCGCTCTTTACCGTCGTTCGAACCGCTTAATCTGCTGAATCAACACTCGATACCGCTCCCTAAGTACTCCAACTCTGCACGAACGAAATTCTCACCACTCTTCTTTCACATTCAAGAATGCTGGCTAATGTCTTGCGAATACCCTCCACGATATAAAACGTGCTACCAACAATAGACAGAGCTTGTGATAAGACAATATCTTATTAAGCATTTATACCTCTAGTTTGTGTTTTAACATTTGAGATGATAGACGTTTTAGGCATCTAACAGCTGTAACGACTGGACATTGTCCTTTGAGGCAACTTACGCATCTAAAATCTGTTAGTACTTTGAACCTTTGAAATCATATCAACGACTGGGTATTGCTAGTTATCCCGAGTGCAAAAGGAGGCTTCAGGAGCGTGGAGGTTGAGCGTCCATCTTTTAGCCTCCCGCTCGATTGACTCACTGTTCAAGGTATCGATGAGTGCACAGTCCCCAGCACGATCAGTCAGCAACAGTTCAGTCTGCAGACTCCGCAGAGATGACGATGATGCAACACCAGTATGAGAGTAAAAATGGAGCTTCTTGCAGCCATGTTCACATTGCATGTCTGGACATTGTCCAGACGTTACAGGCTTTAGATGCGTAAAACGTCTATGATCTTGAATGTTCTCGAGAAACTAACAAAATGGACAATTTCCAGTCGTTACGGCTTTTAATGCGTAAAACATCTATAATCTCAGAGTTCAAAATCGCTACAGAGTTTAGGCGCGTAAGGCGTCTAAACGGAATGAGACTTGTTTCAGGGTTTAGCTCCTGAAGCTCACTAAATTATGGTTTCAAATTGGGTTTCTTACTTTGTTCGTCTTCTGGAATACAACGTTCAGACTTTTCCGAGCCAAACGAAACCCAACCACCGTGAGTCACGAATGGCCGGTGATGATCTCGTTCATTACTAAGTACTATGCACGCGCCCTTGCCAGCCGACCCTCAGTTTGAACGTACTAGACGCCACAAAGGTTTTGTTGTATGCGACCCCAAAGATTTACTTGATCGGACCCCAGAACGAATCGCGGACTTTATCAAACCCCTCTTATAATTCTCTTCTTGATCGGACCCTCAACCTGCAACAGCCCGTAAAACAAGTAACTGTGCCATGTCAGAGTACAGCTCGGATTGTACATGTCATGCTTACAACTGAAGTGTGTGAAATGTTTTCCTGGAAATTTGAACGACAGCATACTGATAACACAGTGAATCAATTTCTCTCTCTATTCGAGGAGAGGTAGACATTCGTCGACTGATACTTCGGAAGAGATTAGAGTGCGACGGGGTCTAGTTAGGAAGTGAGTGCAGACACTTAAACGATGGAGGATGTGCAATCTCCTTGTACTGAAGAGGAGAGATGTCTAGATGGATTATATTTTGAGGATATTGACAGACATGAGTTTACGATGGATGCGCGGACCGATGATGAAAAAGACTTGAGCATACAAGATCAATGGCGTCGACAAATGTCGCAAGCTCGAGTTGATAACCGCGTGTTGCAAGGAAGAACATTAGAGTCATTGCGTGATGCTGCAGACAGATTGAAGTTGGGAGCGGAATTCTCATCCTTCAAAGATTTTGATTTTGCTGTTGATAGCTGGTGTTTCCTTCACAGTAGAGCAAGCCAAAAGACAAAATCGAAAGAGAATTATAAGCTGCGGACATGCAGATGGGGTGGCAAAGCGCGCTGCCGCAAAAGTGTCGAACAGAGAGGAGAGATAAATAGAGCGGCGGAAGGAGATTTTCGCAAAATTCAACCACGCAGCTTTCATGAGTTCTCTCAGAGACAAAGACAACGCCGGCGACGAGATGATCAAGAAGCAAGCTC
Source organism: Asterella californica (assembly GCA_036924285.1). Taxonomy (NCBI): domain Eukaryota; kingdom Viridiplantae; phylum Streptophyta; class Marchantiopsida; order Marchantiales; family Aytoniaceae; genus Asterella; species Asterella californica. The sequence goes on from JAYKYS010000013.1 coordinate 4,312,696, forward strand.
AGTCACACCAACAGCAGATCGAAGGGTGCCGGAAAATGATCGCTGTGGAGAGAAATTACGGTATTTGAGTGCGAGAAGAACCATCTTTTATGGAGGAGGTTCGATCATCGGAGAGGTGTTAAATCAATGCAAATGGAGAATTAGAGCACAAAGAGGAAACTTCAGTGCAAAAATCACTGTCACAGTTTGCAATCTAGAACATACTTGCCCGGCACACATGGCTTATTGACGTGGTCCTACATCAAATTCAAAGTTTCTTGCTACTGTTCGTAATAGAGTGACGATTGATCTACATACACCTATTCGTAACTTGATGGAAGAAATCCGAACATCTTTCAACAAGCGAGCACCTTATAACCAAGTGTGGAGAGGTAGAGAACATTCGCGTGACTGGTTAGAAGGTAACCAAGCCGTCTTGTTTCACTACATTCGATCAGTGTGTAGAAGGCTTAAAGATGTGGACCTTGAGTGTGTAGTAGTTTGAGGAACATGGGAGAATCACCCAACTGTTTTCAGCAGGTTCTTTGTGTGTCCAAGTGCCACCCGCAACGCATATAAGTTTTGTCAGAGAGTGATCTGCTTAGATGCTTGTCACAGTAAGAGCCAAAAATTTCCATCTCAGATTTTTCTAGCCACTGTGCTTGATGACGCAAACGAAGCTATCATCCTGGCATTTGCAGTAGCTCCAAGAGAAGATACCTCGAATTGGACGTGGTTCTGTGGTCTATTGCGTGAGTCGATACATGGGATTTTATCACCCCAAACTGTTATAATCGGTGATCGACAAAAAGATCTTGAAAAAGCCGTTGCTGAAATATTTCCTGACACAAAACATGTGCACTGTGCACAACACATTCGCACCAACGTGCACACACGCTTTGGAAAGGATGCTGAGCAGCCGTTCTTAGCATGTCTTTATGCCAGAACTCGTGAAATGTAAGTTCTTCAAATTTCTTATCGTTATGTTTCAAAATGATTTCTTATCTGCTATCGTTCTATTTGCATGAACCATTTCTGCTTCACTAATGTGGTTACTAATTGGGTTCATTATGTATGAATGCAGGTACGACAGTGTCTTGAGCAAGCTGGCTGATTCTGGAGAAAGAGGCAAACAACTAGGAGAATACTTACGAGATATCGATTCAGCGAGATATTGTAGGTGTGCCTTTCTTTTACCACATTATGAAAAGCTTACTTCTAATGTTGCCGAGAGCATGAACAATGCTCTCGGACAAATCCGATGGAATGCACCTCTTAAGATTCTACTCGATCTTTGGTATTATAGTATGCAGCAATTTACGAAGCGAAGGACACAGCTTCATCACGAGACAAATTTGTTAACGAAATTTGCGAGACTCAGGTTTAATGAGAATGAGCAGGCTGCTGAGGGTTTCCTTTGTCAAATATCGAGCCAAACCGAGACCACGGGTCTTTGTCATAGAACTGGAAAGAGTTATCTTGTGAACATTATGTAACCGGTAGAGATACATGCACCTATTTGGAGTATCAAGAAATGGCTTGGCCATGTGGTCACGTGATAGCATTCGACAGAGAGCTTGGAGAGAGTCTAGTTACACGAGTACACTCAATTTGGTACAGTTCTAGTCTTATTTCAATTTATGATCATTCATTTCTACCTACTATGACAACTGATGATTTAGAACCAGTGTGGACTTGTGGACCACCTCCTACAGCTAAGCGTATCGAGAGACACAGAGTAGTGAGGATAGATAATAATACTCAGTTCTCACAAGCGAGAGCTACCGCTGCAGCTGAAGCAACTGGTGATGCTAACGAGAACGTGGCTGAAGATGGAGAAGCAAATTCTACTGGCGGAGTCACTATTGATGTTGGTTGAGGATGAGAACGAGGTAATCTTCACTGCATCTAGTGCGGATGAAGATGAGGATGAGGTGTAAGTAGTTGAAGTTTTGTGTAGTTTCAGGTAGAGCGTAAGAGTCCTGGAACTCAAGGTCATATCGCTTCAAAACAAGAGTTATTGTTTGACGATTAACGACGTAATGATGTTGGACGATTATTTTAACGATAGACATTGACACATGTTGCTGGTATGCATCGTCTCATGTTTTTGAAAGCATTATCGAGTCGCAGTTTGCCTCCACATTTACGTAGGTCATAGTCAGCATTGCTATTCAAATCTCTAAACTCCATAATTTCTTAGCACGAGTTAGTGGTGGGAGCTTTCCAGATCGGCTTGAAAGCCAAGCCCTACCCACTCTTATCAAAAATTAGCAGCGTCATGCAAGATCAAGATCACACTGAAACTCCCGAGGATATGCATAAAATGTTACAAAGTTTATCATAGCTCTACGGGAATCAAAAAATATGTCAAAACAATGAACATCAGCTGAAAGTTAGTTACCGAGCTATTTGGTATGTGCCTCTTGGACATATCTTCTCGTTGATGAATTTTTAAGGAGGAGAGAGAGTTCGTGGATAGGCATAGTAGAGGAGGACATGAGAGAGTGAAGGGAAAAGAGAGGTGAGAGTGAAGCGAGAGGAGAGAGAGTTCAGGAAGAGAGGGAGGAGAGGAGAGAGTTAAGGGAGAGGAGAGGTTTAAGAGTTCAGGGAGAGGAGAGTTCAAGGAGAGGCGAAGAGATTGCGAAGAGAGGAGAGAGTGAAGAGGAGAGTGCAACGCGGTGCAGCGTGTGTAGAGTGTAAAAGATTTGTTAATTCTTGAGTTGTTTTAAAATCTAAGTTCCTATTCTGAGCGATTTAATCGCTGTGATGAGAACTCGAGGAGTTGACCGAGGTCGAGGCGATGGGAGAGGACGAGGTCGAGGTCGCGATGGAGTCCCGAGAGAGAGGAGAGTACGAAGAGGAGAATCTTGTAAGATATGCATCCATGTCTTCGTTTGAATGAGTGTTGTATTATTTATTAGGGTTAGCGAAACATTCTGTTTCGATGTGATATGCTTGTTAGGGTAGGCGAAACAGACTGTTTTGATGTAGAAAACTTGTAAGGGTTAGTGAAACATATTATTTTGCCGTTTTCTTGTTATTCATAGTGGGCGAAACATATATGTTTCGCCTCTCTGGGCACGGGTACCCCTTCTCCGATTAATACAGTGGACGAAACATCGATGTTTTGTCTCTCCAGGAAGGGGTACCCCTTCCTCGATTAATACAATGGGTGAAACATCGATGTTTCGTCCACTGGAGAGACGAAACATATATGTTTCATCTCTCCAGGAAGGAGTACCCCTTCCTTCGCTTAATACAGTGGGTGAAACATCGATGTTTCGTCCACTGGAGAGACGAAACATATATGTTTCGTCTCTCTGGGAAGAGGTACCCTTCCCCGATTAATACAGTTGGCAAAACATTGATGTTTCACTCACTGTGAGATGTGAGAGGCGAAACATCGATGTTTCATCTCTCTGGGAAGAGGTACCTCTTTCCCGATTATCACAGTGGACGAAACATATATGTTTCGTCTCTGCAGGAAGGGGTACCCCTTCTCCGATTAATACAGTGGGCGAAACATATATATTTCGTCTCTCTGGGAAGGGGTACCCTTCCTCGATTAATACAATGGACGAAACATGGATATTTCGCTCACTGTGAGATGTGAGAGACGAAACATCGATGTTTCGTCTCTCTAGGAAGAGGTACCCCTTCCCTGATTATCACAGTGGACGAAACATATATGTTTCGTTTCTGCAGGAAGGGGTACCCCTTCCCTGATTAATACAGTGGGTGAAACATATATATTTCGCCTCTCTGGGAAGGGGTACCCTTCCCCGATTAATACAGTGGACGAAACATGGATATTTCGCTCACTGTGAGATGTGAGAGACGAAACATCGATGTTTCGTCTCTCTGGGAAGAGGTACCCCTTCCCTGATTATCACAGTGGACGAAACATATATATTTCATCTCTCTGGGAAGGGGTATCTCTTCCCCGATTAATACAGTGGGTGAAATATTGATGATTTTTTATAATATCTTTGTTTCTAGCGGGTGTGGCACTGGAGAGTATGAAGGAGAGACCTTCAGATCCTGCTGTGCAGTCTTCCTCTCCTGGGCAAGATCCTCAATCTTCGCATCATGTTCCTCCTTCGTCAGGTAAACTGTTGATAGTTTAATTTGGTTTAGTTCGAGTTTACTTTTGTTTTGAAACTTTTCAACTTGTTTATTTAATTATAGTTTAGTTTTGCTTTATTATATATATTGAGACATATTTAGCTTTTTTTTGTATATCTGCATATGAGAAAGCTATTCTCATAGCGAGAATGAATCAACTCCATGAAGCCATAAAAAGGAGGAGGAAGAGCTTAAGTCCAAAAGTGTTAAACTCGAGCATATGAACTATCAAGTCATGATAGTGAAAGAGGAATTGAGCACGATACGAGCGGCAGAAGAGTTCTATCCTCATCTAGTTGCACCTACTGCAAATCGACGGAAGACCTTAATCCTTGATTTGAATGGTCTTTTGGTCATAGTGAGAAGAAATGAGCATGAGTCGATGCCAGCACGTGAGAGAGGATATGTAGTAGAAACTACATCGAAGCCGTTTAAATGGTACGTGGCGAGACGTGGAGTGAAGCAGTTTTTGAAAATATGTCTGATAAGTTTCATGTCATCATATGGACTTCTCGGACGGTGTTAAACACGGCCATTTTATTACGTGTTATGGAGGATGTTGATTATTTACCTCCTGGAGTGGCAAGAGCGAAGGTATGAAACTTTTCTTCTTTTGAACTTATTTTCAGATCAACTTGTCAATATCTTTGTTGTGTTATATGTTATATGTTTGATCTAAGATATATATTCTAATACAGATTTCTTACGTTTGTAGGTATGTCATGTTTTTGCTCAAGACATGTGTTTTAAATATAAGACGGTGAGAGAAGCTGCCTTTGGGAACCACTTGTACTTGAAAGATTTTGCAGAGCTTCATCATCGCAACTTGAGCACGAGAGACGTATTGTTGGTGGATGATAGTCTAATGAAAAACTGTACCAATCATCCTTTTAATGGTAAACATCCTCCTCCTTTTTCTCTTTTCACTATAGATAGTGATAGAGAGTTGTATGTAGAAGCCATTTTGTTGCTTTGGCTTCTTCGTTGGGGTGTTAGTCCCGAGGCAACATCAGCTTATGTAGAGAGCAGATATTCACAGATTTTTGGTCAAGATCCATTTATAGCCCTTAAAAGCTATTGGACCAATATTACCCAGGAGGAGGTAAATATCGTATGGAGATCTGTTTCTCATGGACTTTGTATGGATCTCTACCCTAAACTTCGAAGAGACATATTCCTCTTTTTTGTTCATTCATTATATGATATTTTTCATATAATGAGATACTCACTCTATATTAATATTATATGAGGAAGTCCATAACTTAACCTTGTAAATAATTATATTTTGTAATACTCATTTTCATTTCCCACATTATCCCATGCTAAGCTACACTAGTTTACTAGTTTGTCCTGTGAAGGGTTGTTTGAGCGGAAGCAAAAAAACACAAAAAGAAACGACGGATTATAAATATTATAGAGAGGGTTTGTACTCAAGGCAGAATAAGGGTACTCCTACCCTTTTAAAATGTCAAAATGATAATCAAAAGTCTTTCTCTTACACCAAAAGTTTACTCTACTTAGATAAAACTATAGAGATATGCAAAAATTTATGCTTGGACGTTATCATAAATGTTACTTAATGTTCTCTGCTCATTTGAGTGAGTAATATTATCCATTTCTTAAATCATTATAAGTATAAAAATATCATCTAATCATAAACAAAATACTTTGCTTACATTCCTAAATGTTTCGACACATGCATATAAAGCTTGTATGTAAGTTCACAACTTGAAGCTCGGAGCATTACACTTATCCAGAAAACTAACTTCTCACGGTTCAATCTACTTGGCGAAACATGCATTTCTGAAAAAGAATCCAGTATTGATTGGAGCCTAGTACACATCATCGATATTTGGCTCCAAGCAATTCTGGATTCTTTTCCACTATAATTGAATTTGGAGATATCTGGAGGATCCGGAGGCTGAGGTACAAAATGGCTGGGCTTGGGAGAAGCTGTAGGTGAACATTGAGGTTAATAGCTCGCTACTCCGCGAAACATGCGTTTCTGGAAAAGAATCCAGTATTGATCGGAGCCGAGTAAACATCAGCGATACTCGGCTCCAAGCAATTCTGGATTCTTTTCCACTATACTCAAATTTTAGGATATCGGGAGGCTGAGGTACAGGTTGGCTGGGCTGGGAGAAGCAGTAGGTGGACATCGAGGTTAGGAGGACGACGAATAGTTTTCATGCCGCAGGGATAAAGAACTTCCATGAACCACAAGCAATTACTTGGTTTATTTCTTGCACTTCATGTAGAGATTTTGTAAAGCGATCAGAGAACTCGCTACAAAGCTTTTTTAAAGATTAAGGGTTTGGGCGTCCAGACCTCGTGACAGGGCGAAACATCATGTTTCACCCTGTCACGAGGTGAAACACAAAAAGATACAAGGACTACTCGCAAAGGTACCCTCGCGACGTAACGTCAGAGGGCGAAACATCATGTTTCGCCTCCGAGTAATCGTCACGAGGTGAAACACTCTCTGTTTCATCTAAATAATGGACGAAACACTCTCTGTTTCGCCCACTGGGTTATGTTCTAGACGCGAAACATGTATGTCTCGTCTATCGAGTGAGCGAAACATACCTGTTTCACCTCCCATTGGATAATGTTTTGTATAGGGTGTTCACGACAGGTGATATGAACAGGGAGCAAAGATTACTAGTTTTTTCTCGAAAGCACATGCCTGAGTTCTGAAAAATGTATTGAATTCAACTTTATTATAAAATCGATGAACAATTAACACTTGGTTCGATTTACAATCATCCTACAACTCTTTCAGTTTCCGTAATGCCTCTACTAATTCTAACAGTTCTTTTTTCTCTTGGCGTCTGAGCTCTATTACAGCATGCAAATCCTGAGCAATACCTTCTAAGCTCTGTTCAGTCTCTTCTGATTTTTCAATCAGTTTCAGTACCCGATAATGTAAACGCTCTATCTCAACAAGCTCTGCAGTATTACCCACTGTAGACATTTCACTTTCTACTGAAGGATAAAATGTCACACTATCCATCGCAGTGGCAAGATCTTCTATAGCGTCTTCGAACTCATCTAACTCCTCTATCTCTTGCTCCACATCGAACACGGTAAACCGATTTTGCTTCGTGTTCATACCTATTTTGAATCGTCATTTCTGTTTGCAAACAGCATTGAAAATGCTATCTTGTTCATCCGAAGATAACTTCTCAAACTCTTCCGCAGTGATCCCTAATAGTTTTTCTCCAATACTCCACACAATGGCTATGGGTAAGGCTGCTTTTGGACGATCACTTACACTGTAATCGATCAATCCTAAATGGAACCGATATTGTCTTTTACTTCGCCTCTGACCACAAGCGTGCCAAGTCTTCCTACTATCAGATTGCGAGTGATTGAAATATAGCACCTTCCTTGCTGAGCTTGACACGAGGTTTGTGTCTGTTCTATCACTTGCTTGAAACACCCTGGAAAATTACAAGCCACATACGATACAGAACTCCACTTCCGATTTTCGATTATGCGCTGAATAGAAGCTACCACCCACATGCAAGGCATATTACTTATACACTCTTCAAATTCTACCAACGAACACATTCTGGAGTTCTGTCACCTCTACTCAATCTCTCAAGCTCTGTGGACTTCGATTCAACGCGCTCAAGCTCTTCCGCCTCTACTCAATCTCTCAAGCTCTCCCTCCTTCGATTCAACGTGCTCAACCTCTTCCGCTGGAGAGCTCTCAAGCTCTCTCGCTTTTGTAACACGACGTTTCTGTCAATTCTCAACAATGTGAAGCAAGCTTGAGTTTCTGAACTTCTATTCTCGCGTCTTCGTCGTCTGGCTTGTACAGTCCGAGCTGTACTATGACATGGCCGAGTTACTTGCTCGCGTCGTCCGAGCTGTACTCTGACATGGCATAGTTACTTGCTTTACGTGCTATTGCAGGTTGGGGGTCCGATCAAGAAGGGAATTATAAGAGGGGTCCGATCAAGTCCGCGATTCGTTTTGGGAGTCCCATCAAGTAAATTACTGCATGCGACCCTCATGGAGATTTCATGTCTTGCAATAAGGTCAACATAGCAGTCGTTGTCACGTATTTGTCACTAATAAAAAAATATTAGAATCAGTATTGGTTAGTAATAATATCATGGGAAATTTGTGTTAATTTTTCTGTTAAACCCCATTGCATGTATAAAAGCAAGAAGGGGAATAAATTTTTCCTCTCCTTGTAATTTAGGATAGAGAGAAGATAATGTTTGGTTCCAAGAAATTACAAATGTTTTATGTTGTTATTTCTGAATGGGTACTCATCACATGGTGTAAATCTCTAGGATAGTTTTGATTAAAACCTGATCTTCTAGAAACAGCAGGACCTCATTTTGGTTGGTTCACTGTCTACGCAAGAAGAAATTTAGTGGTTAAACTGTAAATGTTCTTGTTAATAAAACTTTATTGTGAAGATAAAATCTGTCAATAAATCTCCAAAATTCTTGAAGCAAAAATTAAAAGAAACCAAGACTAAAACTCATAGCTAAACTCGTGATACAGACTTGACCTTTGTTGCTTTTCGTGAGCATAGCTACACGTCGATTGTGAAAAAAAAAATACTTTTTGTCCTGTAATATATATTTTTTATCTTTCGCTTGAAAAGAGAGAAAGAGGAAGGAGTTGTTGTGAAATCTAGAAAGGAGAACGAGATCTCACACTCCGCAAATGATTCCCGAGAAGGCCTCTGCAACACCAAAACAATCTTTGGAACTTGGATGAACTTGATTGATAAAAACCCACCCCATGTGCTTGTCTTGCTTTCAAGTTTATTCCTCATATTCAGCTTAGAAGGTGTGAACTTATAGCCGTTGCTCTTTGTTTACTCATTTCCTGTGTGACTTCTACATTTCATGTAATAAAAACTTGAGAAATGACCACTGGTATCTACGTGGAATGATAGACACATACCATTCACATGAGATCTTTAAGAATATCACACACATTACTTGTTCTAATTTACTAAAGTAAGAGATTCTCCTATTTCAGCTTTCCAAAGTGTTAACTTTCCGTGCTATCAAGTAGGAAGATGACAGCAAACTAACATGTCTTTTGAGGAACATATTCAAATATTTGTGTATGACGTTTGTCATGCATCCAATCAGCGATGGTCAACAAAGTCACATACTTTTGGAGAAGCATATTTGAAGCTTTGCACTTGTCACGTAGTACCATAATGAAATCTCTAATAGTTTCTTCAACTTAGTTATAACTATCTAAGGTAGTTATGATTAGTTTTGATAACTCTAGATTTGGATCTTCTAACTAGAGTAACATATAAGATAGTCATACCTAACGAAAATAATATAAAAAACACATAAATAATGAGATACTTGTGCTGTGACAAGACCTTATTGTCGAACTAGATTTGTAATTTGGATTCCAACCCATATACCATCTTGAAAAGAGAAATCTTGTAGACGTCTTCATTGTTGTACGATGCTCTCATAAAACTGCATGAAGACGCTTGTTCTAGTTGTGTTTGACCCTTTCCATGTTAGTATCCTTTGCTAACATTTGACACAAAGTAAAGTTTGTCCTCTTTATCAAACCGTTTGAACTAGGTTTATATGAAGTAGTAACCCTTTGAAAAATGAAGAAGTGTGTGCACATAATAATAGTCATATCGCTCACAAATTCTTGAACCTTATCAGAAACTAACTCCAAGGGACATCCAAATCTAGTAATGATCCGTTCATAGAGAAATCTACCCATCTCAATTTCTCCAATAGCCACAAGGGGTCTAGCGTCTATCCACTTTGTAAGATAATCAGTGGCTACAACAGTATACTTATTGTTGCGAGGGGTGCAATTCAAAGATCCAACAAAATCTATTCTCCATTTCTCAAAAGGTCCAAGAAGTGAAATAGACTTAAAAGGAGTAGAAACATTAGATTTGATAGCGAAAGCTTGACAAACATCACATCTTTCACAATACGTCAAGCAATCTCTAAACATCTCCTTCCAATGATATCACACGTCAAGTATCTTATGAGTTGTCAATTTGCCTGCAAAATGTCCTATTAGATCGTCATGAAATTCTTTCATGAATCATAGAGATTCTTTCTTGCTCGTAGCTCTTCTCAAGAATCCATCAACTCCTTCATAAAATAACACTCCTTCCATCATTGTGTAGGGTTGATTTCGCTTCATCAAAGCCATATGCTCTTTGATCCGCATCCGGTTGGATAGACATCCTCGATAACAAAATTTCAAATTTCTTGATATTATATAATAGACTTGCTCATCAAAACCATCAAATCTTTGTCAAGAAAAGTGCATCCACCAGCTTCTCTCCATCACCATCGTAGGCTCTAGATAGCAAATCTACATTTGCGTACTTCTTCCTTGGTCGATTGCATATCTCATAGTCGTACTTTGACAATAAGAGCTTCCATCTTGCTAATCATTTTTCTGTCATAAGTTAATTGAAAATGTACTTCAATGCCTTATGATCGATAACGATAGTGAATTTGCCGACTATGAGATAATGTCAAAATTTTCTCAGAGCATATATCAGTGCTAATCCTCCTCTCTTTGTCATAGAATAATTTCTCTCTACCTTGGCCATTTGTAGACTAGATAAGATGATCTCTACTCAACATCATATTGATTTACAAATGTCAAGAAAGATACCTTGAGAATTGATCTTTTCAATTAATATAGTTCGGAGTGTTGTCATGGAGTCACTGCTGATAGCTCGATCAGAAGTTAGTCAGAAGCATTCGATGGTTCGAAGGTTATTTACATACTAAATGTTTGCGCAACAAGACAACGGGAAGAGAGGATAAACAACAAGTTATCTTGAAGCAGTGCTGCATGAGATTTATTGTTGTTCCAAGTGATATTTGAAGATCGTACGACTATTTTGCCGAGATGTCTAGTGCTAGAGACGGCGAGAGCTTGTGGGTGACATTTGACGTTCACTTCCAACCGGTGGAGTAATGAATCGGACGGACTTCTGAATCCGTCGATGAAAGATTGGGTGGTTAAAGTTCTCCTGCCTTATTACAATAGGTGTGCAAAAGGACAAGGTTGAATCTTTTAAATTCTTATTACTCCACCAAAAAGAGAAGATTAGTCATCATCTATCTAAGAGAGCACTTCAGGAGAAACGAGGCACTTTTACAAAGAATTTAGGAGATTTGAGAAAATGGCAGAGAGCACTCAACAAGAGGAGCAACTTGAGTCCAAAATTCGCTCGAATTGGGGTCCATGGCATGAGTTATGATCATCTAAAGTTTGTGGAGTTAGAGAATTACATAGCTTTCTATACATAGTGAAAGATTGATGAGATTGAGTGAGTGCATCATCAGATTGAAATCAAATTTCATGAGTTCTTAGCATGTCAGTTGCTGAAGGTCGGCCTTCAAATTTCATCACCGGATGTTTTGCGAGTCGAACGTTATGACGAATTGAAGACGGAGGTGTGCAGAAAGTTTTCAATATGGAGCAGCAAGCTTGACGATTTATGGAAGGTGATCCGCAAGGTATATATATATATATGTGTCTCTAATTCAAGTTAGTGGAATCTATACTTTTCTTCAAAATGGGTTAGATTCTTAAGCATGTCCATGTCTTCGAGCTTCTGCGTGCTCTCTGGACACTAATTCATCCATACGTAAAATATCCTTGGTTTGTGAAGTTACTTGGTGAACCTTGCGATGATTCACCTTTAGACTGATAGTTAATGTAACCTTGTGAGCCCCTTCCAACATTTGGATTACGGTGTTGCAACAAATTCACCATATTGATCTTCAAGTCTGTCAAAGACTCTGCTAGACTTTTCAACTTATTACTAAAGTTGAAAGTAGCAAATCTAGATGGTATAGTGGTTGTAATCGCACTAATAAGAACTATTGGACTCGAATCTTAAAATCAAATTCGGAAATCATATAGTCGGAACAATCATAGGTGTTAGAGTTAGTATGCTCGACACTTGCACATCTCCAAATGCTGCTCCAACAGTTATTGGTTGTAAGTCGTCTTCATCCAAACTCTCCTCCATCTTGGTTGCGATTTTCACTACATCAACCTTTGAAGTTGGTCTCTCATACCGCACTTATGTTTGAATCTTCAACCTTAGTCCTCCAATAAAATTCTTTGTGATCATTGTTCCAATACCCACCATCATTGGTTCTATTGCATCTCCATTCTTTCATAAAATTTTCCCATTGAGCTATTTCTTGAAGAAAAATTGACTATTCTAAGACAACAAGAACAAGCTGAGCTCCATCCTCGAGTGAAATTTGTTGTTTCACGATGATAGTAGCTCTTTCCTCTCCAAGAGTTATAATGACCCTCATGGTCATCTTATCTAACATAAGCTATGGTTTCCAACAAAGCAACCACTCTGCTACATTCATGCTCAATTGGAATCCCTTCCACTCCACATCTAAGACATAAGGTTGTAAAATCAATGATGTCTTGTCTAGGTTAAGAGGGACATACGTGCAAGCTCAAGTTTACCAACCCTCGTCGTTCACGTAAAATACTATTCTTAATAAGACATCTGCTCACTTTAGTATGGATTGGGTGCTTAGATAGCATCTTGCAAGCTATGTGCATGAAAGATTTCAAGTTCTAACTCTAAAACCTGAAAATATGAGAATGATTGTAAACTTTTTCTCGAGAGCTCACTATTTAGTACCGAAAAACTCACAAAAACTCTCTTCAGCTTCCAAACGACAAAATCTCTCCTTACGAATAATCTCTCTTAGGTGTAAAGCTTGTTGGGAAGCTTATATCGCCCTCTATATCATAGTGTAAGTACAAAGATTTTGAATTTATGCTTGAAATTGACATAGAAACTAAAATCTAAGCCGACATGTCTCATCCAGAGGTATCTCAAATAACTACGATTACTAATGCATCATAATTATAAAGATTCAGTTACACTCATACCAGTTCACTCAACTCTATAACTCGTACGATCACATATTTCCTCGTGATCGTACGAGAGAATATGTGAAACTTTACGTTCCTCCTGTCAAGCTCCCTTGCAAAGCTCTCTCTTGCATCTCTCTATCTAGCTCTAATACCATGTTGATAAAGCAAGAGTTAGGTTCTTGCAGAAACTCACACACAGCTGAAGCTGTGAAATGAGATCAGACAAATGAGTATCTTTATCTCTAGAGATCGAGGTCATTGGGGGTGTCTTAGTGAAAGAACAAGGGGAACAAGTGAGAGTCACAACGCAGGTACACAAGAGAGAGGTAAGAACTGAGGTAGGAACTAAACGGTCATAAGGACAGATACTGACTGGGTAAAGAACTGAACATTCACACATAGAACGAACGTGAACTTTTATATTATTCTTCAACAAGAAGTGTACTTGTTATCTCATCCATCGACATAAATGATTAACATGCTATTCCAAAAGATTTTCGCATGATGTTAAAAAAGCTAAGAACGAGGAAAGATCACATGAGACTCAGACATTGCTTCTTTAAGTCTCATAAAGATAAGCTATAGAAACAGTTAACTACGCTTGCAATGAAATTCTAAAGCAATGCGTAAGTCATTTATCCGGATCTAATTCATTCTTTTTCCATTTTAGGTTTCACAGCTATTCCTTTCGCTTTCTCTCCTCTTAAGGTCGCTCAATAAGGAAAAATATATTACACGACAAAAAATCTTTTCTTCTTTCTCTTTTTCCTAATCGACGTGTAGCTATGCTCACAGAAAGCAATAAAGGTCAGTCCGTGTCACGAGTTCAACTCCGCGTTTTACTCTTGGTTTTTTAATTTTTTCTTTGAGAAACTTTAAAGATTTATTGACAGAATTTATCCTCGCAAGAAAGTTTTATTAACAAAATCCTTTACAGTTTAACCACTAAATTTCTTCTTGCGCATACAGTGAACCCACAGAAATGAGGTCCTGCTGATTACCAGTACTGTTACTAGAAGAATCGGGTTTAAATGAAAACTATCTTAGAGATTTACACCATGTGATTTATATCACAACTAATTATTGAGTATCCATTCAGAAATAAAGAAACAAAGCATTTGTGATTTCTTGGAACCAAATATCTTCTTCTCTCTATCCTAAATTACAAGGAGAGAAAAAAGAAATATTCCACTTTTTTCTTCTATATCCGCAATGGGGTTTAACTGAAAAACTAACAACACATTTCCCATGATATTATTACTAATAATTGTGAAGGATTTAACCAATACTGACTCTAATATCTTTTTATCAATGACAAATAAGTGACAACGGCTGCTAGGTGGACTTTAGTGCAACACATGAAATCTCCATGAGGGTCGCATACAACAAAACCTTTGACGTCGTCTACGTACGTTCAAACTGACGGTCGGCTGGCAAAGGCGCTCGTTATCAGCAGTATCGACGACTGAAGGTCGGTTGGCAAGGGCGCTCTGTAACGCTGTCTACAGCAGTATCTCGTCCATAGTACATAGTAATGAACGAGATCATCACCGGCCATTCGTGACTCACGGTGGTTGGGTTTCGTTTGGCTCGGAAAAGTCTGAACGTTGTATTCCACAAGACGAACAAAATATGAAACCCAGTTTGAAACCATAATTTAGTGAGCTTCAGGAGCTAAACCTTGAAACAACACTCATTCCATTTAGACAACTCACGCATCTAAAATCTCTGAAGATTTTGAACATTCGAGATCATAGACGTTTTACGTCATCTAGAACCTGTAACTTCTGGACATTGTCTGAAATGCAAAGTGAACCTCCATTGGCTGGAAATAGCTCCATTTTTCCTCTCACTGCTGCATCATCGTCATCTCTGCGGAGTCTGCAGACTGAACTGTTGCTGATTGATTGTGTTGGGGACTCACCGATACCTTGAACAGTGAGTCAATCGAGCGGGAGGCTAAAAGATGGACGCTCAACCTCTACGTTCCTGAAGCCCGTTTCAGATTGATTGCTTTACTGCACTCGGGATAACTAGCAATACCCAGTCATTGATGATTTCAAACGTTCAAAGTACTAACGTTCAAAGTACTAACGTTCAAAGATATCTTAAAAGGATTTCTTTCGGTTCTTTGACACCTAATTTCGGATGACATCCTTCGAGTCATACACTCGAAGGAGTATATGACGTCTTGTGTGGTTTCAAAATGTAGATGCTACCTGGATAATGTGTGTACACATTATCCAGATACGTGTGTGTTATTCTTAATGTCTTAGTAATCTTTAGAAGTTTTATTATTTAGATTGCGTACTTATCATGTAAAATAACTTAGTGAAAGTTACTATGATAAGAAGTTGTAAAGTATATAAGGAGGAGTTGAGAGGGTGGAAAACACTCTCATTTTTCTGGTTATGAGTATAATGAGCATTGAAGACCTTGGGAGTCATTGAGTATCATGCGATGCGATGTTGAGAATGAGATTAGAACTTGTTTGCAGAAACGCTATTCCAGAGAATGATATGATCATACAAGTCAGAGAGTTGAGTGAAGTGAGCATAGGTGTAACTAAATCTTTGTAATTATGGTGCACTAGTCATCCTAGTCATCTGAGGTACCCTAGATGAGAGATAGACCGGCTTACAGAACTTTGTCCATGTTGCGGGGTTTAAAAGGTTGCTAGACATCATAGTCTCCAATCCGCTCCGTTAGTTTCAAAAGTTCGACACATGTCTCAAGTAGTTTCGGGATCCGAAAGAGAGCATTCTTTGAACTAGACTTGAGTCTTCCAATAAATATACATATTTTGATCTCCTCAGTCCACTTGGAGAACTAATCCAACTTAGCACTAAACTAGCATACATAAGTACTTAAGGTCCCTGTATGCTTCAACCTAACTAACTCGACATCATCTCGAATCTTTTGATACTCTGGAGTGAATAGTCTCGTGAGCAACTTCTTGAACTCCTTCTAACCAAGCATTGAGACGACCAAGGCATGCTTGTCTCTATATGCAGCCCACCAAAGAAGCGCATGGTCATTTATGAACGTAACTGTAGCTCTCACTTTGTCTAACTCTTCTTGCAATAAGGTCGATCTAGCAGCCGTTGACAAGTATTTGTCATTGATAAAAAGATATTAGTATAAGTGTTCGTTAAATCCTTCACAATTATTAATAATAATATCATGAGAAATGTGTTGTTAGTTTTTATGTTAAACTCCATTGCAGGTATAGAAGCAAAAAAATGGAATATTTCTCTTTTCTCTCCTTGTAATTTAGGATAGAGATAAGATAATGTTTGATTCCAAGAAATCACAAATGCTTTGTTCCGTTATTTCTGAATGGATACTCAACAATTAGTTGTGATATAAATCACATGGTGTAAATCTGTAGGATAGTTTTCATTTAAACCTGATCTTTCTAGAAACAGTACTGGTAACCAGCAGGACCTCATTTCTGTGGGTTCACTGTCTGCAGAAGAAGAAATGTAGTGGTTAAACCGTAAATGTTTTTGTTAATAAAATTTTCTTGCGAGGATAAAATGTGTCAATAAATCTCCAAAGTTGTCGAATCAAAAATTAAAAGAAACAGTAAAACATGGAGCTAAACTCGTGACAAGGACTTACCTTTGTTGCTTTTTGTGAGCATAGCTACATGTCTATTTTGAAAAGCGAAAGAAGAAGGGACTTTTTGTCATGTAATATATTCTTTTTTATTGAGCGACGTTTAAGAAGAGAAAAAGCACAAGGATTTACTGTGAAACCTAGAAAAAAAAATTGAATTAGATTCGGGTAAATGACTTATGCCTAGCCTTGCAATTCCATTGCAAGCGTAGTTAACTGTTTCTATAGCTTATCTTTCTGAGATCTGAAGAAGCAATGTCTGAACCCTGTGTGCTCCTTCTTCGTTCTTTGCTTTTTCTGTGTCTTGCGAAAATCTTTTGGAATAGCATGTTAACCAGTTTTATCGATGGATGGGATAACAAGTACACTTCTGTCTCTTTAAGTTCTGCTTTGGGGTTCAAGTCGATATTAACGATGAAAGATTTTGTTTGTACAACACTTTGCTAAATGTAAGAGAGGATAGATTGTATGGATTTGTTGATAAAAGCTTTTGGCTTTTGCTAGGACACTGATTGCCGCATGGCATAGGTGTTGTTGACTACTTGTCCTCATCTAATGTTTTCACTCATTATTCATTCGAACTTGAGATCTAGTGTTAGGTGCAAATCTGCATCCTAAGAAGTGATGTTGCAAGGGACTTCCAGAATTTTGCTTTCTTCACGTTCTAGCAAAATGCAAGCACTTAGTTTCATGACCGAACCACCTTCTCTGGACCTGTTTTGGCTTGCCTTGTAACGACTTTGACTCCGGTGCAAGTATCAAAGTCATGTGTAATCATCTGGGAATGATTGCACTTATTCATATTTTCATATTTAATCCTCATAATCAACCTCTTGAAAACGTCCAATCTCTCCTAGAGGTTTATGTAGTTCCGGAAGCAGTGCTCAACATTGTCGTCTTCAGTTTGACACCTTAGACAAACATCATTTTGCATCTTCATCTTCCTAGCTTTAGAATTCGTGAGGAAATCACGTTGTAGGAGCTTCCAACACTAGAGTTTTGATTTGAACGCAAGCTCTTCCTCCATATCGTCTTCCAGCATGCGCTCCATGTCTGCTCATCTCCACCCTCTCTCCACCTATTGTGGATTGTATATGACTTTTCCAAATTCTCGATTAGCTTGTACCATTCGTTGTTGCCAAGTGACCAACTTCCCGTCTCTTTCATATTATTCATTCATTGTCATCCTTCATTATCTTCGAGTGGTCTGTCACTGATACATACATCCTTCATCAATCTATCAATTTTTTTCACAGCAATGTTTTCCATTGCACTACGACGAATATTTCTCATTCGTACAACCTCCTATCTTAATCCTTCTATGGTCTCCATCTTCTCTCTTTTCATGATCGTATGGAGTTACGAAGCGTCTATGTTACCTGTGGTGCCAAACTCTTTGATGATTGTACCAAGCTGAATTACTGACAAGTTTCTTGGTATGCCTTCCTTCTTGGTGTCGAATTCAAGGTGAGTTCTCATAAATTTCAACTTCTCAGCATTCTATCTAGAGTTATAGAACCAATACCTATGAATATATATGTTCCTTAAGGAACATCATGTCTTTCTTTGCGGATCATTTCTTCCTCTCTTTGCGTTGCGATCCGATAGCTGGCGCTATCAGTATTAAACTGTAAGCAAGTTGAATTGCTGAACTCACTCGACATCTCTCCTTTCAAGTATAGTTGCTATCCTTTGAGTTGGAGTACCATTGCTTTATGCTCGAAGCCTCATCATTCCAATCCTCCATTCTTCTTGTCCCTTAGGAAATGTTCTCACGTTACCAGTGCAGACTTGTTTTTCCTCTCCTCCACCCATCCCTTGAGAAATTGTCTACATATTCGCTACAATTCAACCATACCGTCTTGTCAATACAACATAAGTCACCATGTTGTAGATGAGGATGACTGCTAACACGTGTTGGAGAGATACTACTTTTCCTTACCACGAAAGCATTTGATCAATGAGTAAGTCTTTTGAAGAATTTCTATTTTACTTCTGCAACAATAGCTCTTTCATCTAGATTCCTTCCTATAAGGAACTCCATGTACTTGAAACGCTTATCTTCCTTTGCAATTTTGCAATTTATATTCTGCTAGCTCAAATGTACTAATGATGCTCTGTATTTCTCGAAGCATCTCTTCTCGGCAGTGATGAAGATCCTCATGTCGTCTACAAAAAGTTGGTTTGTCACATCCTTATCTATGTCAATATTGATGCCTTCTATCTCTCCCATCCGTTATGCTTTCATGGGAATATTCATGAAAGGTTGTGAACTAAGTGCAAAATGCAAGGGTGCCAATGGGCACCCTTGCCTGACTCTCTAGTGCCACAAGCTGAGTATACTCCTCATTCACTTCTATAATAGATGTGTCATTTAGTACTGTCTCTTTTAGGAGACTAACAACATTTTTTTCTAGCCCGAGCGCACTGACCGGGTCTCACATATATTTGTGTTCCAATCTATCGTATGCCTCTACAAAATCGAGTTTCAAAAATGGTGCACTTTCCTCTGACTTCAAGGCCTAATCTTGACTAAGCTTTAAACCTACGATTTTATCTATAATCTTCATATTGACTACAAAGCCAGTTTGCTATGAATCTATGATCATAGGGAGCATCATTTTAAGCATATTTACAATTACTTTACTTTGTAGCTTACAGGTTACAGACATGAGGGTTATACGCCACCAAAACTTCATTGTTCTTAGATCTTCCTCCTTCACTAACAGTTTGATGGCTCCTTTACTATCATGTGATAAGAGTCTCCTCTTTATCCAAAACTCCTTGACCATCCTTATACTATCTTCTTCTATTGTATCCCAAAAGAGTGAGTATTTCTGTCGTGACACCATCGGGTCCAGACAATACGATAGCATTCATACTATCTCATTGATCTCTTCTCTAGTAGGTATCACCACTAGTGTTTGGTTATCGGCTGGTGAAAACATGTGTGTGACCTTCTCATAACTTGACTTCTGGCCCTACTATTTTCCTTCATCTCTAGTTTTGCTGTGAAGAGATTCTTGTAGAAGATTCTCACCTACTCCACAATTTCCTCTTGCTCCGTAAGCACCTCTTCCTGCTCCGTAACTATATTTCTTATTTTCTCTCTTTTCTGTTTTACCTTAAGCATGGTGAACAAGACCTTAGGCGGTACCTCTCCTTCCCATAGCCATTTTATCTTATCATTTCTCGTCTATCTAAACGCATGCAAGTGATCTACTTTCCTCATGGTTTCTTTTGCTTTCCTCGCACTGGTCCTCGTATTCTCATTGTTATTCCTTTGTAGTTTTTTCCTACAACTGTTCATATCCCTGACTAGTTCTTCTCTGCTGTCCTATCTTTGTTAGCCTTCTCTTTGATTTCCACATATCTTTTTCTCACTTGCTTCCATGCCAATTGTCATTTCTTCCTAAATCCTGAACCCAATTAGGGAATGCCTTCCAACTGGTCTTGATTTCTTCCTTCACATCTTTTGTGCTTAGAATATTATGATCTAGTTCTAGGTGTGCCTTCCACTTCTTTCTTTCTTGTCCTTCTGCTAGTTTGATACACATCGAGACAAAGATGTGATCGGAGAGTAGTTGATCATGGTGATGTTCTATCCTTTCTACTTCGTGGATCCATTCTGCCTTGTTGGTCAAGTAGACTCTATTTAACCTAGATGGGTCATATCTACTTCCTGTGAACGCTTGTATAGTGAAGGTTGTATCCTTATATATTGTTGTAGTGAATTTGACATCGATTATGTCATGAGTCCAAGCACACGCATTCCATGCTCATTTTTCTGCTCCTTGTATAATTGGTGAGGATCCTAGGTTGTCCTTCAAGTATTCCACCATATTGAGGTCTCCTAGAATAATCCAGTTCCCGCCTATCATTAGCACTGTGATCCCACACCAAAGCTCTTTTCTCACACTATGATGGTTTGAGACGTATATCGATGCAACACCAATTTCCTCTACTTCTGCTTTAACTTTGACCCAAGCTACGTAATCATCTCCTTTGCAGGCGAGTCACCCGATCCCAGAGACGGATGGACTCTAGGGGCATGAGATGATGGTTGGATCAGTACCAAGACGCGTTAGGTCCTGACGTGGATGACTAGACTTGGGAACCATCCAAGGATTGGGACAAGACTAGAGAACGAGACGGTGGATTCGATCATCATTCAAGAGCTTCGATCCGGACGGACATCACGAGCAGTTGGGTCGCTAGGTGTGTTGGAGGCACCGTTTAGGACTCTGGACTTTATGGAAAGTCCGCTCCAAGTCACGTTATGACTTGCATGTTTTGAGACTGGCCTAGCCGGGTCTAGGTCGGGACTTAGGGCAGGTTGAGCTTGAGAGTTAAGAAGACGGTCAGGCTCCGATCCGGATCATAATGGGATAAAGGTAAGTGGTGCATGAATGCTAACGTGTGATTGTGGTTTGCATGTTAGCGTTATGAGTTTCGTGATCTATTGAGTAGGAGCTCTCGCTTGCGCAACAAGCTGGTAGGTGCACGAAAAGTGATATTGGAGTCAAATGTTTTGGTGAGAGAGAACTCGAGGTAAGACTAAAGGCTAGACGCTTGAGAAGAGAAGCGAGATACAAAATGGATCAACGTTTCTAGGTGGACGCTTGGAGCAATGGTCGACGTAGGACAGAGTTCCAAGAGGAAGTCCAAGAAACGAGTGACGGGTGACACCAAGATCAGATTGACTAGAGTTAGCCTTGAGCTGTAGTCAGGAGACGATAACCGACAACCTTCGTCCGAACGTCGAAGAAGCTCGGTACCAACTGCGGCACTTGTGTAACAAGATGAAGTTTTGTCAACGGTGTCCAACGATTCAAGCATGGGGAGTCAAGGAGCTTTGTATGTAGAGCTCATCAAGATGATGAAGATCATGCAAGAGGGCATGACCTCTAGGGTTAAACCTATCGCAGAGCTTGAGGTAGGCAAGGAGAGTTTTTCGTCTACCAAGAAGCTTTGTAAGACGAATCTGACGATCTCGTTTTCAGGTATAGGACGAGCTCGCAAGGTTAAAGATTTCTTAACTCAGTTGGACTTATACTTTGAGGCGCAACATGCTAAGGAAATCTCCATGAGGGTCGCATACAACAAAACCTTTGACGTCGTCTACGTACGTTCAAACTGACGATCGGCTGACAAGGGCGCTTTGTAGCGTTATCAGCAGTATCGACGACTGAGGGTCGGCTGGCCAGGGCGCTCTGGAACGCTGTCTACAGCAGTATCTCGTCCATAGTACATAGTGATGAACAAGATCATCACAGACCATTCGTGACTCACGGTGGTTGGGGTTTCGTTTGGCTCGGAAAAGTCTGAACGTTGTATTCCATAAGACGAACAAAATATGAAACCCAGTTTGAAACCATAATTTAGTGAGCTTCAGGAGCTAAACCCTGAAACAAGTCTCATTCCATTTAGACGACTCACGCGGTCTAAAATCTCTGACGATATTGCACATTTGAGATCATAGACGTTTTATGCATCTAAAACCTATAACGTCTGGACATTGTCTCAAATGCAACGTGAACCTCCATTGGCTGGAAGTAGCTCCATTTTTACTCTCACTGCTGCTGCACCATCGTTATCTCTGCGGAGTCTTCAGACTGAACTGTTGCTGATTGATTGTGCTGGGCACTGTGCACTCATCGATACCTTGAACAGTGAGTCAATCGAGCGGGAGGCTAAAAGATGGACGCTCAACCTCCACGTCCTGAAGCCTCCTTTCAGATTGATTGCTTACTGCACTAGGGATTACTAGCAATACCCAGTCGTTGAAGACCTCAAAGGTTCAAAGTACTAACAGATTTTAGATGCGTAAGGTGTCTCAACGTACAATGTCCAGTCGTTACAGCTGTTAGAGGCCTAAAACGTCTATCATCTCAAATGTTAAAATACAAACTATAGGTATAAATGCTTAATAAGATATTTTCTTATCACAAGCTCTGTATATTGTTGGTAGCACATTTTATATCGTGGAGGGTATTCGTACGACATTAGCCAGCATTGTTGAATGTGAAAGAAGAGTGGTCAGTATTTCGTCGTGCAGAGTATCGTGAAGGATATTCATTGACATTAGCTAGCATTGTTGAATGTGAAAGAAGAGTAGTCAGTATTTCGTTGTGCAGACTTAGGAGTGGTATCGAGTGTGAAATTCAGAAGATTGAGCGCTTCGGTATCGAGTGTGAAATTAAGCAGATTGAGCGGTTCGAACGACGGTATCGAGCACGTAAATTCAGCAGATTGAGCTGTTCGAACGACTCATTTCGATTTTAGCACTGGATTTATAGGTTGAGACAGCCATATATTAGTACTGTGAAGGACCTCGGATAACATCGAGTTAACATGGCTTCTGTGGGTTCTCTGGCTGCATCCGCAGCAAAACTGTGGTTGGTACTATTCAGCATAGCTGAGTCCGTGAGTTTCATCTACGATGCAATGGAAAGCAAAGGCGAAAGTGATAACGACGAGATCGCTTTCCAAGTCAGAGTCTGAGATCGAGAAAGAAGAAGATCATTGTGAAGTTATCCGCGTGAGAGAATACAGAAATCCCGTCCATAACGGAGGAGATACTCAGTCGTCGATAAACATGAGTTATCTAGTTCCTTTTTCTCAAGCAAAGGAGGAGATATTAGTTGACAGGAAGCTTACAGATTTAGCTGTAAATCCTCTACCCTCTTTGGAACTTAATCACTATCCGATCCTTACAGCGGGCAATGAGGAAGTGGAGGAGAAATACACTGAGAACACAGATATTTCAGAGGAGTCCACGGTGAAGAAAGACCTTTCCAGCATCAATTTACGAATCGATAGGCGGTACGATGCCAGAACTGAAGATTTTACGATATTCGACATCCTCAAATTATGCTGTATTCTCCTGCTAGAAGGTCTCCTACTTTTGAGAGTTGTGGTTATGCAGATGTTACATTGTTACATTATGGAGGTGGAACATGTAGCGAAAACGATAGAGAATTTGATTTTCTGGAGAATACTCAGCAACTTGAAAATTCTAGTTCTTTCAGATTATGTTAAATGAATACATGTTTCCCATTCTCATTAGATTTTTCAATCGATGTTCATATCAAGCTGGGAGTTGATTCAAGCTTTTACGGATCTCGAAGTCTTGTATGGATCATGTGGATGTATGTTGGGAGTTGGACTATCTCTGCTTGATTTATGTTCCCTTGCACAAACGATAGCTGGAAGGTGATTCTTGTCTAAAACGATTCTCCATTACAAAATGAACCATCATTTTGGACATTGTTTCTATCCCATTTGTTCTTACGGTTCTTGGCTGAGCAAGTTAGTCTCTTGGAGGTTAGCGCAGTGTCCAGTTACCCATGCGAACCTGACAACGCTTTCAAAAGAATTTTCTGAGATGAAATGTGCTCAGTTTGAAGGTCGTTCAGCGCAGGATCTGGAGCTGACCGCTGTTATTAACTCTGAGTACCTTTCTGATGCTCTAGTTTGCTGGGGACTGGAAACGTGTCTCTATTTCTAACGCTATTATTATAAGTAAGATTGAAACACTTTATGGACGCCCAAAGATCAGAGCTTCAGTCCCTACATCGATATGCTTATCTGAAATTCCTGCTACGGTAACTGTACAATTCCACTTGTGGAAGTCTAGAAGCTTGCAGTTACGACCACAAAGTTTCTTGATACATGGAAGATTAGGTAAACGAATATATTGTGATGGTAGAATGGTGATGCGGTGGTGAATGCTACTCTAACTCTGTTCTAGCAAAGTTTTTCTGTTGATGAGGCTTGACTTGCTGTTGAGCCTCCGTTAAGGTCCGGCTTATACACTTACATCCTCTAGGAGGTGGATCTTGTTTCTGCTTGGCCCTTCTGTCTTGGCACTTTAAGCAAATTAATAGATTTATTTAGTGCAGAGTTCTCGGCTATTGAGGCAATTAAGACTAATACATGATCTGACAACAATATATTTATTTTTGTGAGAGGTGCAATTCAAAGATCCAACAAAATTTATTCTCTATTTCTCAAAAGATCCAAAAAGTGAAATAGACATAAAAGGAATAAAAGGAGTAGAAACATTAGATTTGATAGAGAAAACTTGACAAACATCACATCTTTTATAATATCTAAATATCTCCTTCCAATGATATCACACGTCAAGTATCCTATGAGTTGTCAATTGTCTGTAAATTGTCCTATTTGATCGTCATGAAATTCTTTCATGAATCGTAAGGATTCTTTCTTGCTCGTAGCTCTTATCAAGAATCCATCAACTGCTTCATAAAATAACACTCCTTCCACCATTGTGTAGGGTTGATTTCGCTTCATCAAAGCCTTATGCTCTTTGATTCGCATCCAGTTGGATAGACATTCTCGATAACAAAATTTTAATTTTTTTGATATTCTATAATAGACTTGCTCATCAAAACCATCAAATCTTCGTCAGGAAAGGTGCATCCACCAGCTATCTCCATCATCATCGTAGGCTCTAGATAGCAAATCTGCATTTGCATACTTCTTCTTTGGTCGATTGCTTATCTCATAGTCGTACTTTGACAATAAGAGCTTCCATCTTCCTAATCATTCTTCTACCATAAGTTAATTGAAGATGTACTTTAATGCTTTATGATCGATAACGATAGTGAATTTGCCGACTATGAAATAATGTCAAAATTTTCTCAGAGCATATATCAATGTTAATCCTTCTCTTTTTGTCATAGAATAATTTCTCTCTACCTTGGTCATTTGTAGACTAACATATGCAATAGGATGATCTCTACTTTCAACATCATATTGATTAAAAGTACATCATATTGCTATATTTGAAGCATCCATATATAGCATAATTTGTTTATTTCAATAGAACTTAACCAAGATTGGAGTTGAATTAAGAACTTTCTTCAAGTTCTTCAAATGCAGCTAGAGCTTCTTCATCTCCTAAATCCAACACCTAATCTACCTCCCTCTTTAAAAATACAATCGAAGCATACGCTTTATGTGAACATAAAGCATAAACCATCGATAATTTATTATTGATGGGTTATGCTATGAAGAACTCAAACTTCAAACGGATAAACATAAGATGATTTTGTTATTAACGTGCATAAGTCCCTTAGATCCTGGTTTGAAGAAATGCATCAAAATATATGTTTAGTTTTCGTTCTTGCAAGATGTAGCAGCAAGTTTCAACCTGCAGACGTTATACTACAATGGCACATCAAGTGCACTTTTCAAAGAGAATTTTTAAAATGATGTTGCACTCCTACAAAAGTTGCACTACAAACAAGAAATGTCACGAAAGATACCTTGAGAATTGATCTTTTCAATTAACAGAGTTTGGAGTGTTGTCATGGAATCACTGTTGATAGCTCGATCAGAAGTTAGTCAGAAGCATTCGATGGTTCATAAAGGTTATTTACATACTAAATGTTTGCGCAACAAGACAACGAGAAGAGAGGATAAACGACAAGTTATCTTGAAGCAGTGCTGCATGAGATTTGTTTTTGTTCCAAGTGATATTTGGAGGTCGTACGACTATTATTTTGCCGAGATGTTTACTGCTAGAGACGGCGAGAGCTTGTGGATGACATTTGACGTTCACTTTCAACCGGTGGAGTAATGAATCGGACGGACTTTTGAATCCGTCGATGAAAGATTGGGTGGTTAAAGTTCTACTGCCTTATTACAATAGGTGTGCAAAAGGACAAGGTTGAATATTTTAAATTCTTATTGGTTCACCAAAAAGAGAAGATTAGTTGTCATCTATCTAAGAGAGCACTTCAGGAGAAACGAGGTACTTTTAAAAAAAATTAGGAGATTTGACAAAATGGCAGAGAGCACTCAACAAGAGGAGCAACTTGAGTCCAAAATTCGCTCGAATTGGAGTCCATGGCATGAATTATGATCATCTAAAGTTTGCTGAGTTAGAGAATTACATAGCTTTCTGTACATAGTGAAAGATTGGTGAGATTGAGTGAGTGCATCGTCAGATTGAAATCAAATTTCATGAGTTCGTAGCATGTCAGTTGTTGAAGGTCTGACTTCAAATTTCATCACCGGATGTTTTGCGACTCGAACGTTATGACGAATTGAAGACGGAGGTGTGCAAAAAGTTTTCAATCTGGAGCAATAAGCTTGACGATTTATGGAAAGTGATCCGCAAGGTATATATATATATATGTCTCTGATTCAAGTTAGTGGAATCTACACTTCTCTTCAAAATGGGTTGGATTCTTAAGCATGTCTTAAAAAAGTTTTGTTCTATCTCTACATCTCCTATCCGGATCTTGACAGCTGTACAAGCACCAAAAAGTTCACCTCTTTGGTTGTTAGCAGCACGAAGAACCCATCCATGTCCTGTGTCGATTAGCCACTTCCCCTTCTCGTAAACGTTTTTGGATATGATATTAATCTCCGAACCGTGATCCACCAACGCCACTATAGCCTCTGACAAGTTACCTAGTCGGACCCTTGTTTCTGTAGTTGCACGAGCCCAATATGCTCAAGAATAGTGACTCTCATGCTGCTTCTCGTCGCCATGTTCTGCAGCACAGTCTGAAACCCTTGCCTCTCTTCCATTCGACGCCTGTAGTACATGCTTTTGGGCAAATACGCGACCTAACTCTTCGTCTTCTTCCCCAGTGATGTCAGTATCCAATGCTTTCACCATCACTGTATCTGCAGTCATCTGCCTCTTTCTCTTGATCACATCTATGATCAACTCATGAAAGTCACGTTTTGCTATCCCTAAGGCCTCTCGCAAGGAAAATTCTATCTTTGCATCCAAAATTCTCTCTTCAAGAATCTCCTTCAAGTTGGTGCTGGTCTCGATATCAGATTGTAGTCTGTAGGTCGGTGCTTTACCTTTGCCCTTTGAAGAAGCTCCTTTGCCCTTTCTCTCTCATCTCCGTGTCATAAATAGGAACATCAACCATAGGTTCAGATGTAGATGCCCCTTGAGACGTTGAAGGGATATCAGAAGGTGATGCCTCTTATTGCCCTCTCCTCTTCGTGGCTCTGGCTCTCCTTGTAGCCTCCTCCGGATCAGCAACATCATCATCACGTCTCCTTTTCTCTTCCACAATCGCATCTTGCCAGCTTACATGCTTCTCTTGTACCAAGTAAGCCTTGACACACCCTGCCTCTACAGGATCATCCCATCCAGTAATGCGGCGAATTGCCTCCGCACCTCGCAACATTACTTCTCGTGGAACTTCAACTACATCGTTCTTAACAGCTGCTACAACCGGTACATCTACTTCAATCGCAAATGTTTCAGGCTCTATTGTACGTATTGCCGTAGCTATACCAACCTGACCTCTCACCAAGCTCTTCATTCCTCCCTTACCAAAGTTGGTATTCAACGGCGCACCAGTTTGGGCGAGATGAATCTTTCCATCTCTAAAATTCACGACTCCGGTTCTGAGAGCCTCGGAAAACTCCTCGCAATCCCGACGTTGGTGTTCAGTACTGTCACACCAGATACATCTTCTAACAAAATTTCTGCTAGTTGAAGATGCATTGGTATCACCAGGACTTCGACTATGCTTTAGCTCTGCCATCTCTATCCTTAACTCTCTCAGACCCTTAACCAACTCATCGATTGCAGAATCTTCAATCTTGCTATTGATAGGCTTGGGCAATGGAGCTAAAGAGACATCAGACCTCAAGGTTGCAGCTCTACCTCTTCCACGTTTCTGCTTCGTGAGAATAGTAACAGCTTCCTCTACCTTTCTCCAGTCTGTGCTCACTCCTCCTTCTTCTCCCTTGTCTGCTAACATCAAGAAAAGCTTGTCCTCTAGATTTTCATCAGCAGCTTCTAGAAAAAGTTCTCTCTTCCTTAAGTCAAGCGTTGTCCTCTCGGATGGAGACAATTGACAGAACCGTTTCTCAAACTTACGCAGCAACTCATTTGACGTCATCTCATTCCCCGGACGCTGCTCTATCCACTCCAAGAATGTTCTCTTGGTTACTCTATCCGCATCATCATCAAAAAATTCACTCTTCAACCTCTGCTCATACTCCTCCCAAGAACTCGTACGTGCATCCTTCAACTTTGTCACTTGACTACGGATCTCAGGTATCACAGCCAACTCGAAACTAGAAATCATCTCTGTCTCAGGCACACGATTTACCTCCATCTCACAAATATACTCACGAACATACTTCGTGATGTTCCTTCCATCGAACCTCCCCAACTTCTTCACCACCGCTTGAAGAGCTCTTGTAGACTTCTGCTCCCCAACATCACCTCCTTGTTGTTGTCTCAACAACATCGTCAATGCTCGAAGCAGATCGTCCGCTCCTCCTCCACTCGTCCCCATTGCTTCGGGAAGATTCATACTTGACGCTCCTCGGCAACAACTCACTCAACCACCTCAAAGCGTGCTCTCAGTGGAAGCACCAAATATGTCGTAGCGAGAGCCTTTCCTTTGAGCAAGGGCGTACCTTCTGGCTGTGGCTAGCGATCAATGCACAGCAGAGCGACAAATTTCTTGTAGATTTCTCTCTAACTTCCTCGATAACTAAGCACTTTCTTTCTCTCAGTAAAGGGTCAAGATAACTACACAAAAACGTTGGATGATCATGGGCACGACAAACAAGATATGTGATGACATGATCTCTCGGTAGTATTCCTCTCCGAAGTTTCTCACTACTAGGGCTTCGTACATGGCTTTGGGTCGACAGATGTGTCTTATCTCACACTGGGTGTTAAAGTTTACAAGAGGGAGCTGATTTAGATCCATCCTTCGTTAGATGAGGATAAAGACGGTGAGATCCCATTCTTGGCCGTAAGTGACAACAGGTAAGATCACAGGGACAGGCGAGAGCATGACTTGCGCGGTAAAGTTATGCCCGAAGGATCCTATCAGAAACTGTTGAAAGTGAACTCGTTCCATATACATCAGTTTAATCGAGAAAGGGTTTCGAAAAGAGAATCTGGGCGGTAAGTAGAGTCCTTCGTCCATCTCTCACAACATGTGCACTCCAACTACAAAGGTATCTCGATCCATAAAACTCTGATACAATCCCATAGGATCCCTCTCACGATCTCTCCACGAACAATCTTTTGAATTCCTCTAGGTCGAATGCCCCCACACAGGTCACTCTCCTTTGCTTAAAAGTTTCGAACACCAAAAACAAGGACATGTGCAAGCTCCCTAACCGAGCAACCCAAGCCTCACGGACCGATGAGGTGGCACACATGCACATCGCATGTTTGATGCCGTCATACTCATCCACGTGTGGGTCTTCTGGGTGATAGGTTCTAATGCATGCACCGTAACGTGTCCCAAAACAAGAGACTAGGCTAGACAGCTAGTCGACTTTACAGATCAAGGATCGCACTTTGCCACGTTGAGTGCGAACCTGACAACCACATGACGTGGTTACAACGTAGGTCGCAAAAGTCTTATCTACGTCTAGAATACACCCCCAAGCAATACAAACGTCACACTAGATACTTTTCTGCCAGCTGCCGCTAACAAGACTCGGGACCTGGACTAGATACCGTTGCCGATACAACTCGACAGAAAACCAGCGAACTTTCACACATCAGAGGTACAGATCTACATCTCAGTCTCCTCTCAAACTTGCCACGTAGGTAGGATACTTGAATCCTTATTCACAGATCAAATTTCAGGAAGATCTGACGGCTAGATCTTCTCCCACAATTAACACAAATCCACAGAAACTAACACGTAGTTCCAATCTCAGATTCAGGACAGAAGCTTCTTCGCCTAAATGAACCGTCCACTTCCACTCAAACTTCCTGTGCTATCAATTCAGAAGGTAAACTCACTACTCAAGAAATTGGAGTCGATTTGACCGTTCGGATCATCCTCCATAAATCTGCAAAGTTGCTGTTCCAGATTGAGAGCTTTCTGCACCCCGTCGTCTTCAAATCGCCATTGCGCTCAATCCGCAGAACATCCAGTGGTGAAATTTGTGGTCAGAGCTTCAGCAACTGACAGACTACAAGCTCATGAAATCTGGTCTCAATCTGACGGCTCAATCACTCAAACCCCTTAATCTTACAATCGGAAGAGAAAGCTATGTACTCCCGTCACTCTATGAACTTCAAAATGCCATAACGTATGCCCTCGACCTCCAAATCGAGTGAAATTTGTGGTCAGATTGCTCCTCCCGTCGAGAGCTCTCCGCCCATGCCCTCTGATCTCCAAAATCCCTTGTCAAAGTGTCCCGATCCTCCCAGAGCACGCACTTAGGTAGAGGACAAGTTACCTTCACTTTTTTGAGGACCAATGAGAAGTTAAAGGACCCCACCTTGTCCTTTTGCACCCCATGGAGCCCCTCAGCAGATAATAGAGCATTCTAAGCTCATAAGAGCAAAGTTTTAGATCTCATTACACCACAACTTCTACAATTGTGTGCAAAACACACTTATACGCGTAATTTACATACTAACTGGTCCCACAACAGGACACCGCACTTGTGTTTGAATCTTCGACCTCAGTCTTTCAATAAAATTCTTTGTGATCATTGTTCCAATACCCACCATCGTTGGTTCTATTGCATCTCCATTCTTTCATAAATTTTTCCCATTGAGCTATTTTTTGAAGAAAAATTGACTATTCTAAGACAACAAGAACAAGCTGAGCTCCATCCTCGAGTGAAATTTGTTGTTTCATGATGATAGTAGCTCTTTCCTCTCCAAGAGTTAGAATAAGCTTGACCCTCATGGTCATCTTATCTAACATGTGATAGATTGTCTCTGTCTTCGTTAGAAGTCTTCACTCGTTCGATTTCTACACTCAACCTTCTCTCCAGACCTTCAGCTATGGTTTCCAACAAAGCAACCACTCTGCTACATTCATGCTCAACTGGAATCCCGTCCACTCCACATCTAAGACAGAAGGTTGTAAAATCAATGACGTCTTGTCTAGGTTAAGAGGGACATACGTGCAAGCTCAAGTTTACCAACCCTCGTCGTTCACGTAAAAGTCTACTCTTAGTAAGACATTTATTCACTTTAGTATGGTTTGGGTGCTTAGATAGCATCTTGCAAGCTATGTGCATGAAAGATTTCAAGTTCTAACTCTAAAAACAAAAAATATGAGAATGATTGTAAACTCTTTCTCGAGAGCTCACTATTTAGTATCGAAAAACTCACAAAAATCCTCTTCAGCTTCCAAACGACATAAATCTCTCCTTACAAATATCCTCTCTTAGGTGTAAAGCTTGTTGGAAAGCTTATATCGCCCTCTATATCATAGTGTAAGTACAAAGATTTTGAACTTATGCTCGAAACTGACATGAACTGTACAAAGAATAAATGTGAATCTTTGTATCTAGATCCCGACATAGAAATCAAAATCTAAGCCGACATGTCTCATCCAGGGGTACCTCAAATAACTACAATTACTAATGCACCATAATTATAAAGATTCAATTACACTCATTCCACTTCACTCAACTCTATAACTCGTACGATCACATATTTTCTCGTGATCGTACGAGGGAATATGTGAAATTTTACGTTCCTCCTGTCAAGCTCCATTGCAAAGCTCTTTCTTGCATCTCTCTATCTGGCTCTGATACCATGTTGATAAAGCAAGAGTTAGGTTCTTGCAGAAACTCACACACAGTTGAAGCTGCGAAAATGAGATCAGACAAATGAGTGTCATTATCTCTAGAGATCGAGATCATTGGGGGTGCCTTAGTGAAAGAACAAGAGAACAAGTGAGAGTCACAACGCAGGTACACAAGAGGGAGGTAAGAACTGAGGTAAGAACTAAACGGTCATAAGGACAGATACTGACTACGTAAAGAATTGAACATTCACACATAGAACGAATGTGAACTTATATATTATTCGTCAACAAGAAGTGTACTTGTTATTCATCCATTGAAATAAATGATTAACATGCTATTCCAAAAGATTTTCGCATGATGTTAAAAAAGCAAAGAATGAGGAAGGATCACATGAGACTCAGACATCGCTTCTTTAAGTCTCATAAAGATAAGCCATAGAAACAGTTAACTACGCTTGCAATGAAATTTTAAAGCAATGCGTAAGTCATTTATCCGGATCTTATTCATTCTTTCTCCGTTTTAGGTTTCACAGCTATTCCTTCCGCTTTCTCTCCTCTTAAGGTCGCTCAATAAGGAAAAATGTATTACACGAAAAAAAATCCTTTCTTCTTTCTCTTTTTCATAATCGAAGTGTAGCTATGCTCACAAAAAGCAATAAAGTTCAGTCCGTGTCACGAATTCATCTCCGCGTTTTACTCTTTGGTTTTTTTATTTTTTCTTTGAGGAACTTTGAAGATTTATTGACAGAATTTATTCTCGCAAGAAAGTTTTTATTAACAAAATCCTTTACGGTTTAACCACTAAATTTCTTCTTGCGCAGACAGTGAACCCACAGAAATGAGGTCCGGCTGGTTAACAGTACTGTTTCTAAAAGAATCGGGTTTGAATGAAAACTATCTAAGAGATTTACACCATGTGATTTATATCACAACTAATTGTTGAGTATCCATTCAGAAATAACGAAACAAAGCATTTGTGATTTCTTGGAACCAAACATTATCTTCTCTCTATCCTAAATTACAAAGAGAGAAAAAGAAATATTCCACTTTTTTCTTCTATACCTGCAATGGGGTTTAACAGAAAAACTAACAACACATTTCTCATGATATTATTACTAATAATTGTGAAGGATTTAACCAACACTGACTCCAATATCTTTTTATCAATGACAAATACGTGACAAGGACTGCTAGGTGGACTTTAGTGCAAGACATGAAATCTCCATGAGGGTCGCATACAACAAAACCTTTGACGTCGTCTACGTACGTTCAAACTGACGGTCGGCTGGCAAGGGCGCCCGTTATCAGCAGTGTCGACGACTGAGGGTCGGTTGGCAAGGGTGCTCTATAACGCTGTCTACAGCAGTATCTCGTCCATAGTACATAGTGATGAACAAGATCATCACCGGGCATTCGTGACTCACGGTGCTTGGGTTTCGTTTGGCTCGGAAAAGTCTGAACGTTGTATTCCACAAGACGAACAAAATATGAAACCATAATTTAGTGAGCTTCAGGAGCTAAACCTTGAAACAACTCTCATTCCATTTAGACTACTCACGCATCTAAAATCTCTGAAGATTTTGAACATTCGAGATCATGGACGTTTTACGTAATCTAAAACCTGTAACGTCTGGACATTGTCTGAAATGCAAAGTGAACCTCCATTGGCTGGAAGTAGCTCCATTTTTCCTCTCACTGCTGCTGCATCATCGTCATCTCTGCGGAGTCTGCAGACTGAACTGTTGCTGATTGATTGTGTTGGGGACTCACCGACACCTTGAACAGTGAGTCAATCGAGCGGGAGGCTAAAAGATGGACGCTCAACCTCTACGCTCCTGAAGCCCGTTTCAGATTGATTGCTTTACTGCACTCGGGATAACTAGCAATACCCAGTCATTGATGATTTCAAACGTTCAAAGTACTAACAGATTCTAGATGCGTAACGTGTCTCAACGGACAATGTCCAGTCGTCGATGATAGACGTTTTAGGCCTCTGAGCTAAACGTCTATCATCTCAAATGTTAAAATACAAACTATTGGTATAAATGCTTAACAAGATATTGTCTTATCACAATCTCTGTCTATTGTTGGTAGCACTGTCGGTAGCACATTTTATATCGTGGAGGGTATTCGTACGACATTAGCCCGCATTGTTGAATGTGAAAGAAGAGTGGTCAGTATTTAGTCGTGCAGAGTATCGTGAAGGGTATTAGTTGACATTAGCCAGCATTGTTGAATGTCAAAGAAGAGTGGTCGATATTTCGTCGTGCAGAGTTTGTGTACTTAGGAAGTGGTATCGAGTGTGAAATTCAGCAGATTGAGCGGTTCGAACGACGGTATCGAGCACGTAGTTCAGCAGATTAGCGTTTCGAACGACTCATTTCGATTTTAGCACTCTGTGATCTGGATTTATAGTTTGAGGCAGCTATATGTTAGTACTGTAAGGACCTCGGACAACATCGGGTTAACATGACTTCTCTCGGTTCTCTGGCTGCATCCGCAGCAAAACTGTGGTTGGTCGTATTCAGCATAGCTGAGTTCGTGAGTTTCACTGTATGTCCCCTAAGAGGCGTAGACGACAGTGATGAAGAGTTGGTGTATGTTCCCCGCCAAGCAAAATCTACGATGCAATGGAAAGCAAAGGCGAAAGTGATAACGAAGAGATCGCTTTCCAAGTCAGAGTCGGAGATCGAGGAAGAAGAAGATCATTGTGAAGTTATCCATGAGAGAGAATACGGAAATCCCGTCCATGACGGAGGAGATACTCAGTCATCGACAGACATGAGTTATCTAGTTCCTTTTTCTCAAGCAAAGGAGGAGATATCAATTGACAAGAAGCTTACAGATTTAGCTGTAAATCCTCTACCCTCTTTGGAACTTAATCACTATCCGATCCTTCCAGCCGGCAATGAGGAATTGGAGGAGAAATACACTGAGAACACAGATGTTTCAGAGGAGTCCACGGTGAAGAAAGACCTTTCCAGCATCAATTTACGAATCGATAGGCGGTACGATGCCAGAACTGAAGATTGTACGATATTCGACATCCTCAAATTATGCTGTATTCTCCTGCTAGAAGGTCTCCTACTTTTGAGAGTCGTGGTTATGCAGATGTTACATTGTTACATTATGGAGGTGGAACATGTAGCGAAAACGATAGGGAATTTGGTTTGCTGGAGAATACTCAGCAACTTGAAAATTATAGTTCTTTCAGATTATGTTAAATGAATACATGTTTCCCATTCTCATTAGATTTTTCAATCGATGTTCATATCAAGCTGGGAGTTGATTCAAGCTTTTACGGATCTCGAAATCTTGTGTGAATCATGTGGATGTATGTTGGAAGTTTGAGAATCTCTGCTTGATTTATGTTCCCTTGCACAAACGATAGCTGGAAGGTGATTCCTCCTGTCTAAAGCGTTTCTCCATTACAAAATCAACCATCATTTTGGACATCGTTTCTATTCCATTTGTTCTTACGGTCCTCGGCTGAGCAAGTTGATTTCTGAGAGTTGGTCCCCTGGAGGTTAGCCCCGTGGTCAGTTACCTCATGCGAACCTGACAACGCTTTCAAAAGTATTTACTGAGATTGAAATGTGCTCAGTTTGAAGGCCTTTCAGCACAGGATCTGCAGCTGACCGCTGCTCTTAACTCTGAGTACCTTTCTGATGCTCCCAGTTGCTGGGGACTGGAAACTTGTCTCCAAGTCCAACGCTATTATTATAAGTAAGATTGAAACACTTTGTGTTAGAACTGACTGTACAGTATGAACGTAAAGTACAGCAACTAGTTTAGACTATTTGGGCTCATGTCCTTTCGCAGGCTTTGCCTGCCCTTGTACCTAAGTATAAGTACCTGGCCTTTGGACCTCCTACCTCATTATTCATTTCAGTAAACAAGCTTACTCATACTAGGTCTCTCACATTGATCCTCTCTCTTCCCTTCCTATATGGTATCAGAGCTACGGGTTGTTATTTTCCCAGCACAATAACGTAGGCTTCAGGTAGACCCTAGGCACAGATGAAGTAGCAATCAGGGGACGTCTTGATTGCTAAAGCGTGAAGGACGCTTCTCGCTTAGACGATCGCAGCGCTCAATAGAACCTCAGTAGTTCAGCGATAAATCTGCGATGGCGAACACGTTCAGCACTAAAGGCTGGGTAAAGTTCGATGGGACGTACTTCACGTACTGGAAACTCCAATTAGACGCTGAAGGCGTTCTCGAAATTGTCGATGGTAGTGAACCTCGACCAGTAGCCACTCCCGCTAACCCCCTACTTGCCACCGGACCAGGTAGCATTGCGGAGTGGGATCGTCAGAGCAAGAATGCTTTGACGGTAATAAATCAATGTTGCGATAACAATGTCATCGGTCACATTATTTCTTGCCGCTCGGCAACAGAAGCTTGGAACACATTGACTTCTAACTTTGCCGCGCAGGACACAGTGACCCTGATGCACTTGAAAGAAAAGCTGCGAACGCTCAAGATGAAGGCGAACGACACAGTCACATCGCATGTAAACACTTTCAAGTCGATAGTTGAGCAGCTGGCGTCTGCAGGCGTACAAGTAAGCGCACAAGAGCAGCTGCTCACACTCATGGGTAGCATGCCTGACAGCTATCAAATGTTCCTACAAGTGATGAGATGCAACACCAACTTGACTTGCAAGATCTCATCTCGTTTCTTCTCACTAAAGAAACTTTTTGTCGAAGAATGCAGCATGAACCTTCGATCGCATTGTTTGCAGGAAAGAGACAACCACCCAAGCAAGGCAAGAACGGCAACCGTTCTAAGAAGCGGACACCAGATACCAACATTCAGTGCTTCGGGTACAACTTAACTAGACATCGTGTTCAGAATTGCCCAAATCAAGCTTCAAGCAGCAGCGCTCCGCCCAATCAACCTCAGCAACAAGGGGGAAATCAGAAGAACCGCAACCAGAAGAATCGCCAATGCAACAACAACAACAACACTAGTCGAGTACTGATGACCCAGGTCTACAACGAATTTGCACCTCGAACTGTGGACCGTCATTGGTACGTTGACACCGGCGCTACCCACCACATGGCTTTCGACCGCGACCAATTTTGTAAGTACACTGAACGAGAAAGTGCTCTTCAAGATCAAATTCTCTTAGGAGATGACACTACAGTTCAAATTGAAGGTCACGGCGATGTTGAAGTTAACAGCGAAAACGTCTTAATTAAAGATGTCTTGCACGTCCCTGCACTACGGAAGAACTTGTTTTCAGCTCGAATGTTTGACTCCAAGGGTGGGTGGTGCATTATCGATAATGGTACTTGTCATCTAGAGGACAAGAACAGACGTCCAATTGTCCAATGTCCGCTAAGCAATGATCTTTACTTGCTAGGCTCGTCTGTAATTCCCGTGCACACTATGTTACTCCCGCAAGCACACCATGTCCAGCTGAAGGCAGAGCACTCCCAATCCCTGCTTCGAACAATGCCCCTTGAAACGCCCTCTCGGAAAAGACTAGGGGGTCCTGGAGGTGACCGTGGTGGCAGATCGACCAACCGTGGTCGACCACGGCTGATCCTCCCCTTGCACCTCTACGCACAGTCATAGTCCACAAACACACTCTCTGAAAACACATTTCCCGCATCCTTTCTGGCACCGAATTCTGAAGGAGGCACGGATCGTCACGAGGGCGATCCGTGGTCCCAAGACCAGGGCGCCTACCTCGACCTGCACGGAATCCTAACCGACGCGCCCCCCCATGGAGAGACGACGCCCCTATAATCCAGGAGGGCACGGATCGCCACCAGGGCGATCCGTGCCTCGAGGCAAACAGCACGTCTCTCTATGGGGACGCGCCGCGTCAAGGCAACCCATGGGGCACGGCCAGCCAAGGGGTGTGACCCCACATGTGGGGCCACGCCCCCTTATGCGGCCCCTAAGGCTGGGGCACGAACCCCGGGAGTTTTAACTCCCCGGCCTCGTCTCCCATCCCGCCCTTCTCGAAAGGGCGGCGGCGGCGACTGCCAACCCCCCGCTTTTCGGAGGAGCTCCCAGCTCCTCGGAGCTGGGAAGCTCCCCCAACGAGGTAGTCAACCCGCGCGGGGTTGACTCCCCTCGCAGGGGAGGGACACTCCCGTCGGGAGTCAACCTGCGCGAGGTTGACTCCCGTCGAAGGAGAGGGACTGAAAGTCCCTCCTCCACAGGAGGAACAATTCTCCCCCACGGAGAAGTCCCCATGGGAGGAGTACTCCCCATAGAAGTACTCCCCCACAGGAACATTCTCTCCGGTATTATTCCGTTAGAAACAAATATTTCTTTTCTTGCAGGCCCTTCAGCAGAAATTTCTGACTCTACAGTAGGCACTCTGCTTTCAGCCCACCACACAAATGGTGATGACTCATCCACTCCTACATGTCTTGCATCTACACTTTACATAGTCGATGAGTCTAACACACCTATTTCCACTCTTTACCGATCTGTCACCCGCCCGCGCTTTGCCTATCTTACATTTGCCACTCCTACCGCCGACCTCTGGCACAGACGGCTTGGCCACATCAGTCTTACCCGGCTTGACCAACTCCGTCGCCATCAATCTGTTATTGGTCTAAATCTGCCCACTATTCACAATTTCACTTGCCCCCGTGCTTGCATGGCAAGCAAGCCCGCACAAAATTTCCACGTGCCGCCACTACCCGCGCCACCAAAATTCTCGAAATTGTCCACTCTGACATAAGCGGCCGCATTTCTCCTTGCACTTTTTCCGACTATGAGTACTTCATGACCATGACCGACGACTACTCCCGTTATACCGTTGTCCGCCTACTGCACTACAAGAGCGACTGTTTCACATCATTCAAGGAGTTTCACACATTTGCCGAGCGTCAGACCGGCAAGAAGCTCAAGACTCTACGCTTCGACAACGGTGGTGAGTTCCGATACACCCTCTTTGATGCCTATTGTGAGGAACACGGTATCCAACGCCAGCTGACCGTCCCTGACACTCCTCACCAAAACGGGATAGCTGAGCGTAAAAATCGCACCCTCTTAAACTCTGTCCGCGCTATGATGTTTTCAGCAGGACTAGACAAACAGTTTTGGGGTGAAGCTATCAATCACGCCACTTATGTTCTAAATCGTTGTCCCACCAAGGCCATCGATCCTGCCACCACTCCCTTTGAGCAATGGCATGGTCGCAAGCCCACCATCTCACATCTTCGAGTTTTTGGCTGCACAGCTTTTGTCAACATTATAGAGACTCGCCGCTCTAAGCTAGATAGTCACTCCCACGAGTGTCTTCTTCTCGGCTACAGCAGTCAAAGTAAGGCATACCGTCTCCAACGTAAATCTGACGGTCATACTTTTGTTTCTCGCGATGTTATATTTCATGAGTCTCTCCCAGCATCAACATCATCCTCTCCCAACCTTGCTCTCACTGCTATCACTGAGGATGAAATTCAGAATGATGTGCACTTTTTCCATCACCATCCTCCTACTTCGGGTCCAGCGCTTAGCCCTTCAGTGGGAGCTACTCTTCCCCCTCTGAGTTCGTCTGTTCCGCCTCCTTTTGCACCACCTCCCGCCTTCGGTCCTTCCGTTGGCCCTGGTCGCGATCATCCTTCAAGCAGCAGTCTTGTCCCGGGCCCCGTTCCTCCTCTACCCTCAGCGGGATATGGAGGAGGAGGAGTTAGCGGAGGCACATTTCACACACCAACTCAATCTGTGGCCAGCTCATCCTCTAGTAGCCCACAATCCCACAGTCGATATCCGTTCTCAACTTATTCTACCATGAATTTATCTTCCTCAATCCGAACCAAACATAGCACAGATGTAGAAAACATGAGCACACTACACCCATACCTACATCGTTCACCACCGCAGTCTCCACCACCGCACTCAAGTGACTTTGAGATGGCATCGTCTCCTCCCACTGAGATCCAGGCACCACCACCACTCCGACGATCAACACGTCAGTCCAACCCTCCTAACCGCGATCCAGCTGAAGGTTACGACACAACGACTTTGATCCCGGAGGCACGAACGAGTAAGAAGCGTGCACTAATGATGACTTTGAGACCAAACCCGATGGAGCCCAACTCCTATCAGGAGGCCATATCATCTCCAGATATTGCTCGATGGTCCGAGACCATCACCGAAGAGCTTAAGTCCCACGAAGAAAACGGTACATGGACACTCACAGATTTA
This sequence comes from Asterella californica, assembly GCA_036924285.1. NCBI lineage: Eukaryota > Viridiplantae > Streptophyta > Marchantiopsida > Marchantiales > Aytoniaceae > Asterella > Asterella californica. The sequence continues at coordinate 4,353,057 of JAYKYS010000013.1, forward strand.
CCACACGGACGAAGGCCCATAACCAACAAGTGGACCTTCAAGCTGAAGCTGAATTCAGATGGGTCCATCGTCCGATACAAGGCACGGTTGGTGGCCCGAGGATTCACTCAAGTGTATGGGCTCGACTACACTGACACCTTCTCCCCTGTGGTCCGTGTGCAATCAGTGCGATTGATACTAGCGATCGCAGCTCAACACAACCTCCACGTCCATCAGATGGATGTGAAGACAGCCTTCCTTAATGGAACGCTGAGTGAAGAAATCTACATGGCAGTCCCTGACGGCATCAACGTCCCAGGAACTGGTAAAGTGTGCAGGCTACTTCGTACACTTTATGGATTGAAGCAATCTTCTAGAGAATGGTATTTGATCATAGATAAGTTCTTACTTTCACTCGGGTTCAGTAAGTCAGGAGCTGATGGTAACGTATATTACATTCACAAGGATAATCAGTTTGCCATCCTAGCACTCTACGTTGATGATACAATCATAGCAAGCAGCAGCAAAGGATTGCTAACATACATCAAGAGTAACCTCAGCGCAAGGTTCCAGATGAGTGACATCGGTAACATCCATCATTGCTTGAGTATAGAGATTAACCGAAATCGAGCAGAAGGATGGATCAGACTCAGTCAAACCTTGTACCTGACCCAAAAGTTATTCCAGTTTGGCTTAGAGAATTGTCAACCTGTCAGTACACCATTGACCCCATGAGAAAAGTTCTCAACTGAAGATTGTCCTACTACTACTGAAGAGAAGACGCAATGTGCTTCTTATCCATATCAGAGTGCGACAGGCTCCATCAACTGGGCTGCCGTCTGCACTCGTCCTGATCTAGCCTTCAGCATTAGTGTATTATCTCAATACATGGCTAACCCAGGACTAAAACACATCATCGCCATAAAGCACACATTTCACTATATCAAAGGTACTTTAGACCAGTACTTAGAATACAAGTACTCGCCTCAACCAATTTCTCTATTTGGCTACACTGATGCTGACTGGAGAAGTCACATCGAGTCACGACGTTCAACATCTGGAAATTGTTTCATCTACTCACAAGGAGCAATCAGTTGATCATCGAAGAGACAGAAATCTGTTGCACTATCGAGTACTGAAGCTGAGTATATGGCACTCAGCACATGTTCATCAGAAGCAAGGCTTTGACAACTCTTAGCTGATATTGGTTTAGCTGAGAATGAGGCAACTACTTTGTATTGTGATAACCAGAGTGCAATAGCACTCGTAGAATCGTCCAAGTTTCATGACAGGACGAAACACATAGATATTCGGTACCACTTCATTAAGGATCAAGTTGCATCCAAGACAATTGAAGTGAAGTACTGCCCTACTCAGGAGATGGTAGCGGATATCTTAACTAAGGGCCTACCGGCTCCTAAGTTGGATTACCTTCTACCAAGACTAGGATTGAAAATTTAGATCTACAACAACTAGTCGCTGAGTGGGAGTGTTAGAACTGACTGTACAGTATGAACGTAAAGTACAGCAACTAGTTTAGACTATTTGGGCTCATGCCCTTTCGCAGGCTTTGCCTGCCCTTGTACCAAAGTATAAGTACCTGGCCTTTGGACCTCCTACCTCATTATTCATTTCAATAAACAAACTTACTCATACTTGGTCTCTCACATTGATCCTCTCTCTCCTTTTCCTATATTATGGATGTCCAAAGATCAGAGCTTCAGTCCTTACAGCGATATGCTTATCTGAAATTCCTGCTACGGTAACCGTACAATTCCACTTACTTTGCAGAAGTCCAGAAGCCCAGAAGCTTGCAGTTACGACCACGAAGTTTCTTGATTACCCCTTCGCTTCATGCTCGGAGTGGTTCCTGCAGCATCCAGCAGACAGTTTAATTTCTGTCTTGACGGTTATGTTTGTAGTTAGACGGGATATTCTAAGGAGCAACAGAAGGCTTGCTGCTTGGAGCCAAATTAGACTACTTGCAATCTGCTTTCTTGAGAGAAACATTGAAGGACCACTTATCGGTACAGATCGTTGGTTGACAGGACCACTTATCAGTACAGTTCGTTGGTTTAATTTTACACCCTTGACACCTCCGGGAGAACTGAGCTTCTTCTCAGTGAAATGAACCTGCTTAGATAGATAGCTATGCCCATGTACGGTGATGGATCTTGTTGTAGCCTTCTGAAATGCATTAGATCGTTTAGTCTGATTCTGAAAAGTTTGGTTAATGATTAGTCAACTTATTGTCAGATGTTCTCATAAGCTATGCATTTGACGGAAGGCTTTTTCTTCCTAAAAGCGAAGAAGGGGAAGCCTTGCCTTTAATGGGGTATGGTTGGTAGAATCTCCTTACGAGCTGCAAATGTATGTGACGCAGTTAGCTGAACTGCAGATGTGCATAATATATATGCACGACTGCAGTACGATGTACAACGTCTTGCAATAGATGCAAGCAGCATATACGGTCCGGCCGTATCATTTTCTGTCCGCGTTGAAGAGAATGTTTACTCTCATCACTTCTGTAGTTTCCTCAACAGGAATTTTGATCATGAACCTCCTCCACAGTAAAAAGCAATTGCTAGAATACGGTTGCTTTATTCCTTTTGTTTGAATATATTCTTTGCAGAAATGGAAATCTTGACGAAATGATCAAGAAGGAAGGGTTTCGTTAGAAAACATTGAACGTTGAGTTGAAGTGCCTTTTGCAGCCGGACTCTAGACACTTCAGAAGGTACTGCACGGGAAGAGTTTGAACAGATCGAAACTCTGAGATGGACTTGCCTATCTGGAGACTGGAAAGTTGCCCAACAAGGTGTACCACGGTACGAAGCTGAGCTATCCTCAGCAGGATCACAGCGAATGCTACTTCGTTGCATCCTAATCAATCCTAATGGGGCTTTTACCTCGAACTCAAGAGAAGTTTTTCTGTTGATGAGGCCTGACTTGCTATTGAGGCTTAGTTAAGGTCTGGCTTATACACTTACATCCTCTCGGAGATGGATCTTGTTTCTGCCCGGCCCTTCTGTCTTGGCACTTTAGGCAAATTAATAGATTTACTTAGTGCAGAGTTCTCGGCTATTGAGGTAATTAAGACTAGTACATGATCCTGACCAATTTGACTCCTACTTTCGGATGACATCTGTCGAGTGTAGGATGTTGTCGCGCTACTTGACGGCTACATGCTTGACTTCTACTCCGACGCTTGCGTTTAGTAGTTCTAGAAGTTAGCTCATATTACTTCTAGTCCTTTATACATATGTTTGACACCTTTGCATACGGTGTTGACACTATTGTGTTATATATTTTGAGTCTTAGTAGGTTGATAGTATGTTATCTATCTTGTTCAAGCACTCCTGCGCTTGTGCAAATGATATCATGCTTATCTATGTTGTGAAGTACATAACTTAGGGTTTCCATGCTGATAGAGGTTTAAGCTCATGGGTTGTACTTACTTGTCGCCCATGCACGCTTTCTAGATTGGTTAAGTTATCTTTTAGGGTTACGTGTTATTTTACATGCCTTCGCGTGAAGTTTAAGATTTACGCTGGCACTTTAGGGGCTGACGTGGTAGCCTTTGAGTGAAGTTGAGTTACCACGTGGATTAGGGCACTAAAGGACAACCAAGTGGAGCTATGAACTCCCATTGGTCTGTTTTTGTCTTTAGTTTAACTCTAAATTTAGAAACAGAGCTCTAAAGGAGAGTTCAAGCATTTGGTGAGGGGACTTCGAAATCTGAGGGCACAGGGAGAGAGGGCTCGTCATGCCAAGCACTTCCAGTGAAAGTTTCGATCGATTTGATGCAATAAAGACGAAGTTATGACCAATTGAAGTTCAAATTGTGCTAGAATTGAATCACTTTTGTTGGATTTAGGGTTTTCAGTGTCACTTGCAGCAGATTTGAGGAAATTGCTTCAAAACGTCGAGGTTGTGTTCTCTGCCAGCAGGGCTACGATTTCACAAAAAGTTTCATATCGATTGAGTGACTGAGTAATTCAGGGCGGCCGCTGAAGCTGAGGGGGTCTGAAAAGCTCTTAATCTAGAGCAGCGACTTCAGGGAAGGAGATCTGGAGTTCTACAAACAATCAGGAGTCCTAACTTCACAGGAGTGTTCAGCAAGCTGTGAACTGCAAATCCTGTAAGAAACTTCGAAATTGATCGAGCCAAACTCCTGTTATAGGTCGAAATAGCCATCTAGGTACTAGAAATTGCCGTAGTTTTCTTGCTCAAAACTTTTCTGTTCATATCTCCGTGTCAGAATTTGATCTCAGGCTGAAACTTCGTCTGTGAGTTCAGTAGTACCTCATTTGCATGTAGGGGAAGTTTAGAAGTCTAAACCTTCATATTTTTCCTCTCCGTGAGTGTCAAAGTTCACCGCCGGATCCTATTACTGCTAGCTAGACCTGAATTTCGCCTTCTGGGTATATTACTAGATCTTACACATCTGTGTGAGTGTTTATAGCCCTGTTGTAACCTGAAAGCCAACCTCTTGAGTGAACAACCACAGCTAGAAGCCCGGCGCTTTCCTAGGTAGACGGATCACACTCCGACATACTCTCTTTTTGGTGAACTCGACGTGAAACACCTAGGGTGGGAGTTTTCTTGAAAGTGTTACAGGATCAGATATCATGACCAACCAAGGATCATCAAGTGGAGGTGCTGCTGCTGCTCAGCAACCTGTTCAGCTTGATGCTGCTACGATGAAGATGTTCCAAGCTTTTTCCATGTTCATGCAGCAGCAGCAGAGCACAGAGAGGAAGGAGGTATTAGCAACCAAGGCGTTGCAATTTGTGGTGCATCAGATGGACCAGTTCAAGGAGACAGATATTTCCAAGTACGTGCGATACTATGCTAGAGAGATGGAGGTGAACAAGGTATCTGAGAAGGAGATGGTGGAGAACTTTGAACTTGATGTTGTGTCTGAGATTCGTGGGCGTGTGAAGGAGCTCAAGCAGCAGCAAGGACAGAGTTGGGAGAGCTTTATGCGCGCTTTGAAGGAGGAGTACTACACTGAAGATTCAAAGAGGGTGACCAAGAGAACGTTCTTGGAGTGGGTGGTTAAGCCCAACAAAGGTTTGTCTGTAAATGAGTTGTTAAGGGAATTTGATCGTCAGTACGCTCAGCTTTCTAGGACAGAAAAGCTTACATTAGAGGTGGAGAAGACCGAGCTTTTCCTACAAGCAGCGGACGTGACTATTCAGGAGAAGCTTGAGCTGTTGTTGGAAGACAAGAGTGAGGAGAGAGGATTGAAGACTGATTGGAAGGAGGTTGAAGAGGCTGTCTCTTTGCTGACCAAGAGACAGAGAAGAAGGGACAAGGTGGTGGTAAGTGAAGCACCACCTCTGATAATTCCTGTCAAGCAATTGCCTACTAAACCCGCTGTCGTGTCGTGGATCGGCTCCTACCTGAAATTCAAACTTCGATGCTTGTCGCTCCAAAGACACTCATGAGAAGACAAGCTAGGCTCCAGCTTACGGGCTTTTGGCGTAATCTCATATCTCCATTTTCATCGCATAGATGGGTAGAGCTCCTTGTCAGCTTTCCATATGCACTTCATCTACTTCGTTTGGACGCCTAGTGGAAAAGTTACAAGACTCGAAAGATGGAGAAAACAAGCTAGGCCCCAGCTTACGGGCTTTTGGCACCACTTCGGATCTTCGTTTTTATCGCACCAGTGGATAGAGCTCCTTGTCAGCTTTCCATAGGCACTTCATCTACTTCGTTTGGACGCCTAGTGGAAAAGTTACAAGATTCGAAAGATGGAGAAAACAAGCTAGGTCCCGGCTTACGGGCTTTTGGCGCAACTTCGGATCTTCACTTTCATCGGGCGGTTTGGAAGTTCTGAGTGAAATTGACTCGCAGAGAAGCGCTTACATCAGATTTTCGTTCACCTGCGACCTGAGGTTGGGCTGTTCTTCGCGATCGATGAGCCAAGCTCTTCGTTCTTGGTGCCTACGCGATCAGGGAGTCTTCATCTACTCATAGGAGAAGACCGTGTGCGAATTGGATTGTTGGTTTGGGTGTGGTGAGCGAATTTGAGCCGCAGGGAGCCAATTTACGTCAGTTTTTTGCAACCTGCGACCAAATTTCTCGAGTGGTTTTGCAAGAGAAACTCCAAACGGCTTGTTTGGAGTCTTGTTGGGTTCAAGGTAGCTAGATCTATCTGCTAGCGAAGACGGATATCAGTTTGGACGATCCGTTTGTGCGGTGTGAGCGGTTTTAAGCCGCAGGGAGGAGTTTTTGGAGGTTCGGTCACCTGCGACCAAAAATCGGCGATATCTCGGCTGTTGGGAGTCGGATCTGAAGGTTTCTTGGGTTAACGGAGTCAGCGGAGGAGACCCTATCGACATGTGAAGTCCGTTCAGCGAAAAGAGGAAGTCCACAGATAGGTCTTTTCCGGTTTCTTCGCTACGGGTTTTGCTCTTTTGAGTTTGTTAGAATTCTGGTTGGTTGTATACAGCTTGTGGTAGCTAGCTTTAGCTAAGAGCTTATACATGGATGTGGTTTGGACTTGGGTTTGGATCTTGTGATACTGCTGTGGCTCTGTTTGTTAGCAAAGAGAAGTTTTTCTTGCTTTGAGCTACGCTTCGGTGGTTTTGGGTCGGGGTTGTGATTCAAGGGGTGTTTTAAGCAAGTTACAGACTGCTCTGGTCTGGTTCTCAATTTTGTGCTCTTAGGAGAAAGAACCGGCAGTGTACATACATTTGGGAGTGGTATATATCGCAGCATTCGCTTTCGTGGTTGTTTTTTCTCTGTCTTGTCTCTATTTCAGCACACAACATCTCCACAGCCAGGAACCTCGCGTTTTCCTGGACATCCTTCAAGCAAAACGTCCGACGCGACACCGCTTTGGTAATTGCTAGAGAGGAAGACTCACCGCTTGATGAGTTGATTAAGGGTATGAAGGAGCTTAAGCTTAAGCTCACTAGGTTAGAAGAGAAGGAGCAGAATGTACAGCCTGCTATGCAGAGACCTCAGATGAGAGAAGACTTTGTTCATCGTTGTATATGGTGCGATAGCCTAGACCATGTAAGGAGAGATTGTGGGGAGTTTTCATATGCATTGAGGAAGGATTTGATCTTCTTCAAAGATGGTAAGATCCATCTGAGAGAAACTGGGATGATGCTGGGGACCAACTTTGGAAAGGGTGGTATGAAAAGACTTGTGAATGAAATATCAGCATCACATGCTGTCTCTCTTGTGAATGCTGCTACCTGTGGAGTGAAAGTGGAGATGGAGAGAGAGAAAGGGACTACTGGGTTGTGGTCTGATGTAGTGCGGTCCGTAGCTAGAACAGAGCTAGACACGGATGTGCTACGAAGGGTTGGCAACTCAATTCGAGAAACTACAGGATGGAATGATCTTGTAGACACTATGTCAGTGCATGCTTATGTTGCACGAAGTCATCATGAAGATGTACTAGAAGAAAAACGCAGAAGGGAGGATGCAGGTGAGGCTTCTATAGCCAAACGACCTGCTACAAGGAGTGAAAGGGCTAGACCAGAGACAAGGCAGGAGACAACACCTACTCAAGAGGAAACTATGGAGGATCTACAACACCAAAGGAGAAGGAGAGAAGCAAGGAGAACGGTAAGATGCCTGCATACAAACTTCAGTCTGACATTGAGATTGCTACAGACTTGAAGCAGGTGTTAGAGAATCGTATCTTGAATGGGAAGGTTGAGTTTACTTTGGGTGAGATTCTTGGGATTGCAAAGCATGAGTTCCATGAGGTTATCATAGATATCATTAAGAGGAAACGTCAGATTTTGGGTGAAGCAGCTACGCTTAACGCTTTAGGGACCAAACTGTCGGAGGATGAGGAAGATGAGATTGCTGGTTACTGCTCTCAAGTATCAGAAGGGAGATCGTATCAGCACGTGAGGTTTGAAGATGAGGTGGAAGCATCGCAGAAGAGCCATTACTCTCACAACCATTGGGCAAGAGCAACCACAGAGACCTTGGTGAAGTTGGGAGATCTGGAGGAACCTGTGATGGCATTGGTTGATAACGGCTCAGAGATTAATCTGATGTCTAAGGAGCTGTACGAGCGTGGGAGGTGGCCTATAGACACCGACCATAGATGGCTTATACGTGCTGCCAACAACTAGAGGGAGAACTCTATGGTGCTTGTCCCAACATCAAGGTAACTGTGGGTGACATCAGTGATGTTCAGAATTTCTTTGTGCAAGACATGTCAACCTATCCTATCATTCTAGGGCAGCCTTACATTACTGCTGTTAGAATGGAGACACGAGTTATGGATGATGGTTCAGCCTATGCTAGGATACGTAGTAGAGACGGAAAAAGAGCTGTTCAGTTTTTGACCGTTGCTGCAGAACATGAGAGGAATCGTGATAGCTTGAGAGATCGTCCACTACCTAAGATTACTCAGGAGTTTAGAAAGTCTAGGGGTTTTGGCAGAGTACCATTGAAGAACGAGACTTCAACGGTACAATAGAGAAAGGATTCTCGCCTGATCCAGTAGAGCAGGAAGCTTTATCCACTAACTTCTTAGGACTGACATCATGTGGATCAGTGTGTTATAGGAAGGTTGAGAATCTGAAGAGGTTTGAGAGGCAACATGTGAAGTGTGTACAGCAATCTTTGTGGGACAGTGGAGAGTTAGCAGGAGATGAATACATATCTGGAGTGTTTGAAGAGCAATATTTGGTAGATACTATAAGGGAGTTGAAATCTATAGTAGAAAGTTCTATAGATGGTGTAGATAGAGTGGTGAGAGTGAGCTCCAAGGAGCTTTATGATGTAATTGATAAGTTTATAGATCGGCAAGAGGTGTATGTGGAGACCAAGTACAAGTCAGTGGCAAAGAAAGTCAAACCAGTGACTTTGCCTTTACCACTCGATTACAATCAGAAGATGGAGCAAGCTGCACGAGAACCGACGCTCAGAGGATCAAGAAGAATTGGGCACCAGTTCACAGAAACAACACTAAAGGAGCTGAGGATTGGAGGCGATGGATTTCTTACTGAGCAAGAGAAGAAGAGCTTCAGGGAGATGTTATCTAGGCATGATAAGACGTTTGCGTTTGAGTCACATGAGGTATGATGTGTAGATCCAAGTGTAGTTGCACTTATGGTAATCTTTACTATACCGCATGTGCCTTGGAATCTACGTCCTATCCCTGTACCTAGAGCTCATCTACCAAAGCTGATAGACTTGCTCAATGAGAGGATTAGGATGGGTATATTGGAACCATCTATAGCTCCCTACTCTAGCAGATGGTTTACTGTTCCGAAGAAGAGTGGAACTTTGAGATTTATCCAAGATATGCAGCCAGTTAACAAGGTGACTATCAGGAATATGGGTATAGGACCTATTGTAGACGAGTTTGCAGAGGTTTTTGCTGGTCGTGCTATCTATTCAATGGGAGACTTATATTCAGGTTATGATCAGTTTCAATTATCCTCTGAGAGTAGAGACTTGACTACAATGAGAACACCTTTGGGGTTACTAAGGATGTGCACCTTGCCACAAGGTGCTACCAATTCTGTAGCACATATGATGAATGACATGAATAAAGTTTTGAGGGATTTCATTCCTGAAAAAACTATGTCATTCCTTGATGATGTGCCGATCAAAGGGTGTGCTGAGGAGGAGAAGAATGAGATAAAGGATCAGAGGGGGTGCCGTAAGTTTGTTGCAGATCATATAGTTGACTGCAATAAGATATTGAGTCGACTGGAGGAGGTTCATTTGACTTTATCAGGAGCAAAGTCTGTATTTGGAGAACAAGAGGTGTTGATTGTGAGGCACCTATGTGGATCTTATGGTCGGAAACCTTGTCCAAACAAGGTTGATGCCATTCGAAGGATGAAGGAGACATGTGGGTCAGTTATCGAGGTGAGAAAGTTTCTAGGTGCATGTGTGTTTTACCATATATGGATTCCACACTTTGCTCATGTAGCACCATGCTCACTTCAAAGCGAGTCTATGAGGAAGTTGAAGAATCTTTTGACTTCACCACCAACTCTACGGAAGGTAACATATGAGTTGGGCAGATCTGTTATCCTTACTGTTGATACTAGTCCTATTGGCATTGGATGGGCTGTAGGGCAAGACGATGAGGATGGAAATAGATATGTTCTGCGTTTTGGTGCTAAGGTATTAAGTTCACGGCAGAGAGACTATCCTCAGGTCAAGAGAGAGCTATGGGGAGTAGTTACTGCGATGAAGAGTGATAACGAATACTTGATAGGAGCACATGTGGTTGACCTCTCTTGGGAATGATCACTAGCTGTACAACTCCAAACATTGCTATGTTGAGGTGGATAGCATATATCAAGTCCTTGAACCCAGAGTTTAGACATATTGTAGGAAAAGACAATCCTGTGACAGATATGTTATCAAGGGCTAGGTATTATGGTGAGAAAGAAATGATAGATGATCAGGAGGATGTGGGAACAAAGTTCTATTCTAGTGTTCTTGCTAGAAAGGACAAAAGCTGTTTTGCAGCTCCATTGGAGTTATTTGAGGAAACTATGTATGATGGCGAGTGGTTGGATCTTGGGCGCTATTTGAGTTCATTGGAAAGGCAAGAAGGTTGGTCTGATGCAGATTTCAAGAGGATCCGAAGAACAGCTTATGGGTACTTTTTACATGGAGGACATCTATGGAAGCGCCCTAAGCTACAAGGAGGTATACCGCAGCGGGTGGTATGTGACTTGGAATTGCAGTAGAAGCTGATCAAGGAGTTCCATGAGAGTTTATGGGCCGGTCATAGAGGAGTTTGGGCTACATTTGCCAAGATAAAGGAGAAGTATTGGTGGAAGGGTATGTATAAGGATGTAGTACAGTTTGTTCCATCCTGTATACCTTGCCAGATGTATTCCAACGTACGCCATCGTGATGGATTGCATCCTACTTATCCTTTAGCCATTCATTACAAATGGGTAGTGGATCTGGTAACTATGCCATTTGGGCTTGGACAAATGAGGTATCTAGTCTTGGCTAGAGAAGATCTATCCAACCAAGTTGAAGGCCGTGCCTTGAGGACGAAGACCACTGCTAGTGTATGCCGCTTTCTACTTGAAGATGTTATTTGTAGATATGAGTGTGTGGGAAAGATCACTGCAGATAGAGGCGAGCTGGATTCACAAGAAGCAGTTGAGTTCTTCAAGCGATTGGGAATCAAGTTGGCGTTAACCACTGCTTACAATCCTGAAGGGAATGGCAAGAGCGAAAGAGGTCATCCGTCAATCATCAAAGCTTTGGTAAAAGCTTGCAAGGATAAGATCCGTGAATGACCTAGACTGCTACCGTTTGCTTTATGGGCAGACCGTACAACTCATAGTACCGTTACAGGTTACATGCCAGCAGAATTGATACTAGGACAGAAACCTGTGATGCCGATTGAGGAGGTTGTGCCTACTTGGAATGTTTTGCCATGGGAAGATGATAGAAGTACGGAGGATCTTCTTGCATTAGGATCCAGCAGTTAGAACGAAGACCTGAGGATGTTGCCAAAGCTGTCGAAAGATTAAAGATTGCTAGAGAGAGAAACAAAGGCAGATTTGATAGAACGCATAGATTACGACCCAAACCAGTTAAAGAAGGTGATTGGGTGTTAGTCTATGATAGTAGTCTTGATAATCAGCATAGCACTATCAGGAAGTTCTCCAAGAGATGGTTTGGACCTTATGTGGTGTTAGAAGTTTATGATAATGTCACATATTCCTTGAGAGAGTTAGATGGTGCAGTGCTCAAGATACCACTCGCAGGAAAGAGAATCAAGCTCTTTAGGAGGAGAGGGGAGGACCAGAACGTTGCAGAGTTTACAGAGGACGAAGCTGAAGACTCAATGCATGTTGAAGATGAGTTTGAACCCGAAGCTGAAGAGTCTTGATCTGGATGGCACATACCGGAGGATGTGCAGGTTCAGAGGGGGTGGATGTCGCGCTACTTGGCGGCTACATGCTTGACTTCTACTCCGACGTTTGCGTTTAGTAGTTCTAGAAGTTAGCTCATATTACTTCTAGTCCTTTATACATATGTTTGACACCTTTGCATACGGTGTTGACACTATTGTGTTATATATTTTGAGTCTTAGTAGGTTGATAGTATGTTATCTATCTTGTTCAAGCACTCCTGCGCTTGTGCAAATGATATCATGCTTATCTATGTTGTGAAAGTACATAACTTAGGGTTTCCATGCTGATAGAGGTTTAAGCTCATGGGTTGTACTTACTTGTCGCCCATGCACGCTTTCTAGATTGGTTAAGTTATCTTTTAGGGTTACGTGTTATTTTACATGCCTTCGCGTGAAGTTTAAGATTTACGCTGGCACTTTAGGGGCTGACGTGGTAGCCTTTGAGTGAAGTTGAGTTACCACGTGGATTAGGGCACTAAAGGACAACCAAGTGGAGCTATGAACTCCCATTGGTCTGTTTTTGTCTTTAGTTTAACTCTAAATTTAGAAATATAGCTCTAAAGAAGAGTTCGAGCATTTGGTGGAGGGACTTCGAAATCTGAGGGCACAGGGAGAGAGGGCTCGTCATGCCAAGCACTTCCAGTGAAAGTTTCGATCGATTTGATGCAATAAAGACGAAGTTATGACCAATTGAAGTTCAAATTGTGCTAGAATTGAATCACTTTTGTTGGATTTAGGGTTTTCAGTGTCACTTGCAGCAGATTTGAGGAAATTGCTTCAAAACGTCGAGGTTGTGTTCTTTGCCAGCAGGGCTACGATTTCACAAAAAGTTTCATATCGATTGAGTGACTGAGTAATTCAGGGCGGCCGCTGAAGCCGAGGGGGTCTGAAAAGCTCTTAATCTAGAGCAGCGACTTCAGGGAAGGAGATCTGGAGTTCTACAAACAATCAGGAGTCCCTACTTCACAGGAGTGTTCAGCAAGCTGTGAACTGCAAATCCTGTAAGAAACTTCGAAATTGATCGAGCCAAACTCCTGTTATAGGTCGAAATAGCCATCTAGGTACTAGAAATTGCAGTAGTTTTCTTGCTCAAAACTTTCCTGTTCATATCTCCGTGTCAGAATTTGATCTCAGGCTGAAACTTCGTCTGTGAGTTCAGTCATACCTCATTTGCATGTAGGGGAAGTTTAGAAGTCTAAACCTTCATAGTTTTCCTCTCCGTGAGTGTCAAAGTTCACCGCCGGATCCTATTACTGCCAGCTAGACCTGAATTTCGCCTTCTGGGTATATTACTAGATCTTACACATCTGTGTGAGTGTTTATAGCCCTGTTGTAACCTGAAAGCCAACCTCTTGAGTGAACAACCACAGCTAGAAGCCCGGCGCTTTCCTAGGTAGACGGATCACACTCCGACAACGTCTTGCATGGCTTCAAAATGTGGATGCTACCTGGATGATGTTATAACAAGTAATGTATGTGTTATTCTTAAAGTCATAGTAGTCTTTAGAAGTTTTACTATTTAGATTGCGTACTTATCATGTAAAATAACTTAGTGAAAGTTACTACGGTAAGAAGTTGTAGAGTATATAAGGAGGAGTTGAGAGGGTGGAAGACACTCTCATTTTTCTGGTTATGAGTAAAATGAGCATTGAAGACCTTGGGACTCCTTGAGTATCATGCGATGCGACGTTGAGAGTGGGATTAGAACTTGTTTGCAGGAACGCTATTACACAGAATGATGTGATCATACAAGTCAGAGAGTTGAGTGAAGTGAGCATGGGTGTAACTAAATCTTTGTAATTATGGTGCACTAGTCATCCTAGTCATCTGAGGTACCCTGGGTGAGAGATAGATCGGCTTACAGAACTTTGTTCATGCTGCGGGGTTCAAAAGGTTTATGTTGCTAGACATCGTCGTCTCCAATCCGCTCCGTTAGTTTCAAAAGTTCGACACATGTCTCAAGTAGCTTCGGAATCCGAAAGAGAGCCTTCTCCGAGCTAGACTTGAGTCTTTCAATAAATATACATATTTTGATCTCCTCAGTCCACTTGGAGAACGAATCCAACTTAGCACTGTACTAGCGTACATAAGCACTTAAGGTCCTTGTATGCTTCAATCTAACTAACTCGACATCATCTCGAATCCTTTGATACTCTGGAGTGAATAGTCTCGTGAGCAACTCCTTGAACTCCTTCCAACCAAGCATTGAGACGACCAAGGCATGCTCGTCTCTATATGCAGCCCACCAAAGAAGCGCATGGTCCTTTAGGAACGTAACTGTAGCTCTCACTTTGTCTAACTCCTTAGCATGTTGCGCCTCAAAGTATAAGTCCAACTCAGTTAAGAAATCCTTAACCTTGTGAGCTCGTCTTATACTTAAAAACGAGATCGGCAGATTCGTCTTACAAAGCTTCTTGATAGACAAAAAACTCCCCTTGCCTACCTCAAGCTCGGTGATACGTTTAACCCTAGAGGTCATGCCCCTTGCATGATCTTCATCATCTTGATGAGCTCTACATACAAAGCTCCTTGACTCCCCACGCATGAATCATTGGACACCGTTGACAAAACTCCATCTTGTTGCACAATAGCCGCAGTTGGTATTGGGCTTCTTGACGTTCGAGCGAAGGTTGTCGGTTATCGTCTCCTGACCACACCTCAAGGTTAACTCGAGTCGATCTAATCTTGGTGTCACGCGCCACTCATTTCTTGGACTTCCTCTTGGAACTGTGTCCTACGTCGATCATTGCTCCAAACGTTCACCTAGAAACGTTGATCCATTTTGTTATCTCGTGTCTCTTCTCAAGCGTCAAGCCTTTAGTCGTTACCTCGATTTCTCTCTCACCAAAACATTTGACTCCAATATCACTTTTCATGCATCTACCGGTTTGTTGCGCAAGCGGAAGCTCCTACTCAGTAGATCACGAAACTCATACCTCTAACATGCAAATCACAATCACACGTTAGCGTTCATGCACCACTTACCTTTATCCCATTATGATCCGGACCGGAGCCGAACCGTCTCCTTAACTCTCAAGCTCAACCTGCCCTAAGTCCCGACGTAGACCCCGCTAGGCCTGTCTCATAACATGCAAGTCACAACGTGACTTGGAGCAGACTTTCCATAAAGTCCAGAGTCCTAAACGGTACCTCCAACACACCTAGTGACCCAACCGCTTGTGATGTCCGCCGGGATCCAAGCTCCTGAATGATGATCAAATCCACCGTCTCGTTCTCTAGTCTTGCCCCAGTCCTTGGATTGTTCCCAAGTCTAGTCATCCACGTCGGGACCTAACGCTCCTTGGTACTGACCCAACCATCATCTCATGCCCCCAGAGTCCACCCGTCTCTGGGATCGGGTGACTTGCCTGCAAAGGAGATGATTATGTAGCTTGGGTCCAAGTTAATACAGAAGTAGAGGAAATTGGTGTTGCATTGATATACGTCTCAAACCATCATAGTGTGAGGAAGGAGCTTTGGTGTGGGATCACAATGCTAATGATAGGCAGGAACTGGATAATTGGATACTCTAGTATAATTGGATGATTGGAACTGGATAATTCTAGGGGACCTCAATATGGTGGAATAATTGAAGGACAACCTAGGATCCTCACCAATTATACAAGGAGCAGAAAAATGAGCATGGAATGCGTGTGCTTGGACTCATGACATAATCAATGTCAAATTCACTACAACAATATGTAGGGGTACAACCTTCACTATACAAGCGTTCACAAGAAGTAGATATGATCCATCTAGGTTAGATAGAGTCTACTTGACCAACAAGACAAAATGGATCCACGAAGTAGAAAGGATAGAACATCACCATGATCAACTACTCTCCTATCACATCCTTGTCTCGATGTGTATCAAACTAGTAGAAGGACAAGAAAGAAAGAAGTGGAAGGCACACCTAAAACTAGATCATAATATTCTAGGCACAAAAGATGTGAAGGAAGAAATCAAGACCAGTTGGAATGCACACCCTAATTGTGTTTAGGATTTAGGAAGAAATGACAATTGGCATGGAAGCAAGTGAGAAAAAGATATGTGGAAATCAAAGGGAAAGCTAACAAAGGTAGGACGACAGAGAGGAACTAGTCAAGGATATGAACAGTTGTAGGAAAGAACTACAAAGGAACAACAATGAGAATACGAGGACCAGTGCAAAGAAGACAAAAGAAACCATGCGGAAAGTAGATCACTTGCATGCAATTAGATAAACGAGAAATGATAAAGACAGATAAAATAGAAACTCTTCAAAAGACTTACTCATTTGTCAAATGCTTTCGTGGCAAAAAAAAATAGTACCTCTCCAACACGTGTTAGCAGTCATCCTCGTCTAAAACATGGTGACTTATGTATTGACAGACGGTATGGTCGAATTGTAGCAAATATGTAGGCAAATTTCTCAAAGGATGGGTGGAGGAGAGGAAAAACAAGTCTGCACTGGTAACGTGAGAACACTTCCTAAGGGACAAGAAGAATTGAAGATTGGAATGACGAGACTTCGAGCATAAAGCGATGGTACTCCAACTCAAAGGATAGCAACTATACTAGAAAGGAGAGATGTCCAGTGAGTTCAACAATTCAACTTGCTTACAGTTTAATACTGATAGCGTCCGCTATCGGATCGCAACGCAAAGAGAGGAAGAAATGGTCCGCAAAGAAACGGATGATGTTCTTTAAGGGCATCCTAGGTATTGGTTCTATAACTCTAGATAGAATGCTGAGAAGCTGGAATTTATGAGAATTCATCTTGGATTCGACACCAAGAAGGAAGGCATACCAAGAAACTTGTTAGTAATTCAGCTCGGTACAATCATCGAAGAGTTTGGCACCACAGGTAACATAAACGCTTCGTAACTCCAAACGATCATGAAAAGAGAGAAGATGGAGACCATAAAAGGATTAAGATATGCAGACGTACCCATTAACAACCCGAAGGAGGTTGTACGAATGAGAAATATTCATTGTCGTGCAATGAAAAACATTGTTGTGAAAAATATTGATAGATGGATGAAGGATGTATGTATTAGTGACAGACCACTTGAAGATAGTGAAGGATGGCAATGAAAGTGACGGGAAGTTGATCACTTGGCAACAACGAATGGTACAAGCTTATCGAGAATTTAGAAAAGTCATATATAATACACAATAAGAGGAGAGTGGGTGGAGATGAGCAACATGGAGCGCATGCTGGAATGTGATATGGAGGAAGAGCTTGCGTTCAAATCAAAACTCTAGTGTTGGAAGATCCTACGACGTGATTTCTTCACGAATTCTAAAGCTAGGAAGATGAAGATGCAAAATGATGTTTGTCTGAGATGTCAAACCAAAGACGACGATGTCGAGCACTGCTTCCGGATGTATCAACCTCTAAGAGAGATTGGACGTTTTCAAGAGGTTGATTATAAGGATTAAAGATGAAGATATGAATAAGTGCAATCATTCTGGGATAATCACACATGACTTTGATACTTGCACCGGAGTCAAAGTCGTTACAAGGCAATCCAGAACAGGTCTCGAGAAGGTGGTTCGGTCATGAAACTAAGTGTTTGCATTGTGCTAGAACGTGAAGAAAACAAAATTCTGAAAGTCCCTTGCAACATCACTTCTTAGGATGCAGATTTGCACCTAACACTAGATCTCAAGTTCGAATGAATAATGAGTGAAAACATTATATGAGGACAAGTAGTCAACAACGTCTGTGCCATACGGCAGTCGATGTCAGTCAGTCCTCTCTTAAATTTAGCAAAGTGTTGTACAAACAAAATCTTTTATCGGCAATCTCTACTTGAACTCCAAAGTAGAACTTAAAGAGACAGACGTGTACTTGCTATCCCATCCATCGACAAAATTGATTAACATGCTATTCCAAAAGATTTTCGCAAGACGCTAAAAAAGCAAAAAAAGAGGAAGGATCACATGAGATTCAGACATTGTTTCTTTAGGTCTCATAAAGATAAGCTATAGAAACAGTTAACTACGCTTGCAATGGAATTCTAAAGCAATGTGTAAGTCATTTATCTGGATCTAATTCATTCTTTCTCCATTCTAGGTTTCACAGCTATTTCTTCCACTTTCTCTCCTCTTAAGGTCGCTCAATAAAGAAAAATGTATTACACGACAAAAAATTCTGTTTTCTTTCTCTTTTACATATCGACGTGTAGCTATGCTCACAAAAAGCAATAAAGGTCAGTCTGTGTCACGAGTTCAACTTCACGTTTTACTCTTGGTTTTTTTATTTTTCTTTGAGAACTTTGAAGATTTATTGACAGATTTTATCCTCGCAAGAAAGTTTTATTAACGAAATCCTTTACGGTTTAACCACTAAATTTCTTCTTGCACAGACAGCGAACCCACAGAAATGAGCTCCTGCTGGTTACCAGTACTGTCTCTAGAAGAATCTGGTTTAAATGAAAACTATCTTAGAGATTTACACCATGTGATCTATATCACAACTAATTGTTGAGTATCCATTCAGAAATAACGAAAAAAAGCATTTGTGATTTCTTGGAACCAAATATCTTCTTCTCTCTATCCTAAATTACAAGGAGAGAAAAAAGAAATATTCCACTTTTTTCTTCTATACCTGCAATGGGGTTTAACTGAAAAACTAACAACACATTTCCCATGATATTATTACTAATAATTGTGAAGGATTTAACCAATACTGACTCTAATATCTTTTTATCAATGACAAATACGTGACAAGGGCTGCTAGGTGGACTTTAGTGCAAGAAATGAAATCTCCATGAGGGTCGCATACAACAAAACCTTTGACGTCGTCTACGTACGTTCAAACTGACGGTCGGCTGGCAAGGGCGCTTTGTAGCGCTGTGCTTCAGGAGCTAAACCTTGAAACAAGTCTCATTCCATTTAGACGACTCACGCGTCTAAAATCTCTGACGATATTGCACATTCGAGATCATAGACGTTTTACGCATCTAAAATCTATAACGTCTGGACATTGTCTGGAATGCAACGTGAACCTCCATTGGCTGGAAGTAGCTCCATTTTTACTCTCACTGCTGCTGCACCATCGTCATCTCTGCGGAGTCTGCAGACTGAACTGTGCTGATTGATTGTGCTGGGCACTGTGCACTCATCGATACCTTGAACAGTGAGTCAATCGAGCGGGAGGCTAAAAGATTGACGCTCAACCTCCAAGTCCTGAAGCCTCCTTCCAGATTGATTGCTTTACTGCACTCGGGATTACTAGCAATACCCAGTCGTTGATGATCTCAAAGGTTCAAAGTACTAACAGATTTTAGATGCATAAGGTGTCTCAACGGACAATGTCCAGTCGTTACAGCTGTTATCAGCTGCTATCATCTCAAATGTTAAAATACAAACTATAGGTATATATAAATGCTTAATAAGATATTTTCTTATCACAAGCTCTGTCTATTGTTGGTAGCACTGTTGGTAGCACACATTAGCCAGCATTGTTGAATGTGAAAGAAGAGTGGTCAGTATTTCGTCGTGCAGAGTATCGTGAAGGATATTCATTGACATTAGCTAGCATTGTTGAATGTGAAAGAAGAGTAGTCAGTATTTCGTTGTGCAGACTTAGGAGCGGTATCGAGTGTGAAATTCAGAAGATTGAGCGGTTTGGTATCGAGTGTGAAATTAAGCAGATTGAGCGGTTCGAACGACGGTATCGAGCACGTAGTTCAGCAGATTGAGCTGTTCGAACGACTCATTTCGATTTTAGCACTGGATTTATAGTTTGAGGCAGCCATATTAGTACTGTGAAGGACCTCGGATAACATCGAGTTAACATGGCTTCTGTGGGTTCTCTGGCTGCATCCGCAGCAAAACTGTGGTTGGTACTATTCAGCATAGCTGAGTTCCTGAGTTTCATCTACGATGCAATGGAAAGCAAAGGCGAAAGTGATAACGACGAGATCGCTTTCCAAGTCAGAGTCTGAGATCGAGAAAGAAGAAGATCATTGTGAAGTTATCCGCGTGAGAGAATACAGAAATCCCGTCCATGACGGAGGAGATACTCAGTCGGCGATAGACATGAGTTATCTTGTTCCTTTTTCTCAAGCAAAGGAGGAGATATCAGTTGACAGGAAGCTTACAGATTTAGCTGTAAATCCTCTACCCTCTTTGGAACTTAATCACTATCCGATCCTTACAGCGGGCAATGAGGAATTGGAGGAGAAATACACTGAGAACACAGATATTTTAGAGCAGTCCACGGTGAAGAAAGACCTTTCCAGCATCAATTTACGAATCGATAGGCGGTACGATGCCAGAACTGAAGATTGTACGATATTCGACATCCTCAAATTATGCTGTATTCTCCTGCTAGAAGGTCTCCTACTTTTGAGAGTTGTGGTTATGCAGATGTTACATTGTTACATTATGGAGGTGGAACATGTAGCGAAAACAATAGGGAATTTGATTTTCTGGAGAATACTCAGCAACTTGAAAATTATAGTTCTTTCAGATTATGTTAAATGAATACATGTTTCCCATTCTCATTAGATTTTTCAATCGATGTTCATATCAAGCTGGGAGTTGATTCAAGCTTTTACGGATCTCGAAGTCTTGTGTGGATCATGTGGATGTATGTTGGGAGTTGGACTATCTCTGCTTGATTTATGTTCCCTTGCACAAACGATAGCTGGAAGGTGATTTTTGTCTAAAACGATTCTCCATTACAAAATGAACCATCATTTTGGACATCGTTTCTATCCCATTTGTTCTTACGGTCCTCGGCGGAGCAAGTTGATTTCTAGGAGTTGGTCCCTTGGAGGTTAGCGCAGTGGTCAGTTACCTCATGCGAACCTGACAACGCTTTCAAACGAATTTTCTGAGATGAAATGTGCTCAGTTTGAAGGTCTTTCAGCACAGGATCTGGAGCTGACCGCTGCTATTAACTCTGAGTACCGTTCTGATGCTCTCGTTTGCTGAGGACTGGAAATGTGTCTCTATTTCTAACGCTATTATTATAAGTAAGATTGAAACACTTTATGGATGCCCAAAGATCAGAGTTTCAGTCCCTACATCGATATGCTTATCTGAAACTCCTGCTACGATAACTGTACAATTCCACTTGTGGAAGTCCAGAAGCTTGCAGTTACGACCACGAAGTTTCTTGATACATGGAAGATTGGGTATACGAATATATCGACTTAGTTGAGCTTAGAATGGTGATGCGTTTGTGCGTGATGCGTTGGTGAATGCTACTCGGACTCCGTTCTAGCGAAGTTTTTCTGTTGATGAGGCCTGACTTGCTGTTGAGCCTCCGTTAAGGTCCGGCTTATACACTTATATCCTCTGGGAGGTGGATCTTGTTTCTGCCCGGCCCTTCTGTCTTGGCACTTTAGGCAAATTAATAGATTTATTTAGTGTAGAGTTCTCGGCTATTGAGGCAATTAAGACTAGTACATGATCCTGACTTGCCCATTTCTGGCTAGCTTACCAAGGTCGTTTACTTTTTGAGGTTCTAGACACATGACATATCTTGCGGAATCGATACTCAAGTCTCATCTCACAGAGAGCATTGAGAAAAGTTCCATAAGGCATAAGTATATCCCTTCGCATTCAATACTGCTGTAGGAGTTTCACGCATTGAATTGATCCATTGTGTACAGGAAATGACATATTCTCAGTACGATTTCATTTCGTAATCTCATTCCTGTCTGGTCAAGCCGGTGGGTTTCTAAGATTGTTATTGTTTATCTGACCAAATCTTCTATCGAGAATCTCAATAAAGGATATATCGTTGCCAGCATCGAGAGCTGCTGTTGGGAAAATGGTTTGGAAGAGATTCCGTGCAGATCTCTCGGTGTTTCTCATGCAAGTTACTTTAGAGGTAGGTATTGCGGAGTGGAAACAGTGGCGTGGAGTAGCGCGAGTTCGGTCTCATGGTTGTTCTATTATCGGGTGTACCTAATAAGTTACAAATGGTCGGTCTTACTAAACATTATGAACTTCAGAACTGTATGTGGTTAGGAGGAACCTGAATGATCGTCCTGGACTATGTGGAAATCTGCATCTACCCATATTCTTCAGGACTGATCGATCACTGAGCATGAGCATGGTCACGCAGGAGCCAGTTTCTCAGGAATTTGCTCTTCTCTACTTGATGATGAAGAAAACTCTGGTGCCTTTGGCTTGCAACTACAAATGTGTAAAACTACCCCTCTTCTATAAAAATTTACATATATATGTAACAATCACAGCAAGATGCTTTAAATGGATATCTTAAAAGGATTTCTTAGTCAGTTG
Source organism: Asterella californica (assembly GCA_036924285.1). Classification (NCBI taxonomy): domain Eukaryota; kingdom Viridiplantae; phylum Streptophyta; class Marchantiopsida; order Marchantiales; family Aytoniaceae; genus Asterella; species Asterella californica. The sequence goes on from JAYKYS010000013.1 coordinate 4,375,180, forward strand.
GTTCGGTTCTTTGACTCCTAATTCAGATCACATCCGTCGAGTGTAGGACGTCTTGCGTGGCTTCAAAATGTGGATGCTACCTGGATGATGATGACTACTTCGTTTTGTAGAATTTTGGTCATTTCAAAAGTGAAGAAAATGTAAGCAAGCAACTTTCCTTCGCCTTATTGACACTGTGAGTAACCGAAACTGATGTACTGAGCAACTTTCCTTTCGCCTTATTTGAAATTGTAAGTAATCGGAACTGATGGAATGTGTTTGATCGCCATTGTAAGGATATCCTAGTGAAGATGTTTTACAGTTCGTACTCGATTTCACTGTACTTCATAATCTCTTAGTGCACGAAAAGCATTATATCCTTACTTGTATTCTTCTCTACTTGACCTAAATCTTCTTCATGATTTCTTGGGTAATTTACTTGATAACACCCCTGAAACCTACTTCTCACTTGTCCCCCCCCCTCCCCCTCCCCCTCCCCACTTCACTCGTGGGATCTGGGCGGTCCAGGGAGGCTTGAGGTAAAGTATCGATTCCGCAAGATATGTCATGTGTCTAGGACCTCAACAAGTAAGCGATCTTGGTAAGCTAGCCAAAAATGGGCAGGTCAGGAGTAGAGTACTAGTCTTAATTGCCTCTATAGCCGACAACTCTGCACTAAGTAAATCTATTAATTTTCCTAAAGTGCCAAGACAGAAGGGACAGAAACAAGAGGAGGCCTCCCATGTAAGTGTATAAGCCGCACCTTAAGTGAGGCTCAACAGCAAGTCAGGCCTCATCAAAAAGCTCCCTAGAACGGAGTCTGAGGCAAAAGCCCCATACTGATTAGGATGCAACGAAGTAGCATTCACCGTGATCCTGCTGAGGATAGCCCAGCTTCGTACCGTGGTACAGCTTGTTGGGCAACTTTCCAGTCTCCAGATAGGCAAGTCCATCTCAGCGTTTTCGATCTGTTCATACTCTTCCCGTGCAGTACCTTCTCAAGTGTCTTGAGTGGGTCTCTCCCCATCCGGCTGCAAACGGCACTTCAACTCAACAACGTTCAAGGTTTTTTGCTGAAACCCTTCTTTCTTGATCATTTTATAAAGATTTCCATTCCTGCAAAGAATAGATTCAGACAAAAGGAATGAAGCTCTGTAAACAACCCTATTCTGGGAATTCTTTTACTGTGGAGGTTCCTGATCAAATTCTTGTTCAAGGGAAAACTAGTGATGAGAGTAAACATTCTACGCCCATGTTCGGTGATGGATCTTGATGTAGCCTTCTGAAATGCATTAGATCGTTTAGTATGATGCTGAAGAGTTTGGTCAAGGGTGTAAGAAGTTTAGTAAGAAGCTCAGTTCTCCTGGAGGTGTCAAGGGTGTAAAAGTAAACAACGAACTGTACTGATAAGTGGTCCTTTCAACCAACGATTTGAACCGATAAGTGGTCCTGTCAATCCGTCCAATGTTTCTCTCAAGAAAGCAGATTGCAAGTAGTCAAATCTGGCTCCAAGAAGCAAGCCTTCTGTTGCTCCTTAGAATTAATATCCCGTCTAACTACAAACATAACCGTCAAGACAGAAATTCAACTGCCTGCTGGATGCTGGAAGTACTCCGAGCATGAAGAGAAGGGGTAATCAACCTCCAGCAACAAACCCAACAGTCTTCTACCGCACAAACGCATCACCCATTCTAATCTCAACTAAGTCAATATATTCGTTAGCCCAATCTTCCATGTATCAAGAAACTTCGTGGTCGTAACTGCAAGCTTCTGGGCTTCTGGACTTCTGCAAAGTAAGTGGAATTGTACGGTTACCGTAGCAGGAATTTCAGATAAGCATATCGCTGTAAGGACTGAAGCTCTGATCTTTGGACGTCCATAAAGTGTTTCAATCTTACTTATAATAATAGCGTTGGACTTGGAGACAAGTTTCCAGTCCCCAGCAACTGGGAGCATCAGAAAGGTACTCAGAGTTAAGAGCAGCGGTCAGCTGCAGATCCTGTGCTGAAAGGCCTTCAAACTGAGCACATTTCAATCTCAGGAACTTTTGAAAGCGTTGTCAGGTTCGCATGAGGTAACTGACCACTGCGCTAACCTCCAGGGGACCTACCTCCCAGAAATCAACTTGCTCAGCGAGGACCATAAGAATAAATGGGACAGAAACGATGTCCAGACTGATGGTTGATTTTGTAACTGAGGAACTTTTTACACAGAAGAAATCACCTTCCACCTATCGTTTGTGCAAGGGAACATAAATCAAGCAGAGATTCTCCAACTTCCAAAGTACTGATCCACACAAGATTTCGAGATCCGTACAAGCTTGAATCAACTCCCAGCTTGATATGAACATCGATTGCAAAGAAATGGAATTTGCGACTAGGAAAGATTTATAGTGACGAAAGGTAAAAACTTTTAATATGAATGCGAAACATGTATTCATTTAACATACTCTGGAAGAACTAGAATTTTGAAGTTGCGGAGTATTCTCCAGCAAACCAAATTCCCTATCGTTTTCGCTACATGTTCCACCTCCATAATGTAACAATGTAACATTTGTATAACCACGACTCTCACAAGTAGGAGACCTTCTAGCAGGATAATATGAGGATGTCGAATATCGTACAATCGTCAGTTCTGGCATCGTACCGCCTATCGATTCGTAAACTGATGCTGGAAAGGTCTTTCTTCACCGTGGACTCCTCTGAAATATCTGTGTTCTCAGTGTATTTCTCCTCCAATTCCTCATTGCCGGCTGGAAGGATCGGATAGTGATTAAGTTCCAAAGAGGGTAGAGGATTTACAGCTAAATCTGTAAGCTTCCTGTCAATTGATATCTCCTCCTTTGCTTGAGAAAAAGGAACTAGATAACTCATGTCTGTCGATGACTGAGTATCTCCTCCGTCATGGACGGGATTTCCGTATTCTCTCTCATGGATAACTTCACAATGATCTTCTTCTTCCTCGATCTCCGACTCTGACTTGGAAAGCGATCTCTTCGTTATCACTTTCGCCTTTGCTTTACATTGCATCGTAGATTTTGCTTGGCGGGGAACATACACCAACTCTTCATCACTGTCGTCTACGCCTCTTAGGGGACATACAGTGAAACTCACGAACTCAGCTATGCTGAATACTACCGACCACAGTTTTGCTGCGGATGCAGCAAGAGAACCCACAGAAGCCATGTTAACACGCTGTTCTCCGGGGTCCCTCACGATATATAGTTGCCTCAAACTATAAATCCAGATCACTGAGTGCTAAAACCGGAATGAGTTATCCAACCTGTCAATCTGCTTAACTTCGTGCTTGATACTGTCGTTCGAACCGCTCAATCTGCTTAACTTCGCGCTCTTTACCGTCGTTCGAACCGCTTAATCTGCTGAATCAACACTCGATACCGCTCCCTTAGTACTCCAACTCTGCACGAACGAAATTCTCACCACTCTTCTTTCACATTCAAGAATGCTGGCTAATGTCTTGCGAATACCCTCCACGATATAAAACGTGCTACCAACAATAGACAGAGCTTGTGGTAAGACAATATCTTATTAAGCATTTATACCTCTAGTTTGTGTTTTAACATTTGAGATGATAGACGTTTTAGGCATCTAACAGCTGTAACGACTGGACATTGTCCGTTGAGGCAACTTACGCATCTAAAATCTGCTAGTACTTTGAACCTTTGAAATCATCAACGACTGGGTATTGCTAGTTATCCCGAGTGCAAAAGAGGCTTCAGGAGCGTGGAGGTTGAGCGTCCATCTTTTAGCCTCCCGCTCGATTGACTCACTGTTCAAGGTATCGATGAGTGCACAGTCCCCAGCACGATCAGTCAGCAACAGTTCAGTCTGCAGACTCCGCAGAGATGACGGTGATGCAACACCAGTATGAGAGTAAAAATGGAGCTTCTTGCAGCCATGTTCACATTGCATGTCTGGACATTGTCCAGACGTTACAGGCTTTAGATGCGTAAAACGTCTATGATCTTGAATGTTCTCGAGAAACTAACAAAATGGACAATTTCCAGTCGTTACGGCTTTTAATGCGTAAAACATCTATAATCTCAGAGTTCAAAATCGTTATAGAGTTTAGGCGCGTAAGGCGTCTAAACGGAATGAGACTTGTTTCAGGGTTTAGCTCCTGAAGCTCACTAAATTATGGTTTCAAATTGGGTTTCTTACTTTGTTCGTCTTCTGGAATACAACGTTCAGACTTTTCCGAGCCAAACGAAACCCAATCACCGTGAGTCACGAATGGCCGGTGATGATCTCGTTCATTACTATGTACTATGGACGAGATACTGCTGTAGACAGCGTTACAGAGCGCCCTTGCCAGCCGACCCTCAGTCGTCGATACTGCTGTAGACAGCGCTACAAAGCGCCCTTGCCAGCAGACCCTCAGTTTGAACGTACTAGACGCCGTCAAAGGTTTTGTTGTATGCGACCCCAGGGATTTACTTGATCGGACCCCAGAACGAATCGCGGAATTTATCAGTCCTCTCTTATAATTCCTTTCTTGATCGGACCTCCAACCTGCAACAGCTCGTAAAACAAATAACTGTGCCATGTCAGAGTACAGCTCGGATTGTAAAAACAAGTAACTGTGCCATGTCAGAATACAGCTCTGATTGTACATGCCATGCTTACAACTGAAGTGTCTGAAGTGTTTTCAGGAAATTTGAATGACAGCATACTGATAACACAGTGAATCAATTTCTCTCTCTATTCGGCGAGGGATAGACATTCGTCGATTGATACTTCGGAAGAGAATAGAGTGCGACGGGGTCTAGTTAGGAAGTGAGTGCAGACACTTAAACGATGGAGGATGTGTAATCTCCTTGTACTGAAGAGGAGATCTAGAGATGTCTACATGGATTATATTTTGAGGATATTGACAGACACGAGTTTACGATGGATGCGAGGACCGATGATGAAAGAGACTTGAGCATATTATATCAATGACGGCGACAAATGTCACAAGCTCGAGTTGATGACCGCGTGTTGCAAGGAAGAACATTAGAGTCATTGCATGATGCTGCAGGTAGATTGAAGTTGGGAGCGGAATTCTCATCCTTCAAAGATATTGATTTTGCTGTTGATAGCTGGTGTTTCCTTCACAGTAGAGCAAGCCAAAAGGCAAAATCGAAAGAGAATCATAAGCTGCGGACATGCAGATGGGATGGCAACGCGCGCTGCCGCAAAAGTGTCGAACAGAGAGGAGAGATAAATAGAGCGGCGGAAGGAGATTTTCGCAATATTCAACCACGCAACTTTCATGAGTTCTCTCAGAGACAAAGACAACGCCGACGACGAGATGATCAAGAAGCAAGCTCAGTCACACCAACAACAGATCGAAGGGTGCCGGAAAATGATCGCTGTGGAGAGAAATTACGGTATTTGAGTGCGGGAAGAACCATCTTTTGCAGTCACAGTTTGCAATCTAGAACATACTTGCCCGGCACACATGGCTTATTGGCGTGGTCCTGCATCAAATTCAAAGTTTCTTGCTACTGTTCTGTGCAATAGAGTGACGATTGATCCGCATACACCTATTCGTAACTTGATGGAAGAAATCCGAACATCTTTCAACAAGCGAGCACCTTATAAACAAGTGTGGAGAGGTAGAGAACATTCGCGTGACTAGTTAGAAGATAACCAAGCCGTCTCGTTTCACTACATTCCATCAGTGTGTAGAAGGCTTAAAGATGTGGACCCTGAGTGTGTAGTAGATTGGGGAACATGGGAGAATCACCCAACTGTTTTCAGCAAGTTTTTTGTGTGTCCAAGTATCACCCGCAACGCATTTGCACCAACGTGTGCACACGCTTTGGAAAGGATGCTGAGCAGCCGTTCTTAGCATGTCTTTATGCCAGAACTCGTGAAATGTAAGTTCTTCAAATTTCTTATCGTTATGTTTCAAATTGATTTCTTATCTGCTATCGTTCTATTTGCATGAACCATTTCTGCTTCACTAATGTGGTCACTAATTGGGTTCATTATGTACGAATGCAGGTATGATAGTGTCTTGAGCAAGCTGGCTGATTCAGGAGAAAGAAGCAAACAGCTAGGAGAATACTTACGAGATATCGATCCAGCGAGATATAGTAGGTGTGCCTTTCCTTTACCACGTTATGGGAAGGTTACTTCTAATGTTACCGAGAGCATGAATAATGCTCTCGGACAAATCCGATGGAATGCACCTCTTAAGATTCTACTCGATCTTTGATATTATAGTATGCAGCAATTTACGAAGCGAAGGACACAGCTTCATCACGAGACAAATTTGTTAACGAAATTTGCGAGACTCAGATTTAATGAGAATGAGCAGGCTGCTGAGGGTTTCCTCTGTCAAATATCGAGCCAAACCGAGGCCACGGTTCGTTGTCGTAGAACTGGAAAGAGTTATGTTGTGAAACATTATGTAAACGGTAGAGGTACATGCACCTGTTTGGAGTATCAAGAAATGGCTTGGCCATGTGGTCACGTGATAGCATTCGACAGAGAGCTTGGAGAGAGTCTAGTTACACGAGTAGACTCAATTTGGTACAGTTCTAGTCTTATTTCAATTTATGACCATTCATTTCTGCCTGCTATGACAACCGATGACTTAGAACCAGTGTGGACTTGTGGACCACCTCTTACAGCTAAGCGTATCGGGAGACACAGAGTAGTGAGGATAGATAATAATACTCAGTTCTCACAAGCGAGAGCTACCGCTGGAGCTGAAGCAACTGGTGATGCTGACGAGGACGTTGCCGAAGATGGAGAAGCAAATTCTACTGGCGGAGTCACTATTGAGAACATTTTCCCTTTACATGACATGCCGGTGAATCATTTTCCAAGTTCGGATTTTGCTCATCGAAGGAGAAGAGTAGTTTCAGTGACTGATCCTTCACCATCTGACCAATTAGGATCACAATCACGATCTAGTTTAAGGAGTTGCAGTAGGTGCAAGCAACAAGGACATAACAGACGGACTTGTCCTGGACAACAAGTAGTTAATGAACCCATTGCTTCTCTTCTAGTGGAGGACGAGATGTTGGTTGAGGATGAGAACGAGGTAATCTTCACTGCATCTAGTGGTGATGAAGATGAGGATGAGGTGTAAGTAGTTGAAGTTTTGTGTAGTTTCAGGTAGAGCATAAGAGTCATGGAACTCAAGGTCAGATCACTTCAAAACAAGAGTTATTGTTTGACGATTAACGACGTAACGTTGTTGGACGATTATTTTAACGATGGACATTCACACATGTTGCTGGTATGCATCGTCTCATGTTTTTGAATGTATTTCGAGTCGCAGTTTACCTCCACATTTACGTAGGTCATAGTCAACATTGCTTTTCTGTTCTACATTTTCAAATCTCTAAACTCCATAATTTCTTAGCATGAGTTAGTGGTGGGAGCTTTCCAGATCGGCTTGAAAGCCAAGCCCTACCCAGTCTTATCAAAAATTAGCAGCGTCATGCAAGATCAAGATCACACTGAAACTCCCAAGGATATGCATAAATGTTACAAAGTTTATCATAGCTCTATGAGAATCGAAAAATATGCCAAAACAATGAAAATCAGCTGAAAGTTAGTTACCGAGCTATTTGATATGTGCCTCTTGGACATATCCCCTCGTTGATGAATTTTTAAGGAGGAGAAAGAGTTCGTGGATAAGCATAGTAGAGGAGGAAAGGAGAGATTGAAGGAAAAGGAGAGGTGAGAGTGAAGCGAGAGGAGAGAGAGTTCAGGGAGAGAGGGAGGAGAGGAGAGAGTTAAGGGAGAGGAGAGGTTTAAGAGTTCAGGGAGAGGAGAGTTCAAAGAGAGGCGAAGAGATTGCGAAGAGAGGAGAGAGTGAAGAGGAGAGTGCAACGTGTGTGTGCATCGTGTGTAGAGTCTAAACCATTTGTTAATTCTTGAGTTGTTTTAAAATCTAAGTTCCTATTCTGAGCGATTTAATCGTTGTGATGAAAACTCGAGGAGTTGACCGAGGTCGAGGTCAAGGTCGAGGTGATGGGAGAGGACGAGGTCGAGCCTGCAATGGAGTCCCGAGAGAGAGGAGAGTATGGAGAAAAGAATCCTGTAAGATATGCATCCATGTCTTCGTTTGAATGAGTGTTGTATTATTTATTAGGGTTAGTGAAACATTCTGTTTCGATATGATATGCTTGTTAGGGTAGGCGAAACAGACTATTTTGATGTAGAAAACTTGTTAGGGTTAGCGAAACATATTGTTTCACCGTTTTCTTGTTATTCATAGTGGACGAAACATACTTGTTTCGTCCACTGGAGAGACGAAACATATATGTTTCACCTCTTTGAGAACGGGTACCCCTTCCTCGATTAATACAGTGGGCGAAACATATATGTTACGTCTCTCTGGGAAGGGATACCTCTTCTCCGATTAATACAGTGGGTGAAACATCGATGTTTCGTTCATTGGAGAGACGAAACATATATGTTTCGTCTCTCCAGGAAGGGATACTCCTTCCCCGATTAATACAGTAGGCGAAACATCGATGTTTCGTCCACTAGAGAGGCTAAACATATATGTTTCGTCTCTCTGGGAAGGGGTACCCTTCTCCGATTAATACAGTGGACGAAACATTGATGTTTCGCTCATTGTGAGATGTGAGAGGTGAAACATCAATGTTTCATCTCTCTGGGAAGGGGTACTTCTTCCCCGATTATCACAATGGGTAAAACATATATGTTTCGTCTCTCCAGGAAGGGGTACCCTTTCTCCGATTAATACAGTGGGTGAAACATATATGTTTCGCCTCTCTAGGAAGGGGTACCCTTCCCGATTAATACAGTGGGTGAAACATCGATGTTTTGTCCACTGGAGAAGCGAAACATATATATTTTGTCTCTTGGGAAGGGGTACGCCTTCCCCAATTAATACAGTGGACGAAACATTGATGTTTCGCTCACTGTGAGATGTGAGAGGCGAAACATCGATGCTTCGTCTCTCTAGGAAGGGATACCTTTTCCCCGATTATCACAGTGGGCGAAACATCGATGTTTCGCCCACCCTATTTGCTCCCTTGTTTAACTATTTTTATAATATCTTTGTTTCTAGCGGGTGTGGCGTTGGAGAGTATGAAGGAGGGACCTTCAATGTTCAAGTATTCTCACGAAGAGGACGAGAGATATCATTTGAAGTGGTGTTGGGTTTCGAAAGATGAAGTGGATAATTCATTGCTCGGAGTGGAGGAAGAAGCTCTCGACCAACTAGGATTACTCGTTGTTTTTTCTTTTGACTTTTCTCCAGATGTAAGTAGTCTTTCTTCTGTAACTTGTTTGGATGCATGGATGCATGTCCTCTATTTTATTTTTATCCTTTATAGGAGGGATGTTATTTCCATAACTTCTGTTCATTTGTAAATCTTTTATATCATTGAGGTTGTTTTTTCTTTTTAGTTTTATTTGCAATTCTTTTTATATGATTAGGTTGTTTATTTTACAGGTTCCATTTTGTATAGAGTTCATCCAGTCATACGATGAGGGGAAATCATCGTGCTATTGTACAAGAACACGAGATAGTGTTGGATGAGTCGGTCATACGTGAGTCACTTGTTTTATCTATGGGAACAACCATCCCTCGTCCTCAATGTCAAGAGGAGCATGATAGATGATTGGTTTCTTCAAAAAGATGAGAAGGAAAAAAGATATTTATTGTGGATGAGTGAGTATCCGAAGTGGAGACCGGTTTTCTAGCTTATCAATTGTCTCTTTCTGGCTCGACGACGCCCAAGAGAAGTACATGATCATTTAGCTCTATACGTCAAGACAAAAGTAGAGGAGAGAGGATTACGATTGGATTGAATTCATTTTAGATTCTTTGGATACGGAGATCTCTTCTATCAAAAAACATATGAGCAAGGAGAGATTAGTAAGACATCCAGAGACATGAATAGGTATGATCTTGACTCACCTCATGATCCACATGGGTATACTTCCCGAGGGAGGACGAGTGGATTCTTCTCGGCAACATCAGCCATCATCGAGTAAGACGTTTATTTCTTGTGAGAATATTGTCTTAGGTTTCTTTTACTTACTTTCCAATGATTATTCTTGAATACTTAGTGTTTTAACTCACATTTTACTTTGGTGGTTTCAGCTCGAGCGAAGTCTTCTACTCATGGTCAAGACCCACAGTCTCATGGAGTCATCGCAGCATGTTACTCTATCATCAAGTAAGAGTTTTTAAATTTAGAGTTTCCTTCTTTGTTATGATAAAGTTTGTATTATGTTTAAACTCTCATCTCATATGGTGCTTCCAGATCTTGCTGTGCAGTCTTCCTCTCCTGGGCAAGATCCTCAATCTTCGCATCATGTTCCTCCTTCGTCAGGTAAACTGTTGATAGTTTAATTTGGTTTAGTCCGAGTTTACTTTTATTTTGAAACTTTCTAACTTGTTTATTTAGTTATAGTTTAGTTTTGCTTTATTATATGTATTGAGACATATTTAGCTTTTTTTTGTATATTTGCAGATGAGGAAGCTATTCTCATAGCGAGAATGAATCAACTCCATGAAGCCATAAAAAGGAAGGAGGAAGAGCTTAAGTCCAAAAGTGTTGAACTAGAGTATATGAACTATCAAGTCATGATAGTGAAAGAGGAATTGAGCACGATACGAGCGGCAGAAGAGTTCTATCATCATCTAGTTGCATCTATTGCAAATCGACGGAAGACCTTAATCCTTGATTTGAATGGTCTTTTGGTCCTAGTGAGAAGAAACGAGCATGAGTTGATGCCAACACGTGAGAGAGGATATGTAGTAGAAACTACATCGAAGCCGTTTATATGGTACGTGGCGAGACGTGGAGTGAAGCAGTTTTTGGAAATATGTCTAGATAAGTTTCATGTCATCATATGAACTTCTCGGACGGTGTTAAACACGGCCATTTTACTACGTGCTATGGAGGATGCTGATTATTTATCTCCTGGAGTGGCAAGAGCGAAGGTATGAAACTTTTCTTCTTTTGAACTTATTTTCAGATCAACTTGTCAATATCTTTGTTGTGTTATATGTTATATGTTTGATCTAAGATATATATTCTAATACATATTTCTTACGTTTGTAGGTATGTCATGTTTTTGCTCAAGACATGTGTTTTAAATATAAGACGGTGAGAGAAGCTGTCTTTGGGAACCACTTGTACTTGAAAGATTTTGCAGAGCTTCATCATCGCAACTTGAGCACGAGAGACGTATTGTTGGTGGATGATAGTCCAGTGAAAAACTGTACCAATCATCCTTTTAATGCTATACATCCTCCTCCCTTTTCTCTTTTCACTATGGATAATGATAGAGAGTTGTATCTAGAAGCCACTTTGTTGCCTTGGCTTCTTCGTTGGGGTGTTAGCCCCGAGGCAACACCAACTTATGTAGAGAGCAGTTATTCACAGGTTTTTGATCAGGATCCATTTATAGCCTTTAAAAGCTATTGGACCAATATTACCCAAGAGGAGGTAAATATCGTATGGAGATCTATTCCTCATGGAGTTTGTATGGATCTCTACCCTAAACTTCGATGAGACATATTCCTCTTTTTTGTTCATTCATTATATGATATTTTTCATATAATCAGACACTCACTCTATATTAATATTATATGAGGAAGTCCATAACTTTACCTTGTATAATTATATTTTGTAATACTCATTTTCATTATCCCATGCTAAGCTACACTAATTTACTAGTTTGTCTTGTGAAGGGTTGTTTGAGTGAAAGCAAAAAAACACAAAAAGAAACGACGGATTATAAATATTACAGAGAGGGTTTGTACTCAAGGCAGAATAAGGGTACTCCTATCCTTTTAGAATGTCAAAATGATAATCAAAAGTCTTTCTCTTACACCAAAAGTTTACTTAGATAAAACTATAGAGATATGCAAAACTTTTATGCTTGGACGTTATCATAAATGTTACGTTCTCTGCTCATTTGAGTGAGTAATATTATCCATTTCTTAAATCATTATAAGCATAAAAGTATCATCTTATCATAAACAAAATACTTTGCTTACAGTCCTACATGTTACATTCCTAAATGTTTCGACACATGCATGTAAAGCTTGTATGTAAGTTCACAACCTGAAGCTCGGAGCATTACACTTATCCAGAAAATTAACTTCTCCCGGTTCAATATACTTGGCGAAACATGCGTTTCTGAAAAAGAATCCAGTATTGATTGGAGCCGAGTATACATCATCGATATTCGGCTCCAAGCAATTCTGGATTCTTTTTCACTATACTCGAATTTGGGGATATCGGGAGGATCGGGAGGCTGAGGTACAGGATGGCTGGGCTCAGGAGAAGCAGTAGGTGGACATCGAGGTTAGGAGGACGACGAATAGTTTTCATGCCGCAGGGATAAAGAACTTCCATGAACCACAAGCAATTACTTGGTTTATTTCTTGCACTTCATGTAGAGATATTGTAAAGCGATCGGAGAATTCGCTACAAAGCTTTTTTAAAGATTAAGGGTTTGGGCGTCCAGACCTCGTGTTTCGTCTCATGACAGGGCGAAACATCATGTTTCGTCTCCGAGTAATTGTCACGAGACGAAACACTCTATGTTTCACCTATATAGTGGATGAAACACTCTCTGTTTCGCCCAATGGGTTATGTTCTAGAGGTGAAACATGTATGTCTCGTCTACCGAGTGGGCGAAACATACATGTTTCGCCTCCCATTGGATAATATTTTGTATAGAGTATTCACGACATGTGACATGAACAGGGAGCAAAGATTACTAGTTTTTCCTCGAAAGAACATGCCTGAGTTCTGAAAATTGTATTGAATTCAACTTTATTATAAAATCGATGAACAATTAACACTTGGTTCGATTTACAATCATCCTACAACTCTTTCAGTTTCCGTAGTACCTCTACTAATTCTAACAGTTCTTTTTTCTCTTGGTGTCTTAGCTCTATTACAGCATACAAATCCCGAGCAATACCTTCTAAGCTCTGTTCAGTCTCTTCTGATTTTTCAATAAGTTCCAGTACCCGATAATGTCAACGCTCTATCTCAACAAGCTCCACAGTATTACCCACTGTAGACATTTCACTTTCTATTGAAGGATAAAATATCACACTATCCATGGCAGTAGCAAGATCTTCTATAGCGTCTTCGAACTCATCTAACTCCTCTATCTCTTGCTCCACATCGAACACGGTAAACCGATTTTGCTTCGTGTTCATACCTATTTTGAATCGTCATTTCTTTTTGCAAACAGCATTGAAAATGCTAGCTTGTTCATCTGAAGATAACTTCTCAAACTCTTCCGCAGTGATCCCTAATAGTTTTTCTCTAATACTCCACACAATGGTTGTGGGTAAGGCTGCTTCTGGACAATCACTTACATCAATCAATCCTAAATGGAACCGATATTGTCTTTTACTTTCCCTCTGACCACAAGCGTGCCAAGTCTTCCTACTATCAGATTGCAAGTGATTGAAATATAGCACCTTCCTTGCAAAGTTTGACGAGGTTTGTGTCTATTCTATCACTTGCTTGAAACACCCTGGAAAATTACAAACCACATACGATACATAACTCCACTTCCGATTTTTGATTATGCGCTGAAAAGCTACCACCCACATGCAAGACATATTACTTATACACTCTTCAAGTTCTACCAACGGACACATTCTGGAGTTCTGTCACCTCTACTCAATCTCTCAAGCTGTGCGGACTTCGATTCAACGCGTTCAAGCTCTATCGTCTTCGATTCAACGCGCTCAAGCTCTTCCGCCTCTACTCAATCTCTCAAGCTCTCCCATCTTCGATTCAACGTGCTCAACCTCTTCCGCTCAAGAGCTCTCAAGCTCTCCCGCTTTTGTAACACGACGTTTCTGTCAGTTCTCAACAATGTGAAGCAAGCTTGAGTTTCTGAACTTCTATTCCCGCGTCTTCGTTGTCTGGCTTGTACAGTTCGAGCTGTACTCTGACATGACCGAGTTACTTGCTCGCGTCATCGTGGTGTGGCTTCTATAGTCCGAGCTCTGACATGACACAGTTACTTGCTTTACGTGCTATTGCAAGTTGGGGGTCCGATCAAGAAAGGAATTATAAGAGGGATTCGATCAAGTCCGCGATTCGTTTTGGGGGTCAGATCAAGTAAATTACTGCATGCGACTCTCATGGAGATTTCATGTCTTGCAGTAAGGTCGACCTAGCAGTCGTTGTCACGTATTTGTCACTGATAAAAAAATATTAGAATCAGTATTGGTTAGTAATAATATCATGGAAAATGTGTGTTAATTTTTCTGTTAAACCCCATTGCAGGTATAAAAGCAAGAAGTGGAATAAATTTTTTTCTCTCCTTGTAATTTAGGATAGAGAGAAGATAATGTTTGGTTCCAAGAAATCACAAATGCTTTATGTTGTTATTTCTGAATGGGTACTCATCACATGGTAAAAATCTCTAGGATAGTTTTGATTAAAACCCGATCTTCTAGAAACAGCAGGACCTCATTTTGATTGGTTCACTGTCTACGCAAGAAGAAATTTAGTGGTTAAACCGTTAATATTCTTGTTAATAAAACTTTATTGTGAAGATAAAATCTGTCAATAAATCTCCAAAATTCTTGAAGCAAAAATTAAAAAAAACCAAGACTAAAACGCAAAGCTAAACTCGAGATACAGACTTGACCTTTGTTGCTTTTCGTGAGCATAGCTACACGTCGATTGTGAAAAAAAAGAGACTTTTTGTCCTGTAATATATACTTTTTTATCTTTCGCTTGAAAAGAGAGAAAGAGAAAAGAGTTGCTGTGAAATCTAGAAAGGAGAACGAGATCTCACACTCCGCAAATGATTTCCGAGAAGACCTCTGCAACACCAAAACACATAAATAATGAGATACTTGTGGTGTGACAAGACCTTATTGTCGAACTAGATTTGTAATTTGGATTCCAACCCATACACCATCTTGAAAAGAGAATATCTTGTAGACGTCTTCATTGTTGTACGATGCTCTCATGAAACTGCATGAAGACGCTTGTTCTAGTTGTGTTTGACCCTTTCCATGTTAGCATCCTTTGCTAACATTTGACACAAAGTAAAGTTTGTCTCTTTACCAAATCGTTTGAACTAGGTTTATATGAAGCAGTAACCCTTTGAAAAATGAAGAAGTGTGTGCACATAGTAATAGTCATACCACTCATAAATTCTTGAACCTTATCAGAAACTAACTCCAAGGGACATCCAAACCTAGTAATGATCCGTTCATAGAAAAATCTAGCCATCTCAATTTCTCCAATAGTCACAAGGGGTCTAGCTTCTATCCACTTTGTAAGGTAATCGGTGGCTACAACAGTATACTTATTGTTGCGAGGGGTGCAATTCAAAGATCCAACAAAATCTATTCTCCATTTCTCAAAAGGTCCAAGAAGTGAAATAGACCAAAAAGGAGTAGAAACAGTAGATTTGATAGCGAAAGCTTGACAAACATCACAGCTTTTACAATACGTCAAGCAATCTCTAAACATCTCCTTCCAATGATATCACACGTCAAGTATCTTATGAGTTGTCAATTTGCCTGCAAAATGTCCTATTAGATCGTCATGAAATTCTTTCATGAATCGTAGAGATTCTTTCTTGCTCGTAGCTCTTCTCAAGAATCCATCAACTCCTTCATAAAATAACACTCCTTCCATCATTGTGTAGGGTTGATTTCGCTTCATCAAAGCCTTATGCTCTTTGATCCGCATCCGATTGGATAGACATCCTCGATAACAAAATTTCAAATTTTTTGATATTCTATAATAGACTTGCTCATCAAAACCATCAAATCTTCGTCAGGAAAGATGCATCCACTAGCTTCTCTCCATCACCATCGTAGGCTCTAGATAGCAAATCTGCATTTGCGTACTTCTTCCTTGGTCGATTGCATATCTCATAGTCGTATTTTGACAATAAGGGCTTCCATCTTGCTAACCATTCTTCTACCATAAGTTAATTGAAGATGTACTTCAATGCCTTAAGATCGATAATGATAGTGAATTTGCCGACTATGAGATAATGTCAAAATTTTCTTAGAGCATATATCGATGCTAATCCTTCTCTCTTTGTCATAGAATAATTTCTCTCTACCTTGACCATTTGTAGACTAGCATATGCAATAAGATGATCTCTACTTTCAACATCATATTGATTTAAAGTACATCCTATTGCTATATTTGAAGCATCCATATATAGCATAAATTATTTATTTCAATCGTACTTAACCAAGATTGGAGTTGAATTGAGAGCTTTCTTCAGTTCTTCAAATGCAGCTAGAGCTTCTTCATCTCCTAAATCCAACATCTAATCTACCTCCCTCTTTAGAAATACAATCGAAGCATACGCTTTATGTGAACATAAAGCATAAATCATCGATAATTTATTATCGATGGTTTATGCTCTGAAGAACTCAAACTGCAAAGCGATAAACATAAGATGATTTTGTTATTAGCGTGCATAAGTCCCTTAGATCCTGGTTTGAAGAAATACATCAGAATATATGTTTAGTTTTTGTTCTTGCAAGATGTAGCAGCAAGTTTCAACCTGCAGACAAAATGATGTTCTACTCCTACTTGATGTGCCATTGTATGAATAGATGAAGAGTGCCATGAGTCCAAAATTCGCTCGAATTGGGGTCCATGGCATGAGTTATGATCATCTAAAGTTTGTGGAGTTAGAGAATTACATAACTTTCTATACATAGTGAAAGATTGGTGAGATTGAGTGAGTGCACCGTCAGATTGAAATCAAATTTCATGAGTTCGTAGCATGTCAGTTGCTGAAGGTCTGACTTCAAATTTCATCACTGGATGTTTTGCGACTCGAACGTTATGACGAATTGAAGACGGAGGTGTGCAGAAAATTTTCAATCTGGAGCAGCAAGCTTGACGATTTATGGAAGGTGATCCGCAAGGTATATATATATATGTGTGTCTCTGATTCAAGTTAGTAGAATCTATACTTCTCTTCAAAATGGGTCAGATTCTTAAGCATGTCCATGTCTTCGAGCTTCTGCGTGCTCTCTGGACACTAATTCATCCATACATAAAATATCCTTGGTTTATGAAGTTACTTGGTGAACCTTGTGATGATTCACCTTTAGACTGATAGTTAATGTAACCTCGTGAGCCCCTTCCAACATTTGGATTACGGTGTTGCAACAAATTCACCATATTGATCTTCAAGTTCGTCAAAGACTCTGTTAGACTTTTCAACTTATTACTAAAGTTGAAAGTAGCAAATCTAGATGGTACAGTGACTGTAACCGCACTAATAACAACTATTGGACTCGAATCCTAAAATCAAATTCGGAAATCATATAGTCGGAACAATCATAGGTGTCAGAGTTAGTATGCTCGACACTTGCACATCTCCAAATGCTGCTCCAACAGTTATTGGTTGTAAGTCGTCTCCATCCAAACTCTCCTCCATCTTGGTTGCGATTTTCACTACATCAACCTTTGAAGTTGGTCTCTCATACCGCACTTATGTTCGAGTCTTCGACCTCAGTCCTCCAATAAAATTCTTTGTGATCATTATTTCAATACCCACCATCGTTGGTTCTATTGCATCTCCATTCTTTCATAAAATTTTCCCATTGAGCTATTTCTTGAAGAAAAATTGACTTTTCTAAGACAACAAGAACAAGCTGAGCTCCATCCTCGAGTGAAATTTGTTGTTTCACGATGATAGTAGCTCTTTCCTCTCCAAGAGTTAGAATGACCCTCATGGTCATCTTATCTAACATGTGATAGACTGTCTCTATCTTCCTTAGAAGTCTTCACTCGTTCGATTTCTACACTCAACCTTCTCTCCAGACCTTCGGCTATGGTTTCCAACAAAGCAAACACTCTGCTACATTCATGCTCAATTGGAATCCCGTCCACTCCACATCTAAGACAGAAGGTTGTAAAATCAATGACGTCTTGTCTAGGTTAAGAGGGACATACGTGCAAGCTCAAGTTTACCAACCCTCGTCGTTCACGTAAAAGTCGATTCTTAGTAAGACATCTGCTCACTTTAGTATGGTTCGGGTGCTTAGATAGCATCTTGCAAGCTATGTGCATGAAAGATTTCAAGTTCTAACTCTAAAAACGATAGACGGGATATTCTAAGGAGCAACAGAAGGCTTGCTGCTTGGAGCCAAATTCGACTACTTGCAATCTGCTTTCTTGAGAGAAACATTGAAGGACCACTTATCGGTACAGATCGTTGGTTGACAGGACCACTTATCAGTACATTCGTTGGTTTAATTTTACACCCTTGACACCTCCGGGAGAACTGAGCTTCTTCTCAGTGAAATGAACCTGCTTAGATAGATAGCTATGCCCATGTACGGTGATGGATCTTGTTGTAGCCTTCTGAAATGCATTAGATCGTTTAGTCTGATGCTGAAAAGTTTGGTTAATGATTAGTCAACTTATTGTCAAATGTTCTCATAAGCTATGCATTTGACGGAAGGCTTTTTCTTCCTAAAAGCAAAGAAGGGGAAGCCTTGCCTTTAATGGGGTATGGTTGGTAGAATCTCCTTACGAGCTGCAAGTGTATGTGAACTAGATCAACGCAGTTAGCTTGTTCACCATGCTTAAGGCAAAACAGAAAAGAGAGGAAATAAGAAATATAGTTACGGAGCAGGAAGAGGTGCTTACGGAGCAAGAGGAAATTGTGGAGTAGGTGAGAATCTTCTACAAGAATCTGTTCACAGCAAAACTAGAGATGAAGGAAAATAGTAGGGCGAGAAGTCAAGTTAAGAGAAGATCACACACATGTTTTCACCCGCCGATAACCAAACACTAGTGGTGATACCTACTAGATAAGAGATCAATGAGATAGTATGAATACTATTGTATTGCCTGGGCCCGATGGTGTCACGGCAGAAATATTCACTCTTCTGGGATACAATAGAACAATAGAAGATAGTATAAGGATGGTCAAGGAGTTTTGGATAAAGAGGAGACTCTTATCACATGATAGTAAAGGAGTCATGAAACTGTTAGCGCAGGAGGAAGATCTAAGAACAATGAAGTTTTGGAGGTCTATAACCCTCATGTCTGTAACATGTAAGCTAGTAAGTAAAGTAATTGTAAACATGCTGAAAATGATGCTCCCTACGATCATAGATTCATAGCAAACTGGCTTTGTAGTCAATATGAAGATTATAGATAAAATCGTAGGTTTAAAGCTTAGTCAAGATTAGCCTTGAAGTCAGAGGAAAGTGCACCATTTTTGAAACTCGATTTTGTAAAGGCATACGGTAGATTGGAACACAAATATATGTGAGATCCAGTTAGTGCTTCGAGCTAGAAGAAAATGTTGTTAGTCTCCTAAAAGGGACAATATTAGATGACACATCTATTGTAGAAGTGAATGAGGAGTGTACTCAGCTTGTGGCACTAGAGAGTCAGGCAAGGGTGCCCATTGGCACCCTTGCATTTTGCACTTAGTTCACAACCTTTCATGAATATTCCCATGAAAGCGGAATGGATGAGAGAGATAGAAGCCATCAATATTGGCATAGATAAGGGCATGACAAACCAACTTTTTGCAGACGACACGAGGATCTTCATCATTGACGAGAAGAGATGCTTCGAGAAAATACAGAGCATCATTAGTACATTTGAGCTAGCAAAACATAAACTGCAAAATTGCAAAAGAAGGTAAGCGTTTCAAGTACATGGAGGTCCTTATAGGAAGGAATCTAAATGAAAGAGCTATTGTTGCAGAAGTAAAACAGAAATTATTCTTCAAAAGACTTACTCATTGGTCAAATGCTTTCTTGGCAAAGAAAAGTATTACCTCTCCAACACGTGCTACCAGTCATCTTCATCTACAACATGGTGACTTATGTTATATCGACAGACGGTATGGTTGAATTGTAGCAAATATGTAGGCAATTTCTCAAGGGATGGGTGGAGGAGAGGAAAAACAAGTCTGCATTGGTAACGTGAGAACATTTCCGAAGGGACAAGAAGAATGGAGGATTGGAATGATGAGGCTTCAAGCATAAAGCGATGGAACTCCAACTCAAAGGATAGCAACTATACTTGAAATGAGAGAGATCGAGTGAGTTCAATAATTCAACTTGCTTACAGTTTAATACTGATAGCGCCAGCTATCGGATTGCAACGCAAAGAGAGGAAGAAATGGTCCGCAAAGAAAGGCATGATGTTCCTTAAGGACAT
This sequence comes from Asterella californica, assembly GCA_036924285.1. Lineage (NCBI taxonomy): Eukaryota > Viridiplantae > Streptophyta > Marchantiopsida > Marchantiales > Aytoniaceae > Asterella > Asterella californica. The sequence continues at coordinate 4,395,338 of JAYKYS010000013.1, forward strand.
CCTAGGTATTGGTTCTATAATTCTAGATAGAATGCTAAGAAGTTGGAATTTATGAGAACTCACCTTTGATTCGACACCAAGAAGGAAGGCATACCAAGAAACTTGTCAGTAATTCAGCTTGGTACAATCATCAAAGAGTTTGGCACCACAGGTAACATAGACGCTTCCTAGCTCCAAACGATCATGAAAAGAGAGAAGATGGAGACCATAGAAGGATTAAGATATGCAGACGTACCAACTAACATCCCGAAGGAGGTTGTACGAATGAGAAATATTCGTTGTAGTGCAATGGAAAACATTGCTGTGAAAAATATTGATAGATGGATGAAGGATGTATGTATCAGTGACAGACCACTTGAAGATAATGAAGGATGGAAATGAATGAATAAATATGAAAGTGACAGGAAGTTGGTCACTTGGCACCAACGAATGGTATAAGCTTATCGAGAATTTAGAAAAGTCATATACAATCCACAATAAGTGGAGAGAGGGTGGAGATGAGCAAACATGGAGTGCATGCTGGAAGACGATATGGATGAAGAGCTTGCGTTCAAATCAAAACTCTAGTGTTGGAAGCTCCTACGACGTGATTTCTTCATGAATTCTAAGCTAGGAAGATGAAGATGCAAAATGGTGTTTGTCTGATATGTCAAACCGAAGACGACGATGTCGAGCACTGCTTCCGGAACTGCATCAACCTCTAGGAAAGATTGGACGTTTTCAAGAGGTTGATTATGAGGATTAAAGATGAAGATATGAATAAGTGCAATCATTCCTGGATGATCACACATGACTTTGATACTTGCACCGGAGTCAAAGTCGTTACAAGGCAAGCCAGAACAGATCTCGAGAAGGTGGTTCGGTCATGAAACTAAGTGCTCCGCCATTGTCAGATCGCAAAGTGATAAGAGATTGACCAGTGGCGCGCTCAGCAAATGCTAGATAGTCTCAGAAAGCAGCAAAGCAGTCACTCTTATAGTAGAGAAGACGAGTGACAGTGTAGCGCGAGTAGTCATCAATAAAGGTGATGAAATATTCATAGCCAGAAAAGGTGCAAGGGGAGATGCGACCACTAATATCAGAATGGACCAGTGCTAGAGGACGAGTGGATCGGGTGGAGCTAGCACGTGGGAATTTAGTGCGTGCATGCTTGCCGTGTGCACAAGGTGGAAAAATATCCTCAGAGAGCAAGAGAGCGGGAAGGAAGAGAGGCCGGTAACATACCTGCGGTGGCTCAGCTCATGAACTCGATGATGGTTGATATGACCGAGTCGCTGATGCCACAGGGTAGAGAGATCGCCCGTCGTAGTAACAAGGGCACATGGTCGAGGTGGCGTCGGTGGAGGAGTCCGACTGCCAGATGTAAAGCTCTGAAGGCCTGCCAACAAATGCGGAGGAGATCGAGGCCGAGAAAAAGAAGAACCCGACTGCTCGCCAAAGGGAATCCGAGATGAGGTCAGGTGAGCAAAAGAAGGACTGTAGGGACGAGGGCCAAGAAGGCCCTCTGTCCCATCTTGGGGGACTATGTCCCTATTGAAGAGACCGTCTCCCTGGTCCCCGGACGGACTGCCGTCGAGGCACTCCGTGGGGACGGACGACCGTTGAGGCTGACTCTAGACGGACTGCCACCGGGGCAGTCCGTGAGGACTTCGCTGCGCGGGGATGCGCGATCTCCGATGTGGAGATGCACATCCCCGTCTTCATATCTCCGCGGCTGCGGGGATATGGGGCGCACATCTCCACTGCGGGGATGTGGGGGCGGCACCTCCGATGTGAGGATGTCTTGGTGTTGCGGGGGCGGCACCTCCGATGTGGGGGTGCCTTGATGTTCATGTGCATCCCTTATGCGGGGATGCACATGAACATGATGAGGGGGCGACGCCTCCGATGGGGGACCGCCTTCATATCCCCGCCTGTGCGGAGATATGAAGTGTGCGTCCCCGCGCAGGGGATGCGCACTGTCTCCTATGTGGGGAGGCGGCACATGTCGCGCGGATGGGATCCCCATCCCTTTCCTCGATCGGTGCGGGGGCTGGCAGCCCGCGTGGGGGCGCGTTTGAGTGGCGGTTCGCGTGGAAGTCTTCAGACGTGAGGTCTTCCCAATCGACGGGGACCACTAAGGGCGTGCGAGCTGGATCGATCCGTGTGAGAGGAAGGGACTCAATCCGTGTGCGCGTTTGAGAGGGCTTGCCAAGGGGTGATATCCTTACGGGAAATGAACCAAGGAGTGTCAAAGTGAAGGAGGTAGAGGCCGCGATGACTGAAATTGAGCCCTCATTATTCAAGTGAGACAATTCCGAATTTTGTGGAATGAGGGGACTTCTCTAGTGAGAGAGTGCTCCGAATTAGAGATTTGAAAATTCCGTGAGTGACTTGGGTGAATTTCAGCTTGGGTGTGTGCGTTCTGTGAGGCGGGGCTGGGCTTGGACCGTGGGAAGCGGATCTTACGCATGTTGCGGTTGAATAGTGAGGTGCTAGTCCGCTGGTTAGATTGCGGTCTAGCTCGCAAGCGCGGTCCTGATCTCTGGCTAGGTGGTAGTGTGTGGACTACTGAAGTCCTACCAGCTGTAGCTACAAGCGCGGTTTGGTCAGCGACCAAAATTGAATTCCCGAGCATGTAGAGATTGTCGACAGTGGGACAAGGAGCTAGCACTTGTCCAAATCTGTCTTCTAGGTGACAGAATCCGTTGCCAATTAAGCACCAGCCGCCATTGGCATCAAATTGCCGAGTTGAGAATAAATTCTTCTGCAAGGCGGGCACGTGAAGAACGTCAGGTATGTACACATGCTCGTCGTTCAGCAGGCGCACTTCCACCATGCCGAAACCAGCAACATGGATGGTGGTGTTGTCACCGAGTAGAATCGTATCATTCTCGATGTTCTCAGTAGAGACGGGCGAGTATTCGACGAATTGTCGTCGATTATGCGCCATGTGGTGTGTGGCACCCGTGTCCACATACCAATTAGGATCAGTTGTCTGCACGATTGCAGACGAACATTGTGCCACCAGAATCCGACGAGTGTTGCCGTTGTTGTTCTGGGAACGGCGATTCTTGTTCTTGTTCTTGTTACCAGCAGTCGAGTTTTCGTTACTACTGCTGGGTTTGTCCGGACACTCGGCGATGCGGTGCACGGGCTTGTTGTCATCTTTAAAACCCGCAACTTCTCTCTTAAGTGCATCTTGGTCACCATGTCTTGACCTGCAAAGTGTCTGGTCAAGGTGGACCATGCATCGTTCGACGTGATGCAGGACATTAGATGTCTTGCCACACTGTTCTCGCAACATTCGTTGATCGCTGCGAGCACGTTAACATCACGCTGATCCCAATCTGCGATGCTACCGGTGTCGTAACGAGAGCCTTTTCTTTGAGCAAGGGCTTACCTTCTGGCTGTGGCTAGCGATCAATGCACAGCAGAGCGACAAGTTTCTTGTAGATTTCTCTCTAACTTCCTCGATAACTAAGTACTTTCTTTCTCTCAGTAAAGGGTCAAGATAACCACACGAAAACGTTGGATGATCATGGACATGACAAACGGGATATGTGATGACATGATCTCTCGGTAGTATTCCTCTCCGAAGTTTCTCACTACTAGGGCTTCATACATGGCTTTGGGTCGACAGATGTGTCTTATCTCGCACTGGGTGTTAAAGTTTACAGGAGGGAGTTGATTTAGATCCATCCTTCGTCAGATGAGGATATAGACGGTAAGATCCCATTCTTGGCCGTAAGTGACAACAGGTAAGATCACAAGGACAGGCGAGAGCATGATTTGCGCGGTAAGGTTATGTCCAAAGGATCCTATTAGAAACTGTTGGAAATGAACTCGTTCCATGTACATCAGTTTGATCTGGAAAGGGTTTCGGAAAGGGAATCTAAGCGGTAAGTAGAGTCCTTCGTCCATCTCTCACAACATTTTCTCTCCAACTACAAGGGTATCTCGGTCCATAGAACACCGATACAATCTCATAGGATCACCACGATCTCTCTACGAACAATCTCTTGAATTTTCTCCAGGTCGAATCCCCCCACACAGGTCACTCCCTTTTGCTTAAAAGTTTCGAACACAAATCAAGGATAGGTGCAAGCCCCCTAACCGAGCAACCCAAGCCACACGGGTCGATGAGGTGACACACATGCACATCGCATGTTTGGTGCCGTCATACTCATCCACGTGTAGGTCTACTGGTTGAAAGGTTCTAATGCATGCACCGTAACGTGTCTTAATACAAGAGACTAGGCTAGACAAGCAGTCGACTTTACAGATCAAGGATCGCACTTTGCCACGTTGAGTGCGAACCTGACAACCACATGACGTGGTTACAACGTAGGTCGCTAAAGTCTCATCTACGCCTAGAATACACCCCAAAGCAATACAAACGTCACACTGGATACTTTTCTGCAAGCTGCCGCTAACAAGACTCGGGACCTGGACTAGATACCGTTGCCGATACAACTCGACAAAAAAACAGCGAACTTTCACACACGATGGGTACAGATCTGCAGCTCAGTCTCCTCTCAAACTTGCCACGTAGGTAGGATACAAGAATCTCTACTTACAGGTCAAATTTCAGGAAGATCTGACGGCTAGATCTCCTCCCACAATTAACACAAATTCACAGAAACTAACACGCACTTCCAATCTCAGATTCAGGACAGAAGCTTCTTCGCCTAAATGTACCGTCCACTTCCACTCAAACTTCCTGTGCTATCAATTCAGAAGATAAACTCACTACTCAGGAAATTTGAGCCAATTTGACCGTTCGGATCATCCTCCACAAATCAGCAAACTTGCTGCTCCAGATTGAAAGCTTTCTGCACCCCGTCGCCTTCAAATCGCCATTGCGCTCAATCCGCATAACATCCGGTGGTGAAATTTGGGGTCAGAGCTTCAGCAACTGACAGACTACAAGCTCATGAAATCTGGTCTCAATCTGTCGGCTCAATCACTCAAACTCCTTAATCTTACAATCGGAAGAGAAAGCTATGTATTCCCGTCACTCTATGAACTTCAAAATGCCATAACGTATGCCCTGGACCTCCAAATCGAGTGAAATTTGGGCTCAGGTTGCTCCCTCCGTCGAGAGCTCTCCGCCCATGCCCTCTGATCTTCAAAATCCCTCGTGAAAGTGCCCCGATCCTCCCAGAGCGCACACTTAGGTAGATGACAAGTTATCTCTACTTTTTGGTGGACCAATGAGATGTTAAAGGACTCAACCTTGTCCTTTTCTGCCCCATGGAGACCCCCAGCAGATAATAGAGCATTCTAAGCTCATAAGAGCAAAGTTTTAGATCCCATTACACCACAACTTCTACAACTGTGTGCAAAACGCACTTATACGGGTAATTTACATACTAACTGGTCCCACAACAGAACATTCATCCCCTCCAAACTTGCACATCCTCCGGTATGTGCCAACTTGTTATCCATAGTCATCATCGTATCCCTCATCGTGTTCTGAATTGTCAGGTTCATCATCATCTTCTCTGGCATAAGGTCTGGAAAGATGAGAATCAGACTCGAGAAGTTCGTCGAAATCAAGAAATCCTTCACGTCTTCGGAAAACCTTGACCCTTTTACCAGCAATGGGTAACTTCAAGAGTGTACCATCCAATTCTCGCAAACCATATGTGGCGTTGTCGTGAACGACAACAACAACATAAGGACCAAACCAACGTCGTGCAAACTTCTTGATAGTGCTGTGTTGGTTATCCAAACTGTTGTCATATACTATGACCCAGTCACCTTCTCGGATCGGCTTCTTCCGCAGTCGATGTGTCTTGTTGAATCGCTCCTTGTTCTTCAACCTCGCCTCCTTGAGTTTGACCAATGCTTCTTCGAGGTCCTCCTCTCGTCGCTCAAGCTGCTGAATTCGTAATGCCAATAGTCCTTCCCTATCAGAACCATCCTCCCAAGGTAGACATACCCAAGTAGGAACGTCTCCTTCCGCTGGCATGATAGGTTTTTGACCGATCATCAATTCTGTAGGCATGTAACCAGTGATAGTACTATGAGTAGTTCTGTCAGCCCACAACGCAAAAGGAAGAAGTCTAGGCCAGTCCCCATGACGTCCCCTGCACGCTTTCACCAATGCTTGGATGATTGGTGGATGTCCTCGTTCACTTTTCCCATTCGCTTCCGGATTCATCGAAGTGGTCAACTTCAATCGTATTCCATATCTGTTGAAGAACTCACGTGCTTCATCTGCATTCAACTCTCCTCTATCTGCACGGATTCTCCCCACGCTTCCATATCTAGAAACTATATCTTCTAATATGAATCGACAGACAGGTTCAGTAGCTTTGGTGCGTATAGCCCTCCCTTCTACAAAGTTAGATAGCTCTTCCCGAGCCAAAACTAAATGACGCATGTCCCAAATTCCTGGTGGCATGGCAACCAAATCCAAAACCCATTGGAAATGAATGGACAAGAGATATGTGGGTCTCAATCCATCCTTATACTGAATCTTGGATTGGAATTGACATTCAATGCATGACCCAACAAACTTTTCTACATCTCGATACAATCCTTTCCACCAATACCTCTCCTTGATCTTGGTAAAGGTTGCCCATGTACCTCGATGTCTTGCCCATAAGGTATCATGAAATTGTTCGAGTACTTGTTTCTTGGTCTCTGCATCATCCACTACTCTCAAGGGTACTCCATCTCTCCTCTTTGGCCTCTTCCACAGATATCCATCTCGTAATAGATAGCCATAGGCCTGATGTCGTATCTCCTTGAAGACTTTCTCCGTCCATTCTTCATACTTCTGAAGAGTGCTTAGATAGCGTCCGATTTCCTTGAGCCTCCCACAGTAAAATTCTTCCTTGAAAGGAAGAACACCATCCAAGCGACTCCGATCCTCACTTGATAGTTGTAGAACTTGCCCCTCCTCTGCATCATCTTCATCCATATCTTCCGCCTCCATATCTTCTTCTTGAGAGTACCTAGCTCTAGACAACATGTCTGCCATCGAATTCATCTTCCCTGCTATGTGTCTCAACTCTGGATTCAACGACCTAACGTAAGCTATCCAACGTAACATAGCAATATCAGACGTTGTGCAGTTTGCTATCATTCCCAAAAAAGATAAGCAATCAGTTTCAAGTAGTACATGTGCTCCAATGAGATACTCCTTCTCAGCCTTCATTGCAGTTACAACGCCCAGAGCTCTCGTTTGACTTGAGGGTATCTCCTTTGTCGATCTGTAAGTATGCGAGCACCAAATCTTGTTGCAAACCTCTTTTCCTCACCATCATCTTGCCCTATTGCCCAACCTATAGCGATAGGACTAGTATCAACAGTAACGACTATGGGTCTACCACAATCATAGCTCAACTGTCGTAGAACTGGTGGTGACTTTAACGCTCCTTTTAGTCGCACCATAGCGACCCTCTGCTCCTCACCCCAAGTGAACCTTCTTCGCTTCCTCAGCAACTCATACAATGGTTCAGACATATGACCAAAATGAGGAATCCACACTCGATAAAACAAACAAGCTCCCAAGAATCTTCTAACCTCTGTGGTGTTGGCACAATCTTTCATCCTCCCTATGGCATCAACCTTTGATGGGTTCGGACATCGGCCAAAAGCTCCACAAAGATGACCAACAACAACAATCTCTGGTACTCCAAAGCTCGACTTCTCTGCTGAAAGAGTGAGATTTACTTCCTCAAGCCTTGTTAATATCATCTCCACATCGTGAATATGATCAACCACAAATCTTCAACATCCATCTTCAGTCATCTTCTCATCTTTGTCTTCGACCGCACACCCTTTCATAGGAATATCATCTATGAAAGGTATGGTCTTCTCCGGAATGAATTCTCTCAAAATCCTATTCATTGCATTTTGCACATGAGCAACAGAGTTTGTCGCTCCTTGTGGTAATGTGCACATCCTTACAAGCCCAAGCGGAGTACGCATGGTGGTGAGATCTCTGCTCTCTATTGCCAACTGGAACTGATCATACCCAGAGTATAAATCTCCAATCGAGTAGATAGCACGTCCAGCAAAAGCTTCTGCAACCTTATCTACTATGGGTCCTGATCTCATGTTCCGGATAGTCACCTTGTTAGCGTGTTGCATGTCTTGGATGAACCTAAGAGCCCCTGACTTCTTAGGTACAGTAAACCACCGACTCGAGTAAGGTCTCATAGATGGCTCTAGAATACCCATGCGTATCTTCTCTTTCAACAATTCAACAAGCTTTGGCAACATAGCTCGTGGCACTGGTATAGACTTCAAGTCCCAAGGCACATGTGGTACTGTGAAGATCACCATGGGTGCTACGACACTCGTATCTGCACATCCAATCTCTTCTGCACTGAAAGCAAAAGCCTTTCCATGCCTTCTCAACATCTCATGAAAACGCTTTCTCTCTTCCTCAGTGAGAAACTCACCCCCTCCAATCTGCAGTTGTTTGAGTGTCTCTTCTGTGAACTTGTGCCCTACTCTCTGTGAATCCCGCAGAACTGGTTCAGTCGATGCTCGTTCCACTTGCTTATTAAAGTCTTCAGGTAGTTGAGTAGCCACCGGCTTCACTTTACGCGCCACAGTCTTGTATTTTGTATGAACCTGCGCTTCTTGGTGTTTCATGGCTCTACTCCTTTCTAACTCTAACTCACGATCTCCTTTCATCTGAAGCTGAACCTTGTAGCCATCCTCGACGAATATTGTAATCTCCTCATGTAACTCACGTGAACAGATCGCGACTAATCCATTAATCAAAGACTCGGTGCTTATAAACGACAAAACTTCCTCAAGAGTATCTTCAAAGCCCTCTTCTTCATACACCTCGTTAATGAACTCCTGATCTAACAAAACTCCTTGAGTTCTGAAGAGATCTTCCTGCTTCTTCACACATCGTCTTTGTACATTATCCATCTCTTCTACCACTCGAAATCTATTTACACATGTTTCAGAAAACTGAGCAGATCCACATTTAAACATCTCTTCTTCATCTTCTGGCACTAGCGGAAGGCTCTTTCTCCTATCAACACTCCCATACTCCCGCTCTACAAGAGTGCTAACTAAAAATCTGAAAACTCTTTGTCAATCCTTAAGGGACTGTCCCTCAGCTTCTCTCTGTTCCTTTCATGACCCGTATGTACAGTAAGAAACTGTACCGCCCTCGTACCATCTTGACTTCTAATACGAGCATAATGAGACCCATCGTCCATTACTTTCGTCTCCATCCTAGACGTAGTAATATATGATTGACCAAGGATCACAGGATAAGCAGCTACACTCTGAACAAAAAAGTTTTGTTCTATCTCTACATCTCCTATACGAGTTTTGACAGCTGGACAAGCACCAAAAAATTCACCTCTTTGGTTGTTAGCAGCACGAAGAACCCATCCATGTCTTGTGTCGATTGACCACTTCCCTTTCTCGTAAACGCTTTTGGACATGATATTAATCTCCGAACCGTGATCCACCAACGCCACTATAGCCTCTGACAAGTTACCCAGTCGGACCCTTGTCTCTGTAGTCGCACGAGCCCAATATGCTCGAGAATAGTGACTCTCATGCTGCTTCTCGTCGTCATATTCTGCAGCACAGTCTGAAACTCTTGCCTCTCTTCCTTTCGACGCCTGTAGTACATGCTTTTGGGCAAATACGCGACCTAACTCTTCATCTTCTTCCCCAGTGATGTCAGTATCCAATGCTTTCACCATCACTGTATCTGCAGTCATCTGCCTCTTTCTCTTGATCACATCTATGATCAACTCATGAAAGTCACGTTTTGCTATCCCTAAGGCCTCTCGCAAGGAAAATTCTATCTTTGCATCCAAAATTCTCTCTTCAAGAATCTCCTTCAAGTTGGTGCTGGTCTCGATATCAGACTGTAGTCTGTAGGTCGGTGCTTTACCTTTGCCCTTTGAAGAAACTCCTTTGCCTTTCTCTCTCATCTCCGTGTCATAAATAGGGACATCAACCATAGGTTCAGATGTAGATGCCCCTTGAGACGTCGAAGGGATATCAGAAGGTGATGCCTCTTGTTGCCCTCTCCTCTTCGTGGCTCTGGCTCTCCTTGTAGCCTCCTCCGGATCAGCAACATCATCATCACGTCTCCTTTTCTCTTCCACAATCGCATCTTGCCAGCTTACATGCTTCTCTTGTACCAAGTAAGCCTTGACACACCCTGCCTCTACAGGATCATCCCATCAAGTAATGCGGCGAATTTCCTCCGCACCTCGTAACATTACTTCTCGTGGAACTTCAACTACATCGCTCTTAACAGCTGCTACAACCGGTACATCTACTTCAATCGCAAATGTTTCTGGCTCTATTGTGCGTATCGCCGTAGCTATACCAACCTGACCTCTCACCAAGCTCTTCATTCCTCCCTTACCGAAGTTGGTATTCAACGGCGTACCATTTTGGGCGAGATGAATCTTTCCATCTCTAAAATTCACGACTCCGGTTCTGAGAGCCTCAGAAAACTCCTCACAATCCCGACGTTGGTGTTCAGTACTGTCACACCAGATACATCTTCTAACAAAATTTCTGCTAGTTGAAGATGCATTGGTATCACCAAGACTTCGACTATGCTTTAGCTCTGCCATCTCTATTCTTAACTCTCTCAGACCCTTAACCAACTCATCGATTGCAGAATCTTCAATCTTGCTATTGGCAGGCTTGGGCAATGGAGTTAAAGAGACATCAGACCTCAAGGTTGCAGCTCTACCTCTTCCACGTTTCTGCTTCGTGAGAATAGTAACAGCTTCCTCTACCTTTCTCCAGTCTGTGCTCACTACTCCTTCTTCTCCCTTGTCTGCTAACATCAAGAAAAGCTTGTCCTCTAGATTTTCATCAGCAGCTTCTAGAAAAAATTCTGTCTTCCTTAAGTCAAGCGTTGTCCTCTCGGATGGAGACAATTGACAGAACCGTTTCTCAAACTCACGCAGCAACTCATTTGGCGTCATCTCATTCCCCGGACGCTGCTCTATCCACTCAAGAATGTTCTCTTGGTTACTCTATCCGCATCATCATCAAAAAATTCACTCTTCAACCTCTGCTCATACTCCTCCCAAGAACTCGTACGTGCATCCTTCAACTTTGTCACTTGACTACGGATCTCAGGTATCACAGCCAACTCGAAACTAGAAATCATCTCTGTCTCAGACACACGATTTACCTCCATCTCACAAATATACTCCCGAACATACTTCGTGATGTTCCTTCCATCGAACCTCCCCAACTTCTTCACCACCGCCTGTAGAGCTCTTGTAGACTTCTGCTCCCCAACATCGCCTCCTTGTTGTTGTCTCAACAATATTGTCAATGCTCGAAGTAGATCGTCCGCTCCTCCTCCACTCGTCCCCATTGCTTCGGGAAGATTCATACTTGACGCTCCTCGGCAACAACTCACTCAACCACCTCAAAGCGTAATCTCAGTGGAAGCACCAAATATGTCGTAGCGAGAGCCTTTCCTTTGAGCAAGGGCGTACCTTCTGGCTGTGGCTAGCGATCAATGCACAGCAGAGCGACAAGTTTCTTGTAGATTTCTCAGGAGCATGATTGAAGATTGGTTTCTTCAAAAAGATGAGAAGGACAAAAGATATTTATTGTGGATGAGTGAGTATCCGGAGTGGAGACCCGTTTTCCAGCTTATCAACTATCTCTTTCTGGCTCGACGACGGTCAAGAGAAGTACATGGTCATTTAGCTCTATACGTCAAGACAAAAGTAGAGGAGAGAGGATTACAATTGTACTGAATTCATTTTAGATCCTTTGGATACGGAGATCTCTTCTATCAAAAAACATATGAGCAAGGAGAGATTAGTGAGACATCCAGAGACATGGGTAGGTATGATCTTGACTCACCTCATGATCCACATGGGTATACTTTCCGAGGGAGGACGAGTGGACAACATCAGACATCATCGAGTAAGACGTTTATTTCTTGTGAGAGTATTGTCTTAGGTTTCTTTTACTTACTTTCCAATGATTATTCTTTAATACTTAGTGTTTTAACTCACATTTTACTTTGGTGGTTTCAGCTCGAGCAGAGTCTTCTACTCATGGTCAAGATCCACAGTCTTCGCAGCATGTTACTCCATCATCAAGTAAGAGTTTTTAAATTTAGGGTTTCTTTATTTGTTATGATAAAGTTTGTATTATGTTTAAACTCTCATCTCATGTGGTGCTTCCAGATCCTGCTGTGCAGTCTTCCTCTCCTGAGCAAGATCCTCAATCTTCGCATCATGTTTCTCCTTCGTCAGGTAAACTGTTGATAGTTTAATTTGGTTTAGTTTGAGTTTACTTTTATTTTGAAACTTTTCAACTTGTTTATTTAGTTATTGTTTAGTTTTGCTTTATTATATGTATTGAGACATATTTAGCTCTTTTTTGTATATCTGCAGATGAGGAAGCTATTCTCATAGCGAGAATGAATCAACTCCATGAAGCCATAAAAAGGAAGGAGGAAGAGCTTAAGTCCAAAAGTGTTGAACTCGAGCATATGAACTATCAAGTCATGATAGTGAAAGAGGAATTGAGCACGATACGAGCGGCAGAAGAGTTCTATCCTCATCTAGTTGCACCTACTGCAAATCGACGGAAGACCTTACTCCTTGATTTGAATGGTCTTTTGGTCCTAGTGGGAAGAAACGAGCATGAGTTGATGCTAGCACGTTGTCGGAGTGTGATTCGTCTACCTAGGAAAGCGCCGGGCTTCTGGCTGTGGTTGTTTACTCAAGAGGTTGGCTTTCAGGTCACAACAGGAGCTATAAACACTCACACAGGAGTGTAGGATCCTCTGATATGCTCAAAAAGCGAAATTTAGGTCTCACTGGTAGTAATAGGCTTAAGCGGTGAACTTTGACACTCAAAGAGAGGAAAACAATGAAGGTTTAGACCTCTAAACTTCCCCTACATGCAAATGAGGTACTACTGAACTCACAGACGAAGTTTCAACCTGAGATCAAATTCTGACACGGAGATATGAACAGAAAAGTTCTGAATAAGAGAATTATGGCAATTTCTGGTACCTAGACAGCTATTCAGACATAGAACAGAGAATTGGCTCGATGAATTTCAAATCTTCTCACAGTATTTGAAGTCTACAGGATGCTGAACATCCCTGTGAAGTTGGGACTCCTGAATGTTTGTAGAACTCCAGATCTCCTTCTCTAAAGTCGCTGCTCTAGATTAAGAGCTTTTCAGACCCCCTCTGCTTCAGCGGCCGCCCTGAATTACTCAATTATTCAAATGATACGAAACTTTTTGGACAGTCGTAGCCCTCCTGACAGTGAACGCAACCACGAAGTTTTGAAGTGATTTCCTCAATTCTGCTGCAATTGGCACCGAAAACCCCAAAATCAACAAAAGTGACGCAGTTTTGGCACAATCCGAACTTCAATTGGGCATAACTCCTTGTTTATTGATCCAAATCGAGCAAAAATTTCACTGACAGTGCTTGGCACAACGAGCTCTCTCTTCCTGTGCTCTCAGATTTCGAAGATACCTCACCAATTGCTCGAACTCTCCTCTAGAGCTCTGTTTCTAAACTTAGAGTTTTACAAAAGACAAAAATGGACCAATGGGAGTTCATAGCTCCACTTGACTGTCCTTTTGTGCCTTAAACTACCTGGTAACTTTTCTACACTCATAAGCTACCACGTCAAGCCCCCTAGAGTGCCAGCGTAAAACTTAAACTACCTAAAATGACACATAGCCCCGAAAAATAACTTAAATTAGCTAGAAAGCGTGCATGGGCGACAAGTAAGTACAACCCATGAGCTCAAACCCCTATCAGCATGGAAATCCTAAGTTATGTACATTGAACGTCATAGACAAGTAAGAAGTCACTTGCACAAGCGCACAAATGCTTGAACAAGATAACTAACATACTATCAGCCTACTAGGACTCAAAATAGTGTTAACACCGTATACAAAGGTGTCAAACATATACATAAAGGACTAGAAGTAATATGAGCTAACTTCTAGAACTACCAAACCTAAGCGTCGGAGTAGAAGTCAAGCATGTAGCCGCCAAGTAGCGCGACATCCACCCCCTCTGAACCTGCACATCCTCCGGTATGTGCCAGATCCAGATCAAGACTCTTCAGCTTCAGCTTCAAATTCATCTTCAACCTCCATTGAGTCTTCAGCTTCATCCTCAGTAAGCTCTGCAATGTTCTGATCATCCCCTCTCCTTCTAAAGAGCTTGATTCTCTTCCCTGCAACTGGTATCTTGAGCACTGCACCATCTAACTCTCTCAAAGAGTATGTGGCATTATCATAAACTTCTAACACCACATAAGGTCCGAACCATCTCTTGGAAAACTTTCTGATAGCGCTATGCTGATTATCAAGACTAACACCCAATCACCTTCCTTAACTGGTTTGGGTCGTAATCTATGCGTCCTATCAAATCTGCCTTTGTTTCTCTCTCTAGCAGTCTTTAACCTTTCCACAGCTTTGGCAACATCCTCAGGTCTTCGTTCTAACTGCTGGATCCTTAATGCAAGAAGATCCTCCGTACTTCTACCATCTTCCCATGGCAAAACATTCCAAGTAGGCACAACCTCCTCAATCGGCATCACAGGTTTTTGCCCTAGTATCAACTCTGCTGGCATGTAACCTGTAACGGTACTATGAGTTGTACGATCTGCCCACAAAGCAAATGGTAACAGTCTAGGCCATTCACGGATCTTACCCTTGCAAGCTTTTACCAAAGCTTTGATGATTGGCGGATGACCTCTTTCGCTCTTGCCATTCCCTTCAGGATTGTAAGCAGTGGTTAACGCCAACTTGATTCCCAATCGCTTGAAGAATTCAACTGCTTCTTGTGCATCCAGCTCACCCCTATCTGCAGTGATCTTTCCCACACACCCATACCTACAAATAACATCTTCAAGTAGAAAGCGGCAGACACTAGCAGTGGTCTTCGTCCTCAGAGCACGACCTTCAACTTGGTTAGATAGATCTTCTCTAGCCAAGACTAGATACCTCATTTGTCCAAGTCCAAATGGCATAGTTACCAGATCAACTACCCATTTGTAATGAATGGCTAAAGGATAAGTAGGATGCAATCCATCACGATGACGTACGTTGGAATACATCTGGCAGGGTATACAAGATGAAACAAACTGTACTACATCCTTATACATACCCTTCCACCAATACTTTTCCTTCATCTTGGCAAATGTAGCCCAAACTCCTCTATGACCAGCCCATAAACTCTCATGGAACTCCTTGATCAGCTTCTGCTGCGATTCTAGGTCACATACCACCCGCTGCGGTATACCTCCTTGTAGCTTAGGGCGCTTCCATAGATGTCCTCCATGTAAAAAGTAACCATAAGCTATCCTACGGATCCTCTTGAAATCTGCATCAGACCAGCCTTCTTGCCTTTCCAGTGAACTCAAATAGCGCCCAAGATCCAACCACTCGCCATCATACATAGTTTCCTCAAAAAACTCCAACGAGGCTGCAAAACAGCTTCTATCTCTTCTAGCAAGAGCACTAGAATAGAACTCTGTTCCCACATCTTCTTGATCATCTATCATTTCTTTCTCATCGTAATACCTAGCCCTTGATAACATATCTGCCACAGGATTATCCTTCCCTGCAATATGTCTAAACTCTGGGTTCAAGGACTTGATATATGCTATCCACCTCAACATAGCAATATCTGGAGTTGTACAGCTAGTGATCATTCCCAAGAGAGGTAAACAATCTGTCTCCACAACCACAGGTGCTCCTATCAAGTATTCCTTATCACTCTTCATCGCAGTAACTACTCCCCATAGCTCTCTCTTGACCTGAGGGTAGTCTCTCTGCCGTGAACTTAATACCTTAGCACCAAAACGCACCACATATCTATTTCCATCCTCATCGTCTTGTCCTACAGCCCATCCAATGCCAATAGGACTAGTATCAACAGTAAGGATAACAGATCTGCCCAACTCATATGTTACCTTCCGTAGAGTTGGTGGTGAAGCTAAAAGATCCTTCAACTTCCTCATAGACTCGCTTTGCTCCTCTTGCCACTGAAATCGTTGCCCCTTCCTCAGCAGCTTGTATAACGGATCTGCTACATGTGCAAAGTGTGGAATCCATATATGATAAAACACACATGCTCCTAGAAACCTTCTCACCTCAGTAACCGATCCACATGTCTCCTTCATCCTTCGGATGGCATCAACCTTGTTTGGACAAGGTTTCCGACCATAAGATCCACACAGATGTCCCACTATTAATACCTCTTGTACTCCAAACACAGACTTGGCTCCTGATAAAGTCAAATGAACCTCTTCCAGTCGACTCAGTATCTTATCACAATCAGCTATGTGATCTGCTACAAACTTACGGCACCCCCTCTGATCTTTTACCTCATTCTTCTCCTCCTCAGCACACCCTTTGATCGGCACATCATCAAGGAATGGCATAGTTTTTTCAAGAATGAAGTCCCTCAAAACTTTGTTCATGCCATTCATCATATGTGCTACCGAATTGGTAGCACCTTGCGGTAAGGTGCACATCCTTAGTAACCCTAAAGGTGTCCTCATTGTAGTCAAGTCTCTACTCTCAGAGGATAATTGAAACTGGTCATAACCTGAATATAAGTCTCCCATGGAATAGATAGCACGACCAGCAAAAGCCTCCGCAAACTCGTCTACAATAGGTCCTATACCCATATTCCTGATAGTTACCTTGTTAACTGGCTGCATATCTTGAATGAATCTCAAAGCTCCACTTTTCTTCGGAACAGTAAACCATCTGCTAGAATAGGGAGCTATAGATGGTTCCAAGATACCCATCCTAATCCTCTCATTGAGCAAGTCTATCAGCTTTGGCAGATGAGCTCTAGGCACAGGGATAGGACGTAGATTCCAAGGCACATGCGGTATAGTAAAGATTACCATAGGTGCAACTACACTTGGATCTACACATCCTACTTCATGTGACTCAAACGCAAACGCCTTACCATGCCTAGATAGCATCTCCTTGAAGCTCTTCTTCTCTTGCTCAGTAAGAAACCCATCACCTCCAATCCTCAGCTCCTTCAGTGTTGTTTCTGTGAACTGGTGCCCAATTCTTCTCGGTCCTCTGAGCGTCGGTTCTCGTGCAGCTTGCTCCATCTTCTGATTGTAGTCGAGTGGTAAAGGCAAAGCCACTGGTTTAACTTTCTTTGCCACTGACTTGTACTTGGTCTCCACATACACCTCTTGTCGATCTATAAACTTATCAATTACATCATAAAGCTCCTTGGAGCTCACTCTCACCACTCTATCTACATCATCTACAGAACTTTCTACTATAGATTTCAACTCCCCTATAGTATTTACCAAATACTGCTCTTCAAACACTCCAGATATATATTCATCTCCTGCTAACTCTCCACTGTCCCACAAAGATTGCTGTACACACTTCACATGTTGCCTCTCAAACCTCTTCAGATTCTCAACCTTCCTATAACACACTGACCCACATGCCGTCAATCCTAAGAAGCCAATGGATAAAGCCTCATGCTCTACTGGATCAGGCGAGAATCCTAGCTCTACTGTACCGTTGAAGTCTCGCTCTTCAATGGTACTCTGCCAAAACCCCTAGACTCTCTAAACTCCTGAGTAATCTTAGGTAGTGGACGGTCTCTCAAGCTATCACGATTCCTCTCATGTTCTGCAGCAACGGTCAAAAACTGAACAGCTCTTTTGCCGTCTCTACTACGTATCCTAGCATAAGCTGAACCATCATCCATAACTCGTGTCTCCATTCTAACAGCAGTAATGTAAGGCTGCCCTAGAATGATAGGATAGGTTGACATGTCTTGCACAAAGAAATTCTGAACATCACTGATGTCACCCACAGTTACCTTGATGTTGGGACAAGCACCATAGAGTTCTCCCCTCTGGTTGTTGGCAGCACGGATAAGCCATCCATGATCGGTGTCTATGGACCACCTCCCACGCTTGTACAGCTCCTTAGACATCAGATTAATCTCTGAGCCATGATCAATCAACGCCACCACAGGTTCCTCTAGATCTCCCAGCTTCACTAAGGTCTCTGTGGTTGCTCTCGCCCAATGGTTGTGAGAATAATGGCTCTTCTGCGATGCTTCCACCTCATCTTCAAACCTCACGTGCTGATCTGATCTTCCCTCTGATACTTGAGAGCAGTAACCAGCAATCTCATCCTCCTCATCCTCCGACAGTTTGGTCCCTAGAGCGTTAAGCGTAGCTGCTTCACCCAAAATCTGACGTTTCCTCTTGATGATATCTATGATAACCTCATGGAACTCACGCTTTGCTATCCCAAGAATCTCACCCAAGGTAAACTCAACCTTCTCATTCAAGATACGATTCTCTAACACCTGCTTCAGGTCTGTAGCAATCTCAATATCAGACTGAAGTTTGTATGCAGGCATCTTACCCTTCTCCTTGCTTCTCTCCTTCTCCTTTGGTGTTGTAGGTGGTAGATCCTCCATAGTCTCTTCCCGAGTAGGTGTTGTCTCCTGCCTTGCCTCTGGTCTAGCCCTTTCACTCCTTGTAGCAGGTCGTTTGGCTGTAGAAGCCTCACTTGCATCCTCCCTCCTGCGTTTTTCTTCTAGTACAGCTTCATGCTGACTTCTTGCAACATAAGCATGCACTGACATAGTATCCACAGGGTCATTCCATCCTGTAGTTTCTCTAATTGAGTTGCCAACCCTTCGTAGCACATCCTTGTCTAGCTCTGTTCTAGCTACGGACCGCACTACATCTGACCACAACCCAGTAGTCCCTTTCTCTCTCTCCATCTCCACTTTCACTCCACAGGTAGCAGCATTCACAAGAGAAACAGCATGTGATGCTGATATCTCATTCACAAGTCTCTTCATACCACCCTTGCCAAAGTTGGTTCCCAACATCATCCCAGTCTCTCTCAAATGGATCTTACCATCTTTGAAGAAGATCAGATCCTTCCTCAATGCATCTGAAAACTCCCCACAATCTCTCCTTACATGGTCTAGGCTATCACACCATATACAACGATGAACAAAGCCTTCTCTCATCTGAGGTCTCTGCATAGCAGGCTGTACATTCTGCTCCTTCTCTTCTAACCTAGTGAGCTTAAGCTTAAGCTCCTTCATACCCTTAATCAACTCATCAAGCGGTGAGTCTTCCTCTCTAGCAATTACCAAAGCAGGCTTAGTAGGCAACTGCTTGACAGGAATTATCAGAGGTGCTGCTTCACTTACCACCACCTTGTCCCTTCTTCTCTGTCTCTTGGCCAGCAAAGAAACAGCCTCTTCAACCTCCTTCCAGTCAGTCTTCAATCCTCTCTCCTCACTCTTGTCTTCCAGCAACAGCTCAAGCTTCTCCTGAATAGTCACGTCCGCTGCTTGTAGGAAAAGCTCGGTCTTCTCAACCTCTAGTGTAAGCTTCTCTGTCCTAGAAAGCTGAGCATATTGACGATCAAACTCCCTTAACAACTCATTTACAGACAAACCTTTGTTAGGTTTCACCACCCACTCCAAGAATGTTCTCTTGGTCACCCTTTCTGAATCTTCAGTGTAGTACTCCTCCTTCAAAGCGCGCATAAAGCTCTCCCAACTCTGTCCTTGCTGCTGCTTGAGCTCCTTCACACGCCCACGAATCTCAGGGACAACAGCAAGTTCAAAGTTCTCCACCATCTCCTTCTCAGGTACCTTGTTCACCTCCATCTCCCTAGCATAATATCGCACATACTTGGAAATATCTGTCCCCTTGAACTGATCCATCTGATGCACCACCGATTGCAACGCCTTGGTTGCTAATACCTCCTTCCTCTCTGTGCTCTGCTGCTGCTGCATAAACATGGAAAAATCTTGGAACATCTTCATCGTAGCAGCATCAAACTGAATAGGTTGCTGAGCAGCAGCAACACCTCCACTTGATGATCCTTGGTTGGCCATGATATCTGATCCTGTAACACTCTCAAGAAAACTCCCACCCTAGGTGTTTCACGTCGAGTTCACCAAAAAGAGAGTATGTCGGAGTGTGATCCGTCTACCTAGGAAAGCGCCGGGCTTCTGGCTGTGGTTGTTTACTCAAGAGGTTGGCTTTCAGGTCACAACAGGAGCTATAAACACTCACACAGGAGTGTAGGATCCTCTGATATGCTCAAAAAGCGAAATTTAGGTCTCACTGGTAGTAATAGGCTTAAGCGGTGAACTTTGACACTCAAAGAGAGGAAAACCATGAAGGTTTAGACCTCTAAACTTCCCCTACATGCAAATGAGGTACTACTGAACTCACAGACGAAGTTTCAACCTGAGATCAAATTCTGACACGGAGATATGAACAGAAAAGTTCTGAATAAGAGAATTATGGCAATTTCTGGTACCTAGACAGCTATTCAGACATAGAACAGAGAATTGGCTCGATGAATTTCAAATCTTCTCACAGTATTTGAAGTCTACAGGATGCTGAACATCCCTGTGAAGTTGGGACTCCTGAATGTTTGTAGAACTCCAGATCTCCTTCTCTAAAGTCGCTGCTCTAGATTAAGAGCTTTTCAGACCCCCTCTGCTTCAGCGGCCGCCCTGAATTACTCAATTACTCAAATGATACGAAACTTTTTGGACAGTCGTAGCCCTCCTGACAGTGAACGCAACCACGAAGTTTTGAAGTGATTTCCTCAATTCTGCTGCAATTGGCACCGAAAACCCCAAAATCAACAAAAGTGACGCAGTTTTGGCACAATCCGAACTTCAATTGGGCATAACTCCTTGTTTATTGATCCAAATCGAGCAAAAATTTCACTGACAGTGCTTGGCACAACGAGCTCTCTCTTCCTGTGCTCTCAGATTTCGAAGATACCTCACCAATTGCTCGAACTCTCCTCTAGAGCTCTGTTTCTAAACTTAGAGTTTTACAAAAGACAAAAATGGACCAATGGGAGTTCATAGCTCCACTTGACTGTCCTTTTGTGCCTTAAACTACCTGGTAACTTTTCTACACTCATAAGCTACCACGTCAAGCCCCCTAGAGTGCCAGCGTAAAACTTAAACTACCTAAAATGACACATAGCCCCGAAAAATAACTTAAATTAGCTAGAAAGCGTGCATGGGCGACAAGTAAGTACAACCCATGAGCTCAAACCCCTATCAGCATGGAAATCCTAAGTTATGTACATTGAACGTCATAGACAAGTAAGAAGTCACTTGCACAAGCGCACAAATGCTTGAACAAGATAACTAACATACTATCAGCCTACTAGGACTCAAAATAGTGTTAACACCGTATACAAAGGTGTCAAACATATACATAAAGGACTAGAAGTAATATGAGCTAACTTCTAGAACTACCAAACCTAAGCGTCGGAGTAGAAGTCAAGCATGTAGCCGCCAAGTAGCGCGACAACGTGAAAGAGGATATGTAGTAGAAACTACATCGAAGCCGTTTATATGGTACGTGATGAGACGTGGAGTGAAGCAGTTTTTAGAAATATGTCTAGATAAGTTTCATGTCATCATATGGACTTCTCGGACGGTGTTAAACACGGCCATTTTACTACGTGCTATGGAGGATGCTGATTATTTATCTCCTGGAGTGGCAAGAGAGAAGGTATGAAACTTGTTTTTTGAACTTATTTTCAGATCAACTTGTCAATATCTTTGTTGTGTTATATGTTATATGTTTGATCTAAGATATATATTCTAATACAGATTTCTTACGTTTGTAGGTATGTCATGTTTTTGCTCAAGACATGTGTTTTAAATATAAGACGGTGAGAGAAGCTGCCTTTGGGAACCACTTGTACTTGATAGATTTTGCAGAGCTTCATCATCGCAACTTGAGCACGAGAGACGTATTGTTGGTGGATGATAGTCCAGTGAAAAATTGTACCAATCATCCTTTTAATGCTATACATCCTCTTCCCTTTTCTCTTTTCACTATGGATAGTGATGGAGAGTTGTATCTAGAAGTCACTTTGTTGCCTTGGCTTCTTTGTTGGGGTGTTAGCCCCGAGGCAACACCAGCTTATGTAGAGAGCATATATTCACAGATTTTTGGTCAAGATCCATTTATAACCCTTAAAAGCTATTGGACCAATATTACCCAAGAGGAGGTAAATATCGTATGGAGATCTGTTCCTCATGGACTTTGTATCGATCTCTACCTTAAACTTCGATGAGACATATTCCTCTTTTTTGTTCATTCATTATATGATATTTTTCATATAATGAGACACTCACTCTATATTAATATTATATGAGGAAGTCCATAACTTTACCTTGTAAATAATTATATTTTGTAATACTCATTTTCATTATCCCATGCTAAGCTACACTAGTTTACTAGTTTGTCTTGTGAAGGGTTGTTTGAGCGAAAGCAAAAAAACACAAAAAGAAACGACAGATTATAAATATTACAGAGAGGGTTTGTACTCAAGGCAGAATAAGGGTACTCCTATCCTTTTAGAATGTCAAAATGATAATCAAAAGTCTTTCTCTTACACCAAAAGTTTACTCTACTTAGATAAAACAATAGAGATATGCAAAAAATTTATGCTTGGACGTTATCATAAATGTTACTTAACGTTCTCTGCTCATTTGAGTGAGTAATATTATCCATTTTTAAATCATTATAAGTATAAAAATATCATCTTATCATAAACAAAATACTTTGCTTACATTCCTACATGTTACATTCCTAAATGTTTCGACACATGCATGTAAAGCTTGTATGTAAGTTCACAACCTGAAGCTCGGAGTATTACACTTATCCAAAAAACTAACTTCTCTCGGTTCAATCTACTTGGCGAAACATGCGTTTCTGAAAAAGAATCCATTATTGATTGGAGCTGAGTACACATCATCGATATTTGGCTCCAAGCAATTCTAGATTCTTTTCCACTATACTCGAATTTGGGGATATCGGGAGGATCGGGAGGTTGAGGTACGGGATGGCTGGGCTTGGGAGAAGCTGTAGGTGAACATCGAGGTTAAGAGCTCGCTACTCCGCGAAACATGCGTTTCTGGAAAAGAATCCAGTATTGATCGGAGCCGAGTAAACATCAGCGATACTCGGCTCCAAGCAATTCTGGATTCTTTTCCACTAGACTCGAATTTTAAGATATCGGGAGGCTGAGGTACAGGTTGGCTGGGCTGGGAGAAGCAGTAGGTGGACATCGAGGTTAGGAGGATGACGAATAGTTTTCATGCCGTAGGGATAAAGAACTTCCATGAACCACAAGCAATTACTTAGTTTATTTCTTGCACTTCATGTAGAGATTTTGTAAAGCGATCGGAGAACTCGCTACAAAGCTTTTTTAAAGATTAAGGGTTTGGGCGTCCAGACCTCGTGTTTCGCCTCGTGACAGGACGAAACATGATGTTTCACCCTGTCACGAGGCGAAACACAAAAAGGTACGAGGACTACTCGCAAAGGTACCCTCGCGAGTTAACGTCAGAGGGCGAAACATCATGTTTCGTCCTCTGCAAAGTGTACCTCAACGTCAGAGGACGAAACCTCATGTTTCGCCTCCGAGTAATCGTCACGAGGTGAAACACTCTCGGTTTCACCTATATAGTGGACGAAACACTCTCTATTTCGCCCACTGGGTTATGTTCTAGAGGTGAAACATGTATGTCTCGTCTATCGAGTGAGCGAAACATACCTGTTTCGCCTCTCATTGGATAATGTTTTGTATAGGGTGTTCAACAGGTGACATGAACAGGGAGCAAAGATTACTAGTTTTTCCTCGAAAGCACATGCTTGAGTTCTGAAAACTGTATTGAATTCAACTTTATTATAAAATCGATGAACAATTAACACTTGGTTCGATTTACAATCATCCTACAACTCTTTCAGTTTCCGTATTGCCTCTACTAATTCTAACAGTTCTTTTTTCTCTTGGCGTCTGAGCTCTATTACAGCATGCTAATCCCGAGCAATACCTTCTAAGCTCTGTTCAGTCTCTTCTGATTTTTCAATCAGTTCCAGTACCCGATAATGTAAACGCTTTATCTCAACAAGCTCCGTAGTATTACTCACTGTAGACATTTCACTTTCTACTGAAGGATAAAATGTCACACTATCCATGAGAGTGGCAAGATCTTCTATAGCGTCTTTGAACTCATCTAACTCCTCTATCTCCTGCTCCACATCGAACGCGGTAAACCGATTTTGCTTCGTGTTCATACCTATTTTGAATCGTCATTTCTTTTTGCAAACAGCATTGAAAATGCTATCTTGTTCATCCGAAGACAACTTCTCAAACTCTTCCGCAGTGATCCCTAATAGTTTTTCTCCAATACTCCACACAATGGCTATGGGTAAGGCTGCTTCTAGACGATCACTTACACTATAATCGATCAATCCTAAATGGAACCGATATTTTTTTTTACTTCCCCTCTGACCACAAGCGTGCCAAGTCTTCCTACTATCAGATTGCGAGTGATTGAAATATAGCACCTTCCTTGCAGAGCTTGACGAGGTTTGTGTCTGTTCTATCACTTGCTTGAAATACCCTGGAAAATTACAAGCCACATACGATATAGAACTCCACTTCTGATTTTTGATTATGCGCTGAATAGAAGCTACCACCCACATGCAAGGCATATTACTTATACCAAGTGTGTGCACATAGTAATAGTCATACCACTCATAAATTCTTGAACCTTATCAGAAACTAACTCCAAGGGACATCCAAACCTAGTAATGATCCGTTCATAGAGAAATCTACCCATCTCAATTTCTCCAATAGCCACAAGGGGTCTAGCTTCTATCCACTTTGTAAGGTAATCGGTGGCTACAACAGTATACTTATTGTTGCGAGGGGTGCAATTCAAAGATCCAACAAAATCTATTCTCCATTTCTCAAAAGGTCCAAGAAGTGAAATATACCTAAAAGGAGTAGAAACATTAGATTTGATAGCGAAAGCTTGACAAACATCACATCTTTTACAATACGTCAAACAATCTCTAAACATCTCCTAATGATATCACACGTCAAGTATCTTATGAGTTGTCAATTTGTCTGGCAAATGTCTTATTAGATCGTCATGAAATTCTTTCATGAATCGTAGAGACTCTTTCTTGCTCGTAGCTCTTCTCTAGAATCCATCAACTCCTTCATAAAATAACACTCCTTCCATCATTGTGTAGGGTTGATTTCGCTTCATCAAAGCCTTATGCTCTTTGATCCGCATCCGGCTGGATAGACATCCTCGATAACAAAATTTCAATTTTTTTGATATTCTCTAATAGACTTGCTCATCAAAACCATCAAATCTTCGTCAGGAAAGGTGTATCCACCAGCTTCTCTCTATCACCATCGTAGGCTCTAGATAGCAAATCTGCATTTGCGTACTTCTTCCTTGGTTGATTGCATATCTCATAGTCGTACTTTGACAATAAGAGCTTCCATCTTGCTAATCATTCTTCTACCATAAGTTAATTGAAGATGTACTTCAATGCCTTATGATCGATAACGATAGTGAATTTGCCGATTATGAGATAATGTCAAAATTTTCTCAGAGCATATATCAGTGCTAATCCTTCTCTCTTTGTCATAGAATAATTTCTCTCTACCTTGGCCATTTGTAGACTAGCATATGCAATAAGATGATCTCTACTTCAAATATATCCTATTGCTATATTTGAAGCATCCATATATAACATAAATTGTTTATTTCAATCGAACTTAACCAAGATTGGAATTGAATTAAGAGCTTTCTTCAATTCTTCAAATGCAGCTAGAGCTTCTTCATCTCCTAAATCCAACACCTAATCTACCTCCCTCTTTAGAAATACAATCGAAGCATACGCTTTATGTGAACATAAAGCATAAACCATTGATAATTTATTATCGATGGTTTATGCTCTGAAGAACTCAATCTTCAAAACGATAAACATAAGATGATTTTGTTATTAGCGTGCATAAGTCCCTTAGATCCTGGTTTGAAGAAATGCATCAGAATATATGTTTAGTTTTTGTTCTTGCAAGATGTAGCAGCAAGTTTCAACCTGCAGACGTTATACTACAATGGCACATCAAGTGCACTTTTCAAAGAGAAATTTTAAAATGATGTTGTACTCCTACAAAAGTTGCACTACAAACAAGAAATGTCACGAAAGATACCTTGAGAATTGATCTTTTCAATTAATAGAGTTCGGAGTGTTGCCATGGAGTCACTGCTGATAGCTCGATCAGAAGTTAGTCAGAAGCATTCGATGGTTCAGAAAGGTTATTTACATACTAAATGTTTGCGCAACAAGACAACGGGAAGAGAGGATAAACGACAAGTTGTCTTGAAGTAGTGCTGCATGTTGTTCCAAGTGATATTTGAAGGTCGCACGACTATTATTTTGCCGAGATGTCTAGTGCTAGAGACGGCGAGAGCTTGTGGATGACATTTGACGTTCACTTCCAACCGGTGGAGTAATGAATCGGACGGACTTCTGAATCCGTTGATGAAAGGTTGGGTGGTTAAAGTTCTACTGCCTTATTACAATAGGTGTGCAAAAGGACAAGGTTGAATCCTTTAAATTCTTATTACTCCACCAAAAAGAGAAGATTAGTTGTCATCTATCTAAGAGAGCACTTCAAGAGAAACGAGGCACTTTTACAAAGAATTTAGGAGATTTGAGAAAATGGCAGAGAGCACTCAACAAGAGGAGCAACTTGAGTCCAAAATTCGCTCGAATTGGGGTCCATGGTATGAGTTATGATCATCTAAAGTTTGTGGAGTTAGAGAATTACACAGCTTTTTATACATA
The DNA here is from genome assembly GCA_036924285.1 of Asterella californica. NCBI lineage: Eukaryota > Viridiplantae > Streptophyta > Marchantiopsida > Marchantiales > Aytoniaceae > Asterella > Asterella californica. Next base: position 4,422,040 of record JAYKYS010000013.1, read on the forward strand.
GTGAAAGATTGGTGAGATTGAGTGAGTGCACCGTCAGATTGAAATCCAATTTCATGAGTTCGTAGCATGTCAGTTGCTGAAGGTCTGACTCCAAATTTCATCACCGGATGTTTTGCGAGTCAAACGTTATGACGAACTGAAGACGGAGGTGTGCAGAAAGTTTTCAATCTGGAGCAGCAAGCTTGACGATTTATGGAAGGTGATCCGCAAGGTATATATAGTGGAATCTATACTTCTCTTCAAAATGGATTAGATTCTTAAGCATGTCCATGTCTACGAGCTTCTGCGTGCTCTCTGGACACTAATTCATCCATACGTAAAATATCCTTGGTTTGTGAAGTTAATTGCTGAACCTTGCGATGATTCACCTTTAGACTGATAGTTAATGTAACCTCGTGAGCCCTTTCCAACATTTGGATTACGGTGTTGCAACAAATTCACCATATTGATCTTCAAGTCCGTCAAAGACTTTGTTAGACTTTTCAACTTATTACTAAAGTTGAAAGTAGCAAATCTAGATGGTATAGTGGCTGTAACCGCACTAATAAAAACTAGTCGGAACAATCATAGGTGTCAGAGTTAGTATGCTCGACACTTGCACACTGCTCCAACAGCAATTGGTTGTAAGTCGTCTCCATCCAAACTCTCCTCCATCTTGGTTGTGATTTTCACTACATCAACCTTTGAAGTTGGTCTCTCATACCGCACTTATGTTCGAATCTTCGACCTCAGTCCTCCAATAAAATTCTTTGTGATCATTGTTCCAATACCCATCATCGTTGGTTCTATTGCATCTCCATTCTTTCATAAAATTTTCCCATTGAGCTATTTCTTGAAGAAAAATTGAATATTCTAAGACAACAAGAACAAGCTGAGCTCCATCCTCGAGTGAAATTTGTTGTTTCACGATGATAGTAGCTCTTTCTTCTCCAAGAGTTAGAATGACCCTCATGGTCATCTTATCTAACATGTGATAGACTGTCTCTGTCTTCGTTAGAAGTCTTCACTTGTTCGATTTCTACACTCAACCTTATCTCTAGACCTTCGGCTATGGTTTTCAACAAAGCAACCACTCTGCTACATTCATGCTCAATTGGAATCCCGTCCATTCAACATCTAAGACAGAAACTTGTAAAATCAATGACATCTTGTCTAGGTTAAGAGGGACAAACATGCAAGCTCAAGTTTACCAACCCTCGTCGTTCACGTAAAAGTCTATTCTTAGTAAGACATCTGCTCACTTTAGTATGGTTTGGGTGCTTAGATAGCATCTTGCAAGCTATGTGCATGAAAGATTTCAAGTTCTAACTCTAAAAACTGAAAATATGAGAATGATTGTAAACTTTTTCTCGAGAGCTCACTATTTAGTATCGAAAAACTCACAAAAACTCTCTTCAGCTTCCAAACGACATATATCTCTCTTTACAAATAATCTCTCTTAGGTGTAAAGCTTGTTGGGAAGCTTATATCGCCCTCTATATCATAGTGTAAGTACAAAGATTTTGAATTTATGCTCGAAATTGACATGAACTGTAGTAAAGACTAAATGTGAATCTTTGTATCTGGGTCCCGACATAGAAACCAAAATCTAAGCCGACATGTCTCATCCAGGGGTACCTCAAATAACTACGATTACTAATGCACCATAATTATAAAGATTCAGTTACACTCATACCACTTCACTCAACTCTATAACTCGTACGATCACATATTTCCTCGTGTTCATACGAGAGAATATGTGAAACTTTACGTTCCTCCTGTCAAGCTCCCTTGCAAAGCTCTCTCTTGCATCTCTCTATCTAGCTCTAATACCATGTTGATAAAGCAAGAGTTAGGTTCTTGCAGAAACTCACACACAGCTGAAGCTGTGAAAATGAGATCAGACAAATGAGTGTCATTATCTCTAGAGATCGAGGTCATTGGGGTGTCTTAGTGAAAGAACAGGGGGAACAAGTGAGAGTCACAACGCAGGTACACAAGAGGGAGGTAAGAACTGAGGTAGGAACTAAACGGTCATAAGGACAGATACTGACTAGGTAAAGAACTGAACATTCACACATAGAACGAATGTGAACTTATATATTATTCTTCAACAAGAAGTGTACTTGTTATCTCATCCATCAACATAAATGATTAACATGCTATTCCAAAAGATTTTTGCATGATGTTAAAAAAGCAAAGAACGAGGAAGGATCACATGAGACTCAGACATTGCTTCTTTAAGTCTCATAAAGATAAGCTATAGAAACAGTTAACTACGCTTGCAATGAAATTCTAAAGCAATGCGTAAGTCATTTATCCGGATCTAATTCATTCTTTTTCCGTTTTAGGTTTCACAGCTATTCCTTTCGCTTTCTCTCCTCTTAAGGTCGCTCAATAAGGAAAAATGTATTACACGACAAAAAATCTTTTCTTCTTTCTTTTTTTCCTAATCGACGTGTAGCTGTGCTCACAAAAAGCAATAAAGGTCAGTCCGTGTCACGAGCTCAACTCCGCGTTTTACTCTTGGTTTTTTTATTTTTTCTTTGAGGAACTTTGAAGGTTTATTGACAGAATTTAATCGCAAGAAAGTTTTATTTACAAAATCCTTTACAGTTTAACCACTAAATTTCTTCTTGCGCAGACAGTGAACCCACAGAAATGAAGTCCTGCTGATTACCAGTACTGTTTCTAGAAGAATCGGGTTTAAATGAAAACTATTTTAGAGATTTACACCATGTGATTTATATCACAACTAATTGTTGAGTATCCATTCAGAAATAACGAAACAAAGCATTTGTGATTTCTTGGAACCAAATATCTTCTTCTCTCTATTCTAAATTACAAGGAGAGAAAAAAGAAATATTCCACTTTTTTCTTCTATATCTGCAATGGGGTTTAACTGGAAAACTAACAATACATTTCCCATGATATTATTACTAATAATTGTGAAGGATTTAACCAATACTGACTCTAATATTTTTTTATCAATGACAAATACGTGACAACGGCTGCTAGGTGGACTTAGTGCAAGACATGAAATCTCCATGAGGGTCGCATACCACAAAACCTTTGACGTCGTCTACGTACGTTCAAACTGACGATCGGCTGGCAAGGACCCTGTAGTGGACCCACAATTTACCAAATTAATGCGCGCGTGCCGGCTCTCAACTTAATGACTAAGCGTGCTGTGTATTACCGTGCTAATACTATTCCAGTAGACAGAACGGGACAGAACGTAGACAGAACGGGACTCTGATACACGGATGTAACGGACAGAAACACAACGTAACGGAGAAGATGACTAGCCGTTACGTTGTGTTTCTGGAGTGAGGAAATCCGCGACGTGGGTTTAGGGTCCATCTCGACGAAGTCCGACGACTCATGTACTGGACTCACTCTAAACTCTTTTTTCCTCCGCACGGCATGAGTGAGTTGCATTCGCGTTCTCTGGACGAGCTGAGGTCCGTTCACATTGACAAGCATTCGCGTCATCTAAGCAGAGTACTTTATTCCGATCTGATTTACATGTACAGAGGGAAATCTGTGAATTAACGATAGTAGCGGCTGCAGTGAGTTGTGAATCAGCGAGATCCTGTATTTGTTGGCTACAGCGATAGAAAGGCAATTCACAGCGATAACAGTGAACAGAGGCTGGTGGTTCCGTTGGTGGTGTAACGATGGAACTGCAATGTTGCACGAGGTGCAATCAGAGAATGCCATTAGGCAAATTCACTCGTTCACGGTCTGGGAGTAAACCGCTCCATTCTCGTTTGTTCAAGACTTGCAATTCTTGTTTTGCAAAACGGCAGAAAGGTCCTCATGAGGTAAACGAACTTGAGGATACTGTTAATGTTGTTGAAAGTGTAGAATGTGCCTTAAGTGAATTGCTTGATGTCATGACAGAAGTCTTTGAGTCTGAAAAGATAGATAATGGGAGTGTGTTGATGCGTGTTACTGTATCGTTACCAGAGGATGTGTTAAACGAGCTGAAGTTGAACTCGTCCAGAATGCATGAGGAAGGAGAATGTCTATCAAAAGAGATAATGCAACAGAGATATTCTAATTTGATTAGAGACTGGTTGAAGCCGGATATTGAGTGTGGTTCAGGATATTACTGGAATCAGCAATACTGTAGAACTTCTGCACTCCGTAAGAACTGGAATATGTGTTCTAGTTCTCTAGCTTGTGTCTCACGTGATGATTTGAATTCCAAAAAGACTGCAGAGAATGATGTGAGTAGTAGTGCAGATCTTGTTAGCTTCCGAAGACAACCAGGTAAAAGAAAAGCAATAGATAGATATCCTTGTGGAGGTTCAATCTTGATCACAGTGGACATAGATGCACGAGAGGCGGTCTTCTTGTGTCAGCACTTAGTATTGCACGATGGTCCTAGTTACAGAGATCATGCCATGCCCGAACCAGCGATCCAGTACTTGGAAAATGCAGTTAATTTTAACATTCGGAAGCCTGAACTATATAGAAGTCTTTGTCAAGAGAACCTGATTGTTCCTTCACTAATAACTCGATCACAAGTGAACTATCACATAAACAGTATACTAACACGTACTTATGTGCGAGATGTCAATGATCAGTTGCACAGTGCATGTTCTCTTCTTGAGTGTGAAAAATACTCAACTCAGGGGTTCAAAACTGTGATGTATGTGAACGAAGAATCTTGTGCAGTGTTCGCTTTTATTACACCTTTCTTTCAGTATGTTTCGAGTGTGACAGAGGTGGTGATTGATAGCACTTTTAAAACAAATGCTGTGAGATTTGAGTTGTTTGCACTTAATGCCAATGTAGGAGGGTTTGGACTACCGATAACATATATGTTTTACAGTCGAAAATATAAGGAGTCTGGAAAGCTTCCAAAACCAGTAGACACTGAGCGTACTCGTACTAATATGTTGATACAGTGTATGAGTGCAGTATTACGTTTGGGTTTAAAACCTATTTTCTTCCTCACAGACAAGGACCAAGGTCAAATCAGTGCTATGCAGAAGGTCTTTCCTAAAGCTTATATCCAACTATGTCTTAGGCATGCACAAGCAGCGGTAGAAACTCGAATACTTACTTTACAAAGAGGAGTAGGTCATTACAATGCTGATGCTGCTCACAATAAGTTCTCTTTCATAGATGCTGCATGGAAACTAGACAGCCAACTTGTGACAGGTCATATCATACCTTTAAGCTTGAAGAAGGAGGTGATAGGTTGGTTCACTAAGCACTTCAATGTGCATTCTTTGATACCAGTAGGTTTGAATACTTACATGACTGGTGATCATCTGTATGAGCTATGTGTCCGAGAGGCTTACGAATGGTGTTATGCGAGAGGCTTTCAGCACTTCTGGGCATACATCTGGAACGAGTGGTATGAGCCTTCAAAGTGGATCTTATTCGCACGTAGTGCTAAACCGCTTTTGTCTTTTTCTAGGACTACTAATATTATAGAATCACACTGGCGAAAATTAAAATATGACTACAAATATACATCTAACCGTCCTCGCTTAGATAGACTATGTGAGTTGCTTGCAGGTACAATGATATCAGATTTGCAAATATCATTGTCACAGATGCAGAATGGTAGAGAATATCCATCTTGGTGGAAGGACTTCCGTCGGCGATGGAGAGAATGCTTGGAAGGTAAAGTGGATGAGGTCTCAGCTCAAAATTATGAAACTAACGTCCAACGGTGGGTGTGCAGTTGCCCTTCATTCTTAAATGACATGTATCTATGCTGCAAACATCTTGTGCAAGCTTACTACACTATGAACAAAGCTTGGCCAGAGTTTTGTACTTCATGTAGACGTCATGACTGGCCATTGTTTAATTTCAATGAAGAAGCTCCTTTATTCTTTCGCTCTGTTGTTTCTGCAAGTAGTAATCCTTGGCAAGAGCCATGTGACTTGGATGAATTAGGAGAAAACACTGTAGACAATGACTCTCATTATACTACATACCGATATTGTGAAGATCTTGAGAAGAGAATGCATGAAGCACATGAGTTAGAAGTTTCACTCGTCCGTAGAGAGTCAGACAACCTAGTGTTTCTACGAAGATTGGATAAGCTTTTCTCTTCATATGAACGACACTTGCGAGATTGTCAGCGGGCCCTCAACTCCACTCGGCAACAGAGGACTTGGACAAACACCGGTCCGGTTGATTTACTCCGCTAGATCACTGACAGTTTCTGTAATATTCATTTTTGTATGAGTAGAATAGGTTAGACCCATGGTCCTTAATGGAAGGACTATATTCTAGCAGGTTCGAATCCTGTCATGGGCGCACTGATTGGCACCGTATTACCTGTCACATTGCTGAGGTGAGGTCGTTTTGTCTCTAATTTCGTTTGTTGCTAATGTAGTTCATTGTCCTGCATCTGAAATGATGCTTACGCAGTGTGAGGTGTGCTAAAAAACTGACCTTGTGAACTTGGACTTATATATACTCCTCCAGTCTCAAACCATGGTGTTGTGGAATGAGATCATGAGGTTTAAAGTTCAAACATGTGCATGGGAGCATTTTTGTTCACAGTTTCAGTTGTCAGTTCACAGTTTATGTGAAAAATAGCTACACAGAGAAAAAATAGCTACACAGAGATATTAATGTGGTCCATAATACTATTAACTCACATTGTTCTTGGATCCAGTCTTCGAACTGAACACTTCCTATCCTCTGAACTTAAGTCGAATTTGAGCCAACTCTAGCCTAGATGGTGATGCCCTCGTGATTGTATGTAGTTGTTGGTGGCGATTGGAGACCCGGTAAAGATTTGAGAGCTGGGGAATCTCATATGCTCAGCTCATCATGCCTCATGCCTGGGGGATCGAAGATTGTATAGCTAGAGGAAGAAGAAGGAAAGAAGGTTGAGTGGTACATCGATGAGTCTCTTAATGTGGTCCTCCTCCTCCACTGCGCAGGAAGAAGTCGATCGGTGAGTGAATCAGTCAAATCAGTACCGTCACTAAAGTTTCTGCTTTATCCATCATGTCATGAACTGCTTCTGTTTCCTTCCTCCTCCACTGGAACTTTGGATTGCATCGCCACACTGCCCCCACTTATGTTCAAAAGGAGAGACTGTTTGACAAGTTCATGCTGGTCAAAGTAGACTTCTCCTCGACATGGAACTCTGCAGACCTGTGACTGGACTGATTAGATATTTGAGAAAGAATTTCATGGACTCTCCTTGTCCGTCGAGCTTGTGTCATCCATGAGAACAGCCCTTCCAGAAGTCAGGCTTTGATGCACTTATTAGCTCTAGAATTACTACGGTTATCCGAGTAGCAAAGTACCATCAAAGAAACTGTAACTGAGCCTGGAGATGGAAGCAAATGAGCACCGAGTCTCTGATGAGCCAGCATGGGCGCCGTGTGCGGTGTCTTGTGTCATCCATGAGAACAGCCCTTCCAGAAGTCAGGCTTTGATGCACTTATTAGCTCTAGAATTACTACGGTTATCCGAGTAGCAAAGTACCATCAAAGAAACTGTAACTGAGCCTGGAGATGGAAGCAAATGAGCACCGAGTCTCTGATGAGCCAGCATGGGTGCCGTGTGCGGTGTCTTGTGTCATCCATGAGAACAGCCCTTCCAGAAGTCAGGCTTTGATGCACTTATTAGCTCTAGAATTACTACGGTTATCCGAGTAGCAAAGTACCATCAAAGAAACTGTAACTGAGCCTGGAGATGGAAGCAAATGAGCACCGAGTCTCTGATGAGCCAGCATGGGGACCCTGGGTGCCGTGTGCGGTGTCTCGATGAAGAGAGGAAATACTGGCTTCCATTACATACACACGGACAGTTCTGGTCTACGTGAGCCAACATCGTTGGACAGCCTTTATCGTTCCAGGTCCGAACTGTGCACGGGAACACTGAAGAGATCTACAAATGAGACATGTACATAGTCTCAATGCACCTTTTGTGATGCAGCTGCAAAATTGTAAGTTTACAGAGAAATCGAAATTGTGAAAATAAGAACTCGGGATACATATATTGCAGAACACATATTGAATATCGGAGGTACATTACATGTTGCCGTTATACAAAATAAGTTCCTACACTGTTCCTCGATTGCTCCTACACTGTCTGCTCCTACACTGTCAAGAGTCCTACACTGTGAAGAAGCTGTGAAAGCTGCGAAGGTGAGTACAACTCACTTCTTTTTAAGCATATCATAAATCTCTGCCAGAGATCGCTTCACTTCTTCGAACTTTTCTAAACTCACACTTTGAGACGACGATGATCTCTCGGTTTTATTTTGACTTGGTTCGATTCTCTGGTCTACAGGTCTGGACACAAACTCTATTTTCTCCATGCGTTCTACAACTAGACATTGCTCTGTAACTCGAATCCACAGTAAGACACGAGGAAAACTCAACACGGCACTGTGTACAATCTCGTCTTGTCGTTCACTACTCAACTCACGAAATTGGCAGGCGTCCATGTTGAACAGCTTTGATGCTTCGTCGAAAATAGTTAACTGCAGTGGTAGACCATCCATTGAACTGTCGCATGCATACAACTGAAATCTGAACACAAAAATGCTCTTGGCGGACTGGTGACAAGTAAAAGATTTTCTTCTGCTCAACATGCATTGTCGACCATTTCTTCTGCGAACATGCCGTGTATGTATATTTCCATGGAAATATTTGAGCACTGCTATAGTTCACAATGTGTGCAAAAATGGGTCCAAATTTACCACTTTGCCCTTGCTGTAGTGCCTTACTTGGTGATAACAAGCACTCCTCCGTCATTGTGATCTCGATCTTTTATGATCTCCATCTTCTCTCCTTTCATGATCGTTTGGAGTTAAGAAGAGTCTATGTTACCTCTGGTGCCAAACTTTTCGATGATTGTACCAAGCTGAATTACTGACAAGTTTCTTGGTATGCCTTCCTTCTTGGTGTCGAATCCAAGGTGAGTTCTCATAAATTCCAACTTCTTAGCATTCTATCTAGAGTTATAGAACCAATACCTAGGATGCCCTTAAGGAACATCATGCCTTTCTTGGCGGACCATTTCTTTCTCTCTTTGTGTTGCCAAGTCTTTTGAAGAATTTCTATTTTATCTGTCTTTATCATTTCTTGTCTATCTAATCGCATGCAAGTGATCTGCTTTCCGCATGATTTCTTTTACCTTCCTCGCACTGGTCCTCGTATTCTCATTGTTATTCCTTTGTAGTTCTTCCCTATAACTATTCATATCCTTCACTAGTTCCTCTCTGTCGTCCTACCTTTGTTAGCTTTCCTTTTGATTTACACATATCTTTTTCTCACTTGCTTCCATGCCAATTGTCATTTCTTCCTAAATCCTGAACACAATTAGGGTGTGCCTTCCAACTGATCTTGATTTCTTCCTTCACATCTTTTGTGCCTAGAATATTATGATCTAGTTTTAGGTGTGCCTTCCACTTCTTTCTTTCTTGTCCTTCTACTAGTTTGATACACATCGAGACAAGGATGTGATAGGAGAGTAGTTGATCATGGTGATGTTCTATCCTTTCTACTTCGTGGATCCATTCTGCCTTCTTGGTCAAGTAGACTCTATCTAACCTAGATGGGTCATATCTACTTCATGTGAACACTTATATAATGAAGGTTGTACTCATACATATTGTTGTAGTGAATTTGACATCGATTATGTCATGAGTCCAAGCACACGCATTCCATGCTCATTTTTCTGCTCCTTGTATAATTGGTGAGGATCCTAGGTTGTCCTTCAAGTATTCCACCATATTGAGGTCCCCTAGAATTATCCAGTTCTCGTCTATCATTAGCATTGTGATTCCACACCAAAGCTCCTTCCTCACACTATGATGGTTTGAGGCATATATCAATGCAACACCAATTTCCTCTACTTCTGTATTAACTTTGACCCAAGCTACCTAATCATCTCCTTTGCAGACAAGTCACCCGATCCCAGAGACGGGTGAACTTTGGGGACATGAGATGATGGTTGGGTCAGTACCAAGGAGCGTTAGGTCTCGACGTGGATGACTAAACTTGGGAACAATCCAAAGACTGGGACAAAACTAGAGAACGAGACGATGGATTCGATCATCATTCAGGAGCTTGGATCCCGACGGACATCACGAGCGGTTGGGTCGCTAGGTGTGTTGGAGGTACCGTTTAGGACTCTGGACTTTATGGAAAGTCCGCTCCAAGTCACGTTGTGACTTGCATGTTTTGAGACTGGCCTAGCCGGGTCTAGGTCGGGACTTAGGGCAGGTTGAGCTTGAGAGTTAATGAGACGGTTTGGCTCCTGTCCGGATCATAATGGGATAAAGGTAAGTGGTGCATGAACGCTAACGTGTGATTGTGATTTGCATGTTAGTGCTATGAGTTTCGTGATCTACTGAGTAGGAGCTTCCGCTTGCGCAACAAACCGGTAGATGCACGAAAAGTGATATTGGAGTCAAATGTTTTGGTGAGAGAGAACTCGAGGTACCGACTAAAGACTAGACGCTTGAGAAGAGACACGAGATACAAAATGGATCAACGTTTCTAGGTGAACGTTTGGAGCAATGGTCGACGTAGGACACAGTTCCAAGAGGAAGTCCAAGAAATGAGTGGTGCGTGACACCAAGATTAGATCGACTCGAGCTAGCCTTGAGGTGTAGTCAGGAGACGATAACCGTCAATCTTCGCTCGAACGTCAAGAAGCCCAGTACCAACTGCGGCACTTGTGCAACAAGATGGAATTTTGTCAACGGTGCCCAATGATTCAAGCGTGAGGAGTCAAGGAGCTTTGTATGTAGAGCTCATCAAGATGATGAAGATCATGTAAAGGGCATGACCTCTAGGGTTAAACGTATCACCGAGCTTGAGGTAAGCAAGGGGAGTTTTTCGTCTACCAAGAAGCTTTGTAAGACGAATCTGCCGATCTCGTTTTCAAGTATAGGATGAGCTCGCAAGGTTAAGGATTTCTTAACTGAGTTGGACTTATACTTTGAGGCGCAACAGGCTAAGGAGTTAGACAAAGTGAGAGCTACAGTTACGTTCCTAAAGGACCATGCGCTTCTTTGGTGGGTTGCATATAGAGACGAGCATGCCTTGGTCGTCTCAATGCTTGGTTGGAATGAGTTCAAGGAGTTGCTCACGAGACTATTCACTCCAGAGTATCAAAGGATTCGAGATGATGTCGAGTTAGTTAGATTGAAGCATACAGGGACCTTAAGTGCTTATGTACGCTAGTTCAGTGCTAAGTTGGATTCGTCCTCCAAGTGGACTAAGGAGATCAAGATATGTATATTTATTGAAAGACTCAAGTCTAGCTCGGAGAAGGCTCTCTTTCGGATTCCGAAGCTACTTGAGACATGTGTCAAACTTTTGAAACTAACGGAGCGGATTGGAGACGATGATGTCTAGCAACATAAACCTTTTGAACCCCGCAGCATGAACAAAGTTTTGTAAGCCGATCTGTCTCTCACCCAGGGTACCTCATATGACTAGGATGACTAGTGCATCATAATTACAAAGATTTAGTTACACCCATGCTCACTTCACTCAACTCTCTGACTTGTATGATCACATCATTCTCCGTAATAGTGTTTCTGCAAACAAATTCTAATCTCACTCTCAACGTCGCATCGCATGATGCTCAAGGACTCCCAAGGTCTTCAATGCTCATTTTACTCATAACTAGAAAAATGAGAGTATCTTCTATCTTCTCAACTCTTCCTTATATACTCTACAACTTCTTACCGTAGTAACTTTCACTAAGTTATTTTACATGATAAGTACGCAATCTAAATAGTAAAATTTCTAAAGACTACTACGACTTTAAGAATAACACACACATTACTTGTTACAACATCATCCAGGTAACATCCACATTTTGAAGCCATGCAAGACGTCCTACACTCGACGGATATCATCCGAAAGTAGGAGTCAAATTGGTCAGGATCATGTACTAGTCTTAATTGCCTCAATAGCAGAGAACTCTGCACTAAGTAAATATATTAATTTGCCTAAAGTGCCAAGACAGAAGGGCCGGGCAGAAACAAGATCCACCTCCCAGAGGATGTAAGTGTATAAGCCAGACCTTAACTAAGCCTCAACAGCAAGTCAGGCCTCATCAACAGAAAAACTTCTCTTGAGTTCGAGGTAAAAGCACCATTAGGATTGATTAGGATGCAACGAAGTAGCATTCGCTGTGATCCTGCTGAGGATAGCTCAGCTTCGTACCGTGGTACACCTTGTTGGGCAGCTTTCCAGTCTCCAGATAGGCAAGTCCATCTCAGAGTTTCGATCTGTTCAAACTCTTCCCTTACAGTAACTTCTGAAGTGTCTAGAGTCCGGCTAAGGCACTTCAACTCAACGTTCAACATTTTCTGACGAAACTCTTCCTTCTTGATCATTTCGTCAAGACTTCCATTTCTGCAAGGAATAGATTCAAACAAAAGGAATAAAGCAACCCTATTCTAGCAATTGCTTTTTATTGTGGAGGAGGTTCATGATCAAAATTCCTGTTGAGGAAACTACAGAAGTGATGAGAGTAAACATTCTCTTCAACGCGGACAGAAAATGATACGGCCGGACCGTATATGCTGCTTGCATCTATTGCAAGACGTTGTACATCGTACTGCAGTCATGCATATATATTATGCACATCTGCAGTTCAGCTAACTGCGTTGATCTAGTTCACATACACTTGCAGCTCGTAAGGAGATTCTACCAACCATACCCCATTAAAGGCAAGGCTTCCCCTTCTTCGCTTTTAGGAAGAAAAAGCCTTCCGTCAAATGCATAGCTTATGAGAACATTTGACAATAAGTTGACTAATCATTAACCAAACTTTTCAGCATCAGACTAAACGATCTAATGCATTTCAGAAGGCTACAACAAGATCCATCACCGTACATGGGCATAGCTATCTATCTAAGCAGGTTCATTTCACTGAGAAGAAGCTCAGTTCTCCCGGAGGTGTCAAGGGTGTAAAATTAAACCAACGAACTGTACTGATGAGTGGTCCTGTCAACCAACGATCTGTACCGATAAGTGGTCCTTCAATGTTTCTCTCAAGAAAGCAGATTGCAAGTAGTCGAATTTGGCTCCAAGCAGCAAACCTTCTGTTGCTCCTTAGAATATCCCGTCTAACTACAAACATAACCGTCAAGTCTGTTGGATGCTACAGGAACCACTCCGAGCATGAAGAGAAGGGGTAATCAACCTCCAGCAACAAACCCAACACTCTTCTACCGCACAAACGCATCACCATTCTAATCTCAATTGAGTCATATTCGTTAGCCCAATCTTCCATGTATCAAGAAACTTCATGGTCGTAACTGCAAGCTTCTGGGAAGCAAGTGGAATTGTACGGTTACCGTAGCAGGAATTTCAGATAAGCATACGCTGTAAGGACTGAAGCTCTGATCTTTGGGCGTCCATAAAGTGTTTCAGTCTTACTTACTTAGAGACACGTTTCCAGTCCCCAGCAGCCGGGAGCATCAGAAAGGTACTCAAACTTAAGAGCAGCATCAGAAAGGTACTCAAACTTAAGAGCAGCGGTCACCTCCAGATCCTGTGCTGAAAGACTTTCAAACTGAGCACATTTCAGTCTCAGAAAGTTCTTTTGAAAGCGTTGTCTGGTTCGCAAGAGGTAACTGACCACGGCGCTAACCTCCAGGGGACCAACTCCCAGAAATCAACTTGCTCAGCCGAAGACTCCAAAATGATGATTGATTTTGTAATGGAGAAACGCTTTAGACAGAAGGAATCACCTTCCAGCTATCGTTTGTGCAAGGGAACATAAATCAAGCAGAGATTCTCCAACCCCCAACATACATCCAAATGATTCACACAAGATTTCGAGATCCGTAAAAGCTTGAATCAACTCCCAGCTTGATATGAACATCGATTGAAAAATCTAATGAGAATGGGAAACATGTATTCATTTAACATAATCTGAAAGAACTATAATTTTCAAGTTGCTGAGTATTCTCCAGCAAACCAAATTCCCTATCGTTTTCGCTACATGTTCCACCTCCATAATGTAACAATGTAACATCTGCATAACCACGACTCTCAAAAGTAGGAGACCTTCTAGCAGGAGAAGACAGCATAATTTGAGGATGTCGAATATCGTAGAATCTTCTGTTCTGGCATCGTACCGCCTATCGATTCGTAAATTGATGCTGGAAAGGTCTTTCTTCACCGTGGACTCCTCTGAAATATCTGTGTTCTCAGTGTATTTCTCCTCCAATTCCTCATTGCCGGCTGGAAGGATCGGATAGTGATTAAGTTCCAAAGAGGGTAGAGGATTTACAGCTAAATCTGTAAGCTTCCTGTCAATTGATATCTCCTCCTTTGCTTGAGAAAAAGGAACTAGATAACTCATGTGTGTCGCTGACTGAGTATCTCCTCCGTCATGGACGGGATTTCCGTATTCTCTCTCATGGATAACTTCACAATGATCTTCTTCTTCCTCGATCTCCGACTCTGACTTGGAAAGCGATCTCTTCGTTATCACTTTCGCCTTTGCTTTCCATTGCATCGTAGATTTTGCTTGGCGGGGAACATACACCAACTCTTCATCACTGTCGTCTACGCCTCTTAGGGGACATACAGTGAAACTCACGAACTCAGCTATGCTGAATACGACCAACCACAGTTTTGCTGCGGATGCAGCCAGAGAACCCAGAGAAGTCATGTTAACCCGATGTTGTCCGAGGTCCTCACAGTACTAATATATAGCTGCCTCAAACTATAAATCCAGATCAGAGAGTGCTAAAATCGAAATGAGTCGTTCGAAACGCTAATCTGCTGAACTACGTGCTCGATACCGTCGTTCGAACCGCTCAATCTCCTGAATTTCACACTCGATACCACTTCCTAAGTAAACAAACTCTGCACGACGAAATACCGACCACTCTTCTTTCACATTCAACAATGCTGGCTAATGTCAACGAATACCCTTCACGATACTCTGCACGACTAAATACTGACCACTCTTCTTTCACATTCAACAATGCTGGCTAATGTCGTACGAATACCTTCCACGATACTCTGCACGACTAAATACTGACCACTCTTCTTTCACATTCAACAATCCTGGCTAATGTCGTACGAATACCCTCCACGATATAAAATGTGCTACCAACAATAGACAGAGATTGTGATAAGACAATATCTTGTTAAGTATTTATACCTATAGTTTGTATTTTAACATCACAGGCCTAAAACGTCTATCATCGACGACTGGACATTGTCCGTTGAGACACCTTACGCATCTAGAATCTGTTAGTACTTTGAACGTTTGAAATCATCAATGACTGGGTATTGCTAGTTATCCCGAGTGCAGTAAAGCAATCAATCTGAAACGGGCTTCAGGAGCGTAGAGGTTGAGCGTCCATCTTTTAGCCTCCCGCTCGATTGACTCACTGTTCAAGGTATCGGTGAGTCCCCAACACAATCAATCAGCAACAGTTCAGTCTGCAGACTCCGCAGAGATGACGATGATGCAGCAGCAATGAGAGGAAAAATGGAGCTACTTCCAGCCAATGGAGGTTCACTTTGCATTTCAGACAATGTCCAGACGTTACAGGTTTTAGATGACGTAAAACGTCTATGATCTCGAATGTTCAAAATCTTCAGAGATTTTAGATGCGTGAGTCGTCTAAATGGAATGAGAGTTGTTTCAAGGTTTAGCTCCTGAAGCTCACTAAATTATGGTTTCAAACTGGGTTTCATATTTTGTTCGTCTTGTGGAATACAACGTTCAGACTTTCCGAGCCAAACGAAACCCAACCACCGTGAGTCACGAATGGCAGGTGATGATCTCGTTCATTACTATGTACTATGGACGAGATACTGCTGTAGACAGCGTTACAGAGCGCCCTTGCCAACCGACCCTCAGTCGTCGGACACTGCTGATAACGAGCGCCCTTGCCAGCCGACCGTCAGTTTGAACGTACGTAGACGACGTCAAAGGTTTTGTTGTATGCGACCCTCATGGAGATTTCATGTCTTACACTAAAGTCCACCTAGCAGCCGTTGTCACGTATTTGTCATTGATAAAAAGATATTAGAGTCAGTATTGGTTAAATCCTTCACAATTATTAGTAATAATATCATGGGAAATGTGTTGTTAGTTTTTCAATTAAACCCCATTGCAGATATAGAAGAAAAAAGTGGAATATTTCTTTTTTCTCTCCTTGTAATTTAGAATAGAGAGAAGAAGATATTTGGTTCCAAAAAATCACAAATGCTTTGTTTCGTTATTTCTGAATGGATACTCAACAATTAGTTGTGATATAAATCACATGGTGTAAATCTCTAAGATAGTTTTCATTTCAACCTGATTCTTCTAGAGACAGTACTGGTAACCAGCAGGACCTCATTTATGTGGGTTCACTATCTGCGTAACAAGAAATTTAGTGGTTAAACCGTAAAGGATTTTGTTAATAAAACTTTCTTGCGAGGATAAAATCTGTCAATAAATCTTCAAAGTTCTCAAAGAAAAAGTAAAAAAGCAAAGAGTAAAACGCGGAGCTGAACTCGTGACACGGACTGACCTTTATTGCTTTTTGTGAGCATAGCTACACGTCGATTATGAAAAAGAGAAAGAAGAAAGGATTTTTCGTCATGTAATATATTTTTTCTTATTGAGCGACCTTAAGAGGAGAGAAAGCGGAAGGAATAGCTGTGAAACCTAGAACGGAGAAATAATGAATTAGATCCGGATAAATGACTTACGCATTGCTTTAGAATTCCATTGCAAGCGTAGTTAACTGTTTCTATAGCTTTATGAGATCTAAAGAAGCAATGTCTGAATCTCATGTGATCCTTCCTTATTTTTTCGTCATCCTTCCTGTCATGCGAAAATCTTTTGGAATAGCATGTTAATCATTTATGTCGATGGATGAGATAACAAGTACACTTCTTGTTGAAGAATAATATATAAGTTTCACGTTCGTTCTATGTGTGAATGTTCAGTTCTTTACGTAGTCAGTATCTGTCCTTATGATCATTCAGTTCCTACCTCAGTTCTTACCTCCCTCTTGTGTACTTGCGTTGTGACTCTCACTTGTTCCCTTGTTCTTTCACTAAGGCACCCCCAATGACCCCGATCTCTGGAGATAATGACACTCATTTGTCTGATCTCATTTTCGCAACTTCAGCGGTGTGTGAGCTTCTGCAAGAACTTAACTCTTGCTTTATCAACATGGTATCAAAGCTAGGTAGAGAGATGCAAGAGAGAGCTTTGCAAGAGAGCTTGACAGGAGGAACATAAAGTTTCACATATTTTCTCATATGATCACGAGAGAATATGTGACCGTACGAGTTATAGAGTTGAGTGAAGTGAGTTTGGGTGTAACTAAATCTTTATAATTATGGTGCATTAGTAATCGTAGTTATTTGAGGTACCCCTGGGTGAGACACAGTAGGCTTAGATTTTGGTTTCTATGTCAGGACCCAGATACAAAGATTCACATTTAGTCTTTAGTACAGTTCATGTCAATTTCGAGCAAAGTTCAAAATCTTTGTACCTACACTATGATATAGAGGGCGATATAAGCTTCCCAACAAACTTTATACCTAAGAGAGATTATTTGTAAGGAGAGATTTATGTGGTTTGGAAGGTGAAGAGGGTTTTTGTGCGTTTTTCGATACTAAATAGTGAGCTCTCGAGAAAGAGTTTACAATCATTCTCATATTTTCAGTTTTTAGAGTTAGAACTTGAAATCTTTCATGCACATAGCTTGCAAGATGCTATCTAACTTGCAGATGTCTTACTAAGAATAGACTTTTACGTGAACGACGAGGGTTGATAAACTTGAGCTTGCACGTATGTCCCTCTTCACCTAGACAAGACGTCATTGATTTTACAACCTTTTGTCTTAGATGTGGAGTGGACGGGATTCCAATTGAGCATGAATGTAGCAGAATGGTTGCTTTGTTGGAAACCATAGCCGAAGGTCTGGAGAGAAGGTTGAGTGTAGAAATCGAATGAGTGACGACTTCTAACTAAGACAGAGATAGTCTATCACATGTTAGATAAGATGACCATGAGGGTCAAGCTTATTCTAACTCTTGGAGAGAAAAGAGCTACTATCATCGTGAAACAACAATGCTCGAGGATGGAGCTCAGCTTGTTCTTGTTGTCTTAGAATAATCAATTTTTTCCAAAAAATAGATCAACGGGAAAATTTTAGGAAAGAATGGAGATGCAATAGAACCAATGATGGTGGGTATTGGAACAATCATCACAAAGAATTTTATTGGAGGACTGAGGTCGAAGATTCGAACACAAGTACGGTATAAAAGACCAACTTCAAAGGTTGATGTAGTGAAGATCGCAACCAAGATGGAGGAGAGTTTGGATGGAGACCACTTACAACGAATAACTGTTGGAGCAGCATCTGGAGATGTGCAAGTGTCGAGCATACCAACTCTGACACCTACGATTGTTCTGACTATATGATTTCAGAATTTGATTTTAAGATTAGACTCCAATAGTTCTTATTAGTGCGGTTACAGCCACTATACCATCTAGATTTGCTACTTTCAACTTTAGTAATAAGTTGAGTCTAACAGAGTCTTTGACGGACTTGAAGATCAATATGGTGAATTTGTTGCAACACCGTAATCCAAATGTTGGAAGGGGCTCACGAGGTTACGTTAACTATCAATCTAGAGGTGAATCATCGCAAGGTTCACCAAGTAACTACATAAACCAAGGATATTTTACGTGTGGATGAATTAGTGTCTAGAGAGCACACAGAAGCTCGAAGACATGGACATGCTTAAGAATCCAACCCATTTTGAAGAGAAGTATAGATTCCACTAACTTGAGTCAGAGACACACATATATATATACCTTGCGGATCACCTTCCATAAATCGTCAAGCTTGCTACTCCAAATTGAATTGCTACTTCTGCACACCTCCGTCTTCAATTCGTCATAATGTTCGACTCGCAAAACATCTGGTGATGAAATTTGAAGTCAGACCTTCAGCAATTGACATGCTACGAACTCATGAAATTTGATTTCAATCTGACGATGCACTCACTCAATCTCATCAATCTTTCACTATGTATAGAAAGCTATGTAATTCTCTAACTCCACAAACTTTAGATGATCATAACTCATGCCATGGACCCCAATTCGAGCGAATTTTGGACTCAAGTTGCTCCTCCTGTTGAGTGCTCTCTGCCATTTTCTCAGATCTCCTAAATTCTTTGTAAAAGTGTCTCGTTTCTCCTGAAGTGCTCTCTTAGATAGATGACAACTAATCTTCTCTTTTTGGTGGACTAATAAGAATTTAAAGAATTCAACCTTGTCCTTTCGCACACCTATTGTAATAAGGCAGTAGAACTTTAACCACCCAATCTTTCATCGACGGATTCAGAAGATTACTCCACCGGTTGGAAGTGAACGTCAAATGTCATCCACAAGCTCTCGCCGTCTCTAGCACTAGACATCTCGGCAAAATAATAGTCGTACGACTTTCAAATATCACTTGGAACAACAACAAATCTCATGCAGCATTGCTTCAAGATAACTTGTCTTTTATCATCTCTTTTCGTTGTCTTGTTGTGCAAACATTTAGTATGTAAATAATCTTTCTGAACCATCGAATGCTTCTGACTGACTTCTGATCAAGCTATCAGGAGTGACTCCATGACAACACTCAGAACTCTGTTAATTAAAAAGATCAATTCTCAAGGTATCTTTCGTGACATTTTTTGTTTGTATTGCAACTTTTATAGTTGTACAACATCATTATAAAAATTCTCTTTGAAAAGTGCACTTGATGTGCCATTGAAACTATATACGTCTGCAGGTTGAAACTTGCTGCTACATCGCAAGAACAAAAACTAAACATATATTCTGATGCATTTCTTCAAATCAGGATCTAAGTGACTTAAGCACGCTAATAACAAAATCATCTTATGTTTATCGGTTTGAAGTTTGAGTTCTTCAAAGCATAAACCATCGATAATAAATTATTGACAGTTTATGCTTTATGTTCACATAAAGCGTATGCTTTGATTGTATTTCTAAAGAGGGAGGTAGATTAGGTGTTGGATTTAGGAGATGAAGAAGCTCTACCTGCATTTGAAGAACTGAAGAAAGCTCTTAATTCAACTCCAATCTTGGTTAAGTTTGATTGAAATAAACAATTTATGTTATATATGGATGCTTCAAATATAGCAATAGGATGTTCTTTAAATCAATAAAATGTTGAAGGTAGAGATCATCCTATTGCATATGCTAGTCTATAAGTGACCAAGGTAAAGAGAAATTATTATGTGACAAAAAGAGAAGGATTAGCATTGATATATGCTCTGAAAAATTTTTGACAATATCTCATAATCGACAAATTCACTATCATTATCGATCATAAGACATTGAAGTACATCTTCAATTAACCTATGGTACAAGAACGATTAGCAAGATGGAAGTTCTTATTGTCAAAGTACGACTATGAGATACGCGATCGACGAAGGAAGAAGTACGCAAATGCAGATTTTCTATCTAGAGCCTACGATGGTGATAGAGAGAAGATGGTGGATGCACCTTTCCTGACAAAGATTTGATGGTTTTGATAAGCAAGTCTATTATGGAATATCAAAAAAATTAAAATTTTGTTATCGAGGGTGTCTATCCAAACGGGATGCGGATCAAATAGCATAAGACTTTGATGAAGCGAAATCAACCGTACACAATGGTGGAAGGAGTGTTATTTTATGAAGGAGTTGATGGATTCTTGAGAAGAGCTACGAGCAAGAAAGAATCTCTATGATTCATGAAATAATTCTATGACTGTCTAATAGGACATTTTGCAGACAAATTGACAACTCACAAGATACTTGACGTGTGATATCATTGGAAAGAGATGTTTAGAGATTGCTTACATATTGTAAAAGATGTGATGTTTGTCAAGCTTTCGCTATCAAATCTAATGTTTCTACTCCTTTTAGGTCTATTTTGCTTCTTGGACCTTTTGAGAAATGGAGAATAGATTTTAAATCTATTCTCCATTGGATCTTTGAATTGCACCCCTCGCAACAATAAGTATATTGTTGTAGCCATCGATTATCTTACAAAGTGGATAGAAGCTAGACCTCTTGTGGCTATTGGAGAAATTGAGATGGTCTTTATGAACGGATCATTACTAGGTTTGGATGTCCCTTGGACTTAGTTTCTGAAAGATTCTAGAATTTGTGAGCGGTATCACTATTACTATGTGCACACACTTCTTCATTTTTCAAATGGTTACTATTTCATATAAACCTAGTTCAAACGGTCCGGTAAAGAGGACAAACTTTACTTTGTGTCAAATGTTAGCAAAGGATGCTAACATGGAAGGGGTCAAACACAACTAGAACAAGTGTCTTCATGCAGTTTTATGGGAACATCGTACAACAATGAAAATCTACAAGATATTCTCTTTTCAAGATGGTGTATGGGTTGGAATCCAAATTACAAATCTAGTTCGACAATAAGGTCATGTCACATCACAAATATCTCATTATTTATGTGTTTTTTTATATTACATTTGTTAGGTATGACTATCTTATATGTTACTCTAGTTAGAAGATCCAAATCTAGAGTTAACAAAACTAGTCATAACTACCTTAGATAGTTATAACTAAGTTGAAGAAACTATTAGAGGTTTCATTATGGTACTACGTGACAAGTGCAAAGCTCCAAATACGCTTCTCAAAAAGTATGTAACTCGTTGACATCGCTGATTGGATGCATGACAAAAGTCATACACAAATATTTGAATATGTTCCTCAAAAGACATGTTAGTTTGTTGTCATCTTCCTACTTGATAGTACGGAAAGTTAACACTTTGGAAAAGCTAAAGTAGGAAAATCTCTTACTTTAGTAAAGTAGAACAAGTAACGTGTGTGATATTCTTAAGGATCTCATGTGAATGGTATGTGTCTATCATTCAGCGTAGATATCAGTGGTCATTTCTCAAGTCTTTATTACATGAAATGTAGAAGTCACACAAGAAACGAGTAAACAAAGAGTAGCGGCTATAAGTTCACACTTTCTAAGCTGAATATGAGGGGTAAACTACAAAGCTGGACAAGCACCTTCTAAGGTGGATAAGCATCATAATCCAATCACTGCAACCATATTGTGACTTGGAGCTTGACTCACAATCTCCACTGTCAAATCTGAGTGAAAAACAAAACTCATGCTCCCCATCGCATAATGTGTGAGGATTGTGGAGGGTGCTAGATTGTAAAATCAACATAAGATATAGTCATAAGATATAGTCGTAACATCTACATCCCGACACAATACTAGACACGGTTTTGATACTGGACATGCTAGAGTTGAGTTCCAGTTCCATAGGTTGCACGATGTACACATTCGCTGAAACTAACTTCTCGATGTACACATTCACCGTAAGCAAAAAACTACAGAAACACATGTGGTCTCAAGTATATCTACTAGCCCTTGTACATGTGACTATTCATTTTCGAGGTATGTTCAGATATTGTTTGTATTTACTGTTGAATTGTTAGTCTTTCTACGACAATGATTAAACGAGAAATCACACTTCGAAAGTCACGCATTGCTAGTCGGAATCGATATTTTGCTAGCTTATATGGATAATTCAGTTTCCAATCTATTTGAGCCATCGGGCTTGTAGTGCTTGCCACTCACTGAACCACCGACGTTAACAGCCAAGCTTACAGTTCTCCTAAGAGATTTTTCTTGCAGATGGAACAAATTGATGAAAGGTTTATGCAATGATATCTGGAGAAGTGGAAAACAAGCAGACTAGAAATCATATCGATCTCTTCACAGACATCAGCAACGGGAGGAATTAACCAAAGCAATCTGTACTTACTCTCTAACTCGTAGTACAATGGTTGTAGTTAATCATGGGGTCAATGTCTTCTTATACTACTTGCTGCATGTTCCGCTATCCCAGTATAGCGGGACTAGTATTATCCACACACATGTAGGTTGTATCCACACTTTGTCCATATCTACAGGCTTCATTCGCTGTGATTGGACGAATGGTGACAGACCTCTTTCTGATGCCCAAAGGACGGATGTCGCTTGTGCCCTTGACGTTCAGCAAGTTTGGAACTTGGAACTGTTCTTCCAAATCAAAGCCTGTTGGTATGATCTTGTAACACTTTGTGGTGAAAGAAGCTATATCGTTAAGATATCGTCGATAACGTTCATCATATAAATCTTGTTACTACTATACCAATCATCGAGTAACTAGAAGTCTTCATGTTGTTGCTGAAAGAGATGAAGCAGAGGAGAGCTCCAAGTTTTTGGCTGACTTGTAGAAGTGAGGCTGGGACTTAGTCTCGTGAGAGATTGATGGAAGGGGACTGGTCAAGGTCATATTTTGGATAGATCTAGGGATTCAAGTAAAATAACAGGAAAGGGAAATATCGTAGCGTCAACTTTAGTCGTTCACCTAACTATTTGTGCAATACATTGAGCGAAAGCAGAGAAGAAGTAAAAACCAAAAAGTGAAAACTCTACATAGAACATGTATTGTGAGTGAATGCTTCCAGAAATTTACATCATGACAGTGCATGATTTGTATAAAATATTTATAAAATAAGAAGGACTTAACTTTTAAATTTTTGACTCTCATACATGGACGAGAAAATATTCTGAGAAAACAAGCATTGAAGCACAAAATCTTTTCTAACATGATTATTATTCAAGAGTTCTTGTTTGACTATATGGACTGGGGCTACTTGAATCCATCAAATAAGCTTGTTGGACCTTGTCTAATTTTCTCGACGAAACACTCTCTTGGAAGCACAATGACTTTATTTTTCCGTTTTGCATTAGCTCGAATAGGAAGTTCCATCAAGATGTTCAATTCAATGGTCACTCTTGGAGGATACAAAGTTCCCTTACAATTTGCAAGAAGAGCCTCGGTCTGAACAGCTTTATTCCATGCTGCACCTAAATCACATTTTTCCCTATATCATCTTTCATTTAGTCTTTTCTTTAGATACTATACCCATCTACCAAGTGTAATAAAATATCCTTTACCTAAAAAATTTTAAATAATGAAGATTTTAAAAATATATATATGTGAATATATGTGCATGATACACAAAGAGATTAGCAAACCATTGACTGAAAACTACGAGAATAGTAACCAGAAATGAAGATCCCTTCCACGAGAGAACTACAAGGTAGAAATCTCAAAAGTTATCTTGACATTGTGCTTTGTGGATGTGTATTGTACTTACGTATCCTTTTATACTATCTGAAGGAAAGAAAAGAACGGAAGGAAAAGTGTATACCATTAGTTGACAATAAGAATGGACGTTGCTTTTTTTAGGATAACTGCTTCTCTTGGGTTGCAAGTACGGCATTAGTTTCAATTTGACCTCTTCACAGCATTGCATCGAATACCTGAAGACTATATACATCCCAAATGAATTAGAGCATAATTTTCTTGCATGTATTTCAAAAACATTTAGAAAAGATAATAGTTTGTTCTTCTTGGTTCCGGATTCAGTAGAGAGAACTATTGTATTATAACCACTCAAGAGAACTATCTATTATATTATAATTATGTATTATGCACATGTTATTAAGGAAAAATGTTTTTGTCATCTTATCCAAGAATTTACTTGCTCCACCCCCAAGAAGGAATGATGAACTCGATCTAACCCCTCTTAGTGAATATATGTCTCATAAACCGCAATTATTCCAATTACAATGTCATGTCATAGACAAGTGAGACTTACATTTCAATTATAGATCATGATGATTATAATGCGTTATAGTGTCTCATAATTTGAAACAGAAATCCTGAATATGAATCAATTGGTACATTGTCCATAGTGCACAGTCGAGATCTAATAGATCACGATAACTTGGAAAACTGTCTTTTGCAAGTCAGAGGATTGATCAAACATATATTCACTAAGAGGGGTGGAATCAAGTTCATCATTCCTATTAGGAGACGGAGCAAGTAAATAACTATCATTTTATCGTGACATATGAATAATATCGTATATAAATTCACACAGTATGCATCTTAAATTTATTCAGTAGTACGTATGCTGAACCTGTAACGCCATTTACTATTAAAAGAGGCTGTGATTAGACAACGTAACACGTCAGCTACAAGGTCTGAACTAAAGACTCGCACGGATTAGATAACAGGAGTTCGCGAACCCTAAAACATAGAGTTTTTTTCATTTTTTTCTCAGGCTCGTGACGCACAGTGAACAGAGAGCTGGAGTAGAGAGCACACGATACATATTGCATCCAAAGAAGGAGGAGACGGGAGCCCCTGATCAGATTACACATAGCAGACTGTTGTTTAATAGTTATCGGCTGAGTTTACCAGAAGAATTTTAGCATTGGCGAGACCTTTAATTTGAGATTTAGTGCATTGAGTGGAAAACCAGAGTGAAGA
The DNA here is from genome assembly GCA_036924285.1 of Asterella californica. NCBI lineage: Eukaryota > Viridiplantae > Streptophyta > Marchantiopsida > Marchantiales > Aytoniaceae > Asterella > Asterella californica. Next base: position 4,447,406 of record JAYKYS010000013.1, read on the forward strand.
ATAGTTTGCTGGAGAAATTCTAGTTCTGGAGTGAAATTCTCGCAGGAGAGTTGCAGAGCGGTGAAGAATTGCCGGTCCAAGAGCTCTTAGTGACCTTGTCAGCAAGTAAACGCCGTGTAATGTATATTGAGCCCGTGATTTTCTCTGTTCTATGATAAGCAAGCTTGGATTGTGTGCCAAAGCGGAATTGGACGCATCTGGTGTGGTGTTGACTTTATTTTGGTGTAATTATTTCGCCTTCCTACTTTCTAGCACCCACTAGGCTTCTTAGTCCTGGCTGTTCTTCTTCAAGGATTATTGCGTTCCGACTTGATCATCAGTAGCGAAAGTACTGCTCAAATTTTATCCAACCTAGACCCAAAATAGTTCTCATGGTGTTCTGAAACCTGAGATTAGTACCAGAGACCTGCAAAAGACTAGTTGGTTATTCTAAACCTGTCCGACGGTTATCAAATCCTTGGTGCTTATTAGTGGAAAGTTTAACGAACTGGATCTGGAGACACAAATAAAGTATACAGGTCTTCAGGGAGGTCCACGTTAGACGACTCATTGGTTAGAGACGGACGACTCGATTCCGTGATCTATGGTTGAACGTCACAATTGGTATCAGAGCAGGTTCAAGTTGAATTTTTGCTGAACACCATCGACAATGGAAGCCGTGCCGACTGGGATGGACGAGATGAAGGCGTTTCTGAAGAAGTTGGAAGGCCGACTTGAGCAAGTGGAAGCTGAGAACAAGGTGCTTAAGGCGGATTTAGCTCAAGGAAAAGCAACACCTGAGAAAGAAGCAGAGGCCAATGTACCACAAACCGAGCAAGTCAAGGATTTAGTGTTGCTAGGTGAAGGTGCGATTGATACTGCTCAAGCAGATAAGAATGAAGGTGGGTCACAGAAGGCGCAAGATAATGTTGCAGAAGGTAGCTCAGTCAAAGAAGGACACAAACGGAAAGTGAAATGGGCTGAATCAGCAACGTCATCGATCTTTAACGGTGAGAAAAGCTTTTCCAAGTTTGAGTTATGGGTTATTGAGATGGAGAATTACTTAGAGAATTTCGACCCTATGCTGTTAGTAGATTGAAAGGAGAGGCGAAGGAATGGTATGGAGGTCAACAACGAATGAGGAGTTTGAACGGTACAACTCTTATGTCCACTTGGCCAGAGCTGAAAGATGAGCTTCGACGACATTTGGTATCAGTGGATGAAGCTACACAGTTTCGACTAGAGCTCATTCATTTGAGACAGACAGGGAGTATCAGACAGTACCTCCAGCGATTTTCTGAGTTGGTTACTCGTTTGCACATGGTGGATCGCACCGACCTGTTGTTCCACTTGAAGAAAGGTCTGCAAGGTTTCTATGCTAGTGTGTTTGATAGCTGGGTTATGTTTCACAAGTCCGAGGACATGCAAGACTTGTTTGCATATCTGGAAGCAACAGAGAACACTAGAGAGCGTAATTATACCATGCAGCCTTCCAAGTTTCAGTGTGGAATAAGTGGTGACGAGCCTAGTAGAGGATTTTGACGCAATCCTCAAAGACAGATAGTGTCCTCTCAGAGTAGAGATGGTAGAGGACGTGGTGGTGGAACATTTGGTGCATCTGGAAGAGGATTTCCTCTTGGCTCTCAGCAGCGAGGAGTCACTCGTGGTCCCACTCAGACACGACCTACTGGATCTTATGATCCAATGCAAGATCCAACCAAGCTTCGACTTCAAGTGCTAGGAGCAGTGGAGCTAGCAGTACTACACCTTCAAGGACGACCATCTGTTTTCGATGCGGATGTGATGGTCATATCGCTTGTGATTGTCCTCAACGTTCAACAACGAGCAACTTGCGTGCGTTGACAGCTGAAGAGACAACTAGTGTTGAAGAACTTGTTGAGGCGTCTACTGGAGCAGAGGTATGTGCTAGTGAGCATTTGGTAGAACATGGAGATTTTCTGCCGTGGATTGAAGTGAAGATAGGAAATCAACAGTGTTGTTTGCTTATAGATATTGGAGCAGATGTGAATGTCTTGGATGAAAGGCTGGGCAGGACCTTAGGGGTGACTAGAACAAAGATCATGAGTCCGTTGTTGGTAAGGTTTGTGCAAGGCAGCACAACTGTTACAGAAAAGCTCATGAGTGTCCTTATTACTATTGGAGGGGTAACTGGGAAGCATGAGTTTCTAGTTATGAACTTAGGTGACACAATGAAGGGTATCTTGTCCTGGTCTTGGTTACAAGAGACCAAGGCAAAGCTAGATGTGCAAGAAGGGAATGTCATATCATGGATCGATGAGGCTTGGGTCAACCACATCCTTTGATCATCAAAGAGAGACCCAAGGAGCCAAACCATGCTGCTCGTAGATTCCAACGAGCCAAGGTGACATTTCAGATCTGTGCAGCTAGACAGTTTGGAAAGCAGATCAAGTCAGTAGACGAAGCTTGGGCTGCATTGATGTCTAAACCCAAGGTGGAGACAGATGAGGAAGAACGTGTTGCTGCTCTTCTCATACATCCTGATATGCAAGCATTGATTGAGAGATATTCTCACATAATGCCGGATCATGACCTGAGGCAACACCTATTGCAGTGCCATCAAGACGCATGTCGTTTGATGAGCTCACAGAGCTTAAGACTCAGTTGAAAGAGTTGGTAGCTCAAGTTATCTTACGACCCAGTATATCACCTTGTGCTGCCCCGATGTTGTTCGTGGTCAAGAAAGACGGTGGTATTTGCATGTGTACGGACTATCGTGCACTCAATAAGGTTACTGTCAAGAACAAGTACCCTCTTCCTCTCATGGATGAAACCACCGATCGGCCACAGGAAGGTACTTCACCAAGCTGGATCTGCGTTCTGGATATCATCAAATCCGGATCAAAGAAGGTGATGAAGAAAAGACGGCTGTAAGGACGAGGTATGGCTTGTTTGAGTATACAGTGTTGTCGTTTGGATTATCCAATGCACCTGGTACTTTTTGCAGGTTGATGAATGAGATCTTCAAAGATCTCTTGGATGAGAGTGTTACCGTGTACTTAGACGATATCATTATCTTCTCATCCACTTAGATCAGCATCTAGCAGATGTTGAAATAATGTTTAAGCGTTTAGAAGAACATCAACTCTATCTCAAGAAGAGCAAGTACCTTTTGGACAAGAGAGTGTGGTGTTTCTAGGATGTTTGATTGATGCGCAAGGTATTCATCCTAACATGACCAAGATTCAAGCCATTGTTAAATGAAAGAGACCTGAGAATGTTCATGAGCTCAGATCTTTTCTTGGATTAGTCACATACTTTCGGCGCTTTGTTTATCAATTCGTGCATAAAGCCGCACCTTTGTTCAGCTTATTGCGCAAGGCTTCCAAGGTTATTTGGAACCTAGTAGCTGAAAGAGCGTTTCAAAGGTTGAAACAAGCACTGGCAGAAATGCCTGTGCTAGCTCTTCCAAAGATGAGAGAACCTTTCGAGGTTCACACAGATGCTTCTCAATGGGTCATTGGAGGAGTTTTGATGCCTATAAGCTGTGGACATGCAGATGGGATGGCAACGCGCGCTGCCGCAAAAGTGTCGAACAGAGAGGAGAGATAAATAGAGCGGCGGAAGGAGATTTTTGCAATATTCAACCACGCAGCTTTCATGAGTTCTCTCAGAGACAAAGACAACGCCGGCGACGAGATGATCAAGAAGCAAGCTCAGTCACACCAATAGCAGATCGAAAGGTGCCGGAAAATGGTCATTGTGGAGAGAAATTACGGTATTTGAGTGCAGGAAGAACCATCTTTTATGGAGGAGGTTCGATCGTCGGAGAGGTGTTAAATCAATGCAAATGGAGAATTAGAGCACAAAGAGGAAAGTTCAGTGCGAAAATCACTGTCAGAGTTTGCAATCTAGAACATACTTGCCCGGCACACATGGCTTATTGGCGTGGTCCTCCATCAAATTCAAAGCTTCTTGCTACTGTTCTGTGTAATAGAGTGGCGATTGATCCGCATACACCTATTCGTAACTTGATGGAAGAAATCCGAACATCTTTCAACAAGCGAGCACCTCATAACCAAGTGTGGAGAGGTAGAGAACATTCGCGTGACTGGTTAGAAAGTAACCAAGCCGTCTCGTTTCACTACATTCCATCAGTGTGTAGGGAGCTTAAAGATGTGGACCTTGAGTGTGTAGTAGATTGGAGAACACGGGAGAATCACCCAACTGTTTTCAGCAGGTTTTTTGTGTGTCCAAGTGTCACCCGCAACGCATATAGGTTTTCTCAGAGAGTGATCTGCTAATATGCTTGTCACAGTAAGAGCCGAAAATTTCCATCTCAGATTTTTCTAGCCACTGTACTTGATGACGCAAACGAAGCTATCATCCTGGCATTTGCAGTAGCTCCAAGAGAAGATACCTCAAATTGGACGTGGTTCTGTGGTCTACTGCATGAGTCGATACATGGGATTTTATCACCCCAAACTGTTATAATCAGTGATCGACAAAAAGGTCTTGAAAAAGTCATTGCTGAAATACTTCCTGACACAAAACATGCGCACTGTGCACAACACATTCGCACCAACGTGTGCACACGCTTTGGAAAGGATGCTGAGAAGCCATTCTTAGCATGTCTTTATGCCAGAACTCGTGAAATGTAAGTTCTTCAAATTTCTTATCGTTATGTTTCAAATTGATTTCTTATCTGCTATCGTTCTATTTGCATGAACCATTTCTGCTTCACTAATGTGGTTACTAATTGGGTTCATTATGTACGAATGCAGGTACGACAGTGTCTTGAGCAAGCTGGCTGATTTCGGAGAAAGAGGCAAACATCTAGGAGAATACTTACGAGATATCGATCCAGCGAGATATAGTAGGTGTGCCTTTTCTTTACCACGTTATGGGAAGGTTACTTCTAATGTTGCCGAGAGCATGAACAATGCTCTCGAACAAATCCGATGGAATGCACCTCTTAAGATTCTACTCGATCTTTGGTATTATAGTATGCAGCAATTTACGAAGCGAAGGACACAGCTTCATCACGAGACAAATTTGTTAACGAAATTTGCGAGGCTCAGATTTAATGAGAATGAGCAGGCTGTTGAGGGTTTCCTCTGTCAAATATCGAGCCAAATCGAGACCACGGTTCGTTGTCATAGAACTGGAAAGAGTTATGTTGTGAAACATTATGTAAACGGTAGAGGTACATGCACCTGTTTGGAGTATCAAGAAATGACTTGGCCATGTGGTCACGTGATAGCATTCGACAAAGAGCTTGGAGAGAGTCTAGTTACACGAGTAGAATCAATTTGGTACAGTTCTAGTCTTATTTCAATTTATGATCATTCATTTCTGCCTGCTATGACAACTGATGACTTAGAACCAGTGTGGACTTGTGGACCACTTCCTACAGCTAAGCGTATCGGGAGACACCGAGTAGTGTGGATAGATAATAATACTCAGTTCTCACAAGCGAGAGCTACCGCTGCAGCTGAAGCAACTGGTGATGCATGCCGGTGAATCATTTTCCAAGTTTGGATTTTGTTCATCGAAGGAGAAGAGTAGTTTCAGTGACTGATCCTTCACCATCTGACCAATTAGGATCACAATCACGATCTAGTTTAAGGAGTTGCAGTAGGTGCAAGCAACAAGGACATAACAGACGGACTTGTCTTGGACAACAAGTAGTTAATGAACCCATTGCTTCTCTTCCAGTGGAGGACGAGATATTGGTTGAGGATGAGAACGAGGTAATCTTCACTGCATCTAGTGGTGATGAAGATGAGGATGAGGTGTAAGTAGTTGAATTTTTGTCTAGTTTCAGGTAGAGCGTAAGAGTCCTCGAACTCAAGGTCAGATCGCTTCAAAACAAGAGTTATTGTTTGACGATTAACGACGTAACGATGTTGGACGATTATTTTAACGATGGACATTGACACATGTTGCTAGTATGCATCGTCTCATGTTTTTGAAAGCATTATCAAGTCGCAGTTTGCCTCCACATTTACGTAGGTCATAGTCAGCATTGCTTTTCTGTTTTGCATTTTCAAATCTCTAAACTCCATAATTTCTTAGCACGAGTTAGTGGTGGGAGCTTTCCAGATCGGCTTGAAAGCCAAGCCCTACCCACTCTTATAAAAAATTAGCAGCGTCATGCAAGATCAAGATCACACTGAAACTCCCAAGGATATGCATAAAATGTTACAAAGTTCATCATAGCTCTACGGGAATCGAAAAATATGAAAGCAGAAAGTTAGTTACCGAGCTATTTGGTATGTGCCTCTTGGACATATCCTCTCGTTGATGAATTTTTAAGGAGGAGAGAGAGTTCGTGGATAAGCATAGTAGAGGAGAACAGGAGAGAGTGAAGGGAAAGGAGAGGTGAGAGTGAAGCGAGAGGAGAGAGAGTTCAGGGAGAGAGGGAGGAGAGGAGAGAGTTCAGGGAGAGGAGAGTTCAAGGAGAGGCGAAGAGATTGCGAAGAGAGGAGAGAGTGAAGAGGAGAGTGCAACGTGCGTGTGCAGCGTGTGTAAAGTGTAAAAGATTTGTTAATTCTTGAGTTGTTTTAAAATCGAAGTTCCTATTCTGAGCGATTTAATCGCTGTGATGAGAACTCGAGGAGTTGGCCGAGGTCGAGGTCGAGGTCGAGGCGATGAGAGAGGACGAGGTCGAGGCTGCGATGGAGTCTCGAGAGAGAGGAGAGTATAGAGAGAAGAATCCTGTAAGATATGCACCCATGTCTTCGTTTGAATGAGTGTTGTATTATTTATTAAGGTTAGCGAAACATTCAGTTTCGATGTGATATGCTTGTTAGGGTAGATGAAACAGACTGTTTTGATGTAGAAAACTTCTTAGGGTTAGCGAAACATATTGTTTCGCCGTTTTCTTGTTATTCATAATGGGCGAAACATACCTGTTTCGTCCACTATCGAGACGAAACATATATGTTTCGTCTCTCTGGGAACGAGTACCTCTTCCCCGATTAATACAATGGGCAAAAAATCGAAGTTTTGCCCACTGGAGAGACGAAACATATATGTTTCGTCTCTCTGGGAAGAGGTACCCCTTCTCTGATTAATACAGTGGGTGAAACATCGATGTTTCGTCTCTCCAGGAAGGGGTACCCCTTCCCTGATTAATACAGTGGAAGAAACATCGATGTTTCGTCCACTAGAGAGACGAAACATATATGTTTCGCCTCTCTGGGAAGGGGTACCCTTCTTCGATTAATACAGTGGGCGAAACATTGATGTTTCGCTCACTGTGAGATGTGAGAGGTGAAACATCGATGTTTCGTCTCTCTGGGAAGGGATACCCCTTCCTTGATTATCACAGTGGACAAAACATCGATGTTTCGCCCACCCTATTTGTCCCCTTGTTTAACTATTATAGATTATTTGTAAGGAGAGATTTATGTCGTTTGGAAGCTGAAGAGGGTTTTTGTGAGTTTTTCGATACTAAATAGTGAGCTCTCGAGAAAGAGTTTACAATCATTCTCATATTTTCAGTTTTTAGAGTTAGAACTTGAAATCTTTCATGCACATAGCTTGCAAGATGTTATCTAAGCACCCAAACCATACTAAAGTGAGCAGATGTCTTACTAAGAATAGACTTTTACGTGAACGACGAGGGTTGGTAAACTTGAGCTTGCACGTATGTCCCTCTTAACCTATACAAGACGTCATTGATTTTACAACCTTCTGTCTTAGATGTGGAGTGGACGGGATTCCAATTGAGCATGAATGTAGCAGAGTGGTTGCTTTGTTGGAAACCATAGCTGAAGGTCTGGAGAGAAGGTTGAGTGTAGAAATCGAACGAGTGAAGACTTCTAACGAAGACAGAGACAGTCTATCACATGTTAGATAAGATGACCATGAGGGTCATTCTAACTCTTGGAGAGGAAAGAGCTACTATCATCGTGAAACAACAAATTTCATTCGAGGATGGAGCTCAGCTTGTTCTGTTGTCTTAGAATAGTCAATTTTTCTTCAAGAAATAGCTCAATGGGAAAATTTTATGAAAGAAAGGAGATGCAATAAAACCAACGGTGGTGGGTACTGGAACAATGATCACAAAGAATTTTATTGGAGGACTGAGGTCGAAGATTCAAACATAAGTGCGGTGTCGTGTCGTGGACCGACCCCTATCTGAAATTCAGACTTCGATGCTTGTCGCTCCAAAGACACTCATGAGAAAGACAAGCTAGGCCCTAGCTTACAGATTTTTGGCATCATTTCGGATCTCTATTTTCATCGCATAGATGGGTAGAGCTCCTTGTCAGCTTTCTATAGACACTTCGTCTACTTCGTTTGGACGCCTAGTGGAGAAGTTACAAGACTCTAAAGATGGAGAAAACAAGCTAGGCCTCAGCTTACGGGCTTTTGGTGCAACTTCGAATCTTCACTTTCATCGCATAGATGGGTAGAGCTCATTGTCAGCTTTCCATGGGCATCTTGTTTACTCCGTTTGGACACCTAGTGGAGAAGTTACAAGACTCGAAAGATGGAGAAAACAAGCTAAGCCCCAGTTTACGGATTTTTGGCGCAACTTCGGATCTTCGCTTTTATCGCATCAGTGGATAGAGCTCCTTGTCAGCTTTCCATAGGCACTTCGTCTACTTCGTTTGGACGCCTAGTGGAGAAGTTACGAGACTCGAAAGATGGAAAAAACAAGCTAGGCCCCAGCTTACTAGCTTTTGGCGCAACTTCGAATCTTCACTTTCATCGCATAGATGGGTAGAGCTCGTTGTCAGCTTTCCATGGGCATCTTGTTTACTCCGTTTGGACATCTAGTGAAGAAGTTATGCGATTCAAAGAAGGTAAAATCAAGCTAGGCTTAGTTTACTTGCTGATTGGGTATTTGAGACTTCAGGTGTTATATCAAAGACGCAAGGGCCCTGCTTCATTATTATTGAGAGAACTTCGTACGTACAGAGACGGTTACAAGGGGGCTGCTTAAGGGGCTTGCTTGTTCCTACGACCTGTCGGTGGACGTTTTGGAGAATTGAGAAGTCCTAAACACGTGCGCAAGGTGTCGTTGGGTTCAGATCTGTGCAGGCTACGCACTGGATTAGACGGTTTGAGAAGAGACAGATCGGGGGATGTCGACTGAGAGAAATTGAGACACAAGAAGCAGATTTGGAATTTTCAGTTTTCTGTGAAAGAGAGTTGGACCGTTCGGGCCTTTCCAGAGTCCAAACTTGCTGTCCTTGGATCCATCAAGATCAGAACAACGAGTTCTACAAGAAATTGAAGATGATACGAGGTTTCATCGGGCGGTTTGGGAGTTCTGAGTGAAATTGACTCGCAGGGAAGTGCTTACATCAGATTTTCTTTCGTCTACGACCTGAGGTTGGTTTGTTCTTCGCGATCGATGAGCCAAGCTCTTCGTTCTTGGTGCCTATGCGATCAGGGAGTCTTCATCTACTCATGGGAGAAGACTGTACATGAATTGGATTATTGGTTTGAGAGTGGTGAGTGAGTTTAAGCCGTAGGGAGTCGATTTACGTCAGTTTTTTGCAACCTGCGATCAAATTTCTCATGTGATTTTGCAAAGGGAACTCCAAACGGCTTGTTTGGAGTCTTGTTGGGTTCAGGGTAGCTAGATCTACCTACCAGAGAAGACAGATATCAGTTTAGACGATCCGTTTGTGTGATGTGTGCGGTTTTAAACCGCAGGGAGGAGTTTTTGAAGGTTCGGTCACCTACGGCCGAAAATCGGTGATATCTCGACTATCGGGAGTCGGATCTGAAGGTTTCTTGAGCCAAAGGATTCAAGGAAGGAGACCCTATCAACATTTGAAGAGGGTTTGGCGAATGGAGAAAGTTCTCAGATAGGTCTTTTTTCGATTTCTTCGCTACGGGTTTTGCTCTTTTGAGTTCGTTAGAGTTCTGGTTGGCTATATACAGCTTGTGGTAGCTAGCTTTAGCTAAGAGCTAGTGCATGGATGTGGTTTGGACTTGGGTTTGGATTGTGTGATACTAGTGCAGCTCTCTTTGTTAGCAAAGGGAAGTTTCTCTTGCTTTGAGCTACGCTTCAGTGATTTTGGGTCAAGGTTGTGATTCAGAGGTTTGTCTTAGGGGCTTTGAAGCAGGTTACAGACCGCTCTGGTCTATTTCTCAGTTCTGTGCTCTTAGGAAAAAGAACCGGCAGTGTACATACATTTGGAGTTGATATACTCGCATCGTTCGTTTTTGTGGTTGTTTTTTCTGTCTTGTCTCTGTTTCAGCACACAACATCTCCACAACCAGGAACCTCATGTTTTCCTGGATATCCTTCACGCAATATCCGACACGACAGCGGTATGAGAGATCAACTTCAAAGGTTGATGTAGTGAAAATCGCAACCAAGATGGAGGAGAGTTTGGATGGAGACCACTTACAACCAATAACAGTTGGAGCAGCATCTGGAGATGTGCAAGTGTCTAGCGTACTAACTCTGACACCTATGATTGTTCCGACTATATGATTTCCGAATTTGATTTTAGTATTCGAGTCCAATAGTTGTTATTAGTACGATTACAGCCACTATACCATCTAGATTTGCTACTTTCAACTTTAGTAATAAGTTGAAAAGTCTAACAGAGTCTTTGACGGACTTGAAGATCAATATGGTGAATTTGTTGCAACACCGTAATCCAAATGTTGGAAGGGGCTCACGAGGTTACATTAACTATCAGTCTAAAGGTGAATCATCGCAAGGTTCACCAAGTAACTTCACAAACCAATGATATTTAACGTATGGATGAATTAGTGTCCAGAGAGCACGCAGAAGCTCGAAGACATGGACATGCTTAAGAATCTAACCCATTTTGAAGAGAAGTATAGATTCCACTAACTTGAATCGGAGACACATATATATATATACCTTGCGGATCACCTTCCATAAAGCGTCAAGCTTGCTCCAGATTGAAAACTTTTTGCACACCTCCATCTTCAATTCGTCATAACGTTCAACTCGCAAAACATCCGGTGATGAAATTTGAAGTTAGACCTTCAGCAACTGACATGCTACGAACTCATGAAATTTGATTTCAATCTGACGGTGCACTCATTCAATTTCACTAATCTTTCACTATGTATAGAAAGCTATGTAATTCTCTAAGTCCACAAACTTTAGATGATCATAATTCATGCCATGGACCCCAATTCGAGCGAATTTTGGACTCAAGTTGCTCCTCTTGTTGAGTGCTCTCTGCCATTTTCTCAAATCTCCTAAATTCTTTGTAAAAGTGCCTCGTTTCTCTTGAAGTGCTCTCTTAGATAGATGACACTAATCTTCTCTTTTTGGTGGAGTAATAAGAATTTAAAGGATTCAACCTTGTCCTTTTGCACACCTATTGTAATAAGGCAGTAGAACTTTAACCACCCAATCTTTCATCGACGGATTCAGAAGTCCGTCCGATTCATTACTCCACCGGTTGGAAGTGAACATCAAATGTCATCCACAAGCTCTCGCCGTCTCTAGCACTAGACATCTCGGCAAAATAATAGTCGTACGATCTTCAAATATCACTTGGAACAACAACAAATCTCATGCAGCACTGCTTCAAGATAACTTGTCGTTTATCCTCTCTTCTCGTTGTCTTGTTGCGCAAACATTTAGTATGTAAATAACCTTTATAAACCATCGAATGCTTCTGACTAACTTCTGATCGTGCTATTAGCAGTGACTCCATGGCAACACTCCAAACTCTATTAATTGAAAAGATCAATTCTCAAGGTATCTTTCGTGACATTTCTTGTTTGTAGTGCAACTTTTGTAGGAGTACAACATCATTTTAAAAATTATCTTTGAAAAGTGCACTTGATGTGCCATTGTAGTATAACATCTGCAGGTTGAAACTTGCTGCTACATCTTGCAAGAACAAAAACTAAACATATATTTTGATGCATTTCTTCAAACGAGGATCTAAGGGACTTATGCACGCTAATAACAAAATCATCTTATGTTTAGCGGCTTGAAGTTTGAGTTCTTCAGAGCATAAACCATCGATAATAAATTATCGATGGTTTATGCTTTATGTTCACATAAAGCGTATGCTTCGATTGTATTTCTAAAAAGAGAGGTAGATTAGGTGTTGGATTTAGGAGATGAAGAAGCTCTAGCTGCATTTGAAGAACTGAAGAAAGCTCTTAATTCAACTCCAATCTTGGTTAAGTTTGATTGAAATAAACAATTTATGTTATATATGAATGCTTCAAATATAGCAATAGGATGTACTTTAAATCAATATGATGTTGAAAGTAGAGATTATCTTATTGCATATGCTAGTCTACAAATGATCAAGGTAGAGAGAAATTATTCTATGACAAAGAGAGAAGGATTAGCACTGATATATGCTCTGAGAAAATTTTGACATTATCTCATAGTCGGCAAATTCACTATCATTATCGATCATAAGGCATTGAAGTACATCTTCAATTAACTTATGGTAGAAGAATGATTAGCAAGATGGAATTTCTTATTGTCAAAGTACGACTATGAGATATGCAATCGACCAAGGAAGAAGTACGCAAATGCAGATTTGCTATCTAGAGCTTACGATGGTGATGGAGAGAAGCTGGTGGATGCACCTTTCCTGACGAAGATTTAATGGTTTTGATGAGCAAGTCTATTATAGAATATCAAAAAAATTGAAATTTTGTTATCGAGGATAACAAAACCGGATGCGGATCAAAGAGCATAAGGCTTTGATGAAGCGAAATCAACCCTACACAATGATGGAAGGAGTGTTATTTTATGAAGGAGTTGATGGATTCTTGAGAAGAGCTACGAGCAAGAAAGAATCTCTATGATTCATGAAAGAATTTCATGACGATCTAATAGGACATTTTGCAGACAAATTGACAACTCATAGGATACTTGACGTGTGATATCACTGGAAGGAGATGTTTAGAGATTGCTTGACGTATTGTAAAAGATGTGATGTTTGTCAAGCTTTCGCTATCAAATCTAATGTTTCTATTCCTTTTAGGTCTATTTCACTTCTTTGACCTTTTGAGAAATGGAGAATAGATTTTGTTGGATCTTTGAATTGCACCCCTTGCAACAATAAGTATACTGTTGTAGCCACCGATTACCTTACAAAGTGGATAGAAGGTAGACCTCTTGTGGCTATTGGAGAAATTGAGATGGGTAGATTTCTCTATGAACGGATCATTACTAGGTTTGGATGTCCCTTGGAGTTAATTTCTGATAAGGTTCAAGAATTTGTGAGCGGTATGACTATTACTATGTGCACACACTTCTTCATTTTTCAAAGGGTTACTACTTCATATAAACCTAGTTCAAACGATTTGGTAAAGAGGACAAACTTTACTTTGTGTCAAATGTTAGCAAAGGATGCTAACATGGAAAGGGTCCAACACAACTAGAACAAACGTCTTCATTCAGTTTTATGAGAGCATCGTACAACAATGAAGACGTCTACAAGATATTCTCTTTTCAAGATGGTGTATGGGTTGAAATCCAAATTACAAATCTAGTTCGACAATAAGGTCTTGTTACACCACAAGTATTTCATTATTTATGGGTGTTTTTTATATTATTTTTCTTAGGTATGACTATCTTATATGTTACTCTAGTTAGAAGATCCAAATCTAGAGTTATCAGAACTAGTCATAACTACCTTAGATAGTTATAACTAAGTTGAAGAAACTATTAGAGATTTCATTATGGTACTACGTGACAAGTGCAAAGCTTCAAATATGCTTCTCAAAAAGTATGTGACTTCGTTGGCCATCGCTGCTTGGATGCATGACAAAAGTCATACACAAATATTTGAATATGTTCCTCAAAAGACATGTTAGTTTGTTGTCATTTTCCTACTTGATAGTACGGAAAGTTAATACTTTGGAAAGCTGAAATATGAGAATCTCTTACTTTAGTAAAGTGGAACAAGTAATGTGTGTGATATTCTTAAAGATCTCATGTGAATGATATGTGTCTATCATTCCACGTAGATACCAGTGATCATTTCTCAAGTTTTTATTACATGAGATGTAGAAGTCACACAAGAAATGAGTAAACAAAGAGCAACGGCTATAAGTTCACACCTTCTAAGCTGAATATGAGGGATAAACTTGAAAGCAAGACAAGCACTTGGGGGTGGGTTTTTATCAATCAAGTTCATCCAAGTTCCAAAGATTGTTCTGGTGTTGCAGAGGCCTTCTCGGGAATCATTTGCGGAGTGTGAGATCTCGTTCTCCTTTCTAGATTTCACAGCAACTCCTTCCTCTTTCTCTCTTTTCAAGCGAAAGATACAAAAATATATATTATAAGACAAAAAATCTATTTTTTTTTCACAATCGACGTGTAGCTCATGAAAAGCAACAAAGGTCAAGTCTGTATCTCGACTTTAGCTCTGCGTTTTAGTCTTGGTTTCTTTTAATTTTTGCTTCGAGAATTTTGGAGATTTATTGACAGATTTTATCTTCACAATAAAGTTTTATTAACAAGAACATTAACGGTTTAACCACTAAATTTCTTCTTGCGTGACAATGAACCAACCAAAATGAGGTCCTGCTGTTTCTAGAAGATCGGGTTTTAATCAAAATTATCCTAGAGATTTATACCATGTGATGAGTACCCATTCAGAAATAACAACATAGAGTATTTGTGATTTGTTGGAACCAAACATTATCTTCTCTCTATCCTAAATTACAAGAGAGAAAAAAATTTATTCCACTTCTTGCTTTTATACACGCAATGGGGTTTAACAAAAAAATTAACACACATTTCTCATGATATAATTACTAACCAATACTGATTCTAATATTTTTTTTATCAGTGACAAATACGTTACAAGGCTGCTAGGTCGACCTTACTGCAAGACATGAAATCTCCATGAGGGTCGCATGCAGTAATTTACTTGATCGGACCCCCAGAACGAATCACGGATTTGATCGGACCCCTCTTATAATTCCCTTCTTGATCGGACCTCCAACCTGCAATAGCACGTAAAGCAAGTAACTGTGCCATGTCAGAGTACAGCTCTTACTATAGAAGCCACACCACGACGACACGAGCAAGTAACTCGGCCATGTCAGAGTACAGCTCGGACTGTACAAGCCAGACGACGAAGATGCAGGAATAAAAGTTCAGAAACTCAAGCTTGCTTCACATTGTTGAGAACTGACAGATAACTCGTGTTACAAAAGCGGGAGAGCTTGAGAGCTCTTGAGCGGTGTCGTGTTGTGGTTCGGCTCCTGTGTGAAATTCCTGTGTAACCTATGTTGTGTTTCTTTTCTGTGTTTCATGAACCGTATCGCGTAACTCGCCGAACGGTGTGATGAGTGCCACGTTTGTGATTATCTGTTTAAGTGATCGCACGGTAGAGGAACGTGCCAAGTCATCGATCTGTGTGCGTTCACTTCAGTGGTCCTTGTCGCTGCAATTGTGTATAAAATGGTGGGTCGAAGGTTCATACGGCATTTTTTCTCAGCGGGTGATTCGTAAGGGTTCTCGGTGGTCTGCATGGAGGAGTGAAGAACTGCAGGAGTGGTGGTTATGGACGGAGGTGTGATACCGGCTCCGGATCTTCCTTTCCCGAATCCATTTCACATCAAGCTTCATTGCATCCACCGCGATCACTTTCGACAGTGGTTTGTTGCATACTTTGGCGATGAATTCATGGGAAGAATGATGGAGTTACAGCTTCCGATGATCCTTCCGATCATAACATACAGAGAGACTTGGGATATGACAGTGTACATTTTGTTGTGAGGAACAATGGATCTCAACTATCCATCGAACGTTCCTTTCAACCTTTGGGTCGATGTCTGGTGTCATTGCAGATCGAAGATCAATCATGGGGCTTGGATCGTGAGAAACTTCGGGCAAGAATATTACAATCGAGTGATAGCTTCACCATTTCTTTTTGTCGTACCTTTTATTGTAGAACTTTTCCAGGTTATAATATTGACATTGTATTAGTCTGCGACTCACTGGTTTCATTCTGGTTGAGCGGTTCTATGTAGTTACGGACCGCAAAGAATCCTTCGACATGTCTCAAGGATTTTCTGAAGTCTTAGAGTCTTGTTGATGTCTTGTGTCTCCTTGGGAGTAAAAATTCGTTCTAGAGGAAAAAGTTGAGTGGAGAAAAGACAAAAGTAAAGATCTTTTTGCTCTTATTGGTCCACTTTTGGACCAATGATGTTCTAGCTGATCCTCACGACGTTTCTGTGGTTTCTGGAGGCTTCGGAGGTCCATTCTCAAAACGAAGGATATGGTTGGAGAGCACTCGACCGAGGCTACAATCTGGGCTAGAGAATCGATCGATTTCATGGAGGGATGAGCGCGTTATGATCGATTGAGTGGAGGGGGGTGAAATTCGTACCTACAGCTACGTTTCTGGTTATTCTAAGAGACTCGCGAGGAGTTTTTAGGAGCTGTCTGTTGGGTTGGAGAGCTGACGACGTGTTGGTCGTTTTGATATCAATTTCATCAGGTTCTTGACGATTTGGATTATGAACCGACCGATTGAAGTTGAGAAGTGCAGACATGATAAGGCAAGAACAGCGAACTTGATAGTCATGGATAGTTTACTATTGCTTAAGTTCTGAGTCGAATTTCTGAGTGAAACTTTCCAGGATTGAAGCATGTCTTATCAGTAAGATACTTGGGAAGTTTAACCTCAAATGGTCGAGTAGTTTGTTCAGAATCTTGGATCAAATGTACCTGGGTCTGTAAAGCTTTGAAGATAGCACAGATTACGGTTTGATCCATATCTGAGAAATGGTTTAAGATTTCGACCTGAAAATTATTCAGGGTAGGAGTGAAGGGTCCAATCAAGCTTCTTGTGAAGTTTGATCATCATTGGTCGACTGGTTTGGGAGGATTGAGGTCTCAAAGTTTGAAGATACTTCTGTTATTAGCAATTTTGGATTTTTTGATATCATCTATTGTCATTTTGGTCATTTTCGAGCAATTTGGAGAACCCTAAACCCAACAAACTCCTCTCCAAATTTGGAGAGGAGTTTGTTGCTGAAACTGCCATGCCTGCATACAACTCAACATTGGAGGGTGTGGGGCTGAATTCAGCTCTTGGTGATGAAAGAGAACGGAGTCGTCATGAATCTTAAGCCGCTGTTTGGGTTCTCGGAGCTGCCAAGTATTACCGCTGTTGGTGCTATATTGAGATCTGAGTAGTGCCTTGAAGCATGCATGCTTTACCTTGCTGGAATGCTTGATAGGCTAGGGTGTACAGCAAGTTGTATCGATACTCTATCAAGTTGATTGAGTGATCTTATAACATCTGCTGGTTGTACTATGAAGTTGTGATAGTTGGATTGATGGGCAGTTAGCATCGCTGGGGAGCTATTTCAGAAGTCATGTTTCCAGTGATATAGAGGAATAACTTCAGTTAGATAGTACAGAGTTGAGTATTTTAGTTAGAGTACAAAAGATATGTTTGTAACACGAGTTTATGCAACCTATACGTAATCTTGGGTCGTAGCGAGCTTTAAACTTGAGCCGAGCGGATACAAGGTCACTCGGCTAGAAGAGTAGATAGTGAAACATTTGAGTGGAAACATTCAGATCTAGATCCAACCTTGTCAATTCACATACCTCTGCACAGCCATATACCCAGTGTATTCCTAGACAGAAAAACACGTTATACTATAGCTGGTGAACTCGACGTGAAAGTCTGGGGTAGAGGTACGTGCGTGGTTTTGTCACCATGGACGTTGAAGGGTTGGGTCATTACATAGATGAGGCTTCTACATCTGGAGAGGCACTAAAGGTTACCAAGCTTTCACGGTCTGATATGCGATTGCTTGAGGCATTCGCGTTGGTAATGCAACAACAACAAGCCACTGAACGGAAAGAAGCAATGGCTACTAAAGCCTTGCAATCTGTTGTGGGGTTGCTAGATCAGTTTGACGGGAAGAACATATCCAAGTACCTAAAGTACTATTCCCGAGAGATGGAGTTGAGCAAGGTGCCTGAAAGAGAGATGGTGAGTACATTTGCGCTTGCTGTCGTACGAGAGCACATGAAGGACATCATCCGATCTCATGGTGCTACATGGGAAGGATTTACTCTTCAGCTCAAAGAAGAGTATTCTTTAGAGGATGTAGACCGAGTGACTAAGAAGTCATTCATGGAGTGGGTAAACAAACCCAACAAAGGGCTTGTTGCCACAGAGCTATTTCGGGAGTATGAGAGACAATTCTTTCAGTTGTCTCGGATGGAGAAGCTCACATTGGAGAACGACAAGGTGGAGTTGTTTCTGCAAGCAGCCAACAATGAATTACAAAGGGAGTTGGAGCTGCTTCTGGAAGATAGGACGGAAGACAACGGACTCACGACTGACTGGAGAAAAGTCTCTGAAGCAGTGAGTGTACTTGCCAAACGAGAGTACCGGAGAGGGAAGGTGGTGGTAAGACAAGAAGAGAGACCACCACCGATCATAGTACCTCGTAGGCAACCAATGGTACCCAATGTGCAAGCACCTATTGTGCATGTACCTCAAGTTCCACTTCCTACTATTCCTGTCCCAAAAGTTGCACCGCAAAGAGATGCTATGGAAGAGTTGGTAAAAGGGATGAGAGACTTGCAGATCAAGTTAGCAAGGTTGGAAGAGAAGAGAGGAGCACATGATACCAGACTTGCTCCTAAGCAAGATTATGTACAAAGATGCATTTGGTGTGATAGTTCTGATCATGCTCGAAGAGAGTGTGGTGATTTTGTCAAAACTCTACGAGATGGAGTAGTCTATTGGAAGGAAGGAAAGATTGCTCTGAAAGATAATGGAGAGATTCTTAGAACCAACTTCGGGAAAGGAGGAATGAAGCAAGTACTGGAGGAGTATCTATCTTAACATGCTACTGCGTCGGTAGAAGCTGCTACTTATGGAGTTGAGGTAGTACGAGAAAGAAGTGCTTCTAAGAAGTGCTTCTAAGAAGCATGGAGATACTCTTGATATGTGGAGTCACGCGGTAAGCACGAACAAAAGGGAGAAAATGACAAGGGAGGAGTTGCTTAGAACAGCCACGGCAATCAGGGGTGCTACTGGATGGGATGATTCCGTGGATACAATGTCTGTACATGCTTATTTGGCGAAGAGTCAACATGAGGCTCTCATGGAGGAGAAACACAAACGAGATGAAGCAGGCCCTAGCGAAGAGAGAACAGCTCTCAAGAGGCAAACAAGAGGAGAAAAGTTCAGATCAAAGATTATGTCTCTACCAGAGGAGACTATGGAAGAGGTCATATCCTCTACTCCCGAGAAGTTAGAGAAGAGCAGAGGTAAGGAGAAAGGTAAATCTCCTTCATACAAGCTTCAGTCTAACATTGAAGCTGCTACGGATCTGAAAGGAGTACTAGAAGAGAGAGTACTCAATGCCAAGATCGAGTTTACTTTGCGAGAGGTTCTTGGGATTGCCAAGAGGGAGTTTCATGATGTCATTATTGACACCATCAAACAAAAAAGGCAATTGGCAGGAGAAACCGCTGTGTCTAATGCATTAGACACAAGGATATCAAGAGAGGAAGAGTTAGAACTAGCTCAACGTTGCATCAACCGCAAGGTTCGATTTGAGGATGATAGTATGACAAGATCTCTAGTCATTACACTAGAGGACATTGGGCTAGAGCTACTACCGAAGCCTTAGTGAAGGTAGGAGAGATGACAGATCCGATGGTTGCTCTCATTGATCATGGATCAGAGATCAATATTGTCTCTAAGGACATCTACAAGCAAGGTGGATGGCCTGTTGATATAGATCATGGTTGGATGATCAGAACAGCGAACAACACACGAGGAGAACTCTATGGAGCTTGTCCTGATGTGAAAGTGAAGGTGGGAGATGTAATTATTGAACAAAACTTCTTTGTTCAAGATAGTACATCATACCCGGTGATACTTGGTCAACCTTACATTACAACTGTGAGGATGGAGACCAAGGTTTTGGATGATGGATCTGTTTATGCGCGGATCAGAAGTCAAGATGGCAAGAGAGCGGTACAGTTTCTAACTGTATCAGCAAACCACGAGCGGAACAGAGATTATCTGAGAGGTGGCTCCTTGCCTAAGGTCACGGAGGAGTTCAAGGATTTTTGACAAGTACTGCTATAGAGCGAGGACATAGTGGTACACTGGAGAAGGTACTCTCGCTAGAGAAAGAAAGTGCTTTTTGTACAGGAGTTGTGAGATTTTCTGGGAGTGGATTTGCTACACATACACGACTTGCTGACTTGCAGAAGTGGGAGCAGAAGGTTGTGCGAAAAACTGAAAAAGACCTAAAGAGAGTTGGTGTACTTGAAGAGGATGATAAGATAGAAGGTGTTTATTTAGAGTTAAGATTGAGAGATTTCATCGATGAGCTTGCTATGCATGAGCAAGAAGATGAAGATCATATGATGGAAGTACACTCTAAGGAGCTCTATACAGCTATAGAGTCATTTGTAGATCCTGAAGTTAGAGTTGATACTAGGTACAAAACGGTAGACAAGAAGGTAAAACCTGTTGCTCAGCCATTACCTAGTGATTCTAACCAGCGAGTCCAACAATCTTCGAAGGAGAAAAGCTTGAGAGATCTTAGCCGGGTCGGTCACAAGTTCACTGAAGCTACGCTCAAGGAGTTGAAGGTTGGTTCAGCAGATTTTCTTTTGCCTGTGGAGGAGAATAGGTTTAGGGAGATGTTAACTAGGCACGGGAAAGCTTTTGCTTTTGAAGCCTCAGAAATCGGATGTGTAGATCCTAGCATTGTGGCGCCAATGATCATATTCACAATTCCACATGCTCATTGGGATTTGAGGTCAGTTCCTGTACCTAGAGCGCATCTACCGAAACTCATAGAGCTCTTGAAGGAGAAGATGCAGATGAAGATCTTGGAACCATCGTTTGCACCATACTCTAGTCGTTGGTTTACAATACCAAAGAAGAGTGGTGCATTACGGTTCATCCAAGATATGCAACCTGTGAACCAAGTGACCATCAGAAATACAGGCATAGGACCTATCGTCGGAGAGTTTGCTGAAGCGTTTGCTGGGAGAGCTATTTACTCTATAGGAGATCTTTACTCTGGATACGATCAATTTCAACTTGCTGAACAGAGTAGAGATATCACCACCATGAGGACACCGTTGGGATTGGTCAGAATGTGCACGCTATCACAAAGAGCAACAAACTCGATCGCGCACATGATGAATGGGATGAACAAGGTTCTCCGTGAGTTCATTCCTGAGAAGACCATGCCTTTCTTGGATGACATTCCAATTAAGGGATGCGTTGAGGAGGAGAAAGATGAGACAACGGATCAGAAGGGGTGTAGAAACTTTATTGCTGATCACATTTCAGATTGTGATAAAATCTTATCACGACTTGAAGAGGCGCACTTGACACTATCAGGTGCTAAGTCTTCATTTGGAGTGCTAGAAGTTGTGATTGTGGGGCACCTATGTGGATGGTTTGGACGCAAGCCTGATCCTGGTAAAGTGGATGCTATACGACAGATGAAGGATACTTGTGGTTCAACAACAGAGGTGAGAAGGTTTCTTGGAGCTTGTGTCTTCTATCATGTGTGGATTCCACATTTTGCACATGTGGCTGATCCTCTTTATGATCTGTTGAGAAAGCACAAGAGGTTTGCATGGGAGGAGAGGCATACTGAGGCGATTCAGAGATTGAAGCAGTTGTTATCTTCTCCACCTGTACTTCGTCGTGTGAGCTATGAGGATAGCAAACCAGTGATACTTACTGTTGATACTAGTTCGATAGCCATTGGATGGGCAGTAGGACAGGATGATGAAGAAGAGAATCGCTTTGCAGTCAGATTTGGTGCAAAGGTGTTGAGTGAGCGACATAGAAACTATCCTCAAGTGAAGAGAGAGTTATGGGGAGTAGTTACAGCTATGAAAGCTGAAAAGGACTATTTGATTGAGCGCCAGTAATAGTAGAAACAGATTGTTTACCACTATTAGAGATGATTACAAATTGTAACACCCCTGATATTGTTATGCTACGCTGGATTGCTTACATCAAGTCCTTAAATCCTGAGTTTCGACACATAGCGGGGAAGAACAATCCAATAGCTGATATGTTATCTCGTGCGAGTATAAGGATGAGGAGGAGATGATAGAAGATACAGAAGACGTTGGTACTACTGTTTTTTGTAGAGCTCAAGGAGGTGAGAGTGAGCATTCGAAACCGTTCATGGAGGAGTTATATGAAGGAGAATGGATAGACATAGGACGCTATCTAAGCCTGTTCACTAGACAGCCAGGATGGAGTGATGCCCACTTTAAACAAATCAAGAAGAAGGTTTATAACTACTTGCTACAAGGTGGTTATTTGTGAAAACATGCTAAGCAAGGTGGTAAGATGCCACAAAGGGTTGTGTGCAAGGTTGACATGCAAAAGTTACTAATGCAAGAGTTTCATGAGAGCTTGTGGGCAGGACATAGAGGTATTTATGCCACCTTTACAAAGCTGAAGGAGAGATATTGGTGGCGTAACATGTACAGAGATGTAGTTCAATTTGTGGAGACATGCCAAACTTGTCAAGAGTATTCAGAAATTCGGCATCGAGATGAGTTACATCTTACTTATCCACTTGCAATGCATTATAAGTGGGTAGTAGATCTTGTTATTATGCCAGTTGGTATATGGCAGATGCGATACTTAGTTTTGGCACGTGAGGATTTATCCAACCAAGTGGAAGGACGAGCCTTACGGACAAAATCCACAGAGGGAGTCTGCAAATTCTTGTTGGAAGATGTGATTTGTAGATTTGTGTTGGGAAGATCACGGCTGATCGAGGGGAGCTGAACAATGATGAGGCTAAAGCGTTCTTCAAGAGGTGTGGTGTGAAGTTAGCTCTCACCACAGCCTACAATCCGGAGGGTAATGCGAAGAGTGAACGTGGTCATCCTCCTATTGTGAAAGCTATTGTGAAAGCTTGCAAGGGGAGGGCAAGAGAATGGCCAAGATTTCTTCCGTTTGCATTATGGGCTCATCGTTCGACTCATAGTTCAGTTACAGGATATATGCCGGCAGAGTTGATGTAAGGGCAGAAACTTATCATGCCCATTGAGGAGCACATACCCACTTGGAGTGTTCTACCTTGGGAGGATGGTATGTCTACAGAAGATCTTCTTGCTGTCCGAATCCGTCAACTAAAGAGAAGACCTGAAGATGTAGAGATTGCATTGGAGAAGCTGAAAGAGGCGCGCTTGAGAAACAAAGACAGATTCGATAAGCGTCATCGATTAGGCCGAAGGAGATTAAAGAAGGAGATTGGGTATTGGTCTACGATAGTAGCTTGGACAACCAACACAGTGCGCTTAGAAAATTCTCTAAGCGATGGTTTGGCCCGTATGTGGTTCTTGTCGTGCATGACAATGCCACATATTCACTAAGAGAGCTTGATGGGACAGAGCTTAAAGTTCCCATTGCAGGCAAGCGTGTGAAACTCTTCAAGAAACGAGATGAAGGGATAAGCATGGAGGAAGTCGGAGTTGAGTTTGATATCTTGGATGATGACGGAGAAGATTTGGATGACGAAGATATTGCTAACGACAACATCAGTGAAGAAGATGAAGATATAGTGTGATGCCGATCACAACTTGTGAGTGTTGGCGCATACCAGAGGATGCGTAGGTTTAGAAGGGGTGGATGTCGTGTTGTGGTTCGGCTCTTGTGTGAAATTCCTGTGTAACCTATGTTGTGTTTCTTTTCTGTGTTTCGTGAACCGTATCGCGTAACTCGCCGAACGGTGTGATGAGTGCCACGTTTGTGATTATCTGTTTAAGTGATCGCACGGTAGAGGAACGTGCCAAGTCATCGATCTGTGTGCGTTCACTTCAGTGGTCCTTGTCGCTGCAATTGTGTATAAAATGGTGGGTCGAAGGTTCATACGGCATTTTTTCTCAGCGGGTGATTTGTAAGGGTTCTCGGTGGTCTGCATGGAGGAGTGAAGAACTGCAGGAGTGGTGGTTATGGACGGAGGTGTGATACCGGCTCCGGATCTTCCTTTCCCGAATCCATTTCACATCAAGCTTCATTGCATCCACCGCGATCACTTTCGACAGTGGTTTGTTGCATACTTTGGCGATGAATTCATGGGAAGAATGATGGAGTTACAGCTTCCGATGATCCTTCCGATCGTAACATACGGAGAGACTTGGGATATGACGATGTACATTTTGTTGTGAGGAACAATGGATCTCAACTATCCATCGAACGTTCCTTTCAACCTTTGGATCGATGTCCGGTGTCATTGCAGACCGAAGATCAATCATGGGGCTTGGATCGTGAGAAACTTCGGGCAAGAATATTACAATCGAGTGATAGCTTCACCATTTTCTTTTGTCGTACCTTTTATTGTAGAACGTTTCCAGGTTGTAATATTGATGTTGTATTAGTCTGCGACTCACTGGTTTCATTCCGGTTGAGCGCTTCTGTGTAGTTACGGACCACAAAGAATCCTTCGACATGTCTCAAGGATTTTCTGAAGTATTAGAGTCTTGTTGATGTTTTGTGTCTCCTTGGGAGTAAAAATTCGTTCTAGAGGAAAAAGTTGAGTGGAGAAAAGACAAAAGTAAAGATCTTTTTGCTCTTATTGGTCCACTTTTGGACCAATGGTGTTCTAGCTGATCCTCGCAACGTTTCTGTGGTTTCTGGAGGCTTTGGAGGTTCATTCGCGAAACGAAGGATATGGTTGGAGAGCTCTCGACCGAGGCTACAATCTGGGCTGAAGAATCGGTCGATTTCATGGAGGGATGAGCGCATTATGATCGATTGAGTGGAGGGGGGTGAAATTCGTACCTACAGCTACGTTTCTGGTTATTCCAAGTGACTCGCGAAGAGTTTTTAGGAGCTGTCTGTTGGGTTGGAGAGCTGACGACGTGCTGGTCGTTTTGATATCAATTTCATCAGGTTCTTGATCGATTTAGATTCTGAACCGACCGATTGAAGTTGAGAAGTGCAGACGTGACAAGGTAAGAACAGCGAACTGTGATAGTCATGGATAGTTTGCTATTGTTTAAGTTCTGTGTCGAATTTATGAGTGGAACTTTCCAGGATTGAAGCATGTCTTATCAGTAAGATACTTGGGAAGTTTCATCTCAAATGGTCGAGTAGTTTGTTCAGAATCTTGGATCAAATGTACCTAGGTCTGTAAAGCTCTGAAGATAACACAGATTACGGTTTGATCCATATCTGAGAATTGGTTTAAGATTTCGACCTTAAAATTATTCAGGGTAGGAGTGAAGGGTCCAATCAAGCTTCTTGTGAAGTTTGATCATCATTGGTCGACTGGTTTGGGAGGACTGAGGTCTCAAAGTTCGAAGATACTTCTGTTATTAGCAATTTTGGGTTTTTCGGTATCATCTATTGTCATTTTGGTCATTTTCGAGCAATTTGGAGAGGAGTTTGTGCTGAAACTGCCATGCTTGCATACAACTCGACATTGGAGGGTGTGGGGCTGAATTCAGCTCTTGGTGATGAAAGAGAACGGAGTCGTCATGAATCTTAAGCCGCTGTTTGGGTTCTCGGAGCTGCGAGGTATTACCGCTGTTGGTGCTATATTGAGATCTGAGTAGTGCCTTGAAGCATGCATGCTTTACCTTGCTGGAATGCTTGATAGGCTAGGGTGTACAGCAAGTTGTATCGATACTCTATCAAGTTGATTGAGTGATCTTATAGCATCTGCTGGTTGTACTATGAAGTTGTGATAGTTGGATTGATGGGCAGTTAGCATCGCTGGGGAGCTATTTCAGAAGTCATGCTTCCAGTGATATAGAGGAATAACTTCAGTTAGATAGTACAAAGCTGAGTATTTTAGTTAGACTACAAGAGATATGTTTGTAACACGAGTTTATGCAACCTATACGTAACCTTGGGTCGTAGCGAGCTTTAAACTTGAGCCGAGCGGTTACAAGGTCACTCGGCTAGAAGAATAGATAGTGAAACATTTGAGTGGAAAGATTCAGATCGAGATCCAACCTTGTCAATCCACATACCTCTGCACAGCCATATACCCAGTGTATTCCTAGACAAAAAAACACGTTATACGATAGCGGAAGAGGTTGAGCACGATGAATCGAAGGTGGGAGAGCTTGAGAGATTGAGTAGAGGTGACAGAACTCCATAATGTGTTCGTTGGTAGAACTTGAAGAGTGTATAAGTAATATGTCTTGCATGTGGGTGGTAGCTTCTATTCAGCGCATAATCAAAAATCAGAAGTGGAGTTTTGTATAGAACTTGACTTCCGATAGAAGTGATAGAACAGACACAAACCTCGTCAAGCTCTGCAAGGAAGGTGCTATATTTCAATCACTCGCAATCTGATAGTAGGAAGACTTGGCACGCTTGTGGTTAGAGGGGAAGTAAAAGACAATATCGGTTCCATTTAGGATTGATCGATTATAGTGTAAGTGATCGTCCAGAAGCAGCCTTACCCATAGCCATTGTGTGGAGTATTGGAGAAAAACTATTAGGGATCACTGCGGAAGAGTTTGAGAAGTTATCTTCGGATGAACAAGATAGCATTTTCAATGCTGTTTGCAAAAAGAAATGACGATTCAAAATAGGTATGAACACGAAGCAAAATCGGTTTACCGTGTTCAATGTGGAGCAAGAGATAGAGGAGTTAGATGAGTTCGAAGACGTTATAGAAGATCTTGCCACTGCCATGGATAGTGTGACATTTTATCCTTCAGTAGAAAGTGAAATGTCTACAGTGGGCAATACTGAGGAGCTTGTTGAGATAGAGCGTTTACATTATCGGGTACTGGAACTGATTGAAAAATCAGAAGAGACTGAACAGAGCTTAGAAGGTATTGCTCGAGATTTGCATGCTGTAATAGAGCTCAGGCGCCAAGAGAAAAAAGAACAGTTAGAATTAGTAGAGGCATTACGGAAACTGAAAGAGTTGTAGGATGATTGTAAATCGAACCAAGTGTTAATTGTTCATCGATTTTATAATAAAGTTGAATTCAATGCAGTTTTCAGAACTCAAGCATGTGCTTTCGAGGAAAAACTAGTAATCTTTGCTCTCTGTTCATGTCACTTGTCGTGAACATCCTATACAAAACATTATCTAATGGGAGGCGAAACAAATATATTTCGCCCATTCGGTAGGCGAGACATACATGTTTCGCCTCTAGAACATAACCCAATGGGCGAAATAGAGAGTGTTTCATCCACTATATAGATGAAACATAGAGTGTTTCACCTCGTGATGATTACTCGGAGGCGAAACATGATGTTTCGCCCTCTGACGTTGGGGTACACTTTGCAGAGGACGAAACATGATGTTTTGCCCTCTGACGTTAAGTCACGAGGGTACCTTTGCGAGTAGTCCTCGTACCTTTTCGTGTTTCACCTCGTGACAGGGTGAAACATGATGTTTCGCCCTGTCACGAGACGAAACACGAGGTCTGGACGCCCAAACCCTTAATCTTTAAAAAAGCTTTGTAGCGAGTTCTCCGATCGCTTTACAAAATCTCTACATGAAGTGCAAGAAATAAATCAAGTAATTGCTTGTGGTTCATGGAAGTTCTTTATCCCTACGGCATGAAAACTATTCGTCGTCCTCCTAACCTCGATGTCCACCTACTGCTTCTCCCAGACCCAACCAACATGTACCTCAGCCTCCCGATATCCTAAAATTCGAGTATAGTGGAAAAGAATCCAGAATTGCTTGGAGCCGAGTATCGCTGATGTTTACTCGGCTCCGATCAATACTGGATTTTTTTCCAGAAACGCATGTTTCGCGGAGTAGCGAGCTCTTAACCTTGATGTTCACCTACAGCTTCTCCCAAGCCCAGCCATCCTGTACCTCAGCCTCCCGATCCTCTCGATATCCCCAAATTCGAGTATAGTGAAAAAGAATCCAGAATTGCTTAGAGCCGAATATCGATGATGTGTACTCGGCTCTAATCAAAATTGGATTCTGTTTCAGAAACGCATGTTTCGCCAAGTAGATTGAACCGGGAGAAGTTAGTTTTTTGGATAAGTGTAATGCTCCGAGCTTCAGGTTGTGAACATACATACAAGCTTTACATGCATGTGTCGAAACATTTAGGAATGTAACATGTAGGAATGTAAGCAAAGTATTTTGTTTATGATAAGATGATATTTTTATACTTATAATGATTTAAGAAATGGATAATATTACTCACTCAAATGAGCAGAGAACGTTAAGCAACATTTATGATAACGTCCAAGCATAAAATTTTTGCATATCTCTATAGTTTTATCTAAGTAGAGTAAACTTTTGGTGTAAGAGAAAGACTTTTGATTATCATTTTGACATTCTAAAAAGATAGGAGTACCCTTATTCTGCCTTGAGTACAAACCCTCTCTGTAATATTTATAATCCGTCGTTTTTTTTTTGTGTTTTTTTGCTTTCGCTCAAACAACCCTTCACAAGACAAACTAGTAAACTAGTGTAGCTTAGCATGGGATAATGAAAATGAGTATTACAAAATATAATTATTTACAAGATAAAGTTATGGACTTCCTCATATAATATTAATATAGAGTGAATGTCTCATTATATGAAAAATATCATATAATGGATGAACAAAAAAGAGGAATATGTCTCATCGAAGTTTAGGGTAGAGATCCATACAAACTCGATGAGGAACAGATCCCTATACGATATTTATCTCCTCCTGGGTAATATTGGTCCAATAGCTTTTAAGGGCTATAAATGGATCCTGACCAAAAACTTGTGAATATCTGCTCTCTACATAAGTTGGTGTTGCCTCGGGACTAACACCCCAACGAAGAAGTCAAGGCAACAAAAGTGACTTCTAGATACAACTCTCTATCACTATCCATAGTGAAAAGAAAAAAGGGAGGAGGATGTATAGCATTAAAAGGATGATTGGTACAGTTTTTCACTAGACTATCATCCACCAACAATAGGTCTCTCGTGCTCAAGTTGCGATGATGAAGCTCTGCAAAATCTTTCAAGTACAAGTGGTTCCCAAAGGCAGCTTCTCTCACCGTCTTATATTTAAAACACATGTCTTGAGCAAAAACATGACATACCTACAAACGTAAGAAATCTATATTAGAATATATATCTTAGATCAAACATATAACATATAACACAACAAAGATATTGACAAGTTGATCTGAAAATAAGTTCAAAAGAAGAAAAGTTTCATACCTTCGCTCTTGCCACTCCAGGAGGTAAATAATCAGCATCCTCCATAGCACGTAGTAAAATGGTCGTGTTTAACACCGTCCGAGAAGTCCATATGATGACATGAAACTTATCTAGACATATTTCCAAAAACTGCTTCACTCCACGTCTCGCCACGTACCATATAAACGGCTTCGATGTAGTTTCTACTATATATCCTCTCTCACGTGCTGGCATCAACTCATGCTCGATCTTCCCACTAGGACCAAAAGATCATTCAAATCAAGGATTAAGGTCTTCCGTCGATTTGCAGTAGGTGCAACTAGATGAGGATAGAACTCTTTTGCCGCTCGTATCATGCTCAATTCCTCTTTCACTATCATGACTTGATAGTTCATATGCTCGAGTTCAACACTTTTGGACTTACGCTCTTCGTCCTTCCTTTTTATGGCTTCATGGAGTTGATTCATTCTCGCTATGAGAATAGCTTCCTCATCTGCAGATATACAAAAAAAGCTAAATATGTCTCAATACATATAATAAAGCAAAACTAAACTATAACTAAATAAACAAGTTGAAAAGTTTCAAAATAAAAGTAAACTCGAACTAAACCAAATTAAACTATCAACAGTTTACATGACGAAGGAGGAACATGATGCGAAGATTGAGGATCTTGCCGAGGAGAGAAAGACTGCACAGTAGGATCTGGAAGCACCACATGGCTTTATCATAACAAAGAAGAAAACCCTAAATTTAAAAACTCTTACTTGATGATGGAATAACATGCTGCGAAGACTGTGGGTCTTGACCATGAGTAGAAGACTCCGCTCGAGCTGAAACCACCAAAGTAAAATGTGAGTTAAAACACTAAGTATTCAAGAATAATCGTTGGAAAGTAAGTAAAAGAAACCTAAGACAATACTCTCACAAGAAATAAACGTCTTACTCAATGATGGCTGATGTTGCCGAGAAGAATCCACTCGTCCTCCCTCGGGAAGTATACCCATGTGGATCATGAGGTGAGTCAAGATCATACCTACCCATGTCTCTGAATGTCTCACTAATCTCTCCTTGCTCATATGTTTTTTGATAGAAGAAATCTCCGTATTTAAAGAATCTAAAATGAATTCAGTCCAATCGTAATCCTCTCTTCTTTATTTTTGTCTTGACGTATAGAGCTAAATGATCATGTACTTCTCTTGGCCGTCGCCGAGCCAGAAAGAGACAATTGATAAGTTGGAAAACGGGTCTCCACTCCGGATACTCACTTATCCACAATAAATATCTTTTTTCCTTCTCATCTTTTTGAAGAAACCAATCATCTATCATGCTCCTCTTGACATTATGAGGACGAGGGATGATTGTTCCCATAGGTAAAATAAGTGACTCACGTATAACCGACTCATCCAACACTATCTCGTGTCCTTGTACAATAGCACGATGATTTCTCTCATCGTATGACTGGATGAACTCTATACAAAATGGAACCTGTAAAATAAACAACCTAATCATATAAAAAAATTGCAAATAAAATTAAGAAGAAAAAACAACCTCAATGATATAAAAGATTTACAAATGAACAGAAGTTATGGAAATAACATCTCTCCTATAAAGGATACAAATAAAATAGAGGACATGCATCCATGCATCCAAACAAGTTACAGAAGAAAGACTGCTTACATCCGGAGGAGGAAAGTCAAAAGAAAAAGCAACGACTAATCCTAGTCGGTCGAGAGCTTCTTCCTCCACTCCGAGCAATGAATTCTCCACTTCATCTTTCAAAACCCAACACCACTTCAAATGATATTTCTCGTCCTCTTCGTGAGAATAGTGTAAAGCTTGTTGGGAAGCTTATATCGCCTTCCATATCATAGTGTAAGTACAAAGATTTTGAATTTATGCTCGAAACTGACATGAACTGTACTAAAGACTAAATGTGAATCTTTTGTATCTGGGTCTCGACATAGAAACCAAAATCTAAGCCGACATGTCTCATCCAGGGGTATCTCAAATAACTACGATTACTAATGCACCATAATTATAAAGATTCAGTTACACTCATACCACTTCACTCAACTCTATAACTCGTACGATCACATATTTCCTCGTGATCGTACGAAAGAATATGTGAAACTTTACGTTCCTCTTGTCAAGCTCCCTTGCAAAGCTCTCTCTTGCATCTCTCTATCTAGCTCTAATACCATGTTGATAAAGCAATAGTTAGGTTCTTGCAGAAACTCACACACAGCTGAAGCTGTGAAAATGAGATTAGACAAATGAGTGTCATTATCTCTAGAGATCGAGGTCATTGGGGGTGTCTTAGTGAAAGAACAGGGGAACAAGTGAGAGTCACAACGCAGGTACACAAGAGGGAGGTAAGGAACTGAGGTAGGAACTAAACAGTCATAAGGACAGATACTGACTACGTAAAGAATTGAACATACACACATAGAACGAACGTGAACTTAAATATTATTCTTCAACAAGAAGTGTACTTGTTATCACATCCATCGACATAAATGATTAACATACTATTCCAAAAGATTTTCGCATGATGTTAAAAAAGCAAAGAACGATGAAGGATCACATGAGACTTAGATATTGCTTCTTTAAGTCTCATAAAGATAAGCTATAGAAACAGTTAACTACACTTGCAATGAAATTCTAAAGCAATGCGTAAGTCATTTATCCGGATCTAATTCATTCTTTTTCCGTTTTAGGTTTCACAGCTATTCCTTTCTCTTTCTCTCCTCTTAAGGTCGCTCAATAAGGAAAAATGTATTACATGACAAAATATCTTTTCTTCTTTCTCTTTTTCCTAATCGACATGTAGCTATGCTCACAAAAAACAATAAAGGTCAGTCCGTGTCACGAGTTCAACTCCGCGTTTTACTCTTGGTTTTTTTATTTTTTCTTTGAGGAACTTTGAAGATTTATTGACAGAATTTATCCTCGCAAGAAAGTTTTATTAACAAAATCCTTTACAGTTTAACCACTAAATTTCTTCTTGCGCAGATAGTGAACCCACATAAATAAGGTCCTGCTGATTACCAATACTGTTTCTAGAAGAATCGGGTTTAAATGAAAACTATTTTAGAGATTTACACCATATGATATATCACAACTAATTATTGAGTATCCATTCAGAAATAACGAAACAAAGCATTTGTGATTTCTTGGAACCAAATATCTTCTTCTCTCTATCCTAAATTACAAGGAGAGAAAAAAGAAATATTCCACTTTTTTCTTCTATATCTGCAATGGGGTTTAACTGAAAAACTAACAACACATTTCCCATGATATTATTACTAATAATTGTGAAGGATTTAACCAATGCTGACTCTAATATCTTTTTATCAATGACAAAGAAGTGACAACGGCTGCTAGGTGGACTTTAGTGCAACACATGACATCTCCATGAGGGTCGCATACAACAAAACCTTTGACGTCGTCTACGTACGTTCAAACTGACGGTCGGCTGGCAAGGGCGCTCGTTATCAGCAGTATCGACGACTGAGGGTCGGTTGGCAAGGGCGCTCTGTAACGCTGTCTACAGCAGTATCTCGTCCATAGTACATAGTAATGAACGAGATCATCACCTGCCATTCGTGACTCACGGTGGTTGGGTTTCGTTTGGCTCGGAAAAGTCTGAACGTTGTATTCCACAAGACGAACAAAATATGAAACCCAGTTTGAAACCTAATTTAGTGAGCTTCAGGAGCTAAACCTTGAATGAACACTCATTCCATTTAGACGACTCACGCATCTAAAATCTCTGAAGATTTTGAACATTCGAGATCATAGACGTTTTACGTCATCTAAAACCTGTAACGTCTGGACATTGTCTGAAATGCAAAGTGAACCTCCATTGGCTGGAAGTAGCTCCATTTTTCCTCTCACTGCTGCTGCATTATCGTCATCTCTGCGTAGTCTGCAGACTGAACTGTTGCTGATTGATTGTGTTGGGGACTCACCGATACCTTGAACAGTGAGTCAATCGAGCGGGAGGCTAAAAGATGGACGCTCAACCTCTACGCTCCTGAAGCTCGTTTCAGATTGATTGCTTTACTGCACTCGGGATAACTAGCAATACCCAGTCATTGATGATTTCAAACGTTCAAAGTACTAACAGATTCTAGATGCGTAAGGTGTCTCAACGGACAATGTCCAGTCGTTACAGCTGTTAGAGGCCTAAAACGTCTATCATCTCAAATGTTAAAATACAAACTATAGGTATAAATGCTTAACAAGATATTGTCTTATCACAATCTCTGTCTATTGTTAGTAGCACTGTTGGTAGCACATTTTATATCGTGGAGGGTATTCGTACGACATTAGCCAGCATTGTTGAATGTGAAAGAAGAGTGGTCAGTATTTAGTCGTGCAGAGTATCGTGAAAGGTATTCGTTGACATTAGCCAGCATTGTTGAATGTGAAAGAAGAGTGGTCGGTATTTCGTCGTGCAGAGTTTGTGTACTTAGGAAGTGGTATCGAGTGTGAAATTCAGCAGATTGAGCGGTTCGAACGACGGTATCGAGCACGTAGTTCAGCAGATTAGCGGTTCGAACGACTCATTTCGATTTTAGCACTCTGTGATCTGGATTTATAGTTTGAGGCAGCTATATATTAGTACTGTGAGGACCTCGGACAACATCGGGTTAACATGACTTCTCTGGGTTCTCTGGCTGCATCCGCAGCAAAACTGTGGTTGGTCGTATTCAGCATAGCTGAGTTCGTGAGTTTCACTGTATGTCCCCTAAGAGGCGTAGACGACAGTGATGAAGAGTTGGTGTATGTTCCCCGCCAAGCAAAATCTACGATGCAATGGAAAGCAAAGGCGAAAGTGATAACGACGAGATCGCTTTCCAAGTCAGAGTCGGAGATCGAGGAAGAAGAAGATCATTGTGAAGTTATCCATGAGAGAGAATACGGAAATCCCGTCCATGACGGAGGAGATACTCAGTCATCGACAGACATGAGTTATCTAGTTCCTTTTTCTCAAGCAAAGGAGGAGATATCAATTGACAGGAAGCTTACAGATTTAGCTGTAAATCCTCTACCCTCTTTGGAACTTAATCACTATCCGATCCTTCCAGCCGGCAATGAGGAATTGGAGGAGAAATACACTGAGAACACAGATATTTCAGAGGAGTCCACGGTGAAGAAAGACCTTTCCAGCATCAATTTACGAATCGATAGGCGTTACGATGCCAGAACTGAAGATTGTACGATATTCGACATCCTCAAATTTTGCTGTATTCTCCTGCTAGAAGGTCTCCTACTTTTGAGAGTCGTGGTTATGCAGATGTTACATTGTTACATTATGGAGGTGGAACATGTAGCGAAAACGATAGGGAATTTGGTTTGCTGGAGAATACTCAGCAAGTTGAAAATTATAGTTCTTTCAGATTATGTTAAATGAATACATGTTTCCCATTCTCATTGAATTTTTCAATCGATGTTCATATCAAGCTGGGAGTTGATTCAAGCTTTTACTGATCTCGAAATCTTGTGGGAATCATGTGGATGTATGTTGGGAGTTGGAGAATCTCTGCTTGATTTATGTTCCCTTGCACAAACGATAGCTGGAAGGTGATTCCTTCTGTCTAAAGCGTTTCTCCATTACAAAATCAACCATCATTTTGGACATCGTTTCTATCCCATTTGTTCTTACGGTCCTCCGCTGAGCAAGTTGATTTCTGGGAGTTGGTCCCCTGGAGGTTAGCGCCGTGGTCAGTTACCTCATGCGAACCAGACAACGCTTTCAAAAGAACTTTCTGAGACTGAAATGTGCTCAGTTTGAAGGTCTTTCAGCACAGGATCTGGAGCTGACTGCTGCTCTTAAGTTCGAGTACCTTTCTGATGCTCCCGGCTGCTGGGGACTGGAAACGTGTCTCTAAGTAAGTAAGACTGAAACACTTTATGGACGCCCAAAGATCAGAGCTTCAGTCCTTACAGCGTATGCTTATCTGAAATTCCTGCTACGGTAACCGTACAATTGCACTTGCTTCCCAGAAGCTTGCAGTTACGACCATGAAGTTTCTTGATACTTGGAAGATTGGGCTAACGAATATGACTCAATTGAGATTAGAATGGTGATTCGTTTGTGCGGTAGAAGACTGTTGGGTTTGTTGCTGGAGGTTGATTACCCCTTCTCTTCATGCTCGGAGTGGTTCCTGCAGCATCCAGCAGGCAGTTTAATTTCTGTCTTGACGGTTATGTTTGTAGTTAGACGGGATATTCTAAGGAGCAACAGAAGGCTTGTTGCTTGGAGCCAAATTCGACTACTTGCAATCTGCTTTCTTGAGAGAAACATTGAAGGACCACTTATCGGTACAGATCGTTGGTTGACAGGACCACTTATCAGTACAGTTCGTTGGTTTTATTTTACACCCTTGACACCTCCGGGAGAACTGAGCTTCTTCTCAGTGAAATGAACCTGCTTAGATAGATAGCTATGCCCATGTACGGTGATGGATCTTGTTGTAGCCTTCTGAAATGCATTAGATCGTTTAGTATGATGCTGAAAAGTTTGGTTAATGATTAGTAAACTTATTGTCCAATGTTCTCATAAGCTATGCATTTGACGGAAGGCTTTTTCTTCCTAAAAGCGAAGAAGGGAAGCCTTGCCTTTAATGGGGTATGGTTGGTAGAATCTCCTTACGACCTGCAAGTGTATGTGAACTAGATCAACGCAGTTAGCTGAACTGCAGATGTGCATAATATATATGCACGACTGCAGTACGATGTACAACGTCTTGCAATAGATGCAAGCAGCATATACGGTCCGGCCGTATCATTTTCTGTCCGCGTTGAAGAGATTGTTTACTCTCATCACTTCTGTAGTTTCCTCAACAGGAATTTTGATCATGAACCTCCTCCACAGTAAAAAGCAATTGCTAGAATAGGGTTGCTTTATTCCTTTTGTTTGAATCTATTCCTTGCAGAAATGGAAGTCTTGACGAAATGATCAAGAAGGAAGGGTTTCGTCAGAAAACGTTGAACGTTGAGTTGAAGTGCCTTTTGCAGCCGGACTCTAGACACTTCAGAAGGTACTGCACGGGAAGAGTTTTGAACAGATCGAAACTCTGAGATGGACTTGCCTATCTGGAGACTGGAAAGCTGCCAACAAGGTGTACCACGGTACGAAGCTGAGCTATCCTCAGCAGGATCACAGCGAATGCTACTTCGTTACATCCTAATCAATCCTAATGGGGCTTTTACCTCGAACTCAAGAGAAGTTTTCCTGTTGATGAGGCCTGACTTGCTGTTGAGGCTTAGTTAAGGTCCGGCTTATACACTTACATCCTATGGGAGGTGGATCTTGTTTCTGCCCGGCCCTTCTGTCTTGGCACTTTAGGCAAATTAATAGATTTACTTAGTGCAGAGTTCTCGGCTATTGAGGCAATTAAGACTAGTACATGATCCTGACTTGCCCATTTCTGGCTAGCTTACCAAGGTCGTTTACTTTTTGAGGTTCTAGACACATGACATATCTTGCGGAATCGATACTCAAGTCTCATCTCACAGAGAGCATTGAGAAAAGTTCCATAAGGCATAAGTACATCCCTTCGCATTCAATACTGCTGTAGGAGTTTCACGCATTGAATTGATCCATTGTGTACAGGAAATGACATATTCTCAGTACGATTTCATTTCGTAATCTCATTCCTGTCTGGTCAAGCCGGTGGGTTTCTAAGATTGTTATTGTTTATCTGACCAAATCTTCTATCGAGAATCTCAATAAAGGATATATCGTTGCCAGCATCGAGAGCTGCTGTTGGGAAAATGGTTTGGAAGAGATTCCGTGCAGATCTCTCGGTGTTTCTCATGCAAGTTACTTTAGAGGTAGGTATTGCGGAGTGGAAACAGGGGCGTGGAGTAGCACGAGTTCGGTCTCATGGTTGTTCTATTATCGGGTGTACCTAATAAGTTACAAATGGTCGGTCTTACTAAACATTATGAACTTCAGAACTGTATGTGGTTAGGAGGAACCTGAATGATCGTCCTGGACTATGTGGAAATCTGCATCTACCCATATTCTTCAGGACTGATCGATCACTGAGCATGAGCATGGTCACGCAGGAGCCAGTTTCTCAGGAATTTGCTCTTCTCTACTTGATGATGAAGA
This sequence comes from Asterella californica, assembly GCA_036924285.1. Classification (NCBI taxonomy): domain Eukaryota; kingdom Viridiplantae; phylum Streptophyta; class Marchantiopsida; order Marchantiales; family Aytoniaceae; genus Asterella; species Asterella californica. The sequence goes on from JAYKYS010000013.1 coordinate 4,484,604, forward strand.
AAACTCTGGTGCCTTTGGCTTGCAACTACAAATGTATAAAACTACCCCTCTTCTATAAAAATTTACATATATATGTAACAATCACAGCAAGATGCTTTAAATGGATATCTTAAAAGGATTTCTTAGTCAGTTGGTTCGGTTCTTTCACTCCTAATTCAGATCACATCCGTCGAGTGTAGGACGTCTTGCGTGGCTTCAAAATGTGGATGCTACCTGGATGATGTTGACTACTTCGTTCTGTAGAATTTTGGTCATTTCAAAAGTGAAGAAAATGTAAGCAAGCAACTTTCCTTCGCCTTATTGACACTGTGAGTAACCGAAACTGATGTACTGAGCAACTTTCCTTTCGCCTTATTTGAAATTGTAAGTAAGCGGAACTGATGGAATGTGTTTGATCGCCATTGTAAGGATATCCTAATGAAGATGTTTTACAGTTCGTACTCGATTTCACTGTACTTCATAATCTCTTAGTGCACGAAAAGCATTATATCCTTACTTGTATTCTTCTCTACTTGACCTAAATCTTCTTCATGATTTCTTGGGTAATTTACTTGATTAACACCCCTGAAACCTACTTCTCACTTGTCCCCCCCCCCTCCCCCTCCCCACTTCACTCGTGGGATCTGGGCGGTCCAGGGAGGCTTGAGGTAAAGTATCGATTCCGCAAGATATGTCATGTGTCTAGGACCTCAACAAGTAAGCGATCTTGGTAAGCTAGCCAAAAATGGGCAGGTCAGGATCAAGTACTAGTCTTAATTGCCTCTATATCCGACAACTCTGCACTAAGTAAATCTATTAATTTTCCTAAAGTGCCAAGACAGAAGGGACAGAAACAAGATCCACCTCCCAGAGGATGTAAGTGTATAAGCTGCACCTTAAGTGAGGCTCAACAGCAAGTCAGGCCTCATCAAAAAGCTCTCTAGAACGGAGTCCGAGGCAAAAGCCCCATACTGATTAGGATGCAACGAAGTAGCATTCCCCGTGATCCTGCTGAGGATAGCCCAGTTCGTACCGTGGTACAGCTTGTTGGGCAACTTTCCAGTCTCCAGATAGGCAAGTCCATCTCAGCGTTTTCGATCTGTTCATACTCTTCCCGTGCAGTACCTTCTCAAGTGTCTTGAGTGGGTCTCTCCCCATCCGGCTGCAAACGGCACTTCAACTCAACAACGTTCAAAGTTTTTTGCTGAAACCCTTCTTTCTTGATCATTTTGTAAAGATTTCCATTCCTGCAAAGAATAGATTCAGGCAAAAGGAATGAAGCTCTGTAAACAACCCTATTCTGGGAATTCTTTTACTGTGGAGGTTCCTGACCAAATTCTTGTTCAAGGGAAAACTAGTGATGAGAGTAAACATTCTACGCCCATGTTCGGTGATGGATCTTGATGTAGCCTTCTGAAATGCATTAGATCGTTTAGTATGATGCTGAAGAGTTTGGTCAAGGGTGTAAGAAGTTTAGTAAGAAGCTCAGTTCTCCTGGAGGTGTCAAGGGTGTAAATGTAAACAACTAATAAGTACTGATAAGTGGTCCTTTCAACCAACGATTTGAACCGATAAGTGGTCCTGTCAATCCGTCCAATGTTTCTCTCAAGAAAGCAGATTGCAAGTAGTCAAATCTGGCTCCAAGAAGCAACCCTTCTGTTGCTCCTTAGAATTAATATCCCGTCTAACTACAAACATAACCGTCAAGACAGAAATTAAACTGCCTGCTGGATGCTGGAAGTACTCCGAGCATGAAGAGAAGGGGTAATCAACCTCCAGCAACAAACCCAACAGTCTTCTACCGCACAAACGCATCACCCATTCTAATCTCAACTAAGTCAATATATTCGTTAGCCCAATCTTCCATGTATCAAGAAACTTCGTGGTCGTAACTGCAAGCTTCTGGGCTTCTGGACTTCTGCAAAGTAAGTGGAATTGTACGGTTACCGTAGCAGGAATTTCAGATAAGCATATCGCTGTAAGGACTGAAGCTCTGATCTTTGGACGTCCATAAAGTGTTTCAATCTGACTTATAATAATAGCGTTGGACTTGGAGACAAGTTTCCAGTCCCCAGCAACTGGGAGCATCAGAAAGGTACTCAGAGTTAAGAGCAGCGGTCAGCTGCAGATCCTGTGCTGAAAGGCATTCAAACTGAGCACATTTCAATCTCAGGAACTTTTGAAAGCGTTGTCAGGTTCGCATGAGGTAACTGACCACTGCGCTAACCTCCAGGGGACCTACCTCCCAGAAATCAACTTGCTCAGCGAGGACCATAAGAATAAATGGGACAGAAACGATGTCCAGACTGATGGTTGATTTTGTAACTGAGGAACTTTTTACACAGAAGAAATCACCTTCCACCTATCGTTTGTGCAAGGGAACATAAATCAAGCAGAGATTCTCCAACTTCCAAAGTACTGATCCACACAAGATTTCGAGATCCGTACAAGCTTGAATCAACTCCCAGCTTGATATGAACATCGATTGCAAAGAAATGGAATTTGCGACTAGGAAAGATTTATAGTGACGAAAGGTAAAAACTTTTAATACGAATGCGAAACATGTATTCATTTAACATACTCTGGAAGAACTAGAATTTTGAAGTTGCGGAGTATTCTCCAGCAAACCAAATTCCCTATCGTTTTCGCTACATGTTCCACCTCCATAATGTAACAATGTAATATTTGTATAACCACGACTCTCACAAGTAGGAGACCTTCTAGCAGGATAATACAGCATAATTTGAGGATATCGAATATCGTACAATCGTCAGTTCTGGCATCGTACCGCCTATCGATTCGTAAATTGATGCTGAAAAGGTCTTTCTTCACCGTGGACTCCTCTGAAATATCTGTGTTCTCAGTGTATTTCTGCTCCAATTCTTCATTGCCCGCTGGAATGATCGGATAGAGATTAAGTTCCAAAGAGGGTAAAGGATTTACAGCTAAATATGTAAGCTTCCTGTCAAAAAGGAACTAGATAACTCATGTCTGTCGACGACTGAGTATCTCCTCCGTCATGGACGGGATTTCCGTATTCTCTCTTGCGGATAACTTCACAATGATCTTTTCTTCCTCAATCTCAGACTCCGACTTGGAAAGCGATCTCGTCGTTATCACTTTCGCCTTTGCTTTACATTGCATCGTAGATTTTGCTTGGCGGGGAACATACACCAACTCTTCATCACTATCGTCTACGCCTCTTAGGGGACATACAGTGAAACTCACGAACTCAGCTATTCTGAATACTACCGACCACAGTTTTGCTGCGGATGCAGCAAGAGAACCCACAGAAGCCATGTTAACACGCTGTTCTCCGGGGTCCCTCACGATATATAGTTGCCTCAAACTATAAATCCAGATCACTGAGTGCTAAAACCGGAATGAGTTATCCAACCTGTCAATCTGCTTAACTTCGTGCTTGATACTGTCGTTCAAACCGCTCAATCTGCTTAACTTCGCGCTCTTTACCGTCGTTCGAACCGCTTAATCTGCTGAATCAACACTCGATACCGCTCCCTAAGTACTCCAACTCTGCACGAACGAAATTCTCACCACTCTTCTTTCACATTCAAGAATGCTGGCTAATGTCTTGCGAATACCCTCCACGATATAAAACGTGCTACCAACAATAGACAGAGCTTGTGATAAGACAATATCTTATTAAGCATTTATACCTCTAGTTTGTGTTTGAACATTTGAGATGATAGACGTTTTAGGCATCTAACAGCTGTAACGACTGGACATTGTCCGTTGAGGCAACTTACGCATCTAAAATCTGTTAGTACTTTGAACCTTTGAAATCATCAACGACTGGGTATTGCTAGTTATCCCGAGTGCAAAAGGAGGCTTCAGGAGCGTGGAGGTTGAGCGTCCATCTTTTAGCCTCCCGCTCGATTGACTCACTGTTCAAGGTATCGATGAGTGCACAGTCCCCAGCACGATCAGTCAGCAACAGTTCAGTCTGCAGACTCCGCAGAGATGACGATGATGCAACACCAGTATGAGAGTAAAAATGGAGCTTCTTGCAGCCATGTTCACATTGCATGTCTGGACATTGTCCAGACGTTACAGGCTTTAGATGCGTAAAACGTCTATGATCTTGAATGTTCTCGAGAAACTAACAAAATGGACAATTTCCAGTCGTTACGGCTTTTAATGCGTAAAACATCTATAATCTCAGAGTTCAAAATCGTTATAGAGTTTAGGCGCGTAAGGCGTCTAAACGGAATGAGACTTGTTTCAGGGTTTAGCTCCTGAAGCTCACTAAATTATGGTTTCAAATTGGGTTTCTTACTTTGTTCGTCTTCTGGAATACAACGTTCAGACTTTTCCGAGCCAAACGAAACCCAACCACCGTGAGTCACGAATGGCCGGTGATGATCTCGTTCATTACTATGTACTATGGACGAGATACTGCTGTAGACAGCGTTACAGAGCGCCCTTGCCAACCGACCCTCAGTCGTCGATACTGCTGATAACGAGCGCCCTTGCCAGCCGACCGTCAGTTTGAACGTACGTAGACGACGTCAAAGGTTTTGTTGTATGCGACCCCAGCGATTTACTTGATCGGACCCCAGAACGAATCGCGTACTTGATCAGACCCCTCTTATAATTCTCTTCTTGATCGGACCCCCAACCTGCAACAGCCCGTAAAACAAGTAACTGTGCCATGTTAGAGTACAGCTCGGATTGTACATGTCATGCTTACAACTGAAGTGTCTGAAGTGTTTTGGAAAATTTGAACGACAGCATACTGATAACACAGTGAATCAATTTTCCTCTCTATTCGACGAGAGGTAGACATTCGTCGACTGATACTTCGGAAGAGAACAGAGTGTGACAGGATCTAGTTAGGAAGTGAGTGCAGACACTTAAACGATGGAGGATGTGCAATCTCCTTGTACCAAGAGGAGAGATGTCTAGATGGATTATATTTTGAGGATATTGACAGACACGAGTTTACGATGGATGCGAGGACCGATGATGAAAGAGACTTGAGCATACTAGATCAATGACGGCGACAAATGTCACAAGTTCGAGTTGATGACCGCGTGTTGCAAGGAAGAACATTAGAGTCATTGCGTGATGTTGCAGACAGATTGAAGTTGGGAGCGGAATTCTCATCCTTCAAAGATTTTGATTTTGCTGTTGATAGCTGGTGTTTCCTTCACAGTAGAGCAAGCCAAAAGGCAAAATCGAAAGAGAATTATAAGCTGCGGACGTGCAGATGGGGTGGCAACGCGCGCTGCCGCAAAAGTGTCGAACAGAGAGGAGAGATAAATAGAGCAACGGAAGGAGATTTTTGCAGTATTCAACCACGTAGCTTTCATGAGTTCTCTCAGAGACAAAGACAACGCCGACGACGAGATGATCAAGAAGCAAGCTCAGTCACACCAACAGCAGATCAAAGGGTGCCGAAAAATGATGGCTGTGGAGAGAAATTACGGTATTTGAGTGCGGGAAGAACCATCTTTTATGGAGGAGGTTTGATCGTCAGAGAGGTGTTAAATCATTGCAAATGGAGAATTAGAGCACAAAGAGGAAAGTTCAATGCGAAAATCACTGTCACAGTTTGCAATCTAGAACATACTTGCCCGGCACACATGGTTTATTGGCGTGGTCTTGCATCAAATTCAAAGTTTCTTGCTATAGTTCTGTGTAATAGAGTGGCGATTGATCCGCATACACCTATTCGTAACTTGATGGAAGAAATCCAAACATCTTTCAACAAGCGAGCACCTTATAACCAAGTGTGGAGAGGTAGAGAATATTCGCGTGACAGGTTAGAAGGTAACCAAGCCGTCTCGTTTCACTACATTCCATCAGTGTGTAGAAGGCTTAAAGATGTGGATCCTGAGTGTGTAGTAGATTGGGGAACATGGGAGAATCACCCAACTGTTTTCAGTAGGTTCTTTGTATGTCCAAGTGCCACCCGCAACGCATATAGGTTTTGTCAGAGAGTGATCTGCTTAGATGCTTGTCACAGTAAGAGCCGAAAATTTCCATCTCAGATTTTTCTAGCCATTATGCTTGATGACGCAAACGAAGCTATCATCCTGGCATTTGCAGTAGCTTCAAGAGAAGATACCTCGAATTGGACGTGGTTCTGTGGTCTACTGCATGAGTCGATAGATGGGATTTATCACCCCAAACTGTTATAATCAGTGATCGACAAAAAGGTCTTGGAAAAGCCGTTGTTGAAATATTTCCTGACACAAAACATGCGCATTGTGCATATTCGCACCAACGTGCGCACACGCTTTGGAAAGGATGCTGAGCAGCCGTTCTTAGCATATCTTTATGCCAGAACTCGTGAAATGTAAGTTCTTCAAATTTCTTATCGTTATGTTTCAAATTGATTTCTTATCTGCTATCGTTCTATTTGCACGAACCATTTATGCTTCACTAATGTGGTTACTAATTGGGTTCATTATGTACGAATGCAGGTACAACAGTGTCTTGAGCAAGCTGGCTGATTTCGGAGAAAGAGACAAACAGCTAGGAGAATACTTACGAGATTTTGATCCAGCGAGATATAGTAGGTGTGCCTTTCCTTTACCACGTTATGGCAAGGTTACTTCTAATGTTACCGAGAGCATGAACAATGCTCTCTGACAAATCCGATGGAATGCACCTCTTAAGATTCTACTCGATCTTTGATATTATAGTATGCAGCAATTTACGAAGCGAAGGACACAGCTTCATCACGAGACAAATTTGTTAACGAAATTTGCGAGACTCAGGTTTAATGAGAATGAGCAGGCTGCTGAGGGTTTCCTCTGTCAAATATCGAACCAAACCGAGGCCACGGTTCGTTGTCATAGAACTGGAAAGAGTTATGTTGTGAAACATTATGTAAACGGTAGAGGTACATGCACCTGTTTGGAGTATCAAGAAATGGCTTGGTCATGTGGTCACGTGATAGCATTCGACAGAGAGCTTGGAGAGAGTCTAGTTACACTGAGTAGACTCAATTTAGTACAGTTCTAGTCTTATTTCAGTTCATGGTCATTCATTTCTGCCTACTATGACAACTGATGACTTAGAACCAGTGTGGACTTGTGGACCACCTCCTACAGCTAAGCGTATCGGGAGACACATAGTAGTGAGGATAGATAATAATACTCAGTTCTCACAAGCGAGTGCTACCGCTGCAGCTGAAGCAACTGGTGATGCTGACGAGAACGTGGCTGAAGATGGAGAAGCAAATTCTACTGACGGAGTCACTATTGAGAACATTTTCCCTTTACATGACATGCCGGCGAATCATTTTCCAAGTTCAGATTTTGCTCATCGAAGGAGAAGAGTAGTTTCAGTGACTGATCCTTCACCATCTGACCAATTAGGATCACAATCACGATCTAGTTTAAGGAGTTGCAGTAGGTGCAAGCAACAAGGACATAACAGACGGACTTGTCCTAGACAACAAGTAGTTAATGAACCCATTGCTTCTCTTCCAGTGGAGGACGAGATGTTAGTTGAGGATGAGAACGAGGTAATCTTCACTGCATCTAGTGGTGATGAAGATGAGGATGAGGTGTAAGTAGTTGAAGTTTTGTGTAGTTTCAAGTAGAGCGTAAGAGTCCTGGAACTCAAGGTCAGATCGCTTCAAAACAAGAGTTATTGTTTGACGATTAACGACGTAACGATGTTGGACGATTATTTTAACGATGGACATTGACACATGTTTCTGGTATGCATCATCTCATGTTTTTGAAAGCATTATCGAGTCGCAGTTTACCTCCACATTTACGTAGGTCATAGTCAGCATTGCTTTTCTGTTTTGCATTTTCAAATCTCTAAACTCCATAATTTCTTAGCACGAGTTAGTGGTGGGAGCTTTCCAGATCGGCTTGAAAGCCAAGCCCTACCCACTCTTATCAAAAATTAGCAGCGTCATGCAAGATCAAGATCACACTGAAACTCCCAAGGATATACATAAAATGTTACAAAGTTTATCATAGCTCTACGAGAATCAAAAAATATACCAAAACAATGAACATCAGCGGAAAGTTAGTTACCGAGCTATTTGGTATGTGCCTCTTGGACATATCCCCTCGTTGATGAATTTTTAAGGAGGAGAGAGAGTTCGTGGATAGGCATAGTAGAGGAGGACAGGAGAGAGTGAAGGGAAAGGAGAGGTGAGAGTGAAGCGAGAGGAGAGAGAGTTTAGAGAGAGAGGGAGGAGAGGAGAGAGTTAAGGGAGAGGAGAGGAGAGAGAGGAGAGGAGAGAGTTCAGGGAGAGGAGAGGTTTAAGAGTTCAGGGAGAGGCGAGTTCAAGGAGAGGCGAAGAGATTGCGAAGAGAGGAGAGAGTGAAGATGAGAGTGCAACGTGTGTGTGCAGCGTGTGTAGAGTGTAAAAGATTTGTTAATTCTTAAGTTGTTTTAAAATCTAAGTTACTATTCTGAGCGATTTAATCGCTGTGATGAGAACTCGAGGAGTTGGCCGAGGTCGAGGTCGAGGTCGAGGTCGAGGCGATGGGAGAGGACGAGGTCGAGGCTGCGATGGAGTCCCGAGAGAGAGGAGAGTACGAAGAGAAGAATCCTGTAAGATACGCATCCATGTCTTCATTTGAATGAGTGTTGTATTTTTTATTAGGGTTAGCGAAACATTCTGTTTCGATGTGATATGCTTGTTAAGGTAGGCGAAACAGAATGTTTTGATGTAGAAAACTTGTTAGGGTTAGCGAAACATATTGTTTCGTCATTTTCTTGTTATTCATAGTGGACGAAACATATATGTTTCGTCTCTCTGGGAACGGGTATCCCTTCCCCCGATTAATACAATGGGCGAAACATCGATGTTTCGTCTCTCCAGGAAGGGGTATCCCTTCCTCGATTAATACAGTGGGTGAAACATAAATGTTTCGCCTCTCTGAGAAGGGGTACCCCTTCTCCGATTAATACAGTGGATGAGACATCGATGTTTCGTCCATTGGAGAGATAAAACCTATATATTTCGTCTCTCCAGGAAGGAGAACCCTTCCTCGATTAATATAGTGGACGAAACATCGATGTTTCACCTTTCTGGGAAGTGGTACCCTTCTCCGATTAATACAGTGGGCGAAACATTGATGTTTCGCTCACTGTGAGATGTGAGAGACGAAACATCGATGTTTCACCTCTCTGGGAAGGGGTACCTCTTCCTCGATTATCACAATGGGCGAAACATATATGTTTCGTCTCTCTAGGAAGGGATACCCCTTCCTCGATTAATACAGTGGGCGAAACATATATGTTTCGTCTCTCTCGGAAGGGGTACCCTTCCCCGATTAATACAGTGGAAGAAACATGGATGTTTCGCTCACTGTGAGATGTGAGAGAACGAAACATCGATGTTTCATCTTTCTGGGAAGGGGTACCCCTTCCTTGATTATCACAGTGGACGAAACATTGATGTTTCATCCATTGGAGAGGTGAAACATATATATTTCGTCTCTCTGAGAAGGGGTACCTCTTCTCCGATTAATACAGTGGACGAAACATTGATGTTTCACTCACTATGAGATGTGAGAGACGAAACATCGATGTTTCACCTCTCTGGGAAGGGATACTCCTTCTCCGATTATCACAGTGGGCGAAACATCGATGTTTTGCCCACCCTATTTGCCCCCTTGTTTAACTATTTTTTATAATATCTTTATTTCTAGCGGGTGTGGCATTGGAGAGTATGAAGGAGGGACCTTCAATGTTCAAGTATTCTCACGAAGAGGACGAGAGATATCATTTGAAGTGGTGTTGGGTTTCGAAAGATGAAGTGGAGAATTCATTGCTCGGAGTGGAGGAAGAAGCTCTCGACCGACTCGTTGTTTTTTCTTTTGACTTTCCTCCTCCGGATGTAAGTAGTCTTTCTTCTGTAACTTGTTTGGATGCATGGATGCATGTCCTCTATTTTATTTTTATCCTTTATAGGAGGGATGTTATTTCCATAATTTTTGTTCATTTGTAAACCTTTTATATCATTGAGGTTGTTTTTTCTTCTTAATTTTATTTGCAATTCTTTTTATATGATTAGGTTGTTTATTTTACATGTTCTATTTTGTATAGAGTTCATCCAGTCATACGATGAGAGAAATCATCGTGCTATTGTACAAGGACACGAGATAGTGTTGGATGAGTCGGTTATACGTGAGTCACTTGTTTTACCTATGGGAACAACCAGCCCTTGTTCTCATAATGTCAAGAGGAGCATGATAGATGATTGGTTTCCTCAAAAATAGGAGAAAGAAAAAAGATATTTATTGTGGATGAGTGAGTATCCGGAGTGGAGACCCGTTTTCCAGCTTATCAATTGTCTCTTTCTGGCTCGACGACGGCCAAGAGAAATACATGGTTATTTAGCTCTATACGTCAAGACAAAAGTAGAGGAGAGAGGATTACGATTGGACTGAATTCATTTTAGATTCTTTGGATACGGAGATCTCTTCTATCAAAAAACATATGAGCAAGGAGAGATTAGTGAGACATCCAGAGACATGGATAGGTATGATCTTGACTCACCTCATGATCCACATGAGTATACTTCCCGAGAGAGGACGAGTGGATTCTTCTCGGCAACATCAGTCATCATCGAGTAAGATGTTTATTTCTTGTGAGAGTATTGTCTTAGATTTCTTTTACTTACTTTCCAATGATTATTCTTGAATACTTAGTGTTTTAACTCACATTTTACTTTGGTGGTTTCAGCTCGAGCGGAGTCTTCTACTCATGGTCAAGACCCACAGTCTTCGCAGCATGTTACTCCATCATCAAGTAAGAGTTTTTAAATTTAGGGTTTCCTTCTTTGTTATGATCAAGTTTGTATTATGTTTAAACTCTCATCTCATGTGGTGCTTCCAGATCCTGCTAAGCGGTCTTCCTCTCTTGGGCAAGATCCTCAATCTTAGCATCATGTTCTCCTTTGTCATGTAAACTGTTGATAGTTTAATTTGGTTTAGTTCGAGTTTATTTTTATTTTGAAATTTTTGAACTTGTTTATTTAGTTATAGTTTAGTTTTGCTTTATTATATGTATTGAGACATATTTAGCTTTTTTTGTATATCTGCAGATGAGGAAGCTATTCTCATAGCGAGAATGAATCAACTCCATGAAACCATAAAAAGGAAAGAGGAAGAGCTTAAGTCCAAAAGTGTTGAACTCGAGCATATGAACTATCAAGTCATGATAGTGAAAGAGGAATTGAGCACGATACGAGCGACAGAAGAGTTCTATCCTCATCTAGTTGCACCTACTGCAAATCGACGGAAGACCTTAATCCTTGATTTGAATGGTCTTTTGGTCCTAGTGGGAAGAAATGAGCATGAGTTGATGTCAGCACGTGAGAGAGGATATGTAGTAGAAACTACATCGAAGCCATTTATATGGTATGTGACGAGACGTGGAGTGAAGCAATTTTGGGAAATATGTCTAGATAAGTTTCATGTCATCATATGGACTTCTCGGACGGTGTTAAACACTACCATTTTACTACGTGCTATGGAGGATGCTGATTATTTATCTCCTGGAGTGACAAGAGCGAAGGTATGAAACTTTTCTTCTTTTGAACTTATTTTCAGATCAACTTGTCAATATCTTTGTTGTGTTATATGTTATATGTTTGATCTAAGATATATATTCTAATACAGATTTCTTACGTTTGTAGGTATGTCATGTTTTTGCTCAAGACATGTGTTTTAAATATAAGACGGTGAGAGAAGCTGCCTTTGGGAACCACTTGTACTTGAAAGATTTTGCAGAGCTTCATCATCGCAACTTGAGCACGAGAGACGTATTGTTGGTGGATGATAGTTCAGTGAAAAACTGTACCAATCATCCTTTTAATGCTATACATCCTCCTCCCTTTTCTCTTTTCACTATGGATAGTAATAGAGAGTTGTATCTAGAAGCCACTTTGTTGCCTTGGTTTCTTCGTTGGGGTGTTAGCCCCGAGGCAACACCAGCTTATGTAGAGAGCAGATATTCACAGATTTTAGTCATTTATAACCCTTAAAAGCTATTGGACCAATATTACCCAGGAGGAGGTAAATATCGTATGGAGATCTATTCCTCATGGAGTTTGTATGGATCTCTATCCTAAACTTCGATGAGACATATTTCTTTTTTTTGTTCATTCATTATATGATATTTTTCATATAATGAGACACTCACTCTATACTAATATTATATGAGGAAGTCCATAACTTTACCTTGTAAATAATTATATTTTGTAATACTCATTTTCATTATCCCATGCTAAGCTACACTAGTTTACTAGTTTGTCGTGTGAAGGGTTGTTTGAGCGAAAGCAAAAAAACATAAAAAGAAACGACGGATTATAAATATTACAGAGAGTGTTTTTACTCAAGGCAGAATAAGGGTACTCCTATCCTTTTAGAATGTCAAAATCATAATCAAAAGTCTTTCTCTTACACCAAAAGTTTACTCTACTTAGATAAAACTATAGAGATAAGCAAGAATTTTATGCTTGGACGTTATCATAAATGTTACTTAACGTTCTCTGCTCATTTGAGTGAGTAATATTATCCATTTCTTAAATCATTATAAGTATAAAAATATCATCTTATCATAAACAAAATACTTTGCTTACATTCCTACATGTTACATTCCTAAATGTTTCGACACATGCATGTAAAGCTTGTATGTAAGTTCACAACTTGAAGCTCGGAGTATTAACTTATCCAGAAAACTAACTTCTCCGGTTCAATCTACTTGACGAAACATGCGTTTCTGAAAAAAAATCCAGTATTGATTGGAGCCGAGTACACATCATCGATATTCGGCTCCAAGCAATTCTGGATTCTTTTCCACTATACTCGAATTTGGGGATATCGGGAGGATCGGGAGGCTGAGGTACATGATGGTTGGGTTTGGGAGAAGCTGTAGGTGAACATCGAGGTTAAGAGCTTGCTACTCCATGAAACATGCGTTTCTGGAAAAGAATCCAGTATTGATCGGAGCCGAGTAAACATCAGCGATACTCGGCTCCAAGCAATTCTGGATTCTTTTCCACTATACTCGAACTTTAAGATATCAGGAGGCTGAGGTACAGGTTGGCTGGACTGGGAGAAGCAGTAGGTGGACATCGAGGTTAGGAGGACGACGAATAGTTTTCATGCCGCAGGGATAAAGAACTTCCATGAACCACAAGCAATTACTTGGTTTATTTCTTGCACTTCATGTAGAGATTTTGTAAAGCGATCGGAGAACTCACTACAAAGCTTTTTTAAAGATTAAGGGTTTGGCCGTCCAGACCTCGTGTTTCGTCTTGTGATAAGGCAAAACATCATGTTTCGCCCTGTCACAAAGCGAAACACGAAAAAGTACGAGGACTACTCGCAAAGCTACCTTCGTGACTTAACGTCAGAGGACGAAACATCATGTTTCGTCCTCTGCAAAGTGTACCTCAACGTCAGAGGGCGAAACATCATGTTTCGCCTTCGAGTAATCGTCACGAGACAAAACAATCTCTGTTTCGTCTATATAGTGGACGAAACACTTTCTGTTTTGCCCACTAGGTTATGTTCTAGAGGCGAAACATGTATGTCTCGTCTACCGCGTGGACGAAACATACTTGTTTCGCCTCCCATTGGATAATGTTTTGTATAGGGTGTTCACGACAGGTGACATGAACAGGGAGCAAAGGTTACTAGTTTTTCCTCGAAAGCACATGCTTGAGTTCTGAAAACTGTATTGAATTCAACTTTATTATAAAATCGATGAACAATTAACACTTGGTTCGATTTACAATCATCCTACAACTCTTTCAGTTTCCGTAATGCCTCTACTAATTCTAACAGTTCTTTTTTCTCTTGGCGTCTGAGCTCTATTACAGCATGCGAATCCCGAGCAATACCTTCTAAGCTCTGTTTATTCTCTTCTGATTTTTCAATCAGTTCTAGTACCCGATAATGTAAACGCTCTATCTCAACAAGCTCTGCAGTATTACACACTGTAGACATTTCACTTTCTACTGAAGGATAAAATGTCACACTATCCATGGTAGTGGCAAGATCTTCTATAGCGTCTTCGAACTCATCTAACTCCTCTATCTCTTGCTCCACATCGAACACGATAAACCGATTTTACTTCGTGTTCATATCTATTTTGAATCGTCATTTCTTTTTGCAAACAGCATTGAAAATGCTATCTTGTCATCCGAAGATAACTTCTCAAACTCTTCCGCAATGATCCCTAATAGTTTTTCTCGAATACTCCACACAATGGCTATGGGTAAGGCTGCTTCTGGATGATCACTTACACTATAATCGATCAATCCTAAATGGAACCGATATTGTCTTTTACTTCCCTTCTGATCACAAGCGTGCCAAGTCTTCCTACTATCAGATTGAGAGTGATTGAAATATAACACCTTCCTTGCAGAGCTTGACGAGGTTTGTGTCTGTTCTATCACTTGCTTGAAACACCATGGAAAATTACAAGCCACATACGATACAGAACTCCACTTCCGATTTTTGATTATGCGCTGAATAGAAGCTACCACCCACATGCAAGACATATTACTTATACACTCTTCAAGTTCTACCAACGAACACATTCTGGAGTTCTGTCACCTCTACTCAATCTCTCAAGCTCTGCGGACTTCGATTCAACGCGCTCAAGCTCTCTCGCCTTTGATTCGACGCGCTCAAGCTCTTCCGCCTCTACTCAATCTCTCAAGCTCTCCCACCTTCGATTCAACGTGCTCAACCTCTTCCACTCAAGAGCTCTCAAGCTCTCCCGCTTTTGTAACACGTCGTTTCTGTCAGTTCTCAACAATGTGAAGCAAGCTTGAGTTTCTGAACTTCTATTCCCGCGTCTTCGTCGTTTGGTTTCTATAGTCCGAGCTGTACTCTAACATGACACAGTTACTTGCTTTACGTGCTATTGCGGGTTGGGGGTCCGATCAAGAAGGGAATTATAAGAGGGGTTCGATCAAGTCCGCGATTCGTTCTGGGGGTCCGATCAAGTAAATTACTGCATGCGACCCTCATGAAGATTTCATGTCTTGCAGTAAGATCGACATAGCAGTCGTTGTCACGTATTTGTCACTGATAAAAAATATTAGAATCAGTATTGGTTAGTAATAATATCATGAGAAATGTGTTTTAATTTTTATGTTAAACCCCATTGCAGGTATAAAAGCAAGAAGTGGAATAAATTTTTTTCTCTCCTTGTAATTTAGGATAGAGAGAAGATATTGTTTGGTTCCAAGAAATCACAAATGCTTTATGTTGTTATTTCTGAATGGGTACTCATCACATGGTGTAAATCTCTAGGATAGTTTTGATTAAAACCCGATCTTCTAGAAACAGCAGGACCTCATTTTGGTTGGTTCACTGTCTACGCAAGAAGAAATTTAGTGGTTAAATTGTTAATGTTCTTGTTAATAAAACTTTATTGTGAAGATAAAATCTGTCAATAAATCTCTAAAATTCTTGAAGCAAAAATTAAAAGAAACCAAGACTAAAACACAGAGCTAAACTCGTGATACAGAGTTGACCTTTGTTGCTTTTCGTGAGCATAGCTACACGTCGATTGTGAAAAAAAAAGACTTTTTGTCTTGTAATATATATTTTTTTATCTTTTGCTTCAAAAGAGAGAAAGAGGAAAGAGTTGCTGTGAAATCTAGAAAGGAGAACGAGATCTCACACTCCGCAAATGATTCCCGAGAAGGCCTCTGTAACACCAAAACAATCTTTGGAACTTGGATGAACTTGATTGATAAAAGCCCACCCTCATGTGCTTGTCTTGCTTTCAAGTTTATCCCTCATATTCAGCTTAGAAGGTGTGAACTTATAGCCGTTGCTCTTTGTTTACTCATTTCTTGTGTGACTTCTACATTTCATGTAATAAAAACTTGAGAAATGACCACTGGTATCGACGTGGAATGATAGACACATACCATTCACATGAGATCTTTAAGAATATCACACACATGACTTGTTCTACTTTACTAAAGTAAGAGATTCTCCTATTTCAGCTTTCCAAAGTGTTAACTTTCCGTACTATCAAGTAGGAAGATGACAACAAACTAACATGTCTTTTGAGGAATATATTCAAATATTTGTGTATGACTTTTGTGATGCATCCAATCAGCGATGGTCAACGAAGTCACATACTTTTTGAGAAGCATATTTGAAGCTTTGCACTTGTCACGTAGTACCATAATGAAATCTCTAATAGTTTCTTCAACTTAGTTAGAACTATCTAAGGTAGTTATGACTAGTTTTGATAACTCTAGATTTGGATCTTCTAACTAGAGTAACGTATAAGATAGTCATACCTAATGAAAATAATATAAAAACACATAAATAATGAGATACTTGTGGTGTAACAAGACCTTATTGTCGAACTAGATTTGTAATTTGGATTCCAACCAATACATCATCTGGAAAAGAGAATATCTTGTAGACGTCTTCATTGTTGTACGATGCTCTCATAAAACTGCATGAAGAAGTTTGTTCTAGTTGTGTTTGACCCTTTTCATGTTAGCATCCTTTGCTAACATTTGACACAAAGTAACGTTTGTCATCTTTACCAAACCGTTTGAACTAGGTTTATATGAAGTAATAACTCTTTGAAAAATGAAGAAGTGTGTGCACATAGTAATAGTCATACCGCTCATAAATTCTTGAACCTTATCAGAAACTAACTCCAAGGGACATCCAAACCTAATAATGATCCGTTCATAGAGAAATCTACCCATCTCAATTTCTCCAATAGCCACAAGGGGTCTAGCTTCTATCCACTTTGTAAGATAATCAGTGGCTACAACAGTATACTTATTGTTGCGAGGGGTGCAATTCAAAGATCCAACAAAATCTATTCTCTATTTCTCAAAAGATCCAAGAATTGAAATAGACCTAAAAAGAGTAGAAACATTAGATTTGATAGCGAAAGCTTTCAAGCTTTCGCTAGACTTTCAAGCTTTCGTTTTTGTCAAGACAAACATCACATCTTTTACAATACGTCAAGCAATCTCTAAACATCTCCTTCCAATGATATCACACGTCAAGTATCTTATGAGTTGTCAATTTGCCTGCAAAATGTCCTATTAGATCGTCATGAAATTCTTTCATGAATCGTAGAGATTCTTTCTTGCTCGTAGCTCTTCTCAAGAATCCATCAACTCCTTCATAAAATAATACTCCTTCCATCATTGTGTAGGGTTGATGTCGCTTCATCAAAGCCTTATGCTCTTTGATCCGTATCCGATTGGATAGACATTTTCGATAACAAAATTTCAATTTTTTTGATATTCTATAATAGACTTGCTCATCAAAACCATCAAATCTTCGTCAGGAAAGGTGCATCCACCATCTTTTCTCCATCACCATCGTAGGCTCTAGATAGCAAATCTGCATTTGCGTACTTCTTCCTTGGTCGATTGCATATCTCATAGTCGTACTTTGACAATAAGATAATAATAATAATAATCTTGCTAATCATTCTTCTACCATAAGTTAATTGAAGATGTACTTTAATGCCTTATGATCGATAACGATAGTGAATTTGTCAACTATGAGATAATGTCAAAATTTTCTCGGAGCATATATCAGTGCTTCTCTCTTTGTCATAGAATAATTTCTCTCTACCTTGGCCATTTGTAGACTAGCATATGCAATAAGATGATCTCTACTTTCAACATCATATTGATTTAAAGTACATCCTATTGCTATATTTGAAGCATCCATATATAGCATAAATTATTTATCTCAATCGAACTTAACCAAGATTGGAGTTGAATTAAGAGCTTTCTTCAGTTCTTCAAATGCAGCTAGAGCTTCTTCATCTCCTAAATGCAACACCTAATCTACCTCCCTCTTTAGAAATACAATCGAAACATACGTTTTATGTGAACATAAAGCATAAACCATCGATAATTTATTATCGATGGTTTATGCTCTGAAGAACTCAAACTTCAAACCGATAAACATAAGATGATTTTGTTATTAGCGTGCATAAGTCCCTTAGATCCTGGTTTGAAGAAATGCATCAGAATTTATGTTTAGTTTTTGTTCTTGCAAGATGTAGCAGCAAGTTTCAACCTGTAGACGTTATACTACAATGGCACATCAAATGCACTTTTCAAAAAGAATTTTTAAAATGATGTTGTACTCCTACAAAAGTTGCACTACAAACAAGAAATGTCACGAAAGATACCTTGAGAATTGATCTTTTCAATTAATAGAGTTCGGAGTGTTGCCATGGAGTCACTGCTGATAGCTCGATCAGAAGTTAGTCAGAAGCATTCGATGGTTCAGAAAGGTTATTTACATACTAAATGTTTGCGCAACAAGACAACGGGAAGAGAGGATAAACGACAAGTTATCTTGAAGCAGTGCTGCATGAGATTTGTTGTTGTTCCAAGTGATATTTGAAGGTCGTACGACTATTATTTTGCCGAGATGTCTAGTGCTAGAGACGGCAAGAGCTTATGGATGACATTTGACGTTCACTTCCAACCGGTGGAGTAATGAATCGGACGGACTTCTAAATCCATCGATGAAAGATTGGGTGGTTAAAGTTCTACTGCCTTATTACAATAGGTGTGCAAAAGGACAAGGTTGAATCCTTTAAATTCTTATTACTCCACCAAAAAGAGAAGATTAGTTGTCATCTATCTAAGAGAGCACTTCAGGAGAAACGAGGCACTTTTACAAAGAATTTAGGAGATTTGAGAAAATGGCAGAGAGCACTCAACAAGAGGAGCAACTTGAGTCCAAAATTTGCTCGAATTGGGGTCCATGGCATGAGTTATGATCATCTAAAGTTTGTGGAGTTAGAGAATTACATAGCTTTTTATACACAGTGAAAGATTGGTGAGATTGAGAGAGTGCACCGTCAGATTGAAATCAAATTTCATGAGTTCGTAGCATGTCAGTTGCTGAAGGTCTGACTTCAAATTTCATCACCGGATGTTTTGCGAGTCGAACGTTATGACGAATTGAAGATGGAGGTGTGCAGAAAGTTTTCAATCTAGAGCAGCAAGCTTGACAATTTATGGAAGGTGATCCGCAAGGTATATATATATATGTGTCTCTGATTCAAGTTAGTGGAATCTATACTTCTCTTCAAAATGGATTAGATGCTTAAGCATGTCCATGTCTTCGAGCTTCTGCGTGCTCTCTGGACACTAATTCATCCATACATAAAATATCCTTGGTTTGTGAAGTTACTTGGTGAACCTTGCGATGATTCACCTTTAGACTGATAGTTAATGTAACCTCGTGAGCCCTTTCCAACATTTGGATTACGGTGTTGCAACAAATTCACCATATTGATCTTCAAGTTCGTCAAAGACTCTGTTAGACTTTTCAACTTATTACTAAAGTTGAAAGTAGCAAATCTAGATGGTATAGTGGCTGTAACCGCACTAATAAGAATTATTGGACTCGAATCCTAAAATCAAATTCGGAAATCATATAGTCGAAACAATCATAGGTGTCAGAGTTAGTATGCTCGACACTTGCACATCTCCAGATGCTGCTCCAACAGTTAGTGGTTGTAAGTCGTCTCCATC
This sequence comes from Asterella californica, assembly GCA_036924285.1. NCBI lineage: Eukaryota > Viridiplantae > Streptophyta > Marchantiopsida > Marchantiales > Aytoniaceae > Asterella > Asterella californica. The sequence continues at coordinate 4,504,108 of JAYKYS010000013.1, forward strand.
CAAACTCTCCTCCATCTTGGTTGCGATTTTCACTACATCAACCTTTGAAGTTGATCTCTCATACCGCACTTATGTTCGAATCTTCGACCTCAGTCCTCCAATAAAATTCTTTGTGATCATTGTTCCAATACCCACCATCGTTGGTTCTATTGCATCTCCATTCTTTCATAAAATTTTCCCATTGAGCTATTTCTTGAAGAAAAATTGACTATTCTAAGACAACAAAAACAAACTAAGCTCCATCCTCGAGTGAAATTTGTTGTTTCATGATGATAGTAGCTCTTTCCTCTCCAAGAGTTAGAATGACCCTCATGGTCATCTTATCTAACATGTGATAGACTGTCTCTTTCTTCATTAGAAGTCTCCACTCGTTCGATTTCTACACTCAACCTTCTCTCCAGACCTTCGGCTATGGTTTCCAACAAAACAACCACTCTGCTACATTCATGCTCAATTGGAATCCCGTCCACTCCACATCTACGACAGAAGGTTGTAAAATCAATGACGTCTTGTCTAGGTTAAGAGGGACATACGTGCAAGCTCAAGTTTATCAACCCTCGTCGTTCACGTAAAAGTCTATTCTTAGTAAGACATCTGCTCACTTTAGTATGGTTTGGGTGCTTAGATAGCATCTTGCAAGCTATGTGCATGAAAGATTTCAAGTTCTAACTCCAAAAACTGAAAATATGACAATGATTGTAAACTCTTTCTCGAGAGCTCACTATTTAGTATCGAAAAACTCACAAAAACCCTCTTCAGCTTCCAAACGACATAAATCTCTCCTTACAAATAATCTCTCTTAGGTGTAAAGCTTGTTGGGAAGCTTATATCGCCCTCTATATCATAGTGTAAGTACAAAAATTTTGAATTTATGCTCAAAATTGACATGAACTGTACTAAAGACTAAATGTGAATCTTTGTATCTGGTTCCCGACATAGAAACCAAAATCTAAGCCGACATGTCTCATCCAGAGGTACCTCAAATAACTACGATTACTAATGCACGATAATTATAAAGATTCAGTTACACTCATACCACACTCAACTCTATAACTCGTACGATCACATATTTCCTTGTGATCGTACGAGAGAATATGTGAAACTTTACGTTCCTCCTGTCAAGCTCCCTTGCAGAGCTCTCTCTTGCATCTCTCTATCTAGCTCTAATACCATGTTGATAAAGCAAGAGTTAGGTTCTTGCAGAAACTCACACACAGCTGAAGCTGTGAAAATGAGATCAGACAAATGAGTGTCATTATCTCTAGAGATCGAGGTTATTGGAGGTGTCTTAGTGAAAGAACAGGGGGAACAAGTGAGCTCACAACGCAGGTACACAAGAGGGAGGTAAGAACTGAGGTAGGAACTAAACAGTCATAAGGACAGATATTGACTACGTAAAGAACTTAATATTCACACATAGAACGAACGTGAACTTATATATTATTCTTCAACAAGAAGTGTACTTGTTATCTCATCCATCGACATAAATGATTAACATGCTATTCCAAAAGATTTTCGCATGATGTTAATAAAGCAAAGAATGAGGAAGGATCACATGAGACTCAGACATTGCTTCTTAAGTCTCATAAAGATAAGCTATAGAAACAGTTAACTACGCTTGCAATGAAATTCTAAAGCAATGCGTAAGTCATTTATCCAGATCTAATTCATTCTTTTTCCGTTTTAGGTTTCACAGCTATTCCTTCCACTTTCTCTCCTCTTAAGGTCTCTCAATAAAGAAAAATGTATTACACGACAAAAAATCTTTTCTTCTTTCTCTTTTTCCTAATCGACGTGTAGCTATGCTCACAAAAAGCAATAAAGGTCAGTCTGTGTCACGAGTTCAACTCCTCGTTTTACTCTTGATTTTTTTATTTTTTCTTTGAGGAACTTTGAAGATTTATTGACAGAATTTATCCTCACAAGAAAGTTTTATTAACAAAATCCTTTACAGTTTAACCACTAAATTTCTTCTTGCGCACACAGTGAACCCACAAAAATGAGGTCGTGCTGATTACCAGTACTGTTTCTAGAAGAATCGGGTTTAAATGAAAACTATTTTAGAGATTTACACCATGTGATTTATATCACAACCAATTGTTGAGTATCCATTCAGAAATAACGAAACAAAGCATTTGTGATTTCTTGGAACCAAATATCTTCTTCTCTCTATCCTAAATTACAAAAAAAAAATATTCCACTTTTTTCTTCTATATCTGCAATGGGGTTTAACTGAAAAACTAACAACACATATAATATATTGTTACTAATAATTGTGAAGGATTTAACCAATACTGACTCTAATATCTTTTTATCAATGACAAATAAGTGACAACGGCTTCTAGGTGGACTTTAGTGCAAGAAATGAAATCTCCATGAGGGTCGCATACCACAAAACCTTTGACGTCGTCTACGTACGTTCAAACTGACGGTCGGCTGGCAAGGGCGCTCGTTATCAGCAGTATCGACGACTGAGGGTCGGTTGGCAAGGGCGCTCTGTAACGCTGTCTACAGCAGTATCTCGTCCATAGTACATAGTAATGAACGAGATCATCACCGGCCATTCGTGACTCACGGTGGTTGGGTTTCGTTTGGCTCGGAAAAGTCTGAACGTTGTATTCCACAAGACGAACAAAATATGAAACCCAGTTTGGAACCTAATTTAGTGAGCTTCAGGAGCTAAACCTTGAAACAACACTCATTCCATTTAGACGACTCACGCATCTAAAATCTCTGAAGATTTTGAACAATCGAGATCATAGACGTTTTACGTCATCTAGAACCTGTAACGTCTGGACATTGTCTGAAATGCAAAGTGAACCTCCATTGGCTGGAAGTAGTTCCATTTTTCCTCTCACTTCTGCTGCATCATCGTCATCTCTGCGGAGTCTGCAGACTGAACTGTTGCTGATTGATTGTGAAGGGGACTCACCGATACCTTGAACAGTGAGTCAATCGAGCGGGAGGCTAAAAGATGGACGCTCAACCTCTACGCTCCTGAAGCCCGTTTCAGATTGATTGCTTAACTGCACTCGGGATAACTAGCAATACCCAGTTATTGATGATTTCAAACGTTCAAAGTACTAACAGATTCTAGATGCGTAAGGTGTCTCAACGGACAATGTCCAGTCGTCGATGATAGACGTTTTAGGCCTCTGAGGCCTAAAATGTTAAAATACAAACTATAGGTATAAATGCTTAACAAGAATCACAATCTCTGTCTATTGTTGGTAGCACTGTTGGTAGCACATTTTATATCGTGGAGGGTATTCGTACGACATTAACCAGCATTGTTGAATGTGAAAGAAGAGTGGTCAGTATTTAGTCGTGCAGAGTATCGTGAAAGGTATTCGTTGACATTAGCCAGCATTGTTGAATGTGAAAGAAGAGTGGTCGGTATTTCGTCGTGCAGAGTTTGTGTACTTAGGAAGTGGTATCGAGTGTGAAATTCAGCAGATTGAGCGGTTCGAACGACGGTATCGAGCACGTAGTTCAGCAGATTAGCGGTTCGAACGACTCATTTCGATTTTAGCACTCTGTGATCTGGATTTATAGTTTGAGGCAGCTATATATTAGTACTGTGAGGACCTCGGACAACATCGGGTTAACATGACTTCTCTGGGTTCTCTGGCTGCATCCGCAGCAAAACTGTGGTTGGTCGTATTCAGCATAGCTGAGTTCGTGAGTTTCACTGTATGTCCCCTAAGAGGCGTAGACGACAGTGATGAAGAGTTGGTGTATGTTCCCCGCCAAGCAAAATCTACGATGCAATGGAAAGCAAAGGCGAAAGTGATAACGACGAGATCGCTTTCCAAGTCAGAGTCGGAGATCGAGGAAGAAGAAGATCATTGTGAAGTTATCCATGAGAGAGAATACGGAAATCCCGTCCATGACGGAGGAGATACTCAGTCATCGACAGACATGAGTTATCTAGTTCCTTTTTCTCAAGCAAAGGAGGAGATATCAATTGACAGGAAGCTTACAGATTTAGCTGTAAATCCTCTACCCTCTTTGGAACTTAATCACTATCCGATCCTTCCAGCCGGCAATGAGGAATTGGAGGAGAAATACACTGAGAACACAGATATTTCAGAGGAGTCCACGGTGAAGAAAGACCTTTCCAGCATCAATTTACGAATCGATAGGCGTTACGATGCCAGAACTGAAGATTGTACGATATTCGACATCCTCAAATTTTGCTGTATTCTCCTGCTAGAAGGTCTCCTACTTTTGAGAGTCGTGGTTATGCAGATGTTACATTGTTACATTATGGAGGTGGAACATGTAGCGAAAACGATAGGGAATTTGGTTTGCTGGAGAATACTCAGCAAGTTGAAAATTATAGTTCTTTCAGATTATGTTAAATGAATACATGTTTCCCATTCTCATTGAATTTTTCAATCGATGTTCATATCAAGCTGGGAGTTGATTCAAGCTTTTACGGATCTCGAAATCTTGTGGGAATCATGTGGATGTATGTTGGGAGTTGGAGAATCTCTGCTTGATTTATGTTCCCTTGCACAAACGATAGCTGGAAGGTGATTCCTTCTGTCTAAAGCGTTTCTCCATTACAAAATCAACCATCATTTTGGACATCGTTTCTATCCCATTTGTTCTTCCGGTCCTCGGCTGAGCAAGTTGATTTCTGGGAGTTGGTCCCCTGGAGGTTAGCGTCGTGGTCAGTTACCTCATGCGAACCTGACAACGCTTTCAAAAGTATTTCCTGAGATTGAAATGTGCTCAGTTTGAAGGCCTTTCAGCACACGATCTGCAGCTGACCGCTGCTCTTAACTCTGAGTACCTTTCTGATGCTCCCAGTTGCTGGGGACTGGAAACTTGTCCCCAAGTCCAACGCTATTATTATATGTAAGATTGAAACACTTTATGGACGTCCAAAGATCAGAGCTTCAGTCCTTACAGCGATATGCTTATCTGAAATTCCTGCTACGGTAACCGTACAATTCCACTTACTTTGCAGAAGTCCAGAAGCCCAGAAGCTTGCAGTTACGACCACGAAGTTTCTTGATTACCCCTTCGCTTCATGCTCGGAGTGGTTCCTGCAGCATCCAGCAGACAGTTTAATTTCTGTCTTGACGATTATGTTTGTAGTTAGACGGGATACTCTAAGGAGCAACATAAGACTTGCTGCTTGGAGCCAAATTCGGCTACTTGCAATCTGCTTTCTTGAGAGAAACATTGAAGGACCACTTATCGGTACAGATCGTTGGTTGACAAGATCACTTGAATGTTACAAAGTTTACCATAGTTCTACGGGAATCGAAAAATATGTCAAAACAATGAACATCAGCTGAAAGTTAGTTACCGAGCTATTTGGTATGTGCCTCTTGGACATATCCCCTCGTTGATGAATTTTTAAGGAGGAGAGAGAGTTCGTGGATAGGCATAGTAGAGGAGGACAAGAGAGAGTGAAGGAAAAGGAGAGGTGAGAGTGAAACGAGAAGAGAGAGAGTTTAGAGAGAGAGGGAGGAGAGGAGAGAGTTAAAGGAGAGGTTTAAGAGTCCAGGGAGAGGAGAGTTCAAGGAGAGACGAAGAGATTGCGAAGAGAGGAGAGAGTGAAGAGGAGAGTGCAACGTGTGTGTGCAACGTGTGTAGAGTGTAAAAGATTTGTTAATTCTTGAGTTGTTTTAAAATCTAAGTTTCTATTCTGAGCGATTTAATCGTTGTGATGAGAACTCGAGGAGTTGGCCGAGGTCGAGGTCGAGGCCGCAATGAAGTCCCGAGAGAGAAGAGAGTACGAAGAGAAGAATCCTGTAAGATATGCATCCATGTCTTCGTTTGAATGAGTGTTGTATTATTTATTAGGGTTAGCGAAACATTTTTTTTCGATGTGATGTGCTTGTTAGGGTAGACGAAACAGACTGTTTTGATGTAGAAAACTTGTTAGGGTTAGCGAAACATATTGTTTCGCCATTTTCTTGTTATTCATAGTGGGCGAAACATATATGTTTCGTCTCTCTGAGAACGGATACCACTTCCCTGATTAATACAGTGGACAAAACATCGATGTTTCGTCTCTCCAGGAAGGGATACCCCTTCCTCGATTAATACAGTGGACGAAACATATATGTTTCATCTCTCTGGGAAGAGGTACCCCTTCTCCAATTAATACAATAGGTGAAACATCGATGTTTTGTCCACTGGAGAGACGAAACATATATGTTTCATCTCTCCATGAAAAGGTACCCTTTCTCCGATTAATACAGTGGGTGAAACATCGATGTTTCGTCCACTGGAGAGGCGAAACATATATGTTTTGTCTCTCTAGGAAGAGGTACCCTTCCCTAATTAATACAGTGGGCGAAACATTGATGTTTCGCTCACTATGAGATGTGAGAGACGAAACACCGATTTTTCATCTCTCTGGGAAGAGGTATCTCTTCCTCGATTATCACAGTGGGTGAAACATATATGTTTCGTTTCTCCAAGAAGGGATACCCCTTCCCCGATTAATACAATGGGCGAAACATATATGTTTCACCTCTCTAGGAAAGGGTACCCTTCCCCGATTAATATAGTGGGTGAAACATGGATGTTTCGCTCACTGTGAGATGTGAGAGGCGAAACATCGATGTTTCGTCTCTCTGGGAAGGGATACCCCTTCTCCGATTATCACAGTGGTCGAAACATAGATGTTTCGTCTACAGTGAGAGGTGAAACATCGATGTTTTGCCCACCCTATTTGCCTCCTTGTTTAACTATTTTTTATAATATTTTTGTTTCTAGCGGGTGTGGCATTGGAGAGTATGAAGGAGGGACCTTCAATGTTCAAGTATTCTCACAAAGAGGACGAGAGATATCATTTGAAGTGGTGTTGGGTTTCGAAAGATGAAGTGGAGAATTCATTGCTCGGAGTGGAGGAAGAAGCTCTCAACCGACTAGAATTACTCGTTGCTTTTTCTTTTGACTTTCCTCCTCCGGAAGTAAGTAGTATTTCTTCTGTAACTTGTTTGGATGCATGGATACATGTCCTCTATTTTATTTTTATCCTTCATAGAGGGATGTTATTTCCATAACTTTTGTTCATTTGTAAATCTTTTATATCATTGAGGTTGTTTTTTCTTATTAATTTTATTTGCAATTCTTTTTATATGATTAGGTTGTTTATTTTACAGATTCCATTTTGTATAGAGTTCATCCAGTCATATGATGAGAGAAATCATCGTGCTATTGTACAAGGACACGAGATAGTGTTGGATGATCGGTTATACGTGAGTCATTTGTTTTACCTATGGGAACAACCATCCCTCGTCCTCATAATGTCAAGAAGAGCATGATAGATGATTGATTTCTTCAAAAAGATGAGAAGGAGAAAAGATATTTATTGTGGATGAGTGAGTATCCGGAGTGAAGACCCGTTTTCCAGCTTATCAACTATCTCTTTCTGGCTCAGCGACGGTCAAGAGAAGTACATGGTCATTTAGCTCTATACGTCAAGACAAAAGTAGAGGAGAGAGGATTACGATTGGACTGAATTCATTTTAGATCCTTTGGATACGGAGATCTCTTCTATCAAAAAACATATGAACAAAGAGAGATTAGTGAGACATCCAGAGACATGGGTAGGTATGATCTTGACTCACCTCATGATCCACATGGGTATACTTTCCAAGGGAGGACGAGTGGATTCTTCTCGACAACATCAGCCATCATTGAGTAAGACGTTTATTTCTTGTGAGAGTATTGTCTTAGGTTTCTTTTACTTACTTTCCAATGATTATTCTTTAATACTTAGTGTTTTAACTCACATTTTACTTTGGTGGTTTCAGCTCAAGCGGAGTCTTCTACTCATGGTCAAGACCCACAGTCTTCGCAGCATGTTACTCCATCATCAAGTAAGAGTTTTTAAATTTAGGGTTTCTTTCTTTGTTATGATAAAGTTTGTATTATGTTTAAACTCTCATCTCATGTGGTGCTTCCAGATCCTGCTGTGCAGTCTTCCTCTCTTGGGCAAGATCCTCAATCTTCGCATCATGTTCCTCCTTCGTCAGGTAAACTGTTGATAGTTTAATTTGGTTTAGTTTGAGTTTACTTTTATTTTGAAACTTTTCAACTTGTTTATTTAGTTATAGTTTAGTTTTGCTTTATTATATGTATTGAGACATATTTAGCTCTTTTTTGTATATCTGCAGATGAGGAAGCTATTCTCATAGCGAGAATGAATCAACTCCATGAAGCCATAAAAAGGAAGGAGGAAGAGCTTTAGTCCAAAAGTGTTGAACTCGAGCATATGAACTATCAAGTCATGATAGTGAAAGAGGAATTGAACACGATATGAGCGGCAGAAGAGTTCTATCCTCATCTAGTTGCACCTACTGCACCTACGACGGAAGACCTTAATCCTTGATTTGAATGGTCTTTTGGTCCTAGTGGGAAGAAACGAGCATGAGTTGATGCCAGCATGTGAGAGAGGATATGTAATAGAAACTACATCGAAGCCGTTTATATGGTACGTGGCGAGACGTGGAGTGAAGCAGTTTTTAGAAATATGTCTAGATAAGTTTCATGTCATCATATGGACTTCTCGGACGGTGTTAAACATGGTCATTTTACTACGTGCTATGGAGGATGCTGATTATTTACCTCCTGGAGTGGCAAGAGCGAAGGTATGAAACTTTTTTTTTTTTGAACTTATTTTCAGATCAACTTGTCAATATCTTTGTTGTATTATATGTTATATGTTTGATCTAAGATATATATTCTAATACAGATTTCTTACGATTGTAGGTATGTCATGTTTTTGCTCAAGACATGTGTTTTAAATATAAGACGGTGAGAGAAACTGCCTTTGAGAACCACTTGTACTTGAAAGATTTTGCAGAGCTTCATCATCGCAACTTGAGCACGAGAGACATATTGTTGGTGGATGATAGTCCAGTGGAAAATTGTACCAATCATCCTTTTAATGCTATACATCCTCTTCCCTTTTCTCCTTTCACTATGCATAGTGATGGAGAGTTGTATCTAGTGTCACGTCAGTTTGGGCACCTCGGCTAGGTTGACCGAGTGCGAAATGGCGCATCTCGATAAGGCTGTTAGTGCCGTTAGGACGAGTTGGTGAGAGAGCCCACTAGGGGTAAACTTCGCAGGTAGGGCTTGGAGGCCTTAGTTTTGTGAGTTGAGCCTTCAAGCTCCAAGCTATGGTGGATAGTCTAGTTGAGTGTAACCCGGATTCTCTTCGCGTTTAGAGTGGGTGTGACTTGACCATTTGTGAGTAATCAGTGTTGTGGTGTTGGAGATGGTAATGATAGATGTTCTCTATACAAATTACTCAAAGAACTGAGTGCAGGTCGAGATGGAGTTCAGTAGGAACCCGCTGATCTGAAATCGTCCGCTGGTATCTTCGGGCGTTGTCGTTTGTGGTGCCCACAAATTACAGGATGCACGAATTTTTGAAATTTTTAAGAATAATAACTTGTTTGTATAACTGAAGAAGCATTGTTACTTAAGGTTACGTCTTCCTTAACAGGAAGATGATCTTAAGAGCTGTTTGTAATAAGAAGTTGACTTCTTCGGAAGACGACCGTCTTCGGAAGAGCGTCTTCTCAGTTGCGTCTTCGGAAGACGAGAAGACGGCGGAAGACACCTGTCTTCCAGAAGACAGCGACCGCGAAGGACCAACCACGAGTTTTCGGGTAAGACAGTAGGTGTACCTACTGGGGCGCACCGAATAGGTAGGTAGGTCAGGAAGACACCCAAGGTCGAGAACCCCTAATCTGCGGAGAAGATGCGTGAGGAAGCACATTAGGCGCATTCAACTTCCCGCAGCACAGCGCGCTTGAAAAGATCGATTGAGAGAGTGAGCTTCACGAGCTAGCATTGAGAGAGGAATCGAGTAAGACATCGGGGTAGGAGAGAACAAGTTGGCAGCTAGGCGAAGGGTGAAATCGAATTGCTAGAGCACAAACAGCAGAGAGAGCGAAGGCGTTTCTGTGGAGCTTCCGAGAGGTTGACAGTGGAGAGTGGCGAGTAGAAGCGAAGGTGGAATCAAGGTGTGGACCGAAATTGACAGCAGGCGCAGTCGAGAGGAGTCGCATTGGAAGCTAGTACAAGAGCCAGAAGCGCGCGGATGTCGAAGGCAACTCGGGGAGCCGAAGAAGACTGTAGAGGTTCTTTCCCCTGTTCTTTCCCCTTCTCACTTCTTCTCGCCGTTGTCTGGTACTCCCCGCGCTTCCTTGATTGTGTGAAGGCAGCCTGATCGATCATCCCCACCCCCCATTCTTTCTATTTGAGACACTGGGCGCAGAAGCGCTGTCCAATTTCTGTCAAGACATCTCCTTGCTTCTTCCTGAGCTCAATTCGAGCTTCCCTACTCCTAGTCTTCAAACTGGAGACCCCAACTATCAATTTCCCTACCCTACTACCTCTCTACCCCCGAAACTTGGAACAGAAGACGATTCGGAAGATGGGAACATCTTCGAAAGACGCTTCTTAAACTTGACTGTCTTCGGAAGACTGTCTTCGGAAGTCGACTGAACACAATTCGTATCAAGAGTGGATTTGCTTTGCTTTTGTGTTTAGAGAGACTTGGTACGAATCCTGAGAGGTGTGGTGAGTTGTTTTTTTATTTCGAGAAGTTGGAAGTCGGGAACTATGCCTGTGCCTCCCGGTCTTCCAAGCTTCTCAACTCCCCATCTTCCTAGAGAGACTAGAAGACTGGAAGGCTGGCAAAATGAGCGAGAAGATGCGAGGGTCCATTCGGGTCTCTTCTGTCCGATCCATAGCAGCCGTTCCTTCTTCTTCCCGAACTTAGAAGAGAGTTGTGAGAAGTCTTGCTGGCAAAATCTGGAGGGAATGGTCGAGGGTCATGTCTTCTCATCATGCAGCAAGCTTCTTCTGAGTGCGTATGAGAGGTGAGAAGTCAGAAGAACAGAGTGCAGTTGTCTTGAGTCTGTTGTGAGGATAGATTGCGCGTAGGAAGACGAAGACAGGTGAGACCAATGAAAGGAAGCCCAACTTCGGGAAGTCTTCCAAGAAAGACATTTAATCGGAAGCTGTCCCGAGTGTCTTCCCAGAGGCCACTGTCACCGCAGGAGTCCGTAACCATCTTCTGAACCTTTCTTATACTCTACTTCTCGCATATCTTGTATCTTCTGATAGGAAGTAGGATGTAATGCAAGGTGGGTTGTCTCCTTGATAATCCATGCGAGGCCTTGCTTAGATAGGATTGTTTAGATATAGCTCGGAAGACGAGAGCTATCTAGGAAGTACTGTTAGAATCTCGGAAGACGGAGTAGCTGTCTTCTGGAAGACTAGTTTTGTCTTCTGAGAAGTAGAAGCTAGACTGTGGGCATTCGGGAAGGACTGAGCCTTCAGCTCATAGTAGGTGCTTGTGGTTTAGTGCAACAGATCTTCCAGGTATGTCGATGCATCCGCGGGGCTTGGTGTTACCAGCAGCAGAATTGACCGAGGCCACTCCTTTCCTCAAGGAGTTGGGTCTCGACTTCTTCCTGTGGGATTGGAACCTCGCAGATCAAGGGCTTCTGGAGGAAGTGTGGGCAGCGTTACCACCGCGTAACCGTGTACCTGCGAAGGCAGGAGTAGCTCGGGGAAGACCGTCTTCCTGGAATGAAGACTGGTGACGTAAGGCGTTTCACAGACCTGAGTCCGAGAACCGAGGATATTGGTACGAGAAGAAGATCTTGCCTAGGATTGTGAGTTCGTGGCATGTGCCTGGGAGCACCACCTGCCTTTTCGTGGAAGACAGGCAGGGGAGGAACGGTTGGAAGATAGAATCTTACCGGGAGCCGAAGAAGCGCCTCCTGGCAAAGTTATTTTTGCATCTCTTTCCCAAGGAGAAAGCGCAGAGGACAAGGTACTTAGGCGATCAGGACGTGGAGTTCCTGGAATCAGTGTGGGATGACAGAGTGCCCATCTACTGAGGCGCGTACATCCACAACTATGTACAGACGGAGCTAGCATACTTGGGTACCCCGGCGGGAGGACACCTGACGCCCTTCCTCTGCTACTTGTATGTAGCCATGAGGGATCTTAGGGAAGATCAGCTGGCAGTGTATGGGCCAACGGAGCGACATGAGGTGAAGGAGGAGACCTCGGAAGATGATGACCGAGAGGCAGCAGCAACGCACCCTCCCACTCTGATGCCACAGCTGAGGCCCGGCTCTCACCAGAAGACGCTTCTGGTGAGGGAAGATGAGTCTAGTGGGTCGGAAGACGCCACGCCACTGAGGAAGATGGGTCCCAGAAGTGTACCAAGGACACCCATCTCCCTCATTCACTCAGGATCGGAGTCTGACTCGGAAGAAGACCTGCTGAGTACCCGATCGGAGCAGAAGACTGCTTCTGCAACGCCTGGGAGTCTTCCGAAGACTCCAGAAGACGAAGGATGGATGGACGCTCCTGCTGCGATGCGAGGAAGCGCAAAGAAGAGAGCCGCTCCTGCCATGAGGAGTCTTCCACCCCGGAAGATGAGAAGAGTAGCTTCTTCTCTTCCTTGCCTCTGGAAGACGAAGTCGACACCATGGAACGAGTGGTGGAGATGAACTTGTCTTCCGCAGGAAGACGACTGGAGGAGTTCAATGCCTACTTCCAGAAGGAGATCCAGCCAGCTATGGAGTTACTGGAGAGGAGAGCGAGGGCACAGGAGAAGCCCTTACAACCTGGATTCGGCCTGCGCACCTTGCTGCGACAGGGAGAGGACCAGAAGAAGACGGAGTCGCTGGAAGCTAGCCTCCGCACTACGGAGAAGCTTGCAGCCAGGTACAAGGCGGAAGCAGCCGCTTCTGCCAAGGAGCTGGTACAGCTTCGGAAGAGCAACCAGGAGTTGCAGGCGCAATCAGGAAGTCGCCCGAGTGCGGGAGAAGATCATTGCCCTCGCAGAAGAGCAGACCATATGGAAGACGCAGCGAGAAGCCGCGGAAGCGCGAGCTGCAGCTGAGAAGACGCAGAGGGAAGCAGCAGAGGCCCGTGCGCAGAAGATGTTGGCACAGTCGGTGGAAGCGCTTCGGAAGAAGTTCAACTACACCGCGGGTAGGAAGTTACTTACCTTAGCTAGAGGATGGGACATCGTTCGTGCTTGATTGTTGGAGTTGCGATCGAGGTGTGTGGACGCTGCTACATTGCTGGTCGTAGATCGATTTGCTGTTGTTGGGGTCGAGTGGAGATTTCTGTCATGCGAAAGCGCTACAGAAATTTTGCGGAATGTTCTTGAAGTGTCTTGTTGGAGCCGGATTGCGCGTTTGGGCGTGGAAGCTGAAATACTTGACAATGTCAGGCCGGAGTGGGCTTTTTGGAAGCGCATTGGAGAGACGAATCTAGTGCACTAAGTTTCGTGGAGTTTGGCCAAAGATTGAAGAAGTTATGGCATGTCGAAGTTCGCTGCCGTGACACCCGTGCGTGTTAGGAGGCGTTTACTTCAAGCGGAACGGAGCGGAGAGTGAGCGGGAGTGTCGAGGTGTGGAGTGCGTGTTAGGAGAGGCTTCGAGGAGCAGAGGTGCGTGAGTGCGGAGACGTGAGAGCGGAGTGTGAGAGTGCGGAGGCGGAGCGGAGCTCAGCCTGAGCTTGAGCCCGAGCCCGCGCTCGCTGCAAGCCAGTTTGCTGGCGTGCGTGAGAGAGGTATCCAAGCTTCAGTTGTGTGGGAAGGGTAAAACCAGCTGGTCACCCATCCCAACACTATTCCTGGACCTGGACTCCTAACTCTGTTGTCTTAGCTTTGGCTTTACCACTAGACCAATAGCTCTTGGTGCCCTACAGGGATGCGTGCAAGTACTTATGGACTTGTTTAAGGTAGTAGGAGACCTTCTCGCACGTTCCTAGAGGAGTGGTAGGGCGACCCCATAGTATTAAGGGTAAGCTATAGTTGTGGTAGTGCTTGTCTATACCGTAGAGACGTGTATAGAGGCAATTGGTGGCAGTTGTCTTGGGGTGAGCTAGTAGAGCTACCACGTGGATGTTTTTGGAGCTACTAGAGATGTGAACATCTAGTTAGCGACCTCTAGTGTCAGTTACGACAGTTGGTGATCATATATTGTGCATGTGGTCACCGACGAGGAGACGTCAGTCCGGGTGGGGCTGGGTTTCTCTTTATGTGAATGTTTGAGTGTGGAGGGTTATCGTTTGGACTTCTTGTGGTTGGAACCCCTCTATATTCTGCTTCTTGTTTGTGCGCCGCGTTTGCTTGTGTTGGCGCTTGATTTCCGGAGTGAGTTCACTCCAGTGTGCTGTCGATAGTGAGGCTGGAGTTGCGGACTAGTCAGACTATCTTTGTCTCTCTCACGGTGCGGTTGGAGTGACGACCAACAGACCGTGAGAGGCTGTCTGTGGTGATGGCAGGTACAGGTTGCCCTTACCTTGACCGTCCTAGTAGGGGATAGGTGAGCTCAGTAGGAGCGGGGTTAGGCAAGTGGTGGTTGCGGTGGTGACGGAGATTGCGACATTCCAGTTGGGGAGTGTGTTAGCGGGATTCTCTCATCACGGAGTTCTCGGGAGGTTCTGGTGGGGACTTCTCAGACAGTGGATATACACAGAGTGGGGTGAGGTACCGACTACCTACACCATTGCCGTCGGTTGTTCCAGAGGACGAGTCAGACGCAGACAGCGCGTTTTCTGGTGGTGAGTCTAGTGTCGCCACACCGTTGTTGTGGGACATGGACGAGATCTATGAGGCCACGAAGGGACGTCGACGTTACTCGGGTACAGTTGGTACCATTGAGCTGGATGACTTCATCCAGGAGTTCGACAGTTGGTGCGATCTGCAGCAGATGCGGAACCCACAGCTGTTTACACCCTTCATGGCGTGGAAAGGTTTGTTCCAGCACTTGGAGGGACCGCCGATGGACGATTATCATGAGTTCAGGCGAGATTACAGTGTTGAGATCGAGTTATGGAGACAACATTGGTCTCCCAACTACGTTTCTATCACTACTGGCGCAGTTTCGGGAGGCGTAGCACCTGCGAGTTCGGGTGCCAGTAGCAGTGGTACAGTCGCAGGTGGCGGAGTACCTACTACCAGCGGTGCGTCCACAAGTAGTGGAGCAGGTGGTAGTGTGAGTGGGATACCACCAGGGTTTAACCCTGTGGTTCAGTTCTTCCAATGTTTGAGGAAGAACTATCAAGGTGTGCGGACCGACAAGTTGAGGAGTCTGCAAGAGTTCCAGCGGAAGACTGGAGAGAGCCTACGCGAGGCATTTACTCGCATGAGGCGGTTGATCAGCGTTACCCAAGGGGTGACGGAAGCACAAGCAGTCCAGTTCTGGTATGGGATACTAGACCGGGAGCTGCGTAGGAGAGTTAGAGATGCTACTCTCCTTAGAGATACCGCTCCGACGTTGGCGGTTGTCTTTAGTCTGGCTGAGCGGATTGAGCTCAACATGGTGGAGGAGAGGGTGGTGGTTGCTGGGTTCAGCAAGGAGACATCATATGGAGCGACCACCTCTTCTCGAAGATCACAGGCTACGCAACAGCGTGGTGGTGGTGGTGGTAAGGATCGTGCGGAGCAGTCACGATCTCAGGGAGGTGTTGGAGGATCTGGTGGGCAGAAGCCCATGCCATCCTTCTCTAGTCAGTAGCAAGCGGGTCCTTGCTGGACGTGTGATGGTCCTCATCAGCAGAGGGATTGTCCACAGAGGAGAGTTTATGAGACGTCAGAGACATCAGAGACGTCTCAAGCAGTACCTAGACAATGTGAGCATTGCGGACGACCTGGTCACAGTAGTGACCGTTGTTTTGATCTCCATCCCGAGTTGCGGCAAGGGAAGGCTGATCGTGGACGAGGCGGAGGAGCTCAGGGAGGCCGTGGTGGTCGAGCTGGAGGTAGAGGTCCAGCACCTGAGAGAGGACCGGTCGGTCCACCGCCTGCTACGATGTCAAAAGCAGGTATGGCTGCTCGGATTGAGCAGTTGGAGCGGAGGATAGCTAGTATGGCTATGGCTCAGCGGAGATCAGGTGGAACAGAGGCTTCCACGTCTTATGGAGGAGAAGGAGGTGACTTCGACTTCATGGCTGGTGTGGCGCAGATTGAGACATTTGCGACAGTGACTAGAGGTGCAGTACGTGCCTCTGAGCCACGAGATGCGTCAGTGGAGTTGGATCCACAACGCGGGGAGGCTGGTAGATAGGCCAGGCTTCTTCAGTCGTTCACGTTATCGGAGGCGTTGAGGATCACATCTATGGTTCCTAAACGGCCTACCGATGGTGCAGTAGAGTTGGAGGCATCGACATTCAAGAGTGGGTGTGATGTGAGTCCACCTTCGACGTCTGTGGATGCGACGTCGAACCCGATGTTGGAGGCGACTACAGCAGTTTTGCGAGCCGCACTATTCTCAGCCACTGATATGAGGGCATTGGGAGTCAACTTGGCTCCAGTGTTCCAGTTGGCGACCACGCTCAGTGAGAGCGAGGATGTAGTTACCTCTAGTGCTGAAGTAGTTCAGCGAGAGGCGGTAGACGTGTCCATGGAGTCGAGGATCAGGACAGCTACCAGTGGTACTTGGCAAGCGGCGGCTGCTAGGTTAGATGAGTTACCAGCTAGACCGACGATTGACCGTGCTAGTTTGACACCAGGTGTGGTGTTGTTGGACAACAGAAGTGGTATCTTTTGTTTGGTGGCACCTTCAGGGAAAGTGTATCGACCCCAGAAGGTTTGTTAGACTCTGGAGCCCAACCGTTGATGTTGAGAAAGGCGGCGTGTATTGGTTTGGGTCTGAAGAAGTCCGAGATAGAGAGATGTCCATTCCAGTTGCAGACATCTCTAGGGGGATCAGGAGGTACGGCTCTACACATGACACGTGAGATGTTGACGGTGAGAGTTCGGCCAGATCACCCCACGGATGGCTCTATGGTGAGGGCCAAGGCCATCGTTACAGCCGCAAAGTCTTATGATGTATTGGTGGGAGGTGCTGTGTTGTACCCTATGGGGTTCGTGATCGACTATTGGGCGGAGACAGCATCTTACAGACCAGGTTGGCAGTCCGGTGAGGGACGAGTGAGCCGCTTACCAGTGCGGTTCAGTGCTAGAGTTGGGACGACGGAGCTTACACCAGAGACGATGGCATCCGTTGCAGGGTTCAGTTCGATCATCACTTGGCCGGGTGAGTTGTTGGAGGGCAATGTCCATGCGGAGGATACTCCGGTCTTTGAGGAGGTGGAGGACATGCCTAGCATGTCTACGTTAGTACCATCTGCCTTGGATGTTCCATTCTAGAGTTTGAGTGGAGAGTTGCAGCAGTATGCTGATCAGTTGGTGCAGCAGGCTTGGAGTGAAGCCTTTGTACCACCAGTAGAGGAACAAAGGGTTGTTCTTGCTACTGGCCTTGTGACCTTATCACCGTTGGATATGACTTCCATTGTGTGGCAGTATCCTGAGGAGGGTGTATGTGTGCTGGAGCTGTTTGGAGGGATCAGCACAGGTTTGGCTGCGGTATTGCAAGCAGGTATACAAGTACAGCGATACTTGTATGTGGAGAGAGATGAGATTGCAAGACGCATCTCATTGCGACATGTGGCACGTTTGGTGCAGAGATATCCTGAGTTGTTGCCCATATCAGCTGTTAGAGGATACCAGCAAGCATTACCGTCGGATATTTCGCTGCGGGGGGCGCAAGATCTTACGTTGGTGGGCACCATTCACTTAGTGATAGCCGGATGGCCATGTCAAGGTCACACGCGTGCTGGGAGAGGTCAGGGTTTACATGACCCGCGATCTAGGATGTTCTAGGAGATGTTACGGATCTTACGACATCTCCTAGAACCCATGGCAGATCCATAAGGTGGATTCTCCAGCGTACATCTTGGAGAACGTTCCTTTGTTGGGTGATGCTCGTACACAGATGATGGCGAGTGTGCACCAAGTGCGGTCTTGGATTGGACCAGCAGTGTTGTTGGATGCAGCGAGAGTAGGATCTCGTGCACATCATCCACGGTTGTGATGGACGAACTTGTTACCAAGAGAGGTGCTTAAGCGAGCACACGATGGAGTGAGACGACCAGCACATCTCACAGTTGATAACATCTTGGATGCAGGACAACGATCTCAAGTGGTGAGAGTCGTCGATAGGTCACCCATGGCAGTGGTGAACCTAGTGGGACGGCCCATGGTAGCGTTACCCATTTTGGTAAGCTTTCCAGCGTCACATGCTTACAGAGATGGAGGACCAGGGCTTGTGTGGGATGCTCAATTGCGGCAGTTGGTGGAGCTCAATGCCGATGAGAGAGAGCGAGCGATGGGTTTCGCTACGGGTACGACGGTGGTAGCTTCGGTGTCAGAGGCTTCACGTCGTCAAGTATTGGGTCAAGCAATGGACTTGAATTGCTTGACATGGATTGTTAGCCTTGGATTAGCTGAGCAGCGTCGGATGCGATCGACGGGTGTTACTGCTCGAGCACTCTTGAGCTCGTTGTCTACCGGGTCGGTGGAGACAAAGGCTGGGGACGAGGCAAGTGGAGTTGGTCATCCTTGGACATCATGGGATGTCATAGGAGAGAGTGTGGAGCTTGCAGCTAGAACTGCAGAAGTTTTACGCATAGTAGCGGTGGAGGTTGTTGGTGGTGAGCAGAAGGAAACTGCTCCGGAGGCTGCAAGATAGCAGTCAACGACTTCGTCTTCTACCTCTAGCATGGTGATAGAGGATACTTGGGAGCCAGAGATTGGACCCAAGCTTATAGGAGAGGAGAGACGAAGAGTCCAAAGATTCATGAAGAGCTACAGGAATTGTTTTGCCTTCAGTATGAAGGATTTGGGTACCTTGAAAGGACCTGGTATACGGATCGACTTGGCTAATGACACGTCAATCTTTCGACGTCCTTACAGGTACAGTGACATGGAGAGAGTCTTGATCCAAAGTCGGACTCAAGACTTGTTGGAGGCTGGGTTGGTGGAGATGTCGCATGGAGAGTATGCATCTGCCACAGTTATGCCAGCCAAGAAGGATATGTATGGCAACTACACAAATAGACGGATGTGTGGGGATTATCGTTCTATCAATCGGCAGACGAAGTCCGATAAGTATGCCATGCCGACACCTGAGGAGATCTTTGATGCAGTGGGGCATGTGAAGGTCTTCAGTACTTTGGATCTTCGAGCAGGGTATCATCAGTTGCTAGTGAGAGAAGAAGATAAGTCCAAGACAGCATTCTGGCGAATTGACTCTCACGGCAAGGATTGTTTGTATCAGTGGCGGTTCTTACCATTTGGGTTCAAGAACGCCTCTGCTGAGTTCCAAAGGATGATGGACAGAATCCTAGCAGGATTGGATTTTGTCAGATGTTATATTGACGACATCTTAGTCTATAGCGCTACAGTGGAGGAGCACGAGAGACACTTACGGGATGTGTTTGAGCGGTTGAGAGCTCATGGGTTGAAGTTATACCCTGGGAAGTGTAAGTTCTTCCAAGAGTTGGTGGAGTATCTGGGTCACACCATCTATCCAGGTGGATTGGGTGTTCAACAGACGAAGGTTGAGGCTATTGCACGTATCCCGCGCCCCACAGATGTGAGTCGAGTTCGAGCATTTGTTGGTTTGGTGAACTTTTATCGTCGGTACGTGAAAGCGTTTAGTGCAATTGCGAAGCCGTTGACCAAGCTGATGAAGGTGGACCAGAAGTGGCAGTGGGGAGATGAGCAAGAGCGAGCTTTTGTAGAGCTCAAGGATAGGTTGACATCTGCTCCCATCTTGAGAAGACCCGTTAGGGGGCGTCCTTTCCAACTGCACACAGATTGGAGTATGTTGGGACTTGGAGCAGTGCTGACTCAGCATGATGATGAGAAAAAGGAGTTCGTGGTGGCGTATGCCAGTCGTTCCAATAATTCAACGGAGGCGAGGTATAGTTCATATGAGGGAGAGTGTTTGGCGGCAGTGTGGGCTGTTGCACACTTTCGATGTTATCTGTTTGAGAACCCCTTTACTCTCATCACTGATCACCAGCCGCTCAAGTGGTTGATGGAGTCCGATAAGCTTACATGGAAGCTTGCACGATGGGCTCTGATCTTACAGGAGTATGATTCCAAGTAGTACATAGACCTGGAGTTGCAAACCTAGATGCCGATGGGTTGAGTCGCAACCCGTGCACGAGTCAGCAGGATCAGACTGGGGCTCGATGGCATGACGAGGTTGATGAGGAGATAGTGCCAGGGTGGCATGCATCTGCCTTTCTTTGTGTGTTGGCCATGAACTCTAGTATGGAGGGCCAAGTCGTATCTTTCTCTGGTCAGAGAGTAGATGATGAGTCTCCAGATCTTGAGGGTGGAGATGATGTTCCAGACCAACGAGATATCCATGATGATGTGACAGTGATGGAGTATCTATGTACTGGTGTGGTAGTAGGCACAGTAAGTGCCAAGGAGCGAGATCATGTCCTTCAACGAGCGAAGAGATTTCGACGAGAAGGACGACATGTACTTCGAGTGTGGGGTGATGGGAGGGTACGGATAGTGCCACATCCATCCCAGAGGACACAGTTAGTATGACATGCCCATGAAGAGTTGGGACATTTTGGAGTGAAGCGTACACATAGCTTACTCCAAGGACAGTATTGGTGGCGTGGTATGCACATCGATGTGCAACAGTTTGTCGCACGATGTGTGGTTTGTGATCGAGTACGAGCATCGTTTAATGCTCCTACTCCACAGTTACACCCCTTACCGATTATGGGGTTGGGTTATCGTTGGAGTGTGGATTTTGCGGGATATTTACCGTTGACCGTACGTCACCACCGGTATGTGTTGGTGATGGTGGAGCCCTTCTCCAAGTGGATTGAGTTGGTGGCATTACCAGACAAGGCGAGTGAAGGGACAGCGTATGCGTTCTTAGATCGAGTGCTGAGTCGTTTTGGAACACCAGCTGAAGTGCTGACAGACCAAGGTATAGAGTTCCTTGGTGAGTTTCAAGCCTTGTGTGATCAGGCGCTGATTGATCATCGGACTACATCTCGAGATCATCTTGAGGCGGATGGTTTGGCGGAGAGGGTAGTTCAGACGGTGAAGAGAGGATTGCGCAAGTATGGCTTGCAAAAGGGCCACTTGGGAGACTGGGATGTGCAGTTACCATGGTTGGCTATGGGCTACCGTTTCAGCCGACAAGCGTCTTTGGCTTCCTTCTCACCGTATTTTCTATTGTATGGCCGAGATCCAGATCTACCTTCGGTCATTCGTCGTGATTCTGCTGAGGTGCTGGACCTTGATGATCCGGATATGTGGGTGAGAGCATGTTCTCAATGAGCAGAGACATTTCGGAGAGTTATGCCTATGGCTTTTGAGAACCTAGCGATTGCTCAGCATAGAGACACGTTGCGATATGCGACTATCCGAGGAGGAGGTTATCGGCCGTCGATTCGCAGGTTTCATCCTGGCGATTATATCTATCTACAGCAGACTGCACCGATGATGTTGGATGTGACCGCAGGGCGCACTATTTTACGAGTGCGTGAGGTGTTACCTTCTGGAGTACTCATGTTAGAGGGCCGTGATGGTGTTGTGTGAAAGGATCATGTGCGTAATTGCGCACCATGTCATCTTCCCAACATTGATGGTACCGTTGACCCAAGCTTAGCAGTTGTACGCACGGGCTTGAGGTGTATGTTGTGTGGGTCTGTCGGTGGAGCAGCCCGTATGTTGGTGTGTGATGGTTGTTCGAGAGGTTGGCACATGTCATGTTTGACTCCACCTCTCAGTGTCGTTCCTATTGGACGGTGGGTTTGTCCTCGATGTATATAGCGGAGATAGTCGATTAGATCTTTGCGTGGTATGGATTGCAGACAGGCGACTAACGATGGGGCGATGTAGCACTCGGCCTCCTGATCCTTGCACCCATGAAGGTGTGTATCACGTAGTTGAGATATGGAGCTATCTGAAGTTAGAGGGACCTAACCGCCAGTTAGGGGGGCGATTGTGGTACACTTGTGTATGTGTATGACATCGTCCATGTGTTATGTGTATGTGTGGTGTACCTCTGACAGCGATGTATGTTGTGTAGCGATGTGTATGCGCACGATTGCTGTCACGTCAGTTTGGGCACCTCGGCTAGGTTGACCGAGTGCGAAGTGACGCATCCCGGTAAGGCTATTAGTGCCGTTAGGGCGAGTTGGTGAGAGAGCCCACTAGGGGTAAACTTCGCAGGTAGGGCTTAGAGGCCTTAGTTCTTTGAGTTGAGCCTTCAAGCTCCAGGCTATGGTGGATAGTCTAGTTGAGTGTAACTCGGATTCTCTTCGCGTTTAGAGTGGGTGTGGCTTGACCATTTGTGAGTAATCAGTGTTGTGGTGTTGGAGATGGTAATTTCTCTATATAGATTATTGTGGTACACTTGTGTATGTGTATGACATCGTCCATGTGTTATGTGTATGTGTGGTGTACCTCTGACAGCGATGTATGTTGCGTAGCGATGTGTATGCGCACGACACTAGAAGCCACTTTGTTGCCTTGGCTTCTTCATTGGGGTGTTAGCCCCGAGGCAACACCAGCTTATGTAGAGAGCAGATATTCACAGGTTTATGGTCAAGATCCATTTATAACCCTTAAAAGCTATTGGACCAATATTACCCAAGAGGAGGTAAATATCGTATGGAGATCTGTTCCTCATGGACTTTGTATCGATCTCTAGCTAAACTTCGATGAGACATATTCTTTTTTTTTGTTCATTCATTATATGATTTTTTCATATAATGAGACACTCACTCTATATTAATATTATATGAGGAAGTCCATAACTTTACCTCGTAAATAATTATATTTTGTAATACTCATTTTCATTATCCCATGCTAAGCTACACTAGTTTACTAGTTTGTCTTGTGAAGGGTTGTTTGAGCGAAAGCAAAAAAACACAAAAAGAAACGACAGATTATAAATATTACAGAGAGGGTTTGTACTCAAGGCAGAATAAGGGTACTCCTATCCTTTTAGAATGTCAAAATGATAATCAAAAGTCTTTCTCTTACACCAAAAGTTTACTCTACTTAGATAAAACAATAGAGATATGCAAAAATTTTATGCTTGGACGTTATCATAAATGTTACTTAACGTTCTCTGCTCATTTGAGTGAGTAATATTATCCATTTTTTAAATCATTATAAGTATAAAAATATCATCTTATCATAAACAAAATACTTTGCTTACATTCCTACATGTTACATTCCTAAATGTTTCGACACATGCATGTAAAGCTTGTATGTAAGTTCACAACCTGAAGCTCGGAGTATTACACTTATCCAGAAAACTAACTTCTCTCGGTTCAATCTACTTGGTGAAACATGTGTTTCTGAAAAAGAATCCATTATTGATTGGAGCCGAGTACACATCATCGATATTTGGCTCCAAGCAATTCTGGATTCTTTTCCACTATACTCGAATTTGGAGATATCGGGAGGATCGGGAGGCTGAGGTACGGGATGGCTGGGCTTGGGAGAAGCTGTAGGTGAACATCGAGGTTAAGAGCTCGCTACTCCGCGAAACATACGTTTCTGGAAAAGAATCCAGTATTGATCGAAGCCGAGTAAATATCAGCGATACTCGGCTCCAAGCTCAGCGATACTCGGCTCGACTCGAATTTTAGGATATCGGGAGGCTGAGGTATAGGTTGGCTGGGCTGGGAGAAGTAGTAGGTGGACATCGAGGTTAGGAGGACGACGAATAGTTTTCATGCCGTAGGGATAAAGAACTTCCATGAACCACAAGCAAGTACTTAGTTTATTTCTTGCACTTCATGTAAGGGTGACATGAACAAGGAGCAAAGATTACTAGTTTTTCCTCGAAAGCACATGCTTGAGTTCTGAAAACTGTATTGAATTCAACTTTATTATAAAATCGATGAACAATTAACACTTGGTTCGATTTACAATCATCCTACAAGTCTTTCAGTTTCCGTAATGCCTCTACTAATTCTAACAGTTCTTTTTTCTCTTGGCGTCTGAGCTCTATTACAGCATGCTAATCCCGAGCAATACCTTCTAAGCTCTGTTCAGTCTCTTCTGTTTTTTCAATCAGTTCCAGTATCCGATAATGTAAACGCTCTATCTCAACAAGCTCTGCAGTATTACCCACTGTAGACATTTCACTTTCTACTGAAGGATAAAATGTCACACTATCCATGGTAGTGGCAAGATCTTCTATAACGTCTTCGAACTCATCTAACTCCTCTATCTCCTGCTCCACATCGAACGCGGTAAACCGATTTTGCTTCGTGTTCATACCTATTTTGAATCGTCATTTCTTTTTGCAAACAGCATTGAAAATGCTATCTTGTTCATCCGAAGATAACTTCTCAAACTCTTCCGTAGTGATCTCTAATAGTTTTTCTCCAATACTCCACACAATGGCTATGGGTAAGGCTGCTTCTAGATAATCACTTACACTATAATCGATCAATCCTAAATGGAACGGATATTGTCTTTTACTTCCCCTCTGACCACAAGCGTGCCAAGTCTTCCTACTATAAGATTGCGAGTGATTGAAATATAGCACCTTCCTTGCAGAGCTTGACGAGGTTTGTGTCTCTTCTATCACTTGCTTGAAATACCCTGGAAAATTACAAGCCACATACGATACAGAACTCCACTTTTGATTTTTGATTATGCGCTGAATAGAAGCTACCACCCACATGCAAGACATATTACTTATACACTCTTCAAGTTATACCAACGAACACATTCTGGAGTTTTGTCACCTCTACTCAATCTCTCAAGCTCTCCCCCTTCGATTCAACGTGCTCAACCTCTTCCGCTCAAGAGCTCTCAAGCTCTCCCACTTTTGTAACACGACGTTTTTGTCAATTCTCAACAATGTGAAGCAAGCTTGAGTTTCTGAACTTTTATTCCCGCATCTTCGTCGTCTAGCTTGTACAGTTCGAGCTGTATTCTGACATGACCGAGTTACTTGCTTGCGTCGTCGTGGTGTGGCTTCTATAGTCCGAGCTGTACTCTGACATGGCATAGTTACTTGCTTTACGTGCTATTGCAGGTTGGGGGTCCGATCAATAAGGGAATTACAAGAGGGATCCGATCAAGTCCGCAATTCGTTCTAGGGATCTGATCAAGTAAATTACTGCATGCGACCCTCATGGAGATTTCATGTCTTGCAGTAAGGTCGACCTAGCAGTCGTTGTCACGTATTTGTCACTGATAAAAAAATATTAGAATCAATATTGGTTAGTAATTATATCATGGGAAATGTGTGTTAATTTTTCTGTTAAACCCCATTGCAAGTATAAAAGCAAGAAGTGGAATAATTTTTTTTCTCTCCTTGTAATTTAGGATAGAGAGAAGATAATGTTTGGTTCCAAGAAATAACAAATGCTTTATGTTGTTATTTCTGAATGGGTACTCAACACATGGTGTAAATCTCTAGGATAGTTTTGATTAAAACCTGATCTTCTAGAAACAGCAGGACCTCATTTTGGTAGGTTCAATGTCTACGTAAGAAGAAATTTAGTGGTAAAACCGTTAATGTTCTTGTTAATAAAACTTTATTGTGAAGATAAAATCTGTAAATAAATCTCCAAAATTCTCGAAGCAAAAATTAAAAGAAACCAAGACTAAAACGCAGAGCTAAACTCGTGATACAGACTTGACCTTTGCTGCTTTTCGTGAGCATAGCTACACGTCGATTGTGAAAAAAAAGAAGACTTTTTGTCCTGTAATATATACTTTTTTTGTTTCGCTTGAAAAGAGAGAAAGAGGAAGGAGTTGCTGTGAAATCTAGAAAGGAGAACGAGTTCTCACATTCTGCAAATGATTCCCGAGAAGACCTCTGCAACACCAAAACAATCTTTGGAACTCGGATGAACTTGATTGATAAAAACTCATCCCCATATGCTTGTCTTGCTTTCAAGTTTATCCCTCATATTCAGCTTAGAAGGTGTGAACTTATAGTCGTTGCTCTTTGTTTACTCATATCTTGTGTGACTTCTACATTTCATGTAATAAAAACTTGAGAAATGACCACTGATATCTACGTGGAATGATAGACACATACCATTCACATGAGATCTTTAAGAATATCATACACATTACTTTTTTACTTTACTAAAGTAAGAGATTCTCCTATTTCAGCTTTCCAAAGTGTTAACTTTCCGTACTATCAAGTAGGAAGATGACAACAAACTAACATGTCTTTTGAGGAACATATTCAAATATTTGTGTATGACTTTTGTCATGCATCCAATCAGCGATGGTCAACGAAGTCACATACTTTTTGAGAAGCATATTTGAAGCTTTACACTTGTCACGTAGTACCATAATGAAATCTCTAAAAGTTTCTTCAACTTAGTTATAACTATCTAAGGTAGTTATGACTAGTTTTGATAACTCTAGATTTGGATCTTCTAACTAGAGTAACATATAAGATAGTCATACCTAACGAAAATAATATAAAAAACACATAAATAATGAGATACTTGTGGTGTGACAAGACCTTATTGTCGAACTAGATTTGTAATTGGATTTCAATCCATACACCATCTTGAAAAGAGAATATCTTGTAGACGTCTTCATTGTTGTACGGTGCTCTCATAAAATTGCATGAAGACGCTTGTTCTAGTTGTGTTTGACCCTTTCCATGTTAGCATCCTTTGCTAACATTTGACACAAAGTAAAGTTTGTCCTCTTTATCAAAACGTGTGAACTAGGTTTATATGAAGTAGTAACCCTTTGAAAAACGAAGAAGTGTGTGCACATAGTAATAGTCATATCGCTCAAAAATTCTTGAACCTTATCAGAAACTAACTCCAAGGGACATCCAAACCTAGTAATGATCCGTTCATAGAGAAATCTACCCATCTCAATTTCTCCAACAGCCACAAGGGGTCTAGCTTCTATCCACTTTGTAAGATAATCAGTGGCTACAACAGTATACTTATTGTTGCGAGGGGTGCAATTCAAAGATCCAACAAAATCTATTCTCCATTTCTCATAAAGTCCAAGAAGTGAAATAGACCAAAAAGGAGTAGAAACATTAGATTTGATAGCGAAAGCTTGACAAACATCACATCTTTTACAATACGTCAAGCAATCTCTAAACATCTCCTTCCAATGATATCACACGTCAAGTATCTTATGAGTTGTCAATTTTCCTGCAAAATGTCCTATTAGATCGTCATGAAATTCTTTCATGAATCGTAGAGATTCTTTCTTGCTCGTAGCTCTTCTCAAGAATCCATCAACTCCTTCATAAAATAATACTCCTTCCATCATTGTGTAGGGTTGATGTCGCTTCATCAAAGCCTTATGCTCTTTGATCCGTATCCGATTGGATAGACATTTTCGATAACAAAATTTCAATTTTTTTGATATTCGATAATAGACTTGCTCATCAAAACCATCAAATCTTCGTCAGGAAAGGTGCATCCACCATCTTCTCTCCATCACCATCGTAGGCTCTAGATAGCAAATCTGCATTTGCGTACTTCTTCCTTGGTCAATTGCATATCTCATAGTCGTACTTTGACAATAAGAGCTTCCATCTTGCTAATCATTCTTCTACCATAAGTTAATTGAAGATGTACTTCAATGCCTTATGATCGATAACGATAGTGAATTTGTCAACTATGAGATAATGTCAAAATTTTCTCAGAGCATATATCAGTGCTTCTCTCTTTGTCATAGAATAATTTCTCTCTACCTTGGCCATTTGTAGACTAGCATATGCAATAAGATGATCTCTACTTTCAACATCATATTGATTTAAACTACATCCTATTGTTATATTTGAAGCATCCATATATAGCATAAATTGTTTATTTCAATCGAACTTAACCAAGATTGGAGTTGAATTAAGAGCTTTCTTCAATTCTTCAAATGCAGCTAGAGCTTCTTCATCTCCTAAATCCAACACCTAATCTACCTTGCTCTTTAGAAATACAATCGAAGCATACGCTTTATGTGAACATAAAGCATAAACCATCGATAATTTATTAGCGATGGTTTATGCTCTGAAGAACTCAATCTTCAAACCGATAAACATAAGATGATTTTGTTATTAGCGTGCATAAGTCCCTTAGATCTTGCTTTGAAGAAATGCATCAGAATATATGTTTAGTTTTTGTTTTTGCAAGATGTAGCAGCAAGTTTCAACCTGCAGACGTTATACTACAATGGCACATCAAGTGCACTTTTCAAAGAGAAATTTTAAAATGATGTTGTACTCCTACAAAAGTTGCACTACAAACAAGAAATGTCACGAAAGATACCTTGAGAATTGATCTTTTCAATTAATAGAGTTCGGAGTGTTGCCATGGAGTCACTGCTGATAACTCGATCAGAAGTTAGTCAGAAGCATTCGATGGTTCAGAAAGGTTATTTATATACTAAATGTTTGCGCAACAAGACAACGGGAAGAGAGGATAAACGACAAGTTATCTTGAAGCAGTGCTGCATGAGATTTGTTGTTGTCCCAAGTGATATTTGAAGGTCGTACGACTATTATTTTGCCGAGATGTCTAGTGCTAGAGACGGCGAGAGCTTGTGGATGACATTTGACGTTCACTTCCAACCGGTGGAGTAATGAATCGGACGGACTTCTGAATCCGTTGATGAAAGATTGGGTGGTTAAAGTTCTACTGCCTTATTACAATAGGTGTGCAAAAGGACAAGGTTGAATCCTTTAAATTCTTATTACTCCACCAAAAAGAGAAGATTAGTTATCATCCATCTAAGAGAGCACTTCAAGAGAAACGAGGCACTTTTACAAAGAATTTAGGAGTTTTGAGAAAATGACAGAGAGCACTCAACAAGAGAGCAACTTGAGTCCAAAATTTGCTCGAATTGGGGTCCATGGCATGAGTTATGACCATCTAAAGTTTGTGGAGTTAGAGAATTACATAGCTTTTTATACATAGTGAAAGATTGGTGAGATTGAGTGAGTGCACCGTCAAGATTGAAATCAAATTTCATGAGTTCATAGCATGTCAGTTGCTGAAGGTCTGACTTCAAATTTCATCATCGGATGTTTTGCGAGTTGAACGTTATGACGAATTGAAGACGGAGGTGTGCAGAAAGTTTTCAATCTGGAGCAGCAAGCTTGACGATTTATGGAAGATGATCCGCAAGCTATATATAGTGGAATCTATACTTCTCTTCAAAATGGGTTAGATTCTTAAGCATGTCCATGTCTTCGAGCTTCTGCGTGCTCTCTGGACACTAATTCATCCATACGTAAAATATCCTTGGTTTGTGAAGTTACTTGGTGAACCTTGCGATGATTCATCTTTAGACTGATAGTTAATGTACCTCGTGAGCCCCTTCCAACATTTGGATTACGGTGTTGCAACAAATTCACCATATTGATCTTCAAGTCCGTCAAAGACTCTGTTAGACTTTTCAACTTATTACTAAAGTTGAAAGTAGCAAATCTAGATGGTATAGTGGCTGTTATCGCACTTATAAAAACTATTGGACTCGAATCTTAAAATCAAATTCGAAAATCATATAGTCGGAACAATCATAGGTGTCAGAGTTAGTATGCTCGACACTTGCACATCTCCAGATGCTGCTCCAATAGTTATTGGTTGTAAGTCGTCTCCATCCAAACTCTCCTCCATCTTGGTTGCGATTTTCACTACATCAACCTCTGAAGTTGGTCTCTCATACCGCACTTATGTTCGAATCTTCGACCTCAGTCCTCCAATAAAATTCTTTGTGATCATTGTTCCAGTATCCATCATCGTTGGTTCTATTGCATCTCCATTCTTTCATAAAATTTTCCCATTGAGCTATTTCTTGAAGAAAAATTGAATATTCTAAGACAACAAGAACAAGCTGAGCTCCATCCTCGAGTGAAATTTGTTGTTTCACGATGATAGTAGCTCTTTCTTCTCCAAGAGTTAGAATGACCCTCATGGTCATCTTATCTAACATGTGATAGACTGTCTCTGTCTTCGTTAGAAGTCTTCACTCGTTCGATTTCTACACTCAACCTTCTCTCCAGACCTTTCGGCTATGGCTTCGGCTATGGCTTTCCTCGTGATCATACGACAGAATATGTGAAACTTTACGTTCTTCCTGTCAGGCTCCCTTGCAAAGCTCTCTCTTGCATCTTTCTATCTAGCTCTAGTACCATGTTGATAAAGCAAGAGTTAGGTTCTTGCAGAAACTCACACACAGCTGAAGCTGTGAAAATGAGATCAGACAAATGAGTATCATTATCTCTAGAGATCGAGGTCATTGGGGTGTCTTAGTGAAAGAACAGGGGGAACAAGTGAGAGTCACAACGCAGGTACACAAGAGGGAGGTAAGAACTGAGGTAGGAACTAAACGGTCATAAGGACAGATACTAACTAGATAAAGAACTGAACATTCACACATAGAACGAATGTGAACTTATATATTATTCTTCAACAAGAAGTGTACTTGTTATCTCATCCATCGACATAAATGATTAACATGCTATTCCAAAAGATTTTCGCATGATGTTAAAAAAGCAAAGAACGAGGAAGGATCACATGAGACTCAGACATTGCTTCTTTAAGTCTCATAAAGATAAGCTATAGAAACAGTTAACTACGTTTGCAATGAAATTCTAAAGCAATGCGTAAGTCATTTATCCGGATCTAATTCATTTTTTTTCCGTTTTAGGTTTCACAGCTATTCCTTTCGCTTTCTCTCCTCTTAAGGTCGCTCAATAAGGAAAAATGTATTACACGACAAAATATCTTTTCTTCTTTCTCTTTTTCCTAATCGACGTGTAGCTGTGCTCACAAAAAGCAATAAAGGTCAGTCCGTGTCACGAGTTCAACTCCGCGTTTTACTCTTGGTTTTTTTATTTTTTCTTTGAGGAACTTTGAAGGTTTATTGACAGAATTTATCCTCGCAAGACAGTTTTATTTACAAAATCCTTTACAGTTAAACCACTAAATTTCTTCTTGCGCAGACAGTGAACCCACAGAAATAAGGTCCTGCTGATTACCAGTACTGTTTCTAGAAGAATCGGGTTTAAATGAAAACTATTTTAGAGATTTACACCATGTGATTTATATCACAACTAATTGTTGAGTATCCATTCAGAAATAACGAAACAAAGCATTTGTGATTTCTTGGAACCAAATATCTTCTGCTCTCTATCCTAAATTACAAGGAGAGAAAAAAGAAATATTCCACTTTTTTCTTCTATATCTGCAATGGGGTTTAACTGGAAAACTAACAATACATTTCCCATGATATTATTACTAATAATTGTGAAGGATTTAACCAATACTGACTCTAATATCTTTTTATCAATGACAAATACGTGACAACGGCTGGTAGGTGGACTTTAGTGCAAGACATGAAATCTCCATGAGAGTCGCATACAACAAAACCTTTGACGTCGTCTACGTACGTTCAAACTGACGGTCGGCTGGCAAGGGCGCTCGTTATCAGCAGTATCGACGACTGAGGGTCGGTTGGCAAGGGCGCTCTGTAACGCTGTCTACAGCAGTATCTCGTCCATAGTACATAGTAATGAACGAGATCATCACCGGCCATTCGTGACTCACGGTGGTTGGGTTTCGTTTGGCTCGGAAAAGTCTGAACGTTGAATTCCACAAGACGAACAAAATATGAAACCCAGTTTGAAACCATAATTTAGTGAGCTTCAGGAGCTAAACCTTGAAACAACTCTCATTCCATTTAGACGACTCACGCATCTAAAGTCTCTGAAGATTTTGAACATTCGAGGTCATAGACGTTTTACGTCATCTAAAACCTGTAACGTCTGGACATTGTCTGAAATGCAAAGTGAACCTCCATTGGCTGGAAGTAGCTCCATTTTTCCTCTCACTGCTGCTGCATCATAGACGTTTTAGGCCTCTGAGGCCTAAAACGTCTATCATCTCAAATGTTAAAATACAAACTATAGGTATAAATGCTGAACAAGATATTGTCTTATCACAATCTCTGTCTATTGTTGGTAGCACATTTTATATCGTGGAGGGTATTCGTACGGCATTAGCCAGCATTGTTGAATGTGAAAGAAGAGTGGTCAGTATTTAGTCGTGCAGAGTATCGTGAAGGGTATTCGTTGTCATTAGCCAGCATTGTTGAATGTGAAAGAAGAGTGGTCGGTATTTCGTCGTGCAGAGTTTGTGTACTTAGGAAGTGGTATCGAGTGTGAAGTTCAGCAGATGGAGCGGTTCGAACGACGGTATCGAGCACGTAGTTCAGCAGATTAGCGTTTCGAACGACTCATTTCGATTTTAGCACTCTGTGATCTGGATTTATAGTTTGAGGCAGCTATATATTAGTACTGTGAGGACCTCGGACAACATCGGGTTAACATGACTTCTCTGGGTTCTCTGGCTACATCCGCAGCAAAACTGTGGTTGGTCGTATTCAGCATAGCTGAGTTCGTGAGTTTCACTGTATGTCCCCTAAGAGGCGTAGACGACAGTGATGAAGAGTTGATGTATGTTCCCCGCCAAGCAAAATCTACGATGCAATGGAAAGCAAAGGCGAAAGTGATAACGAAGAGATCGCTTTCCAAGTCAGAGTCGGAGATCGAGGAAGAAGAAGATCATTGTGAAGTTATCCATGAGAGAGAATACGGAAATCCCGTCCATGACGGAGGAGATACTCAGTCATCGATAGACATGAGTTATCTAGTTCCTTTTTCTCAAGCAAAGGAAGAGATATCAATTGACAGGAAGCTTACAGATTTAGCTGTAAATCCTCTACCCTCTTTGGAACTTAATCACTATCCGATCCTTCCAGCCGGCAATGAGGAATGGGAGGAGAAATACACTGAGAACACAGATATTTCAGAGGAGTCCACGGTGAAGAAAGACCTTTCCAGCATCAATTTACGAATCGATAGGCGGTACGATGCCAGAACTGAAGATTGTACGATATTCCACATCCTCAAATTATGCTGTATTCTCCTGCTAGAAGGTCTCCTACTTTTGAGAGTCGTGGTTATGCAGATGTTACATTGTTACATTATGGAGGTGGAACATGTAGCGAAAACGATAGGGAATTTGGTTTGCTGGAGAATACTCAGCAAGTTGAAAATTATAGTTCTTTCAGATTATGTTAAATGAAAACATGTTTCCATTCTCATTAGATTTTTCAATCGATGTTCATATCAAGCTGGGAGTTGATTCAAGCTTTTACGGATCTCGAAGTCTTGTATGGATCGTGTGGATGTATGTTGGCAGTTGGACTATCTCTGCTTGATTTATGTTCCCTTGCACAAACGATAGCTGGAAGGTGATTCCTGTTTAAAACGATTCTCCATTACAAAATCAACCATCATTTTGGACATCCTTTTTATCCCATTTGTTTTTACAGTCCTCGGCTGAGCAAGTTGATTTCTAGGAGTTGGTCCCTTGGAGGTTAGCGCAGTGGTCAGTTACCTCATGCGAACCTGACAACGCTTTCAAAAGAATTTTCTGAGATGAAATGTGCTCAGTTTGAAGGTCTTTCAGCACAGGATCTGGAGCTGACCGCTGCTATTAACTCTGAGTACCTTTCTGATGCTCTAGTTTGCTGGGGACTGGAAACGTGTCTCTATTTCAAACGCTATTATTATAAGTAAGATTGAAACACTTTATGGACGCCCAAAGATCAGAGCTTCAGTCCCTACATCGATATGCTTATCTGAAATTCCTGCTACGGTAACTGTACAATTCCACTTGTGGAAGTCCAGAAGCTTGCAGTTACGACACGAAGTTTCTTGATACATGGAAGATTGGGTAAACGAATATATTGACTTAGTTGAGCTTAGAATGGTGATGCGTTTGTGCGTGATGCGTTGGTGAATGCTACTCGGACTCCGTTCTAGCGAAGTTTTTCTGTTGATGAGGCCTGACTTGCTGTTGAGCCTCCGTTAAGGTCCGGCTTATACACTTATATCCTCTGGAAGGTGGATCTTGTTTCTGCCCGGCCTTTCTGTCTTGGAACTTTAGTCAAATTAATAGATTTATTTAGTGCAGAGTTCTCGGCTATTGAGGCAATTAAGACTAGTACATGATCCTGACTTGCCCATTTCTGGCTAGCTTACCAAGGTCGTTTACTTTTTGAGGTTCTAGACACATGACATATCTTGCGGAATCGATACTCAAGCCTCATCTCACAGAGAGCATTGAGAAAAGTTCCATACGGCATAAGTACATCCCTTTGCATTCAATACTGCTGTAGGAGTTTCACGCATTGAACTGATCCATTGTGTACAGGAAATGACATATTCTCAGTACGATTTCATTTCGTAATCCCATTCCTGTCTGGTCAAGCCGGTGGGTTTCTAAGATTGTTATTGTTTATCTGACCAAATTTTCTATCGAGAATCTCAATAAAGGATATATCGTTGCCAGCATCGAGAGCTGCTGTTGGGAAAATGGTTTGGAAGAGATTCCGTGCAGATCTCTCGGTGTTTCTCATGCAAGTTACTTTAGAGGTAGGTATTGCGGAGTGGAAACAGGGGCGTGGAGTAGCGCGAGTTCGGTCTCATGGTTGTTCTATTATCGGATGTACCTAATAAGTTACAAATGGTCGGTCTTACTAGACATTATGAACCTCAGAACTGTATGTGGTTAGGAGGAACCTGAATGATCGTCCTGGACTATGTGGAAATCTGCATCTACCCATATTCTTCAGGACTGATCGATCATCTGAGCATGAGCATGGTCACGCAGGAGCCAGTTTTTCAGGAATTTGTTCTTCTCTACTTGATGATGAAGAAAACTCTGGTGCCTTTGGCTTGCAACTACAAATGTATAAAACTACCCCTCTTCTATAAAACTTTACATATATATGTAACAATCACAGCAAGATGCTTTAAATGGATATCTTAAAAGGATTTCTTAGTCAGTTGGTTCGGTTCTTTGACTCCTAATTCAGATCACATCCGTCGAGTGTAGGACGTCTTGCGTGGCTTCAAAATGTGGATGCTACCTGGATGATGTTGACTACTTCGTTCTGTAGAATTTTGGTCATTTCAAAAGTGAAGAAAATGTACATCAGTCCATAGTGTCCATTTCATTGTGTTGTTGCAGATTTTATTTCCAAGCAAGCAACTTTCCTTCGCCTTATTGACACTGTGAGTAACCGAAACTGATGTACTGAGCAACTTTCCTTTCGCCTTATTTGAAATTGTAAGTAATCGGAACTGATGGAATGTGTTTGATCGCCATTGTAAGGATATCCTAGTGAAGATGTTTTACAGTTCGTACTCGATTTCACTGTGCTTCATAATCTCTTAGTGCACGAAAAGCATTATATCCTTACTTGACCTAAATCTTCTTCATGATTTCTTGGGTAATTTACTTGATTAACACCCCTGAAACCTACTTCTCTCTTGTCCCCCCCCCTCCCCCTCCCCACTTCACTCGTGGGATCTGGGCGGTCCAGGGAGGCTTGAGGTAAAGTATCGATTCCGCAAGATATGTCATGTGTCTAGGACCTCAACAAGTAAGCGACCTTGGTAAGCTAGCCAAAAATGGGCAGGTCAGGATCAAGTACTAGTCTTAATTGCCTCTATAGCCGACAACTCTGCACTAAGTAAATCTATTAATTTTCCTAAAGTGCCAAGACAGAAGGGACAGAAACAAGAGGAGGCCTCCCAGAGGATGTAAGTGTATAAGCCGCACCTTAAGTGAGGCTCAACAGCAAGTCAGGCCTCATCAAAAAGCTCTCTAGAACGGAGTCCGAGGCAAAAGCCCAATACTGATTAGGATGCAACGAAGTAGCATTCCCCGTGATCCTGCTGAGGATAGCCCAGTTCGTACCGTGGTACAGCTTGTTGGGCAACTTTCCAGTCTCCAGATAGGCAAGTCCATCTCAGCGTTTTCGATCTGTTCATACTCTTCCCGTGCAGTACCTTCTCAAGTGTCTTGAGTGGGTCTCTCCCCATCCGGCTGCAAACGGCACTTCAACTCAAGAACGTTCAACGTTTTTTGCTGAAACCCTTCTTTCTTGATCATTTTATAAAGATTTCCATTCCTGCAAAGAATAGATTCAGACAAAAGGAATGAAGCTCTGTAAACAACCCTATTCTGGGAATTCTTTTACTGTGGAGGTTCCTGATCAAATTCTTGTTCAAGGGAAAACTAGTGATGAGATCTACGCCCATGTTCGGTGATGGATCTTGATGTAGCCTTCTGAAATGCATTAGATCGTTTAGTATGATGCTGAAGAGTTTGGTCAAGGGTGTAAGAAGTTTAGTAAGAAGCTCAGTTCTCCTGGAGGTGTCAAGGGTGTAAAAGTAAACAACGAACTGTACTGATAAGTGGTCCTTTCAACCAACGATTTGAACCGATAAGTGGTCCTATCAATCCGTTCAATGTTTCTCTCAAGAAAGCAGATTGCAAGTAGTCAAATTTGGCTCCAAGAAGCAAGCCTTCTGTTGCTCCTTAGAATTAATATCCCGTCTAACTACAAACATAACCGTCAAGACAGAAATTAAACTGCCTGCTGGAACTACTCCGAGCATGAAGAGAAGGGGTAATCAACCTCCAGCAACAAACCCAACAGTCTTCTACCGCACAAACGCATCACCCATTCTAATCTCAACTAAGTCAATATATTCGTTAGCCCAATCTTCCATGTATCAAGAAACTTCGTGGTCGTAACTGCAAGCTTCTGGGCTTCTGGACTTCTGCAAAGTAAGTGGAATTGTACGGTTACCGTAGTAGGAATTTCAGATAAGCATATCGCTGTAAGGACTGAAGCTCTGATCTTTGGACGTCCATAAAGTGTTTCAATCTTACTTATAATAATAGCGTTGGACTTGAAGACAAGTTTCCAGTCCCCAGCAATTGGGAGCATCAGAAAGGTACTCAGAGTTAAGAACAGCGGTCAGCTGCAGATCCTGTGCTGAAAGGCCTTCAAACTGAGCACATTTCAATCTCAGGAAATACTTTTGAAAGCGTTGTCAGGTTCGCATGAGGTAACTGAACACTGCACTAACCTCCAGGGGACCTACCTCCCAGAAATCAACTTGCTCAGCGAGGACCATAAGAATAAATGGGACAGAAACGATGTCCAGACTGATGGTTGATTTTGTAACTGAGGAACTTTTTACACAGAAGAAATCACCTTCCACCTATCGTTTGTGCAAGGGAACATAAATCAAGCAGAGATTCTCCAACTTCCAAAGTACTGATCCACACAAGATTTTGAGATCCGTACAAGCTTGAATCAACTCCCAGCTTGATATGAACATCGATTGCAAAGAAATGGAATTTGCGACTAGGAAAGATTTATAGTGACGAAAGGTAAAAACTTTTAATATGAATGCGAAACATGTATTCATTTAACATACTCTGGAAGAACTAGAATTTTGAAGTTGCGGAGTATTCTCCAGCAAACCAAATTCTCTATCGTTTTCGCTACATGTTCCACCTCCATAATGTAACAATGTAACATTTGTATAACCACGACTCTCACAAGTAGGAGACCTTCTAGCAGGATAATACAGCATAATTTGAGGATGTCGAATATCGTACAATCGATATTCTCGACATTCGACATCCTCAAATTATGCTGTATTATCCTGCCTCGACGGTCTGGCATCGTACCGCCTATCGATTCGTAAATTGATGCTGAAAAGGTCTTTCTTCACCGTGGACTCCTCTGAAATATCTGTGTTCTTAGTGTATTTCTCCTCCAATTCTTCATTGCCCGCTGGAAAGATCGGATAGAGATTAAGTTCCAAAGAGGGTAAAGGATTTACAGCTAAATATGTAAGCTTCCTGTCAACTGATATCTCCTCCTTTGCTTGAGAAAAAAGAACTAGATAACTCATGTCTGTCGACGACTGAGTATCTCCTCCGTCATGGAGGGGATTTCCGTATTCTCTCTTGCAGATAACTTCACAATGATCTTCTTCTTCCTCAATCTCAGACTCTGACTTGGAAAGCGATCTCGTCGTTATCACTTTCGCCTTTTCTTTACATTGCATCGTAGATTTTGCTTTGCGGGGAACATACACCAACTCTTCATCGCCGTCGTCTACGCCTCTTAGGGGACATACAGTGAAACTCATGAACTCAGCTATGCTGAATACTACCGACCACAGTTTTGCTGCGGATGCAGCAAGAGAACACACAGAAGCCATGTTAACTCGCTGTTCTCCGGGTTCCCTCACGATATATAGTTGCCTCAAACTATAAATCCAAATCACTGAGTGCTAAAACCAGAATGAGTTATCCGAACCTCTCAATCTGCTTAACTTCGTGCTCGATACTGTCGTTCGAACCGCTCAATCTGCTTAACTTCGCGCTCTTTACCGTCGTTCGAACCGCTTAATCTGCTGAATCAACACTCGATACCGCTCCCTTAGTACTCCAACTCTGCACGAACGAAATTCTCACCACTCTTCTTTCACATTCAAGAATGCTGGCTAATGTCTTGCGAATACCCTCCACGATATAAAACGTGCTACCAACAATAGACAGAGTTTGTGATAAGACAATATCTTATTAAGCATTTATACCTCTAGTTTGTGTTTTAACATTTGAGATGATAGACGTTTTAGGCATCTAACAGCTGTAACGACTGGACATTGTCCGTTGAGGCAACTTACGCATCTAAAATCTGCTAGTACTTTGAACCTTTGAAATCATCAACGACTGGGTATTGCTAGTTATCCCGAGTGCAAAAGAGGCTTCAGGAGCGTGGAGGTTGAGCGTCCATCTTTTAGCCTCCCGCTCGATTGACTCACTGTTCAAGGTATCGATGAGTGCACAGTCCCCAGCACGATCAGTCAGCAACAGTTCAGTCTGCAGACTCCGCAGAGATGACGGTGATGCAACACCAGTATGAGAGTAAAAATGGAGCTTCTTGCAGCCATGTTCACATTGCATGTCTGGACATTGTCCGGACGTTACAGGCTTTAGATGCGTAAAACGTCTATGATCTTGAATGTTCTCGAGAAACTAACAAAATGGACAATTTCAAGAGCTTGACAGCGTGTATTCGTGCGCGTCACTCAGTCGTTACGGCTTTTAATGCGTAAAACATCTATAATCTCAGAGTTCAAAATCGTTATAGAGTTTAGGCGCGTAAGGCGTCTAAACGGAATGAGACTTGTTTCAGGGTTTAGCTCCTGAAGCTCACTAAATTATGGTTTCAAATTGGGTTTCTTACTTTGTTCGTCTTCTGGAATACAACGTTCAGACTTTTCCGAGCCAAACGAAACCCAACCACCGTGAGTCACGAATGGCCGGTGATGATCTCGTTCATTACTATGTACTATGGACGAGATACTGCTGTAGACAGCGTTACAGAGCGCCCTTGCCAGCCGACCCTCAGCGTCGATACTGCTGTAGACAGCGTTACAGGGCGCCCTTGCCAGCCGACCCTCAGCGTCGATACTGCTGTAGACAGCGCTACAAAGCGCCCTTGCCAGCCGACCAGATCTAGTACGATCAGTTTGAACGTACTAGACGCCATCAAAGGTTTTGTTGTATGCGACCCCAAAGATTTACTTGATCGACCCCAGAACGAATCGCGGACTTGATCAGACCCCTCTTATAATTCTCTTCTTGACCGACCTGCAACAGTCCGTAAAATAAATAACTGTGCCATGTCAGAGTACAGCTCGGATTGTTAAAACAAGTAACTGTGCCATGTCAGAGTACAGCTCGGCTTGTACATGTCATGCTTACAACTGAAGTGTCTGAAGTGTTTTTCTGGAAATTTGAACGACAGCATACTTATAACACAGTGAATCAATTTCTCTCTCTATTTGAGGAGGGGTAGACATTCGTCGACTGATACTTCGGAAGAGATTAGAGTGTGACGGGGTCTAGTTAGGAAGTGAGTGCAGACACTTAAACGATGGAGGATGTGCAATCTCCTTGTACTGAAGAGGAGAGATGTCCAGATGGATTATATTTTGAGGATATTGACAGACATGAGTTTATGATGGATGCGAGGACCGATGATGAAAGAGACTTGAGCATACTAGATCAATGGCGTCGACAAATGTCGTAAGCTCGAGTTGATAACCGCGTGTTGCAAGGAAAAACATTAGAGTCACTGTGTGATGCTGCAGACAGGTTGAAGTTGGGAGTGGAATTCTCATCCTTCAAAGATTTTGATTTTGCTGTTGATAGCTGGTGTTTCCTTCACAGTAGAGCAAGCCAAAAGACAAAATCGAAAGAGAATTATAAGCTGCGGACATGCAGATGGGGTGGCAAAGCGCGCTGCCGCAAAAGTGTCGAACAAAGAGGAGAGATTAATAGAGCGACAGAAGGAGATTTTCGCAAAATTCAACCACGCAGCTTTCATGAGTTCTCTCAGAGACAAAGACAACGCCGGCGACGAGATGATCAAGAAGCAAGCTCAGTCACACCAACAGCAGATCGAAGGGTGCCGGAAAATGATCGCTGTGGAGAGAAATTACGGTATTTGAGTGCGAGAAGAACCATCTTTTATGGAGGAGGTTCGATTGTCGGAGAGGTGTTAAATCTATGCAAATGGAGAATTAGAGCACAAAGAGGAAAGTTCAGTGCAAAAATTACTGTCATAGTTTGCAATCTAGAACATACTTGCCCGGCACACATGGCTTATTGGCGTGGTCCTGCATCAAATTCAAAGTTTCTTGCTACTGTTCGTAATAGAGTGACGATTGATCTGCATACACCTATTCGTAACTTGATGGAAGAAATCCGAACATCTTTCAACAAGCGAGCACCTTATAACCAAGTGTGGAGAGGTAGAGAACATTCGCGTGACTGGTTAGAAGGTAACCAAGCCGTCTTGTTTCACTACATTCGATCAGTGTGTAGAAGGCTTAAAGATGTGGACCTTGAGTGTGTTGTAGTTTGAGGAACATGGGAGAATCACCCAACTGTTTTCAGCAGGTTCTTTGTGTGTCCAAGTGCCACCCGCAACGCATATAGGTTTTGTCAGAGAGTGATCTGCTTAGATGCTTGTCACAGTAAGAGCCGAAAATTTCCATCTCAGATTTTTCTAGCCACTCTTCAAAGGTTGATGTAGTGAAAATCGCAACCAAGATGGAGGAGAGTTTGGATGGAGACAACTTACAACCAATAACTGTTGGAGTAGCATCTGGAGATGTGCAAGTGTCGAGCATACTAACTCTGACACCTATGATTGTTCCGACTATATGATTTTCGAATTTGATTTTAGGTTTCGAGTCCAACAGTTGTTATTAGTGCGGTTACAGCCACTGTACCATCTAGATTTGCTACTTTGAACTTTAGTAATAAGTTGGAAAGTCTAATACCCACCATCGTTGGTTCTATTGCATCTCCATTCTTTCATAAAATTTGCCCATTGAGCTATTTCTTGAAGAAAAATTGACTATTCTAAGACAACAAGAACAAGCTGAGTTCCATCCTCGAGTGAAATTTGTTGTTTCACGATGATAGTAGCTCTTTCCTCTCCAAGAGTTAGAATGACCCTCATGGTCATCTTATCTAACATGTGATACACTGTCTCTGTCTTCCTTAGAAGTCTTCACTCGTTCGATTTCTACACTCAACCTTCTCTCCAGACCTACGGCTATGGTTTCGAACAAAGCAACCACTCTGCTACATTCATGCTCAACTGGAATCTCGTCCACTCCACATCTAAGACAGAAGGTTGTAAAATCAATGACGTCTTGTCTAGGTTAAGAGGGACATACGTGCAAGCTCAAGTTTACCAACCCTCGTCGTTCACGTAAAAGTCTATTCTTAGTAAGACATCGGCCACTTTAGTATGGTTTGGGTGCTTAAATAGCATCTTGCAAGCTATGTGCATGAAAGATTTCAAGTTCTAACTCTAAAAACTGAAAATATGAGAATGATTGTAAACTTTTTCTCGAGCTCACTATTTAGTATCGAAAAACTCACAAAAACCCTCTTCAGCTTCCAAACGACATAAATCTCTCCTTACAAATAATCTCTCTTAGGTGTAAAGCTTGTTGGGAAGCTTATATCGCCCTCTATATCATAGTTTAAGTACAAAGATTTTGAATTTATGCTCGAAATTGACATGAACTGTACTAAAGACTAAATGTGAATCTTTATATCTGGGTCCGACATAGAAACCAAAATCTAAGCCGACATGTCTCATCCAGGGGTACCTCAAATAACTACGATTACTAATGCACCATAATTATAAACATTAAGTTACACTCATACCACTTCACTCAACTCTATAACTCGTACGATCACATATTTCCTCGTGATCGTACGAGAGAATATGTGAAACTTTACGTTCCTCCTGTCAAGCTCCATTGCAAAGCTCTCTCTTGCATCTCTCTATCTAGCTCTAATACCATGTTGATCAAGCAAGAGTTAGATTCTTGCAGAAACTCACACACAGCTGAAGCTGTGAAAATGAGATCAGACAAATGAGTGTCATTATCTCTAGAGATCGAGGTCATTGGAGGTGTCTTAGTGAAAGAACAGGGGGAACAAGTGAGAGTCACAACGCAGGTACACAAGAGGGAGATAAGAACTAAGGTAGGAACTAAACGGTCATAAGGACAGATACTGACTAGGTAAAGAACTGAACATTCACACATAGAACGAACGTGAACTTATATATTATTCTTCAACAAGAAGTGTACTTGTTATCTCATCCATCGACATAAATGATTAACATGCTATTCCAAAAGATGTTCACATGATGTTAAAAAAACAAAGAACGAGGAAGGATCACATGAGACTCAGACATTGCTTCTTTAAGTCTCATAAAGATAAGCTATAGAAACAATTAACTACGCTTGCAATGAAATTCTAAAGCAATGCGTAAGTCATTTATCCGGATCTAATTCATTCTTTTTCCGTTTTAGGTTTCACAGTTATTCCTTTCGCTTTCTCTCCTCTTAAGGTCCCTCAATAAGGAAAAATGTATTACACGACAGAAAATCTTTTCTTCTTTCTCTTTTTCCTAATCGACGTGTAGCTATGCTCACAAAAAGCAATAAAGATCAGTCCGTGTCACGAGTTCAACTCCGCGTTTTACTCTTGGTTTTTTTATTTTTTCTTTGAGGAACTTTGAAGATTTATTTACAGAATTTATCCTCGCAAGAAAGTTTTATTAACAAAATCCTTTACAGTTTAACCACTAAATTTCTTCTTGCGCAGACAGTGAACCCACAGAAATGAGGTCCTGCTGATTACCAGTACTGTTTCTAGAAGAATCGGGTTTAAATGAAAACTATTTTAGAGATTTACACCATGTGATTATCACAACTAATTGTTGAGTATCCATTCAGAAATAACGAAACAAAGCATTTGTGATTTCTTGGAACCAAATATCTTCTTCTCTCTATCCTAAATTACAAGAAGAA
Organism: Asterella californica; assembly: GCA_036924285.1. Lineage (NCBI taxonomy): Eukaryota > Viridiplantae > Streptophyta > Marchantiopsida > Marchantiales > Aytoniaceae > Asterella > Asterella californica. The sequence continues at coordinate 4,547,286 of JAYKYS010000013.1, forward strand.
AAAAAAGAAATATTCCACTTTTTTCTTCTATATCTGCAATGGGGTTTAACTGAAAAACTAACAACACATTTCCCATGATATTATTACTAATAATTGTGAAGGATTTATCTAATATCTTTTTATCAATGACAAAGAAGTGACAACGGCTGCTAGGTGGACTTTAGTGCAACACATGAAATCTCCATGAGGGTCGCATACAACAAAACCTTTGACGTCGTCTACGTACGTTCAAACTGACGGTCGGCTGGCAAGGGCGCTCGTTATCAGCAGTATCGACGACTGAGGGTCGGTTGGCAAGGGCGCTCTGTAACGCTGTCTACAGCAGTATCTCGTCCATAGTACATAGTAATGAACGAGATCATCACCGGCCATTCGTGACTCACGGTGGTTGGGTTTCGTTTGGCTCGGAAAAGTCTGAACGTTGTATTCCACAAGACGAACAAAATATGAAACCCAGTTTGAAACCTAATTTAGTGAGCTTCAGGAGCTAAACCTTGAAACAACACTCATTCCATTTAGACGACTCACGCATCTAAAATCTCTGAAGATTTTGAACATTCGAGATCATACACGTTTTACGTCATCTAGAACCTGTAACGTCTGGACATTGTCTGAAATGCAAAGTGAACCTCCATTGGCTGGAAGTAGCTCCGTTTTTCCTCTCACTGCTGCATCATCGTCATCTCTGCGGAGTCTGCAGACTGAACTGTTGCTGATTGATTGTGTTGGGGACTCACCGATACCTTGAACAGTGAGTCAATCGAGCGGGAGGCTAAAAGATGGACGCTCAACCTCTACGCTCCTGAAGCCCGTTTCAGATTGATTGCTTTACTGCACTCGGGATAACTAGCAATACCCAGTCATTGATGATTTCAAACGTTCAAAGTACTAACAGATTCTAGATGCGTAAGGTGTCTCAACGGACAATGTCCAGTCGTCGATGATAGACGTTTTAGGCCTCTGAGGCCTAAAACGTCTATCATCTCAAATGTTAAAATACAAACTATAGGTATAAATGCTTATCAAGATATCGTCTTATCACAATCTCTGTCTATTGTTGGTAGCACTGTTGGTAGCACATTTTATATCGTGGAGGGTATTCGTACGACATTAGCCAGCATTGTTGAATGTGAAAGAAGAGTGGTCGGTATTTCGTCGTGCAGAGTTTGTGTACTTAGGAAGTGGTTTCGAACGACTCATTTCGATTTTAGCACGCTGTGATCTGGATTTATAGTTTGAGTCATTTATATATTAGTACTGTGAGGACCTCGGACAACATCGGGTTAACATGACTTCTCTGGGTTCGTAAACTGTGGTTGGTCGTATTAAGCATAGCTGAGTTCGTGAGTTTCACTATATGTCCCCTAAGAGGCGTAGACGACAGTGATGAAGAGTTGGTGAATGTTCCCCGCCAAGCAAAATCTACGATGCAATGGAAAGCAAAGGTGAAAGTGATAACGAAGAGATCGCTTTCCAAGTCAGAGTCGGAGATCGAGGAAGAAGAAGATCATTGTGAAGTTATCCATGAGAGAGAATACGGAAATCCCGTCCATGACGGAGGAGATACTCAGTCATCGACAGACATGAGTTATCTAGTTCCTTTTTCTCAAGCAAAGGAGGAGATATCAATTGTCAAGAAGCTTACAGATTTAGCTGTAAATCCTCTACCCTCTTTGGAACTTAATCACTATCCGATCCTTCCAGCCGGCAATGAGGAATTGGAGGAGAAATACACTGAGAACACAGATATTTCAGAGGAGTCCACGGTGAAGAAAGACCTTTCCAGCATCAATTTACGAATCGATAGGCGGTACGATGCCAGAACTGAAGATTGTACGATATTCGACATCCTCAAATTATGCTGTATTCTCCCCTACTTTTGAGAGTCGTGGTTATGCAGATGTTACATTGTTACATTATGGAGGTGGAACATGTAGCGAAAACGATAGGGAATTTGGTTTGCTGGAGAATACTCAGCAACTTGAAAATTATAGTTCTTTCAGATTATGTTAAATAAATACATGTTTCCCATTCTCATTAGATTTTTCAATCGATGTTCATATCAAGCTGGGAGTTGATTCAAGCTTTTACGGATCTCGAAATCTTGTGTGAATCATGTGGATGTATGTTGGGAGTTGGAGAATCTCTGCTTGATTTATGTTCCCTTGCACAAACGATAGCTGGAAGGTGATTCCTTCTGTGTAAAGCGTTTCTCCATTACAAAATCAACCATCATTTTGGACATCGTTTCTATCCCATTTGTTCTTACGGTCCGCGGCTGAGCAAGTTGATTTCTGGGAGTTGGTCCCCTGGAGGTTAACGCCGTGGTCAGTTACCTCATGCGAACCTGACAACGCTTTCAAAAGTATTTCCTGAGATTGAAATGTGCTCAGTTTGAAGGCCTTTCAGCACAGGATCTGCAGTTGACCGCTGATCTTAACTCTGAGTACCTTTCTGATGCTCCCAGTTGCTGGGGATTGGAAACTTGTCTCCAAGTCCAACGCTATTATTATAAGTAAGATTGAAACACTTTATGGACATCCAAAGATCAAAGCTTCAGTCCTTACAGCGATATGCTTATCTGAAATTCCTGCTACGGTAACCGTCCAATTCCACTTACTTTGCAGAAGTCCAGAAGTCCAGAAGCTTGCAGTTACGACCACGAAGTTTCTTGATTACCCCTTCGCTTCATGCTCGGAGTGGTTCCTGCAGCATCCAGCAGACAGTTTAATTTCTGTCTTGACGGTTATGTTTGTAGTTAGACGGCATATTCTAAGGAGCAACAGAAGGCTTGCTGCTTGGAGCCAAATTCGACTACTTGCAATCTGCTTTCTTGAGAGAAACATTGAAGGATCACTTGTCGGTACAGATCGTTGGTTGACAGGACCACTTATCAGTACAGTTCGTTGGTTTAATTTTACACCCTTGACACCTCCGGGAGAACTGAGCTTCTTCTCAGTGAAATGAACCTGCTTAGATAGATAGCTATGCCCATGTACGGTGATGGATCTTGTTGTAGCCTTCTGAAATGCATTAGATCGTTTAGTCTGATGCTGAAAAGTTTGGTTAATGATTAGTCAACTTATTGTCAAATGTTCTCATAAGCTATGCATTTGACGGAAGGCTTTTTCTTCCTAAAAGCGAAGAAGGGGAAGCCTTGCCTTTAATGGGGTATGGTTGGTAGAATCTCCTTACGAGCTGCAAGTGTATGTGAACTAGATCAACGCAGTTAGCTGAACTGCAGATGTATATATATATGCACGACTGCAGTACGATGTACAACGTCTTGCAATAGATGCAAGCAGCATATACGGTCCGGCCGTATCATTTTCTGTCCGCGTTGAAGGGAATGTTTACTCTCATCACTTCTGTAGTTTCCTCAACAGGAATTTTGATCATGAACCTCCTCCACAGTAAAAAGCAATTGCTAGAATAGGGTTGCTTTATTCCTTTTGTTTGAATCTATTCTTTGCAGAAATGGAAATCTTGACGAAATGATCAAGAAGGAAGGGTTTCGTCAGAAGATGTTGAACGTTGAGTTGAAGTGCCTTTTGCAGCCGGACTCTAGACACTTCAGAAGGTACTGCACGGGAAGAGTTTGAACAGATCGAAACTCTGAGATGGACTTGTCTATCTGGAGACTGGAAAGCTGCCCAACAAGGTGTACCACGGTACGAAGCTGAGCTATCCTGAGCAGGATCACAGCGAATGTTACTTCGTTGCATCCTAATCAATCCTAATGGGGCTTTTACCTCGAACTCAAGAGAAGTTTTTCTGTTGATGAGGCCTGACTTGCTGTTGAGGCTTAGTTAAGGTCCGGCTTATACACTTACATCCTCTGGGAGGTGGATCTTGTTTCTTCCCGGCCCTTCTGTCTTGGTACTTTAGGCAAATTAATAGATTTACTTAGTGCAGAGTTCTCGGCTATTGAGGCAATTAAGACTAGTACATGATCCTGAACAATTTGACTCCTACTTTCGGATGACATCCGTCGAGTGTAGGACGTCTTGCATGGCTTCAAAATGTGGATGCTACCTGGATGATGTTGTAACAAGTAATGTATGTGTTATTCTTAAAGTCGTAATAGTCTTTAGAAGTTTTACTATTTAGATTGCGTACTTATATGGTAAAATAACTTAGTGAAAGTTACTACGGTAAGAAGTTGTAGAGTATATAAGGAGGAGTTGAGAGGATGGAAGACACTCTCATTTTTCTGGTTATGAGTAAAATGAGCATTAAAGACCTTGGGAGTCCTTGAGTATCATGTGATGCGACGTTGAGAGTGGGATTAAAACTTGTGTTACAGGAACGCTATTACGGAGAATGATGTGATCTTACAAGTCAGAGAGTTGAGTGAAGTGAGCATGGGTGTAACTAAATCTTTGTAATTATGGTGCACTAGTCATCTTAGTCATATGAGGTACCTTGGGTGAGAGACAGATCTACTTACAAAACTTTGTTCATGCTGCGGGGTTCAAAAGGTTTATGTTGCTAGACATCGTCGTCTCCAATCCGCTCCGTTAGTTTCAAAAGTTCGACACATGTCTCAAGTAGCTTCGGAATCCGAAAGAGAGCCTTCTCCGAGCTAGACTTGAGTCTTTCAATAAATATACAAATCTTGATCTCCTCAGTCCACTTGGAGAACGAATCCAACTTAGCATTGAACTAGCGTACATAAGCACTTAAAGTCCATGTATGCTTCAATCTAACTAACTCGACATCATCTCGAATCCTTTGATACTCTGGAGTGAATAGTCTCGTGAGCAACTCCTTGAACTCCTTCCAACCAAGCATTGAGACGACCAAGGCATGCTCGTCTCTATATGCAGCCCACCAAAGAAGCGCATGGTCCTTTAGGAACGTAACTGTAGCTCTCACGTTGTCTAACTCCTTAGCCTGTTGCGCCTCAATGTATAAGTCCAACTCAGTTAAGAAATCCTTAACCTTGCGAGCTCGTCTTATACTTGAAAACAAAATCGGCAGATTCGTCTTACAAAGCTTCTTGATAGACGAAAAACTCCCCTTGCCTACCTCAAGCTCGGTGATACGTTTAATCCTAGAGGTCATGCCCTTTGCATGATCTTCATCATCTTGATGAGCTCTACATACAAAGCTCCTTGACTCCCCACGCTTGAATAATTGGACACCGTTGACAAAACTCCATCTTGTTGCACAAGTGCCGCAGTTGGTACTGGGCTTCTTGACGTTCGAGCGAAGGTTGTCGGTTATCGTCTCCTAACTACACCTCAAGGCTAACTCGAGTCGATCTAATCTTGGTGTCACGCGTCACTCATTTCTTGGACTTCCTCTTGGAACTGTGTCCTACGTCGACCATTGCTCCAAACGTTCACCTAGAAACGTTGATCCATTTTGTATCTCGTGTCTCTTCTCAAGCGTCTAGCCTTTAGTCGTTACCTCGAGTTCTCTCTCACCAAAACATTTGACTCCAATATCACTTTTCGTGCATCTACCGGTTTGTTGCGCAAGCGGAAGCTCCTACTCAGTAGATCACGAAACTCATAGCGCTAACATGTAAATCACAATCACACGTTAGCGTTCATGCACCACTTACCTTTATCCCATTATGATCCGGACCGGAGCCGAACCGCCTCCTTAACTCTCAAGCTCAACCTGCCCTAAGTCCCGACCTAGACCCGACTAGGCCAGTCTCAAAACATGCAAGTCACAACGTGACTTGGACTCTAGACTTTATGGACGGAGTCCTAGAGTCCTAAACGATACCTCCAACACACCTAGTGACCCAACCGCTCGTGATGTCCGTCGGGATCCAAGCTCCTGAATGGTGATCGAATCCACCGTCTCGTTCTCTAGTCTTGCCCCAATCCTTGGATTGTTCCCAAGTCTAGTCATCCACGTCGGGACCTAACGCTCCTTGGTACTGACCCAACCATCATCTCATGCCCCTAGAGTCCACCCGTCTCTGGGATCGGGTGACTTGTCTGCAAAGGAGATGATTAGGTAGCTTGGGTCAAAGTTAATACAGAAGTAGGAAATTGGTGTTGCATTGATATACACCTCAAACCATCATAGTGTGAGGAAGGAGCTTTGGTGTGGGATCACAATGCTAATGATAGACGGGAACTGGATAATTCTAGGGGACCTCAATATGATGGAATACATGAAGGACAACCTAGAATCCTCACCAATTATACAAGGAGTAGAAAAATGAGCATGGAATGCGTGTGCTTGGACTCATGACATAATCGATGTCAAATTCACTACAACAATATGTATGGGTACAACCTTCACTATACAAGCGTTCACAGGAAGTAGATATGACCCCTCTAGGTTAGATAGAGTCTACTTGACCAATAAGACAGAATGGATCCACGAAGTAGAAAGGATAGAACATCACCATGATCAACTACTCTCCTATCACATCCTTGTCTCGATGTGTATCAAACTAGTAGAAGGACAAGAAAGAAAGAAGTGGAAGGCACACCTAAAACTAGATCATAATATTCTAGGCACAAAAGATGTAAAGGAAGAAATCAAGACCAGTTGGAAGGCACACCCTAATTGTTCAGGATTTAGGAAGAAACGACAATTGGCATGGAAGCAAGTGAGAAAAAGATATGTGGAAATCAAAGGGAAAGCTAACAAAGGAAGGACGACAGAGAGGAACTAGTCAAGGATATGAACAGTTGTAGGGAAGAACTACAAAGGAACAACAACGAGAATACGAGGACCAGTGCGAGGAAGGTAAAAGAAATCATGCGGAAAGCAGATCACTTGCATCCGATTAGATAGACAAGGAATGATAAAGACAGATAAAATAGAAATTCTTCAAAAGACTTACTCATTGGTCAAATGCTTTCGTGGCAAAGAAAAGTAGTATCTCTCCAACACGGGTTAGCAATCATCCTCATCTACAACATGATGACTTATGTTGTATCGACAGACGGTATGGTCGAATTGTAGCGAATATGTAGGCAATTTCTCAAAGGATTGGTGGAGGAGAGGAAAAACGTCTGCACTGGTAACGTGAGAACATTTCTTAAGGGACAAGAAGAATGGAGGATTGGAATGAAGAGGCTTCGAGCATAAAGCAATGGTACTCCAACTCAAAGGATAGCAACTATAGTTGAAAGGAGAGATGTCGAGTGAGTTCAATAATTCAACTTGCTTACAGTTTAATACTGATAGCGCCAGCTATCGGATTGCAACGCAAAGAGAGAAAGAAATGGTCTGCCAAGAAAGGCATGATGTTCCTTAAGGGCATCCTAGGTATTGGTTCTATAACTCTAGATAGAATGCTGAGAAGTTGGAATTTATGAGAACTCACCTTGGATTCGACACCAAGAAGGAAGGCATACCAAGAAACTTGTCAGTAATTCAGCTTGGTATAATCATCAAAAAGTTTGGCACCGCAGGTAACATAGACTCTTCTTAACTCCAAATGATCATGAAAAGAGAGAAGATGGAGACCATAAAAGGATTAAGATATGCAGACGTATCCATTAACAACCCGAAGGAGGTTGTACGAATGAGAAATATTCATTGTCGTGCAATGGAAAACATTGCTGTGAAAAAAATTGATAGATGGATGAAGGATGTATGTATTAGTGACACACTACTTGAAGATAGTGAAGGATGGCAATGAATGAATAAATATGAAAATGACTGGAAGTTGGTCACTTGGTAACAACGAATGGTACAAGCTTATCGAGAATTTGAAAAAGTCATATACAATCCACAATAAGTGGAGAGGGGGTGGAGATGAGCAGACATGGAGCGCATGCTGGAATGCGATATGGAGGAAGAGCTTGCATTCAAATCAAAACTCTAGTGTTGGAAGCTCCTACGATGTGAAAATTATCTTAGAGATTTATATCATGTCATTTATATCACAACTAATTGTTGAGTGTCCATTCAGAAAGAACGAAACAAAGTATTTGTGATTTCTTGGAACCAAATATCTTCTTCTCTCTATCCTAAATTACAAGGAGAGAAAAAAGAAATATTCCACTTTTTTCTTCTATACCTGCAATGGAGTTTAACTGAAAAACTAACAACACATTTCCCATGATATTATTACTAATAATTGTGAAGGATTTAACCAATACTGACTCTAATATCTTTTTATCAATGACAAATACGTGACAAGGGCTGCTAGGTGGACTTTAGTGCAAGAAATGAAATCTCCATGAGGGTCGCATACAACAAAACCTTTGACGTCGTCTACGTACGTTCAAACTGACGGTCGGCTGGCAAGGGCGCTTTGTAGAGCTGTGCTTCAGGAGCTAAACCTTGAAACAAGTCTCATTCCATTTAGACGACTCACGCGTCTAAAATCTCTGACGATATTGCCCATTCGAGATCATAGACGTTTTACGCATCTAAAACCTAGAACGTCTGGACATTGTCTGGAATGCAACGTGAACCTCCATTGGCTGAAGTAGCTCCATCTTTACTCTCACTGCTGCTGCACCATCGTCATCTCTGCGAAGTCTGCAGACTGAACTGTTGCTGATTGATTGTGCTGGGCACTGTGCACTGTGCACTCATCGATACCTTGAACAGTGAGTCAATCGAGCGGGAGGCTAAAAGATGGACCCTCAATCTCCACGTCCTGAAGCCTCCTTCCAGATTGATTGCTTTACTGCACTCGGGATTTCTAGCAATACCCAGTCGTTGATGATCTCAAAGGTTGAAAGTACTAACAGATTTTAGATGCGTAAGGTGTCTCAACGGATAATGTCCAGTCGTTACAGCTGTTAGATGCCTAAAACGTCTATCATCTCAAATGTTAAAATACAAACTATAGTATAAATGCTTAATAAGATATTTTCTTATCACAAGCTCTGTCTATTGTTGGTAGCACATTTTATATCGTGGAGGGTATTCGTACGACATTAGCCAGCATTGTTGAATGTGAAAGAAGAGTGGTCAGTATTTCGTCGTGCAGAGTATCGTGAAGGATATTCATTGACATTAGCTAGCATTGTTGAATGTGAAAGAAGAGTAGTCAGTATTTCGTTGTGCAGACTTAGTAGCGGTATCGAGTGTGAAATTAAGCAGATTGAGCGGTTTGAACGACGGTATCGAGCACGTAGTTCAGCAGATTGAGCTGTTCGAACGACTCATTTCGATTTTAGCACTGGATTTATAGTTTGAGGCAGCCATATTAGTACTGTGAAGGACCTCGGATAACATCGAGTTAACATGGCTTCTGTGGGTTCTCTGGCTGCATCCGCAGCAAAACTGTGGTTGGTACTATTCAGCATAGCTGAGTTCGTGAGTTTCATCTACGATGCAATGGAAAGCAAAGGCGAAAGTGATAACGACGAGATCGCTTTCCAAGTCAGAGTCTGAGATCGAGAAAGAAGAAGATCATTGTGAAGTTATCCGCGTGAGAGAATACAGAAATCCCGTCCATGACGGAGGAGATACTCAGTCGTCGATAGACATGAGTTATCTAGTTCCTTTTTCTCAAGCAAAGGAGGAGATATCAGTTTACAGGAAGCTTACAGATTTAGCTGTAAATCCTCTACCCTCTTTGGAACTTAATCACTATCCGATCCTTACAGCGGGCAATGAGGAATTGGAGGAGAAATACACTGCGAACACAGATATTTCAGAGCAGTCCATGGTGAAGAAAGACCTTTCCAGCATCAATTTACGAATCGATAGGCGGTACGATGCCAGAACTGAAGATTGTACGATATTCGACATCCTCAAATTATGCTGTATTCTCCTGCTAGAAGGTCTCCTACTTTTGAGAGTTGTGGTTATGCAGATGTTATATTGTTACATTATGGAGGTGGAACATGTAGCGAAAACGATAGGGAATTTGATTTTCTGGAGAATACTCAGCAACTTGAAAATTATAGTTCTTTCAGATTATGTTAAATGAATACATGTTTCCCATTCTCATTAGATTTTTCAATCGATGTTCATATCAAGCTGGGAGTTGATTCAAGCTTTTACGGATCTCGAAGTCTTGTGTGGATCATGTGGATGTATGTTGGGAGTTGGAGAATCTCTGCTTGATTTATGTTCCCTTGCACAAACGATAGCTGGAAGGTGATTCCTGTCTAAAACGATTCTCCATTACAAAATCAACCATCATTTTGGACATCGTTTCTATCCCATTTGTTCTTACGGTCCTCGGCTGAGCAAGTTGATTTCTAGGAGTTGGTTCCTTGGAGGTTAGCGCAGTGGTCAGTTACCTCATGCGAACCAGACAACGCTTTCAAATTAATTTTCTGAGATGAAATGTGCTCAGTTTGAAGGTCTTTCAGCACAAGATCTGGAGCTGACTGCTGCTGTTAACTCTGAGTACCTTTCTGATGCTCTCGTTTGCTGGGGACTGGAAACGTGTCTCTATTTCTAACGCTATTATTATAAGTAAGATTGAAACACTTTATGGACGCCCAAATATCAGAGTTTCAGTCCTTACATCGATATGCTTATCTGAAATTCCTGCTACGGTAACTGTACAATTCCACTTGTGGAAGTCCAGAAGCTTGCAGTTACGACCACGAAGTTTCTTGATACATGGAAGATTGGGTAAACGAATATATCGACTTAGTTGAGCTTAGAATAGTGATGCGTTTGTGCGTGATGCGTTGGTGAATGCTACTCGGACTCCGTTCTAGCGAAGTTTTTCTGTTGATGAGGCCTGACTTGCTGTTGAGCCTCCGTTAAGGTCCGGCTTATACGTACACTTATGTCCTCTGGGAGGTGGATCTTGTTTCTGCCCGGCCCTTCTGTATTGGCACTTTAGGCAAATTAATAGATTTATTTAGTGCAGAGTTCTCGGCTATTGAGGCAATTAAGACTAGTACATGATCCTGACTTGCCCATTTCTGGCTAGCTTACCAAGGTCGTTTACTTTTTGAGGTTCTAGACACATGACATATCTTGCGGAATCGATACTCAAGTCTCGTCTCACAGAGAGCATTGAGAAAAGTTCCATAAGGCATAAGTACATCCCTTCGCATTCAATACTGCTGGGAGTTTCACGCATTGAATTGATCCATTGTGTACAGGAAATGACATATTCTCAGTACGATTTCATTTCGTAATCTCATTCCTGTCTGGTCAAGCCGGTGGGTTTCTAAGATTGTTATTGTTTATCTGACCAAATCTTCTATCGAGAATCTCAATAAAGGATATATCGTTGCCAGCATCGAGAGCTGCTGTTGGGAAAATGGTTTGGAAGAGATTCCGTGCAGATCTCTCGGTGTTTCTCATGCAAGTTACTTTAGAGGTAGGTATTGCGGAGTGGAAACAGGGGCGTGGAGTAGCGCGAGTTCGGTCTCATGGTTGTTCTATTATCGGGTGTACCTAATAAGTTACAAATGGTCGGTCTTACTAAACATTATGAACTTCAGAACTGTATGTGGTTAGGAGGAACCTGAATGATCGTCCTGGACTATGTGGAAATCTGCATCTACCCATATTCTTCAGGACTGATCGATCACTGAGCATGAGCATGGTCACGCAGGAGCCAGTTTCTCAGGAATTTGCTCTTCTCTACTTGATGATGAAGAAAACTCTGGTGCCTTTGGCTTGCAACTACAAATGTGTAAAACTACCCCTCTTCTATAAAGATTTACATATATATGTAACAATCAAAGCAAGATGCTTTAAATGGATATCTTAAAAGGATTTCTTAGTCAGTTGGTTCGGTTCTTTGACTCCTAATTCAGATCACATCCGTCGAGTGTAGGACGTCTTGCGTGGCTTCAAAATGTGGGTGCTACCTGGATGATGTTGACTACTTCGTTCTGTAGAATTTTGGTCATTTCAAAAGTGAAGAAAATGTAAGCAAGCAACTTTCCTTCGCCTTATTGACACTGTGAGTAACCGAAACTGATGTACTGAGCAACTTTCCTTTCGCCTTATTTGAAATTGTAAGTAATCGGAACTGATGGAATGTGTTTGATCGCCATTGTAAGGATATCCTAGTGAAGATGTTTTACAGTTCGTACTCGATTTCACTGTACTTCATAATCTCTAAGTGCACGAAAAGCATTATATCCTTACTTGTATTCTTCTCTACTTAACCTAAATCTTCTTCATGATTTCTTGGGTAATTTACTTGATAACACCCCTGAAACCTACTTCTCACTTGGCCCCCCCCTCCCCCTCTCCACTTCACTCGTGGGATCTGGGCGGTCCAGGGAGGCTTGAGGTAAAGTATCGATTCCGCAAGATATGTCATGTGTCTAGGACCTCAACAAGTAAGCGATCTTGGTAAGCTAGCCAAAAATGGGCAGGTCAGGATCAAGTACTAGTCTTAATTGCCTCTATAGCCGACAACTCTGCACTAAGTAAATCTATTAATTTTCCTAAAGTGCCAAGACAGAAGGGACAGAAACAAGAGGAGGCCTCCCAGAGGATGTAAGTGTATAAGCCGCACCTTAAGTGAGGCTCAACAGCAAGTCAGGCCTCATCAAAATGCTCCCTAGAACGGAGTCCGAGGCAAAAGCCCCATACTGATTAGGATGCAACGAAGTAGCATTCCCCGTGATCCTGCTGAGGATAGCCCAGCTTCGTACCGTGGTACAGCTTGTTGGGCAACTTTCCAGTCTCCAGATAGGCAAGTCCATCTCAGCGTTTTCGATCTGTTCATACTCTTCCCGTGCAGTACCTTCTCAAGTGTCTTGAGTGGGTCTCTCCCCATCCGGCTGCAAACGGCACTTCAACTCAACAACGTTCAACGTTTTTTGCTGAAACCCTTCTTTCTTGATCATTTTATAAAGATTTCCATTCCTGCAAAGAATAGATTCAGACAAAAGGAATGAAGCTCTGTAAACAACCCTATTCTGGGAATTCTTTTACTGTGGAGGTTCCTGATCAAATTCTTGTTCAAGGGAAAACTAGTGATGAGAGTAAACATTCTACGCCCATGTTCGGTGATGGATCTTGATGTAGCCTTCTGAAATGCATTAGATCGTTTAGTATGATGCTGAAGAGTTTGGTCAAGGGTGTAAGAAGTTTAGTAAGAAGCTCAGTTCTCCTGGAGGTGTCAAGGGTGTAAAAGTAAACAACGAACTGTACTGATAAGTGGTCCTTTCAACCAACGATTTGAACCGATAAGTGGTCCTGTCAATCCGTTCAATGTTTCTCTCAAGAAAGCAGATTGCAAGTAGTCAAATTTGGCTCCAAGAAGCAAGCCTTCTGTTGCTCCTTAGAATTAATATCCCGTCTAACTACAAACATAACCGTCAAGACAGAAATTAAACTGCCTGCTGGATGCTGAGAACTACTCCGAGCATGAAGAGAAGGGGTAATCAACCTCCAGCAACAAACCCAACAGTCTTCTACCGCACAAACGCATCACCCATTCTAATCTCAACTAAGTCAATATATTCGTTAGCCCAATCTTCCATGTATCAAGAAACTTCGTGGTCGTAACTGCAAGCTTCTGGGCTTCTGGACTTCTGCAAAGTGGAATTGTACGGTTACCGTAGCAGGAATTTCAGATAAGCATATTGCTGTAAGGACTGACGCTCTGATCTTCGGACGTCCATAAAGTGTTTCAATCTTACTTATAATAATAGCGTCGGACTTGGAGACAAGTTTCCAGTCCCCAGCAACTGGGAGCATCAGAAAGGTACTCAGAGTTAAGAGCAGCGGTCAGCTGCAGATCCTGTGCTGAAAGGCCTTCAAACTGAGCACATTTCAATCTCAGGAAATACTTTTGAAAGCGTTGTCAGGTTCGCATGAGGTAACTGACCACTGCGCTAACCTCCAGGGGACCTACCTCCCAGAAATCAACTTGCTCAGCGAGGACCATAAGAATAAATGGGACAGAAACGATGTCCAGACTGATGGTTGATTTTGTACTGAGGAACTTTTTACACAGAAGAAATCACCTTCCACCTATCGTTTGTGCAAGGGAACATAAATCAAGCAGAGATTCTCCAACTTCCAAAGTACTGATCCACACAAGATTTCGAGATCCGTACAAGCTTGAATCAACTCCCACCTTGATATGAACATCGATTGCAAAGAAATGGAATTTGCGACTAGGAAAGATTTATAGTGACGAAAGGTAAAAACTTTTAATATGAATGCGAAACATGTATTCATTTAACATACTCTGGAAGAACTAGAATTTTGAAGTTGCGGAGTATTCTCCAGCAAACAAAATTCCTTATCGTTTTCGCTACATGTTCCACCTCCATAATGTAACAATGTAACATTTGTATAACCACGACTCTCACAAGTAGGAGACCTTCTAGCAGGATAATACAGCATAATTTGAGGATGTCGAATATCGTACAATCGATATTCTCAACATTCGACATCCTCAAATTATGCTGTATTATCCTGCCTCGACGGTCTGGCATCGTATCGCCTATCGATTCGTAAATTGATGCTGAAAAGGTCTTTCTTCACCGTGGACTCCTCTGAAATATCTGTGTTCTCAGTGTATTTCTCCTCCAATTCTTCATTGCCCGCTGGAAAGATCGGATAGAGATTAAGTTCCAAAGAGGGTAAAGGATTTACAGCTAAATATGTAAGCTTCCTGTCAACTGATATCTCCTCCTTTGCTTGAGAAACAAGAACTAGATAACTCATGTCTGTCGACGACTGAGTATCTCCTCCGTCATGGACGGGATTTCCGTATCCTCTCTTGCAGATAACTTCACAATGATCTTCTTCTTCCTCAATCTCAGACTCTGACTTGGAAAGCGATCTGTCGTTATCACTTTCGCCTTTGCTTTACATTGCATCGTAGATTTTGCTTTGCGGGGAACATACACCAACTCTTCATCATTGTCGTCTACGCCTCTTAGGGGACATACAGTGAAACTCATGAACTCAGCTATGCTGAATACTATCGACCACAGTTTTGCTGCGGATGCAGCAAGAGAACACACAGAAGCCATGTTAACTCGCTGTTCTCCGGGGTCCCTCACGATATATAGTTGCCTCAAACTATAAATCCAGATCACTGAGTGCTAAAACCGGAATGAGTTATCCGAACCTCTCAATCTGCTTAACTTCGTGCTCGATACTGTCGTTCGAACCGCTCAATCTGCTTAACTTCGTGCTCGATACTGTCGTTCGAACCGCTCAATCTGCTTAACTTCGCGCTCTTTACCGTCGTTCGAACCGCTTAATCTGCTGAATCAACACTCGATACCGCTCCCTAAGTACTCCAACTCTGCACGAACGAAATTCTCACCACTCTTCTTTCACATTCAAGAATGCTGGCTAATGTCTTGCGAATACCCTCCACGATATAAAACGTGCTACCAACAATAGACAGAGTTTGTGATAAGACAATATCTTATTAAGCATTTATACCTCTAGTTTGTGTTTTAACATTTGAGATGATAGACGTTTTAGGCATCTAACAGCTGTAACGACTGGACATTGTCCTTTGAGGCAACTTACGCATCTAAAATCTGTTAGTACTTTGAACCTTTGAAATCATATCAACGACTGGGTATTGCTAGTTATCCCGAGTGCGAAAGGAGGCTTCAGGAGCGTGGAGGTTGAGCGTCCATCTTTTAGCCTCTCGCTCGATTGACTCACTGTTCAAGGTATCGATGAGTGCACAGTCCCCAGCACGATCAGTCAGCAACAGTTCAGTCTGCAGACTCCGCAGAGATGACGATGATGCAACACCAGTATGAGAGTAAAAATGGAGCTTCTTGCAGCCATGTTCACATTGCATGTCTGGACATTGTCCAGACGTTACAGGCTTTAGATGCGTAAAACGTCTATGATCTTGAATGTTCTCGAGAAACTAACAAAATGGACAATTTCCAGTCGTTACGGCTTTTAATGCGTAAAACATCTATAATGTCAGAGTTCAAAATCGCTACAGAGTTTAGGCGCGTAAGGCGTCTAAACGGAATGAGATTTGTTTCAGGGTTTAGCTCCTGAAGCTCACTAAATTATGGTTTCAAATTGGGTTTCTTACTTTGTTCGTCTTCTGGAATACAACGTTCAGACTTTTCCGAGCGAAACGAAACCCAACCACCGTGAGTCACGAATGGCCGGTGATGATCTCGTTCATTACTATGTACTATGGACGAGATACTGCTGTAGACAGCGTTACAGAGCGCCCTTGCCAACCGACCCTCAGCGTCGATACTGCTGTAGACAGCTACAAAGCGCCCTTGCCAGCCGACCCTCAGTTTGAACGTACTAGGCGCCGTCAAAGGTTTTGTTGTATGCGACCCCAAGGATTTACTTGATCGGACCCCAGAACGAATCGCGGTCTTGATCAGACCCCTCTTATAATTCCCTTCTTGATCGGACCCTCAACCTGCAACAGCCCGTAAAACAAGTAAATGCCATGTCAGAGTACAGCTCGGATTGTAAAAACAAGTAACTGTGCCATGTCAGAGTACAGCTCGGATTGTACATGTCATGCTTACAACTGAAGTGTCTGAAGTGTTTTCCTGGAAATTTGAACGACAGCATACTGATAACACAGTGAATCAATTTCTCTCTCTATTCGAGGAGGGGTAGACATTCGTCGACTGATACTTCGGAAGAGAATAGAGTGCGACGGGGTCTAGTTAGGAAGTGAGTGCAGACACTTAAACGATGGAGGATGTGCAATCTCCTTGTATTGAAGAGGAGAGATGTCTAGATGGATTATATTTTGAGGATATTGACAGACATGAGTTTACGATGGATGCGAAGACCGATGATGAAAGAGACTTGAGCATACTAGATCAATGGCGTCGACAAATGTCGCAAGCTCGAGTTGATTACCGCGTGTTGCAAGGAAGAACATTAGAGTCATTGCGTGATGCTGCAGACAGATTGAAGTTGGGAGCGGAATTCTCATCCTTCAAAAATTTTGATTTTGCTGTTGATAGCTGGTGTTTCATTCACAGTAGAGCAAACCAAAAGACAAAATCGAAAGAGAATTATAAGCTGCGGACATGCAGATGGGGTGGCAAAGCGCGCTGCCACAAAAGTGTCGAACAGAGAGGAGAGATAAATAGAGCGGCGGAAAGAGATTTTCGCAAAATTCAACCACGCAGCTTTCATGAGTTCTCTCAGAGACAAAGACAACGCCGACAACGAGATGATCAAGAAGCAAGCTCAGTCACACCAACAGCAGATCGAAGGGTGCTGGAAAATGATCGCTGTGGAGAGAAATTACGGTATTTGAGTGCGAGAAGAACCATCTTTTATGGAGGAGGTTCGATCGTCGAAGAGGTGATAAATCAATGCAAACGGAGAATTAGAGCACAAAGAGGAAAGTCCTGTCACAGTTTGCAATCTAGAACATACTTGCCCGGCACAAATGGCTTATTGGCGTGGTCTTGCATCAAATTCAAAGTTTCTTGCTACTGTTCGTAATAGAGTGGCGATTGATCTGCATACACCTATTCGTAACTTGATGGAAGAAATCCGAACATCTTTCAACAAGCGAGCACCTTATAACCAAGTGTGGAGAGGTAGAGAACATTCGCGTGACTGGTTAGAAGGTAACCAAGCCGTCTCGTTTCACTACATTCGATCAGTGTGTAGAAGGCTTAAAGATGTGGACCCTGAGTGTGTAGTAGATTGAGGAACATGGGAGAATCACCCAACTGTTTTCAGCAGGTTCTTTGTGTGTCCAAGTGCCACCCGCAACGCATATAGGTTTTGTCAGAGAGTGATCTGCTTAGATGCTTGTCACAGTAAGAGCCGAAAATTTCCATCTCAGATTTTTCTAGCCACTGTGCTTGATGACGCAAACGAAGCTATCATCCTGGCATTTGCAGTAGCTCCAAGAGAAGATATATCGAATTGGACGTGGTTCTGTGGTCTACTGCGTGAGTCGATACATGGGATTTTATCACCCCAAACTGTTATAATCAGTGATCGACAAAAAGATCTTGAAAAAGTCGTTGCTGAAATATTTCCTGACACAAAACATGCGCACTGTGCACAACACATTCGCACCAACGTGCACACACGCTTTGGAATGGATGCTGAGCAGCCGTTCTTAGCATGTCTTTATGTCAGAACTCGTGAAATGTAAGTTCTTCAAATTTCTTATCGTTATGTTTCAAAATGATTTCTTATCTGCTATCGTTCTATTTGCATGAACCATTTCTGCTTCACTAATGTGGTTACTAATTGGGTTCATTATGTACGAATGCAGGTACGACAGTGTCTTGAGCAAGCTGGCTGATTCTGGAGAAAGAGACAAACAGCTAGGAGAATACTTACGAGATATCGATTCAGCGAGATATAGTAGGTGTGCCTTTCCTTTACCACGTTATGGAAAGCTTACTTCTAATGTTGCCGAGAGCATGAACAATGCTCTCGGACAAATCCGATGGAATGCACCTCTTAAGATTCTACTCGATCTTTGGTATTATAGTATGCAGCAATTTACGAAGCGAAGGACACAGCTTCATCACGAGACAAATTTGTTAACGAAATTTGCGAGACTCAGGTTTAATGAGAATGAGCAGGCTGCTGAGGATTTCCTCTGTCAAATATCGAGCCAAACCGAGACCACGGGTCTTTGTCATAGAACTGGAAAGAGTTATCTTGTGAAACATTATGTAACCGGTAGAGGTACATGCATCTATTTGGAGTATCAAGAAATGGTTTGGCCATGTGGTCACGTGATAGCATTCGACAGAGAGCTTGGAGAGAGTCTAGTTACACGAGTACACTCAATTTGGTACAGTTCTAGTCTTATTTCAATTTATGATCATTCATTTCTGCCTGCTATGACAACTGATGATTTAGAACCAGTGTGGACTTGTGGACCACCTCCTACAGCTAAGCGTATCGAGAGACACATAGTAGTGAGGATAGATAATAATACTCAGTTCTCACAAGCGAGAGCTACCGCTGCAGCTGAAGCAACTGGTGATGCTGACGACAACGTGGCTGAAGATGGAGAAGCAAATTCTACTGGCGGAGTCACTATTGAGAACATTTTCCCTTTACATGACATGCCGGTGAATCATTTTCCAAGTTCAGATTTTGCTCATCGAAGGAGAAGAGTAGTTTCAGTGACTGATCCTTCACCATCTGACCAATTAGGATCACAATCACGATCTAGTTTAAGGAGTTGCAGTAGGTGCAAGCAACAAGGACATAACAAACAGACTTGTCCTGGACAACAAGTAGTTAATGAACCCATTGCTTCTCTTCCAGTGGAGGGCGAGATGTTGATTGAGGATGAGAACGAGGTAATCTTCACTGCATCTAGTGCTGATGAAGATGAGGATGAGGTGTAAGTAGTTGAAGTTTTGTGTAGTTTCAGATAGAGCGTAAGAGTCCTGGAACTCAAGGTCAAATCGCTTCAAAACAAGAGTTATTGTTTGACGATTAACGACGTAACGATGTTGGACGATTATTTTAACGTTAGACATTGACACATGTTGCTGGTATGCATCGTCTCATGTTTTTGAAAGCATTATCGAGTCGCAATTTGCCTCCACATTTACGTAGATCATAGTCAGCATTGCTTTTCAAATCTCTAAACTCCATAATTTCTTAGCACGAGTTAGTGGTGGGAGCTTTCCAGATCGGCTTGAAAGCCAAGCCCTACCCACTTTTATCAAAAATTAGCAGCGTCATGCAAGATCAAGATCACACTGAAACTCCCAAGGATATGCATAAAATGTTACAAAGTTTATCATACCTCTACGGGAATCAAAAAATATGTCAAAACAATGAACATCAGCTGAAAGTTAGTTACCGAGCTATTTGGTATGTGCCTCTTGGACATATCTCCTCGTTGATGAATTTTTAAGGAGGAGAGAGAGTTCGTGGATAGGCATAGTAGAGGAGGACAGGAGAGAGTGAAGGGAAAAGAGAGGTGAGAGAGGAGGGAAAAAAGAGTGAAGGGAAAAGAGAGTGTAAAAGATTTGTTAATTCTTGAGTTGTTTTAAAATCTAAGTTCCTATTTTGAGCGATTTAATCGCTGTGATGAGAACTCGAGGAGTTGATCGAGGTCGAGGCGATGAGAGAGGACGAGGTCGAGATCTCGATGGATCCCGAGAGAGAGGAGAGTACGAAGAGGAGAATCCTGTAAGATATGCATCCATGTCTTCGTTTGAATGAGTGTTGTATTATTTATTAGGGTTAGTGAAACATTCTGTTTTGATGTGATATGCTTGTTAGGGTAGGCGAAACAGATTGTTTTGATGTAGAAACTTGTTAGGGTTAGAGAAACATATTATTTCGCCGTTTTCTTGTTATTCATAGTGGGCGAAACATATATGTTTTGCCTCTCTGGGAACGGGTACCCCTTCTCCGATTAATACAGTGGGTGAAACATCGATGTTTCGTCCACTGGAGAGACGAAACATATATGTTTCGCCTCTCCGGGAAGGGGTACCCCTTCTCCGATTAATACAGTAGGTGAAACATCGATGTTTCATCCATTGGAGAGACGAAACATATATGTTTCATCTCTCCAGGAAGGGGTACCCCTTCTTCGATTAATACAGTGGGTGAAACATCGATGTTTCGTCCACTGGAGAGACGAAACATATATGTTTCGTCTCTCTGGGAAGGGGTACCCTTCCCCGATTAATACAGTGGGTGAAACATTGATGTTTCGCTCACTGTGAGATGTGAGAGACGAAACATCGATGTTTCGTCTCTCTGGGAAGAGGTACCTCTTCCTCAATTATCACAGTGGATGAAACATATATGTTTCGTCTCTGCAGGAAAGGGTACCCCTTCCCCGATTAATACAGTGGGCGAAACATATATATTTTGCCTCTCTGGGAAGAGGTACCCTTCTCAGATTAATACAGTGGGCGAAACATGGATATTTTGCTCATTGTGAGATGTGAGAGACGAAACATCGATGTTTCGTCTCTCTGGGAAGAGGTACCCCTTCCCTGATTATCACAGTGGACGAAACATCGATGTTTCGTCCATTGGAGAGACGAAATATATATATTTCATCTCTCTGGGAAGGGGTATCTCTTCCCCGATTAGTACAGTGGGTGAAATATTGATGTTTCGCTCACTTTGAGATGTGAGAGACGAAACATCGATGTTTCGTCTCTCTGGTAAGGGATACCCCTTCTCCGATTATCACAGTGGGCGAAACATCAATGTTTCGTCTAATGTGAGAGACAAAACATCGATGTTTCGTCCATCCTATTTGCCCCCTTGTTTAACTATTTTTTATAATATCTTTGTTTCTAGCGGGTGTGGCATTGGAGAGTATGAAGGAGAGACCTTCAGATCCTGCTGTGCAGTCTTCCTCTCTTGGGCAAGATCCTCAATCTTCGCATCATGTTCCTCTTTCGTCAGGTAAACTGTAATAGTTTAATTTGGTTTAGTTTGAGTTTACTTTTGTTTTGAAACTTTTGAACTTGTTTATTTAATTATAGTTTCGTTTTGCTTTATTATATATATTGAGACATATTTAGCTTTTTTTTGTATATCTGCATATGAGAAAGCTATTCTCATAGCGAGAATGAATCAACTCCATGAAGTCATAAAAAGGAGGAGGAAGAACTTAAGTCCAAAAGTGTTGAACTAGAGCATATGAACTATCAAGTCATGATAGTGAAAGAGGAATTGAGCACGATACGAGCGGCAGAAGAGTTCTATCCTCATCTAGTTGCACCTACTGTAAATCGACGGAAGACCTTAATCCTTGATTTGAATGGTCTTTTGGTCCTAGTGGGAAGAAACGAGCATGAGTTGATGCCAGCACGTGAGAGAGGATATGTAGTAGAAACTACATCGAAGCCGTTTATATGATACGTGGCGAGACGTGAAGGGAAGCAGTTTTTGGAAATATGTCCAGATAAGTTTCCTGTCATCATATGGACTTCTCGGACGGTGTTAAACACGGCCATTTTACTACGTGTTATGGAGGATGTTGATTATTTACCTCCTGGAGTGGCAAGAGCGAAGGTATGAAACTTTTCTTCTTTTGAACTTATTTTCAGATCAACTTGTCAATATTTTTGTTGTGTTATATGTTATATGTTTGATCTAAGATATATATTCTAATACAGATTTCTTACGTTTGTAGGTATGTCATGTTTTTGCTCAAGACATGTGTTTTAAATATAAGACGGTGAGAGAAGCTGCCTTTGGGAACCACTTGTACTTGAAAGATTTTGCAGAGCTTCATCATCGCAACTTGAGCACGAGAGACGTATTGTTGGTGGATGATAGTCCAATGAAAACTGTACCAATCATCTTTTTAATGATAAACATCCTCCTCCCTTTTCTCTTTTCACTATAGATAGTGATAGAGAGTTGTATGTAGAAGCCATTTTGTTGCCTTGGCTTCTTCGTTGGGGTGTATGTCCCGAGGCAACACCAGCTTATGTAGAGAGCAGATATTCACAGGTTTTTGGTCAAGATCCATTTATAGCCCTTAAAAGCTATTGGACCAATATTACCCAGGAGGAGGTAAATATCGTATGGAGATCTGTTCCTCATGGACTTTGTACGGATCTCTACCCTAAACTTCGATGAGACATATTTCTCTTTTTTGTTCATTCATTATATGATATTTTTCATATAATGAGACACTCACTCTATATTAATATTATATGAGGAAGTCCATAACTTTACCTTGTAAATAATTATATTTTGTAATACTCATTTTCATTATCCCATGCTAAGCTACACTAGTTTACTAGTTTGTCCTGTGAAGGGTTGTTTGAGCGGAAGCAAAAAAACACAAAAAGAAACGACGGATTATAAATATTATAGAGAGGGTTTGTACTCAAGGCAGAATAAGGATACTCCTATCCTTTTAGAATGTCAAAATGATAATCAAAAGTCTTTCTCTTACACCAAAAGTTTACTCTACTTAGATAAAACTATAGAGATATGCAAAAATTTTATGCTTGGACGTTATCATAAATGTTACTTAATGTTCTCTGCTCATTTGAGTGAGTAATATTATCCATTTCTTAAATCATTATAAGTATAAAAATATCATCTAATCATAAACAAAATACTTTGCTTACATTCCTACATGTTACATTCCTAAATGTTTCGACACATGCATGTAAAGCTTGTATGTAAGTTCACAACTTGAAGCTCGGAGCATTACACTTATCTAGAAAACTAACTTCTCCCGGTTCAATCTACTTGGCGAAACATGCGTTTCTGAAAAAGAATCCAGTATTGATTGGAGCCGAGTACACATCATCGATATTTGGCTCCAAGCAATTCTGGATTCTTTTCCACTATAATTGAATTTGGAGATATCTGGAGGATCGGGAGGCTGAGGTACAGGATGGCTGGGCTTGGGAGAAGCTGTAGGTGAACATTGAGGTTAAGAGCTCGCTACTCCGTGAAACATGCGTTTCTGGAAAAGAATCCAGTATTGATCGAAGCCGAGTAAATATCATCGATACTCGGCTCCAAGCAATTCTGGATTCTTTTCCACTATACTCAAATTTTAGGATATCGAGAGGCTGAGGTACAGGTTGGCTGGGCTGGGAGAAGCAGTAGGTGGACATCAAGGTTAGGAGGACGACGAATAGTTTTCATGCCACAGGATAAGAACTTCCATGAACCACAAACAATTATTTGGTTTATTTCTTGCACTTCATGTAGAGATTTTGTAAAGCGATCGGAGAACTCGCTACAAAGCTTTTTTAAAGATTAAGGGTTTGGGCGTCCAGACCTCGTGTTTCACCTCGTGACAGGGCGAAACATGATGTTTCACCCTGTCACGAGGTGAAACACAAAAAGGTACAAGGACTACTCGCAAAGGTACCCTCGCGACTTAACGTCAGAGGGCGAAACATGATGTTTCGCCTCTGAGTAATCGTCACGAGGTGAAACACTCTTTGTTTCGTCTAAATAGTGGACGAAACACTGTCTATTTCGTCCACTGCGTTATGTTCTAGACGCGAAACATGTATGTCTCGTCTATCGAGTGGGCAAAACATATCTGTTTCACCTCCCATTGGATAATGTTTTGTATAAGGTGTTCACGACAGGTGACATGAACAGGGAGCAAAGATTACTAGTTTTTTCTCGAAAGTACATGCCTGAGTTCTGAAAACTGTATTGAATTCAACTTTATTATAAAATCGATGAACAATTAACACTTTGCTCGATTTACAATCATCCTACAACTCTTTCAGTTTCCATAATGCCTCTACTAATTCTAACAGTTCTTTTTCTCTTGGCGTCTAAGCTCTATTACAGCATGCAAATCCTGAGCAATACCTTCTAAGCTCTGTTCAGTCTCTTCTGATTTTTCAATCAGTTTCAGTACCCGACAATGTAAACGCTCTATCTCAACAAGCTCCGCAGTATTACCCACTGTAGACATTTCACTTTCTACTGAAGGATAAAATGTCACACTATCCATGGCAGTGGCAAGATCTTCTATAGCGTCTTTGAACTCATCTAACTCCTCTATCTCCTACTCCACATCGAACACGATAAACCGATTTTGCTTCGTGTTCATACCTATTTTGAATCGTCATTTCTTTTTGCAAACAGCATTGAAAATGCTATCTTGTTCATCCGAAGATAACTTCTCAAACTCTTCCGCAGTGATCCTTAATAGTTTTTCTCCAATACTCCACACAATGGCTATGGGTAAGGCTGCTTCTGGACGATCACTTACACTGTAATCGATCAATCCTAAATGGAACCGATGTGGTCTTTTACTTCACCTCTGACCACAAGCGTGCCAAGTCTTCCTACTATCAGATTGAGAGTGATTGAAATATAGCACCTTCCTTGCAGATCTTGACACGAGGTTTGTGTCTGTTCTATCACTTGCTTGAAACACCCTGGAAAATTACAAGCCACATACGATACAGAACTCCACTTCCGATTTTTGATTATGCGCTGAATAGAAGCTACCACCCACATGCAAGGCATATTACTTATACACTCTTCAAATTCTACCAACGAACACATTCTGGAGTTCTGTCACCTCTACTCAATCTCTCAAGCTCTGTGGACTTGGATTCAACGCGCTCAAGCTCTCCCGTCTTCGATTCAACGCGCTCAAGCTCTTCCGCCTCTACTCAATCTCTCAAGCTCTCCCACCTTCGATTCAATGTGCTCAACCTCTTCCGCTGGAGAGCTCTCAAGCTCTCTCGCTTTTGTAACACGACGTTTCTGTCAGTTCTCAACAATGTGAAGCAAGCTTGAGTTTCTGAACTTCTATTCTCGCGTCTTCGTCGTCTGGCTTGTACAGTCCGAGCTGTACTATGACATGGCCGAGTTACTTGCTCGCGTCGTCCGAGCTGTACTCTGACATGGCATAGTTACTTGCTTTACGTGCTATTGCAGGTTGGGGGTCCGATCAAGAAGGGAATTATAAGAGGGGTCCGATCAAGTCCGCGATTCATTCTGGGGGTCCAATCAAGTAAATTACTGCATGCGACCCTCATGGAGATTTCATGTCTTGCAGTAAGGTCGACATAGCAGTCGTTGTCACGTATTTGTCACTAATAAAAAAATATTAGAATCAGTACTGGTTAGTAATAATATCATGGGAAATGTGTGTTAATTTTTCTGTTAAACCCCATTGCAGGTATAAAAGCAAGAAGTGGAATAAATTTTTTCTCTCCTTGTAATTTAGGATAGAGAGAAGATAATGTTTGGTTCCAAGAAATCACAAATGTTTTATGTTGTTATTTCTGAATGGGTACTCATCACATGGTGTAAATCTCTAGGATAGTTTTGATTAAAACCCGATCTTCTAGAAACAGCAGGACCTCATTTTGGTTGGTTCACTATCTACGCAAGAAGAAATTTAGTGGTTAAACCGTAAATGTTCTTGTTAATAAAAATTTATTGTGAAGATAAAATCTGTCAATAAATCTCCAAAATTCTTGAAGCAAAAATTAAAAGAAACCAAGACTAAAACTCATAGCTAAACTCGTGATACAGACTTGACCTTTGTTGCTTTTCGTGAGCATAGCT
The DNA here is from genome assembly GCA_036924285.1 of Asterella californica. Lineage (NCBI taxonomy): Eukaryota > Viridiplantae > Streptophyta > Marchantiopsida > Marchantiales > Aytoniaceae > Asterella > Asterella californica. The sequence goes on from JAYKYS010000013.1 coordinate 4,573,143, forward strand.
ACACGTCGATTGTGAAAAAAAAAGGACTTTTTGTCCTGTAATATATATTTTTTTATATTTCCTTTGAAAAGAGAGAAAGAGGAAGGAGTTGTTGTGAAATCTAGAAAGGAGAACGAGATCTCACACTCCGCAAATGATTCCCGAGAAGGCCTCTACAACACCAAAACAATCTTTGGAACTTGGATGAACTTGATTGATAAAAACTCACCCCAGGTGCTTGTCTTGCTTTCAAGTTTATCCCTCATATTCAGCTTAGAAGGTGTGAACTTATAGCCGTTGCTCTTTGTTTACTCATTTCATGTGTGACTTCTACATTTCATGTAATAAAAACTTGAGAAATGACCACTGGTATCTACGTGGAATGATAGACACATACCATTCACATGAGATCTTTAAGAATATCACACACATTACTTGTTCTACTTTATTAAAGTAAGAGATTCTCCTATTTCAGCTTTCCCAAGTGTTAACTTTCCGTACTATCAAGTAGGAAGATGACAACAAACTAACATGTCTTTTGAAGAACATATTCAAATATTTGTGTATGACTTTTGTCATGCATCCAATCAGCGATGGTCAACGAAATCACATACTTTTTGAGAAGCATATTTGAAGCTTTGCACTTGTCACGTAGTACCATAATGAAATCTCTAATAGTTTCTTCAACTTAGTTATAACTATCTAAGGTAGTTATGACTAGTTTTGATAACTCTAGATTTGGATCTTCTAACTAGAGTAACATATAAGATAGTCATACCTAACGAAAATAATATAAAAAACACATAAATAATGAGATACTTGTGGTGTGACAAGACCTTATTGTCGAACTAGATTTGTAATTTGGATTCCAACCCATATACCATCTTGAAAAGAGAAATCTTGTAGACGTCTTCATTGTTGTACGATGCTCTCATAAAACTGCATGAAGACGCTTGTTCTAGTTGTGTTTGACCCTTTCTATGTTAGCATCCTTTGCTAACATTTGACACAAAGTAAAGTTTGTCCTCTTTATCAAACCGTTTGAACTAGGTTTATATGAAGTAGTAACCCTTTGAAAAATGAAGAAGTGTGTGTATATAGTAATAGTCGCTCACAAATTCTTGAACCTTATCAGAAACTAACTCCAAGGGACATCTAAACCTAGTAATGATCCGTTCATAGAGAAATCTACCCATCTCAATTTCTCCAATAGCCACAAGGGGTCTAGCTTCTATCCACTTTGTAAGATAATCGGTGGCTACAACAGTATACTTATTGTTGCAAGGGGTGCAATTCAAAGATCCAACAAAATCTATTCTCCATTTCTCAAAAGGTCCAAGAAGTGAAATAGACCTAAAAGGAGTAGAAACATTAGATTTGATAGCGAAAGCTTGACAAACATCACATCTTTTACAATACGTCAAGCAATCTCTAAACATCTCCTTCCAATGATATCACACGTCAAGTATCTTATGAGTTGTCAATTTGTCTGCAAAATGTCTCATTAGATCGTCATGAAATTCTTTCGTGAATCATAGAGATTCTTTTTTGCTCGTAACTCTTCTCAAGAATCCATCAACTCCTTCATAAAATAACACTCCTTCCATCATTGTGTAGGGTTGATTTCGCTTCATCAAAGCCTTATGCTCTTTGATCCTCATCCGGGTTGGATAGACATCCTCGATAACAAAATTTCAATTTTCTTGATATTCTATAATAGACTTGCTCATCAAAACCATCAAATCTTCGTCAGGAAAGGTGCATCCACCAGCTTCTCTCCATCACCATCGTAGGCTCTAGATAGCAAATCTACATTTGCGTACTTCTTCCTTGGTCGATTGCATATCTCATAGTCGTACTTTGACAATAAGAGCTTCCATCTTGCTAATCATTCTTCTATCATAAGTTAATTGAAGATGTACTTCAATGCCTTATGATCGATAACGATAGTGAATTTGCCGACTATGAGATAATGTCAAAATTTTCTCAGAGCATATATCAGTGCTAATCCTTCTCTCTTTGTCATAGAATAATTTCTTTCTACCTTGGCCATTTGTAGCCTAGATAAGATGATCTCTACTTTCAACATCATATTGATTTACATCCTACTGCTATATTTGAAGCATCCATATATAGCATAAATTGTTTATTTCAATCAAACTTAACCAAGATTAGAGTTGAATTAAGAGCTTTCTTCAGTTCTTCAAATGCAGCTAGAACTTCTTCATCTCCTAAATCCAACACCTAATCTACCTCCCTCTTTAGAAATACAATCGAAGCATACGCTTTATGTGAACATAAAGCATAAACCATCGATAATTTATTATCGATGGTTTATGCTCTGAAGAACTCAAACTTCAAACCGATAAACATAAGATGATTTTGTTATTAGCGTGCATAAGTCCCTTAGATCCTGGTTTGAAGAAATGCATTAGAATATATGTTTAGTTTTTGTTCTTGCAAGATGTAGCAGCAAGTTTCAACCTGCAGACGTTATACTACAATGGCACATCAAGTGCACTTTTCAAAGAGAATTTTTAAAATGATGTTGTACTCCTACAAAAGTTGCACTACAAACAAGAAATGTCAAGAAAGATACCTTGAGAATTGATCTTTTCAATTAATAGAGTTCGGAGTGTTGCCATGGAGTCACTGCTGATAGCTCGATCAGAAGTTAGTCAGAAGCATTCGATGGTTTAGAAAGGTTATTTACATACTAAATGTTTGTGCAACAAGACAACGGGAAGAGAGGATAAACGACAAGTTATCTTGAAGCAGTGCTGCATAAGATTTGTTGTTGTTCCAAGTGATATTTGAAGGTCGTATGACTATTATTTTGCCGAGATGTCTAGTGCTAGAGACGGCGAGAGCTTGTGGATGACATTTGACGTTCACCTCCAACCGGTGGAGTAATGAATCGGACGGACTTTTGAATTCGTCGATGAAAGATTGGGTGGTTAAAGTTCTACTGCCTTATTACAATAGGTATGCAAAAGGACAAGGTTGAATCATTTAAATTCTTATTACTCCACCAAAAAGAGAAGATTAGTCGTCATCTATCTAAGAGAGCACTTCAGGAGAAACGAGGCACTTTTACAAAGAATTTAGGAGATTTGAGAAAATGGCAAAGAGCACTCAACAAGAGGAGCAACTTGAGTCCAAAATTCGCTCGAATTGGGGTCCATGGCATGAGTTATGATCATCTAAAGTTTGTGGAGTTAGAGAATTACATAGCTTTCTATACATAGTGAAAATTGATGAGATTGAGTGAGTGCACCGTCAGATTGAAATCAAATTTCATGAGTTCTTAGCATGTCAGTTGCTGAAGGTCTGACTTCAAATTTCATCACCAGATGTTTTGCGAGTCGAACGTTATGACGAATTGAAGACGGAGGTGTGCAGAAAGTTTTCAATATGGAGCAGCAAGCTTGACGATTTATGGAAGGTGATCCGCAAGGTATATATATATATGTGTCTGATTCAAGTTAGTGGAATCTATACTTCTCTTCAAAATGGGTTAGATTCTTAAGCATGTTAATGTCTTCGAGCTTCTGCGTGCTCTTTGGACACTAATTCATCCATACGTAAAGTATCCTTGGTTTGTGAAGTTACTTGGTGAACCTTGCGATGATTCACCTTTACACTGATAGTTAATGTAATCTCGTGAGCCCCTTCTAACATTTGGATTACGGTGTTGCAACAAATTCACCATATTGATCTTCAAGTCTGTCAAAGACTCTGCTAGACTTTTCAACTTATTACTAAAGTTGAAAGTAGCAAATCTAGATGGTATAGTGGCTGTAACCGCACTAATAAGAACTATTGGACTCGAATCCTAAAATCAAATTCGGAAATCATATAGTCGGAACAATCATAGGTGTCAAAGTTAGTATGCTCGACACTTGCACATCTCCAGATGCTGCTCCAACAGTTATTGGTTGTAAGTCGTCTCCATCCAAACTCTGACACTTGCACATCTCCAGATGCTGCTCCAACAGTTATTGGTTGTAAGTCGCCTCCATCCAAACTCTCCTCCATCTTGGTTGCGATTTTCACTACATCAACCTTTGAAGTTGGTCTCTCATACCGCACTTATGTTTGAATCTTCAACCTCAGTCCTCCAATAAAATTCTTTGTGATCATTGTTCCAATACCCACCATCATTGGTTCTATTGCATCTCCATTCTTTCATAAAATTTTCCCATTGAGCTATTTCTTGAAGAAAAATTGACTATTCTAAGACAACAAGAACAAGTTGAGCTCCATCCTCGAGTGAAATTTGTTGTTTCATGATGATAGTAGCTTTTCCTCTCCAAGAGTTAGAATGACCCTCATGGTCATCTTATCTAACATAAGCTATGGTTTCCAACAAAGCATGGCTATGGTTTCCAACAAAGCAACCACTCTGCTACATTCATGCTCAATTGGAATCCCTTCCACTCCACATCTAAGACAGAAGGTTGTAAAATCAATGACGTCTTGTCTAGGTTAAGAGGGACATACGTGCAAGCTCAAGTTTACCAACCCTCGTCGTTCACGTAAAAGTCTATTCTTAATAAGACATCTGCTCACTTTAGTATGGATTGGGTGCTTAGATAGCATCTTGCAAGCTATGTGCATGAAAGATTTCAAGTTCTAACTCTAAAACCTGAAAATATGAGAATGATTGTAAACTTTTTCTCGAGAGCTCACTATTTAGTACCGAAAAACTCACAAAAACTCTCTTCAGCTTCCAAACGATAAAATCTCTCCTTACGAATAATCTCTCTTAGGTGTAAAGCTTGTTGGGAAGCTTATATCGCCCTCTATAGCATAGCGTAAGTACAAAGATTTTGAATTTATGCTCTAAATTGACATAGAAACCAAAACCTAAGCCGACATGTCTCATCCAGAGGTATCTCAAATAACTACGATTACTAATGCACCATAATTATAAAGATTCAGTTACACTCATACCACTTCACTCAACTCTATAACTCGTACGATCACATATTTCCTCGTGATCGTACGAGAGAATATGTGAAACTTTACGTTCCTCCTGTCAAGCTCCCTTGCAAAGCTCTCTCTTGCATCTCTCTATCTAGCTCTAATATCATGTTGATAAAGCAAGAATTAGGTTCTTGCAGAAACTCACACACAGCTGAAGCTGTCAAAATGAGATCAGACAAATGAATATCATTATCTCTAGAGATCAAGGTCATTGGGGTGTCTTAGTGAAAGAACAGGGGGAACAAGTGAGAGTCACAACGCAGGTACACAAGAGGGAGGTAAGAACTGAGGTAGGAACTAAACGGTCATAAGGACAGATACTGACTAGGTAAAGAACTGAACATTCACACATAGAACGAACGTGAACTTTTATATTATTCTTCAACAAGAAGTGTACTTGTTATCTCATCCATCGACATAAATGATTAACATGTTATTCCAAAAGATTTTCGCATGATGTTAAAAAAGCAAAGAACGAGGAAGGACACATGAGACTCAGACATTGCTTCTTTAAGTCTCATAAAGATAAGCTATAGAAACAGTTAACTGCGCTTGCAATGAAATTCTAAAGCAATGCGTAAGTCATTTATCCGGATCTAATTCATTCTTTTTCCGTTTTAGGTTTCACAGCTATTCCTTTCGTTTTCTCTCCTCTTAAGGTCGCTCAGTAAGGAAAATATATTACACGACAAAAAATCTTTTCTTTTTTCTCTTTTTCCTAATCGACGTGTAGCTATGCTCACAGAAAGCAATAAAGGTCAGTCCGTGTCACGAGTTCAACTCCGCGTTTTACTCTTGGTTTTTTAATTTTTTCTTTGAGAAACTTTGAAGATTTATTGACAGAATTTATCCTCGCAAGAAAGTTTTATTAACAAAATCCTTTACAGTTTAACCACTAAATTTCTTCTTGCGCAGACAATGAACCCACGTAAATGAGGTCCTGCTGATTACCAGTTCTGATACTAGAAGAATCGGGTTTAAATGAAAACTATCTTAGAGATTTACACCATGTGATTTATATCACAACTAATTGTTGAGTATCCATTCAGAAATAACGAAACAAAGCATTTGTGATTTCTTGGAACCAAATATCTGCTTCTCTCTATCCTAAATTACAAGGAGAGAAAAAAGAAATATTCCACTTTTTTCTTCTATATCTGCAATGGGGTTTAACTGAAAAACTAACAACACATTTCCCATGATATTATTACTAATAATTGTGAAGGATTTAACCAATACTGACTCTAATATCTTTTTATCAATGACAAATAAGTGACAACGGCTGCTAGGTGGACTTTAGTGCAACACATGAAATCTCCATGAGGGTCGCATATAACAAAACCTTTGACGTCGTCTACGTACGTTCAAACTGACGGTCGGCTGGCAAGGGCGCTCGTTATCAGCAGTATCGACGACTGAGGGTCGGTTGGCAAGGGCGCTCTGTAACGCTGTCTACAGCAGTATCTCGTCCATAGTACATAGTAATGAACGAGATCATCACCGGCCATTCGTGACTCACGGTGGTTGGGTTTCGTTTGGCTCGGAAAAGTCTGAACGTTGTATTCCACAAGACGAACAAAATATGAAACCCAGTTTGAAACCATAATTTAGTGAGCTTCAGGAGCTAAACCTTGAAACAACACTCATTCCATTTAGACGACTCACGCATCTAAAATCTCTGAAGATTTTGAACATTCGAGATCATAGACGTTTTACGTCATCTAAAACCTGTAACGTCTGGACATTGTCTGAAATGCAAAGTGAACCTCCATTGGCTGGAAGTAGCTCCATTTTTCCTCTCACTGCTGCTGCATCATCGTCATCTCTGCGGAGTCTGCAGACTGAACTGTTGCTGATTGATTGTGTTGGGGACTCACCGATACCTTGAACAGTGAGTCAATCGAGCGGGAGGCTAAAAGATGGACGCTCAACCTCTACGCTCCTGAAGCCCGTTTCAGATTGATTGCTTTACTGCACTCTGGATAACTAGCAATACCCAGTCATTGATGATTTCAAACGTTCAAAGTACTAACAGATTCTAGATGCGTAAGGTGTCTCAACGGACAATGTCCAGTCGTCGATGATAGACGTTTCAGAGGCCTAAAACGTCTATCATCTCAAATGTTAAAATACAAACTATAGGTATAAATGCTTAACAAGATATCGTCTTATCACAATCTCTGTCTATTGTTCGTACGACATTAGCCAGCATTGTTGAATGTGAAAGAAGAGTGGTCAGGATTTAGTCGTGCAGAGTATCGTGAAGGGTATTCGTTGACATTAGCCAGCATTGTTGAATGTGAAAGAAGAGTGGTCGGTATTTCGTCGTGCAGAGTTTGTGTACTTAGGAAGTGGTATCGAGTGTGAAATTCAGCAGATTGGGCTGTTCGAACGACGGTATCGAGCACGTAGTTCAGCAGATTAGCGTTTCGAACGACTCATTTCGATTTTAGCACTCTGTGATCTGGATTTATAGTTTGTGGCAGCTATATATTAGTACTGTGAGGACCTCGGACAACATCGGGTTAACATGACTTGTCTGGGTTCTCTGGCTGCATCCGCAGCAAAACTGTGGTTGGTCGTATTCAGAATAGCTGAGTTCGTGAGTTTCACTGTATGTCCCCTAAGAGGCGTAGACGACAGTGATGAAGAGTTGGAGCCCGCCAAGCAAAATCTACGATGCAATGGAAAGTCCATTGCAAAGGCGAAAGTGATAACGAAGAGATCGCTTTCCAAGTCAGAGTCGGAGATCGAGGAAGAAGAAGATCATTGTGAAGTTATCCATGAGAGAGATACTCAGTCATCGACAGACATGAGTTATCTAGTTCCTTTTTCTCAAGCAAAGGAGGAGATATCAATTGACAGGAAGCTTACAGAATTAGCTGTAAATCCTCTACCCTCTTTGGAACTTAATCACTATCCGATCCTTCCAGCCGGCAATGAGGAATTGGAGGAGAAATACACTGAGAACACAGATATTTCAGAGGAGTCCACGGTGAAGAAAGACCTTTCCAGCATCAATTTACGAATCGATAGGCGGTACGATGCCAGAACTGAAGATGGTACGATATTCGACATCCTCAAATTATGCTGTATTCTCCTGCTAGAAGGTCTCCTACTTTTGAGAGTCGTGGTTATGCAGATGTTACATTGTTACATTATGGAGGTGGAACACGTAGCGAAAACGATAGGGAATTTGGTTTGCTGCTTGAAAACAGCAACTTGAAAATTCTAGTTCTTCCAGAGTATGTTAAATGAATACATGTTTCGCATTCATATTAAAAGTTTTTACCTTTCGTCACTATAAATCTTTCCTAGTCGCAAATTCCATTTCTTTGCAATCGATGTTCATATCAAGCTGGGAGTTGATTCAAGCTTGTACGGATCTCGAAATCTTGTGTGGATCAGTACTTTGGAAGTTGGAGAATCTCTGCTTGATTTATGTTCCCTTGCACAAACGATAGGTGGAAGGTGATTTCTTCTGTGTAAAAAGTTCCTCAGTTACAAAATCAACCATCAGTCTGGACATCGTTTCTGTCCCATTTATTCTTATGGTCCTCGCTGAGCAAGTTGATTTCTGGGAGGTAGGTCCCCTGGAGGTTAGCGCAGTGGTCAGTTACCTCATGCGAACCTGACAACGCTTTCAAAAGTATTTCCTGAGATTGAAATGTGCTCAGTTTGAAGGCCTTTCAGCACAGGATCTGCAGCTGACCGCTGCTCTTAACTCTGAGTACCTTTCTGATGCTCCCAGTTGCTGGGGACTGGAAACTTGTCTCCAAGTCCAACGCTATTATTATAAGTAAGATTGAAACACTTTATGGACGTCCGAAGATCAGAGCGTCAGTCCTTACAGCAATATGCTTATCTGAAATTCCTGCTACGGTAACCGTACAATTCCACTTTGCAGAAGTCCAGAAGCCCAGAAGCTTGCAGTTACGACCACGAAGTTTCTTGATACATGGAAGATTGGGCTAACGAATATATTGACTTAGTTGAGATTAGAATGGGTGATGCGTTTGTGCGGTAGAAGACTGTTGGGTTTGTTGCTGGAGGTTGATTACCCCTTCTCTTCATGCTCGGAGTAGTTCTCAGCATCCAGCAGGCAGTTTAATTTCTGTCTTGACGGTTATGTTTGTAGTTAGACGGGATATTAATTCTAAGGAGCAACAGAAGGCTTGCTTCTTGGAGCCAAATTTGACTACTTGCAATCTGCTTTCTTGAGAGAAACATTGAACGGATTGACAGGACCACTTATCGGTTCAAATCGTTGGTTGAAAGGACCACTTATCAGTACAGTTCGTTGTTTACTTTTACACCCTTGACACCTCCAGGAGAACTGAGCTTCTTACTAAACTTCTTACACCCTTGACCAAACTCTTCAGCATCATACTAAACGATCTAATGCATTTCAGAAGGCTACATCAAGATCCATCACCGAACATGGGCGTAGAATGTTTACTCTCATCACTAGTTTTCCCTTGAACAAGAATTTGATCAGGAACCTCCACAGTAAAAGAATTCCCAGAATAGGGTTGTTTACAGAGCTTCATTCCTTTTGTCTGAATCTATTCTTTGCAGGAATGGAAATCTTTATAAAATGATCAAGAAAGAAGGGTTTCAGCAAAAAACGTTGAACGTTGTTGAGTTGAAGTGCCGTTTGCAGCCGGATGGGGAGAGACCCACTCAAGACACTTGAGAAGGTACTGCACGGGAAGAGTATGAACAGATCGAAAACGCTGAGATGGACTTGCCTATCTGGAGACTGGAAAGTTGCCCAACAAGCTGTACCACGGTACGAAGCTGGGCTATCCTCAGCAGGATCACGGGGAATGCTACTTCGTTGCATCCTAATCAGTATGGGGCTTTTGCCCCGGACTCCGTTCTAGGGAGCTTTTTGATGAGGCCTGACTTGCTGTTGAGCCTCACTTAAGGTGCGGCTTATACACTTATATCCTCTGGGAGGCCTCCTCTTGTTTCTGTCCCTTCTGTCTTGGCACTTTAGGAAAATTAATAGATTTACTTAGTGCAGAGTTGTCGGCTATAGAGGCAATTAAGACTAGTACTTGATCCTGACCTGCCCATTTTTGGCTAGCTTACCAAGATAGCTTACTTGTTGAGGTCCTAGACACATGACATATCTTGCGGAATCGATACTTTACCTCAAGCCTCCCTGGACCGCCCAGATCCCACGAGTGAAGTGGGGAGGAGGAGGGGGGGGGGACAAGTGAGAAGTAGGTTTCAGGGGTGTTATCAAGTAAATTACCCAAGAAATCATGAAGAAGATTTAGGTTAAGTAGAGAAGAATACAAGTAAGGATATAATGCTTTTCGTGCACTAAGAGATTATGAAGTACAGTGAAATCGAGTACGAACTGTAAAACATCTTCACTAGGATATCCTTACAATGGCGATCAAACACATTCCATCAGTTCCGATTACTTACAATTTCAAATAAGGCGAAAGGAAAGTTGCTCAGTACATCAGTTTCGGTTACTCACAGTGTCAATAAGGCGAAGGAAAGTTGCTTGCTTACATTTTCTTCACTTTTGAAATGACCAAAATTCTACAGAACGAAGTAGTCATCATCATCCAGGTAGCATCCACATTTTGAAGCCACGCAAGACGTCCTACACTCGACGGATGTGATCTGAATTAGGAGTCAAAGAACCGAACCAACTGACTAAGAAATCCTTTTAAGATATCCATTTAAAGCATCTTGCTGTGATTGTTACATATATATATATGTAAATTTTTATAGAAGAGGGGTAGTTTTATACATTTGTAGTTGCAAGCCAAAGCACCGGAGTTTTCTTCATCATCAAGTAGAGAAGAGCAAATTCCTGAAAAACTGGCTCCTGCGTGACCATGCTCATGCTCAGTGATCGATCAGTCCTGAAGAATATGGGTAGATGCAGATTTCCACATAGTCCAGGACGATCATTCAGGTTCCTCCTAACCACATACAGTTCTGAAGTTCATAATGTTTAGTAAGACCGACCATTTGTAACTTATTAGGTACACCCGATAATAGAACAACCATGAGACCGAACTCGCGCTACTCCACGCCCCTGTTTCCACTCCGCAATACCTACCTCTAAAGTAACTTGCATGAGAAACACCGAGAGATCTGCACGGAATCTCTTCCAAACCATTTTCCCAACAGCAGCTCTCGATGCTGGCAACGATATATCCTTTATTGAGATTCTCGATAGAAGATTTGGTCAGATAAACAATAACAATCTTAGAAACCCACCGGCTTGACCAGACAGGAATGAGATTACGAAATGAAATCGTACTGAGAATATGTCATTTCCTGTACACAATGGATCAATTCAATGCGTGAAACTCCTACAGCAGTATTGAATGCGAAGGGATGTACTTATGCCTTATGGAACTTTTCTCAATGCTCTCTGTGAGATGAGACTTGAGTATCGATTCCGCAAGATATGTCATGTGTCTAGAACCTCAAAAAGTAAACGACCTTGGTAAGCTAGCCAGAAATGGGCAAGTCAGGATCATGTACTAGTCTTAATTGCCTCAATAGCCGAGAACTCTGCACTAAGTAAATCTATTAATTTGCCTAAAGTGCCAAGACAGAAGGGCCGGGCAGAAACAAGATCCACCTCCCAGAGGATATAAGTGTATAAGCCGGACCTTAACGGAGGCTCAACAGCAAGTCAGGCCTCATCAACAGAAAAACTTCGCTAGAACGGAGTCCGAGTAGCATTCACCAACGCATCACGCACAAACGCATCACCATTCTAAGCTCAACTAAGTCGATATATTCGTTTACCCAATCTTCCATGTATCAAGAAACTTCGTGGTCGTAACTGCAAGCTTCTGGACTTCCACAAGTGGAATTGTACAGTTACCGTAGCAGGAATTTCAGATAAGCATATCAATGTAGGGACTGAAACTCTGATCTTTGGGCGTCCATAAAGTGTTTCAATCTTACTTATAATAATAGCGTTAGAAATAGAGACACGTTTCCAGTCCCCAGCAAACGAGAGCATCAGAAAGGTACTCAGAGTTAATAGCAGCGGTCAGCTCCAGATCCTGTGCTGAAAGACCTTCAAACTGAGCACATTTCATCTCAGAAAATTCGTTTGAAAGCGTTGTCAGGTTCGCATGAGGTAACTGATCACTGCGCTAACCTCCAAGGGACCAACTCCTAGAAATCAACTTGCTCAGCCGAGGACCGTAAGAACAAATGGGATAGAAACGATGTCCAAAATGATGGTTGATTTTGTAATGGAGAATCGTTTTAGACAAGAATCACCTTCCAGCTATCGTTTGTGCAAGGGAACATAAATCAAGCAGAGATAGTCCAACTCCCAACATACATCCACATGATCCACACAAGACTTCGAGATCAGTAAAAGCTTGAATCAACTCCCAGCTTGATATGAACATCGACTGAAAAATCTAATGAGAATGGGAAACATGTATTCATTTAACATAATCTGAAAAAACTATAATTTTCAAGTTGCTGAGTATTCTCCAGAAAATCAAATTCCCTATCGTTTTCGCTACATGTTCCACCTCCATAATGTAACAATGTAACATCTGCATAACCACAACTCTCAAAAGTAGGAGACTTTCTAGCAGGAGAATACAGCATAATTTGAGGATGTCGAATATCGTACAATCTTCAGTTCTGGCATCGTACCGCCTATCGATTCGTAAATTGATGCTGGAAAGGTCTTTCTTCACCGTGGACTGCTCTGAAATATCTGTGTTCTCAATGTATTTCTCCTCCAATTCCTCATTGCCCGCTGTAAGGATCGGATAGTGAGTAAGTTCCAAAGAGGGTAGAGGATTTACAGCTAAATCTGTAAGCTTCCTGTCAACTGATATCTCCTCCTTTGCTTGAGAAAAAGGAACTAGATAACTCATGTCTATCGACGACTGAGTATCTCCTCCGTCATGGACGGGATTTCTGTATTCTCTCACGCGGATAACTTCACAATGATCTTCTTCTTTCTCGATCTCAGACTCTGACTTGGAAAGCGATCTCGTCGTTATCACTTTCCCCTTTGCTTTCCATTGCATCGTAGATGAAACTCACGAACTCAGCTATGCTGAATAGTACCAACCACAGTTTTGCTGCGGATGCAGCCAGAGAACCCACAGAAGCCATGTTAACTCGATGTTATCCGAGGTCCTTCACAGTACTAATATGGCTGCCTCAAACTATAAATCCAGTGCTAAAATCGGAATGAGTCGTTCGAACAGCTCAATCTGCTGAACTACGTGCTCGATACCGTCGTTCGAACCGCTCAATCTGCTTAATTTCACACTCGATACCGAACCGCTCAATCTTCTGAATTTCACACTCGATACCGCTCCTAAGTCTGCACAACGAAATACTGACAACTCTTCTTTCACATTCAACAATGCTAGCCAATCTTCTGAATTTCACACTCGATACCGCTGCTAAGTCTGCACAATGAAATACTGACTACTCTTCTTTCACATTCAACAATGCTAGCTAATGTCAATGAATATCCTTCACGATACTCTGCACGACGAAATACTGACCACTCTTCTTTCACATTCAACAATGCTGGCTAATGTCGTAAATACCCTCCACGATATAAAATGTGCTACCAACAGTGCTACCAACAATAGACAGAGCTTGTGATAAGAAAATATCTTATTAAGCATTTATACTTATAGTTTGTATTTTAACATTTGAGATGATAGACGTTTTAGGCATCTAACAGCTGTAACGACTGGACATTGTCCGTTGAGGCAACTTACGCATCTAAAATCTGTTAGTACTTTGAACCTTTGAGATCATCAACGACTGGGTATTGCTAGTAATCCCGAGTGCAGTAAAGCAATCAATCTGGAAGGAGGCTTCAGGACGTGGAGGTCGAGCGTCCATCTTTTAGCCTCCCGCTCGACTGACTCACTGTTCAAGGTATCGATGAGTGCACAGTGCCCAGCACAATCAATCAGCAACAGTTCCGTCTGCAGACTTCGCAGAGATGACGATGGTGCAGCAGCAGTGAGAGTAAAGATGGAGCTACTTCCAGCCAATGGAGGTTCACGTTGCATTCCAGACAATGTCCAGACGTTCTAGGTTTTAGATGCGTAAAACGTCTATGATCTCGAATGTGCAATATCGTCAGAGATTTTAGACGCGTGAGTCGTCTAAATGGAATGAGACTTGTTTCAAGGTTTAGCTCCTGAAGCTCAGCGCTACAAATAGCCCTTGCCAGCCGACCGTCAGTTTGAACGTACGTAGACGACGTCAAAGGTTTTGTTGTATGCGACCCTCATGGAGATTTCATTTCTTGCACTAAAGTCCACCTAGCAGCCCTTGTCACGTATTTGTCATTGATAAAAAGATATTCGAGTCAGTATTGGTTAAATCCTTCACAATTATTAGTAATAATATCATGGGAAATGTGTTGTTAGTTTTTCAGTTAACTCCATTGCAGGTATAGAAAAAAAAAGTGGAATATTTCTTTTTTCTCTCCTTGTAATTTAGGATAAAGGGAAGAAGATATTTGGTTTCAAGAAATCACAAATGCTTTGTTTCGTTATTTCTGAATAGACACTCAACAATTAGTTGTGATATAAATCACATGGTGTAAATCTCTAAGATAGTTTTCACATCGTAGGAGCTTCCAACACTAGAGTTTTGATTTGAATGCAAGCTCTTCCTCCATATCTCATTCCAGCATGCGCTCCATGTCTGCTCATCTCCACCCCCTCTCCACTTATTGTAGATTGTATATGACTTTTTCAAATTCTCAATAAGCTTGTACCATTCGTTGTTACCAAGTGACCAACTTCCGGTCACTTTCATATTTATTCATTCATTGCCATCCTTCACTATCTTCAAGTGGTGTGTCACTAATACATACATCCTTCATCCATCTATCAATATTTTTCACAGCAATGTTTTTCATTGCACGACAACGAATATTTCTCATTCGTACAACCTCCTTCGGGTTGTTAATGGGTACGTCTGCATATCTTAATCCTTTTATGGTCTCCATCTTCTCTCTTTTCATGATCGTTTGGAGTTACGAAGCGTTTATGTTACCTTTGGTGTCAAACTCTTCGATGATTGTACCAAGCTGAATTACTAACAAGTTTCTTGGTATGCCTTCCTTCTTGGTGTCAAATCCAAGGTGAATTCTCATAAATTCCAACTTCTCAGCATTCTATCTAGAGTTATCGAACCAATACCTAGGATGCCCTTAAAGAACATCATCCGTTTCTTTGCGGATCATTTCTTCCTCTCTTTGCGTTGCGATCCGATAGCAGGCGCTATCAGTATTAAATTGTAAGCAAGTTGAATTGTTGAACTCACTGGACATCTCTCTTTTCTAGTATAGTTGCTATCCTTTGAGTTGGAGAACCATCGCTTTATGCTCGAAGTCTCGTCATTCCAATCTTCCATTCTTCTTGTCCCTTAGGAAATGTTCTCACGTTACCAGTGCAGACTTGTTTTTCCTCTCCTCCACCCATCCCTTGAGAAATTTGCCTACATATTCGCTACAATTCGACCATACCGTCTGTCGATATATATAAGTCACCATGTTTTAGATGAGGATGACTGCTAACACGTGTTGGAGAGGTACTACTTTTTTTTGCCACGAAAGCATTTGACAAATGAGTAAGTCTTTTGAAGAGTTTTTATTTTATCTGTCTTTATCATTTCTCGTTTATCTAATTGTATGCAAGTGATCTGCTTTCCGCATGGTTTCTTTTGCCTTCCTTGCACTGGTCCTCGTATTCTCATTGTTGTTCCTTTGTAGTTCTTCCATACAACTGTTCATATCCTTGACTAGTTCCTCTTTGCCGTCCTACCTTTGTTAGCTTTCCCTTTGATTTCCACATATTTTTTTCTCACTTGCTTCCATGCCAATTGTCATTTCTTTCTAAATCCTGAACACAATTAGGGTGTGCCTTCCAACTGGTCTTGATTTCTTCCTTCACATCTTTTGTGCCTAGAATATTATGATCTAGTTTTAGGTGTGCCTTCTACTTCTTTCTTTCTTGTCCTTCTACTAGTTTGATACACATCGAGACAAGGATGTGATAGGAGAGTAGTTGATCATGATGATGTTCTATCCTTTCTACTTTGTGGATCCATTCTGTCTTGTTGGTCAAGTAGACTCTATCTAACCTAGATGGGTCATATCTACTTCTTGTGAACGCTTGTATAGTGAAGGTTGTACCCATACATATTGTTGTAGTGAATATGACATTGATTATGTCATGAGTCCAAGCACACTCATTCCATGCTCATTTTTCTGCTCCTTGTATAATTGGTGAGGATCCTAGGTTGTCCTTCAAGTATTCCACCATATTGAGGTCCCCTAGAATTATCCAGTTCCAATCATCCAATTATACTAGAGTATCCAATTATCCAGTTCTCGCCTATCATTAACATTGTGATCCCACACCAAAGCTGCTTCCTCACACTATGATGGTTTGAGACGTATATCGATGCAACACCAATTTCCTCTACTTCTGTATTAACTTTGACCCAAGCTACCTAATCATCTCCTTTGCAGGCAAGTCACCCGATCCCAAAGATAGGTGGACTCTGGGGGCATGAGATGATGGTTGGGTCAGTACCAAGGAGCGTTAGGTCTCGACGTGGATGACTAGACTTGGGAACAATCCAAGGACTGGGGCAAGACTAGAGAACGAGACGGTGGATTCGATCACCATTCAGGAGCTTGGATCTCGACGGACATCACGAGCAGTTGGGTCGCTAGGTGTGTTGGAGGTACCGTTTAGGACTCTGGACTATATGGAAAGTCCGCTCCAAGTCACGTTGTGACTTGCATGTTTTGAGACTGGCCTAGCCGGGTCTAGGTCGGGACTTAGGGCAGGTTGAGCTTGAGAGTTAAGGAGACGGTTCGGCTCCAGTCCGGATCATAATGGGATAAAGGTAAGTGGTGCATGAACGCTAACATGTGATTGTGATTTGCATGTTAGCGCTATGAGTTTCGTGATCTACTGAGTAGGAGCTTCCACTTGTGCAACAAACCGGTAGATGCATGAAAAGTGATATTGGAGTCAAATGTTTTGGTGAGAGAGAACTCGAGGTAACGACTAAAGGCTAGACGCTTGAGAAGAGACACGAGATCCAAATGGATCAACGTTTCTAGGTGAACGTTTGGAGCAATGATCGACGTAGGACACAGTTCCAAGAGGAAGTCCAAGAAATGAGTGGCGCGTGACACCAAGATTAGATCGACTAGAGTTAGCCTTGAGGTGTGGTCAGGAGACGATAACCGACAACCTTCGCTCGAACGTCAAGAAGCCCAATACCAACTGCGGCAATTGTGCAACAAGATGGAGTTTTGTCAACGGTGTCCAATGATTCAAGCGTGAGGAGTCAAGGAGCTTTGTATGTAGAGCTCATCAAGATGATGAAGATCATGCAAAGGGCATGACCTCTAGGGTTAAACGTATCACCGAGCTTGAGGTAGGCAATGGGAGTTTTTTGTCTATCAAGAAACTTTCACTAGGAAGTTTAAATGTAGGGAAATTTAATGTTTTCACTATATGAAATACACGTATGTAGGGAAACTGGTCATCAAGGAAAATATAGTAGGTTTAATATTTTATCTAGGAAAAAAAATTTAAATTTCTTATGTTAAGGAAAATTTTTCCACAGTTTCAGAGATGTAGGTTTTATGATTTCGTAATTTTCCTACATCATAGAAATATATAAGTTTTATAGGTATAGGTTATATACCAATATAGGTTTTCAAATAAACATAAAATGCTTTGTAAGGAAGGTAAAACATTCCCTATCCGAGATGGAACCACGTAAACATTTTTAATATTTAAATTCAATTTTTTTCTCAATTTTCACTTCGTTAGATAGCATTTACTGATCGTGATGTTTTATATTCTATCCGCACATATGGATAACTTGATATGAAAAAACCCATGAGATCTGGAATGATTTGATTTAAATAATAGTGAAGACTGAAGTAGAACAGAATAGTAAACGCCAAAGTAACGATAATAAAATCATGAGACACTTTACTAAGCTTCAGTCCATTTTACAGGATGGTTTGAGCTGTACTGTATCGGTTTGAATTGTGTACAAAGTTGTCGTAAATGATGAAAATTAAGCTCACGACAACAGCCAGATGATTTTAATACCCATTCACCCAAATTTGTTTTCCTCAACCAGATAACAGAGACGGTTCCTCCACCTAATAATGATCGACGAGTAACTGCATCACTGTTACAGGAGTCCTCCTGTATAAGATTCAAATCTGCATTCAAATTTTCATCTCCATCCGTCGAGATTGTATTCTGCATAGTATCCACTTGAATATCCACACTTCTGACAACACATAATTCTAAGGCACTGATAGAACATCTTTCTAAATGTTGTGCTAACATTACATCTGCTACTTCAGGATATGGTGGAGGATGGGTCACACATCCAACTCTATACATGAAGTCACGAGGTCGATGGTCTTCCATCTCCAGAGCCAATACTTCATTTGGCCGCTGTCTCTGTAATGGAATGAACTTGTACCCGAGTTGAGAGATTGGTCTATAGTTATCTGCTTCAAAACTCTTCTCTTTGGCATCCAAGAGCTGCATGCCTGAAATTTCATCAATCTTTGGCTCTTCCGTCTCCACAGCAGGCTTGGCGGTGCATGTTGTGATGTTGAAAAGCCATCTGCACTCAAAGAAGATCTCAGTCATATCTTGACATTTGTGATAAAAGAAACGCACGATTCTTGCTTTCCAGTTCCAATAAAAGGCGATTTCTTTGTTGTTGTCTTCTAGTACAACAACATAATCACCTGGGCGAAAGATCACCCCTCTCATCATGACAGACTTCAGAGCTATAACATTCTCACTTAAGATAATATTCTCTATATCTGAGAGTATAAACCTCGAACTCCAAAACTTCATCAAATAATCTCTCAGTCCTCTGTGGTTGAGTTCACCTCGCTTCGGTATCTTAGACCCTACAGCTATTCCTTTCCTAAGTACCTGCACACAAGAACTAGTAAATGCTTCAACTGAAACAGCGTTCCAAATAGATTGTGCTAGATCTTGCGTTGGCACTAGTATTCTTGACACACTGTTGAAGTCTGTGAAAAACCGTCAACACCATGAAGATACTGATGTATCTTTTGTTGTATCCTCTGATATGGCAACAAACCATCGTCGTCTGTCCATATCTGTGCACAACAGGCACTGAAAAACACCCGTGCGTGATGGGCTATTAAAGTAGCTTCCATGTTCTGTCGATTCGTGCTGACATTATTGTATCCCGATACCATCCTCTCAAAACTGTAGCACCAGTATACGTAAGATGGTCCATGACGATGAATATCGTCTATCATTTCTCCATTTCCTGAAAAGCACAGAACATTAGTTCACCCAAAAAATCACAACTAATGCAAAATACGAGCAAAGTCATGATCGGATCTAACAGAAAGCAAATGATCAGAGCAACATAAAGTATAGTATTACTAGTCAAAGAGACAGATCAAGACGAGATCATGAAGGTGCACATAGTGAGAAGGTAAAACAACTGTTAATCTTACCTGCTACATGCTCCAGTATAGATCCATTCGCACCAAGATATTCTTCTACTCGTATTCTCCATGATGCAAACAACATCTTACTTCTGGCCAGCATGACTTCTGTCCAACCGACTTCTGATCGAGACTGAAGATAAAACATGCGACCAATCTTTGTTACTAGCACTCCAAGGGCACCAAGTCCGTGATCCGTACCGTAGCCCAACATATGTAAGATATGAGGGACACAGAAGATAACAAACCGTGTGTACTCCTCAGCCTTGAAGTATCCTAGTCGAGAGAATGGATCTTTAGGCCATCGACCAGATAAACCTCGTGGTTTTTTGCGAGTGACTTCAGCCAGTGCTACTAAAAAGACTTCTTTTCGTTCTGGAGATATCTCTGTCTCTTTCTTCAGAGCTTCAACAAACTTTTTGAATAAACCCAATGCAAGCACATGCATTGGATCATAAATCAGATCTAAAGAAAGATCAAATTTATACAATTTGAATAATCTCCAAGCAGACGATTTTCCTACAATGCCTGAGCGTACAGATACTGCTTTCTTGTGAGTAAGACTTTCACACAGAGCTAATTCAGAGACTGCGCTAGATAACTCTACAATGCTTTTCTTCGGCGGTGGATAACGCATCAGCTTTCTGTTACCTCCATATTCAAACACTCCTCCCACTCCTGTTCCAAGCGTAACTCTCCACTGGCTTGACACCCAGCATCGTCTACAGCCCGACTTTCCACCATTTGTAAATCCTCCAAACTTACATTGTGCCGGGTGATCCCCAGCAAACAACATTAACATCCCTCGTAACACGAATCTCTTAGAAAGGTCTCCAGCAGCATCAATCAAGCTAGTAGGATATGCATACTCAATCTCAATTCCATCAACGAAAAACTTCTGGAGATCTTGAATGATTGGTTCCAAGAAAATATCCAGAGAATCTGCCTTCGCTCTTGCATCATCTCTAGTAGCTGGTATGAACAAGATCGGCATTTCGGGTAAAGTACAACGACTACCCGCATTCAGTTTTTTCAGTACCACTGTCCATGTGCTTCTGTATGTCGTTGTGGCATAATGATAACCGTCCCAGTAAGCCAAGAGAGCTATATTACGTGGGTCTCCCTGCAAAACAACAAACACATATGTTACATTCAAAACATCAGGTCGATTCTATAAAAAACAAACAGACGCATATGACATCATTTAAATAACAGAAGTAGTAGGATGAAAGTGTACATACTTTGGTTGTCTTTCGTTTCGTGCAGATTCGAGTCCCACAGTTTTTACAGAGAAAACTGTACATCTCAGTTTCAACATCAAAATTTCTTGGATTATCTACTTCTTCGCATCTAGGGTATATAGTTGAATATACCTCCCAACATGTACGACAAAGCACTGAGACTTCAAACTCATGGGAAGAATCCCAAAACCAAGAAACTTGTTTTGCTTTTGTCCCATCCCACCATTCCTTTACGGAGAAATGTGGGAGATATTCAACATGTACTGTGGATGCGGATGAGCTAAACCAATGACTTTTTGATCGCCACATTCTCATCATTTCATGGCAAAAGGTTCGTGATGAACAAAGCTTCTTGAATATCCCAGCAACTGAAATGTAATCAAATGGTAACATGTTTCTCCTCAAGATAGTACAATCCATGCGTTCACACCTCTCACCGCAAGATTCACAATCTCGTTTCAACCCGGATCTGGGTTTCGTCAAACACATGCATCTCTGAGCATGTGCTCTATATATTTCTTGTTCACTAGGTCCATAAGGAATAGAATCATGTATACCATCATTCTGTCCCCAGCACAATCTCCACCGAACTGGTTGGGGCATACCTGCTGCTCTGTAAGTATTCATGACAGAATCAAAACTGGACAATGATTTTAATCCCATCTCTCCTCCCTTCCATTCATCACCAGCATATCTAAGTAGACAACCGAGCTTCATATGCTGATAATCTGGAGGATGTTTTGGAAGTATAGGTGTACTATATTTCCCAAACAATGTTTTGAAGATCTCATCCTGCACCTCAATAGCAATCTTACATTTGTCCAACGTATACTGAAGTTTCCATGTCTCCCTATAGATGGCTTCATCGAGAGTAGGGGTGTACACAGACAAGCACACAGCTTCCGAAACAGATCTAACCATGGGAAAACTTATGGGATGCGGGATCTCGTCCAAGCTCACGTCTAAGCTCACTGGATTTGTAACTTCATCTTGTTGGCTCTCAAAAAAGTTTGGATCAAAACTTCTCATCACAGACCTCATTTGAGAATACCTCCATAACGTTGAGTGGTAGGATTGAAGTCTTGCTTGAACTTCTGATGGTCTTGAACCATCCCTTATGAGAACGTTCTCTGCATGACTTTTGACTCTCTCTCTTTCCACTGCAATCTCGGAGGCCAGTTCTCCTGAACGATCTTTCTCTTTATGTCGACGTAAAGTACGACTGCTGACGAATTGATATCCCCTGTCGGGACGAGCTCTCCTACACATATACTCACAATCGCATTTCTCTCTGGACTCTCTCAAGTCCATGGTCGATCACAGAAAGGTCCAAATTACTCTGTGCATCGAGTGAACTGAGGGTACCATGGAGCAAAGTCGTAATCTGTATTCTATGACACATCTACACCAGTAACGCTCTCTAGCTGCAAATGAACTACCTCTAATTGTAACGAAAGTGTACGTGAAGAGTGTCGAATGAAACTGAATTGTGACTTGATCCCTCCTCCAGGAATCTCTCTGCTAGATCCCTCACCTGTCTCAGGCGGACCTTCATGATCACAAGATTAAGTTCTCTCTCGAGGACTACGAGGACTAAGGTAAGTGATACCACTCAGGCTTCCAAACCTGAACTAACCTCGGATCTAGGACTTTTGATACTACACCGTAGTCGCAAGTTTTCAAACGGATTCATCTTCTTTTCTCCATCGTGGAAGATTAGGTACGTGTTAACTCTAGAGCTAGCTGTACTTTCGGCGCCTAGATCGGTCATTAAATTGGAACAAGCCTGCGCACAACTTCCGAGTCAGCATGACAGATGATCTGATGAAGATGCTTGTACATACCTACTTCTGCCCCGTAGCTTATCAGGTGGAGGTCGTGGACGTAAACGTCAGTTCAGAAGTCATGAGACAAACCGCACAGCTCGTAACTATAGCTCCTTCCACTTATATATATGCTCAATAATCTAGTGCCTAGACCTGATATCATGCATCAAAAGACATAAAATAATCAAAAGACTGCATATCGCAAAAAATGAAAGGTCTAACCTTCTCTTCAGACAAGCATGTCATACACCACCACAAGACATCTTGCTTTGGACTCCCTTGTTTCAGTCAGTTCATTTCTACGGTAGAGGCTGGTGGAAAATTAAGACTACAAGCTAGAGAACTATCTCAAGAAGTGAAAAGAAAAGAAAGCGACAGCTAGGTGTGAATGAAAAATTTACACTTATCCAAGAAAATGAAAACAACCTTGCGTGAGCTTCGTCCATCCTGAACCTCGATACAACCACATATGGTGTCACAATGCATCAGCTCGCGTAAACTTTATCGCTCCATAACTTATCACAATCCGTCAATAGAAGTTTGAATACAACCTAATTACATCTCTGGTCTTCTATCCTAGCTCATATAGGATCTCCTGTTGAATTTTTGTCCCAAGTTTTCGTCCCACTCTAGGGAAAAATAGTCTTAGTCAAACTTCATCAGCACGCAGGAGTGAGAGGTTAGGCTATAGATGCACAAGAAAAGTTAAAGCTTTTGGATATTTCCAACTCACCAGGGCCTCATCTTTCCAGAGTTCACATTTAGTTCCGAAGGCGAGGGGCGCTAACCTTAACTCCTGTCTTTGTGTATAGGTAGGAATCCAAAGCAGATTACACAAAAACGACGGAGTAAACGGTAGCACGGAACTGGAGTCAGAACAAAACAAAGTCATAAACAGAGAGTTAATGCATTAACCCGGATCTCAAAATTGTCACTGTAGTGACGAAGGATTTCTCCTTTTGCCCATTTAGTATACAAGATATCGTTCCCACAGAGGATTTGCACAAGTAACGCTGCTCTAAGTTCTAAGATCTGCTCAAACACACAAACACACGGGTTTTGCCTAGAAATCCCGTCTTCTCACAAAACCACACAAACCAACACGTCTTCCAGACACGCCAAATGGTGCTTTGGACCTAAACAAACAACTATCAATTACAATATCATACAACTATTCACAGAGAAGCTCGGGAAGACGATCTTCCTGCTTCCAGGTTGCTTCTTCCGGTCTTCTCGATACCGTCTTCCCGAAGCGATTCTCGTCTTCTGGGGGTTTAGCTCGTCTTCTCACACCTCCAGAAGGTTGTCCGGCTTCGCAGAAGTCGACTAGTAACAGTCATTACACCTTATTCTCACACTCACATTCCAATCGGGTTGGATCAATCAAAGGGTGTATGCCCCCTGTAGCCTTCCCAGACTTCTGCCTACGGAAGTTGTCTTCCTGCAGCACTACAACGACATTCACCTTCACGGAAGCTCAATAGAAGTATCGGAAGCTCACTAGAAGAAGGTAAGAAGGTGGGGAAGATGGGAGAAGATGGGAAGAAGATGGGAAGAAGAAGAAATCTAAACAAGAGAAACCATGATGAAAAAGGGCAATTAAGATTCTGACAGGCTTCTAGTCCGGATCCTGACTAACAAGCGATCCCTGCTTGTAATAGTTTGGGGAGGAAGACAACAAACATGAGTACTGTAGCACCGTCTTCTACTCAAGGATGTCGTCTTCTGTTGCGAGAAGAAGTCTTCTTTCTTCTTCACTTCGCTGTTCTGACTGCTCTGTCTTCTGTGATCACTTACCCAGAAGACCGTTCGTACGTAGATCCCAAGTGCTCTACTGAACGAGTCAAGCTACACTTCCACAACGGCTGACAGTCATCGCCACTCAAGAAGAACACTTCCCATGCACAATTGGGAGCGAATTCAATACATTCCACCACCCAGAAGACATGGACAAAGCGTCTGCACTGAAATCAACAATCTTTTTCCCGAGAAGAAGTCACAATGGCATTGGGAAGCTCACTCCCTCTACTTCCTGCGTCTACTCCTCGACACACCAGTCTAGCTAACAGGACTGCACGAGGATAGCGTTCCCTGTTCCTAGACTGTCCCTGCTCTAATGTGTCTCTCCTGCCTGTCTGTAGAATCGGTGTGTATGTTCAGTTACTGCCAAATTCTACAGAACTGGCAGAGCTCTCAGAGAGCTTTTCTCCTACCATGCTATCCTACTTAACCATCTGCCTTGGGAGGCGACCACCAGGGAGAGAGAGAGAGGCGCTGACAAGAGGTTGTCACCTCACATGCATGCGGTCCCTCTTCCCAATTAGCCCTCCACTGTATTACTCCTACGCTACCTATGCTGCCACATGGAGTCCTAACTATTTTTACATGGAAAACTGCCACCCTTAAGATAGCATGTCCAATCCTACTAAATCTGGAAGTGTCAATTGAGTTTGCTAACTACTCTGATTGCTCGGTGGCAATCTCTACATGATCTGCTCCTACCGGAGCTACTACCTCGACTTCTGATGGGCTGGGAAGCCCTGCACTTACCTCGGGTACCACTGAGGTAGCTTCCCTCTCCTCGCTCTTCGCTGGCCCTGCTATTTCTGCGGGTGCGTCTTCCTCGGCTTCGACTTCGGAAGACGGAATGGTCTTCTGAGAAGACGAGTCGAATGGTGCGTCTTCGGTCTTCTGAGGCACAGATGCAGTACTAGGGACCATGACGATCTCATAGAGGTCCGGGGAAGTCGCTTCCTCCATGCGGAATACCTGGGAAGACGGCTCGTCTTCCTGTCTTCCAGAAGACATCATGTCTTCCGGGGCGTCTTCTGGAGTCTTCTCGTCTTCCAACGCTATCACCACCAAGTGCACAGCGAGATCGAACTCCTCCTTCTCCATTCCGGATCCAGTCGAGGGTGCTGGGGCTTGGGAAGATGCGGTTGCAGGTGTCGGAAGTGAAGGAAGATCATAAAGTGTCTTCACTCCTTCTATCTGTCTATCCAGGTACCTGAACATGCTATCTCTGCATTCCACCAACCTCGTCTTGGACTCGCTGTCCCATTCCCTAGCTAAGGTAAGTAACTTCTTACCCGCGGTGAAGTTAAACTTCTTCGGAAGTGCTTCTACCGACTGAGCTAGCATCTTCTGCGCACGGGCCTCCGCTGCTTCCCTCTGCGTCTTCTCTACTGCAGCTCGCGCTTTTGCGGCTTCTCGCTGCATCTTCCAAGTGGTCTGCTCTTCTGCGAGGGCAGTGATCTTCTCCCGCACTCGGAGAACTTCTTGATCACGCTGCTGTACTCGCGTCTGCAACTCCTGGTTGCTCTTCCGAAGTTGCATCGACTCCTTGGCAGAAGCGGCTGCTTCCGCCTTGTACCTGACTGCAAGCTTCTCCGTGGTGCGGAGACTAGCTTCCAGCGACTCCGTCTTCTGCTGGCTGTCTTCCTGTCGCAGCAAGGTGCGCAGGCCGAATCCAGGCTGTAAGGGCTTCTCCTGTGCCCTCGCTCTCCTTTCCAGCAACTCCATAGCGGGCTGGATCTCCTTCTGGAAGTAGGCACTGAACTCCTCCAGTCGTCTTCCTGCAGAAGACAAGTTCATCCCCACCACTCGCTCGATGGTGTCGACTTCGTCTTCCAGAGGCAAGGGAGCCTCTTCCACCACTACGGCCTTCATCTTTTGCGCACGAGAAAAAGCTACTCTTCTCATCTTCCGGGGTGGAAGACTCCTCGTGGCAGGAGCGGCTCTCCTCTTTGCGCTTCCTCGCATCGCAGTAGGAGTACCCATCCATCCTTCGTCTTCTGGAGTCTTCGGAAGACTCCCAAGTGTTACAGAAGCTGTCTTCTGCTCCGATCGGGTACTCAGCAAGTCTTCCTCCGAGTCCGACTCCGATCCTGAATGGATGAGGGAGATGGGTGTCCTCGGTACACTTCTGTGGCCCATCTTCCTCACTGGCGTGGCGTCTTCCGACCCACTAGACTCGTCTTCCCTCACCAGAAGCGTCTTCTGGTGAGAGCCGGGCCTCAGCTGTGGCATCAGAGTGGGAGGGGGCGTTGCTGCTGTCTCTCGGTCATCGTCTTCCGAGGTCTCCTCCTTCACCTCCTGTCGCTCCGTTGGCCCATACACTGCCAGCTGATCTTCCCTAAGATCCCCCATGGCTACATACAAGTAGCAGAAGAAGGGCGTCAGATGTCCTCCCGCCGGGGTACCCAAGTATGCTAGCTCCGTCTGTACATAGTTGTGGATGTACGCGCCCCAGTAGATGGGCACTCTGTCATCCCACACTGATTCCAGGAACTCCACGTCCTGATCTCCTAAGTACCTCGTCTTCTGCGCTTTTCCCTTGGGGAAAAGATGCAGAAACAACTTCGTCAGAAGTCGCTTTTTCGGCTCCCGGTAAGACTCTATCTTCCAACCGTTCCTCCTCTGCCTGTCTTCCACGAAAAGGCAGGTGGTACTCCCAGGTACATGCCATGAACTCACAATCCTAGGCAAGATCTTCTTCTCGTACCAATATCCTCGGTTCTCGGTCTCAGGCCTGTGAAACGCCTTACGCCACCAGTCTTCTGTCCAGGAAGATGGTCTTCCCCGAGCAACTCTTGCCTTTGCAGCTACACTGTTACGCGGTGGTAACGCGGCCCATACCTCCTCCAGAAGCCCTTGATCTGCGAGGTTCCAGTCCCACAGGAAGAAGTCGAGACCCAACTCCTTGAGGAAAGGAGTGGCCTCGGCCAATTCTGTCGCTGGTAACACCAGACCTCGCGGATGCATCGACATACCTGGAAGATCTGCTGCACTAAACCACAAGCACCTACTATGAGCTGAAGGCTCAGTCCTTCCCGAGTGCCCACAGTCTAGCTTCCACTCTCAGAAGACGAACTAGTCTTCTAGAAGACAGCTACTCCGTCTTCCGGGATTCTAACAGTACTTCCTAAATAGCTCTCGTCTTCCGAGCTATATCTAAACAATCCTATCTAAGCAAGGCCTCGCATGGATTACCAAGAAGACAACCCACCTTGCATTACATCCTACTTCCTATCAGAAGATACAAGATATGCGAGAAGTAGAGTATGAGAAAGGTTCAGAAGATGGTTGCGGGCTCCTGCGGTGACAGTGGCCTCTGGGAAGACACTTGGGACAGCTTCCGATTCAATGTCGTTCTCGGAAGACCTCCCGAAGTCAGACTTCCCTTCACGGGTCTCACCTGTCTTCTTCTTCCTACTCGCAGTCTATCCTCACAACAGACTCAAGACATGTGCACTCTGTTCTTCTGAATTCTCACCTCTCATACGCACTCAGAAGAAGTTTGCTGCATGATGGGAAGACATGACCCTCGACCATTCTCTCCGGATTCTGCCAGCAATACTTCTCACAACTCTCTTCTAAGTTCGGGAAGAAGAAGGAACGGCTGCTATGGGTCGGACAAAAGAGACCCGAAATGGACCCTCACGTCTTCTCACTCATCTTGCCAGCCTTTCAGTCTTCTAGTCTCTCTAGGAAGATGTGGAGTTGAGAAGCTTGGAAGACCGGGAGGCACAGGCCTAGTTCCCGAGTTCCAACTTCTCGAAATAACACAACAACTCACCACACCACTCAGGCTTCGTATCAAGTCTCTCTAAACACAAAAGCAAAGCAAATCCACTCTTGATACGAATTATGTTCAGTCGACTTCCGAAGACAATCTTCCAAAGATGTCTTCCGAAGACAGTCAAGTTCAAGAAGCGTCTTCCGAAGATGTTCCCATCTTCCGAATCGTCTTCTATTCCAAGTTTCGGGGGTAGAGAGGTAAGGGGGTAGAGAAATTGATAGTTGGATTCGCCAATTTGAAGACTAGGGGTAGGGAAGCTCGAATTGAGCTCGGGAAGAAGCAAGGAGATATCTTGACAGAAATTGGGCAGCGCTTCCGCGCCCAATGTCTCAATAGGAAAGATGGGGGGTGGGGTAATCGATCAGGCTGCCTGCACACAATCAAGGAAGCGCGGGGAGTACCAGACAATGGCGAGAAGAAGTGGGAAGAGGAAAGAACAGGGGAAAGAACCTCTACAGTCTTCTTCGGCTCTCGAGTTGTCTTCGACCTCCGCGCGCTTCTGGCTCTCGTCCTAGCTTCCAATGCGACTCCTCTCGAATGCGCCTGCTGTCAATTTCGGTCCACACCTCGATTCTTCTTTCGCTTCTACTCGTCACTCTTCACTGTCAACTTCTCGGAAGCTCCACAGAAATGCCTTCGCTCTTTCTGCTGTTTGTGCTCCCGCAATCCGATTTCACCCTTCGCCTAGCTGCCAACGTACTCTCTACTACCTCAATGTCTTACTCGATTCCTCTCTCAATGCTAGCTCGAAGTTCACTCTCTCAATCGATCTTCTTCAGGCGCACTGTGCTGCGGGAAGTTGGAAGGTGGCTAATGTGCTTCCTTACGCATCTTCCCCGCAGATTAGGGGTTCTCGTCCTTGGTGTCTTCCTGACCTACCTACCTATTCCGTGCGCTCCAGTAGGTACACCTACTTGTTTACCCGAAAACTCATGGTCAGGCCTTCGTGATCGTTGTCTTCCGGAAGACAGGTGTCTTCCGCCGTCTTCCTATCTTCTGAAGACGCAACTGAGAAGACGGTCTTCCGAAGACGGTCGTCTTCTGAAGAAGTCAACTTCTTATTACAAACAGCTCTTAAGATCATCTTCCTGTTAAGGAAGGCGTAACCTTAAGTAACAACGCTTCTTCAGTTATATAAACAAGTCATTAATCTCAAAAATTTCAAAAATTCGTGAATACTGTAATTTGTGGGCACCACAGTCACAATAGCGATAACGAGATATTTCAGTTTGTGCCGTCAATGATATCAATGTCATTTGGCGTACTAAAGCCAAGAGAAATCTTCACTTTGATGATTTGATCCTGAACGGGACACTGCATAAGCCAATGAAAATCCTCACTTCGAGAAACGAAACCGGAACTTGGCAAGGTATATTTCCTGCAAGAACGAAGGAACTTCGTCGTCAGAAGGATCGCAGTCTCATTCAGATCCTCGAGGAACGTAAGGTTTCTTAAGAATTGGACTCCCAATCAATCGTTATCACAGGGAACGCGCGCTCACATGGACACCAGACAACACTACTCACACATAACGGCAGTCCGTAAGATGTTCAGTGGTTGTTTTGTCTGGTCTCCGACTGGCCGGCTGGGTGCTCACGTTTAGTTTTCTCATTTGAATTAACAAGCCACAAGGTCCACTGAATTTCAAGCTTTTTATACTAAGTACTTAAGGTCTTAAGAAAATTGATATTTGTTAATTGTTCTTTTAACTTGATATTGCTGTACATTTCCTTTTAAGGTATATGGATACCTAGTTCTCCAAGTGAATTTTGAAACCACTAGGTCCACTGATTTCAGATCTTATACCAAATGCATAGGGTCTTAACAAAATCGATATTTGTTTATTGCTATATTATTCTTTTCATTTATTATTACTACCGCTTTTCTTTTAAGGTATTTGGACATTTAGCTTTCTCAAGTGAATTAACAAGCCACGAGGTCACTGAATTTCAGGTTTTATATAAAATGCATAGGTTCTTCGACCTCGAGTATGAGTATAAAATCATGAAAGGGAATAGCCTCTTTTCCTCTTAGTGTATTTTCACAGGAAAAAAAAGCTTGATTGCGCCTGAGTTAAAAAGAAACCACACCATTCAGTGAGTGTTTGATGGTGCAAAGTAACACATTTTCCATTTCTAGAGAAATTACCTTTTCGATAGTGCAAACTGTTGGTGAAGTTTGCAGAGTTGCACTATGTAGAATGAAATTACCCATGACATCTTTATTACCTCGGAGTGGTTGATGATGCAAAGTCATTTCCAGAGAAATTATCTTCTCCATGGTGCAAACTGTTGGTGAAGTTTGCAGAGTTGCACTGTGTAGAATGAAATTACCCATGACATCCCTATTACCCCGGAGAGGTTGATGGTGCAAAGTCATTTCCAGAGAAATTACCTCTATTGATGAAGTTTACAGAGTTACACTGCGTAGAATGAAATTATCCATGACATCCCTATTACCTCTCAGTAGTTGATGATGCAAAGTCACACATTTTTCATTTCTAGAGAAATTACCTTCTCCATGGTGCGAACTATTGGTGCAGTTTATAGAGTTGCACTGTGTAGAATGAAATTATCCATGACATCTCTATTACCTCCGAGTAGTTGATGATGCAGAGTCACACATTTTTCATTTCTAGAGAAATTACCTTCTCCATGCTTACGGTTATTCATTAGTGGAAAATCTCGTAGAAGATTACTATAACATGTGTTTCATTTGCATCATATCCATCAACAAATCTCTTCTCGTTTATGCTTAGTCCTTGCAAAGACAGAAGCAGTATTCTACAAGAAGTTGGCACGACTAAAGATAACTAATAGAAATAATGTGCTGTTTAAAGATAGAGTATGACTAGAAGTGTTCTAGGTAACCCATCCAAAAAGATTCAAACAACTAAGAAGAAAAAATATGTATTATTTTTATAATTTTATAAAAGGTTTCAAAACAAATGTAAGACCAAAAAAGCTCTTAGTAATAAAGAGAAATGTAAAGATGATAATAATAGAGATTTCTTGGAATAGAGAAATGTCTTTTTTTTATACTCAACATTAGTGAAAAAAACAAATCATAATCATGGATATAATTGAAAAATATTTTATTTATTTTTTTAAAAAACTTTTCCCAATGTACTATTTATCGTACATCCAGCAGCATATACATCTTCAGTATTGCTTTCAATTCTATAAGTAGTACAATGAGGTACATCTCCTCTAAAAAAGAATAAATCACCGTCTCCTAAAGGTATCTGAACACCTAAATTTGGTAACAAAAAACTACCATCATTTGTGTTATTCGATGGATTTGAAACTAATACAACTGTGTATTTAGTATCATCTTGATCTGTGTGAAGAATATTACAATAATTCTTCATAATAAATAAAGGATAAACTGGTATATCAGAAAATAAAAACTTCTCCTCAGTATCTCTAGAAATTAATACGGATTCCTCCGTATTAAAATATGGAAGATGTATCTTGAAAAAATCTTTCATGACAAAAGGAAAATCTTCACAAGTACCAACTAGAAGAGTTTCAAGTAAAACACGATGATAATACTTCTCTAAAAAACTATCAAATCCCTCTACGATATTAGTAAATTTTTTATACTTACAACTATTTTTGAAAAATGTCACTGAATTTGGACCTCGTCGCTCACGCCAATTATGCAATGGCCCTACAACGCGCATCGTTTCCTTCAGTGACACTCGTGCATCTCCTCTTCTCAATGTGTACTTCATATCATAGATGACTTTGATATGTTGTCGTAAATATAACATAAGGCACCTCCAAATTTCATCTTCTTTCTTCTTGCAACAATCTGACCTTCAGATGTATAAATAAGTTCTATTTGTTGTTTTGAAACAAAAGTGTAAAAAGAAGAAGGTACTATGCACCAAAGAGGTTTATCTATTTGAGCTAATTCTCCTTTGATAGTTTCTATTCGTCGTCGATAAATAATTCCACTAATATCTGTACTCTCATGATAGTAAAAACATTCTGAAAATTGTTGATCAGAATATTCAAAATATTTTTTCTCTACCCGTTTTCTATCATATGAAGAAAGATGATACTCTAAAAATTCTGAAAGATCTTTCCGAAACTGTCTAATTTTTTTTGTATCTTCTTCGGAAGAATATTAATATTCAACCGTGAATCGATACACAGACAAATCCTATTCCACCAACTTTTCGTAAAAAAGTGTGTCCAATGATCTCCAGCTCCCGTTGTTTCAACTAATATATCATATCCTCTCATAAAACTTTCTCGTGATCTTATCACTCTACCACATAGTAACATTCTTGTAAGTATAGAGCGGAGGAATATATTTCTCCGAGAACCCAAATCAGAAAAAATTCTTAAAATTTTCCTTTCATTAAAATGAGTACATTGACCACGTCATAAAAGAAAAGGACATCTTTGACATTATCCTTCTCCATTTTCAAAGATCTGCATATACAAAAAGAAATGATAATAATATATTAAAAACCAATGTAACTTGAAAAAGTTTAGGGTTTAAAAGAACAAGAAACTAAAAAACTGGTTTTATTTTATTATTTAATTTCTTGAATACTTACTTTAATTTATATGTTTACAATCGATAACATTCACGCTGTAGACCAATTAAGGTCTTACCTTAGAATGTAAAGATGTGGATAAACATGTTTTAACTTTATTTATTAAATACTTATTGAGGAATATATATGTTTATTATTGATGACATTCACGTTGCAGACCAGTTAAGATCATACCTTAGAATGTAAAGATTTATATAAACATTTATTTTCCACAGAAATATTTAATAAATAAAAAATATACTTTGTATGTTTTTTCTAAAATTACATAAAATCTAAAACAAATATACAATAAAATCATCTAAATAAACATACGCTATAATGCAGCAAAAATCAACGAGGGTTGATAAAAGTTACCTCAAAGTTTCTGTGATTTGGAGACTGATACAATCTCCGTGATATCAGCTTCGATACTCCAACTTTGAAATTAACATAAAACACTGAAGAAACTTACATGCAATAAACAAAAACAACAAGAGAGATTAACATAACTTAGATGAAATCAATCAGTAATCAATCTGCGCATCAGTACCTAAAGAAGACATCAGTTCCTAGAGACAACAGTGAGATTAGAATAGTCGATTTGATTATTATTTTGATAAAGTCAGATAACAGGCTTCGTGTAGAAGCGCTCCATTTTACTTCTCGAAGGCACGGGCCACTTTGCAATAAACAAGGGAGAACTTCTTCGGAAATTTATACCATCTCCATCAAAGATCCTAAGGGAGAGTTTAAGGATATATAGTCTCTCTCGCAAAGGGGCCTAAACCCTTGCTGATCCGGGTCGGAGGTTAGGGTAGCGGAGGGTATAAGGTTTTAAAGTCTCTCTTGCAAAGGGATCCGAGTCGGGGGTTAGGGTAGCGGAGGGTATAAGGATATATGGTCTCCCTTGCAAAGGGGGCGGTCTGGATGGTCCAAAGAAATATAACGGCGTTATTCTTCTCAGCTCAAGAGAACTATGCATGTTCTAACTAACTACAGCCCTCCCGTCTGGAGTTAAATCATCGACCGATAGACTGTTCTCTAGATATTCATGAAATATCAGTACATCTCGGCTCTACCAGTTAGGGTAGCGGAGGGTATAAGGATATATGGTCTCCCTTGCAAAGGGGGCGGTCTGGATGGTCCAAAGAAATATAACGGCGTTATTCTTCTCAGCTCAAGAGAACTATGCATGTTCTAACTAACTACAGCCCTCCCGTCTGGAGTTAAATCATCGACCGATAGACTGTTCTCTAGATATTCATGAAATATCAGTACATCTCGGCTCTACCAGTTCTCTAGATATTCATGAAAGGTATAGAGTCTCTTAGCATCATAGCTCTCCCAATCGACCTCTCCGTTGACTTGACCCTCAACTTTCCACTCGACCTCCGCATCGATCTCTTCACCAGATCTCGAGCAATCGCTACTAGAGCTAATCCCGTCCACGGATAAGGTGATTGTTGGAGTCGTGGATCCATCATCGGCAGTACATGGATGTTGACTGTGCCCATAGGCAAAAGGTCTAAAGAGAGTAAAAAATCGAACCTGAGACCTACCCACTCTAATGGAAGAGCGTTCCCGAACATGCTGTCACACGATTGTGAAAAATTTGCTGTCAGAGCTCTATATCTTCTATTGTGGCACTCCAAAGTACATGCTCTACGCAGAAGCGCTGCAACTTGCTATCACAAATCACTATCAGGTATCGCTGCTAGCTCGATCGGATGGCAATAGTAGGAGGAAGGGCGCGCGAGGAGTACTGAGGTCTTTCAATCCGCGTGATTGCTAAGCAGTCGATACATAAGTGCTGGGCTTCGACAAGGACGGTTTTGTTGGACCGGGGACAGGTAGTGCGAGCTCATAAACTCCAATGCTGCTGCTGCAGCTCGAGCTGGCTTGCGCATGCTCAAGTTCGAGAATGACTTGGGAGCTGCTTGGGAGTTCTGAACAGGTTTCGCCCAGCTCCAGCGGGCAGATATATTTTTTGTTTTCAGGAATACTACTGTACTCATAGCTGAGGGAAGTGGACCACTGTCATATCGAGAGCACAATAACATGGAGAATGTACGAATCCAATAACAGCTGCCGAACCTCTGGGGTCAACCGGGAGTAGATATGTTGACGGCATGAGACTGTGACTGCTGCGATTGAAGCCCTCACGGCGGAGAGCCTTACTGTACAGACGTCAAAGTTCTCTTTCAGTGAGCATCACTAATCCGTCGTGACATCACTTACCTTCGAGGAGCACTACAGGATGGTCCGGTCCCACTGTGACATGCCGAAAACTGAAGACATACACGATCTACCTAAGCCTCAATCAGAGAGCGTAAAGTGATTGCTAGTTTGAGAAAAAAACAAGCAATCACCCAATACTATCCTACGCCGATACGTCTATCATTGATTCATTATATCGATCCTCACCCGCATGTGCCAGCTGAGTGTAGAAGTACCCGTCAGATTCAGTTACACGTACAGACATCATAAGATCAGTCCTCCCAGACACACACGTCCCACCATACAAGACACCGAGACCAGAATCTCATCACCCCCTGGAAACACCACGCTCTCATAACCGCGTGATGGTAGGGTAGTTACTCAACGTACAATGTTCTGGGTACTAGCGAACTACTCAACGTACAATGTTCTGGGTGCTAGCGAAATGCATGGATATTTGGATGCAGCGACTCACCTGATAAATCTTCGAACCTCGTCTGAATGAACCACTACAGTCTTGCCAATGAGAAGCTCACGTACTCGCTTCACTCGCTCCAATCTTCACAATGAGAAGAGACGGCTCTTCAGTGTATTCGCTTCACTGGAGTACAGTCTTGCCAATGAGAAGCTCACGTACTCGCTTCACTCGCTCCAATCTTCACAATGAGAAGAGACGGCTCCTTCAGTGTATTCGCTTCACTGGACTACAGTCTTGCCAACGAGAAGCTCGCGTACTCGCTTCACTCGCTCCAATCTTCACAATGAGAAGAGAGGTTTCAGTTTCCTTGAAAGACACGTATTTAAGTCCGAGATATTGAACGCGTCTATACTGTAACCCTAAATCATCATCATCAACGGCTAGTATCAGTTGAACAAGGACAAAACAGGAAAGCGGCTGTCTTCTTAGGTCTCAGGGTGCACTCACATCGCGAAATTATGCTCACGTTTTACGTTTTACGGAGATCTACGGAGGGTTCCGCTACCGAAAAGGTCCGGAGAAATGCTGTCCGTTGTCCGGAGAACTCATATTTTCTCCGGATAAAATACCGGGAAATTTCTACGGATGCTATAGTAGAGTTATCAACGACGGTTCATATTCCGGTGTCCAGGTGATGTATTACTTAAATATCCGGTGACAATAAATAGGTGGAACCGAGTGAAACACTTCGGTGAACCGAGTGGAGTAATTAAGTGGAGTACAATCTGATTCACAGGGTACATCTGCAATTATCCGTGATCATTAATCTTAAACCTGTGGCAAATCGATCGAATTGGCTCCCCCTAAATCTCTCTCTTTCCTTCAGCAGTAGTCTTGCCATCTCCAGACAGCAACAGCAAGCAGACTACTAGTATGGGATCTCAGGTTCCTCCTCTTCCCGCCTTGGTGATCGCAGCATCAGCGGCTTCGACCTCCCCTTATTGCAGCAGCAGCATTGGACATGTTCTGAATTTTCCGGGAGAGGTTTCGAAATTGGAAAGCAGTTATGAGAGCTCAGTCGAGGAGATGTGCGGGATTGAAGATTTCTTGAACAATGGTCCGGGGCATTTCCAGCCAGATCTCGGAGGGAGCCAGCGCAGGAATGATCACCCTACCATCATCGTGAATGTCAAAAGGGAATTGGTGACGAGCACGTATCAGTCTCTGGTAGAGCCTAGCCCAATTAGAGAGAACCGGAAAGAGAAGGATTACTGCGCTGAGGCTCTCCAACAGGAAAGCTTCGTGGATGACACAGACATGAGCAGTGGGTTGTCCGGGATCTGAGCTGCACTGATTCTTTTTATTCATCCCCTTTCTTTAACAGGCCCTGGATTCTTGATCTCGAGCCCCCTCTCTGCAGACTTAGCTAACGGGGAGGATGATTCGCTCACGTGAGGAGGAGCCGAAAGCAGTCTACAAGCACCCAGCGGCCAATCTCAGAAATCATGGCAACTACATGTTCACCCCAATATACCTGGCCAGATCGATCTGTCTTTCGTCATCTGAATCGGGTATCCCAGAAACCTGATAAGCAACTAATAGATTCATAACTGCTTCCTGAGAGAGCTGTTGAAAATGTCCAATCGTATCTGGAAAGTATGGAGGAACCGATTCATTTTTGTCCATTAGAGGACATAACAAGTCTGTAAGCCGTAAACAAGATCTGTTGTATGCTCTTGCAATGGCATGGGCATTGGCTTTGGTGCAAGCGAACATCAGATGAAACTTTGACTCTCGTTCAGCGAGTCTCATATCAACAATGTCAGATCGTGAATACTGGGCTGTGGATAATTTTTCGCCTTTCGTAGTTCTTACAACATGGACACGGAAGAACAGGAAAAGTAACTGTTAAAACAAGATCAGACTTTCACCAAGCGTGCTCACGCCGGTAATCTCTTGAAGCACCCTGACTTATTATACCCGGTGTATAACAACATTCTAACCCACATAAGCCGGTAATCCAAACAACTCCGGAAGGAATCATTATTCTCTGCCGGTAGTCCCGATAGCTACTGCAGTCATAGTTGAAACAAAGGGGCACCGGCAAATCGGGGGCTGAACTGCGTTCTACAACGTACACTGCAGAGCGGGTGAGGCTTCATGAGACTGAGGATGTGTGAAGGACGAGTGGATTCGGGACCGTGGGGAAAGGACTCCTACATTTATCGAACTTCGCCTTCGATTGGGTGAAGGCAAATTCCGATCCAGAACAACGTGATAACCGAAAATAACAACATCTTGTTATTAAAAGTCCTAATAAATGTAATAACAACATTCTGTTATTCACAGTACACACGTGTGAACACCCGGGGCTCTTTTCCGAAATAACCCTTATCAGGAATAAATAACAACAGGATGTTATTTACATTTTCGCACGCGTGCGAAAATGGGGCTCTTCTGCAAAAAAAACTTTATCAGAAAATAGATTTAAATAACAGGAGGTTGTTATTTTCTATTTGCACGCGCGAATCTCACGCGTGTGAGAACGCTGTGCGAAAACCAGATGTTTTAAATTACAATATGTTGTTATTCTTCTGGGTCATCGGAATGGAATACCGGGGACTCCTCCGCAACATTAATAAATCGGTTGGACAAGGGAAACCATCGGGATGTTACACCACCGGAATACTGACGCCCGAGTTAGTTAACTTTACCGGGTGCTGTTCAACTAAATAATTTGACTGTGGTGTCGTTTAACTTGTATTATTGTCTGCGGGTGCTGTTTAAGCAAAAACGTCTACTCTCTCTAAAACTAAGGACGATCGCCGGTACTCGCACCCATGCAGAAATAGACGAACTGTGATTTTACCAAAACAGGTTAGACCGAGAAGTAAAACTGCTTGTTACAACTTCGAGGGACTTAGGGAGCTCTAACGTTCCTGCGGGGGACTGAGGGAGTAAAAAGCTGACCCAAGTTCTGATTTATGTAAAGCATTTATTTATCTTAACGGTACTCATGTAACGGTACTCATAGTTCTATGTCTGAGTGATTATATTTGAAAGTTTACGGTCAACAAACCTTTTGACGTTTCTCTACTTTACGATCGATGTTAGAGACCCCCTCACATGTACAGGATGTCTCTGTTAAGGTTTAAACCTGTAAGCCTCAAATGTCCACCGCGGTAAGAGTATGCAGAAAGTGAAGGAACTTTCGAACTGCAGTGTGAAGCCCGGGAATCCGGGAGTTAGAGATTTACTGACGGAGACGTTTTCGAACCAGTTCCAATCCGTTTGCGAGGAAAGTTTACCCAATACTGGTAGAAAGAATTGATGATGGGTACCAGTTTCCTCCGTTTCAAGTGAGACAATCGTACAAGTGAGGATGGACACTTCCCGCTTAGACGACCTTCAGGTCAGAAATCTACTTAGTGAGCCCCCTCCAGCAACTTCACGACTTGGTCAACCTCGACAGTTCAAAAGTTTTTTGTCAACCCTTGGGCTTGACTGACATTATCAGTAAGAGTAAGACGCATCAACCAGTTGTCGGTAATATGGCTAGTAGAAGAACATATCATAACAGATTTTTGCACTAAAATTCTTCTAACACTTTTGTATCAAGAATATCATAAGAACTTTCCCGGTACATCTTACGTGGAGGTGACAAAGAGTCTTTTGATTGTTAGGGTTAACAGAGTCGTGAAGTTGCTAGAGAGCATGAGCGTTGTTTCTCCTCGAGGAAAATGAGAACTAACAAGTATTTATAATTCTATCGACGGAGCACTTGGAGTTCCCATTCGAGTGGTAGATAATGTAACTATGATTCAGTGTTCTGTTGAACAGAAAAAAGTGAAATTCTCAGATGACAAAGAAAATGAGCATCTGAATGCTTCTTCCAACAAAGTCAAACAAGTCATTGTTAAGGTGCGTACGTACATATACCTTGAAGTTCTATATCAGTTTCCTTTTTTGACTTGTTTTATGCACATCTGCATACATTTTACAGTAA
Source organism: Asterella californica (assembly GCA_036924285.1). Lineage (NCBI taxonomy): Eukaryota > Viridiplantae > Streptophyta > Marchantiopsida > Marchantiales > Aytoniaceae > Asterella > Asterella californica. Next base: position 4,612,506 of record JAYKYS010000013.1, read on the forward strand.
GTTAATATATCTCCAATTTAATTATGGTTTGGTTTTCTCTTCTATTACAGAGAACAGAACCCATGCTCAGTCTGATGAATGCGAACAAGGATGCGCTTATTGAAGAAACAGAGAAGGTACAGAATGCCAACGAAGTTTTCTAAGATTTTAATTCTTTGACTAGCATGCTAGATACGAACTTTTCATGACAGTTTGCTTCTCAAAAGTTTTTTAATTTATTTATGACCAAGCCTTGCAATCTTCATCTTTTTCGTTAGTGACTCTAAGTTACAGTCGATCAGAAATAGCTTAATTAACATGTACGCGATCTGGTGAAACATGTTTGTGTATCTGATTCAGGATATCTGAACAGTGAGGCATTTTGGTGAGGATATAATCTACATTAAGAATGCCTTTCCACAGGTGTAAGCGGAAGCTGCGCATGTTTACACCACTAACTGAAGTTTGTGTGTATATATGACTACTTCTACACCATGGACAAGATGAATTCTCAATGACACATATGTGCAAAATTGAATGTATGTGTAGCTTTTTCAATTTCTTAAGTATTATCAATTTTTCTTAAATATTCAATTTATATGTATATTTTTCTATAACTTTGAGAGTAGAAATGATTTTGGGTTGGGATGAATATGTAATATTAATCACCAAAGTAGTTTTCACATACCGGTTAAATTTCTCAGTTCAGTGAAATAATACTCGGTGACCTTGAGCACTTGTAGTCGTACTCAAGGTTTGAACCGTGAAGAACTCAAGTGTCTCCTATAAAGTGATAGTAGCACTAAACGTTTTCTGGGATGTTGAACGACGAATAATTTGTTTATAAAATACAAGTGCTTCATTTTAAAAAGAGATCAATAATTCTTGAATATCTATAAATTGTTAAACTAAAAAGTAATAGACTAATAAAAATATCAGTTTTCTGAAAGCTAGAGTATGACTACAAGTGCTCCGGGTGAACCACAAAGAAATTATTTGGTGGGTTTGCTTTTATAGAGCTGAGAAACTGTTATACCAAAAGTGGTTTTGGTTATTATATCTTCATCCCAACTTGGAAACTGTGAAATAAAAAATAACGATAAAGTTATTCATCAGCTTTACATGTTATGATTCATCTCAAAACAAGCCATTGAGTACTAATAGAGAAATGTTAAGATGTAGATTTCTTGCTTTCTTGGAACAAAAGCAATCATTTCTTCATACTGAAAATACACTAAGAGGAAAAGAGGCTATTCTCTTTCATGGTTTTATACTCATACTCGAGGTCGAAAACCCTATGCATTTTGAATAAAACCTGAAATTCAGTGACCTCATGGCTTGTTAATTCACTTGAGAAAGCTAAATGTCCAAATACCTTAAAAGGAAAGCGGTAGTAATAGTAAATTAAAAAATTAATATACCAGTAAAACAAATATCGATTTTGTTAAGACCCTATGCATTTGGTATAAGATCTGAAATCAGTGGACCTAGTGGCTTCAAAATTCACTTGGAAAACTAGGTATCCATATACCTTAAAAGGAAATGTACAGCAATATCAAGTTAAAAGAACAATTAACAAATATCGATTTTCTTAAGACCTTAAGTACTTAGTATAAAAAGCTTGAAATTCAGTGGACCTCGTGGCTTGTTAATTCACATGAGAAAACTAAACGTGAGCACCCATCCTACGGGTTACCGTTATGTGCCATGCGAGCAGTGTTACCGGGTGTCCATGTGAGCGCGCGTTCTATGTGTGACGAATTGGTGTTTAAGTTTGCCTCACGGACCTCAGAGAATCACCCTTTTCTTACCAAGTTTTGCCATCATCATCCAATTTGAACTTGATAGAACATCTCGCGCTTCTTGAGGATCAGTGAGACTCCTCTTCTCACAACGAAGTTCCTTCATTCTGTAAGAAATATACCTCGTCAAGTTGTGGTTTCGCTTCTCGGAGTGCAGATTTTCATTGACTTTTGCAATCTTCTTTACGTGTCACGCGTTGCTCAGGATCATCAAAGTGAGGATTTCTCTTGGTTTTAGTATGCCAAATGGCATTGATATCACTGAAGGCACAAACTGAAATATCTCGTTATCGCTACTGTGATAATTTTGGTATCTTTCTTTATTCAACGAACAGCAGGGTAAGGGCAGCGGGATTTGATCTATATTTGATAGCAAATATAGATTGCAAGTGAAAAGTAATCTAAGACTCTGAACCTCTAAAATAAAGTGTCTTGTGAATAAAAATTTATATTCCATGTCATCGGTATATATATTATGATTTTTTCGAACAATACTTGAAAACATCAATTTTCTTAAAGCTATAGTATGACTACAAGTGCCCCCGGTGAACCACAAAGACATTATTTTGTGGGTTAGCTTTTATAGAACTGAGAAACTGTTATACAAAAAGTGGTTTTGGTTTTTTGCATAAATAGTACGCCAAATGGCATTGATACCATTGACGGCACAAACTGAAATATCTCGTTATCGCTATTGTGACAATTTTGAGATCTTTTTTGTCAGCGAACAGCAGGGTAAGGCTCAGCGGGATTAAGCGAGGCAGGAGAAACACAACTAGACTAAAAATGGTGGATATCCGGTGTTGGTAGTGATTCCTAAGAACCAACCTTCTCGCTCTCAGCTTGGTGACGCGTGTGGACGTTTGGAATCCTAACTTTACGACTGCTAGGTCAACCAGGATTCTCACTTGGGAGCAACTTATACTTTTGATATCTGTTTGTTTGTCCTTTCCCGCAAGTGATTCCAGAGTTGTGTTCAACTTTTGGAGATCTATCTTTCATCGGTTTTGGCAGAAAAATGCATTAACTCTTCCCGGGGTTAATGCATTAACTCTCTGTTATGACTTTGTTCTGTTCTGACTGCAGTTTCTGTGCTACCGTTTACTCCGTCATTTTTGTGTAATCTGCTTTGGATTCCTACCTATACAAAAAGACAAGAGTTACGGTTAGCGCGCCTCGACTTCGGAACTAAATGTGAACTCTGGAAAGACGAGGCCCTGGTGAGTTGGAAATATCCAAAAGTTTTAACTTTTCTTGTGCATCTATAGCCTAACCTCTCACTCCTACGTGCTGATGAAGTTCGACCGAGACTGTTTTTTCGTAGATTGGGACAAAAATTCAACAAGAAACCCTATAAGAACTAGGATCGAAGATAAGAGATGTAACTAGGTTGTATAGACTTCTATTGAAGGATTGTGATGAGCTATGGAGCCATAAAGTTTGCACGAGCATTGATGCATTGAGGCACCGTATGTGGTTGTATCGAGGTTCAGGATGGACGAAGCTCACGCAAGGTTGTTATCATTTTCTTGGGTAAGTGTAAGTTTTGCATTCACACCTAACCGTCGCTTTCTTTTCTTTTCACTTCTTGAAATAGTTCTCTAGCTTGTAGTCTTAATTTTCCACCAGCCTCTATCTAACGGCAGTCCGCAGAAATGAACTGCGGACTGCCGTTATGTACGAGCACTGTTGTCAGGTGTCCATGTGAGCGCGCGTTCCCTGTGTGACAATTGGTTTAATTTTAAGTTTGCCTCAGGATCTTCCCACATGTCACCGTTTGGAAAGGAAAGCCAAGTCTGTTGTTGAATGTTTATGAACCTCCTGCGAGGACGACTAACCGCATGTCGCCGCGGCTATGGTCAATTAGGCTGCCAATTACAACTAGCTAATAATCATTTTTTGGGGGTCCACTTCTTAGGAAACCTCACGTTCCTCGAGGATCTGAATGAGACTGCGATCCTTCTGACAACGATGTTCCTTCATTCTTGCAGGAAATATACCCTGCCAAGTTCTGGTTTCGCTTCTCAGAGTGAGGATTTTCATTGGCTTATGCAGTGTCTCACTCAGGATCAAATCATCATAGTGAAGATTTCTCTTGGCTTTAGTACGCCTACCTATACACAAAGACATGAGTTAAGAGTAGCCTCGAGGTTCGTTGGAGTTGGAAATGTCCAAAATCTTTAACTGACCACTTTTCTTGTGCATCTATAACCTAACCTCTCGCTATTGCGTGCTGATGAAGCCATACGGACGGTTTAGGTGCATACAATGAGATTTGTGTTCTAGCTGCATACTCGGCTGAGGTATTTGGATATTTCAGTGTACAACTGTCATCACTTATAGATGTGTTATATGTGACCTTATATTTCACATTTCTGCATTAGAGAACATCAGGCTTCTAGGCTCGCTACTTGGGAGTACCATCTCAAGCATTGTTTCTTTTATGAAACTTTTCTTGGACGTAGACCGTTTGGTTACAGATCTTAGACCTGAAGATAAGCTACCCACACCCACCTTTACTACTCAATACGTATTACGTTTGAGGATTGTTTTTAGTGTCTAGGCGTGGTCTGATCTGTCATTCCTATATACAGTTATATACCTTATTATGCCCAAACCCCTGTGATTTACAAAAGTTCTCAAGTTTGTTTGATCGTTTCTCCTCTTTCCCCTATAGGCCTAACCCTCTCTATTGAGTGTAGATGAAGTCAGAGACTAAGTCGAGGTGCATGGCTACATATATTATCAAGATAGCAGGTTGAGGTGCATGCAGCGGGATGTGTGTTCTATCTGCATACTCTGTTGAGATAATTGGATATTTCATTGCACACCTGCTCATCACTTATAGATGTGTCCGACACCTTGTGCTCGTTAATTTAATCACTTCCGAAAAAATACTGTATAATGAATAGGTTTGCACTTACCCTCTTAACCCCAAGTTGTTATTTCTCTGGGTCCTCTTATGCAGTTTGGTTCAAGAGCTTCTGGCATTGTGTATCCGTAGAACAGCTGTATTTCTCAAGTATATATGATATATACTCATATTTATGCATTAGATCAGAACACTAGAGAACAACTGACTTCTAGAGTGAACTTCAAGCTGAGGTGTCATGACTCGTGACTCGTGAGCAATGTTCGGGGAGTTCCGGCTGATAGAGTAGTGAGAACCGGTTGAGAATGTGAATTTTCGAAAATTTGGAAAAAGAGTCGGAAAGTTACCGAGTACAAGATGAAGATAGTACTCTCAATACTCTAAAAGTGAAGCACTTTCTGGTATCCTTTAGAAAATTGACGATTGATGCTAGGTCGTGCCAGAAAATCTCTGGTTCTCCCAAAAGTCCTTCTCGAACACTGCTTGTGAGGGCTCGCGCGGAGCTACGCTTGTTATACTTCTCGTCATTATTGTCCAAGACTGTGAACTTCAAGCTGAGGTGTCGTGACTCAAGAGGGTTTGGGTTCTAAAGTAATATTTTGCATAGAGTTCCACTTGTTGTACTTCTCGTCATTACTGTCCAAGATTCGCTTCATGTCAGGATGCTGCTGGAGCTGAAGCCCAATGCCAAATAGAGGTAGAGTTGTTGGGCATCGACGATCAGGACAGTAAGAGATTAGCTTCCATCATCTGAAATCGGACTGTGCGTGTACCTGAACTCCGACTGTGGGTGTATCTTCAAGAGGTGGGTGTATCTTCAAGGAGACTTCAGTTATGTGGTTTAGTTATGTGGATAGTCTGTCTAATGCTACTCCCGTACACTATATCGAATCTATGATGGATGAGGCGCCACAACTTATAGTCATGTTTGATGACACTTTATTATAACCATTGCCGCTATTTTCTTCTGTGATACATTCAACTACTCTAACTACATTTTGCGGGGAAAGATGGATGTCCTAGTCTCTTCGTCAGAGCGTTGGATTCGAATCCTACGGCAATGCCTGAACTCTGCTCCATGTTCAAATTTACCGCTAAACTTTAGCACTCAATAGTGCTTAGATTTTGTCTAACTTTTCATTTGGCACGTGGAAATGGTAGTTATTATATAGCATCTGCAGTCAGTACTTTCCACTATCTGTTCTGACAGTATTACTGGCTTTTGTCAGGCAAGATGCGAGTTAGGCAACTTAGGTTCATAAGTCGTGAGGTCAATGCCTAAGTCTGTTTTTGCAGTGAGATTTTATGCAGTTGGACGTTGCTGCTGCCCTTGCACTGACTGAACCGACCTGCAGAGTTGTCTTACTCTTTGTTGCATTGATCATCTACATAAGAGTCATGTTTTTTTGTCTAATGCGATATGGAGGAGTGTTGACTTTGCTAGTTCTTGGGTCACTTTAATTCCGATGGATCAGCTTCATTCCATAGAACTTGATACTTCATTGTTCACTACCACATCGTCTATGTTAGAGACACGAGGTCCAAATGTTGTAGATACTGAAACAACAGTGAAGTGGTTGAGTAAGTTTCTTAGCACATCAGAGTATTCTGAGTTGGTTCAAAGTCAAGCAATTGACGGTGAGAGCTTACGGCTCCTAGCCAACTCGAAAGATGAGTTGATGTATTTTGGCATAACAAAGCTTGGCCATGTGCTAAAACTGCACAACTACTTTCAAACGTCTGATCTAGATACGACGCAACTACAAGTCCATGTTCCTGTGAGAGGAGTCCCTGTTCCTGCGAGAGGAGAAGTACGAGTCAAAACTTGTCTTTTCGGAAAGGAGTCGTGCACTATCAAGATGGAACCAAATGTTAGAGTAGATAGGAAAGGTTCACCGGACGAGCTTACTTCTCTATATCCGAAATATGATATAGAGCAGCTAACGTCGTCTGTTCCTATGATACGAGATAGAAAATCTTCACCAAACGATTGTAATTCTCTGCATTCAAAGCATGATTTTGAAGAGCTCACATCATCAGTCCATATGTCAAGTACGAGAGATGTAAGTAACTCATTCTTATTTTTATCAATTGTTTTACTTTTGGATAATGAGTTTACTGTCATTTACTTCCGTTTACTTATCGTTTGATCGGGACAGGTTTTTCACAGTACTCAGTGACCTTCTTACTGTCATTTACTTTCGTTTACTTATGGTTTGATCGGGACAGGTTTTTCACAATACGCAGTGACCTTCTTACTGTCATTTACTTTCGTTTACTTATGGTTTGATTGGGACAGGTTTTTCACAGTACGCAGTGGCCTTCTTACTGTCATTTACTTCCATTTACTTATGGTTTGATTTGGACAGGTTTTTCACAGTACGCAGTGGCCTTCTTACGATGATATTTTCAAGCATCGTGCAGCTGGAAAACGATTGTTGAAAGCTCAGTTCCCAAACGCATTGCGAGATCTCAACAGAGGTCATGCTGTAATCCGCTCATGGTTCAAAGATTATGAGAAGGAGAGTTTGTTACATGACATTCTGCATTTAGATTTTAAAATTCAACCTGATATGAAAGCTCTTCTGAACGATTTCATACAGAGTAAGTTACAGGAGTTGCCACCGTTGGTGTTTGGTAATGAGACAGATACATATACTATGAGATGGAAGCATCATACAGTTTATGTGCACATTATTACTCACAGACAGGAGTTCAAGAAAAGTTTGAAACGCAAACAAGTTTCCTTATCATCAGGTATTGATTCTATTTTTCTTCTGGTAATATTGATTATATCCTTCTTGTAAAAGTGCATGCAGGTTGCCTCAAACAGCACATAAGAGTGATATGTGATAATGATGAAGTTTCAGTTCTATTATTGGTATGGTAGATTCCAAGTAGACCGTTATTTATAAGTACCCGTCAGTTTCAGTGTTCGTTGTCTACTTATTTGAATTTTGTATCATTATCAGATAAGATACACAAGGAAGTGAAAGTGCAGAAACAGTGTGATCCTTTGGCGCGATTGATGAATAAACAACCAGAGCTGATGGCTGAGGTATTTAAAGGAGGAAAGATTTCCTTTTTTGGTCTTAAAGATAGACCTACCTCAGAGCAATTGATCGGTCGTGAGTCTGATTTGCCCGGACAGAAAAACGACAAAGTCAAACTTATTGGAATGGGAGTTCCTGAAGGTTTGGGACAAGAATTTCCATACGTTACTTTTCTTATTCGAGTGACCCATTTGGAACGGGGCTATTCCAAATCTCCTATAGCTGCATATTTTCTACCCCACTGTGTTACAACGAGAAATAATCCTTCTCAAGTACATGATCTACAACTGGTACGTGTGTTTATTTTCGTCCGTGATATTTTTGCTCTGTAACTTAATGGATGCTTGATATCATATCCATGTAACGTTTTGAAATCGTCATACGGTGCTACTGTACTGTGCAGAATGTTGTGGTCGAAATAGCACGGTCCTATGTGCGACTAGTGACGGAGTCAAATGATTTTGAACTGTTCCATTCTACAACATGGATTACTAAACAGTCTGAGATTTTAGAATCTCCAACTGAAGCAAACATGTGCAGTAATGAGGGTGTTCAGAAATCATCGTTTAGAACAGACTGTACAGAGAAAACCTTACACGCAGAAGGGAGTAGAAAGCTTCATATGGAACTTCCTCCCAGTGACAATAAAGAGATTTTTGACCATGAGGAGGTTAACGTCTTCCTTCATAGAAGGAAAAAGATTGGAAGTGAAAACTTTGCTCCTGATACATATGATCAAGAGAGGAAAGATTGCAGTGAGAATACGTCTCCCACTGTAAATTTGGAAGTTAACTTACCAATCGATCCAACTTCTGAAGTTTCACTGAGGAGCGCAGATAATGAGTTGGACATCATGAGTCGACCAAAAAGAAGTAAACCATTGACAGAGGTAAGTTTGTTTACGATTGTATCATAGTTATTCTGTTACTACTGCATTTTAATTAGTTGGCAAGATTCTAGCAAGTTCATGGTCTTGTACTGTTGTTCATCTGACTTGTTGTCTTGTCTGTTCGGACACAAGCTGTTACAAGCAAAGCAAAGGGTACTAGTTAATACTGTGCTTATTTATTATGAAATCTTTTAAAGTTCCAGTACTTATTGTATTTTGGGAAAATCTGCAGATGACCAATCGCATTAACTTACAGTGTGACACTGTATTTGAGCTTGAGCTTCTCGAGGTATGTCGTTAGTCATGATAGTGATGATGAATAAGCATGACCAGTTGTGTGTAAACATCATTCAGTTATCTAAGCACAATCTCACTTCTTGTTTTGTTCTTGCAGAACATCGTGGACAAACTTTCTTCAGATGCATTGAAAATTGCAGCGTTGGTTCTTGTGGATGTGAAAACAATTGATCAACTCGCCATGAATGTAAACAGTTTTATTGCTCGTCAGAACAAACGCAATACGAGTAAAAAGGTCTTCGTGGGTCATGCCAAGCATAATCTAGAAAAAAAACTTGAAATGATTGTGAGATGGGCATTAGATGAGAAATATCTTACTTTCATCGGAAAAGTAAGAATGATAGATCAAAGATTACAGATAGAAAGACAGAACATTAAACTTCTCAAAAAGCTTTTGTAAACATCATTCTCTGTAATCTGATACTAGATCTCTGGTCACATCTTTGGACATTGAAGCCCATGTTGTTCAGTGTGCAGCCATGCCGTAGTTTCCAAGCTGTTCCAGAATCTGCAAGAGATTGGAATGTATTCCCGTAATCTGTTCAACCATTGAAGCAATAGTCGGCTCTGTTCCGAGCTTAGACTTGTCAGCTCCGGAAATGAAATGTTGGGTAATGGAAGATCCGGCAGATCGGTAGCGCCGAAAGTGTCTTGGAAGAAGACTCGGCATGACTCTCTCTCGTAGGCCCCACGTTGGGAATTATCGTAAAGATTCAAGTAATCATCAGACAGTCTGATGATGAGCTCAGGGTGCTCGGACCATTTCTTGTGTGTCAGTAACAATGGCCACTTGCTGCAGCTACGGGGTAATAACACCGGTACCAAGGGCTTTGTCGATTGCGAATTCCCCTTCACCTTGACCCACCGGACGTGACCGCTCTCATCGACCACAACAAAGTCGCGATTCCATGTTTCTGGACGAAACTCCCTCAGCTTTCCTTCCTGAATGGATGTGTACACAAACCTCCAAACGAGGAGGAAGAAGTCGGGTGCAATTACATGCTTCTTGGAGTTTTGGTCTGAGGTGCATATTCTAACGAGCTCCGAGGCAAAAGTTACGACGTCGACTTCGCAAACTAGTACTGATGCACTACTTCTCAACCAGTTCACACCGGCATGGTGAGTCCCAGCTCTTTCCATGGAGACAACCGTCTGCTGCGGCATGAAACGATAGGGGATCCAAGGGTCAAACCTGTCCATCCAATTGCTCAGGTGGCTCCCTTGCTGTGGAGGTGAAATGTTCATTGCCATCTTCGACTTCATGATCTCATCTATGGAGATAAGTATGACTGTGCCCGAATCCTCGTATTTTACAGTTTTAGAGAGTTAATTTGGAGTCTGAGATACCCACATCTCCGTTGGTGCTCGTACGGAAGGCAGAGCAGACACAAATGCCAGAACCTGAAGGTACAGATCGTCAGTAAGTGTAAGCAACCAATTCGAGTCGTCCAAAATTTATAGGTATTTTGAGCTTTTCATCTAAGGTACTCTCAATTGGTCAAGCACCTCCGAATACTTTTCCTGTACAGATCGATCTACAAGAAACCAATTTGAGCTGCCGATAGCTGGAGAAGCACTTTGCTCATTAAACGCGACCTCGAGTATCCTCCTGAAACGCTCATCAACACGTCGGCTCACAGATGGCTTGCAAAGATCTTCGATTCTTGAGCCGACGTTCACAGCCACGAGAATGCAGTCCTGCCCTTCGAAGTCGCTCAGAATCTTATTCCTTACACTCTTGAAGTGGAAAAGACAATCTTTCACTGGGAAGAACTTGTAATTAAACGAGTGGCGCCGAGCTTCTAGTCGAGCTTGCGCGAGCTGAATCAGATTTCCCTTGTAGGAATCCCATTGCTTCGCAGAAAGCTGTAGGAACGCAGCTGAGTATTCCTTGATTCCAAGGGCTGTCGAACTTGAGCGTTTCCCGTGAGCTTACCAGCAGAAAATCAGCGTTGATTAAAAACGGCAAGCCAGAGTTAAGCTGGGATGGCAAGAAAGCATAAATGTTGCCATGAGAACCGCCCGCAATCCGATCCTGTTGCAGAAAGGTCAAGGTGATGGCCCACGTCGTCACCTCTCTCCTCTGTTCGACGGAGGCAGTCACGTTGAACCTCTGCTGCCATAGGAAATAATCACGTGCCTCGATGATATGTCCGGGCTCCTTGACAACTGACAGCTTCGCCATGAACCCGGCTGCATCATCTCCATGCGAGGCTTGCGGAGAATCTGATCGACTGATAATAACCTCGTGATGGACCTTCCCTCGGCTGTCCTCCCGAATTCGTCAAGCGTTTTTGAAGGACACCGACGCTTACAGGCTGTTAGTCATAATTCAGTGGAACGTACCTGTGGTGAAAATGGTTTAGAGGCTTGTCTTCATGCCTAAATATTTAATCCCCTGGTTTATATACACATATATGCTCTCAGTTTCTAGTAATTCCCTACTTTTTCACAGGAGATGTATAGAATGATAAATACCATGTGTGTTTATATGCAGGAAAAATGTACTTAACACTTTTTTAACTAGGGAACTTATATATCACAGGGAAGATTTTCTTTTACCTATATCGATATGGTGATTGTATCTAGTGTTTTGTATAAAACCTCCTAGTGTTTGTAAGACGAATCTGCCGATCTCGTTTTCAAGTATAAGACGAGCTCACAAGGTTAAGGATTTCTTAACTGAGTTGGACTTATACTTTGAGGCGCAACAGGCTAAGGAGTTAGACAAAGTGAGAGCTACAGTTACGTTCCTAAAGGACCATGCGCTTCTTTGGTGGGCTGCATATAGAGACGAGCATGCCTTGGTCGTCTCAATGCTTGGTTGGAAGGAGTTCAAGGAGTTGCTCACGAGACTATTCACTCCAGAGTATCAAAGGATTCGAGATGATGTCGAGTTAGTTAGATTGAAGCATACAAGGACCTTAAGTGCTTATGTACGCTAGTTCAGTGCGAAGTTGGATTCGTTCTCCAAGTGCTGTGAGGAGATCAAGATATGTATATTTATTGAAAGACTCAAGTCTAGCTCGGAGAAGGCTCTCTTTCGAATTTCCGAAGTTACTTGAGACATGTGTTGAACTTTTGAAACTAACGGAGCGGATTGGAGACGACGATGTCTAGCAACATAAACCTTTGGAACCCCGCAGCATGAACAAAGTTATGTAAACCGATCTGTCTCTCACCCAGGGTACCTCAGATGACTAGGATGACTAGTGCACCATAATTACAAAGATTTAGTTACACCCATACTCACTTCACTCAACTCTCTGACTTGTATGATCACATCATTCTCCGTAATAGCGTTCCTGCAAACAAATTCTAATCCCACTCTCAACATCGCATCGCATGATACTCAAGGAGTCCCAAGGTCTTCAATGCTCATTTTACTCATAATCAGAAAAATAAGAGTGTCTTCCACCCTCTCAACTCCTCTTTATATACTCTCCAACTTCTTACCGTAGTAACTTTCACTAAGTTATTTTACATGATAAGTACTCAATCTAAATAGTAAAACTTCTAAAGACTACTACGACTTTAAGAATAACACATACATTACTTGTTATAACATCATCCAGGTAGCATCCACATTTTGAAGCCATGCAAGACGTCCTACACTCGACGGATGTCATCGGAAAGTAAGAGTCAAATTGGTCAGGATCATGTACTAGTCTTAATTACCTCAATAGCCGAGAACTCTGCACTAAGTAAATCTATTAATCTGCCTAAAGTGCCAAGACAGAAGGGCCGGGCAGAAACAAGATCCATCTCCCAGAGGATGTAAGTGTATAAGCCAGACCTTAACTAAGCCTCAACAGCAAGTCAGGCCTCATCAACAGAAAAACTTCTCTTGAGTTCGAGGTAAAAGCCCCATTAGGATTGATTAGGATGCAACGAAGTAGCATTCGCTGTGATCCTGCTGAGGATAGCTCAGCTTCGTACCGTGGTACACCTTGTTGGGCAGCTTTCCAGTCTCCAGATAGACAAGTCCATCTCAGAGTTTCGATCTGTTCAAACTCTTCTCGTGCAGTACCTTCTGAAGTGTCTAGAGTCCGGCTGCAAAAGGCACTTCAACTCAACTTTCAACATTTTCTGACGAAACCCTTCCTTCTTGATCATTTCGTCAAGATTTCCATTTCTGCAAAGAACAGATTCAAACAAAAGGAATAAAGCAACCCTATTCTAGCAATTGTTTTTTACTGTGGAGGAAGTTCATGATCAAAATTCCTGTTGAGGAAACTACAGAAGTGATGAGAGGAAACATTCTCTTCAACGCGGACAGAAAATGATACGGCCGGACCGTATATGCTGCTTGCATCTATTGCATATGCTGCTTGCATCTATTGCAAGACGTTGTACATCGTACTGCAGTCGTGCATATATATTATGCACATCTGCAGTTCTGCTAACTGCGTTGATCTAGTTCACATACACTTGCAGCTCGTTAGGAGATTCTACCAACCATACCCCATTAAAGGCAAGGCTTCCCCTTCTTCGCTTTTAGGAAGAAAAAGCCTTCCGTCAAATGCATAGCTTATGAGAAAATTTGACTATAAGTTGACTAATCATTAACCAAACTTTTCAGCATCATACTAAACGATCTAATGCATTTCAGAAGGCTACAACAAGATCCATCACCGTACATGGGCATAGCTATCTATCTAAGCAGGTTCATTTCACTGAGAAGAAGCTCAGTTCTCCCGGAGGTGTCAAGGGTGTAAAATTAAACCAACGAACTGTACTGATAAGTGGTCCTGTCAACCAACGATCTGTACCGATAAGTGGTCCTTCAATGTTTCTCTCAAGAAAGCAGATTGCAAGTAGTCGAATTTGGCTCCAAGCAGCAAGCCTTCTGTTGCTCCTTAGAATATGCCGTCTAACTACAAACATAACCGTCAAGACAGAAATTAAACTGTCTGCTGGATGCTGCAGGAACCACTCCGAGCATGAAGCGAAGGGGTAATCAAGAAACTTCGTGGTCGTAACTGCAAGCTTCTGGGCTTCTGGACTTCTGCAAAGTAAGTGGAATTGTACGGTTACCGTAGCAGGAATTTCAGATAAGCATATCGCTGTTAGGACTGAAGCTCTGATCTTTGGACGTCCATAAAGTGTTTCAATCTTACTTATAATAATAGCGTTGGACTTGGAGACAAGTTTCCAGTCACCAGCAACTGGGAGCATCAGAAAGGTACTCAGAGTTAAGAGCAGCGGTCAGCTGCAGATCCTGTGCTGAAAGGCCTTCAAACTGAGCACATTTCAATCTCAGAAAATACTTTTGAAAGCGTTGTCAGGTTCGCATGAGGTAACTGACCACGACGCTAACCTCCAGGGGACCAACTCCCAGATATCAACTTGCTCAGCCGAGGACCGTAAGAACAAATGGGATAGAAACGATGTCCAAAATGATGGTTGATTTTGTAATGGAGAAACGCTTTAGACAGAAGGAATCACCTTCCAGCTATCGTTTGTGCAAGGGAACATAAATCAAGCAGAGATTCTCCAACTCCCAACATACATCCACATGATTCACACAAGATTTCTGGATCCGTAAAAGCTTGAATCAACTCCCAGCTTGATATGAACATCGATTGAAAAATCTAATGAGAATGGGAAACATGTATTTATTTAACATAATCTGAAAGAACTATGATTTTCAAGTTGCTGAGTATTCTCCAGTAAACCAAATTCCCTATAGTTTTCGCTACATGTTCCACCTCCATAATGTAACAATGTAACATCTGCATAACCACGACTCTCAAAAGTAGGAGACCTTCTAGCAGGAGAATACAGCATAATTTGAGGATGTCGAATATCGTACAATCTTCAGTTCTGGCATCGTACCGCCTATCGATTCGTAAATTGATGCTGGAAAGGTCTTTCTTCACCGTGGACTCCTCTGAAATATCTGTGTTCTCAGTGTATTTCTCCTCCAATTCCTCATTGCCGGCTGGAAGGATCGGATAGTGATTAAGTTCCAAAGAGGGTAGAGGATTTACAGCTAAATCTGTAAGCTTCCTGTCAATTGATATCTCCTCCTTTGCTTGAGAAAAAGGAACTAGATAACTCATGTCTGTCGATGACTGAGTATCTCCTCCGTCATGGACGGGATTTCCGTATTCTCTCTCATGGATAACTTCACAATGATCTTCTTCTTCCTCGATCTCCGACTCTGACTTGGAAAGCGATCTCTTCGTTATCACTTTCGCCTTTGCTTTCCATTGCATCGTAGATTTTGCTTGGCGGGGAACATACACCAACTCTTCATCACTGTCGTCTACGCTTCTTAGGGGACATACAGTGAAACTCACGAACTCAGCTATGCTGAATACGACCAACCACAGTTTTGCTGCGGATGCAGCCAGAGAACCCAGAGAAGTCATGTTTACCCGATGTTGTCCGAGGTCCTCACAGTACGAATATATAACTGCCTCAAACTATAAATCCAGATCACAGAGTGCTAAAATCGAAATGAGTCGTTCGAAACCACTTCCTAAGTACACAAACTCTACACGACGAAATACCGACCATTCTTCTTTCACATTCAACAATGCTGGCTAATGTCAACGAATACCCTTCACGATACTCTGCACGACTAAATACTGACCACTCTTCTTTCACATTCAACAATGCTGGCTAATGTCGTACGAATACCCTCCACGATATAAAATGTGCTACCAACAGTGCTACCAACAATAGACAGAGATTGTGATAAGACGATATCTTGTTAAGCATTTATACCTATAGTTTGTATTTTAACATTTGAGATGATAGAGGCCTAAAACGTCTATCATCGACGACTGGACATTGTCCGTTGAGACACCTTACGCATCTAGAATCTGTTAGTACTTTGAACGTTTGAAATCATCAATGACTGGGTATTGCTAGTTATCCCGAGTGCAGTAAAGCAATCAATCTGAAACGGGCTTCAGGAGCGTAGAGGTTGAGCGTCCATCTTTTAGCCTCCCGCTCGATTGACTCACTGTTTAAGGTATCGGTGAGTCCCCAACACAATCAATCAGCAACAGTTCAGTCTGCAGACTCCGCAGAGATGACGATGATGCAGCAGAAGTGAGAGGAAAAATGGAACTACTTCCAGCCAATGGAGGTTCACTTTGCATTTCAGACAATGTCCAGACGTTACAGGTTCTAGATGACGTAAAACGTCTATGATCTCGAATGTTCAAAATCTTCAGAGATTTTAGATGCGTGAGTCGTCTAAATGGGATGAGTGTTGTTTCAAGGTTTAGCTCCTGAAGCTCACTAAATTAGGTTTCAAACTGGGTTTCATATTTTGTTCGTCTTGTGGAATACAACGTTCAGACTTTTCCGAGCCAAACGAAACCCAACCACCGTGAGTCACGAATGGCCGGTGATGATCTCGTTCATTACTATGTACTATGGACGAGATACTGCTGTAGACAGCGTTACAGAGCGCCCTTGCCAACCGACCCTCAGTCGTCGATACTGCTGATAACGAGCGTTCTTGCCAGCCGACCGTCAGTTTGAACGTACGTAGACGACGTCAAAGGTTTTGTTATATGCGACCCTCATGGAGATGTCATGTGTTGCACTAAAGTCCACCTAGCAGCCGTTGTCACTTATTTGTCATTGATAAAAAGATATTAGAGTCAGTATTGGTTAAATCCTTCACAATTATTAGTAATAATATCATGGGAAATGTGTTGTTAGTTTTTCAGTTAAACTCCATTGCAGATATAGAAGAAAAAAGTGGAATATTTCTTTTTTCTCTCCTTGTAATTTAGGATAGAGAGAAGAAGATATTTGGTTCCAAGAAATCACAAATGCTTTGTTTCGTTATTTCTGAATGGATACTCAACAATTAATTCTGATATAAATCATATGGTGTAAATCTCTAAGATAGTTTTCATTTAAACCCGATTCTTCTAGTATCAGTACTGGTAATCAGCAGGACCTCATTTCTGTGGGTTCATTGTCTGCGCAAGAAGAAATTTAGTGGTTAAACTGTAACGGATTTTGTTAATAAAACTTTCTTGCGAGGATAAATTCTGTCAATAAATCTTCAAAGTTTCTCAAAGAAAAAATTAAAAAACCAAGAGTAAAACGCGGAGTTGAACTCGTGACACGGACTGACCTTTATTGCTTTCTGTGAGCATAGCTTTCTTGCCAGCCGACCCTCAGTCGTCGATACTGCTGTAGACAGCGCTACAAAGCGCCCTTGCCAGCCGACCGTCAGTTTGAACGTACGTAGACGCCGTCAAAGTTTTGTTGTATGCGACCCTCATGGAGATTTCATGTCTTGCAATAAGGTCGACCTAGCAGCCGTTGTTACTTATTTCTCATTGATAGAAAGATATCAGAGTCTGTGTTGGTTAAATCCTTCACAATTATTAGTAATAATATCATGGGAAATGTGTTGTTAGTTTTTCAGTTAAACCCCATTGCAGATATAGAAGAAAAAAGTGGAATATTTCTTTTTTCTCTCCTTATCCTAGAAGATATTTGGTTCCAAGAAATCACAAATGCTTTGTTTCGTTATTTCTGAATGGATACTCAACAATTAGTTGTGATATAAATCACATGGTGTAAATCTCTAAAATAGTTTTCATTTAAACCCGATTCTTCTAGAAACAGTACTGGTAACCAGCAGGACCTCATTTCTGTGGGTTCACTATCTGCGCAACAAGAAATTTAGTGGTTAAACCGTTAATAAAACCGTTTTGTTAATAAAACTTTCTTGCGAATCAAAAATCTGTCAATAAATCTTCAAAGTTCTCGAAGAAAAAAAAAGCCCAAGAGTAAAACGAGGAGTTGAACTCGTGACACGGACTAACCTTTGTTGCTTTTTGTGAGCATAGCTACACGTCGATTATGAAAAAGAGAAAGAAGAAGGATTTTTGGTCGTGTAATACATTTTTCATAATTTAGCGACGCTTAAGTGGAGAGAAAGCGGAAAGAATAGCTGTGAAACCTAGAAAGGAAAGAATGAATTAGATCCGGATAAATGACTTGGATTGCCTTGGAATTTCATTGCAAGCGTAGTTAATTGTTTCTATAGCTTATCTTTATGAGACCTAAAAAAGCAATGTCTGAATCTCATGTGATCCTTCCTCGTTCTTTGCTTTTTTAGCGTCAGGCGAAAACCTTTTGGAATAACATGTTAATCATTTATGTCGATGGATGAGATTACAAGTACACTTCTTGTTGAAGAATAATATATAAGTTCACGTTCGTTCTATGTGTGAATGTTCAATTCTTTGTGTAGTCAGTATCTGTCCTTATGACCATTCAGTTCTTATCTCAGTTCCTACCCCAGTTCCTATCTCCCTCTTGTGTACCTGCGTTGTGACTCTCATTTGTTCCCTTGTTCTTTCACTAAGACACCCCCAATGACCTCGATCTTTGGAGATAATGACACTCCTTTGTGTGATCTTATTTTCGCAGCTTTAGCTGTGTGTGAGCTTCTGCAAGAACCTAACTCTTGTTTTATCAACATGATATCAGAGCTAGGTAGAGAGATGCAAGAGAGCTTTTTGCAAGGGAGCTTGACAAGAGGAACATAAAGTTCCACCTAAGGGAAAGAGAGTATGAGTGAGGATGCGGATGTATTCTTGATTGTGAGAGAAAAACGTGAATGTGGGTTGAGCGTCAAAATTTTTGATTTTGAGCCTATTTTACAGTTCCAAGGAGTTTGAAACTTGATTTTGAAGAGTTTCTCAAGTGTTTTTGGCGATATCAAGGGCACTCACCTATGGTGTCTTGTCAGGAAGGGTCGAATCAAGTAGGATACACCCTTTCTTGAATTTTTTGTGATGATGACAAGTCATCCTAAACCCACCTTTGACCAGCATTTTGAGAGCGTTAGAGATGAGTTTTGTGAATTTTGAGAGCACTTCAGTAGGGATTTCGAAATACCTTTCCTACGAATCTATTTTCGGCCGATTTTGATCTCGTTTAAAATCGTCATCATACTTTGTCGAACTTTGACCCTTGATTTGAAGACCTTTGAGGTCTTTTTGGAGAGAAACTAAAATTTTCCAGAGTTCTATACCTACCCCACACCACACATATAGCGTGCTCCTACTTTCACATTGCCAACAATCATATCAAGCTTCGTTTCATTTGGAGACTGTTTGGTTAGATCAGGCTCGTGATAGTATACAGGGGATCAATTATCATAAGTGACAATTTACTTTTTGATTCCCATAAGTTGAATACTTCAAACTACTCTATTTGGAAAGCTATGGTACATGCCATTGTGGAAGTTTGTTATTGGTTTACATGAGAGACCTATTGTTTCTAAAGATGCTATTGTTTAGGACAGACGTGATCAGTTAGCACTTTCTGTTATCAAGATGACAGTGAAAGATGTTGAACTAGTAGATATCCTTGATACAGAAACTTCGAAATCAGCATTTTTACCAGGAAACATGAAGTGACGAAAGAAGGAAAGTTGCGTGTTCTTAAGAGTAAGCTCGCAACCTTGCAAATGCAAGAGGGTAAAAGCATTGAGGACCATTTCATGGCTCTCAAATCCCTCTTACAATACATCAAAACCCTAGGAGGAAGAGTTGAAGGTTCAGAGGTTATTCATTCATTTCTTGAATGTCTCTCTCCTATCTATGAGACATTTGTGAAGACTATGGAGGTTCGTCTTGGAAAGATTGAGATGGAGAGTTTGGTGTTGCAAGAAGAAATCAATATCAAACAGAAGAACAAACAAAAGACAACAACTGACGAATCAGTTTTGCTGCACATCAACAAACAGAGGGGAAACTTTCAGAGGAAGAGGAAATCATTTCCTCCCAACAAAAGATGGAATAGCAGTGCTGGGTCAGGCAACCAAGGAGGAGGCTCTTTGGCATATGCACAAGGTGACAAGAAGCAAAAGACTGGAAACTGTCACTACTGTGATAAACCAGGCCACTATGCTCGTGAGTGCAGATTGAAGGCAAGACACAAAGGTCATGGTAAGGACAAAAACAGAGCAAATCTTGCTCAAGCTAAGTCTCTTGACGAAGGTAATGAGCAACTGTTTTTTACTGCTCTGTACTATAACACCTAGGGGTTGCATAGTAGTAAATATGTGATAAATTATAACTATGTGTGGTGAGTCTTCTAAGTAAGTCCCAAAGCTAGACAACACTCTAAGTTAGTGATAGATAATTAGGAGTAGTCACAGTTAGAGTTGATGGTATTTGAGGACAGAAATATTAAAATATTCTAAATGTGAGAACCACTATTTTGTTTGGTTGTGCATAAAATGATAAGTAGGTGAATAATACACTCTTGTTGTATGCGTGACTAAATTTTATTGGTTGTAGAGGCTTAATGTCAAACAATCAAGAGGGTTGTTGATCTTTTTGGCTCAATTATGTGTTAATACTTTATCTTATAAGGAGCAATCTGAGATTCCTTTCTACTTCTAGAAGGATTCAAATTATTAGAGTAGAGTCAAAAGTAGAGACATCTACCCTTGACTTATGACTTTTATCTTTGACTTGGTCTTGGTAAACTACAGTAAATCAGATTTACAAGTAGTTACCATGATAAATCTAGAGTAGTATAAATCGAGGGGTTGTGGAGTGATCCCTCATCCTCTTTTTTCTTTGTATATGGAAGATGTTAGTTCATATCTATAAAGGGTGTGTTTTTCATCTCTATTTCTTCATGAGAGTTCTCGTTCCGAATGAAGAAGTGATATGAGTATGTTGAGAGTTGAGTTTAGCTGAGGCCTCCTAGTTCTACGATGCCATCAAAGCCATCAGAGGTTTATCCTGGATGAGAGACAGGACCGGTAGTAAGCTTGAGGTCACATTTTTTATTACGTTGTCGGGACCTCAATAAGAAGCTTGAGAGATATGTTTCACGTGCAATTTTACATCAGACAGAAGGACGTTATGAGATAACATATCGAGAGAACTCTTGGAGAGGCTAGAGCTATTGCCATGCTAAAGACTTTAAAGCCATTTGTGTATCTTGTTGTCATCTATGATGCATCTTGTATATTATGTACACATAGGATGTTAGAATTAGCTAAAGAGAACGTGTCAAGTGTTAGAGTTTAAATATGAGAGTAGAGTGCTTCATATAATCTTATATGCTGATGAGGTAGAGGATCAGATCACTCTTATCAAGTTGTTTGAGTAATAGTTCTTATCGTTGCAACTAAAAAGGAGGAGAGATTAAGGGTTCGAAGGTGTAAATGATTCGCTTTCTGGTCGAGTTTACAGTCATTGTCATTTTCTCTATATTTTTGAGACGTCTTTGAAACTTCACGACAGACTAGAGGAGCTCCTGATCTATCCACTGATCCAAAGATCACTCGTTTTGGAGCTACAAAGCTCAAGATATCACCGTCAGAAGTTCAATTGGTAGTCCAATCGATCAAAATCTGCATGAGATCGAATTTAAGTCGAGATCATGGAGGGTCAAAAAGAGTGGGCAGTGAGGCTCAAGAATCTTCATCAAAATCTTGATGTCATAGTAGGTGTGGATGAACGTTCTAGAGAGTTAAAGGTCGAATTTAAAAAGAAGATGGAGAGAAACAAACAAGACTTTTCCAAGAAGAAGTTGAGTATAAAACCATGGTGCTACTTTTGTAGAGAGGTGGGGCACTATGCAGCAAGTTGTCTTGTGAGATTCAAGAGAGAAGATACTCGTGAGGGAAGGAGTTCTATTGATCTAGGTCTCCGAGTTGTTTCATCGTCTCCTTCGCACGTTTTCAAGGACGAGAACATCTGCTCAAACTGTGGAATTGAAAGTTTGCCAAAGGAGCACGAGTGTGGAGACGTGATCGCACTGCTGACATCTACGTCTAGAAGATTGAGAGAGGAGCAAGAAGTTGAAATGGAGAAGCTGCCATCTTCATACAAAAATTCAACTAATGCATGATGGAGATGATAATCTAGATGGTGGAGAAGGTGACAATGAGGATGCGACTCATGCATACGTTCGATGAGAAGATAGCGCATGCGATTATGATGGAACCATTCCCCTTCTTGCTACCAATGGTTGATTATATTCGCATGGAGTTAGTGATGTTCATCATATACTAGAAAGCGAAGAGAGATATTGGGTTGAGGAGAGGAAAAGACATCGAGAATTTAAGATAGAGAAGCTTTCGATTTTCTATGAAAAGGATGGTGAGGATGTAGAACCTTTGTGCGAGACTTCAAACGACCATGCATTTGAAACCATGAGAGGAAGAAGGAAGAGTGGAGCATTACTATTACCTGATTTTGTAGAGGATATCGTATTGACTTGGTATGAGGAACATAGAAAGAACAAGATTGAGGTTGATACATGGAGAAGTTTGACAGAGGCTCTAATTGAGAACTTTCTGCCGGATGAGAGCTATGAGAAGCTCATGATCGAGGTGATCTTCTTGAAGCAAGGAGAATGATGAGAAGGTGAAGGTGTATGCAGAAAGGATCGAGAAGTTGGAGGTTCGTTTCAAGACTATATTGAAGAAGAGCGGTGATAATGTGGAGTCTACAATGGTGGGAATTGTGGCCATGCTTACCAAGAACCTTGTGGTAGGTCTGAAACCTCAAATCATAACTCAAGTGAAGTACGAGAAGCCCACCACTAAGGCGAAGACGATTGAAATTGTAGTTCGAATGAAAGAGAGTCTGGAAAATAATGATGTTCTTCGAAGAGAAGCAAAAACGGAGAGTGTTGGAGAGATTACACTCGGTGGTAGAGATGCTCAAAAGATCCCTACACCTGCTGTGGTTAACACACCTGTGGTTACTGTCAACCCTCCGGCGTCTAATTTTCAAGATGAATTGAGACAGATAACAGAAACATTGACAGATTTGAATATCAATGTAGTGCAATTGAAAGAGCGGAGGAACCAAGGAGGAGGAGGAGACCAAAGAGGTTATGGCGGAAGTTTTAATCGAGGGCTTCAAAATGAATTCAATGATATCTCGTGCTACAAATGTGATGGTCCTCATTTCCAAAGAAATTGTCCACACTCCATCCAAAATGGAGAACGGAACAATGAAGGTACAAGAAGAAACTTGGGAGGAGAAGTTTCGTCAAAAAACAAAGACAAAGGCGTTGTCACAATTGATACGGTGAAGGTGCCAAATGTCTATGAGAGAGGAGAATGCTCTTACTCTTCTCAGGTGGAACTCTTAGCTCACGAGAGGAAGAGGACTAGGTTTTTAGAGGAACCTATGATCATTGAGGATTCTCCAAGTAGGAGCACTCGTTCCAAGGTTATATCTTCTTCTCAAAAGGAGCCTAGGACGAAGCTAGGAATGGAGGATTTCACCCTTTCAGCTGCTCAACCTATATGACGTAGTTGAGGACGTTGACACGTAAAAAGTCAACATAACAGTGGATCAACTGATTGCACTCAATCCAAGCTTGAGGAGAGAGCTTCGAGGAGGATTGAGCTCGAGAAGGATCAAGAAGAAGTAATCTAAGAACAAGACCAACGTCTCAAGTGTAGGAGTTGGTGTAGTGGATGCTCAGGTCTATGAAGTATGCACAAAAGTATCCAAGATCGATGTTCGATTGAATGGACACTTTGTATCTGATGTGTTGGTGGACGGAAGTTCTGTTGTGAATGCAGTGTGTTAACATTTGATGAAGCGGTTGGGGATGAAACCCATGAGACCGACGAGCATCATTGTTGGTATGAAAGACAAGCAGAGGGTGAGATCTCTCGGAGTCCTGGAGAAAGTAGTGGTGTCGGTTATGAAGTACAAACTTTGATGTCTTTTTAAATTCTGAAAGATTTTAGCTATGACTTGCTCCTTGGAAGACCGTGGTTGAGAGTCATTCGTACAACTGATAGATGACACAAAGGTTACTTGAGGATAGGACCTAGCAACCATCGAGTGAAGGTGCCTCTCTCAAGTGATGGCTGTGTGACTTCTGATTCTGATAGACCAACCAACGACTATTGGGAATCAGAAACCGAAGACAGCGAAAGTGTCTTCGGAGTAGATACGGGTGGTTCTTCTGATGAGGATACGTCAGAAGATGAGGAGTTTGATATGGATTGCATCACGTCTCATATTGGAGCTATTGATTTGCTCCCTCGGCCATCTGTTGAAAAGGACCCAGACAAAACAAAATTAAGTGAAGAGTAGCTAGAGCGAAGACTCGCACATCAAGTTTGGTCCCAAGGTGACTTCAAAGGAGAAGAGTAGATTCTTGGAGATTTTTAGAAATTACATCCACGTGTTTGGTTTCAGCTATAAGGATTTGAAGGAGGTGACATTGGAGACATACAAGATTGACGTGGAAGAAGACGCGAGACCTGTTCGACAAAAACAACGGAGGATCAACCCGCCAACAGCAATGATCGTCAAAGAAGAAATTGATAAACTGAAGGAAGCTGGGTTCATTTATGAAGTGGAGAATTCAGAATGGGTATCACCTATTGTGATCGTGAAGAAGAAGAACGGTAAGCTTTGCGTATGTGTGGATTACAAAAAATTGAATGCGGTCACTAAGAAAAATTACTACCCGTTGGTATTCATCGATGAGATCTTGGAAGAAGTCGTAGGTTACGAATGATACAGTTTTGGAGACGGTTGTAGTGGATACAACCAGATTCATATAGTACTTGAGCATCAACACTTAACGACCTTCACTACTCCGTGGGGTACATTTGCGTTTCGCGTGATGCTGTTCGAGCTATGTAATGCTCCAGTCACTTTTGAACGGTTCATGAACGAAGTGTTCGAACCGTTTCTTGAGAAGTTTGTTAGAGACTTCATTGATGACTTCTGTGTGTATGGGTAGAAGGAGGATCACTTTGATCATCTGATCAAAGTCTTAGAGCAATTGGAGCAAGCTAATGCATCTTTGAATCCAGAAAAGTGCATTTTTGGATGAGAGGAGGGTTTGTTGTTGAGACACATCGTCTCCAAAAATGAAATAAGAGTGGATCTAGACAAGGCGAAGAAGATAATCGAACTATCATTCCCTACTAGCTTGACCAAGTTGAGACAATTTCTTTGGATGGTGGGGTATTACCGTAGATTCATCTCGTCCCTATCCAATAAAGCTCAATCGTTGACCAACTACATGAAGAAGGGTGTAGTCTTCGAGCTGATACTCCAAGATCATAAGGCTAAGGAGGCGTTTGAAGAGTTGAAGAAGGCACTGATGATAAGCCCAATCCTCGTCAAATCTGGCCGGAGTAAATCGTTCATTGTTTATACTGATGCATCCAATGTTGCAATTGGATGTACCTTGAATCAGTTAGATGAGAATGGGCACGATCATCCAATAGCTTATGCTAGTAGACAGATGGTGCAAGCTGAGAAGAACTATCCGTAACAGAGAGAGAAGGGTTGGTCGTAATCTTTGCTTTGAAGAAATTTCGGCACTATTTGTTAGGAGGAAAATTTTCTATAGTGATTGATCACAAAGCTTTGAAGTACATCTTCGATAAGCTCAACGCAGAGGGGAGGATAGCTCGGTGGAAGATCCTCATGATGGAATATGATTACGTCATTGAGGATAGACCGGGGAGGAAGCATGCTAACGCGGATTTGTTGTCCAGAGCTTACAATGGATTGGGAGAAGAACCCTTAGATGATACTTTTCCAGATGAAGACTTGATGACCATCACGTTGAGCAATGAGGTACTGGAAGAGTACAAGGAGGTGTGGAATTTTCTTTCTGATAGTTCATTGTCTGAAGGTATGCGAGCGAGAGAAAGGAATGCTCTAATGAGGAGGTGTAAGCCATACATCATCGTCGAAGAGGTTCTTTTTCATCAAGGTGCTGATGGATTGCTACGACGAGCGATGAGCAAGGAGGAAGCTACGAGGTTGATGTTGGAATTCCACGATGGACCTGTATGTGATGATCATTTCGCTGGTAAGGTGATGGCTTTCAAAATCTTGGATGCTGGTTATCATTGGAATGGTATTTTCAAAGACTGTTTGGAGTATTGCATAACTTGTGATGTGTGCCAAGTCTTTGCCAAGAAGTCTACTAGCACTCCTCCCTTGAGATCAGTTCTTGTGCTAGGACCGTTTGAGAAGTGAGGAATTGATCATGTAGGCCCTTTAAACAAAACACCTCGTGACAATAGATATATCGTGATTGCAACCGACTATTTGACTAAGTGAGTGGAAGCCAGATCACTTAAAGTCACAGTGAGGAGGAGGTTGGTCGTTTCTTATGAGAATGGATCATTACTAGCTTTGGATGTCCTCTTGAGTTGGTTTCTCATCAGGGTGGTGAATTTGTGGGAAGCATCACAATTGCTATGCTGGGACATTTCTTCATCAAGCTGCGAGTGATAACTTCTTACAAACCGAATGCTAACAATCTAGCTGAGAAGACCAATCATATCTTGTGTACGATATTGACCAAGGATGCTGATATGGAGGATGCGAAGCACAACTAGGATAAGAGGTTACATGCAATCTTGTGGGAGTATAAGACTACTACGAAGACTTCAACGAGGTATACTCATTTTCATATTGTGTACGGTGTGGAATCAAAGCTGTCGATATAGTTTGATCTACCTATCTTTCAAACTGTCCATAAAAAGTTAAGGTTAATTGGAGTAGCAGCTGAGAAGTCTACAAAGGAGCAGCTATTGGAGTTGGAGGAAGCACGAGTTGTGGCAATGGTTCAGATGAAGAAGACGCAAGAACGTCAAAAGAAGTATTACGACAAGCGTCTCGATAAGAGAGAAGTGAAGCCATTCAAGGAAGGAGATATGGTAATGTTTTTTGATGCCATTAGGTATAAAAGAGCTAGAAAGAAGTTTCTTCCACATTATTTTGGTCCTTTCATTGCCGAGAAGGTGTGGAGTAATTTTACATACGACTTGAAAGAGCTAGGAGGACGGAGGTTTGACCGGGTGAATCTCGACAAGCTCAAGCTCTTTCATCAAAAAAAAGTCATCGTTCACTCTGAGACGGAGTGAAAACTCAGTCCGGAGATAAATGTAACACCTAGGGGTTGCATAGTAGTAAATATGTAATAAGTTATAACTATGTGTGGTGAGTCTTCTAAATAAGTCCGAAGGCTAGACAACACTCTAAGTTAGTGACAGATAACTAGAAGTAGTTATAGTTAGAGTTGGTGGTATTTAGGACATAATATTAAAATATTCTAAGTATGAAAACCACTAATTTGTTTGATTGTGCATAAAATGACAAGTAGGTGGATAATACACTCTTGTCTTATGCGTGACTAAATTTTATTGGTTGTAGAGGCTTAAGGTCAAACAATCAAGAGTGTTGTTGACCTTTTTGGCTCAATTATGTGTCGTATAAGGAGCAATCCGAGATTCCTTTTCAAAGATTTCTTTATACTTCTAGAAGGATTCAAATTATTAGAGTAGAGTCAAAAGTGGAGACATATATCCTTGACTTATGATTTTTATCTTTGACTTGGTCTCGGTAAACTACAATAAATCAGATTTACAAGTAGTTACCGTGGTAAATATGGAGTAGTATAAATAGAGGGGTTGTGGAGTGGTCCCTCATCCTCCCTTTTTCTTGTATTTGGAAGCCGTTAGGCCATATATATATAGGGTGTGTTTTTCATCTCTATGTCTCTATTGAGAATTCTCATTCCGAGTGAGGAAGTGATATGAGTATGTTGAGAGTTGGGTTTAGCTGAGGCCTCTTAGTTCTGTGATGCATCTCATCAAAGGCCATCAGAGGTTTACCCTAGGTGAGAGATAGGACCGGTAGCAAGCTTCAGGGTCACAATACACCAATAAGTTAGATCATCCATGGTGGATAGATTCTGGAGCATCTAACCATATCTCTTTCATTCGAGAGTGGTTCCACAACTTCCAAGAGATCACCAGTGGACCAACAGTTGGTCTAGGAGATGATGAGAGGTACGAAGTTAAGGGACAAGGTGATATTCACCTCCAACTACCTACTAAAGCAGTATTTCAAGTTGAGGGAGTTTAGTACATACCTGGTGTGGTGCATAACTTGCTCAATGTTGGGAGGTTAGTCCAAGATGGCTTTTATATCAACTTCAACAACAAAGGTTACATCATACAAGACAATCAAGGTGTAGTAGCAAGAGACAATGTGATAAGTCATTTATATGAGCTTGAAGCTACTTCCTTACCTGAAGTTTTGCTTAGTGCTACTGTACAAGAAAAGATAAAGTTGTGACACAGAAGGTTACGTCACACGAGTTCAGATAGAATGAACTTGCTATACAAGGTTCAACGTACTTGATGGAGTACAAAAATTTGATTCTTTGCACAAGCCATGTGAGATCTGCTTCCCTTCAGGAAGAAGTTGACTGCAACCAAATGGGTGTTTAAACCGAAGTACCATGCTGATGATACCGTTCAGAGGTATAAGACTCGACTTGTAGCCAAGGGCTATCTACAGCAGCAAGGAGAGGACTATGATGAAAAGTTTATTCTTGTAGCGAAGATGAGTTCTGTTAGGCTGCTAATAGCATATTCTATGCTTCAGAACTAGAAAGTATGACAACTAGATGTGAAGAATGCTTTTCTGAATGATAAAATACAAGAGGAAGTGTACATTCAGCAGCCACAAGGTTTTCAGGTTGCTGGAAAAGAACAGTTAGTATACAAACTTTGTAAAGTCTTGTATGGTCTTAAGTAGGCTCCTAGAGCTTGGTTTACTAAGATAGACAGTTTCTTAAGGAAGAAGGGTTTCTCTTCTACAAGGAGAGATCCTAATTTATATATCCTAGTTACAGCAAAAGGGGAGTAGTGTTGCTGCTGTATGTGGATGATGTAATCTTTTCAGGCAGCAGCTATCTCTTTAGTGAAGTTACAGTTATCTACAGAGTTGGAGATGACTGACCTAGGCAGACCTACCTATTGTCTTAGAGTTCATTTAGTCGAAGATGGAGAAGATCTGTATCTTGTACAGGATAAGTACATCAACGATACGTTGAAGGAGTATCAGATGCAAGACTGCTAGTGTTTACTCCAATGATACTTTCGAAGGATTGGTCTACTCAGTATGGATTTGACGAAGCGGTAAGCTTCACCAGGAGATGGAGGATCCAATAGTTCCACATTTGAAAGCAGCAAAATAAATACTCAAGTATCTGAAAGGTACTGCGTTTCATGGATTGAAGTTTACTTCAATTAATCTTAGAGTTCTAACAGGCTTTATGGATGCTAACTGGGCAGGTGATGTCATAGATCGGAAATCAAGATCCGGTTATACATTACTGCTTACAGGTGCAGCTGTTACTTGGTAAAGTAAGAAACATAACGTTTCTTTTTTGTCATCTACAAAAACTGAATATCGCGGACTGTGAATGCAGTTCAGGAAGTCATGTGGATAAGATAAATGATGGAAGATCTGGGAGAGGTTCAAAGAGAACCAACTACCATTTTTACTGATAATATGAGTAGCATTACTCTTGTCAGAAATCCAGTCCATCATGCAAGGACAAAGCACATTGAGATGCAAGTTTATTTTATTCGTGACAAAATACAAAGTGGAGAGATATGTGCCACTTGGGTACATACTGATGACCAAGTGATAGATATATTCACTAAATCTTTGTCTAAACCTCAGTTTGACAAACTGAGAAATGGTCTTGATATATGTGAACTGCTCGTGATCTTACGAGGGGTGTTGGAGGATAATATAAAAGTTCACGTTCGTTCTGTGTGTGATTGTTCAGTTCTTTATGTGTAATCAGTATCTGTTCTTATGACTGTTCAGTTTCTATCTCAGTTTCTACTTCCCTCTTGTGTACCTGCGTTGTGACTCTCACTTGTTCCTCAGTTCCTTCATTAAAGCACCTCCAGTGACCTCGATCTCTGGAGATGATGATACTCATTTGTCTAATCTCATTTTTGCAGCTTCAGCTGTGTGTGAGCTCCTGCAAGAACCTAACTCTTGCTTTATCAACACTTTTGTCTCTTTAAGTTCTGCTTTTGGGTTTAAGTCGAGATTGCCGATGGAAGACTTCGTTTGTACAGCACTTGTGCTAAATGTAGGAGAGGACCGACTGGCATCGATTGCCGCATGGCACAAGTGTTGTTGCTTGTCCTCATCTAATGGTTTCATTCACTATTCATTCTAACCTGAGATCCAGTGTTAGGTGCAAATCTGCATCCTAAGAAGTGATGTTGCAAAGTGCTTCCAGGATTTTGCTTTCTTCACGTTCTAGCACCATGCAAGCAATTAGTTTCATGACCGAACCACTTTCTCGGGACCTTTCTGGCTTGCTTTGTAACAACTTGACTCCGGTGCAGGTATCAAAGTCGTGTGTGATAGTCCCGGAATGGAGTCAGTTGCCTTGGTTGTTGTAATTGTTTAAGCAATCACGGGCTTACTCGGAGTCCTGAGGTGAGATTGAAAATTCCTTTGCATCTGCACAGTACAGCAAATCCTACGGTATCACCACTGGCCTTGATGCTGCTACGCATGTCTAGTTCCACGAGTAGAGTCTCATTTCACGACGCGAACCTGCAAACGGCCAGACTTTGAGTCTATATTTATGGATCAAATGACGACGCTTCTAAAACTGTTTTTGAGTTAGGGGTGGTCCGATGACCGGACACTACTCGGTCTAATGAACGTGCACACAAGAGGTAACAATTTTGCTTCCTTCAGAAACTGATACATTATGTTCTATGGATGATGAAAAGATACTGCAATTTTAACAAACCGACTTTTTAAAGCAATGACAGAGTGAGTATTCTCCCACTTTTACTTGATCAACACAGACAATCTCCATGCTGACGCCCGAATTTATCCTATGGCTTCATCGTTTTCTCTCTTCTCAAGGCCTAACCTTTGAGTTCAGCCGAAGCGTTGGTCACTTGTCCAAGTCATTCCTTATCCAATGCACTCCGAGTACCATAAGAGCTTAAAATTTTCTGTTTCTTCACCTTTGGGGTCATTAATGCTGCATCTGGGTCTTCCTCTGCAGTGACTGATTCCTGGACCAAACGTCAAAATCTTTCTCACGAATTCTGGTGACAATCAAATCCAAGTAATCGTGGTCTACTAACAGTCTTTGACTTCTAGAAAACTCTTTCCAGCGGTTCGCACCGAGCGTCATCTTTAGATGTGGAAGCCAACCCGCTTATTCGCTGTATTCTCTTCATTCGCAAGGATTCTAACTGCTCTGAGAGTTTCAGGTCAAGTTACAGGGAGAAAAGTTTCAGGTCAACCTGTTACGAGGAGAAAAGTATTTGACGTGGGGGATCGGCAGGGAACAAGCCAAATACCTCCACTTACCAGAACACCTGAAGTTGATGTTTGTGATAGATTCAACGGAGCTGAACATCAGCAAAAGCATCATGATCTTTAAGCGTCTCCTCATCTACTTTGTAGAGTTTAAGACGATAACACCAATGTAAGTCATTTGCCGTTCTACCATGTAAGAGTTAGTAAGTTCTCATTCCATACGAACGCAAGTGATAACTGATGAAGTATGAAAGCTGTACTACTAGCATCTCTGCCACGAATATTTGACTAGGTGCGTATAGTCGATCTGAAATCGCAGGTGATAGTTCTTTGCCACAAATGTTTCTCGATCGATAGAGAGAACTCTTCTAAACCTCCGGTGACGATTACTGCCTTCGAAGCAAACGAGAGTAACATCGCCCTGTTTCTTCTTGTGACGGATATATCTTAATCGACTAACCTTGTCACGTAGATGGATTTTTGAATTGGGAGCAGATAATGACGGCAATATTCCAGTGGTTGCTTGGTTTGAAATGGGAACTAGGACAAGGGACATGTGGAGGACTGACCCCTGCCAGCTGTAGCTCGAACGCTGCCACCTTTGCAAGCCCTAATATTCGAGAGGAAGGAGCGGGATACGAACTCCTGTGAGCAAGCCATCAAATTTGTGCTAGTATGTAGTTAGGCAGTCTAGATAGGGTTTGAGTAATCCAGCTGAGATTTGCCAAATGTCTAACGAGAGCTAGGTTGGAAACAGAAACAGTGCTATGTTCTGCATCGAAAGACTTCCTTATTCACACTTCAGTGTGAATAAGGTAGAAGCACCTGCATATTCACCTCATGTACACTTTACTTCAGTGTACATGAGGTGTACATTAAATAATGTTTTAACCCTTCCGACGGGAAGGGTTAAAAAATTATTTAATGTTTTCAGTAAACGGCACTGAATTACAATCTCTGCCCCGGACTTATATCCCCAGGAGCGCAGCAGCCAGCTCTTGACTTATGGGTTTTCTCCAGATGCCTTGGCTACTCCAGGACTGACTAACATATAATATATATAAGTGATTTTGATTTTTTATTATAGCTTATTACGTTATATTTTTATAACATTTATATATTTTCTGCTAAGAGAAAACGATTTTCACTGTACAAGTACGTTGGGGATGCCTATTCACCCTCTTCCAAGTTCGGAAGAGGAGGAATATTTAATTTATACCTATCTTTTCCGGCAGGAAGGGTTAGGTATAAATTAAATGCCTCACGTATTAATGTAATTGTTCAGGCACAGTGCCCCGGACTTGTACCGTCTGAAGCGCGGGGATCCAGATTACACTTATGGGTTTTTGCCTACTCTGTCCGTGTTTTCAGGCATGAGCTAACAAATAATGTTTATAAAGTATTTTAATTATTTATATTTGTTTAGTATATTTTTCTACTTAACACTTATATATTTTTTGGATAACACTAAAGGAACACAGTTTCCAAAGTTCCCAGTGTTCATCGAGGGATGTATATTTACATCCCGGTTTTCACGTTTGTCCGTTTCTGCTCTCTGGCCGGAACCGCCACTGCTATGCATATTTAACCTTGTCCAGTCTTGGAAACATTTCGTCAACCGTCAACTTTGGAGATATGAGTTGGAGGAGGAGACAGGATATTCACCTCATGTACATTTCAGAAGTGTACATGAGATGTTATTTATGAGCTAATCCTCCTGTTAGGAAGGGTTAGCTCTAAATAATGTCTCAAATATATATCTTATCCGTAAAAAAAAATGACACTTATAGTGGGTTAGTTCCAGGTGTAGTGACTTCGCTTATGGGTTCTCTTGGTTTCGAGATGCCATGTGTTTCCTGACCCTAAGACATGTTTAAATTAAGCTTTTCAAATATAGTCATTTAATTTTAGATATTTAAATTTAGATAATAATTTATCTTTTAACCAGATCTTGATAATTTTCCTTCCCTTGTACTTCCGCCTTGAAGAATTTCCACTGCACCCCTGTAAGACTTGTATTTCAATTTACATTACACCCCCTTTCTTCACTATACAAGGCCATGGAGCCTTCCGCGTGTGGTATTTTAAGATTTTTGTCTTTTTCCTCTTATTTGTACAAGGCCGTGGGGCAGGATATGAGGTGATATGCACGCATATTTTGGGAAGCGTATATATACTAATTCACCTCCCCCACCTGATGGAGTAGGCAAATATTATTAAGAAAAGTTAAACAGTAAATTTATATTGAGTTTAAATTAATGTGTAATTATTAGTAATCTTTTTATTATAGTTTAAGAAGCGTGTCTGTGCATCATCGTCTTTGTAAGTTTTCTTTAGAATGTCTGCAGCTCTACTTGTAATTATCATTTTATTTTTCTTAATAATTTAATATAGAATCTATTTCTATTTCGATAACAAAAAAAACAACAATTCCTCGAAGTTGATCTAGTATGCATATATTTGTGCATTAAACTTGCAGAAATTTAAATGCAATACTGTAAAAGTTTACAGTATTGCATTTAAGTTTCTCATTCCCGTTTCAACTTCGCGACCCATTCCGTCTCGCATTTGTTAAACCCCCCCTCCTGGTACTAATACTCTGGGTAACCCAGAGTTTTCATTATCGCCGTTCGGGATTAGCGGATGAGAAAATCTGGGCTACCCAGAGCATTTCGCGACGGAAGATTGCGTCGCCGTCTGTGATCCATTTTCGTTGAAATTTGTCACTTCCGATAGATATTTTCAGGCGCTATTTCTCTGAAAAAAAATTTCCAATTTTCAACATATAAAAAATTCTAATGAGTGATATAAATCTTGACCACAAACTGGACCACAAGCTCACGCGGGCAGGTTGATTTGAATTTTCAAAATTTGAAATTCTGGGCAGCTGTGAAAATGAGGAGGGGGGCAGGGGCAGGTGCCTACTGTATTACTGTCAGGGGCACTGCAGGAGGGAAGCTCCTGCCCCCTCCTCCTCCAGCGCAGGAGGGGCAAAGCCTCCATCCTTGTGTGCTTTTGGCTCATTGTGCTTTTTGCACAGTGAGGCTCTAACTCCTTTGCTCCAAAGGTGAATTGTTCTCTTCTCTTGGAATCAGTACTTAGCACTTAGTTTATTTTCTAGTTCTTTGTAGTCATTATCGATTAGATATGTATATTCTATTTTAGTAAATATTTATTATTACATTTTCTGTTTATATATTGTATCTTTATTGATCTTCCATTTGTGATATATATTGTGAACTTGATGTTTTGTTTACTAACATATCTCTATTACTGTCACAGATATTTGGAGCAGAAGCTATTTCTTGTAAGAGTGGGTTCAGTTTTCAGCGCAAGTTTGGTGTCAGGTAATTCAGATGTGACTTGATTATTATTTACTTCTGCTTTTTATAGATATTCAGAGATAAATCTTTTTCTGTATTCATGATATTTTTACTGTGGTATAGATTAGTTTTGGACAAGAATTTAAAAAGTCTATTTCTGTTGTCATCTTTTCTCATATTTGTGACTATGTAAATGTAGATAATTATTGATTATAGTTCAGCCATGGCTGAGAGGCAATGGGGACAGTATCCTTCTGACCGGAACAACTATCATGTTAGAAGAAGACCGAATACCGTCCAGGTCATTAGGATTCCCGAGGACCTCTTAGACGTCTACAGCCGATTACGCCGTGCACTAAGTCCTACATCGGGACCTGCTGCAACACACGCTCAGTGTTTGAGATGGTTGTTGGATGGAGCCATAGGCCGTATAGACGGTCTAGAGAGAGCACGTGCTGCTCGTGTAGCCCAGCCCATCGAAGATCCACCCGTGGAGATCAATCTTGCTGATGATGTTGTTGAGCACGTAGAGGCTATGATTGTCGAGGATAGTCAAACTATAGTTGCAGATAATCAGGCTTCTGATTTGGCAGAGGAGGTTCTTGACGACGTTCCGGAGGCACCTATAGAGCATAGAGAGGTTGAGTATGGGTTCTGGGGTCGCAGGAAGATTTTGGAGTTTTGTGATGTATTTCGTGTGAAGTGCCCAAGACTAGGATGCACGCTTTATTGTCTCAAGCCGGTTGTCACAGCTTACCAACAGTGTTGGCAGCTGAAGTTTAGTTGTGACGAGGGTCACACCACCGTGTTTGCCACCGGAGAGATGGAGAGAGATCGAGGATCACTTGACGTGATTGGTCAGATGTATCATGCTGCTTTATGTGCCGGTCTGAGTTACACCAATGTTGCGAATATGTTGGAGGCGATGAGGATGAATGTGCCCACCGAGTCGCATTGGTATGACTTTCAAAGTGGCACCGATCGAGCCATAGGTTGGTGCAATGCAGCGGAGGGAATATGGACGGAGCAAAAAGAATCGTTGCAGTCTGAGCTATTGACATCCACGGGTTAGACCTCACTATTCCTCGTTGTGTTTGACTTGAGTCAAGTTTTGATAGCAGCTCATTAGTACTTACAAATATTATTTGGTGTGCAGAGCCATTGGTATTATATGTTGATTGTAGATGGGACTCGTCTCGCAACGGGTACCATGGAACTGTGCCATTCATCAATGTTGCAGACAATCGAGTTATCGAGATGATAACCATGACCAGGGTGGAGGCCAGTAGTTCTTGGAGGATAGAGACAGCTGCCGTGGAGAAAGGCATTGCCACGTTGAAAGACAAAGGTTTGACTATCTCGGAGATCATCCACGATGACAATCGTTCCGTGGACGTCATAGTTGAAGAGTGAGTTCTTTCCATTGTGCTTTTATTCATTATGAGTGTATTTTATGTACATTATGCATCCAAGTAACCCACTTACTTGTTTATTATATAGAAATGGAATTTGCAATCAAAAAGATCTTTGGCACAAGGCAAAAAACATTGTGCAAAAATTCAAGGAGGAGTTGCAAGAGGTGAAGATGTCATCTGGAGATCGGAATATCGAAGAGGTACGGAGCAGGAGGGAGCTAGCCATATTCTCAGTAGTCCAGTTGAAAGCATATTGTCGTACAAAGAGTCTACCTCTTAGTGGCAGTAAGGCGGACTTCGTAAATCGCGTAGCTGAGGACTTAGGACTATCTGCCGAAGACTACTGGGCACCTGAACGAGCCCGAGGGTTGAAGTATCCTGAGCTGGCAGGCCATGATATTGCATACAAGTTGAAGTCATGGATTTACACTTGTGCTCGTGCTGCACGTGACAGGTATTCACTACCATATTATGCAAATGCATCTTAGTCTTTATGTTATTATTTATTCATGGCTAATATGAGCTTGTATTTTAGGGGCGACGAGGGTCCGCATTTGATGGTCTTTGATATCCTCACAGCGGCGAAGCATTGGGCAGGTGATCACACGGATTGTCGTATTCTCCCGGGTGATCGTCAGTGTGTCTCATTAGCGTTTGGAGAAGGAGCCCGATATCCTCATGGAGGACGTACGCATCTTGCAGTAGCTGCATTTCTCGAGAAGCATTTCACTTGGTTGAAGATGCGTTTTTACACTCGTGCGAGGGAGAACTTCATGAGTGAGACGTTTCATTCTGTCATCAATAAGTTTGCGACAAAGCGGATCCATTGGGATAGCTCGCACGAGGCTCGTTTAGCTTGCGCCGCTATGGATTGGAATGAGAATATTCGCCGTGAAGTTATTCAAAGAAGACAACGTCAACAAAATGACACAACTATCCGTCGCAGACCAGCATCCAACAGGGTCCTTGTTCCACGTACCACGGTTTGGAAAGACGCACTTCGAATGCACATTTTTGGTCAATGAGACTATGAGGTAATTATTTAGCTCCAAGCTATCGTTGATTCTATTTTATTTTATTTTCTCGGGGAAAATTTGTTTGAAATCATCTAACATTGCTGACTTCTTGTTTGGATGATTGCATATCAGTTATGATACCGCTTGTCCTTCCGGAAGACTCAAACTCAACATAAATCTCGTTCTTGGAGTTTACTTGGGTTGGAGTGATTTTTCAATATAGTGTAGATTTATTTCCTTTATAGTAAGGGTTTACTTAGATACCCTCAACTCTACCCTGTTTACACAAAGTATGTAGTTCGGCCATCCAACTTTGGCTATGGTTGAATACCATCTCGTCTTGTCGTTTTCGAGAGCGAACTCCGACAATGAAGGGAGCATTGTGTATAAGGGCATTGCCTTCTGTGATACTACGCTTTGCATCTTGATTGGCTCCTTTGTGGGAATGTTTCCTGCAAAACTTTGCACTTCAACTGAAAAATGTCGCACAGTCCTCTGCTTCCCAGGAGCTAGATAAAAAGCTTGAGAAAATAATTTCGGTGGCAAAGACCACGAGTTGCAACTGAAATCGACCCACAAGACTAACCTTCGGAGATGGCATTCTTCCATCGCTGGCTAAAGCTTAGAGCAGTAATGATCGTGACATGATCTCCACAAGATGATGATTACAAAGAACTAAATGTGCTTCCGCTTCCTTTGGTAAGTATTTAGTAGTGAAGATGGCAGTATATTTCGGGGTGTCTTAGTTCGTAGAGTTGAGTCTGAATAACCACCCTACATGCCGGGCACCACAACACAAGAACGCCAGGGGAACAGGCTCATTTCCCGTCGCATTCCAGTGAGATATGAAGCTTCAACATAACCTATCGTTAGCTCTTTTTGACTTTTTGGAAATTACTCTTTCCTGTGACTATCACGTATCACTGTGGAAATGACTGGGACGCAAAGAGAACCAAAGTCCTCTAGAGATGAAGTAGATGAAATCGAGATCAACGAGTCTTATTTCTAAGCCAAGCCACATGAAGTTGGTTACGGTAGACAGTTCCAGGTTACGCAATAAGTTGTGTCACTTCACTTCTGCAATAAAGATGAGGATTTTACGTTGCCTGTTCAACTCTGGACCTGTAATGAATGTCAGCTGCGTAAAAGAGGGTTCCCGATGTTACTGTAGACAATAATGTGATCGGCATTCTAGTTGCAGTGTACTTTCATGCGTGATCAGGCTAGTATTTCTGTGCAGTCACACTTACAACTCGAGCAAGCCTAAGCCAAGCACATGAACAGCAGCTGCATGATAACCAACATGTAACGTCAGTGGGTCTCGAACCCACCAAGCCCCCATACGGGATGACGTTTCGTAGGAGCATC
Source organism: Asterella californica (assembly GCA_036924285.1). Lineage (NCBI taxonomy): Eukaryota > Viridiplantae > Streptophyta > Marchantiopsida > Marchantiales > Aytoniaceae > Asterella > Asterella californica. The sequence goes on from JAYKYS010000013.1 coordinate 4,650,653, forward strand.
AGCTCCTGCGACCCGCTAGCCGGGATGCAAACATGCCTATAATAATATACAATGCAAGAAAATACTGCAAACCGAACCGGTGGATATTGCTAATCTGGCATTTTGAAACCAACAAAGCCTTCTCCGTCCTCAGACCATGTCGATTTCACAGCAGTAACTAGAATCTCAGGCAACTCCTTGCGGTCGCTGTAACCAAGACAAAGAGCCAAAGCACGATACACTTGGAACCGTTTCCGATTCAACGCCACCTCAGTAAACGAAGCTGCACCACATGCTAAGAGAAAGGTCTCGTCCTCGATAACGATAGGCATTTCAGAAGTGAACTCTAAGCAAGCATCGAAATATACAGGAAACTGTAGTCGGATGTCCTCAGGAGTGACAGAAAGTGGCTTCTCCAGCTTACCCCCACTTACTCGTCAGAAACCATCAGCGCCTCCATTAGAATCCCATTTTACACTCGTTGTATGACTAACTTGGTTAGTCATGCTGTAAGTCAAAATGTCCAAACTGAGACGGCAAACAGCTGAAAAATGAACATCGAAGTAAATGATCAGAAACTGCATCAGAGAGGATCGAGAAACAAACAGAGTTATGTACATAAATGTAGACGTGTAAACGTATAAACTCAAAGACAGCGATTGAACGTGCCCACCGAGTACCAGAGTCCGCAGCCGATGAGAGCACGTAGACGATCAAAGACAGCGATTGAATGTACCCACCGAGTATCAGAGACCACAGCCGCTAAGAGCACGTGAAGTGCCCAAGACAGCGATTGAATGTGCCCACCGAGTACCAGAGACCGCAGCCGCTAAGAGCACGTGAAGTGCCCAAGGATGCGATTGAATGTGCCCACCTTGTACCAGAGACCGCAGCCGCTAAGAGCACGTAGACGATCAAAGTGGCACCGATTGAATGTGTCCACCGAGTATTCGAGACCGCAGCCGATAAGAGACAGGCACCTAGAAACGCCGATGGCAGACAGGCACTCGCTTCACTCCAAAGGCTGCGGGAGCTTCAGTTACGTGGAAGAAGAAGAAAGATCGAAAAATGCACGTAACCCTGCAACCTGTCAAAGAGAATCGACAAGAAGGTAACCAAAACCACGAGCAGTATCGAAGTCGAAAAAGAGAGCAGACGAGCAGACGAGCGACGAGTGACGAAAAAGAGAGCAGACTAGCAGACGAGCGACGAACGACGAAATCCGAATGCAGACGAGCGACGAGCAAAGACCAGATGATTCAAAAAACGCGGCAGACGAGCGAGGCGAGGAGGCGGGAGACGAGTTGCTTCTGGCCATGATGGCTAGGGCACAAAGGCCAGGAGCAGGCGGGCAGAGCGAGACCGCGCTCTGCCCGCCTCCTGTCCTACTCCTCGGGCAAGTGCCCCGCGGAGAATGATTCTCGCGAATCATTCTCCCTCCCCTTTTTATATGGGGAGGGGGGGTTTAACTGCGATTGGGGTCACTGTGACTATTACCGCAATCTAGCTACCGGAGTCACATACTCTACTCCGGTATCACTTTATTACAAGGGTGTTAATTATGACTCACGAAAACACGAGTGCTAGGAAGGAAATTTAAGTTGTAGCTCGGGGTATGCTCAAGTACAAAGCTACCGTAGTAGAATTTGTGGTGTAACGAAGTTAACTTCTGACTACATTTCTCATGGTGGTTTGACTTTGAAGTTTGCGGTGTATATTTGATAAGGCTGTATATTCACATGGCGAAGTTGCGGTTATTGACTGGGTGAAGCTGGACCCTAAACTCTGCGAACTGGAGCAAGGGTTGACTGATGGGAGATGTTCAGCCGAACGAGTGATTTAGTACAGCCTTGGACCCTAAACCCTAAACCCTTGTGGTTTATGCCTTAGTATGGGACCTGGAATAGGACAGAATTTGGGTGCCTGTGTGAGTCCAAATGAAAGGGTTGAAAAGGAGAGGTTAGAATATTAGTATTTGACTGAAATTACTCATGCTCCAGCGAATCCGCGTTAACGTAAAGTTTCATATGCATGATTTTGAAGCTAAGAGCTTTTAAGAGGCGAGGTGCAAATGATCCCAACGAGTCGAAACTGGTTTTAACAACTTTACTATGGTTTTAGCATAGCTATACGTCGATTGTTTTCATGGAGCGAAAAGTACGGATGAGTCGTGGTGAAAACCGGGAAGTGGAAGGAAGGAGATAAGTCAGAAAAATCACTAGCGTATAGTCTCTCAGTTCTGTTGCAAGAGGAGCTCTTTGTTTCCAAGCAAAGAAACGGCTATACCACGCGATGCTCAATCAAAATATGAAGGAAAACAAAGCGTTATTTATCCAGAGGACGATTGCTATCCAGATCAACCCAGACATTAGAGCGCAAGGTGTCTCACATAGTAGTAACGTGGTTGGCATCATCCACGGCATTAGTTAAGCCCATCCTCCTAGTCCTATTCGTATTATAACTATCCTTGTTGTTATTATTTTCTCATCTAACAATATTCTGATAATATTTGAATTCAAAATCGTATTGTTTTTTGCAGTCTCATCAAGAAAGTTGGAGCTCCTGTCAATGTGAGCAGCCCATTCATTGTATCTGCTATTGTTGTCGTTTTCTTCCTCATGGTGTGTATCGTCATTGTTCTTGAAGTTAGTGGCCTCCTATTGTTGGGAAGCCGGATCTCTTCCCTTGGGTTTTTGATGTTTTTGTGGTCGGTTTCACTCGCCGTCTTTTGATTTCTTTCCTGACTAGCAGTTATTTACGAGAATTTCTCGTACTCAATAGTATCTATCCGATGATTCGTATCTCGTAGATAATTTTCCATGATCTCAACTGTATTCTCTTCATTACTACGGTGGTTATCATCCCATACTATCATTCAATTTGTCTATGTTCAATTTTTCTTCTATTGCACCAACAAATGAAATTGCGACTACGCATTTGGTACTGTCAGTTATCAAATTTCTCACGAGACGGGCCTGGCTCAGACGTATAGATTCTGTGCGTCTTCTCTTTCACCAAGTAACTATTCTCTCATTTTGTCTTTGCAAGAATACCGTGCATTGAGGTCCGATTCTCTTCTTTTGAAATTGTAAGTCGTTCCTCTCTTTCCATGTTTCTTGCAGAAGTACCGTTAGAACTTACGTCTCAAACGCGTCATTGTTCCGCTTCATCACCTGGTCGAAGATATTTAAAATATTACATTTATCCATATCTTCATCTTTAATCCTCATAATCAACCTCTTGAAAATGTCCAATCTCTCCTAGAGGTTGATGTAGTTCTAGAAGCAGTCCTCGATATCGTCCTCCTCAGTTTGACATCTCAGACAAACATCACTTTGCATCTTCATCTTCCTAGCTCTAGAATTCGTGAAGAAATCACGTTCTAGGAGCTTCCAACACTAGAGTTTTGATTTGAACTCAAAGCTCTTCCTCCATATCGTCTTCTAGCATGCGCTTCATGTCTGCTTGTCTCCACTCTCTCTCACCTATTGTGGATTGTATCTGACGTCTTCCAAATTCTCGATAAGCTTGTATCACTCGTTGTTGTCAAGTGACCAACTTCTTACCAATTTCATATTACCCATTCATTGTCATCCTTCATTATCTTCAAGTGGGTTGTCACATATACGTACACCCTTCATTCATCTATCAAATTCTTTCACCGCAATGTTTTCTTTTGCATTATAATGAATACCTCTCATTCGTATGACCTCCTTGGGGTTGTTAATGGGTTCGTCCGCATATCTTAACTCTTCTATGATCTCTACCTTTCCTCTTTTCAAGATCCTTTGGAGTTAAGAAGCGTCTATATTACATACGATGCCAAACTCTTTGATCATTGTACCAAGTTGCAATACTGACAAGTTTCTTGGTATGCCTTCCTTCTTGGTGTCGAATCCAAGGTGAGTTCACACTACCTTGCAACTTCTCAACATTCTATCTAGAGCTATAGAACCAATACTTATGATGCCTTTAGGGAACATCATGCATTTCCTTGCGGATCATTTTTTCCTCTCTTTGCGTTGCGGTCTGATAGTTAGCGCTCTCAGTATTAAACTATTAGCAAGTTGAATTGTTGAACTCACTCGACATCTCTCCTTTCGAGTATAGTTACTATTCCTTTGAGCTGGAGTACCATCGCTATATGTCCGAAGCTGCGTCATCCCAATCCTCCATCCTTCTTATCTCTTAGGAAGTGTTCTCACGCTAGCAGTGCCGGCTTGTTTATCTCCTCCTCCATCCATTCTCAGATGGATGGAAGAGGAGAAACCTTCATAGTCTACATATTCGCTCCGATTCAACCATACCATCTATCGGTACAGCATAAGTCATCATGTTGTAGGTAAAGATAACTGCTAACACGCGTTAGAAGTACTATTTTTCTTTACCTCAAAAGCATTTGATCAATGAGTAAGTCTTATGAAGAGTTTCTGTTTTACTTTATCGTATGTCTTTACAAAATCTAGTTCTAAAAATAGTGCACTTGCTCTGACTTCAAGGTCTGATCTTGACTAAGCTTTAAACCTAGGATTTTATACGTAATCTTCATATTGACTACAAAGCCAGTTTGCTATGAATCTATGCTCCTATGGAGCATCATTTTCAGCATGTTTGCAATTACTTTATCTACTAGCTTATAGGTTACAGACATGAGGGTTATAGACACGCAAAACTTCATTGTCCTTAGATCTTCCTCCTTCGCTAACAATTTAATGACTCCTTTACTATGTGACACGAGTCTCCTCTTTATGCAAAACTCCTTAACCTTAAATCCTAAACCCTAAACCATAAGGATCCTTATACTATCTTCTTCTATTGTATCCCAAAGGAGTATGAATATTTCTGCCGTGACACCATTGGGCCCAAGCAATTTTTCATACGGTAGTCTCCATACTATCTCACTGATCTCTTCCCTAGTAGGTATCACCATTAGTGTTTGGTTATCGGTTGGTGAAAACATGTGTGTGACCCTTCTCATAACTTGACTTCTGGCCTTATTATTTTCCTTCATCTCCAGTTCTACTCTGAAGAGATTCTTGTAGAAGAGTCTCATGTACTCTACAATTTCCTCTTGCCCCGTAAGCACCTCTTCCTGCTCTGTAAAAAAGTAATTATATTTCTTATTTCCTCCCTTTTCTGTTTTGCCTTAAGCATGATGAAAAAGAACTTAGACGGTGCCTCTCTTTCACATAGTCATTTTATCTTATCATTTCTCCTCTATCGAATCACATGCAAGTTATCTGCTTTCCCCATGGCTTCTTCTACCTTCCTCGCAATGGCCCTCGTATTCTCATTGTTATTCCTTTGTAGTTCTTCCTTACAATGGTTCATGTCCTTGACTAGTTTATCTCAACGACTCCTACTTTTGTCAGCATTCCTTTTGATTTCCACATATTTTTTGTATCACTTGCTTCCATGTCAATTGTCATTTCTTCCTAAGATCTCGAACATATTTAGGGTGTGCCTTCCAACTGATTTGATTGCTTCCTCTGTGCCTAGAATGTTATGATCTAGTTTTAGGTGTGTCTTCCACTTCTTTCTCTCTTGTCCTTCTACTAGTTTGATACATATCGAGACATGGATGTTATCGGATAGTACTTGATCATGGTGGTGTTCTATCCTTTCTACTTCGTGGATCCATTCTACCTTGTTGATCAAGAAGACTCTATTTCTTAGACTGGTCATATTACTTCCTCTGAACGCTTGTCTGGTGAAAGCTAGACCCATATATATCATTGTAATGAATTTGACATCGATTATGTCATGAGTAGCACACGTATTCCATGCTCATTTTTCTGCTCCTTGTATAATTGGTGAGGGTCACAGGTTATCCTTCGAGTATTTCACCATATTGAGACCTCCTAGAATTATCCAGTTCATGTCTATCATTAGCCATGTGATCCAACACAAAGCTCCATTGTCGCTTGAAGCCTTTGTTCTTCTTTTGAACTTTGTCCATGCTACTTGGTTCAAAGGATATCAATTGTTAGACTTCGTCGGTCCTAATCAGCTCTGCTAGTTTTAAAAGTTCGGCACATGTCTCAAGTAGCTTTGACATCTGAAAGAGAGCCTTCTCCGAGCTAGATTTGAGTCCTCCAATAAATATTCATATCTTGGTCTCTTTCGTCCACTTGGAGAACGAATCCAACTTAGCACTGAACTCACGTCCCTTAAGCATTTAAGGTCACTGTCTGCTTCAACCTAACTAACTTGACATCATCTTGAATCCTTAGATACTCTGGAGTGAATCATCTCGTGAGCAACTCCTTGAACTTCTTCTAACCAAATGTCAAGAGGATCAAAGCATGCTCATCTTTGTATGCAGTCCACCAGAAAAGAGCATGGTCTTTTAAGAACATAACTGTCACTCTCACTTTGTCTGACTCCTTAGCATATTGCGCCTCAAAGTATAGGTCCAACTCAGTTAAGAAATCCTTAACCTTGCTAGCATGTCTTATACCTGAAAATAGAATCGGCAGATTTATCTTACAAAGCTTCTTGGTAGATGAAAAACTCCTTTTGTCTTCCTCAAGCTCGACGATACCTTTATCCTCCTAACCTTGCACTCTTGCATGGTCTTCATCATCTTGATGAGCTCTGCCTACAAAGCTCATTGACTTCCCGCGCTTGAATCGTTGGATAGCGTTGACAAAACTCCATCTTGTTGCACAACTAGTACCGGGTTGCTTCGATGTTGGAGTGAAGGTTGTCGATTATCGTCCTCTGATTGCACCTCGGGATTAGCTCGAGTCGATCTGATTCTAGTGTCATCCGTCACTCGTTCCTTGGACTTTCCCTTGGAACTTTATCCTACGTTGGTCATTGCTCCAAGCGTTCACATAGAAACGTTGATAAACTTCGTATCTCGTCTCCCTCCTCAAGCATCCAGTATTCAACCGCTAACTCGAGGTTTCTCACTGAAACGTTAGCTCTAATATCACTTTTCATGCACCTATCGCCTTGTTGTGTCAACAGAAGCTCCTACTCAGTAGATCATGAAACTCACAACATTAACATGTAAACCACAAACACACATTAGCGTTCATGCACCACTTATCTTTATGTCATTATCGTCTTGATCAAAGGAGGACCATCTCCTTAACTCTCAAGCTCAACATTCCTTAAGTCTCGACTTAGACCTGACTAAGTCGGTCCCAAACCATGAGCAAGTCATAACGCTTGGCGCTCATGAATGTGGAATTAATCCACAAAGCGGGAAAGGATAATGTGATTCTTGATGCCTTGAGTCGCAAGGAGGAATATCTTTCATCGTCAACACAGATTTTGTGAGCTATGTATCCTAAGGAGTCAGACTCGGAGAGGCCGATACGTGAAGGTTACATGGGTGATGACCAAGCGAAGGAGTACCTGGAACAACTCAAGCAAGGAGTGAAATTGCTGAACATGCAACTGAGACATGGCTTACTCATGTTCAAGCAAAGTCAGATTTATGTGGGATAAGGAAAACTTAGGACTAAGTTGCTCAAAGAATGTCATGATGCGTCCTTATTAGACCATAAAGGAGAATAGTCCACTTTAGTAGTGATAGCTAAAAAGTTTTATTGGTCCCGCATGAAAGACAATGTCGCTCACTTTGTGAAAAATGCTTAACATGTCAAGCGAACCGCGTTTCTTATGAGAAGAAACAAGGGTTGCTTCATCTTTTGTCGATTCCAGCCAAACCATGAGAAAGCATAAGCATGGACTTCATTACTTCTCTGCCTGACTCAAATGGATACAACGCAATCTTTGTGATAGTTGAATGGTTTAGCACACTAGTGAAGTTTAATAACTCGACCTTGGATACCGCAACAGCGTTCACGACTTCTCGCTTGTTCCTAGATACTTGGTAGCGTTCACATGGGTTTACCTCAGAGTATTATTTCAGACCGAGACTCTAAGTTCACAAGTGTCTTTTGGAAACACTTGTTCCAAAAATTGGAGACTAAGTTAAAATTTAGTACCGCCTTTCATCTTGAAATAGATGGGCAAACGGAACGAGTTAACTCGGTTCTGAATCAATACTTGAGGAATTATGTCAGCGCGGACCAAAGTGATTGGATAGAGTGGCTCAGTCTTGCAGAGTATTGCTACAATTCCACGAAGCATTCAACAACTGACGAATCGTCTTTCTTGCTGGTTTACAGACGTGAGCCAGAAGGGCCTATTGACTTGATTCTTGCAGGGAGTTCTACATCGACACGACCAAGAACACGGCAAACATCAGCTGAAGAGTTGGTGGCGGAGATGCAGCGGCGCGAGGAGCAAGTGAAGAAGTCGAGAAAGCACAACAACGTTACACGAAGCAGGTAAACAAGCATCAGCGGCAAGTGAAGTTTCAAATGGACGAAGAAGTATGATTGAGTACGAAGAACTTCACCCTTCCTAAAGGAATTTTGGCTAAGTTCTCATCCAAGTTTATGAAACCTTTTGTCATTGTCAAGAATCCGCACGAAGATGTCTATACGTTAGACCTTCCTCCCGAGTGACAATTGCATCCGACTTTCCATATTTCTTTATTAAAGAAATACTTCAAGGATGATTTGCTACTGGAGCGCAAAAAAGTTCTCAGGCCTCAACCTGATGTCGTGCAAGGTGAAGCAAAATACGTAGAAGAGACCATTTTGGGATCGCGACGTAAATCTAACCGGATGGAGTACTTGGTCAAATGACGTGGATACCATTTGAAGGAAGCAACTTGGGTGCCAAAGGAAGAGCTAGGACATGCAAGTGAAGTATTGGACCTCTTCAAACGACGACAAGGACAACAAGGGCGTTAGCTAGATGAGGACATCTCCTTCCGGGGAGGAGTGAAAGAACGATGAATCATACGAGTAGCAACTTGAGGCGACTTGGGCCGAGGGACTTTGTAGCTTTATCTTGTATTTTGTGGAAATAAAGAATTTGTTTCTTGAAATTTTGTCTAAGTGTATTGTAGTGCATGGCTATGACTAGTTCTGGTCAGATGCCTAGGATGTTGTCAAGAGGAGGAACGAAGCACACTCAAAGGAAGCAAGCTGGTTTGGATAAGCATCTAAATCAAGACTTAGATTTGCCGTAGCGTTGGCAAAGCAAGTATGAATTTTCATACTTGTCTTGGGGCTTGGGGTGATCTTGCATTGCAGTTTTCTAACTGCAAAGTAAACTTAGTCGCGTGTCTAAGTCAAATCAGGTTGCGACCAGAAAGTGAGTTTCTGGAGATCTTGTAAGTAGGTGTGAATACTTATAAGTTAGCAAGTTAGAATCTTAAGTAGAATGTTTAGAAATTGTCAACTAGTTTTGTTTAGTGGTGGTCAAAAAGGTAAGGCTTTCTCCGAGACTAGTTGGAATTTTCTAAGTGTTCTAGCGACAACTTAAGATTCCAGCCAAGAAGGGAATTGCGAATTAGCTACCAGAACGTAATTTTTGGCGCCAAGGGGTTGGCTACCCATTTTGAACTTGGCGTTAACTTAAGGATCATTGTTGATGAGGACATCAACATCCAAAGTGGGAGTGAATGTCGCGATCTTCAATCTCAAGGTTAGACGCAGATGAGAACAACAGAATCCTAGTGGACTTGCGCTAGGTTGTGAACGCTGCGAGTAGGACTTAACGGCTTGGCCGGGAAGTCGAGATCAGATAAACCCTAAGTGGTTCTCTGAACCAAGGTTGGAACATTGGATTAAGACCTAAGGGCTTATCCCAAGACGACCCCAAACGAACGCTGACCTAAGGAGGCAAGTCTAGAAACGGACCAAAACATAAGTCTAAAACATAGGTCTAAGACGTGGGTCCAAGATGCAGGATCAGACGTGGTTCGGACTTCGAGTCTGGGTTTGGACCACAGGTTCTCGAAAACGACTAAGTGTTGGAGCTCCAGCGACGTTTTAAGTCGTGGACGGAGCTCAAAGTAAGATCTCGGGCTAGTAAGATATCATTGAAAAGGACTCAGCGAGAGCTTTCTAGTGATATGTAGAATGCCTCGAACTGACCTCCGAGTTGAGAATTATGATCGATCCCGTGATCGAGTTGTGATATAATTTTCAGGGACCAAAGAGGAGGACGGGGATGCGGATCCCCAGAAGTATATAGGGGGGCTCGATGCCTAGGTGGACCAAGACGAGTCACCCGACCTCAAGTTTCAGCGGACGGTCTCTGGCGGGTGAGATGATGACTAGGTCGGTTCCAAGGCACGTTCCGGTCCAGACTTGGACGTCTGGACTTAGGAACAATGTAAGGGCTGGAGCAAGACTAGGGGAACGAGACGGCGGATTAGACACCGTTTGAGAGCCTAGATCCAGACGGATGGTTGGACCGCTAGGTGTGCTGGAGGCATCGTTTAGGGCCCTGGACTTTATGAGAAGTCCGTCCCAAGTCATCTTGTGACTTGCTCATGTTTTGAGACCGACCTAGGCGGGTCTAGGTCGGGACTTAGGGATTGCTGAGCTTGATGAGTAAGGAGACGGTCCGGCTCCCGTCCGGACCAAACAGAGTTAAGATAAGTGGTGCATGGACGCTAACTTGTGATTGTGGTTTGCTGGTTAGCGGTGTGAATTTCGTGACCACTGAGCAAGAGCTTCCGCTGACGCAACAAGGTGGTAGGTGTGCGAAAGTATCAAAGACCTTTCATAAAGATTCTACACCCGCGAGAAGGAGTTACATTTCGGCCAAACTTGGAGAGGTGTTTCTTACGGGCACCTCCAAAAGTACCCGCAGAAAAACATCCGCGGGTATTTTCTTAACAATCATCATTCATTTTATCTGTTTATTTTTGCAATGGAATATATACTAAGCTGAGTAATTATTCTGAGTGTCAGAATGAAAAAAATAATTGAAAAAATTGTGATGTCTGAGTCACAAGCGCGACCCAGACTCAATTGCACTTCCATACAAAGTTAACTTATGTGAAATTACGGTTATTTCTATGTTTGCCGTTGAAGAATCTTTACTTCTCAACTTTGACACCCCTAATGTGACTTATCGGTTGGATATGTCAGTCCGTGCGGCGATGGATTTTATGGGTTCGAGGATACACTTCACATGTACAATGGAGAAACACGCGACACAATGAATGTGACAACCTCCAGACGTCGCAACTCCAAACTGATGTGAAAAACATGATCTTGAAAAGTATCTTGAAGCTCAAAGACAATGATACGACTAATAAGTTGTAAGAGAATCTCACCGACGGCTATCGATCGAATCTCTTCATCATTTTTTATCATGACAAAAAGTCTAGCTGCCCCTAGTACTTGAGCTATAGACAGAGGAATATGTCTTTGAGCTACTGCTGCAGCTACGTGAAAAAGCTTTGTGAAACCACTAGAGTGGTCGTCTGTCTGAAAACAACCCCGTAGGTGCTCGTAGACCATCGCAGACAGACCTCCAAAAGATAGACATGGAGCTGTACACAAGACCTGAGCAAACAAGGATCTATCGAGATATAATGGCTCCTCAGGCTGATAGTCTTGAACCTCAAGTGGTGAGAGATCACTTGGTGGGATGAAAGAAACGCAACGAAGCGATCATCTCCTCAGCAATCCTCTAGCAGCTCTATTATACTCTGCAACTTGATCTAACATCTTACAACTTCGTATGCGAGCGGAAGATGAGACATCACGTGTAGAGACAGACTCACTCCTATCTCGTATTGCACGTACTGATTCCTCCTGTAAGACCGCCCAATCATCTCATGCACGAAATCTCTGAAGACGGACCGTCATCTCTCGATGTCTCTCTCTGCCACCTCGAGTATAACGAAGACATCAACGAGGAAGTAGGAGGAACAGTAACCACGCCGCCTCGTCCTTGATGTTCCGTGTCAACATGTCGAGAGGTAGACGGAATGCATGTCTCATCTCATCATGAAGAGCACTAGGTAACCAATGGAACAAACGCGGACAAAGAAAACTCGGCTCGAACAATCTCAAAATAGTGTCAGAGTGGACTCTTAACCACCCCCACGACTCAGGAGAAACTCCACGAAGAAGGACTAAGTGTGTCATAATGATTGCACGTGTCGACCTCCGCTCTCGGCTAACCTGGGTATCCTATGTAGTCCTATCATAACTCTTGTGCATCTTTCCCACATGATATTTTATCCCTTGCGAAGTAAATAACTGATTGCACATCGGACATGGTGTATCTCGAATCGATCTCGATCTTATGAAAGAGAGAGTACTCATAACTAAAAAAAGGACGATATCTAACCAAACGGTACTTGTAACAAGAACATATCAAAAAAGAACTCACTAAAAAGAAGAACCCTGATATATAGAGACAAAAACAACTCAATTGTAACAAGAAGTCCCTCAAAATTCTCTCAAAATTCTCTTTATCTTTAAAATCTCAAAAAACTCAAATATATTTAATACTCACTAATTTTTCAGAGAATGTATCAATTTTAGAAAAAAATAAAAACAAAAGATAAAAATAAATATGTAGAAAAAACTTCAATAACTCACCTCAACACACTCTGCGCTCTCAAAACACATTCCCTGCACTCTCCACTCCTCACTCCCATCCGAGGGAGTCAGCGGAGTGAGAGAGTTGCATACAGTTACAAGTGTATCCTCTTCTGCTTGACCTGGTCCAAACGCTTCCTTACTTCTTGCCACAAGAAAGATAGCGTCCTACATTCGTTATCTCTCCCACATTCATACCGTTTCTGATTGGGGTATGGAGACGGACCAGTGATGTCTCTGACTTCTAGAAGGCTCGTGTGGCTTACCTGTCCGAAGTTCTCCGTACTCCAATTGGAGAATTTGATTAAAGCTAAGGGAGGATCAGGTACGAATGGAACACAGTAGCCTGTGAGCTCGGGTTTTGTATGACGGTAACTGTTCCAGTTCCAGAAGTTGCACGATGTACGCATTTGCTGAAACTAACTTCTCGATGTACACATTCACTGAAAGCCAGAAACTACAGAAACACATATGGTCTCAAGTATATCTACCTTGTACTAGCCCCTGTACAGGTGACGATTTATCTTCAAGGTCGTGTTCGGATCTTGCTTCTATTTACTGTTGAATTGTCAGTCCTTCTACGGCAGTGGTTAAACGAGCAATCACACTTCGTATGTCGCGCGTTGCTGGTCGGAATCGATATTTTGCCGGCTTAAAAATGTGGATAATTTAGTTTCCAGTCTATTTGGGCCATCGGGCTTGTAGTGCTTGCCACTCGCTGAACCACCGACATTGAAAAGCCAAGCTTGCGATTCCTAAGAGATTTTCCTTGCGGATGGGACAAATCGATGCAAGATTTCTGCGACGACGTCTGGAGAAGTGGAAACAGACAGACTAGAAATCAGAAATCATACCGATCTCTTCATAGGGGTCAGCACCCGGGGGAATTAACCAAAGCAATCTGTACTTACTCTCCAACTCGTTTAGTATAATGGCTGCCGTTGTTCAGTACTGCTCCTTGATGGGGCCATTGTCGTCTCATACTACTTGCTGCATGTCCCGCTATCCTAGTATAGCGGGACTGGTATTATCCACACACATGTAGGTTGTATCCAAACTTTGTCCACAACCTACACTACGTTTGCAGAATCATGCTCCTTGCTCTGACTGGACGGATGGTGGCAGACCTCTTTCTGGTGCCCAAAGGACGCAGGCCGCTTGTGCCCTTGACCTTCAGCAAGTTTGGAACTTGGAACTGTTCCTCCAAATCAAAGCCTGCTGGTCTGGTCTTGTAACACTCTGTGGTGAAAGAAGCTATCGTTAGGATATCGCCGATAAAGCTCCTCATATACATCTTGTTACTACTGTTTAAACTACAGCAATCACCGCTCTAGTGCATAATCCGTCGACGCAGAGAAAAGTCCTCCTGATCAGCATCGAGCTTCCTTCATATGGAAGATGACTCCTGACGCGAGGAAAAGCCATCTGATACCAGTCGGACAACGACATATGTGACCAGACCATAAAGATAAAGCAGTCAGAACTGCACCATATTGACAAGGCCCTGCCTGTTGACAGACGGGAATAGAACAGTCAGGGAGTAACTTTGGAGTCGGCGTAACTTCATTTAGTCTTCATTTCTACCTCATTCGTTCCAGGAAGGCGAGAAATAAAGTAGATCAAGTTCAGTGCCATGCCTTCAGTTGGGTTCCGGCCACTTCAAAATGTTACTTGCCATCGAATGCCAGTCTCTCACTGCCTCAAGTTCGTTCACGCGTGGGCCCGGACTCGTCACGTCTGTGAAGAACTCGGTGAAACCTCATCCATTTGGGGAACATCGCATCACCCGTTGATGACGACAAAGCTTGCCGCAACTTCACGGCTCTGCTTCCATACTCCAGTACCGCCTTTTTACCGTACTGGTAACTCAAATCGCGAATACCCCTTCGGGGAGTGCTAATATATTTTGAATCCGGTGTAAGACGCTTTTGTCCAAGTTATGACAGTACTGAAGATGATTTCGCACACCCAGGAATACATGTAAAACCTAACGCGCAGTTAGATCTGCGCGAACTTTAGCTGCGCGATTTGAGTTATCACTACGGTATACTCGTGTCAGATGAACGTGAGCCGCATACAGTAGTTTATCTTACATGAAGAGCTTTTCATACATTCCCGGAGAATTTTGCCGAGTGTCCACCGAAAAGAGAATTCGGAAGTGTACAGCTTGTCCAATTCGGTTGGCTGGAAGGCAGAGAGATGGCTATCACCAATCATGTCGACCAATGCTGTCCTGTCGGGCAAGTGCAGCTGTAGTTTCCAGTGAACTCGATACTCCGCTCCTGCTTGCCTGTTTTTCTCACTTCCAGTAAAAGGTTTCGCCGCGTTCATCAGAAGAAAAGCATGCTCGTGCTTGCTGACAGCGGCTCTGGCCCCTCATACTACCTCATAGGCTTTCAACCGATACAATAGCGAGGAAGGACAGAACGACGAGGTTCTGGCAGATCCGCTTGTGTTCAAGCCTAGTGATGCTCTTCACTATGGGGCCTCGTCCTCTTTTCCCCTAAAAATTTAAAAAAAAAAAAAAAAAGAGAAAAAAAAAAAAAGTGATGCTCTTCACGTTCAACTTTGTGGAAAGAGGCATCACTGCGGTGATTCAGGGGCCACTCTATGGTGGCCTTATTGCCTTCAACTTCTTTTCTAGTACATGCAAGTAATACCCCAGTGCAGAACCTGCACTGCTGTGGCATTTTTGCACTAGATACTGAAAATGCACTAATGAACATCATAGTTCTGAATTAAATTAAATTTTCCTTTTCTACATATTCAACAGTTAAGTTACTAAATGATCTCCTGTGTCCTTAATACGATGATATTAATCGGTATACTGGTTCTAAAACAAAAAGATTGAATATCACTTTGATACTATACTTAACCATACGAACTTTGAGTCTGGAAATCCACAATAATTAGTTTGAAATATAGTTCTTAGTTTGACAAGGCAATAAAAGAAAATGACCTTAAAAGATTACTCATGACAAGAGATGGGATGAAAATAAGGAAATAAGGCAATGATTCATTTTGCATTTTCATAAAACAAAATCACTGTCAAACCCGTCCATCGTTACGCTTCCGGAATCGACTTCCCTGAGCCGATATTTGAATATAAGTCGAATACAGTATGTTCTGTTCGACTGCCACGACTACGAGTGGAGTACTAACCGTAGCTACCACATGACTCATGAGGTGAGGTTTTGCTCCGGCGGCCAGAGCGCCTCCGTACGCTATAGATGGGTTGGTAGATGGACGAATCTGAAAGTATCAAGGCGATCGGCGGTGACAATAGCTCCGGCCAGGTTAACTTACCCCAACATTTGAAATAACATCTGTTTGTCCCACATGGTCAGTCTCTTCCTGGATTCGGCATCTCAACTGGGTCGAGATCGGTTACACACACTCCAACCAAACCTATACCATGGATCGAACACAAGTCCTACTGCCAGTACCCCGATGAATAGCTAGAAAAATCTCAGCATTGTGTTTACTTGAAAACTGTTATCTTCTATTGAAAACTGTTATCTTCTACATGAAGTTAGTGAACAGCAAGAAGCTGGATTATGAGGATTTAATTTGATTACTTTCATTTCATCTGATCAATGACATACAGTGTACATATACAGTGCAAGATGGTCCTTGAGAATGTCTTCACGGTTAGTAGAGAAGCCTTCCTCGGTATGGCAAATGTCCTACTGTCCGCCCTCCAAGCATCAATATGAACTTAGCAGGAGCAAACATGAGGCAAACGTTAAACCCCTGGCCAGTGCATGGACTTGCAGATTCTTGTTATCAAAGAATGCCAATGTGCCATAGATTCGCAAAATCCGTTCACATGGAGCATGGGATCTCAACTGGGTAAGGGGGGCATTGCTGTAGACTAAGGATGAGTGAAACTCTCTCGATCTGTGGATGGTGGATGGTGGATACTGATATTCAGGATGGAAAGCTTCATGCTGTGTCTTGACTCGGCATATGAAGTTTCCGATCCTGCAATAATACATAGATACCTACTATAAGTTTAGACTGATGGTTCCAACCTCGTCCTGACTACAACCCATGGCCACCGGCCTATATATTACTGAAATCTGGTTTTCTCTTTTCAGTGTTAGCTAGCGTCGCCTTCATATGAAAACTCTCAGCAGGCCATTTTAGGAAACATTTAGCCTTTCTGTCGTTTGTGGTATCTTAATGTCTAGGGTTCTTGGTCCGTCATGAGTCACACGTTTTCAAGATATCTACTAGTACTTGATTCGCTAGGAAATCCAGTGTCCATTTACGAGACTGTTGGAAGAAGCAGTTGGGTTAAGACTCAATCATAAAGCTTTTCAATTGCCAATCGACGATTAGATCGAGCGTCGGCTCAAAATAACCAGCATCGACAGTACACTAACACATGATGTACCGGGTTCAGCAACTCAAAAAGGAGTGTGAGAGTCACATTACTATATCGGTGCGAGCAACTGTGAGATGTCTCAGTCATTAGACACTATACTGATCGGATGTTTCAACCAGAGCTGATGATGCCAAACTCCCACTTTCACGGAAAGTCGACCGCGAATAGGGTCTCTCTTCTCCCAACTCGCTATTGCGACGGGTGGAATCGTATCAAAAACATCGAATCCTTCTCTTAGTTTTAGTGGAACAGATGGCGGCGGGAGTTCTAAAGATATGCGTACTGCTCACAGCCATCCTCTCACAACATACAAGGCAGTACTCACCACTGTACCGTTCTCGGGTTCTACCACCCACGTTGCTGCTTGCCCTCCTTTTCTCGAGTCATTGTCCAGCGCTGGACCAGTCGAAAGGTCCAGGACGTGGACAGCGCACTACGAAACAGCAAAGATGGGAAGGTTAATATTTTCTTTTCCGAAAGAGCATCAATCAAGCATCTTGGTGGACAATGTTAAAGTGCAGAGTCCTAAGTTCGACGCATCTTCACGGAGAATACTAAACTGCAGAGTATTAAGTTTCGACAGTAGATCCACAAGACGATTGCACCTTTGCAACTTTTCAGAAAAAAATGCAGGTTGGCTCAGCAGGTGGTGACTCACTGGTGAGTGCGGAGAACGTCGAGTTGGAACTTGGATCTTATTGGAAGCGAAATCTTGAGATTTTAGAACGCGTCTAATCGTCCTCGGAAATTGATGGCAACCCTAATCAACGTACTCACGAGCAGTGCGTCAATCAAGGTTGGGCAGATTACGTGAAGGAGGAGAGGACAACTTATGATAAATATATCTGACAAGATAATCACCAAGGTGGTGTAATAGCATGGCGTCTAGGGTCTACGTTGGGGAGTTGGAGTTCCAGGGTTCTAATTTTGATAATTAATATTTTTTCTCACTCGCTGTGCTCGCTAAATCAGGGTGCTTGTTTTCTCTCTGCTTTGTCTAACGGTTCTTGTTCCGCGTCGCACCTTTCCCTCCATCTTATCTTTTTTTTTTTTTTTTTTTTAAGAAAACCGGGCGGTGCGATTTATTAACCGAGTGAGGAACGGGGCAGTCACCCCGCTCTCCTCGTGACTCAGCCAAATAGGCTGTTTGGTACAGGTGTGTTCGAGGCTACCAGCCTCATTTTCCTCTTTAACACTACTGCGCTGTAACGCCCGCTTACTACTCTCGCTAGCCTTCCCTTTCTTGTCTTCCGCATCATGATTACCGTCACCATCCATCACCAGTTTAATCTTACTAACCCTTCCATGGCTTCCTCTGTTTGCCACGCGGCTGCTTCCGCGTTTGATATCCTTCCAGTGGCACTTGTAACCCGCTTCCTTCTGACGATTGACAATCCGCTTACTCCGCGCTCTCTTCTTCGCGTTCTTTCTCTCGATCTTGCGCTCCTCTCTCGTCTTCGAATTCTTCTCCTGTTTTCCGCTCTTGCCACGATCAGCTTGAATGCTATGTCAATCGTCCGTCCTTTCCTTCTTGTCTTCCCGTTCGGAGGCCTGCTTTCCGTGATCCTTCTCGTTTTGAGACGTATCTCGAGAGTCACTTATCGCGCTGATCGACTCAGGGATTCTAACCCAATTATCCCGCCTTTCAGTATGCGTGATCCTTCTCATCGCAGTGGTATCACAATTCTTCTTGCTAGCTTGGTTCAACATTTATGGAAATTCGCTTCTCATCTCCCTGCTAACCTGTTGGCTGTTGCGGTAGGTGGCTTCTTGCCTCTCATCATTCTCAGGTTGACGACTTCGTTCGGCCGGTCCTGCGTCTCTCTCAGGTTCCTGCTCGGGCGCTCTGAATTTTTCTAGCTGTTGCCGATAGAATGGACTTCTGCATCTATTCCGTAAAATGTCAAGTTCCTTTGCCTCCTGTTCTCTTTTCTTCTTCGCATTCTGCATCGATTCAGGATCACGCTCTGTGATAAGTGCCCTGACCTTCCTTTCGATGTTGGCTATCATTACAATCATCGGTATGTCGCGTTCCTGCCCTTTGAAAACCTTCTCATTGCGTTCTAACCAGATCTGAGTAAGGATTTCTGTCAATCCTATTTGTTTGATGGCTTTCCTTCCCTCGTTAGCTTCGTCAATGGCTTCTAGGAGTGTGTTTGGATTTGTTTCCCTGTGATAAAGTCCTTGTGTGATCGTGAACCACTGCTGCCACTTCTGTTTCGCTTTCTTGCATTCCCAGAAACAGTGCATAAATGTTTCTGCTTCCCTGTTACACCTAGCGCACATTCCGTTTCCTTTTTGCATTTTCGCCATTCTCTGAGCTGTCGGGAAGCCTTGCTGTATTACCTTCCAGATCCACGTCTTCTCCCTCGTAGGTGTTTGGGCAGTCCAGATTTTTCTCCATCTTTTCCTCCAGATTTTGGTCGAGTCTTCTCTCCCCCATTTGTTGTTGAGCCTTGTTTGCTGTATGTGGTCACCTTCTAACATGTTCCTCCAATCCTGAGTGGTCACTTCCCAGCCTTCAACTCTCTTGTTCTGTTTCACTTTCCAGAACCAACCTTCCACCTCCTGGAGATGCCTGTGCGCTCCCTCGACTCTAATCTTTTTTGCCCATTCATGTACCGCCTTCCCATCTTCATTGCCTACCTCTCATCTCATCGCGTTTCTGTTGCACCAATCCCTGAAAGGAGCTATACATGTTGCTTTACTCTCTTTAGCCATCTTCTTCACTTTCTCTGCCAGCTCTTGAGTCATTTCCCCTATCGTTGCTTCCATTAGCGTGCACTGCAGCACCGTTGTGTTGTGTCCAAGGACTCTGTTGCTCGTGTCTTGTTGAAGGTGGCTTTGGATTTCACACCACAGGTTATGGAGAGCGTTGTACATCCCTGCCCGTGCCACCTTAGGGGGGCGGTTAGTAGCCAAGTTTCTTGAGCTGTCAATTCAGCTCTTTCCTTCTTCCATCTTCCATTGTTTCTGTTGGTTTCCGTTAGTCTCTTAGCCACCTGTATCCAGTCCTCCTCTTCATTCCTGATAAACCTGATGCAGTGCTTAGCTTTGAACACTCTTTGCTGTGTATCGAAGACTATTAACCCTACTCCTCCTTCCCTTCTTTTCCTTTTAAATTCTTCCCATGCTATCAGAGGTACTTTGTCTTGGCCTTCCTTGTTGACTCCCCAGACAAATCTTCGGCATAGCCCTTCCATGGCTTCTATCATCGGTTTTCTGAAGGCTAAGCACGTCAAGATATGCGTAGGTATAGCTCTCAATACATGCTTAGTTACCACTATCTTTCCAGCCATTGGCAGCATTCTGTAAGCCCAATTCCTTAGCTTCTTTCCCATCTTTTCCATAACGTACTGAGCTTGGTCCTCCTCTGTAATCTGCCAGCCTATCGGGTACCCTAAATATCTCACCGTCTCCCTTTTTCTAGCTATGTGACATCCCGTTCTGTTCATCCAGTCTGGAGCCTCTTCCATCGCAATCGGTATGATCGTTGACTTCATTACATTCAACTTTGCCCCAGAGATCTTCTCATACTCTTCGATCACCTTCTGCAGATTCCTGAAGTTTTCCTCTGATGCTTCAAGGCTAATTCCCGTATCGTCCGCAAACAGTTGGTGAAGTAATGTCTTGTCTCTTCTTGGCGTTAGTGGGATCCCTTTCAGTTCTCCTTTCTTTTCTGCTTCATCCAGTAAACTCATTAGCGGTTGCGAGGCCAAGGCGAATAAGAGAGGTGCCAAGGGGCAGCCTTGCCTTACCCCGCGTTGTAGCTCTATGTCATCCGTGAAGTATCCATTCACATGTACTTTCGATGTGGCCCCTTCTACTAACCCTTTTGTGAGCTGAATGAAGTTGTCATCTATATTCATACTCTCCATTGTTTCCCATAGGTACGTATGACTAACCCTATCATAGGCCTTTTCAAAATCTAGCTTGATGAACATGGATTGCAGATTATTTTTCTCAGCCCATTCTTTCCCTAAACTAAAGACGAGAAGGTTGTCAGCAATGTATCTGCCTTTTATAAAACCCTTCTGCCTTTTGTCTACCAGTGACGGCGTGACCTCCCTGAGTCTATTTGCTAGCAGTTTGCTAATTATCTTGTACGTCGTACATAGCATTGTTAATGGCCTCCAGTTCTTCAGTGCTTCCAGATCTCATTCTTTGGGAAGTAGCTTAATGACCCCTTGGGCCATTTTCCATGTCATCCTTCGCTCTTCCCAGTATTTGAAGACTACCGCCATGAAATCATCCTCCATTTCAGCCCACATCGTCTGGATAACTTCGGTCGTCATCCCATCAAGTCCTGGGGTTTTTTCCTTCTTCAGACTTTCCACTACTCCCCTTACTTCCTCTTTAGTTGGTCTCCTTGTTAGGAGTTCATTTTCGTCTCGGCTCACTTTTTTCTTTATCAGGGCCAGAGCCTTCTCTCTCTGCCACTTCGCTTGTTCTGTACTTTCATCTCGCGTGAACAGTTTTTGGTAGTACTTGTGAATTTCGTCTGTGATGTCCTTCCCTTCTGTTAACATGGTGCCGTCTTCTGTTCTCAGGGCGGAGATCGACTCCTTCACTCTTTTTGCTTTGGTGATGGCGAAAAAGAACTTCGACGGGGCCTCTCCTTCTCTAATCCACCGGAGTTTACTCATTTTCCTCCAGTATTCGGCCTTATCTCGTTCTAATGCCCCTATTTCAAGCTCCATTGTCTTCAGTTCCTCGTCGGCTTCGTTGCATCTGCTCCTCGCCAAGCTTATCTTCTTATTTTCTAGTATCTCTAGTCTCTTCGTCCTCTGTGCTCTTTCTTTCTTTACCTCGATCTTTCCTTTTCTCAGCGTTGCCTTTGTCTTTGCCCATTTCAGTTCCCAGGTAATTCTCGGGTCTTGTTCCTTCCCCTTTGTTGTTTTCCAAACTTCCTTGCTCTCCCTCAGTGTTAGAGTAGTTTGGAGTGCTTCTGCTGATACCTTGTAGTACGTGCTTCTCTTCCCATGCTCCTGGTTGCTGCTGCTCCATGTCATCAGTATCGGTAAGTGATCAGAGAGCACTTGCTTCCCATCGTGTATTGTTGTGGGTCTTCCTTCAAGCCACTCGCCCCTTTGTGATATGTAAATTCTATCCAATCTGGCTTGGTCGAGCCTGCTTCCTACTTGTTGTTGTCTTGTAAAGTACGGCCCTTTCTGCGATGATGAAATGGCCAGCCCATCTTCTAGATCCAGGATGAATTTAAGATTTTGCCACTTTCTTCTTTCCGATCCGTGTTGAATGACAATTCTACCTACACTGTCTACTGGTGTCTCCACCGAGTTCCAATCTCCCCCTATTATCCATTTGTCTTCCTCCAGAGACTTCCCTAGCCAGTCCCATAGCTGAACTCTCTTCCCTCTATCATTTGGCCCATATATTGATGCTGCATTGAAGTCTCCTTCTGTGGTTTGTATCTGCGCCCAAGCTACAGAGCCATCTCCTTTCACACCTCCTTTTGTTACTTTCCACTTATCGTGTATGATTAACGCCGCCCCTGCCCTTCCTTCCGGTGTGTAGTCTACAATGATATTCTCGTTCTTTGCAATTTGACTTAACCAAAACATTGTTTTCTCTTCCTTTATCTTCAGTTCCTGGATCATTAATATATCCGGTTGTCCTCCACATTCGTTCCACCACTTCTTCATTCTTCTCAGGCTGTTGGGATGCCCTAGTCCTCTGACATTCCACGTTGCCACTCTAAGTTGTGTTCTCATCTATAACCGGATGTAAGTTTAATTCTCCCCACCTGGTTGGTTCCTCCCGGGCTCACAGTGCTTCCCCTGGATCTAGAAGTTGTTCTTGCCTGAGCAGATGTGTTCCTGTTCCCTTCTTCTTTCTCCCTTCTTTTCTGTATCTCAACTGCTCGTTCGTGCTCCGTGCTGAATTCTTCACCTCCCTCTAGTTCCATTCCGTCTTCCCCAGTCAAGTATCCTGGTTCGTTTCTGGATGTTCCGATTGTTGTCCTCTGCTTTCCCTGCTCTGTTTCCGATTTTCCCCCCCTTCTTCCTTGTTGTCTTGGGCCCTTTCTCTCGTTCTCGTGTCTTCCTTTCCGTTCCCTTCCTTGTCTCTTGTTTCCCTTTCACTCGCTTCATCCTCCCCTTTGGTATTTTTTTCTTTCTCTCCTTGCTGCGTGCCTTCCTTTTCTTCTTCCCCTCTCAAAGTTTCCAAAGCTGTGAACTGGTTCTCTGTTCGTGGACTCCTGAGTGTCTCGCCTATCATGCTGCTTGCTTTAGGTCCTTGCTGTCTCCCTTCAACTTCGGTAAATCCATCTTCATCCACCTTCCCTTTCAGTTTTCCAGCATCCTTGGTGTTCCCTTCTCCTACTTCCCCTTGTTTTCTTGTGGCTTGTGCGGTTTTTTTGTTTGGGCAATGCCTCACTATATGTCCTCTTTGGTGGCAATGAAAGCAGGCGTCTGGTAAGTTTTTGTAGACTACTTTTTGCCTGTATATCTCCAACTCATCGTCATCCTCAACCTCAACTTTGATGTACTCTGTTAGGTCTTTGTCTAGGTTAAGCAGCACACATCCTCTGACGCAGTTGAACTGGCACTCCTTTTGATCATTTGTGATGTAAAGTACTTCACCTAGACTCGCTAGCATCTCCTCTCCAAGATACTCATATCCTGTGTTAATGCCTGTTAACTCTACCCACACCGGAGCTCTCCTTGTACGAAGATTTGCTGGGTCGAAGGATGGTTCCCACGGGAATGCAAATATCATCCTTGTGCCCATGAACAGAGGGGAGACCGCCAAGATTCTATCCCTCTGTTCCTTCTCTGTAACTTGTATTAGGAAGCAGTTTCGGCCCAGTACACGCAGTCTTTCCACAGGAATGCCCATTTGCTGTGTAAGTATTATCTCTGCCCACTCTCTTACCATGTCCCTCGAGGGTGCAATGTCTGTTGTGTATAGAACAAAGGCAGTCCTCTCTAACATCGCCATTCTGTTTAGCAGTAATCTTTTTGTCGTTGTTATTCGAGTCATTTTTTGTCCTGCTCTAGGTGGGTCCTTCTCCTTCAACTCGCGGAGTGCCGCTTTCAGGTTCTCTCTCGTTGCCTCCGACACAGCTTGATCCTCGTAAAGTTCCGGGTAAGTACCCTTTTTCTCCTCTCCATTTCTACGAAATCTTGCCATATTCCTGCTTATCGATTCCTTTGATCCCGCTATCTCAGCCCATTTCACCTCTCTTTTCTCTCTGTCTGTCTTCCCTTCCTCTCTCTTCCTTGCTTCTCGCCCTGCCGTTGTTGTGAACTTCGTCTCTCCTCCTTGTCTCGCTTTCTCTCCGTTGTGCCCAATGTCCGTTCTGACTCCTTCTCTCGTTCCTGTTGTGGCAGGTTGGCTTGCGAAGATATAAAGGGAGGCATTATCGTGCCTGGCTGCCCTTGTCGATTTCCTTGGTTATTGGCCGTGCTTTTCCTGTTCTCAGTATTGGCTCTCTCTTCTCTCTGTGCCACTACTGTCTCAGTACTTGCTACCCTGGTGTTGCCCGATTTCATCATGATACCTGCTTGGCAGTCGGCGATCTGGCTCCCCAGAATCTCGAGTTCTGACATATTGTCCTCTTGATCTTCTTACTTGGTGGCGACAGGGGTTCAGAGGTTCTCCTGATCTCCTTAGCGCACTCCAGTTGATTTGTGATTACTCCTAATATGTTCCTTGATCTACTCGAACGCTTTCTCTCTTTGACTGTTCCGCTATGGATGTTTGGCCCATTCGGTATCTTGTCATCCTCTATTGCAGTAAAAATGAAGTTCTCGTGGTCTCTGACACTTCCTTTTGCATACTGGTCCTGTACTCTCTCACTATTCTCTGTCGTGCTATCGTGTTGCATTCCGTCAATGCCTTCGCGCAAAGTTTTTCGTACACTAGTTCTAGCTCCCCGTTTCCTGTTCAACACACTCTCGTCTCGCTTTCTATGGCTCGCCTAAGCGGCCATAGCCGATTCTCACAGCTTTTCAGCCCCCTCTCGCCGTTCCCGCCTCCATAGCCTCTATAGCCGTCCGCTCCGCTCCGCCTTCTCCGCTCTCTGCCTAGCTATTTACGACAGCAGTCCACCTTTCCCTCCATCAGATTTAGTGATTAGAAAAAATTCTAAATCTTAAAAATTATTTCTCGAGCAGCACATGCGGGAAGAACGTGGAGCAGCATTGATAGTAGGTTGTCATAAATTTTGGAGGAAGATTAGACCAGAGCAGATTTCATATTTCGCATTCAGCTGACATGCGAAGAAGTATGTATGATTCGGTTATGAGTAATGACTTTCACAAACTATGAGTAACTAAGGGCCTCTTCACACTCGCATGAACTTTTACCTGTCATGGAGTTGCACCGATGGTAAGTTGTCATCAATTTTGGAGGACGATTAGACCAAAGCAGATTTCATATTTTGCATTCAGCTGACATGCGAAGAAATATGTATGATTCTGTTATGAGTAATGACTTTCACAAACTATGAGTAACTAAGGGCCTCTTCACACTCGCATGAATTTTTACCTGTCATGGAGTTGCACTGATGGTAAGTTGTCATCAATTTTGGAGGACGATTAGACCAGAGCAGATTTCATATTTAGCATTCAGCTGACATGCGAAGAAGTATGTATGATCCGGTTAATGAATAATGAACAACTAACTATGAGTAACTAAGGGCCTCTTCACACTTGCATGATATTTTATTTCTACCTGCCATGGAGCTGCATTGATGGCAGGTTGCCACCAATTTCAGGGGACGATTAGACTCGAGCAGATTTCATACTTTGCATGTCAATTGAAATGCGAAGAAGTATGTACGATCCTGTTTATGAGTAGTGAATAACTAATTACGAGTAACTAAGGGTCTCTTCACACTTGCGTGATCTTTTATTTCTAATGCATCTCTCGAAACTAGAGTATCAGTCATAGAAGAGTCTGGGTTTTTGTGCAATACACTTCCGTCGTCTAATTTTTTTCTTGTTTTAAATTCCAAAAGTGACCTTCGTTCCATATTGGTACACAGACAAACGTGGATGTTTTCCGTTGCAAAGTCTCCCGAAAAACATGGAGAGGTACCCCAAGGGATACTTTCACCAATACACCTTAGATCACTCGTGACAAGTCTCTTGAATCCACTTTAGTTAGAAACTGCAGTCTGAAGGTAAAATTTATTCCCCAACCTAACTAAAACATTACGGAGTACAAAAACCAATGCAGTGTCATGCAAGTGTGAAGAGACCCTAACAAGCTCTCGACATGAATAAGCAATGAAGCGAGAAGTCATTCTATTAGGCCATCGGAGATTCGTCTTGCTTACCGCATGTTCCCGCCAAACCTTCCCCATACTGGGGGTACTTTCAGTGTGACCAGTAATGCTGACGTAAATTCGTTCATCATCCGTTGTTTCGCCCCGAACTGCGTAAGATCGGAAGGCAGTACGGTACAAAACCAGGTATGTCCAGCGGTAAAGTTTGTGCTAAATTGGACTGTACTACGGTACGAGTCCGCGGCTTCCGCCAGGTTTCGCCTTTCACCCGTCGCCGAATTGGCATGCAGGCGCTCCTCGTGCTGACGGCCGCTCTTTACCAGCTCACTATAAATCCGCGTGCTGATCCTCACGTAAAATCACAAGCGCGGCTTTGTTGTCTCCGCACTGACATCAACATTCCTGTCGCACATTACCGAACTGCGTAACAGTGCCGGAGAACTAGTTCATTCGAATCAGCCCATGTCACCATATTCTGGTGGCCCTTTTGCACTCTACTATATTACGCAGTTGGTGGGCAGGAAACATCCAGTTTCCAGTGCAATACGGCCACGAAAGGTATGTGGAGGGATACCGATGTTTTCTGGATTCTTTGACCGAGAGCAGTCACCCCTTACATATGTTTTTAAGTGGGAACATCCTATGGGCTGGGATATTAGAGTTTCATCGGTTAACGTGTCGGTTACCACCAACCAGAGTTATAATTAAGGTTACGTCTGTTGGTTTACACAAATATTTTTCCAATTCAAGGTTGTCATACGTTATAATTACGTGTATGTCCATGTGGAGATATATTAGTTCAGTTTTGTCCCATGAACTTTTAACAAAAGAAACAACAGAGATTAAAGATTTTGATCCAGTCGTTACTCTTTTACGTCAAGCGATGATTATGTTGGTGCAATAGGGGTGTCAATGTTTAGAACAATATAAGAAGATTTTGATGCCATGGTGGCTTGCACGGCGACGGCGCTATACCGGAAGGTTACCGCGAGTGAAGTCGCGACGTTTCTTACCTTCCGCTCTTCTGAGTATTTTCTTTTTCGTAAAAAATCATGGCTAAGAAAACAATTACAAACAAAATTCACCGTTAGTTAGACCACGGCGAATATTAGTTTTCTCACTGATGATTTCCAGTCCGACGTTTGGGAATCTTGTTTCTTAATTTTGACACCCCTTAATACGACCATTAGGGATAATACTGTACCAAAAGTGATTGGAAAGACAATAGAGTGCAATAAAACCATGGGAATGAAAGTAAAACACTGGGAGAAAAAATTTTCACAACCTTCCAAACGAATTCATAAGTAAATAGAGTAGAGTGCAAAAGACCCACCGTCTACCATCAACTGAGGATAACAATGGTCCTCAGACGCAGTGTAGTAGATCAAACGCAGTCATGGTTTCAGGTGGGATATTATGTTAGTCACCACGTTGCACGGGCTACCTGGTACTAGAAGGAAAATGTTGGGAATATACCATTTGTATGTGGCACGCTTGAAGCAGTGATCATCTGCGCTACTACAGTAGGGACAAGAGCTCGACGCGCCATCAAGTCTAGGAGTGAATTTGCGGTACTTTACTGTGGCTCTAAGGGTCTCTTCCCACCAGTCTTTCTTTTCTATCCAAAAAGAAATTTTGTGTCAGAACAAATACTTTTGTCTTCTCACTGTGTAATTTTTTCAAGAAAGAGGCGGTCCCGAGGTAAAATCGACCGCTCCACAGTTTTGGGCTGAGGGTACCCCCAGGGGTACTCCCCCAAGTTATTGGGACTTGAGGACGTTGATAGCACGCCACGTGGAGTACTACACTTCTGTGAGACTCGTTGTAAGACTAGATGATTCCTCTTGATGTCTTAAAAATTGCATTCGTGATAGTACTGTGTGAAGACAAATGTTTTATGCACAAACATCAAGAAAAATCATCTAATCTTACGACGAGTTTTCAGACACCTAGTGAAGAAAAAGTTATAAGTACGAGTTATTCTTTTTGTTGTATAACTGGCCGTGTACATGTGGCAAGTGCAGGGCACGCGTGAGCTCCAGTGCAGGACACCCTGCATTTACGGAAGGGTTCCGGCCCTCTTCCTATACTATCCGGCGGATGACTCGAATCTGCTTTGGATGTCAGTGCTGAATGCATTGGGCCACTTAATTCGGACGCGTGAAAACTGTTATGAAATTTATGTCGAGTGAATTTTAAGAAAGTAAGAGTCCATGTTGCAGAGGATCCTGTAACAATTATATAAGGGTGCATTATATATTAGATACATTGTGTTCATGTCTTTTCACCTAAATTGTACAGTAAAATATAGAGTAAAATAATAAAATTTGATGACATAAGTGACAGGTATGAATATAGGTACGCAGAATGAATAAATGACAATCCAATAGACCTATTATTACATATAATACTTTTAAGCTCTTTACAGTTCAGTGCTTAGTTTACTGGCTGCATCGTCATTTGAATCCAGAGCAGAAATTTGTTCAATCACACCCCTAATAGTTTTGTTGAGCTTGATGCATGGCTTGATCATATCTTTGATTGATTATTGACAATAGAACTAGTCCCTATGTCTTGTCCTTCATCATTTCACTATTTTCAATCGTGACTATATACTTCCATTATTCAAATCATCAACAATTAAATACATGTAAGATAACATATGCTCTGAAAGCTGATGTGTGCATTCCGGAATGTCAGTAACATAATAAGGTAACTAGTCTCACAGTCATAGCCAGTCCGGGGTGTGATAAAACAATATATCATTAAAAAAAATTGTGATCAAGCTAAATGAACCTACTAGGAGTGTGATCAAGCAACTGGAATCCAACGACAAGCAGCTCTCTACACGAGACGTACTATTCAATTCACAAGCAAAATACTCTATGAGAGTTACAGACTTTTATCACTCTTCATTTCTTTTAATTACATACACCATAAATAATTTTACATAGTAAAATCTAATTTAAATCAAATAATCTTTCTCTTGAGTGACCACTATAGAAAATGAAATATGATTGCACGAGTTCAGAAAAACACATTTATATCCTAGTGTTGGTTTAAAAGCAAGGATAGCTAGGAGATATCTATGATGAAACAAGCACCCGTAGAAGTGGTAGAGAAGGATCATCAAGCAACGAAAGCAAATTTAGAGGAAATCGCGAGAAACAGAAGAGAAGAAGGAAAGAGATGTAGAATAGGAGGAGAGAAGCGAGAAGAGAGAAAATGTTTGAAATGTTTTGACACTACTTGGAAAACTCTGAAAATTTAGACTATAACCTTGAAAGAAAGAGAAGGATTTGCATCCAAAGTTGACTCACTAAAGTTTCAACTATTATCAAACAAAAGACAGATATTTCAGCCCAAGCATTCGAATCCGAAAGTTTGAAATGAAACTCACAAATCAGTTCAATTTAAATCTGCACTTAACCTTCCACACTTTGAGAAATTGCAATACGTTGGAAACTTGCAGTTCTATATAAGAAATTGTGTTTTCCAACCAAACTTTTGGTCTTCAAATAATTTGACCTCAAATGGCTATAACCGCCACTATTTATCCTCAAAATTAACTCTAGTTCTTAAGATGCAAACTTTTGGTATCCAAAAGATTCACTTGAAGCACTTTTAACCATTTATTAGTAGTATAGTAGTATTTTAGGTTCAAACTGGATATTAGATTCAAACTTATGGATTCAGAAAGTTTGACTTAAATTTGACATTAAGCTAATGTAGTTCAAAACTTAACACAAAATTTTAAACTTCCGGATTCCTGAAGTTTGAGCTAAATCTTTGGCCTTTTGGAAAATCAAAGATCAAATATGAACTTTGTACTTTTTGACTTTTAAAATTTTTATTTTTGATATTTATAGTATTTAAAAACGAAGATCATTACTATCACATAATTTGTAGCTTACATATGCTTACATATGTGTATGTATGCTTACAAGCTTACATATGTGTCTAAATGTTCTGAAAGTCTTCTCTTTTCTATCTTCTCACTTCTCGCCGCTGACCCACCCCCAAGGAAAGAAGATTCGATAAACAAACCGGCGAGCAAGGAAGCATAGAAGCAGATCTGTCTCAAAAAACATCAGGGGAAACGTACTGGAGAAACCTAGAACCAGGATGGAGTACGAAAATAATGCAAAGGTAATTAAAGGAGACATATGCAGAAGTGAGAAAACATGACCTTAGAGGAGAAAGAAAGTGCATTAGAACTATCAAATGAGACCTAGATAGGACAACGAAGCGGTTCGACCAACTCACAAAGGACGTTGTAGTCTTTAATACCATGGATATCACAACATCAAGGGAAAATATGGTGGAGTGGGCAGAAATCAACTTTCAGCAACAACAAGGAGTAAGATCACACAGACGCGGATGATTTTCAGGAAATAATTTCTATTCACATTCGCGTTAGAGAATGATAAGAACAAAATCCTCCTTAACGGACCATACTCCATAAGCAATAGGTGGTCTTTGTCTACCCTTGTTCGATCGAGTATAATCCATCAGAGATAAACTCCAAAATTTTACCGCTTTGGATGGATCTATCACAAATACATCCAATGGTGGAGTTCTATGGAGACAAGATGCTGAAAGTGGTAAGGAAAGTCCTCAACAAGATATGTACTAGATCTGAGAAAGGATATGTGAATATTTGTGCTTGTGTACTTTGTGACTTGACAAAGGATCTAATATATATTGTTCGAGTAGAAGATGACTGGAGACTTTCAGCCAGCCAAGTGGTTCAGTATTCAAATATTCCGGATGTATGCTTCTTTTGTCACGAAAGGGGATACTATGCCTAAAACTGGCCTGCAAGATAGTAGTGTCTTAGGATACTGCACCAAGCAAACCGGACAAAAAAAACAAGAGGTAAGTCAAATGGTACAGGAGAAGGGAGGACACATCAAGGCTAAGCCAGGAGAACAAGAGAAGGGAGGGGGAACGAGCACATCAGCAGAGAAAAGCAAGGGCAACCAAATTAAGTGCGCAATGAGTAGAAAGTAACACATCAATTAAGGGGACAGTTGGAGAAAGGTCAGAGAAGATGAAGATAGTTACACAGAAATAAAGGAGACAAACAAAGAAAAAGAGAAATAGAATATGTATCCAAAGCGAACCGCAGCCAAGGGAGGAAAAAGACAAGCAGAGAAGGCGCGGTAGCGTTGGAAGAAGTCAAAGTCTTCTTCCTTGCATGCTGGATGAACTCCAGGAACTTTTGTTCGTTTAATGTTATCGAGAATATATATATATGTTAAATATAATATATATACTAAGTAAATATAAATAATTAAAATATTTTATAAAAATCTGTTAGTCCATGTCTGGAAACATGGGGAGAGTAAAAGATAACCCATAAGGCTTGACCTGAGTTCCGTGCTTCAGAACGTACAAGTCCGAGAATCAGTACTCATTTATACATTAATATACACTGAGTTTAATTTAATACCTAACCCTTCCTGCCGGAAAAGTTAGGTATTAAATTAAACTCCTGCATATTTACCTCCTCCATCGAAAGATGGAGGAGGTGAATATGCAAGGAAGTGTACACTCGTATGAGAGTGTACACTTCCTCGGAGAACAAAGGAAACGGAAAGAAGAACAATAAAGAAAGGAGTAGTTTCAGTAAATCAATATGCTGTTCTAGATTCTCAAGTGGAGGAAGGACAAATAGTGCCACAAACCATAGACAAAGAGAAAGTGATATAAGGGGAAGAAGATGCTCACAGACAAGGCACAGCGGAAGGATCATATGTATACTATGCAGAACGGATAAGTCCATGAGAGGAGGAAGGTTCCAAAGAAGTGAAAAAGCTGCTCTGGAGAGTATGACAGGAAAACTCGAAAATGAAAGTGGTTGATTTGAACAGATCATGGAGAGACATTGCTGATGAGAAAGAGGACTTAAATGAAAGGAAGAAAGAGAAATACATGATAGGGATTCCAGAAGAAGAATTACTTGAAGTAGAGGCAACAATAAGCCAAGAAGTGACACATTACAATCCAAATCTAACCAGTGCAATTAGAAAAAGGAGACCATGAGATAGTAAGAAAGAAGAACAAAGGCAATACAACTCCATAAGTCAACTCTTTAAAAATGTGAGTAGTTACAAAAAGAAAAAGATTGGAAGCTATGGACGAGATAAATAGGCATGTCTTGCTCCGTTTCAGAACGATAGCTGCTTTCCACCAGAGATTCTTGGGTCAAGTCTGTCTACAAAGGATGGTAAAAAAAGACCAGAAGAGTCGAGGTGGAAAAAAGTAAAGAAAGATCTTATAACGGAAAGATACATAGAAGAGGATGCCTCTCCATACAGATGTAGTCCAGAAAGAGGAGAAGATAGTTGGGTAGAGAAGGAAATAAGTGGAGATAAAGAGAATATTGTAGAAGATTTAAACAAGAGGAGCAAGAGAGTGACATCTGATATAGATAAATGGAGAGAGACTTAGCTTAGCTTATTGTAATGAAGATCGCCTCTTGAAACATCTATAGCATGGGCTCCCAAATGAGGGCTAGAGTGTTGATATTAAAAAGCAAGAGACAAAAGTACAAATCGTGAGATTGCAGAAATTGAAAGCAGGAGAAGGTAGCCTCACACAACAACTGAAGAGGGTAATGGAGAGAGAGAAGCAAGTAGTAGACTACCCCCGCTCAAACAAATGAGGGATGGGAATACTATACCAATCCTCTTTATCATCAACAGGTTGTAAGGAGGATGGTCAAGTAACATGGATTAAGTTTGATACAGAAGAGGAGGAAGTGAGATTCACTTCGATTTACACCTCTAATGTAATAAGAGAGAGGGTCCAGTTATGACGTTAGCTAAATGAGCTCGTAGAACAAGGAAGATGAGTAATAGCAAGAGATATGAATATGATAGAAATTGTCGATGATAGTTTGGGTCCATCGCCGATGCACAGCAGGTCAGAAAAGAGTTATTGGAAAGTGTGCTATAAGAACAATGATCTAGTAGACGTATGACATTGTGTAGTAAGGAGCAATGGACCGTGGTTCACAAGAAGAGCAATAAGGAAAAATTGAATAGATATGTTTAGATTATATAGAGTACATATCTCTGATAAGACAGAATGGGTGCAAGAAATTGCTCACATGAAACATCACGAGGACCAGATCCTTTCTGATCATATCTTGATGACGCTTAAGATTAGATGATAGCGAGGGAGTCTGCAAATAGAAAGAGGAAGACATACTACAAGATGGACAATCTTATACTCAGAAGGGCAGAGGTGAAACAGAAGATAGAGGAAGAGAGGAGGTTACACCCACCAAGAGTAGCAAATAATCGCAAAAGGTGGCAGCTAGATGGGCTAGAGGTACATGCAGACTACTTGTACTTCTAGCTGCTCTGAACAGATATCCAAAACTTGCAGACTTGTACACAACTGTACATTTGTTCCACTGATATCAAATAGTTTACAACGAAAGAACAGCTGAACACTGAGCACGCTCATTTCAGAGGTTAACCTTGCTTACTACTACAAATTACAAATTGGTGACTGATACAATTTGCAATGAAACAAGCGAGGAAGTTTCAGCATGGTCCAGGCAGAGATTAAAAAGTTCAAATAAGCCGTCATACGGGGTTGCACCGTCTCCAGACGTTCAATTTTTCAATACGGATTGACCTGGACAGTCGGCAGTTATGGCCGTAGAATTCACGCGTACCAAAACCGTCATTTTTCTTGGAGTTGTGCGGTGTAGTGGGCAAACGAAAGTGGAAGAATACAATAAAACCAGTTTTGAAAAATGAAATTCTCCCTGAAATGTCTTACTGCAAGCTCAGATAAAAATAAAATACAAGGCCGGCAGCTTTTGCTGTCCATCCGCCTCCGAGGTGAATAAGCAACCCAATACATGGGTGAATATCCTCCTCATTGACGAGGAGGATAATTCACCCATGTACACTGAAGTGTACATGGGTTTATATTAATTAACGTTTTAATCCTTTCGGCGAGAAAGGTTAGAACGTTAATGAATGTCCTCGAGAAATGACGCGGTTTGATATTTAGTGTTCCGGTCTTATACCCAGGGACACATCAGCCTACTCTTCACTTATGGATTCTCTCCGGATGAGTTGCCTACTCCGTAGGCAACGATTCGTTGATTAACATATAATATTTATGAAATACTTTAATTTTTATAATAATTTATAAGAATAAATTTTTATAACACTTACACGTTATCAGAAAATGAAATTCAATGTACAAGGCCGTGAGAGAGGATATGTGGTTCTTGTTGTCTCTGCTTCCTGAGAGATATTCTCATTTTAAAAAGAGTGAGTAAGTTCTTCGGTTTCGACGTTTTGTTCTTGAGCAAGATTCGAACACTCATGCATTTTTGCTCATTTGCGCCATGTCGCTGTTGTCATTTCTTTCTTGAATTTCATAATTTTCTTCTCTGCCGTTCCTCGGATTGGTTGTATTGTTTTTCCTTCTGTCCTTATGCTCTCATCTCATCCCTCCTTGCTCTTGCTTTATACAAGCTTTGATAATACTCCCCTACTCGTTCCATAATAGCCTCATACTCATTTATTTCTTCTCTTTTCTCTCTCTGCAATATCTTACATCTTCTCTTTGTTGCTTTCTCTTAGTAGGACAAAGAAAAACCTGGATGGTGGCTCATCTTCTCTTATCCATTTGGCCCTAGAGCACTTTCTCCACTTCACTGCTTCCAAGTGGTCTAATTTCCTTAGAGAGTTTTTCGCCTCTAGTCATTCCCTTCTGTTCTCTTCAAAGTTCTTCCTTTCTAGTGCTCTTCTACAATCCTAAAAATTCCTTGCTAATACATCTTTTTGAAGCTGCATCTTCTCCCCCTGGTGCTTTTCTTCACATACATCTGCAGAAACATACAGCTGCTAGAACTACAACGGCAGCTAGGCAGTTTCTCGCTCTATGTAGGGCAGAAAAGGAGAGGCGGCAGAGTTCTGCACTTGTACTGCCTTGTACTCGTACCGGCAGTACAATGGCGTCTAAGTGTATACAGTTCATTGCAAACGCCTGCCAACTATTTACAATTGAAGTATCAGACTCAGTCTGCTCCTCTTCTCTTCGAAGGTCCCGCTTCTGTCCTTATTTCTGTGGTGAAGTGTAGAGAAAGATGAGAATTTAAGAAACAACTCAAAGCAGTACAAATGCAAATAGTACCTTCTGCTGCATGCGTCACCGATGTGTCTTGAAGCGAAGCAGTACACAGCAGGATGAAGTCAGGACCCGCACAGTTTCAAAGAGTGGAGCATCGTTCCAAGGCGATCGTGAAGACGGCAACCTTTAGGTTGCCGTTGCAAAGCGAAGAAAGAAAGAAGCAAAGCCCCCGGTCTGACCTGGATCGCGATCGTCGATACAACCTGAAGCAAAGTCGAGAAAAAAATAAACAAAACATTGCAGCAAAGCGAAAAAGGAGCGAAGCAAAGCATTCGTCCACGATCCACCAAAACGAAGAAACATGCAGTGGGCTTCTTGTCCCGCTTCCGCTGACAGCCATCAGCGGAAGACACCTATTGAGAAGCGATAGCATTGCCATCGTTGGCAAGTAAAAATGTAATGAACTGCGACGACCAACTTAACTCGTCGACGCGCAAAGCAAATTTGTAAGTATTGATATCTGCTGCCGAAAAAAAAGTTTTAGTTGTACGCGACACTCCCGTCGCGTTCTTAGCTAGCTGCACTTAGGTTACGGCTACATTTGCGGCAGCCAACAGTCTTTTACCGTTTACGTTCCTCTTCACCCAAGCGCGATGAGGATGATGATTCACCACAATAGAGATAGTAGTCTTGTCTGTAGATAGGAGGGTAATCATTGGGAAGAGAGATTAGCTACATGGTCAAAACCACCGTAGTCCTCGGTGGTTTTGGTTACGAGTTTTCGACCGAGCCGCCCACCAGATAAGGGGTGTCAAAATTGACAATCCAGTTTCAGCCGCAGCAAATGGAATTTTCACCGTCACTTAGTTCCGGCAGAAAGTTCAGCATGTCGAAGGCATCAGTTTATAACATCATTTTGTTGATCACGGTAAAAGTTAAATGATACAACTACTCGCGATGTTGTTAAGAAACTAACTGTCACGGCTGAATTCACGGGAGCCTCATTGGGATTCCTCCCATTCCCGTCCCAACCTAAGCGGTGTGGAAAAAAGTGCATGTTAATCAGTATTTTGATACCTCCTCACTGACTTAACTCGCTTCTGGCTTCCTTAAAAAAAGACACACTTATAACTTACTGACATGGTCACCCTAAAGTTACTGCATTGCTGGAGAAGGGACATCTCCGTGAAGTCATTGTGAAATTTGGCATTAATCGTGGTGTCCAGGCAACTGTAAATGAGATACTATGCCTCGGTTAGATCTGACGTTCACATTGCAGAAACAAACTTTTGAGTGTCAACCGCCATGTTAGTGACGCGCCACGTGATCAGATGATGAAGACCAACTACCTGTTTGAATTCGGGAGCCTGCCTAACATGGCGATATTGCTTGTAGACAAATGGCAAGCGTCATCTGCTCAAACATCAGACTTGTTATTGGATATCCACCTCCTGTCCGCGCAGAAAGGCGGAAGTAAGAAGTTAGTTTGGGTTCAAGATGCCGCCGTAGGCTCCGGAATCTTCATCATGGACATGGGGCGCCGGAGATGGCGATGTCTGAATTGCCCGCAGATTAGAGCGAGACCGCCATGTTTGGCAATGGAGCGCTTCCATCCCGGAAGGGAAAGGAGGCGAAAAGCTCCACTGCGGCCTGTCTAGAGTCGAGATACATTTTCTTGGATATATCTAACGGCTTCGGATCAGGACATGGAAGATCGCACGGCAGAACGGGTCACGGGGCCCCGAAACCAGCGGGGGAGGAGACCGCGCTCTTGCTGAAGACCAACGCTTCAACAATCACGGATCTCAGATCGGACGGCCTTGAGCACCGCCGTTCGTGGGCCATTTGCATATCCGGCTAGAACGGGCGTAACAAGAGCTTGTGGAGGTTTAGGTATCAACTGCCTAAAAGTAAGTCGTAGGGACCGGTGAACTAATAAAGGTGCGCGGAAGACGAAACACCAGTTACCGGGAGTGTAATGGCAATCTATTCTCGAGATGTCACCTGGAAACTACTGTGCAGCCGCGAGCCCCAGTGAAGCTTGCTGGAGATCTTTGGATTGTAATTGGGAAGAAGCTTGAAATTTCATTAGGGAATTGGCGGATTGATGACTAGCATGACCGTGACTCGAGCTTGACAGTAATGACGTTGTCAGGGCTCAAAACTGTTGATGGGTACAAGTAGCACAGTACTGGTGAGGAAATTCGGATTTTAAGTCTGATACCCCCGACACATACCTCGATTGAGAGTTTGTGCCCGAGAGATAAAAGCTTGAGTCAGTCTCCACCGTGCGGTCGGAGAGCAATATGTGATTGAGAGTACAGGGGCGGCACCAGAAGAAAGTCCGTTTGAGCGGAATTGGACGAACACCCCTGGAAGTCGTTAGATTTGCTTGGTGTCAGGCGAGCGAGCCGTCGCAGAGAGGATTAGAATACGCTGAATTTTATGGACGTCACGTGTTGTTGAAAAAACCAGTACTCGTGTACTGTCATCTGCTGCGCTCGATTCCTTCAATTTTGTAGAGTCTAGAAGTCGGTAAGTCACTCTCTTGTGTTCCAGGATTTTGGTTTCTGTGGATATCTTGGTACGGGCCTTCGGGTTACTGAAATATATACCTGCACCTGATTCTTTTGGCCAACTTCTGTATCCTTGCCGCGAGAAGTCTAATCCTTGTGGGGATCTGGTCAGGGGACCAATAGTCTGGTCTCGCCAGTCATCCTTAGTAGGTTTGGAAGTCCTCAAGTAGATCCTTTTCATCCGTTCAACTGGCTGGTTAAACCCTCTCAGTCTTCACTCTTTCTCGATCTTTGCGGTGTAATCCCGTTCGTTAGCCATCTATCCTGCCTTGAAGTCTGAACTCTAATCCTCAACCTTTCTTCTCACTATAATTCTGTTAGATGGACGTTATTGACGATGTATAACTCTTTCGAGGAAGCCAGCCTCGTGCAAAGTGTTGTACGGCGCAATTCGTTGATTGTGAACTGTAGGCGCACTTGGGCTCTCTTGTGAGAATACGGAGATACGCAGTCGGATTCTTAGCTATCAGTGCATCTAGCACGCGTTACTTCAACCAGTCGCTCAATCATGAGTCCAGACCACAGCTTCGTCCGCAGAACGGTACCTGGTGTGCTGCAGCCGCATCATGTCGATCCTAGGGACGACATACCCGGAGTTTTTCAGGTACTGATCAATCTCTGAGCTGGACATTTAGACGTCGTGAAGCGAATGGGTGACTTGCTTTGCTACGTCGTTTCTCTCTTTATTTTTTGTTTCTGACAAGACAAATCCTCATGAATTTCTAGCTAATTTATATCCTCGCATTTGTCAGCCTGCACCTAAGGACAGACTTGTCCAATGCTTCATCGTTAAGGATCCACAGACGCAGGCGTACTGCCTCTTCTTGCAGCTATGCAAACAGCTTTGTAAGTTACCTAATTGATATACTCTGCCGTCATCCCTGGCAACGTCAGAATTACGGTAGATTTGGGATTCTTGATTTCAGGGGAATGTGTATGTTCTTTATGGTAAGAGGACAGAGGAACGTGCTTGTGTCGTATTGGCCTCACTTTTATGAGGCGCAAATCTTGAGAATGGATTTTGACGCTGGGTTAGAATTGTGACTCATTTTGCAGCTACCGTGACGAATCGTGGGAAATTTCTTCTAGCTGCTCGGCCGGTTGTCTCGATGGCGTGTTCGGAATTCATGATTTGCGGTGATTTAGACGATCTTACGGAACAAAGCGAGTTCTATTATGGCAGATTGCGGTACTCTTCGAACTGCTAAGCTCCATTTTTTGGATACTTGTTTGTTAACGATTTATTGTGAACGTACGGGCGACGTAGACTTTTGCTGTATGCGCCGCGTTCTTGACTACCTGGGAGCATGTGACGGTTGTCTACATCTGATGATCTCAGTGGACGATTCAAGCTGAACAAATTGCAGGCTACTTGGCCTCACTCGTTTACACCTGCTTTGTTATTGCAGGTCGAATTTGAGCCGCAATGAATATACCCTTTGGGACTGCCGGGAGGGTACCAGACGGAGAAGTAGGACCAGTTGTTGGCCTCAGTCCTGCGGAGGACTGAGGGCTGGCAGCGTGAAGGTGGCCGACATTGGGTACAACATGACCTTCGGTAAGCCACAAAAATTTGATTGCGTGGTTCATACAGTTAGGTATTACGAGGTTACGAGTGATGTTCCAAACTCCGCGGCCGGCGAGAGCAGCGGGGATGATGCTCCAGGTGCGACGGACATAGTGAATACCAACTACGTGCGTTCGAATGAGCTACTACGAGAGGTGTCAGAAACCCTGGCGAAGTCAATTGCAGCTGGTGCTGGGCAGATGAGCAAACCAGATCTTACCATTGACAAGTTTTTACAGTCCGTAGCAGAGCCTTGGAGTTCGGACGACTCGCTGAAGACGTCCCCCTCTGGTTCGGCATATTCACCGATGAGTTCTCTATCAGTTTCAAATCACGACCGGTCTATCAAGTCTGAAACCTCACCCCGTAGCTCAATACGTAAGAGCTCATTCAAGAATAGTGTAAAGAAGATAGACGAAGCAAAGGTGGGTGATGCAGTTGTCGATGTACCGCTGCAGTTGAAAACGAGGGCGTATTTGTGGGACAAGACTTGCAAGAGATATTACGCTGACTTCAACAACCGCGGAGATATTCCTGGGTCTGCGAAGAACTTCCAGCTAGTCGCTGGTAACCATGCGCAGAGGGAGAATGACAAGATATTGCTGCAATTTGGCCAGGGGGGCCAGGAAATCTTCTTCATGGATTACCGTTATCCGCTAACAGCTTTCGAGGCCTTCGGGATATGTCTCAGTAGAATGTTTTAGTTCCCACAGTACCTTTGAACACCTTGATCCTGATACTTGTGCAGATCGAGTAACCCTTTACATGATTCGGAAAGCATGATAGGGTTCCATTTACACATTTTGTCATACAATTTTGAACCTTGATAATTCTTGCAAGCTGCTGAAGCTGTGTATTGCAAATTTGGTGGTCGTTCATAGCCTCCACCAGCGTCCATCCTCCCTTCCTAAGGCGGAGTACCATACTGCTCTGGAGCCTTTGGTCACCTGGTGCTGCTGGCCGCTCTTTCTTGTCCCAAAGTTCGGCGGCTCATTATGACCACATCCCTGTGCAGTGAGTGAGAACCATTTCAGAGAAGTTGTATATTTACCGCTAGTGAGCTAACTGGACGTCGTTCCTATAGTTGATTCCTACTCTTATGCTATTCTTTATAGCTAGTACAATCCCAATAAAGCCAGTATCAGTTTATGAGAACCTGCAGCTTCATGATCTATTGGTATATCACGTCGTTGGTCATCAGAAATTTGGATGTACGAAACAGTGGGACATTTGGAGACCGGTTTCCAGGCTAAGAGTGGATGCAGTTTGGACCGGCAGAGTAAAGGCTCTGGGGTGGGACTGGAGTTGTGTAGGCAAATTAGCACCGTAATTCTTCCTTACCATCAGGTTGAAATCTTCTGCTTGTTTAATGTACACAGGATGTGGCACTTTTGAAGTGTCGTACAGCTATGAAATCAAGCTACATCAATGTAGATAATTTTTTTGGATTTCTGGCCTCATATTTTGACCAGTTGTCTTGTTGACCCTTCCAAGGACTGGACAGCCACAAAGTTGTTATGAAGTTGAAATATCTGAACGGTTTATAAGTTTGTCATCGTGATATTTTCGCAATTTCTCCAGTTTGTTTCCGTTTAACGTTGAAGAGCTGTTTGGTGAAGTTGAAACGAGTACCTTGGATTTCAGCTGATGGAATTTCGACCAGGAGGAATTATTTGCAGTGAGTCCTGACTTGAAGATACTTGTAAATGTCAATATGGTCTGAACTCAAGTATCACTACTGTGCGGATGTCGTGTTTTTACTACATGTGTGAAGAACCATACTGTCAGAGATATCTCAGTATCATGCCTTGGACTGGACGAATCCAGTCTGCACGCGAAAGACGCAGCCTGAAAATCGTTGGTATATTAATGCGTGTTCGTCGTGTCGAAGCGCTGTTAAGCTCGCCATGGCGGCGTCGGGAGTAGATTGGAGCACCGTGGGAGGTTATTCAGTACGAATACCTTGCGTCATAATAAACTATGTGGAAAACTTGGAA
This sequence comes from Asterella californica, assembly GCA_036924285.1. Lineage (NCBI taxonomy): Eukaryota > Viridiplantae > Streptophyta > Marchantiopsida > Marchantiales > Aytoniaceae > Asterella > Asterella californica. Next base: position 4,691,966 of record JAYKYS010000013.1, read on the forward strand.
ATGTACGAGAAAGGAAAGTGAAGTGGAGTGAAGGAAATGTGGCACACTTTGTGGAGGAATGTTTGTGGAGGAACGTGTAGGACTGGTCAGCCCTTGAGGCAAGATTTGAATGGGCCTGCGATGTCCTCGGAACAGAGCCCTACTAATCGTCTAAGATCTGGAACTTCCCGAACCTCGCGACACAGGAACTAGAACATACACACTGCGTGGAAGTGTTATCGAACGAGCGACAACACTGTAGAAAGCCAACTTCACCTGTCGGGCAGCGGAGGTACTATCGGCACGCAGTGCGGCCACCTGAAAGCAAGGTGGGAAACCGCTGAGCCGTCTAACGTCAACGTGTCCGCTTACATGAGGTTTACAGACGGTCAAACATTTCCACCTGCCGAAGATGGACCGTCTCCTACAAACCGGAAGGTTTAACTCCAGTCATAACTCTAGGCTACCCCATCCGCCTGTAGCCCGGGCGCCGTGGGGTCGAGTCCTCCTGGCGGGGGGACTCATGCTATGCAAGGGCAGCAGCATACGGCTGCAGAAAGCCCCACAGCGAAAAGAGGCCTAAAAAAAACCACAAAAAGAAAGAAATTACAACTCCAGTCATGACTCATGAGAAGTACTTGACCGACAGTGAACCCACGTGGTGGCACCGTGGTGCATCGCATATACAGCGTTCTTAGTTCCGCGCGGGCCTTGCAGGTTCTGTGCCCGCCGAGAAGGAAACCACTAACATCGCATGTTCGCTGGTTTCATCAGCTCTTCATCGCTGGTTTCTTCAGCTCATCATCATCATCACCCTCGGAACAGCTCTACCAGCAAAGTAGAGCTGTTCCGAGGACATCGCAGGGAGTGGGGACTCACGATGGGCTGCTTCCTTACCATCAACAGCAGATGAATGATGGCGGATTCACTGCTGAAACGGTAGATTCACCAGGTACTCCTAAATACGATGCCACTACCTAGAGAGTCCCGTCAGATGCCAGCTCATGCCAATGTCATCATGACATTGAATTGCTGTAACTACAGTTTTCTCTATGGACTATATCCCACCATAGCCGAATGAATGACCATTCTCCCTGCTATAAAGCTGAAATGGCTTCTCGGTTCACATCCATTGCCAATAAAGAGAAAGGACACCATTCGTATTGTATTCTACAGGGGCTTGCAGTTGGTTGGGCTCGGGCCATATGAAACCAAGCGTCAAGTAGGGAGCTCGTTTGGTAGGTGGTATATTGGGGATAGAGATTACCTCTAGAGAAAAGAGACTTCCATACTGCAGAATGACTTCAATGATTAAGAAACACATAAGCAGTGTAATGCGTTTTCCTTGTCTGATCGATGAGACTATTCAGTCAGGGTATGGTGCACTTTCTCAAACAAGATTCACTTACATTCATCTGTTGTCATTCGGGTGAGCACGCCGGAAATCGTTTCTGTTCTGCGCAAAACGTAGAAGCTCGATCGGACACTACTTATATGTATTTGGATGAATAATGTCCTTGTAACGCATCTGAGAACCAAAGTGATATGATGCTGAAATTCTTTCTTGTATAAGAGGTTTTGTTTGCAGCATAAACTGTTGTAATGATAGTGGAATGGGTCTGAGATTCCTAAGCCTCTCAGTCTGCCACTGACCAGTTGCTACGGTACGTACGCCTTGTGAATGGTGTGGTCCATGGACAGCGCCCAAAGTGAGGTCGGCTGGTGACGCCTTTGTAATGGACAGAACCCTAGTGGGAGACATGTGGGCACCACTCGGGTTAGCAATTTGACTCTTGATGTCAAAAAAGGTGGTTCCAGTGGCATGCCTATTCAGGTATATCCCGGTATATCCAGGCATATTCAGCAGGCGGTTTGTCTTCAGAGGAACAGCGTACAATCTTCCCGCCGAATCAAGCTTGTCCGCGGAGGACACATGAAGTCAAGAACGAGTATGAAGAAATGGATTATGAAGAAATCCAGACCCGGAGGTACCTGAGGTGACAGTGAGGTAACTGAGGTGACAGTGTATGGCCAACTTGCCCTGGGGACGGAAAGACGTATACAGTTCAGCTTACGCAATCTGACGGCAGAATCTTCTGAGGTCAACAAATGATCTCCGTGCAATATGACTCGATTCTTCGGTGCTACAGCACTAAATATCAAGCCGTCTACTTGAAAGTGATGTCCAAGTCTACCGAATTTCGTCATGGAAACCTCCTCACCATGGTCCTCCCATCAACTCCGTGATCTGGATAAAGGACCAATACGCTGCTACGATCCAACTTTTGTTTTCTCGTAAGCTTCAAGCTGATTTGAAGCTACTCTGCACAGAAGATTAGGCTCAGCGCTGCATGTCTAAGTAGGTGTATTCCACTGGGATCTATTAGGTCAGTGAGCGTTAGTTATAATGACGGAAGTATTACCAAATGGTGCATGTAGTAACGGAGATATTACGGCTACTATTCAAGTCTATGGTTTTTCTTTTATTTGCAGCTCCTTTACTGATATACAAAACTCGATGCAGGGAGCTTTTCACCCTAGATCCTTAAATACTTGCCAATCTTTTGGAAATCTCTACCTACCAAACAAGAAATGGCTTTGTTTAAACTTTAAGATACTTGCCATCCTACATTGCGGTTTTGCAGTATGACGATGATGACAATGAGAATCTAATCATTAGCAGCTGCAGCTTACTCGTCCACAAAAGACTAGATAGCAGGTTCAGTACTAAGTGGATGTTATGTTGGATTGCAGCTTACATTTTGCAACGGCATAAGACATTCCAAAAAGCCAGATAGTACGCTGTGCTAATGATATTCCACTTACTCCGAGAAGCGTTAAGACTCAAGAGTTGTCACGTGAAAATCAGAAGCAGCAATGAAAATATCATGACAACTCAGTTTTATCGGTTACTTACTACCTTTTCATACATTTGAAATTCTGGAGCATCTAGGATGTGCCCTTTTCTACCATTTTCGTCTCAGTCCTGTGCTTCAAAGACGAAGCACAGGACTGAGACGAAGGCAAGCACAGAAGTAAAGTCCTTGAGCGCCACTACAAATTCTGATTAACGTGATATCACATAGTATGTTGATGTCACGTTTTCTTTCTTTCTTTTGTTCCACGATGACACACGCAGGTGTAAGCCGTCAAACGAGGGAGAGAGGACGAACCCTTGCCAAGAAACGCAACGCGCCGCTCCTCTCTTTCACCTTCTGGGATCAAATGTCGTGGCGTAAAGGGTCTTTAAACGCGACCAGGACAAGGTGCGGTCACATCTTCTTGTTTCGCTAAGTAACTATTACTTGTTCACTACTGTGCCTTATTCCTCTATCCATGTTTAAGTGGTTTCCGGCCAATATGTCAAATAGTTACTCTTTCCAGTCCCTTCAGACCGTAGTTCTCGCTCATGAAGCATCATTTTACGTCAGGGCTTGGTTCCGCATGCACGTCATGGAACTTGGTTGCGTATTACACATGTACTCTACAAGCAGTCTCAGTCCTCACAAGAAATCAGAATTTACTGCTTAAGACTAGATTCCTCTCATTTTCATTTATCAATCAGCCAAGTGCAATTTAGTGAGTCTACCCGCTTACACACGGCTGTAGACTCACACACGGCCCTGTAACCGTAACGTTCCTCCCTACTGTCGTCTTCCACATCTGAGGAGCAAAACCAGAGAGTACAGGGCGTGTTCGTTGAATTACGACTGAACATGTCTTTCTTCCAAGTCTAACCTCTGTAAGACTAACAGCAGCATGCAGTTTATGTGGTATAATGTTCTAGAGGATATAATATATATATGCAGTGCTGGAGTAGTAGAGGAAAGTATGAGTGGTGGGCGATACCTACGAGGCCTTGGTAATAATATACCCAGCGCGTGATACATTAGTTGGAACTTGAGGGAGAGACCTGGTTCAGAGAGAGCTGAACCAGGTCTCTCTGAACCGGTTCACTTGAGACTGACGAATATAGTCCCACCTCCAGCTTGAGGAAGTTGACTCAGAGAATGAGGTGTTTGACTCCGTTGTGGGATTAGTCTATTGTAACTAAAGATGTTGGAATTAGGTTTTCTAAGTGTAAAGTTCAGTCCAGCTTGGTCATCGAAGAGAAATCTGCTGCACTGAGCAACATGTGCTGAGTATATGGCACTCAGCACATGTTCCTCAGAAGCAATATGGCTTCACCAATTCTAGCTGATATAGGATTAGTTGAGAATGAGTTATGATAACTAGAGTGCAATATCACTCAATAAAAATGCCCAAGTTCAACGACGAAACATATAGATATTCGGAACCACTTCATTAAGGACCAAGTTATATATTGAAGTGAAGTAATGCTCTACTCAGGAAATGATAATGGATTTCTTAACTAATGGCTTATATGTTCCAAAGTTAGACTACTTCCTATGAAGACTAGGATTAAATAATTAGTCTGCAACAACTAGTCGTTGAATGAGAGTGTTGGAATTAGACTGTCTAAGTGTGAACTTCAGTATAGCAACTAGATGAGGATATTTGGGTTCGTGCACTTTGGTAGGACTAGTGTACTTTTGTACCAAAGTATAAATACTTGACCTATGGATCTCTTATCTCATTATTATTTAATAAATAATTAACTTACACATACTTGCACTCTCTTGCATCGGTTCTCCCTCTCCTTTTCTTATAAAAGGTTTACAGAAGTCTCATATGAGAAGACATTCTATTGTGTAGCTTCTCATTGTGCATGGTCCTACAATGTCCATATGTTACATCCGTTTGGTAGGTCTAGTCTGCTCTTGTATCAAAATATAAATACCTGACCTATGGAACTCCTACCTCATTATTATTCAATAAATAATTAGCTTACACACTTGTTCTCTCTTGCATCGATTTTCACTGTCCTTTTCGTATAAAAAGTGTATAGAAGTCGCATATTAGGGGACATTCTATTGTGTAACTTCTCACTGTGCATGGTCCTACAATGTCCATATGTTACATCTGTTCCTCAGAAACTTTTTCTCTGAATTTCCTGTCACCGTATACGTAGGTAACATTACCTTCCTGTAACCGTAGGTAACATTAATTCATTCCAGTGCATACTTCTGCACAAACGAGTGATTACAATTGACATTGTCACGACTCTCCACCCGAATGTTCCACGAGCAACTTTGAAGCTTGCCTGCGGAAGTACGAAGATTCATAGTACCACAGTTGTTATAGACTGGATGAATCTAGTCCTAATTGTCATTGTCAAATCTTGCCATGACTGTAAGTGGCTGCAGTCATGCGACTTGGGATACCTCTAACAGTACAACTTCTAGGTCTTAACTGGAGTCCCTGGATAAAGAAAGAAAACTTATATCGTGGCCACAACCGGAGGATATCAGCTGGAGATCCTCAGTCCGTAGGAGTTGAAACTCCTTGGAGTATTATATACAAAGTACTGTGTACCTAAACTTGAATGGGGTCGTAAAATCATCTCGAATTGAGGCTGAATTCAAGCCTCAGCTCAAAGCCTAGACTTCTGAATCAGCTTGCATCCTTCCCAAGGCCCCACCAAGTTGACTTTGGTGAATCTTCGGGTCATAAATCCACTTGGACTTGGACAGAAGGTTTGGTTTCACTGATACAAGCAATAGACCCATATCCATAAGTCAATATCAGTAGCACGTTCACCTAACTGAGACGACGTTTGGAATGGGGTCCAACTAGGTCCCACAGACTTCTAAGCATATCGACCCACCCTGGTTAGCTCTACAGAAACTTTCTTGTTTGTAAAACGAGCTCGGTTCATGTTTGCTAGCATCATGCTACTTTGTGTGCACCCCATTCAGATGACTTAATAACCTATTAGATTCCGTAAGATTGATGAAAACGTTCCACTAATTACTCGAATGCATCTTGAAGCTCTAAGAATATTCACGTGCGTCTCTGAATGAGTCAAAGTGTGGGCTAGGGCATCCCCGGCGTCAGAAACTGTTTTCTGCGATGCATCTAGACTGAACCCACATGGTCATAATGTGAATCGGGGTCGTTTGGTAGGAATCACGCCAATATGCCTCATTCTGAGGCCCCGTAGTTGATAAGATGTGATTTGAGAATGGCGTGGAGGAGGGGCCAAATGCTTCCGCGTCCTCCACAATATACGTATATGACCAGGACCCTAGTCGTATACGTATATTGTGACACTTGCATAGAATTCGATGTCTGTCCAAATCCAGACAATCTCTCGTCTATTGGTTGTGACTATTTTCTTGTCTCACGTTGGCGTACACCGCCCTGTTGCTGTTCCTCTTCTATATTGTCTGTCCCTCGTCTGTCCTCAAAAGTATAATCCTGGCTCATTACCTTTCATACTTTTCTGGTACTCTTTGGGACTTACCCGGCGATATGGATATAGGTGTGTACTTCTCATCCTTCACAGTTGGCATTGACAAAACCCTGCCATTAGGCTCCGCACAAATCTGATGGTACATATATAATTTGTCGGTTTCGCTTGTACAGAGTGATATGTCTCCTTAGTACCTGAATTGCCCTCACAACTGAGTAGTCATGGCACTGATGTGCTCATGTTTTATAAAGGGAAACAGCTACTTGTAGTTGGCTTGAGCTTCTTGAGTTACAAAGGATCTCTACCTTCTCACTGAACATGCTTTCTTTTATATTTTTATTTGATCAGTTTTTGTCGTGGACAGTGTCTTTCCAACGATTACATCACCCTTTGTCATGCCCCGGCTACGAGGTTGCAGGTCCGACTATGTAGAACCCCCCTCCAGGAGCTTTCAAACACAGAGAGTGACCATTCATAAATGTCTGTTATTATTACACAATCTCAGTGTGCGGCATGCAAAGAGTTATAGGATGCCCTACCATGAGAACTATGGTCTTACTGAATTTAGAGGAAACTTGAACAACGAAGCAGACGACAAACACAAAGCAACTCTGCCACAGACTTGCTTGGTGTTGTTGATAGTCAGGGGACTCCAAAGGACTCACCGCCGATCGCTTCTTCACCAGCATTCTCACGTTTTTGTGTTATTCCGCCAACTTTTTTCTCATGCATGTGACGCATCCTCGTTCCTCACAGAGTGGGGGATGCACTTACTTCGACTACGGAATTCGGGGTAGTTTGTACCTCAGAATTTGCCTCAGTACTGCTGTATCAACCATCCTCGGAGACGAGTGATCACCCAGAAGGATAGGCCTCTCAGTCAGTCTTCACGAATGAGCAATCGCAACTTCTGCTGGAGAAATATATTTGAAGATATATTTTCCGCTCAAGATGTTACCCTGAGAATCTTTGTCGAGTGCATGAGTGGTAGTGAAGGGCAGTCTGCTCCAGGAAAAGGAAGGCCAGGAAGGTCCTACTATCATTATGATAGGCGAACTGAGTATGTTAACGTCGCTCGATATATTCGCAGGACTTTCGCTGTTTTCTTACTAAGAAATCTCCCTTCCATTTTAAACTTGACCGGTTCCATTTCAGGTCACCTGCAGTCTTGAGTTATTTTGGAAACAAGAAACATGCATTCTCCTGAGCCAGCATCAGGTGCATCGATATCGATCGTAAAAGTTGGTTCGAAGTCATATATCTAAATGTCATGTAAGCACTTTCGGTGCCCGCGTGAATGATGATGTGCGGAAGGAAACATAGAGGAGTGGCCACATAAAATAGCAGGCTGTTCGTTATCTCTCGTTACTTTCATGAGCTACTGGCAGATATGTACCATGGTTTCCAACAACCTGAACTTTCATGAACTGTTGATTCATGTCATGATAGTCCCCTGACCAAAAGAAAATTATGTCCAGAGCTTACTGAGATTGCTTCTGCAGGACTGCTAAGTTCTCCATTCCAACAGTTCAGATTTCACTTCAGAGTTAGACAATGGCCGATCATCTCCTTTGGATTTTGGCCCCTGAGATGACCGAAATTACAACACACTGCCAGTCTGAGAGACTCCTGAATCACTACAATGTGATGAAGGCTCTTTCTGGAATTTCAAAGTGAAAGAACATAAGTTCTTTGTGTGAGAAGAGTGAACTGCATTATTTCCTATCTACTTACCTGTAGCGTCGTGTCCAGACGGACACATCGGTTCAAGACTAGACACATATAAACAAAGTATAACACGATATACATTCAAATACAGCTCTCTGGTAGCTATTTTCCTCGTGGGAGCCTTAGGAGGTTTTTGGTTGTCATTGGTGTCTCACTTACTTGGGATTGGATGGAGTAGCAGCAGCCGAGGGTGGATTCAGGTCTTGTGTGATCAGGTGCTGATTGATCATCTGATTACGTCTCGAGATCATCTTGAGACGGATGGTTTAACAGAGAGGGTTGTTTAGACGTTGAAGAGAGAATTGTGCAAGTATGACTTGCAGAATGATCACTTGGGAGACTGAGATTTGTAGTTACCATGGTTGACTATGGATTATCGCTTTAGCCGACAAGCGTCTTTGACTTCTTTCTCACCGTATTTTCTACTATATGATTAAGATCAATATCTATCTTCGGTCATTCGTTGTGATTCTGCTGAGGTGCTTAACCTTGATGTGTGAATGAGAGCATGTCTCAACGAGCTGAGATATTTTGAAGAATCATGTCTATGACTTTTGAGAACTTAGCGATTGCTCATCATAGAGACATGTTGCGATATGTGACTATTCGAGGAGGAGATTATCGACCGTCGATTCACATATTCGTCCTGATGATTATATTTATCTGCAGCAGATTGCACCGATGACGTTAGATGTGATCGTAGAGCACATCATTTTACGAGTGCACGAGGTGTTACTTTCTGGAGTGCTCATGCTAGAGGACCATGATGGTGTTTTTTAAAAGTACCATGTGTGTAATTGCGCACAATGTCATCTTCCAAACATCGATGGTATTGTTGACCCAAGCTTAGCGGTTGTACGCGCACGGTTTTGAGGTGTATGTTGGATGGGTCTCCTGATGGAGCAAACCGGATGTTGGTGTGTGATAGTTGTTCGAGAGGTTGGCACATGTCGTGTTTGACTCCATCTCTCACTGTCGTTCCTACTGAACGGTGTCGGAGTGTAATCCGTCTACCTAGAAAAGCGCCGGGCTTCTGGCTGTGGTTGTTCACTCAAGAGGTTGGCTTTCAGGTTACAACAGAGGCTATAAACACTCACACAGATGTGTAAGATCTAGTAATATACCCAGAAGGCGAAATTCAGGTCTAGCTGGCAGTAATAGGATCCGGCGGCGAACTTTGACACTCACGGAGAAGAAAACTATGAAGGTTTAGACCTCTAAACTTCCCCTGCATGCAAATGAGGTACTACTGAACTCACAGACGAATTTCAGCCTGAGATCAAATTCTGACACGGAGATATGAACAGAAAAGTTTTGAGCAAGAAAACTACGGCAATTTCTGGTACCTAGCTGGCTATTTCAACCTATAACAGGATTTTGGCTCGATCAGTTTCAAAGTTTCTTACAGGATTTGCAGTCTACAGGGTACTGAACATCCCTGTGAAGTTGGGACTCCTGAATGTACACAGAACTGCAGATCTCCTCCTCTGAAGTCGCTGCTCTAGATTAAGAGCTTTTCAGACCCCCTCAGCTTCAGCGGCCGCCCTGAATTACTCAGTTGCTCAATCGATATGAAACTTTTTGTGAAATCGTAGCCCTGCTGGCAGAGAACACAACCTCGAAGTTTTGAAGCAATTTCCTCAAATCTGCTGCGAGTGACACTGAAAACCCTAAATCCAACAAAAGTGATTCAATTCTAGCACAATCCGAACTTCAATTGCTCATAACTCCATCTTTATTGACTCAAATCGATCGAAATTTTCACTGGAAGTGCTTGGCATGACGAGCCCTCTCTCCCTGTGCTCTCAGATTTCGAAGATCCCTCACCAAATGCTCGAACTCCACTCTAGAGCTCTGTTTCTAAATTTAGAATTTAACAAAAGACAAAAACAGACCAATGGGAGTTCATAGCTCCACTTGGTTGTCCTTTAGTACCCTAAACCACGTGGTAACTTAGTTTTACTCATAGGCTACCACGTCAAGCCCCCTAGAGTGCCAGCGTAAAACTTAAATTACTTAAAACGACACGCAACCCTGAAAAATAACTTAAATCAGCTAGAAATCGTGCATGGGCGACACGCAAATACAACCCATGAGCTTAAGCCCTATCAACATGGTAATCAACCTACTAAGACTCAAAATAATGTTAACACCGTATGCAAAGGTGTCAAACATATACATAAACGACTAGAAGTAATATAAGCTAACTTCTAGAACTACTAAACTCAAGCGTCGGAGTAGAAATATAACATGTAGTCGCCAAGTAGCGCGACATCCACCCCCTCTGAACCTGCACATCCTCCGGTATGTGCCATCCAGATCAAGACTCTTCAGCTTCGGCTTCAAACTCATCTTCAACCTGCATTGAGTCTTCAGCTTCATCCTCAGTAAACTCTGCAATGTTCTGGTCCTCCCCTCTCCTTCTAAAGAGCTTGATTCTCTTCCCTGCGACTGGTATCTTGAGCACTGCACCATCTAACTCTCTCAAAGAGTATGTGGCATTATCATAAACTTCTAACACCACATAAGGTCCGAACCATCTCTTGGAAAACTTTCTGATAGCGCTATGCTGATTATCAAGACTACTATCATAGACTAACACCCAATCACCTTCCTTAACTGGTTTGGGTCGTAATCTATGCGTTCTATCAAATCTGCCTTTGTTTCTCTCTCTAGCAGTCTTCAACCTTTCCACAGTGCCAACGCTACGGCAAACTTAAGTCTTGATCAAGACTTAGTCTTGATTTAGATGCTTATCCAAACCAGCTCGCTTCCTTTGAGTGTGCTTCGTCCCTCCTCTTGACAACATCCTAGGCATCTGATCAGAACTAGTCATAGCCATGCACTACCAATACACTTAGACAAAATTTCAAGAAACAAAGTCTTTATTTTCAATTACAAGACAAAGCTACAAAGTCCATCGGTCCAAATCGCCTCAAGTTGCTACTCGTATGGTTCGTCATTTCTTCACTCCTCGCTGGAAGGAGATGTCCTCATCTTGCTAACGCCCTTGTTGTCCTTGTCTCCATTTGAATAGATCCAATACTTCACTTGCATGTGTTAGCTCCTCCTCGGGCACCCAAGTTGCTTCCTTCAAATGATAACCACGTCATTTGACCAAGTACTCCATCCGGTTAGACTTGCGCCGCGATCGCAAAATGATCTCTATCTCATATTCTGCTTCGCCTTGCACGACTTCAGATTGAAGCCTGGAAGATCTAATGTATAGACATCTTCATGCGGATTCTTGACAATGACAAAATGTCCCACGAACTTCGATGAAAACTTCACCGATATTCCCTTTGGAAGTGTGAAGTTTTTCGTACTTAACCATACTTCTTCGCCCACTTGAAACTTCACTTGCCGTCGATGCTTGTTTACCTGCTTCGTGTATTGTTGCTGCGCCTTCACGAGGTTCTTCTTAACTTGCTCCTCGCGCCGCTGCATTACCGCCAACAACTCTTCAGCTGATGTTTGCCGTGTTCTTGGTCGTGCCGATGTAGAACTCCCTGCAAGAATCAAGTCAAGAGGCCCTTCAGACTCACGTCCGTAAGCCAGCAAGAAAGGCGATTCGCCGGTTGCTGAATGCTTCGTGGAATTGTAGCAGTACTCCTCAATCGGCATCACAGGTTTTTGCCCTAGTATCAACTCTGCTGGCATGTAACCTGTAACGGTACTATGAGTTGTACGATCTGCCCATAAAGCAAATGGTAGCAGTCTAGGTCATTCACGGATCTTACCCTTGCAAGCTTTTACCAAAGCTTTGATGATTGGCGGATGACCTCGTTCGCTCTTGCCATTCCCTTCAGGATTGTAAGTAGTGGTTAATGCCAACTTGATTCCCAATCGCTTGAAGAACTCAACTGCTTCTTGTGAATCCAGCTCACCCCTATCTGCAGTGATCTTTCCCACACACTCATACCTACAAATAGCATCTTCAAGTAGAAAGTGGCAGACACTGGCAGTGGTCTTTGTCCTCAGGGCACGGCCTTCGACTTGGTTAGATAGATCTTCTCTAGCCAAGACTAGATACCTCATTTGTCCAATTCCAAATGGCATAGTTACTAGATCAACTACCCATTTGTAATGAATGGCTAAAGGATAAGTAGGATGCAATCCATCACGATGACGTACGTTGGAATACATTTGGCAAGGTATACAGGATGAAACAAACTGCACTACATCCTTATACATACCCTTCCACCAATACTTCTCCTTTATCTTGGCAAATGTAGCCCAAACTCCTCTATGACCGGCCCATAGACTCTCATGGAACTCCTTGATCAGTTTCTGCTGCAATTCTAGGTCACATACCACCCGCTGTGGTACACCTCCCTGTAGCTTAGGGCGCTTCCATAGATGTCCTCCATATAAAAAGTACCCATAAGCTGTTTTACGGATCCTCTTGAAATCTGCATCTAACCAGCCTTCTTGCCTTTCCAATGAACTCAAATAGCGCCCAAGATCCAACCACTCGCCATCATACATAGTTTCCTCAAATAACTCCAATGGAGCTGCAAAACAGCTTCTATCTTCTGTAGCAAGAACACTAGAATAGAACTCTGTTCCCACATCCTCCTGGTCATCTATCATTTCCTTCTCATCGTAGTACCTAGCCCTTGATAACATATCTGCCACAGGATTGTCTTTTCCTGCAATATGTCTAAACTCTGGGTTCAAGGACTTGATATATGCTATCCACCTCAACATAGCAATGTCTGGAGTTGTACAGCTAGTAATCATTCCTAGGAGAGGTAAGCAATCTGTCTCCACAACCACAGGTGCTCCTATCAAGTATTCCTTGTCACTCTTCATCGCAGTAACTACTCCTCATAGTTCTCTCTTGACCTGAGGGTAGTCTCTCTGCCGTGAACTTAATACCTTAGCACCAAAACGCACCACATATCTGTTTCCATCCTGATCATCTTGTCCTATAGTCCATCCAATGCCAATAGGACTAGTATCTACAGTAAGGATAACGGATCTGCCCAACTCATATGTTACCTTTCGTAGAGTTGGTGGTGAAGACAACAGATCCTTCAACTTCTTCATAGACTCGCTTTGCTCCTCTTGCCATTGAAATCTTTGCCCCTTCCTCAGCAGCTTGTACAACGGATCTGCTACATGAGCAAAGTGTGGAATCCATATATGGTAAAACACACATGCACCTAGAAACCTTCTCACCTCAGTAACCGATCCACACGTCTCCCTCATTCTTCGAATGGCATCAACCTTGTTTGGACAAGGTTTCCGACCATAAGATCCACATAGGTGCCCCACTATTAACACTTCCTGTTCTCCAAATACAGACTTTGCTCCTGATAAAGTCAAATGAACCTCCTCCAATCGACTCAATATCTTATCGCAGTCAGCTATGTGATCTGCAACAAACTTACGGCACCCCCTCTGATCCTTTACCTCATTCTTCGCCTCCTCAGCACACCCTTTGATCGGCACATCATCAAGGAATAGCATAGTTTTTTCAGGAATGAAATCTCTCAAAACTTTATTCATGCCATTCATCATATGTGCTACAGAATTGGTAGCACCTTGTGGCAAGGTGCACATCCTTAGTAACCCCAAAGGTGTCCTCATTGTAGTCAAGTCTCTACTCTCAGAGGATAACTGAAACTGATCATAACCTGAATATAAGTCTCTCATTGAATAGATAGCACGACCAGCAAAAGCCTCTGCAAACTCGTCTACAATAGGTCCTATACCCATATTCCTGATAGTCACCTTGTTAACTGGCTGCATATCTTGGATAAATCTCAAAGCTCCACTCTTCTTCGGAACAGTAAACCATCTGCTAGAGTAGGGAGCTATAGATGGTTCCAAGATACCCATCCTAATCCTCTCATTGAGCAAGTCTATCAGCTTTGGTAGATGAACTCTAGGTACAAGGATAGGACGTAGATTCCAAGGCACATGCTGTATAGTAAAGATTACCATAGGTGCAACTACACTTGGATCTACACATCCTACTTCATGTGACTCAAACACAAACGCCTTACCATGCCTAGATAGCATCTCTTTGAAGCTCTTCTTCTCTTGCTCAGTAAGAAATCCATCACCTCCAATCCTCAGCTCCTTCAGTGTTGTTTCTGTGAACTGATGCCCAATTCTTCTCGGTCCTCTGAGCGTCGGTTCTCGTGCAGCTTGCTCCATCTTCTGATTGTAATCGAGTGGCAAAGACAAAGCCACTGGTTTGACTTTCTTTGCCACTGACTTGTACTTGGTCTCCACATACACTTCTTGTCGATCTATAAATTTATCAATTACATCATAAAGCTCCTTGGAGCTCACTCTCACCACTCTATCTACATCATCTATAGAACTTTCTACTATAGATTTCAACTCCCCTATAGTGTCTACCAAATACTGCTCTTCAAACACTCCAGATATGTATTCATCTCCTGCTAACTCTCCACTATCCCACAAAGACTGCTGTACATACTTCACATGTTGCCTCTCAAACCTCTTCAGATTCTCAACCTTCCTATAACATACTGATCCACATGACGTCAATCCCAAGAAGCTAGTGGATAAAGCTTCCTGCTTTACTGGATCAGGCGAGAATCCTATCTCTACTGTACCATTGAAGTCTCGCTCTTCAATGGTACTCTGCCAAAACCCCTAGACTCTCTAAACTCCTGAGTAATCTTAGGTAGTGGACGATCTCTCAAGCTATCACGATTCCTCTCATGTTCTGCAGCAACGGTCAAAAACTGAACAGCTCTTTTGCCATCTCTACTACGTATCCTAGCATAGGCTGAACCATCATCCATAACTCGTATCTCCATTCTAACAGCAGTAATGTAAGGCTGCCCTAGAATGATAGGATAAGTTGACATGTCTTGCACAAAGAAATTCTGTACATCACTGATGTCACCCACAGTTACCTTGATGTTGGGACAAGCACCATAGAGTTCTCCCCTCTGGTTGTTGGCAGCACGGATAAGCCATCCATGGTCGGTGTCTATGGGCCACCTTCCACGTTTGTACAGCTCCTTAGACATCAGATTAATCTCTGAGCCGTGATCAATCAATGCCACCACAGGTTCCTCTAGATCTCCCAGCTTCACTAAGGTCTCTGTGGTTGCTCTCGCCCAATGGTTGTGAGAATAATGGCTCTTCTGCGATGCTTCCACCTCATCTTCAAACCTCACGTGCTGATCTGATCTTCCCTCTGATACTTGAGAGCAATAACCAGCAATCTCATCTTCCTCATCTTCCGACAGTTTGGTCCCTAAAGCGTTAAGCGTAGCTGCTTCATCCAAAATCTGACGTTTCCTCTTGATGATATCTATAATAACCTCATGGAACTCACGCTTTGCTATCCCAAGAATCTCACCCAAAGTAAACTCAACCTTCCCATTCAAGATACGATTCTCTAACACCTGCTTCAAGTCTGTAGCAATCTCAATGTCAGACTGAAGTTTGTATGCAGGCATCTTACCCTTCTCCTTGCTTCTCTCCTTCTCCTTTGGTGTTGTAGGTGGTAGATCCTCCACAGTTTCCTCCCGAGTAGGTGTTGTCTCCTGCCTTGTCTCTGGTCTAGCCCTTTCACTCCTTGTAGCAGGTCGTTTGACTATAGAAGCCTCACCTGCATCCTCCCTTCTGCGTTTTTCTTCTAGTACAGCTTCATGCTGACTTCTTGCAACATAAGCATGCACTGACATAGTATCCACAGGGTCATTCCATCCTGTAGTCTCTCTAATTGAGTTGTCAACCCTTCGTAACACATCCTTGTCTAGCTCTGTTCTAGCTACGGACCGCACTACATCTGACCACAACCCAGTAGTCCCTTTCTCTCTCTCCATCTCCACTTTCACTCCACAGGTAGCAGCATTCACAAGAGAGACAGCATGTGATGCTGATATTTCATTCACAAGTCTCTTCATACCACCCTTGCCAAAGTTGGTTCCCAACATCATCCTAGTCTCTCTCAAATGGATCTTACCATCTTTGAGGAAGATAAGATCCTTCCTCAATGCATCTGAAAACTCTCCACAATCTCTTCTTACATGATCTAGGCTATCGCACCATATACAACGATGAACAAAGCCTTCTCTCATCTGAGGCCTCTGCATAGCAGGCTGTACATTCTGCTCCTTCTCTTCTAACCTAGTGAGCTTAAGCTTAAGCTCCTTCATACCCTTAATCAACTCATCAAGCGGTGAGTCTTCCTCTCTAGCAATTACCAAAGCGGGCTTAGTAGGCAACTGCTTGACAGGAATTATCAAAGGTGCTGCTTCACTTACCACCACCTTGTCCCTTCTTCTATGTCTCTTGGTTAGCAAAGAAACAGCCTCTTCAACCTCCTTCCAGTCAGTCTTCAATCCTCTCTCCTCACTCTTGTCTTCCAGCAACAGCTCAAGCTTCTCCTGAATAGTCTCGTCCGCTGCTTGTAGGAAAAGCTCGGTCTTCTTCACCTCTAGTGTAAGCTTTTCTGTCTTAGAAAGCTGAGCATACTGACGATCAAACTCCCTTAACAGCTCATTTACAAACAAACCTTTGTTAGGCTTCACCACCCACTCCAAGAACATTCTCTTGGTCACCCTCTCTGAATCTTCAGTGTAGTACTCCTCCTTCAGAGCTCGCATAAAGCTCTCCCAACTCTGTCCTCGCTGCTGCTTGAGCTCCTTCACACGCCCACGAATCTCAGGGACAACAGCAAGCTCAAAGTTCTCCACCATCTCCTTCTCAGGCACCTTGTTCACCTCCATCTCCCTAGCATAGTATCGCACATACTTGGAAATATCTGTCCCCTTGAACTGATCCATCTGATGCACCACAGATTGCAACGCCTTGGTTGCTAATACCTCCTTCCTCTCTGTGCTCTGCTGTTGCTGCATAAACATGGAAAAAGCTTGGAACATCTTCATCGTAGCAGCATCAAGCTGAACAGGTTGCTGAGCAGCAGTAGCACCTCCACTTGATGATCCTTGGTTGGCCATGATATCTGATCCTGTAACACTCTCAAGAAAACTCCCACCCTAGGTGTTTCACGTCGAGTTCACCAAAAAGAGAGTATGTCGGAGTGTAATCCGTCTATCTAGGAAAGCGTCGGGCTTTTGGCTGTGGTTGTTCACTCAAGAGGTTGGCTTTCAGGTTACAACAGAGGCTATAAACACTCACACAAATGTGTAAGATCTAGTAATATACCCAGAAGGCGAAATTCAGGTCTAGCTGGCAGTAATAGGATCCGGCGGCGAACTTTGACACTCACGGAGAAGAAAACTATGAAGGTTTAGACCTCTAAACTTCCCCTGCATGCAAATGAGGTACTACTGAACTCACAGACGAAATTTCAGCCTGAGATCAAATTCTGACACGGAGATATGAACAGAAAAGTTTTGAGCAAGAAAACTACGGCAATTTCTGGTACCTAGCTGGCTATTTCAACCTATAACAGGATTTTGGCTTGATCAATTTCAAAGTTTCTTACAGGATTTGCAGTCTACAGGGTACTGAACATCCCTGTGAAGTTGGGACTCCTGAATGTACACAGAACTGCAGATTTCCTCCTCTGAAGTCGCTGCTCTAGATTAAGAGCTTTTCAGACCCCCTCAGCTTCAGCGGCCGCCCTGAATTACTCAGTTGCTCAATCGATATGAAACTTTTTGTGAAATCGTAGCCCTGCTGGCGGAGAACACAACCTCGAAGTTTTGAAGCAATTTCCTCAAATCTGCTGCGAGTGACACTGAAAACCCTAAATCCAACAAAAGTGATTCAATTCTAGCACAATCCGAACTTCAATTGCTCATAACTCCGTCTTTATTGACTCAAATCGATCGAAATTTTCACTGGAAGTGCTTGGCATGACGAGCCCTCTCTCCCTGTGCTCTCAGATTTCGAAGATCCCTCACCAAATGCTCGAACTCCACTCTAGAGCTCTGTTTCTAAATTTAGAATTTAACAAAAGACAAAAATGGACCAATGGGAGTTCATAGCTCCACTTGGTTGTCCTTTAGTACCCTAAACCACGTGGCAACTTAGTTTTATTCATAGGCTACCACGTCAAGCCCCCTAGAGTGCCAGCGTAAAACTTAAATTACTTAAAACGACACGTAGCCCTGAAAAATAACTTAAATCAGCTAGAAAGCGTGCATGGGCGACACGCAAATACAACCCATGAGCTTAAGCCCTATCAACATGGTAATCAACCTACTAAGACTCAAAATAATGTTAACACCGTATGCAAAGGTGTCAAACATATACATAAACGACTAGAAGTAATATAAGCTAACTTCTAGAACTACTAAACTCAAGCGTCAGAGTAGAAATATAACATGTAGCCGCCAAGTAGCGCGACAACGGTAGATTTACCCTCAGTGTATATAGTAGAGATAGTCGATTAGATCTTTGCGTGGTATAGATTGCATATAGACTACTAACGATGAGATGATGTAGCAACCGATCTCTTGATCCTTGCATCCACGAAGGTGTATATCACGTAGTTGAGATATGAGGCTATCTGAAATTAGAGAGACCTAATCGTTAGTTAGGGAGACGATTGTGCTACACTTGTGTAGGTGTATGACATCGTCCATGTGTTTGACATCGTCCATGTGTTATCTGTATGTGTGGTGTACCTCTTACAATGATGTATGTTGTGTAGAGATGTGTGTATGCGCACGACAGTTGGTATGCCAATTTAGCACCCTGGTTAGGTTGAGTGAGTACGTAGTGACTAGTCTCGATAGGGCCGTTAGTGCAGTTAGGGCGGGTTCTTGGGCTAGCTCCACTAGGGGTATACTTCGCAAGTAAGGTTTGTAGGCTTTAGTTTGTCTTGCGCATACACATCGTTACATTACACACATCGCTGTCAGAGATACATCACACATACACATAACACATGGACAATGTCATACACATACACAAGTGTACTATAATAATCTCAACATAGAATTATCATCTCTACAATGTCCTCACGGCAACAACGATTACTCACAAAATAGTCAAAGCTAAAATCACTTTATGCTCGTAGAGAATCTGAGTTACACTCAACAAGACTATCCACCATAGTAGGAGCTTGAAGGCTCAACTAGAAGAACTAAGACCTCCAAGCCCTAATTGCAAAGTATACCCCTAGTGGGCTATTCCAAGAACTCACCTTAACGGCACTACCAGGATTAGTCACTTCGCACTCGGCCAACCTAGCTGAGGTGCTAAACTAACGTGATAACTATCGTGCGCATACACATCAGTACATAACATACATCGTTGTCAGGGGTACGTCACACATACACATAACACATGGACGATGTCCTACACATACACAAGTGTATCACAATCGCCCCCTTAACTGACGGTTAGGTCCCTCTAACACCAAATAGCCCAACTACGTGATATATACCTTGCAAGGATCAAGAGGTCGGGTGCTACATCGCCCTCACGTTAGTCGCTTGTCTGCAGTCCATACCACGCAAAGATCAATTGGCTATCTCTGCTATATACATCGAGGAAACCCACCGTCCAACAAAAATGACATTGAGAGGTGGAGTCAAACACGACATGTGTCAACCTCTCGAACAACCATCACACATCAACATCAAGCTGCTCCACCAGCAGACCCACACAACATACACCTCAAGCCCGCACGTACAACCGCTAAGCTCGAGTAAACAATATCATCGATGTTTGAAAGATGACATGACGCGCAATTACGCACATGGTTCTTTCCAACAACACTATCATGGCCTTCTAACATGAGTACTCCAGAGGTAACACCTCACGCACTCGTAAAATAGTACCTCGATCACATCCAACATCGTCGGTGTAGTCTGCTGCAGACAGATATAATCGTTAAGATGAAACCTGCGAATCGATGACTACTAACCTCCTCCTCGAATAGTTGTACATCGCAACTTGTCTCTATGATGAGCAATTGCTAGGTTCTAAAAACCATAGGCATAACTCTCTGAAATGTCTCTACTCATTGAGAACATGCTCTCACCCACATATCCAGATCATCAAGGTTCAGCACTTCATCAGAATCACGACGAATGATCGAAGGTAGATCTGGATCTCAGTCATACAATAGAAAGTACGGTGAGAAGGAAGCCAAAGACGTTTTTCGGCTAAAACGATAACTCATAACCAACCATGGTAATTACACATCCCAATCTCCCAAGTGACCCTTCTGCAAGTCATATTTGCGCAATCCTCTCTTCACCGTCTGAACTACCCTCTCCGTCAAACCATGTCTCAAGATGATCTCGAGATGTAGTCCGATGATCAATCAACGCCTGATCACACAAGACCTGAAACTCATCAAGAAACTCTGTACCTTGATCCGTCAGCACTTCAGCTGGTGCTCCAAAACGACTCAGCACTCGATCTAAGAACGCATACGCAGTCTCTTCACTCACCTTGTCTGGTAACGTTACCAACTCAATCCACTTGGAGAAGTGCTCCACTATAACCAACACATACCGGTGGTGACGTACGATCAACGTGAGGGTCTCACAAAATCCAAACTCCAACGATAACCCAGCCTCATAATTGATTAAGGGTGTAATTATGGAGTAAGAGCATTAAATGATGCTCGTACTCTATCACAAACGACACATCATGCGACAAACTGCTGCACATCGATGTGCATACCACGCCATCAATATTGTCCTTGGAGTAAGCTATGCGTACGCTTCACTCCAAAATGTTTCAACTCCTCATGGGCATGTCGTACTAACTATGCCTTCTGGGATAGATGTGACACTATCCGTACTCTCTGGTCATCGCACACACGAAGTACATGTCGTCTTTCTCGTCAGAATCTCTTCGCTCACTGGAGGACGTGATCTCGCTCTTTGACACTTACTGTGCTATCACCACGTCAGTACGTAAATACTTCATTACGATTACATCGTCGTAGATATCTCCTTGGTCTAGAACACCATCTCCATCCTCAAGATCTGGAGACTCATCATCTACTCTAGGGATACGACCTAGCCCTCCATACTAGAGTTCATGATCAACACACAAAGAAAGATAGATGCATGTCACCCTGGCACTATCTCTTCATCAACCTTGTCATGTCATCGAGCTTCAGTCTGATCTTGCTAACTCGTGCATGAGTTGCGACTCAACCCATCGGCATCTAGATTTGCAACTCTAGGTCTATGCACTACTTGGAAGTCATACTCCTGTAAGATAAGAGCACATCATGCAAGCTTCCATGTAAGCTTGTCAGACTTCATCAACCACTTGAGCGGCTGGTGATCAATGATGAGAGTAAAGGAGTTCTCAAACAGATAACATCAAAAGTGTGCAACAGCCCACACTGCAGCTAAACACTCCCTCTCGTAGGAACTGTATCTCGCCTCCGCCGAATTGTTGGAGCGATTGACATACGTCACCACAAACTTCTTTTCTCATCATCATGTTGCGTCAGCACTGCTCCAAGTACCAACATACTCCAGTCAGTGTGCAATTGAAAAGGACGTCCCTTAACGGATCTCCCTACTGTTACTCTTGGTCCACCTTCATCAGCTTGATCAACGGTTTCACAATTGCACTCAACCCTTTCACGTATTGACGATAGAAGTTCACCAAACCAACAAATGTCTGAACTCGACTCACATCTATGAGACGTGAGATACGTGCAATAGTCTCAACCTTCATCTGTTGAACACCCACCTGGGTAGATGACCAGTGTGGCTCAGATACTCTACCAACTCCTGGAAGAACTTACACTTCCCATGGTGTAACTTCAACCCATGAGCTCTCAACGGCTCGATCATATCTTGTAAGTGTCTTTCGTGCTCCTCCACTGTAGCACTATAGACTAAGATGTCGTTAATATAACATCTGACAAAATCCAATTCTGCTAGGATCTTGTCCATCACCCTTTGGAACTCAGCAGGTATGTTCTTCAACCCAAATGGTAAGAACCGCCACTGATACAAAAAATCCTTGTCATGAGAGTCGATTCTCCAGAATGTTATCTTGGACTTTTCTTCTTCTCTCACCGAGTAAGATATCATCGGCAACTGATGATATCCTACTCGAAGGTCCAAAGTACTGAAGACCTTCACATGCCTCACTGCATCAAAGATCTCTTCATGTGTCGTCATGGCATACTTATCGAACTTTGTCTGCAGACTGATATGATGATAGTCTCCACACATCCGTCTATCCGTGTAGTTGTCATACATATCTTTCTTTGCTAGCATAACTGTGGCAGATATACTCTCCATGCGACATCTCCACCAATCCAACCTCCACCAAGTCTTGAGTCCTACTCTGGATCAAGACTCTCTTCATGTCACGGTACCTTTAAGAACATCAAAAGATTACGTATCATTAGTCAAATCGATCTGTATACCTGGTCTCTTCAAGGTACCCAAATCCTTCATACTGAAGGTAAAACAATTCCTCTAGCTCTTCAAGAATCTCTGAACTCTTCGTCTCTCCTCTCTTATAAGCTTGGGTCCAATCTTCAGCTCCCAAGTGTCCTCTATCATCATGCTAGAGATAGAAGACGCAATCGTTGACTGCTATCTTGTAGTCTCTGTTGTCTCAACTCTAGCACTGAACCGCATGGGTAAGCGGTTCATTTGTCCGTCATCGAACTGTCAACTTGGTCTATAAGATGTTGTTTCCGTCTAATAGTCGATCACGAACCCCATAAGGTATAACACATCACCTCCATACATCATAAGACTTCGCGGCCGTAACCATGGCTTTGACCCTCACCATGGAGCCATCCGTGAGATGATCTGGTCAAACTCTTATCGTCAACATCTCGCGTGTCATGTAGAGAGCTGTATCCTCTGATCCTCCTAGAGATCTCTATATTTGGAATGAACATCTCTCCATCTCAGGCTTCCTCAAACCCAAACCAATGCACGCCGTCTTTCTCAACATCAACGGTTGGACTCCAAAGTCTAACAAGACTTTCTACGGTCGATACATCTTCCCTGAAGGTGCCACCAAACAAAAAATACCACTTCCGTTGTCCAACAACACCACACCTGATGCCAAACCAGCACGGTCAATCGCCGACCTAGCTGATAACTCATCTAACCTAACAGCCGTCGCTTGTCAGATACCACTGGTAACTGTCCTGATCCTCGACTCCGTGGCACATCTACCGTCTCTCGCTGAACCACCTCAACTCTAGAGATAACTACATCCTCGCTCTTACTGAGCGTGACCGTCAACTAGAACATTAGAGTCAAGCTAACTTCCAATGTCCTCATATCTGTGGATGAAAATAGTGGGGCTTGGGAAACTGTTGTAGCCGCCCCCAACATCATCAAGTTTGAAGTCGCATCCACAAACGTCGAGAGTTGACTCGATCATTCTCACTCTTGGATGTCGATGTCTGCATCATCGATATGTCGTTTAAGAATCATAGATGTGATCCTCAATGCCTCCGATAGCATGAACGATTGAGGAAGCCTGACCTGTCTACTAGCCTCTCTGCATTGTGGATCCAACTCCATCGACGTACCTCGTGGTTCAGAGACACATACTGCACTCCAAGTCACTGCTGCAGATGTCTCAATCTGTGCCATACCAGCCATGAAGTCGAAGTCAACTCCTTCTCTTCCATGAGTGGAAGTCTTTGTTTGTACCAGATCTCCGCTGAGTCATAGTCATACTAGCTATTGTCTGCTCTAATTGGTCAATCTGAGCAGCCATATTCGCATCTAACGTCGTAGCAGATGGTGGACCGATTGATCCTCTCCTAGGTGTTGGACCTTTATCTCCAACTAGACCACCACGTGTAGGCTCTCTCCAATCTTTCACTGACACTCCTGCAGACTCTTCAACTTGTCGATCCGCACACCTTGATAGTTCTTCCTCAAACATTAGAAGAACTGAACCACAGGGTTGAACCCTGGTGGTATCCCGCTCATACTACCACCTGCTCCACTACTAGTGAACGCAGCGCTTGTAGTAGGTACTCCGTCATTCGTGGATGTACCACTGCTATTGATATCCGAACTCGCAGGTGCTACGCCTCCCGAAACTACACCAATAGTGACAGAAACGTAGTTGAGAGATCAATGTTGTCTCCACAACTCAATCTCCACGATGTAGTCTCGTCTGAACTCATGGTAATCGTCCATACTCATGGTAATCGTCCATCGGCGGTCCCTCCAAGTATTAGAACAAACTTTTTCACGTCATGAAGGATGTGAACAGCTGTGAGTTCCGCATCTGCTACATATCGCACCAACTATCGAACTCCTGGATGAAGTCATTCAGCTCAATGAAACCACCGTACTCGAGTATCATCGAGGCTCCTTCGTGGTCCCATAGATCTCATCCATGTCTCACAACAACGGTATGGCGACACTAGACTCACCATCAGAAAAAGCACTATCTACGTCTTACTCGTCCTCCGGAACAATCGACGGTGATGGTGTAGGTAATCGATACCTCATCCCACTCCGTGTATACTCACTGTCCGAGAAGTCTCCACCAGAACCTCTCGAGAACTCCGTGATGATAGAATCTCGTGAACACACTCTCCAACAAGAATGTCAAATCTCCGTCACCTCCGTAACCACAACTTGCCTAACCTCGCTCCTACTGAGCTCATCTATCCCCTACTAGGACAGTCAAGATAAGGACAACATGTACTTGCCATAACCACAGATAACCTCTCACGGTCTGTTAGTCGCTAGTCCAACCTCACCGTGAGAGAAACAAAGATAGTCTGACTGGTCCGCAACTCAAGTCTCACTACGGATAGCATACTGGAGTGAACTCACTCCGGAAATCAAGGGCCAACACAAGCAAACGCGGCGCACAAACAAGAAGTAGAATACAAAGAGATTCCAATCACAAGAAGTCCAAACGATAACCCTCCACACTCACACATTCACATAACGAGAAACCCAACCCCACCCGGACTGACTCTCGATCTTTCGATAATCATATGCAGAATATATGACCACCGACAATCCTAAAATGTGCCTAGAGTCACTATCTCAATGTTTAATTGACTAAAAGCTCCTAGAATATCTTCCAAGATAGTTGTACTAGGTCACAACACCAAACATCCACTAACAGTCTCCATATACCAACTATCGCATGGTGATGCGGTACCACAACTGCAACTCCCTCCTAATACTATGAGGTCACCCTACCACTCCTCTAGGAATGTACGAACAGGTCTCCTACTACCTTAAACAAGTCCATAAATACTTGCATGCATCATTGGAAGACACCAAGAGCTATTTGTCTAGTGATAAAGCCAAAGCTAAGAACTGCAGAGTTAAGTGTGCAAGCTCAAGAATAATGTTGTGATGGGTGACCTGCTAGTTTTACACCTCCCACGCAACTGAAAGTTTGCATACCTCTCTCACCCACGTCAGCAAGCTGGCTTGCTGGCGGGCTCGAGCTCGGACTCCGTCTCTCATGCACCTCTGCTCCTCGAAGCCACGAAACGTCTCCTAACACGCACTCCACATCGTGACACCTCCGCTCCGCTCCGCTTGGGTAGGAGAGGAACTAATACTCGCACACCAAAAGAGGCTCGACTACGCCTCGAATTGCACCAAATTGCACCAAAAGAGGCTCGACTACATCAAAATCTGACGTAAAATATCTCGTGTCCACTCACATCGCGACACCTCCGCTCACTCACCGCTCCGCTCTGCTTGGATAGGAGGGGAACTAGTACTCACACACCAAAAGAGGCTCGACTACACCAAAATCTGACATAAAATAGCTCACGGTGCACACGACAATGAAAAATCTGACGTAAAATAGCAAGAATATCCAAAGTCAACCCTGAAACACCACAACAGGTTTGTGAATGCACAATTCACACTTCGCAACCAACCATCACTACCAGAAAATTCACAAACTCTAGTTTCTATCCGAAATTAGCACAAAAATCTGACGTAAGTAGTCTTTTTGCACTTTTGATACACACGGCAGCGAACTTCAACATGCCATAACTTCGTCGATGCTCAACCAAACTCCACGAAACTTGGTGCACTAGAATCGTCCTCCAACATGCTTCCAATGAGTCCACTCCGGCCTAACATTGACAAATACTTAGTCTGCCACTCCAAAGACGCACTCTGGTCCGAACAGGTTACTTCAAGAACATTCCGCAAAATTTCTGCAGCGCTTCTGCATGACAGAAAATTCACACTTGACCCCACAACAGCAATCTATCCACGAACAGAAGATACACACAACTCGATCGAAGGCACCAACAATCAAACACTAACGACGACGTCCGGAAATACCAGCGGACGATTTCATATCAGCGAGCTCTTACTGAACTCTGCCTCGACCTGCACTGAGTTCTTCGAGTAATCTAACAGAGAAATTACCCTCTCCACAATGTCCTCACGGCAACAACGATTACTCACAAAACAGTCAAGTCAAACCCACTCTATGCTCGCAGAGAATCCGGGTTACACTCAACAAGACTATCTACCATAGCTAGGAGCTTGAAGACTCAACTCAAAGAACTAAGGCCTCCAAGCTCTACCTGCGAAGTATACCCCTAGTGGGCTATCCCAAGAACTCGCCCTAACTGCACTAACGGCCCTACCGGGATTAGCCATTCCCCACTCGGTCAACCTAGCCGAGGTGCTAAACTGACGTGACAAGTTCTTCGAGTTGAGTCTTCAAGCTCATCTATGATATATAATCTTGGTGAGTGCAGCTTGGATTCTCTTGTGCGTAGACTGCGTGTGACTCGACTTTAGTGTTTGTGTATTATCTGTTGGCATGGTGGAGTGAGTAGCAATTCTTATTATTGTTATACACTTGTGTATGTGTATGACATCATCCATGTGTTATCAATATGTGTGGTGTATCTCTGACAATGATATATGAGGTAGAGGTGTATAAGTATGTAATGCAAACAGTTGCTGGACAAGCTCAAGAGGTCCAAGATGTTCCACATCGATTTTTAACATTTGCTACTGAAAAGCTGAAGAAAAACGAAGGATTTCGAAGTTCCAAGCTTTCGGACTTCGAGTGTTCCAAGCTTCTAGTAATGATTGTTTGATTGTTTCGGCCTCTACTGGCGAGGAGTTTGTTGTGAAATCATATCCGGCGGTAGAATGTGAGTGCTTAGAGCTCAAAGACATGCTTTGACCTTGTCCTCATGTCATGGCATGGGATAGAGAGTTACAAAAAATGCAGAGAGGCACGTAGATCGTGTGTGGACACAAGATTTTTTGAAGTTAACCTATTCAAGGTCACTAGTTCCCTTTAGTACACATGACTTGCCTGTAGCAATAAGTTGTGATCCATCACCTCGTGCAATACGGAAAGGTCGCCATAGAGTAAGACGAATTCCTAGTGAAGGTGCACAGAACCGATCCCAATTAGCTTCTTTCCGAGTGGATGATTATGAAGAACCGATCGAAGAAGTAGTTCTGAAGAAATTCCGCAAGTTGTGTGGTATTTGCAAGCAGCCAGGTCACAATAGCTTAACGTGCATACAAATCACGTGCACAACAAGCCACCCAGACAGAAACTATGGACACTTCAGTGATAACAGAAGAACTGAGATCTGAAGCAAGTGCGTGGCCAGCAGGAACATTTTATGTTCTAAATCCATTGGAGCCAGATCCACCAATGACCCAAGGTTTGGATGCAGCACTTGCAGCATGGAATCAGTTTTCAGAAGCAGATGTCTTTTCTTCAGATGAAGAAACTCGGACAGAGATGGAATGGCACTTCAACCATTCATCTCAAACATCATCTATTACAGATCAGTGGTTGGAATAGAAAGTGATGAAGCATTCTGATTCTAGTTCAAGACGTGTAAAAATAATCAGGATATTTTTTAACTATGTTCTGATTTTTTAATGATTGACAAATATTTTATTGTCATACCAAAGATCCAGAAGGAATGCTATGTTTGTTTGAGAAGGTTTCACTAGCTTAAGTCGAACTTTCGTTGTTAGTTCCTTCTACCAACATTTGTTTCATGAGTTTTCAATTCTGAGACCATCACCAGAGATGGATTTGAAGATGACAGTGTACTTGCTGCTCCTTTTTGCTTGTCTTCGATTGTCAAATATGTAGCGTAGATATTTAAACATCTGAGAGATTCTTTAAGTTCTACAGACTTAGAGTTCATCGTTAGCCCATACGCGTTCAAAGATAAAACACCCACAGATTTTCATGATCAGAAGCATAAGTTTATACATAAGCGTGTTTGGACAAGACTTGTACTTTGGAGAAACAACACTGATCTGAAAACCCATCCGTCATTGTTGCTTCTTCTTTCTACACACGATCGGGATCGATCAAAAGAGTGTTTGGAAAGTCTCGAACATTCATCAAAAGAGTTATTGGGAGGGCATATCGCTAACGTACTTGTATGTATCAGTGTTCTAACCAGTAATTTACTTGACAGGCCCTGTGCGCGCAAATACTTGCTTGACAAGACTCACGCGTGTAATACAGTACTTGACAGGACCCCTTACCGATCACAGTCAGTCGGTGGTCGACAACGTGGCACTATAGTCTGAAAAGACAGCTAGCATGCGTGTTTAGATGACGTGGCTTGAATTTTATCTGCACGGCATGGAGTTCAGATTTAAGATGACGTGGCACGGACGAGGTGTGTGTGACAAGGTATCACTAAGAAAACACGGGTGAAGGAAGGCGAAGGCGAAGGGGAACGAATTTGAATGATTTACGTGCAGTATGCCAAGCAGGAAACAAAATGCTTCTTGATATGTTTTGCGCGGCACTAGCACTAACTAGAGCGAGCGATGTCGGAAGGTGAGAACATCAGTTTTTTGAAGGTTTAATTTATCACCTAACTCTTTCCACTAGAAGGATGAAGTGATAAAAAAAAGACCTTTGCATATTCCTCTTTTCCGATCATGAAAGAGGAAAATATACAAAGAAGTACACATAAATGAAGCATGCATTAATCTATTCACTAAAAGTAGAGTAGTATCAAAAAGCCAGAAACGCTAAGGACAACCCATTTGGGGTACCTCTAGGAGCATTCTGTAAAAAAAGATGACTTTTCAAGTAATTAGAGTGACACGAAATTCTATCAGTATGATATACATAGCAAATACATCATATGCTCAAAATTTCAGCTCGTTCTTACATGTTCAAGAAAATCACAAACGCTAAGGAGAACCTATTTGGGGTACATTTGAGAGCATTCTGTAAAAGAAGATGACTTCTCAAGTATCTCAGAACAACATGAAATTCTGTAAGTACGATATACATAACATATACATCATATTCTCAAAATTTCAGCTCATTCTGACATGGTTGAAGAAACCGCAAACGCTATAGGCAACCCATTTGGGGTACCTTTGAGAGCATTCTGTAAAAGAAGACAACTTCTCAAGTATCTCAGAATGACACAAAATTCTGTTAGTATGATGTACATGGCATATACTTCATATTCTCAAAATTTCAAACATGTTCTACAAAATCTCTGACATGTTCGAGAAAACCACAAACGCTAAGGACAACCCAATTGGGGTACCTTGACGTCATTTTGGAAAAAAAAGGACTTCTCAAGTTAAAGACTGTAAATTTTTCTTTATAGTTATAATTTTCATATATAATGATGAAATTTCTGTTGTTTTTTCTTTATAAAGAATTATGTCGTTCAAATTGAGGACTAAATTCTATCCATGTACTTGCACTTTTATCCACCACCAAAATCTGTTAGACAAAGGTTGAAATTTCACTATGAACTAGTGAAACGACTTCCAAATCTTTGATGAATTTTTGGGACAACACACAAATTTGTGTGTTGCCCAGAAGACTTTACTCAGTGGATTTGCATTCAGAAAACTGAGATATTTAAAACCTTAAGAGAAATTTGAAGAAATGTAAAAGATAATAATAATCCGGATTTCTTCGAACCAAAAAATGTCTTTTTTCCTGACTCAAGACTAGTGAAAAATATATCGTAATCATCGATATAGCTATAAAAGCTATTTATTTATTCTTGAAAATGCTTTTCTCAATGTACTATTTATTGTACATCCGGCAACATATACATCTTCAGTATTGTTTTCAGATCTATAAGTAGTACAATGAGGTATATCTCCTCTAAAAAATTAAATCTCCATCTCCTAAAGGTATCTGAACACCTAAATTTGGTAACAAAAAACTACCATCATTTGTACTATTTGATGGATTTGAAACTAATACAATTGTGTATTTACTATCGTCTTGATCTGTGTGAAGAATATTACAATAATCCTTCGTAACAAATAAAAGATAAACAGGTATATCAGAAAATAAGAACTTCTCTTCAGTATCTCTAGAAATTAATACTGATTCTTTCGTATTAAAATACGGAAAATTTATCTTGAAAAAATCTTCCACAACAAAAGGAAAATCTTCACAAGTACCAACTAAAAGAGTTTCTAGTAAAACACGATGATAATATTTCTCCAAAAAACTATCAAATCCCTCTATACTATTAGCAAGTTTTTTATACTTACGACTATTTTTGAAGAATGTCACCGAATCTGGGCCTCGTCGTTCACGCCAATTATGCAATGGCCGTACAACACGCATTGTTTCCTTCAGGGAAACTCGAGCATCTCCTCTTCTCAATATGTACTTCATATCGTAGATCGCTTTGATATACTGTCGCAAGTATATCATAAGGGCACCTCCAAATTTCATTTTTTTTCTTCCCGCAATAATATGACCTTCAGATGTATAAATAAATTCTATTTGTTGTCTTGAAACAACAGTGTAAAATGAAGAAGATACTAAGCACCAAAGAGGTTTATCTATTTGAGCTAGTTCTCTTTTGATGATTTCTATTCGCTTCCGATAAATAAGTTCACTAATATCTGAACTCTCGTGATAGTAAAAAGATTCTGAAAATTGTTGATCAGAATAAGGAAAATATTTTTTCTCGACCATTTTGCTACCATATGAAGAAAGATGATGCTCTAAAAACTCTAAAAGGTCTTTACGAAATTGTCTAACTTTTTTCTGTATCTTATTCAGAAAAACATTAATATTCAACCGTGAATCGATACAAAAACAAATTCTATTCCACAAAGTCTCTGAAAAAAGTATATCCAATAGTCTCCAACTCCTATTGTCACAGCTAATATATGATAACCTCTCAAAAAACTTTCTCGTGATCTCGTCTTTTTGCCACACAGCAACATTCTTACAACAGTGTCAAAAAAATATATTTCTCCGAGAACCCATATCAAGAAAACATCGAGAAAATTTCCTTTCATTGAAAGGAGCACGTTCACCACGTCATAAAAGAAAAGAACATTATTATCTTTCACCATTTGAAAAGATCTGCATATACAGAAAAGTGATGATAGAATATATTAATACATAAAATAAATAATAGTCGACAATTATTTGTATGTTTTTTTATTAAAGTAGATTTATATTTATAATCTATAACATTCACGCTGTAGACCAATAAGGTCATACCTTAGAATGTAAAGATGTATATAAACATATTACTTCAAAGATATTTAATAAATAAACAGCTAAGCTACTACTTTGAAGACAAAGTGATGATACTTTTAATTTTTGTTTATTAAATTTTATTCAAATGTATATATGTTTATCATCCATGACATCCACGCTGCAGACCAATCAAGGTCATGCCTTAGAATGTAAAGATGTATATAAACATATTTTAACTTCAAAAATATTTAATAAATAAAAATTATATTAATTTTTTCAATTTTCTGCAAATTTCATAAAAACTATAACAAATATAAGATAGAACCATTTAAGTTACTATACACTATAATGCAAGAAGAGACAAAGAAAGTTGATAAGATTTATCTCAAACAGATTGCAATGGATAACCAAAGACCAATACGATAATACTGATATCACTTTCGATAACTTCACGTAAAAAACAAAAAGAAAATTTAAAAAATCTGATAAAAGAAATAAAATTAATTAATACGTAACTGGCTATCACACGTTGATGTACAAATGATGTAACGAAATCTTTTTTATACCAATGAGCTTAGACATCCCCTGTACTGCGAGTCCTCTACTGAGACGCGACGATTGAGTTGCGCGAGAACGGTCAGACCCGACGTCACAGGGAGAAAACTGCCGGGGAACTCCAGTCTGAAGACGCTCTTATACCGCTTTGGTAAATGGAAATGCTTACACGATGAATTCCTTTGGTTTGTAGAGGAGAAACGAACGCGAATGATGAATGACCATTTTTTACTAAACCGTGTCATACCGTAAACACGTACGCTGACTGAAGGACGGAAGAAACATACGTGACTCGTAAGGGACTCATTTATTTCCTGCGGGCAGACGGACAGCGAGAATCCTACGAGCATTGGATTTCACATCGCATCTACAAGTTGCAATGCGAGTTACTATGATTGGACTGGGAATCTCGCTACCGGTAGGCGTCTAGCTTTGTTATCTTCTGTCTACGGTGGCAGAAGTCGACCTCCCATCCAAAGTCCACAGTGAGTTTAGGGTTGGGTTTAGGGTTTAGGGTCCACGAAGAGGGCTAAGATCCTACGAGAACTATCAAGTGCACATCGGATTATTCTAAGTGGCACGCCTATCTAGAATCATCTGAAGGTAATGCCGAGGTCCTTGAGTATTGAGGGCCATTCGACCACAGTTCCTCTAACGGTTCTGATGGCCTAAGTATGTGTTCTGCTGCAGTCCTCATCTACTTCCTTAGAATCGATTATCGGGATGAAACAAAAACGAGAGAACTCTTCAATATCAAAGCTTAGAAGCTCTACCCAAAGGAGCAGACAGTCTGATTCATGATACTACGAGAATTCAGCTCCCACAGGCTTCGGAGCCGAGAAGCTCCTTGGTTTAATAATGATGATTTGACGAATAGGACACGGTAATGGGTTAATGGCCGCAGTCGCTAAGCGTAAGCACCGGTGTATTTAGGCCAGAAACTGTTGCAGAGGGACGGCGAGAATCCTACGAGCATTGGATTTCACATCGCATCTACAAGCTTCAATGAGAGTTACTATGATTGGACTGGGAATCTCGCTACCGGTAGGAGTCTAGCTTTGTTATCTTCTGTCTGCGATGGCAGAAGTCGACTTCCCATCCAAAGTCCACAGTGCACAGTCAGTTCGTCAGTCAGGCGTCCACATGGAAGTGCTTCTAGCAGCCTCTTCTCAGTTCGAGCCTTGAGGCTTGACTCCTGCTTGTAGGGAGATGTCGGAAACTTGAAGCCTTGAAGAACGAGCTCTCGGGGCAGGTTGATTCCAAGAGTTAGAGCTATATTCTGGAGCAGTAGCAGTTAATCTATGCACAAGGAAGATTAGTGGATTCTGCCTAAACTCTACAGGAAAGTAAGGAAGCAAAGTATCAAACTACCACATGAAGTCAGAGAAGCACACAAGTCGTTACGAAGGCAGTCTGACAGACGAGCGCCACCATTTCGACAATTTCCTAGCAAACCAGCCGGAGCGTGACAAAAAAAGAAGCGTGCTTTCAACATCAAGATGCACTCGAAGGAAATGAATGTGTCCTACCAACAGATCGAAAAGGAAAGACACGACCCAACTCACCTGATAAAAACTTGCTTCGTAGATGCACAAATATTCGCTTCGCCTCCTCTACAGTCCTGGTTACTTGGAACTACTTGCTTTGTATCCGCTTCACAAGATAGTCAGCTATTCAGTGAGTACTTATTTAATGTAATCTCACTGCTGGAAGTACAGCCGTGCAAGTGATACAACGACTATCTTGACTCCCCACCAGCCAGCCAGCCGCGAGTAGATAACGAAATCCCTGTATTGACGGAAGTCCACTGAAATCAAACCTTACCCTGAGCCTCCAGGAGAGAGCAGTGTTCGCCCAGCTTTTCTGGTGAAACCGGCTAGTAACCGGCATCTAATGAGAGAAGACCGCTTAAAAGAATATATTCTCAGTTTTTAAGAAATCTTGCTGGTTGAAAATACACTAAATGTCGGTTTTAGGCGAACGTCGGAAGAGAGGTTTTTTCTTAAAGTAGTTTGAGTAAAGTAGGGTCTCTAATGAATCAGCGGGCAGACCAGATCTGGGACCACGTAACCCACAACTCGTCTGACCGTGGTTGCCTCTGTACGTACCAGGTTGCCAGCAGTACTCACTAGGTTGGAGCCCGCTTTCGTATGTGTGACGTGGTCCATTAAGAGAGAAGTTACCGTTATAATTTGAATTAATTGAATAAATAGATTTAAGAATAATAGTATAAAAATTAAGTATAAATAAAAGAAAAAATTAGAATAAATAAATAAGTAATAATAACATAATATTATAATAAAGTAAAAATTGTATACCTGATCAAATCCACAAAAAACGCCGTGAACTACCGATTACCATGAAGGACGATAAAGTGAGAATTATTCTAAAGTTATACTTCTATTTTATCTGAAATTATATTTTAAATTAAAATTAATTAAATTGAATAATTCTGTTTTGTACTTACTAACTTCATTATCGATGTTACACTTAGTCGCTAATGACTAAAACTGTAAAAACTATAAGTGAAAGTACAGAACGGTCCTGATTTAACTATAAAAATAATATTTAAGAGAAATTAATCCAGATATTTTTTAATTTATAATCTAAATCTTCTAAGAGAAAAAGTTTAGTAATTAAATAATACTAAATAACTTTTAATAACTTTATTTTAATATAAAAAGATTGACATATATCTCCTCCTTCTTAACATGGAAGAAGTGAATATACATGCTCCCAGAAAAGCAAAATGTAACCTTTTCTTAAGTAGATCAATGTTCCTCTTTTTCTTCTTCTTACTTTCACTAATAAAAAATTCTGTTTCCTCCTTCCTGTCCTCACTTCAGTTTTCTGTATCGCTAAATTTTCTACAGATTCACCCTCCAAAATGACATCGTCCAATACATCGTCCAATATACATCCAAAGTACACTTCTGGCCCAACGGAGAAAAAATGAAAGTGAAAAATCTAAAACTTCCATTGGATCGGATACCACAGTGAGAGTGCAACCTAGATGTTAACATGAATTCCATAAGAATTAAAGAGAAAATATTCAGTAATTTCAACTTTAATTTAATAATATAATTATTATAAATTAACTGCTTTGTACAGGCCGAATCTTCTGGAATTATCCATAAAGCATGTGGACTGCGACGCACAATAGGAAGAGAAAAAGAAGTCTGTATCGTGTGAGAAAATCAGTTTTTTGAAGGTTTGATTTATCACTTTATATTCATTTTATTTATCACTTTATATTCATAATTGTATTCACTAAAAGATTATTAGTTTTAAATTGTATATTTAACAATATGATCTATCATGATCTCTATGTCAATTCGATCTCTTTAACCATTAGTCTTTCATTGCAACCCGTTAGATATTCATAATAAATCTAAATATTGGACACTTTTTCTATTAGTCCATGTAAGTTGTTGTCTTGAATCTTTTCTTTGTCTTATGTACATCTATTTACTACTTGTGTATTTAAAATACTCAATTTAATTTTTACAAATTAAATTCTTTATTCTCTTTCTTTTTAGGAATTAAATTTTTTTCTTTTTATTTTTATAAATTAATTCTTTTTGCAATCGAACAAATCTATTACGCAGGCAAGCACTGAACTTATTAATTACTCGTATGTTCTTTCCTTGTTTGGACGTGAATTAATTTTTGGGCTCTGAATAAATGAATTACTCGTATGAATGTCTATTTTTCTTTCTATCTGCATAAAATAACCTTGAATATGTAACCCAATAGTTTATCATAATAAATCCAAACACCGTAGTACTTCTTTCATTACTATATGTCACTTTGATCTCTTTAACCCATTAGTCTTTCATTGCAACCCATTAGATATTCATAATAAATCCAAATATCGGACATTTCTTCCATTAGTCTATGTAAGTTGTTGTCTTGAATCTTTTCTTTGTCCTATGTACACCTATTTACTACTTATGTACTTAAAATACACAATTTAACTTTTACAAATTATATTTTTTGTTCTTTTTATTTAGAAATTAAATCTTTTTTTCGTTTTTATGAGTTAATTCTTTTTGCAATCGAACAAATATATTACGCTGGCAAGCACTAAATTTATTAATTACTCGTATGTTCTTTTATTGTTTGGCTGTGAATTGATTTTTTAGCTCCGAATAAATTAATTACTCATATGTATGTGTTTTTTCTCCCTTCCTGCATAAAATAACCTTGAATATCTAACCCATTAGTTTATCATAATAAATCCAAACACCGTGATACTTCTGTCATTACTCTATGTCACTTCAGATCTAAATTACCCATTACTTATCCAGATACTTCTTTCATTGCTCTATGTAACTTCGATCTCTTTAAACCCATTAGTCTTTCATTGCAACCCATTAGATATTCATAATAAATCCATATATCGGACACTTCTTCCTGAACTCCATGTAAGTTCTTACTCCATTATTCTTGAATCTTTTCTTTGTCATATGCACACCTATTTACTACTTGTGTACTTAAAATGCATGTATCAGTTATTGCCAAAGAGTTTATCATGTTAGCATATTACGTTTCAAATGTCACTAAACACCCCTTCACACAAAGTGTGAGCGAAAATATGATGGTGGAGGCTCTAACTTTCCTTAACAATAAACTTGTTCCTTCATGAGTAGCTGGTGAGCACCGGCGCCCACTGCTGACGGACTCGGATGTTCAACGGGCTGGAGGGATGCGCGAACCGAAAAGCTTAACAACGGAACGGGCGGGAGGAATGAGCGAACAGAACGGGCGGGAGGCTGGGAAGCACCGGCACCCACTGCTGACGGACTCGGATGTTCAACGGGCTGGAGGAATGCGCGAACCGAAAGTTTTGCAACGGAACGGGCGGGAGGGACGGGCGGCGATGGGGCCGCTATGCGACAACCGTGGAACTTGGAACCGCGGAACCATGGAACCGGAATGCGGGGAGAAGTTCTTCCACCGCTGTCGGAAAGGTGCAAGCAACCAAGCGTGGGACCTAGGGCCCCCCTCCCCTCCTAGGCAGTAAATGCTCTCAGCATTTACTTTTGGAGGAGTAACTAAATTGGAGGGTTAGACCCAAGCACGACTTGCCATCCATTTCCACAAGAACGTTGATCGATTACGCTACACGTCATACAGATAAATCTTTGTTGACGGTAAGAGTATATTCAAGTAATTTTGAGAACTTGGCGGTAAGAGTATGTTCAAGTAATTTTGAGAACTTGGGGATGCCACAAGTTTTACTTCTCCTTTTGAGATATGGTCAAGTAAATTTCTCTTTCTAACTAGAATTTTTATAGAGAGATGTGCACACTCTATGAAAACAACATCCGTGAAGACCATCTTGGCAGAAAGTGTATTTCTCGGTTGGGACGTTGTGAGTTCGATTATCGTTAGTTATGAGCAGCCGCTCAAATCTACGTGGGGAGCTAACATACACTTCTCCCCTGCCTGAATAACCACTGACGTTCGTCTACTGATTTTTAGAAGATAGTGATGACTTGCGCATTCTGGTAAATATGGATGGGAAGAAATCTAGAACCTGAAGTCCAAAGAGGCCTATATGAGCACACTAATACCCATTATTTGAATGATTTCCAGAAAACAGTTATCACTTGCGCATAATAGAAAAATAGATGAAAAGAAATCTAGAATCTGAAGTCCATCGAGACCTATATGAGCACACTAATACCCGTAAGTCGTCACTAACGTTCGTCTACTGATTTTCTAGAAAGGAATTATCCTCTGCGGAAGAAAAGAACTGTCCATATAAGCCCCTCTAGACTTCAAGTTCTAGATTTTCCTTACAGGAACTTTTTCCCTTCTTGTGCAGGCTCCTCTCGACTTCAGGTTCTAGATTTTCTGTGTCAGTGTTTTTCCCAAAATACGCATACTTTCCAGAAAATCAATAGATCAATGTTAGTGAATAATATCTCATGAAGAACTGAATCTGTGACCAAGAGAGACATTCTAACAACACTCACACAGTCCACACACATCTCTTAATAGATATTAGTGGGTGTCAAAGTTAAAACTTTTTATAAAAAGACAAGAGGGAGTAACGACTTCGGCTAAATCTTTGCAGATGTTTTCTGCAGTTACTTTTGGAAGTGCGACCATTTTCTCTTACTGGGTTCGTATCCGTTTTGCCCGTTTGTTTTTGCAATAGCATCGTGCGGGAACCGCAACTACACTGCAAGCGGAGCTCTTTGTTTATTTCTCTTCATCCATCGTTTGCAGAGTCTTAGAGTTCACGAAAGGACCCGAACACGAGGTAATTTTTCATTTTAATTTTAATTTTAATTTTCTGAAATGGTAACGGTACACCTGAAACTTGACAAGCGCA
This sequence comes from Asterella californica, assembly GCA_036924285.1. NCBI lineage: Eukaryota > Viridiplantae > Streptophyta > Marchantiopsida > Marchantiales > Aytoniaceae > Asterella > Asterella californica. Next base: position 4,730,272 of record JAYKYS010000013.1, read on the forward strand.
AAGGCGTACACCAGGTATGACGACCACACGACAGTCAAATGAAAGCCGGGAGGTCCAGATCAACAGATGTGGTTTCTGGCAGCCGTAATGAAAAACCCTAGTCCACTCCCACTGCAGAGTAGCAGCACAAACGGAGAGTAAAGTGGCCAACAAGCCCACGAAACACCACTAGTAGTTGTAAGCCCCTACTGGACAACGAACACGAGGTAATTCTAAAGGTCAATTGACTTCTCTCTAAAAGTAGATGTAATCTAAAATAAAACATAATCTTCTTAACCTAGAATACTGGAGACTGAGTTTGTGGATCTATAAGTACACGAGATCGACTTCTGCATGGAACTTGTGTACTCTAATAGATGGATAAGACAGACTGATGAAAGCGCCGATTTCTATCATCGTCATCTCGATCATTTAAATTTATAAAGGTATTAAAACTTGCCATGGATAACATGAGTAATAGATGGCTGCAAAAAGAACTTGTATACTCTAATAGATGGTTTAGACCAGTAAGCGCACTGATTTCTGTTCATAGCATTTAAACTCGTCATGGTAACAGAAGGTCCTCAGTGATTGATGCGAGAAATAAATGAAGAAAAGAATAACTTCAGACAGTGATACAAAGGAGTTTAAAGGAGAATGTATCACATGAGGTGACCTCTGCTCACCTGCTCGAGAGAACTGTTCTAGGACTAAGCGCTCTCCCATTACTCGGTTGAGGAATGTTTTTGTTCCCCAGTGCTGGAATTTTTTGTTTGAAAGTAATGACGCAAAGCGACACTTACAAAACTCTGATGATGCTTTAAAGGATCAATGCTCTCAAACATCTTACAACTACTCCCAGTAATAGAAGTGAGTGTACAAACATGATACCGGTTAGTTGTTTAAAAACCTTCTTTATGAAGGGTAAGATGTCACTTATAACCTGCTAGAAGAACCCCCCATGGATCTGATACCTAGAAGCAATCCAAACGAACATGAATGCATGATCTAAGATTTGAACAAAGTCCGAACTCTCAGCGGCTAGCTACATAGAGCACCAAGGAACCTTCTTACTCAACGTAGGAACACCTTGTGCCTCGCAGAAAATCACGCGCTATCTCAACCTCGTAACTCTGACCTCTCCGCACTCGGCGTGGGGTCATATCACACTTACAAGACGGCTTCAGGTTCAAACTTCAAGGGTTAAAAGGCTCGGGTAGATTCTGAAGCATTCTCCTTCAGAACCGGGCCATGGACACAAATGTCTGAAGAGCCTTGGTCCACTTCTCGCTCTTTTCTTCACCGTAGGCCAGGGCGTCAACTAAGTTTCGTCCTTCTTCAGGTGATGAAAATGGGCTCCATCCATTCATCGGGTCTCAGGCATCATCTTCGCTGGAGCTGTCATACATATCGATATTACCTGTAGGCATGCGAGCCTCCCAGAAAACGGTTTCTTTCCACAATGGTCTGCAGGAGCCACCAGGCACAAGTATGATCGTATTATGTACTGTAATTTTATTAAATCTCGATGTAAGTGTCATTTTACATAATCAGTTATTAGCTTCCTCGATTGCAGTTTACTAGTGTTATATCAGTACAACGCTATGTTCACACTGGTAATAAGCTATCGCACTCAGATTCAAGTTCGCCACTCCTTTCGGCGACTTCGGTCCACTTCCCTCATATTTATATCATGACAATGGACGAAATACTCTGAAAATGGATGGCAGTAATCTTTGAACTTGCTCTCCGGAGGAGTGGGAAATCTTGGTGGTATCCTGTTCAATAAATATGATACTTGGCTGACTAGTGTCTGGTCCTCAACTCTCGCCTTGCATCTCAGGAGAGCGTACGTATAGCAAGCATTGGACACCTAGTAGAAAGAGTATCATTTATTAGGTCTTGTAGAAGGGCCAGGCCTTTTATCTGCGTTCTCAGGCAGGTCAATGTTCATGGCACCCAGCAGATTCGTAGCTGGGCCTGGCATCCCTTGTTGAAACATATAAGAGCGCAGCAAACTCTCGACAAGGTTGGCATCAACATCTACAAGGTCGTTTTCATCGTCATCAGGTTCAGGCTCCTCAGCCATTTTATCAGCAGGTTCAGGTTCCGCCTGCCCAGGTTTTCCCGATGCCTGGACACGTACACAGAAACACGTCAAGAACATCTTCCAGGACTGCTGATACAATCTAGCCTCCAAAACGTCAAGGCATTACGCACAACTTGTTCCAACGGTGCTGGTTTAGAAGTTGTCCAGTGCACTTCATATCTGAACCACTGCCTGCCTTCCACCCAAAAAGACTGAAGGTTATGTGGTACCTCCAAAATTTTATCTGATGTAACTGTGTCTTTTCCTCGCGCTATATCTTTGACGTCTTCCTTCCGAAGAAAACTCTTTGCCATGGTGGAGCGTTGTAACTCACTGACCAAAGCGTTTGAATACGCCTCAATAAACATGGAATCCTCTTGATTCCCAAGCGCGCGAGGATCTTCATCTTCTATTTCTATACGGTGCGCTTTGCTAGTACCAGTGGTCGTGGCGGTCGCCTCGCCTTCATAATCACTATCTTCCTCATCCGCATCTGACAACCAATCCAATGGACACAGTAAGAAATCTACCTCGCAAACTCGAGAGAGAAGAACTTCATATGAGGAACGTCAAACTCTGAAAAGTACAAACGATGGCCATCGAAAGCGTATCAAAGGACATACTGAAACAACTTGGAAAGGTATCCAGTTCACATGTGCATGCCACAGTACATAACAATTAGAGATGCCTTGCCTAGATCTGTGTCTGATGACATATCAGAATCTTCGGGAACAGCCTGCGTGGATAACATGCTTGCTATGTCCTCAGGACTAAACACTGTACCCAACTCCTTCAAAAGTGTGCTCATGTCCACTGAGACTGACTCATCATCATTGTCTTCCATATCGTCACTACAACATAACACGAAACAATCATCAGCAATAGCGTCGGTGCTCTCTGTGATGATCACCCTTCTATTCCTTTCCACAGCCTCTACAATTTACAAGTGAACGATGCATTGCTTGCACATCCCCACAACTGCTACGGTCCAACATACTCAAACTAAGTCAGAAATCCACGGACAAGTACCCTGTAAACTGAGGTGAAGATAGCTTTGGCAGTCGGAGGAATAGAGTGACTACTGTGAGTGAGACATTCTTCCTCAGTTGTTCGAAAAGCTAAGAGTACTTACTTGTTACCCGGCAGTTCGGCACCCTCAAAACTTGACATCTTATTCACAAATGACTGCATACTTCTGACAACTTCTTCTACCTGGAAATCCCCGCTTTCCCCTCCCTGGTTGCTCCCTTCTTTCTCTCTCTTGTTTTCAGCTTTTCTTCTCGCGAGTTTAACTTCGTAGTCATCCAACTCCTTCTGTCTCTCCTTCATAACAGCTGAAAGTTCCTCTTCTCCGTTATACATCCAATCATCGCTGTCGGCTTCTTCACAGCCTGCACCAGCGAAGTCACTCGCACCGTAGGGCAAAGAGAGCAACTCGTCCGTTCGCCTGACCGGAGCACGCATGGCCACACTGCAAATGAAAACCGATCATATCAGCGTAAACCGTTACTTGCAGCAAGGCAGTGGTAATACTTAGATAGCTGACTAGACGGAGACTTGTCGATCTTTGGAGGATTCGTCACACTGCAAGGGATTACATCTTGGAGAATCAGCTTTGAGCGGATACCTAAAGCGGAGGCAGCACCAGAGCCAGAAGGAGTTATATGCGCGACTTAAGCATATATCACACCCGTTTTTCTGACAACTCAAAGGTGAAGACCTGCCATAATCACCGCGACTAGCTGAAAAATGATATACCTCGCACTTGCGAACATGTTGGAACTGCGATACTGCATCACCGCAGTTTGTATCAACTCGCGATATCCCTTTGACCCCTCGAGAAGATCCCTGAAGTAACCATTCTTCTCGAGGCTTGCCTTAAATGTTTGCCATCCTGGATCATTTGAGGGAATGACTTCCGATTTCTTCGCACTCCACGGTTGCGAACTATAGCTGTTGGATTCTGGGTCCCCATCCTCCTCAACGGAGTTAGTCTCTGAATCATAAGCAGACCGCTCCCAGTACATGATTTCAAAACCACACGCAACTTTCATACCGAGCTCCGCTTCCTTGAGACGGGACCCTGTTAGATTTGAAGGCATCGGATAGCATCGAGTAGCCTCGAACACCTGCTGTAACAGTTGTGCATACATCGCTCTGGACATGCGGACAATTACATCAACCATTTCTACCGTACCATCTTGGCTTTTTGGAACAAACTTCTCCATTTTGCTAACAGCTTTCATTGCGTCATAATCTCGGTTGTAAAAAGCCTCGACTGCCAAGGATATCATTTGAGGCTCATACTTCAGGATCTGGGCCACTGGAAGTGGCACTCTACACCGCGCTCTGTGAACATTCTCCAAAGCTTTCTCCGGATATTGCTTCATGCGGTTCAGTATCGCATCCATAACCTTCTTCGACGCTCTCGTGTTCACTCCGCCATTAGAAAGAACCTGCAAAGCCTGTTTCGCGGAGAGCGCTTGACCGCCTTCCGCAGTAAGAGGTGTGGCAGGTGTAAAGGGCACGAGATGGACGTGACCCTGTCGGATGAACACCCGATTTTGACTGTTCTCGTGTTTAATCCAATGGGGGATGAAATAGGCTGCCTCTATGAGCAAAAACTCTCCATCGGTATCCCTCACCGTAATTGACACGTCAGGAATTCGCCGTGAAATTTCCAAAAGCAAAAATACTACGAGCCATTCGTCCTCCAAATTGTCTCCAAACCTCACCTTCCCTGACAAATGAGAAACAAACGACTCGGGAGTAGAGAATTCGACACCGGCGATGTCGTTCTCCAACTCCACAACAGCTTTGCTTCCCTGTAGTGACGGAAAGTGACAGTCAGACGGTGAAGAACAGACGCGCAAACTGAAAGTCTCATGCTGCCAAATGTATTCACTCGCGGCAGCATAGGTAATGGCCAAGCACTGAGCCCGAAGGCTTTCGAGCCGCGCTTTGACATCGGTAACGTTCCCATCAAAATCAGGAAAAATCCGGTAAGAAACGATGTCCTCCTGAGTATCCTCCATCGCCAACGCGATCAGCTCGAATCACTCACGACATCATCGCCTCACCAAACTCCCGCCAATTCATAATCCGTGCAAAATCAGGTGACGAATAAGAATTCCTCCGATCTCCAGTCGTCTTCACAATCCAGAATTCAATCCCCTTTCCTCCAGATTTCAAAGGATGCTCTGCCCGCAGTACTTCCCAAGGAGACACGGCGCCTACATCACCAAATTCTCGCGTTTGTTTGAACTCGCTCTGTACCGCCACAATTTACGACTGCGGAATCAAAAGGAGAACTTCATTCCAACGCTTCTTAGAACAGAACCAGTTCATACTTGCGTGCGCCGTATTTTGCATGCCACAGTCCGATCAGCTACTACGTACGGTGCTGTAAGCTCTGCTTTCCGGGAATTCGAAACCGTAAATCTAGATTGACGTAGGAACTTGCTTCCAATGGAAAAGAAATCATCATAAACCTCAAAGGGGGTCGAGTAAGCCAAACCTCCCCTTAGTATACGGAAAGACGAGGAAAAGAAATAATCATAAACCTCAAAAGGGGGCGAGTAAACCAACCTACCCGTAGCATAAGGAAAGACGAGAAGTTTGCGCCCATGTGTTGATACCCCAGCGGCCTTACTCCCAGCATGTCGCAAGCCGGACGTGGATTCAAACCTTCGTGTCTTCATACCTGTGTTGCGATGGCCAGGCGGCCCTGCCTTTTACGGCGGGCTTTGAAGCCTTAGTTCCTGTGCCAAGTAAAAAGCGGTTTGGGCTGCTCCCAGCTCTTGCTTGAAAACCTGTTACCTGAAAAGTCGATAACGAGACATCAGGAAAACCCAGACAGAGAAGAGAAGGAATAATAGTATGTATAAATGCATGCGACATGGGCTTTTCGGCAATAGAAGGTAAAGGGTTTTCCCACCCCTTTGTGACCAAGGGATGGGGAAGATTCTAGCTTGGGATTAGGCTTCAGTTCATGAATAACAAAACGAAATTATCACGTTTGATCGAATAAATTTTATTAGAAAATATTTTTAAATTAAAAAAGAGATAGACAGGAGAGGAGAGTCCCCTGCTAGAATTCTAAGAGAGAGTTACAAGGAGTGGCGAAAAGAACCTATAATGCTAAAACACCTATACACGCGCTTTCAAGAGTAAAGTATTTTAATGTAAAATAAAATAATTCTAATATTAATAAATTATCTAAATGTTCTTGATAAATAATAAATTAACGCATTATTTTCTTCCTCATCCAAAGATGAAGATATGCATATATATTCACCTCTTAATTTGGAATAAAAGAATATATGCATGTCTTTTAATTTATGTTCTAACTCTACCTGTGGAGAGGGTTAGACCATAAAATAAAAAGTTTTACACTGCTTTTTATTATTCGCGGAGTCTCTCTTTATGTCGGCACGAGAGCTCTCCACTTGTTTTACTTATGGGTCTTTTTCCTAGGCAGGACCCAAGTGTGTTTTGTACAGAAATACTGGTCTATATTTAATATTTGAATTTAATGATTTTCAAAATAACAATTCTCAAGTTATTTCAGTCGAACCAAGTATTGTCTTCCGGCTTTCCTATAAATATAAAGTCAATGTACTCAGTTTAAACAAAAACATGTAAGGCCAATGTACTTTGTTTAAATGACCATTCTGTTTTTGCAAGGCCAGAGCCAATAATTTTTTAAATGGTTACTTTACAATCTTTACATCAATAGTTGTCGTGTTTTCTCATTTTGCCAAAACTTTGTATGCATATATATTCGTCCGAAGATGGAAGATATGATAAGGTATATATATTCACCCATGTACACTTAGATAGTGTACTTGGGTGTAATTTAGAGCTAACCTTTTTCTTATGAAGGGTTAGCTCTAAATTACAGCCTCAATGATTGACTCTATTCATGACAGAGATTGGCTTATAGTCGGATGATTCCAAGTGTGGTCACATTGCTTATGAGTTTTCAGAAGGCCACGTGTTTCGTTTCTAAGAGATGTTCAAAATTTAGTATTTTAAATTTAGATATTTGTCGTTTCAAGAAACCAGGCGTGTTAAATTCTTTCACTTGTACAGAATGTATACTTGAATTTTACTGTGCACCTCTCCCCCCACCAAAAATGCACCCCCCAAAATCAAACTCCTGATTGGTGTGATAAATCTTTTTTGAAACAGCGAAGTATTTGTATCATTTCTGTCTTTTTCCTATTTCTTGTACAAGTCCGTGGAGCAGGCTATTCGTCCGAAGATGGAAAATATGATAATGCAAAGAAGTTATATAAATGGAATGAGGAGTTACGCGCCATTATACGAAGTTATATCTGAATGTTCCATTAAAGAAAATCTTGGAGTACCTTTCCAGAGAATGTTTTTTTGTTCGTGTTGCATAAAACTGATCACCTATCATCAAGAAACAAGCACTATTGAATGATAACGATTTTTATCGCTTGGAATATTATCTTTATGGTATAAGGCAAACAACTGAAAAGTGTAGTGATATATATTATAGTTAATCGAAGAACGAGTAGCTTATCAGTAATCATGAACTGATATACTGATACCAGTAAATAGTAATTGAACTTTGATTTCTATAAACATGATAGTAATCGATCTCGATTATTATAATTTTCTTCATTTTTATGTTACAATATAGAAATGGAAGTTACACTACCAAAAATATATATATATTTTGCAAAATTATCCTAATATCAACATATCGGTTACTGATGACTGATGTTGTTCATCCATGTATGCAATTCATACATTATAAACATTTGTATTACACTTAGAGAATACTAACGAACTGAAGTGAGATATATTTACTTTTCAATATTTTAAGTGCGGCCGAGGCAAGTGTATACAACTCAAATAGAAAAGTGAAGGTTAAACTAGTATATTTTATTATAAAAATAATATATTTTTATGAACTACTGAAAATCATATTCGTCAATTATTCACACCTTCAAATATAGAAATGAAGATTAAAGTCGTATATTTTGTTGTAAATAATAAATATTTTGTGAACTATTTATTTCATATTCATTGTTTGAATAATCAATGATACTGAATAGTCCCCAAAAATATCATCAACACTTCACCAGAAATTATCAGAAAATTTATCAAGAATGTAAACTGAATTAGAAACGAATAGAGCTTATCAACCTAAATCAATGTATTCACTAAAAGTAGACCAGTCTCACATCTTTAGACTTTTCGAGGTTAAATTTGGTACAATTCAGATGTGAAAAATGGACAATTTGAATACCAGATTTTGATTTTTGGGTGTTAAGTTCTAGAACATTGAGTTTGCTAACTTAGACAACTATGTACTAAACTTTAGACTTTTAAGTTGATGTTTTAGACTTTTGATAACAAATAATACAGTACTCATACTATGGGATATACTAAACTGAATAACTAAAATTTGAAGAAATGAAAATATTTGTATGTATAAATATTCTGAATTTAACATATTATTCATATATCTAACATATATAATTATCTAACTAGATTAATCTATAAATAGTGGACAAACTCTAATAATGTTCTTAACTATCTAATAATTTTTATTATTATTAACTATATATAATTTCATAAACAGGCATGATTGCCTTACAAGCTTACTAATAGAATTATATCACTCAATTTGTTACTCCTCCTAATGGATAATATACTTAGTCTAGTAAAGTGAATAGGAAGAAACTACTAGTAAAATGCAACGCATGCATTTTATTACTAGTAGCTTTTTCTTGTTACATAAAAACACTTCTATAATGAAATATCAAATTTAATATATGAATCATATATCTAACATAATATAAATAATTATTTTAAGTGGTAACAAAGGGAATGGGACGAGTCTTCTTAATATTCATTTAAATATCCAACTATCTATATATAACTCAAAATAAATATCTAACTAGACTAAAGCATATAATTTCTTAATATTCACTGTCGATGACATATTAAACAAGCATGAATTTAAGTTATATAGTAGTAAAATGCATTGCCAAGTTGAATTGTTATACTAAGTACATATTTTGAATCTAATATATTGCTTATATAGCTAACATACTAGTGTTGAAAAACTTGTTGAATTCCATCATGGTTCTTCGCTCGTACTTCTTGTTGATGCCATTAAGTCTGGAGTTGTGGTAAAGAAAAACAAGCATATCTGCTTGTTCATGGGTCAAATGATTCTGACATTTGGAGTGCACGTGGTTGTAAGAGCTCCAGTTCCTCTCGCAAGCTGGAGCAGTGCATGTTTCACCGAGCAAATCAAGTGCAATCTTCTTCAAGTGCAGAGCTATATCTCATAAATATGCCTACCATCTCAATGGAGTACTCTCCATTTTTGTTCAAAACTTGCAATCCTTGGCTAGTATTGTTGCTAGTTCTTCTCTGCAATGATTTACATAATCTACCACATCTACAGAATTCAATCTGAAGTTGTGTCAAGCATACAATGTGCAATAAGTGCGGAAGTCATATTTCACATGATGTCCGTGCATCATTTCCATGTTATCCTTGTGTTACAGATATTTAGGAGTCAAACACATGACAATAGTGTGCAAAATGTTAGCCCACTTACTCCAACGCGTCATCAAGGAAAGCATCAAATCATCACATATCTTTGGTGTAATCATATCTATTTTCAGTTTTGGGTTCTTGTGAAAACTGACAAACTTCTCCTTTAGGGCTCATGTTCCTTAGTATATGTGACCACTGTAGCACTTGTGCACATCAACTCGTCGAAGAAGCACAAATATGGAGCTAATCAATTCAATGATGTGGTGAATCTCATCACAAGTATAATACTTACAACCTCCTTCGTCTTCTCATCTCGTTTTTTATCTTTGAGACAGTCTGAGAAATCTCACCAGACCTCGTTGACAACCATGCTTCTTAAGCAGTACCGCAACTCGTATGCTATGCGTACCATCATGAAGTTTGTCGTAAATCAAGTGGCACATGGTTTCAACAAATTAAGACCATTTGAGAAGTGATCAATGAACATAGTGTTTGTGACATGATGGTTCTTAACAAATTTAACCATCTTTCGGACATTTGTCAAATTTATCGTTCATCTGATCGAACTTCTCAATGTCCTCGCACCCCAAGTCCAAATTGTGGATCACACATCCACCAAACATGACGTGAGAGAGGGTTCTCTCACCAAATATCTCGTCAAAATATTTACAGTCGTATTGTCCGTCACAAACTGCAACACATGTCTCGATCCAAATTTATCAATCTCTGAGATTATACTATCCCAACCCACCTAGCATTTTTCACAACGTTGTTATCGTTTAAGGCTCGAATGAACATCTCTTCAAATGTGTTGGTGACGTTGATGTTCATCAATGGTCTTCCTTGCACAATGATCCATCTTCACAAGATACCGTCATCTTGCTATCCACCCTTTTAGGAAACATCATATTCTCAGTCTCAACTTTCAGCTTCTGGTAATTTGTCTGCAAAAGATGTGTTCTCAAATTGTACTCACTAGGAAGTGTATAACCAGTGATGGATACTGAATATTTGAAAGCTTTGACAACAGTCGAATGACACATTGAATTAAAGATCATCAAGTTTGAGCTACTGTCATACTCCACAACTCGTCCGCATGTTGTCTTTGTTCTGCTGTAAACATATTCAAAATCGTCTCTTGTTGAGTTCGTCCTTGACTTGTAGGATCTCTCTCTCGTTCACATGAAATCTTCTCATTTTCAGATTAAACAGCTCTTCTTGAGTTCATAAGTGACAATGCATTCGGATCTTGCGAGATTGAAAACTATTCAAGTCATGATTACGGACTGCTTCATACTTGGTGGTCCGAAAGACATTTGTGATCATGAATCTCTTATCCAATTGGTAGTATGAGTCATTCGTGCATCTTCTAACTCCTCCCTCACAGATCAATAGTCATACTTGTTATCTCTTTCAAATTCATAAGACGCATAATCTCTTTTACCAAGCGAGAGGGAGCACTTGGACAAGTGGATACGTTAGTAAGACCCTCGCCAGAAACAGCCAGTCTCCAGATATGGTGAGAAGATATCAACTTTTCTCGTTTCTTTGAGGAGAAAAGTCACTAATTGCATGAGTTTGTATGGGAGAGAGATTCTTTGCCTGGTTAAGTAGGTGGTCGGTTACCGTCTAACATGCACGAGAATTCTCTTTGGAGACAGAAGGTGAAAGCAGTTTTGACTTCCGAGGTCTTCATCAAAGAAGCATTTTCGTTTTCTAGTGTTGTGTTTCGAAGTGGTAAATGAGGAAGAAGAGAGCAAGACACACGACGTAAGTTAACATAGATAAATATTTCTTTTATGTAAATTATTTTTAGAGCTCAAAATACAAACAAAAAGCATTACCAGTTTACCAGAGAAAAAACATAAGTAAAATGTGTCGATTGTGACGTTGTGAAATATAAGAAGCCCGATAAGACAAATGAACAATCCATTTTCATTTTAATTTGATTTTTAGGAAACCCTTCCTCTTGAAAAGATGTAGTGATATTTCTTTACAATGAAAGTAGATGATCATAGTGCGAGACCGATCTATAGAGTGAATATATATAGACCCGTCTCGCACTGAATATGCATCAAAACGGTCAAAATGGCAGAGCGGAGGAAGACGACAAGCTAGGATTTCGAGAGGTGAAATTCGATTGCGGGATAGGGCGGGTGATAAGGATATAACGCCTAGTGCGGGTAGAGGAGTTTACGTATAAGGGAGGAAGGTAGCATTAATTTTTTGTGACGTCCAACGTGGTAGACGAGTTTAGGTATAGGTGAGTTTTTCTTCGTGTTCGTGGTGTTCGTCGTTCGGTGTTGGAGGAGTCTCGATACACAGCATTTGTATGTCATCTTCTTGCGGGTGACACAGATTGCACGCGGCGTTCTTCGTTCGGTGTAGTAGACTCGATTTTGGAACCGTGCGATCTTGTTTTCATTGCCGTCTTTTGTCGTTCGGTGTTGGAGGAGTCCCGATATGCAGCTTTTGTCTGTCATCTTCGTGCGGATGGCACAGATTGCGCACAGCATTCGTCCTTCGGTGTAGTAGATTCGATTTTGGAAATTCTTCTTTTCTTTTGTCGTTTGAGCAGGGATAGCGGCTTCGGAGATTGGGCATTCATTCGTGTCACGGTCGACTACCCGTTTTTTCATATTCATTCATGCTGTGACGTCGGAGTCGTCGGTGTTGGCGTTGGTCTTGCCATCTCATTCCTATCGCCGTCCAGAAGTTGTGTTCATGCTATTTCTCGTTTGCTGCTTTCCAGCAATGAGGAGACTCCACGGACATGACTACTCGTTTTTTGCTGCCTTTGCGTCCATGACAAGGTGGACACTAGCTCCTGTCGAACCGAGGAGTTCTGCGGGATGGTCTCAACGTCCTGCAGCGGGCTACAAGATAAGTATTCGATGTTTCTCTTTTTCATTCTTCGACCTGTATGGATAGTTTCGAGGACAGTCCAGACGTGGATGAGTCAGCTGTCGAGGCTTCGTCTGTTCAGCTGAGTGGTAGCTCTGTTGAAGAGGCGGACAACTTTCTGTCTTTGTATTTTTCTCCTCTCGAGCCGCGTTTCTCCTATTTGTCAAAAAAGCTACCTATGATGTCGTTTTGTGAAACCAAGCTTGAAGTATGACGCACATATGTCTATTTGGAACTTGTTTTTTCTCAACCACTCGTTCCGTTCTTGATGAAATTCGACTATGTGCGCATTAGCAAGACTTGCTTTCCTTGCTAGTTACATTACTCCCCTATATACAGTCTAGCTGAACCATATAGATTTTTCTCATATTCTAGTGATCATCTCTCGATGTACTTGCTGGATCGCAGATATCGGACGTTCGCATACCCTGCATTTTTTAAGCGTCCGGATGATAGTTTTGAATTCACTGTGGCTTGTTTGTACAGAACCCGTGCATTTCTCTGCGTATGCTTGGTTTTGGATCCATTTCAATTTTGCTTCGTTTGTCCTCACTATTCAACCTTCTCATTGGACAATGTCTTTGAGGAGGAAAGCGAGAGCCAGAAGATCGATGATGGAGGCATCACTCACAATTTGCAGGACTGGCTATGATCTGGACATGTCTTTATTTCCCTTGCTTTGTGATTTTCTGCAGGCACAGTGTACGTCTGGAGTTTTCTCTGTCGAGCGTGGAGGGAGCCTCCTCCACTTGCATTTCAAGGGGTGGTATGTATGTATGCTAAATCGTCCATTGATGTCAATTAGCGTGTATCGCAGGCTCTTGGAGGAGACAATAGCAAACCTGTCGACGGGGAAGTGTGCGTCAAGGTGCTTTCCAGCAAGGGACTCCACATCTTTGTGAGAATGGTCGATTACTGTCTCAAGGATCACCAGGAAGAGCATCATGTGGTCACCATGAAGAATATCAGCGAGTCGATGGTTGCAGATGGGAAGGAGCTATACATGTTGCTTGGAGCCTCAGATACGAAAAATATGATGGAGTTAACATACTTTAACATCTTGCAGAGGGCACTTCACGGCATCCACTGTCTACAACCTTTCCACGTTGTCTTCGTGCTATGGTTATGTCCGATAAATATATCCCGTCTCCTAGGTGGATTCTGCAGCATGGGATTCACAAAAGTCGCACCGACGCACTATGTCTCATCAGGCCTGCTGACATCAGTCCTGAGGACATTGAGCAGATATTTTTTTCAGAAAAAGTGACCGATGTGCATCATGCAAACGCAGGTACTATGAGCAAGCAGCGGTTGATGCAGCGTCTGCAGAGAAGTCACCCTCCCAACCAGAAGTTTCCATGTGAATCTGAAGCAGCACCTTCGGACCAGACTTCGCTACCTGAGTATATACCTCTTGTTGGTGTCCTTTAACGATCTACAGGAGCTGACCGTTGTTTCCTCATAGAAGTTTGAAGGCAGTTTCTGTGCTACTGTTGTAAATGCAGCTGCTCTGGCTGCTTTGGTACCTTACTGTGTCCGTTTTGTGCTTTGTCTCAGACGGCTTTACTGTGTCGATTTTCTGCTTTGTCTGAAGAGGCCTTAATGTGTCTAAAAATTGCTTTGTCTCAAACGGCGTTAGTGTCTTCATTTTCTGTACATAGTTTCTCAGCAGGAACTGTACTTGGTTTGCTGGCATATGAATGAACGGCCATACTGTGTCGACAAACGGCCTTTGCCAGGGACCACCTTAGTGTGTTGACTTGCTGTACTTGGAGAATTGTCTGTAGAGGCGAATAAAAAACCGTGCACTTCTTCCGCGCAACTTATTGTACATGTATGAGAAAAGATTTGTTCCACCTCTGTCGAAATAGAAGACGAAAATCCGTTGTGAGAAAATCCGGAGCGAATACAGAATAAAACAAGCGGCAAGGACCCTCGAGACGATAAACGAAGGGACTTAAGGGACTCCGTGACCGCGTCAGACTGGTGAGAAGAAAAAATTTCACAAAAATATAACCCAGAAAAACCCCCCTAAACTGAACGAACCACCCCTGGTGAATATACGTAGATGCAAGAGAATTACCTTGAGTAATAACCGTAATGTTGTTTCTGCTTGTTACAAGAATGATTTTCCAGTTTCCATGTAGTCACACATTACGGTTACATGTACGTGCATATGGAAGGGTAGTACTTTTGAGAATCGAATTTTTGTACCATAAGTTTCTAACTAGATGAATCACCAAAGCTACAAATTTTAACACTGTAAACGATTAGACGATGACCGTGTTGATGCAATATGAACACCAGCGGAAGTATACCACAGGGACAACAAAACCATCAGAATTGCGGTAAAGCCTTGGAGGCGAAATTTTCACGTCCATCCAAATGAGTCCTTTTAGAAAGAGAAGAATGTGAAGTGCACAAAAGCCACCATACAAGGAGGTCATGTTGGATATCTCCTTTTCTAATTCAACTTCATAAATCATACCTCTAGGAGCTTTTTAACAAACATTTGTTTTATTAATTCTCATTGCAAGTATAAAAGCAAAGAAAGAACATTTGATTGTTTGCTCCTTGTGTATTTAAAGGGTATTTAACAGACATTTATTTTATTAACTCTCATTGCAGGTATAAAAGCAAAGAAAAGAATATTTATTTGTTTGCTACGTGTGTATATCTTATTTTATCCAGTAAATCACAAAATCTTCATTTTTAAAATTTCTCAATCAATACTCAACGGTTAGTTTCAAAATGAACTACATACTGTAAAGCTCATAGAGATCTTTGATTTAATTCCTACTTGACACATTCCATTCTCGCAACAAAATTTATTAGCAAAAGCATCTAGGTTTAACTGTTAAATTTCTTTATATGCAGACAACTAACCCATAAAATGAGATCTTTCTGGTATAGGGGCATCGAAGGTTTATCATCTTTTCTATAATTTGCAGTTATTACGTATACAAACGGTAATATATATGGAGAGATCAAAGCACTAAAATGAGACGTGAAAGGAGAATAGAGCTTTTGCTATGCGTTAGTATAGTTAGGGCTCTTTCGCACTTCCGACTAGTTCATGTCAGACACTTTTCTCTTTTTGGACTCGTTAGAGTTGGTAGTAAGCGACACTATTGTACTAATAGCGATTACTTGTTGTCTAGCTCCAGTAAAATAAGATAAAAACATAACATGCATGTTTTCCGTGTTGTCATGATGAGAATAATATTATTATTGTGAACTTGTGTCAAAGCTTCATGTGAGGATGAGATGCACATACAACGGACGAGATCGATTATAAATTCGATCTCAGTTCTGTAGGAATGAGCGCATAGTGAAGGTTGCACAACAAGTCTGACTTAACATAGAGTTTACATAAGTTTTATTTTCTCTAATGTGCCATGGTGTCTCTTGAATCTATGCGATTTCACTCAAGATTCTCACTTCCATCTTTGTGTGCACTATCAGTGACCACAAAAAGATGATGTGTATTGATTGAAGAATGCAGTTTGTTATTTTGCTTGTGGTTTAGTAGTCGTGATCTTGTGCTATCGTTCTCTTCACCTTTGACTGACTTTTAGAAACTTCACTGTGATGGAAGCCCCTGAAGCAACAAAAGAACGATTTTCGAAATCTACCATTGATCCATTCTTTGTTCTCGTGCTTTGTCTAGCTTCGACTCATCTTTTATGCAATAGTCAAATGTTAACTCAAGCGAGATGTACGGAGGAGGATCCAATAAGCTAGATAACGAGTTAGATAATAACATCATGCACCCATTTTCACAAGCTTTAGTTTAATTATCCACGTAATATTTGAAACTTTCATATTTTTTTGTAGTCGACAATGTATCTTGTGATTAGCAGTAGCATGTATAAGAGACGACAATCGCCACCACTCCAAGAATAGGAGGAAGAGGCTGTGTTTGAGATCAACCATGAAGCTTCATGCAATTACAATTGGACGAGACCAACCTACTAGGTAATTCTACAAAGAGTGTAGGGGAGGAGTGGCATGTGCATGCACTAATCGAGTGTAAGAAGTCTGAATGGAAAGAATTCTAGGATAATAAGAAATTTATTATCATCATTTGAAGAAATGATGATAATAAATATGAAGTGATTATGCCTTGGTGAGACCATGTGTGAAAAAGATCCATGCGGATCCTTCTCAAATGCACAACAAATGATAACACATTGTAGATTTTAAAAAAATATTAAGGATTATAATACAATCCTTAATATCTTTTTCTATAGTTGCGTAGTGGCTAGTAGCTCGGACTAGTCATTATGCACTCTCTTGGACTAGCCCCACTAGGGGTATACTTCGCAAGTAGGGCTTGTAGGCTTCAGTTCTTTGAGTTGAACCTTCAAGCTCCTGATTATGATAGATAGTCTTAATGAACACAACCTAGATCTCTAGTGCGTAGAGTGGGTGTGGCTCGACTCTAGTGTTTGTGTATTGCCGGTTGGCATTGTGGAGTGAGTAGCAATTCGTATTATTCGAAGAACTCAAGTCGCGAGGTTTGACTGAGTGGGCCAGGTCACAAATTTCTGTCAAGTGGTATCTCTAGAGTGTGTAGATTGTTGATACCTTCGATTTGTAGATGTGTGAGTGCACGGAGTGATTTTTTTTCCGTGTGCTTGATTGCTGTTCGGATTAGTAGAGTGTGGATCTATTCTTGGTCGGATTTATGGTGTGGTAGTGTAGAAGCGCTGCTGAAATTTTTTATGACAGATTTTTGGATCAATTTGGAGGTCGGCAGATTCATATTGGCAGACATTGGATAGACGTTGGATGATAGTTTCTGGTACCAATGGATGTAGTAGCCGTGTGTTGGGAAGACAATTCTAATGTACCAAAAATCATTTGATTTGGTGAAAGATCAATTGAGTTACAAAGGAACGAAGATCACGAGTTGTCAAAAATCTGACTTAAATCTACATGGGCGTGCATTTTTGGCAGATTTTTGCCTTGTTGGGTGTTCAAAGTTGTCGTTTTTGTGGTTTTTGTTGTTTGGGGTGTGTTCCTGCTTGTGAGCATTTGGTCTCGAGTTGCTACTCTATGCTTAGCAGAGCGGAGGAGAGTGTGTCGTGCGTATTAGGAGGCGTTTAGAGATTTCGAAGAACAGAGATGTGTGAGTGCGGAGTGGAGCGGAGTCAGCAAATCAGCTTGATGGCGTGCGTTAACTAAGCCTAATTTTAGTTGTGTGAGAGTGAGTAAAACCAAGTCATCCTTGCCAACACTTTTCTTGAAAGAGGTGTTTAACTATTTAGCTCTTAGCTTTGGCTTTACCACTAGACCAACATCTCTTGGTGGCTTCTAGAGATATCTGCAAACATTTATGGACTTGTTTAAGGTGGTAAGAGATCTTTTCGCACGTTCCTAGAGGAGTGGTAAGACGACTCTGTAGTACTAGAGGGAAGCTGTAGTTGTAGTAACGTTTGTCTATGTCATAGAGAAGCGCATGGAGGCGTTGGTGACAATTGACTTGGGTGAGCTAGTGGAACTATCACGTAGAGACTTTTGGAGCTACTAGAGGTTTGGACATCTAGTTAGTGATCTTAGGTACAGGTTATAACAGTTGGTGGTCATATATTGTGCATATAGTCATCGAAGAAGAGACGGCTTTTGGTCTGAGAGAGGTTGGGTTTACTTTTTGTGCATGTTTGAGAGTGGAGGGTTATCGTTTGAATTTCGTGTGGTTGGAATCCCTCCATATTTTACTTCCTATTTGTGCACCGTGTTTGCTTGTGTTGGCGCTTGATTTTCGGAGTGAGTTCACTCCAATGTCCGTCGGTAGTGAGATTGGAGTTGTGGACCAATCAGACTATCTCTGTTTCTCTCACGGTATTGTGTCGGATATTGTGTGAAGGATGTCCAGGAAAACGCGAGGTTCTTGGCTGTGGAGATGCTGTGTGCTGAAACAGACAAGACAGAGAAAAACAACCACAAAAATGAATGCTGCGATGTATACCAACTCCAAATGTATGTACACTACTGGTTCTTTCTCGTAAGAGCACAGAACTGAAAAATAGACCAGAGCGGTCTGTAACCTGCTTCAAAGCTCTTAAAAACAACCCCTGAATCACAACCCTGACCCAAAACCACCGAAACGTAGCTCAAAGCAAGAGAAACTTCCCTTTGCTAACAAACAGAGCCACAACAGTATCACGCGATCCAAACCCAAGTCCAAACCACATCCATGTACAAGTTTTTAGCTAAAGCTAGCTACCACAAGCTGTATATAGCCAACCATAACTCTAACGAACTCAAAAGAGCAAAACCCGTAGCGAGAAATCGAAAAAGATCTATATGAGAACTTCCTTCTTTCGCCAAACGGACTTCAGATGTCGATAGGGTCTCCTCCGCTGACTCCGTTAACCCAAGAAACCTTCAGATCTGACTCCTTACAGCTGAGATATCGCTGATTTTTGGTCGCAGGTGACCGAACTTTCAAAAACTGCTCCTTGTGGCTTAAAACCGCACACACCGCTCAAACGGATCGCTTGATCTGATATTTGTCTTCACTGGCAAGTAGAACTACGTTCATTGGTTGCATGTCTTGGATGAACGCAACGACTCGTTCTTCTTAGACACTGTAAACCATCTGCTCGAATACGGTGCAAACGACAACTCCAAGATCTTCATCCGCGTCTTCTCTTCAGCAACTCCACTAGTTTAGGCAAGTGAGCCCGCGGTACTGAAATTGGTCTCAGGTTCCATGACACATGCTGTATCGTGAAGATAACCATCGGAGTAACAACGTACGGGTCTACACACCCAATCTCATGTGGCTCAAAGACAAATGCTTTCCCATGTTGTGAAAGCATCTCCTTGAAGCACATCTTCTCTTTTGGTAGAAGAGACCCATCAGATCCAATCTTCAGCTCTTCAAGATATTCTCGTGAACTTGTGTCCTATCATTGCAGGATCTCTCAAACTCTTCTCCCTTGAAGCTCAATCTATCTGTTGGTTTGTGTCTTCCGACAAAGGACCAGCAACTGGCTTTATCTTCTTATCCACGGTCTTGTACTTCGTCTCAACTCGAATCTTCGGTGCACGAAATGATTTGAGCACCGAATAGACCTCTTTTGAATGAATCTGCACAACCTTATCTATATTCTCCCATCCAATAGACATGATCTCTCGCAAAGGATCCTCCAATCCATCCTCTTCATAAACACCAGAAATCCATTCATCCTCTTCTAGCTCACCCAACTCTTTCATCATCAACTCAACATCACGCAAATGTTTTTGTTCTTTTCTTCTCAGCTCTTCTACCTTCTTGTAAATAGCAATCCTACACTCTGAAAACCCAACAAACCTTGTACAAAAGACATTATCTCCATCAAGCGAGAGTACCTTCTCTTGCGCATAACCAAAATCCTGCTCTATAGTGGTACTCAACGAAAATCCTTGAACTCTTCACTCACCCTTGGAAGCGGTTTCTCTCTCAAATGATCTCAATTGCGCTCGTGATTGGACGGTATAGTCAAGAACTGTACCGCTCTCTTCCCATCTTGACTTCAGATCTTAGCATAAGCAGATCCGTCGTCGAGTACCTTTGTCTCCATCCGAGTTGCTATGATGAAAAGTTGACCAAGAATGAGCGGGTATGATGTTGCTTCCTGAACAAAGAAGTTTTGCTCGATAGCAACATCACCTACGCGCACTCTGATGTCTGGACAAGCTCCATACAAGTCTCCTCTTGTGTTGTTGGCTGCTCTTATGACCCACCCATGCTCTGTGTCGATCGGTCACTTCTTCCTCTTGTACAGCTCCTTCGACATGATGTTGATTTCTGATCCATGATCGATCAGAGCAACCACCGGCTCATCCAAGTCTCCGATTCTCACCAACGTCTCCGTTGTAGCTCGAGCCCAGTGACTGTGACTGTAATGACTTGAGCTTTATTTCCCATCCTCCTCTTCATCTTCAAAATGTATCCTGCGTCTTTGATCTCTTTCTTCCTCTGAAGAATAAACACTTCACTTTGCAAGCTCTCTCTCCTCATCTATAGACATCCTAGTATCCAAGGCATGTGATAAACCAGTCTCACCCGTAATCTGTCGCTTTCGTTTGATGATCTCAATGATGACATCATGGAACTCACGCTTAGCAATGTCTAACACTTCCCTCAAGGTAAACTTCACCTTCGCATTCAGAATGCGATCTTCCAAGACTCCCTTCAAGTCTGTTGAAGCTTCGATGTCCGACTGTGGTTTGTATGCAGCCGGCTTATCTTTCTCCTTCTGAGAATCCTTCACTCTTTCCTTCGATGGAGAAGGAGCATCATCCATCGGTAGATCTTGAGCTCCTCCATCCCGAAGCTCTTGACGAACCTTCTCCTCTCGAGTCTGTCTCTTGGAAGAAGTTCCTTCCCCTGCATCCTCTGAATCTCGCCTTCTCTTCTCTTCCAACAACGCTTCGTGTTGGTTCTTGGCGATGTAATCATGTACCGATATAGCTTCTATCAGATCCTCCCATCCAGTATCCTTCCGGATCATAGCAGCTGTTCTCAGCAACGTCTCACGTGTTATCTTCCCTTTTTGTTTCATGGAGATGGCAGATGACCACAATGCACTCGGCTCAACTTGCCCGTTAAAACCTCTCTCAGTTGGATCCTCAACCCTTGTGTCATAAGTTCCAGCTTCCACCATTGTAACTGCTTGCGCCGATAGGTGGTCCTCAACCAACTTTTTCATCCCTCCTCTACCAAAGTTGGTATGAAGAAGTGCACCAGTATCCCTCAACGCTACCTTTCCATCCTTCCAGAAGATCACTCCTTGCTGCAGAATATCAGTGAACTCCTTGCAATCTCTGCGCGGATGATCAGTACCATCGCACCAGATACACCGCTGGATCCAGCCTTGCTTCTCAACCGGTCTTGCTCCGTTTGTAGACCCCTTCTCTTCCAATCTTGTGAGTTTGATCTACAGATCTCGCATTCCACGCAAAATCTCCTCAAGGTTTGAATCATCCTTCTTCGGAGATACCATAGGTGCTTGAACAACTGGAACAACTGAAACAACTGGTACTATGTCTAGCAACAGGAACCACTGGTCGGACTACAGGAACAGGTGTTATAGCAGTAGGTGTTGGTGTCAGTCTCCTAACAAGAACCTTCTCACGTCTCCGCTCCCTCTTGGTAAGCAGACCAACAGCTTCCTCAACCTTCTTCCAGCTACTGGTCAATCCATCGTCATCCTCCCGGTCTTCCAGAAGTACCTCTAGCTTCTCCTGCAACTTCTCATCTACAGAAATAGCTCTGTCTTGTTAGACTGCAACGTCAACTTCTCCATCCTGGTCAATCGTGAAAACTACTTCTCAAACTCTTTGAGCAACTCAGTAGCTTGTAGACTCTTTCTTGGTTGCTCAACCCACTCCAAGAAGTACTCATCCATCAAAGCACGAGCAAACGTCTCCCAATCCTTGTGCCATTTTGTTTTTGTTAACTTTTGCTGTTAAGTGTGTGGTCAAGAGTCTTTATATCCTACAATTCATAATTATGCAAGATTCAGTTATTGAAGTGGCGCGTTCTTACACTAGACTAGTCAGACTCGTCGACAATGGAGTAGGAAGCTTGGACTTCGAGATACTAAGAGTGAAGTTCTAGATCCTATTCTAGAACCACCATTGAATGGTCCAAGCATACTACAAGACTCGGTTGCGACAGATGTACGTGAAACAAAAAAGAAAAAATCACCGAATATGTTGGTCAGTGAGAAAGAGATGACATTGTCACCAACGATGACAAGACGAACCTTCAAAATTGAAAATGATTGTGAACTGAGGTATAATGTAGCCAAGTTCAGCTGGTAGGAATTGTCAGAACTATGAGAGAATGTATAGATATAGATAGAAAAAATGTGAAACTCATCTCAAATCATTGTTGATCTAGCTTTACAAAAAACAACAGTCGTTTTCTATTAATTACTTGACTTATTCAAAACTCTTGGTACAATGGAAAATTTGCTTAAACATTACAACAATTCAAACCTCTAATAAAGGTTTTATATATATCGACGAGTCAATATCGCAAGTGAACAAGTGGAATGTCATACAAATGCAGCAAAAAGAATATCGTCACTAACAACATCTGGTACAACATCAGGGAGAGTGAATGTGCGTTGTCACAATCCATAGTCTTTTCAAAATTATTGATTAATTGACTAGTAAATTAAAATTAAAATTACATGAAAATTATACATATATTCAAACCATGTACGATTATATCATTTTATGGGCGATATTATTGACATGATCGACACAAGCCATCAACTACTTGTTTTTTATCTTTAAACTGCAGGTTGTTTCTTCAGTGTATAGGCAAATTATAAGGTAACTAACTAGGTAAATATCACATGTATATCTTCCACATGTAGGTAATTTGGATTATTACCAATATTGTGTCTCGGAGTTCCATACCACAAAACCATAAATTTTATACACAAAATATAGGTTTAATCAACTATATACAAATAAATATTTTACCATTAATTACTTACCATAAATATATCTCAGAATTCCATACCACAAAATCATAATTACTATACACATAATATAGATGTAATGAACTATGTATAGGTAAACGGACGATTTACCATGATTGTGTCTTGAAATTGCACAGAAAAAAACCACATATCTTATGTGTTAAATGTATTGTAACAATCCATGTAAACTTGTATATCCTCAATATTTTATCTCGTCATTGCGTACTAAAATCCCACATTGTTATATGAAAATAAACAATATATATACATATTAACTCTTTCATATATATATACCACTTAGTACGTGGCATGTTGTTTGCATTGACAAGTATCTTAAAATTAATGGCATGCATCCAATTTTCCCAGATGCAACATGATGCTTCTTAAGCGCAACAAGTTGCGTTTCAATCCCAGTCTGGATTTTTCTCTTTCCCTTCTTTAGTAACTACGGTTTATTGTATGGAATAATACGGTTTATTGTATGGAATAATGCAGGTCAATGTAGGATTGTAAGAGACAAGTGTCAATTGCCATAGTCGACGTGTGACAGTGGATTACCATAACCTACACCAGATGCTTCTCGTGATTTCAAACAAGGTATTATGCTGAGGAATTCAGCATCAACTGATGCCGTGTTCAGCACTCTAGACAGAGAATGTGACAGCGACATTTATAGCACATGAAAGTCATAACATTACCCACATATAACAAGTAGGGTTTCGATGGATATTATATCCACCAAAATGCCTCAAATAATTTGATGGCTGTATATTATAACCACTTCAATAATGTCGTATAAAAGATAAGTTTACTAGGATTTCATGTAGTGTATTATTTTGGTTTGAGATACGAAACACATTACAAAATCTTGTATTGGGATATTATTGATAATGAATATTACAACATGGTTTAAAACTTTACACATATTGGTTTTCCCTTTGTTGTAAAAGAGTATAAAAACACATCTCAGGTATTCTTTGTATTATTCAGCACATATGATACATAATTATTACCTTGTTGGTCTCATTTCTCACTTCCGAGTACACAGTGTCGTGAAAGTGTTAATTATACCTATCTAGGACATAGGTCAGATCTTCCGTGTGCGACTTGTACAAACTCAGGTCTTATATCTACAACGATTTTGATTTCTGTTTTATTTTGTCAAAAAATTTGCTCTTCGACCTCTACTTTGTTGTCATTAGTAAATTGTTTCTCTATGCCTTTCGTTGTCTTCATGCAGTCATCGATCATTCCCACTATATCCATTTCGAGTGAACTTGTCTTGCAAGACTCCAACTCTTGTTTTTTTCCTATCCTAAATTATTGCAGTCCTCCATCCACGTGACATTGTCTTGATGTGTAAATGCCATGCGTAAATTGGATCTGTAACCAATGGGCATCCGAATAGCTCAATTTTGAGCTTTGAACATCTCTCTATCTTCAGTAGTGAGTACCCCACAAGAAAAATGGTCGTCACCTTCGATAAATCATCTAAGGAAGGAGACTCCAATTCCTACTTGTGTTTCAAATCTTAGGGATAATACATGAGTGGAACCATATCATATATACATTTTGACATCAATAGAGAGAAATCCTACTTCATATGTCCCTACATTCAGAAAATCAGATTTTCATTATACAAAGTGTAATCAAGGCTCCGTAGTAATTGACGTTCTGAATATATTGCATTCATTGATGTTTAGGTTTTCTGTAGATACAACCAAAATACAAAAATGGTTGGATACACCAACATTTATGAATTTCTGTATATTTTATAATAATTTTATTATTATAATTAAATATTGTATTCTTTCACAGAAATGATACCGCTACATCACTATGAGAAGAATTTCATCGAAGGTTCGTCGATTTATGCATGAGCATCGATGGTTCCATCCGTCGACTCGTCATTGGCAATCTGCCACCCCAACCCTGCCACCTCGTATGGTTCACCATCAGGTCCAAATCGTTGACAATCTGTCTGTCGGCTGTCCGTCACCCCACCTTTGTCACCCTCGACGTAGATCACCAGCGGTCTACCATCTCATCCTTGGCAACCATTGGCGGTGCACCATTCCTCTCGATATCACCGGCAGTCCGGCATCCCATTCTTGTCATCCTTGGTACAGATCATTGACGGTCCGTCATCCTATTCTCAACAACCGCCGGCTATCTGTCCGTT
This sequence comes from Asterella californica, assembly GCA_036924285.1. Classification (NCBI taxonomy): domain Eukaryota; kingdom Viridiplantae; phylum Streptophyta; class Marchantiopsida; order Marchantiales; family Aytoniaceae; genus Asterella; species Asterella californica. Next base: position 4,755,467 of record JAYKYS010000013.1, read on the forward strand.
GATGATCCATCACTCTCTCGTCATCGTCGACGGTCCGTCATCAAACCCTCGTCACTCCGGCAACCACCAGTGATCTGTCATCATGTGTCAACGAGCTACATGACGGAGCCGTCTTTTGATAATTTTTCATATCCCGCAATGAATAGAGAAGAGACAAACATATTGTGTCATTTTTTTGGCTCAAATTTTGGTTACAACATAAGAGAGGTTGTAAGGAGTATTTAGGTATGCTTACTAGCCTAGTACTATGATAGTTAAACATGTTTCAATCAATCACATGAAATACATTTAAGACTTAGTGTTAGCATTGGATATTTAGTTGAGATTTTGTTCTCATGCATTGGTTATTTTTTTAGTCTCTCATAGTATATAAGAATGGATCTTTTGGGAGCTCATTCTCTCATTTCGTGAGGTTTCTACTGTTATCGTCACTTATGTTTCTACTTTTTTCTTCTTCTCAATGCAAAGTTTATCCTTGAGACTTGATCATAATATAGGTGAGCACTAGATGGTGGACTAGATAATTATTGGTTAGACGTGCTGCACTCACGATCCTCATTTGGATTAGAGTGATCTCATCATTTGACTCAATATTATCTAGTGCTATCGATTCGTTATCAAAACATATAAAGCTAGTTGTATCCATTCCGACCAACTAGCTTTGTGGTCTTGTCATGAAATCATCCATAATTTGCAATACTTGACCATTTGGGCTAGTTGTTTACACAATGAGAACTCTAGTAGACTCTTGGAAATTCCAAGACTTCGAAAAAAATGAGATAAAGAGAGAGAATGCAAATGACTTTGGAGGTCCATCAGCTTTCAAGATTGGTGAAGAATATGGCGCTCACGAGCAATTCCGAAGCCTAGAGATGAATGTGGGAAGTTGACACAAGAACAACACATGATATTGCCAAATGTAAGTAATGGAGGAGAGTGAGAAACTAAAGTTCAATGCAAGCACTGCCTCATTATTTTGACTTACAATAACTCTAAGATGAAATGACACTTCACAACAACGAAGATCTATGCGAGTCGACTCGATATTGGATTTCTCCAAAAGGAATGATAACAGACTTAAAAAGGCCACCATATCCTGCGAAACCATTTGCCGCGAGGCTTGTATGAGTATGAGTGGTGGAAGTTGAGAACTTAGTCATCGAATGGTAAGGCGGGGGCGGTACTCTCCATGATGAAGACTGCTGCATGCATTCATGCAGGTTCTTCCCAAAGATTACCACGTAGACTTACCAAGTCTGCGATCCTTCTTGCAACGTTCCAAGCTCATTGCCAGAGAAAAGTTCGAGTTCCAGCTATTTTCGGGATTCTCGACCGAAGCTGCTTATAATTACTCTCCGGAAACGCCTGAACTATATTCCTTGGATTCAATCATCGTACATTTTCCCTGTACTAACTCTTTTATCTTGACAGAAGGTTTGGCAAATCTGGAGACAAACAACATTCTTAGGGGGAAAGGTCTAGTCTAGCTTTCAGCTACCATTTGCGGTTCCCGTATTCTCTTGCTGCGAGTAAAAAGCATCAAACGCAGGAGAAACCATTCGTTGCAGACATGGCGTTGCAGGGGAAAGTGGCTGTAGTAACAGGAGGTTCACGAGGAATTGGTAAGGAGATTTGCTTCACTCTAGCACGGGAAGGAGCATCAGTGGTGGTGGCGTATCAGGGAAACGTTGAGGCAGCGAACGATGTAGTGGCACAGATTACAGCACAGGGTGGTGCGAAAGCCATAGCCGTCAAGGCCGATGTGACTGTTTCAGCTGAGGTGACGAATCTGTTCCTCAAGAGCGAACAGGAATTTGGACGCCTGGATATCGTGGTTCACATGGCAGGCATACTGCTCAGCAATTACCCGAAAATTGAAGACACCACCGAAGAGGAATGGGATCGCGTCTTCGCAACCAACACGAAGGGCACTTTCCTTGTCTGTAAGGAAGCTCTGAAAAAACTGAGTGCAGGTGGGCGAATCATCACTGCCAGTTCTAATACTGTGGGCATCAATTTACCGAAATATGGGCCATACACCGCATCGAAGGCAGCGGTCGAGACCTTCACAAAAATCCTGGCCAAGGAACTGGGGGATAGGAAGATCACTGTCAACTGCGTGGCTCCAGGGCCCACGGCTACTGACATGTTCTTCTCCGGGAAGTCTGACGAGTGGGTGAACACCATCATCAAAGCAAGTCCCATGGGACGCCTCGGCGAGCCGAAAGATGTTGCTGCCATCGTAAAGTTCCTCGTGAGCCCTGAGGCGGAATGGGTGAATGGTCAGGTCATCAAGGTCAATGGCGGTACAGATTGACCGAAGCAGTGCGGTAGAATCTGCACATATCTTTAGTAACTAGATATATGTGGCGTTAGAGAGATTTCATGAGGTGTTATCCTCCAGAGTACCACAATGTGAATTGAACACACATTCGTTTACATTTTCGAGCAGAAGGATAGGAGCTAGTACCGCTGGTTGTGTAAGACTGGCCTCCAAGGAGAATATCTTCTTGTGCGCAAGTTCTTGATGGTGCTAGGATTTTCGTCCTCTCTCAGGGTTCTCGAACTCGAGCAGCTATTTTGGGAAACGATGCAACAGGAATCTCAAAAGGAAGATGAGATGGAAGAAGAGCAGAGATCGTTGGAGCGGTCGACAGTTTGAAGAGAGGTTACATAGAAGAAGATATCCACCGTAAAGCAAAATTGGCTGTGACGATTATGCGGAACAACACGGATTTTCTTCTTTTACTGGGAGGATTCTCGACTAGGGTTGGACATGGGCTTCATGACTTTGTCAAGGTTTGCTTCTACTCTTAGCCAATTGAAAAGCGTCAAGGTGACTAGTAGACGGACTAGCGGTGATACAAAACTGTAGAAACCGTAAGTTGCACTGGGATGCCCTTGGGAATCGTCAGTAGTAAGTTGGTAGGATGTTCCAAAGCACAATGTCCTTTTCCGCCGTATGTTTAAGAACGATTCGCGCGGAACTAATTCCGGCGAGACTGCTTACTTACTTTACTGCTCAGCATCGCTTCACTAGGACTGCGCGTGTCATCCGTCGTTCAGGTTCTGTCCTATGCGTAACGTTACTCGTCATACTTCTTCTCGTTCCGCTTCATGTTTCGCCTGTGGTTCTGCAGACTCCTGCAGACTCCTGCTACCAGTTCCATCAGATTCTCCTTGACTACCAACTTGCCCCAGTTCCGTTGGGGCAAGTTGGGTGGTCACTTGTCTCGTTTCTCCTTTTAGCATCGAGCTCAGTTTTGAGCTCAATGCTGAGGCGAATTATCTAGGGGCTAAAGGTGTGTAGGTGCACTGGCTCATTTTTCGGTGCGAAGTACGTGCAAGTTGTTGTATCCACGCAAAAAAATCATCAAAGCTGAAAGCTACGGTAGTAAAATCTTCTAAACTAACAGCCTACTTCAGGAGGCTCTACATTCGCACGTCCTGCTCAGTCTCGTAACAAGCAATGCTCAAAAGTGCTTTAAGGACAGATCCTCCACACGAACCGGAGGCAGAAATTAAGAAAATACGTACCTCCGATATTTCTTGGACAGCACTACGTCAGGCTGCACTACTCCTACTCATGCGAACCACATCGGCACATTGCATTTCTTGAGTTGTAGGAAGAAACTGCAATAAGGAAATCCATAAACACTTCCTCCTTGATGAACTGAAAGTCAGTAAGCGTCTCACCTTCTTATCTCAGTTTCTTTTGTGCGTGCCGTGTCTATATACACTACGGCTGCGACCCCTCAGGAACCATGCCCATGCCCATGCCCATCGGGAACGTGAGGGTGATCTCAGTCCAGTAAGAGGAAGGTACTCATCATACCACCTACCTTCTGGGGACTGTCACTGAATCCATGCTTAGATTCAGTCGAATCTGAGCGAAAGTGAATGTCAAAGGAGTTGAAGTAAGGCAGAGGTGCCGGTAGAATCCGTGGCCCAATACAGCACTTGGAAGTACGGACAAGGTACGACCGCGCACGTACATCAACCGCAGTCCATGTACATTTATGTCTTGCCACGTGTCGGCCTTCTCTTTCCGTGGATTTCAATTTGTCTTAGGTAATCCCCAACCTTCAAATGGCCCTCGAGCTTTTGCTCTTCTGCAGAAAACTCGGCCCGTCCCACTCCGTCAAGATTATCACGCCATGACTCCTAATACGGTCATCATCGAGTAGTGAAATGAGCCAGTTACAGACCGGCGAGCGTTGCCTTGCAGATTGAAGTCTTCTTCCCCGATTCTTACTGAAACCCCGGCTGACTTTGTAGGTTGATAGGTCTGTATGGCGAGTGTTCAACGCATCGGAGGCTGTATCTGAAGTCTGGAATCAAGCCAGTTTCCTTGGCTACGAGATCCAGCAGAACACTCAAGCAAGCGACGAAGTGGGAAATTGAAGGGGGAGAAGCTTTGAGATAGAAAGAGTGACTTGATCGAGTGGCGCTCTTTTGCGTGCTTTCTCCCGAGTTGAGCAGGGAGTTTTGGGACTTCTGAAGAGTTGAATAGTGATGGCTAAAATTCCGGTGATCCAACCAGATCTCGTTCTCGGGTTTCAGTTTCCTGAAACAACTTACGAGTATACGGAAAAGGATGTTGCGCTTTACGCACTGGGAGTCGGTGCTCCGGGCCCGAACCCTGTTGACCCCTTGGAGCTTCCGTTTGTTTATCACCCCAAGGGGCAGGAATTCATCAAGGTTTTACCCACCTTTCCGGTGGTTTGGTCATCCAGTTTGTTGAAAACCTTGGATTCCGTGGACGGATTGCATTACGATCCAAAACTACTTCTACATGGAGAGCAGTACGTGGAAATTTACAGGCCTCTCCAGAATTGCGGTAGAGTCCGAAATACTACGAGAATTTCAGGCCTTCACGATAAAGGCAAGGCAGGCATTGTTGAGTTGGAAATTCAGAGCTGTGATGCAGGAACTGGTGACCTTCTGTGTCTCAACAGGTCTACAATTTTCCTGCGGGGTGCTGGAGGGTTCTCTCCACCATCGAAGCTGTTTTCGTACTCCAAGAGAACCACAAAATTGGGAAGCGCAGCCCCGGTGAAGAGTGCCTCCGCCGATTCACCTCCGTTTGCTGTCTTCGAAGATCAGAGTCAAACTTCTCAGGCTCTACTCTACAGGCTGTCAGGAGATTATAATGTTATTCACGCGGACCCTGAGATAGCTGCACAGGCAGGGTTCCAACGGCCCATCATTATGGGATTGTGCACTTTGGGGTATGCTGTCCGTGCTGTTATTCGAAGTTGTTGCAGTGGCGACCCCACGCGGATAGAAAGTTTTCAAGGTCGATTTCTTTCTCATGTCTACCCTGGAGAAAAGTTGTCGACGGAGATGTGGCTGGATTCATCCCGCACAAGAGTCACGTTTCTGTGCAAAGCTAGCGGCCGAAATATTCTGTCTGGATTCGTTACTTTGACACTATCTCCTCCATCGCGCCTATGATGTCTCTGTTGATACTTCCACCCACTTGGCAACAGTAGCAATGAAAATGCTCATACGCTAATTCCAGATACTCTGCTGGGATGTATGAGATAGAATTGTGACAGATTTGAGTCGAGTTGTGTGCAAGGTTAGGACCTCATATGTAATTAAATGTCTAAGCTTCTTGCACACACTGTACAACTTTTAATGGATATAGACCAATGGAGCTTTCCAAGAGTCGGTAGGGATCCAGGGATGATTTTGATGAATGACTCGTAGCTTACACGAGGACGGTTTGTATCGAACTTCAGCTACAAGGCCATCCATTATAACAAAGTCAGCAGTAATTGACCTGCAGAAGTGTAACTATTGCAACTTGGCAAAAACGATGGAGACTAGCTAGGAAAGCTTGAAACGACACGTGGTAGTGACCGAACTCGACAGAAGTGCAATTTTCTCACTCAAGATGATTGGAAGAAATTTCTGACCACGTCGGTGATAACTAGACTAAGCAGATGATTGAAGTCAGAGTTCATAGGACCTTTGTACGGTAGTGTGCTCTCTGAGACTTGTTGTGATCTTCCGTCCTTGCAATTTCAAGCGAGACTGAAACACTGGAGTAGCAAGCAGAATGCTCTGGAATGGAACTTTTGTCTTATAATACCTTCAGTCTACTTGGTTACAGTGCTCATACGAGTGTGATTATGCTTCGGTAGTAAGCAGTGTGATCTGGACAACGTATTGCACACCCCCTACACAAGTCGGTATTTCAGTTCAAGAAAAGCGGCTCGAGGTTTTGCGCGTTTTTGAGATAAGCCACGATGTTGCCGGGTTTTGGACAAACTATTCTATGTTGCCTTAAAATAGGTCATCATGTTCTGACACCCAAGAGAAATGTAGATTGGTTTTCTAGGGTTTGAGATGATATAGTCGAAGAACAGAGGAGCACAACTCTCTTCCCCTGGGCAGGAGAATCACTCTGTTTATAATAGAATGAAAGTGCAGAATCCCACTGGATATTGAGCGAATACGGGTACCACCTCGCACCTTGTCTGCTTTGGCTCACTGATAGATACCTAATCCTAAGAATACACAGGCTTACGGAGAAGACTGCTATTTCTCATCTGTTTCGCAGCGGTCGACGAGTTAAGAAGCTCCGTCAACCAGAATCTTCCCCACTGTGAGCTTCCCTCTCTCTTGCTTTGGTTCTTCTTCGTCTTATCCAACCTTGGCGTGACTTACGAGCGTTAGCACCGATCGAGTAAGGTATCGGTTAGTGATGTTCAATACAAGGCGTGTGGACTGGTGGATCGGTAGCCGTCTTGGCTAATTCCGCTCTCTTAGAGAATGAAGACGCAGGAAGGTGCAGAGGGGTTTTATAGCGACACGGAGCCGAGTCAAAGCCGAGAGTCGAGCGACGAGATCAGAGCAGAGGAATCGACTTCCTCGGGGGAACAATCCGTGTGGAGATGGCGAGGGCAACCGATCGACCGGAAGAGTATTGATGAAGATAAAAAGAAGGAAGCTTTGGCCGCGTGCAGCTCTCAGCATGCTACCCTGGTGTCGTGCTTGAGGCAAGGGTTCACCGCGGATTGTTCAGAGTCGCAGAAAGCATTCTGGGATTGCTACGCGGAGCATAGAGGTGTCCGTGGGAATAAAATCGCTGCGTGGTTTGCACCACCGCGCTTGTCTGGCTCACAGAAGCACGACTCCGCAGCGCAAAATTCAACACAGAACCAGGACTTGTAAATCCGGTCGTTCTAGTCTTCACGAGGTGATATTACCTCGCGTATACTTTGCCAGTCGTGATTCAGCTTGCGGTAAAGATTCTAAATTCCGGTTAGTTCGCCTCTATTTACAACCTGCCGACTACCATTCATGCTAGTCGGATTCATCTAAAGCGTGTTTTCTTGAGTTGCATGTAAGAAAAATCTATTCCGCACGAGGCAGCAGGCTGGATGACGATGGGATGGGGGTCGTCTTAAGCTCACAGGTTCAGATTTCGGAGTTGAATTTCGGTGCTGCACGTTTTATATGGCATGAGCTGCGAATGTCAGTGGAGGCTCAGAGTACTGCATTGATTGACTGCAGGACGACTCACATCTTGGACGTGCTCTCCTTGAGCATCCTGTTATCTTAAGCTCCTTCCTGGGTGACTGAGATGCGTCCGACATTTAACAAATTGAGTCGGAGCTGCCAAAAGTGTACTTCGTCAGTGGATGGAGGTTAAGTGTGATGCTCATCTGAGCAACGAGGCAAAATTACGTCAGGAAGTGATTTTCCATCAACTTTACAAATTTCAAAACTTCACCGTCGAGAGAACAGCTTGGGGCTGGGAAAACTCTGGGCTTGAAGATTCGGTAACACGAAGAGTGGATTCTTAGGAAGGAAATTGCTCCATTGGTGGGTCAGTCCTGTCCTGTGCCATGAGGATGAGCTCCAGAAAACCGCATACCTTTGCCCTGAAAGGCTTGTACAGAATGCGGCAATTTACGAATGCGATGTGGATCGATCTTGGATCAGTACTTAGCTGTGTGGAAGACTGTACTCATCTTCAGCTTTTGGCTTGAGAGTCCTGGTGATAGAAGTTTCAGTGCTTTCCACACTTTGGTTCGGAACTCTGTGAACGATTCAGAGCTAGCGGAATAATCCGTCAAAACTTTATGTACATCGTGAACCCAAAGTACGATTCTTAATGAGTCCTTAGACCCACAAAACTGTGTTGAAAATGAGTGCTGGCCGTAAGTGAAAGCTGCTCCCAGTCTTGGCACGCGGAACCACGTTTTGCATCAGTACCAAAAACATACGGAAATATTCTATCGGTGCCCGCCTGCCCAACACTAGGGCCATAACCCCTCCAAGTTTATTGAGTTTTGTATTCTTTTTTCGTAACAAAACAAATAGAGGGTATCAAACCTAACAACACGAAAAGAAAACTCGAGAGACAAGGGTGTACAAGCCGAAGTACTCTCGGTTGCTGTCGTTCCGGTTCAAACTGGGTTGTATGCTGTGCCGTTTCCGCCTCTTGCATTTACTGAGGATGTACGTTGGGATTAATGCCGAGCCACCATGTGACATCCGATAGCAATTCAATCGGTTCAAGTATACCGGTTTTGCTATTTCTTTCCTTGATAGCTCTTGTAATCGCACAGTGCTATTTCGACTAACAACGCTGACGCGGTATGGGTCTTTCCTGTGAGTTTGAAATTCCATCTTTTGTCGGAATCAGACCTCGATACCACAACAGAAGATCACCGACTTGAAATATGAATTCAGGTTTCTGTTGTTGATACCAGGATGCTTGCTAGTCTTTGTGGTGTTCTCAGATTAGTCCCAGCTACCTCTCATTCAGCTTCCATCCGGACCAAGGATTCTATCTAGGATGCATAGACATTGGATATGGAACTAATCGAGACTTCCGGGGTTCGAAGGGAAGCCGTGGGGTTATGCCATAAGTCAAGAAGTAGAGTGAAAATCCCAAGTGCACCTTATAAGCTGCTCGGTAAATCCATGGAGCAAAAGTCAACTTAGTATTCCAACTCCGGGGATTATCAGCAATAATTTTGGTAAGTATAGTAATCAGGATTTTGTTGATAGACTCAACCTGATCATTGCCTCGGAGGTAATAAGGTGTGGAAGTTTTATGAGTTATTAAAAACTCTTCTGCTGGAATATGCATAGCGGAATTGATAGAGTGCGTATCTTGATCGTTGACCAACTCTTCTAGACAACCATATCAAGCCAAGATATGAGTATAGAAAATCTCAGCAATGCTATTTCTCGTATTATCATACATGGTTACTACTTCAATCCACTTCGTCACGTAGTCGATAGCCACCTAAATGTATCGGTGATGATTACTGACTACCGGGTAAAAAGGTCCCATGAAGTCTATTCTCCACTTTTGAAATGGGTCCAAGATCATTGTGATCTTCAGTGGAGCTCGGTTGAGGGGTCCTACCCTCTAGCACTCAGCACATTCTTTCTGATATTGATCACATTCCCGGAAGATAGTTGTCCATCAAAATTCGATATCCATAATTTTTTGAGAGGTCACCTTCCCGACACCACCTCCACCGGCAATGCCAGCATGGGCCTCGTACAACATACGAGGTTGTTCCTCCAGACTGGCTACCTTCCGATATACAACATCGGCACACCACTTGAGAAGTCGGTCTTCGACATCCAAGGTATAATCCTTGGCCTTGTTGAGCAACTTTTTCTGGTCCGATTCTGAAATGTCTTCCGAGAGAATATCGATCTGCAAATATTGGAATAACAAATCTTGCCAAACTTCTATACTACTAACACTTTTTACGATACATCAGAAAACTCATCATCCACACCTATTGTTGGTATGGGAGCCAGTTGGTCTACCGTAGAGAGTAGATCGGGTCCAACATGCTGCTTACCATGATTGTACAACACGTCAAATCAAATTCTTGCAATAACAACATCCATCGAGTCATCCTTTCGGAAGGATCCGGTCTTTTTACTAGATCAACAAGCGCTTTGTGATCTGCGACAAACTGTACTGGAGAAGTGAGAAGACGATGGCAGAATTTCTTGACAACATAAATAATAGCTAATGCTTCCCTCTTGATAATCGAGTAATTATGCTCAGCGGGGGTAGTTTACGACTAGAGTAGACGATGGGATGATCAATTTTATCATCTTACGGCTATGTTAAAACCACCCCCAACGTATTTTGCCGATGCGTCAGAATGGACATGAAAAGGTTTTTTTTCAGTCCGACATTATCAGAATGGGTGCCCTGATCAATGCTGATGAAAGTTGTGTGAAGGTCATCTCATGATCGGTATCCCATGAAAATTCAGAATCATGAGATAACAACAACAAAAGTGGAAGAACAACTTTTGCAAAATCCTTGATGAATCGGCAAATAAAATCCCCCGACGCCGAGAAAAAATGAATTCTTTTGAGTTGTTGAGATGGCAGTAATGTTTGCTTGGATTATGGATATTTGTCTAGATTAAGACTAATCCGATAATGATGGCACCTATCAAATCAGACTTTGAGGTGGTCTAAATGTTTAGACTTAATCGTGTACTATGGAAGTCGCTAAGGAGAAAGAGATTCTAGCTTGGAGTGTTCCGAAGGAAGAAGCAACCAAGTACGTCAATCTGGAGCATCTTAAGATCTGGAGAATGTACTTTGGAGATAACATTCGGGATGTCCAATTCAAGTCCTGATTAGATCAGCTATTACATAGTATTGTGATATATTTGCTTGGGAGTACAATGACATGAAATGTATCCTCTAGGAGATAGCATAACACAAGATCAAACTGTTATCCAATGTATGTCTAGTAAGTAGTCAACGGTACCGGATGAATCTAAATTATGCCGATAAAGTCAAAATAGAGCTAGATAAACTTCTCAAAGTCCATTTTGTCAAAGGCACCAGTTTTGAAGTTGTCAAAGTTTGACAAATCATTCGAGGTGCATACGAATGCGAGCGCCCTATGCGATTGATAGAGTGTTGGTGTAGGATAGAAAACTGATAGCATATGAAAGCAAGAAGTTATCTGAGACGGAGAGTCGATGATCGAGAAGGAAACATTCACGAGAAGGAAACATTCGCGGTGATTCATTGCTTGAGGAAATGACAACATTACTTGGGACTTCACAAAACCCAAGTGTACACCGATAATATTTCACTCAAGTACTTTGAACACAAGATCGGATGATCCCAAAGCAACTACAGTGGCATGATACTGTAGCACTCATGAATATGAAATTAATCCACAAAGCCAAGTAGGTGTCTCAATCTACTCGGTTGAGACACCTACTTGGCTTTCTCTATTGTGTTTGTCCTTAAGAAGAATGGGAAGCTTCGTATCTACATTGATTACAGAAAACTCAACGTTAGCACCCATTTAAGGTTGGAGGCAGTTGCAATACAAGAGATGTATTCCTTCGTGGATGGATTTAGTGAATACAATCAAGTCTCTATGGCAGAAAAGGAACGAGAAAAGATGACCTTTTATCACGGAATGGAGAGCATTCACATACATAGTAATGTCTTTTGGGTGAAAAATGCATCTTCAACGTTTCAAAGGATGATGTCTATAACTTTTCGGGGTTAGATGCAAGGTAATGAGTTCCGAGATCGTTTGAAATCATTCAAGCATCACATCACCGGACTATCGATAGATCTTGCAGACGTCACAATGATACACTAGATTGGCATCTTCTCCGACTCCTCGTCTGTTGTCAATGTCTCAAAAATGATAGAGACATCTTGGCAAGTTTAAGACACGAGTTCATACGTTACATTATTTCGATATCATTATCAATTTGATTTCGGCCATCGGATCATCCAATGATGATCTCTAAATCACTCTTCTTCGTGCTGGTCATCTAGATCTTCTTTCCAGTCCATTCCTTCAAGAGTTCATGGTCGATCATGGATTGTGCTTGCCGGATCTTGAGTTTGAATTCGAACCTCTTTATCATTAGCCCAAATGATCAAGGTTGTTGAAAGCCCAATCCATGATCGACCATGAACTCTTGATGTTGTGCTCTCGCGATCACATTGTCACGCTATCGCATTCATCACCTCGGGAGCTTATCAAAAGGTGCTATTTCACGGCTGCATTTACATTTTTCCCAAAGTTTCAAATTGCATAGCAGAAGTATCTCGGACGACACCATGAGCAGGAAGAAGTAACCATAGAAGACCAACGAGTCCTCGTCGTCTAGCTATGGATTTCCACTTTCGTTATCGATAGACGGATCAACATGAACGAGTGGGAGAATTGATCGTGACTTCTCGCATAGCAACGGTACTTGATGACGAAGTGTAGTATTGTCGACCAGCAATGTCCACTTCGAGACAACCCAATCGCAATGAGTTCTTGATGTTGCAGGCGTTGCAAGTTGTACCCTTCATTAAATTCTGCAACTTCACTCACATCCTCGGAGATTTGATGCACATGGATGACATTCATACGTTCTCAAATGGTCGACAAAACCTTCCATATTTATGAATATCAAGAGTACCACGTCGCTCTGAAGTTGTCAATGTGCAAACGATCTTTCACTTGATGCACGACGAGGATTCAGAGGTCAAAGTCGATCAGATCAACTTGTCGAGCATAGACGAATGACAATCGTAGATGTATTTGAACGTGATCCACGAGAAAGTAAACGAGCCAGTTTTCTATAAGATAGACCAACCCGAGGATATGATTATAATGCTACCTACGGTCGTTCATGACTTTTTGATGGCCAAAGACAACTCTGAACGATTCTCTATCACCGCCACACACTCTTTCGAGTGATGGAGGGGTACCGGATCGATTGGAGAGAAATCTTTATCAGCTCCCTATCTACAGCCATTCTAAACTTGCATGTTTTCAGAACTGGTGAATCGTATGATGTTCCATGAGCTAAAGCAGAAGTTCACATACTCGATCTCGAATCACACTATGTGATTTAGTCTGCTAATTGCTAACGATTAGTATCATTTGTCGATCAACTCTGACACCTAAGACACGACTAGTCTCAAACATCTTCCCGTCATCTTTCTGAATAGCAGCAGATTACGAGAGGATGATTGGGATGCATCAGTAAAGCACTAACTCTCAACCTTGAGTCCGAAGTCTGGAGTCAAACTCAAAAGCCACAAATGACAAGGAGACTTGATCCGGAGAGGTCAACAACACGAAAGGCGGTACCAGAACCACCTCCGGTACACCGGATACTCTCATCCAACATGATGATAGCAGAAGGAGGAATAGGGCCGAGAACATAAAAATTTCTCTAGAAGAATCCTTCCCTTAGACTGTTAGGGTCATCGACAATCAATCCGAATGAACAAACTGGTAAGCCATCACAACGACTCCAAGTAGTAGACTCCTCGGTCTCCGAAGAATAACCTATTCGTCGTCTACATACTCCGGTTCCGGATCCGAAACAAGTGAAACTCTCACAGACTCAATCGCTACTGGATGATGAAGAGGTAGTGGAAGTTGAGCCATCAAAGAAGTTAGTCAGGAAGACACTGATGATGAAGAGACCTCTTAAGACTAAACTGACATTGGAACACCAAGGGGAGATGAAATCAAAGGAACCGGAATATCCTCTTGCAGTAAACAAAGGACATTAGCGACGATCAAAGAAGAAACAATGGAGATAGTCTTGAAGGCGTCTCTTGACTCGGAAGCTCCTCGGGAGCTAACAGAGGAACAACTAGCGGCGCGATAGGAGGCAACAAAAAATAGAAGATCAAGAAGGAGAAGCATACCGCTAATCGTCCTTCATCCTAAGATCTCGGTAGATTGATTCAGATCTAAGATCATGATGTAGAGTCATTTCTATCGAGAAAAGTGACATCCACTATCGAGAACTCATTAGAGATGAAGAATTGGGTGAAGCCAAAGTGATCATAAGTAACGAGTATGTATCGATACTTGCACCTATGCCATCTTACTGGAGCAGTTAAAAGTTGGTAGAGAACTACGAGCAGAGAATAAAGCAGGAGGATGACACATGGAGACAACAGATGGGTGGTAGTCATCTGGATACTAATTGGATCATGACGAAAATAGTTGTGTTATGTGATGTCTTTTTGACACACATTCTAGAGGAGTATTCTGATTTCTCGAGAGATGTGTATTATCTCGAGCTTATCGGATTGATGAACTGGAGGAGTAGGTTCAATAGTGGACAGCCATGAAGGTCAACATTGTGCAGATCTTCAAGTTGTCGAGAGCAAAGACAACTATGGAAGAGTTAGTCCAAGAAGTCTTTGCTAAGTTGGATTGGGTCGTAGTCATGTATGATGATGTGACTTTTCGAGTTCAATACGTGATGAGTCGGTATGTCCAACCTTACTAGGAGCGAGCAACGGCTGAAATCCAGCAAGTGAAAACCCTTCAGCAGGTGCCGAAGTGGGACCAGCAACATGAGTCTCTTATCGAGATGAGAACGCAAGTCTAGCGAGGATTGGAGCAACTCAAGGAGCAAGTCGATTTGGTACTATCGGACCAACTCGAGAAAGAACTACTCCTTACTGAGGAACAGTATCCGGATCGCTGACCGGCTCGTTCACGACAACATGGTCCAGCTAAAGATGGAAGTCGATGATCTCCGGACCTGCTTGAACCTCGTTGAAGGAAATTCAGACGAAACTTATCTTAGCCTGAAAACAAGTAGTCCAAATGCAAAAAGGTTAGATAAGCTCCGGCAAACATCGATAATTCACATCTACACCTCCATCTATGAGGAATGAGAAGTCGCATGTCAAACGAACAGTAAATCATCCATCAATTCGCAAATGTTAAGATGAGGAACAAGCTACTCAACCGTAAGGTTAACCGATTCTAAACCAAGAATCATGAGCTCGACATCGAACTTCATTGAATATGTAAGAAATTGAGTCTTGCTCGACTATCTCTATCCCGAGTTCATCCGAGAGATGACGATACTCGCAACTCGAAGCTTATGACTGTCTCGTCTTGCGAACATCGACACCTATGACAATACCCACATCTCCATCAAATGATGATATCTTGAACTAATGGAGTACTCTAAGAAGCTATCCACTACAGGAGCAGATACATGATTCTCGATAAAATCTTGTGATATATTGGATGTACATTGTAGTATGGTAGTTTGAACCGTGTGGAACCGCTTCTCTTTTGAGGAAGATATATGTTAGGACCATAGTTAGCTTAAGGAAAATAGAGTACAGTTAGTCATGTTAGGATAATACCGTATCTACCACTAAGGATAGCACTCTTGGGATAGCAAGATTTGTAACTTATTAGGAATAGTCAACATTATTGTCGATAAGGTAGTGTAGGAAACCTTTAGGTATAAAAGAGAGCAAGTTGAAGAGAGAGGGACTTTTACTAAAAATACATTGATCTGATATCAATGTCACTAAGAGCTTGCCGGTATCTCTTTCATTCAAGACCTAGATAGAGGACCTGAGGTATCTATGAGTGCATCGGTTTAGGTGCGAGAGTCAGGTGAGATCGCCTCCGAGGGATCCTCTGTCGATAGGCTAAATAGATATTCAAAAAGTTTAAGTAAAGACTTACCGAGAATCATTTTGATATATGTTTGTCCCCTCTTGTTTGATCATTGTAGTTGGACTAGTTGATGTATGTATTGTATTATGTTTGCATGTATTATGCTAGATAAAGCTTAGGTATAAGTTACTGATAAAGGATACTGAGTGTCCATCCAAGTACATGTTGAGACTCTTCTCAAAGAGTCGGCATTGTGCGAGTAGTGACATGATAACGAGTTAAGCGATACTGGTCTCGAGATCTATTGAGATCACCGGTAGACAGATCTACCAATTGATGAAAGAGAAAGTTACGAGAGAACGGACAAGGATTAACACTATAAAAGAAGGAAAAAAATACGATTTATTATGCTTATAGAGTTACTTCGAGTCGATTAAGCTTCAGATGTGAGATGAAATCTATCATCAAACATTTTGATATTATGTAAAGTCTTACAGTTCTTTACTAAGTAAAATATTGTATTATGAAGTTGTTTCATGAATTTGTATGTTCTTATGTAATTTGAACCCTTGAATTTGTATAAATATCATTTGGAGAGCACAAACTTTATTGAAAAGCCCACCCGAGTGTTGGATCGTATTCGTAATGCGATCCAAGTGTTGGATCATACTATATGTAATGCAATCCAACACAAGATCGCATTGTAAATGTGAAGTCAGTTATGAGTCGTATTGTAATGTTAAGAGCATAATGCAAATCCAACATTAAGAAATGGAATACATGACAAGAGATTATGATCATACTGTAAAAGTGATATATGCATGTAGGTATGGAGGACAACGAGGACCAAGAATAAAGACTTTATCTTCTGACTTTCACGTCTCAAGAAGATCGTCGATGTCCAGTAGTGTTGGTTAGACAAGAGATCATGAGTAGAACATTGATGGATGTAGAAGAGACATAGCTTCAAAAGTTAGGTTTGTTTGTGGCTTTGTCTTTCCATTTTGAGTCCTCATCTGAGTCATTTTGATTCAAAATGCAATTGATATATCATTGCTTCAGTTCAGAATGCAATTAATTAGAACCTCTTATTGCATGTTATGCTCGATGTCATGCTTATAGTGTGATTCGACGTTGTATCGCACTATATTGCAACTTGACATTGAGTACTCATAGTCTGATCTGGTATTTGGCTCGCAATGTATTATAGCCTCACATTATATTACATTCATAGTGTGACATGACACTACTATGTTGCACTGTACTACAATTCAACACCATATCACATTGTATTAAATTACTAGAATTTATAGTGTCATCCGTTTTAATCATATAATGATATGAGTTATTAATGAACAATCAAACACACTTGAGATTACAACGAACATTGTGATTACAACATTCCATGTCGTATTGCACACCTTGTCATAGCGGAAACAGAATTCTCTATAACAAAACATCATTTTATTGAAAGGTATTGTTATATACAACAAAGAACTTTTTCATGATTGGTATTCAGTTTGCATTTTAGTCTAATTTATAAGATACCCAAGAAACATAATAATCCAAAGCTCTACGACAATAGACATTAAAGAAACAAGGGGTGGGACGAAGTCAAAAACTGTCTTCCCGTTGATGAGCTGATAACTTCCAAAATATGCCTCAATGATTCAAAAGAGGATTTTATCAAAAGCATAAATGGCATAAAATCTATGTGCATAGTTAATTTTACGAGAAGTTTAGGCTAGCAAAATTTATGATGTAACCCCAATGTCACATAACGGATGCCGACCTCTAAAAGATGTCATGTTTAAATATCATCATAAAGTCTTATGTCATCATAAAATGATAAAATGAGGTTCAAGAGTGAACAAAATAATCTAGGATCTGAATGAGATTTCTTTGAATTTACAAGGCTTAACCATTCTTTCGTAAAAGCAAAGAACAAAATCTACAAGTCATATCTGACCTTCAGATCCACATAGTGCGTAGCACCTTTGCCTATCTCGGCAGGAGGAACTTTGAAACAAAAGTTCAAAATTTTGTTTGTAAACACATAAAAAATTAGTTTTCATTTTGGACATCAAGAACCTGCTGCTCATGGTGTTTTACGATGCTAAGTCGATCCAAAAAAGATACATGAATGTCCTTTTAGGAGAATGATGAATAATACACCATCGAGACGAAAGCCAAACGTGTTTCTCTTAGGCGGACGTATTGAATGAGAACAATATCTAAAATTTAAATCTTGATACAATAATAATAATCACTAAACCAACTAGAATCTGAACTATGATTCAGATTGAGTCTGACTGAAATCGGATTGACTTTTTTTTGCCATAGTTCACCTTCATATCTCAAAAATCTTATTTTGAAGTGTAAGCCGACATGTCTCTCACCCGAAGGTACTACATATGACTAGGATTACTAGTGCACCATAACTAAAAATATTCAGTTACACCCATACTCATTTCACTAAACTCTTTGATCCATACAGTCACATCGTTCTCCTTAATAGCGTTCTTGCAAACAAGTTCTAATCCCCCTCTTAACATCACATCGCATAATACTCAATGACTCCCAAGGTCTCCAGTGCTCAATTTACTCGTAGACAAGAAAATGAGTGTCTTCCATCCTCTCAACTCCTCCTTATATACTCCACAATTCTTATTGTGGTAACTTTCACTAAGTTACGTTACCACATGTAAGTACAAAATTTAAAACAGTAAAACTTCTAAAGGCTACTAAGACTTAAGAATAGCACACACATTACTTGTTCTACTTTACTAAAGTAATCTACTACTTTAGCTTTTCCAAAGTGTTAACTTTTCATACTATTCAGTAGGAAGAAAACAACAAACTAACACGTCTTTTTAGGAACATCTTATGATATTTGTGCATGACTTTTTGTCATGCATCCATTCGTTTGGGAAGTATAATTGGAGTCCTGCACTTGTCATGTAGTATCATAGTGAACCTCTAATAGTTTCCTCAATTTAGTTATAGCTACCTCAACTAGTTATGACTAGCTTTGGTAACTTTGGATTTGGATCTTCTAACTAGAGTCACCTATAAGATTAATACTTAATAAATATAATATAAATAAACACACAAATAATGAGATACTTGTGGTGTGATATTACTCATTCTTTAGAAGGAAGAGCGAACACGAGAGAATAGACTGTATTCACAAAAGAAGAAATAATGACGAGGTTCAAAAAAGACACTAGCACAAGCATAAACAGTGAAAAAGTCAATTGTTTGAAAAGTAATAAGGTCTTTGACAAATTGATAATAAAGTTTTGTCGATCTGTCCAATGCACCATGGAAATCCTTCTTCGCAAAAGCAGCAAAGATACTTACACATTATTGTTTAGAAGGTTATTTCACTTCACTAGCCGAGCTCCCAAATTTGTGATGACTTGTTTTGTATACTCCACCATCTATCCATGAGATATTTCTCACAAAACAAAAGTCTATCCAAGCAAACCCCATTGCCTTGATGGCCTAGTCTATCTAAGACCACAGTAAGTTGCATAAAAACATATGCTTTTTCAGTACGTGAAGGGATGCGAACACTATATGCTCCACAATGAGTTTTAAAATAATTGTAAATGATTCTCTGTCCATCCTTTCGAGTTGCCGAAAACATTTACATGTAGAGTAGAGAAGATACTTGTGTATAATTCTATACTCTTAGCAAACCTCTCAGACCTTTTGATATATCTCGTATTTGAAATCACACAATTAACTCCATGTTTATGCATCCATATCATCCTCCTCGTCATCGTCTAGATGCAAAACAGAGCGTCGACTGAGTTCATCATCATCTCTAACTCAATGACTTGTTCCAACGTCTCTAGCAAATTCTTCCTCTTTGGGATTTTAGACATCATGTTGCTATAATGTTAGCTATATTTCAATTCGATCAATCGAAAGACCTTTGGTAAAACGATAGGTCTGGATAGGCCAAGCACAAAGAGGTCCTTGGTCATACGGTGTTGTGGAGACTTTTTGCGCATAAGGTTTAGTGTTTATGTCACACATAGACACTCAATAGAATAAGAATCACACCATGTCAACATGCAGCCACTAGTGGATTAACCTCCAGAACCAGTTTCATATTTCAAGTCAAGCCAAGCATTAATTCGAGTGAAGTTACGGACATTCCTCTTGAAAGCGATAGACATTTTCTCGCAGAATAGCCTTCTCGCCAGGCAAGGCTATTCTGAAACAGCTGCTCGCAAGAAAAAATGTATATTGCTCACAAGCACCAACTTTGACACCCCATAATCTTCTTGAAGTGAGCTTGGTTAAATTCAGAGAAAACTATTTTTAAAGCTCTTTTGCATTTGATATAAAAAATAAACGAATCTAACAAAGTCAACTTGCACACAATATAACGGTCTCACTAATACTATAGATTATAATAGAAAAAATGGTAACAAAAATACAACTTTAGTAACACAATTTGACTGCCATAGCGACCATGTTCATATATGTGTCTTAGGAGACTCATCCCAATACTTACGTATGTCGTGTAGTGACGAGCCACCTGCAAACATAACAATCCAAGTTTCTTCTTGTAGCTTCTTACCATCTCTATATTCATTCTCGTTTCTAACTTCAATTCAACCAGCACGTGCATCACTGTTACTTGGTATTGTCTTTCCTCTAATATCACGTTGGGTTGTACATCTCTCATAGAGAATATTCTGTCTCTAATCAAATATTCTCAACGTTAACTCTTTATACCTTCTGAGAAATTTCTCAAAAAATCTCCATACTATCATATGTGGGATCAATGTCTCCACTTTGGCACCTTCACTCTCAACTTTATTTGAGTTAATTGAGAGATAGTATGAACACTCAAAATTTATACAAATGGACTGAAAATACGTATATCATCAACCAAATAAAAAACATAACTTGGAACAACTAGTGTGTGGACAAGAGGGTCTAATGATGAACTAAGGCAAAATGAAATCTTCTTGAAGGATTCTTTGTCGAGATCAACAACTAAGTCGAATATCACAATCCTCTCAAACAATAAATTATGATGATAAAGAAATAGAAAAGATGAGGAATCACAAAACAACTACATGAAGGAAACAAGATCCATAAGAGATACACCATCATCCATAGATTTCCTAAATATGATAGTACGAACAATGTTACTACAACATGTTCTACATCCACATGCAAAACAACCTAATCAAGATGAATATCCAAGAGAGGCATAGTACCGAAAGACACAAGGTCAAAACTTAAAAGTGTTGTAATTTTGAATTGATATCGACAAACATTACTACACAATAAATTGATTCTTATACTCATATCGGCAACTATTACTATAAATCTTAAACATTACGACACTATTCCATGGAGCGATTTCTTATAACCTTAAAGGAATATTTATGCAAAAATACAAAGATGGACAAAAAAAGATCATCCATATTCAATGTAAAATACATCTATAAATCAATTATATTTTAGATATTCCTCATGGATTGAATACGTAGGAAGAAAATTGACACTATTTTGAATTTGTCTTGTTTTTCTCTAGATGTTATTCAGCACATGTTGTACAATAAAGACGTACACGTGCGAAGTCTAACAAGTACATCGTACATCAATACTGCATTTATGAGAAAATTTCAAAGCATAAATGTCAATGATATTGTATAACATATTGATAAGCGATTCATGCTAGAGCGACGAGGTTCCAAGTTTGATTGTTGATATTTGAGTTTTCTCGTGTGCAAGCGTAGACTTCTCACTTAAGGTGCTTGTACTCTCTTCTTGCGACTTGAGATTACTCATGTGCGGACATAGACTTCTCACTTAGGGTGCTTGTATTCTCTACCTTCGGCCATAGACTGCTGTCTTTAGGATCCTTGGACCTCTAGAAAATCCCCTTTAGAAATTTAGGTTGTAACCCATAATCGCACTATGTTTTTTGAGGATCATTGTTTGCTCTCATATAGTTGGAGTTGAGGGTGAGTAATAAGACAATCACTACATTATGTTAAGTTTTTATTATTTTAGTATATTTTATTTGTTCTATAGTTTAAAGAAGAATCTTTGTGAACGTCTCAGTTGCTTTTCGATTAGTAGATTTTGAACTCGCAAGTTTATGGCTTTGATAATTATGCGAGCAAAGTGGCCGTTTGGCCAGGAGGAGGAAGAGGACAAAAACGAGAGAGGAAGAGGACAAGAGGTGCAGCGTAACGACGGTGATCATGTTCTAACCATGTTTTATCGATTCTCAGGAACTTCTGCTCCTTTGATGTTATAAATAATATTATAAATAATATTATAAATAATATTATAAATATTTTAAATTAAGTTTAATAGAAATTAAAATAATAATATTATACGTTATATGTTAGTTGTTCTTGAAAACGTGGAAACGTGGTTATAAAATCCATAAGTGAAGTGCAGTACTTTGCGTTTCAAGTACAAGTGAGGGAACCAACTTGACAATAATCATCCATTAATTTATTATCTAAACCTTCCCGTAGGAAGGGTTAGGCAATAAATTAAGCTTGCACCTCTCTTCCATCTTCAGATAGAAGAGAGTGATAATGCGGGCTTGATAGAGCGTTGATGGGGGCTTGATAGAGTGATAATGATGACGGGTTCTCTGAGGAAAAGAACTCTAGAACCAAAAAACAAAAGTCGGTGTAGAGAATGTGCATCTATGTTTTAAAGAAAAATTGCAAGTTGATAAACTGAAGCACAACTTTAAATTGTCAAAGAGGTTTACAGTAGTCAATCAATACTCAAACGTTGATTATCTTTCTTAGTTTACGGATACGAATATTACCAAAAAAGTCGATGTAGTTAACTTTTGTTCGCAAACTCTGCGAACATATAATACCGTATCTAAGCACAACAGAGTCAACTATAGATGAACCAGTGAACCACGTACCAGATAAACCACGGTTCGCTACGGTAGTATAACCAGGAGTGGAAATATTCCAGAGTCTTGCGTTTGACGCCACCACGCCGCTCCGCACGACAATTTGAAAGCTTCCGAAGTGGCGCCAAACATCGTCTTCAGCATGAAATTTCGAAGGGTGACAAAGGCTGTTCAATGAGTACATTCCGTCAATGCCAGATCGCAAAATTGAGGAACATGCTCTCTTGGCGTTTGAGGAACATGTGCATCTATGTTTTAAAGTAAGAAGTAGTTGGAGTGGTGCGTTAGTCGAGTTGCAATATTCTCTGTAAGCCTTTCTCTATGGAAAATAAATCAGGCATGATTATGAGATAGGAAGGATTGAGGCGGAGAATTTGACTCAGGTAGAACTGTAACTGCCGGCGCGATCTTGTGACTGTCCCCTACCGATTATCAGACAGTGGTTCTGGTAGTCCCAGAATGCGAGATTGAGCATGTCCCCCAAAGCCAACAGAGCATCACGGTCTCCAGGTGCTTCTATTAACGACAGCGATCAGGAGAATCAGGATGAAAACGAGGACGAAGCAGATTGGGATTGTACACCACCTGCATCTCCTGTTGAAAGCAGTGATGATGACGGCGACGAAGAATTTCAGGATAATCAAGAGGATGAAGATGGTAGCTCAGTCGAAGACACTAAGTCGGCGAACATTGCTGCTCTCCTCAGGTTGAACATCTTGAACTCTCACTCCAACCACTGTGAGCCGAATGCTTACTTTCGTCAGCTCTGACCTGCAGCTTCATGAACCACTCTTGAATAAATTTGTTCGCATATACTTCTAGTTCGTTTTGACCGGCCATCTCCACTAAAAATTGCTCGGTAAGCGCACATGATCAATCAACCTTTTGAGACTATTCTCTCATGGACTATCACTACCAACGGGAGAACTGCTTTCTGCTGAGTGGTTGAAGCTCAATACGGCATCGACGATTTCATCCAAAGAAAGGCATCACATTTGTTTCGTTGCCTGCTCCTGTTGTTTTTCCTGTCTGGGCCCTATAGAGAGTCTAATTCTTATGTACCCGTCTTCGCAGTGGAGGCCTTGTTGTCAGAAGACAAGCGCTTCTTCCTAAGGTCCTATGCGTGTCTGATGGATCAGCCGTCGCTCGACTTCCATTCAAGTCGCCCTGTTCAGGAACTACCAGCAGTACACCTGAGCTAACTCGCCGACTTTCAGCCCGGAAGCGATTCATTCCTTGGAAAGCGAGAGAGGCATTTGTTCCTCTTACCAATCTGCCAGCTCGAGTTCAGTCGCTAGTTCCGGAGGTGAAAGAAGAGAAACTAGAAGAGCTTCCGTCGGATGTTGAGCCGCTTGTCCTGTGGGAACCTGACGAAGATTGTGGACCGGAAGCGAAGCCGATTATGGTTGACCCTGTACTAGTAAAGTTTCTGCGCCCTCATCAAAGGTGAGTACATGCGTAAGCAAAAATGGTTAAATGTAGGTGCATGAATAAATTACTTAATGTAAAGAGGACACGAGCTCATCTGCACTTTGTAGTCTCACGGAGCTCCAAGCTTAATTCAGACCTTTTGCCGAAAAGCACTATCTTTCATTGTATGGTTGGATCCTCTGCAGGGAGGGAGTGCAGTTCATGTTCGAGTGTGTGGCAGGACTTCGTGAATTTTCTAAGACAGAGGACGAAGCGAGAGGGTGCACTGGATGCATTCTTGCTGATGATATGGGGTAAGTCACTGTCGTTCAGCGATCTTTTCATTCATGAAAATGAGAATTCTTGTGTTTGACTTATACGCTGTCTGTTCACTGGTACGATGTTTTCTTACAGACTTGGAAAAACACTGCAATCTATCACTTTACTTTGGACCCTCTTACGGCAAGGATTCAGCGGATCTCCACTCGCCAAGAGAGTTCTTATAGTAACGCCGACGAGTCTCGTAAGTAACTGGGAATCGGAGTTGATCAAATGGCTGGACGGGCGTGTTAATGTGATGGCAGTCGGAGAATCAACACGTTCTGAAGTTGTTCAAGGAATAGCTAATTTTCTCTCACCCCGCCATCCATATCAGGTACTTAAAAGTCTTTCACTCGTTAATGGAACTTCGGAAACTAGTTTACTTCTGATAGGTGCTGACCACCTTCTTGATAATGTATACCTTGAGTTAGTTGAGAGTGATACGGGAATGACAAGTATTGAGTGTCAGATTCAGCTCTCTTCGCCATGAAGGTGTATATTACAGTTCTACGAAGCTTGATCTTGGTTAGTTCTGAACGCAGGTTTTGATCATCTCTTACGAGACCTTTAGGCTACATGCAGAGAAGTTCAAAAACGAAGGTAGTTGCGATCTTCTGATTTGTGACGAAGCTCATCGTCTTAAGAATGACAAGACGCTCACGAACCAGGTACCTGAGCCTCGTTGAGCTTCTCTGGATTTTATTTGGAAAGCAACGTTCCGTATCGCACGTTTCTTTGTCACTTTGCCAAACATCCAGTGCCAGTGCCAGTGTAAGACATTGTCCTGTTGCCCATGATGATCAACGTCGAGAGGGCGTGGCTTGACTAATCTCCTCTTGTATTTCGTATCAGGCGCTTGCCTCTCTTCATTGTCGCAGAAGAGTATTGTTATCTGGAACTCCCATGCAGGTTCGATGTTGTGCCATTGCCTGTTTTTGAAATTACATGTCGAATATGTCATCTCTGCTTTAAGGAGTAACCCTGAAAGCACTGCCGTAGACAATAGACAAACTCAAATTTGCTTCACCTGGACGAACCTTGTTCATGTAAGTGGAATATTTTCCTTGCAGAACGACCTCGAGGAATTTTTTGCAATGGTCAATTTTACAAATCCCGGGATTCTCGGCAGTCCAGTTATCTTTCGAAAGTATTACGAGGTACTTTCCGATGAAATCAACTTGCAAACTCTTCTGTGCTTCTACTTCCTCACTTGCGGGCACTCATCACTAGGAAATATGACTGCAGATTCCCATTCTCAATGGACGAGAGCCTGATGCCAGTGAAGGAGCAAGAGCTCTGAGTGCAGAACGATCTTCAGAACTTAGTGAAACAGTAAACCAGGTGGGATCTTCCAGCTGGCTCCTCTGTGTACTTGCTGATTCCTACATACTTGGAATTTCAAAACAAGGTCCATATCGGTTAGTAGTGCGAGGATTTTCATGTTTTCTTTGAGTAACGTTGTACACCGCTCTACATCGCAGTTTATTTTAAGGAGGACCAACGCTCTCCTCTCTAATCATCTTCCTCCAAAGGTATAGTTACTTCGTCTAACCTGCTTACCCAGCCTGCTTAATGTATGGATTCTTGAACCCAGTTCTTTTATCGCCCACGGCTGAAGTTTACGTGTAGTCGGTGTGGCCTCTCATCTTGAGCTCGTCGGGAGATCAAATCCTTGTCTTGATTGAGCTGCTTGTGTGCCAACATTATTGTGGGGTTTTGCTGCAGATTGTACAAGTCGTTTGCTGCAAATTGACAGATCTTCAAATGAAGCTTTATGGTCATTTCATCCGCTCGAAAGATGTAAGTACCATGATTTCATTATCTCGTCGGGGGTTGTACCGCTCGCCTCAGCTGTGATAACCTCCATACTATGAGTTACTGAGATGACATTGCATCCTGGTTCAGGTGCGACAAGTATTGGAGGACAAAACAAAGCGTTCTAAAGTGTTGGCTTCCATCACAGCCTTGAAAAAACTATGCAATCATCCAAAGGTGGAACTCTGAGTACTGATGCTGTTTGTCAATCCAGAGCAGTATATCCTTTAGCTATGTTTCAGCTGATGTTCTGCGTACCTGCTTTAGCCAAACTCTCGACTACGCTCAAAGAAACGTTTGAACAAGAAGTTCCTCACTCATCCGCTTTAATACATTCTCTTACCTATGCTCAGTTTCCATTTCCAAGACAGCAGAAGCATTGGAAATCTTATCTAAGTATAAAATATGTGCCTTGCAGCTCATTTATGATACGTTGAAAGCCGGGGGTTCTCAAGCCGCTGGTTTCGCGGACTGCATGAAATACTTTACGCCGGGGATGTTCTCTGGAACTGCTAGGTTAGTCAATCAGCACCTGTTTCCCACGTGGCGCGGTCGAGTAGCTTCAGAAGCCGGACATTTTCCTAATAGACGCTGATGTGTCGATGTCTGACTGCGAACCTTCTCGTTCAAAGGTTAGGGATATCAGCTATTGATGGAAGCTGGATCGAGCTATCAGGAAAGATGGCCGTCTTGGCGCGACTCCTCGCGAATATTCGGCAGACAACGGATGACAGGATTGTGCTTGTTTCCAACTATACTCAGGTAATTAAAGGTATATATAGAGAAGGCATATGGACTTCTAGATATGCAAAGCTGGAGGTTCCGCGTGTGCAAACAATAAAGCTGTTATAGTGCATCACAAGTAGATCAAGGACCTAGTTACTGGATCGTTCTGGTCTAACTTTTATCCCCCTTGGGTGACGAATGCCACAGACCTTATTAGCGACGTCATGATTTAGTCCTGTCGGACATAAATGTATTTCAATGATAGATCCTCAATCACGCCGAATGTAAATCTGAACTCTCTCCTCCATTAAGCTGAAGTCCAGTTGACGAGCCCCTATGCTTCATTGTAATACGAGCAAAGTCATATGTCCGCGTCATATGCTCTAACCTTATACACGTTTGACACTATCCAGATGTTTTGTTCAAAGCGTTCAATAGCTTGTATTGATTTCTGAAGCTCTTACCGGAACTGACGTGTCCAAGAATTGCAATCGCTACTTTTGCCCGCGCAGACGCTTGATCTCTTTGCACAGATTTGTCGAGAGAGACACTATCCTTATGTCAGGCTTGATGGAACGACCTCGATAAGCAAAAGACAAAAGCTGGTGAAGAGATTCAATGACCCTGCGCAGGTAAATTGTAGTTCATGTTTTTCTGAAAGTCCTGCTGTTGAATGGCAACCTGGGTCTTGTGCTGGCTGTTGCTTTTGTGGTCATGTGGACGAAAACCTACATCATTCTAAGTATTTTCGTATTGGCAGCTATATTGACTCGCAGCACAAGCCTCGCAGATTCTCTAAGTACAGAGTGTCATTTTTCTTGCAGAACGAGTTTGCCTTTCTTCTTAGTAGCAAAGCTGGTGGTTGTGGCCTGAACCTTATAGGGGGCAATCGACTGGTCTTATTTGACCCTGACTGGAACCCTGCAACAGATAAGCAGGTTAATACACACTGAGCCCATGCTGAACCCGTTTATCCTCTTTCTGCTTCCGCCTTCAGTCGCGTACAAAGAAATGTATTTTAGTCCTCACAAGTTCAGTCATCACGTATTCTGCCAGGCCGCAGCTCGGGTGTGGCGAGATGGTCAGAAAAAAAGAGTGTACCTTTACAGGTTTCTAGCTGCAGGAACCATTGAAGAGAAGGTAACTTATGCTGCTAAGTGTTCTGACTTCTACTTTTAATTATACCTTCAGTCTTCATGGCTCTGAAGAGAGAATCTATGTGAGATTTTAGGCAGGGTATTCTGTACTGATTCCGCATATTTGCAGGTTTATCAACGACAATTATCGAAGGAAGGACTTCAAAAGTTGGTCGATAGGGAGCAAAATACCGACGGGAAAGCACAGGTGAGGAACGTAGACCTGTATGCGTGGAACTTCAACCTGTAACGAATGTTAAGAGTGATAACTGATCAACTTCAGTGTACGTCGGTTTTCAGGTGAACGATATTTCCACGGAAGAGTTGAGAGACTTATTTACTCTGCGGGAAAACGTAGGGTAAGTCAGGCAAACCTAACAACGTCGTCTTACTGGAAGAAGGTCCACTATTGGTAACTGCTGTTTGGTAACGTGGCTTCGTATGACTTTGCTCATGGCAGGTCGGACACTCATGAGACCTTAGCCTGCAAACGATGCGATGCGGACAAGACAGCTGATTCCGTCATCACTAACGGCGACCAGTTGAGCGGGACGGGAGAGAATGTTGAACCAGCGCGAGGCGGAATGACCGTCGATCCGAATCTCCCTTACGACGACATTGGACGTTTTGCTGAAGTGGCTGGGTGCCTGCTGAAGCTAAGAGCGTGGGAAAGACAGGTCTGTTGTTGCTTATATTTCTCCACTTCAAGCGGGGTTACCTAATAATGGCGCACAAGGCTACTTTCCAGAGACCTGACTGCTTGTTGGATATACTTTGTCCAGATTGGAACGCCGTTGGAAGAGGACCTGAAGAATTGGGCTCATCACTCTAGTCCATCGACTATTCCCGACGCATTGCTCCAGATTGCTGCTGGAGATGAGGTCCTTGACTCGTGTAACCGTTAACCTTTCTGTGAAGCTGTGAAGAGTGCTAGCATGTCACCGATGCGAGCAACACTGACCGTCGGTCCCTAATGGTTGTTGCAGGTTACATTTGCTTTCACTTGCCAGGTCGATGGTAAGCTGGCTCCGGTGGAGTCCAACGCGGTAGCCGGTAACGAGCTGAACTCACGAGTTGAGAGGGGGTGTGGTTTGAAGCTTGGTTTGCGGGGTATCCAAAGTGGACCCGCGACAGGGTCTACAGTCGCTCAGTCCTTACCAGATAATACGCGGCATCTCCCTAGCGTAGGTAAGAAAACTCTTAATAAACTTCCCGTAAGAAGTGGTATTTTTCGACCTCGTGTTGCTGTAAATAATGGTGCATCAGTTCTGAAATCTCCCCGAAACATTCATTCGTCTACTTTGACCGTTGTAAATAGCACACCCATCAAGCGCAATGGTACGAGAGAGGACCTTCAGAGTGCTCGCAAAAAGCAGTCTGTGATTGTGATTGGGGATTCTGACGACGAAGTCAAAGAGGATGACGACTTCGCGTGAAGAATAAAAATACAGAATCTGTAAAAAGTCCTGAGAAAGTAATAACAAAAGGCGAAGTTTAAGCTGTTCTGATGATGTTCACAGCACGTAGACTGAACATTCTTCCAGGTCTCAGAAAGCCCGATAGGTCTTGAACACGTGAGTTGTGTTGTCAAGATCGGAATAACAGTGAAATTCTGTGCACTGTTCTTTACGTCACCCTTCTTCAGGAATGGCGTTGACATGGATTTTTCTATTTTCGTCTCTTGATCGAGGTGTGTCTAAGACCGACATGGTTCCTGAACAAAGTCCTGCGCACGGCCACCACTGAACAAGATTGCGGAAACCCAGTCCCCTGCCAGTAAGTTGCGTAGAGAGGAATTGCCTTGGTGTGAGGCAGGGGACTGGGTTCCCTGCCTCACACCACGGCAAACTGTTCTCCTGTGCCTTGGTGTGAGGCAGTTAATCCAGTAATGTCTGCTTCGTGAGAATCTGTATCAGTCTAACTGCTCTCTGGTGCTTAACCGTTAACTGACTGTCCAAGCGTCATCAGGTGCTACCCTGTGAATAGTACATTCTGTCGCCCTAGAGCCGTTAGATTCAGTTCTACAGGTGCTCCACCTCAAGCATTATGATCGCCGATGTCAAGCAAACTTTCTTTCCAATCACTCGTCCGGGTCCCGGGTTTTATCAGTCAAATATGACCATGTGGCTGGTGCAAATTACTAACCTTAACCCTCCAGACCTTCCTCATGACCGGAACTCTCCTCCCGACGAGGAACACGCGATTACATGGTAAATGCTTGTAAGTCACTACTCTTTTGGAAAGATGTCCGGGTACTGTACTGCAGAGGCCCACCCGCTTGCTTACGAACCGCTCCTTATGCTTCAAGCGCATAGGTTGGAAGGACTTGGAGTTCTGGTCTGAGAACAATTCTGTGGTTTCTAACATCGATAGCTGAAGTCAGTTAGTCATATCACGCACATGGATTAGTTGTCAGCTTTATCATGCAACAAGAGCGACCTAGATTAGAATCATGAGTTAGATTACCACAGATCCTCGAGGGAAAACTGATCCAAACTACTCCGAGTGGTAGACCCGGTTATGTCTCTCCTTAGCCACGTCGGGAATAGTCACTTGGACAAGGACAAAACACTTGGACAAGGAGCGAGCTGAGAGCTGAGTGGCTGTACGGCTTGTCTCCACATTGTCCAAGCGCTGGACAGCATGCAGTCTGACTGTTCAAGCACTTACAGATCCGTCACCAACATTCATCTCTCACCACACTTGGCTGGTGGCCAGTGGCTACTCTAGATCGACTCCTGCTCTCTGGCTTACTGGCTAGTTCCGTGATCGTCGTAGTCAGTTGGATCGTGCTGTTGATTGCAGTTGCTTATTTCTGTGAGATGGTTTCCATTTGGTGCAACACGTTTCAGTACTGCACTTCACAAAGAAACCCAACCACACGGGCTGCATGAACTTGCTAACTGTGCGTACCCCCGTCCTCAAGCCAGAAATGACCATCCGAGACTTCCTTGAATCTCCTGCTCTTTCCATTGGTGACGCTTTCAAACCACTTCTTGGCTGTCCCCTTCGTTCCGATCCAAACCACTCTCTTCTGGACGCCTGATAAGGGGCCACTCATCTTGGATTTTAGGATCGACTGCGATACTGCACAGTGAAAATATAATCTGTCGTTACTGGAACTGCATGCACTGTGCAGATACTAACCTTTGTTGCAGTAGCTGGAGGCCCAGTAATGGTTTTCTGTGCAGTAACGACCGCGCCCGCAATTACTAGAATTGGTTAAAAAGATGATGTTACATAATAATATTTGTTGCAGCTGGAGGCGCAGTGATGATTTCTTGTGTAATAACTTGAGACTAGTAGTAGGGCGTGTCAAAGCAAGGATGAAGGATTCTCTTACGGCCAGAGGAATAAAGTCAGTAACTTTGTTACTGCGCTTGGACGGAAGTTTTACAGTCAGTTTTGTGCAGATATCGGATCGAAGGCTCACAGCTTTTAGAGGGGGTTACAAAGTTGACCAATTATGTCACTTGAGATCGGTTATTAAAGATAGTGCGTTCAGTCATCGATATGAATGATATGAATGTTCTACAGTTTTGTCTGCAACAATTGAGATTTTATTGTAGTGTAGCGAATCTCAAATTGGAGGGAGGATTGTTTGGTCCAGGTCATAGACATTACGTTGACATCCATGTTTTGTAGTGCTGAAAAAGATCTTGTTATCGAGAATGACAGATGTGATTCTGAACTAGATAGATTCGCATGTGGAGTTGATCCTACTCTTTGTTGTGAGAGACATGGCTCCGAGAACAGTCTATACTTCTAAGAAGAGAAGGATCCTTTTGAATACTACGGATTATGACAAAATTGTCATTTATTTGAAAGATCTAGAGAACTTTATGTCTTTAATTGGAGCCAGCAGGAAAACAATAATAGGTGCAGAAAGATGTTTGACGAAAGTCACTGCTTTCAGCATCATGATGACACAAATTTCAAGGCTAGACGAGTTTAGTCAATGATCAAGAACTGAAGAAGCGCATAGCTTGATACATCGATATGTATAACAAAGCGAGAGCTTAGAGATAATATTGGTGGAGTGTGTGACTGAGACAGAGATGATGAATGGTGTTACTTTGGAAGAGAAACTGAATGCTCGTTGTCTATATTTTGATCGTATGAATGTTGTGTTTGGAAGCAGAGTTAACATCGATCTTCCTGTTGTATCTCCATTGGGTTTAGACTATAATGAAGATGGAACATACTACTCGTATCTTGTGACTCGTTTGGATGACGATGAACACATAGATGATTCAGAGTATCAGCAATCTGAGACATACCAACAATTGAAGGTTCCTTACAAAGAGCTACATCACGCCGTTTCATCGAATGAATCGAACATTGAAGGTGATGATGGAGATGAGGAAGGTGTCAGAGACAGAAATAATCCAATAGAGCAAAATAATATAGAAAGTAACATCTCTGAGCAAGGTCGAGAGATTGAGATCGACTTTTGAATCAGCTAGGAGTAGTAAAGCACATGTAGAAGAACTTCAGTTCTTTCTGCATATGAGGAAAGCTTCAAAGAAAAGTCTGAGTACAAAATTTGTTTTGTAGATTATAGATTAGCTTCTTTATACAAGAAAAGAAAGTCTCGGGAATCCTTTGAGAAAGAAGAAGTGAAAAAAAAGAAAAATGACTTTATACATCGAGATGATTAGAGAAGAGAAGAATATAGATCAAATAAGCAATACTTTCAATTTCATTGATTTAAAAGTTTAATATTTAATATAAATGTTCTCACAGAGATTACATTCATATGGTGATATTATTGATGTATATCATTTATACTCGTGTGTTGTGATCATGTACATGTGATATATGACATTGTATGTTAGATAACATTGTGTCTTAGGAGAAGAAGTCAAGCGAGGAGGAGTTTTTGAGAAAGGAGAGGAGGAGGAGGAGAGAGAGGAGTTTTCAAGAGAAGAGAAAAAAGAAAGGAGAGGAGGAGTTTTCGAGAGGGATGAGAAAAATAAGAGAGGAGGGAGAGTTCCTCTTCACTCTCTGCCACCACCTCTAGACGATCCAGCTCCTCTCGTGTCTCAATCCACTCTCCTCTCCTTGTGTTGGAATGAATGTCTCTTCAAGTGCTCTTGTGGTATGTGTGTTGGAATGCATATAAGAATGGATTTTTTCTAATTAGGTTAGGACAAAACTACATGTTTCACGTGAGGGTTAGTGCGACGTATGCTGAATCATCCACAAATGTGCATGATTCTGCGTGCGTCGTTCACAAATGTTTTCATAATGGGCGATTTAGCACGAATCATCCACTCTGAAGAGCGAAACCCGCGTTTCATTCCTCAGATTTGAAAGCGAAACACAAAGAATCACCACAGTGAGCAAAACTTCATGTTCGTCCACAGTGAGCACAATGAGCAATATGGACGAAACATGTTTCTTTGTCCACAGTGTCTCACAAAGATTCATGCGGATGAAACAGATTATTTCACGCATTTTGTCTACCAAATATCTAGTTCCGCACACAAAATATGAAAAACATCGTGATTTGCAAACAAACAACGAAATACTTGAAACACTTTTGCAGCGATAAATAATTCGTGGTGCGAAACATAATCGCGTGAAACATAGTGCTTCGTCCACATACAATGACTGAAACATTATGTTTCATCCATTGTGGACAAAACACTATGTGCTCTGCTGACATACGACGAAACAAAATATTCCATCCGTATATTGTGAGTGAAACCGAATGATCTGTCTACTGTGAGTGAAACGATGAGTTTTGCTTGCATGAGTCACTTAATTCAAATAAAAGTTAAATATTATGGGGTTATTGAGTAATCTCATGTGTAATATTATTGTGATATAACTGTTCTGTTGATCGCTCGAGAGAAAGTTAGAGAAGGGACTTCATTGTTTCGATTTACATCTGAAGAGGATGAAAGATTTCACCTTAAATGGTGTTGGGTCCTGAAGGAAGAGATGGAGAATGCACTATACGAAGAAGCATTAACGATGTTGACGAAGAACGAACAATAAAGAAGCATGAACTCGTTGGAGTAATTGGTCGCTATTTTTTACTTTCCTTGTCCTAACTGATTTCTGATATAATTTAAATTCATATTTAGTTATAAATATTTCTAATATAGAGTTTATGGACTTGTGATATAAATGGATGAATGATATGATGTTTTCTTGCTTTTCACATATCAATTTGCATCCAGTTCATCTGTTTTTATAATGAAGAGATTCATCGTGTTACAATAGATGGACATGAGATATTGTTAGATGAGGTACTTGAGCGTGAAGCGTTTATCTTACCAGTTGGTACAATAGTCTCGTGTCCATATAGTGTCAAATGCAGTTTGATCAATGATTGGTTTCCTCAGAGAGACTAGAGAGGAAAGAGGTATTTATTACAGATATGTGAGTATGAAGAGTGACGTCTAATGTTACATCTTATAAACTATATATTTTTCTCTCATCATCTACTTAAGAATATTATCGTATAACGTGTTTTTCTATATGAGAATACACTAGGTATATGACTGTGCAAAGGTATGTGGTTTGACCAGGTTGGCTCTGAATCTCGATCTTTCAATCCAAATATTTCTCTATCTACTAGCTTCTCGTCAATCCAACTACCACAACTATATCTATTACAAACTACCACAACTCTATCTATTACAATTGAAAGATGCTTTAGTGCGGCATTCTCACATGTACGATTTTCAAAACTCAACCAAACTTCATATCCATATATGTAAACTAATACAGCTTGTTGCACACCTTGGTCTCCTAAGCATTCCAACAAGGTATAACATACACAACTCAAGCAATACTCAGTTCACAAGATAGCACCAAGGATGAAGGTACTTGACAGCTCCTCGGAATCTCAAACAACGACTTTTGATTTGTCGTGACTCCTTGCTCATTTGTCACTTAGAGCTGAAATCAGCTCGACACCTTCACTATGTTGTCTTCTATGTTGGTATGGAAGTTTCAAAAGCAAACTTCTCCTCAACTGCTTGAAAAGAACAAAAGATGACATTAGATATGATTAAAAGTATGAACTTGTTAATAATTCATCTCATTCCCCGGACGTTGCTCTATTCATTCTAAGAACGTTCTCTTAGTTACTCTATCCGCATCATCATAAAAAAATCACTCTTCAATCTTTGCTCATACTCCTCCCAAGAATCCAGACGTGCATCCTTCAGCTTTGTCACTTCAACTACGGATCTCAAGTATCACAGCAAACAGAAATCATCTCTCCCTCAAGCACACGATTTATCTCCATCTCACAAATATACTCTTGAACATACTTCGTGATGTTCTTTCCATCGAATCTTCCCAACTTCTTCATCACTACCTGTAAAGCTCTTGTAGAATTCTGCTCTACAACATCACCTCCTTGTTGTTGTCTCAACAACATCGTCAATGCTTGAAGTAGTTCGTCTGCTCCTCCTCCACTTGTCTCCATCGCTTCAAGTTGATTCAAATTTGACGCTCTTCGACAACAACTCACTCCACCACCTCAAGCGTGCTCTCAGTGGAAGCACCAAATATGTCGTAACGAGAACATTTTTTTTGAAAAAAAAACACCTTCTAGTTGTGATTAGCTGTCGATGCACATCGAAGCGACTAATATCTTATAATTCCTCGCGAATCTCTCGTCAATCTAAGCACCATTTTTTCTCAGTAGTCAAGATAACCACACGGAAACGTTGAGTGATCATGGGTACAACAAACAAAATAAGCGATGACACAATCTCTTGGTAGTATTCCTCCTGAAGTTCCTTACTACTAGAGTTTGGTACATGA
Source organism: Asterella californica (assembly GCA_036924285.1). Lineage (NCBI taxonomy): Eukaryota > Viridiplantae > Streptophyta > Marchantiopsida > Marchantiales > Aytoniaceae > Asterella > Asterella californica. The sequence goes on from JAYKYS010000013.1 coordinate 4,791,030, forward strand.
CTTTGAGTCGGCAAATGTGTCTTATCTCGCACTCAGTGTTGAAATTTATTGAGTTGATTTAAATCCATCTCTTGTTAAATGAGGATAAAAATAATAAGATCTCATTCTTGGCTATAAGTGACAACATATAAGATCACAGAGACATGTGAGAACATAACTTACGCGGTAAAGTTATGAACAAAAAATCATATCAAACGGTTGGAAATAAACTTGTTCAAGATACATCAATTTGATCTGAAAGGGATTTCAAAACAAAATTCTTGGCGGTAGATAGAGCCATTCGTCTATCTTTTATGACATCTTTACTCAATCTACACGATAAGGAGATCCATAAAGTATTAATACTAAGATAGACTCATAAGACCACTAAGATCTATCTACGAATAATCACTTGAATATCTTAAGATAGAATGCCATCACATATCACTCTCTTTTGCTTTAAAATCTCAGAACACAAAACAAGAATAGGTGCAAGTTCACCAACAGCTCATCTAAAGGCACACAGACCTATAAGATGACGCATATGCACATCGTATGTTTGATGTCGTATTACTCATCGATGTGTAGATTGCTTAGATGGACGGTTCTAGCGCATGCACTTTAACACATCTTATAAATAGTTATTAGGCTAGACATAATACTCATCTTAGTAGTCAAGAATCACACTTTGTCATGTTGAGTGCGAAAACTGATAATAAAAAGTAATGCGATCACAACATAGATCGCTATAGTCTTTTTCTACACCTAGTATCCTCCCAAAGAAATACTGAAGTCACACCAAATGTTTTTCTGCCAGCTGTCACTAATAATATTCGAGACATATATTAGATATTGTTGTTGGATACAACTTGATAAAAAAGAGTGAAGTTTAACACACAATAAGTTTAGATCTAAAGTTCAACCTTCTCTCAAACTTGCCATATAGGTATTATCCTAAGATTTCTACTTACATGCAAATTTCAGAAAGATCTGATGGCTAGATCTCCTCTCACAATTAATATAATATCATAGAAGTTTACACGTATTTCTTATCTCAGATTTGAAACGAAAGCTATCTCTTTTAAATGAACCATCTACTTCGACTCAAATTTCACATGCCAGTAAAACACAAAGTAAACTCATTACTCAAGAAATTTTAGCAGATTTGATCATACGAATCACTCTCCATAAATCTTTGAACTTGCTGCTCTAGATTGAAAGCTTTTTGCACTCTTTCGTCTTCAATTCGTCATAACGTCTAATCCGTAAAATATCCGTTGATGAAATTGGGATGAGAGCTTCAACAATTGAAAAGCTACAATCTCAACAGGGCAACGTACTATTACAACCATAACTAACAACTGCGTCCGCTATTACTAGAATGGGTTAGAAGGTGAATTCAACTGTCCCCTCAACTGCACATAAACTTTAATGAGTTAACTCTTAGCTACCCGAACTGCAGGGAAATTGTTCAACTGTGAGTTGCCCACGAGTCTATGATGATCAAACAAGTATGTGATCCTAGACCGAGAATGGAAACCTTTTGCGCCTTTACCTGAGTTCCTTGTAATACGTGGAAATCCTCAACTTTACGGTGCACTATCCGGTTCGGTCAAGTGTAGTGCGAAGCAACCAGCCCCGCCTCCCCGCCTGAAGCAACTGCAAATCTGTTCGGCCTTGATGTCCGTTGATAGTTGCCAAATGGTTGCATCTTGTCTATGTTAATTCATATATTTTGAGAAGAGGAACCGTTATCCTCTTCACACATTTTTTTACTGCGTATATATATAAAAATTGACATTATTGTGCGTGATCACCTCCTACCTATTTAACTTACCCCGAACTGGTTTAACAGTACGGTAAACCGAACGGGGTACCTTTTAACAGTTTCTATGAGTGGTGGTAAGCTGTCTCTTTTTGCCACGGCCGTCCGGAATTTTCTGTCGAACGTTCGTACACATTCTACGGCTCTGACATTATCCGGACACTTGATGCTTACCGTCATCGCGTTTTACTTTTAGGGTGTGCGGTTTGAGACCCAACCTAAATCCGTCAGTCTCGATCAGACCGAAGAGTAGGGACGGGCACGACGGGCTCGTCGCGTCGACACATCTGTAGGAGGAACTAGGAGACCAAGTCTGAAGGACTTTCAGTGCAACTCAATGGAAAACCGTATGTAAGCTACTGCAGCAACACCGAGTCTGCAAGCATTGCAACGTAACGTCCACACTTCACATAAGAGTTCAAAATAAAATATGTGGAAGTTTCGATAAACTCGACAGCGCCAAGCAGTTCCCAAGAAGGCTCGAATATTGGAGTTTAGAAGTGGACGTGTGAGCGTCAGCGGAATCCTGGCCCAGATCTGTGGCAGAGGAGAGTAAGACCGTCGCCTGACGCAACAAAAGTTAAACTTCACTCGACTTCGTAGAGGAAAATTGCCTATCGAATGCAGCAGATCTGATGATTTGAGATCCTGGTTTCCACTTTCGTAGTGAACGGTTGTGAAACAAGTGAGATTCCAAATGCGGAGATATTTTTGGCGCTCTGTCCTTCTACAGCCGTCTGAATCATTTCGGCGATTCCTGAATCCTGATATCCTCAACGTCACCCACTTATACGCTTCCCGTACGCTTCGTGTCCCGCTCGCGTGGATTATACCCACATTTCAGATGGAATCAATGCACAGAAGGTATTACTCATTGTCATGGTGGGGTCATGCTATTTACATTCTCTGCATTGTTGGAAAGGGTCTCTGGATGGTCTCTGGATGGTTTTTGGTCGTGGAATGATTAGTTGACCGAGGCACATATACAAGATGCTAGTCTGACCGTACAGTTATCCTACAGTTATAGTGTTATAGGTTACGTTCTGGCGTAAGTAGACGAAAGCAAGAAAGAGGGAGTGGGGTAGTGGTGTCGTGGTCTTTTAAGTTTAGAAGCCCAAAGTGCAGAGCGTGAAGTACATGAGGGAAAACAAAGTAAACAAGTAGGAAAGGAGGAAAACGCGACGCAATGAATAGCAAGTAGGAAAGTGCTTTTCTCCTCCTTAAAGTAGTTCATTTCATGAACGTATGTGCCTCTATGTATTGTGTGGGAACGGGTTGTTGTGGAAGTCAGTCACAAGATCCAGGGGTTTCCTTTTCTGCTATTTTCCTCATTCCTCATTTCAAGCTACTATGCTCAGTGTTTTACCGTATCTCAAACATCCATCTTTCGAGAGACAACTTCACCGCTTCTGCATGTTAGAAAAGGTTTTTGCTACACCTTGGAGTTGGTTTAGATACCATACGTGGTTTATAGGACATGTACATCCATTTCCGTTCTTTCAGCACATCTCATTTTACATAGGCATGTGCCGAGTCCGCTGTTCGCCACACGGCTCGGCGGTATGCTCTAAAACACGACACAGAGTTCCATAAAATAGGTCAAGGACGAGAATGAATCTAGAAAATGAGCACGTAAGGACTTAGAACTTCAGACTGGCTTGAGAAGGGAAGACTTCCAGCACAAGATCGTGAGACGAATGGATGTCAGGATGGTCCTTTAGGGATTTCGGGCTAAAGTATCAGTGATCTGTCAGGAAACAGCCCTGCCCTGAGCAAATATTGAGAGCAGAAGTTCCTACGTAATATACTTTTTACGCTTGGCTCCTCTTCGCGAATCGCGTGCCATAGGCCTCCAGGTATCTGAATCCTGAAGGTCAGAAGGAAGCTGTCCGTCTAGGCTTGTTCAAGGAGTTGGAATCCTGGATCTCACTAATCATACCACCAGCCTCCGGAATGCCGAGAGCAGAACATAAGATAGTTCACTCTTGACACTGAAAGGAAATATTGAGGAAAGTTTCTAATGGAGCTGGGCAGATGCCGAGATACGTACTTCACAGTGAAAACCTGGAGGGACTTGCACCTTCACAAGATTATGTATCTGGCCCCTGGAGTTTCCCAACAGACAGTATTTAGGAAGTTCGTATTTAGCAAGCATAGAAATGACGACTGAGAAACTATTGACTCTCTCGGGTGGAAGGAGTCCGAAGGACTGACGGTGCTATGTGTCGCCAACGCACACAAAAGACGTTTTGAAAAGCTCAGTCAGACTGTGTGTGCTACAGCCGGAGTTGTATATACCACACGGACTCCGACACAACTGGACCTCTTATAACCATGGTAACGCTGACTGACTCTCCACTTTGAGGTTTGTGGGAATTGCCACCGTTTGCCGTTCCGTAACTTCAAGCTCGATAAATCTATTCCGATAAGCATCAGTTGGAGAACCGCTTCTGTCACCAAAAGGTTGTGTTAGTCAAGGATAATCCATCTTCTGTACTTACCCGCGGTTCTTCCTCTTTTTCGTTGTAAAGTTCTTTATATCATCGTGGGAAGAACTTTCCGAGTGCTCTCAAATATGGGGACAAATAACTCAAATCGGAGAAAGTTGAAAACTACGATGACAAGGAGAACGTGAGATAAGAAAATGCAGAAAGAACGTTGTTTTAGAGCATGAATATTGCATCCTGTGAATTTGCACGTTTGAGAGATTTTCCCGCCGATTCAACTCTTCATGTCTCAAGTTATAAAATTTTAATCTTGTCATATAGAGCTTAATAACTGATGAACAAGCTAGTTATAAAATGTTTCTTGGAAAGCATTTGATCATGAGTTTTTATCTATCTTGTAATGTCAGGTCTTCAAATCAAATAATTACTTTCCCAAAGTTTTCCGCGTTATGGTAACTTATCTTCTTCCTAAACGTTCAGATAATTTCGTTTTTCTCGTTGTCGCTACCGTTCACTTCTTCGTATTTTTATTTGGACATTGGCTCCTTCAGAGTCACTTGGTACTCATGCCTCCGCTCATCTCTTGTGCTCGGGCACTTTTGGTAACTTCTTTTTCTCCTTCTTCTTACTTGCTTGCACCTGCTTCTTGACACAGGTATCTGGGGAAGCGGCTGGTCCAGCTTCGACCATTATGGACTTATTCTTATGTCCTATAGATCACAATTAATGACCTATCTCTGGACTTATGCTGGTACGTTCAAGTTTTGGCTGGCGTGGATTTCGTCGGAGGGGGGTTTCCAACAGGAAGCCCGCCGACATTTTCCCCCTAACGCACATGTGGAGCCTTGCTTTTAGCCCCGATGTTCTTCCCTTCGGGGTGGTTGTTGCTTGGACCTTCGGGTCCTTTCTTTCCCTTGTGAGGCTTGATGGGGTCTTCCCATCCGTTTGCTCTTCATTGGGTCGCGTGTTGCCCTTTCATCCCTATCTATATTACGCACATGCAAGGTAGTCATGAAAAACGAGTCCCGAGACTTAACTTATGAAGCCAGTTTTTCATGTAGCTGGTGACACGATAGATCACGGAAAAACGTATGGGACGAGCCTGCCACCATCGCAGCTCGCGTGGTTCTACTTCTTATCTTCTGACGTTAGTAGCCAACTTTCCACATCAGTTCCGCGTTCCAAATTCTTCCCGCTTACTACTTGAACACGCACAAACTTCACTTGGATGCGCTAGTGTGACCATCACCACGACATTTCCACATCACTTTCACTTAAATTTGTTCACGGGAACCGAGACCTGAACACATCCTAGAAATAGCTGAGGTATAGATTTCCTTACTATCCTTCACCGTTTCTGCCCTTCTGCGATATGTGTTTTCTACCTCATATTACAGAAGAAGGTTCTGTAAGTATGTTTCTTTCTTATGTGAGAGTTCGTCTTTTTTACTTGGCGACGATGCAACTTGCTGTGCTCACAATAGCAGTGCCGTCAATTTATAGCCAGGGAGCTACGGACAGCGTGAACCATCGCTATCCGAAGTGATTCTGCTGAGTCTTGATGAAATGTACTAGTATATCACCAACGAAATACCACGTCCAACATCGTAAACTAATACAAGGGTGCTGCAAGCTGCAAGGAATGAATGCCAAGAGAGAAAATTACACAAGTAATGGTCTTTGAAGAAAGATGCCTTTTTAGGGGTTGCGGTTTGAGACCTCCCACGTAAATCGTCAGTATCGATGAGAAAGGACAGAAGGGAGCCTTTCGAACAGTTCCAGTAACCAATGTCATGAGGACATCTGGGAGTAGAGATCTACGGAAATATCTTTTCAATGCGTTAGTGAAACCCTTGGTTCTATACGGGTGTTGTATGAGGGCAATGAGATTGACGAAAGCTGCGTGGAAACTGAAAAGACCCAGATGAGAATTTTGCTCGAAGAGTATGGAATTAAAGCTCAGATGTTCTACCTGAGACAGACACTCCACCGCTTGAGGCTGAAACCATTTGTCAAAACCTTGAATATATATGAGCAAAACCGCTCATATCAGCCTCAAACGAAGAAAGTGAATGCACAGGCACGTCTAAACTCTCACCAACCGGGCTTTGAAACAGACAGACAAGTTCTTCAGAAACTCCGATGGTGTCCATGCTGCTGTACTACCCGGATCGAAGATGAACTCCGCGTCTTTCTGTACTGCTCTGAGTTTAGTCATGCGGAACTTTTTGATTAAGAACCTCACAAGTCGAGTGGATATCTTCAGACATGATAGAAACATAGAACTAAAAAACACCAGTGTTCTTTCAAAAGTTTAGTCCTTTCAAACGAACGGACCTTCAGTTTATAATAGGGGTTTCAAACATGGGCACGCGGCGAGTCACAAACTTGTCGTAATGATTCAGGACGGACTCGACGGTTTAGTTCGATGAACACTTGTAGAAGGTGTTCGTCGTCCTGTGCATCCATCGTTCTATCACGAACTAGTCCACTTAGTCCATAACCGCCACCGATCACGTTGAATTAAGAAAGGGATGCGAATTCTGTCTTAATTTAATTTGTCACGGATTTATTTAATTATGTCTTCTACCTGCCCATTTGGCATCCGTTGATGATTACGATATATCTTGCTGCAGAATCCGTCTGTTTATTACGAACACATGTGTTTAAAAATCCTAATAGTTAGTTTATCTGTAATTTATGTTAAAGACTGTGCAAGCTAACTATGCACTGTAGTCGTAGTTTGCTCTTATTCTTAACCTAGTTAGTTTAGGGTTTGGGGACCCAACCCCAGTTTACCTCTTCTTTGTCTTTTTCTTTGGGACATTAGTAAAGAGGGACTGATGACCCTCGCAGCATTCTCTTGTGTGATTTGCAGACTCTCTCCACCTCTCTTCAATTCAGGCTTAGGCTATGGCTGCCTTGTCTTATGAGTGTTTACAGTTCCCTGATCTCAACATAGTATCAGAGCAGGAGAGGAAAGATGAGAGTGTTTGAGGTCGAGAATGTGAAGACGAGGTGACAGGGATTTCTAGCATCTTCGATTTTTCAGCAAGGTCGAATCTACCAAAGTGGAGTGAATCCCTAAACACAAAAAGGTGATTTTGGAGGTCTTCCACTCTGTTTTAGCATCTGAAAACAGGTGGAAAGTGGTAGAAAAAGGCTCAGCTTTAATAGTAGGGATTCGCCGTCAGCTATCGAGAGAAATTTTTATTTTCTCAATCGGAGGTCGTATGCAGAAGTTGCTGATTTCGCCGTTTAGGTCAACACGACTTTGACCGCTGTTTTGAAGGTCTTAACGATCGATTTTGGCCATTCTGACGATTGCGGATCGACTGACCTAGCAGCCAGGGATATATTTCATTTGCGATTTACTTCTGCGATATCTTTCCATCGCCACATTTCTCGATTCATTCTGAGTTTGTCCGCAAATTCGACGTCTGTCGTCTATAGCGTCATGAGTGGCAGGATAGACACATTCTCAGGCATCACAGGTGAACCTCTTGGCAAGAACAACTACTCGATATGGAAATATCGAATTACTGCCTTTCTCAAGGGCCAGGGACTCCATGGTCTTGTCACAGGCACTGACAGCAAACCACCTGAGGATGCTGGAGATCCGATTGTTGCTGAATGGAACAGACGTGCTCAGCAAGCTGTGCACTACATGTCGCTGTGTGTTTCGCCTCAGATGTTTGGTTACATACAGACAGTCGACACTCCTAAAGAAGTCTGGGATGCTTTGGCGAATGTGTTTCAGACATCAACCAAAGCACGTAAGTTGCAACTGAAGCATCAACTTCTGGAGGTCAAGAAAGGTACTTCGACGATTACAGATTACGTCTACCTGATCAGAGGTCTAGTCGAACAACTGAGCAGCATTGGTGTGAAGGTCGAAGATGATGATCTCATTCTTCATACCATTCAAGGACTTGGTAAGGAATACAAGGCCTTCGAAACTTCTATTGCTGTCAGGGATACTTATCCCACATTTGAAGAACTAGTGCCTATGCTAGTATCAGAAGAAATGAGGCTACTGAGTGCAGCTGGTCAAAATTCGACTCCAGAGCAAGCCCTGTTCGCTGGTAGGGGCAGAGGCAAAGGTCGAGGCAGAGGCAGAGGAAGAAGCAACTCCTTTGGACGAGGTCAACAACCTCAATATATCCTAAACAAAAGTTTTGCAGATACTCGTTCTTGCAACTACTGCAACAAGGCGGGTCACCTTGAGAAGAACTGCTTCAAGAAGCAGAATGACATCAAGGCTGGTAAGCAACCTCAAAATTCGAACTTTGCTGCCATGGAGGATGGTAGTATGTTAACCATGCAGCATGTCATGGGTGTTATGACCAAATCTGCTGAAAGGTGGTACATAGACTCCGGTTGCTCAAATCACATGACTGCACAAGGAGACTGGTTCAGTAGCAAAGATCCTGTGAAGACTCCAGCAAATGTCTACACTGGTGATGGTACTCAACATCCGATTACTCATCTCGGTACTGTACCTATCTCTGTTTCATCCTCGAAAATCTCAGCTTTAGGGGATGTTTTGTATGTTCCTACCATAACCAAGAATTTGGTCTCAGTAGGTCAGATTGTTGAACAAGGTTATGAGGTTAGATTCAACAAGCATGGTTGTTTTGTTCAAACTGAAGATCACATTGTAGTGGTCAAAGGAACCAAGGTTGGTAGGCTCTTCAAGTTAGACGCAACTATATCAACAACTGAGACTGTCATGTTGATAGACGGTTCTCAGATTTAGACTTTACAGTTGTGGCATAAGAGGTTCGGACATATGAACTTCCCACGCCTTAAGGCTTTGCCTACTTCTAATCTAGTTGTAGGTATTCCGAAATTCACAGATGCTATTCCTGTAGAGGTCTGTGAAGCTTGTCAGTTTGGTAAGCAGGCTAGGCAACCCTTCTCTCACAAGGACACTAGAGCTTCTACTGTGTTAGAGCTTATTCACACAGATGTTTGGACAGCTTCTCAAGCGAGTATGCAAGGTTCTCAGTACTTAGTCTCATTCATTGACGATTGTTCGAGATTCACTTGGGTCTACTTCTTGAAGGCCAAGTCAGATGTCTTTGCTGTGTTTCAGTCATTTAAGAGCCTAGTAGAGAAGCAGTTCAAGCATAGCATCCTTCGTCTACGTTCTGATGGAGGAGGCGAGTTCATTTCCGGCCAGTTTGATACCTTTCTGCAACAACATGGCATAAAGAGAGAAGTCACATGCAGCTACAGCCCTCAGCAAAATGGAGTTGCAGAGCGTAAGAACAGACATATTGCTGAATGCGCTAGAGCTTTGCTCAATGAGAAAGCTATGCCTAAGTATTACTGGGCAGAAGCTGTATCCACTGCTGTTTATCTTATGAACAGGTCTCCAACTGCAGCAGTTCATAAGAAGACACCATTTGAGGTACTGTACAATCAACAGCCGGATATAGCTTCCCTAAGGGTATTTGGGAGTGTCTGCTTTGTTCATATACCAGGTGAAAGACGTAGTAAGTTGGATCCGAAAGCTTGGAAGTGTGTGTTTTTAGGTTATGCTTCAGACCGGAAGGGCTATAGATGTTATGATCCCATTTCGAATACCTTGCATGTAAGCAGAGATGTTGTCTTTGATGAAACCAAGTCTTGGTTCAAGTCTACATCCACTGATGTAGAACTTGTTGTGTCTGTTATACAACCAGTAGCACCTACTTCACCATCTACTAGCTCTACTGCTTCACATCCTGTGAGGACTCCTTGGTCTGGACAGGTTACTGCACCACCTACTCAATCCACTAGCTCTCATCCTGTATTACAACAGCTGGCAGATCAACAACGTCCTGCACAATCTGTCTCCAATAGATGATCATGTTACCACTTCATCTCAGCCTTTTAGAGTTGAGACTACTCCTTCAGCTCAGATGACTGATCTGCGTAGGTCCAGTAGGGTCAAGTACCCTGTACAACGTTTTCCGTGTGAAGGATTTTTTGCAGAACACCATGCATACATGGTGAATGTCGTACAGGATGTACAAGAACCGAATTCTCTTGAGGAGGCGATGCATCAAGTAGAATGGGTGCAGGCTATGGAGGCTGAACTTGCAGCATTACAACATCAACAAACATGGGACCTCGTTGACTTACCTCCTAGTAAGAAAGCCATTCGCTCCATGTGGGTTTACAAGGTCAAGAGGAGTTCTGATGGTTCTGTGTCTAAGTGCAAGACCAGACTTGTGACCAAGGGTTGTGCACAACAATATGGAATTGATTTCGATGAGACATTCAGTTCAGTAGGCAAGATGGCTTCTATTCGTACACTTGTGGCATTGGCTACAAGTAGAGGGTGGCACCTTCATCAGATGGACTTCAACAACACTTTTCTGAATGAGGATTTGGAAGAAGAGGTCTACATGGTGCAACCCCCTGGATATGAGGATTCCAAGTATCCTGAGAGAGTCTGTAGACTCAAGAAGTCCTTATATGGACTTAAGCAAGCTCCTAGAGCTTGGAATGCCAAGATCAATTCATTCTTGCTATCTCTTGGCTTTACTGTGTGCAGTTCGGACTCTTCGCTGTATTCTTTGCATTCAAGCCAAGAATTTGTACTACTGATCATCTATGTTGATGACTTGATCCTCACTGGGAGTTGTGAGCATCTCATTCAACGGGTGAAAGATCAGCTGAAGGGAGAGTTTGACATGAAGGATCTCCAACAACTCAAGTACTTCTTGGGCATTGAGTTTGTCAAGAATGGTGTTGCGTTATGACTGCTGCAGAGACAATATTGTCTAAACATGTTGGAGAAGTTCGGGATGACTGCCTCTAAACCAATCTCTATCCCTCTTGCTGCTAGTGTTAAGCTAAATGCAGAAGATGGCGAGTTGCTAGCAGATCCCTTCATGTATCGACAGATCGTAGGTAGCCTGATCTACCTTACTATAACTAGGTCGGATTTATCTTATGCTGTTGGCTTAGTCAGCCAGTACGTACAGGCTCCAAGGAAGCCACACCTTGATGCAGTTCGACGGATTCTACGGTATGTGAAGTTTACACTTCAGTTTGGACTTTACTTTCCTTCTGGTAAGCCTCTTGTGTTACAAGACTTTACTGATGCAGATTGGACTGGAAGTACTCATGACAGGAGATCTACGTCAGGTTTCATTTTCTGCCTTGGAGATTCTGCGGTTAGTTGGCAATCGAAAAAGCAACAAACAGTTGCTTTGTCTTCTACAGAAGCAGAATACAGAGGTGCCACCAGTGCTACATGTGAATCTGTTTGGCTTCGCATCCTTTTGGATGATATGGGTGTCACATTTTCTGATCCAGTTGTTTTGCACACCGACAACATCAGCAGCATTAAACTTGCTTCTAATCCTATTTTCCATGCTAGGACCAAACATATAGAGGTCCATTATCACTTCATCAGGGAGAAAGTGTTAGCTGGAGAGATTGATCTTAGGTATCTTCCTACTGATGAGCAAGTTGCTGATATTTTCACCAAGACTTTACCTAGAGACAAATTTGAGTATTTCAGGTTGTGTCTAGGTGTTAAGGACATAGATTCTAGCTTGAGGGAGAGTGTTAAAGACTGTGAAAGCTAACTATGCACTGTAGTCGTAGTTTGCTCTTATTCCTAACCTAGTTAGTTTAGGGTTTGGGGACCCAACCCCAGTTTACCCCTTCCTTGTCCTTTTCTCTGGGATATTAGTAAAGAGGGACTGATGACCCTCGCAGCATTCTCTTGTGTGATTTTCAGACTCTCTCCACCTCTCTTCAATTCAGACTTAGGCTATGGCTGCTTTGTCTTATGAGTGTTTACAGTTCCCTGATCTCAACAATTTATTGTCCGTCTTTTGGGATACCTATGTTTGAAACCCCCTAATAATTAGTTTATCTGTAATTTGTTATCCATCTTTTGGGACCTGAGAGTCTTGACCAGGACGCGATTTTCCAGTTTCAAATCACGTTCTATGTGATATGGAGGTCCATAGGTTCTCCATACTAGTTTTTCTTTTCTTCCTTTGTGTCCACTAAAACTTGACAAACGATGCAGCTCTTCTGGAACACACCGACCATGGAAAAAACGTTCGCTGCTGGAGGTATCCTTGGAAGTGGTGGGCCTTAGGTTCGTCGTGTTCGTGGGCCAGCCGTAGTACTGTGGGTACTGCGTACGATTTGATAGGGTAGGTAGGCTTTACCCGATCATACGGGTGCAGTTCACCTCGAGTAGGAGCATGGTTCTCCAGAATCCCCATGTTACTTGTTGACTCGAGTAAGCGCTGAAGAGAAAAAAGACAAGGTGAGGCCAACTGCTCTCAGAAATAGCACTATTCGCAGAAGTTGTATTCACCACAAATCCATTGATGCCGTTCAAATACCGGTATGAAATAGCTTATCTGTCACTGGACGAGTCGTTTTCTGATGCTTGTACCGCGTACAAGTAAAGACCTACCACTCACCCAGTGGCTCACCCAGTGAGTCCAGCGACTACGGTAGGAACAGAAACCTACAAATTGTTGGTCAAACAGCTCTTGAGGGTAGTAAATATAGTCAGCTCAGACGTGACAGACGCAGAATGTCGACTCTGGTCGATGGGTCTGTTGCACCGTTCTACAGTATTCAGGTCGTTATGCCAACCTACATAACGACCTGAATATCTCAACCTTTTCGTGGTAGAGGAAAAGCGGTACTCCTCACTTTGCATTGGTGCTGACTGTGACAGCCATTTTCCACGGAAGATACTCCAAAGACTCGTGTGCTTGGCAAATGTCTCTCCTCCAGCAAGGTACAATGGAGAAAGTAGTGAGCAGCATTTTCTACACAACAAGCCCCAGAGACGTGATTTATATAAATGGGAAGGAGAATGTACATAAAGGGCGCAAAGACTAGTGGGTGCAGAACCACCGTTGAAAACCATGAAAGTTATAAACTAGAGCTCAGCGCTAGTGGTGGCTGCAATATACCAAGGGAGTAGCCAAAACTGCCGGAAGGGGTGGATTCTAACAGGTATAAACTGAATTTCCAAATCAAAACACTTTAGAAGGTATCTTGATGTTTCAGAAGGAGGAACTCGTCATCAGACTAGATGATAATCAATCTAAGGTTTTGCAGTTATTTGGAATACGTGGCGGAGTTCTTATCTATGTTTTATAATCTCAATACAAGCAGTGACAATCAATCACAGCGGTATTAGAGAATGTCAAAGCTAAAACGAAAGATTTTTTAACGGCTAAAAGGAAAATGACCGTAGTTTGTCCAAGGCAAGTTTTGTATAGAGCCGTGTATCGCGCAGGTGTGTCTTTGGATCGCTCTAAGTCTTTTAACTTTGCATCTTTTGACTTTTTGAAAATTCTAGTAAACTATTGAAAATTTAAATTTACTTACGGCTGAAACTCACGTACGATTTAGAAAAAAATGAATTAGAGCCGGCCGTGGCAGTTTCCTGCGGTTCCCTCCGAAGGTAGCCATAGAAAACATTAACGATATGTTGGTCGCAGTCGTAACACTTGCCCGCGGGAGATGAATATTTCCCAAAAGTTACAGCTTTCACACGCACTATTAGCTAAACGATTGTAAGACATTCCCCGGGGATTCGATACACAAGCGTTAGAAGCGTTAGCTATATGCATTAGTTGAGTGAATACCGTTTGAGTATAAGGAGACACAAGTGAGCTGTTAACACAATTCCTCTGAAAGCCTTGTTAAGAAACCTGATTTTATCTGTTTCTGTGAAGAACTATTCTTGAGGACAAATTATTTCACTTAAAAAGTCAATAACGTCGTGTGTACCCTACCGTGGTGGACACATCGTATTAAGTTGGTCCATGTCTACCTAAATGATAAAACACTTGATCTAAAGTAAACAAGGAGTAAAATTCATGGACTTGGCGGTTGACATAATATTAATTGGCTTTATAAGTCCTTTCAATTGTTTCTTTTCGGATGTTGATTTCTAGAGACTTGCTTTAACTGCTTTTCTGTATAAGGGGTGTCAAAGTTAGTAACCTTTTTGAAAGATTCTACACTCACAAGAAGCAGTTACGACTTCGGTAAAACTTTGACAGGTGTTTTGTGCGGCATCTTCGGAAGTACCTGCAAGAAAATGCCCGTGAGCATTTTCTTAACGAGTATTCAGTTGTTTTGTTTGTTTAGTTTTACAGTGAAATATCTACTACGCTGAATAATTATCCTGAGTAAGAACTAAAAAAATTTAATTGAAAATATTATGATGTCTGAGTCACAAGCACGACCTAGACTCAATCGCGCTTCCATACAAAGTTAACTATTAGGATATCACAACTCTTTTTTTCTTCATCTTTCAAGAATATTTACCTCCCAACTTTGACACCCCTGATTATATTCTTGTACAAGTAAACTTTTGGCTCCGTACTCATCAACAGGACGATCATTGTAAACCCATTCAGGGTGGAGTTAGAGGGAATCTCCGACTGGGTGAACTTTACGAAAATATATTATATGTGAGTGGCGGGGTAGAGTAATTGAAGTGATAATTAGTACCCCCAGCGACCCAACGGTGAGTTGAGGAGGAAACAAATGGCAGGTTTAATTTGGAAGGTTATACCAGCCTCTTGACTCCTCCGCCATCACCGTTTCCTCCCAAACCCACATTGGATAGGGGGCCCTAAACTACCAACGCACTAACCATACTAAAACAAGGACCATCCAGATTTTAACTTAACTTTGATTTTGTATATCGAAACATATATTATTTACAGATTTTCATGCTATTGACATGACATTTGGGTATTATGTAAAGTCTTTTCCGGTTTCTAACCACATAGTGGGTATTCTGTTCCTAGTGCGTCCTTCAGTAATAGATATTACTATATCCTAAATTTTTATTTACTGCCAGCACGAGTATAGAGATTTCATTGAAACCGAGTAATCAACTAGAGATTGAAGGTATCAGTGTATTTTGTAGATGCAATTATAACACTATTTGCTATATTTAATGGGCAGTGATTAGCCAAACCCACGTGGCGGCTACAAGATCCCGGCAAAGACTCGAAGAGACTACATAACCAGGGTCGCGAACCCTAAAAGTACTTTTTACTAATTTTCAATTTTCATTACGGAGGAGAGTGCTGGAGGCTGAGCAGAGACTAGAGATTGTACAAACAGGAAATAGAGAAGGAGACGTTCAGGCTGAGGACACAGATTAGACTACACTGAGAGTGGACTGTGGATAAATAATTTCAAGTTGAGGATACCAGAAGGGTTCTAGCGTTGGTCAAACAGTTAATTTGATATTTAATCAGTTGAGTAGAAAATTCAACGTGTTCAAAAGGAAGACAAGTTTTCTAGAGAAATTGTAGTTCTGAAGTGAATTTCTCACCGGAGAGTTTCAGAGCAAGGAAAATTATCGGTCCGAGAGCCCTTCGTGACCTTGTCAGCAAGCAAACACCGTGTAATGTATATGAGTCTGTGACTTCATCTATTTTATGATAAGTAAGCTTGGATTGTGTGCTAAAGTTGATTTGGAAATATCTGATGCGGTGTTGACTCTATTTTTGTGTAATTACTTAGCCTTCCTACCTCCTAACGGCCACTATATTTCATAGTCCTATCTGGTTCTCCCCGTGAGTTATTGCATTCTGACTTGATCACCAGTAGCGGAAGCGTTATCCAAAGTTTGTCCAATCCATATCCAGAACTGTTTACACTATGTCTTGAAATATGAAATTAGGACCCGAGACCTGCAGAAGACTAGTCGGTTATTCTAAACTTGTCCGACGGTTGTTAAGTCCCTTGTGCTTATTAGTGGAAAATTTGACAAACTGGATCTGGAGACAAAAATAAAATATAAAGGTCTTCACGGAGGTTCACAGTCGGTGACTAATTGGTTAGATATAAAAGATTCTATTCCAAAATCTACGGTCGAACGCTTCAATTTGTATCAGAGCAGGTTCAAGTTTAATCTTTGCTGAACACCATCGACAATAGAAGCTAAGTTGACCAAGATGGACAAGATGAAGGCGTTGCTGAAGAAGTTGGAAGGTCGACTTGAGCAAGTAGAAGCTGAGAACAAGGTGCTTAAGGCGGATTTAGCTCAAGCAAAAGTGACACATGAGAAAGAAGCAGAGGTCCATGTATCGCAAACCGAACAAGTCAAGAATTTAACACTGCTAGGTGAAGGAGTGGCTCTTCTTGGCTAAGTCCACCCCCGCTGGGATTCTGAAGTTCTTGTCCGTAACCAAACTCTTTGTCCTTCTTCAAACTACACGTCTTGCCTACCACGGTTTGCATATTTGACATACCGTTGTTGTGTCTTCTCCATGTGTTTCTTTGTCTCTTGAAACACAGTATATTGAACATTGTCGTGATGTGAATTGTTTCACATAGTAAATAATTCACCTCTCTGTTAGAAGTTAGTCTCTCTGAGTGAAGTTAAGACTCCGAGAAGTCGATTTTGGAAGAAGTGAGCATTAAAAAATCTGAAAACACCACGGCATAAGTCTAATCGTGCTGATCACCGTGGTATGTTCAAAAGTTACAAACGGAATTGTAGGTGAAAAGTTACTTGGAGTTCTTCTACAAGATTTCTGATACCGAAGGATGTACCATAAATCCAAGTGAGTCCGAAAAATTATGTTTAAGATTTTTCTCATGTAGATTGTAGTGTGTAGTATTTGTATGCATCTTAAAAGATACAAAAAGACCATGTCTAGAGATAGTTGTGCTAGTTCGTGTTAGTGAAAGGAAGATGAAATAGACCGCTTTGCTAACATATCAACTTAGAAACTAGTCTCTAGAACAGTTGTGATATTGGCTTCCGTGGGTAGCTGAGTAAACCTGTAGGGAGAAGATCTCAAGATCAAATCCCTCATACTCACAACCGGCTTGGAGTAGGCTGGCCCTTTCAGAGGGAATATGTGAGGCACTAAGTTGCCTAAGGGTCCTCAAGCATATAAGAATGAAGGTTTGTCAAAGAAGGTGCAAGATAATATTGCAGCATGTAGTTCAACCAAAGAAGGACATAAGAGGAAAGTCAAGTGGGCTGAACCAGCAACGCCATCAGCCTTTAATGATGAGAAAAGCTTCTCCAAGTTTGAGTTATGGGTTATTGAGATGGAGAATTACTTGGAGAATTTTGATGAGCACAACTGGTTCACCAATGCTGTGAGTAGACTCGAACATTCGGTGAAGGAATGGTATGGAAGTCAACAACAGATCAGGAGTTTGAATGAAACAACTCCTATGTCCACTTGGCCGGAGCTGAGAGATTAGCTCCGACGACATTTGGTATCAGTTGATGAAGCTACACGGTTTCAGCTAGAGCTCATTCATTTGTGACAGACAGTATGTCCAGCAGTTTTCTGAGCTGGTTACTCGTTTACACATGGTGGATCGCACCAATCTGTTGTTTCACTTGAAGAAAGGTCTGCAAGGTTTCTATGCTAGTGCGTTTGATAGTTGCGTTATGTTTCACAAGTCCGAGGACATGCAAGACTTGTTTGCATATCAGGAAGCTGTAGAGAACACCAGAGAACGTAACTATATCGTGCAGCCTTCCAAGTTTCAACGTGGAACAGTAGTGACGAGCGATAGTAGTGACGAACAAGTAGTGGAAGATTTTGGTAAAATCCTCAAGGATAGATATCGTACTTTCAGAGTGTGGGTGGAAGAAGACGTGGTGCTCAAAGATTTGGTGCATCAGGAAAAAAGTTTCCTCGTGGATCTCAGCAACGAGGAGTTACTCAAGGTCATACTCAGACACGACCTCTTGGATCTTATGCATCCAATACATGATCAAACCAAGCTTCGGCTTCATGTGTTATGAGCAGTGGAGCTAACTGTGATACATCTTCAAGGACGATCATTTATTTTCGATGCGGATGTGATAATCATATTGCTCGTGAGTGTCCTCAACGTTGAACAACGAGCATCGTTCGTGGTTTGACAACTGAAGAGATAACCAATATTGAGTCGGAACTAGAATCAAGGTGTACAATAGACTGTTCCATCTCCTTTCAACATATTCCTCTATTTCCATGCAAAAATACACAAGCTAATGAAGATGGTACTAGAAAATACCATCCTCATTACCGAACAGTGATCCCGAATTCAAGAGTACGTCTGATACGACGTTAATTCGAAGCTGCACCTGGAACTCACCGGATAGTTTCTCAACTCAGACGAGCACTCGAGTTCGAGTTTTCTTGAATGGCTGGTTCATCACGCTCAGTTTCTGCATCTGATGTAGATTGTAAAGTCTTAGCCTTCAGTCGAGACTTTTGTCCATATTGTTAGCTCAAAAACTCGCTTCATCACTTGTCACTCCTATCAACAAATTGTTGCACTTCTTGTGGATCAAATAGATCTCATTGCGCCAACTAAATGTTCACCAGATTTGTACCCTTTGCATTTCTCTTCTTCTCCTCGCCAGAAGTGCATGTTAAGTCAGTCCTCACCCGGCCCATGCTACCTGCTTTGGACAGTGTTATCTGACCCGTGATACTATACAACCCATGCTACAAGAACATCCAAGTCCACCAGTCTATCGATGTCACATCTGCATTTTATCTACGACTGCGTTTTAGGTACAATTAAGAGAATGCCACCGAGTCAGCAAAATTGTATGTATTTGATTCAGTGTTATGAGGATTGTGTTCAAATATGCATCCAAAGTCCCCTTTTGACCGAGAGGAAGAAAACGAGAAGCGAGATAAAGGTAAGAAAATCTCAGATGGCCATTGGGCAGGACAGTAGAATGAAAGACAGGTAGCGAGGAAAATGAAAAAAGAATCTCAGATTGGCAGCAAAGTATTATGCACTTCGATGATCATGTCTATATATAATATGTTAATTAAATAATATATAAATTATAAATTATAATTATAATTATAATTAATATAATCTAAATTTATTTATGACATGTCATAAATTTCGGACATAACCCATACGTTTTGTGCGTGAAAACACGCTTCAGGAGCCATAACTCCGCCGTCCAGTCCTATAAACAAGTAGATTTTTTATAAACTTTAATTTATCACCTAACCTTCTCCACCGGAAGGGTTACGTGATAAATTAAAGGCTCTTTGGATATTCCACTCTTCCAAACTTGGAAGAGGTGAATATGCAACCATAACTGAGGATTCAATATGCATGCAACATGAACTTCTGGGAAATTTCTGCTTCTTTTCTGTTATCAAAAAATATTTAAATGTTGTCTAGAAATTATATATTAATTTGTAAGAGAAATTTTAAATTTTAACTATAAATGTTAAATATTAATTACACCTAGAGTTGCTGCGGGGTCCAGACTAACCATCAAAGAGAGATAACAGAAAGATGCGCTTAAGAGAGTACAGATGCAAGAAATTTAAACATATTTAATTTAACAAGATGTGAATTTATTACCTAAATTTTTTCAATAAAATAATTAGATAATAAATTTACATATTTACCTCCTCTAGCAAAAGAAACCCTGGCCTCTCCACCCTGGCGGAAGTTGCTAACCATACCACTTACCTCCGGTAAAGAAATGCTACAGGGGAGAGGAGAATGTTCCAACTTCCCGGATAAGCATTCCACGACAAAGTGGAGTGTGAAGTTTGAACAGATCAGAGCTTGTTCTATATTCAGTGAACTTGACCTGTTTAATCATCGCTCGGTCCGTCTCTTCCCTACAGTTGAGAATCAACACTCAGAATTCTAAGGCATCGGACCGAACACCTACTACTACAAGACAAGCTGTCATTTGTGGTTGTTCTTGTATCATAGTGAAATCGGATGTTGCTTCTAAGGCTCCTCGGTTACCATTCTGGTGCCTCACGGTTAGCCCCATCCAGTTTTCGTGTACAACTTGCATTATTACGGGTAGTTCACATTATATTGGTATATTAGTGCGTGTCAAAGTTACAGGAGAATATTCTCTAACGTTCACAACTGAAACAGACGTAGTTTTTTCAAGAGGAAATTTTGTGCAGAGATGTGAACTGTTTATTATTATATTTATGAATTAATATAATAATTTAAACTTTTTATAGAAAAATATTTTAAAAATTGAAATAAATTATCTCAATCCTACACTACTCTTCTGCAATGAATTACGGTCGAATTCCAAACACAAGTAATACGAGATGCCATGGGCGTTCCTGGCAAGCAACCGCAGGAAATATCCACTACCAAGAAGCCTCAGCTGTAACACTCGCCTGCGGTCAACGAATATTGCGAAAAGGTCCCAACTTTGACACTCTCTACTAGGACCACTCAAATCTATTCCCATACTGAAATTTACAAGGTTAAAATGAAAAAATATAAGCATATACTGTCTCCATGGTCAGGGATTACAGAACGACTGCATCTCTTTAACGCTGTTGAAAAATAATGAATTGGAGGACTATAGACGTACTGCATCCCTGACAAAATCTGACATTTGAACTAATGTCTGTTCAATCCTGTAAATTTAATTATGGGAAAATATTTGAATGGCTATATTAGACATAAATCTTAGAGACCACCAATAGAGGTTGTCCATAAAAGATTTTATTTCCATAAAAAATGTAACTTCTGTTATATGAAAATATGTATACTGATTATATATAATTCTGATGAATTCTTGAAGACAAATTGTACAAATTGAGACATAACTTCCGTAAAAATTTTAGTTTGAGGAGGTTTGAGGAGGCCTAAGGCGCTTCAAACCTCAGTCGGTGAAGCATCCTTGATACTCTTAAACCCCCTCTATTACAAGTGCTCCTGGTAACATATTAGATCGTATTTTGCGACTTAGTTTTCAAAAATGGAGAAATTTAATCGTTATGCAAAAAATATAGTTCTTGTGATAAAGTGATCATCCTAACATAGAATCTGATTAAAGTAAAAATCAAATTAAGACTTTTCACTAACTTACAAGTTGTGATTGATCTAAAAATGAGCAACTTAAGACTTACTAAGAAAAGTTACTATTAAGATTTCAGGGTTCTTGAAACTGAAAAGAATCTTTTCTCAAGCTCAAAGTACACTACGTGAGAAAAATATATATTCCTTTTTATGGTTTACACCCATAAGTGCAACATGATCATAACACTAGCATGGTCATTACCGATCACACTATTTTTGACACATGCTTCGAAAATGATAAGAATATAAAACCTTCAACTTTCAGTTTTTTCTCAACTGTGCTCAAGACTCGGATGCCAACTTTTCCAATTCTCGTATAGAACTGGATCTTCATTAGAACCAGACTGAGTGCAATTGTCATCTGCTGGTTGTTGATAGAAGGAACAAGATCTAGAACCACAATATCCGTGCATGATACAGTTGAGAGGTGGAGGACATGGAAAATAATGTGCAGACACTGATGACGTCCACATCGCTGTCGAGACGAGAGTTTCCTTGGAAGGGCTGAACCTTCTAGATGTGATACGATCATGAAGAGAAGAGCAAAAATTCACACAAGGAACACGTATCCCAAGAAAATGAATATTCACCACTTTCTCGATCTCACCAAGATAAAAACATGGAACGCAAATAAGTCTTCAACTCTAGATCATCAAGTTTGTAAATCTCATGTTCATACGTGTATACAAGTTGCAAGTCTCCTCTCTACTAGATTCTGTCCTCTCCTCTTAGTCCCTCGATGTCAATACTGCTCTCAGTGGAAGCACCAGATTATATGTCAAAGACGATAGTTTCTTTAGAAAGGTGGAACTTTCTAGCTGTGATACGATCATGAAGAGAAGGTATGTATAGGTTTTGTCTATAGAACGGACGAGTTACTTCCAGAGGTTAACTAAAAGAAATTATGGAGGTTTCATGATCGGTCTCTTTTTATAAGTCTCCTCTTCTTACAAACCGCTCCAAAATGATCAGTGTGACATTTGTGCACATTTACATGTCGTGATGTTATTTGACACCAGAGGCTTACAAGTTCAAACCTTAATTCAGACCTTATTTACAAGGTAAAGTTTGAGATTTCAATACTTTTTGAGATATGTCTCTATCATCCTAGCATGCTTATTCACCTGGGGTGTTTACATGACAAGATTTATTTCGCGTGAGCTCGTATCTCGCAAGCGGTATTTCAGCACAGGCACTCCAGAAGAAGAAGAACGATGTCTCAGTTTGCTTTCTTCTATCATGAACGCTCTCTGTCCACTATTAGAAACGTCATTTCTAGACTATATACCGCTGTGCAGCGCGTTGCTTCGAGACACCACGGGCAGACGCGCGGCTGAAGATATTATACATTGTCTTTTGCTGTACATTGGTTGTTTTCTGTAGCTAATATCTTCGCTTCCTGCAGGAGAAACAGCACTGCGCACGGATGAAACTTTGGACCCTCCAGCTTGAGCGTGCAGCGGATCATCCAACCAGCGACATAAAGCGTACATTACGTACAACATAAAGCTGTACTCAATATGTTGTAAATGTCGAGAATAGCCTGACTGCTATGAACTCAATGAACGCTATTCACTGAGTTGGAACTCTGTACAGTTATCTTGGAGACAATACACTTTTCTTGCTGGATTGCCCCTGTACCTCTCATGGAGATATATAGTTTTCAGTTCTGCTCAGGGTTTTGTACCTCTCAGAGAAATATTTAGTTTTCACTCGTGCTCAGGACTTCAAGCTATGCACAGTATACATAACCTCTGCAATAAAAGCAAATCATTTATTTCACTATCTCTTTGATTGCTGCAACGCTATGTTTTTCTTTCGCATCGAACGCGCATCGTTCTTTCATTTCTCGTTTCTTCACGTCCAACGATCTGGCATAACGCGAGACCGGAAATTATCTGAATGACATTCTGTATCGCGCATAGAGAGAACGAAATAGGTAGAAGAAACCACGCTCATCACACGCGAGACGTTGTTTATTTGCCCCGAAGTGGATGCTGATCATCTCTGGATGAACGATGGATTTTCAAAGTGTCTGGCTTCTAGCTCGTTGTATACCGTTACCCATCAGTCACTTACAGGACGGGGCGTACTTGCCTGATTGTACCATAGAGCGTAGATAAGTTCACAGTGTACTGCCAAGCGGGTGCCAACTTCTATACTTATTGTACTGCAATTCTATCCTATTCTTCGTGTCAGCTGCGCCAAACAGAGTAAACAACTCATCTCCATCTACGAACATTGCGTCAGTAATGTTCTTCATGCAACAACGATGATGAACCTCAGATTTGTCTTTCATGCAGTACTCAATCATTCCAACAAAGGTATAAAGGCCTCTGTTGTTGAGTTTTTTCACACAGACTTTGCCTCCTAGCGGTCTATTACTTCCTTTTCAGCCTAGCACGATTATCAACCTTCTTGACGTCTATAAGGGTACTGGCTTGTAAACATAAAACTCCTCGAACATAGATATGCAATAACACATCTCCTCTTTCAATAGAGATGAGACCATTGTCGCATTCTTGGTGTAGAAAAGTGCATAACGAGTCCCAACATGCTAAGTCGAGGTCTCCGTCGGTTTGACCTACTGTGACAGAGACTTCAAGAGTTTTTGGGACTGTCGTTCTCTTGGAACGAGGAATTGAGGGATTGGTCACACGCTTCTCGCGTACGGCTTGCCGCATTTGCATCTGATGGAAAAGAGAAATGCTTGCAACCTATTCTGTAAACTCTACAGTTGATCGCTTTGCAGATGCAACTCAACGATTTTTGCTGTAAACTGACGAAACGACTGGCTTCATGAGGCTCGTGTACTCTTGGTTTTGAATGAATTTTGGATAGCAGAAGTAAATAGATCGATAGTCCTTGAGGATGAGCCACAACTCTTTCGACTCGACATATAAGTACAGTTCTATTACACACTGGAAACACTCAGTAGCTCCAAAAAATGCGTAAAAAATTTTTACATAGTCTAAGCCAAGAAGCATGAATTCTGGTGGTTTCAAGCAGAAGTGAAAATCAATGTATACGTAGCTTATATCAGAGCCTGTCTGATAGAGTGTCACGGATAGCTCTAAGTTGGATCTCCTCGTCCTCGCCGCTCTCTTCAATTACATCACGTCAGAATGAAAGAAAATGTCTGCAGAGGAAGGTAAAATGTTGAAGATCAAGGATGCTCAAATGCACGAGAGCAAATATAATTTGTATACACTGTTCACAATAGAAACGAGAGTTTTATCGAGACGTTCAGAAAATATGAGATATGCAAACATTTGGAACCGAAAATCTTGTAAGTAAAGGTATAGTTGGTCGACAGAGTAAGCAAAGAAACGATACGGGTCTGCTACTGATATGTCCGATAAGAATGTAACGCAAACGGATACGAAATTTTACAGACTTTCACATAATCGAATTTCACAAGGAACGGGACTTGTTCTCTTGGGAAGTGTATATCATGGAACCTATAGGAGCGAGTGAGTTGTAGAGTATAGTCATCAAACAATATCATAGGTTTATCACGTGAGAGGAAAAAGAATTTAAGTGCAGACTATGGGAAGTTGAGAGTTTCAGACTGGGGGTCGATGGAGCTAATGTAGTCTTTTATAGAGGCAGCACGGTCTTCAATTCTATCTTCTACTTCATATGAGTCACTCAGAGCCAAATTGAGCACTTCTTGTGTGATTTCGGACGTGACTCCGTGGATGTATGATGGAAATGGTGGAATAGAGAAACTTAGCTGCAGTTCATGAACCATTGTCAATCATGCTGACCTCTTGCACACGTCTTCGTTTGCACCTCATCGCTCCTTGCTCCCTTTGTCCCACGGAGAAGGAAAAGTATTGAGAAGAGAAAATACAAGACATCCACAAACAAAACTGATTATGAATTGGTATCATCTTTTGAATGAAGAGGTCAGCTATAGACAGCAAAAGATAAGGACCGCTTGTGAAAATAGACATAACGATAATCCATCTGTCCTCATCGAGCAAATCCATTGCACGAGGAAATCTGTCGCATCACGTACACATGCAGACGACGTGAACTCCCTTGGTCAGAACTTGCGAGAGGAAGAAACAAAGAAGAATGTGATTGTCGTGTATCACTCTTCCTTGACTTCTCATGCGGACCATCTGTTTACAAGTCGAAAAATTATCACCATCATCCTCCATAAGCTCTCTTTCCACGTACGTTAACCAAACATTTAAACATTTGAAGTTTTTCAAGCTACCAGCTCCCTCGTCTCTTTGTGAACTCTTCATTCTATCCCATCGAGAATTTTTCGTCTCCAAAATGCCAGCTTGTCTTTTACCGGCAATTCTCCAAAACCATCGTTTGCATATATATATTTGGCTGGAGATTACAGCTTTGACATGTTATAAAAAGATAATCAAGACGTATAAAAGATACGCATGTTTTGATGGTGGTCATCAGAACTATATGCTTGTGAAGACAAATAGAGTGTACGACGTAATCAACGGAGTAAGGGCAGGGTAATTGGTAACAACGGTAGAATTTTATGATAGACAAAGAATACATAAATAAATAACAACATATTTGAATCCGGGATGTATGAAATTTACAGTAGACGGTAGATTGTCCCCATAACACCTGTAAGCATGCATAAATCAGCAGGTTTAATTTATTATCTAACCTTTTTATCAAAAGGGTTAAGTAATAAATTAAATCATTTATAATTTAATGAGTATCAGATACTAATTTTTTTTTTGGTTCAATTTAGTTTTTAGGTCTCTTTTTTTCGCTGTGAGGCTTTCTACAGCCGTATGCTGCTGCCCTTGAACAGCAAGTCCCCCCGCCAGGGGAACTCGATTTCACGGCGTCCGGGCTACAGATGGATGGGTAGCCAACAAGCTATTGCTTGTTGGCTAGCCATTATGATTATAAGATACTAGTACCTCGATCTTATGGTTTTGGCAGCGTGTGCTGAAGTTCTATATTTATGATGCTTTAGGGTTTAGGGTTAGGGTTTAGGGTCTAGGGGTCTCGACATACTCATCGCAACTTGTGATGTGATGATATAAAACATTTTTTAAAACATTTTTTAAAATTTTTTTTTAATATATAAAATTTTAATATAATCTAATTTTTTAGTAAATTTTTTTCTCAAAATATAGAAATAGTCACTGAGTCAATCTCACGCTCTCTGGTGCTCCAGAACCCATCCATTCCTTGTATTTTCTCTCTCGTACTCCGTTTGTCTTTTTTCTGATTATTTTAGCTAAATTATTTAGGATGCATATTAATTAATTAATTTATTGTTTTCGAAAATCCAAAAAATGATAGAACCTCACACATCAAATGTGGGATCTCCCCGATGCTTGGAGTAAGAAACAAGTATCAGTATGATGTAGTACGCATCCGGCGCCGTTTGCATCCAAGGCGGCTCTCTTCAGTAAAGGCCGGTGCCACATGTCGACTGCCGCTTGAAGCAGGAGCCTGTTTCATAGATTCCTCTATGCGGCAGAAGGGAACCCGGGTGGACTCTCAATGCATCCAGATGGGACAAAAAGTAGTTTATGAGATCTTGCTCCACAGTACACTTAGAACATCCACAATGGAATTCCTGTTATGGCCATCCATAACTCTCTGAAATGAAAATGAAATGAAAGTAGATTCATCACGAAATAACCCACGCAATCTTTCTGTGTTCTCAAATTCGTATGAACGAATTGCATTTGAGCGTTTCGCATTATCATTTTGAAATGCGAAAATGCATTTCCCTTGAACTATTACTCTTTAGTAATAGTTCAAGGGAAATTGGATTTGTTTCTAGACTACAGTGGATCTATCATCACCAGTATTGAATACTGATAGTCTCGTGAGTACACGTAGTTTTGTGTAAGAGTGTAAATCTTTCCATCTTTGGTTTGTCATGGTACATCACAAGTTAATGATAAAATCTCATTTTTGATAAGTATGTCTTTTTCAGTGATCTACAAAATTGAAGTATAAAGAGTACATTTAGCTAGTTCTAATTTGTGTTCACTTAACATTGTCCTTCAATTGATCTACGTAATCATATGAGTTAGCGGACGGCTGATTAGCGAATGACAAACGTTCTTAAACAGGATGTACGTCTTATATCATCTTTACTCGAATGCCGAAGTCGAGCTACAAGTGGTTAGGGTTAATGTAAAGAGTTGAAAGAAAATCAATTCACACACTGTAAAAGTAAAATTGGTAACCAAAACTCTAAGTCTCTACATTTTTCATCAGTTGTATTTTCCATGAGTGTAAATCTTAGATCATGCTTACACTAAGTATCTAAAGTGTAACAGACAAGTACATAGATCTACGGAATATCTAAGTAACAATCAAACATATATATTTGTTTCAAAAGATGCAAATGAAACTCTATTATATACTCTCACTCTATTAACGGGGAACTATGTTACCTCTTTGTAATGAAAACGTTAGAAGTGGAGTTCGAACTGCTACGCACAGGAATTAATTTTTGGATTCAATAAATAACTTCATGAAAAGAAAAAACTTTAACATGCATTTTACTTATGAGTTTCTTTGCCTCTTAAACCGATAATGCTTCTTTTGACTTCGCTGACCTAAGTGTATCCTCTTCCTCCTCATTTTGGCACCTTGTTAAAATTGCGATAAAAAGAACCCTTCTGTGATACAGACTTCAGGAGTCCAAACTGCTTTCACCTTCAGTCTTCAATTTATTTTAAAAGAAAACTTGTCTTCCTTCTATTCAGTGGGAGTTGGTTTTGGTTCTATTTCACCTCTCCTTCCCAGCTGTAAGTGTCAAATATACAAGGACATTAAACTATGAATATTCTCTTTCCTTTGAATTTTTGTGTCATAAATTAAGTCAAATATTTAAAACATATCATAAGTTCACGAGTTGAGGTTTATGCGCTACTCTACATTACGTTGTACGGTTGTAGATCTCTTCCATTTTCTGCAGCCCGCATTCAAACGGAAGTCCTCACAAAGAGGAGCAGTCCTTAGCCGCAAGGCTACAAATAATGAAAACTATCCTGGTCGGGCTACATGCAAAAACAGATATATTTTAAACTTGAACTTTTGTAAATTTCTCCATGTTCAAAAATATTAAATTAAAAGTTTTTCTGTTAGAAGTGCTTGAACTTGAAAACAGTCTGAGAATTCTTGTATAAGCATACTTAAGCCCACTGCGAGGGATGCCACATCAACTTGTTTGTCCCTTAGCGATTTATATACCCACAGCAGGGGTTTACAACTCATTCCTCTTCCGCGATAAATGTTTGAACACTTCAAAAACTGTTCATTTCATGTCCATCTAGCAACAAATCAGAGTTACAAAATTTCATTCTTTTCCTTCCCGATCCTCGCAGTGGAGGGGAGTTGGAATACACATTACACGTGTGATAAAAAACAAATAAAATAATTAGGTAACTATTTACCATATTGTTAATCAGAAAACGAGAAGATGCTGTTGCCACTTGGAAACTGGCGAAACAGGGAGAGGAGTAACGTGGTGCAGGAGAACGTGGTACAGTGCATAACTCCTTACTGAGACCGGAAGAAGAAAACCATCTCGGTCACCCATCATGTTCCATCACCTTCTTCCAATCATTACCCAGATTCTCATCAGCCGTCACTGTGTCTTTCCAAACATCGTGCCTTCTATAGAGCCAGAAAAGCCTGCAAAATACCATGCCATTCAGGTAGATTCGACCGTTGTTATTTTGTATCAGTTTTCTGTAAGTTGTGTGTCACTCACCATAAACGCATGTGACCAGAAAGACCAGAAAGTCATTCTTCCACTGTGCAACTATAACTTTGCAGTACAACTCTACCTGGACATGCAAAGGATCGATTGTGCATAGTGCACACCATGTATAACGACTTTACCCGTCGTTTTCAATAAGAAATAACAATAAATTAGCAACTTCCCTAATTACCGCGCCTGAGCACCGACCTCCAGAGTCCAGACAGACAGAATGACGGGGTCCCACGAGTGGTGAGCCACGACGACGACGACGGAAGAAAGAGCGAAACCCGGTAGTGCAGACTGTGCGTCTGTCCGCCCATCTCAGCTTTAGCGCAGCCTCACCTCCTTCACGTTCGCTCAGCCGAAACACCTCAAGGTTCAGAGAGGTAATGGACGAGCTCATAAGTAAACTCACCCGGTGGTTTTGGTACCCCATACATGCTGGAATCTAAGCGAGGAGGCGGATGTGGCGCTCCACGTCATGTTGGCTGTAGAAACCACATCAAAAGGGAAGAGGAGGGCCGGAGTAGACCGTACTTGCTAGCCGTGTGCGAAGTGGTGTGCGTCGGGACTCCGGCATTGGGTAATCACTACATTAGTAGTTAACTATATACCGCAGGTAGGCAGGAGAGAAAGTCTAGCTGAGAAGGGAGAGAGGCCCAGCGGCAGCTTCGGGAACCAGAAAGTAGAAAGAGGTAGAGGAAAAGGAAGAAGACGCGCGGGGTTTATGAGCCCAAGAGGTGAAGAGTTGCTTGCAAGCGAATTGCGCGTCCTGGCGTTCCGTTGCGTTATTTGTTCTTTCACTCAATCATTCGGGCGGTCGGGTAGTGGTTCAGGGAATGTGTACGAGGGCGTTTTCTTGATTTTTGTTCTCCTCGAGAATTGACGATTTCGAGAACTGGACGAGAGTGCAAATGTCGCGCGAGGATTGGATTGTTGGGCAAATGTGTGGAAATTAAGACAGAGGAGGAGAAAGGCGGCACTAGGCGGTTATGCAAGACTCTCCTTCTTCCTTTTCTGATTCTTCCCTTCGCGGGATTGATTGGTTGGTCTGCTTGTTGAGTATATTTTGAGTGGTTATAGAGTTGCCGCGTGCTTTTGGAGAATTGGGAGTGTGAGATTCATAGTTTTTACAGACAGTGTTGAGGAGGATCGACTCCAACCGAGTGAGTGAGGACTGTGCGCTTAGCGTGCAGATTATGGCTTCCAAAAGAGCTGGAACTGCGGCTGTTGCGGCTCTCGCACGCGCAGCGGCTGCCGGGAGAGCTAAGAGAAACTCGGATTTTCTGCAACGCGTTTTTGCCTCCTCCTCGACGGGATGGCCTGCACATTCTGAATATGTGCAGCCGGGAGCGTTGGCATCCGTTGCGCCTTGGACTTACCACCATCGCAAGCAGGATCAGCATGCGTTTCCTTGGGCAGTTTCGGGAAACAAACAGCCGCAGCTGTGTTCTTCTCTGAACGCGAAGGATCCAGATGGTGGTGGACTGGACGACCACGAGATGGACGTGGCGGAGGCGCGCAAGATTGTTATGCACGTCAACAGCGTGGCATTGAAGAAGGCTATTAAGGCAGATCCCCGAGACAGCGTGAGCTACAGACAGCTACTCGACATGTGTAAGGAGTATGGGGTGGCGACCACCGACGAGCAACTTAGGCGCTATGCTCGCTCCTTGGACGAGACTGGGGTCGTGTTAATTTTCCGGGAAAATGTGTACCTTCATCCTGAGATGGTAAGCATTCGTGCATTTAAGTTTGCACCCCGTCCGCTGGTCGTCTGAATCCTAGTAAAATTTTGTTCAGCAAAATTCAGCAACATTTTTATTAGCAACGACATTTGCTAATTAAAGTCGTTTAGCGAGAGACTATGCGCAGTACTATCACATGGTTTTTTCCCGATTCTCGAGCACTAAAGCTGTGGAGTTCGGCAATCACACTCAAAAGTCCGGCCCACAGTGTCACTGGAGACAATGCAGGTTGTCTAATGGGTTTCTGCCACCTTTGCAGGTAGCGAAGCTCGTCGCAAATGCCCTTCCGTTCGCCGTCGTCTCACCAGACGATCCAAGGCGTTTGGAACTCATGAAGCTTGAGCGGGACAAGTCCGTAATCGACGCCCTGGCGCACAAGCAAGTACGGAGATATCTGTGGACAGGGTTGGGTGCACTCACGATCCAAACCGCGTTGTTTTTCCGTTTAACTTTCTGGGACTTGTCTTGGGACGTGATGGAGCCCGTTGCTTTTTTTCTGACAACGGCAGGCCTCATTGCTGGTTACACCTACTTCTTGATTACGGCGCGGGATCCATCTTATCAAGATTTCATGAAGCGACTCTTCCTTTCTAAGCAGAGGAAGCTGTTCAAGAAAATGAATTTCGATGCTGAAAGATATAGACTTCTTAGGAGACAATGTCAGTGCCTTGAACCTGATGATAATCATTGGTGACAACATCACTCGTCGGTGGGAAATCGGGGATGAGGGGTACCACACGAACGAGGCAGTGATTCCGTTCCCGGCGGTTTACGGCTCACCTTTCTGTGGGAGGTCCATTAACCGATATGGAGCAATCTCCACATCTCTTATGGAACCAAAATTCACCTTTTGCCAGTCGATTGAGTCTCTGATGTAGCCAGATATCGACCCTTTAAGGCTCGAACAGTGTAGGTTGTGGTAAATATTTTCAGGGCCATTGCCCCTTGCCACTTTGAACAAATACTTTTTACGGGAACAAAGTCCTAGTGGTTCGCCCCAATTGTAATTTTACGGAACAGCCATCTACAGTCCTTCGGGACCGATGATTAGTATGGTTCATGGAGGTCGTAAAGTCTCGAGCTCTGCATTTTTGTTTACTTACTTTATTTTCTAAACTCTCTACAATCTCTATTCAGACGGGAGAAACATCGGAGATCCAGACATGCTATCCACGGAGTATGGAATTTGCACTAAACCGCATCCACGGCCTAACACGGAGTTGTTGCGCTGCTAGGATTTCTCTGATCAATGGTAGAGAGAGTATACATTTTGTACATATGAACAGTCCCCTTTCCTCCCTTCAGAGGTACATTTTATAGCGACACTTTCAGGACCTTGGTAACCGTGAGGATATGTAATCCCAAACACCTATTAGAAGATAACGCTCGAGGCCATCGCATTGTCCTCAATTTCTACTGCACCGATTCGAGTCTGGAGATCTTTTCACGATCTGTACTCTCATTGAGTGGATTTTCATCGTTTGTTCACTGAAAGGTCCTCTCTTGTGATACTAGTTCGTTTGACATTGATGCTTATCTACCTCGGAGTTATCAAGCCTCCTTACTTTTTCGTGTATCATTTTAGCTTACTCCTTGCCGTTCCAGTTCAGCCAATCAGCTAGAATGTTCCAGCTATATATGCAGGTACACTCTTTATCGACGTAGTCTTCTGGGTATTGAGTTCAAAGTGTCGGTCAGTTTGGCCGGGTTGTTGCGCATCATTCTGAGGTGTAACAAATCGGTCATTTAGATTGTCTTTCATAGTAGGCCCAATTTGCTGGTGACCACTTCATTTCTAGTTCTGTTTCTGAAGAACGTGCCAGAACTGTCGCATGGATTCTTCTGCTAGCTGCTCGAAGTCGGAAGGTAGCAGAAGGTAGACTAATCACAGATGACGTTGTCTTTAGTTGGTCCTGTCAGTCCTTCATTTCACTAACAATGTC
Source organism: Asterella californica (assembly GCA_036924285.1). Taxonomy (NCBI): domain Eukaryota; kingdom Viridiplantae; phylum Streptophyta; class Marchantiopsida; order Marchantiales; family Aytoniaceae; genus Asterella; species Asterella californica. Next base: position 4,823,555 of record JAYKYS010000013.1, read on the forward strand.
AGATCCGGTTGCTTGTTCCTTAAGAATCTCAACCAGTGTATGATGAGAAAATGCAGCTAACCATACTCCCTAGGTATGAGAACATACTGATACATAAGGCTGTCACGACCTGCTAAGGAAGGATGAACTGGTCAAGAATTACGAGTTCTTTACCTAACACGTGATATCGTCGTACTATATTGTTTCACTAATGACCTACACGCCTTGACCACAGAAACATCGGACAGCAGATACAACGCGCAATCGAGAATGGACAGTTTCTAGAGGTACTTTTGTGCGTAATCGAGAATGGAAAGTAAGTTACTCGAGGTAGTGCGTAGGAAACAGTCAGAAGCAAGGCAAGGCACGAAAGACGTGAAACTATCAAAATGTCGATACCTTCGGGCAGATGAACTCTATTTCACTAATGACACGCGAGAGACTCAAAGAGTCCGTGACTCGAGGTCTCACTCACTACAGGGAACGGAAGACCCCTGGAAAATATACTCTAACCGATGCCCACGACCATGGCCAGACAGGTCAATCTCAGCCGTGAAAATCTGGTCTTGAATCCATCTAATCCGCACGATTAGATCGATGAGTGACATGTGTTAAACATAATCGATGCAAGCGCACGTCAGGTGGTTGTGGTTCCGTCGTGAGCTGAATTCTACAACTCACGTTGCCTTACAGTGAAAGGAAATTAGCACAACAAGTGGGCAGTCAAGAGAAGGTCGACCGGCTGGTTGCCGTGCCCGCCTGTGCTCTGGCGAACGGCACGGCAGGTGAGAGCGGTTGGCGTGACGGTTCCTGCTAGCCGCGTCGTCCCTCTCTTTCTTCACGACAAACTTGACAACCGATGTTCATAATACTCTACTAAAGAAAATAGAGAGTGCAGTTCATGAGATTGGGAGTAAAGGAGAGAAAAGCTGCCGATGCTCTTTCATTTACTCCTTGATTTCTTTTGCTGTCTTTGGTCCGGACTCCGTAGTGTGAATACTGCACGGAGTAGAATGTACGGACTCGTTAGTTGTCACTAATTTGTCTCTAGCGAGACAACGAGGTACTACCGTAGTGTACACATCCGCGCGGTTTGAATCCCCAATTTGAAAAGAATCCCCGGCGGATTCGTGGGTGGTCATCAAATTCAACCGCAAGATTCCTCGCCTCTCCTCCGCTCCCTTCTCTTCAGTCGTTACGTATATTCAAATGATTGTTCGTCGTCCCGTCAGTTCGAGTTCCAGGCTTCTAGCCGACGCTCTGCCCGCCAGCCCGTGCTCTTATCATCACTCACTCACGCACATTCTACGCTCGTAACTGCATTCTAAAGTTGTCGACCTGCTGCCCATTATCGCCGCAGATCGAACATTACGCTCAGACACTCTCAGAAGCGATTGGGGTCGGCTGGTTTGCGCTGGGATGAGCGTGGGCTGAGCAGTAGGTGGATGCGGCGACCTAGACGAGAGCAAACTTCCCAACATGTCTGGTGGTGTGGCGAGACGGACTGCCAGGCTGACATCCTCTGGCTGTTAGTCGGTCTTCTTTCTGTGGTTGTTCCGTGCGAATTGTACAGCTCGCCATACGCATTCCAGCGACCCTGTTCCCTCCCTCCCTCCCTTCCGTGCGAGCTCTACCTCACCAAAGGTGAGACCTTACCTCTGTGGATTTCTTGCTTAATGTTCTTACTTTTGGGTGAAAGCAGCTACTCGTGTAGGACTGGCTTGTTCGGTTAGGCACGTAGTAGCTTCAGAAGTCCGGACCAATCCTCCGCGCTAGCGCGCAGCGCCTATGCAGGACGAGAGCAGGCTCAAGAGTCAAAGTCTCAAAGTCTCGGAGGACCATCGGAGACAGACAGGAGGGAGAACAGAGAACGACAGAGATTGAAATTCAGTGATATATGAATCGGGTTGAAAACATCATCATGATCGACAAGACAATCGTATTGGCCCCGGAATGGAGTCGAGTTCACACGGAGAAAGAAGGTGCAGAAAATGAGCGACCAGAAAGATCGATATAAGTCATGAGAATCGCAACGACAGACATGGAGACTGGATTCTCTTGCAATCGTTCTGGGAAGTCTCACTCGAGAGCTCATGAATGGTGAAAATCGGATCGGTCTAAAGGAGACTACGGTAGTCTTCCCCCAATATTTATACGATTTGATTGGCCCCTCACATGCCTTCACACTTCCCACCCTTACAAAATTCCGGTTGCTTGGGCATACGATCGATATAAGTCATGAGAATCGCAACGACAGACATGGAGACTGGATTCTCTTGCAATCGTTCTGGGAAGTCTCACTCGAGAGCTCATGAATGGTGAAAATCGGATCGGTCTAAAGGGACTACGGTAGTCTTCCCCCAATATTTATACGATTTGATTGGCCCCTCACATGCCTTCACACTTCCCACCCTTACAAAATTCCGGTTTCTTTGGCAGACGACATCCCCCTTGTGACGAACTTCTCGACGCCATGATTTCTCAAGCGTGATGTTTAAAAAGGCATTGAACTCAAATATGACAAATCTTACTCGAGTCTGCTTAGAAAATTACAGTGCCTGTATCTTTGAGATTCTCAAAGTTTTTGTAAAACTCCTCTCCTTAAATCCTACCTTCATGCAACTATCTGCACGAGTGGAAGTCTATACATATGTACTTTCAAAGTAACAAGGAAGGGGAAGTCGTACGCGGCAATAAACTTTATGCTGGCATGACCACTACCAGGTAGCTAAGGTAGTAGCCCTGGATTTCTTGCGATGGTTTGCCCCTTTCAAAGCTTCACTATTTCGCGCAGTAATTCGACCATTCGTGAGAACTGGTTGGATCTTATCCTCCACTCGCCTCCTTCCAGTCAAAACCATCTCTGCTTGAGCGAAATATGAGGACGGCTTCTTACGGTGAGCTTCTCCTCCTACCGGTAGCTCTTCAACTAATAGCAGTTGGTGCAAATCGAAATTTGTGTAGTAATCGGTGAGCTAGGATTCTGATATGCACTCTGTTTCTCCCCTCGCAATGCTTCACCGTCACGGCTGTTAACTCTTGCCATAATCTCTTGTTTTCAGCAATTTCTAATTGCCGTAATGTTTCCACTCAGCTGCAATACTTGTCGGCGGGGTGAAAGCTGGGGTGAAATTCGGTTTTCTCCTCCCAACTTCCTATTCCTCAAGCCCGCAGCTGTGGCACAGTTGCGCTAATTACGTCTCGTCTTATACGTGCGAGTTAATTAGTGATCGGCCCCAGATTCGTGGTCGCATGTAACCGGGTTCCCGCTTGGCACCGCAGTCTCCGAGGCTCGAACTGCAACTGCGACGAACTACAGTCAGTGTCACAGTTGACTAACTGCAGTCCCGCGGGGCACAGTTCTGAACTGCAGTCCCAGCCGTTCTGTCCGTTTGTTGTCCGTTGATTTTATCCGTTATCCATAATTATACCGTGACGGCGGCATTGAAGACGATAATTACACTGCGACGGGAGGCGTCGTCCTCACTGCGACCAAAGGCGTCCTCACTGCGACTGAAGGCGTTCTCACTGCGACTTGTCGGGCGTCCTCGCTACTTCATTGAGCTTGGCTGAGAGAGAGAGAGCTGCAAGCTGAGTCTTCGTTGTCTGCTTATCATGGAGATGGTTTATTGCAATCGATGCAATCGGACATTGTCAATCAGCGCATTCACGCGTGCTCGCAAAGGACATAATCCTCTTGATTTAGCTGTGTTCAAACAATGTAACCAGTGTTACAACAAACAACATGCTGTTAGTACAGCATGCGAAGCTGGCTTGGAGAATGAGATTGATGATGATAACGCTTTCATAGTGACAGTGGAGTGTGATCATTCAGAAATGATTGATGTTGTGAAAGAGTGCTTCGGAGATGAAGATAGCAAAGACAGATTTGTGTTTTTCCGACTGAAAGTCCATCTTTCAGACGAGAGTTGCATGTATGAGTTGCAGACTTTAAACTCTAGTAACTTGTCCCTGTGTTTCACGTCTTGGCTGAAGACAAACATCATTCCGAATATGGAGGTAGCCTCTGGATACTATTGGGAAGTACGTAACCCGCGTGTTTCTGTGAAAGACTGTTCGATCTTAAGGGCGACATTATGGTGTACCTCACGATCTGACCGGACCAAATTCAGAGAGAAAGGTGAAGGATCCACATCACAGGTAAGACAACCAGAAAAGAAACGGAAGATTGATAGATCGGAGTGCAATGGCACTTTACGAATAACAGTGGACGTGCAGCAGAAGTTAATATATTTAACTTGTCAACATTTGCTCTCACATGAGAAGCCAACGCATAAGGCTCATTGTTTTCCTGCGGATGCTATCACGTTTCTGGAGTCTATATCTGGATTAAATCTCCGGAAGCCTGAGGTATACCGTATATTATGTGAAAAAGAGATCATTAGTCCTTTGACTATAACTCGGACGCAGGTGAATTTTTGGATTGCTGAAGTTCAGTCCAGACAGTATTTGCGTGATATAGATGATCAAGTGAAGTCTGCATCCTTGTTGATACGCAGTGAAACTTTAGCCGAGAAAGGTTTTGTTGAGGTGTTGTATGAACAGACAGACGAATACATTGCTTTTGCAATATGCACCCCATTTTTTGAACATATAGATAGTGTGAAAGAAATTATCATCGACAGTACTTTTAAAACTAACTCTATGCGTTTTGAGTTGTTTGTTATTGCTGCAAACTTCGGAGGTTTTGGTATGCCTCTATCCTACATGTTCTACTTGAGACAAGGTGATGCGAAGAAGAGTTCTAGATCACTCACGGAACAATATAGAAAGAAGGTTCTTACGATATGGTTTGAGAAGTTAAGAGAGAGAGGACTACGTCCTGTGTTCGCACTCACAGACAAAGACATTGGTCAGATATCAGCATTACGATCGGTTTTTACTGCCATGTATATTCAGCTTTGTTTGAAGCATGCTCAGTCAGCTGTCGAAGTTCGATAAATGTGCACAGGAAGAGCCACTGGATCATACAACAGTGTGGAGGCAAGTACATTTTTCTCTTTTATTGATGTAAATTGGTTCTCAGAGAGCGTGGAAGTTGTTGGTCAATTGTGTAATGCTGAACAACGGAAGGTTGTGGTTGATATGATTACCAAACATTTCAACTTGCATTCACTTATACCATCAACAGAAGGTAAATTTTTTACTCCTGACGTATTACATTGTACCGCTGTTCGTGAGATTTATGAATTCTGTAAAAATTCTAACCTGCTGTCTTTGTGGATATATCTCTGGCGAGAGTGATACAGTCCAGCAGTGGGAAATTTTCAGTAGAGCATCAAAGCCTCTCCTTTGTTTGTCACGCACTACCAATATTGTAGAGAGTCACTGGAGAAAATTGAAGCATGATTATAAATATGCTCTAAACCGTCCTCGTTTAGATAAGTTGACGCTAATCATTTGTGAAAGTCTGGTGGCAGATATGCAAGTGTCCTTACACCAAATCATTCATGGACGTTTATTTCCTAGCTGGTGGGAACAGTTTCGTGTCACTTGGCGGAAATATCTGAGTAAAGATGTGTCTGTGCCGGGTATTCATTTCACAGACCTGGAGAGATGGATATGTTCTTGTTACTCATTTATAAATAGCCCGTACTTGTTATGCAAGCATTTGGTCAGAGCTTATGCTCAGACCTCTATGATACAACCCGTGTTTTCATCCACATTCCGGCGGTGCAGTTATCCATTTTATGTTTTCAGTAGTCAGGAAAGCTTTTTCAACAGAGAAGTTGTACCGGATGATATGAACCCATGGTGTGAACCAAGCCATGTAGATGAAGAAATGTCAAGACATCCTACTCACTTCGATTTTACAGAGGATGCAGAAGATGTTTATGTACAGGAGCAAGGAGCATCTGACGAAGGAGCAGCTGAAGACACAGAAAGATTCAATCTGGTCGAGCGATGTGAAGAGATTCTAGATTTTCTTAGAACTCTTTGCAGTCGGGAACATGACAATCCTCTTTTTTTGAAGTCACTTGACAAGGCGTTTCAACCTTTTGAGAGAAAAGTTCGTCATTGTATAACTGTTCTTAGATCTCGTGGACAACAACATACCTGGGCATCTAGTGGTCCTTCATTGTATTTGCGATAATTTTGTATCTTTTTGCTTGTGGCTTTTGTGTTATATGTTTTGTTCTGTGCAGGACACCCTGTCGGACCAGGTCGATTTGGCCTGTCAGGGTTCAACTCCCTGGAGGGTGACTCTAATTTGTTCCTTTAATTTGTGGATGATATATGAACCTCTAAAAACTCATAAACTAAACATTTCAAAAACTAACTAGAACAAGAACTAAAAACTAAACATTACACTAAATACCACACTTGTCGCTAAGTGCGACAAGTCAGCGGTCGCACTAACTGTAGTGTGACTATACACTGGTCGCACTGAGTGCAGTGCGGTAAAGTGTTTAAAGACTACACTTGTCGCTCAGTGCGACTATACAGCGGTCGCACTGACTGCAGTGCGACAGTCCACTGGTCGCACTGAGCTCTCAGTGCGCCAGTATACTTGTCGCACTGAGAGTGCACTGCGACAAGTGTTCTCTCAGTGCGATATGCTCTCAATCGCACTGAGAGCTATGATCGCACTGAGTTCTTTCGTACTTTTTTAGGTTTCTGCTACGTGTCGCATTGAGCGCGGCTACAAGTCTAGGCTCAGTGCGACCACTTATTTAGTTCTGAAATTAAGTTTTTCACCCACCATCGCACTGATCGCGATTTACACCGCATCTAAACCCTTCCTTGTTTAACACTCTTCCGCTGGTCGCACTATTTTAAAAGCTTCCTTGTTTTACACTCTTCCGCGCAGTCGCACTACTTCAAAAGCTTCGCACTGGTTCCTAAAGTTCACAAGCTTCGCACTGAACCTCATCGTCGCACTACAACTCGCTTCCGCCCACTGTCGCACTAAACGCGCTTCCGCACTACTTTCGCACTCTGCACTTCCGCCTAGTCGCACTGAACGCACTTGCTTCCGCCCAGAGGCAACTACCGATCGACCACTTAGAGGCAACTACCGATCGACCACATGGAGTATTAGCGATCTTCAGTTGGAGTTTTCATTCCTTGTTGGTCCGACCACTTGGAGTTTCGATTCCTTATGTTGTTGGCGATTCTCTCGTTACTCTGAATTGTGCTCTTCTATCGGACAATATTATATGAATGCGATGTACAAAGTTTAGAAGTGAAAGGGTTTAGGCGAGACGAGAGCCCTCCGCGCACAGTGCGACGACGAGAGCCCTCTGCGCACAGTGCGACGGAGGGCTCTCGTCGCACTCTCAGCGCGTCAGTGTGTACTGGTCGCACTGAACGCGCGAGGTTAACTCGGGGCACAGTGCGACGAGAGCCTCGTCGCACTGTGCGCGCGAGTGCGTCGTGCTGTTTTCTCTTCGATATTTGGCTCGTTTTCTCATTCCTATATTAACTGACATATTCGCTTTATTTTCAGAGTGATCTCTTGGAGCCAGGAGTTTAGGGGCGAACCAGCCCGCAGTGAAGGAACGAGGTGCAAGGAGGTGCAAGTATGGCACCGCGAGAAGAAGGACCCTTCTTAATTACGTTTACTTCTCAACACGATGTTCAGAGACGTATCGTTTGGCAATGGATGGATAAAGAAAGTATTAGTCAAGCTTTGAGCGAAATAGACGAGGACGATCTAGAGAAGTTGGGATTATTGATCGCTTTCTCCTTCGACTTTCCTCTGCCTGATGTAAGTAATCTACCATTAGTCCCTTCTTGACTTAAAGTGCTTCCTTTTATTGGGTGATGGTTGGTTATACACTATATTTATTGTAATGTGTAATGTTTGTTTATGTCAGATTGGAGTTTGTATGGCTTTCATCCAATCCTATAATGCAGCAACACGAATGGCCAAAATTGGGGATAGAGAGTTCAAGCTGACCCTTGACTTAATCCGGGAAGCCTTTGTTATTCCTGAAGGATCAGTGATCTTACCCCCATTCGTGAGACATGTTCGAATAGACGATTGGTTTCCTGAGTATGATAAAGTGGGGAAAAGATACTTTGCAAGAGAATGTGCATACGAGGGATGGAGATCTGCTTTTCATTGTTTGAATGCGGTTCTCTTGGCGAGAAGAAGGCCTAAAGCTGTTACAGGTCAACTTGCTTTGTACGTCAAATCTAAAGTGGAAGGAGAAGAAAAGGATTATGATTGGTCCTTATTCATGTTCGAGAATCTGGAGGCAGAAGTGTTACATCTGCAGAAGCACATACGAGAACAGAGGAAAGGAGTCTCCGTAGAGACTTTCTGTGGGATGGCTTTAACCCATCTCATGCGACACTTGGATATCTTGAGAGAGGAGGCGTTAGTATTCTCCATTGAGCACGAAGTACAAGAGAGTACTCCCAATCCAATGGTGGATGAGCTTGGTGTTGGCCACGTCCACGATGATAGAGGTAAGTCTATTTTCTCCTTTGAGTGACTTCGGCTATCTATGTTTAGGGTATCTTTGTGTATTATTTGGTTGTGTTTTCTGGTTATTTGTGTCTGTATTATGTGCTTCTCTGAGTTACTTTGGTTCATATCTCTTGCTTCAGTGAAGTGTGTAGTGTTCAATGAAATCCTTGTTTAAGTGTGTAGAGTTCAGGGAAATCCTTGTTTGGTGATGTTGTACATAGGTCATACATGCAAGATAGCACAGTGCGAAGGGCCTGAGGTCGCACTGAGCGCGGCCTTAAGGTCAGGTGCGCAGTGCGACAATTAATCGCACGTCGCACTGAAGATTTATGTGGCAGGTGCGCAGTGCGACAATAATCTCCAGTCGCACTGAAGATTTATGTGTGCGACTGTGTTCCTGTCGCACTGAGCAGTCTTGCTAGCAAGACCGCGGACTCGCGCTCAGTGCGACTAGAACGCTGTCGCACTGAGCAGTCTTGCTAGCAAGCAAGACTGCGGACTCGCGCTCAGTGCGACTGTGTTCCTGTCGCACTGAGCGCGCGGCCGTAGCACTACGCGCGCACAGTGCGACGGGGCTCTCGTCGCACTATGCGCCGCGTAAACCTCGCGCGCTCAGTGCGACCAGTACACACCGACGCACTGAGAGTGCGACGAGAGCTCTCCGTCGCACTGTGCGCGGACCCGGTTACAGGCTTTTTGGTGATGTATTTGCTTCTAAACTTTCTACATCCATGCCATGTAGGGGAATCAGAGACTCTTTTGAACAAGAGAAGGGAGGAGGAAGATTTAGATGTTCGACTTGCGATGAAAAGAGAGGAAGAAGAAAGTGTAAACCTCCGAATAACAGAAGCGATCCAGAGAGAACAAGACATGTACGACCGCATACAACTACAGGATGAGGAGTTGGAGAGGTTAAAGAACGATGTCACTCGCCTTCGTTCTTCTAAACTCTTCTATCCCAGATTGACAGATCCTAGTGTGATCAGAAGGAAGACACTGATTCTAGATCTGAACGGTTTGTTGATAAGAACGGGACGTAATGACTTAGAGCTTCAAGGAGCTAAGGAGAGAGGTTACCAAGTTCAGAGTGCCAAAAAGGATTTATTCTATGTGGCACGAAAAGGAGTTAAAGAGTTCATGGAGATATGCTGTCAGGATTTTCAAGTGCTGATATGGACATCCAAAACTCTTACCAACTGCAACGCCCTCCTTCGATCCATGGAGACCAAAAAGTACTTGCCTACAGGGATCGCTTCAGGCCAGGTAACTGCAAACAAACTCATTGCTATTTGTATTATGCTTCCGTTTCTTGGTTGTAGGATACAGATCTTCACAATGTTTCCATTTTCTTTTCACTTTGTTTCTGTTAATAGTAATCGTACTATACATATCTTCCCTTTGTTTCACTTTTTTTTCTATTTACCTTGTCTCATTATTGTATAATGCAGATCTGCAGAATCTTCGCACAACCCATGTGTAGTCGTTTCAAGACTATCAGAGAAGCTGCTAGTGGTAATTACTTGTATCTGAAGGATTTTTCTCAACTGTTCGCGTTTAACTTGTGTACACGAGATGTGTTGTTGATAGATGACTCTCCTGAGAAGAATAGTACTAATCATCCATTCAACGCAATCCATCCCCCTTCTTTCATGCCTGAGTCAGGTGACATGGACAGAGATGATTATCTCATGAATGTACTCCTACCATGGTTGAAATCATGGGCAAACAGCACCCAAGATACCCCAGGTTATGTAGCTGCCAAGTATAGACAGGCTTTTGGAAGAGATCCTTATCCTGCTCTTAAGAACTACTGGGGCGCTATGTCAGAGGAGGAAATCAATTTGATTTGGCGTTCTTGCACTATCGTTCAAGCGACTGAATTTATGAAGAAACTGAAATCCATTTAATAAAGTGTTGTTTTCTGACTTGGTTAATCTATGTAGGGAGAAACTGGAATAAGTTAATAAAGTGTCTTGTTTTATCATTTGGTTACTCTATGTTTTTACTTAAACTCTTCTCAAAGTACCCTTATGCCAAAGGCAAGCAGTTAACCTCGCTCGCTCAGTGCGACCTGTCCAAGATCGCACTGAGTGCGAATCACTGACTGGTCGCACTTAAGTAACAACCCCAACAGCTCAATGCGATCGTGAATGTATCGCACTGAGATGTATCGCACTGAGCAGAAGTTAGTCATTGAAAGCTGTTTGAAATGTTGAGAAGAAGAGCTGCCTGTTCGCAAACTGTTGGAGAAGGGTGCGTCGATGCTGAAAAGACCTTTTCTGTTGAGGACATCTCGGCGTCGAAGATGATGGGTGTCAAATCGTTTTCAAATGGTCGGTCGCACTGAGGGCTCAGTGCGACCGAACAATTATCGCACTGCGATAATTATCGCACTGCGACACTACACTTGTCGCACTGTGTAGTGTCACATGTCGTAGTGTCACATGTCGCACTGTGTACTGTCGCACTGTGTAGCGCGCGACTAGATGCGCTCAGTGCGACCGATCATTTCGTGCACTGAGCGCGCTGCTCAAGCTCTCTCGTGTTTTACATTCATTTCTAGAGTTTCGATAAACACTACAGGGAGATAACATGACGCAGAAGATACATAATAGACGAAGAAATGTGTATACGCGAAGACTGCCATCTATTCATTCAAAATGTTAAAAATATAACCATACATTTTGACTGTATGCGTAACACATATTACAGTCCATCACGAAAGGTCACCGCCACCACTTCAATATAGCAAAAGCAAACATAACCATCGATAATAACACGGCCATAGATCCCACTGAAAACCCCACAAAAAAACCACTCTTATAATCATGAGAATTCGCTACTTTATCTCTCTGTCTCTCTTCTGCAGGTACTTTATGTGTCTCCTCTCCACGAAAGTTGATCTCCTGCTCCGGTGTGGTGCTTGTGCTCGACCCTGGTATAACACACTGGGTAGGAATGACAATTCGAGTAGTAGATATTCGCCTTTCTGAATCTGGAAGAGATGAAGAGACACCGAATAACTGTCGTTTTCCACAGGGCTGTGCTTGGTCGATCCGAATATATTTTCCTCCAACAACTTTACTTGTCACAATGGTGAAATGACAGTACCAATGCTGACCAACGATCCGCTCCATCAAAACATTGTCATCTCCACGTAATTCCAGTAGACTATAAGCCGAGGCACTTATGTCTAGAAAATCTCTCCCAGCTTCCCATGCTATGGCCCACGCGTTGGCACTTTCATCCGCTACCAGAAGCTGCAATCTGAAACATTTTATCGACGACAGACGTTCACTTTTACATCTCGAACAAAATAACCCACATAACTTTTTGCTGCATCTGTCGCATCCGTCATATGTCCTGAATCCACTTTCTGCATACGCTAAGACCGAAACCTTCAGTAACAGATGAGAGCAACACATATTAGTTTCCAAGCAGTCCACCAAGTACTGTAAATTACGTCTCCCGTAGCTGCTCACTGTCGCAGAAGAACAAAACATCACTGCAGATCAGACTTCAAAACGCAATACACTGATGATCAGACTTATGGGGCGCAATATCAAGCGATCAGACGCAATATCAAAGCTGTATTAACGAAAGCTCGAGGTTAACGAACACTGCGAGTTACTGATGCTCACATTTCGCGCATTGTGAGACTATCACAAGGACTATCAAGACCACCACGTTTCTGAGCACATCTGAGAAACCTGACAATTTTTTGTTGAACTGTGTCTAATTCAAAATGAACGGGGAACGGACGAGTTTCTTGTGAAACTGTGCCTAATTCAAAATGAACGGAAAATGGACGGAGAACCCATTACTGTGCTTTGAGGTCGGTGACTGTGTAGTTGAGACCGTAACCATGATCACGCCGTTTCAACCGTGCAGTTGATACCGTAACCACGGTCGCAGTTGCAGTTCGAGCCTCGGAGACTGCGGTAATCAGCGGGAACCCGGTTACATGCGACCACGAATCTGGGGCCGATCACTAATTAACTCGCACGTATAAGACGAGACGTAATTAGCGCAACTGTGCCACAGCTGCGGGCTTGCTATTCCTGTCCACTGTACACCTACATCCTGTCACCTACTTTATTATCGGTTTGATCACTTACAAGGTCACAAGCCCGCAGCTGTGGCACAGTTGCGCTAATTACGTCTCGTCTTATACGTGCGAGTTAATTAGTGATCGGCCCCAGATTCGTGGTCGCATGTAACCGGGTTCCCGCTGATAACCGCAGTCTCCGAGGCTCGAACTGCAACTGCGACCGTGGTTACGGTATCAACTGCACGGTTGAAACGGCGTGATCATGGTTACGGTCTCAACTACACAGTCACCGACCTCAAAGCACAGTAATGGGTTCTCCGTCCATTTTCCGTTCATTTTGAATTAGGCACAGTTTCACAAGAAACTCGTCCGTTCCCCGTTCATTTTGAATTAGGCACAGTTCAACAAAAAATTGTCAGGTTTCTCAGATGTGCTCAGAAACGTGGTGGTCTTGATAGTCCTTGTGATAGTCTCACAATGCGCGAAATGTGAGCATCAGTAACTCGCAGTGTTCGTTAACCTCGAGCTTTCGTTAATACAGCTTTGATATTGCGTCTGATCGCTTGATATTGCGCCCCATAAGTCTGATCATCAGTGTATTGCGTTTTGAAGTCTGATCTGCAGTGATGTTTTGTTCTTCTGCGACAGTGAGCAGCTACGGGAGACGTAATTTACAGTACTTGGTGGACTGCTTGGAAACTAATATGTGTTGCTCTCATCTGTTACTGAAGGTTTCGGTCTTAGCGTATGCAGAAAGTGGATTCAGGACATATGACGGATGCGACAGATGCAGCAAAAAGTTATGTGGGTTATTTTGTTCGAGATGTAAAAGTGAACGTCTGTCGTCGATAAAATGTTTCAGATTGCAGCTTCTGGTAGCGGATGAAAGTGCCAACGCGTGGGCCATAGCATGGGAAGCTGGGAGAGATTTTCTAGACATAAGTGCCTCGGCTTATAGTCTACTGGAATTACGTGGAGATGACAATGTTTTGATGGAGCGGATCGTTGGTCAGCATTGGTACTGTCATTTCACCATTGTGACAAGTAAAGTTGTTGGAGGAAAATATATTCGGATCGACCAAGCACAGCCCTGTGGAAAACGACAGTTATTCGGTGTCTCTTCATCTCTTCCAGATTCAGAAAGGCGAATATCTACTACTCGAATTGTCATTCCTACCCAGTGTGTTATACCAGGGTCGAGCACAAGCACCACACCGGAGCAGGAGATCAACTTTCGTGGAGAGGAGACACATAAAGTACCTGCAGAAGAGAGACAGAGAGATAAAGTAGCGAATTCTCATGATTATAAGAGTGGTTTTTTTGTGGGGTTTTCAGTGGGATCTATGGCCGTGTTATTATTGATGGTTATGTTTGCTTTTGCTATATTGAAGTGGTGGCGGTGACCTTTCGTGATGGACTGTAATATGTGTTACGCATACAGTCAAAATGTATGGTTATATTTTTAACATTTTGAATGAATAGATGGCAGTCTTCGCGTATACACATTTCTTCGTCTATTATGTATCTTCTGCGTCATGTTATCTCCCTGTAGTGTTTACCGAAACTCTAGAAATGAATGTAAAACACGAGAGAGCTTGAGCAGCGCGCTCAGTGCGCGAAATGATCGGTCGCACTGAGCGCATCTAGTCGCGCGCTACACAGTGCGACAGTACACAGTGCGACATGTGACACTACACAGTGCGACAAGTGTAGTGTCGCAGTGCGATAATTATCGCAGTGCGATAATTGTTCGGTCGCACTGAGCCCTCAGTGCGACCGACCATTTGAAAACGATTTGACACCCATCATCTTCGACGCCGAGATGTCCTCAACAGAAAAGGTCTTTTCAGCATCGACGCACCCTTCTCCAACAGTTTGCGAACAGGCAGCTCTTCTTCTCAACATTTCAAACAGCTTTCAATGACTAACTTCTGCTCAGTGCGATACATCTCAGTGCGATACATTCACGATCGCATTGAGCTGTTGGGGTTGTTACTTAAGTGCGACCAGTCAGTGATTCGCACTCAGTGCGATCTTGGACAGGTCGCACTGAGCGAGCGAGGTTAACTGCTTGCCTTTGGCATAAGGGTACTTTGAGAAGAGTTTAAGTAAAAACATAGAGTAACCAAATGATAAAACAAGACACTTTATTAACTTATTCCAGTTTCTCCCTACATAGATTAACCAAGTCAGAAAACAACACTTTATTAAATGGATTTCAGTTTCTTCATAAATTCAGTCGCTTGAACGATAGTGCAAGAACGCCAAATCAAATTGATTTCCTCCTCTGACATAGCGCCCCAGTAGTTCTTAAGAGCAGGATAAGGATCTCTTCCAAAAGCCTGTCTATACTTGGCAGCTACATAACCTGGGGTATCTTGGGTGCTGTTTGCCCATGATTTCAACCATGGTAGGAGTACATTCATGAGATAATCATCTCTGTCCATGTCACCTGACTCAGGCATGAAAGAAGGGGGATGGATTGCGTTGAATGGATGATTAGTACTATTCTTCTCAGGAGAGTCATCTATCAACAACACATCTCGTGTACACAAGTTAAACGCGAACAGTTGAGAAAAATCCTTCAGATACAAGTAATTACCACTAGCAGCTTCTCTGATAGTCTTGAAACGACTACACATGGGTTGTGCGAAGATTCTGCAGATCTGCATTATACAATAATGAGACAAGGTAAATAGAAAAAAAAGTGAAACAAAGGGAAGATATGTATAGTACGATTACTATTAACAGAAACAAAGTGAAAAGAAAATGGAAACATTGTGAAGATCTGTATCCTACAACCAAGAAACGGAAGCATAATACAAATAGCAATGAGTTTGTTTGCAGTTACCTGGCCTGAAGCGATCCCTGTAGGCAAGTACTTTTTGGTCTCCATGGATCGAAGGAGGGCGTTGCAGTTGGTAAGAGTTTTGGATGTCCATATCAGCACTTGAAAATCCTGACAGCATATCTCCATGAACTCTTTAACTCCTTTTCGTGCCACATAGAATAAATCCTTTTTGGCACTCTGAACTTGGTAACCTCTCTCCTTAGCTCCTTGAAGCTCTAAGTCATTACGTCCCGTTCTTATCAACAAACCGTTCAGATCTAGAATCAGTGTCTTCCTTCTGATCACACTAGGATCTGTCAATCTGGGATAGAAGAGTTTAGAAGAACGAAGGCGAGTGACATCGTTCTTTAACCTCTCCAACTCCTCATCCTGTAGTTGTATGCGGTCGTACATGTCTTGTTCTCTCTGGATCGCTTCTGTTATTCGGAGGTTTACACTTTCTTCTTCCTCTCTTTTCATCGCAAGTCGAACATCTAAATCTTCCTCCTCCCTTCTCTTGTTCAAAAGAGTCTCTGATTCCCCTACATGGCATGGATGTAGAAAGTTTAGAAGCAAATACATCACCAAAAAGCCTGTAACCGGGTCCGCGCACAGTGCGACGGAGAGCTCTCGTCGCACTCTCAGTGCGTCGGTGTGTACTGGTCGCACTGAGCGCGCGAGGTTTACGCGGCGCATAGTGCGACGAGAGCCCCGTCGCACTGTGCGCGTGTAGTGCTACGGCCGCGCGCTCAGTGCGACAGGAACACAGTCGCACTGAGCGCGAGTCCGCGGTCTTGCTAGCAAGACTGCTCAGTGCGACAGGAACACAGTCGCACACATAAATCTTCAGTGCGACTGGAGATTATTGTCGCACTGCGCACCTGCCACATAAATCTTCAGTGCGACGTGCGATTAATTGTCGCACTGCGCACCTGACCTTAAGGCCGCGCTCAGTGCGACCTCAGGCCCTTCGCACTGTGCTATCTTGCATGTATGACCTATGTACAACATCACCAAACAAGGATTTCCCTGAACTCTACACACTTAAACAAGGATTTCATTGAACACTACACACTTCACTGAAGCAAGAGATATGAACCAAAGTAACTCAGAGAAGCACATAATACAGACACAAATAACCAGAAAACACAACCAAATAATACACAAAGATACCCTAAACATAGATAGCCGAAGTCACTCAAAGGAGAAAATAGACTTACCTCTATCATCGTGGACGTGGCCAACACCAAGCTCATCCACCATTGGATTGGGAGTACTCTCTTGTACTTCGTGCTCAATGGAGAATACTAACGCCTCCTCTCTCAAGATATCCAAGTGTCGCATGAGATGGGTTAAAGCCATCCCACAGAAAGTCTCTACGGAGACTCCTTTCCTCTGTTCTCGTATGTGCTTCTGCAGATGTAACACTTCTGCCTCCAGATTCTCGAACATGAATAAGGACCAATCATAATCCTTTTCTTCTCCTTCCACTTTAGATTTGACGTACAAAGCAAGTTGACCTGTAACAGCTTTAGGCCTTCTTCTCGCCAAGAGAACCGCATTCAAACACTGAAAAGCAGATCTCCATCCCTCGTATGCACATTCTCTTGCAAAGTATCTTTTCCCCACTTTATCATACTCAGGAAACCAATCGTCTATTCGAACATGTCTCACGAATGGGGGTAAGATCACTGATCCTTCAGGAATAACAAAGGCTTCCCGGATTAAGTCAAGGGTCAGCTTGAACTCTCTATCCCCAATTTTGGCCATTCGTGTTGCTGCATTATAGGATTGGATGAAAGCCATACAAACTCCAATCTGACATAAACAAACATTACACATTACAATAAATATAGTGTATAACCAACCATCACCCAATAAAAGGAAGCACTTTAAGTCAAGAAGGGACTAATGGTAGATTACTTACATCAGGCAGAGGAAAGTCGAAGGAGAAAGCGATCAATAATCCCAACTTCTCTAGATCGTCCTCGTCTATTTCGCTCAAAGCTTGACTAATACTTTCTTTATCCATCCATTGCCAAACGATACGTCTCTGAACATCGTGTTGAGAAGTAAACGTAATTAAGAAGGGTCCTTCTTCTCGCGGTGCCATACTTGCACCTCCTTGCACCTCGTTCCTTCACTGCGGGCTGGTTCGCCCCTAAACTCCTGGCTCCAAGAGATCACTCTGAAAATAAAGCGAATATGTCAGTTAATATAGGAATGAGAAAACGAGCCAAATATCGAAGAGAAAACAGCACGACGCACTCGCGCGCACAGTGCGACGAGGCTCTCGTCGCACTGTGCCCCGAGTTAACCTCGCGCGCTCAGTGCGACCAGTACACACTGACGCGCTGAGAGTGCGACGAGAGCCCTCCGTCGCACTGTGCGCGGAGGGCTCTCGTCTCGCCTAAACCCTTTCATTTCTAAACTTTGTACATCGCATTCATATAATATTGTCCGATAGAAGAGCACAATTCAGAGTAACGAGAGAATCGCCAACAACATAAGGAATCGAAACTCCAAGTGGTCGGACCAACAAGGAATGAAAACTCCAACTGAAGATCGCTAATACTCCATGTGGTCGATCGGTAGTTGCCTCTAAGTGGTCGATCGGTAGTTGCCTCTGGGCGGAAGCAAGTGCGTTCAGTGCGACTAGGCGGAAGTGCAGAGTGCGAAAGTAGTGCGGAAGCGCGTTTAGTGCGACAGTGGGCGGAAGCGAGTTGTAGTGCGACGATGAGGTTCAGTGCGAAGCTTGTGAACTTTAGGAACCAGTGCGAAGCTTTTGAAGTAGTGCGACTGCGCGGAAGAGTGTAAAACAAGGAAGCTTTTAAAATAGTGCGACCAGCGGAAGAGTGTTAAACAAGGAAGGGTTTAGATGCGGTGTAAATCGCGATCAGTGCGATGGTGGGTGAAAAATCTAATTTCAGAACTAAATAAGTGGTCGCACTGAGCCTAGACTTGTAGTCGCGCTCAATGCGACACGTAGCAGAAACCTAAAAAAGTACGAAAGAACTCAGTGCGATCATAGCTCTCAGTGCGATTGAGAGCATATCGCACTGAGAGAACACTTGTCGCAGTGCACTCTCAGTGCGACAAGTATACTGGCGCACTGCAGTCAGTGCGACCGCTGTATAGTCGCACTGAGCGACAAGTGTAGTCTTTAAACACTTTACCGCACTGCACTCAGTGCGACCAGTGTATAGTCGCACTACAGTTAGTGCGACCGCTGACTTGTCGCACTTAGCGACAAGTGTGGTATTTAGTGTAATGTTTAGTTTTTAGTTCTTGTTCTAGTTAGTTTTTGAAATGTTTAGTTTATGAGTTTTTAGAGGTTCATATATCATCCACAAATTAAAGGAACAAATTAGAGTCACCCTCCAGGGAGTTGAACCCTGACAGGCCAAATCGACCTGGTCCGACAGGGTGTCCTGCACAGAACAAAACATATAACACAAAAGCCACAAGCAAAAAGATACGAAATTATCGCAAATACAATGAAGGACCACTAGATGCCCAGGTATGTTGTTGTCCACGAGATCTAAGAACAGTTATACAATGACGAACTTTTCTCTCAAAAGGTTGAAACGCCTTGTCAAGTGACTTCAAAAAAAGAGGATTGTCATGTTCCCGACTGCAAAGAGTTCTAAGAAAATCTAGAATCTCTTCACATCGCTCGACCAGATTGAATCTTTCTGTGTCTTCAGCTGCTCCTTCGTCAGATGCTCCTTGCTCCTGTACATAAACATCTTCTGCATCCTCTGTAAAATCGAAGTGAGTAGGATGTCTTGACATTTCTTCATCTACATGGCTTGGTTCACACCATGGGTTCATATCATCCGGTACAACTTCTCTGTTGAAAAAGCTTTCCTGACTACTGAAAACATAAAATGGATAACTGCACCGCCGGAATGTGGATGAAAACAGGGGTTGTATCATAGAGGTCTGAGCATAAGCTCTGACCAAATGCTTGCATAACAAGTACGGGCTATTTATAAATGAGTAACAAGAACATATCCATCTCTCCAGGTCTGTGAAATGAATTCCCGGCACAGACACATCTTTACTCAGATATTTCCGCCAAGTGACACGAAACTGTTCCCACCAGCTAGGAAATAAACGTCCATGAATGATTTGGTGTAAGGACACTTGCATATCTGCCACCAGACTTTCACAAATGATTAGCGTCAACTTATCTAAACGAGGACGGTTTAGAGCATATTTATAATCATGCTTCAATTTTCTCCAGTGACTCTCTACAATATTGGTAGTGCGTGACAAACAAAGGAGAGGCTTTGATGCTCTACTGAAAATTTCCCACTGCTGGACTGTACCACTCTCGCCAGAGATATATCCACAAAGACAGCAGGTTAGAATTTTTACAGAATTCATAAATCTCACGAACAGCGGTACAATGTAATACGTCAGGAGTAAAAAATTTACCTTCTGTTGATGGTATAAGTGAATGCAAGTTGAAATGTTTGGTAATCATATCAACCACAACCTTCCGTTGTTCAGCATTACACAATTGACCAACAACTTCCACGCTCTCTGAGAACCAATTTACATCAATAAAAGAGAAAAATGTACTTGCCTCCACACTGTTGTATGATCCAGTGGCTCTTCCTGTGCACATACATCGAACTTCGACAGCTGACTGAGCATGCTTCAAACAAAGCTGAATATACATGGCAGTAAAAACCGATCGTAATGCTGATATCTGACCAATGTCTTTGTCTGTGAGTGCGAACACAGGACGTAGTCCTCTCTCTCTTAACTTCTCAAACCATATCATAAGAACCTTCTTTCTATATTGTTCCGTGAGTGATCTAGAACTCTTCTTCGCATCACCTTGTCTCAAGTAGAACATGTAGGATAGAGGCATACCAAAACCTCCGAAGTTTGCAGCAATAACAAACAACTCAAAACGCATAGAGTTAGTTTTAAAAGTACTGTCGATGATAATTTCTTTCACACTATCTATATGTTCAAAAAATGGGGTGCATATTGCAAAAGCAATGTATTCGTCTGTCTGTTCATACAACACCTCAACAAAACCTTTCTCGGCTAAAGTTTCACTGCGTATCAACAAGGATGCAGACTTCACTTGATCATCTATATCACGCAAATACTGTCTGGACTGAACTTCAGCAATCCAAAAATTCACCTGCGCCCGAGTTATAGTCAAAGGACTAATGATCTCTTTTTCACATAATATACGGTATACCTCAGGCTTCCGGAGATTTAATCCAGATATAGACTCCAGAAACGTGATAGCATCCGCAGGAAAACAATGAGCCTTATGCGTTGGCTTCTCATGTGAGAGCAAATGTTGACAAGTTAAATATATTAACTTCTGCTGCACGTCCACTGTTATTCGTAAAGTGCCATTGCACTCCGATCTATCAATCTTCCGTTTCTTTTCTGGTTGTCTTACCTGTGATGTGGATCCTTCACCTTTCTCTCTGAATTTGGTCCGGTCAGATCGTGAGGTACACCATAATGTCGCCCTTAAGATCGAACAGTCTTTCACAGAAACACGCGGGTTACGTACTTCCCAATAGTATCCAGAGGCTACCTCCATATTCGGAATGATGTTTGTCTTCAGCCAAGACGTGAAACACAGGGACAAGTTACTAGAGTTTAAAGTCTGCAACTCATACATGCAACTCTCGTCTGAAAGATGGACTTTCAGTCGGAAAAACACAAATCCGTCTTTGCTATCTTCATCTCCGAAGCACTCTTTCACAACATCAATCATTTCTGAATGATCACACTCCACTGTCACTATGAAAGCGTTATCATCATCAATCTCATTCTCCAAGCCAGCTTCGCATGCTGTACTAACAGCATGTTGTTTGTTGTAACACTGGTTACATTGTTTGAACACAGCTAAATCAAGAGGATTATGTCCTTTGCGAGCACGCGTGAATGCGCTGATTGACAATGTCCGATTGCATCGATTGCAATAAACCATCTCCATGATAAGCAGACAACGAAGACTCAGCTTGCAGCTCTCTCTCTCTCAGCCAAGCTCAATGAAGTAGCGAGGACGCCCGACCGACAAGTCGCAGTGAGAACGCCTTCAGTCGCAGTGAGGACGCCTTTGGTCGCAGTGAGGACGACGCCTCCCGTCGCAGTGTAAACGATGTCTAGTGTCTTCAATGCCGCCGTCACGGTATAATTATGGATAACGGATAAAATCAACGGACAACAAACGGACGGAACGGCTGGGACTGCAGTTCAGAACTGTGCCCCGCGGGACTGCAGTTAGTCAACTGTGACACTGACTGTAGTTCGTCGTAGTTGCAGTTCGAGCCTCGGAGACTGCGGTAATCAGCGGGAACCCGGTTACATGCGACCACGAATCTGGGGCCGATCACTAATTAACTCGCACGTATAAGACGAGACGTAATTAGCGCAACTGTGCCACAGCTGCGGGTGGGCAAGGTCACAACTCACGGACCGTCTAGTCCCTCCACAAATTGGCAAATAAATGCCGGGTTTTCACGTGGGAGTTAAATGTAATCGCTCTCGGACTCTGCGCCTCTCCACTCGACTGCGATCGCGTCCGGGAGTCTAATTGTGACGGATGTGATGTGGACAGAACGATAAACTGATTAGGGAGTCCGTTCGTTTATGTCCGTTTAATTAGTGTCTGTTAACGAATAGGGTTAACGGGGCCGACGCGTTCCGTTCTAGTTGCTGTGCTCGTTCTCGTTGCTGTTACTTTTCGAAAGGTCTCGCGTTCGTTCTCGTTCTCGTTGTCGATCCCGATTAGGTCCCGCGTTCAATCTCGTTCTCGTTGTCATTCTCGATTGATGTTGACGCTCATTCTCGTTCTCGTTCTCGTTCTCTCTCGTTGCCGCGTGCTTGTTCGTCGTTGCCTCAAGGAGTTTCTGATTGCCGATTGCCGAGTTCGTTAGGTTTAGTGTTAATGCGTGATAGCTGGTTGCCAATTGTCGATTGTCGAGTTGCACGGTAGCTGATTGCCGAGTTGCACGATAGCTAATTGCCGATTGTCGATTGCACACCGATTGCCGAGTTGCCGTTCGAGGAAAAACTGTTCTTCGAGGAACTGTTCTTTGGTTTGAGCATTTTCGTTCATTGAGTTCCTTGTTGTCATTTCGTTAGAGTTCCTCGTTGCCGCTCTCAGTGCATTAGTACGTTAGGGATCGGAGCTCTGAGGAGTTGCTGCGGTAGTCGATGAGCTTCAGGGATTGCGAGTTCGTTGCCGTGCACAAGTGGGTTGTGCTTGCGACTGCTCGTCGTTTCCGTGATCGTAGAGGGTCTTTTGATTAGGGTGGAGCTGCTTCGACATCGTTGTTTGTGCAGGTACATTACGAGAGGGAGCGGCAGTGCGTTACGAGAGAGGAGCGGCATTGCATTTTGATCGACAGCATTACGAGAAGGGAGCGGCACTGCATTACGATCGACGACATGAGAAGAGAGTGGCATAGGATACCAGGTACATTGTATTGATATGTGTAAGTGTATGTGTGTATGTTAAGTCCATGGAATCTGTATGTTAAGTCCATGGTGGAGTTTATGCAATGTACTCGATGTAATCAGCGACTCCTGATATCCATGTTCTTCAGAGAGAGACAATGCAACAACCCTCTGGGGACTCGGATGTTGAAACGTTGTAACTCATGTAGCGATTCTAACGTTACAAAAATAAGTCAAGATGTTGTTGATGTAGTCGACAAGATCGTCTGCGAGTTTGATAGCTTATTAGATGTAATGATAGAGATTTTTGACTCCAAAGACCTCCGGCAAGGCTCGCTGTTGAGTAGAGTCGAAATCTCATTGCCGGAGGATCTGTTGATCGACTCAGGTTTGATAGTCGTCTTAGGACCGCAAAGCGAGATCGATGTTGATATTTTAGAGCATAAGTACGGTTTGTTTGTTAAGGAGTACTTGAAAGGTGACATCGAGTGCGCATCTGGGTATTATTGGGATTTTCAGTATGCTCGCCCCTCAAGAAGTTGCATGTATGCACCGGATCTTTATGGTGTACGAGTCGGGACGACCGAGCCTCACCGCGACATGAGGCAGAAACAAGCAACTTGGCACGGCAGCCAAGTAAACGTAAGGCCATT
Source organism: Asterella californica (assembly GCA_036924285.1). Lineage (NCBI taxonomy): Eukaryota > Viridiplantae > Streptophyta > Marchantiopsida > Marchantiales > Aytoniaceae > Asterella > Asterella californica. The sequence goes on from JAYKYS010000013.1 coordinate 4,846,957, forward strand.
CTTCGTTTTTCTTGCAAGGGATCAGTGAAAATAGATCTAGATGTGAAGGAGAAGGTATGTGTTTTACTGATTCAACATCTTTGCGAGCATGAAAAGCCTCAATTCTGCGAGTTATGCATCCCTGTTGCTGCTATAGATTACTTGGAGAAGTCAGTGCATACTTGTTTTCGGAAGACTGAACTATATCGTGCTCTTTGTATGGAGCGTCTCATCGATCCTACCATAGTCACACAGTCTCAAGTGAACTATCATATAAGTAGCATTGTCGCTCGCAGTTATATCAAGAATGTCACCGACCAGGTTGCATCTGCTCATGATTTAATAAGCAGCGAGAAGTACTTCGCTCAAGACTTTCGACCTATTATGTTTCAAAATGACGAGAAGGCTTCAGTGTTTGGGTTTGTCACACCTTTTTTCGATAAGGTGCAGAATGTCACAGAACTTCTCATCGATTTGACTTTTAAAACGAACCAGATGAGATTCGAGCTGTTCGTTGTCAATGTTAACGTTGGAGGATTCGGCTTGCCATTATCGTATATGTTTTACTCTCGAAAGCTTGATGATAAAGGTAGGAGAGTTACCCCATCTCAAGGAGATGGGGAGCGCATTCGTGTGAGTGCCCTTGAATCTCTGTTCTCTGCTATGTATGCCCTGGGTTTGAAGTCGACGTTTATCCTTTCCGACAAGGACATGAGACAGATCCGAGCCATACAACAAGTGTTTACGCGAACATATGTGCGGTTATGTCTACGACATGCGCAGGCTGCAGTAGAGACCCGCGTCCGTCAAGTGAAACGTCCTGTTTCAAATTCCTGAGCACATTGCTCCAATGGACATGCGACGGGAGATTAACATGTGGTTTAGCAGACACTTTAACGTACACCTATTAATTCCAGTGAGGCCGGGTGTATACTTATCTGCGGAAGAGCATTACGAGGGTTGTGTGCAAGAAGCTTATATGTGGTGTTATAGCCGCGAACTAGTGCATTTGTGGGCTTATATGTGGAATGAGTGGTACCGTCCTGATAGATGGAGTCTATTCGTGCGATCTTGGAAGCCAGTGCTATGTATGTCAAGAACAACTAACATCATTGAGAGCAACTGGAGGAAACTAAAGTATGATTACAAGTTTTCATGTAACAGACTGCGCCTTGACAAATTGTGTGAGATTATTGCAGGAACACTGATTCGAGATTTGCAGATTAACGTCAATCAAATTCATCATGGTGGAGAGATTTTCGTGTGTCCTGGACGAAGTTGTCAGAGTCGACCATTCCTCTCGGGGCACAATTGCGGTATGAGACAAATATCACAAAATGAGTTTGTAATTGTCCATCATTTCTGAACGATGCTTATTTACTTTGTAAGCACTTAGTTCAGGCTTATCATTTGCAACACGGCAGGGCACCCGAGTTCTTGGAGACCACACTGTCGACACGACTATCCTTTGATCGAGTTTGGACCCACTGGTTCAATTTTAGAACGTCACACCATTTTCACGGAGCATGATCCTTGGCCTCTTGTGGTCGATGTACAAGGTGTATGTTCTCTTGGGACCGAAGCTTCGCAGGAAGCGCAGGATGAGAGTTTGTCTGTAGATTCCGTACTTGCTTGTTTACGACGAAATATGTCTAGGATGGAGACTTTTTGCCACAGAGAATGTGATAACGTGCTCGTTTTAACAAAAATGAGTAAGATTATTGCTTCGTTCGAACGTCGGCTAGACGAATGCGATCGAGTGCTAAATGCTCGTACTCAACAAGAGACTTTCACGACGAATGGTCCAGCTGACGTTCTTCGGTAAGTTCGGGAAAGTTCGTCAAGTTCTCTACAAGTTTTCTTTCATGCAGTTAAGTTTATACTTTGTTAATGTTGATGTGTGGGACTTTTGAGGTCCGGCCAGGGAAGGTTAAGGAAAAGTTATGCATTTGGTTCAAATGTTGAGTTGGGTTGGGTTGGGAAGTGAAGGGAAGGGAAGGGGTTGGGCTTGGGCTTGGGATTGGGTTGCGTATTTTATTGGGTTGGGTTGGGTCACCTTTGTCCTCAATTGGTGAGGCTTGCAGGTTCAACTCCTGACAAAGGTCCTTTTCCCCGTCTAATTGTAAAGAACGAGATGGTTAGCTCATTGGTGAGAGACTGTGAGAGGTCATGTGAAAAAAATATTATTTGTTTATGTTACAACCGCAAGTTATTCGTTATCCTCATTACCGACAACGTTCATAGTCAACATCGTCCCACTACCAAGGTAGTCCCAGTAGTGTGACGATGATGACTATTGACATTGTGGGTATTGAGCGATGTACAACAGGTAGCATGTATCACTTGAGAGCACCAGCAAATCAGAAGAAGCTCTTGCAGTGGTTCGACTGAAGTAACAGCTAGCTTCAGGTATTTCAGAAAAGTGGATTTGAGTAGGGTCTAAGCTCTGTAATCAAGATTCAGCTATAAAGGGCGTGATCTAACTCGCATCAACATTCAATCATGGAGAGAGGCCGGCGGAAATACATAGAGACCTTATAGCTAGTTACTTGTACACTTATGTGGAGTGTCATATCTGTCATATCGTCCGTCTTGGAATCACGCTCCCTAAAAGCGACAATAAAATCTACAATGGAGGGGCCATGTACCGTGATCACTTGACGTGAAAATTCTCTTGACGTTTTGCTTAACCATCTTATTTCAGAATGCTCACATGTATTCGTGCTTTTAACAACTAGTGTTTGTAACGTGTCTTTTTCATGTATCAGAAACAGTACGAAGTATACTTTAGAGGCCTTACATCCCATCGGCCGATTGGTAAGTACTGATAACTGATTATATTTACAGGAATTACTCAGATAAAGGAAGTGAATCATTAGACAATGGGCTTGTGAACAACATTGAGGAGTTTAGCTTAAATATTATCGTCAAATGCTACCTCGGCCCGCTTTCTTTGTGATAACTGTTCACAATTGCTCGTCGGTAGACATTACTTCATCACAAATTGCCATTCTGCTGGATGAATATGAAACAACTCGTATATTTCTGATTGTAGCCTGATCAGAAAATGGGTGAAGTAGTACACCGCAAGTGGCCCGTTACCTGAGGTAGTACAGTCCACAAAAGTGAAGCCACGGACTGTCACAGCCACTGCACTGCATGAACGAACGAACGACTCTCACTCACTCTTCTTTCTTTGTTACTTGCTTGTGTTCCTATAGGTAGAACGCGATCCATAGACACACGTCCAAAGACATAAATCCATAGACACACGCAAAAACAACCCGTTTGAATGCTATGACGATAGCCAAAATAGTTAACAAAAATAGCTGTCCAATCATACCAATAAACGCTATACAAAAACCTCCATACACACACCATATAACCTCGTGTTGAGAAAAACAACAGATACAGAGAAGGACGAATGTCATCGTTGAAATTTATTAATGATTTTGATCAACAGAACAGAGGTGCACTATCTTTCCATCGAACTATCTATCCACGAAATCGAATGATGTCATGGAACGCCGTTGAATCAGTCTCGTAGAGATTGGTGCACAGAATATTCACAGTCGGAGCAAGATGATTCGTTGCCATTGTGAAATTCTCCATACAAAACTCTCTTTCGATCAGTGAACAATGAATCATCATCATCATAATATCTCAGGCCCCCGCTAAACTCTTTTTCCATCTCTATATCTTGACGAGCATCCATCATAACAATGTTGATGTGCAAGTCATTGGCTTTCTTGTGGATCTGACTGATGGTCGAAGCAAGTGAGCCTAGTGTCATCATTATTTGGTCAATCTGATCTTGTACCCCTTTTAATTTGATCATCAACTCTAGTAGCGATTTCTCGCGATGGCTCATTATTTTCTTCTCTTCACTCCCGCTGCCGTCCATCTACACATACAAAGATGAGTGTCAACATCCTTAAACGAGAACGAAAACATTATGACAAGCACACAGACATTGCTTCAAGCTTCCTTCCAAGCGTCGAGCAGTCGAGCAATCGAACACAAGTTACAGCAGACTCGCTATCGAGCAATCGAACAACCGTCTAGTCTCGCTTCTTTCCAAACGTCCAATCCAATCGATTGTCTAGTCCAATCGTCCAAGCAGTATGTCCGACCAGTCGAGCTCCTCGTCCGAAGCTTCCTCGCGTCCGACCAGTCGAGCAGTCCTCGCCGTCCGCAGTTCGATCAGTCGAGCTTCCTCGCGTCGAGCCGTCGAGCAATCAAACAGAAATTACAGCAGTTTCCAAGCGTCCAAGCAAAAGCAGTATGTCTAAGATGATCAATCTCTCGATTTCGATGTCTTAAACCGCTCCCCTTTCGTAATACTGTCGATCGCATGCAGTGTCGCTCTCTTCAAGTAATGTACCTGCACTTGACAACAAAGCTCCTCTACGGTCGCAGAAACGACGTCGGGACCAGCTGCACCCTAACACACTAATGCTAAGCGCGGCAACGAGCGCGGCAACGAACTCGCAATCCTTAAAGTTCATCGACTAACGCAGCAACTCCTCACGGCACTGATCACGGCAATGCACTACAGTAGGCAATGTGTGCAACATCAACAATGAAAGCTCGACACTCATCCTCGAGGCAATGTGTGCTACATCAACAATGAAGCTACTTCAAGCAATGAGGAACAAAGAAAATGGCAACAAGGAACTCAATGCGCGTCGGCAAGTCCAAACATACTCAAATCTAATTCTTCGTCCACTAACTCGGCAATCGGCAGACAATTGACAATCGGTAATTAGCTATCGTGCAACTCGGCAATCGGCAAGCGGCAACCAGCTATCGGGGTCATCGAACCAGATAACGAGACCATCGAACTCAAAAACTCCTCGAGGCCACGACGAACGAGCGCACGGGCAACCAGAACGAGCACGGGATCTAATCGGGATCGATTTGAATCGATAATGACAACGAGAACGAGAACGAGCGTGAGACCTTTCAAAAAGTAACAGCAACGAGAACGAGCACGGCAACTAGAACGGAACGCGTCGGTCCCGTTAACCCTATTCGTTAACAGACACTAATTAAATAGACATAAATGGTCAGACTCCCTAATCAGTTTACCGTTCTGTCCACATCACATCTGTCACAGTTAGACTCCCGGACGCGGTCGTAGTCATGTGGAGAGACGCAGAGTCAGAGAGCGATGACATTTAACTCGCACGTGAAAACCTGACATTTATTTGCCAATTTGTGGAGGGACTAGACGGTCCCAACTCACTTCCGGCCCCTTCTACCATATCTGACGTCTTGCTCACGCAGTAAGCGTCTACCTCGTCGGTATACAGTCAACCCCGTTATAGTTACACTTTTAGCGAGAGGACATTTCCTTTCTTTGGAAATGTCTCTGTTGTAGTCACTATCACACACTTTTATATATTACAAAAGTGAACACCATATTTATTCAGGCAAATATGCAGAGGTTTAATTTAATACTTAATTTTTCTTGTTAATTTATTAATTATTATATAAAAATAGCTTGAGGTTTTCCGACTTGTATTTTTAGCAACATGACAGTCTACTCATACCTTATGGTCTATATTTTAATCTTCTCGCTTTTCCAGGCATAGGTTAATAATTAGTATCTATAAATTATTTTTATTATTTTTATCTGTTTGATATATAATTTCTATATTTCTCCGATAATAGCCAGCGAGCTCCAAGATATTCATCGAGCATGTATGTTATTTAGCATATTTCGCTCAAATAAAAAGAGAAAAGTTTGATTAAAACAAAATGCAACATGTTTCAGGGAGTTCTTGGGTTACACCGTTCCAATGTTTGAATAATCATACGAGTCTCTTCCATTTGAACACAAAGGTGTGAATGTTTTCTACCTCTCTTATAATCTTGCTTGGTGTTCTGGATCAGAGATCAAAGGAGAAATCCACTTCGTTTGCTGGTCCCCTCTTGTTAAACGAGTAGAAATCTAATCGTAATGCACTAGGCATAGGCAAAAGAACAGTAAGAGTAAGAGTGGGCTGCCTGAGGTCTCCTCCTGATGTTCATCGTAAACCGTCAAGGATTCTTGAATATAAAGTCTCTCATCTTTTGTATTTTTGATAAGGTTTTTGTATGATACATCATCTTCCGAAAGAGATCCATTTGATACACCACTATTCCATTTGATAAACCACGATTTATATATATTATTCTCACAAACTATTATTTCTAAATATCATTCTTTGAAACATATCTAACTCGTTGGATCATGTGAAAAATCACTTGATTTTTATATTCCTGATTTCCTTTACGCTGTGCAAGCCACTGGACTGGTCGTGGCTTCTCAGTCCTCTCCCCTCGGTTCCACTCGAGGAGGGTTTAGAACTGAGAAACGATTCCCTCCCATGGCTTGTGCTATACTTAAAAGCAATAATTGAAGAACGACGATATTTCTATAGAAAGAACCGAACTCATCAAAACATAGAATCACGTTCTTGAAAATGTGAGGTCTTTTCATTAAAAAAAGAAAAGAAAAAGAAAAAGAAAAATGGGTCGGATTTCCTTTAGAAAATTCCGGTGGTAATTTGGTTTTCGAACGTAAGCAATTGAAAGGACTCCTGAATGACGTAAACGTGTTGGACCGCTCTTTTGCAAAAAAGACTTCAGAATATCCTTAAATTGTTCATTTGTTCGTCAGCATCTCGCGTGTCATGTGTAGAGATGTACTCTCTGATCCCTTTAGCGATGTCTACAGTTGGAATGGGCATCTCTACACCTCAGACTTCCTCATACTCAAACCAATACACGCCGTCTTCCCCAACATCATAGTCTAACAAGACTTTCTGTAGTTGATACAACTTCCCTGAAGATGTCACCAAATAGAAGATACCATTTTTGTTGTCCAACAACACCACACTTGGTGCCAAACCAACACGGTCAATCGTCGACCTAGCTGATAATTCATCTAACCTGGCAGTCACCGCTTGCCAAGTATCACTGGTAGCTGTCTTGATCCTCGACTCCATGGACACATCTACCGTCTCTCGTTGAACCACCTCAACACTAGAGATAACTACATCCTCGCTCTCATTGAGCGTGGCCGTCAATTGGAACATTGGAGCCAAGCTGACTTCCAATGCCCTCATATCCGTGCTGAAAATAGTGGAGCGCGCAAAATTGTTGTAGCCGCCCCCAACATCGAGTTCGACGTCGCATCCATAGACGTTGAGAGTTGACTCGCATCATCCTCACTCCTGGATGTCGATGTCTCCAATTCCAATGTACCATCGGTAGACGTTTAAGAATCATAGATGTGGTCCTCAACACCTCCGATAGCGTGAACGACTGAAGAAGCCTGGTCTATCTATCAACATCCCCGCGTTGTGGATTCAATTTCATCGACGCACCTTGTGGCTCAGACGCACACACTGCATCTTGAGTCACTACCGCAGATGTCTCAATCTGCGTCACACCAGCCATGAAGTCGAAGTCAACTCTTCCTCCATAAGACGTGGAAGTCTCTATTCTTGAACCAGATCTCCGTTGAGTCATAGCCATACTACTTATCCTCTGCTCTAATTGCTCATTCCGAGCAGCCATACTCGCATCTGACGTCGTAGCTGACGGTGGACAGACTGATCTTCTCTCAAGTGTTGGGTCTCTATCTCCAGCTCGACCACCATGGCCTCCCTGAGCTCCTCCACCTTGTCCAAGATCAACCTTCCTTTGCCGTGGTGGAGATCAAAACAACGGTCATATTGTGACTTGATCGCCTGCAATGCTCACACTGCCTAAGCACCACTTGAGATGTCTCATACATCTCATAATCACATGTGGACAGTCTTTCTGCTGATGAGGTCCATCACAAGTCTAGCAAGGATCCACTTGCTGTTGATTAGAGAAGGACACCAGGTCCTCCAACATCTCCCTAAGATCGTGACTGTTCAGCACGATCTTCACCACCACCACCACGCTGTTGCGTAAGCTGTGATCCTCGAGAAGAGGTGGTCGCTCCATGTGGTGCCTCCTTGCTGAACCCAGCTGTCACCATCCTCTCCTCCACCATGTTGAGCTTAATCCGCTCAACCAGATCAAAGATAACCACCAATGTCGGAGCAGTATCTCTTAGGAGAGTAACATCTCTGACTCTCCTACGCAACTCTCGATCCAATATCTCATATCAGAACTGGACACTCTTCAGCACCAGAAATTGATGACTCACGTCCACCGATGCACTTCTGCTGATCTCAAATTGACTTCAAAACCTATCACGAGAAATTCCAGCAGCGCTTCCGCACTACCTCATCACAAAATCCGACCAAGAACAAATCCAAACAGTACTAATCCGCACAGCGATCAACCACACGACCAAAAGAACCACTCCACGCACGTCCGCATCGCAAATCAAAGATACCAACGATCTGCAAACTTCGGAGATACCACTGGCAGAAATCCACGACCTGGAAGCTCTCAGTCAGACCTCACAATTCAAATTCTTCGACTGATAAACGATATGTACTCACTCCACCATGCCAACCGGACTAAACAACCACTAAAGTCGAGCCAAATCCACTATGTGCTCACAGAGAATCCAGATTGCACTCACCAAGACTATCCGCCCTAGCGAGGAGCTTGAAGGCTCAACTTGAAGAACTAAGGCTTCCAAGCCCTACCTGCAAAGTGGGCTATCCCAAGAACTCACCGTAACAGCACTAACGACCCTACCGAGATTAATCACTTCGCACTCGGTCAACCTAGCCAAGTCGCTAAACTGACGTGATAGTAACCGCACTAGTAGGAACTATCAAGATTAAATTCTGAAACCGTACAGTCGAAACAATCACATGTGTTAGAGTTGACATGCTCGGCATTTGCACATCTCCACATGCTGCCCCAACAATCATTGGTCGCAAGTCGTCTCCATCCAAACTCTCCTCCATCATGGTTGTGATCTTCATTGCATCAGCCTTCGAAGTTGATCTCTCATACCGCACTTGTGTTTGAATCTCTGACCTCAATCCTCCAATAAAATTCTTTATGAGCATTGCTCCAATGCCCATCATCATTGGCTCTACTACATCTCTACTCTTTCGTAAAACCACCCGAAACTTCTAGTCTAATTTCTCCACTCTCTCGACGTAAGTCCTTATTTTCTCTTTCTCTCTTTGTTTGAGGTAAGTTACCTCTACCATTAACTTCTCGTAACTTTCATCAGGAAGAAAGGTTTCAATTAAGGTCTTCGTCAATACTTCCCAAGTATCGACTAAAGTCTCCACTACGCTTCTCTTCTTCCTGTCCTCATACCATGTCGAGGCAAAATTCTCAAGAAATTCAGATATCAACCTTATCCACTCACTCTTCTTTCGATCTCCATTGTTAATGCATGCTCGTTTGAAGTCCCTCACAAATCCTTCCACGTCTTCTCCAACTTTTTGATAAAACATCGAAAGTTTTCTCATTCTTCTCTTCTTTTCTTTTTCTTACTCAAGGTACTGCTTGTGGATGTGAAGATCGTATTTCACCGCAATCCACAATTTCCCCGTTGAACTCTCTACTGCTAAAAAAGATGACTATTCTAAGACAACAAGAATAAGATGAGCTTCATCCTCAAGTAGTTCATCAACGGAAACATCAATGAAGTTTGTTGTTTCACGATGATAGTAGCTCTTTCCTCTCCAAAGGTTGGAATAAGCTGACCTCATGGTCATCTTATCTAATGTGTGACAGACTATCTCCATCCTCGTTAGAAGTCTTCACTTGTTCCGTTTCTAACACTCAACCTTCTCTCGAGACCTTCGGCTACGGTTTCCAACAAAGCAATCACTACGCTACACTCATGCTCAAGTGGAATCTCGTCCACTCCACATCTAAGACAAAAGGTTGTAGGATCGATGACACCTTGTCTAGGGGGAGAAGGACCTATGTGTAAGCTTAAGTCGACCAACCCTCATCGTTCACAAAAAGTCTATTCTTCATAAGGCACTTGCTCACTTTATGTCCTTCTTCTCCACACAAAATACACCTCGAGTTCTTCCAGATTATTATGACTATTCTCTACTTCTTCCTCAAACTCTAGTTGAAATTCTCTTTTCATCATATCAGCAGTAACTATCACCGAATAGCCTTGAGGAATTTTGCTCAACCTCAATTTCCACTCTTGTTGATCTTCCATGGCGATGATCCGTTATACATCTCTCTCACTATGTAGCTTGTTTGATATTTTTTATCACTGGACTATCTTCACGCTTAACAATCTCTCACATTACTAAGTAGAAGCTCTACTTGTCAACTCTAAGCCTCACAGATCGAACAGAATCCTCTCCAAGAGTGAAGTTCCTTCACTCTTTCACTTCGATATGAGATATAACAGATTTGACTTCCTTTCGCTTTGAATGCAATAACTCAAGTTCTACTCGATCAACTTACACATGGTTTGGGTGCCTCAATAGTTTATCTTGCAAGCTATAAGTATAGAAGATTTCAAGTTCTAACTCTGAAAACAAAAAATATGAGAATGATTGTAAACTCTTTCTTGAGAGTTGACTATTTGGTACCAAAAAACCCCCTCAATTTTCGAATGACATAATTTTCTCTTTAAAATTGATCTCTCGGAGATAAAGCTTGTTAGAAAGCTTATTTTGCCGTCTAGAACATAATGTACGTACAAAGGTTTTGAACTCATGTTCAAAAAAAGATATGAAATGTACTAGAGATTAAATACGGATCTTTATATCGAGGTCCCGACAACAGAACCAAAATGTAAGCCGTCTCTAATAGCGTTCCTGCAAATAAATTCTAATCCCGCTCTCAACATTGTACCGCATAATACTCAAGGAATCTCAAGGTCTCAATGCTCACTTTACTTATAGACAGGAAAAATGAGTCTTCTACCCTCTCAATTCTTTCTTATATACTCTATAACTTTTTATTGTGATAACTTTCACTAAGTTACGTTATCTCATGATAAGTCCGCAATCCAAAATAATAAAACTTCTAAAGGCTACTAAGACTTAAGAATAGCACACACATTACTTGTCTATTTTACTAAAATAAGAGATTCTCCTACTTTAGCTTTTCTAAAGTGTTAACTTTTCATACTATCTAGTAAGAAGACGACAACAAACTAATATGTCTTTTGAGGAACAACTTTAGATATTTGTACATGACTTTTCATCATGCATCTAATCAGCGATGATCAACAAAGTTACATACTTTGAGAAGCATATTTAGAGCTTTGCACTTGTCATATAGTGCCATAGTGAAACCTCTAATAATTTCCTCAGCTAGTTATGACTAGTTTTGATCACTATAAATTTGGATCTTCGAACTAAAGTAGCCTATAAGATAGTCATATCTAATGAAATTTATACAAGCAAACACAAAAATAATGAAATACTTGTGGTGTGTCAGACCTAACCGCCAATTAAAAAGACGATTGTGGTACACTTGTGTATGTGTATGACATCGTCTTGTGTTATGTGTATGTGTGGTGTACCTTTGACAACGATGTGTATGTGCACGACAACTGTCACGTTAGTTTGACACCTCAGTTAAGTTGACCGAGTGCATAATGGCTAGTCCCAATAAGATTGTTAGTGTCGTTAAGGCAAGATCTTGGGCTAGCTTTACTAGGGGTATACTTCGTAAGTAAGACTTGTAGATTTCAATTCTTCGAGTTGAGCCTCCTAGCTATGGTAGATAGTCTTGGTGAGTGTAACCTAGATTCTTTAGTGCATAAAGTGGGTGTGACTCGACTTTAGTGTTTGAGTATTATCGGTTCACATGATGGAGTGAGTACGTATTATTATTATTGTGATACACTTGTGTATGTGTATGACATCGTTCATGTGTGATGTGTATATGTGATGTATCTCTGACATCGATGTATGTTGTGTAATGATGTATATGCGCACGACATGCTCCAAAGTGAACGGGGAGAAGATCGCTCCACATATATAAACGTTCGGAGTAAGTCTATGTAACAATCAAGTCTTGAGCTCAACTCCAAATTTAACTATCAAAATACACATTCATATTGTATGTCGATTTAGGGAGACTTTGGTTCTTAAACCTCAATTTTGAATGTTGAGGTGGCTAGAATAAGACAGGTGTTCCATTTCAAACAATTTTTACATACTAGAAACAACTCAACAAAGACTCAAAATTACTTTGGATGTATATTTAAGGAACTATGGATTTTAGTAATCAATGTATAATTAAAAAAACCCATTTCTATATTTTGAGCTTCAAGAGAGCTTAAGTTTCACTATGTGTAATGTCTAAAGTGGATATATGTTTGAAAATTATTTTGCACCATTTGAAAGAGGTTATCAGTAGCTTTCCAACCCTCCACTTTTGAATTTATGTTATAGTTATCGATTTAATATTTTGCATTCTAGATTATAGAGTCCAAACTTTATTGTTTTTGAATTTCATATTTAACATCTATTTTCAAAACTATATATTATCTTTGAAACTGATGAGCTACTTTTTAAAGCAATTTTACCAATTTTAGTTAAAACCTTTTCTCTTCTTTCTTGCTTGTTAGACCTGAATATTATTACCCATGGGTTTTATTCATGAGGTTTTTATCTGAATTTAGTTAAAAACTAACTGTGTCATAAGAAACCATACAGAAATACTAGAATTTACATATAAAATCTGTCAAATTCGGTATAATTATCATCAAAAATAGGTTACTCACATTTTGAGCTTCTCTAGCATGGATAAGACTTTCACCTCCCAAGAAGAATTTTGAGTTAAAAGCGTATCACCAAGCTTTCCGGCTAACGCTAGCGCACCATTTTCTCCTTTGGGCATCCCGTTCGTCGGTCCTCGTCTTATCCAGTATATACACAAAGCGTATACTGGGAGAAAGCACATTCTACAAGTGCAAAACCTGGTAACTACGATGCAAAAGTCTATTCACAGTTATTGCAGGCTGCAAGTGAAAAATATCATCAACTGCAAACTTCTTTATCACCCGTTTCGCTGCAGGACAATGGATAGTGAACGTACTCTCTATAATTGACGGTTCGTACTTTCTATAATTGACGGGTTGCACTTACGAAGACATTATACACGTGCACGATATCTCATCAATTTCACTTGTACAGTGGGATGTGACCGTATTCTAATCGTAAGAAGAAACCTCTACAAATGTCCGAAGTGATAGACTTATCCGATTCTGCATTTATCCACTATCGCGTACGCTGGATAACTGCACTTCGACCGGTATACCGTCGACTGTATGTGCCTTTGCTCCTAGGGCACAGAGGTTGCGTAGATTGGAGCTCTTAGCTTCCCTTCAAATACAATGTGCGTCGAAATACCAGATCACATGCCAGAGGAGCATCGAACATCACCTGACGACGGACAACTCACCTCGACCTAAACAAGGCATTCCAGTGTGTCAGTATCCCATTTTGTCCTTTGTCTTAAATCCTCCACGTTTATGCAATCCAAACGTTTTGTGATCCAAAGCAAGGATGGCAATTTGGTAAGGATAGTGACGGTCGAGTTAGCTGAAGATAAACGGCACAAAATTTGCATAGTCAACAGCAACTCCCCAGAATTCAGGCATCCAGTCGCTGGCGCTAAACTCTTGCATGGAGGTGTTCCAGGGTATAGAGTAGTTTCTCCCCGTGAGGAAACAGGCACCTGTACGGTTTGGTTGGCCTGCCTGAGTGAGTAGTGTCGGTAAAGAGCATCAGGCTGAAACATCAACACAGTGATGACTCCGCTTTCCTTCTCTAAGCTACAAGGTAACAGATTCTTCGTTTACGGCGATTCTGCTCAATCAACCGATTTTCTTACTTCAAGGCATCGAATCTGTTTATCCTCACAGGTAGAAAGTCCTCAGCGCTCAGATAATGGCCGCCCCAAAGAAACCTTGCTCTTATACTGGTATCAAATTGGTTTATTGGGTAAACCAGGTTCCTTGTTCCCAGGCATCCCTACTGCGCACCGAGGATTGAGTGGAGGGGAGACGATGGAAACGTCAGTCTACCTATTACGAAAGCGAAACTCAGGACATCAGACATACATCTGATGTCCACTCTATAAGATGACGATACATTCGAAGCAGACTAAACTGATGCTCAAGCTCAACTGAAGTTGGTCGATCTGAACACTGTCGCGTTTGAACGAGCGATACAACTGAAATCTAGAACGACTGCGGCAAAGGAGACAAGCATTTTACTTCGAACTTAAATCCGATACCAGTCGAGCTGAAGCGCGCATTAATCTCCTCATCTAGACAAGATTTTGTCATGTTCCTCCCGGACTACGCACCTAGACTCACAAGGGAGCCGCGAAAGACCCACCAATCTACACACCCTTCTGCCTGAGTTCTGGTTAGCGAGGACGCGGGAAGGATGTAAAAGCAGCCGCAAGACCAATTCCGAACTGATGATGATCCTGAAACCTACAGGAAACATGGATTCAAATAATGAGAACTCACCTTTATATTTCTTTCCTGCGTAAACTCTGTAAGAGTGATGAGCAACTCCTTCAGCAATCACTATCAACACTGCACCTTCAAATTCTCAACCTAGTCGATTCTAGTCACTTTCCCTTCTTCTCTTCTTGCCATTGCTGGTCATCGATATAGAACAAGGTTTGGATCCTGTACTAGAGTCATCCTCGGGATCTTCTTCGTCGTCTGTCTCCTCCTCCGTGGAAGTGTCCGTTGTGTAATCAGGCTCGTCCAAGCCTTCTAATAAATTGTTAGTGTCTACCTTCTCAAACCCAAGTGGACAAACTTGTACGTGATACTCCACAACCTCGGCGTCAGCAAACCAGTCCGTTCTTACAATCCACTCCCGCATTTTCTCAAACCTGCTCTTGATTGATCTGCCTTTTTCTGTAACTAGCTGCAGGGGGCAATACAATAGTAGACGCAGACTTTCTCAATCAGTACTGGATATACAAACTCGAAACAATTTGCCACAAGACCTAAACTAAACTGAAAGAACGGTTTGGCGCGACCTGATAACAACCAACCCATGAACACGCTTCACATGTTCATGTCAAACTCTTCTTGTCGAGCTGTCTGCTGCGTTAGATTAGGGATTAGATCCCGGCATTCTTGCTTGGCAAGTGCGACCATGAACTGCTCGGATGAATACCAAACCGCCTCAAAACATGCTCAAAACGTTGTGAGTTTCAGTGTAGAGCCCATCTCCGATCCAAATATGCCGGAAACTGGAGAAAGAAAATTGCACTGATGATGATTTACTCTCCTTCTCTCGGGCTAAGGTGGCGCTAAGGTGATCACAGTACGTTCGCGCAAGAACGTTTCATGATCACTGGCTACTTAAACTCTTTGGTATGAGCCGACTGGGGAACAAAGTTTAGATAAACATGACATACACGAAGCCTCGACGGAAAGCAGATTTTAGACAGATGAAGCAGATCCCCTTTCATGATTTGGAAGAAAATTTCATGGAATGAGACCTATTTGACCTACCTGCCTCAGGAGATAACTAAATTTATTGCAAATTCCACAAACTGAAGAACGTTACCGTGCGAAGCTCGGCAATTGTATCCCCTGTCTGCCTTTCCATGTATGCAAGCTGCCTGCGAATAGCTACGGCATATGCTTGATCTTCAGATAAGTAAGCGCTGTCACTGATGTGTTCCTCCAGCCGAGCGGAATGGGAGCCATCGGCGGGAAAACCAGATGTTCGGTTCACCACGTACACCTTTTCGAATTCTGCGGACATGGGGGACACCCCAGTCATAAGGTGAGGCATAGGCATGGATCGGCCTGCTGAAATCTGGCCCCGTCTGCACCTCGACTTCTCTGCTTTCCGCCTTACCAAACACGCAACACAGAGGGCATATGCACCCAGATACGAAACACGCATATGAACCGTTCAGTGCCAAGAATGATAAGACTCCGCAAATCTTCAATCTGCCTCTTGGAGGCAATTTGAAGGCTCAAGGCGCAAAACGCAACAAAAGAACGATGAACTTCGTACAATGGGCCGTAGGACATGGTAGTCTGGTAATTAGTCGATAGCAGGCACAGAACCACAGTTGGATTTTCTCCGAAGAGAAACACACTCCATTTGACATCGAAATGAAAGAGCCAGAACGACCGACTTGCACAATTTTCCACTGGCAGAAAAGCAACTGACTTCAGTACACATGAAACGGGTTGCGCTTCACAGGAAGAAGAGTGAAAACTAGTGTTCGGCATTATACCTTTGTCTACGCCTGCAATCAGTGGACCATCGCCACCCAATCACAAAAACCAGTCATGGTCCCCAAAAGCTTCGAGACCACCTCAGCCTAGCCCGGCCCTCCCCCACCCTGCCCGGCACAAAGCGAGTGGCAGTCGACAAGAGGAAATATACACAGATGCTAGAGAAATCTGGGCAAGCGAAACCAGAATCTGGACTGGATTCCCAACACCTCCCCTCTGTTTCAGAAGGAATGCACCTAAAGCCGATCCGAACAGCTACGATACGCATTAAAGAATAGCACAACAGCTTCCGCGGTGCACACCTCCGATCCGGTGTCCGTGAGCACAGAGAAAAGTGCATGTACAAGTGTTGCCATAGCCACCATTCCTCCTGCTGCTGCTGCCAGATCGGTCCTCCTCGCTCCTCGGGCCTGTCTGTTCTAAGCATTCGGGTCGAAGATGCTCTCCGCCTTCTTGTTCGCTGGTCGTCCAGTCGGCATTCCCTCTTGCCCTAAGCGCCGGTCGCTTCGGTCACGACCCTACTTCCCGCATCCCGACTCCCGAGGTCCCCTATTCCTACAAGCTGCAACCGCCGCCAGCAGGTCCCCGGGAGACAGCAACCGACAAGGCGCTATTGTTGTTGTTACCTTAGCTTGAGTTATATTCATCAGCTCTACCCTGCCAAGTCATCTTTTCCAACTCACCCTCTTTGTGACATTCCAAACGTTCCCATGACGGAGTAGCAACTAGAGTCGTAGATTGAAATCCACGGCTGCTGTTTACTTTGTTTTGCAGCATTCTCGTGGTGGTTAATGCAATCATCATATGCAACCCTCGCAGACAGACCACTAATTTCTGTGGCATCCTTCAAAGCCGCCGTCAGATCTAAGATTTTGAGCTAATCAGATCTGTTCCAACTGCGAGTTATGATCCTTCAGCTACAAATGAAGTACATACGCCACGTCAGATCATAGGTGGGCAGGTTGGTTGCTTGCATGTGCTTCTCAAGCATCCGTTTCTTTGGGACAAATTGTGGTTGTGTTTCCCAGTTCCAACGCTAATCTACGAGAAAATGTGAGACTTAAGACCACGAACTATTAGTGCCACTCAAACCTTTTCTCATGCCGAAATTTACAGGGTTCAGATTAGAAGACGTAAGTCTAAACTGTCTAGCATTGTTAGGGATTACATAATGTTGGTAATAATTAGATTCAAAGTTTTTTCAACTGCGTTCAGGAGAAGTTGTTTACGTGTATACAATCCTAAATCCAGTGACTTATGTATCCAATACCTATATCCAGTGATTTTAGTACCATCTCCAGAGATGGTACGTAAACTTTACAGTAGAAACATTCAAAGTTTTATGGAAGTTTATGGGAGTATGGGAGTTTCGTAAAAACTAGGTTTGAGTGGTCCTGGAGGTTCCTTCTAAGTCAACTACAATAGTATTCAACCGTTGCCCCATGCAATACTTGGGAAATTCTTTCGTGAAAATTGATAACTTTTTAGTTATCGTGAAAAGATGAAAAAATGGTATGTAGCGTCTGTACGGTCCGTCTTTGTTGATAAAAAAACAAAGTGGAACACGATGAGTAGACTTGGTTACATATAGATGCATATTATAATAGTTGGAAGTCAATTCATACTGTCACGGATGATAGTACAACAAGATGATGAACGATGTGATCTGTGTGTTAGTGAGAAGACTGACCGCAGTAGGTTAAGTGAGACCTAAGTGAGAGGTGAAGTTTCGGTGCATCCAGTTCTGGAAAGAACTAAATAGTTGCTGATCTAGATGGAGGTAATGACAATGTGTAAAGAAACACACCTCAAAAGTAGAGAATTAATTCACTATAGCTCCCACTTTCGTAACTTAGTTAAAAGAGATATCACCATTCATAATTAGCTTTAGAAGCAGATTTACTGTATGTAGTTTCTATAAATTCTTTAAACAGGTTCCTATAAATCCTATTTTATATTTGTAGAGAAAAATGAACCTCCTAGCAACCTTTATCATGCCACGTGTCCCCTCGCTTTCATCATGAGGTTGGGACTTACCAGTCTTCTAGGCTTCTTGATTTCCACTGTTACTGCTATTCGGTACCATAGCTATACGTAGACTGTGAAAAGCAGGAAGGAAAGGGGGAACTTTTTGTCATGTAACGGATGGATGGAGGCGTTGTGAAAACAGGAAAAATAAAAGAAGAAATGTAGCGAACTGAAGGATGGAGGAGATGTGAAAATTGGAAAAGAAGAAAAAAAAATAGGAACACACGGAAGGAGTCCTTGCAAAAGCTGAAAAACAGATAGGAACACACGGACGGAGTCCTTGCAAAATTATTATTTTTTTAAGTAACGAGAACGCATGGATAGATTTTTTGTGAAAAGAAGAGAAAAGAAGTAGATAGATTCGAGAAAATCGCTAACGCATAGCTCCTCAATTACATTACAAGTAGCTACGCTTGTAATATAATAGAGATGTCTCGGTACTTGTAACCTCATGTGCGTGATTTTAATCTAATGCTCCGGGTACTTCACCCGTGTTCATCACAAACAAAAAGTAGTGTTTATAATATCAATTAAATAGATTAAAAACAACAAGAAAAATAGTTTTTATAATTACAGTTACAAATTATTACATTGTTGTTTTGCGCATGCGTATCGCAATAGTTCATATATGAGAATAGTTATTCCAACCACCATGATGTGAATTTTCTTTATATGACATATGAGTTGGATTATTACAAATTTTTATTTTGTATAGCATCGTTAAGCGAACAAGTGACATCTATAGTCATATGTAGTATTTCTATGATAATAGGTTCTCTCAAAGTATTATTTATTGTATTTAAACATGATTTAGAACTGGGAGTCCACAAGAATATTTTAAGAGGAGTTGTCGAAAGCAAATAACCTCATCGGACATTCCCATCAAGTCAAGAGGTATTTCGAATTTCTATTTTTTTCAAGAATTAAGTTTTTTGGAAGTAAAAATAATATCGTTAATGCAGAAAATTACTAATGTTTATTCCTTATGTAAAAAAATAATTTTTGAAGTAAAAACTATGATTTCAAAACAAAAAGTAGTTTGAGTAAACCATTATTTCTACTTTAAAACTCATAACAAATTTAGAATAGTCCATTTTGGTTCAGCGTTTAATTTTAAATTACAGTTTTTTAGAAAATTAATAAGTAATACCTGGAATATAAGATATATAAGAGAAATAAAGCATTTGGAGTTCAAATTTTTTCTATTTGTTGTGTCTAGAGGTGGATCTGTCTTTTGGTGGATGAGAACTTATCTTGTTGAGCAGTAAGTGATCTATAGTCAGAGTATAATCTCTATGAGAGACTTCAGCCGTTGTGGATGAGCTAGTTGGCTCTTGTTTTCTTGTTCAATCCCTACCTCTACCCGCAATCGACCATAGTCAGAAGGCTCGCCTTTCTTGAGAATGACTCTCCTTGACAACGGACCAAACAAGATAAAGATAAGTGGTGCATGAACTCTAATGTGCGATTGTAGTTTGCATGTTAGCGTTGTGAGTTTTCACGACCTACTGAGCAAGAGCTTCCACTGACGCAATAAGACGGTAGGTGCGTGAAAACACCTCACTCTATCAAGTACCAAATCTCATTGTGGAATGTCAAAGATTGTGGTGGTTGATCATTTAAGCGATACTTTTGGGAGGTGACCGAATCTAGAAAAGGTAGATGCTATAGCAAAAAAAGTAGATTGTACTAATATCATTGAGGTTCGATGGTTCTTAAGAGATTGTGTGTTCTTTCGTGTGAATATTCCTCATTATGCACATGTGCCGAGTCTTTGTATGTACTTTTGAGGACGAGGAAGAGGTTTACTTGGAGGAAAGAACATCATGCGATGATGGAGCGACTGAAGAAGATTTTTAATTCTCCACTTGTACTAATGAGACTTAACTATGAGAGCGAGAGATATTAACTGTGATATTAATTGTTGATAGAGTCCAAAGACGATTGGATGGACAACTGATCAAGAAGATGCACATGGTGTGTAGTTCGTTTCTAGGTTTGGAGCTAGAATCTAGACAGATAGACAACATAACTATCCTCAAGTGAAATGTGAGTTATAAGGAGCTATTAATGCTATGAATGTAGATCGAGAGTTCTTGATTGGAGCTCGTGTGGTCTTAGAAATAGAATGTTTATCTTAGCTAGTATGATAGCAAATTATAATACATCAGATAGCTTACATCTAGAGTGTGAACCATGAGTTGAAATACATAGTCGTGAAAGATAATACAATTTTATACATGTTATATAAGATTCATTATGTAGATGAAGATGAGATGATTACAGAAGTTGTGGATGAAGAAAGGAGAGACGTTTGGTGCCAAGTTGGTCAGAGAACTTCAGACTTGGAACCACTAACATTCAAAGAAAAATTCTATAGGAGAAAGTACGCGATATGAGGTTTTATCTAAGTTCTTAGGACAGACGAGAGAGGATTGGAGTGATGTAAAATTCAAAGAGATCAGAAGGAAGACGTACGATTATCTTCTAAGTGAAGATTATCTACGGAAACTGCTGAAGAGAAGAGATGGAACACTTGCAAGAGTCGTGGATGATCAACCGACGAAGCTGAATCTTTTTAAGGAGTTTCATGACATCTTGTGGACTAGACATCGTGGAGTTTAGACAAGTTATACAAGATGAAAGAGAGATGTTGATGAAAAGGATTGTATCAAGATGTGGTGAATTTTGTTGGGTCGTGTCTGCACTATCAATTTTACTCTAAGATCTGTTACGGAGATGAGCTTGTACTTACATATCCACCAAGTATTCATATTTGGTGGATCTTTGTGATAATATCGTCGAGACTAAAAGAGATGCGCTACTTAGTGTTGGCTCGGAAGAATCTCTCCAACTTTGTGGAAGGACGAGCATTGCGGACGAAGACTACAAAAAATATATGTAGATTCGTGTTTGAAGATATCACATGTCGTTATGGATCTATTGAAAGATTATGAGCAAATATGGGTGAGTTGAGAGATATAGAAGTGAAAGAAATCTTTGTTCATTATGGAGTAAAGCTTCAACTTATTACGACTATAAATCCAGAAAGGATTGATAAAAGTGAATGAGGATAACTTTCTATTATTCATACTTTAGTGAAAACATGTGAGGTTAAGCTCAGAGAATGGTCAATACTACTTTCATTGTTTTGTGGACTAATAGAAGTACACATTTTATCACAACTAGTTACATGTCAATTGAGTTTATGCTGAGACAGAAGTCAATCATGGCCGGACTTCCAGCCGTATCAGATCGATTGGAGGAGATGGGTATGGCTTTCTTAATGCAGAATTGAGGCGTCATATCTTCGGAGCTGGTGCAGGAGATTCTCGTCTGCAGAGGACACCCTTTAGACGATCTTCGGAGAAGACCGCAAAACTAGACTCTGTCACATTAGAGTTTTTCACTGGGTATTGACAATGCAGGACGACCGAGAGATCTTTTTTACGACAACACTTGCAAGTCATCTTCGGAGGAGGTGATGAAGTATAGCGAACTGTTCTCCTTGATGCTGATAGGGTCGAACGGCTTCAAGGTGCATAGTTACATCGAATCGTTTTGAGGAGATGTCGTCACTGTCTTGAACACGATCTTCAAGTCGTATCGGACTTCGTACCTGAAGACTGGCAAATACACTTCATCGAGCAGATCTTCGCAGAGAAGAAGACATATTGGACGAAGATCTTTCGTGATCATGTACAGAAGCTGTATAGTACCTTTGACGATGACGGAGCAATGTACTTCGCAGCATTCGCAGTAGTCTTCTACCGGAGGATGAAGTTACTAACTTCGGCAGAAGAAGAGAAGTACGGACAGAGGACCACGTCCTAAGATGAATTGTTGGTGGAACCGACTCCTCAACGAGAGGAGATGGTAACTCCTGTAACTTCGGCGGGATCTAGTACCAAGGCGAAGAGGAAGATGACTAATGAAGGAATGTCAGGTGGCGTAACTTCGAGGAAGAAGAAGAAGACAAGGAGAACAACGGTAGAGACATCGGACGAAGGAGCCGAAGTATTTCAGACGTCCATGAAGTCGTCCTCAGTCGAGATCATTGGAGCGATAGATCTAGGAAGAAGTCGAGGTAATACGGACAAAGAAGAGTTTGTTCTAAGGAGAGTACCTTCGGAGGCGACACTTCGAGAAACTCCTCAAGAAGACTTCAGACTTCGCGAAGCGACGACTTGAGCACCAAGAGATCTGAGTATCAGAAGAGAGTAGAGGATGTTTGAGCGGACCTTGGATTTCTTAGTGATATCGCGTTATCAATCCTGGCGCAATTAGACATGCAACATCATATTTATGAAAACGAGACGAAGGTACCCTTGTCGTTAACCGATCTTGTCAGTGCACTACACTTCGGTAAGCAAGGATGGCTCACGGAGAAGGACAGATTGATGACGAAGTTGAGAGCCTCTCAGGAAGAGTTGAAGCAGATGAAAGTGGAGCACGATGCTTTGGAACAGATGAAGTCCGAAGAGCAAGCGAAGGCTTCACAGGAGATGCAGGACTTACAGGCTAAACTCAACTTGATGACTTCACGTTTCCAAGATATGAAGTCGGAGAGAAACACATTGTAGGAACTGCTAGCGACTAAGGACGAGGAACTCGAGAAGACTTCTCAAGTGAAGGTGGCTTCTGAAGCGAAGACAGAAGAACTTCGGGGAAAGATGGATGAGGTTACGACTACGTACTTTGCCAGCGGGCTCGACTCAACAGAAAAGGAGCTTCTTCAACGACTTCGGGTATAGTTGACAACTGCACCAGATCCTTCGGCTAAGAGTAGGATAGTTAGAGTAACTGAGAGGATAGTCCGTGAGATTCGTGAGCTTAAGGAGATGGTTAAGTTATCGTTATGGAGTATAGGACATACTTTACAATTAGGTAGAGTTGAGGCTTCGGTTTGACCAAGTGTGAGGACGTGATCATACGGTCTAGATGTAATCTTTTTTTGTAAGAAATGAGATCCGTAATCTTCGGACGAAAGAGTATATAAGCGATGCGATTCTCATACATTATACATTTTTCATGTTTTCAGTCTTTGTTAGTTAATTTCGTACACAAGATTATGGAGTAAGAGCGTGAATGCTTTGGACGAAGACAATTTTCTACGAAGGTCGTAGTTTGCTGTCGCAGGAGTAAATCTAATTGAAGCAGATTTCCGAAGTCTGACTTCGGTGAAGAGAGTCTTCGTAGCATTTGGAAGAAGGATATTACGAAGATCTGAGAATAAAATCAGTTACTATGAAGTGAAAGAGATAAGTTAAATTGTAAGGAGAGTTTGGAAGATGGTTGCTTTTTTTTGAAGACGACTTCTTGAAATAAGTGGTGGGTCTTTAAGATTGAGGATTTAGTTGGAACAACACTTCTTAGGAAGAGTATGGGCTTATTCTTTGAGCTTTGATGTGAAGTCTATGTTCTTTTGTCTTTTCAGAAGAAGACTAGTAACATTTCAGCAGTATTTTGTAATCTTCATTCATTCATATATCTATCTTCTCGAATCTTTTGTCTGTATTGTTGGAAGGTCTCTGATAAAAAACTATTTCATTGTTGTTTGTATTCAATTTGTCTGGTTGTGCTTGGTTTGGTTTCATATCAAACTTAAACTCTTATCCGGATATTATTTTATTCCGTGAGAATAACAAAAACTACCAAAATTATCATTGTGACATTGTTGTACTGTAATTTGTGTAATTGTTAACTGTATCTTCGTGAGAACGATCTTTAATTTATTAATTTTTGATACATTTTGTTTCTCTGGGTTGTTACACGAGACGTCTTTGTTGACACGTGCACTAATGGAGTCACTTGGTGTGGATACTAGAGAGAGATTATCGTCAGATTTCAAAATGGACTTTATGCTAGAGAACTAACTCTTCTTCGAGGTGTCAAGATAATTACTACGAATTTGATGTGTGACTCTTTGAGTCTTCATATAATGAAATGACATCAAAGATATTCCAAGTCGGTACTAATTTTATAGAAAAATATAGATTTGAAGAGACACTTACGACATTTCTAAATTAAAAACGATTAGAGAACGACAACGATTATAACTTGAGCTCTAGATGTCAGAATGAGGTGATTCCAATGGTCAAAGATAACCATGGTAAATTATCTCGAGTGGAAGTGTCAAACATTGATTATACGATCAGTCGACAACTTTATATACATATATATTTATGATTACATGTTAATTAATGTTGTTGACACGTATGAAAATATTACGTGTTGAACTTTACTGGGATATAGTTTTCTATTGCCACTTGTCTAAAACATTTTATATCTGTTAGGTGATGATAGAAGTCACATGGAGAGAAAGAAACCTCTAACGTGTCGTGCGCATACACATCGCTACACAACATACATCGCTGTCAGAGGTACACCACACATACACATAACACAGAGACGATGTCATACACATACACAAGTGTACCACAATAATCTGAATAGAGAAATTACCATCTCCAACACTACAACAAAGATTACTCACAAACGGTCAAGCCAAACCCACTCTAAACACGAAGAGAATCTGGGTTACACTCAACTAGACTATCCACCATAGCCTGGAGCTTGAAGGCTCAACTCGAAGGACTAAGGCCTCCAAGCCCTACCTGCGAAGTATACCCCTAGTGGAATGTTCCACCAACTCGTCCTAACGGCACTAACGACCTTACCGGGATGCGCCACTTCGCACTCAGTCAACCTAGCCGAGGTGCCAAACTGACGTGACAGCTGTCGTGCGTATACACATCGCTACACAACATACATCGCTGTCAGAGGTACACCACACATACACATAACACAGAGACGATGTCATACACATACACAAGTGTACCACAATCGCCCCCCTAACTGGCGGTTAGGTCCTTCTAACTCCAGATAGCTCCATATCCCAACTACGTGATATACACCTTCATGGGTTTAAGGATCAGGAGGCGGGGTGCTACATCGTCCCATCGTTAGTCGCCTGTCTGCAATCCATACCACGCAAAGATCTAATCGGCTATCCATGCTATATACATCAAGGACAAACCCACCGTCCAGTAGGAACGACACTGAGAGGTGAAGTCAAACATGACATGTGCCAACCTCTCGAACAACCATCACACACCAACATTTGGGCTGCTCCACCAGCAGACCCACACAACATACACCTCAAGCTCGTGCGTACAACTGCTAAGCTTGGGTCAACGATACCATCAATGTTGGGAAGATGACTTAGCACGCAATTACGCACATGATCCTTCCACACAACACCATCACGGCCTTCTAACATGAGTACTCCAGAAGGTAACACCTCCCGCACTCGTAAAATAGTGCGCCCTGCGATCACATCCAACGTCGTCGATGCGGTCTGCTGTAGATAGATACAATCGCCAGGATGAAACTGCGAATCGACGGTCGAGAATCTCCTCCTCGGATAGTCGCATATCGCAACGTGTCTATATGCTGAGCAATCGCTAGGTTCTCAAAAGCCATAGGCATAACTCTCCAAAATATCTCTGCTCGTTGAGAACATGCTCTCATCCACATATCCGGATCATCAAGGTCCAGCACCTCAGCAGAATCACGACGAATGGCCGAAGGTAGATCTAGATCTCAGCCATACAATAGAAAATACGTTGAGAAGGAAGCCAAAGACGCTTGTCGGCTGAAACGGTAGCCCATAGCCAACCATGGTAACTGCACATCCCAATCTCTCAAGTGGCCCTTCTGCAAGCCATACTTGCGCAATCCTCTCTTCACCGTCTGAACTACCCTCTCCGCCAAACCATCCGTCTCAGGATGATCTCGAGATGTCGTCCGATGATCAATCAACGCCTGATCACACAAGACCTGAAACTCACCAAGGAACTCTATATCTTGGTCTGTCTACACTTCAGCTGGTGTTCCAAAACGACTCAGCACTCGATCTAAGAACGCGTACACCGTCCTTTACTCGTCTTGTCTGGTAATGCCACCAACTCAATCCACTTGGAGAAGTGCTCCACCATCACCAACACATACCGGTGATAACGTACGGTCAACGGTAAGAGTCCCGCAAAATCCAAACTCCAACGGTAACCCAACCCCATAATCGATAAGGGGTGTAACTGTGGAGTAGGAGCATTAAACGATGCTCTAACTCGATCACAAACCACACATCGTGCGACAAACTGTTGCACATCGACGTGCATACTACGCCACCAATACTGTCCTTGGAGTAAGCTATGCGTACGCTTCACTCCAAAATGTCCCAACTCCTCATGGGCATGTCGTACTAACTGTGTCCTCTGGGATGGATGTGACACTATCCGTATCCTCCCATCATCCCACACTCGAAGTACATGTCGTCCTTCTCGTCTAAATCTCTTCGCTCGTTGAAGGACACGATCTCGCTCCTTGGCACTTACTGTGCCTACTACCACACCAGTACGTAGATACTCCATCACGGTCACATCATCATGGATATCTCGCTGGTCTGGAACACCATCTCCACCCTCAAGATCTGGAGAATCATCATCTACTCTCTGATCAGAGAAAGATACGACTTGGCCCTCCATACTAGAGTTCATGGCCAACACACAAAGAAAGGCAGATGCATGCCACCCTGGCACTATCTCCTCATCAATCTCGTCGTGCCATCGAGCCCCAGTCTGATCCTGCTGACTCGTGCACGAGTTGCGATTCAACCCATCGGCATCTAGGTTTGCAACTCCAGGTCTATGTACTACTTGGAAGTCATACTCTTGTAAGATCAGAGCCCATCGTGCAAGCTTCCCTGTAAGCTTATCGAACTTCATCAACCACTTGAGCGGCTAGTGATCAGTGATGAGAGTAAAGGGGTTCCCAAACAGATAACATCGAAAGTGTGCAACAGTCCACACTGCCGCCAAACACTCTTCCTCATACGAACTATATCTCGCCTCCGCTGAATTGTTGGAGCGACTGGCATACGCCACCACGAACTCCTTTTTCTCATCATCATGCTGAGTCAGCACTGCTCCAAGTCCCAACATACTCCAATCGGTGTGCAGTTGGAAAAGACGCCCCCTAACGGGTCTCCTCAAGATGAGAGCAGATGTCAACCTATCCTTGAGCTCTACAAAAGCTCGCTCTTGCTCATCTCCCCACTGCCACTCTTGGTCCACCTTCATCAGCTTGGTCAACGGCTTCGCAATTGCATAAATCTCTTCACGTATAGACGATAAAAATTCATCAAACCAACAAATGCTCGAACTCGACTCACATCTGTGGGACGTGGGATACGTGCAATAACCTCAACCTTCGTCTGTTGAACACCCAATCCACCTGGATAGATGATGTGGTCCAGATACTCTACCAACTCTTGGAAGAACTTACACTTCTCAGGGTGTAACTTCAATCCATGAGCTCTCAACCGCTCGAACACATCCTGTAAGTGTCTCTCTTGCTCCTCCACTGTAGCACTATAGACTAAGATGTCGTCAGTATAACATCTGACAAAATCCAATCCTGCTAAGATTCTGTCCATCACTCTTTGGAACTTAGCAGAGACGTTCTTCAACCCAAATGATAAGAACTGTCATTGATACAAACAATCCTTTCCGTGAGAGTCAATTCCTCAGAATGCTGTCTTGGACTTATCTTCTTCTCTTAGTGGCAACTGATGATACCCTGCCCGAAGATCCAAAGTACTGAAGACCTTCACATACCCCACTGTATCAAAGATCTCCTCAGGTGTCGGCATGGCATACTTATCGGACTTCGTCTGTCGATTGATAGGACGGTAGTCCCCACACATTCGTCTATTCGTGTAGTTGTCATACATATCTTTCTTGGCTGGCATAATTGTAGCAGATGCATACTCTTCATACGACATCTCAATCAATCCAACCTCCAACAAGTCTTGAGTCCTGCTCTGGATCAAGGCTCTCTCCATGTCACTGTATCTGTAAGGACGTCGAAAGATAGACGTGTCATTAGCCAAGTCGATCCGTATACCAGGTCCCATTCAAGGTACCCAAATCCTTCATACTGAAGGCAAAACAATTCTTATAGCTCTTCAGGAATCTTTGGACTCTTCGTCTCTCCTCTCCTACAAGCTTGGGTCCAATCTCCGGCTCCCAAGTATCCTCTGTCATCATGCTAGAGGTAGAGGACGAAGTCGTTGACTGCTATCTTGCAGCCTCTGCTCACCACCAACAACCTCCACCGCTACTGTGCGAAAAACTTCTGCAGTTCTAGCTACAAGCTCCACACTCTCTCCTACGACATCCCATGATGTCCAAGGATGACGAACTCCACGTGCCTCGCCCTCAGCCTTTGTCTCCACCGACTCGGTAGGCAAAGAGCTCAAGAGTGCTTGAGCAGTAATACCCGTCGATCGCATCCGACGCTGCTCAGCCAATCCAAGACTAACAATCCATGTCAAGCAATTCAAGTCCATTGCTTGACCCAATACTTGACGACGTGAAGCCTCCGACACCGAAGCTACTGCCGTCGTACTCGTAGCGAAACCCATCGCTCGCTCTCTCTCATCGACATTGGGCTCCACCAACTGCCATAATTGAGCATCTCACACAAGCCCAAGTCCTCCATCTCTGTAAGCATGTGACGCTGGAAAGCTTACTAAAGTGGATAGCTACCATGGGCCGTCCCACTAGGTTCACCACTACCATGGGTGACCTATCGACGACTCTCACTACTTGAGATTGTCGTCCTGCATCCAAGATGCTATCAACCGTGAGATGCGCTGGTCGTCTCACTCCATCGTGTGCGCGCTTAAGCACCTCTCTCGATAATAAGTTCGTCCACCACAACCGTGGACGATGTGCACGAGATCCTACTCTCACTGCATCCAACAACACTGCTGGTCCAACCCAAGACTGCACTTGATGCACACTCGTCATCATCTGTGTACGAGCATCACCCAACAAAGGAATGTTCTCCAAGATGTACGCTGGAGAATCCACCTGATGCATCTGGAGATGTCGTAAGATCCGTAACATCTCTCAGAACATCCTAGATCGTGGGTCATGTAAACCCTGACCTCTCCCAGCACACGTGTGACCTTGACATGGCCCTCCGGCTATCACCAAGTGAAATGGTGCCAACAAACGTAAGATCATGCGTCCTCAGCAGTGAAATATCTGACGGTAATGCTTGCTGGTATCCTCTAACAGCTGATATGGACAACAACTCAAGATATCTCTGCACCAAACGTGTCACATGTCGCAATGAGATGCGTCTCGCAATCTGATCTCTCTCCACATACAAGCATCGCTGTACTTGTATGCCTGCCTGCAATACCGCAGCCAAACTTGTGCTGATCCTTCCAAACAGCTCCAGCACACATACACCCTCCTTTGGATACTGCCACACAATGAGAGTCGTATCCAACGGTGATAAGATCACAGGGCCAGTAGCAGGAACACCCCTTTGTTCCTCTACTGGTGGTACAAAGGCTTCACTCCAAGCCTGTTGCACCAACTGATCAGCATACTGCTGCAACTCTCCACTCGAACTCTAGAGTGGAACATCCAAGACAGATGGTACTAACGTTGTCGCGCTACTTGGCGGCTACATGCTTGACTTCTACTCCGACGCTTAGGTTTAGTAGTTCTAGAAGTTAGCTCATATTATTTCTAGTCCTTTATGTATATGTTTGACACCTTTGCATACGGTGTTAATACTATTTTGAGTCCTAGTAGGCTGATAGTATGCTAGTTATCTTGTTCAAGCATTTGTGCGCTTGTGCAAGTGACTTCTTATTTGTCTATGACGTTCAATGTACATAACTTAGGGTTTCCATGCTGATAGGGGTTTGAGCTCATGGGTTGTACTTACTTGTCGCCCATGCACGATTTCTAGCTGATTTAAGTTATTTTTCGAGGCTGCGTGTCGTTTTAGGTAGTTTAAGTTTTACGTTGGCACTCTAGGGAGCTTGACGTGGTAGCCTATGAGTAAAACTAAGTTGCCACGTGGTTTAGGGTACTAAAGGACAACCAAGTGGAGCTATGAACTCCCATTGGTCTATTTTTATCTTTTGTTAAACTCTAAATTTAGAAACAGAGCTCTAGAGTAGAGTTCAAGCATTTGGTGAGGGATCTTCGAAATCGGAGAGCACAGGGAGAGAGGTCTCGTCATGCCAAGCACTTCCAGTGAAAATTTTGATCGATTTGAGTCAATAAAGACGGAGTTATGAGCAATTGAAGTTCGGATTGTGCTAGAATTGAATCATTTTGGTTGGATTTAGGGTTTTCAGTGTCACTCGCAGCAGATTTGAGGAAATTGCTTCAAAACTTCGAGGTTGTGTTCTCCGCCAGCAGGGCTACGATTTCACAAAAAGTTTCATATCGATTGAGCAACTGAGTAATTCAGGGCAGCCGCTGAAGCTGAGGGGGTCTGAAAAGCTCTTAATCTAGAGCAGCGACTTCAGAGGAGGAGATCTACAGTTCTGTGTACATTCAGGAGTCCCAACTTCACAGGGATGTTCAGCACCCTGTAGACTGCAAATCCTGTAAGAAACTTCGAAATTGATCGAGCCAAACTCCTGTTATAGGTTGAAATAGCCAGCTAGGTACCAGAAATTGCCGTAGTTTTCTTGCTCAAAACTTTTCTGTTCATATCTCCGTGTCAGAATTTGATCTCAGGCTGAAATTTCGTCTGTGAGTTCAGTAGTACCTCATTTGCATGTAGGAGAAGTTTAGAGGTCTAAACCTTCATAGTTTTCCTCTCCGTGAGTGTCAAAGTTCACCGCCGAATCCTATTACTGCCAGCTAGACCTGAATTTCGCCTTCTGGGTATATTACTAGATCTTACACATCTGTGTGAGTGTTTATAGCCCTATTGTGACCTGAAAGCCAACCTCTTGAGTGAACAACCACAGCCAGAAGCCCGGCGTTTTCCTAAGTAGACGGATTACACTCCGACATACTCTCTTTTTGGTGAACTCGACGTGAAACACCTAGGGTGGGAGTTTTCTTAAGAGTGTTACAGGATCAGATATCATGGCCAACCAAGGATCATCAAGTGGAGGTGCTGCTGCTGCTCAGCAACCTATTCAGTTTGATGCTGCTACGATGAAGATGTTCCAGGCTTTTTCCATGTTCATGCAGCAGCAGCAGAGCACAGAGAGGAAGGAGGTGTTAGCAACCAAGGCGTTGCAATCAGTGGTGCACCAGATGGATCAGTTCAAGGGTACAGATATTTCCAAGTATGTGCGATACTATGCTAGGGAGATGGAGGTGAACAAGGTGCCTGAGAAGGAGATGGTGGAGAACTTTGAGCTTGCTGTTGTCCCTGAGATTCGTGGGCGTGTGAAGGAGCTCAAGCAGCAGTAAGGACAGAGTTGGGAGAGCTTTATGCGAGCTTTGAAGGAGGAGTACTACACTGAAGATTCAGAGAGGGTGACCAAGAGAACGTTCTTGGAGTGGGTGGTTAAGCCCAACAAAGGTTTGTCTGTAAATGAGTTGTTAAGGGAATTTGATCGTCAGTATGCTCAGCTTTCTAGGACAGAAAAGCTTACATTAGAGGTGGAGAAGACCGAGCTTTTCCTACAAGCAGCGGACGTGACTATTCAGGAGAAGCTTGAGCTGTTGCTGGAAGACAAGAGTGAGGAGAGAGGATTGAAGACTGACTGGAAGGAGGTTGAAGAGGCTGTCTCTTTGCTGACCAAGAGACAGAGAAGAAAGGACAAGGTGGTGGTAAGTGAAGCAGCACCTCTGATAATTCCTGTCAAGCAGTTGCCTGCTAAGCACGCTTTGGTAATTGCTAGAGAGGAAGACTCACCGCTTGATGAGTTGATTAAGGGTATGAAGGAGCTTAAGCTTAAGCTCACTAGGTTAGAAGAGAAGGAGCAGAATGTACAGCCTGCTATGCAGAGACCTCAGATGAGAGAAGGCTTTGTTCATCGTTGTATATGGTGTGATAGCCTAGACCATGTAAGAAGAGATTGTGGGGAGTTTTCAGATGCATTGAGGAAGGATCTTATCTTCTTCAAAGATGGTAAGATCCATTTGAGAGAGACTGTGATGATGCTGGGAACCAACTTTGGCAAGGGTGGTATGAAGAGACTTGTGAATGATATATCAGCATCACATGCTGTTTCTCTTGTGAATGCTGCTACGTGTGGAGTGAAAGTGGAAATGGAGAGAGAGAAAGGGACTACTGGGTTGTGGTCAGATGTAGTGCGGTCCGTAGCTAGAACAGAGCTAGACAAGGATGTGCTACGAAGGGTTGGCAACTCAATTAGAGAAACTACAGGATGGAATGACCCTGTGGATACTATGTCAGTGCATGCTTATGTTGCAAGAAGTCAACATGAAGCTCTACTAGAAGAAAAACGCAGGAGGGAGGATGCAGGTGAGGCTTCTACAGCCAAACGACCTGCTACAAGGAGTGAAAGGGCTAGACCAGATGCAAGGCAGGAGACAACACCTACTCGGGAGGAGACTATGGAGGATCTACCATCTACAACACCAAAGGAGAAGGAGAGAAGCAAGGAGAAGGATAAGATGCCTGCATACAAACTTCAGTCTGACATTGAGATTGCTACAGACTTGAAGCAGGTGTTAGAGAACCGTATCTTGAATGGGAAAGTTGAGTTTACTTTGGGTGAGATTCTTGGGATAGCAAAGCGTGAGTTCCATGAGGTTATCATAGATATCATCAAGAGGAAACGTCAGATTTTGGGTGAAGCAGCTACGCTTAACGCTCTAGGGACCAAACTGTCGGAGGATGAGGAAGATGAGATTGCTGGTTACTGCTCTCAAGTATCAGAGGGGAGATCCTATCAGCACGTGAGGTTTGAAGATGAGGTGGAAGCATCGCAAAAGAGCCATTACTCTCACAACCATTGGGCAAGAGCAACCACAGAAACCTTAGTGAAGCTGGGAGATCTAGAGGAACCTGTGGTGGCGTTGATTGATCACGGCTCAGAGATTAATCTGATGTCTAAGGAGCTGTACAAGCGTGGGAGATGGCCCATAGACACCGACCATGGATGGCTTATCCGTGCTGCCAACAACCAGAGGGGAGAACTCTATGGTGCTTGTCCCAACATCAAGGTAACTGTGGGTGACATTAGTGATGTTCAGAATTTCTTTGTGCAAGACATGTCAACCTATCCTATCATTCTAGGGCAGCCTTACATTACTGCTGTTAGAATGGAGACACGAGTTATGGATGATGGTTCAGCCTATGCTAGGATACGTAGTAGAGACGGCAAAAGAGCTGTTCAGTTTTTGACCGTTGCTGCAGAACATGAGAGGAATCGTGATAGCTTGAGAGATCGTCCACTACCTAAGATTACTCAGGAGTTTAGAGAGTCTAGGGGTTTTGGCAGAGTACCATTGAAGAGCGAGACTTCAACGGTACAGTAGAGAAAGGATTCTCGCCTGATCTAGTAGAGCAGGAAGCTTTATCCACTAGCTTCTTAGGACTGACATCATGTGGATCAGTGTGTTATAGGAAGGTTGAGAATCTGAAGAGGTTTGAGATGCAACATGTGAAGTATGTACAGCAGTCTTTGTGGGATAGTGGAGAGTTAGCAAGAGATGAATACATATCTGGAGTGTTTGAAGAGCAGTATTTGGTAGATACTATAGGGGAGTTGAAATCTATAGTAGAAAGTTCTATAGATGGTGTAGATAGAGTGGTGAGAGTGAGCTCCAAGGAGCTTTATGATGTAATTGATAAGTTTATAGATCGGCAAGAGGTGTATGTGGAGACCAAGTACAAGTCAGTGGCAAAGAAAGTCAAACCAGTGGCTTTGCCTTTACCACTCGATTACAATCAGAAGATGGAGCAAGCTGCACGAGAACCGACGCTCAGAGGACCGAGAAGAATTGGGCACCAGTTCACAGAAACAACACTAAAGGAGCTGAGGATTGGAGGCGATGGATTTCTTACTGAGCAAGAGAAGAAGAGCTTCAGGGAGATGCTATCTAGGCATGGTAAGGCGTTTGCGTTTGAGTCACATGAAGTAGGATGTGTAGATCCAAGTGTAGTTGCACCTATGGTAATCTTTACTATACCGCATGTGCCTTGGAATCTACGTCCTATCCCTGTACCTAGAGCTCATCTGCCAAAGCTGATAGACTTGCTCAATGAGAGGATTAGGATGGGTATCTTGGAACCATCTATAGCTCCCTACTCTAGCAGATGGTTTACTGTTCCGAAGAAGAGTGGAGCTTTGAGATTTATCCAAGATATGCAGCCAGTTAACAAGGTGACTATCAGGAATATGGGTATAGGACCTATTGTAGACGAGTTTGCAGAGGCTTTTGCTGGTCGTGCTATCTATTCAATGGGAGACTTATATTCAGGTTATGATCAGTTTCAGTTATCCTCTGAGAGTAGAGACTTGACTACAATGAGGACACCTTTGGGGTTACTAAGGATGTGCACCTTGCCACAAGGTGCTACCAATTCTGTCGCACATATGATGAATGGCATGAACAAAGTTTTGAGGGACTTCATTCCTGAAAAAACTATGTCTTTCCTTGATGATGTGCCGATCAAAGGATGTGCTGAGGAGGAGAAGAATGAGGTAAAAGATCACAGGAGTGCCGTAAGTTTGTTGCAGATCATATAGCTGACTGTGATAAGATACTGAGTCGACTGGAGGAGGTTCATTTGACTTTATCAGGAGCAAAGTCTGTATTTGGAGAACAAGAGGTGTTGATTGTGGGGCACCTATGTGGATCTTATGGTCGGAAACCTTGTCCAAACAAGGTTGATGCCATCCGAAGAATGAAGGAGACGTGTGGATCGGTTACCGAGGTGAGAAGGTTTCTAGGTGCATGTGTGTTTTATCATATATAGATTCCACACTTTGCACATGTAGCAGATCCGTTGTACAAGTTGCTGAGGAAGGGGCAAAGATTTCAGTGGCAAGAGGAGCAAAGCGAGTCTATGAAGAAGTTGAAGGATCTGTTGTCTTCACCACCAACTCTACGGAAGGTAACATATGAGTTGGAGAGATCTGTTATCCTTACTGTTGATACTAGTCCTATTGGTATTGGATGGGCTGTAGGACAAGACGATGAGGATGGAAATAGATATGTGGTGCGTTTTGGTGCTAAGGTATTAAGTTCACGGCGGAGAGACTATCCTCAGGTCAAGAGAGAGCTATGGGGAGTAGTTACTGCGATGAAGAGTGATAAGGAATACTTGATAGGAGCACATGTGGTTGTGGAGACAGATTGTTTACCTCTCTTGGGAATGATCACTAGTTGTACAACTCCGGACATTGCTATGTTGAGGTGGATAGCATATATCAAGTCCTTGAACCCAGAGTTTAGACATATTGCAGGAAAAGACAATCCTGTGGCAGATATGTTATCAAGGGCTAGGTATTATAGTGAGAAGGAAATGATAGATGATCAGGAGGATGTGGGAACAGAGTTCTATTCTAGTGTTCTTGCTAGAAAGGACAGAAGCTGTTTTGCAGCTCCATTGGAGTTATTTGAGGAAACTATGTATGATGGCGAGTGGTTGGATCTTGAGTGCTATTTGAGTTCATTGGAAAGGCAAGAAGGCTGGTTTGATGCAGATTTCAAGAGGATCCGAAGAACAGCTTATGGGTACTTTTTACATGGAGGACATCTATGGAAGCGCCCTAAGCTACAAAGAGGTATACCGCAGCGGGTGGTATGTGACTTGGAATTGCAGCAGAAGCTGATCAAGGAGTTCCATGAGAGTTTATGGGCCGGTCATAGAGGAGTTTGGGCTACATTTGCCAAGATGAAGAAGAAGTATTGGTGGAAGGGTATGTATAAGGATGTAGTACTGTTTGTTTCATCTTGTATACCTTGCCAGATGTATTCCAACGTACGTCATCGTGATGGATTGCATCCTACTTATCCTTTAGCCATTCATTACAAATGGGTAGTTGATCTGGTAACTATGCCATTTGGACTTGGACAAATGAGGTATCTAGTCTTGGCTAGAGAAGATCTATCTAACCAAGTCGAAGGCCGTGCCCTGAGGACAAAGATCACTGCTAGTGTCTGCCGCTTTCTACTTGAAGATGTTATTTGTAGGTATGGGTGTGTGGGGAAGATCACTGCAGATAGGGGTGAGCTGGATTCACAAGAAGCTGTTGAGTTCTTCAAGCGACTGGGAATCAAGTTGGCGTTAACCACTGCTACAATCCTGAAGGGAATGGCAAGAGCGAACGAGGTCATCCGCCAATCATCAAAGCTCTGGTAAAAGCTTGCAAGGGTAAGATCCGTGAATGGCCTAGACTGCTACCATTTGCTTTATGGGCAGATCGTACAACTCATAGTACCGTTACAGGTTACATGCCAGCAGAGTTGATACTAGGTTAAAAACCTGTGATGCCGATTGAGGAGGTTGTGCCTACTTGGAATGTTTTGCCATGGGAAGATGGTAGAAGTACGGAGGATCTTCTTGCATTAAGGATCCAGCAGTTAGAACGGAGACCTGAGGATGTTGCCAAAGCTGTGGAAAGGTTGAAGACTGCTAGAGAAAGAAACAAAGGCAGATTTGATAGAACGCATAGATTACGACCCAAACCAGTTAAGGAAGGTGATTGGGTGTTAGTCTATGATAGTAGTCTTGATAATCAGCATAGCGCTATCAGAAAGTTTTCCAAGAGATGGTTCGGACCTTATGTGGTATTAGAAGTTTATGATAATGCCACATACTCTTTGAGAGAGTTAGATGGTGCAGTGCTCAAGATACCAGTCGCAGGGAAGAGAATCAAGCTCTTTAGAAGGAGAAGGGAGGACCATAACATTGCAGAGCTTACTGAGGATGAAGTTGAAGACTCAATGGAGGTTGAAGATGAATTTGAAGCTGAAGTTGAAGAGTCTTGATCTGGATCTGGCACATACCGGAGGATGTGCAGGTTCAGAAGGGATGGATGTCGTGCTACTTGACGGCTACATGCTTGACTTCTACTCCGACGCTTAGGTTTAGTAGTTCTAGAAGTTAGCTTATATTATTTCTAGTCCTTTATGTATATGTTTGACACCTTTGCATACGGTGTTAATACTATTTTGAGTCCTAGTAGGCTGATAGTATGCTAGTTATCTTGTTCAAGCATTTGTGCGCTTGTGCAAGTGACTTCTTATTTGTCTATGACGTTCAATGTACATAACTTAGGGTTTCCATGCTGATAGGGGTTTGAGCTCATGGGTTGTACTTACTTGTCGCCCATGCACGATTTCTAGCTGATTTAAGTTATTTTTCGAGGCTGCGTGTCGTTTTAGGTAGTTTAAGTTTTACGTTGGCACTCTAGGGAGCTTGACGTGGTAGCCTATGAGTAAAACTAAGTTGCCACGTGGTTTAGGGTACTAAAGGACAACCAAGTGGAGCTATGAACTCCCATTGGTCTATTTTTATCTTTTGTTAAACTCTAAATTTAGAAACAGAGCTCTAGAGTAGAGTTCGAGCATTTGGTGAGGGATCTTCGAAATCGGAGAGCACAGGGAGAGAGGTCTCGTCATGCCAAGCACTTCCAGTGAAAATTTCGATCGATTTGAGTCAATAAAGACGGAGTTATGAGCAATTGAAGTTCGGATTGTGCTAGAATTGAATCATTTTGGTTGGATTTAGGGTTTTCAGTGTCACTCGCAGCAGATTTGAGGAAATTGCTTCAAAACTTCGAGGTTGTGTTCTCCGCCAGCAGGGCTACGATTTCACAAAAAGTTTCATATCGATTGAGCAACTGAGTAATTCAGGGCAGCCGCTGAAGCTGAGGGGGTCTGAAAAGCTCTTAATCTAGAGCAGCGACTTCAGAGGAGGAGATCTACAGTTCTGTGTACATTCAGGAGTCCCAACTTCACAGGGATGTTCAGCACCCTGTAGACTGCAAATCCTGTAAGAAACTTCGAAATTGATCGAGCCAAACTCCTGTTATAGGTTGAAATAGCCAGCTAGGTACCAGAAATTGCCGTAGTTTTCTTGCTCAAAACTTTTCTGTTCATATCTCCGTGTCAGAATTTGATCTCAGGCTGAAATTTCGTCTGTGAGTTCAGTAGTACCTCATTTGCATGTAGGAGAAGTTTAGAGGTCTAAACCTTCATAGTTTTCCTCTCCGTGAGTGTCAAAGTTCACCGCCGAATCCTATTACTGCCAGCTAGACCTGAATTTCGCCTTCTGGGTATATTACTAGATCTTACACATCTGTGTGAGTGTTTATAGCCCTATTGTGACCTGAAAGCCAATCTCTTGAGTGAACAACCACAGCCAGAAGCCCGGCGCTTTCCTAGGTAGACGGATTACACTCCGACAACGTAGACATGCTAGGCATGTCCTCCACCTCCTCAAAGACCGAAGCATCCTCCACATGAGCATTGCCCTCCAACAACTGGCTCGGTCAAGTGATGACCGAACTGAATCCTACAACGGATGCTATCGTCCTTGGTGTAGGCTCCGTCGTCCCAACTCTAGCACTGAACCGCATTGGTAAGCGGCTCACTCGTCTCTCACCGGACTGCCAACCTGGTCTATAAGATGCTGTCTCCGTCCAATAGTCGATCACAAACCTCATAAGATAAAACACAGCACCTCCAACCAATACATCATAAGACTCTACGGCTGTAACGATGACCTTGGCCCTCACCATGGAGCCATCCGTGAGATGATCTGACCGAACTCTCACCGTCAACATCTCACGTGTTATGTGTAGAGTCGTACCTCCTGATCCCCCTAGAGATGTCTGCAACTGGAATGGACATCTCTCCACCTCAAACTTCTTCAGACCCAAACCAATACACGCCGCCTTTCTCAACATCAACGGTTGGGCTCCAGAGTCTAACAAGACCTTCTGGAGTCGATACACTTTCCTTGAAGATGCCACCAAACAGAAGATACCACTTCTGTTGTCCAACAACACCACACCTGGTGCCAAACCAACACGGTCAATCGCCGGCCTAGCTGGTAACTCATCCAACCTGGCAGCCGTCGCTTGCCAAATACCACTGGTAGCTATCTTGATCCTCGACTCCATGGACACGTCTACCGCCTCTCGTTGAATTACTTCAGCACTAGAGGTAACTACATCCTCGCTCTCACTGAGCGTGACCGTCAACTGGAACACTGGAGCCAAGTTGACTCCCAATGCTCTCATATCCGTGGCTGAGAATAGTGGGGTTCGCAAAATTGCTGTAGCTGCCTCCAACATCGAGTTCGACGTCGCATCCACAGACGTCGAGAGTGGACTCGCATCACATCCACTCCTGGATGTCGATACCTCCAACTCTACTACACCATCGGTAGGTCGTTTAGGAACCATAGATGTGGTCCTCAACGCCTCCGATAACGTGAACGATTGGAGAAGCCTGGCCTGTCTATCAGCCTCCCCGCGTTATGGATCCAACTCCACTGACGCACCTCGTGGCTCAGAGGCACGTACTGCACCTCTAGTCACTGCCGCAGATGTCTCAATCTGCGCCACACCAGCCATGAAGTCGAAGTCACCTCCTTCTCCTCCATAAGACGTGGAAGCTTCTGTTCCACCTGATCTCCGCTGGATCATAGCCATACTAGCTATCCTCTGCTCCAATTGCTCAATCCGAGCAGCCATACCTGCTTCTGACGTCGTAGCAGGCGGTGGACCAACCGGTCCTCTCTCGAGTGCTGGATCTCTATCTCCAGCTCGACCACCACAGCCTCCTTGAGCTCCTCCGCCTCGTCCACGATCAGCCTTCCCTTGTCGCAACTCGGGATGGAGATCAAAACAACGGTCACTATTGTGACCAGGTCGTCCGCAATGCTCACATTGCCTAGGTACTACTTGAGACGTCCTTGACGTCTCATAACCTCTCCTCTGTGGACAGTCCTTCTGCTGATGAGGACCATCACACGTCCAGCAAAGACCCGCTTGTTGCTGACTAGAGAAGGACGGCATGGGCTTCTGTCCACCAGATCCTCCAACACCTCCCTGAGATCGTGACTGCTCCGCACGATCTTTACCACCACCACCACCACGCTGTTGCGTAGTCTGTGATCCTCGAGAAGAGGTGGTCGCTCCATGTGGTGTCTCCTTGCTGAACCCAGCAACCACCACCCTCTCCTCCATCATGTTGAGCTCAATCCGCTCAGCCAGACTAAAGACAACTGCCAAGGTCAGAGTGGTATCTCGAAGGAGAGTAGCATCTCTAACTCTTCTACGCAGCTCCCGGTCTAGTATCTCATACAAGAACTGGATTGCTTGTGCTTCCGTCACTCCTTGGGTAACGCTGATCAACCGCCTCATGCGAGTAAACGCCTCGCGTAGGCTCTCTCCAGTCTTCCGCTGGAACTCCTGTAGACTCCTCAACTTGTCAGTCCGCACATCCTGATAGTTCTTCCTCAAACATTGGAAGAATTGAACCACAAGGTTAAACCCTGGTGGTATCCTGCTCACACTACCACCTGCTCCACTACTTGCGGACGCACCGTTGGTAGTAGGTACTCCGTCACTTGTGGATGTACCACTGCTACTGGCAACCGAACTCGCAGGTACTATGCCTCTCGAAACTGCACTAGTAGTGACAGAAACGTAGTTGAGAGACCAATGTTGTCTCCACAACTCGATCTCAACACTGTAATCTCGTCTGAACTCATGATAACCCTGGTGGTCCCTCCAAGTGTTGGAACAAACCCTTCCACGTCATGAAGAGTGTAAACTGCTGCGGGTTCCGCATCTGCTGCAGATCGTACCAACTGTCGAACTCTTGGATGAAGTCATCCAACTCAATGGTACCAACTGTACCCGAGTAACATCGAGGCTCCTTCGTGACCTCATAGATCTCGTCCATGTCCCACCACAACGGTGTGGCGACACTAGACTCACCACCAGAAAACGTGCTGTCTGCGTCTGACTCGTCCTCTGGAACAACCGACGGCAATGGTGTAGGTAGTCGGTATCTCATCTCACTCCGTGTATACCCACTATCCGAGAAGTCCCCACCAGAACCTCTTGAGAACTCCGTGATGAGAGAATCCTGATAACACATTCTTCAACCGGAATGTCGCAATCTCCGTCATCACCGTAACCACCACTTGCCTAACCCCGCTCCTACTGAGCTCACCTATCTCCTACTAGGACGGTCAAGGTAAAGACAACATGTACCTGCCATCACCACAGACAGCCTCTCACGATCTGTTGATCGTCACTCCAATCGCACCGTGAGAGAGACAAAGGTATTCTGACTGGTCCGTAACTCCAGCCTCACTACGGACAGCACACTGGAGTGAACTCACTCCGGAAATCAAACGCCAACACAAGCAAACGCGGTGCACAAACAGGAAGTAAAATATGGAAGGGTTCTAACCACAAGAAGTCCAAACGATAACCCTCCACACTCAAACATTCACATAAAGAGAAACCCAGCCCCCCGGACTGACGACTCCTTGTCGGTGACCACATGCACAATATATGATCACCAACTGTCGTAACTGATACTTGAGATCACTAACTAGATGTCTACATCTCTAGTAGCTCCAAAAACATCCACGTGGTAGCTCTACTAGCTCACCCAAGACAACTGTCACCAACTGCTTCCATACGCGTCTCTACGGTATAGACAAACACTACCACAACTATAGCTTCCCTCTAATATTGTGGGGTCGTCTTACCACTCCTCTAGGAACGTGCGAGAAGGTCTCCTACTATCTTATACAAGTCCATAAGTACTTGCACGCACCTCTGTAAGACATCAAGAGCTATTGGTCTAGTGGTAAAGCCAAAGCTAAGACTACAGAGTTAAGAGTCCAGGTCCAGGAATAGTGTTGGGATGGGTGACCAGCTGGTTTTACACCTCCCACACAAATGGAACTTGGATACCTCTCTCACGCACGTCAGTAAGTTAGCTTGCGGCGGACGCGGGCTCGGGCTCAAGCTCAGGCTCCGCTCCGCCTCCGCACTCCGCTCTCACGCACCTCTGCTCCTGAATAGAGAAATTATCATCTCCAACACTACAACAAAGATTACTCATAAACGGTCAAGCCAAACTCACTCTAAACACGAAGAGAATCCGGGTTAGACTCAACTAGACTATCCACCATAGCCTGGAGCTTGAAGGCTCAACTCGAAGAACTAAGGCTTCCAAGCCCTACTTGCGAAGTATACCCTTAGTGGGCTCTTTCACCAACTCGCCCTAACGGCACTAACGATCTTACCGGGATGCGTCACTTCGCACTGGGTCAACCTAGCCGAGGTGCCAAACTGACGTGACAAACGAGATGTATAATAAAATTATCTTTTTCAATCATTATCGAGTAGAATTATCGAAAAGTGAAGAGAGAAATTTATGGAGTTTACGATTAGAGAATTTTTTATTGATGATAATTTTGACATCAAAGAATTGAAGATAAAAAACATAAACAAGTAGAGAGTAGATTTGCAACTTATACTATATTTTTTTGAATAAAAAATGAAAAACTTCTAGATGGACGTGCGAGTGTTTCACAAGAGCAATTTTTTGAACTTTTGAGTATTTGAGCGTGAAATTTTTGGCCTAAGTGACTAGAGTTGAAGGTTTGCATATTGAAAAATTTGGAGTTGAAGACTTACGACATGTCGTGTGTTTTTTGTGGATCAAGAACGTGATGAAATAGTTTTTACGTGTCGTGTTCTATGTATGATTTTTGTCCTTTTTCATGATGGTATCACAGTTAAAAGATTTCTTTTTTTCAAGAAATTCTCGTCTCGACTTCGTCCACCAAGGAGTTTGCATAAGGTCTTCTTGGATAAATCTCCGGTGGTAAAGAATCTGCAATACTTAACTCTTCACCACCAATACTTAACTTCTTCACTTAACCTTAAGAGGCTTCAACAACGGATCTCGAGAATCGTACACCATCATTCTTGATAATACGCAACATCAATGTCCAGACCAAAGAAAAATATATACGATCGACCAAAAGTAATGTTCTTCCATGACTTCAACTACAACTTCATAGTTGGTTACAAAAGTCATTCTAGATATTACTCCGTCATTACACAAAGAGATATAAGTCAATCAACCTAATGAGAGAACCCATAGCAACAAGTACAATCTTCCACAAAAGAACCAACGGGCACTAATAAAAGACATCAAGACACAAGTAAGGCAAGTTTGCTAATCGATTCCACAACATATTTGCAAGTTCACAACAAAATGCAAGCAAGAGAATCGTTAACTATCTTCCATCGACAAAACAAATTCGATCCAAATTTATTCACATGAATCAAAAAATGTTCTAAAATTTTCAAATGTATTATCGTTATTTATAATTTTATTAATTTTGATTGATTTTATTAATTTTCTCAATTACAAATTGATTAAAAATTAAGATCATAATCACCATTTTTATTAAATATTTTTAATTTTATCTTGATCCTTTTTAAATAAAATTTATAACAATATCTATGATTACTCAAATTCATAGAATAAATTCTAGGAATTTTAAACGATAATATTTTATTCATTTAGAATTCAAATCAGTTGATAGTTCAATTTATAATTATCACCTTTTAAATTTATTTTACATGTTTTTCAAATATTTTAAAACACTTTTTATAGTTATGTGAATCCACATATTCAAAATTGATTAATCAAACTTAGATTGATAATATCCTAATTTTCTCGATTTCATATCAAATAATTTTTGAATCTATCTATCAATTTATCAATAATTTTTATTTTAATCTTTTTTGATCGTTCACGTAATATATTTAAGTTATTTGAATAAATATAATTTAATTCATTATTCGAATTTCAATCGAATACTTCTATATTTTATATTTCACATTAGTTAAATACATTATTACACAAATAAAAAATAAAAAATTTCAATATTATGTTCAA
The DNA here is from genome assembly GCA_036924285.1 of Asterella californica. Taxonomy (NCBI): domain Eukaryota; kingdom Viridiplantae; phylum Streptophyta; class Marchantiopsida; order Marchantiales; family Aytoniaceae; genus Asterella; species Asterella californica. The sequence goes on from JAYKYS010000013.1 coordinate 4,890,919, forward strand.
CTTGTCAAACTCATTTTTGTAAAGAATGTAAGATAAATTTAAAATTTAAAATAGTTTTAACTTTTTTCAAAAACAATACACCATAGAAAAATTAAACATTTTTGTTTTTATTTTGTATGATCTATATAATCATCTTTAGTTTGAATATTCAAAGTATTTTTAAATCATTACAATTATAAATATTTATCAATCTAAATAAAATTTTTGACAAAAACATTTATTTTCTTGACATAATTTAACTAAATTGTTAGTTATAAAATAATATCAACATTGATCATTTACAAAATACACTAAGAGTCGATAAATTTTAAAAAATTATATAAAAGTGAACAACTTGAGACATTTTAACGTATGTTCCATTACTCTTTTTTAAGAAATATATATATACAATAAAATATGTCAAAATATTTCAATAATCATTTATTACCATAATAAGATTTATTTTTATAAAAAATGCAAAAAAATTATACTAACTCCCTGGAGAAGAAGACGCTGTTTGGAATTTATACATGATAAAATCATATATAACACGACATCTATGTAACTATTTTATTTTTCTGAAAAACACTTGCTAACATTTAATTCAATTCCTCTTTTACTCACATGTGTCTATATACACCTCTAAACTCTTGTTTACTTTTTACATTTCGCATGTAATCCCAACTTTGTTGGTGTTTGCCTCTCAGTCTCTATTGTTCCCCCTTAATCATTTCACAACTGAGAGAAAGGGAAAAATGAAAACTAAAAACAATTGCTAAAACTCTCTTTGCTCCTCATTCTCTCATTCATCTCTACTGTCACTATGCCTCTCAACGTCATCGCGCTAAATGTCAAAGGTCTCTCCAACAACACAACTAAATTTAGGTTGAAGAGATGGATTGCCCCGCAGGAAAAGAAGCCAAACATCGTCTTCTTGTAGGAACAGAAACTGATGGCTGAACCGTTGACACAAGTGCAACAACAGACTTTGCACACCTTTACTTGACCTCTGCTGCTAGGAACCCCCTTGCTAAGTCGGATAAGGGAGGTGTGGCACGGTGATGGCTGATAGCCTTAACAGATACATCACCGGACAAGAGAGCAATGCGCTTTGGTTGCATTTGGACGGCCTCCCCTCTAGACCTATTGGCATTCTGACACAAACGACTTTCTTCTCGACTCTACCAAGAAAATACTCCTTGATCTCATGGTCCGCTTGGAAGCGGACCCGCAGAATCAGTTTTTCCAGGCAGAGATTCAGAAGTTCACGACTAGCGAATTATGGGAGGCAGCCTCTGCTCTAGGCAAGAACAGAAGTCCGGGACCTGATTGTCTTCCTGTCGAATTCTTTCTCACCTTTTGGAAATTAGCATCTCCCTTGTTGCTGGATGCTCTCAACGAAGGAATCAGGGAAGCCCGTTTGCACAGGCAGACAACGTTAGGTGACATTGTGCTCATCCCCAAAAGAGATGTTCAAAAGTGTCTTGCCAACAAGAGACCAATAACGCTGCTGAATAGTCTACAAGATCTGTACAAAAGCTTACCAGTTGAGGCTACAGCCAATCTTGACCAGATGCATCACTTGGCAACAGACTGCTTTCTTGCCCGGTAGATCAATTTTCCACTCGGTTTCGATCTGTAATGAAATGCTACATGTGACGTGAGAACATCGCATGTGTTCTATTAAAGCTGGACTTCCACAAAGCGTTTGACTCGGTAAACTGGAACTTCACAGAAAGGCTCTTGCTCAAAATGGGATTTGGACCGATGTTCAGGAACTTCTTTCCTGCTATTACTTCATCGGCAACCTCAGTCATAGTAATCAATGTAAACGTACAAGGAACGTCACCATGCAGAGATCAGTCAGGCAAGGATGTCCCATCAGTCCTTCGTTGTTCCTACTGGTGGCCCAAGTCTTAACAGACGTCCTGGTCAGTAACGAGAAGATCGGTACTATTCGTGGCATCCCAAGTCCACGGCTTATTCGCGGATGACTCTCATTTAGCCATCCGGGCAGACATCGACATGCTACACAAAGCAAAGCAGATTCTCGATGATTACGCTTCTGCCGCCGGACTAAACATCAAATGGGGGAAATCTACAGCTACCCCGATTGGATTCACTGTCTTGCCTCCGGAGTTCCTTTTGTTGGGTTGGAAGTGAGAACCTATCGGACACACTACTTCTCTTATGGGGTCACATCTTCTCACACCAAGTAGACGGAGAATCTACTTTCTCCAAGCTATCAGAGAAATTGACTTCGAGACTCGACAAATGGGCCAAGCTACCAGTTTTCTTGCACGGTAGAGTGGTGGTGGTCAACCACTTGCTCCTGGACAGCTTCTGGTATCTGTTTACCCTTTGGGCAGGCACAAATAAACACATCTCTTGCCTTCAAAGGATTATTGTCAATTATGTCTGGTCGTCAACGGCAAGAACACGAAACAGAGTGGCAATCCAGGTCATTCAACAACCGAAGAAAAGGGGAGGTTGGGACTCATGATGCAAAAGCGCAGGGAGCAGCTCTCATCTGCAAACTAATCAAATGGTCACTCCTCCCGGGTTCCCACCCTATGAAATCGATGCTCATAGAGGTTTTCTCGGTTTTGGCTCTTAACAAGTGGGGTATCAAGCATGGCTCGGCTTTCCTACTCTCTGCAGTAACTCATGACAATAACAACTTGTCCAAAGTAATGCAAAACATTGTGCTCAACTGGGAACGATAAAGAAGGGTTCTCTGCAGCCTTGGTCAAGGCTGCAGACTGGCCCTACATAGGGATCTGGGGGGAAAGGAGATCTGTCTTGGACAACCTACCGGGTGTGTGCCGTCTACTTCTCAAAAGGCACTAGCTGACAGTGGAATCCTCTCCACCAGAGATTGCAAACTCCCAGACCTGAAGACTACTAGATCCTGGGAGCACAGCTACTACAACGGTTCGCCCTTGTTAGGGTTTAAGAAGCCTTATGAGGGAATACTCATGACTCTCTCAACCTCTTCACCCCACACTCCAGCTGACAAGAGAGATCTATCCTTCTACTCCTCGGAACCGATTGAAGACAAATACTGGATCATTGTCATAAAGGGACTCACCTCTCCATTCACAAACACGGCAACAGCGCAATCCTGGCTCCCGGTTAGGACCGCCACCTTTGCCTTCACACACAACGGTGTCCGGCTCCCCAACTGTGAATTCAGACCTCTTGGCACCACTTCCCATGACCATGTTGTTAAGCCAAGATTGTGCTCCAAGGCTAAGCCACAATGCTTCTCCACCAGAATTGCTTTGACACCTTGAAGATGGCCATCACGGTCTGGGAGCCAGTTCTTTAACATCTCCACAGAAATTCGACTGAAGCTAACGGAGCGCTCTGGTGCAGTGGAGAGGAGAATCGCACACCACGGAGCCAACACAAGCTCTACACCTCTAGTCAATTAAAAAACCACGGTATGAACGGCTGCCAAACCGGTGAAGGAGACCACAATATTGTGGCAAATTCACTTCAGTGTGGTGGCACTCAACTCATGGAGACTCCCAAGAGCGAGCAAAATGGATCCTGATCAATGGTGTATCAGGTGCATGTATCAGGTACTCTACAGGTACCCAGGAGAGTCCTCTCCACGCGCTCCCGATGGCAGGCAGATGGCGAATGATCTTCGAACAAGCCATATATGGTAAACCTCTTCCGTCCTCCATAAACACTGCTTCATGTCTATGGGAAGCCCTTCGTAGCTCCACTATTTGGTTTGTGTGGTGCGCTAGGAACGATACAGTGTTCAAGACCGTTTCGAGCACCACGAAGAAAACATCTACACTGATCTGGAACAGACTAGCACTCAAGGTCAGAATGAATTTAGCGCAGGTCAAGAAGAGTTTACAGTTAGGAAATTCTTGCAGTTCTCAGGGTAGAATAGAGAGGGACCAGAAAAACTTTGATACATTTTGTCGTAGATGGGGTATGGAACGTTTGGACATTACCACTTCTAGGGATCAAATGCACAATATGGTGCGCTTGACATTCCCTCCGATACCATTGTTGGAAATGTAACGTCGAGACGCTACTGCAGTTATCAGCAAGTGTTCATTTACTCTCAGTATTCTTGAATTCCTTTCTTTGTTATTGATTTCATACACTCTGAATTATCAGACTCAGCGTTATGTTTTTTCTTTAAAGAGACGTTTCTTTTCTTACCTACGTCCGATCCGCTCTCACAAGTTTCTTCACTGATATATCTAAGTTTCTAACACTGTATAAAGTCTGATCATCCCGATCCTGGATCATGATGAAGTTTTCTCTGAACTGTTACGATGTATGGCAACAAGAACCCAACACTCATAGCACCACTCCAACAAGGAAGGAGGATCTCTCAGCTTTCACAAGAGGAACAAAAGAAGTAAGAGAATATCACCAAAGGAACTGACCTGGGAGCAGCGCCTCTTCTCAATCTAGAGAGAGAATAAAGACACATTAGAGGTTAGGTCTCCGTAATTTAGTTATGCCCTAAGTATACTAACTGTGTATGTTTCATAGTAACTTTAGGAGCTTGTACTACGTGTATCAACAGTCCCTCTCAAGCTCATATCAATATCTGCAACACCTAGACATAATCTGAAAATATCACATTTATCTCTAGGTAAAGCTTTGATGAATATATCAGCAACTTGTTCTATCTCTCCAATCAATACTTTCTCTCGAATAAACTAATAATGGACCTCTATATGCTTGGTCTTAGCATGGAAAACAGGATTAGAAGCAAGTTCAATACTGCTGATATTGTCTGTGTGTAAAATAACAGGATCAGAAAATTTCACACCCATATCTTCTAGTAAGGTGTGAAGCCAAACTGATTCGCAAGTAGCATTAGTGACACCTCTGTATTCTGTTTCAATCGATGACAGAGCAACTGTAAGTTGCTTCTTCAATTGCCAGCTAACAGCAGAGTCCCCAAGACTGAAGATAAAACTTGACGTAGATCTTTTATATTGAGCACTTCCTGCCCAGTCTGCATCAATAAAACCATGTAACAAGAGAGGACCACCCGCTGCATAGTGAAGTCCATATTGGATTGTGAACTTCAAGCAACGTAGAATTTGTCGAACTGCATCAAGATGAGGTTTCCTAGGTGCCTGCATGAACTGACTATCTAGGTCTACAGCATAACTTAGATCAGGTATAGTAATGATCAAGTAGATCAGGCTGCCTACTATCTGTTTATAGAAATTTGGATCTGCCAATAGCTCACCATCCTCAGCATTCAACTTCAGAGAAGACGCAAGAGGGATAGAGAAAGGCTTACAAGCTGTCATCCCAAACTGTTCTAGCTTCTTCATAGCATATTTTCTTTGTAATAGCTATGTATCACCTCTATCCTTGATGAACTCAATAGCTAGAAAGTACTTCAGTTCATCTAGATCTTTCATATCGAACTCTCTTTTCAGCTGATCTTTCACTTGCTTGATAAAGCTCTCAGAGGTATCAGTGATAACTAGATCATCTACATAGATGATGATCAGTATTGTGTTATCATCGACCTGCAGAGAGTACAATGAGGAGTCTGAACTACACAGACGAAAGTCAAGCAATAGTAGAAACGAGTTAATCTTGGCATTCCAAGCTCTTAGAGCTTGCTTAAGTCCATACAAGGACTTATGGAGTCTACAAACTTTATTTGGATACCTCTGGTCTTCGTATCCAGAGGGTTGCACCATGTAGACCTCCTCATGCAGATCCGTTCAAGAAAGCATTATTGAAGTCCATTTGATGTAGTTGCCACCCTTTACTTGTAGCCAATGCCACAAGGGTGCGTATGGAAGTCATCTTGGCTACCGAACTGAACGTTTTCTCAAAGTCAAGGCCATATTGCTACGCATATCCTTTAGCCACAAGTCTCGCCTTTGCGCATGTGGACTAACCATCCAAATTTCTCTTGATCTTGTAAACCTGTCTACAACCAATGACTTTCTTACCATAAGGTAAATCAATCAGCTCCCAAGTCGCTGATGTTGCAAAGCTGAAAGCTCAACTTGCATGGCTTGCACCCATTTTGCTTGATGCATCGCTTCCTCAAGAGAATTCGGTTCTTGCTCATGTACGACATTACATGAACAAGAAACATGTAGGCATGGTGTTCAGTCAAGAAACCTTCACACTGAAAATGTTGGACAGGATGTCTCACTCTGGTGGACCTCTGCAGATAAGATTGACCTGATGGTCCAGCTTCAGATCCCTGATTTGGCTGAGAGCTGCTGACGTGGTCGTCAAAAGCATACAGAGTATCTACACTGCGCTGCTCACTGATCATCTGCTGCAACACTGGAGAGCTGTTGGTATGTGCAACATGTGGAGGTTTAAGAACATATGGAGGGACCTGAACCGTAAGTATAGCAACTGCGGGGACTTGGTCAGACCAAGGAGCTCTCATGCGCAGTGGATGAAATACAACACTACCACTACCTGAACTAGTGGTTTGAGTTGTTGTAGAACCAACCTGAACTGGTCGAACAGAGGATAGATCAGGTAAACAACAATAGAACCTTACTTAACCTGATACCAAGATAACAACTCATCAAAAACAACATCTCGACTGATGAGCAGTCTCCTTGAAGTATATCCCTTCGTATCAGAAGCATAGCCTAAGAAGATACACTTCTCAGCTTTCGGGTCCAGCTTGCTACGCCTTTCATCTGATACATGTACAAAACATATAAAACCAAACACTTTGAGATTTGAGAGGTCTGGTTTCTTGTCTACCAATATCCTGTAGGGGGTCTTCTTATGTACCGCTGCAGTTGGTGCACAGTTCATGAGGTACATAGCACATGCAACAGCTTTCATCCAATAACACTTAAGCATAGACTTCTCATTCAACATCGCACGTGCTGACTCTGCAATGTGTCTGTTCTTCTTCTCTACTACATCATTTTGTTGCGGGCTGTAGCTGCACGTGACCTCTCTCTTGATCCCATGCTCTTGTAAAAAGGTATCAAAGTGGCGAGAGATGAACTCACCTCCTCCATCCGAACCGAGCCGTAAGATGCAATCGTTATACTGCTTCTCAACAAGGTCTTGAATGATTGGAACACAGCAAAGACGTATGACTTGACCTTGAGGAAGTAGATCCAAGTAAATCACGAGATGTCATCTATGAACGAGACGAAGTACTGAGAACCATTCAAGCTTGCTTGAGATGCAGTCCATACTTCAGAATGTATCAACTCCGACACCTTAGAGACTCTAGTGCCCTGATGGCAAAATGGCTGCCTAGTCTGCTTGCCAAACTGACAAGCTTCACAAATCTGAGATGGGATAGGAGATGTGAACTTGAGAAGACTAACTCTTAAGTAGGTAAGGTCTTCAATGGATGATAGTTCATATGGCCTACTCTCTTGTGCCACATCTCCAGATCTGAGACTCCAGAAGTATGAATAAACGTTGCAGTTTGAAGTTGAGAGGCTGAACAACATCCAATTTGAACAGCCTTCCTACTCTGGACCCTCTGGCCACTACATTGTTATCGCTGGTTTCAAAAAGACATCTTTTGCTGTTGAACCGAACTTGATAACCCTGCTCCACCATCTGACCTATTGAAACTAGATTCATAGTAATGGTGGGCACATACAGTACATCTCTCAGAGCAAAAATGTTTGAAGATGCAACATATAGAGAAACTGTACCCATATGTGTAATGTTGTGCTGGGTATCATCACCAATATAAACTATTGCTAATGTCTTCAGTGGCTTTTTCTGGCTGAACCATTCACCATATGCTGTCATGTAGTTCGAAGCTCCAGAATCAATAAACCACTCATCAGCAGGTTTGCTCATGGAACCCATGACATGTGTCATCGTTAGAAGACTGCCATCTGAAAAAGGTTCCTCTGTGGACACATAGCTTTGCTGTGGAAGCTTGCCAGACTTGATGTCTGCTTGTCTCTTGAAGCAGGTCTTGAACACATGACCTTTGGCTTTGTAGTATTCATAGAACCGCTGCTCACTCCCGTCTTTAGCTTGCTGTTGCTGCTGGTCAGGTCGAAGGTCTGCTGAGAGAATTGGCCTCGACTAGAAGAACCGAATTGGTTCTTATCTCTGCCACCGAAGCTCTTTCCTCGTCCTCTGCCTCTACCTCCAGCAAAGAAAGCTTGCTCTTGTGATGAGACAGAACCACCATTGCCCTAAAGACGAATCTCTTCTGACACTAACATAAGAATCAACTCATCGAACTTGGGAAAAGTATACTTGACAGCAATGGAGGTCTCGAAAAGTTTGTACTCCTTCCCCAGACCATGGTGTGTAGGAGGAGATCATCATCCTCGACTTTCACACCTATACTGTTAAGCTGCTCGACTAGACCTCGCACTTGGTAGACATAGTCTGTAATGTACAATGAACCTTTCTTAACATCCAAGAGTTGCTACTTGACTACGAGCTTTGGTAGATGTCTGAAAAACATTAGTCAGTCATCCCAAACCTCCTTGGGAGTGTCAATTGACTGTATGTAACCAAACATAGAAGGTGAGACACACCGAGAAAGATAATGTTAGACTCGCTTGTTCCATGCATCTACATCAAGATCTGTATCAACTCCAGCGGGTTTCACATTTGTCTCTGTGACCAAACCGAACAGACTTTGATCTTTCAAGAAGGCGGACATGCGATACTTCTATATGGAGTAGTTATTTTTGTCTAAAGGTTCACCAGTAATGACTGAAAATGTATCTATTTTGCTCATGACGGATCAGACGTAAGAAACGAAGATACAGATAGTGTGATCCAAACTGTCAGAATGCTTAAATAGGCTTAATCTTTTGGTACCGGGATGATTTTGTCTATTTTGGCTAAAAATGGATGGAAGACCTTCAAAAACACAGTCAAAGCTTGTTGATCGACTCGAATTGTTAAAAACTCAGAAAAACACACAACAAACACAGCAGAGGGACAATTTGAAAGTTCAGAACATGTCACCAATGCTGTCATTCCTTGCTGCACCAGAAAAAATGATGTCTGGATCTTCAAAAGTAGCTCCAAACAGCAAGGACGCCTATTAGAGTTTTTGCCTCCAGAGAAATCTCTATGTGCAGAAATTGCCACACCTCCACTTGCAACATGAGTCCTCTGTATGCCTCCAACCTCTAATTCTTTTACTCAAGCTCTGATAAGATGTTAGGATGTATGACAGCAAGAACCCAACACTCATAGCGCCACTGCAACAAAGGAAGAAAACCTTCCAACAAGGAAGGGGGCTCTCGCAGCCTTCACAAGAGGAACAAAAGAAGGAAGAGAATATCACCAAAAGAACTGACCTGGGACAGCGCCCCTTCTCAATCTATAGAAAGAGTAAAAACACATTAGGGTTTGGATCCCCGTAACTTAGTTGTGCCCGTTACATAGTAACTTCAGGAGCTTGTACTACGTAAATCAACATGAACCCCTCGCATACTTGCTCCAGTCCGACAACATCCTTCGTGTTATCGTTCAGTGTAGTCTGTATTAGAATTTTATCATGGTATCGGAGTAGGTTGCTTTCTAAGTGACGAGTAGGTTGTGATAGAGACAATGAGTGATAATTTACTTTGAGAGAATCATAAGCTAGATAGTTGTAACTATCAGATATGGAAATTTATAGCACAAGCGATATTTGCAAATTATGATCTGTGGGATATAGTTACTGAAGATGAACCGCAACCTGATGGAGTGATAGTTCCGGTCATAGCGGAAGCTTAGAGAAAGAGAGATCAACAGGCCATGTCAATTATTAAGATGACTATCAAGGACAGCAAGATAGTTGACATCAGTGCCGCGAAGACCTCAAAGCAAGCTTGAGATCTGTTCAGCAAGAAATATGAATTTGCATCGTGAGGAAGGAGACGGATCATCAGACAGAAACTGAACAACCTCCGGATGCAAGAAGGAACTTCGATGGAGGTTCATTTCACGACAATCAAGATGTTGGTGGAAGAACTCTCGGATTTAAGAGGAATGGCAGACGACGAGGATTTGATCCTGTTGATTCTTCAAAGCTTTCCACTTGCATACGATAGTTTTGTTAAAGCTATTGATGTGAGAAAGGATGCTATGACCTTCAATGAATTACAAAGTCTTGCATTACAGGAAGAGATGAACTTTGAAGTCCGGAACTTGCAGCTAAGCAAGGACAATACATCCAAACGAGCACTACTAGCTGGAAGAAATTCTAACCGTTTCAAGAAAAACCGAGACAATAGAGATTTTCTTCATCGGAAAACAAAGTCAAATCAGATCTATGGGCAGAGAAATCAGATGACAGGTCAGACCATTTACAAGAAAAAGAAAGACATTGTAACTTATGAATGTCGTAAGAAATCATGAACGATTGACAAAGAAATGGAGAGATGTCCAACGGAAAGAACTCTAGTAACTTGGCAAAAATGATGGATGAAGAACATACGTGAAACGACGACCAGCATCTTTTCTTCACTGCACTAGTAGCTGCAGATTTGTATGAAGGTTGGTGGATTGACTCTGGTGCGTCAAATCACATTAGAGTCCGAAGAGAGTGATTTGAAGATGATCAGCCGATGAATAAAGGTCTCATGATTGGAATGGGAGACGGAAAGACATATGAGGTACGAGGTTCTGGTGATATCCGTGTATACCTACCTTCTGACCAAACACGAAAAATTCAAGAAGTTTAGCATATTCTTGATATAGTGCATAATCTCTTGAGTGTTGGAGAAATCAGAGAGACAAGTATCGGAGTTACTATCGTTAGGATCGGCTGTATACTGCATGATATGAAAGATCACAATCATATTATTGCGACAAGAGTGAAGAAGAGGAGACTCTACGAGTTAAGAGCAGATATTGCTATCGCACCGATGTTAAATACATTACAAGATGATGTTGTTTTATGACATCACAAGCTCAGATATCTTCACTACGATCAAATATGCAAACTAGACAAGGAAGATATGGTGATTGATCTACCTAAGCTACAATCTGAAACAAGAATTTGTGAAATTTGCATCAGAAGTAAACAGACGAGACGTAAATTTGAGTAAAACAACACAAAGAGGGCACTGAACACTCTTGATCTTATTCACGTTGACCTTGGAGGACCAATTGAAGTAACGTCCTTTGGAGGCACAAAGTACTATCTCTTGATAGTAGATGATTATTCACAAAAAATATGGACGTATTTCTTTGTTTATTAGTCGGAGATATTTCAACGCTTGAAAGAATTCATTACACACATTGAGCTCTAGACTGACATGAAGGTTAAAGTCATATGATCATATCAGAGAGGAGAGTTTCTATGAAAAGAAGCAGAGAAATTATTACACGAGCAAAGAGATTAGCAGACAACTAACTACACATGCCACATCTTCCTCGGCGGTGATGCATCTTCTGTACTGCTGGAGTCGTCTTCTCGCATCAGAAGCATCTTCTGATGAGTGCTCGGTCTCATCTGAGGCACTAAAGTGAGAGGAGGAGTCATGGGCGCTGCCCGATCTTCTCTCTCGAGGTCTCTTCTTTCACCTCGCACTGTCTTTTGACCCATACCCCGCCAACTGGTCTTTTGTCAGATCCCCCTTGGATACGTACAAATAGCAGAAGAACGGAGTGATGTGTCCTCTTGCTGGGGTGCCCAAGTACACCAACTCCCTGGATGTATGTGTGGAAGAAGGCGCTCCAATTGACGACTTGTCCTTCCCAGATAGCCTCCCGTAACTCCATGTCCTAGTCTCCAAGGTATCTCGTCTTCTGTGCTTTCTCCTTGGGGAAAAGGTGAAGAAACAGCTTCGTCAGAAGATGCTTCCGAGGCTCCCGGTAAGCTTTTACTTTCCATATGTTTCTCCCCTGTCTATCTTCAAAGAAGAGGCATGTCATGCTTCCAGGCACATGCCACTTCCTAGAGATCATCGGTAAGATCTTCTTCTCGAGCTCGTACCCTCGATTCTTGGATTCTGATCTGTGAAAGGCCTTGCGCCCACGGAAGCAATGCTGCCCAAATCTCCTCCAGAAGACCCTGGTCCGCGAGGTTCCAGTTCCACAAAAAGAAGTCGAGGCCCAACTCCTTGATGAAGGGTTTGACCTCTACCAACTATGCTATCGGTAACACTAACCCTCGAAGATGCATCGACATGTTCGAGCTTCTGTTACATTAAGCCACATGTACTTACTATGAGCAGAAGGCTCAGTCCTTCTCAAGTCCTCACAGTCTAGCTTCCACTCTCAGAAGACAAATCTAATCTTCCAAAAGACAACTATTCCGTCTTCCGAGCTACATCTAATCAATCCTAACTAAGCAAGGCATAGCATGGATTCCTAAGAAGACAACCCACCTTGCATTTCATCCTACTTCCTAACAGAAGATACAAAGATACGTGAGAAGCAGAGTATCACAACAAAACAGAATAGTCGAACGTAAGAATCAAGTGATGATTGAACTGATCAGAGCATGTTGAAAGAAGCATCGATGTCTAACATTTTTTGGGCAGAAGCGGTCCGAACTGCAGTATATATCGTTAACAAGAGATCCATTTCAGCGGTAAAGAGAACAACCCCCGAGGAGACATTTTGTGATAGGAAGTCAGATATTTCTCATCTCAAAGTTTTTGGCTGTGTAGCATATGCCCATGTTCCCAAGGAAGTTTGGAAGAAACTGGATGACAGAAGTCATATATGCACATTTCTTGGATATGCAGATAGAGAGAAGGCATATCGACTTTTAAACTGTAAGACAAACAAAGTAGTCATATGCCGAGACGTGATCGTTGACGAAAGATCAAGTACTTTCAGAAAAATGCAGGTAGTCCAACATGAAACAGAAAATCCATTGATTACTATGCTAGATGTTCAACCAGTGATTGAACAAGAAAGAGTAGAAACTTCACGACATAATCGAGAAGAAGAATCAAGGGAAGAAGGACCAAGCGAGCATGATCAGATGGAGTTTCTTGTTGAAGACCTTCATGAAAGTCTCAAAGTACTACGTCCAGTTGGGACAAAACAAGTACAAGGTGTAGAGACTGTGCAAAAATCCTTAAGAGAAAAAAGACCACTTGTTCGCTTCGCCAACAGTTATATGCTAGTAAGCAATAAGACAAATTTAGACATCAATGAACCTACTACTTTTGTGGATGCAAAGCAACACACAAAATGGACAGATGTGATGCAAGAAGAATTTCTTGTATTTTTTAAAAATAGTACTTGGAGTCTGATGGAACTTCCAACGAGAAAGAAAATCATCGGATGTAGTGGATCTACAAGCTTAAACGAGGAGTGAACGGAGCAGTAGAGAGGTACAAGGTGTGACTCGTGGCTAAAGGATATTTGCAACAGGAAGGAGAAGATTTTGATGAAATATTTGCTCTCATTGCAAAACTAAATCTTGTGAGACTTCTAATTGCAATGCCTAAGGTTCAAGGATGGAAGTTATGACAGATGGACGTCAAGAATGCACTTTTAAATGGAGAACAGGAAGAAGAGGTCTACGAAGATCGGCCAACAGGATTCAGAAAGATCATCAAGAGCATATGGTGTGCAAACTACGGAAAGCTCTCTATGGTTTAAAATAGGCTCCTAGAGCCTGGTATAGTAGAATGGACGTATATCTTCACAGGAGAGGATTTCAGAATAGCAGAGGAGATCCTAATCTTTACTTGCTAATAATGAAGAAGAGCAAAGTACTCTTGTCTTTATACGTGGACGACGTCATTTTATCCGGAAGTGATTCAGAATCTATTATTCAAGTAAAGACCGAACTTAAACATGAGTTTGGAATGAAGGATATGAGAGAACTCAGCCACTGCTTTAGGATTCATGTGTTCGATGTAGGTGATGCTGTTTGTCTCAATCAAAGTCCTTATATTCAAAGAATACTCAAGGAATTTTCAATGATTGAGTGTAAACTTGTTGCAACACCAATGGAAGCGTGCAACAAACAAATAGATATAGGGTTGGTGAATGAACATGTAGATTAGTCGAGTTCCCGAAGACTAGTAGGGAAATTTATTTACTTGGCTGTTACGACTCGACCAGATATAAGCTACACTTTGAGAAAAGTTAGTCAGTTCTTAGAATGACCGTGCGCGTCACATCTAAAGATTGTAAAAATGATTATGCGGTACATTAGAGGAACATGAAAATTTGATTTGAAGTTCCAAATTGGACCGATTATCAAGTTGGAAGGTTATACAGACGGACTGGGTTGGAGACAGTTGATAGAAAATCAACATCAGGATTTATTTTTACTCTCAGTGGAGCAGAGATAACATGGTCCAGCAAGAAACAGACGACTGTTTCACTATCTTCGACTGAAGCTGAATATCAAGCACTATGCAACGCAGCGAAGGAAGCAATGTGGCTAAGGTGGATGCTTGAAGACATAGAATCTCCAATACTTGATGTCACTGAAATTTTCATCGATAACATGAGCTGCATCGTGTTGACCAAAAATCTAGTTTTTCACGCTCGGACTAAACATATTAAAGTGCACATGCACTTTATAAGAGAAAAAATCAAAAGTAGAGAGATAACTATCATATGGGTATCTATCGATGATCAACATGCTGACATATTTACTAAAGCTCTTCCTATTGACAAATTTCAGAAATGCAAGAGTGCTCGCGGGAGTTTATCAGTTATCATCTCTTCGTTAAGAGAAGATGTTGGAAATGTAAAGTCGAGACGCTACTGCAGTTCTCAGCAAGTGTTCACTTACTTTCAGTCTTCTTGAATTTCTTTTTTTGTTCTTGATTTCATACACTCCGAACGATCAGACTCAGCGTTATGTTTGTTCTTTAAAGAGACACAGCGTTATGTTTGTTCTTTAAAGAGACAGTAAATTGTTTCTTTCTTTATCTACTTCCAATCCATTGTCACCAAGTTTCTTCATTGATATATCTAAATTCTAACACTGTATAAAGTCTGATCATTCCGATCTTGGGTCATGATGAAGTTTTCTCTGAACCCTTCTCATACTTGCTCCAGTCTAGACAACATCCTCCGTGTTTTCGTTCAGTGTAGTTTGTATTAGAATTTTATCAGCCATAACGTCACCTATGTTGGGTTGGTTTTTCTGCTGAGCGGACAAGCTCGTGATTCTTTGGGTGAGGCTTTTCATCGATCTCGGCCGTTGTTCTTATCTTTTGTATTCTTCTTGGTCAGGTGGCACCCTGCGGGTGTACTCTCTCGTTGGTCCGTGATCCCTCCTGTGGGTGAGGCCCCTCGTCTTTCTCTGTTCTTCTCGGCGGTTTTTCTTGGAGAGTAAATTCCTTGGCTTTTTCACACGTCAAAAAAAAAACATCCAGGTGGACACCGAAGATCGGTGTCCCAAGTGGTTTAGCCTACAGTCCTCTAAGAGAAAGATCGTGAGTTCAGTCTCTTGCGGGTACGGTTGGAGGTGCATGCTTTTGCAAACTGTTACTGAAGTTTCTGATCCGAGTCCCGCTGTGGTGGACTCATATGGACGGTCCCATGGTCCTCGAAGATCCCAAGGAAAGGTAACAAGATTTATCACTTACCATATAGTTTGACTTTTCTAAAGTGTCAAATGCTTTTAGACGAAGAGGCACGCCACAAAGATCACCGGAATTTAAATTTTCAAAACTTCAGAAAGAATTTAACCAAAGAAACACGTCAGAGAGCATGGGAGCACACGACAGAGAGGGCATTCATGGACCTCTGTTTTCCCTAAAGCAACCGGAAAAAGCTTAGACGCGCCGCAAGATAAAACCATAAGTCGAAACATTCTTCGACATTTTGAGCTATGAACACCAGTTGAAATAAGTTCATTTTTGCCGAATTTTTCTCTTCGGAAAGGTTTTGTGAATATTCATGCAAGATCAGTTTCGGGGAACTTTCTTTCGAGATTATTGTTATCAAATAAATATAAATATTAAGTGGAAATTCAAAAAAATGACACACAAATCAAACTAATTTAAATATTAAGTGATAACTAGACCTAGGCAATGAAAAAATGGAGGAGTGTGAATATATATGCATCGATATACTTTTACAGTGAAGACGAGTAGCCGAAGTGCGGGATATCTCGCTGGACCAAGTGGAATGCGAGGACGAAGAAATGTGGGCTGACGTGCATCATCATCGTAATTTTCATATTATTATTAGGGCTTTTGCTCACAGCGTGCCGACCAGCGGATTCGTCAGGTGACAACATATGTTTCGAGACCAGCAACGTCCGTCCCGGAGGCGCCACGGTAAGAACCTTAGACCTCATTCCAAAGAGACAAGCATAGCGACACAGAGATGAGTGCGCGGAGAGTCGGGCGGGGGGGACTGTGGGATGATGAGAGGGGGAGGGTGTTAGAGTTTGTTAGAGAGATTTTTTCACATATTTTTTTTCACTTTTTTCTTCTATTTTTTATCTTAGATTTGACATATTTGGTGGACAGATGAGTGAGTATTAAATAATTTCAGATTTTTTAAGATTTTAGAGTTACAGAGTGTTCTTTTTAGGGTTTTTTGAGAGACTTTACAAATCAGGGTTCACTGTTCTTCTTTTTTTTCGTCTCTTTTTTTTTCTTTTTTTTGTCTTTTCATTTTTTTTCTAGTTTTTCTCTTCTTTTTGGACATGTTTCTATTGCGCGTATCGTTTGATCGGATATCGTCTCTTCTTTAGCTATGGGTACTCTCTCTCCCATGAGATCGAGATTGATTCGAGACACACCATGTCAGGTGTGCAATCAATCATTTACCTCGCAAGTAAAATCTCATGTGGGAAAGATGCACAAGAGCTATGATACGACCACATGGGATGCCCAGATTAGCCGAGATCGGAGGTCTACACGTGCAGTCATTATGGCACCATTAGTCCTTCTTCATGGAGTTCCTCCAGAGTCGTGGGAGTGGTTGGTAGTCCACTCTGGCACTATTCTGAGTTTGTTCGAGACGAGTTTTCCTTGTCCGCGTTTGTTCCATCGGTTACCTCGTGCTTTTCATGACGAGGTGAGACGTGCATTCCGTCTACCTCTCAACATGTTGGCACGGAAAACCAAGGACGAGGCGGCGTGGTTATTCTTCCTCTTACTTCCTCGTTGGTGCCTCCGTTATACTCGAGGTGGCAGAGGAGGACATCGAGAGGTGGCGGCCCGTCTTCGGAGATTTCGTGCCGGTGATTGGACGGCCTTACAGGAGAAATCAGTCCGTGCGGTACGAGGTAGGAGTGAGTCTGTCTCTACACCTGATGTCTCATCTTCCGCTCGCATACGACGTTGTAGGATGTTAGGTCAGGTTGGAGAGTACAGTAGAGCTGCTAGAGCACTGCATCCTTTGTCATTGGCATGTCATATTGAGGAGACGATCGCTGCGTTGCGTCTCTTTCACCCCTCACCGGGTGATCCCTCATCACATGAGGTTCAAGACTATCAGCATGAGGAGCCATATGTCTCGATATATCTTTATTTGTCCAGGCCTTGTGTACAGCTCCACGTCTATCCTCTGGAGGTCTGTCTTGGATGGTCTATGAGGACCTACGGGATTGTTTTCAGACAGACGACCCCTCTAGTGGTTTCACGGAGCTTTTTCAGGTAGCAGCAGCAGCAGTAGCTCAGGGACATATTCCTCAGTCTATAGCTCAAGTACTAGGGACAGTTAGACTTTTGGCCATGACGAAGGATGGTGGAGAGATTCGACCGATAGCCATCAGTGAGATTCTCTTACGACTTATGAGTCGTATCATTGTCCTTCAGCTTCGAGATACTTTTCAGGACCACTTTTGATCACATCAGTTTGGAGTTGCGACACCGGGAGGTTGTGAGTCTGTGTCTTTCGGCATTAAGGCTCTCTTGGACATCCATCCCGATTGGGTTGTCCTACAAGTGGACGTGGAAAATACTTTTAATAGCGTTTCTTCCGCTTCCATCTTTAGGGAGCTCATGGATGACAGGGGAACTCTGGCGGGTTTGGTCCCCTTCGTGCGATCGTTCTATGGTTCTCCTTCTTCTCTTTACCAGCACGGTCTTACGATAGAGGAGGTTTCAGTCATCATCTCCGCTGCAGGTACTCATCAGGGAGATCTTTTGGGTGGACCTCTTTTTGCCTTAGCTCACTACAGAGCTCTCTTGGCCACCGCCTTGGCTGCTCCAGGTTGTGTTTTTCCATCTCTAGCTGATGATACATACATAGTAGGTTCGGCGGACCAAGTCGATGTTGCCTTTGACCACCTTGTCTCTCAATTGACCTTGGTAGGGCTGAGAGTGAAGGTGTCAAAGTGCAAGACTTGGTCTCCCATAAGTATACCGTCGGACCAACAGCTCCGAAGAGATTTGTTATCCCTACAGATAGTTTACGCATCCTCGGAGTACTTATGGGTACAGAGGACTTTGTCTCTCAATTCTTAGATGTTGTCCTGGCGGAGGACGTTTTGCATATTGAGGATCTCCTTATGTTGGAAGATCCTCAAGTTGCCTTTGGTATTCTTTACTCTTCCATTGCACGACGTCCTAGTTAGTTACTCCGCACAGTACCTCCATCTCTTATCTTCATCTCGCGCCTTAGAGAGTTTGATAGGAAGATCATGGGGTGTTTGGCGACATCATAGGATCGGGGACTTTTGATTGTGTGGCAGGACCTCTCACACGTAAGCAGACATCTTTGCCAATATCATGTGACGAGGTGGGCTTATTATCCATGGAGGAGATTGCTCCGGTAGTCTTTTTGGGTAGTTGAGCCCTCTTAGCACCTTGGCTCTGTTGTCGTTTTCTCGTGCGAGATAGACCTATTTTAGAGAGCTACGTGACAGAAGTGGAGGATGGTTCTTACCCACTACAGATGTGTCTTCGTGAGGCAAGAGATGGCCTGACTCTTGAGGCACGTGAGGCACACCCTCGATTCGATACCTTAGCTACCGATGGATCTCGTGGACTACAGTCTTCTCTGACGGGGCATCACTTTCAGCAAGTTCTCCATGCTCTCTTAATGGATCCTTCCATCTCACGGGATACTAGAACTCGACTCCGCTCTTGTTCGGACAAGGGCGCAGGCTCTTGGCTCATAGCTCGACCTTGCATTAGAGCGTTTCGACTCGCACCGACTATTTTCTCTACAGCGATGAGGTTCCGCCTAGGCTTGGTCCACTCTGTTGCTTCGGCACTATCCACTTGCGAGTGCGGTGTCTCGTTCGACACATCGAGTCGTCATCTTGCTCGATGTCCTCATGGTGGAGAGCGGATAGCTACCCACAATGTCATCAGAGACGTCGTGTTTGCTTTAGCACGGGAGAGCGGTCACATGACGTGGAGAGAGCGTTGGTATGTCCTTCAGACAGGAGGATAAGTGAGAGCTGACTTGTACATGATGAGAGATGATCAGATCTCAGTGGCTGATGTGGTTGTCACGGATCCGACACAGGACTCAGTGGCGGCACAAGTGATCACCCATCCCTCGAGATGGGCTGCAGGCGTGGCGGCAGCAGCGAAGGTGACCAAGTATAGGGGTATGCAAGTGAGACATCGCTTCATCTCATTAGCTTTGGAGATATACGGATCGACAGGCTTGGAGTTCGACGTCTTTCTGAGAGACTGTGCTAGAGCCTATCATGAGAGGCGCCAAGGGGTACCACTTTCTCTTTCTTTCTGCACCACGTTTTTTAAGCAGCGAGTTTCCATTGCTCTACAGAGAGCTTTAGCATGAGCCGTTCACAAGAGAGCAATCGCAGTAGGTGATGCCTCTTCAGGTGCGTCAGTTGTTTGTAGAGTTACTGACTTTCGGGTCTCCAACATTATAGGTGCGACAGGTGATTCTAGAGCTACTGATAGCGGGGCTTAGCCCCGATGTTCTTCCTTTCGGGGTGGTTGTTGCTTGGCCCTTCGGGTCCTTTATTCCCTTGTAAGGCTTGATGGGGTCTTCCCATCCGTTTGCTATTCATTGGGTCGCGTTTTTCTCAGCGTACTACCCCCGTTCTATACTCCAGGGTCAATTATTACCGTACTCTGGCAGTTTTATCCATCAAGACAGTGGTCTGATTGACACCAGTGGTTTTCGGCTCGTTCCTGGCTCTAATACAAAAGCGTGATGAATTCAAGATCATGTGCGGTTACGGACTAAGCGCATCCGCATTTTGAGACCAGTAATTTTTAACACGCTTGTGAACATTACAGTTGGAGATAAGGGTCCTTAGGATCTCTTCGGACTACACCCTTTAACGCGCCTAATGAGTCCCGCCGGACCTGAAGGGTACAGTTGCCAGTCCTGCAGTTTTGGTAACTACTGCAATCGCGATAGTGAATGTCTTCCCATCACGTATAGTTTATCTTCGTGTTTTTAGAAGAAGAGGGTAATCTCACGTGCTGAGACAGTCAGATTCACGTCAGTTCCACTTGAGTATCCACGCGTCCTCCAGAGAGAATGTGTGTAAACGAAATACACGGAAATGCTAGCTCTGAGGTACCCCCACCCAAAAACCTTGGAGATGCTATATGCTGACGAATATACTATTGGGGCACTTGTGAAATTACAGTAGGAAGATAATTCTTATCACCGAACCAATCTGACAGTGTCTGATAAGCACACTAAGGACCTAGTCGGAAGAGAACCTTAGTCCCTTCATCGCACAGTAGCATGTTTGGATATTCACAGCGGGGATTGAAGCCGTATAGTACCAATAATCTACCTGTTATGAAACAAGTTCCTGCAAGGTGGGGTTTGGCAGACGGAATGTATTTCATGACTTTGCAAAAGTGCAATCCCACTATTTCGCATGCTGGTAAAGTTTAGCTCGAAAATGGCACGTCTTAACTCTGAAGACTAGCTACAGTCTAGTGCAGTGACAAGAGATTAACACGCAGGAAAACCCCCTTGCACTCACCCGTGTTCTCAACGTCAGTAACTCATCGATTCTCGAAGTAATCACGATTATCACGGTTGAAAATGTGTGTGCTGTTACGGCCTAGTATCTTCAACTGGTGTAATGATATTCTGCCTCACTCACAATCCCACGCATAGTTGCTGATTTTACAAGAATATTATATATAAAATATCAATGTGTTTATGTTTTTAATATAAGTCATTTTCACAGGACCCCAAATTTCTTGGTTTAATGCGTTGTATGGACGTTTCGATATTGCGATCCAAACAGTGTAAGGTGGAAGAACGTGTGATTTTAACGTTCACAAATAACAATAAATTGTGATTGTGAAAACCTCTACATCATTTCAAAAGTAACAAAAATGTTAACATATACTCCAATATCAACTCAGTACATATAGCATATAGAGATCGAACACCCTCCGTCGGATCATCGGGGATGCATATAGTTCACCTACAGTCGCCGGTCATGGTTCCAGTAGCAGGAGAATAACTTTTGGATCTGCTTATTATTAGCATATGCTGGTTTTCATTTTTCAACATTTGGGTGTTATTTTCAAGACGACTGCAATAAATTTGGGGTGCTGTGAAAGTGACTTATATTAAAAACATAAACTCACGGAGATTTTAACTCCAAGATTTCAACCCAAACACAAGGAAGCATGCATATACCATATTCACAATAATATAATTGCACTAACAGTGATATACTATAATATATATTCACTAAGTGTTGCAATCATTAATTTATTGTCTAACTTTTTCAATAGGAAAGGTTAGGTAATAAATTGATATCAAAATTAAAATCAATGTGATGGATGTGACCTCATATCCAGGACTTATTGCTTTTTCAATAGAAAAGGTTAGGTAATAAATTGATATCAAAATTAAAATCAATGTGATGGATGTGACCTCATATCCAGGACTTATTGCTTTTTCAATAGAAAAGGTTAGGTAATAAATTAATATCAAAATTAAAATTAATGTGATGGATGTGACCTCATATCCCGGACTTATTACTTCTTGAATCGCGTTCGTTTGTACGTGTTGTCATTATAAGTTGTGTTCAGAAAAGCTGTTGTTCGCAGTCTGTTAATACTTACATTTATAAGAAAAATAAAAGATTTTAAATTTCTAAATTTTAAATTCGTATCTACACTTTTTTTTATAACACAAAGCGGATCTTTGTGTGGTACAGATTGCAGACAGACGACTAACGATGAGACGATGTAGCACCCGGCTTCTTGATCCTTGCACCTACGAAGGTGTATATCACATAGTTGGGATATGAGACTATCTGGAATTAGAGGGACCTAACCATCAGTTAGGGACGGCGATTCTGATACACTTGTGTACGTGTATGACATCGTCTATATGTTATGTGTATGTGTGATGTACCTCTGACAGCAATGTATGTTGTGTAGCAATGTGTATGCGCACGACAACTGTCACGTCAGTTTAGCGCTCTGGCTAGGTTGATCGAGTGCGGAGTGACTAATCTCTGTAGGGCCGTTAGTGCCGTTAGGGCAAGTTCTTGGGCTAGTCCCACTAGGGTATACTTCGTAGGTAGGGCTTGTAGGCTTCAGTTCTTCGAGTTGAGTCTTCAAGTTCCTGGTTATGGTGGATAGTCTTGGTGAGCGTAATTTGAATTCTCTAATGCATAGAGTGGATTTGGCTCGACTTTAGTGTTTGTGTAGTGCCGGTTGGCATGGTGGAGTGAGTACAGATCGTTATTATTATTATGTGTATATGTATTGTATCTCTGACAGCGATGTGTATGAGCACGACAATGTAGACTTGAACATATTTCTGGTATAAAGATCTGTGTTGTCAATGAGTAATATTTTTAATTTCATAACTTTAATCTGTAACTTAAGAGAAAAGTTAGGACATAAATTAAAGATCATGTATATTTCTTTTCTTCTGAATATGCATGCTCGATGAAAAAAGAGGAGGTGATATGCATACAACATGAACTTCTCGGAACAGTTGTCCCTTGCTGTTATGAAAATTATTTATATATTAAATGAATTTATATATTAAACTTAAATAATATATTAAAATATTTATAAATATTAAATATTAGATCAATCTGGATACGAGAAATAATCCATAAAAAGAAAAATCTGAAATATGCGACCAACGATATATATCCAAGAGATTGGAAGTAAAAAAAAAAACAAAATTTAAGGAAATTTAATTTACTATCTAACCCTTTCCAGCGGAATGTTAAAGTAATAAATTTACTAGAAAAATTAAATAATAAATTAAACCACATGCATATTCCCCCTCTTCAACTAAGAAGAGAGATGAATATGTATGCTTCACATTCATTCACACAGTGCGGGGAGATAAATTCGTAGGGTCCTTGGTCGATAGATGATTTCAGTATGCATTTTTCATTTGAGATATATTAGAGATAACATTATCTTGTAAATAATATGTATTGTTCATTTGAGATATATTAGAGATAACACTTTATTGTAAATAATATTAGAGTTATTATACTAGCCTGCATAATCACTTGAGTTCAATTCGTTTCATATATTAAGAGTGTCTTCTTATTATTGAATTTTTATTACTGAAGATGAATTATTTTTGTTGAGATCGAATCAGATGTGATCTTGATTTTCTTTAGACACGCTTTTTTCTACAAATACCAATTCTGACGAAAACCAGTACAAATCCAGAGTTTCTTTTCTATTCTATTCCCTCGCTTGTTCTCTTCCCTCCCTCTAGGAAAAAGCTCAAGTAACATGAATATTTTACCTTATAGGACATTAGTATATCAGACGGGGTAATTGTAACTGTTGTTAATTCGGTCGTAATAAAAATGTTGACGAGTCCATCCGGCGGTTACATGCGTAATTCTGGTTTGAATGCGTTGTGCAGAAAGGCACTATGTCTATACTTTTAATACAGGTCCCTTTTACTCATGTGAGTTTTGTGAAGGTTATGTGTCAAAGAGGTATAGGAAACATTCTTGCTCTGATGATTTAGAATAGGAAAAAGAAGCCATACTGTTATACACCTGCTTCTCCCACTTGTTTCTTTCAAGAGGAATCCGTATAAATTGATTAAACTTACTTAATGTAAGCAAATAAGCATGCTCGAACTTTTGCTCTCTTTCTTTGCTATAAGAAACAAATATAAAAACGATATACCATATACTAATTCTTTAGCAACTTTTCTAAAAATAAATTTATTTGTAATTGCTAAATGATAGTGGGATCTGGAGTTGCAGGAAGATCCATACATAACTTATAAAGGAATTGTGGACTCACTTTCGACAGAAACTATGAGTATAAGAACTTGCTAACAAAAGCATTTAAGTAAATATAGACATTAACTTTTTCCTAACCCTTCTTCGAACAAGTTTAATTTATTACTTAATTTTTCGCCAAGAAAAGTTATGTAATAAATTAAACATGTTGAATAAATAAATAAACATGTCCCGTTTCCAAGAAACCGTTCACCCATCTTACGAGTAAGAATAGAGATTTAGATCTCAACCTTGTGCGCTTGGCTTCTTCCCATCTTGGGTTCAGGGAGTTCATATATTCCTATTGTCATGAAATGAAGCTCTTTGTTGATATGAAAGACGTGTTTTACAGAGGCTAAAGGTTGTCGTTTATGCCGGTCGGCAACTGAGTAAATGTCCTACTGGGTTGCAGGCTTTCAGCAGCTGGGTTGACTCACTTGATCACCTTTGAGATGAACAAGAGTGCCCTGAACCAAGGCAGCTACAGTAGCAGCAATAGCTTTGCCTTCAGATGCGCTTGCTCTACTTCCACTGAAGAATGTGAAGAGGTAGGAAAAGCGTCTGACCGCTCGAACACGTGATCATCTGACACTCTTGTACCACAAACTGCCTCCGTTACTCTAGAGATGTGACTCGTGAGTCTCTGAAACAAAGAAGTTCAGAACATGGAACTGTCAGTTCAGAGCTCATGTCGTTTTAGGGTGGTCAGGTAGCGGCTTCCTGGTTTCCGGCCAACGTGCTCTCTCCCATCGCCCTGAGTTTGACTCCCTCTCACACTTGAGCACGGGGTCCTGTAACTCTCTAATCGTCTCTGCAGCGCTTGCCACTACCTACCACTTACAGAACTACATTTGTGAGTTAGGCCTGGTATGATACGAAAAGAGTGAGCAGCGGTGGCTTTTGTCATTCCCGTGTCACATACTTATCATGCGCTGCGCGCGCTTGATATTGATCTCAGAGGCTGTGAAGTCAGGGCATACCTTCACAATGAGGGTATCAGAAGCAACTTGTAATCAAGGAGCGACTGTGACAACAGTACGCTGCAGGAACTGTTTCATACGCAGATTGCTTTAAACTGTTGTGAGCAGGATGACTGAGAATTCAGAACTGCTCCAGCAGACCTACAGGGCACCTTCTTCCTGCTGTTAGTGAGCTCTCAGTAGACACTCGGTACGGAACTAAATGAAGTATTATGTGATGGTGACACTTACAAGGCTTACACTGTTCGACGACTGAAGTGAGATCTGCTCGACCTTGAAGGTGACAGGTTCTTGACACTGGCCACCACCATCAGGGTTGACGCTGAGCGCAAAAAGCCAACGTACATGTCGGTTCAAGACTGATTCAGACACGGATGGAATCAACGCATGGCACTGTAAGTCCGCGTCTGTCTTATATCAACTGTACTTCCTGAACCTTGGAACAACTGACAACAATCTCACCGCATTCTAGAACAGAGTGTGGGTGTGATAATCTCTTGCTGACGTTCACTGGGCTGAAAGACAGACACTGCCTGGCAAGACCTTCTCACGGGGCCAACCTCGGAACAGGAACAGCTTGAGGCTATAGACTTGAAGACTATGATCGGCTGCGGCTGCACGATCACGACGCATGAGTCATGACGAGAACTAGGCACTTGAACGGTTTCACCGGAGGAGGAAGACTACGGTCGTCAGCGGAGAAGAGTATTGTTGTTTGTCCAAGAGAAACGCGGCTCCTTCACAAGTTCACTAGTCCTGCCAATCGAGATCCTTTCACTGACATAGGGTGGCAAAGCTACAAATTTGTTCTCCATCGGTGATGATGAGATTCCCCATACGAAGCAGCTGGATAAGATCTTCCTTTAGCTCAGAGTAGCAGAGTTCGAGATGAATCGGAAAAGAGTCTGACAGAATTTTATCTGCCTGTGTGTTGCAGCCCATTGATTCGATCAATTGCTCTAGATGTTGCAGGAGACGGAGACAATAAGGAGTAACACGTTTCGCCTTCTCTAAACCTTATGGTCTAACTTTATCTCAGGAAGGAGCTGGACCAGCTGCACAAATTTACAGGCTTACAAGGGTTTAATTAAGCAATGCTTGGTTTCACTTTTACCAACTCGATCTCAATCAACACAGCTTGAGACGTAACCCTCTCTGAACGCCGTCTTTCGGCGAAGAAAGACGTGGGTTTAGGCAGAAGGTCTTTGCTGACCCATCCACGCTCTGGGGTCACAAGAATTCTTCGCCTTCCTCCCTCTCGCATCCCTTCCATTCCTCCATCAACTGCTTCGGGCACCTGCGCATGCCCGTTAACGAAGTCCAGCAGTCACGCAAACAACGCTGACAGAATATGACTGATAGCACCGACACTCTCACTAACTTGGTACCAGCGCTAAGGAGAACTTTTCAAACAACTCGTCACATCGCAATTTGCATTCGAGCATTACCAGTCCTTTGCCATACTGGAACTTCAGCGTTTCCCCGACATCATTTTTGCCTTCCTTTCCGTAGCCCATTGAATCTAAGTAGTACCTACGGTCAAATTAAAGATCCTTGAGCCGGGCTTCAAAGAGCGCTTAATAGAGAAGAAGCTTGAAAAAACAAAACAAATTCTCGAGAAGTGCGATGGACTCGAACAGAAGAAGACACCTTCAGACGTCCTCAACTCGGTGCTGAGAGTAATTCACAGCCGGTAAGTAGGTCACTACCGCTGGTGACTGCGTTTCAAGAATTTTAAGGATCAAAAGTTTACCCGTTCAGCCTCGATATCGTGTAGTATACCGCAACCTCGTCACCCGGAGCAAGAGTTCGTCCTGTACCCGGCTCTAGTTCCCTGTATCTGTGCAGAGCAGAATAATCAATAGGGGCATTCATCGACATTGAACGGATGTTAACCCCAACTGAAGAACACAGAAATATCATCGGGCCATGGCAACGTACTTGATACCAGATGAAGATACTCTAACTGGACCCTCTGCAGCCTCCTTCTCCTCTCGTAATTTTTCCCCGGCTTTCCTGGCATCTTCGATATTCGTATAAATGGTCACCTTCTCTGTTCCAGCTCTGCCAGGTAAGAGAATTGAGGTAGAGAGTCATGGGAGAATCCGTACTCTCTCCAGACGATTTAAAAACGGGCAAGAAAATGAATGTCCAATCTGTAGAACATAACCAAGAATTTGGTGATATTCCGTACCACGATTTTGTGGAACAATCGTGCATTCGGTGATTAGGATCTCGGGTTTTAAGCATAAACGTTAAGAACGCTTTCAGTTGAACTAGCCCTACTTCCAAAAGCCTGTGGAAAGCTTCCTACCACTAACCAGAGGCAGGATTCTTCTGTACAAACCGACATCTCGCTGTAAACGACTAGGGTCCTCTGCACACTTGGAAGTGATCTACGTTTACGTCTACGATCAAGTTTCGCGTGTCTTCGGGAATTTACAGCGAAGCATTCACTTCGAATATCGTTGAAAAGCTCACTTAACTGTTTTCAGATGTCACACTCGTAAGAAACTTCCAACTCTAGCTACACAACAAGAATGAACACCGACCAAATGCCTACAAATTCCAGCGAATCATAACGAGTTACAAAGTGCATGGGTGGGGAGAATCTGCTTACAGTGCATAATCTAGAGAGACCATGGACATCCCAGCAACGGCCACCATTTCGTGCGCTAAAATAATCAACTTCCGACGCGAACCAAAACTGGCAGGCTTGGCCTCGGCATTCCACTCTTTGCCTGAGATGCCAAAGAACAGAAAGAACGTGAGCTTTCCATCAGTCTTTCCAAATGAGTACCGTCATGAGGATCGGGGCTGGAAACATGCCATACCAAGACAAGTGCAAGAGACGCTGACTGCTCGAGAAACGAAACTGGACAGCCGTAAACTTCCAAGATTTGAAATGGACGCGGACACGGAATTGACAGCCGTCCCGACGAAGCTGGTGCACAACTCCATGGCCTGACGTCACCTCAGGGTCAGGTCGGCTACCGAACTGCACAAACTATGGATGTTCTTCAATCCTATCGCGTCCAAGCTCTTTGCCAACGCTCCAACTCGCTATCTCGTCCTACAGAAGCGCTCATAGCTGAGATGCGGAAGCCGATGAAACGACAAAAAGACCAAGAATAGCGCCCATAGTTTTCCTTCTCTCTTCCCATCTGTAGTACGACTGACCGAGGGCAGACTAAACCAGACCAGGTTTACGGCACTCTTTCTCTGAGCCATGTCCGGAGCTGAGCTCGAGCTCTAGACATGGCGACAGAAGGAGCGTGGTAAACGGACACGACCCACAAAGTGCAAACCCTTCAACTTCCTTCGAGGCAGTGGGAGCTCAGATTTGAATCCTATAGTGGTATACAGTACGACTACGCCAACAAGCAGTAGAGCTACTCAAAACTGTTGCGATAGTGAATTTTTCAGGATTTAGATGAGAGTACGTAACTATAAACTATCAACCATTTTCAGGGATTGCAGAACGAATGTATTAATTCGATCTAACTTTTTCCAACAATATTCTACAGATGTTGTTTACAGACATACAATAGGGGGTGTCAGAGTTTAACGGCTGAGAGGTAACTGGACGTAAAATTGTCACGGGTAAGTTTGTATAAAACCGCGGCTCATTCTAGATCGCGTCCGAGATTCAACCTCAAAATTTTATCATTGATTATTTTGCAATTTCTACACTCAAGATAAGTACTTAGAGTAACAGAGAATCCATTGCAAAAAAAATCAAAAAAAATCAATGAATAGCCGTTAAGAAAACGCCCGCGGCGTTTTCCTGCGGGTACCTCCTGAGGTACCCGCAGGAAACACTGGCCGCAGACTTGCCGAGTCCGTAACTCACGCCCGCGGCTCCAGTATATTTCAGAGATTCTTTAACTCTGACACCCCCTAATAGTTATACAATAGTTATCTCAAATAACTGTAAAAATACCACATCCAGAGGTGGTATATAAAGTTTACAACTGAAACTTGTAGAACCGTTATGGCAGTTATGCCAATTCCAGGCCATAACCAGGTTTGAGTAGCTCTAGTAGCTCGTAGGCAGTCCCACCCGTGGATCGAATCCTTTTGTCGGCTAAACTTCTTAATTAACTGGATGATGAACTAGATGGGACAGTCCGTTGTTCAACAATCGACACACAACCATGGACTACACGAGACAATCAGTGACTAAACGATCAACCTACGTGAATTATGACAAACATGATTGGGTGAGTCTGAATAACAAATTGAAATTTACTGATCAGCTCTATCATAGACTAGACGAAGCATATATGATTGAGTGGGTCTCATTAACAAACTGAAATAGATTGATCAACTCGATCATGGACTAGACTATCCAGAGCAGATACGATTGGATGGGACTTGACCATGGACTAGATTGTCCAAAGCAGATATGTTTGGATGGGTCTCATTAACAAACAGAAATTGATTGATCAACTCGATCATAGACTAGACTATCCATAGCAGATATGATTGGGTGGGACTAGATCATGGACTAGATTATCCAGAGCAGATACGATATCGTATCTGCAGATAAGAGATATGTGATCAACCATAAAAAGACATATTGGAGGTGTGATCAAGCAAATTTGTGGTCTATATCGTAAACCTATAAGTGAATTATACTATACTTATTTTCACAAACACATACAAATGCTTTTCATGTACACACAGGATTGCAAACTAAACACAAGTGGTCTTATGTAAAGCTCGATCTGCATCTGTATTCCTGAGTTAAGTGTCGATAAAGGCATATGCTCGATGAGTTACTCCTCGGGCGATTCATGCTCGATAGGTGCTATTGGGGACTTCTGAAAAGATCATTCCACATTCTTATGCTGCTGGTCTTGTGCCTATCCTCTTGGATCCATATACCTCTGTTAGAACTTGTCATATTTGCAAGGGTATCAGTATTCCCTCTGTAAAATCCTAATCAATATAGGTATAATTCTTAATCTTATTCTAAGCAATTTTTTACCTATACCAGCCCACAGTCAGATTTCTTTTACAACTATACCAAAAAACTATAGCATATGAAAAAAACATTCCGTGCATTTTTCTGTACATTATTCGTATAGAGATGTATATCGGATAAATTTAACTAGCACAAACAATGACTCATATGTAATGATATATTTCCTATATAATTTCTTGATATGTTGTTTCAGTTACCAAGATATTAACTTAAGATTCTAAATTTTTATATTTGAACTATTACCAATATCAAGTCTACTAGGAAAATAGCAAAAAGCTCTTAACTCTTATATTATATATTTGTAAATTTTCTTCCCCTATCTATATGATCATAAGAAAATTGATATATCCTAGATAATTTTCATGTAATCTAGAGAAATAGGTTTTAAAACAGGAACAGTTATAGGTATTTCTGACATGCATGGGTTTTTTCCTAGATATGTAAAAAATGCTAGGGAAATTGTGACTTTCTTTACGTCCAAAAGTGGAGTATTTTCGGTGTGGTTCCGGCTATGAAAGTTCTACCGTCTCCAGATACAAAATCTCATATTTATAGATTTTGTTTTGTGTGTGTGCTAGGATATAAAGCTTAACAAGGACATCATTCGTTGCATCTCTGCGACGAATTCTGCAATGTTGCATCTTTAGTTGAGGAGCATGTCCCCACAAATGATAGTTTTATTTTGCCAACCTCCTTGACTATGGCCTTCATAACCTTAGTGAAATTACATACTATAGTTTATCATAAGTAAACCTCTTTCCTTGATGAAAGTATGGATATCATCCAGCTTCGTGATGGTTATAAACTCCCTTCTTTTTTCTAGAGTTGATAAGTCCACGTGAACTTGTAAGGAATGAAGATAACCACAAATGAGATGTCATTATTCCCCTTCATGTTATCTATCAACTCTTGGACATGTTTCTCCGAGCATGGGCAATACACCATTGTTGGAAGTGGATCCCTAAGAACTACAATAGGAGGTCTGAAAGAATAGTTAACGGGTACCGCTCTTTGGTCAGATCTTTCATGTCATTGTCATCAACTAGTATTTTGCTTGTAAAGTTTTCGTCTACTTTTATACTAGAGAGACAACTTTTTGTATTTTACTGATAACAACTTTCAGTCAATAGATATTTAAGTATCTCTAATTTTTTTTAAAAGGTAAAATTTGAATAAAAAGCATTCTAAAAAAACACTTTTAGTTTTATCAATTTTACTTATAATAATAAAAGTACATTATATTTACTTGCACTTGCTTATACCAAAATTCCTAGTGAACCTCCCGAGCCTATGACTATCTTTGAGCGGCAAATCTTCTCTCCTGCTTCTTCTTTTTGTTATTTCCCTTTTTCTTACCTTTTGTCACCACGACCCTTGGCATGGAGATATTATGGTATATGATAATACATTTTCCCTTGTTAGTCTCTACTTTTTATGTGAAGAATTACGTGATCCTGATAATGTAGACAAGCCCGCATTATCACTGATTGAAGTTTCGACTCTGTTTCGAGAAAAAAATTATGTAAATATTTTTGTCCTCGGTCAATGAGCTTTCCCCTTTGGGTTCTCCATGCTCGCTTTTCTTTTTTTTCCCAGTGTACTACGTCCTCTGGAATTACTGCCGTGTTCTTCTTGTTAAATTTTTGGCTTTCGTTCGTATTTCTCGCTTTTTCTTCGGCCGGTGGGAAAGTTTGTGACTAGCTTGAGCCAGCCTTGACGACATGATTTTTATGACTACAAAAATGATGGTGGTACGCCTCTCACTTTTATTAGTTTCAGTTGTCAAAACGACATTTTACAAGGTCTGTACTCGTGGTTAAACGTAAACTAGTGGTTGCACGATATTAAACTCTATGCATGTACAAAAGAGAGCACACTCTCTTCGTTAAAGTAGGTGCACGATATAAAACATTGTGCTTATAATAAAACTCTATGCATGTACAAAAGTTTTATTACAGATGAAGAAAACAGACAGCACATTCAAAGCTCTATCAAGAATGCACGATTCGACCCAGTGCTTCTCAATAACGCCTCTGTTAGAGACAAAAAATCTGGAAGATGGTCCATATGTACCAGCCTCAGGCAGTTCAGGTGAGAGGTGTGGCTGGTTTTCTGTAGTCGCCGTCTTTCTCCTCCTCTCCATCTGGAGTGCATCCGTTGTTGAAGTAGCGATGCTAGCAACGGGGACATCGTCTGCTATCTTTGCAAAGAAGATGTTGTCAATATCTTCTGGTGTGACGTCATCCGACCTAACAAAGAAAGTCTATAAAGCATCCGATCTACATTTTTGTATCTCAGCCTATAATAACCACTTGGGAGAAGCACTATATTTGTCAGAAACAAGCATGCTATGCAGACAACGGGCAAGTGTGTTAGAGCGCGCTGAAACTTGTACCTATTGAACTGCAATGCCTTTGGGAGGATGTTAATGTAATCAAGCTCAACTCTGTTCTTTGTGTCTGCAGCGCTCAATAACGTCAAGAGTTCAAGGTCATCATTCATCATCACCTCAAAGATATTTTTTCATAGTTGCTGTATGATGCATCTTGGTCTCATCTTTCAAGCAATACCAACCATTCCAATGAAGGTATGCAGACCTTTGTTGGAGACTTCTGTGTCTATCGGTCTGTCCTTGTCCCAGTCCAAAGACTCTACCAAACATTTCTTGATATATACAGTGGACTTGACATACATACAAATTACACCTCTCCTCTCTACTGAGAATAACCTCGACAGACATTTTGCATGAAGAAAATCTGACAGGTGGGAGAATAAATCCAATTCTAAGTTGGCTACAGTCCTACATATCGTGACGGATGTCTCAATCGTTGGCCTTTTGACCCTCGCTTGTCTGCGCAATGACATCATGCTGTTCAAATTCAAGAAAATGATGACAGACATAACGATTTTGGGCTCGGTCTAGGTCTTCACAGATACAAGATAGAGAACAGTTCTGATATAAAGAATGGACAGTAGACTTTAGAGAACCATCATCATGGTGTCGTGTGACGTGCTTTCTTATCTGGGAATACATCGGGTATCTAGCTGTAGAGAGTAAGTGTCACACTCCGTGACTCAGAACCAGCGACCACCCAAACCTCTCTCTGACATCCAAGTACACTTTGAACTTATCTCGCTACGATATCCTCCGTCCTCTCGGCAAATCTCTCTCTTACTCGACTAGGAATAGAACCGGGGTAACAAGCACGGTATCGTGTCGGATATTTTGTGCGTGAAGGATGTCCAGGAAAACGCGAGGTTCCTGGCTGTGGAGATGCTGTGTGCCAAACAGAGACAAGACAGAGAAAAAACAACCACGAAAGCGAATGCTGCGATATATACCAACTCTAATGTATGTACACTGCCGTTTCTTTCTCCTAACAGCACAAAACTGGGGAACAGACCAGAGCGGTCTGTAACCTACTTCAGAAGCCCTAAAACAAACCCCTGAATCGCAACCCTAGCCTGAAATCGCCGAAGCGTAGCTCAAAGCAAGAGAAACTTCTCTTTGCTAACAACCAGAGCCACAACAGTATCACGCGATCCAAACCCAAGTCCAAATCACATCCACACACTAGCTCTTGGCTAAAGCTAGCTACCACAAGCCATACACAACCAACTAAGTCCTTAACGAACTCAAAAGGACGAAACCTGTAGCAAAGGAACCGAAAAAGACCTATCTGGGAACTTTCTTCTTTCGCTGAACGGACTTCAGATGTCGATAGGGTCTCCTTCGCTGACTCCGTTGGCCCAAGAAACCTTCAGATCCGACTCCCGATAGTCGAGATATCGTCAATTTTCGGTCGCAGTTGACCGAACCTTCAAAAACTCCTCCCTGCGGCTTAAAACCGCTCACACCGCACAAACGGATCGTCCAAACTGATATCCGTCTTCGCTGGTAGGTAGATCTGGCTACCCTGAACCCAACAAGACTCCAAACAAGCCGTTTGGAGTTCCCCTTGCAAAACCACTCGAGAAATTTGGTCGCAGGTTGCAAAAAACTGACGTAAATCGGCTCCCTGCGGCTCAAATTTGCTCACCACACCCAAACCAACAATCCAATTCACTTACAGTCTTCTCCTATGCGTACATGAGGACTCCCTGATCGCGTAGACACCAAGAACGAAGAGCTTGGCTCACCGATCGCGAAGAACAATCCAATCTCAGGTCGCAGGCGATGAAAATCTGACGCAAGCGCTTCCCTGCGAGCCAATTTCTCTCACAACTCTCAAACCGCCCGATAAAACTTTGTATCGTCTTCAATTTCCTGAAGAACTCGTTGTTCTGATCCCGATGGATCCAAGGACAGCAAGTTTGGACTCCGGAACGGCCCGAACGGTCCAACTCTCCTTCACAGGTAACTGAAAACCCCAATTCTGCTCCCTGCGTCTCAATTTCTCCCAGAACACAACCCCCGTTCCGTCTCTTCAAGAACCGTCTTAACCTGTGCGTAGCCTGCACAGATCTGAACCCGATGACACCTTGCGCGCGTGTATTGGACTTCTCAATTCTCCAAAACATCCACCGACAGGTCGCAGGAACAAGCAAGCCCCTTAAGCAGCCCCCTTGCAACAGTCTGTACGTACGAAGTTCAACTCTCAATAATAAGAAGCAGGCCCCTTGCGTGTTTGATATAACGCCTGAAGCCCTAAATACCCAGTCAGCAAGTAACTAGGGGCCTAGCTTGATTTTACCTTTTTCCGAATCGCATAACTTCTTCTCTGGATGTCCAAACGAAATAAACAAGATGCCCATGGAAAGCTGACAACGAGCTCTATCCATCTATGCAATAAAAGTAAAGATCCGAAGTTGCGCCAAAAGCTCGTAAGCTGGGGCCTAGCTTGTTTTCTCCATCTTTCGAGTCCTGTAACTCCTTCACTATGCGTCCAAACGAAGTAGACAAAGTGCCTATGGAATGCTGACAAGGAGCTCTATCCACTGGTGCGATAAGAACGAAGATCCGAAGTGGTGCCAAAAACCCGTAAGCTGGGGCCTAGCTTATTTTCTCCATCTTTCGAGTCCTGTAACTTCTCCACTAGGCGTCCAAACGAAGTAGACAAAGTGCCTTTGGAAAGCTGACAAGGAGCTCTACACATCTATGCGATGAAAATGGAGATCTGAGATTGTGCCAAAATCCGTAAGCTGAGGCCTAGCTTGTCTTCTCATGAGTGTCTTTGGAGCGACAAGCATCGAAGTTTGTATTTCAGGTACGAGCCGGTCCACGACACGACAACGGACCACCACAAGCACTCTTGGGTCTACTGGTCATCACTCCAGCATCACCACAAGAGAAATACCAACACTCCTAATAGAAAAGAAACCTAAGCGCAACGTACGCACACAAATCCAATCAAACCAACTGGGCGTACAAACAGGCATGCGAGTATGGAGAGGATCCAAACACAGATAATACTGTCAACAACTCTCTTTACTCATGATCAAGTGCTCTGAAGCACTAGCAAAACCTCCATGTCGACCTGTTCTTCAAAAGAATTTTAACTCTTGCGTCTTTCGGAGAAAGAACCTCTCAACTTTACCTCGCTGTCACTCCTCAACCACAGCTCAAAATGAGATGAAACCAAGGCCAGTAGATAATTTGTAGAATAGTTTCTCTATTAAGGTAGTGCATGCAGAGAGATCATCTCTGAGTTGGCAGCTATGCCCTTCCGAAGTTCGCTGTTTCTATAACATGATACTATTTCGACAGAACTCTGCTGTTCGATTCCTCACAAACCACTCGATAAAAATAGCTCAAACTTCTCAGGAAGCTAATGTGTCACCATCATTACCACTCTGTAAAATTTCACTAGCAGATCCTCAACCAAACTCTCGGAATGATCCAAACCCTTATAAATATTTTTATAACATGATACTATTTCAACAAAACTTTATTGTTCGATCCCTCACAAACCACTCAACAAAAATAGCTCAAACTTCTCAGGAAGCTAATGTGTCACCATCACTACCACTCTATAAAATTTCACCAGCAGATCCTCAATCAAACTCTCGGAATGATCCAAGCCCTTACTGTCAATGACACAAAACGATATGCAGACCCTTGTGCACAAAAACAGTGATACCCTTATACCCAATAACCCAAATGGTCTGAAACTTCACATGTAGGTAGTTGACTGTACTTTCTCAGACCCTAGAAGGTTTCATAGTGAAATTTGATCTCAAACTCTCCATATCTCTCTCAATATCTTTTGTTTACAGTCGTCTACTCTCATAACCTCCGATTTGAGACACCCAACTTCAGCCGACCATAACTTTTTCACTCCGGCTTGGAATTGATTGATCTTGGAGTCCATCAGCAAGCCCATCTCAAGAGCTATCCAGCATCCGTCAATTCGTCTCCAGCAACCTCACAGAACTCCTAAAAAGTGAGAAAGACCTCACAGAAACAAAATTGATCACAAATTTGACCCCCTCAGCTTCAATGGATCGAAATGTTCTCATCCGTGCTTCAAATCGAACCACCATTGAGTCCACGGGCATCCTCGTCTCCCAAGCTTTCCAACCATATCCAACACTCTGCGAATGGACCACGGGAAGTGCCTCTAACCCTTGAAAACGTGAAAGGAACTTGGTAGAAGGTGATTGATCAAACTTTCGACCAATAAAAAACAAGTTGACAAAAAGAGTTTTGTCTTCACTCACATGACAAACACACTAAGAACAAATTTTTATCCGAGAGTACCATTTGGGCCTCAAAGCTTATATTGAAAAACATACAAACACGTGCTGTTGACGATGCCGTTTGCCACGAAGCACGTAGACACGAAGAACAAACTACGCTCAATATAAAGTCAGAAACCCGACTCTAAAACAGTTGACAATAAACTGAACTACAAAAGGAACGGATGAAGCTATTATCTGGTTGTAATAATTCTCTCCGAAGCTCTTCACGACAAACTCCCGATGCGTCACCTTTGGTCGACTGTAACAACGTATTTCGACCTAAGTGTTGAACGGGACTCTCGCTGGAAAGTCAGATCCAACGGAGGATCCATACCACATCAGAGCAAGATGTAGACAGTAAGATCTCAAACAGCGTCGTAAGTGATAATGAGAAGAATGATTGGATCCGGATTAGCTATCACCGCAGCCATAAACGACTCTCCCCAATGAGCCACCATAAATACTCAGAAGTGATCCCGCGACAGACAATGGATCTTAATGACGAATGGATGCGCAAGTGGAAGATTAAGAGCACGAAAGGGCTCTCCGTTCATGCCTATCACTCGTATCGCCCCTTGCTTCATCCGACGATACTGATCACACTCACACTAGACTTGGATACTCTACACTCTATATCCAAAGCTCCGTGCACCTCTCTTCAAATACAACAGCTTTGCATATGACAACAAGAGTACTAACTCTTATCTCCACTCAGTGGAGAGTACACGGATCATCCACGTGGAGCCTTATCTTTTGACGGGATAAGGTCTCGGTGACTTCACAACATCAAAACACATATGATAATGATGTGTGCTAGTTTCACACCCTAGCCAATCCAAAACACAACAACGGATAAAGTAAGCAGGACAGGAAAACATACAAAACATGCGGTCATGTAGATGCAAACAGAGTTTACCAAAGATCTTATCAATCTTTTGGATATCCGAAAGATTGATAAGATCCGGCCAAAGTCTGCAATGGAGGGCTATGGATGGAGCATAGATAGCATGGCTTTCTGTACATAGTCAAACTTGAGCAAAAAGGAGAAGTAAGAAAAAAGAACATAAGTGCATATATAGCCAAGTGGAGACTATCGAAAGTGTCAATGATCAATGATCGCTAAATTGGTGATAGAGGTGGAGAAATAAAGCTATCAAGTAGCACCTCTGCACGCTGATCTTCACTATCAAACATGACAAGGGACAAGACGATAGACGTCTTTCTCATCATCGACAGGATTCCATCATCCATCTCTATATGACAGTAGAGGAAAAAAGCGCATCGCAATATAGTGAAGGAAATAATGCAAGTGCATGACATTGTCAGCCATACCATGGACGTCCAGACGTGTAGAGCACCTCGGCCGTCACTCACTGCCAACGAAGATCACTCTGCATGACTCTTTAGGAAACAGTCCGTCAGTCGTTCTCTAGCAAATCAAGATCCTGACCCGCTGCCAAAATTCGGCCAGAGCACAATAGCAACAAAAGAAACCGCATGGACAAACGTGATGCACGAAGCCATGGACCCAAGCACGAAGGCAACCAGCGCTCACGTGTGAGTTTGCGTAAGTTTGTGATGCCGCTCAAGCCTCACGAAACCATAATCAACATCGGTCCGTGCTTGTGCCAGAGCAATACAGCAAGAAAAAAACGATAAGCGAAAGCACGAAGTAAGGTACTGCAAAAAGCGTCCAACAGCCATGAACATCATTTGCAATAAGAGAATCGTCTGCAAGAGAATCCCGCTCCCTTCCACCCTCACGATGACGCGTTGTTATGATGAGAATCTTTCTTGGGGAGGGTGGACCTCTTAACTATCATTGATTGTGAGATCGATCAAAAGAAAAACATACGGCTGCCAATGATCAGAACTCAAATTTGATCTCTTGCATCCACCAAATCAAATCAGACACCCAATCTATGCAAATAAGTATTCTCAAGACCCAAGAAATTTATTCACATCTCAAATTTTAACATCAAAGTCATCAATGATCAGAATCTTCCCCACTGTCTCTTGTGTGCGTCTCCTTCTCACTCAGTCTAGTTCTCTGTAGTATCACCTCGAACTGTCACTGCATGTCGATTTATCTAAAACTCAAGCTCCCTGCTAAGCATGGGTCTTTATGTCTTTATACCACACTCACTTATCCCTAGTCAAGCTAACCTCTTATTAAATAAAAATTTCTCAACCCTCGATGTCATCTTGATGCAACCAAGATTATGAGCTAAGCCACAATTTTAGAGCCTAAGCCATAGCTACAGGACCACCAACATGGCGTACATCATTGTTGTATCAAGTATCTCTCAACTCATAATCTCGGTTGCTTGCGGAGTCTTAGCCAAGGAGCCCATGTTTAAGGAGGATAGTAATCCGTCGTCTCTAGATGTGCAAGACCTAGCCACACACCCAACATAGACTCCCATCCAAGAGGTCAGCATGTTGAGATAGGAAACATGAGCGAGGAGAATTTGATCCAAAGACATCTTTTTCCTAGATCGACGTCTCTTTCATTGAGGTAGCTCATGTTTCCGTTTAATACAGTAAAGAAACTTGTACACATACTTACAAAACTCACTCTTATCTCCTTTGCTAACTTTTCTGGTGCTACTTCTTTTATACATCTCTATTTCTAGTAACGGAAGAACCAAAACTATAGTACTCAAGAACACAAACTCGATGGTGCCATTAGATAATGAATCCAAGTCACCAGCAGAAAACCACAAAGTTTACTCTTTAGTCACTTTCTTAATCTAGAAACGATGCAAACATCTACGTATATACTTATTTCGCATAAATGAAAACAAGTGCCTGCTCTAATCAAGAAGTACTTTGGCAGCAAATAAACATTCTCAACACTTCGTTATAACTAAATATCTTACTAATAGACAAACTTCTTGTGTGTAACATAGGTCGTTACATTGTACCCTCGGACTAAATTTTTGCTCCGTCCTCGGAGTGAAGAGAGAACTTTCGTCGATGAAACAACTTCAACTTGTCATGGTTGATCCAATCGAATCTCCTTCCTCCCAACTCTTGAAGGTCATATGTGAAGTTGCTCCGCACCTTATCTAAAACAAAAGGACCAAAATATCTCAGAAGAAACTTCTTCCTAGCCC
Source organism: Asterella californica (assembly GCA_036924285.1). Taxonomy (NCBI): domain Eukaryota; kingdom Viridiplantae; phylum Streptophyta; class Marchantiopsida; order Marchantiales; family Aytoniaceae; genus Asterella; species Asterella californica. The sequence continues at coordinate 4,930,735 of JAYKYS010000013.1, forward strand.
TCTTGAATCTGATAGCATCCTACAACATTATCCAATCTTCGACTTGAAAAGATTTTACCTCCCTCTTGTCCAAACGTTTGTCGTAACTCTTCTTTTGATATGCCTGACCTCGTTCCATCCGGATCATTGCTACCGCTCGGGTCTCTTCCAACTCCATGAGTTGCTCCCTTCTTGACTTGACGACGTCTTCTTCCCTCGACCTCTTCAACTTTCGTTGAATGGTTTGAAAAGTATCCAATTCGAATTGGATCGGCAACTTGGACTCCACTCCATAAACCAGTCAAAATGGGGAGTATCTAGTAGAAGTCTTTGTTGTCGTTCGATACTCCCATAAGATGACATGTAGTCTCTTATCCCAAGTATGTTTCGCAGTCTCAACACCAGCATGTTTGGCGAGCATCATACAAAGTGTAAGATTGGTCTTCTCCGCAAGACCATTAGCATTTGGTTTGTATGAGGTCGTTACTCGTGGTTTGATAGAAAAGTGTTGTAGCATAGCAGTAGTCATGCTCTCTACAAACTCTCCTCCTCTATCTGAGACTAACTCTAACGGACATCCAAATCTTGTAATGATCCTTTCCCATAGGAATCTACCCACTTCCATCTCATTAGTCTCCCTCAAAGGTCTAGCCTCTACCCACTTGGTACAATAGTCAGTGGCGACTACAATGTATCTATTACCTCGAGGTGTCTTATTAAGAGGACCTACAAAGTCAATACCTCACTTCTCAAACGGCGCTAATACTGGAATTGATTTTAACGGAGGTGTTCTAGTAGACTTTAGAGCAAATGCTTGACATACGTCACAAGTTTTGCAATAGTCTAAACATTCATTGAAAATACCTTTCCAATGATAACCATCATCCAAAATCTTGAAGGCTGTTAACTCGTGCATTAGCTTGAACGCCTCCTCCCGACCAACTGCTCTCCTTAGTAAGCCATTTGCTCCTTGATGAAACAGAATTCTCTCCACCATGGTGTAAGGTTTGCATCTCTTAATCAACGCGTTACGTTCTCGAGTATGCACACCTTCTGGAAAAGAGTCATCTGCAAGAAAACTCCAAATTTCCTTGTACTCGTCCGGTATCTCCTCAATGCTTATGATGGTCATCAGATGCTCATCTGGAAATGAATCATCAAATGGTTCCTCTCCCTCATCATCATAAGCCCTCGACAAAAGATCAACATTTGCATGCTTTTTCCTTGGTCTATCTTCGATCACGTAATCGTATTCTGTTAGAAGGATCTTCCAACGAGCAATACGACCTTCGGCATTAGGCTTATTAAAGTTAACTTTAAAGCCTTGTGATCTGTGACTATGGAAAATTTCCCTCCTAGCAACTAGTGTCGAAATTTTTTCAACTTGATCGGAACTTGTGACGTATGTCAAGACGTATCCTTCTTGGTAACTGCATTCAGCTTTTTATAGTCTATGCACACTCGCAGCTTACCATTCTTCTTCTTGACAATCACAATGGGTGAAACTCATTCTCAGTTCTCCACCTCGTAGATGAAACTCGTCTCTTTCAACTTGTCTATCTCTTCTTTGATCATCATTGTTGTTGTAAGATTGACTCTTCTCTACTTTTGTCGAACTGGTCTTGCGTTCTCCTCCAATTTGATCCGATGAGTCTCTAGAGTCACCTCCTTCAAATCCTTGTAACTGAAAGCAAACACATGGATATATTTTTGAAATATATCTAGGAATCTACTTTTCTCATCTTGAGTGACATTGATATCAAACTTCAAGGTAGAGAGTCTTCTCACGATCTCTACCTCACTCAACTCCTCTTTGTCAAGGTATTTCTCCACTGCTGGTCGAGGTAACAAGTCGATAGCACTAAGCTGATGTAATGATTCATCTCGATCAAATCTTTCGTCCTCAGACGAAGATTCTTGATCATAAGAATCTCCCGTATCTAATTCTGAGACACTCTGATCATCCTCCGTATCAGATTCCCAATAGTCACTAGTGGGTCCATTACAATCAGAAGTCACAACTCCAACACCCGAGAGAGATACGATCACTCTGTGATCTCTAGATCCAATCCGTAAATATCCTTTGTGCCACCTATCAATGATTCGCACAGCTCTCAACCAAGGCATACCTAGGAGCAAATCATAACTAGAGTCCTTTAACACTTGAAAGGACATCAATGTTTGATTTTTCATCATAGACACAACCACCTTCTCTAACACACCCGTTGCTTGTTAGTCATTCTCACGACAATGCTAGCCGGGCGAGTTGGTTCCATCCCCACCTTCTTCATCAATCTTTCTGATATAGCATTTACAGCCGATCCTCCATCCACCAATACGTCAGAGACGTAGTGACCACTCAACCGGACTTCAATCTTGGAAGCCCTAGTGCATATTTCTGAAGCATGCACATTCACCACACCAACTCCCACAGATTTTGATGTCTTGCTCTTGGGTTTCTTCTTTTTGCTTCTTTTAGAACTCAGTCCTCCTCTGAGTTCCTTTCGTAAACTGGGGTTGAGTGCGATCAGTTGTCTAACAGTGATGTTGGCTTTCTGAGCACCCACATCTTCAACCACATCACACTTGGGAAGATGAAATGATGAAATCCGCCATCTCCAACTTCCTTCTTGGCTCCCTTGGTGTACTCGAAACATTACTCGAACGAGTACTTCTACTTGCTGACTCCTCCATGAAAATCGGTTCATCAGAAAATTGAGTTCTTTTCTTTTCTTGAACTAAAAGCTCCACCGGTGCATGAGAAGATTTTGAACTCTCTCCTTTCTCGTAGATGGGATCTCATACTACATCGACAGTAGCCACTCCCTTATCTCGTCCTTGTGATGGATTTCCTCCACCCACATTCATTCTGACAGCTTCGGCACCTCTTGCTTTGTTGTTAGGACAGTTTTGCTAGAAATGAGAACCTCCACATGTCCAACAAGTGATTCCTCCAAAGTTACCTTGGTTGCCTCTAAAGTTACCTTGATTTCCTCGATTAGGATTGTTGTCGTAACCTCTTTGACCTCCTCCTCCACCTTTGTTTCTTCATTCTCGTAAATGCACCACATTTATCTTGAGATCCGCAAGAGTATCTGTGATGCTCTTCAACTCAGCATGGAAATCAGAGGTGGCAGTAGACATCGCTGTAGGGACAAACGGTCTTTGCACCACCGCTGGAGTAGGAGTTGATGTTGAAGCTATCACCAACTGTGATGATGCAGGTGCTATCGTTGTGACTACACCATGAGTCGGAGTCGACACCAGAGCAGCATGATGAGGTTGGATGATATATCCTTCATCCAAACTCTCTTCCATATTTGTCGTAATCTTGATGACCTCCGCTTTGGTTGTTGGCTTCTCGTACCTCACATGGGTTCGAATTGAAGGTCTCAACTCTCTCACCAAGTTCTTGGTCAGCACTGCTCCAATCCCTATCATCGTTAGCTCCACATTGTCTCCACTCTTCCGTAGGACCGTTCGAAACCATTGCTTCAACTTATTCACCCTTTCAGCATACTACCGAACTTTCTCGTCATCCCGTTGCTTCAAATGAGTAAGCTCCACCATGAGCTTCTCATAACTCTCTTTTGGAGGAAACTCTTCGATGAGTGCGTTACTTAACGTCTCTCATGTGTCCTCCACTGCAGTAGATGTCTTGTTCTTCACTCGGTCTTCATACCACGTAAGAGCAAAACCTTCTAAAAACTCTAGCAATAACAACACCCATTCTTCCTTCTCACGTTGTTTCCGATGCAACCCCTTTTGAAGTCTCGTACAAATAGTTCTACATCTTCATTGTCCTTCTCATGAAACACTGGTAACTTCTCCATCTTGTAACTACTCCTTCTACTCTTCTAATTTCTGTGAAATAACTACTCGCTAAAAGAGTACATCACCAATTTCATTCGAGAATAATCTACCCTAGGTAAAATGAAAGAAAATGGTTGTAACAACACCTCTTGTGCCATCTCTTCTCCCAAGGTAATCATGAGCCTAAGTCACATCATCGTCTTCTCCACCATCCGAATGACGATCTCCATCACAACTCAGCCGAGTCTTCTTTTGAAGTCGACAACTTCTCCGTCTCAGCTTTTTGAGTCTCGTCCAACTTCTCGACTACTGACGTAAGTAGGGCAGCCACGTCGACACACTTGTGTCCTCTTGATAGATCACCCACTCCACAACTTGGACAAGGATCCTCTCCTAGAAGGTGAATCAGCGGTGGTGACGATGGACCCACTCGAAGACTTAAATCAGTAAACTCCCGCTTCCCTTTGGCTCTCTCTATTTTGATTCTAGTTGGACAATTCACTACTTTATGTCCCAACACTCTACAGAAATAACACCACAAATCGGTTTCTACTCTTCTCCTTGGAGATTCTACTTGAGATTTTGTACTAGGGTTCTCAAACTCAACGATAATCTCTCTCGAGCTCTCTCCGACATTTACTATGACATCTAAACCTTGAGGAAGGTTTCTAAGTCTGACTTTCCAATCTTTTGAATTTCCACTCATGTTGCACCTTCTCAACCATTAAGTGGACAAAATATCATAGAGGAAAATAATTCTACATCACTTTCTTAACTCTTCCGAGCTTTATATTGAAAATCGTGTATTATACATACTATACATGAAATAAAATCTAATCTCAAATTAACTATCGAAGATATGATTCTCATCACCATCGTTTGTACTAATCACAATAGACATCTTGAACTCACTCTTGTAAGGATCCAACTCTACTTCACCAGGAGCATTCATGACATCCACAGTGAATGATACTTTCAACTCGATTTTCTTCAAATCTGCACCAATGGTCGCGGAAACTTCTTGGTATAGGATAAAGAGGGCACCCCAAGTGCTATAGATGCGTGTTTGCAACTCATCTATACTTAACTTGGGCTTCTCCGTCTCCATTCGAACTCCTAAACGTCTCTTATTCCACCTCGGCACCTGAATTGGATTCTCCATGAAATATCTTCAAGATATCTTTGTACGTCGAAACATATATCTCTTAATCGATAAGATATATCTCCAAGATTTTTGTGGTCTCCAGTAGCTCAACCTCCAAGCCACTAACTCATGAAGTTTCAACTGAAACTTCCCTAATCAGAAAAGATGGTGCTAACTGTACAAATTTTCAGAGAATTGAAATTTGTATGTTTTCACTTCTCTCATGGTTGTCAACCCCCTCCACTTTGAAAAATTCTTTCTCCCACTTCAGACCTCATCTTCTCATGATTTTTGTTTCCTCTAATAGCTTATCAAGCAAGCTGAAATACTGGAGATTTTCACAGGAAAATAAAATTCACAGAAAATATGATAATGACTGTAAAACTTTTCCAAAGAGCAGAATTCCTCAACTTTCGTGAATAAACCCCCTCAACTTTGAAAATTCATTACTCCCTCTCTAGACCACATTTTCCTGTGATTTCTTTTTTCCTAGATAGGTTATCAGCCAATCTAAAACACCGGAAAGTTTCACAGGAAAATAAAATTCATAGAAAATCTGACAGCGACTTTACAAATTTTCCAGAGAGCAAAATTTCTAAACTCATAAATTTTTCTCCTCTAATAACTTTTCTCTCCTCCTTTCTCTACAACTCTTGTTGCACCCTCTTTCAACTCTCCTTAAACCCTTTCTAAGTGAACAAGATGTAAAGAATGACTTCGAACGCGTCATAGATCACTACGGGATACACGGAAGGTTCTAGCGTTGCTAACATCGCGTTAGCTCTCTCTCCTTCCAACGTTCTCTCCATGTGCTCTCTCATAATCTCCTTTTGTCGAATGTAGAATTGAACTCTAAACATCCTTCAGCGATCCCTTCAAGTGAGGTCCCGGCAACAGAACCAAAAATGTAAACCCTTCGCGGTCCTATCGATCAACTACCTCCCAATCTCTCAACCTCCACGATAGTCATCGATGTCAGGCCTGTCTCTCACTCAAGAGTCACCTCTGATGGCTTTGACGGAAGCACACCATGAACTTGAAGGGAAAGATGCTATGTTCAATCATTCACACCCCTAAACTCATCAACTAAAATCCTCCATAAACTCATCAACTAAAATCCTTCATTCTAACGACGTCTCTCAAGTTCTCACATGCTAAAATATCACACACTCTCTATAATACTCAAGTTGTCATTACGACGATGTGAAAACAATGATGAGGAGCTCTTCTCTACTCCTCTATTTATACATTCTAGGTTTTTACTTTGATACCCTCTGGTAACTCAGTCATAACTATTTTTACTAGGTTTTACTAACACATTACTTAAAGTAAAAGCATTAATCACATGAGCTTTTTATCTTTTCACATTGACTTATTCCTTCAAAGTCAACAACTTCTAGAAAGATTCTGGAATATTCTTAAAGAATCTCAAATTTCCACCCCCTCTACACTAGGACCCACTAAAAAAGAGACATGTGGAATCTCTTCTTGTTTTTAATGCCCATAAAGTCCACAACTTTAATCCAACCACTAATATCAAGTCAAAAAAGATATAAGGGATATTTTCCACCTCCTTTCTACCTTTTAGACAAGATGACAAGATAGTAGTGCTCACTCTTTAGCAAATATCTGAATTCTGCCAAAAGTACAGCTAAGTTTAACCAACACTAACTTTTAGCTAGTCATGACTAACTTGATACCTCCTTAAAGTACTTTGACAGCAAATAAACATTCTCAACACTTAGTTATAACTAAATAACTTACTAATAGACAAACTTCCTATGTGTAACATAGGTCGTTACAGTTCACGCTTGTCTATTCCCTCTGGATTCATTGCAATAGTAAGCTTGAGCTTCACACCATATCGAGCAAAGAACTCCTTCGCTTCAGCATCACGTAATTCTCCTCTGTTTGTTCGTAGTCTTCCTATAGATCCATATCTACAAACAATGTCTTCAAGCACAAATCTACATATACCTTCCGTGGTCTTCGTCTTCAGTGCTCGCCCTTCTACAAAGTTGGAGAGATCCTCACGAGCCAAAATCAAATATCGCATATCTCATCTCCGGAGGCATTATCACCAAGTCGAGAACCCACTAGAAGTGAATGCAAGATGGACAAGTTGGCACAAGATCATCCCTATATCGCATCTTTGAGTAAAAGTGACAACAATGCAAACAGGAACTAACGTAGTTCATCACATCTCAATACAGATCTTTCCACCAATATCTTTCCTTCAACTTGACGTAAGTAGCCCAAATCCCTCGATGTGCAGCCCACAAGGTACCATCAAACTCCTTCATTAGTTGCTTTTTAGTCTGTAGATCATCCACTATTCTTATGAACATCCCATCTCTCCTCTGTGGTCGTGTCTAGAGATATCCATCACGTAGAAGATAGTTGTATGCTTGTTTCCTTATCTCTCTGAACTCTACTTCGCTCCACCTCTCTTGTCTCTCCAATGAACTCAGATAATACCTTATGTCACGAAGTCTATCTTAGCTAGAATGACAGACTGTAGAAATATTACGGATGTTCGACGCTTTCTAGGAGCTTGTGTATTTTATCGTTTATCCATTCCTCATTATGCTCATGTTGTGAAGCCTTTGTATGCATTAGTGAGGAAGGATAAGAGGTTTGTATGGATTTCAATCCATCAAGAAGCTATGAATAGGTTGAAGGAACTCCGAAGTGTCCATCTGTGTTGAAAAAAGATAAACTATGGCTGTGGAAGATCTGTCATTGACACAGTGGATACTAGTCCAAAGACGATTGACTGGATGATAGGTCAAGATGATGCGAGTGGTGTGCGATTTATCTCAAGGTTTGGAGCTAAAATCTTGACGGACAAGCAACGAGATTATCCTCAAGTGAAGCGTGAGTTGTGGGGTGTGACAACCGCGATGAAGACAAATCATGAGTTTCGGATTGGTGCTCATGTAGTCTTAGAGACTGATTGTCTATCTCTACTTGACATGACATCCAATTATAACATGCCGGACATAGCGATGTTGTGTTGGATTGCCTACATCACGAGTTTGGATCCAAAGCTGAAGCATATAAAAAGTAAGGAGAATGTGATAGCAGATATGTTGTCAAAGACTTGTTATATAGACGAGGATGATATATGTCATGTTGCTGAAGAAGAAGAAAGAAAAGATGATCGGTGTCAGGTTGGTCGACAAGTTATAGATTCAGAGCCATTGTTGTTTAAGGAAGATCTCCATTAGGAACGCCATCCTCATTTCTTCCAGATGGTCTCGATATAGACCGAAGTCCGACCACTTCATCGCTATAGTCTTCAACTTTGGCTTCCTTGACGTTTGCATCCCTCTCATCTTCTCCGAAGACCCAAAGTTCCTTCGCCTCTCGAGACTACGAAGCTTCCTCACTCAACACTGAATCGTAAGAAGATAAACTTCGCCGAAGACTGTCTTCGCCACTCTCGCGTCGATAGTTCCGGAGCGCTATAGTAAACTCGCGAGCGAAAACAGTAAAATGAATTGTTTTTTGTCTCTTCTTATAGCTTTTCCTCTCGCCTCCCCTCACATGCGAAGTTCCTCTTGTCTCTCGACCGCGAAGTTGTGTGAACTCCTGTCATGTTTTGGTTCTTCTTCTCAGGGCCCTAACTTTGTCGTCCGACGTCCGTCCCCAGCAAATGAGGTATCCCTAGAAAGCTCTTCGTCTGAAGAATGCAGCTAGATATTATTCCAAAGATATACACTTCATAATTTCTGTATGCTTGCTCAGCATCATCCTTCGGCTAAGAAACTCTATTGTACAACTGAACTTGTCTTATCTATCATCTATACTAACTAATCTACTGTTTTATCTAACAAAAACAAAAATTTTCTAACAAACTGGAAATCCAAGGCTTCACATACTCCCCCTCTCAATTGTGAAGCGACCTCGCGAACACATCAGCAGTGATATTGCTTGATTGCTATATTGCTTAAAAAGATTTCCTTCCAAGTCTTCAAGCTTGACTGATCTGTTATCGTAACATTCTGAGACTTTATATGGTCCCATCCATCGCAACTATAACTTTCCTGGAAACTTAATATGTCTACTATCATATAGTAAAACTAAGTCTCCATTGTTCACATCCACTTTCCTCAACTTCTTATCATATACCTCTTTCCGCTTTTCTTGTATGTCCTTAGTTAACTCCAAAGATGCCTCGCGATTTTCTTCTAGTGCCATCAAGTTTTGCAGTCTGATGAGTTGACTGTCTTCTGCAGATAATCTATCCTCCGGCTGAATCCTGTCAGTAGGAGTTTCGAATTCAATAGGTATAATGGGATGCATTCTGTAAGCTAAGAAGAACAACGTCTGTCGTGTGGTTATCTTCTCTGTATTTCGGAAAGCCCACAGTGCTGCATCCAACTTGGTGTCCCAGTCATAAGCATGATTGACAATCACTTTGTTCAAAATCTTACACAACAACCCTTTGCTTTTCTCAATAAGTCCATTCGCCTTAGGATTATACGGAGTAGTCTTTTGATGTTTGATCTGAAAATACTCTGTCAATGTCTCTATGATGTTGTTAAAAAATGTGTACCTCTATCACTCACCAGTTCCAGTGGACATCCAAACCTGGTGATGATATTGTTATGTAGAAAAGCTGCCACTGTCACCGCATCATCTTTCTTTGTTGCTTCTGCTTCCACCCACTTGGTTGCATAATCTGTAGCAACCAATATGTACCTTCTACGTGTCTTTTTTGTTGCGGGTTGAATAGGTCTCACAAAATCAATTCCCCACTTCTCGAATGATGCGAGAGATAAGATAATGCAGCGGCCACTGAGTAGTTCGAGTAGGCCTACCTACTCGTTGGCAACTGTCACACCTCTTGATGATCACGTGCAGTGAGGAAGAATAGCAATCACAGTTGGGACAGGGAAGTTCAGAGGTCAGCCACACATAAGGCATGATACTGAAGTCAGCAACGGTGGATTTGATCCTCGAAGAGGGGAAGATCTTGAAGGTCACAGCTAAGTTACAGGTACCACGACATGTTAACTTACTACCAGGATGTCTTCGCCTGGAAGATAGAAGACATGAAAGGTATACCTGCGAAGTGGGATCAACATCGAATGACCTGTTGGAAAACTCTGTACCTGTAAGACAAAGACAGTATCGGCTAAACCCGAAGTACTCTCTCTTAGTCAAGGATGAGAATGATAAGTACTTAAGTGCTGGCATTATTTTTTCTGTCCTTAGCAGTGAATGGGTATCACTTATAGTGATAGTACCCAAGAAGAAGACTAGTAAAATTAGAGTATGTCAAGACTTTCGAAAACTAAATGCAACAACCAGGAAAGACCATCACCCCTTATCTTTTACAGATTCCATTTTGGACAGAGTAGCAGGTCATGAGTGCTATAGTTTTCTTGATGAATTTTCAAGGTATAATCAGGTATCCATTAGAGAAGAAGACAAAGACAAAACTACTTTTACCACCGATTGAGGTACTTTTGCATATCATAAGATGCCCTTTGGTTTGTGTAATGCTCCTGCCACATTTCAGAGAATGATGACAAACATTTTCCAGGAGTATCTTAGGAAGTTCTTAGAAATTTTTATAGATGATTTTTGTGTTTTTGGTCCAAGAGAAGAGCATATAAATTCCTTGGCTGTAATTTTTCAGCGTTGTAGAGATGCTCACTTGGCATTACATCCAGAAAAGTGTTTCTTTGCCATGACCGAGGGTCTCTTATTAAGACATAGAGTCTCGCAGCGAGATATTGAAGTAGATGTAGATAAAGTCCAAGTTATAGTAGCATTGGACCCTCCCTCTAATGTTAGCGAGTTGCGGGGATTCTTAGGACATGTGGGTTACTATCGGAGGTTTATCAAAGACTATGTAACCCTAGCAGCACCACTAACCGATTTGTTGAAGAAGACTATTGAGTATCTTTGGCAGGAACAGAGACAAAAAGCTTTCGAAACGCTGAAAAGTTGATCGAAGCTCTAGTCATGAGAACATCGGATTAGAGTCAACCTTTTCAAGTGTATGTGGATACCTCAGCATTCGCAATTGGAGTGGTACTGAGCCAAAAGGACAGCGAAAAGAAGGACCATCCAATTTACCATGCGAGTAGACAGCTATCTGCTGCAGAAAAGAACTATTCTACTACAGGGCGTGAAGCACTGGTGTATTCTGTCAGAAAATTTCGACACTACCTGTTGGGTTACGAGTTTGTATTATACGTGGATCACTATGCTTTAAAACTTTTGGTGCAAAAATCTGATTTTTCAGGATGAATAACACGATGGATGTTGTTACTGCATGAGTTCAAATTCACAGTTCAAACTCGAGCAGACAAACATCATGAGAATGCAGATTACCTATCTCGGTTGAGGACAGGGGACAAGACAACGTGACAGATGACTTTCCACATGAAGGGCTTTTCCAACTAACAGTAACCCCCACGAGCAGATACCATGAGATATATAGATATCTGTATACATTGCAATGTCCCGAAAGAATGGATGTAGAGCAGCGTACGGTGTTCATACACAAAGTCGGACCTTATGAGCTGAAGAAGGGCATTTTGTTCAAGAAGGAGATCGATGATGAACTGTGAAGATGCCTAGAGGAAGAAGAAGTAGGAAGAGTAGTGGAAGCCATGCATTCTGAATCTGCAGGAGGACATTATGTCCTTTGCAACACAGTGAAGAAGATCTTGGATGCAGGATACTGGTGGTCCACCATGTACAAAGACCATGCCCTTCACACTCCTCTTTCTTCTATCTCATAACATTGCAAGTAGTTCACAACTATGTAAGGTCCTGATCTTTCATTCTCTGAGCTTGTGCTCAAAGATTAAGAGTCTTCGTCCGAGGTGTACCCTGAATCTGTCAAAGATGTTTCGTCCTGGTGTGACATCTTCTTCCAGCTTACAGAGACACTTTTATCCGTGGGTTTCGTCGGATCATTAAAGGATAACTTCTGCTTATACCAATCAGTGGTTACCTTTGCACCATATAGCCAAGGTCGGCCTATAAGCACTCCATAGCCAGACTTGACCAGTGGTCTTAGTACAATATAGGTAAGTTTGAAGATTATCCCGCCGATTGTCGTAGGGATATCTCGTAGTACTCCCAAACGTCTTCGTCGACTTTGATCCGCCATCCTCAACACTCTTGGTGTTGATTCGAACTTTGTGTAACCCAATCCATACGTTGTCTCCTATGTAATAATGTTCACGCTAGAACCAAAGTCTATAGGCACACGCTTTAATTGACATCCATCTATCTCGATGTCTACTTCTGGAGATCCTAAGTCCTCTATTCCTACTTGAAACAATGAAGGCAGATTCTTCGATTTAGCCTTCGCTGGTTTTCTCAAGGCTGCTAACAACAACTTCATGTACAGCTTATTGTCTTTGACCAACTGCTTTATTGTTATGTTAGCCTGTTGGTTCAGTAAGTCTTCCACCACATTATAGTGGGGGCTTATCACTTGAGCAGTCTTCTTAATCTGCTCAGCCATCTGGTTTCAAAGTCCAGATGGTCGATTGCCTTCGGACGAAGAGACTTCGATCTTCACCCTACCGAGCCCTTCCTGGCCAGGCGCTTCTTTCTTCGTTTCTCTATTCAGTTCCTTACTGAGTAGTGCTTTCACCTTCTCGGAAATATCAGCGAGCAGTCTCGCTGAGGTCTTCTTTGTTCTCTCTCCCTCATCACGAACTTCGGCTGAATCCAACTTTGCTCGCTTCCTTGCCAGCTCACGCACTTGTTCTGTCAACGTCTTGTGCGCTCTTCTCTTCTTCTTCAACTCCTTCCGCTCAGTCTTCTTAACGTCCTTCGCTTCCTGAGCTTCGGCCTCCGCCAAAGTCTCTCTTTTCTGAAGTATCTTTTTTACACTTCGCGTCTCGACTTTGTTCACTACGATTTCCTTGTCTTCTGGCCAACCATATCCGTCGTCTTTTGAAAGAGTGCAAGTTTTCAGATCTTTGACCAAATCGACCATGTTCACTCCGGCATCTGGTCATTGTTGGTTGGGAGGTGGTTGAAACCTCACACCGGTCTTCTGAGCTGGTTCATTCGTACAATCTGTGGCTCCATGTCCGAGCTTACCACACTTCCAACACAGTGGCATATATCCTACTTGTTTCTTTGGATGAGGACAAGAAGGAGCCCAATGACCAGCAGCTCCACAATTAAAACGTGACGTGCCAAGAGTTGGTAGCCCTTGGTAACCTGCAGGCGCAAACTTCCGTTGGGAAATATTAGTAGCCATTTGTCTGGGCACAAAATGTTGGATGTGTACCGGAGGAATGGGGGTAAATTGTTGGGGTTGAGTGAGCACCACAGCACCGTCTTGGGCTTGTATTCCATAGACCTCATCTTCACATTCCATGAAGTAGCTGGGCTCAAATACTGATGTCCATTCCACTGAATGTGTATTGTAAGACGATTTAGCGTTAAAACATTCCCTGTTGGTGTGTCCAGGTTTTTCACAACTAGTACACCATAGATTTGGACAAGAACCAGATGGTGACTTTCATCTTTCTGGTGTTCTCACCAATTGTACCTTAAGATCTTCAAACTTCTTAAGGAGGTCATCCAGTGCGTTATCTTTAGGCGGTGGTGTTCTTTTCACCATCGGGGGTCTCGACTTCATCATTTGTTTCCGCTTCTTATGTCTTTCCCCATTGTCCGAAGATGAGGAATCTTCGTCTTCTGATGATGAACTATCGTCCGAAGACTCGTCGTCTGAAGATTCTTCTGAAGACAAAAATTTCCTATTCTTTCGTTTCAGTTTCCTCTTCTTCCTCTTCTTCTCTTTCTCTTCTTTGCGACAGCTTTTGGACTTCTTGAAGTCCTTCTTCTTTCTCGACTCTGAGTTCTTTTCATGGTCTCTGCTGAAGATATTTGAGGATTCGTAATTTTCAGCAAAATCAGTGGCTCGTTCCAAGGTTGACGTATCGAACCGTCTAACCCACGTTTGTTGATGTGAAGGCAATCCCTTCACAAACCACTCTACTGATTGTGCCGAGGTGTAGGCTGGATGTGCTCCATTGCCAGGTAGCCTATCCAAGATTCCATAAAATCTCTAGACATAGCTCTTCAAAGATTCTTTCCTCTTGCGTTTAACGCTATTCACTTTGTGTAGTACATGCCTGTTATAGTTCAGTTCTCTGAATCTCTTAAGGAATTCATTTTTCATCAAAATCCCATGTAGATATGATTGCAGGAGTAAGATTAGCATGGTTATACCATTTCCCTGCTGCGTGTTTCAACAGACTTGGGAAGATCTTCGTTCGATCAAGATCATTGTTTTCTTTATTTGTGTGCGATACCGCTTCAAATTGTTTAACAAAGGAATCAGCACTCTCCTCGTCATCATCACTGTCAGAGTCGTCACCACCAAATTTAGGATAAATCTGACGAGTGAAAGGTGGAGTTCCGGTTGGGAGTAGTACCCCTGTCATCGTATGAGGTACTGTAGAAGATGGAACTACTGAGTGCTGTCTCCGACAGTATGTTGTTGGTACTGTCAAATTTGAAATTTGCACTGGTCCTGTACTGACCAATTTACTTGGTGGTCGAAGAGTCAGTTTAGCAAGTGCGCTCACAACTGTGGTACTTGCTCTGATATCCGGAAGGTTCACTTCGGACAATGGTACTTCGGCCGAAGGATTTTCAACTGAATGAACGTCTTCTCGTCTTACGTTGTCGTGTCGTGGACCGGCTCCTATCTGAAATCCAAAGTTCAATGCTTGTCGCTGCTAAAACACTCGTGAGAAAGACAAGCTAGGCCCCTGCTTAAGGGCTTTTGGCACCATTTTGGATCTTCACTTTTATCGCATAGATGGAAGAGCTCCTTGTCAGCATTCCATAGGCACTTTGTCTACTTCGTTTGGATGCCTAGTGGAGAAGTTACATGACTCGAAAGATGGAGAAAACAAACTAGACCCCAGCTTACGGGCTTTTGGCACAACTTCAGATCTTCACTTTTATCGCATAGATGGATAGAGCTCCTTGTCAGTTTTCCATGGGCATCTTGTTTACTTCGTTTAGACATCTAGAGAAGAAGTTATGCGATTCGAAAGAAGGCAAAATCAAGCTAGGCCCCTAATTACTTGCTGACTGGGTATTTGAGCCTTCTGGCGTTATATCAAAGACGCAAGGGGCATGCTTCTTATTATTCAGGAGAACTTCGTACGTACAGAGACTGTAAACAAGGGGGCAGCTTAAGGGCTAGCTTGTGCCTGCGATCTGTCGGTGGATGGTTTGAGGATTTGGGAAGTCCAATACACGCGCGCAAGGTGTCATTAAGTTCATATCTGTGCAGGCTACGCACAGGTTAAGACGGTTTTGGAAGAGACGGATCGCGGAGTGCGTACTGAGAAAAATTGAGACGCAGGAAGCAAATTTAAGAATTTCAGTTACCTGTGAAGGAGAGTTGGACCGTTCGGACTGTTCCGGAGTCCAAACTTGCTGTTCTTGGATCCATCGGGATCAGAACACCGAGTTCTACAGGAAATTGAAGACGATACGAGTTTTCATTGGGCGGTTTGAAAGTTATGATTGAAATTGGCTCGCAGAGAAGCATTTACATCAGATTTTCGTTCGTCTGCGATCTGAGGTTGGGTTGTTCTTTGTGATCAGTGAGCCAAGCTCTTCGTTCTTGGTGCCTATGCGATCAGGGAGTCTTCATCTACTCATAGGAGAAGACTATACGTTAATTGGATTGTTGGTTTGAGTGTGGTGAGCGAGTTTGAGCCGCAGGGAGTCAATTTACGTCAGTTTTTTGCAATCTGCGGCCAAATTTCTCTAGTGGTTTTGCAAGGGGAACTCCAAACGGCTTGTTTGGAGTCTTGTTGGGTTCAGGGTAGCTAGATCTACCTACCAGAGAAGACGGATATCAGTTTAGACGATCCATTTGTGCGGTGTGAGCGGTTTTAAGCCACATGGAGGAGTTTTTGGAGGTTCGATCACCTGCGACCGAAAATCGGCGTTATCTCGACTATCGGGAGTCGGATCTGAAGGTTTCTTGAGCCAAAGGAGTCAGGGAAGGAGACCCTATCAACATTTGAAGTTCGTTTGGCGAAAGGAGAAAGTTCTCAGATAGGTTTTTTTTGGTTCCTTCGCTACGGAATTCGTCCTTTTGAGTTCGTTAGGGACTTAGTTGGTTGTGTACGGCTTGTGGTAGCTAGCTTTAGCCAAGAGCTAGTGCGTGGATGTGGTTTGGACTTGGGTTTGGATCGCGTGATACTGTTGTGGCTCTATTTGTTAGCAAAGAGAAGTTTCTCTTGCTTTGAGCTACGCTTCGGCGATTTCGGGTTAGGGTTGTGATTCAGGGGTTTGTTTTAGGGCTTCTGAAGTAGGTTACTGACCGCTCTGGTTTGTTCCTCAATTTTGTGTTGTTAGGAGAAAGAAACGACAGTGTACATACATTTTGAGTGGTATATATTGCGCGTTCGTTTTCGTGGTTGTTCTCCTCTGTCTTGTCCCTGTTTGGCACACAGCATCTCCATAGCCAGGAACCTCGCATTTTCCTGGACATCCTTCATGCAAAATATCCGACATGATAACGTCACTCTCTTTCCTGGGCGAAGGTGAAGTAGAAGCTTCTTGACTTCGTAGCTTAAAGAGCGATATTCTTGGAGTACCGTGAGATCTAAGATTCGGAATTTGAAGGGCAGGTGATCTCAACGGCAACAGTTCTCGAATTAATTCCTGTCCTCTTTGTTTCTTGAGGAGTTCTATGAAACTTGTGATCTCCAACACATGTTTATCGATAAGTTCCAAGGCCTCTTCCGCTTTCGGATTTGGATCTTCTGCAAGAGAGGTCAAAATATTGGGTTCTGACTTGTCAGAACCTGATGATGAAGATGAGGATTGAAATAGATCTACTCTTCGAAGTGAAGGAGTTTCTTCTATATCGATCTCTTCATCTTCGGCTTGAACACCTTTGTCCTTCTGAGTACTCCGAACAGAGATTCATGCAAATTGGTGGTCCTTGAAGGGAATGATAACCATGAAATGTCTTTAGGTGAACTCTCTCCACTTCTCCCACTCGAACTTGGAGATCATATATCACTCTTCTTCTTCCAATATTTCTGCTCGTCTTTCTCGTACTTAGTTCACGGTGAAATAGGTACTGAACTCCTTTCAAGCGAAGATGAAGTCCCTTCAGATAAACTTTTCATCTCCTGTCACTTCTGAGCTGTTTGACGTCTTTGCTCCTTTGTAGCCTCCTTCTAACGTTGGACTTCGTCCAACAATTGTTCACGGACCAATCTTCTTTTCAGCGCTCGTCTGGCCCTTCTGGTCTTCTTCAGAAGGCGCTCGTGCTCCCTCCGACATACATGTCGACGGTTACAACGTACTGGATGTAAGTAAAAGTTAAATTTGTATCTCCGACAGCGGCGCCAAAAAGGTTTATGTTTCTATATGTAACAACCCAAAGAAACACAATGTATCAGAAATAGTAAATTAAGGATCGTTCTCACGAAGATACAATTACACAAAACACAATACTACAATGTCACAATGATAATTCTGATAATTTTCTGTTATTCTCACAGAAAAGAATAATCTCCGGATGAGAGTTAAGTTTGATAAAGAAACCAAACTCAAGCACAACCTGACAAATCAAATACAAACAACAATGAAATAGTTTTTTGATCAAGGACCTTTCCAACAATACATATAAAAGATTCGAGAAGGTAGATGTATGAACAAATGAGAGAGCAAATACTGCTAAAATGTTACTAGTATTCTTCTGAAAAGACAGAAGAGAACAGACTTCACATCAAGGCTCAAAGAATAAACCCCTACTCTTCCTAAGAAATGTTCTTCCAACTAAATCCTCACTCTTAAGAATTCCACTTATTTGAAGAAGACAGACTTAAGACAAAGCCACCATGTTCCGAACTCTTCTTACAATTTAACTTATGCTCTTCCACTTCACAGTAACTAATATGTTCTCAGATTCTCAAAATGTCCTTCACTTAAATAGTCCGAAGACTCTCTTTGCTGAGGGTCACCTTCGAGGATCTGCATCAATCAGATTGACACCTGTGACAGCAAACTACATCCTTCAAAGATAATTGCCTTCGCCCACACATCATTCACTCTCTCACTCCGCAATCTTGCGTAATGAAAATTAACTAACAAAAACTGAAAATATGGAAAAGATAAAATGTCTGAGAATCGCATCTCTTATATACTCTTTCGTCCGAAGATGGCGGATCTCATTTCCTACAAAGAAAAGATTACACCTAGAAGGTTGAATCACGACTCCCCACTTGGCAGAACCGAAGTTTCTACTCTACCTAACTGTAATGTCTGTCCCAATACTCCATAATGAAAACTTAACTGTCTTCCTAAGGTCCTTCAAATCTCTAATAATTCTCTCCGCTATTCTAACTATTCTGTTCTTCGCTGAAGGATCTGACGCTATCGTTAACTCTGTTCGAGACCGCTGGAGAAGCTCCGTTTCTGTCACATCGAGTTCAATGACAAAGTAGATAGTCGTAACCTCATCGACCTTCGTCCGAAGCTCTTCGGCATTCGCTTCTATGATCTCCTTCGCTTTCTGAGTCTTCTCTAACTCCTCATCTTTGGTTGCCAACTGTCCAAAAATAGTATCTCTCTCGGACTTCAAGTCGTGGAAACGTGAAGTCATAAGATTGAGCTTCGCTTGCCAATCTTGCAATTCCTACGAAGTCCTCATTTGTTCTTCCGTCTTCGTTACAACTAGAGCATCTCGCTCCGAAGTTAACTTCTTGACTTCTTTCGAAGTGTCCGCAAGCTTCTTCGTTAGAGTGTCCTTTTCTTCTAACCAGCCTTGACGCCCAAAGTGTACCGCACTGAGAAGGTCGTCCAGTGATATCGACTTTTTCGTCTCCTTCTCGTACACATGCCGTTGTATATCCAACTGTGCCATGATTGTAGTGACGCAGGATTACTCCTTTTGCTCATTTAGTATACAAGATATCGTTCCCACAGAGGATTTGCACAAGTAACGCTGCTCTAAGTTCTAAGATCTGTTCAAACACACAAACACACGGATTTTGCCTAGGAATCCCGTCTTCTCACAAAACCACGCGTCTTCCAGACACGCCACAAGGTGCTATGGACCTAAACAAACAACTACTAACTAAAATATCACACAATTATTAACAGAGAAGCTCGGGAAGACGATCTTCCTGCTTCCAAGTTGCTTCTTCCGGTCTTCTCAGTACCGTCTTCCCGAAGCGATCCTCGGCTTCTGGAGGTTCAACTCGGCTTCTCGTACCTCCAGAAGACGGTTCTGCTTCGCAGAAGTCAACTAGCACGGCTGTTACACCTTACTCTCACACTCACGTTCCAACGGGTTAGATTAATCACAAGGTGTATGCCCTTGTAGCCTTCCCAGACTTCTGCCTACGGAAATGATCTTCCTGCAGCACTACAACGACATTCACCTTCACGGAAGCTCAATAGAAGTCTCGGAAGCTCACTAGAAGAAGGGAAGAAGATGGGGAAGACGAGAGAAGATGGAGAAGAAGAGAAAATCCAAACAAGAGAAAACAAGATGAAAAGAGGAAATTAAGATTCGAACTATATTTAGAAAATATGCCTGGGATCTGTCTATAGTTTCTTTTTCAAATTGCTATCACTACTCGGGTAGTTATATTTTTAATTATTCCATAAAAGACATAATAATTAATTGCTGATTAATCGAGAATTTATGATCTAATTTGACTGTAATTAGTCTGTCAGAATTCACAATAGAATGATTTTCAGAGCCTTTTGGCTCTTCTGAATTACCATTAGAGTGGGCCTTTAGTTCGTACTAATCTTTCCTTAGATATTAATAAATAAAAATCTAACTATGTAAATGAAATACAATCGATTATCTACCGCTGGGTGGAGCCTCCCGCTTTGGCCGAGCGCCCCGAAAAATTTCGCGGGGCTTTACGGCTTCTCTGGCCGGCTTTACAATTTCCTTCGCCGAAATTGCTGAGAAAGAAGGGTCCGGAGACTTCTTTGCTTTTACAGACCTTCTTGATTAAAAGGAACGAAAAATTCATATTTTTTTTGCCTTGTCAATTTTTTCCTGTCAGTTTTTTTTCTTTTTTTCTCTAACAGTCCCCTGGGGCTTTTTCAGTTTTTTTTCAGTTTTTTTCCCTGTCAGAAAGTGCACAAGCAAAATAAACACTCTCTATTTTGATATTTAAGTCTTTTATTTTGGCCCGAAATGCATTGTTCTTGCCTATGTTTTTCGAAAAGCACGCCCGAACCTGTGAAAAGCTTATGTATAGATCTGAATTAGATCTTCAGTTCTATAGGCAATGCACAATCAGCAGGAAACTTCAAAAAAAAATGTAAATGAATAGTCGGGGATAGAGCTAAAGCCGAGACAAAAGGCCCGTAGCGCGGGGTACTGTCAGACAAAAAAGAGAAAAAAACTGACAAAAAAAGGGCCCCAGGGAGGGTCCGAAGGTGCGTAAGTACTTTCCAGACCCACAAAGTGAAGCGCGGGCCGGATAAAGTTATAGTTGAATGGGACGCCAAAATAGCGAAGTCGGAAGGTCAGGTGGCCCCTAAATGACCGCTCAGTGGTAAAGGAGGTAGGAGTGCAAAGACAGCCAGGAGGTTTGCCTAGAAGCAGCCACCCTTGAAAGAGTGCGTAATAGCTCACTGATCAAGCGCTCTTGCGCCCCCGGTATATATATTTATCACATGTGTATAAGGAGCCTGCTCAGAATAAAATTATAGATACATCGCATATTTCCATTTATGTGGGTTGCGCAAAGATGCTGTATTGTATATTCTATTCTTAGGACATAGGGATATTATTATTATGGAAAATTGTTGTATCAAGATTTAAATTTTAGAGATTATTTTTGTTCAATGCGTCCACCTACGGGAAACACGTTTGGCTTTCGTCTCGGTAGGTGTATTATTCATCATTTTCCCCGTCGTCACAGTGGGGGCCCTACAGGCACTCCCTTCCAATAAACTACATAGGTGCTATGATCTCATACGAAAGCTAAGCACACCAAGTGTGCATCATCTTTGTTTATGGGGCCACTATTCTATATGATCTGAGGTTAAGTCTCTTTGAAGCTGGCACACGAACCAAACAAGAGCAAATAAAAAAAGGGTGCAGCTCTCTCCTTGCCGGGGAGAGCTGCGCCCTTTAATCGTAAAGCGCTCTCCCTCTGGTCGAGTGCTATGCCTTTTGCCGAGGCACGCAAAGGCCCATCGTGTCCCAAATCACATCCCGAGACCACAAAATGATTATGGGCCCTACACCATAAAGCTCGTAGGTGGTTCTTTATGAAGTACCCTTTGGCAAGTTTTTGACTTTGACGGAGTCTATCAGGTCATCTTCAAAGGACCGTGTAATAGGCCGGTGTGCCCTTCCGGGGTTGAAGAAGCTGCGAAGAAAGTCAGGTTAGAGAGCCGTGTGATGGACTAAAAGACCAAGGCCGGGGCAAATAATTAGTTTTTGTTGCTGTGTTAACGCAGAGCAGCTAAAAACTAGGATCGAAGTGAGATAGGTTGGTTCCCCCTCTAAAAACCGTAAATGATTATTTATAATCTTACAGCTTAAACAAAAAAACTTTGTTTTTTTGTTTTCATCTCAAGTTTTTTTATATGCTATAAATGACCTGAATATTCTATTAAAGCTATCTGTTTCAAATGAACCTAAAAAACTAATAAGCCATAAAAATCGAAGGGTAAACACAAGGTCTTTTTGGTCCATCTAACCTAAGCAAAGAAAGGGAAGTACCAAATACACTGGAGCCCTGAGGAATCCGGCTCCCATACTTCCTCTTTAACAGCCGGATACCTTAATCTTCCGGCCTCCTTACTTTGGAAATTAGATGTAAGGTAGGAATGGAATTGAATGAACTCCCACGAATTGACGGTCTTCCTGCCCCTCCCTAAGGTTCAGACAGCGGAATTCTTAAACTATAAAGCAGCTCCTGGCCAAATCTATCTTTTCTGTTCAGGTTGGTAAACTCGATCTGATTTCTCGAAAAAGCTATCGCGCTCCATCTGCTTGATAATGAGATCCAAGATTGTACCCGGTCTACAGACTGAATAACTTTTACATGGATATAACCCAACTATAATATCCATAAAACAGGAGGCCCGGAGGGCGTGGATCAATCGGTAACCGAGGTCTAATAACCGGGTGCCTAGTTCCCTAGTGTCCCCCTTTTTGCCATGAACTAAGCGACCAAGCTCTGCCAATCAAGCCTACGGCCTTGATTGTCAAAGTGGGGCCCCCGTTACTTGCTTATTCTCTGTCGACTAAGTAGCCCTATTAGATCCTAACCTCTCTTTCATATAACGAATAGAGCGTAAAATGGCTGTGACCTTAGACATTGCGCTCAAAAATAATCAATCATGTTTGTTAATGGATCACTTTCGTCCGTTGGCTTGTTCAACCAAGTGACTCATCGTGCCGTATAGCATCCTTTAGTTCCTGTTCCGCGCGTGTTCCATTATTATTAAGATAATCGCGTTGTTGGCTCCAAATGCTTATTTTAAGCTTCTGCCACTTCAAGCCATTAGCGGGTATGAGCTGCCTCGTTAGCAGCCTTCGCTTTATCTAACTCAACTTTGAGGTAGACCGCGCTCCCCACGGCCGTGGCTGTTGCCCCCCACCACGGTCTTTATGTTCTATAGGTTGAGACTTAATGTAGTTTTGTTCTCATTTGTGGGAAAGTTTCAAGTTTCCCGATAAGTGCCTCATGGTTAACCTGAGAAACTATAAAAGGATTTCAAATGATTCTTTCCGGAGAATTAGATAGCCTTCCTGAACAAGCGTTTCTAGGCGGTAATGATAGTATCTCTTACCTAAACCGGTGGCTAACTTTTTCTTAGGAATGAGAAAGAGGACTGGAACATGCCACTGAAAAATTTGACTAAGACAAAGATGAGTTGTTAAAAGTAAAAAAAAGGTAGGATGGGTAGTTTTGAGCATGATTTTTTAGCGCTTTTCCCGGAGATCTTTCTCATTAACGCAACCATCATTTTGCTTATTTATGGAGTTGTATTTAGTACCTCTAAAAAATATGATTATCCACCGTTAGTGCGTAATGTGGGTTGGCTTTTCAATACTTCGGTTTTCAAGACCGACTCTTTCAACCGCTCAGACATCCATCCTTTTCGTAATCAGCTCTTAAACTTGAAGCAAACAATAATCAACCTAATATTCTCACCTTTCCCTCACGGTACTTGTACGCTATCGGTCATTGAGGAATACTTAGGCTTAGAGGGTGGTCCCCCTTGGGTTCGCGCCTTACCGAGTAGACTGATGACTGTTGGTCACGACTTTCGAAAAGCTCCCGTTAATATGAAGATTTCACATGGAGGAGTTTGCATCTTTACCCAAGCCCCAAAAACCACAATATCTCCGGGGGCACGTAGTGCTTGTCGGATTCTTTTTCCGTTTTTTGCATCGAGTCGATGTTCGCTTTCCATTTCTTTTTTACCGATTGTTCCCAATTCAGCTGCCGGAAAGAAAGGATCTAATGAAAAGATGTGAAGCTCTAGGGACAATGTAATGATGCTTGGGATTCCGTACTAAGCTAATGCTAGGGTAAAGAGACCCGGCGGGTCTTCGTGTGCGGAAATCGTAAAGCCAGCCAGAGGACCTGTAAACAAGTAAAGCGGAAGTATTGCAAAAAACTAGGATTAAAAATAAAACAGAATGAACTGGATTTTTGGCACGTATCACCATAGCAACAAATCGTCAAGAAACCTTAGCTATTCGCCTTTTTGATATTTACGAAATTTTGTACGTTTTGGATATAGCACAACTTGTCCCTTTTTTTTGTGTTAAAAAATATGAAACCCACACTTTGACACCTAAGATTCCATAAGGAGTAGATGCTTGTGTGTACAAGGCCCGGGAACGGATTCACCGCCGTATGGCTGACCGGCGATTACTAGCGATTCCGGCTTCATGCAGGCGAGTTGCAGCCTGCAATCCGAACTGAGGCCGGGTTTTTGAGGTTAGCTTTCTCTCGCGAGGCAGCTCAAGGACCTACTGGTTTAGGAAAATATATTATGCGTTCGCCTACTGGAGAAATTATTTTTGGTGGAGAAACAATGCGTTTTTGGGATCTTCGTGACTTGTATGTATATTTCAGGCTGTATTAGGTGATCCTCCACTCGACCCGAACTAAAAATATCAACGCATATATGGTCTCTAGGCGGCTTCCAGAACAAAAAAAGTGCACGCACCTCCGGCGGATTACTCAAGTCCAAAAGACAGAAGCTTGCGAGCTCCATTAGGCTTTCTTCTTCCATTATCTTTTTATCCGGCTCGGCCTCCCCTTTCATAACCACTCTGTTTTCAACCCGTAAAGCAGGGGGCGGTGGCTGGGGAGAAGGTCGCGCTTCCCGCTATCCACGCCATGATATAAGAAACATAAATCCAGTAGCCCAAACTAGATGACCGAATAAAAACATCCACGCCCAAACAGAAAGACTATTCATACCAAAAGGAGTTCAATCCTAAAAACATTCAAAAACTTTTCAACTTAGAATTAGCCCATAAACTGTTCAAAGAACCAAAAAATTTTTGGATTAAGATAAATCTTACTCAAACAGCTCGATTTTTATCTGAAGCTTGTGATTTAGTCGCAAATGCATCAAGTAAAGTTGTTACATGGTTTAGGTTAACACGACATAACTCATTTTCCTCGGATAAACTAGGACAATCTTTCTCTGGATCTCTCATCACACTTGTAGCCTCCTCATCCGACATAGAGAGAGCCCACCGCTAGGGTATTTCTCTAACAATTGGGCCTATCAATATTCCTCCCGAATCTTTTCAAAGGATTTTATGATTCTTGGGCAGGAGAACGTTTGGAGCAGGAAGTGCTATCGAGAGAAGAGATGTGAAGCTTTTAGTGAAGCTTTTAGTACTAGATGGTATGATATAAAAAAGGGATAAAATACTAGACTATTGCTTATTAGAATATTGATATGGTACAAGATAATTCACTTATTTTATATAGAGATGTCCATTTCAGGCAAATTTGTTCTAACCCCGAGTGACACCCTCTTCCGAGACGGAACTCGTGGGAGGTGTCGAGGAGCGCTTCGCCTTATGACTCAACGTAGATTATTTCTTCGCCAATCAAGCAGCCATGCTGCTTGATCGCTTCGCCCCTCTGTGCAGTTTCATTTTGGAAATTGTAAAGCCAAAGGGGTTCTACAAGCTAAAGAAGTATCCTTCGGACCCTTCGGCCCAAAAAAACGCTACGCGCGTAGCGCCGCGGTAATGTTGATATCAAATTGGGGGCGCGGCCCTCCTGTTACAAAGAACTAAACCGTCCCAGGGTAATGAATCCTCTAAAAAGTCATTATTGGAAGCCGCGACAAATTCGAAAAAGTCGACCGCAACCGCCATGAAAGTGTATTTCTTTTCCTTCCTTTTTTCTTGCCGTTGACAAGTTTTGGAAGAAAATTTTGATGAAAAGAGAAAAAAAGCATTAGAGAATCCATTCTCTTAACACAACTAAACACTCTAAGATCCTTTTTCGAACCTACATCTATCATTAGAGAATAAATAAAGAAAGATATCCAACTAAAAAAACTGCAAAAAGAGCCATCATAATACCCATAAAAGGGGTAGTGCCCCAACCAGGAGCCACTTTTCCGACAAGGCCCCGCGACTGTCTGACAGAATCCGAGCCGACACAAGAGGCCGTCGGAACAATAAAAGGCAGTAATAAACTAAGTAAAGGAGCATATACATAAGGATGATCGAAACATAACTTGGTCGTTCTTCAAACTTTGCAATTCCAGTCCAGCGTCCAACTAATTATCGTTGCGGATTAAACCTATAGGTCACTGTCGTACGTATTCAAAAAAATTTATTGCATCAAACTGAGACTTGTGAAAACCGACAGGCTTCTAGTCCGGATCCTGACTAACAAGCCATCCCTGCTTGTAATAATTTGGGGAGGAAGACAACAAACGTGAGTACTGTTGCACCGTCTTCTACTTGAGGATGTCGTCTTCTGTTGCGGGAAGAAGGCTTCTCTGTCTTTTGGGATCCCTTACCCATAAGACCGTCCGTACGTAGATCCCAAGTGCTCTACTCGACGAGCCAAGCTACACTTCCACAACTGTTGACAGCCACCGCCACTCAAGAAGAACACTTCCCATGCACAATTGGGAGCGAATTCAAGGAAACCCACCACCCAGAAGACACGAGCAAAGCTTCTGCACTCAAATCAGCAATCCATTCCCCGAGAAGAAGGTACATAGGTGTTGGGAAGCTCGCTCCCTCTACTGTTTGCTCCTACTCCTCGACACACCAGTCTAGTCAACAGGACTGCACGAGGATGCCGTTCCCTGTTCCTAAACTGTCCACTACCTCTATCTACATCTTTGAACCACTGCTGGTACGAGCATGCAGACCCCTCTTGTGTATTCCCAGACTATTCGTATGTTTCCAACAACGGGTGTAGTGTGCGAAGAACTGTTTTATCATGTGTCTCTTCTCTAATGTGTCTAGTCTGCCTGCACCATAGAATCGAGATGTGTGTGCAGCAGCTCCTAATTCCCTACACTGCAATCCTACTTATGCTGCCACCTCGAGAGCGGAGGAGGCGAACACCAGAGAGAGATGGGGTGCTGACAGGAGGCTGCCAACCCACATGCAAGCCGGTTCCCTCTCCCTGTTTAGCCATCCACTTTGCTGTTTCCTGTGCTACTTATGCTGCCACATGGTGTCCTAACTAATTTTATACTTGAATCTGCCACCCTTAAGATAGCATGTTTGATCCTACTAAATCTGGAATTGTCAACTTCGGTTACTAGCTACTCTGATTGCTCGGTGGTAATCTCTACCTGATCTACTCCTATCGGAGCTACTAGCTCGGCTTCTGATGGGCTGGGAAGCCCTGCGCTTACCTCGGGTGTCACTGAGGTAGCTTCCTCCTCATCGCTCTTCGCTGACCCTGCTGTTGCTGCTGCTACGTCTTCCTCGGCTTCGGCTTCTGTTTCGGAAGACAGAAACGTCTTCGGGGAAGCTGGGTCAAGTGGTGCTTCCTCCATCTTCTGAGGCAATGGTGCCGGACTAGGGACCATGGCGACCTCATAGGGGTCCGAGGAAGTCACTTCCTCCACGCGGAATACCTGGGAAGACGGCTCGTCTTCCTGTCTTTCGGGGCATCTTCCGGAGTCTTCTCGGCTTCCAGCGCTGTCACTACCAAGTGCACAGCGAGGTCGAACTCCTCCTTCTCCATTCCGGATCCAGTCGATGGTGCTGGAGCTTGAGAAGATGCAGTTGCAGGTATCGGAAGCGAGGGAAGATCATAAAGTGTCTTCACTCTCTCTACCTGCCGATCCAAGTACCTGAACATGCTCTCCCGGCATTCCATCAACATTGTCTTGGACTCGTTGTCCCATCCTCTAGCCAAGATAAGTAACTTCCTACCCGCGGTGAAGTTGAACTTCTTCCGAAGCGCTTCCACCGACTGTGCTAGCATCTCCTGTGTACGAGTCTCTGCTGCTTCCCGTTGCGTCTTCTCAACTGCAACTCGCGCTTCTGTGGCTTCCTGCTGCTTCGCCCATGTTATCTTCTCCTCTGCGAGTGCGGTGATCTTCTCCCGCACTCGGAGAACCTCCTGATCGCGCTGCTGTACACGCGCCTGCATCTCCTGGTTGCTCTTCCGAAGTTGCACCAGCTCCTTGGCAGAAGCGGCTGCTTCCGCCTTGTATCTTGCTGCGAGCTTCTCCGTGGTGCGGAAACTAGCTTCCACCGACTCCGTCTTCTTCTGGTCTTCTTCTTGTCGCAGCAAGATGAGCAGACCGAATCCACCGAATCTGTACTTGAATCTGCCACCCTTAAGATAGCATGTTTGATCCTACTAAATCTGGAATTGTCAACTTCGGTTACTAGCTACTCTGTTTGCTCGGTGGTAATCTCTACCTGATCTACTCCTATCGGAGCTACTAGCTCGGCTTCTGATGGGCTGGGAAGCCCTCCGCTTACCTCGGGTGTCACTGAGGTAGCTTCCTCCTCATCGCTCTTCGCTGGCCCTGCTGTTGCTGCTGCTACGTCTTCCTCGGCTTCGGCTTCTGCTTCGGAAGACAGAAGCGTCTTCTGGGAAGCTAGGTCGAGTGGTGCTTCCTCCATCTTCTGAGGCACTGGTGCGGGACTAGGGACCATGGCGACCTCATAGGGGTCCGAGGAAGTCGCTTCCTCCACGCGGAATACCTGGGAAGACGGCTCGTCTTCTTGTCTTTCGGGGCATCTTCCGGAGTCTTCTCGACTTCCAGCGCTATCACTACCAAGTGCACAGCGAGGTCGAACTCCTCCTTCTTCATTCCGGATCCAGTCGATGGTGTTGGAGCTTGAGAAGATGCAGTTGCAGGTATCGGAAGCGAGCGAAGACCATAAAGTGTCTTCACTCCCTCTACCTGCCGATCCAAGTACCTGAACATGCTCTCCCGGCATTCCACCAACATTGCTTTGGACTCGCTGTCCCATCCTCTAGCCAAGATAAGTAACTTCCTACCCGCGGTGTCGCGCTACTTGGCGGCTACATCTTTGACTTCTACTCCGACGCTTGAGTTTAGTAGTTCTAGAAGTTAGCTCATATTACTTCTAGTCCTTTATACATATGTTTGAAACCTTTGCATACGGTGTTGACACTATTGTGTTATATATTTTGAGTCTTAGTAGGTTGATAGTATGTTATCTATCTTGTTCAAGCACTCCTGCGCTTGTACAAATGATATCATGCTTATCTATGTTGTGAAAGTACATAACTTAGGGTTTCCATGCTGATAGAGGTTTAAGCTCATGGGTTGTACTTACTTGTCGCCCATGCACGGTTTCTAGATTGGTTAAGTTATCTTTTAGGGTTACGTGTTATTTTACATGCCTTCGCGTGAAGTTTAAGATTTACGCTGGCACTTTAGGGGCTGACGTGGTAGCCTTTGAGTGAAGTTGAGTTACCACGTGGATTAGGGCACTAAAGGACAACCAAGTGGAGCTATGAACTCCCATTGGTCTGTTTTTGTCTTTAGTTTAACTCTAAATTTAGAAACAGAGCTCTAAAGGAGAGTTCGAGCATTTGGAGGGGGGACTCGGAAATCTGAGCGCACAGGAGGGTAGAGCTCGTCATGCCAAGCATTCCCAGTGAAATTTTCGATCGATTTGAGGCAATAAAGACGAAGTTATGACCAATTGAAGTTCGAATTGTGCTAGAATTGAATCACTTTTGTTGGATTTAGGGTTTTCAGTGTCACTTGCAGCAGATTTGAGGAAATTGCTTCAAAACTTCGAGGTTGTGTTCTCTGCCAGCAGGGCTACGATTTCCCAAAAAGTTTCGCATCGATTGAGTGACGGAGTAATTCAGGGCGGCCGCTGAAGCAGAGGGGATCTGAAAAGCTCTTAATCTAGAGCAGCGACTTCAGAGGAGGAGATCTGGAATTCTGTGTACAGTCAGGAGTCCCAACTTCACAGGGGTGTTCAGCATCCTGTAGACTCCAAATCCTGTAAGAATATTTGAAATTGATGAGCCAATCTTTTGTTATAGGTCGGAATAGCCAGCTAGGTACCAGAAATTGCCGTAGTTTTCTTGCTCAGAACTTTTCTGTCCATATCTCCGTGTCAGAATTTGATCTCAGGCTGAAACTTCGTGTGTGAGTTCAGTAGTACCTCATTTGCATGTAGGGGAAGTTAAGAAGTCTAAACCTTCATAGTTTTCTTCTCCGTGAGTGTCAAAGTTCGCCGCCGGATCCTATTACTGCCAGCTAGACCTGAATTTTGCTTTCTGAGCATATTACTAGATCTTCCACATCTGTGTGAGTGTTTATAGACCCTGTTGTAACCTGAAAGCCAACCTCTTGAGTGAACAACCACAGCCAGAAGCCCGGCGCTTTCCTAGGTAGACGGATCACACTCCGACAGCGGTGAAGTTGAACTTCTTCCGAAGCGCTTCCACCGACTGTGCTAGCATCTCCTGTGCACGAGTCTCTGCTGCTTCTCGCTGCGTCTTCTCAACTGCAACTCGCGCTTATGCGGCTTCCTGCTGCTTCGCCCATGTTATCTTCTCCTCTGCGAGGGCGGTGATCTTCTTCCGCACTCGGAGAACCTCCTGATCGCGCTGCTGTACACGCGCCTGCATCTCCTGGTTGCTCTTCCGAAGTTGCACCAGCTCCTTGGCAGAAGCGGCTACTTCCGCCTTGTATCTTGCTGCGAGCTTCTCCGTGGTGCGGAGACTAGCTTCCACCGACTCCGTCTTCTTCTGGTCTTCTTCTTGTCGCAGCAAGATGAGCAGACCGAATCCAGGTTGCAAAGGCCTCTCCTGAGCCTTCGCTCTCTTCTCCAGCAACTCCATAGCTGGCTGGATCTCTGTGTGGAAGAAGGCGCTGAACTCTTCCAGTCTTCTTCCTGCGGAAGACAAGTTCATCTCCACTACTCGCTCTGAGGTGTCGACCTTGTCTTCCAGAGACAAGGAAGTCTCTTCCACCACAATGGCCTTCATCTTCTACGCACGAGAAGAAGCTACTCTTCTCATCTTCCGGGGTGGAAGATCCCTCATGGCAGGAGCGGTTCTATTCACTGCGCTTCCCCGCATCGCAGTAGGAGTATCCCTTCTTCTCTTGTCTTCTGGAGTCTTCGGAAGACTCCCAGGTGTTGCAGAAGCGGTCTTCTGCTCCGATCGGGTACTCAGAAGTTCTTCTTCCGAGTCGGACTCCGATCCTGAATGAATGAGGGAGGTGGGCTTCCTAGGTACACTTCTAGGACCCATCTTCCTCAGTGGCGTCTTCCGACCCACTAGACTCGTCTTCCCTCACCAGAAGCATCTTCTGGTGAGAGCCGAGCCTCAGCTGTGGCATCAGAGTGGGAGGGGGAGTTGCGGCTGCTGCTCGGTCATCGTCTTCCGAGGTCTCCTCCTTCACCTCCTGTTGCCTTGTTGGTCCATACTCCGTAAGCTGATCTCCCCTAAGATCCCCCATGGCTACATACAAGTAGCAGAGGAAAGGTGTCAGGTGTCCTCCCGCCGGGGTACCCAAGTACGCTAGCTCCGCATGTACATAGTTGTGGACGTATGCGCCCTAGTAGATGGGCACTCTTTTATCCCACACTGCTTCCAGGAACTCCACGTCCTGATCTCCCAGGTACCTCGTCTTCTGCGCTTTTCCCTTGGGAAAGAGATGCAGAAACAGCTTCGTCAGAAGTCGCTTCTTCGGCTCCCGGTAAGATTCGATCTTCCACCCATTTCTACCTTGCCTGTCTTCCACGAAAAGACAAGTGGTGCTCCCAGACACATGCCACGCACTCACGATCCTGAACAAAATCTTCTTCTCAAACCAATACTCTCGGTCCTCAGATTCAGGCATGTGGAAAGCCCTGCGTCACCAATCTTCAGTCCAGGAAGATGATCTTCCTCGAGCTACTCCTGCCTTCGCAGATACACGGTTGCGAGGTGGTAACGCTGCCCACACCTCCTCCAGAAGTCTCTGGTCTGCGAGGTTCAAATCCCATAGGAAGAAATCGAGACCCAACTCCTTGAGGAAGGGCGTGGCCTCAGCCAACTCCGCTGCTGGTAACACCAACCCTCGAGGATGCATCGTCATACTGGAAGATCTGTTGCACTAAGCCACAAGCACCTACTATGAGCTGAAGGCTCAGTCCTTCCCAAGTGCCCACAGTCTAGCTTCTACTTCTCAGAAGACGAAACTAGTCTTCCAGAAGACAGCTACTCCGTCTTCCGGGATTCTAACAGTACTTCCTAGATAGCTCTCGTCTTCCGGGCTATGTCTAAACAATCCTATCTAAGCAAGGCCTCGCATGGATTACCAAGAAGACAACCCACCTTGCATTACATCCTACTTCTTATCAGAAGATACAAGATTCGCGAAACATAAAGTGCATAACAGGTTCGGAAGAGGGTTGCGGGCTCCTGCGGTGACACTGGTCTCTGGGAAGACACCCGGGACAATTTCCGATTCAATAACTTTCTCGGAAGACCTCCCGAAGTCAAGCTTCCCTTCACTGATCTCACCTCTCTTCGTCTTCCTACGCGCAATCTATCCTCACAACAGACTCAAGACAATTGCACTCTGTTCTTCTGACTTCTCACCTCTCATACGCACTCAGAAAAAGCTTGCTGCTCGGTGGGAAGACATGACCCTCGACCATTCTCTCCAGATTCTGCCAGCAAGTCTTCTCACGACTCTCTCCTAAGTTTGGGAAGAAGAAGGAATGGCTGCTATGGGTCAAACAGAAGAGACCTGAAATGGACCCTCACGTCTTCTCGCTCATTTTGCCAGTCTTTCAGTCTTCTAGTCTCTCTAGGAAGATGTGGAGTTGAGAAGCTTGGAAGACTGGGAGGCACAGGCCCAGTTCCCGACTTCCAACTTCTCGAAATAACAAAAGAACTCACCACACCACTCAGTATTCGTACCAAGCCTCTCTTAACACAAAAGCAACACAAATCCACTCTTGATACGAATTGGTTATAGTCGACTTCCGAAGACAGTCTTCCGAAGACAGTCAAGTTTCAGAAGCATCTTCCGAAGATGTTCCAATCTTCCGAAGCATCTTCTGTTCAAGGTTTCGGGGGTAGAGGGGTAGTAGGGTAGGGAAATTGATAGCTGGGATCGTCAATTTGGGGACGATGGGTAGGGAAGCTCAAATTGAACTCAGGAAGAAGTAGGAAGATGCCTGACAAAAATTTGGACAGCGCTTCCGCACCCAATGTCACAATAGGAAAAATGGGGATGGGGGGTAATCGATCAGGCTGCCTGCAACCAACCGGGGAAGTGCGGGAGATACCAAACAGAGACGAGAAGCAGTGGGAAGGAGGAAGAACATGGGAAGAACCTCTACAGTCTTCTGTCTGCTTCCCGAGTTGTCTTTGACCTTCCGTGCGCTTCTGGCTCTGGTCTTAGCTCCAATGCGATTCCACTGAGCTGCGTCTATCGCCAGCTCCTGTCTACACCTCAATCGATTAAGCCGCCCACCTCCGATTCCACTCTGCTACTTCCAATGTCAGCTTCCGAGAGTTCACAGAAAACGCTCTTCACTCCGTATGCTTCCTGCGCGTCAGCAATTCGACCTCGCCTTCCTTCTAGCTTCTAATCGATCCTATCCTCACTCAATTCCACCTCGCTGCCTCCTCACTCAAAGCTCACCCTCTGAAATCGATCTTCTCAAGAAGTGCTTGCTGCGGAAAGTTGGAATGTGCTAATGCACTTCCTGCGCATCTTCCCCGTATATTAGGGGTTTCGACCCTAGATGGCTTACCCGACCTACCTACCACCTTGGTGTTACCTAGTAGGTACACCTACTCCTTTACCTGGAAATTCATGGTTAGGCCTTCGCGGTCGCTGTCTTCTGGAAGATTGGTGTCTTCCGCCGTCTTCCCGTCTGCCGTCGTCTTCCCTTCTTCTGAAGACGCAACTGAGAAGACGCTTCCAGGAAGACGGTCGTCTTCCGAAGAAGTCAACTTCTTATTGAAAAGCTCATAAGATCATCTTCCTTCTAAGGAAGCAGTAATCTTAAGTAACAACGCTTCTTCAGTTATACAAATAAGTTATTAATCTTAAAAATTTTAAAAATTCGTGAATCCTGTAATTTATGGACACCACATACGTCCACCCTCACATGTTTGCGTCCCCGCAAACATCAGTGTTTTGGCACTTCTGTTTACGTCCAGTACTTCTTGACACGCCACCCATTAACACGAGTGGTCATCAGTGTACCGTCCAACTCTTCCAACTGCAAGGAGCCATTATCGAAGACCTCCAAGACGCGGTAAGGACCCATCCAGCGAAGATGAAGTTTCCCGAGGAACTTAAGATGTCGTAGAGAAGAATCAAGTCTCCATCTACGACGGTCACCTTCCTCAGCTTGCCATCGTAGTTCACCATATGTTGCGCTTGTACCTCGTATGTCTTCTCCAAAGCTGCATTCCTGTCTTCTTCAAACTCTACAAAATTCAGAAGACGCTGCTCCTGACTTTCTTCTTCTCCCATGCGTTCGGATACGACTAACCGGTATGTTGGTACCTCTAACTCAATGGGCACAATAGGTGTCATGCCATAAGTTAAGTAGAAAGGTGTCTTCTGGGTTGTGACTTTAGGTGAAATCTTGAAAGCCCATAACACAGATGGCAATTTCGTGTCCCAATCATACGCATGGTTAACAGTTACCTTATTCAGGATGTTACACAGAAGACCGTTCGACTTCTCCGTCAGTCCGTTCGCTTTCGGGTTGTACGGCGTCGACTTCCGATGTTTTATCCTGAAGTATTGGGTCAGGAGGGAGATAGTCTCATTTAAGAAATGAGTACCCTTATCTGATATCAATTCCAGCGGACATCCGTACCTAGTGATGATGTTGTGCCAAAGGAACCTGGCTACCACTGCGGCATCGTTCTTTCTGATGGCTTCGCCTTCCACCATCTTGGTAGCATTGTCGGTAGCTATTAAAATGTACCGTGCTCGTGTTCTTCTCGCCACCGGGGCGATAGGACCCACAAAGTCGATCCCCCACTTTTCGAACGGAGCAAGCGGAAGAATGGGAGTAAGAGGTCACCTAGTAGTAGCTGTTGGTCTTCCCACTCGCTGGCACGCATCACATTTCCTGATTTCCTGAAATGTATCTCTATACATGGTCGGCCACTAGTAGCCGGCATCTAACCTCTTCTTCACGGTGACTTTGAGCCCGTAGTGACCCCCAGCATCCTCGTAGTGCAGACTTGCGATCACTGGCTTAACTTCTGAAGGCTCAAGGCATCTTCTCAGCTTCTCGTCGTGTCCCTTTCTAAACAGGATACCTTGGAAGATGGCATAAGGTCTTGCCTTGTGTAAGAAGACAGCCTTCTGCTCCGCATCCAATCCCTCAGGGTACTGTTGGTCTTCCAAGAACTTCCTCAAGTCCTTGAAGAGCGACTCTTCTGTGGAAGTCGCGAAGACAGGGTCAGAAGATCTAGTCTCGTCTTCTGGGAAGCAGGCGGTACGCCCCCCCTCAGATGAAAGTGTCTCTGCAAAAACTGAAAACAGCTTCTCGTCATGTCCCTTTCTAAACAGGATACCCTGGAAGATGGCATAAGGTCCTGCCTTGTGTAAGAAGACAGCCTTCTGCTCCGCATCCAATCCCTTGGGGTACTGTTGGTCTTCCAAGAACTTCCTCAAGTCCTTGAAGATCGACTCTTCTGTGGAAGTCACGAAGACATGGTCAGAAGATCTAGTCTCGTCTTCTGGGAAGCAGGCGGTACGTCCCCCCTCAGATGAAAGTGTCTCTGCAAAAACTGAAAACAGCTTCTCGTCAGGGAACTCGTCTTCCACTTCATCTTCTCGTCGCTCCGTCTCTAATCTGGATAGGTAGTCAGCATTAACATGCTGTCTTCCAGGCCTGTAATCAACAGTGTAAGTAAATTCCTGGAGCAATAAAATCCATCTAGCTACCCTATCCGACAAATTTGCCTTCTTGACAAGATGTTTTAAAGAAAAATGATTCACATAGAAGACAAACGGATTGGCAAGAAGATAGTGTCTAAACTTTCTACAGGAGTAAATCATGCCGAGACACTCCCTTTCGGTTGTAGAGTACTTCTTCTCTGCGTCATTAAGCTGTCTTCCCGCGTAGTAGATGGGATAATCCTTCTTCTTCTCGTCTTTTTGACTCAACATCACCCCTATGGCGAAAGCAGAAACATCCACGTAGATGTGAAAGACGCGCTCCCAATCGGATGGCCTTAGGACAGGGGATTCTGACAGAAGCCTCTTCATTTCCTCAAATGCTTCTTGTTGCTCAGAAGACCAAATGTAGGGTTCGTTCTTCTTCAGCAACTTGGTAAGTCATCCGACTACTTCTGCGTACCTTTCGATAAACCGTCTGTAGTATCCAACATTACCCAGGAAGCTTCTCAACTGAGTTAGGTTAGCAGGTGGGTGAAGTTTCATGATGACTTCCACCTTAGCACAGTCGACTTCTATGCCTCTTCCGGAAATCCTATGCCCTAGCAAAATTCCCTCTGACATACCAAAGAAACACTTCTCAGGGTGAAGAGCCAAACGATGTTCTCTACACTTCAGAAAACACTTCCTTAGAAATATCAGGTGGTCTTCTCTCGATCCAAACACACAGAAGTCATCCAAGAATATCTCCATGAAAGTGCGAAGATACTCCTTGAAGATTGTAATCATCAATCTCTGGAATGTGGCGGGTGCGTTGCATAGACCAAACGACATTTGATTGTACGCGTACGTGCCCCAATCAGTAGTGAAAGTGATTTTCGACTTGTCTTCTTCCCTGATTGAAACTTGGTTGTACCCAAAATACCTGTCCAGGAAGCTGTAGAACTCATGTCCTGCTACCTGATCTAACACAGAGTCGATGAATGGTAAAGGATGATGATCCTTCTTCGTGGCCAAGTTCAGCTTCCCGAAGTCCTGACATACTCGGATCTTCCCTGTCTGCTTCTTCGGCACAATGACGATAGGAGCTACCCACTCACTATTGAGCACTGGGAAGATGACTCCCGTCTTCAAGTATTGGTCGATCTGATCCTTCACCAGAAGCGAGTACTTGGGGTTGAGCCGATATTGCCTCTGCCGTGCAGGAACAACGTCTTCCAGCAAGTCAATCCGATGTTCTCCCAGCTCTCGAGGAATGCCCTTCATGTCTTCTATGACCACGCGAAGACATCCTGGAACTCCGTTAGAAGTTCTCGGAAGTCTTCCAACTGCTGGCCCTCGATCACCTTGGAAAGCTTCAGCTTCTTCCCATGAGCAACCTCCATCTCTTGGAGATCATCCGGGTTTACCATTCCTTCAGTGTGACTGTACTCACTGACACCAAAGTATTCCGATTTGGGAGCTTCTTCTGGTTCCGATTCGTCTTCTAGAAGATCAGCTACCTGGTCTTCCGAAGAGAAGACGATACTTTCGTATTCTGGAAGACCAACTGTCGGATCTTCCGAAGAGAAGACGGTACTTTCGTCTTCTGGAAGCTCTTCTTCCGCAACTTCGTAGCACTCAATGTATCCACAGATCACATCTTCTGCTCTCTCTGCTACTTCTGTAGTACACAAGTTATTCACCACAAACTCATTATACCGTTCATCACTGTCAGAAGACGCAGCTGAGTCTTCTGAAGTGTACCCCTCTGTTGTAGAAGGAGTTTCACCTTGGTGTCCAATCTTCTTCCAAGGAAGCGAGACCTTAGTTTCTCACCTGGCTTGGGTGTAGGATTGGGAAATCTCAAACGATGTCTTCTCCAGTCGGTATTTACATTTGCAGCATACAGCCATGGTCTTCCTATCAACACCTGATATCCAACCTTAGCTACAGGTCGCAAAATGATGTAAGTGAGGTAAAAAGATACTCTACCAATTACCGTCAAGACATCTTTCAGTTGCCCCAAAGGTCGTCTTCTGGTCTGGTCCGTCATTCTGAGGATTCTCTGAGTAGGCTAGAACTTAGTGAAGCCTAGGGCATGCGCCGTTTCTTCAGTCATGATGTTAACTCCGGAGCCGGAATCAATGAGTACCTTCTTCAGAAGACAGCCATGGATTTCCATATCAAGTTCTGGTGCTCTCAAGTCCTCATGCTCTATCCTTAGGATCGGAGTGCTCTGGGGAAGTGTAGCTGTCCTCCTCTTCCTCGATCCTCGAAGCACTGATTGTAACAACTTCCTGTAACCAGCGTTGTCATCCAACAGCTGTTGGAAGGTTACATCCATCTTCTGATTCCACAAGTCTCGCAAGAAGTCATAAGGGGATCTCTTCAGAAGAGTGACTGGTGTTTCTAACAAAAAAGATGTAGTAGCTGCTTCCTTGGGTGGAAGACCAGAATGGTGTCTTCCCTCGACTGGGGGTTGTTCCCGTGAGACAAGGGCTGCCGTAGTCGGTGTAGGAAGCTGCTGTACTATCTTCCGTCTCTTCTCGAGCTCTTCTTGCATGATCGCTTCAACTTCTTGTCTAATGTCAGGAGCAAAGTACTTTGGATCTTCTCGGCCGTAAGTGGGAGAAGAAGATCGCTCAGGGGAAGATGACCTCTCCTTTCGTTGCTTCTTCTTCTTGATCTCCTTCTGACGAGATTCTAACTTCCTTTTGCTTCTGGTACTTACCTTGAACACCGCTTCGTCCAAGACTTCTTCGGGAGGCCAACTGTCTGAATCCGGACTAGGGCTCCAAACAGTGCCATCCGCCAAAGTGAAAGAAGAAGCTGCCTCAAGTAACTTTGTCTTCTGAGCTGCAATCGTCTTCTGCAACTGGGGTTCCTTTCCTTCGCGCTTCCCGAGGTCCGGTTCGTCTTCCTCGGTATGGAGACAATCCGTACAATCCCAAGGATCTTCTTCTTCTACCGTGATGTGCTGTACCACTGCTAATTCGAGTTTAGAAGCTGATGCAGCTTCTGCAGGAGGTGTGGTCTCTGCAAATCTAACCATTTGTCGTGGCCGTAAGGTTTGAGGACAATACCCTGTGAAATGACCGGCTTCCTTATAGTTCCCACACAAAGGCACTTGTCCAATCTGTCTTCTCGGATGAGGACAGGTGGACCACCAGTGTCCTGTCTCTCCACAATTATTGCACGCTCCAGGAAGAGGGTTGAGAGGTCGTTGTGATGAAGAAGGGTGTCCTGGTCTGTACATTGCTAGCCTATCCCTAGGTACATAACGATTATATTGGGCGGGAGGCGTAAGAGTGAAGGGTTGTATCGTCTCGATCCTATAGCAGGTTTCCCCACTAGGATCGTGTAGATATCTCTCATCGTCTTCTTCTCATCCTGCCCAATTGACAGCTTGGTCCTGCGTACACTGATCTCTGGTGTGTCTAGAAGAGTTACAAAGATTGCACCAAAGGTTTGGCCGAGAAGCCGTGGGTTGCTTCCGCTTGTCCTTCTGGTTTAGAAGATGAACTTTCAAGTCGGCAAACTGCTTCAGAACTTCATCGATACGGGGTCAGGTGCAGACTGAATGATTTGAGTCTGAGGCATCTTCTGCACAACTTCTTCCCTTGATCGTGTCTTCTTTCTTCTTCTTCCGCGTCTTCTTCTCTGGTTCAGATTCTGATTCTGAACTTTCGACTGTAGACTCTTCAGAAGTAGAAGATGCTTTCGAATCACTGTTATCAGTTTCAGTGGACTTGGACTTCCTCTTGGACTTCCTAGAAGACTTCTTCGACTTCTTGGACTTCTTCGAGGTCTTCCCTCTGTCTTTCGTCATATTCCGAGTGATGCTCGAGGTTTCATACTACTCGGCATACTTCTGTACTTCTACTAAATCATCATCTCCTCCTCTTCTGCAGTACAATTCCATATCTTGAGACAATCCTCCCAAGTACCAGTCCACGGCTTGCCGAGCACAATAACCGGGTCTTCTTTGGTTCTGAGGGATGTGATCCAAGAGATCTTCAAACCTCTCGGTGTAATCCCGCAATGTCTCTTTTTTCTTCCGTTCGAGCCTCTGAAGTTCTATGAGGGTCATCCGACCATAACCAACTCCTCTTAATCTCTTCAGAAAAGCTGCCTTCAGAGTAGCCCAAGCGACCATTACTATCTCATCATCCAACATCTTACTCATCCACTTCCTTCCCTTCCCTACGATCAAACTAAGAAATAACCGGAGTCTGTCAACATCAGCGTCTTCCTTGTTGGATCTAGAGATGGTCTCGAACATCGTGATGAAGTCATCTGCATCAGCATCATCGTCGTACGGATGGTACTTCTGCCGAGTGTGGGAAGCCATGTCGATTGCCGGCTGGTGCGACTGCCAACTTCTTCCTCCCTCAGGTCCAGGTGGTGGAGATGGTCTTCTCGAAGGTCCAGGCCTGTCTGAATCACGAAGGTCGTCTTCTGAGTCAGAACTGTCACTGCTATCTTCCGAGACGTCTGGAACAATCTCCTCCAGTCTTCCTTCATCTTGAGAAGCTTCTTCCGCACTTGGGAAGACGTCTTCCGAGTAACCAGTACCGAAATCTACTTTATACACGTGATCACCCGGTTGGTTTCTGTCTTCGCCAAAGATTATGCTCGAGATGGAAGGCTCTTCCAACTCTACTGGTCGGATCTTCCTGAGCTCTTCTTCTTTCCTTTGGTGTCTCAGGGATATCCGCTGCTCTCTAGAAGCGATTCGCTGGGGTGAATTTACCCACTCAGGATCTTTACCCGTGCGTCTTCTGCTCCTTCCTCTGGTCGGAGGCATCCACCAGAGTGCTGAGAACAGATGTCCCTCTTCTTCTACCACTAGATCCGGTAGACTGAATGATTGAACAACTGATCACAGATTCAGAACGTCTTCTTCTCTTGCTTCTTGTTGCACTCACTGCAATCTTCCAAGATCGAGTCTTCCAAGAAGCTCTTGGAAGCAGGGAAGCGGCTTCTTCCAACTCTCCGTGATGTATCTCTTTCAGCTTCTGGTTGCGGTTCCTATCTCCTAGTACGATAGAGTCTCACAACACATTCAACTACAATCGAAGTTAGTTCGAAATGAAACTAACTACTGACACACAGATCCAGGAAGCTTAGAATAGAAGTTACTAAGATGAAATCCCCGGCAGCGGTGCCAAAAATGGTGCTCGCTATATGTAGTGACGCATGATTACTCCTTTTGCCCATTTAGTATACAAGATATCGTTCCCACAGAGGATTAGCACAAGTAACGCTGCTCTAAGTTCTAAGATCTATTCAAACACACAAACACACAGGTTTTGCCTAGGAATCCCGTCTTCTCACAAAACCACGCTTCTTCCAGACACGCCACAAGGTGCTCTGGACCTAAACAAACAACTACTAACTAAAATATCACACAACTATTCATAGAGAAGCTCGGGAAGACGATCTTCCTGCTTCCAAGTTGCTTCTTCCGGTCTTCTCAGTACCGTCTTCCTGAAGCGATCCTCGGCATCTGGGGGTTCAACTCGGCTTCTCGTACCTCCAGAAGACGGTTCTGCTTCGTAGAAGTCGACTAGCACGGCTGTTACACCTTACTCTCACACTCACGTTCCAACGGGTTAGATTAATCACAAGGTGTATGCCCCTTGTAGCCTTCCCAGGCTTCTGCCTACGAAAATGGTCTTCCTGCAGCACTACAACGACATTCACCTTCACGGAAGCTCAATAGAAGTCTCGGAAGCTCACTAGAAGAAGGTAAGAAGATGGGGAAGACGAGAGAAGATGGAGAAGAAGAGAAAATCCAAACAAGAGAAAACAAGATGAAAAGAGGAAATTAAGATTCCGACAGGCTTTTAGTCCTGATCCTGACTAAAAAGTCATCCCTGCTTGTAATAGTTTGGGGAGGAAGACAACAAACGTGAGTACTGTTGCACCGTCTTCTACTTGAGGATGTCGTCTTCTGTTGCGAGAAGAAGGCTTCTTTCTTCTTCTCTTCGCTGCTCCGACTACTCTGTCTTTTGGGATCCTTTACCCATAAGACCGTCCGTACGTAGATCCCAAGTGCTCTACTGGACGAGCCAAGCTACACTTCCACAACTGCTGACAGCCACCGCCACTCAAGAAGAACACTTCCCATGCACAATTGGGAGCGAATTCAAGAAAACCCACCACCCAGAAGACACGAGCAAAGCTTCTGCACTCAAATCAGCAATCCATTCTCCGAGAAGAAGGTATATAGGTGTTGGGAAGCTCGCTCTCTCTACTGTCTGCTCCTACTCCTCGACACACCAGTCTAGTCAACAGGACTGCACGAGGATGCCGTTCCCTGTTCCTAAACTGTCCACTACCTCTATCTACATCTTCGAACCACTGCTGGTACGAGCATGCAGACCCCAGACTATTCGTATGTTTCCAACAACGGGTGTAGTGTGCGAAGAACTGTTTTATCATGTGTCTCTTCTCTAATGTGTCTAGTCTGCCTGCACCATAGAATCGAGATGTGTGTGCAGCAGCTCCTAATTCCCTACACTGCAATCCTACTTATGCTGCCACCTCGAGAGCGGAGGAGGCGAACACCAGAGAGAGATGGGGTGCTGACAGGAGGCTGCCAACCCACATGCAAGCCGGTTCCCTCTCCCTGTTTAGCCATCCACTTTGCTGTTTCCTGTGCTACTTATGCTGCCACATGGTGTCCTAACTAATTTTATACTTGAATCTGCCACCCTTAAGATAGCATGTTTGATCCTACTAAATCTGGAATTGTCAACTTCGGTTACTAGCTACTCTGATTGCTCGGTGGTAATCTCTACCTGATCTACTCCTATCGGAGCTACTAGCTCGGCTTCTGATGGGCTGGGAAGCCCTGCGCTTACCTCGGGTGTCACTGAGGTAGCTTCCTCCTCATCGCTCTTCGCTGACCCTGCTGTTGCTGCTGCTACGTCCTCCTCGACTTCGGCTTCTGTTTCGGAAGACAGAAACGTCTTCGGGGAAGCTGGGTCAAGTGGTGCTTCCTCCATCTTCTGAGGCAATGGTGCCGGACTAGGGACCATGGCGACCTCATAGGGGTCCGAGGAAGTCACTTCCTCCACGCGGAATACCTGGGAAGACGGCTCGTCTTCCTGTCTTTCGGGGCATCTTCCGGAGTCTTCTCGGCTTCCAGCGCTGTCACTACCAAGTGCACAGCGAGGTCGAACTCCTCCTTCTCCATTCCGGATCCAGTTGATGGTGCTGGAGCTTGAGAAGATGCAGTTGCAGGTATCGGAAGCGAGGGAAGACCATAAAGTGTCTTCACTCTCTCTACCTGCCGATCCAAGTACCTGAACATGCTCTCCCGGCATTCCATCAACATTGTCTTGGACTCGTTGTCCCATCCTCTAGCCAAGATAAGTAACTTCCTACCCGCGGTGAAGTTGAACTTCTTCCGAAGCGCTTCCACCGACTGTGCTAGCATCTCCTGTGTACGAGTCTCTGCTGCTTCCCGTTGCGTCTTCTCAACTGCAACTCGCGCTTCTGCGGCTTCCTGCTGCTTCGCCCATGTTATCTTCTCCTCTGCGAGTGCGGTGATCTTCTCCCGCACTCGGAGAACCTCCTGATCGCGCTGCTGTACACGCGCCTGCATCTCCTGGTTGCTCTTCCGAAGTTGCACCAGCTCCTTGGCAGAAGCGGCTGCTTCCGCCTTGTATCTTGCTGCGAGCTTCTCCGTGGTGCGGAAACTAGCTTCCACCGACTCCGTCTTCTTCTGGTCTTCTTCTTGTCGCAGCAAGATGAGCAGACCGAATCCACGTTGCAAGGGCCTCTCCTGAGCCTTCGCTCTCTTCTCCAGCAACTCCATAGCTGGCTGGATCTCTGTGTGGAAGAAGGCGCTGAACTCTTCCAGTCTTCTTCCTGCGGAAGACAAGTTCATCTCCACTACTTGCTCTGAGGTGTCGACCTTGTCTTCCAGAGACAAGGAAGCCTCTTCCACCACAATGACCTTCATCTTCTGCGCACGAGAAGAAGCTACTCTTCTCATCTTCCGGGGTGGAAGATCCCTCATGGCAGGAACGGTTCTCTTCACTGCGCTTCCCCGCATCGCAGTAGGAGTATCCCTTCTTCTCTTGTCTTCTGGAGTCTTCGGAAGACTCCCAGGTGTTGAAGAAGCGGTCTTCTGCTCCGATCGGGTACTCAGCAGTTCTTCTTCCGAGTCGGACTCCAATCCTGAATGAATGAGGGAGGTGGGCTTCCTAAGTACACTTCTAGGACCCATCTTCTTCAGTGGCGTCTTCCGACCCACTAGACTCGTCTTTCCTCACCAGAAGCGTCTTCTGGTGAGAGCCGGGCCTCAGCTGTGACATCAGAGTGGGAGGGGGAGTTGCGGCTGCTGCTCGGTCATCGTCTTCCGAGGTCTCCTCCTTCACCTCCTGTTGTCATGTTGGTCCATACTCCGCCAGCTGATCTCTCCTAAGATCCCTCATGGCTACGTACAAGTAGCAAAGGAAAGGTGTCAAGTGTCCTCCCGCCGGAGTATCCAAGTACGCTAGCTCCGCCTGTACATAGTTGTGGACGTATGCGCCCTAGTAGATGGGCACTCTTTTATCCCACACTGCTTCCAAGAACTCCACGTCCTGATCTCCTAGGTACCTCGTCTTCTGCGCTTTTTCCTTGGGAAAGAGATGCAGAAACAGCTTCGCCAGAAGTCGCTT
Source organism: Asterella californica (assembly GCA_036924285.1). Lineage (NCBI taxonomy): Eukaryota > Viridiplantae > Streptophyta > Marchantiopsida > Marchantiales > Aytoniaceae > Asterella > Asterella californica. The sequence goes on from JAYKYS010000013.1 coordinate 4,974,703, forward strand.
CTTCGGCTCTCGGTAAGATTCGATCTTCCACCCATTCCTACCCTGCCTGTCTTCCACGAAAAGACAAGTGGTGCTCCCAAGCACATGCCACGCACTCACGATCTTGGGCAAAATCTTCTTCTCAAACCAATACCCTTGGTCCTCGGATTTTGGCATGTGGAAAGCCCTGCGCCACCAATCTTCAGTCCAGGAAGATGATCTTCCTCGAGCTACTCCTGCCTTCGCAGATACACGGTTGCGAGGTGGTAACGCTGCCCACATCTCCTCCAGAAGTCCCTGGTCTGCGAGGTTCCAATCTCATAGGAAGAAATCGAGACCCAACTCCTTGAGGAAGGGCGTGGCCTCGGCCAACTCCGTTGCTGGTAACACCAACCCTCGAGGATGCATCTTCATACTAGAAGATCTGTTGCACTAAGCCACAAGCACCTACTATGAGCTGAAGGCTCAGTCCTTCTCGAGTGTCCACAGTCTAACTTCTACTTCTCAGAAGACGAAACTAGTCTTCCAGAAGACAGCTACTCCGTCTTCCGGGATTCTAACAGTACTTCCTAGATAGCTCTCGTCTTCCGAGCTATGTCTAAACAATCCTATCTACGCAAGGCCTCGCATGGATTACCAAGAAGACAACCCACCTTGCATTACATCCTACTTCCTATCAGAAGATACAAGATTCGTGAAACATAAAGTGCATAACAGGTTCGGAAGAGGGTTGCGGGCTCCTGCGGTGACAGTGGCCTCTGGGAAGACATCCGACGACAGTTTCCGATTCAATGGCTTTGGGAAGAAGAAGGAATGGCTGCTATGGGTCAGACAGAAGAGACTCGAAATGGACCCTCACGTCTTCTCGCTCATTTTGCCAGTCTTCTAGTCTCTCTAGGAAGATGTGGAGTTGAGAAGCTTGGAAGACCGAGAGGCACAGGCCCAGTTCCCGACTTCCAACTTCTCGAAATAACAAAAGAACTCACCACACCACTCATGATTCGTATCAAGCCTCTATTAACACAAAAGCAACACAAATCCACTCTTGATACGAATTGGTTATAGTCGCCTTCCGAAGACAGTCTTCCGAAGACAGTCAAGTTTCAGAAGCGTCTTCTGAAGATGTTCCAATCTTCCGAAGCGTCTTCTGTTCAAGGTTTCGGGGGTAGACGGGTAGTAGGGTAGGGAAATTGATAGCTGGGATCGTCAATTTGGGGACGATGGGTAGGGAAGCTCGAATTGAACTCATGAAGAAGTAGGAAGATGCCTGACAGAAATTTGGGCAGCGCTTCCGCACCCAATGTCACAATAGGAAAAATGGGGATGGGGGGTAATCGATCAGGCTGCCTGCAACCAACCGAGGAAGTGCGGGGGATACCAAACAGAGGCGAGAAGCAGTGGGAAGGGGGAAGAACATGGGAAGAACCTCTACAGTCTTCTGTCTGCTTCCCGAGTTGTCTTTGACCTTCCGCGCGCTTCTGGCTCTGGTCCTAGCTCCAATGCGATCTCATTGAGCTGCGTCTGTTGCCAGCTCCTATCTACATCTCAATCGATTAAGCCGCCCACCTCCGGTTCCACTCAGCTACTTCCAATGTCAGCTTCCGGGTGTTCACAGAAAATGCTCTTCACTCCGTATGCTTCTTACGCGTCAGCAATTCGACCTCGCGATCCTCTCTAGCTTCTAATCGATTCTATCCTCACTCAATTCCATCTCGCTGCTTCCTCACTCGAAGCTCACCCTCTGAAATCGATCTTCTCAAGAAGTGCTTGCTGCGGGAAGTTGGAATGTGCTAATGCGCTTCCTGCGCATCTTCCCCGCAGATTAGGGATTTCGACCCTAGATGGCTTACCCGACCTACCTACCTACACCTACCTACACCTACTCCTTTACCTGGAAATTCATGGTTAAGCCTTCGTGATCGCTGTCTTCCGGAAGATGGGTGTCTTCCGCCGTCTTCCCGTCTGTCGCCGTCTTCCCTTCTTCCGAAGACGCAACTGAGAAGACGCTTCCCGGAAGACGGTCGTCTTCCGAAGAAGTCAACTGCTTATTAAAAAGCTCATAAGATCATCTTCCTTCTAAGGAAGCAGTAATCTTAAGTAACAACGCTTCTTCAGTTATACAAATAAGTTATTAATCTTAAAAATTTTAAAAATTCATGAATCCTGTAATTTGTGGGCACCACAATGATTGACAATGCAGTTCCGTTGAAGAATTTCAGAGTCAGCTCAAACATCTTCATTTCTCTCTCAACACTTGGGTCACTCGGTCTTGAAATTGTAGCTTCGTCTGATCTGGGGAAAGTCTGAAGTTCTGGTTGAGGAACTTCCGCTTCGATTGCTTTGCACACCTGAAGATACCCTTCTTAAACTTGACTCTCCTCGGTCTCCTCTCGGGCCCGACGTTCCAATTATTTCCACAGAAGAAGACCTTGCGAGAGATCGCACATCTTCGGCTCCTTCATCCGAAGTCGTCATGGTCGTTCTTCTTACTTTCTTCTTCCTTCTCGAAGTCACGCCACTCGTTATACACTCCTCTATCTTTCTCTTCGTCCGGATGCTAGGTCCCACCGAAATCACTGGAGTCATCACTTCCTCCCTCCGAGGAGTTAGCTCCGTCAAATGTTCATCTTAGGACGTTGTTCTTTGTTCGAACTTCTCATCTTCCGTCGGAGTTAACAATCTCATGCCTCGATAGAAGACCACTGTGAAGACCACGAAGTATGTCGATCCGTCATCGTCGAAGGTAGTGTACAACTTCTAAACATGGTCGTGGAAGATCTTCGCCCAATACGTCTTCTTGCCTTCGAAGATCTGCTCGATGAAATGTATGTGCCAATTGATTAGATACGAAGTGTGATGTGGGTTGAAGATCGGGTTGAGTGCAATCGCGACATCCCTCTTGAACGGGCCGATGTAACTGTGTACCTTGAATCCGTTTGACCCCACTGGCAGCATTGAGAACAAATCGCTGTACTTCGCTACTTCGTCCAAAGACGGCTTGCAGGTGCTATCGTACAGAAGATCGTCAGGTTTTCCTGCATCATCGATCCCTAGAGCGAAACTCCAATGCAAAACAGTCCAGTTGTTCGATCTTCCCCGAAGATCTTTGGAGGGGTGCCCTTTGCAGATGAGGATCTCGTGCACTAATTCCGAAGAGACCACTCCCCAATTCTCCATTAGGAACGCCATCCCCATTTCTTCCAGATGGTCCCGATATGGACTGAAGTTCGGTCACTTCGTCTCTATAGTCTTCAACTTCGGCTTCCTCGATGTTTGCATCCCTCTCATCTTCTCCGAAGACCTGAAGTTTCTTCGCCTCTCGAGACTACGAAGCTTCCTCAGTCAACACTGAATCATAAGAAGATAAACTTCGCCGAAGACTGTCTTCATCACTCTCGTGCCGATAGTTCTGAAGCATTACAGTAAACTCACGAGCGGAAATAGTAAAATGAGTTGCTTTTTGTCTCTTCTTATAGCTTTGCCTCTCGCCTCACCTCACGTGCGAAGTTCCTCTTGTCTCTCGACCGCGAAGTTGCGTGAACTCCTGTCATGTTTTGGTTCTTCTTCTCAGGGCCCTAACTCGTCGTCTGACATCCGTCCCCAGCAAATGAGGTATCCCTGGAAAGCTCTTCGTCTGAAGAATGCAGCTAGGTTATTATTCCAAAGATATACACTTCTTAAGTTCTGTATTATTGCTCAGCATCATCTTTCGGCTAAGAAACTCTATTCTACAACTAAACTTGTACTATTTATCATCTATACTAACTAATCTACTGTTTTATCTAACAAAAACAAAAATTTTCTAACAAATTGGAAATCCAAGCCTTCACAGAGACGAAACATGTATGTTTCACCCACTGGACGAATTATCCTAAGGGGTACTCCTTCACGAAACAATCGTGAGAGACAAAATAAGTTATGTTTTGTCCTCTCATGTGACAAAACAGATGAGAGGGCAAAACACGTCCACTGGGATTATTTTCCGAAGGGGTACCCTTCACGAGAGATGAAACAGGTATGTTTTGTCTCTCGAGTGGACGAAACATACCTATTTCATCCACTGGGATTATTTTCCGAAAAGATACCCCTTCATGAAATAATCGTGAGAGGTGAAATAGATATGTTTCGTCTCTCGAGTGAGCGAAACATATCTGTTTCGTCCACTATGATCTATCTACCGAAGGTATCTTTGCGAAACATATCTGTTTCGTGAACTGTGAGCGATATCCGAATCGCTCACACAGCGAAACGAGCTGAACCGTTCACTCTAACAAGCGAAATGACTTGTATCTCTAACTCTAACAAGGATCAACACATCAAAACAGTCTGTATCGCTAACTCTAACAAATTCTAACTTAACAATTTAAATTTAACAACACAACATTCAGACATGGTTATTAACTTACAGGACTCTCCTCCTCGTACTCTCCTCTCTCTCGAGACTCCACCTCAACCTCATCCTCTCCCATCGTCTCGACCTCCATCCTCCCGACCTTGAATGGAGACTCCACGGCCATCACTACTCCTACCATCTCCTCTCGTTCTTATCACATTGATTCTTCAAATCGCTCAGAGTAGATAAGTTGATCTTAACAATTCAACAACCACTAACTCTCTCCTTCTCCTCTCGCTGAAAAAACACAAACTATCGTCCAGAAACTCTCTCTCTCCGAAACTCTCGCTCTCTCCTCTCCTCTCCTCTCTTTCTAAACACAAACTATACTCCTCTCCTCTCAGCTCGCTCTCTCCTTCTCTCCTCCTCTCCTCTCTCCTTCTCTTCTCTCTCCTCTCCTCTCCTCTCGGCTCGCTCTCTCCTTCTCTCCTTCTCCTCTCCTCTCTTCTTCTCTTTTCTCTCCTCTCGTCCCGCTCTCTCCTCTTCTCTCCTCTACTATACTCCTCTAACACTCATGTCCTCTTCTAACCAAATCACTCACTAATTTCATACAATAAAAAGTATGAAACTAAGCGAACCGATGAAACAAAGTACTTGTACACGTGTTTGAACTTTCAAATTTCCAAATTTCTTTTTCGAAACAGAATTACAATGCACAAGTCTCTAGAATAAAAGAACCCCGAACAACATCTCCATCTGCGACTAGAGTTCAGACTAGGTACTACTAAAGTGTCATTAACTTCTATTAGAAGCCATGGAATGCAGTATTCATTCCGAAATAAACATCTTGATCTATATCACCAAAGTATACATTCTGATCTATATAGAATCTTGATCTATATTAACGATGTTTTGCTCTTCATCATCATGTTCACCATCTGACTCTGAAGGAGAGTCTGAAATTAAGCTAAAGTCCTCTAACTCTACGTCACCAAACCTTGCTGAAGTCTCTATACTTTGTTGCAATTCTCCCTGCTACACTTGCTTAGTGAGGTCCAGGACTTCAAGCTCCGGATGTGCTTCACTCAACACGGGTCGCTGCGGACAAGTCCATTTGTTATGACCCAATGTGTGACATATCTCACATCTTCGTTGTTGTGTAGATCCGTGAGGTTTTTTGGAGTTGAGAGGTTTTTTATACTCCACTCTTGCATTCTCATCTGCACCAAAGCTCTTTGATTGTGACAGGTGACTAGTGTGGATTCTATCATCATCAAAAGGATACTGAAGATATGTCTGAGTCTCTAATTACACTTGTAGAATCATATCTGCATCTTGCATGTGCATCACATGAGAGAATTCTCACCACTCGCTGTCTCTCTTTTCTCTTTACCACTGACGGAAGGACACAGTCAAACACAAGCATAAGATCCATTGTCACTAGAGGAGGTATAGAGTGCGAGTATATCTTTTGAAGAGTCTTTGAGAACCAGATGCTATCCAAGTGACGCATAAGATCACGAGAGATATCAACATCTCATATCATAGAATGAGCACATGATCATATCATCTCCTGCAATTCAAAACAACCACACCTTGGAATATTTCCATGTCTCATCACATATTGTTCTCTTGCTCCTGATTTCTGCACCATAGCTTTCTCTTCATTTGACATATGACAAACAAATTGTCCACACATCTTCTCATTCTCGTCATATCTGGACTGCACGAAAGGGTGAGCACTCCATATGTGCGAACCGATATTCTTCACTTCACAAAAGTACTCATCATATAGGTCCATATCTGACATACTACACTAGAAGGAACAAAATCTCAGATCGTCTTTAGAGCACTGTTAACAGACTTTGCCACATTCGATGCCATATTTTCATATCTAGGAAGAGAAAATTGTGACCTTACTCCACAACTGAGCCGGAATTTTCTGGATATATTCAGCCGCTTCAGTCCCAGTATGACCAGTAGCACGTAAGTCATCAAGTAACAAATTGAACCTGCCACATAAATGCCATTCATGAACAAATCACTACAAACGTAGAATGTGCAAACGTAAAATAGAGATCCAATAGAGATCCAAAACTAGAGTAGAGTTCAAAACAAATCATATGTATACAAAACTATAAGACAATTCATTAGAACATTTACTTTGATTATTTCTTCGCATATATGCAAACCAAAAACACCTTCTCTGCTTCTCCGTCGTAGAGTGTCTTCACGTTCATTTTTAAATGAAGTGAATGATGATCATGAATATTATCGAGAAATGCATTCTTGACTGTATTCAGCAATCTCTTGCAACGATTGGGAAGTATCACTACTTGCGGCTGTCTTATACCGGTAATACTATGCTTCTTGAGAGTACAGAACCAAGTCCAAGTGTCCTCATCCTCGCTGGCGGCAACAGCAAAATATAGAATAACGGACTGGTTGTTTTTATCGAGCAACTCGCTGTAAATATCTGAGAAGGATATTTTTTATTCTTGGTGTGACATGCATCCAGAGTGACTACCTTCTGTGAAAATAGCAATGCACGGTGACAAGTTGACGGACTAACAAAAATACGTCTTAAAATCTCTGAACTTGGTCAAGTCTGGTATTCGACTGTACAATTTGGCTCTTCTTCTCTTATGTGACGACACAGGGAGAGTATAGCCTGAAATGACCTAGTTTGAGAATCTTGTATCTAGTCACGCACTTTCTCCCGCATTCTAAATGCAACTTGGTATTTCGTGCATTTTTTAGAAGTTTGACGAAAGTCATTTACTAACTTTCCACACTGAACATTAGGATCTATAACAACTCTGTTACACATCAAGACAGCTAGATGTCGTGAATTTTGACATGGTCCTCTCCACGTATGTTAATGACCGGGACAAGTATGCTGTAGATTACATACTATTATCACAAAGTGATCAGATTTTTTATGTCGTTGGCAGCGGACTCGTCACTCGCATTGTAGAGATACATCCTTATCCTTATCCCAACTGAAGTTGGGTCCTTGTCTTTTGATATCTCAGTTTCCATGTCAATGCCTCTGTCTCCTTCCTCGAACTCGAACTCGTAAAATGGACCAGCAGATTGATGACGAACCGCTTGTCGACACGCATCAGATGTCAGAATTCTCCTCACTCTTTTCGATCGAGCTCCTAGATGAAACCCCCGTTCATCCTCCGTATCGTCAGGCGGTTCATTTAGATTGGTTCCACTTACAACACAACTTTGCGATGACTGTCGTTGGGTGAGTTGCACAAAGGTCCTTGGCTTCAAGTTTGGTTGCATGTTCTCTTTGTCTTGTCGTCGAGTCACTGTTTGACCATTGTGATTCTGACTTGGAGGATCTGGTTTCATTGGAAACCCATACATGCATGTCCGCACCTCATATTCTTCTCGAGTCTTCCAATGCTTATTGATTCGTGAATTACAAAAGGACCAGCAATCTAGTGCAAACTGGAACTCTTTCATCGAATCAAATGTGACGTCGAGTTTTATTAATCCGGCTTGAAGCTCTAGCTCCACGTAAGTTTTTCTTACAAGAGAAATCTCGTTCTTTCCAACTGCGATAATATTTTATCGTCATCTCTGTCATGGAGTAGGCTCGGAGTCGTTTTGCATTATGCTGCATGTCTGCAGGCACATTGAACATTTCTTCTTCTCCATATGAAAATCAGATTCGATCAAGATCATCATAATTTTTGTTGGACATCTCGATTGAAATTAGCACTTGCTTCTGCACCAGCCTCCGCCATCGTTTACCTCACTTTCTCTGAGGAGAGCTCTCGCTTTCCCTGCCAGCCCAACAGTTTAATGGAGAACTGAGCTATCGCATTCGCTGTTCATAGTTCATTCTGCACTACTCTACTCCCCTTCAAACTTCGATTTGAATTTTGTCGACCTTTGAAATCCGTGCTCCTCGCAACCACATACATGAATTGTGTTCAGTCACATCGCATGACTGTATCGCAGTTTAACACGTACCACAGTCGCCACCGGAGATCTAGCCAGTTGGAGATTGAGGAAGACATTTTGAACTTCGGGGGACTTAGGAGGATAGACTGTTGGTTTCAGAGACTGAGGAAGAAGAAAGCTAGGACAGATACCCCTGAGACAACCCTTACCACAAAACACAAGAGATTCCAGTATTCACTAAAGATGCCAAAACTGGTTTCTGCAATGCCAGTGGGAAGCAAGTGCTTATTACCAATCCTCGTCTAACCCGCAAGAGGAGACCTTCTAGTCAAAATAAGACCCTAGTGAGAAGAGACCCTTAGAAGATAAAGGTAAAAGAAGTCAGATAATAGACAAGCCTAGGAATTAAACCCGAGATGGAACTTTGTTTACTCAACCATATATTTTCATTTAATTACAAAAAAACAACGACGCTTTTGTACTGTCATGTACTGTCAATTTCTACATGTAAGTCTTTCTTAATATGTATACTTATAAAAAATTTGAGTTTTGTAATTGCTATTAGAATTTTTAAATAGCAAATAGCAAATGAATCGTATGGAACTAGTACCTAGTACAATACTAGGTGTTGGATTAATATTTTAGAAAATGATTTATAATTTTATATTAGAATAATAATTTATAATTCACAAATTCACAAATTTTTCTTGTGAAGCGAAAAGTGAACACGCGACGCAATGAATAGCAAACGGATAGAAAGACCCCATCAAGCCTTACAAGCGAAAAGTGATCTAAACAGAACGAGATCATAACCTAGAGGCAAGAGAAACAATCTCGGTGTGAAGATTAGTACAAGTAGACCAGATCGAACATGGTACAACTGAATATCCAACTCTCAACATGAGACCGCGACATCCGAACCCCATGCAAGGAGGATCCTGAGTACAACCAAACCAGCGCTCAAGGCTAACCGGAGTTACTTGGAAGATCAACCTGAGGGTTTTCTTCTGAAAAAAGTGGGTTCAAATTCTACTCAGTCGGATTTTAACCGGCAGAAACTAACAGATACCAACAAATTACCGTTTAGTTTTGAGACAAAATACCAGAACCCGATTGATAAAACCGGTTCTTATCTTTTACTGTTGGATATTTTCCGGTAACTCAAGAATTTATCCCCGAGCACTTGTGCAAACCTCAGCTGGTACCGTTGAACAACTTCCCGCCAGTGAGAACTGAATTTTCGAAAGTAGTAGTTCGTGTTGTGATAACTAAAACAGAAAACTGAGAAACGAAGAGTCAAGAAAAGTCCAGCTAAACTGAACAGGTAATCGTAAAATGAAGATGTAGACCTAATACTTTATAGTTTTATTCTGTTACTGCTGGGACTTCTTCGAGCAAGAAGCTAGCAAAGCAAGAGGAAAATAATCATATTGCCTGATCCGCCATCAATGAAGAAACAATTCTCTATGTGGGTTTCCCTCTCTGTCCCTTTTACATCGATATCAATTCAGTTCTCAGGACCACTCTGCATTTACTCTTTCTTTCCCCTCAGTGCAATTTTACATTTCTTGTTGCGGAAATCAAACCTATGAAATGATTTAGCACTCATTATATATGAGTTTCATGATCCGCCAGACTGTCCCGATCTGTCCGTTCATAGATAACTTCCACGTGCTCAAGTAAACACGATGGGTTTGAAACCCTCAACGATATTTGAATGGTAGAGTGAAGAACGGTTCAAGAAACCCCATGAAAACACCTCATCCACTTCTTTTTAGGATAACTGCTGTTGTCACGAGTAGAGGGATTTGCCTAGAAAAGAAATCAAAGAAACAAATGAAATACAGAAAACGAGAAGTTCAAAACTAAGCTATATTTCAAATAACAAATAATTTCATACTTTTTACACATTTCAGGGTATGGTTTGTAATACCTACAAGTTTAGCGTTTAGAGATAATAAATAGGGTTTTAGGGTGCATAGTAGGGTTAGAGAGGATAATAGTAAGGTTTGGAATGAGAGATAAAATTTAGGGTGTAATTTAAGATTAATTCAAACTAATTCAAGGTTTATGTAATAAGTAGAGTCCTACTTATCAACTAGAGGAGAAATTGGTTTGGTAGAAGTCTTTGGTATAAGAATTAGTTACGGCTAAGTTGGCCGAAGAATACATGCAGCAAATAATACTTCTACCAATAGACGAGTGCGCCAAAAGTCCGGCGGGAAACTTCCAGAAGGAAGTTTCTAGAAGAAAACTTCTAGAACTTTCCAGCCGAGAAGCTTCCAGAAGGAAGTTTCTAGAAAGAAGCTTCTAGAACTTTCCAGCGAGCCTTCTACGTGGCTCATTCTGAACCTCTAGATGTTGTTCTAGATCTAAGGCTGCATGTAAGCCACATCAGCAATCCGCGTGAGAGATGAGCATTGGCCGGAAGCTTATCATGTACTATTCCTCTCACTATATAAAGACTGCGAATGCACCACCACGGGCATTCGAGTTTTGAGTTCACTGTAGAGCCCCATCTTACAATGATATCAGAGCAGGAAACTCTAAGAGAGCGGATTACCCCTCTTAGAAGGACCTTTGATCGAGGTACTTAGCAATTGAAACTGTGAGTGCGCTGAAAGGATCAAGAGAGCTATGTGATGGATGGGGTTAGATTTCCAGCTCCAGAATTACCATTCTTGAATCTTTTCCATATCAAGCTTATGTATATGCGTCGAGAGCATTTTCGAGTGTATCTTGTTTATCATTTCGGTGAGGATTTCATGGGTCAAGTGATGAATTCGCCAGGCCCGGTGATTCTTCCAGTAGTGACATATGCAACTAGTTGAGATTTGACCGTCTACATCTTGATTTAGTGAGCATGGATCTAAACCTACTCGCTCTTGTTCCCTTCAACACGTGGGTGGAGATCCGCTATGTCTGCAGACCGAAATCGTTACATAGAGAGTTTGTGATTAGAAATTTTGGTGAGGATTTCTACCGCGAGATAATTGATTCTCCTGTCTCTTTTGTAGTACCTGTAGTATACGAAACGTTTCCGAGTGGCCGTCATAACTCTGTACTAGGAGAAGCTTGAAACTTACGTGTCGTGAGAGAGAGAGAGAGTGAGAGAGAGAGCGATCATGGAGCAACAACCTCCAAACCCAAAGTTGGTGATGCAGGAACTGATGCAAGGCATGCTGACCGAATTTCGGGAGATGAAGATGACGGTTGAAGCATTACAGAACAAAATGCTGAACCTCGAGGGTCAGAGTATGACAGACGTTGCAAGAGGAGGATCGTCTCAAGGAGTACCGGTGGTGGGAGAGCAAGCTGCACCAAGGGAACCCGTGGCACAAATCGTTAGAGCTCCAATCGATGATGAAGGTGCCCTGTTACTACGAATGAAGAAGACATGTAACATTGAACCGTACAAAGGCCAACGACTTATGGGAGTAGTCGAGAATTGGATTTCTCGGATGAATCGATATTTACGACTTTTCAGTACGCAAATCACGGACCACGTAGCGGGAGTGTTTGCGTGTGGCTACTTGACCGATAAAGCTCTCACGTGGTATGATGCATGGGAGAGATCGATGTTGACGGAAGAGAGAACAGTCACATGGACTGCAATGCAAGAAGGGTTGTTGAAGAATTTCCAATCTGTGGATTCGGTGCAAATGGCTCGAACGAGGATGTGGGGATTGAAACAGAAGGGAAGCCTTCAAGAGTATGTCGAAGCCTTCCTCGACTTGCAAGTTGCAATCACTGATATGAGTCCGGCGGAGACTCTTGATAATTTCAAGAGGGGGTTGAAGGAAAGAATTCGACAAGAAGTAATGGTGCAAAACCCACTCACGGTTTTTGAGGCCATCGCTTGCGCTCAGAGAATTGCTGGAGCATTAGGAGGAGCAGTAATGATCCCATCAAATCATCAGAATAGATCCGAAATCTCGTATGCAAACGGTCCGACACCCATGGAGCTAGGCAACATCCGCTATCAGCCACGACAATTTCAAGGTGGAGATCGTCGAGGGCGGTCAGAAGAAAGACGTCAAGGAGCTCCTAGAGGAGAAGGTGTCAGGAATGCTACACCTCAACTCGAGCAACGTCGATGTTACAGCTGTGGACGATTCGGCCACATAGCTGCAAATTGCCGAAGTCGTTTTCCTAGAGATCCAAGACCTTCATATCGTCGACCTCTGAATCATCTAAACGAGACGGAAGGAAATGAAGAAATCGAGGCAAGACTGGAAAACGAAGAACACCAGTAAATGCACCTCGTGGCCTTACTGGTGCAAGAAGGGAGAAGAAAGGCGAGGGAAGGAGAAGGAGATTGACAAAAAATAATGCGCAATTGATTGTCACGGATGGAGTCTTGGAAGGGACCCAGGTGAGAGTACTAATCGATCCTGGTGCAACAGAGAACTTTTTGTCTCGATCGACTGCTATGAAGTTGGGAATGGAGTTAGAAAGTGATGAGAGTGAAGAGGTGGAACTGGCCAATGGACAGACTGAGAAGATTGAATCCCTACCTCGAAAAATAGAACTTACTTTAGGCGAATATCGTGAAGATATTGAGTGGCGAGTGATCACATTAGCCCGTTATGATGTCATATTGGATATGCCGTGGATGGAGCAGTATAATCCTGAAGTGCATTGACGAAAAAAAGTGGTGAAAACCAAACAGTGAAAAATCTTTGGAGATAGAGTGAGATCTCGAAGACAGAACTTGCATTTGTATGTAATAGGTACAAGTGCTATACGTAACAGCGATGTCTGTTTTTTGGGTTCAATAAGAGAAGTCCCGAGCGCACGACTCGACGGGCAGATTCCAGAAAGCTTGACAGAGGTGATAGCAGAATATGGAGATGTCTTTCCCGATGATCTTCCTTCAGGGTTATCACCAAAACGAAGGATTGATCACAAAATCGAGGTGATTCCAGGGAGCACTCCTCCTTGTAAGGCCCCATACAGACTAGCGCCACATGAATTGGAGGAGTGCAAGACACAAATCGAGGAGATGTTACAAAAAGGGTTCATCCAGCCCAACGTGTCACCATATGGAGCTCCAGTCCTTTTTGTTAAGAAAAAGGATAGCAGCCTATGGATGTGCATCGATTACCGAGCACTCAATCAACAAACGGTGAAGAATAAGTATCCACTACATCGGATGGATGACTTGTTCGACCAACTCGAAGGAGCAAAGTACTTCATGAAGCTAGACTTACGGAGCGGGTACAACCAGATTCGAATCGCTGATGAAGATGTGGAAAAGACTGCCTTTCGAACCAGGTATGGTCACTTCGAATACTTAGTAATGCCATTTGGTCTCACAAATGCACCGGCCACCTTCATGGGCCTGATGAATGACATATTCCGTCCGTACTTAGACAGATCAGTCGTTGTATTTCTTGACGACATCCTAGTCTATAGCAAAACTATGGAGGACCATGTGCACCATTTGAGAGAGGTTCTCCAAGTACTCCGCCAAAATAAATTGTACGTCAAAATTTCAAAATGTGAATTTGGCAAGACGGAGGTGGACTACTTAGGACATAGAGTGAGTGCAGAAGACATACAAGTAATGGCCGATAAAATAGCTGTCATCCAACAATGGAAGGCTCCAGAAGATCAGACCCAACTTAAGAGCTTCCTGGGATTGACAGGATTTTTATCGTAGATTTGTTAAGCATTTTGCCAAGCTTGCACAACCACTAACTGCCCTGTTAGACAAAGGTAAGAAATGGATGTGGGGAACAGCGCAAGAAGTAGGTTTTCAAGCATTGAAAACCGCACTACTACATGCTCCGATCCTCAAGTGATACGATCCAAAAAAACCTATCAAGTTAGCAACGGACGCATCAGGCACGGCAGTAGGGGCGGTGTTGCAGCAAGAATGGAAGGATGGTCGGCATCCAATTGCATACTTCTCTCGGAAGTTGTTACCAGCAGAACAGAACTATCACACCACCGAGAGAGAAGAATTGGCGATAGTTCTCGCTACTAAGCATTGGAAGCACTATCTAGGAGAGAAGGCTTTTGTGGTCGAGACAGACCACAAACCTTTAGTCTATTTGGAGACGCAGAAGGATCTCTCAAAGAGACAAATCCGTTGGGTAGAATGGAGGTAACGATTCAACATGCCATCACGTACGTTGAGGGCAAGAAGCAAATTGCTGATGCATTAACCCGCATGTCTATGGTGCATAACATAGTCTCTGAAGTCAAGGTGAATTCTGACTTCTGGACAAAATTGATCGAGGGCACAAAATCGGATGCACAGACTGTCGCAGCAAAACCTTCAAGAACCAGCACCCGCAACCATGGTTTGGTATTCCATGAAGGGAAGTTATGGATCCCAGATGATCCAGAACTACGTACCACCATACTAACTGAATGTCACGATTCAACCATTGCAGGACACATGGGGGCAGAAAAGACATTAGAAGCAGTCCAACGAGTGTTCTATTGGCCCAAGATGGCAGAGGATGTTGCAGTATACACTCGAAGTTGTGCAATGTGTCAACAAAATAAGGCTACAAATCAAGCACCCTCCGGTCTCCTTCAACCCATCCTGATCCCTTCCAAACGTTGGAAACATGTTAGTATGGACTTAGTGTGTGAACTTCCCATGACGAGCTCAGGTTTTGACTCCATAGTCGTTTTCGTCGATAAGCTCAGCAAGATGATCCATCTTCGACCGACCACGAAAGACGTCTCAGCACCGCAACTTGCTCAGATATATTTGAACACCATTTTTGCTCAGCACGGTCTATCGCGGGTGCTTATAACAAATAGAGGTCCTCAGTTTACGAGCATGTTTTGGAGAACCCTATTTGGTCTGTTCAAGACCAAACTTGCCATGTCTACTGCTTATCACCCACAAACCGATGGACAAACTGAAAGAGCCAATCGCACCATTGAAGACATGCTACGAGCCTTTACTCTGGAGGAGCAAGCGAAGTGAGACACTTTACTCCCTTTGGTAGAATTTGTCTATAACAACTCCCTCAATGCATCTACTCGTGAAACACCTTTTTATCTCATGTACGGCGAACATCCTCTCACACCAGCAAGTTTGACACGATTCAGCACGACGTCGTCAGTCAACACCAAAGTAGATGTTGTTAATGAATTCGTTGCACGAATTCAACAAGGAGTGGAAAAAGCTAAGGTGAAACTACAAGTTGCTCAGAACCGACAAAAGCAATATGCCGATGGACATCGTCAGCACGAAGAGTTCACGATTGGTGATCAAGTTTGGTTATCCACAACCAACCTTACTCTGATCGCAGTCGTAAATTCAACCCTCGCTTCATCGGGTCTTTCTCTGTTGTCCGGAGAATTGGAGCAGTGGCATATCAACTCGAACTTCCACCCCACATGAAGATTCATCCGGTTTTCATGTGTCTTTATTACGGCGATATACACCACGACCTCCTAAATTTGACAATTCGCAAGAGTCGCGACCACTGCCTCAAATTATCGATGGCGAGGAAGAGTTTGAAGTGGAATGCATCTTAAAGAAACATGTTCGTGGGACTCGTCATCAACGGGTAGATTATTTGGTCAAATGGAAAGGCTATCCATTACATGAAGCAACATGGGAACCTGCAACCAATCTTGCACACGTCCCACTCATAGTGCAAGCTTTTGAACAGCAGTTGAGCAACGAGGACGTTGCTTCTTAAAAGGGGGGAGGTTTGTAATAAGTAGAGTCCTACTTATCAACTAGAGGAGAAATTGATTTAGAGGTCTTTGGTATAAGAATTAGTTACGGCTAAGTTGGCCGAAGAATACATGCAGCAAATAATACTTCTACCAATAGGCGAGTGCGCCAAAAGTCCGCCGGGAAACTTCCAGAATGAAGTTTCTAGAACTTTCCAGCCGAGAAACTTCCAGAAGGAAGTTTCTAGAAAGAAGCTTCTAGAAGCGAGCCTTCTACGTGGCTCATTCTGAACTCTAGATGTTGTTCTAGATCTAAGGCTGCATGTAAGCCACATCAGCAATCCGCGTGAGAGATGAGCATTGGCCGGAAGCTTATCATGTACTATTCCTCTCACTATATAAAGGCTGCGAATGCACCACCACGGGCATTCGAGTTTTGAGTCCACTCTAGAGCCCCATCTTACAATTTAGATGAGATTCTTTAATCACCTATTACTCCGAAATAGAGGGTATTAGGTCTACAACGGCTAGATCCAGATTCTAGATCTTCTAATGGTGATAGCATAGACAAGGTATTACTAACTGATCCTTTTTCAACCTGAGAATATCTCCTTAACTCATGTTAACAAAAGCATGATAAGATATACTGTATATGTGAAATAGAAAAGGTTCCATGCCTCAAACTCTGTTGGATATGCTTTCCGAGTGAAAATTCTGTATCTACTTTGAACAGTTTCTACTATACATGCAGCAAATAATACTTCTACCAATAGGCGAGTGCGCCAAAAGTCCGCCGGGAAACTTCCAGAATGAAGTTTCTAGAACTTTCCAGCCGAGAAACTTCCAGAAGGAAGTTTCTAGAAAGAAGCTTCTAGAAGCGAGCCTTCTACGTGGCTCATTCTGAACTCTAGATGTTGTTCTAGATCTAAGGCTGCATGTAAGCCACATCAGCAATCCGCGTGAGAGATGAGCATTGGCCGGAAGCTTATCATGTACTATTCCTCTCACTATATAAAGGCTGCGAATGCACCACCACGGGCATTCGAGTTTTGAGTCCACTCTAGAGCCCCATCTTACAATTTAGATGAGATTAGGGTTAATTTGTATTTAATCACCTATTACTCCGAAATAGAGGGTATTAGGTCTACAACGGCTAGATCCATATTCTAGATCTTCTAATGGTGATAGCATAGACAAGGTATTACTAACTGATCCTTTTTCAACCTGAGAATATCTCCTTAACTCATGTTAACAAAAGCATGATAAGATATACTGTATATGTGAAATAGAAAAGGTTCCATGCCTCAAACTCTGTTGGATATGCTTTCCGAGTGAAAATTCTGTATCTACTTTGAACAGTTTAATACTAAACTGACAATTTTATTCAACCTAAGAGAAATGGTATATACATTCAGGAAATAAAACATTATGTTTGCACTATAAATCATCCTCTTTCGTGCTCTTTGGAATTATTGTGTTATGAACCAAGCTTTTGAGTAGGTTTGATTCTTTCTTAATGAAAAAGATATTTCAGATAATTTGTACCAAAACCAACTACGGAATCAATAATAAGTTTCAATCACAAACGAAAAAACTTTAAGATTAATTGTCAGACAAAAAGTAGTATGTCACTTGATATTAATTTTTTAACTTAAATCAGGAGCATGAGTATAATAGCTTGAAAGATAATATTTTTTTCTTCAATTTTTATTTTAAGTCTAAAGAAAATATTTTTTTTGTTCCAAGAAACCCCAGAGTCTTCATCTTAACATTTCTGTGTCAATACTGAGTAGTTTGTTTCACGATGAATTATAACTTGTAAAGCTGGTGAATAGCTTTAAGTTGATTCCTTATTTCACATACTCCAAGTTGGGATGAAGATGCAGTCAAAAAAATCATTTTCTGCATAATAGTTTAATTTCTCAGTTCTCTAAAAGCAAACTCGCAAAAGAACTCACCAAGAGCACTTGTAGTCATACTAAGGCTTTAACTGAAGTTTATGTTATGCTATGACAAGACTTAGTACATGGAGAGAGGAAAAGGAGAATCTGAATCATCAAGATTGATTTGTATTTTTATGGTTAATAATTTATTATATTAAAGAAAATCTTTGATCTCTATTTTGTTTAATATTTTAGTATTTTACAAAAGTTTACTTTTAAATCACTAGCATGATTACAACAAAATGAAAAGAGGGGTTGTACATCAATCTAAAGATATATCTTTCTTTATTAAATTTGGGAACTGAATATTACTTTTAAATCCTGTAGTTTATTCTAATTGCCCTCTCTTTGCTTTCTACTCTTGCCCTTCTCTTTGAGAGAACGTATCCTCTACTGGTTCATGGCACCAGCCCAAAAACCCCCAAAAAACGATTTAACTCAATATGAACCACATGAGCTCCAAATTCCTGCATGTTCAGACTGAAAATATCAGTAATTACCGAAGAGCAATATGGATTCTCCATCCGGCAACGGTTCTTTCAGAACGAACCCAATTAAAAGACTACAATTTTGGAAAATCTGAAGAATAATGACATTCGTTCTCTTTTCAAATAGTTTTTTCTTGCTAATATTTTTTGGTAAAACAAATAAAAAGCTTCTATAGATAATACCTATGTGTCTTTAGACTTACTAGTGCTCCTACTAGCAAATGTAGGTGAAAATGTATTTTGCTACTGACTGAAATTCGTTTCTTGCAAAGTGTCAACAAACCTTTAGCTGTAGCGCGTTATAAACGGGTTTCAGTTAGGCTTTGCATGGAGCCCAGTGACTCGACAACTGGTTTCAAACTTTATTCCGACACAAATCAATGGAACACAAGCTATCTCATAAGTCCAACGCTACAAACACGAACAAATAGGGAAAGTGGTGGTTGAGCCGTTGCTTGGACATGCAGGTTGTAGTTTCCAGTTCCAAACACGTGGAAATATTCGCTAGAATTCAGATGAAGTTTTTGGTATTCTCGTCGCTAGTCTATTCCTTGCTTATGTTCACCTCTTCCATCTGAAGAGGGAAGCAAGTTTAATTATTACCTAACCTTTCGGTTAGGTTCGGTCGGGAAGGGTTAGGTAATTTAATAAATATTTTATTAGTAAGTTATCGAATTTATATTCTTAGAAGAGTTTTGCTTTGTGTTTTTTTATTTGAATTTTTACTATGGTTAATATTTAATTTTTTTTACTAATACTAATATCTAATTTATTGCAGAATTTTATATAACAGTTAAATCTTTTTAATAACAAAAACCGAGCAAAAGTTCGCCAAAGTGGTTGAGCATGCTTATTCATTGCTATTGGAATATTAACCTTTTTGGTGTGGAGTAGATTTGATTCATCATGGTTTACCTTTTTAGCTAAACCTTTGGACAACGTCAAACGATAGAATTTTCTGTAGCATTTATTGCCACTTGTTGCGTGTGTATTTTCTATTTGATTAAAGTTCGGAATGTTGGTACCAACATTTTAAAGAGTTGACTATCTTTGACTATTACAGGGAATATCCATTCGAGTGTCATGTTAAATTTTAAAAGTTTTGAAGGTGTTGACATTATGTCCCAAGACGTGGAAAAGGAAAGAAAACTTCATCTGATGGACTTTCTAAAGTTCATATAAAGAGTGTCCTATTCTTTGGAAATAAAAAGTAATTTACGCAATGCACAGCAATTGTCTCGAGAGGTAACCGGCCAAAAAGGTGTCACACGCTCTTTGAAACCAAAACGTCAAGAACTTTCTAGTGTTCTGGTAAGGGCGTGTCCACTTGCACATTGTAACGTCGACCACGACTCGCGGCGAGACCACGACTCGTGGTCGACAATGGACTATATTGGTAATCGAGTAATTAAGATAGCATATAACTGAAAAAAGGGAAAAGCAATGTAGCAACATAATAATACAATTTCAACGTCTACCTATATTCTCCAGTCCGCTAACTCTATTTTAGTAAAATTTCTTTCCAGAAACAAATTATGCGTGCTAGATCAAGTTTGGGAACTTTTGTTCGCTTTTTATTATCGGAAGAAAATATAAGTTTTATATAAATTCTCATATTAAATTAGAAAAATAAATTAAAATCATTTTAAGTGTTAAATGATAATTATATTCAGAGTTACCGGATGGTCCACACATAATCCGTAAAACAAACAGTGGACAGAAATTTTTCTGAAATTGAAAGTGCGAGAAGCTGCTAATAAATATATAAACGTTATCTAAATTTTAATTAACTATAATAAAATAAAAAGGTGAATAATATGCAAAGAAGAGTACGAATATTGCCTGAAACGATAATATCCCGTGAACACTGTCCTCAGTTCTTAGTTCTCCTGTTCTGGTACGGGATGGAATGCCCTTGCCGGGAAATGGTTCATAGGAGAATAATCATTTTATGATATTTTAAGGTCCAGTGTAAAATTACTTTTACATGTAGTAAATTTTATTCCGAAAGAGGTGATAGAGTTGGTGAAGATAAACTGGTGATATTCTCCAGTTCATATCAGAGAAATTAATTAATTTTCCCTTGTTTTACGTCGGATAACGTAGGCTCCATCCATCCTTCCCTCTTCTTTAGGAGAGGATATGAGCCTCATGTACATTCAGGAACTGTACATGAGGCGTAATTAAGAGTTAATCCTTCTGCTAGGAAGAGTTAGCTCTTAATTATTGTCTCTAAAATTGTTTCATTCGTTGATCAGCCTTGAGTTATAGCTGAATAGGTCCCAGTTGCTGCAGCTGGGCTTATGGTTTCTCTGGTTAGAGGTCACGTGTTGTGTTCTCGTAAAAGTAGTTTAAATTAGATCTTTAAAATATAGAAATTTAAATATAGAAATTTAAATTTACACAGAGCTTTGACTGCACTTCCGCGGACTTCTCATTACAGTAAAACATGAAATTTTGGCCCACTTTCTTGAAGACGTGAACTGAAATATTTCTCTACTGAGCACAGACTTGAACTGAATATTTCTCTACGCTTCCTTCAGTTTTGTATTTCTATCATTTTTGTCTTCTTCTTGTTCTTGTACAAAGCCGTGGGACATGATACTAACCGTCGGATAATACCACCAGATACCACTAGACGACAAATAATCTTCTTTTTCTTTTCTGCTTTCACAATTTAAGGACTAACTTTGCTCAACTATAGCAACAAACTTAATTCTGCAGTATATAGAGAGCGTCCATAACTTCAGTCAAACCTACATTGTTTTCCGTATTAAGTGTGAGTGAAACTAATTTGACAAGGATATTTTGATGCGTCCATACATCATACACATTAATTTTACACTCACACTAATAAAAATTTTATTTACATTTAAATAATGTGAATAAAAAGTTTCAGAATTTTAAATTTTTTGGTCGATTTTTTTTAAGTCACTTAGATATAATTCAGTTTTCATTTTAGAATTTTTAATTTTTAATTTTTGGTAAGTTCATCTTTTACCATACGTTAAGAATTTAGAGAAATAATAAATGCATCATCTCAGAAACGAGTTTCGGAGTCAATAATCTCATCAGGAGTATCTCAATGAATACATGTTGTTTTCGTCCATGAAAGAGTGAGCACAAATGTATCGAAGTAAGTTTTGCAATTTATTTATGATTAGTGAATATTTCAACTATCTGAGTTCGTAAACAATATTACAGTTCTCTTCATGCTATATCTCACATCTCCACTTTATAATTTTACAGAACTGAGAAACAATACTCAAGTTGCTAAGAAGAAAAGAAGGAAGAAATGAAGAGCAAGACGGAAGAAGGAAGACGGAAGAAGAAAGAGCAAGACGGAAGAAGGAAAGAAGAGAGACTATAAGAAAAAGAAGTTTTACAGTAAGTTAAAAAGGGATATTTTGAGCTAGGGAGATAAGTGGTTACACCCTCTTCTTTATTTTCTTAAATTTTTTTAGATTATATCATCAAGTTCATATAGTTTTTGGTTTAGTTTATTAAGTGAGTTTGCAAAGATTGTGGGTTCAAGTCTTGTTAAATATTTTTTACTTAATTAATTTTGTGTTCGCAGTCATATTATAAATTTACTTTCAATAATTTTAACTCTAGCAAAAGTTGAGCTACACTTAAATTAGCGATTCACACTAATTCGCACTCATACTAATTCAATATACACACTGAATACGGTAGACAGTGTAACTTTCTGTTAGGTATTATTAAGAAATAAATTAATGATTAATTAAATCTAATATATATTTATTAATAATCCTTTCATTTATAGTTTTAGAAGCGTATATTTAAATATACACACTAAATACGGTAGACAGTGTAACTTTCTGTTAGGTATGATTAAGTAATAAATAATGATTAATTAAAGTTAATATATATTTATTAATAATCTCTTCATTTATAGTTTTAGAAGCGTATATTTGTTTGCCCTCGTTTTATGGGACAGTCAATTATCATTTACAATTACAGATAAAATTATTTGTCCTTCACACACTTCAGTAAAAATTTCCATATAACACTTACGTCTTTTCTAATAACAAACAGAGAACAAAAGTTCTCCGGAGTTTCTAGCATACATACAGAATAGTTTCGGGAAACAGAGGTCAACGGCACATATCGAAGAATTGCCCGAGGGAGCCGAAACCTGCAAGGAAAGTGGGAAGTAAGTGCTCCTTCAAGCCACTTGTGATCTGATTATGGTTGTGCATATCAGGAAGCAGATGTTACAACTGCGTAGAGCAGGTACATTGCAGTGTTGAACATAACCGTGGTTCTTTGAGAAGCGAACTTGGTTGAAACAATGGAAAGAAGACAAGATGGCGTCAGACGGAAAACGGACATGGAAATTTTTTCGTCGGCTTTGCTAAATTTACTAAATGCTCGGGAGGCTAATTAGCTTTGTTAATATATTGTATCTTTTAAATTTCCTGGCGTTGAACCAAATCTGTTAGATATTTTCGGGGGAAAGGTCGTCTTTTCAAGCATGCATGCTTGAATTAATGATTAGTGGAGGTATTATGCATGCACATTAATTAAAAATTATTTTTATTTGTTCGGAACACTTCTTTTATAGTAGAAGAGGTTGAGTTTCAACTCCCAGCGATTATAGCTTTTCTTTTGCTCACAGTCCATGTGTTACATTCAGGTGAGAAGTATTTAAATGTAATAAGTTAAATTTAAATATTTGGATTTATCTTTCCACTGTGATCAATGTACTGGTAAAGCAAATCCGAAGCTTTTTGTGCAATTGCGTAATGCTTGCTTGTTGCAAAAATTTTTTTCAACAAAAAAGTATACCAAAATAATCATATATACTATCAGCTTCTTCATCTATCTGCGCCTTCTCGCTCTATCCCCTCCAAGAACTTTTCGTTCTCGAAATGCTCGCTTGTCATTTATCGGTCATTTTCCAAAACCATCGTTTGTATGTATATTCATCTGTAGTGAAGCACCCGTGCATACGAAGGACATAAATATACAGAGGTCCAATTTATTTACCTAACGTTTCTGGCAAGAAAGGTTAGGTAATAAATTAAACTCACATAAATTCTTTAATACCTTAATAGCTTTAGGTTCTCAGAAAATTACGTTTAGCAGCACGGAGGTCTACTCATGTCTTATGATCTATATCATAGTCTTCCCACATTTCCAGGCATGGGCTAATAGATAATATTTATGAAATATTTTATTTATTCATTTTATCTAGTATTTTATTTAATTTAATTGTAATATATTTCTCTGATAATAACCAGCGAGCAAAAGTTCTCAGAAGTTCCTTGGGCATGAATATATCCAGTGTAAGTTAGGAAAGTTTTTCAACTAAACTATATAATTTCCGTTCTACCAAAAAAATTTCTGTTTTCATCACAAACCTTCCCAAGCAGTGCAGCGCTACTGAGTATTGAATATGCATGCAACCTGAGCTCTAGTCGGCCTCGTAAAAAAGACAAGCGTTTAGAACGGAAGGAAAATCTGGATGTGTGATTAGGGAAAGTGGTGGTTGAGCCGTTGCTTGGACATGCAGGTTGTAGTTTCCAGTTCCAAACACGTGGAAATATTCGCTAGAATTCAGATGAAGTTTTTGGTATTCTCGTCGCTAGTCTATTCCTTGCTTATGTTCACCTCTTCCATCTGAAGAGGGAAGCAAGTTTAATTATTACCTAACCTTCCGGTTAGGTTCGGTCGGGAAGGGTTAGGTAATTTAATAAATATCTTATTAGTAAGTTATCGAATTTATATTTTTATAAGAGTTTGGTTTGTGTTTTATTATAGTTGTTTGTTTTGAATTTCTACTATGGTTAATATTTATTTGTTATATTAATATTAATATTAAATTTATTGCAGAATTTTATATAAAAATTAAATATTTTTAATAACAAAAACCGAGCAAAAGTTCACCAAAGTGGGTGAGCATGCTTATTCATCGCTATTGGAATATTAACCTTTTTGGTGTGGAGTAGATTTGATTCAACATGGTTTACCTTTTTAGCTAAACCTTTGGACAACGTCAAACGATAGAATTTTCTGTAGCATTTATTGCCACTTGTTGCGTGTGTATTTTCTATTTGATTAAAGTTCGGAATGTTGGTACCAACATTTTAAAGAGTTGACTATCTTTGACTATTACAGGGAATATCCATTCGAGTGTCATGTTAAATTTTAAAAGTTTTGAAGGTGTTGACATTATGTCCCAAGACGTGGAAAAGGAAAGAAAACTTCATCTGGTGGACTTTCTAAAGTTCATATAAAGAGTGTCCTATTCTTTGGAAATAAAAAGTAATTTACGCAATGCACAGCAATTGTCTCGAGAGGTAACCGGCCAAAAAGGTGTCACACGCTCTTTGAAACCAAAACGTCAAGAACTTTCTAGTGTTCTGGTAAGGGCGTGTCCACTTGCACATTGTAATGTCGACCACGAGTCGCGGCGAGACCACGACTCGTGGTCGACAAAGGACTATATTGGTAATCGAGTAATTAAGATAGCATATAACTGAAAAAAGGGAAAAGCAATGTAAACAATATAATAAAACAATTTCAACGTCTACCTATATTCTCCAGTCCGCTAACTCTATTTTAGTAAAATTTCTTTCCAGAAAAAAATTATGCGTGCTAGATCAAGTTTGGGAACTTTTGTTCGCTTTTTATTATCGGAAGAAAATATAAATTTATATAAATTCTCATATTAAATTAGAAAAATAAATTAAAATCATTTTAAGTGTTAAATGATAATTATATTCAGAGTTACCGGATGGTCCACACATAATCCGTAAAACAAACAGTGGACAGAAATGTTTCTGAAATTGAAAGTGCGAGAAGCTGCTAATAAATATATAAACGTTATCTAAATTTTAATTAACTATAATAAAATAAAAAGGTGAATAATATGCAAAGAAGAGTACGAATATTGCCTGAAACGATAATATCCCGTGAACACTGTCCTCAGTTCTTAGTTCTCCTGTTCTGGTACGGGATGGAATGCCCTTGCCGGGAAATGGTTCATAGGAGAATAATCATTTTATGATATTTAAAGGTCCAGTGTAAAATTACTTTTACATGTAGTAAATTTTATTCCGAAAGAGGTGATAGAGTTGGTGAAGATAAACTGGTGATATTCTCCAGTTCATATCAGAGAAATTAATTAATTTTCCCTTGTTTTACGTTGGATAACGTAGGCTCCATCCATCCTTCCCTCTTCTTAACCGTCGGATAATTCCACCAGATACCACTAGACGAAAAATATTTTTCTTTTTCTTTTCTGCTTTCACAATGTAAGGACTAACTTTGCTCAACTATAGCAACAAACTTAATTCTGCAGTATATAGAGAGCATGCATAAGCATTCACTACTTCTGTCAAACCTGCATTGTCTTCCGTATTTAGTGTGAGTAAAACTAATTTGACAAGGATATTTTGATGCGTCCATGCAGTCATACACATTAATTTTACACTCACATTAATAAAATTTGTATCTACACTTAAATAATGTGAATAAAAAGTTTCAGAATTTTAACTTTTTTGGTCGATAGTTTTTAAGTCACTTAGATTTAATAGATTTTTCATTTTAGAATTTTTGTTTTTTGTTTTTTGGTCAGTTCATTTTTTACCATACGTTAAGAATTTAGAGAAATAATAAATGCATCATCTCAGAAACGAGTTTCAGACTAAACAATCTCATCACGAGTATCTCAATGAATACATGTTGTTTTCGTCCATGAAAGAGTGAGCATAAATGTATCGAAGTAAGTTTTACAATTCATTTATGATCAGTGAATATTTCAACTATCTGAGTTCGGAAACAATATTACAGTTCTCTTCATGCTATATCTCACCTCTCCACTTTCTAATTTTACAGAACTGAGAAACAATACTCAAGTTGCTAAGAAGAAAAGAAGGAAGAAATGAAGAAAGAGCAAGACGGAAGAAGGAGAGAAGAAGGAAAGAAGAGAGACTATAAGAAAAAGAAGTTTTACAGTAAGTTAAAAAGGGATATTTTGAGCTGGGGAGATAAGTGGTTACACCGTCTTCTTTATTTTCTTAAAATTTTTTAGATTATATCATCAAGTTCATATAGTTTTTTGTTTAGTTTATTAAGTGAGTTTGCAAAGATTGTGGGTTCAAGTCTTGTTAAATATATTTTTCCTTAATTAATTTTGTGTTTGCAGTCATATTATAAATTTACTTTCAATAATTTTAACTCTAGTAAAATTTGAGCTACACTTAAATTAGTGACTCACACTAATTCGCACTCATACTAATTAAATATACACACTAAATACGGTAGACAGTGTAACTTTCTGTTAGGTATGATTAAGTAATAAATTAATGATTAATTAAAGCTAATATATATTTATTGATAATATTTTCATTATATTTTTAGAAGCATATATTTAAATATACACACTAAATACGGTAGACAGTGTAACTTTCTGTTAGGTATGATTAAGTAATAAATTAATGATTAATTAAAGTTAATACATATTTATTAATAATATCTCCATTTATAGTTTTAGAAGCGTATATTTGCCCTCGTTTTATGGGACAGTCAATTATCATTTACAATTACAGATACAATTATTTATCCTTCACACACTTCAGTAAAAATTTCCATATAACACTTACGTCTTTTCTAATAACAAACAGAGAACAAAAGTTCTCCTGAGTTTCTAGCATACATACAGAATAGTTTCGGGAAACAGAGGTCAACGGCACATATCGAAGAATTGCCCGAGGGAGCAAGGAAAGTGGGAAGTAAGTGCTCCTTCAAGGCACTTGTGATCTGATTATGGTTGTGCATATCAGGAAGCAGATGTTACAACTGCGTAGAGCAGGTACATTGCAGTGTTGAACATAACCGTGGTTCTTTGAGAAGCGAACTTGGTTGAAACAATGGAAAGAAGACAAGATGGCGTCAGACGGAAAACGGACATGGAAATTTGTTCGTCGCCTTTGCTAAATTTACTAAATGCTCGGGAGGCTAATTAGCTTTGTTAATATATTGTATCTTTTAAATTTCCTGGCGTTGAACAATCTGTTAGATATTTTCGGGGGAAAGGTCGTCTTTTCAAGCATGCATGCTTGAATTAATGATTAGTGGAGGTATTATGCATGCACATTAATTAAAAATTATTTTTATTTGTTCGGAACACTTCTTTTATAGTAGAAGAGGTTGAGTTTCAACTCCCAGCGATTATAGCTTTTCTTTTGCTCACAGTCCATGTGTTACATTCAGGTGAGAAGTATTTAAATGTAATAAGTTAAATTTAAATATTTGGATTTATCTTTCCACTGTGATCAGTGTACTGGTAAAGTAAATCCGAATCTTTTTGTGCAATTGCGTAATGCTTGCTTGTTGCAAAAGTTTTTTTCAACAAAAAAGTTTACCAAAATAATCATATGTACTACCAGCTTCTTCATCTATCTGCGCCTTCTCGCTCTATCCTCTCCAAGAACTTTTCGTTCTCGAAATGCTCGCTTGTCATTTATCGGTCATTTTCCAAAACCATCGTTTGTATGCATATTCATCTGTAGTGAAACACCCGTGCATATGGAGGACATAAATATACAGAGGTCCAATTTATTTACCTAACGTTTCTGGCAAGAAAGGTTAAGTAATAAATTAAACTCACATACATTCTTTAATACCTTAATAGCTTTAGGTTCTCAGAAAATTACCTTTAGCAGCACGGAGGTCTACTCATGTCTTATGATTTATATCATAGTCTTCCCACATTTCCAGGCATGGGCTAATAGATAATATTTATGAAATATTTTATTTATTCATTTTATCTAGTATTTAATTTAATTTAATTGTAATATATTTCTCTGATAATAACCAGCGAGCAAAAGTTCTCAGAAGTTCCTTGGGCATGAATATATCCAGTGTAAGTTAGGTAAGTTTTTCAACTAAACTATATAATTTCCGTTCTACCAAAAACATTTCTATTTTCATCACAAACCTTCCCAAGCAGTGCAGCGCTACTGAGTATTGAATATGCATGCAACCTGAGCTCTAGTCGGCCTCGTAAAAAAGACAAGCGTTTAGAACGGAAGGAAAATCTGGATGTGTGATTAGGCAAGATAGTGGAATGGTCATTACCAAACTTTTGGATCGAAGTATAAATTAATCAACCGTTGTCTGTCCATGAATTATTGTTGATAGTTTTTGAACTGTTAAGTTTTAAATATAAATTAATATTAAGAAAAAATATTATATGTGTATAACGGATATATTACTTGCATGCGGAAGTAGCGGAGTAAAACTATAAAAGAGCAAATCAAGCCGTGCTTCCAGAAACTTAAAAACGGCTGCTATCTAATCATAAAAAGATATTTACTATTGATTAAATTTATCACCTAACCCTTCCCACCGGAAGAGTTAGAGTGAGGTGATAAATTAAACTACATCTGCATATTCCCCTCTTTCAAACTTGGAAGTAACTGAATATTTATCGTTTAAGGGAAAGAAAAGAAATAGACATTTGCATACAAAAAAATAAATAACAGAAAAATAACAGAAAGAGAAAGTTACGGGTGAAAATTGATTTCTGATAAGTAGGTGATCAAACGAAAGAAGCACGCTTGGCAGAACGAGAAGAGCCTTAAATGATCAAAGAAAAAATATTAGTTTGCAAAAGTACGCCTGACAAAAGGCTCTATATCAAATATCACTCTGAGTTTACTAATATAAAAGTTATATTACTTCACACTCTTCCGCGAGGAGGACAAATAATATGCAACCAAATGGCACACGTACCAGAAAAGCAAGAAAAGGACAACCGTGGAAGATGGGAGAGAAATCTGGCGTAATGAGCTCATACAATATAGAGGTTTCTAGGTCAGAATTATTGAAAAAGATAGAAGCCAAGTTAACTGTTTCTCACGGGGTATTATTCAGTATTCAGCAGTATATAAGTGTTAAGTTCATAATACAAACCAAGTTTAAAGGGAAAATACATTCTTCATCTAAATGATAAATGTTATTGACATGCTAGAACCGGTGAAAAGAACCTGTAAGTAATACAGCTCAAATTGCGCTTTGGGAGACCTAAGATCCGCTGCGTGTCCACACTTAAATACTTGATTGGTCCCATGCACGATAAGACAAACTAGACAATACCCCGACATCAAAAGTTAGACTTGATCAGACCCTTTACCTGCTCTCGACAGTGTATAACTGCCACAAGGACGAACCTAAGGGAGCGACTATGGTGCAGCAAGCTTGACAGTACCATCGGCAAATGATGTAGTGTTTGCATGGAATGAACACCTTGTGAGAGTGAGGTTTCAATGCGTATGTGGATCAATGAGAAAGAGCTTTGAATCTTTGTAAATATTCTTTTCTGTGTTAGCACGCGTTCAAACGAGATGGCTGCATGTGAGAACGAATGAAATTGGACATATATGCAGTTTCGAGATGAGATTGATGTTGCCTTACATTGCGACCGTTGAACACCTCTGGAAGACGAACGAACAAAGTTCAAATGATGAAATTCTGAGTTCCAGAATTCAGAGCATTGACCTCTTCTGTACATGTCAAGTTCGTGGTTGATCGTTAGGAAAGTTTGATCAACGACTAACAATTTTATCCTTCGTGCATGTAGGTGCGAGGCTCCAATGTATATTTGTAAGATGCATGGAAGTAAAACGAATATCTCAAAGTAGCACGAAGAGAATGTGGATCTGAATAAGGTCAACTCGGTCCATAATGTTTTTGGTCGATCATTCGTGGAATTCAAACAACGACGATGGAGATTGCAGAGGCTCCAATTTGACCGAATCAAATGTTGGTGGAGGAGTCCACATCTACGGTCGATCAAGAGAGAATAGAGCTTGCAAAGAACGATTGCAGTATCTCAATGGAAGTCGACATTCGTATCGAGTAATCGACATTCTTTCTGAAGCATGATTTCGTAACACAGTAGTGCACTTTTAGAGTACGAGCTCAGAGATCTAAACTCATCTATATTATAAAGATATTGATACGTAATGTCACCCATACTTGTTCTGTAACGACCTATGTTAC
The DNA here is from genome assembly GCA_036924285.1 of Asterella californica. Lineage (NCBI taxonomy): Eukaryota > Viridiplantae > Streptophyta > Marchantiopsida > Marchantiales > Aytoniaceae > Asterella > Asterella californica. The sequence goes on from JAYKYS010000013.1 coordinate 5,005,059, forward strand.
ACATAGGAAATTTGTCTATTAGTAAGGTGTTTAGTTCTAACTAAGTGTTGAGAATGTTTATTTGCTGCCAAAGTACTTTTAGGAGGTATCAAGTTAGTCATGACTAGCTAAAAGTTAGTTATGGTTAAACTTAGCTGTACTTTTGGCAGAATTCAGATATTTGCCAAAGAGTGAGCACTACTATCTTATCATCTTGTCTAAAAGGTAGAAAAGAGGTGGAAAGTATCTCTTATCTCCTTTTTGACTTGATATTAGTGGTTGGATTAAAGTTGTGGACTTTGTGGGCATTAAAAACAAGAAGAGATTCCACATGTTTTCTTTTTAGTGGGTCCTAGTGTAGAGGGGGGGTGGAAATTCGAGATTCCTTGAGAATATTCCAGAATCCTTCTAGAAGTTGTTGACTTTGAAGGAATAAGCCCATGTGATTAATGCTTTTACCTTAAGTAATATCTTAGTAAAACCCGGTAAAAGTAGTTACGGCTGAGTTACCGGAGGGTACCAAAGTAAAAACCTAGAATGTATAAATAGAGGAGTAGAGAAGAGCTCCTCATCCTTGTTTTCACATTGTCGTAATGACAACTTGAGTAATATAGAGAGTGTGGGATATGTTTAGCATGTGAGAACTTGAGAGACGTCGTTAGAATGGAGGATTTTAGTGGATGAGTTTATGGAGATTGTTAGTTGATAATTTTGTGGGTGTATGAATGAGTGAACTTAGCATTTTCCCTTCAAGATTCATGGTGTGCTTCCATCAAAGCCATCAGAGGTGACCCCTGAGTGAGAGACAGGCCCGACATGTTGCAGATTCGTGGATGACGATCGTGGAGGTTGAGAGATCGGGGGGTAGTTGATCGTTAGGACCGCGGAGGGTTTACAGTTCTGTGAGTGTGCGTAGTTAACGAGACCTACACGCAATGCGAGCTGGTTAGGCATTGTGCTTGGATATCGTGTGGTTGTCATTCCGAACATTGTCGTGAGAGATCTCGACGAAGAGTTTCGTCACTCATTTAAGAGGAAAGCAAATCTTGCGCAAATGTGACAAATGCGTGATATTTGTAGAGATTTCTTGCATGGAATCATTCCACCTCTTTTCATTACATTCTAGGTCTCTTTGGACGAATAGAGTCGATTGACGATGAAGCGATAGTGGATTGGGACAACTAAGAGAATGGACTTCAAGTGTTTCATCATGCTTTCATATGTCTAAGAGCTACTCGTAATGTTCTCTCCTACTGCTAGAAGGTTATAGCACTTGATGCATGTCACTCGAAGAATTGTAGATATCTTTGTCAAATATTTTAGCGTATATCTTGGCCGACGTCGTGTTGTGACACCACTCACATGTGAGTTTAGCGTAAAACTTGTATTATGTTGATTTTTTATGCTCCATGAACTTTTTTTGTGTAACTTGCCAGACGACGTAGTAGGTATCACGTTCATGATTATTTGGGATGTGAGATCGTGCGATAATGAAAATTGTCAGCGAATGATCCATGGGTATTTGTATGAGTGGCTCTTTTCATCGAATTTGAGAATAAGATAGAAGGTCGAGGGTTCGTGAGAGCATTCTTCCTTGCTTGATGTTTTAAGAATGTTTCTTGGTGTTCTACTTGGAAGATGAGGAGCTACGAGAGTTATACCCATGGATGGAGGATTGATATGAGTTTTGGATCTTTCATTCCTGAATCTATTCCATATCAAGCTTCACTACATCCATCGTGATCACTTTTGATAGCAATTCGTTGCCTACTTTGGAGAAGAATTCATGAGGAGGGTGATGGACTTGTCTACTCCAGTGATTTTATTGATCGTCACGTATAAAGAGAATTGACCTGACTGTGTACATCTTTATTTTGATGGATGAATGGACATGACTTTTCCAACCAATGTTTCTTTCAACGTCTAGGTTGATATCCGATGTCAGTATCGGTGGAAGATCAATCATCATGCATGGATTATAAAAACTCTGGTGAGAAATATTGCAATCAAGAGATGGCTTTCTCATTTCCTTTTGTCTTATCTTTCATCGTAGATCGATCAAGATCATTATCTTAACTTTGTATTAAATCGTATATTTTCATGTCATTATTATTTCTATCGCTCGGCGAGGGTGATTATGTTGTGTTAATTTGAGGACGAAAGTGTTTTGGTTCAAGCTCTTGAGGGTGTGAGAATTTTTTATGATTACATCTCGACCCATAGTACCATAAGATAAGATGATCTTCAATCTTTTCTCTCATTGATATATTTTTGACCAATCAGATTTAAACAAGTTCTATGGACGGTTTTGGGATTTCTGAGATCTTCTTAGTCATAATTCACAGAGTGGGAGTTCTGTTTCGAAAGCTCTCCAGCTGGGCTACAATCTGGAGGAGAGAATTGATCGATTTGGAGTTCTGAGTGTTGAGTTATGATGGTTTAAAGTCAAGGATCAAATCAATATCTCGGGTCATATTTTCAAGTGCTTCGAGAGTTTGAAGGATGATCTTCCGATATTGTCAAGAGGATTGCATAGTTGACGACGTGCTAGTTGCAATGATGTAAATTAGTCGTACGTTTGGGTTGATTTTGATCTCAAAATGGATGATTTAAGTTGGCTGTAACAATAGTAAGGTAGAAGTAAAACGTGTTTGCTTGGATTCAAAGAATGAGTTGTTTCATAAGTATGAGATAGAATCTATGAGTGAAAATCTCCAAGATTGAGGTGTGCTCTATCAGCTTACTCTTGTGAAATTTCAACTCTTTTGGTTAAGAGAAGATGTTCAAGTGAAATTTCAACTCTTTTGGTTAAGAGAAGATGTTCAAGTCGTGGATTTTAGCCGCCGAGGTCTATAAAGCTTATAAGTTAGCATAGACGAAATGTTTGGTCCATTTTGAGCAACTAATTTGGCGTCTGAAGATGAAAATTCTGAGTGTAGTAGTGAGGGGTCAGATAGAATTTCTTGTGAAGTTTGAGACCAATTGGAAGTTCAAGTTGAGAGCAATAGATTACAGAAGTTTAAATTTGAGGTGACAAGTTTGAAGGAGAAGAGAGATTTCACCCTCATCTCTTGGTTGGGCTTGAACATATGACTTGGGGTTTGGAGGTGGATCTTCCTAGAGGTGCTGCAAGTGAGTCAAGAGAGCTATATTGTAAATTTGATGCGGAGATCATAATTAGAGAAGATGTTATACCATGTCGGAGTTGCTGATCGAGAACCTCTAACCACAACATACCGTTGTCTTTGACATCACATCTTGAGCTCAATGATTGCTTACTGCATGCATGCTTTACCTTGTGGAAGTTCTAGAAGTGAAGTTTTCTAGTGATATGTTGCATGTCTAGTTTGGAGCTTGTTTGATCACTCAAAACTTAGATCAAACATGTAGGTCTCGATGAAGACTTGAGACATTTTGAGTTATAAATGTTAGAAATTATCAATTTTGATCAATTGTGATAAGAGTTGTCTTGATCCAATCAAAGTGTTATCTATGTCATTGGGAAGCTCGTACAATATGCTTTCAACGGTTGTAAGATTCATCTTAAATGGAGTTCATATCAACGGATTGTAGAAGGTCAAAGTTGAATATTTTAGTTAGTTTGTCGTAGAAGAACAATGAAGAAGATATTGTTAGTGCACAAGCCAACTTAAGAGATTGTGTGATGGTACTTCTATGAACTAAAACATTTGTTTATCATGTATGGATGCTTCATATACTTAGCGTATGATTGTACACCTAGTTGTGTTATATGATGCGCTTGCGTTACACTTAAGGTCATGATAGATCAGTAGAAACCTAGACAAATAGATGCTAGAGTCGAGTTAAAGATTGATTGATTTTGTATTGAGGACACAAGAGTTTTATCGAGTTGGTTCAAGTTTTGTCGTTATCATATTGTATGATGCAAAAGATGTATATGAGAATACGTGAGGTGTCTGGCTGAAGAAAGTGTGTAAGTTTGGGAAGACAAGCAACAACGCACGAGCAAAAAGATTATTGATCCAAAAATCTAACATATTCATACTTTAACGTTTTTCTTTATACATGAGATTTTTACATACATACTTCAATAGTCTGTGATCTTCAACCAAGTACTCGAATCTTGAATCTAATCCATCCACTGCGTCTCTCGGAGAACTCTTCGCAACGATATCTCATATGTTTGTAACTTACACATGTATAAAGAGTTATGGCATGTCAACATTCTTGAAGTTTTTCTCTAAAAACCTTTCACTCAATTTCTCAAAACCTAAATCTCGCAACCTCTAAGGAAAGTACTCAAATATCCAGTACGATGTCATCTCTTATGATCCTAACGGACCTCCTTTCTATGAAAAATCATCTCCTTATGGAAATCTGCACGAGCCCTCGTGCAGTTTTGCCAACTTGACTTAGAATACTCTATAAACTTCAAAAAGTTGTAGCTCTCTCAATAAGGATCCAAATCAACCAATTTTTGTTTTTGTAGAAAGCTCTTGGAAAACTCTTTCCAATGATACCAAAATCTCCTCTGAAACTACGAAAGTGATACCCAAAACCTCTCTTAATGTAAGTTTCATCTTCGCATTGATGATGCGTTCTTCCAGAACTCCCTTCACATTGATAGTCCTACCAATACGCTTGCTCAATCTCCATCTTTGTCTCCACTCATGGTTGATCATCTTATTTCTTGGACTTCTACAACTTTCCATCTCAGATCTTTCACGTCGAGTTCACCACCTATCGTATTGTAAGATGTAAAAGATATTTCTAGGAATATGCGAGATATTTGACTGTGGAAAGTATATGTAAGTTTGGAAAGACAAGCAACAACACACGAGCAAAAAGACTTTTGATCAAAAATCCAATGTATTTACACTTTTATGTTTTGTTTTATACATGAGACTTACATACATACTTCAATAGTCTATGATCTTCAATCAAGTGCTAGAACCTTGAATATAACCATATCACTGCATAGCTCTCTGAAAACTCTTCGCAACAGTACTCCATATGTTTGTAACTGACATATGTACAAAGAATTACTCCATGTTAACATTTTTGACATCCCTCCCTCCCAAAACCTTCAATCAATTTCTCAAAACCTAAATCTTACAACCCGAATGGAAAGAACTCAAAAGATCCTTGTATGATCATATCCATAGAGCTTTCTCAAAAATCCACTCCTTATGGAAATATGCACGAGCCTTCGCATAGTTTTGCCAACTTGACTTGAAATACTTTACAAACTTCAAAATGTTGTAGCTCTCTCAATACTGATCCAAATAATCAAATTTTTTTGTAGAAAGTCTTTAGAAAACTCTTTCCAATGATAACCAAATCTCTTTCAACTAATCATTGTAGCTCGAGATACGACTGATCAAAGTCCGTTGACTACTTTCCAAGAGTAAAACTGTGCGAGTCCTTGCACTGTTTTGTCACTTAGACCCCCAAAACCCCCTTTCCACCAAAATTTGTGCGAGTCTTCGCATAATTTTGACTTCAAATCTTAAAATGCTCAATGAACCAATGCAACTTCTTCTCTATAGCTCAAAATCCAATGAAAGTTTTCTCATTCAAAAGCTCTCCTCATAAGCTTTCCAACGATACTGAAAACTCTCCGATCTGACTCAACCACATGAAGTTATGACTATTTTAGACCATGTATTTTTCTCTTGAGTAAAACAACACGAGTCCTCATGTAGTTTTGCCAGCCAAAGGTCCAAAAACCCAAAATTTAACCTAAATCTCTCAAAACCGTGACAAAAACGATGGAGCCTTTCGGCATTCTAGAAATTTCTCACACACTCTAGCCAAATGACCATCGTGAGCTCTGCTTTTATACTCCCAAATGTTGTCTCATCAAATATCACACATGCACATATCACGTGCCACGCATGTAAATTGTCATCTAAGCTCTAAATCCACGTCATCTTTTTAATGACACATTCGTCAACGCTGACACATCAGCAACCATATCCAATCAGCACCTTGTCAGATGAGCATTTCTACCACATCACCTAAATTGCCTCGTCATCAGCCCATGTGGTAGTATCACATTAGCATTTTTGACAGATAAGCATGTCTGATCAACAACTTTTGCTGTCAAAAATTTCCCATGTTAGCAATCTGACACATCATCAAAGTGCCACGTCAGCATCCGATGTCATATCAACACCACGTCATGCGAAACTTATACTCCCCATAACTTTTTCCTTGTAGCTCGGTTTGTGATGATCCAACGAATTTTGATCTACTCGTCGAGTCTTACACAATGGTGTTGTCAAAACCTTGTTTTGAGCAAGTTGAGAAAAATGTTCCCTAAAGCACTAGTTTCTCATCATAGCCGGTCCACGACATGACACCTTATCTCTCTACAGTTAGATACGTCATGTATTCTTAGATAAAAATTCACACTCTATAATAGTTGGTGAACTCTACTCGAAACACTTGGGATAAAGAATATGTTTTTGGTTTTTGCAACCATGGACATTGAAAGCTTGTCTTAGTTCATAGATGAGACTCCAAAGGTGACCAAGCTTTCATGATCTGATATGCGATTGCTTGAGGCCGTGGAACGGAAAAATGCAATGATTACCAAAGCCTTGGAATCTGTTGCGGGTATGCTAGACCAATTTGACGAGAATAACATCTCGAGAGATGGAGTTGTTTCGAGTTATAAGTGTTAGAAATGATCAATTTCAATCAGTTGTGGTAGGAGTTGCATTGATCCAATCAAGGTGTTATCTATGTCATGAGAAATCTCATACGATAAGCTTTCAACTGCTGTAAGATTCATCTTGAATGAAGTTCATATCAACATCATGTTGAAGTCAAAGTTGAGTATTTTAGTTAGTTTGTCATAAAAAAAAGAAGTTGTGCACAAGCTGACTTAAGAGATCGCTTGATGATACTTCTGTGAACTAAAGCATCCATTTATCATGTATGGATCCTTCATGTACTTAGCGTATGATTGTACGTTTAGTTTTGTTGTATGGTGCACTTGCGTTACACTTAAAGTCAAGATAGATCAGTAGAAACTGAGATAAATAGATGTTAGAGTCGAGTTAAAGACTGATTGACTAGATAGTGAAGTAACAAAGGTTTTACCGAGTTAGTTCAAGGTTTCGTCATATCTTTCTACAACCAGATACCTCGTGTATTCTAAGACAAAATCTCACTCTCTATGACAACAAAAACAATGAAGCAATAATATTGACCTATACTATCGCCCCTGAAGATTCTACGCACACATGGATATGGTTGCTAAGACTCTTGAAAGAATCGATCCACATAATCACTGCTCCGGATATCATTTTGATATTGACAGACAAAAAAGGCTTGAGCGAGCCGTGAAGAAGATGCTACCCGGAACTGTACATGTGCGCAAAGGTCTTGTCTAGTTTGTCTTATCGCTCATTGCACTGTCCAATAATTAACTGGAGTGTCTAATAATAAAACATTTATTGTAAGTTTAATTTATCCCCTAACCCTTCTCATCAAAAAAACTACATGATAAATTAGCATCTGGCATATTCTCCTCTTACCAAATATGACTTAACCTTCTGATAAATTAACAAATGTATATTTCAGAAAATGAATATACAATCGTGCGTGTCAAAGCTGGAACCTTTGGGAAATATTAGTCTGCAGCGGGCAAGTGTTCCGGCTGCGACCAAGAGATCGGTTTCGTTTTCTACGGAGGCAGTCGCAAGAAACCGTCACGACCGGCTCTAACTCGTGTTTTTCTCAAATCCTACGTGAGTTTCATCTTTACGTAAATTCAGAAATTTAATGATTTACTGGAATTATCAAAAAGTCAAAAAATGAAAAAGTAGAAAACTTAGAGCGATTCAAAAACACCCCTTGAGTGATACAACACGGCTCTAGACAAAACTCACCGTTAACAAACTACTCCATTTTCCTTCTTCCCGTTTGAAAATGTTTCGTTTTAGCTTTTTCACGCCCTCAAATTCTCAAATGAATCTGTTTATCATCAAAAGTCGAGGAATATGCCGATCGTAAAAAGTCGAAAGTTTAAACGGCAACATTGATGTTCGAACGGCGGCGGCGAGTCGATCTCTGAGGATCCAGATGTAACGGTCCAGATTAAAATCCTGCCAAATCCATGGTTTTAGTTTTCTTTGAAAATGACATCTTCTTTTCTGGCTTGGTTCCTAACGGAAGCAGTGTACAACGTGGAAAGAGGTTTGAGACGAAGAATGCTGAGGAGCGGGAGAAGTTACGAAAAGTTGTGAGAGCAGAGTGTCCGGAAATTGATTCTAGAAGGGGTCAAGCAGACGTCTCAAGCTGAAGACGTCCCAAGTTCTGAAAGGGACAGCATTTAATGCCTAAAGGTACAGAAGGAAAAGGAGGCGGAAAGGTCACGCTAATGTGGTGGCTACCTGAAACGGCGAGCAGTTATTAGTAGCTACACTTGGACAATTCGACAAGCATTAATCGACACTCGAGAGAGCAGCGCGGCATGAGTAGAGAGTACTGGAGAGTAGTTCGACAGGAGCTGATCGCCGAACGGTGCATGGTAAGGTTCGACCACCAAAGTGACAGTTCGCAGCCACGAGAACTGACAGAACGAAACCGGAAACAAAACACTTTTAACGCTTCTGCTCCTACGACGAAACCTCGAATCCAAGTTTAGAGCCGAAAGAAAGGCATACGGCAAGGAGATTCTCGGCTTTTAGCGCTTATCCGAACTGTGGGAGGCATCCTCACGTCGTTATTCACGCACATAAATGCTTCTGACAGGAATAAATTCGGTCAGGAGTCGGAAACTCCTGGTCACTCTGGAGCCGCTTTTCAAGTCCAGGCTCTGAGCTTCTATGATTGGTCTACTACCGTACAGCTAGCCGGGAGACATAAGTTTCTCTTGTTGCTGTCCTTCTGTACTTTCTTCACGTCCGTAACGAAAATCCCCTCCTTGTGTCCACATGCGACCGTAGCCCACTCTGTCCTACCGTAAACTCTACCCAAACGTCCCATCTGCGTCGTCCTCTTATATATATAGACGTTTATATATATAGATAGTAAATGGTAATGATAGAACAATAAGTACTTCGCTGCTGACAGCCCATGCAGTCTCTCTCTCTCGGAGTCTCTCCATGTCCCTGGAAGAAAACCAGACCTTTCTGTCCTGTCGCTGTCGGGTATCGGGTATCATTCCGTGGTTCCGACGTTCATTATCATCCCAACCAGGGAACTCAAAAGGTTACGATATATATAAATATATAGATTATGTATAGAAAATAGTATAACGTACTCGGTGCTTGGGTATCGACTATAATATTTTATTATGATATCAACGGTGATCATTCACATCATTCATTCATTACTATTATTTTCAGCTTAAAATATTAATCACTTTAGATTTCAACAGCAAATATTATAAATAATATTACACTCAGATAAATTAATAGATCCTTATATATATACATATATAACATAACTTTATATAATATATATGCATGAATGACAGCATGATGACTGAATGAATCGGAATCTCTTTCAGGATGCGGATGGCAGAAGAGCCAGTGATCAGCGCGAGGTCCTCGCAATCGCATACGCAATAGAGGCGGGGGAGAGAAACGCACACTGTCACCGGTCAGTCGTCCCCCCTTCACGCAGGTTACAGGCACATATATGCTTGACTGGAATCGTTTCGCTTTTCCTTTTCCTGTAGCTCACCGGACGTGAGCGGGGGTGAGGTGGATTCCAAGTCAAAGGCGTACCCCAAATGTGTGGAGACTTCAACGACTTCTCCTCCTCATGCGACCATTGAAGGAGCTGGCACGTAGGACATACGGTAGGAATTCATCGCTACCTTTTCGAGTGTAGTACCGAATTCATCAACAAACGCCCCACACAATCGACTGGTAGACGTCAATCATTACGTTCGGTCATATCACGAACGATGCCACAGCCACTCGAGTATATCTCCTGGAGTACTATATACTTGCTACGCGTTAACGATCGAAGGAGATGCCATTACCATCCTTTCTCATCAAATCACGTCAAAGCGTACACCTGCCTTCTACGATCGTGAACGAACGAACGTACTATGAACGAACAAGTTTATGCACAGTTTATGCATAGTCGATAGAGAGGAACTTGTTCAGTACGTGTTTTCAGCAGCGTGTCCGAAAGTGGAATTGATATATTCTGCTTTATCGAAGTGGAGAAACTGACGAACTAACGACAGCAATTACAGATAGCTTCAGAACTTCTTGCTGTCATATCATCTCCATCATGCGAATTGTCTATGCCAACTAAAGTTCCAACACTTCCAACTCGAACACGTAACTGAAATCGGCGACAGTATATACAGAGAGAAGTAGCATCACATCTCGTGAATACCTGTAGAAGGACGAGAGATACGTTGGTTTCGGGATGAGTCTTGATGAACTTTTCTTCCGTGGAGGAAACAAGGCGAAATACGATTCACGAGAATTAATAGGAAAATAATCGAACAGAACTCTTTACGAGCAGAAACTACACGAACACACCTGTTTATTGATCATCTAGCTAGCTAGCTTTGAATATAAAATGGCTCCTATGCTCTTTCTAGACGTCTAGAAAAACACGAACGTTGCTTATCTCCTCAGAGTATATCTCCTGGAGTACTATATACTTGCTACGCGTTAACGATCGAAGGAGATGCCATTACCATCCTTTCTCATCAAATCACGTCAAAGGTGGCTGCTGTCGCGCGCTAGTTAGCTATCTAGCTAGCTAGCTGTGTGTATAAAATGGCTCCTATGCTCTTTCTAGACGTCTAGAAAAACACGAACGTTACTTATCTTAAGCTATCAACTGAAGAAGCTGGGCTGGGCTTTCATTGAATTTGTAGCGTTCCCAAATTCCTTCTAGGAAGAAGAGCGCGGCTTGATGCGGGCTTTGAGAGGAGTGACCATGACGACTGCGGATCGCAAGGCATCCTCGAAATCGACCTCTTCGTTGGGGTTCACCTTGCTGAACTCGTATCTTTGGATTAATCGAGCGAGGATGAGGTGAGCGTGGGTCAGGCCGAGATTCATGCCGGGGCAGATACGTCGGCCTGCTCCGAACGGGATGAACTCGAGACTCTTGGGTCCGTGAGATCCAGTCATGTCGTAATTGGGATCGTTGTTCAGGAATCGGTCGGGGTTAAAGACGTGAGGGTCCTTCCAGATCTTGGGGTCGTTCTGCATGGCCTGGATGTGGAAGAGCACCAGCGCATCCTCGGGAATGTCGTAGCCCCTGAGCTTAGTCTGCTGCGTCACCCCGTGCGTGATGCCGAACGGTAGAGGTGGATGCTTCCTCAAACCCTCCTTGATGATCGCCTGAAGATAGCTCATTTTCTGGACGTCGCCTTCTTGCACAATTCTGCCTTCCGTCACCTTCTGGATTTCCTCGTACAACCTCTGCTGAATCTCAGGATGTTTCACCAAGTTGGCCATCGTCCATTCCAGAAGATTAGCAGTTGTATCAGTTCCTCCCGTGACCACTTCGCCGATCAGCCCGAGAACGTCAGTCTCCTTGAGATCCATTTCCTTCTGGAGAACGAGAAGAGAATCGACGTAGTCCATAGCCGGGGTACCCTTGCTTCTCAGAGCGCGGTGCTCCTCGATCAAAGGGGTGAACATGCTCCTCATGCGTCCGAGCTGCATCTGGCACTCGTTTTTGTGCTTCTTGTAGAACCACTGGAAGAACGGGATGAAGTCGATCACCTGAGGAGCCAGAATTATCAGCATCCGTTTGAGAATGGAGTCGAGCTCCTCGATCTCCTCCGCACCGAACCGCTTGCTGAAACAGACGTGCAGCAGAATGCTGAAGACCGTGAAGCGGCAGTGAGTGAGTACGGTGATGACATTGTCGTTCTCCTCGGCCTCCTTCTTCAATCTCAACATCAAAGTCTCCAGCTCCTCCTCGCGGAAAGGAGCGAACGATGCGACCTTGGACGAGGACGTGACCTGCGTCACCAGATTCTTGCGAATTCCTCGCCAGTACGGACCATAAAGAGCCGAATTGACACTCCTCCAGCCCGTGAAGTTGAGGCGTGACAGCACCTTGGGCCGAGAAGAGTGCACCTGAGCATCTTTGATGAGAGCTTCATAAGCGATCTCAGGAGAAGTTACGACGATGAGGTACTTGAGGCCTGTCTTGAGTGCATACAGGGGCCCGAATTCCTTGGCGATCTCGGTCAGAATTCTGTGTGTTTTCGCACCTCTAGTTTTGAACATAGTCCCGAAGAGCGGGACGCCCTTGGGAGTAGGAGGCAGATTTAACTTCGGCTTCGAAAAGAACAGCTTGGCCAGAATGAGCAGAACCACGCCAGTGGCGGTTCCTACAAGCGTCAGCGAGCTGAACCCAACTGTGGGCTCAGCAACTGGATGTGCTTCCGCCATCTGACACACGGGATCTTCTCGATATCTCCTCCACCCGATCGTTCGAACGCGCACGAGACCCGGCCCTGAACCAAACTCCCTCCGCTAGCCTCTGCAGAGACAGCAGCGTTCGACTGCCCACTCCGTAATTCAGCTGACTGCAGGAGTAAGTGAATGATGATTTCCTGCAGAACATAAACGTACGGGCTGACCCTCAGCTCTCCTGCCGCCAAGTCAAGTATTCGACCATATGTAATCAAGTTGTTGTCTTTATCTTCTTAAAGTTCAGTCACGTGCACATTTGGTAAGGTGTGTAACTGACTCGATTATCCCTATTAATGTTTTTCGTTTTTCTTAATGAATTAAACATCAACCGTAAATAAAATAAAGAAAAGAAATATCACAAGATTTTTCGAAGTTGTTATCCTCTGAAACATGTAATAAAGCTCAAACATTTTCTATGCGTGTGTTTTCCAATCAAACTAACACGTATGTCGTCTGGGTATATACAAGCTCGAGAAATCTGGTGTGTACATCAAAGGATCTCAAGAAAAATATAGAATATAGAATAAAAATGACTAAAAGAACCAAGTGCATTTCCATGGAATTGTGAGGTTATGCACTCGGTACGATAGAGATAGCTATTTCCCTATTTTGTTATTTTTTGGGGGTTTTGTTTTCCATATCGAGCACTGCGCCATTGTTTTCTCTCAGCACGACCCCCAGTGATGGCGCTTCCTCGATCAGGCCCTTACTGCTTGCCACGTCAACAGTACGTTCCTTTTCCCTGTAAAACTGGAACGGCAAATTTCCTTTCCCACCAGCGAGAAGTTTAGAAAGAAAAAAAATGACTGCTTCAACTTGCTCCAGGGTCAATGCATGACCGATGATAGCCTGTCTCGATTCTCATCAAGGAAGCGATATCAGTAAGAGACTGATCAAGAAAAAACAATAGCGATATACTACACCTGCTATGCAAATTGCATAGTTACAAAGAATAAAAAGAAGTCTTCCTTTCTTTTTATTTTTCAATAAAAGTTAGATAATGTTCTAGATTGAATTAATATATATATTAATAGTATCTTCACTTGTAATTTTGGAAACGCTTTTGTCTTCTCTCGCTTTATAGGTTATGTCCAAGTCTTCTTGTAACTCTAAGTACGATTATCATTTAATATTTACGTATACATTTATATTTCTATTATTTTATTAATAAAAAACAAGCAAAAATTCCCCGAACTTGATCTAGCTGACAGCCCATGCAGTCTCTCTCTCTCCATGTCCCTGGAAGAAAAGAAAATCTTTCTGTCTTGTCGCTATCAGGTATCGGGTATCATTCCGTGGTTCCGACGTTCATTATCATCCCGACCAGGGGAACTCAAAAGGTTACGATATATATAAATATATAGATTATGTATAGAAAATAGTATAACGTACTCGGTGCTTGGGTATCGACTATAATATTTTATTATGATATCAACGGTGATCATTCACATCATTCATTCATTACTATTATTTTCAGCTTAAAATATTAATCACTTCAGATTTCAACAGCAAATATTATAAATAATATTACACTCAGATAAATTAATAGATCCTTATATATATAGATATATAACATAACTTTATATAATATATATGCATGAATGACAGCATGATGACTGAATGAATCGGAATCTCTTTCAGGATGCGGATGGCAGAAGAGCCAGTGATCAGCGCGAGGTCCTCGCAATCGCATACGCAATAGAGGCGGGGGAGAGACACGCACACTGTCACCGGTCAGTCGTCCCCCGTCACGCAGGTTACAGGCACATATATGCTTGACTGGAATCGTTTCGCTTTTCCTTTTTCTGTAGCTCACCGGACCTATGCGTGCGGGGTGAGGTGGATTCCAAGTCAAAGGCGTACCCCAGATGTGCGGAGACTTCAACGACTTCTCCTCCTCATGCGACCATGGCAGGTAGGACATACGGTAGGAATTCATCGCTACCTTTTCGAGTGTAGTACCGAATTCATCAACCAACGCCCCACACAATCGACTGGTCGACGTCAATCATTACGTTCTGTCATATCAAGAACGATGCCACAGCCTCTCGAGTATATCTCCTGGAGTACTATATACTTGCTACGCGTTAACGATCGAAGGAGATGCCATTACCATCCTTTCTCATCAAATCACGTCAAAGGTGGCTGCTGTCGCGCGCTAGTTAGCTATCTAGCTAGCTAGCTGTGTGTATAAAATGGCTCCTATGCTCTTTCTAGACGTCTAGAAAAACACGAACGTTGCTTATTTTAAGCTATCAACTGAAGAAGCTGGGCTGGGCTTTCATTGAATTTGTAGCGTTCCCAAATTCCTTCTAGGAAGAAGAGCGCGGCTTGATGCGGGCTTTGAGAGGAGTGACCATGACGACTGCGAATCGCAAGGCATCCTCGAAATCGACCTCTTCGTTGGGGTTCACCTTGCTGAACTCGTATCTTTGGATTAATCGAGCGAGGATGAGGTGAGCGTGGGTCAGGCCGAGATTCATGCCGGGGCAGATACGTCGTCCTGCTCCGAACGGGATGAACTCGAGACTCTTGGGTCCGTGAGATCCAGTCATGTCGTAATTGGGATCGTTGTTCAGGAATCGGTCGGGGTTAAAGACGTGAGGGTCCTTCCAGATCTTGGGGTCGTTCTGCATGGCCTGGATGTGGAAGAGCACCATCGCATCCTCGGGAATGTCGTAGCCCCTGAGCTTAGTCTGCTGCGTCACCCCGTGCGTGATGCCGAACGGTAGAGGTGGATGCTTCCTCAAACCCTCCTTGATGATCGCCTGAAGATAGCTCATTTTCTCGACGTCGCCTTCTTGCACAATTCTGCCTTCGGTCACCTTCTGGATTTCCTCGTACAACCTCTGCTGAATCTCAGGATGTTTCACCAAGTTGGCCATCGTCCATTCCAGAAGATTAGCAGTTGTATCAGTTCCTCCCGTGAGCACTTCGCCGATCAGCCCGAGAACGTCAGTCTCCTTGAGATCCATTTCCTTCTGGAGAACGAGAAGAGAATCGACGTAGTCCATAGCCGGGGTACCCTTGCTTCTCAGAGCGCGGTGCTCCTCGATCAAAGGGGTGAACATGCTCCTCATGCGTCCGAGCTGCATCTGGCACTCGTTTCTGTGCTTCTTGTTGAACCACTGGAAGAACGAGAGGAAGTCGATCACCTGAGGAGCCAGAATTATCAGCAACCGTTTGAGAATGGAGTCGAGCTCCTCGATCTCCTCCGCACCGAACCGCTTGCTGAAACAGACGTGCAGTAGAATGCTGAAGACCGTGAAGCGGCAGTGAGTGAGTACGGTGATGACATTGTCGTTCTCCTCGGCCTCCTTCTTCAATCTCAACATCAAAGTCTCCAGCTCCTCCTCGCGGAAAGGAGCGAACGATGCGACCTTGGACGAGGACGTGACCTGCGTCACCAGATTCTTGCGAATTCCTCGCCAGTACGGACCATAAAGAGCCGAATTGACACTCCTCCAGCCCGTGAAGTTGAGGCGTGACAGCAGCTTGGGCCGAGAAGAGTGCACCTGACCATCTTTGATGAGAGCTTCATAAGCGATCTCAGGAGAAGTTACGACGATGAAGTACTTGAGGCCTGTCTTCAGTGCATACAGGGGCCCGAATTCCTTGGCGATCTCGATCAGGATTCTGTGTGTTTTCGCACCTCTAGTTTTGAACATAGTCCCGAAGAGCGGGACGCCCTTGGGAGTAGGAGGCAGATTTAGCTTCGGCTTCGAAAAGAACAGCTTGGCCAGAATGAGAGAAGTAAGCAGAACCACGCCAGTGGCGGTTCCTACAAGCGTCAGCGAGCTGAACCCAACTGTGGGCTCAGCAACTGGATCTGCTTCCGCCATCTGACACACGGGATCTTCTCGATATCTCCTCCACCCGATCGTTCGAACGCGCACGAGACCCGGCCCTGAACCAAACTCCCTCCGCTAGCCTCTGCAGAGACAGCAGCGTTCGACTGCCCACTCCGTAATTCAGCTGACTGCAGGAGTAAGTGAATGATGATTTCCTGCAGAACATAAACGTACGGGCTGATTCTCAGCTCTGCTACCACCAAGTCAAGGAGCTTCTGAGGAGGCTGCCAGCCCGAGTACTACTAGTGCGGCTTTAGTTTAGTGCCTCGGTTCGAGTCCGGACGAGAAATGAACGGCTGCTTAATTGCCTTTTAAAGTAAAATCCTTGAGGGCTCATCCTCCTCAGCTCTCCTACTCTTCGAACGAACAGTTCGAACTATAGAGCGGGGACGGTGCAAGCGCAGTCGGTGCACATGATGATGATACAGGTACGTGTATTTCCTACTGTGCCTAGCGATGGATCTGCCCCGCTATTCGTGAGCGCATTTTCGGCCGGATAGTACCGCATCACCATGACACGATGAATCTGACGAGAAAATATATTTATATTCTCCAGGTCGTCTCAACTAGAGGGAACGGAGATCTAGAGCCGCTAGTGGTATGCGGAAATTTTCAACGCGTTCCTCTCGATCCGTAGACTATAGAAAGAGTCAAAATCAAAGGTGCCGTCCGTCCCTCAAACGCTAGAATTTCCTTTTCCTCTAGATTGATTTCGTATGTCCCTTCGGACGCTCTTTTTCCCCTTCTAGTGGTTGTTGCGTTCGTTTTCGGCAGCTTACGTCAACGGCTTCTGATATTAAGAATTACACTTGGAAGCTGCTATCGCCGTGCCGGCGAGTGAGTAAGTCGGTGTTTCGTTCGTTCTGTCGAGGCGGACGACTCTAACTCTAACTCTGGTCAGCTGAACTCGGCTTTGCCTTGCTTCCGAGCCTGCGTTAATGGCCTTTTACGAGCACAGTCATCGAACTTGCTGACTGGCACTTTCGGTCACATCGCGCGACACACGCGGCCTCTGTGCTTTTAATGGAGTATCTCGATATCGATCTTAGGCAGCCGTCATTGGTGAGAAACTCTTTTGCTCAGTATCCTCTTTTTTTTTTTTTTAAATTTTCAGTATCCAGACAGAAGTTGTTTACCTCCGTAATCAAGTTTGTCTTTATCGTCTCAAAGTTAATTCACGTGCATATTTGATAAGGTAACTTTATTGAGTAATATTGACTCGATTAACTTTATTCACTGGCTTTTTGTTTTTCTTAGTGGAATTAGATATCAGCCGTAAATAAATGAAAAGTTGGCAGAAGATTATTCGAAACTCTGTAATCAAGTTGTTGTCTTTTTCTTCTTATGGTTCAGTCACGTGCATATTTGGTAAGGTGCGTAACTGACTCGATTATCCCTATTAATGTTTTTTTTGTTTTACTTAATGAATTAAATATCAGCCGTAAATAAAATTAAGAAAAGAAATATCACAATATTTTTCGAAGTTGTTATCCTCTGAAACACGTAATTAAGCTCGAAAACATTTTCTATGCATTTGTTTTCCAATCAAACTAACACGTATGTCGTCTGGGATATACAAGCTCGAATAAAAATCCGGTGTATACATCAAATGATCTCAAGAAAAATATAGAATATAGAATAAAAATGACTAAAAGAACCAAGTGCATTTCCATGGAATTGCGGGGTTATGCACTCGGTACGATAGAGATAGCTATTTCCCTGTTCTGTTATTTTGGGGGGTTTTCTTTTCCAAATCGGGCACTGCGCCGTTGTTTTCCCTCAGCGCGACTCCGAGTGATGGCGCTTCCTCGATCAGGCCCTTACCGCTTGCCACGTCAACATTAGGTTCCTTTTCCCTGTAAAACTGGAACGGCAAATTTCCTTTCCCACCAGCGAGCGTTTTTATCCTTCACATCACGTTCAGTTTAGAAAGAAAAAACATGACTGCTTCAACTTGCTCCAGGGTCAATGCATGACCGATGATAGTCCTCATCAAGGAAGAAGAGACTGACCAAGAAAAAACAATAGCGATATACTACACCTGCTATGCAAATTGCATAGTTACGAAGAATAAAAAGAAGTCTTCCTTGCATATTCACCTTTCTTTTTTATTTTTCAATAAAATTTGGATAATATATTGATGTTCTAGATAAATTAATATATATAAATTAATAGTATCTTCACTTGTAATTTTGGAAACGCTTTTGTCTTCTCTCGCTTTATACGTTATGTCCAAGTCGTCTTGTAACTCTAAGTACGATTATCATTAAATATTTATATATAAATTAATATTTCTAATAATTAATATTAGTTTATTTTAATAACAAAAAGCAAGCAAAAATTCCCCGAACTTGATCTAGCATATATATTATTTGCTTGATCACACCCCCAGTAGGTTCTTCCTGAAACCGTAGTATAATATCCAGTTGGAGATCGTCCAGTAACGAACTGGCAGCGAGACTCTTGCCTGCTTCTGCTGGGTGGGAGTTAGGAGCTCGAGGAAGGAACGGTTCCCTCCTGCCTTGTAGAGTAAATATACACCTGTGATTTAGTTCAACCCCAGGTGCGGGTATTAAAGCGAGGATAAGAATATGTGAAGAATTTCCCTTTTGAAATCTAAGTGTACTTTAGGTTCGAGAGAAGATACTGTTTTGTTCCCAGAAACCACGAAAAGTTCGTTTCTATCGTTCTCAAACTATAATCAACAAAAGATTAAAGTAAATCAAATAGTGTATAGATACCATAGCTTTTATTTAAGGCTTTCCTTAACAGATTCAGTTCTCACAGCGAATTCTGTCTGCAAAAGTATTGGAGTATAACGGAAATATTTTTGTTTGCAGACTGAGTATTTAGTGTTATGATTTTCGATCAGAATTTCGGATCTTTTGCCAAATCTATTGGAAATTACCGGGAGAAACTTTACTGTAAATCATGTAAAACTTTTTACAAAGGTGTAAAATTTCCTATTTTATTTTGTTTTTCTTTTACCTGGAATATACCGATTTTCACCAAAACCGTCCCGAGGACTGCTCCTGGTTACCAGGAACCTGGGTCACTGGGCTTTAAGGAAGAAGGAAGTTAGTAGTTGGAAGGAACTAAACATTTTTCGCAGGTGTGCTACTTTTAGGATAGAATTTACGAGCATGAAACGACAATTGAAGGTCCATGATGGGTCACGACATGTCGGCAAGGTTTCCGCCTACCAGTCCTTCCTTCAACGTTGCCGTGATTCAGGTATGAGGGACGTTTCGGCCGAAAGATGGTACACCTGGGTAGCGACACGATGAGTAACCAATCGATGGGAATATTCCCTCAAGTCGATCAAAAGCAAAGAAGGACCCAAAGGGCAAAGCAAATATTGGATGCAGAGAAAATCGGAGCTAAAGCTGCTAAACCTCGCAGTCACTATCTCTAAAGTACGAAAGATGGTACTGTGGTTGACTGGGAATGAGACTCGAGTTATAATAACTCTTGACGTGACGAGTCGAGTTCAGGTCCTCAGAAGGGGAATATCATGATTTCTCTGAAATATGGATATTTATATGTCTTGACTACAGTGCACTGACTATATATAGTATCCGCATGAAAGCACCGGCACGTTCATGCGGATACTACAATAGTCAGTATACAAGAACAAATTCCTTTAATAAATCATTCTGTAGTTAGCGAAAACAAAAACTTTCGTTTGGTAACTTTTTGCGAAAGAGCGAAATAGAATAAAGGAAATAAATTCTCAAGGAGTTCTCTTGTAATGGATTGTTCATTACATATCCAGTAAATTCATACGTCAAACGAACTAACAAATAGAGTGTGATGTTAGCGAAATTACGTAATGATCATAACTAATGTTTCACGGGAAGAGTGAACGAATTGCCATGAAAATAGAGTATGTGATGGGGATGTATATAGGATGGATTACAGAAATCCATCCTTTTTTTCCCTTCTTCTTTTCTGGGAAAGGGGGCGGTACACCCAGTAAACTTGACTAAGAGAATAGAACGATGATACGCAACTTAGCCAGGAGGGAGAGACAAAATGGACCATCCAACAACAGCCAAATCAAACCCAAGCTGAACAAAACATCCATGGGATTTCCCAAACGTCGTGCAAGATGTAACACGGGAAGAGGACTATATGACAAGGAAAAATGTAAACGTCAAGTAGCTAACGAGACCTTAAGTATACTGTGGAGTGAGAACTTGAATCCTTATGGGGCTCGCGTGTCTGTCTAACCGCTCGATGATTTTTGTTCGCTGCATGTGTAGTTACGTCATCGTCACAAGTGCACTCTATACTTTGTTTACAATCCCATCGGGTCTAGCTTGCTATCGTCTAGTCGTTAGCTCAGTTCACGTGTTGTCGTCCGATGTTGTTCAATACCTAGATATCTTTATAGTTTGCTTACTTGCTCGTTTCGCTTCTAATCCGCATATATGTCTTCTGCTGGTCATCTCTAGTTGATATAGCTTCTTTCTTCTCGGGGACCTTTCCTCTTGCACTTATCGTGCTAGTCAGTAGGACGTCTCTCTCTTGGTTGCCGCAAGCTGCTACTTTGCTTCTCTAGGGTGATCTCGTTCTTGTCATGCTTCATCAAGGTCTGTCTTGTTTGATTAGGTCTCTGTCAGCTCAATACTTCTTTATTCATTTCTTCCTCGGTGAGATCACGGACGGATCTCATGTGCTTCATTTATGTGCAGTTGTTTTTTCTTCCTGATTTTGTGTCAATATAAGCGTGAGAACAAGTCTTCCATGGTCTTCTAACATCACCTCGTCCGCTCGTCGAATGAGACTCCCTCCCTTTTCTCTTGATTGTCCACTGAGATCGCCTCCATGCTTGGATTACACAGAGGAGGGGTGGAGAAATTTTCCTATTGTCTTGTTTCGGTTCTTGTCGTACACGGTGTATTTTCTCTATGACGAATCTTTCGTTCACTTCTACGCCAACGAGGTCATCTTCAGGCGAGGATCTTCTTTGTAAGTTTAACGGTTGATTGTCCACGAGGAGCAGGTGCTCCAAGACTCGGCGCTTTTTGTTAAACTAGAAGAACTAGAAATCTTCACTGTGGAGTGTAGCCAATACACATACATGGTAGGTCGATAGAAAACTCGAAGCAGCTAATGAGATCAAAACTAATATGTCATGTGGAATCGACGTTGAGTCTCGCCAAGACCCTTAACCCAAGCTTTCATATCCAAGGACTCAGCGTATAGTAATACCCGTGAACAAGCTAAGGATTATGAAACTAAGAGATCATGTGTAAGCTGCATTGTGTCTCCCCAAGGACTCTTAGCACAAGTCTTTGTTTGGACGTGGTCAATGACGCGTTCAGAGTGACCTTAAGATACTCAAGAACAGCAGCGACGGTGTGGTGCGGAGTAAGGGCAGTCCTAGAGTGACCGAATACTCTTGCGCAACAGGTCCGTCAACAATCCTACCAAGACTGCGACAGCACCAGTAAAAACAATTGTTGCGCAATTTGAGTGTTTCGACGATTAGTTCAATAGTCCAGAGCACACCTATTGGAACCTCGACTGCATAGACACTCGGAGGATTGAGAACAAGATATGCTATACTGGAGATGGCAAGAAATCACCCACCAAGATTACCAACAGCAGCGACGACAACAACCTCCTCATCCACAATGAGTGCTAACAATCGGAGCACCTTCCAACCTACCATGACTACATTTAGTTTTCAAGGAAACCCATCAGGGACTAATTGGTTGATATGATACCTAGGACTCTACCTATGGCTCCGAGTGCATATGGAAATATGAGAATAAATCCAACTATTCTATTCTTGATTTTCTCCAACCAGTATCATTCATCTCTACCAGAGAAAACTGACAAGCTCAAAGTGTCCTTACATCGACATCTTGGACAACCGGCTAGATAAACGCTCCTTCTACACTTGCACCAACAAGTATGGCAACAACAAGCAGCTATCAGAGATGCCAATAGGATCTCATGAAGATCGTCTGGATAGCATTGCGAGCTATTCTGACTTTCACCAAAACTAAAAGCACAATCCGACCTGATTATCACTTGAAGAGTGTTGAAATTATCTTAGATGCTAACGGTATCTTTGATACTCATTGATGGTTAAAGGACTTCTGACTAACAGTCCAAAGTGAAGCTACTGAGTTTGTGGATGATCTAGATATAGAAGATATCACCGAATGAAGGAAGCGAAAGCTCAATTCATGGAGCGATGTGAAACAGATCTAGTAATTCACACTAATCTCCAACAAATCATGCAGCGTAAGAAGAAGAGCGCCATTACATATACTAACCGATTCAAGAGAATCCTCAAGCACCTGGAGCAACTTAGGAAATATTCACCGATCATCATCTCGTACTACATCCAAGGTCTCAATGAAAAATATCTTTGAGACTCTATAAAACATGCAAGTGCTAATAAGTGCACTCATTTCGAGTTGTTCTGGTATGTACAAGAGATACAACGCACGTTTGAGATGAGTGAACCGTGGATGATCATCAGGAAGGTGTACCAAAAAAGCAAGGAAGATTTGGACAGTCCCACCCTTCAATCTTTGGCCGCAGTAGTCCATCAACTACAATTGTCAACAACCAAGACATAAGCCTCGTCTGCCAAGGAGAATGTCTGCGATAGTTGTGCTCAGGAGGACCATATGATGGAGACTTGTCCCGACTGATGTCAAGTTTGTGCATTTGACTCAGACGGATAACTTCATTGTCGACTTACCAAAAGTAGTGTAGTATCGATAAAAGTAGTTGGATATGATAGACAATGCTTGGAACGCACCAAGAACATTTTTCACAAAGGAATCTCTCCTTCGAAAAGACCAGTTCAACCGATACAAGGTTATTGCGCGTACTACCATTGCTGGAGACATCTACACTATCAGAGATGCTCGGTATATGTACAAGCGGTCAGTAATTAACAAATGCAGGGATAGGACAAAAAGATGACCCAAGACCCTTACCGCCGCCCTCAACATTTTTGACCTTACCGGACCATATCTCGAGAAGGAAATACCGGCAGTGTTAATAGATGGAGGAGCGGGAGTAAACCTCACTAACGAGAATCTGCTGTAGTGGATTGGGTACCATACTCTCTACCCGACACCTTTCTAGATCAGAATGATAGATGGAAGAAAAATGTGATCCAAAGATATTCTGATAATAATTGCTGGCATGCGCTTTGTCGTCAGCATTTTGATCATTACCATGAGTGTTGAGGAGAAGAGCAAATTGTTGTTGGGACGACCATGGATCCGAGCTATGCGACTATCTCATCAACATACATTCACGAAACAATATAATTCTGTTAATCATTTTAGCAAGTTCTCCAGCATGGTCTCCAAATTTTAACCTCCGTTTGGCTTATGATAACTACATCTTTCATCAATCCGGTTGATATGTCTACATGTGACCTCAATAGATCTTGAGATCGGTATCGCCAACTCGTTCTGAGACCACTATTCGTACAATGTTGACTCTCTAGGAAGAATCCCGACCTATACTTGGATTAGCACCTCGAGTATCGATATCTTTTATAGGTAATTTTATCAAAGCTCTACCAAGTCTAATACACACAAACACAATACAATATATACATCAACTAGTAAGTACAATGATCAAAAAGATGAGACACATTGTATCTCTTAATGATTCTCGATAAATCTTTACTTAAATCTTTTGAATATCTCCTTAGTCTACCGGCAAAGGATCTCCTAGACGCGGCCTCATCTCACTCTCACAGCTAAACTGGTGCACTCATAGATGTCTCGAGTCCTCTATCTAGGTGTAGGAGGAAAGAGATATCAGAAAGTCTTTAGTGATGTTGATACCCAATCAATGTATCATTGGTAAAGGCCTCTCTTTCTTCGACTTGCTATCTTTTATACCTAAAGGCTTCCTATCTTATCGTTATCAACAATCATGTTGACTACTCCTAATTGATTATAGATCCTACTATCCCGAGAACGCACTCTTAGTCATGGTAGGTCCGGTATTATCCTACCATGACTAATTGTACTCTATTTTCCTAATGCTAACAATGATCATAACAGTATCAAGAGTTATCTTCTCAAGTTATATTCTCAATTTTATATCACTCATCTTGGACTCAAAAAATTTATCTTCATGTGAAGATACCTTAGTCCAAGACCCAAATTCTAGCGTGCAAGTAGGACCTTGGCTAGACTATTTTGATGACTGGACCAGAGAATGTAGAAGTTAAATCTTTGGATATTATTCTTTGATGGCTGGTGATTTTTTATGAGTCCTCAAGTGCGTATTGACAGTGATTGGATTTTGAACTTTGTGTCTTCATCTCCAAGGTTGAGGGTTTTCATCTCTACTCTAAAGTCTTCTTCTAAAAGTGATGACTTCTAGTTTCTAAAGAGTGCATAATTTGACTTTGAGGACACATAGTTGCACGCAAATTATGCGACGTGAAGGCTGTATGTAATTTCTTTTGGCTATACGTCCTTCTCGACATTTATGAAAACTCAATTTCTCTCCCAGTCTCTCGTCTAGTGTTGCATGCTGATATTGATGCGCTCCTCGTGCAACATAAACTACATCATGTCGACAGCTTTGTTCCATGGTCTAGAATATAGACTTTTTGCCTTGGTTCCTCCTTCTTCCAACATATTCTGATGTTGGAAGAAGGAGGAACCAAGGCAAAAATTGTGGAGTAATTACGCTGTGTCAAAAATGGTCTGACATCAATACAACATTGATCTCTTGTGGAGTTTCTGAACTGTTTGTTTTCTCATGTGGAGTTTCTCTCTGCTTGTTTGCTTGTATTCAGTCTGAACATGTGGTTTTGTTTGAAGTTTTGTTGCTATTGAATTTCTCTATTTCTTGTGCTGGACTTCCATTCACAATCAGCAACGATGTCCTCTCGCCTGCATCAGAATTCTGAAGACTTTGTTCAAAGGCAACTCGTTGTATCCCCGCTGTGATTTTTCCAGTCTTTTGTCCCACTTCAAAAGAGGAGTACAAACGTTGGATTATGAAGGATGGATCGATTCAAGAAGTGAAGCGGTTTACCGTTGACAGGACGCGCTTGTGTGGCTTGAGACATGTGCTTAGTGGCACTGCTAGGATGAGTGCGTATGTGAACTTGTTCCTTATGGCTCGATTTTGGACCTGCAGATGTTGATTGTAGCTTCTTATGGTAATCCATGTCAGGTTTCACAATATGAAATGGGAGGTTGTGAAATAGTTGCTCAACCTACAAACACATATAATCTTCATAATGAAACCTGTGAATCGATGATCGATAACCTCCTCCTCAAATAGTCACATATCGTAACATATCTCTATGTTGAGCAATCGACAAGTTCCCAAATGGCATCAGCATAACTCGCTGAAACATCTCAGCTCGTTGAGAAAATACTCTCACCCACATATACGGATCATCAAGGTTCACAACCTCAGCAAAATTATGATGAATGATCGCAGTAAATCTGGTCCTCGATCATATAGCAGAAAGTATGATGAGAAGGATGTCAAGGATGCTTGTCGATTGAAACGATAATCCATAGCCAACCATGGTAACTGAAGATATCAGTTTCCATGATGACCCTTCTGCAAGCCATACTTGCGCAATCTTCTCTTCACGATTTGAACAACTCATTCTATCAAACCATCAGCCTTAAAGTGATCTCGAGACGTAATCCGGTGATCAATCAACGCATGATCACACAAGGCTTGAAACTCGCCACAAAACTCTGTATCCTGGTCAATCAACACTTTGGCTGGTGCACCAAAATGACTCAACACTCGATCTAAGAAAGCATATGCTACACCCTCACTTTCCTGTAGTGCCACCAACTCAATCCACTTGGAGAAATGCTCCACCACATCACCAACACATGCCAGTTGTGTCAAACAGTCAACAATAAAAGTCCCAAAAAGTCCAAACTCCAATGATAATCCAACCTCATAATCGATTAGGGGTGTAAATGTGGAGTAGGAGGATTGAATGATGCTAGTTCTCGATCAAACATCATGTCACAAATTGTTGCACATCAGTGTGCATACTACGTCACCAATATTATACTTGGAGTAAGTTATACGTGCGCTTCACTCCAAAATGCCCTAACTCCTCGTGAGCATGTCGAACTAATTATGCTCTCTACGACGGATGTGGTACAATATGCATCCGATCATCCTCCCACACACGAAGAACATGTTTTTCTTCACACCAAAACCTCTTGGCTCGTTGAAGAACATGATCTTGCTCCTTGGCACTTACTATGCCCACCACGATGCCAATGCATAGATATTTCATAACCATGACATTATCATGGATATATCGCTGATCCATCGAAACATCGTTATCTTTCGAATCCAAGGACTCACCATCTACCCCCTGACTCAAGTGAGCTGTCCCTCCAGAACCAACATACACAACCAGATCGATGCATGTCAACATGGCACCACCTCCTCATCTATCTCACCATGCCAACGAGCTCATGTATCATTCTTTTGACTAGTACATGGATTTTTACTCAAACCATCTGCATCTCCGTTCGCTATCCCAAGTCTATGAACTACCAGGAAGTCGTACTCTTGCAGAATCAGAGCCCACCGTGCAAGTTTTCCCGTACGCTTGTCAGACTCTATTAACCACTTGAGCAACTGGTGATCAAATGAGAGTGAAAGAGTTCTCAAACAAATAACACTGAAAGTGTGTCATAGTCCACACTTCATCTAAACACTCTCTCTCGTATGAACTATACTTCAACTACGCTCAGAACACATGCATAAACACTTGCCAACGGATAACAGATCCTCACGAATCAAGCCAAATCTATTCTATGCTCACGGAGAATCCAAGTTCTACTCATTAAGCACATATACCATAGCTAGGAGCTTGAAGACTCAACTCGAGAAAAATGAGAAGATTACAAGCTCCAACTCGAAATATGCTCCTTGGTGATCTCAACCCAAAAAACTTCACTAATGGTACTAACGGCACTACCGGAACAGATATTAGCGGTGCTAAAGATGCGTGTCACTTTGCACTTGGTCGAACTAGCAACTGGCAAAAATGACATGACATTCGGAAGATGAGAAATATGCATGTGGTTTAATTTATTACCTAACCCTTCCAATGAGAAAGATTAGGTAATTAATTACATCCTTCATTAAGTTCTAGTTTACTTGCTTCTAGCCTCTCGTATATATACAGTCTGAAGTGTGTTCATCTCTGCTTGCTCTATGGATTATATCGATATGTTTTTGCATCTCCAGGTTTGTACAACATTTAATTTTTATAGATATTTTGATTATTCTTAAATTTAATATAAAATTTCCACTTAATATATAAAATTTTTTTTATAACTACAAAGGGACAACGTTTCTCCAGAAGATCATCTTGCATGCATATTAAGCGTTAGATTACGTATCAGTGAGTTTTTAGTTCTACGGGTGTAATATTTACACGTATTGAACATTCTATCAACTGATGTTAATATACTAAAGAGACTCTATGTGTATTACGTGAACCTCCTGCAACCACCATGGCAATCAATCTACATCAGGATTTCTATCTCCTTCTTCTTGTTTGTCTTTATTGTCAAACTCCGGAAGCATGCATCTTTTATCTACATGAATCGATGCAAGTATCTTATGGTTACTTGTTTCTTAAACAGAACTGGAGCGACAATAAATCAAAAGGCACTGACGTCCAAAACGTAACACTTCGCAGAGAATGTCTTTTGATGGATGGATTAGGAGACTTCTGCGAGTTATGAATAAAAGGCAAGGCATTAAAATGCTTCATTTGATTTACAAAATGTGTGCATTCGAAGTGTTATATTAAAGAGCGAGACATTCGAATCTCTGAAGTAAAATTGTGCAGAGAACATGCTACTTACAACTAGCTTCATCAAATTTTACATTTATAATAAGCCTATAATATTATCTCTGAAGATGATAAATTTGATATTTTTAGATCTAAAAGAGTTTGGATTGAAAAGGTTAACCTTAGAAGAGTATCGTTGCTCAAGCCAGATCGGATCCCGTAAACAGAGATAAGCTCACGATTTTAGTTAACTTGAAGTATTGATCAATGAATTGTGATGGTAAACCTTATAAACAATACGCATATGTATTTGAAAACTCATAAAAGCAAATGGAGTAGTCAAAAACTCAAAATAGGAATAAAAAGGAAGTATCATGCATCTAACCAAAAACAAAAGAGACTGCATTATCTCAAATGAGGAGATGAATGGAGACTGTTTTCAAGCTTTTTAGTGTCATTTTTCCTTGGTTATATTTTTCTTTGAGCTGATCATCATTCTTATGATAGATTATGGTTTCACTACTATGAAAATTATAAAAAGATATTAAAGAAAAAGTTATTCAAACATAATGATTCTTAGTTGAACTGACTTTAGATTTACCTATTTTTTTTTACATCATATTTTTGTTATCAATTTGTTATCGGTGTTATATACTTTAAGCTAGAAAATAATAAGTTCATCAAAGTAGATATGATAACATTTCACAACAGCTTTTCATCCAGAACTGTTTAGAATGGAGAAGATTAATTCTTTAATCTTGGAGGTAGCTTTTGTATATAAGACTGACTATGTTGCATTGACTTTTAACCTGATTCATTTTATTTTTTAATGGCGCTGACTTTTAACACTAGAGAAGTGCAGGTATGCTGTTTCCACACACGTTCCTCTGATTATCCATTCTACCAGTGGAATTAGTCTTAGAAGCATAGAACAGTCAATCTCGTGGTTCTTATTATTCTCTATCATCATCTACTCTCGTGAATGTGCGTGCACCCAGTATAATATACTCCTGCATCTGAAATCATGCTGTGATGCAACGCAAGAGATGATCATACGTATACGGCGACATATGCACCGGCATGACATAGCACCCAAAATCTGCTAGTCAAGTTGACTCAAGCTACCTATGGCGATTACCAGTGAACAGTTTATCCAATCGTATCTTTCAGCGGATTTCACTTGATACGAGCTCAAGAGAAAAGAACTATAACTTAGAAAGAAAGAAGAAAGGAGAAGAACTATAACTTGAAAAGGAAAACATAGTAATTTGAAAGGAAAATGAAAAGAAATAAGAGTACAGTCGTCCTTGGCTATATATATCTGGATAAATGACATTTTAATAATTAGTTATTAATTACATCAGTTTATAAATATATCTTTATCTTTACATAGTCATTCGTTATAAATACGTCTTCCTAGTATTTATTATCCAAAAGTTCACTTCCAGAACGTAATATAACCCGGGCCGACTGTAGATCACTCTGAGACTGGGTCTTACTTCACCACAGTGAGAAGGTGACCTATATAGTTAGTTCACCACCTAGTTGCTTGTTTGATGTGCTATATGCCCCACCCAACTGCGGGCGATTAGCTCTTGACTACGTTGAAAACACTCCGCAGGAAGATACAGACTGTCACAAGCGTGTTTACTGTACATAATATGCACAGGCCTGGGAGCGGAAATGTCTCATCCGGACTGCATATGTGTATGTGGAATAGAAGGGCTACGTACAGCAGTTAATCTCTGTTCTGGACCAATTGTTAACGTAGTCGAGAGTTGAGAGTTAGCTATAACTTTGTCTTCTACAGTGTACCGTACCTTAAGTTTTTTTTTTCTGACATTATGTCCGAAGGTGTACTTTTATTTATTTATTCAAATTCAAATTAAATATTCATTGTTTATTGTTTATATTTATATTTTAGACTAAATTAATTTAAAACATCTAAATACCTGTAATATTAAATATTAGGAGAACCTAGAGACACAAGAAGATCCCAACGTAACCCATAATGCGAAATGAGTGAGATGCGCTTCTTGACAATATAAGTCCAAGAAGCTACATGCAAAGAATCAAATTTTAATGAGTTAATTAATTTATTATCTAACCCTTCTTAACAAAAGATTTAGATAATAAATCATACCTTTGTATATTTGCAAAATGGAGGAGATGAATATGTAAGGAAGACTCCTTCGAATTGGTTTTGCGTGAATATAAATGCACTGGTGTCAAACTGCGAAACTCTTTCCATCTAGCGATGGAGAGTGCAGCATGTTCTTTAATGGAAGGATATTCACTGAAACGAGGTTAGAAGGCCGAATGGCTTTTGATTAATCGTTTTCTGGGAGCCGTAACATGACCGTACTTATTACCTAATCTTTCTCGAGGCAAAGGTTACTTAATAAACTAATGTCTATCATAAATTAATGTCCATATCATCATACCAGGCTCCTTTGCTTCTAGTTTCTGAAGCCTTTGTTCCTACGTTATGCTTACATGTTATGTCTGGATCTGGCGCAACTCTCTGTTTCTCTATCACTTATATTTACAAAACACTTGAATATTTCAGGTTAGTTTAGTATATTAGATTTCTTCCTGAATGATTTTTACATATTTTTTGATAACACAAAGAGAACAAAGTCCTCTAGGTTGATCTAGCATGCGCACCATCTTTCGAAGGAGAAATAGAAACAACATGACACACTGAGAAAGGCAGCAAAGCTAACCGCTTCCAAGAATTTTCATACTATTCTAGCGTCTGTCTTCTTCTACGAAATCTTCTTGCAGTGCGCTTAGGATCCATAATTCGGACGAGATGTGGAGAAAGAAATTGTTTTATTGTAGTATTAAAATTCAGATTCAGGGAAAGAAATTTTTTGAGATAGTTTTTTGAGAATCCGAACTATAGGAGGAATGTTTCAAAGAAACTACGCCATAACAAAAAATAGAGATAATGTTTGAAAACAACGTGTGAACTATAGAGGAATGAAGGAAATCACGAGATCTACTTTACATGTACAAAAAACTTGTTAGCATTATGAACGTAAGAAAAACTCTCTAAACATAATTGATCACGAATCAAATATAATTATTTAATATTAACCAAACCCTTCAAATTGGGAAAGTTAGTCAAACATTAACCCTTGTATATTGCCTTCTCCATCTTCTCCATCTCTGATGGAGAAAGTGAAAAGTATGCAGAGAAGTCTCTCTCGAAGATGCCACGAAGTCAAGAAAGAGTGTCGGTGGCGAGCAATAAGCTAAATAGCACATACAGAATTGGAACTCGTCCACGGGAAACTCATGGTTCAATACTTCTAATCAGAAGCTCAAACAAGACAGCTATGGAGTATGTTCCAGCAACAGAACTCTCGGCGAAGGCTTCCTCGAATCCTGTGTTCTGTTCCGTGAGATACTCCCAGCAACAGATTTCTCGGCGAAGGTTTCCTCGGATTCTGTGTTCAGTGGCTCCATGTTCTGTTCCGTGAGAACGTACTGGTGAGGTTACCTAGCTCCTCGTTGTAACTGAGTCACTGCTTAGTAATAAAACTTTTTTGTTGGCATCGATCTCAATCTCTACATTCTGACGTGGAACTAATACAAAACTATTACATCATTGCGGATGGAGTAAAGGAATAATAAAAACTACGAAAGAGACGAATCAAAATCTACTTTATCTCACGTGTAATGGAAGTGGAAATCTCATGTAAAAAATATAATTATTATTTAGCATTTAGCCTATTGTTGCAACGTAGCAACCTTGTTGACTGTGTGGTGAAGATCACCTCACAGTCAACAAGGTTATTACATGCACCTCGATTATCCCACGGGGGAGATTGAATATTAGAGCTTTATATCGACAAGTATAGATTATTTCTAAAGGCATGTCGAGAGGTTTAGGAGATGCATGTCGGGATTTTGAAAACAACTTGTTATTCTTGTCTCAGTACCTGCGGACAGTGCATAAGCCTATAAGTTCCAGGGAATGAGAGGTGCGATGTATTGAAGGCGTGAACCCGAAAGGCGAAAGAATGTAGAGTATAACCCGCATAGGTTTTCTGGGCTGCAAGGATTATTGGGAGAGACTGCACTTATGTTACTTCAATTTACAGAAAAAAATGCAACTTCTCACAAAAGTACTGCTTGTCATCTAGAATCATAGGTAGAGAAATCAAGTTAAACACGAACGTCTGGGGAACTTTTCCCCGTTTTTATCAAAACATAACAATTTGGGGAACTTTTCCGCGTTTACCGTTATCAAAAAGACATAACAATTATGCAAGAAATTCTGTACTAAGCTAATGGAGAATTTTAATATATAAGTACTAAGCTCATGGAGAAATCAGATTTTAATATAACTATTAAATGTTAAGTGCACAAAGACTTGCGAGACAGTCTAGACTTAACCCATAATTGAAACACAAGACAGATGCAATTTAGGGATCGCAGGTTTTTTCTGAATTTTCTCAAAATCTGATCCTTAAACTGAGTCTATAGTTCGCAAGGCCGTTGAAAATCCTTCAAAATGATACAAATTTTCACTCCAACATAGATATGTACACCCCGCTATGGTTGGTCGAAGATCAGAGTTGATCCACGTCTCTCAAAACTCTTAGAAAAATCAACAAATTTTAAATCTCTATAATGTCTCGACCACAAGTCCAAATGTGGTGATTTTAATTGCTTCAGAAATATTTTCTTGAAAGCTTTGGAATGAGACCAAAAACTCTTTGAACCGAGCAGTCTGCAGAGATCTACATCGGTAAAAGTACTCTGAAATGATATTCTCAAGGAAGAGCTTGACCCTTCTTTTTCTCTTCAGTCTCGAAAGCTTCCTTGAGCATGGAGGCTTGAGCTCCCAAAACCAATGTTTCAACCTCCTAAACCTTCACCCTAGCTTGACAATCTTCTGTGGGTGTGGTAACTTTTTGCTCCAAAGTACCCAAAACCCTAAGTTTGCACAGATCCAAAATGTATCCAACTCTATAAAGATTCGCAATGAAATGTTGTTTTAGATAGAGATCAAACATGGAGTCTTTGAAATATTCTCAAGAAATATGAAAATCACGTTCAAGTTACTCATCAGGAACAATATCTAGAGACACATCAGAAGATTATGTAAAATCAGTATGAAAGATTGACTTCAGAGACCTATATAAAATATCAACCGGAACCGGAACAAAAATGAAAACAATCGACATGTGGTATTGGATGTCTATTGACCAAGGAAGTCAAAAAAGACTTAAGAACTGTGAAAATCTAAAAGAACTACGGGAGAAATTTACTCTCTTCCTACAGAAATACGACTAACAACAAAAACTTAAAGAAAAAATGAAACATTTGAAACTGAAATCTGAGTATCAAGTGACAAGTGGTTTTGAAGCTATCATATCTCAAACAAATCCTATGAGTCCGCATCCGGACTGGAAAAAGAAAAAATAGAGAAGTTTCAATGTAGAGGCTTATTCACACCAGAATTAGATGAGAGACCGGAAGTAACTTCGAGATTGAATGTTGTCAAAGAAAACTTACTATCATACACACGCTTGGGAAATAGAAGAGAGACAAGAAAGCAAAGACATTGTTACGATCATCTTCCTCAATCCTTTTCTCAACAACAACACCTACTACTCTCATTGAACCAAGTACATTCCGCACACCAAGCACTACTCAGAAAATCCCACCAATCAGTCAAACAACACTTACCAACACCACAGCCAATCCATCAGTTGTTATTACCAAACTCAATCCAGTACCAATTGCAAATCCAACCAGAACGACATCACGACTCCGAATGCCCATGCCACTTTTCAAAGACAAACCACATGAGGACCCAAACTTACATATAATAGCTTTCGAGCGCTATATAACTCTAAACAAAGAAGACTCAACTGATAAAGCAGCTTTGTTTTTAGGTACATTGAAGAAATAAGCATCTGCATGATACATTCAAAGCGGAATCGATGATACCACATCTTAGGATAAAATAGAAACATTGTTTCTAAATGAATTCAAGATAGCCAAAGAGGATGCAGATGTTATATTCAAACTTGGTAACATGAAACAAGGAGAAAGACAAACATACGTGATTTGTTAACCTCTTTCCGGATAGTATCATCTCGTCTAACCACACATGTCCCGGATTGCTTTCGTATCACTTGGTTATGAAGTGCAGTATGATCTAAATACTTACATCCAGTGGAGGATAAAGGATATGTAAATGCAGATGAACTGGAAGCTGGATTATGTCAAGGTGAAAGAGCCCTTGCATTACCGAGATGGATATGCAGATGAAGAAAAATACCAGTATAAAGTACCAAGAAAAGGAGAAACAGATAGGAACAACAAAAGAAGAAGAAACAATAAAAAGAGATAAAAGAAAAGGAGAAATTCTTTACTTAAGCTTAAAAAGCTTATGAAAAACGATGAAGAACAAACAAAGAGATAAACGGCACCAAAAAGTATTATCACATATGCAATACGGGTTCTTATAAGACTCAAGATGTTATTACAATCCCAGAAACAAACAGAAGAATGTTTCAATCAACCAAATTTAATGCATCGAACACCATACGCAAGGAGGAAGAGGACAAGGTAGGAGACAAGACGGTGGACGTAGAGATCCAAATACACCGTTACGTAACGTGAAAATCATGACATGCTTCTATTGTTATAAAACAACTACACATCCGAGGTCCGCAATGTTCATTATTTACTAAAAAACAACAAGACAGACAACGGGCTGAAGAAGAAGAAGGTAGGATGATTGGAACTAATGTTGTTTATTTACAAGAGAAGGAGATACAAGAATGTAAGGTCATGACTAGAAAAATGAAAAGATTAAATTCTGAAGATGGAAACTAATCAAGACCTGACTCTCCTTCTGAAGATAGAGAAAAAGACAAGGACCGATGCGAGAAAAAAAGATCGAATTGTACTGGATGTCATGCAAGATCTTGATAACGTGCATGTACGAGAAAGAGCTCCATAAAGAGCGTATAATCCGGAGAACCTTCTACAAATGAAGAGTTCAAAATTCCTTTCAGCGGAGAGGAGACTGTCTGAGACAAAAATAATATCAATACAGACAGTTGATATTATTTTTGAACAAGAAGAAACATAATCCAAATAATCAAGATATCGTATCAACATCAATCGAAAAACATATCTGCATCGATATGACAGAAGCTACAGTTCCAACACAATTGGATAAACTTGCAAGTTGGAAGTGCATAGCAAAGCACGTGGCAGACCGTATCACGTATCATGCAACAAGAAGTGGATATAAGCATAAGAGAACTCCTTCAAGTTGCACCATACTGCATGCAAGCAGTACTAAATCATCTCATCACAATTCAGACCAAACGAGCTTCAAGCTCAAAAGAACATCTGCAACCAGAAATACAAGGCAAGACGGACGTACCTATCTCGTTACTCCACTGACCATCTTGGAATGATGAAAGACCAGTCCTTCAAATAACAATAAAGATAGTTTTGTTGAGGAATTTTTGACTTGATGGAGGATCTGATACAAATGTCTTAAGTGAAGAATTATACAAAAGACTTAAGAAAAATCAGAGGAAAATCCTTCCAGCCAAAAGAGTCAAAGGATTATCTACTATGATTGACAATTTTAAGATTGATGCTATAGCGATAAAAATGACAGATGAATAGAAGGTTGTTCCCATGATACTTTGACAACCGCGGTTAAGACAAGCCAAAATACAACAAAACTTAGCACTTAATCGAGATAAGGAGTAAGGAGAGATAATGAGAATAACATTAGATAAGCACCAAATCGTTAGTCAACAAACACAAGACTCGAATGAGACTAGCCAACATTTGTCATTTACATTAGACAGAAGGAATGAAAGACGAACTCAAACTTGAACCACTTCGGATAAAACAACCACAAACTACACTAAAGATGTCAACGGGTGAACAAGTGGTGGAGCAAATGGATCCGGATGTACAACCGAGATGGTTGTGTAATAGACCTGCAAAGGAGGACCTACAAGAACAAGTAACACAATGGACAGTAGCACCAAAACTTGCATAAAAATGCCATTTGGACTGAGTGGTGCACCACCAACTTTCCAAAGACTTATTGCAAAAACTTTTGGTCAATACGTTGACATCTTCATGGAAGCTTTCTAAGACAACTTCGTCGTATACGAAAAAGATTGTGAGCATTTGTGATAACTTCGAAAATGTTTCGAGCGATGTCGAAAACATCAACTCAGTCTCAACCTCAAAAAATGTACATTCTAGGTACCATCCGGAGTACTACTTGGTCTCATTATTTGCAAACAAGGTTTACTAGTGTATCTCAGAAAACTCATCCGGATAGTAGATCAACTTCCATCAACCAACACAAAAGAAGTCTGAAGATTCAGCGGGATGGCAAGCTACTATCGATGATTCATTTACCAATTTGCATAACTTAATCAACCAATAAATCAATTAAACAAGAATGGAGTGGAGTTGATTTGGATAAAGAAATGCGAGAAATTGTTCAAAGCAATTAAGAAGGTAGTATCACAAGCACCTATTTTTCAGATTCCTGACTGGAATAAACCTTTTCACATTCACACTGATGCATCTGGAGTAGCTGCAAGGGCAATTCTGGCACAACCAAGTATACCAAAAACAGATTTACTCATTTATTTTGCATCATAGTTTCTAAACCCGGTCGAACAAAACTACACTATCATAGAACGAGAAGCACTAGCAATGATACGCAGTAAGAAAATTTAGACACTACTTGTTAGACAACAAATTCATCTTCTTTGTTGAACGTCACGCATTAACTTATTTAGTTAATAAAGCACATATCACAAGAAGAATAGCTCGTTGGTTATTACTCCTACAAGAGTTTGACTTCACAATCATCTGTAACTCGGCAAGGTTAATGTATTAGCTGACCAACTGAGTCGAGTTGGAGCAAGATGTAAGAAAGAACAAGAGGGTGATTCATTCTCAGACGAAGAAATCTTGGTTATCACATCATCACCACTCGGACATGAATCTGGATGAGCGCATCCGCGACAATAGAGACGAGAGAAAAACAAGAAGAAAATTCTGATGAAGATCCAGAATCAAAAGATTAGCAAGAAGAAACACGCACATATCTTGAGGGAACTATACCTAGATGTTCCACTTCCAAGAAGAAGGAAGTTCATTCACAACACAAAAAATTATACACTCATTGAAGGAACCGACAAGTTGAAGACCTGATCAGGTTAACCAACGATACAAGTAATACGGATGCGGAGATAGATCTGGACGATAATCCGAAAGACAACTCAAACGATGATATCGAAGAAGATCTGGATATTCACGTGTGATCCATTCAGTTAACGGCAAGTAAGGAAACACATGGATCAGGAAGCAAGAATGCAGCAACGGTATTATAGTGCAATGAGTAATTCAAAATAAATTTATCGATAATCGACACTTGGTAGTAAGAACCACAGTCGAGAGTACAAAGACGATATGGATTACTAAGAAAAACGTGTCGAGAAAAACACTAAGTCTTTTTGAGATCCTTGACAGAGATGAAGGTGATAACGAGCAAGCTCTTAAACTTCCTTGCAAAGCAATCTCTTGTAAGAACACAAACAGTTCAAAATAATTTGAGTCAAGAGTATACGTAAGAACCAATGGAGTGAACAGGAACCAAAGATGAGATCTACGAAGCGCACGAAGACAGACACGATGTTGTGTCATGGACTGGCTCCTATCTGAAAATCTGTTTTTGATACTTACCATTATCGCTCCAAAGACACTCATAGGATTAAAAATGAGTTTTTTTTGCACAACTTCAGATCTTAACTTTCATTACATCGATGGGTAGAGCTCGTTGTCAGCTTTCCATGAGCACTTCGTCTACTTCATTTGGATGCATAGTGGAGGAGTTAAGAGACTCGAAAGATGAGAAAAGCAAGCTAGGTCCCAGCTTGCGGACTTTTTGCACAACTTCGGATCTTCACTTTCATTACATCGACGGGTAGAGCTCATTGTCAGCTTTCCATGGGCACTTCGTCTACTTCATTTGGACGCCTAGTGGAGAAGTTACGAGACTCAAAAGATGGAAAAATAAAGCTAGGCCCTAGTTTACTATTGCTGACTGGGTATTTGCGACTCCTGGCGCTATACTAAGGAAACAAGAGGTATGCTTGCTCATGATCTGAGAAAACTTGTAGTTACAACGACTGACGTAAGAGGGCAGCTTAAGGAGTTAGATTGTTCTTGCGACTTGTCGGAGGACGGTTTGGACAATTGGGAGATCCAATGCATGCGTGCAAGGTGTCATTGGATTTAGATCTGTGCAGGCTACGTGTTGGTTAAGACGGTTCGGGAAGAGACAAATCGGGGAGTGTGTTCTGGGAGAAATTGAGACGCAGGAGAGATTTTTGGAGTGCTTCAGTTACTTGTGAAGGAGGGTTGGACCGTTCAGGCCGTTCGGGAGTCCAAACTTGCTGTCCTTAGATCCATCGGGATCAGAATGCTGAGTTCTTCAGGAAATTGAAGACGATACTAAATTTCGTTAGGCGATCTGAGAGTTCTGAGTGAAATTGGCCCAAAGGGAAGCGCTTATGTCAATTTTTCATCACATACGATCTGAGATTGAGTTGTTCTTCGCGATCGGTGAGCCAAGCTCTTCATTCTTGATGCCTATGCGATCAAGGAGTCTTCATCTATGCATGAGAGAAGACCGTACGTGGATTGGATCGTTGGTTTGGGTGTGGTGAGCAAGTTTGAGCCGCAGGCAGTCGATTTATGTCAATTTTTTTGTGTCTTGCGATCAAATTTCTTTCATGATTCTGCGAGAAGAACTCCAAACGGCTTGTTTGGAGTCTCGTTGGGTTCAAGATAGCTAGATCTACCTATTAGAGGAGTCAGATATCAGATCAGACGATCAATTTGGACGGTGTGTGCGGTTTTAAGCCGTAGGGAGGAGTTTTTGAAAGTTTGATCACCTGTGACAAAAATTGATGATATCTCGGTTGTCGAGAGTCAAATTTGGGAGTTCTTGAGGTCAACTGAGTAAGGAAGGATGACCTTATCGACATCTGAAGACCGTTTGACGAAAGAAGAAAGTTCTCAGATAGACCTTTTTAGGTTCCTTCGCTACGATTTTCCTCGTTTGGAGTTCGTTACAGATCTAATTGGTTATGTACAGCTTGTGGTATCTAGCTTTAGCTACAAACTTGTACGTGGATGTTGTTTGGACTTGGGTTTTAATCGTGTGATGCTGGTCCAGCTCTTTTTGTTAGCAAAGGGATGTTTCTCTTGCTTTGAGCTACGCTTCAATAGTTTTGGGTCTGGGTTGAGATTCAGGGACTCGTTTTAAGAGGTTTTGAAGTAGATTAGAGACCGTTCTGGTCTGTTTCTCAGTTTTGTGTTTGTAGGGAGAAAGAACCGGTAGTGTATATACGTTGCGAGTTGGTGTATATTGCATTTTTGTGCTTGTTTCTCTCTTTCTTGTCTCTATTCAGCACACTGCATCTCCACAGTCAGGAACCTCGTGCTTCCTGGACATCCTTCATGCAAAATCTGACACAATAATGATGATGGAGCTTCTAGGAACTATCTCTGCTACGCGACAGGAGAGAAATCGATTGAAGACAACATGGTCATCCACATCAACCCAAGAACGAAGAAGGAGTATGATTGGGATGAAGATGACGCACATGAAGCCTAGATGAAGCAGTTCGGATCCATGTTTATGCTGAAAGTACTACAGATTGCAAGTAGTTATGATCTGAAGACATTTACATTCGAATGCGAAGACGAGAAAGTATATCTTGATGAGAAGTTGGTGGAAGAAGTGATAACCGTCGAGAAATACCAGCAGAATGACATATGAGAAATTAGTCTGAGGTCATGTCGAACCGGACTACATCAATAATTGGATCATCCTTTTGCAACATGAAGGAAAAGAAATGGTTAAGAACATCTTAGCACTACTGATTAACGAGCTATAAGAGAAAACCATCAATCATGATAGAGCGATTAAGAGTAGAGTCGAAGAAGTTACACGCTACTCCTCTCGATTAGGTGACACAAATCTTCACGAGAGCGTAGATCACTTGGATGTACAAAACAGCGAGTAACCAGGTGGGTGCGAGAAAAAAACAAGGAGAGGATCCGGATACAGTCAGCAAACTGCAACAAGAGGAGAAGTCTACTCCAGAGAAGGGAAGGAAATGAGCCAAAAAAGATACGGGAACCTCATCAAGAGCAACCCGTCACACGAAGATGAAGACCGTAATAGTGAAACATCCAACCAGAAACATTGAGTGCTTGTAAAGAGAAAGCATGAGGTAGATACATTGAAGTTGAATCATTGAAGGAGGAACCTGATCAAGAGTCGTCTGCAAGAGCAATGATACGGCAATCTAGAAATCAACGTCAACCGCAAGAAGAAGAAGAAGAGGAAGAAGAGCACGAGTATCAATCCGGATCGGAATTCCGGAAGATGACAAGGATA
The DNA here is from genome assembly GCA_036924285.1 of Asterella californica. Classification (NCBI taxonomy): domain Eukaryota; kingdom Viridiplantae; phylum Streptophyta; class Marchantiopsida; order Marchantiales; family Aytoniaceae; genus Asterella; species Asterella californica. The sequence continues at coordinate 5,045,601 of JAYKYS010000013.1, forward strand.
TCAGTTACAGCTATCATGAGGAGCAAGGAAAAAAGTTCGGAAGAAGGCTTGATAGGAGGGATTCCTACCTCCAATTATAACAAAATCAAGAGTTCTGCTAAGTGTAGAATCACCTATGCAGATTGATCATTCCACCCTTGCGGATATTCTAGAGGTCTTAAAGCTCCAAGAAGAAAATGCTTATCGAGAAGACAATCAAATTAGGAGCGAAGAAAGAAATAGATCAGCTGGAGCGACAAATACCACAACCAGCTGTTTTGAAAGTCAAGCATCCGGAAGAGAAGAAAACAACTAGATAGAAGAGACAGGACAGATGATCTAGAAAGAAGACCAGACAAAGCACCGAACGTCACTCTGAAGAAAAGATCAGTGAATTCATCTGAGGTCGAAAAGGAAAAGAAGAAGGTCAAACCGTCGACGATTCAGGTGAAGAAATATCTGACCAAAGCTCAAATCAAAGAGATTTGGAAGAAGGGTACTCAGAGAGAAAAGACACCTCAAAAAGGTGTAACTATCCTTCAGAGGACTTTACTCTAGTAACCAACACCAGAGAAGAGAAGTGAAGTGTATAAAACCACTTATACACAAATACGACCTCAAGAAGATGAGAGAAGGAAACCTTTTGGACAAAGAGCATCATCGAGCAAATGATAAATAATGAGGCTCTAAGGAGAAATACACATGCGACATTGAGACCTTGGAAGATGAGAATAAAAGAGCTAGTCGACCTTTTGAGACACATGAACATAGAAATACAAGGAGATCCAAGTAAGGATGCGGAGCTAAGCACGGCCGAAGATGAGTACCTAATCGGGATGTCTAAACAAGCTCGGCGGTCGGGAGAAATAGACAACATGTGATTAAAGACATCATGGATTAGTATGAGATGACATATGCGTTAAGAGAAGCATATATTGGAGCACCTACACGCGAGCGTATGAAAATATGATCACACGATGCGTCAACCCTAGAAGATCAAAGTGGACGCAATTTTTGACACGGAGAATGAGTTAGCTAAGCTATCAATTCTATTACTGGAAGGATTTCAAGTTTTCACATAAAATATCATATGTTGTTTAGCTACACGACTTCTACGTTCAGTTTGATGCAGGATTTGTATATGACATACTTGCATATCATTGAACAAGACGAAGCATTAAATCGATTACAAGAAGAGTTAGTTTTGATGATCGGAATGATCGCACACCTGATCAATTTGATGTGCGACACTTGAACTCTAGTCCGTTATTGTGTCAGATTTTGTGTGAAGGATGTCCAGGAAAACATGAGGTTCTTGGCTGTGGAGATGCTGTGCGCTGAAACAGAGAGAAAAATAACCATGAAAACGAATGCTACGATATATACCAACTCCAAATGTATGTACACTGCCGGTTCTTTCTCCTAAGAGCACAGAACTGAGAAACAGACCAGAGCGGTCTGTAACCTACTTCAAAAGCCCCTAAAAACAATCCATGAATCACAACCCTGACCCAAAACCACCGAAGCGTAGCTCAAAGCAAGAGAAACTTCTCTTTGCTAACAAACAGAGCCACAGCAATATCACGCGATCCAAACCCAATTCCAAACCACATCCATGTATAAGCTCTTAGCTAAAGCTAGCTACCACAAGTTGTATATAGCCAACTAGAACTCTAACAAACTCAAAAGAGTAAAACCTATAGCGAAGAAACTGAAAAAGGTCTATCTGAGAACTGCCTCCTTTCACCGAACAGACTTCAGATGTTGATAAGGTCTCCTCCGCTGACTCCGTTAACCCAAGAAACCTTCAAAGCCGACTCCCAACAGCCGAGATATCACCAATTTTCGGTCGCATGTGACCGAACCTTCAAAAACTGCTCCTTGCGGCTTAAAACCGCACACACCGCTCAAACGGATCGCTTGATCTGATATCTGTCTTCCCTGGCAGGTAGATCTAGCTATCACGAACCCAACGAGACTCCAAACAAGCCGTTTGGAGTTCCTCTTGCAAAACCACGCAAGAAATTCGTTCACAGGTTGCAAAAAACTGACGTAGATGGACTCCTTGCAGCTCAAACTCGCTCACCTCATCCAAACCAATAATCCAATCCACGTATTGTCTTCTCTTACGCGTAGATGAAGACTCCCTGGTCGCATAGGCACCAAGAACGAAGAGCTTGGCACACCGATCACGAAGAACAACCCAATTTTAGGTCATAGACGATGAAAAACTTGACGCAAGCGCTTCCCTGCGAGCCAATTTCACTCAGAACTCCTAAAACGCTCGATGAAACTTGGTAGCGTCTTCAATTTCCTATAGAACTCAGTGTTTTGATCCCGATGGATACAATGACAGCAAGTTTGGACTCCGGAACGGTCCGAACGGTCCAACTCTCCTTCACAGATAACTGAAATCTCCAAATCTCTTTCCTGCGTCTCAATTTCTCTCAGTACAGATCGTCGGATCCGTCTCTTCCCAAATCGTTTTAACATGTGCGTAGCCTTGACAGATATGAAACCAATGACACCTTGCGCGCGTGTATTGAACTTCCCAATTCTCCAAAACGTCCACCGACAGGTCGTAGGAACAAACAAGTTCCTTAAGTAGCCCCCTTGCGTCAGTCTCTGTACGTACAAAATTCTCTCAATAATAATGAAGCAGGCTCCTTGCGTCTTTGATATACTGTCTGTAGTCTCAAATACCCAATCAGCAAGTAAACTAGGGTCTAGCTTGATTTTTCCTTCTTTTGAGTCGCATAACTTCTTCACTAGACGTTCAAACGAAGTAAACAAGATGTCCATGGAAAGCTGACAACGAGCTCTACCCATCTATGTGATGAAAATGAAGATCTGAAATTGTGCTAAAAGCCCGTAAGCTAGGGTCTAGCTTGTTTTCTCCATCTTTTGAGTCTTGTAACTTCTCCACTAGGCGTCCAAACGAAGTAAACAAAGTGCCCATGGAAAGCTGACAAGGAGCTCTATCCATTGATGCGATAAAAGTGAAGATCCGAAGTTGTGCGAAAAGCCCGTAAGCTGGAGCTTAGCTTGTTTTCTCCATCTTTCGAGTCTTGTAACTTCTCCACTAGGCGTCCAAACGAAGTAGACAAAGTGCATATGGAGTGCTGACAAGGAGCTGTATCCACTGATGCGATGAAAGTGGAGATCCGAAATGGTGCTAAAAGCCCGTAAGCTGAGGCCTAGCTTGTCTTCTCATGAGTGTCTTTAGAGCGACAAGCATTGAAGTTTGAATTTCATATAGGAGCCGGTCCACGACACGACATCCATCCCCTCTGAACCTGTGCATCCTCCGGTATGCACCAGAGATACCAACCAAAGAGTGGACCGGCACGCACCTTTTCATATTGTCCTACTTCCCATCATAGTCATCCTCACCTTCAAGGTCTTCTGCATAATCCTCATCCTCAAACTGAAACTCTATCAAGATATCTGCTAGATCGACCTCCTCATCTCTCTTTTTGAAAATCTTGACACGTTTACCTGCCACTGGTACCTTCAAGCTCGTTCCATCCAACTCTTGCAGAGCGTAAGTTGCGTTGTCATGAACCTTCTTCACCACATATGGACCAAATCATTTTCTGGAAAACTTCTGGAGTGCACTATGCTGGTTGTCTAGACTGTTGTCTAGACTAACACCCAATCACATTCCTTGATTTCCTTAGGTCTCAAACGATGTCCTTGATCAAATCTGACCTTGTTCTTCAACCGTGCTTCTCGCAGCTTATCCAAAGCAGCTTGGATATCCTCAAGTCTTCTCTCTAACTACCTAATTCGAATAGCAAGAAGCTCTTCCCTAGTCAGATTGTCTTCCCAAGGTAACATACTCCATGTTAAAACATGTTCTTCAGTCGGCATGATAGGTTTCTGACCTGTGATGAGTTCCACCGGCATGTAACCTGTCACCGAGCTATGCATCGTTCGATCTGTCCATAACGCAAATGATAAGAGTCGAGGTCACTCGCGCACCCTCCCGTTGCAGGCCTTCATCAAAGCCTTCACAATGAGTGGATGACCACGTTCACTCTTGGCATTCCCTTCGAGGTTGTAAGCAGTTGTTAGCGACAACCTCACCCCACACCTTGCAAAGAATTCATGAGCCTCATGTACATCTAACTCTCTTCGATCTGCAGTGATCTTTCCCACACATCCATATCGACAAACAACCTCTTCCAAGAGAAATCTACATACCTCTTCAATTGTTTTTGTCCGAAGCGCCCTACCCTCGACTTGATTTGAAAGATTTTCTCTAGCAAGTACCAAATATCTCATCTGCCACAATCCAACCGGCATAATCACCAAGTCTACCACCCACTTGAACGGGTAAGTCGGGTGTAATCCGTCACGATGTCGGATGTTCGAATACATCGGACATGTCAAACAAGACTCCACAAAAGATACAACATCCCTGTACATGTTTTTCCACCAATACCGCTCTTTCATCTTGGTAAAAGTGACCCAAATCCCTCGACGTCCAACCCAAAGACTCTCATGGAACGCCTTGAGCAACTTCTGCTGATCTTCTTTGTTGCAAATCACTCGTAGCGGTATCTCACCTTTTTGCTTCGGTCGCTTCCAAAGAAACCCATCCTGCAACATGAAGTTGTAGGCCTTCCTTCGAACTCTCCAAAACCTCTCATCCGTCCAAGCTATCTGCTTAACTATCATACTAAGGTACCTTCCGATGTCAAGCAAATCACCATCATACAATCCTTCAACAAATAACTCATCTTCCCTTCCTGTCTGTGCAATTGAATAGAACTTTGCACCTACGTCATCAATATCTTCAACCGTCTCATCCTCCCCATCATACCGAGCTCGAGATAACATATCTGCCATCGGGTTATCCTTCCCAGCAATATGTCTAAACTCCGGGTTCAACGACTTGATCTATGCGATCCATGGTAGCATCGCAATATCAGGAGTTGAACAATTCATGATCATCCCTAACAACGGCAAGCAATCAGTTTCAACCACCACTACTGCTTCAATAAAATACTCTTTCTCAGTTTTCATAGCTGAAACAATACCCCACAGTTCTCTCTTCACTTGCGGGTAAGCACGTTGTCGAGCACTTAACACCTTCGCTCCGAACCTAACCGCAAACCTGTCTCCATCCTCATCATCCTGTCCGACTGCCCATCCAATTGCAACTGGACTTGTATCCACTGTAAGAACCACCGGCCTAGCACCCTTGTAATCACTCCTTCCCAAAACTGGAAGAGATGATAGTAAAGACTTCAGCTTCCTTACCGCATCAGTATGCTCTTCCTCCCATCTGAACTTATAACCCTTATGCAACAATCCATACAACGGATCCGCCACATGCGCATAATGAGGAATCCAAATGTGATAGAATACACAAGCATCCAAAAATCTTCTTACTTCTGTCAGCGAGTTGCAAACCTCCTTCATCCTCCCAATCGCATCCACCTTGTTCGAATCTGGCTTCCGACCAAACTATCCACACAAATGACCAACGATCAAAACCTCTCTAACCCCAAACGTAGACTTTGCACCTGACAGCGTAAGATGAACTTCCTCAAGTCGAGATAAGATCTTCTCACAATCTGTGATGTGATCGATGACGTATCGCCGATGGAGATGTCATTCAAGAACGGCATCGTCTACCGAGTCGGTAGCTCCTTTGAGTAAGGTACACATCCTAACCAACCCCAAAGTTGTCCTCATTATCGTGAAGCTTCTGCTCTCCTCCGCTAGTTGAAACTGATCATACCCTGAGTAAAGATCTCCCATTGAGTAAATTGCTCTTCCTGCAAACGCTTCAGCAAACTCATCCACAATCGATCCCACTCCAGCATTTCTGATTATTATTACGTTCACCGGTTGCATGTCTTGGATGAACCGCAGCGACCCATTCTTCTTAGGCATTGTAAACCATCTGCTCGAATACGGTACAAACGACGGCTCCAAGATCTTCATCCGCATCTTCTCCTTCAGCAACTCTACTAGTTTAGGCAAGTGAGCCCGAGGTACCAGAATTGGTCTCAGATTCCATGACACATGCGGTACCGTGAAGATAACCATCGGGGTAACAACGTACGGATCTACGCACCCAATCTCATGTGGCTCAAAGACAAATGCTTTCCCTTGTCGTGAAAGCATCTCCTTGAAGCACATCTTCTCTTCTGGTAGAAGAGATCCATCAGATCCAATCTTCAACTCTTCAAGGGTCTTCTCTGAGAACTTGTGTCATATCATTGCAAGATCTCTCAAACTCTTCTCCCTTGAAGCTCGATCCATTTGTTGGTTAGTGTCTTCCGGCAAAGGACCAGCAACTAGCTTTATCTTCTTATCCACGGTCTTGTACTTCGTCTCAACTCGAACCTCAAGTGCACGGAATGATTCGATCACAGAATAGACCTCCTTTGAATGAATCTGCACAACCTTATCCGTATCCTCCCATCCAATAGACATGATCACTCGCAAAGGATACTCCAATCCATCCTCTTCATAAACACCAAAAATCTATTCATCCCTTTCTAGCTCATCCAGCTCTTTCAACATCAACTCAACATCACGCAAATGTTTTTGTTCTTTTCTTCTCAGCTCTTCTACCTTCTTGTATATAGCAATCTCACACTCTGAAAACCTAACAAACCTTGTACAAAAAGCACTATCTCCATCAAGCGAGAATACCTTCTCTTGCGCACCATCACAATCCCGCTCTATAGTGGTACTCAACGAAAATCCTTGAACTCTTCACTCACCCTTGAAAGCGGTTTTTTCCTCAACCGATCTCGATTGCGTTCGTGATTGGACAGTACAGTCAAGAATTGTACCACTCTCGTCCCAGCTTGAATTCGGATCCTAGCATAAGCAGATCCGTCGTCTAGTACCTTTGTCTCCATCCGAGTTACTATGATGAAAGGTTGGCCTAGAATGAGCGGGTATGATGTTGCTTCCTGAACAAAGAAGTTTTGCTCGATAGCAACATCACCTACGCGTACTCTGATGTCTGGACAAGCTCCATACAAGTCTCCTCTTGTGTTGTTGGCTGCTCTTATGACCCACCCATGCTCTGTGTCGATCGACCACTTCTTCCTCTTGTACAACTCCTTCGAGATAATGTTGATCTTTGATCTATGATCGATCAGAGCAACCACCGGCTCATCCAAGTCTCCGATTCTCACCAACGTCTCCATTGTAGCTCGAGCCCAGTGACTGTGACTATAATGACTTGAGCTCTGCTTCTCATCCTCCTGTTCATCCTCAAAATGCACCTTGCGCCTTCGATCTCTTTCTTTCTCTAGAAAATAAACACTACACTTTGCAAGCTCTCTCTCCTCGTCCGCAGACATCCTAGTATCTAAGGCATGCGATAAACCAGTCTCACCCGTAATCTGTCGCTTCCGTTTGATGATATCGTTGACGACATCATGAAACTCATGCTTAGCAATGCCCAACACTTCCCTCAAGGTAAACTCCACCTTCGCATTCAGAATGCGATCTTCCAAGACTCCCTTCAAGTCTGTTAAAGCCTCGATATCCAACTGTAGCTTGTATGCAGCCGGCTTATCTTTCTCCTTCTGAGATTCCTTCACTCTCTCCTTCGATGGAGAAGGAGCATCATCCATCGGTAGATCTTGAGCTCATGCATCTCAAAGCTCTTGACGAACCTTCTCTCCTCGAGTCTGTCTCTTGGAAGAAGTTCCTTCCCCTGCATCCTCTGAATCTCGTATTCTCTTCTCTTCCAACAACGCTTCGTGTTGGTTCTTGGCTATGTAAGCATGTACCGATAGAGCTTCTATCAGATCCTCTCATCTAGTATCCTTCCGGATCTTAGCAGCAGTTTCTCAACAACGTCTCACGTGCCATCTTCCCTTTCTGTTTCATGAAGATGGCAGATGACCACAATCCACTTGGCTCAACTTGCCCGTTAAAATCTCTCTCAGCTTGATCCTCAACCCTTGTGCCATAAGTTCTAGCTTCCACCATTGCAACTGCTAGCATTGATAGGTGGTCCTCAACCAACTTCTTCATCCTTCCTCTACCAAAGTTGGTCTGAAGAAGTGCACCAGTATCTCTCAGCGCTACCTTCTCATCCTTCCAGAAGATCACTCCTTGTTGCAGAATATCAGTAAACTCCTTACAATCTATGCGCGGATGATCAGTACCATCGCATCAGATACACTGCTGGATCCAGCCTTGCTTCTCAACCGGTCTTGCTCCGCTTGTAGACTCTTTCTCTTCTAATCTTGTGAGCTTGATCTGCAGATCTCGCATTCCACGCAAAATCTCCTCAAGGTTTGAATCATTCTTCTTCGGAGATACTACATGTGCTTAAACAACTGGAACAACTGGGACAACTGGAGCAGTTGGAGCAACTGATACTACATGTCTAGCAACAGGAACCACTGGTCGGACTACAGGAACACGTGTTACACCAATAGGTGTTGGTGCCAGTCTACTAACAGGAACCTTCTCTCATCTCCGCTCCCTCTTGGTAAGTAGACCAACAGCTTCCTCAACCTTCTTCCAGCTACTGGTCAATCCATCGTCCTCCTCCCGATCTTCCAAAAGTACCTCTAACTTCTCTTGCAGCTCATCATCTACAACCCGAAGAAAGAGCTCTGTCTTGTTAGACTACAACGTTAACTTCTCCATCTTGGTTAGTCGTGAAAACTGCTTCTCAAACTCTCTGAGCAACTCAATAGCTTGTAAACCCTTCCTTGGTTGCTCAACCCACTCCAAGAATCACTTCTTGGTGACTCGATCAAACTCCTCCAAGAAATACTCATCCACCAAAGCATGAGCAAACGTCTCCCAATCCTTGTTAAAATGCTTCGTTAGTATTTTAACATGATCTCTAATCTCAAGAGTTGCAGCTAACTCAAACGTCTCAATCATCTCATCTTCTAAGACCCGGTTCAGCTCCATCTCCTTCACATAATGCCTCAGATATCTTGAGACATCTCTTCCATCAAACTGGTCAATCCTGCTAACCACCACTTGTAACGCCTTTGTTGCCAAAGCTTCTTTCTGCTCATCAGTCTGTTGCTGTCGTAAAAACATAGTGAAAGCTTGGAACATCGATGCAGTCGCCGGATCCAACTGCACCTTCGGCAACCCACCTGAACCACTAGCTCCATCTCCATCACCTTTCTCATCCTCACTCATGACTGCCAATCTCTTCTTCAAAGTTCACACACAGAAGAAATCTCCACTCCAGACCTTCACGTCGAGTTCACCACCATATCGTGTCAGATTTTGCGTGAACGATGTCCATGAAAACGTGAGGTTCCTGGCTGTGGAGATGTTGTGCGCTGAAACAGAGACAAGATAGAGAAAAACACCCATGAAAATGAATGTTGCGATATATACCAACTCCAAATATATGTACACTGCCGGTTCTTTCTCTTGAGAGCACAGAACTGAGAAATAGACCAGAGCGGTCTGTAACCTACTTCAAAAGCCCCTAAAAACAATCACTGAATCACAACCCTGACCCAAAACCACCGAAGCGTAGCTCAAAGCAAGAGAAACTTCTCTTTGCTAACAAACAGAGCCACAACAGTATCACACGATCCAAACCCAATTCCAAATCACATCCATGTATAAGCTCTTAGCTAAAGCTAGCTACCACAAGCTGTATATAGCCAACCAGAACTCTAACGAACTCAAAGGAGCAAAACCCATAGCGAAGAAATTGAAAAAGACCTATCTGAGAACTTCCTTCTTTCGCCGAACGGACTTCAGATGTCGATAGGGTCTCCTCCGCTGACTCCGTTAACCCAAGAAACCTTCAAATCCGACTCCCAACAGCCGAGATATCGCCTATTTTCAGTCGCATGTGATCGAACCTTCAAAAACTGCTCCTTGCGGCTTAAAACCGCACACACCGCTCAAACGGATCGCTTGATCTGATATCTGTCTTCCTTGGCAGGTAGATCTAGCTATCACGAACCCAACGAGACTCCAAACAAGCCGTTTGGAGTTCCCTTTGCAAAACCACGCAAGAAATTTGTTCGCAGGTTGCAAAAAACTGACGTGAATGGATTCCCTACGTCTCAAACTCGCTCACCTCATCCAAACCAACAATCCAATCCACATATTGTCATCTCTAATGCGTAGATGAAGACTCCTTGGTCGCGTAGGCACCAAGACCGAAGAGCTTGGCACACCGATTGCGAAGAACAACCCAATTTTAGATCGCAGACGATGAAAAATCTGACGCAAGCGCTTCCCTGCGAGCCAATTTCACTCAGAACTCCTAAACCGCCCGATGAAACTCGGTATCGTCTTCAATTTCTTGTAGAACTCAGTGTTCTGATCCCGATGGATCCAAGGACAGCAAGTTTGGACTCCGAAACAGTCCGAAAGGTGCAACTCTCCTTCACAGGTAACTGAAATCTCCAATCTCTTTCCTGCGTCTCAATTTCTCTCAGTACAGATCACCAGATCCGTCTCTTCCCAAACCATCTTAACATGTGCGTAGCGTGCATAGATATAAACCCAATGACACCTTGCGCGCGTGTATTGGACTTCTCAATTCTCCAAAACGTCCACCGACAGGTCGCAAGAACAAGCAAGCCCCTTAAGCAGACCCCTTGTGTCAGTCTCGGTACGTACAAAGTTCTCTCAATAATAATGAAGCAGGCTCCTTGCGTTTTTGATATGCCGTCTGTAGTCTCAAATACCCAGTCAGCAAGTAAACTAGGGTCTAGCTTGATTTTTCCTTCTTTCGAGTCGCGTAACTTCTTCACTAGATGTTCAAACGAAGTAAACAAGATGCCCATGGAAAGCTGACAACGAGCTCTACCCATCTATGTGATGAAAATGAAGATCTGAAATTGTGCTAAAAGCCTGTAAGTTGGAGCCTAGCTTGTTTTCTCCATCTTTCGAGTCTTATAACTTCTCCACTATGCGTCCAAACGAAGTAGACAAAGTGCCCACGGAAAGCTGACAAGGAGCTCTATCCATTGATGCGATAAAAGCGAAGATCTGAAGTTGTGCGAAAAGCCCGTAAGCTGGGGCTTAGCTTGTTTTCTCCATCTTTCGAGTCTTGTAACTTCTCCACTAGGCATCCAAACGAAGTGCATAGGAGTGCTGACAAGGAGCTCTATCCACTGATGCGATGAAAATGGAGATCCGAAATGATGCTAAAAGCCCGTAAGCTGGGGCCTAGCTTGTCTTCTCATGAGTGTCTTTGGAGCGACAAGCATCGAAGTTTGAATTTCATTAGGAGCCGGTCCACGACACGACATCGTGCGTTGTATGAGTTGATGGATTTAATGGATCCAAAGAGAGATGAGGAGGATGAGTTACGAGATATCGTTCAAAAAATAACCCAAAGATAGAGAGATAGAGATGATGTTGAAGCCGGACCTTCTGAACGACCCAAACTTCCTAAGGATCGAGACAAGTTGGTAAATAAGGAGACGGATGATTGAAGATATTCATCAAGTAGAAAAAAAAAATGTTATCTTAGTCTTGACCTACGAATTTTAGAGATAAATCTAGAGGTACATAAAACCACTCCAAATTACAAAGGAAGAGAGACTTTGTATTTTTGAATTGTTTTAGGTATAGCACCGGAGGTCCGAGTAACAATGGCATTGCACCTTGAGACATAAAAACCATGTATATTTTTAAGTGACGTTTGAATAGAAAATTTTAAGACAATAGGAAATAATAGTTTTATTGTCACAGTGGTTACATAAGCAGAATTCTTGATGATTGATTGTGAATTTTCAATGACAATAATAATATAAGAAAAGCTTATACGTAAAAATTAATTCATCAAGTCGATGATAAAACACATGCTCGTTCTAGTAGTCCATATGCACTAGTTACCAACAACCACTTCTAGGAAGATCTAGAAGGTGAGGACAAAGCGTTAGTGTTATTAATCATTATAGCTAAACAATTAGACTTATCTCATAAGGACTTAGGATTTCTGAGAGTAAGACCTGCTACATGTAAACCTTGAAGCTTTTATGCTTTTAAAGATTTAAAGATCCACTTGTAACAAAGATGAGATTGCACTTGGAAAAGCAAAAGATTATGAGATATAGGCTTGTAGGACACAAAACATTTTCTTTGTACGTCATTTCATATTTTTGAGGTTTTATTATTAAGGATTGTTATTATAATATAAATATTATTTTCAGAATATTAAAATTTTATTATTAAATTATACAAATTTTAACTTTGAAATAAATGTACTAATCGTGAAATTACTAAATATTTTTAAAACATTCTTTTAGTGCTGAATATTTAAATGTCACTATATTCGTTTACTGCATGAGCAGAAAAAATAAAAATAATATTTCATAAAGAATAATCACTTGTTGCAACTATAAACTACCAGTCAAATTATTGTTTAATCGATGGAAGAACAGGAGAAATTTTTGAACAACCTATTACTATAGGAAAAGCTTATATGTTAAAATTAATTCATCAAGTCGATGATAAAATTCATGCGAACAATTTGAAATGAGAATACATAAACAATTGCTGGTCATAGAAACGGAAAGGGCACGATATTTGGCCAGCGCTAAGCGCGTAGCGCATAATCTGGCAGCCATAATTATGAAAATAGTTATGACGGCGGCGACTCAAATATGACAAATGATATTCATTATTTCTATGATTGGAAAGATTTTTCACTTTCAATGATTCTTTGTTGATTTTGAACTTTTTATATCTTGTCTTTTATCTCTTGTTCCAACAGAAGCTCATCTAAATAAAGTTTTTTTTTATCTTTCATTACATTCCAACTTTATTTAATAACTGTTTATGTTTTAGGAACTATATTACGCCACATGATTTTATAAAAATGCTTGATTGTACCTGCAAGGATATAAACGTTTTATATCAAAGGACCCGTAATCTCCGATTTTTCATGAAGGTTCAACTACATGTGGTTTTTCATCCCTTATTAAGTAAAGAGGTCTGGAAATTTATGTAAAAATGTTGAAGGATCAAATCCAATAGATACGCGGTAAGAAAGCTTGCAAACAATTCATGATCATTTACTTAGTTCAGCTAAAGTTCTTCGCTTTTCATCTTTGAATTGTCATGTGAAGAATTTAAATCTGATTCGGCCAATATGCATGGCACTGCAACTTGGAGTTATCACAAGAACTAAAGAAAAGGACAAGAGTGGACAACGGAAGGAAAATATTTGGATGTGATTTTAGCACAGACAGGTTTAGGCGTTGTTCAAACTTAGTTGTACTTTATCAAGGTTAAGTAAACTCTTGTCCAGAATTGTTAGTGAAAGTTTTGCAAGGGTTAAGTTTGGAATATAAACTAACCTCGTGAGAAAAGCAAAGTTCATATTTAGATGTGAAGTGTTAGGCTCATGCTGGTAGTGGTAGAGATAACATGTGTGTAAAGATGAGGAGCACGTAACCTTTTACTTGATAAGCTGCATCCAAGGTAATCTAGATTTGGGGTTAAGCTTCACCTTAAGTAAACTAAGCCTAAGGTTAAGAACTAAAGCTTTGCTACATTGAGCCAATATCTTTAAAATAGAGATGTTCATAATGTGGAAAACTGCAAACACCATGACGTAGTGCTTGTTTCATAACGTTGTATATGACTTCAACCGATTAAAATGTATATCTACAAAGATAATATGTAATTCTTAAGTTACATAATATTTGTGTTTGGAAATGGGCAAAATTTAGAGAAAAATCTGGATTAAGGATGCTAGTATGTAGATTTAGTGCTTTTGTAAATAAGTTTGTTTTGAAGAAGATACTCAACTTTGAGCAGTGAAGGGTGGAAGAACTACACTTCCTTTCTGCATGCTGTCGTGTCGTGGATCGACTTTTGTATGAAAATTAAATTTTTAGGTTGTGCATTATTGCTCTAGAGACGCTTATAAGATCTAAATTGAGTTTTTTACACAACTTTGGAATCTCTACTCTCACCGCATCAAGTGATAAAGTTCATTGTAAATTTCTCATGGGTAATTCATTTGCTTCATTTGGACATTTAATAACAAAGTTATGAGATTCTAAAGATGAGAAAAATAAACTAGATCCTAGTTTGTAAATGTCGACTGATAGTTGCGGTTATCGACATTATACTAAGAACGCAAGAGACATGCTTGATCATAATCCAAGTTGACTGAAAGTAAGATGAATTATGATAAAGAGGCAGCTTAAGAGGTTCGCTTACACTTACGATTTGTGGATGTATGTTTTGGAGAATTGGTTTGGTAAGGAGAAGAGGCAAGAGGAGGGAGATCCAACACATGTGCGCGAAGATGTCAATGGATCCATATCTGAGCCGACATGCACAAGTGAAAATGGTTCATTAAGAAGTGGATCGGATTGGGAGTTTGGGGAGAATTGAGACACAAAGAGAGAGAGGAAAGGAGCACTTCAGTTTCCTACGAACGATACTTAGACCATTCATATTATTTTGGAGTCCAAACTTGCTATCCTTGGATCCATCAAGATTAAAACACCTATGATGAAAGTTGAAGATGATATGAGGTTTCAGCAGACGATTTGAGAGTAATGAGAGAGATTAACTCGCAAGGAAACATTTTTATTAATTTCATTCGCTTGTTATCTAAAGATGGTTTTGCGGTCGATGGATCAAGCTCTTTGTTCTTGGAGCCAACGGAATCAAAGAGTCTTCATCTACGCATAAGAAAAGACTATACATGGACTAGATTGGTGTGTTGTGTGTGACAAGTGAAGATGACCGTAGGAGATATGACTTATTTGAGAGGTGACACATGTATCCTCATGAGATGCTCTTAATCACTATAGAAGTTGAGTCTGCAAGGACAGGATGGGGACTCTGGAAGAGATGTCATTAGGATACAAGATTTTTACCGAAAATATAGAGTTGTAGTATGATGCTAAGATCTCTTTCGTTCGGATTATACAACAACATGTTATCAATACGAAAATTGTCTATGGATGAGAATAAAACTATATTATTTTTGTTAACTCCCAGTCGAATGTACATGAATCATGTTGTAACTCTGATGCTATAGAATGTAATTCATATCGATAGTCGGAGCTGACATCTGTTTGTAAGTTCTCCGTATTGTAGCAGGTTTGCTTCTTCATCTGTGTTGTAAACTAATTCTTCTAGTTGTAATGAGTTAACTTTGATAATTTTACATTCTGGTTCTTCATCTGACCAAGTCGATCAGTTCTCTTCCATTCACTCGCTTGATTATCCTAGTGTCTCTCCTTCTTTTGTGTTGCAAATGACCCACTCTAGGTCCGTCGTTTAAAGATGATGGTTACAACTTGCGTTGTTGTCTTTTCTAGCATGATCACCAAAATATTACCGTGATTCACACCCAATACGTCATAGTGTAAGAAGATCCGATCATTCATAAAACATAATACACAAGTTTCTCCCAAAATTATAAATCCTCATTATACAAAATCTCTTATACACTTGATTGATCGATCGAAGAATACAATCCTCGGAGACAAGACTCTTATATATCAATCGTTAATTAACACGCGGTTAGATCGTGATACCAAGATCAAGAACCTCCTAACTGTCTAACGGCCGGATGTAACCCCAATCGTAAAAATAGCAATCTGGAATAATCCGTATCTGGTTATAACTTCCGGATTTACAAACACGTATCTAGACAATCCTTCCACATATATCCGGACTAACTTTCATAAATATCCGTAATATACTTCTGGACGATATCTCTAGATTCTCCTCTAAAATTCATAGGTGAGGATTAAGATAACAACCCCATAAGAAATATTGGATGCAGTGCATAACGCATATGTACAGACTGCTGTCTTGTCTTAATAAATTTTTCTCTAGAGACTTTAATTTATCATCTAACCCTAAACACCTAAACCCTAACCCTTCTCGCAGAAAAAGGTTAAGTGATAAATAAAAATTTTTGCATATTCCTCTCTTCCATACTTGGAAGAGATGAAAAATATGCAAAGAAGTACACATAATGACATTCCACAAGTTTTCAGTCCTAAATTTCACTCAATTCACCTCGAGGAGGGACTAAGAGATCAATCCCTCATGTGGCTTATGTTATACATAAACCACTCTTTCTAGTACTTTTTTTTTACTATGTCGATCGGTAATACTTTTCAAGCTGTGCAATTGCATTCCAAAAAGAGAAAACAAGCTTGGTAAGAAATTATCATGGAGAAAAGTTATCAAAATAATGTAAACCTTCAAAGAGAAGAACAACGTAACATGAGCATGGAAAAGTTGGTTGGTTCAGCTAAGGGTACTACGCATTAGCTAACATGCAGTTAAGATAAATAAAACATATGAGAAAGAACAAAAATGTTAAGAGAGTTCCTTCTCACATCTATACGTATCGTATGTGTCATACATCTGAGACGACACATATGGATATCTTGCTGTTATTACTTTAGTGTCAATTCTATTCGAGCACTTAAGTATTCACTCAGTACACTGAGAGAAAGCAGAGAAGAAAAAACCCGATGAATGAAAAATTTACATAGAACAGGTATTGTGAGCGAAATGATTCCAGAAACCTACACCTATGTACTGTAATTTACAGTATGATTCAAGGAAATATTTTATATATTAAATTCTAACCGTCATAGTGAGTGAAAGTTAATTGGATTAGTTCAACTGAGACAAAAATGAAAAGAGTCTTCATTTGACAGTATTCATGTTTATCATGAATACTGACATTCTGCATTTTATGTTGATTCATCATGCACCCTTGTGTGCGAATCGAGTTGACGCTACGGTACCCGCATCAGATCTAAGGTTCTCTAGACGGTGAGAATTACAGCTACTATTTAGGTTAATGAGTTCACCCACATCAGAATCACAGCATGTGTATCTTCTTTTCTCAAGAATAAGTATGCTTTCGTCCATGACACGTATAAACGAATACACGTAAACTCTCACAACATACTCAGAAAAGCGACGGATATAATTAAGAACATCATATTGTCATAAGATGCAATTTAACTCAAGCAGAGATAGGTCAATAATATGTGAAAAAAAAGTAAGTGTGATTATGAATATGCATGCAAGTTAAGTGTCAACATCTTGCTCCGATCATCCACACTGGATCGTTCAAGGTATATCAAAGTCTTAATATGATGCGAATGACTTGTACTTTAGATTTTTGGGTTGGTGACTTCACCATGATAAGGATAACCATACTCGTTTTTCTCAGACTCCATAACTACCATGCTTTCAGTCCACTACGTGTATTAGTAAATGGACGTTGATCGTCAGCGCATATATTCAAACATTCAACAAAGACCATCGGTAACTCCAGACTTCCGATAGTACGCATTCACAACCTCAAGCGGGGATGATGAATATGCATGCAACATGAACTTTCTGGGAGCTTTTTTTCTTCTTTTGTTAACAAGGAATTATATAAATGTTAAATAAAATATATATATTAAGTAGATATAAATAATTAAAAAGTTCCATAGATATTATTTGTTAATCTATGTCTACAAACACGAGGAGAGCAGGAAAAAACCAATAAGGCTATGTGGATTGTCGCACTTCAGGAGGTACAAGTGCGGGTACTGTACTCAGTAATTAACAATTTAATCATACATTTGATTTAATACTTAACCCTTCCGGCCAGAAGGGTTAGGTATTAAATTAAACGGCATGCTCCCTCTTCCGAACTCTGAAGAGGGTGAATATGCATGCCTGCTGACTTTTTCATTAATTATTGACTTTGATGATTTCTAATTATAGAAGTCATCAAATCCGCATGGTCCGTATGGACTGAGTTACCCAAGATGACATAGTCCTTTTACATATTGGTGAGGTCTAGCCCACGTTTAAGAGACCGAAGACTTGATTACCGTTGGTGGATTAAAGACTCCTAGGTTACCCTTGGCACCTGGGTCATAAAATCTGTAAGTGAAGGATGTGAGACTTTGACTCTTCACAGTATAAAGACAAATGCATTATCGAATGAAAACATATAAAATTTTAGTCATCTGTTTATTACCTAACCCTTCCAAATAGAAAGGTTTGGTAATAAACTGAGCATGTATTAAAAACCTCTTCCATCTGAAGATGGAAGAAGGTGAATATGCATGCTTTGAATATGGAGAAGAAGAATAAATAATAGAGTTTTTATAAGAAAATACATCATAAAGAATAAATAATAGAGTTGATTCGACAGTGAGTGCATGAGGTTGGTTGGCTGGGCGAGCTGCCTAACAAACATGAGGTTCCCTGACGTTTCACCGAAACGTAGTACGACACGAGTGTCTACAAAAAATGTTATATTGATTAAAAAGAGTTATATATTTATATATGATACTCGAAACACGTATTATACATCAACGTCAAACATCCTTGTTGCCTCTTGTTGTTGACTTTTCCTCCACTCATTATGTTTCTTTTTGTGAGGCTGCTTATTCACCCATGTACACTCTGAGTGTACATGGGTGTTTAATATATATCCTAACCCTTCCCGACGGGAAGGGTTAGGATATATATTAAATGCCTCTGTAAAACGACGCTATTTGACAATTTCACTCCCGGACTTATACTTCCAGCAAGGCCACAGCTAGCTCTTCACTTATGGGTTCTGTCTGGGTCGATTCGCTACTCCCGGAGAGGATAACATTTAACGTTTATAAATGATTTTGATTTTTTATTATAGCTTACTATAACTTATTTTTATAACACTTATACGTTTTCTGATAAGAGAAAACGAAATTCACTGTACAAGGTCGTTTGGGATGCGTATTGTCTCCGGGTGTCGTAGAGTCCTAGAGAAAGGACACACAAGAGACAAGGAAAGGCCGCGAAATCGAAGAAGGCTTTCAACACTACGGGAGAACTGCGTAGACTTCGTAACGAATGTTGAAGCAGGAGGATTCAGCTCCCAGTAGACTCCTTGTGTTCCGGCGGAGACATCACTGTAGCCATACTGCCAACGAGCTAACGGCCCCATCCGCCCGTAGCCGGGGCGGCGTGCGTCGAACCTTCGTGCCGGGAGGGTTCAGTCCGAGCAAAGGGTAGTAACGTCCGGCTTCAGAAAGCCCTACGACGAAAGAGCCCTAAACAATGGCGTCGCGGCCTTAACCCGTTTCTTATTTGACAAGCAAGCTGTAGGGACGTCGTATTATCAGATCATCTTGATCTTGACCTTGGACTTTTAGAGGAGTTGATAATACACGGAGTCCGTTCTGTTTCTTCCTCAAGTTTATCAGTAAGTTAGACGAAGTATGATAGAAATTCAGAGTATCTTTAGTGTAGCACGCGTAATAATTTCACCATGGTGAAGAAGACTTGTTCTTTCTTTGTCTTAACCGACCAACTGTACAGTACAGTTGAAGAGTAAGAAAAATGAGTCCCTCTCTTGCAGACTGACGTTTAAATCGGTGCACTTCCTCCGAGAAAAAAACAGAGGAAGTTAAACTGTATGCTACCAAGTGCACTTCCGGGAAAAAATGAGATAAAAATGGACTAAAATCTCGAGACGTCATTTGCAGCAGTAGGGTTTTTTTCTGTCTTGGAAACAGTTATTTTTTAGTTAGTGTGAATTTTTTCATGTCTCCGCGAACGCTGTTTTTCTCATGTCTCCGTGAACGTCGTGTTTAAAATTAGAAGAGGACTACCTATTCTTCGAACCTCCATACACACTAAGAAGTTTAGTGAATACAAATTTATCTGTAGAACATGGTGGCGTCTTGGTACAGACTAGGTATGGAAATTCTATCAACGTGAGCTCGAATCTCACTGTCATACAAAATAGATCTTGGCTCTCTCAGGAAAATAGATGTGAAGTTAACTGAAACCAAGAGACTGAAGTTAAATATAAAAATAAACAGTGAAGAGTCAGAGGATCTATGATGTAAGGTGTAACACTTGAAATGAATACTAAAGAGTTAGAGGGGTGTCTTTGTAATTTCCTTGTTCGTACAGCACACAAGGACGAACAAACGATTCGTCAAGACGGGGAAAATAATTCAAATTAAAAAAAGAAACAGTTCAATACAACGATCGAATAGAAAAGAGGTGACAATGCAAGGAAGTCATACACAAGTCAGTAAATGTCATTAAACAGTAATCTGAAGTCTCATTTTCTTCCATTTCGACAAATACAATTTATAAATGACGTCGGATAACTAGAGACAAAGTCATTCCCTTTCACGTTAATGAAATGCTACGTCAGTAAATGTCATTAAACAGTAATCTGAAGTCTCATTTTCCTGCATTTCGACAAATACAATTTATAAATGGCGTCGGATAACTAGAGACAAAGTCATTCCCTTTCACGTTAATATAACGTAATACGTCCCAACACCTGGAAGTTGACACTACAGCTGTCCCAGAAGTTGGGGAAGCCTGACACAGAGTCGTGAACTTGTCTGAGTTCAAATAATCCAAAAAATGGCCAGCGAGCATTTAGCTGGTTTGTAGCACCATCCGTATTGTCACCTAAGCAAAGTTATTATCATGCTAACATAATAAATTAAATAATTATTTACACATATCGAGAATAGGGTTTGTTATTTTACTTGGATATTGTTATGCATGTTTGGGTCTAGGTTCTCTTCCAGTGAACTAAATAGATATTTTGATTATTTTATCAGAAATGAAAAAGTATGGTGGATAATTCAAGTTTAAGTTTAAAAATAAAATTCTAATAGTTAACATTCACGTATTTATTCATGAGACAGGATTTCTTTCTCTGTTGTGTTTATGGGTTTACTTGTAACACATGTCTAAAAGCACAGTCTGAACTAATCATTACTATTGACATTTTTCTATGTTTGGTAAGATAATTCAACTAGAAGGGGCCAAGATCATACATCTTGACATCTTTGATTGACGTATTAAATAAAATATACCGATTGCAGACACCTTTGACTTTTGAGACTTTCTACTCTGTTGGAACTCTTTTCTATCTTGATCAGACTATCAAAGAAAAAAGTAAGTTCACACATTTAGAAAAATAATTTCTCAATAATCTGCTGAAACCTCTCTTCGCAAATCAAGAATTTCAATTTTATTTTATTTTTTGTTTTTGTCTTTTTCTTCGTTTCCGAGCCAAAGCTAAGGTTACATACATATTCGTGAGACAGTATATTCACCAAATTGTACACTTAGACAGTGTACATGGGGTATAATTTAGAATTAAATTTTTTTTAGAAAAGTTTGCTCTAAATAATATCTCAATGATTGAATTGATCCGTAAACAAGATTTCATTTATAGTTCGAGAGGTTTCAGGTAGGCTAACTGTGCTTATGGGTTCATCTGGTTCTTAGAAGCCATATGTCTCATTTTTTATTTAGTATTTTAAATTTAGCATATTATATTTAGACAGTTAAATTCTAACACAGTTTGTCGTTTGACTCGGACTTGTCGTTTGACTTGGACTTCACAAAACCGGACGAGGATTCATGACTGCACCCCAGTATATTTAAAGCATCCCCGCTTCCTTCACTACACCCAGTAAAACACAAGTATATTTAAATTGTAGCTCTCGGCTTCCTTCACTGTACAAGTCCGTGGGGAAGGATATTCGCACGTAGCAGGGGCGATGTGGATTCTAGTCTTCAAGTTAGGTTGCAGCAAGCCTCATGCGAGTAAGAGGTCTAAACAATGGTGTAGTGTGTCTAATGTGTCTTTTTTAAATAATAAATAAATAAGTATAATAAGAAATATAATAAACGTAAGTCTAAACCATGACGCTATGGGTTTAAGATCTTTATTATTTAATAAGAAGATAAATTCAAAGAGTCCAATAAGAAAATATAATATACTTGGTGTCGTGGGTTTAACGTGTTTTTTGCTTAATTAAAAACAAAGAAAATCCAGCAAGAGAATATAGTAAACGTGTCAAACCTGGACGTTAGGAGCGATATTTGGTTTCTAAAAATGTAAAATAACTTTTGAAACCAAAAGGTAAAATAACCCCCTAATATACGTCTAATTTTCCAAGACGTTAACTCTACTCATATTAATTGCCATGCCTTGCATGAAATTAATAACATGTTGTTATTTTTCACTTTATTGGACGATCAGGAATCATGTAGACTCGCACAAAACCAATTCATGTGAGTAGAATTAACTCTGCGTCTGGAAACTTGCCACACTTCTAGATTTATGCAAAGTAGCAATCCCTCTATAGCTACAGGGTGCCATGATGCTACTCTTTCACGCTTTCACTTATCCTGCCAGTGAGCAGACTGTATGCAAAGTAAAAGATGAGCAGTATCCAAGCAATACTGGTATTGACGATGTTTTACCAACCAACCTGGTCATATACCTGTTGATTCCATATGCATGCTCGCGAATGATCGCTTACACTTGAGAGTCGATTCTTGCCTGCTGCAAAAACTGATCGCGAGGGTCTCTGTTTTAAAGACTTGAAGCGTGACCAGCGGTGGTAGATCACTGTCATACACACTTAGTCGTTTCTGATCTTGTTGTATTGCCTCTCTTCCTATTCTATTACTTGTCTGCTATTCTTATCAGAATATACTATTTTGAAGTCGAGGATAAATTATACATGAGAAACAACAGAAGTAGCCACGACTGACAAGTACGTAGACGAGGTATTTGACTTCGTCGTTATCAAGCGTCGGGTAAGAACGTGTATCGAATGGAGATGTCAGCTGAAGCTGTCAAGACATCAACTTGTGTCGTTTGCGTCTCCGCTTATGTACTCAAGTGGGTATCATGTTTTTCTCCGTCAAAGTTCGGACTTGCACTTCTTGGGCTCTTACGATGAAAGTGAGTTGAATGTGTCTGGAGCACGTCACGGATGGGCGAACTAGAGTACTACTAGACCTCGACCTCGCTTTGAACTACTCTTCTGTAGGCTCTGGTTCTGCTTTCTGCTTTCTGCATGACGCATTGTCCATAGCTGGCAGATTCTCCTCCGATTCCGTGAGCTAGTGGTGATCGAAATACAGGTCCCAAGCTCATCAATCACGTCGAGAGTCATGCACCTTCTGGATCCATTCGCTGTCCCATATCATCTGTACTGTGTGAACAGATGATCAGCAGGTCTCCTCGTATAGATCAAACTTTTCAGCTCAGGAATTTGGAGCATCTTCTCCTCGTACTTAGGGACCGCGCGCACTCAGATCGATATCTCCCCTCCCCTCCCCCCCACACAACCACGCGCCAGGAGAGGCCGTGGAAACAAGATCTCTGCCGAGTCGTTGAAGGTATTTTCTCAAGCGGTTGGATTCCGTTGGAAACAGCAGAGACATCAGCGGGAAGCACTTTGATCTTGTCAATCAGCTGAGGCACTACAAGACAGTTTCCGAGTCTTAGCTCTCCCGCTTTCGAACGAGCATGCGGCTTAGGGATTCTTTTCCGGAGAGACTAGGTCGGTAAACTAGGCCGAGTCTCTCTGTAAAGGGGAAGTTACACACACTACACTTTCCTACGTCCTTTTCTACTCGTATCAGATTCTACAGGAAGAAAAGAGAGGAAAAGAGTGTCTTCGTGATTTACGACAAGAGATGGAGTGGTTTATCAAACGAGCTTTCTTATATCACTGACATGTACATTACCAGCATCGAGCATACAACTCCCGTGGGAAGTTGTTGGAATTCCACGGGAAAGGAGTGTAGAAAGTCTGCTTAAACCACTACTAGTGGTATAAAAGGTTTGACTTCGCACGCGGTGGACATTTTTCACTGTAGTTTTTTTTCTCATTTCAGTCATAGTGCGGGAGACCAAGATCCCAGTTGAGCTCCCTGTCTCAAAAGAGCTCGCTGGGTCATGGTAACGTGAGGGATAAGTGATTATAACAAAATATGTTGGGTAGTAGAACATTTCAAAATTCAAAATTTAGAATATTTTATTTCTGTAGTTCTCACTGATCAGGGATTCACTTGATAATTTTGAAGCCGTCCGTATTCCTCCTGGCTCATTTTGTAGTCTTTTCTTTTCTGCTCATTTCGCTACCAAGATCACAAAGTTTCATCACGTACTGCAATGATGACTACGTTGCGTAAATCTCTCAGGGACCCCGTCCGTGCCAAACTTACTTAGCAAAATTTAAAAATGATTAGCGGTGGAGATCCTCACCGCTAATATAGCGATAGTTGTGGTTTAAGAAGAGAAGAGAGCGCATGTAGAGAGAAGCAAAGAGAACAGGATAAAGAGAAAAAGAGACTGAGCAAAAGAACCCTACAGTGGTGTAACAGATTAGCAAACTAATGCAGCCTCATTAAGGGCCAAGCGGTGTCAGACAACTCTTCATTAAGGACCAAGCGAGTGACGGAGAGCTGCCCGCGAAGTGCAAGGAGAACTGCCCACTATTTCTTAAACACAGAAGGAGGGGGCAGCCGCAAGCCGCAGCGTCAGAATAAATTTCACGAGGATTGAACCCAAGACCTGTCCTGCCTACACCCGAGTTACCACCACCACGCCACCGCGAGATGATGTTTAATTATTCTCCCACGCATTAATAAATAATTTGACTTGACCTCCACATCTTCTGTCTTAATTTTTCTCTTGCTTACCCGGATTCGTGCGACAGGCAGCTCTCCGTCACACGCTTGATAATTAATTAAGACTGCATTAGTTTGATAATTTGTGACATCACTGCAGAGTTCGAGCGAAAGGTTCTAGAAGCACGATAGAGGAGAGAGAAAAGAGAGAAGAAAAAACTGCTCCTTTCTTCTCCTTTCTACGACCCTAAGGCTAGTCTTTGACCGACTGTTCACTTTTGCTTGCATTCACCAATACTGTTATATACTACTGATTCTCAACAGTGGATAGTGATTCACGTCTATCGACTCAGCTAAATGGACAAGGAGCTATGATGGACTAAGAGGATGACAAAAAGGATAATGAGGTTTGGGTTTTAGTACGCGATTCAGTAACTATTGTGTTAGATTATATACAGAAGAAGGCTCCGAGACAAAGTGAAAAGGAAACAGGCTCTTCCGAGGAAAGTATAAGTCGGGAGAAGTATGAGTCGTCAGTGAGTCGTCATGTTGTCAAAAGTGCCAGCTGTTGGACCGCAGTCATAAGCAGTGTCAATATACACGCGCGTGCTTTCTCCTGTCGGGAAGAGGAAGAGCACCTTCTCGAACCTCCTGAAAAGAGAAAAGAGGATCACTTGCTCAGACCAGCGCGCGGGTAGATTTCGCAGGAGTTTCGGTAATTTTCCGTTTGTTTTTTATCTAACTCGGCTATTTATAACTTGACCCGAAAAGTTCCGGGGGATAAAACATTTTTACCGTTAATATCCGTGAATCAAAATTTCTGATCATCTGTTCTCCGGAACTTAAATTTTGAACCGGCGTTAATTCCTGATTTTTAAACAAGACGACAACATATTTCCGGTGTTTGTAAAATTAAACCGGAAGTCCAGTATTTTCTAGGTAATTATGATATTCGGGTTTTTCTTTCTATAAGTTGTAACGATGTTTTAGCGGGCTCTTTCTGCAAACTTTCATCACTCCCAGCAGGGATTGAACCTGATACCTCTCCAGTAGAGGCTGAGAGAATAATCCCTCCTATAATACACACATTTTCTAATGTGTGTTTTCTAGAAGGGCAAATAATAACGAATAAAAATGAAACCAATAAATAAATAATGAATAAAAATTAACACATCAGTCAAAAGTTTATTGGTAAAAAAAATCAAAAGCTGATAAGTAGGAAAAATAACAAAATAAGCAACATTATTACAAACACACAAACATAGAAAACATAATGGACATTATTCTTTCACCTTCTAATTGTTACTTGAATCAATATTTAGAGAGCTTGAGGAAGGTAAATCAGAAGAAGTCTCGGAAGGCAAAGCCGAAGAATGATCTGCAATGGAAGAAAGAGTGACGGCTGAAGACGGCAAGTGGACATCTGGATTAGCATATAAGAACATGTACTTGGTAAAGCTCTTCCACAATCTCTCAAACCCATAGCTGTTCCTGGTATCTCTGCAGGGTTAAAAACTTTTAAAGCACAGAATAAAGAGTTGTCTTCAAATCGATCCTCCAAGGCTTTACATGCAGCATTGGCAAAACTTTTTTGAAATAAGATAGCTCTTTCCAGATCTTTGCATGGCCGATCTCTAGTGAGCATTACTGAATAGAAATGACAACCTCAAATTTCAGACTGCAAACGCTTAAGAAATCCTCCCGGAGGACCAAAGTCAGGCAAGATGTGATACCCTGTGTCTTCATTGAACTGAGAAGCATTCAAGTCACAACTCTCCATAAGAAAGTTTAATTTAATCTCAGTGATATTGGATGTTACGATAGAACCCACAATCGAGACTCAACATATCTATGTTGAAAGATTTTACTTAGAGATGCTAATGATTTTAAAATATCGGCCAAGAAGTAAAGAATATAAACAATCTTAAAAGAAGACAATCTTTTGTAAAGACCTTGAGCCACAAAATCATCAGTCTTTGCCACGTCTTGAAAAATATACCAAGACTGATTCTAAACTGTCACAGAGAGTAGTAACTGACTGTCATCGACTCAACCACCTTATCTTTAAGTAACATTTCATACACTTACTGTTGATATAGTCCCAAGCTCTAGTAGATCGACGGCTACCATTAGCCGGAGTGGTTAGGGTTGTTAGAGTTAGTTAGAGGGCTAACCCACCATTTGGGTTTCCCTTGTACTCACCTCCACTATATATACGGAGAGAGGCAAAGCTTCTCTCATCTCATTCCTATTTTACTTCCTTGTCTACTCGCTCTCTCTCTCTTCTTGGAGTGTCCTCGAAGTATCGATCTTTCTACATGATATCAGAGCTGGTGAGAGCGTGTGTCCCTTGCTGATGAGCAAGATGGAGATTGGAGTACAGGAGAGAGCAGCCGGAGTTGTGCCTGATGTCGAGCACTATCCTGCTGATGCGTTCGGGTGAGGCGAAACCGTTTCTTTCGCCACCAAAAACTTTGAACGCGATTTCGGAGGCCTAGACGATTTTTTCTCGCTGTTTTCTGTCGACAAGCCCTTTAGGGCGGTCTCGTTCAGAAGGTGCGAATTGTGTACTGGGCCAAGTTTCAGTCAATTTGGAGATTTCCAACGGCAGATTTTCAAACGGATCTTTTTCGACCAAAACTAATCCTGTTTCGAATAAGGGTGGGGGGTGGGCCCACCCCTAGCTATTTGAAAATTTCTGAAAATTTCAAGGGGTCGCACGTCCATTTTCGACCTCATTTGGTCTAGTTTCGACCTTTCTTGGTGTGTTCTTTCGACGTTTCCGTCGTGTTTTGTACACCTACAGTTCGCGCACAGGTTCTTTTCTCGTTGTGACTTGTGACAACTCTTGATCGCGCGGTGGAGAGAGACGAGTTTCGTGCAGTTTCTGGGAGGTTTTCCGCGTACAGAACAGTGCAATTTCAACATTGCAGCTATGGCGGAGTCTGTATCTTTGATCACTGGAGAGAAACTCGACAAGAACAACTACCAAGTGTGGAAGTTCCGGATGAAGACCTTCCTGCAGGGACAAGATCTATGGGATCTTATCACTGAGGAGGAGAAAGCGCCTGAAGTGCCAATTTCTGATCCGAAATTCAAAGAGTGGAAGAAGCGCTCATATCAGGCTATTCACTACATCGCGCTGACAGTTTCAGCATCGATGATCGGTCACATCCAGGATTGTGATACGCCCAAGAAAGCTTGGGATGCACCCGCGCATCTGTTTCAATCCGGAACAGAGGCGCGGAAGCTGCAATTGCTGCAGCAGTTCAATACCGTGAAGAAGGGGTCGATGTGCATAAACGACTATGTGAACGGGGTCAAGCAGCTCGCGGATCAGTTATCTTCTGTCAAAGTCGAGATTGATCCCACTGTCTTGATCGGAGCCACATTGCAGGGACTGCCTGCAGAGTACAAACAGTTCATAACATCGATTTCGACCAGAGAACCTCTTCCGCGGTTTGATGAGCTTGTTCCTATGATGTTAGGAGAGGAGGTGCGCCTACTGGGGAGTTCTACTTCGACGGGTCAGCAAGAATCTGTCTATTTTGCAGGTTCTGGAGGATCTTGAGGTAGAGGTCGTGGCAAAGGTGCTGGACATGGACGGGGTCGCGGACAGCAACAGCAATCGCAGCAGCAGCAGAACCAGCAACAGTCTGGTGGTTCCAACAACAATCAGAGAAGAGGCCTGGTTCCTGCAACTACTGCAAGAAACAAGGCCACAATGCGAATCAGAGACAACACGACAACAACCCCCAACAAGGTAACAGCAACCAGCAAGGCTATGCAGTCACTGAGCATGTCTATTTGGAGCAATTGCTGATTACTACGCATCAGAGTTATGCGGCTTTCGAGCCACAGACTGACTGGGTGATCGACTCCGGCGCCACCAGTCACATGACTCCCCATCGGGAGTGGTTTAGTTCACTCGAGCCTGTGGAGACTCCACAGTTTATGGTGACAGGAGATGACACCAAGCACAAGATTCAGCATAAGGGTAACATTCCACTTGACATTCCTGCCTCAACGTTTACTGGTATACGGAATGTCTTACATGTACCTACATTGACTAGAAACCTGTTATCTGTAGGATAGTTGATAGAGCAGGGTCTGCAAGTGCGCTTCAATAAAGATGGATGCTTTATTGAAGATTCGAATGGCACTGTCATAGCTCGAGGTATCAAGAGTGGTAGGCTATTTAAACTAGATGCATCTACGCCTAAGTTACAGGCTGCCATGTATGGACAGAGTGGTCCAGTAGTGTCTGATATTGACATCTGGCACAAGCGAATTGGGCACATGAACTTTCAGAGGCTGAAAAGCCTTCCGAGTTCTGACCTGGTTACAGGTCTGCCCAAATTCGAATCCAGTGAGCCCACTGGAGTCTGTGCAGCATGTCAATTCGGCAAGCAAGCTAGACAGCCCTTTAAGAGATCAGGCAGTAGAGCGAACAACCTTCTGGAGCTTGTTCACACTGATGTATGGACTGCTTCTCAGCCAAGTATGACCGGTTTCCAGTACTTCGTGTCGTTCATTGATGATCATTCGCGTTATACTTGGATCTATTTGTTGAGAAACAAGTCCTCTGCCGAAGTACTGTCAGCATTCCAGACTTTCCGCAAGTTGGTGGAGAAACAGTCTGGAGCATCTATCCTCTGTTTCAGATCTGATGGAGGAGGCGAGTTTCTTTCTGGAGAGTTCGATGCATATCTGCGTGAGCATGGTATCCGACGCCAGAAGACCTGCAGTTAAAGTCCGCAGCAGAACGAGGTTGCGGAGCGCAAGAATCGACACATAGCAGAAGCTGCTCGTGCGATGTTGAACGAGAAGACCATGCCTAGACCTTACTGGGCAGAAGCTGTTTCATGTGCGGTGTATCTGATGAACCGGACGTCTACAGCAGCAGTCCACAGCAAGACACCGATGGAGGTCTTCACAGGCAGTAAGCCTGATTACTCTTTCCTTAAAGTTTTCGGATGTATTTGTTATGTGCACATACCTGATGAAAGACGTAAGAAACTAGATCCGAAAGCAGATAGATGTATCTTCCTTGGTTATGCTTCTGATACGAAAGGATATAGGTGCTACAATCCTTCGTCCAAGCAGTTCTATATCAGTAGAGATGTCGTGTTTGATGAGCTACAGTCTTGGTTTGCACCTGCACCTGTGATAGCCATCCCTGTACCTACTGTAGAACCAAGGAGTCAATCCACTGTAGTACCTCAGAGTAGTACGTTGAGTGGAGGATCTGGAGAAGTCATTGATTCCAGATCAGAATCTGTTGCATATAGAGCTGTTGTTAACGCTGGAGTCCACGTAACACAGCCTAGTGGAACTAGTGTAGTTTCTACACAGGATGAGCGCGTGCTATTGCAGCGTATGTTTGACTCATCCAGATATGTGGATCTTCTACATCCCCTGGATACTTTGTCCCAGACCTTGGCGTCTACGTCAGATCAGTTGCAAGGGGAGGTGACTAGTGCACTGATTACCTCTCGCATATCTGAGCGGCCAAAACATCCAGTGAGTAGGTATATGCATGAAGGTTTTCTTGTTGCGCACCATGCATATATGACCAATGTTCTTCAGGAACAGGAACCGAGTTCGCTTGAGGAGGCGATGCACAAGGCCCAATGGGTAAGTGCTATGGAAGCTGAACTTGCTGCGCTTCATCACCAACAGACTTGGGAGTTGGTAGACTTACCTCAGGGTAAGAAAGCGATTGGTTGCAGGTGGGTCTTCAAGGTCAAGCGCAACTCGGATGATACCGTGTGTCGGTACAAGGTCAGATTGATAGCTAAGGGCTACGCACAGCAACATGGAGTGGATTTTGAGGAGACCTTTGCTCCTGTTGCGAAGATGGTGACTATTCGAACAGCAGTTGTAGTTGCAACTCAGAAAGGTTGGAAGATGCACCAGATGGACTTCAAGAACGCCTTCCTCAATGGCGATCTTGAAGAGGAGGTCTACATGCAGCAACCTCATGGTTATGAGGATCCTAAGTTCCCTTCCCGTGTATGTAAGTTACGGAAGGCTATCTATGGTCTGAAACAGGCACCAAGAGCATGGTATGCAAAGATCAATTCTTACTTGCAGTCTCTTGGTTTCCACCTGTGTAGTTCAGACTCTACCTTGTATTCATTGAGAATACGAGACCGGATTGTTGTGATCACCATCTATGTTGATGACTTGATCATTACCGGTAACTTTGAGGAGCTTATTTCCCAGATCAAGGATCACTTGAAATCCGAGTTCGAGATGATGGACTTAGGAGAACTCAAGTACTTCCTTGCTGTGGAGTTCATTAGAGATGAGAAGGATGTTTGGCTTGTACAGCGACAGTATGCTCTCAGTATGCTTGAGAGATTTGGTATGCTTGATTGCAAACCCATTGCTACACCATTAGAGCAAGGGGTAAAGCTAGGAGCAGAGGATGGTGAGTTGCTGGATGATCCACGCATGTACAAACAGATGGTTGGGAGTCTTATCTACTTGACCATCACCAGACCAGACTTGAGCTATGCTGTCGGTCTGATTAGTCAATTCATGCAGTCACCACGGAGACCACATTTTGAGGCTGTCAAGCGGATCCTCCGCTACGTGAAGTTCTCGATGCAGTACGGACTTCACTATCGATACGGTGGACCATTGTTGTTACATGGCTACACAGATGCTGATTGGGCAGAAAGTGCCGACAGGAGATCCACGTCAGGTTACGCTTTTGGACTTGGAAGCGCTGCTATAAGCTGGACTTCTAAAAAGCAACCCACAGTTGCTTTGTCATCCACGGAAGCAGAGTATCGAGGAGCAACGAACGCAACATGCGAATCGATTTGGCTTCGATGTCTGCTATCTGATATTGGTGTGGAGTGTACAGATCCTGTTGTTAATATACATACAACATTAGCAGCATGAAGTTAGCTAGTAATCCTATTTTCCATGCTAGGACGAAGCACATTGAGGTGCACTATCACTTTATTAGAGAGAAGGTCCTTGCAGGAGCGATTGAGCTCAGTTATGTGAGCACAGGAGATCAGGTTGCCGATATCTTCACAAAGGCGTTGCCTAGAGATAAGTGTGATGCTTTCAGACATTGTCTAGGAGTACAGGATGTAGAGATGAGCTTGAAGGGGAGTGTTGATATAGTCCTAAGCTCTAGTAGATCGACGGCTACCATTAGCCGGAGTGGTTAGGGTTGTTAGAGTTAGTTAGAGGGCTAACCCACCATTAGGGTTTCCCTTGTACTCACCTCCACTATATATACAGAGAGAGGCAAAGCCTCTCTCATCTCATTCCTATTTTACTTCCTTGTCCACTCGCTCTCTCTCTCTTCTTGGAGTGTCCTCGAAGTATCGATCTTTCTACACTTACGAGCATCACTTAAAGACTCTTGCAAAGAACTAAGAGCTGACTTGCATTTCGATGAGCTATGAAAGTACCCAGCAACAATATTTAAAATATTATCATTCTCATCAAAAATCTCTTTGCATTCTAGTGTTTTTGCTGCTGCTAAGGCTGCCAAATTAGTACGATGTGCTACACAATGTACAGAAATTAGAAAAAGATTTACAGTTCTCTTCAAACGTGCTGCTACGTCATTCTTGCTACCCACCATAGTACTTGCACCATCAGAGCCAAAAGCCACACATTTCTTCACATCTAACCCATAATCTTTCATCAAATCTATCAAGCACGATGTAATAGCAATAGCATCTTTTAGCAAGATATGTAACAATTCAATAAAAGCAAAAAACACTTGACCATCTTCCAAGAATGAAGCAAATATTACTAAGTGACATGTAACCAAAATATTTGTGGATTCATCTATCATGAGTCCAAAAAATGGAGAGACTCTTATCTTATCAACAACCCTCTTATGAATAACTTGACTGATGTCGAACACCATATTAGCACAAGCCTTTTTGTCTTGATAAAGTTTTACCGTAATGTCTGCATGACTACCACGAAGTAACTGCCAGAGTTTCGGATACTTTGCTAAAGCCAATGACTCCTTACCCAAAAAATATGCAGCTCGGAACAACGTTAATAGTGCAGAATCAGAGTTCTTGTTAGCCTTCTGAATTGCTTTTTGCATCTCTTTTTGACCTTGTGAAGCTAATAAGATCTTCCTATGCATGTCAGTCTGATCATGCTCAATCAAAGCAGAAGTCTTCAGGTTCTGAGATCAATAGTGGCAAACTTGCGAGTAGAATTAGACTTGCCTTTGCCTTTCCTACAAACTTTACAAAAGACCAATCCTTGATCCCAGTCAAACTCAACCTAGTGAAAGTCACTGTACCATACATCTCTCCAACATTTTCTGTTTTCTTCTATTTTTGCTTTGCTCAACCTTGTACTTGGGACTGATTCATGGTCCACTTCATGCACAACGTCTTCTTCCTCTTCTGCATGGCAGGTTGTGCTGCATGATAACTGCTCCCAAGTAAAACCAGACTCACGAAGAGATTCTTATCTCTTCGGCATGGTCAAAGGTCTTATTGCATACAACGAAAATAGACCAAAATTTAAAGTTTTTAAAGACTACTAAATGTCTAGTTCTCACAACACAAGAAGAAATCCACTTAGAAGAAGGAAGAGTTACTTGAAATTCACATCATGTTGACCTATAAAGAGAACAAGGAAGAAAACATTGTTGTCTCAAACACCTTCACCGTAGTCAGGCGGCTCCCGTCTCAAAGATCCTTCCGCTCATACAGGTTGTATAGAACATCTTTATATCCTTATCAATCAAAAGAAAAAATGAATGAAAGTTAGTTCCGAAAGCCTTCTGGTTGAAAGCAATCTATTGAAGAGATTCTCAATCTTCTTAACAGAAGTATGTAGCTAACCAAAGCTATGAGTTCTCAATTATAATGCACGAGAAGTCTGTCAATATGAATGACAACGATGCAGTCTCGATGGCTGGTCCCGACTCCTGAATCGTGAATAGATGTAGTGAGTAGTATGAAATTGTGAATGAACACTAGCGGCTGGTCACGACTCCCAAATTGTGAATAGGTGTAATGATCTGCGAGCAGAAGGAAATTGTGAATGAACACTAGCGGCTGGTCACGACTCTCGTATCGTGAATAGATGTAGTGAGCTGCAAGCAGAAGGAAATTATGAATGAACTCTAGCGGCTAACAACCTAGACGTCCATCATATGTCCATTGGGATTCGAGCAAGTCGTTCGGAGCGACAGCTGTTTAGCAACTTGAGTTGCTCTCATAAGAAATCAAACGTTCCTTTCTAACATGTATGCGTGTGGACTTATGTGGTATTGTCACGTGACGAAATTTTGAACTGAAATATACAGTTCAAAATTTCCCGATCTATTTCTGCCACTCCGTAGTTTAAAATGGTTCATTTCTCAGAATAGACATTATATATTGATCAAGTTTCCTCTAATCTGATCTTTTTCCAAGATATTTTCCGTTTTTCTAGAGAAGCATCCAGTAATATTTCCGGATTAACTTTTGGACCCCGGCACATTTCTGCTAATCCAGTTTTCAAAGCTGGAAACAATTCCGGAAAAAGTTAACAAAGACAGTAGATTTTGAAAATCCTCTGGAAATCAATACTCTAATCTCTGGAACTCTCCGGACATTGGCTCAGACGAACAGAGCAATGTGAATCAGCCCGTTGACTTCTCTCACTTTCCGTTCCGGTTACCATAGGTATCTACAACAAGCAGAACAAGTACCAGAATAAGTATATGCGAACTTTGCAAAGACTCCGTCGCCCCACTGACAATGACCAATGCATACGATGCCATTAACATTGATATCAGATAAAGCTTTGAGTTAGAAGTGAATGAACAAAGTGGACGTTCTGAAAGACATTGTTCAGAAGTAAACAGATAAACATAAGTAAACAAGCGACGCAATGAATAGCCAACGGATCATCAAGCATTACAAGAAAAAGAGGGACCGGAAGGGACAAGCAACCAACGCCC
Organism: Asterella californica; assembly: GCA_036924285.1. Taxonomy (NCBI): domain Eukaryota; kingdom Viridiplantae; phylum Streptophyta; class Marchantiopsida; order Marchantiales; family Aytoniaceae; genus Asterella; species Asterella californica. The sequence continues at coordinate 5,079,934 of JAYKYS010000013.1, forward strand.
CGAAGAGAAGAAGAACATCAAGAGCTCTAAGGTAACTTATCGTTCCTAAAATATAACACATCAATAAATTAGAACTCTTGTATACCACAAGCACACATGAAGTAACATCACCTACTGCAATTATTCTAATGTGGACCACGTCTGCTAAAATTATCTATAGTGCGATAGAAACTTGCTGTCTAAAAAATAGTGCAAAAAGAAAGAAAAAGTGGTATCTTTTGACGTCTCTCATGATAGACTCTGACACAATCTCGAATGAAGAGATGAAGAGGGATGAAGCGATATCCCTCTGTATACCTCTAGGCTCTCTTGGACATCCATTCCGATCGTGTTGTCTTACAAGTAGCTTAGGCTTGGTCTAGCCTTCAGCACTGTCCATCTGCGAGTGCACTGTCTCGTTCGACATCTCGGATCGACATCCATTCGCTGTTGTCGTCATGCTTGTGACCCATCCTGAGAGATGAGAGATCACTTTTGTCATCATCGAGTCTCGTGTCGAATCCATGACAACCACATCCTATCTCATCATGTACAGATCAGCTCTCACTTACTTTCATGTCTGAAGAGCATACCAACGCTCTCTCCACGACATGTAATCGCTCTCTCGTACTATAGCAAACACAATGTTCATTGATGACATCATGAGTAGCTATTCGCTCTCCATTGCAAGGATAGCGAGTGTCGAAAGACACATACTCATAACCTCCAGGCGTCGCAACCCCAAACTAGACAAAGGTGGTCATGAAAAGTATCTTAAAACTAAAGAACAAGCGTACGACTAATAAGTCAGAAGAGAATCTCGTCAGTGACTATCTGTCGAATCTCTCCGTCATCCTTCATCATAACCAAAAGTCTAATTACCTCCAGTACCTGAGCTATAGAATGTGAAATATATCTTTGAGCTATTACTGCCGTTACATGAAAAAGCTAAGTAAAACCACTAGAGAGGTCATATGCTGAAAACAGTCCCTTAAGTGCTCGTAGATCATCCCAAACAGACCTCTAGAAGATAGACATGAAGCTGTACACAAGACTTGGACAAACAAAGATCTGTCGAGACATAATGACTCTTCATGCTGATAGTCTTGAACCTCAGGTGGTGGAAGATCATCCGATGAGGGTGAAAGGATCACGCAACGGAGTGATCGTCTCCTCAGTAAGACATGTCACTGACAGAAGATGCAATGCTCTAGCAGCTCTACTATACTCTCCAACCTTATCAAACATCCAACAACGTCGTATGCAAGCGAAAGATGAGACATCACGTGTAAAGACAGACTCACTCCTAACTCGTGCAGCACATACTGATTCTTTCTGTAAGACCGCTCAATCACCAACATAGAATCTTTGAAGACGGACCATCATCTCTCGATGTCTCACTCTGTCACCTCGAGTATAATGGAAGCACTAACGTGGTAGTAAGAGAAATCATGCCGTCTTGTGCCTGATGTTCCGTATCAACATGCCGAGAGATAGACGGAATATCTTTCTCACCTCGTCATAGAGAGCACGAGATAGACGATGGAACAAACACGAACAAGAAAAACTCATCTCGAACAATCTCAAAATAGTGTTAGTGTGGACTCTAAATCACTACCACGACTCAGGAAGAACTCTAGGAAGAAGGACTAACAGTGCTATAATGACTGCAAGTGTAGACTTCCGTTCTCGACTAACCTCGACATCCCATATGATCCAATCATAACTCTTGTACATCTTTTCCACATGAGATTTTTCCCTTGCGTGATAAATAATTGACCGCAGAACGGACATGGTGTGACTCAAATCAGTCTGAATCTCATGAAAGAGAGAGTACCTATAGTAAAAAAAAATATAACACCGAATCGAACGGTACTCTCGTAATAAAAATATCTCAAAAATATATTCTCAAATAAAAAACCCTAATCCTCTAAGGATAAAAAACACACTATATATAATAAAAAACTTTCAAAAATATCTCACAAACTCTAAACAGAAAAATCTAGAACCCTAAAAAATCCAAAAGTATTTAATACTCACTCATTTATTCACAAAATATATCAATTCTAAAACCAAAAGAAATAAAAATAAAATATATAAACAATTCTGCACTAACTCACCTCCACACTCTCCACCCTCTCAACCTACACTCTCTTCCCTTCCCTCCCCTCCCATCCCACTCATTCGTCTCTCTCTCCTTTAACAGATAAACGAATTTACGGATTTGAGTGTTTCTTGGAATCTAGACTTGAGTCTTCATTCCTCGAAACTTCCTGATCACTGAAAGTCATACACAAAGACAGATTCAGTGCAGCTTCCCCTACTACTATTACTACTCATTCTATCGCTAACGTGACGCTTTTACTGTGTGCATCGAGATGAGACTCGTATGGTCCTGTGGTCGAACCCTCTTGCCAATGTCAATGTGAGAGCCCTTGCTACTAGCAGGAGAATAGCTCTATTCCTTGAAATGAGAAGGACGCAAATGTAGATTCTCAAGCTTATTATGAGAGTAATCGTTGTCTTCGTTCTGAATCCAAATCAGAGGCTATCCAGTCGACCCTATGGATAAGAAGACTTTTGAGATCAGCTTTTACATTCACCAAACACTTCTATGAACAGAGAAGTCGTATGCAAGCCACTTCGAGGTTCTTATCAAGATCACCAACTTGCTGAGGACTCCGACACACAGACTTCAAGGTCAGCCAAGGGCACTCTCCATCGAGGTCCAGCACACCAACAGGAGGTACACTTATAACATCGAGAGAAGAGAAGGCGTAGGACCACCCCGTCTCGCTTCATCACTCCTTCCAAGAAAGAGAAGTCCATACACAGTCACACTTTTATTTCTCTCTGAGTTCTACAAAGATGAAAATGTCCATTTTTATCCTGCAATGTGAGAGTTTTTAATAGCTCCACAACTAGGGTAAAGCTCTATAGAATGTTTCTTAACCATCTTACAATGAGAGCCAGATTTCTTACTCTTACAGGAACACAAATTGGTGCTACGTGGCGAAATGGAGAGATCAGGCAACAGATCCACCCAAAAGCTTCCCTCTTCTTGCTACCGGCCACACCTGGAGATCACATGCTAGAACATCACAACTGGCAAGCAGGAAAAGAGACATCTTTACAGCGGTGTCCACCACAGCACATATTAGCAGATCACAGCCTCTGGAGCAATATTTGGGAACCGAGCAGACTAGATACATTTGGATGATTCCTCTCGAGAATCCATCGGTATTCTTAATGTCTGCGCCGTCAACTGAGCGGGAAGAGCGTAAAACACTGTGACGGGAGTTGAAGTACACACTCGACCTTCCTGGTGGAGGACTGGAATATGATCACAGTGATCTCGATCGGATCAAACGGGAGGAACTCCAGAAACAATGACAGCTGGAGGGAAACAGCAACGAGACACACTGTGTGGATTGTCAATCTCCAAGAGGTACATCTAGATGCAAAATGCCCTCTTCGATCATGTGATAAAGAGCAAGCAAGCACATAAATCTAAAATGATTGGATAGATCTTAGACTACTGTTTTCTGCTACTACAAGTTTCGAATACTCTCGCGGGAGGTCATTTCTGATCACTTACCCATCTGCGCTTCCTTCTCATACCACAATGGAAGGATGAGGAAGACTAGATACTGGAAGAACTAACATCTCCATCCTACATGATGAAAGGTTGCTAAGGAAGATTCTGGAAAACTTACAATTCACAGCAAAACCGGCTCCAAACGCACGGGAAAGTCAAGTTGAACTCAACACGTCCTCCTCATCAGATTTCTCGACTCTCAAGGAAGTTGCGCAGCAGGTCAAGCTCCAGGGAAGAATCAAGCAATCACCGGGAGAGAGAAGGAAGTTCGAAGAAAATAAGATCTCATCAAGTTACAACCTGCTGCTTTAAGACACATCCCCAAGCATCTACAAGCAACCATACATGTGTAAGTTACTATCTATCTCGATGAGATATAAACTGATAAAGCGTTTGGTTGCAACAGATTGTGCAGATGACATGCCTGAAAGATGAAGATGCATCCACCAAGCGCTTCTACACTTCCATGAGAGCAAAGCAGTGCACATTTCGACCCTCTTCAATGATGCAGAGAATAAGGTAAGCTCGAGGTCACGGATGATTTCGAAGAAATAACTCACCGATTATTTGTTGTGCATCTTTCTCCAAAGAAGATTGATTTCCAACAGATCCATGAGCAGATGATATCTTCCCGAAAGGAGCATTGCAGTTCAAGAATATGTCAGACGATCGAGAGTTACTGCAGCTGAGCATCCCTCTGAATGACACAGCAGAAAAAAAAATCTTGGACCACATTCTAGCTAGCACTAACTTTTAATTTCATATGAGACATGAATTACATACAACTTATATGTTACAAATTATAGGATAATTTTTCTAAAGATGCTTTTGAAACAGAAGAATATTTTAATTCTAAATTTTTACACAGCAGCATTGAAACAGAGGAAAAACAAAAATCTGGGACTAGATTCAATCTCGGTCGCATCTCAAGTTGTGAAACAAGTCGCCACTCGAGACTTTCACTAGTTGATTTTTTTTGAAAACGTGAAGCAAAATAAATTATCGTTTAACTAAAAGTTTAAAAATTGTAAGAATTTGTAGTTTAAAACATGATAAATTATACTTCGAATTATTTTCTAAAATATATGTAAATATTATCTGTTATTATCTTTTTACTTTTTATTCCTTATAAAAGGTTCTTAATTTGATTAACAATACTATAACTTATCACAATAATAACTTAGTAGCATATTATAGCTGTATTCATACTAGGTTTAATTATATAGTTTAATAGTTTATATGATTAAATTATTACTTCAAAACTTTAAACTAAATTTCATTAACAATCTACAGAATTAAAATGTTTCAACAATTATATATTATACCTCAATCATGTTAATCACACTAGCATATTAAATTAAATTAAATTAATTGTTGATATATTTGTAGTATTACTATTAAACAAGGCGCTACGCATGCAATGGCATTGCAAGGGCTATGCGTTTGCAAGACCTCACAATCTTGTTTGATGAAATTTGTTTAGGTGAATCTTAATAGTGAAATTTATCTCACCTCACGAGTCTTAGAAAGTGTTATATGTGAAGATGTAATTCTAGAGATGTTGAGGAAACAATGAAAATTAATATAGTCTTTGAAAGCTATGATAAGATTATCGTCGGATACTAAAAAAAATAATTTATAATTTTATGTAAGTCATACGGGCATCTTTAACATGTTTGCATATACCAGTAGTAACATGGTTGCATCTTTTATCAAATATATAGTTGTGAATCTTCGGATCATTTTGAGGATAGTGATCCTAAGATTATCTTTGGATGTATGATAACGTAGAAGTTTGTGAATTTTTGGACCAATTCGAGAGGAATGATCAGTTGCAACTGCAAAAAAAAAAATTTAGAATATTGTGGTAAGGAAAGATAATTCAGATTGTGTTACTACATACATTTTATGGAAGTTAAGAAAAGATACATAGCTGAGCCACGTCCACCGTGTAGACGATGTGATCGGCACAACTTATGGTGGCTTTGATTCCTCTGACACTCATGCACATGAGAGGTCGATCAGATAGGCCTACCACGCTACCCGCAGAATTAGATGGTCTTGTTCTCCATAGGTAGAGATCAGAGGTGTTGGACAGAGCCATGGTTTTGTTCATTGCCTCTCTCACATCAAGGATAATCCACATCGCTTCTGATCTCATGCCTTGTTATTCACGTGGGCTGAGCTTGAGGGTTGTCATTGTTGTTGTTGCACTTGTGCTCGTTGGATTTTAGCCTTCGAGGCTTGAGTATCGGTTATTTGTTGTCAAAAATAAATGAAACTCAATATTAAGACTAAATAGTCAGACGGAAAAGAAAAATTTGAAATTCTTGTGTAATTAGATATTTTCAAATTACAAAAGTTCTTATCATTTTTAAATTTGATGCTCTTTGAGTCAAGTTGCTACGTAGCTGATCTAATTGAGTCATCCGCTTTAAAAGCTAAATGTCTTTATGTAACAAACCGAGAGATTTGAACCTTGTTCCGCCGTGACCTGATAAAAGTAATCAGATATCTCTCGCGAGGTCGCGACTCTTTGTCTCGGTCATTGTAGCACGTGTGTCGCCCAAGGCGTAAGGGGCATGTTGACTTGACGTCATCCTCACCATTTTTTTAGTTTTTTATTTCAAAATTTTTATTTTATTTATTTTTAGTAGATATCAGATATTTATATATATAATATATATATATATCATAATAAAGATTATCCTAATCCAGAATATGTCAACCAAGCTTATTTGTGCTTGTTCGATACTAACTTTTGTACTTAAGAAGACCCCCCAAAGATTTCAAAAATATTACCAAGAGAAGATACGCAATTTAATTAATTAATTTATTCCTTTAATTAATTCAGAAAAAAAAGTTTTGTAATATAAAAACAAATAAATTAGTCAAATTTATATATTTTTTCAATGTTTAAAATTTTAAATTTCTTGTGATACAGATTGAAAAGGAAAATAAGATATATTTGATTTATTTGTTTTTTCTATTCCAAATTTTTTCTTTTTTGTCTGAATTAATTGAAAGAATAATAAATCAATTAAATTACGAGAAGCTTCATAAAGTGCTTCTTTTGCCTTAGGTTTTTTGGCATTGGATTCTCACCAATGTTTGCGTTACTCAAGCCGACATTCTAGCTTCTGCTTCGTCCACACCTGCTCATGCTGATGCTTCTCCCTAAGGAGGAACTCTCCCCTATCGATCATTTTTTTATCAAAATTTTGTTTTTGGATTTTGATCAAATCAATTTTTTTTTGCTCAACAATACTTTTATTAGTTAATATATAGAAAAAAGTTATATAGTAAAAACTAAAATATGGAATCTAATATAAATTACTAAAATAATTTACCTACTATTGGATTTGAACCAATGACTCGCTGTATGCAAACGATATACTGTATATAATATATAAAATAATATATAATATATAAAAAAGAAGTAATTTAAAATACAAGATGTAAAAACATATCTTTCTACTGAGTACTATATTCCAAACGATAAGGTCTCTCTCATAATTCAACCTTGGGTTCATGCATTTCCGTCTGATCTCTCATTCTCTAAATTTCACCCAAACTCCAATTGATCGAACATAAGGTCTCTCTTACTTGTCCAATACTACGTATCATGTTTGCACGCACACGAGAAGATTCGACCGTTCAAGCGTCTGCATCTTTCTTCAAGAGAAACTCCACAGCGGATGATTTAAGCGATCCTTGAGGAGTACGGCCAAAAGGATAACACAGTCTGTGACTCATTAACCTTATTGTGCACAGGGAGCACAACGGGCATCTCAGTGATCTCACACACCCACCTTCTGTCAGTGTGCGTGAGAGTGAACCATACGAAATCTCACAGAACGAGTATGACCACTGTTCTGTGACTCATGAATTTTACTAACATGGGTGTATGTGCAGACTCTGAGAAACAAAACTTCCATCTCACCCACACTGATGGAAGGTGACATCCTCCAGATTTCTCCACTAACCTTTTATCCATATTCAATCCCTAAAGTATATATTACATACAACTAGCATGAAATCTGTTGTCGGGTCTGTTTTCGTTCGAACGCGTCCGCGACTGCAAGAACAGGATACGAGAGCTCAGCAACCGTACTTACCGTAACTCACTGAAAATACCATCTTTGTTCTCTGCTACATGGAATTTACTTGGTCGGCCCATGCGCCAAACTCGTTACTTGATCGGGCCCTCGAATGGTAATAAAGAGTTGATGACATACACGTAAGCATAGAACATGTCACGACAGCAGCGCCATGTCAATACGCAGATGTGATTCGATTGAGGTTGGCGGGAACCAGATAGAAGCAGGCGCGAACTGTATGAACGGAACCAGAACAGAGCGACCTCGTTAGGCGCGAACTGTATGAACAGGAACACAGAGCGACCTCGTTCTCGACGGATTGTGTCTGTACACTTTTAGCGATTAGCGATGCACACCTTAAAGCAATTTGAGCGTCAGTTAGATCTACAGCAGCTAGTGTCATATTGGATCGAGGGTTATGTTGCAGTGCTCCACCCAAACGCGAATGGCCTAGTCACAGCAGACGTATGCAAGTGTGGATGCGACATTAGCGGAGGATCGAAGCCGAAACGAGCTATCGATGGAGCGCACATTTGCGATATTGCTCTGAATGTGATGCAAAAAGAATGAAAATTTTCGGTATGTTTATATGACATTTCTTGCGTAGGCACAACATTTGACAAGTTGCCACGATTTGCTGCATCGAGCAGGACGGGTGAACGATTCACGAACCTCAAAGCGAGCCAGTTCGTACGGTTGACAGTCGAGGAGCAACAATCTGTGCTTGAACGTACGCAGAGTGGTGGGTGGTTATTGAAGATTTCGTTTAATCCCGAAACGAAGGAAAGACACGTATGAGACTGTCGTCGTCCATATACTTACAGTGCAGTGTTGAGCACCGCAAACTCGTGGATGCAAAACATATCTTTGTCTGAGTGGGATGACGTTGGAGACGAGAGCTCGAAATTCTCCACTAGTGCAGTTCATACTGAGCTGGATACTGCGAAGGAGGAGTGTTTGAACTGTGGCACGACTCTGCAAGCAGCATATGGTGATTTGCAAAAAGCTAAGCGATTGATCAACGGTGTCCTAGAATCGATTCGCGCTATTGAGAACTCAGTGGAGAAACTATTGGACATCACTGCGAGAGTGCACTCGTTGTGAGTAGCAGTTGTGGTCGAGCAGACAACCAACCTGGGAGAGGTAGTGTGCTCGTCGTTGTGAGTAGCAGTTGTGGTCGGTCGAGCAGACAACCAACTTGGGAGAGGTAGTGTGTGTGCGAATGGCGGAGGAGATGTTATTATCAACGAGTGTAGCACTTCGTGATGGACGGTGTGGGACGTTTGGACCCATAACATGTCACGTAGTGAATTACTCGGCTGATCAAGCTTATCCATGGAAATTTTGTTACGAGGCTTGTTCTTTCTGATTTTTCAATGACCGCAGGTGTTTGTCCAGTTTGTCATCCGGATGCACAGAGTGAAATCGTGTATCGATTCAAGTTGTACCTTTGTGATGGATCGATGGGAGGGTTATCACTCGAAGTCACAATTTTCGATGAGGCTCGTAGTTTCTTGACAATATCAGCTGGCGAGTTGCACGAAAGATTGGAGGGTAGTCAGGAAGCTGAAATATCAAGACGAGTGTTGAGTTTTCCTCGAGTAACAGTATCGATTCGCACAGCAGGTGAGAAATTGATCATTTCGAAGATGAGCAAGCAAGAATGTGTACCCCGTTCTGTAGGAATTTTGAAGCAGCAGGACTCTGTAACCCCTTCCCGCGGCCAAGGAGCAGTATACACCACGAGCTTGAAAGGAGTGAATAGAGATGGAGCAGGGAGTAGTCAGGAAGGGAATAGTGAGAACCCGGTTCAGCAGACAATATCGGTAGAGGAGTTTGAAGATATGCAACGGACTTTACAGGAAGTTAAATTGTCATACGAGGAGCTTAAGGAGATGAAGCGGACATTGGCTGAGGTCTACTCGAAGCCTTGAGTTGTAATACAGTTCTGTTTAGAACCAAGCACTGGCTGCCTATAAAATCTTTGTAAGAGACATAGCACGGTTTGGCTCACGTAGTGAGAGAGAGAAACGATGAGCACGGGTAATGCTTTGTAACTCTTGTTTGGGAACAGTGTTTTATCAAGCTGAATGAATTCTCGTAATGCTTTGTAAGTCTGATTTTGTCACAGTGCTTTTTTAAGCTGAATGAATTTGCGATTTGGTAATGTTGATAATGGTGCCGGAGTGACGTAGGGTGGTATAGTCTGAAGTCCAGCAGGACCAGTAGTGAGTCTGCAGCACGCTCTGGCCACTCCTGTCAACTTCCTGGTGTGTCATGCATCGTGCCAACTTCCTAGTGTAACCCAAATGCCGCTATTTCACAAGGGAAAAGTTACCTTGGATGCAGGTTAACTTAAGGGATTCTCAACGATCACATTATGATTTGGGATATGGTTGGTATCTGCAGTTGTGGTATCTGTGAAGAACCAGGGGTTCGTATTTCACCATCGTTAGAAGTCTTATATTGGTGCACACTAAAACTGATCTCGTACCGATCTCTCTCAAGCGACTGATGGTGCAAAGATAGAAAGACACACGAGACGATGCCGCAAACTGTCGATGCCCAGGTTCTGGACGTCAGCAGATCATATAATCTCATTGAAGTAACTTGTCAGTAACAGTTTACACAGCACACCACGATTTAACGCCGCTACAAACACAACAAGAATACAGTAAAGAATACATCGATATGGCAGAAGGATATAAACATTTTATAGATGGTTGTGCCGGAGTGCTGGGGTAGCACTACAACTATTTGTACTTTTATGATAAGAATTTTACAATTTAGTACTGATATATTAGCACAAGCTAACTGCCTAACTGAAGCTACGCTACGCTATTGGACACCACCTGTTTTGCCCAAAGCATGGGATTCGTAAGAATGTGTAGGTCATTTGCTTGCAGGATAGTCTCGATGTCCAGTCCCTTGACGAATAACGACGGATTCCACATGTCTCTTCAGTGTGTTACGTTCCCTCAACCTGCAAAGCAAGCAGTTTAGTTAAGGTCAAGTAAACTACAAGTTAGAAAAAAAAACCACTCCACTTACTCATTAAACAGCAGGGAGAGCGAATTCACCATCAAGGGAAATAGTGGTCTTCTTTGAGAGTAGACATATCATGTATCGAATGGCTGGGCTGCCAAGGTCCCTTAGCGAACTAACGAAGCCATGACCTCGCTGGAGACTGCTGGCTTGTCGAACACAAGTCCTCCTCGCTCGGTGAACTCCCTAATTAGTGCTATACCAAGACTCGGAATGCAGTTACTTATAGTTACTTACGAAGATAACTCGATCTATACTCGAAATGCAGTTACTTACGTAAAGTGGAACGCTTTGGAAGCAAAGAAATATGAATGTTTGAAGCATTAGGTGGACCTTCAACAGTTAGATCGAACCAAGTCTAAGAACTACCAAACGCTTGGCTGCCCTAAGCCAGTGAGGACAAAATCAATTCTAACGTCCTCTGGCTTCAAATTCCTAAACGTCTAAAGGACCGATAGGCCACGCCGATAGGCCACTCCATTCATGCCCATCACTAATTAGACGACGAGGCATTTGGTTACCTTAAGAGAGTCATAGTTACTCCCGCCGTTTACCCGCGCTTGGTTGAATTTCTTCACTGGATATAGAGCACTGGGCAGAAATCGCATCGCGAAGGCATCCGGTTGGACTAAACCCGATGTAACAAAAATCGTCCAACGACTGATGCAGACGAGAATACCAACGCAAATGACGATTCCTCAGAACGTGGACGGGGTTTACTTACCAACGCCTCTACTGCATCGGATGTCACCGTCAAACTCGTCAACTCTCGTGACCAAACTTAAGCCTTGCCGCCCATTGTTGCTTGCAGCAGCTCTGATCTGCACTCCTGCCGATCTCGTGAAGGCTCCGAAATACCTAATGTCGTTAGACTCTCCAACGAAGCGAGAAAGCACGTCTCACGTGAAAAGCGCCTTCAGGAAGTGAGAACTAACAAGCTAAGAAGCCATCGACCACTACTGCAGCAGTTGATCCATATAGTTAAAAGTGACGAGGTAGCGGAGACAGAGAAATGACAAAATACAGAGAAATGACGAGGAAAATGAACCCTGCAAATTGCGAACCCGGTAGCCAAACAAGCATTAAACTGTAAACCGTCTTCTAGTCTGGAACACCACATCGAACACAATCGAAGCGGAACAAAGATCTTGGAAGCGGAACTTACAACTTTGAACTGATAAAGACGAACCAACTGCTTAGACTATCGATATAAAGACGACTAGTGAGCAATTACACCCAAGGAACCTCACATTCTTGGCAGTGAGGTGGACATGAGAACTCAGCATTTATAGTTTCTAACAACCCTTCGTCGATCGAGAAGAGATCTCTCACACAGAAAAGATGCCCGATCAACTCTTTGACTACCTTCCTCTTCTCTACATGTCCAACCACAGCTTTGCTTCCGATGATACACATCGACGGCTCAGATACAGAAGAGAAGGGCACATCTAGTTCAGCATCAACTGCGTATTGTCTCCACTGCATACAGACTCTATGCCACTCTGGAAACTCGTCCTCGACCTCCTTCTTGGAAACTCGCATCGGCCTTGAGAGGAAACCGCCACAAACCTGTCAATCTTCGGAAAAGAAGACGGGCATGACTCTTACTGATCGGCTTACAACAATCCGTTCTGACGACTCAGAATCCGTCTCCAACGTCCACATAGGTCTACCTGCATGGAAATAAACAAATCGGTGAGTACCTCCTGTCGAACGTCCACGTCAGCTCTGAAGTTCAAATACTTCCACATGTGATTTGATTCAAGGTATGTGTATACCCATCGAAGCTGGGTTAGTTGATAATTATCGAAACAAATCCAGTATCTAAACCACCTCACTCTGCACTGCCTGACTTTGCGAATACAGTTTACAGGAAGCTGCTAAACCTCCTCACTCTGCAGTTAGCAGCAGAGCAACTGCGACTGCTGAAGTTACTTCACTCCTAAGCCAGTTCCGAAACCACTGGCCGATGCGAACCTAAGCAAGTACTGAAACCTGAAACCAGTTGCAGTACTTAACTCCTAAGCAGGTCCTGAAACTTGAAACCAGTGGCCGAAATGAATTTACTTCAGTCCTAAGCAGGTAAATGAAACTTGAAACCAGTGGCCGAAATGCTCTTACTTCACTCCTAAGCAGGCTTACTTCAGTCCTAAGCAGGCCGATGCGAAATGACTTCATTCCTAAGATGGACAGGGAAACCGTTGTCCGATATGAAATGACTTGATTCCTAAGAAGGACAGGGAAACCAGTGGCCGATAACTTACTTCACTTCCTGATGCGAACTTGTATCACTGAAACCTTTACTCCAAAGTCTTAAGCCAGAGACATGTTCCCTATGCTTCCCGTGACTTGTGACTTGCCCTGACTCAACTCATAGACACTGTAACAGCTTTCTTACATGAAAATATATATATAACACAAAACACAATGTCACTGCATGTGCAGCACTGATGCAACTCGTTCCAAAATACAAACCTCCGCGTAGATAATTGCCGACGGCTTATTTACTCTGAGAAGTCTGTCTCGCTCATGGAACTTTCATCCGAATTCGAGAAAAGAAACTCAGTGGAGCCGAACATGTCATCAGGACCACGAGACTCGGTGGTATGATCGACTCCACATGAAGTATGAAAAGACTGAGAGTGTTGGCGACCAAACTCACTGCCATCAATACTCGACCTCTCCTGCAAAATTGGGGCCTCCTGTGGTAGAGGGTTCCCTTCTACAGGTGTATCACCTTCAGTAGTCACTTCTTCTGCACTAACACCTGTAGAATTAACACCAGTAACACTTATACAGTTATCTGCTATGAGTGACAGACACCGTCGTTTATTATGTCCAACTTGCCTACATATAGAACACCTCAAAGCATACGTACGTGGCCCTCGCTGCCTCACAGTATTATCTCCTGCTCTGCGGTTGCGTCGAGGTGGACCTTGTGAGAGAGCACTGGAGTTTTCTTCTAGTGGCATTGGGTCGAACTGGCTATTCAATCCTGAAGCTGGAAACTCCAGATTTACTCCCTCGACCACCACCACAGAAGGTACTGAAGGAACATCTGCTTGTGAATCACTCCTATGAACGGACGACTGTATTCTAACAACTCTATGTCTTCCTCGTTTGACAGCTATCGGTAGAGCTTGACAACCATACACAGCTATCAGTTTCTGAGTATATTGCAGTACTCTCCGTGTAGCTCCTGGACAAACAAAAGCATGACGGAACATGTTTGGACTACTTTCCCAATTACCCCAATCGACGATTGCTCCTTCATCGATGCTCTCTATACGTCTACATAGACCAAGTATGAAGTTAAATGATGTTCTCTGATTACCGTGCAAAGAATCACGTCCGAGTTCACGCATCTGCCACATCTGCGCATAAGATGACTTCCTGTGAAACGATTGACGGAATTCCTCGACAAGATCCCTTACCGGTGTGTTCTGGTTCACGACCACACGTTTTCCAAGGACTGAACTAAGCCATCGACTATTTTTGGTAGGGCCCCGCCAAGAATGTACGCTTGCTGGAGATGAATAGGTAATGTCACATACCGTTATTTTAATTCTTCCGGTCATCTTATTCTTTTGTGCACTCACCCTAAAAGGGCAAGATAAACTCCCATCACCTGAATTACGATTGCCTGAACTCGGCAGAAGTCCTCCAGCACGATAGAGCCTCCGTCCCCCGCTCATGTACCGTAACTGCTCCCCGCAAGCACCATTCTTTGGTACTGTTCGTGCTTGTGCACCTCTAGGCTGTCCATCAAGCTCCACGTTCAAATCGATAGTTCCTCCCGCAACTCGATCGGGTGCAGAGACCACTCGTCGTCTCGTCCTCCGTTGTGTGAACTCATGGAACGATCGACCAAGTTCACTGTTCGGATGAACAAGGAGATCGTTATTCTCCTCTCTCCCTCCGTAGACTCCGTATGACTGAGACAATTTTCGATGTCGAATGAGAGCGCCATACCTGCACACACGCACTCTACATTCTTCTTTCGACTTCACCTTGTGGCAGGCTCGACCTAACACCACGCAGAGACATGATAGTGCATACTCAAACTCCTCAAAGTTTACAAACAAAGTATCCATTTTGATTTTACTAGCAGCTGTGCAAATCTCCTCCCATGATCTTCCTTTCAGATCGATCAGCGGTCGCACTTCTTCTGTCCGAAACTCTACTCTCCAACGCTGGAAAATATTCTCGCCGTTCTCTACCCCCTCCACTCTAGGTCCGGAAGAAAATGCGAAAGATATATCCTCGGTTGGAAAGTTCAGTTTGTCGATATTCCACTCATCTGTCGCCGCTGTCTCCACAGTTGCTGTCTCCATCGAATCGTGTTGATAGACGCACGTCTAACGATATCGACAGCGTCCACCACTACCCCTCGCGCTAATGCTGATAGACACCAGCACGTCTAACGCTATCGACAACATCCACTACCCCGCGCTCGGTCTTTGATTGCCAGTTGATTGCAATTCAGTTCGAAAACATCGATGTCATTCTGCTACTTCGCATTTCCATGATGACTGTATGTCCAAACCACGATGAGTGTCCATGTTGGACATACACACTGCATTCCACGTCAACATTCTTACTGTCCATGTCAACAGCCCTGCCACGATGTCAATCGAACACTTCTTACCAGTCGAGGGCCCGATCAAGTAACGAGTTTGGCGCATGGGCCCGGTCAAGTAACGAATTTGGCGCATGGGCCCGACCAAGTAAATTACTGTTGGATTGCAAGCCCAAATGTTAGGATCAAACGTATCATATCATTATGAAGGTATGTCAACGATGACCATAGCAATTTACAAGCTCTCTTAGGAGAAGAATCCCAACGAACTGAAAAATAAGGATTTGGATCAAAGCATTCGTCCTATTTTATGAAGTAATATCCCATAATGTAACTTGGATTCCCTGGGAACAGAGTGTCTGATAAGTTCGTTATACAATGAACCATCCTTACACTCGAATCATTCAAATCGGAAATCCAAGTCTTTTCAACACAATAGAAAACCAGAAGAACGGCATGATCGTAGAGAACATGGTGATATGACTACAGGCTTATGACTTAACTTTTGTTACAGAACTGAAGTTTGCAGGAATCAAACTTGGATTGCAGCAGCTGGTTGACGTAAAATCTCATGCCAAGATCTCGACTTATTCGGAGCTCTCTCGCATTAACAGTGAAAACAGAGAACTCTAGATCTAAGAGATAAAATTTAATTCCTAAGATTTCACAGTTTCATTTATAATTTGAGCCAGTTTTCGTCACGGTAGGATTAGCGGCTGGGGCTGCATCCTTCTGTTGTTGCTGTTGTCGAGCATCAATGCAATTGGAGTCCGAGGACGTGAGAGTGCCTTATCTGTCTTGTATGAGAACTTTTCCAAGCCTTGGGTCTGGAATTTCGTGAGGTGGTTGGTTCACATTTGTGTTTCTCGATTTACCAGAGCTGTTCCGCGATACAACATTCTGAGTATGAAGCTTGGCAGATTGATTACCTTTCACTGAAAGAGTTGCAATTGGTTTAGCATCAGCAGGAGTTTCAGGTGCATGTAGAAATCCAAGGTTGACATCGTTGGTCTTGGGCTCTATCTCATCGTCCGACATCTGTGCCGTACACAAGTCCATGTGGTGATTCCTTTGGTCTTTCATGTACAAGGGAAAGAATTGTACATCCGAATACTATCAACCATGAAAAGCGAAACGCTCACTCGAACAAAAACACAACAGAATGTCAAAGAATCATAGATTTCAGTTTTGTTCGTTTCACTTCTCTCTCAAGAGCAAATTAGTGAAAAATTGTCATCTTCACTGTTCGACTGCAGACATTAAACTCCTTACAAGGCCACGCTACATGCATCCAGAATGATAACAAACATGTAGATATCAAACAATGTAAGGTTGTGATCGTCATCGGCCAGACCTAGACAGGAAACAACAGAACTGCAGCCTACATCGTCAAAAGCTGGTTTATCATCCAGAACACGCTAAACCTGATTCCATCACGTAGCAGAGACTGTCAAATTATTAAGGACGTGATTGAAAAATCGAAGACATTACTATAACTAACGAACGGTTGCGGGTCTCAGGGCACTCACTTTTTCACATAAGTTTGAACGAGACACAACACTTAAAAGTACCTTCGTATGAAAAACATGAAGTAGAGACTGAAAACTGTAACCTTGAATGTCAACAACTTCATCTTCTCTTATAGCATCATCCATCCTTTTGGTTGCTTCATGCGTGAAATAATATAGACGCATGCATTCAAGAACTCACCCGTCTTCAGGCTACAGGTCCAGACTGACACACAGTGGAAATTTCAGTTGATTCTAGTTTGAATCTCTTATGGTGAAAAATCCATACCGTCAAATCTTGCAGACTTCAAATAATATTATGCAAATGAGGTTGGTAGATAGAAGCAACCCTTGGTGAGATGGTTGGCCTTGTCTTTGAGACAATATACGCAAGTGCCTCCGGAAGAAGGCTCCTGTCCAAACCCACCAATGCTCATTCTCAGAGTATTTCTAATACATCAAGCAGCGGTGGCCGACATAGGAGCAGAATCATGGAATGAGGAAGTTTACAATCGAGCAATCAGTTTTTCTAAAAATTTGATGGAATCATCGATGGCAAGCGGAGAAGGTGACGATGATGACGAGCGGAGAAGGTGACGGAGGATTGGACGATAGTCGAGGACGCGAGCTTCTGTAACTACTCACGAAGATTCAATCGACATGAAAATTTTTCAAGAAAGATTTCACTCGACACCAAAAGGACTCTTCGCAATTGCGCGCCGTTTCTTCTAACGTCCTTTCACATTTTCAACCGACGGGTGAAAATTTCTCCGCTTTTCTCATTTTTGCAAAACCACCAAAACCGACGGTAAACTATGCGCAAAAACATAGCAAAAATAGAAATAAAATACTAATTAAAATTTTTCTGTTTCAAAAGTATCTTTAAAAAAAGATCCTATAATCTTTGTAACGTTTAAGTTGTATGTAATTCATGTCTCATATGATGTTAAAAGTTATTGCTAGCTAATTCTCTCTGCACTCTTTTGTATGTCCAAAAAGGCTTAACATGACAAGCATCATGTGCCAAAATAGAACACGTAGAAATGTAACTACGCAGTCTTTACCGCCTCCTCATTGTGATTTCGTTACTCATTATACTATACGTTTTGGAGATTAGCTAAGTGTGCGGGGAAATTACTGTTTGCTCCTAAATGTTTAGAAATGTGTTTGATCACATTCCCATTAAAGTTTTTGCTCTTGATCACAGCCCTGACTAAGTACCGAAAGCAAAACGATTATCTTTTCATGTCCTTCATCATTTCACTACTTTCTAACTTAGACTAAATTCTTCTCTCATTCAACTCGTTTCAACAGTAAAATACATGTGATATGATACATGCTAGGAAAGTTGATTTGTGCAGTATGACACGTCACTAACATGACAAAGTGACTACTTTCTCTGGCTAGTCAGCAAAATCAAGCAAGTCAGCAACAATACATCATTAAAAAGAGTATGATCAAGCACAACCAATTTACTGGGGGTGTTATCAAGCAAATTTCTGCCAAAAATTGCTTTACCATGTATGACTATATACTATAATCATACCCGATATAGTCACAATGGATATGTTATAATCACATTTTTCCTAGATCACCACATGCAGGTTCTGTATGTCATATGAGATATAAGGATATTTTACAGATTTTTATTAGATTATATCGTTTATAACTTATATATGTTATATCTCTTATGTAATTATTAATGTAATAGTGTTGTAGTCAATTTGCATCAATCAGTACATGCATTACATGCATTACATACATTATTCATGTAATAAAACAATTTCGTGAATATGCAACAAACGATTTTAAATTTAAATTCGTTTCTTGCATAGATAGTTTTTATACTTTTTGCTTTGCTTTGTCAACTACGAACATATGTGATTTTCAAAGTTTAACATTATTCGATATATGTATCAGATTCTATGTCTATGATATAATATATTTTATTTCTTCAAGATAGAAACTATATATCATTTTTTCTATGATTGAAAATATTTTATTATGAAGATTTTAAATTCTTATCATCAATAAATAGTATTTGAGTTTACTTTAGATCATTATTTAAATCTATAGTTTACTGTTTTTACCTTCTCATAATTTTCAATAATTAGTATATCTATTTATACTAAATATTAATGTGTTAACTACACTGTTAATTCTTAATTTACGAACGAGTGACTACGCGGGAAGTTTTCACAAAAGCTATCATCGTTTTTAAAATATCACAGGTTTTATAAGTACGCTTTGACAAAGTAAAATACAAAAAATGTCATCTTTCCGAAACCAGCCTTGCATTCAGAGAGTTCTTGGATTGCATCGTTTCAATGCTTGAACAATCTTAATATGATACTCATATTAATATTTTAACAATTCTAATATGATACTCAATGATTTGCATAGACTCTCTCTAAGTTTTAACTTTAATATCCTGCTCGAAGTGAAGTCCGAAGCGTCGTTGTTACACGTGGCTCATGTCATGAGCCACATCGTTTATAGTCTTTACCCATTAACCTTATCTTTTATATTCTACCGAGTTTTTCTTCATTAAAACGACTAATATCTACATTCTCCGCCTTTTTTCTCGATAATGAGACTATGAACTCGCGATCATGAGTCGGACGTTTTATAGTCACAAATATATGTAAACTCTATTTATACTTCTCCGTAAACTCTCTTTAATTGTTAGAATGTATATTTATCTCAATATATTACACTTATCCAATGTTTAAACCCTATATCTTTACACATGCTGCAGTTCTTCATTAGATAGGATATACAGTAGATAGACCTTAAATAGCTCCACTCTAGATTAGACTTTACTTTGATAACCTGATTTTTGTGGTTTATATCTCGAATCCATAGTTTGTTGAGTCTAAGATTTGTATTGTCTTGAATCCAGGAGATAGTGAACAATATTATAAAAGTCCATGCTGCTAGTGTTATATTGTATTCACATTGAGTTAAACTACAATTTTGTGCTCATTATGAGTTTCAACATATAAATAAAATTTTGCAATTCATAAAGAGATTTATGAGTGCAAATTCAACTGTTCCATGTTTTGCATAGCTGCAATCCTCTATAGTGCATGCTGTCATGCTAATATTTTCTTTTCACATTTTTCGAGATCCGATTGTATTTGTGATGATGTTCATTTTATTGCTCGGGTCTAATCGTTCTCTGATACTGATGACTACCAGTCATCAATGGACTCGTGGGCAGGTGCGGCATCCAAATCGGGCACATAATCTGAGGAATGTCTTCTGGCAACGGACAGCGTCAAGGTGATGCGATAGCGTGGCTGTAGGGTTTTTTGTTAGGAGATCTGAGGTCAAGGATTCGAATCTTGAAGAGAATTTTTTCCTATCTCTCGCTGTGCGGCCTCCAGTTGCAGCTTAGGGTGCTTCATTTCTTCGCGATGTCTTTGGTTCTCGTCACACCCTCACTGTGAAGTTTAGGAGTTGGAAATATTTTGGAATCCCTCAAGACATCTCATGTGCAGCACGCACGGACAGAAAAAAGTTCTACGTTGATGGCTGTTCTCACCCATGACGAGAACAGCAACAACATCACGAGGAAAAAGTCTCAAGCATCCAGGACTTGTTTATGGTTGTATAGGAAAAACATAATAATTACTCGATTGCTGTTCTGTACATCAAAAAAAAATGTTCCGGTCTAATCTTCCTCCAAAATTGATAAGTAATAAGCGATCTGAGTGATTAGTTAACCGTTGGGTATTCGATTTACTTGTCGTTTTGGTAGAACTTTTATCCTCTCTTACTCTTACTCATAGAAGGTGAATAAGCAACCACAACAGACATTTGGCTGCGAAGACGTCAAGTAAACCCGCGGGGCCATTATCTCGAACGTCGGTTGGACGAGCGGAGGTTTAAGGTGCGGGAAGAAAATCGAACGCACAACGTGCCAACATTAGCGGGTACCTCCAAGCGTCTTTTTTCGTGAGGCGTTGGCAGCCGACCGCGTGCGTGAAAACAAGCCGTTGTTCTTCTTGCGACACGCGTGACGAACGTCGTGTCGTGCTGGTGACCTTTTGCTCGTCGCTGATTACATCCTGCGCGGTGATGTTTGTCTCAATGTACATTCCATCTTTTCTTGCTGCTCGGCGATCGTCATGCTCGTGGATGCCTCATTCTTTGTTGCTTGTCATGCTCGTGGAATCATCATTCTTTCTTGCGCAATACGAACGTTGATTCTAATACTGCTTCTTTTTCGTTTGGTCGCTTCTCTTTTCGAGGAAAACTGAGCAATCCAGACTGTTTTGTCTCATTATCTCGAACGCCGGTTGGACAAGTGGAGGTTTAAGACGCGAGAAGGAAATCATACGCATAACGTGCAAACATTAACGGCTACCTCGAATCGTGTTGGCAGCCGACCGCGTGTGTCGAAACAAGCCGTCGTTCTTCTTGTGGCATGCGCGGCGATCGTCGTCTCGTTCTGTGACCTTATCGTGCTGACGGTTTTTGCTCGTCGGCGATTACGCCCTATGCGGTGATGTTCGTCTCAGTCTACATTCCAACCTTTCCAGCTGCTCGGGATTGTCATGCTCGTGGATTCGTCATTCTTTATTGCCTGTCATGCTGGTCGAATCGTCATTCTTTCTTGCGCAATAGGAACATAGAATCTCTTGCTTCTTTCTCGTTTGCTCGGTTCTCTTTTCGAGGAAAACTGAGCAATCGAGAGTGTTTTGGCCTAGGTTTCACTTTCAGCATCGTGCTGGCGCGCATCACAATTCGGTGGAAGGGACAGAAAGCTCTTTGTTGACGACGGGTTATCCTCGTCCTCGGCGGCTTTGGATCGTGCAGTTCGTCCTTGCCTTACGGATTATTTCGGATGCTTGTTTCTTGCGTCTGATCTTTCTTACCGTCTTGTTTTGCGCTCGTGGTTTTTTTATCTCTTTTCTTATCGTCTGCTGCTGTTTTGAGATTGTTCCTTCCTCGCGGTTTTCGTTCTTTCGCTTCTTTTGTTCGTCGTTGTCGTTAGATGGTATCGACACCAACTCACATGCTGCTGTGTTCTGGATGGCGGATACCTCGTCGTTTGTTTTGTCTCTCCTTCTCTTCAGATTTGTCGGCGTGTATTGATCGATCGGGACGACTCGTGGACTGCCTCAGACGCTGTCGCGCTACTTGGCGGCTACATGTTATATTTCTACTCCGACGCTTGAGTTTAGTAGTTCTAGAAGTTAGCTTATATTACTTCTAGTCGTTTATGTATATGTTTGACACCTTTGCATACGGTGTTAACACTATTTTGAGTCTTAGTAGGTTGATTACCATGTTGATAGGGCTTAAGCTCATGGGTTGTATTTGCGTGTCGCCCATGCACGCTTTCTAGCTGATTTAAGTTATTTTTCGGGGCTGCGTGTCGTTTTAAGTAATTTAAGTTTTACGCTGGCACTCTAGGGGGCTTGACGTGGTAGCCTATGAGTAAAACTAAGTTGCCACGTGGTTTAGGGTACTAAAGGACAACCAAGTGGAGCTATGAACTCCCATTGGTCCATTTTTGTCTTTTGTTAAACTCTAAATTTAGAAACAGAGCTCTAGAGTGGATTTCGAGCATTTGGTGAGGGATCTTCGAAATCTGAGAACACAGGGAGAGAGGGCTCGTCATGCCAAGCACTTCCAGTGAAAATTTCGATCGATTTGAGTCAATAAAGACGGAGTTATGAGCAATTGAAGTTCGAATTGTGCTAGAATTGAATCACTTTTGTTGGATTTAGGGTTTTCAGTGTCACTCGCAGCAGATTTGAGGAAATTGCTTCAAAACTTCGAGGTTGTGTTCTCTGCCAGCAGGGCTACGATTTCACAAAAAGTTTCATATCGATTGAGCAACTGAGTAATTCAGGGCGGCCGCTGAAGCTGAGGGGGTCTGAAAAGCTCTTAATCTAGAGCAGCGACTTCAGAGGAGGAGATCTGCAGTTATGTGTACATTCAGGAGTCCCAACTTCACAGGGATGTTCAGCACCCTGTAGACTGCAAATCCTGTAAGAAATTTCGAAATTGATCGAGCCAAACTCCTGTTATAGGTTGAAATAGCCAGCTAGGTACCAGAAATTGCCGTAGTTTTCTTGCTCAAAACTTTTCTGTTCATATCTCCGTGTCAGAATTTGATCTCAGGCTGAAATTTCGTCTGTGAGTTCAGTAGTACCTCAATTGCATGCAGGGGAAGTTTAGAGGTCTAAACCTTCATAGTTTTCCTCTCCGTGAGTGTCAAAGTTCACCGCCGGATCCTGTTACTGCCGGCTAGACCTGAATTTCGCCTTCTGGGTATATTACTAGATCTTACACATCTGTGTGAGTGTTTATAGCCCCTGTTGTAACCTGAAAGCCAACCTCTTGAGTGAACAACCACAGCCAGAAGCCCGGCGCTTTCCTAGGTAGACGGATTACACTCCGACAACGCCGCATGGTGCATGATCGAAACGACTCGTGGACTGCCTGAGATGGCGTACGTACATTCGCTGCATGCTACTTTCTTTCCCACCTCTTCCGCTGTCTGTCTGGAGATCACCTCCAATGTCGATGTTGTGCGTACATTAGTTGCATGGTACTTTGTTTCTCATGTCTTCCGCACCCTGCTTGCGATAGAGGTACCATACTCTGAACGCAATGTCTAGCGAATCGCATGCTGAGAATGTTATTACGATTTCTGATGATGAGAATGTAATTATTGTGTCCGATGATGAGAAAACAGTATCTGATGATGAGAAATCCAGCAGTCCACTTCTCCCTTCCCGTCCTGATAGTCCTCTGTTTGTACCTTCGACCTCTCCGCCGCAGTTACCTCACATCTCTGTCTCATTGTCTCTCTCGCCCCCAGCACTGTCTTTAGATTCTATCGAGCCGTTTTGCCTCCACGGCATAGAAGGATACAGATGCCAAGGATTGAAATTTGCTCGTCCGACAATTCTCCCTTCGCATCCTTTGCTTCCTTCTCGCTACTTCTCCTTTTCAGAAACTGACCTCTACCTGAGCAAGAGCTACGTCTATATAGACTTCCGTTTCTGTTTGAAACCTCCCGAGTTCCTCCTTCCAGGTTTCGATTACGTCAAGCTCTCGTACGCTTTCTGTGAGGCTACAGACTGCTTCCAGTGCATCATCGGACCTTTTCTGTATGTCAAATCCGAAGAATTGTAGCTCATCCTCAAGGATAGCAAGTCTACCTTCTTCTCTTATCCCAAGTTTCTTCGACACGAGGATGACCACAAGCTTCTGAAACCTGTTGTCTCTTCTGTGTATAGACTTAAGTTTATGCCTTGAGTGTGCACAGCCTTCAATACCAGACTTTATAGGATAGATTGCAGACATTTCAAGTTTCCATCCGATGCAGATGCGTCAGGCTGCTCGCGCGACCCGACAGCAATCCACCTCTTCTTCGCTCGAGAAGACTGTCCTTGAAGAGTCTTGAAGTGTCTGTGACCATCGGCCAGACTGGTGAGGATCGGGACCTCTGTTGTTAGGACTCGTTGTGCGCTTTCCTACGACAAGAATGTGACAGTGACCTCATCTCGGTAGAGCGGAGAGATGCATTACTACAATTGCACATTCAAGTCGTTATGTCTCTGCAGACAACAAGTCCGATCGATGTAAAGAACAGATTAGTCACTGTCCTCGGCTGGAAAGGAAGTAGTAGACCTCTGGGGGACGAAGTCTGCGTCAAGAGACTCAATAACAGGGGCCTTCACACCTTTGTAGGTATGATTGGCTACTGCATGAAAGATAAATCTGAGGAACATCATCGCTGTTGCATGAAGAATATTATTGACTCCATGCTTGCATATGAAGATGAGCTCTTTACGCTTTTGGGTGCTGCTGACACGAAGAACAGGGTGGAACTTAACTCGAACAATATTTTACAGCGTGCTCTGCAGTTTAACAAATACAGGTCCCATCATTCTCTAGGCAGTACACTCCGGACATGTCTTCGGTCTATGATGTATTCTCCATCCTGTAAATGATTAATGGGTATTGGTATACAGCGGGCAAGGAGTGAGGCTCTCTGGAAGTCCATTGTACACCAAGAGACTGTGACGATGAGTGATATCGATACAATTTTCTTCTCCAAGCGTCAGGATCAGTAGCGTTACTTCACCACTGTAACTCCAGAGGAGTAGGAGCGATCCCTGGATCTGTCTTCTCCGCCTATGGATGCCTGTCCCATGTTCGAAGCTGTGCGATGTTTTCCTGACTACATTCCTCTTTGCAGTGCTTTTCTTCGAGACAGAATGTCACTGCGACCCACGAAAGGTAAGTTGATCTGTTGTTTCTGGTCTTCTATTCCCACGGTTTTCTTTGGTCCCTGACATTATGTTTACGTGCAGCAGCAGCGGATGTTCCTGGAGACTGATCGAAGGACCTGGAAGAATTCTCTACTCGAGTTTATTTTGTTATTTCGGAAGTTCCTTGCGACGTTTCGAAGCATGCAGTATACGAAGATAGCATTTATATGTTTGTAGTTGTGTCTGTCATATCACAGTTTGCCACTTCTCTGTTTCGGAGAGCATTGAGTAGGATTTGGACTGTCCCACCTGTTCGGGAGAGTATAGAACAGGGCTTTGAGTCTTGGACGGTGCTACCTCATTTCAGTCAGTGCCATGTACATAGAAGTAATACTTATAGCAAGCAGTGATCAACATGGGTGATGACGTTTCCGGCGTCGCCCCTCTATGTAAGCGAGAATTATGTTATAAAGTTTTACGGCCCACCGTGGTCTTTTCTGTCCGACACAAGCGTGAGCAATGGCGTGTGAAAGAAGGGCACAGTTCGGAACAGTCGATCGAGTTCGCTCGCCGAAGGTTAAAAATGAAACGGGATGATCGGAAACATTCGTTGGCATAAACCCAAAAGAGAACCCGAAATACGACCGGGAAAACCGGATGGCCATAATTTTAGCGCGAGAACAGTCCACGAGAATAAAACGTCCGCAGCCTCAGTGTAACGAAGTTCAAAAACAACAGGAAAAAAAAAATTAGACGTGGATGCTATATTCAGCATGGAATGGAAGCCCGAAATTCATTTATAATCGTTTATGTTTGTTTGGATGACAAGGTGTATGACAAGTTAATATGGAAAGTCGACAGTAATTTGCCGTGGAGTTCGTGCGTAGTAAAAGGCTTTTTTTCTCGGACTCGAGCGGCGTCTTTTGCTGCAGAAACTGGAAGAAAACAGTAAAACCAGTTTTCAAAAAATAAGTTATCCCAGAACTGCCTTACTGCAAGTTTAAAAAGTAAGATACAAGCCCCGCGGCTTTTCAAGTCCATCCGCCTAAGAGGTGAATAAGCAGCAACAGAAGGTGAATATGCATGCTAGATTAATCTTGGAGAACTTTTGTTTGCTTTGTGTTAATCATATATAAAAAATCTAGACTAATTAATATATCAAAAATAATTATATTTTGTAATTATTTATTATTAACCCAGAGTTGCAGAGAGATCTAAAATAACCGATGAGTCAAACACACACATACGCGCTTTGCGAGATCTGGTAAAAAAAATCAGTTTGTTTTAAATATTTTTATTTTTATTTTTAAATAATAAATTAAACATACTACCCTCTCCCATCTTCAGATTAAAAAGGTGAGATACTCTCAACAGGAATTCGTCTCACAAACAGACAAGTGTCTTAAGGTGACTGAACTATCGCTTAGAGACGAAGTACACTACGACAGTTTGAGTCAAACCCCGAATAAGTTAGAGCTAAAAGGCACTAGTTGATGAGCTACAAAGCATCAGGTAGTTGCCAATGGTTGAAAAGACTGACCAAGGCAACGACGCTAAGCGGGTTTGTTAGGACAATCCGAACCTTTTGAATGGAAACTGGCTCGTAAGATGCAATGATTCTGGTTCAAGTGAAGTTCTCGTCCGGTTCTTCCTTTGGTGAAGTTTGGTCCCTGGCCTCACACGGTCGCGGAGAATCTTACATTTCTTTGTCCGGAAATACTGAGTCTCATGAAAATTCAGTGAATGTACTGATTCCACCTTTATGACTTCAGATCTCACTCGGGAGAAAAACTCTTGGGAACTCAACCAACCAGTTCTGAAATGGTGCAGAAGATCATATCAAAACTCCATGCAGTAAGATCCAGAAAAGAGCTCGGGAGCATGATCTTATGACAGTTGAGTGGAAAAGGTGGTCGGACGACTGACAAGTGAAATTGATTTTCCAGTTTTTAAGAAATGAGTCATGAGTCAAGCTGATGTATGATGTGCCATGGAGGCTGTTTATCTGAATTCCCAAACCAGGAGGACTATTTCCTTCTTTTGGAAAACCCAGCTTACAGAATATACTTATGGTGCAGGAACTGCACTCGGTGTACTGGAACGACAGGAGCAGCCAGAGCTGCATGCGCATTATCGTAGGGTATTGACAACACACAGAGATTTGCATCCAATGGAAAATGTGACACTTCGTTCCAGTTATCGCTTATAAGTTTTAACCAACTACTGCTTGAAATCTTGCTGGTTGTTTCTTTCTCGTCACCTACTGATTGATCATTTTTGTTACTGCATCTGATTTGGTCTTGTCTGGAAACCAACAATCCTTTATGGTTCTTTGATCCTTCTACTCTTACGTGGTTTTGAACGAGAGGCAAGAAATCCAATTCAACAGAGACTGTCCGATGTTAAAGAAGTAAACCAAGTGAATACTCTTCACTGTATAAGTTATATCAGTAAAGGGATCAGTCGACTCATCATCTCCCAAGAGGGGGGTTGTTATATACTCTAACCTATGGACAAGAGGTTAGTTATTAGTCCGTCATTAGTCATAGAGATGTACCTAAAGAGGTGACTATAGAGAGACTATAGAGATGACTATAGATGTGACTATTAGAGGTGAGTATAGACTAGACATTATCTTTAACACCCCCTCTTAATGTCAGTGGTACTGAATATACACCAAGTTCAAGTCTCAATTTTTGAAACCTGTCTGAAGACAAAGGCTTGGTGAATATATCAGCAGTTTGGTCATCAGTTGTTACCCATTGAGTAACAACCTCTCCCGAAATTATTTTCTCCCTGATGAAGTGGACTTGCACTTCAATGTGCTTTGTTCTAGCATGATGCACTGGATTTTTTGCCAATGCTATTGCACTCATGCTATCAGTCCAGATTACTGTTGGAGTGTCTTGGTTGACACCTACATCCTCCAACATCCATCTTAGCCAAATGGCCTCTCGTGCTGCATTACACAGGCCACGATATTCTGCTTCAGAGGAGGATAAAGCAATAGTTGGCTGCTTTTTACACTGCCAAGTGATGGCACCTCCTCCCAGCATAAATGCGAATCCAGACATTGATTTACGATCTGTAGAATCACCTGCCCAATCAGCATCTGTAAATCCAACAAGTCCAAGTGACTTATCTGAGCTATATCTGAGTCCATAGCTGGTAGTTCTCCTGAGGTAGCGCAAAACTCTCTTTGCTGCCCTCATATGCATAAGTGTGGGAGACTCCATATTCTGACTGAGTTTGCTGACTGCAAACGAAATATCTGGTCTTGTAGTGACAGCCAGATAAATTAACTTCCCGATCAGCTTCCTGAACTCTGTTGCATCTGCCTGCTCATCATCAACAGAAGAACTTTGTCACTCCTTTGAGATAACCATAGGAGTAGGCGCAGGCTTGCACTTCTCCATCTGGAAATCCTGAAGTATACTTTCTGTATACCTTGCCTGAGAGAGGTATAACATTTCGTTGTGTTCCAGAAACTGAACTCCAAGACAAAAGTTGAGAAGTCCTAGATCCTTCACATCAAACTCTTGCATTAAAGCTTGCTGAATCTTCTTTACTCCTCCTTGATTACTTCCGGATATTATCAGGTCATCCACGTACAGTAACAGTAACACAATACCTTGAGAAGTAATCAAAACATAGAAGTTTGGATCACCTCTTGTAGGAGAGAAGCCTTGCTGCTTCAAGAAGGTGTCGATTCTTGTGTACCAAGCTCTTGGAGCTTGTTTGAGGCCATATAATGCCTTGTGCAGCTTGCACACTAACTGTTCACCTCCTTGACGAACAAAACCAGGTGGTTGCTGCAAGTAGATATCTTCTTCAAGAATGCCATTAAGGAATGCATTCTTAACATCCATTTGTAGACACTTCCAACCATGTTGTTTTGCAAGAGCACAAAGAATTCGGATGGAGTTAAGTTTTACCACAGGTGTAAAGGTCTCTTGAAAATCTTCTCCTGCAGTCTGCAAATAACCTTTTGCAACAAGGCGAGCCTTGTATCTCTCAATCGTTCCATCCGCATGCCTCTTGATCTTATAAACCCACTTACAGCCAAGTGCTTTCCTGTTTGCTGGAAGAGGTACTAGGCTCCAGGTTGCATTTTTGAGCAGTGCATCATATTCTTCTTGCATAGCACGTCTCCAGTGATCCTTACTGAAAGCTTCCTCGAATGTAATAGTCTCTCCATCACCTTGAGCTTCAGCCATGAGAATATAATCCTCTAGCCTTGCAGGAACCTTCCTTGTTCTGATAGGTCTCCTTGGTTGGATAGCAAGATTCGAATCTGGAGTAGGCTGATGAATGAGAGGCGAATCTGCTGTAGTTGGACCTGATTCAGTAAGCTCAACTTGTGTGGGTGGTGTAGAAGGTGGTTCTAGTTGAGCTTGAGGTTCTTCTTCATGGATCTCTGAAGTAGGTGTATGAATTGAGAGAGGTGGTAGGTCAGAAAGTTGGTGTTGTGAGTTTCGAGATGAAGGGTCCTCTAAAAACACTACATCTCGACTGATGATGATCTTTCTTGCAGCACTCAATAGTCTATATCCCTTTTCTCTTGCTGGATATCCTATGAGTGTACAGATCTGGGATCTATCATCAAACTTTTGCAGTAATTATCGAGGAGTTGAAACATATGCTTTACATCCAAAAATTCGTAGGTTAGAGAGGTCTGGTTTCTTCCCTGTGAAAGCTTCGAATGGAGTTTTGTTGTTCACAGCATTTGTTGGACTTCTGTTGAGAAGGTAGACCGCAGTATTGACAGCTTCAGCCCAAAGCCCCGCTTATGATCTCTCTTCTTCGAGAAGAAAGCTGCATCAGTTGTTGTAGTTGCTTGAGTTGACTTGGTTTCGATATTCATTGCTTCTTGCAAAGCTAATGTTTGCAGTTCTTCAAATGAGACAGGCTCCTTGCGAACATCCACTGCTTTGACGAAGTGCTCATACGGTTCTGGTAAGCTCTGGAGCACTATAAGCACCAAGTCGTCCTCATCTATATCTCCACCTAGATTCTTCAGTTGTTGTAGCAACCTTTTGACAGTATTGAAGTGCTCTTCGAGTGAGATGCCTGCAACCATCTGCAAAGTGTTTAACTTTCTGCGTAGCATTCTCTTCCTCCCTCGAGCAGCTCCTTCGTGCTTCTTGGTGAAAGTATCCCAAGCATCTTTAGAGGATTTAGCCTCCAAGATATCCATGATTTCCGAGTCTTTAATTGTCATCTTGATGATGGCAAGTGCTTGTTGATCTCTCTTGTTCCAAGCTTTGACAGCAGCTGGTGAATCGATAGGTCTTTTTTCTTCACCCAAGACTATGTCCCATAAGTCGTAGTTCTGAAAAATGGCTTGAACCTTGAAGCACCATATTGGATAGTTGGTGCTATCCAACTTATGATGATCATGAAGTAGGTTGTCACTAACGTTAGCCATCGATCGAAAATAAAGTAGGTGGGAAAAATCTGGAACTCCTCAAAGTGGTAGTGGAGGTGGAAGTAGCGTCTATATTATAATCCTCTGCGGTCTTGTCCTGCACGGCAAAAATCTCAGAAACGCGAAAATCGATCGTTAAGGCCTTCAAAAGTGTGGTCAAAGATCCGTTGACCAAGGGTTCCCCAAAGTGCAACTTCCTTATACGAGGTCCGTTTGGGTCGAAAGTTGAACCGTTGGAAAGCTCTTTGCAATTCTCTTACACAGGCAGAGCCTTTTAAACCCCAAATCCACTCTCAGATTTGCCTAATTCGACCTCCTTCCCCTCCAAAAACGCAGTCAAAGGTAGTTTGACCAGAAATTTGCGCCTTCTTTCTCACTTTTCAGTTGAAGGTGGTGTGCTCCCTCTAAGTCCTTTTCACTCTCTGGTTCCTCATTCTTCTTGCTAATGCTCGTGCCTAAGCTCTGATACCATGTTAAAGAAGTAAACCAAGTGAATACTCTTCACTGTATAAGTTATATCAGTAAAGGGATCAGTCGACTCATCATCTCCCAAGAGGGGGGTTGTTATATACTCTAACCTATGGACAAGAGGTTAGTTACTAGTCCGTCATTAGTCATAGAGATGTGCCTAAAGAGGTGACTATAGAGAGACTATAGAGATGACTATAAATGTGACTATTAGAGGTGAGTATAGACTAGACATTATCTTTAACATCCGAAACCTCAGACAAGAGCCAAACTAGGATCGACTCAGGTTTCCAACCTTTTCGAGAGCCTGCTCTCTTTCACCTTGCTATGACGGCAAGAGTCACTTTAGGATTAGATTTTGGTCGCTCTCTGCATGACCCTGCCCGGAGGTTCTGTGCTCCAAAGGCTGGACATTCATGACTTATGATGAATGTCGTGTGAAGCTATTCATAAAGTTGGTCGTGAAATAACAACTTACTAAGTTGCCCAGAAATAAGCACGATAGTACTCCGGATTGATCTACTCATTTCTGATTACACTCATGATTCTGTACTTCGTGGTTACTCTTCACTCACTTTTGGTTACTCTTCCTCTCTTTACACACTGCAAAACAAGTAATGATAACGAAGGCTCACAAAGACAAACAATTTTCTCTGGAATGCTGGCGGAGTAATAATCGAGCTGAGAATCAGGTGGGTACGATCTAGACATGAAAGAGAGAGGAATGCATTTATCTCTCGTTGTCACTGAAGCTTGGAGAACAAAAAGATGGAGATGTCCACGGGAAAGAAAGCACTATACACAGCCGTGCTATACTGTCTGTTCCCATACAATCGATTATCGCAGAGATTGGATGAATTACTGAGCTGGAAGACGTGGGGAACTGCCCATACTTTCAGTTTTCATGTACAGTTTCTTCTCCTTGGATATGGAATTCTATATAAACATACTCTATAGGCATTTTCCCTCAACGGGTTCCACTTAACATTTTCGTATGTCATCCTTAGTATGTTCAATCTGGTCAGCAGCTTTGTTTGTTTCTTTACGTATACCTTGCTAGTGTGGTTCTCGAAAGTACGAGTGGTTTACTTTCCTTTCTCCAGAAGGATGAGAACTGTGAGAAGCAGATCGAATGTCCAGAACTCAACTGAAACAGAGTTCGTTCCTCGTGTGATTCAGACTGTTGCCCTTGTTAACTGGAAACAGGGAATGGATTATTTCTTCCTCCTGTTGCTACCCTGTGAACTGGCACACACTGATTTACATCTATGCACATTAATCGTACATGGCCCAGTCACACGAATAACGGTAGCTGAAGCCACATTATAGAATGTAGCTCAAGGGGTAGGACAGGGCGTCTCAAACCTCACCCTGTACAAACGAGAAGTGTGTTTGAGACGATCTAACAGTGCGTCTCACACCGAGATGAAGTTAGATCATGCTTCTTATGTATAGGATAATAAGGCGTGTCAAATCTCAAAAGGATATACTTTTACAGGAAAATGAATCGACCTTGTCGTAAATTTAAGGTTCCAGTTTATGAGAGCTCTGTTAGAAATTTCCAAGATGGCACGTATAAATGTGATGAGGGCTGTGACAGGATTACAGAAAGTCCGTTCTATAGACACCAAATACCTCAAGAGCTACTTGACACTCCGATGCCACTTGAAAGGATAAACGGACAAGATAAAACATTTACCATTTTACTCGCAGATGCTAAACGAGTAAAAATCCTTTCCTCACGTTCTGAGGAAACGTATCGCGCAAAACCGCTAAGTCTGACACTCTTAAGAATGCATCACCCTGAGTCGAAACACGCGTAACGAACCTCTTGGAATTACTGTTCAGATACACTTCGCGGCGGTTACACTTCTGAGTAGTCGAGTAACTAGTATAGAGCCAGATACAAATTAGTTGAGGTTAAATCCAAGTTAGAGACATATACTAATTAGTTGAGGTTAAAGCCAAGTTAGGCACGACCCAAGTCGTATGGCTCGAGGTTCTAGATTACGTGACCTAGACAGAGATCGTTGACCTCTCAATTGTATTTAGTCTCTTAGCATACGAGTTTTTCATTTTCTCTCTTCCCAGCAGCCACAGTAGAGCATACACTCTTGTTTTTTAGACTCCTACAGACTGTATATACCACTAGTCCATGGAGAGCTCTCAGTCCGTAAAGATCATGTGACCGGAGATTGAATAAGTGCAAACGTTTTTGGTTTATCTTTCACGTGTGTATCAATCAGATTGCTGAATGTTATGTTGAGCATCTCATTAGCTTTTCTTCATGTTATGGGTTCACGCTTCACGACCGGTCAAGTTAGAGAATCAACCTGATTAGAACTGTTTCAAGAACTATGGCTAGCAGGAGTGACGGGAGAGATGTGTCACACATCAGCAAGTTCAATGGGAATAATTTTGTAATCTGAAAATTCCAGATTCAGATTGTCTTCAAAGCTTTCTTCAATTTTGGTTGGAACAACTATCAGAGAACAGGCAGTACTGGATGACACAGTAGCAGATTGGGACAGCAAGACTGATGCTGCAGAGATGTACATGATAGCATCGGTAGAGGAGAAATGTTTAAGCACGCTGTCGAGGTGAGAGTTTTCCTGAGAAGAGCGGAACCTTCTGGCTGTGATATGATCGTGAAGACTGTGATATGCTCACTCAGGAAAGTACTGGGCTTCTGACTGTGGTTGTTTACTCAAAGGATAGACTTCAGGTTGTAACGTGAGACTATAAACACTCACACAGGTTTATTGGGTCCTCTAGTATGTTCCAGAAATGAAAATCAGGTCGAACTAGTAAAGATAAGATCAGACGGTGAACTTTAACACTCAAGAATAGAAAAACATGTGATGGTTTAGACTTCAAAACTTCTCTTACATGTAAATGAGACCTTACTAAACACACATATGAACTTTCATCACGGCATCAGAACGTTTCTGTCCATATCTCTATTGAGCACCGAGATATAGACAAGAACGTTCTGAGCAAAGAAATTATGGCAATTTCTGATACCCAATTAGCTATTTTGACCTAGAACATAAAATTGGCTCGATAATTTTTGATGATTCTTACAAGATTTGGAGTCTACAACACGCTAAACATCCTTGTGAAATTTGACCTCTTGATTGTACACAGTTCTCCAGATCTAGAACTCTGAAGTTGCTACTCTAGATTGAGAGCTTTTCAGATCCTCTCTGCTTCAGCGGTCGTCTTGGATTACTCACTCACTCAAATGACATGAAAATTTCTGGACAGTCAGTAGCCCTGCTGACAGTGAACGCGACCACGAAGATTTGAAACGATTTTCTCAAATCTGTTGTAATTGACACCAAAAACTCCAAAATCATCAATTGTGATACAATTCCGACACAATCCGAACTTCAATTTAGCATAACTCTTTCTTTATTGCTCCAAATTGATCAAAAATTTCACTGACAGCGATTGGCACGACAAGCCCTATCTTCATGTGTCCTCAGATTTCATAATGTCCCTACCAAATGCTCGAACTCTTCTTAAGACCTCTACTTCTAAGTTTAGAATTCCACAAAAGATAAAAATGAAACAATGGGAGTTCATAACTTCACTTCTCTGTCCTTTTGTGTCCCAAACCACGTGGTGACTCAATTTCACACATAGGCTACCACGTCAAGCCCCTAAAGTGTCAGCGTAAATCTTAAACTACATGCGAAGACATGTAAAATGACACGTAATCATGAAAGATAACTTAAACAAGCTAGAAAGTATGCATGGGCGACATGTAAGTACAACCCATGAGCTTAAACTCTATCATGTCAGCTGAACTAGATGTAGACATAGATGAATCTTCAATAACTACGAAAATTATCTGCAGCATGTCTCACAGCTATCGGCACATCATTTCAGCATGGGATAATGTTGATGGAGACAAGCAGATCGTAGAAAGATTGACCGCTCGATTATTGAAGGAGGAGATCCTCAACAAGATGATAGATGATCCATGAGAAATTTCAGATGGAGCACTTTTTATCGAAGATCATAAAAGTAGAGGAGTCAGTTAGAGAATTTTACAATAATTTATTTTGATTTTATGTTTGATTATATTTATATAATAACATTTTTCAATATGATTATGTCCAACCATCATAACATTGTCATCTCAGTTTAGCACCTCGGCTAGGTTGATCGAGTGCGTAGTGACTAGTCTCGGTAGGGCCATTAGAGCGGGTTCTTGGGTTAGCCCCACTAGGGATATATTTCGCAGGTAAGGCTTACAGTCTTCAGTTCTTCGAGTTGAGCCTTCAAGCTCTTAGCTATGGTGGATAGTCTTGATAAACGCAATCTGGATTCTTTGATGCACATAGGGATTTGGCTTAACTTTAGTGTTTGTGTAGTGCCACTTGGAGTGAGTACAGATCGTTATTACACGAAGAATTGAATCCGTGAGGTCTGATTGAGAGCTTCCAAGTCGTGGATTTGTGCAGGTGGTATCTCCGGAGTGTGCAGATTGTTGATATCTTCAATTTACGGATGCGCGGAGTGGTTCTTTTTGGTCGTGTGTTTGATTGTTGTGCGGATTAGTAAAGTGTGGACTAATTCTTGGTCGAATTTTGTGATGAGGTAGTGAGGAAGCGTTGCTGAAATTTCCCGTGATAAGGTTTTAAGATCAATTTGAGGTCGGCAGATGTGCGTCGGCGGACGCGGATACAAGTTGGTCAGCAATTTATGGTGGTGATGAGTGTAGTAGGTGTACGCTAAGAAGATGATTCTACCGCACCAAAAATCATCCGATTTGGTGAAGGTCGAGGGAATTACAAGGAAAAACATATGACGGGTGGTCATAAAATCTGAACGTAAATTCGTCTGCGCGTGCACATTTGGCAGATTTTGACCTTGTGGAGTGATCCGAAGTTGTTGTCTTGGAGTGTGTTTCCTTCTTGTGCGTTGTCGTGATGTGAATCATTTGACATAGTAAATGATTCACTGATCACTGTTGTCGCGTTTCTTGGCGCATGTTACTTCTACTCCGACACTTGAAGTTTAGTAGTCTTAGAAGTTAGCTCTGTACTGTTCTTAGTCTTTTATGCCTATGGTTGACACCTTTTGTATATGGTGTTAACTTTGTCATTTATTTTGAGTCCTAGTAGGTTGGTAGTATGCTATTTATCTTAATCAAGCACTCGTGCGCTTGTGCAAGTGAATTCATACTTATCTATGATATTCAATGTACATGACTTAGATTTACCATGTAGATAGGGTTTAAGCTCGTGGGTTGTAGTTACGTGTTGCCCACGCACGCTTTTAGTTGATTTAAGTTTACTTTCAGGGTTGTGTGTCGTTTTAGGTAGTTTAAGTTATACGCTGGTACTTTAGGGGACTTGACGTGGTAGCCTTTGAGTGGATTTAAGTTACCACATGGTTTAAGGCACAAAATGACAACCAAATGGAGCTATGAATTCTCATTGGTTCATTTTTGTTTTTTGTGTAACTCTAAATTTAGAAACAGAGGTCTAAAGAGGAGTTCGAGCATTTGGTAAGGACACTGCAAAATCTGAGAGCACAGGGAGATAGAGCTCGTCGAGCCAAGCACTGTCAGTGAAATTCTTGATCAATTTGGATCAATAAACAAGGAGTTATGCCCAATTGAAGTTTGGATTGTGCCAAAACTGCATCACTTTTGTTGATTTTGGGGTTTTGAGTGTCAATTGCAGCATAATCGAGGAAATCGTTTCAAACCTTCGTGGTTGCGTTCTCTGTCAGCAGGGCTACGACTGCCCAAAAAGTTTCATGTGATTTGAGTGACTGAGTAATTCAGGATGGCTGCTGAAGCAGAGGGGGTCTGAAAAGCTCTCAATCTAGAGCAGCAACTTCAGAGAACGAGATCTGGAGTTCTGTGTACAACCAAGAGTCCCAACTTCACAGGGACGTTCAGCATCCTGTAGACTCCAAATCCTCAGAATCGAGGAAATTGCTTCAAACCTTCGTGGTTACGTTCTCTGTCAGCAGGGCTACGACTGCCCAAAAAGTTTCATGTGATTTGAGTGACTGAGTAATTCAGGGCGGCCGCTGAAGCAGAGGGGGTCTGAAAAGCTCTCAATCTAGAGCAGCAACTTCAGAGAACAAGATCTGGAGTTCTGTGTACAACCAGGAGTCCCAACTTCACAGGGACAAAATAGCTGTTATAGGTCGAAATAGCTGTCTGAGTATCAGAAATTGCCGTAATATCTTTGATCAGAACTTTTCTGTCCATATCTTGGTGTTAGAATTTGATTTCAAGCTGAAAAACTTCGTGTGTGTGCTCACTGGGGCCTCTTTTACATGTAGGAGAAATTTAGGAGTCTGAACCATCATAGTTTTTCTCTTCTTGAGTGTTAAAGTTCACCGCCTGATCCTATTACTATCAGTTAGACCTGAACTTTGCCTTCTGAGTAAATTAGAGGTTCATACAGACCTGTATGAGTGTTCATAGTGCTGTGTTGTGACCTGAAAGCCTACCCCCTTGAGTAAACCACCACAACCAGAAGCCCAACGCTTCTCTGAGTAGGCACAGCACAGCCTTCACGCTTAAATCACATCCAGAAGGTTCCGCCCTTCCCAGGAAAACTCTCAACACGACATCAGGTGCTTCCACTGAGAGCTCTTGGGGTGATTGATTGAGAAGGTTGAGTTACTACAAGGAGAAGAGATGGATCGCAAGAGCGGAGCTGCTGCTGCTGCCTCTGGGGCTGGAGCTTCAACGTCTACTGCTGCACCGTCAACTGCACTTGCGTCTTCTACAGCGACATCTGCATCTGGTCGGGACACGGCTGAGATCTTGAAGACGCTTGCGGCCCTGGTCCAACAACATCCGATCGTTGGAGGGGGTGAGTTAAAGTCCACCAAGGCTTTGCAAGCTATTGTGAACAGATGTGGAAGGTTTGAAGGTAGAGATATTTCTATATATTTGCGTGAGTATAGAGGAGAGATGGAGCTGGTTGGGGTTAATGATGTTGAGATGATAGCAAGTTTTGAGTTAGCTGTCATTCTTGAGTTGTGAGACCAAGTTAAGGATGTACAGAGAAGAAATCTTGGAATCTGGATGAGTTTTAACGACCTATGTTACACATAGGAAGTTTGTCTATTAGTAAGGTGTTTAGTTATAACTAAGTGTTGAGAATGTTTATTGGCTGCCAAAGTACTTTAAGGAGGTATCAAGTTAGTCATGACTAGCTAAAAGTTAGTTATGGTTAAACTTAGTTGTACTTTTGGCAGAATTCAGATATTTGCTAAAGAGTGAGCACTACTATCTGGTCATCTTGTCTAAAAGGTAGAAAGGAGGTGGAAAGTATCCCTTATCTCTTTTTTGACTTGATATTAGTGGTTGGATTAAAGTTGTGGACTTTGTGGGCATTAAAAACAAGAAGAGATTCCACATGTTTCCTTTTTAGTGGGTCCTAGTGTAGAGGGGGTGGAAATTCGAGATTCCTTGAGAATATTCCAGAATCCTTCTAGAAGTTGTTGACTTTGAAGGAATAAGCCCATGTGAAAAGCTAAGAAGCCCATGTGATTAATGCTTTTACCTTAAGTAATATCTTAGTAAAACCCGGTAAAAGTAGTTACGGCTGAGTTACCGGGTGTACCAAAGTAAAAACCTAGAATGTATAAATAGAGGAGTAGAGAAGAGCTCCTCATCCTTGTTTTCACATTGTCAACTTGAGTAATATAGAGAGTGTGGAATATTTTTAGCATGTGAGAATTTGAGAGACGTCGTTAGAATGAGGGATTTTAGTTGATGTGTTTAAGGAGATTTTTAGTTGATAAGTTTGTGGGTGTATGAATGAGTGAACTTAGCATTTCCCCTTCAAGTTCATGGTGTGCTTCCATCAAAACCATCAGAGGTGACCCCTGAGTGAGAGACAGGCCTGACATTTGCAGATTCATCGGTGGCGATCGTGGAGGTTGAGAGATCGGAGGGTAGTTGATCGATGAGATCGTGGAGGGTTTACATTTTTGGTTCCGTTGCCGGGACCTCACTTGAAGAGATCATTGAAAATGTTTAGAGTTCAATTCTATATTAGACAAAAAAAGATTATGAGAGAACACATGAAGAGAACGTTGGGAGGAGAGAGAGCTAACGCGATGTTAGCAACATTAGAACCTTTCGTGTATCCCGTAGTGATATATGACGCGTCCGAAGTCATTCTTTACATCTTTTTTACTTAGAAAGGGTTTGAGGAGAGTTGAAAGAGGGTGCAACAAGAGTTGTAGAGAAAAAGAGGAGAGAAAAGTTATTAGAGGAGAGAAATTTGTGAGTTTAGAAATTCTGCTCTCTGGAAAATTTGTACAGTCGCTGTCAACTTTTCTGTGAATTTTATTTTCCTGAGAAACTTTCCAGTGTTTTAGATTGGATAATAACCTATCTAGGACAAAAGAAATCATAGGAAAAGGTGGTCTAGAGAAGGAGCAATGAATTTTCAAAGTTGAGAGGGTTTATTCGTGAGAGTTGAGGAATTCTGTTCTCTGGAAAAAGTTTACAGTCAGTGTCAGATTTTCTGAGAATTTTATTTTCCTGAGAAACTTTCCAGTGTTTTAAAGTGACTGAAAAGCTATCCAGGACAAAAGAAATCATGAGAAGTTCTCATTTCCAGCGAAGTTGTCTTAACAACGGAGCAAGAGGTACCGAAGCTATCAGAATGAATGTGGGTGGAGGAAATCCATCACAAGGACGAGACAATGAGGTGGCTACTATCGATGTCGTGCGAGATCCCATCTACGAGAAAGGAGAGAGTTCAAACTCTTCTCATACACCGGTGGAGCTTTTAGCTCAAGAACGGAAAAGAACTCGATTTTCTGATGAACCGATTTTCATGGAGGAGTCAGCAAGTAGAAGTACTCGTTCGAGTAATGTTTCGAGTACACCAAGGGAGCCAAGAAGGAAGCTGGGGATGGCAAATTTCACCATTTCATCTTCTCAAGCGGGATATGATGTGGTTGAAGATGTGGGTGCTCAGAAAGTCAACATCACTGTTGGACAACTGATCGCACTTAATCCCAGCTTACGAAAGGAACTCAGAGGAGGACTGAGTTCTAAGAGAAGCAAGAAGAAGAAACCCAAGAGCAAGACATCAAAGTCAGTGGGAGTTGGTGTGGTGGATGTGCATGCTTCAGAGGTATGCACTAGGGCTTCAAAGATTGAAGTCCGGTTGAATGATCACTACGTCTCTGACGTATTGGTGGACGGAGGGTCGGCTGTAAACGTCATATCGGAGAGGTTGATGAAGAAGTTGGGGATGGAACCAACTCGTCCGGCTAGCATTGTCGTTGGGATGGCTAACAAGCAACGGGTAAGACCTCTTGGTGTGTTAGAGAAGGTGGTCGTGTCTGTGATGGGAGTTCAAACATTGATGTCCTTTCAAGTGTTAAAGGACTCTAGTTATGATTTGCTCCTAGGTAGGCCTTGGTTGAGAGCTGTGCGCACCACGGATAGGTGGCACAAGGGGTACTTACGGATTGGGCCTAGAGATCATAGAGTGATAGTTCCTCTCTCGGGTGTTGGAGTTGTGACTTCTGACTCTGATAGACCCACTAGTGACTACTGGGAATCTGATACGGAGGATGATCAGAGTGTCTCGGAAGTAGATACCGGAGATTCTTACGATCAAGAATCCTCCTCTGAGGACGAAGGATTTGATCGAGATGAATCATTACATCAGCTTAGTGCTATTGACTTGTTGCCTCGACCAGCAGTGGAGAAAGATCTTGACAAAGAAGAGTTGAGTGAGCCAGAGATTGTGAGAAGACTCTCTACTTTGAAGTTTGGTATCAATGTCACTCAAGAGGAGAAAAGTAGATTCCTAGATATATTTCGAAAATATATCCATGTGTTTGCTTTCAGCTACAAGGATTTGAAGGAGGTGACTCTCGAGACTCATCGAATCGAATTGGAGGAAAACGCAAGATCAGTTCGACAGAAGCAGAGAAGGGTCAATCCTACAACAGCAATGATGGTCAAGGAGGAGATAGACAAGTTGAAGGAGGCGAGTTTCATCTACGAGGTGGAGAACTCAGAACGGGTTTCACCCATTGTGATTGTCAAGAAGAAGAATGATAAGCTGCGAGTGTGCATAGACTATAAGAAGCTGAATGCAGTTACCAAGAAGGATTATTATCCTCTACCATTTATAGATGAGATTTTGGAGGAAGTTGCTGGTCATGAGTGGTACAGCTTTGGTGATGGTTATAGTGGGTATAACCAGATCAAGATAGCACAAGAGTACCAACAGTTAACTACTTTCACTACTCCTTGGGGAACATTTGCATTTTGAGTCATGTCATTCGGACTGTGTAATGCTCCGGCCACGTTTCAGAGGTTCATGAACAAGGTGTTAGAACCATTCATAGGAAAGTTTGTTCGTGATTTCATTGATGATTTCTGTGTGTACGGAAGAAAGGAGGACCACTTTGATCATGTGATCAAAGTTCTGCAGCGGTTGGAGCAAGCTAACGCTTCTCTGAATCCAGAAAAGTGCATCTTTGGCTGCGAAGAAGGTCTGCTGTTAGGACACATCATTTCCAAGAAGGGGATTGCGGTAGATCCTGAGAAGGTGAAGAAGATTGTGGATCTTCCATTTCCAATCAACTTGACAAAGTTGAGACAGTTTCTTGGGATGGTTGGATATTATCGTAGGTTTGTCTTTTCCTTCTCAAACAAAGCAATAGCTTTGACTATGTACATGAAGAAGGGAGTTGAGTTTGACTTGATAGTGCATGATCAGAAGGCAAAGGAAGCATTTGAGGAGCTAAAAAAGGCATTGGTGACAGCTCCTATACTTGCTAAACCTGAGTGGAGTAAAACATTTATTTTGTATACGGATGCCTCCAATGTAGCTATCGGGTGTACATTAAGTCAGTTAGATGAAGATGGGCATGATCATCCTATAGCTTATGCTAGTAGGCAGATGGTGCCAGCGGAGAAGAATTACTCCGTGACTGAACGAGAAGGATTAGCGGTGATCTTTGGATTGAAGAAATTCCGACATTACTTGCTAGGAGGGAAATTTTCCATAGTCACAGATCACAAGGCTTTAAAGTATATCTTTAATAAGCCTAATGCCGAAGGTCGTATTGCTCGTTGGAAGATCCTTCTAACAGAATATGATTACGTGATCGAAGATAGACTAGGGAAAAAGCATGCGAATGCTGATCTTTGGTCGAGGGCTTATGATGATGAAGGAGAAGAACCATTTGATGATTCATTTCCAGACGAACATCTGATGACCATCACAAGCATTGAGGAGATACTGGACGAGTACAAAGAAATCTGGAGTTTTCTTGCAGATGGCTCTTTTCCAGAAGGTATGCATACCCGAGAACGTAACGCGTTGATCAAGAGATGCAAACCTTACACCATGGTGGAGGGAATTCTATTTCATCAAGGATCAGATGGGTTACTAAGGAGAGCAGTTGGTCAGAAGGAGGCGTTCAAGCTCATGCACGAGTTTCACGATGGCACTATTTGCGGAGGTCACTTTGCTGGTAAGATAACAGCTTTCAAGATTTTGGATGCGGGTTATCACTGGAGAGGGATTTTCAAGGAGTGTTTAGACTATTGCAAAACTTGCGACGTATGTCAAGCATTTGCTCTGAAGTCTACTAGAACACCTCCGTTAAGATCAGTTCCAATATTAGGACCATTTGATAAGTGGGGTATTGACTTTGTAGGTCCTCTTAATAAGACACCTCGAGACAATAGATACCTTGTAGTTGCCACTGACTATTGTACCAAGTGGGTAGAGGCTAGACCTTTGAGAGAGACCAATGAAACAGAAGTCGGTAGATTCTTATGGGAGAGGATCATCACAAGATTTGGATGTCCGTTAGAGTTGGTCTCGGATAGAGGAGGAGAGTTTGTAGGGAGCATGACTACTGCTATGCTACAACACTTTTCTATCAAGCCACGAGTAACGACCTCATACAAACCAAATGCTAATGGTCTTGCGGAGAAGATCAATCTTACACTTTGTATGATGCTCGCCAAAGATGCTGGTGTTGAGACTGCGAAACATACTTGGGATAAGAGGCTACATGCCATCTTATGGGAGTACCGAACGACAACAAAGACTTCTACTGGGTACTCTCCATTTCGACTGG
This sequence comes from Asterella californica, assembly GCA_036924285.1. NCBI lineage: Eukaryota > Viridiplantae > Streptophyta > Marchantiopsida > Marchantiales > Aytoniaceae > Asterella > Asterella californica. The sequence continues at coordinate 5,122,996 of JAYKYS010000013.1, forward strand.
TTTATGGAGTGGAGTCCAAGTTGCCGATCCAATTAGAATTGGATACTTTCCAAACTATTCAACGAAAGTTGAAGAGGTCGAGAGGAGAAGACGTGGTCAGATCAAGAAGGGAGCAACTCATGGAGTTGGAAGAGACCCGAGCGGTAGCAATGATCCGGATGGAACGAGCTCAGGCGTATCAAAAGAAGAGTTACGACAAACGGTTGAGCAAGAGGGAGGTAAAACCTTTTCAAGTTGAAGATTGAGTTATGTTGTATGATGCTATCAGATTCAAGAGGGCTAGGAAGAAGTTTCTTCCGAGATATTTTGGTCCTTTTGTTGTAGATAAGGTGTGGAGCAACTTCACATATGACCTTCAGGAGTTGGGAGGAAGGAGATTCGATCGGGTCAACCATGACAAGTTGAAGTTGTTTCATCGACGAAAGTTCTCTCTTCACTCCGAGGACGGAGCGAAAATTTAGTCCGGGGGTAAAATGTAACGACCTATGTTACACATAGGAAGTTTGTCTATTAGTAAGGTGTTTAGTTATAACTAAGTGTTGAGAATGTTTATTGGCTGCCAAAGTACTTTAAGGAGGTATCAAGTTAGTCATGACTAGCTAAAAGTTAGTTATGGTTAAACTTAGTTGTACTTTTGGCAGAATTCAGATATTTGCTAAAGAGTGAGCACTACTATCTTGTCATCTTGTCTAAAAGGTAGAAAGGAGGTGGAAAGTATCCCTTATCTCTTTTTTGACTTGATATTAGTGGTTGGATTAAAGTTGTGGACTTTGTGGGCATTAAAAACAAGAAGAGATTCCACATGTTTCCTTTTTAGTGGGTCCTAGTGTAGAGGGGGGGTGGAAATTCGAGATTCCTTGAGAATATTCCAGAATCCTTCTAGAAGTTGTTGACTTTGAAAGAATAAGCCCATGTGAAAAGGTAAGAAGCCCATGTGATTAATGCTTTTACCTTAAGTAATATCTTAGTAAAACCCGGTAAAAGTAGTTACGACTGAGTTACCGAGGGGTACCAAAGTAAAAACCTAGAATGTATAAATAGAGGAGTAGAGAAGAGTTCCTCATCCTTGTTTTCACATTGTCGTAATGACAACTTGAGTAATATAGAGAGTGTGGAATATTTTTAGCATGTGAGAACTTGAGAGACGTCGTTAGAATGGGGGATTTTAGTTGATGTGTTTAAGGAGATTTTTAGTTGATAAGTTTGTGGGTGTATGAATGAGTGAACTTAGCATTGCCCCTTCAAGTTCATGGTGTGCTTCCATCAAAGCCATCAGAGATGACCCCTGAGTGAGAGACAGGCCCGACATTTGCAGATTCATCGGTGGTGATCGTGGAAGTTGAGAGATCGGGGGGTAGTTGATCGATGAGATCGTGGAGGGTTTACAGGTCTGGACACGGCTGAGATCTTGAAGACGCTTGCGGCCCTGGTCCAACAACATTCGATCGTTGGAGGGGGTGAGTTAAAGTCCACCAAGGCTTTGCAAGCTATTGTGAACAGATGTGGAAGGTTTGAAGGTAGAGATATTTCTATATATTTGCGTGAGTATAGAGGAGAGATGGAGCTGGTTAGGGTTAGTGATGCTGAGATGATAGCAAGTTTTGAGTTAGCTGTCATTCCTGAGTTGCGGGACCAAGTTAGGGATGTACAGAGAAGAAATCTTGGAATCTGGATGAGTTTTGAGCGATCTCTTCGAGAGGAGTTTCTTGAGGAGGATTCAGAGAGAGTTACTAGAAGGACATTTTTAGACTGGGTTGAGCAGCAACCTGGTCGTGTGATGAGCCTGAGTGAGTTGCTAAGAGAGTTTGATCAGAGATACCGGCAACTTTCAACTCTAGAGCAAAATAACCCTAGATGCTAGGAGAACAGAGCTTTTCCTGCAAGTTACCGATGATGCTACGGTAGATCGGTTATGTTTATGTTGGCCGATCGATCTGCTGAGGGAGGTGTTACTATGGATTGGGGGAGATTTGAGGATGTTGTGGCTGTACTGACAAGGCAGAGGAAGGGAAGAGTGGCTGTGAGAGGACGTCCGCTTGCAAAAGTGGTCACTCCATCTTATGCTGCTCCTCAAGTACAGCAGCCTTTGGCCCCTGCTCCTAGACCTGTTGTGCCAGCTCCGGTACAAAAGACACCTGTTCAGAGACCTGCGGAGAATCATGGTCAACAGAACCAGATCGAAGACCTGATTCGGCAGATGCGAGAGCTGAAGGTAGAGCTAGCTGGATTGCAGAGAGAACAGCCACCGGCGCCTACTACTGCACGTCGAGGAGGAGCTCCGGTTCGTAGATGTATTTGGTGTGACAGTCCTGATCATTTCCGAGGAGACTGTCAGGAGCTCACAGCTGCTTTGCGAGACGGTGTGGTTCGCTATCAGAACGGTAGGCTGCACCTTTCTTCTACTGAAGAGCTGTTGAGCACGCAGTTTGGACGAGGAGGCATGAGGAGTCTACCTCAGATTGTTGCGGCTGCAACAGCAACTGCGTTGATGGCACCGCTGGTAAATTCTGATGTATATGCTGGGCATATTGAAGTCTCTTCTAGTCCTACATTGCTAGATAGGACTGCTGAGAAGAGTGTGGCTCCAGTTTCTTCTGAGATACAGAGGAGAGGAGCCGAGTCTATTCATAGGGTCACATGATGGAGAGATCCAGTAGACGCTGCTTCTATTAGAGCATTCTTGGATGTAGATAGACACGTTCACTGGCAGGATGCTTCTGTGGAGGAAAAGAGGCGACGAGAAGCCTTTGAACTTGATACTGGAGTTCCTGAGGAGACTGGAGATAGACGGAGGGTCACAAGGAGGCGAGCAGCTCCTCCAGAGGACATCCCTTCTACTTCTCAAGCTCCTTCATCTGCACCAGGTCCGATGGAGGACGTGCAGAGATCCCAGCAGGAGCCAACGGTGGCTGGAAGGAGGTTTACTGCCCAAGAGAAGGAGAAGGGACCGGCCTACAAGTTGGCGGCTGATATTGAAACTTCTACTGATCTGAAGAGCATCTTGGAGCAAAGGATACTGGATGCACGAATCGAGTTTTCTCTACGGGAAGTTCTTGGTATTGCAAAGAGGGAGTTTCACGAACTGATCATCGACATCATCAAGCGTAAGAGACATGTGATGTTTGAACAAGTAGAAGGTCAAATGATAGATGTGGTAGGAGCTTCTGTGAATGATGCAGAGTTTGGGAAGGTGCATTTTCAGGAAGCTGATGACCAGGGCTACCAGCAAGAAGCGTTAGTTGCTGATACCAACACTATTGAGTTCGACGATGAGGAAGCTAGCGAGGAGAGTCCAGCTAGTGATAGTGACTTCAGAAAAAGACATTGGGCTCGTGCTACGATTGCTACACGAGTTCGCCTTAGGAGTTTACTTGAACCTGTTGCTGCTTTGGTTGATCACGGATCTGAGATCAACATCATGTCACGGGAGGTGTACGAGAGAGGTCAGTGGTCTATCGAGCTGAACCATGGTTGGGTGTTACGTTGTCGCGCTACTTGGCGGCTACTTGGCGGCTACATGTTATATTTCTACTCCGACGCTTGAGTTAAATAGTTCTAGAAGTTAGCTCTTATTACTCCTAGTCATTTATGTATATGTTTGACACCTTTGCATACGGTGTTAACACTATTTTGAGTCTTAGTAGGTTGATTACCATGTTGATAGGGCTTAAGCTCATGGGTTTGTATTTGCGTGTCGCCCATGCACGCTTTCTAGCTGATTTAAGTTATTTTTCGGGGCTGCGTGTCGTTTTAAGTAATTTAAGTTTTACGCTGGCACTCTAGGGGGCTTGACGTGGTAGCCTATGAGTAAAACTAAGTTGCCACGTGGTTTAGGGTACTAAAGGACAACCAAGTGGAGCTATGAACTCCCATTGGTCCGTTTTTGTCTTTTGTTAAACTCTAAATTTAGAAATAGAGCTCTAGAGTGGAGTTCGAGCATTTGGTGAGGGATCTTCGAAATCTGAGAGCACAGGGAGAGAGGTCTCGTCATGCCAAGCACTTCCAGTGAAAATTTCGATCGATTTGAGTCAATAAAGACGGAGTTATGAGCAATTGAAGTTCGGATTGTGCTAGAATTGAATCATTTTGGTTGGATTTAGGGTTTTCAGTGTCACTCGCAGCAGATTTGAGGAAATTGCTTCAAAACTTCGAGGTTGTGTTCTCCGCCAGCAGGGCTACGATTTCACAAAAAGTTTCATATCGATTGAGCAACTGAGTAATTCAGGGCGGCCGCTGAAGCTGAGGGGGTCTGAAAAGCTCTTAATCTAGAGCAGCGACTTCAGAGGAGGAGATCTACAGTTCTGTGTACATTCAGGAGTCCCAACTTCACAGGGATGTTCAGCACCCTGTAGACTGCAAATCCTGTAAGAAACTTTGAAATTGATCGAGCCAAACTCCTGTTATAGGTTGAAATAGCCAGCTAGGTACCAGAAATTGCCGTAGTTTTCTTGCTCAAAACTTTTCTGTTCATATCTCCGTGTCAGAATTTGATCTCAGGCTGAAATTTTGTCTGTGAGTTCAGTAGTACCTCATTTGCATGTAGGGGAAGTTTAGAGGTCTAAACCTTCATAGTTTTCCTCTCCGTGAGTGTCAAAGTTCACCGCCGAATCCTATTACTGCCAGCTAGACCTGAATTTCGCCTTCTGGGTATATTACTAGATCTTACACATCTGTGTGAGTGTTTATAGCCCTATTGTGACCTGAAAGCCAACCTCTTGAGTGAACAACCACAGCCAGAAGCCCGGCGCTTTCCTAGGTAGACGGATTACACTCCGACATACTCTCTTTTTGATGAACTCGACGTGAAACACCTAGGGTGGGAGTTTTCTTAAGAGTGTTACAGGATCAGATATCATGGCCAACCAAGGATCATCAAGTGGAGGTGCTGCTGCTGCTCAGCAACCTATTCAGTTTGACGCTGCTATGATGAAGATGTTCCAGGCTTTTTCCATGTTCATGCAGCAGCAGCAGAGCACAGAGAGGAAGGAGGTGTTAGCAACCAAGGCGTTGCAATCTGTGGTGCACCAGATGGACCAGTTCAAGGGTACAGATATTTCCAAGTATGTGCGATACTATGCTAGGGAGATGGAGGTGAACAAGGTGCATGAGAAGGAGATGGTGGAGAACTTTGAGCTTGCTGTTGTCCCTGAGATTCATGGGCGTGTGAAGGAGCTCAAGCAGCAACAAGGACAGAGTTGGGAGAGCTTTATGCGAGCTTTGAAGGAGGAGTACTACACTGAAGATTCAGAGAGGGTGACCAAGAGAACGTTCTTGGAGTGGGTGGTTAAGCCCAACAAAGGTTTGTCTGTAAATGAGTTGTTAAGGGAATTTGATCGTCAGTATGCTCAGCTTTCTAGGACAGAAAAGCTTACATTAGAGGTGGAGAAGACCGAGCTTTTCCTACAAGCAGCGGACGTGACTATTCAGGAGAAGCTTGAGCTGTTGCTGGAAGACAAGAGTGAGGAGAGAGGATTGAAGACTGATTGGAAGAAGGTTGAAGAGGCTGTCTCTTTGCTGACCAAGAGACAGAGAAGAAGGGACAAGGTGGTGGTAAGTGAAGTAGCACCTCTGATAATTCCTGTCAAGCAGTTGCCTACTAAGCCTACTTTGGTAATTGCTAGAGAGGAAGACTCACCGCTTGATGAGTTGATTAAGGGTATGAAGGAGCTTAAGCTTAAGCTCACTAGGTTAGAAGAGAAGGAGCAGAATGTACAGCCTGCTATGCAGAGACCTCAGATGAGAGAAGGCTTTGTTCATCGTTGTATATGGTGCGATAGCCTAGATCATGTAAGAAGAGATTGTGGAGAGTTTTCAGATGCATTGAGGAAGGATCTTATCTTCTTCAAAGATGGTAAGATCCATTTGAGAGAGACTGGGATGATGTTGGGAACCAACTTTGGCAAGGGTGGTATGAAGAGACTTGTGAATGAGATATCAGCATCACATGCTGTTTCTCTTGTGAATGCTGCTACCTGTGGAGTGAAAGTGGAGATGGAGAGAGAGAAAGGGACTACTGGGTTGTGGTCAGATGTAGTGCGGTCCGTAGCTAGAACAGAGCTAGACAAGGATGTGCTACGAAGGGTTGGCAACTCAATTAGAGAAACTACTGGATGGAATGACCCTGTAGATACTATGTCAGTGCATGCTTATGTTGCAAGAAGTCAGCATGAAGCTGTACTAGAAGAAAAACGCAGAAGGGAGGATGCATGTGAGACTTCTACAGCCAAACGGCCTGCTACAAGGAGTGAAAGGGCTAGACCAGAGGCAAGGCAGGAGACAACACCTACTCGGGAGGAGACTATGGAGGATCTACCACATACAACACCAAAGGAGAAGGAGAGAAGCAAGGAGAAGGGTAAGATGCATGCATACAAACTTCAGTCTGACATTGAGATTGCTACAGACCTGAAGCAGGTGTTAGAGAATCGTATCTTGAATGGGAAGGTTGAGTTTACTTTGGGTGAGATTCTTGGGATTGCAAAGCGTGAGTTCCATGAGGTTATCATAGATATCATCAAGAGGAAACGTCAGATTTTGGGTGAAGCAGCTACGCTTAACGCTCTAGGGACCAAACTGTCGGAAGATGAGGAAGATGAGATTGCTGGTTACTGCTCTCAAGTATCAGAGGGAAGATCAGATCAGCACGTGAGGTTTGAAGATGAGGTAGAAGCATCGCAGAAGAGCCATTATTCTCACAACCATTGGACGAGAGCAACCACAGAGACCTTAGTGAAGCTGGGAGATCTAGAGGAACCTATGGTGGCATTGATTGATCACGGCTCAGAGATTAATCTGATGTCTAAGGAGCTGTACAAGCGTGGGAGGTGGCCTATAGACACCGACCATGGGTGGCTTATCCGTGCTGCCAACAACCAGCGGGGAGAACTCTATGGTGCTTGCCCCAACATCAAGGTAACTGTGGGTGACATCAGTGATGTTCAGAATTTCTTTGTGCAAGACATGTCAACCTATCCTATCATTCTAGGGCAGCCTTACATTACTGCTGTTAGAATGGAGACACGAGTTATGGATGACGGTTCAGCCTATGCTAGGATACGTAGTAGAGACGGCAAAAGAGCTGTTCAGTTTTTGACCGTTGCTGCAGAACATGAGAGGAATCGTGATAGCTTGAGAGACCGTCCACTGCCTAAGATTACTCAGGAGTTTAGAGAGTCTAGGGGTTTTGGCAGAGTACCATTGAAGAGCGAGACTTCAACGGTACAGTAGAGCTAGGATTCTCGCCTGATCCAGTAGAGCAGGAAGCTTTATCCACTAGCTTCTTAGGATTGACGTCATGTGGATCAGTATGTTATAGGAAGGTTGAGAATCTGAAGAGGTTTGAGAGGCAACATGTGAAGTATGTACAACAATCTTTGAGAGATAGTGGAGAGTTAGTCGGAGATGAATACATATCTGGAGTGTTTGAAGAGCAGTATTTGGTAGATACTATAGGGGAGTTGAAATCTATAGTAGAAAGTTCTATAGATGATGTAGATAGAGTGGTGAGAGTGAGCTCCAAGGAGCTTTATGATGTAATTGATAAGTTTATAGATCGGCAAGAGGTGTATGTGGAGACCAAGTACAAGTCAGTGGCAAAGAAAGTCAAACCAGTGGCTTTGCCTTTACCACTCGATTACAATCAGAAGATGGAGCAAGCTGCACGAGAACCGACGCTTAGAGGACCGAGAAGAATTGGGCACCAGTTTACAGAAACAACACTGAAGGACCTGAGGATTGGAGGTGATGGATTTCTTACTGAGCAAGAGAAGAAGAGCTTCAGGGAGATGCTATCTAGGCATGGTAAGACGTTTGCGTTTGAGTCACATGAAGTAGGATGTGTAGATCCAAGTGTAGTTGCACCTATGGTAATCTTTACTATACCGCATGTACCTTGGAATCTACGTCTTATCCCTGTGCCTAGAGCTCATCTGCCAAAGCTGATAGACTTGCTTAATGAGAGGATTAGGATGGGTATCTTGGAACCATCTATAGCTCCCTACTCTAGCAGATGGTTTACTGTTCCGAAGAAGAGTGGAGCTTTGAGATTCATTCAAGATATGCAACCAGTTAACAAGGTGACTATCAGGAATATGGGTATAGGACCTATTGTAGACGAGTTTGCAGAGGCTTTTGCTGGTCGTGCTATCTATTCAATGGGAGACTTATATTCAGGCTACGATCAGTTTCAGTTATCCTCTGAGAGTAGAGACTTGACTACAATGAGGACACCTTTGGGGTTACTAAGGATGTGCACCTTGCCACAAGGTGCTACCAATTCTGTAGCACATATGATGAATGGCATGAATAAAGTTTTGAGGGATTTCGTTCCTGAAAAAACTATGCCATTCCTTGATGATGTGCCGATCAAAGGGTGTGCTGAGGAGGAGAAGAATGTGGTAATGGATCAGAGGGGGTGCCGTAAGTTTGTTGCAGATCACATAGCCGACTGTGATAAGATATTGAGTCGACTGGAGGAGGTTCATTTGACTTTATCAGGAGCAAAGTCTGTATTTGGAGAACAGGAGGTGTTAATAGTGGGACATCTGTGTGGATCTTATGGTCGGAAACCTTGTCCAAACAAGGTTGATGCCATCCGAGGGATGAAGGAGACATGTGGATCAGTTACTGAGGTGAGAAGGTTTCTAGGTGCATGTGTGTTTTATCATATATGGATTCCACACTTTGCACATGTAGCAGATCCGTTGTACAAGTTGCTGAGGAAGGGGCAGAGATTTCAGTGGCAAGAGGAGCAAAGCGAGTCTATGAAGAAGTTGAAGGATCTGTTGTCTTCACCACCAACTCTACGGAAGGTAACATATGAGTTGGGCAGACCTGTTATCCTTACTGTTGATACTAGTCCTATTGGCATTGGGTGGGCTATAGGACAAGATGATAAGGATGGAAATAGATATGTGGTGCGTTTTGGTGCTAAGGTCTTAAGTTCACGGCATAGAGACTACCCTCAGGTCAAGAGAGAGCTATGGGGAGTAGTTACTGCGATGAAGAGTGATAAGGAATACTTGATAGGAGCACCTGTGGTTGTGGAGACAGATTGCTTACCTCTCTTGGGAATGATCACTAGCTGTACAACTCCAGATATTGCTATGTTGAGGTGGATAGCATATATCAAGTCCTTGAACCCAGAGTTTAGACATATCGCACGAAAGGACAATCCTGTGGCAGATATGTTATCAAGGGCTAGGTATTACGATGAGAAAGAAATGATAGATGATCAGGAGGATGTGGGAACAGAGTTCTATTCTAGTGCTCTTGCTAGAAGGGATAGAAGCTGTTTTGCAGCTCCATTGGAGTTATTTGAGGAAACTATGTACGATGGCGAGTGGTTGGATCTTGGGCGCTATTTGAGTTCATTAGAAAGGCAAGAAGGCTGGTCTGATGCAGATTTCAAGAGGATCCGTAGAACAGCTTATGGGTACTTTTTACATGGAGGACATCTATGGAAGCGCCCTAAGCTACAAGGAGGTATACCGCAACGGGTGGTATGTGACTTGGAATTGCAGCAGCAGCTGATCAAGGAGTTTCATGAGAGTCTATGGGCCGGTCATAGAGGAGTTTGGGCTACATTTGCCAAGATGAAGGAAAAGTATTGGTGGAAGGGTATGTATAAGGATGTAGTGCAATTTGTTTCATCCTGTATACCTTGCCAGATATATTCCAACGTACGTCATCGTGATGGATTGCATCCTACTTATCCTTTAGCCATTCATTACAAATGGGTAGTTGATCTGGTAACTATGCCATTTGGATTTGGACAAATGAGGTATCTAGTCTTGGCTAGAGAAGATCTATCTAACCAAGTTGAAGGCCGTGCCTTGAGGACGAAGACCACTGCTAGTGTCTGCCGCTTTCTACTTGAAGATGTTATTTGTAGATATGGGTGTGTGGGAAAGATCACTGCAGATAGGGGTGAGCTGGATGCACAAGAAGCAGTTGAGTTCTTCAAGCGATTGGGAATCAAGTTGGCGTTAACCACTGCTTACAATCCTGAAGGGAATGACAAGAGCGAAAGAGGTCATCCGCCAATCATCAAAGCTTTGGTAAAAGCTTGCAAGGGTAAGATCCGTGAATGGCCTAGACTGCTACCATTTGCTTTGTGGGCAGATCGTACAACTCATAGTACCGTTACAGGTTACATGCCAGCAGAGTTGATACTAGGGCAAAAACCTGTGATGCCGATTGAGGAGGTTGTGCCTACTTGGAATGTTTTGCCATGGGAAGATGATAGAAGTACGGAGGATCTTCTTGCATTAAGGATCCAGCAGTTAGAACGAAGACCTGAGGATGTTGCCAAAGCTGTGGAAAGGTTAAAGACTGCTAGAGAGAGAAACAAAGGCAGATTTGATAGAACGCATAGATTACGACCCAAACCAATTAAGGAAGGTGATTGGGTGTTAGTCTATGATAGTAGTCTTGATAATCAGCATAGCACTATCAGGAAGTTCTCCAAGAGATGGTTTGGACCTTATGTGGTGTTAGAAGTTTATGATAATGCCACATACTCTTTGAGAGAGTTAGATGGTGCAGTGCTCAAGATACCAGTCGCAGGAAAGAGAAATCAAGCTCTTTAGAAGGAGAGGGGGGGATCAGAACGTTGCAGAGTTTACAGAGGATGAAGCTGAAGACTCAATGCAGGTTGAAGATGAGTTTGAAGCCAAAGTTGAAGAGTCTTGATCTGGATGGCACATACCGGAGGATGTGCAGGTTCAGAGGGGGTGGATGTCGTGCTACTTGGCGGCTACATGTTATATTTCTACTCCGACGCTTGAGTTAAATAGTTCTAGAAGTTAGCTCTTATTACTCCTAGTCATTTATGTATATGTTTGACACCTTTGCATACGGTGTTAACACTATTTTGAGTCTTAGTAGGTTGATTACCATGTTGATAGGGCTTAAGCTCATGGGTTTGTATTTGCGTGTCGCCCATGCACGCTTTCTAGCTGATTTAAGTTATTTTTCGGGGCTGCGTGTCGTTTTAAGTAATTTAAGTTTTACGCTGGCACTCTAGGGGGCTTGACGTGGTAGCCTATGAGTAAAACTAAGTTGCCACGTGGTTTAGGGTACTAAAGGACAACCAAGTGGAGCTATGAACTCCCATTGGTCCGTTTTTGTCTTTTGTTAAACTCTAAATTTAGAAATAGAGCTCTAGAGTGGAGTTCGAGCATTTGGTGAGGGATCTTCGAAATCTGAGAGCACAGGGAGAGAGGTCTCGTCATGCCAAGCACTTCCAGTGAAAATTTCGATCGATTTGAGTCAATAAAGACGGAGTTATGAGCAATTGAAGTTCGGATTGTGCTAGAATTGAATCATTTTGGTTGGATTTAGGGTTTTCAGTGTCACTCGCAGCAGATTTGAGGAAATTGCTTCAAAACTTCGAGGTTGTGTTCTCCGCCAGCAGGGCTACGATTTCACAAAAAGTTTCATATCGATTGAGCAACTGAGTAATTCAGGGCGGCCGCTGAAGCTGAGGGGGTCTGAAAAGCTCTTAATCTAGAGCAGCGACTTCAGAGGAGGAGATCTACAGTTCTGTGTACATTCAGGAGTCCCAACTTCACAGGGATGTTCAGCACCCTGTAGACTGCAAATCCTGTAAGAAACTTTGAAATTGATCGAGCCAAACTCCTGTTATAGGTTGAAATAGCCAGCTAGGTACCAGAAATTGCCGTAGTTTTCTTGCTCAAAACTTTTCTGTTCATATCTCCGTGTCAGAATTTGATCTCAGGCTGAAATTTTGTCTGTGAGTTCAGTAGTACCTCATTTGCATGTAGGGGAAGTTTAGAGGTCTAAACCTTCATAGTTTTCCTCTCCGTGAGTGTCAAAGTTCACCGCCGAATCCTATTACTGCCAGCTAGACCTGAATTTCGCCTTCTGGGTATATTACTAGATCTTACACATCTGTGTGAGTGTTTATAGCCCTATTGTGACCTGAAAGCCAACCTCTTGAGTGAACAACCACAGCCAGAAGCCCGGCGCTTTCCTAGGTAGACGGATTACACTCCGACAACGTGCTGCAAACAATCAGAAAGGTGAGCTATACGGCGCTTGTCCTAACGTGAAGGTGAAGATATGTGATGTGGATGTAGATCAGCACTTCTTCGTGCAATCTTCTGCTTCATATCCTGTGATTCTCGGTCAGTCTTATATCACTGCAGTTGGAATGGAGACCAAGGTGATGGATGACGGATCTCATTATGCTAAGATTCGTAGTCCAGATAATAGACGTTCTGTGCAATTTCTGACCGTTCGTATGAACCACGAACGAAATCGACAGACTTTGAGAGATTCTCCTATCTGTAAGAGTAAGGGTTTTTTGAAACCACTCTTGTAGGACTGGATAGCAAGAGTGAAGGATCTACTGCTACTATGATTGTAGAGCCCACTTTTTCAATTTTTGATAGAAGAAGTCTGAAATATAGGAGTTTGTAAGAGAAATAATGGAGTTAGAAGAAGAAATAGCTTAGTTTTAGTAAAGAAGAGTCTTCGGAAGAAGAGAATAACCTTCGACGAAGATCTTCGGAAGAAGACCTTTCCAGGAAAGACCAGAGAATGTATATCGTCAGTACATTCTCTTCACGAATGGTCTGAGCGAAGACGAACTACCTACCCAGAAAGGGACAGGAACGATAACCGGCGTGGGCGAAGATGACATTGCGCATGCCCTTGTCAGGTCAGAGGACAAGCAATCAGAGGCGACTTCGGCACGTGTGAGAGTTTGAACCGACCTATATACTAGGAGAATTGACTCATTTCTCACATTCTCTCTTAGCGCTCAGCCTAATCCCCAATTGCGCACGATCGATTTGAGCGAAGATTATCAATTTAGGCGAAGACAATCAGTTTGGGCGAAGGCCAACTTGAGCGAAGACTAGCGGTTTTAGACGAAGTTCATCTCAGCCAGCTAGCAATCTTCGTCTGATCACGATGTCTATCGCGACGAAGTTACCGCGGATTAGAGCCTTTGAGTTAGACCAAGAGGAGTTAGTGCGTCTTCGGCCGAAGCTGAAGGAGATAGGTCTTAGCTTCCTAACCCTGCTGGACGAAGGTGTCTGGCAAGTTCATTAGCCAGATTCGGATGTGTGAAGACCACGCAGGCACGGAACTATATGCGCGACCTGGCAACTGGACTGTCGAGAACTGGGAGAAGGTTCTGCTGGATGAAGCTGGGACGAAGGGTGACATGCTCTTCGACAATGCGTCGATGAAGCACTTGGTCAAGGAGGACCAGAACTACGGGGAGCTCTTCGAGAGTCCGATGCACCAGACGAATGGCTACAAGTTGTCCGAGTACAAGGATCCCGTGAAGAGGAAGATTGCGGAGGCCATCATGCTGATTTTGAGCCCCCGAAGAACAACTTACCTGTCGACTTGGAAGGTATGCTTCTTCGAACACCTCTTCGCCGGAAGATGAGCTTACTGGGCGAAGATATTCCACGATGAAGTCCAACGCCTGTTTAAGAAGCAGGACTATGTGTATCTGGAAGGATTTGTCAGCATCTTCTACTTTGGTATGGGATGGCTGAAGGAGAACGAAGCTAAACAGTTGGGCTTCGGTGAAGACGAAGAACAAGATTTTGCATCACCCGTTCGTCAGGTCGAAGAGGGACAAGCCGAAGACATTCAGCAACTGGGATCTTCACCGAAGGCAACGACCGAAGATACTCAAGAGGAGCAGCAGGCAGCGACCGTTCAAGCAACGGTCGAAGACGAAAAAAAGCGACGTAGCAAGAGGAAGAAGCCTCTTCCAACTTCGCCCATGGAGAAACCGAAGGCTCGAAAGAAGGTAAAGAGCACAAAGAGGGAGACAGTGGACCTGAGTAGTTCAGGAGTAAAGATTGAAGGCGAAGCTGTCTGCGGAGAAGGTACTTCGGCCGGAGCAACCTTAGGTACTGTCGATCTTTTCAGGAAAGCAATGCTTTATGGCGAAGAGGTAGTCGTCTCGATCCTCCGACTTCTTGAAGACAACAAGGAGGATTACGAGAAGGAAGTGCAGCGGAAGGTGACATTTCCAGAGATGCTGGCGGAGTTGCATTTCAGTAGGGGGACTTGGCAGCAGGAGAAAAACAATCTTCGCGAAGAGGCCCGGAATGCGACGAAGATGAGGTTGGAGTCGGAGAAGGAGCTAGAAGATCTTCGGCGCCAATGCGAAGAAGCGAGGACTACTTTGATCGGTAAGGACGAAGAATTGAAGGTGTCGACGAAGAGCTTCGCCGACCGCATAAAGGAGTTATCTGACCAAGTAGTCGAGTTGCAGCGAAGCCGAGGTGAGTTCCAGGCTACAGTTGCAGAACTCACAAAGGAGAATGAAGATTTGAAGACGAAGATGGCAGACTCCGAAGATCTTCGGAAGAAGTTGATGCCTGTGTTGTCTGCGTATGTGACTTCGGGGCTGGATGTGGACGAGCTTGGTCTTCTTCGAGCGTTGAAGGCGGAGGTAGTGCAAGCGGAGGTCAACCCCGACGGTGTGAAAGCGCGCCTTTCCCGACTTAGACAGAAAGTAGATAGGGAGATTGGCGAGATGCGAGCGAACGTGGAAGTTCAGTTAGAAGAATTCAGGGCACAGTTAGGCTTAGGAATTTAGTTACAGTGAAGATGAAGATGATCGTAGGGTAGTGAAGGTCTTCCGCCTTCTTAGGAAGTTAGACAGTTAGCGCAGTTAGAAAACAATTAGGTTAGGACGAAGTAGTATATAAGCAGCGCGATCCACAGCCCTCGTGCCTTTTCCATGTTTTCAGTTCTTTATTAATTTATTTCTATTTCCCAAAAGTGCGGAGCGATGTTGTGAATGCTTTGGACGAAGATATTTTCCTCCGAATATTCGGTGTTTACTGTCGCACGTGTAATTTTCTGATTGACGAAGATCTTCGCCCTTAAACTTGAAAGAAGAGACTTTGGTGTAGGAACTTTGAAGAGCCTTCGGCCGAAGTTGAACTCTAATCTTCGTGAAGAGTTTTCTAAACGAAGATCTGAGAACATATCAGTTACTGTGAAGTGGAAGAGCATAAGTTAAATTGTAAGGAGAGTTTGGATGATGGTGGCTTCATCTTAAGTTTAGCTTCTTCAAATAAGTGGGATTCTTAAGCATGAGGATTTAGTTGGAAGAACATTCCTTAGAAAGAGTAGGGACTTATTCTTGGAATCTTGATGTGAAATCTGTATTCTTCTGTCTTTTCAGAAGAAGACTAGTAACATTTCAGTAGTATTTTACCTTATTCATTCATTCACATCTGTCTTCTCAATCTTTTGTATGTTTGTCGGAAGGGTCCCTAATCAAAGAACTATTTCATTGTTGTTTGTATTCGATTTATCAGGTTTGTACTTGGGTTTGGTTTCTTATCAGACTTAAACTCTCATCCGGATATTATTCCATTCCGTGAGAATAACAGAAAACCATCTGAATTATCATTGTGACGTTGTAGTACTGTGTTTTGTGTAATTATTAACTGTATCTTCGTGGGAACGATCCTTTATTTACTATTTCTGATACTTTGTGTTTCTCTGGGTTGTTACAATGATCCCGCTTGAGCAGCCTGAGGGATCAAAGGAGGCTGGTGGAGAGGCTGCTCAAAAATCAGAAAGTATATGCATTATACATAGTTGGAGATCTGGTTTGATGACTTTCAGTTCTGATGATTGGAGTGAGTTTACGCGGGTAGAGGATCTGACTGAGAAAAGTAGAAGGCAGATGGAGAAGTATGCAGCAGATCTGCGCTGTACAGGAGTTCTGAAGGAAGAAGAGACGATTTCTGGTGTTTATGAGGAGTTTGTAGGTGTACAGTCTTTTGTTCGTTGGCTGGATGATGTAGATAGATTGATGGAACAGATGGGAGGTAGGGTGGTGATCCCCATCCACTCTCGTGAAGTCTATGAGGAGATTGTCTCGTACTTGCGATATCGTCTCCATTTGAAACTAGAGAATGGATGGAAGGATGCAGTCTGTTGGTGTGGCTCTCATCAGGAAGCAGAAGTACACGCCAAGTATAAAGCTGTAGCGAGGAAGGTGAGACCTGTGGCAACCCAATTATCTGTTGATTCTCTGCAGCAGATGGAGTTGGCGGCTACTGAGCCTGTGCTTAGAGATCCTACACAGGTAGGACACAAGTTCAATCAAGAGACACTCGAGCAGCTCCTGATAGGAGGGGGTGGCTTCTTGACTGAAGTTGAGAAACGGGCCTTCGAGAAGATGATAGTTAGTCATGGTAAGGCATTTTCTTTCTCAGCTGAGGAGATTGGTTGTGTGGATCTTAGTGTGATAGCTCCGATGGTTATCTTCACTGTTCCTCACGTACCTTGGGACTTGAAGCCGATTCCAGTCCCTCGTGTCTTACTACCGAAGGTCACTGAGTTGCTGAAGGAGAGGATACGGATGGATATTCTTGAACCATCTATGGCTTCGTACTGTAGCCGATGGTTCACAGTACCTAAGAAAACAAGAGCTCTACGCTTCATCCAAGACTTGTAGCTTGCCAACAACATCACGATTCGAAACGTCGGGACAGGACCTGTGGTTGATGAAATAGCTGAGGCGTTTGCTGGAAGGTCAATCTATTCTGTTGGAGATCTGTTTTCAGGTTATGATCAGTTTCAGCTTGCTTTGGATAGTAGAGACTTGACTACCATGCGTACACCTTTGGGATTGATGCAGATGTGTACTCTTCCTCAGGGTGCGACAAACTCAGTAGCTCATATGCAGAATGTGATGCGTAAGGTGTTACGAGAGTTTGTACCTGAGGTCACTATTCCGTTTCTAGATGATATTCCCATGAAAGGTTGTCCGGTGGAAGACAAAGACGAAGCTGTGACTTCTAATGGATGCAGAAAATTTGTTGCAGACCACATTCAAGATGTGGAGAAGATTCTGACGCGTTTGGAGGAGGTACACGTAACTTTGTCAGGTACCAAATCTCGCTTTGGAATGTCAGAGATTGTGGTGATGGGTCATCTATGTGGTACTTTTGGAAGACGTCCGAACTCAGAGAAAGTAGACGTTATAGCAAGGATAGCTGATTGCACCAACATCACTGAGGTTCGACGGCTCTTAGGAGCTTGTGTGTTCTTTCGTGTGAGTATTCCTCATGCACACATTGCCGAGCCCCTGTATGCACTTTTGAGAAAAGGGAGGAGGTTTACTTAGCGGTAAGAACATCACGAGACGATGGAGCAGCTGAAGGAGATTCTGAAGTCTCCACCTATACTTAGGAGGCTTAACTACGAGAGCGGAGGACCTGTGGTACTGACTGTTGATACGAGTCCAAAGGCGATTGGATGGGCGGTTGGTCAAGAAGATGCAGAAGGTGTGCGGTTTGTTTCAAGGTTTGGAGCTCGGATCTTAACAAATAGACAACGTAACTATCCTCAGGTGAAGCGTGAGTTGTGGAGAGTTGTTACTGCTATGAAGGTAGATCGAGAGTACTTGATAGGAGCCCGTGTGATATTAGAAACAGATTGTTTGCTTTTGTTGGGTATGATAGCGAACTACAATACATCAGACATAGCAATGCTGCGATGGATTGCTTATGTCCGGAGTCTGAACCCTGAGCTAAAGCATATAGCAGGGAAAGACAATCCAGTTGCATATATGTTGTCTAGGGCTCGTTATACAGATGAGGATGAGATGTTTGCAGAGGTGGAGAATGAAGCGAAGAGAGACGTTTGGTGCCAAGTTGGTCAGCAGACTTCAGACTTGGAACTACTGCCGTTCAATGAGGATTTCTACTCAAAAAAGTTCCACGATATTGGATTTTATCTGAGTTCGTTATGCAGAAGAGAAGGATGGAGTGATGTAGAGTTCAAAGAGATCAGACGGAAAGCGTACAATTACCTTCTACGTGAGAGTTATCTGTGAAAACGTCCGAAGAGAAGAGATGGGATGCTTGCTAGAGTGGTGGATGATCAACCGACAAAGCTTAATCTGCTGAAGGAGTTTCATGATACCTTGTGGGCTGGACATCGTGGAGTATGGGCTACTTACACGAAGATGAAGGAGCGTTACTGGTGGAAGGGTTTGTATCAAGACGTGGTGGACTTTGTTGGGTCGTGTCTGCACTGCCAGTTCTACTCTAAGGTCCGTTACAGAGATGGACTTGTACCTACTTATCCACCTAGTATCCATTTTCAGTGGGTTCTTGATCGTGTGATGATGCCACCGAGATTATGGAGGATGCGTTATTTGGTGTTAGCTCGAGAGGATCTTTCCAACTATGTAGAGGGACGAGCGCTACAGACGAAGACTACAGAGAACATATGCAGGTTCGTGCTCGAAGATATCATCTGTCGCTATGGATCTGTTGGAAGGTTACGTGCAGATATAGGCGAGTTGAGAGACGTAGAGGTGAGAGAGTTCTTTGCTCGTTATGGAGTAAAGCTTCAGCTTACTACTGCTACGAATCTAGAGGGCATTGGTAAGAGTAAACCCGGACACCCTTCTATTGTTCACGCTTTAGTGAAAGCATGTGATGGTAAGCCTAGAGAATGGTCGAGACTACGTTTGTTTGCTTTGTGGGCTGATAGAACTACACACTGTACTACGACTGACTATATGCCAGTTGAGCTTATGTTGGGTCAGAAATCGATCATGCCTGCTGAGGAGTATTTTCTTACGTGGGCCACGCTACCGTGGGAAGATGGTATAGATCGTGCTTCACTCCTAAATTTACGTATTAGGCAGTTGGAGCGAAGGGAGAAGGATCTTGCTGATGCGCACGAGAGACTGAAGGTGGCTCGAGTTAGAAACAAAGAACGTTTTGACAAGACTCACCGACTACGACCGAAGCCAATACATGTTGGTGACTGGGTTCTGGTATATGATAGCACGTTGGAGAATCAGCATTCTACACTTTGTAAGTTCTCTCGAAGATGGTTCGAGCCTTATGTTGTGCTAGATGTGTATGAGAATGCCACTTATAGTCTGCGTGAGTTGGATGGTACTCCTTTGAAGCTATCTGTGGCTGGCAAACATGTGAAATTGTTCAAAAGACGTGGAGGATCAGTAGAGTTGTTCAATTTTCTGGAGTCAGGGCAAAGGACAACAAGAGACGGAGACATCGCAGTGTTTGAAGAGGCTGAGGCGGAGGAGAGCGACGATGATGAAGATCAAACATAAGACTGAGGAGATTGGCACATACCGGAAGATGTGCAGGTTCAGAGGGGATGGATGTCGTGATGTGAATCATTTGACATAGTAAATGATTCATTGATCACTGTTGTCGCGTTACTTGGCGCATGTTATTTCTACTCCAACACTTGAAGTTTAGTAGTCTTAGAAGTTAGCTCTGTACTGTTCTTAGTCTTTTATGCCTATGGTTGACACCTTTTGTATATGGTGTTAACTTTGTCATTTATTTTGAGTCCTAGTAGGTTGGTAGTATGCTATTTATCTTAATCAAGCACTCGTGCGCTTGTGCAAGTGAATTCATACTTATCTATGATATTCAATGTACATGACTTAGATTTATCATGTAGATAGGGTTTAAGCTCGTGGGTTGTAGTTACGTGTTGCTCATGCACGCTTTTAGTTGATTTAAGTTTACTTTCAGGGTTGTGTGTCGTTTTAGGTAGTTTAAGTTATATGCTGGCACTTTAGGGGACTTGACGTGGTAGTCTTTGAGTGGATTTAAGTTACCACATGGTTTAAAGCACAAAATGACAACCAAATGGAGCTATGAATTCTCATTGGTTCATTTTTGTCTTTTGTGTAATTCTAAATTTAGAAACATAAGTCTAAAGAGTAGTTCGAGCATTTGGTAAGGACACTGCAAAATCTGAGAGCACAGGGAGATAGAGCTCGTCGAGCCAAGCACTTTAAGTGAAATTTTTGATCGATTTGGATCAGTAAACAAGGAGTTATGCCCAATTGAAGTTCAGATTGTGTCAAAATTGCATCACTTTTGTTGATTTTGGAGTTTTGAGTGTCAATTGTAGCATAATCGAGGAAATCGTTTCAAACCTTCGTGGTTGTGTTCTCTGTCAGTAGGGCTACGACTGCCCAAAAAGTTTCATGTGATTTGAGTGACGGAGTAATTCAGGGCGGCCGTTGAAGCAGAGGGGGTCTGAAAAGCTCTCAATCTAGAGCAGCAACTTCAGAGAACGAGATCTGGGGTTCTGTGTACAACCAGGAGTCCCAACTTCACAGGGACGTTCAGCATCCTATAGACTCCAAATCCTCAGAATCGAGGAAATCGCTTCAAACTTTCGTGGTTACGTTCTCTGTCAGCAGGGCTACGACTGCCCAAAAAGTTTCATGTGATTTGAGTGACTGAGTAATTCAAGGCGGCCGCTGAAGCAGAGGGGGTCTGAAACTCTCTCAATCTAGAGCAGCAACTTCAGAGAACGAGATCTGGAGTTTTGTGTACAACCAGGAGTCCCAACTTCACAGGGACGTTCAGCATCCTGTAGACTCCAAATCCTGTAAGAATCTTTGAAAGTGATCGAGCCAATTTTCTTTTATAGGTCGAAATAGCTGTCTGAGTATCAGAAATTGCCGTAATATCTTTGATCATAACTTTTCTGTCCATATCTTGGTGTCAGAATTTGATTTCAAGCTGAAAAACTTCGTGTGTGCTCAATGGAGCCTCTTTTACATGTAGGAGAAATTTAGGAGTCTGAACCATCATAGTTTTTCTCTTCTTGAGTGTTAAAGTTCACCGCCTGATCCTATTACTATCAGTTAGACCTGAACTTTGCCTTCTGAGTAAATTAGAGGTTCATACAGACCTTATGAGTGTTCATAGTGCTCTGTTGTGACCTGAAAAGCCTACCCCCTTGAGTAAACCACCACAACCAGAAGCCCAACGCTTCTCTGAGTAGGCACAACACAGCCTTCACGATTAAATCACAGCCAGAAGGTTCCGCCCTTCCCAAGAAAACTCTCAACACGACAGCGTGGTTGGTTTGAGTTTTTATTCTACTCCAAGCAGAGCAGAGCGAAGAGTGAGCTGGAGTATTATGATGTTTGGAGACTTCGAGGAGCAGAGATGTGTGAGTGCGGAGACGTGAGAGCGGAGTGATGTGGAGGCGGAGGAGAGCTGAGCCAGCAAGTCAACTTGCTGGTGTGCATAAGCTAAGCCCAATTTCAGTGATGTGAGAGTGACTAAAATCAGTCACCCATCCCAACACTATTCTTGAAGAATGTGCTTAACTATTAGCTCTTAACTTTGGCTTTACCACTAGATCAATAGCTCTTGGTGTCTTCTAGTGATGCGTGCAAGTATTTATGGACTTGTTTAAGATAGTATGAGACCTTTTCGCATGTTCTTAGAGGAGTGGTAGAACGACCCCATAATACTAAGCAGAAATTGTCGTTATGGTAGCGTTTGTCTATATCATAGAGACGCGTATGGATGCAATTGGTGGTAGTTGACTTGGGTGAGCTAGTAGAGCTATCACGTAGAGACTTTTGGAGCTACTAGAGGTGTGGACATCTAGTTAGTGACCTTAGGTACAGTTTATGACAGTTGGTGGTCATATATTGTGCATGTGATCACCGAAGAGAAGACGTCAGTCCGAGTGAGGTAAGGTTTATCTTTTGTGCACGTCTGAGTGTAGAGAGTTATCCTTTGGACTTCTTGTGATTGGAACTCCTCCATATTCTACTTCTTGGTTGTGCACGATGTTTGCTTGTGTTGGCGCTTGATTTCAGGAGTGAGTTCACTCCAGTGTGATGTCGATAGCGAGGCTGGAGTTGCGAACCAGTCAGACTATTTCTATTTCTCTCACGGTGAGGTTGGACTTACGACCAACAGACCGTGAGAGGCTGCCTGTGGTGATGGCAGGTACAAGGTGAGCTCAGTAGGAGCGTGGTTAGGCAGGTTGGCGTCACATGCGGTGACAAAGGTTCGATGCTTTAGTTAGAGCTTAGTGTTCACGATTGACACGGACTTGTCATCACGAAGGTCCATGGAGATTCTGTCAAAGATTCAGCTGCAATAAGCAATGCGTTCACACGGACTGGTGTGAGATATCAACCAATAGCACCGATCTCATCAGTAGAGGACGCTGATTCAGACAAGGACGTGGTTGGAGATATACATAGTATCGTCACATGGTTATTGTAGGATATGGACAAGATCTATGGGATCACAAAGGGACCTCGACGATACTCAAGTATGGTGAGTATCATTGAGTTGGATGACTTCATCCAGGAGTTTGACAATTGGTGCGATCTGCAGCAGATGTAGAACCCACAGTTGTTCACATCTTTCATGACGTGGATTGTTCCAACACTATGGATGATTACCATGAGTTCAGACAGGACTACAGCATGGAGATTGAGTTGTGGAGATAACATTGGTCTCCTAACTATGTCTTTATCACTACTGGCGCAATTTCGGAAGGCGTAGCACCTACGAGTTTAGGTGCTAGTAGTAGTGGTACATCCACGAGTGACGGAGTATCTACTACCAACGATGCGTCCACTGATAGTAGAGCAAACGGTAGTATGAGAAAAATACCACTAGGGTTTAACCTTGTGGTTCTATTCTTCTAGTGTTTGAGGAAGAACTATTAAGGTGTGCAGACTGACAAGTTGAGGAGTCTGTAGGAGTTCTAGCGGAAGACTAGAGAGAGCCTACGCGAAGAGTTTACTCGCATGAGGCGGTTGATTAGCGTTACTCGAGTGGGGACGAAGACACAAGTAGTCTAGTTCTGGTATGAGATACTAGACCGAGAGCTGCGTAGGAGAGTTAGAGATGCGACTCTTCTTAGAGACACCGCTCTGACGTTGGCGGTTGTTTTTGGTTTGGTTGAGCGGATTGAGCTCAACATGGTGGAAGAGAGGGTGGTGACTGCTGGGTTCAGTAGAGAGGCATCACATGAGGCGACCATCTCTTCTTGAGGATCATAGGCTACACAACAGCATGGTGGTGGTGGTGGTATGGATCGTGCTGAACAGTCACGATCTCAAGGAGGTGTTGGAGGACCTAGTAGGCAGAAGCCCATGCCGTCCTTCTCTAGTCAGCAACAAGTGGGTCCTTGCTGGACATGTGATGGTTCATCAGCAAAAGGACTGCGCATAGAGGAGAGGTGGTTATGAGACGTCTGGACGTCTCAAGCGGTGCCTAGGCAGTGTGAGCATTGCGAACGACTAGGTCACAATAGTGATCATTGTTTTGATCTCCACCTCGAGCTACGGCAAGAAAAGATTAATCGTGGATGAGATGAAGAGCTCAAGGAGATCTTGGTGGTTGAAGTAGAGGTAGAGGTTTATTACCCAAGAGAGAACTAGTCGATACATTGTTTTGCGGATATGGCTACTCAAATTGAGCAGTTAGAGCAAAAGATAGCTAGTATGGCTATGGCTAAGTGGAGATATGGTTCGGAAACAGAAGCTTCCACATCTTATGGAGGAGAAGGAGTTGACTTCGACTTCATGGCTGGTGTGGCGCAGATTGAGACATCTGCGATAGTGACTCGAGGGGCAGTACGTGTCTCTGAACCACGAGGTGCGTCGGCGGAGTTGGATCCACAACACGGGGAGGTTGATAGAAAGACCAGACTTCCTCAGTCATCATGTTATCGGAGGCGTTGAGGAGCATATCATTGGAGGTATCGACATCCAGGAGTGGAGGTGTGATGCGAGTCAACTCCCGTTGTCTGTGGATGCGACCTCAAACTCGATGTTGAAGACGGCTATAATAGTTCTACGAGCCTCACTGTTTTCAACCACGGATATGAGGGCATTGAGAGTCAGCTTGGCTCCAGTGTACCAGTTGGCAGTCACGCTCAGTGAGAGCAAGGATGTAGTTACCTCTAGTGTTGAAGTGGTTCAATGAGAGACGATAGATGTGTCCATGGAGTCGAGGATCAAGACGGCTATCAGTGGTACTTGACAAGCGGCGATTGCTAAGTTAGAAGAGTTACCAACTAGATCGGCGATTGACTGTGCTGGTTTGGCATCAATTGTGGTGTTGTTGGACAACAGAAGTGATATCTTTTGTTTGGTGGCACCTTCAGGGGAGGTGTATCGATCGCAAAAAGTCTTGTTAGACTCTGGAGCCCAGCCGTTGATATTGGAGAAGACGGCGTGCATTGGTTTGTTTGAGGAAGTATGAGATGGAGATATATCCATTCCAGCTGCAGACATCTCTTAAGGGATCAAGGGGTACAGCTCTACACATGATATACGAGATGTTGATAGTGAGAGTTTGGTCGATCATCCCACATATGGCTTTATGATGAGGATCAAGATCATTGTTACGACTGTGGAGTCTTATGGCGTATTGGTTGGAGGTGTTGTGTTATACTTTATAGGGTTCGTGATTGACTATTGGACGGAGACAACATCTTATAGATCAGGTTGGCGTCCGATGAGAGACGAGTGAGCGGCTTACAAGTGCAGTTCAGTGCTAGAGTTGGGACAACGAAGCTTACACCAGGGACGATGACATCTGTTCAAAGATTCGGTTCGGTCATCACTTGGTCGAACGAGTTGTTAGAGGATAATGTCCATGCGGAGGATACTCCTGTCTTTGAGGAGGTGGGAGGACATGCTTAGCATGACTACGGTAGTATCATCTATCTTGGATGTTCTACTCTAGAGTACGAGTGAGGAGTTGCAATAGTATGCTGATCGGTTGATGCAACAGACTTGGAGTGAAACCTTTGTATCGCCAGTAGAGGAACATAGGGTTGTTCTTGCTACTGGTCTTGTTATCTTATAATCGTTGGATACGACTCTCATTGTATGACAGTATCTAGAGGAAGGTGTATGTGTGCTGGAGCTGTTTGGAGGTTGATTGCGATATTGCAGATAAGCATATGAGTACAACAATACTTGTATGTGGAGAGAGATGAGATTGCAAGACGCATCTCATTGCGTCATGTGGCACGCTTGGTGCAAAGATATCTTGAGTTGTTGTCCATATCAGTCGTTAGAGGATATCAGCAAGCATTATCGTCAGATATTTTGTTGTTGACGGTGCATGATCTCACGTTTGTTGACATCATTCACTTGGTGATAGCCATGGTCATGTCAAGGTCACACGCGTGTTGAGAGAGGTCAGGGTTTACATGACTCGCGATCTAGTATGTTTTGAGAGATGTTACAGATCTTACGACATCTTGAGATGCATCAGATGGATTCTCCAGCGTACATCTTGGAGGAAGTTCTTTTGTTGGATGATGCTCCTACACAGATGATGATAAGTGTGCACCAGATGCGGTCCTAGGTTGGTCCGGCAGTGCTGTTGGATGCAACGAGAGTGGGATCTTGTGCACATTGTCCACGGTGGTGGTGGACGAACTTGTTATAGAAGGAGGTGCTCAAGCGCGCACATGATGCAATGAGACGATCAACGCATCTCACGGTTGATGACATCTTCGATGCAGGACTACAATCTCAAGTATTGAGAGTCGTTGATAGGTCATCCATGATAGTGGTGAACCTAGTGAGACGACTTAAGGTAGCATTGTCCACTTTGATGAGCTTTTCAGCGTCACATGCTTACAGAGATGGAGGACATGGGCTTGTGTGGGATGCTCAGTTACAGAAGTTAGTGGAGCTCAATGTCGATGAGAGAGAGCGATGGATTTCTCTACGAGTACGACGGTAGTAGCTTCGATGTCGGAGGCTTCATGTCGTCAAGTGTTGGGTCAAGCAATGGACTTTAACTGCTTGATGTGTATTGTTAGCCTTGGATTGATAGAGCAGCGTAGGATGCGATCAACGGATGTTACTGCTCGGACACTTCTGAGCTCTTTGTCTACCGGGTCGGTGGAGATAAAGACTAGGAGCGAGGTGTGTGAAGTTTGTCATCCTTGGACATCATGGGATGCAGTATGAGAGAGTGTGGAGCTTGCAGCTAAGACTGCAAGAGTTTTTCACATAGTAAAGGTGGAGGTTGTTGATGATGAGCAGAAAGAAACTACTCCGGAGGCTGCAAGATAGCAGTCAACAACTTCATCTTCTATCTCTAACGTGGTGACAGAGAATACTTGGACCCAAGCTTATAAGAGAGGAGAGACGAAGAGTTCAAAGATTCCTGAAGAGCTACAAGAATTATTTTGCTTTCATATTGGGTACCTTGAATAGACAAGATTTGGCTAGTGACACGTCAATCTTTCGACGTCCTTACAAATACAGCGACATGGAGAGAGCCTTGATCTAAAGTAGGACTCAAGACTTGTTGGAGGTTGGGTTGGTAGAGATGTCGCATGAAGAGTTTTTCACAATTATGTCAGGAAAGAAATATATGTATGGCAACTACACGGCTAGATGAATGTGTGGAGACTATCGTCCTATCAATCGACAGACGAAGTCCGATAAGTATGCCATGCTGACACCTGAGGAGATCTTTGATGCAGTGGGGCATGTGAATGTCTTCAGTACTTTAGATCTTCGAGCAGGATATCATCAATTGCAAGTGAGAGGAAGAAGATAAGTCCAAGATAGCATTCTGAGGAATTGACTCCCACGGCAAGTATTGTTTATACCAGTGACCGTTCTTATCATTTGGGTTGAAGAACGCCCTTGCTGAGTTCCAAAGGGTGATGAACAAGATTCTAGCAAGAATAGATTTTGTTCGATGTTATATTGACGACATCTTAGTCTATAGTTCTATAGTGGAGGAGCACGAGAGAGAGTTACGGGATGTGTTCGAGCGATTGAAAACTCCTAGGTTGAAGTTACACCTGGGAAGTGCAAGTTCTTTCAGGAGTTGATAGAGTATATGGACCACACCATCTATCCAGGTGGGTTGGGTGTTCAACAGACGAAGGTTGAGACTATTGCACGTATCTCATACCCCACAGATGTGAGTCGAGTTCATATTTTGTTGGTTTGATGAACTTCTATCGTCGATATGTGAGAGGGTTTAGTGCAATTGTCATTGACCAAGCTGATGTATGTAGACCAGGAGTGGTAGTGGAGAGATTAGCAAGAGTGAGCTTTTGTAGAGCTCAAGGATAGATTGACATCTGCTCCCATCTTGAGCATAACTCTCTGAAATAGCTCGGCTCGTTGAAAACATGCTCTCACCCACATATCTTGGATCATCAAGATTCAGCATCCCAACAGAATCACGACGAATGACCGAAGATAGATCTCGATCTCGGTCATACAATAGAAAATACGGTGAGAAGGAAGTCAATGACGCTTGCAGGTTATACCGGTAGTCCATAACCAACCATGGTAACTGCAAATCTCAGTCCTCCAAGTGTCTCTTTTGCAAGCCATACTTGCGCAGTCCTCTCTTCATCGTTTGAACAACCCTCTTCGCCAAACCTTTGCCTCAAGATGATCTCGAGATGTAGTCCGATGATCAATCAGCGCCTGATCAAACAAGGTTTGAAACTCACCAAGACACTCTATACCTTGGTCCATCAGCACTTCAGCTGGTACTTCAAAATGACTCAGCACTCGATCTAAGAACGCATACGCTGTCCTCTCATTCTTCTTGTCTGATAATGCTATCAACTCAATCTACTTGACAATGTGTTCCATCATCATCAACACATACTTGTGGTGAGGTACGGTCAATGATAAAGGTCCCGCGAATTCCAAACTCTAACGGTACCCAATCCCATAATTAGTAAGGGGTGTAATTGTGGAGTATGAGCATTAAACAATGCTCGTTCTCGAACACAATCCACACATCTTGTAACACCACTACTGCACATCGATGTGCATACCACACCACCAATACTATCCTTGGAGTAAGTTATGTGTACGTTTCACTCCAAGATATCTCAACTCCTCATAGACATGTCGTACTAACTATGCTCTCTAGGAAGACATGACACTATCCGTACTCTCTCATTGTCTTATACTCGAAGTACATGTCATCTTTCTCGTCGAAATCTCTTCGCTCGTTGGAAGACACGATCTCACTCCTTGACACTTACTATGCCTACCACCACGCCAGTACATAGATACTCCATTACTATCACATCCTCACGGATATCTCGTTGGTCTGGAACACCATCTCTACACTCAACATCTGGAGACTCACTATATTCTCTGCCTTGAGAAAGATACGACCTGACCCTCCATACTAGAGTTCATGATCAACACACAAAGAAAGACAGATGCATGCCATGCTAGCACCATCTCTTCATCAACCTCGTCACGTCATCCAGCTCTAGTCTGATCTTGCTGACTCATGCATGAGTTGCAACTCAACCCATCGACATCTAGATTTGCAACTCCAGATCTGTGCACTACCTGGAAGTCATACTCTTGTAAGATCAGAGTCCATCGTGCAAGCTTCCTTGTAAGCTTGTCGGACTTCATCAACCACTTGAATGGTTGTTGATCAGTAATGAGAGTAAAAGAGTTCTCAAACAAATAACATTGGAAGTGTGCAACAACACATACTGCCGTCAAACACTCTCTTTCTCATCGAACTATACCTCACCTCTACCAAATTGTTGAAGCGATTAATATACGCACCACGAACTCTTTTTCCTCATCATCGTGCTGAGTCAACACTGCTCCAAGTCCCAACATACTCCAATCATGTGCAGTTGGAAGGGACGTCCCTAACGGATCTATTTTGAGAACCTAACGATGCTCAATATAGAGACACGTTGCAATATGTGACTATTCGAGGAGGAGGTTATCAGCCATCGATTCACAAGTTTCATCCTGACGATTATATCTATCTACAGTAGACTGCATCGACGATGTTGGATGTGACCGCATGAAGCACTATTTTACGAGTGCATGAGGTGTTATCTTCTAGAGTACTCATGTTAGAGGATCGTGATGGTGTTGTTTGGAAGGACCAGGGGCATAATTGCGCACCATCTCATCTTCCAAACATCGATGATACCATTGACCTTGCTTAGCGATTGTACATGCGGGCTTAGGTGTATGTTGTGTGGGTCTGCTGGTGGAACAATCCATATGTTGGTGTGTGATGGTTGTTCGAGAGGTTAGCACATGTCGTGTTTGACTCCACTTCTCAATGTCATTCCTACTAGATGATGAGTTTACCTTCGATGTATATAGCAAGGATAGCCGATTAGATCTTGATGTGGTATGGATTGTAGACAACGACGTGATATACACCTTCGTGGGTGCAAGGATCAAGAGGTCAGATGCTACATCGCCCCATCGTTAGTCACTATATGAGGCTATCTGGAGTTAGAAGGACCTAACCGCTAGTTAGGGGAGCGATTGTGATACACTTGTATATGTGCATGACATCGTCAATGTGTTATGTGTGTGTGTGGTGTATCTCTGACAGCGATGTATGTTGTGTAACGATTTGTATGCGCACGACAGCTGTCACGTCAGTTTAGCACCTCGACTAGGTTGACCGAGTGCGTAGTGGTTAGTCTCGGTAGGGCCGTTAGGACGGGTTCTTGGACTACCCCACTAGAGGTATACTTCGCAGGTAGGGCTTGCAGGCTTTAGTTCTCCGAGTTGAGCTTTCAAGCTCATGGCTATGGTGGATAGTCTTGTCAGTGTAATCTGGATTCTTTGATGCACAGAGTAGATTTGGTTCGACTTTAGTGTTTGTGTAGTGTCGGTTGGCATGATGGAATGAGTATAATCGTTATTTATTTCGGTACACTTGTGTATGTGTATGACATCGTCCATATGTTTTGTGTATGTGTGGTGTACCTTTGACAGCCATGTATGTTGTGTAGCAATGTGTATACGCATGACAACATAGCTCCGTTAATATTGGATGAAGTTGGATGGATAAAAGTTTCTCACAGAAAAGTCTAAAGAAAAAGAGCAAAGGTATAATCTATTTTATATAATAGTTGGATCAAAACGGAATAAGCTTCACGTAATTTAGCAAAAGTTATATCATTAAATAAAATTAATTTTCCAAATTACAAAGTGAATAGAAAATCTAAGGATAATTAATATAAATAGCTTAAACTCTTCGGGATATCTTAATATTATTTCTTTTAGGTTTAAAGAGGTTATAAGTTATTTATATAAATATAGTACCAAAAATATAGTAATTATGATTTATAATAGTAAAGAGATATAGTACGTCACCAAGTGGTAAGGCTGTAGGTTTTGGTCCGTTATATGGAGTTCGAATCCTTCCGTTCCAGATTTTATACTACACGTTTAGAAGTTCTAAATTTTCAGAAAGTAGATTTAACATTTACTTATTTATATTATGAAAATAAGATATAAATATAGCGAATGTCTTTTCTATATTATGAAATAGACTATTCAAAGCAAAGAGATGTTAAATTTGTGAAATTATCTTGTTGGATGTATGTTGGTGCTACTCATATTGGACGTCTTTGGGATAGCTACTTGTTAGTTGTGGTATTTAGCTTCTCAATATGCGATAATAATTCTCATCTTTTGGACATTTTGTAATGGAGGTTGTATTAATGACATTAATTGATGCAAATCTTCCTGCTGGGGCTTATGAGAAGACTAAGATTGTTTTAGTTAAGAATAACTAATTGGCTTTATTTGGACTCTTGATGAGATCATACCGAATTAAGACAATGCGGTGTGTTTCATGATGTGATTTGGACGTTATATCAAAAGAATATGTTTCTCATTTTTTTAAACTTTGGTTGTATTACAGACATGGATTGGGAGTTTCGTAGGAGTCATATGTACGATGTGACAAGTGGTCAACTGTGGAAGTGGCGGCAATATATTCATGAGAAGGTTTGTGTTAAAGAAATTTCATGTGTTTGCTCTTCTAAATTTTAGTCTCATGTTTTTAGTGCAAACTGAATGGCAACTTGATACGGTTGTTATCATCTTATGCTCAAGAGACTTCTTGAACTTCATGTTACGTGTTCTTGCGTTACATCGGTTTTCACCTAACGATTCCTTGTGTGGAATCTGAAAGCTGCTTCTGGGGCTCATGCAGGCATGAATCCGTATCAAGGGATAAGGTGAGCTCAATGCAGACTAGAGAGTCGCCGCTTATGCACCAAACTGCCAAAATTAGTATAATTCTTTAGCCCCCAAGGGGCTCACAAGCCCCGGAATACTCAAACATTGAAAGGGGCACACCGTCGTTTCTAAAGAAAATCGTCATGGATACCCAAATTATATACAGCTATCTATGAAATCGGGTCCACGTATCGAACTACTTCGCTAGACACGAACGGCACGGCACGACGTAGTAAGGATCGGTTCATGCTCTTGTGTAGTCTTGAGTAGCTCAGTGTGTATTTGGGGCCACGAAGACTACTCAAGGGCATGTGCCAAGCTGTTAGCCCCTTCCACCATATCCACGAATTCAGGAGCAGGAACGTTCTCCTGTCCAGACGCAAATTTCGATTTCGTCTCTGCAAATATACATTTGAACTGATCAGACGATAGGATTGACAGCTAGAATAATATAGCTGATCGCTACGTACTACTGAGAAGGAAGTGCAGCTGGAACAGGACGAATAGCAGCACGAAGCGCGAGACGAGTACTAGTGAAGAACAGGAAGACAGCACTGTGAACAACTGAGCAATTTGATACGAATATACGCAAAATTTGATGATCAACTTGCAATTGCGATATTGGGACCAAGACTAGAAATATTTATAAAAGTACGTAGAGAAGGTGGCGAGAAAAAACCTACCTCGCTTTGAAGAATGCTTGTATGGAGAGCTGCATCCTTTGGAGCTGCTCTCGGAAATTTTCCGATTTGGATCCCTCTCGGAGAGAATACCAGCAGACTTTTCGGGTGAGGAGCAGTAGAAAGAATCACTGACAGTTTTAAAGGGAACATCACTCCTGGCACAACCGTCATGTTCCGGCAGCTTATGAACAGCCAATGCTGGGCTGTTCTCACAGTTTGCTACCTCTGCCAAGTACTGGAAACCGAAACTGTCTTCACCAACCAACGACCTGCACAACAACAGTCGATTGTGAACATCAGGGGCCTGAGAAATATTCTAGTATGAAATGACAATCGAACTATGTAGGTGGATGTAAAGAGAACTGAAAGTGCGACTACAAAAAGATTACACAGGTTGGGAAGTTGGTAGAAGACCTGTTTGCCACGTTATGTATATTCGAGAAATCGACATCGCCGTAGGTTTGTGCGTTGGAAACCAGATCATTCATCGTGATTTCGTCTGTACCCAGCATATCGCCGACAAGGGATGAAAGCGATGCATCATCCAAGCAGGCAAGAATGTCATCTATCAGAAACAGGTCCGAAGTGGAGTGTTGGGAAGCGTCCCCAACCTGCGCACCTGCAGATGCATCTTCGGACTCGGAGGGTGCTGCTGGGGACGTAGTGGGGGGAGGAACCTGATCTAATGGAGATATCATCTGTGCGATGGGAGCTGAACCGCTGAAGTCAAGCGGTCGCATCGTTTTGGAGTGAAGTTTCTTAAAGTGAAACTGTTCCCCAGTAGTACTATCACTACTGCAACTCTCTGGAGTGGACTCTGGGCTGGAATCCGATTGCAAAGCTGTTCCGTTGGCAGTCCTATCCTCGCCTGGTTGTTGATAGGTTTGCTCTTCTGGAGCCGAGTGGGGCACGCAGCTTCTGCTCGGCTGGAGGTATACACTGCCATCAGGAGGCTGAAAGTGAACGGGTACCTGTTCAGGTGGAGTGACTGGAGAAGAGCTCCGTGGTGGAGTGTGGGGATCTTTACTAAAGCAGGCTTCTCTTGAAGGTTCAGTATAGGCAGTAGCAGGAAGAGCTGAAGGGCTGCTGATGATTCGCTGGTCAGTGTGGTTCGAAGGTGCAGCTGGAGGTGACGCCAATCGGGTGCTGGTCCTGGAGGAAGGAACTGAACGACCTGGTCGCACGGACTTCGATCCTGACGGACTATCGCGCATTTCCTGATCAGGCATTGGCAGGACGGGTCGCACCATATTCACAGAGTTCTTGCGCACCACGCCACACATCCAGGGTGACGAGGGCTGCCCGCCTGGAATCGTATCTGCGGGAAGAAGAGTGAAATTAGACTCAGGCTATATAACCTTCAAATTCGAATTGAAGCAAGAATCTCAGGAACGGAAAATAAATCCTTAGAAGACAAACAGAATGAAATACCTGAAACTTGTCCACTTGGGCGTGCTTTCTTTACAGCTGCGATTGTGGTTGTTGGAGTTCCGTTGCCCAGAGCTTCCGATGCGATCTTGTTAAGCCCATTTTTTCTCTTGTTAGAAGTCGAACCAGAATTCGGACCTCTCACTGAACACGGTGTTTTGGTGAGATCTACGCTCGCTCCAGGTGGAGTGCTCTGGCCAACTGCACAGTCATGCAGAATCTTAAACATCTTAATCACCAAAAGGAAAAATAACAATACATAAAGGAAAACATCTTGAAGCGAAACATAGTGCGCACAGTTTTCCGAGGGGCACTTAAAACAGGACAGGACTACGGAGGTTTAGAAAGTAAATTTAGTCTCCGGGTTGCACTAGAAGAGTAGAGAGAGTAAGTGTGAACCTTGAAAGACGGCGGCTGAGGTGGTTGGAGAGCTCGACATCGACGGCAAAGCTAAAGTGCTGGGAGAAGCACAGCCTGACTGGAAGACAGCTATCGACTCGTGAACTCCCTGCACAAATGAGTTCATTCTAGACCTCTCTCGCTGCAGACCCTGCTGAGCTTCCTTCAAACATTGCTCCAACCTGGCGTTTTCCTCGTGCAGCGAATGCTGCTTTTCCCTCATGGTAACAAAATCATCGAGTATGGTTGTAAGGCTTCTGACTGCGGGTGGTGCCTGCAAAATATTCAAAAGCTTGAGTACTTTCGTCCAAAGGACCCGACACGACACGTCTCCACTGTAGGTATACACGACTCCAACGATAAACGTGCTCCAAGGTTGAGAAGAGAAGACCTGTCTGAAATTGGTGTTGAACCATAACCGTGTACTAGAATGCAAAACGAGAAGGAATCGACGGATCAGAGAACAGAGAGCGGTGCACAAGGACGATTGAGGTGGAACAATTTCCTTCGAATTGGGTGGAACCCACACAATTCGATGGAAGTTGTTTCACCTCAATCCTCCTGAGTCCAGACTCCGGCGTAACTATTAGTTTTAATGCTGAAGACTGCTTGAGGCCTTTCAAGTCAAAAGTCGACAATCTGCAGTGGACATACAAGCTGAACTGGCTAATATCGAGATTTGAAGTCAACCTAAACCATTTACTTTTAACAAGCTACTAGCAGCCAAAGGCACTACACATTTCTCCGTTCGAGTCTGCACAAATTCGCCCTTTCGAAGCGAGGTTTGAGGGAAAAGTTGGGAGGCGAACTCACACTCTTCAATGAGTTCAGAATCGATGCAGCATCTATCCGGAATCCCGCGAGTGTCTTTGTGAACTGCTTCTCTACCAAATAACTTTGCACGACATACGCAGCTTCGACTTCTGAGACTTTCTTTCCGGGGCTTGGCTCCTTCCGTGCGCGAATCTGCTGTTTGGCCATGATCCCGCAATGCTCCCACTATACGAAATCTAGACCGATCGACCGCCGCGAGATCAAAATGCGTGGAGAGTTGAAGCCCAAGGTAAGGCGCGCTCCAGTTGCGGCCCCGGCGAAGGTTGACAGAGAGTCTGAATCTTTCAGGGCACTGTCAAGAAGTGAGGGAGAATACTTGCAACCGCTCCGACGAAATGCGCAGTCTGGAGCTCAGACATCACTTGTTGGGATCTCGACAGAGGGATCGCTGCTATGGAGCGAATTCCCACAGGGAGAGGAAGCTCAGAGTAGGAATTCCAAGAACTTGATCTCTGAGCGGAAACTGCGAGCTCCAAGAGCAGTGGAGTGAGGACGGCAAGTTCCACTTTCACAGAAGCAAGTGTACTCCTAGCTCGAGTCCTCGAAGTTGTAACCTACGTATCAGATTCCAGCTATTTCCCTTGAATCCCTGAACAATGCGACTAGCCGGACAGCTCCCACGCAATCCACAAACCAATCTGAAAGTTCCGATTCTCATAAACTGCTGCCACAAAATGTAGAGAGAGTCGGAGCGAACATAGCACAGGGCGAGAGAGCTCGGCGTCCGAGTGACACAACGAGAGCGGTTGCAGTGCAGTGAAGAAGGAACCAATCCAACTAGGAAGCAGCGAGGCCCTCTCTGCAGGTATCGAAGTACTGAAGAGGAACGAACGCCAACTGTCAAACAGAGCTCAACTACAACGCGACTGAAGGCGGAGCGAGAGCCTGGAGTGCCTACTCTTGAAATGGGGAGAAGGGGGAGAAGTATAGCGGGATACATAATTGGAGGGAGGGGCAGGAGGAACAGGCGGGAGATTGATCAGAATAAGCTGATTAATACCACTACGGTAGTGGCGGAGGGCAGGGAGTAGGGAAGACGACAGATTAACAACCAAATCACAGTACATAATCAGTACAACCTAATGAAATCCCTCTTATGGACGCTAGAAGCAAAGTGGACATGGAAGACTATGGGTCTGCTCTTGAGCGGAAAAGTAAGTAATGAAATAATGTGGAGCAGCTACGGCACAGCAGACGTGAAACATAGGAGGGAAGAGAAGTGAGTGCTGCCGGGTTTGAATGCCAGCGCGGGAGAACGCGAGAGAGTGAGGGGGAACTCGACCGCGTGCGTGCTCGTGGGAAGATCATTCCCTCCGTTCTTCGCTTCTCCCTTTTTGGCGCAGATTTGAGCCGCTTTCAGTTATCCCTTTCAGTTCACACTGAAAGTCGTGAACAGGACAAATTTGACAGAATAAAACGAAAATATTTATACCGTTACCGAACTTAACGCTCGCTCGTACCGGACCATCGTCCTCACACAGCGGCTTGGCTTATGTCGGCGCCGTCGTGCCATGCTGTACAGGGAACTTTTGTTCTTTTCTTCTCTTTCGTTGTTTTTCCCCTTACAAGCAAGAGCTAGATATCTTTTCCCGTCGGTCTTCAGGGTAGCCCCGCATTACCGTTTACTCGTTGCCATTTCGGGCCATGTAGAATTGGTTAATAGGGGAATGTCAATCTTAGGAAGAATTATTCTCTAACCATATCAAGAATCTCTTTCATAATCTCACGACTGGAATTGTGTTAAGTTCACCGCGTCTAATGTTATCACAATGCTTCATCCCATACCCGTGGGTAACTAAAGGGTGTCAAATTTACCCACATCTAAAACTTGTACTTCAGATACTTAAATACCCCGGAATGATTTTCAGCATGTGAAAAGTCAAAAAGCTCACATTTAGAAATTCAACATTCAATCAGTGAAGTAGTGGAGCGAGTGACAGAACAATTTTTGTTCTAGAGTTGTTTTTCATTTCGAGGATGAGTCATATATGCGAAAAAATGAACAGTCTATGTGAAGAGATCAAGTTTGATGTACACTATGTTGAGTTTTCTAGTGCGGATAGTCTCGAAAGACTTCTTAGTGCAATGGCTCCCAAAAATTTCGAGGCGATGAAGAAAACTCATACTCGTGTGAATCCCGATAATCATGATAAAATTGCAACATATATTGAAGATGAACAAAACTTTGCAGCATTACACGGAGCGAGACTAAAAACCAAAGTTGGTGATGGAAAGTGTCTCACCAAAGCAACTGCTCTCGAGATCATGACTGCTCAACTTTCAAAGAAGCGGTTTTTCTGTTGTCATCGGTGTTGAGTTGAAAAACGATTTGAATGTTACGTTGACATGTACAAGGAAGCTAAGGAAATCCAAGATGCCACGGGAGGTGGACTTATTGAGGATGAAATGTTGACAAGTTTGACTTTTGACAATAAGTTCAACAAGAAATGTTCTCATTTCTACTTGATGAATGTAGTTTTTGACAATCGAGCAAACACTGATCCTCCTACTCTAAGTTCATTCGGATTATCAACAGAATAGGAATTACTATGACATGATTCTTAATGTCAAGGAGAGAATACTCTTCCATAGTATGATCTTGAAAATATGCTTCCTCGATATGAAAGGAAGGCGATGGGGATATGGATATCTCCATCAAACTTACGAGGAAGATATGAGTCTGATTGTTGAGGAGAGGACTATGAACAATGAAGAAAATGAAGACTGTGTTGTAAGGAGAGTCTTTCCTGAGGAGGACGGACCTCCATTTGTGATTGATCATGAGAGTGATAAAAAAAGAAAACAGACTGCTATCAATAATCAAAACTCCAAACAATCTCTTGTAGCCACCAAGGTCAATAAGACACTCAAATCTGAGCAAATAAGTATTCCAATACTTAAAACTTTATTCACGTCTCAGTTTTCTAGTCAATGTGCTCAGCGATCACAATCTTCTCCTCTCTCTCTTGCGCACGTCATCTTTTCAACTCTCTTGAAAAATCCTCTCTAACTCCCGCCGTACGTCGATTTACCTAGAAAACAAGCTTCCTACTAAGCAGCCCTCTAGCTAACCTGGAGTCTTTATGCACATTTATTTATCAAGAAGCCCCTAGCTAAGATGACCCATAACTGAGCTAGCCCTATGCTTAATAAAAATTTCTAAACCCTCGATGCCAGCTTGATGCAACTGAGATTATGAACTAAACCATGATTTTACGACCGAAGCCACACTGCAAGATCACCCCACAGTGCTTACAGCCCTCCCATAGCTGAATTAGGAATCTCCCAACTCATAATCTCGATTGCATGTGAAGACTTAGGTCAAGAAATCCACGTTTAAAGAGGATAACGCTCCTTCGTCCTCAGATGTGCATGATGTAACCACACACCCAACATTGACTCTCATCCAAGAGGTCAACATGCTGAGATAAGAACCATGAACCAAGAGCCAAGAGGATTTGATCCAAGGAGCTCTTCTTTCTATGTGAGCGCCCTTTTCATCGAGGTAGTTCTTGTTTTCATTTAATTAAGTAAATAAACATGTACACAAGCCTACATAACTATCTTTTATCTCCTTTGCTAACTTTCCAAATGTTACTTCTCTTGTACATCTCCGTTTCTAGTAACGAAAGAACCAAACTATACTACTCAAGAACACCTACACAATGGTGTCATCAGATAATAAGTACAAGTCACCAACGGAAAATAATAGAGTTTTCATGTTTATCACTTTTTTTAACTAGAAATGAGACAAACATCTATATATAACCTTATTTCGCATAAATAAAAACACATGCTTGGTCTATTCAAGAGAGCTTCCACCTAGTACCTTCATAACTTCTTAGTAGTTCTTAAGAATATAAGTTAAAGGACATCTTGTCTACCTTGGCCCTAACTTAACACCTGTCCAACTTAACAAGCTCCAAGGAAGCTTTCTTTACCACTACGCACACAATGGAAGAAAAACCCTTTTGTTATCATTTTTCACTGTATCTTACAACATGACATTCATTTCCTCCAAACGTGCTAATCCTCTTATGTGTACCAATCCATCATTGGTCTTCGTAATTCTCCAAGTTATCTTCGTTTTCCTCAACTATCTCTCATAAAAAGTCCTCATCCGCACTTGTGATCTACTATGACCTTAAGAACTCGATCAGCTCCACTGCTCCTCCTCTCTTTTTGAACAACTTGATTCGTTTCTCAACAACATGAAGCCATAAAAGTGTACCATCTAGTTCTTGCAAAGAACAAGTAGCATTCTGATGCACATATGAGAAATGTATGGATCAAACCATCTCTTATAAAACTTTCGGAATGTAGAGTGTTGGTTCTCTAATGTATTGTCGTATACCAACACCCAGTCCTCAACTTGTATTGGTTTTCAGTCGAAGCTTATGGGTCTTGTCAAACCTCTCTTTATTCTCAAGTCGAGTCTCTTTCAACTTATGTTGTGCTTTTGCAAGATTTTCTTATATGTTTTCTAGCTATCTGATGCGAAGTGAGAGAAGTTGTATGTGATCCATATTGTCCTCCCATGGCAAGGTAACTTAAGTAGGGAAGTCTTCTTCTGCTGGCATAGTCGGTTTCTGTCTCATCATCAATTCAACAACCATGTATCCAGTAGTAGTATAGTGAGTTGTCTTGTCAGCCCATAAAGTAAAGGGGAGTAACCTAGACCACTCTCTATGCCTATCGTCACATGTCTTCACCAAAGCTTGAACATTCGATGGATGTCCATGTTCGCTCTTGCTAGTTCTCTCTAGGTTCATCGTAGTAGTAAACTTGAGCTTCACACCATATCGAGCAAAAAACTCCTTCACTTATGCATCATGTAGTTCCCTTCTGTCTGCTCATAGTCTTCTTATAGATCCATATCTACAAACAATGTCTTTAAGTACAAATCTACATATACCTTTTATAGTCCTTGTCCTCAGTGCTCGTCCTTCTACAGAGTTGGAGAGGTCATCACGAGCCAAGACCAACTATTGCATACCCCATAACCTCAGAGGTATTATCACCAAGTCAACAATCCACTGGAAGTGAATGCAAATCAGATAAGTAGACACAAGACCATCCTTATATCGCATCTTCGAGTAAAATTGACAATGCAGACACGAGTGGACAAAGTACACATCTAGATATAGACCTTTCCACCAGTATCTTTTCTTCAACTTTAGATAAGTAGCTAAAATCCGTCGACGTCGTTGCATGTCTAGCAAACCTAGAGATAAATCGTACGCCACTCGCATCATCTTGAGCAGTCGCTCAACCAATTATCTTTGAGCTAATATCCATTATGCCAATGACAAGCCTTCCACACCCATAGTCTACTCTTTTCAACACAGGTGAAGACTTTAGAGTCTCCTTCAACTTATTCATAGCCTCATGATGGATTGAAGTCCATACAAACCTCTTACCCTTCCTCAATAATACATATAGAGGCTCCGTAATATGAGCATAAACGATAAAATACACAAGCTCACAAATAATGTTGAAGCTCTGTGATATTTGTACAGTTTGTCATCGTAGTTATAGCATCAACCTTCTCCAAATTTGATCGTCTCCCAAAAGCACCACACAATTGACCAACCACTAAAATCTCTAGCACACAAAACTTTGACTTAGCACCTGACAGTGCGAGATGTACCTCCTCCAGACGAGTCAAAATATGCTCTACATCTCTTATATGATTTGCGACAAACCGCCTACATCCATTCGCGAGCACTACATCATCATTGTCTTCGACAGCGCAACCTTTTATAAGAATATCATCTAGAAATAGGATGGTAACCTCATGTACAAACTCCCCTAATATCTTATGCATCACATTTTGCATATGAGCTACTGAGTTTGATGCTCCTTGAGATATAGTGCACATTCGCATCAACTCCAAAAGTGTACGCATAGTGATCAAATATCTATTTTTGACAGTCAACTAAAATTGATCATAGCCGGAATATAGATATTCAATCTAATAAATAGCTCTTTTTGCAAATGCTTTAACTACCTCATCAATCACAAGACATGTCCCAACGTTACAAATGATGCGTTAAAACAGTCTCACTTGTAATCTGTCGCTTCTATTTGATGATGTCGATGATGACATCATGAAACTCACGCTTAGTAATGTCCAAAACTTCCCTCAAAGTAAACTCCTCCTTCGCATTTAGAATGCAATCTTCCAAGACTCCTTTCAAATCTATTGAAACCTCGATGTCTGACTGTAGTTTGTATGCAGATGGTTTATCCTTCTCCTTCTGAGACTCCTTCGCTCTCTCTTTCGATGGAGAAGGAGAATAATCCATTGGTAGATCTTGAGCTCTTGCATCTCGAAGCTCTTGACAAACCTTCTCTCCTCGAGTCTGTCTCTAGGAAGAAGTTCCTTCTCCTGCATCATCAGAATCTCGTCTTCTCTTTTCTTCCAACAACGCTTCGTGTTGGTTCTTGATGATGTAAGCATGTACCGATAGAGCTTCTATCGGATCTTCCCATCCAATCTCTCTTCAAATCGTAGCAGCTATCATCAAATCGTAGCAGCTGTCAAAGTCATGTCTTCCCGTTACCCAGAAAGCTTATTCTAAGAGTGTATGCGAGGTGAGGACTCGAAAGACAGAGTGCGAATGTTCTATTTCTGTTGCGAGGCTAGATTACGTATAGGAAGTCGAAGACATATGAGACCAATGATGAGAAGCTTGGCTGCGGGAAGTCTTTTGAAGACGTTAGTTACCCAGAAGTTGTCTCATGAGTCTTCATGGAGACCACTGTCATCACAAGAGTCCTCAGTCTTCTTATGATCAGTTCACAAACTTCGCTCTCACATATCTTGTCATCTTTTGTTATGAAGTAGGATGAATTGCAAGATGAATTTTCTTCTTAGGAATCCATGCGATGCCGTGCTTAGTTAAGATTGCTTAGATATAGCTCGGAAGACGTGATGTACTTAGGAAGCACTGTTAGAATTTTGTCTTCTATTCTACCTTCTGGAAGACTAAATTCATCTTATGAGAGTGGAAGCTGGACTGGGATTCACATCAAGCTTCACACAACTCAAATTCTAATCCAATCCAACTACTTGATGTGAATTTCAAACATTCGGCTTTTGGAAATGTCTAGACATTCAAACGAGTCTTTTGTCCATAGATTATGAGACAAAAGAGCAATAGGGTAGGGAAATTGATAGATAGAACAAAGAATTTTGGAATATGGAAGAGAAGAAGCTCAATTTTGATTCTCAAGAAGAGATTGGGAAGATGGCTGTCAAAAATTTGATAGCGCGTCTGCGTCCAATATTCTCAGAGAAATTTCAGGGAAGGAGAGAGATCGATAGGCTTCCTGCAAACGATCAGAAAAGCGTGGAAAGCATAGAAACAAAGGACGGAAGCGGTGACAAAAAAGAAGAAGTGAGAAGAACATCAGTATTGTATTACACTACGCTTCTGCTTGCTTCTTCAGTCTTTTGCGCGCCTCAGGGCTTCGATTCTGTCTTCAATGTCTTTGTCTTGCCACGATCCTGCTTCTGTCTTCAACCTCGAGCTGCTGCAACGTTGCTTCTATAATCAAATTCGAGCTGCTGCGATTCGAAGCTTCCAACTCTTGATTTTCTCCTTCGACTCTCAATTTCCAATCTTTTGTTCATGACGAGATTCTCAGTTCTTCTACCTCGAGTGCGCTTCCTGCTGGAAGACGTCTTCTCTCACTCGATCACTGCGAATTCACTTCTACGCGCTTCCAATGTTCTCCTCAACTCCCAAATCGAGTAGAGAAGCAGAAAAACGAGCTACGGTGCTGATGCGTCTCTGGCTTCCATCTCTTCTCCTTCGCGATTAAGTAATGGCTCGATCTATCCTAGCCCTACCTACTGCGGTGATGACTGTATGTTAGGTATACCTATCCTTACATAGTTGGTGTGCGGTTGGTACTTCCCGTGGTTGTAGTCACCTTCTTCATGAAAGCATACTCTGTCTTCTGGCTTCCGGCTCCCTTCTTCCCACGAATTCACCTTAAGATCATCTTCCCGCTAAGCAGGGTGTAATCTTAAGTAAAAATGTTACTTCAATTATATAGACACGTCATTAACTTAAAATTTTCAAAAAATCTCCAATCTTGCAAATTGTGGGCACCACAAACAAGACTTTTTCAAGAAGAAGTTGATGACAGAACCATGGTGCTACTTTTGTAGAGGGTTGGAGCACTATGTTGCAAGTTATCCGGTGAAATTCAAGAGAGAAAAAACTCGTGAGAGAATGAGTTATATTGATCTAGGTCTTAGAGTTTATCCATCTTCCTCTTCGCGCGTTAATTTTAGGAACAAGAACATCTGCTCCAATTGTAGAATTGAAGGTTTGTCAAAAAAACCACGAGTGTGGAGACGTGATCGCCTTGCTGGCATCTACGTCTGGAAGATTGAGAGAGGAATCAAGAGTCGAAACAGAGAAGTTGTCATCTTCCGACGAAAATTTAGCTAACGCATGATGGAGATGATAATTCACACGGTGGAGAGGATGACAACGAAGATGCGACTCATTCATTCGTTAGATGAGGAGATATCACATGTGATTATGATGAAACCATTTCATTTTTTGCTACCAATGGTTGATTATGCTCGCATATAGTTAATGATGTTCATACTATATTAGAAAGCGAAGAGATATATTGGGTTGAGGAAGAAAAGACATCAAGAGCTTAAGATGAAGCTTTCAGTTTTTCATGAAAAGGATAATGAGGATGTAGAAACCTTGGTGCGAGGGTGCATTTGAGAACCATGAGAGGAAGAAGAAAGAGTGTGCATCACTGTTGCCTGATTTTCTAGAGGATATCACATTGACTTCGTATGAGAAATATAGAAGAAACAAGACTGACGTTGACACATGAGAAAGTTTGACAGAGGTTCTGATTGAGAACTTTTTGCCGGATGAGAGCTATGAGAAGCTCATGATCGAGGTGACCTTCTTGAAGCAAGGGGATGCTGAGAAGGTGAAGGTGTACGTAGAAAAGATCGAGAAGTCGGAAGCTCGTTTCAAGACTATATTGAAGAAGAGCGGTGATAATGTGGATGCTACAATGGTGGGAACTGTGGCCATGCTTACCAAGAACTTGGTGACATGTCTGAAGTCCCAAATGAGAACTCAAGTGAAGTACAAGAAGTCATTCACTAAAGCGAAGGCGATTGAAATTGCAGTTCGAATGGAAGAGAGTTTGGAAGATTGTGACGTTCGTCTAGGAGAAGCAAAGACAATAAGTGTTGGAAGATTACACACAGTGATAGAGCTGCTCAAAGGATCCCGACACATGTTGTGGTTAACACACCTATTGTGGTTATTGTCAACCCTCTTAATCTTCAAGATGAATTAAGACAGATAACATAAACATTGGCAGATCTGAAGATCAATGTAGTGTAATTGAAAGAGCGAAGAAACCAAAGAGGGAGAAGAAGTCAACAAGGTTATGGAAGAGGTTTCAATCTCAGGCCTCAAAAGGAATTCAGTGGTATCTCGTGCTACGGATGTGATGGTCATCATTTAAAAAAAACTTGTCTGCACTTCATCCAAAATAGAGAAGGGAACAATGTAGACAAGAGGAAACCTTGGAGGAGCAGTTCCGCTACAAAACAAAGACAAAGGAGTTGCTACAATTGATGCGATGAATGTGCTAAATGTTTATGAGAGAGTAGAATGCTCTTACTCTTCTCAAGTGGAACTCTTAGCTCACGAGAGGAAGAGGACTAGGTTTTTGGATGAACCTATGATCATTGAGGATTCTCCAAGTAGGAGTACTAGGTCTATCACTACGTCTTCTTCTCAAAAAGAGTCTAAGAAGAAGTTGAGGATGGAGGATTTCACTGTTTCAGCTGCTCAACCTAGATATGACATAATTGACGACGTTGGGATGCAAAAAGCCAACATAATAGTGGGTCAATCGATTGCACTCAATCTAAGCTTGAAGAGAGAGCTTCGAGGAGGATTGAGCTCGAGAAGGACCGAGAAGAAGAAGTCTAAGGACAAGACCAACATCTCAAGTGTGGGAGTTGGTGTAGTGGATGCTCATGCCTTAGAGATATGCACAAAAGTATTCAAGATCAAGGTTGGATTGAATGGACACTTTGTACATGATGTGTTGGTGGACAGAGGTTTTGTTGTGAATGCGATATCTAAATGTTTGATGAAGCGGTTGGGGATGAAACCAACGAGAACAGCGAGC
This sequence comes from Asterella californica, assembly GCA_036924285.1. Taxonomy (NCBI): domain Eukaryota; kingdom Viridiplantae; phylum Streptophyta; class Marchantiopsida; order Marchantiales; family Aytoniaceae; genus Asterella; species Asterella californica. The sequence continues at coordinate 5,167,381 of JAYKYS010000013.1, forward strand.
ATCATTGTTGGTATGACAAACAAGCAAAGGGTGAGACATCTTGGAGTCCTAGATAAAGTAGTGGTGTTTATTATGGGAGTACAAACATTGATGTCTTTTCAAAATTATGAAAGATTCCAGCTATGACTTGCTCCTTGGAAGATCTTGGTTGAGAGCTGATAGATGATGCAAATGTTACCTGAGGATAGGACCTAACAACCATCGAGTGAAGGTGCTGCTCTCAAGTGATAGCTATGTGACTTCTGATTTTGATAGACCGACCAGTGATTATTGAGAATCAGAAACCGAAGATAGTGGAAGTGTCTTCGGAGTTGATACGGGTGGTTCTTCTAATGAGGAGACATTAGAAGATGAGGAGTTTGATATGGATTGCATCATATCTCATATTGGAGCTATTTATTTGCTCCCTCGTCCATCTGTCGAGAAGGACCCAGACAAAACAAAATTAAGTGAAGAGGAGCTAGAGAAAAGACTCGCAACCATCAAGTTAGGTCCCAAGGTGACTTTGGAGGAGAAGAGAAGATTCTTGGAGATATTTAGAAAGTACATCCACGTGTTTGCTTTCAGCTATAAAGATATGAAGGAGGTGACATTGGAGACGCACATGATTGACACAGTGGAGGACGCGAGACCTATTCGACAAAAGCAATGAAAGATGAGCCCACCACCAACAGTTATCGTTAAAGAAGAGATTGATAAACTGAAGGAAGTTGGGTTCATTTATGAAGTGGAGAATTTAGAATGGGTGTCCCTTATTGTGATCGTGAAGAAGAAGAACAGTAAGCTTCGTGTATGTGTGGATTACAAGAAGTTGAATACGGTCACTAAGAATGATTAATACTCATTGTTATTTATCGATGAGATATTGGAAGAAGTTGCAAGTCACGAATGGTATAGTTTTGGACACAGTTATAGTGGGTATAACCAGATTCATATAGTATTTGAGCATCAACACTTAACAACATTGACTACTCCTTGAGATACATTTGCGTTTCAGATGATGTCGTTCGGGTTATGTAGTGCTCTAACCACCTTTCAACGATTCATGAACAGAGTGTTCGAACAGTTTCTTGGGATTTTGTCAGAGACTTCATTGATGATTTTTGTATGTATTGACGGAAGGAGGATCACTTTGATCATCTGACCAAAGTCTTAGAGCGATTGGAGCAAGCTAATGCATATTTGAATCCAAAAAAGTGCATTTTTGGATGCGAGGAGGGTTTGTTGTTGAGATACATTGTCTCCAAAAGTGGAATAGGAGTGGATCTGGACAATGCGAAGAAGATAATCGAATTATCATTCCTCACTAGCTTGCCCAGATTAAGACAATTTCTTGAGATGGTCGGATATTATCATAGATTCATCTCGTTTTTTCCAATAAAGCTCAATCGTTGACCAACTACATGAGGAGGGTGTAGACTTCGAGCTGATACTTCAAGATCATAAGGCTAAAGAGGCATTTGAGGAGTTGAAGAAGACAATGATGATAGCTCTGATCCTCGCCAAACTTGACTGGAGTAAATCATTCATTGATTATACTGATGCATCCAATGTTGCGATTGGAGTATATTGAGTCAGTTAGATCAGATGGGCATGAACATCCAATAGCTTATGCTAGTAGACAGATGGTGCAAGTTGAGAAGAACTATTCCGTAACAGATAAGGAAGGGTTCACCGTAGTCTTTGCTTTGAAGAAGTTTCAACACTATTTGTTAGGAAGGAAATTTTCTATAGTGATTGATCATTAAGCTTTGAAGTACATATTCAATAAGCTCAACGGAGAGAGGAGGATAGCTCGGTGGAAGATCCTCATGGTAGAATATGATTACGTCACTGAGAATAGACAAAGGAGGAAGCATGCCAACGTAAATTTGTTGTCTAGAGCTTACGATAGATTGAGAGAAGAACCGTTAGATGATACTTTTCCGGAAGAGGACTTGATGACTATCACCTTGAGCAGCGAGGTACCAGAAGAGTACAAGGAGGTTTGGAATTTTCTTTCTGATGGTTCATTTTCTGAAGGCATGCGAGCTAGAGAAAGGAATGCTCTAATGAGGAGGTGCAAGTCATACATCATCGTCGAATGAGTTCTTTTTCATCAAGTGTTGATGGATTGCTGCGACGAGCTGTGGACAAAGAGGAAGCTGCGAGATAGATGTTGGAGTTCCACGATGGATATGTATCTGGTGGTCAATTTGCTGATAAGGTGACGGCTCAAAATCTTAGAAGTTAGATATCATTGGAAGGGCATTTTCAAGGATTGTTTGGAGTATTGCAAAACTTGTAATGTATACCAAGCCTTTGCCAACAAGTCTATTAGCACTTCTCCCTTGAGTTCAATTCTTGTGCTAAGACCGTTTGAGAAGTCGAGAATTGATCATATAAGCTCTTTAAACAAACCACCTCGTGGCAACAAATATATCTTGATTGCAATCGACTATCTGATCAAGTAGGTGGAAGCCAGACCACTTAAAGCCACAAGTGAGGAAGAGGTTGGTCATTTCTTATGAGAGCAAATCATCACTAGATTTGGATGTACAATTTCATATTGCAAGATGGATTTCTTTAGAAGCGGCCAAATTAGAAAGATGAGATATCACTACGAGTGATTTGCGACAAAGAAGATCAGCAGAAGTTGCTCAAGGTATTTCATGAGAGTCTTTGGGTTAGACATCGAGGAATTTGGACCACTTTTACATGAAATAGCGATATTGATGGAAAAACATGTACAAGGATGTCGTATCTTTTGTGGAGTCTTGTTTGACATGTCAGATGTATTCGAGCATCCGACATCGAGACGGATTGCACCCGACTTACCTGTTGGCAATCCACTTCAAGTGGGTCGTAGACTTGGTGACTATGCCAGTTGGATTATGGAGATGAGATACTTGGTACTTGCTCGAGAAGATCTTTCAAATCAAGTTAAGGATAAGGCGCTTCAGACAAAGACAACTGAAGAGGTATGAAGATTTCTCTTGGAAGAGGTTGTTTGTCGATACGGATGTGTGGCAAAGATCACTGCAGATCAGGAAGAGTTAGATGCACATGAGGCTCGTGAATTCTTTGCAAGGTGGGGTGAGTTGTCACTGACAACTGCTTAGAATCCCGAAGGGAATGCCAAGAGCGAATGCGGTCATCCATCCATTATGAAGGCTTTGGTGAAGACTTTGGTGAAGGCTTGCAACGGAAGGGTGCGTGAGTGGTCTCGACTCTTATCATTTGCATTATGGACAGATTGAACGACGCACAACTCGATAAGAGGTAACATGTTACATGTTACATGTCAGTGGAGCTCATCACATGTCAGAAACTTATCATACCGACTGAAGAACACGTTCTAACATGGAGTGTGTTATCTTGAGAGGATAATATGACAAAGGAAGAACTTCTTGCTATTCGAATTAGACAGTTAGAGAGAAGACCTAAGGATATCCAAGTCGCTTTGGATAGACTACGAGAAACACGGTTGAAGAACAAAGTCAGATTTGATCAGCGACATAGCCTAAGACCTAGAGAAATCAAGGAAGGTGATTGAGTGTTAGTCTATGACAACAGTCTAGACAACCAGCATAGTACACTATGAAAGTTTTCCAAGCGATGGTTTGGTCCGTATGTCGTGAAGAAGGTTCATGCAACTTACGTCATGCAAGAGTTGGACGGAACGAGCTTGAAGATACCAACGGCAAATAAACATGTCAAGATTTTAAAAAAGAGAGATGAGGAGATCGATCTAGCAGATATCTTGAAAGAGTTTCAGTTTGAGGATGAGGATTATGCAGTAGAGCTTGAAGATGAGGTTGACTACGATGGGAAGTAGAGCGACAAGACGAGGTGCGTGTTTGTCCATTCCTTGGTTGGTATCTCTGGTGCATACCAGAGGATACACATGTTTAGAGGGGGTGGATGTCGTGTCGTGGATCAGCTCCTACTTGAAAATCTATTTCGATACTTTTCATTATCGCTCCAAAGACACTCATGAGACTAAAAATGAGACTTTTTGCACAACTTCGGATATTCACTTTTATTGCATCAATGGTAGAGCTCATTGTCAACTTTCCATGGGCACTTCGTCTACTTCATTTGGACGTCTAATGGAGAAGTTTTAAGACTCGAAAATGGAAAAAGCAAGCTAAACTTTAGCTTACGGACTTTTTACACAACTTCGGATCTTCATTTTCATGACATCAATGGATAGAGCTCCTTGTCAGCTTTCTATGGGCACTTCGTCTACTTCATTTGGATGCATAGTGGAGAAGTTACGAGACTCGAAAGAAGAGAAAATCAAGCTAAGCCCTAGCTTACTATTGCTGATTCTATTTGCGGCTCCTAATGCTATACTAAGGACGAACGGGCTTGCTAGCTTGTTATTGTGAAAACTTGTATGTACAGCGACTGACGTAAAGGGACAGCTTAAGGGGCTAGTTTGTTTCTACGACTTGTTGGTGGATAGTTTGAAAAATTAGGAAGTCCAATGCATGCGCGCAAAGTGTCATTGGGTTCAGACCTATGCAGGCTACGCGTTGGTTAAGACGGTTCGTGAAGAGACGAATATGGGAGAAATTGTGACGCATGAGAGGTTTTTGGAGAACTTCAGTGACATGTGACGGAGAGTTGGACCGTTCAGATCGTTCTGGAGTCCAAACTTGTTGTTCTTGGATTCATTGGGATCAGAACATCGAGTTCTTCAGATTTGAAGACGATACAAAGTTCCATCGGACGATTTGAGAGTTTTGGGTGAAATTGGTTCGCAAGGAAGCGCTTACGTAAGTTTTTCATCGCCTAGACCTGAGATTGGGTTGTTCTTCACGATCGGTGAGCAAAGCTCTTCGTTCTTGATGCTTGTGCGATCATGGAGTCTTCACTTATGCATAGGAGAAGACCGTGTGTGGATTGGATAGTTGGGTTGGATGTGGTAAGCGAGTTTGAGCCGCATGGAGTCAATTTACGTCAGTTTTTGCGTCATGGAGTTTTTGAAGGTTCGGTCATCTATGACTGAAAATCGCCGATATCTCGGCTGTCGAGAATCAGATCTGAAGGGTTCTTGGACCAACGGAGTCAGGGAAGAAGACCCTATCGACATCTGAAGACCATTTGGAGAAGGAGAAAGTTCCCAGATAGGTCTTTTTCAGTTTCTTCGCTACGGTTTTTGCTCTTTTTGACTTCGTTAGAGATCTACTTGGTTATGTACAACTTGTGGTAGTTAGCTTTAGCTAAGGGCTTGTGCATGGACGTTGTTTGGACTTGGGTTTGAATCGTGTGATGCTGATGCAGCTCTTTTTGTTAGCAAAGAGATGTTTCTCTTGTTTTGAGCTACGCTTCGATAGTTTTGGGTCTAGGTTGAGATTCATGGATTCGTTTCAGAGGGGTTGGTGTAGATTACAGACCGCTCTGGTCTGTTTCTCAGTTTTGTTATTAGGGAGAAAGAACCGGCAGTGTATATACATTGGGAGTTGGTATATATTGCGACGCTCGTTTTCGTGCTTGTTTCTCTCTTCTTGTCTCTGTTCAGCACACTACATCTCCACAGCCAAGAACCTCGTGTTTTCCTGGACATTCTTCACACAAAATCTGATACGATAAAGTCCATGCCGAGTTAGTTTACTTGGGCATCCCAGTCGGAGGCCATCTCACCCTCTTCTTCTGCTATTTGTATGTGTCTAAGAGGGACTTGAAGGGGAACCAATTGATCAAGTATGGGCCAACGGGACAGCGAGAGGTCAAGGAAGAGACCTCGGAGGAAGTAGACCGGACAGCTATCATGTCTTCTCCTCCCACTCTAGTGCTTCAGGAGGGACCAGGAACTCATCAGAAGACGATCATTGTTCAGGAAGATGACTCCAACGACATGGAAGACACGTCACCACCAAGGAAGATGAGACCTAAGAGCATTCCTAGAAAGAGCACATCTTACCCTATCATTCACTCTAGATCCGAGTCAGATTCACAAGAAGACACCCCCAACACCAAGATCACCAAGAAGACAGTTCTTGTGACCACAGGGAGTCTTATGAAGACACCAGAAGACAAGACATGGGTCGATGTTCCAACTGCGACAGGAGGATGCACGAGAAGAGGTCTGCTTCTACGGTGAGAAAAGATCTTTCATCCCGGAAGACATTGAGAGTAGCATCTTTCCAAGCGCAGAAGGAGAAGACCATTGTGGTGGAAGAAGTACAGAGACCTCTAGAAGACAGAGAAGCCGCCACGGACCGATTTGTGGACATGAACCTATCTTCTACGAGAAGATGATTGGAGGAGTTCAACGCCTTCTTTAGCTCTGGGATCCAACCAGCGATGGAGTTGGTGGAGAGACGAGTGATGACTCAAGAGGAGCCGCTGCAGCTTGGATTTGGTCTTCGGACCTTGATTCAACAAAAGGAAGCCCAGAAGCAGAAGCTGGAAGCTCTAGAAGCCCACCTCCGCATCACGGAGAAGATTACCACGAAGTACAAGGCAGGAGCTTCTGCTTCTATCAAGGAGTTGGTCCAGCTGCGGAAGAGCAACTAGGAGTTGCAGGTGCGACTTCAGCAGCGAGAGCAGGAAGTTCTGCGGATCAGGGGTAAGTTAACTGATCCGGCAGAGGAGAAGAAGACTTGGAGTGCACAGCGGGAAGCTGTGGAAGCCAAAGCTACAGAAGAAAAAAGAAGCAGCAGGTGGAAGCAGAAGCCCGAGGCAAGGAGATTATGACGTACATGAGAGAAGCACTTCGGAAGAAGTTTAACTTCATTGTGGGAAGGAAGCCTTTGAAGTTAGCCCGCACATGGGACGATGCTTCCAGAGAGATGTTGGTGGACTACAAGGAGAGCATGTTCCGCTACCTAGATCGGTAGGTCGAGGGTCTGAAGATTCTATATGATTTTTCCTCGGTTCCCACCACTGCAACTACGTCTTCTGTGAACCAAGACCAGCCATTGTGGAAGACCTCGACAAGGAGGTGTTAGACCTCGCTGTCCACTTCGTGGTGACAGCATTGGAAGCCGAGAAGACGAACGAGGAAGCTCCAGAAGACAAGACGTCTTCTGGAAGACAGGCAGAAGAGATGGCTTCTCATGTGTTCTAGGTGGAGGAAATGACTACCTTTGATCCATGTGAGATCGTCCCAACTCCCAACGTCGAGCAGGTTGCGCATAAGAGTAAGAAAGCGCAGACGGATTCGGCTTCTCAGGGACATTTTTTTACTTCCGAAGCCATGCCAGAAGCACACATGACTAGCACTGATGAGGATATCACCTCTGCCACGCCAAAGGTACCAGCAGAGCCACCCACGGTGTCAGAAGCTGAATTAGAGGATCAAGCAAGTGCGGATCCCATGGAGATCACACCTAGCGATTAGAAATAGACAGTAGTTAGCTGTTTATATCTTGCTATTTTGTAGAAAATCGAAGTCTATTATTTTAAGCTGGGCAACTCTCTCTTTATTTTTAAGATGATTGTCCATGTGGCAAGATAAGCTACGATAGGAGTACAAACTACTTTCCAAACTGAGAAAGTACTTTCTGAGTTTGGAAAGTACAGAGAACAGAAGCATGATAGGTGATGGTCTTTTGACAACACCTCACTTTTCTTTCGGCTGTGGTTGCGATTGGAAGGGATCTCCCTCCTGCGACTCAAGGCACTTGTATAAGATCGATGCCAATGTAGAATTTGATACACACATACACACAGTACACCCGTAGAGTTTTGGGTTACACATAGAATAGGTCTGCACCTCCGCTCCCAGCAAGGGATCGCAGGAATGTAGACAGGAATAGACAACATAGACAGGGAACGACATCATCATGCAGTCTTGCTCCTAAGCTGGTGTGTCGAGGGATAGTGACAAAAAGTGGATGGAGTAAGCTTCCAAAAGCCAATGTAACTTCTTCTCGGGGATTGGATTTCAGATTTTGGTTGCAGCTATGTCTTCTGGGACTGGGTTTCATCGAATTCATACCCAATTGTGTATGAGAAGCCTTCCTGTTGAGTGAAGATGATTGTTAGAAGCTGTGCAGAGTCCAAGCTTGTCTTATCCAGTGGAGCACTTCGGATCCACACACGAATTGTCCATGAGAGATTGATCTCCTAAGTCAGAGTAGTCAGAGCAAAGAAAGAAGAAGCTAGAAGTCTTCTTTCCACAGCAGAAGACGTCATCCTCGATCGGAAGACAGTGTAACTGTAAGCAAATCTTTGGTCTTCTTCTCCAATTTATTACAAGCAGGGATGGTTTGGTAGTCAAGATCCGGATTAGAAGCTGTCGGAATCTTAATTTCTTTTTTTTTCGTTTTCTCTTGTTTGGATTTTCTCTTCTTCCCTCTCTTCTTTCATCTTCTCATCTTCATCTTTTCTCCCATTTGGTTTCTGAAGCTTCGTTTGAGTATCAGTGAATACGAATGTCATTGTAATCGCAAGCAGAAGCTTGGGAAGGCTACAGGGGGCATACACCATGTGATTAATCTAACCCAGAAATTGGAAATTGCAAGAGCAATTGATGATCAGTAGTAGGAATCGACATCTAGGGAGCCGAGTCAATCTTCTGGAGGTGTCGAAAGCTGAGTTGAACCCCCAGAAGCCGAGAATTACTTCCGGAAGCCGAGGTGAGAAGACTGGAAGCCGTGACCTAGAAGTAGTACTCGTATTCTCAGACTTCTCAGTGGGTATTTGTGTGGTATTTTAAGTAGTAATTGCATGTTAAGGTCCAGAGCACCTTCTGAAAGATCTGGAAGCCGTGTGGGTTTGTGAGAAGAATGGATTTCTGGACAAAACCCAGGTGTTTGTGAGTTTGAACAGATCTTAGAACTTAGAGCAGCGTAACTAGTGTAAATCTTCTTGGAGAACGAAATCTTTTATGCTACAATGGGCTAAAGGAGAAATCTTGCTTGCTTGTTTCTCTCCATGCTCTCTTCAAATTCGACTTTTAACTCTCTACAATGTTCGTCTACACCCACTATGACGTCAATATTTTGAGGAAGGTTCCTAAGCATCACTGCCCACTCTTTATGATCCCCCATGATCTCGACTTAAATTCGACCTCATGCAAATTTTGATCGATTTTGACTACCAACTGAACTTCCGACAGCGATATCTTGGGCTCTATAGCTCCAAAACAAGTGATCTTTGGATCAACGGATAGATCATGAGCTCCTCTAGTTTGTCACAAAGTTTCAAAGACGTCCCAAAAATACAAGGACAATGAAAATAACTGTAAAACTCGAACAGAAAGTGAATCGTCTACATCTTCGAACCCTTAGTCTCTCCTCCTTTTTAGTTGCAACGATAAGAACTCAAGAAACTTGATGATAGTAGTTTGATCGGCACATTCTCTTTCGCTGATTCTAACATTCTATGTGTACAAAATATACAAGATGATCACAAATGCATCATAGATGACAAGATACTCGAATGACTATAAGGTCTCTAGCATAGCAGTAGCTCTAGCCTCTCCAAGAGTTCTCTCGATATGTTCTCTCATAACCTCCTTCTGTCTAATGTAAAATTGCAATCGAACTCTCAAGCCTCGTAGTGAGGTCCTGACAACGGAACCAAAAATGTGACCCTCAAGCTTGCTATCGGTCTTGTCTCTCACCAACTCTCAACATAGTCATATCACTTTCTCACTCGAGACGAGAATTCTCTGAAACACAGAGATGAAGAACACACTCTTTTATATATATAGCATAACGGCTTCCAAATACCATGAAGAAGGAAGATGAGGGATCTCTACACAACCCTTCTATTTATACTACTCTAGATTTACCATAGTAACTACTTGTAAATTTGATTTACTACAATTTACCGAGACTATGTCAAGGATAAAAGTCATAAGTTAAGGATAGATGTTTTTATCTTTGACTCTACTCTAATAATTTGAAACCTTTTAGAAGTATAAAGGATTCTTTGAAAAAGAAGCTCGGATTGCTCTCTGTAGGACAAAGTACTAACACATAATTGAGCCAAAAAGATCAACAACACTCTTGATTGTTTGATCTTAAGCTTCTAGAACCAATAAAATCCAATCACGCATAAGACAAGAGGGTATTATTCATCTACTTGTCATCTTATGCACAACAAAACAAAATAGTGGTTCTCACATCTAAAATATTTAATATTCTGTCCACAAATACAACCAACTCTAACTGTGACTACTTCTGGTTATTTGTCGCTAACTTAGAGTTTCGTCTAGCCTTGGGACTTATTTAGAAGACTTACCATACATAGTTATAACTTCTCACATATTTAATACTATGCAATCCTTAGGTGTTACATTACACATCTTAACCAACCCCAAATGTGTCCTCATTGTCGTGAAGCTTCTGCTCTACTCTGCTAGTTGAAACTGATCATATCCTAAGTAAAGATTTCTCATAGAGTAAATCGTTCTTCTTGCAAGCGCTGTCAAGGAGAATATTTCTCAAGAAGGATGAGCCTTCTAATTGTGATTAATTGTGAAGGTAGACATTGAATGAGAAGACAAGAGCCAATCAGCTTGCATATGACAACCGAGTCTTTCACAAATATCGATTTCTATCCGATAGTTAATCCCTACTCAAGAAGATCAATTTCCATTCACCAGAAGGTAGATCTATCCCCAAATACAACAACAGATGAAATTTGAACTCCCAATACTTTATTCCTCTTCGTGACCTTCTCACACTTGAAATCTTCAAAAATCTAATCTTCTCAATCTTTGTCTTCCTCCCATACGCGTTGATGGCTCTCCTTGATGATTAAAAATATATCCTCCATTGTGCAGTGCGGCACTTTTCTTCTCTAACACCCTAGTTAAGCTACGGTCTTCATAAGTAGACTTGCGTATTAATCAAGCAGGTCCTCTACTAAGCAAAGCCCTTGCTTATTAAAAATTTCTCGGCTCTTGCTGTCATTTTTGTTATAGTGTAGACTGAAGTTACACCCCACAGGACTTACAACCTCTCCATAGCTACACCAGTTAATTCCTGATCTATAAACGAAGTGGCATGCGGAGGCTTAGGTTAAGAAACCCACGATTAAGAATATCCACTTCTGTTATAGTACAAACCATCCAATGTAAACCGAAGTTACAACTATGAAGCCACCCCACATAGCTTACAACATAACTTGACCTATAACCGAAGTTGCATGCGGAGGCTTAGGCTAGGAAGCTCATGATTAAAGAGGATACCGGTCCCCGTCCTTAGATATGTAAGACGTAGTTACATATCCAACATAGACTCCCATCTAGGAGGTCAACATGCCGGAATAGGGAACACAGACCATGAGGATTTGATCTTGTGACCTCTTCTTCCTAGATGGACGTCTCTATCATTGAGGATGGCCTCTATTCTCGTTAAACAGAGAATTAAAACTCATACATAAACTCAAAGGTAGTTGCTTCTACATTATTTATTAACTTTCTCTACGTCAACTTCTTTGTATATCTTCATTTTTCATGAATGAAGATTCAAAACTAGAGTACTCACTAATACCTATGCACTTGTACCTTCAGATTATGGATGCAAATCACGAGTCGAAATCGATGGATTTCTCTTTTTCACATTTTTCATAACATAAAAACTTCACTAACTATTGCATAGAATGCTATTTTTCGTAATTGAAAGCAGAAGGTCACTCTCCTCTACAAGCTCTACATTCTAGTACTTTCATCTTTTCTCGAAGTGATACTTTAACTCAAGCTAAGGGGCAGCTTGTCTAGCTCAGCGTTAGCTTAATTCCTGCTCAGCTTGGTAAGCTCGGGCGCAACTTCTTGTGGAAATATCACTCAAGTGTCTTCTGGAGATATGTTTCACTATATGAGACATCTCATAGCATGACATTCACCCCCTCCAAATCTACACATCCTTTGATGTCGTAGGACGTGAAGTTTGGTCTGGGAATACACGAGATATCTAGTTGTAGAGAGATATAACAAGATCTTGGACCTACTCGGTGAAATACTAATGCCCTCAATACTTAATCTATCAAGCTTCGTCTTGGTTTCTAGTGACCTAACTTGACCTTAAGTGTAACACACTTACCTTCTCTTGACCAAATGAAATGAAATTTCACGTGCAGTAAGCTGATAAGGCACACTCCAATCTTGGAAATTTTCACTCAGAGAATCAATCTCATTCTCATGGAACAACTCAATCCTTGAATCCAAGAAAAATGGTTTTACTTCTATTTCTCAACTGTCACAGCCAACTTCAATCGACCATTTCAAGGTCTAATCCAACTCTAATGTAGGACTATTTTACATCAGTGCAACCAGCACGGCGTCAAAAGTACAGTCCCCTTGACAACACCAAAAGATCATCTCCCAAACTCTCGAGATATTTAGAAATATTTCTTGAGGTACCGATTTGATCCCCCTAACTTTGAACGATCATAACACCCCGATCAGAGCTCGAAATTGATCTATCTTCCCCTCCAGATTGTAGCCCAGCTCGAGAGCTTTCCAACGAGACCTCACACTTGACAAATGACACTCGAGAAGATCTACGAAACCCCAAAACCGTTCTTGGAACTTGGATGAACTTGATTGGTAAAAAATGAATCAATGAGAAAAGAGATTGGAGATCACTTTATCTCCTACTTGGCACCATAAGAACGAGTTGTAACCCTAAAACACTCCCACCCCTCAAAGCTTGAACAAAAATACTTTGGGCTCCAACCTTAAGATAATCACCCTCACTAGGCGATAGAGATTACAATGACATGAGAATACTCAAGATTCAATACATAGTCAAGATGATGATCTTGAATCGATCTACGATGAGAGGTACTACAAAAGAGAACGAGGAAGTCATCACTTGATTACAATACTCCTCACCAAAGTTCCTCGTGATCCACGCATGATGGCTGATCTTCGGCCGACAATGACATAGAATATCAATCCAGACGTTGAAAATGACATTGGCTGGAAAGTTCAAGTCCATTCACTCGTCAAAGTAAGATGTACACAATCGGGTCTCAATTCTTCACGTATGTGACGATCAACAAGATCATCGGAGTAGGCATATCTATGTTCTAACTATCTGATATGAAGTGCAAGAAGTTGTACTCGATGCATTCCTTCTTTCTATGATAAAGTAGTTCATGTAAGAAAGTTCTCCTCTACTAGCATAATCTGCTTTTGATCCAACATATGTGCAATGGGCATGTACCTAGTAGTATTGCAATGAGTCGTCTTGTCAGCCAATAGAACAAAGTGGATTTTTCTGAAAGTTTCAAACCATTCTCTTCTATCTGTCATATGCTCATAAACACCACCATCAGCATACCATACGTTTTGCTGATGGTGGTGCTTGTAGCATTTGCTGGCTGCAAATGCTACAATATTGGTGCTCATTACATATGCTTGGGTCTTAGTATTTGATCTCTTACTCGATTCTTTGGGAGAACTTGCTGACCTCCGCACGCTTTGACCTAGTGACCCTACTTACTGCACTTGTTGAAGTCGTTGCGCTTCTTAAGCTGAGTATCGTCAATATGATCAAAATGACTTCTTTGATCAAAATGACTTCTTCTCGTTGAAGCTATTCCTGAAAATAAATTTCAAAATATGAAAGAATCAGGAGATTCTAAAACGAGATATTTAGGCATAAAAGACCTTCGAAGAAGATTGTTGGAAAAATTCTCTTGAAAGGGCGAATTTACTATATAGTCGCATACTTGAACTTCGCAACGTACTTAATTAAATTAAACCACATTTAAGAATCTTAAATTCATTTTCCTTAAGTCGGAACGCCGAGGCGTGTAGATGAGCGCCCCATGCTACTGTAGTGAGAATGCTCCGATTGATATCACGGTCTATGTCTCGAAGAAGCCGGAAGATCCAGTTATTGGAACAAGCGAGATAAGCCGGACGCACAAGATGAGCCGCGACAAGGGAGAACGCCTAGGCCGGACGAAAGTGTTGCGTCTATCCATCGGGCTTCACTCCGCTGCCATGTCGAGTGCTTCGGCGTGTCTTGCAGAGATGTATGTCTCGAGATTGGAGGAGTCAGATCATGTGTGAATGACCTAAGTTTATCATCGCCTCTTCGGTTGTTGACACATCGATTGTCGGTCCTCGTGATTCAGCCGATCAATCGAAGCGCAAGCTTGGTATCTTGTTCGGAAGTGTAAAAGATGAAGTGGTGGACAGACGGAGAATCTTTGAAAGGGGCCACTGTCAGTATGCCTTCAGGTGGCATGATCTGGGACGTCTTAACATGTCACCTTTCGCGGGCGAATCGGAGGACTTTCGCTCTTTTACAGGGATTTCTCTGATTGAATGAGAGGTGGAAAGGGGTATGAGATTGTACAGACGGGTTATGCAAATTCCCACAAGCGTAAGCAGTAAGGAGGCAAGAAGTGAGAATGGCGTATGACTAGAAGTTCGACCAGGGGAGGTGAAGAAGCGATGAACAATGCTGCTTTGCGGTATCATGAACCCGTATGAAGTGCATTCAGTATCATGGGCGCTGGATCTTCAGTAGCTGCACCTGGTCGCGTCAGACGCAGTAACAGCTGGGCTGTCGAGGTCCGCTCGTTCTCCAAATCGATACGCGATTCCGTTCTTCGTGCCCGCAAAGCTGTACAGAAACTCGGACGCCTTAGGTGTCGCAGCCAGAGAGTTAGGAAATAGTTCAGCGTTAGAAATTAGAGAATTGATCCAGAAGATCAATCCACTTTAATGCAGAACTGATTGATCCCGCTTTGATGTTTAAGCATAAGGTCGTCTAGGAATGAGCTGAGCTTACGGTTGGACAGATGGATGCGCAGTTCTATTGCCTGAAAGTTAGCGTGTTCTGGAAGAAGTTGATCAATATCTGCCGTTCTGTTTTTTTTCTGTACTGCAGGACTCCTCGAAGCTTGCGGACAGATCGTTATCAAGCTCGTTCAAGCTACAACTCCAATGTGCGGTTCACGAACTAGGCACCCAGCGCGGGTGCCGCAGCGAGAATTATCTTCAGCAAAGAGGATATGGTGCTCTCGTCGGGCTCCATTCAAATTGGATTGGACACTTCATTTTAGTCTCGGCTCGACCCACCAATCGTCTTCTTGATGAGCACCACATCATTTACCAGGTTCCCACCGTTCTTGTAATCCTCAATCTCGTCAGCTGATTCAAGAACTACTAAAATATTTCCCATACATTTTCCAGATGTACGGTAAATGGCAAATGTACCATGAATGAAAATGAACGGGCTCCATTCAAATTGGATTGGACACTTCATTTTAGTCTCGGCTACCCACCAATCGTCTTCTTGACGAGCACCACATCATTTAGCAGGTTCCTATCCTATAATCCTCAATCTCGTCGGCTGATTCAAGAAGACTACTAAAATATTTACCATACATGGTCCAAATGCACGGTAAATGGCAAATGTACCATGAATGCACTATGAATGATGGTACATGACTTCGAATGCACCATGTCTATCCCTTCTAGGGCAAAGTGTTCTCTTCTGGGACTGCATCTCTTCGTCATACTTATCATGTCTTTGTCCCCAGGAAGAAGGGTTAATTTTTCTGTTGGCTCCCTTGTTACATATATTGCAGACTGATCTGAGACGAATATATATTGCAGACTCATAAGGCAGTTGTAACGTCAGTGAGGGACTAAGCAGGACCTAAATATCACAATTCGTTTACGCTCTGCTTTACCTTCACATTCG
The DNA here is from genome assembly GCA_036924285.1 of Asterella californica. NCBI lineage: Eukaryota > Viridiplantae > Streptophyta > Marchantiopsida > Marchantiales > Aytoniaceae > Asterella > Asterella californica. The sequence continues at coordinate 5,182,998 of JAYKYS010000013.1, forward strand.
GCGAACCCTACCATTACATTACTCCGTTTTCTTGCACCTTAACTGTGCAAGAAAACGGAGAACCTAGTCAACACTTGAGAATCTTCGTTTTGCTATCGTTCTGTTTCCTGGGATGATCCCCTTTGCCTGAGCACTACTTCAGTTCAGCTCAGCCGTTTTCGTTAGTTATCCCATTTTCAATTGCTAAGTTGGATCGTTATTTAACATTTCAGCTGTTTATTTCATTCATAGGCTATTTTGGATCCGTACTTTATCCTTTTGCAATTCTCCGGACCAGCTCACCGATCTACCATTATACAAAGAACGGGAGTTTGCCCTGAGATGTCCCCGAACTGAATAGGAAATCCTGGACCGACGGAGGCCCTGCTGAGTTGGGAAAGTCCTCAAGTTCGATTGATCACTTTTCCTACTCATCCCTCTGGTGGTTGCTGATGAAGACAGAGACCAGGTTGAGGTGCATGCAGTGGGAAGCGTATTTTACCTGCATGCTCTGAGTGTAATCGGTGGTAAAGTAGTTGGGTTTTTTGAGTGTAAACCTACTCATTGCCTACAGCTGCGTCAGTCACCTTTGTTCATGGTTGACCTGCTTGATGGCGTGTTTGATTACTTCCGGGTGCTTACTGATTGTTTCTTCGAAGGATGCATATTGCCTCATGCTCTTAGTTCTCGTCATTTCGTAGATGACTCGCTCTTGATACAATCTACATAGTGTTCATCTGTTCTGCAGTAAAATCGTCATACGCCTAGATCTGTCTGCACTGCATATTGTACATGCCATCTTTTCTCTTCCATACCTGGGGGAACCATCTCTGGAAATGTGCTTCGTCCAACACATTCCTTTCGATCCGTCGCTTGGTTAAAAATATTCTGTAACTGCGCAAGTTAAAGTACAGCTACGCCCCACTTTGTTACTTACCTTGTACTTCCTGGGTTCAAAACTACTTGGGGGTTACCTAAGTGTGTGGGCGAAGTTACTGTTTCTCCGGAAATTGCGTTTCCTGTTGATTGGGAGTTTTGCGGCAGGGTTTTTTGGTCGTTTTCTTGGTTCAAGGGGAGTGGCTGTAGTCACCATTTACGAGGATTTGTTGCTGATTGAATGCACTTTTACTCCTAAACAAGAACCGAATGCTTGCATGCATGATAAAGTGAAGTCTGTGGAATGATATCTTTTTCGGAGGCCAGGGGTTATAAGAGAAAGGCGACACCTGCGACGAGGGAAATGTTGGTTTACGGCTAGATCATGGATTTCCAGAGGAAAGGACTTTCATGTTTGCTTCACTGCAAGCTGGTCCAGATGTCGATGACAGTTTTCGGTAGAGATACTGAAGGAAAGGAATCGTTCAGAGTGATGCAGTGTACAAAGTGGCAAATGAACAACGCAGTTCTTAAATTGAAGTTTATGTTCCTGTATCTCGTATCGGAAATTGAAGCGTGACAGTTTGTTGGGAGGTGTTTGAGACCACTGAATCTAACATCACCTCTGGTGGTCAGCTCCACAGTCAACATATCGGAGCTGTGATCAACTTACAAGAGCCGGGCGAACACTCTGGTTGTGGAGATGGAGTCCTAAAGAGTAGCGGTTTCTCTTACACTCCAGAGCGTTTCATGGAGAAAGATAGTGCGTTTCTTCCCCTCTCTCTTGTCTCTCTCACGTGCTTGCTTTCAACTGGCAAATTTGGCTTTATCTCTATCCCCGACATATAAATGGAAAAAAACTGACAAAAAACACAAAATAGAAAAGACGAACAAAGGGAAGAGAAGCCACTAACTTCTCGCGCCTTCTGCTTGCTTCGCCGATGATCACAAACATTTCGTCCCTGTGAAACGAAAGACCGGTCAATAACCCTCCAAGCGGAAAAATGGACTTAACCCTCAACCTTAGCCTTGGCAAGGCTATACTCTAATGTTTCATTGACGTGGAGCTTATGCTCTAACCCGAGTAGCATGGGACACGTGGAATCCCATGTGAATCGGCAAGGAGCACCATGATACATTTGTACTACATTGCACGTGCAAGACAGCACAGTTGCCTAGAGTACCCGTTTAGGAAAGGGGAAGTCCTGAACTGGCCATTTCTGTTGCTTTTCCTGTCCTGAGAATCCTTAGGGCTCATGATCCTCACATGATTCTGGATATTTCTAACAAGATGTGCGCACTTTGTGAATTTGCAGTTTATTATTTCAATTTCCCCATGAAGGACTCAAAAGCTTTCGAACTCAACTACATGCTCGATATCTGCCACACCATCGATTCACAAATTGCTGTAGGAGAAAAGGTCAACTTCAGTTGCTAGTTCAAGTCATTAACTTCAAGTCTGTTTGCTTGCTCATTTGCGCTCCAACTTGCATGTCTTTTCCGGAAATTAAAGGTGTCTTGGTGGCAAACAAGTATCCTTTGGACAAATAATCTGAATTATTTCCTGATTTGAAACGTCGGTTGCTCCTCGGAACACACATGCTTGAACTTGCCAGCATTGTAAGTGCCTTTTGAGGCAGAAGTTACTGAGCAAATGACAGGCAGGTCCTTGAATTTTATTGTGTGTGGGCCAGGTCATGGTACACTGCCATTCTGGATGTGGTGAGAACTGACAAGTCCTTTCACAAGCTGATACGGGAAAGTAATTGAATTCCTTTTGCTTGGTCCCAGACATTTCCTAGGTTCTTTTCTACTTTATGCATTAGAACACACAGTTACGTCAGCTGATTATGCTTACTTTTGTCTAGGGCCTTTGGACTACAAGTGTGAGTCCCGTTCCGATTTACCCGTTGTTCCGAGTACTGCTGTACTGCTGTACTGCCGTCTTCCAGAAAGTTTATAGTTATCAGTGGACATAATCTGGCTAACATATGTGTACACACGGTGGTCTCTGATGTGATATGGAGGTCGTCATTTGCATGAGCTAGCGCGGCAGAGCAGCGAGTAAATTGTTGTATGCCCAATTGCAGAAGATGCTGCTATGAAAATCACAATCAGCTATTTTCGGCTTGATGTTCAGGACGGACAGGTCTCGTAGTGGCATGTTATTTTTTGTATTCTGGTGCATATGAGGACCCGATGGAGGTACGCTCAATAGCGCGGATAGATACTCTCCTACTTGAAGAGCAACTTGCATGCTCTGCCGTGAATTATTATAGACCCCTCCAGCAGTATCGGGCACGATAATCTTACTTCCAGCTGATACAATTGTTTGCAGGCGATACAAGCGATAAAGACTGACAGGTGAATCGAAACGGCCATTTTCTTCCATAAGACAAGATATAGTGATATAACTTATCCGGAATCTGAGCTTATTGGACTCTGATATAATCTGAAAGTCCTCCGACAATATCATCCAGAATTAACTTTGTTTTGCGTTTCTGTATTTCAAGTAGCGCACTGTTTGAGAATTTGTCACAGAAACTGACCGTTCTTCTCCCAAATATAATATATTAAACTCAATTCGCTGCGTGGGATTTGCCTCTGCGTGCTCAGGGACGGAACGTTCAAAAAGAAATATCAGGGGATAATGGTGAAGAATTTCAATGTTTACCTCCACGCGCTACGTCTCCATTTTGTATCACCTGACAAGATGAAAAAGAGGTCGGGGGTCGTGCCAGGATACCCCAATATTCCTGAACAAATGGACAGACAAAAGAAAATACTCCATGGAGTGGAGAGAAAGGCTCTTCTTTACGTTCCCAAGGTAGTCTAAAACATCGAGCCATCTCACGTTTCCTAAGCTTGCGTCGGGCATCCGGGAAAGAGTTCCTTTTCACTTTCAGGCGAAATCTGGCTTACATGATCACTGTTTGCATATTGCAGATTGTGGATTGGACAACCAGGGAATTAATCAGGAGAACAGACTTTAATAGGCAGAAAAGAGAAAAAATGGCAGCAGCTTTCATGCTTGCTTTCACGACACCGAGAAGTAAAATAGATACTACCAAAGCCAAGGTTTCCGCTGATACTCTTACACCTTTTGTTGCCCTTCAACTTAGTTTCACTCCAGCTTGTAGGTACACGAAAATGCTTCAGACTGGATATCGTACAACTGTGTCACTCTCTGCAGGAAAAGATCAACAACGCCGATTGGGGTGGGATTGAAGAGGTTGACGCCTCAACTCTGTGCAACTTGCTACTGGAATGGCTCTGGCAGCTGCAGGTTTGTATATCCTGCACCTCACCCTTTCCGGGCTTCCTCCCTACGACACCTTCGGCACTTTCGGCAAAAGAAATAGTGACTCGCAACCAGTCTCAGGCCATGCACTTCCGCAAACGAAATACCAAAGACATTAACGAATCATCATATGCAACGCTATGGCTAGCCATGGTCCGGCAACAGACAATAGTATTGGAATGTTTCGCGAACTATTGCTAGCGGTGTGGTCATGCAGTATTTGTAATGTATGCTCATTGCGGGCGGGCCTGGCGTGACGAGGCTTGCCTTGTTGAGTTCTCCCGAGGGATCAACAGTCATCAACTCTGGACCCCATCATACGTTTTTGCGGCCAGCGGATTATAGCTTGTGCACGTTTACTGGATGCGACCTTAACTGTCGTGACTGAGTTAGCACTGATCTGTGTAAGTTTTGTAGGAACCAATAGTGCCAGATGCTATTGTGACCACAGCATTGGGTCGAGGTGACATAGAATCGGCCATCGAAGAACTTTCGAAGGCTGACAAATGCTCGTTTGCCACAATCCAAATCTTGGCCTGCTTTATATTCCAAGTCTGTTCTCCTCCCCAACTCACCGCTCCAATAAGTTTTTCCAGATAAACCAGACAGTAAAATCATCTCGAGGACTCGGGCAGTCATAGGAGCACCTTTTATGAATAAAATCTAAATCACATGGAACTGCCTACAGCGAACAGAAGACAGTGTGAACATGCGCGCAATAGATGCTATGGGATAAAACTTGATGCTAACTTGATGCTTGATGCATGCGCGCAATAGATGCCAATAGATGTTATGAGATGAAACTTGAGCTAAGTTAGTGTCAACTTAATGATAAACGGAAGTAGTAAACTCTTGGTTTTCTAGTCTTATGGCACTCTCACGACAGGCATCCTGGGAATTATTTTGAACGAGCAGACATCACAGTGTCACACCTGCTTCATCCTACACATACATTATGCTCGTCCACCTCCGTAGATTCATACTCAAACCGATTACAGTCGGTCGGCGGTGTCCATAAAACTTACTCAGTAAATAAGTGGACAGATCGTCCCTGTGAAGGCGAAGTTGATCCGCCAGCTATACAGTGCACTGGCTCACGTATTGCTTACCAACTCTTCTCTTCAAGATACCAAACTCGAAGATGTCATTGCAGAAGTAAGTTCTCAAAACACTGAAGTACTTGAGTACCATTCACAGCGGAATCCATAACGCCAACGTTATTTGAATTTTGATTTTACCCCGAAGTTCCATATCTGCTCTTATTTCAATCGAAACAAACGCAGTGCGTCCATACTCGAAGCCGAGTTAAAAGGATTGTGTTCACATCGATTATAAACAAGAACTAGAGTGACGAGAGTCAACAGCAAATGACTTTCCAGTAAGTGTACACGCAGAACGCCAATATTCTCTATCTGATCTAAGACATCTGTATGCCTTCTTGACAGGAACCATCAGCTGCAGCAGAAAGAAGCCAGGCAAACAATCCCAACACCCAAAAGAAGCGAAGACTGAGCAAGGTCAACATTGTTTACACTAAGTACAAACCTACACTTATCGAGATCGAGTACGGATTGCTACTGGAGGCATCAGCCCGTTTCTGGATCAAACTTGGAAAAGCAAAACATGCAGAGCAAGAAACGAACAAGAAGTCCAAGCCATCTTCCTCTTCCTCGTCTCCAGAGAAGGAAAACCGACTCATATTTTCTCAACCTTGGTTTCGAGACCGTGCCAGCCTCCAGTACGAGCAATATAATCCTGTGGCAGACGCTTTGCAACATCAGAAAGATCTCGATGCACCTGACGATGGGTCTTCTTCCACCTCATCTAAAACGTCCAGTTTTGTTCACCCAACCCCTCCTAGAAGTCCTGACCGAAAACTTAAATTTTAACTGCAGAAGCATAGTAGATATGTTGCTCTCAACTCCTACAATCTGCTAGCGGGTCCCCAAATCTCCTTAGTTGGATGTGTCTGCAGAAAGCTTCTCCCGTTACAGTCCAGCAGTAAAATATTAGCTACTTGTTTGCTGGCTTAGTCTATTTGTTCTGTTCCATTTGCATTGCGAATTATGGCTACCACAAACAGAGATGACAAAGGGCAAAAGTAAGAAATATACCAGACTCGAGTTGGTGACAAGAACCAATTACTGTTTGCTCACTGAGTCATCGTGTTGGCCCTCTTTGCCCGACGCCAGCTCAACCAATCAATGCTAGAGTTTCTACCAATTTTCGCCTTCGGTGAACTTGTCCCTTCAACGGGATTATAATACAGCTCGAAGAGCTTGTCTTGCAATGTCTTTATCGTCTTCTCAAGACTTTCCTGATATGAGACAATGCATAGAATGAATGAAAATCATCACCCACATAATACTTCAGAATATGAAGGAACCACAAAACTGAATACCTATACACCTCCCTACAGTACAGAGCTCTTAAAATAAAGCAGATTCTCTCTACTGAGAAAAGAAGCTTCATCCAATATGATGGATCCTCGCAAAGGCTGAGACAGTGGTCCGAACTGAATCTGAGATAGATAAAAATACCACACATACCAAGGCCTTCTCACAAGTAACAATGAAGAGGTGGCGCTCCTGAAGTTCAAGCTTGAGAGAGTTCACTTCATCTGCGGTATCTACCGGCACCTGCTGCACCACCCGGTGATGGTGTGTCCTTACAGCTTGAGGTTGCCATCTTTGCAGGGCTAGTGAAGCTCGGCTGAAAATTAGATCACAAACAGCATGTATAAGCGGAAGAAGTCCAAATTAGGTTCTAATGATCTTAAATATTTGGAAGGAATCAAGTAGAGGACGGGTTAGAGAATCGCTCTTACCCGTCTCCGGTATAAGCTGGTGGATTAAACGTCCACAAGAGTACAACGAGCTGACAAAACTACCTGCTCGTATGGAGCGCACAAAGCCGTTGTCGAATTTCCGCTGCAGCAGCCTTCTCGTTCTCGAGCTTCTTCTCAAACTTTATCATTCTCATTATGCTCGTGTGAATCCCGCTTTGTAGTCCCATAACCTGCCGCCTACGTTCTGCTTCCCTCTTCGCTTTTCTCTTTTCATACCTGAAGCACAGAACTCAATATGCAAACGACTTGCAAACCCGAAAAAAAAATGATGTGCTCCAAAATCCCCATAAATGACAAGATCCGAAAAATGTAAAACCAAAAGATTTGCGACCTTGAGACAGAAGAACCCTACACAGTTACTCAAACACAATTGAAAAAACCTCATTTTGGGAAACACTCAGGAATGGGTGTCCTATACTAGAGCCCTAAACCCAAGAAATGGAAAATCTCCTGATCGCTGGATAGTTTCCAGCGTTCATAACCTATGACCAAAGGGATAATTGTACCCTAAAGCAACGAGAAGAAAACTAGTTTGATGGATTGCAGAGACGAGAACAGACTTCGTTCTATAGAGATTCTTGGAATTAATTTCCGATTCCTCCGATCGCTTCCACTCGGAGCTGAAGTCCCGTTCGACCAAAGGCCTCCACACTTTGCAGTCAGAAGATATGCGCCTGAAGCGCTTGCTCACAACTGCCAGACAGCACAAATCGCAAGCCTCTAAACCGCTCCCTCTCTTCGTCGACACACACAAGATATGCGACCAAATCTCATCCGGCAACGATTCCATGGCACTGTCATGAATCGTCGCCTCACCACGATACTCTATCTTCAACCCTCCACAGTTCTATCTCACTTTCTCTCTACCTCTCCATCCTCACAGCATCGTTTCTCAGCCAATTCCATCCCACTTCCGAATCAATGCCCAGAATCACGCCACCGCCTCCACCGATGCTTCGTCCTCATACTCCTGAGCACATTGAAAATGACGTGACTTTCCTCCCGTCGGAAGCTACGCGGGAGTCTCTCAGATGTCTCTACGGGAGGAATTCTCCACCCTCGTTCGGCGTGTGAGCTACGAACGAGTGCATGCACTGTTCTCTCCCGCCGCGAGTTGGACAAGCAACTCACGAAAGTAAACAATAACGCCGACGAGAGTTATGCTACCTTTATGGAAATGGCAGTGGAGTTGGCAGAATGCGATGATTTCGCTGGACGCAAACTTATTCCCGTAGGGAAAAGTGTATACGAGAATCTCCATGGAACACTAAACTATCCCGTTAGCAAGTCCCCAGAAACCCAGAAATTTACTTCACCGCACCTTTAATACGTTTGTGGGACTTTAAGATTACCTTAGTTGACATCAACCCTTGATTTACGGAGCAGGTTCAGTAAGTTAAAAGGTAATGTCATCTGAATATGAAAAGTGCATTTCAATAATCAGTAAAATATCTACATGAAAAATTGAGTTTAAAGTGTTTGTACAACATATTATGAGCCAGTTCAATCTTTTACTTGTTAAGAGATTGAACAAGTAACGTCATGACGATAAACCTACTGAACTTGCTGATGTTATTCAAGAGTGCGATCAAATAATGTAATTTTAAAAAATAAAATAAAATCTCGAAAATGTATTAGAGTTACAATCAAATAAATTTCTGCAAAAAATATGGTAAAAATCATACTTTGATGGTATATGTATCGTGTTTATTTTCTCGATTAAGACAAATTAAAAGTGAAAACCTTTAACCTCAGTTAAGTTTCACACATTTTCCCATATTTTAGTGAAATAACATATATGAGAGTTGAATGTCTTTAAGTTGAACTTCTTATTCTTGAATTACATTTATGTGTTTATTTTCTCATTATTTGTTTTAATAATCTGTTCAACTAAAAAGGATGTTTATTAGCATTCACTTGACTTACTTCATATTTTATATGACATATTCTTCCATCCATTGTTTTTTATTTTGTATAACATTTGGATAATATCGTCTTTACTATCTCTACTTGCGGATATATATAATGATAGAAATACTAATGATAGGTATACTAGTAGTATCTTTTCTCTATGGTATCAAGTGCTCTTACTCGCTTCCATGAAGATCACGGTTAGTTTTTTCTTAAGAGAGTGGTCTCAAGCTCTGTTAGAAAATTGTTTTATTTACATCTTCTAGAAAGTTAAAATTGTCACAGGAAATTACAGTAACTGTAGGAACCAGACTACACTAGAGATAATAACTCCGAGCAAAATAGATATGGTTAACAATCTTGTTTCATTTTTCATATGACAAGATAGCGCAGAAATTTGCTTGATCACACCTCATTAAGTTTGTTGTTCTTGATCACACTCCTCTTAAGGATGTATGGTTTGATCACAGGTATGACTGGCTATAAACTACAAAATCATAAACTAAAATATGAATCGAAACTTATTTTTTATTTTATAATATAAAAATCTTTTGTTATATTATTTTATTATCATAATATAAGTTAAAAATAAATATTAAAATGAATATTTTGGGATTTCTTATAGCAAAAGATAATATTCTTTCAGACTTGAAATACACTAGAAAAAAGAAAAAAAATTCTCTTTCATGCTTTTATACTCCTACTCGAGATTTAACCAGAATTTAGTGAGCTACTGTTTCGAAACGGACAAGAAACAAAATAAGTTTCTCACGTCCAAATCCCTTGTCCTCTTCTGGGTCTATTTGGGATGAGATGTAGAAATCTCGTCTAATTTAGATATGTCACGCGCTTATGTCACAAACAGCGTAGTACAATCAGTTTGAATGGAATGCAGAAACAGAATAAGTCGAGAAAATTGGTTACAATAGTGGGAAGTGTACGTTGACGAACGTTGTATTGTCAGCTTCGAGTTCTGGAATCTTCTCACAAGCTTCTTTTCTTCTGTCCTGAAGATGCAGATTTTGGTGGACCCTTATGAGGATAGTACTCTACGTGTCATCTAAAACATGCTAAACGAATATTGGAATAAGTGAGTGGGTTCCACTCATTTCTCTTTCAACGTGACAGTGCATAACGTATATGAAATGGGTTGAATATAATAATAATATGCATCCCAAGTGAGGTGGGGAAGTTCGAAGCCGAAAGCGAGAAACGGTTGAAGCTTGGAAATATTCTAAGCTGCAAATGGTTTTTCTGTCTATTGGTTTTGGTGGATATGGAACTAAGATATTTGCTCGGGGGTTGACTAATGATTTTTGTTACAAACACATGAAAGATGAAAGAAAAAATAAGATACTTTTAATTATTTTAAAAAATTTAGAAAAACAATAAAACCAAAATAAAATTTAAATTTTTGATATATCTTTAGTAAAATTTTTATTTATAAAATAATTTCTTTTATGAATATTATTTTTATTTATAAAATATAGTAATTTTTAACTATTTATTCTTAAAAATAAGAGTATTAAAATATCTCTTGACTCCAAAGTGTTATCAGCAAAATATAAAGAGGTATTCCCTCGAGGATATTTGACATAAAAGAAAATTAATTATTCTGATGTCTCTCATGAAGATTGTTGAAAACTTAATGTAATGAACATCACCAACTGCTTGTGGAAAGTTTTTGTTTGTTTTGTTAGTGTAGAAATAAGTAAATGTTATGTAGAAATTCTAACCTAACTTAATAGAGGAAAGGAAATTTTATGTAAATGTTAAAGGTTAACCATATTGAGAGTTGTAGAGAGATCAAAACATAACCCAGAAAAGAAATGCAAGAAGATGCATTTACAAAATAATAAATATATTACCACATAAATATTAATCTATTACATAACCCTTCTCAACGAAAGAATAAATCAACATGGTACATTCTCCACAGCTCGGACCTTCTTCTTTTATAACTCTTTTTGATTCTAGTAAAGCTCGAGATACTGCCATTTTGCTCCTTTGTCTTTTTCTTCGAGGTTGTCTAGTGGCGCATTTGTGCTAGGAACTTGCTACTGAGGGTCCTCAGTACATGCCTCTCTAGCAACCCACATTGATTGAATCCTATTTCTTTTCTTGGTGCAAAGAATTTGTGCCTACACATCAAGGTGCTACGAATTCTCTTAGCCATCAGGAATTTGACTTATGTCACTGCTCGTAATCTGATACTTTGAGATCCGTGTACTACTCTCTCGTCATCTTTGCATCTGGAATTTGACAGTCGTCTTTTAATTGTTTCTCTTCCATTCCATGTCTTGCCTCTTGCATCATCTCCTCACGTCTCTATCGCCACGTCTACTTATCCACCTGCTGCTTCATCTCCTCTACATATTGCTTCTCATCTTTCTCTCCAGAACACCCTCGCTGCTCTTGCCTCCGTACCACAGATGGTCCCTTGCTCACCTGCTGCCATGGACACTTCCTCTCAAGCTCGTCAGACCGCTCATCCATAGGACATAATGATATCTCCGGATGCGGGTAAGTGGTTTTGTCAACGGGTTAGGGTAGGGCTATGATTCATGAGCTTTCTTTTGACTCCATGCTCTTCTCGGTGCATATTTCACTACCAACTGTACTGTTATTGCTTTTGATGTGTTTGGGAGAAGTAGAGGTCTAGCATTTTTAATACAAAAGGATTGTTAGATTCTGGACTGTTCACTTACACTGTGCTTTATTTCTCTCATAATTTCTGCTGCCACCTCTATGTACTGCTTTGTTATTTATACGCTCTCAACTTACCCTCTAAACAATCTATACTACGGCGGACTCTCTGCGTTACTCTCTCTTTTCGGCCTTGGACTTTTCTGGAGGATTGCAACTTTGTCGAGATGTCATGTGAAGCTGCTGGTCCTTCTCCACTTCAGTATGGTTATGAGCTCCTTGGCTTTTCACTCCTTTATGTTACACTTCCGACCTAGGGATGCATGCTCAGTGGTTGCTACTTCGGTGGAAGATGACTACACTAGGTCTCGACTTCATGCAAGTCATTTATCTTGTTCATCATTTGGATTTTGTTCTCAACAATCACTTCTCACTTTCGGTTTTCCTTTGAGTAGGACAAGCGAGCTTCCTTTCACCACTCAGCTTACTTCAAGACCAATGCACGGTTGCTACGTAGGGCTATGATTCAGGAGCGTCTTTCCTTCCATTGGTCATCAATCACTCGTGGATCATCCTCAGTAACAGCAACAACTAAGTACATTTCTGCCTCTTTGTCTCTTTGTCTCTTCATCTCAAATCTCCATTATGACCAAGCAAGCCAATTCTCTATTTGACGATAAAAGGTTCCACCGCTTGCGTCTACATGCTACTATGCCGGCCGACACGACCTAACTATTGTATCCGACTGATGAGATATGGCGACTAGAAGCTTTACAAGCTCACAAAGCTCGCCTTTGGTCTTTGGATAAGTTCCTCACATAAGGTGATACGTCTTGTAAGTACTTCCTCGCTTGATATAAGCAGCACCGAGTCTGACTTCAGATTCAGACACTTCTTTCTGCCACTGTGGAATTACTGACCACACTAGATGTCATCCGACAAGAGGTATCTCATTTCTTTTGCTCATTATACACTCAGCCGCCACCCATGAACGAGTGTTCAGCTGATCTGGAGGTAGTACTTTGCTCGGTGCAACCATCACTATCTACAGCAGAGCGCGCTCACCTCCTTGATTGTCTTATCTCCGATGAAATTCATCAAGTACTGAAGGAGATGCCACCAAGAAAATGTCATGACCTGATGGGTTAAATGCATATGCTTTTTGGCTCTATGGCCAGTGCTTGGGACGGACTACTGCTCTCTTATTTAGGAAGTATGGACTCAGTGTTGCTTCCCACCTACCTTTCTCCAGTGGATTATTCAACTCATCCCTAAAGCAACTCCCCACATTCTCTAAATGATTGGAGACATATTTTGCTTCTTAATACACACTACAAGGTTGCTACTAAGGTCTTGGCTACCAGATTGGCACTTTTGCTACCCTGACTGGTTCCTCATCAACAACAGGGATTTATCAAGGTCGCTTTGTTCATAACTTGATTCTCACTTTCAAGTTCACGCATGACTTGCTCAAGAAAGAACGGTAAACATGTGTTAATTTACTCTTGGATTTGAGAAAGCTTACAACAAGCTGCCGCATTCTTTCCTCAAGTAACTTTTGGTGCACCTAGGCTTTGGTCTCGACTTTGTTGCCCCACTTGACAGTCTCATCCAGCCAGCGACAGCAGCGGTCCTTGTGGATGGCACTCTTATTGAATATTTCTCTATTCAACAAGGGTTGCGTCAGGGGTGTCCACTAGCACCCTTACTTTACACTCTAGGTTATATACCTCTTCTGCTTTTATTCCAGAATGCTCACCAAGCTGGTCTGCTTCAAGTAACATCACTCACGCGAAGCATTGCAGTTGTAGCACATGCGGATGACATAACCTCCTATAAACGACTACACCATCAATTGTTTCACCTTGCTCTCGGTCTTCTGGCTCTGTATCAATCCGTGTCCAAGACCAAGATAAATCTCAGCAAGTCGAAGGTCCTACTCATTGGTAAGTATCAAGCACCGCCCTTCACTATTCTTGGATGTCATCAAATGATCAATTATCTGGGATCCTAGTGGCACCTCAACTAAGGTCACACGAAACATGGACTTATTGTACTCTCGGGTGTCTGAATGTCTTTTTGCTCTCTCTTTTTTCTTTTTCTCCTTCGCCACGTGTCTGGCTATACTTAGTGTTTCTTCTGCAAGGTATTGTTATTTTCATTTTCCAACTATGAACATGCGTAAGTCTCACCACAAGACAATAAAAAAGCTATTCTGTTTGTTCTATGAGGGGACAGATCTTTCAGATAAACCTAAGCTCTCGCTAGTTGCTTACTCCTCTTCGTCATTGTCCAAGTCATTTGGAGGTCTCGACATCATTGATCTCTCCAATTTCCAACCAGCCTTCTTCATTGAACTCCTTAGTGGTCTTCTGCATCCGACCTCCTATAGTCAGTGGCATGTTTTCACTCGACTTTGGCTAGGACCACTACACTTACCTCCTTTATATGCTCCATTATTAATGAGCTCTTCCTTCACGGTCCGAGGCTCTTCAATGACTACTTGTATTCTCCAATCTTGGTCTTGCTTACAAACTGCTCTCACTTGGATTGACTCCTCTTCTCTGCTCCATATGTTCATCCCACACTTCCTTCTACAATGCCGTCAGTGTGGATTCTCTTCATTTCTCCACTTCCTTATCTTTGATCGTCTTATTCATTCTTTTCTCCGCTACTTCACTCTCTGCATCTTGCACTCTCACCTTATACTCTTACTACTTCTATGCTCTGCTAGCAATCGGCTACATGACAGCTCTCATCTCGGACGATGTCATGTCTCGGATCCTTTTTTTTGCTAGTGAAGACAACATGTCATCCGCTCTTGTCTCTCCGTGACACTTCACATCTACAAGCTAACCGGTCTAATCTTTGCTAGAGGAGTCACTGGTCTCTTTCGCATTCGAACAAGATTTGGATGTTACTATGCTCTGCACCTTGCATCGACGAGATTCAACTTTTCTGTGACATCTCTTTCACCACGGTTCCTTTAAGGATACATGTGCTCAAGTGGTGCTTAAGATTCTCCAATTTTACCCATGATGTCTAAGCACCCCGGAAGACACTAACCACCTCTTCATTCATTGTGATGCTCATAAGCATCACTCGCTTACTCTGGTCACGCTTCTTCTACCAGTAACCTCTATTATGGTGGCTACAACTAACGAGACTGTAAGCCGGTCTGTCTCTCACCCAGGGGTACCTCAGATGACTAGGATTACTAGTGCACCTTAATTACAAAGATTCTATCATACCCATGCTCACTTCACTCAACACTCTGACCCGTATGGTCACATCGGTCCCTCTAATAGCGTTCCTGCAAACAAGTTCTAACCCCGCCCTCCACATTGCATCACATAGTACTCAAGGACTCCCAAGGTCTCCAATGCTCACTTTACTTATAGACAGGAAAATGAGAGTGTCTTCCACCTTTTCAACTCCTCCTTATATACTCTACAACTTCTTATCGTGGTAACTTTCACTAAGTTACCTTACCTCATGGTAAGTGCGCAATCCAAAATAGTAAAACTTCTAAAGGCTACTAAGCCTTTAAGAATAGCACACACATTACTTGTTCTACTTTACAAAAGTAAGAGATTCTCCTACTTTAGCTTTTGTAAAGTGTTAACTTTCCAAACTATCCAATCGGAAGACGACAACAAACTAATACGTCTTTTGAGGAGCATCTCTAGATCTTTGTGCATGACTTTCCATCATGCATCCAATCAGCGATGGTCAACAAAGTTACATACTTTTGAGAAGCATATTTAGAGCTCCGCACTTGTCACATAGTGCCATAGTGAAACCTCTAATAGTTTCCCTAACTTAGTTATAACTATCTCAGCTAGTTATGACTAGTTTTGATCACTCTAGATTTAGATCTTCGAACTAGAGTAACCTATAAGATAGTCATACCTAATGAAATTTATATAAGCACATACACAAATAATGGGATACTTGTGGTGTGACATTTACCCCAGACTTAATTTTCACTCCGTCCTCGGAGTGAAGTATCACGTTGATGAAACTTCTTCAGCTTGTCATGGTTCACTCGGTCGAAGAACGTACCACTCCTTTCTTGAAGATCATAGGTGTCATTACTCCACACTTTGGAGATGATGAAGGGTCCAAAATATCGACGTAAGAACTTCTTTTGAACTCGCTTGTGCCTAATAGCATCCCATAACATCACCCACTCACCCTTTTGAAATGGCTGTAACTTCGTTTTGTTCTTCGCCAAGCGCTTGTCATAGCTCTTCTTCTGTTGTAGCTGGGCCATCTCAATGCGTTGTCTCTATTCTCCTCCAGCTCCAACAAGGTTTCTTCCCGCTCTTTCTGAGCTATTGGACCACCCTTTCTCTTCAATCCAGCTTGCAAGGTCTGAAAGGTGGTTAGGTCGAACTGGATTGGTAATTTGGATTCCAACCCATACACCATCTTGAAAGGTGAATATCCCGTAGACGTCTTCACTGTTGTACGATATTCCCATAGCACCGCATGAAGACGCTTGTCCCAATTGTGTTTGGCCCTTTCCATGTCAGCATCCTTTGCTAACATTTGACACAAGGTAAAGTTTGTCCTCTCTACCAAACTGTTTGAACTAGGTTTATATGATGTAGTAACCCTCTGAGAAATGGAGAAGTGTGTGCACATAGCAGTAGTCATACCGCTCACAAATTCTCGACCCTTATAAGAAACTAACTCTAAGAGACATCCAAACCGAGTAATGATCCGTTCGTATAGAAATCTACCCACCTCAACTTCTCCAATAGTTACAAGAGGTCTAGCTTCTACCCACTTTGTAAGGTAATCTGTGGCTACAACAATATACTTATTGTTGCAAGGGGTGCGATTCAAAGGCCCAACAAAATCTATTCCCCATTTCTCGAAAGGTCCAAGAACCGGAATTGATCTAAGAGGAGTAGAAACACTAGATTTGATAGCGAAAGCTTGACAAACATCACAGGTTTTACAATACGTCAGGCAATCTCTAAACATCCCCCTCCAATGATATCCTGCGTCAAGTATCTTGAGGGCCGTCAACTTGCCTGCGAAATATCCTCCACATACTGGACCGTCATGGAATTCTTCCATGAGTCGGAGAGACTCCTCCTTGCTCGCAGCTCTTCTCAGGACCCCATCAACTCCTTCACGGAATAACACACCTTCCACCACCGAGTAAGGTTGACTTCGTTTCACCAACGCCTTCTTCTCTCTGGTCCGCATCCCATCTGGATAGACACCTTCCGTAACGAAATCCCAAATTTCTTGATATTCTATTGGGATAATAGAGTTGCTTATCAAGACCATCAAATCTTCATCAGGAAAGGTGTCATCCACCGGCTCCTCTCCATCCCCATCGTAAGCTCTAGATAGCAAATCTGCATTCACGTGTTTCTTTCCTGGTCGATCGCAGATCTCATAGTCGTATTCCGACAATAAGAGCTTCCACCTTGCTAATCGTCCTTCGACCATAGGTTTATTGAAGATGTACTTCAATGCCTTATGATCTGTAACGATAGTGAACTTGCCTCCTATGAGATAATGTCAAAATTTTCTCAGAGCATAGATCACTGCTAATCCTTCTCTCTCTGTCACAGAATAATTTCTCTCTGCCTTGACCATTTGCCGACTAGCATATGCAATAGGATGATCTCTACCTTCAACATCATACTGACTTAGAGTACATCCTACTGCTATATTTGAAGCATCCGTATATAGAATAAACTGTTTATTCCAATCGGGCTTAACCAAGATTGGAGCTGAAGTAAGAGCTTTCTTCAATTCCTCAAAGGCGGCTAGAGCTTCTTCATCTCCTAAAATCAACATGTAATCTACTCCCTTCTTCAGATATGCTGTCAAAGCATATGCTTTATGTGAGAAAGAGAGTATAAACCTTCGATAATACCCCACCATACCTAAAAACTATCGTAGCTTAGTGAGAGTACTAGAAAAAGGGAGCTCTAAGATCTTCTGCACCTTCTCTGGATCAACGGCTATGCCGTCCTTGGATATGATATGACCCAAGAGTAACCCTTTCTCACAACCAAAAATACATTTCTCCGGATTGAGAGATGCATTTGCTACATCTAAACATTCTAAGACCTTCACAAGGTGCTCAAAATGCTTCTCCTTACTCCCGTAAACACAAAAGTCATCTATAAAATCTCTCACAAACTTTCCTAAGAAAGGTTCGAACACTTTGTTCATAAACCTTTGAAACGTCGCAGGAGCATTACACAGACCAAATGGCATGACTCGAAATGCAAACGTACCCCACGGAGTAGTGAAAGTGGTCAGGTGTTGATGTTCTGGTGCAATTTTGATCTGGTTATATCCGCTATAACCATCTCCAAAGCTGTACCATTCGTTTCCCGCCACTTCTTCCAAGATCTCGTCAATGAAAGGTAGAGGATAATAATCCTTCTTTGTGACCGCATTGAGCTTCTTGTAATCAACACACACCCTCAATTTGCCATTTTTCTTCTTTACGATCACAATGGGTGATACCCATTCAGAATGCTCCACCTCGTAAATGAACCCGGCAGTGTGCAGCTTCTCGATCTCTTCTTTCACCAGATCCGCAATTGGAGGACTCACTCTTCGTTGCTTCTGTCGCACCGGTTTGACTTCCTTTCTAACTCGATACGATGTTGCTCCAGTGTGACCTCCCTGAGATCCTTGTAACTAAATGCAAATACATGAATGTATTTGCGAAAGATCTCTTCGAAACAACTCTTCTCCTCTTTAGTAACCTTCGATCCATAACGTAAGGTGGCAATTCTTCTCTCCACCTCCTCGGGAGTCAACGGTTCTTTGTCTCGATCTCTTTGCACTTCCAGAGAAGGAAAAAGATCCACTACATTCACACCCACATTTCGTTCTTCTCTCTCCTCTTCCGACGATGTATTTTCAGATTCTGAATCTGAAGAATTGGTACCTACATCAGAAGTAGTATCAACAACTTCTGACTCCCAGTAGTCTGATGTGGGTCGATCCGATTCCGACGTCCCAACTTGATCTCCGAGCAATGGAACTTTGATCCGGTGGTGATTCGGTCCGATGCGTAAATAACCTTTGTGCCAGTTATCCGTTGCATGTACTGCTCGAAGCCAAGGTCTTCCGAGTAACATTTCATAACTTGACTCTTTCAAGATTTGAAATGTCATGTTTACTTGCACTCCCATTACTGACACACAAACTCTTTCCAGCACTCACAATGGTCTAACTCGCTGTCTGTTAGCCATGCCCACCGTGATACTAGAAGGACGAGTTGGTACTAGATCCAACTTCCTCATGAGTCGTTCTGAGATGGCATTTACTGCCGATCCTCCATCGACTAGAACATCCGAGACATCTCTCCCATTGATACGAGCCTCTACTTTTGATGCCTTGTTGCACACATCTCCTTCACTAGCATCTAAAGCACTCACACCGACAGTAGAAGGATTTACCTTCTTCTTCCGACCTCGTCGGGAGCTTAGACCGCTACGAAGTTCTTTCCTCACCGAAGGATTTAGAGCAATCAACTGTCCCACAGTAATGTTTGCTCGTTGCTTACCCACGTCTTCCACCACATTGTATTTTGATTGCTCCATCGAAATTGTGAAATCAGTATTTCCCAATTTCTTCCGCCGTTCTTTGGTTTTTGAAGAAGATTTGCTACTCCGAGTATTTTGACTTGGAGAATCTTCCATCCCGACTGGTTCTCCCTCGTCGAAATGCGTCCTCATCCTCTTCCTCTCTTGAGCCAACAGCTCTACAGATTGAAAACCTTCTCGTACATCTCGTGGCTCCAAGATGTCAATGCATGCTACACCCTTGTCCTTGCTTTGTGAAGTTGAAGCTCCATCCGCCGTTCCACCATTACGACTTGGACAATTACGTTGGAAATGTGATCCTCCGCACGTAAAACATCCTTGGTTCGTGTAGTTACTTGGTGATCCTTGCGGTGGTCCACCTCTAGACTGATAGTTTCCATAACCTCGTGAGCCTCCTCCAACATTTGGACTGCGGTGTTGCAACAAATTCACCATATTGATCTTCAAATCCGCTAGAGACTCTGTCAAACTTTTCAACTCATCACGAAAGTCGGGAGTAACAGATCTAGATGGTACAGTGACTGTAACCGCACTAGTAGGAGCTACCGGAGTCAGATTCTGAAATCGAACAGTCGGAACACTCGCAGACGTCAGAGTTGGCATGATCGGCCCTTGCACATCTCCACATGCTGCCCCAACAGTCATTGGTTGCAAGTCGTCTCCATCCAGACTCTCTTCCATCCTGGTTGCGATCTTCACTGCATCAGCCTTCGAAGTTGGTCTCTCATACCGCACTTGTGTTCGAATCTCCGGCCTCAATCCCCCAATAAAATTCTTTGTGAGCATTGCTCCAATGCCCACCATCGTTGGTTCTACTACATCTCCACTCTTTCGTAAAACCACCCGAAACTTTTGTTCTAATTTCTCCACCCTCTCGGCGTAAGTCCTTACTTTCTCTTTCTCTCCTTGTTTGAGGTAAGTTACCTCTACCATTAACTTCTCGTAACTTTCATCGGGAAGAAAAGTTTCAATTAAGGCCTCCGTCAATACTTCCCAAGTATCAACTGGAGTCCCCACTACGCTTCTCTTCTTCCTATCCTCATACCATGTCAATGCAGAATTCTCAAGAAATTCAGGTATCAACCCTACCCACTCGCTCTTCTTTCGATCTCCATTGCCAATGCATGCTCTTTTGAAGTCCCTCACAAATCCTTCCACGTCTTCTCCATCCTTTCCGTAAAACACCGGAAGTTTCTCCATTCTTCTCTTCTTTTCTTCTTCTTACTCAAGGAACTGCTTGCGGATGTGAAGATCGCACTTCACCGCAATCCACAATTTCCTCGTTGAGCTCTCTCCTCTCCAAAGGTTGGAATAAGTTTGACCCTCATGATCATCTTATCTCTCGTGTGACAGACTATCTCCATCCTCGCTAGAGGTCTTCACCTGTTCCGTTTCTACACTCAACCTTCTCTCGAGACCTTCGGCTACAATTTCTAGCAAAGCAACCACTACGCTACACTCGTGCTCAACTGGAATCCCGTCCACTCCACATCTAGGACAAAAGGTTATAGGATCAATGACGTCTTGTCTAGGGGAAGAAGGACCTATGTGTAAGCTTAAATCGACCAACCCTCTTCGCTCACGCAAAAGTCTATTCTTCGTAGGACACTTGCTCACTTTATGTCCTTCTTCTCCACACAAAAAGCACCTCGAGTTCTTCTCCTGGTTCTTACGACTACTCTCTGCTTCTTCCTCAAATTCTAGTCGAAATTCTCCTTTCGCCAGATCAGCGGTAACTATCACCGCATAGCCTTGAGGGATCTTGCTCAACCTCAATTTCCACTCTTGCTGTCCTTCCATGACGATGATCCGTCATACATCTCTCTCGCTATATAGCTTGTTTGACAGTTTTGATTACTCGACTATCTTCTCACTTAGCAATCTCTCACATTACTAAGTAGAAGCTTAACTTGTCAACCCTGAGCCTCAGAGATCGAACATAACCCTCTCAAGAATTCTGAAATTCTTTCACTCTTTTACTTCAGCAAGCGATATAACAGATTTGACCCCCCTTCACTTCGAATGCCATAACTCCAGTTCTACTCGATCAATTCATGCATGATTTGGGTGCCTAGATAGCTTATCTTGCAAGCTATCAGCATGGAAGATTTCAAGGTCTAACTCTAAAAACTGAAAATATGAAACTGACTGTAAACTCCTTCCCGAGAGCTCACTATTTGATATCGAAAAACCTCCTTAACTTCCGAAAGACATAACTCTCTCCTCACAATTGATCTCTCGGAGATGTCAAGCTTATTGGAAAGCTTATCTTGCCCTCTATAACATGGTGTATGTACAAAGGTTCTGAACTCATGCTCAAAAACAGACATGAACTGTACTAACGACTAAATACGAATCTTTGTATCGAGGTCCCGGCAACGGAACCAAAATGTAAGCCGGCCTGTCTCTCACCCAGGGGTACCTCAGATGACTAGGATTACTAGTGCACCTTAATTACAAAGATTCTATCATACCCATGCTCACTTCACTCAACACTCTGACCCGTATGGTCACATCGGTCCCTCTAATAGCGTTCCTGCAAACAAGTTCTAACCCCGCCCTCCACATTGCATCACATAGTACTCAAGGACTCCCAAGGTCTCCAATGCTCACTTTACTTATAGACAGGAAAATGAGAGTGTCTTCCACCTTTTCAACTCCTCCTTATATACTCTACAACTTCTTATCGTGGTAACTTTCACTAAGTTACCTTACCTCATGGTAAGTGCGCAATCCAAAATAGTAAAACTTCTAAAGGCTACTAAGCCTTTAAGAATAGCACACACATTACTTGTTCTACTTTACAAAAGTAAGAGATTCTCCTACTTTAGCTTTTGTAAAGTGTTAACTTTCCAAACTATCCAATCGGAAGACGACAACAAACTAATACGTCTTTTGAGGAGCATCTCTAGATCTTTGTGCATGACTTTCCATCATGCATCCAATCAGCGATGGTCAACAAAGTTACATATTTTTGAGAAGCATATTTAGAGCTCCGCACTTGTCACATAGTGCCATAGTGAAACCTCTAATAGTTTCCCTAACTTAGTTATAACTATCTCAGCTAGTTATGACTAGTTTTGATCACTCTAGATTTAGATCTTCGAACTAGAGTAACCTATAAGATAGTCATACCTAATGAAATTTATATAAGCACATACACAAATAATGGGATACTTGTGGTGTGACAAGACCTCCCTTCCTTTCATTTTTTCTCGTCTCACTTCTCTCTCACTAGGTGAACAACAACTCTTTTTGCTTCTCCTTTTGGGCTACTGACGTCAAGTTTGGCACCAATGATGTGCTATGTACTTCATAGGGTCGTTTGCACGATTCTCGCTTCTTTCACTTTGGTATATGGTTATGGCTACATTCTCTGTTATTAATTCGTCCTCGCACCCCCAGAACTTACTTCGAGATGGCTTACTCTAGCTCTTTACGAAGCTCTCATCAGTTATTGTTGGATGATGCTACGATAAATCGATTATGTTTTATGTTGGCTGATCAATCAGTTGAAGGAGGTGTTACCATTGACTGGGGAAGAGTCGAGGATGTTGTGGTTGTACTAACAAGACAAAGACGAGGAAGAATGGGCACATCCGTTTGCAGAAGTGATCTCTCAACCTCACGTTGTTCCTCAAGTACAGCAACTTCTAGCTCATGCTCCCATACCTGTTGTGCCAGCAGCTATCCTTTTGATGCCAATTATGCCAGTTCATGCAAAAAGGACACCTATTCAAAGACATGTGGAGAACCAAGATCAATAGAACCAGATCGAAGACTTGATCTGACAAATGTGATAGTTGAAAGTAGAGCTAGCTAGCTTGCAGAATAAGAGGTACTCATGTTCATAGATGTATCTCGTGTGACAGTCTAGATCATCTTCAAGAAGACTATCAAGAGCTTACGGTTGTTTTGCAAGATGGTGTTGTATGCTACCAGAACGGTATGTTGTATCTTTCTTTTACTGGTTGAGCACGCAGTTTGGGCAGAGAGGCATGAGGAGGTCTGTCTCAAATTGTTGTGACTACAACAGTAATTATGTTGATAACATCGTCTATGAATCCTGATGTATATGCTGGACATATTGAAGTTTCTTCTAGTCCTACATTGCTAAATAGGATGCTGAAAAGAATAATGCTCAAGTTCTTTCTGAGGTACTGAAGAGAGGAGTTGAAACTATCCGTAGGGTCAAAAGATAGAGAGATCCTGTAGACACTACGTCTATCAAAGTATTCTTGGACGTAGATAGACACGTTCACTGGCAAGATGCTTCAGTGGAGGAATAGAGACTGGCGAGATGTCTCTGAACTTGATACTGGAGTTTCATAGGAGATTGGAGATAGACGAAGAGTCATAAGGAGGCGAGTACCTCCCCTAGAGGAGGTCTCGTCTACTTCACAAGCTCCTCCATCTGCACCAATCCGATGGAGGACGTTATCGTGAGATGAATTATTTCACATAGTAAATAATTCATCTCTCGATTAGAAGTCTCTTTGAGTCAAGTTAAGACCTCATGGAAGTCGATTCTGAAAGAAGTGAGCATTCAAAAATCTGAAAACACCACGACGTAGGTCTCGTCACGCTGATTACCATGGTATGTTCTAAAGTTACAAACATAGTTGCACGCGAGTTACTTGGAGTTCTTCTACAAGATTTCTGATACCGAAAAATTATCATAAATTTGAGTGAGTTTGAAAAATATGTTTTGGATTATTTTCATATATATTGTAGTATTTAGTATTTGTTTACATTTTTAAATATACAAAGAGATCATGTCTAGAGAAAGTTATGGCAGTTCGTGTTAGTGAAGGAAAGACGAAATACCGTGCTTTACTAGCATATCAGCTTAGAAACTGCTCTCTAGAACCAGTTGTGAGTTTGGCTTCCGTGGGTAGCTGAATAAACCAGGAGGGAGGAGGTCTCATGATCAAATCTCTTCAAACTCACAATCGGCTTGGAGTAGGTTGGTCCTTTCGGGGGAATATGAGGGACACCAAGTTGCCTAAGGGCAGGACATTAGATATCTCTTAAACGTACCGTGAATGCGAGACGTCTCCGTCTATCCCTGAACTAGTGCAGTCACATGGTGTGGATGCTAGAGGGAGTTTACCACTGGATTTTGAAATGGACCTTATGCTAGAAGACTAACTCACCTTCGGATTGTCGAGGTCACTAGTACGAATTCGGTTGCGGTCTTCTAAGTCCTGTGGTAGCGAGATGACATAAAAAATACTCCAAGTCAGTACCAAATATTTTGTAATAAATTATAGATCTCGTCAGGTGATTTACTTGGGTCGAAAAATCAAGTGAAACTGATACTCGAAGTGATACTTACAGCATTTCGAAGTTTAAGTGGTCGAAGAACGACAACAGCTGTAACTCGGGATCCACGTGTCAGAACGAGATGATTCCAGTGGCCAGAGGTAGCCGTGACGGAGTTACTTCAGACAGAGGTGTCAAATGATGACTGTTCAGCCGATTCGATGGTCGTCCGTACAGATGAACCTGCGAAGACTTGTGAACTAGTCTTCTTACATGTAGATTTATTATCAATGATTTATTTTTCCGCTGTCATCTGTTTAGGGCATCTTTTATCTCTACCAGGTGACACTGAAGGTTACGTAGGATGGAAGAAAACTCAGAGGGGGTGTACTCCAGAGGCGGGAGAATTCGGAGAGCATTGTCGACACATGAATGGATTAATGAGATTCCTATTGTCCCTATCTACTATCTAGCGATACCACAGCCAATAGAACGGGCTTGGAAGAATCAGCGAGGAAAGAAGACCATGTTGAGCTTGACTCTAGTCCGACTTTGTGAAATGACTCGAGAGGTGTAGAATAAGTGAGAGGTCCTCTTCACGGAGGACCGCCAGTGAAATACCACTACTTTTGATGTAATTTTACTTATTCCATGAGGTGGGGGCGGGCCTTTGGTTCAGCGGTGCATTTTCAAGAAGTTGATGAAAAGGAATACTAGTGTACGACTGCTACACGAGTACACCTAAGAAGTTTGTCTGAACATATTGCAAACAGGTTCTGAACTGAACCTATTTGGGTGCTACGTGCTATCAACAACCAAAAGGGTGAGTTATCCAACCTTTGTCTTAATGTGAGGGTGAAGATAGGTGATGTGGAGGTAGATCGTCACTTCTTCGTGCTGTCTTATGTCTCGTATCTTGTCATTCTTGGTCAGTCTTATATTACTAATGTATGGATGGAGATCAAGGTGATGAATGATGGATCTCATTACGTTAAGATTCCTAATCCGAATGACAGACGCTCTGTTTAGTTTTTGGCTGTTCGTACGAACTACGAACGAAACAGACAGACCTTGAGAGATTCTTCTATCTGTAGGAGTAAGGATTTTCAAAACTCACTCTTGTAGGACAGGACAACAATAGTGATGAATCTACTGCTACTATGATCACGCTTGTGCAGCTTGATGATTCACATGAGGTTGATGAAGAGGTTGCTCAAGATTTGGAGAGTAGTTATACTGTACATAGTTCGAAATTTGGTTTGATGACTTTCAGTTCTGAGAATTAGAGTGAGTTCACACGAGTAGAGGATCTGATTGTGAAGAGTAGAAGGCAAATGAAGAAGCATGTAGCAAAGCTGTGATGTACATGAGTTTTGAAAGAAGATGAGATGATTTCAGGTGTTTAAGAGGAGTTTGTAAGTGTATATTTTTTTTTCTTTGGGTGGATGATGTAGATAGGTTGATGGAGCAGATGGGAGGAAGGGTGGTGATCCCTATCCAATCTCGTAACGTCTATGTCTCTTACTTATCATCTCGTACTCATCCGAGACTAGAGAGTGGATGGAAGGATGCAATTTGCTGATGTGGCTCTCGTCAAGAAGCAAAGGTGCACACCAAATATAAGACTGTAGCAAAGAAGGTGAAGCCAATGACGACCCAATTACATATTGACTCACAACAGCAGATGGAGTTAGAGACCACTGAGCCTGTACTTAGAGATTTTACGCAGATAAGACACCAGTTACTCAAGAGACACTGCAACTCCAGATAGGAGGAGGGAGGCTTCTTGACTGAAGTAGAGAAAAGAGCTTTCGAGCAGATGATTGTTACCCATGAGATAAGGCATTTTCTTTCTCAATTGAGAAGATTGGTTGTGTGGATCCTAGTCTGATAGCCCGATGGTTATTTTCACTGTTCCTCACGTTCCTCATGTACAAACTCAATAGTCCATATGCAAAACGTGATGCATAAAGTCTTACGGGAGTTTGTACATGAGATCACTATCTCATTTCTGGATGATATTCTCATGAAAGACTGTCCGATGGAGGACAAGGATGAAACTGTGACATCTTATAGTTGCAGAAAGTTTGTTGCATACCATATTTGAGATATGGATCAGATTCTGACGCGTTTGGAAGAGGTACACCTCACTCTATTAGTACCAAATCTCGTTTTGGAATGTCAGAGATTGTGGTGGTTGATCATTTGTGTGATATTTTTGAGAGACAACCGACTCCAAAGAAAGTAGATGCTATAACAAGAATAGCATATTGTACTAGTATCACTGAGGTTCGATGATTTTTAGGAGCTTTTGTGTTCTTTCGTCTGAGTATTTCTCATTATGCACACATTGCCGACCCTTTATATGCACTTCTGATGAAAAGGAAAAGGTTTGCTTGGCGGTAAGAACATCACAATGGATCTTATGGACTTCAAAATGGACCTTACGTTAGAGGATTAACTCCTCTTCGGGGTGTTGAGATAACTAGAAAGAATTCGGTGAGGTCCTCTAAGTCCTGAGGTAGCGAGATGACATCAAAGATACTCCAAGCCAATACAAATTTTTTTGTAGAAAAATATAGATATCGTCATGTAATTTACTTGGGTCGAAAAATCAAGTCGAAATGATACTTGAGAAGACACTTACAGCATTTTGAAGTTATAAGGGGTCAAAGAATGACAACGGTGATAACTCAGGCTCTACGTGTCAGAATGAGGTGATTCCGGTGGTTCGAGGTAGCCGTGGTGGAGTTACTTCAGGTGGAGATGTCAAAAGCTAACTGTATGATCGAATCGACAGCCGTCCCTACAGATAAATCTGAGAAGCCTATGATAATTAACTTTCTGTCACATACGAAGATAGTAGGTGTTGAATTTATTTATCATAGTTTAATTTTTCTGTTGTCATATGCCTTAAGGCATCATTTTACACCTGCTAGGTGATGGTTATATCATATATGGTTGTGTTTAGATAGAGAATGTGACGTTATGCTCATCATAAGTTAATGATTCTTTGATATCAAATCCCAATCTTGTAGTTTCAGAAGTGAATGCTCATGCGTTCTTCTTATGGGTTATGTCTGGATCAGACCGTAATTCTTGGTTTTTACATTTAATATTTACACATAAATTTAAATTTAAATACTAATAGTGTAAAATTTCACAATAATATATATATATTTCTCTCTATAACAGAAAGAAAACAGAGAGGTAATAAAACAAACCATCAAGCAAAAAATCAGAAGAAGCTTTCAAAAATACTCCCTTGACCAACCTAACCATATAGCTAATCCACTCTCTCAAATTTCCTTTTATTATTGCGCTTGTCCTACCACCGATCTACGTTCCTCATGGCACTTTGGATGCATATTTTTCTCCCCATTTTACTCCATGTGCTCTTGTGAATCATCATCTTTTATGACTAATATGCTTCTCCACGGCCTTGTACAATGAAAGAAGCGGGGGAATATACAGTCTCATGCAGTGTAAATTTAAATTATTCGTGGCTGGTTTCGTGAATTAATGTAAGTCTAAATTTTAATCTAAAAAAATGAGGAAAATATATAGTCTCTCCGTGTGTGTGTATACTGCAGTGTAAATTTAAATTTAAATTATATATATATACGTGGCTGGTTGCATGAATGCAAGTCAAAGACAGATTTGGATCTAAATTTAAATGTCTAATTTGAATTACTAAATTTAGTTTTCTATATTTAAAAAACTAAATTTAAACCCTTCTTATCTGAGAGAAACACATGACCTCTAGAAACAAGAAAATCCATAAGCGTAATAAGTTTAGCTGTAATCTATCCAACCATAAATAAAGTCTTATTGACGAATAAAATAAATCTATTGAGACCTTAATTTACAGCTAACCCTTCTTAAGAGAAGGATTAGCTCATAAATTACTCTTCGTGTAAACTTTTAAGTGTACATGTGGTGAATAATATAGCCTTGTACACAGGGCTAATAGCACCATTTTTCTTCTTCTACTTCTGAACGACTTCTCGGCTATTATTATCGCCGAGAAGTGTGTAAGTATTATTCACTACTCATGATCTCTAGAGGAGTTAATTGAAGAAAATCCATGCCACTAACCGCATGTGTACTAAAGAATGTATATCACTAACATATGAGAGAAACTTCTGCCTTCTAGTAGAAAGAGCAAATAAGAAAAATATTTCAAATAACAAGCTATGTAAGGTAATTGAATTATTTTAGTTAGCATCAAGCATATTTTCGTTAGATTAATTATTATCACTATCATCTCTAGTATTGTACTTAACTTTGTAACTGCTATAAATCACTTAAGCATTAACATGGACGAGTCAGTAAATTCAAGAGATCAAAGATTATAACGAAAGCATTTGCAAGTAACAAATACTAAAACGTTCTTTATTATAGTCTTAGATCTTGGGGTAAGACATGAGAGATCATTATCTTTTTTACAGATTGTTTGCTCATTAAAAGTAAGAGTGAAAATCCAAACGTAAAATACCCAAAGGGAGGTTTCTGTCAACTTGTATGAATGGAAAGTAATACTTTTCCTCCTTAAGTTATTACAGAAAAAACCTATTGTGATGTGATGTGAGATATCATTTTTCCATCTCAGCTCTCCTCGAAAGTAAATATTTTCCGAAATAAAAACTACCTTTTGTGCATCTCACCAACATAAACGCACAATACGTAATCTGGTAGGGCTGAAAAACTCCTGGGCAGTAAAGCATATATGGATGGCATAAAGAAATATTGAACACTACTTCATTGATTCTCCGAGACGGACATGGCCGAAATCTAAGGTGAGTCGTTCATCTACTCTACCGGATAAGCGAGAAAAGGACAAACAAGTTGCTATAAATAGAACCCAACCGGATAAGCGAGCATGCAAAAGCGTCATTCTCCAGGGATGCGACCTGTAAAGGGCACGCGGATGTTGGTTACAGTCGTGTTCTGTTGCAGCCGTAAAAAAGGAAGAGAATCAAGTAACCAACAGGAACATGCTCGTGAAACGTGAATCACCATGTACCAGCTATGGGGCCGTTACTGTGTGTGTGGAAGCAAAGTTCCTCCTACCCCGTAGATTAGACTTGGAAGGAAGACGGCTGCAGCCGCCGCCAGAGAAGGACGGAATGAGGATGAGAAATGAGAGAGCGAAAAGAAAGGTTCTCTCACACATTCTAACAAATCCCATGTGGAGAGGCCCAGGCTACGGTAGTTGTGAGGAGGGGCCGGCGGTTTGCATCTCACGACGAGATGCTTCGCTGTGTCGGCTCTTAGGTCATTCCACCACTGAGGCATCCGTGCAATATTCCCCTCTTCTTCGGATGAGGAGAATATTCACCGGCGGTTCAATTTATTGTTCCATCTGAGCGTGCTATCGCACTTATATCCTCCAAGGCGAGTCTGGACCCCATGCACTCATGGGTCGAATCTGGCTCCTTCCGCACATGTTGGTCTAATATATAATAATGTAATTAATTGTTTTAAATTTTGAAATATAACTGTTATATAATATATATATTTCAGTATCATTAAGAAAGCAAAACTTCTTACGAAGTTTTTCGAGCATTAAATCATCACTATTTTCGATGCACATTCTGATACACCGATCGATATTCATTTTCTTTTGATATTGTTAATAACAGAGGTATAATTTTCTGTTTTTGGCCAGGAAAGTGATTTCAGTGGCTTTTGATCTCTTCACGGGTTTCGTTCGATTATCACACTAAGGGTGTTATTATAAGAATTTTAAACTAAATATTCTCTGCTTGCGGGTCACCAAGTCGAGTGGTCTCGGCTTGATCCATTGGGTTAAAGAGACACACAAACCAGACTAAATCCTTGATCATCACCTGATATTTTTTTTGTAAGTTTAGTGTTCACTACGAGTCTCTAATACACTGTATTCATAGAGGTTTATCTTATGATATGAGAAAAAATATTCACCCACATATACTTAGAAGTATACATGAGGTGTAATTTATGAGCTAATTTTTTTGTAAGAAGGGTTAGTTATAAATTAATGTCTAAAAAAAAATTTATCTTTACTCGTCAATAAGAATTCAATTATAGTAAGATAAGTAACGGTTTAACTCACTGGGATTATGGGTTTTTTTTTTTCCAAAGTCCATGTATTTCACTCAGCTCATAAGTATTTAAATTTAACTTTCTAAATATAGCAACTCAAATTTAAACATTTAAATTTAAACTTAGATTTATCTTTGACTTGCATTAATGTATGAAAGCTACCGCAGATGATGATTTAAATTTACACTTTGACTTAATGATGTTCACGCACGTTATCTCTTAATTACCAAGCTGACAACAAATGATTCCGCCAAAATAATATTACTCCCCCGCTTCCTTCATTGTACAAGGACGTGAGGAAGGATATTATTCACTGGACGGACCAAATAGATAATCTGGATTAGATTAGAGGTAAATGTAAGACTTATCCTATGAAAATCATACGTCAGAATAATAAGAAGTGTCATTTCTTTTATGAAGATCGTGAGAGCGGGCAGAGGTATATCAACGGCATCGCTCGCGGACAACGCCTGGAGATGTCCGCATGCAAAAGTTATAAATTAGGTGTAGATGCTTTCTTTCAAGCATGTTGTGATAGCTTCTCGATCTATTAACACGAGTGCAACGAAAGGAAAATGGATTACATCTTGCCCTAGGTGGTTGATGTACAGTCGAGGTAACCCGTGAAGAGAACAAAAGATGTCCAGAACCAAAAACCGTGTGCATAGACTTTCTTACCAGAACCAAGGAATGTCATCTCCAAGTTTAGAGAAACACACTCATGATGGTCTGATGACCATCTCATCGGACTGCATAATGGTGATCGGATAGTTTCCAATAGATATCTGACAATACAACAGTTTGTATACCGGAGAACTCAACATTCAGTATCGACAAGTGGCCAAGGGAGGTAGAGTTCTCCTACCAGGAAGGTTAGATATGTAAAAGTGCAACAGGGTTCGACTGCAAAAAGCTCCATGACAAAATTCTAAAATAATGAACATAGTCTAGTGAAAAAGAAAAAGAAAACTAACGAGTTGATTCTGAGCGAGATGTCTATTGTTTATCAGCAGACCATGGAACGTCAAACAATGTAATCTGAATTTACTAAAATAATCCTTCGAGATTAAGACATACTGTGGATATCAAGGTATATCTTGAATCTCGATGTCTCGATATGTTACGAATATAACGGTATTTCTTTTCTTTATGATGAAATCTTAATTTCTACAGAAAAGATTGTAATGGAATGATATAATAAGCTCGTATTTAGCATTATAGATTCGAAATAGGTGGAACATCCACAATGAACTACGCCACTTAATTCATATTTAGACCATCATGTCCAGTTATGTTAGGTTGTAATCGAATTATGCTTTTGGATGACTGTTTTTTGTTTCCAGATGCTTGGAGTTGAGGGTACGTAATAAGAGAGTCATCGCACTTTGTTCAGTTTTTTACTTTTTAATTGGTCCGGTTCTTTTGCACAGTTTTGAGAATAATTTCTGTGAACCTCTCCGTTGCTTTTCCATTAGCAGTTTTGTGAACTCCCATGCCATTGGTTTTGATAATAAAGATGATTTTTCTCAGAATAAAAATTATAAAACCAAAAAACAAGAGTTGGTGTGATATTATTAGTTTATTATCGTCAAAAACTATAATAAACCACACGTATGATTACTAATTATTAAAAAAATAGAAAACCAAACCTCAATAAGTGGTACAATTTATGACCTTAAAATACAACCAGAGGTAACTATCCTTGTGTAGACCGAGACCTCTTGCAAGAAGCCTCGAACCCATGTTGCTTCAACTCCGGAAAAATGGGGGTTACCAAGTGCTAAATCTGGTTGCGAAAACAGACGGTTACTGGAAAAAGGTTACAACTCATGTGATGACACATGAGGAAACACGACACAATGAATAGTCAACGGATGAGAAGACCTCATCAAGCCTTACAAAAGAAAGAGGGACCCGAAGACCAAACCACCAACACCTCGAAGCGAGGAAGAACAACGGGGCTAAGTTATACTATTAATAGTTTTAAAGTCGTCTATCGTTCTTAAAATATCACACACAAGTAAATCAAAATTCCTGCATACAACATGTGCACATGAAGTAGCAGCGCATATTGCAATTACTCTCTTGTGGACCACACCTGCTAAAGTTCTCTGTAGAGCAATGGAAACTTGCTGTCTACAAAATGCAGTGCAAAAAGAAAGAGAAGGTGGTACCATTGGCGCTTCTCATGATAGGCTCTGGTACAATCTTGAAAAAAAACATCAAACTCTGTGGCTGTGGCTGTTGATGCATATATCTCTAAGGCTAGGGGATGAAGCAATGCCTCACATGCATATCTCTATACTTGGTCACCTTTGCTGCTGTCGTCACCCTTGCACCCATCTTGGAGGATGGGTGATCATCTGTGCCACCACACCGAATCTCGTGTCGGATCCATGACAACCACATCTGCCACTGAGACATAATATTCTCTCATCATGTACATGTTAGTTTTCACTAACCTTCCTATCTCAAGAGCATACCAATGCTCTCTCCACGTCATGTAGTCGCTCTCTCATATTATAGCAAACACAACGTCTCTGATGACATCATGCGTAACTATCCGTTCTCCATCGTGAGATCACCGAACAAGATGTCGACCTGAGATGTCGAGTGAGACACCGCACTTGTAAGTGGACAATGCCGAAGTAATAGGTTGGACCAAGCCTAGACGAAACCTCATCATTGTGGAGAAGATAATCGGTGCAAGTCGAAACGCTCTAATGCAAGGTCGAGCTATGAGTCAAGAGCGAAATCAAGCTCTAGTATCTTGTGAAATGGATTGATCAACTAAGACGCATGAAGAACCTGCTGGAAGTGATGTCTCGTCAAAGAGGATAAACGGTCCGTAAGATCCATTGGTAGCTAAAGTATCGAATATAAGATGTGTCTCACGTGCCTCAAGAGTCAAACTCTCTCTTGCCTCACGGATATCACATGTAGTAGGTAAGAACCATCCTCCATCTTTGTCTCATAGCTCTCCAAAATAGGTCTATCTCGCACGAGGATACGACAACAAAGCCAAAGACTAAGTTGCTAGTAGTTGAGGCTCTGGCTCAAGAGGGTCCAACTACCCAAAAATGACGTTGGAGCAGTCTCCTTCATTGATAATAAACCCACCTCGTCACATGATATCGGCAATGATGTCTGTCTACATGTGAGAGATCCTGCAACACACTCAAAGGTCTCCGGTCCTAAGATGTTGTCAAAGATCTTATGATCTTCAAATCAAACTCTCTAAGGCACTAGATGAAGATGAGAGATGAAGAAACTGTGAGAAGTAAGTAATTTGGACGACGTGCAATTAAAGAAGAAGGATACCAAAGGCAACCTAAGGGTCCTCTAACTTAAAGAGATCCTAAATATGCAAAACGTCCTCCGTCAGAGCAACATCTAAAATATCGAGACTTGAAAATAACTATCTAACAATACAATAAACATTCAAAATATAGCTCAACAAAAGGATCATGATCTATCAAAGTTCATCTTCAACCTAGAAGTGTCTCCAACTGTAAATTTCATAATTGAGGTTTAAGGATTGTCAAAACTAACATTCTCAACTCATCCAAACATGTCTATAAACCTCAACTCTAGAATCGAGGTTTGATTGCAAAGATCTACTTCTTAACTTCGCAGAACCACAGGAAATAATTGTTACTCATGTTTCTAGCTACTTCTCGTACGTACATGCTCACTTATTTCAGATCTACAACTAACCCTCTGTCACAGAGTTTAGACGCTCATAGATATATATCTTCTTATGGTCCTCATGATCAAACTTTATGCCTTCAAACATCTCAACATTACCTCTTGAAGATCATAAAATAATGCAGATGAAACGTGTCATCTCAATCGAGTTCTAAGATCCAATTGTCAACACCCGAGCATTGTTATGCTCTAGACCTCCTTCTGCTCAGATGATATTGTATGTGTGACTTATTGTATGACGTAGACCTCCAACATGTATAGTCGATATATCGACTTCCAGCCAAATGAAATCACAACTCCATTGTCTTCAATTAACTCTTACTACTACTACTACAAACTCCATACTATCAATTAATATTGCCAACATGTTTAATGTCTTGACATCCAGATGACTGTCTTGAGATGTAAGTAGTGCTACATATGTAACGCTATCATGTTGTGCTACTCTCATTGCGACGGTGGAGCCATTCCTCTAACAGAGACGCGACTCTCTCATGCTCTATCTCATATGCCATTGTAGACAACGTGATAGATGATCCACTTTCTATATCTTTCAGCTCCTACAACATCACATCATCTTGCTACACATCTGATGGAACATACAACCACATCGAGCGCTCTCTTTGGTATCATCTCTACGACGTCCACGCTGGTTTCATATCAGCCAAACCATCCAACATTGTCCTCTCCTTGTCTCATATTTTTGACTCACGTACATGCATACTAGTCATAACTATAACTGAAATGATAAATATCTAGATACGATTGGTCGTCTGTAGAGATTTGATTACTAGTCATTGTCACTATATTTGAAATGAAAGATCTAGAGAGACGATTGGTCGTCTGTAGAGATAGGATTACGTAATGCAGAGACGACTTCTCATATATTGTCTAAACTAACAAAAAAAACTATAAGTCATGAGATAAACCAACTAGCTCATAACACATCAAAACGAAGTAGAAATCCAAGGTTAGTAGAGTGATGTAGAAAAGCGCTCAAAGCTACTGAAGTGAATGACTTGAGATCTGAAGAAAATGTAGACGAACTCTGAACTCCATTTAGCATACATAGTACATAGCACTATATTCTAACTTAAAGACTATGTCACTTGCATGTCATCCATTTGATCCAGCAGTGTTTCTGCAAGTTTTCAAGTCTTCTTACATGAGGACAATATTTCTTATTGATCAAACTTTAATTTATCTAACTTGTTTCAAGATATACTAAAATTACATTTTTTTAATATATTCTTAAAAATTCAATTATTTGTTAAATAATCATAAGTACACATGTCTAATATTAATAATGAGAATTTGTAATTTAAAGTGGGGTGATA
The DNA here is from genome assembly GCA_036924285.1 of Asterella californica. NCBI lineage: Eukaryota > Viridiplantae > Streptophyta > Marchantiopsida > Marchantiales > Aytoniaceae > Asterella > Asterella californica. Next base: position 5,218,554 of record JAYKYS010000013.1, read on the forward strand.
ATGCGACTGAAGGAATGTAAGGACAATTTTTCTGCTAGTATGGAGTTCTTGTTCATTGGATCTCTTTACTGGTGTGTGTTTAGAAGTAAAGGGTTTACTGCATATAAAACTTTAGCTTTTATAAATTTTGTAATTCGAAATATTATATTTTTAGGTAAAATCATAGATTGTTATTTATTCAGTTCTATGAAGTTGATATTAGTTTTCATCATTTTAAATAATTGAGTTATATCTCATTTAAACTATGTAGTGCTAATTAAATGACCATAAGTTTAAGCGTGGATAAAGTTTTAGCGGTTAGTTGTGTTCCGACATTTCCAAAGTTAAAGCATTCTCAGTCTCCCGTAATCGTCCAAACTATTCCATGATTCGGAGGAGGTTTTGGAGAAGAGATGAATCAGAAGTTGTCATCTACTTTGTCGAGTTGGAGAGCTCAATCTTGCGGCACGAGCTTTACGTCCTTTGCTGGCGACTCCTCTTATGCAGGATATTATTCTCAAGCTAAGACGATTACACCCTCAGCGTTATTCGTCACTTTCCCTCAAGATTTTATCTTTTCAGCCGTCAGAGTCTTTTGTTCTAGATAGAGACTCCTTTATTCGTGCTTTCATTACCGCTCCTAGTCTAGCAGCTGGTGGTCCCTCGGATATAGGTTATGAGTACTTGCGAAAGTGCTTGGATCCGAGAGATTGTGCGAGTGGATTTACTCCGCTTTTCACAGTGTGATCGACTTTGGCTTGTGGTATAGTACATCCACGGATCGTTCAGGTTCAGGTGACAAATAGGTTGCTTGCTATGGACAAGGACAGTGGAGGTGTACGTCCTCTAGCGATGAGAGAGGTCATTCTCAAGATTGTTAGTCGTGCTATGGTGCTACAACACAGAGATACATCTGCACAACATCTACATTATTAGCAAGGGGTGGATGTTAGAGACGACACCGAGATCATGGTGCATGAGCTTCGTGTGTCCATGGAGCTTCAGTCTGATTGGTGGTTCTATAAGTAGATGTGGAGAATGCATTCAACTGCATTTTGAGAAACGTCATCTTCTCGGAGTTGTTGAATGCGGTTCCTCTACTTTCTCAACTCATATTTTTTCTTTGGGACATTTTATAATGATGTTATTCCTTTGTATTATTTTAAGGGTTCTTCAGTCTAAGGAGTGGAGGTGATTCGATCCGAGACAGGTACTATACAAGACGTTATTCTAAGAGGTCCATTGTTGATGATGACTCATTTTAGGGCCTTGCGAAATGACTCTCCATCCGTGATGTTTGATTCCTCTGTTACACGATAATATTCATATCGTGGGATCCGTTTCTTTGGTAAGACATGTATTCGAAGATCTTCGAGCAGATATTTTGACCATTGGTTTATCAGTTAGGGTGACCAAGTGTCGAGCTTGATCTCTTTCTCGTATGGATTCTTCTTTCTTCACCCCGGAGGCTTGCTTATCCCAAATGATGGCATTAGAGTCTTGGGCACCTCTTTTGGTTCACCCGAGTTTGTGTCATCCTTCTTAGAGGATCATCTGTTCCAGGGTTATTTGGCTTCTCTCTTATTTCGACTCGAGGATCCTCATATCGCATTCTCCATTTTATCTTCTTGCTTTGCGAGGAGACCATCATATTTTACAAAGATGTGCGACACTTACTCCTACTTCCTCGATAGTTTAGAGCGATGTGATCAGAGCTTGTTGATGATCTTTTTAGATTTTTTTAGACCCTAAGCTTTCTTTGTCCAGAGTGAGAGTTGCCCAAGGAACATGTTATTTGACCTCGTCAGCATGATTGAGTAAGACTTCTAACCTCTAAGGTCTTTGTGCCCATTTGACTTTCTTGAGCAGTTGAGCTTTAGTCACACTATCCTTAGCACTATATTTCCACCTTCATTATGTTTGACTATTGTGGGAGTTTGTCCTACATATAAGAGATGGGTTCTTCTCTTACATATAGTGTTATGTCGATGTAGAGATGATCTTCTTTCTTCGACTCAATCTCTCTTATTTCTTTTTGATGTCTTTGCTATAGATGGGATGCTTTCACTCTAGAGGATACTCGATCATAGCTCATTCGCATATAGTCCTAGCTCGTCTATAGTCAGATGGACTTTCATATCATATTATAGCTCGTCTTTGTTCTTGCATGGAACCGAATGTGAGTGCTTAGCTTTCTGCCAAGTCTTCATCTCCTCGACTGCGCATCACATCTTCATCTTATATTATAGCGATGCGTCTTCGATTGGGTCTTCGTCAGTCCTTGAGTGCATGTATCTCGAGATGTAGCTATGACCAGGCTATCCCTGTTACAAGAGGACATCTTTTATGATGTACAAATGAAAAGGAGATCATTTTTGAGCATGACATCATTCGAGACACTATACTGGATCCTCATGTGAGAAAGGATGTTAGGGGTCTCCTTCCTTCCTCCTCCAGGGATCTTTCTCGACAGCGAGTAGATAGATATTGAGAGGATGACGGATGTGGTGGATATAGTTATTATGGATCCGATTGCTGACTCATGTGTTCTTCAGATGGCACTTACTTCGAGACATGCAGTTTCTTTGACAGTTGAGATCTTCGAATGTCTTCATCCGAAGTTTACTGACCTGTTGAGTTCGTTAGCATGCATGCAGATGGAGAACTCTAGGAGAACTACATTATCTTTAAGATGATATGTCGTTTATGTGTAACAACAGATCAGTATAGTATTGCAGAGAACGTTAGCGAAGGCTTTGCAGAGGAGAATCGAGATGCTCTCTTCGTCTATCAAGAAAGATGATCCATTAGTGACTCAGCTCATGGAGACTCAAACCTCCTCAAAGAGGTTGCATAGTTAACTAGACATAGCTATTGTATCGAGTTTTTCCTTTCTCTGACTTGTGTCTGGTTGGATATCTTTCGTACAAAATTCCAAAGTAAGTAGGAACGAGCCAAGACCCTTGGTTAAGCTGCCCCACTTACGGTCAACGAAAGCGCGACGTGTACTTTCCGACTACCGGAGCGGACGAGAAGTGGAACTGTGGAACAGTAGGAGTGTGATTTGTAAGTATTTTTTACTTTCGTATCACCAAACCTGGTCGTCTCAGGTTGATCCATCGGTTCAGAGAGACACAAACCAGACAAACCTGTGACCCATCGCCCGGCCTGTTCGTTGTATCTTCAGTTTTCAGTACCGGTCCATAGTACACTGCAGTTTATGCAGCAAAGGATCATGAACATGCAAACGGCCAATTCGTGCGACAGAGACTTCTGGCGGCTCGCAGCTGGCCCTTCGACCGGCAAACCTGGTCCAGATTCATGTGCGGGTTTCCCAACAAGATACAAACAGAATGTCGTTTTCTGCGCGACTAACTGAGTTCATTATCTACTTATGAAGGTAACCTATGACACAGGTTATCTACTCTTGGGTGCTGAGAGATATCTCTGTATGGTTATTTCTCTTCCTAGTTATTTCTATCGATTTATCCGCAAACACTCGAGCTTGAATTTTGGCTTTCTCTGGAAAAAGTTTTTCATTTTGAATTCTTATCTTTTCTGCTTCTTATTTCTTTCTTTTCTTGACTTGGATTCGGTGGACACGATGATAACGTTTTTATATAAAGAATTTTAAAATATTAAATATTCCTTAAAACTGGTATGAATGAAAAATAAACGAATTCCATTTTAATTCATTTTCTAATAATCTATGCTCAGAAATTAAATCAGCTAAAAGGAGTAGTAGCGAGGTAGTGGCCATCTGAGTATCAAATATTGCTTAAATTTTTCAGTTTATATTTATTTTGACGTGAATACATATGCATGAAAGATGCATTTCTTGCTGGGGAAAGAAAGGCAACAAGTGTGAAAATATGAGTTAAGTATATTAGGGACTGTGAAAGCTAAAGAGAAATATTCTTTAACGTCCAAAAAGAAAATTTGCATAGTTTGTCGAAGGTGATTTTGTCTAGAGATGTGTATCGCTCAAGGGGTGTTTTTGAATCATTATAAGTTCTTTTAATTTTTTTTTAATTTTTGATAATTCTAATAAATTGTAAAGCTCCTGAATTTACTTAGGCTGAAACTCACTTAAGATTTGAAAAAAATTTGAGTTAGAGCCATCCGCGGTGATTTCCTGTCTCCGAAAATAGCAGTAGAAAACATCCACGACCTCTTGTCCGCCGTCGTAACACTTGGCCACAGTAATCTAATATTTCCCAAAGGTTCCAATTTTTACAAGCACTAATAGTGCAATTAGAGCAGAAAGTGCAATGAGGTATTATCAAATTTCATGAGCAGCCATAATCAGTGTTAAATTATGATTGTTATGAAATATTAATTATGATTTTATAAATAATATATATATGTATAATAATATATATTCTAAAAATAGATTTTATGTATTATATGCCTAGTGCATGCAGGTACCTGCGTAGTAAATCTATAAGGCATGTACATTAACCCATGAACCATAAGACCGTTTTTTATCCTGTAAAAAATAAGATTTTGTTTGGGGTTCAACTTATCACATAACCCTTCTCGTTGCAAAGGTTCGATGAAAATTTTAATCATTTATTATTATTCCTCTCCTCCGGAGTTGAAGAGGTGAATATGCATACTTCCGATAAATTGTGATGTGAATAAGTATGCTCAATCACCTTTGGAGAATTTTTGCTCGGTTTTCTTATAAAAAAGGTTTTGCTATATAGAAATTATATAATAAGTTTAATTTTAAATCAAAATTAATTTATAATGGTTAAATATTAACCATACCGAGAACAGCGAAAAGATCAAAACGAAACTCATAAGTGAAGTGCAATGCAACACACTTCCAAAGGTATAACTCTAATAATTTGTTGACTAAAATAATAAATAAAATCAGTATGTCAATTTACTATCTAACTCTACTTAGATAGTAAATTGACTGTTTGGGTATGTTTTGCTTAAATAAAACTACGTATCGAGCGCACTATGTATTCAAAGGAAACCTTCTCCACGAAACGTTGTTCGGACGTTTGGGTATGTTCACCTTGGAAATTTCGGTGATTTCTAACGGGTACAGGGCATAGCAACTGATATACAAGTCCGGCCCATTTATAACCCGTTACCTGCGAAAAAGTGAGCTAGTAACTGTGGGGAACGAGGCCATCTCTGCTGGCTGAACAGGACTTGTTACAGGAGGGTGATAACTGGCTGGACACGCACTCCGTCGTGACCCGGACAGATATAGCCAGATATCTGTGATTGTCGTGTGATTCCTATCTCGAGACTCTTCCTCCGGTCATATGTTCACAGTCTCGTTCGCAGTACTTCGTACGTACATCGGCTTTGGCCCAGTAGTTCTTGACTTATTTCAAACCTTCTTTGACTAGTTCGGCGCATTCTTCGTCCATCACACTGCGCGTGGAGTCTAAAATTCCTCTTCCCGTCTATAAATCTCTCCATTCTTGAGTAGATAATCTTGGCGCGGGCTGTAATGGGGATACGCTCAAACGAGGCACTTCTGGCGCGGATGCCTCGTCCGGGCACGGCGGCATTCCCATCCGCATCTCCTACTTTTCAGTTCGTTTGAGTTTTATTCAATCGTCTAATGATGGATCATGATGGATACGGTTTTCCTTCCAGATAGCTGGGAACCTGAGGCGTTCGTCGACCTCTAGAATCGATGATTCAACACATTGGAAAGTGTCTAACCGATCATAGGTAAACCTAAACCATTCATGTGTCCATCGGAGACTCCTTGGAGAGAGAGAGGAGAGTGTGAGTTCGCAAGGAGGGGGTGGGAAGAGAGTGTAAGTTGAGAGGGTGGAGTGTGGAAGGGTGGGTTAGTGTTGATTTGATTGTATATTTTTTTTCATATTTTTGGTTTATTTTTTTAGGTTATAGAATTGATAGATTTCGTGAAAAAATGAATGAGTATTAAATATTTTTGAGTTTTTTAAAGTTACACAGTCTTATGTTTAAAGTTATTGAGAGATCTTTGAAGGATATTTTGTTACATATAGTGTGTTTTTTAATCTTAGAGAATTACGGTTTTTTATTTGACAGTATTATTTTTAGATATTTTTATTACGAGTATCATTTGGTTGGATATCGTTTCTTTTATAACTATAAGTACTCTCTTTCTCATGAGATAGAGATTGATTCAAGACACACTATGTCCGATGTGCGATCAATTATTTATCACACAAAGTGTGAAATCTCAAATGAGATGCACAAGATGCACAAGAGCTATGATTGGATCACATGAGATGTATAGGTTAGTCGAGAGCGGACATGTGTAGTCATTATAACATCGTTAACTCTTCTTCTTGAAGTTCTTTCTGAGTCGTGAGAGTGATTGAGAGTCCACCCGCCACTATTCTAAAATGTTTGAGATGAGTTTTTCTTGTCCGCGTTTGTTCCATCGGTTACCATGTGCTCTTCATGACGAGGTGAGGCATGCATTCCGTCTACCTCTCGACATGTTGGCACATAATACCAAGGACGAAGCGGCGTGGTTATTGTTCTTCTTACTATCCAGTTGGTGCCTCCGTTATACTCAAGGTGGCAGAGTGAGACATCGAGAGATGACAGCCCATTTTCTCAGATTCCGTGCATGTGATTGGATGGTCTTACAGGAGGAATTAATACGTGCTGCACGAGATATGAGTGAGTTTGTCTCTACACGTGACGTCTCATTTTCTGCTCGCATACGACGATGTAGGATGTTAGGTCAAGTTGGAGAGTATAGTAGAGTTGCTAGAGCATTGCATTCTTTGTCAGTGACATGTCCTACTAAGAAGACAATTACTTCTTTGCGTTTTCTTCATCCTCTATCGGATGATCTCTCATCACTTGAGGTTCAATACTATCAGCATGAGGAGCCATTATGTCTCAATAAATCTTTGTTTGCTCAAACCTTGTGTACAACTCCACGTCTATCTTTTGAAGGTCTGTCTTGGATGATCTACGAGCACCTGCAAGTTTATTTTCAGACAGAAAATCTCTCTAGTGGTTCACGAAGTCTTTTCAGATAGCGGCAGTAGTAGCTCATGGACATATTTCACATTCTATAGCTCTGGTACTGGGAGCAGCTAGACTTTTGATCATGATGAAAGATGGTGGAAAGATTCAATCGATAGTCATCGCGAAATTCTCTTACGACTTATTAGTCATATCATTATTTTTCAGCTTCGAGATATTTTTCAGGATCATCTATGTCCACATAAGTTCAGAGTTGCGACGCTTGGAGGTTATGAATCAATGTTCTTCGTCACTAGGACTCTCTTGAACATCCATCCCGATTGGATTGTCCAACAAGTGTACGTGGAAAATACTTTTGATAGCATTTCTCGTGTTTTCATCTTTAGAGAGCTCATGGATTGTGGTGGATCTCTGACGAGTCTCGTTCTCTTCGTGCGATCATTTCCTCCTCTCTTTATTACCAGCACAGTCCTTCGATAGAAGAGGTTACAATCATCAACTCTGTTGCATGTACTAATCAAGCAGATCCTTTGGATAGACCCCTCTTTGTCTTAGCTCACTATAGAGCTCTCTTGGTCACCGCATTGGTTGCTCCAAGTTTGTCTTTTCATCTCTAGCTGATGATATCGTAGGTCCGGCGGACCAAGTCTTGATGCATTTGAGCACCTCATCTTTCAATTGGTCTTGGTAGGATTGAGAGTGAAGGTGCCTGGAGATTGTGAGTCAATGACCTCCGGCATTAGAGCTCTCTTGGACATCCATCCCGATTGGGTCGCCCAACAAGTGGACGTGAAAAACACTTTTGATAGCATTTCTCGTGCTTTCATCTTTAGAGAGCTCATGGAGTGGATCTCCAGCGAATCTTGTTCTCTTTGTGTGATTGCTTCCTCCTCTCTTTATTACAAGCACGGTCCTTCAATAGAAGGGGTTACAGTCATCAGCTCCGTTGTAGATACTCATCAAAGAGATCCTTTAGATGGACCCCTCTTTGCCTTAGCTCACTATAGAGCTCTCTTTGCCACCGCCTTTGTTGCTCCGAGTTGTGTCTTTCCATCTCTAGCTGATGATATCGTATATCTGGCGGACCAAGTCTTGATGCATTTGATCCCCTCGTCTTTCAATTGATCTTAGTAGGATTGAGAGTGAAGATGTCAAAGTGCATGGCTTGGTCTCTCATATATATTTTGTCGGACCTCCAGCTCCCAGAGAGATTCGTTACACCAAGAATGATTCACGTATTCTCGGAGTACCGGTGGGTCCTCTCACTAACGTGATCAGTTTTCTTTCATTTTAGAGCCATAACAAGTAACTTATGATTGTTTGAACTGATTCAGATCAAAACTTTGATATGAAATTGAAGTTTCAACACATGTATATGGTGGGATCAAGTTATATATAATGAAAATCAAAAAGATTTTGAAAAGGAATTTTCTCTTTTATCTATTTTTACATCTTAGAGTGAAGGTTTATTTTGGTTATGAAATCGAGGTTTGAGTGGTTCGAAAGGATTCATTTAAATTAAAAGTGTCAAAATTTTAATTCGAAAAGAGAGGTTTCAAGACATGTCAAAGAGTGAGAGCAAAAGGAAGGCTTAGCTCTTGACTAAAAGTTTCATTTTGTGCATGTTGAATACATCTTGAAAGTCTTTGCAAGGACCTTTTTTAATGAGAAAATAGTAAGAAACTAAGTGCTTTTGAAGTTCAAAAATACAGTTTGCGTACAAACGTTGAAATTTTTGAGTCGAGTTTGAATGATGATTGGATTGAGCTTGTTAATTCTTCTTGCAGTAACAACAAGAGAGCATTGTCTTGTCGTGGATCAACAAGTCGATGAAAGAAAGATTAAAATAAAAGTTTTTATAAACACTGATAGTACCACTGTGCATAGCTCATTCAATAGTGCAAGATTAGTTTTTAATCCTTGCGAACGAGCTCATGTTATTCTCATCTGAAGAAAATAAAAAACTCTTATTAAAAGAGTAAAGAGAGTCGAAAGTTGTAGAGTTTTTCTGACGATGGACACTGATGTGACGGTGCTGATGTGACATTAGAAATCTAATATGTCAAAAATATGACATGGTACAATACAGTACTACAAAGTACATCACTCAGATCACATCTTAATATGCATCACTACTAAAGTTGCTGCATTTATCCAATTATCTCCAAAAATACTATGGCAGTTGAGTATGTACCATAAAATAAGATAATCTTCTAGAATAGAGTCTCTCTTCCTTCATCTATAAGAAAATCAACATGAAACTTGTTCTTCCATCCATAAGATATACTGTACTATGATTGCACTTGGGACGTAATACTGCTTTATAACATTTACAATGATAAATTAGCAAATACTGCAGTAAAAAGAGTTAAACATCTTAAATTTTTTAGGTTGTTTAACGTTACACCGGAACAAGGATATGAGACGTTATACAGTTATAGAGATTTAAACAATTATAGAGGTAACTTTTGGACAGGGTAAAGTGCAGTTTCATGTCATTTTGCGGACTGCATGAAATTTCACATTAGCCCTCTGCCCCTCGACTGAATCTTTACGCAACGTTCTCCCGTTTTCAGGTAAGTGTGGAGTGAACCTTCAGACGTGAGGAGTTCCTAGGGCGCTGTGCTTTCAGTATGGAGTTTGCTAATCATGGTCGTTTTCTAACCAGCTTGTCCTTTAATTGTTTGCCACTGCTCTTTGACCCGTCCCGTTCTGATTACCAGGGACTGTTACCGGCGACGGTCGTGACTTTGACTCATTCTATTTCCTAATGTTCTACATCTCCTGATTTGCTTGCCGCATAGCTAGAGATTTGCCGGGCCATGGTAGGCTGTGGCAAAACCAAATCTGGGTGGCCTACCAGAATCCGTCCTGCAGACGGACGGTCCTTGATCTCGGTAACCACTCGCCGTTTCCCCCACTGCTTGGTATTGACTTATATATTGATCACCTGCAGGTAGTTCGATACAAGCTGCGATGATTTCACGATGCATTGGCACGGAAGGAAGAAGGCACAGACTGGCAGGCTGGGCGGAGGAAGGGAATGTAATTCCGGACGAACGTGTACTAGAGGCGCGCTTACAAGTTGAAATCTTCAGCTCGCGCTGTTTGCAGTTGTGCGCGCGTTTGTGTGCTCTAGACTCATTGTCTCCTACCCAGCCTCGTCGCCTACGCGACTTACTGCTGCTGCGTACCACGTACTGCACTTTCAGCGATCTCCGGATCCTTCTCCCTCAGGCCCGTCCGGGTTCTCTTCGTGCAGAGACAGCCGAGAAGGAGAGATTAACCTGCCGCGGAAATATGTTGCCGAATTCATACCTCTCACTTCTGCATCAGTGGTCCAGTTGTGATTGACGTACACAGTAGCCTGTTCACCCGGGGCTACCAGTTACAACTTCAGATTTGGTCTATCACTGCGGACGTCTGACGATCAGATGTTGGTGTTCTTTATCTGCGAATGCTATGCTGTGAATATGGGATTGAGTTGCAAGTTTGGAAAACTATCTGTGATTGATCTGCGGACATGGATTGTTTTTCAAGCTTGTGACACAGTCCCACATGCACAAAGTTTCACTACATAATGGGATGGTTGAAAGGAGGACAAAGGGAGACCTCATTTCCACATGGATCGTGTCACACTGTACGATACATGCTCAGTTTCCCTCTGGATGTTTCGTGCAGTTTTCCTTGATAAGTTTCAGTTTACAGTAGCTTCTTGACGCTGCCCTTAGGTTCCGGAATTGTATTGCGAGACCTTCCCATGCTAATTTAGCAAATCGTATGATTTACGTGATCCAGTGACCTGTGATTCTCAACGAGGAAAGGAATGTAAACGATCGATGTATCAGGTAACTGTTACTTAAGCTTACCTCCCACGCAAGTGACTGCGCAGGGTCGGCCCCGAGATGTTTCCAAGTAGTTGCCACGTCTAAAGGAGAATTCTGGAAGCAAACGGAGGTTCGTGGATCATTTGGTAACTGCTTTTGTCTATGTTCTTCGCAAACTTCTGAAAAGATAAGCTGCATTCTTGAAGAAACTGTTGCATCTCTTCGCAGTAACCGTCGCTAGGGTTGATGAAGTGGATTGACACCGCACGATGGGGTTACCACCATTCGCGGGAAAAGATGTAACTGCTAAGAGCGTATGTCATCCCATGCGGGATGACGGGGTTGAGGGACAATTGTAGCGTAAGCTTAATCGTTCTTTCTGGTCACCATGTCATGGTACAAGCGTTAAGTTATTGTTGTTATTATTGCTCTTTAGAGATGGAACTGTCTTACTCATAGTGACAGGATAGATCTAGAGAACTACAAGGCACGCGAGTTTTCTTATTTTCATTGAAGATCTGGAGAGTAGAACTGAAATTTGTAGGGCTTGATGCTGTTCGTGAGTACCCGTGTATGGAATAGTTACCGCCAATGGCGGGTTGTACTCTTGTACGGGCGCTTTGGACGCTATGAGGAAGTATGTTGCATTAATCTCTCTATGTGCACCAACAGAGTCTGAACTGTGTGTTTTATATTGTTTTGAAAATGAAGTGGTCTCGCTTGCTTTTGTCCACCACTTCGGGATGGAGACTGGAAATTACCTCTCAAGAACGGAGACTTTATGTGGTTTGTAAGTATGCGTGGAGGATGAAGTCAAGCAAAGACGATTCTTCGCAACGTGAATCCTTGCTGGCTACCGTGTATCTGAGTCAAGCAAAGACGATTCTTCGCAACGTGAATCCTTGCTGGCTACCGTGTATCTGTTGTGTTGGAACTGAATCCTTGCTGTCTACCGTGTATCTGTTGTGTAAGTTCAACAAAAAGTGAATTCTTGCTCACTACCGTCTATCTGTTGTGTAAGTTCAACAAAAATGATTCTTCGCAACGTGAATTCTTTCTGTCTAGCATGTGTCTGTTGTTTCCATCAGTCACGGCGTACCAATAAGATTAGCGAATGAAAGGGAACGTCGATATGAGGTGTAGGAAGTATCACTCATCCGAACACATCGTCAGTCATTATCTTGTGGAATGTGTTTAGGAAGTTCCCTTGATTACTTTCATTGGTGAAGGAGTTTTGAACATTGGCCTAGTCCACTTCCATTTGAGTCAGTACCGTACGCTTTCTCCTCCATAGAGGAGGTGAATGGTACAGATATTTAACCGTTCTAAGTTGTCTTTCACTCCGACAATTATTTCAGTACCACGTAATCTGACGGAAGCATGATTGTTTCTATTGATCACTTCCACCACCAGGAGGAAAAGTTAAGAACCATGCATGTAAGCCGTCAAGAATGATGGCATGTAAGCCTAGCCCTAGGCTGTTTATCTGGTGTTACTCAGCGCCAGCCTAGATCCGGCATCCCGTGTAATGTGTCCCGGCATCTTTCTAAAAGTGCAGGAGAAGTAGAGAATGCGTCGGATAATTTCTTTCTCGAACCAACCAAAAAAGTGAACAGTTACTCGAGATTTGCCGGTGAATTCACACAATAGTCCGTCAATTGTCAAAAACCGCCGGCAAGTGACAGGGAAAACCCGGGCTGGGCCTGGTGTTACTACTGCGGAACAGAAACGTGATTGTCGTCTGCTGTCACATTTTTGCCGCATAGTGATGGGTCTGTACGTGTAACGTGTGTCTGGTCGGGGTCAGATTTCCTAACGTTCGAATGCACCACGGGCTTGTTCATCGGTGTTCATCCAGCTTGCTTCTTCCCGGAACCGTGCAACGTTGCGAGCGTTATGCAGACAGCTGCCTAGAGAGCATTTAGGTTAGTAGGCAAGTAATAGACGAGGTTTGCGTCAGCGAGTTTCAGGGTGTCATATCCTCAATTGATGTGCTGACTTCGCATGATTGCAAATCTGCGATCGGTATACTCAGGGTGGCTGTACAGCTAAGACTCTCTGGTGGACCATTTGTCTGCTCTATCCAGTCAAGACTCAAGTATCCGTCTCGAGGAAAACTGATACACTGTCAATCATTTGAAAATCATAGAGGCGCTGCGAGATCGAGTGGCAACGGGATGACGAAGCAGGAATGTGTTGCAGTCAAAGTGGTATGAACAAACTACTCTGAAAAAAAAGCCTACCAACTAATCATCAGTGGGGCATGCACGCAAGGAATAAGATAATTTCATTTCTGAACGGTACAGAAGATAGTGTTTGTTGTTGTATCAAACCTCTTCGCCTGGCGCAGCCATGGTGTTCGATTGGAATAAATGTTGTGTTACAAAGATCCAATCACCCAGTCGAAGTTTGTGCAGCACCACGTAGTTGCTACGTACTTAGTTAACTACGACCCTGATGCTGAGTGTATTCTGAGACTGCTCGTGACTAAATCAGGTGGAACTGAAACATAGCGAACATTGCCGTTCACTGGGTTAAGTTCGAGCTGTTTTCAACGATGAACGGAATACAGCATGAATCTTCCACGAGTAAATTACTCGTTTCGCGGTGTATCCGGATACAAACTAGCCTGACATCCAGGTTTCCGGAATTTCTTTGTCTTCGGGAGATTCTCAGGCAAGGCCCGTAGAAGGAAATCACGAGGTATCAAACGAAATGATTCTGCAGGTAGGCTGCTTGCAGTCGCTTGAGGGCAGCCTATTCTCTCTCCGGCCAGCTTTGAATGATGGTCAAGATCAAAGTAAGATGTCGGGTTGGGGCCATGCATTCGACTGTAGCTTATATAACTTTACTGATACCTACATATCAAACGAGGGCAGCCTATTCTCTCTCCGGCCAGCTTTGAATGATGGTCAAGATCAAAGTAAGATGTCGGGTTGGGGCCATGCATTCGACTGTAGCTTATATAACTTTACTGATACCTACATATCAAACGAAGGCTAGAAGAATTTTGACGCGATGAGAAAACACTTCACTGGGAGAAACTGAAATTTCGGGATGTCTCTAATGGGATGTCCAGCTATCAGCTCTAGTGTCGACCTCGGGAAGTGGTTTACATGCAACACCGCGCATGGACTTCCGCGGCGTAAAGCTCATAGCAAAATTTTGTCCTTTGCCCGTGATTTCCCGTTTCCTGACAAAACTTTCGCCAGTTTACTTATCTTCTCTTCATGTTTCTCCTCCTTATACTCTTATGTTAGAGTGGAGCACCATATAAAACCAGGTAGACTTGAGATTTAGACATAAAATTTCGCTGCAGATACTGACAATGTAATGAATGGATGTTTGTCAGGTAGACTTAGAACCTCTCTGACTGCTTCTTTCCCTGATTGCAGGATCTGGAGCAAAATTTAGCTAGGCTGTTGAGGTCACCCTTGCCTTGTTGAGGAGTCACCTCAGTCTTCTCGCGGACTCTTCCCTGATCGCTGCGTACACGGAAATCATCAAAAGGGGTATGTGGGGCACAGACACAGCCAATACCAGGTATAGACTGGGTGACTAGATCGAACTAGGCCCCAGTAATTTTATCTTAACCTAGGAGTCATATAGGGCAAGTGTTCATTAAGGAATCTGTACAATACTTTTTCAGCGAATTCTTCATGACGTTTTAGAGGGCAAATAATATATGCATGCCTCCAATGCCAACGAGGCAGAGTATGAAGTGGGAGTATAATTCTTGCTCTATCCATTAGAGGTATTTGTCCATCCACGATTCATGTAAAGGATTCATGTTGCATGTATATTGCAATCCATGTTGCATGCATGGATTGAAGGATATTATTCACTCCTTGTACAGTTCAGTTCTGCAGGCACGAGATATATTTTCAAGTGCGATCGTTCATTCACTGCTGTGGTCGGCCGAAGTATTATTTTTACAAATAATTACTATTTTGTAGCCCTTTGTGGTTCTATTCGGGGTAATTAAAATTGCTGCGTATGCGGGACTCTGTTTTTTTTCTGTTCATGGTAACGATGCGTATTTGGGAGTCTGCTTTTTTCCTGTTAATGGTAACGAGTAGGAATACTGTTCCTCTGGTTTTTTCACCAGACCGCGACGTGTCCAAACATTACATGTGTTGTTTTGTTTCGTTTTGAAGACGTACGCTAAGAGTACGTTCCGGGTGTGTTTTAGGGGACAAAATTTCTGCTCCTCTCCTGCTCGGTACGAGGGCGAGTTCAATGTAGCTTGTGGAATGAATGGCTACATACAGTGGGCAATAACTTTATTTATTTTTGAATTAAAAACATTTGCTGCACAGAGATGAACAGCACATAAAAAATGCGTATTGCCTAATGACAATGCAGTACAAACCACGCTATTTACTTCAAATATATGTCCAAAGAGAAGTGAGACACCACTGGAAACTAGTCTCTAGAAAACTGTCCGACTTGCTGCAGCGTTTCGACTGTCATTGTTCTCGCTGTGATGCTGCTCGTCCGTCATAGTACATACAGAAACATTCGGACACATAATAAGTTGAAAACAAGTGAACACATAGACGAAGAGTTACTGTCAAAGCTTTGCAATTTGCACTTGGGGCGCCTAGTACCTACAGAGAACATACACACAGAGAGTAAGTTAAAAATATGTGAAGACAAAAGAAGATAACTTTACCTTGACAAGGTCTGGTGCTAAGTTCCTTTCTAAGGCGCTACATATAAGCATGTACTCCGGAAGGACATTAACGTCTTCAAAATGAGGAACAATTCTGTTGCGATCAAGTGTTGGGGACGCAGGTGTGTAGTCTTTCTCCTCGTGAATGTCAGCATCTGCTTGCTCCATAGTGAAGTAGCGTGCACGTGTCTGAGCAAAAAAACGTTGTCAATATCTGCAGTCGTAACAATTTCAGGTCGAATTATTGCTTTTCATAGAGAGTTGCTGTGCGCTTTCTGTATACCGCAGAACATAAACCACCTGCAAGACGGAGCATACTTATTGGACCGTATCATAGATCTCAGACAATTTCTAAGTGTTGTACCCAACGGATGTCTGCTGCGATACTTATTAAACTGCAAGGCACGTTGCAGGATATTGGTGTAGTTAAAGTCCACCCGGTTCTTCATTTCTGCAGCACCGAGCAGAGTAAATAAATCTTACCCGTCCTCCAACATGGCATTCGAGATATTTTTCATATTCGATTGGTGATGCAGTTCTTCCTTGTCTTTCATACAGTATCCGATCACGCAAACAAACGTATGAAGTCCTCTGATAGTGAGTAGCTTGATGCAGACTTCACCTCCGAGGGATATGTTAACATCTTTTCATCCTAGAATCACCAACAGTCGTTGTTTCACCTATATAGCACTTGTAGCAAAAAGAGAAATGACACCCTGAACATGCAGATGTAACAAAGTCCTCCCTCCCTCCCCGCTCAACTGATAGCAAGCCGCTGGTGCACTCATTCTGTAAGAACAGACACAAGGGTGGTTAGCAATTCATGTCTAGGTCACCTCCTGTGCAGTTAACAATCATAGACATCTCCAAACTTTGGGAACAAGGACTCTTCGCATACCGGCTGCAGGCTGGAGCAGCGGCACTTTTAGTTCTCGCAGCTCTTCGTAACAACATCAGACGGGTAAGAAAAATGTTTGCATCCAAAATGAAATACAGACGGATCAACATCCTCACAAATACAATGCATACAATTTAGACGGTAGACAACATGTAAACTCGGTTTCAAAAGATGAGGATCCTGCGGAGACTGAAGAAATTACGGATACGAGAAGATGTTCGACTTGGAGTCACGAAGAATTAACCAGCTACCTTTGGACTGGATGTAATGCAAGGGTCCTATCACACATTGTAGACAAGAGATTACAGTGGAGAAGGATTTACAGATGATTACAAAGTTGAAGACCGGAATGAGGAATTCAGGCGGAACGCTGTAGAAGTTAAAGTCGATATAGATGTAAGATCTAAGGTTATAAAGTTCACTATCTCCAAAAAAAAGAAAAGTTCCACGATAAAGTTGACACGGCGGTGATGTACGAGATCTACAAAACCGATCAACCTCACACTAAAAATGCTGATCAGAACAACCTGCATCAAAACAATCGAAAGAAAAGCTATCTTCTACTATGGAATTGTCAGAATGGTTAGGCGAGGTCGCAAGAATAAGAACATTATCAGACAAGATACATGTATGACTGTCTTCTTTGTCGAAGGGAATACTCGTAGAGTCTGGACCTTGGGACATTTGGAAAAGAAAACGAAAAGAAGAGAAGAAATCTTCCCTGCATGGAGCATGTCTCATTCGTCAACACCATTTGAACTGAATGTCGAAAGCTGGCAGACAAGCGGTGATTCTTCCCCTGCTCGAGCCGGCAGCATGAGGTGTTATATCTTGCCTGCAGTCTGTTCCTCTATCGTCCCGCAGGAAGCCGAGCAGAAAGATAAAATCCACAAGCAAGAAAGGGCAAGAAGAAGTGTACCGTGTCGAATATCAGCGGCAAAAAGTTTCAGCAAGATGAATGATCGCATCTTTCTTCCGACGGTGTCGTGTTGTGAGACGTCCCACATGTGAATCCAGTGAAGAACGGGTGTTGTGTTTTCTTTGTGTTCGGTGAACCTTTTGTGTAGTTCGCATGAGAGGGTATTAGGTGTCACGTTCACAAAGATCTGGATGTGAGATCGCACGATAACAAGATGTGCCGACTCAATGATCCGTGAATGTTCGCGTGAATGGCTCTTGTTGTCAAACATAGGTATAAGATAGTGGGTGGGGGGTTTGGGAGGCATTCTTCTTTGGGGTAGTTTTCATGAGTGTGTCTTAGTGTCTTACGTGATAAGAAGGAGCGGCAAGTGTTGTATTCATGGATGGAGGACTGAATCGAGTTCCAAATCTGCCATTTCCGAACCCGTTTCATATCAAGCTTCACTTGATCCATTGCGATCACTTTCGACAGTGGTTCGTCACCTACTTTGGAGAAGAGTTCATGGGGAGGATGATGGACTCGCCTACTCCGGTGATCTTACCAATCGTCACGTATGGAGAGGGCTGGGACTTGACAGTGTACATCTTACTTTGACGAGGACCAATGGACCTGAATTATCCAGCCAACATCCCTTTCAACGTCTGGGTGGATGTTCGATGTCACTGTCGGCGGAAGATCAATCATCGTGCGTGGATCGCAAGGAACTTTGGGGAGGAGTACTGTAATCAAGTGATGGCTTCTCCATTTCCTTTTGTAGTACCTTTCATCGTAAATCGGTTCTAGGTCGTCATCTTGACCTTGTACTGAATCTTAAGTATTGAGTACGATCTCTATAGTTCGACGAATGTAATTAACCTAAGGTTGGGGCCGATGCCTTGAAGGCATGAGAGGATAGTAAGGTTATAATTGTTCTAGGGTACCAAGTAGAGGACAAAAGAGGTTTCAGATCTGTTTTCTTATTGGTCCATTTTCGACCAATCAACGCCATTCTAGATCTGCAGACGGCTTTAGGGTTTTGGAGGTCTTCCCGAGGGTCATTTGAGGAGTGAGTGGTCTTGTTGGAAACCTCTCGAGACGGGCTACACTCTGGAGACAAAGATCAGGCGATTTGGAATTCTGAGGAGAGAGTGATGGACGTTGAAAGTCAGGGGGGTCAAATCGGTACCCGGAGCCACGTTTTGGAGTGATCCGGGAGTTTGAGAGGTGATCTTTAGGAGCTGTCAAGGGGTTCGAGTAGTTCACTCCGTGATGGTTGTATTGATGTAAAACAATCCTACATTTGGGTTGGATTTGCTCCTGAAATGATCAATTGAAGTTGGCTGTTACAGTTGAGAGGTATGAGAAAGCCCGCTTTCTTTGGATTCAAAGCTTGAGTTGCTCCGTGCACATGGGATTGGATCTCTGAGTGAAACTTTCCAGGATGAGAGTGTGCCCTATCAGCTAGTCACATGTGAAATTTCAGTTCAATTGGGTAAGAGAATGTGTGGAGATCTAGGATTTTGACCATCGAGATCTGTAAAGCTCAGAAGTTAGCACAGGCGGGTGGCTTGATTCATCGCGGACAGTTGGGGGTCAGATCTGAGACTGAAATTTCATACAGTAGTAGAGAAGGGTCAGAGGGGGTGTCCTGTGAGGTTTGAGCCTGATTGGATAATCGAGGTGAAGGCACGAGATTGTCAAAGTTCAGTTTGCAGCGAGGCGAGAAAGACGTAGAGAGATTTTGCTTAAATCTCTTGGTTGGAGTTGAACAAAAACGACTTGAAGATGGGAGGTGTGCTTCTTGGAGGTGTCGTGTGGATGACAAGGAGGCTGTATTGTGAGATTGGTACGGCGATCACGCTCAGTGGAGGTGCCACGTCTTGCTGAAGCTGAGGTACCGTTATCCTCGGTATCACGCCCCGAGTTTCTAGCTGTTTTGCTGCCGATATGTCTTGTATCGTTGGGAAGCTTGTGTAGTAGGCGGTCCTTGCTGTGGACATCTTCCTGAGCAAACTCGTATCAGCGAACAATAGAAGGTCAGAGTCTACAATTAGGTAGTTTGTCGAGAAGAAGTAGTGAAGCGGATGTGGATGAGAGATTGTATGAAGAGTGATTGAGATCTAAAGCAGACACGTACCGTGTATGAGCCTTGCCTTTATCTAGAGTGGAATCGAGCTCCGAGTCATTTGTGTGATGCACATGTGCTACACTTGGGTCAAGTTAGCTCGCTAGTAACATACAAAAAAGACTGATAGATTAGATATTGAGAGCATAAGTTTTCATCGGTTAGGTCGTAGATCCAGTTGTATCTCTCTACAGCCAGATACCCCGTGTATTCCCAGACCATATTTCACGCCCTACGACAGTTGGTGAACTCGACGTGAAACGTCTGGGGTTGAGAGATACGTTTTTTCCAATCATGGACGCTGAGAGCCTATCTCAATTCATAGATGAGGCTTCTACGTCTGGAGAGGTCCCGAGGGTGAACTGTAAACCCTCCGCGGTCCTAACGATCAACTACCCCCCGATCTCTCAACCTCCACGATCGTCATCCACGAATCTGCAACTGTCGGGCCTGTCTCTCACTCAGGGGTCACCTCTGATGGCTTTGATGGAAGCACACCATGAATCTTGAAGGGAAAAATGCTAAGTTCACTCTCATTCATACACCCACAAACTTATCAACTAAAATCTCCATAATCTCATCCACTAAAATCCTCCATTCTAACGACGTCTCTCAAGTTCTCACATGCTAAAAATGTCCCACACTCTCTATATTACTCAAGTTGTCATTACGACAATGTGAAAACAAGGATGAGGAGCTCTTCTCTACTCCTCTATTTATACATTCTAGGTTTTTACTTTGGTACCCTCCGGTAACTCAGCCGTAACTACTTTTACCGGGTTTTACTAAGATATTACTTAAGTTAAAAGCATTGATCACATGGACTTTTTACCTTTTCACATGGGCTTATTCCTTCAAAGTCAACAACTTCTAGAAGGATTCTGGAATATTCTCAAGGAATCTCGAATTTCCACCCCCCCTCTACACTAGGACCCACTAAAAAGGAAACATGTGGAATCTCTTCTTGTTTTTAATGCCCACAAAGTCCACAACTTTAATCCAACCACTAATATCAAGTCAAAAAGGAGATAAGGGATACTTTCCACCTCCTTTCTACCTTTTAGACAAGATGACAAGATAGTAGTGCTCACTTTTTAGCAAATATCTGAATTCTGCCAAAAGTACAGCTAAGTTTAACCATAACTAACTTTTAGCTAGTCATGACTAACTTGATACATCCTTAAAGTACTTTGGCAGTCAATAAACATTCTCAACACTTAGTTATAACTAAACACCTTACTAATAGACAAACTTCCTATGTGTAACATAGGCCGTTACATTTTACCCCCGGACTAAATTTTCGCTCCGTCCTCGGAGTGAAGAGAGAACTTTCGTTGATGAAACAACTTCAACTTGTCATGATTTACTCGATCAAATCTCCTTCCTCCCAGCTCCTGAAGGTCATATGTGAAGTTGCTCCACACCTTATCTACAACAAAAGGACCAAAATATCTCGGAAGAAACTTCTTCCTAGCCCTCTTGAATCTGATAGCATCATACAACATAACCCAATCTCCGACTTGAAAAGGTTTTACCTCCCTCTTGCCCAACCGTTTGTCGTAACTCTTCTTTTGATACGCCTGAGCTCGTTCCATCCGGATCATTGCTACCGCTCGGGTCTCTTCCAACTCCATGAGTTGCTCCCTTCTTGATCTGACCACGTCTTCTCCTCTCGACCTCTTCAACTTTCGTTGAATAGTTTGAAAAGTATCCAATTCGAATTGGATCGGCAACTTGGACTCCACTCCATAAACCAGTCGAAATGGGGAGTATCCAGTAGAAGTCTTTGTTGTCGTGCGGTACTCCCATAAGATGGCATGTAGCCTCTTATCCCAAGTATGTTTCGCAGTCTCAACACCAGCATCTTTGGCGAGCATCATACAAAGTGTAAGATTGGTCTTCTCCGCAAGACCATTAGCATTTGGTTTGTATGAGGTCGTTACTCGTGGCTTGATAGAAAAGTGTTGTAGCATAGCAGTAGTCATGCTCCCTACAAACTCTCCTCCTCTATCTGAGACCAACTCTAACGGACATCCAAATCTCGTGATGATCCTCTCCCATAGGAATCTACCGACTTCTGTTTCATTGGTCTCTCTCAAAGGTCTAGCCTCTACCCACTTGGTACAATAGTCAGTGGCGACTACGATGTATCTATTGCCTCGAGGTGTCTTATTAAGAGGACCTACAAAGTCAATACCCCATTTCTCAAACGGCCCTAATACTGGAATTGATCTTAACGGAGGTGTTCTAGTAGACTTTAGAGCAAATGCTTGACATACGTCACAAGTTTTGCAATAGTCTAAACACTCTTTGAAAATCCCTCTCCAGTGATAACCCGCATCCAAAATCTTGAAGGCTGTTATCTTACCAGCAAAGTGACCTCCGCAAACAGTTCCGTCGTGAAACTCGTGCATTAGCTTGAATGCCTCCTTCTGACCAACTGCTCTCCTTAGTAACCCATCTGCTCCTTGATGAAACAGAATTCCCTCCACCATGGTGTAAGGTTTGCATCTCTTGATCAACGCGTTACGTTCTCGAGTATGCATACCTTCTGGAAAAGAGCCATCTACAAGGAAACTCCAGATTTCCTTGTACTCGTCCGGTATCTCTTCGATGCTTGTGATGGTCATCAGATGCTCGTCTGGAAATGAATCATCAAACGGTTCTTCCCTCATCATCATAAGCCCTTGACAAAAGATCAGCATTCGCATGCTTCTTCCCTGGTCTATCTTCGATCACATAATCGTATTCTGTTAGAAGGATCTTCCAACGAGCAATACGACCTTCGGCATTAGGCTTATTAAAGATATACTTTAAAGCCTTGTGATCTGTGACTATGGAAAATTTCCCTCCTAGCAAGTAGTGTCGAAATTTCTTCAATCCAAAGATCACTGCTAATCCTTCTCGTTCAGTCACGGAGTAATTCTTCTCCGCTGGAACCATCTGCCTACTAGCATAAGCTATAGGATGATCATGCCCATCTCCATCTAGCTGACTTAATGTACATCCGATTGCTACATTGGAGGCATCCGTATACAGAATAAATGCTTTACTCCACTCAGGTTTAGCAAGTATAGGAGCTGTCACTAATGCATTTTTCAGCTCCTCAAATGCTTCCTTTGCCTTCTAATCATGCACTATCAAGTCAAAATCAACTCCTTTCTTCATGTACATAGTCAAAGCTATTGCTTTGTTTGAAAAGGAAAAGACAAACCTACGATAATATCCAACCATGCCAAGAAACTGCCTCAACTTTATCAAGTTGATCGGAAATGGAAGATCCATAATCTTCTTCACCTTCTCAGGATCTACCGCAATCCCATTCTTGGAAATGATGTGCCCTAACAACAGACCTTCTTCGCAGCCAAAGATGCACTTCTCTGGATTTAGAGAAGCGTTGGCTTGCTCCAATCGCTGCAAAACTTTGATCACATGATCAAAGTGGTCCTCCTTTCGTCCGTACACACAGAAATCGTCAATGAAATCCCGAACAAACTTCCCTATGAATGGTTCAAACACCTTGTTCATGAACCTTTGAAACGTGGCCGGAGCATTACACAATCCGAATGGCATCACCCGAAATGCAAATGTTCCCCAAGGAGTAGTGAAAGTAGTCAACTGTTGGTACTCCTGTGCTATCTTGATCTGGTTATACCCACTATAACCATCACCAAAGCTGTACCACTCATGACCAGCAACTTCCTCCAAAATCTCATCTATAAATGGTAGAGGATAATAATCCTTCTTGGTAACTGCATTCAGCTTCTTATAGTCTATGCACACTCGCAGCTTACCATTCTTCTTCTTGACAATCACAATGGGTGAAACCCATTCTGAGTTCTCCACCTCATAGATGAAACTCGCCTCCTTCAACTTGTCTATCTCCTCCTTGACCATCATTGCCGTTGTGGGGTTGACCCTTCTTTGCTTCTGTCGAACTGGTCTTGCGTGCTCCTCCAATTCGATTCGATGAGTCTCGAGAATCACCTCCTTCAAATCCTTGTAGCTGAAAGCAAACACATGGATATATTTTCGAAATATATCTAGGAATCTACTTTTCTCTTCTTGAGTGACATTGATACCAAACTTCAGGGTAGAGAGTCTTCTCACAATCTCTGCCTCACTCAACTCTTCTTTGTCAGGATCTTTCTCCACTGTTGGTCGAGGCAACAAGTCAATAGCACTAAGCTGATGTAATGATTCATCTCGATCAAATCTTTCGTCCTCAGAGGAGGATTCTTGATCGTAAGAATCTCCGATATCTATTTCCGAGACACTCTGATCATCCTCCGTAGTCACTAGTGGGTCTATCAGAGTCAGAAGTCACAACTCCAACACCCGAGAGAGGAACTATCACTCTATGATCTCTAGGCCCAATCCGTAAGTATCCCTTGTGCCACCTATCCGTGGTGCGTACAGCTCTCAACCAAGGCCTACCTAGGAGCAAATCATAACTAGAGTCCTTTAACACTTGAAAGGACATCAATGTCACCATCACAGACACGACCACCTTCTCTAACACGCCAAGAGGTCTTACCCGTTGCTTGTTAGCCATCCCCACGACAATGCTAGCCGGGCGAGTTGGTTCCATCCCCAACTTCTTCATCAACCTCTCCGATATGGCGTTGACAGCCGATCCTCCATCCACCAATACGTCAGAGACGTAGTGATCATTCAACCGGACTTCAATATTTGAAGCCCTAGTGCATACCTCTGAAGCATGCACATCCACCACACCAACTCCCACAGACTTTGATGTCTTGCTCTTGGGTTTCTTCTTCTTGCTTCTCTTAGAACTCAGTCCTCCTCTGAGTTCTCTTCGTAAGCTGGGATTAAGTGCGATCAGTTGTCCAACAGTGATGTTGGCTTTCTGAGCCCCCACATCTTCAACCACATCATATCCCGCTTGGGAAGATGAAATGGTGAAATCCGCCATCCCTAGCTTCCTTCTTGGCTCCCTTGGTGTACTCGAAACATTACTCGAACGAGTACTTCTACTTGCTGACTCCTCCATGAAAACCGGTTCATCAGAAAATCGAGTTCTTTTCCTTTCTTGAGCTAAAAGCTCCACCGGTGCATGAGAAGAGTTTGAACTCTCTCCTTTCTCGTAGATGGGATCTCGTACGACATCGATAGTAGCCACTCCCTTGTCTCGTCTTTGTGATGGATTTCCTCCACCCACATTCATTCTGACGGCTTCGGCACCTCTTGCTCCGTTGTTAGGACAATTTCGCTGGAAATGAGAACCTCCACACGTCC
This sequence comes from Asterella californica, assembly GCA_036924285.1. Classification (NCBI taxonomy): domain Eukaryota; kingdom Viridiplantae; phylum Streptophyta; class Marchantiopsida; order Marchantiales; family Aytoniaceae; genus Asterella; species Asterella californica. The sequence continues at coordinate 5,243,184 of JAYKYS010000013.1, forward strand.
AACAAGTGATTCCTCCAAAGTTACCTTGGTTGCCTCCAAAGTTACCTTGATTTCCTCGGTTGGGATTGTTGTCGTAACCTCTTTGACCTCCTCCTCCACCTTTGTTCCTCCATTCTCGCAACTGCACCACGTTTATCTTGAGATCCGCAAGAGTATCGGTGATGCTCTTCAGCTCGGCATGAAAATCAGAGGTGGCAGTAGACATCGTTGTTGGGACAAACGGTCTTGGCACCACCGTTGGAGTAGGAGTTGACGTTGAAGCAATCACCAATTGTGATGGTGCAGGTGCGATCGTTGTGATTACACCAGGAGTCGGAGTTGACACCAGAGCAGCATGATGAGGTTGGATGATATCTCCTTCATCCAAACTCTCTTCCATGTTTGTCGCAATCTTGATGGCCTCCGCTTTGGTCGCTGGCTTCTCGTACCTCACTTGGGTTCGAATTGAAGGCCTCAACCCTCCCACCAAGTTCTTGGTCAACACTGCTCCAATCCCCGCCATCGTTAGCTCCACATTGTCTCCACTCTTCCGTAGGACCGTCCGAAACCGTTGCTCTAACTTATCCACCCTTTCGGCATATTGCCGAACTTTCTCGTCGTCTCGTTGCTTCAAATGAGTAAGCTCCACCATGAGCTTCTCATAACTCTCTTCTGGAAGAAATTCTTCGATGAGTGCATTACTCAACGTCTCCCATGTGTCCTCAACTGCACCAGGTGTCTTGCTCTTCACTCGGTCTTCATACCACGTAAGAGCAAAATCTTCTAAAAACTCTGGCAGTAATAACACCCATTCTTCCTTCCTTCTCACGTTGTTTCCGATGCAACCCCTTTTGAAATCTCGTACAAATGGTTCTACATCTTCATTGTCCTTCCCATGAAACACTGGTAACTTCCCCATCTTGTAACTACTCTTCTACACTTCCAATTTTTGTGCAATAACTACTCGTTAAAAGAGCACGAACATCACCAATTCCATTCGCGAATAATCTACCATAGGTAAAATAAAAGGAAACGGTTGTAACAACACCTCTTGTGCCATCTCTTCTCCCAAGGTAATCATGAGCCTGAGTCACATCACCGCCTTCTCCACCATCCGAATGACGATCTCCATCACAACTCAGCCGAGTTCTCTTTTGAAGTCGACAACTTCTCCGTCTCAGCTCTTTGAGTCTCGTCCAACTTATCGACTACTGACGTAAGTAGGGCGGCCACATCGACACACTTGTGTCCTCTGGATAGATCACCCACTCCACAACTTGGACAAGGATCTTCGCCTAGAAGATGAATTGGCGCTGGTGACGATGGACCCACTCGAAGACTTAAATCAGTAAACTCCCGCTTCCCTTTAGCTCTCTCGGTTCTGATTCTAGTTGGACAATTCACTACTTTGTGTCCCAACCCTCTACAGAAATAACACCACAAGTCGGTTTCTACTCTTCTCCTCGGAGATTCTACTTGAGGTTTAGTACTAGGGTTTTCAAACTCGACGATAATCTCTCTCGAACTTTCTCCGACACTTACTATGACATCTAAACCTTGAGGAAGGTTTCTAAGTCTAACTTTCCAATCTTTTGAATTTCCACTCATGTTGCACCTTCTCAAGCATTAAGTGGACAAAATATCACAGAGGAAAATAATTCTACATCACTTTCTTAACTCTTCCGAGCTTTATATTGGAAATCGTGTATTATACATGCTATACACAAAATAAAATCTAATCTAAAATTAACTATCGAAGATATGATCCTCCTCACCATCGTTTGTACTAATCACAACAGACATCTTGAACTCACTCTTGTAAGGATCCAACTCTACTTCACCAGGAGCATTCGTGGCCTCCACAGTGAATGATGCTTTAAACTCGGCTTTCTTCAAATCTGTGCCAATGGTCGCGGAAGCTTCTTCGTATAGGGTAAAGAGGGCACCCCAAGTGCTATAGATGCGGGTTCGTAACTCATCTATACTTAACTTGGGCTTCTCCGTCTCTGTTCGAACTCCTAAACGTCTCTTCTTCCACCTCGTCATTCGAACTGGATTCCCCATGACGTATCGTCAAGACCTCCTTGTATGCCGAAACGTATATCTCTTAGTTGGTAAGAGATCTCTCCAAGAGTTTTGTGGTCTCCATTAGCTCGACCTCCAAGCTACTAATTCATGAAGTTTCAACAGAAACTTCCCTAATCAGAAGAGATGGTGATGACTGTACAAATTTACAGAGAACTGAAATTTGTATATTTTCACTTCCCTCATGGTTGTCAACCCCCTCCACTTTGAAAAATTCTTTCTCTCTCTTCAGACCTCATCTTCTCATGATTTCTTTTGTCTTGGATAGCTTATCAGCCACTCTAAAACACTGGAAAGTTTCTCAGGAAAATAAAATTCACAAAAAATCTGACAATGACTGTAAATTTTTCCAGATAACAGAATTCCTCAACTCTCACGAATAGACCCCCTCAACTTTGAAAATTCATTGCTCTCTCTCTAGATCACCTTTTCCTATGATTTCTTTTGTCTTAGATAGGTTATCAGCCAATCTAAAACACTGGAAAGTTTCACAGGAAAATAAAATTCACAGAAAAGTTGACAGCGACTGTACAAAATTTCCAGAGAGCAAAATTTCTAAACTCACAAATTTATCTCCTCTAATAACTTTTCTCTCCTCCTTTCTCTACAACTCTTGTTGCACCCTCTTTCAACTCTCCTCAAACACTTTCTAAGTGAACAAGATGTAAAGAATGACTTCGAACGCGTCATATATCACTACGGGATACACGAAAGGTTCTAACGTTGCTAACATCGCGTTAGCTCTCTCTCCTCCCAACGTTCTCTCCATGTGCTCTCTCATAATCTCCTTTTGTCGAATATAGAACTGAACTCTAAACATCGTTCAACGATCCCTTCAAGTGAGGTCCCGGCAACGGAACCAAAAATATAAACCCTCCGCGGTCCTAATGATCAACTACCCCCCGATCTCTCAACCTCCACGATCGTCATCCACGAATCTGCAACTGTCGGGCCTGTCTCTCACTCAAGGATCACGAGGAGCGGCTAACGGGAGCAGATCGACTCGAGCTAGCCCCGAGGCACAGTCAAGAGACGACAACTGACAACCTTCGCCCCAACGTCTAGGAAGCCTAGTTCCAGCTGCGACACCGCTATAGCAAGATGGCGTCTTGCCAACGGTGCCCAACGATGCAAGCGCGGGAAGTCAAGGAGCCTTGTATGCGGAACTCATCAAAATGATGAAGACCATGCATGAAGGTATGGCATCCAGGGATAAACGTATCGCTGAGCTTGAGGCAGGCCAAAGAAGTTCCTCGTCTACCAGAAAGCTTTGTAAGACGAATTTGCCGACCCCGTTGTCGCGCTACTTGGTGGGTACATGCTTGACTTCTACTCCGACGCTTGAGTTTAGTAGTTCTAGAAGTTAGCTCATATTACTTCTAGTCCTTTATACATATGTTTGACACCTTTGCATACGGTGTTGACACTATTGTGTTAAATATTTTAAGTCTTAGTAGGTTGATAGTATGTTATCTATCTTGTTCAAGCACTCTTGCGCTTGTGCAAATGATATCATGCTTATCTATGTTGTGAAAGTACATAACTTAGGGTTTCCATGTTGATAGAGGTTTAAGCTCATGGGTTGTACTTACTTGTTGCCCATGCACGCTTTCTAGATTGGTTAAGTTATCTTTTAGGGTTATGTGTTAATTTACATACCTTCGCGTGAAGTTTAAGATTTACGCTGGCACTTTAGGGGCTGACATGGTAGCCTTTGAGTGAAGTTGAGTTACCACGTGGATTAGGGCACTAAAGGACAACCAAGTGGAGCTATGAACTCTCATTGGTCTATTTTTATCTTTAGTTTAACTTTAAATTTAGAAACAGAGCTCTAAAGGAGAGTTCGAGCATTTGGTGAGGGGACTTCGAAATCTGATAGCACAGGAGGGTAGAGCTCGTCATGCCAAGCACTTCCAGTGAAATTTTCGATCGATTTGAGGCAATAAAGACGAAGTTATGATCAATTGAAGTTCGAATTGTGCCAGAATTGAATCACTTTTGTTGGATTTAGGGTTTTCAGTGTCAGTGGCAGCAGATTTGAGGAAATTGCTTCAAAACTTCGGGGTTGTGTTCTCTGCCAGCAGGGCTAGGTTTCCCAAAAAGTTTCATATCGATTGAGTGATTGAGTAATTCAGGGCGGCCGCTGAAGCAGAAGGGGTCTGAAAAGCTCTTAATCTAGAGCAGCGACTTTAGAGGAGGAGATCTGGAGTTCTGTGTACATTCAGGAGTCTCAATTTCACAGGGGTGTTCAGCACCCTATAGACTCCAAATCTTGTAAGAATATTTGAAATTGATCGAGCCAATCTTCTGTTATAGGTCGAAATAGCCATCTAGGTACCAGAAATTGTCGTAGTTTTCTTGCTCAAAACTTTTCTGTTCATATCTCCGTGTCAGAATTTGATCTCATGCTGAAACTTCGTCTGTGAGTTCAGTAGTACCTCATTTGCATGTAGGGGAAGTTTAGAGATCTAAACCTTCATAGTTTTCCTCTCCGTGAGTGTCAAAGTTCACCGCCGGATCCTATTACTGCCAGCTAGACCTGAATTTCGCTTTCTGAGTATATTACTAGATCTTACACATCTGTGTGAGTGTTTATAGCCCCTGTTGTAACCTGAAAGCCAACCTCTTGAGTGAACAACCACAGCCAGAAGCCCGGCGCTTTCCTAGGTAGACGGATCACACTCCGACATACTCTCTTTTGGTGAACTCGACGTGAAACACCTAGGGTGGGAGTTTTCTTGAGAGTGTTACAGGATCAGATATCATGACCAACCAAGGATCATCAAGTGGAGGTGCTACTGCTGCTCAGCAACCTGTTCAGCTTGATGCTGCTACGATGAAGATGTTCCAAGCTTTTTCCATGTTTATGCAGCAGCAGCAGAGCACAGAGAGGAAGGAGGTATTAGCAACCAAGGCGTTGCAATCTGTGGTGCACCAGATGGACCAGTTCAAGGGGACAGATATTTCCAAGTACATGCGATACTATGCTAGGGAGATGGAGGTGAACAAGGTACATGAGAAGGAGATGGTGGAAAACTTTGAACTTGCTGTTGTCCCTGAGATTCGTGGGCGTGTGAAAGAGCTCAAGCGGCAGCAAGGACAGAGTTGGGAGAGCTTTATGCGAGCTTTGAAGGAGGAGTACTACACTGAAGATTCAGAGAGGGTGACCAAGAGAACGTTCTTGGAATGGGTGGTGAAGCCTAACAAAGGTTTGTCTGTAAATGAGTTGTTAAGAGAGTTTGATCGTCAGTATGCTCAGCTTTCTAGGACAGAGAAGCTTACACTAGAGGTGGAGAAGACAGAGCTTTTCTTACAAGCAGCGGACGTGACTATTCAGGAGAAGCTTGAGTTGTTGTTGGAAGACAAGAGTGAGGAGAGAGGATTGAAGACTGATTGGAAGGAGGTTGAAGAGGCTGTCTCTTTGCTGACCAAGAGACAGAGAAGAAGAGACAAGATGGTGGTAAGTGAAGCAGCACCTCTGATAATTCCTATCAAGCAGTTGCCTACTAAGCCCGCTTTGGTAATTGCTAGAGAGGAAGACTCACCGCTTGATGAGTTGATTAAAGATATGAAGGAGCTTAAGCTTAAGCTCACTAGGTTAGAAGAGAAGGAGCAGAATGTACAGCCTGCTATGCAGAGACCTCAGATGAGAGAAGGCTTTGTTCATCGTTGTATATGGTGTGATAGCCTAGACCATGTAAGAAGAGATTGTGGGGAGTTTTCATATGCATTGAGGAAGGATCTGATCTTCTTCAAAGATGGTAAGATCCATCTGAGAGAGACTGGGATGATGCTGGGAACCAACTTTGGCAAGGGTGGTATGAAGAGACTTGTGAATGAGATATCAGCATCACATGCTGTTTCTCTTGTGAATGCTGCTACGTGTGGAGTGAAAGTGGAAATAGAGAGAGAGAAAGGGACTACTGGGTTGTGGTCTGATGTAGTGCGGTCCATAGCTAGAACAGAGCTAGACAAGGATGTGCTACGAAGGGTTGGCAACTCAATTCGAGAAACTACAGGATGGAATGACCGTGTGAACACTATGTCAGTGCATGCTTATGTTGCAAGAAGTCATCATGAAGCTGTACTAGAAGAAAAACGCAGGAGAGAGAATGCAGGTGAGGCTTCTACAGCCAAACGACCTGCTACAAGAAGTGAAAGGGCTAGACCAGAGGCAAGGCAGGAGACAACACCTACTCGGGAGGAAACTATGGAGGATCTACCACCTACAACACCAAAGGAGAAGGAGAGAAGCAAGGAGAAGGGTAAGATGCCTGCATACAAACTTCAGTCTAACATTGAGATTGCTATAGACCTGAAGCAGGTGTTAGAGAATCGTATCTTGAACGGGAAGGTTGAGTTTACTTTGGGTGAGATTCTTGGGATTGCAAAGCGTGAGTTCCATGAGGTTATTATAGATATCATCAAGAGGAAACGTCAGATTTTGGGTGAAGCAGCTACGCTTAACGCTCTAGGGACCAAACTGTCGGAAGATGAGGAAGATGAGATTGCTGGTTATTGCTCTCAAGTATCAGAGGGAAGATCAGATCAGCACGTGAGGTTTGAAGATGAGGTGGAAGCATCACAGAAGAGCCATTATTCTCACAACCATTGGGCGAGAGCAACCACAGAGACCTTAGTGAAGCTGGGAGATCTAGAGGAACCTGTGGTGGCATTGATTGATCACGGCTCAGAGATTAATCTGATGTCTAAGGAGCTGTACAAGCGTGGGAGGTGGTCCATAGACACCGACCATGGGTGGCTTATCCGTGCTGCCAACAACCAGCGGGGAGAACTCTATGGTGCTTGCCTCAACATCAAGGTAACTGTGGGTGACATCAGTGATGTTCAGAATTTCTTTGTGCAAGACATGTCAACCTATCTTATCATTCTAGGGCAGCCTTACATCACTTCTGTTAGAATGGAGACACGAGTTATGGATGATGGTTCAGCCTATGCTAGGATACGTAGTAGAGACGGCAAAAGAGCTGTTCAGTTTTTGACCGTTGCTGCAGAACATGAGAGGAATCGTGATAGCTTGAGAGACCATCCACTACCTAAGATTACTCAGGAGTTTAGAGAGTCTAAGGGTTTTGGCAAAGTACCATTGAAGAGCGAGACTTCAACGGTACAGTAGAGATAGGATTCTCGCCAGATCCAGTAAAGCAGGAAGCTTTATCCACTAGCTTCTTGGGATTGACGTCATGTGGATCAGTATGTTATAGGAAGGTTGAGAATCTGAAGAGGTTTGAGAGGCAACATGTGAAGTATGTACAGCAATCTTTGTGGGATAGTGGAGAGTTAGCAAGAGATGAATACATATCTGGAGTGTTTGAAGAGCAGTATTTGGTAGATACTATAGGGGAGTTGAAATCTATATTAGAAAGCTCTACAGATGATGTAGATAGAGTGGTGAGAGTGAGCTCCAAGGAGCTTTATGATGTAATTGATAAGTTTATAGATCGACAAGAAGTGTATGTGGAGACCAAGTACAAGTCAGTGGCAAAGAAAGTCAAACCAGTGGCTTTGTCTTTGCCACTCGATTACAATCAGAAGATGGAGCAAGCTGCACGAGAACCGACGCTCAGAGGACCGAGAAGAATTGGGCACCAGTTCATAGAAACAACACTGAAGGAGCTGAAGATTGGAGGTGATGGATTTCTTACCGAGCAAGAGAAGAAGAGCTTCAGGGAGATGCTATCTAGGCATGGTAATGCGTTCACGTTTGAGTCACATGAAGTAGGATGTGTAGATCCAAGTGTAGTTTCACCTATGGTAATCTTTACTATACCGCATGTGCCTTGGAATCTACGTCCTATCCATGTGCCTAGAGCTCATCTGCCAAAGCTGATAGACTTGCTTAATGAGAGGATTAGGATGGGTATCTTGGAACCATCTATAGCTCTCTACTCTAGCAGATGGTTTACTGTTCCGAAGAAGAGTGGAGCTTTGAGATTCATTCAAGATATGCAACCAGTTAACAAGGTGACTATCAAGAATATGGGTATAGGACCTATTGTAGACGAGTTTGCAGAGGCTTTTGCTGGTCGTGCTATCTATTCAATGAGAGACTTATATTCAGGGTATGATCAGTTTCAGTTATCCTCTAAGAGTAGAGACTTGACTACAATGAGGACACCTTTGGGATTACTGAGGATGTGCACCTTGCCACAAGGTGCTACCAATTCAGTAGCACATATGATGAATGACATGAACAAAGTTTTGAGGGATTTCATTCCTGAAAAAACTATGCCATTCCTTGATGATGTGCCGATCAAAGGGTGTGCTGAGGAGGAGAAGAATGAGGTAATGGATCAGAGGGGGTGCCGTAAGTTTGTTGCAGATCACATAGCTGATTGTGATAAGATACTGAGTCGACTGGAGGAGGTTCATTTGACTTTATCAGGAGCAAAGTCTGTATTTGGAGAACAAGAGGTGTTGATTGTGGGGCACCTATGTGGATCTTATGGTCGGAAACCTTGTCCAAACAAGGTTGATGCCATTCGAAGGATGAAGGAGACATGTGGGTCAGTTACCGAGGTAAGAAGGTTTCTAGGTGCATGTGTGTTTTACCATATATGGATTCCACACTTTGCATATGTAGCAGATCCGTTGTACAAGTTGCTGAGGAAGGGGCAAATATTTCAGTGGCAAGAGGAGCAAAGCGAGTCTATGAAGAAGTTGAAGGATCTGTTGTCTTCACAACCAACTCTACGGAAGATAACATATGAGTTGGGTAGACTTGTTATCATTACTGTTGATACTAGTCCTATTGGCATTGGATGGGCTATAGGACAGGATGATGAGGATGGAAATAGATATGTGGTGCGTTTTGGAGCTAAGGTGTTAAGTTCACGGCAGAGAGACTACCCTCAGGTCAAGAGAGAGCTATGGGGAGTAGTTACTGCGATGAAGAGTGATAAGGAATACTTGATAGGAGCACCTGTGGTTGTGGAGACAGATTGTTTACCTCTCTTGGGAATGATCACTAGCTGTACAACTCCAGATATTGCTATGCTGAGGTGGATAGCATATATCAAGTCCTTGAACCCAGAGTTTAGACATATTGCAGGAAAAGACAATCTTGTGACAGATATGTTATCAAGGGCTAGATATTACGATGAGAAAGAAATGATAGATGATCAGGAGGATGTGAGAACAGAGTTCTATTCTAGTGCTCTTGCTAGAAGAGATAGAAGCTGTTTTGCAGCCTCGTTGGAGTTTTTTGAGGAAACTGTTTATGATGGCGAGTGGTTGGATCTTGGGCGCTATTTGAGTTCACTGGAAAGACAAGAAGGCTGGTCTGATGCAGATTTCAAGAGGATCCGTAGAATAGCTTATGGTTACTTTTTACATGGAGGACATCTATGGAAGCGCCCTAAGCTACAAGGAGGTATACCGCAACGGGTGGTATGTGACTTGGAATTGCAGCAGCAGCTGATCAAGGAGTTTCATGAGAGTCTATGGGCAGGTCATAGAGGAGTTTGGGCTACATTTGCCAAGATGAAGGAGAAGTATTGGTGGAAGGGTATGTATAAGGATGTAGTACAGTTTGTTTCATCCTGTATACCTTGCCAGATGTATTCCAACGTACGTCATCGTGATGGATTGCATCCTACTTATCCTTTAGCCATTCATTACAAATGGGTAGTTGATCTGGTCACTATGTCATTTGGACTCGGACAAATGAGGTATCTAGTCTTGGCTAGAGAAGATCTATCTAACCAAGTCGAAGGCCGTGCCTTGAGGACAAAGACCACTGCTAGTGTCTGCCGCTTTCTACTTGAAGATGTTATTTGTAGGTATGGGTGTGTGGGAAAGATCACTGCAGATAGGGACGAACTGGATTCACAAGAAGCAGTTGAGTTCTTCAAGTGATTGGGAATCAAGTTGGCGTTAACCACTGCTTACAATCCTGAAGGGAATGACAAGAGCGAAAGAGGTCATCCGCCAATCATCAAAGCTTTGGTAAAAGCTTGCAAGGGTAAGATTCCGTGAATGGCCTAGACTGCTACCGTTTGCTTTATGGGCAGACCGTACAACTCATAGTACTGTTACAGGTTACATGCCAGCAGAATTGATACTAAGACAAAAACCTGTGATGCCGATTGAGGAGGTTGTGCCTACTTGGAATGTTTTGCCATGGGAAGATGGTAGAAGTACGGAGGATCTTCTTGCATTAAGGATCCAGCAGTTAGAACGAAGACCTGAGGATGTTGCCAAAGCTGTCGAAAGATTAAAGATTGCTAGAGAGAGAAACAAAGGAATATATGATAGAACGCATAGATTACGACCCAAACTAGTTAAAGAAGGTGATTGGGTGTTAGTCTATGATAGTAGTCTTGATAATCAGCATAGCACTATCAGGAAGTTCTCCAAGAGATGGTTTGGACCTTATGTGGTGTTAGAAGCTTATGATAATGCCACATACTCCTTGAGAGAGTTAGATGGTGCAGTGCTCAAGATACCAGTCGCAGGAAAGAGAATTAAGCTCTTGGGAGGACCTGAACGTTGCAGAGTTTACGGAGGATGAAGCTGAAGACTCAATGCAGGTTGAAGATGAGTTTGAAGCCGAAGCTGAAGAGTCTTGATCTGGATGGCACATACCGGAGGATGTGCAGGTTCAGAGGGGGTGGATGTCGCGCTACTTGGCGGCTACATGCTTGACTTCTACTCCGACGCTTGAGTTTAGTAGTTCTAGAAGTTAGCTCATATTACTTCTAGTCCTTTATACATATGTTTAACACCTTTGCATACGGTGTTGACACTATTGTGTTATATATTTCGAGTCTTAGTAGGTTGATAGTATGTTATCTATCTTGTTCAAGCACTCTTGCGCTTGTGCAAATGATATCATGCTTATCTATGTTGTGAAAGTACACAACTTAGGGTTTCCATGTTGATAGAGGTTTAAGCTCATGGGTTGTACTTACTTGTTGCCCATGCACGCTTTCTAGATTGGTTAAGTTATCTTTTAGGGTTATGTGTTAATTTACATGCCTTCGCGTGAAGTTTAAGATTTACGCTGACACTTTAGGGGTTGACGTGGTAGCCTTTGAGTGAAGTTGAGTTACCACGTGGATTAGGGCACTAAAGGACAACCAAGTGGAGCTATGAACTCCCATTGGTCTGTTTTTGTCTTTAGTTTAACTCTAAATTTAGAAACAGAGCTCTAAAGGAAAGTTCGAGCATTTGGTGAGGGAAATTCGAAATCTGAGAGCACAGGAGGGTAGAGCTCGTCATGCCAAGCACTTCCAGTGAAATTTTTGATCGATTTGAGGCAATAAAGACGAAGTTATGCAATTGAAGTTCGAATTGTGCCAGAATTGAATCACTTTTGTTGGATTTAGGGTTTTCAGTGTCAGTGGCAGCAGATTTGAGGAAATTGCTTCAAAACTTCGGGGTTGTGTTCTCTGCCAGCAGGGCTAGGTTTCCCAAAAAGTTTCATATCGATTGAGTGATTAAGTAATTCAGGGCGGCCGCTGAAGCAGAAGGGGTCTGAAAAGCTCTTAATCTAGAGCAGCGACTTTAGAGGAGGAGATCTGGAGTTCTGTGTACATTCAGGAGTCTCAATTTCACAGGGGTGTTCAGCATCCTGTAGACTCCAAATCTTGTAAGAATATTTGAAATTGATCAAGCCAATCCTCTGTTATAGGTCGAAATAGCCATCTAGGTACCAGAAATTGTCGTAGTTTTCTTGCTCAAAACTTTTCTGTTCATATCTCCGTGTCAGAATTTGATCTCATGCTGAAACTTCGTCTGTGAGTTCAGTAGTACCTCATTTGCATGTAGGGGAAGTTTAGAGATCTAAACCTTCATAGTTTTCCTCTCCGTGAGTGTCAAAGTTCACCGCCGGATCCTATTACTGCCAGCTAGACCTGAATTTCGCTTTCTGAGTATATTACTAGATCTTACACATCTGTGTGAGTGTTTATAGCCCCTGTTGTAACCTGAAAGCCAACCTCTTGAGTGAACAACCACAGCCAGAAGCCCGGCGCTTTCCTAGGTAGACGGATCACACTCCGACACCGTTTACAAGTATAGGACGGGCTCGCAAGGTTAAGGATTTCTTAACTGAGTTGGACCTATACTTTGAAGCGCATCAGGCTAAGGAGTCTGACAAAGTGAGAGCGGCGGTTACGTTCTTGAAGGACCATGCACTTCTCTGGTGGACTGCATACAGGGATGAGCATGCCTTGACTGGCTCAGCGCTTGGGTGGAAGAAGTTCAAGGAGTTGCTCGCGGGACGATTCACTCCAGAGTATCAAAGGATTCGGGACGGTGTTGAGTTTCTGAGACTGAAGCAGACAGGGGACCTTAAGTGCTTATGTGCGCGAGTTCAGTGCCAAACTAGACTCGTTCTCCAAGTGGACTGAGGAGACCAAGATATGCATATTCATTGAGGGACTCAAGTCCAGCTCGGAGAAGGCTCTCTTTCGGATGCCGAAGCTACTTGAGACATGCGCCGAACTTTTGAAACTAGCGGAGCGAATTGGAGACGACGAAGTCCAGCAACAGAAACCCTTTGAACCACGCAGCACGGACAAGTTCCAGAAGAAGAACAAGGGCTTCAAGCGACAGTGGGATGGGGGTGAGAAGGATCGGAAGGATTCTTCTGCTCCGGCAACAAAGCGGCAGCAAACAGGAGTAAAACCTAAGGGGCAAACACCTCAGAAGGACAATGGCGCTAAGTTTACTTGCTACAACTGTGGCGAGGCGGGCCATATTGCTAAGGGGTGTACGAAACCTAAGGTTAGTAACTGTAGCATGAATTTGTTACAAAGGACTTGTTGGAGGGCCAGATGATTGTGACCTTGAGAACCACGAAGAAGACGCCGAGATTGATGTTTCTACAAGCCAAGGTTGCTAACCGTGATGTTCCTTTTCTTGTGGACACAGGAACGACTCACTCCTTCATAAGTCCAAAGTTGGTGAAGAAGTTGGACTTGTCTACCTCCAAGGCAGACAAGCCTATTCAGGTAGGCTTTGCCAAGGGCAAGACGTACCAAACTTCTGAAGTGGCCTTGGACGTACGATTTGCGTGTGGGAAGTTGGAGTTCACAGAGAACTTCATGGTGTGCGAGATGGATGATATCCATGCGGTTTTGGGGAACACTTTCTTGGACCGGTTTGAAGTGGAACTTAGACGGAAACCTTTAAGGTTAAACGTTAGAGTTAAAGGGTGGAAGCTGGGAGTGAGGCTGATCCGGAAGGCGCGAAAGATTGATGACTTTGTGGTGAATTTGATCAAAGGCAAACAGATGGACTTCAACGACGAGGTCATGTGTTTGATGCGGGAGGCAGATTTGATGGCGGGTGACAGACAAGAGGAAACATCAGGAGACGCGACTAAACTTCCGAAGGTGCTTCGCGAAGTGATTAAGGAGTTTGAGGATGTCTTGACGGATGAGTTACCTGCTGAGTTACCTCCAAGGCGGGTGGTGGATCACAAATCGAAGTCTTGCTAGGATCGGAACCACCTTCCAAAGCCTCTTACCGACTCAATCAGGTGAAACTCCTTGAGTTGAAAAGACAACTCGGCGAGCTATTAGCGCGGGGATATATTCGAACCAGCAAGTCACCTTATGGAGCCCCAGTTCTTTTTGCAAAGAAGAAGGATGGGAAGTTGCGACTCTGTGTAGATTATCGTGCACTTAATAAGATGACGGTGAAGAATAATTATCCTTTGTCAAGGATAGACGACCTCTTTGATAGGTTAGCGGGTGCAAAGTACTTCAGCAGGATAGACTTGTAGTCAAGATATTACCAGATCCGGATAGCTGACCCAGATGTTGAGAAGATCGCTTGTTGAACCAGATACGGATCATTTGAATTCGTGGTGATGCCATTTGGACTCTGCAACGCCCCTTCGACGTTCACTACATTGATGAACATAATTTTTCGCGAGGAGATGGATGAGTTTGTCATCGTTTACATCGACGACATCTTGATCTACTCCAAAACCTTGGAGTCGCACGTGGAGCAGCTAAGGGTGGTGTTGATGAAGCTGCGGGAGCATAAGCTGTTTGCCAACATTGACAAAAGTGAGTTTGGTTTGGAGCGCATAAACTTCTTGGGCCATGTCATTAGTGCAGAAGGAGTCGGCCCGGATATGCAGAAGGTGGACGCGATTGTGACTTGGGAGCCTCCGACTACAGTGAAGAGGATGCGACGATTCTTAGGATTGGCGCAGTTCTACCGCAAGTATGTGAAGGGGTTTTCAAAGATCGCGAAGTCGCTGACGGACTGGACGAGCAAAGACGCACAGGTAAGTTGGACCAAGGAGGTGGATGATGCGTTTCAGACGATAAAAGCTATTTTGTCAAAGGCGCTAGTATTGAAGCTGCCGGAGTTCGACAAACCATTCGAGGTGCACACGGACGCGAGCGACTATGCGATTGGCGGAGTGTTAGTGCAGGATGGAAAACTTGTAGCGTACGAAAGCAAGAAGCTATCTAGGACAGAGAGTCGATGGTCGACTCACGAGAAGAAACTGTTTGCGGTGGTCCATTGCTTGAGGAAATGACGGCATTATTTGGGACTTCACAAAACCCAAGTATATACTGATAATATTTTGCTCAAGTACTTTGAGACACAAGATCGGGTGACGCCAAAACAACTACGGTGGCATGATACCTTGGCGCTCATGAACGTGGAATTAATCCACAAAGCGGGAAAGGACAATGCGGTTCCTGACGCCTTGAGTCGCAAGGAGTAATATCTTTCATCGTCAACACAGATTCTGCGAGCTATGTATCCTAAGGAGTCAGACTTGGAGAGGCGAATACGTGAAGGTTACATGGACGATGACCAAGCGAAGGAGTACCTGGAACAACTCAAGCGAGGAGTGAAGTTGCAGAACATGCAGCTAAGACATGGTTTACTCATGTTCAAACAAAGTCGGGTTTATGTGAGACACGGAAAACTTAGGACCAAGTTCTTAAAAGAATACCACGATGCATCCTTATCAGGCCATAAAGGCGAAAAGTCCACTTTAGCAGTGATAGGTAAAAAGTTTTATTGGTCTCACATGAAAGACGATGTTGCCCACTTTGTGAAAACATGCGTAACGTGTCAAGCGAACCGCGTTTATTATGAGAAGAAACAAGGGTTGCTTCATCCTCTGCCGATTCCAGCCAGACCTTGGGAAAGCATTAGCATGGACTTCATTACCTCTCTGCCTGACTCGAATGGATACAACGCGATTTTTGTGATAGTTGATCGGTTTAGCAAACTAGCAAAGTTTGCTCCGACCTTGGATACTGCAACAGCGTTCACGACTTCTCGGTTGTTCCTATATACTTGGTGGCGTTCACATGGATTACCTCGGAGTATTATTTCAGATCGAGACTCTAAGTTCACAAGTGTCTTTTGGAAACACTTGTTCCAAAAATTGAGGACTAAGTTGAAATTTAGTACCGCCTTTCATCCGAAAACAGATGGGCAAACGGAACGAGTTAACTCGGTTCTGTATCAATACTTGAGGAATTATGTGAGCGCGGACCAAAGTGATTGGACGGAGTGGCTCAGTCTTGCGGAGTATTGCTACAATTCCACCAAACATTCGACAACCGGCGATTCGTCTTTCTTGCTGGCTTACGGACGTGAGCCAGAAGGACCTCTTGACTTGACTCTTGCAGGGAGTTCTACATTGGCACGACCAAGAACACGGCAAACATCAGCTGAAGAGTTGGTGGCGGCAATGCAGCGGCGCGAGGAGCAAGTTAAGAAGAATCTCGAGAAGGCACAGCAACGATACACGAAGCAGGTAAACAAACATCGGCGGCAAAAGAAGTTTCAAGTGGGCGAAGAAGTATGGATAAGTGCGAAAAACTTCACACTCCCGAAAGAAATATCGGTGAAGTTTTCATCGAAGTTCGCGGGACCTTTTGTCATTGTCAAGAATCCGCATGAAGATGTCTATACATTAGACTTTCCTCGCGAGTGGCAGTTGCATCCGACTTTCCATGTTTCTTTATTAAAGAAATACTTCAAGGATGATTTGCGACCGGAGCGCAAACAAGTACTCAGGTCTCAACCTGATGTCGTGCAAGGCGAAGCAGAATATGAGGTGGAGTCCATTTTGCGGTCTCGGCGTAAATCAAACCGGATGGAGTACTTGATCAAATGGCGTGGTTACCATTTGAAGGAAGCAACTTGGGTGCCAGAGGAAGATCTCGCACATGCAAGCGAAGTATTGGACCTATTCAAACGGAGATAAGGACAACAAGGGCGTTAGCAAGATGAGGACATCTCCTTCCAGTGAGGGGTGAAGAAACGACGAACCATACGAGTAGCAACTTGAGACGATTTGGGCCGATGGACTTTGTAGCTTTGACTTGTGTTTGGAAATAAAGATTTTGTTTCTTGAAAAATTGTCTAAGTGTATTGGTAGTGCATGGCTATGACTAGTTCTGATCAGATGCCTAGGATGTTGTCAAGAGGAGGAACGAAGCACACTCAAAGGAAGCGAGCTGGTTTGGATAAGCATCTAAATCAAGACTAAGTCTTGATGTCAAGACTTAGGTTTGCCGTAGCGTTGGCAAAGCAAGTATGAAATTTTATACTTGTCTTGGGGCTTGGGGTGATCTTGCTTTGCGGTTTTCTAACTGCAAAGTAAACTTAGTCGCGCGTCTAAGTCAAATCAGATTGCGATCGAAAAGTGAGTTTCGGGGGACCTTGTAAGTAGGTGTGAATACTTATAGTTAGCAAGTTAGAGTCTTAAGTAGAATGTTTAGAAGTTGTCAACTAGTTTTGTTTAGGGTAAGCCAAAAAGGTAAGGCTTTTCCCGAGACTAGTTGAAATTTTCTAAGTGTTCTAGCGACAATTTAAGACTCAAGCCAAGAAGGGAATTGCGGATTAGCTACCAGAACGCAATTCTGACGCCAAGGGGTTGGCTACCCATTTTGAACTTGGTGTTAACTTAAAGGATCATTGTTGATGAGGGCATCAACCTCCAAAGTGGGGGTGAGTGTCGCGATCCTCGTTCTCAAGATCGGGCGCAGACGCGAACAACATAACCCTAGCGGACTTGCGCTAGGTTGTGAACGCTGTGAGTAGGACTTAACGGCTTGGCCGGGAAGTTGGGATCAGATGAACCCTAAGTGGTTCTCTGAACCAAGGTTGGAACCTTGGGTTAGGACCTAAGGGCCTACCCCAAGAGGGTCCCAGACGAACGCTGACATAAGGGGACGAGTCTGGGAAAGGACTGAAACATGAGTCTCAGACATAGGTCTGAGACGTGGGTCCGAGACGCTGACGAACCACAGGGTTCGAGTCTGGATCTGGACCACAGATTCTCGGAAAAATGACTAAGTGTTGGAGCTCCAGCGACGTTTTAGGTCGTGGATGGAGCTCCACATAAGATCTCGAGACGAGTGAGGTATCATTGGAAAGGTCTCGTCAAGAGCTTTCCAGTGATATATAACACTCCTCGATCTGATATCCGAGCTGGAAGTTATGGCCGAACCACAATCAGGTTGTGGTATAATTTTCAGGGACCAAAGAGAAGGGCGGGGCCGCCGATCCCCAGAAGTATATATGAGGGGGGCTCGATGCCTGGGTGGGCCAGGACGAGTCACCCGACCCCAGGGTTCGGCGGGCGGACTCTGGAGGCATGAGGTGATGGCTAGGCCGGTTCCAAGACACGTTCCGATCCAGACTTGGACGTCTGGACTTCAGAACGATGTTAAGGCTGGGGGAAGACTAGGGAACGAGTCGGCGGGATAGACCACTATTCGGGAGCCTAGACCTAGACGGACATCACGGGCGGTTGGACCGCTAGGTGTGCTGGAGGTACCGTTTAGGACCCTGGACTTTATGGGAAGTCCGTCCCAAGTCATCTTGTGACTTGCTCATGTTTAGGACCGACCAAGACTAAGTCTAGGTCGGGACTTAGGAACTGCTGAGCTTGATGAATAAGGAGACGGTCCGGCTCTGGTCCGGACCAAACAGAACTAAGGTAAGTGGTGCATGGACGCTAACTTGTGATTGTGTTTGCAGATTAGCGGTTTGAATTTCGGGACCTACTGAGCAAAAGCTTCCGCTGGCGCAACAAGGCGGTAGGTGCGCGAAACCGTCGTAGATGGGGACTTGGTTCTTCTCTACGACAATCGACATCTTAAGTTCCCCGGGAAACTTCATCTTAGCTAGATGGGTCCTTAACGCGTCTTGGAGGTCTTCACCAATGGTTCCTTGCAATTGGAAGAGTTAGACGGTACGTTGATGGCCACTTGTGTAAATGAGTGGCGCGTCAAGAAGCACTCGACGTGAACAGAAGGGAAGACGGCGAACCGCGAAGGCCTAACCACGGATTTTTTGAGTAAAGGAGTAGGTGTACCTACTAGGTAACACCAAGACGGTAGGTAGGTCGGATAAGTCATCTAGGGTCGAAATCCCTAAACTGCGGGGAAGATGCGCAGGAAGCGCATTAGCAGATTTTTGGCTTCTCGCAGCAGGAGCATTTCTTGGGTGAGAAGATTGATTCGAGGGTGAGCTTTGAGTGAGAAGGCAGCGAGGTGAAATTGAGTGAGGATAGGATCGATTACAAGCTAGAAGGAAGGCGAGGTCAAATCGCTGAAGCGCAGGAAGCGTGGTGAGCTGAAGGCGTTTCCTGTGAACTCCCGGAAGCTGACATTGGAGGACGGCTGAGTGGAATCGAAGGTGGACTGGCTTAATCGATTGAGGCGCAGTCAGGAGCTGACCGCGGAAGCAGCTCAGTGGGATCGCATTGGAGCTGAGACCAGAGCCGGAAGCGCGCAGAAGAAGAAGACAACTCGGGAAGCAGACAGAAGATAGTAGAGGTTCTTCCCATATTCTTTTCCCTTCTCACTCCTTCTCGTCTTTGTTTGGTATCTCCCGCGCTTCCCCGGTGATTTGCAAGCAACCTGATCGATCGATTCCTCCATCCCTATTTTCATATAGTAACATTGAGCGCGGAAGCGCTGCCCAATTTCTGTCAGACATCTTCTTGCTTCTTCTCGAGTTCAATTCGAGCTTCCCTACCCCTAGCCCTCAAATTGAAGATCCCAGCTATCAATTTCCCTACCCTACCATCTCTCTACTCCCAGAACCTTGAACAGAAGACGCTTCGGAAGATTGGAACATCTTCGGAAGACTGTCTTCGGAAGCCGGACTGTCTTTGGAAGTCGACTATAGACAATTCATATCAAGAGTGGATTTGCTTTGGTTTGGTGTTAAGAGAGGCTTGGTAGGAATTCCGAGTGGCTTGGTGAGTTGTTTTGTTATTTCGAGAAGTTGGAAATCGAGAACTAGACCTGTGTCTCTCAGTCTTTCAAGCTTCTCAAATCCACATCTTCCTAGAGAGACTAGAAGATTGGAAGGGCTCGCAAAATGCACGAGAAGACGTGAGGGTCCAATTCGGGTCTCTTCTGTCCGACCCATAGCAGCCCATTCTTTCTTCTTCCCGAATTTAGGAGAGAGTCGTGAGAAGTCTTGCTGGCAGAATCTGGAGAGAATGATCGAGGGTCGTGTCTTCCCATCATGCAGCAAGCTTCTTCTCAGTGTGTATGAGAGGTGAGAAGTCAGAAGAACAGAGTGCAAATGTCTTGAGTCTGTTGTGAGGATAGATTACGCGTAAGAAGAAGAAGACATGTAAACAAGTGAAGGGAAGCTTGACTTGGGGAGGTCTTCCGAAGAAGACATTGAATCGGAAGCTGTCCTAGGAGTCTTCTCAGAGGCCACTGTCACCGCAGGAGCCCGCAACCATCTTCTGAACCTGTTATGCACTCTTCGTTTAACGAATCTTGTATCTTCTGATAAGAAGTAGGATGTAATGCAAAGTGGGTTGTCTTCTTGGTAATCCATGCGAGACCTTGCTTAGTTAGGATTGTTTAGATATAGCTCGGAAGATGAGAGCTATGTAGGAAGCACTGTTAGAATCCCGGAAGACGGAGTAGCTGTCTTCAAGAAGACTAGTTTCGTCTTCTGAGAAGTAGAAGCTAGACTGTGAGCACTTGAGAAGGATTGAGCCTTCAGCTCACAGTAAGTGCATGTGGCTTAGTGCAACAGATCTTCCAGTATGTCGATGCATCCTCGAGGGTTGGTGTTACTGGCAGCAGAGTTGGCCGAGGCCACACCCTTCCTCAAGGAGTTGGGTCTCGACTTCTTCCTGTGGGATTAGAACCTCGCCGACCAGGGACTATTGGAGGAGGTTCGGGCAGCATTACCGCTTCACAACTGTGTACTTGCGAAGGCAGGAGTAGCTCGAGGAAGACCATCTTCCTAGACCGGAGATCCGGTGCATACTGAATGATATGAGTTTGAGGCATCTTCTGCACAACTTCCTCCCTTGCTCGTGTCTTCTCCTTCTTCTTCTTCTCTTGTTCAGATTCGGATTCTGAACTTTCGACTGTAGACTCTTCAGAAGTAGAGGATACTTCTGAATCACTGTTATCAGTTTCAGTGGACTTGGACTTCTTCTTGGACTTCCTAGAAGACTTCTTCGACTTCTTGGACTTCTTCGATGTCTTCCCTCTGTCTTTCGTCATATTTCGAGTGATGCTCGAGGTTTCATACTGCTCGGCATGCTTCTGTACTTCTACTAAATCATCATCTCCTCCTCTTCTACAGTACAACTCCATATCCTGAGACAATCCTCCCAAGTACTAGTCCACGGCTTGCTGGGCAGAATAACCGGGTCTTCCTTGGTTCTGAGGGATGTGATCCAAGAGGTCTTCAAACCTCTCGGTGTAATCCCGCAGTGTCTCTTTCTTCTTTCGTTCGAGCCTTTGAAGTTCTATGAGGGTCACCGATCATAGCTCACTCCTCTGAACCTTTTCAGAAAAGCTGCCTTCAGAGTAGCCCAAGCGACCATTACTAACCTATCATCCAACATTTTACTCATCCATTTCCTTCCCTTCCCTACGATCAAACTGGGAAATACACGGAGTCTGTCGACATCCGAGTCTTCCTTGTTGGAGCGAGAGATGGTCTCGAACATCGTGATGAAGTCGTCCGCGTCAGCATCATCGTCGTACGAATGATACTTCTGCCGAGTGTGGGAAGCCATGTCGATTGCCGGCTGGTGCGACTGCCAACTTCTTCCTCCCTCAGGTCCAGGTGGTGGAGATGGTCTTCTCGAAGGTCCAGGCCTGTCTGAATCACGAAGGTCGTCTTCTGAGTCAGAACTACTGTCTCTGTCGTCTTCTGAGACGTCTAGAACGTCTCCTCTAGTCTTCCTTCACCTTGAGAAGCTTCTTCCGCACTTGGGAAGACGTCTTCCGAGTAACCAGTACCAAAATCTACTTTATACACGTGATCACCCGGTTGGCTTCTGTCTTCTCCAAAGATTATGCTCGAGATGGAAGGTTCTTCCAACTCTACTGATCGGATCTTCCTGAGCTCTTCTTCTTTCCTTTGGTGTCTCAGGGATATCCGCTGCTCTCTAGAAGCGGTTCGCTGGGGTGAATGTACCCACTCAGGATCTTTACCCGTGCGTCTTCTGCTTCTTCCTCTGGTCGGAGGCATCCACCAGAGTGCTGAGAAGAGATGTCCTTCTTCTTCTAATACTAGATCCGGCAGACCGAATGACTGAACAACCGATCACAGGTTCGGAACGTCTTCTCCTCCTGCTTCTTGTTGTACTCACTGCAATCTTCCAAGATCGAGTCTTCCAAGATACTCTTGGAAGCGGGGAAGCGGCTTCTTCCAGTTCTCCCTGATGTATCTTATCAGCTTCTGGTTGTGGTTCCTGTCTTCTAGCAAGATAGAGTCTCACAACACATTCAACTACAATCAAAGTTAGTTCGAAATGAAACTAACTATTGGCACACAGATCCAAGAAGCTTAGAACAGAAGTTACTAAGATGAAATCCCCGGCAGCGGTGCCAAAAATGATGCTCACTATATGTAGTGTCGCATGATTACTCCTTTTGCTCATTTAGTATACAAGATATCGTTCCCACAGAGGATTTGCACAAGTAACGGTGCTCTAAGTTCTAAGATCTGTTCAAACACACAAACACACGGGTTTTGTCTAGAAATCCTGTCTTCTCACAAAACCAAACGTCTTCTAGACTCGCCAAAAGGTGCTCTGGACCTAAACAAACAACTACTAACTAAAATATCACACAACTATTCACAGAGAAGCTCGGGAAGACGCGCTTCCTGCTTCCAGGTCACTTCTTTCGGTCTTCTCAGTACCGTCTTCCCGAAGCAATTCTCGGCTTCTGGGGGTTCACCTCCAGAAGACTATCCTGCTTCGCTGAAGTCGACTAGTAACGACTGTTACACCTTACTCTCGCACTCACATTCCAACGGGTTAGATTAATCACAGGGTGTATGCCCCCTTAGCCTTCCCAGGCTTCTGCCTACGAAAATGGTCTTCCTGCAACACTACAACGACATTCACCTTCACGGAAGCTCAATAGAAGTCTCGGAAGCTCACTAGAAGAAGGTAAGAAGATGAGGAAGATGAGAGAAGAAGGGGAAGAAGGGAAAATCCAAACAAGAGAAAACAAGATGAAAAGGAGAAATTAAGATTCTGACAGACTTCTAGTCCGGATCCTGACTAACAAGCCATCCCTGCTTGTAATAGTTTGGGGAGGAAGACAACAAACGTGTGTACAGTTGCACCATCTTCCACTTGAGGATGTCGTCTTCTGCTGTGGGAAGAAGGCTTCTTTCTTCTTCTCTTCGCTGCTCCGACTACTCTGTCTTCTGGGATCCCTTACCCATAAGATCGTCCGTACGTAGAACCGAAGTGCTCTACTGGACGAGCCAAGCTGCAATTCCACAACTGCTGACAGTCACCGCCACTCAAGAAGAACGCTTCTCATGCACAATCGGGAGTGAATTCAAGAAAACCCACCACCCAGAAGACATGAATAAAGCTTCTGCACTCAAATCCGCAATCCATTCTCCGAGAAGATGTCATATTGGCATTGGGAAGCTCACTCCCTCTACTTCCTGCGCCTACTGCTCGACACAACAATCTAGCCAACAAGACTACACGAGGATGCCGTTCTCTGTTCCTAAACTGTCCACTATTTCTATCTACATCTTCGAACCGCTGCTGGTAACGAGCATGCAGACCCCTCCTGTATAATCTTAGACTATTCGTATGTCTCTAACATCGAGTGTAGTGTGTGTGGAACTAACTAGATTTCCTGCTCTTCGATCCTACTTATGCCTTCTACCACGAGAAAAACAAAGGAGACGACCACCAGAGAGAGATGAGCGCTGTCAGAAGGCTGCCACTCCACATGCAAGCCTTTTCCCTTCTTGATTAACCGTCCACCTTGTTGTTTCCTACGCTACGTATGCTATCACATGGTATCCTAACTAATTTTACACTGAAAACTGCCATCCTTAAGATACCATGTTCGGTCTTACTAAATTTGGAAACTATCAACATCG
The DNA here is from genome assembly GCA_036924285.1 of Asterella californica. Taxonomy (NCBI): domain Eukaryota; kingdom Viridiplantae; phylum Streptophyta; class Marchantiopsida; order Marchantiales; family Aytoniaceae; genus Asterella; species Asterella californica. Next base: position 5,266,626 of record JAYKYS010000013.1, read on the forward strand.
GTTGTGTTTACTATCTACTCTGATTGCTCGGAGGCAACCTCTACTTGATCTGCTCCTATCGGAGCTCCTAAGGCGGCTTCTGATAAGCTAGAAAGCCTTGCGAATACCTCGAGTAACACTAAGGTGGCTTCCTCCTCATCGTTCTTTGCTGACCCAGTTGTCGCTGCTGTTGCTTCTTCCTCGGCTTCTGCTTCTACTTCTGCTTCGGAAGACGGAAGCGTCTTTTGGGAAGCTAGGTCGAGTGGTGCTTCCTCGCTCTTCTGAGACATTGGTGCGGTACTAGGGACCATGGCGACCTCATAGGGGTCCGAGAAAGTTGCTTTCTCCACGCGGAATACCTGGGAAGACGGTTCTTCTTCCGGTGTCTTCTCGGCTTCCAACGTTGTCACTACCAAATGGACAGCGAGGTCGAACTCCTCCTTCTCCACCCTCAGTCCTCGGATTCTGACCTGTGGAAGGCCCTGTGCCACCAATCTTCAGTCCAGGAAGATGGTCTTCCTCGAGCTACTCTTGCCTTCGCAGGTACACGGTTGCGAGGCGGTAATGCTGCCCAAACCTCCTCCAATGGTCGGCGAGGTTCCAATCCCACATGAAGAAGTCGAGACCCAACTCCTTGAGGAAGAGTGTGGCCTCGGCCAACTCTGCTGCTGGTAACACCAACCCTCGAGGATGCATCGACATACTGGAAGATCTGTTGCACTAAGCCACACGCACTTACTGTGAGCTGAAGGCTTAGTCCTTCTCAAGTGCCCACAGTCTAGCTTCTACTTCTCAGAAGACGAAACTAGTCTTCCAGAAGACAGCTACTCCGTCTTCCGGGATTCTAACAGTGCTTCCTAGATAGCTCTCGTCTTCCGAGCTATATCTAAACAATCCTAACTAAGCAAGGCCTCGCATGGATTACCAAGAAGACAACCCACCTTGCATTACATCCTACTTCCTATCAGAAGATACAAGATTCGCAAAACGTAGAGTGCATAACAGGTTCAGAAGATGATTGCGGGCTCTTGCGATGACAGTGGTCTCTGAGAAGACTCCCAGGACAGCTTTCGATTCAATGTCGTCTTCGGAAGACCTCCCGAAGTCAGGCTTCCCTTCACTGGTCTCACATGTCTTCTTCTTCCTACGCGTAATCTATCCTCACAACGGACTCAAGACATTTGCACTATGTTCTTCTGGCTTCTCACCTCTCATACACATTGAGAAGAAGCTTGCTGCATGATGAGAAGACATGACCCTCGACCATTCTTTCCAGATTCTGCCAGCAAGACTTTTCACGACTCTCTCCTAAGTTCGGGAAGAAGAAAGAATGGGCTGCTATGGATCGGACAGAAGAGACCCGAAATGGACCCTCACGTCTTCTCGCGCATTTTGCCAGCCCATCCAATCTTCTAGTCTCTCTAGGAAGATGTGGATTTGAGAAGCTTGGAAGACCGGGAGGCACATGCCTAGTTCTCGATTTCCAACTTCTCGAAATAACAAAATAACTCATCAAGCCACTCGGAATTCGTACCAAGCCTCTCTTAACACCAAACCAAAGCAAATCCACTCTTGATACGAATTGTGTACAGTCGACTTCCGAAGACAGTCCGGCTTCTGAAGACAGTCTTCCGAAGATGTTCTAATCTTCCGAAGCGTCTTCTGTTCAAGGTTCCGGGAGTAGAGAGATGGTAGGGTAGGGAAATTGATAGCTGGGATCTTCAATTTGAGGGCTAGGGATAGGGAAGCTCGAATTGAACTCGGGAAGAAGCAAGAAGATGTCTGACAGAAATTGGGCAGCGCTTCCGCGCTCAATGTCACAATATGAAAATAGGGATGGAGGAATCGATCGATCAGGTTGCCTGCAAACCACCGGGGAAGCGCGGGGGATACCAAACAAAGGCGAGAAGCAGTGGGAAGGGAAAAGAACATGGGAAGAACCTCTACTATCTTCTGTCTGCTTCCCGAGTTGTCTTCTTCTTCCGCGTGCTTTCGGCTCTGGTCCCAGCTCCAATGCGACCCCACTGAGCTGCTTCCGCGATCAGCTCCTGACTACACCTCAATCAATTAAGCCAGTCCACCTTCGATTCCACTCAGCCGTCCTCCAATGTCAGCTTCCGGGAGTTCACAGGAAACGCCTTCAGCTTACCACGCTTCCTACGCTTCAGCAATTTGACCTCGCCTTCCTTCTAGCTTCTAATCGATCCTATCCTCACTCAATTTCACCTCGCTGTCTTCTCACTCAAAGCTCACCCTCGAATCAATCTTCTCATCCAAGAAACGCTCCTGCTGCGGGAAGCCGAAAATCTGCTAATGCGCTTCCTGCGCATCTTCCTCGCAGTTTAGGGGTTTCGACCCTAGATGACTTACCCGACCTACCTACCGTCTTGGTGTTACCTAGTAGGTACACCTACTCCTTTACTCGAAAAATCCGTGGTTAGGCCTTCGCGGTTCGTCGTCTTCCGGAAGATGCGTGTCTTCTGCTGTCTTTCGTCTTTCGTCGTCTTCTGTCTTCCGAGGACATCACCGAGAAGACGCTTCTCGGAAGACGACCGTCTTCCGAAGAAGTCAACTTATTATTACAAACAGCTCATAAGATCATCTTCCTTCTAAGGAAGCAGTAATCTTAAGTAACAACGCTTCTTCAGTTATACAAACAAGTTATTAATCTTAAAAAATTCAAAAATTCGTGAATCCTGTAATTTGTGGGCACCACAATTTTCATCTTGTTTTTCTCTCGTTTGGATTTCCCCATCTTCCTCACCTTCCTCATCTTCTTACCTTCTTCTAGTGAGCTTCCGAGACTTCTATTGAGCTTTCGTGAAGGTGAATGTCGTTGTAGTGCTGCAGGAAGACTGTTTCCGTAGCCAGAAGCATGAGAAGACTACAGGGGGCATACACCCTGTGATTGATCTAACCCGTTGGGAATTGGAAGAGCAATGTGTGACAGACGTGGTAGTCAACTTCTACGAAGCAAGAGCAGTCCTCTGGAGGTGTGAGAAGCCGAGTTGAAGCCCAAGAAGCCGAGAATTGCTTTGGGAAGACTGTGTTGAGAAGACTGGAAGAAGTGACCTGGAAGCAGGAATTGTCTTCCCGAGCTTCTCTGTAGATAGTTATGTGATATTTTAGTTAGTAGTTGTTTGTTTAGGTCCAGAGCACCTTCTGAAGGGTCTGGAAGCCGTGTGGTTTTGTGAGAAGACAGGAATTCTAGATAAAACTCGTGTGTTTGTGTGTTTGAACGAATCTTAGAACTTAGAATAGTGTTACTTGTGCAAATCCTCTGTGGGAACGATATCTTTTGTACTAAATGGGCAAAAGGAGTAATCCTGCGACACTACACTTGTAATATCGAGAGATGGTCTTGAACATCGTGTTGAAGTCATCAGCGTCAGCATCATCATCGTACGGATGGTACTTCTGCCGAGTGTGGGGAAGTCATGTCGACTGCCGGCTGGTGCGACTGCCAACTTTTTCCTCTATCAAGCCCAGACGGTGGAGATGATCTTCTCGAAGGCCAAGGTCTGTTTGAGTCAGTAATGTCGTCTTATGAGTCAGAGCTACTATCGCTGTCACCTTCTGAGATATCTGAAGCGATCCACTCCAGTCTTCCTTCGTCTTGAGAAGCCTCTCCCGCACTTGGGAAGATGTCTTCCGCGTAACCAGAACCAAAATCTACTTTATAAACGTGGTCACCGGATTGGCTTCGGTCTCCTCCAAAGATAATGCTCGAGATGGAAAGCTCTTCCAAATCTACTAATCAGATCTTCTTGAGCTCGTCTTCTTTTCTTTGGTGTCTCAGGGATACCCGCTGTTCTCGAGAAGCGGTTTGCTGTGGTGAATGTATCCACTCGGAGTCCGTATCTGTGCGTCTTCTGCTTCTTCCTCTGGTTGGAGGCATCCACCAGAGTGCTGAGAAGAGATGTCCCTCTTCTTCTAATATTGGATCTGGTAGGCTGGAGATCTGAACAACTTGTCACAGATTCGGAACGTCTTCTTCTCTTGCTTCATGTTGCACTCACCGCAGTCTTCCAAGATCTAGTCTTCCAAGATGCTCTTGGAAGCAGAGAAGCGGCTTCCAAGAGCATCTTGGAAGACTAGATCGGCTAAAGCGGCTTCTTCCAGTTCTCTTGATGTGTCTCATCAGCTTCTGGCTGCGGTTCCTGTCTTCTAGCAAGATAAAGTTCCACAACACGTTCAACTACAATCCAAGTTAGTCTCAGATGCAACTAACTACTGGCACACAGATCCAGGAAGCTTAGAACAATCGTTACTAAAATGAAATCTCTGACAGCGGTGTCAAAAATAGAACTATATATACAAGTGCTACTATATGTAGTGTCGCAGGATTTCTCCTTTTGCCCATTTAGTATAAAAGATATCGTTCTCACAGAGGATTTGCACAAGTATCGCTGCTCTAAGTTCTAAGATCTGTTCAAACACACGAACACACGGGTTTTTACCTAGAAATCTCGTCTTCTCACAAAACCACACGGCTTCCTGGCCCTTCAGAAGGTGCCCTAGATCTAACAAACAACTACAATCTAAAATATCACAAAGATATCTACTGGGAAGCTCGAGAAGACACTTTCTGCTTCCAGGTCACGGCTTCCAATCTTCCCACGTCAGTCTTCCCGAAGCAATTCTTGACTTCGTAGACGTCAAATTACCACTGTCTATCAGACATTGCTCTTCAAATTCCCAACGAGGTTAGATCAATCACAGGGTGTATGCCTCTGTAGCCTTCTCAGGTTTCTACCTACGGAGACGGTCTTCCTGCAGCACTACAACGACATTCACCTTCACGGAAGCTCAATAGAAGTCTCAGAAGCTCACTAGAAAAAGACATGAAGGTGGGAAGATGAGAGAAGATGGGGAAGAAGAGAAAATCGAAACAAGAGAAAACAAGATGAAAATGAGAAATTAAGACTCCGACAGGCTTCTAGTCCAGATCCTGACTAACAAGCCATTCCTGCTTGTAGAGAACACCACAAATTTGCTTACAATTACACAATCTTCTACTCGAGAATGTCGTCTTCGGTTGTGAAAAGAAGGCTTCTTTCTTCTTCTGTCGTTTCTCCGACTACTTTGTCGTCTGGGATCGCTTACCCATAGGACTGTCCGTACATGGATCCTAAGTGCTCCACTGGATGAGATAAGCTTCGACTCTGCACAACTTCTAACAATCACCGCCACTCAAGAAGAAGGTTTCTCATGCACAATTGGGTGTGAATTCGAGGAAACCCATTGCCCAGAAGACACAGACAAAGCTTCTACATTGAAATCTGAAATCAATTCCTCGAGAAGAAGGTACAATGGTGTTGGGAAGCTCACTCCCTCTACTTCCTGCTCCTACTCTTCGACATATCAGCTTAGAAACAAGACTGCACGATGATGCCGTTCCCTGCTCTAGGCTGTCTATTACTTCTATCTACATCTTCGATCCACTGCTGGAAATGAGAATGCAGACCCCTCCTGTATAATCCATTCTATTCGTATGTCTCTAGCATTGGGCGTAATGTGTGTACTGTACGAAGATTTGTGACTCTTAGTACAGTAAATGTGTCTCTCATATGTGTGTAACGTGTGCACCATAAAATGTATGTGTGTGTGCTCTGAAATTCTACTCTGTGTTCTACTTTATACTTCTGCACTTGAGTCGCAGCAGAGAGTTCCCTTCCAACCCTCACTCGTAGCCAAGGAAAATAGGGCACTGTCAGAAGGCCACCACCTCACATGCAGTCGGCTCCCTTCTCAGTTTGGAAACTTACTTTCTACTCATGTGCTGCATACTCTGCCACATGGGCAGTCATCTAAAATTACAAGGGGAGTTGTCTCTCCCAAGATAGTAAACTTCGCTGCCTACCAAAATTAGTAAGTCAATTGTCTTCCTAACTTGTTGCCTACTCTAATTCGCTGGGTGTGATCGTCTTCTGATCCGTTCCTACTTGAACTCCTAATTCAGCTTCTGATAAAGTGAGAAGCCCTACTGGTACCTCGGGTGTGATTGAGGTGGCTTCCTCTTCTGGGATGACTTCGGAAGACAGAAGCGTCTTCTGGGAAGTTGAGTCCACCTGGCTTCCTCGCTCTTTTGTGACACTGGTTCGACGCTGAGAGCTACGATGACTTCGCAGTGGTCAGAGGAAGTCACCTCCTCCACTCGAAACACTTGGGAAGACAACTCTACTTCACGTCTTCTAGAAGACACCTTGTCTTCTAGGGCTTCTTCTGTGATCTTCTCGACTTTCAGCATTGTCACTATCAAGTGGACAGCAAGGTCGAACTCCTCCTTCTCCGAATCTGTCCCGATCGCTGGTCCTGGAGCATGGGAAGATGTAGCTGCTGGTCGTGGAATCGAGGGAAGATCGTAAAGTGTCTTTAAATCCTCAATCTGCCGATCCAGGTAGCGAAACATGTTGTTCTTGCACTCCACTAACATCACTCTGGAATCGTCATCCCACTCTCTAGCTAGGATGAGAAGCTTCCTACCCGCGGTGATGTTGAATCTCTTGCGAAGTGCTTCCACCGACTACGTCATAAGTCCATTCGCTCGGGCTTCTGCTTCCTCCCGCTGCGTCTTCTCTATTGCAGCTTGAGCTTCTGCGGCTTCTCGCAGTGCTTTCCATGTCGTCTTATCTTCTGCCAGGATAGTGATCTTATCCCTGACCCGCAGAACCTCCTGGTCATGCTGCTGTAGACGTTGTCGTGTCGTGGACCGGCTCCTATCTGAAATTCAAACTTCGATGCTTGTCGCCCCAAAGACACTCATGAGAAGACAAGCTAGGCCCCAGCTTATGGGTTTTTGACACCATTTCGGATCTTCACTTTCATCGGATCAGTGGATAGAGCTCCTTGTCAGCATTCCATAGGCACTTTGTCTACTTTGTTTGGTCGCCTAGTGGAGAAGTTACAGGACTCAAAAGATGGAGAAAACAAGTTAGGCCTCAGCTTACGGGCTTTTGGCACAACTTTGGATCTTCACTTTTATCGCATAGATGGGTAGAGCTCATTGTCATCTTTTCATAGACACCTTGTTTACTTCGTTTGGATATCTAGTGAAGAAGTTATGCGACTCGAAAGAAAGAAAATCAAGCTAAGCCTTAGTTTACTTGCTGACTGGGTATTTGAGGATTCAGACGTTATATCAAAGACGCAAGGGGTCTGCTTTTAAGCATTATCACAGAACTTCGTACGTACAGAGACTGTGACAAGGGGGCAGCTTAGGGACTAGCTTGCGCCTGCGACCTGTCAACGGACGATTCAGGAGATTTGGAGGTCCAATGCAAACGCGCAAGGCGTCGTTGGGTTCAGATCTGTGCAGGCTAGGTGTGGGTTAAGACGGTTCTTGAAGAGACGGGTCGGGGAATGTGTACTGAAAGAAATTGAGACGCAGGAAGGAGATTTGGAGATTTCAGTTACCTGTGAAGAAGAGTTAGACCGTTCGGACCGTTTCGGAGTCCAAACTTGCTGTCCTTGGATCCATCCGGATCAGAACACCGAGTTCTACAGGAAATTGAAGACGATACCAAGTTTCATCGGGCGGTTTAGGAGTTTTGAGTGAAATTGGCTCGAAGGGAAACGCTTGCGTCAGGTTTTTCATCTCCTGCGGCCTAAAATTGGGTTGTTCTTCGCGATCGGTGTGCCAAGCTCTTCGTTCTTGGTGCCTACGTGACCAGGGAGTCTTCATCTACGCATAAGAGAAGACAATACGTGGATGAATTGGATTGTTGGTTTGGGTGAGGTGAGCGAGTTTGAGCCGCAGGGAGTCCATTTACGTCGGTTTTTTGCAACCTGTGACCAAATTTCTTGCGTGGTTTTGCAAAGGGAACTCCAAACGACTTGTTTGGAGTCTCGTTGGGTTCGTGATAGCTAGTCTATCTGTTAGAGAAGACCGATATCAGTTTAGACGATCCGTTTGTGCGGTGTGTGCGGTTTTAAGCCGCAAGGAGGAGTTTTTGAAGGTTTAGTCACCTGCGACCGAAAATCAGTGATATCTCGGCCGTTGGGAGTCGGATCTGAAGGTTTCTAGGGATAACGGAGTCAGCGGAGGAGACCCTATCGACATCTGAAGTCCGTTTGGCGAAAGGAGGAAGTTCACAGATAGGCTTTTTTCAGTTTCTTTGCTACGGGTTTTGCTCTTTTGAGTTCGTTAGAGTTCTGGTTGGCTATATACAGCTTGTGGTAGCTAGCTTTAGCGAAGAACTTGTACATGGATGTGGTTTGGACTTGGGTTTGGATCGCGTGATACTGATGTGGCTCTACTTGTTAGCAAAGGGAAGTTTCTCTTACTTTGAGCTACGCTTCGGTGTTTTTGGGTCAGGGTTGTGATTCAAGGATTGTTTTTAAGGGCTTTGAAACATGTTACAGACCGCTCTGGTCTGTTTTCCAGTTCTGTGCTCTTAGGAGAAAGAACCGGCAGTGTACATACATTTGGAGTTGGTATATATCACAGCTTTCGTTTTCGTGGTTGTTTTTCTCTGTCTTGTCTCTGTTTCAGCACACAACATCTCCACAGCCAAGAACCTCGCGTTTTCCTGGACATCCTTCACGCAATATCCGCCACGATAACGTGCCTGCAACTCCTGGTTGCTCTTCCTCAGCTGTGTTGACTCCTTGGCAGAAGCGGTTGCTTCCGTCTTGTACCTTGCTGTAAACTTCTCCGTGGTGCGGAGGTTGACTTCCAGCGCGTCCATCTTCTTCTAGACATCTTCTCGCTGCATCAGGGTGCGTAGACCGAATCCAGACCGTAGTGGCTTCTCCTGAGCCATCGCGTGCTTCTCCACCAACTCCATGGCTGGCTGGATCTCTGAATGGAAGAAGACGTTGAATTTCTCCAACCTTCTTCTCGCAGAAGACAGGTTCATCTCCACAATCCGATCGGAGGTGTCTTTTCTGTCTTCCAAAGCCAAGGATGCCTCTTCCACCACTGTGAACTTCTGCTTCTACGCGCGGTGTCGTGTCGTAGACCGGCTCCTACTTGAAATTCAAACTTCGATGCTTGTCGCTCCAAAGACACTCATGAGAAGACAAACTAGGCCCTAGCTTATAGTTTTTGGCACCACTTCGGATCTTTGTTTTTATCGCACCAGTGGATAGAGCTCCTTGTCACCATTCCATAGGCACTTTGTCTACTTCGTTTGGGCGCCTAGTGGAGAAGTTACAGGACTCGAAAGATGGAGAAAATAAGCTAAGCCCCAGCTTACGGGTTTTTGGCACCACTTCGGATCTTCGTTTTTATCGCACCAGTGGATAGAGCTCCTTGTCAGCATTCCATAGGCACTTTGTCTACTTCGTTTGGACGCATAGTGAAGAAGTTACAGGACTCGAAAGATGGAGAAAACAAGCTAGGCCCCAGCTTACGAGCTTTTGGTGCAACTTCGGATCTTTACTTTTATCGCATGGATGGATAGAGCTCGTTGTCAGCTTTCCATGGGCATCTTGTTTATTTCGTTGGGACATCCAGAGAAGAAGTTATGCGATTCGAAAAAAGGCAAAATCAAGCTAGGCTCCTAGTTACTCGCTGACTGGGTATTTAGGGCTTCAGGCGTTATATTAACGACGCAAGGGGCCTGCTTCTTATTATTGAGGGTTGAACTTCGTACGTACAGACTGTTGCAAGGGGGCTGCTTAAGGGGCTTGCTTGTTCCTGTGACCTGTCGGTGGATGTTTTGGAGAATTGGGAAGTCTAATACACACGCGCAAGGTGTCATCGGGTTCAGATCTGTGCAGGCTACGCACAGGTTAAGACGGTTCTGGAAGAGACGGATCGGGGGTTGTGTTCTGGGAGAAATTGAGACGCAGGAAGGAGATTTGGAGTTTTCAGTTACCTGTGAAGGAGAGTTGGACCGTTCCGGCCGTTCCGGAGTCCAAACTTGCTGTCCTTGGATCCATCGGGATCAGAACAACGAGTTCTTCAGGAAATTGAAGACGATACAAAGTTTCATCGGGCAGTTTGGGAGTTGTGAGAGAAATTGGCTCGCAGGGAAGCACTTGCGTCAAGTTTTCATCGCCTGCGACCTGAGATTGGATTGTTCTTCGCGATCGGTGAGCCAAGTTCTTCGTTCTTGGTGCCTACGCGATCAGGGAGTCCTCATGTACGCATAAGAGAAGATTGTAAGTGAATTGGATTGTTGGTTTGGGTGTGGTGAGCGAATTTAAGCCGCAGGGAGCCGATTTACGTCAGTTTTTTGCAACTTGCGACCAAATTTCTCGAGTGGTTTTGCAAGGGGAACTCCAAACGGCTTGTTTGGAGTCTTGTTGGGTTCAGGGTAGCCAGATCTACCTACCAGCGAAGACAGATATCAGTTTAGATGATCCGTTTGTGCGGTGTGAGCGGTTTTAAGCCGCAGGGAGGAGTTTTTGAAGGTTCGGTCACCTGCGACCGAAAATTGGTGATATCTCGACTATCGGGAGTCGGATCTGAAGGTTTCTTGAGCCAACGGAGTCAGGGAAGGAGACCCTATCAACATTTGAAGATCGTTTGGCGAAAGGAGAAAGTTCCCAGATAGGTCTTTTTCGGTTCCTTCGCTACAGGTTTCGTCCTTTTGAGTTTGTTAAGGACTTAGTTGGTTGTGTATGGCTTGTGGTAGCTAGCTTTAGCCAAGAGCTAGTGTGTGGATGTGGTTTGGACTTGAGTTTGGATCGCATGATACTGTTGTGGTTCTGGTTGTTAGCAAAGAGAAGTTTCTCTTGCTTTGAGCTGCTCTTTGGCGATTTCAGGCTAGGGTTGCGATTCAGGGGTTTGTTTTAGGGCTTCTGAAGTAGGTTACAGACCGCTCTGGTCTGTTCCTCAGTTTTGTGCTGTTAGGAGAAAGAAACGGCAGTGTACATACATTGGAGTGGTATATATTGCGCGTTCGTTTTCGTGGTTGTTCTTCTCTGTCTTGTCTCTGTTTGGCACACAACATCTCCACAGCCAGGAACCTCGCGTTTTCCTGGACATCCTTCACGCAAAATATCCGACACGATAGCGGGAAGACACTACTCTTCTTATCTTCCGGGGTGGAAGATCTCTTCCCATTGCAGGAGCGGTTCTCTTCGCTGCGCTTCCTCGAGTCGCAGTCGAAAGACTCCAAAAGCCATACTTCGGCTTCTGGAGTCTTCGGAAGACTCCCTGTAGTTGCAAAAGTTGTCTTCTACGCAGTTCTGGTGCTCAGCGTCTCCTCCTGAGAATCTGACTCTGATCTAGAATGAATGATCGAGAAAGAGGCGCTCTTCCTAGGCACACTCCTAGGCCCCATCTTCCTATAGTGACACAGGATTTCTCTTTTTGCCCATTTAGTATACAAGATATCGTTCTCACAGAGGATTTGCACAAGTACCGCTGCTCTAAGTTCTAAGATCTGTTCAAACACACAAACACACGGGTTTTATCTAGAAATCTCATCTTTTCACAAAACCACACAGCTTCCAAACCCTTCAGAAGGTGCTCTGGACCTAAACAAACAACTACCACCTACAATATCACACAATTATCTACATGGAAGCTCGGGAAGACGCGTCCTGCTTCTAGGTCACTTCTTCCAGTCTTCTCAACACAGTCTTCTCGAAGCAATTCTAGGCTTCTGGGGGTCAACTCGGCTTCTCACACCTCCAGAAGACTGCTCCTGCTTCGTAGAAGTCGAACTAGCAACGTCTATCACACATTGCTCTTCCAAGTCTCAACGGATTAGATCAATCATAGGGTGTATGCCCCCTGTAGCCTTCCTAGGCATCTGCCTACGAAAAAGGTCTTCCTGCAGCACTACAATGACATTCACCTTCACGGAAGCTCAATAGAAGTCTCGGAAGCTCACTAGAAGAAGATAGGAAGATGGTAAGATGGGGGAAGATGGGAAAGAAGGGAAAATCCAAACAGGAGAAAACAAGATGAAAATGAGAAATTAAGACTCCGACAGGCTTCTAGTCCGGATCCTGACTAACAAGTCATCCCTGCTTGTAGTAATTTGGGGAGAAAGACAACAAATTCGCTTAGAGTTACACATTCTACTTGAGGACGTTGTCTTCTGCTGTGGAAAGAAGACTTCTTTCTTCTTTTGTCGTTGCTTCGACTAGTCCGTCTTCTGGGATCATTTATCCATAAGACCGTTCGTACGTGGATCCTAAGTGCTCCACTGGATGAGACAAGCTTCGACTCTGCACAGCTTCTAACAATCACCTCACTCAAGGAGAATGCTTCCCATGCACAATTGGGTGTGAATTCGAGTAGACCCATTGCCCTGAAGACACAGACAAAGCTTCTGCACTCAAATCCAAAATCCACTCCCCCGAGAAGAAGACACATTGGTGTCGAGAAGCTCACTCCCTCTACTTCCTGCTCCTACTCCTCGACACACCAGCTTAGCAACATGACTACACGATGATGCCGTTCCCTGCTCTAAATTGTCCACTACCTCCATCTACATCTTCGATCTACTGCTGGAAGCGAGGATGCAGACCCCTCCGGTGTAATCTCAATCTATTCGTATGTCTCTAACATCGGGTGTAGTGTGTATACACTGTATTCACAAGGTGTCTAATGTGTACATACAGTAATGTGTTTTGTGCGCACTGAATCCTACTATGTCTTCTAACTTACACTACCACCTTGAGGCGCAGGAGAGAGTTCCCCTCCAATCCTCACTTGCAATCAAGGAGATGAGGCGTTGTCGGAAAGCCACCACCTCACATGCAATCGGTTCCCTGCCTTGGTTTAGAAACTTACTTCCTACTCATGCGCTGCCTATCCGATGCCATGGACAATCATCTAATATTGCAAGTAAACTGCCCCTCTTAAGATAGTAATTTCGATTCCTACCAAAATTAGACAAGTCACCTGTCTTCTTGACTTGTTGTCTACTCTAATTCGCGGGGTGTGATCTCTTCCTGATCTACTCCTAACTCAGCTTTTGATAAGGTGGGAAGCCCTGTGAGTACCTCGGGTGTCACTGAGGTGGCTTCCTCCTCAACATTCGTGGCTGGCTCAGCTAGTGCGGCTTCGGAAGACGGAAGCGTCTTTTGGGAAGCTGAGTCGACTTGCGCTTCTTCGCTCTTCTGCGGTACTTGTTCGACGCTGGGAGCTGTGGTGATCTCGAAGTGGTCCGAGGAAGTCACCTCCTCCACTCGAAACACCTGGGAAGACAACTCTTCTTCCTGTCTTCCAGAAGACACCTTGTCTTCTAGGGCTTCTTCTTTAGTCTTCTCGGCTTCCAACGCTGTCACTACCAAGTGGACAGCGAGGTCGAACTCCTCCTTCTCCAAATCTGTCTTGATCGCTGGTCCTAGAGCATGGGAAGATGTAGCCGCTGGTGGGAGAATCGAAGGAAGACCATAAAGCGTCTTCAAACCCTCAATCTGCCAATCCAGATAACAGAACATACTTTTCTTGCACTCCACTAGCATCGCTCTGGATTCGTCATCCCACTCCCTAGCTAGGGTGAGAAGCTTCCTACCCGCGGTGAAGTTGAACTTCTTGCGAAGTGCTTCCATCGTCTGGGCTAGCAATCCTTGCGCGTGAGCTTCTGTTGCTTCCCGCTGCGTCTTCTCTGTTGCAGCTTGTGCTTCTGCGGCTTCCCGCCGTGTCTTCCACGTTGTCTTCTCCTCTGTGAGGGTGGTGATCTTACCTCTGACCCGCAGAACCTCCTGGTCATGCTGCTGTAGACGTGCTTGCAACTCTTGGTTGCTCTTTCTCAGCTGTGCTGACTCTTTGGCAGAAGCGGCTGCTTCCGTCTTGTACTTCGCTGCAAGCTTCTCTGTGGTGCGGAGGTTAGCTTCCAGCGCTTCTACTTTCTTATAGACTCCTTCTTGCTGCATCAGGGTGCGTAGACCGAATCCAGATCGCAGTGGCTTCTCTTGAGCCATCGCGCGCTTCTCCACCAACTTCATAGCTGGCTGAATCTCCAAATGGAAGAAGGCGCTGAATTCTTCCAACCTTCTTCTCGCGGTGTCATGTTGTGGTTCGGCTCCTGTGTGAAATTCTTGTGTAACCTATGTTGTGTTTCTTTTCCGTGTTTCGTGAACCGTATCGCGTAACTCGCCGAACGGTGTGATGAGTGCCATGTTTGTGATTATCTGTTTAAGTGATCGCACGGTAGAGGAATGTGCCAAGTCATCGATCTGTGCGCGTTCACTTCAGTGGTCCTTGTCGCCGCGATTGTGTATAAAATGGGGGGTCGAAGGTTCATACGACATTCTCTCTCAGCGGGTGATTCGTAAGGGTTCTCGGTGGTCTGCATGGAGGAGTGAAGAACTGCAGGAGTGGTGGTTATGGACGGAGGTGTGTTACCGGTTCCAGATCTTCCTTTCCCGAATCCGTTTCACATCAAGCTTCATTGCATCCACCGCGATCACTTTCGACAGTGGTTAGTTGCGTACTTTGGTGATGAGTTCATGGGGAGGGTGATGGAGTTACAGCTTCCGGTGATCCTTCCAATCGTAACATACGGAGAGACTTGGGATATGACGGTGTACATTTTGTTGTGAAGAACGATGGATCTCAACTATCCATCGAACGTTCCTTTCAACCTTTGGGTCGATGTCCGGTGCCATTGCAGACCGAAGATCAATCATGGGGCTTGGATCGTGAGAAACTTCGGGCAAGAATATTACAATCGAGTGATAGCTTCACCGTTTCCTTTTGTCGTACCTTTTATTGTAGAACGTTTCCAGGTTGTAATATTGACGTTGTATTAGTCTGTGGTTCACTGGTTTCATTCTGGTTGAGCGCTTCTGTGTAGTTACGGACCGCGAAGAATCCATCGATATATCTGAAGGATTTTCTGAGGTCTTAGAGTGTTGTTGATGTCTTGTGTCTCCTTGGAGAGTAAAAATTCGTTCTAAGGGAAAAGTTAAGAGGAGAAAAGACAAAAAGTAAAGTTCTTTTTGCTCTTATTGGTCCACTTTTGGACCAATGGTGTTCTAGCTGATCCTCGCGACGTTTCTGTGGTTTCTGGAGGCTTCAGAGGGCCATTCGCGAAACGAAGGGTATGGTTGGAGAGCTCTCGACCGGGGCTACAATCTGGGCTGAAGAATCGATCGATTTGATGAAAGTATGAGCGCGTTATGATCAATTGAGTGGAGGGGGGTGAAATTTGTACCTACTGCTACGTTTCTGGTTGTTCTGAGAGACTCGCGAGGAGTTTTGAGGAGCTGTCTGTTGGGTTGGAGAACTGACGGCGTGCTGGTCATTTTGATATCAATTTGGTCAGTTTCTTGATCGATTTGGATTCTGAACCGACCGATTGAAGTTGAGAAGTGCAGATGGGATAAGGCGGGGACAGCGAACTGTGATAGCCATGGATAGTTTGCTATTGCTTAAGATCTGAGTCGAATTTCTGAGTGAAACTTTCCAGGATTGAAGAATGTCTTATCAGTAAGATACTTGGGAAGTTTCACCTCAAATGGTCGAGTAGTTTGTTCAGAATCTTGGATCAAATGTACCTGGGTCTGTAAAGCTCTGAAGTTAGCACAGATTACGGTTTGATCCATATCTGAGAATTGGTTTGAGATTTCGACCTGAAAATTGTTCAGGGTAGGAGTGAAGGGTCCAATCAAGCTTCCTGTGAAGTTTGATCATCATTGGTCGAGTAGTTTGGAAGGACTGAGATCTCAAAGTTCGAAAATACTTCTGTTATGAGCAGTTTCGGGTTTTTTCGGTATCATCTATTGTCAATTTGATCATTTTCGAGCAATTTGGAGAGGAGTTTGTTGCTGAAACTGCCATACTTGCATACAACTCGACATTGGAAGGTGTGGGGCTGATTTCAGCTCTTGGTGATGAAGGAGAACGGAGCCACCATGAGTCTTAAGCCGCTGTTTGGGTTCTCGGAGCTGCCAGGTACTACCGCCGTTGGTGCTATATTGAGATCTGAATAGTGTTTTGGATTATGCATGTTTTGCCTTGCTGGAATACTCGGTAGACCAGGGTGTACAGCAAGTTGTATCGATACTCTATCAAGTTGATTGAGTGATCTTAGTATCTTCTGATTGTACTATGAAGTTGTGATAGTTGGATTGATGGCCAGTTAGCGTCGCTGGGGAGCTATTCAGAAGTCAGGCTTCCAGTGATATAGATGAATAACTTCAGTTAGATAATACAGATCTGAGTATTTTTAGTTAGAATACAAAAGATCTGTTTGTAACACAATTTTATGCAACCTATACGTAACCTTGGATCGTAGCAAGCTTTAAACTTGAGACGAGCGGATACAAGGTCACTCAGGCTAGAAGAGTAGATAGTGAAACATTTGAATGGAAACATCCAGATCTAGATCCAACCTTGTCAATCCACATACCTCTACACAGCCATATACCCCGTGTATTCCTAGACAGAAAAACACGTTATACGATAGCTGGTGAACTCGACGTGAAAAGTCTAGGGTGAGAGGTACGTGCGTGGTTTTGCCACCATGGACATTGAAGGGTTGGGTCATTACGTAGATGAGGCTTCTACATCTGGAGAGGCACCAAAGGTGACCAAGCTTTCACGGTCTGATATGCGATTGCTTGAGGCATTCGCGTTGGTAATGCAACAACAGCAAGCCACTGAACGGAAAGAAGCAATGGCTACTAAAGCCTTGCAATCTGTTGTGGGGTTGCTAGATCAGTTTGACGGGAAGAACATATCCAAGTACCTAAAGTACTATTCCCGGGAGATGGAGTTGAGCAAGGTGCCTGAAAGAGAGATGGTGAGTACATTTGCGCTTGCTGTCGTACCTGAACTACGAGAGCACATGAAGGACATCATCCGATCTCATGGTGCTACGTGGGAAGGATTTACTCTTCAGCTGAAAGAAGAGTATTCTTTAGAAGATGCAGACCGAGTGACTAAGAAGTCATTCATGGAGTGGGTAAACAAACCCAACAAAGGGCTTGTTGCCACAGAGCTATTTCGGGAGTATGAGAGACAATTCCTTCAGTTGTCTCGGATGGAGAAGCTCACATTGGAGAATGACAAGGTGGAGTTGTTTCTACAAGCAGCCAACAATGAATTACAAAGGGAGTTGGAGCTGCTTCTAGAAGATAGGATGGAAGACAACGGACTCACGACTGATTGGAGAAAAGTCTCTGAAGCAGTGAGTGTACTTGCCAAACGAGAGTACCGGAGAGGGAAGGTGGTGGTAAGACAAGAAGAGAGACCACCACCGATCATAGTACCTCGTAGGCAACCAATGGTACCCAATGTGCAAGCACCTATTGTGCATGTACCTCAAGTTCCACTTCCTGCTATTCCTGTCCCGAAAGTTGCACCGCAAAGAGATGCTATGGAAGAGTTGGTAAAAGGGATGAGGGACTTGCAGATCAAGTTAGCAAGATTGGAAGAGAAGGGAGGAGCACATGATACCAGACTTGCTCCTAAGCAAGATTATGTACAGAGATGCATTTGGTGTGATAGTTCTGATCATGCTCGAAGAGAGTGTGGTGATTTTGCCAAAACTCTACGAGATGGAGTAGTCTATTGGAAGGAAGGAAAGATTGCTCTGAAGGATAATGGAGAGATTCTTAGAACCAACTTCGGGAAAGGAGGAATGAAGCAAGTACTGGAGGAGTATCTATCTCAACATGCTACTGCGTCGGTAGAAGCTGCTACTTATGGAGTTGAGGTAGTACGAGAAAGAAGTGCTTCTAAGAAGGATGGAGATACTCTTGATATGTGGAGCCATGCGGTAAGCACGAACAAAAGAGGGAAAATGGCAAGGGAGGAGTTGCTCAGAACAGCCACAGCAATCAGAGGTGCTACTGGATGGGATGATCCCGTGGATACAATGTCTGTACATGCTTATTTGGCGAAGAGTCAACATGAGGCTCTCATGGAGGAGAAGCGCAAACGAGATGAAGCAGGCCCTAGCGAAGAGAGAACAGCTCTCAAGAGGCAAACAAGAGGAGAAAAGTTCAGACCGGAGATGATGCCTCTACCAGAGGAGACTATGGAAGAGGTCATATCCTCTACTCCCGAGAATTCAGAGAAGAGCAAAGGTAAGGAGAAAGGTAAATCTCCTTCATACAAGCTTCAGTCTGATATTGAAGCTGCTACAGATCTGAAAGGAGTACTAGAAGAGAGAGTACTCAATGCCAGGATCGAGTTTACTTTGCGAGAGGTTCTTGGGATTGCCAAGAGGGAGTTTCATGATGTCATTATTGACACCATCAAACGAAAAAGGCAATTGGCAGGAGAAACCGCTGTGTCTAATGCATTAGACACAAGGATATCAAGAGAGGAAGAGTTAGAACTAGCTCAATGCTGCATCAACCGCAAGGTTCGGTTTGAGGATGATAACGATGACAAGGTCCCTAGTCATTACACTAGAGGACATTGGGCTAGAGCTACTACCGAAGCCTTAGTGAAGGTGGGAGAGATGACAGATCCGGTGGTTGCTCTCATTGATCATGGATCAGAGATCAATATTGTCTCTAAGGACATCTACAAGCAAGGTGGATGGCCTGTTGATATAGATCATGGTTGGATGATCAGAACGGCGAACAACACACGAGGAGAACTCTACGGAGCTTGTCCTGATGTGAAAGTGAAGGTGGGAGATGTAACTATAGAACAAAACTTCTTTGTTCAAGATAGTACATCATACCCGGTGATACTCGGTCAACCTTACATTACAGCTGTGAGGATGGAGACCAAGGTTTTGGATGATGGATCTGCTTATGCGCGGATCAGAAGTCAGGATGGCAAGAGAGCGGTACAGTTTCTAACTGTATCAGCAAACCACGAGCGGAACAGAGATTATCTGAGGGGTGGTTCCTTGCCTAAGGTCACGGAAGAGTTCAAGGATTTTTGACAAGTACTGCTATAGAGCGAGGACATAGTGGTACACTGGAGAAGGTACTCTCGCTAGAGAAAGAAAGTGCTTTTTGTACAGGAGTTGTGAGATTTTCTGGGAGTGGATTTGCTACACATACACGACTTGCTGACTTGCAGAAGTGGGAGCAGAAAGTTGTGCGAAAAACTGAAAAAGATCTAAAGAGAGTTGGTGTGCTTGAAGAGGATGATAAGATAGAAGGTGTTTATTTGGAGTTAGGGTTGGGAGATTTCATCGATGAACTTGCTATGCATGAGCAAGAAGATGAGGATCATGTGGTGGAAGTACACTCTAGGGAGCTCTATACAGCTATAGAGTCATTCGTAGATCCTGAAGTTAGAGTTGATACTAGGTACAAAACGGTAGACAAGAAGGTAAAACCTGTTGCTCAGCCATTACCTAGTGATTCTAACCAGCGAGTCCAGCAATCTTCGAAGGAGAAAAGCTTGAGAGATCTTAGCCGGGTCGGTCACAAGTTCACTGAAACTACGCTCAAGGAGTTGAAGGTTGGTTCAACAGATTTTCTTTTGTCTGTGGAGGAGAATAGGTTTAGGGAGATGTTAACTAGGCACGGGAAAGCTTTTGCTTTTGAAGCCTCAGAAATCGGATGTGTAGATCCTAGCATTGTGGCGCCAATGATCATATTCACAGTTCCACATGCTCCTTGGGACTTGAGGCCAATTCCTGTACCTAGAGCGCATCTACCAAAACTCATAGAGCTCTTGAAGGAGAAGATGCAGATGAAGATCTTGGAACCATCATTTGCACCATACTCTAGTCGTTGGTTTACAGTACCAAAGAAGAGTGGTGCATTACGGTTCATCCAAGATATGCAACCTGTGAACCAAGTGACCATCAGAAATACAGGCATAGGACCTATCGTCGGAGAGTTTGCTGAAGCGTTTGCTGGGAGGGCTATTTACTCTATAGGAGATCTTTACTCTGGATACGATCAGTTTCAACTTGCTGAACAGAGTAGAGATATCACCACCATGAGGACACCGTTGGGGTTGGTCAGAATGTGCACACTACCACAAGGAGCAACAAACTCGGTAGCGCACATGATGAACGGGATGAACAAGGTTCTCCGTGAGTTCATTCCTGAGAAGACCATGCCTTTCTTGGATGACATTCCAATTAAAGGATGCGTTGAGGAGGAGAAAGATGAGACAATGGATCAGAAGGGGTGTAGAAACTTTGTTGCTGATCACATTTCAGATTGTGATAAAATCTTATCACGACTTGAAGAGGCGCATTTGACACTATCAGGTGCCAAGTCTTCATTTGGAGTGCGAGAGGTTGTGATTGTGGGGCACTTATGTGGATGGTTTGGACGCAAGCCTGATCCTGGTAAAGTGGATGCTATACGGCGGATGAAGGATACTTGTGGTTCAACAACAGAGGTGAGAAGGTTTCTTGGAGCTTGTGTCTTCTATCATGTGTGGATTCCACATTTTGCACATGTGGCAGATCCTCTTTACGATCTGTTGAGAAAGCACAAGAGGTTTGCATGGGAGGAGAGACATACTGAGGCGATTCAGAGATTGAAGCAATTGTTATCTTCTCCACCTGTACTTCGTCGTGTGAGCTATGAGGATAGCAAACCAGTGATACTTACTGTTGATACTAGTCCGATAGCCATTGGATGGGCAGTAGGACAGGATGATGAAGAAGAGAATCGCTTTGCAGTCAGATTTGGAGCAAAGGTGTTGAGTGAGCGACATAGAAACTATCCTCAAGTGAAGAGAGAGTTATGGGGAGTAGTTACAGCTATGAAAGCTGAAAAGGACTATTTGATTGGAGCGCCAGTAATAGTAGAAACAGATTGTTTACCACTATTAGGGATGATTACAAATTGTAACACCCCTGATATTGCTATGCTACGCTGGATTGCTTACATCAAGTCCTTAAATCCTGAGTTTCGACACATAGCGGGGAAGAACAATCCAGTAGCTGATATGTTATCTCGTGCGAGGTATGAGAATGAGGAGGAGATGATAGAAGATACAGAAGACGTTGGTACTACTGTTTTCTGTAGAGCTCAAGGAGGTGAGAGTGAGCATTCGAAACCGTTCATGGAGGAGATATATGAAGGAGAATGGATAGACATAGGACGCTATCTAAGCATGTTGACTAGACAGCCAGGATGGAGTGATGCCCACTTTAAACAAATCAGGAGGAAGGCTTATAACTACTTGCTACAAGGTGGTTATTTGTGGAAACATGCTAAGCAAGGTGGTAAGATGCCACAAAGGGTTGTGTGCAAGGTTGACATGCAGAAGTTACTCATGCAGGAGTTTCATGAGAGCTTGTGGGCAGGACATAGAGGTATTTATGCCACCTTTACAAAGCTGAAGGAGAGATATTGGTGGCGTAACATGTACAGAGATGTAGTTCAATTTGTGGAGACATGCCAAACTTGTCAAGAGTATTCAGGAATTCGGCATCGAGATGGATTACATCCTACTTATCCACTTGCAATGCATTATAAGTGGGTAGTAGATCTTGTTATTATGCCAGTTGGTATATGGCAGATGCGATACTTAGTTTTGGCACGTGAGGATTTGTCCAACCAAGTGGAAGGGCGAGCCTTACGGACAAAATCCACAGAGGGAGTCTGCAAATTCTTGTTGGAAGATGTGATTTGTAGATATGGTTATGTTGGGAAGATCACGGCTGATCGAGGGGAGCTGAACAATGATGAGGCTAAAGCGTTCTTCAAGAGGTGTGGTGTGAAGTTAGCTCTCACCACAGCCTACAATCCAGAAGGTAATGCGAAGAGTGAACGTGGTCATCCTCCTATTGTGAAAGCTATTGTGAAAGCTTGCAAGGGGAGGGCAAGAGAATGGCCAAGATTTCTTCCGTTTGCATTATGGGCTGATCGTTCGACTCATAGTTCAGTTACGGGATATATGCCGGCGGAGTTGATGCAGGGGCAGAAACCTATCATGCCCATTGAGGAGCACATACCTACTTGGAGTGTTCTACCTTGGGAGGATGGTATGTCTACAGAAGATCTTCTTGCTGTCCGAATCCGTCAACTAGAGAGAAGACCTGAAGATGTAGAGATTGCATTGGAGAAGCTGAAAGAGGCGCGCTTGAGAAACAAAGACAGATTCGATAAGCGTCATCGATTAAGGCCAAAGGAGATTAAAGAAGGAGATTGGGTGTTGGTCTACGATAGTAGCTTGGACAACCAACACAGTGCGCTTAGAAAATTCTCTAAGCGATGGTTCGGCCCGTATGTGGTTCTTGTCGTGCTTGACAATGCCACTTATTCACTAAGAGAGCTTGATGGGGCAGAGCTCAAGGTTCCCATTGCAGGCAAGCGTGTGAAACTCTTCAAGAAGCGAGATGAAGGGATAAGCATGGAGGAAGTCGGAGCAGAGTTTGATATCTTGGATGATGACGGAGAAGATTTGGATGACGAAGATATTGCCAACGACATCATTGAAGAAGATGAAGATATAGTGTGATGCCGACCACAACTTGTGAGTGTTGGCGCATACCAGAGGATGCGCAGGTTTAGAAGGGGTGGATGTCATGTTGTGGTTCGGCTCCTGTGTGAAATTCTTGTGTAACCTATGTTGTGTTTCTTTTCCGTGTTTCGTGAACCGTATCGCGTAACTCGCCGAACGGTGTGATGAGTGCCATGTTTGTGATTATCTGTTTAAGTGATCGCACGGTAGAGGAATGTGCCAAGTCATCGATCTGTGCGCGTTCACTTCAGTGGTCCTTGTCGCCGCGATTGTGTATAAAATGGGGGGTCGAAGGTTCATACGACATTCTCTCTCAGCGGGTGATTCGTAAGGGTTCTCGGTGGTCTGCATGGAGGAGTGAAGAACTGCAGGAGTGGTGGTTATGGACGGAGGTGTGTTACCGGTTCCAGATCTTCCTTTCCCGAATCCGTTTCACATCAAGCTTCATTGCATCCACCGCGATCACCTTCGACAGTGGTTAGTTGCGTACTTTGGTGATGAGTTCATGGGGAGGGTGATGGAGTTACAGCTTCCGGTGATCCTTCCAATCGTAACATACGGAGAGACTTGGGATATGACGGTGTACATTTTGTTGTGAAGAACGATGGATCTCAACTATCCATCGAACGTTCCTTTCAACCTTTGGGTCGATGTCCGGTGCCATTGCAGACCGAAGATCAATCATGGGGCTTGGATCGTGAGAAACTTCGGGCAAGAATATTACAATCGAGTGATAGCTTCACCGTTTCCTTTTGTCGTACCTTTTATTGTAGAACGTTTCCAGGTTGTAATATTGACGTTGTATTAGTCTGTGGTTCACTGGTTTCATTCTGGTTGAGCGCTTCTGTGTAGTTACGGACCGCGAAGAATCCATCGACATATCTGAAGGATTTTCTGAGGTCTTAGAGTGTTGTTGATGTCTTGTGTCTCCTTGGAGAGTAAAAATTCGTTCTAAGGGAAAAGTTAAGAGGAGAAAAGACAAAAAGTAAAGTTCTTTTTGCTCTTATTGGTCCACTTTTGGACCAATGGTGTTCTAGCTGATCCTCGCGACGTTTCTGTGGTTTCTGGAGGCTTCAGAGGGCCATTCGCGAAACGAAGGGTATGGTTGGAGAGCTCTCGACCGGGGCTACAATCTGGGCTGAAGAATCGATCGATTTGATGAAAGTATGAGCGCGTTATGATCAATTGAGTGGAGGGGGGTGAAATTTGTACCTACTGCTACGTTTCTGGTTGTTCTGAGAGACTCGCGAGGAGTTTTGAGGAGCTGTCTGTTGGGTTGGAGAACTGACGGCGTGCTGGTCATTTTGATATCAATTTGGTCAGTTTCTTGATCGATTTGGATTCTGAACCGACCGATTGAAGTTGAGAAGTGCAGATGGGATAAGGCGGGGACAGCGAACTGTGATAGCCATGGATAGTTTGCTATTGCTTAAGATCTGAGTCGAATTTCTGAGTGAAACTTTCCAGGATTGAAGAATGTCTTATCAGTAAGATACTTGGGAAGTTTCACCTCAAATGGTCGAGTAGTTTGTTCAGAATCTTGGATCAAATGTACCTGGGTCTGTAAAGCTCTGAAGTTAGCACAGATTACGGTTTGATCCATATCTGAGAATTGGTTTGAGATTTCGACCTGAAAATTGTTCAGGGTAGGAGTGAAGGGTCCAATCAAGCTTCCTGTGAAGTTTGATCATCATTGGTCGAGTAGTTTGGAAGGACTGAGATCTCAAAGTTCAAAAATACTTCTGTTATGAGCAGTTTCGGGTTTTTTCGGTATCATCTATTGTCAATTTGATCATTTTCGAGCAATTTGGAGAGGAGTTTGTTGCTGAAACTGCCATACCTGCATACAACTCGACATTGGAAGGTGTGGGGCTGATTTCAGCTCTTGGTGATGAAGGAGAACGGAGCCACCATGAGTCTTAAGCCGCTGTTTGGGTTCTCGGAGCTGCTAGGTACTACCGCCGTTGGTGCTATATTGAGATCTGAATAGTGTTTTGGATTATGCATGTTTTGCCTTGCTGGAATACTCGGTAGACCAAGGTGTACAGCAAGTTGTATCGATACTCTATCAAGTTGATTGAGTGATCTTAGTATCTTCTGATTGTACTATGAAGTTGTGATAGTTGGATTGATGGCCAGTTAGCGTCGCTGGGGAGCTATTCAGAAGTCAGGCTTCCAGTGATATAGATGAATAACTTCAGTTAGATAATACAGATCTGAGTATTTTTAGTTAGAATACAAAAGATCTGTTTGTAACACAATTTTATGCAACCTATACGTAACCTTGGATCGTAGCAAGCTTTAAACTTGAGACGAGCGGATACAAGGTCACTCAGGCTAGAAGAGTAGATAGTGAAACATTTGAGTGGAAACATCCAGATCTAGATCCAACCTTGTCAATCCACATACCTCTACACAGCCATATACCCCGTGTATTCCTAGACAGAAAAACACGTTATACGATAGCGGAAGACATGTTCATCTCCACAATCTGATCGGAGGTGTCTTCCTTGTCTTCCAGAGGCAAGGATGCCTCTCCCACCACAGTGGTCTTCTGCTTCTGCGCACGATGTCATGATGTGAATCATTTCACATAGTAAATGATTCACTTCTCTGTCAAGCGTTAGTCTCTTTGAGTGAAGTTAAGACCTCAGAGAAGTCCATTTTTTGGAAGATGTTATATATTTTGAGTCTTAGTAGGTTGATTACCATGTTGATAGGGTTTAAGCTCATGGGTTGTATTTGCGTGTCGCCCATGCACGCTTTCTAGCTGATTTAAGTTATTTTTCGGAGTTGCGTGTCATTTTAGGTAGTTTAAGTTTTACGCTGGCACTCTAGGGGGCTTGACGTGGTAGCCTATGAGCGTAGATAAGTTACCAGGTAGTTTAAGGCACAAAAAGACAGTCAAGTGGAGCTATGAACTCCCATTGGTCCATTTTTGTCTTTTGTAAAACTCTAAGTTTAGAAACAGAGCTCTAGGGGGGATTTCGGGAAACTGGTGAGGGCACTGCAAAATCTGAGAGCACAGGGAGATAGAGCTCGTCGTGCCAAGCACTGTCAGCGAAAAGTTTGATCGATTTGGAGCAATAAAGAAGGAGTTATGGCTGATGAAGTTCGATTTGTGTCAAAATTGCAACACTTCTGTTGAATTTGAGGTTTTGAGTGTCAATTGCAGCAGAATTGAGGAAATCGCTTCAAACCTTCGTGGTTGTGTTCATTGTCACCCGGGCTACGACTGTCAAAAAAGTTTCAAGTGATTTGAGTTACTGAGTAATTCAGGGCGGCCGCTGAAGCAGAGGGGGTCTGTAAAGCTCGCAATCTAGAGCAGCAACTTCAGAGAACGAAATCTGGAGTTCTGTGTACAATCAAGAGGTCCAACTTCACATGAGTGTTCAGCAAACTGTAGGACCTCATTGACATGTAGGAGAAGTTCTGAAGTCTAAACCTTCACATATTTCTCAATCTTGAGTGCCAAAGTTCGCCGCCAGATCTTATCGTTGCTAGTTAAGCATGAACTTTGCTTCTTGAACATATCAGAAGAGCCAAGAGACTTGTATGAGCATTTTTCAGTATCACCTTGTAACCTGAAGCCTATCCTTTGAGCAAACCAGCCACAGCCAGGAGTCTAGTGCTTCCCTAAGTAGACTGAACACAACCTTCAAGCTCATATCACAGCCAGAAGGTTCCGCCCTTCCCAAAAAAAACTCTCAACTCTACAACGAGAAGGCACTATTCTTCTCATCTTCCGGGGTGGAAGATCTCTTCTCACGGCAGAAGCGGTTCTCTTCACTGCGCTTCCTCGCGTTGCAATAGGAATGTCCATCCAACCTTCATCTTCTGGAGTCTTCAGAAGACTTTTTGTAGTTGCAGAAGCGGTCTTATGTGCAGCTCGAGCACTTAGTGGCTCCTCTTGAGAGTCTGACTCCGATCCAGAGTGAATGATCGGGAAGGAGGTGGTCTTTCTAAGCACGCTCCTAGGTCCTATCTTCCTCGGTGGTGTCGTGTATTTTGAACCACTGGAGTCGTCTTCTCTCACCAAAAGCGTCTTCTGATGAGTGCCTGGTCTCATCTGCGACACTAGAATGGGGGGGGAGTCATGGCCGCGGCTCGGTCGTCTTCTCTCGAGGTCTCTTCCTTTATCTCGTACTGCCCTTTCCATATCTTGCCAACTGATCTTCTGCTAGGTCCCCCTTGGACACATACAGATAACAGAAGAACGGGGTGAGGTGTCCTCCTGCCGGGGTGCCCAAGTACACCAGTTCTGTCTGCACATATGCGTGGAAGAAAGCACCCTAGTTGATGGGCAGCCCTTTCCAAATGGCTTCTAAGAATTCTACATCTTGGTCTCCAAGATACCTCGTCTTCTGTGCTTTCCCCTTGGGAAAGAAATGGAGGAATAGCTCCAGCAGAAGACGCTTCCGTGGCTCTCTGTAAGCTTCAATTTTCCACCCATTCCTTCTTTGCTTGTCCTCCAGAAAGAGGCAAGTTGTGCTCTTCGGCACGTGCCACTTCCTCGAGATCATGGGTAGGATTTTCTTCTCTAACTCATATCCGAGATTCTCTACTTCTGCCCTGTGAAAGGCCTTACGATAATGATACCATTATCATTGCACGATGATACGACACCATTCCGCTGTCCAGGAAGATGGTCTTCCACGGGCTACTCCTGTCTTCGCAAGTACACGGTTGCGGGGAAGCAATGCTGCCCAAACCTCCTCCAAAAGACCTTGGTCTGCGAGGTTCCAATCCCACAGGAAGAAGTCGAGACCCAACTCCTTGATGAAGGATTTGGTCCCGGCCAACTCTGCTGCCGGCAACACCAACCCTCGAGGATGCATCGTCATACTTCAAGCTCTGTTACACTAAGCCACATGCACTTACTGTGAGCCGAAGACTCAGTCCTTCCCAAATCTTCATAGTCTAGCTTCCATTCTCAAAAGACGAATCTAGTCTTCCAAAAGACAACTATTCCGTCTTCCGAGATTCTATCAATGTTTCCTAAGTAGCTCTCATCTTCCGAGCTATATCTAAACAATCCTAACTAAGCAAGGCATCGTATGGATTCTTAAGAAGACAACCCACCTTGCATTTCATCCTACTTCCTAACAAAAGATACAAAATATGAGAGAAGCAGATTGTATGAGAAGTTCTAAAGATGGTCGTGGGCTCCTGTTGTGACAGTGACCTCCAAGAAGACTCCAGAGACAGCTTCCGATTCAATGACGTTCTCGTAAGACTTCCCGTGGTCAAGCTTCCCTTCACTGATCTCACCTGTCTTCTGCTTCCGACACGCAATCTAACATTACAACAGACATAAGACATTCTTACTCTGTTCTTCCGACTTCTCACCTCTCATACACACTCAGAAGAAGCTTGTTGCATGACGAGAAGACATGACCCTCGACCATTCTCTCCAGATTCTGTCAGCAAGACTTCTCACAACTCTCTTCTAGGTTCGAGAAGAAGAAGAAGAAATAGGCTGTTATGGGTCAGACAGAAGAGACCCGTAAAGGACCCTCACGTCTTCTCGCGCATTCTGCCAGCCTTTCCAACCTTCCAATCTCTCTAGGAAGATGTGGATTTGAGAAGCTTGGAAGATCAGGAGGCACATGCCTAGTTCCCAACTTCCAACTTCTCGAAACAACAAACAACTCACCAAGTCACTCTGGATTCGTACGAAGCCTCTCTCAACACAAAACTCAATCCAATCCACTCTTGGTATGAATTGCACACAATCGTCTTCCGAAGACGTTAAGACATTCAGAAGCGTCTTCCGAAGATGTTCAGATCTCCAGAAGCGTCTTCTGTCTAGAGATTCGGGAGTAGAGGTGCGATAGGGTAGGGAAATTGATAGTTGTGGGACTGAATTGGAGAATGAGAGACATGGAAGCTCGATTACAGCTCGGGAAGATGACTATCAAAAATTGGGCAACGCTTCCGTGCAAAATTTCTGAGGAAAGCAATCAAAGGTTTTTCTGCAAACAAGCGAGGAAGCGCGGGGAACACTAAACCAGAGGCGAGAAGCGATGGGAAGGAGAAAGAACATGAGAAGAAACCTCAAACGGTCTTCTAGCTGCTTCTTGTAGTGCCTTCAGTCTTCTACTCGCTTCCGGCTCCACCTCAGCTTCCAATGCGATCCCACAGAACTGCTTCTATCGTCGATTCTGAGCTACATCCTACTGCTTCCTCAATCAGTGCTTCACCTTCGATACTTCTTCAATCGTCCTTCAATGTTTGCTTTTGAGAATCTACAAGAGACTCCTTCAGCTCGATGATGCTTCCTGCTCTCAGAGAATCCTCCTCGCTCTCTCCTTCTAGCCTCGATTCGATCTTAGCTGTCCACGATTTCACTATGTTCGCTTTTCCTCACTCAAATTGGCATCTCCAAAATCAATCGTCTGCGCGCGATGACATTGATGCGAGAAGCAGTCCTGATTCTGCACTAATGCGCTTCTCCCATATCTTCCTACGCGATTAGGGATTCTTCGACCTACTTGACCTACCTACTACCTTGGGCTACCTGGTAGGTACACCTACCCTCCTACTGGGTGGTGCGTGGTTGGTGTCCATGCAGTCGCGGTCGCTGTCGTTGTCTTTTGGAAGACACGCGTCTTCCGTCTTCTGTCTTTCGTCTTCCGAAGACATGATCGGAAAGACGTCTTCTCGGAAGATGTCCTTCTTCCGTCTTCGAGAAGAAGTCGACTTCTTTTACAAAAAGTTCTTAAGACCATCTTTCTTCTAAGCAAGATTTAATCTTAAGCAACAAGATTATTTCATTTACACAGACATGTGATTAACTTCAAAAATTTCAAAAAATTGTAAATCCTGTAAATTGTGGGTACCACATACGCCCACCCTCACATGTTTACGTCTCCACAAACATCAAAGCTAGTTCACGCCCACAGACAGACACAGGACATTCATACTCACAACAGACACAAGACATCTCACAACAGACATAAGACATTCGCACAACAGACACAAGACATTCATACTCTGTTCTTCCGACTTCTCACCTCTCATACACACTCAGAAGAAGCTTGCTGCATGACGGGAAGACATGACCCTCGACCATTCTCTCCAGATTCTGCCAGCAAGACTTCTCACAACTCTCTTCTATGTTCGGGAAGAAGAAGAAGAAATAGGCTGCTATGGGTCAGACAGAAGAGACCCGTAAAGGACCCTCACGCTTCTCGCGCATTCTGCCAGCCTTTCCAACCTTCTAGTCTCTTTAGGAAGATGTGCATTTGAGAAGCTTGGAAGATCGTGAGGCACAGGTCTGGTTCCCAACTTCCAGCTTCTCGAAACAACAAACAACTCACCAAGTCACTCAGGATTCGCACCAAGCCTCTCTCAACACAAAACCCAATCCAATCTACTCTTGGTATGAATTGCACACAATCGTCTTCCGAAGACGTTAAGACATTCAGAAGCGTCTTCTGAAGATGTTCAGATCTCTAGAAGCGTCTTCTGTCCATGGATTTGGGAGTAGAGGTGCGGTAGGGTAAGGAAATTGATAGCTGCGAGATCGAATTGGAGAATGAGAGACAAGGAAGCTCGATTACAGCTCAAGAAGAAGCGAGAAGATGGTTGTCGAAAATTGGGCAGCACTTCCGCACCCAATTTCACAAAAGGAAATTTCAGGATGGAGAAAGCGATCGATGGGTTTCCTGCAAACAAGCGGGGAAGCGCGGGGAACACTAAATCAGAGACGAGAAGCGGTGAGTAGGAGAAAGAACATGAGAAGAACCTCAAACGGTCTTCTGGCTGCTTCTTGTAGTGCCTTCCGTCTTCTACGCGCTTCCGGCTCCACCTCAACTTCCAATGCGACCCCACAGAACTGCTCCTATCGTCGATTCTGAGCTACGTCCTGCTGCTTCCTCAATCGATCAGTGCTTCATCTTCGATACTTCTTCAATCTTCCTTCAATGTTTGCTTCCGAGAATCTACAGGGGACTCCTTCAGCTCGATGGTGCTTCCTGCTCTCAGAAAATCCTCCTCGCTCTCTCCTTCTAGCCTCGATTCGATCCTCGCTGTCCACGATTTCACTATGCTCGCTTTTCTTCACTCAAATTGCGCGCGGTGACATTCGATGCGAGAAGCAGTCCTGATTCTACGCTAATGCGCTTCTCCCGTATCTTCCTACGCGATTAGAGGTTCTTCGACCTACCTGACCTACCTACTACCTTGGGCTACCTGGTAGATACACCTACCCTTCTATTGGGTGGTGCGTGGTTGGTGTTCATGCAGTCGCGGTCGCTGTCATTGTCTTCTGGAAGACACGCGTCTTCCGTCTTCCGTCTTCCGAAGACCTGGTCGGGAAGACGTCTTCTCGGAAGATGTCCTTCTTCCGTCTTCGGAAGAAGTCGACTTCTTTTACAAAAAGTTCTTAAGACCATCTTTCTTCTAAGCAAGATGTAATCTTAAGCAACAAGGTTATTTCATTTACACAGACATGTGATTAACTTCAAAAATTCGTAAATCCTGTAAATTGTGGGCACCACACTTCCTCAGCGATGAAGCGTCTTCCGTACCGCTGGAGTCGTCTTCTCGCACCAGAAGCGTCTTCTGATAAGTGCACGGTCTTGTCTGAGGCACTAAAGTGGGAGGAGGAGTTACGGCTGCTGCTCGATCGTCTTCTCTCAAGGTTTCTTCCTTCTCTTGGCACTTTCCTGTTGGCCCATACCTTGCCAACTGGTCTTTGTCAAGTCCCCTTGGACACGTACAGATAACAGAAGAAGGGTATGAGGTGTCCTCTTGTTGGGGTGCCCAAGTACACCAACTCTGCTTGAATGTAAGCGTGGAAGAAGGCACCCCAATTGATGAGCAGTCCCTCCCAGACGGCTTCCAGGAACTCCACGTCCTGATCTCCAAGGTATCTCGTCTTCTGTGCTTTCTCCTTGGGAAAGAAGTGAAGAAATAACTTCGCCAGAAGACGCTTCCGCGGCTCCTGGTAAGCTTCTATCTTCCATCCATTCTTTCTCTGTCTATCTTTCAAGAAGAGGCAAGTCGAAGAGACACATGTCACTTCCATGAGATCATAGGTAAGTTCTTCTTCTCGAGCTCATACCATCGGTTCTCAGATTCTGGCTTGTGAAAGGCCTTGCGTCATCATTCCGTCCTCCAGGAAGATGGTCTTCCACAAGCGACTCCTGCCTTCGCAGATACAAGGTTGCGAGGAGGCAGCGCTGCCCAAACCTCCTCCAGAAGACCCTGGTCCGTGAGATTCCTGTCCCAAAGGAAGAAGTCGAGACCCAACTCTTTGATGAAGGGTTTGACCTCTGCCAACTTTACTGCCGGTAACACCAACCCTCGAGGATGCATCGACATGCTTTGAGTCTTTGTTACACTAAGCCACACGTACTTGCTGTGAGCCGAAAGCTCAGTCCTTCCCAAGTCCTCACAGTCTAGCTTCCACTTTCAAAAGTCGAATCTAGTCTTCCAGAAGACAGCTATTCCGTCTTCCGAGATTCTAACAGTGCTTCCTAAGTAGCTCTCGTCTTCCGAGCTATATCTAAACAATCCTAACTAAGCAAGGCATCGCATGGATTCTCAAGAAGACAACCTACCTTGCATTTCATCCTACTTCCTAACAGAAGATACAAGATATGTGAAAAGCAGAGTGTACGAAAAGTTCAGAAGATGGTCGCAGACTCCTACGATGACAGTGACCTCCAAGAAGACTCCCGTGACAGCTTCCGATTAACTGACGTACTTGAAAGACTTCCCACAGCCAGGCTTCCTATCATTGGTCTCACCTATCTTCGACTTCAGACACGAGACATTCATACTCTGTTCTTCTGACTCCTTACCTTTCATACACACTCAGAAGAAGCTTGCTGCATGACGGGAAGACATGACCCTCGACCATTCTCTCCATATTCTACCAGCAACGCTTCTCACAACTCTCTTCTAAGTTCGGGAAGAAGAAGGAATAGGCTGCTATGGGTGAAACAGAAGAGACCCGTAAAGGACCCTCACGTCTTCTCGCGTATTCTGTCAGCTTTTCAAATCTTCTAGTCTCTCTAGAAAAATGTGGATTTGAGAAGCTCGGAAGATCAGGAGGCACAGGCCTGGTTCCCAACTTCCAGCTTCTCGAAACAACAATCAACTCACCAAGTCACTCAGGATTCGTACCAAGCTTCTCTCAACACAAAACCCAATCAAATCCAATCTTTATATGAACTGCAAACAGTCGTCTTTCGAAGATGTTCATATCTTCAGAAGCGTCTTCTGTCTAGGGATTCGAGAACAAAGGTGTGATAGGATAGGAAAATTGATAGTCAAGTGATCGAATTTAAGAATAAGAGGTGGGGAAGCTCGATTCCAACTTGAGAAGAAGTGGGAAGATGGCTGTCGAAAATTGGAGAGCGCTTCCGCACTCAATTTTCGTAGAAGATGAGCTTCCTGCAAACGAGCGAGGAAGCGCGAGGGACATCAAATCAGAGGTGAGAAGCGGTGGGAAAGAGAAAAGAACATGAGAAGAACCTCAGTACTGCTTCCGGCTGCTTCTGTCGCACCGTCAGTCTTAGTGCGCTTCCAACCTTGAATTCTACCTTCGATGTAGCACCACGATCTTGATTCTGCTGTCAATCTTGAGTTGCGCCCCTCTGCTACTACAATCAATGCTTACTCCTCCTTTGAACCCTCTCTAATCAACCCTCGATGTCTGCTTCCTGAAATCCACAGAGATTTCTTCAGCTCGACTGTGCTTCTAATTCAACAGAATCGACCTCGCTCTCTCTCTTGCCTTAATTCGATCCTACGAGTTCTCAATTCCACTTTTCTTGCTTCCACGACTCAATTCTGCTACCCCGATTGCAATCGACCTTCAAAGCGCAGTTGGTCTTCGGTGCGAGAAGCAGTCGACTGATTTCATGCTAATGTGCCTCGCCTCCGTATCTTCCCTGCGCGATTAGGGGTTCGACTACCTTGACCTATCTACCACTACCATGGTGGTCTGGTAGGTATACCTATCCCTTGCCTAGGTGACGCATAGTTGGTGACCATGCAGTCGTGGTCACTATCTTCCGTCTTCTGTCTTCTGGACGACACTCGTCTTCCGTCTTCTGGAAGACACAATCGAGAAGACGTCTTCTCGGAAGATGTCCGTCTTCCGTCTTCTGAGAAGTCGACTTCTCCTTACATAAAGCAAGATGTAGTCTTAAGTAACGAAGTTATTCCAATTACATCGACATGTTATTAACTTCAAAAATTTCAAAAAATCATAAATCTTGTAATTTTCACCTCATATTTTCATACAAAGAAGAAGATAATTTCAATATTCCATCGGACACAAGCGATATAGATCATTCCACATACTTGGAACCCACTCCATGACAGAGATGGAGGTAGATTATAATATCTGTTAGGAGGAGAGAGTTGTCTTTAGTGGAGAAAACATATGAAGAGTTATAAACTCATTGGCAGATCGGTGGATAATTTGGTTCGATGGAAGAGTTTTAGTTTGCGATAGACTTGTTGATCCGTTTACAACTCGAGAATAAATAAGCACTGGAAGACCAAGAAGAAGTATTGAGTCTGGACTTGTATGTACGGGTTCTCGATGAGACTTAATCCCCCAACTTGAAAATGGAACGGTTAGACAGAGAGACATAGATCAGAGAAGGAGAATTTGCAGCCGAATTTGGAGCCAAGAACGTTCGTACAGTTCATCCAACGGCAGGCATCACATAATTCAATGATGGTAGGAACCGACTTGAATGAGCA
This sequence comes from Asterella californica, assembly GCA_036924285.1. Taxonomy (NCBI): domain Eukaryota; kingdom Viridiplantae; phylum Streptophyta; class Marchantiopsida; order Marchantiales; family Aytoniaceae; genus Asterella; species Asterella californica. The sequence continues at coordinate 5,300,599 of JAYKYS010000013.1, forward strand.
AGTCGATGAACAAGAGTTTCAGTTGGGAACTCTACCTCAAAAAATCCTACAAGTTTCAGAATCAAGTGCTTGTGGAAAGACCGTCCGTCATCTATCTGCGGGTCCAAATTTTATGACATTGACACTGAAACTTATTTGATACAGATAAAAGTTGTACTAAAGGTGTGAGTGGATCATAATGTTGTGAGTGACGTGTCTGGTGCCAACGACAAAGTAAATCTGGTAACTTCCAGATAACAATATGTAATATGTGACACACTTGTCTTGACCATTTGCATACTTGGAGAGGACAATGCCAAAATTTGTAACACCTTGTTGTGTTAACGTGTAATAGAGTAGTTGTAGATCCGAATATACAATGTGAGAAGTTGGTAAATGATTCTTGGTAGACTTTATGGAAATGCACCACTAACCAAGATTTCTTCAAAATATGAGAGAAATTACATTGGATTCAAGGTTTTCAGACTCGATCCTTTCATGTCATATGAGAGAAGAGGACTTGAACTGTGTAGTCGATTACACAACATGGCATGGTAGAGAGATATTTAACAGTATTTTGTTTAGTCCATCTGCTCTTGCAAAAGTTCGATTTCGCCAAGCTCTATGTTACTATCTGGTGTAGATTTCACATCTTCAAATGAGGATAAAATGTGACACTATCCATGGTTATGATGAGATCCTCCATTGTGTCCTTGAGTTCATCTGGCTGCTCTACCTCAACTTTCACATCAAACACTATAAACCAATTTTGCTTCACGTTCAACCCAATTTTGAAATGCCACTTTCTCTCACAAACAACGTTCAAGACTCCATCATGTCTGGTTATCTTTCGAACTCCTCCGCATGCATTCCTAAAAGTTTTTCTCCAATAGTATAGCTATCGGTAGACCAATCTCAAGACGTTCATTGATGCTCTAATTGACTGAATCTAGAGGACTCGTCTTGAAACACCTCGAGAAATTATAAGTCACGTATGATACTGAGCTTGATTTTCTATTTTAATTATCCGTTGAATAGAAGCAGTCACCCACATGCATGACATGTTGCTGATATACTCTTCAAGATTAGGTGATAACACCACAGTCCAGATTGAAGATCACGATGACGTTGAAGTCAAACTCTTCAACGGCAAAAACGTACTATTAAGGACGTCTTGCACGTTCCCGTACTATCAAAGAATCTAGATTCAGCTCGAGTGTTTGATTCCAAGGGTGGATGGTGCATAATCGATAATGATGCTTGGTATTTACAGAATACAAATAGATGTCTAATTGCTCCATGTCCGCCAAGCAACGATCTCTACTTGTTGGACTCGTCTGTTATCTCTTCGCACATTCTACAACTCACGCAAGCACACCATGCACAGCTGCAGGCAGAGTACTCTCAATCCATGCTTCCAACAATACCCCTGAAACCTCATCTCGAAAGAGACCGAGATGATCGTGATGACAGTCGTGATCGACCGCTGCTTATCTTATCTTTGCACCCCTTCACATAGTCTGCACCTCCCCACCAAACACAGTCAAATTCAGTTCCAGGCCACTCATTCTCCATAGTCACAGATCGCCACGTGGTAATCCATGATCCAAAAGAAAACTGGCCACAAAGACCAATCGTCTCCCAAGAAGGTGTCCCCACGGGCTCATTCCCCTACACGAAAGTGCCTTGCAGCACGTCATCCTATGCGACATACTCTCAATTAGCCACGGCGTGCACGGATCACCTGGGTGACGATTCATACCTCTAGATCTAGAGTGCGTCTCTCGATCTGAGGTACTCTCTTCATTGACACGTCTCCTAATGGAGGGACGCCTTTGAGAAAGAAGGGGCACCCAGCCCCTCCTTCCTTTATAGATCCGGATCAGACCTTTGAAGACCACCCCCCCTTCAGTGGTTGCATTTCCTCATGCACCTTTCCTGGCTATGAGTATTTCATGACCATGACTGATGACTATTCTCATTTACTCCACTACAAGAGCTAGTGCTTCACAACCTTCAAGGAGTTTCACACATTCGCCGAGCGTCAGACTAGAAAGAAACTCAAGACTCTGTGATCAGACAATAGTGGAGTTTTGATCTACCCTCTTTGATACATATTGCCAAGAGCACGGCATCCAATGCCAGCTGATCGTTCTTAACACTCCTCAGCAGAACGAGATCACTGAGCGTAAAAACCACACCCTCTTGAACTTTGCCCGTGCTATGATGTTCTCAGCAAGATTAGATAAACAGTTTGGGATGAGGCACTTAACTACGCCACTTACGTTTTGAATCGTTGTCCCACCAAGGTCATCGATTCTGCCACTACTCTTTATCACGACGTTCAACTTCTAGAAATTGTTTCCTCTATTTTCAAGGAGCAATCAGTTGGTCGTCGAAGAGATAAAAATCTGTTGCACTGTCAAGTACGGAAGCTGAGTATATGACACTCACATGTTCCCCAGAAGTAATATAGCTTCACCAACTCTTAGCTGATATAGGATTAGTTGAGAATGATGCTACCACTTTGTATTGCGATATGCAGAGTGCAATAGCACTCATAGAAAAGTCCAAGTTTCATGACATGATGAAACATATAGATATCCTGTACCACTTCATTAAGAACCAAATTACATCCAAGACAAATGAAGTGAAGTACTGCTCTACTCAGGACAGTACTTCATTTCAAGGCTCCAAAGTTGGACTACTTCCTATCAAGACTATAATTATTTAGATGAAAATCTTAAAATATCGATTTAACAATCTAAAAGGTCCAATAGAAATCCTACCAAAACAAACAGAAACTCATCAACACCATCATCTATGGGTGAAACGTCCATATCACGGTATCAAAAGGAAAAGTATGTATACTACATAAATCTGAAAGTAGTAAGAATCACTATAACCAACATAAACAAATAAATGCAGTAAACAAATGTTTTATGTAGGACCTCTTTCAACCTGCAACGTTCGCGACCTGGACACAAAAAATTCATTTAAAGTCTCTGTAAACTTCCATAGAAGATTGAAGACTATTATCCAAGGAGTAGAAAGAGGTTCATGAAGAATTTCTGAACATCTGGGATTTCCCCACGAGATAGAACTCTCGAGAATTTTACCCAAGACAATATTAACGTAGAGGAAAGAAATACCTGCGGTAGTAGGGCTTCTGCAGTGACAATGACAACGGACAATACTTGACAAGATCTTACATGGAGAATTCCTAGAACACAATTGTGCGAGCCTTCACACCATTTTCAGAAAGTGAACATTCAAACTAACTGAACTAACCAAAACGACAATCACATTCACAAGGGAAAAGTTGAAACTGAGTTTCTTCAAACCTCCCCTCTCGCTGTACTCAAATGTAAAGCTCTACATCAATTAAAGAAACATTCAAAAGAGAAGATCTGAAGAAAATGCGCGGGTCCTGGCACAATTTCACTTAAAAACACCTGTAAAACCGAAAAAACATTTAAAGAATGAACCTGTGAGAAACCTCGCACGGCCTGGCCTTATATTTGTATATATCTATATCATGGTATATGATTACTGGACATGCATATTATCATCATGAATCTTATGCCTGCTGCATAATGTTATCTGTTATACACAAACAATGAAGTTCTCCACGAAAGGACTATCTACTGAGTTCTTGATATCAAATGAGCATAATATCTCTCACCATGATCACTGATGGTAAATGCGGTGTTGATGATTCTGGACCGGTTAAAAGTATCACACAATCTCAAATGCATCTTCGTGCAATCGAGAGATCCAGCAATAATGTACTCTACTCTCGATGTCTCGTATTGTTGAGCATAAAGATTACCATCGTAAGTAACATTAACATCTCGGTTCTTAAGACAGAATTGCAAATATTTCTTTGAGGCTTAAAGCCAGAAATCGATTAGTTTCACCGGGCTCAGGATTCAGTACGCTTTCCCGTCTTTCTCTTACGCCATTCTCGCTTGGCATGCTGAGACTGTTTTTTACGTACTTACGAGGCAACACTGAATTCTCGGGAGATGGTTGCGAGGGATCAGGCGCAGGTGAACGAAGACGCAAACTGCCGTTTCTCCATGACACAAGAAGGGACCCAACGTTCAATGAGACGACAAAGATGCGTTCAACAAAGATATGCTGCATATGCATGACATACAGAAATCAAAACCTCGTAGATGTGGATCAAACCTCGTGCTCCGAAAGGCGAATATAATTGCACGCGCGTATAGCTTAGGGCCGTACCAGGACGTCTCCGAGACTCCCAGTTCGGCGCAGAAAGCATGTATGTGGAACTTTCGGCAGAAGTGTTTGGAAAACAAGTTCTGCTGACATGAGTACCAAGGACGGGGTTCGCATCGTACGTTTGCATCGTACTCGATTGCGACTTCTTGCGTAATCCAGGTTCTATGACCTGCACATTGATGTCACTGCGTGGGACCTGACTGATGGTGTCCTTAGAAATAATAGCCATCCATTAGACATTCTGAGTCGTCATCCCACTGTGGTGGAGTTTCTTGTGAACTACAGGATGGGAATCGATCGCAAGTCGTTGGTAGGCCCTCTCCGATTTGCTTTTCTCACTATTTAAAACAAACTACTTTTCTGAGAGAGAAGAAAGAAGAGAGTAGGCCATTCCTTTTGAGACTGAACAGGCAAGAGCAGAATCGAGCGCCAAGTTCCTAGCTTTGAATGGCCCATCAGAGCACTGATAACTAGGAAAAGGCTGAAAAAGAGAAGGCGAGTTACTTACAAGAAAACTATCATGCAGAGTGCTGGCACTATTATGCGAGTAGAGTTACTGCACCGGCTGAAAAGGAGTGTTCCCATCAGTTCTTGGATCCGCCGCATAAGGACCGTCAGATACTGCTTCCGAAAGCACGGTAGGAAAAGCCTATCGATCCCTGACTCAAGCATTGCATCTTACGGCACTTTCTGCTGTGACAGGCTCGTTATCCTCAGCTAGATAGCTAGACATATCGTAGTCAATCAATGCGTTCCCGAGTGCACCTGGCATTTGAATGTTGAAGTGATGACTCATGAATGGTTACAGGCAGATCATACTCGGGCTTTTCAAAGCGAACTAAAATTACTGTGTACAGTGCTGCTCAACAGTGTATGAAAGCTGGGACAGCTGTCGTTCCAGACCGTGATATTCAAACTCAAGTTGAATACGTGTCGCAAAGCAAACAGTCGGTTTGTAGTCAATTCCTCAAGAGCGGGGCTCAGAACAGAGCGGAGATTTTGCACTGCACTGATGAGATATCCGTCCCGCTATGATCTGTTCCTTGAATCTTTTCCATTTTGTGTTATTAGCCTACCATATAAAGATAAGAGAGATAAAGAAAAACCGTACGTTAAACCACAAGTTCTGCTATATTAGCAGTGGGATCCCATCGCTAATCACGTTTAACCTTTGCTAAATAAGTTCTGCACTGACGTGAGCTCTTGAGAGATTCGCGCAATGCAGTCTCTATCGCAGTAGGTGATCAAACATTGTGATCTTGATAGCAAAATGAGCAGAAGAGAAAGGACTTCAAAATGAACTCATGATGAGCTCAGGAGAAATATGGAAGACTTCAAAATTATCAACTGAATCCTTGATCACTAAGAATCATAGAAATAAAATATTTTAAATATTTGAATTTTGAAATGTTCTACTACCCAGCATATTTTGTTATAATCACTTATCCTCGCGTTACCATGACCCTGCAATTACACAGCGAGCTCTTTTGAGACAGGGAGCTCTACTGGGGCCTTGGTCTCCCGCACTCTGACTGAGAGAAGAAAAAAGTTACAGTGAAAAAAGTCCGCCGAGTGCAAAGTGAGAACTTTTATACCTTTACTTGTGGTTTAAACGTGCTCTAGAGAAGGGCTATCGCTTAGGGACTAATCGCACATAGTTTTTCACTATTAGTTTATCACTTGTTTATCAGTTTTTTCTCTGAATCTAAAGTTTGGAATAGAAAGGTTTTCCACTCCACACACTTGCTGCTGTGGAGTGGAAAATGTAGATGTTGTAGTAGTAGATGTTGTGACCGGAACCATGGTGTAGTATGTGACTGAATAGAAAGTTTTCACTATTTTACTTTTACTTTCACAGAAGACAACAGTAATATAACATGTGTATAACATAGAAAAAAAACTGCTTTTCGAAATAAATAACTTTTGTATCTAACTTTTACTTAAAAAAATGTCAATAGATAATGTGACACATGTCAACATAAAAACAAAACAACTCCTAAATAACTTTAAGAGGGTACCCAAGAGGACACTCTAACAAGCAGTTAATGGGAATCCAATAAACTGATATGTGCGAAAAAAGAACTAAGGTGTATTGTTATTCTTCTTGACACAGATACCACGGCCAGTGTAACCTGAAGGAGAGAGAGGTTACGAGTTCGTCGATAATGAAAAAACAGGGTTAAAGTTTCACTGGAAGTTGGACTAAGTGGTTAGGAGAAGACTGGGACCAGATCATCCGGAGGATGTGGAAAGTCCCTTGAAAGATGATAGGTAATTCGCGTGGTTAAGATCCGAGTGAGAGTTCCGGCCAAGTAGCATGACTTCCGCAGTATGTGTTTCTAATATGTCGGGGTATGGTAAAGCGATTGCAATATGTGAGTTAATCAGAATATGCCAAAGAGGTATTGCGAGATTCGGGTAAAAAGCTTGTGAAAAATAACCATGTGCTTTAGGGGAGTCTTTCATTCGAAACCAAACGGGACTAGTAATTATAATTTCTCAGAATGGAGAACATTTTATTGAAATAAAAGATTACGCTTGAAATGTTTTTTTGGTGTCAGGCAGCCATATTTCTCAATCACGAGATCAAAATTGGGGATAAATGGTATATCTTATGAGGCATTTTGACGAGACATTTTGATTTACATGCTTGAGTGCTATGATCGAACATACAGAAATAAGCTTATGCCTTAGTTGCGAATGCCACGTCAGACCATCGGTCTGATAACGTCTTGTATACCCGGACCATATTCCTCTACTTAGTGATCTCTATATATTTAGCGGTACAGTAGCTTTAATATTAGTCACTCCAAAAGAAATTCCTTGTTCTCATCATTTCATCATAATGTATAGTTCAGAGGTGCTGTATCGACAATATTATAACGAGCGCATTTTTCTTTTCTGGTTCCGCCTTCTGGTGATCTCTGTTAGTCCCGACTAAACTGAGTTAGAGTGGAGGAGTTTACTGTTTACTGTTGATCAGATGATTTCCTTACCTGTATCCCACACCGTAGCCCTACCAGCCTAAAGCGGCCGGTCGTTTTCCTTGCATAATGAAGGTCATGATGAGACAAGTTCGTATTTCAGAAGACCGGATAGGAGATTCACCTGGTTTAAATGATTAGTTTCCTGATTCGGAATTTCCTTTGGAGTCTCTTCACAGTGGACTAGAGAGTAGAGGAGAAAAGAAGCTATATAAGAACATAACTCTTATACCTTGTAGTTTCGAGGTTCGATCTAGATCGAATACCCCGTAGTTTCGAGGTTCGATCCAAATCGATCTACGGTAGTTTTGTGCTCAAGTCGACTACCTGACATCACACGATACCAGATGCGGACTATGTAAAACACTGTAGGTGGACTCTGGACTCTGGAGCTGTACATGCAAAATATGCTTATCCACAACCCACGTGACCATCGAGGCGCGGAGTTCGTGCCAGCCGTGTTCCCTTTCGGCTCTGGGACGAGCTGTGCCCCTAACGATAACGAAGATGCTTGATCGCTGCTTTTGAATCTCGATCACAGTTGGTCGGTGAATGGCCTTCACCAGCTTTACCGATCAATCTCTGAGCTCTTTCTTACGTCCTGGAATGGAGCACAACTAGTACTCCGCATTGGTACCTTCTACAGTTTCCTTCCTCCGCTGGTTCTCCTACCCTATACTGGGGTTCAATCTGGACATTTGCCCCGGTTCTATATACCCGCGTCTTTAGTTTACTGACGTCGAATTGACGGGCACGAACACATTGAGGTTCTATAGAATCTATACCAGTAGTGGATTCAATGCTAGTAGGACCGAGATTTACAGCGGACTTTATACCACGACAGATGATGCCTAGAACGTGACCTCTTCTGGAGGCCTGGCACGAGCTATATCTGCGAAATCACTCATAGATGACATCCAGTCGCCATGTTCCTCAAAAACCCTGCCAAGAGATACCGCCCTATTACCGTTCTGACCTGAAGCCTCGCGGCGTTCTTCAGTGTTCCACGACGGCAAAGAGACAGCTCGAAAGTGTTGTGTGACGTGCAATACCGATGTACAACGCCCCTCTGGCCAAAGGTGACTTGATTCTTGAATACTTCATCTAGGTGCCTGTTTCAAGCAAACAAATGCGCCTGTTGATGACATGCAAAGCAAAGTGCGAAGATCGGGAACCAGTAGTCTATATTTCGGTTTTCACGAACACACTGAACATGAAAGTTGAATAAACGACTCAGATGACAGTTAGTGAACGGTATAGCGGAAGGACAGCAATTTTCACAAATATTTTCTTCTCGTCATCAACTTTCTTGCAAACACTGCTAGACAACTTTGGACTTGAGACGCTGATCCTAGAGAGCTGACAGTAAGCTCCAGATCTGAATGTGCGGGCGTGAGATGAGATTCTCCATCTGCAGATCCTCTCAACTTCAAATGTGTTACATTCTGCAGGTATACTACGAAGAAGATTCTCATGCATGCGCAAGAAAGCCAGCGTTTCAGCTTCGACTGGACGTTCCCTGCAAGTGCCAGCGTTTGTTCCACATTCCACCTGCAAATTAAATTATCCGTATACGAGTTGAATATGAAAGTTGAATATGGTCAGTGTGTTCGTGAAGCCGAAATATAGACTACTAGTTCCGGTCTTGGCGCTTTGCTTTGCATGTCGTCAGATCTGGTCTCCAAAATACAAGCTTCAATTCAATGTGTAGGTGAACTGTTATAACTACTTTCCTCGAAGCATGTTAGTTTACAGAAACAGGTATAAACTTTTGCGCAGATGGCAGATGAATGTGCTGTCAGTGACAATGTCATTCAGACATACGGAGACCGTTTATCAGGGTAGCCCAGCAGTTCGTCTACTCGATTATAATATAAGCAAATAAGCAGCAGTTCAATCGTTCTCCCTGTTCATCTACATGGAGGTCAGAGGTCCGTCTCACCGCTTTCCTGACTGAAAGGATTGAGCGTAGGCTATCGCGACCTACCCAAGACCCCACAGGGAGGCTGCAATAGATCAGCGCAATAGATACCCGCCCTGTTCAGACTCATCAGAGTATACACGTTAAAAGTTCGTTAGCATCAAAGCTTTCATCCCGCTGTTCTTCTTTGCATTCAATTTCCTTGTCCCCGATTTAGGAGCATGAGACCACGAGTTGGAAGTTGGAACCTTTACCAGTGAGGAACTCTTCTACCAGCTACTACTGTTCTCTCTACTCTTCTACGGTGAAAAAAAACTAATGACCCAACTCCACCTTCTGAGGGAAACAACAAGCTAGCCAAAGTTCCTCGAAGTTGATGTTGCATGCATATTATTCTCGTTTTGCTCCGTTCGTTTTCGGATGCAAATATGCTTTTTCCACTTACGGAGGTCTTTTCCGCCTGTAGAGCGCAACAGAACATTGCGGGGGGTGCCTGTAATGGGAGAAAAGGGCGATTTCAGTCAAAAATCCCAATTGCGAGATTCCGTCAGTGAAGTTCAGACGGTCCGTTCAGAGCATGCTTGTGTTGAAAGTTGAATCCACTGCAGACTGTAGATCCTTATCCAAGAAAAGGTGGGTTCCTTCTACCTATACGGGACAATCTGCGTCCTCGGATACCGTAGTGGATCCAGTGTGCCTGCAGAGTCAAATCATCGATTCAAATGTTGTCTCAGGCTAGTCAAGTTAAATGCGGAATGAATGAACTTGTTGTCGGTCTCTGGGCCCTGAGTCTGGGGTATCAGCGGACAACTTCGCATCTCCAGACTCCAGACTCAGTTATTCGTGGATAGGTAATCAACGATTCATGATTGCCCTATCCGTCTTCTCGCAGTGAAGACAAGATATGGTAGCTTGTCTGTTCAGAGTCCAGACTGACTGTCCTCGCCACGTAACTCATTACTCCTCATTATGGAAGTGGAAAACAGTGATCAGAACATGTCCACGAAGCTGCGTTCAATTCCAGACAACTCCTCAGTCACTCCTGGATGGAATTTGTGTAGCTCTAGAAAGTATAAATTATTTCGTTAGGTTTGTTTAGACATTTTTTCGTGATACAATTTACTGTAACGGATATCGTAATCCACACAAAGGAAAGCTTTTTACTTTCGTTTTGTTGTTGATGAGTTGAATGATAAGAAAAGGAGAGAGAATTGATGCAAGAGAGAACAAGTATGTCTAAGCTAATTGTTTACTGAATAATGAGGTAGGAGGTCCATAGGCCAGGTATTTATACTTTGGTACAAAAGGCAGGAGTCCAAATATCCTGAACTAGTTGTTGTACTGAAGTTCACACTTAGACACCTTAATTTCAACATTCACATTCAGCGACTAATTGTTGTAGACTAGAATTTCAAATTTTCATTATATTTAGATTTTAATATAAATTTTAATATTTGTAAATTATAAAAGAAAATGAACAGAAATGGAAGCATTCTATGATGGTAGTACACAATTCTGTCGACGGTCCGTCAGTGGGTTGACCGTTCGTCGATGAAAGACAGACCATCGAGTAATGCGTCGTTGATCAATCGTCAGCAAAGGTGGTCCGCGGGCTGACCGCGGAGACACTTGCTGATGAACGTCCTCCTGCATTCGCTGTCTGTTGACAGACAATCCTCTGTGAACCACAAATCGTCAGCGGTCCGTGATGCAGAATCCATCGACGAAGACCATCCGCCAACTGATCACCGGATCACTCGCTTGCGATTGTCTGCCGGCGCTTACATCAGTTGGGCAGACGATCGCCGATGACCGAGAATGCATCGGCAATCCGTCATGTAGAATCTTCTGCTGGATCGCCGGATCACTCGCTTGTGATCGTCCGTCGACGTTCGTCATCAACTAACAGACAATCACCGGCAAACGACAATCCACCGACGGTCGATCACGCAGAATACGCCTGCGAAGATCATCTCCTAGCAGCTTGCTGATTTAATCCCCGATGAACATCCACCGGTGCTCGTCATCTGCTGGCAGACGTCCGTCGGTGAAAGACTCTCCAACATCAAATGTTGATCCTTAGATGTTTCAATCCCATCACCTGCCGGACTTATTCCAGTTTGGTTGTCCGGTGTTGTTCGTGAACTTGTGTCAGTAACCTTGAAACAAACATCGTCATCAGTCTCAACTCCCATGGTAATCTGTTCATTCTCCTCCTTTTTGTCACTCTTCAGTTCACATGCTATTGTCGTCTCGAGAGGAAGGTCGGACGAAGAAGAAACCGTCTTCATCTCCATCTTGTGAACTACCATTGCAACTTCGACAAAAATCCTTGTTGTCTATGAATGAAGACTTGTCTCGACAAGAGGTGTTTGAATATCATGTTGAGTGAATGCAAGAACGGTTGGAGGAGGAATAGATGCACTTGAAATCTCTACACTCTTGGTGGAAACAATGTTAGGAGTAGGAATAGCCGTATAAATCCTAGTCACAATGGAGGGGCTTGGAGTTGGATTTGGATATGGATTAGGAGGGTCAACCTTCTTCTCACGGCTTGATCTTTTCTCTTCACTTCTCTCTTGGACTTCCTTTTCTGAAATGAAGATGCGGTTAGTTCACGAAGCAGTAGCTCAGATAAATCTCCTCGAAACATGACCTTACGAGCATGAAGCTCACACCACGCTTTGTACTTCTCTTTAGACGACACGTCCTTCGTTTTGCTCAAGTCAACAGTTGGACGTCAACAATAATTTCTTCTCGTTCCAGTCCTACATAGAACAAAAAGTTCTACCGAACTTCTATCTTGTGTGGAAATCTCAAATTCTTACACTGACCTTTTCATGTCTCCCAATTCACCTTTAAGAAATCATCAACACACTTTCTCTTGATGTTATAATTTCCAGCCAATCACTACTTATCATCGTAAATGGAAATAAAGACCTCAAGTCATTCATGTCAAAATCAATGGTTGCAACTATCCATGCTGGAAGCTTTCTGACGGATTCATCCTCCTCCTCTCACCAATTGGTACTAGATACTCCACTTTCTTGTCAACAATTTCTTTTTCTCTGTTATCTTCTTTTCCATTGTCTTTGATCTCTTCAGTTAGCACTTATCTCCCAAATTTTCCCATCGTCTCACTCGTTGTCGTGATGTGAATGATTTCACATGGTAAATAATTCACCTGTTTGTCAAAAGTTAGACCCTTTGAGTGAAGTTAAGACCTCAGAGAAGTGGATTTTGGAAGAAGTGAGCATTCAAGAATCTGAAAACACCACAGGTAGGTCTCTAGATGTGATCATTTTCTAGTATGTTAAAAGTTACAAATAGATATGCAGGCGAAAAGTTATTTGGAGTTCTTTTGTAATATTTACGATACCAGAAATGTATCATAAATCTGAGTGAGTTCAAAAATTATGTTTTAGATTTTTATCATGTAGATTGTAGTGTGTAGTATATGTTTGCATCTTGAAACATACAAAATGATCACATCTAGAGATAGTTATGATAGTTCATGTTAGTGAAGGAGAAATGAAATGTACCGCTTTGCTAGCATATAAGCTTAGAAACTGATCTCTAGAACCAGTTGTGAGATTGACTTCCATTGGTAGCTGAGTAAATTTGTAGGGAGGAGGTCTCAAGATCAAATCTCCTTAGACTCACAATCGGCTTGGAGTAGGCTGGCTCCTTCTGGAGAATATGTGGGGCACCAAGTTGCCTAGGAGCGGGACACTAGATGTCTCTTAAACGTATCATGAATGCAAGACGCTTTTGTCTACCTCTGCACTAGTGTAGTCACCTGGTGCGGATGCTAGAAAAAGATTACCATTGGATTTCAAAATGGACCTTATGCTAGAGGACTAACTCCCAAGTCTGTCTATCCCTTCACTAATGCAATCACCTGGTGTGGATGTTAGAAGGAGGTTACCACCGGATTTCAAAATGGACTCTATGCTAGAGGACTAACTCCCCTTCGAGATGTCAGGATAATTAGTACGAATTTAGTGAGGCCCGCTAAGTCTTGGAGTAGCGAGATGGCATCAAAGATACTCCAAGTTGATACAAATTCTTTTGTAGAGAGATAGGTTCAAAGATACTCCAAGTCGGTATAAATTCTTTTGTACAGAGATTGCATCAAAGATACTCCAAGTCGGTATAAATTCTTTTGTACAGAGATTGCATCAAAGATACTCCAAGTCGGTACAAACTCTTTTGTAGAAAAATATAGATCTCGTCATGTGATTTACTTGGGTCGAAAATTCAAGTCGAACTGATACATGAGATGACACTGGTCGAATGATGAGACTGAATGAGTTGTTGAGAGAGTTTGATCAGAGATATCAATAGTTCTCAACGCTTGAGTGCATAACTTCAAGTGTTAGAAGGACAGCTTTTTCTACAGACTATCGATGATACTACGACAGATCGGTTATGTTTTAAGTTGGCTGATCGATCGGCTGAAGAAGGTGTCACTACTGACTGAGGAAGAGTCGAGGTTCCTGTGAAACTTTTTAGTATTCTAGACTAGCTGATAAGCTATCTAAGATAACAAAAATCATGAGAAAAGATGATCTAAAGAGAGAGATATAATTATTCAAAGTCGATAGGGTTTATTCAAGAGAGTTTAGCAATTCTACTGTCTGGAAAATTGTACAGTCATTGTCAGATTTTTTGTCATTTTTATTTTCATGTGAAAATTTTTGATATTTTAACTTGTCTGATAAGCTATTAGAGGAAACAAAAATCATGAGAAGATGAGGTCTGTAGAGAGAGAGAGAATTTTTTTAAATGGAGAGTGAAGTAAATGTCACAACAAAGAAATACTGCTGAAGTGCTGCTAAGTAGCCTCTAACATCATAAATGCTAAGTATCTTCATACTAAGTTATCTCTATTACTACTGCTCTCGGAAAACTCTGACGAAGAAGACTCTTCTTCCGCTGAAGTACAAGGTTCAACTTCTTCTTAAGTGTTTCACTAAAGAACAACTTCCACCAAAATGAACTTCGTCGAAAAACTTCTTCGTAGTAAACTAACCTCGTAGGTGCTGATCTATTCTCAAAATTTGTCTCAAAGATGTAGAACTGTTTATTCGAGACTTCAAAAGGAGTTGCATCGAAAACAACGTGAGAAGGAAGGAAGAATGGGTGTTATTACTGCTAGAGTTTTTAGAAGATTTTGCTTTTACGTGGTATGAAGACCGAGTGAAGAATAAGACACCTGGTGCAGTTGAGGACATATAAGAGACGTTGAGTAACGCACTCATCAAGGAGTTTCTTCCAGAAGAGAGTTATGAGAAGCTCATGGTGGAGCTTACTCATTTGAAGCAACGGGACGACGAGAAAGTTCGGCAGTATGCCGAAAAGGTGGAGAAGTTGGAGCAACGGTTTCGGATGATTCTACGAAAGAGTGGAGACAACGTGGAGCTAACGATGGCGGGGATTGGAGTAGTGCTGACCAAGAACTTGGTGGGAGGATTGAGACCTTCAATTCGAACCCAAGTGAGGTACGAGAAGTCAACAACCAAAGCGGTGGTCATCAAGATCGTGACAAATATGGAAGAGAGTTTGGATGAAAAGGATATCATCCAACCTCATCATGCCGCTCTGGTGTCGACTCCGACTCTTGGTTTAACCACAACGATAGCATCTGCACCATCACAATTGGTGATCGCTTCAACGTCAGCTCTTACTCCAACGATGGTACCAAGACCATTTGTTCCTACAACGATGTCTACTGCCACCTCTGATTTTCATGTTGAGTTGAAGAGCATCACCGATACTCTTGCGGATCTCAAGATAAACGTGATGCAGTTACAAGAATGGAGGAACAAAGATGGAGGAGGAGGTCAAAGAGGTTATGACAACAATCCCAACCGAGGAAATCAAGATAACTTTGGAGGTAACCAAGGTAACTTTGGAGGAATCACATGCTAGATTTGTGGAGGTTCTCATTTCCAACGAAACTGTTCTAACAACGGAGCAAGGGGTGCCGAAGCTGTCAGAATGAATGTTGGTGGAGCAAATCCATCACAAGCACGAGACAAGAGAGTGACTACTATCGATGTAGTGCGAGATCTCATCTATGAGAAGGGAGAGAGCTCGAACTCATCTCATGCACCGATGGAGCTTTTAGCTCAAGAAAGAAAACGAACTCGATTTCTGATGAACCAGTTTTCATGGAGGAGTCACCAAGTAGAAGTACTCGTTTGAGTACTGTTTCAAGTGCACCAAGGGAACCAAGAAGAAACTTGGGGATGGCGGATTTCGCCATTTCATCTTCTCAAGCGAGATATGATGTGGTTGAAGATGTGGGTGCTCAGAAAGCCAACATCACGATTGGGCAACTGATTGCACTCAACCCTAGTTTACGAAGGGAACTCAGAGGAGGACTGAGTTCTAAGAGAAGCAAGAAGAAGAAACCCAAGAGTAAGACATCAAAATCTGTGAGAGTTGGTGTGGTGGATGTGCATGCTTCAGAGGTATGCACTAGGACTTCAAAGATTGAAGTCTGATTGAATGATCACTATGTCTCTGACGTATTGGTGGATGGAGGGTCGGCTATAAATTCCATATCGGAGAGGTTGATGAGGAAGTTGGAGATGGAACTGTAAACCCTCCACAATCTCATCGATCAACTACCCCCCCCCCCCCCGATCTCTCAACCTCCACGATCACCACCGATGAATCTGCAAATGTCGGGCCTGTCTCTCACTCAAGGGTCACCTCTGATGGCTTTGATGGAAGCACACCATGAATCTTGAAGAGAAAAATGCTAAGTTCACTCATTCATACACCCACAAACTTATCAACTAAAAATCTCCTTAAACACATCAACTAAAATCCTCCATTCTAACGACGTCTCTCAAGTTCTCACATGCTAAAAATATTCCACACTCTCTATATTACTCAAGTTGTCATTACGACAATGTGAAAACAAGGATGAGGAGCTCTTCTCTACTCCTCTATTTATACATTCTAGGTTTTTACTTTGGTATCCTCCGGTAACTCAGCTGTAACTACTTTTATCGAGTTTTACTAAGATATTACTTAAGATAAAAGCATTAATCACATGGGCTTCTTACCTTTTCACATGGGCTTATTCCTTCAAAGTCAACAACTTCTAGAAGGATTCTGGAATATTCTCAAGGAATCTCGAATTTCCACCCCCCCCCCTCTACACTAGAACCCACTAAAAAGGAAACATGTGGAATCTCTTCTTGTTTTTAATGCCCACAAAGTCCACAACTTTAATCCAACCACTCATATCAAGTCCAAAAGGAGATAAGGGGTACTTTCCACCTCCTTTCTACCTTTTAGACAAGATGACAAGATAGTAGTGCTCACTCTTTAGGAAATATCTGAATTCTGCCAAAAGTACAGCTAAGTTTAACCATAACTAACTTTTAGCTAGTCATGACTAACTTGATATCTCCTTAAAGTACTTTGGCAGCAAATAAACATTCTCAACACTTAGTTATAACTAAATACCTTACTAATAGACAAACTTCCTATGTGTAACATAGGTCGTTACATCTTACCTCCGGACTAAATTTTCGCTCCGTCCTCGGAGTGAAGAGAGAACTTTCGTCGATGAAACAGCTTCAACTTGTCATGGTTGACCCGATCGAATCTCCTTCCTCCCAACTCCTGAAGGTCATATGTGAAGTTGCTCCACACCTTATCTACAACAAAAGGACCAAAATATCTAGGAAGAAACTTCTTCCTAGCCCTCTTGAATCTGATAGCATCATACAACATTACCCAATCTCCGACTTGAAATGATTTTACCTCTCTCTTGCCCAATCGTTTGTCGTAACTCTTCTTTTGATACGCCTGAGCTCGTTCCATCTGGATCATTGCTACCGCTCGAGTCTCTTCCAACTCCATGAGTTGCTCTCTTCTTGATCTGACCACGTCTTCTCTCCTCGACCTCTTCAACTTTCGTTGAATAGTTTGAAAAGTATCCAATTCGAATTGGATCGGCAACTTGGACTCCACTCCATAAACCAGTCGAAATGGAGAGTACCCAGTAGAAGTCTTTGTTGTCGTTCGGTACTCCCATAAGATGGCATGTAGCCTCTTATCTCAAGTATGTTTCGCAGTCTCAACACCAGCATCTTTGACGAGCATCATACAAAGTGTAAGATTGGTCTTCTCCGCAAGACCATTAGCATTTGGTTTGTATGAGGTCGTTACTCGTGGCTTGATAGAAAAGTGTTGTAGCATAGCAGTAGTCATGCTCCCTACAAACTCTCCTCCTCTATCCGAGACCAACTCTAACGGACATCCAAATCTTGTGATGATCCTCTTCCATAAGAATCTACCGACTTCTGTTTCATTGGTCTCTCTCAAAGGTCTAGCCTCTACCCACTTGGTACAATAGTCAGTGGCGACTACAATGTATCTATCGCCTCGAGGTGTCTTATTAAGAGGACCTACAAAGTCAATACCCCACTTCTCAAATGGTCCTAACACGAGAATTGATCTTAACGGAGGTGTTCTAGTAGACTTCAGAGTAAATGCTTGACATACGTCGCAAGTTTTGCAATAGTCTAAACACTCTTTGAAAATCCCTCTCCAGTGGTAACTTGCATCCAAAATCTTGAAGGCTGTTATCTTACCAGCAAAGTGACCTCCGCAAATAGTTCCGTCGTGAAATTCGTGCATTAGCTTGAATGCCTCCTTCTGACCAACGCTCTCCTTAGTAACCCATTTGCTCCTTGATGAAATAGAATTCCTTCCACCATGGTGTAAGGTTTGCATCTCTTGATCAACGCGTTACGTTCTCAGGTATGCATACCTTCTGGAAAAGAGCCATCTGCAAAGAAACTCCAGATTTCCTTGTACTCGTCCGGTATCTCCTCAATGCTTGTGATATTCATCAGATGTTCGTCTGGAAATGAATCATCAAACGGTTCTTCTCCCTCGTCATCATAAGCCTTCGACAAAAGATCAGCATTCGCATGTTTTTTCCCTGATCTATCTTCTATCACGTAATCGTATTCTGTTAGAAGGATCTTCCAACGAGCAATACGACCTTCGGCATTAAGCTTATTAAAGATATACTTTAAAGCCTTGTGATCTGTGACTATGGAAAATTTCCCTCCTAGCAAGTAATGTCGGAATTCTTCAATCCAAAGATCACCGCTAATCCTTCTCGTTCAGTCACGGAGTAATTCTTCTCCGCTGGCACCATCTGCCTACTAGCATAAGCTATAGGATGATCATGCCCATCTTCATCTAACTGACTTAATGTACATCCGATAGCTACATTGGAGGCATCCGTATACAGAATAAATGCTTTACTCCACTCAGGTTTAGCAAGTATAGGAGCTGTCACCAATGTCTTTTTCAGCTCCTCAAATGCTTCCTTTGCCTTCTGATCATGCACTATCAAGTCAAACTCAACTCCCTTCTTCATGTACATAGTCAAAGCTATTGCTTTGTTTGAGAAGGACAAGACAAACCTACGATAATATCCAACCATCCCAAGAAACTGTCTCAACTTTGTCAAGTTGATTGGAAATGGAAGATCCACAATCTTCTTCACCTTCTCAGGATCTACCGCAATCCCCTTCTTGGAATTGATGTGTCCTAACAGCAGACCTTCTTCGCAGCCAAAGATGCACTTTTCTGGATTCAGAGAAGCGTTAGCTTGCTCCAACCGCTACAGAACTTTGATCACATGATCAAAGTGATCCTCCTTTCTTCCGTACACACAGAAATCATCAATGAAATCACGAACAAACTTTCCTATGAATGGTTCGAACACCTTGTTCATGAACCTCTGAAACGTGGCCGGAGCATTACACAGTCCGAATGACATCACTCGAAATGCAAATGTTCTCCAAGGAGTAGTGAAAGTAGTCAACTGCTGGTACTCCTGTGCTATCTTGATCTGGTTGTATCCACTATAACCATCACCAAAGCTGTACCACTCATGACCAGTGTAAGATGGGCTCTAGAGTGAACTCAAAACTCGAATGCCCGTGGTGGTGCATTCGCAGTCTTTATATAGTGAGAGGAATAGTACATGATAAGCTTCTGGCCAATGCTCATCTCTCACGCAGATCGCTGATGTGGCTTACATGCAGCCTTCGATCTAGAACAACATCTAGAGGGTTCAGAATGAGCCACGTAAGAGGCTCGTTGGAAAGTTCTAGAAGCTTCCCGGCTGGAAAGTTCTAGAAATGTCTTTCTAGAAACTTCCTTCTGGGAGCTTCCCGGCTGGAAAGTTCTAAAAACTTCCTTCTAGAAGTTTCTCGGTAGACTTTTGGTGCACTCGTCTATTGGTAGAAGTACTATTTGCTGCATGTATTCTCCGACTAACTTAGCCGTAACTAATTCTTATACCAAAGACTTCTACCAAACTAATTTTCCCTCTAGTTGATAAGTAGACTCTTCTTATTACAAACCTCTCTCCTTTTAAGAAGCAACGTCCTCGTTGCTCAACTGCTGTTCGAAAGCTTGCACTATGAGTGGGGCGTGTGCAAGATTGGTTGCAGGTTCCCATGTTGCTTCATGTAATGGATAGCCTTTCCATTTGATCACATAATCTACCCGTTGATGACGAGTCTCACGAACACGTTTCTTTAAGATGCGTTCCACTTCAAACTCTTCCTCGCCATCGATAATTTGAGGAAGCGATCGCGACTCTTGCGAATGACCAAATTGAGGAGGTCGTGGTGTATATCGTCGTAATAAAGACACATGAAAAACCGGATGAATCTTCATGTGAGGTGGAAGTTCGAGTTGATATGCCACTGCTCCAACTCTACGGACAATAGAGAAAGGCCCGATGAAGCGAGGGTTGAATTTACGACTGCCGATCAGAGTAAGGTTGGTTGTGGATAACCAAACTTGATCACCAATCGTGAACTCTTCATGCCGACGGTGTCCATCAGCATATTGCTTTTGTCGATTCTGAGCAACTTGTAGTTTCACCTTAGCTTTTTCCACTCCTTGTTGAATTCGTGCAACGAATTCATTGACAGCATCTACTTTGATGTTGACTGACGACGTCGTGCCAAATCGTGTCAAACTTGCTGGTGTGAGAGGGTGTTCGCCGTACATGAGATAAAAAGGCATTTCACGGGTAGATGCATTGAGGGAGTTGTTGTAGGCAAATTCTACCAAAGGGAGTAAGGTGTCCCACTTCGCTTGCTCCTCCAGAGTAAAGGCTCGTAACATGTCTTCAATGGTGTGATTGGCTCTTTCAGTTTGTCCATCAATTTGTGGGTGATAAGCAGTAGACATGGCAAGTTTGGTCTTGAACAGACCAAATAAGGTTCTCCAAAACATGCTCGTAAATTGAGGACCTCAAAAGGTGCTTATCTGTTATAAGCACCCACGATAGACCGTGCTGAGCAAAAATGGTGTTCAAATATAACTGAGCAAGTTGCGGTGCTGAGACGTCTTTCGTGGTCGATCGAAGATGGATCATCTTGCTGAGCTTATCGACGAAGACGACTATGGAGTCAAAACCTGAGCTCGTCATGAGAAGTTCACACACTAAGTCCATACTAACATGTTCCCAACGTTTGGAAGGGATCGAGAGGGGTTGAAGGAGACCGGAGGGTGCTTGATTTGTAGCCTTATTTTGTTGACACATTGCACAACTCCGAGTGTATACTGCAACATCCTCTGCCATCTTGGGCCAATAGAACACTCGTTGGACTGCTTCCAATGTCTTTTCTGCCCTCATGTGTCCTGCAATGGCTGAATCGTGACATTCAGTTAGTATGGTGGTACGTAGTTCTGGATCATCTGGGATCCATAACTTCTCTTCATGGAATACCAAACCATGGTTGCAGGTGATGATTTTTGAAGGTTTTGCTGCGACAGTCTATGCATCCGATTTTGTACCCTCGATCAATTTTGTCCAGAAGTCAGAATTCACCTTGACTTCAGAGACTATGTTATGCACCATCGGCATGCGGGTTAATGCATCCGCAATTTGCTTCTTGCCCTCAACGTACGTGATGGTCATGTTGAATCGCTGCCTCCATTCTGCCCAACGGATTTGTCTCTTTGAGAGATCCTTCTGCGTCTCCAAATAGACTAAAGGTTTGTGGTCTGTCTCGACCACAAAAGCCTTCTCCCCTAGATAGTGCTTCCAATGCTTAGTAGCGAGGACTATCGTCAATTCTTCTCTCTCGGTGGTATGATAGTTCTGTTCTGCTGGTAACAACTTCCGAGAGAAGTATGCAATTGGATGCCAACCATCCTTCCATTCTTGCTGCAACACCGCCCCTACTACCGTGCCTGATGCGTCCGTTGCTAACTTGATAGGTTTCTTCGGGTCGTACCACTTGAGGATCGGAGCGTGTAGTAGTGCGGTCTTCAGTGCTTGAAACCTACTTCTTGCGCTGTTCCCCACATCCATTTCTTTCCTTTGCCTAACAGGGCAGTTAGTGGTTGTGCGAGCTTGGCAAAATGCTTAACAAATCTACGATAAAATCCTATCAATCCCAGGAAGCTCTTAAGTTGAGTCTGATCTTCTGGAGCCTTCCATTGTTGGATGACAGCTATTTTATCTGCCATTACTTGTATGTCTTCTGCACTCACTCTGTGTCCTAAGTAGTCCACCTCCGTCTTGCCAAATTCGCATTTTGAAATTTTGGCGTACAATTTATTTTGGCGGAGTACTTGGAGAACCTCTCTCAAATGGTGCACATGTTCCTTCATAGTTTTGCTATAGACTAGGATGTCGTCAAGAAATACAACGACTGATCTGTCTAAATACGGACGAAATATGTCATTCATCAGGTCCATGAAGGTGGCTGGTGCATTTGTGAGACCAAATGGCATTACTAAGTATTCGAAGTGCCCATACCTTGTTCGAAAGGCAGTCTTCTCCACATCTTCGTCAGCGATTCGAATCTGGTTATACCCGCTCCGTAAATCTAGCTTCGTGAAGTACTTTGCTCCTTCGAGTTGGTCGAACAAGTCATCCATCCGAGGTAGTGGATACTTGTTCTTCACCGTTTGTTGATTGAGTGCTCGGTAATCGATGCACATCCGTAGGCTTTATTTTTTTTCTTCACAAAAAAGACTGGAGCTCCATATGGTGACACGCTGGGCTCGATGAACCTTTTTTGCAACATCTCCTCGATTTGGGCCTTGCACTCCTCCAATTCATGTGGTGCGAGTCTGTATGGGGCCTTACAAGGAGGGGTGCTCCCTGGAATCACCTCGATTTTATGATCAATCCTTCGTTTTGGTGGTAACCCTGAAGGAAGATCATCGGGAAAGACATCCCCATATTCTGCTATCACCTCTGTCAAGCTTTCTGGAAACTGCCCGTCGAGCTGTGCACTCGAGACTTCTCTTATTAAACCCAGAAAACAGACATCGCTATTACGTATAGCACTCGTACCTATTACATACAAAGGCAAGTTCTGTCTTCGAGATCTCACTCTATCTCTGAAGATTTTCCACTGTTTAGTTTTCACCACTTTTCTTCGCCAATCCACTTCGGGATTATACTGCTCCATCCACGGCATACCCAATATGACATCATAACGGGCTAATTTGATCACTCGCCACTCAATATCTTCACGGTATTCGCCTAACGTAAGTTCTATCTTTCGAGGTAAAGATTCAATCTTCTCAGTTTGTCCATTGGGCAGTTCCACCTCTTCACTCTCATCACTTTCTAACTCCATTCCCAACTTCATAGCAGTCGATCGAGACAAAAAGTTCTCTGTTGCACCAGGATCGATTAGTACTCTCACATGGGTCCCTTCCAAGACTCCATCCGTGACAATCAACTACGCATTACTTTTTGTCAATCTCCTTCTCCTTCTCCTTCCCTCGCCTTTCTTCTCCCTCCTTGCACCAGTAAGGCCGCGAGGTGCATTTACTGGTGTTCTTCGTTTCCCAATCTTGACTCGACTTCTTCATTTCCTTCCGCCTCGTTCAGATGATTCAGAGGTCGACGATATGGAGGTCTTAGATCTCTAGGAAAACGACTTCGGCAATTTACAGCTATGTGGCCGGATCGTCCACAACTGTAACATCGACGTTGCTCGAATTGAGGTGTAGCATTCTTGACACCTTCTCCTCTAGGAGCTCCTTGACGTCTTTCTTCTGGCCGCCCTCGACGATCTCCACCTTGAAACTGTCGTGGCTAATAACGGATGTTGCCTAGCTCCATAGGTGTCGGACCGTTTGCATACGGAATTTCAGAGCGATTCTGATGATTTGGTGAGATCATCACTTCTCCTCCTAATGCTCCAGCAATTCTCTGAGCGCAAGCGATGGCCTAAAAAACCGTGAGTGGATTTTGCACCATCACTTCTTGTCGGATTCTTTCCTTCAACCCCCTCTTGAAATTATCAAGAGCCTCAGCCGGACTCATATCAGTGATTGCAACCTGCAAGTCGAGGAAGGCTTCTACATACTCTTGAAGGCTTCCCTTCTGTTTCAATCCTCACATCCTCGTTCGAGCCATTTGCACAGAATCCACAGACTGAAAATTCTTCAACAGTCCTTCTTGCATTGCAATCCATGTGACTGTTCTCCCTTCCGCCAACACCGATCTCTCCCATGCATCATACCACGTGAGAGCTTTATCGTTCAAGTAGCCATATGCAAACACTCCCGCTACGTGATCCGTGATTTGCGTACTAAAAAGTCGCAAATATCAATTCATCCGAGAAATCCAATTCTCGACTACTCCCATGATTCGTTGACCTTTGTACGGTTCAATGTTACATGTCTTCTTCATTCGTAGTAACAAGGCACCTTCATCATCGACTGGAGCTCTGACGATTTGTGCCACGGGTTCTCTTGGTGCAGTTTGCTCTCCCACCACCGGTACTCCTTGAGATGATCCTCCTCTTCCAACGTCTGTCATACTCTGACCCTCGAGGTTCAGCATTTTGTTCTATAGTGCTTCAACCGTCATCTTCATCTCTCGAAATTCGGTTATCATGCCCTGCATCAGTTCCTGCATCACCAACCCTGGGTTTGGAGGTTGTGGCTCCATGATCGCTCTCTCTCTCTCTCCAACAACACGAAAGTTTCAAGCTTCTCCTAGTATAGAGTTATGACGGCCACTCGAAAACGTTCGTACACTACAGGTACTACAAAAGGGACAGGAGAATCGATTATCTCGCGGTAGAAATCCTCACCAAAATTTCTAATCACAAACTCTCTATGTAACGATTTTGGTCTGCAGACATAGCGGATCTCCACCCACGTGTTGAAAGGAACAGGAGCGGGTAGGTTTAGATCCATGCCACTAAATCAAGATGTAGATGGTCAAATCCCAACTGGCTGCATATGTCACTACTGGAAGAATCACCGGGACTGGCGAATTCATCACTTGACCCATGAAATCCTCACCGAAATGATAGACAAGGTACACTCGAAAATGCTCACGACGCAGATACATAAGCTTGATATGAAAAGGATTCAAGAATGATAACTCTGGAGTTGGAAATCTACCCCCATCCATCACATAGCTCTCTTGACCCTTTCGGTGCACTCAGAGTTCCAATTGCTAAGTATCTCGATCAAAGGTCCTTCTAAGAGGGGTAATCCGCTCTCTTAGAGTTCTTTGCTCTGATACCATTGTAAGATGGACTCTAGAGTGAACTCAAAACTCGAATGCTCGTGGTGGT
Organism: Asterella californica; assembly: GCA_036924285.1. Taxonomy (NCBI): domain Eukaryota; kingdom Viridiplantae; phylum Streptophyta; class Marchantiopsida; order Marchantiales; family Aytoniaceae; genus Asterella; species Asterella californica. Next base: position 5,325,360 of record JAYKYS010000013.1, read on the forward strand.
GCATTCGCAGCCTTTATATAGTGAGAGGAATAGTACATGATAAGCTTCTGGCCAATGCTCATCTCTCACGCGGATCGCTGATGTGGCTTACATGCAACCTTCGATCTAGAACAACATCTAGAGGGTTTAGAATGAGCCACGTAAGAGGCTCGTTGGAAAGTTCTAGAAGCTTCTTCCTAGAAACTTCCTTCTGGAAGCTTCCCGGCTGGAAAGTTCTAGAAACGTCTTTCTAGAAACTTCCTTCTGGAAGCTTCCCGGCTGGAAAGTTCTAGAAGCTTCTTTCTAAAAACTTCCTTCTAGAAGTTTCCCGGTAGACTTTTGGTGCACTCTCCTATTGGTAGAAGTACTATTTGCTGCATGTATTCTTCGGCTAACTTAGCCGTAACTAATTCTTATACCAAAGACTTCTACCAAACCAATTTTCCCTCTAGTTGATAAGTAGACTCTACTTATTACAACTAGCAACTTCCTCCAAAATCTCATCTATAAATGATAGAGGATAATAATCCTTCTTGGTAACTGCATTCAGCTTCTTATAGTCTATGCACACTCGCAGTTTACCATTCTTCTTCTTGACAATCACAATGGGTGAAACCCATTCTGAGTTCTCCACCTCGCCTCCCTCAACTTGTCTATCTCCTCCTTGACCATCATCGCTGTTGTAGGATTGACTCTTCTCTGCTTCTGTCGAACTGGTCTTGCGTTCTCCTCCAATTCGATTCGATGAGTCTCGAGAGTCACCTCCTTCAAATCCTTGTAGCTGAAAGTAAACACATGGATATATTTTCGAAATATATCTAGGAATCTACTTTTCTCCTCTTGAGTGACATTGATACCAAACTTGAGGGTAGAGAGTCTTCTCACAATCTTTGTCTCACTCAACACTTCTTTGTCAGGATCTTTCTCCACTGCTGGTCGAGGCAACAAGTCAATAGCACTAAGCTGATGTAATGATTCATCTCGACCAAATCCTTCGTCCTCAGACGAGGATTCTTGATCGTAAGAATCTCCGGTATCTACTTCTGAGACACTCTGATCGTCCTCCGTATCAGATTCCTAGTAGTCACTAGTGGGTCTATCAGAGTCAGAAGTCACAACTCCAACACCCGAGAGAGGAACTATCACTCTATGATCTCTAGGCCCAATCCGTAAGTACCCTTGTGCCACCTATCAATGGTGTGCACAGCTCTCAGCCAAGGCCTACCTAGGAGCAAATCATAACTAGAGTCCTTTAACACTTGAAAGGACATCAATGTTTGAACTCCCATCACAGACACAACCACCTTCTCTAACACACCAAGAGGTCTTACCCGTTGCTTGTTAGCCATCCCCACGACAATGCTAGCCGGGCGAGTTGGTTCCATCCCCAACTTCTTCATCAACCTCTCGGATATGGCGTTTACAGCCGACCCTCCGTCCACCAATACGTCAGAGACGTAGTGATCATTCAACCGGACTTCAATCTTTGAAGCCCTAGTGCATACCTCTGAAGCATGCACATCCACCACACCAACTCCCACTGACTTTGATGTCTTGCTCTTGGGTTTCTTCTTCTTGCTTCTCTTAGAACTCAGTCCTCCTCTGAGTTCCCTTCGTAAGCTGGGATTAAATGCGATCAGTTGTCCAACAGTGATGTTGGCTTTCTGAGCACCCACATCTTCAACCACATCATATCCCGCTTGGGAAGATGAAATGATGAAATCCGCCATCCTCATCTTTCTTCTTGGCTCCCTTGGTGTACTCGAAACATTACTCAAACGAGTACTTCTATTTGCTGACTCCTCCATGAAAACCGGTTCATCAAAAAATCGAGTTCTTTTTCTTTCTTGAGCTAAAAGCTCCACCGGTGCATGAGAAGAGTTTGAACTCTCTCTTTTCTCGTAGATGGGATCTCGCACGACATCGATAGTAGCCACCCCCTTGTCTCGTCCTTGTGATGGATTTCCTCCACCCACATTCATTCTGACAGCTTCGGCACCTCTTGCTCCGTTGTTAGGACAATTTCGCTGGAAATAAGAACCTCCACACGTCCAACAAGTGATTCCTCCAAAGTTACCTTGGTTGCCTCTAAAGTTACCTTGATTTCCTCGGTTGGGATTGTTGTCGTAACCTATTTGACCTCCTCCTCCATCTTTGTTCCTCCATTCTCGTAACTGCACCACGTTTATCTTGAGATCCGCAAGAGTATCGGTGATGCTCTTCAGCTCGGCATGAAAATCAGAGGTGGCAGTAGACATCGTTGTTGGGACAAACGGTCTTGGCACCACCGTTGGAGTAGGAGCTGACGTTGAAGCAATCACCAATTGTGATGGTGCAGGTGCGATCGTTGTGACTACACCAGGAGTTGGAGTTGACACTAGAGCAGCATGATGAGGTTGGATGATATCTCCTTCATCCAAACTCCCTTCCATATTTGTCGTAATCTTGATGACCTCCGCTTTGGTTGTTGGCTTCTCGTACCTCACTTGGGTTCGAATTGAAGGCCTCAACCCTCCCACCAAGTTCTTGGTCAACACTACTCCAATCCCTGTCATCGTTAACTCCACATTGTTTCCACTCTTTCGTAGGACCGTCCGAAACCGTTGCTCCAACTTATCCACCCTTTCGGCATATTGCCGAACTTTCTCGTCGTCACGTTGTTTCAAATGAGTAAGCCCCACCATGAGCTTCTCATAACTCTCTTCTGGAAGAAATTCTTCGATGAATGCATTACTCAACGTCTCCCATGTGTCCTCAATTGCACCAGGTGTCTGGCTTTTCACTCGGTCTTCATACCACGTAAGAACAAAATCTTCTAAAAACTCTGGCAGTAACAACGCCCATTCTTCCTTCCTTCTCACGTTGTTTCCGATGCAACCCCTTTTGAAGTCTCGTACAAATGGTTCTACATCTTCATTGTCCTTCCCATGAAACACTGATAACTTCCCCATCTTGTAACTATTCTTTCTACCCTTCTAATTTTTGTGCAATAACTACTCGCTAAAAGAGTACGAACATCACCAATTCCATTCGCGAATAATCTACCATAAGTAAAATGAAAGGAAATGGTTGTAACAACACCTCTTGTGCCATCTCTTCTCCCAAGATAATCGTGAGCCTGAGTCGCATCACCGTCTTCTCCACCATCCGAATGACGATCTCCATCACAACTCAGCCGAGTCCTCTTTTGAAGTCGACAACTTCTCCGTCTCAGCTCTTTGAGTCTCGTCCAACTTCTCGACTATTGACGTAAGTAGGACGGCCACATCGACGCACTTGTGTCCTCTTGATAGATCACCCACTCCACAACTTGGACAAGGATCTTCTCCTAGAAGATGAATTGGCGTTGGTGACGATGGACCCACTCGAAGACTTAAATCAGTAAACTCTCGCTTTCCTTTAGCTCTCTTGGTTCTGATTCTAGTTGGACAATTCAATACTTTATGTCCCAACCCTCTACAGAAATAACACCACAAGTCAGTTTCTACTCTTCTCCTCGGAGACTCTACTTGAGGTTTTGTACTAGGATTCTCAAACTCAACGATAATCTCTTTCGAGCTCTCTCCGACGCTTACTATGACATCTAAACCTTGAGGAAGGTTTCTAAGTCTAACTTTCCAATCTTTAGAACTTCCACTCATGTTGCACCTTCTCAACCATTAAGTGGACAAAATATCTTTGAAGAAAATTGTGGTGCCCATAAATTACAGGATTCACGAATTTTTAAATTTTTAAGATTAACTTGTTTGTATAACTGAAGAAGCGTTGTTACTTAAGACTACTGCTTCCTTAGAGGGAAGATGATCTTATGAGCTTTTTAATAAGAAGTTGACTTCTTCGGAAGACGACCGTCTTCCGAGAAGCGTCTTCTCAGTTGCGTCTTCGGAAGACGAGAAGACGGCGGAAGACACCTATCTTCCGGAAGACAGCGACCGCGAAGGCCTAACCATGAGTTTTCAGGTAAAAGAGTAGGTGTACCTACTAGGTAACACACAGGTGGTAGGTAGGTCGGGAAAGACACTTAGGGCCGAAACCTCTAATCTGCAGGGAAGATGCGCAGGAAGCGCATTAGCGCATTCCAACTTCCCGCAGCATAGCACGCTTGAGAAGATTGATTTCTGAGAGTGAGCTTCACGAGAGGAAATCGAGAGAGGAAATCGAGTGAGGAAATCGAGAGAGGAAATCAAGTGAGGAAATCGAGAGAGGAAAGCGAGCGAGGTGAGGACCAGTTGGCAGCTAGGCGAAGGGCGAGACCGAATTGCTGAAGCACGGAAGACAGGGAGCGAAGGCGTTTTTGTGAGCTCCCGGGAAGCTGACATTGGAGAGTAGCTGAGTAGAATCGAAGGTGGAATTGAAGCGTGACCAGAAACTGACAGCGGACGCAGCCGTGTGGAGTCGCATTGGAGCTAGGACCAGAGCTAGAAGCGCGCAGAAGGTCGAAGGCAACTCGAGAAGCAGAAGAAGACTGTAGAGGTTCTTCCCACGTTCTTTCCCCTTCCCACTTCTTCTCGCCCTTGTTTGGTATCCCCCGCGCTTCCCCGGTTGGTTGCAGGCAGCCTAATCGATTACCCCCACCTCTATTTTTCCTATTGTGACACTGGGTGCGGAAGCGCTGCCCAATTTCTATCAGACATCTTCCTACTTCTTCCTAAGTTCAATTCGAGCTTCCCTACACCTCGTCCCCAAATTGACGATCCCAGTTATCAATTTCCCTATCCTACTACCTCTCTACTCCCGAAACCTGGAACAGAAGACACTTCGAAAGATTGGAACATCTTCGGAAGACGTTTCTGAACTTAACTGTCTTTGGAAGACTGTCTTCGGAAGTCGACTATAACCAATTCGTATCAAGAGTAGATTTGTGTTGCTTTTGTGTTAAGAGAGGCTTGGTACGAATCCTGAGTGGCGTGGTGAGTTGTTTTGTTATTTCGAGAAGATGGAAGTCAGGAACTAGGCCTGTGCCTCCCGGTCTTCCAAGCTTCTCAACTCCACATCTTCCTAGAGAGACTAGAAGACTGAAAGGCTGGCACAATGAGCGAGAAGACGTGAGGGTCCATCGGATCTCTTCTGTCCGACCCATAGCAGCCGTTTCTTCTTCTTCCCAAACTTAAGAGAGAGTCGTGAGAAGACTTACTGGCAGAATCTGGAGAGAATGGTCGAGGGTCATGTCTTCCCACCGAGCAGCAAGCTTCTTCTGAGTGTGTATGAGAGGTGAGAAGTCAGAAGAACAGAGTGCAACTGTCTTGAGTCTGGTGTGAGGATAGATTGCGCGTAGGAAGAAGAAGACAGGTGAGACCAGTGAAGAGAATCCCGACTTCGAGACGTCTTCCGAGAAAGACATTGAATCAGAAATTGTCCCGGGTGTCTTCCCAGAGGCCACGGTCACCGCAGGAGCCCGCAACCATCTTCCGAACCTGTTATGCACTTTATGTTTCACGAATCTTGTATCTTCTGATAGGAAGTAGGATGTAATGCAAGGTGGGTTGTCTTCTGGGTAATCCATGCGAGGCCTTGCTTAGATAGGATTGTTTAGATATAGCTCGGAAGACGAGAGCTATCTAGGAAGTACTGTTAGAATCCCGGAAGACGGAGCAGCTGTCTTCTGGAAGACTAGTTTCGTCTTCTGAGAAGTAGAAGCTAGATTGTGAGCACTTGGGAAGGACTGAGCCTTCAGCTCATAGTAGGTGCTTGTGGCTTAGTGCAACAGATCTTCCAGTATGTCGATGCATCCTCGAGGGTTGGTGTTACCAGCAGCGGAGTTGGCAGAGGCCACGCCCTTCCTCAAGGAGTTGGGTCTCGATTTCTTCCTATGGGATTGAAATCTCGCAGACCAAGGACTTCTGGAGGAGGTGTGGGCAGCATTGCCACCTCGCAACCGTGTACATGCGAAGGTAGGAGTAGCTCGAGGAAGACCATCTTCCTGGACTGAAGATTGGTGGCGCAGGGCTCTCCACAGGCCAGAATCCGAGGACCGAGGGTATTGGTTTGAGAAGAAGATTTTGCCCAGTGTCGTGAGTACGTGGCATGTGCCTGGGAGCACCACTTGTCTTTTCGTGGAAGACAGGCAGCGTAGGAATGGATGGAAGATTGAATCTTACCCGGAGCCGAAGAAACGACTTCTGGCGAAGCTGTTTCTGCATCTCTTCCCCAAGGGGAAAGCGCAGAAGACGAGGTACCTAAGAGATCAGGACGTAGAGTTCCTGGAAGCAGTGTGGGATGAAAGAGTGCTCATCTACTGGGACGCATACGTCCACAACTATGTACAGGTGGAGCTAGCGTACTTGGGTACCCCAGCGGGAGGACACTTGACACCTTTCCTCTGCTACTTGTACGTAGCCATGGGGGATCTTGGGGAAGATCAGCTGGCGCAGTATGGACCAACATGGCAACAAAAAGAGAAGGAGGAGACCTCGGAAGACGACGATCGAGCAGCAGCCGCAACTCCCCCTCCCACTCTGATGCCACAGCTGAGGCTCGGCTCTCACCAGAAAACGCTTCTGGTGAGGGAAGACGAGTCTAGTGGGTCAGAAGATGCCACGCCACCGAGGAAGATGGGTCCTAGAAGTGTACCTAGGACACCCATCTCCCTCATTCATTCAGGATCGGAGTCCGACTCGGAAGAAGAACTGCTGAGTACCCGATCGGAGCAGAAGACCGCTTCTGCAACACCTGGGAGTCTTCCGAAGACTCCAGAAGACAAGAGAAGAAGGGATACTCCTACTGCGATGCGAGGAAGCGCAGTGAAGAGACCCGCTCCTGCCATGAGAGATCTTCCACCCCGGAAGATGAGAAGAGTAGCTTCTTCTCGTGCGTAGAAGATGAAGGCCATTGTGGTGGAAGAGGCATCCTTGCCTCTGGAAGACAAGGTTGATACCTCCGAGCGAGTGGTGGATATGAACCTATCTTCCGCAGGAAGAAGACTGGAGGAGTTCAGCGCCTTCTTCCACAAGGAGATCCAGCCAACTATGGAGTTGCTGGAGAAGAGAGCGAAGGCTCAAGAGAGGCCCTTGCAACCTGGATTCGGTCTGCGCACCTTGCTGCGACAGGAAGCAGGCCAGAAGAAGACGGAGTCGCTGGAAGCTAGTCTCCGCACCACGGAGAAGCTCGCAGCAAGATACAAGGCAGAAGCAGCCGCTTCTGCCAAGGAGCTGGTGCAGCTTCGGAAGAGCAAGCAGGAGTTGCAGGCGCGTGTACAGCAGCGCGATCAAGAGATCTTCCGAGTGCGGGAGAAGATCACCGCCCTCGCAGAGGAGAAGATGACATGGGCGAAGCAGCAGGAAGCCGCAGAAGCGCGAGTTGCAGTTGAGAAGACGCAGCGGGAAGCAGCGGAGGCTCGTGCACAGGAGATGCTAGCACAGTCGGTGGAAGCGCTTTGGAAGAAGTTCAACTTCACCGCGGGTATGAAGTTACTTACCTTGGCTAGAGGATGGGACAGCGAGTCCAAGACAATGTTGGTGGAATGCAGAGAGAGCATGTTCAGGTACTAAGATCGACAGATAGAAGGAGTGAAGACACTTTATGATCTTCCCTCGCTTCCGACATCTGCAACCGCATCTTCCCACGCTCCAGCACCATCGACTGGATCCGGAATGGAGAAGGAGGAGTTCGACCTCGTTGTGCACTTGGTAGTGACAGCGTTGGAAGCCGGGAAGACACCGGAAGATGCCCCGGAAGACAAGATGTCTTCTGGAAGATAGGAAGACGAGCCGTCTTCCCAAGTATTCCGCGTGGAGGAAGCGACTTCCCCGGACCCCTATGAGGTCGCCATGGTCCCTAGTACCGCACCCGTGCCTCAGAAGACCGAAGACGCATCACTCGACTCTGCTTCCCAGAAGACGTTTCTGTCTTCCGAAGCTGAAGCTGAAGCCCAGGAAGACGCAGCCGTAGCGACAACGACAGCAGGACCAGCGAAGAGCGATGAGAGGGAAGCTACCTCAGTGACACCCGAGCTAAGCGCAGGGCTTCCCAACCCATCAAAAGCCGAACTAGTAGCTCCGATAGGAGCAGATCAGGTAGAGGTTGCCTCCGTGCAATCAGAATAGATAGTAACCGACACACTCCCAGTTTAGTAAGACCGAACATGCTATCTTAAGGGTGGTAGTTTTCCATGTAAAATTAGTTAGGACACCATGTGGCAGCATAGGTAGCGTAGAAGAAACAAGGTGGATGGCTAATTTAGGAGGGGAACCGCTTGCATGTGGGCTGGCAGCCTCCTGTCAGCACCTCTCTCTCCCTGGTGGTCGTCTCCCCTGGTTCTCATGACAGCGACATAAGTAGGATCGAAGAGTAAGAGATAGAGTTCTGTAGCTACTGAACCCACATATCGATTCGATGGTGCAGGCAGACGAGACACATTAGAGAGGAGACACAGGATAGACAGTTCTTCGCACACTACACCCGTTGTTGGAAACATACGAATAGTCTTGGAATACACAGGAGGGGTCTACATGCTCGTACCAGCAGTGGTTCGAAGATGTAGATAGAGGTAGTGGACAGTTTAGGAGCAAGGAACGGCATCCTCGTGCGGTCCTGTTGACTAGACTGATGTGTCGAGGAGTAGACGCAGGAAGTAGAGGGAGTGAGCTTCCCAATGCCAATGTGACTTCTTCTCGGGGAATAGATTGTTGATTTGAGTGCAGAAGCTTAATCCGTGTCTTCTGGATGGTGGGTTCCTTGAATTCGCTCCCAATTGTGCATGAGAAGTGTTCTTCTTGAGTGGCGATGACTGTCAGCAGTTGTGGAAGTGTAGCTTGGCTCGTTCAGTAGAGCACTTGGGATCTACGTACGGACGGTCTTATGGTAGGGGATCTCAGAAGACAGAGTAGTCAGAGCAGCGAAGTGAAGAAAAAAGAAGCCTTCTTCCCACAACAGAAGACGACATCCTCGAGTAGAAGACGGTGCAACTGTACACATGTTTGTTGTCTTCCTCCCCAAACTATTACAAGCAGGGATGGCTTGTTAGTCAGGATCTGGACTAGAAGCCTGTCGGAAACTTAATTTCTTCTTTTCATCTTGTTTTCTCTTGTTTGGATTTTCTCTTCTTCCCCATCTTCTCTCATCTTCCCCATCTTCTTACCTTCTTCTAGTGAGCTTCCGAGACTTCTATTGAGCTTCCGTGAAGATGAATGTCGTTGTAGTGCTGCAAGAAGACTATTTCCATAGGCAGAAGCCTGGGAAGGCTACAGGGGGCATACACCCTGTGATTAATCTAAACCGTTGTGATGTGAATGGAAGATTAAGGTGTAACAGCCGTGCTAGTCGACTTCTGCGAAGTAGGACATTCTTCTGGAGGTGTGAGAAGACGAGCTGAACCCCCAGAAGACGAGAATCGCTTCGGGAAGACGGTATCGAGAAGACCGGAAGAAGTGACCTGGAAGCAGGAAGATGTCTTCCCGAGATTCTCTGTGAATAGTTGTGTGATATTTTAGTTAGTAGTTGTTTATTTAGATCTAGAGTATATTTTGGCGTACTTGGAAGACACGTGGTTTTGTGAGAAGACGAGATTCCTAGGCAAAACCCGTGTGTTTGTGTGTTTGAACAGATCTTAGAACTTAGAGCAGCGTTACTTGTGCAAATCCTCTGTGGGAACGATATCTTGTATACTAAATGGACAAAAGGAGTAATCCTGCGTCACTACAAAAATAACTCTATATCACTTTCTTAACTCTTTCGAGCTTTATACTGAAAACCGTGTATTATACATGCTGTACACGAATTAAAATCCAATCTAAAATTAAGAGTCCATGATAATATCCTCATGACCATCGTCTGTACTGATCCTAGCAGACATCTTAAAGTCACTTTTGTAAGGATTACACTCTACTTCGCCAGGAGCATTCGTGGCCTCCACAATGAATGATACTTTGAACTCAACTTTCTTCACATCTGCGCCGATGCTCGCAGAAGCTTCTTTATATAAAGCAAAAATGGCACCCCAACTGCAATAGATGCTTGATCGCAACGCCTCTATATTTAACGTTGGCCTTTCCGTCTCCGTTCTAACTCCCAAACGTCTCTTCTTCAACCTTGGCACTCGAATTGGATTCCCCATGACGTATCGTCAAGACCTCTTTGTATGTCGAACCGTATATCTCTTAATCGGTAAGAGATCGCTCCAAGATTTTTGTGATCTCCAGTAGCTCAACCTCCAAGCTACTAACGAATGAAGTTTCAATAGAAAATTCCTTAATCAAAAGAGATGGTGCTGACTGTACAAATTTTCAGAGAACTGAAATTTGTATATTTTCACTTCTCTCATGACTTTCAACCCCCTCAACTTTGAAAATTCATGGCTCTCTCTCCATACCACCTTTTCTCTTGATTTCTGTTGTCCTAGATAGCTTATCAGCCAATCTAAAACAGTGGAAAGTTTCTCAGGAAAATAAAATTCACAAAAAATCTGACAATGACTGTAAACTTTTTCCAGAGAACAGAATTCCTCAACTCTCACGAATAGACCTCCTCAACTTTGAAAATTCATTGCTCTCTCTCTAGACAATCTTTTCCTATGATTTCTTTTGTAGTAGATAGGTTATCAACCAAGCTACAGTCCTGGAAAGTTTCACTAGAAAAAAAAGTTCATAGAAAATCTGACAATGACTGTAAAAATTTTCCAGAGAGTAGAAATCCTCAAACTCTGAAATTTTTCTCCTCTAATAACTTCTCTCTCCTCCTTTCTCTACAACTCTTGTTTCATCCCCTTTCAACTCTCCTCAAACTCTTTCTAAGTGAACAAGATGTAAAGAATAACCTCGAATGCGTCATAGATCACTACGGGATACACGAAAGGTTCTAATGTTGCTAACATCGCGTTAGCTCTCTCTCCTCCCAACGTTCTCTCCATGTGTTCTCTCATAATCTCTTTTTGTCTAATATAGAACTGAACTCTAAACATTTTCAATGATCCTTTCAAGTGAGGTCTCGGCAACGGAACCAAAAATGTAAACCCTCCACGATCTCATCGATCAACTACCCCCCTCCATCTCTCAACCTCCACAATCGCCATCGATGAATCTGCAAATGTCGGGCATGTCTCTCACTCAGGGGTCACCTCTGATGGCTTTGATGGAAGCACACCATGAATCTTGAAGGTCGGTTCAAACTCTCGCACGTGCCGAAGTCGCCTCTGATTGCTTGTCCCCTGACCTGACAAGGGCATGCGCAGTGCTGTCTTCGCCCACGCCGCTTATCGTTCATGTTCCTTTCTGGGTAGGTAGCTCATCTTCACTCGGATCACTTCTCGACTGAGTTCCTCGGACCATTCGTGAAGAGAGTGTACTGACGATCTGCATTCTCGAAGTCTTTCTTCTCAGATCTTTCCTGTAAAGGTCTTCTTCCGAAGACTCTTCTTAAGAAGTCTCTTCTTCACTAAAACTAAGCTAATTCTTTCTTCTAATTACATTGTTTCTTCTACAAACTTCTACATTTCAAGCTTCTTCTATCAAAAATTGAAAAAGTGGGCTTTACAATAAGCTATAGGATGATCATATCCATCTCCATCTAATTGACTTAATGTACATTCGATTGCTACATTGGAGGCATCTGTATACAGAATAAATGCTTTACTCCACTCAGGTTTAGCAAATATAGGAGCTGTCACCAATGCCTTTTTCAACTCTTCAAATGCTTCCTTTGTCTTCTGATCATGCACTATCAAGTCAAAATCAACTCCCTTCTTCATGTACATCGTCAAAGCTATTGCTTTGTTCGAGAAGGACAAGACAAACCTACGATAATATCCAACCATGCCAAGAAACTGCCTCAACTTTGTCAAGTTGATCGGAAATGAAAGATCCACAATCTTCTTTACCTTCTCAAGATCTACCGCAATCCCGTTCTTGGAAATGTTGTGTCTCAACATAGACCTTCTTCGCAGCCAAAGATGCACTTCTTTGGATTTAGAGAAGCGCTGGCTTGCTCCAATCGCTGTAAAACTTTGATCACATGATCAAAGTGATTTTCCTTTCGTCCGTACACGAAAAAATCGTCAATAAAATCACGGACAAACTTTCCCATGAATGGTTCAAACACCTTGTTTATGAACCTTTGAGACGTGGTCAGAGCATTACACAGTCCGAAGGACATCACTCGAAATGCAAATGTTCCCCAAGGAGTAGTGAAAATAGTCAATTGTTGGTACTCTTGTGCTATCTTGATTTGGTTATACCCACTATAACCATCACGAAAGCTGTACCACTCATGACCAGCAACTTCCTCCAAAATCTCATCTATGAATGGTAGAGGATAATAATCTTTCTTGATAATTGCATTCAACTTCTTATAGTCTATGCACACTTGCAGCTTATCATTCTTCTTCTTGACAATCACAATGGGTGAACCCATTCTGAGTTCTCCACCTCGTAGATGAAACTTGCTTCCTTCAACTTGTCTATCTCCTCCTTGGTCATCATTGCCGTTGTAGGATTGACTCTTCTCTGCTTCTGTCGAACTGATCTTGCGTTCTTTTCCAATTTGATTCGATGAGTCTCTAGAGTTACCTCCTTCAAAATCCTTGTAGCTGAAAGCAAACACATGGATATATTTTAGGAATATATCTAGGAATCTACTTTTCTCCTCTGGAGTGACACTGATACCAAACTTCAGGGTAGAGAGTTCTTCTCACAATCTCTGCCTCACTCAACGCTTCTTTGTCAAGATCTTTCTCCACTGCTGGTCGAGGCAACAAGTCAATAGCACTAAGCTGATGTAATGATTCATCTCGACCAAATCCTTCGTCCTCAGATGAGGATTTTTGATCGTAAGAATCTCCGGTATCTACTTCTGAGAGACACTGATCATCCTCTATATCAGATTTCCAGTAGTCACTAGTGGGTCTATCAGAGTCAGAAGTCACAACTCCAACACCTGAGAGAGGTACTATCACTCTATGATCTCTAGGTCCAATCCGTAAATATCTTTTGTGCCACCTATCTGTGGTCCGCACAGCTCTCAACCAAGGCCTACCTAGGAGCAAATAATAACCAGAGTCCTTTAACACTTGAAAGGACATCAATGTTTGAACTCCCATCACAAACACAACCACCTTCTCTAACACACCAAGAGGTCGTACCCGTTGTTTGTTAGCCATTCTCACGACAATGCTAGCCGAGCGAGTTGGTTCTGTAACGACCTATGTTACACATAGGAAGTTTGTCTATTAGTAAGGTATTTAGTTATAACTAAGTGTTGAGAATGTTTATTTGCTGCCAAAGTAGTTTAAGGAGGCATCAAGTTAGTCATGACTAGCTAAAAGTTAGTTATGGTTAAACTTAGCTCTACTTTTGGCAGAATTCAGATATTTCCTAAAGAGTGAGCACTACTATCTTGTCATCTTGTCTAAAAGGTAGAAAGGAGGTGGAAAGTATCCCTTATCTCCTTTTTGACTTGATATGAGTGGTTGGATTAAAGTTGTGGACTTTGTGAGCATTAAAAACAAAAAGAGATTCCACATGTTTCTTTTTTAGTGGGTCCTAGTGTAGAGGGGGGTGGAATTTGAGAAATCGGCTCATTTCTCAAATTCACTCTTAGCGCTCAGCTACTCTCCAATTGCGGACGATCAGTGTAGACGAAGGCTATCAATTTGGGCGAAGGCTATCAATTTGAGCGAAGACCAACTTGAGCGAAGACTAGCAATTTAGACAAAGTTTACCTCAGCCAGCCTAGCAACCTTCGTCTGATCACAATGTCTATCGCGACGAAGTTACCGAAGATTAGAGCCTTTGAGTTAGACCAAGAGGAGTTAGTGCGCCTTCGGCCGAAGCTGAAGAAGTTAGGTCTGAGTTTCCTTACCCTAGGAGGCTGGACTAAGGTGTCTGGCAAATTCATTAGTCAGATTCGGATGTGCGAAGATCACGGTGGCGAAGAAGCATATGCGCGATCTGGCAACTAGACCGTAGAGAACTGGGAGAAGGTTTTGCTGGACGAAGCTGGGACGAATGACGATTTGCTCTTCGACAATGCGTCGATGAAGAGTCTGGTCAAGGAGGACCAGAACTACAGAGAACTCTTCGAGCATCCGATGCATCCAACGAATGGATACAAGTTGACCGAGTACCGAGATCCAGTGAAGAGGAAGATTGCGGAGGCCATCATGCTGATTCTGAGCCCCCGAAGAACGACTGACCTGACCACTTGGAAGGTATGTTTCTTCGAGAACCTCTTCGCCGGAAGACGAGCTTACTGGACGAAGATATTCCATGACAAAGTCCAGTGCCTGTGGAAGAAGCAAGATTATGTGTACATGGGACGCTTCGTCAACATCTTTTACTTTGGCATGGGGTGGTTGTCGGAGTCCGAAGCTAAGCTGTTAGGCTTCGGCGAAGATGAAGAGCAAGATTTTCCATCACCCGTTCGTGAAGTCGAAGAAGCATCTGCCGAAGGTGTTCAGCAACTGGAGTCTTCGCCGAAGAGACAAGCCGAAGATACTCAACAGGCGCAGCAGGCAGCGAATGTTCAAGCAACAGTCGATGAAGAAGAGAGGAGGCGTAGCAAGAGGAAGAAGCCTCTTCCGACTTCACCTATGGAGAACTGAAGGCCAGAAAGAAAGTGAAGAGCACGAAGAGAGAGACAGTGGACCTGAGCAGCTCGAGAGCGAAGATGGAGAGAGAAGCTGTCTGTGGTGAAGGTACTTCGGAGAGATCAGCCTTAGGTAATGTTGACCTTTTCAGGAAGGCGATGATCTATGGCGAAGAGATAGTCGTTCCAGTCCTCCGACTTCTTGAAGACAACAAGGAGGACTACGAGAAAGAAGTTCAGAGGAAGGTGACATTCCCGGAAATGTTAGCAGAGTTACACTTCAGTCGAGGTACTTGGCAGCAAGAGAAGCATAATCTTCGCGAAGAAGCCCGGAACGCGACGAAGATGAGGTTGGACTCTGAGAAGGAACTCGAAGATCTTCGACGCCAATGTGAAGACGTCAAGACTGCCTTGAGCGGGAAGGAGGAAGAGCTTAAGGTATCGACGAAGAACTTCTCCGATCACATTCAGGAGTTGTCTACGCTGTCGGAGTGTGATCCGTCTACCTAGGAAAGCGCCGGGCTTCTGGCTGTGGTTGTTTACTCAAGAGGTTGGCTTTCAGGTCACAACAGGAGCTATAAACACTCACACAGGAGTGTAGGATCCTCTGATATGCTCAAAAAGCGAAATTTAGGTCTCACTGGTAGTAATAGGTTTAAGCGGTGAACTTTGACACTCAAAGAGAGGAAAACTATGAAGGTTTAGACCTCTAAACTTCCCCTACATGCAAATGAGGTACTACTGAACTCACAGACGAAGTTTCAACCTGAGATCAAATTCTGACACGGAGATATGAACAGAAAAGTTCTGAATAAGAGAATTATGGCAATTTCTGGTACCTAGACAGCTATTCAAACATAGAACAGAGAATTGGCTCGATGAATTTCAAATCTTCTCACAGTATTTGAAGTCTACAGGATGCTGAACATCCCTGTGAAGTTGGGACTCCTGAATGTTTGTAGAACTCCAGATCTCCTTCTCTAAAGTCGCTGCTCTAGATTAAGAGCTTTTCAGACCCCCTCTGCTTCAGCGGCCGCCCTGAATTACTCAATTAATCAAATGATTCGAAACTTTTTGGACAGTCGTAGCCCTCCTGACAGTGAACGCAACCACGAAGTTTTGAAGTGATTTCCTCAATTCTGCTGCAATTGGCACCGAAAACCCAAAATCAACAAAAGTGACGCAGTTTTTGCACAATCCGAACTTCAATTGGGCATAACTCCTTGTTTATTGATCCAAATCGAGCAAAAATTTCACTGACAGTGCTTGGCACGACGAGCTCTCTCTTCCTGTGTTTTCAGATTTCGAAGATCCCTCACCAAAATGCTCGAACTCTCCTCTAGAGCTCTGTTTCTAAACTTAGAGTTTTACAAAAGACAAAAATGGACCAATGGGAGTTCATAGCTCCACTTGACTGTCTTTTTGTGCCTTAAACTACCTGGTAACTTTTCTACACTCATAAGCTACCACGTCAAGCCCCCTAGAGTGCCAGCGTAAAACTTAAACTACCTAAAATGACACATAGCCCCGAAAAATAACTTAAATCAGCTAGAAAGCGTGCATGGGCGACAAGTAGGTACAACCCATGAGCTCAAACCCCTATCAGCATGGAAACCCTAAGTTATGTACATTGAACGTCATAGACAAGTAAGAAGTCACTTGCACAAGCGCACAAATGCTTGAACAAGACAACTAACATACTATCAGCCTGCTAGGACTCAAAATAGTGTTAACACCATATGCAAAGGTGTCAAACATATACATAAAGGACTAGAAGTAATATGAGCTAACTTCTAGAACTACCAAACCTAAGCGTCGGAGTAGAAGTCAAGCATGTAGCCGCCAAATGGCGCGACAACGCAAAAAGCCGACTTGCAGCGAAGTCGAGAAGAATACCAAGTGATAGTTGCCGAGCTGACAAAGGAGAACGAGAATTTGAAGACGAAGGTAGCTGACTCCGAAGACCTTTGGAAGAAGTTGATGCCGGTTCTTTCTGCATACGTGACTTCGGGACTTGATGCGGACGAACTTGGTCTTCTTCGAGCGCTGAAGGCAGAGGTGGTGCAAGTGGAGACGAACACGGATGGTGTGAAAGCACGCCTTTCCCGACTTAGACAGAAGGTAGATAGGGAGATATGTGAGATACGAGCGAACGCGGAAGTTCAGTTAGAGGAGTTCAGAGCACAGTTAGGCTTAGGAGTTTAGATTTCAATGAAGATGAAGATGATCGTAGGGTAGCGAAGGTCTTCCGCCTTCTTAGGAAGTTAGACAGTTAGCACAGTTAGAAAAACAGTTAGGTTAAGACGAAGAGTATATAAGTAGCGCGATCCACAGCCCTCGTGCCTTTTCCATGTTTTCAGTTCTTTATTAATTTATTTCTGTTTCCCAAAAGTGCGGAACGATGTTGTGAATGCTTTGGACGAAGATATTTTCCTCCGAATATTCGGTGTTTGCTGTCGCAAGTGTAATTTTCTGATTGACGAAGATCTTCGCCGTTAGACTTGAAAGAAGAGACTTCGGTGTAGGAACTTTGAAGAGCCTTCGGCCGAAGTTGAACTGTAATCTTCGTGATGAGCTTTCTGAACGAAAATCTGAGAACAAATCGGTTACTGTGAAGTGGAAGAGATAAGTTAAATTGTAAGGGGAGTTTGGAATATGGTGGCTTCATCTTAAGTTTGGCTTCTTCAAATAAGTGGGATTCTTAAGAGTGAGGATTTAGTTGGAAGAACACTCCTTAGGAAGAGTAGGGACTTATTCTTCGAGTCTTGATGTGAAATCTCTATTCTTCTGTCTTTTTAGAAAATGACTAGTAACATTTCAGTAGTACTTTACCTTATTCATTCATTCACATCTATCTTCTCAATCTTTTGTTTGTAGTGTTGGAAGGGTCCCTGATCAAAGAACTATTTCATTGTTGTTTGTATTCGATTTGTCAGGTTTTACTTGAGTTTGGTTTCTTATCAGACTTAACTCTCATCCGGATATTATTCCATTCCGTGAGAATAACAAAAAACTATCTGAATTATCATTGTGACGTTGTAGTATTGTGTTTTGTGTAATTGTTAATTGCATCTTCGTGGGAATGATCCTTAATTTACTATTTCCGATACTTTGTGTTTCTCTGGATTGTTACACTTATGCTAGTAGGCAGATGGTTCCAGCGGAGAAGAATTACTCCGTGACTGAGCGAGAAGGATTAGCTGTGATTTCTGGATTGAAGAAGTTTCGACACTACTTGCTAGGAGGGAAATTTTCCATAGTCACAGATCACAAGACTTTAAAGTATATCTTTAATAAGCCTAATGCAGAAGGTCGTGTTGCTCGTTGGAAGATCCTTCTAGCATAATACGATTACGTGATTGAAGATAGACTAGAGAAAAAGCATGCAAATGCAGATCTCTTGTCGAGGACTTATGATGATGAGGGAGAAGAACCGTTTGATGATTCATTTCCAGACGAGCAAATGATGATCATCACAAGCATTGAGGAGGTACCGAACGAGTACAAGGAAATCTGAAGTTTTCTTGCAGATGGGTCTTTTCCAGAAGGTATACATACCCGAGAACGTAATGCGTTGATCAAGAGATGCAAGCCTTACACCATGGTGGAAGGAATTTTATTTCATCAAGGAGCAGATGGATTACTAAGGAGAGCAGTTGCTCTAAAGAAGCGTTCAAGCTAATGCACGAGTTTCACGATGGCACTATTTGCAGAGGTTACTTTGCTGGTAAGATAACAGCCTTCAAGATTTTGGATGCGGGTTATCACTGGAGAGGGATTTTCAAGGAATGTTTAGACTATTGCAAAATTTGCGATGTATGTCAAACATTTGCTCTGAAGTCTACTAGAACACCTCCGTTAAGATCAATTCCAATATTAGGGCCATTTGAGAAGTGGGGTATTGATTTTGTATGACCTCTTAATAAGACACCTCGAGGCAATAGATACATTGTAGTCGCCACTGACTCGCCAAGTGGGTAGAGAGAGAGACTAATGAAACGGAAGTGGGTAGATTCTTATTATAGAGGATCATCACAAGATTTGGATGTCCGTTAGAGTTGGTCTCAGATAGAGGAGGAGAGTTTGTAAGGAGCATGACTACTGCTATACTACAACACTTTTCTATCAAACCACGAGTAACGACGTCGTACAACCAAATGCTAGTGGTCTTGCGAAGAAGACCAATCTTACACTTTGTATGATGCTCGTTAAAGATGCTGGTGTTCAGACAGCGAACCATACTTTGGATAAGAGACTACATGTCATCTTATGGAAGTATCGAACAACAACAAAGACTTCTACTGGGTACTCCCTATTTCGACTAGTTTATGGAGTGGAGTCCAAGTTGCCGATCCAATTCGAATTGGATACGTTTCAAACTATTCAACGAAAGTTGAAGAGGTCGAGGGAAGAAGACGTGGTCAGATCAAGAAGGAAGCAACTCATGGAGTTGGAAGAGATCCGAGCGGTAGCAATGATCCGGATGAAACGAGCTCAAACGTATCAAAAGAAGAGTTACGACAAACAATTGAGCAAGAGGGAGGTAAAACATTTTCAAGTCGGAGATTGGGTAATGTTATATGACGCGATCAGATTCAAGAGGGCTAGGAAGAAGTTTCTTCCGAGATATTTTGGTCCTTTTGTTGTAAATAAGGTGTGGAGCAACTTCACATATAACCTTCAGGGGCTGGGAGGAAGGAGATTTAACCGGGTAAATCATGACAAGTTGAAGTTGTTTCATCGACGAAAGTTCTCTCTTCACTCCGAGGACAGAGAGAAAATTTAGTCCAGGGGTAAAATGAAACGACCTATGTTACACACATGAAGTTGGCTATTAGTAAGGTGTTTAGTTATAGCTAAGTGTGGAGAATGTTTATTTGCTGCCCAAGTACTTTAAGGAGATATCAAGTTAGCCATGACTAGCTAAACTTAGTTATGGTTAAACTTAGCTGTACTTTTGGGCAGAATTCAGATATTTGCTAAAGAGTTAGCACTACTATCTTGTCATCTTGTCTAAAAGGTAGAAAGGAGATGGAAAATATCCTTATCTCCTTTTTGACTTGATCTTAGTGGTTGGATTAAAGTTGTGGACTTTGTGGGTATTAAAAACAAGAAGAGATTCCACATGTTTCCTTTTTAGTGGTTCATAGTGTAGAGGAGGGGTGGAAATTCGAGATTCCTTGAGAATATTCCAGAATTCTTCTAGAAGTTGTTGACTTTGAAGGAATAAGCCCATGTGAAAAGGTAAAAAGTCCATGTGATTAGTGCTTTTATCTTACGCAATATCTTAGTAAAACTCGGTAAAAATAGTTACAGCTGAGTTACGAGGAGTACCAAAGTAAAAACCTAGATTGTATAAATAGAGGAGTAGAGAAGAGCTCCTCATCCTTGTTTTCACATCGTCGTAATGACAACTTGAGTAATATAGAGAGTCTGTGATAGCATGTGAGAACTTGAGAGACGTCGTTAGAATGGAGGATTTTAGTTGATGAGTTTATGGGTGTGTGAATGAGTGAATTTAGCATTTTTCTCTTCAAGTTCATGGTGTGCTTCCATCAAAGCCATCAGAGGTGACCCCTGAGTGAGAGACAGGTCCGACATGTTGTCGATTCATCGATGACGATCATGGAGGTTGAGAGATCGAGGGGTAGTTGATCGATAGGACAGCGGAGGGTTTACATTTTTGGTTTCGTTGTCGGGACCTCACTTGAAGGGATCGTTGAAAAATGTTTAGAGTTCAATTCTATATTCAACAAAAAGAGATCATGAGAGAGCATATGGAGAGAACGTTGGGAGGAGAGAGAGCTAACGCGATGTTAGCAACGCTAGAATCTTTCGTATATCTCGTAGTGATCTATGACACATTTTGAGATCATTCTTTACATCTTGTTCACTTAGAAAGTGTTTGAGGAGAGTTAAAAGAAAATGAAACAAGAGTTGTAGAGAAAGGAGGAGAGAGAAGTTATTAGAGTTGTTAGAGTTATGGAGGATTTTAGCTGATGAGTTTATGGGTGTATGAATGAGTGAACTTAGCATTTTTTCCTTCAAGTTCATGGTGTGCTTCCATCAAAGTCATCAGAGGTGACGCCTGAGTGAGAGACATGTCCGACATGTTGCAGATTCATCGATGACGATCATGGAGGTTGAGAGATCGGAGGATAGTTGATCGATAGGACCGCAAAGGGTTTACAGCATGACAACTGTCACGTCAGTTTGGCACCTCGGTTAGGTTGACTGAGTGCGGAGTGGTGAATCTTGATAGGGCCGTTAGTGTTGTTAGGACGAGTTGGTGGGAGAGTCCACTAGGGGTATACTTCGCAAGTAGGGCTTGGAGACCTTAGTCCTTCGAGTTCAGCCTTCAAGCTCTTGGTTATGATGGATAGTCTTGGTGAGTGCAATCTGGATTCTCTCGAACACAGAGTGGATTTGGCTCGACTTCAGTGATTGTTTAGTGCCGTTGGCATGGTGGAGTGAGTACATATTTTCATCATTGTGATACACTTGTGTATGTGTATGACGTCGTCCATGTGTTATGTGTATGTGTGGTGTATCTATGACAACGTCCATGGTCTCTTGGCTGCAGTTGTAACCTTCTCCAATGGATGAAAAATATTGATTATAGATTCTTATTATGGATGTTCACTTCTTCCAAGTTCAGAAAAAAGAATATTCACATATGGTTATTCTCTAAAGAATGTCTAAATTATGTCTGAAAGAATTAGATAATAAATTAATTCATTAATGGAATGATTAAATGAGTTCAACAGGCTATTGCAATCATATTTTCAAAGATCGTCTGGACTCCTTCCACATGGGTTAAGTGTGCTATTCTCGCAAGCATAAATCCAGTTATTATATAATTTTTATTTTATTTTATTTTATTTTACTAATTTTAAAAAATAGTTACCATCTAACACATCATATATTTTCTGATATCATAAAGAGAACAAAAGTTCCCCGAAGAAGATCGAACATGCATATTTTGATCGTTACAAACAATCGCGGGAAGTTTACTTATTGAAAAAGAACCCTAAACCATTTGATATCAACCTATTTCTTCTAGTAGCTGAACCACGGGCAAATGTTCGCTTGAAACAGGCACCTAGGTAAGAATCAAGTCACCTTTGTCAAGAGGGGCGTTGTACATCGTTATTGCGCATCACACAACACTTTCGAGCTGTCTCTTTGCCGTCGGGGAACACTGAAGAAAGCCCGCGAGACTTCAGGTTAGAGACGGTAATAAGGAGTGTCAAAGTGGGAACTTTTGAACAATATTCTTCTCTCGCGGAAGAGTGTTATTGTTGCGGTCACTTCCAGAAGCACCAATAGGAAATTGTCGTGGTCGTCTTTAATTTATTTTTGTTCATTTTAGAAGTACTTCAATCGTAAATTCAATATTTTGAATTTTTATTATAGTTTTGAAAAGATAAATATTATAACAATACAAGGACCTACAATGAGTAATACACTGCTCTAGACAAAACTTCCCTTAGACAAACTACGTCATTTCTCTTCTGGCCGTTAGAGAGTTTTGTTTTAGCTTTGACAAGCAATAATAAGGGGTGTCAAGGTTCAGAAAAAATATTTTTCAATGGCAGAGAGATAACTGACCGTAAAGTTGTCACATGTAACTTTCTATATAAACGCGACTCATTCTGGATCGTGTCTGTGACTAGACATCATGATTTTATCATTGATTATTTTTTAGTTTTTACACTCAAGATAATTACTCAGAGCAGTGAAGAATCCATTGCAAAAACAAGAGGACGAAATGAATAAAAAGCCTTTAAGGAAAAACTCATGATGTTTTCCTGCGGATACCTCTGGAGGTGCCCGCATGAAACATTGACCGAAGTCTAGACGAAATCGTAACTCACGCTAGAGGCTCTCGTATCTTTCAGAAAGTTCCTGACTTTGACACCCCTAATAGTGAAGAATCTCTTTACAGGAACACTGAAGACCGGATGTCATCTAGGAGTGATTTTCACAGATATAGCTCGTGCCAGTCCTCCAGAAGAGAGCACGTTCTAAGCATCATCTGTCGTGGTATAAAGCCCGCTGTAAATCTCGGTCCTACTAGCATTCAATCCACTACAGCACTGGTATAGATTCTATAGAAGCTTAAATATGTTCGTGCCCGTCAATGCGACGTCCGTAAACTAAAGAAAGCGGATATCTATAACCGGGGCAAATGTCCAATTTGGGGAATCCACGCCATATCTTAGATAGCTTACAGGATCCGTTACGGGATTTCCTTGCTTGGAGAGCAGATCCTGAGCACTAGGGCGGACTCAAACCTGGGTTTTACTGTAGTGCGGTAACTCCCTTAAATGTTTTTACAGGTTTTTGTTTTAAATTGGACGTAGCATTTCTAGAGGTGTTACATAAATTTTACAGTCGCTTGACATAATTATTATATATCTTTAGAAATAAATAAATAAATTTAATATATTTGTTTTTCAATCCTTGACAGTTTACACTTACTTCTTTCCATCTGAACTCAGTAGATTTTGTTATTTATAGAGTTGAGTGGCTCTACTATCTTCAAGCGATCTTTGTCCTCCTGATCTATGTGGGTATGGAGTAACAGTACACACTTCTATTGATAATAATTCTCTCCTGGAGACCTTGCTGAGTGTAAGAAAACTCTTGATATTAATAAAAAGTTCCTATTTGATATCGCTCCAACTCCTACAGTGAATGTTGTAGAAAGATCATCCTCCCACTATGCTTTGTATTTCATTTTGTTACATAGAAGTGAAGTGGATGGTGCGCAACATAAAAGACTATTGTTTCTTGACATGCAATATAGGTTAATCCGTGTCACTGAAATATTTAGGATGCATCAACCAAGGTTGTGATATATGATTAGTTCTTGCAAATGTAAGTCTCGTGGATAATTTGTTCTTGCAAATGCTTGCTGAATTTGGATAATTTTTTGATCTTTATTATGTCAGTTGAGTAGAAATTATTGAGAGATATTAAAATTGGTGTCCAAGAATGATGAATATAAGCTTCATACAGAGCTTGGTATTTTTTGTGTGCTTAGTGTTGCTATACGAGAGTCTAAAAGTTAAATCTACATAAATTTTTTATCTTTAAAATTTGTAGTTGCCTTAAAAATATCATCAATTCCATTTGTGAGATCATTTTTACTATAAAAATTAGAACAATCAGCATATTGTTTTTAAGGATATTTGTTCCACATAATTATATAGATGTCTATATATATGTGATGATAATAGATAAATATGCAATGCATCTTAAGCATCAATAAACGTATCATTCATTGAATTTTGTTGCTAACTATACAACATGTATATATATATTGATGGATATGAATAAACCAATCAAGATTGAATATTCTAGCTATCAACTGATGAATATTTTAGAGAACAAGTGTTTTTGTATATACCATTGATTGTCGATGAAAATTCTGTAAAAAAGCTTAAAGACTGAATCATGATAAGAAGTATAGATAAACATGAAGTTAATATCATATCATAATAGCTTCTTATACCTCTGAACATCGAACAAATGGAGAAAATAATGAAGAGAACCATTTGCAAGAACTTGTTTAATTTACATAATCCAAATGGTCTTGGAAACACATATATATTAGTACAAAGATGTTACAAATGATGATAACATTGATCTAATTATAACCAATGAATCTCTTTGAAAGACAAAAGGCTTTCCAAGCCCTGAAATATCATTTTATCACTCCCTTTTATAGATTTCAAAATATCATAATCAATGAAAAATGAATTCATACACTTCGGGCTTCACTAAAGTATTTTGTTATAAACACTTGAAAGTAAAACTAAAGTATTTTATTTATTTTACAAAATTCTTAAAAATTGATAAAACTGAAATAGGTTATTTTAATCTTAAATGATTTTTGAAGTAAAAATATAGTAATTTATATGAAACATAGATTTTTTGAGAATATTACTTTCTATTTATAAAATAAAATATTTAAATTTGATTTTTTTAAAAAGAGTTAAACTATTAAACTATCTTGACTCGCACGTGCTTTCAACAAAATATAAAAAGTTGTATCTCAAATCATACAAATAATGATGCTGAAAGTCAAACTTCAACTACAACAGAAACTAATCTCAATAGTGAAACTTCAGTATGAAAGAAAACAAAACAATCTCATCACAAGTGAGTATCACAAAGAAGTATCAAACTTCAACCTCATTACAATGATTGTTCATACTTTTAAGCTGAGATGAAGTGGATGTAATGATTGTTCATACTTTGTTCATACTTCATTGACATGAAGTGGATGTAAAGTTGTAAACATTGGACTTGAGTTTACTTTGGCGATGAAATCGACAGAGGTTATTCCACATAGATATTTAAAAATGAAGACATTGATGTCTGGGAACAATAAAACTATAAACCTCCACTTAAGGATGACATCTCTCTTGGTATGAACGTATAGATGATGGGTGTTGCTGCATTGTAAGAGATATGGAGTGATATGTCAGAGTGGATGTAGATGTGGGCTCCCTCTGTATCTTACCCTTTTTGTAATGAAATTTTCACTTGTTGATGGACAAATATCATGTCTGCTTCACTCGTGGGTTCTGAGGAGGGGTTCACAGAAGCGAGAACTAAAGTGTACTTAGACGTATCGCTTAGCAACAACAGAGAACCAAGAGCATGCACCCTGACATATCTCTCGATACCTATCACCGTGCAACAACACCCATCATCTGTACGGTCAAAGCAAGAGAGCTGTCAAACTATTATGTTCTTTCTCTGTCCACTTTCTCCTGAATGACCGATGGTTGTACAACCACATTGAATCTTACATTCATCCAAGTTCCACGGGAGGATTTCTACCTCTTTCATTTAAAATTGATGCATTTGACTGATAAACTCCTGTCGATATGATTCATGAACTGATTGAATCGCTTCACCAACCTTTCCTGTTTGGTTATAAGAACTCTTCCCTTGCCTCCTTTTTGTAACCCTCTTCTTCGTTATCTTCATATGCGCATCGGAAGGTATTGACAGCCACCTTGAAGAATAACTGTTCCAGGTGCACCTTAATCAGTTCACTATACTTTTGCTTATGAAGAGCTCTCTGTGAGTATTTCAAGGAAAATAGTGAAGTAGTAGGGCTTCTACTACTGTTTGGAATGTAACTTACTTTTGCGAAAACTTTTATCAGTCCAACCACAAAATATAATAAGACATGTTCGTCTTCCCCCTATAAATACAGGAGAAATCTAGAAAAGAGATCTGAATAAAATTCAACAAAGATCAGCCTCCTCTCGAGCAAAACACACATATCAAAGTAACTGCTTTCCACTCTCTATTCTAATAGTATGAATAATTTTTATTTTCCTTCTGACTTATAGTTATGTTTGCTTGCAAGTTAGTGCTATGGCATGTCGAAATGTCCTATGCAATTTGGTACGTACAAATTTTAGGTTCGCCTTCTATCCACAACCTGCAGCTATTAGACGGTAAGAATTTTCATTCAGGATCTCTTTTGGCATCAAATGCTTGTTCGCCTTCTGTTTCTTCTAACACCCAACCTGGTTTGATTCCGAACAAACGAATTGAACTGGAACCAAATCATTTATGCTAAAGTTCATCATTTCTTTACATTCACTTCCTTGTGCGCACAAGTGCCCGCTCATACACTCCCTAGTTGTAAGCTAAGCACAGGGTGCTAAAACGTTGGTGATTGTACACGAGACAGGGGACGAGAAAGATCAACCAACTAAGTCGGAATGCTAATGCAATAGAGGAACATTCGGAGGCGCAAATTCGTTGTGTTCAATAACCTTTGGGCTAATATTGCTAAAAACTGAATGCTAAAGACAATATCAGACCCCGAAGCTCGAAACAGTCCACCTACATATGTACCTTTAGTGTCCTGCCTCAAGACTGACATCAAGCCTTCTGTCCAATCCCTCCTCTGCAGTCATACATCACCACCTGTGAGAAATTATCGAGCCAATGTAAAGGAACAAAGTAATCCCGGCGTTGCAGTGCATATATTTCGGTCTTATGTCGATAGCAGAGCAATGCAACAACTACCCACACACACTTTAGGTAGCCCGTGAATGCAGACCCTGAGAAGCACATACCGTTGAAATGCATATAGAGGGAAGTAATGGGCATACCAGCCAGAACAGTTGGCCCGGAACATCTGCGATCTTGGACAAATGTACTGGGCTATCCTTGCATAGTAGAGGGAGTCCCCTGATTGCCTGAACTCTTATCTGCCAACTCAAAACATCGTGGTATTTTTCTTCAGTAAGCAAAATGATGAATGTTGGATGACATCAAGCTGGTGCGATAGTACAAAGCCGTCACAACATTCAAGACGGTACCCCGTGACCACAGAACTCCACATATAAGTTGTATACACATGACAAACCAGATTTGTCATCGCAGGTTATCCATGTATGTAACAAACAAGCATTCATCCCAATCCCATTTCGAATTCAGCTAACCCTTCTTTAAATCGCTCTACCATGTAGGCAATCCATAGCGTTTTTCGGTCATTTTTTATCTTCAACTCGTGCAACTTTATATAATCGAGGGCATGGGCACTAATTTTACGGCATCAATCTGCTAAATAAGTGCTCACTGAAAGCAATTTAGATTCTCAAGCATTTTCCTCGCATAAGGTCTCCACCTCGAGGCTGCTAAGGAAAATAACTATCATATGCGACAAACAGATATGCAAACGTTTACAGCTGGCTAAATTACAGTAGGGTTCCAAATAAATAAAGAATCAATGCTGGTCCCAAATTATATTAACAGTCAAGTAAAGTCTTTCACACTCCTCCACTGATATTACTTGCTGGCTGCAACCTTTATGTGCTGACTCAGCCCTTCTAACATAAAACGAGACAAGCTCCAAACACGCTCACGATGGAACGACGGATGCGGAGTGACCATGTGCGAGCCAACGTATCGACGGAAATCAATCCGCTTACCTCAGGCTAGTCTTCTTCGCACAGATCGAGTTGCGCATTGATCGCTTCGGATGAGTAACTGGGGAAGAATTTAAAATACCCTGGAATCAATTGAGCCGACAACTGCTTCGCTTGACTGCTTCCCTTCGCTACGGGATTATTCCCATATAGTCACTTTCATTCTGCTACCACTATGAACGGCATCTACGGCATGATTCCCCATGTCCACTTTCATTCTGCTACTCTGATACCCAAACAATGTCGTTACTAATTCCAGACGTCCCCCACAACCCCTCCTCGACCCAAGCTCCTTCCACAACGTCCGCTGCGTTTCGAATCACCTGTATCCTTCCTTGAACTCGTCCCACTCTGCTTTTCAAGTGTCGTTCCTCCTCGTCCTGTAGCTCTCTCATCCGCCCACTGCCTCCCTACCTTACCCTGCCAACAATAATTCCAACAATTTGTATCTCATAACCACTTCCTGTGCCTCCTACGAAGCGTGGGCACTTGCAGGACTTGCTGTGCTAATTCGTCGTCAGCTTCATTGTCGCCCGGCCCGCACCGCACGATCCCTCCTTTGCCTTCAAGAAGCCGACTTTGTCTTCTCATCTCTCCTCTTTCCCTTGTCTTCTTTTCCTTCCTTTCCTTCGCTCGTAATCTGCAGCGCACCTTTCGACCCTTCCCCTCGACTCCTTCCGCTCCTTCTTCTTTCGTCTCCTCTCCTACGTTTGAAAATGTGTGTCGTCGTTTCTCCTGTTGTGTTCTTTCGTTTTGTTCGGAAACTCTGGCCCATTCGTGTCCTTTACCGCTGGCCTGGACTCCTGGATGCGTCGCCCCGACTCGCCCGTCAGCTAGCTACGGCGGCCGAGAAGTCGTGTAGTCAGCGGTTTAACCCTCCCCTGGTCGTAGCCGCACAAAGACGCTTCCAGTCTTCTTGCAAAAACCGTGTCCCGCCGTATCTGCCATTGCAAATGCAGGTAATCGGGCTTTTTCCTCACTCTCGAAATATCTTTTCGCGATAGAAGGTTAATACCTCAGATATAAAACCGGAATATATATTGGAATACCCAACGAGTCAATAGACCGAATCCAGATGCATATCTTGTGAGAAAAAACCTTCGATCACGAAAAAGTCACAACGAAATATCTTCCAGCGTGCAGTCGAGCAGCTGACATCATGAACTCTCATTCCCGACTCTTGAGTCAAAAGTAACGTGAATGAAGTACAAGCGGCAAACAACCTTAACGTCTCCCATCTCACCCGGACCCATCGAAAGACAACTGATGAGCTGCTCCCATCAGAAATCAAACGTTTCTTTCTTACATGTGTGACTTGCATGGACTAGGTGGTGTGACTAAGTGGTGTTGCCATGAGTGATTTGTTTAAAGTTTTCCCGGTTCATTTCTGTCAATTGATAATTCAAAATGCAACATTTCCGCCTAAAATTTTACACTCCACAGCACATTTTGCCTAACACCTTTCTTAACGCCCGAACCATTTCCGAGACACTTCATAAAGACGATAAATTTTGATAATCGTCTTAAGACACACATGTTGAGTAGTAATTTCCGAAACTCCCCGAACATTGCTTGCGGGTACTACTCCCGGAGGCTTATGATTACGGTAAGACCAGCATTTGGAACCCACTTGTTGCATCTTATTTCTCAAAGAAGTCCTCACAAAAGACACTAAAAATCCTAACAGAGCTTTACGAAGCGGAAAGGACTGACGGAGTCCGTGTGAAACCCGGAATGGCATGTGCACGAGGTAGAGAATAGTACCTAACAACGTTTTGCTGCCCCACATATCACCGGCACTCTATACAGGATCATGACGTAAACTCCGAGCAGCAATCCTCAGTCTGATTTTCTCCATAACCTCAATTCCTGGTGTGGGGGTTAACTGTACCCCAGGTGCAACTCAATTTCCACTGCAATTCATATTCACATGGGGCCCAGCACTTCCATGGATACAGTGAGAATGGAGCCAGAGGGAAAGAGCGCATAGGAGTGGACATACTTCGCGCAAATTAACAGCCTGCATCCTGCTACCATGGAGTTACAGTTAAATTTGTAACCTTTTGTAATCGTGACACTCCCAGGGACACGCCCTAAGGTAGAAAAGATCGCCTCCGTGCTCAGTTGTAGACGCTCTACCCTACGATAAAGGGGGAAAGCAACAGATATTTAAACCGACCGTCTTGCTGATCTGACGATGCTTTAGTGCTCCATTGTGACTCGCGTTGACATGCTTCATTCCAGTGACAGACCGACTGTCACGAGAGGAACGAGAGTTTCTTCACCTCTCGTTGTGTGTTTCGGCTTTCACTGCAGTCGGGGAGGACTCTTAATGCAATGAGAAACAAATTTTATTTCCCCACACTTGCCGCTCGAAGGTTTGAGCAAGTGCTTGCACCTTCCCAACACCTACCCTAAACGTACCTGCCTGCGATCTCCTCTTCGAAGAACCCTGAGGCAGACACCAGCTTCAAGGTAGGACGTCACTGATATGGTATAGTTCGCTCATGGACGACTGTATAATAAGTTCAACGTGCAATAAGTTCAACAATGCTTAGATAAAGCGGAGATCAAATCTCATCGCACACGTTAGATAGGAAACAAGAGAATAAGACTTTGAACCTTAATAGGAGGGAAGGTAAACATACTCACTGCTGATAATACACGTTCACCGGTAGCCGCAAGCATCACAAAGCAAAAAGACGCTCTCATCCTCAACCCTGTCTCAACACCATATCCTATGCTTCGCTTACTACTTCACATGCCACAGCTGATCAATTCAGAAATATTAGTCAAAACTGCAGTACTTCTATCTTCTTAGTCGCCATCCCTCACCAGGTTAGAATACAACCTCCTGTTGCCTAAATTCCAAGACCCCGCCAACTGGGGTTCACAGGACGTAGCCGGGTGATTCTTCGCCACCTACTCGTTTGGAACTTCATCAATATCTCCAATCTACAAAGGAGGCTCTGTTTTCGGATAACGAGGATGATGGAGAAGTATCTCCCACCACTCAGTACATTTCGTCGCTTACCCCTAACACCTTTCACAAATGGCAAAGAACAAAACACTCCTCGACAGAGTAGGTCCGCAGCCGTCCGCTGGCTCGTTCGGGGATTTTGTTTGCAGAACATTTTGACCTTATCGAAGATGCTAAGGCTCCTCCACGGTTAGGATATCTCCAGATTTACTTCGCACCAGGCTGTAGTCAGGAAGTAGATAACTGATGACGTTCTGCCAGGATGTCCTCCACCAAAAAAGATACAGCAAACTCAAGGTAAAGACAGAAACATTTACTCCAACTTTACAAAGTGCTTACAGCTGAGTGATAAGCACATAGACAGAAACTGCTTTGCCACTGTTCGTCCTATATTCAAAAGCTTCTCACTGCCACTCCACGGTGAGACAAGGTAATACAAGATCGACGGTTCAACAAGAACACAGATGAAGTCTACAACAAATTTGCATAAGGTTCACAGGAACTCACAGGACCTCCTCCGGCCAGCGATGGTCAACGACACCCTTAATCTTGGACTATCAGTTGATGTTTCAAACACCACGGTATCCCAACAAAATAGTGTGACTAACTCGAATGGTGAGAATAATCCGCAGTGTTCTTGTCATTGGTCACTCCCAAAGAACATGTGCCTTCTGCACAAGATGTATTCTTACATGTGCTCGGTTTGTCTCGAAAAGTTCAGCTCCATCACGACTATGATTACACAAGAGATACTTCACAATCTGGGTCTCCTACCAGAAAGTAAAGTAGTGGAAGTAACCACTATTCTCCAACAGAAGAAAACCATTGATCATTCTTTGGTAGCCCACGTGGGAATCTTCTACTGTTCTCAGCAGGTAAGCTACAGAAGCTTGTTGAAAAAATTGCCTCCATAACTAGGACTAAGAGAGAAAGGCTGCGTCAGTAGCTTGTCACACTGTACTGTGTTGCATGATCCTATGTGCCTTTTCCATTGCTATGACCAGACTGCAGTGGACTGGGAAGTGCAATCCCAGTCCTTTGAGTACACAATCCATGATCGGTTCGTCTAATACACCTTCTAACATGATTCAAGAAACTACCAACGTCGTGCCCTACTGCGACCTCCACGCCACCCACTCCTCCCACCACCCCTAACTTGACCCGACCTTCCACCACCTCGTGATAAACTAGCCAGAGCCCTATTTACAAGTTGATTCTGCGACGAGGTATCACCCGACTTCGCCTTCTTCCCTCCTGCTCCGTTGGCAACTGAGGCCGGTCGTTTAGAGCTTCAGATGGACAAGAACAAACCTAGTAAGTAGGATACAAACAAGATGTACAAAAGCTTCATGCACCAATATAACAATAAGGTTAAATAAAAAACAAGCACAACGTAAAGACAGGTTGCCGGAAGCGCTATAGAATGTTGTGCTATGCATACCCAGTAGTGTTAAGGACTTGAGTTGCCGCAGGTTTCACCCAAGATAAACTGAAAGACTTCTTATCACCAAAAAAAGTTGGAGCTTTCGCATGTAAAGGCTGAACACAAACATGCACAAGAATCAGAAAACTTCGCAGTCTTTTCTGAAACAAATCAAGATAAGACATCTTCTGCACAGGGATACAATGTGACTAGAGACTTGACGAGCCAATTCATTCTATACCTGCGTTAAAGTCAGGATGTTGTTGCAAGTCTGCAACCCTGAGCTGGTACTTTGCTTCTTGACTTTCTGGAAGAAGTAAGAAACAGTCCACCGGTTAGAGTGCTGGTACCATTCGGAGTAAGTACTGCGTAAAATATTTTCCAGTACAGTCCGACTTCCACGACGATTTC
Source organism: Asterella californica (assembly GCA_036924285.1). Lineage (NCBI taxonomy): Eukaryota > Viridiplantae > Streptophyta > Marchantiopsida > Marchantiales > Aytoniaceae > Asterella > Asterella californica. The sequence continues at coordinate 5,357,638 of JAYKYS010000013.1, forward strand.
CGAAGAAATCTCAATTCTCCAAACACACAAGGGAAAACGCATACAATCTAAGTTTGCGGAAGCACAACACTTACAACATCGGCTTTCGCTGCGTCATCCTTCGCGGCAGCCATGGCTCTATTGTGCTCTGACATGCCTTGAGCCAGTCTCTTGTTCGTAGCTTTTGCCTGCTCTTCAACTAAAGTCAACCTGGACACAAGATTGAAAGAAACATAATCCTGAGTCCCGGACTGAACACTAAAACTGGAACATTCGAGGATTGCGCGACCTGGACTGATGCCAAGGAAAAACGTCTAATGCACCATATCAACCCCCATCACGTAAGTCCCACATCAAAGATTGAAAGTTGTTGTCGTACAAGCTTTAAGTGGGAAAGTTCTTGCCTCTCCGTGAAGTCTTTGTAAAACTCAGTGAAATCCTCTCCCACTCGATCTGAAGGCTGACCGGTCACGATTTTGTATCCACATAAACTGTTGGTCATGTTGGGCGCCTGTACGCAAGCACAACGTAATGAGTTATCAGAAAGAACTGGCCCAACTCGACACGCTAAACCCTGCCAACCTAAAAAATTAACTACACCAATTATACACATAAACCGCACTTTCAACAGTTACAACGAAGTACCTTTTGCTAGACCCGTAACGTAGAACTAATGGAGTACAAAACTAGTGTCCTAGTAATCAGAAGCCAAATCGGCAACGATATGATAAAATCTCACACTTCCATCATCAGTACTGACTCTTCAGTGTAGAGGGTTAGTAAAAATTGCACCTTGTAGGCAAGCTGATTGAAAACGTACAACAAGCATTCCACGTAGACGAAATTAATCTCCTCTGACGTCTTCTTCCTTGGAACATACTTCTGCAAGGAGATTGACGGAATGAGTCCCAGAGGTCAGGAAAAGGACAATATATAATCTGAGTTGGGCAATTTTCCTCTACCCACATAAAGACATCGAATCAACTAGAGAATACTCTACCACAAAATATGCACGGCAAAAAATACGACTTGATCAGGAATGCAGGATAACTAGGTGATCCGCTGGTGATCACCTTTATAAGAGCAACGATTGACGGTAAAAGGCTGCGAGCATCCTGAGCCGACGTATATGGCGAGCTCTCAGCTAGGTTTTTCAGCAAATCCACTTTCTTCTCTTCAGGGAGCTGTAAGGGACCAAACTCCACATCAACGTAGAGAAAATCACCATGAACATCTGATGAGCTCTTAAAGGAGGCACAAGAGCCTTAAGCTAAAATCTCCTTGTTCGGCGTTCACCCTGCCAATGATGTAAGCGAACCGCAGACTCCACCCTCACAAGACAAAAGGTTGATTTTGCTAGTATACTCGCCCACAAAGAGGTTTGTGCTCTCTAAATGAGGAGAACCTAACATGTAACACCGAGTTGACTTAACTACAGGATCCTAGCAACAAATGCTGGTAAACTGAGATTAAGCAAACTGCAAAGCCCTTTCTTCGTGGAAGACACTCATTATCAGACACGAAACCGCAAGCTTGGCATTTCCCGATGCAGCTGGAGCTACTGGAGAAGGCGATATGTCTGGAAACATTTAATTAAAAAATCAGAACGAACCTTGTCGAAAACAGGAAGTAGATGCTTGTTTATATAGTTAAAGAACTTGCTGTTTGATGCCCCGCGCTGCACCAGAATTTCAGATGGATAACGTTAGTGTCTTTGCCAACGCAGGAACGAAATTCAACAGCCATAACTATGTTCCACACGGGAAAACATTTCTCCCTTCCATAGAAAAGTTACAACATCTAAATACCTTCAGAACATGACAAACTCTCAATATGCTATTCATTCTTCTCCACAGCAGAATCAGTCGGCGTATGATAAAAGGTAACTAATACTTACTGCATAAAATGGAAGAGCCATGTTTAAGCAAGACATTAATCTGTCGATGTGATCAGTATCTGACATCTGCATTCATCCACTCAAAAGAGTAAAAGTCTTTCAGTAGCTCATTCAAAAGCTTATTAAAAGACTTCCAGGTGCTGAAGTCTAAAAGCTGTGCTAAGGGTTTCATTCGCATGGTGGTTGCTGGCCAACCATGCATGGCTGAAAGATTACTGAAGCAAGATAGACAATAGCTATTGAGACGCCCGACCCTAAGGTACATGTTCACGTTGTTGTGCCTACCAGAGCAAGCAAGTATCCAACGACATCCTACACATGGTAATGAGATAGCAAAACAGAATAAATACACTTATATTAACAACATCCCACCCTCAGGTACGTGTTCGCTCGAGTATCCAGCAGAGCAACGAGTATGCGAGGATACCCTTGCCTAAGGAGCCGAGAGATATTCATCACCGAGTGAGACTTCACGTTCAATCAGTACAAGAACATGGTTTGGAACACTGCAACAATTAAGAACTAACAGGACACTTCCGCAGCTTTACCATCATTAACTTCTTGATTATCTAGATACAGTGATGGTAAAATGAAAAAGAACTTGTGATGTGCGGTTTGAGCTCGAATCAGCTCCTGAACCAACTTACATTGAACTGCGCATCCAAGTCGGCTTGACCTTCGACGATCTCAAGAAGCTCCTGTACACGCTCAGGAGGAGCCTTTTCCCCGAATAAACTCAAACTTTTAAGGAAGTCCATGAACATTTTGAATTCTGCTCCCGTAACATCTTGCAAACTCTGTAATAACAAGGTTGAACTTTATTAGTGCGTCCAACCTCAAAAGCGAAAGAGTGTTGACGTATTTGAAGTAAGGACGTATGGTGATGCACCCGGTTGAACCTGAAACTTCTGGTGACGCCGTGTAACCAGAACAAAGACATTCAACGATTATTACTACTCAAAGCCGGCTTGATAAGGAAACCGTGCCTTCTTAATCAGATCCGTGATGTGTCTCTCCATTTCCTCTTGAGGGTGTAAAAGTTCGTTCTTCAAGGGAAACACCTGTATACACGTCTGCATCAGTGAATTTTCTTGAAGCTCACATGTCTTCCAAACAAAGCTTGCCAGATAACTCAAATTTCGTGATTCTTTAAAGAATATTTTACCTAGAAGACATGAAAGTGTTACCTTTTCTCTAACAAATATCAGTACTCTTTCCCGGATATTTTCATCGGAATTTTCAATATGCTTGAACAAAGCAGTTAAGGAAGCTGTCCATTCATACCACAACGCAACTGGTTAGAAACGCGTTCCGTCTGAGATAGCGTCAAACAACCAGAACTTGGAGCCTACAGCTTACGCACCTTACTGACGTCTAATACTGACTAAATGTACAGGTAACCTTCGCGCAAGCTGTTTACATTTAGAGGCCTATTGAAGTTTTGTGTTCAAATTTTATGCGTAGTTGTATGTGTACATGAGTAAACCTCAAAATGTAAAGACCTTGCGCGAAGCTACGCTGATTTCACCTTTATGATGTAAACGACTAAATACTGGCTACACATACCAAAAGCGAGGCTCCTGAATTATCAGCATAGATAATGTGACCTTGGATTTTGACGCTGTCTCAATCCCTCTCTAGATAAAAAGCATGCATTTTACGCATAACAATCGAGCATAACGATCACACCGCTAAACGTCGGCTGTATGCTCCTTAGCCGCTGGCAATTCATAACTAACCTCTATCGCTCAATGCGAGTGGCTCACACGTGCGGTATGTAACAAAGCCGCAAGAAAGCGCTCTTGAGAACTACGTGCTTTTGGCTTTACAGCACCTCTGGCAAGTATTTAGCGCAGAATCTATATGTTCAGTAACCTTTGGGCTGATATTGCAAAAACTAATGTGCTAAACACAATATCAGAACCCAGAAGATAGAAACAGTCCACCTACATATGTACCTTTTGTATCCTGCCTCAAGACCGACATCAAGGCCTTCTGTACAGCATCTCTTTCCAATCCCTCCTCTGCAGGCATACATCACCACCTGTGAGAAACTATCTAGCCAAAGTAAAACACAAAGTAATTCTCAGCGTTGCAGTGCATATACTTTGGTCTTATGTCGATAGCAGAGCAATGCAACAACTAACCACATACACTTTAGGCAGAACCCTAAGAACCACATAACGTTGAAATGCATATAGAGGGAAGTAATCGGCATACCAGCCAGAAGCAGTTGGCCCAGAACATCTGCGATCTTGGGCAAATGTACTGGGGTATCCTTGCATAGTAGAGGAAGCCCCCTGATTGCCTGAACTCTTATCTGCCAACTCAAAAACAAAGTGGTAGTTTTCTTCAGTAAGCAAAAATGATGAAAGTTTGATGACATCAAGCTGGTGCAATGGTACAAAGCCGTCACAACATTCAAGACGGTAGCCCATGACCACAGAACTCCACATATAAGTTGTACACACACGACAAATATCTCACCGCAGGTTATCCATGTATGTACAAACAAGCATCCATCCCATCTAATCCTTCTTTAAATCCCTCTACCATGTAGGCAATCCATGGCGTTTTTCGGTCATCTCTGATCTTCAACTCGTGCAACTTTATATAATCGACAAAACTACTTCACCATCATGACATGGGCACTAACTGTACGGCGTTTCCGTGTGCTAACGGAAAGTAATTTATATCCTCAAATATTTTCCGGTCTACAGCTCGAAGCTGCACACAACCAGGAAATAAGTATTGTTGATATGCAAACATTTTACAGCTGGCTAAATTGCACTTGCACATGTTCACTCGACAATCGACACACGGATGCTACTAGGTTATAGCCTCGAACCTGGAGAAAACAGGGTTTTAGTATTTGCTGAGAATATATCATGAGTAGGGTTTCAAATAAAGAATCAATGCTGGTCTCAAATTATACTAACAATCAAGTAAAGTTGTTCATCACTCCACTGATATTACTTGCTGGCTGCAACCTTTATGCGCTGACTCAGGCCTTCTAACATAAACCGAGACAAGCTTCAAACACGCTCACGATGGAACGACTGATGCCGAGTGACCATGTGTGAGTCAACGTATACACGGAAAATTATCGCTTACCCCAAGTTCGTCTTCTTCGCATAGATCGAGTTGCGCATTGATCGCTTCGGATGAGTAACTGGGGAAGAATTTAAAATAGCGTGGAATCAATTGAGCCGACAGCTGCTTCGCTTTACTGCTTCCCTTCGCTACGGCAATGATGCCCATATAGTCACTTTCATTCTGCTACCCATCTCCCCGCCAAGACGGAGCCATTGTGAGCAGTTGGCAAAGAATGCAGACTAGACCACCATCACCATCACCCAGGGTCTTAAGACGGATGGAACGATTTGTAAAAAAACGGAGCTACAGAAGAGAATAACGGCAACTAGAGAGCAGCGATTGAGAGAGCAGAGGCCACCACAAAACCCTAAAGAGCCTCTTCTTTACATACAACGGCGAGAGAAGCGACCAACTCTTTTCTCATGGAGGAAATCCTTATTTCTTTCTTTCTTTTACTGCCACAGACTCCCTCTGAATACAACTCTGATGTGTCAAACGGCAGGGGTGGAAAAAAATAAACGACCTGAGTCTTGTCTTTAGACTCGCTGAGTCGCTCTCCATACTCATACAGCTTTTCAAGGATGAATTCCTCACTTTCGGGCGCCGCCATGGCCCCTCAGTACTCCCTTTCTGTACTCTGATACTCAAACAATGACGTTACTAATTCCAGACGTCCCCCACAACCCCTCCTCAATTGCCCCAAGCTCCTTCCACAACCTCCGCTGCGTTTCGAATCACCTGTATCCTTCCTTGAACTCCTCACACTCTGCTTCTCAAATGTCGTTCCTCAAACCCTGTAGCTCTCTCGTCCGCCCACCGTCTCCCTACCTTACCATGCCAGCAATAATTCCAACAATATGTGTCTCGATACCCACTTCCTGTGCCCCCCTACGCAGCGTGGGCACTCAAGTGCAAATGCAGGACTTGCTGTGCTAGTAGTCGTCCTCTTGGTCGTCGCCCGGCCCGCACCGCACGATCCCTCCCTCGCCTCGAAGAACTCGACCTTGTCTTCGTCTCTCCTCGTTCCCTCGTCTTCTTTTCCTTCCTTTTCTTTGCTCGTAATCCGCAGCGCAGCTTTCGACCCTTCCCTCTCGACTCCGCTCCTTCTTCTTTCGTCTCCTCTCCTACGTTTGAAAATGTGTGTCGTCGTTTCTCCTGTCGTTCTCTTACGCTTTGTTCCGAACCTCTGGCCAAACTGGCCGATTAATCGGAGACCAGTCTGCCATTCGTCTCTTTTACGGCTCGCCTGGAATACTAGATGCGTCGCCCCGACTCGCCCGTCTAGCTAGCTACGGCGGCCGAGAAGTCCAGTAGTCAGCGGTTTAACCCGCCCCTGTGGATAGCCTCATGTAGACGCTTCCAGTCTTCTTGCAAATACCCTGTCCCGCCGTATCTGCCATTGCAGGTAATCGGGGTTTCACTCTCGAAATATCTTATGGCGAGAGAGGCTAATAACTCAAATATAAAATTCGGAAAAGAACAAGGAGCTTTGCCAGAACTATGTTCTATTTTCACACTGATACTAAAGGAAACAGAGTAGAACTACCTTTACTGACCTGGTTTTCTCCTTAATGAAAGTGCTGAGGCCACGTAAAAGACAAGTCTTGACGGCCCTATTCCCGTTGTCCAGAGGGGTCTTGTAGGGTTGTCCATTGGCTCTTTTACTTTTTGCCATGTCTCAAATAAAAAACTTTTAAAATATTTTTTATTTGATAAATAAAATTAAAATAAAATAAAGATATTAAATTATCTCTTGACTCTCACGTGTACTAGTAAAATACAAAGAGTTGTCTCCTCGAGTACATGGATGGTTCAACTAGCTCGTCATGAGCTCTTGCTGTGGGTCTAGTCTCTGCGTGGTCTTATAGATCTCGTCCATGTCTTACAACAACGGTGTGATGATATTATGTGTATCTCTAACCACGTCATGGTCTGAATCAGTGTCCTCTCGATGAGAGCTGTGCTACTAGTTCGTACTTCACACCCATCCGTATGAACCCACTGCTTATTGCAGCTGAATCTCCGCCGTAATCTCTGTGGATCTTCGTAATGATAATCGTGTGTCAATCGCGAACACTAAGCTCTATCTAGAACGTCAAAATCTCATCAGCACACGTGATGCCAACTTGTCTAATCTGGCTCCTATTGAGCTCACCTATCCCCTACTAAGACGGTCAAGGTAAAGACAATATGTAGCTATCATCACTATATGCAGCCTCTCATGGTCTATTGATCGCAAGTCCAACTTCACCGTGAAAGAAACAGAGATAGTATGACTGGTCTGCAATTCCAATCTCACTATCGATAACACACTAGAGTGAACTCAGTCCGGAAATCAAATGCCAACAGAAGCAAATGCGGTACACAAACAAGAACCACAAGAAGTCCAACCGGTAACCCTCCACACTCAAACATGCACGAAAGATATATCCAACCTCATCCAAATTGACGTCTCTTCTTTGGTGATCACATGCACAATATATGACCACCCTGATATAAACTGTACCTAATGTCACTAACTAGATGTCCACACCTCTAATAGCTCCAAAAGTCTCTATGTGATAGCTCTACTAGCTCACCCAAGTCAACTGCCACCAACTGTCTTCATGCGCGTCTCCACGTATAGACAAACACTATCACAACGACAGCTTCTCTCTAGTATTATGATGTCGTTCTACCACTCCTCTAGGAACATGCCAAAAGATCACCTACTATCCTAAACAAGTCCATAAATACTTGCACGCCTTCCTTAGAAGACACCAAGAGCTATTGGTCTAGTGATAAAGTCAAAGCTAAGAGCTAATAGTTAAGCACATTCTTCAAGAATTGTGTTGAGATGGGTGACATGGTTTTACTCACTCCCACACCACTGAAATTCGGCTTATTACGCATGCCAGCAAGCTAGCTTGCTGGCTCCGCCTCCGCAATCCGCTCCTCGAGGTCTCTAAACGTCACAACACTCGCGTTCACTCTCCGCTCCACTTGGAGTAGAGTAGAAACTCGAACCAAACGCGCACAAGAAGAAAACACACTCACAATAGCAACTTTGGATCACTCCACAAGATCAAAATCTGTCAAATGTGCACGTGCATACGGATTTATGTCACATTTTTTACCACTCGTGACTTTCTTTCTCTTGTAACTCCCTCGATCCTTCACAAAATCAGATGGTTTTTGATACGTTAGAATCGTCTTCTCAGCGCACACCTACTAAACTCGTCGCCATCAAAATTTGCTGATCAATGCCTACTCTACGTCCGCTGAGACACATATATCAATCTCAAATTGACTTCAAAAATCTATCACGAGAAATTTCAGCAACGCTTCCACACTATCTCACCACAAATTTGACCAAGAATAAGTCCACAAACTATTAATTCCACATGATAAAAAAGAACCACTCCTCGCATCCGCACACTCGCAAACCAAAGGTATCAACGACATGCACACTCCATAGATACCATCAGCACAAATCCACGATGTGAAAGCTCTCAATCAGACCTTGCGACTTCAATTCTTCGAGTAATAACAATTTTTACTCACTCTCACATGCCAATCTACACTACACAAACACTAAAGTCGAGCCAAATCTACTCTATGCATCAGAGAATCCATATTGCGCTCACCAAGACTATCCACTATAGTCAGGAGCTTGAAGACTCAACTCGAAGAACTAAAGGCTACAAACCCTACCTTCGAAGTATATTCATAGTGAGGCTAGCCCAAGAACACGTCCTAACGGCACTAACGGCCCTACCGGGACTAGCCACTATGCACACGACCAACCTAACCGGGGTGTTAAACTGACGTGACAACGAAGACAAAATTTTATACTTGAAATATGTATTAATTTATTGATTTTTGTTGCAAATAATATATTTAATATTATTTCTACTAATTAAACATAGATTTAAAGTTAAATATCTACATGTAAGTCTTTCCTCAAATTAAGAAGAATGCCTCTTGAGGAAAAAGAAAATAATTTAGAATAATTTATGATAGTTCTATCAAATCTTTTATATTAAAAATACAACATGATGCAATATAATGCAATATATAATAAATATGAAATGAAGAAGATATAGTGCAAGATTTGATGAATTTCTAATGAAACGAGTGTATGACAATTGGAGATTATTGCAAGCATAACATTAACTAAGTTTCATTTATCTAGTATAATCTAAAACGACTTATGGACAAAAGAGATCACATAGTTATGGTTCAAATCACAAGTATTTTATAAATGTTTATATATGGATGATCCACTGATTTATCATCGAGAGAAGAGGTGATCAAAGATATCATAGACTTGGTCCGTATGACCTACGATATGCATGTCATTAACTAGAGATAAGATAACACAACATGAAGCAACCAAAGCGGTGACTCAGAGAGCTCTATAATGAGTTAAGACAAAGAGAGGTCCATCCAAGTACTCGTCTCCTTGACAAGTACTTGCAGCGAGTCGATGATTCTAACCTCCTCTATGAAAAGACCGTGCTGATAATAAAGAGAAGAAGAAGAAATGTAGAAAGATCGCATGAAAGAATGAGACTCGTCAGAGATCTATTGTCATCCACGAGCTCCTTAAAGATGGAAGGGCGAGATATGCTATTAAAATGTTTTTCACTACCATCCACGAGCTCTTAAACACGAGATCTCCAAAGACGGGTCACCTCTCAATGTCCCCCTCTGCTGACTCGAGTATAAAGAAGACACCAACGAGATAGTAAGAGGAATATACAACAATAACCACGTCATCTCGTCCTTAGTGTTCTATGTCAACATGCCGAGAGGTAGGTAGAATGTTTGTCTCACTTTGTCATGGAGAGCATAAGGTAGCCGATGGAACAAGCACAGACAAGAAAAACTCATTCTAAACAATCCTAACATAGTGTTAGTGTGGACTCTCGACACTCTCATGACTCACAAAAAACTCCATGAAGAATGACTAACGATATCATAATTATCGCATGTGTAGTCTTCCGCACACTCGGCTAACCTGGACATCCCATGTGATCCAATCATAGCTCTTGTGGATCTCTCCCACATTAGACTTTATTCCTTGTGAGATAAATAACCGATCGCACATCGGACATTATGTGTCTCAGGTTGGTCTCGGTTTCATGGGATAGAGATTACCCATAGCTATAAAAGGGACGATATTCAATCAAACGGCACTCATAATAAAACATCTAAAAATATACTCTCTATTATTTATTTCACATGTTCTAATTATAAATGAGAACATAATGATCAGAAATATTTCCTGCATAGCGATTAAGTTTATGATTCTCTGAAAACAATTTTGCAAAATAAAGCTTTATGGGTTACCAAGAGAAAAACATGAGGCAATGAATACCAAATGGATGGGAAGACCCTATCTAACCGAAGAAGAGCTCACGGATCACCTTGTGAAATATCTTGTAAAATATGAATACAGATTTTTCTTAAGCTTTTCCGTTTATGATTACTAAAAGATTGACATTGTTTTGCACATTGTATATTAATTTTCCATTATATGATCTATAATAGAGATATAAAAAAACACATAGTGAAATATCTTGCAAAGATGTAAATACAATTTCTCTTAAGTTTTTCCTTTTGATTACTGAGAGATTCTAGTTTTTTATATATTGAAATTATACATGCATAAGCACCTATCTGTAATTAAGATTGCATTAAGCATCAAATATTAAACTTATTTAGATCAGTTATTTATGATATGAACCAATAGAAACTTACAATCTCATTGCCTCTTCAATCTCGAACCTGACCGTACAACATCGAACTGTATTTGACGGTTTGGTTTAAGTCGATGTCGAATAAAAGATGATCCGGTTCAAAACAGTTTTGTCTTTTACATGAATCATTTTAACTAGTTCGATTCACAAAGTAGATGGTCTTTAAGTGAATTGATTATATAGTTTAAAAAAGTTATAATTTATGATTTTTTTGGTTTATAATAGTAACAATAAATTTTAGATGAAATTAAATACTATAGTATTAATTTAATATATTATAATTTAAGCTTTATTGATAATACAGTTCAAGACTTTTTTAAAGGGTTCGATTCTAAACATTTTGGTTTGGTTCCAAATTTTAGAAAATGGTTCGGTTCAGAGAAACAGTTAGGTTCATAAATGATTTAGTTTGAGATTTGAAAACAGACGGGTCTCGGTTCGGTTCGGTTCCACTTAAAGCATTACGACTATTAACTAGGAGGAATAAAAGACTTATTCTCTTTCATGCTTTTATACTCATAATCGAGGTTTAAAAGCACTAGTCTAGTCTGATCTAGTCTTGTCTAATGGGTCTCCGTGGTCGGTTGCGTGAGGAGAGGAGAGAGAGTGTAAGTTGAGAGGGTGGAGTGTGATCGCGCGGTTCGGTTTAAAATCTGCACTAACCCACCGTGCAGATTTTCTTACATAGTTCTTTTTGTTTTTAGTTTATACTTTTTTTGATTCACAATTTTCACATTGAAGAAATTGAGCGAGTATTAAATATTTTTGGAATTTGTTGGGGTTATAGAGTCTTTTGCTTAGAGTTTTTGAGAGATTTCAGAGGGTTTTTTTGCTACATTTAATGTGTTCTTTATCCATGGATGATTAGGGTTATATATCTGAGATGTTTTTATTATGGATACCGTTTGGTTAGATATCATCTCCTTTCTAGCTATCAGTACTTTCTCTCTCATGAGATCGAGATCGATCTGAGATAAACCAGTTTGATGTGCAATTCATATTTATCTCGCAAAAGATAAAGTCTCATGTGAAAAAAGATGCACAAGCGCTATGTTTGTATCACACGTGATGTCCAAGTTAGCCGATAGCGGAGATCTACACGTGCGGTATTACAACACCGTTAGTTCTTTTTCCTAGAGTTCTTCACGAGTCTTTGGAGTCGTTGAGAGTCCAAACTCTGACACTATTATGAGATTGTTCGAGACAAGTTTTCTTTGTCTGCACTTGTTCCAACGTGACTATCTCGTGCTCTCCAGATGAGGTGAGATAGACATTCCGTCTACCTCTCGACATGTTGGTACGAAACACCAGAGACGAGATGAAGTTGTTATTGTTCCTCCTACTACCTCGTTGATATCTCATTATACACGAGACGGCAAAGTGAAACATCGAGAGATGACGATCTGTCTTTAGAGATCCGTGCTGGTGAGTAGCCATACATGAGGAATCAGTACATGTTGCACGAGGTAGGAGTGAGTCTACTCTACACATGACATCTCATCTTTCACTCGCATACGGTGTTGTAGGATGTTAAGTCTGGTTGGAGAGTATAGTAGAGCTGCGAGAGCATTGCATAATTTGTCAATGACATGTCTTATTGAGGAGACGATCACTTTGTTGCATTTTCTTCACCCCTTGATGATCCTCACCGCATGAAGTGGACTAGCAGCATGAGGAACCATTATGTCTCGATAGATCTTTGTCTGTCCAAGACATGTGTACAACTCTATGTTTATCTTCCGGAGGTCTATCTAGGATGGTCTAGGAACACCTATGAGATTATTTTCAGACAGATGATTCCTCTAGCAATTTCATTGAATTTTTTCAAGTAGCGAGAGCAGTAGCTCGAGGACATATCTCTCATTTTATAGCTCAGGTACCGGAGGCAGCTAGACTTTTGGTCATGATGAAGGATGAGGGAAGGATGCGACTGACAGCCATTGGTGTTCTCTTACGACTTATTAGCCATACCAATGTTCTTCAGCTCTGAGATACTTTTCAAGATCACCTTTGTCCACATCAGTTTGGAGTTGTGACACTCGGAGGTTGTGACTTTGCATTGTTACATCTAGATATGGTTTATGTGTCCTCGGAGTACCGATAGTTTAGAGGACCTCGTCTTCTAATTCTTAGATGTTGCTTTGACGGAGGACGCTTTGCATATTGAGGATCTCTCTAGGTTAGAGGACCCCCAAGTTGTCTTTGGTATCATTTCCTTTTTCATAGCACGTTGTCCGAGCTCTCAGGGAGTTGGAGATCTGATGGAATACATACGAAAGACCAAGCTTTGCACTTTGATGTCTTCACTCTCAACTCTACTAAGGTCAATTCAGACACAAGGTGATCAAAGACATCACATACGTGGTCCATTGGATCTATGATATGTGTGTCATCAGCTAGAGATGAAAAAACACCACCTAGAAGCAACCAAGGTGGTAGCCAAGGGAGCTCTATAGTCAGCTAAGGCAAAGAGGGGTCCACCCAAAAGGTGTCATTGATGAGTATCTGCAACGGAGTCGATGATAGTAACCTCCTCGATTGAAGGATCGTGATGATAATAAAAAGAGGAGGAAGAACCATAGAATGATCGCATTAAGGGAATGAGACTCGTCAGATATCCACCGCTATCCATGACCTTCATAAAGATGGAAGCACGAGAAATGCTACTAAAAGCATTTTTCATGTCCACATGTAAGACAACCCAATTGGGATAGATGTCCAAGAAAGCCTTAATGCCGAAGTCATCCATCTCATATCTTCATCTCCCACCTTAGAGATTTTGATAAGAGTATCATGAGGGTCTCTGGTGCATCTTAAGACCAAGGACTTTTGAATGTGTGACAAGACCTCTCGCACGTAGACAAACATCATTGTTGATAGCATGTGACGGGGTGGATTTGCTACCTATAGAGGAGGTTGCTTTGACAATCTTTTTGGGTCTCAGCAACTTGTCTCTGTTGTCATTTTCTCGTACGAGATAGACTTGTTTTGGAGAGGTATGTGACAGAGGTGGAAGATGGTTCTTACGTACTACAGATGTATCTCTACGAGGCAACAAATAGTTTGACTCTTGAGGCATGTGATACACATCTCTGATTCTATACCTTAGCTTCCAATGGATCTCGTGGACGACGATCTCTTCTAACGAGACATCACTTCCAACAAGTTTTTCATGCGCTCTTAGTTGATCTTTCCATCTCACGAGATACTAGAGCTCGAATCTGCTCTTGTTCGGATAAGGGTGCAAGCTCTTAGCTCCTAGCTCGATCTTGTATTAGAGCTCTCTGACTTGCACTGACTATCTACAGCGATGAGAAGTTCCGTCTAGGTTTGGTCGAGCCGGTTATTTCAGCACTATCCACATGCGAATGTGGTGTCTGACTCGACATCTCGGATCGACACCTTGATCGCTATCTTCACGGTGGAGAGAAGATAGCTACTCATGATGTCATCCGAGACGTTGTGTTTATTATAGCATGAGAAAGCGATTACATGACATAGAGAGAGCGTTGAGATGTCATTCAGACGAGAGGAGCATGAGAGCTAACATGTACATGATGAGGGAGGTTCATATCTCAGTTGCAGATGTGGTTGTCTCGGATTTGACACGAGAATCGGTGGTGATCTCTCACAAGAGGGGTCGCAAGCGCAGCGGCAACAACGAAGGTGACAAAGTATAGAGGTATGCAGGAGGGACATTACTTCATCTTCTAACCTTGGAAATTTTCGAGTTTGATGTTTTTTTGAGATTGTGTCAAAGTTTATCATGAGAGACACCAAGGATACCACTTTCTTTTTCTTTTTGCACTATGTTTTTTAGACAGTGAGTTTCTATTGTCTACAGAGAGCTTTAGCAAACATGATCTATGAAAAGTAATTCTAATAAGTAATGTTATTTCATATATATCAATTATATACAGAAATTTTGATTTATCCATATGTGATATTTTAAGAGTAAAAAGAGACTGTAGAGCTCTAGATAGCGAAGTTCTTCTTCCCTTTGGGGGCGTTGGTTGCTTGGCCTTTCGGGTCTCTCTATTCCTTATACGGCTTGATGGGTCTTTCCATCCGTTCCTATTCACTGCGTAGCGTATTCACGCTGGTTTAAAAGGTCTGAAACATATTGCGTGTCAAAGTTCGTGGAAAAGAAAGCACAGCTGGCCGCAACAGAAACTCCGGGTAACAAGTTTCAGCAAGTAAACTCCCCTTTACTGTTTGACTGATTTTGGAAATGGCTTACCGGAAGTAGGCGAACTCCCAATCCGAATCCCAAAGGGCCACATGTACCTCGTTTCCGCCAACAATGCGCCATAACATTCCGTAAGTCGCTTTGCAGGACCCTGACGGGAAAAAACCGAATATTCTGAATCGTGACACGCCCTAATAAGTCTGTAAGAGTTCGTTATTCCCAACCGGCATAAAGATTCCATGTCCTAAGCACCTATAGAAATTCAGTCACTCTTATTAATCGGTGAAGTTAGACCGATTCACCAGTGCATTTCGGGAGGGGTGGTCGGTGTTCAGTGTTAACTTAACCGAACCGAACTTATGTCGACATAAGTTCCGGTTGCCGGAACCCACGTTAAAACCATCGTAGGGTTGGTAATGTTGATCACACTCTAATTTGGCGAGTTTCAAGCACATTGATCGGGCTAATGGGCTGGCCGGCATGCTAGGACCGGTCTAGCCAGTCACATCAGCCGAGGAGCGACTTCAGTCTCTTTCAGTCGAGCTCGTGTCCTCCTATCTCCTTTTCCTTTGTTGGCTTTTGAGCTACGCGCTGGTGCTCCTGTTTTTCGTACACGTTGAGAGCAAAGGAGAGGAGAGAATAGATCGATAATCACAGTATGGCGTCGAGAGGATGCCTTGCGCTCTGCGCAGTTTTGTTCGCTGCGTTGTGCGTCGCGGTTGTGGCCGACACGGCATTTCTGGTCGTGCATAAAAAGGCACACCTTGTGAAAACGAAGGGCGCGGAGAAGATCACTGTATCCATCTCATTGCATAACGCCGGCACCTCGTAATCTCGACAACCTCCTTCATTGTTTTGGCTTACTCCTCTGAACCGTTTTGCTTGCGATGCAAATTTTATTAAGACGGGAAGTGCGTCTATTGTCTTTGAGAAATATTCTAACCTTTCTAAATTGTTTAAAGAGTTTTCAGCTTTCCAGCTTGGATACTTTTCCGGGGCCACTTCAATCTTTGAGATTTGGGGCTTTATGTTGAGATGCGTGCGGATCAGTATCACTTATCAGTCCGACTTATTGTTTTTCATGTAGTACTGAACTGTAAATTCATTGGGGATAGTTTTCTGTCCTCTATCAAAGAACCTTGGACCGCTATGGTAGCTTATGAGATTTTAGTGTATGGGGAAGGGTCTCATAAGCGTATGGGGAAGGGCACCTCGTTGTTAAACATGATGAGTCTGGGAATATGAGCTCATCAGATTAGGTCGATCTGGCCTTTTGATGATAAGCCAGCAGTTGCAAGTGTTGGAAGTTTATTGGATCGTTGTAGACTGTGGTTGTGTCCTTCGTCAGATCTTTGACACTGGCGGGCAGTGCCCTGCGCTGCTGACTACCCTGCGGTGGGAAAAGATCCAACGCATGTACTTCAGACTGACCTTTCCATTTACTCTTTGGACTCTAGAATATCTTCCTCTTCTTCAGAAACCTGGGGTTCCGTATTCAGGCCGATTAGTCTCTGTACTCTGGAAGTTTACGTAATCTTATTTCGATCGTGATTCATAGTTATATGCTACCGTCCTGAGATGTCCAGAACTGAACAGAAAGTCTGGACCGACGAGGCCTGCTGAGTCGGAAAAGTCTTCAATTTCTACTGATCACTTTTCCTACTCTCTACTATAGCCTAACCTCTTTCTGCTGGGTGCTGATGAAGTCAGACCAGGTCCGGGAAGGGTGTTCTACCTTCATGCTCTGCGTGTAACTTGTGGTAGTTAGGTATTTGAGTGCACACTTGGTCATTGCCGACATCTGTGTCGGAGACCCTTGTGCAGAAAACTTATCGTTATTGGTTTTCTGGTTTGTCTACCTATGCTCGTTGGTATGCGCACTTTGTTAACTTATGACTTAAAACAGGTTTGCGTTTCGCCTTCTTAACCCCCAACTTCTGGTGATCGTTTCTCTGGGGCTATTTTGCGGTTAATTTGAGAGTCTGTGGGCGTGGTCCGATTTTCCGGCAGATCGGACCACGCCCACAGACTATATGGACCAATCTATACTACCTCCCGTTTTCTCTCGCTTGACATACGACGTTGTTTTACTTCACTAATCCTTTGGCATTTCTCTTCACGAAGTCACGGATCTACCACTACATTAAGAACGGGAGTTGGCCCTTAGATGTTCCCTGAACTGAACAGAATTTCCTGTACCGACAAGGCCCTGCTGAGTTGGAAAAGTCCTGAATTTCGCGTGATCACTTTCCTACTCATCTACTGCCTAACCCTCCCTGTTGGGTGCTATGAAGTCGGGGAGCCGGTTGAGGTGCATGCGGCAAGAGAGTGTTATGTTGCATGCTGTGTGTGTACCTTGTGGTAGTTAGGTGTTACAGTGTACACCTACTCATTACCTACAGCTGTGTCCGTGATTTTTGTTGGAGAATTGCTTCTAACCTCTACCTTCTTCATGGTTGACAATCTGGTGTTGTAAATGTTGGCTATTATTGCTTCTCCAATCGATGTATTTTGTGTTTTCTGTATGTTTATGTTTGTTCTTTTCTAGATAACTTGCCCTTCATGTTCTCTATAGCTGCTATCTCGCTCAGATCGTTAGATATCCCAATTTGTACTTGTCTTCTGTCTTACCAGCTACCTGGGGATAATATTTTGGAAATGTGCTTTCACTACACATTTCCCCTTTGCCGACCTCGGTTAAACTTCCCAAACCAAGTTAGCATTCATGTCACTCTTTGTTACTCACTTTACGTGCATTGGTTCAAAACTATTTGGGGGTTACCTAAGTGTGCGGGGGACGTTACTGTTTACCCGTGTACCAATATATATACTACCTTCCATACTTAGAGACTTGATGGATATATGTGATTTTGTGTCCGGTAGCCAGTTCTGCGCGGACTGTCGTCGTTCTCTGGATCTATAAGGTGTCTTGCTGAAACCGAGAAGCACACCGCGCACTTTTTACCTGCAGTATCTGCAGAATGCAACTTTCGTGATTCTTATGTTTCACTGGTCGATGTTGAGTCCAGAAGTCCAGCAGAACTATCCTATTTTTGGGCGGACCCTTTCCTCGGTGACCGAAACAAGGCTTTCAAGGATTGCATAATTGTCTGATGGTTGCTTGATGGTGATTGTGATTTCTAGGACGGCATACGATGTGTCTTTGAACGACGACACCTGGCCCGCGGAGTTGTTTGATCTTATTTCAGGCAACCCGGTCCAAACCTGGGAGAAGATTGATGCGTAAGTCATTACCATTCTCATCCAGTACAAAGTGTGACGTTGGTGGTTGATGATATTGCAAATGGTGCAAGTGGTTTTGTAGGCTGTCGTTGTGTCGTGTTTGTCAAGGCTGTTATTGTGTTGTTATTGTTTACCAGAGAAGCTACCTGACGAATATTTGATCCTTCGTCTGTCTACAGAGGTGCCACTTTGGCCCATTCATTCGTTCTGCAGGCAAAGGTGAAAGGACCGTTTACCGGTCCTCCTGCCGTGGTGAAGTACAGAATGGCAGCCAAATCTTTGTTGCAGGTTTGTTCGTCATTTGTCGCTCTGTGAACGTATAGTCCAGTACCACAAACGAGATTCGGTTATTCACTGGCATTTGTACTGTCGCAGGAGGCCTACTCAACTCCACTCCCTGAGTTGGACATTCTGTCGGACAAGCCAGCGGGGAACAGACTTGACTGGGTACGGTTCAGAAAAGACAGTAGTTATCCCATGATTCAGATATTCTGTTCAGATATGTAATATGATTTTTCATTTATGTCTCTTTGAACGCTAGTTTCCTCTAACAGTACCGTGTTTCTGTGTGCGGTGGTTGCATGTTCTTCTCCTTCCGTTGGATGGAAAACAGATAAAGGTGTGACTTGGGTTATCTATCACTCATATTCTTTAGTTATTCTTTGAACAGTTACGAGGTTTTCAGGTTGTAAGTAGCCGGAACAGACTTCGATGTTTTGGTATTTTTTTCTTGCTCACGAGTCTAACGAACACTCGTCGGTGGTTTGTGCAGAAATTCGGTTTGACATATGGTCCACTCATGTTGGTCTTGTCGGTTGTTGGATTGTTCATTGCTATACTAGTCAGTCCTTCCAAGTCGAAAAAGTACTCCAAGTCTGGAAAGAAGAGAAGGTAAAGTATTAACCAGTCTTTCGGGCTTTACATGGCCCAAGAGATTTCTCAGAAGGTCCATGATAACTTTACCAGTCGAACATCGGAAGTCAGCCCTTTTTGTTCGTTTTAGATGGTGGTAGAAAAGTGTTTTTGCCAGATTTTAGTTACAATGGGGAACATTTGTGACTTTTCCCATAGGGAGAAGATCATGTGAGCCGGTCAGAGTTGAGATGGATGAGAGTTGAGGCCGCGACTTCAAGAGCCTGTATCTGCTGCTAGTTCAACTAATCCAGTACTTTTGCTGTGTCACCTTCCGAAGACTTCGTTTCTGTGAGTTTACTGCCAGATGATGACCTCAAGCTTACATCGTGCACGGTCTAAGTTGCCGGTACGGTGTGCAACGTGTATGCTGTCGGCAGTATTTGTTACGCTGTGAACCCTTGGCGTTGAATGTTTGGCTAGATGTCTGAGTTGTAAATACTTTTCGTAGTTAAGTTCCCTTCGGCAGGACGACGAATGGGTTATTCGATCCATCACATGTAGGTTATCTCTTCATGGCTATGTACTGAAAATGGGTGGACTAAACTGTGTAGGATGTCAGCAGTGTGCTATGATTTTAAGAATTTGCTATCTTTGGTCAAAATTGTTCACCCCTCTTCTAAAGTTGAGCTCATCACGGACGAGGGAATTTAGGGTCTACTAACACACTAAATATCCTTGTCCGGTAGGAGGAAAAGCTGTCGGCAGTACGATATAAGTGTGACATGAAAGGACCATTGTCCGCATGCAGTAGAAGGCAGTCCACGTTAGGAGGGGAAGATTCCAAATGTCCTACAGTTCGTTCGAGACATAGTTCGATTAGAAGTTGTGGCCCGTCATCATGCGTACTTTTAGTCACACATTTGCCAAAGGTTTATGTGTGTTTGCCTTCTGCTAAACTCTGGTAATCTAGGCACATAAACCACGAGTAGATTATGCCCTTCGCCGAACTCTTGGTAGCTATGCACAGGAGACACACACAGCAAGCGTACTTCCAGTCATATTTTCATCACGGTTGTGCCCCTTGCCAGGCTATTGGTACCAAGGTGCAGTGATCGGGCTACCACCCGAGCGACAGCTCAAGAACTTAGACTTTCCAAGCAGAGACAGGTATTTTGGACTTGAATGGTCCATACCATAAGTCCAAAATGTTCCTATCGTCTGCATAAGGTCAGACTTGTGACTCATAAGGATCATCCGTGGTTGAGAAGTTTCGTTTGATTCACACTTACATCTGATGTATTGGTTCTTAGTTGACATTCAGTTTCAGTCACCTTCTTAGGTTTATAAGATCGTGAGATTACACAGCGAAATCTCACGGTATCCTGTACACGTGTCCTGGAATTTGAACGGAATAGTGTATTTATGAGTTTTGAGGCCACTATAATTACTCTAAGAACAAGTACTTTGACAAAGAATGGCGCCCCACACGACAGTGCTGTACGTTTCCAGCGTTTGCTTTTCTTCGTTTCTTTTTAGGTCAAGAGGTATTCATAAGTTATGCATACGGTACAGCAGAGAAATTGACTATGACAGTGAGTGACACGCGAGTAAATAACTAAATTGCCTCGGAAGTTAAACCAGGACCAGAAAAGAAAGAGAGAGGTAGAGAGACAAGGACTATTATGTAATTATAGTACTTACTGTGAATCCCAGAGATTCAGGAATCACTAAATCTACTAAATGCATGTATATAGAATTGTCTTACAAATAAACGTACCAAAATATTTGATTGTTTATTGATTCCTTTATTTTTATGATTTTATAAACCTGTGTTTAGGTTTTCCCAATAATAATAATAGGTTTTTCAGAAGTTTCTTAGTTTTCATTAAAAAGAGTTCCTTATTTTTTTCTCAAGTCACTCTTCTATTGATGAAAACGCTTGACAATGTAGTTAATCAGAAATGTAATAATGCACTTCTACCTTACGAGATACATCAGAGTAGCGACATGGGAGATTGAACCATGTACCTCCCACTTTCAAGACTTACCATTAGGAAAGAAATGGTTGAAAACCTTCTCATAATCTACACCAGGTTGATGTGTGTAGTAATTGGTTTAGCATTGTATTTGCTCAAATATCATTACATCGTTTCATCTTGTAATTGTATCATCCTTCTCTCCTTTTCTTGTTAGCGAGTCCATTAGGGAGTGTCAAAACTAAGAGAGAAAATTCACTATCGTTGGAACTGAGATCCACCGTAAAGAAACCAGGTTAAGTCGTGCTCTAAGTAACGATCAACTTTGTTTGTCTAGCCGTGATTCTTGTAGCAAAGCAGAATACAAATAAAACTGGTTCACGACTAAAATGAGAATCCCCACGGCTTCACTCGAGGCTGCCTCATTAAACACAATATCACTTGCAAGATAGAAATCTAAATGATATATTAGTGGAGCAATAAATATTTTTGATTGATACGTAAGATATTTATGCTAGATACAAACGGATGCGATGATTTACCCTATTCCTCCAAGTGCTTTAGAATCATGCTACTGCATGGTATGGATTTTCAGCACTTATCAAGAGGTACAGAATTCAAGATCACATAATATTTTTATATTCATATTCATATTTTTTTTATAAAATAACTAACTTGAAATATATTTTCTTTTACTATTTGTTCACGAGTAACAAGTTCTTAGTATTTAGGCTCATATCTTGGTATTTAATACCAGGTTTCGTTAATATTATAGTTTATAGATTTCTATAATCTATAATGTTTAGGATGTCTTAATCTTATAATTGTTTTTTCTTGAAAAGTAATACATAGCTCTAATATAGTATTCTCCATTAATTTTTCATAAGTTATAGAACGAAAGAATATGTAGGAAGTTTCAAACTTTACCATCCAAAAGTACATCACACAAACATAGAAAAAATACATCCCAACTCGCTTGCTGAATCAAGAGGAGTAACAAACCAACGAAGGACCAGTTCGTGATCAAACAAAGCACACCTTTGATAAATTCATATCAAGTCTTTCTTGGGTCATTACATATATGTGATACAAAGAAATATGCATGCTCGATAAACTTCTGGACGAAGAGAAGAAGACAAAATTTTACACATCCTAGAAAATTATCATGAACAATTGGTTGAAAACTGGATTCATAAAGTTTGGTGCTAAAGAACATGAAATGAAGCATAGACTTACGGGAAAAAAATACAGTATTGATGGTCAACTTGTTTTGCAAACATATTTAGAGAGTGATACTTTTTTTTAAATTTATCTTGTGAAATTTAAGTTGTGAAATGTGAAACGTAAATTACTATAATTAAAAACTTATAACTGACTTAGTTAACTTGATTACACGTTATCGTATTGTAGGATGCTGAATATGGGAATAAGCGTGGTATTTGGATGTGAAAAGTGTTTAAGTTTGGGAGATAAATAACAACTGACAAGCATAAAGACTTCATCCAAAAATTCTACTATATTTACGCTTTTACCTTTTTTTTATACATGAGATTCACATATAGACTTCAATATTCTGAGATCTTCAACCAAGTGCTGGAACCCTGAATCTAACCGTTCCACTATGTAGTAAAAAACTCTTCGCAACGGTACCCATATGTTTGAAACGTAAATTATGTTTAGAAATGAGTCGAATGATAATTTACACTTCTATACATGGAAATTAAGTTACATACGCCAGAAGAAATCCAATGAGAAAGAATGAAATATAATTTATAATTTATAATTTTGAATATTTCAAATTAAACTTTTAACTTTTCCACGGTGAAGAAGCTTTGTTTCTTTTCTTCTCCATTTCTAAACATAAAAGAACACTTGGATGCAACCTCTGCCAAAAAGAGATAATAAAACTATTAACCGAACATGAAGATAATGTTCTAGTTCCTCGATAAAATCCCACTTTGTAACAATTGGTCATGTGCTTTAGTTTGCTATGATTTAACTCAACCCTCCCATGAGGAAGGGTTTTGTAATCAACTGAGGTTATTGATTGTAAGGGTGGTTAAGGGAAAGAAATTTAGTCGTAATGAAAAGTCTATTCGATTTAATATTCGTCCATGCGAAACACTTAACGATAAGTGGCATAAGTAAATACAGTTTTTCTTTAAAGACGAAAAACTGAGAGAGATTTAAGAGATTTGTTTCCTGAACCCTAACACTTTAAACCACATCAATTAGTTAACTTAGTTATTACTGCCGTAATTAAAACGAAGGCTTCTTCAGAGTCATGTGGAGACATTCTTTTGTTTGAACTGTGGGATATTGAATTGGAATAATGTTTTATCATATATAAAACTAAGCTCCAACTACGAACACACTATTTGTTCAAGCGAGTGTTAAGTATGAGAGTTATCATTGCTTATATGTCAAATATTGTTGGTATTGATACATTTGAACACAAAAATAATTAATCAGTGGTTTACAAGTGTTAATTAATTAATTAACTAATACTTAAAAGTTAGATGGATTTCTAGTGTACATTAATTTATACACTAACTCTTCTCGTCTTACGGGGCACGAAATGATGTCTTCTGGGTGGACTTACACCCAGCAGCTTATTCTGTATCAAAACCTTTTATATATCTCAAACGTCATCCAATAAATATTTACATTAATTCTTTTCCAAAAAATGTTGTTTTCATTTGGCAAGCAAACACGGATTGTCAATACGTGTTGGATCCACATGCTGCGGCACAATATTGTACCTCATATCTAACAAAAGTAGACAATATAATAACGAATGAGATGAAGAAAATTAATAATAAATATACCGAGGAAAATCAAGATGTAACCACACGAATAAAAAAGTTAGGCAATGCATTCCTGAATTCTAGACAAGTTTCGGCTCAATTAGCCATCTATACAATTTTAAAATTATCTTTGTATTATGCTTCTCGTTCTTTTCAATTTATAGACACTAGTAGTCCATCCGATCGAACCTTCCTCCTCAAAAGTGCCAAACAACTATCTTCTGAAGATGATTCTTCGACAAACATAGGATTGCCATCCATCATAGATAAGTATGCATGACGTCTACAACATCTGCAAACAAATTCAATGGCTTTGATAGAATTCGTGGCCAAGTTTAATACTTCACAAAATAGAAGATTGAGAAAATCTAAAATCGTTCGATGGATATGTTTCGACCAATATCCGAAGAGTATTTCAGAGAGCAAGTGCTGTTATATGTCCCTTTTCTTTACGACGAGAACAACATTAAAGATTCAACTGAAACATGGAAAAATACATATAATAGACATAAATCACATATTCTATTGTTACAAAACTTGTATACTTTTAAGTACAATACAGACGAAGTAAACGAGGATTGGAAAAAATTTGAGGATGAGGTGGCAGAACTTGAAGAAATAAGAAAATATCATAACGAACAAAGCGAACCGGAACAGGATTCAAGCAATTTAGATTTGAACAATGTCGACTTAATACAACGAACTACTCTTAAATGTACTTCTAAGACTACGAATCGTGAAGAGAAACCTTCCCGATCAAAGATCCTCTAATATCAATAGAATCATTTTGTGCTGAATTAGTCAATTGAACCAACAACAAAAGCTAATCTTCAATGATTGTATGTAAAAAAAAACACTTCCACATGAACCAATTCATTTATTTCTTACAGGAGAAGCAAGAACCGGTAAAACATTCACCTTATTAAAAATTATACAAGGATTGTCATAGATATACGAAGATGATAAATCTAAGTTTAATGATCCTGAACAAATAAAAGTTTTGAAGATAGTATACACAGGACGAGCAGCATATAACATACAAGAAATGACCATTCACATAGCATTAGCGATCCCTAAAGACTCTTATGACATGAACGTATCAAAACTAAGTCCAGATCGACTGGATAAATACATCAAATATTATAGTCAATTAAGATTATTAGTGATAGACGAAATCTCTCTGGTGGGCACAAGAATGTTCTCTTACATAAATCAAAGACTACAACAAATAACTCAGAATTTGAACCTTCATTCGGTGGCATAGATATAATTATTTGCGGTGATTTTTATCAAGTACAACCTGTTCAAGATTCATGGATTTCTCAGTCTTCTAATATTTATTCTCAAAATATTACCACTAACATATGGTTTTCATTTTTCAAACACTATGAACTGACTCAACCTATGCGTCAGAACAATACAGCTTTTATACAAATTTTGAATCGTATTCGCATCAACCAACAAACATCTTCTGATCTACATTACTTAAATTCAACTTATCAAAAAATGTATTCTAAACCAACCGATATACCTCATTTATTTACACTAACAAAGATACGAAACTTCATAATCAACATGAATTTAGTATAACTGATGGGAACAAATATTTATTCCATTCAAAAGATCATTTCTCTTCCGTTATATCGAAAAGATTTAAGATATCCATAAATCCAAAAGATACAGCTGGATTACACAGTACTTTATCTCTACAAGTTACCATGCTAGTAGAATTATGTTACAATTATAACACACGAGATGGACTCACAAATGGAAGCGATGGGATTTTCATGTCCACAACAACATATAACGATGATCAAATCATTTGGATCCAATTCTTTGATCCAAATATTGGAACACAAACTAGGAACAAACAAAAACATTTGTATTCCAATAACACCAATCCATCTTGGACGCCCATTATGAAAATTTCACAACAATTTCCAATCAATAAATATACCAAAGAACATAAGATCGCTAGAACACAATTCCCTGTTCAACAAGCATCTGCACGAACTATCCACAGATCGCAAGGATTGACCATGCATCAGGTAGCTTTCAGTCCCAAGCACATAAATCGACACGGATTAACATACACTGCATTATCCAGAGTGAAAAATCCTAAGCATTTACATATATTACAATTGATCGAGCATCGTCATATAGTTATAGACAGCAGAGTCACTCTCAAAATGGAACGGTTGAAACTAAAATCATCGTGGCAATTCCACATCCATGATCTTCAGATGAATGTCTCATCTTCCACTTACATGCTCATACAATTTCTAAACACAAGATCATTAATAAAACATCACCTTGATGTTCGAGCATATCATAATTTACAACTATCTGATATTTTGTGTTTCAGTGAGGCACTTATACAAAATCTTACTTCTGTTCCGTATTTCATAGACATCGAACGCTTTCAATATATACATATGCACACAAGTCGAGGTTTGCTACTAACATATCGGAACACAATGCAACTCTCGGCGCATAATATTTTTGGAACTCATAACATGGAAATAATTTTTGCAGATTTCAACATTCTAACTCGTTGTGCAATTCACATCATGATTGTATACAAATCTCCTCGTATGCATGTCGATGAGTTTTTGATCAATTTTACTACCATTATTCAAAACATACCTAAGGATTATCCCACGATAATCGTAGGAGATTTCAATATCGATTTGCTCAAAATTGATGATCATCAAACTACATCTTTCGCATCTTTCATGACTTCATTCAACTTTTTTCCAACTTTCACAAAACCAACCACAAAATACGGATCAAATCTAGATCAAATATGGACTAACGTTCTACAATACAAAAATCTCTCTTCATCATCACATGCTCATTGGACAGATCATGATCCTATTTTTATTCTCTATAAAAAGCCATCACATGTTAATATGTTCTCATTTACGTGAAAAAACAAATCCAATCTTTTTTTCTTCGTGTACTCATCAATCGAGCTATACGAGTGATGTTCATGATCATATATTTCATATTCAAGAGATTTTCAACACTTGCAAAACAAGGTATTCCCTTTTATGTTTCTTGAAAAATAATATTTTTTATATAAATTATAAATCCTCGTCATGTCATGAGCTATTGACTTTGTAAAATTCCTAAATGTATGCATCCACAACTGTTCAATACAATATAAACATGCTCATTTTAACATCCATAATATTTCAAATGTTTTGTTTCGCAGTTACGATTCATCATTGCTCTCAAGACGATCTCAAGATTCAAATCATTCTATACATGTCTTGCATATCTTATATATTATCGATACTCCAATGTACATAATCTTCACAACATCTCTCACAATCTTCATTATATATATTTCTCATTTCAAAAATAATCATATGTTATTATATTCTCAGGTAGCTAAACACAGTATGAAATTATCTTTCCTAATCTCCAAAATATTCTAAATGTTCTTTTTTGCAGTTGTAACTTATAACTATCTTCGAATCGGTCCAAAGACTCATAAACTTCTACATTTTTGTACATCTGAAGATTCTTAAGATCACTATCCTCAAAATGATCCTAAGCTTCACAAGTATATATTTGCATAAATGATGCAGACATGTTACTATCACCATATGAAGACATGTTGAAAGATGCCCGTTGTGAGTTACATAAATTTATAAACTACTTCTTTCAATCTCCGAAGATAATTTTATCATGACTTTCAAAGACTATATTAATTTTCATTATTTTTTTTAACATTCATCCACATCTCTAGAATTACACTTTCACATATATCACTTTCTAAGACTCGTGAGATGAGATGGATTTCATTTTTAACATTCATCTTCACAAATTTCACCTTCTAGGATTGTGAGGTCTTGCAAACGCATAGCCCTTGCAATTCCATTGCATGCGTAGCGACTTGTTTTACATTAGCTTGAAAGGTCATCGTGAAATTTATTTTACCCATCCTAGATGTCATTTGTCTGAGTCTACCTGGCACCTATCTGGAGTCTACGTGGACTGCGTAGCTGACAAAAGAAAATCTCATCTCTAGATTCAGATGGTCTTCATTAGCTAGTAATTACAAATACGTTTTTGATACACTGACACCTCAATTTCCAATGGATACTTTTTCTTAAGAACTGGAATAGCAGCATCCTTGTCCAACCAGCTGGCGTTTTTATTCTTCACAGCACGTTTATTTTTGAAATAAATAATATGATTATAATAAATAATTACTACCTGCTCCACGTACAGGGGTGACCGATGGTAACCTGTCTAGAGTTTGATCAAGGAAGCGCCATTACCAAGGTTCTGGGTAAGGAGAAACAATGACGCAGTGCCCGATCACGTCGTTACCTGTCACAAGGGCAGCACCTGGGAGGCCATTTGCCGAGTCTAGACAGAACGACCGACAAAGGCGGTGAAGTAGCCTGGTGGAAGAACAACAGCAAGTGTCTTGTGTGTAGTTTTCTAGGTGCGTTTCCCGTTTACGTGCCGTGCCTGTTAGGCAGGCACGAGAGTCGTGCGCCCTCAAGACTCACGCCAGAGATGACCGCCGACGACTTCCTTCCACCCTGGGCATCACTCCAGTGAGGGAAGGGGTACTTACTAACCATGCCACCAACCTCCTCAGCGGGCTCTGCCAACAACAACGAGTAAGATACAGAAGAGCGAGCACTTTAGCATGAGCCCATGCAGCTCATTCTCAGTCGGTGACGATTTCAGGAATGACTAGGAGGAGAAGAAGGAGGAGCAGACAGCTCGGGAGAGAGAAAACTTGTTGCTGTCAGCGGATATGAAATTGTGTGCGCGCCAGTTTTCGGTTACAGGAATCACAGAAAACTAAAGAAAACCATCGATAGAAGGATTCATGTCCAGATGGAAATAGTTGTTCACTGTCTTCATCCACAATGAGCACGACGAAAGAAAGATGCTCGTGAAGTCTAACAAGTATCTCAGAGACTGAGAGGCCTTGAATCCCAGGATAGCGTAAGGTATCGATCGTCGAGGTGACTGATTATGGAATCCGGAACCTCCAGTTGCTTGTCCTGAAGCTATTTTCTACCCTCCTGTGAGTGATGATTACTTGAATCTTACTGCCAGCAACCCACGAGCTGCAGCAAGCGACTTGGATTCCCCTTGTCCACGAGCTGCAGCTTGCAACTATTACCCGACAGAGGAGGATAAAGAGAAAAAGTTGACGTCTACATAGATCAGAGTCAGAGTCCTTTTCGGATGCGTGGACAAAATGACCCACCTGATCAAGTTGTGACAACTACTAAATTTAGAGTTCATGGATCGTGCTAGCAAGAGACTCCCTTGCATCACTCACTGTGAAGTGATGCAAATAGCATCCAAATACCAAAGACTGGGCTTTAACCGCCACTCTTTCTCTTGTTCGGTTTGATGGGGTCTTCCCATCCGTTTGGTATTCATTGTACTTAAACCCTCTTATGGTTATAAAAGCATGAACATAAATTTTCTTTTCTCCCCGCCCTGTGCTTGAGGTTGAAGAAATGTTCTTTGTAGTCCCTATCATTTAAATTCCATGCTTCTTAGATTCTGTTCTCGTGTGAGAATATTATCACCAGAAACTATTTGTGTTTAACCGTTAAAATTTACTATTCCTGTGAGTGAGAACTCGTGAAATGAAATCTTCTGGGTTACCAAAAGCACTTATAGTCTTTTTGGGGGTTTAACCCACTCATGATGGATTAGTGTCCGCTGCAAAAAGTTACGATCGTCCAGAACAGCCGAGATATAACCCATAGTAAATACAACCTTTGGGCTTGTTTACAGTGTCCTTCTCGCATGAGAAGAGTTTGACCTCATAAGTTAATGTTGTATGCATATTCATCTCCTTCATTTTTTCACCGAGAAACAAAAATATCCATACGTTTAATTTAATACTTAATTCTTCCGAAAAGAAGAATTAAGTATTAAATTAAACTTTGAATAAATTAATGTATTAATGATTATTGCTTCTCGGACTTGTATCTTTTGAAACAGAGGAATCTAGTCAAGACTTATGGTTTATTTTTTTTCTTTTTTTATTTTCAGACATGGGCTAATAATTAATATTTATAAAAAAATTGATTATTTTTATTTACTTGGTATTTATTATTTATTATTTATTTCTCCGATAATAACAAAAGTTCATCGAGCATGCATATTGACATTCGCTCTACACAGAAGGGAGCTATTCGGCCGTGGCAACCAATGATCGAGCGTTCCGCTGCCTCTTGTTCTCGTCCTACGATGGTGAATTCCAACATGGACCCGTATTTCGAACTTACACAATATTCATTCTACAAATAGTCCTACTAATCTATTGGAATTTCTATTCCAGCGATGATAACCATCAGCGAGGTCTGAAGGCTTCAAGAATCGGGAAAATACGAGAGAATATGTAAGAGAGCAGAATATGTTTATATATCTTGTAGATGGGTAGATCTGCATCTTTTCTTGAGAAGATTACATCTCGCTTGAAGCCAGTCAGAAAGGAAACAGTATCTCACATGCATAAGTTAGTATCTGATGGGCCTGTCAGTTCTTTACTCAGTAACAAAATCCGTCAACGATCCCAGTTCAGATCTTGTCAGATTCTACTTCATCATGGTTCAGATTTGCTTACTTTACCCAAACAAAGAACGCATTCTTATTGTGCGGTACGATCATCATCTGACAAGCAGCAGTTCACAAGCAGGTCTAGCTGTTGAGTTGTAACTTCAGATCTTTCTTTGATAAGATAAACCTCCTTGGGCCCTAGTTTGATTACAGGTCAACTTGCTCACGACCAATCGTCGTGCAGTTGGTGTTTGGACAGATGTACTTTCTAGGGACCGACTTGTGCTACTCTCCATCATCCTGAGGCCCAGAAGGGGCCATAACTAGATGGCAAGAATTCCTTTATATCTTTAGTATCAGTCCGAAGTCGGAGGATTTGTACCTGCACATTAATCTCGCATCCAAAATTCCAAATGTGTGCCAGAAGTCACCTTGTCAAATTATAGAGCTACAACTTAGGCTTCTACGGTAGTTTTAGCCTACCGTAGTCTACACTACGGTACTCAGTGGAGTCAGTGGACAACATGACATGAGTAGTGACTAGGCTCAACTACAAACCAAAACGTATCATGAACGAAAGTTGAAAGCGCCCGACTAGTTGCACTAGAACCCTCATAATCTACTGTAAGATGCATAGCGGTTAAAGAGTTTTGGATGTCACTGTAGATTCGTTACTGACTGCCCAAATCCTTCTGTCGCTTGACCTTGATAGCACTCTGATTCCCCCATCATGTAAAAAGGATCTAACCAAATAAAGTGCTCTCAGATTCAGAGAGAGAGAGACTTGACTCGGAGGGACGACCTATTATGAGCAAAGAGAGGTGAGCGAACCGAACTCATATGTATCAGTATGGGCCCACTCTGCTCATGCGAGATCCAGTGAATTTTCTCACCTTCTTCCTATCGGCACCATGCCGGAAGCGCATGTTCTCTCCTAATATAGCAAAGTCCACTTGGCTGTTCGTACTTGAGGAGGGACCATGTCTTGTAGGGATGTCTTTCGGTGCGAACGCTATCGAATATCATGAATACTGTACTGTCTCACACTGAGAGCGAGGCTCGAGAGAGAGAGGATCTCCTGACTTGTAACTGTACCCTACCAGAACTGGCGAAAGGAACGGATGAACTGACAGTGAGACCTTATCCCACACTGACCGCAGATTGTGGTCTGTAGGAAACGAACTGGGAGTCTTTTCGGGCAGCCGCGGATAAGCATTTTTCTGACAGATATGAAAGGCTGCTTGTGTTCTCGCCACGTGCCAGATGGAGGCTCAGGGATTTCCATGCTGCACTGGGATTCAAAAATACAAAGACGAGGGAGGACCTTTCCGACGTGGCATATCCTCCTACTGTCTTTTGTTCAGCTGTGGCGACATACTTTTATCTGACGTAAATTAATTAAATAAAGAAAATAAATACTGTAGAAACCTAACGTGATCCATACGACGGAATTTCCGTACAGGGAAGCGACACCCCAGATTAACGTGACCTTTTTACTTGGAGCTACCCCTCTCATAACAGTTGAACTTCTACGTCCCGAGATCGAAGGATTTTATTTTTCTATATTCTTGGGATTACCAGGTGCTCGATCATAGACGTAACGGTGGTAGCACCGGATCACTCGGTGATTACAGGTTAAGAAGACTTTAAAACTCGGATCGTACCACGTTCCAGTTTATTTCACGCTGCACGAAGGCAACGCAGTCACGGTAGTGAGATGCTCCAGTGAAAACAAAAGAATCAATCCACCGTCAGAAACGAGACGGCGTTCTAAGCGTTGGAGCACATCCCGACGAGGATAGTCCGTTCCAAGAGGAAAGAAAGAGAGGGGGAGAAAGAAAAGATTTCGACAAAGGGCCAACATCTTTACATCATTCCGAAGCAATGAGTTACTTTGAGTTTTCCCGAATGAGGTACTATTCATAAAACGAAAGGCACGCGTTCTTGTCTAAAGGTAAACGCGCGACCAATGAATAGCAAACGGATGGGAAGACCCCATCAAACCTCACAAGGGAAAGAAGGACCCGAAGGGCCAAGCAACAACTGCCCCGGAGGAAGAACATCAGTAGCTCTATAATCGTCTGTCGCACCTATAATATCGGAGATCAAAAAATCAATATCCTTACAAACAATTGGCGCACCTGAAGAGGCATCACTTACTGCGATTGCCCTCCTATGAACTGCTCCTGCTAAAGCTCTCTGTAGAGCAATGAAAACTCGCTGTCTGAAAAACATGGTGCAGAAAGAAAGAGAAAGTGGTACTCCCTGGCACCTCTCATGATAGACTCTAGCACAGTCTCTCAGAAAGACGTCGAACTCCAAACCTGTCGATCTGTATATCTCCAAAGCTAAAGGGATGAAGCGATGTCCCACTTGCATACCCCTATATTTGGTCACCTTCGCTGCTGCCGCCACGCCTGCAGCCCATCTTGGGGGATGGGTGATCATCTGTGCCGCCACTGAGTCCCGTGTCGGATCCGTGACAACCACATCAGCCTCTGAGATCTGATCATCTCTCATCATGTACAAGTCAGCTCTCACTGATCCTCCTGTCTGAAGGGCATACCAACGTGACATACCAACTTGTCTAAAGTGATTCTCACTGTGTTCATCTATTCGGTACGTCAACGAGACGTGGATGCAGTTCAGTTCACAAAGCAGCGAAGTTGTGATAGAATCCAGATCGTGCCGAACCTAAGTGCTTTTTACATGGTTCGGACGTGGTCAAGTCGAGGCCTGGAAAAAGAATAAAGAAACATCTCTTGAATGGGTATTGTTTGCAAGCATTGAATCTTTAATTAATTTTGGTTTGCATAGATGATATATTATGAACAGAGATCCAACTTCTTATATGTACGAACGAAATCTCTTTATCAAATCCAAGTTTATATTTTATTTGGTCCATACTTCCATTCTACATTACATTTTGAATATAAATTAAAATTAAAATTCAACCGAACTTCGTTTGATCTGGGTGGTAAGACTGGCGAAATCTAATCCTCCGTTCTATAAAGAGGGCTCGAGTGAACAGATGAGTTAGCATCCCATTTTGGAGAACTTTTGCTGGCTTTGTGTTATGGAGAAATATGTAAGTGTTATAAAGAAATTTTTAAATAAATAAATATACATATAACTATTAAATATTAATCATACCGAGAAGTGCGAGAAGATATAGACATAATCCATAAAATAAGCACATGTACTTCTAAACTTACAAGTATATACATCTAATAATCAAACAGACCTTGCTTTAATCTAAATAATAATTTATTATTTCTCTTTCATAATTAAAATATAAATATAAAATAAAGCATGCTGTCCTCTTCCATCTGAATAAACGAAGTCAAGAAACGGTGTATAATTATTGACTAGCTGGGCTATTCGTATACATATAAAGAGGGCTTGAGTGAACAGATGATACTACATGACAATATCAACGCTTCGATCTATCTCTAGAATCTACCTTCTCCAGAAATGGTTAAACGTGTGATGACGCAAAGAGCCAAATCTTCCTCGTTTCTGATGCGGCGTGAGTCAAGATTCGAATGATCCATCCATCCATCCATCCTGGAACTGACTTGAGGAGACCGAAAGCTTCGTCTAGCGCGACTCCTGATTCGTTCCATTCCATGATCGAGTACTTGACATGCCTCGACCGAAAGCCCAGAATGGTTCGGAACTCCAAGTCCATGTCGTCGTTATCCACACGACTATCCTTTCGGTCTTCCGCTCGCAGTCATCACTCTTCCTGACGGCGAGGTGAAGTCACGGTGACGGTGCTGACGGCTGTAAAGGAGAGCAAGGATGGAAGGTAGATGAAAAAGAGGAGGGGAACGAGGACAACAGAGCAGAGCCTTGTGGGGATAGACTCGGACTGAGAGGTGGGCCCCGCGAGATTCTCTCCCATCTGCCTGAAGTTTCAAACCATCGAGTGTCATCACTTTTCAAGATTCACAAAATCGACAAAAGAGGGATTAAATGAAAACTAATATTGATTTTGAGTGGCGTGTACTGAAAATTGGGTTAGATTCGATGAGGTTTGTTTCTTTCGGATTGTTTATTACTTGCAAAGCAACGCTTATGTATGTATGTTTTCTGCGGCCTACTGCCGGAAAGCCGAAGCAGTATCTTCCGGCCCAAAGTGCCAGGGCCATTTCCGTCCACGGACACAACAGACGGGAACTTTCGAGAACGTACGTACTTGGGAATATAGCTTTTCTTGAAATGAAGTACTTTACTTACTCTTTTTTTCTTTTGATTTAATTTTTTGGAGCTATTTTTACCTTGGAGGTTTTGTTCTTACACGGATTACACCACCCCCTGCAATACCTTCCTCGCGAGTACCCCGGGTCGCTCATGAAAACCAGGAGGTCGGGGTTATTCTTTTGCTCACAGACACTTTAGATACTCTACTTAGTGTGTTAAACTATTAAATTACTCTTGTAGCAAACACAATGTTTGAGGAATATTTCTTTGAAGATTTACTTAAGCTTTCTAATCATGTAATTATGATGTTCACACGATGAGATATAAGAGTACTTGACTCTTCTCTTGCGTGTACAGAGTTTAAGATACAAGAAGAATCTGATATAACTTTATAGTCAAATGATAGTTTAATATAACAATTTACGATTTTATTCTTCACGTGTTAGCATGGTGGTCACCCTTCTCCATGCTGGTAGGCTTATGTAAAGTGGAAGCCACGAGAAGGAGTGGTTTCTCAGTACTAAACCATTTTTCGAGGTGGAATCGAGAGGAATAGAATGTTTAAGAATGAGAAACCTCTATTGCGATTATGGTTTTCACAACGTAAAAAATAAAGGATGGTCTAGAAAGCGAAGAGATCTAACGGTTGACTCATATTTTAAACATATTATTTAAATATCATGATTTATTAAATTAATATATAAAAACCATGGTTTACAAAATATATTGACTAAAAAACCACTGAAGAGGATGATTTATCGTACATAAAAACCATTACAAAATATTAAGGAGAAGAGAATTAATATTTCTAGAATTCTCTACGAGGATACAAGTCTTCTTCCACAAGGACTCGTCTGGTGTAAGTACACGAAGCCTCGGCTCCCGCCTAAACAGGTCCGAAACAGGTTCGGCTGGCTTTATGTATGATACACCATTCTCTGCAATGGATTACTAGACAAGACATTTGATAAAACCATGAGTAGTTGATAAACTATGATCTTTAAACGATATTCCACAAAATGCAACTCACTCAGTTCTCATTGCAAAACTATCGAAGTTTTTATATATATATATATATTATGAATATCCTTATAGCAGTAAATGTTAACTTCAACTTACATAGAATTGGGAAGAAACCTAAGGTATAATGTTGCTTTCAGTCAAGCAGCACACTTTGTGACATCCGGCACATGTTAACATATCCCTTTTTTAATAAGAGATTTGCTATCATAGTCCAAGTTGTATTCGATCAAGCTGTTTCCAAGTTTTGCAAGCGAGTTTTGTACTACTAATGATAATAACTAACAATTAATATTCATTTGAAATAAAAAATATAACTAGAACTTTAATGTTGATTAAGGTGTTGTTCTAATCAGCTGTCGAGGGCAGCAATACTTTGATTACCACTGTAATAATAATCAGCGGTCGGGAGTCGCAATTATTGTATGCATCAGTGTAACCCTAAACAGCGATCGCATGATTAATACTATATATAAGACAACTGTAATGGATTTCACAGAGAAATTAGCTGCACTCTAACATGGACTAATCATATCAACTAACAATAATTATTGATGTGGCTTTAGGACAATACCCAAGATCTAGAATAACTTTTCTCCTTAATCATCCTCACTAGTTCCCACTTGGTGAGTCAAGTTGTGAACTTGTAACTGTTGAATACCAGATAAAAGTGACTATATAGTAAGGTGAAAAGAAAAAAGAAAACCAAGAAGAAGAATGGAAAAATATTTATATCATAACTTGAGGGATTTTCATTCAATTCCCCGTCTCTTAGAAGCTTAGGAAGACAAGTAGTGTGCAACAGACCTGGTCTCAAGAGGATCACGAGATGAAGGAGGAGGAGGAGGGAAGGAATGGAGAAAGCAGCCACTAAAGAAAGGGAGGAAAGTAAGTGAGAAGCAGGCAGGACTGAAGTGAAGCGCCAATCTAGGAGGATGCAACAGCTAGACAAAAGCTGCCAGTGCAAAATCCCCAGTGGAGTAGCAGCGACGATAAGAGAGAATCGTCCAAGAAGATGAGCCT
Organism: Asterella californica; assembly: GCA_036924285.1. Classification (NCBI taxonomy): domain Eukaryota; kingdom Viridiplantae; phylum Streptophyta; class Marchantiopsida; order Marchantiales; family Aytoniaceae; genus Asterella; species Asterella californica. The sequence goes on from JAYKYS010000013.1 coordinate 5,394,228, forward strand.
GATAAAGAGATCGCAGGAGCGAGGCGCTAGGAATCGACAAGCGGAATCGTAGCATTGACAAAATATCGACCCTTTACTTTAGTTCCATTCATATCTCATCGTGAAGGTACCTGAAGACAAGAGCGGGAGGTGAACACTTTGATTCAAGGCCCGGAGAACTTACGAGGGAGGATAACGACGAACTCATGGAGATGATCACAGACTTCAGGGCAAGATGATCGAAGTCCGAGCCCAAGACCATGACCTGATAAAATGATTTGCCGGCACGGATGCAGAGACGATGACAAGCTTTGACGCCTCGGAGATGTTGCCTGTTCAGGTGCGTACATCTTCTTTACTGTTGCGTAAGTAAGTTGGAAAGCAGCGCAGAGGAGTAGAGAAAATTCCCGGGAAAGTGTACAAATTTAGAGCCAAGTTCGTGAACTTTCTTGGGATACGCGACGTTTCAAGTTTCGTGCAACACAGTAAGTCAGAATAGAATAACTTCGGAACTCTCTCTTTCAAAGTTCGGATCCAGTGAATCACCGCTCTGAACAAGAGAACAAGAGACAGCGGGTCCCACAGTGCCCTGTCTAACAGACCAGAGAAGATCATTCTCCCCATCCCACCGAACGACATACGAACGAGCGGGCGGTCTCCACTCGAAGATGTCTACTTTCTGCCGTAGGAACTGCCTCACACACGGAACAACAGACAACTCTGCCGTTCGTGTTTGAACCGTCCGTCGAGCGATCGAAGGTGGGGCTGGGGTCAAGTTCAACAACTTGACGCCCGGCGGCGCCGAGATTCCACCGTTGATGATAGTTCGTGCCCTCTACTTTCATCCACCATCCAACGCCTTTACAAGTTACAACATACTGACCTCTTTAATAGAGTCAGCACTTTCTTATCCATTTTTGCAGTGAATGGCGTCTCTTTGTTTCGAAGACTTACTGTTTAGGGTTCAGAATTTATTCCCTTCAGCCTACACTAGGCTTGTACATAGCAGTCTCTTATCTTCACTCCTGATCTTCGTAGCTTGATACGACTCTGAACTTGCATGATAGTCCACGGGAAAAGACGATTCTATGAGATCAAAAAGAAAAGCAACAAAGCTACACGTGCAGTGTAATTGCAGGGTATGTAGTTGTCAAGAACAGACATTCGATAAAACATATGCATCCAAAGCGACCTCCCTAGCGAGCGAGCGGAAAAGGATAAAGATTGAAGATTGGGAAATTTGGGATCTGTCGTTGGTTCTAGCCTTACCGAATAGTGAACAATAACTGAGCGAAGGATGTCACTGCGGAAATCACTCAGGAAGTTCGATCTTTCATTTCTCGTCATGGTCATTCTTCTTTTCTTTCTTTCAACGGGACTTTAACTTTGGATGAAAGTGAAATAACACTACGAACGTAGTGCACGAAAAGTCCTCTACTCCAACAATAGTGCTATCCGGGAACGATTGGTAATTTTTCTTTTAAGTTTGCCTAATTTATGATCAAATCTGTTAGGAGAGAAAGGTTTGGCCATTAATTTAAGGTCATTGTTTCATGGAAGTGGTTAAGAGGTTGAAGAAAAGAAAGAACATCGCCGCCAGATCTGAACATCATCTCCCATTTCTAAACATATATAGTATAAAAAGTTTTACTACTTTGCGCGAACCTGCATCGAACTTCAGTAGGGTGATATGATGCATGAAAACTTGGATAATTTACTTTGTTTTGGTGAAGCACTGAAGTTCACAAAAGTTATGCGGCGTTCACATCAGGGTTTGAACATAAGCCCTTTTGGTTTTGCTTGAGGAAAGTCAAAGTTGTATTCCTTCTCTTGACGAACTTTAGTTGTTCTTAGTATGTAGTCTAATGATACTTTAACTTGTTGGTAAACGCTGAATCGGTACATCGGGAGGTTATAAAAAGTGGGAGAAATAGAGGAAAACTAACCTACAGCAACCCAGTATCGTCACTGAGTAGAGCAAAGAGCGGCATCTCTTATGTCTGCAAGTTACTCTTTGTGTGAATTGTGGTCTGTCACTAGTAGAAGTAATGTTTTGAAATTAGACTTATTCAAACACCATTCTAGAAAGTCTTCTAACTCACAGTAAGATACTCTTTTCTTATGACGTATCGTTACTTCGTTATGTCTATTAGAATTCAAAAATATTATAGTTTCTGTATGAATCATGATTAGCCATTTGTTTACTGAAACAGATGAAATCCATAGGCAAAACTATGCTTTATGTGTATATAGGTGCAAGAGTTTTAGAATCTAATGGCACATCTCCAAGTTAGTGAAAGAGTGTAGTAAACAAGATCTCGCAGAAATTAGACGATCATTTCAATATGTATCAATCCATAAGATTTTTGGTTCTACTGTCTTCATGTAGTTTATCTCATGAAGCAACATAAAAACACGTAACAAACGCAAAATCAATATCGTTAGGTAGAAAACTATGACATCACTGCTAAAAAGTGAATAAACTTGAGTCCTAAATTTTTATATTTCGTTACGTGCCTTTCCAGATTTTCGTGATCCAGTTCCGCTCATACCAGCGAATTCATGTAGAGCTTAAAAAGTTACCTTCATGTAGAGTTGAAGAATCTTGCGTCTCAAATTACATGAACTCAGACTGCGTGAATGGAAATAGTTATCATCACGATAACTATCGTGGTGGTAATTAAAACCTTTCCCATAACGAAAATTACAGGATTCAAATGAAAAGACGTAAGTCCAAAGTTTCACAGGAGTACGGGAATCCTTTATAGCTAATATTCGAGTGGCCCTAGTAGTAGTACATATAGTTAATTAGTAGTTGTTCAGTTACCAGTATTGAATTCCAGTTCACCACTCTTGTGCAATCCTCTCTAGCGTTAGTACTATATTCTTCACCTCCTTACAAACTCAGGCATAGTAATACAACTACGAAGGCGAGCTGAGCTCAGAAATAGATGAGCTGAAGTAGAAGCTACATTCCCAGCTGCTTGAGGGATCCACGCTTCACGACGGAACCTGGAAGCCGGCATGAGAAATGACCAAATATATGTATAGTGGCAACGGGAGTGACACTCAGTCCTTGCATAATTCCCACTTATCACTAGATCTCTTGTGCATGGGAAGTCCTCCTCACTTGACTTTCACCAACGTTGACGCTTGTGAGGTGTGAGGTGATATCCATCCAGCTATCACATTCAGATCAATAACAGACTCACCACTACATCCTCCACTCAAGAGCCCGTCACCCGTCACGAGAAAAAGTAGCTCTCTGGATCTAGTTTGCACTTCATAAATCTTCCGACTTTAAATCTGACCTCAGTGAATACAATATATATACAGTTGCACTCCTTAATGATTCTTCCCATAATCATCGTATTCCTGAATTGTTCCAAAAGATAATTCTCCCTACTATGGAACAAAGGAATTTCCTAACCTTTTGAGGTTAGGAAATTTCCTTTGTCAAAGTATACATCTAACTGTAATAATTATTAGGAGAGACAAAAATATCACAGATACTTATAGAACATATACTTACATAGTTTCTAACGAAGATAGAACTCTCTGGCAAAGAAATTCTTAAATATATACATTTTGAGAGAACTGTTTTTTATAGATTTTGGTGTCTAAGCGCTATATTCCGTAACTGTTAGTAATTCTGATACTCCCGAGCATTAACACTGAGGGAGTGCCTAGTTTATAGTATAACAAAACCTTTGATACATTTAGGGACTGTTTGTGGGGAGGAAATCTATGGAGGTATACTTTCATCAGGTTTGATTCGTATCAGACGATCCACTTACACATATAGATGATAGATTAAGAGACACATGATTACAAAACAAGGCTAGGTTTGACAAACAACACCGACTAAGACTTAGAGAGATTGAGGAAGGTGATTGGATTATTGTCCCGATAATAGTCTAGAAAATCAACATAGCGCTTTACGAAAGTTTTCAAAAAGATGACCATATGTGGTTGACAAAGTGTTGAAAAATGTAACATATAAATACGGGAGTTAGATGGAGCAAAGTTCAAAGTACCAGTTGCGCATAAAAGAGTAAAGATTTTCAAGATGTGAGAAGCAAACATGGATCTTGGGGATCTCGACATACAATTTGGATTCAAGAATATTGAGGAGGAAGATGATGAGCATCAACTAAGGGAGAAAGATGAGATTATTTCACGTGTCGGTCCACTCTTTGCTTGTGTTGCTTGAGTTGCTTGTGGTGCATGCAAGAGAACGCACAAGTTTAGAGGGGGTGGATGTCGTGTCGTGGATCGGCTATGATGAGAAACTAATGCTTTAGGGAACATTTTTCTTAATTTATTCAAAATAAATTTTTGACAACACCATTGTATAAGGTTCATCGAATAGATCAAAATTGATTCTTGGATCATTGCAAATCGAGCTATAGAGAAAACATTATGGAGAGTCTAAGATTTTATGTTTGATTTGACATGACGCTGATGTGACATCCGAGTGCTAACATGGAACTTTGATGATGTGTTAGATTGCTGACATGAGAATTTTGTATGAGAAAAAAGTTGACATAGCATGCTGATGTGTCAAAAATACTGATGTGACATTGTCACATGGGTTGATGATGTGACAATTTAGGTGATGTGGTGGAAATTGATGACATGACAGAAATGTTGATATGGCAAGGGGCTGACTGGATATGGTTGTTGACGTGTTAGAGTTGACGTGGAGTAGGAGAGATGTGTCATTAAAAAATGACGTGAATTTAGAGCTTATATGGCAATGTACATGTGTGATATGTGACATTTGATGAGATGACATGGCGTCACGTGTCTCAACCCAAGGCAACCTTGTGAGTATAAGAGCATTTTCTCAAGTGTGTGAGAAAATTTCTAGAGTGCTGAAATGTTCTATGGTTTTCCGAGGACTTAGGTTAAATTTTTGGTTTTTGGATCTTTGGGTGGCAAAACTTTACAAGGTCACGCTAAGTTGTATTCAAGGAAGAGTACCTGGTCACTAAAATGATCATAACTTCTTGTGGTTAAGTCAGATTGAGACATGTTTGATATCATTGGGAATGTTACGACGTGAGCTTTCGAATGAGACCACTTTCATTGGATTCTGAGTAATGGAGAAGAAGTTGTAGAGGTTTGAAGTTCACTAGTATTTTAGAGTTTGAAGTCAAAACTGTGTGAGGGCTACGCACAGTTTTACTCTTGGGTGTAGTAAGAGAGTTCTGATTGGTGTATCCCGAGCTACCTGTATCAATTAAAAGAGATTTTGATATCATTGGAAAGACTTTTCCAATAGCTTTTTACAAAAACAAAAGTTGATTGATTTGGAATAATATTGAGAGAGTTACAACGTTTTGAAGTTTGTAGAGTAATTTAAGTCAAGTTGGCAAACATGTGCAACGGGGGTCATATAAGATATCATAAGAATCGGTTTTATGAGTAATTTCTATTGGGGTTATGAGATTTAGGTTTTGAGAAATTGAGTGAAAATTTTATGAGAAAAATGTCCAAAACTTTGACATGGCGTAACTCTTTGTACCTATGTCAGTTACAAACATATTGGTACAGTTGCGGAGAGTTTTTTACTACATAGTGGAACGGTTAGATTCAGGGTTCCAGCACTTGGTTGAATATCTCAGACTATTGAAGTCTATATGTGAATCTCATGTAAAAAAAACGTAAAAACGTAACAAATATAAGATTTTTGGATGAAGTCTTTATGCTTGTGCGTTGTTATTTATCTACCAAACTTAAACACTTTTCACATCCAAATACCACGCTTATTCTCTTATTCAGCATCAAACAATACTATAACGTGTAATCAAGTTAACTAAGTCAATTATAAGTTTTTAATTTTAGTAATTTAAATTTCACATTTCACAACTTAAATTTCACAAGATAAATTTAGAAAAAAGTATCACTCTCTAAATATGTTTGCAAAGCAAGTTGACCATCAATACTGTATTTTTTTCCCGTAAGTCTATGCTTCATTTCATGTTCTTTAGCACCAAACTTAATGAATTCAGTTTCAAACCAATCGTTCATGATAATTTTCTAGGATGTGTAAAATTTTGTCTGCTTCTCTTCGTCCAGAAGTTTATCGAGCATGCATATTTCTTTGTATCACATATATGTAATGACCCAAGAAAGACTTGATATGAATCTATCAAAGGTGTACTTTGTTTGATCACGAACTGGTCATTCGTTGGTTTGTTCCTCCTCTTGATTCCGCAAGCGAGTTGGGATGTATTTTTTCTATGTTTGTGTGATGTACTTTTGGATGGTAAAGTTTGAAACTTTCTACATATTCTTTCGTTCTAGAACTTATGAAAAATTAATGGAGAATACTATATTAGAGCTATGTATCACTTTTCAAGAAAAAAACAATTATAAGATTAAGGCATCCTAAATATTATAGATTATAGAAATCTATAAACTATAATATTAACGAAACCTGGTATTAAATACCAAGATATGAGCCTAAATACTAAGAACTTGTTACTCGTGAACAAATAGTAAAAGAAAATATATTTCAAGTTAGTTATTTTATAAAAAAATATGAATATGAATATAAAAATATTATGTGATCTTGAATTCTGTACCTCTTGATAAGTGCAGAAAATCCATACCATGCAGTAGCATGATTCTAAAGAACTTGGAGGAATAGGGTAAATCATCGTATCGGTTTGTATCTAGCATAAATATCTTACGTATCAATCAAAAATCTTTAATGTTCCACTAATATATCATTTAGATTTCTATCTTGCAAGTGATATTGTGTTTAATGAGGCAGCCTCGAGTGAAGCCGTGGGGATTTTCATTTAAGTCGTGAATCAGTTTTATTTGTATTCTGCTTTCCTACAAATATGCATCAAAGGCGTAGTTTCGACCGAAGACGAAAAACGCCAAGCGTGCCGTCCGGATACAAAATACTCAACGGAGATTGGTTTCGGCTCTCTGGACTTGTTTAGTTGATAAATAGAAATATACACTGTCAGGCTATTTCATATACTTATCCACGTACACTGTCAGTGGTCTCATGTACGTGGATAGGTATATGAGATAAACAACTTAAAATTTTACAAGTATTCTTAGTTAGCCCAGCGGATAGTGTTTACTGTCTGATGCACCACGTCAGGGGTCGAAACCGGCAGATCGTCCTCCGCGCACGGTAGCGCATGGCAGATCATTTAATAAAGATTTAGAGTATTAATTTAACAAATATCTGATCCAAAAGAAATTATTATTCTCTAAGAGGACTTAGAGGGATGATTGAAGAATTAAAATAGAGTTAGAGCACTCCAAGAAGACATCTGATTCGCTGTGAAGATAAATAATTTGTTCAGAAAATACAAAAACACTGTAATACTTGAACTGAACTGGGCTTGGATGATAATGCAAACCTCTTACAAGAATCACGGCTAGACAAACAAAGTTGATCGTTACTTGGAGCACGACTTAACCTGGTTTCTTTACGGTGGATCTCAGTTCCAACGATAGTGAATTTTCTCTCTTAGCTTTGACACTCCCTAATGGACTCGCTAACAAGAAAAGGAGGGAAGGATGATACAATTACAAGATGAAACGATGTAATGATATTTGAGCAAATACAATGCTAAACCAATTACTACACACATCAACCTGGTGTAGATTATGAGAAGGTTTTCAACAATTTTTTTCCTAATGGTAAGTCTTGAAAGTGGGAGGTACATGGTTCAATCAATCTCCCATGTCGCTACTCTGATGTATCTCATAAGGTAGAAGTGCATTATTACATTTCTGATTAACTACATTGTCAAGCGTTTTCATCAATAGAAGAGTGACTTGAGAAAAAAATAAGGAACTCCTTTGATTGAAAACTAAGAAACTTCTGAAAAAACTATTATTATTATTGGGAAAACCTAAACAAAGGTTCATAAAATCATAAATACAAAGGAATCTAGAAATAATCAAATAGTTTTGGTACTTTTATTTGTAAGACAATTTTATATACATGCATTTAGTAGATTTAGTGATTCCTGAATCTCTGGGATTCACAGTAAGTACTATAATTACATAATAGTCCTTGTCTCTCTACCTCTCTCTTTCTTTTCTGGTCCTGGTTTAACTTCCGAGGCAATTTAGTTCTTTACTCGCGTGTCACTCACTATCATAGTCAATTTCTCTGCTGTACCGTATGCATAACTTATGCAGAAATTTGCTTGATCATACCCCCCAGTACGTTCCGTGAGCTTGATAATACCCCTCTTAACGTTTGGTTGCTTGATCATACTCCTGACGGATTATTGACAGTCGAACCAGTCATCTTATCTTTTGGTTCATCATTTTAGTACTTTCAACCTCGACTAAGTATCACTGTAATTCAAAATATTTGACATTAAGGACGCGTTAGAGTATCCATATTCTCATTCCTCTAATATGTGCAGTCTCACATCTGAATAACATCATAAAGTGACTGGTTTGACAGGCAATAGCCAGTCAGGGGTGTGATCAAGCCAGAAAACGTTAAGAGGGGTGAGCTTGATCATACCCCTCTGAACCTATTGGGGGTACGATCAAGCAAATTTCTGTAACTTATGAATACCTCTTTACCCAAAAAGAAACGAAGAAAGCAAACGCTGGAAACGTACAGCACTGTCGTGTGGGGCGCCATTGTTTTTAGAGTAATTATAGTGGCCTCAAAACTCATAAATACACTATTCCGTTCAAGTTCCAGGACACGTGTACCGTGAGATTTCGCTGTGTAATCTCACGATCTTATATAATAAACTACATATTTAGAGGGTGTTTACATGAACTAGTTGACCCAAAGTTCACTTTGGCAAACACCATACTGAACTTCGACTCGTTCTGAGTTTAATTCGAACTTAAAATAGATATGTGCATCAAAGTAGACATGTGGATGACAAACTCTTTACTTTCTATTACTTGTCAGTGAAGAAGACAATCTGAATCTAGAGGTGAGATTTTCTTTTCTTTTGGTCTGAGATGCCATCTATGGAGGTGCCAAGTAAATGCCACCTATATTCGAACAGATGATATCTAGGATTGGAACCAATATGCATGCTCGATCAACTTCGGAGAGCTTATGTTCGATTATTGTTATCATGAAAAAATATATATATTAATATGTATTAAATAGATATAAAAAATAAAAATAATCTATAAATGTTTTTTGTTAATCTATGCCTAGAAACACGAGGAGAACATGAAAAAACTCATAAGTATGGAGTCTGTTCTCACGCTTCAAAAGATACAAGACTGAGAGACTATACTCATGAACACTTTACTTTACTGAGGTGTTTAAATTAATACCTAACCCTTCCTGCTAGAAAGGTTAGATATTAATTTAAACGACTATGCATCTCCTCCTCTTATATGCATGCAACATGAACTTTCTGAGAACTTGTGTTCTCTTTTTGTTAAGAGGAAATTATATCATTATTAAATAAAAAATATATAACAAGTAGATATAAATAATTAAAAAATCTCATAAATATTATTTATTAACATTTATGAGATTCTTTAGCAAGAAAAAAACCATAAATCTTGTGTGAATTGTCGCACTTCAGGAGATAAAAGTCTGTACTCAATAATTAATAATTTAATCAGGTGTTTAATTTAATACCTAACCCTTTCGACCAGAAAGGTTAAATATTAAATCAAACGGCATGTCCCCATCGTCCGAAATCGGAAGAGTGTGAATATGCATGAATATGCATGCTTCTTCGAGAAAGGTGTCGGTGACAGAGACCTTATAGAGTGGCGTTACGTGCTCGAGAAGAGTAAAAAGTCTTTTTTTTACACTTGACCACCAGAAACTTCACCGAAATATCTCTTCCAATGCATTGATAGTTCTTTGGCTCTCTCTCTCAAGCTAATATAAACTGAATTTGATCCAGTTGATATTAACGGCAATGATCTCTGCAAAACAAAGATCAAGGTGATGATATTTGGATCAAGGTCATCCTCATATGATATATAACGCTAATGTGTATAATATGAAATATCACTAACATGAAAAGGTGATCACCGATAGCAAGTCATAGATGTAAACGTGAAAAGAAATGTGATAAAATATAACAAACCTAATGAGGTATGATAAAGCAAACTTATGCAGTTATTTACTTGCTTCACCCTCCAGCAAACTTATGCAATCATAAACTTAATCTACCATTCTTAGTGAATACCTGTTTGATCAACCCCTTGACCTGCAATAGACTATTCCCTAAATTACTATGACACATCATATGTAGATTGTACATAATGGACAGTTTGCTAACTGATTCAAATATTATGATTTTTTTTCAAATCATGATACACTATAACACATCAATAATCATTGTGATCTAAAACTGAAATGTAAATCTTATTCGACTCTAATTAACATGATAACTGGAAGGACGGTCTGTTCTAAGTGGGAGAACCAAACAATCAAATATTCTCTAAGAGAGGTTTATCGGGTTAATCATTTTTTCTTTATGGGGTGGAGCAAGTAAATTCCTGGAAATTTATGCGAAAAAAATAAAATATTTACAGAATGACGCTGATACGGACACCCTTCTCCTGTACTCCTACTTGGCCCTTTGAGGCTTGGCTTGTTTGGACTGAGTGAGTGAGTGACTCACCGGACAAAGGTGAACCCACAACTACCGTAGTTGCGCTTACGGTACAACTCACTTCCAAGCCGTCAGTCTGTTGTTCCGCGACGTGCTGACAGGGAATGGCGGCTGGACGCGTGGTTGGTCGCTTCATTCGCGTAAAACAAGGTTCATAAACCAGCCTGGAAACGTGGGGACAGGTAACCAAGAGGTGCAGCATGAAGGCCGTAGAGGCTGTCGCGCGCCAGGAGTTGGATGCATGATGGTGAAGATGTTGACGCATATATGTCGGAAGTTAAATAAGACCAAACGACAAGAAAAGGAACACTTCTTCTGGAAGAGACACCGTCCGGTACAGTGGACTGCTGGTCCTCCTGGTCACAGTCCCGTTATAGAAGAGGGCACTTCTCCGGCAACCTTTCTTCTTCTTCTATCGACATAAAATGACTGTTACACCAACGGACGGTTGAGTCAGCCCCATCCTAGATCCGGCATTCCTTGTAATCTGTTCCGGCAACTTTGCTGGAAAACCATGAGAAGTAGAGAAGGCCCAGCCAAGAATTTTCCCACTTACCGGTATTTTGCCGGCGGGTGTGACAAATGACGCACTTTTGAGTGCACTCACCCGCGATTTCTGGCAATTATCGAGAACTTTTCATTACTCTTTTACGTTTCGAGACAGAAATTATCCGGCGCCTTCTCACTTCTCTTGCTTTTCCAGAAAAGATGCGTAAAACCATTACAACGAATGCCGGATTTAGGCTGGGGTTGAAGTACAGAAGGCGCCGGATAATTTCTTTCTCAAAACGTAAAAACGTAATACAAAATACCCGATAACTCCCGAAAACCGCTAGTGAGTGTACGCAAAAATAGGGAAGTAGAGAACGCGCCAGATAATTTTTTCTCAAAACGTAAAAATGAATAAAAATACTTGATAATTACCGAAAATCGCAAGTGAGTGTAGACCAAAAATTCCATCAGTTGCCACAAACCGCCGGCAAATTACCGGTAAGTGGGAAAAGCCTAGCTGGAATTTCTGAATCTTGTATTTAATTTTCTTTGATGGAGAAAAGCTTTTTTCTGGCTGTGAGAATTTCTGATCCATCGCATTCACTTCACGCGGAAAGCTTTCTTTAAAGTGTCGGAAATCTTAGATCTTGAGGTTCGAGAAGGTTCGTCCTTTATTATGTTGGATTTTCTTCGTCGTCATCTCTAACTTTGTAAGATATAATCATGACCTGCTGTTAAAGATTTTTTTTGCTGACAACTGTTCACCTTTGCAAATCAGAACAAAGAATAATTTTCTTTTTTTTTGAGAGTTTGCATTTATACTCTACGCGTAAGGTCAAGGTAAATAAAAGTTATGATTCATTATGAGGTTTTGTTCACATAAAGTTTATATTATTTATCTTTTTGAATTTAAAATATTTTTCTTTTTGTATGTTCGCTCAATATATGAATTTAGCGTGGATAAGAATAGTGAACGGTCCATTACGAGAGAACTTTGATGAGAATCTATTTGGTTCTGATTCACTACTTCATTTACTCTGTTAACTAGCATTAGCTTGTTTGCAGATAGTCATTTGTAGGACTATCTGGTAGTCTTTCATATCATACTTGGGACACTGATGATCGGTGTCCCAAGTGATCTAATCTACAGTCTTCTAAGAGAAAGGTCTTGGGTTCAATCCTTTGCGGGTATGGTTGGAGATGCATGCTGCTGCAGACTGTTAATGAAGCTTCTGGTCCGAGTCTCGCTGTGATGGACTCACATGGACAATCTCATGATCCTCGAAGACCCCAAGGAATAAATAATGTCATTTAAGTATTTATTTGATATAATAATCTGATCTTCTCCTGCATAGTTGATTATGGTGCTCATTACATACGTACTGAGAGCAAAGTGCTAAGGTAACCATCATGGTGTGATCAACGAGCTAAAAATTAGTTCAAAAAATTAGTTCAAAAAATCAAAAATTTACTTTACCGCATCTCTAATGCGTTCATTAGACTTTACTTCACTCTTCTTTACATTGCATTTCTTGACCACATCCTTGACTGCCAAGAGCAGGTCCAGCATGTAAAATGCTATGTAATCTAAATGTGAAACATACATGTCAGCAGCCGGTCATGTATGTACAGAAAATGTTCAGTTTAAATTACGTATACATCACATAACCAGCTTGGGTAATCTCTTTTTTATTTTGTGCAGTGTTTCTACATGACGATGAACTTGATAAACCTACTGTTACCTGTAAGAGATACGATAAAATAAGATAATCTTAAGAAGGGTGGAGTCAAGTCGACAAACATATTAAAGTTGCAGGTAAAGTAAATATCTGTTAGAAAACGAATAGCTCTGCTAGTACCAGAAGTGGAAAGGAAGATAACCCCATAAGTACCCCTCGAGAGGGGTACTTATGGGATATCTTCTTACATGATAATGTGTATGCTTCTTTACCATCTTTGCTCTTTTCACCTACTTCACATACTCTTTTCTTAGACTTATTTGTGAACTCAGACTATATATATATTCATAATAAGTAGCTTGGCCCCTCCGCTCCTCTTGGGGAAAGAGAACCGAAGGTTCTGACAAATGGGAACCTTATTTTTCTCGAGCATTATTTTAGACATAATATAAGTTTATATATTCAAAACAGCTAAAGAATTATATTGTCGGTTGGCAATACACTCTGTAGATGATATGTGATTTGATTAAATTCCTTTCATTCTTAGTTATTTAAGAGTATTATATTATTTGTGTTTACAAAAACTTGCCGACTTCTTATCAAAGAAATTCCATCAACAAATTCATTCTTTGATAGAATTTGTAGTCAGGTTTTATAAATCTTTTTCAAATTATCACTGAATGTCCAAAGGGATGTACCCCATACTGAAAAGAATGGTACATTGAGGACATTAACTTTTCACCAATAACGTTAAATAGTGATACACTGGAAGAGTACACCAGCTATGTTGACTGAAACCTGAAAATCCGCCATTCCCATTTTATATTTTTTTAAATGCAATGTTAATATATAATTTTGTATGAGATATGCTTATTATAAAGTATATATAATTCCAAAGAATGTAGCGTTTCGTTGGAGCTTCACATTTCACCTCTTCCTTAGTTGAGGTTGAAGATGAAGAGGAGGATATATGCAGTGAGCTTAATTTATGTCTAAATATTTCTTTGCAGAAAGTTTTAGACATAAAATGAAATATTATTTAAAAGAAATGAACTATTCATTCTCCAAGAACGGCTTTAGGCTACAGTCGCTCGCGTTTATTCATTCACAACGTTTATGGTTCTATGTGATTCGTAACAGACACGTGTAATTACCCGGGAAGAGCCCAAGTAGCCATCCAAGTTTACTCAAGTGCAGACCATGCTCCGGTTAAATTAAGTTGACTGCAGCATGAGTTCAGTAAAATTGCTGCTTCTCATCTTCGGAGAAAACTCATGGCAGTTGCAAGGTAAATTGTTAAATCATGACCAAAAAAACAAAGAAAACAAAAAAACAAAGATAAATTTATGGGAGTAAGAATTTTATTAGGGACTATTCGCATCAGCCAGTTTCTTACGTCCAGTTTATTGTAGAGTGAAGAGTGAAAATAAATACTTTTTGCGCATTTGTATTTATATTTTTCTTTACATATTCATTTCTTCCAAGTTCGAAAGAGGAAAGAAAAGAATATGCAAAGAGTTAGGTTATAAATTAAAGCTTACAAATTAAAAATATTTTTACTTATAAAAGTCATAGATCTTTATATCAAAGAAAGGTTTTGTTAACGTAAGTCACTTATGAGTTTTGTAGAACTGAAGTGAGCACGTGTTATCAAGTTACCAAGTGAGTTTATAATTTACGATTTAAATTTAATATTTTATATTAAAGTGAAATAATTTAGAAAACTTTTACACAAATCATAATTTGCAAACCCTGTCGAGCAGTACTTTTCCCGGTGATTATGCGCTTTAGTACAATGTATTTTTCACTAACTTTTTTTGAAGACTGTTGCTCGTGATTATTTTGGTTCTCTGTTTAAAATATTTATCTTTTTTCTCCATTTTCTTAGAATTACAGTTTGGATGCATATTCATTCTCTCTCCAAAAAGCTAAGAGGCTCGTAATGAAAAAATTGGACTTGGAATTATCTTTCTAGCGAAGTTTTGAATTGAAGTAAAAGTAAACATGTGAATCTTAAAGATTCACCACCTTAAAACGTCACGAATAACTAAAAATTTATATTATATTCTGGATGTGAACACGTTTTCCCCCTCTCGTGTCTAATATAGAAAACCAAAAATGTAAAAAAAATCTTATGGTATTACAAAAATCGGACAAAAATCGGAAAACTGCTATGGTGTGAGAATATTCAGGTTCATGACATTACAAACGATCCCTTTAATGTTTCATTTTCTTTCGCATGAGACCCCAACATCAAAGTTGATCTCCATGGTTTTCATTTCAGAGAGATCGTCTTACCAACAAACTACTATTCTTTTATTTACAGTGTTATCTTTATTGACTCAATTTATGCCAAGTCTCATAACAGAACTCTATTTAGCTCTAAGTCATACTCCATAAGTCTCTATTATTATTTTACCTGTCTGGGCTATCAAATAAAAGCATGATGCTTTTATTCTTCATATCCAAAGGTTTGTAAAATTAAATGATTGCTAACTCGAACTCAGTTCAGAATCAATACCACATCCGTTTTGTAGTGGTGATTTTTTCACTGTGCTCGTGCTATTTTTCTTACGGTCGGATTGAGTTGAGATCATAGCTTACCTTGAGAGTGGAACTGATACTCTTTATCTACTCCATGAATATCTGAAAGGAGTGGTTTATGTAAATAAACCACGATTCTTCTGAGGTTCGTGTTGGACTAACCATGTATGCTATTTTTGAACATAGGTTTGAACCCTGGGTTCACTAACTGTTATATGAATCCCTGGGTGATGAAGGCATTTAATGTATTTTTTGTGTGTAATCTACAAAAATATATGTATTTTGTATATATACCATTTTAATGTATTTCTTGTGTAATTTATTTTTTTAACGAATCCAACCGTGGCATATCAGTTTCTCGAGTCTAAACCAAACTTAGATAGTGGATTATCAGATCTTCAAACCTGAACTGAGCTTGATTAATGGTATGTTAATCTCCCAAATCTAAACCGAACTTAAACAATGGTTTATCAATTTTCTAAACCTAAACCAAACCAAACCTAAACAATGGTGTTTTAATTTCCAAACGTAAAATCAACCTAAACTATGGTTTATCCATTTCCGACCCTATACAATGGTGCACTGGAAAAGATCGATCGTTTCTCATATTCTGAAAATTATGAAGTGAAACTAAAATATAGTTATGTATAGCACAAGCCACATGACTGAGTGGCTTATCAGTCCTAAACTACTCCCCGAGGTGGAACCGAGAGAAGGGGGTCTTTAGGACTGATAAGTTACGACCCAGGTAGTGGGTTGCCCAGTGTAAACGAAAAATTATAAAGTCCAAGGATTTTCTTGTAGATCAAATGGTTTAAATTGTATTTTAAAGATAGTATTTATAGATAATAATTGATCAAAATAACATATATGATTTATTAAAATTCATTATAATGGTTTATGAAATGTGAGATGGTGTATCATACATAAAAGCTCTCCAAAATATAAAGGAGAGGGGAGTTAATATTTCTTGAATCCCTTACGAAGAAATCAAGCTTTTTCTTTCAAACAACTTTGAGACTTTGTCAAGTCACTTGGTGGACATGAGAAGCACTGTCCGACTCGCAGTTAGGGGCGCTGGAACGCAGTTTATACCGACTGCTAAAAGGTGTACCGGATCCCATGCCTCGAGGTCTCCCAGAGTCCCATCTAAAACCACCGTGGTCAACCAACTGCACCGATCATTTGAAGAAGGAGAAGAAGGGTTGTCAATTGTACCACGGCTCCCGTGTCAGTTGACTGAAGGTCACTGAACGGACTATAGTGGGGCGATTATGATGACACTTTTGGCGGGGAATCCGGAAAAGTGTATTGTATTACTTGGCCTCTTTGAACGGTGGCTAACCCGAGCTACCTCACCTCGGGTTCAGGTTCTCCCTCACCTGACCTCAAGGCTCAAACTCACTTACTTTGAACTTTGAGCGAGTCTCTCTCTCTCTCTCTCTCTCTCTCGTTGGGCATCTTCTTCCGTTGATATGAATGGGTCCATCCGTGCCAACTTGCCAACATGGGCCACCTTCAATCTTTCCTGGGTGATTGTGCAATAGCAATTTATGAGCATAGATCCGAGGGATGGGAGGGAATAACTGAAAAGATAGTACCAGTTGGTTCACCTCGTAAGTGAACGTAGTCACTCTAGAAAGCATGGTACAACTCTTACAACCGGTTTTTTCCCAGTCATAACAGGTAATCCCGGTGACCAGCAAGCGTTAGTAGTGCTCGGGCCCAATGAGAGAGAAGAATAGAATAGAATAGATACTAGTTATAGAATAATAATTTAATTATAAATAATAGATAAATAAAAGTTAATTGATTATATCAGAATTATATATTATTATCACAGAACCGTTAAATATCCGCAGAAAATGAATGTGAGTCGCTTTAGATCGGTCGTTTATCGATTCTATAACAAATAAATTATATATTATATTTTATTTTTACCAAAAATTCAGACTTCTCACAATTCTAACCCAGACTTTAACAAAGAACTACGCTTACAGTAGAATTGCAGGATTATACGTTAGTGATTTATCTGGATCTATCTTCCTTTTTTTCTTTTTCTTCACAACTAATTCATCCGTTCATTCTCGTTATATGTTTTCGGATTTTACAATGACTCCATCCATCCTTTCTGGTACACGATAAAAGTTCTCCCCTTCCGTTTTCGGTTTTCAAAAATCGACCTATAACTATTCTACCGAATAACATAAACTTCTAACCGGTTGGGAACACAAACGAATGCCGGTTAGCCCCTAGAACTGAACGTTAGAACGGTGACTACGTGCGGGTCAAAGAAATGGGGAAAAAGAAAAGGTAATAGAGAAAAGAAAAGATAGAAACGGTGACGTCGCCTCCCACCATCCGAGGTAGTCAGATGGTCGTGGGGTCGAACCCACAGTTACCCACTGCCGGGAAAGTTCGGTACGTGTAAAAGCTCACGCTACCGGCAGGCCGAAAAGGGGCTCCCCAGTGCGGAAGTGTGGCTCCCCTTATCAAATTCACATCAAAGAGAAACAGGAAAGTCCCGGTCAGGTCTATAAAAAGGAGGTTTTGTAGTGTAGCGAGAAAGCGGGATCCGCTGAGTTGTGGAATCTGGGTCCATCCCGGCATTGACAGTTACAACATTCCCACGGTCACAGGGCGGTTTTGTCAAAACCATCTGGTAAGGGTCATATACAGTAGGGAAACCAGCGTGCGCGAATGGGAAGAATTAGGCCAGATTGTGCTGAGAGATAGGGGCAACTGGCAAATGAATCATTAGGATGTCCATTAGCGACGGAAAAGGTGCCTTAAATTGGGGTCCAAATTGGCAGAGATCGGACAGAGGAGCCAAGTTTGGGGAATAGTAGACGGCGCGGGGTGTACTGCAGAGAAGTAGATCCACTGTTGGGTGGCGGAGATGTAAAGGGGATAAGAAGGGCGTTGCGACCATTCCTATTTTCGCTCAAATGCTTTCTTCGTAGTCTATCGGTCGGTAGAGGACTGTGAGATTGAGTGTTCTGTTCTGTCCTATTGTTGTATGTGTACGTCTTTCTTTCGTCCGATCCTCCTTTCCAACATCCCATCTCTGGATCATTCGAGCTCTTCCCCTCCAACTTTCGTTCAGATTAGTTTTGGTTGGATTGATTCCAGTTTAGGGGTCGTGTTCTTTTCGTTCTTTTGTTTCCTTCCTTCATCGCGTAGTGCTATTATACCTGTTTCCTCCTCTTTGCGTCTTTTGCTTTTCTGGTTCCGTGAATCAGCTATGTAGGAGACAAGCAACAACCAAACAGTTGATACTTCCTTCTTCTTCTCATCAAGGATTGTTGAGGTTGGACACGCGACACAAATCTCAAGGAGATAGGAATTCGTCGTTCTTGTGCTCCTTGACCTTTTGCAGGCTACATTTGGCTAGGCTTGGCCTGACGTCGGTTTAGCTTTCAGTTTGGCTTGGCTTGGCTGGTAGTGGAAAGCCGAAAACTTCCCTTTGCCTGCATGGCCTGCGGGTAAAGTATCTTCTGCTGGTGCTTCATTCAGGGAAAGCGAGGTAAAAGTTGGGACGCATGGACGATTAGAGAGACGACGAGGGACTGCTCCATAATACAAAACCGTAGGAGGACTGGGTACCATGCTGGAGCTTTGATTACAAACTCGGTGGGCGAGTTTGTGCTTTGCTTTCCTTTCGTTCTCGGTATAGAGAGAGCCATTTCTCCGGCGGTTGCTCACCCGCCATCTTTCCATCCTTCGGTGGCGTCCCTCCTCTCCTCGCCACCACGCCCCACCAAGAGGGGCTTGCTTTGTTCTGGGCTCGCACTTTGCCTTTGGTGGTGAAGGTGTTCTTGTCCTGCGGGTCTAGGCTGGTGGCACGAGCCACTGCGCCTCGCGTCTTCACCGATTTGTATGCGGGACGCACCATATGCAATCTCGTTGTTCTAATTCTTCTGCGAGGGTTTGTCCGTCTTGGCGGACGCTATAATCCGATTGGTTGCTTATTTGATCGCGAAAATTAACGTGGATCCTCCACTGGTGGACTTTGGTGTTGGAAAACTTCGTTCCTTCTGCAGAAGAGCCGAGCGGGGTACAGAATTGGAGAAGATGTGCTGCCGTGAATACATGCTTCATCTTCCGGTCGTGGAATAAGAATGTTTGTTGTTGGAGAAGTATTGATGATCGGTGTCGTCAAGTGGAGCTTTATAAGCGGGTGTGGGTTGGTCCGGTTGCTGTATGACCGAGGGTGTTCGTTAAGTATGGGAGAGAGTCGGTTGTGAGTTGAAGGAGAAGGGAACGATAACGTCTCTTGTTCCTTAGGCTGATGGAATTGGTTGGGGAGTTTTTCTGATTGAACGAGCTGGTAACTCCGTCTCACTTGTTGGCTCTGACTTGCGAGAGAGAAGCCAGTAGAGGAAGATGGTTTGTAGGCGTGGATGTGAGGGAGAAGGGAAAGAAAGGGAGATGAGGAGAAGTTGCCAAATTGGACGTGGGAGTGGACAACCGCGGCTCCGGTGAAGACGTTTTAACGATCTTGATCATGCCAAGCGATAACAGAAAGGTGTTTATACAGAGGAAGAGTGATTAATCTCAGGAGTCTCCGAATTGATTAGAAGTTGAATGTAGCTGACGTGCCAAGTAGAGCAGGGAAGCGAGAAATTGCAGTTGTACAGGTTGCTGAGTCGCTAGGGTACTGGGGAGAGAATGACGTCAAGGAGGGGAACTATTGACAGATACAGCGGTGCAGAGGCTCGAGGGCTAGACCAAGGTGTTCTTTTAACCCAAAGAAAGTATCTTACCCCGTACAATTGGTGGCTACAATATCTGGCGGCCTTTCTGTGACTAGCCCAAGATCCTCTTCTGTGTAGAAATTCCATTTATAGCTTATTGCTCTTATCTGCGATTGAGTTCGACACGAAGGTCGTTGAACATTCAGTCATTACATAATCGATTGCCGACACCTCGAGGTTTGGTTACGGTAGCAGACCTCCTCGGTTTGCGGAGAAAGTTTTAACGGCACAGAGAATCAGGAATCACGCTTTAGGCGCCATGTTACTCTTGACTATGGGCCAAGGGAAGTCGTTTAAGGAGTCTTTGAAGGCGCTGGAAGCTGACATCCAGCATGCTAATACGTTGTGAGTATGTCGCCCTGTTTCATGTGTCATACTTCAGTCTGTGTCACATCTCTGCAGATTGTCTCGTGCCGTCGCATCGTTGTGGGAACTCGAGGCCTGCTGCGAGTGGTCCAGACCGTTTTGGGTTTTGCATGTACCCCTCGACTTTGCAGCTAGCGAGTGCAGCCTGCCGGGCAGTTTTAATGGATTTAGGCGTGATACAAGGGTTAAGTGCATTTATATCAGTTATTTAGTATGTTGTTCGGCTTATGACGGGCTCTTCTTGGATTACTGCCAGAGGACTTTCATCTCCACTAGCATGCAGCTAATCTGTCGTTTGGTTCCGTTAATCACAGGGCGTCAGAATTTCCCAGAGATTATGACGGCGCTTGTCTTCAAATGAGACTTTCGTACAGTCCAGCGGCACATTTCCTGCTGTTTCTTGTTCGATGGACCGATTGTAGCCTTGCTGGTGCGCTCGGCCTTCTGCGCATTCTCATCTATAAGGTATGGTACACTCTGATCTCGTTTTCACCGACTGGCTTTTATTCTTTCAACGTATTCAATTTTGCCCGAGACGTGTACTTAAGAGCGAGGTTGATTATCAGACGATGAGGTGATTCTAAGTATATCTGCACAAAACAGCGGGCTCCCTATGATGATGCGCAGGTGTACATGGACGGGACCACAACGATGTCAACCCACGAGCGAAAGGCCAGCCTACGAGAATTTTATGGTACGTTTCTATTTGTGAACATTGCTAGCCTACGTGGGAACGAGTTTTGACGGCCGCCGATGGTACCTGATAGAATATTGTAGCAGTGTACATGAACGAATTCCAGTCGGGAAGCGAAGAATAAAAGCATCATTGTGTATGCGAGGTTGCTTGTTACTGTAGTCAAGCTGAAAAACACCTACGCTACCTCTGGAAGTTCAGTAATTGCCGCACTCAAAATGTACATAGTAAAGCTGATTCTATTAAATGTTGCTTTCTTGTGTTTTGCCTAATCCTGTTCCTCAGCGCTGTCTCAGTTCCTTCGTAGTTAGGACTTGGACAGCGTAGCGTATCTGATCATTTTGGTTTGTGGTTTCAGCCTATATCTACCCTTCCTTGCAGCAATTGCAAGGCGGTATAACCGAGGTTGAAGATATGAAGCAGAAGGCACTCTGCATGGAGAGGTACAAGAGGAAATCAGATGAAGAGAGAGGACACATGTCAGACCTCGACTTGGAAAGGGAGCAGGAGTGTGGAATTTGCATGGAGACCAATAATAAAATTGCTCTGCCTGATTGCAACCACGCAATGTGCATCAAATGTTACAGAGAGTGGTGAGTCATTGTTAGTTCTTCCTTTGATTACGCTTCCAGACGTTCGGCATGAGACGTTTAGTGTAATCGTCTTTTTAGTTGAAGAATGCACTTGTCCAGTCATGGATCATTACCGAGCTAGGTAGTGCTGTCTCCTGAAATTCGTGGGAGTTCTGCATTGTACTTCTGTTTCTATTTACTGGCAGCTTGTGGGGTGTTTAGAGACTGTGTTGGTATTAATCGCCATTGCAGTTGAGAACATCCATAGTTTCAGGTTCCCTCGGCTTAAAGTTTTGAATTCGCCCCATCCGGTTATTCCTAGAGTTTCCCCAGATTTACTGAGAAGGTGTCCATCGACTGCAGGCATGCGCGGTCGCAATCATGCCCGTTCTGCAGAGACAGTTTGAAGCGCGTAAATTCACGAGATCTCTGGATCTTCACCGATAGCGGGGACGTGCAGGACATGGTGACATTAGCTAGGGATAACCTGCACCGACTATTCATGTACATTGATAAATTACCTCTTTTGGTCTCAGAGAGCGTTTTCGCTGTTTACGACGCTCATATCAAGTGAGACCCTACCCCAGCCCCTTTAAACCACCATTGCTTGGAGAAGAGAGACCTACCAGCCATTCACATTTCCATTGAGATTGCACAATGATATGGGAAGTGTTCTGTTCGCTGAAGACCTAGACGCTGCTGGCGCCATCCTTGAAACATGTGTCCTCTCCCACTTATTTAACTTCACGTCCTTGTCAATAATTCATTTCTTGGGATAGCGATCTTGGAGAGTTGGCTCATCCTGAATGTGCCTCCGGTTTTCGCTAGATTATCAGGGGCTGGTCAGACATTGTATATACTTAAGATATTTGAGTGACCGGGGCGGGTAGGTCAGTATGAAAGCACCGGGGGCACCCTCGAGGAGTTTATGAAAGCATCGTAGGATTCTTATCGGCTTACTTTATCCGTAGATATTGAATGTAGAAAGTCTCGTTTCTCCACAACACTCCTGTGAGCTCTCGCTTACGAGACTTTGCTGATTAAACCGTCAGCTGTGTCCGGATTCACGTCGCCACAGTAAAGGACGAAGTTGAGACAATGTCTACCTTTTCTATCGCACTTCTCACTTGGGGGCTATGTAGGAATCATGCACAAGTGGTGGCGGGTTGTCATCCCCACAACTTTTCATGCATGTCGACTTTTTCTTACATACAAAGCTTCATAGTCCCACACCTTACTCTTATTCTTTAGACCATTTCGGGATCTGTGCTCTACTGAGCTGTGTGAAGTGACTGAAACAAATGCTCAGTGGAGAGAACGGTTTCATGGCATGCCTGAGCTGAGCATTTGTTTTAAGGGCTTCATGTGCTTCATATCTGTATTCCCCTTTTGTCCTAAAGATGTACTTGTGAATGAATTTACTCTGCGATGTGACAAGCGTCATTGTGCTGTTGTTTTACTTTTTTGGGTTTTGCCTGTTTGAGTCGCTGATATGGTAGAGAGAAATAAGCCCCTTGAGTGTCAATTTCGAGTTTCTTGGGGGGAAACATTGGTTCTTCTCTTCTGGCGAACTTGAATTACACTCTCTGCTTAAGTTTTGTGCTGGTTTTCTTATGCAAGTTCCTCCACAGCTTTCAGTACGTCTTGAGCAAGTATCGGACAAGCCTTTTGAGAAGGCCCCTGTTGAAGCATTTAACCACGTGCTTGTCAATGCTTCTATCGTACGCCTGCTTCACGTAAACCTCAGGGAGGGTTTTCCAGCGCGTAGCTCGTGAAGTCTGTCATTTTGTTTCGGTAGGGGTCCTCGGAAGGTGTTCGGATCCATCGTTAGCCGAAGAAATCCGCCTATGCTTTTTATGAGTGGATTTCTCCTTCGATCATACTTGGCCAGGAAGTACTCCTGAGGCACGACGGACAGTGCTCTGTCTGAAGTTCTGGACTATGCGCAGGGACCTGTGCGCGACGGTTGTGTACCTGCTGTAACTTATCCGGATCCTGCATCCGTGCGGCCCACGCCGGGCCCACTCTTAGCAGGCAATAATGTCCACAGGAGGCGGTGCCCGCATGCCGCCACTCCACCGTCAGCAAGAAGTCATCCAGTGCGAGTGACGGGGCCAGGTGGACCAACCACGTGTGTTCGCAATGAATGACAAAGCGGGTTTTTCTTTCGAGCAGGAGAAATCCACAAGGATGTCTTGTCTTAACTGTCAGTGTCGGATAGTTCTGTCAGGCCTCGAGGTGTACATTGCTTACTGTTGTTTCTCCTGAGTAAGGATAATACTGCGTTTCCAACGTAGGACCGAAGATTTCCCTCCGGGTAAGGAATATTGTTCAGAGTTCAGTTCAGGAGCGTACGATTTTCTTAACTCGGTTCTGGACTTGCAAGAATGAGTTTCCCTTTATGTTTCTGAATTGGAATTTTAGGTTTTGCTACTATGAATCGGCTTCTGGTAATGCAAAAAGAGGGTTTTGTCTAAATGAGAATTCAAATTGGGCAGTTTATACCTTTTTTAGACATATTGTCAGTATGGTTGAGGGGAGTTCATCGTTACTCTGGATCTCTGATGCAATCTTGATTCAAGAGGTATCTCAGAATGATTCGAGAGGTTCCACGTATTGAGATCCATAAAATGAATCTCTCCAGGATCTCCTTGGTTTGAAATGCTTAATGGTATCGGTCTCTTTTTCGCTTTCTTTCTGTTCTCGATGTCTTCTGGGCTCTTACTTACATTGGTGGGTTGAAGTCTTGCCTTGCCACAAGCATCTCGATCTTGTGCATCTTGCTCGCTTCGTATGGTAAATCTGTCGTGCCTTGTTCGTCCGGTCTTGAACTCTACTTGGTGCTGTAACTGACGATGTGATTTGATAGTATTCAAGACCTAATGGAACGTATGCACTACAGGGTTGTGAAATAATGTTTGGTGAGCTCCAGTTCAAGCCATTCTATGTATGAGTATTCAGTTTTGTGAGGAGAACAGCCTGAACGTTCGAGTAAAAGCGGAATCCAAGAGAAGCAAAGAAAGAGAAGTGACTGTTTTGTTGTAATTGCCCGAGGTAAGGGAATATATGAGAGAGGGTGGAAACACTTCCACCGAAACTTAACTTTTTATTTGAGACTGGTTTTATCACATACATCCTGTTCATGTTGTCTTGCATATTGTGGCTCCAGAATTCTCAACGTTGTGCTCGATCGTTATCTTTTCACCCATATGGCCTTCTTGTCTGTGTACTGGTACAGTGGATAAACACTCAAACTTTGGCTGTAAGGATTCCATAGCTTTTTCTAGCTGCTTGAGTAAAGCCATAGTCTCTAAATCATTAGGTTGCAAATTTTATGTATCACTTCTTGAAGTTATAACGTAAAATCATTGGATATGTGTTCAGGAAATGATCTCTTGTGAACATAGTTGAAAATAACTGACTCCATTGATCTCTTCAACATCGTTGAAAATTATCGAGTAAGATTGCCACATGTTGTTCGTAAAAGAGACTTCTTTAACATAATTAACAACGATTGAATCGATGATTACATGCTAGCAAAAAGAGATTGAAGAAAAAGAGATTTCTTGAATCCATGAGTCAAGGCCGATGAAAATAATTCATATGTTCTTGAGTCTTTGCCAAAGTGAGATATCTTTCTTGGACTAAGTCTTCTCATGCGAATCCTGTAAGTTTTCTTACGTCTGAGTCCGAAATAGTTCCTGAACAAACTCCAAACTTGGCACATGCGTACTTGCTGGATCATCCACGTGTGTAAACTGAACTGCGACTGCGTTGCAGCCATCGACACTTCCACTCTTTCCAACTGCGTAATCTAGAAATGACGCAGTTGTCCTTCCTGGACGCGTTCGGTGGTCATCTTTTTCACCTAAACTTTCACCATGAAGTACAAGAATGTACCGTAGTCATTTTGCATTTGGTCCAACAAATAATTAAGTATCTCGATTCATGAACCCTAAGTTTATCTTTATGAAGGGAGTGCGAGAACTGTGGACTTAGATTAGAGCCTTCGCAGTTGCACGAAATTGTGAAATTGAAAAAGAAATAATTTGTTGGAACAGGAGAATATTGTATTAGTATCAAATATTTAAATAGTATATATATATACTATTTTTATGTATAATTTAAGTTATAGTTTATATTAAATTTATATACTATTATTTATACCACTATACTATATATATCATTGTATTAAAGTGTTTTCAGTTCAACATGCATGGGATGTTGATAAACGGACAAAGCAACTTCAAATTTTCAGCTCTATCATGGTTCAGATTTTTAGTGAATAGGTATCATATTAACACTACATTTAGAGGGGGCTAGTCAAAAGAGTCAACCTTCAAATAACATGCCGTTAATGAATAGAAAAAAACAATTTTTTGAAACTCTTTTTAGTGTTTCATTAAGAAAAAAAAGCTTCAAAGTCAGAAATTATACAAATAACTAATTTTTAGTTTATCATGGTTCATATTCTTAATGAACAAATAGCATATTAACACCCCGTACAGGAAATAAAGCAGTGGATTTGGAACCCGGATTGGGATTCCACGGTTCATCTTGGTGGATCGGTCAACAAACTAAGGTTAAGGTTCTTGGCAGTTAAAGTCCGGCGGGATAACTTCACACATCTTTACTTTTGCAACTTCACTTGCTGAGGTGAATAAGCAAGTTCAATTTATTACCTAATCTTTTCGTCCGGAAAAGTAAAATAATAAATTAATGTATTGATTAATTTGTTCTTTTAGTTAATAAACGGTAGTCTTTTCACAATCTAAGTATGACATTATCTAATAATAATATATAAATTTAAATTTTTATTAGAATGTACTATAGATTTTCTATATTATATTTATATATTTTCTATAACAAAAAGCGAACAAAAAGTTGTCCAAAGTGGTTGAATACTATGCTTATTACTCACTGTTATCGACTTGATCCATATTACTAATATACTTTTATGTTTAAAGCGTTAGCCATATAACGCAGCATTCTTCCACTACTCGATGGACCATAATGGTAGGATTATACACTCAACGCTTATTATGAAAGCAAATAGTGATATCTACTGGTTTCCGGTTTATAACTCTGTAACATAAACCATTTCGGACATTTTAGCTTTTTGTAATTTTTTGCTGTTTACTTTTTATGAACTATCTATCTTCTCCTTATACGTCATTCTCTAGGTTTGGAGAACTGATAGATTACAGTTTTGGCTCGGTTTAGGTCTGGAATTTAATATCCCACTGGTTAGGCTTGGTTCAGCTCAAAGAACTTAATAAACTACTGTTTAGGCTCTGGTAAAACACAAACCTACATTGATTGGTAGAATGGACATACATGGTTCATCTTACATGAACCTCTGGAGAGTCATGGTCAATGTTCGAGGAGTTCCGGTTGATAGAGTAGTGAGAACCGGTTGAGAATGTGATTTTCTGAAAGTTTACAGAAAAGAGTCGAAAAATTACCGAGTGAAAAATGAAGATAGTAATTTCAGTACTCAGAAAGTGAGCAGTTTCTGATAACTTTTAGAAAATTACCGATTGATGCTAGTTCGTGACTGAAAACCCCCGGTTTTCTCAAAAATCACACTCGCTCCGCAATATATCCCACTCCCTATAGATATTTATTTATGTACAACAGAAGGTATGGAGGGAGTGGTTTAGGAATGAGAAGTTACTATTACGGAATAAGTAGTGGTTTTTATAGAATAAAAGATAAATCATATATAAATTTATTTTCTATAAAATTTCGAAAATATTGTTAAAAGTATATAATTAATAAAATTAACATATAAAGATCATGGTTTATCAAATATTTTACTTGATAATCCACTGCAGAGGATGATCTATCGTACATAAAACCGTTGTGACTCCAAAATATGATGGAGGAGAGAATGTATAATTCCAGAGTCCGTTAGATAGAATCTAAACCATCGGAGTGGAGTATTTATATTACTCCATATATTATTTATATTATTTGTATTATTATTTATAGACAAAGTCTACAACCATAATCAATTTCTCTCTTTAGCAGGATATGCAACATAAATAGGTGTCCGTGATTGGAAACCATTGTTGATATTGATTAGAACCAACGCAGTTTTACATCGACTGTGGTGAATGCACTTGGGATACGCACCAGAAGTACGTGGTTGTGAACGATTGTTGACATAAATCCTAACCAATGTATTTTAGACATATCATGTTAAACAAGTCTTAGACCAACCAAATTTCGGCTACTGTTCAAGATTATGAACCGTTGCTGACATAAATCGTAACCAATTCATTTTAGACCAACCATGGTTAACAAGACCAACCATGGTTGAAATATTGACCACTTTGTTCTTTCCAACCTGGATCGACAATAAAGGCATTCATAAACTTTACATAAACTCCTTTAGGAAACTTTTGATAGCTTATATTTTATAGGAAAAGATGTAAGTGTTAATATGTAAAAACTGTATGTTAAATTATATTCAATTTATTTATATTTATTAAATAATAACTAGACTTTGAGTTACTAGTGCAGATCCAAACATAACTCATAAACCAAAATACAACCAACCAATCTCCACTGCTCTAGTCAGGTAGAGAATTATCCATATCGTTCGGAATGTCAGCAGATAATTAAATTACAATAAATAATAAGATTTTTAATTATTTCATTTTCTCTCGTGGGTGGTGCTTTTTGCATTTTCCATGTCAAATATCTCACTTTTGATTTCTTGCAGGTGTATAATAATCACAAGGCATTTTCGGCTCATGTTTTCGGTTCGTGATTTCGCTTCTTGACGGGTTCTTTCGTGGCCAAGCTCTTGGCTGATTTCTGCTTTTGCTCTTGGCTCCAAGTATTTTGACTCAACGGTTTTCTGGGAGTACGGGGACTACTATCCCCTATGCTCCCCAACAGTTGTTGGCTGTAGTGAGAATTTTTTTGTTTTATCTGGTGGAGGTTTGAACGCGAACGGACATGACAGTGACTTGGGGTCGCTCAATGACGATTATAGTTTTTGAATTTTAAAAGTCTTTTTATTATATAATATTGTGATGTAATTAAAACTTATCATATAAAGAATTAATATTTTATATAGGATTTAGAATCATTTTTTGGAATTAATGTTATCAAATAATTTTATTAAAGTGCAGTAAAGATTATATCTTTATGTTGATCTGGAGACCGTAAAAAAACGGGATTAAACTGGATTCGATAACTCAAATTAAAAGGTAATTAGATATTTTAGATGTTTCAAGAATTTTAGTTTATTTGATATTTTTTTGTATGACATCCAAATATGATATCTTCTTTGTAAACGTACGATTTCCTTTTCAATTTTTACGGTATTAATTTATTGGAAACTGAAAAAGTAAGTCAATTGAGATTGAAGATATCTATTTAAAATTTTCATTCTAAAATATTTATAATCCTGGGGTATCTAATCCCATTCGCTCCCCTAGCTTCGTCTTTCATTCTTCTTATTTTTGTCATAATTTTAAAACTCCTCATCAGTTATATTACAAATAAAATTAAATTATTCATTAATTAGTAATTAGTAATAATAATAGAATTAAATTCAAAGCGGAAACTATTCAAAGTATAATACCATTGGTTAACTGAGATCGAACCTAACTCCAAAACACTTTTAACGTGGTTGTCAAGAAGAAACTTAAAAACCTAGAGAACAGTTAATTGAATTTTTCAGTTTCTTTGCATAATATTTTGTCTATCCCTTCGTTGGATTATACATTCTCACATCACTTATATGCAAATTCAATTTTTCATTTAGACTACACATCTCCAAAGGCGATTAGTTGAAACTCTTCCATCGGTTCTCAAATCGATTCTTTTTGCAAAAGAAAATTTATCTATAATCATGAAATGACTCACAAGTAATTTTTATTTAGAGTGGATGTTTCATATGAATATCAGTGTCCCAAGTGGTTTAGCCCAGAGTCCTCTACGAGAGAAAAGTGGTGGGTTCAGTTTCTTGCAGAACAGTTGGAGGTGTATGCGCTACAAACTGTTAACGAAACTTTTAGTCAGAGTCTCTGTGATAGACTCAGATGTGTATGCGCTACAAACTGTTAACGAAGCTTTTAGTCAGAGTCTCTCTGTGATAGACTCATATAACAGTCTCGTGGTCTGCAAAAACCCCAAACTACAGATAATACCATTTATTAATTTATTTACCATGGTCAAAGGGTTAAAGAGCATCTTATTATGTGATGGAAACCATCAGCACAAGTCACACAACAAGCATAAGTCTATGTCTCAAGGGTTCATATTATCAACCTTTTGCCCAAGGTTGACTACAAACCGTGATGACAATCTATTTGCTTGGAGAAATATATCCAAGTTTCGGTATTGTAACGCACAAAATGCATTGAGTATATGACAAGATTACATGAAATTAGAAAAGTATTGTGGTATATTTGGGAAATCCAAGAACACAAACACTTTCTTGAATATTAACATGAACATAATTTTGGTGTAGAAACGTTCAAGTACAAGAGAAGTAATGTGGTTGAGTTCTTTTGAGATCTTGCAGGTATTGCATGAAGTATATCTGACTTCCTTTGATGAAACTCCACCTAAGGCTAACTCTCACCTTTGAAAAGTCTTGAAGGGTCGCATGTGTTGATACATTTTTTGCACCGTCATTCATGTTCATATTAACTAGATCTCTTTTACCAATAAGCTCACTCACCATCTTCTGGATTCATGTATAAGGTTCCTAATGTAACTACAATCTCTTTCACCATTGAGGTTTTCTGAAGTGAACTATTCTTAGAATTATTATTATCAACGTTCACTCATAATAAAATCTTCTTGATCCATGCCTGAAATTTCTGTAGTTTCTACTTCTCTTTCACCAATAAGCTATTCTAAAAGTCCACTCACAATAACATCTTCTTCATGTATATATCTAATGTATCTATAACATCTACGATAGCATTTATTAGGAGACACAAGTCCACAACTTGATTCTCGATATTAAACTATAAAGATCGTTTCTCTCCATACCTTTCCTCTGAAAACTGGGATTGAAAGCTTACAGTGACTTACAAATTTTCAGCCTCGCAGACATGTTTTATCATGTTGCTGCTTCTCTTTATCTCCTTGTGAACTAGTCAAGAATCATTTGCGAACCCTTCCATTTTGGAGGATATGGATAGGAACTCCTTTGTTCGAATATGGTATTCTTTTGGATTTCCTTCTAGACAACTCTCTCTATCATCACGCCAAAATGAACATAGAACAGTTATCACATGGTTAGTAACTCTCTAGTTGCGGTTTTGCTGATACAAAAACGAAGCAGACCCAGAGAGCATTGCCCATGACCAAGTTTATAAATTCAGCCGATCGATGCAAACTCCACTAATCTCTTAACATACTGCATTTCGTTAGTTCAAACCATAAACCCTGTCGCTCAAACTATATTCTATACTTGTACCATTTCATAAATCTCTATTTTCAATTTCTTTGAGGATACACACTTCTACTGACTAAAAATATTCTCTTCTCATACACAAAGAAAACTAAATGAGAATAATAATTTACAAAAGTAGGTTACCAACGTTTACATATAACCAGACCTCCATAGTTCGCTAACATCAGTCCAAATCAACACCGGGAATGATTAGGCAGAGAAAAAGACAAGCTAGGGCGGAAACTATTCCAGCTCGGAGCCAGGGAGTGAACCTGGCAACTAACCGTTCCTCAGGTAGGTCCGCATCAAAATTTGGGTTCAAGAATCTACGGAGAGCAGGCATCGATCGTTTACTACCGAAACGACAGACGGTAATTCCTGATCATTACGTCTTCACCCAGACGATAAACGCCGAACATGAAGACAAGTGAGCAACATTAATAATGTTCAATGATGCTTCGGATACAATCAATAGCTTCTTAGAACTGAAACATCTTGGAATCATGTTCAGCGTTTCCGTATGTCTCTTACTACAATGGCAGACAAAATTTCCTTACAAAGGATCAGAGAATTTAAAAAATAGTCTCCGTCTCATATTATGGAGAGCCAGCCACTCCATTCCTGCTATCTATGTTCATGAGATAATCTGACTTTTTGTCCCCGTGCTGGAAGAATCATCTCAGTTTATCAAGAGCTGATGCAAGGTCTAACCTTAAAAATGCGGACCGATGAGTCAACAGTGGGTCATGTACAAAAGAAGTTCGTTCGTTCATCATATCCCTCAGTAGATACACAATTACACCTCTTAGTAAGCTGGGGAACCAAGCATAAATCTAATCAGCCCAGGTGAATCCCCATCAGCAGAGCGGAGCTTAGATATCAACGGGTCCAGATAGGCTCCCACCAGGACAGAGCGGGTCGGGTGAGATGGGGGGCCAAAATTCCACATCATCACAACCACACGCTCCTCCAAAATCCTCGCCTGGGGTTTGATACCCTCTGATGTCCACTTCTACCATTGTGCAAAACTGCAGAAATCCATGCACCAAGCAAGTAACACTTGTCTTGCCTTGTTGCGTGCAAATCCGGTGATATCCAGTGATATCTTCACTTTCGATGGTACTTGCCTCCATGAGTTGCCTCCCACAACAGGCATTTCCACGTGTATGAAGCAAAGTCCGGAATGCATATTCTTCGACAATGTAACAGAATATCACCTACGGTACCGGGGACGAACTGTTTGGGAAAAGCATTTGATCCAGAAGGGGTAAAGGTCGCCGTCGACCAGGACCCTTACCATTCCTGTCAGAAGCATCAACAGGTGTGCCTGGCAATGGAGTACCTGGAACTGATAGTGGCCGAGTGACCGTGTAAAGCATGTCGCGCATGGAAGCCTGAAACGAAAGAGACATCAATGATCATAGTGGTTCAACTTGCCATAGAGTACACATGAGCAAAGAAGCAAACGGTGAGAACAGAGGTATGAAAACAACGCCAGACTCAATACAGAGTCTGAGACCGTCCGCTACATGTGGGCAAAGGAATCTTAACTGTGAGAAAAGAGGTATGCGAACAACACCAGACTCAATACAGAGTCTGAAACCGTCCGCAAAACACCAGGAAACGTATGTTCTTAAATGTGGTATTCACTTCAGTAATGTTTAGCATAAAGATAAACAACCCCACGCACACAAAAAATACCCCGCAAGTTCCCAACTTGACCTGAAAATCTCTCCCTTACCTGTACTTGCCAGATGTTGAATGAACCTGCCCCAATAACAGCATCAGGTCGCAATGGATCATCAATCCACAAAGGCAAAGTCCTAGCCATTTTCTCATGGCAGAAAAGACCTCCAGGGTTGCCATTCTTTCCCTGAAACAGCAAGTACCACATACAAATTATCTTCTCGACCGTCGTGGACAAGCACTGCTTCCATGCTTGTATGCGTATCTGGAGGCGAAACACGACCCTCACACATATTAACCCCCATACACACAGTGAGCGGATAAAAACCTGAACCAGGCAATCCCGTGTACGCTTTGCCCAAACAGGATGCGATTTCCCCGAATTTAGTAAGGAATGGGGGGTCAAGTATAGGGTTCTGTACTTCGGCAGGAAGGAGTACCGCATGCAGACAGACTACAGAAAGCACGGGCCGGGTACATGAAGCCAAGAAGAACGAATTGGTCATAGAATACAGTAAGAGGAAAGTACTTTACAAAAGACGAATTCCAATACAAAAGACGAATTCCAAACCTCAATCCTGTAACATCAAAACTGAGAATACCGAGTAAGGTAACTACAAAGGGAACCGGGGGTCGATGAGGACAACAAATCACTCAAGAAGGTCCATGGATCTAGAATCAGACTCAGGAGAAAAGGGAGTCCTGAACGGAAGAGAAACCTAAATGCCAAAGCTTCTAAGCGCCAAATTAAAGTCACCTTCAGTCGATCACGGGTTACCATATATCCTGTATTTCAAGCAATCGAAAGACCACAAGAAACGACAATTACCTTGAGGACCAGTCGAACTCTCGAAAAATCAATCTCGTGACCAAACACGTGCAGAAATCCCACCAACAGGGTGCCAAGATTCGGTGAAGATACAGACTGCATAGAGGCAAGTAACTCCTCTACCATACCTCCGGCTCTTCTCAAAAGAAGCTGTCCTGTTGAGGGACTCGCTTGTGATGCAACTTCATCTCCTGCACAAGAACTTCCTTGAACGGATGGGACTTCAAGCGAGGCAAAGCTGGACACTGAAGTAGTTGTCAACACGGATGAGTCTGTCGAGTCGTCATCAGATGATGCTACCGACTCCGCTACGCCTGATGGAATGTGGGATGTGTCGACGGATAACGAACTTGCCTCCAGATTCACTGAAGAAGGTGATTTTATGGGGGTTGTAGGAGGAGGAATATCTTGAGGCACGCCACAAGAGATCGGTACCCTCTGCCATAAAACAGAAACTCTCTCAGTTAAAGTACACCTCAGGACATCTGTAATTGTTAATTGTGTTCAGCTCTACACGACAGTAACGTGCAGAGCCATAGGACTGGGTCTGACTAGCATAACATGCCACTCCTTTAACGCCCACCTCCCTATCATACACTGAGCCTGGAGTACTTCGAAACTAAAACTCTCAACTTTGGCTACCAAGGGGTCATAGAGCTCCGCATTGTGATAAGCTGTCGTTTATAGACTGCTAACTTATACGAATATGCAGTTCATGGAAAAATTAGAGAAAAGGTTAGCGAGCGGGACGGACATAAAAACTCACAACCATAATTTCCACATTGTGTCGAAATAAACTGAGGAGTCAAAAGCAATCACAACCTCAATTACAAACTAGATATAATATCGAGCTTCCAGACTTGGCAAATGACCTCAAGGTAGAAGACGAGCATCAGCGTCAATGCGAAGGATCCGAGACCTCCTGAGTAAACATCGTTCAGACCTCTTTGCTGTAGAAATGACTTCATTAGCAGAACCTGCAAGTTCCGTTCAGTCAGCCTTAAGTACCTTGAACAAAATGAGCCTCCTCACTCAGAACACCCGTGACATTACAGAAATCATGGTACGATCTTCCTATAAATCTTCAAAAAGAAACATCCATACGGCAGCTCGCACGTTGTCAAGAGAGCTACCAGAGGTGCCAAAGCTGGTAGCTGTCGAAGTTTTTCTATGACAAACTCCCTAGCAGCTGCTCCATTGTGAGCGTTTCTGGCTGCTTCAAAAGCTAAATTGAAAGGTCTGCTTCTATTAGCGTCCTTCCTGGAGTTAGCTTGACTCATTCCTGCAAAGTTCTCTGACCGTCTTCCACCAATGGTGACATCAATAGCTACTGGTGGCTCCGAAGAGAACCCATTCGCCTTAACAGGTCTACAACGCAGCTTTATAACAGGCATTGAGGCAGTCTCAATGGTGTTTATACCCTCACACCAGTCGTGCACTTTCAGCGAAGCGGAGAGGGCCCTGATAAGCGGGCACAGCAAGCGCGCCCCAGAAAGGGCGGCAATCTCAGGAGAATCAGGGGGAGTTGGTGCATCCACAACTACGACGTCTACATCACTGTTTTGAAGGCAAAGGCCAGTTGCGAAGGAGCCGAACACCTGCCAAACCAAAACCATCTGTCATGAGTGTTTATATCCTGACTGAAATATCCATTGATACACGGGGCAAATGATCCTATGACAAGCAAGCCACAACTACTGAGCTATGCTGTACCCAGAAAGAACAGAACTTAGGGACTTCCAAGAGCCACCGGACTAACGGAAAGATGCAAACAGATTCCCCACAACTAGTAACCATCGGAAAAGAAAACCCCACAAACGGGAACCGGCTGACAGTCTGCACTATCTCATCCATAAGAAGATTAACTGAAAATAACAGGAAAAGATGAAGAAGACCCAATGAATCTCCTGTCACGTGAAGAAAATGAAACCCTAGAGATAAACCGAAGGCAACAATTCATCTTCCACCAAACCGAGACCGATTCTGATTGAGTGCAAAATCCTATCATATACTGAATACTCGAAGGATGCTGCGTAGTTTGATCCGTACGATGGTTAAGGGTTAGATCTATTATCGGGTGAAAGGTATAATTGTCCTCCATATCCAGTTTAAGTATGTGAGTACGAAAGCATAATACAGAACGCACCTCGACATCAGCTTCAGGCCAAAGCTTCTTGACACCATCTCGGACACATTCCACAGCTGTCTCCGCGTGCACTCGCGTCTCCGCGGAGGGTCTAGACGCTTGGGCAAACTCTAGAATTTCGGCATGTAGAGCTTCCACATTTGCTAGCACATGGGGTGGTGGTAAAGCGAAAGTAAAATTCCCGGAAATATTGAGAGGAGTTATCAAAGGCTGCATTAGAAGCACAGGAGACTGCATGGTCCAGCTGCCTGGCCCCATGGGACTTTGTAAACCCATATCTCCATCGATCATGTTTCTGCTGACAGGACGATAAGCCAAGCCATGAGTACTCTCAGAATTGCCATTACCACCTCTGCTCCGAGAACGATCGCGATAGAGAGGGGCAGGTGAGAGGATGGCATGGTGGTGTATCTGCTGCACTCCTGGAGGAGGGGTAGGTATTCGCAGGGGCATTAAGCCTTGTCCAAGCTGGCGCTGCTGTGAATGCATCATGGATGCTGGATGCTGAGAATGGTCCTGAGGATGAATCTGCTGTTTCCTGAAATGGGCCCTGTCCTCCAGATGTTTATCATAGTGTTGCCGTCGTGATTCGTGACCAGACCTGTTTTGTTGGAAAAGAGGTCCTTGTTGCTGGTTGCTCCCCCTAGGATGCGATACATGCGTGGTCACAGCACCTGATGGACTTGATGACTGATCCGTCCAAGGAGTGAGTTGACCGTCTAGTGATGGTGAAGGCGCGTAGACAAGTCTTTCCATCGTAGAATGACCATTCACGTGGACATGTGGCTGCGGCGACTTAACCCTCTCGTGTTTTCCCCTGTACATTTCTGATTCGATTCTGTGTCCGTTTAAACCTCCATTCATTGAACCGCTATTCACCGCAGGGTCTGGATCATGGAGGAGCCGCAGAACAGCACCCTCATTTCCTTGCCACACATTTTTCCTCACAACAGTCTCTACTGGCTTCATCGGACCCTCTTTTCCTTCAAAATTTCCGAATCGATGGTGAACACTGTCCTCACCATCCGCAACTCCATCACGCAACCCATCTTTACCAGAATCTTTTACAGCGGGAGCTGAATCACCAGTGTCCTTGGTTCCAGACAGGCGGTTGTCTACCGCTCCAGACTGTTGTCCATCGACAACCACTGCAAGATTGACGGCTTTGACCACCATAGGCTTGCCCCATGGCTGCGTTTTCTCTGCTTTCCTGCCATCAGTTTCTCCTCCATTTGACAGATGCTCAACTCTAGACTCTGGACTTCCTTTCTCAATTGAGCTCTGTGGCCCACTTTTCGCCTGATTGTCAGAACCTGCCGCCTCACTGTATGATCCGATATTCAATACGAAGAATGGTCGACTGGGTTCAGCTGCTTGCTCCGAGATTTGCTCTATCCTGTTAGCGGAAAACTCTCCCTTCGTGTTCACTCCAGAACTCGAAGAGGACACACAAGTAGCACCTGCGGCGTTACTAACCAAGGCCCGACTGCTCCCACTACCCGTGCTACTTTGTGAAGAATTTTCTGTCTCTGCTACTACTGATCCATTACCGTCACCAACTCCATTCTCAGCAGCTGCAGCTGCAGCAGCCAACATGCCAGACTTCAAGGCTGCACTATATGATACAAAACCGGACCGAGCAGCAGCAGCGCGAGCTTCTGCACTCAGAGAACTGCTTGATCCATTTGACTCATATGAGTCTACAATGAACCTAACCTCAACTTTGCTGTCATTTTCATAATGACCATTTGTTTGAGCCAGGCCCTTGGAGGCTATTCCATCAACACAATCGTGGCCTACACCACCAACTCCATTCACCTCTGCAGCACAACCATTTTCCCGCAAACCTTTCTTTGGCCGTTCATCTTCGTGTGAACCCCAACTGGAAGTTGTCGTCCCGGCACTGGACGAACCGCTCCAGGAATCTGAGTCGGATCGCCATCTCTGTGCATTGTCTACTCTATTCTCACGATCCCTTCCCCGACTTACAGTCTCGTGCATCGAAGTACTGAAAGCAGAAAGCAAACCATTTCCGCTCCCGTTTCCAATCCCATTGCCGTTGCCGTTGGAGGAGTTTTGAGCTGATCCCCGTCTTCTTCCGGCTGTCGCATTCGGAGATGTACATCCCTTCGAAGGTGGTGCACGAAAATTACGACTTACTTTACTTTTGGTTTTCACTTTCTCCCACTCTCCGCCAGTATCTTCCGGGACGTCCTCGACATCTTTCCTGCTCTGAGAAGCTCCAAATAATTTGAGGAGCTCTTGCGCCTGAGTCAAGATCACCACTGCTCTTGTCATACAAAAGCTTGGGCTTTGGAACAGACATTCCAGTAGTCCTACCAACAGGAAATTGAATTCTAGATCCAACAGACTTTCTTCCAAGCGAGTACATCGCACGTACCTCAGATTGTGAGAGCCGGAGTCTGAACTTTGGTCCATCATAGTGGTATAGTACAGGTCGAAACGTCTCTTCCTCGAGAGGTGGACGGTGTTCTCGTATCCGTACTCTAACCTGGAAAGGTCAGATGACTCACTTATCAGTATCTATTTTACTAGCTTCTCCAGTGCTTCACCTTTACTGATCCTAACACAGGGAAAACATAGATAATCCAGGCACGTTGGTGCTAGCGCAGCACAGTTTTCCTTCCTGCACCTGCTACCGGTGTTACAACAACCACACGTCCGCTTGCAGAAACAAAGCCTCTCTCGGATTCTATGCCTCACCTAAAACCACGCCTGGAATACTTACTTGTGCAGGGAATCGAGACACAGCCTGTCTTCCATTCTTACGCGACTCCTTGTTTCCACCCCATGCATCCGGCTCAATGTTCAAGCCACCATCACTTGAGGCCTTTACACGTTGAGGTATCTATCAGTCACTGATAAACTTTACAGCTGGCTTTGATGCGGATCTTA
The DNA here is from genome assembly GCA_036924285.1 of Asterella californica. Classification (NCBI taxonomy): domain Eukaryota; kingdom Viridiplantae; phylum Streptophyta; class Marchantiopsida; order Marchantiales; family Aytoniaceae; genus Asterella; species Asterella californica. The sequence goes on from JAYKYS010000013.1 coordinate 5,432,925, forward strand.
AAAACAACAAATGCGCCATTCTCAGTTCATTACAAACCTTCACTAGAACTTAGTTGAAAGGTAACAACTGTATAGCGTCAACTGGTAATTCCTGGTAGGATCCAGACTGTTACCTCAAATACTCCATGCAAACAACGGGTTGTATAATTGTAGAGAAAAAGGGGAAGTCCTGGGTGTATCGCCTTCACAGAATCATGGTATCTTTGAGGTAAACCTGCACATTCGAAGCAAGTTCAAAGTCTGCGACACAAAAATGAAATCTGAAGTTCTATACAAGCCTCTCATCACTGCTGTGATCCAAAAATTAGGAAGGATCAATATAAACGTCCGTAGCTGATTTTGGCTACCAGAGAACCAACACTTCCTAATAAGTAACCAACAGCTTTAGAAGAGCCTAGAAAAGGGTGTTTTCACGTAAGGGGCCAGCATCGATGAAATCGAAACACGTCAAGGCCTACAACTAAGATCTACGCTACTACCCTACTCATAATGTACGAATCCAGCTTCGAACTTACGTGCTGTACAATTACAGGGGAGAGCAGGTAAAGATCAGGAGTTGGTGCGAGGCTAAACTGAACAAAAAGTTGGTCACTTCTAAGAAGTTCCCGTTTTCTACGGATAGGTTCTTCCGCTCAATACACGTTAACTGTGACGAAAGAATCTCAACGCCATTGATTACTGTGTCAGAGATAGCAGCTGGAATTCGGAAGGGCAAAAAGGTGAATGGATTCAGCTGTTTGATGAATTGTGGTACCAGCGCCGGATACACAGGCTACTATCGGAAGAAAACGAACAAGACACAATGACGACAAAGAAGGTGAACAGTAATGTCCAGAATGAACACCCTGGACCACCTCTCCATGGAACCTGTAGCGTGTGTTAAAGAAGTTCCCAAAACTGATCGGGAAGAAAGGAAACGAAGTCCCTAGTACCCTAGGTACTACTCAGAGTCTCGTGCGAACACTTCACACGGCACATTGATCCCTAAGGCGTTCGACTACTCCCGCAGCAGTACCTCCATTATATCTGTGCGTTCAAGCCCAGATTTTCGCGGACGACTAAAGTTGAGTGAGCATTCCTAAATGAGCTTGTCGACGCCAAAGCTAGGTCAACCTTCTTAACGAGTTTGCGGTCACGTATTGTTCACGTGACTAGGGCTTGAAAAACGTGACATAGTCGGGGGCCCCGAGGGCTGAACCAGTCCAACACTGGACGGGGGACGAGGTTGGCAACCAGTCACATAGTTATGGATCTCAAGTACGAAAGATCGACTGAGAGTCAGGGTGACGCTCGGAGTGACTTCATAAGAAGTGATAAGCCAGAACTTTCCGGCCCTAGGTCGAAAACTCGACGACAAAACTATCTTACTTCAGCAGGGAGCACAAAGACTAATCCACTCTAGTACTTGCAACGGCCAAATTAGATGTATGTCCGGGATACAAGTTTGCAGAGTCTCTACTGAAGCCAGAGGCGTGAATTCCGACAAGTAGGCAATCAGGAAGAAAAAGTACTCGTAAAACCTTCGCGGGGCCTTTCCTGTGTCCTGGATTTTGTAGCAGGTGAAAAATTCACCACCCTTACACCAAGATATTGACCCTGAATGACAAACAGTCAAAGTCAAGGATGTAAAGACATACCAAAGAGATGTCGCTCGAAGTCTTCGTCCATCGTCTCATTGTTGCAGAAAAATATAAAGCCCCCGAGCGGCTCCCGGAAGACAGACCCCGCCTCGGTGTTCCCTGATCGCTTCTCCTTCGCGTTGTTTACCTCTGGCTGCGGGCTTCTTTTCGTAGCCACCATCTTTAAGGCCACATATACGCTCCCTTCTATCTGACCACCACTGCGCTCTTCACTGTGAAAGCTCAAATGACCCTCTTATTCCGAATTCCGTCAAGTTCGTCCCCACTAACTCCACCTTACGCCCTCTGCTCTTTTTCTCGAGCCCCTGCCTACTAACACCTTCTTACCGAAACCGCATACCACAACCCTGAAATATACTACTTGGTACAATAGACTTTTCACGGGAAATGGATGACGAAAGATCGGAATTAAAGTTCGTCCCGGGCCCTGGAAAAAAAGTTAAGGCCGGTAATTTCTAGTGTCACTAACTAAGGCACAGCAGGACCAATTCTATCATCGCAAAAATGGTGTCCAATTACAAAACCTCTCACAAATGCTGCAAGACACTGTAGATTCTCTGCACACCAACCTACCACACTTCACCACGTGAAAAGAGAACATAAAATTCTATGCCATGGGATGATCCAGCACGCTCCCTTTGCCCCTCTCCTCGCCCTCACACGCCTCGCTCACTCGCAAAAAGCTTCCCAGTATGCAATCACTCTGCACAATGGATCACCAGCCTCCAGATAGGGTTGCACGAGACCGCAAATCCGCGATAACGCTGCAGATTCATGCGCGTTGTTCCACAATCCGACTCAACTCGAGAAATGCTGCTTGCTGCAGCAAACAGAGATCCTCCTCACCTTCCTTACTCTTCCCCTCCCAGCGTCGTCCACCTCGCCAGTCTTTTTCACTCTGCTCTACAACTCTCTACTACGCTTCTCACTCTGCTCCTTCTATCGCTGTGCGAAAAACTCTAATGGAGGCGCGGCCAGAGACAGGTAAAGTGTGGTAACACCCAATACTCTCCAAAGGCAAAGGCAATCGCAGCACAAGGCCTCGAGAGCCAAAGCTCGGGTGGCGCCTTGCAGCTGCTCCTTTCCCAACCCAACCCAACCCAAACCCGACCTCAGCTCCGGTGTCCCATACCAACCACTGCCCACCACAAGTTCGTCCCCTCCTTCTCTAGGGACAGGAACTTTCAAGCTCTGTTTCTTCGTCCTAGGTACTGACCGTCCTTTCCTTTCTTTTCCTCACCTTCTCTTCCCTTCCCTACTTGCCTCACCCTTTCCCCTTATCCTACTTTCATTGTCCTCCCTGCCCGCTCTGCCAAGCCCTAGCGCAACGCGGGTACAGTACTGTCTTAATCACTCTCTTTCGGTGATAAGATACGACGTGTCCAAAGCAGCGAGCATGTCAACGAGATCCATCGAGGTGACAAGTTGCCACTGCATGCCATTTGGTCCGCGCTTCCGACGTAGTTAGGTCCAACAAGCACAGCAAGTTAACAGGTCGCTTCTTGCTAACTTAGTCTTCGCACTTAGTGTTAGCAGATCAGCTATCAGAGGCTAACTCCCGGATGATACGCTGAGACCAGATGAGGTACTCCAGTTCTACAATCATCACTCACATCTGACGTGTTTCCTTATAACTGGAGACGACAGATGAACCAGGGGAGAGCAGCTGCTATTGGACGTCAGCAAATCAGCGATGCTGGTAAGGCTGGTAAAGTTAACGTAAGGCAAGGTAACGTGGCCCCCCTGGTCTATCCCTTCGCTTGGGCTTCAGGGATTTGTGCCCTTTTGATTTTCTGGATAGAGTCTTATTCCGGATGTTACTTTGATTGAGCTGACCTATTATGCTCACACAATCACCGGTTTACCACCCATCTTTTTCACCCCGGAATATTTACCGTCAGGGCAATCGAGTTGGGGCATCCGGTATATTTCAGATGCTATCATGACGATACTCTTTGATGCTAAGAAACCGACGGAGAAACTCTTCACTTGGTTTCTGGGGTAGAAAACTGACACGTGTGCGGAAGACAAGTGCATTCCACAACTCAAAAGCACACGAGAAACTCACTGGAGTTGAAGATAATATCTTACCCGGTTGAGTTAGTTACCAGGTATTACCATCAACTTTTCCACCAGGAGGAAGGCCGAGAGATACCAGCGGTCGAAATGAAGAGAGTCATTGTTGAATCCTTTGTCAAATACCCAAAAAGATATATTTGAGAATAAATCATTAAACAGTATTTTATAATAATTAAACAGAAAGAGAATGTCGAGTGCTCCATTGAGTGCTAGGATGGCAAGTTGTGCCGATTTACCAGTTGTAATGTTGTCTTCATGTACAGAAAAAAAAATTGTATTATAATCACCCCATTAGTCACAATCTCGATGTAATCGCAATTCTGATTAATTCACCTTTTGCTGGCATCAACATACTTGCCGTTCCACAATATCATAATGAGAAGTGGAAGATGATGTATTGATGAGTTTTAATATACATCTCCGAAGAACTCTGGTAACTGCTCGTTTATTGTTATCCAAAAAATATATAAGTGTTAAGTAAAAAATATATATTAAGTAATATAAAAGTTAAAAAATTTTATAAATATTATTTGTTAGTCCATGCCTGGAAAAACGGAGAAAGCAAAAGAAAACCCATAAGTGATGACTCGGCTCTCGCGCTTCAAAAGGTACAAGAACGAAGAACTGTACACAATTACATTACTATTTAATGAGACTTTTAATTTATACCAAACCCGTCTTGTCAAAAGAGTTAGGTATAAATTAAATAATTATTCTCTCTCTTTCGAACTCGGAAGAAGGTGAATATATATGTACTGATGAGTTTTATAGTACAAACCTGAAGAAAGTAGATTCTAATTAACTGATATACGAAAGCATACACTATTTACTTCTATACTTATTTGAAATTATTCCTAAGTAGTAATGAAATTCTACATATATAGGCAATTATATCTCAGTGAATTTGCTGGTGCTATGTAAAATGTGGTTATGTAATTATGAAAAGCAAATTTGTGCCGTGCAAGAAGACGGTATTACATAAGATCTTATTAAATTTGAGGTAAAAAGTTCTTTAAGATATAATTTAAAACAGGAGTAAATTACTCAGAGCTTCAACTTAATTTAGCGTTAATTTGCTATGCTTAAGTGCCTGCTGGAAGAAAACAAGTAGTTGTGATTAGGGCCATGTCACAGTCCCGTGCCTAGCCAGATCAGCGAGTATTTCAAGTCGACTTCCCATCTCCGACAAAGCATTGAACGGTTGACAAGCTTCCAAGTCCGAACACTTGAACAACTCCTAGACGACAACGTTCTGAAACAGCCGCCATGGATGACTCTGCTGCAGTCACGAGGATCGGATCAAATGGACAAGTCACGTCCACGCAGGAAGAGGACGAACCTATAAACGGTTTTCGAGAAGTTTGGAGTTTGAATCAACTCTTCTATTATAAGCAAAGCATGTGACTTTGAAACGTCAACATCAGACTTTGCTGTACCGAACAGCCGAGACCACCGTACCGTTAGCGGACGTGGCACGAGAGTTCCATCTCCATGACAGTGTAGTGAAAGGAACTGAATATATCGTTTCCAACTAGCACATGTTTTGGAACCGAAATAGCGGCACCGCCAAATTGGAACGCTAACTTGAGAGTATCATGTAACCAGAAAAACGCAAGCAATATTATTTAGCATATTCCTTCTTTTATTCTCTCCGATATTGATCATTTGTGTTTTATTTTTCAAAATTTTAATTTTTAATATATTTTATTACTTATTTTCAGGATTTCTTTGTTACTGGTAGGAACCATTTGTTTACTGTCTGGCATACACTGAAAGAAAGCACCGTCTGGAATTGGAAGTCTCCTTCATTTATTACTGTCTATGATGGAGAGCATGCTGATGAAGAATGTAAAGAAGTTGACAAGGGCCTTTTGGGCTGTACGGTAATCCTAACTTGGAATCTGCTTAGTGTTTGAGTAATGTAGGTGGGAAGGTGTGTACTAATGTGGAAAATTTTCCATAGTTCCTTCTTGTTGGAAGATTTGACCGAAAGGTCAGTCTCCTTGTAGAGGTCTGTAATGCTAACCTGGTCCAGAAACATCGTAAATAAACTATCGACTTAGTCTATCACAGGTAAGTAACAGTCAAAACATTAATAAGAAAAAGTAACCATCTAAATAAGCATGCTCAACCACCTTCGGAGATTATTTGTTTTTCTATTATCAGAAAAGAAATAATTATTATACAAAACTCTATAGTAAATTAACTAAAAATTTAATTTAATTTATTGACTAAAATCAACGAAAATATCAAAATTAAAAAACATCAAAACAGAACTTATAAGTGAATGCAGAGCAATGCCCTCTTGAGAGTATTAATTCAACTGTTTATTTTAAATAATTATAATTAATATATAAATTTATTATCTAACCTTTTCTGACAAAGAAGTTAGATAATAAATTAAGCTTGCTGTCTTCTCTCATCTTCATATGGAACAAGTGAATATGCATGCTCGATGAACTTCTGAAAATTTTGTTTGTTTACTGTTCGAAAAAATATATAAATATAAAATATAAAATATATATTAAGTAAATGTAAAAAAATCTATAAACATTATTCATTAACTCATGCCTGAAAACACGAAAAAAGTAAAAAAAAACTTATAAGTGTTGACTCGACTCTCGCGCATAAACAAATAAAAAATAAAAACTATATTAATTTATTTAGAAATTTAATTTAACACCTAACCCTTCTTGCCAGAAGAGTTAGGTATTAAATTAAACGAACATGCATAGTTTCCCCTCTTCCGAACTCGGTAAAGGGTGATATGCATGCATATAAAAAGTAATAAGCAAGTGAGTGATAATAAACAAGAACTATAAACAGTCTGATCTATTTCATGAGAGTTGACCATCACAGCGGTGAAAAAAGTTCAGCACAAGTTCTTTGTCAACGGAATAGTATTTTGGTATCGTTGCGTCGTCTGGGAGGCAGAAAAGGCAAGTCTCGTTTTATCTTTGGAGAGACTTGAGTAGAGAGAGGGGGTTGACGGGAGGGGAAAGTGAAGTTGTTGTTGTTCAAGTTAGGGAACAGTATGAGCCACAGCTTCAGACAGGCTGAACTGTGGTGGCACTTTTAAGTGGTTGTCATTCCACACGCAGTTACTCCCTGAGATCCCAACAAGATGGCAGCATCTGCTCTGGTCCAGTCTCTACGGGCTTATGAGTGTGGTGAGCACACCACGTATGAGACAAAGTCATGAGCCCAGTGGCCCAAGAACTGCATGACCACAACAGATTCTTGGGAACGTTGAAGTTGGTCGCGTCAATTGTCAACACTCTAATGCCAGCGCACGATATATGTGTTTTTTCCCGGTTGTTTCTTTATTTTATTATTTTATTATTCCCTTTTTCCACACTCCCAATGTACAGTAATCGAGTTAAACTCGGTTGGTACAAGCATAAGAACCATTTTTATAATGTGTTCTTACATGTGTTCTGTATGTGTGGACAACTATATGAATGAAAGAATAAAGAAATATCACAACCTACATGTTGTGTTTTATTATGATGGAATCTCTTGGTCCATTTTGGTTTGGACTTGTTGTAGTATTGGACTGTGCTAGACAGGATATGCTTCATCTACATATCTCCAAGAGGAATTCGTCAGTCGACATCATCCACCTCGAATGTTGTTTACCCTATACATTACATTGTCTACAGTTTCTTCTTGTTCATGAAAACAACAATTTGTTGCGCAAAACCTAAGAAAACAGATATTTGCTGAGCGATATTTTATAAGAGTTTCCTGATAAATGTCACCTTCAATCTATACAAAGTCTGGAATATCTGGCAGAATTTCCATCATTTTATATCCAAACAAACCTCTATCTCTCTTTACTTTCATCTGTTCTCTCTCTCACTCTACCTTGTTTTAGTTCTATTCTTAGGGTAAAACAAGAAAGTTAGGATTCATTTTTCTCTTTGATTCTATATACTTTTGTCCTATGGAGCTCAATATGCATCCAAAGTGCACTTTTGGCGAGGAGGAGGAAAAAGATAAACGTAAAGAGAATGCAAAATCTACAAGCATCACTGTACTAGACGCTCAGTGGGGTGTCATCAAAGTGTTAGTTGAAATTATATAAGTGTTGCAAATAAAATACTTAATATTTTTAAAATATATATTTTTACGTATTTATATATTATGTGTTAATTGCAAAGTACATACCAGATATCCCCAAAAAAACCCATAATGCAAATGGGTTGCAGCGTGCAGCAAGAACCATAAGTGCGAGCTACTGTCCTGTCACAATATAATTTCTCTACAAGGTTTAATTTACCGTCTAACCTTTCCCGGGTTAGGTGATAAAATAACTTGGAAAAGGTGAATATATATATGAAAAAAAGTGTACATTAATAGCTAGCCATCACTAGCACAATCATGTAATGATAATACATTGTACTAAAGTCATCGTTACCTATAAAACCGATAAATTGAAGAGCATGTAGCCCAGAGTTGCAAGAAGGGAAATTTTTAGTTATGGATTTCCAGAAATATTGCCGTATTAAGAGGTTACTCTTCTTCTGCTGGGAAGCATGCATAGTCACCTTCTTTGGCTTTAGACGGAGAGGACAATATGCATATTCATTAATTTATAACCATATTTTGACTTTTAGAACGGTTTGGTAGATAAATGAATATTTTTGTGAATAATAAATCTTTTATTTGTCAGGTGGATTGGGATGAATTTACGTTAATATACAATGTTCAGTCAAGTGGTAAACATAGTAAAAATACCAAATAAGAACTGAGAAGCAGAGCACTTAAGGAATGATGAGAAATGACCAGATATCACAAAATTAAGGATCGTATACATTCGGCTTTCTAAATTAACTCCACCATCTTTTAGTCTCTCTGTTTTCTAAATTATTACATTTTGAATCATCTTTTTTCTGAGCTCTCCTAAGAAGATTCAGACTTCCTTGAAGGCAGTGTGTATACACATAGAGGTTTCCTCGAGGAAACCTGGACACCTCTGTGCAATTGACAGTCGTAAGTAAGTGATAGGTCTGAGAGGTGCTCAAGAGCTTTAGTGACAGTTTGCGAAGGAGTTCGTAGGTTAAAACTGAGAGCTAGACGCAATACTTAACGCACAGCAGTGAAGATGACCAAGTATAAGAATATGCAAGAAAGACATCTCTTCATCCCCTAGCCTTGGAGATATGTGGATCGACAGCCTCGTAGTTTGAAGTTTTTATTCGAGATTGTGCCAGAGCCTACCATTAGAAACACCAGGGGTACAACTTTCTCTTTCTTTTTGCACTATGTTTTCTAGACGGCGAGTTTTTATTGCTCTACATAGAGCTTTAGCAAGCGTGCTCACAGGAGAGCAATTCCAGTAAGCGATGCTACTTCATGTGCACATGAGTTTTGATTACTGATGTGCGATATTTTAGGAGCGATAAATGTCCTTAGAGTTACTGATAGCGGGACTTAGCCTCGATGTTCTTCCTCCCTTCGAGACATTGGTTGCTTGGTCCTTTTGGTCTCTCTTTCCCTTGTAATACTTGATGGGGTCTTTCTAGCCATTGGTTATTCATTACGTCACGGTTTTTGTTCATTTGTGGTTCTTTCGATTGTGACATTATCTCTCATTTTACTTCACTGCGCTTATGTTTCTGCTGACAGTTTCATCTTTTTTTTTCCATGCTCTCTTATGTTCTTGCTGCGGCCTTCGTAGTCCCTCTATCGCACATCATCGTTCTCAGATTTCCTCGTTGCATTGTCAATTGTTTGTCATAGTAGGGAACCATCGAACGAGTGTCATACTAACATTTTTTCTGCTCGTCAAATACAAGAATCGGACATGTAACATACTGACTAGTGGTAAGACTTCTCACAAGATCGATCCTTCTCGATCTATGATATGTGTTCTTTTTCTTTTCGTTCTCGTTTCTATGTACAACCGGGATGTCTTGTAGTATGAACGCTTATTCTCCAAGTATCCAGTGCCACCTTTGCACCACTATCTACTTTATGTCTGGTTAAAGTTTTGAATGGATGATGATGAAATGTTACATGGTCGCTCTCTCTTCTGCCATGTCTCAAAGAGAGGATCCTCTAAAGACAATAGATGACAACAGTTCCACTCCTCCTAGCGATGATTCCTTATCTAGCGAGACTGTTCCAACGCTAGTTGAGTCTAACACGGAACTGGAGACGGTCCAATCCGAGTGTGAGAGTTTATATATTTCTTCGAGCCGTCCTCATTTGTCCTATCTTATTTCTAATATACTTATGATAAACTTTGATGATATTGTCCTCCTCCTTACACCAACGTACTCGTACCTTGAATTAGATTACTATAAGGATCAGACCAACTTCTTATTCAAATTTGATTACATTAAGATTGCTAAGATCCGTCCATCCGTTCCGCTTTCATATAATTTGTCTACGGATCTTGGCTGGTCCTTATTAGTTTTTTGGATGGTTGTTTGGATATTTGATGGATGAACTATCACTCCACTTACATCTTCTTTGTATCTGTAGTTCATTTGAGTCTTCACATTTCACGGTCTATGTGACACCATATCCACTTCCATCGTAGTCATGTCTCTTCACCAACAAGCCTGAGTTAGGAGGTCGAGCATGGAGCTATCCATCATAGTGTGTAGAACCAACGGTGACCTTGATATTCCTCTCTTCACTCGAGTGTTTGGTTCTCTTCACAACAAATGCATGTCCATAATCTTTTTCGTAGAGCGAGGTGGAGGTCTTCTGCAATTCCACTTCCAAGACGTTATATGCTTATACTTTAAATCCATAGTCAAAGTTAAGAAGCACGTATTGAAGCCTTGGATTGCGACAAGGAGCAACCAATGGATAGCAAACTATGTGTCAAGCAGCTATCCAACAAGATATTGCACACATTAGTGGAGATTGTCACTTGTTTTTTAAAGGATGAGAAAGAAGAGTATCATAATATCGTCATCAAGAACATCTCTGAGATCACGATTGTCGATGAACTGAACTCTTTGATCTATTGGATGTTGTCGACACCAAAGATAAAGTAGAACTCGCGTACATGAATATAATATCCAAGACACTATAGTTCAATTGATATAAAGTGTGACAACAGTGTCTAACATGTTTCATCGCTGCTTACGTATGATGTTGTTGTCTGGAAAGTACAATGCATCCCCTAGCTGGTTTATGCAGCAAGGTATACAAAAATGGCATCTTGACTCTCTGTGATAATCTTTTCTCACCTCACAAAGTGATTCCAGATGGCACAAAAATCATTTTTTATCGCGATAATCATAGATGTCTCGAGTGGAGACACTACTACGAGCGCATGGAGCCAGAGAAAGCAAACCCCTTGATCTCACAGGACGATGAGAGAAAGCTATCAAAACTGAGCACGGAGATGAAGAGGACGAGCTGGTCTTCGAATATATGCCGCTATCGTGTCGGATATTGACCTATGTCGCGTCGGACGTTTTGCGTGAAGGATGTCCAGGAAAACGCGAGGTTCCTGGCTGTGGAGATGTTGTGTGCTGAACAGAGACAAGACAGAGAAGAACAACCACGAAAACGAACGTGCAATATATACCACTCCAAATGTATGTACACTGTCGGTTCTTCCTCCTAAGAGCACAAAGCTGAGGAACAGACCAGAGCGGTCTGTAACCTACTTCAGAAGCCCTAAAACAAACCCCTGAATCACAACCCCGACCCAAAACCACCGAAGCGTAGCTCAAAGCAAGAGAAACTTCTCTTTGCTTACAAACAAAGCCACAGCAGTATCACAAGATCCAAACCCAAGTCCAAACCACATCCATGTATAAGCTCTTAGCTAAAGCTAGCTACCACAAGCTGTATACAACCAACCAGAATTCTAACGAACTCAAAAGAGCAAAACCCGTAGCGAAGAAACCGAAAAAGGCCTATCTGTGGACTTCCTCTTTTCGCTGAACGGACTTCAGATGTCGATAGGGTCTCCTCCGCTGACTCCGTTAACCCAAGAAACCTTCAGATCCGACTCCCAACAGCCGAGATATCGCCGATTTTCGGTCGCAGGTGACCGAACTTCCAAAAACTCCTCCCTGCGGCTTAAAACCGCTCACACAGCACAAACGGATCGTCCAAACTGATATCCGTCTTCGCTAGCAGATAGATCTAGCTACCCTGAACCCAACGAGACTCCAAACAAGTCATTTGGAGTTCCCCTTGCAAAACCACTCGAGAAATTTAGCCGCAGGTTGCAAAAAACTGACGTAAATCAGCTCCCTGCGGCTCAAACTTGCTCACCACACTCAAACCAACAATCCAATTCACACACGGTCTTCTCCTATGAGTAGACGAAGACTCCCTGATCGCGTAGGCACCAAGAACGAAGAGCTTGGCTCACCGATCGCGAAGAACAGCTCAACCTCAGGTCGCAGGTGAACGAAAATCTGATGTAAGCGCTTCCCTGCGAGCCAATTTCACTCAGAACTTCCAAACCGCTCGATGAAAACTGATATCGTCTTCAATCTCCTGTAGAACTCGGTGTTCTGATCCCGTTGGATCCAAGGACAACAAGTTTGGACTCCGGAACGGTCCGAACGGTCCAACTCTCCTTCACAGGTAACTGAAAACTTCAAATCTGCTTCCTGAGTCTCAATTTCCCTCAGTACACACTCCCCGATCCGTCTCTTCCCAAACCGTTTGAACCAGTGCGTAGCTTGCACAGATCTGAACCCAACGACGCCTTGCGCGCTTGCATTGGACTCCTAAATCTCCCGAACCGTCCGTTGATAGGTCACAAGCGCAAGCTAACCCCTTAAGCACCCCCCTTGCAACAGTCTCTGTACGTACAGTTTTCTCCTGAATACCTGAATTAATAAGAAGCAGGCCCCTTGCATCTTTGATATAACGCCTGAAGCCCTAAATACCCAGTCAGCAAGTAACTAGAGGCCTAGCTTGATTTTATCTTCTTTCGAATCACATAACTTCTTCTCTGGATGTCCAAACGAAGTAAACAAGATGCCCATGGAAAGCTTACAAGGAGCTCTACCCACCCATGTGATGAAAGTGAAGATCCGAAGTTGCGCCAAAAGTCCGTAAGCTGAGGCCTAGCTTGGTTTCTTCATCTTTCGAGTCTTGTAACTTTTCCACTAGGCGTCCAAACGAAGTAGCCGAAGTGCCTATGGAAAGCTGACAAGGAGCTCTATCCACTGGTGCGATAAAAACGAAGATCCGAAGTGGTGCCAAAAACTCGTAAGCTGGGGCCTAGCTTGTTTTCTCCATCTTTTGAGTCTTGTAACTTCTCCACTAAGCGTCCAAACGAAGTAGACAAAGTGCTTATGGAAAGCTGACAAGGAGCTCTACCCATCTATGCGATGGAAATGGAGATCTGAAATTGTGCCAAAACTCGTAAGCTAGGGCCTAGCTTGTCTTACCCATAAGTGTCTTTGGAGCGACAAAAGTCAAAATTTGATTTTCATGTAGGAGCCGGTCCACGACACGACACCGCTTATTTTTGCATTACTTAGAAGCACAAGATCAAAGAAGATATCCGAGATCCACGATTGATGTTTAAAATCTGCGTCGATAGGAAACAAGAGTCCAAAGTCTAAAAGTACATTTGCATTGAAACTTAGGTAGGTAGCATATCTCTGTGACTATGAGGCACCTCCACTCTAACTTCACATTTACAGTCTTCACTTTGTGTTACAATTGACTGTCATATTTCACTATCATGTGGAATTCACTTGTTTTCAGTTCTAATAACTTAGTTTTTTCATACTCGGTACTAAATTTTCTTGAACAGTACACATAACGCTTTGTCACTAATACAAACCGAGCCAATAATGGTATTTGTCTACTGATGTCCATTATGTAAAATTTACTTTACTTTCTATTGATCTAGCATGTCCGAGAGATGATATTTGACATATTCCGGAAGGAGGTCCCTCCATATGATTACATTGTAAATTTCTCTCGTTTGCAATACAAACTTGTTTAGTTGTATTGCAAACGCTCTCAAAATTGGACTACCAAATGTGCTCATACATACCAAAATCATACCTCTTCGCACACCGCTGGTAGTGAATGCAAGATCTCGCAGCTCACACTTTACTGTACGCATGAGAGGAACCAAGTTAAATGTGCAACTAATGCACATTCAATATGCACAGGAAGAATTATCCAAAACACATCGGTGCATATGGACTCCAACTTTAGACAGAAGTGACTTCCTTTACTATCCCATTGACCCTCACGGGGAAATATTTTCCACAGCAGTTTAATACTTTCCTCCTGATCGGTCTCCTTCCTTGACGAAGTGCTCATATACTCATATGGAAAATACAAATTGTCATGCTTCTTATATTCTATTTTAATTATAAATGCTCTATGTTTTGTACAAACCAAATTGGTATTTTCCAGTTGAAGGAATTGGAATAAAAGCAAACCCACCATGAGTGAATTGTCCTCATAAAGTAGTTACACCGTTGTCGTAGTGCATGACGTTAAAGGTGCGGAAAGAACTTCAGAAGACACTCAACATGCATTTGTTCGGGAAGCTGTGCCCTAGCTTATCAAGCTGGGCAGGAGCTAAGCTGGGGCCATGCTTGACGAGCTGCCCCCTAGCTTAGACTGAAATATCACCTTGAAAGAGGTCGAAGAGCATTAGAATGCAGAGCTCGGCGAGGAGAGCGACTTCGTGCTTCCAGTTTCGACAGAAAGTGTTTTAAGTAGTAGTTAGTACGGGTTTTAGATTGAGAAATGTATGAAAGAGAGAAATCTGTCGATTTTGGCTCGTTACTCAAACTCAGAATCTGATATCGTGAGCGTGTAGGTGTTCACAAGTACTATAGTTTTGACTCTTTATTCATAGAAAACGGAGTTGTATAGTGAAGTTAGCGTAGGAAAGGCTAGTAAAGACTTTACAGGAAAACTTCTCAGTAAAAGCATGTGTACAAGAAATTTAACTGTTTTGAACAGAACCAAAGGCCATCCCATTGATAGGGCGCCTGCCTAGGAGGGAAGTGGTCTCAAGATCAATCCCTCTTGGCCTCTGGTTCCTATTCCGGCATGTTGGCCTCCCGGATGAGAGTCTATGTTGGGTGTGCAGCCATGTCCTGCATATCTAGGGGCGGGAGACCGGTATCTCCCTTAATCGTGGGCTTCCTGGCCTAAGCCTCCGCATGCCATCCTGAATATACTATGGGAGATACCTGGTGCGCATATGAAGGGGCTGTAAGCCCTGTGGGGCAGCCTCATAAGTGTTAGGGCTTCGGCCTACATTAGATGGCTTGTAGTATATTCAGGGTGACATCAAGATGGCATCAAGGGCACGAGAAACTTTTGTCAATCTGTTATTTATCCATCGAGTCGGTTTAGCAATGGCGAAGGAAGCAGTGTGACGTTTTACAGTGAAGGAGTCTGCTTTACAAAGGCAGCTGTGCACTTTTATTTAAAAGAGGGTCAGTTTTTGCAATAAGAGTTTTGTACGTATGGACAGTAAGGGGGCAGCTTAAGCTGGGGGCCTGCTTGTGATAAGCGACTGTACATATAAGGACAGCAGGGGGGCAGCTTAGCTAGGCCCTTAAGCTTTTAGGTTAAATACCTGCGACGGCTGGAGATCGGGAACACCTTTTGAGGAGACTCTTTTACAGAGAGCTGGGAGCTGAAGCGGAAGGAGAAGCTTAGAGGCTGAGGGAGATCAATTTCTTCTGACAGAACTGAATTAAGGGATTGCGTGATCGTGACAGAGGGACGGACAAGTGTTTGGGAGACTGAGACTTTATCGAATTTACAGGTTGGAGGTAGAATTACTTCTGATCGGACAAAAGGCGGTTTATTGAAGGAGATCGTTTTGATAATCTGCAAGAGACTCTTGATTGACGCTGGATTAAATTATTGATAGTTTTCAGTTGAGAGGTTGACGCAGAGAGAAGATTAAGAGTTTGGGGTCTGAATTTCATCTATTAGACTTGAGTTGGGGTGAATTTGGTGGAAAGAGAACATTATTTGAGTGGAGGAGGAGGACTGAGATTGAGAAGGTCAGGTTTTCTGAGAAATTTCAGTGCTGAAGCTGTCGTGGGGGAGGATACAAGACGTTGGAGTTTCAAATCTTCATCGGTTGTAGGTTCTGGAGAGAAATCTGCTGGAGAGAAGACTAGTTGAGTGGAAATTGGCCGTTTGGCATTTGCGGTGGTCAACGTAAGGAGTTGAGTAGAAATAGGTTGTAAATTGATATATGTGGAGGACTATTGAGTGTGTTTGGAAGAGAAATAAAGCATCGTGAGTTCAGGTTTCTCTTATCTGTTGTGTCTGAAGGCGGATTTGTCTCCTGAGACTTGGGACTTGAGACTTGATCTGTTCAGTAGTAAGTGATCTATAGTCATAGTCTCTGTGAGTGACTTCAGCCGTTGCGGTCTCCTGCTTGGCTCTTGTCTTGGTACGCAATCTCTACTTCTATCTCGCGATCTATCACAGCCAGAAGGCTCGCCCTTCCTGAGAAGGACTCTCCTCGACATAAATCTGGTGCTTCCACTGAGAGTCATCTTGGGGTGATTAATCGCTGAGGTTGCTGAGGTTGAGATTTGCATACAAGGAAAGATGGATCGCAAGAGCGGGAGTGGTGCTACTGCCTCTACGACTGGAGCATCGACATCTACTGCTGCACCTTCGGCTACACCAACGTCTTCAGCAGCCACTGCAGCATCAGACCTGGATACTACTGAGATACTGAAGACGCTTGCGGCTTTGGTTCATCAACATCCGATTGTCGGAGGGGGTGAGTTGAAATCTACAAAAGCTTTGCAGGCGATTGTGAATAGGTGTGGAAGATTTGAAGGCAGAGATATTTCTAGATATCTTCGTGAGTACAGAGGAGAGATGGAGCTTGTGAGGGTGACCGATGCAGAGATGATCGGGAGTTTTGAGTTGGCTGTGATTCCTGAGTTGAGAGATCAAGTCAGAGACGTACAGAGGAGAAATCTTGGTGTTTGGGCAAGTTTTGAGCGGGCTCTCCGAGAGGAATTCCTTGAGGAGGATTCTAAGAGAGTTACTAGGAGAACATTTTTGGATTGGATTGAGCAACAACCTGGTCATAGGATGGAGTTGAATGAGTTGCTAAGAGAGTTCGATCGAAGATACCGACAGCTTTCGACGCTCGAACGGATAACCTTGGATGCTAGAAGGACAGAGCTCTTCTTGCAAGCCACTAATGAGACTACAGCAGATCGATTATGCTTCATGTTGGCAGATCGATCAGCTGAAGGAGGTGTTACTATGGATTGGGGGAGAGTGGAAGATGCTGTGGCCATTCTAACAAGGCAGAGGCGAGGGAGAGTGGCCGTAGGAGGACGACCGCTCGCAGAGGTGATCCATCAACCTTATGCTCCACAGGTACAGCAGCCCCGGCTCTTGCTCCTAGACCTGTTATTCCTGTAGAAGCGCCTCCAGTGCCAGTTCTATCAGTTCTTGCACAGAGGTACCTGTTCAGAAGGTGGTTGAGAACCAAGGTCAGCACAATCAAATTGAGGAGTTGATCCGACAGATGCGTGAATTGAAGGTAGAGTTGGCTGGTTTACATAGAGAGCTCTCACCAACGCCTGGTGCTGCTCGTCCAGGGGGTGTCCTTCAGTGCGGGAAGCAAACGACCGATTCTGTGCTAATACGCCTCGTCTCGTATCTTCCATGCGATTTAGATTAATGTCTCCGATTATCTCAAATTATCTACTACTGGGTAGTACACCTACTCTTTGATGATGTGACGAGCGGTTGGTACCCTGAAGACATAGTCACCGTCTTCCCAGAAGATGTCCGAATTAACCTATGATTATCTCAAATTACCTACTGCTCCTGTCCGTAGATGTATCTGATGTGACAGTCCAGATCATCTTCGAGGAGATTGCCAAGAACTTACAGCTGCTCTACGAGATGGTGTGGTTCGCTACCAGAATGGTAGGCTGCACCTTGTTTCTACCGAAGAGCCACTGAACACGCAATTTGGGCGAGGAGGTATGAGGAATCTACCTCAGGTCGCTAAAACTGCAACAGTAACTACAGTAACAGTACCACCGATGAATCTTGATGTGTATGCTGGGCATATTGAAGTTTCTTCTAGCCCTACTTTGCTGGATAGGTCTCTTGAGAGGAGCGAAATTGAGGCTCCTTCTGAGGTGTTGAAAAGAGGAGCGGAAACTATCCGTAGAGTCACAGGGTGGAAAGATCCCGTAGATACAACGTCCATTAAAGCTTTCTTGGACGTAGATAAGCATGTTCACTGGCAGGACGCTTCTGTGGAAGAGAAGAGGCGACGAGATGCCTCTGAGCTTGAAACTGGGAATCCAGAGGAGACTAGAGAGGGACAAGGACGGAGGATCACTAGAAGGCGTGCAGCTCCTCCAGAGGATGTCCCGTCTACCTCCCAGGCTCCATCACCTGCTCCAGGTCCAGTGGAGGACGTACAGAGACAACAACAGGAATCAACGACTGCTGGAAGAAGGTTCACTGCTCAAGAGAAGGAGAAAGGGCCTGCTTACAAGCTGGCTGCAGATATTGAGACCTCCATTGATCTTAAAAGCATTTTGGAGCAGAGGATATTGGATGCACGGGTTGAGTTTTCGCTTCCAGAAGTTCTTGGCATCGCAAAGAGAGAGTTTCATGAGCTAATTATTGATGTTATCAAGCGAAAGAGGCAAGTCATATTTGAGCAGGTAGAGAGCCAAATGATAGATGTGATAGGAGCTTCTGTAAATGATGTGGAGTTTGAGAAGGTACATTTTCAGGAGACTGGTGACAAGAGGTACCAGCAAGAGGTGTTAGTTGCTGGAACTAGCACTATTGAAGCTGATGGGGAGAGCCCAATTGTTGACAGTGACTTCAAGAAGAGGCATTGGGCTCGCGCTACAACTGCCACACGTACGTCTTGGAAGTTTGCCTGAACCTACTGCTGCTTTAGTTGACCACGGATCCGAAATCAATATCATGTCACGAGAGATATATGAGAGAGGATTGTGGCCTATCGAGTTGAATCATGGATGGGTGCTGCGTGCTGCTAACAACCAGAAGAGAGAGTTGTACGGAGCTTGTCCTAACGTGAGAGTGAGGATAGGTGATGTAGAAGTAGATCAGCACTTTTTTGTGCAATCTTCTGCTTCGTATCCAGTCATTCTAGGTCAACCCTATATCACTGCGGTGCGCATGGAGACCAAAGTGATGGACGATGAGTCACACTTTGCTAGGATCCGTAGTCCTGATGACAGACGTTTTGTTCAATTGCTGACTGTTCGGTCAAACCATGAGCGAAACAGGCAGACCTTGAGGGACTCCCCTATTTGTAGAAGTAAGGGTTTTTAGAACCCACTCTTGTGGAGCGGGAAGACAGGAGTGAAGGATCAAGGACTACTATGATCCCGCCTGAGCAGTCCAAGAGATCACAGGAGACTAATGAAGAGGCTGCTCGAGGTTCTGAGAATGTATATAGAGTACCAAGTTGGAGATCTGGGTTGTTGAGTTTGAGTTGTGAGGATTGGAGTGAGTTTACACGAGTAGAAGATCTGACTGAAAGGAGTAGGAGGCAGGTGGAGAAACGTATAGCTGATCTGCGCTGTATAGGAGCTCTGGAGGAAAGTGAAGTGATTTCTGGTGTGTATCAAGAGTTTATCGATGTACAATCTTTTGTTCGTTGGCTAGATGAAGTAGGTAGGATGGAAGAACAGTTGGGGGGTAGGGTGGTGATCCCCATCCATTCTCCTGAAGTCTATGAGGAGATTGTCTTGTACTTGCGATATCGTCCTCATCCGAGACTAGAGAATGAATGGAGGGATGCAGTCTGCTGGTGCGGCTCTCGTCAGGAAGCAGAAGTACACGCCAAATATAAAGCTGTAGCGAGGAAGGTGAAGCCTGTGGCGACCCAATTGGCAGTTAATTCACAACAGCAGATGGAGTCAGCCGCCACTGAGCATGTACTCAGAAATCCTGGACGAATAGGACATCAGTTTACTCAAGAAACACTCGAACAACTCCAGATAGGAGGGGGTGGTTTCTTGACTGAAGTAGAGAAGAAGATTTTTTAACAGATGATTGTCAGTCATGGTAGAGCATTTTCTTTTTCAGCTGAAGAGATTGGTTGTGTGGATCCTAGTGTGATAGCTCCGATGGTTATTTTCACTGTACCTCATGTGCCCTGGGACTTGAAGCCGATTCCAGTCCCTCGTGCCTTGCTGCCAAAGCTCATTGAGCTATTGAAGGAGAAGATGCAGATGGGTATCCTCGAGCCTTCCATGGCTCCGTATTCCAGCCGATGGTTCACGGTGCCTTAGAAGTCAGGAGCTTTGCGCTTTATCCAAGACTTGCAGCCTGCCAACAACATCACGATTCGGAACGTGGGAACAGGACCTGTTGGTTGATGAGGTAGCTGAGGCGTTTGCTGGGAGGTCTGTCTATTCTATTGGAGATTTGTTTTCGGGTTATGATCAGTTTCAACTTGTCTTGGAGAGTAGAGACTTGACTACCATGCGCACGCCCTTGGGATTGATGCGGATGTGCACTCTTCCTCAGGGAGCAACAAACTCTGTAGCACATATGCAGAACGCGATGCATAAGGTGTTGTGAGAATTTGTACCTGAGATCACTATCCCATTTCTGGATGACATTCCCATGAAAGGCTGTCCGGTGGAAGACAAGGATGAGACTGTGACTTCCAATGGTTGCAAGAAGTTTATTGCTGATCATATTCATGACGTGGGTAGGATTCTAACACGTCTGGAGGAGGTACACCTCACTCTATCATGTACTAAGTCTCGTTTTGGGATGTCAGAGGTTATGGTGGTTGGTCATTTGTGTGGCACATTTGGAAGAAGACCGAACCCAGAGAAGGTAGATGCTATAGCAATGATAGCAGACTGTACGGATATCACTGAGGTTCGACGTTTCTTAGGAGCTTGTGTGTTCTTTCGCGTGAGTATTCCTCATTATGCACACATTGCCGATCCTTTGTATGCGCTTCTGAGAAAAGGGAAGAGGTTTACTTGGCGGCAAGAGCATCATGAGACAATGGAACGGCTGAAGGAGATTCTGAAGTCTCCACCCATACTGAGGAGACTTAACTATCAGAGAGGAAGACTTGTGATACTAACTGTAGACACGAGTCCAAAGGTGATTGGATGGGCAGTTGGTCAAGAAGATGCAGATGGTGTGCGGTTTGTTTCTAGATTTGGAGCCCGAATTTTGACAGACAGACAACGTAACTATCCCCAAGTAAAGCGTGAACTATGGGGAGCTGTTACTGCTATGAAGGTAGATCGGGAGTTCTTGATAGGTGCTCATGTGATTTTAGAAACATATTGTTTGCCCTTGCTTGGTATGATAGCAAACTGCAATACTCCAGACATAGCAATGTTGAGATGGATTGCTTACATCCGGAGTTTGAACCCTGAGCTGAAACACATTGCCGGGAAAGAGAATCCAGTTGCAGACATGCTGTCTAGGTCTCGCTACACAGATGAGGATGAGATGTTTGCAGAGGTGGAGAACGAAGAGAAGAGAGATGTTTGGTGTAGTCAGCAAACTTCGGATTTGGAGCCACTGCCATTCAAAGAGGAGTTCTACACGGGAAGGTTACGTGACATTGGACTTTATCTGAGTTCTTTGAACAGACAGGAGGGTATGAGTGATGTAGAGTTCAGAGAGATAAGAAGGAAGGCATACGATTACTTGCTGCGAGATGGATATCTTTGGAAACGTCCAAAGAGAAGAGATGGGGCGCTTTTGCGAGTTATAGATGATCAGCAGACCAAGCAACGGCTGATGAAGGAGTTTCATGACATCTTGTGGGTCGGACATCGGGGAGCTTGGCCTACCTATACAAAACTGAAGGAGAGATATTGGTGGAGAGGACTTTATCAGGATGTGGTGAACTTTGTAAGCTCATGCCTACACTGTCAATTTTATTCAAAGGTACGTTATAGGGATGGTCTAGTACCAACTTATCCACCCAGTATCCATTTTCAATGGGTTCTTGATTTGGTAGCAATGCCTCCTGGGTTATGGGGTATGAGGTACTTGGTGTTGGCTCGAGAAGACCTCTCCAATTTTGTGGAAGGACGAGCTCTGAGGACGAAGACCACAGAAGGGATATGTAGGTTTGTTCTTGAAGATATTATCTGTAGGTACGGATCTATAGGAAGATTGCGTGCAGACAGAGGAGAGTTGCGTGGTACGGAAGCAAAGGAGTTCTTCGCCCAACACGAAGTGAAACTAAAACTCACTACTGCTATGAATCCGGAAGGGATTGGTAAGAGCGAGAGAGGGCATCCGTCGATTGTTCAAGCTCTGGTAAAGGCATGTGATGATAGACATAGACAGTGGCCTAGGTTGCTTCCTTTTGCTCTGTGGGCTGACAGGTCGACTCATTGCACTACTACTGGGTACATGCCCACTGAACTGATGTTGGGTCAGAAGCCGATTATGCCGGCAGAAGAGGACTTTCCTACATGGGCTATTTTACCATGGGAGGAAGAAATGGATCATGTACAACTTCTGGCACTTCGAATCAGACAGTTAGAACATAAGGAGGAGGATCTTATAGAGGCACAACAGAAGTTGAAAGAGGCCCGTCTCAAGAACAAAGACGGGTTTGACAAGACCCATAAGCTCCGGCTGAAGCTCATACATGCTGGAGATTGGGTTTTGGTGTATGACAGCACATTAAAGAATCAGCACTCTACAGTTCGGAAATTTTCTAGGAGGTGGTTTGGTCCGTATGTTGTCTTAGAAGTGTATCAGAATGCTACTTATTCTTTAAAGGAGCTTGATGATACACATCTAAGACTTCCTGTTGCTGGCAAGCGGATCAAGTTGTTCAGAAGAAGGGGAGAATCCGTTGAGCTAGGTGAATTTTTGGACTCAGATCAGATGATGGATGCTGAAGCAGATCTGCTATCCGAAGAAGACGAAGGGGATGTTGAAGAAGACGATGGCGATTTAGAGAACCTTGGAGACTAGTGGAAGAGTTGGCACATACCGGAGGATGTGTAGGTTTGGAGGGGGTGAATGTCGTAGTGCATGACGTTAAAGGTGCGGAAATGGAACTTCAGAAGACACTCAACATGCATTTGTTTGGGAAGCTGCGCCCTAGCTTATCAAGTTGGGCAGGAGCTAAGCTGGGGCCATGCTTGACAAGCTGCCCCCTAGCTTAGACTGAAATATCACCTTGAAAGAGGTCGAAGAGCATTAGAATGTAGAGCTCGACAAGGAGAGCGACTTCTTGCTTCTAGTTTCGACAGAAAGTGTTTTAAGTAGTAGTTAGTACGGGTTTTAGACTGAGAAATGTATGAAAGAGGGAAATCTGTCGATTTTGGCTCGTGACTCAAACTCAGAATCTGATAGCGTGAGCGTGTATGTGTTCACAAGTACTATAGTTTTGACTCTTTATTCATAGAAAACGGAGTTGTATAGTGAAGTTAGCGTAGGAAAGGCTAGTAAAGACTTTACAGGAAAACTTCTTAGTAAAAGCATGTGTACAAGAAATTTAACTGTTTTGAACAGAACCAAAGGCCATCCCATTGATAGGGCGCCTGCCTAGGAGAGAAGTGGTCTCAAGATCAATCCCTCTTGGCCTCTGGTTCCTATTCCGACATGTTGGCCTCCCGGATGAGAGTCTATGTTGGGTGTGCAGCCATGTCCTGCATATCTAGGGCGGGAGACCGGTATCTCCCTTAATCGTGGGCTTCCTGGCCTAAGCCTCCGCATGCCATCCTGAATATATTATGAGAGATACCTGGTGCGCATATGAAGGGGCTGTAAGCCCTGTGGGGCAGCCTCATAAGTGTTAGGGCTTCGGCCTACATTGGATGGCTTGTAGTATATTCAGGGTGGCATCAAGGGCACGGGAAACTTTTATCAATCTGTTATTTATCCATCGAGTCGGTTTAGCAATGGCGAAGGAAGCAGTGTGACATTTTACAGTGAAGGAGTCTGCTTTACAAAGGCAGCTGT
The DNA here is from genome assembly GCA_036924285.1 of Asterella californica. Lineage (NCBI taxonomy): Eukaryota > Viridiplantae > Streptophyta > Marchantiopsida > Marchantiales > Aytoniaceae > Asterella > Asterella californica. Next base: position 5,456,585 of record JAYKYS010000013.1, read on the forward strand.
GCACTTTTATTTAAAAAAGGGTCAGCTTTTGCAATAAGAGTTTTGTACGTAAAGACAGTAGGGGGGCAGCTTAAGCTGGAGGCCTGCTTGTGATAAGCTGTACTTATAAGGATAGCAGGGGGGCAGCTTAGCTAGGCCCTTAAGCTTTTAGGTTAAATACCTGCGACGGCTGGAGATCGGGAACACCTTTTGAGGAGACTCTTTTACAGAGAGCTGGGAGCTGAAGCGGAAGGAGAAGCTTAGAGGCTGAGGGAGATCAATTTTTTCTGACAGAACTGAATTAAGGGATTGCGTGATCGTGACAGAGGGACGGACAAGTGTTTGGGGGACTGAGACTTTACCGAATTTACAGGTTGGAGGTAGAATTACTTCTGATCGGACAAGAGGCGGTTTATTGAAGAAGATCGTTTTGATAATCTGCAAGAGACTCTTGATTGACGTTGGATTAAATTACTGATAGTTTTCAGTGGAGAGGTTGACGCAGAGAGAAGATTAAGAGTTTGGGGTCCGAATTTCATCTATTAGACTTGAGTTGGGGTGAATTTGGTGGAAAGAGAACATTATTTGAGTGGAGGAGGAGGACTGAGACTGAGAAGGTCAGGTTTTCTGAGAAATTTCAGTGCTGAAGCTGTCGTGGGAGGGCATACAAGGCGTTGGAGTTTCAAATCTTCATCGGTTGTAGGTTCTGGAGAGAAATCTGCTGGAGAGAAGACTAGTTGAGTGGAAATTGGCCGTTTGGCATTTGCGGTGGTCAACGTAAGGAGTTGAGTAGAAATAGGTTGTAAATTGATATATGTGGAGGACTATTGAGTGTGTTTGGAAGAGAAATAAAGCATCGTGAGTTCAGGTTTCTCTTATCTGTTGTGTCTGAAGGCGGATCTGTCTCCTGAGACTTGAGACGTGATCTGTTCAGTAGTAAGTGATCTATAGTCATAGTCTCTGTGAGTGACTTCAGCCGTTGCGGTCTCCTGCTTGGCTCTTGTCTTGGTATACAATCTCTACTTCTATCTCGCGATCTATCACAGCCAGAAGGCTCGTCCTTCTTGAGAAGGACTCTCCTCGACACCGTACACAAAAAGTGAAAGCTATTGGAATGCGTGTAAGCCGGATCTAAAGTCTTTTTCCCAAAACTGCAAAAATTATAAATCTTAAGAAAGTGAATTTGAAAACTATTTTGCCAAACACAACATAAATTGTACGAGAGTGCGCACTTTCGATTCCAAGAACTCAAGAATGATGTATGTATTGTATAAATTATTTACTTTCCAAAAGTACATCAACTTTATCTTCTAACGTAAATCTGTTCACCCATGAAGTACTATAATGTTCATCGAATACATAATATATCGTCTCTCATCTATCTCTCAGTGACATTTGATGACATATTTGCTATCAAACATGAGAAACATCCCAAAAAGCTTGTGAGGTTGTACAAAAACAAATCATACGATTTCAGTTAAACCTCAAAGTATAATAAAAAATGATAGCACACGAGTGTTTGTAATGATTGAAATCTTATAATCACAAAGTTAATGCATTTAAATCTTCGTGCAAAACTCTCAATTAGTCATCACTAAGCAAAATATTAAATAAATCTCCAAATGATACAAAAAAGAAAAATAACACCTTGATAGTTAATTATGAGAGTCTTTCCATCATCGATGTGTGAAATGACACACACATTTTCACATGTGAATTTATTGAAATCCACCATTGGTTCTTGTGCTTGTGAGGTTCATTCTTGCTCATATGTGTTGTCAAGATAAGTGCACAATTAGTAGAAACACTGTTTTTTAATCTCAAGGTGTTTGGACTTGCTTAGAAGGAAACAAAGATCCTAAGCCTGCGGCTGCACTTAGAAAACAACAAGCAGCTTAATCTAGGACCTTCAGTCGTACAAAATTTTATTCTAAATTTTGAACCCGGTACTTTTTTGTCTTAGACAAATTCACTTGTTGATATGCTATCGCCTCACCGTGGCATAATACTTGTTAGTTACGTCTATAAAGAGAAATTCTTGTGCATTTTTTCCATACTATACATCATGTCAGAGGTGTGCATGTCCGCATGTGCATCAATCATTTTTACGTGTGAAAGAAAAACATTAATTTCTCAATTTGTGGTGGGACTAAAGAGTCCCATGAAATAGCAAGTCTTACACTCCGTGCAAGACTGAAGGTTGTTTGTGTGAAGTTTAAGCAGCGATACGATACTGATTCACCATCCTCCACCGTAGATAATATCAAGGTCATCATTTGCATGTTCTTGGTATGCAAAAGAACCTGAAATGATATTCTCGATATCAAAGTTTACCAAACAGTTCCAAGATCTTCCAAGCTTACATGAGTAAGCAATTTTGTAAGAAATGCTACTTATAAAGGAGGACGATATATATTCCATTGCTTCTATCGTATAAGCAATTTTGCAATAAACTGTGAGTTGTATATCTTGATAATGTTAATGTTTCTTTTATATGTGTAACCTCTCAAGTAGTAGATGTAGAGCTCTTGGAGTGAACTTGGCATCTAAGTAACAAGTCCTGAAAAACCAGAGTCTCATATCCATTTAATTCAGAAACTGAACAGAAATTCAGAAATTTATTTGATTAGATATTAGAAAAAACATCCGACATGATAAGACACTGCATCTGGAAATGTCAATCATACAAGTAACTTCACCTAATCAATGATGCATGTTGGCAAAAAGTGTTATGTCAATGTAGAGAAAAGTCAATCGACGATCTAAAAATATTGTTTCTAAGTATCTTCTCGCACCATTGCTTGTATAATTTCCTGCTAGGTCAGACCTCACATATGGAATTGCCAATTATACAAGTAAGTTTGCCTAGTCAGCAATACATGTTGGCAAAAACCCGTTGTGTCAACGTGGAGAGAAGTCAACTGATGATATAAAATGATATTTTCTAGTTCTCTTTCTACATCATTGCTCTTGTTAGAAAGTGTCCCAAGTCTCAGTTGTCCATATGACTTAACAAAGTGAGATATATGACTTACAACTCCATGTGAGGAGTATGATAAAACATAAAACTATAAAGAGGATATGATCCATTCTCATTCGTTATGGAGGGTGACTAAATATATTTATGAGCAGAAAACTAAATATTGAGTTAAAATTTTAAAGGTACCACCCATATACTTTTATACTCCACATATATTCCCCCTATGTATTTATATACTGACTATAGAAAGTCCATAAGTAGTCTTTAAATACATCACTGACGTATCTGTTACTTATTCGTCCGAAGACTTTAAAGCGTTAATTACTTTTGCTTTGTGTGGCTCATTCTCTAACCAATTTGTCATCGAACGTGAACATCCTTGAAGACATGTATACTTTATTTTTGTCCCCAGATCCAGTTCGTCAAACTTTCCGTCAATAAGCACATGAGATTTAATAACTGTCAGACGGGTTTAGACTAGTCTTATGCAAGTCTCGGGTCTTAATTTCAGATTTCATAACATAGTGATAACAGTTATGGATCTTGGTTGGACAAAATTTGAGCACCGCTTCCGCTACTGATGATCAAGTCGGAATGCAATGACTCACGAGGAGCAACAGCCAGGACTATGAAACCTAGTGGACGTTGGGAAGTAGGGAGGTCAAGTAATTATACAAAAATAGGATCAACACCATACCAGATGTTTCTAGTTCAGCTTTAGCACACAATCCAAGCTTACTTATCATAGAATAGATGAAATCATGGGCTCATATATATTACACGGCGTTTGCTTGCTGACAAGGTCACGAAGAACTCTTGGACTGACAAGCTTTCCTGCTGAAACTCTCCGGTGAGAATTTCACTCAAGAACTAGAATTTTTCCAGAAAACTTGTCTTCACTTTGAACACTCTGATTTTCCATTCAACAGGGTAACTACCAAATTAACTGTCTGATCAACGCTAGAACCATTCTAGTATCCTCAACATGCAACTATTTATCCACAAATCCACTCTCAATTAGTCCAATTTGTGTCTCTAGCCTACACGTCTCCTTCTTTGTTTCCACTTTATACAGTCTCTAGTCTCTGTTCAACCTCCAACACTCTCTTCTGTAATGACAATTGAAAACCAGCAAAAGATACTTTTAGGGTTCGCGACCCTGGTTATGTAATCTCTTGGCAAAGCTCTCAGCAACCCTGCAGGTCTGTTTCGCTTAGTTCATTGTTGCTGATATATCAAGGAAGTCTGCACATACTTGAGTATATCTTCTAATATGGAAGGTCAATAGAACTGCTCTTTAACGAGTTGCAACGTTATATTATGTGTCATGTCCAGCTAGTTCACAATCATGACATTCTTGCATCTAGTGTCTTTAGCGATCTGGCTGGAACATACACTTTAGTTTGCTTATAAAAGCAAAGATCATTGAGGAATGAGAGATTATGTACCAATGGATCTCTCTCTTCTTGACTTGTCCAGCGTTGAGCTTGAGGATCGTCTAATAATGCATGTCTTTTGTCCAAGATATCTTCACTTGTGTCTTGAGTTGTTAACGCTTTGACACGTCTGGTTAACAAATCTGCTAGAATATTTTCTTTCTCATTTTGATACTGTCATTTGATATCAAAACATGCAAGTTCTACTTGCCATCTCTGGTGTTTACGTGACAAATGAGGCTTACTCTGAAAGTATATATAACCCTCGTAGTCCGTCACAATAATGAATTTGCTTGGCAACAATAATGCTCTCAACGTTTCAGACAATGAACAACATGCAACATCTCCTGTTCATGAGCAGGCCATTTTGCCTCAGTTTCTGAAAGCCACTAGATGTTTTGCTTGCATCAACACCTCTCGAATGATCTATTGAGAAGCATCTGTGTGAACTTCAGAATGTTCTCTCATCTTTGGAAGAGCTAGCACAAGCATTTTTGTCAATGCTTGTTTCAACTCTTGGAATGCTCTTTCAGCTGATGGGTTCTAAATAACCTTAGACATCTTGCGCACTAAGCCAAACAAAGGTGCGATTTTATGTGCAAATCGATAAACAAAGCGCTGAAAGTATGTGACTAAACCAAGAAAAGATTAGAGTTCATGAACACTCTCAGATCTCTTCCATTCGATAATAGCTCGAATCTTGGTTTTGTTATGATGAATATCTTACGCATCGATCAAACATCCTAGAACACCACACTCTCTTGTCCAAAGGAACACTTGCTCTTCTTGAGATACATTGGTGTTCTTCTAGGTGCTTAAATATTGTTTCAACATCTACTAGATGTTGATCTCAAGTGGATGAGAAGATTATATCGTCCAAGTACACGATAACACTATCATTCAAAAGATATATGAATATCTTGTTCATTAGCATACAAAAAGTATCAGGTGCATTGGACTATCCAAACGAAACACTGTATACTCAAACAAGCCATATCTCGTCCTTACAGCTATTTCCTCTTCATCTTTTTCTTTGATCTGGATTTGGTGATATCAGTTGTCCCAAGACTTCCTCCAAGAATAGCTTTGGATCATGCTATTGATCTGGTCCCTAGAGCTACACCCGTTGCAGTACCATCAAGACGAATGTCGTTTGATGAGCTAATCGAGCTAAAGACTCAGTTGAAAGATTGATAGCTCAAAGTATCTTACGGTCTAGTATATCATCTTATGCTGTCCTAGTGTTGTTCGTGATCAAGAAAGATGGTGCTAATCGCATGTGTGCAGACTACCATGCACTTAATAATGTTATTGTCAAGAACAAGTATCATCTTCCTCTCATGGATGAAACACCCGATCTATTGATCACAAGAAGATATTGTACTAAGTTGGATTTGCGTTCTGGATTCGACACCATGTGAAGATATCTCTCAATCAGTATTTGCATATAAGAATGTATGAGAAGAGTAGCAAAACGATCTTCCTCATCCGTCTTCATCTTGGATTTAGACATCACTGCAATCGAAGCTTCATCAACTGATTTGATATGCTTTCCAAACTGTCTGGCTGTGCAAATATGAAATGTCACTTTAGCTCCTTGGAATCTACAAGCAATATGGTTTGGCTCCTTGGGTCTCTCTTTGATGATGAATGGATGTGGTTGATCCAAACCCATTGATCCATGACTATGAGTTCTCTTCTTGTACATCTAGCTTTGCCTTGATCTCTTGTAACCAAGACCAGGATACCATCCATTGTGTCATCCAAGTTCATAACAAGAAATTCATGCTTCCTAGTTATCCCTCCCGATGATAACAGAAACACTCATGAGCTGTTCTGTAATGGTTGTACTACATTGCACAAACCTTATCAACAACGGGTTCATAATCTTGGTTCTAGTTATCCCTAAGGTCCTGACTAATTTCTCACCCAAGACATTTACATCTTCTCCAGTATCAATGAGCAAACAACATTGTTGGTTTTTGACTTTCACTTCAATCCATGACAGAATTTATCCATGTTCTACAAAATGCTCACCAGCACATATCTCTGCTCCCGTAGTTGCCTCGACAGGTTCTTCAACATTGGTTGTCTCTTCAACTGTCAAACCACGAAGGTTGCTCGTGTTTGAATGTTGCGGACACTCACGAGCAATGTGACCATCACATCCACATCAAAAACAAATGATCGTCTTTGAAAATGTAACACTGCTCTTAACACTTGAAGTCGAAGCTTGGTTTGATCATGCATTGGATGCATAAGATCCAATAGGTCGTGTTTGAATGGACCACGAGTAGCTCCTCGCTGCTGAGATCCAAGAGAGAACTTTCTTCTTAATGCTCCAAATCTTCTACCACCACGTCCTCTATTATCCATACTATGAGAGGACTTGCTTATCCTTGAGGATTTCACCAAAATCCTCTACTAGGCTCGTCACCACTTGTTCCACGTTGAAACTTGGAGGGCTGCATGGTATAGTTACGTTTTCTACTGCTTCTAGATATGCAAACAAGTCTTGCATGTCCTCGAACTTGTGAAACATAACCCAACTATCAAACAAACTAGCATAAAAACCTTACAGACCTTTCTTCAAGTGAAACAACAAGTCGATGCGATCCACCATGTACAAACGAGTAACCAACTCAAAAAACTGCTGGAGGTACTATATAATACTCAAATGAATGAGCTATAGTAGAAATTGTGTAGCTTCATCAAATGGTACCAAATGTCATCAGAGTTCATCTTTCAACTCCAACCAAGTGGACTTAGAAGTTATACCGTTCAAACTCCTCATCCGCTGTTGATCTCCATACCATTCCTTAGCCTCTCCTTCTAGTCTACTAACAACATATGTGAACCAGTTGCGCTTGTCCAAATTCTCCAAGTAATTCTCTATCTCAATAACCCATAACTCACACTTGGAAAAGTTTTTCTCACCGTTAAAGACTGACGGCGTTGCTGGTTCAACCAACTTGATTTTCTTCTTATGTCCTTCCTTGGCCGAACTACTTTCTGCAATATTATCATGCACCTTCATTGACAAACCTTCATTCTTATATGCTTGAGCAACATCAACCGCTCCTTCACCTAGCAGGGTTAAATCATGAACTTGTTTGGTCTGCGGTACATGAACCTCTGCTTCTTTCTCACGTATTGCCTTTCCTTGAGGTAAATCCACCTTAAGCATCTTGTTCTCAGCTTCCACTTGCTCAAGTCGACCTTCCAACTTCTTCAGCAATGTCTTCATCTCGTCCATCATGGTCGGCACGACTTCCATTGTCGATGGTGTTCAACAAAGATTAATCTTGAACTTGCTATGATACCAATTGTAACATTTGATCGCAGATCTCAGAATCTTTTATCTCTAACCAACTAGTCATCAAACGTGAACCTCCATAAGATCTATATATTTTATTTTTATCTCCAGATCCAGTTCGTCAAAACTTTCCGTCAATAAGCACAGAGGATTTAATAACCATCGGACGAGTTTAATCTTTTGTAGGTCTTGGGTCCTAATTTCAGATTTCAGAACACAGTGGAAATAGTTATAGGTCTTGGTTGGACAAAATTTGGGCAGTGCTTCCGCTACTGGTGATCAAGTCAAAACGGAATGACTCAAATAGCAACAGTCAGGACTATGGATGCTAGGAAGTAGGAAGGTCAAGTAATTACACCAAAATAGAATCAACACTACACCATATGCTTCCAACCCAGCTTTGGCACACAATCCAAGCTTACTTATCATAGAATAAATGAAATCACGAGCTCATATACATTACACGACGTTTGCTTGCTGGCAAGATCACGAAGAATTCTTGGACCGACAAGCTTCCCTGCTCTTAAACTCTCCGGCGAGAATTTCATTCCAGAATTAAAATTTCTTCAGAAAACTTATTTTCACTCTGAACACTCTGATTTTTCATTCAACAGGTTAACTATCAAATTAACTGTCTGATCAATGCTAGAACTCTTTTGGTACTCTCAGCTTGCAACTATTTATCCGTAGTCCACTCTCAATGTAGTACATTTTTGTGTCTCCAGCCTGCACGTCTCTTTCTCTAAATTTTTTACAGTCTCTAGTCTCTCTTCGGCCTCCGACACTCTCCTTTGTAATGGCAATTGGAAATCAGCAAAAAGTACTTTTAGGGTTCACGACCTTGGTTATGTAGTCTCTCTTTGAATCTTTGCCCGGACTTTGTAACAGCCAAGTGGGTTTGGCTAATCACTGCATATTCAATAGAGCAAACGGCGTTACAATTTCCACCGACGTATAGTTGCTGCCTTCCCAATATCGTAGTCCAGTCAATATAAAAAGTTCTATGCCGGTCGGTCGGCCGACGTTTTGACCCCATAACTTTGGTCTTGCCGTATAGACGAGCACCCGTTTGAAAGTTCACTCCCCCGTCTTCCACACACCGACTGTCAAGTATACATAATAGGACTCGAACAGGTGGATAGCTCTATTTACATGTTCAATCCCAGCTTTGGACTTGTGCTCCTCCGGTGGTCAAGTTCCTAACCTCCTTAGGTATGACTTGTACTCGTTTCCTGTCCAGCCAAGAGGTATGGTCACTATGGCGGTCGTTTGGCCCCCCACAACTTGCGACTTTGCTACAGAACGAAATAGCAAGGTGACGATCACGAGTAACATCGGTGTCACGTCACTTTTCACGTCGTCATGTTGAAATCTCGTCTCTTGCCTTGCTAATATCGTCGCCTTATTAGAAGGTGCCGTTATGTATATGTCGCTAACGTCTACATGGGCTTCCGGGTCTTTTCAACGGCGTGATTTAATCGGCTTCTGTTCACACACCCATTTTCGGGTATCGGTTAGAATACTCTGTCTATTCTGTTTTTATAAGATGATCCTCATCTAATGGTTGTACGTACATCCAGTACATCCTATCTTGGATGGATGGATCATTAACGGTTGTGTGATGTTAATTTAGTTCAAATTAATTTACTTATATTAATTAATTGTAAATTACACTCGAAATTTTACTTTGGATATCGATTATAATATCCTGTCTATGCTGTTGTCATCATACGATCCTCATTTTAATGGTTTTACATCCAAGACATCCTACCTTGGGTTAATGGATGATTATATCTTATGTTCTATTAATTTAATGTAAATTTTCATTAATTGTAAATTATAATACTTTTGTGAAATTTTATCTTTATGGAAATTCTAAACCTTATTTATTATTCTCTCTAAACTCTACTTTGTACCCCTAAACCTTATTATGCTGTCTAAATCCTAAACCTGCAGGTATTATAAACCTTACCTTGAAAAAGGCAAATAACTTTAGTCCTTCAATTCAGTATAATATCAAATCTGCAGAGCACAGTTTGATCAACTGTGTTGGTGTCCAGTGTACTGTATTCCTGCCCATCGTGGTAAGCGGGTAAAGCTATACTAGTGGTAAATTATACTTTCACCTTTTATAACTTTTAACTTCGGGTAACTGCGAGGCGTTAGTTGCTTGGCCCTTCGGGTCCCTCTTTCCCTTGTCAGGCTTGATAGGGTCTTTCCATCCGTTTGCTATTCATTGCGTCGCGTGTTTCACTTCATGGTAAATATAATGTACCTTGGTTCACCCACGTGTGAAATATACTGACTTTTTAGGGCATGTTTTCGCAGTGGGGCTTTTGTCTTGCCGGGAGCAGGGGCTCTTACTGACGGGGCGATCTCGGTACAAAGGGTTCGACCTCAGGAGCATCTGACCAGCTGTGAAAGAACTTCTGTCCATCCCGGACGGATCCGTTTTCGCACTCACCAAGCGGTACTTGTCCAAGTCCAACTGTGCCCACTTCCCAGTTTCCTCGCTCACGTCGTGGACCGTGGTAACGATTCCCAACGTAACCGCGTCAAGTGAACCCGAAATACCGTGCCAATCACTTTGAGGTTGTGAGTAAACTCTGGTATTTAGCTCGTGGTGACGAATCTCTCTATATCTAAACCGGGTAAGTAAGACAGTTCTCGATGGATGCTAACACAGTTATGGCTCGAGTCTTGCAACTCCACAGTAGGTTGGTGCATGATTGGGCTGGACTTGAATATGTCCGGAGTCTAACAGTCTCTTTCCTTTCTGAGTGGCGTAAAGGATTCTGGAGATATAAAGTCTCTCTTCCTTTGTATTTTCGACTGATTTTAAATATAATATTTTGTATTTTTTAATGGATTATCAAACAAGAGATTTGATAAATCATGATTGATTGATGAACTATGATCTTTATTATTAATTTGATAAGTTATTGTTTTTAAATAGTATTTTTAGAAATATAATTCAACCATTAGATCTCCTCGTAAAATAATAAATGGTTTATTGTTCTCTTTATTCTTTACTCTGGAGAAAACCACGGTCGTATTAATGGTTTCTAAGTTTTAAACATTCTATTCTCCTCGAGGAATGGTTTAGATCTGAGAAACCACTCCCTCTACATAAGAAAGAAGGAGCGATAAAAGACCTTATTTTAGGAGAGATAGACGACTTTAGAGCTATTGATATTGGGATTTAGCCCTAATGTTCTTCTTCCCTTCGAGGCAATGGTTGTTTGATCTTTCGGGTCCTTCTTTCCTTGTAAGGATTGATGAGATCTTTCCATCCGTTTGCTATTCATTGCGACGCGTGTCTCTCTTAAGGAAGAAGGAAAACTGAAACTTAAGATGATGTAAGTGATTTTAGTGGTGGTTAAAGCGTTATCTGTTTCGTGTAAGCCTAAGAAGTTATAAATCTTGTCTTCATGTTATAAGTCACAAGATATAAAGTTAAAGGATGATAGAAATACAGTATTTCCATCTTTCCTACTGGGTAGGCTTTATTTCTGGTGACAGCTGTGGGCCATTTCATGTTCTTTCCTACGTGTCGAGATATGATCGAATCGAACGGAGGAGAACAAGTAATTAATGTGTGACAAGAGAAGAAGCAGTTTGACTTAGAGAACAAAACTATCGATTTACACACTTTTTCAATCTTTTATTTAATATATATATATATACATATATATATGACAAAAGAGGCAAGGTTAGTAACTATCATTCTTTTATGAATTTGCATCTTAAATCTTTACGACACTTGATAAGGATGGAGAAGAAGTTAATTTGTTGCGTTAGTAGATCTAACGCAACATCCTCTATTATATTCAGCACTCCTACTCATATAAACATACAGTTAGTCAAGCACAATAACTAGCTATTCTCTAAAGTGAGCATCTCCTCCAGTTTTCGATGGAAGAGGCAAATATGCACGGAATTATTTATTACCCAAATGTTGCTTAGAAAACTCTAGAGATATTATCCCTATTGCTCTTCTATCAAGTCACTGCACAAAATTTCGTTTCTAGTGCTACTATGACTTGGTCTGTAAAACTGATTATACTTCTGTGAACCAAAACCAAACTTGTAAAGATCTAGCTAGTTATTGTGCTTGAACAATATACATGCAAGATGAACTAGTGGGAATTTTTGCTTGTTGTTGTAGAGAAAATATATAGTATTAAGCGAAAATTCTATACCAAGTTGATAAAAAATAAATTCTTTTATAAATATTACTTATTAATCCAAACTTGGAAACATAAAAAGAGCCGAACATAACCAAAAAGAGAGCGATGAAAAAAGCTTTCCCCAAAATATATAGGTGAGCTGTTGATCGTCACTAATAGGTTATAGGTGATCGCAACTAAAATACATTAGTTTGATATGTCTTTTGCTTTTGCCTTTGTCAAAAGAGACTCTTTTCTTTTAGGAGGAACCCTTCAAATCCAAATCCAATTATTTATAATTGTGCAACTTGTTTTTGACATTACAAGAAGATTTGTTTTTTGTTTCAAATGTGAACTTTTGCTTTTGCCCTTCCGTTTATTTATATGTTACATGAGATAATATTTTATTTGTTAGACATCTTGCATCTACACAGTTTTAAAATACTATGGAAAACTAAAATTTTATAGAGATATCAATTTGAGAACTAAGTTGAAAACTTCAAAGAGAAACTCGTATCTCGTACCTTGGATAGGGAGTTTGTCATGTTATAGTTTGTCATGTTGTCTTGTTGTGAAAAAGAACTTCTGGATAGAAAATGATTGAAATCTTCTTTGTCTTCTTTGCAGAAGACATGTACCCAATAGCATGTGTGATTGAATTCTTTGGATTCTTTGGAAGATAAATTTGAGAAATGAAATTCAAGAAATATTTCTTGTGTTTTTCATCCACTCTTGAGGATGTCACCGAGAGCATGTACAGAAACATCTAAAATTAAATGAAGGTCTTCAAAATAATCCATATAATATAATAATGAAAACATAGTATAAATATTACAATTTAGATATAATATTATGACTAATATATATAACAAAGATAAATAAAACATAGAAGAAATGATTGAAATGATATCATTATCAAATGTTTCCAAAACGTGAAATGATTGTGGATTTGCTGATCCATCTGGGAGCAATATGGTAACTTTTAAATTTCTCTTATTGATTTATTTGAATATAGTTTTCAGAAGTTCCAGATCCACCAAATTAAAAATATGAACTGTATTGCTGTAGAATATTCTAAATCATACAGGGGTTAAAGAAATCTTGATATTATACCAATAACATAATAATGAGAATAATTTTCATTGAAAAATTGATTAAATACTCACACCACGATCTTTTAAAATAACGAACACGACTACCTGCTCCACAACAACGGGTGACCGATTATAGCCTGTATGGAGTCTGATAAAACAATGGGGCAAGCACTCGACAACTGCATAGTGTTGCCGGTAGGGCATCATCAATCCATCGGGTTCTCCGTAGGAACCTACTGTAGTTTACCACAAGTTGGTAAGATAAATGGTTCCAGTTAAACCTCGTTATAATCATGCAGTTGGTGACCTTATATCTTGTGAGTATATGCTTTGTGATTGTAATTTTATAATCATATATATTATTGAAAAATAATAATAAATAAGAAATATAACTATACTAATCACTCTAATGAAGGTGAATCTACAAATGCGACTAACAATATATAGAAAAGTAAACCTTATCTATTGTTCATATTGTTCTTTATCCTCAAGTAAAATAACTTACTTGTTTTTTTCACGCACAAAAACAGAACAAGAAAATACACTCACAGTTTTCATTATTTTTATGACAAAAATAAATATTCATTTCTATGACAAAAATAAATATTCATTTCGTTTTAATCTCATGTCTTTGTATTTTCTCCTTGAAAATGTGTTTATATACTGTGTGATAGTAACTACAGCTAGAGAAATTTACAAAAAGTTATCCTTCTTCACGAGATATGTGATTACAAGGCGATTATGACTAAATCGAGTTTGACTGTAACGAAATTTGACTGGAATTAGTTTGACCACACGTAAGATAAATGGGTTAGTGACCGTTAGTCTCTCCAGATATGCCTCTGAGTAGTCGTGGGTCAACGGGACGGAAGCTTGAAGTCTGTAGCCGAATATCCTATCGAATTGGGGTGGACTAGTTTCATCGGCTTCAGGATTTCACGCCGTGAATGACGTGTTCACCGCTATGTCCCCCGAGGCCCGTGGGGCTGCACTCACATCGCGAAACTTGGGACTTGGGACTGGGACTTGCCACTCTTGGCGAGTAGATACTGACGGTTGACTTGGATCAGGCATCAAACAACAAGCACCTTCACGTTCATGCGAAGACACCATACCTTTACTAATGAACATGTTACGCAATGAATAGCCAACGGATGGAAAGACGCCATCAAGCCGAACAAGGGAAAGAGGGACCCGAAAGGCAAAGCAACCAACGCCTCGAAGAGAGGAAGAACATCAGTAGCTCAACGCCTCGAAGAGAGGAAGAACATCAGTAGCTCTAAAGCTCTAGACTTTTACTAATGGATAGAGGACGTTTGTTTTGGACCACTGGTCCAAGAACTTTGTCTTGGATACATTTCTATATCTTGGGGCTGTTATGTCATGTCTTGTCCTTTACTAGTTTGATGGACATGCTTACCATCTGAACAGCAAGCCAATAGACGCAAAGTTCGGCTGGCTAAGTGTGAAAGCAGAATATCCACCATGAGTAGCGTAGTAGGGGGTATAGTGAACGTCTACAGCGTCTCCTAGGAAGCAGTATGTGGAATTGGAATGTACAGAATGAAATGTAAATCGAATGTAATGAAATAATATTCCTTTATAGTGACCAAAGTTTAACAAGAACAAAGTTTCTACTTTATCTAAAAATATGATCTCGTAAAGTTACGATTTTGTAAGAGTTATTTTGCTATGCATTGTATAGCTCACCGTCTATTTGGGAAAAACCAAAAGAAGCCAAAAGATGAAATTCACTGTTTCAGTCACAAGCCTAAAGCATAGCACCTTGTTATTCTTATAAAAAAAAACATCATTTTATTATATATCACATTAACAAAAATGATATTATGTATATTTTAATAAAACTTAAACTCTTGAAAGGAGTCAACTTTTTATATTTTGCCGATAACACATGCGAGTAAAACAGTATCTTAATGTATTTATTTTATTTTATTTATTTGAGAAATATATATATTTATAAACTAAATATATGCTAAAAAAATATTTTTTTGTATATAAAATAGTATATTTTTCTTTAAAATTTATTTATAAATATAAAATAGTTTATTTTAATTTTATTAATTTTACTAAAAACAATTAAAATATCTTATTTTTACTTACACGTGTTTATAAACAAAAACCATCAGTGAACCCACGAGTTGAAACCTTGTGTACTCGACCTCGCTATGGAGAACTATGTGTTAGAGTCCACTATTAAAAATGACTGAACTTTACATGAAACAACGTTGTATTATAGGAGGATGAAAAGACACTATGACGAATGATTTTATTACTTTGTAGATTTCAGAAGTGTAAATGTAAAAAGTATTCGCCTCACTTAATATAGTATGTAACTTAAATGAATGACTGACCAAATACTCTCGCCGTGCATCATCCAAAACTGGTATAAGAACAATCAGCAAAGAAAATATTGTCTAATGCTTTTATCTCGCCACATAAGAACACAGTATGTTTTGATATAGTAAATAGTACAAAAAGAGAAAAAAACAAGAGTCTTGGAAGTATTGCCTTTATAACAAACGCTCTTATCACGGAATATTAATGTAGTCACACGGCTCCTCGATTGCAGAGTGCATAGAGATAAGTATACAGTACAATATTTGTTATTTGTTAAGTATACAGTACAATACTTTACTCCATTTTCCGGATAATTATTAGGATGCCAATTCTATACGAATCTAGTTGTTGGGAGTTATGGGCAGGAAAGTTTTATTGAAAGGAAAATCCTGGAAAAAATAAATTTGTTTTTTTCTATACTGAAAAATCCTGAAAAGGATCTGACAAGCATTATTCCCTCAATAAAGTAAGAATATGTGAACTTCATACAAGGTAAGATTAAGTCATTTTCATATCGACAAGAAAATATCTTTCCCCAATGTTGCTTTTGCTTTATCTATGTACTGAATGAAACTTAGATGAGATTTTCTTGCACCTCCTTCGTTTTCATTTCGTCGTAAATGAGCAAAAGATCTTCTTCTCTATTTCTAAATTTAATCTATATTCTGTGACAACTGAAGTTCAATATCTCAAACAATCTCGAATGAACAATTTTACTCAAGAATTTAAAATGAAATAAGAATCACTAGAGGCCCCAATTAATCCATATGATGGTTCATAAAATACAGGGGACGTTGGATCTTATGATGTATACCGGGGACAAATACAGTGCACCCGGTGAGATAGAGGTGGTGGAGGAGACAATAAACTATAAGTCTTGTATCGATGGAAAGTTCGACAAAAGAAAATGCATAAACTTTTAAAGTTGTCATTTGAGCCGGAACTTTTACTTCTACCGTAATAAAGCCACGGAAATGAAGAACACGGCAAGCTCACTGTCTTTGGCGGCAGAGTTCACAGGAGGAATAGAGGCTCCCATGAAGAATCCTCCATCGCCTTCCGAACCTAGTCTGTGGGAATAAGTTTCCCGTCTGCTAATATTTTTACACTCTCTAATATAGCCATTCTAACCTAGCTTTTACGGAATTCCCATAACGCTCGTCAGTAAAACCTTTTACTTGTTTCTACAGGTTTTCTTTTACGTTCCACCTCCAAGGGTGGTATGTCGTATAGGATCGTAAACTACATTCTCCAACAACTCTTAAAAATGGATTACTGCACACATTCTGCAGTCCTTGACAAAGTTTTACATTTGAACTTACGTAAAAAATTTATGGGAGAAGTTTGAGTGGCCCTAATATGAATGGGTGTTTGATTTATGGCCAAACTTTTCCAGAAATAATGAGAAGTTTAGTCATAGATTAAACTAAGTAAAAGAGCAATTAATTTCTAGTTGGAAAACAACGGTATTTATAGTGTGACTGCAAAAAAGTCTAAAGACGTTCTCTCTATGGGGTCTCTATAGAAACCCAACAACTGTGCGCGCAGTAGCACCTCTGCCAGTAAGTCATCACGATACCAATCCACTCACCATGTTTAGAATAAATGTATAAGAAACAAAAGCTACCACAGTCACTCTAATAACCTCGTAACAGCAAACAAGTAGTGGAAATAAATTTACTCATATAATATCTTTTGCTCAGAACAAAATTAATTGTGAAGGAGAAAATTGGAACAAAAAATAACCCTAATCTCTCCAGTCCCCTTCCTATATTTTACAGCCTCCCTTCTCGCTTTCCTTCTTCTTTCTTCTCATTATGAGAAGTAGTTGAGATGCACATTTTGCTTCATTTGGTTTCATCATACTGAAGATTTGTGTCTCAAGTGGTTTAGCCTACTATCCTATAAGAGAAAGATCTTGAGTTCAATCCTTTGTGAGTACGGTTGGAGGTGCATGCGTTGCAAACTGTTAATGAAGCTTCAGGTCCGAGTCCCGTTGCAGTGGACTCACATGGACAGTCTCATGGTCCTCGAAGACCCCAAGGGACAGATAATAACATTTATCATTTTATCATATCCATCGTGAGGTTTTTTCAACACTATCTCTTAACTTGTATATCGTATAAATAAAAAATGCTTTGGTACGCAAATGCATCTTCAGGTGTTTTCGCATTCTCTCTCCCATGATAAATAATGCGAATATATTAAGTGTATTGAAACGCAAAACTGAAAAATTTGCTACGGGAGTTACCGTAAATCTTGTAAACGGGTTTATAGGATAAGTTTGCGGATATCGATTTAGTTATCGCACCCTGTAGCTGATACTACAGCTATAGACATGTTTAACATCTATTTCAGAACATGCTCTAAAGTCGATTTTATCACTGTAAAAACAATTCCAATTCATTTAATGCTCGCTTAGGTGAGATTTTGTTTCAAAATAAATATTTATCAGTTGAAATGTTACAAAAACTACCTCTAAATATGTACAAGTTTTATGGATCTCTGTTGGTGTTACGTAACTTTTGCTTCTGTTGACTGTCAAAATCTCATGTCAATGACCGTAAAAGCATAAAGGCTACATTTTGGGTCAGATAATTTGCAATAATAGAGCCATTCAAACCTTTACCCCAGAAGGAAATTACAATATTCAGATGAAAAGGCGTAAGTCCAAAATATCAAGTTTTGTCAGTAGAATATCTGTAGTCATCCAGTTCAATTAGTTCTGACTGTTTCAAGAAATTCCATTATGGGCATACACTGCATACTTCAAGTGATTGAAAATTTTACGGCAGTAGCCTGTAAACGTTCCAGAGAATTACGGGAGTCGTTGCAGCACAGGTTTGAGTCGCCCTAATATATCTGATATTCCTCGATACGCGTCACAATCTCGTGTCCCATGAACTGTAGACTAACCTCGAGACATTACTGCGTGCTGACGAGACACTGCGTTGTGACCGTGTGATCCGGTGAGGAAGTAAATTCTACAGAAAGGGTACGAGCAAGGAAATCAATACTGGATTCGGAGTGTGAGGAAGTTACGACTTCGGCTAAAAATAGAATTCCATGACCATGTCTGAGCAGTTTATCCAAGTCAAGTCGAGTCAACAGTTTATCGACGCGAATGCTGCTGGACAAACTGTTTGATACTTGAGAGGAAAGCATGTGTACGACTTCTAGTGCCCCTCTTATCCGCAGCTTGCCAGCAAACTGTTTCATATTTCTGACCTTTTATGGCAAGCAGCGGATCCCGGACTGAGACCAGCACCCTCCAAGTGTCCCATGAACTGGGGTAAGGCTTGATGGTGTCTTCCCATCCGTTTGCTATCATTGCGTCGCGTGTTCCCCCTCCAAGTGTCGAGGGGCATGCTTCCGTTCCGTCTCCACAGTCTAGAGTTGCACGAATTAACTGTAAGTTGGAGAGTCCTGTAGTAGTTCCATTCGTACCTCTATCATAGACTCCACACACACGGAGGCAAGCCATAAACCTTTCTGGAGATCATGCCTACAAAACTTAACTTTTTCCTTTTGTTACGAGGATTGACATATACGTATGTTTGATTACTTCTTTGTTGTTTTCATTTTGTACCAGAAATTTGCTTGATCACACCCAAGTAGGTCGATCATACCTCTTAGTGATTTAGTGATGTATCGTTTTATCACACCCCTGATTTGCTATTGATTGTAAAACTAATCACTTTATCATATCGATGATTTTGCAGACTGCACACATCAAACTTTCTAGCATGTATGGTCTGTAATGTATTTTTATTGAAAATATTTGAATCACATAGATATTTAATCGTAACTACAAATAATAAAATAATAAATGATATGGTAAAGTAACTGGTTGATTGTCAATAGATAATCAAGAGTGTGATTAAGTAATACATCACATAAACGGGTATAATCAAACACGAAAAACTTACTGGGGGTGTGATAAAGCAAATTTATGATGTTAACTTGCCAACGTTGTAGTCAAATGTAATATTATTAATATTATTACTGTGTAGGTAGTCAACCTTTGGCCATGAATCCGTCTCATTTTCTAAAAAAGAAAAGCAGAAAAATAATAATCCCATATCACTTAATCACTCCCTCTTTAACTCAAGAGGGCTGCTGTTCTCATTTCATAGAGTAGTCAGGATTTAGAATGAAAAGGAGTCGAAGTGAATCATCTACCCTCCGGAATACAATATGGAATACTTTGTTCCATCTTCTAATATGTTGAGTTTTATTCTTTTGTCAAGATAATATGCATGCTGGATGAATTCCGGGGAACTTTTGTTTGCTTCATGTTATCGGAATATATATAGGTGTTAAGTAAAAATATATATTAAGTAGATATAAAGAATTAAAATATTTTATAAATATTATCTGTTACCCATGCCTGGAAACACGAGAAGAGTAAGAGATAATCCATAAATCTTGTCCTGAGTGCCGCGCTTCAAAAGATACAAGTCCGGGAGTCCACACCCGTTAAAACATTAATATACTCTGATGTTAATTTAATACTTAACCCTTCCTACCAAAAGGGTTAGGTATTAAATTAACCACCTGCATATTCACCTCCTCCATCTTGTGATGGAGGAGGTGAATATGCAGGTGTTCTGAATATATGAGGTGACTGCGATTCCACTTTTCAGCACTTATTCCTGGGACTTTCTGCAACAGAACCCCTTCACAGACTACGAGCTTGTCTCCATTGCGTCCTTAAGTGCTTTCTTTATGTTATCATCGATACCTTTGACAACTGTTAAAATATATGTGTAACAATTTTTGCTCTTATCATGTTTACAGTTCTCGATCTTATAGCTTGTCTCTCTTGACTCACTGGATTATTACTGGAGATTGGAAGTCATTAATGTGATGATGACTGGTGAATACTGGTGAATAAGAATTAGAGTTCTTTTTCTCATTCGAACGACTTGATGTTGTCTGTGCACACTTATCTTCCCTTCCTTAAAAACATGACCATGGTATAACAACCAAGATCAGCTTTCCAATTCACGAAAAATGCACTGGATATCACTAGAGGTATGTGCTTAGGTCGCAATGGAGACATGCTCTAAGTACTCTAAGAAGAGTACTCTACCCCTTCCAATGTTGAGTTAGTATATTCTATAATATGTATTAGTTCAAAAAGTGCATTTGTTGCTAATTTGATACACTGAATCTCTCAGTATTTCTGGAAATTATATAAGTGGATGGTGTTTTATTAACTAACTCTTCATCCAGTGTACTCACTACATTCAGCTGCAATATCTTTTCCATTTCTCCCCTTCCTCCAGTGTCCAAGCAAATATCTCAATGCGATCACCTGCATCAAGATCATTGAGGACTCCCTTATATATACGGTAAATATCGAATGCAATTTTTTGGTTGCAAAGTTGTTGTGATCAGAATAATGACATGCCTCCCCTCTGAACCGATAAGTGGGATGTCGTCTATCTAAAGCATGTATTAAAACCATGTACAAGACGAATCGAATAGTTTGCTATTGAATAAAAACCGTAAAATAATAAGAAATTGCCAATAGGGGAACAAAAGAAAATTAATGGATATATAGTATGATAAATCCTCGACATATTGATAATAAACTCATAGCTCTCGCAATGCCATGGCATTAGCAGTTTAATCATGCTCGATCAACTTGCCAAGAATCTTTGCTCGCTTTGTGTTATTGTAAAATAACACAAATGTGAAAAACTAAAGCTTTCTCTAAGTATTAACCAACCCCTGAGTTACGAGGAGTTCCATGGACTAACCCAAGTGTAGAGCGTGACCACTGATTCCAAAACTATAAAGATTAGAGACTGAACTAATAAAGCATGCTGCAGTCTTTCATCAAAGAATGCAGGTGGGTGAATAACCATGCTTGATCAAACTTCGGGAACTTTTACTCTATTATATTATCAGAAAAATATAAATATTATATGAAAATCCTAGACTAAGCTCATGGAAAAACTTAAATCTATCTATAAATATAAAATGATTCATGGACCTATAGTAACGAGAATGTGCATAGATAACCCATAAGTTGGACGCAACCAAACTTGCTTCTGCGAATACAAATGCAGTAATCTGCTAAGCCTAAACTTTACTTCAGTTTATCACCTAACCCTTCCTTCAAGATAGGTTAGGTAATAAATTGGGCTTGCTGCGCTCTTCCATCTTCAGAGGTGATTAATAACCATCTAAGTGAGTGAATAATAAACACGCTTGACGAGTTAACACAAGTGAATGAGAAGCCATCAAATTGAGTTTGGGTAGAGGATTTTCATCTTTCTTGAGCCGTCTTCATATCACTAAATCCTCAATCTCTGATTTTTTACACCGACAATTTTCGTTGTTTATTCCTAGCTGGACTGGGAAATAACTGGAAGAACATCCAGAAATGTGCTGATCCAGCCACGTTGTATATTGTAAGCTCTCTTGGGCGAAATCCACAGAAAAGAATTCGAAGAAATTCCATGTGACTAGTTTAAGGTCTAAAGACTAAGGATAAAAGGAAAAAGGAAGAAAACAGGAGTTTGTGCTCATGATATATAGTTGAAAAATCACACCAACTTTGCCAATTTAGAGGAAATAAAATTTATAATTGGCTAGAAAGATGAAGAGATTAAGATCAATAAATATTCAGCAATTTGGAGCTTGCATACCCTACTGACGTCTAAGCCTCGTTCCGGATAAAAATCAAAGGCTAGACAGGAAATATAAATAAATAAATAAATAAATAAATAAATATTGTCTTGGACCAGTAGGGTGCTAGATAATTACAATTCTTTCTCCATGAATAGTCGAACAGATCCGTTTAGCTAGCCATGACCGCTAAGAAAATAATACATAGATGCTTCCTGAGGAGAGCAGCGATTGGACACCATGTGCTTTATTTATATCTCGTCAATATAAAAAGAAAAAGAAAAAGAAAAAAAGAAAAAATATATATTATAAGAGCGAATGCTTGGCGCATGAATATATATAATATTCATGCGCCAAGCATGGGCTCCTATATATAAGCGGTTTCAACTGCGCACCAAATATATCGGCTCATGGAATAAGCATGCTCGATCAACTTCGTGACCTTTTGTTCTCTTTATGTTGTTAGAAATGTTATAACTGTTATATGGATATTCTAGACTAAATTTTAATACAAATAAAAATATTAAATATTAGTCAATGGAACAATGAGAGCGTGAATAGAAAATCCATAAGTGAAGTGCAGAGTGATGCGCTTCAGGGGTACGAGTTCGAGAGCATACTAAACCAAAATAATACATTAATTTATTACCTAATCCTTTTGATGGAAAGGGTTAGGTAATGAATTAAGAATCCTTCTTCCATTTTCAGATGGAAGTGGTGATTATATAACCATCAAGAATGAAAGTAAATAAATGAATGGACTGCTTCTGTTAAAACTTTTCACTATGTAAAGAAGATATAGTCACTGTTTGTTATAAACTTTGTTATTGTTAACCCTTCATTTTCTACTAGGTTACCGTAAGCATTGGTTAAGACTCAGCACTCCGAGTCTGAGTCTTAACTGGTTTTGCCGTAACCTTTCCCTCCACTTGATAATTTTACTTAGCACACATACTTCACTTTCGTGCAAAGTGAAGGATATACTAACCATCCTATATATATATATATATATTTCATTGTTGATGTCACCGATAAAACTTATTGGGTTGTAATACAACGCCAATGGCTCTAAAATCCCGATAATAAAATGATTCTTTTACAAGCCAGGGGCCTGTATGACTTGAATGCATCTCCTGGGTCGAATAAGGTTCAGAGGCGCGTGCGTTGCCAGTTCTTGTAGGGTAAAGAAAGCCGTCGATGTTTGATCTGACGCGTGGCGGAACATAGTGAGAGACCATGAGAGCAGATCAAGAATCAAGAATGGAATGCAATGGAGCTCACAGTGTATAGGTTCGCAGAGTAGGCTTCATCAGCTCGTCACTTTCACTTTCACTTAGGGTTGAAGTTCAGCTACTGAAAGCTGCACAGCGACAGCGACATTACAAGATGCAGGACGTGGATGCATGGGAGAAACCATAACGGAGAAGGAAGTTTACGATGGGAAAGTGCGGTGTTTATCTTCTTGCTGGAGGGTGTTGTGAGTCGGAACACACCATTCCATTCGTCTCTTTGGGCGTCTTCTAGGCCAAGTTCTATCTTTCGTTTCTAAGTGAAGAAAAAAACATGCTTACCAACATGAAGGGAAAGGAAATGAGCATGCGGTGACAAGGCAGTGCAAAGCAAAGAAGAGCAAAGATGGAAAAGGAATAAAATTCTCACATATGATACGGATCCCTGTCCCGGGACCGAACATAACGGTTGGTTTTTCTTTCCAACTACCCTTTCTTTGTCCTTCTTGCGCACTTTCTTAGATTAGGTCTTGGGCGCGGCGATTGCTGCCACCAAGTCAGTCATTCCGTCCCACTCTGTTCGTTCGCCGCCTCGTTCTCCCCTTCTCTGCACTCGTAGGTTCGTAACCCTGATTGCTTGTTGGCGCACATGTATGACTTGTCCTCACGCTACATCACCTGTAATCTCTGTGGTCGCTGGATTTTCGGGCAGGTCAATGTTCGTAATCATTTCTCACGCTCTCAACTGCACGCGACTAACCTTGTTTTTGAGGGGATCAAATCAAAAGGCAACAATTGCGCCAGTTTTGGATGCCAAAACTGCGTCAAAGATAGCGATGCATTTGCGGTTTGTGACGGATTTCACCCGCCATGGTGAGAAGAATCCACAATCATGAATTCTCAACATGTCTCCGTGTATCTACAGAGCTACGGTATATCTGCGGTAATTGATGTGAGCCTCTGTTGAATCTGTGACCTAGTGTATAATTCTTGGTATTACAGAGGAGGATCTCCTGAGCAAGTGACTTCCCGCGAGGTTTTAAAGCTTAATCATGTGTTGTCCGCCGAGTTTCGCTGCATGCAGAAAGGTTGGTACCGCCTCGCCAAGCATTTTACCGATTACTTCACGCACGCAGGATATTAATCGGTATACTTCAGTGTTTAATGAACTTATGTTTCCGGGAAAACATAGCTCACCAGCTATGTGCGCTTGCTAACTTCTTCCTGTGTTGCCACAGAGAGAAGTTAGCAAGGCATTATCAGTATCCAAGTGGAGCTATATAATTCATGTTCGGATATCACAATGGATATATCACTTCTAATTGTAGGTACAGTGAGGAACCTTTGTTGGATTCTGTTGGATTGGATTGTTGTTTCTGATCAGCATTCCACGTCTGCTTTTTACTGGAAGAGCAGCTGAAAAGCGTCCCAATTCGCATTGGTTTTGAAGAGAAATTACAGACAGCTGGGGGAAAGCAGCATGTAGGTTGCCGAACTTTCGTGTATATAGATCTTCGCGAATTTTCTCCGGCATCTCTCGGATTCGGATTACGAAAACTTATTCTCAGTATATGGTACACAATTTCTCAAACTTTTGATCCTATGTTTGATCTCGTTGCGGGTTCATCCTTCCTTCCTTCCTTACTTGTCTATTATACTTGGGACCATGAATCAAGAGTAATGTCCGTCGTTTCCAACAGCTTAGGAAGTGCAAGTTTTCACGCAAGGGCAGGTCGGAGACTGTATCGTAAAGCCCCATTGCATCGGGAGACAGCGATGTACCCTCCAGTATCTTTCTAACACCAAGGGTTTAGCGAACAACCAGCGACAATTTCGGTGGTCCATGACGTGATGAAAGGTGCAGCTTATCACGAAAATTGTAGTTATTGACGAGCACCTAAAGCTTTACAACAAGAAACCTTATCTGAGACCTGTATGTCTTGTTTGATAGTATAAAGGACGAAGTATTGCGATGATAAAAGGGCACCAATTATGAATAAAGGGTACGAATCAGTTCATGCGGCCCGGGGGCAAATGTTAGTTGCAAGAAACACCTCGTGAACTGCACAGGTGTACTAATAGGAAATAGCATAAGAGAGAAGTGGGAAAAACCCCACCATGGGATACAAGGCGAGGACCACCATATACAAGGAAGAGAAAGAAAGAACCTAGAACACTAGCTAACTGCGCAACCTCTTCAAGTAAGGAGGCCCGAGCCTCCATGAGCTGAGTCTCCTAAACATACTGGTCATTCTTGGAGCCAATACGTCAAAACGCGACTGAAAGATCAAGAGTAACTCAAGAAGTCCCTAAACGTGCTCACTAAATGACGCGGCAGTACGACTGAAGTGGTGACACGGGAGGAATTGCTTCTCGGTCTAGTCTAGACTACACCTCGTCTAGCCACAGATGATAAGTTCTTTAGTATTTTACTGATAGAACTTGTTGTGAAGCAAAATTCCAACAGTGGCACTGAAATGCTCATATGCATTTCTCCAGAAGTTTGACTGTTCCTTATTTGTGACTGCTTGTTTGCAGAGTCATGGAATCGATAAAGGCGGTTGTCGAAGAAATAAAGTGCATTTCTCATATCATACCAAATCCTGAGAACAGTTTCTGTGGCGGTTGCTGTGAGGGTACAGTCTTCACGTTCACCAGCGCAGCATCCAATGGGAGGTTGAGACAGCGGCTTAGATGTAGAGGTTCCACCTTAAAACCTCATGGGCGTAAAGATGAAGCGATCGATTCAGTATTTTCTGAGATGAGGATAATGCCACCAAGCCGCGAGACATCATCTGCCGACGGCGAAGTTCAGTTTCTTACTTATGATTTCAAGTCCACGCAATTTGATGGTGCTTGTAAAGGCAACCGGGTTGATTCGAGTTGGACTGGACGAGAGAATACTGGAAAGTTCAGTAACCTGGCTGAGGAGGAGTCAGTTACCCCATTAAAACAGCCGGAGATTTTAGAAGATGAGGTACATGGTATGACGTTTCCGAGAGGTGAAATTTACGATCCTCTGCACCGAAATGGTGAAGCAAGCAGCGAGCACGGTTGGACAAAGGGAGAGAAAGATTCAATCGGGGCCAGTATTGACCAACTTTACTCAAAGGGCCGTATTAAGGTGCAATTCACGGAACCGCTAATCAATGATAGGAAAGATGAGAGAAATCACAAAAGGTATTCTTGCCGAGAGCAGGTGAATACTTTCCAGCAGAGAAAATTAAGGTGTGGTCGCCAAAGCGAGGAGGAACGGTTTACAAGTCGTACCGAGAGTGTGCGCAACGAGTTTGGGTGCAAAGTACAACAATATCAAGCTAAACGAACGGAACTGAGGACGGTTGAGTTAGCCGAAAGCGAAGGCAGGCTTCAAATCGAGGCAGAGTTGAGAAACCTACAAGCACGACAGCATGTCACTGGTCTAAAGTTGAATATGACGAAAGGTCAAGCGAGATTGTCAGAACAAGCGTACGATGTCTTGAAAGATCTGGACAGCGGTATTTCGAACCATCCAACAACGGAGATAGACAATAATAAAGAACATCACGGAAAAGAAAACGGACGTTTCGCCACGACTTTCAAGGGCTTCGCTGCAGAAAGGCTTGGGCTTGTCTCGCCCACCAAGGGTCCATTGGCTTGCAGCTTCATATCTTTCAAAGGAGGAATTTCAGGGCTTCAAGGGAAGACCTTCTCTTTCGGAGGGGAGACTTTCACGAGGGCTGAAAGTTCTCCTCAGAAGAGTGAAGGGACTGTGACCGGTATGACCACCGTCTCCTCTGCCAATAGCTTTTGCTACGAATCTGGAGCAAAGAGCATGGAGGCGAGGCATCTAGTACAGGAGATGTCCAGAGCTCAGTCACGGCTAGCTTTTCGACATATATCAACATTTGCTGCAGATACAGAGATAGAGACGAGTAAATCTTGTCAGGAGGGGACATCAA
Organism: Asterella californica; assembly: GCA_036924285.1. Taxonomy (NCBI): domain Eukaryota; kingdom Viridiplantae; phylum Streptophyta; class Marchantiopsida; order Marchantiales; family Aytoniaceae; genus Asterella; species Asterella californica. The sequence goes on from JAYKYS010000013.1 coordinate 5,483,729, forward strand.
TCAATCGGGACGTGACAGTTCCTGTGGAGATCGAGGGAATAGGTGGTCGGTCCTTCGTACCTCAGGACGTCGCATGGAAAGGAATGCCCGAAAGAAGTCGTGCTCATTTTTCAGACCGTGAACTGGTAACACATTCAAGTACCACGCACAAGCTGTCGTCCGGTATGCCTCGTTCGTTACCCAGAAGACTCAGTGATCGCAGGAGGGAGTCCAAAGCGAACGGTAGCATCTGTGCGGAACAAGAAAGCAATTTTTCGGCAGTTTTGAGAAGGTCTGTCGAAGGAGGGCGATTCGTGGATGATCGAACCGAACGTCGTCTACAAGAATCGCGCCAAAAGAGACCTGCTGTGTCTGACAGATTCACTACAATATCGCTAGATTGGTATGGGTCGCCGAGAAGTGAAGACAGTGCCGGTGACTGCATCGACAACTATGTCCGATACATTCAGAATGAAAGCGAGGGAGCTGATTGCTCTCCTGGAAGTACGGCTTGTCCTGCTAATACGCGCGAAATAGATGGAACTTTCGGTCTTTGGAAAGAGAACATGGAGGATGGTACATACAAACTAAAGGAAGATTGTCGGATTACGTTAAGTGAAGGCTCAAATTCGGAAGTTGAGCTCCAAGATGATACGCCTGATGCACCAGCGTTTCCAGAGAATCCGTCCTGCGAGAATACGCTCCGCATTTCGCATCGCGAGACAGAAAATGAGGAAAAGTCAGGAGTACACAGTGAGGCTCGCTATATGAGAAGTCACAGGAACCAACAAGAGCGTTCATGCGACTCTGCTTGCTCTCGCCAACTTGAACGGTCGATTCGACGCCATGAATGGAGCAAACGCTTTAAAAAGAAAACAGTTGAGAGGGTGAGCTACTTTGACAAATGGTTGGGAACTGGGAAAAGGAAAGGGTCTTTGAAGAAAGGATTTTCACCGGCTTCGCTGAAAGGTGGATCTGAAACTTCTCATGTTCGAAACGGATTTGGAACTTTGGAGGCCGCTGTGGAACTCCTTTGGCGGACAGGTAGAAGCAATAGTCCGACTTCTCTACCTGGCGGAAGCAACAGCTTCGATATCTTTGCAAGCACTGCTACGGTACAGCCAAAGAGCTCAGAGTGTGGGTGGCAAGTTTTGAGTTTCAAGAAAACTCAGGCTTTAGGAACTGGGGAAGTCGGTGTAAGTCAGAACCTTGACAAGAACGAGTCGTTCTCTCCTGGAGCACCTGCTGAAGCAAATCCGACCCAGCCGCACGCTGTAGACAGTGATGGGAAGTATACCATCGCCAACAAGGTTTCAACTGGAAAAGCTGAAACGGGACATGTTCCCAATTCTACAAGCATCACTGGTTGCCAGGACATAGAGAAAGCGATCAGCAGGCGCGTTTCTCCTCCGTCTTTATCTGATCATAACGTTGTTAATTTTACCGAGAGGAAATTTGAGATGAAATTGACTGGAAAGGAACATAAGAGCTTTGAGGCAGAGGGGCCTTCCGACTGCGTGGACGTGAGATCCAAACGTGGTCACCAGGAATCAGTTCAGAAAGGCAGTGATGGCTTGTCGCCTCTTACGCAATCGTTGGACGGTGCAGAAACATGTAGGTTTTCGTTTGAAAAGTCAGTCAGTGATTACGAAGGGACTGAAGACTGCCTCAAAGGAGATGCAGGTGTTTCAACAAAAGCCAGTACTTGGCCGATTTCGGTGGAAGAGACTACAAATTCTTCCTTATTGATCCCGAGATGCTCCGACGAGGCTGGGGAAGACAAGCTGGTAGCTGGGTTACCACAAAAAGCCCAACACAACGCTTCCAGTAGAACCGAAAGTCAACAATCCAGCGGCATGTGGAGCTTGGGGAACGAGTTCGAGAAGGACCAATTGAAAATAAATTGTGCTGATTCAGCGTTGGATAAAGCAGGTAATCACGAAAGTTTGGAGACATCACAAGGGTCTCCGACTGATGACATTCCGAAACTTGTTATCATTAGGAAGCCAAAAACTCCAGTTGTTGTTAGAGTGAGGAATGGGCTTGCTAATGGGTGGTTGCTACAGAGTTTCATATGGAAGAAGTTTGGGAGGCAAAAGCCGAAGGCAGCTGATTTACAGACGCCAACCTCTAAGGACGTCAGCCGTAAAGGAAATGCCGATCCATTACGCACTTCTATCGCTGGATTAGCCAACACGCATGTCGTGGGTGCATTAGCAGCTTCTGTAAGTTCCAGCCCCAGGGGGTGTAAAGAGAAAAGTGGAGATCCACTTGATCAGTTTACGAGCCGAGGGGAGAAAACACCACGAGTAAGGCAGAAAGCTGTTGAGGGCGTGGCAAAAAATTCGAAATTCCCTTATGGTAAAAGTAATACGGGTGCGACGGTGAGGGTTACACTGACTGGATCCACAGACTTTCTTGTTGCTGACGACGTGAAGAACACGAAGGCTCCATCGGACAAAACATTGGTTTCCAGCGGTTTCACACACGTTCAAGCGTTTGAAGATTATCCTGATGGCGATGAGGCGGCCCAGCAAAAGATCTTAGCTAAATGTAAGTCTCTTGCACTGTTCAAGACAAGAGATACCTGCGTAAGGACTTCCAATGCCGAAGGTGCTCATCTTCGTCACAGAGATTTCCAGCAACAGTTCGTTCTCTGTGAGGTCCATGACAGTCAAGCGAGCGAGTCTCATACTTTGGGAAGTGTAGGTGAGGATAAATGTCTCCAAGAAGACGGCATATTCTCTGCAGCATCAGCTAAGGTCCCAAGCGCAATTCAGGGAGAACACCAGTGCTCGCCTTCTGTTGAGTCTGAAGCAGTCTCTGTTCATAACACGGAAGGTGGTGTGTCAGAGGCTTCTCCTGAGGTTCGGGAGTCACAGTGCGGAAATGGTGTAACGCCTCCAAACCTTTCAAACGAGGATGCAAGCCCATCACGTACTGGATCTGGAGCAGCTGAGGTTACCCGAATATCCCATAAAGTTTCTGAAAGTCTTCCAGCAAACGAGAAAAATCGAGATATTAAACACAACATTAGCTATTCTGTCCATCAGAATCAGAGTCTTGGACGGTTTCGTGAACCACCAACAAGAAGTGGTTCTGTGCACAAATCAAGAAGTGAAGTTTCCTCTAAATGTGGAAAGTGTTCTCCAATGCGTGGACACTCAGCGGATGCGCATGGTGAGGACGTGCTCTGCTCAGTAATGCTAGATCCTCCGATATTGCGCGAGGCTCCAGCTCTATCGCTGCTTTCTGATGTTGAATTCAGAGAGAAACATCCATACAAGCGCTTATCGCTGTTGCTACCGGCTTCTGCAGCAACGAAGGATGTGCCTAGTTCCTTACGAGGGAGTTCCGGTTTGAAGGAGTGTAAGGATCTACTGCCATCTATGCTCAATTCTGAAAATGCTCCTTCCTCTTCCCTGCAACATAGTTCAGTGCCAACAAAAATCAAAGATCCCCTCTCACGTCCAGGCGAGACGAGAAGTAAAATTTCTACTCAAGGACGAGAAGATAACATCGGCCCGAAGTCCAGTGCAAGGTGTGGCTCTGCAGGTATTTCACAGCCAGCGGTTATACAGACATGCTCAAATGGAGCCACAGATGTCAGTGAGCCCATTTCCACCCATACCGGAAGCAGTCGTTGGTCATCGCCGTTGGATGTGCGGAATGCGTTCCATGTGCCTGCACCGGTGGAAGCTTCAGAAAGTTACAATAACAGTGGCCTTACGGGGCAACCTGATAGACTAGAAGAATTTGAAATTCCAAAAGCCGAATCACTTCCTTCTTCACCAGAGAGTGATGAGGCAGACAACACTGACCCGGGCATGGTCGAAGATGCAACATCCACTGTATCGCGTATTACTTCCCGGATTTTTGAGAAACGAACTGATGGGCGGGAGAGAGAAGAAGGTGAAAACAATCAGACAAAATCAGCTTCCAGTTTTTGTCAGCCTGATAACCAGGACAGATCTGAGTCCAGAACTCCTGGAACGTCCGCACCGTCAGCAGTATCCTGGACTGCGCAACCTTGTGGCCATAAGCATACTGATGTTCTGGCAGTGCATGAACCCGGTGGAGTAGGTTCCTGGTTGTCTCAAGATCAACAGGACATCCGTTGGCATAGACCGAAACCTGAGAAGGGAAACGCAAATATGGTGGGTGAAACAGAGGCTGCACAGTTGCCTGCTCTGCAAGGTTTCTGCCTACCTCGTTCCGCTGAGTGGAACCGGACCAACACTAGAGAATCACAAGCAGATGCCATCCCCCTGGATGAGCTTGACATATGTACCTCTAGGTCCTTTAACCGGCTCGTGGATCCCGTACCTTGGAATGGATCTCAGAGGTCAAGCACAGCTCCTACATCTGAAACACCTCTGTATCGTCTGAGTGTAGACAATAGCGAAGTTGTTCAATCACGACAGGTTTGGAACTTCCCTTCGAGTAGTGAACCTCAGGCTCCCAATCATCACGTCGTGAAGGATGAACATCCACATAGCTCATTCACAGATGGTCACACGCAAGATGAGGTTTTCTTGGAGCGTTTTTCTTCTGGAAAGGATCATCACAACAATAAGGTCCAACATAGAAGAAAATCATCACTCGACTTCTCTCTCTTGGCATCTGGATCCCTTCGAGCTCCTACAGTTCCTGCAACCACCTCTGTCAGCGACGAGAGTGGCTCTTTCCCTTCGCAAGACAAAGTGGTCCCTGCAAGACAAAACTCCGTCTGTTTTACCTGCAAAGAGGGCCCTGCTGTATCGAGAACTCTAAATTCACTCTTTGCTTCACCGTGTGCAGAACCTTCTGCATCTCATCTTAATGGAACGATCCATCCGTCTCAATCAAATGTAGAAGGCTTTCAGCAACCTCTGCCATGTCGTGAAGAAACAGCCCTTCCAAGGTCGAATATGATAACCAACCGGGCGTACCGCACATGCGAAACTGGCCTTCTGCCTGACTTTGGAAACTCATTCAGCACTGTATCACCTTGTTCTTCCATGACCGCCTACTCAGAGGACACCTCCCGGAAACCCCCGTTGAAATCCAAGCTGTGTTTGCACGGTTCCATAGGTTACGATCCTGGAGTAGCTTGGGGACATTACCCAGACGAAGCTCTCGACGTCAAGGCAATCCCAGCTCAGTCATGCATTCAAGCAAGGCCAGTGCATTTACCTCCTCCTGTCGTTCACAACCCAGCTTTGGGACTGAATTACCAAAAATTCCGCGCGAGCTGCCACGCTGCACAACCTGCTTGTGATCCATGCAGCTACAGCTCCTTCTGCTCAAACTCATCTAGCAACCGAGTCGCTCTCTGTGGATCGATGTTTCCTGAGTCTCAGCACCATTGTGGTACTGAGCATAGTCTTGGTCACCATATTCCAGCATATAATTCACCGCGTCCTAGGGAAACAGCTGTTGCTCAGCATATGAGAATCCCTGTCTCTCACGGTTATGTAGGCCAGTATGCTCCAAAAGCAACAGGTGGTCGATACGCACCATCACAAACAATGTCGACACGTCAATCTTCATTGCCAGTTTCAGACAAGGTTGCATCGAGCGCGTTTGGCGACACGGGCGTACAGGATTGCGACTCGGAACTTAAGAAGGAACAAGATAGTGGACTTATCTGGCTGACTGGAGAAGAAATGAATATTATCCGTGAGCTGAGGCAATCAGTTGGCAAGGTAAGCTCATTCTTTGCTCAAAGTTGTCTAGACTTCTTCTAATGTGCACAAAGGGTCTAGAGCTTATGGTTATGAAAGTGCGAGAGGAGTTTAGTGTCGGTTTGTAGTAGGTTCTGAACTTCTGGACGAAAACGAATGTGGTTGAGATCTCAAGTGTGCTTGATTTGAAGTTACAGCTTTCCGTCATGAAATCCATCGGTGATGAAAAGGAAGAGATCACAAGCTAGTTTATGAAACAGAACTTGGAGCTAGACACTGAAGTTAGGAAGTTACAAGGAGACTGGAATATTTTCATCTGTGGTAATGTACAGCTTTCTCCGTTGCGTTTCGAGAGAGAAACAGTTTTGTAGAATAACCCTCTCGGAACAGTTGCATCTCCCTCTCGGAGCTTCAAGTTAACTTACCTGACCGGTAATTTTAGAGTGTGGACACAAGATCTCGAGTTAACCCGGTCATCCCCTTCGTGCCACATATTCTTCATTTGAAGATAGGTGGTTTTGATCCTCTACTTATCTTCGGGCAGTGAACGCAGCACTTCTATGGATTATACCACTAGAGTTTGATGTATTCTTGACGCAGCTGACACTCGTGTCATCTTGTGCTGATATGTACCTTACCCATCCATTGTACCTCGGGCTCTTACCTCAGGATAGCACCAGATCTTCGGATTGCTTAGCAGATCCAGAACCAAGTCCTTTGATGTCTTTTTCGAGCATTGCCACGGGCGTTCGTGAAGGCTCCTTATATGCTGGAGGGAGCAACATCTCCCACGCGAGCAGCATAAGCAGATGCTCAAACTATTCCAATTGTACTTCACCACCGAAAAGTCATGAAGCAAGAACCACAACGCATACGGTGAATATCTATTCATAATCTCCTCCGCCTTGTAGCACCTTGATTATCTGATCCTCACATGAAATAGGCTAGAAAAGGACACCGTACAGGAGTGTTCATTAATGTTTCCCTTTTGTTTCACTTTCCTAAGCCAAACCTCTCAACTTTGCTACACAAAGAATGGAACTCGTACTAATACTCTAGATCCGAAACAGATCTGGCGGATGTTGAGGGTGTTTTGAGAAATGCATTCTGAGTACATCATAGGAGAAATCTTCAATTGGGTATAGTACCGGAGTAGCACTAAAGGTGCTATCACAACCTAAAATCTTCAGCAATCATGATCTCTCCCGAGTGCTTGCTTCCCTCGGGACAAATGGCGGGCCGACAATCCTGGTCCAGCAGGATCTTGGCATCAAGTAGATGGACGGTTTCTTGAAAGTACCGCTAGTGGATAAACACTGACAGGAAATGCATGTTTGTCTCGTGTAGCTGAGACAAGCTGAGCTTAGTCACCATAGTTTTAGAGTACAGTTGCACAAAGTTAACCGGTTTGTGTTCAACGAGCAGGGTTTGGCATGGGTTCAAGCATGTTGCCGAAAATACCACCGAAACATGGCAAGGGAGTTAGAAATAGGAGGCCAACCTACACCCTTAGGCCTTTCCAACAAACTGCAAATTAGGCAAGACTGAATGCAATACTGCAAAATCCCTCAAGCTGCAGTCTCTCTCCGTATAGGTCTCCCTCATGCAAAGGTGCCAATCAGCCATTCTTTGGTTACACTGCAATTCCCCTTAGTTCGATGATCAAGGTGAACAAATACTTTCACCTCTCGCGGACGGTGCAGAGTATACTTTGAGAGTCCTTGCTAGATTTCCCAAGCCTACGTCTCAAGCCAGACGAAAGGAGTCTTCACTAGCTTGTGCGTAAGAAACTGAATCCGCTGAAACGACTATCTCAGGTCCAGTCATAACTCTCTGATCAGCAGCCTGATTGAGGTCAAATGTCAAACACCCTATTGTCTTCTGGTGCATGAAGCAGGAATTGACGCGTGACAGTCTATTGAAAAGATGGATAACATCAATGCAGAAAGCAGCAAGCATTATACAACGTGCTTGGCGAGCACTTTTGAGGAGGAGAAGAGAGAAAGTTCCATCCGTAAAAGCACTCCCCAAAAATATGGAGGTACTCTGGAATCAATCAGAAAGTTTTACTTATTTTCCTGATGCAACTCAGTTGACCTGGTTAAACTTTCCTGCTTCCGAGTGATCAGCTAGTTAGCTACGTTCAATTGTACTCTTCTCAGAATGAATTTAGAAGGGTTGATATCAACTTATGAGAACATGCTGAGGAACTCCAAGCAAATTGTTTGTACCTTTTTACATCATCACCTGAACACGTCTCATTTACGGGTCTTGCAGTGAAATCTGAACTGTGCAATTTCCTTCTTTTCCAGAACTTCTATGAGCTGATCAAAACAAGGCCGAGTTGCAAGACTTTTCGTGCTCCTTCATTTGGTAAGACCAACTTGGGAATACTCCAACCTCGATCATGGAGTCTGCATCATGAGTAGAACATGCCTTACTGGTTCCATGTGTGATGCAAAAGCTTGTCTCGTGATGATGTTGGTTACTGTACTTTCACCACAGATAGTTTTGTGAGATCAATAAAGTACATTCAGGCAAGAACAGAGGGAGCCCGAGTTAGAGGACGTCTGAAATCCCGCCGACTGCAAGCGATCATTATGGAAATCAAGGTTTGCTGTCAAGTGCTTTCATTTCTGTTACGATCTTTCATTCTCGTGCTTCCTTCCTACATGAAAAGTTTTGTTGTAAGTACCTTAGAGACCACAAATTCGCAATCGAAGCCATGGAGCGGGACCATATAACGATCATCTGGAAATCAACTGTACCTTACCTTATCTATCACTGAGAGCGGGGCACTTGGCTCTATGTAACTGAAATCTCACACAGAGGCGACAAATGCAGGAAATCCGCATTCTTGTGTCCGAGATGTCCGAAGAGACAAACCGTGACGCGTCAGCTCCCTATCTCTACCCTCAACTCTGCAGTCAGTTACAGCAGAAGATTTTGCAGTTCCACACAGCACTGACTGGTATGAACTCTCTTCCTTTAAAGACTCAATTAGGGTACTTACAGGACATGGGTAGTAATACCTTTCATGATAGTAATGTAGAACAAGAACTGACGAAAAGAACGGAACCAGCCACTCGGGTCAGACCAACCAGATTCGTCAGGTTATATTCGATTGTTTACCATTGTCTTCTTCCCACTCTGGTCTCTGACTCACCCACCTACCTCAAATCCAAGCAAAACTTCCCGTCCACCAGCACTTCCGGGTATTAGCCCTTCCCACCATTTACCGTGGCCTGCACAACACGACTAAGCTCTGTGAGCAACAAACACAAGGAACATGTCACTCCCGAGCGAGACAGATCCTGTAGGAGCCTGCGCCAATGAAAGAACGCTTTATATGACGCGGTATCCCCTATTGCTGGAAGTTAAATTAGCTCGTAAAGCATACAACTTTTGAGTCTCTAGTTGTCAAGATGTATCTGGATTGCAACACTAAGCTGCCCTCGATATTACTCCTTGTCAAGGCCTGCTACACCTTCAAATACCGGCCAAAGAGGACAACCGTGTGTTGCGCGACACCCGCCGGACTTGATCCAAGACCTCAAAAAACACACCACTCTTTAGGAGCAACTTTTCCATTTTAAGGATTTGTAAGGTTAGGTCCTTTTTGCTGTCCTTTTGCTGAGATACTAACTCTTCCGATGCTCTGTAGGTCCACAGATACAAGCTAGGTTTCTACTGAGGAGGGGTCCAGCGACACCGCTGGTCCTGTATCCATCAAAATCCCCAGCAGCGAATGCGCTTGATGTGGCGGCCAGTCATAAAATCGGAGAGCAGCACCATCCCAGGATGTTCCCCGAGTCGAAACCTCTGCAGACTCGACATGTCACTTCGAGAAGACAAGGATCAAAGGGCAAACTTCGCCCGTCCGCCATTAAGTCCGAAGTTTCTCTGACAGATCCACCCGAAAGTACAAAGCTGCTCCCTTGGTACTTCTTAGCTCAGAGATCTCCGTCAAAACCCATCACTGGACGATCGTCCCCAACTGAATTCACAAGCACGTCCTACGAAACACATATCATTAAGAAAGAGCCGCAGGAAGCAGTTCTGGACTCGTCCTCTTCCCAGATAGTAAACAAGCGAATGTTACCGTATGAACGAGTTCTCCATAAAACAGACGCTGCGGAGTCCAGTACAAACGAGATTTATGAAGAACAGCCGGTAACATTGATGCAACGGAGGAAAACGAGTGACTTGTCATTTGATGATATACCAATAGGGACTGCCAATGCAGGCATGTTCAGTGTGGACACTGGGCCAACTGTAGAACTAGTCGACAAACCGAAACGTCCATTTCTGAAGCGCAAGTCCATAGTGATGGCTCCTCAGAAGCTTGACTGGTCGAAGGTTAGTACGGAAATGATTACTGCTAGTTGCTTGACTTGGGATCTTTGGCTCATTTCACTTTGCACCATGGTTTCATCTGTGATAGTCGTACACTGTTCGGGGAACAACTTCCCAGATCTGTTTGACTATCAGATCCAGCACCTAAAACTTCCTACTCTTTTGATTTTTGCGAACAGTCAACGGTAGAAACTCTGTACTTGCATATCTAGACATTAGGTCTCGTCATGCCGGTTCTTCCTAGGATTTGTGATGAACCTTTCTTTGTTGTTAGATCGCGATTCTCACAGTCATCTGTACCTCACTAAGCAGGTCAAACCGGTGGTGAGCTCACGCTTGGAGCCTGAATTGAAGACCAAGCTGTCCTACTGTAAGCACACCAAAGCGGTGGATCGACCGGCAGCAACCTCGATTCCAAGACGGAAAAAGGTGCTCTACACGTATCTCTTCTGTTACCACCATCATCCACTAGTTCTCCCCCAACGTAGAAGTAATCCTACTGCTCCGAAATCTAACGAACAACTGCAGTGGAGTTATCTTGTGGTCAACCAATCACTGGAGTGCTAGAACGCTATCGAATTTAATATCAAGGATAGAAGTTAAATCCTTTCTTGTCACTAAATTAGCACTCATCTACAGCGCGAAGGTGCAAAAAGACCAAAAGCTAATGCCAGTCATTAAACCGGTAAACAGCATTATGCGGAGAAGTCAGTCTACTCATTGTGGTTAGAAATCTTGCTGCTAATCTCATAAACTTTGCACATGCAGGAAAACTACAGCCAGGTCAAAAGTCGACTTTTTAATTATGAGGAGAATCTAAGCCCGAGTTCCTCGAAGGGAAATACGTCTAGGGTTCGTTACAGCGAGCAAGATGATGTTGAAACATCCCCACGGTCTCGAGGAGGATCGTTTGTTGAGGGAACATCTGAATCTGGTGAAAGTTCTCGTCCCGCAGATTACAGAAGGCCAGCGAGTCCTGACTTATTGCGGTTAAAAGGCCAAGTGCAAGCTGATACCGAGGCAGAACTTGCTTACAGGCGCGTCCAAGCTTCTATTTTGGAGCCTCAAGTCGAAGATACCTATAGCTCTCGTTTTGACTCCGTACGATACCTACATAAGCTTGAAAATTCCGAGCAGGCAGCCAAGGATTCCTCGAGGCAATCAGCTCAACCTAGAACCCAAAGAATTAGATTGCGTCTCATACCGGGATCGGAGGAAAATGAACCGGGAAAGGTGCTTGTACAGAAAGTAGAAAATCAGGAAGAGGAGATACCAGATCTGTGGCACGATCAGCGAATCGCGATGAGAAACCGGAGGCGGCAGAGTCACTCTCACAGGTACGCCAGTTACCGAGAATCGTCGCAAGTCGATGCGCACCCATCAAGCAAACCGGATGAGTCCGGAAGACATGGCTCGCCGCCAGACAGAAGAACACTAAAAGCGTTCGCTTCAAGCAAGGTAAAGAATAGTGAAGCTCATGATTTGCAATCTCCGTGCATATATCTGCACTCACTCCGGATCGACACACCTTGAAGGCCATATTTCCTCATCAAATTTTGAAGGAACGCACTTCACGTAACCAGAACTTAACTAACGGATTGGCAGGTGTTGCTCCACCATAGAGAAAAAGGAGTAGAAGCATCGGAGTACTTTTTCCATGAAAACCCAATGTGTTGCACAGCTTTGCAATTAATTCGTTGAAATAAGCGAGGACAGAATTTCATCAACTTTAAAATTGAAAATCGTTTCGTCTTGTGAGCCCTGAGACCTGCTCGAACACGAGTACTTTCGCTCTCATCCGCCAGAACTTATAGTCACGCCGTCACCATATGTCGAATTTGCGCAGATGGGCCTAGCTTCGAAGGAGTTGGAAGAGATGTTTGAGAGAGTAATTGCAGCAAAATGCGGTCCCACTTCAGATCTTTACAAATCTCAGCTGGGAGGTAAAGTTTCAGAAAACGTTGGACCTTTAGATTCCGGGTTCATCTTCTGAATCTGTAGACATGGCATCACTAACACTTCGCGGAGCAGTAAGTTAACTAACGCTGACTTCAGTTAGTAGGACAAACCTTTCATGATTCGTTTCGTAGTCGGGACGATTGTGGTGCAAGGGAGTGATTCTTCATCTGATTTGAAAGATGTAGAAGGCACGTTCGAAAACACAAAAACCACTTTCAGGTGTACAAATCGGGTCTTTTTAAATTTCAAACTTTTGAAGACGAAACACCGAGCTTCGTGCTGTAAAATATTTCTGAAGTGTCAATAAAATATTTTTGCAATTAAAATCTAAACACAATTCAATATTCACTATTTGAATGAGGACGGTTTTCAAATAACCACCCCTAGACTACAATTCATACCCTCACAGCCCCGTCATAGTTCAGGTGAAGGATATTGCTCGCGTTTCAGTTTTCCATTATCAGCATAACACTATTTCTCCGTGGAAAAGGGGTCATTAACGGTGGATTGGTGTCTTCTCAGGGAGAAACATCACTCTGAGCGACCTTCTTGAACAGACTCAGGTCGGGCCCTGCTTGTCATGCCGCACCCGCTTCCGTGTCCATTTCACACAATCCTCTGCTTTCAGAATGTTAATCTAGAGGGAATAAATGCAGGATATAAGCGGCTCAGCTTTGAATTCACCTATTGCTTAATGCAGAGGTGAAGAGAACGCAGACGCAGAAGTTCCCGTGGATGGACTGGCAGAGGTGAAGAGCGAGATAGCAAGAATTCACCCTGACCACGGTCTTGATCCCTCAAGAACTATCAAAGGGCTGAACATCAGCCAGCTCCGCGCAAACTCGAGACTGTTGATGGAAGAGGTGAACGTCAAGCCAGTGTCCATTTCCTACGCTGTAATTTAGCCAGTGATTTGTCCGTAACTGATGCATGCTAGAAAAGTTGTGCGAGCCGTGAACAAATTACAAACTGAACCTCTAGAATTCGAAATCACACTTGAAGCCGACAAGACACAAGCTTTAACTTGTGTCTGCAGATCCCACGACATTTAAAGTTTAAACTCGAAATCATGCTCTTGATGGCAAATAGCTTCAAGTTCTAGTTGCAGGGGACGTAGTTATCACTTTTGCAAGTGCTGGTATGATCTAACTTGATGACGCAAACTTGTATGGACCCATAAAAGGCATCACTTAAGGAGGTGTTTAGTTTCCCCTTGTTAAACCTACACCCTATTCTGCATAGAGTACTGAACCATCTACATTATTCACCATCAATGAGCTGCTACTTAGTCTACTCCGAATGAATAGGACTACTCTGATTCTAAGTTTAATGGCTCCTAAACTACATCCTTGGACTTGCAGTAACGTATAAGATTTAGCTCAGAAGAAAGCAAGATGTGAGTGGTTGTACACGTTCTTGTTGCGCAGGACTATCTCCGATTTTGACCTAAAGCCCCCTCTGGGTATAGCCCTTTCTGTTGATGGATCCAGAACGGCTCTGCACGACAGCCGGGCATACGAAGCTCGAAACATTCGACTTCCACTCGTATTCAGAACTTTATCTGATATTTTGTCCAGTATATGCTGGATGCGGTGCGAAGATTTGTCCTCACAAGTCTCTACGCTGGATTTGCTGTGAAGCTTTGGTAGTGTACGTGAATTGGAGGAGATACTGTTTCAACCTAAGAAAATTACTTTACAGAGAAGGATTCTCAGAGCTCCAAAGGTTGGCCAACTTTTTCTTTCAAAAGATACAAACTTTGAGCACTTCACAGGTTGTAAGCTTTTATGCGGTGCTTGTGTTTGTCATACAAAAAATTTGCCACGTACATGCAGTGTGCTGGATCGTTGATGTACTTGCTCTGAGAGAGAAAGAAGTTGCCATATTCTCCGTTCTTCCGTTTCTGTCCTGTTTCAATGATGTCAACAGGTCCCGTACATCCACTGCAAGCAAAGTTGACGTGAAAGATGTTCCCCATCCTGGCCGGAGGATCGGGAGGATGTTACGACTCGGCGTTCTGTCACTGCATTCGGTGTTGGGAATTTCATCACCCCGAAAGTGGCGTAAGCGCATTGATTGATATCACTTCTGGGACGGGTTATCAACGGGCTCATACGGCGGAATAAGCACCGACTGGCGTCCCTGATATTCCTTTGCAGAGTTCGAATACCATACCTTCCCAGCGCTACGGTAGTCTTCCCACGAAAATCAATCATCAAGACGTTTGCCAACCCATGAAATTCAGCGTCCTCTAGAAACACGATCTATATCTGCACGGCTGCCACGCCACTTGGCGGTGATTGTCAGTCCCAACTTTTGACAGGAGCGCACTAGGAGACTAGTGGCCTCTGAGAACACTTCCTCCTTTTATGGGCCTGCATCATCGACCGGGCGAACATTTTGTCTCACAGAAAGCGGATGATGATGATGATGAGTTTCACATGCTGTTTTAAGTGAGTACTGGACTTTTTGGCAGAGCTCTGCTTTGCTTTGGTATGTCCAAATATTCTCCGATATTATATAGCAGTCACTCCTACAAGATGCTGCAGTACGTCAGCGAAATTGCAGCTCTACTCGATCTCTCTCTTGTCGACTGTCTTCTATTCACTTATTGCCCTGCTGAAGAGCTCCTGGTGGACTCAGTTCAGTAGTCCTCGAGGACCCCGTGGATCGCAGAAGGAATGAACTTTACTCCGGAACGGCCGGAGCTCTTGAATAACCTCCAAACAGTGGGTTCTGGTTAAGAATTCCCCCACAAGACAGGCACTTGGAACCTAGATTTCAGTTGTGGAGGATGAAGCGCAATCGTAGTGTGAGTATGAATGTGTGTATGCGAGAAATTCCATTCTATTCTGTTCCATGTCGACACGACCTCCTTCTCCAAGCCACCATGGGAACAAGAAGGAAAGAAAGATTTCTTCTGGACCTTGTCCTTACAAATGATTGGTTGACGATTCCTTCGTACTAAAGCTCGAGTGCGCTTGAGTTCGAATGAAGGTAGGAGCTCAGTACCCAGAGAGATCGATGCCACTCATGCTCTTGTGATTCTCTGTCCAAGCATAATTGACTGATGTCATGACACCGTACTGCAGGAACCAGTAGAACTAGTAGATCCAGTCTCCAACTTCAGCCATCACTCTGCACATGGCCTTAACGCCATGTCCGGCAAAGACGTCAAGCCTTTGCTGCCTGCCTGCCGGCCTACGCAGCCTTAATATCCCCCCACCCGGACCACCGTTCATTGGCATTGGGTTTCCGTATATATTACATATCACTGCACAAAACCCAACCTCCGTATACCTTGTGCCGAGTGTCCAATCACTGGCAATCGATGACTGTCAGCTGCTGGTTCAGGTACAGTAGAAAATAGTTTGAAGGTCAGCACACGCGACAAAAAGGAAAAGAACCGAACCGAGCGAAACGGAACGGAACAACATCGACCTCTCTTTGTAAGGATCAGACTTCTTCCCTCTCCTCTGATGTTCTGAGTGAGACCGTTAAGTTTCCGACACATTATTCTCTGATTCGGTTCTCGTGAAGGCTGTTTTGCTTTGATGTTGGGCGCGAGTCTTCCTGGACAGTCCATACATTCTTCTCTGGGATATCCTCCTCTCCTTTTCTTACTTCCGTGCTCAGAATCAGGTGAAGAAAAAATAACAACCTTCAAAGATTGAACAAGAGAGAGAGAGAGACATCGACCAAACAAGCTAAAGTGGTGAAACAATGACAGAAAAGTCTAACCAAGAACCGTTTGATATTCACCTATCAACTGACTGTGTGTCACCTCTGCTGCTGTCACGCTCCTATGGATGTAATCAGCAGGCAAGAAGTGCGCAAATGGTGGAATTCTTATTCCAATGCTCTTGGAATTCCGGTGTAGAGAAAGCAGAAGATTCTCTAATTCTCCCTCGCAGCTTATCATCCTTCAAAGCAGGGGTAGGAAGGTCACAGCCCTGTTGACTAGGAAGATACTGGTCCTCTAAAACATGCCACGTTACAGTATCTTTCTATTTTCTCCATGTTGTTGCGCTCGTTTTTGCACTGTTAAGTTTTGACTCAAGGGAAGGGAGAGGAGGCTCCCATCTCTTCTTCCAGCATCATCGTAGCCATCAGCCGCCCATTCCCCTCGATGAACCCCGCAGCTGTGAATCTCTCTATCCTCTCCATTTGCTTCTCTGTTCCAAAGAGCTATTCCTATCCTTTTTCACTTTGCATTTTTGCTGCTGCGGTATGTCCTCACCAACTTCCTTGGAGTGAAATAAGTTCCAAGTTTCTCCAGCAGGCAGCCCATATCGGACCTAGCTGCTTATTACCATATTTCTGTCAATGGGATCGGGCGGTACTGTCACTCCTCTTTATCTTTCATCCTCACCCTGAATCTCAAAATCATTTCATCATCCCTCGCTTTCATCCTTTCATATTCGCCTTTCCATCCGCACACTGCAAAGACACAGACTGATGTCATGACTACAAAAGGAGTAGTACTTTTCTCCATGCAGACGAAATTCCGATTCTAGTGTTCCACGAGCTTCATTATGCTCTTTTTTGTCATTTCCTGTTTCTGTCAGCTGCTGTCTCTCGGTGCATTCCTGTTTGTTCTATGGAAGAGTCAATGTCCTATTGTGTGGTCAATGTTCTCAAAGGGTCTCCCATCCCAACTTGATTTAGGAGGGTTCAAGTCCTGCAGAATGGACACAGAAGAGAGAGAGAGAGAGAGAGAGAGAGAGAGAGAGAGAGAGAGAGAGAGGAGTAGAGTAGAGTAGAGTAGAGTAGGGATGGTTTCCCCAGATAGCGTGGTGGTGTGTTCAAACTGTGAGCAGCTCAGTTGTAGTAGTCCCTTCCTTCTTCTCACTCGAGTCAGGAAGCACCTGTAAGTCCATCACGTGAGGGTCATCTTTTGTTGGAGATCAGGAAACGTTGATTGAGTACGTAAAGACATAGTTAGATGATATGTGGATGTGCTGTTATCAGCTGCACACCCAATCCCACAGTCAGAGTGAGGTCGTCTTGTGGGGTAGGTCCAGAAAGCTCTCACGTATCTTGTCCACTCAAATTGCTTGCTTGCTTCTTCTCCTTCCTTTGCTCACTTGCTTGAGCAGCAATTCTGGTGCCCATGGCCAAGAGGGACTTGTCCGTCAAGGCAGTTGAAGGAACAAACCTCTTTTGTCCGGTACGTAAATTGACACAGCAGGCACCCACATTCTGGACGGGCAGAATTCTGAAGCAACTCTCCGCTCTCCCCCGACAGATCTCGAGATTCATCTTTGCTCGCTCCCTCCTCTCCATGCGAACTCCACTGCTTTGCATGGCGAACAGAGTGACACTACCGCAAACACCTCTCTCTGACCTCGCCGACACTTGGCGAGTGTCAGCAACGTCAACATTGACAAATGCTAATCTTCAATTAACCTTTCTGTTCCTTATCTCAACAATCCCGAGCGAGCAGCCTTTGACTCCACGCGTCTTTGTCGAGGGTAGTTGCCAACTCTTCTCCGTCACGAACTCTTTTCACAAAGGCAGAACCCAAAGCCCATCTCAGAATATGCTCTCTACTGTGAATGTCATTTGGTACCTCTCGAGTTTTAGAACAGAAGTGAGTCGCCATCTAGCATACGATTGTAACCGATCCTACATCGTCATTATCGTGAATCATTGTTAGCATCCAGCGGATGATACGTCTAACATGAAAGAAAACATGGTGAGAGTGTTTGAACCTCCTTGATTGCTACATCTTTGGATCAGTTCAGGTCCATCAATGAAAAGTAGCATGATAGCTGATGAAGAAGAAGAGACTACCCTAGTTTTGAACAACGGAACTAATACCTAATATGATTTCAGGTCATACTCTAGAACTGAAATCTTGGCCTGGGGGTCGCTTAGGCTTGAAATCTCGAGAAAACATGATAAGAGGTATACGAATGTAGTTGCAGCTGTAATGTCATATTCCCAAACTTATGCTGGCTCTACCTTCATGGTAGGCCCCATCTAATACACTAATACTCCACTCATATTCCTTCGTCATACTCGAGGAGCATTATATAAACGTTGGACCCATAAATCAAGTGGTTTTCCTAACATGTACATGTGCCATATTACTTCTTTTTAAAACTATACCTTGAATTAAGTTAAAGCCTAAGTTAAATTCTAATTTCAGCTGATCAAGTTGATCCTTAATAATCGAATTAGACCTCTAAACTTAATCCTAAAATCTACTTTAAATTCTGTTTATAGTAGATTTTAATAAAAACTGCTACTACTTTTTAGTCTAACCTCTAGTTCTGCAGACTTTAGCTTCTCCCCAAATCAGACTCTCATAGTATCAACATACCTTGATTAGAGTATGACCATACAAGAGGACCTGCTTATATCAAGAGGACTAAAGAAATGATGGCTATAGTCTTCTCTCTCAAACATGGCTCTACCTTACTCCTCAAAGTTTGTACATGATTCCAATGTCCTAAGAAAAACTTCAGAGAAAATGTTAAAGCTCAAGATCAATATTAGCACTAAGAAGTGGTCAATGTTGTTAACGTAATGTATGGTTTGGCCATCAAACTGAACCAATGAAATTTATTTGATTTTATTACAGTAACACTCACCACTTATTGACTCTAGAATCACCCACTTGCAGGATGTTTTATATGATTTGTAGTTACGAGGGGTTTGCTTTCAAACTCATTCACATCACTAACATCATTTGCATATTATTCAACTACTGCCATGATTTAATTTAACATGATGTGGTTTTACAGTTCGACTATCATATATTCTAAGTAAGGGCATACTTCACAAACCCCGACAAGAAGAGAAAAACAGGAGCTACTTTAGCCATTACTACAATTAAAGTCAGAGCACGTTTATCATATGAGAAGAAACCTCCAATATCTGTCATAGTACTTATACCCCAACTTTGACATGAAATGATACTGCAGAAGATAATATCAAAATAATAAGAAGGTCAAATCCACCAACAGCAAAGCATAAGTTTATTATGATCAGTATAATGAACACTATAAGTCACAGGCTTAATATTATATTTTCACCACCATAATTCATGAGCCAATACTCACAAGCTTCTATAATGTTCATTATACTCGACCATAAAATATAATAATGTTCATTGTTCTCATGATCACCACTTGCCAATACTCTCATGAGTTGTGTAGACCAAGTCTGCAGCAACAGAAGAGTTTGGAGTCAGAAGATATATTCACTTAAAGGTGATAAACTGATCATAACAGCAATTTTGTCTTGACAGGAAAAAGTGGATTTTATATAATAGCTTTTCGGTCAGTTTTGAAAAGGTGCAACTATTAAACTGTTTTTATCGTCATAGCTCTTGAAATCGTCCTCCTATACTTTTGGTCCCTTTTTGAGTCCCTACTTTCTTCCCGCACAAGCAAATGACCATATCTTCGCACCTGGTCCCAGAAATATTTAATATATAATAATACATAAATGATAAATTTTTAAATATGAATATCGAATAATATAAACCATTTTCTCACTTCACGGAAAGGTGTCCACATATCCTCTCTCTATATCTTCTTCTTCACGTCAAGGAGGAGATTCTGAAGAGACTGTGAAATATTTTAATTAGTTTTGTTCCTTCTGCTTCTCCATCTTAATATGTACAAAACAATGCCATGTCATGTTTCTCTAGTAGAAGAGAAAAACAATCGAACGAAGCTAACTTTATTCTGGAATCTGGTTGATTAAAGTAAGTGTAGAATATGCTAAAATCAAACCAAGAAAACAGAAAAGAAGAAAAGATGTTTGGACAAAAGAAGAAAATAAGTCAGCTGGCAAAACAAGAAAAAGAAGAAATGAGACGAAGATTATAAAGCAACCACAAACAGTGATTCAATCAAATATTGATTGTCGGTGCTAGAGACTTGGTTCCCATCGATGAGTAAAATCATTAATGTGTAGTATAAGCCTCGAGAGGGAGTAGTCTTAAATCATTCCCCGAGGTGGAACCAAAAGAGTAGAATCTATAGGATTGAGAAGCCACGACTACTACCGTGGCTTCTATAGCACAAAGAATAAAGAAAAATATCAAATCTGGACTGTTTTCCAAGAAGATTGAACGGTTCAACTGCATTTCTTGAAATAATATTTAAAAATAATTATATACCAAATTAATATAGAAATATCATGATTTATGACGCAATCTTCATTTTCAAATATCTTGCTTGATAATCCACTATGGAGAATGATATTTCACACATAAAACAAGGAAAATAAAATACAAAAGGAAAGTGACTTTATACTTCTAAAATCCTTTACGTAAAACTAAAGTAAATACATTTGAACAGATCTATTTGTAGCCATCATCGACATGAAATAATGTCATATGTGATTGAAAGCAAACAGTTCTCTCTCATTCATTGCCCCATGATCATAAGATAGATAGGCTCTTGATGGAAGAAGAAAATGGTAGCCTTTTGGAAGTCAATCCTATTTTCCCAATCAAAGATAATAATACTTATTCAATTCCTCATTCTCGTCTCTAGTAACGTAGCCCATATATAATATATATTCTCCCTCCCTTCTTGGAAAAGCCTACCTTTTGCTAAAAAGTAAGAATGATAAGTAAGAAAAGTATGTACCTTTTTCTCACTAGAGCTCGTTGCTTGTCGTATTCTGATGATGCTCTTGCTCTCCAACAGTCTAACTATCTCTCTTCCATTCCATCGATCTGCCATTCAATATATATTCATCCTTTAGAGGTTTAGAGTGTGCACTAATAGAGATATATTAAGCTCAATTTATTACCTAACCCTTCTTGACAGAAGGGTTAGGTACTCACTTATGTGTAAGAAAATAAATTTTAAATAAATAAAAATAAATTTTGCTCTTTAACAAGCTGCAGCATTTGTAGTCTTGGAGGGAAGTCAGTCTATGCTCTATTTATGGATTATGTCTGGACCTTCTCATAACTCCAAGTCTAACTATCATTTGAGAATTATTGATATTAAGTTTAAATTTTCGTAGAGTTTATTTTCTGCATAACAGTTTTACCTTTTTTGGTGACAAAAAACGTGTAAAATTTCCCCAAATGTGGTTGAGCATGTTTATTCACTTTTTTCAACTATAGAATTTTTAATGTATCACAAGACACTTCTTGGTGGATAAGTCTAGTGATGAGTAATTTAAAGGGTTTAGTCCTAAATTAAACTAAACTTTAAAAAAGCCTTTAATTCCTACATGCCACAAATCCTCTTCCAGCTCTTTCAGTTCGAGTGCATCTCTGCTTGCCTTTCATACACTTGTATTTTTTTGAATTTTTAAATCATACAATTTTTTTCTTGTCTTTTTTCTCCTTCCTTCGTGCTCTTCTAGCATCTTCTAGGAAGTAGTGAGACTTATTTTCTTTTATAGTCTTTTTTTTTAATGGGCACACTCCCATAGGAAATGAACTCTCCTATTCTGAACGATGTGCTCTTCATTGGACTCTTTCATTTGTGTATCAAAGTATCCCTTCAACTCAAACCGTACTTGTATGTAATTATTGCGTTTAATTAATAATTAAATGATCCAGAAAATGCAAATCTTGGCTAGTATATTATAAACTGCAGAAAATATTCAATTTTCCTAGTACTTTGTGCTTTACAAGAACAACATATTTCTCTCAGAATTCATATTTGTTTGATTTATTAGAGTAAAATATGCATAAATTTATTTAATCGATCGCACACGTATTGCACGATAATGAATGCCACTACGGTATCTATGTAAACCGAATCATTTCGAATCAAATCACCTTTCGCACTATTTGGAATCCTACCATTTTTTGGAACTAATTTTCTTCAGCGATTAACATAATAAAATAGTAATAAATCTGGTTCAGTACAAACTAAAATGTAGAAGAGGATATTCACCCCATGTACACTTAGAAATGTACATGGGGTATAATTTATATTCTAACCCTCCCGGCGGAGGGTTAGAATATAAATTAATGTCCTCATAACGTATATAAGTTATTTTTCATTTCTCGTATAGTTTTCCGCGAGGAGGCCTGGGATCTCTAGCACGGGACAAAAACGACACAGTTTGAGAAGCAGTGTTTTGGTCTTATTCTTCCCAGCAGCGCATCAGCCCTGACTCCACTTATGGTTTATATCCGGAAGAGTTGGTTACTCCGAGACTAGTTAACATATATCACTTATGAATTAATTTAATTTTTTTAATATTTACACATTTTATGATAAGAAAAAACGAAATTCACTGTACAAGTCCGTGGGGAAGGATATTTACCTAACCAAGAAAACACTTGAATCAAAATCAGATTAGCTACAGCTTCCTCTAACATTCTGTCTGGTTCGGAACCATTTTGAACATGGGAGCCGAATCGAGCTGAAACGGAACGGTGTAAACCAGACCCATTTAGAATCTTAACCGTTAACTAAACTTTAGAAGCGAATTACAATCGAACCTTCAAACTTAAAAACCAAACCATTTCACAACCGAACTGAAACCGAACTGAAAAATGCGGTTCGGTTCATGGTTCCGGTTCATACATGGATGGATATAAAGTGAAGTTATTGTTCTTCTTGCTATCTCGTTGGTGCTTCCGTTAGAAATCGAGGTGACAGAGTGAGACACCGGGAGGGAGTTCATGGATGGCGGTGAATCTCTGACGAGTCTCGTTGTCTTCGTGCGATCATTTTATGATTCTTCCTCCTCTTTTTATTACTAGCACGGTCTTTCGATAGAGGAGGTTACAGTCATCAGTTCTGCTGCAGGACCTCTCACACGTAGGCAGACATCATTGCTGATATCATGTGAAGGGGTGGGTTTATTATCTATGGAGAAGATTGCTCATGCAGCCTTTTGGGTAGTTGGGCCTTCTCAGCACCTTGGCTCTGTTGTTGTTTCCTCGTGCGAGATAGACTTATTCTGAAGAGCTATGTGATAGAGATGGAGGATGGTTCTTAACCACTACAGATGTTTCTTCGTGAGACACGAGAGAGTTTGACTCTTGAGGCACGTGAGACACATCCTCGATTTGGTATCTTAGCTACTGATGGATCTCGTGGACTGCAGACGAGACACCACTTTCGGCAAGTTCTTCATGCACTCTTAGTGATATTTTCATCTCACGAGACACTAGAGCTCGACTCCACTCTTGTTTGGACAAGGACGCAGACTCTTGACTCATAGCTCGATCTTGCATTAGAGCGTCTGACTAGCACCAACTATCTTCTCTACAACGATGAGATTCCGCCTAGGCTTGGTCCAGCTTGTTGTTTTGGCATTATTCACATACGAGTGCGATGTCTCGTTTGACACCTCGAGTCGACACCTTGCTCGCTGTCCTCATGATGGAGAGCGGATAGCTATTCAGTGATGTCATCAAGGACGTTGTGTCTTTATAGCTCGGGAGAGCAGTTACATGACATGGAGAAAGGGTTGGTATGTCTTTCAGACGGGAGGATCAATGAGAGCTGACCTGTACATGATGAGAGAGGATCAGATCTCAATGACAGATGTGGTTGTCACGGATCTGACACGAGATTCGATGGGGACACAAGTTGATCATCCATCTCTCAGGATGAGTTGGCGGTAAGAGCGAAGATGACCAACTATAGAGATATGTAAGAGAGACATCGCTTCATCCTCTAGTCTTGGAGATATATGGATCGACAGTCTTGGAGTTCAACATTTTTATTCGAGATTGTGTCAAAGTCTATCATGAGAGACGTCAAGCGTATCACTTTCATTTCTTTTTGCACTACGTTTCTTAGACAGCGAGTTTTCAATGCTCTGCAGAGAGCTAGAGCATACGTTGACCACACGAGAGTAATTTCAATATGCGATGCTACTTCATGTGCATCTATTGTATGCAAGAAATTTGATTCATCGGTGTGTGATATTTTAAAAACAATAAATGACCTTAGAGCCTCTAATAACGAGATTTAACCTTGATGTTCTTTTTCTCTTCGGGGCGCTGGTTGCTTGACCCTTCGGGTCCCTCTTTCCCTTGTTATGCTTGATGGGGTCTTTCCATCCGTTTGCTATTCATTGCGTCGAGTGTGTCCTCTAAAGTGAAGCCGCTTTCCTTCCTAGGCTACAGGAGAACATCTTTTTTCCGCTGCCCGCCCGCAGTTTCCACTTCCACCGAAGAGTGAAATATTTGAGAGGTATGTGTTGAAATAGTTTGGTCTTTTCTTTTGTCTGTACTTTCCGAACATTCACCTGGTCGGTCGGTCGTTCGGTCCGGTCCCTGACCTTTGAACATATCCTCCTTCCTTCCAGCGCAACGTTCTCAGCGTACACGAAGAAGGCTCTGGAGACTGGAGACTGGACTCTGGGCTGTCATCTCATGACTCACACAAAATCCAAACCTGAGTCAAAACGAAGGATGGAGCTCCACTTTTTGAATAATTTCCGCATTTGCCACTTGGCACTCAGCATGAGCTTTCTTTCGTCTATCTTTTTCTTTTCTTCTTTTGCTCTTCTTCTGTTTCTCAAACCTCCAGAGAGGGAGAGCATGAGAAGGAAAGCAAATAGAAATATGTTCATAGATGAATGGATGTTATTTTCTATTTATGTTAAGAGAGGTGGTACATCCGTGACTCTAGTCAATAGAAGTTGAAGTTAGAGTTTTTATTTTTATAATTTTTATAGTTTACTAATATAATTAATAAAGAGTTTCATTTGAATATGATAAAATGAAACTCTCGATTCGTTAAGATCACGTCGTACTCGTGAGATGAAGCTCGACTTATTTTCGTGGATGAAGTACTCAAATTGCTATGAAAGTTTCCTGGTGGATTTTGGAACTCAACATACAGAGGAAAGAATATCTGGACGATTATCTGAGTTATGTCTTTCGGTAAATAAACAAATAGCCTCACTTGCAATGGGGATGCAGGGCTATGTGTTAGCGATTTTTTTTGGAATTTTTACTTCTTCTTTTTTCAGTTTTCACAACAACTCCTTCTAGCTGTTCTGACTGTTACTTCTTTTCACTTTTTGATTTTCACTACGATTCCATCCGTCCGTTTCACTACACGACAAATATTTTCTCTTCTTCTTTGATTTTCACAGCCAATAATCGACGAACTAAACACTCTTACTCACGCTTCGGTTATCTCAGCAAAGGATCTTTAACAAGTATTCTGCAATGACACCCTCTAGTGTTTCCAGGGTTCTTTTCTCTCCTCTCTTGGTTTGGTGATCTTGGTCTTGTATCTCACAACGAGAGTTTTCTTCACTTGGTTTGTTATGTTACTTTCTCTTTCGATGGATTGCTAGATGAGGCCAATTTGAACGAGTCTTAGTTCCATCTGCTGCACTTGATGATCGATCACCAACACGAAGACACTCGATTCGGACAGCGACGATTGATTCCAAGATTCCGGGCAGCGTGTTCCTCAAAGGGCTGCCTGGTAATCGTAAGTGAAATGTCACGATAGAGAACAGAAACTTGTCTGCATGGACTAGTACAAACTAGCCTCGAGTTCAAGATAAGTCCAGCACTCCTTAACTGATTTTTCCAGTAATCCTTCTAACTGTTTACTAAATATTTTACTCTCTATAAAGAAAACAAGAAGATTTGTGAAAATATTCTGCTTTTGATATTTAGAAAAAAAAATTTGTTAATGTATGTCTCTAATTGTTATAGGGATGCTAGTCAGCATATTCTTGAGATAGATAAAGACATGATAAATATACATACAATATTTGTAAAATTTCTAGCAAAGATGGAATTCTACAATAAAAAGAGTTCTTTTAAAGATGTGTTTTTGGGGAAAAAAGCTCTATTTCTCCTTAATTGTTACTGTTTCTCATACACTCCCCATCGCTAATCATTAGGGAGTGACCATTCTCTCGGGGATTGTATTGCTATATGGAATCAATTTTTTATAGTTTAATCTTTAAAACGGTGTGCAAAAATGAAAAGAAAGGTAAGATTGCAGAGAGAGAAAATAGAGAGAGGGAGGGAGAAAGAAAAAAAGAGATTCAATTTGTTCGCACTGATGAACAAGATATCTAATGGTGAGTTAAGGTTCTAATTAATTAACTATACGTAATAACTCTAATTATTCTAGTTGATATCAGTAGTAGATCTACTAAAACTTAGGACTATATCAACCGTTTTAATATTTTGATTTTATATCTATATAAAGAAAGAGAACTCAAGTTCAATGTGAAGTGTAATAGTTTGATCTGTTGTTAGATCGACAAGTGTATGAGATGATTGTTTGTTGCACGTAATGCTTGATGGGAAGTGTAGTGACTTAGAGAGATTAAAATTAATACTCTCTTTTATCATACCCAAGTCGGTAGAATAGATCAGTTCTAGTTTACAAACGTTACAAATGGGGTAGATAAACTGTTATCTTAAGAAAATGCTCCCTCTAGATATTAACAAGTTCTTTGCAACTGGACACGATAATTTAGAAGACTTTTGGTTCAAGCTTGTTATTACATTTATATCTATTTGATCTTCATATTACTTTTAGGGTTTAGGGTTAAACCCTAAACCCTAAACCATATTACTTTGATGTGGGTGGTAATTCATATCTTATCACGTTGATGGATCTTTTGTACATGGTCTTACATACTACTACAGTAACTCTTCTAATTGACCTAATAAAAGTTTTTAATAAGTTCCAGTTCTTCCAACATTTCTAAAAGATTTCAAGTTGGACCATCTTGCTTAAATGGTGCAACCTTAGAAGTTAGAACTTCAGAGGAAGAGCACACGTTGCAATAATTATGGAATTACTTGCTGAAGTGGAACAATTTCAACCCAAAGTTTATTGCTCTTTCCATGTGAGGTTCAATAACAATAATTGGAGTGCATGAATGGTAAATGTCACAAAAACTGTCTATAAATTCATTAAACAATATTAGCGCAATCAAAATCATATAAAAATCAGTGCAATAAACTCATTTATAAAGAATTATGCTTTTCACTGAGGGCCAGATAATATAAATAAATAAATTGAGGTCCAGATAAAACACGCAAATCGCCAAATTTTTCCATGAGCTTCCACATTTTCAAAATTTGAGACATGAAGTTCTCGATCTATAGAGATCGACTCTCCATGCAAAGTATTGTAAGTGGCATCTAGTCTATCATGATGGAATATATGTCCAAATATTGTATTTGAAATCGAGACTCTAACCTACTAAACTTTATTATGTTCTCGAACATGTTCACTATTGTGATCATAATAATCGGTCCATTTATTCTGATTTTCTCTAGTCAATAGAGTGCGAAGCATGAAATATCGTTGAAACCTTGCATGTTTTCTTCTCACGCTTCTATTTGAGCTTTTCTATTCTTCCTCATAATTATTTCGTTTTTCATTTCCTTGATCATTTTTGTTCTTATATGCGAGTCATCGGAATTTCTGTTAAGCAATAATGAAGACATAGTCACTTACGACAAAATAATACAAGTAAGACAATCATAAACCTGATCATTAAATTAGATGCAGTTTAATTTCATTTCTATTTTTTGAATTTTAGTATCGTACTTTTTACTGTTGATATATAATATCTCATTAATTAGTTTTGCATGGCTTGTTATTGCAAGTGCTCATGCTCTTTCCCTCTCAACTTTTCAGCATCTCATTCACTATTTGAAACTACCATTCACTATTTGATCACGGTTGTAATAAGTAAGATAATCAAGATTGGTCAATCATTTTCTCACATAATTCTTTATCTATAGACCTTTCCGCAACTCATTCTCGCTTGAAAAATGGTCACTCATTGTTTTATCAAGTCAAATTATTTATCTCATTTAACTGTTTTATTCACATGCATCTCTAATTTCATTCACTCACCATCACCCAATGTAGACTCTCATCAAGGAGGTCACATGCAAGAATAAGGAACACAGGTCAGGAGGATTTGATCTTGAGATCTCTTCTTCCTAGGTGAGCGCCTCTACACGTTAAAAGAGAACTCTTTGTAACGTGTATATACTTTAAAATAAATTATTTCTACATACTTTACTAATTTTTTTGCGTCAATTTTTCTGTATAGCTCCATTTTTAATGAATAAAGAGTCAAAACTATAGTACTCATTAACACCTACGCACTTGAATCTTTAGATTATGGATCCAAGTCACGAGTCAGAATCGACAGATTATTTTTTCTATATTTTTAATAACTTTAAAACTACACTAACTAAGAAAACCAAATTGCTTATTACTTAAATGAACATCGTTGGGGTCTCTTACAATTAATTAATTCTTCTCAGTTTTGTGGAACAAGTCGTCCATCACAGGAAAAACTTTTGATACCAGTAAGACGTTTGTCATATGATCAATCTATAAGTTTTTCTTTCTTAATATGTTCATTATATAAATAGATGCTAAGTATTCAGAAAATATACCCGGTCCGAAAAGAATAGACATGTCGTACCATGTTATACATGTCGTAACATGTGAACACGTTAACTGCGTCAATGGTGCAACTATGCAACTAACTCTCAGTTCGCTTGTACGGTACGCTGAATTTCCTCTAGGCTAAGGGTGAAAAACGGGAACATGGGGACGTTATAGGAAACGAAAGAATATGAGATGGCGTCATTGACTGGTCGCTCGTGTAAACTTGAGACCAACAGCCGATCTAGATTCACTCAACAAGAGCATGTTTGTTGGGAACTGAATGATGTTATACCATAAGAAGGACCTTCGTCGTCGCTGATGTCCCACTGAGGATTTTCGAGATGAGTGAAGGCGATCGGGAATCTAGATGTAAAATATATAAAGAGAAGAGATACTTGAAAGTAAACAAAGGGAACCCCGAACACGCCTGAACTTGAACTGGTCTCTGCCGGCACGGTCAAAGAGTCTCTTTACATTCCTTTCCTGACACACTGCAGAAGGTCTAGTAGGTGCTCACGTTATATCCATTAACCAGGGAATTTTCAAAGATGATTTGAAAGTTTGTTCAAACCTGTTGAAGGTCAATCGAGACCTTCGCAAGCAGATTGAAATGAACGAAGAAAAGGAGCAGAGTGGGTAACTCTCTAAGTCGTCATGGCCCCGACTCGACTGGTAACCGAGAACTGGATGATTCTGGGCAGCTACATGCAGGAACACAACAAGTATGGAAGTTTGCTATCCTAGACTGATTTCAAACCCTCTGAGAATACAAGCTGTAAGTTCTCCCGCAACTTGTCCTACGGATCCTTTCTGTAAAGAAGAGGACATAATGTAAAGACTGATTCCCTCCAATTATATGTCCGAGGACTTCAAAGCCAATGCAGAATTCGACATGCCAAAAGATAAGTTATCATGTTAGCTCCTAGGATTAGCAAGACTCCAAACCTTTATGTTCTACATGTCATCAGTCAGCAGAGGTCGTACTCGTACAAAAGTTGGAGCTTTACAGATTCGAAGGTTCATCTTCACATTATAGCTCAAAAAGTCAGATATGCTTCGTGGTTGTATAATCTAAAGCTGGAAATAGCTGCCAAACATGTGGAATTTTACCTGGTATACACAAACAAATTGTCTTTTTGTTGCTGGCTTACAGAGCTGTGTACTGCCACAAAATTTGAAAAGCAACAATACAGTAGATTCTCGTATCATCTCACTTAGAAGTTAAGAGGTACTCTGCAGTTTCAAAACTGCAGAAGCTGAGTTCTAGCGTGTTAGAGGTGGTAATAAGCCGAAGCTCAATACTGCACGCAGTTTCAGTTTGGATAATAAGGTTGGGTGGAAAAAGTACAAGTTTTCAAGCCGGGTGTTTTTGAGTTTCAAGCTCACAGTTTTGACTCAGACACACGCGAGATGGCTGGTTGCCGCCTCCACATCAGCAAGTCAAGTCGAAACTGCGAAAGTAGTGCAGAGAGAAAAGGTTAATAAAAGTGAAACTGCGCAAAAACTGGTTTTGGCTCGGAATTCGTCTTGCAGTAGCGGAAATTCCGGAAACTGCAAGATATGCAGTTTTGAAAATGCAAGTGCAAGGTACGTCTTATCATCCTCAATCAACGGAACTTAGTGACTAGAGGCACTCTTACTAAGTAGATAGTACATGGAACACGTAAGGCACGTGTTGGTGGTTCCAAATAGAAGTGTACCCATACAAACGCTGGATTCTGATATCTACCAGCTATATACCATGACGTATGGTGTGAAAGTGATGTTCACAGGTGACGTATGTCAGAACTCCAAACAAGAGGGACTCTCAGACAGAGAGCTCATAGAGCACGGTAAGCAACTTGGGAAAAGATTGGAAAAGTTTGTGTGCTATATACTCTGTAACCACTGTGAAGTTACATGTTATATCCTTGCAACGATGCCTTGTTCCAAGGAATCTCGTAAGGGTTTGGCGCAAAATACAACTCTGATCAAGTCTTGAGCAGTGCATGGGTGGAGACCGGTCCCAAGAGCTCCGTAGCGCAGGTTCT
Organism: Asterella californica; assembly: GCA_036924285.1. NCBI lineage: Eukaryota > Viridiplantae > Streptophyta > Marchantiopsida > Marchantiales > Aytoniaceae > Asterella > Asterella californica. The sequence continues at coordinate 5,514,077 of JAYKYS010000013.1, forward strand.
ATAGCCGCCTTCTGCTTTCCGGAGTAGCCTCCGTGTAGATGCTTTTGAGCTTTGTATGCAATCCACACCTACAAACTATGTGTACAATGTACAGCTTGGGAGGCACACAAAACAAATGTCTAGTTCCCCTTTTGATACAATCAGATAAAAAGTGGATGAACACTCCAAAGTACTGTCAACGATTACATCTGGTTCCTTGCCGAAAGGCGTTCAGGTACTGAGCATTGCAGAAGCATGGCCGAACAAGTTCTAGCCTGCGAGACAAAGCAGAAATTAGGGTTTATGAATCCCAGCAGATTCCGACTATGAATCATCACACTACCAACATACCGGTAAAGTGTTGAGCATCTCATCTCGACTTCTCCAACACCCGCACTCACACACAAACGCACAACACAACAACTGTATGTTGTCCCCCACAATGCCAGAATGCACAGTGAAACGCGGCAGGTACGTAAACCTTGAAATTTGCAAAGCTGATCAGAATTCAACAACATTCGAGAGTTCTGTCTGCCAGGAGCTGAAACCTTATAGCGAGATCCGACTACGTACTGCGACACGTAAAGAAGTGTGCACGCAGCAAGAATGCAGCTGGAGGTCAGGCAGATACTGTAGCATAGGTATTGGGTGGATATGGTTTTGTTGGAGGCCAAGGCATGGCAGGGGAGGGGAGGCCAGATGTGCTGTTGATTCATGGATGCCATCCCGTTCCCACCGATCGAAAATCAAAAAGCTGTCAATAACAAACATACAGTTCACCATCCAAAGGTTCTCTTTGGCGGCCAAGATATCCTTCAGCTATAGCTTTTACCACTTTCTTCTTCTGGAGCACTCTTCTCTTCCAAAAAGCCTTCCCTTTAATGATGACACGAATGTCGTCAACTTCCTTTGTCCTCCTGCCTTCTTGGCATCTCGGGAATCGGAACTCATGCTTCTCCGCTTGCAGCTGCTACGGCTGCTGTCGTGTCGAAAGTCATCTCCTTCATCTTCACACATCTGTCGATCTCCTCCAACGCTAAAACGTTAGCTTTTTGGTGAGCCCGTCAGTCTGATACTTAACTGGTCTCATGCATGAAACTAACGACTATTCGGAATCTTGGATGCTAGATAATAGACATGGTCGTGAGAATCTTGAACCCCAAAAACGTTCCTACCCAACATGTTTATAAACTACGCGGCTTTTTCTAGGTAACTAAAACTGTGGTCGATGATGTACAATATGATCAAAACGATGACAGAATCATTCGTAAATGGACTAACTGCGCCATGCGTGAAGTAGAGTTCATCCCACGAACGTTTTAGGCCACGTTATCTTCCGAAAAGCATTCTCCGTGAACTACTCTCTAATAGGTCGTGTCAAAGTTGGAATCTTTGGAAAATATTCTTTTCCGGCGAACAAGTGTTACGGTTGCGGTCAAGAGACCACGGACGTTTTTAGCTGCTATCTCCGGAAGCACCTTCAAGAAACTGCCACAGTTGTCTCTAACTTATTTCTTTTCTAAATCGTAAGTGAATTTCAGCAGTAAATAAATTCAAAACTTCAAAAATATACTAAAATTATCAAAAATCAAAAATTAAAAAAAAAGATGGATTTTCTGGATTTTCACTTTCTTTCTGGATTTTCTGCCGAAGATCCGACATGTACTCTGTAGTTAATATATATTTTTTATTTATTTATTTTAAAAATTAAATATTTTTCTATAACATTTATATAATTTCTATTAACACTCGACGACAACCACGTTATAGTGTCCGGTCTAGTGACGTTTGTAGATTATCCGTTTCTTTTTTACATTTGTCTTTTTCCTACTCCCAACTAAACGTTCACTTTAGATGTTTCTCACTATTTATTCACCTCATGTACACTTCGAAGTGTACATGGGATTTAATATATGTTCTAATATTTCCGGCGAAAAAGATTAGAACATATATTAATGTCCCTGTAAAACGGTACAATCTGAGAATTAGAGTCTCGGTCTTATCCTCCCAGGAACGCATCAGTCTGGATTTCACTTATGGGTTATATCCTGTTGAATTGGCTACTCCGGAACGGATTAACATATATCACTTATAAATTTATTCAAATTTTTATAAATACTTTTTTATAAGAATTTTATAATATTTACACTTTTTCTGATCAGTGAAAACGAAATTCACTGTACAAGGCCGTTGGGGATGCTTAATTAGGGGGTGTCGGAGTTGAAATACTTCGCTAGAATCCACACATTGAAAATCTTGAAAGTTACCTCTTGAGGCAGTCTCAAAAAGAATCAGGGTAATTTTATCATTTATCCATGAACACATTTCTTTTTGATGATGTACTAGTAAAAGAGTGACCATCGAAAAATAAAGAGATAACTGTTAGTTAAATCATGAGTCGTGGAATTTTTACTACTGATTTTAATTCTGGTGTGAAGGAATCTTCCGTGTTAACTTTGACACCCACTCTCATTTCACAAAGGAAAGGTGAATCGGAAAAGGAAAAAACGTCCAGTCGTGCGTTGTCTTGCCGGACGTACGGAGTTAGTTGCAAATCAGTCAAGATTGACATATGACTGGTATACACCTTTACGGATTTATAATTAATCTTAAATGTTAAAAGTACACTAGAAAATTTATTTCTTAATCTAAAACTTATCATTTATTTGGATCTTAACTCTATTTTGCACCCCTAAACCCTAAACTTATAATACCGGCAGGCAAGGAAATAAAAAAGAAACTGCAGATGGGGGAGTCGTACTGGTCAGTGTGAGAGAAGTCAGACTTGGTTAGAAAATGATAGAAATCATTTTCAGTTTATGTTTTTCGAAAATATATAAATATAAATTCTAAATTCTAAATATATCAATAATGAAAACTCGAAAATAATTCGAAATATAAATTCTAAAGAAATCAGTATGAAAATTGGGAATTTGGAATAACAGTTAACTGTTAGCAAAGGGGACAGTTTTGAAGATAATCCAGACATAACCCATAAGGCTGGTGCACAGAAACTAAAATCTAAAATATAAATGAGGAGTCCTAGACAATATCACCAGACAAACATTAAACTGATGAGTTCCATATTTGAAGAGAGTGAACTGATAAGGCTCAGCGATGCCAGTGGAGATGATGATAGGAGCTGAGCAAAATCTCTGGCCGGACATTATAAATGAGAATATTGCAGACGGAGATCTGGATACGTTTCTTACATTCCCCTCCTCAGGAGTAGGGAAGATCTTTTCAAATTTAGAAAGTGGAAAGAATTGCAGCTCAGCGGCTGGAGCCGCAAATTTGAAAGAGAAGATATGAGAAACGAGTTAGATCTGGCAGCCTTTTGCTCTTTATGAGCGTCAAGGGGGAAGAAGGGAAGGAAGGAAGGAAAGAAAGTAACATGCACGCTAGCCTTCCAACCAGAAGCCCTAGTTTATCCTTCCAGGTCCGTCAGATGGCTAGATGGATGGCACATGCAACTGAAAAAGCTTCACAGCAGAATTTCGACATCCCTTTTGAACGGAATGTCGTTTAGCTGGACGGATTTCATTGTAAGTGTCGTCCTGTCTTTTCGTATCCCTTCATCTTTTCACTGTCGCAAATTCCTACGGACTGACTTCTTAGGACCACACGCCAACTGGCAAGGAAGTCGGAAATAATCATACAGTCTTCCCTTCCATGAGGGATAGGACTGGCTGGGTGCACGGCTCAAAGAGATTCAGATTGCTGTACATGTACTCATAATATTTCATTCCTTGCGACTTGCGATACAGTCTACTGTACTACTACTTTGCACAGATCTCCATGCAGACGACCATACCATGGTCATATTTAACTCTATGCATTAATTACTTATTTTCTATTTATTTATTCTAGAGTGTGAGAAAAGAAAGGAACTTTTTGAGATCTGCCCGCTTTAGTTGGATTTGATGAATTAAAATACCATTTTCTTAACATATTAGTCCCAAGGTATCACTTTAAATCCTGTGCATGCATCATCTTTAGATGGTACCGATCTAACACTTCTTTATCTAATAGACCATGAGTTGGGTTAATGGGTGAACTCACTTTAATCCTAAATCACTTATAATTGATTTTAAATTCCATAATTACACCCTAAACTTTACTCTTTAATCTAAACCTTTGTTAACAAACAATTAAAACATATTACAATCAGATAATCATATTTCATCAGGATCAAGCATTTACTATTGTTCGAACAGGTACATATTATGTCTCAGCTGTAATGCGAATTCAAAGCTTATTTGCGCATGAACCACCAGTTCTTATAAATGTTATTTAAGTTAGACCCGATTTGTAATTCCTTCCATCCAGACGTTACCTTACATCCACTCGTTCAGTACAAACAAGTCCTTTCACTAATCTTATGTTTCTACGGGCAAACCGCCGTCCTTTTCTAACAAAAGAAAACAAAAGAAACAAAAAAACAATCTTATCTTTCTATTTGTAGTCTAGTGTACTTGAGCTCCACCCTAAAACTTTGCCACTTTGGGCCAACTCTGACAACCACATCCAGGTTGGGCTACCGTAGTTCAGTGTTGGAAAGTCCTCCACTGGATGCACAAGGAATGTAACTGACCTCATGAACTCTAAATTCAATCATCTGGAAAGTGAGACTTGTAGTCGTCTCCCGCGCGAGCCGCCTGCCGTTGGTTTAGTCGGACTAATCTCCACCATCGAAATTCCTCTGTTCTGGGGATTATAAAGGGACTGAATAAAAGCGGAATTTTCAGAATCTCTTAGTCTTTGTGTAGGCTTCTCGAGCCACAAGCAAAGGGCGATGGAATCTTTTGTCCTTTGGAACTTCACCCGGGGTCCTGGGGCACAGGAGTGCACTTTCCGTACAATAATCCAGAAGATACTACAACTCGGTTCGGTACAACATGAGAGAGACTGGCATCAACCTTTATTTATTTTTATATTTTTATATTAACATTTATTACTATACCTGGACCCTCCGGAATCCTGGACTTTTAAATTTTTTACTTTTACCTACTGACGGGAATAGATTTCTGTACCTGACTGTATCAGCCATTTGGTACCGTACTGCTAACCTATTTCGTGCAAAATTGCAAAAGAGATTTATTCTTACGTGTATTAATGTTGATTCAACAAAGTAATTCTCGCAAGTTGTTTACACTATTAATCTCGGTTTTACACAAGTGCCGTATCTTCGTTGTTGGTGGTATGTAGGTTTTACGCCTGTTCACTGTAAAAAAAGAAGCTTGCATCGATGACCGCAAAGGCCAGTTTTAGGGGGCTCTAATAACAGGTCAACCTCGCGAGTACCTATCCGACTGATCTTTTTCAAATCTCTTGGATATACATGCACGTAGAATATTTGAATTTTGAAAATCTATAATTGGGCCCTCAGCTCAGACATAATTTGACACGCTCTATTGGCTACACTTATGAACTTAACATATATAGATTAGTTCTCTTAAACAAAAAACACAGCTTCGGAATTTCCAGTTCTGTCATGCTAAATGCTTTATTTATTTATAACTTCTTCTATTTATTTTATATTATTTTATATTATTATCATCAGAGCTTGTCAGTTCGATTAATCATTAAAGACTCGAAAATTCGGAATTTAATGGAGTTCGGAATTGAAAAAGAATCTGCAAGCTTATTGGCTTGACCTAAAAGTTGTGCATGTTTATGTAGCACTTTTAGGTCGTGGAGGCATGTCACAAGATCATGTCATGCAAGCTTGCAAATCTCAAATATTCTCTTGAGGATCAGATTGTGGATCACAGCAGAAGATGGATTTAAATTATTTCTTGCAAAGTCCCACTTCCAAGAATAGCAAGGTAGAGATTCTTCCCTACGGGAGGACTAGGAGTCTAGGACGGACCTCGGAAAGGAGACGGCCGGGTTTGGGCCCTTGGGGGGAAGAAGGAGGAGCAGGAGCAGAGCTCGATGTGAGAGAGATGCCTGTCAGATTTAACGGTTTTCAGTACGGATGGAAAAGTTGGCAGGTGAGGAAAGCACGCCGTAGCTGCGCACCTTATCAGCGGCCTGGAGCGGATGAAATCCAACGGGCGAGAGGTGGACGGACCCGATGGGATGGGACGGTAAAGGTCGGGCAGATCGCAGTGTCCGGCGCGAGCCCGCCAGCCCGCCAGCCATCCAGCGCCGTCGTGCGGGCAATTTATGTCGGAGAATTCAGGTGGACAGGTGGCGATCGGGCGAAGGTTCAAGAGGCCAGCGAAGCTCCAGCTAGAAGCTCCTCGGGGCCTGGACCATGGAGAGCTGCGGCCTCCCATTCTTTCTATTCTGGGCCCTTCCTTCCCTACGGCCGAGGCTCTCTTACTACAAAAGGACACACTGCAGTGACTGCACACTTGCTTCCAAGGCGGACCTCAGGCACCTGTAAACCTCCCCCGTAGGCTTACGTCTGGACTCTGGACGGAGTCGCTCAACTGTTCCCAGTCTTCATCAGTACGTATCTCCAAGTACAATATAGGAAACATTGTCCTCTCTCGATGACACTTTCACGTTTTCATCTAAGCAAGGTCAGAAAGGTAAGCGCCCATGCGGAATAGCTTTTCAGAGGGGAAACACTTGTCAGACAGAGGAAGATGACACCATCATGGAAACACTTGTTTTTCCTCGAGAACACCTTCAGTGAAATAATGTGTATGGACGGTGTCTTAGGGACTGATCCCACCTGCATAGTCCATTTCGATTATCATAGGGATTTAGAATTATCTCGTGATGAACGCACATGTAAACAACTGCAACAGTTTCTGTTAGTTTTTCAACACGGAAATTGTGAATTGCCTTCACATGTAGATTCGTAGTTTCGTATCTCTTTTGCAGACCTTTTCTACCTATGTGGACAGACATTTCACGTGTTAGAGAGCAAAAATGATCACTCGTTTGTGAAAACTATGTTGTCCAAAGATCTGTTTCATGAAATGATAGATTATGTACGAGACATTACCCAAGCATATCGAAACTGATATTGTCTCCTAGTGTGGGTTGCACATTTCTTACCAACTCGTTTCAGAAGTCGGGAAACTGAACATGCAGTTTTAGGTGTGATTAGTCTCTTAGTGTTTGCCTCAAAACATGGTTCCGTGTCATGGATTGGTTAGGAGTGAAAAATATAGTTTTAAGAATAAAATTTTCTCAACTTGTTTACAGTATCATTGTATAGATCTCGTAGAGTAGATCTCTTAGAGTAGACCAACTTCAGTTTTTGAACTCTCACAAACAGAGCTAAGAGAAAAAGTTATAGGACTTATACAAACGGACCAGATGTGGCTCTGATTTGATCAATCGAGTGCTAAAGTCATCTTTTGCTGACCAAAAGATGTTCGATGGTCATTTTTGAATTTGATGATTGTTTTTGAGTTGGAGACAATGCATGTTTATGGTATAAGTTTTAGGATACACGAACTTGAACTTGTGATAGAGACGATGTTAGTTATAGACTCGTGATGATAATGCTTATTAGTTGAGGTGTGCATAATATGTCCACTTAGATGTATTGGTGTGAGAACCTTAATCCTAATCATCTTGAACGAGCTCTTTTCATTTAACGTTCGTTAGACTTGAGCTGTGATCGAAAATGAACGAACGTTCTTATGTTGCATCATATTTATCTGTTTGATGGGTTCTTTTATTGTGTGTGTGGTTCTCTAATTTGATTTGAATAGATTGATCTAGATGTGAAGAGCATTATTATTGAATCTTGGTTGTGCAAAAGACAAGCCCAATGGGTCTATCTATCTCAAGATTGCATCCAAATTTCACAAATATCTAGACATTCAATGTTGATATGCATGCACATGGGTTCAGTGAGTTGGATGATGTGACTGAAATTATCTCGCTTAATATCAAGAGAAACGACATCGCTTAATAACAAGAGAAACGTAAATAAATAAATAAAAATAAAAATAAAAATAAAAATACACAAAAAACCAACTGAACAGTCGACAAGTATGTAATTATTACTTACAGTTATGAGGTACCCTTGTTGTACATCAATATGTTGTTCTTGCATGTTCTAGCAATTCTAACCAACATAAGATCTCATTCTGAAACTCGTCAAGGAATAACCATATGAACAGATAATATTGCAACATCACGAACCCAATGATTGATACTACATTCTTAGCTCAGTTGGATAGAGAAACAACCTTCTAAGTTGAAGGTAAGAAGTTCAAATCCTATAAAATGCGTAAAGTGCACGATAAATAATATATACCAAACGATAATCTTCCTACTTGTTTAATTAGTCTAATGGAAGCTGAGGATGAAATGTTTCTCATATAAGCAGCCAACTAGCTCTCTTTTTCGAGACCCATATCAAAGTTCGTACCAAAAGTACTACAAAACTCTTTCTAACAAATGAGTGAAAATGTTATGTTTTGAAACTGATTATGCTAAATGGACATGTACAATATATTTTGTTGGAGTGTCCGATATGTATTCCTTTCAAAGACATAAGCCGTAGAAATAACTCTTTTGTGTCTTTTGTTTCTGCATAGTATCCAAGGCGTGGTCCAACAAACATAAATGATGTTCTTGTATGTGCTTCACATTCTTTGTAATGGATAATATCACTATTATCATCGACCCAAAATTACACTGAATGTGTTTCATATGTGCTTTGCATTCTTGGTAATAGATAATTTTATCACTATTACCATCGATCGACAAGTGCATTGATATTGCAAGAAGTAATTATATATTTATGAGATATTTGCTCTTCAGTATAAATATCTTGTTGGATATTCAACACGTCTAGAGGTGCAACTCAACGTTAGTTGTTAAACATACGTGAGAGAAAAAATAAATTCGAAAGTCATCTATTCTAGTGTTTCATTAGCACCAACATAATGAAAATTTATCCAAGATGCTTAACTTGTAAAAGGTTAATGCGGAACCTTGTAGTCTCTCTTTAAGGTCCACTCTACACATCAGCGTCTCGTGTCTTCTCTTTTGAAGTAGAGATTTAATCTGATGATCATAGAACTTGGTCCAAGTTTCCTTTACATATAATGAAGTGTCATTCTTGTATGAAATATTCACCATTCTTGCATGGAGAGGAAGTGGCATATACGAAGGAATCGAATCCATTTTTAAAAATATACATTTTAAATTCAAGTCGACAAGAACTGTTTATTGAGCTAACTTTTGACATGAGTTCTATTTATATGTCTGCTTTATGTAAAGATAGACAAAGTGATACTAGAGTATGAAACATCTACCAAAACACAACATGATCAGTATAGAACTTTGCAGTGACGTGACCATGTCAAGATCTAGATGTATTTATAAGCTGGGAAGATGAAAATGATGGATTCATATGAAAATCTCGGGAGAAATTTTGCGGATTCTTGTTGTCATCATCATATATAGGAGATGTTGTACTCCATCTTGGACCTATGTTTACATGATGAGAATTTGTCGAAAATTTGATCAACCAGATAAACTTATCACTGTTATCAAAACTTTAGAGAAAACACCAACGCTACAAAGATCACGTAAACGAAACATGATTAGAAGGGAAACTATAAATCTGACTCAAGTTCCAAAGGAAACCCAAAAGGGGAGAAATGACACTTTTATTTATATGACCTAGAATCCTTAGGTTAGACTGCGACCACGAGAGAAGTGGACATAGTAGAAGTAGCTTCAAAGATTTTTCGGTCATTTTGGGAAGACTTAACAACATAAAGTAGACATGTGGCAACGGCTCATCTTGATCGCGAAAGAGGATTAAAGTTGACTGAGTGAGATAATACATATTGAGGATTATGATTAGTAAGGATAATCTCTAATGAATTCTTACTTAATGCTTAAGCATAATCTTTAGTAAGACCTTTCTACAACTGAGCTAACGAGATAAAATAGTGATGAGGCTTCCGGTCAGGAATCATTTTGGGTCCATGTGAAATACTTCTCGTGATGGAATAAGATATTTTTCAAGACGAAATATGAGATAACCACCATAATATGAGGTAACAAGTGACTTTTCATATATCATGCGTTTACTTAGACTACATAGTAACTCATGACTATAATAAAAAATTAAAAGATACATAAGAGACACAAGTGTTCATAGTGCGACAATTAAGTGAAAGCATTTGAATTTTGAATTTCTCACCACAACACGTGTAGATGAGTGACAGAGGACCAAAGTGAACATATATAACAATTAGATGGGAAGAAATGAGAAGGTAAGAAATAATAATGAATGAAGTAATACGTGTGAGTCAAGAGTCAAGTAATACCGCTATTTTATTTTAAAATACTCTATTCCCTCAGTAAAAATAATAATCATTAAAAGAAATCACTATTGTGTAGATAAAACGTGGTGGTCTTTTATTTAAAAAATTTGTTAATTTTGTAAATTTAAAATAGTAAATGTGAAGTGTATTTATCATTTATTTCAAAATTTCACTAAAATAGTGAGATCCCCTATTTCTACTTACATATATTTATAACAAAATATCTTAGTGAAGTCTGAGGAGAGGATGCAAGCTGAGAACAAGAAAAAATTAACGAGTGGCTGCAATAATTTATAAGTTTTAAAAAAACGTTTGGAGCCATTCGGACAAATCTCTCATAAGTGAATTGAACTTTTTACGAACGGAAAGGATTGAACTAACCGTCCGTTTTTCCTCTCTTTCACTGAAGAGTATCAACTACTACTATGAACACCTTAGAATAGAGAGTAGGAACATGTTTTCCACTGCAACATACAATCACCTTGGGCTTCCATTAATAGGTTTTGTTATTACTACGTGAGAGTAAATATATTTTATTTAAATTCAATTTGCTAAAGTTTTAAAGTTTATTTAGAGTACACAGAATAGCTTGATATACTAGAATAATAATAAATACTATATATATATGTGGAAGAGGATTTTTCTTTAGGCAATTTTCAACTTTTTGATTAGAGAGGAGTTCAGATTCAATCGAAAGTTACTGATGTACTTTACACTTTGTGATTAATTTCAAGTCTATCTAGCAGTTATTTATGTTGTGACTGAAAAGGTACACCGTTTAAAGTTGCAAAGTTTCTTGGAGACAAGAAGAATCTTCTTTATGACCTAAACTATGAAGGGGGGGAACTTTTATTTATTCTATTGACATTTATAGTTTAACGTTATAAATGAATTAAACAAGTTATTTATTAATGTAAAAATTAAGGTTTTGGGTTTATCATCTTTAAAAAAAAGAACATTCATGTCTTGACTGAAGAAAACATTTATTTCTGAAAGAGTGATTATTCTAAGATTTACAAAAAATTATATTTCAGTTTTTGAACTACTAAAGTATTATGTGAATCTTTGAACAATCACGTGGTTAATGGACACACAAAAAGTGGAACTGTTGACACATTCACTTTGAAATAAATTGTAGACCTTACTATAGTCTCTGCATCTCCGTAACTAAATAAGAAAGTGAAACCAGTGGGAACATTACGTCCCGACATGAACCAGAGAATATTCTGCCAGATGTAATGTCTAACTGATAATTATATAATTATATATTCATATAGTTCGATTTTAATGTGCTATTACAAGATTATTAGAGAGTGTAGTAGTTATCACCTTCTACTCTATACAAATCATTTTCTATCTAGCTTGAATTTAGTAACTAAACCCTAAACTGAACAGATGCATTGTGGTTCAAGAACCAAAAGAGACTACAGTAGAAATTTGGAAAAGTTTTTAATCAGGTGCCATATTAGGATGAGTTACCTAGACGACCATATCAAAACCCTAATTTGTGTTTGTTGTTTCATGAGTTTTTCTTTCTTTTCTTTTGGTATGAATATTACTTCTCTTCTCCATAATCATGTGACTACCTGAACTAGCATTGCCCCTGAGCACCTTTTGGGGGAAATCTCTATTTTAGAATTAAAGTCCTTTTTAGAAAGATAGATAGATTAATATGAATTCTAATTATTCTTTTCCCACCATCTCCTCTTCCTTCTCTTCTCCTTTCTGGAAACAGAAAAAAGTTTGAGACAATTTATGATCTTATTCAAAAAGTCTTTATATCATAAGTCCCACTATATAAACTCCCATTACAGTCCAGTGTATCAAAAGAGAGCTAGCTCAAGTGTTCATGGGACATGCTTTGGATGACACATGTTTCAAGTTTGAATCCTCGTGCTAGTTACATTTTTTCCCAGAAAATTTAGTTTTTAATAGATTACGGCAAAAACTACTAAAAATCAAAATTCTGTTTAACGTATTTCAGCTGAAGGCTGTCAATCACTATAAAAAAATTTTCTTTCCCTGTAAAGAGCTTCCACTCAATAGGAGAACTACTCAAATTTAAAAAGAAACTTACTTTATGGTTATGATCCACATTCCAATAAAAAAATAGATTTTTGTTTATTTCTTAGTCATCATCTCTCGGTTTGGGGATATCTATGGTTTACTTTGTAAATCTCGACATTTTGATCATTTTGAACTATAGATAATCAATTTCTGACAAGAAATGACAAGGGGACAAATAGACACAATTTGGTTGGACTAACTAGCTAGAGCTAATAGGTAAAAAAAAAGGAACTAAAATTGATTAAGGTGAAATATCCCACTGCTAATATATTGATACTTTTTGTCTATATACTGAAGATTATACATCCAATCCTCCTCATCTAATGGGTGATTCCATTCATAAGGCTTACGAATGAACTCACCTCCAACCAAAGAATGAACAATAAGTTCAGCTAACTGATAGCAATCATTATAAAACATGCTATTTGTACTCTGGAAGAAAACAAATGAGCAGAGGGTTTATCACTTTGGCACCTTTGATATTCATCTAGCAGAGCTGAACAGTTTAATATATTACCTAAATGATAGTAAATTATATCTTCAATCTTCAGTCAATTTCTTTTCAGTTTCGGCAGGCTGTCGCTCTATACTTCTAGCACACGATTACAAGCACTTTTCTTATGGGTTCTCCTTTTATCTCTCGCTTATATTTAACAAATTATTTATATTTTTTTAGCACACTTGTTTAGTCTATGAATTTACTTTGTGGTTACATGCATATTAGGGGTGTCAAAGTTAGGAACCTTTCATAGAGATTCTACATTCGCATGAAAGAGTTACGACTTCGGTCAAACCTTGGGAGCTGTTTCGTGCGAGCATCTTCGGGAGTACCCGCATAAAAGTACCCGCGGGCATTTTCTTAACAACCATTCATTCGTTTTACTAGTTTATTTTTGCAATGAAATATCTACTACGTTGAGTAATTATTCTAAATGTCAGAATGAACAAAAATTAACTGAAATAATTGTGATGTCTGAGTCACAAGCGCGACCCAGACTCAGTCGCTCTTTCATACAAAATTAACTCATGTGAAATTACAGCTCTTTCTCTGTTCGTCACTGAAGAATCTTTACCTCTCAACTTTGACACCCCTATTATTCATCAGAACTTCCGAATAAACATACAAGCAAAATCAAAGCAGTTGCTTAGCTCCATTCCTGAGAAGAATTTGTGTCGGCTGGTGAGCCTTTCAATCGTAACTCTAAAGCATAAAGGGAGAGCAGAGCAGAACTGTACCTACTGCGGTAAGGTAGCACATGTTTACTCTATCAGTTAGGGAGCATTTAAGATATGACTGACTCGAACCACCAACTACAGTGGGAGAAATGATCAGAGATCAGAGCTTCGAGACATCGAATCAGATTAAATTACTTTATAGAACAGAGTTCGTTTATCTTCTGAAAAGTATAATCTATTGGTTCGATAGTTTCTACTTGCATTCATAGGTTCAGAAAAACACCTCTTTTTGAAAGGAGAGTGCTACTTGAATGCGTTGGAGTTTCCATGCCAAAGGAAATCAGTAGGATTCTGCCAAAAAGGAAGTGGAACTGTTACAGAAAATTCTGTCCAGAACTGAACTGAACAGAAGTTAACTTAACCTCAAGTGTGAACCTGAATTGAACCTGAAGTGTCAAAGTCGAACCAGGTTAAGGCTTCGAGGGTTAGGGAAGCTTTACTTCATAGCTATCACATGGCAACCCGACTTTCAAGGCAGACAGTCAGTTCAGTTACCGGCCTGTCGGTAAGCACTTTTCTCTAAATTTAAGTAAAAGTATCGGCTTTTACTTAAGTCCAGGTGGAGACGTTTGTCTCATCAACACATGCTTTCACTTCTCTGACGTTTCCTTTAATAGAAATTCTCTTTAACCTCTTTAGATTTTCTTTTCCGAACTCGAGTCTGCCAAGTAAGCTTCTGCAAATGCAGCATCCCCCCTTCTACTGTGCTTGCTTAAAAGGATTGTTTCGCTCCTCGCTCAAAATAATAATAATAATAATAATAATAATACGAAGAGCATTGAATGCTAACTGGAAAACCGTTGTAATAATCGTAAATTGTTACGATTATTACGACGGTGTCGATGATAGCACGGATATGCACACAAGCCAATATGCATGCAAGATCAACTTCAAGGAACTTTTGCTTGCTTTCTGTTATCGAAAAAAGCTTCAGGCAACGTACTTCTTACCAGAGTGAGTTAAATAAGTAGATAATAATGAAAATTGTAAAAAATAGAATTTTATCTTCCTTTTGTTTGGTGACTGTATAGAAGTGCGCATACAGAAGTGTATATATAGTAGTGACATTGTTAGGGTATCGGTCCTGGTCTCCTCGGTGTCCTCACTTCATGGATCCTTTGGAGGTCCTTCCTTTCGAGATGATGAAAGTGATGCCGTCTCTTCGCACTCGAGAATCGATCTCCGATGTTCAGTTTTTCGTACTAAACGTGAATTTGTTGTCTTGATCGAATGATATCATATGTTAATGTGTCGACGTCTTTGCTACGAGCCACCGTTCAGGTCTTAAGGGTCGAGAAAGGAGCGCATCACCTGAATATGCTTGAAATCACTCTTTAGGGTTTCAGATTGCACCCGGACGTCATAACTACGTACTACTACTATCATCTATCATCTATCTGATAGATGGATGAGGCTAAGGCTCTTTGGTACTGGATCATCAGTATGTCGAGGAATTGGCTTGATCACACCCCCAATACGATCGCTGCGCTTGATCACACCCCTCTTAACGTTTGGTTGCTTGATCACACCCCCAACCTCCCATCGTCCGTCCTGCCGGTCGACCGCGCCATGTAGATCAAGCCGTTATGCCAGGTCATAACGACAGTTCGACGTGGAACGTGCACCATGTCATATTGACAGTCTGACGTGGTGAAATCGCCACGTCACAGTTGGGTAGTCTGACGTGGTGTGCAAACGAACGATTTGTATGACGTGGAGCGTGGACGAGCTGTTTACTTTGAGCAGAAATGAGCGGGAAAGACGGGGCAATGCGAGAAAGGCGCCAGTATCGTCCGGTCAGTCTCACAGTAACGCGCGAGATGCATTTACAGATTTTCCGCACTCAAAATGCGAGGTGATGCGAGATCGAAGAGATGAGGGTGATGTGAGATCGAGGAGACGGGTGAAAAGTTACGAGCGAAGACGAAGGCAAAGGCAGTTGTTGTTACTGTTAGACGTGTTGATTACAGAGTGTACACAGCCGTGTGTAAAGTTTCCGTGCGCTGAGCTGAGTAGTTTATAGAAACGATACTACTCATAGAAACGATGTGTTCACTTGCAGAATTCGAAGAATGTATCGGCAATGTCTCTTCTCAGTGGGTTTCAGCTTCCATTCAACGAATAATCAAGAACAAGCTGTCTGGTTCTGTCTCTTATGTTGCCTGCAACTTCCCGGGGTGTTATAAGCGTGTAAGTGAACCAAGCATGACAACGAGCTCAACCAGGAAGGTGTTGTATTTCAGTCATACGCAGCCGGGGCGAAAGACGTGGCACCCATGTGGTCGAAGAGGAAGCAGGAGACAATATCGATTTCATCTAGGATTGATTGATCACAGTGTGAAGGACCGTGTAGAAACCGCATTACCAATAGTAATTGTGTGGACTGTTGGAGAGAAACTATTGGGCATGACAGCAGAGGAGTTCGAGACACTAACAGTAGAAAAGCAAGATGAAATATTGAACACTGTGTGCTCAGAGAAGTGGCGTTTTAAAATTGGATTGAATGCACAGCAGAATCGCTATACAGTGTTTGATGTGGAGCTTGAGATGGAGCAACCGGATGAATTTCAAGATGTTGTGGAAGACCTTGCGAATGCAATGGATTGTTGTACTTTTTATCCATCTATGGTGGAAGATACTAAGTGCATATCCGAGAACGTTCAACTTGTCGAGATAGAGAGGCTACATGACATGGCCTTGTTACTGATGGGGAGAGCAAATGAGATAGATGTAGTTGCAGAAAACATTGTTCGAGAAATGAACACTGTAATCGAACTGCAGAGAGAACAAAGAGAGGACCTTTCTGAATTTGGAGATGCACTTCGTAAACTTAGACAGTTGTAGACTTAGTGGACTTCAGGAGGAGTGTGGTTGTGAAAACTCAAATTTGGATACGGAGAAGAATGATATTTTCATGGTTCATTGTTGCAATGAATGGTTAATTGCACTGGGAGTCAATGAGTTTACTCTTGTATGCCACTCGTGTTTGTGCATGATGTTTCCCCCTAGCAGTGTGTAATGTTCTTAGTGTTACCCTCACCAGCTCAGAGACGATACATCTTGTATCGCACTGTTGCTGATCGATACAGACTCTCCAGTCTGTATCGCTTCGACCTTATCTTATCCCTCGGAGCGATACACTATGTATCGCACTCGATGTGCGAAATAACGCATGTATCGCTCAGAGAAGGAACGATACACGTAATGTTTCGTTACTGCGGAGCGATACAGCTTGTATCGCATCATTGTGCGAAATAACCCCTGTATCGCACTCGTTTACGTAATGTTTCGTTCTTGGCGGACGATACAGCCTTGTACCGCACAGGTCTGGTCGAGGGATACAATCTGTGTCGCAGAGCGTAGGAGCGATACAGGCTGTATCGCTCCGACCAGGGTAAGCATAAGGGTTAGCCACCCTGATCGGTGCGATACAGGCTGTGTCGCATTGAGAGGGGACGATACCGATAATGTATCGTCCGGCCTCTGCGATACAACCTGTATCGCCCCGATCAGGGTAAGGGTTAGCCACCTTGATCGGTGCGATACATGCTGTGTCGCATTGAGAGGGGGCGATACAAATAATGTATCGTCCGGCCTCTGCGATACAACCTGTATCGCTCGACGATCGAGTACACTGGTCGGAGCGATACAGGCTGTATCGTCCCGACCAGGGTAAGGGTAAGGGTTAGCCACCCTGATCGGTGCGATACAGGCTGTGTCGCACTGAGAGGGGGCGATACAGGTAATGTATCGCCCGGCCGCTGCGATACAACCTGTATCGATCGACGATCGAGTACACTGCTCGGGGCGATACATGCTGTATCGCCTCGACCAGGGTAAGGGTAAGGGTTAGCCACCCTGATCGGTGCGATACAGGCTGTGTCGCATTGAGAGGGGGCGATACATGCTGTATCGCCCCGACCAGGGTAAGGGTAAGGGTTAGCCACCCTGATCGGTGCGATTCAGACTGTGTCGCACTGAACGGGGGCGATACAGAAAATGTATCGCCCTGACTGTGCGATACAACCTGTATCGCCCGACGATCGAGTACACTGATCGGGGCGATACAGCCTGTGTCGCACAGTTATGGAGCGAAACATCTTGTATCGCTGTGTCGTTGCGATACAACCTGTATCGCTCGACTATCGGTGATAAATAATGTAGACATGACACATGTTTCGCTTGTGTTCGGAGCCTAACAGGCTATATCGCACCGAACAGGTACCCTTCGCCCTGTGTTGTTCTGTTCTGGTGTTTGTTTATAAGCATAATTTATATGAATTCAAAATAATAATATTGTAACCATTGATGAGAAACTTTTATCAAAAGTTTTATAACTTTACTTGCAAGGAGTAGAAACTAGAAGTTATCACTATTCTCACTTGAGAAGATGGAGGTAACCCATAGACATACTGTGTGGTACTGACCTCCATACTATATGTACTTCCTCTTTGGTAATATTGCTCCAATACTCTTGTAAAGCCCTAATAGGATCTTGAGCTTGAATCTGAGAATATCTAGTCTCCACATAAGAGACTGTCTCCTCTGGAGTACATCCCCAATGAAGAAGCCAAGGCAACAAAGTTGCCTCTAAATACTGTTCCTTATCACACTCGATGGTGAAAGGAGAAAAAGGAGGAGGGTGGATAGCATTGAAGGGATGATTTGTAGAATTCTTCACTGGACTATCATCCACCAGGAGAACATCTCTCGTGCTCAAGTTGTAGCGATGTAGATACGAGAAATCTTTCAGGTATAAATGATTCCCGAACCCTGCTTCCCTCTCTGTGTTATATTTGAAACACGACTCCTGAGCCAACACTCTACATACCTGATAAAAGATAAGAAAAGAAGACAAGACGGACTGTATAAGAAGTATGACAAATTTGATATAAATAACAAAAAATCTGAACATGAATGGAAGGAGGATAGCAATGTTGCGTAGATGCAAATACCTTCCCAGTTGCAACTCCAGGGGGTAAATAATGCTTGGCGTCCATTGCATGTAGTAGAGTTGCAGTGTTGACCAAAGTACGGGATGTCCATATAATAACCTGGAACTTATCGAGACAAATGTCCAAAAATGCTTTCACTCCAGGTCGAGCCACATACCTGTAGTAAACATATATGGTAAACAAAGTAAGAGATTAAACTCAAATTTGAGATCTAAACATGTCTAGATTGCTATTTATACCAAGTTGAATGGATAGTGACGTACCATACATAAGGCTTAGGGGTATTCTCCACTACATATCCCTTCTCACGAGCCTGCATCAACTCCTCCTCAGTCCTCCCAACTTTAACCAAAAGACCATTCAAATCAAGAATAAGAGTCTTCCGTCTTATGGTAGTAGGGTGAATAAGACGAGGTAAGAACTCAGGGGTCTCTTGTATACGAGCTATTTCTTCTTTTCCCACCATTATCTCGTAGTCCATAGCTCCTAGTTCCAAAAGCTTTTCTGCAAGCTGTGCTTTCTTCTCATCGACGGTAGTGGTTAATGCAGCAAGTTCCTCCTTCTTCCTCTTGATGCTATCGTAGAGAATAATCTCTTCACCTGCCAAAATCATCTTCGACTTGTAAACATTGTACATGCCCTTACACAGCCAAGACTTCTTTGGAAACATACATATCAGTATAATGTTTCTAAACAGTAAAGTGAGCAGAAAACCGTAAATAATTCAGAAATTCAAAACAGAGGAAAAAGAGCATCTCACTGTATGATGGAGGTGGAGGAGCTCTCTGTGAAGATTGAGGGTCTTGAGTTTGTTGAGAAGACGACGGATCTTCAACCGAAAGTTGTACTTGATTAGAAAGACAACTAAAAATATTACTACAAAACTTTGAAATCATAAACAAATGCACGTAATAAACTTATAGAGGAGGAAGCAGACATCTTACCTAGAGTACCTCCTTGCGAAGACCCAGCATGTTGGATCGGCTCCTCCACTTGTTGGGAACTCAAGAAGATGCGAGACTCCGGAAGTATACCCGCATGTCTCATGAAATGGGTCAATATCATACCCACCCAAGTCTCTGGATGCCTCACCAACTTCTCCTTACTCATATGCTTTTTCAGGGCGGAGATCTCAGCATCTAAAGAGTCCAAGATGAACTCAGCCCAATCATAGTCTTCTCCGCTCTCTTCTACTTTACTCTTCAAGTAAAGAGCCAAGTGTCCATGTACCTCTTTAGGACGTCTACGAGCTAGAAGTATGCAGTTGATGAGCTGAAAGATAGGTCTCCACTCTGGATATTCACACATCCATAACAAATATCTTTTCCCTTTCTCATCTTTTTCTGGGAACCAATCATCTATCAAAGCTCTCTTAACATTGTGGGGACGATGTACTGTAGTGCCCATGGGTAGAACTAATGCTTCGCGAACAAAAGACTCATCCAATAATATCTCGTGTCCTTCAACGGTGGCACGATGAATAGTTGGATCATAAGTGTCTATGAATTGTAGACAATATGATATCTGCATACATTGTAGGGTTTAGGGTTTAGAGTTTACATACATGACACACACATACATTACAATAAGAGGAAGTGCACTAAGCACACTTGCATGTGTGAAAAGAAAAGCTTTCAGATACAAATAGAAAGAAAGAAGGGACTGATTATGCAGACTTACATCTGGACGAGGAAAGTCGAAGGAGAATGTCACAAGTAATCCCACTCGATCTATAGCCTCTTCTTCAACTCCAGATAATGCATTTTCAATGTCCTCTTTCAGCACCCAGCACCATTTTAAATGATACCGATCATCTTCCTTTGAATGATATTTGAACATCGAAGGTCCTTCTCTCATTTTCTCCATAGCAGCTGGAAAATAGCAGACAACGGAGAGTATCAGTAAGGGAGTTTCGCGACGGACGAAACAGCCAGTGTATCGCAACCAAGAAATAAGCGAGACTGCCTGCTTCGCCCCGCTAGAGCGATACACAGGCTGTATCGCCCGAAGGGAGCGATACATGGCGAGCTTCGCTCCCTTTCCTGGCGATACAGACTGCGTCGGTCCGATGTTCCTCGTCATCGGGGTGAAACAAGTAACTGTTTCGCCCCGCTAGAGCGATACGTGGGCTGTATCGCCCCGCTAGAGGGCGATACACAAGCCTGCATCGCCTCAGGGTGGAAGTCGCTTCCACCCTGAGGGGCGATACACAAGCTGTATCGCCCCGATGGCGATGAACTATTTTGAAGGGGGCGATACAGCCCATGTATCGCCCCGCTAGTGGACGATACAGCCTGCATCGCCTCAGGGTGGAAGTCGCTTCCACCATGAGGGGCGATACACAAGCTGTATCGCCCCGATGGCGATGAACTATTTTCAAAGGGGCGATACATGGGCTGTATCGACAGAAGGGAGCGAAACATTGCATGTTTCGCTCTCTTTCCTAGCGATACAGCCTGCGTCGCTCCGATGGCGAGGAACAATTTTCAATCACGGGGCGAAACAAGTAACTATTTCGCCCCTGTACAGCGATACATGGAGTGTATCGCCCCGCTAGAGGGCGATACAGCCTGCATCGCCTCAGGGTGGAAGTCTCTTCCACCCTTCGGGGCGATACACAGGCTGTATCGACAGAAGGGAGCGAAACATTGCATGTTTCGCTCTCTTTCCTAGCGATACAGCCTGCGTCGCCTCGATGACGAGGAACAATTTTCAATCACGGGGCGAAACAAGTAACTGTTTCGCCCCTGTACAGCGATACATGGCGTGTATCGCCCCGCTAGAGGGCGATACAGCCTGCATCGCCTCAGGGTGGAAGTCTCTTCCACCCTTCGAGGCGATACACAGGCTGTATCGACAGAAGGGAGCGAAACATTGCATGTTTCGCTCTCTTTCCTAGCGATACAGCCTGCGTCGCCCCGATGGCGAGAACAATTTTCAATCACGGGGCGAAACAAGTAACTGTTTCGCCCCTGTACAGCGATACACAGGCTGTATCGCCAGAAGGGAGCGAAACATCGCATGTCTCGCTCTCTTTCTTGGCGATACAGCTTGCGTCGCTCCGCTCGACCAAGGAGTACACTACGCGGGGCGATACTCACCATGCATCGCGCTAATCTTGCCCGATACTGCATGTATCGCCGCTCTTTTGCGGCGATACACATCGTATCGCTCTTAAACCCCTAAATTTCTACTCGTTTCGACGTGACACCACCTGAATCGCCTTAAATTCGTGCGATGCATGTTGAATCGCACACTATCTACACCCGAATTTCAACATTTCATGACATTTCACAGAGATAAAGTTTGATTCGAAACTTACTTGGATCAGCCTCCTCGTCTCTGCGATTCGTCTCTCTTGCATCTGGTGTCCTGCCTCGTCCTCTTCCATCACCTCGTCCTCGTCCATCACCTCGTCCTCGTCTGCCACCTCCTCTACCACCTCCTCTGCTCTTACTACCTCTCGTTCTCATCATTCCGATTCAAGAAAGAATCGATCAGAGATTACAGGTTTCTCTTAAACTTCTAAAAAACTTACAGCATTACTCGTAAACTTCGAACAAGTCTCCTCCTCTCTATCTCCTCACTCACCTCGTCCTTCCTCTCCTCTCTACAGTCGTCGCTGAAGTCTCACTCTCTAAACTCACCCTAAAGCTCTCCTCTCCTGTAAAAACTGCCTTAACGTGTGCGAACTCCACTCGACATTCTCAAGAGGAACTCCACTCGACTTCTCAACACGCTCAACGCCCGTTACAACTTCTTACACGGTACTCAACGTCCGAACCATGTCACAGAAGTTTCCGCGCCCTTTCTCTCCCCTCTTCACCTCGCCAGCTGTTCTTTCGTTATAGTGTATAGGTCAGCCAGTAGTTTCATATTTTCGAAGTTCAAAACAAGAGAGATTGAACATAAGGCGAGCGATATATTGCACATCTGTCCACATATTTTAAAAGGAGATAGTGTACTTCTATCCAGTGTATTCAACTAATATATACACCACATAACAACTTGTGCTCCTTGTTTCACACTGCTCTTGTCACAAATAGAGAGCTATTTATAAAATGATCATGATGGACGAATTTGAGAATTGATAATGAGTTAATCATCATATGTGTTTGTTGAGAAATAATGTATATGAACTGAAAAAGAACAATGTACTACTACCTATAACAAACTAGTAATACCCGAAGATGTATCAACACAATAATGCATCTGTAGCAGCTGGTACTGTAACTACTCCCTACAATAATGAATCTGTAGCAGCTGGTAATGTAACTACTGTCTACAGCGGATCTGGTTCACTCAATGAAACTTCTCCTTCAGAAGAAGCAGTAATAGCCACACGAATTCCACTTCCTTCTACTTCATCTGTCACCTCAGTGAACATCCCTTCGTCATCCGTGGGTGCATACAGCCTAGGGCATGTTCTTCTATTGTGGCCTGGTTGATCACAGAGACTGCACTTCCCTGGAGTAGAACGAGGAAAATGTCCCAAGTCATGATGTGGACCTGTTTGTTGGACTCTTCTTCGTCTTCGATGGCACATTGTCTCAGAGGCAAAATGTAATATCTGCTCATCATTAATAGGATACTCATTCTCAATGGATGTGGGTTCAGTAAGGTGACTAGTTTCAATTGGTGAAGAGACACGGGTACTGCTCGTGGGAGGTAGATCTTCATTGCCATCTGCTGTTGCTGTAGATTGAGTGAATTGGGTGTTGTTATCGATCCTCACCACTCTGTGTCTTCCCCTTCGTCTTGCCACTGGCGGAGGTCCGCAACTGTACACCGGTTGAAGATCATCAGTGAAAACAGCTGGCAACGCACTATGTCCGTAGATTGAAAATAACGAGGAGCTATGCCAGATGTTATCCAATCTCGTTGTTGGGTTCCCACCAGTCTCTCTGTCGAAAGCAATGACATGTCCACATGGCCATCTCATCTCTTGAAGTTCTGTACATGTACACTTTCCTGCACCACCTTGTGCTAGTTTCACCACATGTGTTACTCCATTGGTATGGTCGCGGACGGTAGCCTCGAATGGAGAAGACACTTGACAGAGAAAACCTTCTGCAGCATGTTCATTCTCCATGAGCCGAAGTCTAGCAAAACGAGTCAATACACTTGTTTCTTGCTGAAGCTGTATCCTCCGCTTAGTGAACTGCTGCATAATATAATACCATAAATCCAACAGGATCTTCAATGGAGCATTCCAGCGGATTGGTCTCAGAGCACTATTCATACTCTCAGCCAAGTTAGATGTGACTTTCCCATAACGTGGTAGAGGAAACGAATATCTGCTATACCTCTCTGGTTGTATATTCCTCAAATATTCAGCCAGGTGTCTACCTCTTTCCCCTGATCCATCCAGCTTGTCAAGCACTTCATTGTACCTACAGATGAGACATTATACATACAAATGAGATAATAGCTATAACTCAACCAACAAAAAACTTCAATAATTCAGTGAGAAAAAGATTGAGTGAGAAAAGAAAATAGTATAGAGTGTCTTACATTTCTCTCGTCTTGGCGTACAAGCAATTCAGAAATGGTCTCTCCGCCTCTTTGCCAAACCTCGTCCGTACATTCATTCGGATGTGTTGTCCACAATACCCGTGGACAACTTCAGGGAATACATCTGAAACAGCTCTTTCTAAGCCCTTCTGTCTATCGCTGATTATCACAGTCTGAGGAGAAATAATACCATGTATAGAGTTGCGGAGATGTTGACAGAACCATGTCCAGTTTACAGTGTCTTCTTGTGGTGCAACTGCGAAGCCTAAAATGATTGCTTCATTTGCACCATCCAACACTGAAGCTAGAAATATTTGGCATGGAAACTTTCTGGACTTGCTATGACAAGCATCCAAACATATCACTTTCTGACACAAAGGAAATATATCACGAGTGGCACTAGGACACACATAATATCTACTAAATATTGTTGTGTTACATTCCCAAGTACCCCAATCCACAACTGCCATGGGATCTACTTCAAGTATACGTCTACATACAGAAGGAATGTAATAGAAGGATGATGCTTGATTACCCTCCAACCAGTCCCGAGAATGCTCTCGACTCCTCCACACCTGATAGTAAGGAGCCCTCTTATTGAATGTAGTTCGAAGATCCTCCATGAGATTTTGTATGGGAGTGTTGGGGTCAATAGCGACTCTGTTACACATGACTGCAGCAAGGAATTTCGAGTTTGATGCAGGTCCACGCCAGTATCCGATCTGACTAGGACAACTGTGCTCTAAATCACAAATAGTAATAGTAATTCGGCCTGTGAACTTGCCCTTCTGTGCTCTAACTCTCCATTTGCATGGATGCTCCATATCACTATCCCGAGCATTAGCCCCATAAAAGGTAGTTCTCCCAGCGGATTGATATCGAAGTCTTTCACCACAATGACCGTTAACTGATTCTCTTCTTGATTGACCTTGTGGAGGTTCTGACCGACCAGCTGCAAGCTGCCTTACTGAGGCTCTACGTCTTTGTGTATATTCGTGGAAGCTGCGAGGCTGACTGTTTCTGTGACTCGTTTCAGCACTATTTGATGTTACAGATCTATCTTCGAATAATTTTCTACAACGAGCCTTCGCTCCATACCTACACACTCTAACTCTATAGTTTTGAGAGTTTTTCAATTTATGACTCGCTCGGCTATTCAAAAAACACCAACAGTCAACTGCGAAATCGAACTCTTTAAAGGATTCAAATTCTGACCCGAGACACACTTTGCTTGCAATAGCTCTCAAGGACTCCAAAGTCTTGCCTTGGAGTAACCGATTCACTCCTCTGGCATCGGCCATTTCTCGTCGCCATCTTTCTAGCACGCTCTCCTCAGTAAGATCCTCATAACGTACATCCATAGTGAAGCTCCTTTCTTCATCTTCGAAATGCAATCCGTCTAAACAATCATCATTGTCGCTCTCAATATCGAGATTCATAACATTGTATCGTTCGGTC
The DNA here is from genome assembly GCA_036924285.1 of Asterella californica. NCBI lineage: Eukaryota > Viridiplantae > Streptophyta > Marchantiopsida > Marchantiales > Aytoniaceae > Asterella > Asterella californica. Next base: position 5,539,548 of record JAYKYS010000013.1, read on the forward strand.
GGCATATCGTTATCTCTGAATCTGTCCTTCTTATCACTCTCCACCGGCCCGTCCTTCTGATCACTCTCCACTCTCCACCGCCCCGCACTTCTTATCACTCTTCACTCTCCACTTCGCTTCGCTCTGATCAATACTCTCGGATTTTTTCAGTTCTATGTGATCTTCGCCATTGTTAATGTGCGGGAAATGTTATGATCTATTTCAAATGTGTTATGATCTCTTTTACGGATAAAATTTGTCACTGTCTCGTTCCAGTTCTTTCCCGCGAAACACACCCACTCGTCAGACGGTACATTTGCATGCCCCAAGTCAGACATGGCCACGTCACCATGTGAACACACCACGTCAGACTATCCACCTGTGACGTGGCGATTCCGCCACGCAGACTGTCAATATGACCTGGCGCACATTCCGCGTCGAACTGTCGTTATGACCTGGCATAACGGCTTGATCTACATGGCGCGGTCGACCGGCAGGACGGACGATGGGAGGTTGGGGGTGTGATCAAGCAACCAAACGTTAAGAGGGGTGTGATCAAGCGCAGCGATCGTACTGGGGGTGTGATCAAGCCAATTCCACTCAGTATGTCACCAACAGAGCACCAATACATATAATTCTCCGCTAGGTGCTCAACGTTTCTCTTCTCTCGAGTGTTTGTCTATGCAAGATACATATATGCTTGGTGCTATAGGACGTCCATTCTTTGCCACTGTACCCCCAACCTGGTGTGTCGTGGTCTGTTTTGTCGTTTAGACTGTTTATTCCAAAATCTCGATCTAGTTGCGATTTCAGAAAACTCTAATGCATATTGCTTGACCATTTAAGTGCTGTTCATTTGAGCGGTTGATAGCTAGCGTATGGGGAGAAGTGAATGTAAATTAGTCCCATCAAGTGTGATGCATAGTTATTAGTAATTATTACCTCAGAAAAGCTATGTGGAAATCTGAGAATGCTTATTGCATAGCTATATGAGTGTAATGATGATTACCTGCATGCATAAATGGCTTCGTCTGCAATGATCTAGAAGATCAGACAGAAGGTTGTATTCCAAAATACACTCACCTCTCATTCACTCTGACAGTAAGACTGAGTAAGGGTGACGTTCAGGTTTGATAATCATGAAGGTCTTAGTGATCATTCGTAATCATATTAGTCTTTTGGCACATAGCAGTTTATGTTTGATAAGTTTGCATATTGACATACATCACTCAGTGGCTGTCTCCTTCTTCTTTCTAAGAATCAAGTACGTAATTGTGAAATATGATTCAATCATAGGTGGTGCGCATGAGCGCCTTCACATTCACAATTTCGACTCTATCCAAGGTGTACATTTATCTCCACTGATCCCTGATCAAAACTATAGATAGGCCTACCAATAGAAGGTAAACCGACTTTGTGAATCGAGTAGGGTCAATGAGGCATTGTTCCGTGTTAGTAATACATCGATTTACAACGTTAAGTTTGAATGCTGCTGTAAGAATGAGAAGGGAAAGAAAAGGAGGAAATGTGAATTAGAGTTCGTAGGAGAAGATGTAAATTAATTGGTTAGAGTTGTGGCGACACTTCTATGCCAGGCAAGTTAAATGTATGCCCCTTTCGGTTGTAGTGCTGATTCCGAGGCCGTGGCTTTGGAGGTCCCTCCCTCCCTCCTAGTCGCGCACGACCTTCCAGTTTGCATGCTTCCTAGCCAGCTCGAAGGATCGGTCGGTCGTTTCAGGTATACGGACTTTGGGAAATTGGAGCGGGCCATGTCTGTATATCACTCTAGTGCGCTGTAAAGCGGGTGATACTTGAGTGTCATGCATTGGCTCAAAGTCGAAGTGAGAAGGATCAGACATCTGAAGCTTACAAAGTCAGCAGCAGCAGCTTTTCAATGTTTCAAGGAGGAGCGAACAAATGTCATACACATGAATAAGACTTCGAGAATAATCATCCGTAATCATGTCATTGTCCTGAAGCTTCGATGTATGACTTTGATGTATGTATGGCAGTCGTGAATAGACGTATTGAACATTCTTGGGCTATCATGAAAGGTTTCTTGACTACCAACCATACGATCAGTAAATCGATGATTGATTGCTGATAGATAATCTCCCATAGGTTGTTCATAACCCCGCAGGTCGTTTAAAAACCTTTTTTATGTTGAACTCATGCAAGCTGACATAATACGCTCGCGCATTTCTGCTTCGGCGGCTTGGGATCAGTTGACCTATATATGACATACAGAGATCTCGGATTGGGGTTTGGCATATGATTCAACAACAAATACTTAGAGGCTTAGAGCCAGCAGCAGTTGATGGATGAATGGCCTGGCCCGAGTGAGCTTTGTCCGAAGCAGAATATTACTCATATGACTTCTTACTGAGTGGCGTAGCTGACAAGCCTCCACTCCTGCTCTCCATTTATTATACCTTGGTTTTCTTCTTTGCTACTGGACTGTTGTGCAGTAGGTTTGGAGGACCCGAGTGATCTGGAGGCGACGGAGGAGTTCAGAAATGGAGGTAAGCAGGCAAGCCACTGGAGCGAGATCTCCAAGCCACTGCCCCACACAGTTTCTGTCCGTTTACTTTATTTGATGGACACTCTAACTGGATTCTGGAATCGTCTGAACACAATGCCGAATCGACGACCATGCACTGCTCCTCTCACGTGGACCGCTTCTCGAGCTGTCAATCTCCTTCTAGCAGTGCTAATGACGATTTCTATCACCCCATTCATTGGTTTAGAGTCCGATTAGAAAGTCTTAGTACCTGCATGCGTAGGTGATTGTGGACTGCTCCTGATCGAGAATGGAGGTACGTTCATAACTTTGCTGCTGATGCCGTGTGGGTTGTCTCAATCAACTCGTATGTAAATCAGCAGCAAACGCCAGCGAGCAGACTGACTGATTGACGGACGGAAAGCTTCTTCAGTCCTTGTCAGCGAGAAACTGCAGCAGCGGGGTGGGATGGGATGGTGGTCGTTTGTGGTCAAGCTAGAAAGCCAGGGCGGAATGGAGCCTGGTTTAGTCCAGACTGGCTGCGCATGATAGCGATGCCGCCATCTCTTGGAGTCTTGGTTTAGCTGAATCAAGTCGAATAGGGTCATAATCACGGCTCACTGGTTTAACTTGGGACTAGCAACAGTCAGCTGGTGGATCATAGTCTAGATCATAGTGGACTGTGGACATTCTTGGTAGTAGTACCTCGGCAATGTACTTTCTTGGGACATATCTAGGTCCATGGAGAGCTTGAAGTTCACTGAATACATATGCAACATATGTTCATCATGATTAGGTCGTTGTCTTCTGATTAGAGAACATCTGAATTTGGCAGATGTTCTAAGTTGTCCAATGACTAACTTAGTAAACGCCCTGTGCATTCACTCTGAACCAATATAGGGTGTTGCCGAATTCTAAGGTATGGTTGATCTTTACAACAGGGGGTTCAATCGCATCCGCTTCAATCTTAGGGGTTGTAGGGAAGATTCGTTTTTTCTGTAAGTCACTCCTAGATTTTAGAACTTACGGTGCAGCTAGTATCCTCTATTCCTCGGTAACCTCCTTATGTTGATATATTCGTCTAGTCTCGGTCAGTATATCCTAATAATATCTTTATTCTACAGCCTAGTATATCTTTGAGATAAATTTGATTAAATACGAACATACATGCATAATGCTCGAACGATCTTGTTCATTAGTCCAATAGGCATCCCCAACGCACTTGTACACGTACGTTCAAGAGACGACCGTTAAGTTAACGAAACGGGGGAAGGAAAAGCCTCGTTGGCTGCCGTTTATTTAGCACTAAGCGGGGGATTTCTTAAATGTCGGGACTGCCTTCGCCGGGAACTGGGGACGTCATATAAATGTTCAGCCGTTGGGGGATTGAATAAATTTCGGCGTTCCCTTCGGCGGCAACTGGGGACGTGATATAAATGTGCGGACGTTCGCGAGGTCACCCGCGGAGAATTTGCGTTCGTCACTGGGGACGTGATAGAAATGTGCGGACGTCTGCGGACGTCCGCGAGGTCACCCGCGGAAATTTGCGTTCGTCTGCAGAAAATCTGCGACAAAACTGCGAGGTCACCCAGTTGTTCGCAGCGGGGACGTAATATCATTCGGGGCTCGTTGGCCGCCGCCTTTTTTTCACTTTGCGACGCAAGGCGGTATGGGCGCTTCGGTATCATTTCACAATTTCGCGCGGACGTCGGTGCTCGTCGCGCGTTCCTTGCTCGTCGATGGCTTCAATTCGCTGCCTGCCGCGTTTTTTCAGTCTGCGAGGCAAGGCAGTATGGCGGACGGTATGATCGGTTCGGTATCATTTGTCAAATTCGGGCGGACCTCGCTGCTCGTCGCGCGTTCCTTGCTCGTCGATCGGTTCAGAATTTGATGTAACTGCGTGGACTTGACGAGTTTTTTCTCTGCGTCCCTGCTTTCGTTCGTTCGCTGCCCTTGCTGCTCGTCAGTTTCTCAGTCGTGCCTTGCGATCTTCTTCTTTCCAGAGAGCGGTCGATGGATTTGCTTGCCCGTGCTGTTCTTTCATCGTTTTTGATTCATTCAAATTGACCACTCTTCGCACTAACCTTCGTGTCGTGTTCTTTCTTCGCTGTAACTCAGCGAAGGAAGAACTCGACGGATTGGATGCTGGTCTGGTTGTCGATAGCGATGCGGACAGGATCGTGTTCTCTACGTTTCTTCTTGCAGACGATGCAGCGGACGATCGGACATGGACCTCGATGTGTTCTTGTCGTGTTCTGCACGTACATTTGTTGCATGATTGTTGTCGGCATTCGGGATGATCATGACTTTGTAAACATGGTCCGATCTGCCGACTTGTCGCTGTTGCAACGCACCCAACGTCTTCTCATTTACGAGATAAGTAACGCTTTCAGTGCTTTTGGGAAGTATGTCACAGGTTGTCGTTGATGTCTCTTCCGAGCGAGCCGATGATGATCTTGATGAGCAATTGAGTATTCCGTCCACTCCTCCTGCTGCTTCCGCTTCCGAAGTTGTCTGTTCTCCACTAAAGTGCGATTCCCCTCACAGTCCTGCTCAGTATCTGCAGGAAATCAGTTTTGACAGTTTTGAGGCTGTCTGTTGTCACTTGCCGTCGTGTTCTTTCGATCGTTTTCGGAAGCCTGTCACCTTGCCACCATATCCTCTTTATTCCAAGTTTGTCATGTCTTTCTCCGATATAGAGCTCTATACGTATAGATCGTATGCTTACATAGATTTTCATTACTCTTCTGTACCGCTCGAGTTCTTACTTCCTTCTCTTGATTACGTTTTAATCTGTAAGTCCTTCTCGGTACCTAAGTGTTGCTTACAAGCAGTGGTCTGTCCTTTCCATTACATAGACACAGAAGGTGCTTGGCTTATACTGCGAGACTGTAAGTCGAACATTTTCTCTTATCCTAAATTCTTTCAGTTTGGCAGTGATCCTCGGCTTTTGAAACCCACTGTTATTGCTGTCTATCGTCTCAAATGCGTTCATTGCATTTGCCAGGACATAGATCCGAAGCTGTATAGGTTTGCCTGCAAACATTTTCGCTTCGGAAATGTTACTCAGACGTGCGGCAAGAGCACGTCGTCAGACAGTGCCACCTCTGACGACGGGAACACGTCGTGTGCCAATCCCCAAGCGACTTGAGGTTTCTGTTACTGTGAACTGCACCGGAGCTGACTTGGATGTGGACAAGTGTTGGCCGTTTCTATCTCGCTTTCTTGAAGATGAGTGCCATAGCGGTCTGCTTTCTGTCGAAAGGGGGGAAGTCTTTTGCATTTGCACATACAGGGCGTGCTTTGTCTTGAGGGCACCAGTGCTTTGCAGGTGAAGCATCACTTAATCTCTGTTCTTGGCTGGAAAGGTGTAGAGAGGCCTATGGGGGGGGGAAGTTTGTGTCAAGGTGTTGACAAACCGGGGACTCCATACCTTTGTAGGTATGGTCGGTTACTGCATGAAGGACAAGACTGAGGCTCACCATAAGTCGACTATGAAGAATATTACTAACGGCATGCTTGACGATGGTGAACAGCTCTTCACTTTATTCGGTGCCGCAGATACTAAAAACCGTGTGGAACTCAACCAGAATAACATTTTGCAGCGCGCTTTACAGTTCAATAAGTACAGAAGCCGTCATCCGTTGGGTTCCACTTTGAGAACATGCCTTCGCTCCATGATTCGATCCGGTAAGTACAGTCCTTCCTGCAGATGGCTAATGGCTTGTGGGATCCAGAAGACAAGAAGCGACTCTCTCTGGAAAGCTATTGTCCGTCCCGAAATAGTCACTATTGACGATATCGACAATGTGTTTTTCGTCCAAACGAGAGCTCGCTACTTTACAGTGGAACGACCTGATGCTGAGCTTCTTGACGAGGAGGAGGAGTACATCTTGGCAGGGTCTCCTTGTGTGCACGGAGCGAGAACGGTACCCAACTTTCAGGATGTAGACGCGCTGCCGAAATATATGCCAGTTTGTAGCCCTTTGGATCGTAACCTTGCAGCAAGTGGGGCGTACGAAGGTAATGTCTTCATCTGTATGAACTGTCTGCAATGGTTTTTTTTCCGTTTTTTTGTTGCTGTTTTGGACAAAAAATCATCTTCTTTCTTCTCGCAGGAATGTAACGTGACCAGAGGCAACACTGAGGACCACGCGGAGTCGCGGGCAGCATGTATAGATATGTTGTTTCAGCAGAAGAACATATAAGCGTCTTCAATAGGAAGTGTACATCACTGTAGATAACTAGTATGCTCGTGTACAGGTAGTTTACGTTGGCTGTTACGAGTCTAGTGTTTCAGAAAGATACCAGACGAAACAAGTGTACAATTTCTGCCTGTCACGTTCTCCAACAGTGTGGACTGCAAGCAGTGTAGTGGCGCGGTATAGTCTTTCACTAGAATTTCAGAGCAGTATCAGTCATGATATGACCGATAAAGCACAACGTTGTTTCGCCACACCAGTGATTATATAAATAAAGTTTAATACAGGCTCCCCGAAGCCTTTTCTCTTAACTATGAAGTGTCTGTGTGTACAAGCAGAACCGAAAGAAAACAAGCCTTTCGTCTTACGTACCAACTGTCTCGTGTACAATCAGAACCGAAAGAAAACGCAAGTACAGTGATCGAACAGTGTAGTTGCGAGAAAAGCAGAGAAAACGAGTGTAGCGAATATTGTTGCTTGCACCAAAAATGTTTTATTGCACGAGGAGGACGCCAGGAAAAACGCCAACATCTGTGAAAAGCCCAGAAAGAAAGGGGAAAACCAATAAATTCAAACTGATAAGTGCAGTAACCCGTAGCGCGAGCTAAGTGAAGGCATAAACCCACGGTTCTGAGTGGACGTCAAGCAGTGATCATTTTTTGTATTCTTCCGCGTCGTGAACGCTCACTGTACGACAGGTGAATATGCATCATATAACCATCATCCAGTAACCGTCTTCTGGATATACAAGTTAGTTGTAGTACTAAATCCGTTCATTGTATAGAAAATGTATAATAGTTAATTTCCAGTTGTAATTTACTCTACTTTTGTTCACTTTTACATCATCATCTAATTTAGATAATCCTTGTTAATGCATGAGTTTGGTGAATCGTCAGCACATTCATTGGTGGACGTCCTGCTACACACTCTCAAAAAGCTAAAAGAATAAGAGAACTCTTTTCCGTGAAAAGATTTCATTCCAAATTTTGTATCTATGGGACATAACCCTCGAATGGAACATACCCTCGTGCTTAAATGAGATTCATTCATGGAGCCTGGTGCTCCTGTTGGCATCTCTCTCGTGTATTCATCTAAGTTCATCTATCAAGTAACAATAACTTCAGTCTATGGGCACTTGCACCTTATTTCGTGGGGTGATTAGACTCGAAAGTATCATCAATTTTTTCTCTAGATCTTGTTATCTACAATGGACTATGCATGACTAGGAATGTGTCATTTCAGAACCCATTTGTAGCCCTAAATCAAGAGCACAGAAACTGGACATTCAGCCTTGGGCGAATCGACTTGCAATATGCATGGAGATATGACCTTCCTTTGCATCCTTCACCTTCACCTACACTCAACATGATTTTGAGCAGTGAGAGTGATCTAAGGGCACGTATACTCACTTGAATCCGGGCAACTTGTAAGTACATCGTATATAATCAGCCGATGATGCGTAAAGGATCTCAACCTCTGCCTCCAGTTGTCAACTATTCATGGCATGATCCTCGATGAGTTTGTCATACCGACCCTAGAAATGGCACATATACTGTACCTGGAGAATTAAATAATCGTCCCCTCAGTCTTTTGCATGCAGCAAATAGTTGTGCACTGCAAATATATTTGAGGTTTTGATTCATTATCCTGCTGGCTCATCCTGTGCATATCGTGACTGAGTCCCACGTCGTGAAGACATGAAGAATCGCGACTCTGGTCGTGGCTTTCTAATGTAAAACCGAAAAGATAGATTATGTCTCAAGTCCACACAGAGGGGATCTTTCTCACTGACCATGACAACATGGTCGACCACCCAACTCTGTTTGTGCTCTTTGTAGCCAATAAGCAAACATTAGATATCAAGCTCACAACCAGGATTGATGTATGATATTTGACTTGAGTTTAGGTGCTCAACTCCAAGATCATGTATTTCTCGATAGCGCCACAAAGTACGGATAGTTTTTCGTGCAGATTTGGGTCAAACGCTAGTTTTATCTTTTTCTTCAACAGAAAACCATCAAAAGAACTACATTTACGATCATAGTGGAATATCTTAAGTGTTTTGGGTACTCGTAACAAATGGGTTGTGAATCTACATTCTGATCATAAGAGATGAACAATCCTCTGTCTGGTGTTTAGCGAGTGTTTTGTTACTTTGCCTTACTGACCATCTTGGGAGAGGAGCTGGTTTGATTTCAGGTAGTTCAGCTCAGCTCAGCTCGGCAAAACACACTCCACTCCTTTATTAGTTGGCGCTGTATTTGAGATAAGCTGCTATGTATAAACAGTTCAACCCAGTAGGTCATAAGTACTTTTTAACTGTTGCAGTAGCTAGTGGATTGTGTCTTGCTAGATGAAGTGTTCTCCACCAGATATGTTAGTTGTTTGGGTTTGTGAGGTAAAGTGTCTAGTACCCAGTTCTCTTCAGTTTGAATCCACTATAATACGTGCAAACTGTAGGATCAGGCATGAGCTTTACACTGGATATGAGCTGCAGGGCGACAGGTCTTTATAAAGCACAACACTTTTCTTTCGAAGCCAGGCTTTCAGTTTGTCCATCAACTTTGTGTGTCGTGGAGTATGATGATGCTAGGTATTGACGGTGTTGCGATTTTTCTCCAGAGTTTTAGTGTACTACACCAGACCAGAACTTATTATTGTTGAGGTGTCGTAGGATGAGCTTCCGGAGGATATCCTTTTAAGAGAATTTTACGACCTTTCCATATTTCAGTGAAACCTACCTGAAAGTTATGGTTTCGAGGAGAAAAGCAAAAGAGCTTTTTACCTTCGCATGCAACTCTTCCCTGTATTAGCACCCACAAAATTCTGCTGGTTCATTTCCTGCATGAGAGCCAAGAGCTACGTCTGCTCTGGTGAATTTATGGATCGTTTTCCTTTCCTCGTCTCCCTTTTGGTTTCTTGTCCATTTCTCAGAGGTGGTAAGAAGTCCCTATGGAGTACCTGATTATCCATCCATGCATCAAGAACATGGCAGCTGGTTTCATGGGTTTTACCGGTGAGTGAGATTGTTTCTCTTTTAATGAGAATAACAACTTGGCAAACCGGCTAGTGGATCCATGTGAGATGATGAGAACAAGTTTCTACCTATACTTGTTCTCAAACCTTTCTTTCAGAACAGGTCTGGGCATGTCTCATCTGAAGCAGGTGGTGCAGGATATAAGCTTTAGTTCGTTGGTTTTGTGTAGTGTAGTAGGATGAGTTCTCTAAAAGGAGTCCGGGATGTAGAAACTCCTTGGAAAACGTCACGGATCCTCAGCTTTTGCATAGGGAATTCCGCCGCTCGGAGGTAGTAAAGCGAAGAAGAACGAGAGAGGAGGTTCCGTCAATGATGATGTTGTGCCTTGAAGAACTGCTAGAATGAGAGAGAGTCAGTCAGTTGTCAAAGCGAAGACTCACAGGCAGGGCAGCTCATCAATGTTCTCACCATCTGCTCTATTGCACTCTAGGGTACAGTACCAGACACCAAAGAATATTGTTGTTGTTGTTTCTTTTTCTAGTGGCGGTCTCCTTTTGTTGCCAGGATTCTGCCAAGAAGTTGAATGCATTCCTGCTAGCTGAGGAGGTTGTGAGCTCTAGTCTGTTCGAGTCTCTCTCTGCCTTAATACACACAACAAGAAAGAGTGTGTGGCCCCCACCCACATCACGTTCCACCATGTTTGTGTCCAAGGCATGTTTGACGGTTTTTACTTGAGCTGAGCTCATCTCATGATTCTCATCAGCTCTCCTCAACCCTCTAGAGAGAGAGAGAGAGAAAGACCATTCCTTGTTTCTACCCGGGATCCTCAGCTTGTCAAACCTTGTTGACCATCGCTCTTCTTACAAGGAGAGAAGGGTATATTTTTCTTTGACGAGCTCTTCCTTTATTCGGCAGCCAACGACTCTTGTTAGCCACAGTGCTAGTACTACTATTACTACTATTTCATGCAGAATCATTCCTACTATAGCAACACTCAAAAGCTCATGCCCGCAATTGTCTTTCCGGAATAGTCACTGCTCACACATACTCTACTCTCGAGTCCATTGCTGTAACGTCTCTTACTGACTGACTCGGCTACCCTCAACTTTTTCATCCTAATGAACCTCTCAGGTCCTCTCTATGCTGTATGTATATGTTTGTCTCCAAACTGGTCTGTCCTTCATTTTCCATAATTAGCGCACTCATTTTTCGTTCTCCTTTCCTGTTTGTTTATGACACTATCTAGAACTACTACCCCTGCTTCTATTGTTGGTTAGCTTGTTTGTCGTTGTACTGCTGCTGTTTGCCCAGCTCAGCTACTCTCGTGTCCCCAGCTCCAGCCTCGATGGCTGAACTGGACAGTGCATGGTTCAGTAACCTCAGTTTCATTTATCCTATATTCAATCTGCTCTGCTTAATGGTGTGTAAATCTCAGAAATCTCGTTCAGAACAATCCTCTCAGGAAATCTTCGTGCTCCTGTCGCAAGTGCAAGGAAGTTTCCGATTCATTTGTTCGTGTGTTAGAAGACAGACAATCGCGCTCTCCTCTCTCTAGTAGGCAGGATCAGGGTGTAGCTCTTTTGTTGTGTTCTTTTTTGCAGGGGTAGGAATGACACCCAGTTGAGGAAGGATCAGGGTGTAGTTACCAAGATGATATAGTTTTTCTCTTGCCAGACCTTCCTTATTCTTTCGTTTGCCTGTGGAGGACGGACAGCCAGCCAGCCAGCAATGGGAGAGATTTCCATATATATATATTCGTGTGGTGGCCAAGTATTAGGACTGGTTACAGTAGCAGTGCTGGGTCCATCATCATCACGATGAAGCTCGGAAGAAATCTGTAATACCAGAATCATCTACTTCTTCAAAGAGAAAGAGAAGGGACTTAGGTCCACTCGGGACTGGGGTCCTCTTTCTCAACTCTTTCTCGAATTAGGATTTTCCTTCCCCTTCACTCTACTCCAGGTCAGCGCAGATCTGCTCTGGTCAGGTCAAAGTTACTCCAACGTTTCCAACCATGTAAGGTAAAAGCTACAGAAGAGTCAGATCTCGGCAAACTGGAGGAAGACGACGACGACGACGACGTAGTAGTAGTAGTAGTAGTGGGCTCACTGTGGGGTTGCTCGTACTGTATCTTGAGGTGGAGTGGGGGTGTCTGTCTAACCCAAGTCAGATGGCTCAATCCGAATTTAGACTCGATAAAAGGCGAAATCTGCAGCTGGGTTATACCTTCCAAGCGAGTGAGTACGAAGGTAACCAGCGTTAATCTTTTCTGTAGTCAAGAGGTGGAGATGCCTTTCGGTGAGGGTGAGAATTTAACCGTGGGTCCTTCCTCAGGTCCACACGGTGAAGCAAGCAAGCAAGCAATCTCTCCAGATGTTTGGACGCAGTAATATTCACGACGCACTGCACACGGTTGACGCGCGTGGTGCTGATTTGAGGAACTTGTCTTATCCGAAAACTGTAACTTATCTTCCACTTGTACTTTAGGGCAGCACCCAAAAGCTTCTACGCGTAGAAGTGTAGAAGAGTTGTGGGATTTCCAGGAATAGCCCGGAAACAGGAGGCTCGGTCCTCGTTCTCGCGAAGCGGGTAATCCCCGTCGCCATTTGGTAAGTCAGTTCCCGCCGAATCCCCACCGAGTCTTGTCAACATTCGCTAGTCTCCTCCTCGCAGGAGGCGGCGGCGGCGAGACTTACATAACGCCGTTATGTATATGTATGTATGTATACGTCGAACCGTTGAGAGCAATCCACACATAATAACCCCATGCATCCGCATGATGATCAGTCCTCGCACACACACTCGTGCTGATATGGACTGGTCTACGGGCAGTAACCCTTCGACTTCCTCTCTTTACAGGCAGGAAGAAGTCGCCGTCGTCTTATTATTTCACACTTCTCTTTTCCATCAGCACTTCTGCAATTGGAGTAATTAATCACGTCATAAAGCAGGAGGACGAACTGCGTGGTTCAAAAAGGTTAAAAGGTACGAGCTTCGTCAACTTAGTTAACTGCACATGCAGTTAACTAAGTTGTCTAACATGGGGAAGCTCTTATCGCAACAAGGTGCATGCTTTGGCTCAAGCGAAGAGAACATAGTGGGAGACTTAATAATGAATTAAAATAAATAACTGCAAATGCAAAGCACGTGAAGCCGGGGTAGAAAATGATTTTATATATTTCCCAGATTTGCTCATTTTAATCTTTATATATGGATGGTTAGATGTGCAAATGCATAGAAAATCATATACAGCTGGTTAGAGTATTTCTCTTGCAAGGCATCTAGCTCAGAAGAAGAAAGTTGATACTTCCTGCATTTGAACTTTGTTTTTATGTGTTTCACATTTCTCGTTTCCTTTCATTTACTTCTGTTTTCGAATCCTTTTCTTTTCCATGTCCATTCACTCTGTCTATTCTATTATATGTGCCAAACAAGTTTTTGCACCTCTTGTTCTAGCACGACGAGAGATCTCCATAGAAAATCAAATTACATGTGCATCTCTCACAAGTGACAACAGTTGCTTTTGTTATATACTCTTCTCTTCCCAAAGTTCTGCGTTACAACGACTTTATGAGCCATATTGTGATCGTGTAGTAGTCATACAGTTGGTCGTTTCCAAACAGATATCATATTCAATTCAGTAACAGAGCCCAGACTACACGTGACTATATCATCCAGAGCCTTAGAAGCCACGGATAGCTCTCGACCATAGTCGACCGTCGACCTCACCTAAAAGTAATCATACGGCTAATTCTGACAAAGCAGCATCCAAATGTTAAAATGAAAAACAGAAGGCACAGTTATAAATTGACGAGTTCCCTCATACTAAGTAAGCTCCAGATTACTTACTGGGATTATTTTCTGTTATGCTGCCAACTTAATGTAATCCGGCAACGTAAAAAGGTCATATGTGTTAAAAGGGAAGCCAAAGTAGACAAGGTCAAATAACATAAGTAAATATGTGAGGGAACCAACTATATATATTTGATTTAGTTAAGTCAGTTTGTTCGTTGTAATGTGTTTAACTTAAATGTCTTAGTGCAAGTCTTGTTTCGTTTTCTCGATGCCCAATCCAGGTGTAACATGTGCAGATCGAGTGAATCATGCGAGTGCCCACTGATTAGTGGGCACTTGTTGGTGGATTTTGTTGATCATATGGAGGATTTAGTACAATATCATGTGTGTGATCAAAGAGTGCTATCAATTCTGTCCAATTACATACCTCAAGGATTTTGGAGTCGTAGACTGTATAGATTTTAATTGGAAAACCCTTCTTAGTTAGTAGACGTTTAGTATTGTATTCTGTAGGGATATAACTAGATATATATATCGTACGGAGCACATGAAACATTACGATAATATTAACATTATCCGTCTAACACAAATTGCTACTATGTCTTAAGTTTAGCTTGCTTAATTATTCACTTTTTCATCCGAAGATGGAAGAGTGCAGCAAGCTTAATTTATTACATAACTCTTTCCTTACAAAGCTTAGGTAGTATGTTAATATCTAGGTGAAGTTAATGTGTATTTGTTATCAAAATTCCTCCACTGTGTCCAAGTTTTCTTTATTGGTTATCCCTCGCTCAGCTTGCAACTCTAGTTCTGGCTATCATTTTATATTTAAAGAAAATTTTACTTTTGAATAACAACTTAGTATAGAGTTTAACACCTATATATCTCTTTTTTATAACAGAAAGTGAGCAAAAGATCCCCAAAGGTGGCCGGGATGTTTATTAATTTACTCACTTCCTCCATCTTCATATGGAGGCGGCAATTATGGCAGAAAAGTTAGGTGCTAAATTAAACTTTCAGCAGAAATATTTTGTTCATCTTCAAGATCCCCTTCATATAGTTTATGGAGTGCGTTCTTTCTGGAACTCACGAGGTCATGTAACATTTAACGGTTACACTATCTTTTGATTTAGCACGTATATTAGATATATATATATATATATCAGTAGTATTTCTCGTGACATCCTTCTGCTGAAGTAGACTGGCATGTAAAACGATCAAAATTTATGCACCATATTGTCTAGAATCTAACTCTCAACGAGAATGCAGATCGAGATCGTCGGCCAACCAGTTACCTGGGTGAATGACACTGGCTCATGTCAGTTTTCTTCTCTCGAGCCAGGACTCAACGATGCATGCATATTTAGAGGAAATCTTCTTGAGGTACTTAAGCTTTTCTTTCTCTTTTTATAAACGTCTAACTGAAAGCATATAATGTCGTACAAAGAGTGAAGGTATGAATAAGTTTATCATTTGTAGTCGTTATCATTGAGCTGGAACGAGTTGAATAACTGAACTCGGTTTTTATTATCTCAGTCTTTCTTTAGATCCAAGACTGTGTTATAAAAATACACTTCTTTTTCCAAATAAAGTGATTCCTGTCGTACGCTTTTTGTCTGGCTCTGGCTATTCGCGAGACGACTAACATGTAAAAATAAAACTGACAGTGCGAAATCTCTAGGCGGGGACTATCGTGTATTCCAATACTTGCTTGCAGGTAATATGTTAAATCAAGAGGAGATTACCGTATAGCAAAACATGGTCCTAATTTAATATGGATGGGATGTGAGTCGAGCTATGTGCATCAAACGGGACAAACTTATGAGTCTTGCATAAAAGATAACATGATGCCTTGAGGACATCCTCCTACGTCTAACTGATACCTCCGGTCGAGAGTATCCTGGAAAAGCGACAAGAGGTTGAGCGGGCTCGAGAAGGGTCGAGAGGCAGAAACAGATGTCGAATGATAATACAGGGAGGTAAAAGGATACAGGTCTCTTTTCTTTACTTGAGGAGGTTGCACAGTTAGCTAGACATAACTAGAGTTAAGATTTCCTTTTCACTCCGTGTGTCTAGTAGTCCTCGCCTTGTATCTCGCGACGAGAGTATTTTTCATTTGTCTCTTATACTATTTCCCTTTTCATGGGGAGGGAAGGGAACGGAAGGATGAAGTCTTAGCGAAGGGAAGAGAAGCCAAATAGATAAAGTAGTAGCGTAGGGACTGAGGTGGCGATACTACTTTCCCAACTGGGACTGCCGGATCCTCCGGTGCTAGGACAAGGAGTGGACTTGATGTAAACTCAGCTTACCTGTCTATATTGGGTAATTCAAGGGATATACTCCGGTCGTGCCGGTCAGACCTGCCGGTAAGTATGCGTGGCAGGACATGTTGACGTCAGCGTAACGTGGCCGTCTCAAGGCCCGGCGCATGCCCCTGGCCCCATGTACATATCCCATGCATGGGGTCGGGGCCGCGCTACATGCATCCTGGCCTGTAGTAGCAACATGACACACATCATCATCAGGGACCAGGAGCTGGAAAAGGAGAAAAGAAATAATCCCTTCCCCCGAGCTGCCGTAAACGCACAATCCATGGCAGCCATCAATCTGGTTACGGATAAAAGCTTTTCTTACCACCGGAAGCAGGAGTAGCACAACTACTGCCGTTCATCGTCCAGCGAGTGGCCAGTCAGATACTCTGTCGGTGATCAGTTCCCGGTACTCGGGAAGACACTGTTTTCTGTGCCCCGGCCGGAGTTCCTTCAAAGTAAAGGCGCAGAGGCGCGGATCATGGAAGGGAATGGCGGGGAACAGGGCCTAGAGAGCGGGAACAGTCTCTTGGGGGAACTGGGACATGGCACGGCCCGAGGGACGCCCTACCTCATCATGCTGCCGCGTGCTCGAAGCCACGCTGCCGGTCGTGGAGAGAAAATTTGAAGGACTCGGGACCTGAAGGAATCTGGGAGCGAAGCGGGGCAGGGCGAGGGAGGGCGGGCGGGCCACTTCCCTGTCCCTCCGCTTTCATGCCATGCATCGGTCGTCGCGCTTGCCCGCCGCTTCAACCCACACTCTCCCCTAGTGCCCGCCATCGCTCTGCATCCCTGCGTGCTTGCTCGCCTGTCTGCCCTGACCTGACCTGGACTTTAAACTTCCCGTTGCCTGAGCTCGAGAAGACGACAACGACGTCGTCATCGGCGTCAGTCAGTTGGGTGTCTGGATCTTGGTCCGGGGCGCTGCCAGGCAGTCCATCACAGCGACTGCAGATATTATTTCCAATAATGCCAAGCCTAATTGCTCTCCCGGGTGCAAGCTACTAGACCTACGGTCTCGGCAGGCTCGGAGTTCAAAAACCGGTGTACTGAACCAGTTCACTCCGGTTGTGAGTTTGAATTACTGCTACGGCCCCACTCCAGTCGCCACCCAGACACGAGAGGGCCTAGCCGCTCGAGCCTCGGCCTGCTACGCGTGCAACAAAGTCTGGGCCGAGCCTGCAGCGTCGGCCTCCCGCCCTGACTGACAGACATGCTGGAAGGCCAGCCGAGCAAAGCAAGCGTCCAGGCTTGTCGAGCGAGCTAGCCCCGTCCTGTTGGAAGGAAAGTAAGCGATCAGCGAGCGAGCAGGCTGGGAGTAGCTTACGGGGGAGGCCCGGCACGGACAGAGCAGACCGTGTGGGAGCTAGGGGTGGAGGAGAAAGCGGACGAAGAAGAGGACGAAGCAAAAAGGAAACTTAGCGGAGTGGGAGAGGAAGGAGTTCGGGAAAAGATAGAGGAGAGGGAAGGGAAGCGGAGGGGTTTGGTGGCGACTTTGGTCTGGTCTGTCTGAGCAGCTGCTTCTTCTGCTGGCTGGCTTGCTTGCTTGCTTCTCGCAGCAGCAGCAGCAGCCGTCAGCGAGGCCAGCAGGCAGAGGCAGCCTTTCCGGCAAACGAATCGGCCGTGTCATCTTTTTTGTGGGAGTAGCGAAGGTAGTGCACACTTTGCCGCAGCTCTTGCTTCCTCCTCCACTTCCACCGCTGCTTTGCTTTGCTGCTCTGTTTCTTCGCTCTGCTGTCGTCTGTCTTCCCAGAGTCTGGAATCTTGTTCCCCTTTCCTGAGCCCCCGCTCCACCTCATCACCACTGCTGCTCGCTGCCTCGGGCTTCCTTTATCTCGTCGATGCTCTACGCTTCAAAGCTTCGAAGTCTCTCCCGTCTGTGATCTCCGCAGGTTCTGTCACCTCGTCACCTCTTCTCCTCTCTCTCATCTCGGCGCGCTTCCTTCCCTTAGAAGAGTCTTCTCTCAGGCATTGTAGACTTCAGTCTTCCCACGCTTTTTCGTCTCCCAACCTCGATACACTCGTAAGCGATTCGTACTCTCACACTTGGGGTGCTTCTCAACATGCCTGCTTTCTCTGACTGTCTTTCCCTCCCTGAGCGTGAATACATATATATTATTTTTCAGCTCCGGCCTTTCGATGTTGCCCGCCTTTTTTCGACTTCAAATCCGTCTGCATGCCGTGTGCTTCAGTCGTGATCATCGTCAAAGTTGCTCACGATTCTTAGGCGGTTCGCGGTTCATTTTTAAAAATAAAATTTTTCTTGATTGCGGGTTTCAGCGTTTTCGAGCCTTCCTGAGTATTTTCTGCTTATTGCATCATCTTGGCATCTTCTTTCGTCCCTGCGTGCAGGCTCTTCTCGTGATGTTTTGTCTGTATTCCCTCTCGGGGTTCGCAGACTGTCGAGTGTTTGTGGTTTTTCTTTTTAATCTCATAGGAAACTTGGAGCAGGCTGTTCTGTGCATGGACGTTACATTTGTGTCTATAGCATGTGGGGTGTTAGAGTTCGGTCTTCCGCTGTTGCTCGTTCTGGTCGGAACCCTACTCACCAGTTTAAATTTTTGTGCTCTGCCGTCCACGTTCGGGTTCATTTTTGTTTTTCAGGTTGATGTGATTCGTCAGTGTTGCATGAAAATTTCAGTGTCACGCATCTTCAGATGGCGAGTTCTACCTGCTGTGGGTCGTCCAGTCACTCGTCCTTAATCTGACTGGGTTCCCTTTCCGTCCGCGCAGAAGTCCTGGAGCGTGTTCTCACATTAGGCCGACTTCCATGCGTCCCGGCGGGCCTATTATCCCTTGAAAGAGTTTTCTTCTAGTCACTGGCGAATTTAGGATACGTTTTCTTCGTACGAAAGCAAGCTGGGGGTTTCTTCATCGCTTTACGACGGAGGATTCTAGATTAACTGTAGAGAACGTGGAAGGATAAGGACTGTGAATATCGAAGGCAGTTCGGACCTACTTCGTTTTGACATTGGGCAGGACATCACGACTGTCACACTGTTGCCAGAGTTTATGAGTGCTAAGTTTTAACAGTACTCGACTTTTTCAGTGATGGTAATTCTGTAGCGAAAATCGTCGAATGATTTCAAAGGTGGCGTGCGCGTGGTCGACTCGACGGGAGAGATCTCCATCACAGGGCTTACTCATGGTGTCTGCAAAGCGTAGACCCACAGAATACAACAACGCGAAATAGCGGATTAGTGGTTTTTAGAGGGCGCAGCGGGGTGCCTGGGGTTTTTGTTTCAGATAAGCATCAACATTTGTAGGCTGGCGCCCTCTATGTGTATGCAGGAAGTGTAACTTTTAAATGAATATTATATCAACCGAATCCTGCAAGTTCTCACAGTTTTCGGGGTTGATATTCGCTCTGCAGAATCTTAGAAATAGTTGTAGCACATCAATCATCTCGACAGGGAGCTCGAAGTCTTACATTGAGGGACTCCGTATTCTGGTCGAGGATTATTTTACTCAGTTCCACTGGCGAGCCCGTATTCTTTCTGGACGTTCGGGGGAGAATTTGGGGGGACAACGGGAGATCAGAAGTGGGCAGCAGCTCCCCCCAATCTTTCCCTTACTTTTGACGAGCAAAGAGGATTTTTGGACCGAAGAGCGAAGGGGGGAACCGATACCAAAAAGCGTCCCGGGGGAGAAAAGAAAAGTGGAAGCGGGGGACTGAAGCAATCAAGTTCGGAAAAGAAGCAATCAGTGGTGGATCAGAAGTCCGGGTCAATGACGGGTGTGTTCAATGGGAACACTCCTTTTCAGCTAACCAGTAGCCATGACAAGCGGTTCAAGTCTCTCCCCCCAGCGGAGATGCTCCCTCGGCACGAAACCTTGGGAGGATACATATTTGTGTGCAACAATGACACGATGCAAGAAGACCTCAAGCGCCAACTTTTCGGTACTTTTTCTTGTTGCCAAGTAGATCTGTTGCTTAAGCTCGACGACAGTTGTCTATGATAGCGGCCAAATTTCAGCTGAAACTATATCCGCCCCGAAACCGCGTCAATTAGAGCTGTTGTAGTCGATTCTCATGCCCGTCTTAGGTAGGCCGATTTGTGTGCTGAAGCTACGGCGGAACCCTCGGGATGATCCCGGAACTTACAGTATCGTAGAAGCTTTGACGCGACAATCGTCACGTTCTCTCGGTGGATGTTGAGACTTGAATCTGGGTTGAGAATATTGGCCTTCTTCGCCAACCGCTGTTGTCGATACGTGAAATGATGAGGACGGTTAAATAGGCCGTATCATCTTGTTTTCTTATTGTTCCGTTACTTCGAACGAAAATTAGAATAGGAACGCTACGTGGCGATCGAAAGTTGTAAGCCGCGGGTTTAACCGGTTTATACTTTTTTGCAGGCCTTCCTCAGAGATATCGGGATTCAGTCCGCGCAATTCAGCCTGGTCTCCCATTGTTCTTGTACAACTACACTACCCATCAGCTTCATGGAATTTTTGAGGTGAGTTTTTCTGCGAAGCGGTTCAGTGACGCTTGCCGGAATTTCGACTTCGATGGAGCAACTGATACATAGCGGGTACATGTGGAGTTCTTTCCGTGATTTGTCGCTGCTCATGTTTCAGGCTGCCAGTTTTGGAGGTTCGAATATAGATCCGACTGCCTGGGAGGACAAGAAATGCCGGGGCGAGTCAAGATTTCCTGCTCAGGTAATCGCCGTGGACCTACTAACGATGTCTTGGCAGCGCAATATTGTTGTTATGTAGTTGACAGCAGGTTCCCCACATCGACAGGGTTTTTGTGTCTACAACATTTAATGGACGGGTTTGGTACGAGATTCTAAGGTCGGGTAGACGGGTATAGAAAATATTTGCTTTTAATCCCCGACTTTCGGCCGACTGCAGGCGGCTGCATGTCGCTACTTGCTCGACTCGCCAGTCTGATGTCTTTCTCTTGGCAGGTTCGCATTCGGGTGCGGAGACTGTGCAAACCATTGCAGGAAGAAGCTTTCCGGCCTATTCTCCATCACTACGATGGACCAAAGTTTCGCCTGCAGCTCTCTGTGCCGGAGGTAAGCAATTACAGTTTGTTCCTTAGCTCATGGTTGGCGTTCGGGAACAGGTTCTGGCGAGAAGGACAAAGTAGGGACTGACTAGTTGGAAACAGTGCTAGCCATCTTGAGAGGACGGGCGTTCACTCGGGTGGATTTCTTGGGGCCTGTGCGCGTTGTGGCCCTAAATCTTAGATGATCATTGCATGAACTCACTGCATTTGTTTTCGTCTCTTGAATTTGTTGCAGACTCTACAGTTGCTGGACTTGTTCAACGCCATAGGGCCGCCATGAAAAGATCTGCCTGTCTGTCGGCTTAGCCGCGATTCTGTGCTTCAGCCTAGGTAGAAGTTTATGGGTTCTTCGAGAATGGATCTTCGAGTCTGTCAACACTACTGTATTTGGTATGATCGGTTTTCACACGCAGCTGTCCAACCATCAATTTCAGCCGAAATCCTGGGGTCAGCTGAGTTCGATATTAGAGATATATACAATTTGTGAGGAACAATAGTGATGGATAAGAGAGTGTACTTACACAGCCATCAGCAATCCCGAACATAATCCTTATGTTTTTTGGAGAGCCGTGCAGAAAGAGGTACGGCTCTCTGTAGTTGTAGGTCAAATGGCTGTGTACTCTCATCTCGTTCTAGCAACAGAAAATCAAGGCTTCGCTTATGAGGGAATTCAGCAGGCTAGTCTGCTTAACTCGAGCCTGATTGAAACATTTTGTGTAGACAGGCATTTTTTCACCATAGATCCGTTTGTATAAAATGTCTACTAGTTGACGAAGTAGCCCGGAAGAGCACACGAAGAGTAGTTTTGACGAACGTGCTTCTGCATCTGCGCAAGCTTTTTCGACCCAACCTCTCAAGTTTGAAAAGAAAAGATAAAAGTGTCTGTGGATATGTGTTATCCAAGGAGGTCCCCCTTCAAAGGAGAGGGATGCTTTGACGCCATGGCGTCTTGTGAATAATAAAGACAAGGTTATCATTATGGTTTGCTGTTCGATGACCGTAGTCGATGTTGACCCATGTATGTCTCCATTTTGTTCGATGTTTTCCTGTACCGGCCCTCTCTCCTGTTGCCAGTGCAGTCTTGAAGTTGGTCGTCCATTCATGGTCATGTAAAAGTTACATGCCTTCCTCTGGCACCAAGTAGTGCAGGGGCTTCTCATGTAGGGCAGAAGATTAGAGAGAGGAGAGAGGGTCTCTCTTTCTCTCAATTGACTACATGGAACAATCGTGTTTTGAGCCATTTGTGGCCTGTGACTGATGGATCAACTTGCCACTCAGGTACAATGAGCGCTTGCTGGTTCCGAAGGACGTACTAGTGGACTAAACTTACAGCATTGTCGTTGACGGGTTCTGGAATTGCTCGTGCTTTTCTTCTCACTTTAAAGGACAAGTCGGAGCCCCGAAAGAGATTCTCGGCTCTGTCAGATATGCTCTGACGAGTACCAGCAAGCTCTCTGTCTCTCTCGCTGCATCATCATTGTGCTGCAATCAAATTGCTCCAATAACAAATGCTCATTATGGGGGAAAATCTCCTCGCACGTAGCTGTGGACGTCTACGGACTCTACTCACCGGGTGCGCAATGTGTGGAGAATACCGCTGGAAGGTATAGCCCAGCCAAGAACAAGTGCCCGGGAGGAGAAGGCTCATTAACTGCCGAGTGCTGACGGACTTACTGCATGAAGAAGAAGAAAATAGATCGAGTGAAAACAGCACTAGGCTGTCTCGTCCTTATGTGGTACCAAGCACTTTTCCTCTATCAAGATGCGAGTAAGAAAACACTTCTTCCATGCTTGCCAGCATTTTCGACGGGAGAGTCGGAAATAAAGCCACGATGAGAGAAAGTGGGAGGCGGAGGCAAAGTGTAAGTGTAAGTCAATCGGGACGGACACGCTGCGAAGCCTAAGCCCAAGCCTAAGACGAAGACGACGATCGTTCGCCATGAGATGACCAGGTCCAGTGCTAGTGCTAATAGAAAAGCTCCTCCAGCAATCAATGTGCATAACTCCGTCCCTGACAGAAGCCTCACGATCTTCGCTCGCCTGTCGACAAGTTGAAAGCCCAGCAGCAGCAGCAGCCCGATCTGGCTGGCTACGAGGATCATTCTGGCAGCAGAAGGGGGACGTTCTGGAGGTGGACGTCCGGTAGCCTAAGCTAGCAAGGCTGGGCAAGGCTAGTCTGGTCCGCTCGTCCGAAATCACGTGGCCGAGTAAGGAGGAGATGATGTTGCTACAGACAAGACGCATTAAAGCCCCGACGTATCACATTGATCAGCTGGGAGCGAACCTATTTTCAGAATATAAGCAGCAGTCCCAGCAGTCCCAGGAAGGTACGTACGGGTTTGTGCCAGACCCGAGCGAATGGCCAAAAGATCTGGATTCTGGAATTGCCCATTTGCTTTATGGCGCTATGATTGCCTAAAGCCTGGACGACTGGAAACTCGACTCTGGACACGACGACGACCGGTCGGTCCGTCCGTCCGTCCGTCCTCCGTACACTCTCTTCCTTCCTTCTGTCTGTCTCTCTATCTCTCTCTTCAGTTCTCTCCTTTTCTTTTTCCTCTTCTTCACTCCGTCGCATCTAATCCATCCATCCGGGGTTACAGAAATACATCCAACCACGCCCTTCCCTTCCTCCGCTTACTGTAGTTCCCCTTGCATCCGTGCACCGGTCACCTCGTAAGCCAGAGCATCTTTTCCGTCAATCGTTCTCTCTCTCTCTGTCTCTTCGAACGTGAACGCAGTAAGGAGTACGGTTTGGTGATACAAGAGAAGAGATCCGAAGTAATTCTGATTATTAAAGTTCTTTTTCTGCGAAAAGTTATTTGAGAGTATTATTTATCTAAAACTGAATAATTGTCCCTACTGATATGTACTTGTCGGCAAGAGAATAGCAGAATTCAGTCGAATAGATGCTGCTGCTTCACTAGGCTTAGCTGGACGGAAAAGTAGCTACGGAGTCTGGACTCCTATGAGCTCGTGCGCATCTTTCTTCAGTATTTTAACTGATAAATCATCAACCGAAGCAAGCCCGGCTCACCTGGGTTAGCTTTGTCCCAAACCAAGGGAGATCCGGAATAACCCAGATGCTAGTAAGGCAGGAAGAAGTCCTGTAATGTTCTTCAAGGTCATCTTCACTCACTTGCGCTAATCAGAGACACTTAATTAAGGGTCTCTTCTTGTAGCTTAAGTTTATGGGAAGCAAGTAAGTAAGTATCAGTGACTCTGTTTTTTCTGTCGAGAAAATAGATAAATTCATTGATATTACCACGCACATTATAGCACGAGTTGGAAGTTTGTGCTTCTTCAGTCATTTTTTGTTCATCAGTCATTTTTTGTGAACAAAAAATGACTGAAGAAGATGAAAACAGAGACTGCAAATTGTGAGTTTTGAATGGATCAATGGAAGTTTGATCATTAGCAAACTTGTGACAGAAAAAGCGCACTTGCTAAATGATCCAACTAAAGAAGAAAGAGTCTGTTGGATAGTAGTGAGAGGATTTCACTTATTTTGTACAAACTGAAAGTTTGCTCTTATCGGTTTATCTGTAACAAAAATGATGCACAAGAAATTTATAATTATCAAAAATTGTAATTCTGCAGTTATACAGTGTAAAGATTTTCTTCCGGGAGGAAAGAAAATACAATTACCTATCAGGAGATTGCAGTTTCCGAGGGTACACTTACCGAGGGACGACTGTGTATATTTTCGAATTCTAAAATCCTTAAAATGCATATGAAACTGAAACATGATTCCCGAAAATTCATGATTCCCGAAAAGAAAGCTCTAGTGGGTTTAGGTTCAATCAATGGGCAGCAGTGGCAGTAATCTGCTCTAACCAGGGTACGATTGATCGAAGCTTGAGAACGGGCTGGCTACTGCTTTACAGGTATATTGGTTGTCAGACCTGTCGTGCCCCTCCCCTGCCTGCCCTGCCCTGCCCTGCCCTGACCAGCCCAAGTTGGACTCGATCTAGTACTAGTGTACGCTGGAGATAGCAGTAGCTGGCCAGTCCCTTTCCCTGCACTCCCTGTACTGTACCATGGTTGTTAGCTGCTACCACACTTTGCTTGAAGCCCCCGCCCGCCCGACCGCCCGCCCAAATTGGACCCGACGTCGTACACTTATCTAGCGACAAAGCACGAGGCAGCTTTGGCGACTTTATTGGCACCACAGCACAGCCCTACCTAGTTGAGTTGAGTTGAGTTGAGTTGAGGCTGACAGCACAGCACAGCACAGGCAGGCAGGCACGCAGGGAGGGCCTGGGCGGAAGAAGATCTGCAATTTGCTCCTCCTCCTATGCATGGGCTACCATGCCAAACCAGAGGTTCAACCTGAAATAAAAACGTCGTCAGTCCTGCCACCTTCCCTCCCTGACCGTGACGTCCCACGTCTCGTTTCAGCCGCTCATCGCCTTCGTGTCTCACTCGAGGCTCGAGCATGCGCCATGGTAAGACAACCCACGGGCGTAAAGCGCGAGCTCGTGAGTCTCCCGTCGGGACTCGGGAGCTCTGACATGTATTCCGGTACAGTACCGTAACTGGTTTCTGTCAGAGCCTCCCGTAGGGAGAAGAATATTAGAAGAATACGTTCTCCGGAACCTCCCCGCAGCAAAAAGTAACCAGTAATCTGGTTAAAAATGCATATGAATTAATAAATTAATAAAAAAGCAGCAGCAAAAGCCAGCAGCCTTAACAGTAACTTGTTACCACCAGTCTGTTTCACTATTGACTATTCACCAATCCATTCTATTAGGGTGACTCCAACTTGAACCGTAAAATCTGCTACAGGAGATACATAAACATATGTAAAGCATTTCATGCACAAATTGGCTTGATCATACCCCCAATACGATTGTTGCGCTTGATCATACCCCTCTTAACGTTTGGTTGCTTTATCATACCCCTGACAGGTTATTGAAAGTAAAACCAGTCATTTTATTTGTTGGTTCATCATTTTAGTACTTTCAACTTTGATTAAATATCACTGTAAGTCAAAATATTTAACATTAAAGACAAGTTAGACTATCCATATTCTCATTCTTTTAATATGTGCATTTTCACATGTGAGTAACATCACAAAATGACTGGTTTTACATGAAGTTCATAGATGTCTTAGCCAAGTTCTTAAATCTAGTTATATTCGTGATATGTTGAATATATTACGAATATCACTCGTGATATTATAATATAGAAACAACAAACTCAAGGACATCAACTCAACCTTTTGAATATATGACATATTTGACATTTATGTACAAACTTGTCCATCTCCTCTTTTAATGCCAGTTTCATTAGCGGTACACTCTTCTTTTAATGTCCATTTTAATAGAGGTTACAGGTTTGTTTTGAGCGGTTGTTTTATCTTAGCATACATTAACCTAACCTGATCTATTTTTATACTAAAAACTAAGGATGGTTGTTATTGTATACTAACTAACTGAATCGTTTGTCTCAGAATTCTCCTTAACAATAAAATGTCTATTCATAAATCTCTATAATTTATAGATATTAATCTATCATTATTAATTAAATTAATTAATATTTTATCCGTTTTTAATATAAAATTTCTATTTGTCTTCATAGATCTATGTATGTGGTTAACAAAACTGATAACATTAAAGAGTGACATGATTAAACTGATAAAACCGACCATAACACTTATGTGTGTTTGACACCAAGCCTCCAATCCCCAAGGGAGACTTGTGAGACATGAGCATTTATCACAGAAAAGGTCAAACTATCACTTCACTGGATAAAGATAGTTAATGGAAAGTTAATTTGATCTGAAGAATTAATATCTTTAAACCGGTAAAGACTAACGGATATATATATAACATCCCTGTCAATATTATCTAATAAGATGCTCAGATTAAAAGATATTTTATTAAATTCATCAATTAATGTGTTTTTATTTTCATATATTTTCAACGATTTTGGTGAAATGAATCTCTTCGATCGTCTTTGATATCCTTGTAGTTCTCACGAGTGTACCAACTTCTACTAAACGCGATTTAGAAACAGACTTAACTTATGACATCCCACCGCTAATCTAATGATACGTAATGATTCAACGTTTCATCTATTTATATGGAGCAACTTTCTTCTTTTGGGTTAACTCTAAAACTTTTTATACCAGAAAAATGACCCAGAAAAAGTTTTGTCAAAGTCTCATACAACTCATTTCTTCATAGTATATATATATATATTGCTAATTATCTAGTCTAAGAATATCTTATTAATCATCCGTTGAACACCATCGTTAGAAAATTCATCCTTGAAAGAGGAAAGTCAGTTCGTAATTACTGTATCTATACGCTTCCTTCATGATTTTTGTGAGACAAATGCAAAGTTTCTTAGAGCTACTTTTATTGGTTGCAATATATCTCTGAATTTTTACTGAGAATTAATTTTTAATACTTTTTTTTATGATATAGAACTTTATCTAATAGTACTCCATGTGACCAGCATTCTCACAGTACATTCTAATGGTATGAATGATAACGTTCATTCATAATGATGAATGTACATTATCATTTTAACTTTTAAAATTCACTTGTCAATGATTAAAAAGTGGTAGATCTAGATATTCAAATTAAAAGTTTATTCTTAAATAACTGATTCGAATAGTTTTTAGTGATATACCTGTTATTTTTGTAAGAGAACTCACATGCTATATTTTCCTCTTCATGACTAGCCTATTACTAAGGTGTTGAACATGGGATGCTCCACGGCTTTTAGAACCTGTACTTCTGAGAGGGCAAATTCAAAAATTCGATAATATTCATTTCATTATGCTTATATTTATTTACTCGAAAATATGACAACATTTTTAAACTCGAAAAGTCTAGAAAAGTTGTATGATTATATGCAGGCACGGATGTAAACCTCCTAGAATGCACCTTTGTGGGGAAAGATATTCACCAACGTACACTTCGAAGTGTACGAGAGGTATAATATATGTTCTATCTCTTCCGGCGGGAAGGGTTAGAATATATATTAATGTTCTTTGAAAACGGAGTGGTTTGAGAATTGGTGCTCCGGACTTATCTTCCCAGCAATGAATCAGTCCGTATTTCACTTATGGGTTTTCTCTGGATGAGTTGACTATTCCGGGACTGGTTAACATATAATATTTATGAATTAATCTAATTTTCTATAATAATTTATTAAAATAAATTTTTATAACATTTTCACATTTTCTGATAAGGAAAACAGAATTCACTATACAAGGCCGTGGGGAAAGATATTCACCCATGTACATTTTGAAGTGTACATGGGTGTACACTAATTAATGTTTTAACCCTTCCGACGGGAAGAGTTAGAACAATAATTAATGTCCTCTGAAAACGACACGGTTTGATAATTAATTTCACGCATTTATCCTCCCAGCGACGCATCAGCCCGGACTTCACTTATGGATTATATCTTGATGAATTGGATACTCCGAGACTAGTTAACATATATCGTTTATGAATTAATTCAAAATTTTTTATAACTTATTAGAACATATTTTTATAACATTTAGACGTGTTCTGATAAAAGAAAACGAAATTCACTTAACAAGGATGTGGGGAAATATATGCATTGACACCACCCTTTCCATCCGCTTTCATTTCTTAATCCCCATTCAAGAATCAAAGACTAGGCGGAGAAGGGTGTAAGCAGAGACCATGTCTAAACTTGAAGTAGAAGAAATCCGGTGAACGAGTACCGTAGATTAAAACAAAAGAAAATAGTTGACAAGTAACAGAAACAGAGACCGACTGCACTAATTGTTATCTTGTCTCTATCAGTGGTTCCGTTATTTTCATGTCATGACTGCACCAAACGGTTTGATCTTCCAGTTGAATGGTCGTCAAACACTCTTGTTATCAAGATAGACAGTTTCCAAACAGAAGCCGGTCTTATAATTTCAAAAATCAGGTTTGTAATAAGCTTGATTATTATAGTGTGTCAAACTTGTCAACAGTTCCTTTTATCAATCTTTTTAATATTCAATTTCTTCTGATACACTTGAACATCATGTAAATATGTTTCGATTATAACAATATTCTGATTCAACAAGATCTAAAGTTTACTCACAAAATCTCATTGCATTCAAGACTTTTGAAAACAGTTTGTTTCATAAGCAGTTCTGAAACTAAACAGTTCAAGCTCCAAGAGAACGATCGATACATAATCAATTCGATCCTGTGATTTTCGAAAAACCATTTGGTTCGCTAATGATTCAATCCAGAATATCGAGAAGGATTTGATCTTGGTTCAGTATGGTTCCATTCCGACCGAGCCAACTGCTAACTGTAGTACTCACGGCAGCCCAAGAAATTTGCCGTTCTGTTCCTGAAATAGCTCACGGACAGGGAAGGGTGAAGACTATGTTCCCGGGACATATGTAATCCGCATTGACCCCAGAAGACCCAAGTCTCAGCAGAATCCTTGTACCCATCGTGAGCGTTGGAACGCGTTCGCTGTTTTCTCAAGCTGCTTCCGTTTAAAAGCTATGATATTCCTGCAAAATGCAAAATGCAAAATGGTATTTTACCGTTGCTCGGTATTCGCGTTACCTTGAAGTCTTCTCCATTACGCAACCAGCACCTTTACTTGACACTCGGCCCCATTCTACAAAGTAGTGTCAATCACGCGTGCATACTTTGTATCAACTGTTGTTATACTTTCATGGCTTTACGTCGAAGCTCGGGAAAGCGATTGACACCGTCCACATGGAGAAGCGGTAATATCTGTCTTGGCCCGTCAGTTGAGAACATACTTTTTGAACCAATGCCTTGAAAAACTTCAGTCTTGGGCGTTTTCTGTATCTTTTTCGTCAGTCTCACCTCATGTGTCTATTTGGCAGCACCAGGATCTACGGAGACTCCGATCAGCTCTCTCAAGACGCAAGCTTGCTTCCCTGACCTTCCTAGTGATAATTCCAGAAGTACATAAGGCGCTAATTCTTCATTCTTCACAGGCCACCTTGAGATCATCTTCACTTACCTGAAACTAAGTAAACCTTGCAAGTCCAAACTAAATATGCCCAAATGGATCCACTTGACCATCGGAGTCCTGATCCATGTACAGGTACGAGGCCCATCCAGTTCACGCTACACGAGCTGTGCCGAAAAGCTGTGTGAAGATTAGAAGAAAATCGGTAGCTTGGTGAAACTGCCACCCCGCTGCTCACACTACAGTAAGACATCTTGCGGACTTTCCAGACTTTCCCTGGCTGACCTTTCTCAGCACCAAGCCAACTTAGCTCCAGCACTTTCAACCTTTTGCACCAGATGCGTTTCCCGAAAGTCTCATGCGGAAGGTAGCCAAAGATTTTCCACCATTTTCAGGATTGACATTACTGCACAAAACTACTCCTTCATCGGATGAACATGCAGCTTCTCACTAATTCTCAGCATGACCCGACTTCACAACCTACCCCAACATCTGACGAACTTGCAACTTCTCACCATTTCTTAGACTAACCTTACTTCACGAACCATTCCAACATCTAACGAACGGGCTTGCAAGGCCTAACTATTTGTAACACCAACCTAACTGCACGGACTATTCCTTCACCTGATGAACTTGCAGCTTCTAACTAGTCTGAAATTAAACCGACTCCTCAACCTACACCTGCATCTGACGAACTTGCAGCTTCTCACCATTTTACCAACTGACGTGACCGCAGGAACTGTTTCTACACTTTATGAACTTGCAGCTTCTAGGCTTCTCTGAGCACTTCAAGGACTGACATGACTGCAAGAACAATTCCTACACCTGATGAGCTTGCAACTTCTACGGGAGCAAGCTCTAGCTTTGCGACTACCGTGCTCGGGAGATTTAAGCAAGCCTTATAGTTGGTCATCATTATACGGACAACATACAACGGGTGTCTTCCCTGGTCCATACGTATTGACATGATGAAGGTGGGATTTCTACAGGCGAACGAACTGATCATGATTATGTAACCTAGAACATAGAGGACAGGACAGTCAAAAAGCTGCTGGTGGAGTTAATGCTAGACTCCTAACTTCCTAAGACCAGTTACTCCCTTGCGGGAATGAGATATATGAATGCGGAAAGTTACCGACTTGCAGAATCTGATGCTGGGCCATCCAGAAACAGCAGCTCACCACATGAACCGTTGAACAGCTCCGGACTGGTCGCTCGACGACGATGACCAGTGGAAAGTCCAGTTGAGAAAGACGTAGACAGTAAGATAATTGACACATAAGAACTGAAATGGTGTGAAAATTAACTGAGTGCTGTTTTTCCTTGTGGAAGCGGTGGTCGTCATGTGTAGAAATATGAAATAGAATGGCACGTTGTAGTAACGAAACTCGAGAAGAGGAGTAGGCACGAGCACGAGTGCGACTGCCGACGAAAACGCTGCTATCCAGAGCGGCTTCTGCCGCTCGGCTAGAAATGAAACGATGGACGCCCATGAATATATGTATACCGGAATTGCTAGGTATTTGAGACTCCAGTGAGCTTGTACCAGATTCTTCCAGATGTAGAATGGGTAATGGCGGTTGTCCGCCAGTAGGTAAGGATGAGGATCGCTGTAAAAATGGACAGCAATTCCAGCAAATATAACCGCCAAAAGTATCCCCATCCAGTATGTGCTTAACGAAGTCTTCCGCTTCAGAACGCCGAGCAGTTCCGATATCCTCTGAGGACTGAAATGCACAGTAGGCTGAAATGCGGCACAAACTAAGCCACAGTAAAGAATTTGGGTGAAGTGAGGTGAGACCTTGTGCGCATCCTTATCGCCTAACACGACTCCGCCATTCTTGACGACAAAGCCGACGAAGACAAGCAGCACAAGAAGAAAGGGGCTGAAGTTCCAAAGGACTGCATTTCTGTGAATCCATGCACTCTCGAAGAGATTCTTTAACTCGAAAAAACCTCCTCCAGAAACTGCGTTCGACGTTACAGAGCTGACTGTAGGCTGCTGTGCATTCGGGTTCCAGGACGATCGTCGTTTCCTCACACCATCTCTCAAAGGCTCGTTCAAAGTAGAATCTTGTTCATCATTCTCGACTTTATCATCATCATTCGGCCCTCTCGTCGGATCATCAGTGTGATCATGTTGTCCCACCAGAGGTAAGGTTTCCAAAAAGTCTAAAACCCCGACGCAGAGAACGAAGCAAACCCATACAGCGTTAGTCTGCCGGAACAGAATGGCCAGCACACCGATCAGAGCACTAATCCAGTAGGAACGCTTTAGACTAGCCAGGTACATGGCCATCACGGCTGCTGCGGAGCCCATCTCTGTGTAATACAAGAGAGTAAAGAACCAATGGAGCGGGTACAGAGAGAGAACGAAAGCTTTCAAAGAAGCTCGAAGGGGATGTTTCTTAGGGTCAAGGTGTAGGGCGATTTCTCGAAACAGCAGAGCGCAAGCGCCGAATAAAACCAAATTCACAGACCTGAGGACGGCGGGCTTGCTGCACAGGTCACCCAAAGTCGAACCGTACCCGAAATAATCAGCCGCAGGCAACAAAATCTCCAAGTACACCAAAGATGCCAAGTACAGTCCCGGAAGCGTTGTAATCTTTGGATCCCAGTACGAGAAATCTCCTCGACAGTAGTGCTCGACCTGGTTCAAGTGAAACTCCTCATCCATGTACGCACTCGGAACCGACCTGTTGACATTATGGGCCGCCGGGACCGTCAGCAGGAGCAGCAGTATCAGCAGAATCAGCGATCCATCGTCTCTTCCTCCGGCCTCACGCTGCACGCTGTGATTTTCTATTCCCATTTGGCGAACCGGAAGTGCATCTAAACCTTTAAACCCAACGAACACAAGCCGCGGCAAAATTACAGCAAATAACTTAACAAACTACTGTAAAGCACCAACGAACCACCGGATGATCCTTTGGAAGATGAGAAGACGCAGGAAATCAAGATGCTGCTGTTTCACACCAGGCTGCCCCGAAACATCGCGATTAACACAAGAAACTTTCTAATGCAACAAGCGTCCCGTTCTCCGTTTTGTCCTCTCAACTCATTTCACCTCTGCCATAGCGTGCGTCGTAGACCGTCTTATCTGGATCGCTTCAAGGGACTGATTCGTGTTCGACGCTTAGTTGTTGCTTCCAAAGACCATTCGTGAGAGTGCAATGAGACTTCCTCTACAACATTCCCGCGTCGTTTCTGCCGGCCAGGGACACAGGCTATGAGACTTCCACCTCCTGGTGGTGCCGAACTTCGATGTCGTCGGCGAGCTGTATTGATTCTTGTCGGAGACACATCTCAATCACACGCCAAAAACGTCGGCTTCTCGTGTATCAGAGGTAGTAAAGTCCTCCTATCCGGGAACGCATTTCTTGTCAGACTGAGCTTCTCAAGGCTGTCAGGAGAAGCGAAGAAAAATCGGTTGCAGATAGACTACTGCAGTCTACTGGCTGGTGGAGCCACCGACTGACTAAAACGAAGCGATTTCTCCCAGAGATACTCGGCTGCTGCCGGTTATGTCCTGAGTAACCGGTTGCAGGACTGCCTGGTGTAGGAAGCTGAATGGCTCTTCAAACCAAGAAACGGATTTTCCAGAATCTCTTGCCGCCCCGCCTTCGCTTTGCAAAGGGACCTTACCAAAGTAAGAATGTGGATTTGACCGAGTTTGTTGTAATGACGCATTTGTGAATTGTGTCGGTGATGGTTTATCGTGTTATGTTGTCTGTAGTCTTCAGTGTTACGGACTACCGATATAAAGCCTGTACAAAGTTCCCATTTCTCGAGTTTGCAATCTTCAGGTTTAGTGGAAATGGGCGGACCGAATGGAACTGTGCACATCATAATATTTTCACTTCCGAATCAAGGAAACCTAATTTACAGCTAAAATATCCTTCCCCACGGCTTTGTACAGTGAATTTCGTTGTCTCTTATCAGAAATCGTGTAAATATTATAAAATATATTATTATACACTATTGTAAAAAATAAATTAATTCATAAATAATATATGTTAACCAGTCTCGGAGTATCGAACTGGACTAGATATAAACTATAAGTGAAGACCGAGCTGATGCGTTGCTCGGGACAGCCGAGACAGTAATTCTCAAATGCGCCACTCTGTGAAGAAATTAATTTATGTTCTAACCCTTCCCTCTCTGTAAGGGTTACAACATAAACTAATATACACCTCATGTACACTTCTAAGTGTACATGAGGTGAATAATACATATCCTCCCTCATAAAACTTTCCCCTCTGCTGCTCGTGCCTCAACATCGTCGTGAAACGAATAGCCTCGCAAGATGACTTTTATATGCATACCAGGGTTAAAATTATAAAAGACTTGAAACTGGATTCACGCCTGTTTACGGACTTTTCTGCATTCGTATTTGCTTTCATCTTAGGTAGTCCTCTGGAAGGTTGTAATGCAAGGATACAATCGGAGACAAAAACGTGTTTATACGAATATAGAGATCAATAGACCTGCCTTCAAGTGGAGCAGCTCGTGGTTGTGGAGCAGCTCGTCCAAATTTATTGATGAGGGTGAAATGTCAACTGGCGAAGGCATCTTCCACCTTCTCAGAGGAATGGGAAACAATGAGTTTTGGGTGTGACCTCACAGTCGAGTCGCATGACTGATCGATTAGGTGTCATAATCCGAAGCAAACAAATGCTCCGTTTCTTCTTTACCAACTTCTTTTAAGGGTATTTGCACGGCCGTTGCCCGGCTGATCATCTTGTTGTACTCACTCTCAACTCGGATAAATATCCACTGGAACCTTCGTATCATTTCGAGCCCTGAAAAGGTGAAGACAGTCAACCGGTTGTGCCGTAGATGAGCAGATAACTTGTAGGTCCATGAGCACCTCAAGAAAAGGTTACTTGCTATCGCCCAGCAGTATACCTGTACTTTCAGTTGAAAAGGGACCATCTGTTACCAACGCTGAGAAAGTAACACTTCTCACAAAACGTAAACCCTAAATCGCCTATCATTTCTAGATGAACTTGTACTCGCACTTCAAACCATCTATCCGCATACAATACCCCAACTCTGCACCACTGAATCACCACAAGTAACCCCCTTACACCAACAAGAATTACAATTATGAGCATGATAACAAACGGTGATAGTGCAGACGACGTGTCAAAATAAACAAATACTGTCTAAAATATGCAAAAGCACCACGAAGAGACTACCAAAACGATGAGACGGGCGAGCCACAAAGCTTGACGCGAAGATAGAATTTACCCATCTATGATTGTACAAGAGACTCGGTCGCAGCAGAGATCTCTTTGCCCTGCTAGTCAGAAGCCTGAGAAACATCACCAATCGACTCCAGTCAATAAAGCATATGCCAAAATGGACCATCTCGCGATATTGTCTATAAGTGCTCGCACAATCCACCAAAGTAGTAACTGAGTACATTCAGCAACCAGTGTGCAACAAGACAAGTAGATGAGACTTGTACCCTAAATCCCAATCTCGAGTAACATCCCAGTAGAACGAGTAGAAGGTGTTAATCACGCTGCATAGCAACCACAAGGGCCGATATCTTGCTTCCCAAACTAGCACATCAGACACATGGTACTTCATAGCTGACAATATGATGACCGGAAATGTTGTAGTGTACTTCAGAGCTGCGGGGTACATCAGATTCGCAGATTCGCCACAAGTTGAGTTAGAAACATTCTACACGTTCTACGCCCAGCAACCTTCAGTCGTATTTGTAGTTGAATACCTTTTAATCTCAATATGCTCTCGTAAGTCCTCGCACCATCTTAAATAGTTGAAAGGATGTAAAGTATCAATGATATTACAAAATTCTTCACAACCATCGCCACTAGAACAAATG
Source organism: Asterella californica (assembly GCA_036924285.1). Lineage (NCBI taxonomy): Eukaryota > Viridiplantae > Streptophyta > Marchantiopsida > Marchantiales > Aytoniaceae > Asterella > Asterella californica. Next base: position 5,575,130 of record JAYKYS010000013.1, read on the forward strand.
TTCTTTTGGCTGCAGCTGACTTACACTTACCATTGAACAAACAAGATTTATCTCTTGTGTCGGAGTACTGCCGGAGGCACTGGAAAAATCGGCAAAGATAAGGAAAGGCCAAGATACAGGGTATCCAAAACGAATGATTCCCGCACATGAAGTTAACATCACTTTCTGGAACCCCTGTCACCTGAAAGTGAAGAATATGAAAGGGAACACATAACAACATTATAAACAACTGTAAGCATAGTAAAAGACTGAAAGTACTTCAGCTACATAGAACAGATTACACAATCTATTTTATAGGGCATATGACGCTATTACTACTCGATGGTAGGAAAACTGGAAAAAAGTTAGTGCAGAAAAACCGTCAGGATAATTTCAAGTGTCCAAGGTGAGAACCATCGATACTCAAAACAGCCGTAAGGTGTCATGAGTGGCAATCACCTGATGAAAGTAAATTCTGCAGACAGATCGCTCCACATCTGAGAGTACCTATACATGAGAGTTAATCATAAGAGGCATTATGACAGTAACTATCATCCAGGACACTTGAATGAGTTGACAATGTTGCGAACATAGCATGCATACATCTAACATGAGAAATGCAACATAAAATGACAAGTGAATACTTGTCTAACCTATCAAATTTTCCCCATGGAATGACTTTACATAGATACTTAGAAACCACTGATGATAACGAGGGAAAGGAAGAACATCTGCAAGTACTTATACTTACTTTGGACATTGAGGTCAAGACATCTGCCACGAAGAAATCCGCAAAAGATATTGGCTGCGCTAGCCACACGCACACTAAAAGGATTTAAGCCCCACTGTTCTCCCGACTTGCTTGAAGTTTCTTCTTCACACCGTGAAGAAGAACGAAGATCACACGTGATATTTCGAAGTTTTAAGTTCGGTAATTCAGTAATTCCATTAACACATACGAAGTCTCTCAATGCAAGTTGACGTGAGTATATCAGATCAAGCACAACGATTTCCAACATTCAGCTGCTTGCGATACATCTACATTCCCAGTTATACATGGTACCAAGTACCATGATATTTCTCGCTGTCCGTCAAGCGTATGCTCATGAAATACAAACCTGAAGGGGAAAGATCATCCGGACGACTGTATTCAGAAAGTAAAAGCGCGAAGATGAAAACATGACATCTGTTGGTAAAGCCAGCAATAGTGGTAGCAAACAGTAGATGATGACCTGCAAACAACGCAAGTATTACCTTTAGATCTACTATGACAAAACAACTCACGGAAGAAGGTGGCAGGATTGCAACAGCCACCATCTCGTAAAACACGGAGAAGAAGGAAACATCCTATACACGCAATGAGAGAAGGGCAGCTCCCACAAACTAACAGTAGGGAGCTGAGCTATATCCTCTAACTAAGAAAGGATCGGGAGTTCGTTAGAGTTCCATGAAAATGCTGGATGTGGTGAAAATAGCAAGAGGAAAGGAAATCCAGACATGAGGCAAAGCTCAAAGTTGCACCGGCTGTGAAGCTGCGAGTTGTGTTGCACCGTACGATTCCAGATAAAGATAAGCTGTCAAGCTTGTAAGCACCAAGACCGTCATCCAGGACGCTATCTGCAAACGACTCAAGTGATTACAGCCCGAAAATGCCATCGCAGACGTTTAGATGGAACTTATAAAAGAAAACATAAACACGCATTTTGACCTGTAAACACCAGTTTCGTACTCACCTTCCAAATCTGCCAGTGCGTAAGATGGTTGTTATCCAGATCAAACACCTTAGCGTAGTTCACACGAGAACGCAGGAACACCTGTACGTTCACTCCCCATAGCCAGACCATCATAGCCTGCAGCAAATAGTAAAGCAAAATCAGATTTGAGTACCAGACAAAGATCTCTATGAATCGAAACAACTTCAGACCAGGGTGCCCTGCTTGTTCAGGAGAGTGGACAACAAGCATAGAAAGACTAGCCGAACCGGGCGACAACCAGAAAGTGCAGGAGCGTTGGCTACAGTTGCTGAGCAAGATCTGGCGAGAGAAATATTTACCATCATGAACAATGGATTGTAGTTATCGAATGCTTCGAAGAATGTCTTGTTCCACACTGCGGTGTCCATCCGGAAAACTGAATCCTTGATAATCTGGAGATAATGACACATCATACGTCACACATGTGATTTTCTCTCCTTCGGGAACGCACATCCACATTAACTAGTCGTAATCTGGCTGAGAACGAGAAAGCAAACTGTGTTCTCTACTTCACCGGTTTTTAAGAGTCAGGTTCACAAGTAACGGGGATGAAACTTGGCATGAACATCACACGTAATAAGATTGCGTATTGCAGTTCTTCGAAACTTTCAAGTTGAGACATGAAAACTTGTGTTATGATTTAGCATCTTCACCACAATATCAAGGCAGACAATGAGAGCAAACACTTGTCAACCAGTTATTGTCCACGGTTGCCACTGAACGACATAACCGAGACGATGAAAACACAAGGTACCAAGATATGAAGCTCTACCGTATGGGTGCAATCCACAGCCTGGATAAAGGAAGAAACATCTGTAGTGAACTAAAGAAACATACCTTCAAGGAGAAAAGGATCCACAGTGAAAACCCAAGAGTCTGCATTGTGCCACATCGACTCCGAGATGCGCCGGGAACTCGCCAGAAGCTTGAAGTTTCACGCAAGGCGATCTCTACATGCTGTGTGCATGATGCCCCTAAGGGGTCGAATTGAAAAATAAAACACTCAACTGATTATCACATCATCACAAGGCGACCACGGTTTCTTCTTGTGGCAACTGTTATCATCTTTCCTTCGAAACCAGCGAGCCCCTGACTTACATTACAGCGGAACAGCAGGTCACGAACCTTTCGCCCGACTGCACTGAAGCCTGCATCCAGTGAAAAGGAATTATTCACCAATCTGAACGAAAATGTGTGCACAGTCAGCCATTCAGCTGACGAATACGCGACGATTTTATATTTGGGGCTTCATGGTCGACTTCAAAGGAGACTAATCACAGCCACCGACAACCTGAGCCACTATTTCCCAGAGAAGACTTCCAAACGCTCTATAACGTTGTTTATTCGAAAATGAAGCAGATCGGTAAACCTCCAGGGAGCTGAAACTAACTAACTATCAAAAACTATTCAGAACTACGATAGCTTGCAACTGGAAGAGCCCTCTCGCGGCCGAAATCAATCGACGGAGATGCCGGATCTCGAAACTACCATTTCAACAGTGTACGACGGGGGTTGACACAAACTCATCTCATCAAGCCGCCTTCAGCCAGCCAGCGAGCGGGTTTCATAAACGCGATTCCGCAAATTATCGAGAACTCACCATACCGAAAAAATTGAGAAGCAGAGGAGGACCGACGAGCCGAGCAGAGGTAAAGTCTCGATCGCTTCAGTTGAACCAACCAGCAGCAGCAGCAGCAGCAGCAGGAGCAAACAAAATCGCCCGATCACCTCCTCTATTCTCTATTCTGCTCGGCGAGTTTTACAGCGTGCTTCCATTCACATGGAGGCGGAGCGACGCTGATACACCAAGAGTCCTAATTTTTCAAGAAAATCTCCCGGTCGGAATCTCTAAAATTCAAGTCACACCTCATGGCACGTCATCTCAACTAGCATCTTGTCTGCTACAGTACCGTAGCGGGACCTCCATCCAACTCTCAGGGTTGCTGACGATGGAGGCATGTCTGACTGAACACGTTGTTGTTGAATTTAATTAATTAAATAAATAAAACTATGTTCTTCTATTCATCAGTCGCAGCGGTATGCAGTCATCGTTTACAATTTGGTAATATTTAAACTATTAAATGTGTATTACATAATCACACATTTGATTAGCTATTGATGGTAAAATCAATCACCTTGCCATGTCAGTGACGTGTCGAATTGCACATGATAACTTTTTGAGCATGTATTATCTAACATGTACTTATTGTTGAGAAAAAGAATGGCAGAGGTATTTAATCAGAGTTAAGAAAAAATGAAATGTTGAAAAGTAGGACAAAATGACATGTTATATTATCGATAGTCAGTTGAGAGTATGATCAAGCAATACATCGTTAAGAGAGGTGTGATCAAGCACAATAAACTTATTAGGAATGTGATCAGTAAATTTCTGGTTATACATGTTTTATTGTATATACTGTATACATGTTAATGTTATCAGACTTCCACTGGAGAAGATTCATGATGTCTTTTCTTATCAGCTGGCAAAAGTATAGGAAGTACTGTGGTATACATGGGACAGATGTATTTCTGCAGAAACTTGCTTGATCACACCTCAAGTAAGTTTGTTATGCTTTATCACATACCTCTTAATCATGTATTGATTGATCATATCTTTGACTGACTATTTATTATGAAACCAGTCACTTTGCTATGTTATTAATATGTCGAACTGCAGCTATCAGTTTTTTGAACATATATCATCTGGTATATACTTTATTGATGAAACGATTTAAATAGAAGAGGTATTTAGTCATGGCCGAAGATAGTGAAATTATAAACTACATGAGAAGTGACTGGTTTTACGTCCAGTAGCAGATCAGGGGTGTGATCAAGCAATACATCTTTAAGAGAAGTGTGATAAAGCACAAGCAACCTAATGGGGTGTGACCAGGTACATTTTTGTGTATTTTATGTCAAAATATATTACATAGTGTAATACATGTTCTGCTATAATATTATACAGTGATAAAAGGTAAAAGACCTATACTCTTTATTGTTATTTAAGGTGACTATTTTCTAATGTTGTTTCAATATCTTCCTAACACCTTAAAAATATTAAGTTGTGCATCTAAGAGCACCTCCACTGCAGGTCTTTAAAGGGTCTTTTAATGAGTCAGGGAGCAAGTTAACAGAAAATTCCTCTACCAATATTTATAGCATTATGTCTCTAAAATTATCACATGCCTCTAACCTAAAGATTTAAATAAAAGTCTTCACCACACAATTCAATCCTTTCGGGGGACAGTTTGTAGTACTTTGTACACATTTTAGCTTTTGTGTATCACGCTTTTGCTCTTTAAAAATATATTTGAAGACTACACAAGGAAGTGTTATTTTCGAAGATAAAATAAGTTTATTTTGAATATCCAAAATAGAAATAACATGATCTCTTTCTCTGTACGGATGGAGATGCTATAATGACCCTTATCTTTAGGTAAATGGAGATAGTTAGAGATCTCTACCCTACTATATAATATTCACTACACAAAAAAATGATTTACATTTTGCTGATTCAAAAGAGCTATTTCTAAGGTCGAGGAGAACCACCCTCCTACATGAGAATCCTCTCCTTATGATGCTCTCGCATGTGCATATGTGCCATCATGACAAGAATAAAACAAGAAAGTGATACACGTCAGATTATAATGTTAACGGCTTCAAATGACCACCACATTGGACTATTTTAGTGCAGTCAAATTTAATGTAATGTAACCATTGTATTCCAACACTAATTTACAGGATGGGTTGGGTTAATCTAAACTCACACTCGTTAAAAATTCTGGTTAATTTTATGTAATGTCCTTGTTTGTGTAATGGGGTGGAGATGCTCTTACCGTTTTGCGTAACTATGTTAGGTTAGTTGAAAACCAACCACGTAACCTATGCTATACAAAGTAAACAGTAAAATGAAAAGGCAACAAATATCATGATGGTAAAATTTTGAAACCTTTTTAACTTTGTGAGAGTTGGAAAAAGATTTGAAACTATTCGTCCCTAAAGAGGTTAGTTCTCGATCAAAGTTGCTACCGTACGTAACGCCTTAGGTAACTCGGTCCACGTGGAGCGTGAAATCTTGTTTCTGTTAAAAGTAAAACGTAAAAAGATTACATGGCTTTCATCTTATATTTTCAGTTCAAATTCAGTTCAAATTGTTCAAATTCAGAATGAAATTGTTCACATTGTTTATCCACAACTTTGAATTCAGTTCACGGGTTCCACGTAAGCGCCAAATAAGTGAACCAAACTGCCACATCTATAAACGTAATTAGAAAGTCCTACAGGTAATTAAAAAGTTTACAGGTAGTTTTGATTCCCTAGAATCTTATAGAATATTTTATGAATTGATAAGCCAACTGCATGTCTGTAAGAGTCCTAAGTTTTGTCTGATATTTTAAGTTTAAGTTCATTAGGGGTGTCAAACCTGAATTCATATATTTTCTTACGAATAAATGGATTTACCTGGTGATATACTTAAACCCCCGGTATGGGTATAAAAGGATGAAAGGAATATCCTCTTTTTTTTCTCATAGTTTACTTTGAATTTGAGGAAAGGATTCTTTTTTGTTCCAAGAAACCTAAAATTTTTGTTTTAATATTCTTTTATCAATACTAACTAGTTTATCTTGAGATGAATCACAACTTGTAAAGCTAGTGAAGAGTTTTAATTTAATTTTAATTTTATAGATTTTATGCTCTGATGAAAAAGTAATCATTAAAACTATTTTATGGGTCAAAAGGGTCAAATTTCAGAGTTCTTTGAAGCATACCCGAAAAAAATGCTCGGGTCACCAAAAGTACTTGTATGCATACCGGAGGTTTAAGACTGAGTTTACGGATTTTGACGTTTGTATTTATACAGAACCTATAATTAAAGTTTTGGAAATACAATGGGAGTAAAGAGGTTTGTCCTAAACCTTCTCGCAAAAGGTTTTATATGTAGAATTAACATTTCTAATCCAAGATAGTATTGGGAGACTAAGTTTTTCTAATCTACGTAGTAAAATAAGTTTCGAGTGAAAAAAACACAAGAGAATTCAAAACATTAAAATAGAGGAACAACTGATCAAGAACGTGACTCACTAAGTGGATAAACTTCACACACTTGATTTGTACAATGAGAAATTGCAATTGTCTAGAGGAGACCTAATGCTCGTTTTGCTCACGATGAGAACGTTTAACCCGTGTGTAAAGTGCTAGTCATTTGGAGGAAACATCGAAAATGATCAACTCTCGGCTGCAAGTGGATAATATCACTCGAAGGTACATGACAAAGAATACGAAACATGAAATGAACATGAACATTTTACTTGTTCGCATCTCGTAGAAGTTTTTTGCTTGGTCTTACTATTGACGCTTTGGACACCACTTGGTCGATTCATGTTATGATCGGTTGCATCAAATTTAAGGTTTATTATGTGTCATATGCAGGTCCTCAGTCGCGTGCTAGCGGTTCTCCACGTGGTGATTTGAGAGAGTTTTAGGAATGACACTCTCATTCTATTGTTGAGTGCAGCGGTTTCGGTGTGTAGTGTAGTTTTTTCACAATGTTTTGGCAGCGAGTTCGGACATCACTTTGGGTTCTAGATAGGGATTCGTTTCGAATTGACTGCAAGTGTTCTTCCTCTTCCTACAAGTGCTTGAAGATTGGAAGTCCTAACTATGTGGTTCGGTTGAAGTGCTTGACTTGTGGTATGCACTAAGTAGCTTCATTAAACAATGATGCCATCATGTGCTTACTCGTTTTTTGGTGTTCATTTCTTATAGCATGTTGACATCCAGGACTGCAGCTGTAGCATGCCAAGAAGCAACATCATTCATGTTATGACTGGTTGCATCAATTTAAGGTTTATTATGTCTGATGTGCGGGTCTCAAGCCGTGTGCTAGCGGTTCTCCACTTGGTGGTTTTTGAGAGTTTCAAGAGTGACATTTTCTTTCTATTGCTAAGTGCAGCGGTTCTGATCGATTGTAGTGTAGTCTTTTCACAATGTCTAGGCAGCTAGTTCGGACATCATCTTAGGTTATGGATAAGGATTGACTGCAAGTGTTCTTCCTCCTCCTACAAGTGATTGAAGATTGGAAGTCTTAACAGTGTGGTTCGACTGAAGTGCTTGACTTGTGGTATGCACTAAGTAGCTTCATTAAACAATGATGTCATCATGTGCTTACTGGTTGTTTGGTGTTCCTTTCTTATAGCATGTCGACATTCGAGATTGCAGCTGTTGTACACCAAGATGTGCACTGGGATTGTGTTCTCGTTGAAAGAAGTTTGCAGCGCATGGCATTTCGCTGTTTGTTGGAAACCTCTTACAAGTACATTACCTAGACTAAACAATCAACTTTTGCAAAACATATGTTGGAAGTCCACGACATGATTCCTGAAGCCTGCAAGCGTGGGCGTCTAGTGCCTAAAGAGAAAAACCAATTTCAGAATAAAATGCCAGTTCTGAAAATGACAGAGAGTTAGGAAATATCATCTAGAGCGAATGGTATCTCGGATTCGTGACTCTCCATAGTCTCTTCTGTCGTGGATTCTTTACATTGTTTTTTAACTTACTCCTCTATTTAAAGTCTGAGTGATACTTGTGCTTCAATTCGCATTGAAAATTGGTTAATACCGTTCATGTTATTGATAGCTCACACAATCAACATTCTGCATTAGTTCGTTGAGGATTACAGTACATGCAATCGCAGATTCTGTTCATGAACAGCATGTCTTAATGTTGCTAGTTTGTCATTACACTGCCTTAATGTTGCTAGTTCGTCATTACATTTTCATAATCTGCAATCGACTACTCATTTAAACGAGTGCTCGACTACAGACTCTGTTGTTGAAGCCGAATGAGTATGATAGCACATGCAATCATTGATTCTATTCATGAACCGGATGCCCTAAAGTTGTTTGTTATTACACTGCCTTAATGTTGTTAGTTTGTCATTATACTATGGATTTCTGCATTCGACTACTCATTGTGGCTCTGTTGTTGAAGCCGCTTTTAGACATTGAGGTAATCTTTCCATGATGATCCTATTGAGTTTGGATCGATAGCTCAACTGGTAACACAATACTACCAAGAGTGGAAGCACAACGACTCTACGAAGACAACACGGTGAGAATTAGCATAAGATGCAATACGATATTGGATAGACATCGGTCTAACTTAGGAAGGGGTAATCATCCAAGCTGAAGCTATTACCTACTTTGATGTTGGTGCATGGCTGTCGTCAGCTCGTGCCGGTTGACATCTTAGATACTGATAATCATGTAGTGAAGTGAGAACTTGCCAGTATATTCAAGGAATAAAATAGGTCACACTCGAGAGGAGAAGAAGATTCTCATGTAGAACTGAATGTAAGAGAGAATGCAGAAGACTCTGAGGAGGATGTGGACGATGAGAAAGTGCATCGAAAGGTGTTGAAGAGGTCCCCGAAGATCAAGAACACGAAGACAATACTTCAAATCCTGTTGTAACACAATAACGTGAATTCTCAACATCAATCATTGTTCCAGTGGGTGATTATAGTACCCACAGTGGAGCGACAAGAGACAACTGACTATGAGGATGACAAAGGAGGTGTTCGTGATCAACAGCCTAGAAGAACTAGAAGAGAAGTGCAAGATACCAGATTCAGAATACTTGAGGAACACGGACCTCAATTCAACATTCCGGCTGGTCGACGCAAGCTCCACTTCCAAGAACGAGTTCATGGAACAGCTACTGGATACCTACAACTGTATAAGATTTATCCTTGTCAAATCGCAAAGCACAAGTCAACAACCAGATAATTCTAAGATCATATGGGATTCTGACCAAGAGCAGATTTAGAGCAAAAACATATAACAAGTAGAGGTTTCTTTATTTATGCATGTTCGAATGTAGAACAATACAATGTGATTGTCAGTTCTCATTATGAGAGACAAAATGTGCACCTATAGTGCTCGTCTATGTCACTCTCTTCGCCGTTGTGTTTCTACCTACTCTGGATATGGAGAGGAGGAGAAGTCAAACATATCCGGCTCCAAAAACAGAATTACATTCTGTTCCATCAGATTTGCACGAAGATCAAAAGTTTTTTCTTTCACCGCTTGAAGTTTTACCTCCAATTCCTCAACACGCATCTGTAGAAAAGACACAACGGACAAGCAATCCGTAAGCATTTTCATAATGTCCTCCCGTGTGTTTTTTATCCATGTAGTTCTGCTACGTTCGCATGGCCTCATTCTCCTTGCACGGCACGTCCACAAGCACGGTCTTGTTCTCTTTGTTTGTCATTTCATATGACCTCGTTGTCCTTGCTCCTCACTGATGCAGGTTCTTCGATTCGATGCTCAAGCACTTAAAAATCACATCGTGTCAAATTCTGTACATCTCGTACATTTCCTCGCATGCGATTATCTCCCACTCTTGTCATGTTTGACACTACGGACAGCCAACAAAGAGTTCACACTTCGCGAAGGACGTCATTGGTGGGATGACAACCCAGAGACTGTCATGCCGCTAGACCAAGTGGTGTCAAAATGTCGAGGATAAGACCAAGCAAGAAATGCTTTTATGAGGTTCGACCAAATAAATTTCGATGTATAGACGACAAGGTATGACAAGTATTGATGAAAATCTATCATGGTAATGATAGACATCTATCATGGCTTAATCATGGTAACTTTTTTAGGTACCTTGCAAGGAACAACAATAAACACCTTAACTTGCACAGGAAGAACCAAATATCGAATATAACATCTAGGTTTCACACCCTTATTAGTGCATCTCAAAATTTACTCATAACTATTGCATTATTTTCCTATAGTGTTTTATGTAATTTTGGATGTAAATAGAATGATGTCATGTCGTAGATCAATTATTCGATGAAATAAACATCTTGAGAATAAATTTCCTCATATATTAATAACCAACAAGTGTATATGTCTCATACAAAGAGTCATGATTTGTCAACGAGCATTAGTTTGTTGGTTATTTATCCCTTAGCCAGGAAGATGTTGTCGTGTTGTAGACTGATTCTTACATGAAAATCCAAATTTGATGCTTTGAATGATCGCTCCAAAGATGTTCATAAGACTAAGAATGAGCTTCTCACATAACTTTTGGATCTTCACGTTTATTGCATCAAGTGATAGAGCTCGATGTTAGCCTCCCATATGCACTTCATTTACTTTAAATTGATGCTTAATGATAAAGTTATGAGGTTTGAAATATGAGAAAATCAAGCTAAGCCTTAACTTGTCGATGTTGATTGGGTATTTGCGGTTCCTAACGCTAAGGGTGCAAAAGGACTGCTTGCTCATTATCTGAAAAACCTCATTTACTGTGAATGGACATAAAGGAGATAGCTTAAGGGATTAGTTTGTATCTACGACTTGTCAGCGGACATTTCAAAGAATTAAGAGGTCCAATGCACGTGCACAAGGTATCATTGAGTTCATATACCTCTTTGGATACTTTGGATGTCAAATATGCAAGAGGTAATCGCTGCACTAGTCACCTCTTTTGCAAATGATCTGATGTAGACGCCAAGGTCTGAGACAAAGTATCCAAAGGATGTGAAAGATCCACATATCTGGACGAGTCAAACATACATTGTAATAGCACTCGCTCGTCTTATGTAGAAACTACACTAGTTCCACTAGGTTGTGTTACATGGACTCCAGTGTTAACAACAACTCTATGTGAAACTGATTCTGATATGAAATAAGTGATTTCTCAAGATCCTCCACTCAACGTACTACTCTGAGGTACTACAGTGGACTGACTCTGTGGTTCTACAATAGATATAAAGATGGTTACGACGTGCGCAAAAGCAAACCAAGAATATAGCTCATCAAAGACAACATCTCTATAGAAAGATCGATACTTCTAAGAAGACACTCCAAGAAGAAAGAGCGAATAGACAAGGAAGTAAAATATGAATGAGATGAGAGAGGCTTTGCCTCTCCATGTATATATAGTGGAGGTGAGTACAAGAGAAATCTTAATGGTGGATTAGTCCTCTAACTAATTATACATAACTATCCTAACCACTCCGACTAATGTTAGCTATCGATCTACTAGAGCTTGGGACTATATTAAAAATCTCCTTCAAGCTCGACTCTAGATCTTGTACTCATAGATAATGTCTGAAACCATCAAACTTATCTCTAAGCAATGCCTTAGTGAAGATATCGGCAACCTAATCTTATGTGCGCACATTACTGAGCTCAATCTCTCATGCAATGACGTTCTCTTTAATAAAATGATAGTGCACCTTAGTGTGCTTCGTCCTAGCATGAAAAACAAGATTAATAGCTAACTTCATGCTACTAATGTTGTCTGTATATACAACAACAAGATCTATACACTCCACACCAATATCAAATAGCAGACATCGAAGTCAAATTGATTCGCATGTTACATTCGTTGCTCCTCGGTACTCTATTTCTGTGGATGACAAAGCAACCGTAGGTTGCTTCTTAGAAGCTCAACTTATAGAAGCGCTTCCAAGTCCAAAAGCATAACCTGACACAGATCTCTTGTCGACACTCTCTGTCCAATCAGCATCAATGTAGCCATGTAACAACAATGATCCACTGTATCGTAGTGAAGTTAGTACTGCATCGAGAACTTCACGTAACAGAGGATCCGCTTGACAACCTCCAAATGTGATCTCCATGGTGATTGCATAAATTGACTGATTAGACTGACGGCATAGCTCAAGTCTGGTATGATGATGATCAAGTAGATAAGACTCTCAACCATCGGTCTGTACATGCGTACATCAAGTAACTCATCATCTTCTGCTCCTAGCTTTATCTCTTGCTCTAATGTCGTAACAATGGGTTTGTAGTCAAGCATACCAAATCTCTCAAGCGTACTTATAGCATACTGTCACTGTACAAGCCAAACATCCTTCCCATCTCTAATGAGCTCCACAGTCAGGAGTACTTGAGCTCTCATAAGTCCATCATCTCGAACTCAGATTTCTAGTGATCCTTGATCTGAGAAAATAAGCTCCTCGTAGTTATCGATAACGATCAAGTCATCAACATAGATGATGATCACAACAATCGGATCTCGTATTCTTAATGAATACAAGGTAGAGTCTGAAATACAAAGATTGAAACCAAGAGACTGCAAGTAAGAATTGATCTTTGCATACCACGCTCTTGGTTCATGTTTCAGATCATAGAGGACCTTCCGTAACTTACACACACGAGAAGAAGACTTAGGATCCTCATAACTTGGAGATTGCTGCATGTAGGTCTGTCGTGCGCATACACATCGCTACACAACGTACATTGCTGACAAAGGAACACCACACATACACATAACACATGGACGATGTCATACACATACACAAGTGTACCACAATGATAACAAGGTATGTACTCACTCCACCATGTCAACAAGCACTAGACAATCACTACAGTCGAGCCAAATCCACTCTGTGCTCGCAGAGAATCCACATCTCACTCTCAAGACTACCCACCATAGCCAGGAGCTTGAAGGCTCAACTTGAAGAACTGAGGTCTCCAAGCCCCTACTTGCGAAGTATACCCCTTGTGGACACTCTCACCAACTTGCCCTGACGGTCTTACCAGGGTCCGCCACTTCGCACTCGGTCAACCTAGCCGAGTCACCAAACTGACGTGACAGCTGTCGTGCGCATACATATCGCTACACAACGTACATCGCTGACAAAAGAACACCACACATACACATAACACATGGAAGATGTCATACACATACACAAGTGTACTACAATCGCCCCCCTAACTGACGGTTAGGTCCCTCTAACTCTAGATAGCTCCATATCTCAACTACGTGATATACACCTTCATGGGTGCAAGGATCAGGAGGCCGGGTGCTACATTGTCCCATCGTTAGTCGTCTGTCTGCAATCCATACCACGCAAAGATCTAATCGGCTATCCCTGCTATATACATCGAGGACAAACCCACCGTCCAATAGGAATGACAGTGAGAGGTGGAGTCAAACATGACACGTGCCAACCTCTCGAACAACCATCACACACCAACATACGGGCTGCTTCACCAGCAGACCCACACAACATACACCTCAAGCCTACTCGTACAACTGCCAAGCTTGGGTCAACGGTACCATCGATGTTGAGAAGATGACATGGCGTGCAATTACGCACATGGTCCTTCCAAACAACACCATCACGGTCTTCTAAAATGAGTACTCCAGAAGATAACACCTCACGCATTCGTAAAATAGTGCGTCATGCGGTCACTTCCAACGTCATCGGTGCAGTCTGTTGCAGATAGATATAATCTCCAGGATGAAATCTATGAATCGATGGTCGATAACTTCCTCCTCGGATAGTTGCATATCGCAACGTGTCTCTATGTTGAGCAATCGCTAGATTCTCAAAAGCCATGGGCATAACTCTCCAAAATGTCTCTGCTCGTTGAGAACATGCTCTCACCCACATATCCGGGTCATCAAGGTTCAGCACCTCAGCAGAATCACGACGAATGGCCGAAGGTAGATATGGATCTCGACCGTATAATAGAAAATACAGTGAGAAGAAAGCCAAAGATGCTTATCGGCTAAAACGGTAGCCCATAGCCAACCATGGTAACTGCACATCCCAGTCTCCCAAGTGGCCCTTCTGCAAGCCATACTTACGCAATCCTCTCTTCACCGTCTGAACTACCCTCTCCGCCAAACCATCCGCCTCAGGATGATCTCGAGACGTAGTTTGCTGATCAATCAACGCCTGATCACACAAGACCTGAAACTCACCAAGGAACTCTATACCTTGGTCTGTCAGCACTTCAGCTGGTGCTCCAAAACGACTCAACACTCGATCTAAGAACGCATACGTCGTCTCTTCACTCACCTTGTCTGGTAATGCCACCAACTCAATCCACTTGGAGAAGTGCTCCACCATCACCAACACATACCGATGATGACGTACCGTCAACGGTAAGGGTCCCACAAAATCCAAACTCCAACGGTAACCCAACCCCATAATCGGTAAGGGGTGTAGTTGTGGAGTAGGAGCATTAAACGATGCTCGTACTCGATCACAAACCACACATCGTGCAACAAACTTTTGCACATCGACGTGCATACCACGCCACCAATACTGTCCTTGGAGTAAGCTATGCGTGCGCTTCACTCCAAAATGTCCCAACTCCTCATGAGCATGTCGTATTAACTGTGCCCTCTGGGATGGATGTGGCACTATCCGTACTCTCTCATCATCCCACACTCGAAGTACATGTCGTCCTTCTCGTCGAAATCTCTTCGCTCGTTGAAGGACACGATCTCGCTCCTTGACACTTACTGTGTCTACCACCATGCCAGTACGTAGATACTCCATCACGGTCACATCGTCATGGATATCTCGCTGGTTTGGAACACCATCTCCATCCTCAGGATCTGGAGACTCGTCATATACTCTCTCACTTGAGAAAGATACGACTTGGCCCTCCATACTAGAGTTCATGGCCAATACACAAAGAAAGGCAGATGCATGTCACCCTAACACTATCTCCTCATCCACCTCATCATGCCATCGAGCCCCAGTATGATCCTGCTGACTCATGCACGGGTTGCGACTCAACCCCTCGGCATCTAGGTTTACAACTCCAGGTCTATGCACTACCTGGAAGTCATACTCTTGTAAGATCAGAGCCCATCGTGCAAGCTTCCCTGTAAGCTTGTCGGACTTCATCAACCACTTGAGCGGCTGGTGATCAGTGATGAGAGTAAAGGGGTTCCCAAACAGATAACATCGGAAGTGTGCAACAGCCCACACTGCAGCTAAACACTCTCCCTCGTACGAACTGTACCTCGTCTCCGCCGAATTATTGGAACGACTGGCATACGCCACCACAAACTCCTTTTTCTCATCATCATGCTGAGTCAGCACTGCTCCAAGTCCCAACATACTCCAATCAGTGTGCAGTTGAAAAGGACGTCCCCTAACGGGTCTCCTCAAGATGGGAGCAGATGTCAACCTATCCTTGAGCTCCACGAAAGCTCGTTCTTGCTCATCTCCTTACTGCCACTCCTGGTCCACCTTCATCAGCTTGGTCAATGGCTTCGCAATTGCACTAAATCCTTTCACGTATCGACGATAAAAGTTCACCAAACCACCAAATGCTCGAACTCAACTCACATCAGTGGGGCATGGAATACGTTGTCGTGTCGTGGACCGGCTCCTATATGAAATTCAGACTTCGATGCTTGTCGCTCCAAAGACACTCATGAGAAAGACAAGCTAGGCCCTAGCTTACGGGCTTTTGGCTTCATTTCGGATCTCCATTTTCATCGCATAGATGGGTAGAGCTCCTTGTCAGCTTTCCATAGGCACTTCATCTATTTTGTTTGGACGCCTAGTGGAAAAGTTACAAGACTCGAAAGATGGAGAAAACAAGCTAAGCCCCAGCTTACGGGTTTTTGGCACCACTTCGGATCTTCATTTTTATCGCACCAGTGGATAGAGCTCCTTGTCAGCTCTCCATAGGCACTTCATCTACTTCGTTTGGACGCCTAGTGGAGAAGTTACAAGACTCGAAAGATGAAGAAAACAAGCTAGGCCCCAGCTTACGGGCTTTTGGCGCAACTTCGGATCTTCACTTTCATCACATAGATGGGTAGAGCTCGCTGTCAGCGTTCCATAGGCATCTTGTTTACTTTGTTTGGACATCCAGAGAAGAAGTTATGCCATTCGAAAGAAGGTAAAATCAAGCTAGGCCCCTAGTTACTTGCTGACTAGGTATTTAGGGCTTCAGGCGTTATATCAAAGATGCAAGGGGCCTGCTTCTTATAATTCAGGAGAGAACTGTAGGTACATAGACTGTAACAAGGGGGCAGCTTAGAGACTAGCTTGTGTCTGCAACCTGTCAACGGACGGTTCGGGAGATTTAGGAGTCCAATGCAAGCGCGCAAGGCGTCGTTGGGTTCAGATCTGTGCAGGCTACGCACTGGTTCAAACGGTTTGAGAAGAGACGGATCGGGGAGTGCGTACTGAGTGAAATTGAGACGCGGAAGCATATTTGTTTTTTTCAGTTATCTGTGAAGGAGAGTTGGACCGTTCGGACCGTTCCGGAGTCCAAACTTGCTGTCCTTGGATCCAACGGGATCAGAACACCGGATTCTACAGGAAATTGAAGACGATACCAGTTTTCATCGGGCGGTTTGGAAGTTCTGTGTGAAATTGGCTCGCAGGGAAGCGTTTACATCAGATTTTCGTTCACCTGCGATCTGAGGTTGGGCTGGTGAGCCAAGCTCTTCGTTCTTGGTGTCTACGCGATTAGGAAGTCTTCATCTACTCATAGGAGAAGACCGTGTGTGGATTGGATTGTTGGTTTGGGTGTGGTGAGCAAGTTTGTGCCGCAGGGAGCTGATTTACGTCAGTTTTTTGCAACATGCGGTCAAATTTCTTGCGTGGTTTTGCAAGGGGAACTCCAAACGACTTGTTTGGAGTCTTGTTGGGTTCAGGATAGCTAGATCTATCTGCCAGAGAAGACAGATATCAGTTTAGACGATCCGTTTGTGCGTAGTGTGCGGTTTTAAGTCGCAGGGAGTAATTTTTGAAGGTTCGATCACCTGCGACCGAAATCGGCGATATCTCGGCTATCAGGAGTCGGATCTGAAAGTTTCTTGGGTTAACGGAGTCAGCGGAGGAGACCCTATCGACATTTGAAATCCGTTCAGCGAAAGGAGGAAGTCCACAGATAGGCCTTTTTCGGTTTCTTCGCTACGGGTTTTACTTTTTTGAGTTCGTTAGAGTTCTGGTTGGCTGTATACAGCTTGTGGTAGATAGCTTTAGCTAAGAGCTTATACATGGATGTGGGTTGGACTTGGGTTTGGATCGCGTGATACTGTTGTGACTCTGATTGTTAGCAAAGAGAAGTTTCTCTTGCTTTGAGCTACGCTTTGGCGATTTCAGGCTAGGGTTGTGATTCAGGGGTTTGTTTTAGGGCTTTTGAAGTAGATTACAGACCGCTCTAGTCTGTTCATCAGTTTCGTGCTCTTAGGAGAAAGAACCGGCAGTGTACATACTTTTGGAGTTGGTATATATTGCGCGTTTGTTTTCGTGGTTGTTCTTCTCTGTCTTGTCTTTGTTCGATACACAACATCTCCACAGCCAGGAACCTCGCGTTTTCCTGGACATCCTTCACGCACAATCCGACACGATAAGGTGGTGAACTCAACGTGAAGGTCCGGGGTGGAGATTTCTGTGTTGGAACTTGAGAGAGGAGATCAACAATCATGAACGAGGAAGAGGATGGATACTGTTGTTCGGGAGGATGCTGTGGACCTGGGATGATGGATTTGTAGACGATTGGGATCATGGGAGGATGGGAGGATGGGACGAGCCATGACTATGGACGGGTTGGATGGATCAGAAGGGATCGCAGGGGTGCAGTTGGATGCAGCAACTGCGCGATTGTTTCAAGCCTTCACTTTGTTTATGCGACAAGAGCAAGGGAACCAACAAAAGGAGGCCTTGGGAAGGAAAGCGCTTCGAAGGGTGATAGACAAGTTCGATCTTTTTGGTGGGAGAGACATCTCTGAGTACTTGAGATGTTACAAGATGGAGATGGATTTGGATCAGGTATCGGAGAAGGAGATGATCGAGACGTTCGAATTCGCTGTGGTGCCTGAGATAAGGGAGCATGTGAAGGGTCTAACAAAGCATTTTGGGAGGAACTGTGATGCATTTTCACATGCGCTGATGGAGGAATATTTCTTGGGAAACTCGGATCGAGTAACCAAGAAATCATTTTTGGGATGGGTTAACGGATCCAGCAAGGATTTACAACCTACAGAGTTGTTAAAAGAGTTCGAGAGACAATTCTCTCAACTACCTTGGGTGGACAAGCTAACCTTGGAGAGCTACAAGATGGAGCTGTTTCTTCAAGCTGCGGATGAACCATGGCAGGAACAGTTGGAGCTACTTTTGGAGGATGGGGAGGAAGAAGAAGGGTTGACAAGGAATTGGGAGGTTGTGCATGAAGCTGTTGAGCTTCTTGTCTGGAGACAGACAAGAGAAAGGGTTACAAGGTTGACACCTGCAGCGCTGACTACATCAGTTCAGATAGTATCTGAGGTTCAACCTCCAGTTGTGGTTGTAGAGAAGAAGGATCTAACCATTGAGGACCTACAGCAAAAAATGCGAGATCTACAAGCTAAGGTTACTAGGTTGGAGGATAAGGGATCATCGATTGAGATGGAGCTTGTACCCAAACCAGCTTGGGTACATCAGTGTATGTGGTGTGATGGTACTGACCATCAACGGGACGATTGCATCGACTTTGCAGAGGCTTTGCAACGTGAGGTTATTTCTTGGGAGGATGGAAAGGTTGCATTTACAAGTACGGGTACTCTCCTTCAAGCCAACGTTGGTAAAGGAGGGATGAAGAAGTTTGTGGATGATTACCTTGCGGCACATGCAGTTGTAGCTATCGAAGCTACAAGTTATGGTGTTAGGGTGGTGGAGATTGAGCATGATCTCCATATGGATGATTTGGATGAACACGTGGATCCAAGCGAGCTCAAGTTGACTAGTGCATCCACGATGCAGAGCGAGAAGAAGGGACAAGAAAAGACTTCTTCGGAGAAGCAAGCTGGGGAAGATAAGATTCAACAGGAAACTATTCTTCCTGAACAGGCAATGGAGGACGATCCTTCACAACCGGAGGAGATGGTTGGGATGCAGACAGTGGACATGGTTGATCTAGTTGCAGACAAACAACAACCAGATGCAGAGATGATGATGATGGATGTGAAGGGAGGTTGGGAGGAGTGCATTCGAGATGCAAAGGTTGGGTTCTTATCACGGAAGGTTTTAGGTGCGGCTACAACAGGAGTCCATGATGTCATCATTGACATCATCAAGGACGGACATGCTGAGGTGAAGGAGAGTGGATGGATGCTCTCGAGGCTACGGGTATAGGATGATGAGTAAGGATGGCTTACAGGGGAGAAGCCATTGCTGAAGGTGATTATGTTTGAGAGGTTGTGAAAGTTTGTATGTGATTAGGGTTGGGAGGATGAGGCTTGGGAGGTTGTAAAGATTTTCAGAAGAAGAGATCAGGGAGGATGATGGTTGAGGAGGATACCATTGTACAGCGGGATAATGATGGTTGGGGTTGAGGATTTTGGTTGCAGCAGTGTGGTTCTTTTTTTTTCAGAAAACAAACAGAAAAGAAGAGATGGATACGTACGATGACATGTACAGACTTGAGGTTGAAGGTTATTGTCAGAATACGGGTGATGATTGACAGGATGGGGGATGTCTACTACGACACTTGGGTCACAACCTTGACAGTAGGTTCTACAAGACGGGTGGAAGACATTTCTATGGTATGATGGGTTATTCTTTCTATGTCTTCGCATATTGAAGATGTGTAGATTTAGAGGGGGTGATTGGATGGGAGGTTTGAGGTGAAAGTCGATAAGCATGGATCTAGGGAGGATCATGGCAGGGTAGCAACTTCAAGATGACGATCGAGTTGCGGACTTGAGGATGAGGTTGATTGAGATGGGAGGGAGGATAACAAGATGGGAATGAGTGTGCGTGCCGGTCCACTCCTTGGTTGGTATCTCTGGTGCATACCGGAGGATGCACAGGTTTGGAGGGGGTGGATGTCGTGTCGTGGACTGGCTCCTATCTGAAATTCAAACTTCGATGCTTGTCGTTCCAAAGACACTCATGAGAAGACAAGCTAGGCCCCAACTTATGGGTTTTTGGCACAATCTCAGATCTTCATTTTCATCACATAGATGGATAGAGCTCCTTGTCAACTTTTCATAGGCACTTTGTCTACTTCGTTTGGACGCCTAGTGGAGAAGTTACATGACTCGAAAGATGGAGAAAATAAGCTAGGCTCCAGCTTACGGGTTTTTGGCACCACTTCGGATCTTCGTTTTTATCACACCAGTGGATAGAGCTCCTTGTCAGCTTTCCATAGGCACTTCGTCTACTTCGTTTGGACACCTAGTGGAAAAGTTACAAGACTCGAAAGATGAAGAAAACAAGCTAGGCCCCAGCTTACGGGCTTTTGGCGCAACTTCGGATCTTCACTTTCATCACATGGATGGGTAGAGCTCGCTGTCAGCTTTCCATGGGCATCTTGTTTACTTCGTTTGGACATCCAGAGAAGAAGTTATGCGATTCGAAAGAAGGTAAAATCAAGCTAGGCCCCTAGTTACTTACTGACTAGATATTTAAGGCTCCAGGCGTTATATCAAAGACGCAAGGGGCCTGCTTCTTATTATTCAGGAGAGAACTGTACGTACGGAGACTGTTGCAAGGGGGCTGCTTAAGGGGCTTGCTTGTTCCTGCGACCTGTCGGTGGACGTTTTGGAGAATTGAGAAGTCCAATACACGCGCGCAAAGTGTCATCGGGTTCAGATCTGTGCAGGCTACGCACAGGTTAAGACGGTTCTTGAAGAGACTGATCGAGGTTGTGTTCTGGGAGAAATTGAGACGCAGGAAGCAGATTTGGAGTTTTCAGTTATTTGTGAAGGAGAGTTGGACCGTTCGAGCCGTTCCGGAGTCCAAACTTGCTGTCCTTGGATCCAACGGGATCAGAACACCGAGTTCTACAGGAAATTGAAGACGATACCAGTTTTCATCGGGCGGTTTGGAAGTTCTGAGTGAAATTGGCTCGCAGGGAAACGCTTACATCAGATTTTCGTTCACCTGCGACATGAGGTTGAGTTGTTCTTCGCGATCGATGAGCCAAGCTCTTCGTTCTTGGTGCCTACGCGATCAGGGAGTCTTCATCTACTCATAGGAGAAGATTGTACGTGAATTGGATTGTTGGTTTGAGTGTGGTGAGCAAGTTTGAGCCGCAAGGAGCCGATTTACGTCAGGTTTTTGCAACCTGCGACCAAATTTCTCGAGTGGTTTTGCAAAGGGAACTCCAAACGACTTGTTTGGAGTCTTGTTGGGTTCAGGGTAGCTAGATCTATCTGCCAGCGAAGACGGATATCAGTTTGGACGATCCGTTTGTGCGGTGTGAGCGGTTTTAAGCCGCAAGGAGGAGTCTTTGGAGGTTCGATCACCTGCGACCGAAAATCGGCGATATCTCGGCTGTTGGGAGTCGGATCTGAAGGTTTCTTGGGTTAACGGAGTCAGCGGAGGAGACCCTATCGACATCTGAAGTCCGTTCAGCGAAAAGAGGAAGTCCACAGATAGGTCTTTTTCGATTTCTTCGCTACGGGTTTTGCTCTTTTGAGTTCGTTAGAATTCTGGTTGGTTGTATACAGCTTGTGGTAGCTAGCTTTAGCTAAGAGCTTATACATGGATGTGGTTTGGACTTGGGTTTGGATCGCGTGATACTGCTGTGGCTCTGTTTGTTAGCAAAGAGAAGTTTTTCTTGCTTTGAGCTACGCTTCGGTGGTTTTGGGCCAGGGTTGTGATTCAAGGGTTGCTTTTAGGGCTTTTGAAGCAGGTTACAAACTGCTCTGGTCTGGTTCTCAGTTCTGTGCTCTTAGGAGAAAGAACCGACAGTGTACATACATTTGAGAGTGGTATATATATCGCAGCATTCCTTTTCGTGGTTGTTCTTCTCTGTCTTGTCTCTGTTTCAGCACACAACATCTCCACAGCCAGGAACCTCGCGTTTTCCTAGACATCTTTCATGCAATATCCGACACGATAACGTGCAATGGCCTCGACCTTCGTCTGTTGAACACCCAACCCACCTGGGTAGATGGTGTGACCCAGATACTCTACCAACTTCTGGAAGAACTTGCACTTCCCATGGTGTAACTTCAACACATGAGCTCTCAACCGCTCGAACACATCCCGTAAGTATCTCTCGTGCTCATCCACTGTAGCACTATAGACTAAGATGTCGTCAATATAGCATCTGACAAAATCCAATCCTGCTAGGATCCTATCCATCACTCTTTGGAATTCAGCAGGGGCGTTCTTCAACCCAAATGGTAAGAACCGCCACTGATACAAACAATCCTTGCCGTGAGAGTCAATCCCCCAGAATGCTGTCTTGGGTTTATCTTCCTCTCTCACCGGCAACTGATGATACCTTGCTCGAAGATCCAAAGTACTGAAGACCTTCACATGCCCCATTGCATCAAAGATCTCCTCAGGTGTCGGCATGGCATACTTATCGGACTTCGTCTGCCGATTGATAAGACGGTAGTCTCCACACATACGCCTATCCGTGTAGTTCCCATACATATCCTTCTTTGCTGGCATAACTGTGGCAGATGCATACTCTCCATGCGACATCTCCACCAACCCAGCTTCCACCAAGTCTTGAGTCCTACTCTGGATCAAGGTTCTCTCCATGTCACTGTACCTGTAAGGACGTCGAAAGATTGACGTGTCATTAGCCAAGTCGATCCGTATACCCGGTCCCTTCAAGGTACCCAAATCCTTCATACTAAAAGCAAAACAATTCCTGTAGCTCTTCAGGAATCTCTGAACTCTTCGTCTCTCCTCTTCTATAAGCTTGGGTCCAATCTCTGGCTCCCAAGTATCCTCTGTCACCATGCTAGAGGTAGAGGACGAAGTCGTTAACTGCTATCTTGCAGCCTCTGGAGCAGTTTCCTTCCGCTCACCACCAACAACCTCCACCGCTACTGTGCGAAAAACTTCTGCAGTTCTAGCTGCAAGCTCCACACTCTCTCCTACGACATCCCATGATGTCCAAGGATGACGAACTCCACGTGCCTCGCCCCCAGCCTTTACCTCCACCGACCCGGTAGGCAAAGAGCTCAGGAGTGTCCGAGCAGTAACACCCGTCAATCGCATCCGACGCTGCTCAGCCAATCCAAGGCTAATAATCCATGTCAAGCAGTTCAAGTCCATTGATTGACCCAACACTTGACGACGTGAAGCCTCCGACACTGAAGCTACTGCCGTTGTACCCGTAGGAAAACCCATCGCTCTCTCTCTCTCGTCGGCATTGGACTCCACCAACTGTTGTAACCGAGCATCCCACACAAGCCCAGGTCCTCCATCTTTGTAAGCATGTGACGCTGGAAAGCTCACCAAAGTGGGTAACGCTGTCATAGATCGTCCCACTAGGTTCACAACTGCCATGGGTGACCTATCGACGACTCTCACTACTTGAGATCGTCGTCCTGCATCCAAGATGCCATCAACTGTGAGGTGCGCTGATCGTTTCACTGCATCGTGTGCGCGCTTGAGCACCTCCCTCGGTAACAAGTTCGTCCACCACAATCGTGGACGATGTGCACGAGATCCCACTCTCGCTGCATCTAACAACATTGCCGGTCCGACCCAAGACCGAACCTGGTGCACACTCGTCATCATATGTGCACGAGCATCACCCAACAAAGGAACATTCTCCAAGATGTACGCTGGAGAATCCATCTGATACATCTGGAGATGTCGTAAGATTCGTAACATCTCCCAAAACATCCTAGATCGTGGGTCATGCAAACCCTGACCTCTCCTAGCACGCATGTGACCTTGACATGACCACCCCGCTATCACTAAGTGAATGGTGCCAACAAACGTGAGATCTTGCGCCCCAGCAGCGAAATATCTGACGGCAATGCTTGCTGGTATCCTCTAACGGCTGATATAAGCAACAACTCAGGATATCTCTGCACCAAATGTGTCACGTGATGCAATGAGACGCGTCTTGCGACCTATCTCTCTCCACATACAAGTATCGCTGTACTTGTATGCCTGCCTACAATACCGCAGCAAACCTGTGCTGATCCCTCCAAATAGCTCCTGCACACACACACCCTCCTCTGGATATTGTCATACAATAGGAGTCGTATCCAGCGGTGTTAAGGTCACAAGGCTAGTAACAGGGACACCCCGATGTTCCTCTACTGGCGGTACAAAGGCTTCACTCCAAGCCTGCTGCACCAACCGGTCAGCATACTGATGCAACTCTCCGCTCGAACTCCAAAGTGAAACATCCAAGGCAGATGGTACTAACGTAGACATGCTAGGCATGTCCTCCACCTCCTCAAAGACCGGAGTATCCTCCGCATGGACATTGTCCTCTAACAACTCACCCGGCCAAGTTATGACCGAACTGAATCTTGCAACGGATGCCATCGTCTCTGATGTACGCTCCGTTGTCCCAACTCTAGCACTGAACCGCACTGGTAAACGGCTCTTTCGTCCCTCACCGGACTGCCAACCTGGTCTGTAAGATGCTGTCTCCGCCCAATAGTCGATCACGAATCCCATAGGATACAATACAGCACCTCCAACCAATACATCATAAGACTCCGCGGCTGTAACGATAGCCTTGGCCCTCATCATGGAACCATCCGTGGGATGATCTGGTCTAACTCTCACCGTCAGCAACTCACGTGTCATGTGTAGAGTTGTACCTCCTGATCCCCCTAGAGATGTCTGTAGCTGGAATGGACATCTCTCCACTGCGGACTTCCTCAGCCCCAAATCGATACACGCCGTCTTTCCCAACATCAACGGTTGGGCTCCAGAGTCTAACAACACTTTCTGTGGTCGATACACTTTCCCTGAAGGTGCCACCAAACAGAAGATACCAATTCTGTTGTCCAACAACACCACACCTGGTGCCAATCCAACACGGTCAATTGCCGGCCTAGCTGGTAACTCATCTAGTCTGGCAGCCGTTGCTTGCCAAGTACCACTAGTAGCTGTTCTGATCTTCGACTCCATGGACACATCTATCACCTCTTGCTGAACCACTTCAGCACTAGAGGTAACGACATCCTCGCTCTCACTGAGCGTGGCTGCCTACTGGAACACTGGAGCCACGCTGACTCCCAGTGCCCTCATATCCGTGGCTGAAAATAGTAGGGCTCGCAAAACTGCTGTAGCCGCCCCCAACATTAGGTTCGACGTCACGTCTACAAACGTCGAAGGTTGACTCGCATCACCTCCACTCCTGGATGTCGATACCTCCAACTCCACTACACCATCGGTAGGCCGTTTAGGAACCATAGAAGTGGTCCTCAATGTCTCCGATAGAGTGAACGACCGAGGAAGCCTAGTCTGTCTACCAGCCTCCCCGCGTTGTGGATCCAACTCCACTGACGCACCTCGTGGCTCAGAGATACGTACTGCACTTCGAGTCACTGCCGCAGATGTCTCAATCTGCGCCACATCAACCATGAAGTCGAAGTCACCTCCTTCTCCTCCATAAGACGTGGAAGCTTCTGTTCCATTAGATCTCCGCTGAGCCATAGCCATACTAGCTATTCTCTGCTCCAACTGCTCAATCCGAGCAGCCATACCGGCTTCTGATGTCGTAGCAAGCGGTGGACCGATTGGTCCTCTCCCTGGTGCTGGACCTCTACCTCCAGTTCGACCACCACGGCCTCCTTGAGCTCCTCCGCCTCGTCCACGATCAGCCTTCCCTTGCCGTAACTCGAGATGGAGATCAAAACAGCGGTCACTATTGTGACCTGGTCGTCCGCAATGCTCACACTGCCTAGGCACCACTTGAGACGTCCCAGATGTCTCATAACTACCTCTTCTTTGTGGACAATCCTTCTGCTGATGAGGACCATCACACGTCCAGCAAGGACTTGCTTGCTGCTGATTAGAAAAGGACGGCATGGGCTTCTGTCCACCAGATCCTCCAACACCTCCATGAGATCGTGAGTGTTCAGCACGATCCTTACCCCCACTACCACGCTGTTGTGCAGCCTGTGATCCTCGAGAAGAGGAGGTCGCCCCATGTGATGCGTCCCTGCTGAACCCAGCAGTCACCATCCTCTCCTCTACCATGTTGAGCTCTATCCGCTCAGCCAAACCAAAGACAACTGCCAACGTCGGAGCGGTGTCTCTAAGAAGAGTGGCATCTCTGACTCTCATACGCAGCTCCCTGTCTAGTATCCCATACCAGAACTGGACTGCTTGTGCTTCTGTCACTCCTTGGGTAACGCTGATCAACCGCCTCATGCAAGTAAACGCCTCGCGTAGGCTCTCTCTAGTCTTCCGCTGGAACTCTTGCAGACTCCTCAACTTGTCAGTCCGCACACCTTGATAGTTCTTCCTCAAATAGTGGAAGAACTGAACCACAGGGTTAAACCCTGGTGGTATCCCGCTCGCACTACCACCTGCTCCACTACTAGTGGACGCACCGCTGGTAGCAGGTACTCCGTCACCCGTGGATGTACCACTGCTACTAGCATCCGAAGTCGTAGGTGCTACACCTCCCAAAACTGCACCAGTAGTGATAGAAACGTAGTTGGGAGACCAATGTTGTCTCCACAACTCGATCTCAACACCGTAGTCTCGTCTAAACTCGTGGTAAATCATCCATCGGCGGTCCCTCCAAGTGCTGAAACAAACCTTTCCACGCCATGAAAGGTGTAAACAGTTGTGGGTTCCGCATCTGCTGCAGGTCGCACCAACTGTCGAACTCCTGGATGAAGTCATCCAGCTCAATGGTACCCACCGTACCTGAGTAACATCGAGGTCCCTTCGTGACCCCATAGATCTCGTCCATGTCCCACAACAACGATGTGGCGACACTAGACTCACCATCAGAAAACGCACTGTCTGCGTCTGACTCGTCCTCTGGAACAACTAACGGCATGGTGTAGGTAGTCGGTACCTCACCCCACTCCGTGTGTATCCATTGTTCGAGAAGTCCCCACCAGAACCTCTCGAGAACTCCTTGGTGATAGAATCTCGCGGACACACTCTCTAACCAGAATGCCGAAATCTTTGTCACCACCGTAACTACAACTTGCCTATCCCCGCTCCTACTGAGCTCACCTATCCCCTACTAGGACGGTCAAGGTAAGGGCAACCTGTACCTTCCATCACCACAAGCAGTCTCTCACGGTTTGTTGGTCGTCACTCCAACTACACCGTGAGAGAAACAAAGGTAGTCTGATTGGTCATCATTCCAGTCTCACTACCGACAGCACACTAGAGTGAACTCACTCTAGAAATCAAGCGCCAACACAAGCAAACGCGGTGCACAAACAGGAAGCAGAATATGGAGGAGTTCCAACCACAAGAAGTCCAAACGATAACCCTCCACACTCAAACATTCACATAAAGAGAAACCCATCTCCACCCGGACTGACGCGTCTTCTTCGGTGATCACATGCACAATATATGGTCACCGACTGTTATAACCTGTAGCTAAGGTCACTAACTACATGTCCATACATCTAGTAGCTCCAAAAATATCAACGTGATAGCTCTACTAGCTCATCCAAGACAACTGCCACCAACTGCCTTCATACGCATCTTTTCGGTATAGGCAAACACTACCACAACAGCAGCTTCCCCCTAGTACTCTGGGGTCGCCTTACCACTCCTCTAGGAACGTGCGAGCAGGTCTCCTACTACCTTAAACCAGCCCCTAAGTACTTGCACGCATCCTTGTAAGACACCAAGAGCTATTGGTCTAGTGGTACAGTCAAAGTTGAGACTAGAGAGTTAAGCGTCCAAGTCCAGAAATAGTGTTGGGATGGGTGACCTACTGGTTTTACACTTCCCACACAACTGAAACTTGGATACCTCTCTCACGCACACCAGCAAGCTGGCTTGCGACGGACGCGGGCTCCGTCTCCGCACTCTCGCACTCCGCTCTCACGCCTCCGCT
The DNA here is from genome assembly GCA_036924285.1 of Asterella californica. Lineage (NCBI taxonomy): Eukaryota > Viridiplantae > Streptophyta > Marchantiopsida > Marchantiales > Aytoniaceae > Asterella > Asterella californica. Next base: position 5,603,424 of record JAYKYS010000013.1, read on the forward strand.
CTCACGCACCTCTGCTCCTCGAAATCAGCCAATTTGGAACTCGCAGACGGAATTTACGTCAGATTTTGACCAACCCGCGACCTTCTTCGGCTTGTAACTTCGTCGATCCTTCACCAAATCGAACGATTTTGGTTGCGTTGGAATCGTCTTCCCGGCGCGCACCTACTGCATTCCTCAGATCCAAATATTATCGACCCACGCCAACCTGACACTTGCCGACGCATTTCTGCTGACCTAAAACTCGTCACAAAACTCGTCACCAGAAATTTTGACTTCTCATAACTCAAAAACGGCTCGACCAAACTTCGTGAACCTAGACGGTCCTAGTGCATGAAGATGCACTAGGACCGTCTTCCCAGCGCGCTTCCAACGAGCCCACATCGGCTTGACATTGTCGACTATTTCGTTTGCCACGTCCAAATGCGCACTTCAGCTCGAAACAGGTCACTTCAACACATTCTGCGAAATTTCAGCAGCGCTTCCGCACTACCTCACCACCAAATCGACTGCGAACTAGTTTAGACGACACCCATCCACACAGCGATCGATCACAACACCAAAACAAGCCACTCCACGCACGCGCGCACCCGCAAATCGAAGATATCAACGATCTGCCAACTCCGGAGATACCACCGGTAGCAATCTGCGGCCTGAAATCCCTACCCCAGGCCTTGCAATCTGAGTTTTTCAAGTGATAACAAGGTATATACTCACTCCACCATGCCAACAAGCACTAGACAATCACTACAGTCGAGCCAAATCCACTCTATGCTCGCAAAGAATCCAGATCTCACTCTCAAGACTACCCACCATAGCCAGGAGCTTGAAGGCTCAACTTGAAGAACTGAGGTCTCCAAGCCCCTACCTGCGAAGTATACCTCTTGTGGACACTCTCACCAACTTGCCCTGGCGGTCTTACCGAGGTCCGCCACTTCGCACTCGATCAACCTAGCCGAGTCACCAAATTGACGTGACAGGTCTCCTCCTCAAGATCGTCGTTCAGGAAGGCGTTCTTGAAGTCCATCTTTTGCATCTTCTAACTTTTCTGAGTTGCAACTACAACTGCAGTTCGAATAGTCATCATCTTCGCAACTAGAGCAAATCTCTTCAAAGTCCACTCCATGTTGTTGTGCGTAGCCTTTGGCTATCAATCTTGTCTTGTACCGACACACGATACCATCCGAGTTGCGCTTGACCTTGAAGATCCACCTGCAATCAATGACATTCTTATCCTCATGTAAGTCCACCAAATCTCAAGTCTGTTGGTGGTGAAGGACAACAAGTTTAAGCTTCCATAGCACTTACTCATCGGACTTTGTGCATCGTCTCCTCAAGTGAACTCGGTTCTTGTTCTTGAAGAACATTGGTCATATATGCATGATGTGCAACAAGGAAACCTTCATGCATGTACATACTCATTGAATGTTTTGTCTGTTCGGATATGCGAGAGATAATCGATGCACTAGTCACTCCCCTTGCAATTGATCTGATGTAGATGCCAAGGTATGAGACAAAGTATCCAAGGGATGTGGAAGATCCACATATATGGATGAGTCAAATATACGCTGTAATAACACTCTCTCGTCTTGTGTAGAAACTACACTAGTTTCACTAAATAGTGTTACGTGGACTCCAGCGTTAACAACAACTCTGTGGAGAACTAATTCTGATATGAAATTAATGACTTCTCCACATCCTCCACTCAACGTACTACTCTGAGGTACTATAGTGAACTGACTCCTTGGTTCTACAATAGGTACAAGGATGAATACGACAAGTGCATGAGCAAACCAAGACTGTAGCTCATAAAAAACAACATCTCTACTGATATAGAACTGCTTCGACGAAGGATTGTATCATTTATAACCTTTTGTATCAGAAGCATATCCAAGGAAGATACATCTATCTACTTTCGGATCTAGTTTCTTACATCTCTCATCAGGTATGTGCACATAATATATACATCAAAAAACTTTAAGAAAAAAGTAATCAAGCTTACTGTCTGTGAAGACCTCCATCGGTGATTGGCTATGGACAGTGGCTGTAGGCGTCCGATTCATCAAATACACCACAAATGAAACAACTTCTGCTCAGTAAGGTCTAGGCATGTCTTCTCATTCAACATTGCACGAGCAACTTCTGCTATGCGTCGATTCTTGCACTCCGCAACCCCGTTCTGCTGTAGATTGTAACTGCAGGTCTTCTAACGTCGGATGCCATGCTCACACAGATATGCATCAAACTCTCCAGAAAGAAACTCGCCTCTTTCATCAGATCTCAGACAGAAGATAGATTCTCCAGATTGTTTCTCCACCAACTTGCAGAAATTCTGGAATGCTGACAGTACTTCGACAGAGCACATTTGTGTCTCATCAAGTAGATCCAAGTATAATGCGAATGATCATCAATGAACGACACAAAGTACTGAAAATTGATCATACTTGGTTGAGAAACAATCGATACATCAGAGTGAACAAGCTCTAGAAGCTTGTTTGCTCTGCTACCTGATCCCCTTAAAGGGATGTCTAGCTTGCTTGCCGAATTGACATGCGGCACAGACTCCAATGAGCTCACTGGATTCGAATTTGGGCAAGCTTATAATCAGGTCAGAACTCAGAAGGCTTTTCAGCTTCTAAAAGTTCATGTGTTTAATTCACTTGTGTCAGATGTCAATATCAAACACTATTGGACCACTCTGTCCATACATGACAACTTGTAACTTAGATGCAGAGGCATGTAGTTTAAACAACATATCTCTCTTGCTACCTCGAGCTATGAGAATGCTATTAGAATCTTTAATAAAGCATCCATACTTATTGAAGCGCACTTGCTCGATCAACTGTCTTACAGATAGCAGGTTTCTAGTCAATGTGAGTACATGCAAAACATTCTGTATACTAGTAAACGTTGAAGCAAGAATGTCAAGCTGAATGTTATCCTTGTGGTGGATCTGATCTTGGTGTCATCGCCTGTTATCAAACTGAGGAGTCTTCACAAGCTCGAGTGAATTGAACCACTCCCGATGAGATATCATGTGACCGGTGGCACCGAAGTCGATCACCCAATCAATTTGTGGCTCAAAAGCCACATAACTCTGATGCGTTGTAATCAGCAACTGCTATGAATAGACTTCCTCAGTTACTGCATAGCTTTGCTGATTGCTGTTATCTTGTTGGGAGTTGTTGTCGTATTGTCTTTGATTGTTCTGTCGCTTGTAGCACTGATTTGCATTGTGGCCTTGCTTCTTGCAATGGTTGTAGGAACCAAACGCATGTTTCTGATTGTTGGAAGAACCAGATTGTTGTTGGTTATGTTGATATGATTGTTGTTGTTGTTTGTGACCTCGTCCACATCCATGATCTTTTTCTCGAGATCCTCCACAACTTGCAAAATAGATAGATTCTTGCTGACCCGTTGTTGCGCTACTTGGCGGCTACATGCTTGACTTCTACTCCGACGCTTGAGTTTAGTAGTTCTAGAAGTTAGCTCATATTACTTTTAGTCCTTTATGCATATGTTTGACACCCTTGCGTACGGTGTTAACACTATTATGTTATATATTTTGAATCCTACTAGGTTGATAGTATGTTATCTTGTTCAAGCACTCGTACGCTTGTGCAAGTGATTCATACTTATCTATGTTGTCAAAGTACATAACTCTAGGTCTACCATGTGGATAGAGTTTAAGCTCATGGGTTGTACTTACATGTCGCCCATGCATGCTTTCTAGCTTGTTTAAGTTTTCTTTCAGGGTTACGTGTTATTCTACATGTCTTCGCATGAAGTTTAGGATTTACGCTGGCACTTTAGAGGCTTGACATGGTAACCTATGTGTGAAATTAAGTTACCAAGTGGATTAGGGCACAAAAAGACAAGAAGTGGAGCTATGGATTTCCATTGGTTCATTTTTATCTTTTGTGAAACTCTAAACTTAGAAGCAGAGGTCTTAAGGAGAGTTCGAGCTTTTGGTAAGAGCATTTTGAAATCTGAGAACACAGGAAGATAGAGCTCGTCGTGCCAGTCACTGTCAGTGAAATTCTTGATCGATCAAGAAGGAGTTATGCCAAATTGAAGTTCAGATTGAGTTAAAACTGCGTCACTTTTGTTGATTTTGGAGTTTTGAGTGTCAATTCCAGCAGAAAAGAGACAATCTCTTCAAACCTGCGTGGTTGCGTTCACTGTCAACAAGGCTACAACTGTCCAAAAAGTTTCATGTCACTTGAGTGATTAAGTAATTCAGGGCGGCCGCTGAAGCAGAGGGGGTCTGAAAAACTCTCAATCTAGAGCAGCAACTTCAGAGAACGAGATCTGGAGAACTGTGTACAGTCAGGAGGCCAGATTTCACAGGGATGTTCAGCATACTGTAGACTCCAAATCCTGTAAGGATAATCGAAAGTAATCAAGCCAATTTGCTGTTCTAAGTCGAAATAGCCATTTGGTTGTCATAAATTACCGTAATTTCTTTATTCAAAATGTTTCTGTTCATATCTCGGTGCTAGAATTTGATCTCAAGCTGAAACTTCATGTGTGTGTTCGGTAGGGCCTCTTTTGCATGTAGGAGGGTTTTAGAAGTCTGAACCATCATAATTTTTCTCTCCTTGAGTGTTAAAGTTCACCGCTCGATCCTATTACTACTAGTTAGATCTGAATTTCGCTTTCTGAGCATATTAGAGGATCCTACACAACTGTGTGAGTGTTTGTAGCACTCTGTTGTAACCTGAAAAGCATACCTCTTGAGTAAACAACCACAGCCAAAAGCCCGACGCTTTTCTTGGTAGACGGATCACACTCCGACACCGTTGACGTAGTACTCGATAGTAGACGCACCTCCTCTCTTAACATCATAGAAACAAGTTCATTGAATGGCGGAAGAAGTTCTCTGGTCAAAATTGAGATAATGGACTGCTTGTATCAGCAAGCAGTCCCTACAATGTGATCTCATCAAGACAATGAGATCAATCTCGACTTTGACAGAAGATAACTGATTTGCAAGCTGCTTGACATGTTCACATAGTCGTTGATGCACATCGATCCCTTCTTCACAATATTGAATTGCTGCAGCAATTGCAGCTTCTGCGCATCTGTCCTAGATTGAAACAGATGTACGATGCATCCTAAGCTTTCTTGCGTGTATCATAATAGATGTGATCGACGATCGATGTTGAGACTATCAATGCGATGTAGTGAATCGTCTAGTATGATCATTTCTTCCACTCCTTGAATTTTGCATCGAAAACGTATACATCAAGCACTTTTTCCTCCTTAGTCATAAGATCTCATAGATCATGTCCTTACAGGAAGATCATCATCCGGAACTTCCACACTTGGTAGTTGTTCTTGTCGAGCTCTCTCCAGTGATCAAAGACACGGACTCCGTCATAGCTGCAATCGAGAAATTGCACAATTTTGTATGCAAAAAACCTCAAAGAATCTCCACAAAACTCGTCTGCCCACACCTCGCAATCAAGAGTTGTCACAAGTCACAACAAGACAACTCCACGAACTCTTCTTGCAGCGAGAAAAAACATGTCTGTGAACTATAGGTGTACAAAACACGGCAAAAATGTTGAATGAACTGACCAAGAAAAGTCAAAATTGGACCAAATGAAGTCAAAAATTAGGATCATCTATGGATGTGCACATAATAAATACATAAAAAAGATTTAAGGAAAGAGTAATCAAGCTTATTGTCTATAAAGATCTCCATCGGTGTCTAGTTGTGGACTGCCGTTGTAGGCATCTGATTCATCAGATACATCACATATGGAACAGCTTTTGTCTAGTAATGTCTAGACATGTTCTTCTAGTTCAAAATAGCACGAGAAGCTTCTGCTATGTGTCGATTCTTGCACTCCGCAACCTCGTTCTGATACGGACAGTAACTGCAGGTCTTCTTACATCAGATGTCATGCTCACGCAGATATGCATTGTGTCACGTCAGTTTGGGCATCTCGGCTAGGTTGGCCGAGTGCGGAGTGGCGAATCCCGATAAGGCCGTTAGTGCCGTTAGGGTGAGTTGGTGGGAGAGCCCACTAGGGATATACTTCGCATGTAGGACTTGGAGGCCTTAGTTCTTCAAGTTGAGTCTTCAAGCAGCTAGCTATGATGGATAGTCTTTGTGAGTGCAATCTGGAGTCTCTGTGAGCACAGAGTGGATTTGACTCGACTTTAGTGATTGTTTAGTGCCCGTTGGCATGGTGGAGTGAGTACATACCGTTTATCACTTGAAGAACTAAGACGGGAGTCTAACGGAGTCTACACCAGGGACGATGACATCCGTTGCAGGGTTCAGTTCGGTCATCACTTGGCCGGACGAGTTGTTGGAGGGCAATGCCCGTGCGGAGGATACTCCGGTCTTTGAAGAGGTGGGGGACATGTCTAGCATGTCTACGTTAGTACCATCTGCCTTGGATGTTCCACTCTAGAGTTTGAGTGGAGAGTTACAGTAGTATGCTGATCGGTTGGTGCAGCAGGCTTGGAGTGAAGCCTTTGCACCACCAGTAGAGGAATCAAAAGTTGTTCTTGCTACTGACCCTGTGACCTTATCACCGTTGGATACGACTCCCATTGTGTGGCAGTATCCAGAGGAGAGTATATGTGTGCTGGAGCTGTTTGGAGAGATCAGCACAGGTTTGGCTGCGGTATTGCAGACAGGTATACAAGTACAGCGATACTTGTATGTGGAGAAGATGAGGTTGCGAGATGCATCTCATTGTGTCATGTGACACGTTTGGTGCAGAAATATCCTGAGTTGTTGTCCATATCAGCCGTTAGAGGATACCAGCAAGCATTACCGTCGGATATTCCGCTGGTAGGGATGCAAGATCTCACGTTTGTTGACATCATTCACTTGGTGATAGCCGGGTGACCATGTCAAGGTCACACGCGTGCTGAGAGAGGTCAGGGTTTACATGACATGCGATCTAGGATGTTTTGAGAGATGTTACTGATCTTACGACATCTCCAGATGCATCAGCATACATCTTGGAGAACATTTCTTTCTTGGGTGATGCTCGTACACAGATGATGACGAGTGTGCATCAAGTGCGGTCCTGGGTCGGACCGGCAGTGTTGTTGAACGCATCGAGAGTAGGATCCCGTGCAGATCGTCCACGATTGTGGTGGACAAATTTACTACCCAGAGAGGTGCTTAAGCGCACACATGATGGAATGAGACGACCAGCGCACCTCACGATTGATAGCATCTTGGATGCAGGACGACGATCTCAAGTAGTGAGAGTCGTCGATAGGTCACCCATGACAGTGGTGAACCTAGTGGGATGACCCATGGTAGCGTTACTCACTTTGGTAAGCTTTCCAGCGTCACATGCTTACAGAGATGGAGGACATGGGCTTGTGTGGGATGCTCAGTTACGGCAGTTGGTGGAGCCCAATGCCGATAAGAGAGAGAGAGAGAGCGATGGGTTTCGCTATGATACGACGGTAGTAGCTTCGGTGTCGGAGGCTTCACGTCGTCAAGTATTGGGTCAAGCAATGGAATTGAATTGCTTGACATGGATTGTTAGTCTTGGATTGGCTGAGCAGCGTCGGATGCGATCGACGTGTGTTAATGCTCGGACACTTCTGAGCTCTTTGCCTATCGAGTCGGTGGAGACAAAGGCTAGGGGCGAGGCGTGTGAAATTTGTCATCCTTGGACATCATGGGATGTCACAGGAGAGAGTGTGGAGCTTGCAGCTAAGACTATAGGAGTTTTTTGCACAATGGCGATGGAGGTTGTTGGTGATGAGCAGAAAGAAACTGCTCCAGAGGCTGCAAAATAGCAATCAATGACTTCGTCTTCTACCTCTAAGATGGTGATAGAGGATACTTGGGAGCCAGAGATGGACCCAAGCTTATAGGAGACGAGAGACGAAGAGTTCAGAGATTCTTGAAGAGCTACAGGAATTGTTTTGCCTTCGGTATGAAGGATTTGGGGACCTTGAAAGGACCAGGTATAAGGATCGACTTGGCTAATGACACGTCAATCTTTCGACGTCCTTACAGATATAGTGACATGGAGAGAGCCTTGATCAAGAGTAGGACTCAAGACTTGTTGGAGGTTGGGTTGGGGAAGATGTCGCATGGAGAGTATGCATCTGCCACAATTATGCTAGCAAAGAAGGATATGTACGGCAACTACACGGATAGGCGGATATGTAGAGACTACCGTCTCATCAATCGGCAGACAAAGTCCAATAAGTATACCATGTCGACACTTGAGGAGATCTTTGATGCAGTGAGGCATGTGAAGGTCTTCAGTACTTTGGATCTTCGAGCAGTGTATCATCAGTTGCCAGTGAGAGAAGAAGATAAATCCAAGACAACATTCAGGGGAATTGACTCTCACGACAAGGACTGTTTGTATCAGTGGCGGTTCTCATCATTTGGATTGAAGAACGCCCCTGTTGAGTTCCAAAGGGTGATGGATATGATCCTAGCAGGATTGGATTTTGTCAGATGTTATATTGATGTCATCTTAGTCTATAGTGCTACTGTGGAGGAGCACGAGAGACACTTACGAGATGTGTTCGAGCGGTTGAGAGCTCATGGGTTGAAGTTACACCCTGAGAAGTGTAAGTTCTTCCAGGAGTTGGTAGAGTATCTGAGCCACACCATCTACCCAGGTGGGTTGGGTGTTCAACAGACAAAGGTTGAGGCTATTGCACGTATCTCACGTTACCGTGTCAGATATTGCGTGAAGGATGTCCAGGAAAACGCAAGGTTCCTGACTGTCGAGATGTTGTGTGCTGAAACAGAGACAACAGAGAAAAACAATCACGAAAACGAATGCTGCGATATATACCAACTCCAAATGTATGTACACTGCTGGTTCTTTCTCTTAAGAGCACAGAACTGAAAAACAGACAAGAGCGGTCTGTAACCTGCTTCAAAGCCCTTAAAAACAACCCCTGATTCTCAACCATGATCCAAAAAACACCATAGCGTAGCTCAAAGCAAGAGAAACTTCTCTTTGCTAACAAGCAGAGCCACAGCAGTATCACACGATCCAAACCCAAGTCCAAACCACATCCATGTACAAGTTCTTAGCTAAAGCTAGCTACCACAAGCTGTATATAGCCAACCAGAACTCTAACGAACTCAAAAGAGCAAAACCCGTAGCGAAGAAGCCGAAAAAAATCTATCTGTGAACTTCCCCCTTTCGCCAAACGGACTTCAGATGTCGATAGGGTCTCCTCCGCTGACTCCGTTAACCCAAGAAGCCTTCAGATCCGACTCCCAACAGCCGAGATATCGCCGATTTTTGATCGCAAGTGACCGAACTTTCAAAAACTCCTCCTTGCGGCTTAAAACCGCGCACACCGCACAAACGGATCGTCTAAACTGATATCCGTCTTCCCTGGCAGATAGATCTAGCTATCACGAACCCAACGAGACTCCAAACAAGTCGTCTGGAGTTCCCATTGCAAAACCACGCAAGAAATTTGGTCGCAGGTTACAAAAAACTGACGTAAATGAACTCCCTGCGGCTCAAACTCGCTCACCTCACCCAAACCAACAATCCAATCCACGTATTGTCTTCTCCTATGCGTAGATGAAGACTCCCTGATCGCGTAGGCACCAAGAACAAAGAGCTTGACACACGATCGCGAAGAACAACCCAATTTTAGATCGCAGGCGATGAAAAACCTGATGCAAGCGTTTCCTTGCGAGCCAATTTCACTCAGAACTCCTAAACCGTCTGATGAAACTTGGTATTGTCTTCAATTTCCTATAGAACTCGGTGTTCTGATCCCGATGGATCCAAGGACAGCAAGTTTGGACTCCGGAACGGTCCGAACGGTCCAACTCTCCTTCACAGGTAACTGAAATCTTCAAATCTCCTTCCTGCGTCTCAATTTCCCTCAATACACATCTCTCGATCCGTCTCTCCCCAAACCGTCTTAACCTGTGCGTAGCTTGCACAGATCTGAACTCGATGACACCTTGCGCGCGTGCATTGGACTTCCCAATTCTCTAAAACGTCCACCGACAGGTCGCAGGAACAAGCAAGCCTCTTAAGCAGCCCTCTTGTATCAGTCTCTGTACGTACGAAGTTCTCTCAATAATAATGAAGCAGACCCCTTGCGTCTTTGATATAACGCATGAAGCCTCAAATACCCAGTCAGCAAGTAAACTAAGACCTAGCTTGATTTTTCCTTCTTTCGAGTCGCATAACTCCTTCACTAGACGTCAAACGAAGTAAACAAAGTGCCTATGAAAAGCTGACGACGAGCTCTACCCATTGATGCGATGAAAGTGGAGATCCAAAATTGTGCCAAAAGCCCGTAAACTGGGGCTTAGCTTGTTTTCTCCATCTTTCGAGTCTTGTAATTCCTCCACTAGGCGTCCAAACGAAGTAGACGAAGTGCCTATGGAGTGCTGACAAAGAGCTCTATCCAGTGATGCGATGAAAGCGAAGATCCGAAGTTGTGCCAAAAGTCCGTAAGTTGGAGCCTTACTTGTTTTCTCCATCTTTCGAGTCTTGTAACTTCTCCACTAGATGTCCAAACGAAGTAGACGAAGTGCCTATGAAAAGCTGACAAGGAGCTCTACCCATCTATGCGATGAAAATGGAGATCTGAAATGATGCCAAAAATGCATAAGCTAAGGCCTAGCTTGTCTTTCTCATGAGTGTCTGTGGAACGACAAGCATCGAAGTCTGAATTTCAGATAGGAGCCGGTCCACGACACGACAACGTCCCACAGATGTGAGTCGAGTTCGAGCATTTGTTGATTTGATGAACTTCTATCATCGGTAGGTGAAAAAGTTTAGTGCAATTGCGAAGTCATTGACAAAACTGATGAAGGTGGACCAGGAGTGGCAGTGGGAAGATGAGCAGGAGCGAGCTTTTGTAGAGCTCAAGGATAGGTTGACATCTGCTCCCATCTTGAGGAGACCCGTTAGGGAGCATCCTTTCCAACTGCACACTGCTTGGAGTATGTTGGGACTTGGAGTGCTGACTCAGCATGATGATGAGAAAAAGGAGTTTGTGGTGGCGTATGTCAATCGCTTCAATAATTCGGCGGAGGCGAGGTACAGTTCGTACGAGGGGGAGTGTTTAGCTGCAGTGTGGGCTGTTACACACTTTCGATGTTATTTGTTTGAGAACCCCTTTACTCTCATCACTGATCACCAGCCGCTCAAGTGATTGATGGAGTCCGACAAGCTTACATGGAAGCTCGCACGATGGACTCTTATCTTACAGGAGTATGACTTCTAAGTAGTACATAGACTTGTAATTGTAAACCTAGATGCCGATGGATTGAGTCGTAACCCATGCACGAGTCAGCAAGATCAGACGGAGACTCGATGGCATGACGAGGTTGATGAGGAGATAGTGCCAAGGTGGCATGCATCTGTCTTTCTTTGTGTGTTAGTCATGAACTCTAGTATGGAAGGTCACGTCGTATCTTTCTCTGGTCAGAGAGTAGATGATGAGTCTCCAGATCTTGAGGGTGGAGATGGTGTACCAGACCAGCGAGATATCCATGCCGGTGACTGTAATGAAATATCTACGTACTAGCATGGTGGTAGGCACAGTAAGTGCCAAGGACCGAGATCGTGTCTTTCAACGAGCGAAGAGATTTCAACGAGAAAGACGACATGTACTTCGAGTGTGGATGATGAGAGAGTACGGATAGTGCCGCATCCATCTCAGAAGGCACAGTTAGTACTACATGCCCATGAGGAGTTGAGACATTTTGGAATGAAACATACGCATAGTTTACTCCAAGGACAGTATTGGTGGCGTGGTATGCACGTCGATGTCAGTAGTTTGTCGCACGATGTGTGGTTTGTGATCGAGTACGAGCATCATTTAATGCTCATATTCCACAGTTACATCCCTTATCAATTATAAGATTAGGTTATCATTGGAGTTTGGATTTTATGGGACCCTTACCGTTGACGGTACGTCACCACCGATATGTGTTGGTGATGGTGGAGCACTTCTCCAAGTGAATTGAGTTGGTGGTATTATCGGACAAGGCGAGTGAAGGGACGACGTATGCGTTCTTAGATCGAGTGTTGAGTCGTTTTGGAGCACTAGCTGAAGTGCTGACAGACCAAGGTACAGAGTTTCTTTGTGAGTTTCAGGCCTTGTGTGATCAGGCGTTGATTGATCATCGGACTACATCTCGAGATCATCTTGAGGCGGATGTTTTGACAGAGAGGATAATTCAGACGGCGAAGAGAGGATTGCGTAAGAATGGCTTGCAGAAGGACCACTTGGGAGACTGGGATGTGCAGTTACCATGGTTGGCTATGGGCTACCGTTTTAGTCGACAAGCGTCTTTGGCTTCTTTCTCACTGTATCTTCTCTTGTATGGCCGAGATCCAGATCTACCTTTGGTCATTCGTCGTGATTCTGCTGAGGTGCTGAACCTTGATGACCCGGATATGTGAGTGAACGCATGTTCTCAACGAGTAGAGACGTCTCGGAGAGTTATGCCTATGACTTTTGAGAACCTAGCGATTGCTCAACATAGAGACACGTTGCAATATGCGACTATTCGAGGAGGAGGTTATCAGTCATCGATTCGCAGGTTTCATCCTAGCGATTATATCTATCTACAGCAGACTGCACTGACGACGTTGGACGTGATCGCAGGGCGCATCATTTTATGAGTGCGTGAGGTGTTATCTTCTGGAGTACTCATGTTAGAGGGCCGTGATGGTGTTGTTTAGAAGGACCATGTGCGTAATTGTGCGTCATGTCATCTTCCCAACATCGATGGTACCGTTGACCCAAGCTTAGCAGTTGTACGTGAAGGCTTCAGGTGATGTTGTGTGGATCTGCTGATGTAGCAGCTCGTATGTTGGCGTGTGATGGTTGTTCTAGAGGTTGACATATGTCATGTTTGACTCCACCTCTCAGTGTCGTTCGTACTGGACGGTGGGTTTGTCCTCGATGTATATAGTAGGAATAGCCGATTAGATCTTTGCGTGGTATGGATTGCAGACATGCGACTAATGATGAGACGATGTAGCACTCGGCCTCTTGATCCTTGCACCCATGAAGGTGTATATCACGTAATTGGGATATGGAGCTATCTGGAGTTAGAGGGACCTAATCGTCAGACAGGGGGGCGATTGTGGTACACTTGTGTATGTGTATGACATCGTCCAAGTGTTATGTGTATGTGTGGTGTACCTCTGACAATGATGTATGTTGTGTAGCTATGTGTTATGCGCACGACGGCTGTCACATCAGTTTGGACACCTCGGCTAGGTTGACCGAGTGCGGAGTGGCGAATCCTAGTAAGGCCGTTAGTGCCGTTAGGGCGAGTTGGTGGGAGAGCCCACTAGGGGTATACTTCGCAGGTAGGGCTTGGAGGCTTTAGTTCTTCAAGTTGAGCCTTCAAGCTCCTAGCTATGATGGATAGTCTTTGTGAGTGCAATCTGGAGTCTTTGCGAGCATAGAGTGGATTTGGCTCGACTTTAGTGATTGTTTAGTGCCCGTTGGCATGGTGGAGTGAGTACATACCGTTTATCATTGTGGTACACTTGTGTATGTGTATGACATCGTCCATGTGTTATGAGTATGTGTGGTGTACCTCTGACAGCGATGTATGTTGTGTAGCGATGTGTATGCGCACGACAATTGAGCTCTTCAGAAAAAAACTCACCTCCTCCATCAGATCTCAGATAGAAGATAGATTCTCCAGACTATTTCTCCACCAACTTGCGGAAAGTATGAAATGCTGACAGTACTTCAGCAGAGGACTTGTTTCTCAACAAATAGATCCAACTATAACGCAAACGATCATCAATAAAGGACACGAAGTACTAGAAACCGGTCATACTTGGCTGAGAGACAATCCATACATCAATGTGAACAAGCTTCAAGAGCTTGTTCGCTCTGCTACTTGATCTCTTAAAGAGTTATCTAACTTGCTTGTCGAACTAACATGCTACACAGACTCTAGTGAGCTCACTGGATTCTAATTTGGATAGACCTATAACCAAATCAGAGCTCAGAAGACTTTTCAACCTCTGGAAGTTCACGTGCTCAATTCACTTGTGTTAGATATCAATATCAGATACTATTACAAGTAGTCCATACATGATAGTTTGTGACTTAGACGTAGAGGTATTGAAGCATACTTGCAGAGCTTGCAGAGCTTGCTCTATCAATTGTCCTACAGATAGCAGGTTTATAGTCAGCGTGAGTACATGCAAGACATTTCTTATACCACTAAACGTTAAAGCAAGAATGTCTAGTAGAATGTTATTCTTGTGCTAGATCTGGTGCTTGGTGTCATCATCGATCATCATAAGCTGAGGAGTCTCTACATCCTCGAGTGAACTGAACCACTGCCGATGAGATGTCATGTGACTGGTGACGTCGGAGTCGATCACTCAATCAATCTGTGGCTCCAAAATCGCATAATTTTGATGTGTTGCAATCGGCAACTGTTCCGAATAGACTTGCTCATTTGCTGCATAGCCTTGCTGGTTGTTGTCGTACTGCCTTTGGTTGTTCAGTCATTTGTAGCAGTAATTGACATTATGACCTTGCTTCTTGCACTAGTTGTAAAATCATACGCACGTCTCTGACTGTTGGAAGAACCAACCTGTTCATAGTTCTGCTGCTGTTGCTGTTGCGACTGATGTTGTTGTTGCTATTCGTGATCTCGTCCACGTCCAACACTTTTTCCACGACCCTTATCTCAAGATCTCCAAGATCTACAAAATAGACATATTCTTGCTGATGCGTTGAAGTAGTACTCCCTAGTAGGCGCACCTCTTCTCCTAACATCATATGAACTAGTTCATCAAACCGCGGAAGGGGTTCTCTAGTCAAAATTGAAGTGATGAACTACTTGTACTCAGCAGACAGTCTATGCAATGTGATCTCGATCAAGATAGTGAGATCAATCTCGACTTTGACAAAAGATAAATGATTGAAATAGATACGCGAGGGATCCTAAGCTTTCTTGGACGTATCACAGTCTTAGATGTGATCTATCATCGATGTTGAAATTGTCAGCGTGACGTAGTGAATCGTCTGATACAATCGCTTCTTTTACTCTTTGAATTTCACGTTGGAAACGGATACATCAAGCGTTTTCTCCTCCACAGTGATAAGATCTCATAGATCTTGTCCTTGCAGTCGTCATCCAGAACTTCCACACTTGGTAGTTGTTCTTGTCGAGTTTCTCTCCAGTGACAAACACACGGACTCCGTCATAATTACAATTGAGAAATTGTATTGTCTTATACGCGAAAGATCTCCAAAACCTCCACAAAACTCATCCACCCACAACTCACGATCAAGAGTTTATCACAAGTCACAACAACAGCAACTCCGTGCACTCTTCCTGAGCGAGAATGAAGAAAGAACTTACCCGCGAACTGTAGGTGTACCAAACAAGGCAAAAATGTCAAAAGAACTAACCAAGAAAGATCAAAACTAGACCAAATGAGATAAAAAATGAACGCGTAATGCTTCAAAATTTCACAAATTCTATCCTAATCGGACCAATTTTTGTTTTGGGCTTCGTTTTGGTAAAAAAAGATCTGTTTGAAAAATTGTCGTTGAAAAGCTCCAAATTGGCTGACACTTGACCAAATTCATAACTTCTGAACAAGATAGTTTTTTTAGGACTGGTCAATAGATTTTAGCGAGAAAATTTTTTCTAGGTCTCTGAAATCACGTTCAAAGTTTCTTGTAAGGAAAGAAATAGTTTTATCTCATCCGAACACATCAGCAAGATAATGCTCAACATCATGCACAACTCCAGCTGCTCTCTCCTGTAATTCTCCATGCACAAATTCCATCTTGCTCATCAGCAAAGACCACATGCTCTCTATTGCTCTGATACCATGTCGGAAGATCTATGCTTCTAAGAAGACATTCCAAGAAGAGAGAGCGAGTAGACAAGGAAATAAATAGGAATGAGATGATGTATAGATAGTGAGGAAGAGTACAAGAGAAATCTTAATGGTGGATTAGTTCTCTAACTAACTATACGTAACAACCTTAACTACTCTGGCTTGTATTAGCCGTCGATCTACTAGAGCTTGGGACTATATCAACAATATTAGTATCTTTAGCTATGAAAGAGTTTCATTTCTTCATAATCAGACAATTTGAGTATCATATTCTAAACGTAAGAAAAATGTTGGCTTTCAGTTGTATGTTCAAAGTGGATAGTCTTCATATATAGTGACTCTCAACATGACAAAAAAAAGAATGTGCAATTTTAAATTACATTTTAAATTTTAGTCGATAGTTTGAGAGAGAAACCGATTCTTAGAATCTTGCAAAATCCAAAAGAAGGTATCCTCTCTAAATCTATATTCTTCTCTCCAATTCTGATGTCTCGATAAAGACAAACCTGGTTATATTATATGCATGCAGCATGAACTTCTGCGGAACTTTTTTCCGCTTTCTCCTATAAGAAAAGACATAAGTATTATATGAAAAATCTATACTAAACTCATAGAAAATATCAAATTTTCTATTAATATCAAGTGATAACCGTATTGGAAAAAGAGACCATCAAACCATAACCCATAAGAGGAGTGTAAAGAGAGGCACTTCTACACGAAAATATGGGAGTTTATCTACAAGTTTATCTGCTGATAAACTTGTCATCTTTAATTTGCGATTTTAATTTTCCACCTAACTTTTCCCAATGGAAGGGTTAGGTGATAAATTAAATCTTTGCATATTTGGAGGAGCGGAAGAGGTGAATATAGAAGGAAGAAGCCTTTACCAGGGGTTACAACTTCAAAAACCTGCTCGGAAGATTTTGGAGGCGATGTGTGATACATTAAGAAATACTCCAAGTGGATGCACGAGGAGAGAAAAGCATCAGTCCATACCAAGACCTAAATGACTGGTGGAACCAGTTTTACTTTGTAAAAGTTTCCAAGACCTAAATGACATTTACATTTGCATGTGATATATAAATATAAAGAGTAAACTGTGTAAGGTCAATAGTGTTGGCAGGTTTGGCGCGAAATAGGTTAGCAGTTGAGTAGTAGAAGTGTCATACAACAGGTCAGTTGGTAAATTGGCCATTTGAAGAGTTAAAAAAAAGACCATTTGGTGCTGAGGAAAAGATTACAAGTTGTAGAAGTTGACTCTGAAAGCTCAAATATGTCCTTTGTTGAATCCTTCTTTGTTTCTATCTTGTATACTCAATCAGCACTTTGGAGGTTGGTTTACGGAAACAAGATCTATTCCAATCGCGATGGAATGTACATAATGTAGTATACAACGAGTGGTATCACCCGAAAGATTTGATTTCTGTGATGCGAAAGGTACGTACAGCTATTTCTGTTTCCTCTTGAGCTACGTGCTTCATGTGGGAGAGATGTAAACGCATCCCAGCTATACATTCATGTCACTAACACGATAAACTTCTTCCACTATCATTCAGGATAGTATACACCACACCTTCTCCGTCGACGTTGCAGCTACATGATCGCGTATCACCGAGCATGTACATAAGTCCCGTGAAAACCGAACGGTACTCTCTGAGGTAGGAGAATCCGCGCTACCGGTTCTTCAGTGAATTTCTGAGCGTCAATGATGATTGCCTGCACAAGCCAAGAATGACCGCTATGTCAAGTTGAAAGTCTCATCATGCCTTGGCGGGCATGTAAAGCTCTCTAGCAGCTCTCTCCAGCTCTACTCACAGGAAATGATTATGCATGTTCGAATAAGAACCTATTGCCATTGGGGTTATTTCCGCTGAACACTAATGATACAAAGGTGACCCACAAAATGTCTTACCAACCCTCACCCTCTCGTTATATTATGATGCTTACTCCGTTGTGTCACTTCGTGTAAGCATTACTATGCTGTAACTGTGACCAAAGTAAGAGTAGAGAGCGTACCTCAGACTGGTCTGTTTTGTCGTCATGGACGTACATTACAATCCAACCATCATCTTCCTCTATACTCCCAGGCTTGGCCACAAACATGGTCTCACTTCCATATCGATTTGGACCGAGCTCATGAAACTCCGTCTTCACCGTACCCTGCTAACACGCAAGAGAATTGGAAAACGGAAATGATGAGTTCAGGGCTGTCCATAAGCCAAGGCCCTGAAAACGAAAACAGAGAGTGGCAAACTGTTTCGGTCCCCTCTGCAGACCGAAAGGAAATCAGAACTTTCTAGTATAGTCGTGCCAAGAGGTTCCATGGAGTGGCACTAAGAAGTCGGTATCGTGATGTGAATAATCTACATTCAAGGAATACCCTCGCTTGTAGACCGAGTGAAGTACTTCATCTGCAAGGAGGCTGGCAAATGTACCCTGAGATGGCCCGTATGTACGAAAATGTAAGATAGTACCACGTTTACAGAATATTATGTCCCAGGTACGGAAATGTAGTATTGAAGAACAAGCAGAGAACACGAGAGAGACAGTACACAAAAGGTTCGATGTTCACCGCTGAGAGGAGTAATAACCTGGAAAGACGGTTGTCATGAAATCCAGCTACCACAGTGCAGACAGTCGGCCACTTATAACTATCATGACAACTGGTCAAAAGTAAAAGGTGAGAAAGACCTCAGCATATGTGTGACTAACTAGGTCTGAACCTCTCATAACTTACAACATTATTTACATGAGACTGGTGTGTAGTACCCGTGTATTTCACGGATAATATTATCAGTTATCTTCGAAAACGGATTCTCGATGATGACCTCACTGAACAGTTCGGAGTATGTCTCGGGCATGAACTTCCGGCAAAAAACCTACTGTGAATTTCTAGGGAAATAGTAGATTTGGTGAGTATTACCTGTTTCCGGAACATACAGACCTCATAAAAACCGCAGAGAATATAAGGCACAAGAAGTTGTAAGTTATTCACCGTGTAACGTTTACCTTGTGTATGCGGGTAGTTCGTACATTGACATATTTTATCAAGGGTTATAAGTTAGCAGAGAATAAGAAGATACAAGAGGTCCAACTGTATATCAACAATCACATAACTTAGTACCATCATATTCGGTAACAATATACATACTAGTGTCAGTCACATGAGCAAATGACCTGCTCTTCAATTTCTTCATGTCAGCAAATTAAGGAGTTCGTCACTTGCAGCAGCTCTTACGGAGTCTTGTGGCATTCACCACGGAACTGAAAGCGTCAATATATTCCCGTTGGATTCAGGAGATCTGAACCTGGCATACCTTTCCACTCTCGGTGCTCGAGAAGTCAACTTTACTGATTCTCCCGAAATACGGCACACCTGCAGAAACATAAGGGGACCGGAAATCAGCGATGCAGAAAGTTGCAGCTCTTGGGCGTCGTCTTGACTTATCACTGGAAGGATGATGGCCCATAAGACGAGCAGATAATCTATAATTTAGTTGCCAAACAGGTCATTCACTAGACCTGCTTTCCGAGCTCGATCAAGGTCGACGCATAGGGCATATCCATATTTATACTTCCTCCCAACATAAGAGTCGTTAACTCGCGGCAACTCCATCAGGGCATAGTTTTCTTCGTCATCCATGTCCCGCTCCATTACAGTCCCTATAAGCGCAGGGAAGGAACATGAGAGAACAGGTTGTGAAACCACGTTGAAAATCGAACCTCCTCACTTTACCAGCCGTATGGGCAGGGAGCAGCGTGTAACCAAGAGACTACTAATCATTGCATCTGCCCATCAACTGTATTCTCCAGCTGTAAGTAGTGCGATAAAAATTCTTAAAAACTCCTGAACAGATACTCGTCAAAGAACTCTCTCATAGCTGCTTCAGGTGTCCGTGAACATGCTGCTAGCTCGCTGCTGGTGCGGATTACCATAAGGATGTCCGCACCAGCAGCGAGCTAGCAGCATGTTCACGGACACCTGAGTTCTCTCGTTAAGATGTTACCTTCTATTAAAATCATATACAAGAAGGTCTAAAGCTTGTATATAGGTCTGGAAATTACTTTCTGCATGTAAGTGGTACCTCGGATCCAAATGATCGTGGAAAGTTCACTCCTAGTTACGGGAAGTTGAAAACCAGAAAGAGGATGTGACTTGCAGCTATATCACCGAAGCAGGCAGGGTAAGTTTGCCAGTACCTGCTTCCAGGTCAAAACGCCACTCATGAATGTGCGTCACGAGAGCACCATCAACCAGCGGGTCATAACCCTCTTGATCAGGTACACCCGCAGTCACTCCTCTCCTATACCACTTCGCTTGATCCATGTTCATATCAACGTTGAAGAACGAGGAATTGGACCGCAGACCATGGACCACTACCTGCATAGACAGGCCAACATTATCTAATCCCTGAGATGATCTTGTACCATGAAGTCAATAAGTCACAAGCTTTGAGCTTTATTCCAACAAAGTCTGACGCGTCCTCATTACTTGAGGCCGATGTGGGACAAGGACCAGAACGGACGGACTATCCTCCGTTGAAACACTGAGTCCTGTCCATGTCGCGGCAACACAAGCGCTAGCAACACAACAGGAAAAGTTCTTCGCTGAATCTTAGGCGAGAAATTAACCTCATTGCCATTGTCGTAGGCGTTGAAAAAGTGAAACATAGCGTTTGTTTCCACTTGAAACCACCGCACAGAAGTTGCATCTCCAAAGCGAGGCACGATACCGAACCTGGTGAAGCTGTTGTGATTGAACATGATTGCACTGGAACGTAAAAGAAGTGAGATTCAACGCTCAAACAGGTTATGAACTCAAAACACACATTTTTCCTCGGGCATCTGGCTGAGATCGTTACCATCTAAAACACAAACCACATCGCCTAGACTTCTCAAAGACGGTGAAGCGAAGAAAGAATAGGGCTCTGGAGTCGGGTTTACTTACGGCTTTCCTTTTGCAAGATGTGCAGGGTCAATAAGAAGGGGAAAGTCCGTCACAACAGTATATCTGCAAGAAGTGGGTTCACACAGGTACACTCATAAACTGGACTATATCATACAACAGCCACGACTTCACATGACTAACGTCCTCAAGACCATTATCTCCTGAGCAGAATATCTGAAGTCTACTGGAAGGTGGCAATGACTCATGGCTTTTCTAAGCCAATCCAGTCGTGCTCGCGGGCGGTCTTCCTCTTTAGATTGTTTTAACAGTCTGAATCGTCTACCGGATGATTAGAGAGATTGGGGCTTTGTATCTTATCTTCAATTCTTCAGAGGCTTCCCGAGCAGCTCACAAGAACCACTGTTGTTTGAGCACGAATGGAAGCCTGACTTAGCATGCAGACTCAGGGTGGTTTGCTAAGTTCAAAACTTGGAATGCTATAGCCGAGGTTAAATTTGTTCCATTGTTGTTCTCTGTCCGGGGCAAGGTGAAAAGGAGTCATAGATTCAAGCACGTCGATATTCTCAGGCTTGTGCTGACCAGAGGAGAAGGCAATCTGACCATTCAAAAGTAAGCACCTTTCCGTAATCGCAATGTCGTGGTTCAAACCTGGCCGCTCAAGGCCCACATCGACCGTGTGCACCAGGGTCTGGCCATCAGCTGCAAAATGTAAAAAATGAGGACAGCTGAGCCTGGAAACCAAAAGCACGAGAATACAGATTATAAGTCATAGGTATGAGAAGGTACTGTGTGATACCTGAAACGACACCCACTGTATTATACGGTTTCTTTACTGCGGAGTATCCTTGGAATATAAGCTCATTAGTTATCGGATCGATCTGCAAACCGCTACCAGATTAGCGAAACTTCCACATCTTCAGGTGTAAACCTTCCATTGCTTCTAGTACTTCCTTACATTCAAGCCATGAACTTCTCGCGCGTGTATTCTGGGGGTATATATACTGTTGTGTACATGCAAATAATAGTTCTATGAGTAGTGGATTTACATTTTCGATCACGTCTGTTGACTTTCATACTGTGCTAGAAGTACCAGCTTACGCTTGTTGAGATCTGAATCGTTGCTCTGACTATCAGAAATACACGACGAGGAAACGGTTGGTTACGTCGAACTTAAAGCACCTTCGGATGTGCCGTGAAAGTATCCAAGGGCCAGGCGCCTTTGCAGTTAAACTCGCCCATCGTAGTGAGGTCCGATATGTTGATCTCGTGTGGTAAGTTTTGCTCGGAAGCCGCGAAGACTCGCCCTCCATGACACCAAACGGAAGTATTGCAAGTAGGCTTCGCCTGGAACCCGAAGCGGAGCTGCCGACCACAAGCACAACTATCATGCATTAGATCTCAACGTCATTGTCACGAACAGTCACACTCCTGCATTTACCATTATAACCATACGCGATATGCACAAACAGCCTCGTCCTGGCTAGGATGTTCTGTCGTGGCGAAATAGGTATGTTCATCAGGTCACCATACAGCTAATGCCTCTATCCCCAGATACAGGGCTAACAATACCGACAATAATGCCGTCATGTGCCTCGGGAGTATCCTGTGAAGTGTGAGGCACAAGTTTGACCGCAGATCGTCAGTATAACGAGAAGTCATCAACCAAAAACCAAACCAAACCACACCACAGTTACGCCTTGACGTTGAGGTCCCTTACTTGGTTGAGAACAGTATTGAGAATGAGTGGGATTGGCGTGCCCTCCAGTGTTGCCAAGACGATAGGTCTTCCCTCCTCCTTTTCTATCAGGTACCCTTTTGTCTCCACATACTTATTTTTGTAGAATAACTGATGCTCGTCTCCACGAGTTTCGAAATAAACAGCATGCAGCATCCCATCCCCTTCAAACCAGTGGTGCTTTGTAATACCTAATTTAGACTTATAGAACTTCCCGCCAAACAGCGGATTTGGCCCTGCATACAGAAGTCTTCAGTCTGAGCTGCCCGTCATAGCTCAGTACCCTTCATGAGACTCAGAATGATTTTATCACCTTTTGCTTCAGAAGCATCCTGGTCAAGCTTGAAAACTAATTTTCTGAAGCAAAAATGAATTCGGAAAGAATACGGGAGAGGTAAACGACCAATCATCAGGCATGGTTGTACCTGTTCTGATGTAAGTCCCAGCTGGAAAGTTCCGCGGTATAGCTCCTGATATAACCTTTACAGGCACTTTGTCTCCGACTTCGTCCACTGGACCGAAGTTTCTCTGCCAGTGCGGGATCAGGCAACCAGGCTTTTTAAATTTCCGTCTTGTACATGACCGAAAAGATGGTGTGTCACATGTTCGTCCGTAACAAATGAGCAGCTTCCTTCCCTTCCACGCCAGCTAACGAAGAGCTATAAGAGAAAGGTTTTACGCCGAAGGACCGGTACCGGTTCAAAGAATTACCGAGGTGTAGAGATTCTCGTCTTCCAAGGGTGTGTATTGGAGAATATCATAGACGGCATCCGCAAAAGCCTTCACAAGCGAGCCAACAGCTCCTTCCTGACCTCGGGGACTTGAAACCTTGTTTGCAGGAGGAGGCCGAATCTGCCCACCATGACCCTTTATCAGTTTTGTCAGAGGAGATGGTTACTTAACCTCTAACAAACGCATTATACGGAGTACAGTCACTGCGATTGTCTGTCGTGAACAGATGTAAATCAGATAGCAACCTGAGGGTCGGAGATAGTATCATCGGCGAAGCCGCAGGCCAAGACGGATTTGCAGTGTTAGTCAATCTTCAAGTAGGAGCCTCTCGTGAGACAGGAAAGGATACGAATCAGCACAAATCAGAACACTATCACCAATTTTGTTTCCCCCTAGCTCTGCGACAGAATAAGAGTACAGCAACAAACCTTTTGACTGTCACTTCTTTGCTTATTCTGCACATCCTCTTCCAGAACCTTCAGCAGCGCACCTCTCACTGCTGCTTTATCGCGGAGGTTCACATCATCCGGGGACTCCTACAAACAACCATATCCGGCGTGTCACAAATTTTCAGTTCCCAACATTGCTTCCAGGAGCATTCATTCCACACCTGTCACGAGCAAGCTTTATCGAGCTCAGAAGTCTGCCGCTGGCGCTTTCGCCTTCGTGGCAGATTGAGCGATCTGAGTCAGTTGCAGATAAACGACTGAACGACTTGGTGATTATTCAAGCAATTGATTCCTGTTGTTCCTTCATTTTCTGGATGAAGATTGAGTTCAAGGGAAGAAGATGGATTGTGAACAGCAGGTAAATATCATCAAGCTAGAGCTCTGAAAAATATATTTTCTTCTCCTCACCTCAATCCCCTGGCTCAACAATTCCTCTATCCCTCAGTTAAAACTGTGAAATCTACGACTTCTGCTATAACTGCAGCAACTGGACGCGGTTCTGTTTGCCATTCAATTGCACATGAGTCTTCAAGGAGGTGCCATGCTTTGTAATCACGGTGGTTACTCTTGTACTTTGAATCTTCTCCTACTTATCAATTTCACTGACGGACTGGATTCGAGCTCTACCACTGGTAAGGCGCAGCACAACAGACGATGTCTGCTGCTGCTTACGCCACGAATGGACAAACCACGAGGACTTGTCCGCAAACTGGCATCAACTGGTGTCAGACCAGACAATGACCTCGCTTGCCCAACTCGAGAAACTGCACTCGTCCCAACTGCAACAGCTTCCATGTTGGTGGCGCGGAGAGAAGTGAGTGAGAACATCGTACTGGAGCTACAAGTGACGTCACGATGCAAGTTCGAATTTCAACACTGCTTTAGAACCGTCAATCTGGTCTGAGCTTCACTTCAGCTCCACAATCATAATTGCGCTTTATCGCGCTTCTTTTCCTTATTGTTCGATCCTGAAATTCTATTACTGTACAATCTACAGTAGCTATGTAGATCCACCGACGTGAAGTCCTTTGGACTTTTGCTGGGGAATCGAAGCCCGGTATCTAGTGTTCCGATTCCTTTCCACAATTTCCGGTGACCCAGGTGTGTCGGGACGTTTCCAGGGGAGGAAAGAATCGCAACCTCTTAGATCCTTTAGAGCAACTGAAGCAGTTCTCCCTTTGGAGCGGAGAGAGACGTGCAGGGAGGAGGGTAGAGAGTGTAATTTGAGAGGGTGGAGTGTGTCGGGTGGGTTATTGTAGATTTTTTTATATTTTTTTTTGTCTTTTTGAATTAGTATATTATGTGAAAAGATGTGTGAACATTAAATATTTAGGATTTTTGAGGTTTTTCTAGTTACGGAGTTTTTTTTAGTATTTTTTGTTACATATAGTGTGTTTTTATCTTTACATATCCGAGTTTTTTATTTGAGTGAGTATTTTTGAGATATTCTTATTACGAGTACCATATGGTTGGATATCGTTTCTTCTCTAGCGATGTGTACTCTCTTTTTCGTGAGACCGAATATTGACTCGAGACACACCATGTCTAGTGTGCGGTCAATTATTAGTCTCATGTGGGAAAGATGCACAAGAGCTATGACTGGACCATATGGGATGCACAGATTAGCGAGAGCGGAGGTCTACAGATGCAGTCATTATGGCACCGTTAGCCCTTTTTCTTGGAGTTCGTCTTGAGTCATAGGAGTGATTGAGAGTCCACAGTAGTACTATATTGAGATTGTTCGAGATGAGTTTTTCTTGTACGTATTTGTTTCATCTGCTATCTCGTGCTCTCCTTGACGAGATGAGACAGACATTCTGTCTACCTCCCGACATGTTGGCATGAAACACTTGAGACGAGACGGCGTGGTTATTGTTCCTCTTATTATCTCGTGGCCTTACAAGAGAAATCAGTACGTGTGGTACGAGATAGGAATGAGTCTGTCTCTACACGTGATGTCTCATCTTCCGCTCGCATCTCACGTACGAATGACATATCAATGTTAGAATGTGGTATCGAGGTTTAAGCTTAAGACTATGTTCTCTCCAATGCAACGGTTAGACTTGTTTTCTCAATCGAATTGCAATAATCGAGCCAGTGCTCTCAACCAAAAGCAATGCACATTGCTTGTTGTGCGAGAGGGAGCTTCAGTTTCTAAACTCCTAGAGGACACTAAGTGCTAAGGAGTTTCAATTTTCAAACTCTCAGAGGACACGAAGTTGCCATCATGCTCGTCACACTACAAGTTCCTGACAACAGTTATATTTGGCATGATCTGACTTAAAGTACATTAAATGTCAATTTCATGTTGTATATGCATGTAGTCTTTATCGTCTTGTTAAACATTCACAATGTAGCGATAGGGATAAATCTAGAAAATAGAGGAAAAAGAAAAACGCTTAAATATATAATCAAAATAATCATGAGCAATTGGCTGACAATAACCTTCAAAATACATTAGTGAAAAATGCAGTATAATAAAGCGCACAATCACGGAGAAAAGTACTACTCGACAAGATTTGCAGATTGTGACTTGTGTCGATTGTCCCCAAAGAGTTGGGTAATCAGCTCCCATGCAGCAGTTCTCTAAATTAGTGTCACTAGATTTTAAATGCTTCATTTAAATCATTAAATTTAGAATCCACTTGATAACTTGACTACACATGCTCACTTCAGTTATAAATGATAAATTATAAGTATTATTACTTGTCCCTTCGGGTCTTCGTGGACCAAAGGACTGTCCACAGGAGTCTACCACAGCGGGACGCGGACCAGAAGTTTCGTTAATAGTTTGCTTCGCATGCACTTCCAACTATACCTGCAAAAGATTGAATCTATGACATGTTTCTTAGAGGACTGTAAGCTAAACCACTTGGGACACCAATTTTCATACAAAATCCATAAGTGCTTCATATGAACAGAACTTTTCTCCAGTATAAAAATATGTGATTATCATGAATAAAAGTATTTTTAATTTATAACCTAATGCTTTTTAAAAAAATTAAAATATAAATTAAAACTCTTGCATATTCCCCTCTTCTGATCTTGGAAGAGGTGCATGTTGATGAACTTTGAAGAGGTGAATGAACTATGTTTGCAAACATACGGTGCACATTTCCCCCCTCCCTTGCTGCAACAACTTTTTACAGAATGAAACAATCTATTCCAGATATTCCACTTTTCCAAAGTGTAGCCGTTATTTAACGGTTGCGTTACACGTCATGGTATCCAGTAGCCATGAGCGTAAGCATAATTTGTAGTGACTGGTGCAGCTGCTATTACACTGTTTCGTAAGTTTCTGACAAAAGCTTTCCTAGATTTATTTATCTTCTACCGGAATCTACATGTCACCACTAGTAACCTCGCCTATCACTGCTGTGAACAATTGAAAAACTACATACAAGATAATCTTTTTTCTTGTTGTTATAGGAAAAAATATATGTATTAAAGCAAGTGTATGAATACAAGTGCTCCGGGTGATCCAGAAAAACTTATTTTGCAGATTTGCTTTCATAGAACTGAGACAGTTAAACGTTATATAGAAAATGGTTTTGGTTACTACTTCTTCATACGAACTTTACAACTTATTATTCATCTCAAAACATACTACTGAGTATTGATAGAGAAATGCTAAGATGAAGAACTCAAATTTTTCTGGAACAAAAGAGAATCTTTCTTGGAGCTCAAAATCCAATAAGAAGGAAAGAAGAATATTCTATTTCATACTCATACTCGTGGTTTAACCTTTTCACATCTTCCAGTGTGAATTGGATTGAAATCAGAGAACACGTAAGCAGGCAGTGGAGAACCTGTTTGTAGATTATTTTATTATTTTATTATATTTTTTGTAGATTTGTTTTGTATATCTGTTTGTAGATTATTAGCAACTACGCTGAAGTTGAACGCGAGCGGACATTCCGGAAGTCCTCGTGTAGGCCTCGTTATTGCAGGCCACGTGCAATGCAGATACTCTCCTTCTCCCTGTTGATTAGTGTGTGTCGGCCCGGTTCCATGATTCGCTCACAACAACGGGGTATAGAGAGACTCTCCTTCTCCCTGTTGATTAGTGTGTCGGTGAGGAGAGATTTCGGTTCCATGATTCCCTCACAACAAAGGGGATAGTGAGACAGAACGCCCGAGCTTTATTGAGAACGAAAGGAGTACAGGGCGAATCGGTGTGATACAACTGTCAACCACGCGACTCTCACTTGGGACTGGAAAACTTTACTATCATCCCAAAGGAAGTCAAGGAACAGACGGCCAACTGAGGAGGACGAACCGGTTGATAAATCCGAAATAGTCGATAGGACTATCCAGCTCAACAAAGTGAGCAGGCAGGATAGCGGAGTAGGCTAACATGATACATCAACCGCTATAAGAGCAGACAAAGCACCATCTAACAGGAAGCTATGAATCTAGAAATCCGAGCCGTCACTTATCCAAGCAGGTGTTGAGAAAGAGAACGGTTAGCCAGGGTCCTAAGCAACCGAACAGAATGCAAAGCAAAGTATCCGACTTGTTGTACCCAGATATGAAGATATTCCTCGGAGAAGAGAAATCTGCAACGTTGGAGCTAGCAGAGATGCCATGTTGTAATAAATAGTACGAGTCCAGCTTGCTGAAGAAGAATTGTAGAAATCAAGAGATGCCAAAAAAGAAGTGAACTGGAGCTCCACCCTGTACAAAGCGAAGAACATCTGAAAGGGTTGGAAACACCCGGAGCCAACCATCCCAAAACCGATCACGGGTAGGGCAGGAAAAAAAGATGTGAGTAATATCTTCAATCCCGCAGCCGCAGGAGGTACAAAGGTGAACTTATACACAGATTCGTGAGGCTCATTCCCCTGAGAAGAATACTTTATGAAGATTATGCCAGCAAAGATAACATCCCGACGGCGAAGGATCGATGATCAGATGAGCTTCCATATGGTGAGCCATAATAGCGGATCCCAATCCAGACCCCATTGGTGACAGAGGGTCTGTTGCTGTGTGATGAGGGAGTATTGGAGCAAAATATTGTAAATGCGAGCAGCGGGAAGATCAAAGAAGGATAGAGAGAAGATAGAAGTAAAAGAGCACATCGACCAATCTGAAGGATATGCTCAATCCTGACCGAGGATCCTAGGGAGGAAAAGAATGACAGAGTTTGTACATGAAAGAAGCAACGAGATAGTAGAGACAAGAAGTAGACAGGGGGCGCAGGAGCAGTGAATGGCAACGAGGTCTTGAATTAAACGAACAATAGCGGCCGAAGCAATAGCGGGATTTACTAATGAAGCTTCGGTCAGCAGCGTCAATGCCTTTGGTAGGGGAAGTGTCAGAGAAACGTAAGGAATTCAACACATTGTATTTACTTTCACAGTTACATGTCGATTGAGAAGAACAAAAATGACTGGTGAATTTTCTGTCCTGTATTATATTTTGTCGTATTAAGATAGGATAAGAAGAGAGAAAGAAGAAAAGAACCGTTGTAAAAGTGGAACTTGGAAACGAGAAGAGTTTAGATCTGGATAAATCGTTAATGCATAGTTCCATAATTCAATTACAAACATAGCTACTTGTTTTCTTAGCCTGAGTGAGGCACCAGTGCATATTATTCACCTCTCCATGAAGGAAAAGTTAAGTAATAAACTAATTTATAAATAACTATTGATTCTCATACTTATATTTTAGAACCAGCCTACTCATGCCTATAGTTTATGTCCTAATCTTCTCGAGTTTGGACTAACAGTTAATATTTATAAAATATTTTAATTTTGTATCAACTTGGTATAGAATTTTCACTATAACAACAATATAATATTAATATATTTTCTCTATAACAACAAGCGAACAAAATTCCCAGAAGTTCATCCTGCAGGCACATATTATTCTTTTTGTATACCAAGGTGGAGTTTTTCACCCCTTCTCGTGCTATGTACGATGAAAATACTCTTTTGGAATGGATAGCTTTTATCAGTTAGTTGCTTACCACAGAGTAGAATATCCCGCCACCACCTCTAATTCCTCT
Organism: Asterella californica; assembly: GCA_036924285.1. Classification (NCBI taxonomy): domain Eukaryota; kingdom Viridiplantae; phylum Streptophyta; class Marchantiopsida; order Marchantiales; family Aytoniaceae; genus Asterella; species Asterella californica. Next base: position 5,633,098 of record JAYKYS010000013.1, read on the forward strand.
GTCTCTGAGCACAAGAATTTTGATCGACGAACAGCAAATAGATTTTGTAGGTGAAATAATGAATATGTATCCAAAGTGACGTTTTGGGTCACTGAAGGAAAATGACATCTTGGGTTTAGCGAAAAAGATCTCCAGATGTAGAAACTAACCGGTTTGATTTGAAATTTGTAGAAACATAGAATGATGCTTTAAACTGAATAGATGCGTTCACAGAAATTTAAATTTAGAATAAACACGAAGTAGAATAGACGCACATGTTTCAGGGAAAACGGAAATGGTTTAAACCCCCCCTCCTGGTACTAATACTCTGGGTAACCCAGAGTTTTCATTTTCGCCGTTCGGGATTAGCGGACGAGAAACTCTGGGCTACCCAGAGTATTTCGCGACGGAGGATTGCGGCGCCGTCTGTGATCCATTTTCGTTGAAATTTTGAACTTCCGATAGATATTTTCAGGCGCTATTTCTCTGAAAAAAAAATTCTAATTTTCAACATATAAAAAATTCTAATGAGTGATATAAATCTTGACCACAAACCGGACCACAAGCTCACGCGGGCAGGTTGATTTGGATTTTCAAAATTTGAAATTCTGGGCAGTTGTGAAAATGAGGAGGGGGCAGGGGCAGGCGCCTACTGTTTTACTGTCAGGGGCACTGCAGGAGGGAAGCTCCTGCCCCCTCCTCCTCCAACGCAGGAGGGGCAAAGCCTCCATCCTTGTGTGCTTTTGGCTCATTGTGCTTTTTGCACAGTGAGGCTCTAACTCCTTTGTTCCAAAGGTGAATTTTTCTCTTCTCTTGGAACCAGTACTTAGCACTTAGTTTTATTTCTAGTTTTTTGTAGTCATTATCGATTAGATATGTATATTCAATTTTAGTAAAAGCTTATTATTTGCTTTTTTGTTTATATATTATATTTTTATTGATTACACATTTGTGATATATATTGTGAACTTGATGTTTTGTTTACTAACATATCTCTATTACTTTCACATATATTTGGAGCAGAAACTATTTCCTGTAAGAGTGGGTTCAGTTTTCAGCGCAAGCTTGAGGTATTTCAGTCGTGACTTGATTATTATTTGCTTCTGCTTTTTATAAATATTCAGAGATAATTCTTTACTTGTATTCATTATATTTTTACCGTGCAATAGATTCTTTTTGGACAAGAATGTAAAAACTCTATTTCTGTTGTCATCTTATCTCAAAATTTTGACACTGTAAATGTGACTAATTGTAGATAATTATTGAACCTAGTTCAGCCATGACTGAGAGGCAATGGGGACAGTATCCTTCTGACCGGAACAACTATCATGTTAGAAGAAGACCGAATACCGTCCAGGTCATTAGGATTCCTGAGGACCTCTTAGACGTCTACAGCCGATTATGCCATGCACTAAGTCCTACAGCGGGACCTGCTGCAACACACGCTCAGTGTTTGAGATGGTTGTTGGATGGAGCTGCAGGCCGTATAGACGGTCTAGAGAGAGCACGTGCTGCTCGTGTAGCCCAGCCCATCGAGGAAGCACCCGTGGAGAACAATCTTGCTGATGATGTTGTTGAGCACGTAGAGGCTATGATTGTCGAGGATAGTCAACCTATAGTTGCAGATAATCAGGCTTCTGATTTGGCAGAGGAGGTTCTTGACGGCGTTCGGGTGGCACCTATAGAGCGTAGAGAGGTTGAGTATGGGTTATGGGGACGCGGGAAGATTTTCGAGTTTTGTGATGTATTTTGTGTGAAGTGCCCAAGACTAGGATGCACGCTTTATTGTCTCAAACCTGTTGTCACCGCTTACCAACAGTGTTGGCAGCTGAAGTTTAGTTGTGACGAGGGTCACACCACCGTTTTTGCCACCAGAGAGATGGAGAGGGATCGAGGATCACTTGACGTGATTGGTCAGATGTATCATGCTGCTTTATGTGCCGGTCTGAGTACACCAATGTTGCGAATATGTTGGACGCGATGAGGTTGAATGTGCCCACCGAGTCGCATTGGTATGACTTTCAAAGTGGCACCGATCGAGCCATAGGTTGGTGCAATGCAGCGGAGGAAATATGGACGGAGCAAAAAGATTCGTTGCAGTCCGAGCTATTGACATCCATGGGTTAGACCTCACTATTCCTCGTTGTGTTTGACTTGAGTCAAGTTTTGATGTCAGCTCATTAGTACTTACAAATATTATTTGGTGTGCAGAGCCATTGGTATTATATGTTGATTGTAGATGGGACTCGTCTCGCAACGGGTACCATGGAACTGTGCCATTCATCAATGTTGCAGACAATCGAGTTATCGAGATGGTAACCATGACCAGGGTGGAGACCACTAGTTCTTGGAGGATAGAGACAGCTGCCGTGGAGAAAGGCATTGTCACGTTGAAAGACAAAGGTTTGACTATCTCGGAGATCATCCACGACGACAATCGTTCCGTGGACGTCATTATTGAAGAGTGAGTTCTTTCCATTGTGCTTTTATTGATTATTAGTGTATTTTATGTACATTATTTTCCCAAGTAACCAACTTACTTGTTTATTATATAGAAATGGAATTTGCAATCAAAAAGATCTTTGGCACAAGGCCAAAAACATTGTGCAAAAATTCAAGGACGAGTTGCAAGAGGTGAAGATGTCATCTGGAGATCGAAATATCGAGGAGACTCGGAGCAGGAGGGAGCTAGCCGTATTCTCAGTAGTCCAGTTGAAAGCATATTGTCGTTCAAAGAGTCTACCTCTTAGTGGCAGTAAGGCGGACTTCGTAAATCGCGTAGCTGAGGACTTAGGACTATCTGCCGAAGACTACTGGGCACCTGAACGAGCCCGAGGGTTGAAGTATCCTGAGCTGGCAGCCCATGATATTGCATACAAGTTGAAGTCATGGATTTACACTTGTGCTCGTGCTGCACGTGACAGGTATTCACTATCATATTCTGCAAATGCATCTTAGTCTTTATGTTATTATATATTCATTGCTAATGTGAGCTTGTTTTTTAGGGGCGACGAGGGTCCGCATCTGATGGTATTTGATATCCTCACAGCGGCGAAGCATTGGGCAGGTGACCACACGGATTGTCGTATCCTCCCGGGTGATCGTCAGTGTACCTCATTAGAGTTTGGAGAAGGAGCACGATATCCTCATGGAGGACGTACGCATCTTGCAGTAGCTGCATTTCTCGAGAAGTATTTCACTTGGTTGAAGATGCGTTTTTACACTCGTGCGAGAGAGAACTTCATGAGTGAGACGTTTCATTCTGTCATCAATAAGTTTGCGACAAAGCGGATCCATTGGGATAGGTCGCACGAGGCTCGTTTAGCTTGCGCCGCTATGGATTGGAACGAGAATATTCGCCGTGAAGTTATTCAAAGAAGACAACGTCAACAGAACGACACAACTATTCGTCGTAGACCAGCATCCAACAGGGTCCTTGTTCCTCGTACCACGGTCTGGAAAGACGCACTTCGAATGCGTATTTTTGGTCATTGAGCATATTTGGTAAGTATTTAGCTCCAAGATATAGTTGATTTTATTTTATTTTATTCTTTCGGGCAAAACATATGGTTTGAAATCATCTAACATTGCTGACTTCTTGTTTGGATGACTGCATCTCAGTTATGGTATCGCTTGTCCTTCCGGAAAGAGTCAAACTCAGCAGCAATCGAGTTCTTGAGTTTACTTCGGTTGGAGTGATTTTCTACTTAGTGTAGACTTATTTCCTTTATAGCAAGGGTTTACTTAGATACCTAAACTCTACCCTGTTTATACAAAGTAAACTGATGTGAACTTTGTTTTGTGTGGGATACACTTGATCACCCTCACACTCAATATAATTCCCTCCTCATATGAGTTGGTTATTGCCTAAACCGTCCTTCTTTCAAGGGGCCGAAGGCCCTACTTCCGCATGGGTGGTGATATATCGTAACGAAAGGTAAGTATAAAAATTGGAGTGTCGCAACCCTCCTTGGACCATGCACGAACGTTTTAGTGTAAAATATTTTTTTGAACGTTTTAGTGTTTTTGGTTTTCATGCGGACTTGTTCATACACACGAAGATGGAAAATAAGCTCCGCCATCTAATTTATGCAGAATTATGTGTGGGAACTCAGCTCGGGTTTTGACAACAAGCTCCCTGCCTGAGTAACGTCGGCATGAATTTCCTCGCTTCTACAACTTACAACTTTTTCTATAATGATTTTTCTCGCTTCGCTTCTACAACTTGCTTTCGGCATTCCTCCATCTCTGCTTTTTCCGAAAATCGCTTTCAGGCCGTTGCTCGTAGCAGCTATGACAGTATGAGACGCTGTTCTCACAAACAAGTCCACACTGAAAACTAAACGATGTGGACAGGAGGAACATCAGTCAGTACACGCCTCTGACTTGTCGTAAGGCGATGGTGCTTGCTGTCGTATTTTATCTGTTTGACAGTAAGGAAATGCTAGTGTTCCATGGGCTGACCCGCCTTTTCGGATATCGTGCTCACAGCGTACAATCATGTCCCGCTCATGGATGGGACGGTGGTGAATTATCCCAGTCTCGGGGCCAAGCAGGTGATCACTGAAAACAGTTGTGTCATCGTAGCTTCCAGCTACGTTGTTGACTATCGAACTTCAAAGTGTCCAGGGAAGGAGAGCGTAAGTGTTGTGCTAGCTCCTCCGCATGGATCGTAAAGTTCCCAGCGATGGAGAGTATGTAAGACGAATAGGTGCGGAAAACCTTCACCGTGGAGTACAAAGCGAAGGAACAAGGAGACGAAAAAGTGAAGTAAGAAACGAGAAACCTTTCGAACTACTAGCTACTGTACTTCTGCCTAACTCAACTATAGCTACTGTGTGTTGATGTGTGTCGTTTGTAATCCATTCGGTAACAATCTCTGTAGTGTTATAAAGCACTAGAGGAATGGGCTAAGATCACTCTCTGATAAAGAAATACACAGAGAGATTTCTTTATCGGCATCGGCAGTATACTACGACATTATCTAGGAGAAAACGGGCATTTTGGTCTGAACAGCCTGAACACCTGAACATCACAACTATCTCTCCAGTTTGCAGCCAGCCAGCCTAAACAGCCTGATAAACATATAACGTCAGTGGGTCTCGAACCCACCAAGCCCCCATACGGGATGACGTTTCGTAGGAGCATCAGCTCCTGCGACCCGCTAGCCGGGATGCAAACATGCCTACCATAAATTACAATGCAAGAGAACAAAAAATTACTGCAAACGGATCAGGCGGATACTGCTCCTCACTCTGGCATTTTGAAACCAACAAAGCCTTCTCCGTCTTGAGACCAAGTCGATTTCACTGCACTAACCAGAATCTCTGGCAACTCCTTGCGGTCGCTGTAACCAAGACAAAGAGCCAAAGCACGATACACTTGGAACCGTTTCCGATTCAACGCCACCTCAGTAAACGAAGCTGCACCACATGCTAAGAGAAAGGTCTCATCCTCGATAACGATAGGCATTTCAGATGCGAACTCCAAGCAAGCATCAAAAAATACAGGGAACTGTAGTCGGATGTCCTCAGGAGTGACAGAAAGCGGCTTCTCCAGCTTACCCCCACTCACTCGCCAGAAACCATCCGTGCCTCCATTTGAGTCCCATTTTACAGTCGCTGTATGACTAACAGCATTAGTCATGCTGTAAGTTCAAAAAATGGTGAGAAGCAAGTAACGCAAGACCCCAGTCGAGAAGTGCAATGGAAAAGATCAGGCGGAGGCAGGCTCGATGGGACAACGCTATGACAAGATCGAGAGGCAGAAAAAGTCAGGAGAAGCGATAATGCACCGTGCGTGAAGCTGTGCTACTGCAGGAAGAACAGCGAGAAAGAAGTTAGAGAAAGAATGTGCTAGCTGTGCTACTGCAAAAAGCTAGTCTACTGCAGGAAGAATCGCGAGAGATACTTACAGCAGCAAAGAAATCAAGCAAGCCTCTTCCTCGAGTTCAAAACGTCTTACACACTGACTCACGAAGAAAACATCGAGGGGACAACCGGGTCCGATATCAAAACGCCTTACACTCTCACCGAAAACGAGCGAATGACGAGAGATTACAGAACGCCTTACACCAAAGATCCCATTCGAAAATTTCCCGACGAAAAGAGCTCTCAAGAACCGACACCAAGACTCACAACGAAAACTAGGGGACAACCCTCCCTGATCAGAACGCCTTACAGGAAAGACTGCCGACGAGAACTCCTGCAGCAGCGAAGAACCGATTCAAAATCCTTACAGGAAAGACGAACGATGACTGCAGGAACCGAGTAAAAACGCCTTACACCAAAAGGAGTTCGACAAATTCCCGAGGAAAACGAACTGCCAAGCCTGAACCGGATGAGCGATATCGCAGCGAGGACCTGCACGCGAAGAACGAGCTGCACGCGAACAAGAAATCGAGAAGTCAGTGCACGGAGATGCGACTCACGATGGAAAGCGGGAGGCGAGAGGAACTCGAACGACGAGCGAGGAAGCAGGAGGCGGGATGCGAAAGCAAAGGCATGCATGTAAACTCGAACGGCGAACGAGAGGCGGGAGGCGGGAGGCGGCTCGCCAGAGCCCAGACTGGCAGGGCAGTTGGCGGGTCGCCAGGCTTCTCATCTGCCCGCGGTCTCCCTGACAAAAGACCAGCCCGGAAAAATTTTCGGGCTGGCTTTTATATGGGGAGGGGGGGTTTAATAAAGACTGATATCATCTAGTGTCTGAGATCTAGACTGACTGAGAAAAAAACCTTTTATTTTCGAAAAAAGTCAAATTGTGTCTGTATATAAACAGGAATCTTTAGGGAAAGCACAATTGAATTTTTTGAACGAAAACAATATAAAAGTTATGCGTAAAATGAGTCTCATGTCCCATAAATAATTCTCTCTATGAATGATAAATTACAACATAATACTTTGATTTATTGACTAATCTTTCCAAGAGATTAAAAAACGTTCATAGTTCCTCTCTTCCGAACTTGGAAGAGGTGTATATATATATATATACTTTCATGCTTAACGAGCCGGAAACGAAAGAACGTTGCGATCTAGATGAATTCGCACCTTTTGACCAAGTTCAGTATCACCGAAAGAGGACAAGTTCTGCTTAGATGTCGAGAGGAGCTCATCGACATGCTTATCTCTTTCACTTCCACCACTCGACAACTCCCTATGATGACATCGAGAGTTGTCGAGTGGCGGAGGTGAGAGAGACAGAGAGAGAGAAGAGGGGAACAACGATGGAGGAGAGGCTGGGTGGCAAAGGAGCATCGGCAGTGCATTCGTTAGACATGACGGCCAGCGGGAACGATTCGGGCTCACGGTAGACGAGCTAACGCGCGTCAACAAAACGAATCCTGATCTTGTATCCCGGCGACGTTTTGCTGGTGCCCGAAGTTCAGTAGAGAGACCGGTCGCTGGACCTTCCATATGCCCTACTCAACTTGAAAGAACTGGCAGGAGAAAAGCGCGCATTGCTAGGAAGAAATGGGGCTGCTATTAAGCCTTACCGCAGTTTCAACCTGCGCGACTGAGAAATAAGACGGTACCAACATCAATGCTCATATACCATTCTGGTTCCATATACATGAGATTTCCAATTTCGTTACACGTGAGATAAGGCAGATTTTGATTCGTGTCTTTCATAGTTTTTATTATTCCTTTACTCCACCCGCAATGATGTAATCCTTTAATATTAGTTCCACGTCAGAATGTAGAGATTGAGATCGATGCCAACAAAAAATTACTAAGCAGTGACTCAGTTACAACGAGTAGCTAGATAACCTCACCAGTACGTACTCACGGAAAAGAACATGGAGCCACTGAACACAGAATTCGAGGAAACCTTCGCCGAGAAATCTGTTGCTGGAACATACTCCATAGCTGTCTTGTTTGAGCTTCTAATTAGAAGTGATTGAACCATGAGTTTCCCGTGGACGAGTTCCAATTCTGTATGTGCTATTTAGCTTATTGCTCGCCACCGACACTCTTTCTTGACTTCATGGCATCTTCGACAGAGACTCCTCTGCATATTTTTCACTTTCTCCATAAGAGATGGAGAAGATGGAGAAGGCAGTATACAAGGGTTTAATGTTTGAATAACTTTCCCAATTGAAGGGTTTGGTTAATATTAATGTATTTTATTTGATTCGTGATCAAATTATGTTTAGAGAGTTTTTCTGTTGCAGTTGAATTGCAGCTGTGGATACTGTACTCGAATTGGGTCTCTTGTCGCAGGAACGGCCCCTGACTCTGTGGACGTGGGCTTCCTCTTGTTCGAGACGAGGAGTTAGTTGCGGCTAGGATAGTTGGCGAATCAAACTTGTACAAAGCTGGTTTGGCTGTCTACCTTCATGAGGATCATCTACAGGGATTACTTCTGCTGCTCGGAGCCAAGCAACCAGAACATGGCATCTTTGTAAACAGCTCAAGGGTGAATGCAGAAGAGTAGTAGGAGCGTCATACAACAGGTAAGTTAGTCTGATGGAACTAGCCATTTGCAGAGTTGAATCCACCATTAGTGTGGTGGAAATGTGGCAATGATCACCAGTTTGTTCCAAAAGCTTAAATATGCCCTTCTTTATTACTGTGACGGGAAAGGTATGTAGAGCAGCTGCCATTATGATTTCTCATAAGGTACGTGTTTCCTATGAGGGAGATAGATGCACTACTAATTCTAGCTGTACATTCATGTCACTAACAAGATAAAGTCTTCCGCCATCTTTCAACCCCATTGCTTCATGCACGATATATACAGCACACTTCTCCTTCGGTGTTGCAGCTACGTGTCGAGTATCACCCAGCAGGTATGTAAGTCCCGTGGAAACCAAACGGTACTCGCTGAGGTAAGAGAATTCGTGCTACCGGTCCTTCAGTGAATTTCTGAGCGTCAACGATGATTGCCTGGTCCATACAAAAATGACCATTAATGTCAAGTTGGAAGTTTCATCATGCCTTCATAATGTACTGCTTATTCCCGAGTATCACTTTCTGACCACCTTAATCTTGCTCTAACTGTGACAACTAAGCTTACCTCAGACTGGTCTGTGTTTCCGTCATACACGTACAGTAAAATCCAACCATCATCTTCCTCTGTACTTCCTGGCTTGGCCACAAACACGACCTCGCCTCCATGACGATTTGGACCGAGCTCATGAAACTCGGTCTTCACCGCACCCTGCTAACGCAAAACAGTTTGAGAAGGAATGATGAGTTGAGATCTGTGCACAAGTCAAGGCCCTGGAAACAAAAACAGCGAGAGGCCAACGTCTCTGCCAGGGTCTCGGAGACAGACCGAAGATGTTAGAACTATTTAATGTAGGGGTACGAAGTAATGGTACCTAAATAATGGTACGGTGATTAAATAGACAACAAGCTGGTAAAATGTGAGAGTGAATAATCTTCAGTCAAGGAATACCCTCATTTGTGGACTGAGTGAAGTACTCGTCGATGAGCGGAATGACCACCTACTCATTTTTGCTTCATGTCAGAAAATTAAGGAGGGGTCACTTGCAGCAGCTCTTACAGAGTCTTGTGGCATCATTCATCACGGAGCTGAAAAGTCTTGTGGCATCTTCAAGAGAGTGTATGGCATACCTTTCCACTTTCTGAGCTCGAGAAGTCAACTTTACTGATCATATCCCCGAAACACGGCAAACCTGCGGAGTCACAAGGGAATGGAAATAAGCGGAGCAGAAAACTGCAGTTCGCTGCTGGTTCGTCTGGATGATGGAATGGTGACGGCACATAAGATTAGATTGTAATCTATAATTCAGTTGCCAAACAGATCATTCATCAAACCTATTTTCCGAGCCCTATCGAGGTCGATGCATGCAGCATATCCATATTTATACTTCCTCCCAACATACGAGTCGTTGATGCGTGGAAACTCCAAGGCCGCATAGTTTTGTTCGTCATCAATGTCCCGCTCCGTTACAGTCCCTATAAGCGCAGGGAAGGAAGTGATCGAACATGTTATGGAAAGCAACACCAGGTTCAAAACCGAACCTACTCGCTTTATCAGCCGTATGGGAAGGGAGCAGCGTGCGACCAAGAGACTAACAATAACTACATCTGCTCCTCAACTGTTGTCGAACATGTTATGGAAAGCAACACCAGGTTCAAAACCGAACCTACTCGCTTTATCAGCCGTATGGGAAGGGAGCAGCGTGCGACCAAGAGACTAACAATAACTACATCTGCTCCTCAACTGTTGTCGAACATGTTATGGAAAGCAACACCAGGTTCAAAACCGAACCTACTCGCTTTATCAGCCGTATGAGAAGGGAGCAGCGTGCGACCAAGAGACTAACAATAACTTTCTCCTGTAACTCTGACAAAGAAGATTCTAAAAATTCCTCAACAGACATCATCAAACTCTTATAGCTGCTTCAGTTGTCCCTGGAGTCTGAACATGCTGCTAGTGACTGCTGATGCGGATTACCAGAAGGATGGGGCAAATTCTACCACAATACTATAGACACACATTACATGAGAACCTGAGTCCTTCCGTTCAGATGTTTCTTTCTATTAAAGTTCATATACAACGCAAGAACGTCTGTTCTTATATATCTAGGTCTGGAAATTACTTTTCCTGCATGTAAGTGGAACTAAGGACTCGAGATGGTCGTGACAGTTCAACGTTAGGTTCGAGAGTAGAAAACCAGAAAGAGGATGAAGGTGGAGTAATGCCACATAAGAGCAAGTAAGTTAAGTTTGCCGGTACCCGTTTCCAGGTTAAAGCGCCACTCATGAATGTACGTCAAGAGAGCACCATCAACCAGAGGGTCATAACCCTCTTGATCAGATACACCCACAGTCATTCCTCTCCTAAACCAGTCCTCTTGATCCAAGTTCATGTCAAGGTTCAAGAACGAGGTTTTGGTCCTCAGACCATGGAGCACTACCTGCACACGACGGGCCAACATTATTCGAATCTCTCAGAGTATCTCGGCAAATAAATCACAAGATTCGAGCTTTCTCCATCAATTGCAAAGGCTATCGCTTCCCCGTTACTTGAGGACGATGCGGGAGAAGGACTGGTCAGAACGGAGGGACTCTGCTGACGTTTGCATCATGGAATATTGTCAATCTGGTAGGAACACAAGTGGTTGGTTTCATGCAAGACATTAACCTCGTGGCCATTGTCGTAGGCGTTGAAAATGTGAAACATAGCGTTCGTTTCCACTTGAAACCAGCGAATAGAGCTTGTATCTCCAAAGCGCGGCAGTATACCAAACCTGGTGTAGCTGTTTGGGTCGAACCTAATTATACTGGAACAGGAAAGAAGTGAGGTTCAACGCTGGAACAATTTCTGTACCCAAACCACACTTCTAGCATCATCTGGCTGAGATTGTTAGCATCTAATAACACAAATCACATCGCGCACATTTGTTAAAGACGGTGAAAGCCAATAACTAATAGCGCAACTGAGTCCAGTTTACTCACGGCTTTCCTCTGACAAGAAGTGCGGGGTCAATTAGAATGGGAAAGTCCATTACGACAGTATATCTGCAAGAATTGGATTGAGAGGCAGGCGCCTTCTATTAGACTCATTCATGACAAGAGCCGCAACCTCAACATGACCAGCGTTCTCAAGCACGTTGATATCCTCAGGCTTGTGCTGACCAGACGAGAAGGGAATCTGACCACTTAAGGAGCAAGTACCTTGCAGTAATTGCAATGTCGTGGTTCAAACCTTGCCGCTCAAATCCCATATCGACCGTGTGTACCAGGGTTTGGCCGTCACCTGGAAAGTGCAAGAAATGAGGACAGCTGCGTCTTAAAACCATAAACACGAAATTATACAGATTTTCAACCAAACTTGCTCATAAGTCACTGGTATGAGAAGGAAAATGTTGATACCTGAAAGGACACCCACTATACTGTAGGGTTTCTTCGTCGAGGAGAGTCCTTGGAATATTAACTCATTAGTTATCGGATCGACCTGCAAGCCACTCCCAGATTAGCATAAGAGATCCACGCGAATCTTCAGATGTAAACCTCATTTCTTCTTCTACATTCTTACATTCAAGCGATGAACTTCTTGTGCTAGGGGTACATATACTGTTGGTATAACGCAAATAACACCTCTAGTGGCTACATTCTGTCTCTGAAGATCTTCATACTGTGTGAGAATTACCAGTTAGGCTTGAAGATATCTGAATCGTTGCTCTGACCATCATGTAAGGACTAATCAAAATGAAATTCACGATGAGGAAATAGTTCGTTAGTTGAACTTGAAGTACCTTAGGATGTGCCGTGATATTATCCAAGGGCCAGGCGCCCTTGCAGTTAAACTCGCCCATCGTAGTGAGGTCTGATAGGTTGATTTCGTATGGTAGATTTTGCTCGGAAGCTGCGAAGACTCGCCCTCCATGGCACCAAATGGAAGTATTGCATGTGGGCTTCGAGTGGAACCCGAAGCGGAGCTGCCGATGACGAGCACAACTATCACGCATTAGACCTCAACGTCATTGTCACGAACTCAGACTCCTGTATTTAGCCGTAATACTCTCAGTAGCTAGGATTCTGTCATGGCGAGAGTTTTATGTTCATCAGGTCATCACTACAGCGACAGATTACACTGCTAACAAACCGCAGAAATGCGTCCATGTGCCCCGGAGTATCCTGTGAGTAGTGAGGCACAAGTTCGACACGTAGATCATCAAAGCAATCAAACGTAGAAACCAAACCAAAGGTACGCCTAGTAGACGTTGAGGTCACTCACTTGGTTCAGAAGAATATTGATGACGAGTGGGATAGGCGCGCCCTCCACTGTTGACAAGATAATTGGTTTGCCTTTCTCTTTCTCGATCATGTACCCTTTTGTTTCAACATACTTATTTCTGTAGAACACCTGATGCTCGTCTCCGTTCTTCTCGAAATAAACAGCATGCAGCATCCCGTCCCCTTCAAACCAGTGGTGCTTGGTAATACCTAGTTTCGACTTATAACACTTCCCGCCAAACAGCGGATTCGGCCCTGCACACACAATTCTTCAGTCGGAGCCGATGCTTTCAAGAATGAAAAGAACTGACGGGGACACGAGACGAAATGCCGAGGAAGAACCCCTCGGAGCATCTTGTAGACTCAGCACCCTTCATAGGATTGAGAATGTTTTGGACGTGCACCTTTTGAATATCAGAAGCATTCTGTCAGGTAGAAAACGAATTTCTCAAGCAAAACTGAACTGGCAAGTAAAGGAAAGAGCTAAGCGAGCCAATCGAGAGTTGCATGGCTGTACCTGTTCTGATGTACGTCCCAACTGGAAAGTCCCGCGGTATAGCTCCTGCTATAACCTTCACAGGCACTTTGTCTCCGACTTCATCAACTGGAGCAAAATTTCCCTGCCAGCGCGGATCATGCAACGAGCTTTGAGTTTCGTCGTCCACATGATCGAAAAGACGGTGTGTGACATTCTCGTCCTCGACAGAACAGCTTACTTTCGTTCCACGCTGGCTCATGCAAAGCAATAAGAGGAAAGGTTTACGCCCAAGGAACCGTGAAGAGTATCAAGGATTATTACCGAGATATACGCATCCTTCTCTTCGAGAGGTGTGTATTGGAGAAATTCAAAGACGGCATCCGCAACAGTCTTCGCGAGCGAGCAAATTCCTCCACCTTCCCGACCGCGGGGACTTGCAACTTCGTGTGAAGATCTAGAAGGCGGCCGCACCTGCCCACCGTCATCAGTTTGTCAGAGGAGATGATTTTACTGAACCTCTAATAGACGCCCCAAGAATTCATTGTACACTTGTCGCGAGAAAGCTTCATTGAGCTCACAACTCTAGATCTGGGGCTTTCGCTTTCTTGGTTATCTGAGTGAACTGCAGACAGACTTGATGAATAATTATTCCGGCATGGGTTCCTGTTCCTGTCCTGTCCTGTCCTTTTGAGTCTTGACTAAAACTGATTTCCCGGGAGAGGAATTTTAGTAGCAGATAAAGATTCAGTTATCAATCAAGCAAGCTCTGTGTTCCTCCCTTCACCTCAATCCCTGGCTCAACAAATTTTCTTCTATTCCTTTCCCTCAACTAAAACCTGTCAAAGTAGAATCCATGAACTCTCCGACTTTTGGTGTAAGTCCATCAGTTGCATTCGATTTATTTGCCAACTGAAATGCACATCAGTCTTCAAGGAGGTTCCACGCTTCATTATCACGCCTGTACTCTAAATGCCAGTATTCTCCTACTTATCAGTTTCTTGATGGAGTGGATTCGAGCTCTACCACTGGCAACGCGCGACACAGAAGACGATTTCTACTGCTGCTGATGCCACCGACGGGCAAACCACGGGCATGTGTTGGGAATTTGGCATCGACCGGTGTCGGAGCAGACAATTGCAACGACCTCGTTTGTGCAACAACGAACGAAACTCCGCTCCTCCCAACTCCAACAGCTTCCATGGTGATTAAGCGGCAAGAACTGATATGAGAACAAGATCGTTCTGGAGCTTGATGTTATGCCACAAAGCTCACTTCAAGTTTCAAACACTCAGTTCAAACACTCAGTTCAGTTCAAACACAAGTTCAGACCTTCAGTCTGAACTGACCTCAGCTCCACAATCATAAATAGATACGCTTCAGTGTTGCGTCCTGTCCTGACTCTCTAGCATCTTCCCACAGTAGTAACTAGATTCCTGTACATGAATGAACTGAACAGCGGGGCTTAGCCCCGATGTTCTTCCCTCCGGGGTGGTTGTTGCTTGGCCCTTCGGGTCCTTCTTTCCTTTGTGAGGCTTGATGAGGTCTTCTCATCCGTTTGCTATTCATTGGGTCGCGTTTTCTCTCTCTCGATTCCTGTACATGAGACATGTGAACAGCTGAAAGCTCGAACCATTTCTTTCCGCGAGCTCTAACCGAACGTAAAATTGATTTGACGACTGGGCCCACATATGCAGCTGGGATTGCGGCCAAGAAACACCATTTACCAAGTGACTGCATGGCACCGACTTGTTTCCTTGGTGGTCAGAATATCGTAGTAACAACTCAATTAGAGCGGTCATTCACACAGAAATACTACGTACCAAAGCAATCGCACCGGTGACCGTTACCGTTTGTCATGATATCAAATATTTCACCAAATCTCTTCTGAGTTTAAATGTAAGCATGCTCGAACTGCGCGCGCACTGGACCAAAGCTCCCAAAACTTTATCGCATTTCACCTACGCTAAACGTTCTTCGGGAACTGAGTTGTTACTACGATACGCATCTGATGATTATAGCTGCTAACGTGCTAAAGGGGAACTTGACAATCGTCTTGGTCAATCTTCTGAGAGAGTTTTCCAGACTTTGTATAGATCTTTAAGGTAAAATTTGTCAGGAAACTCTTCTAGAATTTCTCTAAGCAGCTCGTTTTGTGATAATTCTTTCTTTGGCTTTGTAAATATATCGTTGTTAGAGGAGAAATAAAAGGAAACACTGAAAACAATTTGCACGACAAAATACGAGCCCGCGTATCTCCAGTTGATGATCGAAATAAAGACAACTTTATCATTTATTCTCTAATGATGAAGGCAGGATCTCAGAGTGTTCAAATTCAATCTCTCATGAAAAGAAGAGATTGAATTTGAGTTTGGGAAAGCAGACAATGTGATGTATAGAGTAGACAATTTTGAAAATCGAGGTTCAAATTGAGGTGGATCGTGTCGACTCACGACTTCCACTTCGAGATAGAAGAAGCATATCCTGTCTAGCAAAGTCCAAACCGAAATGGGCCAAGAGATTCCATCACGGAAACAAGTCCAAGCCTAAATTGGCCAGGAGATTCCATCATAACACGCTTGTTACTGCGGCATGTTGGTTGCTAATTTTGTCTATTTCTCGTGCATTTATCTGTGCTGTCTCCAGACAGCGCAATGGTCACTCCAGTTGTCTCACTTGGTTGAGATCCCGGCCTCTCCAGACGCAATGGTCAGGCCAGTTGTCTCACTTGAGTACAAGATTCCGGGTTCTCTCCTTGCCGCTTCTTCGTGGCACGACGGAGAAGTCCATCGTGCCACGTCAGCGCTCGGGGCTAACCGGGGTTACTTGGAGACTTCTTCTTGGAAGAAGTGGACCGGCTTGAAGTCGGATCGTTCCCGACGGAAACTGAAATATACGGACATACTCGTTAGTTGGTTTTTGTCCTTACTCGTTAGTTAATTTTCACAATAAATTGACGAATAAAACGAATTATTAGTTTTTACAACGAGATATTCTTTTAAGATAATCCAATATTCTAGCCGAAGTATGGGCACGTGGGTTAGTATCCGACGAATTACTCGTTAGTTGGTTTTTGTCCTTACTCGTTAGTTAATTTTCACAATAAATTGACGAATAAAACGAATTATTAGTTTTTACAACGAGATATTCTTTTAAGATAATCCAATATTCTAGCCGAAGTATGGGCACGTGGGTTACTATCCGACGAATCTTGAAGCCGGCACGCAATGAGAAATAACTTCTTTATAAAGGAAAAGAAATATTTTTTTCCTTCATAAAGAAGTTATTTTTAGGAAAAGGGAGAAACGATATAATAAATTAAATAAAATAAAGCAGCCGGAAAACATATGTCAGTTACGGTTGGCGCGACCAATTTCGACGTTCCAAAGAAATCGTCATAGTCCTGCAGTTCTTGGCCAAAGGGGTGCTGCAATGAGTTGGCGGGATCTTCGCTGGTAACAAAGCATAACGTTCCCAACCAGTCAACAACAAGAATGCATCGATGATACTGTGCTAGGAGTCGCTGGTCTGGCTCCAAGAATCACAGCGCAAGGTTTGGAGTCTGGACTTGTTCTTCAGCATAGCCGGTTTGCCTTGCTCTGCGAACACCGTGCTATGGCTGCACGGGATCTATCACCGTCCAAGGTCTGGAGTCTGGACTTGTTCTTTGGCATAGCAAACAGGGTACAAATTTTACGCTGTCACCATGACGAGCAATACCTTTTACTTCATGGTTTCTGTAGCTCATCAGATGCTCCACCAGGCTGATTAGATCTCAAGACAAGGGCAGTTTGTAGAATGCAGATGCTTACATCGATGATGTTCTCTCCCACGCATAGACTTTCCAGCAGATATTTTCGCTTTAGCCTTAATTCGGAAATATCTAAGAGTTCATCTGCGACTCCTGTCTTACCCGTCATCTATGCACTTTCATCTTGTTAGGTGATCGTCTGGTTTCCTGACGAGTGAACTCCTTGGAGTTGTCCTCCGGGCTACCTTACCAGCAGGGCAATGCTCTTCGTCTTCTCAACACTTCCAGTGTGTTGGATTGTACTTCGAAACCAGAAAAAATCTGAAGCAAGCACTGGCGACTCTAACTTGTAGCTACACGACGCAACGTTGAAGTTCAATTCGAACGCGGATAAGACAGTAGGGCGTGTCAAAGTTAGAATCTTTCGTAGATATTCTTGGTGCGCAGGAAAATGTTACGAGGTGCTCAGAGGAAAGCCGCAGAATCTCTTTTGGGCATTTTTGAGCTGCGTATTGCATGCATATTCATTCTTCCAAGTTCGGAAGAGAGGAATATACATACCTTTAATTTATGTTTTAACTCTTCCTCTTTGAGTTAGGTCATAAATTAAAGTTTTAAATAATAATTTATTGTTCGCAGGATACTGTTTATGGTGGAATGAGACTCCTTTCACGTGTAATTTTTTTTTCATTAATAACATCCAAGTGTATTTTCCGTAAATTATTTATGGTAACATGAGACTCGTTTCACGTTTAGTCTGTATATTTTTTTCCATTAGCAAGATCCAAATGTGCTTTTGATGTAGTTTGGTGTTTAAGTTTAGACATGTAGAGTCCTTTACCAAATGAAAAATCTTTTACTAAAATTAAACGTATATATATATATATATTATTATTAAATCACTTTTCTGTTTTCCTTGAAATATGTCAACTGCGTGTATTCAACTTAAAATCATCATTCTTTTTTCTCACAAGTTTCTCTCAAGCCTATCGTGAACTAATAACATTTCATAATTTTTTTCGTTAAACTGAAGATTATCTTCTTCCTTCACTGGACCAAAATGGCACTTTTGATGCATATTCAGCTTTGAGTTTCTGCCATAAGGAAGTTTAAAATTTAAAGAATTTACTTCAAATTAATTATATCAATTCACAAATACGAATATAAACGATCCAAGGCTCTGTACAAAACCATCCTTCGGTAAACTATGGGCTTTTTTATGGAGGTTGAGGAATTTTACATTTTAGCTTTCACATTCGTTAATGTAATGTACTAGCATCTCCACTACAACACTGGAAACGGCTCGAGGAGTTGCTAGCCAATTTTGAAACTACATCCCCACGATAGAAGAAGGTAATGCAACTTGTTTTCTTTTATTCGTCGACGGTACAGCGAGGCTGCTTAGCAAGATAGTAAGAGCATTTCCACCCGAACACGGAAAAGGGACCAGGAAGATCCAGTTCCCAGTCGTTTCGAAACCAAATAAGCATCCCCAACGCGAAACGGCAAACTTCAAGGCGTTCGGAAAAACAGGATTGGGTGGCGTCTTTCTTGCCGAAGCTTTAAAAAATGAACTAGGGGCGCGGCAGAAGTTTCGACAACTTGTAGTAATCTTTTTTCTCGGTACCGTTCGCGAAAACGCATCATTTGGATTAAGTTAACATAGTTTGCTACCGAAAGATGGTCTACTGCTCTAGTTCACGAGGTGCGCCCGTTTTTCTCGTTCTTGTAGCGTGCTTTGGCTTAAACAATGTTTTTACGGCAGCGTTGTTGTTGCTTTCTATCTTTGTTTCTTTACTGTGTTCTTCTTGCCGTCTGTGTAGTTTGGGTTAGGTTAGCATAGCGATGCGTTTGCTGCCGAAAGACGATCTTACTGCTCTAGTTCACGAGGCGCACCCGCTTTTCTCATTCTTGTGACGTGGTTTGGCTTAAACGATGTGTTCTTCGTGACATCTCGTTCTTCTCGAGGACGCTGCGGCAAACAGCTCTGTGAGGGGAGGAGTGACTACTCCGAGAAACGATCGCGACAACAGCCATAGAAGGTAGCGAGAAGAGTTCTCTTCTTCATCTTTTTTTATCTACCTCTACTTAACACCTTCGGTACTTTGCTTGTGCACAGAGGTCACAATCGATCAGATGCCTTAATCCTCTACACCGGAATGGCGGCGGCAGTTCAGTACTTTGCTTGTGCACAGATGCCTAGACTTTGGAGATGAGTCTCCATTTGTTGTAATATGGGATTACAATGACAGTCTACGGTTCTCGAACGGAGCGAGCCGAGCAGCGAACAGATGCCCTCATTTTGGAGATCAGTCTCCATTCGCTGTAGTACGGGAGTACATCAGCAGTTTACATTTTCCAAACAGAGCGACCTGACCACCGAGCAGATGCTCTCCTGTTTGTAGTTTAGGAATCCTGATCTTCAGTTCAGTTCACTTGTGATAAGTGAACACTCACACATTCCTGTACAGTAGGACTAGAGCTGCAGTGTACAGTTGCAGAAGCACCAAAATTTTATCCATTTCTTGTACTGTAACGACCTATGTTACACATAGGAAGTTTGTCTATTAGTAAGGTATTTAGTTATAACTAAGTGTTGAGAATGTTTATTTGCTGCCAAAGTACTTTAAGGAGGTATCAAGTTAGTCATGACTAGCTAAAAGTTAATTATGGTTAAACTTAGCTGTACTTTTGATAGAATTCAGATATTTCTTAAAGAGTGAGCACTACTATCTTGTCATCTTGTCTAAAAGATAGAAAGGAGGTGGAAAGTATCCCTTATCTCCTTTTTGACTTGATATGAGTGGTTGGATTAAAGTTGTGGACTTTGTGGGCATTAAAAACAAGAAGAGATTTCACATGTTTCTTTTTTAGTGGGTCCTAGTGTAGAAGGGGGGTGGAAATTTGAGATTCCTTGAGAATATTCCAAAATCCTTCTAAAAGTTGTTGACTTTGAAGGAATAAGCCCATGTGAAAAGGTAAGAAGCTCATGTGATTAATGCTTTTACCTTAAGTAATATCTTAGTAAAACCCGGTAAAAGTAGTTACGGTTGAGTTACCGAAGGATACCAAAGTAAAAACCTAGAATGTATAAATAGAGGAGTAGAGAAGAGCTCCTCATCCTTGTTTTCACATCGTCGTAATGACAACTTGAGTAATATAGAGAGTGTGGGATATTTTCAGCATGTGAGAACTTGAAAGACGTCATTAGAATGGAGGATTTTAGTTGATGAGTATATGGAGATTTTTAGTTCATAAGTTTGTGGGTGTATGAATGAGTGAACTTAGCATTTTTCCCTTCAAGATTCATGGTGTGCTTCCATCAAAGCCATCAGATGTGACCCCTGAGTGAGAGACAGGTCCGACATTTGCAGATTCATCGATGACGATCGTGGTGGTTGAGAGATCGGGAGGGGTGGGGGTAGTTGATCGTTGGGATCGTGAAAGATTTACATTTTTGGTTCCGTTGCCGGGACCTCACTTGAAGGGATCATTGAAAATGTTTAGAGTTCAATTTTATATTAGACAAAAAGAGATTATGAGAGAACACATGGAGAGAACATTGGGAGGAGAGAGAGCTAACGCGATGTTAGCAACATTGGAACCTTTCGTGTATCCCGTAGTGATCTATGACGCATTCAAGGTTATTCTTTACATCTTGTTCACTTAGAAAGAGTTTGAGGAGAGTTGAAAGGGGATGAAACAAGAGTTTAGAGAAAGGAGGAGAGAGAAGTATTAGAAGAGAAAATTTCCGAGTTTCAGGATTTCTACTCTCTGGAAATTTTTTACAGTCATTATCAGATTTTTTGTGAATTTTATTTTCCAATGAAACTTTCCAGGATTGTAGCTTGGCTGATAACCTATCTACGACAAAAGAAATCATAGGAAAAGGTGGTCTAGAGAGAGAGCAATGAATTTTCAAAGTTGAGGGGGTCTATTCGTGAGAGTTAAGGAATTCTGTTCTCTGGAAAAAGTTTACAGTCATTGTCAGATTTTCTGTGAATTTTATTTTCCTGAGAAACTTTCCAGTGTTTTAGATTGGCTGATAAGCTATCTAGAACAACAGAAATCAAGAGAAAAGGTGGTATGGAGAGAGAGTCATGAAGTTTCAAAGTTGAGGGGGTTGAAAGTCATGAGAGAAGTGAAAATATACAAATTTCAGTTCTCTGAAAATTTGTACAGTCAGCACCATCTCTTTTGATTAAGGAATTTTCTATCGAAACTTCATTAGTTAGTAGCTTGGAGGTTGAGCTACTGGAGATCACAAAAATCTTGGAGAGATCTCTTACCGATTAAGAGATATACGGTTCGACATACAAGGAGGTGTTGACGATACGTCATGGGGAATCCAGTTCGAGTGCCGAGGTTGAAGAAGAGACGTTTGGGAGTTAGAACGGAGACGGAAAGGCCAACGTTAAGTATAGAGGCGTTGCGATCAAGCATCTATTGCAGTTGGGGTGCCATTTTTGCTTTATATAAAGAAGCTTCTGCGAGCATCGGCGCAGATGTGAAGAAAGTTGAGTTCAAAGTATCATTCACTGTGGAGGCCACGAATGCTCCTGGTGAAGTAGAGTGTGATCTTTACAAAAGTGACTTTAAGATGTCTGCTAGGATCAGTACAGACGATGGTCATGAGGATATTATCATGGACTCTTAATTTTAGATTGGATTTTATTTCGTGTATAGCATGTATAATACACGATTTTCAGTATAAAGCTCGAAAGAGTTGAGAAAGTGATGTAGAGTTATTTTCTTCAAAAATATTTTGTCCACTTAATGGTTGAGAAGGTGCAACATGAGTGGAAGTTCAAAAGATTGGAAAGTTAGACTTAGAAACCTTCCTCAAGGTTTAGATGTCATAATAAGCGTCGGAGAGAGCTCGAAAGAGATTATCGTTGAGTTTGAGAACCCTAGTACAAAACCTCAAGTAGAGTCTCCGAGGAGAAGAGTAGAAACCGACTTGTGGTGTTATTTCTGTAGAGGGTTGGGACATAAAGTAGTGAATTGTCCAACTAGAATCAGAACCGAGAGAGCTAAAGGGAAGCGGGAGTTTACTGATTTAAGTCTTCGAGTGGGTCCATCGTCACCAGCGTCAATTCATCTTCTAGGAGAAGATCCTTGTCTAAGTTGTGGAGTGGGTGATCTATCAAGAGGACACAAGTGCGTTGATGTGGCCGCCCTACTTACGTCAGTAGTCGAGAAGTTGGACGAGACTCAAAGAGCTGAGACGGAGAAGTTGTCAATTTCAAAAGAGGACTCGGCTGAGTTGTGATGGAGATCGTCATTCGGATGGTGGAGAAGACGGTGATGCGACTCAGGCTCATGATTATCTTGGGAGAAGAGATGGCACAAGAGGTGTTGTTACAACCATTTTTTTCATTTTATCTATGGTAGATTATTCGCGAATGGAATTGATGATGTTCGTACTCTTTTAGCGAGTAGTTATTGCACAAAAATTAGAAGAGTAGAAAGAATAGTTACCAGATGGGGAAGTGTTTCATGGGAAGGACAATGAAGATGTAGAATCATTTGTACGAGACTTCAAAAGGGGTTGCATCGGAAACAACGTGAGAAGGAAGGAAGAATGGGTGTTGTTACTGCTAGAGTTTTTAGAAGATTTTGCTCTTACGTGGTATGAAGATCGAGTGAAGAGCCAGACACCTGGTGCAGTTGAGGACACATGGGAGACGTTGAGTAATGCACTCATCGAAGAATTTCTTCCAGAAGAGAGTTATGAGAAGCTCATGGTGGAGCTTACTCATTTGAAGCAACGGGGCGACGAGAAAGTTCGGCAATATGCCGAAAGGGTGGATAAGTTGGAGCAACGGTTTCGGACGGTCCTACGGAAGAGTGGAGACAATGTGGAGTTAACGATGACGGGGATTGGAGCAGTGTTGACCAAGAATTTGGTGGGAGGGTTGAGGTCTTCAATTCGAACCCAAGTGAGGTACGAGAAGCCAAGAACCAAAGCGGAGGCCATCAAGATTGCGACAAATATGGAAGAGAGTTTGGATGAAGGAGATATCATCCAACCTCATCATGCTGCTCTGGTGTCAACTCTGAATCCTGGTGTAGCCACAATGATCGCACCTACACCATCACAATTGGTGATTGCTTCAACGTCAGATCGGAGGATAGTTGATCGATGGGATCGTGAAGGGTTTACAGTACGTGAGCCATGTTTTATCTATATCCACTGTAGTCTATTACCACTCATACAGACTTCTTCTACTCTTTATGTTTTATTCTATACGGTCTACTTTATATGACTGTCCACTTTGTATGCGTAGTCTTGCACGAAAGCTATGTCTATACAGTTGAAAAGAAGCCGTTGTCGGAGTGTGATCCGTCTCCTTAGGAAAGCGCCGGGCTTCTGGCTATGGTTGTTTACTCAAGAGGTTGGCTTTCAGGTCACAATAGGGCTATAAACACTCACACAAATGTGTAAGATCTAGTAATATGCTCAGAAAGCGAAATTCAGGTCTAGCTGGCAGTAATAGGATCCGGCAGCGAACTTTGACACTCACGGAGAAGAAAACTATGAAGGTTTAGACTTCTAAACTTCCCCTACATGCAAATGAGGTACTACTGAACTCACACACGAAGTTTCAGCCTGAGATCAAATTCTGACACGGAGATATGGACAGAAAAGTTCTGAGCAAGAAAACTACGCAATTTCTGGTACCTAGCTGGCTATTCCGACCTATAACAGAAGATTGGCTCGATCAATTTCAAATATTCTTACAGGATTTGGAGTCTACAGGATGCTGAACACCCCTGTGAAGTTGGGACTCCTGACTGTACACAGAACTCCAGATCTCCTCCTCTGAAGTCGTTGCTCTAGATTAAGAGCTTTTCAGACCCCCTCTGCTTCAGCGGCCGCCCTGAATTACACAGTCACTCAATCGATGCGAAACTTTTTGGGAAATCGTAGCCCTGCTGGCAGAGAACACAACCTCGAAGTTTTGAAGCAATTTCCTCAAATCTGCTGCAAGTGACACTGAAAACCCTAAATCCAACAAAAGTGATTCAATTCTGGCACAATTCGAACTTCAATTGGTCATAACTTCGTCTTTATAGAATCAAATCGATCGAAAATTTCACTGGAAGTGCTTGGCATGACGAGCTCTACCCTCTTGTGCTCTCAGATTTCGAAATCCTCTCACCAAATGCTCGAACTCCCCTTTAGATCCCTGCTTCTAAATTTAGAGTTACACAAAAGACAAAAATGGACCAATGAGAGTTCATAGTTCCACTTGGCTGTCCTTTAGTGCCCTAATCCACGTGGTAACTCGACTTCACTCAAAGGCTACCACGTCAGCCCCCTAAAGTGCCAGCGTAAATATTAAAGTTCACGCGAAGGCATGTAAAATAACACGTAACCCTAAAAGATAACTTAAACAATCTACAAAGCATGCATGGGCGACATGTAAGTACAACCCATGAGCTTAAACCCTTATCAGCATGGAAACCCTAAGTTATGTACTTTCACGACATAGATAAGCATGATATCATCTGCACAAGCGCAGGAGTGCTTGAACAAGATAGATAACATACTATCAACCTACTAGGACTCAAAATATATAACACAATAGTGTCAACACCGTATGCAAAGGTGTCAAACATATGTATAAAGGACTAGAAGTAATATGAGCTAACTTCTAGAACTACTAAACTCAAGCGTCGGAGTAGAAGTCTAGCATGTAGCCGCCAAGTAGCACGACACCGTGTCTGTACAGCCCGAAGTCTTCAGCTATATGACAGCTTCTGTATGTCTTCGAACGCCGTTTTTACACAGTCAATAAAAAGATATGAATATGATTGTCCAGTCCGTAGAATAATTTTCACGGAAACAGCGTGGAGAGAGAGTGCCGTCCTTGTTTCACGCGAAGCTCTCATACTCGTATTATCGAGCATGGCGTAAAAAGCGGTGGAAAGAACCCAAGCGAAATGCCTTTTTTCTCGGTCTTCAGGAAGGAAGGAAAAAATTTGACCGCCAACCATACAAGAAAACGAGCTGGAAAAACATGGGAAAATGAAACGGACAAAAAGCCTAGCCCGAGTCGAAAATAAACGGTATCCTCCGGGATCGAGAATCGTCCGCATGCCTGGGAGAATAAGCATCCGTAAGATGAACCAAATATCCTGCCACACGGCCTTGTACAAGTAAGAGAAAAAGGACAAGAATGTTAACAAACAGAAGCGGAAGGAGGCACCACGGCCTACTGTAAATGAAGGAGGTGCAGTGTAAATTGAAATACAGTCTTACTGGGGTGCAGTGAAAATGTGAGAAAAAGACAAGAATATTAAAAAACAGACGCAGAAGGACGCCCCACAGCCTTGTACACAGTGAAGGAAGCGAGGAGAAGGAACAATATAATCCGCGTCTGGTTTCATGAATAGAAGTCAAAAGATAAATTATAGTCTAAATTTAAATATTTAATTTAAAAATTTAAATTTAAATTACTATGTTTAAAAATCTAATTTAAATATCTCTTAGACGAACGAACACATGACCTCCAGAAACCAAAAGAACCCATAACCGCAGTCACTATACTTGGAACTAACCCACTATAAGTCAATTTTTTTTTATGGATGAATTCAATCATTGACATTATTTAGAGCTAACCCTTCCTAACAGAAAGATTAGCTCATAAATAACACCTCATGTAACACTTCTCGTCCTTGTTGGACGTGTGGAGATTCTCATTTCCAACAAAATTGTCTTAACAACGGAGCAAGAGGTGCCGAAGTTGTCAGAATGAATGTGGGTGGAGGAAATCCATCACAAGGACAAGACAAGGGGGTGGCTACTATCGATGTCGTGCGAGATCCCATCTACGAGAAAGGAGAGAGTTCAAACTCTTCTCATGCACCGGTGGAGCTTTTAGCTCAAGAAAGGAAAAGAACTCGATTTTCTGATGAACCGGTTTTCATGGAAGAGTCAGCAAATAGAAGTACTTGTTCGAGTAATGTTTCGAGTACACCAAGGGAGCCAAGAAGGAAGTTGGGGATGGCAGATTTCACCATTTCATCTCCCAAGCGGGATATGATGTGGTTGAAGATGTGGGTGCTCAGAAAGTCAACATCATTATTGTGCAACTGATCGCACTTAATCCTAGCTTACGAAGGTAACTCTAACGACAAAAGAGGACTGAGTTCTAAGAGAAGCAAGAAGAAGAAACCCAAGAGCAAGACATCGAAGTCTGTGGGAGTTGGTGTGGTGGATGTGCATGCTTCAGAGGTATGCACTAGGGCTTCAAAGATTGAAGTCCGGTTGAATGATCACTACGTCTCTGACGCATTGGTGGATGGAGGGTCGGCTGTAAATGCCATATCAGAGAGGTTGATGAAGAAGTTGGGGATGGAACCAACTCGCCCGGCTAGTATTGTCGTGGAGATGGCTAACAAGCAATGGATAAGACCTCTTGGTGTGTTAGAAAAGGTGATCGTGTCTGTGATGGGAGTTCAAACATTGATGTTCTTTCAAGTGTTAAAGGACTCTAGTTATGATTTGCTCCTAGGTAGGCCTTGGCTGAGAGTTGTGTGCACCACTGATAGGTGGCACAAGGGATACTTACGGATTGGGCCTAGAGATCATAGAGTGATAGTACCTCTCTCGGGTGTTGGAGTTGTGACTTCTGACTCTGATAGACCCACTAGTGACTACTGGGAATCTGATACGGAGAATGATCAAAGTGTCTCAGAAGTAGATACCGGAGATTCTTACGATCAAGAATCTTCGTCTGAGGACGAAGGATTTGATCGAGATGAATCCTTACATCAACTTAGTGCTATTGACTTGTTGCCTCGACCAGCAGTGGAGAAAGATCTTGACAAAGAAGAGTTGAGTGAGGCAGAGATTGTGAGAAGACTCTCTACCCTTACGTTTGGTATCAATGTCACTCAAGAGGAGAAAAGTAGATTCTTATATATATTCTGAAAATATATCGATGTGTTTGCTTTCAGCTACAAGGATTTGAAAGAGGTGACTCTCGAGACTCATTGAATCGAATTGGAGGAGAACGCAAGACCAGTTCGACAGAAGCAGAGAAGGGTCAATCCTACAACAGCAATGATGGTCAAGGAGGAGATAGACAAGTTGAAGGAGGCGAGTTTCATCTATGAGGTGGAGAACTCAGAATGGGTTTCACCCATTGTGATTGTCAAGAAGAAGAATGGTAAGCTGCGAGTGTGCATAGATTATAAGAAGTTGAATGTAATTACCAAGAAGGATTATTATCCTATATCATTTATAGATGAGATTTTGGAAAAAGTTATTGGTCATGAGTGGTACAACTTTGGTGATGGTTATAGTGGGTATAACCAGATCAAGATAGCACAGGAGTACCAGCAATTGATTACTTTCACTACTCCTTGAGGAACATTTGCATTTCGAGTGATGCCATTCGGACTGTGTAATGCTCCGGCCACGTTTCAGAGGTTCATGAACAAGGTGTTTGAACCATTCATATGGAAGTTTGTTCGTGATTTCATTGACGATTTTTGTGTGTATGGAAGGAAAGAGGACCACTTTGATCATGTGATCAAAGTTTTGCAGCGGTTGGAGCAAGCCAACGCTTCTCTAAATTCAGAAAAGTGCATCTTTGGCTGCGAAGAAGGTCTGCTATTAGGGCACATCATTTCCAAGAATGGAATTGCGATAGATCTTAAGAAGGTGAAGAAGATTGTGGATCTTCCATTTCTGATCAACTTGACAAAGTTGAAGCAGTTTCTTGGCATGGTTGGATATTATCGTAGGTTTGTCTTTTCTTTCTCAAACAAAGCAATAGCTTTGACTATGTACATGAAGAAGGGAGTTGATTTTGACTTGATAGTGCATGATCAGAAGACAAAGGAAGCATTTGAGGAGCTGAAAAAGGCATTGGTGACAGTTCCTATACTTGCTAAACCTGAGTGGAGTAAAACATTTATTCTGTATACGGATGCCTCCAATGTAGCAATCGGATGTACATTAAGTCAGTTAGATGGAGATGGGCATGATCATCCTATAACTTATGCTAGTAGGCAGATGGTTCCAGCAGAGAAGAATTACTCCGTGACTGAACGAGAAGGATTAGCGGTGATCTTTGGATTGAAGAAATTTCGACACTACTTGCTAGGAGGGAAATTTTCCATAGTCACAGATCACAAGGCTTTAAAGTATATCTTTAATAAGCCTAATGCCGAAGGTCGTATTGCTCGTTGGAAGATACTTCTAACAGAATACGATTATGTGATCGAAGATAGACCAGGAAAAAAGCATGCGAATGCTGATCTTTTGTCAAGAGCTTATGATGATGAGGGAGAAGAACCGTTTGATGATTCATTTCCAGACGAGCATCTGATGACCATCACAAGCATTGAGGAGATACCGGATGAGTACAAGGAAATCTGGAGTTTTCTTGCAGATGGCTCTTCTCCAGAAGGTATGCATACTCGAGAACGTAACGCGTTGATCAAGAGATGCAAACCTTACACCATGGTGGAGAGAATTCTGTTTCATCAAGGAGCAGATGGATTACTAAGGAGAGCAATTGGTCAGAAGAAGACGTTCAAGCTAATGCACGAGTTTCACGACGGAACTGTTTGCGGAGGTCACTTTGCTGGTAAGATAACAGCCTTCAAGATTTTGGATGCGGGTTATCACTGGAGAGGGATTTTCAAAGAGTGTTTAGACTATTGCAAAAACTTGTGACGTATGTCAAACATTTGCTCTGAAGTCTACTAGAACACCTCCGTTAAGATCAATTCTTGTGTTAGGACCATTTGAGAAGTGGGGTATTGACTTTGTAGGTCCTCTTAATAAGACACCTCGAGGCAATAAATACATTGTAGTTGCTACTGACTATTGTACCAAGTGGGTAGAGGCTAGACCTTTGAAGGAGACTAATGAAACGGAAGTCGGTAGATTCCTATGGGAGAGAATCATCACAAGATTTGGATGTCCGTTAGAGTTGGTCTCAGATAAAGGAGGAGAGTTTGTATGGAGCATGACTACTGCTATGCTACAACACTTTTCTATCAAGCCACGAGTAACGACCTCATACAAACCAAATGCTAATGGTCTTGCGGAGAAGACCAATCTTACACTTTGTATAATGCTCGTCAAAGATGCTGGTGTTGAGACTACAAAACATACTTGGGATAAGAGGCTACATGCCATCTTATAAGAGTATCGAATGACAACAAAGACTTCTACTGGATACTCCTCATTTTGACTGGTTTATGGAGTGGAGTCCAAGTTGCTGATCCAATTCGAATTGGATACTTTTCAAACTATTCAACGAAAGTTGAAAAGATCGAGGGGAGAAGACGTGGTCAGATCAAGAAGAGAGCAACTCATGGAGTTGGTAGAGACCCGAGCGGTAGCAATGATCTGGATGGAACGAGCTCAGGCGTATCAAAAGAAGAGTTACGACAAACGGTTAGGCAAGAGAGAGGTAAAACCTTTTCAAGTCGAAGATTGGGTAATGTTGTACGATGCTATAAGATTCAAGAGGGCTAGGAAGAAGTTTCTTCCTAGATATTTTGGTCTTTTTGTTGTAGATAAGGTGTGGAGCAACTTCACGTATGACCTTCAAGAGTTGGGAGGAAGGAGATTCGATCGGGTCAATCATGACAAGTTGAAGTTGTTTCATCTACGAAAGTTCTCTCTTCACTCCGAGGACGGAGCGAAAATTTAGTCCGGGGGTAAAATGTAACGACCTATGTTACACATAGGAAGTTTGTCTATTAGTAAGATATTTAGTTATAACTAAGTGTTGAGAAGGTTTATTTGCTGCCCAAGTACTTTAAGGAGATATCAAGTTAGTCATGACTAGCTAAAGTTAGTTATGGTTAAACTTAGCTGTACTTTTGACAGAATTCAGATATTTCCTAAAGAGTGAGCACTACTATCTTTTCATCTTGTCTAAAAGGTAGAAAGGAGGTGGAAAGTATCCCTTATCTCCTTTTTGACTTGATATTAGTGGTGGGATTAAAGTTGTGGACTTTGTGGGCATTAAAAACAAGAAGAGATTCCACATGTTTCCTTTTTAGTGGGTCCTAGTGTAGAGGGGGTGGAAATTTGAGATTCTTTGAGAATATTCTAGAATCCTTCTAGAAGTTGTTGACTTTGAAGGAATAAGCTCATGTGAAAAGGTAAGAAGCCCATGTGATTAATGCTTTTACTTTAAGTAATATCTTAGTAAAACTCGGTAAAAGTAGTTACAGTTGAGTTACCGGAGGATACCAAAGTAAAAACCTAGAATGTATAAATAGAGGAGTAGAGAAGAGCTCCTCATCCTTGTTTTCACATCGTCGTAATGACAACTTGAGTAATATAGAGAGTGTGGGATATTTTTAGCATGTGAGAACTTGAGAGACGTCGTTAGAATGGAGGATTTTAGTTGATGAGTTTATGGAGATTTTTAGTTGATAAGTTTGTGGGTGTATGAATGAGTGAACTTAGCATTTTTCTCTTCAAGTTCATGGTGTGTTTCCATCAAAGCCATCAGAGGTGACCCTTGAGTGAGAGACAGACTCGACATTTGCAGATTCATCGATGACGATCGTGGAGGTTGAGAGATCGGGGGGTAGTTGATCGATGGGATCGTGGAGGGTTTACAGTACAACGTTGTCGATCATGGCACAGTTGGATATGCAACGGCAAGTCTACGAGAAAGAGACGAAAGAGTCGATATCGCTGAACGATCTTCTCAGTGCGGTGCACTTCGGAAGACAAGGGTGGATTCAAGAGAAGGACGCTCTGACGAAGAAGCTTGCGGACACTTCGAACGAAGTCAGAAAGTGTACTTCGCAGCGAGATGCTTTGCTCGTGGCGCATGCGGATGAACAAACAAGAGTTTCGCAAGAATTGCAAGACTGGCAGGCGAAGCTCAATCTTATGACTTCGCGCTTCCACGACTTGAAGTCAGAGAGAGATGCTATTTTGGAGTAGCTAGCGACTAAGGACGAGCAGTTGGCTTCAAAGGATGAGGAGCTAGCGAAGGTTCTGAAAGCGAAGGAGATAGCTGAAGTGAAGGCCGAAGAGGTTCGGACGAAGGTGGAAGAGGTTACGACTACCTACTTCGCCACCGAACTCAACGCAACAGAGACAGAGCTTCTTCAGCGACTTCGACCAGAATTGACGATAGCACCAAATCCTTCGACGAAGAGTAGAATAGTTAGGATAGCCGAGAGAATTATTAGAGATTTGAAGGAGCTTAAGGAGACAGTTAAATTTTCATATGGAGTATAGGACAGACCTTACAGCTAGGTAGAGTAGAAACTTCGGTTCCGCCAACTAGGGGGACGTGATCATATGGTCTAGATGTAATCTTTTCTTTGTAGGAAATGAGATCCGCCATCTTCGGGCGAGAGGCTATATAAGTGATGCGATTCTCAGTCATTTTATCTTTTTCAAGTTTTCAGTTTTTGTTAGTTAATCTTTGATTACGCAAGGTTGCGGAGTGAGAGTGTGAATGAAGTGGGCGAAGGCAATTACCTACGAAGGACGTAGTTTGCTGTCACAGGAGTAAATCTGATTGATGCAGAACCTCCGAAGGTGGTCTTCAGCGAAGAGAGTCTTCGGGCTATTTAAGTGAAGGACATTTCTTAAAGCCCAATGCTTTCCTAGGTAGACGGATCACACTCCGACATACTCTCTTTTTGGTGAACTCGACGTGAAACACCTAGGGTGGGAGTCTCTTTGAGTTTTCTTGTATTTTTTAGACCTGAATTTCACTTTCTGAACATATTAGAGGATCCTACAGTCTTGTATTATTGTTTATTGCGCCCTGTTGTAACATGAAAGTCTACCTCTTGAGTAAACAACCACAGCGAAGCCCAATACTTTCCTAGGTAGATGGATCACACTCCGACATACTCTCTTTTTGGTGAACTCGACAGTGAAACATCTAGGGTGGGAGTCTCTTTGAGTTTTCTTCTGTTTTCTAGACCTGAATTTCACTTTTTGAACATATTAGAGGATCCTACAGCCCTGTGTAAGTGTTTATAGCGTCTTGTTGTAACCTGGAAGCATACCTCTTGAGTAAACAACCACAGCCAGAAGCACAATGCTTTCCTAAGTAGACGGATCACACTCCCACATACTCTCTTTTTGGTGAACTCAACGTGAAACACCTAGGGTGGGAGTCTCTTTGAGTTTTCTTGTGTTTTCTAGACCTGAATTTTGCTTTCTGAATATATTAGAGGATCCTATAGCCCTATGTTAGTGTTTATAGCGCCCTGTTGTAATCTGAAAGCTTACCTCTTGAGTAAAACAACCACAGCAAGAAGTCCAACGAGGAACTGGAGAATATCACCAGTTTATCTTCACCAACTCTATCATCTCTTTCGAAATAAAAATTACTACATGTAAAAGTAATTTTACACTGGATCTTTAAATATCATAAAATGATTATTCTCCTATGAAGCATATACCGGCAAGGGCATTCCAACTCGTTCCATAACAGGAGAAACTAAGAACTGAGGACAGTGTTCACGGGATATTATCTTTTCAGGAAATATTCTTACTCTTTTTTGCATATTATTCATCTTTTTCATCTTATTAAAGTTAATTAAAATTTGGATGGCATTTATATGTTTATTAGCAGCTTCTCGCACTTACAATTTCAGAAACGTTTCTGCCCACTGTTTGTTTTATGGATTATGTCTGGACCAACCGATAAATCTAAGTATAATTATCATTTAATACTTTAAAATATTTTAAAATATTTTATTTTAATATGATAATTTATATAAAACTTATATTTTCTTCCGATAATAAAAAGCGAACAAAAGTTCACAAACTTGATCTAGCACGCATAATTTGTTTCTGGAAATTTTACTAGAAATAGAGTTACCGGACTGGAGAATATAGTCTCGACCGGAAATATAGATAAACGTTGAAATTGTTTTATTATATTGCTATATTGCTTTTCCCTTTTTTCAGTTATATGCTATCTTAACTACTCGATTACCAATATGGCCCATAGTCGACCACGTGGCCTTGCCCGGTTGCTAAAACATTACAATGTGCAAGTGGACACGCCCTTACCAGAAACACTAGAAAGTTCTTGACGTTTGGTTTCAAAGAGCCGTGTGACACCTTTTTGGCCGGTTACCTCTCAAGACAATTGCTGTGCATTGCGTAAATTATTTTTTATTTCCAAAGAATATTGACACTATTTATATGAACTTTAGAAAGTCCATCAGATGAAGTTTTCTTTCCTTTTTCACGTGTTCGGAGACAAATATTAACACCTTTAAACTTTTTAAAAGTTAACATGACACTGGAATGGATATTTCCATGTACTAGTCAGTAAACTCTTTAAGATGTTGGTACCAATATTCCGAACTTTAATTAAATAAGAAAATACACACACAACAAGTGCCAATAAAATGCTATAGAAAATTCTATCGTTGTCAAAAGGTTTAGCTAAAAAGGTAAACCACTTTGAATGAAATATACTCCACACCAAAGAGCATGCTATTGGGAATATGAACTATACATCTCTATGTACTAGAAAAATCCTATCATTTGAAGTTGTCAAAAGGTTTAGCTAAAAAGGCAAACCACGTTGAATCAAATCTACTTCACACCAAAAAGGTTAATATTTCCAATAGCGATGAATAAGCATGTTCAACCACTTTGGCGAACTTTTGCTCAGCTTTTGTTATTAAAAAATATTTAACTGTTATATAAAATTCGGTAATAAATTTATTAAAAAATAATTTTAGTATAAAAATATTAAAAAATAACCATAGTAAAAATTCAAAACAAAACCCATAAATGAATGCCAAGCAACACTCCTCTAAGAATATAAATTCGATAATTTACTAATAAAAACTAAATTTATTAAATTTGTTACCTAACCCTTCCGGAGAGAACCTAACCGTTTTACCTAACTGTAATAATTAAACTTGCTGCTCTCTTCCCTTTTCAAATGGAAGAGGTGAACATAAGCAATGAATAAATAGACATAGGAGACTAGCGACGAGAATACCAAAACCTTCATGTGAATTCTAGCGAATATTTCCACATGTTTGGAACTGGAAACTACAAACTGCATGTCCAAGCAAAGGCTCAACGACCACTTTCCCTGTTTGTTAATCGTGTTTGTAGCGTTGGACTTATGAGTTCGCTTGTGTGTGTTCCAGTGACTTTGTGTCGGAATAAAGGTCGAAACCCCTTATCCAGAATGGGCTCCATGCAAAACCTACCTAAAACGCAGAACGCGCTACAGCTAAAGGTTTGTTGACGCTTACCAAGAATGATGAATTCCAGTTAGTAGCAAAATACATTTTCACCTACATTTACTAGTAGGTGGACTAGTAAGTCGAAAAACATATAGAAGCGGAAGAAGCTTTTTATTTCTTTTAACAAAAATATTAGCAAGAAAAAACTATTTTGAGAAGAGAAAGAATGTCATTTGATTCTTCAGATTTCAAGAATTGAAGTCTTTTAATTGAGTTTCGTTCTGAAAGAACCGTTGCCGGATGGGGAATCCATATTGCTCTTCGGTAATTATTGATATTTTCAGTCTGAACATGGAGGAATTTGGAGCTCATGTGGTTCATACTGAGTTACATCGTTTTTTGGGGGCTGGAGCAATGAACCAGTAGAGGATACGTTCTCTCAAAGAGAAGGGCAAGAGTGTAGAAAGCAATGAGAGGGCAATTAGAAGAAACTACAGGATTTAAAAGTAATATTCAGTTCTCAAATTTAATAAAGAAAGATATATCTTTCGATTGATGCACTATCCCTCTTTTCATTTTGTTGTAATCATGCTAGTAATCTCAAAGTAAAATTTTGTAAAATACTAAAATATTAAACAAAACAGAGATTAAAGATTTTCTTTAATATACTAAAATATTAACCATACAAATACAAATCAATCTTGATGATCCAGATTCTCCTTTTCCCCTCTCCATGTACTAAGTCTTGTCATAGCATAACATAAACTTCAGTTAAAGCTCTAGTACGACTACAAGTGCTCCTGGTGACCCAGAAAGGTATTTTTTTGTGGGTTGCTTTTAGAGAACTGAGAAATTTAATTATTATGCAGAAAATGTTTGGTGATTGCATTTTCATCTCAACTTGGAGTATGTGAAATAAGGAATCAACTTAAAGCTATTCATCAACTTTACAAGTTACAACTCTAAACAAACTACTTTGTATTGATACAGAAATGTTAAGATGAAGATTCTAGGGTTTCTTGGAGCATAATTTTTTTTTCTTTGGACTTAAAATACAAATGAGGAAAAAAATAATATTATCTTTCAAGCTTTTATACTCATGCTAGTGGTTTAAGTAAAAAACATTAATATCAAGTGACACACTACTTTTTGTCTGACAATTAATCTTAAAGTTTTTTCGTTTGTGACTGAAACTTTATTGTTGATTCCGTAGTTGGTTTGGTTAGTTTATCCGCATATTATGAACAATGTTCGATCAGAAAGAGCACTAATCAAATATAATTGTTAATAAAAATACAAATCTCACTTGGAAGAGAAAGTAATAATCGCAGTAAGTGAGACATATTCCAGGTGCTGCTGTTTCAAAAAGATAGAAGAAATTTA
This sequence comes from Asterella californica, assembly GCA_036924285.1. Lineage (NCBI taxonomy): Eukaryota > Viridiplantae > Streptophyta > Marchantiopsida > Marchantiales > Aytoniaceae > Asterella > Asterella californica. Next base: position 5,668,580 of record JAYKYS010000013.1, read on the forward strand.
GTGCAAACAGTAATCTCCATATTTCTTGGCGAATAATGATAGCTTTGATTTTTAGATATAATTCGAACTGAATCATATATCATTATGAGTATAAAAGCATGAAAGAGATATTCTAGTTTACTTCTCCGTGTTCTTTCAGTTTGAAGAAAGATTCTCTTTTGCTCCCAAGAAACCCTGAAATCTTAAACTTAACATTTCTTGTCAATACTCAATACCATAAGTACTGTAAGCTAAACCACTTGGGACACCTATCTTTGATAATAAAAATTTATTTATTATATTATATAATAATATTCTAGTGATTGAGTGGTTTTCTCTTTTCAACAACAAACATAATGGCCAGGAAAAAAAACAACAGACAAACGTAAAGTCTGAAAGTTTCTGGACATATCTAGAATTGTTTTGTCTTTCACGCTGCATGGGACTCCTGGTCACATTGTAGAAAACAATATATAAGATAAAATATAATTAATTCCCATCCTTTTATTCGCGGGCACAGTGCGCTTCCTTTCGCTCAAAACAAGTTTACTACAGTAGGTTCGTGGGTCAGACCAAAGGAGTACGATATCAGTAAACCAACTGCAGTCGTCTTTGACCAACTGCTCCTAAATCTGATATTCGGGGGTGTCATTTGTTAAATGTGGTCTGCTGAAGCGTGCGTAGACACATATATGAATTTCTGGGGAACTTTTGCGAGCTTGCTGTTATTGGCAACTACATAAATTAAATGAAACTTCTATATAAATTGAAAAAAATCAAAATTATTTTTAAACATCAAATGTTAATCAGATCTGGAGATGGGACAAGATCTCGACATAGTCTATAAGGGAAGTGTAGATCACGTGTTTCAAAGAGTACAAGGTGGACATTTGAACACTGATGAAAAAATCCACAAATTAATTTTTTATCTAATCTTTCTGACGGAAGGATTAAATAATTAATCAGACCTTCACCTATTTATCTCCTCCACCAGAAGATGGAGGAGGTGAATATGAAGAAAAGTTAGACTTTTATGTGTACGGATTTTGCGGACAAAAGCACATTTTCCTTGAACAGCTTCGAGTGATGCTAGATTGCAGAAATTATGAGTTAGATGTTGTAACTGCAGCGAAAGTAAACTGTGGTATCTTTTGAATTTAACCTCACCTCTTGATAATTTTGGCGTCCACTGACGTGAAAGAAGGACCTCTAGGTTACCCAGAGCAAACTGCATTTTTTCATAATGTTTGAGTTTGATCTCTTTGTTGATCATGGTAGGTAGCATTGGAAAGCGTTATATTTTTAAAACAATAAATTTGATTTTCATCCAAGCATTATCAGAACCCAGTTTGTTAAATTTTAAGCTTTTTTGTGTTCCAGATTTCAGAGAGGGATTTTGAATTAAAAAAAAATATTTCCTCTAGGACCTTATACCAAGAGGGGGGTTTTAATTACACAGGTCAGATCTCCACAATGAAAGTAGGACTTGATCGAACCTTTTTTAGATTTTTTTCTTGATCAGACCTCTGAACTGGAGTTGTCCGTCATTCAAGTCATGTTACTTACTCATATACAAAACTCAGATTTGCTTCCCTTCTGGCAAAAGCAGTGACGCAAGGAGAGACTTGTAGGAATTATTTTTAAATAGTTTGTTGATTTGTCTCCACGTATACATAGTATTTTTTTCTAACGCTCATTGCTGATTAAGCAAAATGATCTATATGAGTGGTAGTTTCAAGTAAAAAATCCAATCAAATAAGAATTATAAGAGGGATCCTTTCAAGTTCGATATTCTTTTTAGAGGTCCAATAAGTAAATTTCTGTTTAATTACATGGACGACAGCACAAAATAAACAGACCATTTTTTTCACCGAGAGCAGTGGCCTAAAATATTCCAAAACGAAGTAATGACATCCCCTGCTATTCTGCCGAGTCTTCGGGCAACAAATACGAGGGAAATACATATATTTTAGGAAACTTGCTGTACTTTTATCCAAGGAAATATTTGGCCCGTTCTCCGCAGTGCTCACGACTAGGAGTTAGTTTACCAGAGTTACTTGGAAGATCGACTGTACGTTTCCAGGAAAAGTCGAGTTAAACTGTAGTTAACGTGACTTCTATATGCAAAAACGAGCAGACATCCATAAATCATCCATAAATCATCCATTAGCTTGTGAAAAAGAAAAGGATGGACTAGAAACGAGATGCTGCGATTTCAATGGGATCGCGTGGCTATGCATTTGAGAGTTATCCAAATCTAAAGTTATTCATTTTTAATGATCATTTAATAAAATAAATACACTCAAAGAAAAGAATTATTCTTTTCTTTTCTGATTTACTATCGATAGATAACTATTCATAATCTCTCCAAAAGAAAATTCAAACTAACTTAGATATACATTAAACTATACTTCCACACTATAGTCAAAACAATGATACTTTTGTGAGACTAAATAATGTTATCCAAGTGCAAAATCTTCCATCTGTGGTAGACTATTATCATCACAAATTAACATGGTACAAAAAGACTTAGATAACTTTACGAGCTCTATTTACAAAGCGTTGATGTCTATATTAAAATTTTTATTAAACAATCCTGCAAAATCTACTACTAACAATACTCTATAGCATGTCAAAAAGTTCAAAATAACAAATTTGAATTTATACGTTATACAAGTGATTATTTTACAAGAACGTTCAACATTTTATCTTGGACTCCAAATGCAAGTTGAATGTGTCATGAATTCAGCTTCAAACTTCTGTTTTATAAATTCATGTTTTGGAGAGAAATATATATATATACTAATCATGTAATATGAATTGAACACATTTCACTTTCAGCTCAATTGGAAAAGTCAATCTAAGATCATATTTGTGCAAAGTTCTCTTATCATAGTCCAGTACAGCATACTGCACTAAGAAAGAAGTTAACATAATATCTATACCAAAAAGAAATTACAACATCCACGTCATAGAAAAAACAACAAATATCTTCAATTGCAATAATACACCTCCTGTTGTGGCGAAAGGAGAATTTCGACTAGAGTTTGAAGAAGAAGTAGAGAGTAGTAGTAAGAATTTGGAGAAGAACTCGAGGTGCTTTTTGTGTAGAGAAGAAGGACATGAAGTGAGCAGGTGTCTTACGAAGAATAGACTTTTGCGTGAGCGACGAGGGTTGGTCGACTTAAGCTTGCACATAGGTCCTTCTTCACCTAGACAACACATCAGTGACCTTACAACCTTTTGTCCTAGATGTGGAGTGGACTAGATTCCAGTTGAGCATGAGTGTAGCGTAGTGGTTGCTTTGCTGAAAACCTTAGCCGAAGGTCTTGAGAGAAGGTTGAGTGTAGAAACGGAACAAGTGAAGACTTCTAGTGAGGATGGAGATAGTCTGTAACATGTTAGATAAGATGACCATGAGGGTCAAGCTTATTCTAACTTTTGGAGAGGAGAGAGCTCAACGGAGAAATTGTGGATTGCGATGAAGTACGATCTTCACATCTACAAGCAATACCTTGAGTAAGAAAAAGAAAAAAAAAGAGAAGAATGGAGAAACTTCCGGTGTTTTACGGAAAAGATGGAGAAGACGTGGAAGGATTTGTGAGGGACTTCAAACGAGCATGCATTGGCAATGGAGATCGAACGAAGAGTGAGTGGGTAAGGTTGATACCTGAATTTCTTGAGAATTCTGCCTTGACATGGTATGAGGACAGGAAGAAGAGAAGCGCAGTTGGGACTCCAGTCGATACTTGAGAAGTATTGACAGAGACTTTAATTGAAACCTTTCTTCCTGATGAAAGTTACGAGAAGTTAATGGTAGAGGTAACTTACCTCAAACAAGGAGAGAAAAAGAAAATAAGGACTTACGCCGAGAGAGTGGAGAAATTAGAGCAGAAGTTTCGAGTGGTTTTATGAAAAAGTGGAGATGTAGTAGAGCCAACAATAGTGGGCATTGGAGCAATGCTCATAAAGAATTTCATTGGAGGATTGAAGCGGGAGATTCGAACACAAGTGCGGTATGAGAGACCAACTTCGAAAGGCTGATGCAATGAAGATCGCAACTAGGATGGAGGAAAATCTGGATGGAGACGACTTGCAACAAATGACTGTTGGGGTAGCATGTGGAGATGTGCAAAGTGCCGAGCATGCCAACTCTGCAACATGCGATTGTTCTGACTGTACGGTTTCAGAATTTGACCCCGATAGTTCTTACTAGTGCGGTTACAGTCACTGTATCGTCTAGATCCGCTACTCCCGACTTTCGTGATGAGTTGAAAAAACTGACAGAATCTTTGGCAGACTTGAAGATCAATATGGTGAATTTGTTGCAACACTAGAGTCCAAATGTTGGAGGAGGCTCACGAGGTTACGAGAACTATCAGTCTAGAGGTGGACCACCGCAAGGATCATCAAGTAACTACACGATATCGTGTTAGATATTGCATGAAGGATGTCTAGAAAAATGCGAGGTTCTTGGCTGTGGAGATGGTGTGTGTTGAACAGAGACAAGACAGAGAAAAACAATAACGAAAACGAATGCTGCAATATATATCAACTCCAAATATATGTACACTGCCGGTTCTTTCTTCTTAAGAACACAAAACTGAGGAACAGACCAGAGCGGTCTGTAATCTGCTTCAAAGCCCTTAAATTGAACCCCTGAATCTCAACCCTGACCCAAAACCACCGAAGCGTAGCTCAAAGCAAGAAAAACTTTCCTTTGCTAACAAACAGAGCTGCACCAATATCACACGATTCAAACCCAAGTCCAAACCACATCCATGTACAAGCTCTTAGCCAAAGCTAGCTACCACAAGCTGTATATAACCAATTAGATCTCTAACAAACTCCAAAGGATGAAAACCGTAGCGAAAGAACCGAAAAAGACTTATCTGAGAACTTTCTTCTTTCATCAAACGGTTCTTCAAATGTTGATAGGGTCTTCTTCCCTAACTCCGTTGGCCCAGAAAACCTTCAGATCCGACTCCCAACAGCCGAGATATCTTTGATTTTCGATCGCAGATGACCAAATCTTTCAGAACTCCTCACTGCGGCTTAAAACCACACACACCGCTCAAACGGATCGTCTGATCTGATATCCGTCTTCTCTGGTAGGTAGATCTAGCTACCCTGAACCCAACGAGACTCCAAACAAATCGTTTGGAGTTCCTCTTGCAAAACCGCGCAAGAAATTTGGTCACAGGTTGCAAAAAATTGACGTAAATAGACTCCTTGCGGCTCAAAATCGCTCACCACATCCAAACAAACAATCCAATCTACACATGGTATTCTCCTATGCGTAGATGAAGACTCCATGATCGCATAGGCACCAAGAACGAAGAGCTTGGCTCACCGATCGCGAAGAACAAACCAATCTCAGATCGCAGGGGAACGAAAATCTGACGTAAGCGCTTCCATGCGAGTCAATTTCACTCAGAACTCCCAAACCGTCCGATGAAACTTCGTATCGTCTTCAATTTCTTGAAGAACTCGGCGTTCTGATCCCAATGGATCCAATGACAGCAAGTTTGGACTCCGAAACGGTCCGAACGGTCCAACTCTCCTTCATAGGTTACTGAAGCTCTCCAAATCTCTCTCTTGCGTCTTAATTTCTCCTAGAACACAAACCCCTGACCTGTCTCTTCATAAACTGTCTTAACCAGTGCCTAGGCTACACAGATCTGAACCAAACCACGCCTTGCGCGCTTGCATTGGACCTCCAAATCTCTCGAACCGTTCGTTGACAGATCGTAGGTGCAAGGTAGCTCCTTAAGTAGCCCCCTTACGTCAGTAGCAGTACGTACCAGTTTTTTCCAATAATGAGGAAGCAGACCCCTTGCGTCCTTAGTATAACGTCTGGAGCTGCAAATACCCAGTCAGCAAGTAAACTAGAGCCCAGCTTGATTTTTCCATCTTCTGAATCACGTAACTTCTCCAATAAGCGTCCAAATGAAGTAGACAAAGTGCCCATGAGAAGCTAACAAGGAGCTCTACCCATCGATGTAATGAAAGTGAAGATCTGAAGTCGTACCAAAAGCTCGTAAGCTGAGGTCTAGCTTGTTTTACCCATCTTTTGAGTTTCGTAACTTCTCCACTAGGCGTCCAAATGAAATAGACAAAGTGCCTATGAAGTGCTAACAAAGAACTATATCCACTGATGCGATGAAAGTGGAGATCTGAAATTGTGCCAAAAGCTCATAAGCTGAGGCATAGCTTGTTTTTCTCATGAGTGTCTTTGGAGCGACAAGCATCGAAGTTTGAATTTCAGGTAGGAGTCGGTCCACGACACGAGATCCATCCTCTCTAAACCTGTGCATCCTCCGGTATGCACCAGAGATACCAACCAAGGAGTGGATTGGCACGCACCTTCGTTCTCATCTTGTCATCCTCCCTCCCATCTCAGTCACCTCATCCTCAAGGTTGCAACCTGATCGTCATCTTGAAGTTGCTACCCTGTCATGATCTTCCTTAGATCCATGCTCATAGACTCGCTTCTTCAACGTTCCATCCAATCACCCCCTCTAGATCTACACATCTTTCTATGCGTTCGAAGACATAGAAAGAGTGAACCATCATACCATAGCAATGTCTTCCATCTGCCCTGTAGAACCTCACCGTCTAGGTTTCTGACCCAAGTGTCGTAGTAGACATCGTCCATCCTCTCAATCATCACCACATATCTTGACTGTAACCTTCAACCTCAAGTCTGTACATGTCATTGTACGTATTTCTCTCTTCTTTTTTGTTTTCTGAAAAATAAGAACCACATTGCCGCAACCAAAATCCTCAAACGCAACCATCATTATCTCGCTGTACAATGATATCCTCCTCAACCATCATCCTCAATGATCTCTTCTTCTCAAAATCTTTACAACCTCCCAAGCCTCATCCTCCCAACCCTAATCACATGTAAACTTTCACAACCTCTCAAGCATAATCATCTTCAGCAATGGCTTCTCCTCTGTAAGTCATCCTTACCCATCATCCTATACCTATAGCCTCGAGAGCGTATGTCCACTCTCCTTCATCCTCAGTAGGTCGCTCGTCCTTGATGATGTCAATGTAAGCATCATGGACTTCCCTTGAAGTTGCACCCAGAACCTCCCGTGATAAGAACCCAACCTTCGAATCTCGAATGCACTCCTCCCAACCTCCCTTCACATCCATCACCATCAGTCCAATATCTGGTTGTTGTCTACATGCAACCAGGTCATCCATATTCATTGTCTCCATTCCAACCATCTCCTCCGGTTGTGAAGGATCATCCTCCATTGCTAGTTCAAGAAGAATAGTTCTGGTTGAAGAAGTCTCTTCTTGTCTCTTCTTCTCGCTCTGCATCGTGGATGCAGTATCCAACTTGAGCTCGCTTGGGTCCATGTGCTCATCCAAATCATCCATATGGAGATCATGCTCAATCTCCTCCACCCTAGCACCATAACTTGTAATTTCGATAGCTACAACTGCATGTGCCGCAAGATAGTCATCCACAAACTTCTTCATCCTCCTTTTATCAACGTTGGCTTGAAGGATAGTACTCGTACTTGTGAATGCAACCTTTCCATCCTCCCAAGAAATAACATCTCCCTACAAAGACTATGCAAAGTCGATGCAATCATCTCGTTAATGATCAGTATCATCACATCACACGCACTGATGTACCCAAGCTGGTTTGGGTACAAGTTCCATCTCAGTTGATGATCCTTTATCCTCCAACCTAGTAACCTTAGCTTGTAGATCTTGCATCTTTTGCTGTAGGTCCTCGATGATTAGATCCTTCTCCTCTACAACCACAATTGGAGGTTGAACCTTAGATACTACTCAAGTAGCTCCAACCGTTCTTGCCATGATTCATCTGCAGCTTGAAGAAAGAGCTCCGTCTTGTAAGCCTCCAAGGTTAACTTGCCCACTCGAGATAGTTGAGAGAACTGTCTCTCGAACTCTTTTAACAGCTCTGTAGGCTGTAAACCCTTGCTAGGTCGGTTGATCCATTCCAAAAATGATTTCTTGGTTACTCGATCTGAGTTTCTCAAGAAATATTCCTCCCTCAGCACATGTGAAAATGTATCCCAGTTCCTCCCAGAACGCTTTGTTAGACCTTTCACATGCTCCCTTATCTCAAGCACCGCAGCGAGTTCGAATGTCTCAATCATCTCTTTCTCAGATATCTGATCCAAATCCATCTCTGTCTTGTAACATCTCAAGTACTTTGAGATTTCTCCTCCATCAAATAGATCAAGCTTGTCGATCACCCCTCGAAGCGTCTTCGTCCTCAAAGTCTCCTTTTGTTGATTTCTTTGCTCTTGTCGCAAAAACAAAGTGAAGGCTTGAAACAAACGTGCAGTTGCTGCATCCAACTGCACCCCTGGTATCCCCTCTGATCCGTCTTGTAACACCTAGGGGTTGCATAGTAGTAAATATATGGTTAGTTATAACTATGTGTGGTGAGTCTTCTAAATAAGTCCCAAGGCTAGACAGCACTCTAAGTTAGTGACAGATAACTAAGAGTAGTCACAGTTAGAGTTGGTGGTATTTGAGGACAGAATATTAGAATATTCTAAAGTGTGAGAACTACTATTTTGTTTGGTTGTGCAAAAAATGACAAGGATGTGAATAATACACACTTGTCTTATGCGTGACTGAATTTTATTGGTTGTAGAGGCTTAAGGTCAAACAATCAAGAGGGTTGTTGACATTTTTGGTTCAATTATAGTGTTAGTATTTTGTCTTATGAGGAGCAATCCGAGATTCCTTTTCAAATATTTCTTTATATTTCTAGAAGGATCTTGATTATTAGAGTAGAGTCAAAAGAGAAGACATCTACTCTTGACTTAGGACTTTTACCTTTGACTTGGTCTAGGTAAATTGCAGTAAATCAGATTTACAAGTAGTTACTGTGGTAAAATCTGGAGTAGTATAAATAGAGGGGTTGTGGAGTGATCCCTCATCCTCTCTTTCTTTGTATTTGGAAGCCGTTAGGCCATATCTATAAAGGGTGTGTTTTTCATATCTATGTCTCGGTGAGAGTTCTCGTTCTCAGTGAGGAAGTGAATGTTGAGAGTTGGGTTTAGTTGAGGCCTCCTAGTTCTATAATGCACCTCATCAAAGGTCATCAGAGGTTTACCTTGGGTGAGAAACAGGACCAGTAGCAAGCTTGAGGGTCACATTTTTGATTCCGTTGTCAAGACCTCACTAGGAGATTGGAGAGATATGTTTCGCGTACAGTTTTACATCAGACAGAAGGACGTTATGAGAGAGCATATCGAGAGAACTCTTGGAGAGACTAGAGCTACTACCATGCTAGAGACCTTGGAGCCATTCGTGTATCCTGTTGTCATCTACGATGCATTTGAGGTCATCTTGTATATGCTGTACACATAGGATGTTAAAATCAGCTAAAGAGAACGTCGAGTGTTAGAGTTTAAATCTGAGAGTAAAGTGCTTCATGTAATTCTATATGTTGATGAGGGTAGAGGATCAGATCACTCTTATCAGGTTCTTTGAGTGATAGTTCTTATCGTGCGACTAAAAGGAGGAGGGTCTAAGGATTCGAAGGTGTAGACGATTCACGTTCTGGTCGAGTTTACAATCATTGTCATTTTCTCTGTATTTTTGAGAAGTCTTTGAAACTTTGCGACAGACTAGAGGAGCTCCTGATCTATCCATCGATCCAAAGATCACTCGTTTTGAAGCTACAGAGCTCAAGATATCGCTGTCAGAAGTTCAGTTGATAGTCCAATCGATCAAAATCTGCATGGGGTCGAATTTAAGTCGAGATCATGGAGGGTCAGAAAGAGTGGGTAGTGAGGCTTAGGAACTTTCCTCAAAATCTTGATGTCATAGTGGGTGTGGACGAACGTTCTAGAGAGTTAAAGGTCGAATTTGAAGAGAGGACGGAGAGAAACAAGCAAGACTCCTCCAAGAAGAAGTTGAGGACAGAACCGTGGTGCTACTTTTGTAGAGGGTTGGGTCACTATGCAGCAAGTTATCTCGTGAGATTCAAGAGAGAAAACCCTCGTGAAGGAAAGAGTTCTATCGATCTAGGTCTCCGAGTTGGTCCATCGTCTCCTTCCCGTGTTTTTAAAGATGAAAACATCTGCTCAAACTGTGGAATTGAAGGTTTGCCAAAGGAGCACGAGCGTGGAGACGTGATCGCACTGTTGGCATCTACGTCTAGAAGATTGAGAGAGGAGCAAGGAGTTGAAACGGAGAAGCTGCCATCTTCAGACGAAAATTCAGCTAACGCATGATGGAGATGATAATCCAGATGGTGGAGAAGGTGACGATGAGGATGCGACTCATGCATACATTCGGTGAGGAGATAGCGCATGCAATTATGGTGGAGCTATTTCTCTTCTTGCTACCAATGGTTGATTATGTTCGCATGGAGTTAGTGATGTTCATCTTATACTAGAAAACGAAGAGAGATATCGAGTTGAAGAGAGGAGAAGATATCGAGAATTTAAGATGGGGAAGCTTCCAATTTTCTACGAAAAGGATGGTAAGGATGTAGAAACCTTTGTGCGAGATTTCAAGCGGGCATGCATTGGAAACCATGAGAGGAAGAAAGAAGAGTCGGCATCACTGTTATCTGATTTTCTAGAGGATACCGCATTGACTTGGTATGAGAAATATAGAAGGAACAAGATTGAGGTTGATACAGATAACAGAAACGTTGGCAGATCTGAAGATCAATATAGTGCAGTTGAAAGAGCGGAAGAACCAAGGAGGAGGAGGATGCCAAAGAGGGTATGGAGGAAATTTCAATCGAGGGCCTCAAAATGAGTTCAGTGGCATCTCGTGCTACAGATGTGGTGGTCCTCATTTCCAAAGAAATTGTCCACACTCCATCCAAAATGGAGGACGGAACAATGAAGGTACAAGAGGAAATCTAGGAAGAGGAGTCCCGCCACAAAACAAAGACAAAAGAGTTGCCACAATGAAGGTGAAGGTACCAAATACTTATGAGAGAGGAGAATACTCTTACTCTTTTCAAGTGGAGCTCTTAGCTCACGAGAGGAAGAGGACTAGGTTTTCGGAGGAACCTATGATCATTTGGGATTCTCAAAGTAGGAGCACTCGTTCCAGCACTATGTCTTCTTCTCAGAAAGAGCCTAGGAAGAAGCTGGGGATGGAGGATTTCACGATTTCAGCTGCTCAACCTAGATATGACGTAGTGGAGGATGTTGGCACACAAAAAGCCAACATAACAGTGGGTCAATTGATCGCACTCAACCCAAGCTTGAGGAGAGAGCTTCGAGGAGGATTGAGCTCGTGAAGAACCAAGAAGAAGAAATCTAAAGGTAAGACCAACGTCTCAAGTGTGGGAGTTGGTGTAGTGGATGCTCAGGCCTCTGAGGTATGCACTAAAGCATCCAAGATCGAGGTTCGTTTGAATGGACACTTTGTACCTGATGTGTTGGTAGATGGAAGTTCTATTGTGAATGCGATATCTGAACGTTTGATGAAGCGGTTGGGGATGAAACCCACGAGATCAGCGAGCATCATTGTTGGTATGGCAAACAAGCAAAGGGTGAGACCTCTCGGAGTCCTAGAGAAAGTAGTGGTGTCTGTTATGGGGGTACAAACTTTAATGTCTTTTCAAATTCTGAAAGATTCCAGCTATGACTTGCTCCTTGGAAGACCTTGGTTGAGAGCCGTTCGTACAACTGATAGATGGCACAAAGGTTACTTGAGGATAGGACCTAGCAACCATCGAGTGAAGGTGCCTCTCTCAAGTGGTGGCTGTGTAACTTTTGATTCCGATAGACCAACCAGCGACTATTAGGAGTCAGAAACCGAAGACAGTGGAAGTGTCTCCGAAGTAGATACAGGTGGTTCTTCTGATGAGAAGACATCAGAAGATGAAGAGTTTGATATGGATTGCATCACGCCTCATATTGGAGCTATTGATTTGCTCCCTCGTCCATCTGTTGAGAAAGATCCGGACAAAACAAAATTAAGTGGAGACGAGCTAGAGCAAAGACTAGCAACCATCAAGTTTGGTCCCAAGATGACTTCGGAGGAAAAGAGAAGATTCTTGGAGATATTCAAGAAGTACATCCACGTGTTTGCTTTCAGCTATACAAATCTGAAGGAGGTGACATTGGAGACGCACCGGATCGACGTGGAGGAGGACGCAAGACCTGTTCGACAAAAGCAACGGAGGATCTGCCAGCAGTGATCGTCAAAGAAGAGATTGATAAAACTGAAGGAAGCTGGGTTCATTTATGAAGTGGAGAATTCAGAATGAGTATCACCCATCGTGATCGTGAAGAAGAAGAACGGTAAGCTTCGCGTATGTGTGGATTACAAGAAGTTGAATGCGGTCACGAAGAAGGATTACTACTCGTTGTCATTCATCGATGAGATCTTGGAAGAAGTCGTAGATCACGAATTGTACAGTTTTGGAGACGGTTATAGTGGATATAACCAGATCCATATAGTACCTAAGCATCAACACCTAACGACCTTCACTACTCCGTGGGGTACATTTGCGTTTCGCGTGATGCCGTTCGGGTTATGTAATGCTCCAGCTACTTTTCAACGGTTCATGAACAAAGTGTTCAAACCGTTTCTTGGGAAGTTTATTAGAGATTTCATTGATGACTTTTGTGTGTATGGGTGGAAGGAGTATCACTTTGATCATCTGATCAAAGTATTAGAGCAATTGGAGCAAGCTAATGCATCTTTGAATCCAGAAAAATGCATTTTTTGATGCGAGGAGGGTTTGCTGTTGAAGCACATCGTCTCCAAAAATGGAATAGGAGTGGATCCAGACAAGGCGAAGAAGATAGTCGAACTACCATTCCCTACTAGCTTGACCAAGTTGAGACAATTTCTTGGTGAGATATTATCGTAGATTCATCTCATGTTTTTCCAATAAAGCTCAATCATTGACCAACTACATGAAGAAGGGTATAGTCTTCGGGCTGATACTCCAAGATTAGAAGGCTAAGGAGACGTTTGAAGAGTTGAAGAAGGCGCTAGTGATAGCTCCAATACTCGCCAAACCCGATTGGAGTAAATCGTTCATTGTTTATACTGATGCATCCAATGTTTGAGTCGGTTAGATGAGAATGGACATGACCATCCAATAGCTTATGCTAGTAGACAGATGGTGCAGGCTGAGAAGAACTATTCCGTGACAGAGAGAGAAGGGTTGGCCGTAATCTTTGCTTTGAAGAAGTTTCGGCACTATTTGTTAAGAGAAAAATTTTCTATAGTGACTGATCACAAAGCTTTGAAGTACATCTTCAATAAGCCCAACGCGGAGGGGAGGATAGCTCGGTGGAAGATCCTCATGGTGGAATATGATTACGTCATTGAGGATAGACCGGGGAGGAAACATGCCAACGCAGATTTGTTATCCAGAGCTTACGACAAATTGGGGGAAGAACCATTAGATGATACCTTTCCGGATGAAGACTTGATGACCATCACGTTGAGTAGCGAGGTACTGGAAGAGTACAAAGAGGTGTGGTATTTTCTTTCTGATGGTTCGTTTCCTGAAGGCATGCGAACAAGAGAGAGGAATGCTCTAATGAGGAACTGTAAGTCATACATCATCGTCAAAGGAGTACTTTTTCATCAAGGTGCCGATGGATTGCTACGACGAGCTGTGGGCAAGGAGGAAGCTGCGAGGTTGATGTTGGAGTTCCACGATGGACTTGTATGTGGTGGTCACTTCGTTGATAAGGTGACGGCTTTCAAGATCTTGGACGCTGGATATCATTGGAAGGGTATTTTCAAGGACTGGTTGGAGTATCACAGAACTTGCGATGTGTGTCAAGCCTTCGCCAAGAAGTCTACTAGCACTCCTCCTTTGAGATCAGTTCCTGTGCTAGGACCGTTTGAGAAGTGGAGAATTGATCATGTGGGCCCTTTAAACAAAACACCTCGTGGCAACAGATATATCATGATTGCAACCGATTATCTAACCAAGTGGGTAGAAGCCAGACCACTTAAAGCCACAAGTAAGAAAGAGGTTGGTCGTTTTTTATGAGAACGGATCATTACTAGATTTGGATGCTCTCTTGAGTTGGTTTCTGATAGGAGTGGTGAATTTGTGAGAAGCATCACAACCGTTATGTTGGAACATTTCTCCATCAAGCCGCGAGTGACAACTTCTTACAAACCGAACGCTAACGGGTTAGTTGAGAAGACCAATCATACCTTGTGTACGATGCTGGCCAAGGATGTTGATATGGAGGATGCAAAGCACAACTGGGATAAGATGTTACATGCAATCTTGTGGGAGTATAGGATTACTACGAAGACTTCAACGAGGTATACTTCTTTTCATCTTGTTTACGGTGTGGAATCGAAGTTACCGATACAATTTGATTTACCTATGTTTCAAACTGTCCATAAGAGATTAAAGAGGTTGATTGGAGCAGCAGTTGAGAAGTCTAGGAGAGAGCAACTACTGGAGTTGGAGGAAGCACGAGTGGTGACAATGGTTCAGATGAAGAAGGCACAAGAACGGCAAAAGAAGTATTACGACAAACGTCTCGGTAAGAGAGAAGTAAAGCCGTTCAAGGAAGGAGATATGGTAATGCTTTTTGCCATTAGGTATAAGAGAGCTACGAAGAAGTTCCTTCCATGTTACTTTGGTCCTTTCATTGTCGAGAAGGTGTGGAGAAATTTTACATACGACTTGAAAGAGCTTGGAGGACGGAGGTTTGACCGGGTGAATCACGACAAGCTCAAGCTATTTCATCAGAAGAAAGTCATCTTTCACTCCGAGAACGGAGTGAAAACTTAGTCCGAGGGTAAATGTAACACCTAGGGGTTGCATAGTAGTAAATATATGGTTAGTTATAACTATGTGTGGTGAGTCTTCTAAATAAGTCCCAAGGCTAGACAACACTCTAAGTTAGTGACAGATAACTAAGAATAGTCACAGTTAGAGTTGGTGGTATTTGAGGACAGAATATTAGAATATTCTAAAGTGTGAGAACTACTATTTTGTTTGGTTGTGCATAAAATGACAAAGATGTGAATATACACTCTTGTCTTATGCGTGACTGAATTTTATTGGTTGTAGAAGCTTAAGGTCAAACAATCAAGAGGGTTGTTGACATTTTTGACTCAATTATAGTGTTAGTATTTTGTCTTATGAGGAGCAATCCGAGATTCCTTTTCAAAGATTCCTTTATACTTCTAGAAGGATCTTGATTATTAGAGCAGAGTCAAAAGAGGAGACATCTACTCTTGACTTAGGACTTTTATCTTTAACTTGGTCTCGGTAAATTGCAGTAAATCAGATTTACAAGTAGTTACTATGATAAATCTGGAGTAGTATAAATAGAGGGGTTGTGGAGTGATCCCTCATCCTCACTTTCTTTGTATTTGAAAGCTGTTTAGGCCATATCTATAAAAGATGTGTTTTTCATATCTATGTCTCGGTGCGAGTTCTCGTTCTGAGTGAGGAAGTGAATGTGAGTATGTTGAGAGTTGGGTTTAGTTGAGACCTCCTAGTTCTATGATGCGCCTCATCAAAGACCATCAGAGGTTTACCTTGGGTGAGAGACAGGACCGGTAACAAGCTTGAGGGTCACAATCCATCCCGTCCATAGTCATGGCTCGTCCCATCCTCCCATCCTCGCATGATCCCAAGCATCTACATATCCATCATCCCAGGTCCACAGCATCCTCCCAAACAATTATATCCATCTTCATCCTCGTTCATGATTGTTGATCTCCTCTTCCAAGTAAACACATAAGAAATCTCCACCCCGGACCTTCACGTCGAGTTCACCACCATATAATGTCGGATATTGCGTGAAGGATGTTCAAGAAAATGGGAGGTTCCTAGCTGTGGAGATGTTATGTGCTGAACAGAGACAAGATAGAGAAAAACAACCACGAAAACGAATGCTGCAATATATACCAACTCCAAATGTATGTACACTGCCGGTTCTTTCTTCCTAAGAACACAAAACTGAGAAACAGACCAAAGCGGTCTGTAATCTGCTTCAAACCCCTTAAAATGAACCCTTGAATCTCAACCTTGACTCAAAATCACCGAAGCGTAGCTCAAAGCAAGAGAAACTTCTCTTTGCTAACAAACAAAGCTGCACCAATATCACACGATTGAAACCCAAGTCCAAACCACATCCATGTACAAGCTCTTAGCCAAAGCTAGCTACCACAAGCTGTATATAGCGAACTAGATCTCTAACGAACTCCAAAAGATGAAAACCGTAACGAAGGAATCGAAAAAGACCTATCTGAGAACTTTCTTTTCGTCAAACGGTCTTCAGATGTCGATAGGGTCTTCTTCCTTGACTCCGTTGGTCCAGAAAACCTTCAGATCCAACTCTCAACAGCTGAGATATCTCCAATTTTTGGTCGCAGATGATCGGATCTTTCAAAACTCCTCCCTGCAACTTAAAATCACACACACCGCTCAAACGGATTGCCTGATCAGATATCCGTCTTTTCTGGTAGGTAGATCTAGTTACCCTGAACTCAACGAGACTCCAAACAAGTCGTTTGGAGTTCTCCTTGCAAAACCGCGCAAGAAATTTGATCGCAGGTTGCAAAAAACTGACGTAAATCGACTCCCTGCGGCTCAAAATTGCTCACCACACCCATACCAACAATCCAATCCACACATGGTCTTCTCCTATGCATAGATGAAGACTCCTTGATCACATAGGCACCAAGAACGAAGAGCTTGGCTCATCGATCGCGAAGATCAAACCAATCTCAAGTCGCAGACGAACGAAAATCTGACGTAAGCATTTCCTTGCGAGCCAATTTCACTCAGAACTCCTAAATTGCCCGATGAAACTTTGTATCGTCTTCAATTTCTTGAAGAACTCGGCGTTCTGATCCCAATGGATCCAAGGACAGCAAGTTTGGACTCCGAAACGATTCGAACGGTCCAACTCTCCTTCACATATTACTGAAGCTCTCCAAATCTCTCACCTGCGTCTCAATTTCTCCCAGAACACAACCCCCGATCCGTCTCTTCACAAATTGTCTTAACCAGTGCGTAGCTTGCACAGATCTGAACCCAACGACGTCTTGCGTGCTTGCATTTGATCTCTAAATTTCTCGAACCGTTCGGATCGTAAGTACAAGCTAACCCCTTAAGCAACCCCCTTACGTCAGTAGCAGTACGTACCAGTTTTTTCCAATAATGAGGAAGTAGGCCCCTTGCATCCTTAGTATAGCGCATGGAGCTGCAAATACTCAATCAGCAAGTAAACTAGGACCCAGCTTGATTTTCTCATCTTCCGAATCACGTAACTTCTCCACTAAGCGTCCAAATGAAGTAGACAAAGTGCCCATGTGAAGCTGACAAGGAGCTCTACCCATCGATGTAATGAAAGTGAAGATCCGAAGTCGTGCCAAAAGCCCGTAAGCTGGAGTCTAGCTTGTTTTACCCATCTTTCGAGTCTCGTAACTTCTCCACTAGGCGTCCAAATGAAGTAGACAAAGTGCCTATGGAGTGCTAACAATGAACTCTATCCACTGATGCGATGAAAGTGGAGATCTGAAATTGTGCCAAAAGTCCATAAGCTAGAGCCTAGCTTGTTTTTCTCATGAGTGTCATTGGAGCAACAAGCATCAAAGTCTGAATTTCAGATAGGAGCCGGTCCACGACGCGACAACGAGCCAAGGGTTTTTTACATGTGGAGGGTCTCATTTTCAACGTAATTGTCCAAGTCATAATGGTGGAATGATGGATGGAGCTTTAACTTCACAAAGCAAGGACAAGGGTGTAGCATGCATTGACGTCTTGGAACCACGAGATGTACGAGAAGGTTTTCAATTTGTAGAGCTGTTGGTTCAAGAGACAAAGAGGATGAGGACACATTTCGACGAGAGAGGATTTGTCGTGATGGAAGAATCTCCAAGTCCAAATACTCGGAGTAGCAAATCTTCTTCAAAGATCAAAGAGCGACGGAAGAAATTGAGATATTGATTTCACAATTTCAATGGAGCAATCAAAATACAATGCGATGGAAGACGTGGGCAAGCTACGAGCAAAAATTACTTGGGGATAGTTGATTGCTCTGAATCCTTCGGTGAGGAAAGAACTCCGTAGCGGTCTAAGCTCCCGACGAGGTCGGAAGAAGAAGGTAAATCCTTCTACTGTCGATGTGAGTGCTTTAGATGTTAGTGAAAGAGAGGTGTGCAACAAGGCATAAAAAATAGAGGCTCGTATCAATGAGAGAGATGTTTCAAATATTCTTGTCGATGGAGGATCAGCAGTAAACGTCATCTCGGAACTACTCATGAGAAAGTTGGATCTAGTACCAACTCGCCCTTCTAGCATCACGGTTGGCATGGCTAACAGACAGCGAGTTAGGCCATTGGGAGTGCTGGAGAGAGTTTGTGTGTCAGTAATGGGAGTGCAAGTAAATATGACATTTCAAATCTTGAAGGACTCAAGTTATGAAATGTTACTCGGAAGACCTTGGCTTCGAGCAGTACATGCAACAAAGGTCATCTACGCATCGGACCGAATCACCATCGGATCAAAGTTCTATTGCTCGGAGATCAAGTTGGGAAGTCAGAATTAGATCAACCCACATTGGACTATTGAGAGTCAGAAGTTGTCGATACTACTTTTGATGTGGGTACCAATTCTTCAGATTCAGAATCTGAAAATACATCGCAGGAGGAGAGAGAAGAACGAAATGTGGGTGTGAATGTAGTGGATCTTTTCTCTTCTCCGGAAGTGCAAAGAGATCGGGACAAAGAACCATTGACTCCTGAGGAGGTGGAGAGAAGAATTGTCACCTTACATTACGGATCGAATGTTACTAAAGAGGAGAAGAGTCGCTCGAAGAGATCTTTCGTAAATATATTCATGTATTTACATATTGTTACAAGGATCTGAGGGAGGTCACACTTGAAGAACACCGTATCGAGTTGAAGAAGGAGGTCAAACTGGTGCGACAGAAGCAACGAAGAGTGAGTCCTCTCATTGCAGATCTGGTGAAAGAAGAGATCGAGAAGCTGCACACTGCTGGATTCATTTACGAGGGTGATTGAAAGAAGAAAAATGATCGAATTGAGGGTGTGTTGATTACAAAAAGCTCAATGCTGTCACAAAGAAATATTATTATCCTCTGCCTTTCATCGACGAGATCTTGGAAAAAGTGGCGAGAAACGAATGGTACAGTTTTGGAGATGGTTACAGCGGATATAATCAGATCAAAATTGCACCGGAACATCAACACCTGATCACTTTCACTACTCCATGGGGTACGTTTGCATTTCGAGTCATGCCATTTGGTCTATGTAATGCTCCGACGACGTTTCAAAAGTTTATGAACAAAGTGTTCGAACCTTTCTTAGGAAAGTTTGTGAGAGATTTCATAGATGACTTTTGTGTTTACGGGAGTAAGGAGAAGCATTTTGAGCACCTTGTGAAGATCTTAGAATGTTTAGATGTAGCAAATGCATCTCGCAATCCAGAGAAATGTATTTTTGGGTGTGAGGAAGGGTTACTCTTGGGTCATATCATATCATAGGACGGCATTGTAGTAGATCCATAGAAGGTGCACAAGATCTTAGAGTTTCCTTTTCCTAGTACTCTCACTAAGCTACGTCAATTTTTAGGTATGGTGGGGTATTATCGAAGATTTATACTCTTGTTTTCACATAAAGCATATGCTCTGACTGTATATCTGAAGAATGGAGTAGATTACGTGTTGATTTTAGGAGATGAAGAAGCTCTAGCCGCATTTGAGAAACTGAAGAAAGCTCTTACTTCAGCTCCAATCTTGGTTAAGCCTGATTGAAATAAACAGTTTATTCCATATACGGATGTTTCAAATATAGCAATAAGATGTACTTTAAGTCAGTATGATGTTGAAGATAGAGATCATCCTATTGCATATGCTAGTCGGCAAATGATCAAGACAGAGAGAAATTGTTCTGTGACAGAGAGAGATAAATCACTACGGACTAGCAGTGATCTATGCTCTGAGAAAATTTTGACATTATCTCATAGGAGGCAAGTTCATTATCGTTACCGATCATAAGGCATTGAAGTACATCTTCAATAAACTTATGATCGAAGGACGATTAGCAAGGTGGAAGCTCTTATTGTCAGAGTACGACTATGAGATCTGTGATCGATCAGAAAAGAAACACGCAAATGCAGATTTGCTATCTAGAGCTTACGATGGCGATGGAGAGGAGCCGATGGATGACACCTTTCCTGACGAAGATTTGATGGTCTTGACGAGCAACTATATTATCCCAAGAATATCAAGAAATTTGGGATTTTATTAGAGAAGGTGTCGTGGATGCGGACGAGAGAGAAGAAGACTTTGGTGAAACGAAGTCAACCCTACACGGTGGTGGAAGGTGTGTTATTCCGAAAAGGAGTTGCTGGAGTCCTGAGAAGAGCTACGAGCAAGGAGGAGTCTCTACAACTCATGGAAGAATTCCATGACGGTCCGATATGTGGAGGACATTTCGCATGCGAGTTGACAACCCATAAGATACTTGATGCATGATATCACTGGAGGAGGATGTTTAGAGATTGCTTGACGTATTGTAAAGCCTGTGATGTTTGTCAAGCTTTCGCTATCAAATCTAGTGTTTCTACTCCTCTTAGGTCTATTCCGATTCTTGGACATTTCGAGAAATGGAGAATAGATTTTGTTGGGCCTTTGAATCGCACTCCTCGCAACAATAAGTATATTGTTGTAGCTACAGATTACCTTACCAAGTGGGTAGAAGCTAGACCTCTTGTAACTATTGGAGAAGTTGAGGTGGGTAGATTTTCTTATGAACGGATCATGATTAGGTTTGGATGTCCCTTGGAGTTAGTTTCTGATAGGGGTCTAGAATTTGTGAGTGGTATGACTACTGCTATGTGGACACACTTCTCCATTTCTCAGAGGGTTACTACTTCATATGAACCTAGTTCAAACGGTTTGGTAGAGAGGACAAACTTTATCTTGTGTCAAATGTTAGCAAAGGATGCTGACATGGAAGGGGCCAAACACAACTGGGACAAGCGTCTTCATGCGATTTTATGAGAGTATCGTCCAATAGTGAAGACGTCCACGAGATATTTGTCTTTCAAGATGGTGTTTGGATTGGATCCAGATTACCAATTCAGTTTGACTTAACCACCTTTAGATCTTGCAAGCTGGATTGAAGAGAAAAGGTGGCCCAACAGTTGAGAAGGAGAGGAGAGAAATCTTGTTGGAGCTAGACGAGAACAGAGACGATGCAGCTCAACGAATTGAGATGACTCTGCTACAACAGAAGAAGAGCTATGACAAGTGCTTGACGAAGAACAAAACGAAGTTACAACCATTTCAAAAGGGTGAGTGGGTGATGTTATGGGATGCTATTAGGCACAAGCGAGTTCAAAAGAAGTTCTTACGTCGATATTTTAGACCTTTCATCATCTCCAAAGTGTGGAGTAATGATACCTATGATCTTCAAGAAAGTAGTGGTACGTTCTTCGATCGAGTGAACCACGACAAGCTGAAGAAGTTTCATCAACGTGATACTTCACTCCGAGGACGGAATGACAATTAAGTCTGGGGATAAATGTCATACCATAAGTATTCTGTTATTTGTGTGTTTGCTTATATAAATTTCATTAGGTATGACTATCTTAAAGGTTACTATAGTTCTAAGATCCAACTCTAGAGTGATCAAAACTAGTCATAACTAGCTGAGATAGTTATAACTAAGTTGAAGAAACTTTTAGAGGTTTCATTATGGCACTATGTGACAAGTGCGGAGCTCTAAATATGCTCCTCAAAAGTATGTCTTTGTTGATCATCGATGATTGGATGTATGGTGAAAAGTCATGTACAAATATCTAAAGATGCTCCTCAAAAGACGTATTAGTTTGTTGTCATCTTCCTACAGGCTAGTATGACAAGTTAACACTTTAGAAAAGCTAAAGTAGGAGAATCTCTACTCTACTTGTTCTACTTTAGTAAGTAGAATAAGTAATGTGTGTGTTATTCTTAAAGTCTTAGTAGTCTTTAGAGGTTTTACTATTTTGGATTGCGTACTTATCATGAGATAACGTAATCAGTGAAAGTTACGACGGTAAGAAGTTGTAGAGTATATAAGGAGGAGTTGAGAGAGTGGAAGACATTTTCTGTCTATAAGTAAAGTGAGCATTGGAGACCTTGGGAGTCCTTGAGTATTATGCGATGTAATGTTGAGAGCGGGATTAGAACTTGTTTGCAAGGATGCTATTAGAGGAACCGATGTGATCATACGGGTCAGAGAGTTGAGTGAAGTGAGCATGTGTATAACTAAATCTTTGTAATTATGGTGCAGTAGTAATTCTAGTCATCTGAGGTATCTCTATGGTGAGAGAAAGGTCAGCTTACAGACCGAAACATAAGTTTGAGACGTGGGATCGAGATATGGTTCGGCGCAGATAAATCGTGGTTCGGATGCTGTCGTGGTGAGAGTTTTCCTAGGAAGGATAGAACCTTCTAGTTGTGATATGATCGTGAAGACTGTGATACAACTACTCAAGGAAGCATTGGGCTTCTAGCTGTGGTTGCTTACTACAGAGGTAAGCTTCAGATCATAAAGGGCACTATAAACACTCACACAGGTCGATTTGATCCTCTAGTATGTTCAGTAAAAAGAAATCAGGTTGAACTAGCAATAATACGGTAAGACGGTGAAAATTAACAGTCAAGAATCAGAAACATATGATGGCTTAGTCCTCAAAAACTTCTCCTACATGTAAATGAGGTCCTACTGAACACACATTCGAAGTTTCAGCCTGAGATCAATTTGAGCACCGAGATATGGACAGAAACGTTCTGAGCAAAGAAATTATGACAATTTCTGATACCCAGACATCTATTTTGACCTAGAACAAGAGAATTGACTTGATAACTTTCGATGATTCTTACAGGATTTGGAGTCTACAGCATGCTGAACATCCTTGTGAAATGATTCACATCACGACATCCACCCCCTCTAAACCTGCACATCTTCCGACATGTGCCAACCTCTTCATCTTTCTGTCTGCTCTTCATCATCGTCACTCTCCTCCGTCTCAACCTCTTCAGTTGCCGGAGCGTCCTTGTAACACACAAGAAAATCAAAAGATGCTCAAAAGTAGTAATTTAAGGATCGAACCCACAGAGATGCAAGTAAAGATCATCCAAAAGTAGTAAACATGTGACAAAGGTGATTCTTTATGGTTGTCTTTTATTCTCACGAGCAGAAATCAGTCTCGGTAGAGATCAAACTCAGGTCTATCCAACAAGACAGGTTGATAATCCTGACAAATAACATAACAAGTACTAAACAGGTCAGGGACCTCAAGAAAAAGATAAACAACAGAAATACAGAGCCATAGATGAAAATGTCACAACGAAGAAGTACTGCTGAAGTGCTACTAAGTAGCCTCTAACACCATAAACACTAAGTATCTTCACACTAAGTTATCTCTACTACTACTGCTCTTGAAAAACTTTGACGAAGAAGACTCTTCTTTCGCCGAAGTACAAGGTTCAACTTCTTCCAAAAGTGTCTTCACTAAAGAACAACTTCCTCCAAAGTCAACTTCGTCTAAAAACTTCTTCGTAGTAAACTAACCTCGTAGGTGCTGATCTATTCTTAGACTTCGCTGTAAACTTCATACTCTGATTTCAAGTGTCAAACAGCAAAGCCTTCGGCACCCAGACTAATTCCTACCACAACAAACTATGATACTTCGTAGATAAATCCGCGAAGTTGACAAACACACAATGGCTCTGTAAACTCAGGAAATAGAAAATTCAAATAACAAACATATAGAGGTCCCGAGCACAAACAACACAACGCTTTATATACAGAATTCCTCGAAGATGGCGGATCTTTTTCCTAAGAAGTCGGATGTACATCGATACTCAGAACGACATCAGGTACCACACCGGATCCTAGCTATCTCGCTAATCGAGAATTCAACAGTCGCTCTAACCTCTTGGAGTTCTCTAACTATTCTTTGTCCTAACCTAGCTACTCGGTTCTTCGCCGAAGAATCCTCTATATCTGCTGCTCCTTACTCGTGTCTAATCTCCTAAAGAATCTTCAGCTCCGAAGTATCTAAGTCGGTGGCGAAGTAGTTCTTCAACGTCGATTCTACTCTGCTCCGAAGTTGTGCAGTCTGCTCCTTGCCTGAAACGCATCGCCTCTTCAGATCTTCAATCTCCTTGGTCATCTCTGCGACGATGTCCTCGTTCTGATTCCTCTGCAGACGCATCTCATCTAACTCCTTCTTCGCAAGTGAAAGAACCTTCTCGTGCTCCTTTCCTTGCTCCAACTTCTGTTGAAGTACCTCGTCGCACACCGAAGTCAGGTTTTTGACTTCTTCGATCTTCGTCACAATCTCCTCTTCGCTTCGAGAATTGCTACTCGTAGGTTCTCCTTCTCATGTAACCAGTTCCCTCAGCCGAAGTGCATCGTCTGAACTAACTCCGCCAAGTTCAACTGTCGTCCACAACTTCCTCGTAAGTTCTCCTATTACTCTCTAAGGCAAAGAGTAACAGTACAACAACTTCTTGCAGATACTTCGCCGAAGAGCTGAGTTGTTGGACCTCTTCGATTGTCGAAGAAGTAACCTTCGCTGCATCATCCTCCTCCTTCTTCTCTTGTGGGGTACCATCTTCTTCAGCTTCGACCTCTGTAGCTTCTTCGTCCTCGGTGCAGATCGTCCTCGTACACTTCATCTTCTTCCTGGACTTCTGCGTAGACCTCGGTGTATCCTCCAAGATCTTCCTTCTTCCACTACGTCTGACTGGTGCGGTGTCGTGTCGTGGACCGGCTCCTACATGAAAATCAAATTTTGACAGTTATCGCTCCAAAGACATTGAAGGGTAAAACAAGCTAGGCCTCAGCTTACGGACTTTTGAGACAACTTTGGATCTTCATTTTCATTACATCGATGGGTAGAGCTCGTTGTTAGCTTTCCATGGGCACTTCGTCTACTTCATTTTGACGTCTAGTGGAGACAACTTACGAGACTCGGAAGAAGAGAAAATCAAGCTAGACCTTAGTTTATTTTTGCTGACTGGGTATTTGTGGCTCCAGGCGCTATACTAACGATGCAAGGGGTCTGCTTCCTCATTATTGGAGAAAACCGATACGTACTGTGACTGACATAAGGGGGCTACTTAAGGGGCTAGCTTGCACCTACGATCTGTAAGCGGACGGTTCGAGAGATTTGGAGATCCAATGCAAGCACGCAAGACGTCATTGGGTTCAGATCTGTGCAGGCTATGCGTTGGTTAGACGATTCTTGAAGAGACGGATCGGGGGATGTCTTCTGGGAGAAATTGAGACGCAGGAGAGAGATTTGAGGAGCTTCAGTGATCTGTGAAGGGGAGTTGGACCGTTCGGGCCAATTCGGAGTCCAAACTTGCTGTCCTTGGATCCAACGGGATCAGAACAACGAGTTCTTCAGGAAATTGAAGATGATACCAAGTTTCATCGGGCGGTTTTGGAGTTCTGAGTGAAATTGGCTCGCAAGGAAGCGCTTGCGTCAGATTTTTCATTGTCTGCGATCTGAAATTGAGTTGATCTTCGCGATCGGGGAGCCAAGCTCTTTGTTCTTGGTGCCTATGCGATCAGGGAGTCCTCATCTACGCATAGGAGAAGACCATGTGTGGATTAGATTGTTGGTTTGGGTGTGGTGAGCAATTTTGAGCTGCAGGAGTCGATTTACGTCAATTTTTTACAACCTGCGGCCAAATTTCTTGCGCGGTTTTGCAAGGGGAACTCCAAACGACTTGTTTGGAGTCTCGTTGGGTTCAGGGTAGCTATATCTACCTACCAGAGAAGACGGATATCAGATCAGACGATCCGTTTGAGCGGCGTGTGTGGTTTTAAGCCGCAGGGAGGAGTTTTGGAGGATCATCTGCGAGCGAAAATCAGAGATATCTCGGCGGTTGAGAGTCGGATCTGAAGGTTTTCTGGGCCAACGGAGTCAAGGAAGAAGACCCTATCGACATCTGAAGACCGTTTGACGAAAGGAGAAAGTTCTCAGATAGATCTTTTTTGGTTCCTTCGCTATGGTTTTCATCCTTTGGAGTTCGTTAGAGATCTAGTTGGTCGTATACAACTTGTGGTAGCTAGCTTTGGCTAAGAGCTTGTACATGGATGTGGTTTGGACTTGGGTTTCAATCGTGTGATACTGATGCAGCTCTGTTTGTTAGCAAAGAGAAGTTTCTCTTGCTTTGAGCTACGCTTCGGTGGTTTTGGGTCAGGGTTGAGATTCAGTGGTTCGTTTTAGGAGCTTTGAAGCAGATTATAGACCGCTCTGGTCTGTTTTTCAATTTTGTGTTCTTAGGAAGAAAGAACCGGCAGTGTACATACATTTGGAGTTGGTATATATTACAGCATTCGTTTTTGCAGTTGTTTTTCTATGTCTTGTCTTTGTTCAACACAGTACATCTCCACAGCCAGGAACCTTGCATTTTCCTGGACATCCTTCACGCAATATCCGACACTACAACGATGGTGAACTCGACATGAAGCTCCGGGGTGGAGATTTCTGTGTTAGAACTTGGAAGAGAAGATCAACAATCATGAACGAGGATGAGGATGGATATGGTTGTTCGAGAGGACGCTGCGGACCTGGGATGATGGATATATAGATGCGTTGAGAGGAGGAGGATGGGAGGATGGAAGGATGGGACGAGCCATGACTATGGACGAGATGGACGGATCAGAGGGGATACCAGGGGTGCAATTGGATGCAGCAACTACATGTTTGTTTCAAGCTTTTAACTTGTTTTTGCGACAAGAGCAACAGAACCAACAAAAGGAAGCTTTGGGGAGGAAGGCGCTTCGAAGGGTGATCGACAAGCTCGGTCTATTTGATGGAGGAGACATCTCAAAGTACTTGAGATGTTACAAGACGGAGATGGATTTAGATCAAGTATCGGAGAATGAGATGATCGAGACATTCGAACTCGCTGCGGTGCCTGAGATAAGGGAGCATGTGAAGGGTCTAACAAAGCATTTTGGAAGGAACTGGGATACATTTTCACATGTGCTGATGGAGAAATATTTCTTGGAAACCTCAAATCGAGTAACCAAGAAATCGTTTTTGGGATGGGTCAACCGACCTAGCAAGGGTTTATAGCTTACAGAGCTGTTAAAGGAGTTCGAGAGACCATTCTCTCAACTACCTCGGGTAGACAAGCTAACCTTGGAGACGTACAAGACAAAGTTGTTTCTTCAAGCTATAGATGAACCATGGCAAGAGCGGTTGGAATTACTTCTGGAGGATGGATTAGAAGAAGAAGGGTTGACAAGGAATTGGGAGGTTGTGCATGAAGCAGTTGAGCTTCTTGTCAGGAGACATACAAGAGAAAGGGTTACAAGGTCGACACTGTATCGCTGAGTACCACACCAGTTTGGGTAGTATCTGAAGTTCGACCTCCAATTGCGGTTGTAGAGGAGAAAGATCCAACCATCAAGATGCGAGATCTACAAGCTAAGGTTACTAGGTTGGAGGATAAGGGATCTTCGACCAAGACGGTATCGTGTCGGATATTTTGTGCGTGAAGGATGTCCAGGAAAACGCGAGGTTCCTGGCTGTGGAGATGCTGTGTGCCAAACAGAGACAAGATAGAGAAGAACAACCACGAAAAAGGAATGCTGCGATATATACCACTCTGAAAGTATGTACACTGTCGATTCTTTCTCCAAACAGCACAAAACTGAGGAAAAGACCAGAGCGGTCTGTAACCTACTTCAGAAGCCCTAAAACAAACCCCTGAAACGTAACCCTAGTCTGAAATCGCCAAAACGTAGCTCAAAGCAAGAGGAACTTCTCTTTGCTAACAACCAGAGCCACAACAGTATCATGCGATCCAAACCCAAGTCCAAACCACATCCACACACTAGCTCTTGGCTAAAGCTAGCTACCACAAGCTATACACAACCAACTAAGTCCTTAACGAACTCAAAAGGACGAAACCTGTAGCGAAGGAACCGAAAAAGACCTATCTGGGAACTTTCTCCTTTCGCCAAACGATCTTCAAATGTTGATAGGGTCTCCTTCCCTGACTCCGTTGGCCCAAGAAACCTTCAGATCCGGCTCCCGATAGTTGAGATATCGCTAATTTTCGGTCGCAGGTGACCGAACTTTCAAAAACTCCTCCCTGCGGCTTAAAACCGCTCACACCGCACAAACGGATCGTCTAAACTGATATCCGTCTTCGCTGGTAGGTAGATCTGACTACTCTGAACCCAACAAGACTCCAAACAAGCCGTTTGGAGTTCCCCTTGCAAAACTACTCGAGAAATTTGGTCGCAGGCTACAAAAAACTGACGTAAATCGGCTCCCTGCGGCTCAAATTTGCTCACCACACCCAAACCAACAATCCAATTCACTTACAGTCTTCTCCTATGCGTACATGAGGTTTCCCTGATCGCGTAGGCACCAAGAACGAAGAGCTTGGCTCACCGATCGCGAAGAACAATCCAATCTCAGGTCGCAGGCGATGAAAACCTGACGCAAGCGCTTCCCTGCGAGCCAATTTCTCTCACAACTCTCAAACCGCCCGATAAAACTTTGTATCGTCTTCAATTTCCTGAAGAACTCGTTGTTCTGATCCCGATGGATCCAAGGACAGCAAGTTTGGACTCAGGAACGGCCCGAACGGTCCAACTCTCCTTCACAGGTAACTGAAAATCCCAATTCTGCTCCCTGCGCCTCAATTTCTCCCAGAACACAACCCCCGATCCGTCTCTTCAAGAACCGTCTTAACCTGTGCGTAGCCTGCACAGATCTGAACCCGATGACACCTTGCGCGCGTGTATTGGACTTCCCAATTCTTCAAAAGATCCACCGACAGGTCACAGGAACAAGCAAGTCCCTTAAGCAGCCCCCTTGCAACAGTCTGTACGTACGAAGTTCAACCCTCAATAATAAGAAGCAGGCCCCTTGCGTGTTTGATATAACGCCTGAAGCCCTAAATACCCAGTCAGCAAGTAACTAGGGGCCTAGCTTGATTTTACCTTTTTCTGAATCGCATAACTTCTTCTCTGGATGTCCAAACGAAATAAACAAGATGCCCATGGAAAGCTGACAACGAGCTCTATCCATCTATGCGATAAAAGTAAAGATCCGAAGTTGCGCCAAAAGCTCGTAAGCTGGGGCCTAGCTTGTTTTCTCCATCTTTCGAGTCTTGTAACTTTTCCACTAGGCGTCCAAACGAAGTAGATGAAGTGCCTATGGAAAGCTGACAAGGAGCTCTATCCACTGGTGCGATAAAAACGAAGATCCGAAGTGGTGCCAAAAACCCGTAAGCTGGGGCCTAGCTTATTTTCTCCATCTTTCGAGTCCTGTAACTTCTCTACTAGGCGCCCAAACGAAGTAGATGAAGTGCCTATGGAAAGCTGACAAGGAGCTCTATCCACTGGTGCGATAAAAACGAAGATCCGAAGTGGTGCCAAAAACCCGTAAGCTGGGGCCTAGCTTATTTTCTCCATCTTTCGAGTCCTGTAACTTCTCTACTAGGCGCCCAAGCGAAGTAGACAAGATGCCTATGGAATGCTGGCAAGGAGCTCTACCCATCTATGCGATGAAAATTGAGATCTGAGATTGTGCCAAAATCCGTAAGCTGGGGCCTAGCTTGTCTTCTCATGAGTGTCTTTGGAGCGACAAGCATCGAAGTTTGAATTTCAAGTAGGAGCCGGTCCACGACACGACAACGGTGCTTGTAACCAAACCAGCTTGCGTACATCAGTGCATGTGGTGTGATGATACTGATCATCAACGGGACGATTGCATCGACTTTGCAGAGTCTTTGCAACGGGAGGTTATTTCTTGGGAGGATAAAAATGTTGCATTCAGAGGTACGGGTACGCTCTTTCAAGCCAACGTTGGTAAAGGGGGATGAAGAAGTTGTGGATGATTATCTTACGGCACATGCAGTTGTAGCTATTGAAACTACAAGTTATGGTGCTAGGATGGAGGAGATTGAGCATGATCTCCATATGGATGATTTGAGTGAGCACATGGATCCAAGCGAGCTCAAGTTGGATACTGCATCCACGATGCAGAGCGAGAAGAAGGAACAAGAAGAGACTTCTTCAAGGAAGCAAGCTGGGGAGGATAAGGTTCAACAAGAGATTATCCTTCCTAAACTGACAATGGAGGACGATCCTTCACAACCGCAGGAGATGGTTGAGGTGTAGATAACGGATATGGGTGATCTGGTTGCATGCAAACAACAACCAGATATTGGGGTTGGGGTTATGATGATGGATGTGAAGAGAGGTTGGGAAGGACGCTTTCGAGATGCTAAGGTTAGATTCATTTCACGGGAGGTCTTGGGTGTGATTACAATGGAAGTCCATGATGCATACACTGACATCATCGAGGACGAGCGGCCTGCTGAGGATGAAGGAGAGTGGACAGATGCTCTCAAGACTACGGATATATGATGATGGGTAAGGATGGCTTACAGGGGAGAAGCCATTGCTGAATCTGATTAGGGTTGGGAGGATGATGCTTGGGGGTTGTAAAAGTTTTCAGAAGAAGGTTGAAAGGATGATGCTAAAGAGGTTGTAAAGGTTTTCAGAAGAAGAGATCAAGGAGGGTGATGGTTGAGGAGGATATCACTGTACATCGAGATAATGATGGTTGCGTTTGAGGATTTTGGTTGCGCAATGTGGCTCCTTTTTTCAGAAAACAAAAAAGAAGAGATGGATATGTACGATGACATGTACATCCTTGAGGTTGAAGGTTAGAGGTACAGTCAAGATATATGGTGATGATTGGGATGATCGGTGATATGTCTATTACGACACTTGGATCACAAACCTCTACGGTGAGATTCTACAAGACGGATGGAAGACATTTCTATGATATGATGGATTATTCCTTCTATGTCTTCGCATATTGAAAGATGTGTAGATCTAGAGGGGGTGATTGGATGGGAGGTTGAAAAGAAGTCGCATGCAGCTGAGACATGACTTACTCATGTTCAAGCAAAGTCCGATTTATGTGGGACAAGGAAAACTTAGGACTAAGTTGCTCAAAGAGTGTCATGATGGGCCCTTATCAGACTATAAAGGAGAAAATTCTACTTTAGCAATAATAGCTAAAGAGTTTTATTGACCCCACATGAAAGACATGAAAACATGCGTAACCTGTCAAGCGAATACAGTTTCTTATGAGAAGAAACAAGGGTTGCTTCATCCTTTGCCGGCTCCAGCCAGACTTTGGGAAAGCATCAGCATGGACTTCATTACGTCTCTGCCTGACTCAACGGATATAATGTAATCTTTGTGATAGTTGACCGGTTTAGCAAACTAACGAAATTTACCCCGACCTTGGATACCGCAACAGCGTTCACGACTTCTTGGTTGTTCTTAGGTACTTGGTGGCGCTCACATGGATTACCCCGGAGTATTATTTCAGACCGAGATTCTAAATTCATAAGTGCTTTTTGAAATACTTGTTCCAGAAATTGGAGACTAAGTTAAAATTTAGTATCACTTTTCATCCTGAAACGGATGGACAAACGGAACGAGTTAATCGGTTCTGAATCAATAGTTGAGGAATGATGTGAGCATGGACCAAAGTGATTGGACGGAGTGACTCAATCTTGCTGAGTATTGCTACAACTCCACGAAGTATTCAACAACCGGCGAATCGTCTTTCTTGTTGACTTAAGGACGCGAGCCAGAAGGGTCTCTTGACTTGACTCTTGTAAGGAGTTCTACATCGACACGAGCAAGAACACGGCAAACATCAGCTGAAGAGTTGGTGGTAGAAATGCATCGGCGCGAGGAACAAGTGAAAAAGAACCTCGAGAAGACACAGCAACGTTACACGAAGTACGAAGAACTTCATCCTTCCGGAAGAAATATCGGCAAAGTTCTCATCAAAGTTCACGAGACCCTTTGTCATTGTCAGGAATCCACGCAACTTGGGTGCTAGAGGAAGATCTAGAACATGCAAATGAAATATTAGACCTCTTCAACGGACGACAAGGACAACAAGGACATTAGCGAGATGAAGACATCTTCTTCCAGCGAGGAGTGAAACGAACGACGAACCATACGAGTAGCAACTTGAGGTGATTTGGACCGATGGACTTTGTAGCTTTGATTTGTATTTTGTAGAAATAAAAGATTTGTTTCTTGGAAGTTGTCTAAGTGTATTGGTAGTGCATGGCTATGGCTAGTTCTAATCAAATGCTTAGGATGTTGTCAAGAGGAGGAACGAAGTGCACTCAAATGAAACGAGCTGGTTTGGATAAGCATCTAAATCAAGACTAAGTCTTGAAGTCAAGACTTAGGTTTACCTTAGCGTTGGCAAAGCAAGTATGGATTGTTATACTTGTCTTGGGACAAGTGTTCTAGCGACGACTTAAGACTAAGTCAAGAAGAGAATTGCGGGTTACCTACCATAACGCAATTATGACGTCAAGGGTTGGCTATCAATTTTGAACTTGGCGTTAACTTAAAGATCATTGTTGATGAAGGCATCAATCTCCAAAATGAAGGTGAATGTTACGACTCTCAGTCTCTAGACCAGACGCAGACACGAACAACAGAACCTTAGTGGACTTGCGCTAGGTTGTGAATGCTGCGAGTAGGACTTAACGGCTTGGCCGAGAAATCATCTTAGTGATTCTCTAAGCCAAGGTTGGAACATTGAGTTAGGACATAGAGGCCTATCCCAAGATGATCCCAGACAAACGTTGACCTAAGGGAGCAAGCCTGGAAACGGACGGAAACATAGGTTTGAGACATGGATCCAAGATGCGGGTTCGGTGCAGACAGAATGTGGTTCGGACGCTGGGCCGAACTATAGGGTCCAAGTTTGGCGCTAGACCACGATTCCTCAGAAAAATCCCAAGTGTTGGAGCTCCAGCGACGTATTGGGTCATGGACGGAGCTCCACGTAAGATCTCGAGGTGAGTAAGATATTATTGGAAAGGTCTTGACGAGAGCTTTTCAACGATATGCAAAACTTCTCGAACTGACCTCTGAGTTGAGAATTATGGCCGATCTCGTGATTGGATTGTTGTATAATTTTCATGGACCAAAGAGTAAGGCGGGGCCGCCGATCTCTAGAAGTATATATGAAGGGGGCTCGATGCTTGGGTGGGCTAGGATGAGTCACCCGACCTCAGAGTTTGGCGGACGGACTCTAGGGGCATGAGGTGATGACTAAATCAGTACCAAGGCGCATTCCGGTCCAGACTTGGACGTCTGGACTTAGGAGCGACCCAAGGGTCGGGACAAGACTAAGGAATGAGACGGCGGGTTGGACCACCGTTCGGGAGCTTGGACCTAGACGGACATCACGGGCAGTTGGGCCGTTAGGTGTGCTGGAGGTACCGTTTAGGACCTTGGACTTTATAAAAAGTCCGTCCTAAGTCATGTTGTGACTTGCTCATGTTTCAAGACTGACCTAGCTGAGTCTAGGTTGAGACTTAAGGAGTGTTGAGTTTGAGAGTTAGGGAGACGGTCCGGCTCCGGTCCAGACCAAATGGAGTTAGGATAAGTAGTGCATGAACGCTAACGTGTGACTGTGGTTTGCAGATTAGCGTTGTGAGTTTTGTGACCTACTGAGTAAGAGCTTCCGCTGGTTTAACAAGACGATAGTTGCGTAAAATGTTGATATAAAAATGAAAAAAATAAATATTTTTTTCTCTATATACTTTAGATTTCTTGTTTAATTACAAACCACCATAACTTTGTTTAATACTTCTCAAGGGATGTTGAATAATTAATTGTGAAGTTAATCACATCTTTGTAAAGCTCTAGGAGAGTGTTGATTTAAATCCTTATTTAACAGATTCGGTTCTTAAATCCAAATCTATAGTAGTGCTTATAGGGAAATACTATTAGCAAAAGTATATTTGGATAACAATTAAAGTTCTTTGTTCATAAAGTATATATTGAAGTCCTCATGTTTAATATGCATACAAGATGAACTTTTGGGAACTTTTGCTGCTTGATGTGATAGAGAAAAAAATCAATATATTTAATAAATGTTAACTGTTAGTCCAAACCTGGAAACCTGAAAAGACCGAGATATAAACCATAGGCACGAGAAGACTGCTATTTATACATGAATTTACTGTAACTTGAATTTAATATCTAATCTTTCCTGCAAGAAGAGTTAGATAATAAATTAAACTCTTGTATAGCCTCTTCAATCGAATGATAGAAGAGTAATTATATGGAAGGTGCGCTTAATGTTTACAAGGTATATATAATGTATAAATAGTCCAGAAACCAATAGTTATTTATACATTAATTTACTGTAACTTGAATTTAATATCTAATCTTTCCTGCGGGAAGAGTTAAGTAATAAATTAAACTCTTGTATATTACCTCTTCAATGGAATGATAGAAGAGTAATTATATGGAAGGTACGCTTAATGTTACAAGGTATATATAAAGGCACTTGAGTTTTAAATCAAAAGTACTCTCTACGCTAAAACGACAACTAAGTCTCACTTTCTTTCCCGGGCTTTCTGTCATTTGAGCAAAATCAGTTATTAGCTATAGCTAAATACTAGATATTACTTATTATCTTCAGATATACCTCGGATAATTGAAAAATTTCAGGAATAGACTTGATCGGCCCCTGCGCTATTGTCATTTTTTTATCTATACCCTTGGTGATAACGCTTGCTTGATCAGGTTTTTACTGTTTGCGTCATCAACAGAAGTAGGGGAAAAAGGCTTAGCTTGCAAGCGCAAAGGTAAACATGGACCACGAGGTAGAATGCGAGGTATTCACTATGTCAGTTCCATCATAACACACGTGAAATTGTTCCAATCATAAAACAGATATCACTGGGGAAGAAATGAACGAATTGTACAGTGTATAAACTGAAGCAAATGAATTCATCTCTGTCTCAATGAGTTACAATTACCACCCTAAACAAACAATTCAAATTTCTTTCTCTACTTTGTTTACTACCATTCTTCTATACTTTTCGCTGGTTTTCAAATTCCTATGTAGACTTTTCACTTGTGACTGAAACTTACAATGCCCGAATTGAGTTGTCACTACGGTACTGTGATGCGGTCCAGCAGCTGCCGTTACGTTTTCTCATAAGGTAGGAGCTTCGTGCGTAAGGAGAGAGATCCAATACTAATCCTAGTTGTACATTGATGTCACATTTATTTTTCAACCTTCTTGCTTTATGGTGTTCAACGATGCACGATATATACAGCACACTTCTCCTTCGGTGTTGCAGCTACCTGATCGAGTATCACCCAGCAGGTACGTAAGTCCCGTGAAAACCAAACGGTACTCGCTGAGGTAAGAGAATTCGCGCCACCGGTTCTTCAGTGAATCTCTGAGCGTCAACGATGATTGCCTGGTCCACATGAGAATGACTGTTAATGTCAAGCTGGAAGTTTCGTCATGCCTTTCTGGCCAAGCTGTAAAATGACACCCATGTAGCTTAGGCATGTACTTCCAGCTCCCTAGAGGGGAGAGAGTTTCCACTCACAGGAACAGAATAATGCATGTTTTAAGAAGCCATAGGTGTTGAGGTTATTTCCGGAGTACACCGTGCTATAAAGGTGAACCATCAAATCCTCAGCAACCTTCACCCTCCCCACACGTACTGCATACTTCCCATTTCTGTGACCAGACCATTTCTGTGACATGGTCTGTTCCGTGCTCTAACTGTGACAAATAAGAATAAACAGCTTACCTCAGACTGGTCTGTGTTTTCGTCATACACGTACAGTAAAATCCAACCATCATCTTCCTCTGTACTTCCAGGCCTTGCCACAAACACGGGCTCGCCTCCATAACGATTTGGACCGAGCTCGTGAAACTCGGTCTTCACTGTACCCTACTAACACGCAAGAGAATTTGTAACTGAATGATGAGTTCAAACACAAGCCAAGGCTCCGAAAACGAAGGAGGCGAGAGGCAACTGTTTCGGTCCCTTTGATAGACAGGAAGGAAATTAGAACTTTCAAGTGTAGACAGGTGACAGTATAGACAGTGTAGATGCGAAGAGGTTCCATGGAGAGGAATCAGTGAATTATCGACATTCGAGGAATACCCAGGCGTGCCGACTGAGTGAAGTATTTGTCGATGATCAGAATAACTTGCACCTACACACTTTTATGGCATTAATCACGGCACTGAAACCTTGAATACAGTCCGGTTGGATTCATGGCATCTTAAACGAGTGTGTTTGGCATACCTTTCCACTTTCTGTGTTCGAGAAGTCAACTTTACTGATACACCCGGGAAACGGCAAACCTGCAGAGACATAAGGGGTTCGGAAATCAGCGGAGCAGAAAGTTGCAGTTAGTGGATGGGTTCGTCTTGACTCATCACTGGATGATGATAGGACATAAGATTAGCTGATCATCTATAGTTCAGTTTGCCAAGTTCATCCACCAGACCTGTTCTCCGAGCTCGATCAAGGTCGACGCATGCGGTATATCCATATTTATACTTCCTCCCAACATAAGAGTCGTTGATTCGTGGAAACTCCATCGCTCCGTAGTTTTCTTTGTCATCAATGTCCCGCTCCATTACGGTCCCTATAAGCGCACGGAAGGAACTCAGTTAACATGTTGTGGAACTAGTACGAAGTTGACAACCCAACCTGCTGACTTTATCAGGACATACGGGAAGGGAGCAGCGTTTTACCAAGATATACCATCAAACAATCTCTCATTACTGCTTCAGTTGTCCCTGAAGATGCTCCTAACTGACTGCTAATGCGGATTACTAGAAGGATGGGGAAAATCCTGCCCAAATTCTAAAGACACTCCCTACAGGAGAATATGAGTCCTTCCGTTCGTTTTAATATTTCTTTCTGTTAAAGTTGATCTGCACTAACGTCTGTTTCTTATATAAATAAGTTGGAAAGTATTAGGTCCGAGAGTAGAAAAGCAGAAATAGAGTGCAATTTGCAGCAATGCCACCGAAGCAGGTAAGTTAGGTTCGGCAGTACCTGTTTCCAGGTCAAAGCGCCACTCATGAATGTACGTCAAGAGAGCACCATCAACCAGGGGGTCATAACCCTCTTGATCAGAGACACCCGGAGTTATTCCTCTCCTATACCAGTTCTCTCGATCCAACTTCATGTCAAGGTTCAGGTACGAGCATTTGCTCCTCACACCATGGAGCACTACCTGCACAGACGGGGCAACATCATCCGAATCTCTGAGAGTATTTTGTATAAAAAAAGTACAGTGAATCACAAGCTTCGAGCTTTCTCCATCAATCGCAAAGGCTATCGCTTCCCCAGTACTTGAGAACGACGTGGGAGAACAGAACGGAAAGAGTATACTGAGGTTGAAACATGGAATATCCATCTGGTGGCAACACAAGCCGTAGCAACACAAGAGGTCGGCTTCATGCAAGACATTAACCTCGTTCCCATTGTCGTAGGCGTTGAAGATGTGAAATACAGCGTTCGTTTCCACTTGAAACCAGCGAACAGAGCTTGTATCTCCAAAGCGAGGCAGGATACCAAACCTGGTGTAGCTGGTGGGGTCGAACCGGATTACACTGGAACAGGAACGAAAGGTTCAACGCTGAAACACTTTATGAACTCGAAACACACCTTTTTCTCCATATCATCTGGCTGAGATTGTCAGCATTTAATAACACAAACCAGATCCGTACAGTTTTCAGAGACGGTAAAGGGAAGAAAGAAATAGGGCAACTGAGTCCAGTTTACTTACGGCTTTCCACTGGTAAAATGTGCGATGTCAATAAGGATGGGGAAGTCCATCACGACAGTATATCTGCAAGAATTGGATTCAGAGGCACACTCCTTTTACACACAGCCTCAACATGACCAACATCCTCAAGACCATCATGTCCTCAGCAGAGTATCCGAACTCTATTTGGAGGTGTGATGACCCATGGATCTCCGAGCAGCTCAAAAGAACCATAGGTATCTTTGTTTAACACAAAAAGAAGCCAGACTTAGCAAACCACACCTTTCAGCTCAAAAACTGGAATGCTATAACCGGGGTAAAATTTATAACATTTGCACCTTTTTACTCAGGGATTCAAACACGCGATATCCTCAGGCTTGTGCTGAACAGTCGAGAAGGGAACCTGACCACTTTGGGAGCAAGTACCTTTCCGTAATTGCAATGTCGTGGTTCAAACCTGGCCGCTCAAAGCCCACATCGACCGTGTGTACCAGAGTTTGGCCATCACCTGCAGAGTGCAAGAAATGAGGACAGCTGCGTCTTAAAATGATAAACACGAAATACAGATTTTCAACCAAACTTGCTCATAAGTCATTGGTATTAGAAGGAAATGTTGATACCTGAAACGACACCCACTGTATTGTAGGGTTTCTTCATCGCGGAGAGTCCTTGGAATATTAACTCATGAGTTATCGGATCGACCTGCCGATCACCAGATTAGCATTAGAGCTCCACACAATCTTCAGATATAAACCCTCCATTGCTTCTCCTACATTCTTACATTCAAGCGATGAACTTCTTGTGCTAGGGGGTATATATACTGTTGTGTAATGCAAATGATATTTCTAGTGGATACATTCTCCATCAAAGATGTTTATATTGTGCGAGTTTGGCTTGAATTTCTTTTACCAGTTTCTTGAAGATATCTGAATCATTGCTCTGACCATCATGTAAGTACTTATCAAAAAGAAATTCACGATGAGGAAATAGTCCGTTAGTTGAACTTGAAGTACCTTAGGATGTGCCGTGATATTATCCAAGGGCCAGGCTCCCTTGCAGTTAAACTCGCCCATCGTAGTGAGGTCTGATAGGTTGATTTCGTATGGTAGATTTTGCTCGGAAGCTGCGAAGACTCGCCCTCCATGGCACCAAATGGAAGTATTGCATGTGGGCTTCGAGTGGAACCCGAAGCGGAGCTGCCGATCACAAGCACAAGTATCACGCATTAGACCTCAATGTCATTGTCACGAACTCAGACTCCTGTATTTAGCCATAATAACCGTACCATATTATCCATATACGAACAAACCGACTCTTCGTAGCTAGGATTCTGTCATGGCGAGAGTTGTATGTTCATCAGGTCATCACTACAGCGACAGATTACACTGCTAACAAACCGCAGAATATGCGTCCATGTGCCCCGGAGTATCCTGTGAGTAGTGAGGCACAAGTTCGACACGTAATTCATCAAAGCAATCAAACGTAGAAAGCAAACCAAAGGTACGCGTGGTAGACGTTGAGGTCACTCACTTGGTTCAGAAGAACATTGATGACGAGTGGGACAGGCGCGCCCTCCACTGTTGACAAGATGATTGGCTTTCCCTTCTCCTTCTCTATCACGTACCCTTTTGTTTCAACATACTTATTTCTGTAGAACACCTGATGCTCGTCTCCGTGCTTTTCGAAATAAACAGCATGCAGCATCCCGTCCCCTTCAAACCAGTGGTGCTTCGTAATACCTAGTTTCGACTTATAAAACTTCCCTCCAAACAGCGGATTCGGCCCTGCACACACAATTCTTCAGTCTGAGGCCGATGCTTTCAAAAGGGAAAAGTCTGACGGGACACGAGACGAAATGCCGAGAAATTAAAGAACCCCTCGGAGCATCTTGTAGACTCAGCACCCTTCATAGCATTGAGAATGTTTTGATCGTGAATCTTTTGAATATCAGAAGCATCCTGTCAGGTAGAAAACGAATTTCTGAAGCGAAAAAATGAACCGGCAAGAAACGGGAGAGTTAAACGAGCCAATCGATAGGCATGGCTGTACCTGTTCTGATGTACGTCCCGGCTGGAAAGTCCCGCGGTATAGCTCCTGCTATAACCTTCACAGGCACTTTGTCTCCGACTTCATTAACTGGACCAAAGTTTCCCTGCCAGCGCGGATCATGCAACCAGGTTTCAGTTTCGTCGTGCACATGATCGTGAAGATGCCACAATTTAGTCGTAGCAAATTAACAGCTTACTTCCCTTCCACGCCGGCTCATGCACAGCCATGAGAGAAATGGTTTTACGCCGAAAGAACCGACATGAGTTCCAAGGATTACCGAGATGTACATATTCTCCTGTTCCAAAGGAGTGTATTGGAGGAATTCAAAGACGGCATCCGCAACAATCTTCGCGAGTGAGCCAACTCCTCCTTCCCGACCGCGGGGACCTGCAACCTCGTGTGAAGAAGGCGGCCGCACCTGCCCACCATCATAACTTTGTCAGAGGAGATGTTAATGAACGCCCGAAGAAATTATTGTACACCTTTCCCGAGCAAGCTTCATTGAGCTCAGAACTCTGCCGCCTTCTTGGGTGATTTAATCATCAGACTGAAATTGCAGATAAACGACTGAAAGACTTCGTGATTATCCAAGAACTGATTCTTGTCCAACGCCTTGAACCACAATAGACTATCCCGAAGAGGATTTTGCGTGGCGGATAACGATCATGAGCCTAGAATTCTTGCAAGCTCTGTGTTCTTCTCTTAACCTCAATCCTGGCTTAACAATTTTTCCTTCTATTCCTTCAACTAAAACTATGAAAGTAAAATCCATGAACTCTCTGACTTAGGTGTAACTCCATCGGTTGCATCCGGTTTATTTGCCAATTCAAATGCACATGAGTCTTCAAGGAGGTTCCACGCTCTGTAATCACGCCCTGTACTCAGAATTCTCCTACTTATTAGTTTCATTGACGCAGTGGATTCGAGCTCTACCACTGGCAACGCGCGGCACAGCAGATGATGTCTACTGCTGCTACCGCTGATGCCATCGACGGGCAATCCACGGGTATGTATTGGGAAATTGGCATCGACCGGTGTCGGGCCAGATAACTGCAACGACCTCCTTTGTGCAACGAGAGAAACTCCACTCCTCCCCACTGCAACAGCGTCCATGTTCGTTGAGCGGCAAGAACTTCGATCGTACTGGAGCTAGATATTATATTATGCCACAGAACACTTCAAGGTTTCAAACATTCACTTCAGAACCTTCAGTCTGAGAATGATAAATACGCTTCGATGTTCCGTCTTGATTCTCTAGCATCTTCCACAGTAGATAGAGTTGCTGAAGGTCCTGTGAACAACTGAAGCTGGGGAACCATTCCTTTTCACGAGCTGGACGTAAAATTGCCTGATATTTTCTTTTACTACTGGGCCCACAAATGCTGGGAATTTTACCAAGAGCGTCTGCATGCCACCGATTTGTTGCCTTTGTGGTAAAAATACCGTAGTAACAACTCAATTAACGCACAGCTCTGCGCGGTTGCTTCTACACTCATGCTACGGAAGGTGTCACACCGTTAAACTTTGTCATATCTCATTAACTAATTACGCAGCAGTTGAGCATGAAAGAAAATCAGGCAAAAGTAATAAAATCTTTCATTGCGTCTTATTTCACAAGTTGATTGTGACACATAGCTTTTACCTTACTCAATACGTAGATAGAACAGATATTCATCATTTAATTTGTAACGAAATGGACTTAACATGCCTTAATCCTCAGAGCTGAGGAGAGTTCAGAGAGTTCAGAGTGTAGTTAATGACAAGATACTTATATGGAACAAACGAAGAGAGATTACATTCTGCTGTTTCACTATGGATGACTACAGTATCTTGTGTAGGTAACAGAGAGTCTCGCAGATTTGACCTATGAATCGAGCACTAGTGCATCTAATTCTGAACACTTTCATCGGATGTCGGAATGCTCCACCGGATGCTGATCAGATCTCAAGGCAAGATAAATTCTGTATAATGCAGATCCTTACGTTCACGATTCTCCTTCCTACGCATACAGGAGTCAATAACGATTGGAACTCTTTACAAAATATTTTCGCTTCAGCCCTAATTCAGAAAGATCTCAGAGTTGGCTGCTTGAAAGGGTGCGACCATTAATCCGTCATCTATCTATGCACTCTCATCTTGTGATCGTCTGGTTTGCCCTTTGTCCATCTGTTCGAGACGGCAAATATAACTGACGAGTGAACTCCCTTCGAGCTACGTACCTTACGTACCCAATGCTCTTCGCTGTTAACCTTCGCAAGACTTGCAGTGTGTTGGATTGTACTTTGAAACCAGAGAAAACTGAAGCAGGCAGTAGCGACTCCTATTATCCTTCGCCGTTAACCTTCTCAAGACTTGCAGTGTGTTGGATTGTACTTTGAAACCAGAGAAAACTGAAGGAGGCAGTGGCGACTCCTGTTATACTGTATCCTAGATAGAAGGTTCGGAGGTGAGCGTAGATGTGGGGCGAGGGGAAGGAAGAGAGTGTATGTTGAGAGGGTGGAGTGTGTTGGGGTGGGTTAGTGCAGATTTATTTATAATTTATTTTTCTTATCTGTATGCTTTACTGAGGAGACTATCATTTCATTACATTTTTTTCATCTTCACCGGGTGATCTTTCACCGCTTGAGGTTCAGGACTATCAGCCTGAAGAGTGATTATGTCTCAATATATCTTTGTTTGCCCAGGTCTTGTGTGAATACCTACGGGATTGTTTTCAGACAGACGATTTCTGTAGTGGTTTCACGGAGCTTTTTTAGGTAACGACAACAATAGCTCAAGGACGTATTCCACATTCTATAGCTTAGATATTGGAGGCAGCTAGACTTTTGGCCATGATGAAAGATGACGGAGAGATTCGACTGATAGTCATCGATGAGATTCTCTTATCCCTTATAAGTCGTATCATTGTTCTTCAGCTTAGGGGTTTTGAGAGATTTCTGAGGGCTTTCTTGCTACATTTAGTGTGTTCTTTATCCTTAGAGGATTAAGGTTCTATATTTGAAAGTAATTTTTGAGATGTTTTTATTACGAGTACAGTTTCGTTGGATATCATCATTTTTCTAACTATGGTATTCTCTCTCTCTCATGAGATCGAGGTCGACGTGAGACACACCATGTCTGGTGTGCGGTTAGTTATATACCTCGCAATAGATAAAGTCTCATGTGGGAAAGATGCACAAGAGCTATGATTGGACCACATGGGATGTCCAAGTTAGCCGAGAGTGGAGGTCTACAATGTGATCATAATGACACCGTTAGTCTTTCTTTGTTAAGTTCCTCCTGAGTCGTGGGAGTGGTTGAGAGTCCACACTGACACTATTCTAAGATTGTTCGAGACATGTTTTTCCTTGACCGCGCTTGTTTCATCAGTTACCTCGTGCTCTCCATTACGAGATGAGACAAACATTCCGTCTACCTCTCGACATGTTAGTACGGAACACCAAGGATGAGATGGGGTGGTTATTGTTTCTCTTACTACCCCGTTGGTGACTCCATTATACTTGAGGCGGCAGAGTGAGATACTGGGAGGTGGCGTCTCGTCTTCGGAGAATTCGTGTTGGTGATTGAGTGACCTTAAAGGAGGAATCAGTACGTGTTGTGCAAGATAAGAGTGAGTCTGTCTCTACACCTGATGTCTCATCTTCTGCTCGCATATGATGTTGTAGGATATTAGATCAGGTTGCAGTATAGTAAAGCTGCTATAGCATTGCATCTTTTGTCAATGGCATGTCTTACTGAGGAGACGAGCACCTTTTTGTGTTTTCTTCATCTCTCACCTGGTGATCTCTCACCACCTGAGATTCAGGACTATCAGCATGAGGAGCCATAATGTCTAGATAGAACTCTGTTTGTCTAGGCTTTGTGTACAACTCCACGTCTATCTTCTGGAGGTCTGTCTAGGATGATCTACAAGCACCTACGGGATTGTACTGGAGGCAGTTAGACTTTTGGTCATGATGATAGAGGAATTCCACCGATAGTCATTAACGAGATCGAGATTGTCTTATGACTTATTAGTCGTACCATTGTTCTTCAGCTTTGAGATACTTTTCAAGATCACTTACATCAGTTTGGAGTTGCGATGCTTGGAGGTTGTCAGTTTATGTCTTTCAGCATTAGGGCTCTCTAGGACATCCATCTCGATTGGATTGTCTTATAAGTGGACGTAGAAATATATTTTTAATAGTATTCTCATGCTTTCATTTTAGGCAGCTCATGGATAGCGGTGGATCTCTAGCGAGTCTCATTTCTTTCGTGCGACCGTTCTATAGTTATTCCTCCTCTCTTTATTACCAGCATGGTCTTTTGATAGAAGAGGTTATGACTCCGCTATAGGTACTCATCAAGTGTGAAGATACTTAACGTTTAGAGGTTACTTAGTAGCACTTCAGTAGTACTTCTCTGTTGAGACTTGTTATATGTGGCTATGTATCTTTGTTGTTTATCTTTTTCTTGAGGTCTTGACCTGTTTAGTAATTGTTATGTGATTTGTCAGGATTATCAACTCTGTTTTGTTGGATAGACTTGAGTTTGAACTCTATCGAGAATGATTTCTGCCCGTGAGAATAAAAGACAACTATAAAGAATCATCTTTATCACTTGTTTACTACATTTGGATGATATTTACTTGCATCTCTGTGGGTTCGATCCTAATATTACTACTTTCGAGCATCTTTAGATTTTCATGTGTGTTATACATCACTAAGTACCTCGACATCTACTCTACAATCCTAGTAACTTCCAACTTCACTACCTTCACCTTTGCTTCTTTGCTGATCTTGACGTCTTCCATTTGACTGGACTTGCAAGGTCTCGATCATGGTGCTTAATTTTTCATATAGTTATCTTTTGTCGTTATCATCACATAAATATATCCTCAGCTTCGAAAGAATTGATTTTATTGTTTGTGTCATGAATATACCTTCTTGATCTTGTACCACATCTTATAACCTACTAGAAGTGTTTTCTTAAGTATCATTCACTTCACTTGTAGGTGAATGATGCTTTCTATTAGACTCATTAATCAGAAGATGAATTCTCCATGTTGTCTCTCTTTTTCTGTCAGGAAAACTCCTCTCAGCATACAAGAATGCGC
Organism: Asterella californica; assembly: GCA_036924285.1. Taxonomy (NCBI): domain Eukaryota; kingdom Viridiplantae; phylum Streptophyta; class Marchantiopsida; order Marchantiales; family Aytoniaceae; genus Asterella; species Asterella californica. The sequence continues at coordinate 5,713,353 of JAYKYS010000013.1, forward strand.
ATGACTCCAACAGGCTTTATGACAACATGATATTATGTAGCTTTGACGTCTCAAGCAGCAAATTGGTCATATGCATCAGACAGCCTAAAGCTTGGTGATAGACAAGATTTGTTCTTTCTTCTACCAAGCAATTCTCTCGATCTTGATAGTGTGAGTAGAGCACTTCATTCAAAAGCATCAAACATTTTTCTTAGCTATGTGTTCTTCTAATATTCTACATATGAGCCATAATTTGAATCTCCGTTTCACTCTCCTATCTCATTTATACAACTTTTGAAGTGAAATTATTTCACTAATTTATAGTTTACCTTCAAGACGTTCCATCTTCAAGTTGCTTTGATGCTCCTTCTTGTTTTGATGGAGCCAAATGCTTTCTGGAACTGCAAGAATATATTCTACATGTTGGAAAGTAATTGCTAACTCAGCTGACGTGGGTCTTCAACCCATGGTTGAATTTTATTCGTGCTGTCATAAGTTTTGTAGAGGCTATTTAATTCATCTGGACCTCTTCATAATCAATCTTTTTGATCTTAGCGTTGTTGGATAGATGTGTTTGCGATAGGTACGACATTCGAGAGTCACTTCCCTCCATCCCTTTTGTGCTAACCGTGGTGTGATCAAAATCTATGGGTCTACAAATGGTATGTCATCTCTGTCTACTCTCTTATGTCTGACATGTACATTTGAGATCATTTGAGATTTACGACAGATGGTTCTCTATGTTAATGTCAATGTTTGGGATATGCTTGCTATATCTTACTAGATATTTCTCTAAGTCCAATGAACAACGGTATTTCACCTCCTTAGATCTCCTTCTCCTTAATTAGGTGTTTCTCCTAGTAGATATTTTCTGCAATATTTGTCCTCCACATGGTCCACATACAGTTACTGATTTCTTAATACTCCGCAATACGTACGCGTCATCCATCGACATTTTCAATGCGTCGCCAACTTCAAAAACAAGTAATTTTAGTCGACCTTTACTCCTGAATCTAAAAAGAGGTTGAATTCAACTTTCATCTAATTTTGAAAGGTCTCTGTCCCATTAGTTTCTCATTCTGCCCAGTATTGTCTTTGTAGCGATAAGAGTTTTCATGGTTAACTTTGAAATCTCTCTGTTCTTCTCACATTTCTCATTCCACCCGATATTGTCTTTGCAGCGTGAAGAGTTTTCGCTGTTGATTTTGAAATCCTTGAATGTCCTTCACATTGAAGGATTTCAAAATCCTTGAAATCCTTAAGAAATCTCTCTCATCAAATTGGTCAATCCTGCTGATCACCGCTTGAAGGGCCTTTGTCGGCAAAGATTCTTTCCGCTCTTCAGACTGTTGCTACCGTAAGAACATTGTGAAAGCTTGAAACATCGATGCAATCGATCCAACACAGTCCACCCAAACCACTAGCTCCATTTCTGTCACCTTTCCCCTCCCCACTCATGATTATCAATCTCCTCTTCAAAGTTCAAATACAGAAGAAATCTCCATCCTAGACTTTCACGTCGAGTTCACCACCATATCGTGTCGGATTTTTGCGTGAAGGTTGTCCAAGAAAATGTAAAGTTCCTAGCAATGTAGTGTGTCGAACGAAGACAAGACAGAAAGATACAAACATCGCAAGGTATACCCAACTCCTATTTTATATACACTTCCGGTTCTTCTTCTCTGAGAATGCAAACAGAGAAACAAACCTGAGCGGTCTGTAATCTGCACCAACCCTTCTAAAACGAGCCCCTGAATCTCAACCCAGACCCAAAACTATCGGGGAGCGTAGCTCAAAGCAAGAGAAATATCCCTTTGCTAACAAAAAGAGCTGCACCAACATCACACGATTCAAATCCAAGTCCAAACAACGTCCATCTCTAACAAACTCAAAAAGAGTAAAAACTATAGCGAAGGAATCAAAAAAGGTCTATCTGAGAATTTTCTCCTTTCGCCAAACGATCTTCAGATGTCGATAAGGTCTTCTTCCTTGACTCTGTTGGCCCAAGAAACCTTCAGATCCAACTCTCGACAGCCGAGATATCATCGATTTTTGATCGCAGGTGACCAAACCTTCAAAAACTCCTCCCTGCGGTTTAAAACCGCACAAACCGTCCAAATGAATCGTCTAATGTAGTGACGCATGATTGCTCCTTTTGCCCATTTAGTATACAAGATATCATTCCCATAGAGGAATTGCACAAGTATCGCTGCTCTAAGTTCTAAGATCTGTTCAAACACACAAACACACGGGTTTTACCTAGAAATCTCATCTTCTCACAAAACCACACGGCTTCCAGATCCTTCACGAGGTGCTCTGGGCCTAAACAAACAACTACCATCTAAAATATCACATAAATATCTACATGGAAGCTCGGGAAGACACGTCCTGCTTCCAGATCACTTCTTCCAGTTTTCTCAACACAGTCTTCCCAAAGCAATTCTCGACTTCTAGGTATTCAACTCGGCTTCTTACACCTCCAGAAGGGGCTCCTGCTTCGTAGAAGTCGAACTAGCAACGTCTGTCGCACATTGCTCTTCAAATTCCAACGGAGTTAGATCGATCACAGGGTGTATGCCCCCTGTAGCCTTCCCAGGCTTCTGTCTACGGAAACGATCTTCCTGCAGCACTACAACGACATTCACCTTCACGGAAGCTCAATAGAAGTCTCGAAAGCTCACTAGAAGATGATAGGAAGATGGGAAGATGAGAAAATCCAAACAAGAGAAAGCAAGATAAGAACGAGAAATTAAGACTCCGACAGGCTTCTAGTCCGGATCCTAACTAACAAGCCATCTCTACTTGTAGTAATTTGGGGAGGAAGACAACAAATTCGCTTAAATGTGCACAGTCTTCTACTTGAGGATGTCGTCTTCTGCTGTGAGAAGAAGTCTTCTTTCTTCTTCTATCGCTTCTCCGACTACTCTGTCTTCTGGTATCACTTATCCATAGGACCGTCCGTACGTGGATCCGAAGTGCTCCACTGGATGAGTCAAGCTGCGAATCTGCACAACTGCTAACAATCACCGCCACTCAAGAAGAATGCTTCTCATGCACAATTGGGTGTGATTTCGAGGAAACCCATTGCCCAGAAGACACAGACAAAGCTTTTGCGCTCAAATCCAAAATCCATTCCTCAAGAAAAAGACACATTGGTGTCGGGAAGCTCACTCCCTCTACTTCTTGCTCTTACTCCTCGACACACCAGTTTAGACAACAGGACTGCACGATGTCGAGTTGAGAGTTTCTTGGGAAGGGCAGAACCTTCTGATTGTGGTATGATCGTGAAGACTGTATATGTCTACTCAAGGAAGCGTAAGGTTTCTAGCTGTGGCTGGTTACTCAAAGGATAGGCTTCAAGTTACAAGGTGACACTGTAAAACACTCATACAGGTCTCTTGGCTCTTTTGATATATTCAAGAAGCAAAGTTTAGGCTTAACTAGCAATGATAAGATCAGACGGCGAAGTTTGACACTCAGGATTGAGAAATGTGTGAAGGTTTAGACTTCTAAACTTCTCCTACATGTAAAAGAGGCCCCACTGAGCACACACACGAAGTTTCAGCTTGAGATCAAATTCTGGCACCGAGATATGGACAGAAAAGTTCTAGGGAAAGATATTGCGGTAATTTCTGATACTCACACAGCTATTTCGACCTATAACAGAAAATTGGCTTGATCACTTTCGAAGATTCTTATAGGATTTGGAGTCTACAGGAAGCTGAACACCCTTGTGAAGTTGAGACTCCTGATTGTACACCGTTCTCCAGATCTCATTCTCTGAAGTTGCTGCTCTAGATTGAGAGCTTTTCAGACCCCCTCTGCTTCAGCGGCCTCCCTGAATTACTCACTCACTCAAATGACTTGAAACTTTTTGGACAATCGTAACCCCACTGACAGTGAACGCAACCACGAAGGTTTGAAGCGATTTCCTCGATTCTGCTGCAATTGACACTGAAAATCCCAAATCCAACAAAAGTGATGCAATTCTGACTCAACTCGAACTTCAAATTGGCATAACTCCTTGTTTATTGATCCAAATCGATCAAGAATTTCACTGACAGTGCTTGGCACGACGAGCTCTATCTTCCTGTGCTCTCAGATTTTTCAGGGTCCTCACCAAATGCTCGAACTCTCCTTTAGACCTCTGTTTCTAAATTTAGAGTTTTACAAAAGACAAAAATAGACCAATGAGAGTTCATAGCTCCACTTGGTTGTCCTTTAGTACCCTAATCCACGTGGTAACTTAACTTCACTCATAGGCTACCACGTTAGCTCTCCTAAAATGCCAACGTAAATCTTAAATTACCTAAAATGACACGCAACCCTGAAAGTAAACTTAAACCAGCTAAAAAGTGTGCATGGGCAACACGTAAGTACAGCCCATGAGCTTAAACCCTATCAACATGGTAAATCTAAGTTATGTACATTGAACATCATAGACAAGTAAGAAATCAATTGCACAAGCGCACAAATGCTTGAACAAGATAACTAGCTTACTATCAACCTACTAGGACTTAAAACGTATAACACAACGGTGTTAATATATGCATGAAGGACTAGGAGTAACATTAACCTAACTTCTACCGCTACTAACTCCCAAGTGTCGGAGTAGAAGCGTAACTCGTAGCCGCCAATGTCCACAGCCTCCAGAATCGACTTCTCTGACGTCTTAACTTCACTCAGAGAGACTAACTCCTAGCAGAGAGGCGAATCATTTACTATATGAAATGATTCACATCACGATATCCAGCCCCTCCAAACTTACACATCCTCCGGCATGTGCCAACTTCTTCATTCTTCTACTTGTTCTTCATCATCGTCACTCATCTCCGCCTCAGCCTCTTCGGTAACCGAGACGTCTTCGTCTCTTGTTGTCCTCTGCTCTGACTCCAGAAAATTGAATAACTCTACTGATCCTCCGCGCCTTTTGAATAGTTTCACACGTTTGCCATCCACATATTGCTTCAAAGGAGTACCATCCAACTCACGTAAACTATAAGTGGCATTCTCATACACATCTAACACAACATAAGGCCCAAACCATCTTCGAGAGAACTTACGAAGTGTAGAATGCTGATTCTCCAACGTGTTGTCATACACCAGAACCCAATCACCAACACGTATTGGCTTTGGTCGTAGTCCGTGAGTCTTGTCAAAACGTTCCTTGTTTTTTACTCGAGCCACCTTCAGTCTCTCCTGTGCTGCAGCAAGATCCTCCTCCCTCCGCTCTAACTGCCTGGTACGTAGAGCAATAAGTGAAGCACGATCTAAACCATCTTCCCATCGTAACATAGCCCACGTAAGAAAGTCCTCCTCAGCAGGCATGATCGGTTTCTGCCCCAACATAAGCTCAACTGGCATATAGCCAGTCGTGGTACAGTGTGTAGTTCAAGCAAATGGAAGTAGTCTCGATCATTCTCTAGGCCTACCATCACATGCTTTCACTAAAGCGTGAACAATAGAAGGGTGTCCTCGTTCGCTCTTACCAATGCCCTCTGGATTCGTAGTAGTAAGTTGAAGCTTTACTCCATAACGAGCAAAGAATTCCTTCACATCTACGCCTCTCAACTCACCTCTATTTGCACGTAATCTCCCAACATATCCATAACGACAGATGATATCTTCAAGCACGAACATGCATATGTTCTCTGTAGTCTTCGTTAGTAGTGCTCGTCCCTCCACATAGTTGGAAAGATCCTCTCGAGCCAACACCAAATAACGCATCCTCCATAACCCCGGTGGCATCATCACAAGATCAAGAACCCACTGAAAATGGATACTAGGTGGATAGGTAGGTACAAGCCCATCTCTGTAACGGATCTTAGAGTAGAACTGGCAGTGCAGACACGACGCAACAAAGACAAACAATCTGTTTCTAATATCACATGAGCTCCTATCAAGAACTCTCGATCTACCTTCATAGCAGTAACAGCTCTCCAGAACTCACGCTTCACCTGAGGATAGTTACGTTGTCTATCTGTTAAGATCCGAGCTCCAAACCTTGAAACAAACCGCACACTTTCTATATCTTCTTGACCAACCGTCCATCCAATCGTCTTTGGACTCGTATCAACAATCAGTATCACAAGTCTCCCGCTCTCGTAATTTAGCCTCCTTAGTACATGTGGAGACTTCAGAATCCTCTTCAGCTGCTCCATCATCTCGTGATGTTCTTGCCGCCAAGTAAACCTCCTCTCGTTTCTCATAAGTGCATACAGAGGTTCGGTAATGTGTGCATAATGAGGAATGCTCACACGAAAGAACACACAAGCTCTCAAGAACCGTCAAACCTAAGTGATGTTGGTACAGTCAGCTATTCTTGCTATAGCATCTACCTTCTCTGGGTTCGGACGCCTTCCAAAAGTATCACACAGATGACCCACCACCACAATCTCTAACATTCCAAAGCGAGATTTGGTACCTGACAGAGTTAGGTGTACCTCCTCCAAACGCATCAGAATCTTTTCCACATCCCGAATATGGTCTGCAACGAACTTTCTGCATCCATCAGAAGTCACAGCTTCGTCTTTGTCTTCCACCGGACAGCCTTTCATGAAAATATCATCAAGAAATAGGATAGTGACCTCAGGTACAAACTCTCGTAACACCTTATGCATCGCTGTGAAGCCTTGATTTTTCGTTTTGTTAATTAATTGATTAGTTGTAAAGTAAATAAGAAGAATAAGTGATAGAAGATAAAAGATATGAGCAGAATAATGTTAGTGAAGAATCTCTGTTATGGAGGAATCTATCGAATCTATGGAGACACTTGAGAGATGACTTCCTCATAGTTGAATTCCTCGAGTGAAGAGCTTTCTAACGATGTCGCGCTACTTGGCGGCTACATGCTTGACTTCTACTCCGACGCTTAGGTTTAGTAGTTCTAGAAGTTAACTCATACTACTTCTAGTCCTTTATGTATATGTTTGACACCTTTGCATATGGTGTTAACACTATTTTGAGTCCTAGTAGGCTGATAGTATGTTAGTTATCTTGTTCAAGCATTTGTGCGCTTGTGCAAGTGACTTCTTACTTGTCTATGACGTTCAATGTACATAACTTAGGGTTTCCATGCTGATAGGGGTTTGAGCTCATGGGTTGTACTTACTTGTCGCCCATGCACGCTTTCTAGCTAATTTAAGTTATTTTTCAGGGCTATGTGTCATTTTAGGTAGTTTAAGTTATACGCTGGCACTCTAGGGGGCTTGACGTGGTAGCCTATGAGTGTAGAAAAGTTACCAGGTAGATTAAGGCACAAAAGGACAGTCAAGTGGAGCTATGAACTCCCATTGGTCCGTTTTTGTCTTTTGTGAAACTCTAAGTTTAGAAACAGAGCTCTAGAGGAGAGTTCGAGCAATTGGTGAGGTATCTTCGAAATCTGAGAACACAGGAAGAGAGAGCTCGTGGTGCCAAGCACTGTCAGTGAAATTTTTGCTCGATTTGGATCAATAAACAAGGAGTTATGCCCAATTGAAGTTCGGATTGTGCCAAAACTGCGTCACTTTTGTTGATTTTGGGGTTTTCGGTGCCAATTGCAGCAGAATTGAGGAAATCACTTCAAAACTTCGTGGTTGCGTTCACTGTCAGGAGGGCTACGACTGTCCAAAAAGTTTCGTATCATTTGAGTAATTGAGTAATTCAGGGCGGCCGCTGAAGCAGAGGGGGTCTGAAAAGCTCTTAATCTAGAGCAGCGACTTTAGAGAAGGAGATCTGGAGTTCTACAAACATTCAGGAGTCCCAATTTCACAGGGATGTTCAGCATCCTGTAGACTTCAAATACAGTGAGAAGATTTGAAATTCATCGAGCCAATTCTCTGTTCTATGTCTGAATAGCTGTCTAGGTACCAGAAATTGCCATAATTCTCTTATTCAGAACTTTTCTGTTCATATCTCCGTGTCAGAATTTGATCTCAGGTTGAAACTTCGTCTGTGAGTTCAGTAGTACCTCATTTGCATGTAGGGGAAGTTTAGAGGTCTAAACCTTCATAGTTTTCCTCTCTTTGAGTGTCAAAGTTCACCGCTTAAGCCTATTACTACCAGTGAGACCTAAATTTCGCTTTTTGAGCATATCAGAGGATCCTACACTCCTGTGTGAGTGTTTATAGCTCCTGTTGTGACCTGAAAGCCAACCTCTTGAGTAAACAACCACAGCCAGAAGCCCGGCGCTTTCCTAGGTAGACGGATCACACTCCGACATACTCTCTTTTTGGTGAACTCGACGTGAAACACCTAGGGTGGGAGTTTTCTTGAGAGTGTTACAGGATCAGATATCATGGCCAACCAAGGATCATCAAGTGGAGGTGTTGCTGCTGCTCAGCAACCTATTCAGTTTGATGCTGCTACGATGAAGATGTTCCAAGCTTTTTCCATGTTTATGCAGCAGCAGCAGAGCACAGAGAGGAAAGAGGTATTAGCAACCAAGGCGTTGCAATCTGTGGTGCATCAGATGGACCAGTTCAAGGGTACAGATATTTCCAAGTATGTGCGATACTATGCTAGGGAGATGGAGGTGAACAAGGTACCTGAGAAGGAGATGGTGGAGAACTTTGAACTTGCTGTTGTCCCTGAGATTCGTGGGCGTGTGAAGGAGCTCAAGCAGCAGCAAGGACAGAGTTGGGAGAGCTTTATGCGCGCTTTGAAGGAGGAGTACTACACTGAAGATTCAGAGAGGGTGACCAAGAGAACGTTCTTGGAGTGGGTGGTTAAGCCTAACAAAGGTTTGTCTGTAAATGAGTTGTTAAGGGAGTTTGATCGTCAGTATGCTCAGCTTTCTAGAACAGAGAAGCTTACACTAGAGGTTGAGAAGACCGAGCTTTTCCTACAAGCAGCGGACGTGACTATTCAGGAGAAGCTTGAGCTGTTGCTGGAAGACAAGAGTGAGGAGAGAGGATTGAAGACTGACTGGAAGGAGGTTGAAGAGGCTGTTTCTTTGCTGACCAAGAGACAGAGAAGAAGGGACAAGGTGGTGGTAAGTGAAGCAGCACCTCTGATAATTCCTGTCAAGCAGTTGCCTACTAAGCCTGCTTTGGTAATTGCTAGAGAGGAAGACTCACCGCTTGATGAGTTGATTAAGGGTATGAAGGAGCTTAAGCTTAAGCTCACTAGGTTAGAAGAGAAGGAGCAGAATGTACAGCCTGCTATGCAGAGACCTCAGATGAGAGAAGGCTTTGTTCATCGTTGTATATGGTGTGATAGCCTAGACCATGTAAGGAGAGATTGTGGGGAGTTTTCAGATGCATTGAGGAAGGATCTGATCTTCTTCAAAGATGGTAAGATCCATTTGAGAGAGACTGGGATGATGTTGGGAACCAACTTTGGCAAGGGTGGTATGAAGAGGCTTGTGAATGAGATATCAGCATCACATGCTGTTTCTCTTGTGAATGCTGCTACCTGTGGAGTGAAAGTGGAGATGGAGAGAGAGAAAGGGACTACTGGGTTGTGGTCTGATGTAGTGCGGTCCGTAACTAGAACAGAGCTAGACAAGGATGTGCTACGAAGGGTTGGCAATTCAATTCGAGAAGCTACAGGATGGAATGATCCTGTGGATACTATGTCAGTGCATGCTTATGTTGCAAGAAGCCAGCATGAAGCTGTACTAGAAGAAAAACGCAGGAGGGAGGATGCAGGTGAGGCTTCTACAGCCAAACGACCTGCTACAAGGAGTGAAAGGGCTAGACCAGAGGCAAGGCAGGAGACAACACCTACTCGGGAGGAGACTATGGAGGATCTACCACCTACAACACCAAAGGAGAAGGAGAGAAGCAAGGAGAAGGGTAAGATGCCTGCATATAAACTTCAGTCTGACATTGAGATTGCTACAGACTTGAAGCAGGTGTTAGAGAACCGTATCTTGAATGGGAAGGTTGAGTTTACCTTGGGTGAGATTCTTGGGATTGCAAAACGTGAGTTCCATGAGGTTATCATAGATATCATCAAGAGGAAACGTCAGATTTTGGGTGAAGCAGCTACGCTTAACGCTCTAGGGACCAAACTGTCGGAGGATGAGGAAGATGAGATTGCTGGTTACTGCTCTCAAGTATTAGAGGGGAGATCAGATCAGCACGTGAGGTTTGAAGATGAGGAGGAAGCATCGCAGAAGAGCCATTACTCTCACAACCATTGGGCAAGAGCAACCACTGAGACCTTGGTGAAGTTGAGAGATCTAGAGGAACCTGTGGTGGCATTGATTGATCACGGCTCAGAGATTAATCTGATGTCTAAGGAGCTGTACAAGCGTGGAAGGTGGCCCATAGACACCGACCATGGATGGCTTATCCGTGCTGCCAACAACCAGAGGGGAGAACTCTATGGTGCTTGTCCCAACATCAAGGTAACTGTGGGTGACATCAGTGATGTTCAGAATTTCTTTGTGCAAGACATGTCAACCTATCCTATCATTCTAGGGCAGCCTTATATTACTGCTGTTAGAATGGAGACACGAGTTATGGATGATGGTTCAGCTTATGCTAGGATACGTAGTAGAGACGGCAAAAGAGCTGTTCAGTTTTTGACCGTTGCTGCAGAACATGAGAGGAATCGTGATAGCTTGAGAGACCGTCCACTACCTAAGATTACTCAGGAGTTTAGAGAGTCTAGGGGTTTTGGCAGAGTACCATTGAAGAGCGAGACTTCAACGGTACATTAGAGCTAGGATTCTCGCCTGATCTAGTAGAGCAGGAAGCTTTATCCACTAGCTTCTTAGGATTGACGTCATGTGGATCAGTGTGTTATAGGAAGGTTGAGAATCTGAAGAGGTTTGAGAGGCAACATGTGAAGTGTGTACAGCAGTCTTTGTGGAACAGTGGAGAGTTAGCAAGAGATGAATACATATCTGGAGTGTTTGAAGAGCAGTATTTGGTAGATACTATAGGGGAGTTGAAATCTATAGTAGAAAGTTCTATAGATGATGTAGATAGAGTGGTGAGAGTGAGCTCCAAGGAGCTTTATGATGTAATTGATAAGTTTATAGATCGGCAAGAGGTGTATGTGGAGACCAAGTACAAGTCAGTGGCAAAGAAAGTCAAACCAGTGGCTTTGCCTTTACCACTCGATTACAATCAGAAGATGGAGCAAGCTGCACGAGAACCGACGCTCAGAGGACCGAGAAGAATTGGGCACCAGTTCACAGAAACAACACTGAAGGAGCTGAGGATTGGAGGTGATGGATTTCTTACTGAGCAAGAGAAGAAGAGCTTCAGGGAGATGCTATCTAGGCATGGTAAGGCGTTTGCATTTGAGTCACATGAAGTAGGATGTGTAGATCCAAGTGTGGTTGCACCTATGGTAATCTTTACTATACCGCATGTGCCTTGGAATCTACGTCCTATCCCTGTGCCTAGAGCTCATCTGCCAAAGCTGATAGACTTGCTCAATGAGAGGATTAGGATGGGTATCTTGGAACCATCTATAGCTCCCTATTCTAGCAGATGGTTTACTGTTCCGAAGAAAAGTGGAGCTTTGAGATTCATTCAAGATATGCAGCCAGTTAACAAGGTGACTATCAGGAATATGGGTATAGGACCTATTGTAGACGAGTTTGCAGAGGCTTTTGCTGGTCGTGCTATCTATTCGATGGGAGACTTATATTCAGGTTATGATCAGTTTCAACTATCCTCTGAGAGTAGAGACTTGACTACAATGAGGACACCTTTGGGGTTACTAAGGATGTGCACCTTGCCGCAAGGTGCTACCAATTCTGTAGCACATATGATGAATGGCATGAATAAAGTTTTGAGGGATTTCATTCCTGAAAAAACTATGCCATTCCTTGATGATGTGCCGATCAAAGGGTGTGTTGAGGAGGAGAAGAATGAGGTAAAAGATCAGAGGGGGTGCCGTAAGTTTGTAGCAGATCACATAGCTGATTGTGATAAGATACTGAGTCGACTGGAAGAGGTTCATTTGACTTTATCAGGAGCCAAGTCTGTGTTTGGAGTACAAGAGGTGTTAATAGTGGGACATCTGTGTGGATCTTATGGTCGGAAACCTTGTCCAAACAAGGTTGATGTCATTCGAAAGATGAAGGAGACATGTGGATCAGTTACCGAGGTGAGAAGGTTTCTAGGTGCATGTGTGTTTTACCATATTTGGATTCCACACTTTGCACATGTAGCAGATCCGTTGTACAAGTTGCTGAGGAAGGGGCAAAGATTTCAGTGGCAAGAGGAGCAAAGCGAGTCTATGAAGAAATTGAAGGATCTGTTGTCTTCACCACCAACTCTACGGAAGGTAACATATGAGTTGGGGAGATCTGTTATCCTTACTGTTGATACTAGTCCTATTGGCATTGGATGGGCTGTAGGGCAGGATGATGAGGATGGAAATAGATATGTGGTGCGTTTTGGTGCTAAGGTGTTAAGTTCACGGCAGAGAGACTACCCTCAGGTCAAGAGAGAGCTATGGGGAGTAGTTACTGCGATGAAGAGTGATAAGGAATACTTGATAGGAGCACCTGTGGTTGTGGAGACAGATTGTTTACCTCTCTTGGGAATGATCACTAGCTGTACAACTCCAGATATTGCTATGTTGAGGTGGATAGCATATATCAAGTCCTTGAATCCAGAGTTTAGACATATTGCAGGAAAAGACAATCCTGTGGCAGATATGTTATCAAGGGCTAGGTATTACGATGAGAAAGAAATGATAGATGATCAGGAGGATGTGGGAACTGATTTCTATTCTAGTGCTCTTGCTAGAAGAGATAGAAGCTGTTTTGTAGCTCCATTGGAGTTATTTGAGGAAACTATGTATGATGGCGAGTGGTTGGATCTTGGGCGTTATTTGAGTTCACTGGAAAGGCAAGAAGGCTGGTCTGATGCAGATTTCAAGAGGATCCGTAGAATAGCTTATGGTTACTTTTTACATGGAGGACATCTATGGAAGCGCCCTAAGCTACAAGGAGGTATACCGCAGCGGGTGGTATGTGACCTAGAATCGCAGCAGAAGCTGATCAAGGAGTTCCATGAGAGTTTATGGGCTGGTCATAGAGGAGTTTGGGCTACATTTGCCAAGATGAAGGAAAAGTATTGGTGGAAGGGTATGTATAAGGATGTAGTACAGTTTGTTTCATCTTGTATACCTTGCCAGATGTACTCCAATGTACGCCATCGTGATGGATTGCATCCTACTTATCCTTTAGCCATTCATTATAAATGGGTAGTTGATCTGGTAACTATGCCATTTGGACTTGGACAAATGAGGTATCTAGTCTTGGCTAGAGAAGATCTATCTAACCAAGTCGAAGGCCGTGCCCTGAGGACGAAGACCACTGCTAGTGTCTGCCGCTTTCTACTTGAAGATGTTATTTGTAGGTATGGGTGTGTGGGAAAGATCACTGCAGATAGGGGTGAGCTAGATGCACAAGAAGCTGTTGAGTTCTTCAAGCGATTGGGAATCAAGTTGGCGTTAACCACTGCTTACAATCCTGAAGGGAATGGCAAGAGCGAAAGAGGTCATCCGCCAATCATCAAAGCTTTGGTAAAAGCTTGCAAGGGTAAGATCCGTGAATGGCCTAGACTGCTACCATTTGCTTTGTGGGCAGATCGTACAACTCATAGTACCGTTACAGGTTACATGCCAGCAGAGTTGATACTAGGGCAAAAACCTGTGATGCCGATTGAGGAGGTTGTGCCTACTTGGAATGTTTTGCCATGGGAAGATGGTAGAAGTACGGAGGATCTTCTTGCGCTAAAGATCCAGCAGTTAGAACGAAGACCTGAAGATGTTGCCAAAGCTGTGGAAAGGTTAAAGACTGCTAGAGAGAGAAACAAAGGCAGATTTGATAGGACGCATAGATTACGGCCCAAACCAGTTAAGGAAGGTGATTGGGTGTTAGTCTATGATAGTAGTCTTGATAATCAGCATAGCGCTATCAGAAAGTTTTCCAAGAGATGGTTCGGACCTTATGTGGTGTTAGAAGTTTATGATAATGCCACATACTCTTTGAGAGAGTTAGATGGTGCAGTGCTCAAGATACCAGTCGCAGGGAAGAGAATCAAGCTCTTTAGAAGGAGAGGGGACGATCAGAACATTGCAGAGCTTACTGAGGATGAAGCTGAAGACTCAATGGAGATTGAAGATGAGTTTGAAGCTGAAGCTGAAGAGTCTTGATCTAGATCTGGCACATACCGGAGGATGTGCAGGTTCAGAGGGGGTGGATGTCGCGCTACTTGGCGGCTACATGCTTGACTTCTACTCCGACGCTTAGGTTTAGTAGTTCTAGAAGTTAACTCATACTACTTCTAGTCCTTTATGTATATGTTTGACACCTTTGCATATGGTGTTAACACTATTTTGAGTCCTAGTAGGCTGATAGTATGTTAGTTATCTTGTTCAAGCATTTGTGCGCTTGTGCAAGTGACTTCTTACTTGTCTATGACGTTCAATGTACATAACTTAGGGTTTCCATGCTGATAGGGGTTTGAGCTCATGGGTTGTACTTACTTGTCGCCCATGCACGCTTTCTAGCTAATTTAAGTTATTTTTCAGGGCTATGTGTCATTTTAGGTAGTTTAAGTTATACGCTGGCACTCTAGGGGGCTTGACGTGGTAGCCTATGAGTGTAGAAAAGTTACCAGGTAGATTAAGGCACAAAAGGACAGTCAAGTGGAGCTATGAACTCCCATTGGTCCGTTTTTGTCTTTTGTGAAACTCTAAGTTTAGAAACAGAGCTCTAGAGGAGAGTTCGAGCAATTGGTGAGGTATCTTCGAAATCTGAGAACACAGGAAGAGAGAGCTCGTGGTGCCAAGCACTGTCAGTGAAATTTTTGCTCGATTTGGATCAATAAACAAGGAGTTATGCCCAATTGAAGTTCGGATTGTGCCAAAACTGCGTCACTTTTGTTGATTTTGGGGTTTTCGGTGCCAATTGCAGCAGAATTGAGGAAATCACTTCAAAACTTCGTGGTTGCGTTCACTGTCAGGAGGGCTACGACTGTCCAAAAAGTTTCGTATCATTTGAGTAATTGAGTAATTCAGGGCGGCCGCTGAAGCAGAGGGGGTCTGAAAAGCTCTTAATCTAGAGCAGCGACTTTAGAGAAGGAGATCTGGAGTTCTACAAACATTCAGGAGTCCCAACTTCACAGGGATGTTCAGCATCCTGTAGACTTCAAATACAGTGAGAAGATTTGAAATTCATCGAGCCAATTCTCTGTTCTATGTCTGAATAGCTGTCTAGGTACCAGAAATTGCCATAATTCTCTTATTCAGAACTTTTCTGTTCATATCTCCGTGTCAGAATTTGATCTCAGGTTGAAACTTCGTCTGTGAGTTCAGTAGTACCTCATTTGCATGTAGGGGAAGTTTAGAGGTCTAAACCTTCATAGTTTTCCTCTCTTTGAGTGTCAAAGTTCACCGCTTAAGCCTATTACTACCAGTGAGACCTAAATTTCGCTTTTTGAGCATATCAGAGGATCCTACACTCCTGTGTGAGTGTTTATAGCTCCTGTTGTGACCTGAAAGCCAACCTCTTGAGTAAACAACCACAGCCAGAAGCCCGGCGCTTTCCTAGGTAGACGGATCACACTCCGACAACGATATGTTGTGCGAGGCAACCGGAGGTTGAATGACGAAGTTATAGCATGTTGAAGATG
This sequence comes from Asterella californica, assembly GCA_036924285.1. NCBI lineage: Eukaryota > Viridiplantae > Streptophyta > Marchantiopsida > Marchantiales > Aytoniaceae > Asterella > Asterella californica. The sequence continues at coordinate 5,728,925 of JAYKYS010000013.1, forward strand.
TATCGCAGTTGGAGAGGAAGATCATCGTCGCATTGCGAGCGCCGAAGAACATCAGTCGAGAAGGAGAAAACTCTAACTTCGGCACGTGCGAAAAAGTTATCGCGAGATATAAGTCGAGTGACAAAGCCATTTGTCTTATTGTCTTATAGTTGCAGAGCGATAGCAGGAGCGGAGCGCGCCGTATTTTCCTATCGCCGAAGTATTCTTTCTTCGCAGTCAGTAACTGGCGAGGAAGCCAATTAGAGAAGAAGAATTCGGTTACTGGCGAGGAAGTGAATTAGCAACAAAGAACCTGTCTTCGGCGTATCCTGTTACGGCTATCCTTGATACATGCGAGGGATGCAGATGTCCAAGCCACCGAGGCTCCGAGCACTAGAGGTCAATCGAGCGGCTCTTCGCCGCTATGAGAAGGAGCTCGAGGAGATGGGTTTAGCATTCCTATTACTTCCTTGGTGGGGGATGGTCTCTTCGAAGTTGGTACACGAATTGAAGGTTTGCACACAGCACCATGCGGACGTATCATACGGGAGACCTTGCAATTGGACCGAAGCGCATTGGTCTCATGTCTTGGGAATCGACGATGCAGATAAGGAGGGCGACCTTCTGTTTGACAATACTTCGGCGGCGGCTTCGGTCGAAGCAGTGAAGAACTTCCTCAAGCTCTTCAAGGAATTGTCTCAAGGGAGGAACAGTTACAGAACGAGCGATTACTGTAACCCGAAGAAGAGGGAGGTTGCAGATGCGATCATGGCGATCTTCCGGCCAAGAAGAACGACATACATGTCGAATTGACAAATCAACTTCATCGAACAACTCTTCACTGGAAGAAGAGCACATTGGGCGAAGATCGTCCACCTCAATGTGCAGAAGCTCTGCGCCGTAGAAGACTTAGTATACATCGGAGCGTTTGTTTCTGTTTTCTACATGAGGATGGGACTCTTATCGGAAGCTGATCAGAAGAAGTTGGGCTTCACAACAGCAGCCGAATAAGAAGAGTCGAGATCGCACCGACTCCAGTTAGGGATGTACAACTGGAGAGGTTCTTCGACGAAATAGCAGCCGAAGACGCAGCGACCGAGGAAGCGTAGAAACAGGCAACGTCTACCTCAGAGGCAATTCCAGCAGAAGCTCCTGAGGCGGTACCCCAAGAAGAAGACGAGGATGTAGTTGAGGTACCTCCACCAGTGAGAAGGAGCGGAAGGAAGAAGATCTTAGAAGAAACTCCGAGATCGGCGCAGAAGTCTCGTAAGAAGATGAAGATGACGAAGACAGTTTGTGTCGAAGGAGAAGAGGCCGAAGAAGAAGCAACCCAAGAAGAAGACGAGGACACTCCTCGAGATAAGAAGAGAGGGGAAACTTCACTGAGAGGTACTTCGACAGTTGAGGAAGTAGAGCAACTCGCTTCTTCGACGAAATATATTCAGGAAGTGGTTGTGCCGTTGTTGTATGCTTTGGAGGACAACCGAGGATCCTATGATGAGGTCGTGAGGATGACGTTGAACCTAGCAGAGTTAGTGCAGACGATGCACTTCGGCCGAGGAAACTAGCAGCAAGAGAAAGATAATTTACGACCGGCAGTCCTCGTGGCGAATAAGGAAACTCTGGCGAAGGTTGAGGAGTTGAGGAACGAGACGTCGGAGAAAGAGACTCTTCTTCGGCAAAAGTTGGATCAGGAGAAAGAGCATGAGAAAGTTCTTTCTCTGATGAAGAAGGAGTTGGACGAGATGCGCGTTCAGAGGAATCAAAATCAAGACATCGTCGCGGAGATGACGAAGGAGATCGAGGACTCGAAGCGCCAATTAGCTTCAGCCGAGGAACTGAGTGCTCAACTTCGGAGTAGAGTCGAACCTACATTGAAGAACTACTTCGCCACAGATTTGGATACTTCGGAGCTGGGATTTCTTCGGCAGATAGGAGAGGAGTTCACAGCTGCAGATGTAGAGGGTTCTTCGACGAAGAACCGAGTAGCTAGATTAGGACAACGGGTAGTTAGAGAGCTTAGAGAGGTTAGAGCGACCGTTGAGTTCTTAGTTAGTGAGATAGCTAGAGAGTTAGCGATAGAAAGTGGTGTTGTTCCTAGTGTCGTTTCAGGTACAAGATCTTCATCCGACGGACCAGAAGTACTCCCGACTTCTTAGGAAGAAGATCCGTCATCTTCGGGAAAATCTGTATATAAACGTTCTGTTGTTCGTGTTCATTATCTCTATGTGTTTTGTTATTTTGGATTTTGTATTTCCTGAGTTTACGGAGCCATTGTGTGTTTGTCATCTTCGGAGATTTATCTACGAAGTATCATCGTTTGTTGTGGTAGGAATTAGTCTAGGTGCCGAAGACATTGCTGTTTGACATCTGAAAGCAGAGTAGGAGTTTGTGGCGAAGTCTGAGAATGGACCAGCACCTGCGAGGTTAGTTTGCTATGAAGACGTTTTTGGACGAAGTTGACTTTGGAGGAAGTTGTTCTTTAATGAAGACACTTTGGAAGAAGTTGAACCTGGTACTTCGACGGAAGAAGAGTCTTCTTCGCCAGAGTTTTTCGAGAGCAGTAGTAGTGAAAGTAACTTAGTGTGAAGATACTTAGCGTTTATGGTGTTAGAGGCTACTTAGTAGCACATCAGCAGTACTTCCTCGTGTGACATTTCCGTCCGTGACTCTGTTTCTCTGTTGTTTATTTATTGCTTGAGGTCCCTGACCTGTTTAGTACTTGTTTCGTTATTTGTCATGATTATCAACTTTGTCTTGTTGGATAGACATGAGTTTGATCTCTATCGGGACTGATTTCTGCCCGTGAGAATAAAAGACAACCATAAAGAATCATCTTTGTCACATGTTTACTACTTTTGGATGATCTTTACTTGCATCTCTGTGGGTTCGATCCTTAAATTACTACTTTCGAGCATCTTTTGGTTTTCTTGTGTGTTACATATAGAAGATTGAATAAATTTTGACGCCGCTGTCGAAGATGCGAATGCTGAAATTATCCAAGATCAATGAACAGAAGTCCAGAGACATGTATGTCGATGGGCAAGCTTGATCCTCCTGGAGACGTGCAATCTGAGAGAGATAGGAGGCGTGAAAGACGAGCAGAATATCGAGAATAGATTCTGGAAGAAGCTCGTTGGTTAAAAGAAGAGCATGAGAAGAGAGAACGAGGATGGAGAACGTCTAACTCAAAAGAATGGAAGAGGAAGGAACCAAACCTTGATGAATCAAGTTCACCCCGAACACCAAAGTCACTATCTCCAACACCTCTCGAATCTGCTCAGAGGGAACTTGACTTCGAAGAAGTTACCACTCGACTAAGTGCTGAGACCGAACCTCCAGAAAGTGAAGTAGGGTGGAAACCTTTCCCCGAAGTCAATACTGTTTTATATCCGCAGTTATTTACTCCTGACCCGGAGGTAGGAAGTACTTCTGCAGATCAAGATCAGTTTACTTCTTCGAATGAAGAAGCTGCAACTAAGGCAGTAGAAGCCGTTACTACCTTACGTCAGCAGGATAGCGATGCTCCTTACTTACAGCCAACCACAGGACCGTCCATATTCAAGAAGAGACAAGCCCAAGCAGCTGTTGATGCGGGTATTGCCTCTGCTGTCCTTGTTCAAGCTGCAGTACCAGCGCCGATTCCAGCTCCTGCCAAGATAGCAACTCAAGTTCCAAGAGCTCCATTTGTTCGAATATGGCAGGCCAACCCATCACAAAACATGATTACCCGAAGTTTAGAGGAGGATCTTCAGATGACGATGAGGATGCAGATGCTTACATTAAATTGTTTGAATCTGTATCTGTCACTAATAAAGAATATGCTGAACCATATCGTCTGCGGATCTTTCCAAGTCTTCTCAGGAAGAGAGCGCGCATCTGGGACAACCACGCAAATAGAGTACCAGGAGACATCAATACTTGGACCAAGCTGAAGACGAAATTCTTAGAACGATTTCGGGAAATTGAGTACAATCGTCAAGTGTTGGAGAAGCTGACCAGACTGGTCAGAGACAAGAAAGAGAGCCTAAAAGATTATGTCCAAAGATTTTACAATCTACTAGATAGAATTCCGAGGATCGGTACAGCCAACCCATACTCTATGGATCAAGCTACAGAATGGGTAGTTACAGACTTACCGATTGAAATGGAGATTTGGTGTCGTCGAGGAAAGATGGACGCCATTGAAGAGGTTGTTGCTTCAGCATAAGCATTTGAAGCATCCACCCTCGGAAGTAAAGGAGGATGGATAAAAGGAAAGAAGAAAGAAAAGAAAGAAAAGAAGGAAGAGAAGGAAGAGAAGTCGACTCGAAGGAAGAAGCACAAGAAGAGTCGCAGAGAACCCTCTTCCTCCGAAGAATCTTCATCGGCGAGCTCATCTTCTTCGAGCGAAGAAGAACGAAGAATGAAACGAAGTTCTTTGTCCAAAGAAAAGAGAAGTTCGAAGGAAAAGAAGAGCAGAACAAAAGAGGATAGTAATCAACTTATGGAGGAGATGATTAAAGGGTTTGCAGACCTGAAAGTGCAGATGGTACGCTCTCCTGAAAGGAGAAAATCACCTACTACATCCCGTCCAAGCTTGTGGTGTACGACGTGTGGTAAACCAGGACATGCTAATACGGAATGTAACAACAACAGAACATTTCAGACACAATCACTTGAATGGGCGTCAACTTTCGAATCATATTATAGCTCATTCTTTGTGGAAACTCCGGACGAAGTATATGGAGTACAAACGAATACACCCTCACCACAGCCAGCAATTACCCCAATTCAACCCATACCAATTCAAAGGTTTGCACCAAGAGAGAGGGCCCTGAATGTATCTCAGAAACGTTTGATGAGTCCGTCAGGAGCAAATAAACCACCACCCCATGGGTCTTGTTTTAATTGTGGCAGTTTGGAACATTGGTCACCAAACTGCCTTCACCCAAAGAAATCGTTGGGATACGTAGCACTTTATGGAAAGTGTCATCAACCAGGACATGCCACAGCAGACTGTACTAATCCACCCGCAGAGAAAAGAGGGGTTCGTTTTGATCCCAAAACAGAACGTCCTGCGGAAGCACAACTCCACAAGGTGGACTTGGAAGAATGGAAAGCCGCTGGAGATGAAGGATGGCCACCAGAAGAAACTTTGGTTTGCAAAGTGGACACCAGAAGCTCTTTCAAGACAAAGAGGAAGGCGGAAGAAGCACCTCTAAAGACTCAATCGAAGAAAGAAGCAGAAGAAGCAGAAGAAGGCAAAGGAGAAAGCCAAGAAGAAGATAGTTGAGGAGGATATTGAGGAAGAAGAAGAAGAAATACTGAAGAGTGTAAACCCTCTGAGACTACCAGTTGACATCACAGATGAAGTACGCGAACTCCTGAAGAAGGAGTTACTACGAACAGCAGAACTTCGGCAAAGGAAATTGATACAACTTTGACCGAAGTCCCAGAACGATCAACTTCGTCCGCACCAAAGATTTTCCGTGCTTCGACCACTGAAGACAAGACTTCGGCCAAGAACGAGGAGGTTCCGAAGAAGCACAGTTGTCCGGAACCTGTGAAGAAAGAACCTGTGGCAATATCACACTTTGATGTGGTAGCTGATCTAGAAACACAGAAGGCTAACATAAGTTTCAAACAACTGATTGAAGATAACAAAATTTACAGGAAATTGTTACTTCAAGCACTGAAGAAACCTACTAAAGTAAGAAGATCAAAGTTATTTTCTCTGTTTCACATCGAGGCAGAAGACCTGGGGTCTCCAGAAGTGGAAGTGCAGGTTGCAGGTTGTGTAATTAGGAAAGTGCCAATTGACTCCGGATCAGGAGTCAACATAATGACAAAAGACACGGCACACGCGTTGGGTTTCAGCAAGTTTGAAGAAACTCAGCGGGTGTTACGGCTGGCAGATCAAACAAGAAGACGATCACTGGGGCTGCTGCGCAACATTCCCACCTTAATAGGCGGAATTTCTTTTAAACTCACTTATGTTGTACTGCGCCCTTTGGTTAAGTCTGATTATCAAATTTTGATTGGGAGGCCATGGTTGTATGGTGCCAAAGTACTAACGGATTGGTACCAGCACCGTTTACAGTTCAAAGATCCACAGAAACCAACTGATAAGGTTTGGTTTCCTGGAAGAAGATAACACATCAGGGCGAAAAGATTGGACTGATGTTGGTTACACTTCGGGATCTGATTCATCAACGAGCAGCGCAGATGAAAAGAAAGGAGACCCTTACTCAATGCTCAACTATCTACAGTGCTATGAAATTGATGAAGAAGAAGATATGAACGAGACCGAATAGCAATCACAGCCAGGTCACGGGAGTGCAGAGACGAGTCATACCGATGGTATAGTCCTTCCAGGAGCATCCCAAGATCTAGTGATAAGCGAAGGTAAGAGCCTAAATATTTCTGTTGTAGTACAAGGAGAAGAGTTGGAAGTGTATCGTTACATGCTGATCCATTACCAAGATGTCTTCGTCTGGACTGTGGAGGACATGAAGGGATATCTGCACAGTGGGAAGAACATCATATCAATCTCATTGAAGGATCAGTACTTGTGCGACAGCGACAATATCGACTCAAACCAAATACTCTTTGATGGTTAAAGACGAGATAGATAAGTACTTGAAGGCATGTATTATTTTTCATGTGTTAAGCAGCGAATGGGTAGCACCCATAGTAGTGGTACCTAAGAAGCAAACAGGAAAGATAAGAGTCTGTCAAGATTTCAGAAAGCTTAATGCAGCAACGAAGAAAGATCATCACCCTTTACCTTTGGTACCATTTTGGATCATGTATCTGGAAAGGAATGTTACAGTTTTCTGGATGGGTTTTCAGGGTACAACCAAGTGTCCATTAGAGAGCAAGATAAGGACAAGACTACCTTCACTACAGATTGGGGCACTTATGCTTATCACAAGATGCCTTTTGGACTATGCAATGCACCAGCTACCTTTCAGAGGATGATGACCTCAATTTTTCAAGATTATTTGCAAAAAATTTTAGAGATTTTTATAGATGATTTTTGTGTTTTTGGCACACGTGAAGAACATGCAGCGTGTTTAGCCAAAACCTTTCAGAAATGTAGGGAAGCCAGACTTGCATTACACCTTGAGAAGTGTTTCTTCGTGATGATTGAAGGAATACTTCTTAGACATAGTATCCTACATCTCCCTGGCTGTGGAGATGTAGGGTGCTAAACAGAGACAAGAAGGAGAGTGTGGAGATGTAGGGTGCTAAACAGAGACAAGAAGGAGAGAAACAAGCACGAAAACAAGTGTCGCAATATATACCAACTCCCAATGTATATACACTGTCGGTTCTTTCTTCTTAAGAACACAAAATTGAGAAACAGACCAGAGCGGTCTATAATCTGCTTCAAAAACCTCTAAAACAAGTCCTTGAATTTCAACCTAGACCCAAAACCACCGAAGTGTAGCTCAAAGTAAGAGAAAAATCCCTTTGCTAACAAAAAGACCTGCACCAGTATCACACGATTCAAACCCCAGTCCAAACAACTTTCATGTACAAGCTCTTAGCTAAAGCTAGCTACCACAAGCTGTACATAACCAACTAGAACTCTAACAAACTCAAAAAGATCGAAAACCGTAGCGAAGAACCGAAAAAGATCTATCTGAGAACTTTCTCTTTCCGTCAAACAGTCTTCAAATGTCGATTAGGTCTTCTTTCCTGACTCTGTTGACCTCAAGAACTATCAGATCCGACTCCCGACAGCCGAGATATCGCTGATTTTTTATCGCAAGTGATCGAACTTTCAAAAACTTCTTCCTACGGCTTAAAACCGCGCACATCGTCCAAACGGATCGCTTGATCTGATATCCGTCTTATCTGGTAGATAGATCTAGCTACCCTGAACCCAACGAGACTCCAAACAAGTTGTTTGGAGTTCCTCTTGCAAAACCACGTAAGAAATTTGGTTGCAGGTTGCAAAAAACTGATGTAAATCGACTCCCTATGGCTCAAACTCGCTCACCACATCCAAACCAAAAATCCAATCCACACACGATCTTCTTTCGTGCGTAGGTGAAGACTCCCTGATCGCGTAGACACCAAGAACAAAGAGCTTGGCTCACCGATCTCGAAGAACAACCCAATCTCATATCGTAGACGACAGAAAACTGACGTAAGCGTTTCTCTGTGGATCAATTTCACTCATACCTCTCAAATCGTCCAATGAAACTTCATATCGTCTTCAATTTCTGAAGAACTAGGACTTCTGATTATGATGGATCCAAAGACAGCAAGTTTGGACTCCGGAAACGGCCGGAACGGTCCAACTCTCCTTCACACGTCATTGAAGCACTCCAAAAACTTCTCCTGCGTCTCAATTTCTCCTAGAACATATTCCTCGATCTGCCTCTTCACGAACTGTCTTAACCAACGCGTAGTCTACATAGATCTGAACCCAATGACACCTTGTGCGCATGCATTGGACTTCTCAATTCTCCAAACCATCCACCGACAGATCGCAGAAACAAGCTAGTCCTTTAAGCTGCCCCTTTACATCAGTAGTAGTACATACAAGTTTTCTCAGATAATGAGCTAGTAGGCCCCTTGCGTCCTTAGTATAGCGCCAGGAGCCACGAATACCCAGTCAGCAATAGTAAACTAGGACCTAGCTTGATTTTCTCTACTTTCGAATCTCGTAACTTCTCCACTAGACGTTGTCGTGTGACGTGCTTTCTTATCTGGGAATACACCGGGTATCTAGCTGTAGAGAGTACGTGTCGCACTCCGTGACTCAGAACCAGTGACCACCCAAACCTCTCTCTGATCTCCAAGTACACTTTGAACCTTTCTCGCTACGATATCCTCACGTCCTCTCGGCATATCTCTCTCCTACTCGACTAGGAATAGAACCGGGATAACAAGCACGGGCAACCTGTTCCTGCTATCACCGCAAGCACTCTTGGGTCTGCTGGTCATCACTCCAGCCTCACCACAAGAGAAATACCAGCACTCCTAATAGAAAAGAAACCTAAGCGCAACGCCCGCACACAAATCCAATCAAAACCAACTGGGCGTACAAACAGGCATGCGGGTATGGAGAGGATCCAAACACAGGAAATACAGTCAACAACTCTCCATACCCATGATCAAGTGCTCTGAAGCACTGGCAAAACCTCCAGGTCGACCTGTTCTTCAAAAAGAGTCTTAACTCTTGCGTCTTTCGGAGCAAGAACCTCTCAACTTTACCTCGCTGTCACTCCTCAACCACTGCTCAGAATGAGATGAAACCAAGGCCAGCAGATAGCCTGTAGAATAATCTCTCTATTAAGGTATTACATGCAGAGAGATCATCTCTGAGTTGACATCTATGCCCTTCCAAAGTTCACTGTTTCTATAACACGATACTATTTCAACAGAACTTTGCTGTTCGATTCCTCACAAACCACTCGATCAAAACAGCTCAAACTTCTCAGGAAGCTAATGTGTCACCATCACTACCACTCTGTAAAATTTCACCAGCAGATCTTCAACCAAACTCTCCAAACGATCAAGCCCTTATCGCTGTTTTTATAACATGATACTATTTCGACAGAACTTTGCTGTTCGATTCCTCACAAACCGCTCGATCAAAACGGCTCAAACTTCTCAGGAAGCTAATGAGGAGTCACCATCACTACCACTCTGTAAAGTTTCACCAGCAGATCCTCAACCAAACTCTCGGAATGATCCAAGCCCTTTTCGTCAATGACACAAGGCGATATGCAGACCCTTGTGCACAAAAACAACGTTTCTCTTCAACCCAATAATCCAAAATTTCACAGGTAGGTAGCTGACTGTACCTTCTCAGACCCTGGGAGGTTTCATAGCAAAATTCGACCTCAAACTCCCCATATCTCTCTCAATGTCTCATGTTTACAGTCGCCTACTATCATAACCTCCGATTTGAGACACCCAACTTCAGCTGGCCATAACTTTTTCACTCCGGCTTGGAATCGATCGATCTCTGAGTCCATCAGCAAGCCCATCTCAAGAGCTTTCCGGCAACAGTCAATTCATCTCCAGCAACCTCACAGAACTCCCAGAAAGCGAGAAAGACCTCACGGAAATGAAATTGGTCACGAATTTGACCCCCTCAGCTTCAATTGATCGTAACTTTCTCATCCGTGCTTCAAATCCAGCAACCATCGAGTCCACGGGCATCCTCGTCTCCCAAGCTTTCCAACCATAGCTCACACTCCGCGAATGGACCACGGGAAGTGCCTCTACCCTCGAAAACGTGAAAGGAACTTGGTAGAAGGTGATTGGTCAAACTTTCGACCAATGAGAAACAAGTTGACAAAAAGATTTTTGTCTTCACTCACATGACAAACACACAAAGAACGAATTTTTATCCCAGAGTACCATTTAGGCCTCAAAGTTTATATTGAACAAACTCCAAACACGTGCCGTTGACGATGCCGTCGGCAACGAAGCACGTAAACACGAAGTACAAACTACACTCAATAGAGAGTCAGAATCCCGACTCTAAAACGGTTGACAATAAACGGCACTACAAAAGGAACTGATGAAGCTATTATCTGGTTGTAATAATCCTCACCAAAGTTCCTCACGACAAACTCTCGATGCACCACCTTTGGTCGACTATAACAACGTATTTCGACCCAGGTGTTGAACGGAACTCTCGCTGGAAAGTTTAGATCCAATGGAGGATCCATATCACATCAGAGCAGGATGTAGACAGTAAGATCCCAAACAGCGTCGTAAGTGACAATGGGAAGAACGATAGGATCCGGAGTAGCCATCACTGCAGCCATAAACGACTCTCCCCAATGAGCTACCATAAATACTCGAAAGTGATCCCGCGGCAGACAATGGATCTTAATGACGAATGGATGCACAAGTGGAAGATCAGGAGCACGAAAGGGTTCTCCGTTCATGCCTACCACTCGCACTGCCGCTTACTTCATCCGATGATACTGATCACCCTCACGCTAGACTTGGATACTCAACACTCTATATCTCAAGCTCCGCGCACCTATCTTCTTATACATCAATCTCCCATGTGACGACAAGAGTATTACTCTTATCTCCACTCAGCGAAGAGTACACGGATCGTCCACGTGGAGTCTTATCTTTTGACCAGATAAGGTCCCAGTGGCTCCTCAACACCAAACACGTACGAAGGATATGTGGTGGTTTCACACCCTAGCCAAACCACAACACGACATCCACCCCCTCTGAACCTGTGCATCCTCTGGTATGCACCAACTTAATCATACGTTGTGGTTGGCATCATACCACTTCTTCCTCATCTTCTTCTTCGGGAGTCTCCCCTTCAGGCTCTACGCTCTCATCTGGACTCTCATCTTGATCTTGAGAGAGATCAAACTCGTTACTGATCTCCTCAATGTCTGGATCTTCATCTCGTCGCTTAAAGAGTTTTATCCGTTTTCCTGCAATCGGAACTTTAAGCCGTGCACCATCCAACTCACGTAGTACGTATGTGGCATTGTCATGAATACGAACAACCACGTAAGGCCCAAACCAGCGTTTAGAAAACTTTCTCAACGCTCTATGCTGGTTATCCAAGCTGCTATCATATACCAATACCTAATCATCTTCCTGGATCTTCTTAGGTCGTAGTCGATGTCGCTTATCAAATCTGTCTTTGTTCTTCAAGCGAGCTTTTCGTAACCGTTCCAGAGCTAGCTCCACATCCTCTGGTCTCCGCTCCAACTGACGAATCCTAAGAGCGAGAAGATCCTCTCTAGAGAGATTATCTTCCCAAGGTAGAACACTCCAAGTAGGTATTTGCTCTTCGATAGGCATGATCGGTTTTTGCCCTTGCATTAGTTCTGCTGGCATGTACCCGGTCACCGAGCTATGAGTTGTACGATCGGCCCATAGAGCAAATGGTAGAAGCCTTGGCCATTCTTTCACCCTTCCGTTGCAAGCTTTCACAATCGCTTTCCTGATGGGAGGATGGCCACGCTCACTCTTCGCATTTCCTTCTGGGTTGTAAGCCATGGTAAGAGCTAACTTGATTCCCCGCCTCTTGAAGAACATATCAGCTTCGTGAGCATTCAGTTCTCCGCGGTCTGCTGTGATCTTCCCAACACATCCGTATCTGCAGATCACATCTTCAAGTAGAAATCTGCACACCCCTTCTGTAGTGTTTGTGCGCAGAGCGCGTCCTTCGACTTGGTTCGATAGATCCTCCCGTGCCAAAACCAAGTATCTCATCTGCCATATCCCCACCGGCATCGTAACCAGATCTACTACCCACTTGTAATGCATTGCAAGTGGATACGTAGGATGAAGCTCATCTCGATGTCGGATGTCAGAGTACATCTGGCAAGTTACACACGTCTCCACAAATCGCACCACATCTCTGTACATGTTACGCCACCAATATCTCTCTTTGAGTTTGGTAAAGGTGGCATAAATACCCCGATGTCCAGCCCATAAGCTCTCATGGAATTCTTGAATGAGCTGGGTTTGCATCTCTTGCTTACACACAACCCGTTGCGGCATCTCGCCACTCCGCTTGGCGCGCTTCCATAGATAGCCCCCTTGTTGTATGTAGTTGTAAGCCTTCCTCCTGATCTGTTTGAACTGAGCATCATTCCATTCTGGTTGCTTGGTCAGCGAACTGTAAACCCTCCGCGGTCCTAACGATCAACTACCCCCCGATCTCTCAACCTCCACGATCGTCATCCACGAATCTGCAACTGTCGGGCCTGTCTCTCACTCAGGGGTCACCTCTGATGGCTTTGATGGAAGCACACCATGAATCTTGAAGGGAAAAATGCTAAGTTCACTCTCATTCATACACCCACAAACTTATCAACTAAAATCTCCATAATCTCATCCACTAAAATCCTCCATTCTAACGACGTCTCTCAAGTTCTCACATGCTAAAAATATCCCACACTCTCTATATTACTCAAGTTGTCATTACGACGATGTGAAAACAAGGATGAGGAGCTCTTCTCTACTCCTCTATTTATACATTCTAGGTTTTTACTTTGGTACCCTCCGGTAACTCAGCCGTAACTACTTTTACCGGGTTTTACTAAGATATTACTTAAGGTAAAAGCATTGATCACATGGGCTTTTTACCTTTTCACATGGGCTTATTCCTTCAAAGTCAACAACTTCTAGAAGGATTCTGGAATATTCTCAAGGAATCTCGAATTTCCACCCCCCCTCTACACTAGGACCCACTAAAAAGGAAACATGTGGAATCTCTTCTTGTTTTTAATGCCCACAAAGTCCACAACTTTAATCCAACCACTAATATCAAGTCAAAAAGGAGATAAGGGATACTTTCCACCCCCTTTCTACCTTTTAGACAAGATGACAAGATAGTAGTGCTCACTCTTTAGCAAATATCTGAATTCTGCCAAAAGTACAGCTAAGTTTAACCATAACTAACTTTTAGCTAGTCATGACTAACTTGATATCTCCTAAAAGTACTTTGGCAGCAAATAAACATTCTCAACACTTAGTTAGAACTAAACACCTTACTAATAGATAAACTTCCTATGTGTAACATAGGTCGTTACATTTTACCCCTGGACTAAATTTTCGCTCCGTCCTCGGAGTGAAGAGAGAACTTCCGTCGATGAAACAACTTCAACTTGTCATGGTTGACCCGATCGAATCTCCTTCCTCCCAGCTCCTGAAGGTCATATGTGAAGTTGCTCCACACCTTATCTACAACAAAAGGACCAAAATATCTCGGAAGAAACTTCTTCCTAGCCCTCTTGAATCTGATAGCATCATACAACATAACCCAATCTCCGACTTGAAAAGGTTTTACCTCCCTCTTGCCCAACCGTTTGTCGTAACTCTTCTTTTGATACGCCTGAGCTCGTTCCATCCGGATCATTGCTACCGCTCGGGTCTCTTCCAACTCCATGAGTTGCTCCCTTCTTGATCTGACCACGTCTTCTCCTCTCGACCTCTTCAACTTTCGTTGAATAGTTTGAAAAGTATCCAATTCGAATTGGATCGGCAACTTGGACTCCACTCCATAAACCAGTCGAAATGGGGAGTACCCAGTAGAAGTCTTTGTTGTCGTTCGATACTCCCATAAGATAGCATGTAGCCTCTTATCCCAAGTATGTTTCGCAGTCTCAACACCAGCATCTTTGGCGAGCATCATACAAAGTGTAAGATTGGTCTTCTCCGCAAGACCATTAGCATTTGGTTTGTATGAGGTCGTTACTCGTGGCTTGATAGAAAAGTGTTGTAGCATAGCAGTAGTCATGCTCCCTACAAACTCTCCTCCTCTATCTGAGACCAACTCTAACGGACATCCAAATCTTGTGATGATCCTCTCCCATAAGAATCTACCGACTTCTGTTTCATTGGTCTCTCTCAAAGGTCTAGCCTCTACCCACTTGGTACAATAGTCAGTGGCGACTACAATGTATCTATTGCCTCGAGGTGTCTTATTAAGAGGACCTACAAAATCAATACCCCACTTCTCAAATGGTCCTAACACGGGAATTGATCTTAACGGAGGTGTTCTAGTAGACTTCAGAGCAAATGCTTGACATACGTCGCAAGTTTTGCAATAGTCTAAACACTCTTGGAAAATCCCTCTCCAGTGGTAACCCGCATCCAAAATCTTGAAGGCTGTTATCTTACCAGCAAAGTGACCTCCGCAAACAGTTCCGTCGTGAAACTCGTGCATTAGCTTGAATGCCTCCTTCTGACCAACTGCTCTCCTTAGTAACCCATCTGCTCCTTGATGAAACAGAATTCCCTCTACCATGGTGTAAGGTTTGCATCTCTTGATCAACGCGTTACGTTCTCGGGTATGCATACCTTCTGGAAAAGAGCCATCTACAAGGAAACTCCAGATTTCCTTGTACTCGTCCGGTATCTCCTCGATGCTTGTGATGGTCATCAGATGCTCGTCTGGAAATGAATCATCAAACGGTTCTTCTCCCTCATCATCATAAGCCCTTGACAAAAGATCAGCATTCGCATGCTTCTTCCCTGGTCTATCTTCGATCACATAATCGTATTCTGTTAGAAGGATCTTCCAACGAGCAATACGACCTTCGGCATTAGGCTTATTAAAGATATACTTTAAAGCCTTGTGATCTGTGACTATGGAAAATTTCCCTCCTAGCAAGTAGTGTCGAAATTTCTTCAATCCAAAGATCACCGCTAATCCTTCTCGTTCAGTCACGGAGTAATTCTTCTCCGCTGGAACCATCTGCCTACTAGCATAAGCTATAGGATGATCATGCCCATCTCCATCTAGCTGACTTAATGTACATCCGATTGCTACATTGGAGGCATCCGTATACAGAATAAATGCTTTACTCCACTCAGGTTTAGCAAGTATAGGAGCTGTCACTAATGCCTTTTTCAGCTCCTCAAATGCTTCCTTTGCCTTCTGATCATGCACTATCAAGTCAAAATCAACTCCCTTCTTCATGTACATAGTCAAAGCTATTGCTTTGTTTGAGAAGGAAAAGACAAACCTACGATAATATCCAACCATGCCAAGAAACTGCCTCAACTTTGTCAAGTTGATCGGAAATGGAAGATCCACAATCTTCTTCACCTTCTCAGGATCTACCGCAATCCCATTCTTGGAAATGATGTGCCCTAACAGCAGACCTTCTTCGCAGCCAAAGATGCACTTCTCTGGATTTAGAGAAGCGTTGGCTTGCTCCAACCGCTGCAAAACTTTGATCACATGATCAAAGTGGTCCTCCTTTCGTCCGTACACACAGAAATCGTCAATGAAATCCCGAACAAACTTCCCTATGAATGGTTCAAACACCTTGTTCATGAACCTCTGAAACGTGGCCGGAGCATTACACAGTCCGAATGGCATCACTCGAAATGCAAATGTTCCCCAAGGAGTAGTGAAAGTAGTCAACTGCTGGTACTCCTGTGCTATCTTGATCTGGTTGTATCCACTATAACCATCACCAAAGCTGTACCACTCATGACCGGCAACTTCCTCCAAAATCTCATCTATAAATGGTAGAGGATAATAGTCCTTCTTGGTAACTGCATTCAGCTTCTTATAGTCTATGCACACTCGCAGCTTACCATTCTTCTTCTTGACAATCACAATGGGTGAAACCCATTCTGAGTTCTCCACCTCATAGATGAAACTCGCCTCCTTCAACTTGTCTATCTCCTCCTTGACCATCATTGCCGTTGTAGGATTGACCCTTCTCTGCTTCTGTCGAACTGGTCTTGCGTTCTCCTCCAATTCGATTCGATGAGTCTCGAGGGTCACCTCCTTCAAATCCTTGTAGCTGAAAGCAAACACATGGATATATTTTCGAAATATATCTAGGAATCTACTTTTCTCTTCTTGAGTGACATTGATACCAAACTTCAGGGTAGAGAGTCTTCTCACAATCTCTGCCTCACTCAACTCTTCTTTGTCAGGATCTTTCTCCACTGCTGGTCGAGGCAACAAGTCAATAGCACTAAGCTGATGTACTGATTCGTCTCGACCAAATCCTTCATCCTCAGACGAGGATTCTTGGTCGTAAGAATCCCCAGTATCTACTTCCGAGACACTCTGATCATCCTCCGTATCAGATTCCCAGTAGTCACTAGTGGGTCTATCAGAGTCAGAAGTCACAACTCCAACACCCGAGAGAGGAACTATCACTCTATGATCTCTAGGCCCAATTCGTAAGTATCCCTTGTGCCACCTATCCGTGGTGCGCACAGCTCTCAACCAAGGCCTACCTAGGAGCAAATCATAACTAGAGTCCTTTAACACTTGAAAGGACATCAATGTTTGAACTCCCATCACAGACACGACCACCTTCTCTAACACACCAAGAGGTCTTACCCGTTGCTTGTTAGCCATCCCCACGACAATGCTAGCCGGGCGAGTTGGTTCCATTCCCAACTTCTTCATCAACCTCTCCGATATGGCGTTTACAGCCGACCCTCCATCCACCAATACGTCAGAGACGTAGTGACCATTCAATCGGACTTCAATCTTTGAAGCCCTAGTGCATACCTCTGAAGCATGCACATCCACCACACCAACTCCCACTGACTTTGATGTCTTGCTCTTGGGTTTCTTCTTCTTGCTTCTCTTAGAACTCAGTCCTCCTCTGAGTTCCCTTCGTAAGCTGGGATTAAGTGCGATCAGTTGTCCAACAGTGATGTTGGCTTTCTGAGCACCCACATCTTCAACCACATCATATCCCGCTTGGGAAGATGAAATGGTGAAATCCGCCATCCCCAGCTTCCTTCTTGGCTCCCTTGGTGTACTCGAAACATTACTCGAACGAGTACTTCTACTTGCTGACTCCTCCATGAAAACCGGTTCATCAGAAAATCGAGTTCTTTTTCTTTCTTGAGCTAAAAGCTCCACCGGTGCATGAGAAGAGTTTGAACTCTCTCCTTTCTCGTAGATGGGATCTCGCACGACATCGATAGTAGCCACCCCTTTGTCTCGTCCTTGTGATGGATTTCCTCCACCCACATTCATTCTGACAGCTTCGGCACCTCTTGCTCCGTTGTTAGGACAATTTCGCTGGAAATGAGAACCTCCACACGTCCAACAAGTGATTCCTCCAAAGTTACCTTGGTTGCCTCCAAAGTTACCTTGATTTCCTCGGTTGGGATTGTTGTCGTAACCTCTTTGACCTCCTCCTCCACCTTTGTTCCTCCATTCTCGTAACTGCACCACATTTATCTTGAGATCCGCAAGAGTGTCAGTGATGCTCTTCAGCTCGGCATGAAAATCAGAGGTGGCAGTAGACATCGTTGTTGGGACAAACGGTCTTGGCACCACCGTTGGAGTAAGAGCTGACGTTGAAGCAATCACCAATTGTGATGGTGCAGGTGCGATCGTTGTGGCTACACCAGGAGTCGGAGTTGACACCAGAGCAGCATGATGAGGTTGGATGATATCTCCTTCATCCAAACTCTCTTCCATATTTGTCGCTATCTTGATGGCCTCCGCTTTGGTTGCTGGCTTCTCGTACCTCACTTGGGTTCGAATTGAAGGTCTCAACCCTCCCACCAAGTTCTTGGTCAGCACTGCTCCAATCCCCGCCATCGTTAGTTCCACATTGTCTCCACTCTTCCGTAGGACCGTCCGAAACCGTTGCTCCAACTTATCCACCCTTTCGGCATATTGCCGAACTTTCTCGTCGTCACGTTGCTTCAAATGAGTAAGCTCCACCATGAGCTTCTCATAACTCTCTTCTGGAAGAAATTCTTCGATGAGTGCATTACTCAACGTCTCCCATGTGTCCTCAACTGCACCAGGTGTCTGGCTCTTCACTCGGTCTTCATACCACGTAAGAGCAAAATCTTCTAAAAACTCTGGCAGTAACAACACCCATTCTTCCTTCCTTCTCACGTTGTTTCCGATGCAACCCCTTTTGAAGTCTCGAACAAACGGTTCTACATCTTCATTGTCCTTCCCATGAAACACGGGTAGCTTTCCCATCTTGTAACTACTCTTTCTACTCTTCTAATCGTCGTGCAATAACTACTCGCTAAAAGAGTACGAACATCACCAATTCCATTCGCGAATAATCTACCATAGGTAAAATGAAAGGAAATGGTTGTAACAACACCTCTTGTGCCATCTCTTCCCCCAAGGTAATCATGAGTCTGAGTCGCATCACCGCCTTCTCCACCATCCGAATGACGATCTCCATCACAACTCAGCCGAGTCGTCCTTTGAAGTCGACAACTTCTCCGTCTCAGCTCTTTGAGTCTCGTCCAACTTCTCGACTACGGACGTAAGTAGGGCGGCCACATCGACGCACTTGTGTCCTCTTGATAGATCACCCACTCCACAACTTGGACAAGGATCTTCGCCTAGAAGATGAATTGGCGCTGGTGACGATGGACCCACTCGAAGACTCAAATCAGTAAACTCCCGCTTCCCTTTAGCTCTCTCGGTTCTGATTCTAGTTGGACAATTCACTACTTTGTGTCCCAACCCTCTACAGAAATAACACCACAAGTCGGTTTCTACTCTTCTCCTCGGCGATTCTACTTGAGGTTTAGTACTAGGGTTTTCAAACTCGACGATAATCTCTCTCGAACTTTCTCCGACACTTACTATGACATCTAAACCTTGAGGAAGGTTTCTAAGTCTAACTTTCCAATCTTTTGAATTTCCACTCATGTTGCACCTTCTCAACCATTAAGTGGACAAAATATCATAGAGGAAAATAATTCTACATTACTTTCTTAACTCTTCCGAGCTTTATATTAGAAATCGTGCATTATACATGCGATACACGAAATAAAATCTAATCTAATATTAACTATCAAAGATATGATCCTCCTCACCCTCGTTTGTACTCATCACAACAGACATCTTGAACTCACTCTTGTAAGGATCCAACTCTATTTCACCAGGAGCATTCGTGGCCTCCATAGTGAATGATGCTTTAAACTCGACTTTCTTCAAATCTGTGCCAATGGTCGCGGAAGCTTCTTCGTATAGGGTAAAGAGAGCACCCCAAGTGCTATAGATGCGTGTTCGTAACTCATCTATACTTAACTTGGGCTTCTCCGTCTCTGTTCGAACTCCTAAACGTCTCTTCTTCCACCTCGTCATTCGAACTGGATTCCCCATGACGTATCTTCAAGACCTCCTTGTATGCCGAAACGTATATCTCTTAGTTGGTAAGAGATCTCTCCAAGATTTTTGTGGTCTCCAGTAGCTCAACCTCCAAGCTACTAAATCATGAAGTTTCAACAGAAACTTCCCTAATCAGAAGAGATGGTGATGACTGTACAAATTTTCAGAGAACTGAAATTTGTATATTTTCACTTCCCTCATGGTTGTCAACCCCCTCCACTTTGAAAAATCCTTTCTCCCTCTTCAGACCTCATCTTCTCATGATTTCTTTTGTCCTGGATAGCTTATCAGCCACTCTAAAACACTGGAAAGTTTCTCAGGAAAATAAAATTCACAGAAAATCTGACACTGACTGTAAACTTTTTCCAGAGAACAGAATTCCTCAACTCTCACGAATAGACCCCCTCAACTTTGAAAAATCATTGCTCCCTCTCTAGACCACCTTTTCCTATGATTTCTTTTGTCTTAGATAGGTTATCAGCCAATCTAAAACACTGGAAAGTTTCACAGGAAAATAAAATTCACAGAAAAGTTGACAGCGACTGTACAAATTTTCCAGAGAGCAGAATTTCTAAACTCACAAATTTCTCTCCTCTAATAACTTTTCTCTCCTCCTTTCTCTACAACTCTTGTTGCACCTTCTTTCAACTCTCCTCAAACCCTTTCTAAGTGAACAAGATGTAAAGAATGACTTCGAACGCGTCATATATCACTACGGGATACACGAAAGGTTCTAACGTTGCTAACATCGCGTTAGCTCTCTCTCCTCCCAACGTTCTCTCCATGTGCTCTCTCATAATCTCCTTTTGTCGAATATAGAACTGAACTCTAAACATCGTTCAACGATCCCTTCAAGTGAGGTCCCGGCAACGGAACCAAAAATGTAAACCCTCCGCGATCCTAACGATCAACTACCCCCCGATCTCTCAACCTCCACGATCGTCATCCACGAATCTGCAACTGTCGGGCCTGTCTCTCACTCAGGGGTCACCTCTGATGGCTTTGATGGAAGCACACCATGAATCTTGAAGGGAAAAATGCTAAGTTCACTCTCATTCATACACCCACAAACTTATCAACTAAAATCTCCATAATCTCATCCACTAAAATCCTCCATTCTAACGACGTCTCTCAAGTTCTCACATGCTAAAAATATCCCACACTCTCTATATTACTCAAGTTGTCATTACGACGATGTGAAAACAAGGATGAGGAGCTCTTCTCTACTCCTCTATTTATACATTCTAGGTTTTTACTTTGGTACCCTCCGGTAACTCAGCCGTAACTACTTTTACCGGGTTTTACTAAGATATTACTTAAGGTAAAAGCATTGATCACATGGGCTTTTTACCTTTTCACATGGGCTTATTCCTTCAAAGTCAACAACTTCTAGAAGGATTCTGGAATATTCTCAAGGAATCTCGAATTTCCACCCCCCCTCTACACTAGGACCCACTAAAAAGGAAACATGTGGAATCTCTTCTTGTTTTTAATGCCCACAAAGTCCACAACTTTAATCCAACCACTAATATCAAGTCAAAAAGGAGATAAGGGATACTTTCCACCCCCTTTCTACCTTTTAGACAAGATGACAAGATAGTAGTGCTCACTCTTTAGCAAATATCTGAATTCTGCCAAAAGTACAGCTAAGTTTAACCATAACTAACTTTTAGCTAGTCATGACTAACTTGATATCTCCTAAAAGTACTTTGGCAGCAAATAAACATTCTCAACACTTAGTTAGAACTAAACACCTTACTAATAGATAAACTTCCTATGTGTAACATAGGTCGTTACAGAACCAAGATAACGCCCAATGTCTAACCATTCTCCTTCGTATAGCTCCTCCATGAATGAGTTTTGATGCTCCTTCATTCCCTTCTGAGCTCTACAAAAGACGGTCGTGCCTATATCCTCTGTGTCTTCTGTCAAATCCTCTTCATCCTCATATCTGGCCCTAGACAACATATCTGCTACCGGGTTATCTTTTCCCGCTATGTGTCTAAATTCCGGATTCAATGACTTGATATAGGCAATCCATCGCAACATAGCGATATCAGGGGTGTTACAATTCGTAATCATCCCTAACAGTGGCAAACAATCCGTCTCCACTATCACCGGTGCTCCAATCAAATAGTCCTTCTCAACTTTCATCGCAGTAACTACCCCCCATAGCTCTCGCTTTACTTGTGGGTAGTTTCGCTGTCGCTCACTCAACACTTTGGCTCCAAATCTGATTGCAAACCGGTTTCCATCCTCATCATCTTGTCCCACTGCCCACCCAATGGCTACCGGACTTGTACCAACCGTGATTATCACGTGTTTGCCATCTTCATAACTCACCCTTCGTAGCACAGGTGGAGAAGACAACAACTGCTTCAGCTTCTGCACCGCTTCGATATGCCTCTCCTCCCATCTGAACTTCGTGCTCTTCCGTAACAGACCATAGAGTGGATCTGATACATGAGCAAAATGAGGAATCCACACATGATAAAACACGCAAGCTCTTAAGAACCTTCGCACCTCTGTTGTTGAGCTACATGTGTCCTTCATCCGCTGTATGGCATCCACCTTGTTAGGATCAGGTTTGCGACCAAACCATCCGCATAAGTGCCCCACAATCACAACCTCTCGAACTCCAAACGAAGACTTAGCACCAGATAGTGTCAAGTGAACCTCCCCGAGCCGTGATAAAATCTGATCACAATCTAGAATATGATCAGCCACAAATTTTCGACATCCCCTCTGATCGACTCTCTCATCCTTCTGCTCCTCTACACATCCTTTGATTGGAATGTCATCTAAGAAAGGCATGGTCTTCTCCGGGATGAAGTCTCGAAGAACTTTGTTCATCCCGTTCATCATGTGTGCAACAGAATTTGTTGCCCCCTGCGGCAATGTGCACATCCTCACCAAACCCAACGGTGTCCTCATAGTAGTGACATCTCTACTCTTTTCAGCAAGCTGAAACTGATCGTATCCAGAGTAGAGGTCTCCTATCGAGTAAATGGCTCTACCAGCGAATGCTTCAGCAAATTCCCCCACAATAGGTCCGATCCTCGTATTTCTGATGGTCACCTGATTCACCGGTTGCATATCCTGAATGAACCGTAGCGCTCCGCTCTTCTTCGGCACTGTAAACCAGCGGCTGGAATACGGTGCAAACGATGGCTCAAGGATTCTCATCCGCATCTTCTCCTTTAGAAGCTCCATAAGCTTAGGCAGATGTGCCCTAGGAACGGGAATTGGTCTCAAGTCCCAAGGCGTATGCGGTACCGTAAATATGATCATCGGTGCTACAACGCTTGGATCTACACACCCAATATCTGAAGGCTCAAAAGCAAATGTTTTCCCGTGCCTACTTAACATCTCCTTGAACTCCTTCTCCTCAGCAGGTAGAAGAAAATCTGTAGAACCAACCTTCAACTCCTTAAGCGTAGCTTCTGTAAACTTGTGACCTATCTGATCAGGATACCGTAAGCTCTTCTCCTTTGAGGCTTGTTGAACTCGTTGGTCAGAGTCGCTAGGTAACGGTTGTGCAACCGGCTTCACCTTTTTATCCACCGTTTTATACCTGGTCTCAACTCTGACTTCAGGTATCTGGAATGACTCTATAGCCGAGTAAAGCTCCATAGAACGTATGTAGACAACTTGGTCTTCATTCCCTTGTTCAGCCTTACGAAGTTCTTCCAAAGGATCATCCAAATCCATCTCCATGTAAACGCCCTCTATCTTATCCTCCTCACTAAGCACACCAACTCTTTTTAGATCTTTTTGGGTTCTTTGCACAGCTTTCTTCTCCCATTTCTGAAGATCAGCAAGCTGTGTATACACAGCAAATCCACTCTCCGAATATCTCACCACTCCTGTACAAAAGGCACTATCCTTCTCCAACGAGAGTACCTTCTCTTGTGTATCGGTACCACTATACTCTCGCTCTATAGTGGCCCTCTGGAAAAATCCTTAAACTCTTCAGTGACTTTGGGTAGAGACACGCTCCGCAAGTAATCTCGGTTACGCTCATGATTAGCAGACACAGTCAAGAACTGTATCGTTGTTTTGCCATCCTGACTCCTGATTCGAGCATAAGCAGAACCGTCATCCAACACCTTAGTCTCCATCCTTACAGCTGTAATGAATGGTTGACCAAGAATAACCGGATAGGAAGTAGTATCTTGAACAAAGAAGTTTTGTTCAAGTACCACATTCCCTATCTTCACCTTCACATCCGGACAAGCACCATAGAGTTCTCCTCGTGTGTTGTTTGCTGCTCGGATCATCCAACCATGATCTATATCAACAGGCCATCCACCCTGCTTGTAGATGTCTTTAGAGACAATATTGATCTCAGATCCATGATCGATGAGAGCAACCACCGGATCTTTCATCTCTCCTACATTCACTAAGGTTTCAGTAGTGGCTCTTGCCCAATGCCCTCTAGTGTAATGACTAGAGATCTTATCGTCCTCTTCCTTATCCACATCAAATCGAACTTTACGAGTGTTGTAAGAATGAACCAACTCTCGCTCCTCTTCCTCTGTAATCACTGTGTCTAGAGCACTGGACACTGCGGTCTCTCCCGTCAATTGTCTCTTCCGCTTGATAATGTCAATGATGACATCATGAAACTCCTTCTTCGCAATCCCGAGGATCTCTCGCAAGGTAAACTCAATCTTTGTATTGAGCACCTTCTCCTGCAACACCTCTTTCATGTTGGTTGCTGCTTCAATGTCTGATTGCAGCTTATACATGGGAACTTTGCCCTTCTCCCTACCCTTACCCTTCTCTGTACTCCCAGAAGGTAGGACGTCATCCATAGCTTCTTCTCGTAGAGGTGCAGTCTCCTGTCGGAGTCTATCTCCTCTTAGTTGCCTCTTGGGAGCCGCTCTCTCCTCACTTGGACCAGCCTCGTCTCTCCTACGCTTCTCTTCCATGATAGCTTCATGTTGAGCCTTGGCTACGTAGGCATGAACGGACATAGCATCTACGGGATCATCCCATCCAGTAGCACTCCTGATTGCTGTGGCTGTTCTGAGCAACTCCTCCCTTGCCATTTTCCCCTTTCTGTTCGTGCTCACAGCGTGACTCCACATATCAGTGGTATCCTCATGTTTCAAAAAGGTACTCTCCTTTTTGCTAATCACCTCGACTCCATAGGTAGAAACTTCTACCGATGCCACATCATGCACTGTTAGATGATCCTCCAAAATTTTCTTCATCCCTCCTCTACCGAAGTTGGTCCTCAGAGTCTCTCCGTTGTCTCTCAAGGCGATTTTCCTTCCTTCCAGAAAATTATGCCTTGCTGCAAGGCATCAGTGAAACTCCCGCATTCCTTCCGTTGATGATCGGTGTTATCACACCAAATACACCTCTGAACATATCCTTGTTTTGGTGCAGGTCTCCCTTCAGGTGCCCCATCCTTCTCCTCCAACCTTGTCAACTTGATCTGTAAGTCTCTCATCTTCTTCTCCAAATCTTCCATTGCTTGATTCCGTTGTGGTACAATCGTAGTGATAGGAATAGTAGGAAGCGAAATAGTAGGTAGAGGAGCAGTCTGCACCGTTGGTTGCTTTCGTGGTATCACAATAGGCGGCGGTCTTGGTGCTTGACTCACAACCACCTTCCCTCTTCGGTATTCTCGCTTTGCAAGTACTCCCACTGCTTCACTAACATTCTTCCAATCAGATGTAAGACCATTGTCTTTCGTCCGATCTTCCAACAGCAACTCTAACTCCCTCTGTAGCTCGCTGTTGGCTGACTGTAAAAATAGCTCCACTTTGTCATTCTCAAGTGTGAGCTTCTCCATCCGAGATAGTTGAAGAAACTGTCTCTCAAACTCCCGAAGTAGTTCGGTAGCAACTAGTTCCTTGCTGGGTTTGTTCACCCACTCCATGAATGACTTCTTAGTCACTCGATCTGCATCCTCCAAAGAGTATTCCTCCTTCAACTGAAGAGAAAACTCCTCCCAGTTAGCTCCATGAGCTTGAATGAGCCCCTTCACATGTTCCCGTAACTCCGGGACAACAACAAGCTCAAACGTCCGTACCATCTCCCTCTCTGGTACCTTACTCAGCTCCATCTCTCGAGAATAGAACTTCAGGTACTTGGAGATGTTTCTCCCTTCAAACTGATCCAATGTCCCCACCACCGAATGCAAAGCCTTGGTAGCCATCGCCTCCTTCCGTTGAA
Source organism: Asterella californica (assembly GCA_036924285.1). Taxonomy (NCBI): domain Eukaryota; kingdom Viridiplantae; phylum Streptophyta; class Marchantiopsida; order Marchantiales; family Aytoniaceae; genus Asterella; species Asterella californica. The sequence goes on from JAYKYS010000013.1 coordinate 5,754,681, forward strand.
CAGCTTGTTGTTGATCCATGTACAGAGCAAATGCTTGGAACATTTGCCCTATAGCAGGATCAAGCTGCAGCGGAATCGTGCCGGAAGGGTTTCCAACTCCTTGTCTCTCGGCCATGGTAAAGTTCTGAGAAGAACTTCACTAACTCTCCACCCCAGAAGCTTCACGTCGAGTTCACCAACTGTCGTGTGACGTGCTTTCTTATCTGGGAATACACCGGGTATCTAGCTGTAGAGAGTACGTGTCGCACTCCGTGACTCAGAACCAGTGACCACCCAAACCTCTCTCTGATCTCCAAGTACACTTTGAACCTTTCTCGCTACGATATCCTCACGTCCTCTCGGCATATCTCTCTCCTACTCGACTAGGAATAGAACCGGGATAACAAGCACGGGCAACCTGTTCCTGCCATCACCGCAAGCACTCTTGGGTCTGCTGGTCATCACTCCAGCCTCACCACAAGAGAAATACCAGCACTCCTAATAGAAAAGAAACCTAAGCGCAACGCCCGCACACAAATCCAATCAAAACCAACTGGGCGTACAAACAGGCATGCGGGTATGGAGAGGATCCAAACACAGGAAATACAGTCAACAACTCTCCATACCCATGATCAAGTGCTCTGAAGCACTGGCAAAACCTCCAGGTCGACCTGTTCTTCAAAAAGAGTCTTAACTCTTGCGTCTTTCGGAGCAAGAACCTCTCAACTTTACCTCGCTGTCACTCCTCAACCACTGCTCAGAATGAGATGAAACCAAGGCCAGCAGATAGCCTGTAGAATAATCTCTCTATTAAGGTATTACATGCAGAGAGATCATCTCTGAGTTGACATCTATGCCCTTCCAAAGTTCACTGTTTCTATAACACGATACTATTTCAACAGAACTTTGCTGTTCGATTCCTCACAAACCACTCGATCAAAACAGCTCAAACTTCTCAGGAAGCTAATGTGTCACCATCACTACCACTCTGTAAAATTTCACCAGCAGATCTTCAACCAAACTCTCCAAACGATCAAGCCCTTATCGCTGTTTTTATAACATGATACTATTTCGACAGAACTTTGCTGTTCGATTCCTCACAAACCGCTCGATCAAAACGGCTCAAACTTCTCAGGAAGCTAATGAGGAGTCACCATCACTACCACTCTGTAAAGTTTCACCAGCAGATCCTCAACCAAACTCTCGGAATGATCCAAGCCCTTTTCGTCAATGACACAAGGCGATATGCAGACCCTTGTGCACAAAAACAACGTTTCTCTTCAACCCAATAATCCAAAATTTCACAGGTAGGTAGCTGACTGTACCTTCTCAGACCCTGGGAGGTTTCATAGCAAAATTCGACCTCAAACTCCCCATATCTCTCTCAATGTCTCATGTTTACAGTCGCCTACTATCATAACCTCCGATTTGAGACACCCAACTTCAGCTGGCCATAACTTTTTCACTCCGGCTTGGAATCGATCGATCTCTGAGTCCATCAGCAAGCCCATCTCAAGAGCTTTCCAGCAACAGTCAATTCATCTCCAGCAACCTCACAGAACTCCCAGAAAGCGAGAAAGACCTCACGGAAATGAAATTGGTCACGAATTTGACCCCCTCAGCTTCAATTGATCGTAACTTTCTCATCCGTGCTTCAAATCCAGCAACCATCGAGTCCACGGGCATCCTCGTCTCCCAAGCTTTCCAACCATAGCTCACACTCCGCGAATGGACCACGGGAAGTGCCTCTACCCTCGAAAACGTGAAAGGAACTTGGTAGAAGATGATTGGTCAAACTTTCGACCAATGAGAAACAAGTTGACAAAAAGATTTTTGTCTTCACTCACATGACAAACACACAAAGAACGAATTTTTATCCCAGAGTACCATTTAGGCCTCAAAGTTTATATTGAACAAACTCCAAACACGTGCCGTTGACGATGCCGTCGGCAACGAAGCACGTAAACACGAAGTACAAACTACACTCAATAGAGAGTCAGAATCTCGACTCTAAAACGGTTGACAATAAACGGCACTACAAAAGGAACTGATGAAGCTATTATCTGGTTGTAATAATCCTCACCAAAGTTCCTCACGACAAACTCTCGATGCACCACCTTTGGTCGACTATAACAACGTATTTCGACCCAGGTGTTGAACGGAACTCTCGCTGGAAAGTTTAGATCCAATGGAGGATCCATATCACATCAGAGCAGGATGTAGACAGTAAGATCCCAAACAGCGTCGTAAGTGACAATGGGAAGAACGATAGGATCCGGAGTAGCCATCACTGCAGCCATAAACGACTCTCCCCAATGAGCTACCATAAATACTCGAAAGTGATCCCGCGGCAGACAATGGATCTTAATGACGAATGGATGCACAAGTGGAAGATCAGGAGCACGAAAGGGTTCTCCGTTCATGCCTACCACTCGCACTGCCGCTTACTTCATCCGATGATACTGATCACCCTCACGCTAGACTTGGATACTCAACACTCTATATCTCAAGCTCCGCGCACCTATCTTCTTATACATCAATCTCCCATGTGACGACAAGAGTACTACTCTTATCTCCACTCAGCGAAGAGTACACGGATCGTCCACGTGGAGTCTTATCTTTTGACCAGATAAGGTCCCAGTGGCTCCTCAACACCAAACACGTACGAAGGATATGTGGTGGTTTCACACCCTAGCCAAACCACAACACGACAACGTCCAAATGAAATAGACGAAGTGCTCATGGAAAGATGATAACGAGCTCTACCCATCGATGCAAGGAAAGTGAAGATCTGAAGTTGTGCAAAAAGTCTCACTTTTAGTCTCATGAGTGTATTTGGAGCGATAATAATAAATATCAAAAATAAATTTTCAATAGAAGTCAGTCCATGACACGACGTCCACCCCCTCTAAACTTGTGCATCCTCCGGTATGCACTAGAGATACCAACCAAGGAGTGGACCGGGACGCACCTTGTCTTGTCGTCCTCCTTCTTATCTCAGTCAATCTCATCCCCAAGGTTGTAACCTTATCGTTGTCGCGCTACTTGGCGGTTACATGTTACATTTCTACTCCGACACTTGAGTTTAGTAGTTCTAGAAGTTAGCTCATATTACTTCTAGTCGTCTACGTATATGTTTGACATCTTTGCATACGGTGTTAACACTATTTTGAGTCCTAGTAGGCTGATAATATGCTAGTTATCTTGTTCAAGCATTTGTGCGCTTGTGCAAGTGACTTCTTACTTGTCTATGATGTTTAATGTACATAACTTAGATTTACCAGGTTGATAGGGTTTAAGCTCATGGGTTGTACTTACGTGTTGCCCATGCACGCTTTTTAGCCGGTTTAAGTTTACTTTCAGGGCTGCGTGTCGTTTCAGGTAGTTTAAGTTATACGCTGGCACTTTAGGGGACTTGACGTGGTAGCCTTTGAGTGGAATTAAGTTACCACATGGTTTAAGGCACAAAATGACAACCAAATGGAGCTATGAAATCTCATTGGTTCATTTTTGTCTTTTGTAAAACTCTAAATTAGAAACAGAGGTCTAAAGGAGAATTCGAGCATTTGGTGAGGAGAATTTGAAATCTGAGAGCACAGGGAGGTAGAGCTCGTCATGCCAAGCACTTCCAGTGAAATTTTCGATCGATTTGAGGCAATAAAGACGAAGTTATGACCAATTGAAGTTCAAATTGTGCTAGAATTGAATCACTTTTGTTGGATTTAGGGTTTTCAGTGTCACTCGCAGCAGATTTGAGAAAATTGCTTCAAAACTTCCAGGTTGTGTTCTCTGCCAGCAGGGCTACGATTTCCCAAAAAGTTTCATATCGATTGAGCGACTGAGTAGTTCAGGGCGGCCGCTGAAGCTGAGGGGGTCTGAAAAGCTCTTAATCTAGAGCAGCGACTTCAGAGGAGGAGATCTGGAGTTCTGTGTACATTCAGGAGTCCTTACTTCACAGGGATGTTCAGCATCCTGTAGACTTCAAATACTGTAAGAATATTTGAAATTCATCGAGCTAATCTTCTGTTCTAGGTTGAAATAGCCATATGGGTACCAAAAATTACCATAATTTTCTTACTCAGAACTTTTCTGTCAACATCTCGGTGCTAGAATTTGCTCTCAGGCTGAAACTTCGTGTGTGTGTCCAGTAGTACCTCATTTACATGTAGGGGAAGTTTAGAAGTCTAAACCTTCATAGTTTTCCTCTCCTTGAGTGTTAAAGTTCACCGCCTAAACTTATTACTACTAGTTAGACCTAAATTTTACTTTTTGAGCATATTAGAGGATCCTACACACCTGTGTGAGTGTTTATAGCCCTTGTTGTGACCTGAAAGCCAACCTCTTGAGTAAACAACCACAGCCAAAAGCCCAGCGCTTTCCTAGGTAGACGGATCACACTCCGACATACTCTCTTTTTGGTGAACTCGACGTGAAACACCTAGGGTGGGAGTTTTCTTGAGAGTATTACAGGATCAGATATCATGGCCAACCAAGGATCATCAAGTGGAGGTGTTGCTGCTGCTCAGCAACCTGCTCAGTTGGATGCTGCTACGATGAAGATGTTCCAAGCTTTTCATATGTTTATGCAGCAGCAGCAGAGCACAGAGAGGAAGGAGGTATTAGGAACCAAGGCGTTGCAATCTGTGGTGCACCAGATGGACCAGTTCAAGGGTACAGATATTTCCAAGTACGTGCGATACTATGCTAGGGAGATGGAGGTGAACAAGGTACCTGAAAAGGAGCTGGTGGAGAACTTTAAACTTGCTGTTGTCCTTGAGATTCGTGGGCGTGTGAAGGAGCTCAAGCAGCAGCAAGGACAGAGTTGGGAGAGCTTTATGCGAGCTTTGAAGGAGGAGTACTACACTGAAGATTCAGAGAGGGTGACCAAGAGAACATTCTTGGAGTGGGTGGTGAAGCCTAACAAAGGTTTGTCTGTAAATGAGTTGTTAAGGGAGTTTGATCGTCAGTATGCTCAGCTTTCTAGGACAAAGAATCTTACACTAGAGGTGGAGAAGACGGAGCTTTTCCTACAAGCAGCGGACGTGACTATTCATGAGAAGCTTGAGTTGTTGTTGGAAGACAAGAGTGAGGATAGAGGATTGAAAATTGACTGGAAGGAGGTTGAAGAGGCTGTTTCTTTGCTGATCAAGAGACAGAGAAGAAGAGACAAAGTGGTGGTAAGTGAAGCAGCACCTCTTATAATTCCTGTCAAGCAGTTGCCTACTAAGCCTGCTTTGGTAATTGCTAGAGAGGAAGACTCACCGCTTGATGAGTTGATTAAGGATATGAAGGAGCTTAAGCTTAAGCTCACTAGGTTAGAAGAGAAGGAGCAGAATGTACAGCCTGCTATGCAGAGACCTCAGATGAGAGAAGGCTTTGTTCATCGTTGTATATGGTGTGATAGCCTAGACCATGTAAGAAGAGATTGTGGGGAATTTGCAGATGCATTTGTAGTGGCGCAGGATTACTCCTTTTGCCCATTTAGTATACAAGATATCGTTCCCACAAAGGATTTGCACAAGTAACGCTGCTCTAAGTTCTAAGATCTGTTCAAACACACAAACACACGGGTTTTGCCTAGGAATCCCGTCTTCTCACAAAACCACGCGTCTTCCAGGTACGCCAAAATATACTCTGGATCTAAATAAACAACTACTAACTAAAATATCACACAACTATTCACAGAGAATCTCGGGAAGACGATCTTCCTGCTTCGAGGTCACTTCTTCCGGTCTTCTCGATACCGTCTTCCCGAAGCGATTCTCGTCTTCTGGGGATTCAGCTCGTCTTCTCACACCTCTAGAAGATTGTCCTGCTCCACAGAAGTCGACTAGCAACGATCGTTACACCTTACTCTTCCACTCACATTACAACGAGTTAGATCAATCACAGGGTGTATGCCCCCTGTAGCCTTCCCAGGCTTCTGCCTACGGAAATAGTCTTCCTGCAGCACTACAACGACATTCACCTTCACGGAAGCTCAATAGAAGTCTCGGAAGCTCACTAGAAGAAGGTAAGAAGATGGGGAAGATGAGAGAAGATGGGAAAGATGAGAAAATCCAAACAAGAGAAAAACAAGATGGAAAGAGGAAATTAAGATTCTGATAGGCTTCTAGTCCGGATCCTGACTAACAAGCCATCCCTGCTTGTAATAGTTTGGGGAGGAAGACAGCAAACGTGAATACAATGGCACCGTCTTCTACTCGAGGATGTCGTCTTCTGTTGCGGGAAGAAGGCTTCTTTCTTCTTCTCTTCGCTGCTCCGGCTACTCTGTCTTCTGGGATCCCTTACCCATAAGACCATCCGTACGTAGATCCCAAGTGCTCTACTGAACGAGCCAAGCTACACTTCCACAACTGCTGACAGTCACCGCCACTCAAGAAGAACACTTCCCATGCACAATTGGGAGCGAATTCAAGGAACCCACCATCCAGAAGACACGGATTAAGCTTCTGCACTCAAATCAACAATCTATTCTCTGAGAAGAAGTCACATTGGCATTGGGAAGCTCACTCCCTCTACTTCCTGCGTCTACTCCTCGACACACCAGTCTAGTCAATAGGACTGCACGAGGATGCCATTCCCTGCTCCTAAACTGTCCACTACCTCTATCTACATCTTCGAACCACTGCTGGTACGAGCATGCAGACCCCTCCTGTGTATTCCAAGACTATTCGTATGTTTCCAATGACGGGTGTAGTGTGTCAAGAACTATCTGTCATGTGTCTCTAATGTGTCTAGTCTGCCTGCACCATAGAATCGATATGGGTGTGCAGCAGCTAGCTCCATTCCTACGCTGCAATCCTACTTATGTCGCTGCCGTGAGAATCAGAGGAGGTGACCACCAGGGAGAGAGGGGCGCTGACACGAGGTTGCCACCCCACATGCAAGCGGTTCCCCTTCCTAATTAGCCATCTACTTTGTTGCCTACGCTACCTATGCTGCCACATGGTGTCCTAACTAATTTTACATGGAAAACTGCCACCCTTAAGATAGCATGTTTGTTCCTACTAAATCTAGAATTGTCAACCTTCGGTTACTAGCTACTCTGATTGCTCCGTGGCAATCTCTACCTGATCTGCTCCTATCGGAGCTACTAGCTCGGCTTCTGATGGACTGGGAAGCCCTGCGCTTACCTCGGGTGTCACTAAGGTAGCTTCCCTCTCATCGCTGTTCGCTGGCGCTGCTGTCGCTGCGACTGCGTCTTCCTCGGCTTCGGCTTTTGCTTCGGAAGACAGAAGCGTCTTCTGGGAAGCAGAGTCGAGTGGTGCGTCTTCGGTCTTCTGAGGCACGGTGTCGTAGGGCGTGAAATATGGTCTGGGAATACACGGGGTATCTGGCTGTAGAGAGATACAACTGGATCTACGACCTAACCGATGAAAACTTATGCTCTCAATATCTAATCTATTAGTGTTTTTTGTAGGTTACTAGCGAGCTAACTTGACCCAAGTGTAGCACATGTGCATCACACAAATGACTCGGAGCTCGATTCCACTCTAGATAAAGGCAAGGCTCATACACGGTACGTGTCTGCTTTAGATCCCAAGCACTTTTCATACAACCTCTCATCCACATCCACTTCACTACTTCTTCTCGACAAACTACCTAATTGTAGCCTCTGACCTTCTGCTGATACGAGTTTGCTCAGGAAGATGTCCACAGCAAGGACCGCCTACTACACAAGCTTCCCAACGATACAAGACATATCGGCAGCAAAACAGCTAAAAACTCGGGGCGTGATACCGAGGATAACGGTACCTCAGCTTCAGCAAGACGTGACACCTCCACTGAGCGTGATCGCCGTACCAATCTCACAATATAGCCTCCTTGTCATCCACACGACACCTCCAAGAAGCACACCTCCCATCTTCAAGTCGTTTTTGTTCAACTCCAACCAAGAGATTTCAGCAAAATCTCTCTACGTCTTTCTCGCCTCGCTGCAAATTGAACTTTGACACTCTCGTGCCTTCACCTCGATTATCCAATCAGGCTCAAATTCCACAGGACATCCCCTCTGAGCCTTCTCTACTACTGTATGAAATTTCAGTCTCAGATCTGACCCCCAACTGTCCGCGATGAATCAAGCCACCCGTCTGTGCTAACTTCTGAGCTTTACAGATCTCGATGGCCAAAATCCTAGATCTCCACACATTCTCTTACCCAATTGAACTGAAATTTCACATGTGACTAGCTGATAGGGCACACTCTCATCCTGGAAAGTTTCACTCAGAGATCCAATCCCATGTGCACGGAGCAACTCAAGCTTTGAATCCAAAGAAAGCGGGTTTTCTCATACCTCTCAACTGTAACAGCCAACTTCAATTGATCATTTCAGGAGCAAATCCAACCCAAATGTAGGATTGTTTTACATCAATACAACCAGCACGGAGTGAACTACTCGATCCCCTTGACAGCTCCTAAAGATCACCTCTCAAACTCCCGGATCCCTCCAAAACATGGCTCGGGGTACCGATTTGACCCCCCTGACTCTCAACGTCCATCACTCTCTCCTCAGAATTCCAAATCGCCTGATCTTTGTCTCCAGAGTGTAGCCCGTCTCGAGAGCTTTCCAACAAGACCACTCACTCCTCAAATGACCCTCGGGAAGACCTCCAAAACCCTAAAGCCGTCTGCAGATTTGGAATGGCGTTGATTGGTCGAAAATAGACCAATAAGAAACAGATCTGGAAACCTCTTTTGTCCTCTACTTGGTACCCTAGAACAACTATAACCTTACTACCCTCTCATGCCTTCAAGGCACTGGCCTCAACCTTAGTTAATTACACTCGTCAAACTATAGAGATCTTACTTAACACTTAAGATTCAGTACAAGGTCAAGATGACGACCTGGAACCGATTTACGATAAAAGGTACTACAAAAGAAAATGGAGAAGCCATCACTTGATTACAGTACTCCTCGCCAAAGTTTCTTGCGATCCACGCACGATGATTTATCTTCCGCCGACAGTGACACCGAACATCCACCCAGACGTTGAAAGGGATGTTGGCTGGATAATTCAAGTCCATTGGCCCTCGTCAAAGTAAGACGTACACTGTCAAGTCCCAGTCCTCTCCATACGTGACGATTGGTAAGATCACCGGAGTAGGCGAGTCCATCATCCTTCCCATGAACTCTTCTCCAAAGTAGGCGACGAACCACTGTCGAAAGTGATCGCGGTGGATCAAGTGAAGCTTGATATGAAACGGGTTCGGAAATGGCAGATTTGGAACTCGATTCAGTCCTCCATCCATGAATACAACTCCTGCCGCTCCTTCTTATCACGTAAGACACTAAGACACACTCATGAAAACTACCCCCAAAGAAGAATGCCTCACAAACCCCCAATCCACTATCTTATACCTATGTTTGACAACAAGAGCCATTCACGCGAACGTTCACGGATCATTGAGTCGGCACATCTTGTTATCGTGCGATCTCACATCCAGATCTCTGTGAACGTGACACCTAATACCCTCTCATGCGAACTACACAAAAGGTTCACCGAACACAAAAGAAAACACAACACCCGTTCTACACTGAATTCACATGTGGGACGTCTCACAACACGACAACGGGTGCGGTACTAGAGACCATGGCGACCTCATAGGGGTCCAGGGAAGTCGCTTCCTCCACGCGGAATACTTGGGAAGATGGCTCGTCTTCCTGTCTTCCGGGGCGTCTTCCGGAGTCTTCTCGGCTTCCAACGCTGTCACTACCAAATGCACAGCGAGGTCGAACCTTCTCCATTCCGGATCCAATAGATGGTGTTGGAGCTTGAGAAGCTCCAACAGGTATCGGAAGCGAGACCCTCTATCTGCCGATCCAAGTACCTGAACATGCTCTCCCGGCATTCCACCAACATTACCTTGGACTCGCTGTCCCATCCTCTAGCTAAGGTAAGTAACTTCCTACCTGCGGTGAAGTTAAACTTCTTCCGAAGCGCTTCCACCGACTGTGCTAGCATCCCCTGTGCACGAGCCTCCGCTGCTTCCCGCTGCGTCTTCTCAACTGCAACTCGCGCTTCTGCGGCTTCTCGCTGCGTCTTCCATGTGTTCTTCTCCTCGACGAGGGCGGTGATCTTCTCCCGCACTCGGAGGACCTCCTGATCGCGCTGGTGTACACGCGCTTGCATCTCCTGGTTGCTCTTCCGAAGTTGCACCAGCTCCTTGGCAGAAGCGGCTGCTTCCGCCTTGTATCTGGCTGCGAGCTTCTCCGTGGTGCGGAGACTAGCTTCCAGCGACTCCGTCTTCTTCTGGTCTTCTTCCTGTCGCAGCAAGGTGCGCAGACCGAATCCAAGTTGCAAGGGCCTCTCTTGTGCCTTCGCTCTCTTCTCCAGCAACTCCATAGTTGGCTGGATCTCCTTGTGGAAGAAGGCGCTGAACTCTTCCAGTCTTCTTCTTGCGGAAGACAAGTTCATCTCCACTACTCGCTCTGAGGTGTCGACCTCGTCTTCTAGAGGCAAGGAAGCCTCTTCGACCACAATGACCTTCATCTTCTGCGCACGAGAAGAAGCTACTCTTCTCATCTTCCGGGGTGGAAGATCCTTCATGGCAGGAGCGGTTCTCTTCACTGCGCTGTCGTGTCGTGGACCGGCTCCTACTTGAAATTCAAACTTCGATACTTGTTGCTCCAAAGACACTCATGAGAAGACAAGCTAGGTCCCAGCTTACGGGTTTTTGGCACCACTTCGGATCTTCGTTCTTATCGCACCAGTGGATAGAGCTCCTTGTCAGCATTCCATAGGCACTTTGTCTACTTCGTTTGGACGCATAGTGAAGAAGTTACAGGACTCGAAAGATGGAGAAAACAAGCTAGGCCCCAGCTTACGAGCTTTTGGCGCAACTTCGGATCTTTACTTTTATCGCATAGATGGATAGAGCTCGTTGTCAGCTTTCCATAGGCACTTTGTCTACTTCGTTTGGACGCATAGTGAAGAAGTTACAGGACTCGAAAGATGGAGAAAACAAGCTAGGCCCCAGCTTACGAGCTTTTGGCGCAACTTCGGATCTTTACTTTTATCGCATAGATGGATAGAGCTCGTTGTCAGCTTTCCATGGGCATCTTGTTTATTTCGTTTGGACATCCAGAGAAGAAGTTATGCGATTCGGAAAAAGGTAAAATCAAGCTAGGCCCCTAGTTACTTGCTGACTGGGTATTTAGGGCTTCAGGCGTTATATCAAACACGCAAGGGGTCTGCTTCTTATTATTGAGAGTTGAACTTCGTACGTACAGACTGTTGCAAGGGGGCTGCTTAAGGGGCTTGCTTGTTCCTGCGACCTGTCGGTGGATGTTTTGGAGAATTGGGAAGTCCAATACACGCGCGCAAGGTGTCATCGGGTTCAGATCTGTGCAGGCTACGCACAGGTTAAGACGGTTCTTGAAGAGACGGATCGGGGGTTGTGTTCTGGGAGAAATTGAGACGCAGGGAGCAGAATTGGGGTTTTCAGTTACCTGTGAAGGAGAGTTGGACCGTTCGGACCGTTCCGGAGTCCAAACTTGCTGTCCTTGGATCCATCGGGATCAGAACAACGAGTTCTTCAGGAAATTGAAGACGATACAAAGTTTTATCGGGCGGTTTGAGAGTTGTGAGAGAAATTGGCTCGCAGGGAAGCGCTTGCGTCAGGTTTTCATCGCCTGCGACCTGAGATTGGATTGTTCTTCGCGATCGGTGAGCCAAGCTCTTCGTTCTTGGTGCCTACGCGATCAGGGAGTCCTCATGTACGCATAGGAGAAGACTGTAAGTGAATTGGATTGTTGGTTTGGGTGTGGTGAGCAAATTTGAGCCGCAGGGAGCCGATTTACGTCAGTTTTTTTGTAGCATGCGATCAAATTTCTCGAGTAGTTTTGCAAGGGGAACTCCAAACGGCTTGTTTGGAGTCTTGTTGGGTTCAGGGTAGCCAGATCTACCTACCAGCGAAGACGGATATCAGTTTAGACGATCCGTTTGTGCGGTGTGAGCGGTTTTAAGCCGCAGGGAGGAGTTTTTGAAGGTTCGGTCACCTGCGACCGAAAATTGGCGATATCTCGACTATCGGGAGTCGGATCTGAAGGTTTCTTGGGCCAACGGAGTCAGGGAAGGAGACCCTATCAACATTTGAAGATCGTTTGGCGAAAGGAGAAAGTTCCCATATAGGTCTTTTTCGGTTCCTTCGCTACAGGTTTCGTCCTTTTGAGTTCGTTAAGGACTTAGTTGGTTGTGTATGGCTTGTGGTAGCTAGCTTTAGCCAAGAGCTAGTGTGTGGATGTGGTTTGGACTTGGGTTTGGATCGCATGATACTGTTGTGGCTCTGGTTGTTAGCAAAGAGAAGTTCCTCTTGCTTTGAGCTACGTTTTGGCGATTTCAGACTAGGGTTACGTTTCAGGGGTTTGTTTTAGGGCTTCTGAAGTAGGTTACAGACCGCTCTGGTCTTTTCCTCAGTTTTGTGCTGTTTGGAGAAAGAATCGACAGTGTACATACTTTCAGAGTGGTATATATCGCAGCATTCCTTTTCGTGGTTGTTCTTCTCTGTCTTGTCTCTGTTTGGCACACAGCATCTCCACAGCCATGAACCTCGCGTTTTCCTGGACATCCTTCACGCACAAAATATCCGACACGCTACGGTGGTGAACTCGACGTGAAGGTCTGGGGTGGAGATTTCTTCTGTGTGTGAACTTTGAAGAAGGGATTGGCAGTCATGAGTGGGGATGGGAAAGGTGATGGAGATGGAGCTAGTGGTTCAAGTGGGTTGCCGAAGGTGCAGTTGGATCCAGCGACTGCATCGATGTTCCAAGCTTTCACTATGTTCTTACGGCAGCAACAATCTGATGAGCGGAAGGAAGCTTTGGCAACAAAGGCGCTACAAGCGGTGGTCAGCAGGATTGACCAGTTTGATGGAAGAGATGTCTCAAGGTATCTGAGACATTATGTGAAGGAGATGGAGCTGAACCGGGTCTCAGAAGATGAGATGATTGAGACGTTTGAGTTGACAGCAGCTCCAGAGATTAGGGATCATGTTAAAATGCTAACGAAGCATTTTAACAAGGATTGGGAGACTTTTGCTCGTGCCTTGATGGATGAGTACTTCTTGGAGGACTCTGATCGAGTCACCAAGAAGTCATTCTTGGAGTGGGTTGAGCAACCAAGGAAGGGTTTACAAGCTACTGAGTTGCTCAGAGAGTTTGAGAAGCAGTTTTCACGGCTGACCAGGATGGAGAAGTTGACGTTGCAGTCCAACAAGACAGAGCTATTTCTTCGGGCTGCAGATGAGAAGTTGCAGGAGAAGCTAGAGGTACTTCTGGAAGACCGGGAGGAGGACGATGGATTGACCAGCAGCTGGAAGAAGGTTGAGGAAGCTGTTGGTCTGCTTACCAAGAGGGAGCGGAGACGAGAGAAAGTTCCTGTTAGGAGACTGGCGCCAACACCTACAGCTGTAACACCTGTTCCTGTAGTCCGATCAGTTCCTGTTGCTAGACAAGTAGTACCTGTTGCTCCAGCTGTTCCTGTTGTTCCGGTTGTTCCAGTTGTTCAGGCACCCATGGTATCTCCGAAGAAGGATGACTCAAACCTTGAGGAGATATTGCGTGGAATGAGAGATCTGCAGATCAAGCTCACCAGATTGGAAGAGAAGGGATCTACAAGTGGAGTAAGACCGGTTGAGAAGCAAGGCTGGATCCAGCGGTGTATCTGGTGCGATGGTACTGATCATCCGCGCAGAGATTGCAAGGAGTTCACAGATATTCTGCAGCAAGGAGTGATCTTCTGGAAAGATGGGAAGGTAGCGTTGAGGGATACTGGTGCACTTCTTCAGACCAACTTTGGTAGGGGAGGGATGAAGAAGTTGGTTGAGGACCACCTATCAGCGCAAGCAGTTGCAATGGTGGAAGCTGGAACTTATGGCACAAGGGTTGAGGATCAGGCTGAGAGGAGTTTCAACAAGCAAGTTGAGCCAAGTGAGTTGTGGTCATCTGCCATCTCCATGAAACAGAAAGGGAAGATGGCACGTGAGACGTTGCAGAGGACAGCTGCAACGATCAGAAGGGATACTGGATGGGAGGATCCGATAGAAGCTCTATCGGTGCATGCGTACATCGCCAAGAACCAACACGAAGCGTTGTTGGAAGAGAAGAGAAGGCGAGATTCAGAGGATTCAGGAGAAGGGACTTCTTCAAAGAGACAGACTCGAGGGGAGAAGGTTCGCCAAGAGCTTCGGGATGCAGGAGCTCAAGACCTACCGATGGACGATGCTCCTTCTCCATCAAAGGAGAAATCTCAGAAGGAGAAGGGTAAGCCGGCTGCGTACAAGCTACAGTCGGATATCGAGGCTTCAACAGACTTGAAGGGAGTCTTGGAAGATCGCATTCTGAATGCGAAGGTGGAGTTTACTTTGAGAGAAGTGTTAGGCATCGCCAAGCGTGAGTTTCATGATGTCATCATCGATGTCATCAAACGGAAACGACAAATTACGGGTGAGACTGGTTTATCACATGCTTTGGATACTAGGATGTCAGTGGATGAGGAGAGAGAGCTTGCAAGGTGCAGTGTCTATTCTCCAGAGGAAGAAAGAGATCGAAGGCGCAAGGTGCATTTCGAGGATGAAGAGGAGGATGGGAAGCGGAGCTCAAGTCATTACAGCCACAGTCACTGGGCTCGAGCTACGACGGAGACGTTGGTGAGGATCGAGGACTTGGATGAGCCGGTGGTTGCTCTGATCGATCATGGATCAGAAATCAACATCATGTCGAAGGAGCTGTACAAGAGGAAGAAGTGGCCGATCGACACAGAGCATGGATGGGTCATAAGAGCAGCCAACAACACGAGAGGAGACTTGTATGGAGCTTGTCCAGACATCAGAGTGCGCGTAGGTGATGTTGCTATTGAGCAAAACTTCTTTGTTCAGGAAGCAACATCATACCCACTCATTCTGGGTCAACCTTTCATCATAGCAACCCGGATGGAGACAAAGGTACTGGACGACGGATCTGCGTATGCTAGGATCCGAAGTCAAGATGGGAAGAGAGCGGTACAGTTCCTGACTGTACCGTCCAACCACGAGCGCAACCGAGATCGTTTGAGGGAGAAGCCGCTTTCAAGGGTGAGTGAAGAGTTCAAGGATTTTCGTTGAGTACCACTATAGAGCGGGATTGTGGTGGTGCGCAAGAGAAGGTACTCTCGCTTGATGGAGATAGTACCTTTTGTACAGGGTTTATTGGATTTTCAGAGTGTGGGATTGCTGTCTACAAGAAGATAGAAGAGCTGAGAAGAAAAGAACAAAAACATTTGCGTGGTGTTGAGTTGATGTTGAAAGAGTTGGGTGAGCTAGAAAGGGATGAATGGATTTCTGGTGTTATGAAGAGGATGGGTTGGAAGATCCCTTGCGAGAGATCATGTCTATTGGATGGGAGGATATGGATAAGGTCGTGCAGATTCATTCAAGGGAGGTCTATTCGGTGAT
Organism: Asterella californica; assembly: GCA_036924285.1. Lineage (NCBI taxonomy): Eukaryota > Viridiplantae > Streptophyta > Marchantiopsida > Marchantiales > Aytoniaceae > Asterella > Asterella californica. Next base: position 5,770,092 of record JAYKYS010000013.1, read on the forward strand.
CGAATCATTCCGTGCGCCGGAGGTTCGAGTTGAGACAAGGTACAAGACAGTGGATAGGAAAGTAAAGCCAGTTGCTGGTCCTTTGCCGGAAGACACCAACCAACAGATGGATCGAGCTTCAAAGGAGAAGAGTTTGAGAGATCCTGCAATGATAGGACACAAGTTCACGGAGAAGACCCTTGAAGAGCTGAAGATTGGATCTGATGGGTCTCTTCTACCAGAAGAGAGGATGTGCTTCAAGGAGATGCTTTCAAGACATGGGAAAGCATTTGCTTTTGAGCCACTTGAGATTGGATGTGTAGATCCGTACGTTGTTACCCCGATGGTTATCTTCACGGTACCGCATGTGCCATGGAACCTGAGACCAATTCCAGTACCGCGGGCTCACTTGCCCAAACTAGTGGAGTTGCTGAAGGAGAAGATGCGGATGAAGATCTTGGAGCCGTCGTTTGCACCATATTCAAGCAGATGGTTTACAGTACCAAAGAAGAATGGGTCGCTGCGGTTCATCCAAGACATGCAGCCAGTGAACGCAGTAACAATCAGAAATGCTGGGGTGGGACCGATTGTGGATGAGTTTGCAGAAGCGTTTGCAGGAAGAGCGATTTACTCAATGGGAGATCTTTACTCGGGGTATGATCAGTTTCAACTAGCGGAGGAGAGCAGAAGCTTCACGACAATGAGGACACCTTTGGGGTTGGTTAGGATGTGTACCTTACCGCAGGGAGCTACCAACTCGGTAGCACACATGATGAACGGGATGAATCGAGTTCTAAGGGACTTCATCCCCGAAAAGACGATGCCATTCTTGGATGACATCCCCATCAAAGGATGTGTGGAAGATGAGAAGGATGAAGCATTAGATCAGAGGGGGTGTCGGCGATACGTCACTGATCACATCGCAGACTGTGAGAAGATCTTATCTCGACTTGAGGAAGTTCATCTTACGCTGTCAGGTGCGAAGTCTACATTTGGAGTTAGAGAGGTTTTGATCGTTGGTCATTTGTGTGGATCGTTTGGTCGGAAGCCAGATCCGAACAAGGTGGATGCGATTGGAAGGATGAAGGAGGTTTGCAACTCGCTGACAGAAGTAAGAAGATTTTTGGGTGCTTGTGTATTCTATCACATTTGGATTCCTCATTATGCGCATGTGGCGGATCCGTTGTATGGATTGTTGCGTAAGGGTCATAAATTCAGATGGGAGGAAGAGCATACTGATGCGGTAAGGAAGCTGAAGTCTTTACTATCATCTCCTCCAGTTCTGGGAAGGATTGATTACAAGGGTGCTAGGCCGGTGGTTCTTACTGTGGATACAAGTCCAGTTGCAATTGGATGGGCAGTCGGACAGGATGATGAGGATGGAGACAGGTTTGCGGTTAGGTTCGGAGCGAAGGTGTTAAGTGCTCGACAACGTGCTTACCCGCAAGTGAAGAGAGAATTGTGGGGTATTGTTTCAGCTATGAAAACTGAGAAAGAGTATTTGATTGGAGCAGTAGTGGTGGTTGAAACTGATTGCTTGCCGTTGTTAGGGATGATCATGAATTGTTCAACTCCTGATATTGCGATGTTACGATGGATCGCATATATCAAGTCGTTGAACCCGGAGTTTAGACATATCGCAGGGAAGGATAATCTGATGGCGGATATGTTGTCTCGGGCTCGATATGATGGGGAAGATGAGATGGTAGAAGACATTGACGACGTGGGTACAGAGTTCTATTCGATTGCGCAGACAGGAAGGGAAGAAGAGTTGTTTGTTGAAGGGTTGTATGATGGTGATTTGCTTGATATCGGGAGGTACCTTAGTACAATGGTTAAGCAGACAGGTTGGACAGATGAAAGGTTTCGGAGAGTTCGAAGGAAGGCCTACAACTTCATGTTGCAGGATGGGTTTCTTTGGAAGCGATCGAAGCAAAAAGGTGGAGTACCGCTACGGGTGATTTGCAACAAGGAAGATCAGCAGAAGTTGCTCAAGGCGTTCCATGAGAGTCTTTGGGCTGGACATCGAGGGATTTGGGTCACTTTTACAAAGATGAAAGAGCGGTATTGGTGGAAAAACATGTACAGGGATGTTGTATCTTTTGTGGAGTCTTGTTTGACATGTCAGATGTATTCGAATATCCGACATCGTGACGGATTACATCCGACTTATCCGTTGGCAATCCACTTCAAGTGGGTGGTAGACTTGGTGATTATGCCGGTTGGATTATGGCAGATGAGATACTTGGTACTTGCTAGAGAGGATCTTTCAAATCAAGTCGAGGGTAGGGCGCTTCGGACGAAGACAACTGAAGGGGTATGTAGATTTCTCTTGGAAGAGGTTGTTTGTCGGTATGGATGTGTGGGGAAGATCACTGCCGATCGGGGAGAGCTAGATGCACATGAGGCTCGTGAACTCTTTGCAAGGTGTGGGGTGAGGTTGTCACTGACAACTGCTTATAACCCCGAAGGGAATGCCAAGAGTGAACGTGGTCATCTACCCATTGTGAAGGCTTTGGTGAAGACTTGCAACGGAAGGGTGCGCGAGTGGCCTCGACTCTTACCATTTGCGTTATGGGCAGATAGAACGACGCACAGCTCGGTGACAGGTTATATGCCGGTGGAACTCATCACAGGTCAGAAGTCTATCATGCCGATTGAAGAACATGTTCTGACATGGAGTGTGTTACCTTGGGAGGACAATTTGACTAGAGAAGAGCTTCTTGCTATTCGAATTAGGCAGTTAGAGAGAAGACCAGAGGATATCCAAACTGCTTTGGATAGGCTGCGAGAAGCACGGTTGAAGAACAAGGTCAGATTTGATCAGCGACATCGTTTGAGACCTAGGGATATCAAGGAAGGTGATTGGGTGTTAGTCTATGACAACAGTCTAGACAACCAGCATAGTGCACTCCGGAAGTTTTCCAGAAGATGGTTTGGTCCGTATATGGTGAAGAAGGTTCATGACAACGCATCTTACGCCCAGCAAGAGTTGGATGGAACAAGCTTGAAGGTACCAGTGGCAGGTAAACGCGTCAAGATTTTCAAAAAGAGAGATGAGGAGGTCGATTTAGCAGATATCTTGACGGAGTTTCAGTTTGAGGATGAGGATTATGCAGAAGATCTTGAAGGTGAGGTTGGTTACGATGGGAAGTAGGACGATAAGCCGGTCCACTCCTTGGTTGGTATCTCTGGTGCATACCGGAGGATGCACAGGTTCAGAGGGGGTGGATGTCGTGTCGTGGACCGGCTCCTACTTGAAATTCAAACTTCGATACTTGTTGCTCCAAAGACACTCATGAGAAGACAAGCTAGGCCCCAGCTTACGGGCTTTTGGCACAATCTCAGATCTCCATTTTCATCACATAGATGGGTAGAGCTCCTTGTCAGCTTTCCAAAGGCACTTTGTCTACTTCGTTTGGACGCCTAGTGGAGAAGTTACAGGACTCGAAAGATGGAGAAAATAAGCTAGGCCCCAGCTTACGGGTTTTTGGCACCACTTCGGATCTTCGTTCTTATCGCACCAGTGGATAGAGCTCCTTGTCAGCATTCCATAGGCACTTTGTCTACTTCGTTTGGACGCATAGTGAAGAAGTTACAGGACTCGAAAGATGGAGAAAACAAGCTAGGCCCCAGCTTACGAGCTTTTGGCGCAACTTCGGATCTTTACTTTTATCGCATAGATGGATAGAGCTCGTTGTCAGCTTTCCATAGGCACTTTGTCTACTTCGTTTGGACGCATAGTGAAGAAGTTACAGGACTCGAAAGATGGAGAAAACAAGCTAGGCCCCAGCTTACGAGCTTTTGGCGCAACTTCGGATCTTTACTTTTATCGCATAGATGGATAGAGCTCGTTGTCAGCTTTCCATGGGCATCTTGTTTATTTCGTTTGGACATCCAGAGAAGAAGTTATGCGATTCGGAAAAAGGTAAAATCAAGCTAGGCCCCTAGTTACTTGCTGACTGGGTATTTAGGGCTTCAGGCGTTATATCAAACACGCAAGGGGCCTGCTTCTTATTATTGAGAGTTGAACTTCGTACGTACAGACTGTTGCAAGGGGGCTGCTTAAGGGGCTTGCTTGTTCCTGCGACCTGTCGGTGGATGTTTTGGAGAATTGGGAAGTCCAATACACGCGTGCAAGGTGTCATCGGGTTCAGATCTGTGCAGGCTACGCACAGGTTAAGACGGTTCTTGAAGAGACGGATCGGGGGTTGTGTTCTGGGAGAAATTGAGACGCAGGGAGCAGAATTGGGGTTTTCAGTTACCTGTGAAGGAGAGTTGGACCGTTCGGACCGTTCCGGAGTCCAAACTTGTTGTCCTTGGATCCATCGGGATCAGAACAACGAGTTCTTCAGGAAATTGAAGACGATACAAAGTTTTATCGGGCGGTTTGAGAGTTGTGAGAGAAATTGGCTCGCAGGGAAGCGCTTGCGTCAGGTTTTCATCGCCTGCGACCTGAGATTGGATTGTTCTTCGCGATCGGTGAGCCAAGCTCTTCGTTCTTGGTGCCTACGCGATCAGGGAGTCCTCATGTACGCATAGGAGAAGACTGTAAGTGAATTGGATTGTTGGTTTGGGTGTGGTGAGCAAATTTGAGCCGCAGGGAGCCGATTTACGTCAGTTTTTTTGTAGCCTGCGATCAAATTTCTCGAGTAGTTTTGCAAGGGGAACTCCAAACGGCTTGTTTGGAGTCTTGTTGGGTTCAGGGTAGCCAGATCTACCTACCAGCGAAGACGGATATCAGTTTAGACGATCCGTTTGTGCGGTGTGAGCGGTTTTAAGCCGCAGGGAGGAGTTTTTGAAAGTTCGGTCACCTGCGACCGAAAATTGGCGATATCTCGACTATCGGGAGTCGGATCTGAAGGTTTCTTGGGCCAACGGAGTCAGGGAAGGAGACCCTATCAACATTTGAAGATCGTTTGGCGAAAGGAGAAAGTTCCCAGATAGGTCTTTTTCGGTTCCTTCGCTACAGGTTTCGTCCTTTTGAGTTCGTTAAGGACTTAGTTGGTTGTGTATGGCTTGTGGTAGCTAGCTTTAGCCAAGAGCTAGTGTGTGGATGTGGTTTGGACTTGGGTTTGGATCGCATGATACTGTTGTGGCTCTGGTTGTTAGCAAAGAGAAGTTCCTCTTGCTTTGAGCTACGTTTTGGCGATTTCAGACTAGGGTTACGTTTCAGGGGTTTGTTTTAGGGCTTCTGAAGTAGGTTACAGACCGCTCTGGTCTTTTCCTCAGTTTTGTGCTGTTTGGAGAAAGAATCGAAAGTGTACATACTTTCAGAGTGGTATATATCGCAGCATTCCTTTTCGTGGTTGTTCTTCTCTGTCTTGTCTCTGTTTGGCACACAGCATCTCCACAGCCAGGAACCTCGCGTTTTCCTGGACATCCTTCACGCACAAAATATCCGACACGATACTGCGCTTCCCCGCATCGCAGTAGGAGTATCCCTTCTTCTCTTGTCTTCTGGCGTCTTCGGAAGACTCCCAGGTGTTGCAAAAGTGGTCTTCTGCTCCGATCGGGTACTCAGCAGATCTTCTTCCGAGTCGGACTTTGATCCTGAATGAATGAGGGAGGTGGGCTTCCTAGGTACACTTCTAGGACCCATCTTCCTCGGTGGCATGGCGTCTTCCGATCCACTAGACTCGTCTTCCCTCACCAGAAGCGTCTTCTGGTGAGAGCCGGGCCTCAACTGTGGCATCAGAGTGGGAGGGGGAGTTGCGGCTGCTGCTCGGTCATCGTCTTCCGAGGTCTCTTCCTTCTCCTCCTGTTGCCCTGTTGGTCCATACTCCGCCAGCTGATCTCTCCTAAGATCCCTCATGGCTACGTACAAGTAGCAGTGGAAAAGTGTCAAGTGTCCTCTCGCCGGGGTACCCAAGTACGCTAGCTCCGCTGGTACATAGTTGTGGACGTATGCGCCCCAGTAGATGGGTACTCTTTTATCTCACACTGCTTCTAGGAACTCTACATCCTGATCTCCCAAGTACCTCGTCTTCTGCGCTTTCTCCTTGGGGAAGAGATGCAGAAACAGCTTCGCCAGAAATCGCTTCTTCGGCTCCCGGTAAGATTCGATCTTCCACCCATTCCTACCCTGCCTGTCTTCCACGAAAAGACAAGGGGTGCTCCCAGGCACATGCCACGTACTCACGACCATGGGCAAAAGTTTCTTCTCAAACCAATACCATCGGTCCTCGGAGTCTGACCTGTGAAAAGCCCTGCGCCACCAATCTTCAGTCCAAGAAGATGGTCTTCCTCGAGCTACTCCTGCCTTCGCAGGTACACGGTTGCGAGGTGGTAACGCTGCCTACACCTCCTCCAGAAGTCTCTGGTCTGCGAGGTTCCAATCCCATAGGAAGAAATCGAGACCCAACTCCTTGAGGAAGGGTGTGGCCTCGGCCAACTCCGTTGCTGGTAACACCAACCCTCGAGGATGCATCGTCATACTGGAAGATCTGTTGCACTAAGCCACAAGCACCTACTATGAGCTGAAGGCTCAGTCCCTCCCAAGTGCCCACAGTCTAGCTTCTACTTCTCAGAAGACTAAACTAGTCTTCCAGAAGACAGCTACTCCGTCTTCCGGGATTCTAACAGTATTTCCTAGATAGCTCTCGTCTTCCGAGCTATATCTAAACAACCCTATCTAAGCAAGGCCTCGCATGGATTATCAAGAAGACAACTCATCTTGCATTACATCCTACTTCCTATCAGAAGATACAAGATTCGCGAAACATAAAGTGCATGACAGGTTCAGAAGACGGTTGCGGGCTCCTGCGGTGACAGTGGTCTCTGGGAAGACACCCGGGACAGTTTCTGATTCAATGTCTTTCTCGGAAGACCTCCTGAAGTCAGGCTTCCCTTCACTGGTCTCACTTGTCTTTGTCTTCCTACGCGTAGTCTATCCTCACAACAGACTCAAGACAATTGCACTCTGTTCTTCTGACTTCTCACCCCTCATACGCACTCAGAAGAAGCTTGCTGTTCGGTGAGAAGACATGACCCTCTACCATTCTCTCCAGATTCTGCCAGCAAGTCTTCTCACGACTCTCTCCTAAGTTTGAGAAGAAGAAGGAATGGCTGCTATGGGTCAGACAGAAGAGACCCGAAATGGACCCTCACGTCTTCTCGCTCATTTTGCCAGCCTTTCAGTCTTCTAGTCTCTCTAGGAAGATGTGGAGTTGAGAAGCTTGGAAGACCGGGAGACACAGGCCTAGTTCCCGACTTCCAACTTCTCGAAATAACAAAAGAACTCACCACACCACTCAGGATTCGTACCAAGCCTCTCTTAACACAAAAGCAACACAAATCCACTCTTGATACGAATTGGTTACAGTCGACTTCCAGAGACACTTCCAAAGACAGTCTTCCGAAGATGTTCCAATCTTCCGAAGCGTCTTCTGTTCCAATTTCGGGAGGAGAGGAGTAATCGGGTAGAGAAATCGATAGCTGGGATCGTCAATTTGAGGACGATGGGTAGGGAAGCTCGAATTGAACTTAGGAAGAATCAAGAAGATGTCTGACAGAAATTGGGCAGCGCTTCCGCACCCAATATCACAGTAGGAAAAAATGAGGATGGGGATAATCGATCAGGCTGCCTGCAAACAACCGAGGAAGCGCGGGGGATACCAAACCAAGGCGAGAAGAAGTGGGAAGGGGAAAGAACATGGGAAGAACCTCTACAGTCTTCTTCTGCTTCCCGAGTTGCCTTCGACCTTCCGCGCGCTTTCGGCTCTGGTCCTAGCTCCGATGCGACCCCACTGAGCTGCGTCTGTCGTCGGCTCCTGTCTACGTCTCAATCGATTGAGCCACCCACCTCCGATTTCACTCAGCTGCTTCCAATGTCAGCTTCCGAGAGACTCTCAGGAAACGCGTTTCACTCAGTATGCTTCCTGCGCTTCAGCAATTCGACCTCGCCTTCTTGCTAGCTTCTAATCGCTATGTCCTCACTCAATTTCTCCTTGCTGATTTCCTCACTCGAAGCTCACCTCGCTGATTTCGATCTTCTGAAGAGCGTGCTTGCTGCGGGAAGTTGGAATGCGCTAATGCGCTTCCTGTGCATCTTCCCCGCAGATTAGGGGTTTTGACCCTAGGTGGCTTACCCGACCTACCTACCATCTTGGTGTTACTTAGTAGGTACACCCACTCTTTTATCTGGAAACTCATGGTTAGGCCTTCGCGGTCACAGTCTTTCGGAAGATGGTTGTCTTCCGCCGTCTTCCCGTCTTCCGCCGTCTTCCGTCTTCCGAAGACGCAACTGAGAAGACGTTCTTCGGAAGACGGTCGTCTTCCGAAGAAGTCAACTTCTTATTACAAAAAGCTCATAAGATCATCTCCTAAGGAAGCAGTAATCTTAAGTAACAACGCTTCTTCAGTTATACAAACAAGTTATTAATCTTAAAAATTTTAAAAATTCGTGAATCCTGTAATTTGTGGGCACCACAGCATTGAGGAAGGATCTGATCTTCTTCAAAGATAAAGATCCATCAGAGAGAGACTGGGATGATGTTGGGAACCAACTTTGGCAAGGGTGGTATGAAGAGACTTGTGAATGAAATATCAGCATCACATGCTGTTTCTCTTGTGAATGCTGCTACCTGTGGAGTGAAAGTGGAGATGGAGAGAAAGAAAGGGACTACTGGATTGTGGTCTGATGTAGTGCGGTCCGTAGCTAGAATAGAGCTAGACAAGGATGTGCTACGAAGGGTTGGCAACTCAATTCGAGAAACTACAAGATGGAATGACCTTGTGGATACTATGTCAGTGCATGCTTATGTTGCAAGAAGTCAGCATGAAGCTGTACTAGAAGAAAAACGCAGGAGGGAGGATGCAGGTGAGGCTTCTACAGCCAAACGACCTGCTACAAGGAGTGAAAAGGCTAGACCAGAGGCAAGGCAGGAGACAACACCTACTCGAGAGGAAACTATGGAGGATCTACCATCTACAACACCAAAGGAGAAGGAGAGAAGCAAGGAGAAGGGTAAGATGCCTGCATACAAACGTCAGTCTGACATTGAGATTGCTACAGACTTGAAGCAGGTGTTAGAGAATCGTATCTTGAATGGGAAGGTTGAGTTTACTCTGGGTGAGATTCTTGGGATAGCAAAGCGTGAGTTTCATGAGGTTATCATAGATATCATCAAGAGGAAACTTCAGATTTTGGGTGAAGCAACTACGCTTAACGCTCTAGGGACCAAACTGTCGGAGGATGAGGAAGATGAGATTGCTGGTTACTGCTCTCAAGTATCAGAAAGGAGGTCGTATCAGCACGTGAGGTTTGAAGATGAGGTGGAAGCATCGCAGAAAAGCCATTACTCTCACAACCATTGGGCAAGAGCAATCACGGAGACCTTGGTGAAGTTGGGAGATCTGGAGGAACCTGTGGTGACATTGATTGATCACGGCTCAAAGATTAATCTGATGTCTAAGGAGCTGTACAAGCGTAGGAGGTGGCCCATAGACATTGACCATGGATGGCTTATCCGTGCTGCCAACAACCAGAGGGGAGAACTCTATGGTGCTTGTCCCAACATCAAGGTAACTGTGGGTGACATAAGTGATGTTCAGAATTTCTTTGTACAAGACATGTCAACCTATCCTATCATTCTAGGGCAGCCTTACATTACTGCTGTTAGAATGGAGACACGAGTTATGGATGATGGTTCAGCCTATGCTAGGATACGTAGTAGAGACGGCAAAAGAGCTGTTCAGTTTTTGACTGTTGCTGCAGAACTTGAGAGGAATCGTGATAGCTTGAGAGACCGTCCACTACCTAAGATTACTCAAGAGTTTAGAGAGTCTAGGGGTTTTGGCAGAGTACCATTGAAGAGCGAGACTTCAACGTAACAGTAGAGATAGGATTCTCGCCTGATCCAATAGAGCAAGAAGCTTTATCCACTAGTTTCTTAGGACTGAAGTCATGTGGATCAATGTGTTATAGGAAGGTTGAGAATCTGAAGAGGTTTGAGAGGCAACATGTGAAGTATGTACAGCAGTCTTTGTGGGATAGTGGAGAGTTAGCCGGAGATGAATACATATCTGGAGTGTTTGTAGAGCAGTATTTGGTAGATACTATAGGGGAGTTGAAATCTATAGTAGAAAGTTCTATAGATGATGTAGATAGAGTGGTAAGAGTGAGCTCCAAGGAGCTTTATGATGTAATTGATAAGTTTATAGATCGACAAGAGGTATCTGTGGAGACCAAGTACAAGTCAGTGGCAAAGAAAGTCAAACCAGTGGCTTTGCCTTTACCACTCGACTACAATCAAAAAATGGAGCAAACTACACGGAAACCGACGCTCAGAGGACCGAGAAGAATTGGGCACCAGTTCACAGAAACAACACTGAAGGAGCTGAGGATTGGAGGTGATGGATTTCTTACTGAGCAAGAGAAGAAGAGCTTCAGGGAGATGCTATCTAGGCATGGTAAGGCGTTTGCGTTTGAGTCACATGAAGTAGGATGTGTAGATCCAAGTGTAGTTGCACCTATGGTAATCTTTACTATACCGCATGTGCCTTGAAATCTACGTCCTATCCTTGTACCTAGAGCTCATCTGCCAAAGCTGATAGACTTGCTCAATGAGAGGATTAGGATGGGTATCTTGGAACCATCTATAGCTCCCTACTCTAGCAGATGGTTTACTGTTCAGAAGAAGAGTGAAGCTTTGAGATTTATCCAAGATATGCAGCCAGTTAACAAGGTGACTATCAAGAATATGGATATAGGACCTATTGTAGACGAGTTTGTAGAGGCTTTTGCTGGTCGTGCTATCTATTCAATGGGAGACTTAGATTCAGAGTACGATCAGTTTCAGTTATCCTCTGAGAGTAGAGACTTGACTACAATGAGGACACCTTTGGGGTTACTAAGGATGTGCACCTTGCCACAAGGTGCTACCAATTCTGTAGCACATATGATGAATGACATGAACAAAGTTTTAAGGGACTTCATTCCTGAAAAAACTATGTCATTCCTTGATGATGTGCCGATCAAAGGATGTGCTGAGGAGGAGAAGAATGAGATAATGGATCAGAGGGGGTGCCGTAAGTTTGTTGCAGATCACATAGCTGACTGTGATAAGATACTGAGTCGACTGGAGGAGGTTCATTTGACTTTATCAGGAGCAAAGTCTGTATTTGGAGAACAGGAGGTGTTAATAGTGAGACACCTATGTGGGTCTTATGGTCGGAAACCTTGTCCAGATAAGGTTGATGTCATTCGAAGAATGAAGGAGACGTGTGGATCGATTATTGAGGTGAGATCATTTCTAGGTGCATGTGTGTTTTATCAAATATGGATTCCACACTTTGCACATGTAGCAGATCCGTTGTACAAGTTGCTGAGGAAGGGGCAAAGATTTCAATGGCAAGAGGAGCAAAGCGAGTCTATGAAGAAGTTGAAGGATCTGTTGTCTTCACCACCAACTCTACGGAAGGTAACATATGAGTTGGATAGATCTGTTATCCTTACTGTTGATACTAGTCCTATTGGCATTGGATGGGCTATAGGACAGGATGATGAGGATGGAAATAGATATGTGGTGCATTTTGGAGCTAAGGTGTTAAGTTCACGGCAGAGAGACTACCCTCAGGTCAAGAGAGAGCTATGGGGAGTAGTTACTGCGATGAAGAGTGATAAGGAATACCTGATAAGAGCACATGTGGTTGTGGAGACAGATTGTTTACCTCTCTTGGGAATGATCACTAGCTGTACAACTCCAGATATTGCTATGTTGAGGTGGATAGCATATATCAAGTCCTTGAACCCAGAGTTTAGACATATTGCAGGAAAAGACAATCTTGTGGCAGATATGTTATCAAGGGCTAGGTATTACGATGAGAAGGGAATGATAGATGACCAAGAGGATGTGGGAACAGAGTTCTATTCTAGTTTTCTTGCTCGAAAGGATGGAAGCTGTTTTGCAGCTCCATTGGAGTTATTTGAGGAGACTATGTACGATGGCGACTGGTTGGATCTTGGACGCTATTTGAGTTCATTGGAAAGGCAAGAAGGCTGGTCTGATGCAGATTTCAAGAAGATCCGTAGAACAGCTTATGTGTACTTTTTATATGGAGGACATCTATGGAAGCACCCTAAGCTACAAGGAGGTGTACCACAGCGGGTGGTATTTGACTTGGAATTGCAGCAGAAGCTGATCAAGGAGTTCCATGAGAGTCTATGGGCCGGTCATAGAGGAGTTTGGACTATATTTGTCAAGATAAAGGAGAAGTATTGGTGGAAGGGTATGTATAAGATGTAGTACAGTTTGTTTCATCCTGTATATCTTACCAGATGTATTCCAACATACGTCATCGTGATGGATTGCATCCTACTTATCCTTTAGCCATTCATTACAAATGGGTAGTGGATCTAATAACTATGTCATTTGGGCTTGAACAAATGAGGTATCTAGTCTTGGCTAGAGAAGATCTATCTAACCAAGTTGAAGGTAGTGCCTTGAGGACGAAGACCACTGCTAGTGTCTGCCGCTTTCTACTTGAAGATGTTATTTGTAGTTATGGGTGTGTGAGAAAGATCACTGCGGATAGAGGTGAGCTAGATTCACAAGAAGCAGTTGAGTTCTTCAAGATTGGGAATCAAGTTGGCATTAACCACTGCTTACAATCCTGAAGGGAATGACAAAAGCGAACGAGGTCATCCGCCAATCATCAAAGCTTTGGTAAAAGCTTGCAAGGGTAAGATCCGTGAATGGCCTAGACTGCTACCATTTGCTTTGTGGGCAGATCGTACAACTCATAGTACCGTTACAGGTTACATGCCAGCAGAGTTGATACTAGGGCAAAAACTTGTGATGCCGATTGAGGGGATTGTGCTTACTTGGAATGTTTTGTCATGGGAAGATGGTAGAAGTACGGAGGATCTTCTTGCATTAAGGATCCAGCAGTTAGAACGAAGACCTGAGGATGTTGCCAAAGCTGTGGAAAGGTTGAAGATTGCTAGAGAGAGAAACAAAGGCAGATTTGATAGAACGCATAGATTACGACCCAAACCAGTTAAAGAAGGTGATTGGGTGTTAGTCTATGATAGTAGTCTTGATAATCAGCATAGCACTGTCAGAAAGTTTTCCAAGAGATGGTTTGGACCTTATGTGGTGTTAGAAATTTATGATAATGCCACATACTCTTTGAGAGAGTTAGATGGTGCAGTGCTCAAGATACCAATCGCAGGGAAGAGAATGAAGCTCATTAGAAGGAGAGGAGAGGACCAGAACATTGTAGAGCTTATTGAGGATGAAGCTGAAGACTCAATGGAGATTGAAGATGAATTTGAAGCTGAAGCTGAAGAGTCTTGATCTGGATTTGGCACATACCGGAGGATGTGCAGGTTCAGAGGGGGTGGATATCACGCTACTTGGCGGCTACATGTTACATTTCTACTCCAACACTTGAGTTTAGTAGTTCTAGAAGTTAGCTCATATTACTTCTAGTCGTCTACGTATATGTTTGACATCTTTGCATACGGTGTTAACACTATTTTGAGTCCTAGTAGGTTGATAATATGCTAGTTATCTTGTTCAACCATTTGTGCGCTTGTGCAAGTGACTTCTTATTTGTCTATGATGTTTAATGTACATAACTTACATTTACCAGGTTGATAGGGTTTAAGCTCATGCGTTGTACTTACGTGTTGCCCATGCACGCTTTTTTGTTGGTTTAAGTTTACTTTCAGGGCTGCGTGTCATTTCAGGTAGTTTAAGTTATACGCTGGCACTTTAGGGGACTTGACGTGGTAGCCTTTGAGTGGAATTAAGTTACCACATGGTTTAAGGCACAAAATGACAACCAAATGGAGCTATGAACTCTCATTGGTTCATTTTTGTCTTTTATAAAACTCTAAATTTAGAAACAGAGGTCTAGAGTGGATTTCGAGCATTTGGTGAGGGGACTTTGAAATCTGAGAGCACAGGGAGGTAGAGCTCGTCATGCCAAGCACTTCCAGTGAAATTTTCGATCGATTTGAGGTAATAAAGACGAAGTTATGACCAATTGAAATTCGAATTGTGCTAGAATTGAATCACTTTTGTTGGATTTAGGGTTTTCAGTGTCACTCGCAGCAGATTTGAGAAAATTGCTTCAAAACTTCCAGGTTGTGTTCTCTGCCAGCAGGGCTACGATTTCCCAAAAAGTTTCATATCGATTGAGCGACTGAGTAATTGAGGGCGGCCGCTGAAGCTGAGGGGGTCTGAAAAGCTCTTAATCTAGAGCAGCGACTTCAGAGGAGGAGATCTGGAGTTCTGTGTACATTCAGGAGTCCCAACTTCACAGGGATGTTCAGCATCCTGTAGACTTCAAGTACTGTGAGAATATTTGAAATTCATCGAGCCAATCTTCTGTTCTAGGTTGAAATAGCCATATGGGTACCAAACATTACCATAAGTTTCTTACTCAAAACTTTTCTGTCAACATCTCGGTGCTAGAATTTGATCTCAGGGTGAAACTTCGTGTGTGTGTCCAGTAGTACCTCATTTACATGTAGGGGAAGTTTAGAAGTCTAAACCTTCATAGTTTTCCTCTCCTTGAGTGTCAAAGTTCACCGCCTAAACCTATTACTACTAGTTAGACCTAAATTTCGCTTTTTGAGCATATTAGAGGATCCTACACACCTGTGTGAGTGTTTATAGCCCCTGTTGTGACCTGAAAGCCAACCTCTTGAGTAAACAACCACAGCCAAAAGCCCGGCGCTTTCCTAGGTAGACGGATCACACTCCGATATCGTCATCTTGAAATTGCTACCTTGCCATGATCTTCCTTAGATCCATGCTCATCGACTTTCTTCTTCAACCTCCCATCCAATCACCCCCTCTAAATATCTACATCTTTCAATATGAGTTCGAAGACATAGAAGCAATAAATCATCATATCATAGAAGTGTCTTCCATCCATCCAGTAGAACTTCACCGTCGAGGTTTGTGACCCAAGTGTCGTAGTAGACATCACTCTTCATCCCAATCATCACCATATATCTTGATTGTAACCCTCAACCTCAAGCCTGTACATGTCACTGTACGCACTCCTCTCTTCTTTTTTGTTTTCTGAAAAAAAAGAACCACATTGCTGCAACCAAAATCCTCAATCGCAACCATCATTATCTCATTGTACAATGGTATCTTCCTCAACCATCATCCTCCTTTGAAAACCTTTACAACCTCCCAAGCATCATTCTCTCAACCTTAATCACCTTCAGCAATGACTTCTCTCCTGTAAACCATCCTTACCCGTCATCTTATATCCGTAGTCTCGAGAGCATCTGTCCACTCTTTTTCACCCTTAGCAGGTCGCTCGTCCTTGATGATGTCAATGTAGACATCATGGACTTCCCTTGAAGTTGCACCCAAAACCTCTCGTGATAGGAACCCAACCTTCGCATCTCAAATGTGTTCCTCCCGACCTCCCTCCACATCCATCATCATACTAATATCTGGTTGTTGTTTGCTTGCAACCAGATCACCCATATTCACTATCTGCACCTCAACCATCTCCTCCAGTTGTGAAAGATCGCCTCCATTGCCAGTTCAGGAAGAATAGTTTCCTACTGAACCTTATCCTCCCTAGCTTGCTTCCTTGAAAAAGTCTCTTCTTGTCCCTTCTTCTCGCTCTACATCTTGGATGTAGTATCCAACTTGAGCTCGCTTTGATCCACGTGCTTATCCAAATCATCCATATGGAGATCATGCTCAATCTCTTCCACCCTAGCACCATAACTTATAGCTTCGATAGCTAGAACTGCATGTGCCACAAAATAATCATCCACAAACTTCTTCATCCCTCCTTTACCAACATTGGCTTGAAGGATGTACTTCTGAACTCAACATTTCCATCCTCTCGTTGCAAAGACTCTGCAAGTCGATGCAATCTTCTCACTGATGGTCAGTATCACCATACCACACGCACTGATGTATCCAAGCTGGTTTGGATACAAGTTCTGTCTTGGTCGACCATCACTTATCCTCCAACCTAGTAACCTTAGCTTGTAGATGTGCTCCTAGAAATAGTCTTGATAATCAGCAGTCCTTCATTTTGCATTACGAGTGAGGAATTCAACCATTGTCGTGTTGTGACACGACGCATATGTGAATTTAGCATAGAACTTGTATTGTGTTAATTTCTGCAACTCAAAACTCACAATCATCTCAAAATCAATGACTTTAACAAGCTTCATCTCTCTCTTATACTCGTGGAGGTACTTAGAGATGTCCATATCTTCAAATTGATCAAATTGATCACATCGATTCACAATAGTTTGCAAGTCCCTAGTCTATTTAAGCTCACTCTCTCCAATAATCAGATGTTGTTGGACTATGACCGTGAACGTCTTCAAGATTTCACTGGTATCCATGCTCAATGTAGTTGTTCTCATTGAAGTAGAAGCTGTCACAAGTGACGCAACACTAGCAGCAGCAGAAGGACCCATACCAATAGACACACTAGCAGTATTCGATCCATATCTCCTTTCCATCGTAAATTGTTCCAACAAGATCAATCACCACAAGGCTCTCAATGGAAACACCGTGATATTATGTCGAGCGTGAGTTTTCTCGGGAGGGACGAGACCCTCTAGCTGTGAAGCGATCCATGTGTTGAGATACACGTGTGGAATAATGGATCAATGCTAACACGTAGTTTTGATCACAAATTGAAGACTAAAAATCAAACATCTAGATACATGAGCAGAACACAAGTCACACGAATGTAATCACTCCTCTAGATACAAATTTTAGAAGTTCTCTTCTCTTCGACAAGGATCACTTTATTAGTATCATCTTCTCAAGTACATCAATTTCTTCAATTTCTCTCCTTCTCAGTGTTCTCCTCCGAACAGTATACGTATTCTCCTCAAAATTGCTCTTTGATATCTCAGTCTCTCCTTTGCAGCTTCTCTCATCGTCGATATCAAGAATGAGCCTCCCAAACCTTCTTTAACTCTTTGGCAGCAAGTCTCCGGACAAGAAGCTCAACCGCTTCATGCACAACCTCCAATTCCTTGTCAACCCTTCTTCTTTCTCCCCATCCTCCAAAAGTAGCTCCAACCGCTCTTGCCATGGTTCATCAACAGCTTGAAGAAACAACTCTGTCTTGTAGGTCTCCAAGGTTAGCTTGTCCACCCGAGACAGTTGAGAGAATTGTCTCTCGAACTCCTTTAACAACTCTGTAGGCTGTAAATCCTTGTTGGGTCGGTTGATCCGTCCCAAAAATGGTTTCTTGGTTACTCTATTTGAGTTCCTCAAGAAATATTCCTCCATTACCGCATGTGAAAATGTATCTCAGTTCCTCACTTTTAGTCTCATGAATATTTGGAGCGATAATGAAAAATATCAAAAATAAATTTTCAGATAGGAGTCGGTCCACGACACGACACCGTAGCTCGAGGTTGAGATCAAAACAATGGTCATTATTGTGACCTAGTTGGTCGCAATGCTCACACTACCTAGGCACCACTTGAAAAGTCTCAGATGTTTTGTAACCACCTCTCCCCTATGGGCAGTCCTTCTGCTGATGAGGACCATCGCAAGTCCAGCAAGGACCCGCTTGCTAATGACTAGAGAAGGACGGCATGGGCTTCTGCCCACGAGGTCCTCCAATAGCTCCCTAAGATCGTGATTGTTCAGCACGATCTTTATCACCACCACCACCACGATGTTGTGTAGTATGTGATCCTCGAGAAGAGGTGGTCGTCTCATGTGGTACCTCCCTGCTGAACCCAGCAATCACCACCTTTTCCTCCACCATGTTGAGCTCAATCCGCTCAGCCAGATCAAAGAAAACCGTCAACATCGGAGCGATGTTTCTAAGGAGAGTCGCATCTTTGACTTTCTGATGCTGCTCTCGATCCAGTATCTCATAGTAGAACTGGACTGTTTATGCTTCTGCCACCTCTTGAGTAACGTTGATCATCCGCCTCATGCGAGTAAATGCCTCGCATAAGATCTCTCCAGTCTTCTGCTAGAACTCCTGCAGACTCCTCAACTTGTCGATCCGCACACCTTGATAGTTCTTCCTCAAACACTGGAAGAACTGAACTACAGGGTTAAACTCTGGTGGTATCTCGCTCATATGACCACCTGCTCCACTACTAGTGGACACACCGCTGGTAGTAGATACTCCGTCACTCGTGGATGTACCACTGTTACTGGCACCTGAACTCACGTGTGCTACCTCTCTCATTGATAAAAACATAGTTGAGAGACCAATGTTGTCTCCACAACTCAATCTCCATCTTGTAGTCTCGTCTGAACTCATGGCAATCGTCTATCGGCTGTCCCTCCAAGTGTTGGAACAAATCCTTCCATGCCATGAAGGGTGTGAACAACTGTCGGTTCTGCATTTGCTGCAGATTGTTGTGAACAACTGTTGAACTTCTGGATGAAGTCATCTAGCTCAATGATACCCACCGTACTCGAGTATCATCGAGGCCCCTTCGTGATTCCATAGATCTCGTTCATGTCCCACAACAACAGTGTGACGATACTAGACTCATCGTCAGAAAACGCATTGTCTGTGTCTGACTCGTCCTCTAGAGCAATTGACGACAATGGTGTAGATAGTCGTATCTCATCCCACTACGTGTATACCCACTGTCCGAGAAGTCCCCACTAGAACCTTCTGAGAACTCCATGATAATAGAATCTCGACACACTCTCCAACCAGAATGCTGAAATCTTCGTCACCACTGTAACCACAACTTGTCTAACCTTGCGCCTACTGAGCTCACCTATCTCCTACTAGGATGGTCAAGGTAAGGGCAACCTGTATCTACCATCACCACATGCAGCCTCTCATGATCTGTTGGTCGCAAGTCCAACCTCACCGTGAGAGACAAAGATAGTCGACTGGTCCGCAATTTCAGTCACTACCGACAGCACACTAGAGTGAACTCACTCGGAAATCAAGCGTCAACACAAGCAAACGCGACGTACAAACAGGAAGTAAAATATCAAGGGGTTCCAATCACAAGAAGTCCAAACGATAACCCTCCACACTCAAACATGCACAAAAGATAAACCCAACCTCACCCGGCTGACGACTCTTCTTCGGTGACCACATGCACAATATATGACCACCAACTGTCATAACTTGTACCTAAGGTCACTAACTAGATATCCACACCTCTACTAACTCCAAAAATATCTATGTGGTAGCTCTACTAACTCACCCAAAACAACTGCCACCAACAGTCTCCATACGCGTCTCAATGATATAGACAAATACTACCACAACGACAACTTCCATCTACAACAAGAGTAACGACAAACACTATCACTCCTCTAGGAACGTGCGAAAAGATCTCTTACACTACACTATTCACTAACACTATTCTTGAAGAAGTTAAGCACAGTCTTCAAGAATAGTGTTGGGATGAGTCACTTGGTTGTTTTACTCACTCTCACATCACTGAAATTGGGCTTAGCTCACGCACGCCGGCAAGCTGACTTGCTGGCTCGAGTTCGGGCTCCACCTCCCTGTGTAGTGATACACATGTATATGTGTATGACATCGTCCATATGTTATGTGTATGTGTGATGTATCTCGACAACGATGTATGTTGTGTAGCGATGTGTATACGCACGACAAACGGTCCAACTCTGATCTGGATCGAACGAGATAAAAGTAAGTGGTGCATGAATGCTAACGTTTGATTGTGGTTTACAAGTTAGCGTAGTAAGGTTCGTGATCTACTGAGCAAGAGCTTCTGCTAATGCAACAAGGCGGTAGGTGGGCAAAAAGTGATATGAGAGTCAACGTTTCGGTGAGCGAGAAATCTATGTAGTGATTGAAGGCTAGATGCTTGAGGAGAGACGTGTGATATGAAGTGGATCAACGTTTCTAGGTGAACGCTTGGAGCAATGGTCGACGTGGGATAGAGTTTCAAGGAAAAGTCCAAGAAACGAGTGGCGGCTGACACTAAGATCATATAGACTCAAGCTAACCCCGAGGTACAGTCAAGGGATGATAACGGTGTCGCGCTACTTGGTGACTACATGCTTGACTTCTACTCCGACGCTTGAGTTTAGTAGTTCTAGAAGTTAACTCATATTACTTCTAGTCCTTTATGTATATGTTTGACATCTTTGCATACGGTGTTAACACTATTTTGAGTCTTAGTAGGTTGATTACCATGTTGATAGGGCCAAGAGATGGTTCGGACCTTATGTGATGTTAGAAGTTTATGATAATGCCACATACTCTTTGAGAGAGTTAGATGGTGCAGTGCTCAAGATACCAGTCGCAAGGAAGAGAATCAAGCTCTTTAGAAGGAGAGGGGAGGACCAGAACATTGCAGAGCTTAGTGAAGATGAAGCTGAAGACTCAATGGAGGTTGAAGATGAATTTGAAGCTGAAGTTGAAGAGTCTTGATCTGGATCTGGCACATACCGGAGGATGTGCAGGTTCAGAGGGGGTGGATGTCGCGCTACTTGGCGGCTACATGCTTTACTTCTACTCCGACGCTTGAGTTTAGTAGTTGTAGAAGTTAGCTCATATTACTTCTAGTTCTTTATGTATATGTTTGACACCTTTGCATACGGTGTTAACACTATTTTGAGTCTTAGTAGGTTGATTACCATGTTGATAGGGCTTAAGCTCATGGGTTGTATTTGCGTGCCGCCCATGCACGCTTTCTAGCTGATTTAAGTTATTTTTCGGGGCTGCGTGTCGTTTTAGGTAGTTTAAGTTTTATGCTGGCACTCTAGGGGGCTTGACGTGGTAGCCTATGAGTGTAGATAAGTTACCAGGTAGTTTAAGGCACAAAAGGACAGTCAAGTGGAGCTATGAACTCCCATTGGTCCATTTTTGTCTTTAGTAAAACTCTAAGTTTAGAAACAGAGCTCTAGAGTAGATTTCGAGCAATTGGTGAGGGATCTTCGAAATCTGAGAGCACAGGGAGATAGAGCTCGTCATGCCAAGCACTTCCAGTGAAATTTTCGATCGATTTGAGGCAATAAAGACGAAGTTATGACCAATTGAAGTTCGAATTGTGCTAGAATTGAATCACTTTTGTTGGATTTAGGGTTTTCAGTGTCACTCGCAGCAGATTTGAGAAAATTGCTTCAAAACTTCCAGGTTGTGTTCTCTGCCAGCAGGGCTACGATTTCCTAAAAAGTTTCATATCGATTGAGCGAATGAGTAGTTCAGGGCGGCCGCTGAAGCTGAGGGGGTCTGAAAAGCTCTTAATCTAGAGCAGCGACTTCAGAGGAGGATATCTGGAGTTCTGTGTACATTCAGGAGTCCCAACTTCACAGGGATGTTCAGCATCCTGTAGACTTCAAATACTGTGAGAATATTTGAAATTCATCGAGCCAATCTTCTGTTCTAGGTTGAAATAGCCAGCTGGGTATCAGAAATTGCTGTAATTTTCTCACTCAGAGCTTTTCTGTCCACATCTCGGTGCTGGAATTTGATCTCAGGCTGAAACTTCGTGTGTGTGTTCACTAGTACCTCATTTACATGTAGGGGAAGTTTAGAAGTCTAAACCTTCATAGTTTTCTTCTCTTTGAGTGTCAAAGTTCACCGCTTAGACCTATTACTACTAGTTAGACCTAAATTTCACTTTTTGAGCATATTAGAGGATCCTACACTCCTGTGTGAGTGTTTATAGCCCTTGGTGTGACCTGAAAGCCAACCTCTTGAGTAAACAACCACAGCTAGAAGCCCGGTGCTTTCCTAGGTAGACGGATCACACTCCGACAACGGACAATCTTCGTCTCAACATCGAAGAAGCCATGTACAAGCTGCATCACCTTCGAGGTGCAGAGGCATGAAAGCAGAGTGCGAGAGTGCGGAGACGGAGCTGAGCCGAGCCGAGCCAGCAAGCCAGATTGTTGGCATGCATAAGCTAATCCTTGTAAGCCGACCTGTCTTTCATCCAAGATATCTCAGACGACTTATGGTGCACTAGTGATCCTAGTCATCTAAGGTACCCAGGGTGAGAGACAGGCAGGCTTACAGACCTAGTTGGGTCTAGGTCGAGACTTAAGGAATGTTGAACTTGAGAGTAAAGGAGATGGTCGAGCTCAGGTTCGGACCAAACGAGATAAAGATAAGTGACGTACGAACGCTAACGTGTGATTGTGATTTGCAGGTTAGCATAGTGAGATTTGTGATCTACTGAGCAAGAGCTTCCATTGGCGCAACAAGGTAGTCGATGTGTGAAAATGAGTCAAGAGCGGAGTCAAGCTTTAGTATCCCGTGAGATGGAAGGATCAACTAAGAGTGCCTGAAGAACTTGTTGGAAGTGGTGTCTCGTCAGAGAGACTGCAGTCCGAAAGATCCATTGATAGCTAAGGTATCAAATTGGAGATGTGTCTCATTTGACTCAAGAGTCAAACTATTTCTTATATCACGGAGATACATTTGTAGTAGGTAAGAACCATCCTCCACCTCTGTCACCTAGCTCTCCATAATAAGTTTATCTCGCACGAGAAAATGACAACAAAGCTAAGGTGCTGAGAGGACTCAACTACCCAAAAATATTGCCAAAGTAGTCTCCTCCTTAGATAGTATCGGCAATGATGTCTGGCCTACGTGCAAGAGGTCCTATCACACACTCAAAGATCTCCGGTCCTAAGATGTCACTAAAGACCTCATGATCCTCCAATCAAACTCTCTAAGATGCGAGATGAAGATAAACGATGAATGTACTACGGAGTAAGTAATTCGAACAACGTGCAATGGAATAGGAAAGGATACCAAGGCAACTTGGAGGTCCTTTTACCTAAGGAGATTATCAATATGCAAAACTTCCTCTGCAAGAACAACATCTAAGCATCGGGAGACGAAGTCCTTTGAACCCATCTGTACTCCGAGAATACGTAAACCATCTCTAGGTTTAACAAATCTCTCTAAGGTTTGGAGGTCCGACAGAATACTTATGAGAGATCAAGCCATGCACTTTGAAAACTTCACTCTCAATCCTACCAAGACCAATTGAGAGACGAGATGATCAAAAGCATCACAGACTTGGTCCGTCGGACTTACGATAGGTGTGTCATCAGCTAGAGATGGAAAGACACAACTTGGAGTAATCAAGGCGGTGGTCAAAAGAGCTTTATAGTGAGCTAAGGCAAAGAGAAGTCCACCCAAAAGGTCTCCTTGAGGAGTACTTACAGCGTAGCTGATGACTGTAATCTTTTTATCGAAAGACCGTGCTAATAATAAAGAGAGGAGGAAGAACCATAGAATGATTGCACGAATGGAATGAGACTCGGCTGAGATCCATCGTCGTCCATGAGCTCTCTAAAGATGAAAGCGCGAGAAATGTTATTAAAAGTATTTTTCACGTCCACTTGTAGGACAACCCGATCTGAATGGATGTCCAAGAGAGCCCTAATATCAAAGTACATAGACTCGTAACCTCCAGGCGTCGCAACTCCAAACTGATGTGGACGAAGGTGATCTTGAAAAGTATTTCAAAATCTAAAAGTATTTAATATTCACTCATTTTTTCACTAATGTACAAATTCTAAAACCAAAAAAATCAAAAACTAAAAATGAAGAAAAGTGTGTAAACCAATCTGCACTAACCCACTCTAACACACTCAACCCTCTCAACCTACACTCTCATCCCTCCCCTCTCCCTCCTTGCGACCCTTATCAAAAAAACGCAATAGCACTTCAAACCGCATAACAACTACTTCATGCAGCTTGGAAGGTGTGGAAATGGAAATGAATAATAGTGCTATTCAAACCTGGTTTTTACGGAACTCCTGTAACTCCCTCACACCTTTTTACAGTTTTCGGTTGTAAACTTGCTGTAAACTTTACTTACCACCTCTGATACATAAATTTACAAAGATAATTATTCTCTGCTAGTAAACCATATCTCTTGAATGCCTTTGAGAAAAAAAGAATATAATTATTACACACGTTCTGCAAGCTATGATGCCTATTCTTGTTAGGTGAGTGAAAAGGTAAACTTGAGATTGTACCTTTAATACCTCTCGATTCAAATGATTATTCTTTCTTTGTTTTTTATTATTCTATTGTTTATTTTATTCGGTAGAAATGCTAAATTTAGGAATTTTAATTTAGGGCTTGAAATCATTTTTTATGTTTCTTTCTTTATATTTTATTTTTCCATGCACATTTTAATTTGAGAGAAAGTATCACGCAATTATACATGTGTGGTTTGAACGGTTACTACGGTAGAATAATAAAACGCCATTTTTGCGCACTATATGTTTAACATTTTATCGTAACACAAAACATTCAAGCTATGCTGCTGACGAGTAAGGGAATAACATCTTCTGTCATATGCGAGTGAATACTGACGAAGAGTTTCTACCAAGCTTAGGGTAACCGCTAACTCCAGTGGAAAGCAGTCTCTTCATTCTCCCTATGTGTTAGCGTGAAAAGCAGACCCTTCATTCTCCCTATGTGTTAGCTTTTCTCCTTTAGTTGATTTTTTTGGGGCATGTTACGTAGTGTGGGGTCCCTATGTTTTACTACCGTACGTTGCTGGATAGCGAGTGTGGCAGTGTACTTTTGGCATGATTGTAGCTACTTTCACCTATATATGTAGTTTACTTAGTTGGAAAGATGCAACGAGATCTGATTACATATACGTACTGCGGTAGATCAGCACAATCTATAAAGATTAAATATAGCTTTTCACCTTTACATTCAAATCATATTTCTTTCACCTTTATATTCAAATCATATCTCTTCGACCTCGGGCTCTTTGCACCCAATAGCTTGGTTAACGCATCTCCACCGCAACACTGAAACAGCCCGGAGAGATCCATGTGGCCCGAACATGTCCGGACCTGTTTTTCATCTCTGGAAAAAGGCTAATCGCGGTAGTGATGCTTTGTATTATTAAACTTGTGAAGTCGGCCAGAAGTGGAGTATATCATTCAAGCCTGCTTATTTCACCCCTGTACACTTCAGTGTACATGGGTGTACATTAAATAATGTCCTAACCCTTCCCACGGGAAAGGTTAGGACATTATTTAATATCCCAGGTAAATGACACTATTCTATGGTTACTGCTCCGGACTTATACCCCCAGGAGCGCAGCAGCCCGCCCTTCACTTATGAGTTCTCTCCAGACGAGCTGGTTACTCCGGGATTGAGTAACATATAACATTTATAAATTAATTTAATTATCTATAATAACTTAGAAAAATAAATTGTTATAACACTTACACATTGTACAAGGCCGTGGGGAAGGATATTTCATCACCTTTTTGCCACTCGGTTACTCTCGGGACCGGCACATATTCCTTGAAGGATACGTGGGACGTTGAAGGTTAATGAAGAAGCATGTCCAACCACCTTTTGGGGAACTTTTGCTCACTTTCTCTCATCACAAAAGGTATAAGTGTTACCGTGTTTGAAGTGTTATTTAACTCTCTGAACGTAAGGGTTAGATAATAAATTAAACTCAAGGATATTTATTCCGGTGAATATGCAAAGAAGATTATATATTTTTTAGTATGTAAGAAGACAGCCGCAATAGTTTGCACACTAGAGTAAAAAGAATCATCAAACTGATATACCTAGAACTAAACTCTCATCATTATGCTATCTACCACAACTCATTAAGATTCTAGTGTTAGATACTTACGAAACGTAGAGAGCTCATAAGGCATTTATGTCTCTCAAGCATATTATCTTCTCTCTTGATTTGTCAAACTGAAAATAATATAAAAATAGAAAATAGAAAATATCAATAAGAAACAATAAGAAAGTTTTGAAACGTTAAATGAAATGTTTATTCAGAACTGGCTTTTCAATGCAGGTGTTCTGTCTTCTTGGACAGATTATTGATCGAAAGATTATTTATGTTTAAGGTGTGCGGAGTTTCAAGCTATTGTAGTCATAATTCGTTTTGGATGTTTCTCAATGTGTCGCAAAAGGTCTAATTCCAAAGTAGATACATCATCATACTATGTACATTGCAACTGAAGTGAGTTTATGTATATCGCAGCTTGACTCATAAATTCTAGAAGCATATGGTCAGATTTATTTGATCAGATCCCATAATAAATATCGGACTTGATCCGACCTCTTTTAGAAGAGAAGAGACTCAAAAAAATTTAATTTTGAATCGCTAGTTGACTTGTCTCTATATATACATAATTTTTCTGTTAACACATTGCAGACTAGACAAGACAAAGTGACTTGTATGACTATCAACTCTAGATAAAGAGTCTGATCAAATAAAAAATTATAAGAGGGTCCGATCAAGTCCGACATTCTTTCTAAGAGTCTGATAGAGTAAATTTCTTCGCTCATTTTACAGAATCTCTTTATATCTTGTGAGTTGATTATGTTGCAAAATCTCTTTATATCTATCTCTCTTGTGTCCTTGCTTGGCCTCGCACTCTGCGACACATCCTGATGGAGAAAGTTTAGCGTCCAACGCTAATTGGAAGGTAAAGATGGATGGTAAAGTATCCATCTTTACCATCCACATATCCGTTCTGCTAATGTAGTACAGCCGCACTCAGAGAATGAATTTTGCCACGGACGACAATTGCTCCAGAGCTACTCCCAGCGTGTGTGAATGCTTCTCTGAGCACTGAATGGGTTCCTAGTTTTTCCTCGACCTGGATCGACTCGTTCGTGGCAAGCTATGGATATCGTGAAGAATTCCTGAATACGCGTAGCGCACAGCGACATTCTACTGGATGCGCTGGTGTCCGTGGACACTTCGGGATAGGTCACCTGGAAGACGTTGGCGCGGACTCACTCGTTGGGCAGTTTTGATCAAGAGCCATTTACTGAATGCAAGAAGGAAGGTTGTAGCTAGCAGTGCTTTTCTCATCGTCAACCAGTGGTAGTATGAAGCTTTCTCTGTGTGCCCTACTCCACTTGAATGAACTGGTAGGAGAGAAGTGCGCATTGCTACGAAGAAATGGGACCACTATGGGCCTTACCGCAGTTTCAACCTGTTGCGACTGAGTAATAAGACGGTACCATCCTCAATGAGCGCTCATCCACCATTCCCGTTCCCCTTGATTGAATCTGCAGTTGAAGTTGCAGCTGTGGATACTGTACTGGAATTGGGACTCTGTTCGCTTGGAACGGCCCGTGACTCGGTGGACGCCAGTGGTGTGCATCCTCTTGCTCGAGACGAGGAGTTAGGCTTCACGAAGGCTTGGCTGGCTGGCTCATCAAGGTACACAGCAAAAACCAACTTTCCTCGAACTTGTACGTGTATTCTAGTCGATACTATAAACTACTTCGAATCTTCGTTTTCGAGAAGGATAATCAACTCTACAGATAGCAGCCCTCCATGAGGATCATCTACAGAGATTAGTTCTGCTGCATCGAGCCAAGCAAATTGAGCATGACACTCGCTTACGTATTTACCAGACGGTCGATGCACGTACGAGATGTGCTTTATCCAGCCCTATACTATCGAAAACAACGCTTCTGGTGACCCCGTGACTGAACAACCTAGAGGGTGCATACAGAGGAGTAGTAGTGGAAGCTGTCATACAACAGGTAAGTTGATCGGATGATGGATCATCATGGACCTGCTGTAGTCCTAGCCATTTGCAGAGTTAAATCCACCATCTGGGTGTAAGTATGGAAAGAAGGCTACCTTGCAAGCGAAAAATGGCGGCGAAAAGGTAAACATTGACCACGAGGTAGAATGTGAGGTATTCACTATGTCTGTTCCATCATAACACACGTGAAATTGCTCCATCATAAAACAGATTTCACTGGAGAAGAAATGAACGAATTGTACAGTGTATAAACTGAAGCAAATGAATTCATCTGTGTCTCGATCAATTACAATTATCACAGGATTTTATGTGACAACAGCTCAATTTTAACTGTTGTTACCTAAAACAACAGTTCAAATTTCTTTCTCTACTTCGTTTATAACCATCTTCTATACTTTTCGCGGGTTTTCAAATTCCTATGTAGACTTTTCACTTGTGACTGAAACTTACAATGCCCGAATTGAGTTGTCACTATGGTACTGTGATGCGGTCCAGCAGCTGCTGTTATGTTTTCTCACAAGGTAGGAGCTTCTTGTGTAAGGAGAGAGATCCAATACTAATCCTAGCTGTACATTGATGTCACATTCATCTTTCAACCCTGTTGCTTTATGTTGTTCAACGATGCACGATATATACAGCACAGTTCTCCTTCTGTGTTGCAGCTACCTGATCGAGTATCACCCAGCAGGTACGTAAGTCCCGTGAAAACCGAAAGGTACTCGCTGAGGTAAGAGAATTCGCGCTACCGATTCATCAGTGAATCTCTGAGCGTCAACGATGATTGCCTGGTCCACATGAGAATGACTGTTAATGTCAAGCTGGAAGTTTCATCATGCCTTTCTGGCCAAGCTGTAAAATGACACCCATGTAGCTTAGGCATGTAATTCCAGCTCCCTAGAGGGGAGAGAGTTTCCACTCACAGGAACAGAATAATGCATGTTTTAGAAGCCATTGCCTCAGCAACCTTCACCCTCCCCACACGTACTGCATACTTCCCATTTCTGTGACATGCTCTGTCCCGTGCACTAACTGCGACAAATAAGAATAAACAGCTTACCTCAGACTGGTCTGTGTTTTCGTCATACACGTACAGTAAAATCCAACCATCATCTTCCTCTGTACTTCCAGTCCTTGCCACAAACACGGGCTCGCCTCCATGACGATTTGGACCGAGCTCGTGAAACTGGGTCTTCACCGTACCCTGCTAACACGCAAGAGAATTCGTAACTGAATGATGAGTTCAAACACAAGCCAAGGCTCCGAAAACGAAGGAGGCGAGAGGCCCTGTCCAAACTGTTTCGGACCCTTGGACAGACCGGAATGAAATTAGAACTTTCAAGTGTAGACAGGTGACAGTATAGACAGTGTAGATGGAAAGAGGTTCCATGGAGAGGAATGATTGAATTATCTACATTCGAGGAATACCCAGGCGTGCCGACTGAGTGAAGTATTTGTCGATGATCAGAATAACTTGCACTTACACAGTTTTATGGCATTAATCACGGCACTGAAAGCTTGAACACAGTCCGGTTGGATTCATGGCAGCTTAAACGAGTGTGTTTGGCATACCTTTCCACTTTCTGTGTTCGAGAAGTCAACTTTACTGATACACCCGGGACATGGCAAACCTGCAGAGACATAAGGGGTTCGAAAATCAGCGGAGGAGAAAGTTGCAGTTAGTGGATGTTCGTCTTGACTCATCACTGGATGATGATAGCACATAAGATTAGTTGATCATCTATAGTTCAGTTTGCCAAGTTCATCCAGCAGACCTGTTCTCCGAGCTCGATCAAGGTCGACGCATGCGGTATATCCATATTTATACTTCCTCCCAACATAAGAGTCGTTGATTCGTGGAAACTCCATCGCTCCATAGTTTTCTTTGTCATCAATATCCCGCTCCATTACGGTCCCTATAAGCGCACGGAAGGAACTGAGTTAACATGTGGAACTAGAACGAAGTTGAAAACCGAACCTGCTGACTATATAAGGATATACGGGATAGGAGCAGCGTTTTACCAAGAAATACCATCGAGAAATCTCTCATTACTGCTTCAGTTGTCCCTGAAGATGCTGCTAACTGAGTGCTAATGCGGATTACTAGAAGGATGGGCAAATCCTGCCAAAATTCTAAAGACACTCGCTACACAAGAATATGAGTCCTTCCGTTCGTTCTAATATTTCTTTCTGTTAAAGTTCATCTGCACTAACCTCTGTTTCTTATATAAGTAAGTTGGAAAGTATTAGGTCGGAGAGTAGAAAAGCAGAAATAGAGTGCAATTTGCAGCAATACCACCGAAGCAGGTAAGTTAGGTTCGCCAGTACCTGTTTCCAGGTCAAAGCGCCACTCATGAATGTACGTCAAGAGAGCACCATCAACCAGGGGGTCATAACCCTCTTGATCAGAGACACCCGGAGTTATTCCTCTCCTATACCAGTTCTCTCGATCCAACTTCATGTCAAGGTTCAAGATCGAGCATTTGCTCCTTACACCATGGAGCACGATCTGCACAGACGGGGCAACATCATTCGAATCTCTGAGAGTATCTTGTAGAAAAGAAGTACAGTGAATTACTTGCTTCGAGCTTTCTCCATCAATCGCGAAGGCTATCGCTTCCCCAGTACTTGAGAACGACGTGGGAGAACAGAACGGAAAGACTATACTGAGGTTGAAACATGGAATATCCATCTGGTGGCAACACAAGCCGTAACACAAGAGGTCGGTTTCATGCAAGACATTAACCTCGTTCCCATTGTCGTAGGCGTTGAAGATGTGAAATACAGCGTTCGTTTCCACTTGAAACCAGCGAACAGAGCTTGTATCTCCAAAGCGAGGCAGGATACCAAACCTGGTGTAGCTGGTGGGGTCGAACCGGATTACACTGGAACAGGAACGAAAGGTTCAACGCTGAAACACTTTATGAACTCAAAACACACCTTTTTTTCCAGATCATCTGGCTGAGATTGTCAGCATTTAATAACACAAACCAGATCCGTACAGTTTTCAATGACGGTAAAGGGAAGAAAGATATAGGGCAACTGAGTCCAGTTTACTTACGGCTTTCCACTGGTAACATGTGCGATGTCAATAAGGATGGGGAAGTCCATCACGACAGTATATCTGCAAGAATTGGACTCAGAGGCACACTCCTTTTACACACAACCTCAACATGACCAACATCCTCAAGACCATCATGTCCTCAGCAGAGTATCTGAACTCTATTGGAGGTGTGATGACCCATGGATCTCCGAGCAGCTCAAGAGAAGCATACGCATCTTGTTTTAACACGAAAAGAAGCCAGACTTAGCGAACCACACCTTTCAGCTCAAAAGCTGGAATGCTATAACCGGGGTAAAATTTGTAACATTTGCAGCTTTTTACTCAGGGATTCAAGCACGCTTGTGCTGAACAGTCGAGAAGGGAACCTGACCACTTTGGGAGCAAGTACCTTTCCGTAATTGCAATGTCGTGGTTCAAACCTGGCCGCTCAAAGCCCACATCGACAGTGTGTACCAGAGTTTGGCCATCACCTGCAAAGTGCAAGAAATGAGGACAGCTGCGTCTTAAAATCATAAACACGAAATACAGATTTGCAACCAAACTTGCTCATAAGTCATTGGTATGAGAAGGAAATGTTCATACCTGAAACGACACCCACTGTATTGTAGGGTTTCTTCCTCGCGGAGAGTCCTTGGAATATTAACTCATGAGTTATCGGATCGACCTGCCGATCACCACCAGATTAGCATAAGAGCTCCACACAATCTTCAGATGTAAACCCTCATTTCTTCTCCTACATTCTTACATTCAAGCTATGAACATCTTGCGCTAGGGGGTAAATATACTGTTGGTGTAATGCAAATAACACCTCTAGTAGATACATTCTGTCCCTGAAGAGCTTCATACTGTGCGAGAATTACCAGTTAGGCTTGAAGATATCTGAATCGTTGCTCTGACCATCATGTAAGGACTAATCAGAAAGAAATTCACGATGAGGAAATAGTTCGTTAGTTGAACTTGAAGTACCTTAGGATGTGCCGTGATATTATCCAAGGGCCAGGCGCCCTTGCAGTTAAACTCGCCCATCGTAGTGAGGTCTGATAGGTTGATTTCGTATGGTAGATTTTGCTCGGAAGCTGCGAAGACTCGCCCTCCATGGCACCAAATGGAAGTATTGCATGTGGGCTTCGAGTGGAACCCGAAGCGGAGCTGCCGATCACAAGCACAACTATCACGCATTAGACCTCAATGTCATTGTCACGAACTCAGACTCCTGTATTTAGCCATAATAACCGTACCATATTATCCATATACGAACAAACCGACTCTTCGTAGCTAGGATTCTGTCACGGCGAGAGTTGTATGTTCATCAGGTTATCACTACAGCGACAGATTACACTGCTAACAAACCGCAGAATATGCGTCCATGTGGCCCGGAGTATCCTGTGAGTAGTGGGGCACAAGTTCGACACGTAGATCATCAAAGCAATCAACGTAGAAACCAAACCAAAGGTACGCCTAGTAGACGTTGAGGTCACTCACTTGGTTCAGAAGAATATTGATGACGAGTGGGATAGGCGCGCCCTCCACTGTTGACAAGATGATTGGCTTTCCCTTCTCCTTCTCTATCATGTACCCTTTTGTTTCAACATACTTATTTCTGTAGAACACCTGATGCTCGTCTCCGTGCTTTTCGAAATAAACAGCATGCAGCATCCCGTCCCCTTCAAACCAGTGGTGCTTCGTAATACCTAGTTTCGACTTGTAACACTTCCCCCCAAACAGCGGATTCGGCCCTGCACACACAATTCTTCAGTCGGAGCCGATGCTTTCAAAAATGAAAAGAACTGACGGAGCACGAGACGAAATGCCGAGAAAGAATCCCTCGGAGCATCTTGTAGACTCAGCACCCTTCATAGGATTGAGAGTGTTTTGATCGTGAATCTTTTGAATATCAGAAGCATCCTGTCAGGTTAGAAAACAAATTTCTGAAGCGAAAAAATGAACCGGCAAGAACGGGAGAGTTAAACGAGCCAATCGATAGGCATGGCTGTACCTGTTCTGATGTACGTCCCGGCTGGAAACTCCCGCGGTATAGCTCCTGCTATAACCTTCACGGGCACTTTGTCTCCGAGTTCATTAACTGGACCAAAGTTTCCCTGCCAGCGCGGATCATGCAACCAGGTTTCAGTTTCGTCGTGCACATGATCGTGAAGATGGTGTGCCACAATTTAGTCGTAGCAAATTAACAGCTTACTTCCATTCCACGCCAGCTCATGCACAGCCATGAGAGAAATGGTTTTACGCCGAAAGAACCGACATGAGTTCCAAGCATTACCGAGGTGTACACATTCTCCTGTTCCAAAGGAGTATATTGGAGGAATTCAAAGACGGCATCCGCAACAGTCTTCGCGAGTGAGCCAACTCCTCCTTCCCGACCGCGGGGACCTGCAACCTCGTGTGAAGAAGGCGGCCGCACCTGCCCACCATCATAACTTTGTCAGAGGAGATGGTTAATGAACGCCCGAAGAAATTATTGTACGCCTGTCGCGAGCAAGCTTCATTGAGCTCAGAACTCTGGCGCTTCCGCCTTCTTGGGTGATTTAATCATCAGACTGAAAATCCAGATAAAAGACTGAAAGATTTCGTGATTATCCAAGAACTGATTCCTGTCCGACGGCTTTGAACCAGAATAGACTATCCCGAAGAGGATTTTGCGTGGCGGATAGCAATCATGCGCCTAGAACTCTGCAAGCTCTGTGTTCTTCTCTTCACCTCAATCCTGGCTTAACAATTTTTTCTTCTATTCCTTCAACTAAAACTGTGAAAGTAAAATCCATGAACTCTCTGACTTAGGTGTAACTCCATCGGTTGCATCCGGTTTATTTGCCAATTCAAATGCGCATGAGTCTTCAAGGAGGTTCCACGCTCTGTAATCACGCCCTGTACTCAGAATTCTCCTACTTATTAGTTTCATCGACGCAGTGGATTCGAGCTCTACCACTGGCAACGCGCGGCACAGCAGACGATGTCTACTGCTGCTACCGCTGATGCCATCGACGGGCAATCCACGGGTATGTATTGGGAAATTGGCATCGACCGGTGTCGGGCCAGATAACTGCAACGACCTCCTTTGTGCAACGAGAGAAACTCCACTCCTCCCCACTGCAACAGCGTCCATGTTGGTTGAGCGGCAAGAACTTGGATCGTACTGGAGCTAGATATTATATTATGCCACAAAACAGTTCAAAGTTTCAAACATTCACTTCAGAACTTTCAATCTGAGCATGACTTCAGATCCAGAATGATAAATATGCTTCAGTGTTCCGTCTTGATTCTGTAGCATATTCCCACAGTAGCTAGAGTTCCTGAAGGTCCTGTGAACAACTGAAGCTGGGGAACCATTTCTTTTCACGAGCCGGACGTAAAATTGCATGACATTGTGCTTTTACTACTGGGCCCACAAATGCTGGGAATTTGACCAAGACCGCCTGCATGCCACCAATTTGTTGCCTTTGTAGTCAAAATACCGTAGTAACACCTCAATTAACGCACAGCTCTGCGCGGTTGCTTCTACACTCATGCTACGGAAGGAGTCACACCTTTATACTTTGTCATATCTCATTAACTAATTACGCAGCAGTTGAGCATGAAAGAAAATCTTTCATTGCGTCTTATTTTACAAGTTGATTGTGACACATAACTTTACTGGAAGGTACTTACTCAATAGGTAGATAGAACAGACGTCCATCATTTAATTTGTAAAGAAATGGACTTAACATGCCTTAATCCATCAGAGCTGAGGAGAGTTCAGTGTGTAGTTAATGACAAGATACTTATATGGAAGAAACGAAGAGAGATTACATTCTGCTGTTTCAGTATGGATGACTACAGTATCTTGTGTAGGTAACAGAGAGTCTTGCAGATTTGAACTATGAATCGAGCACTAGTGCATCTAGTTCTGAACACTGTCAGTCGCACTGCGGACCGGACCAAAGCTCCCAAGGTAATCGTGCATTTCACGTGTGCGAAAACGTTCCGCGCGAATTGAGCTTTTACTAGGGTACTCATCTGACGATGACGACTGCTCACGTGCTAAAGAAGAACTTGATTCTTGGTCAATCTTCAGTGTTTTCCTACCGTAACGGTAGATCCTAATACCGCTAGTTCCGTGCAGTCATGGCAATGACGGTATGGAAACGTATCTTTGGTGTTCGCGAAGCAAGACGAGTCACACAGGTTATGCTCAAGAACGAGTTCAAACCTTGCGCGGTGATTCTTGGAACGGATGCAGCCAAGACAGCGGCTCCCGAGTCCCCAGCTGTGCTCGGGCACTCTCAGAAAGTAAGAGTAGTAGGGGGTGTCATTTCATAGCTAAGAAAAAAAGGTATCTGTTATCTGGCCCGACACCGTCGTGACGTTGACGAGACACTTTTACTTCATGGTTTCTCTAGCTCATCGGATGTTGGAATGCTCCACCGGATGCTGATCAGATCTGAAGGCAAGATAAATTCTGTATAATGCAGATCCTCACGTTCACGATTCTCCTTCCTACGCATACAGGAGTCAATAACGATTGGAACTCTTTACAAAATATTTTCGCTTCAGCCCTAATTCAGAAAGATCTCAGAGTTGGCTGCTTGAAAGGGTGCGACCATTAATCCGTCATCTATCTATGCACTCTCATCTTGAGGTGATCGTCTGGTTTGCCCTTTGTCCATCTGTTCGAGACGGCAGATGATAACTGACGAGTGAACTCCCTGGAGTAGTCCTTCGTGCCTTACCAGCAGGGCAATGCTCTTCGACGTTACCCTTCTCAAGACTTGCAGTGTGTTGGATTGTAATTTGAAACCAGAGAAAACTGAAGCAGGTAGTGGCGACTCCTATTTGTAGCTTTTTTTTTTCTTTTTTTCTTTTTTTTTTTTTTTTTTTTTTTTAAAACGCCACGACAGGGCGGGAGTCAACTATATTTAACGGCTAAAGGGCGCCACCCACGGACCACAAGTCAAAGCGCGGCAGGGACCGTCCCCCCGCGCCATGTCATCGATCGGGGTCTTGCTGCAGCCCCCAATCACACAGTCTTTCTCAAGCTCCTCCTTCTCGCTCGACCACCTGATGCTCTCGTCAATCATGGAGATCGCCTCAAGGCTCGTCATGCTACTGTCCACCCCGGGAGACGACGTCGGCTTCTGATCCCCTTCTCTATTGCTAACCTTCGTCTTCTCTTGATCGCCCAAGCAATCATTGTTTTTCTCGTACATCTCGTTGCGCACAGCTCTCGAAAAGTCCTCAGCCCTAATCTTGGTTTTGTCACTGTTTCTGACAAGGTTCGTGAGAGAGTGCAGAGCCGCCAGCATCCAGGCCTCGACCTTCCGGCCCCACCTCCAACGCGCACCCCGGACCTCATAATTAATGCAGCATCTCCGGCGGCGGATCTCAAACTTCGTGACGGGATCGTCGAATCCATGGCCAGGTGTGATCTTGTTGACCTGAGCCCTCTTCCGCCCATCGCCCACGGTAAAGTGCCCGACTCTCATGCACTCATTGGACTTTCCCCTTCCCTTGCTTCGCTTGGTAACGTGCAGGTTAGCCAGCTTATCGCCGCTCCAGTAATGTTCGATGTTTAGGACTGCCATCTCCGTTGGATTGCTCTAAGTGTTTTCATAGCGGCTGACCATGCCTCCTTCCTGTCTTTACTAGTCTCTTCGCGCAGACCCGCCCATAGCGACTTGCTAGCCTCGGCCAGGATTCTAGCAGCCGGGCGATCGGATCTGACCCCCCTAAAAATCCGGTCCGCTCTTTCCACCCACACGGCTTGGGAGTGCTCAAAGAGAAGATGCAGGAGGGCAGGGTTGCGACGCCTAAGTTCGAGAGCCTTGTCTATAGTTTCTAGCAACCCGCTCCCCTCTATATAGCCAATTTCGCAGTCATGCTCATGTAGCCGGAACCTTTTCCATCGATTTTTTGCAGCTCGACAGTCCCAAAAGAGATGCTCTATCGATTCAACTTCGTCACAGCCCTTCGCACAATTCCCATCGCCTATCAGCATCTGTTTTGCCCGTCTATTTGTAAAGAAACCATGGTTTAGGAGTCTCCATAGCCAGAGGTTTATCCTCATTGTGCCCCCCTCTTGCCAAACCCTTCTCCATCTAGTGATCCAGCCCTCTTCCGAGTCATTAATTCTCCACCTCGCGTTAAGAGTGTCTAGGTTCGCCTTCTTCGAGGGAATTAATCTCTTCCAAGTTCTGAAATCGAGGCTCCAGCCCCGAAGCTTTTTATCCTCCATGGCCCAGTGCCAATTTTCGCTGTGTTGAAGGCCTCCCTCTATCACCTGTGATTCACCTGCCCATCGCGTTAGCTTCCCCAGAATGCTAGTGTCAGTCCCTTCCTGGCGAGCGTGGATGTTCGAGAGGGAAGTCCCCCTCATCGAGTCATAGAGGTCTTTTAGCTTGAGGGAGTTGAGAGAAGGTAGCCGGCTCCTTTTTAATTCTTTTAGCACTTCTCTCTTCCCCTGGGCGTCAATCCCTTCTTTTCTGGCCCATAGCTCCGTTACCAGCCTAGATGGCAAGTTCCCTGGAAGCTGGACCTTCCCCCCCTCGAACCTGATCTTCTCTGCCACAATTTTCCAGCACCTCAGCATAGTATCTAAGGTCGGGAGGCTACGCACCCTGAGGCCCGGGATCATCAGGATGCCATCTTCCGCGGTCCATCCTTCCGTCATCTTCTTTAGTCTTCGCTCCTTCATACTCTCTCTTATTCCCCACCTCGCTATATTCGCCCAGTCTTGCTTACCATCATTGAGGAGTTTGGCTACGTATTTCAGCTTGAGGGCCTGAGCCACCTTTCTGAATGGTACTATCTCTAGCCCTCCCTCAAGCTTGGGTTTCGTTATCAGCTCCCAGGCCACCACCGGGATCTTAGGCTTCCCCTCCGAATTCCTGCCCCATAAAAAATGCCTACAAACTTCCTCCAGCTTCTTGAGGCCTGTAGCAGAGCAGTCCACCCCCATTAGTTGGTAGGCCGGGATCGCCCGAAGGACGTGCGTCAGCAATACCACCCGGCTCGGCCACGAGAGGAACCTGTTGGCCCAGTGTTGAAGTTGCCCTTGGATTCTTCCCACAATCTTTTCAATCACCTTCCCCTCTTGTAAGTCTCTTCCGATCCAGGCTCCCAAATACTTAATCATCTGACCAGGCCTAGCCAGCACGCAGCCGATTTCTTCTAGCCAGTTCGGGGTCTCTTTCATTCCCATCGGTATTACAATAGTTTTTTCTAGGTTCAGGGCAGCTCCCGATATCTTCTCGTAGTTTTGTAAGATCACCATCGTCTCCTTGAAGCACTCCTCGGTCCCCTCTATCACGATTCCTGTGTCATCGGCAAAAAGCTGGTGCAGAAGGGGAGGTGCCTCGCCCGACCACAGCCCTTCGATCTTCCCTTGAGCCCTCGCCCTCTTCATCATATTCATCAAGGGTTGAGTCGCGATGGCAAAGAGAAAAGGGGCCACCGGGCATCCTTGGCGTACCCCCCTTCCCAAGGCAATTTCATCAGTAAAACCTCCGTTGATGTGGACTTTGGACTTCCCCTCTTCCGCTAACCCCTTCAGCAATTGGACAAAGTGAGGGTCGAATTTCATGGTGTCCATCGTTTCCCATAGGTAGATTTGAGAGACACGGTCGTAGGCCTTTACAAAGTCGATCTTTAAAAACAGTGATTCCCAGCCTTTAGCCTCCGCCATCTCCTGCGTCAACTTAAAGCTTAGTATATTATCATATATGTCCCGCCCTTTAATAAAGCCTGTCTGCTGCTCATCGACGACATTGCCAATCACAGCTTTCATCCTCTCCGCAAGAATCTTGCTAAGGATCTTGTAGGTAGCAGAGAGTAGGGTGATCGGTCTCCAATTCCCCAGTTCCTTTTTGTCCCCCGCTTTCAGTATCAGCTTGATGACCCCTTGTCTTGTTTTCTCATCTATCCTTGCAGTCCTCCAAAACTCACTCACCATCGCCGTGCATTCCGTCTTAATGAAGGGCCAGCAGGCCTGTAACATCTCGTAGGTGACCCCATCGACCCCCGGCGATTTCTCCTTGGGGAAGTTAAAGACAGTCCTCTCTACTTCCTCAGGGGTCGGCGGGGCCACCAGCAGGGTATTCTCCTCCACCGTAACCCATTTGGAGGTAAGTTGCAGCACCTCCTTCCTCTCCTCCTTGTTACGAGAAACTTCGACGTCTTCTTGGAACAGCCCCGAGTAGAACCTATGTATCCGTTCGAGGATTTCCCCGTGCTCTTCCGTTGTCTCTCCGTCTTCCAGCGCCACCTCTTTCATCGCCTCTCTTCTGTGTTTCACCTTAAGCTGGGCAAAGAAGTAGCGGGAGGGCGCTTCTCCCTCCTGTAGCCATCAGATTCGGCTTCTCTTCCTCCAAAGGATAGCATCTTGATGCTCTCTCCTCCTGACCTTCCCTTCCATCTCGTGAAGTTTGTCCTTTGTTTCTTCCGAGCTGTCCACTCTAACCAACGTCCTTAGTTTCTGCAGTTCTTCCGCTAGGTCCGAGTTGGAGGAGACCCTCCCCCCCGCCGCTTTCTTTTCTTCCATTAGAATTCTACGGACCTTGGCCCAGCCCACCGCCCACTTTGTTCTTGGGTCTCCTTCTCTTCTTAGCTGCTCTCTCCACACCGATTCAACCCTCGCTCTTATTCTCGTGTCCTTAAGCATTTCCGCCTCCATCTTGAAGTATGTCGCTCTCTTAATTCTGACCCCTGCTGCCACTTCCGCCAACTGAATTTCCACCGTGACCGGAATGTGATCCGAGAGGGTTTGCCTACCATCGTGAACTATCCTAGTGACCCCTGCGCACCATTCGGCGCTATGATTCAGGTAACACCTGTCCAGCCTGGCCTGATCCTGTCTCCCCCCAGACAGCACTTGTCGGGTGAATACATGCCCCTCCTTTCTGTTGGCGCAGAACAGAGCATCAACCAGGTCAGCTTGCTGCAGGGTGTTCCTCCAGCAACGCAATTCACTGCCGTGCAGAAGCGGAGTAGGACCAATGCTGTCGTCCGGAAGCTCAACCATGTTCCAGTCTCCCAACAGGACCCACTGCCCGTCCTTCGTCAGGTTAGCTATCCAATCCCAAAGTTGTCTCCTTCCTTCTCTCTTGTTAGGGGCATAGACAGAGGCCACCCCGATGGGGCCGATGACCGAGTCCACTATGCACCAGGCGATCGAGCCGTCTCCCTTTACACCATGCTGCATTACTTTTATATGGTCCTTGATCAGGAGGGCAGCTCCGCCTCTTCCCCCCTCAGAATAATCAACCACCCTAGTCCCTTCCATCATTATTTGCTTCAAGTTGGCCTCCAGTCGTTGTTCTTCCGTCTTCATCTCCTGTAAGGCTATGATGTCAGCCTGTGATCTTTCTCTCCCTAGCCATCGGCGTAGAATAGTCACACGATGCGGATCGCTCAGGCCTCTTACATTCCAAGACGCGATTTTTAGTGTTGTCTGCATGGGAAATGAGATTTGTTAGAACCTTCAGCATAGGCAAAGCCAGTGGTCGATCTCCTTACTTGGTGGGGTTCAGGGCGGCCATCAGGCTCCTGGCTTTGGTCGAGGTTCCCTTCTTAGCCGTCTTTTCTTTATTCGAGGAGGCTTTTCCGATGCCCTTCCCTATAGGTTTGGACAGGTTCCCCTTTGTTCTCGGGGTGCTCTCCCTCCTCACCCCCCTTCTGCCTGTAATCTGGTTGGGAACCAGTTCTTGGAGCACCTCCCTCTCAAGCGTTCGAAGGGGCGACATGGGGATCGGATCCGTCTGGATAGGGCCCCCCCACGGTCCAGATGGCACCTGCCCGCTCACTGACGCAGTTTCTCCCTCCTCCGGGTACGCAAGCGAGATCTCCCCCTCCATGTTGCAGCCGTTATTTGTTTTCCCCGGGGGTCTGCCTCTTCTTCCGTCCCCCGTAGAGGTCTCCCTGTCCATCCTCTCGAAGTGTATCTCCTCCTGTCCTGAGAGCTCTTGAACCGTTTCTGTCATCTCTCCACTTCCCCCTTCCGTTGACTCCCTCAGTGGCTCGGCACCTGCTTCTTCTCTTTCGTAGCTTAGCACCATCGAGTCTTTCTCTTCGTGTTGAATCTCTTCCACTTCCTGAGTTACCGTCCCTTCCTCTGTTGTCAGCGCCATCGATCCTGAGTTGGCGTCCGCCTCCTTGTCTGATTGAGCTTCTGTAAGAGCGTCAGCCGTTATCTTCGCACCTAGTTTCTCGTTTGTCACTTTCTGGCAGTCTGCTGCTTGCTGATTGAGCCCCGCTGTCACATTCAGGTCTGGTAGAGTCTTTTTCGCTTCGTTGGTCACTCGTAGAGGCTGTGAGGCATCCGCATCGTTGGCTAGGAGAGCAGGACAAGCAGATCTGAGCCCTTCGGAGAGATAGTCTGAGGGCGATTCCGGTGTATCTTCGTTTCTTCCGCTGGCTCCGGGACCCGTCTTCCTCCCTATTCCCTCCCCCCTTTCTCTTGTCTCCTCTTCATCCTTCTTGTTCTCTACTTCTGTTCTCTCCTCTTCATCGACAAGCACTTGAAATCGGTTAGTAGGTGCTGCTGCTGTAGCCTTCTTTGGCTCTTTTCTCAGCCATTTCTTTTTGGTGACTTGCGTAAACTCCCCCTCCTTGTTAACCTTTTTGTGGATTTCCGCGGAAGGGGTCACAGCAGCGGCGTCCTTCGGGGTATCCACCTCCGCCTTGTCCTTCCCGGTAGCCTCTTCCTTCCTGACATTTTCCGGACAGTTTCTCGCGAAGTGACCCCTCCTTTTGCACACAAAGCATGTGTCAGGGAGTGACTGGTAGATTATCGGCTGAGCTACTATGGTCTCTACCCCCACCTTTAACAGTAAGTGGTCTTTCAGATCCGCATCTGGGTCTATCAACACGCAACCTCTAATGTGTGGGTAAGCATTTTTGGCTCTCGTGGTTGATTTGTAGAGCACAGGACCAATCGCTGCCAGCATAGTGTCCGCTCCGATTTCAAAGGTGGGGTCTACAAGAGGAAGGTCGACCCAAACGGCCACCGCTTTGGGGTTCTCAGCTTGAGTCCGGTGTCCCGGAGTCCAAGGGGCTGCCAGAACTATCCTCCCGTTGCTGAATAAGGGCGTTTCCCTGAGTACCTGGTCACGTTGCTCTGGTGTTGCGAGCACCACGAGGAAGTTTTTCCGATTCAACATGCGTAGTTGGGTTATTTCCACTCCCATCCCTTGTCCCAATCTTCTGCAGGCCCAGGCTTCAAACGCATCTCTGGAGGGACTACAGTCGATCGTAGACATGACGACAGCAGTCCTTTTCAATAAAGCCAGACGGCTTGCGACCAGATTCCTATCAAGGTCCACCCTTACCCCGTTCTTCAGTTCACCGAGATTTTGATTCTTCTGGATACTCAGGAGCGCCTCCATCAGCTCCCCATCCGGCATCACGGCGCCCGCAAGTGGGTTCAACCCCTCGAGGTATGGGTTCTGGCTAGCCTTCCCTACACCCTTCAGCGGTTTGGCCCAGCAATTTTGTGATAATGGTGTGCCCTTTCCGCCTTGAGAATTCTTGTCTGTTGTGTTTTCTTCTTTCTCTCCTGCTCCTGATGTTGGCTTCGTGTGTGGTGTCGAAGGAGGGTCCGGCCGTCCCCTGACATCAGTACTGTTTGGAGTTATCGGCCACACACCTCCTGCCGGAGTAATTGCACTGCATTGCGGGACCGTGTTTCCTCCCTGCTTCGTGCTGACGACACCAGGAGGTACCTGATCGTCGGGACCGCCTCGGGAAGCCGCACACTGGGACTCCCCCGAAGGCGAGACCGCCCCCACTCCTGGTTGGGGAGGGCCAGCCACCAGGCCGTCAGGAGGCGTCAGCTCCTGAGTAATCTCCACCGGAATCGCACCAGTGGCCGCCTCGTCCTGGCCTTCCTCTTTTCCCCTCTCGTTCCCACGATCAACGCTTCGTTTTTTCTGTGAGTGTAGGAGCCCTTCAACGGTGGCTGGGTTTCTGTCAGGGTTCCCCAACCTCCTCGAGTCAATAAAGTTTAACGACTCCCTTCTAATTCTCTTTTTCTCCAAGTCCAGAGGGAGGTTCTGCCCTGCTTGCTTCAGAGCTCCGAACTGCAGCACCCCCCTGTCCTCGGAACCTCTCCTTCCCTCCCCCTCTGACACCTCGGTGTCCCTTTCACTTATCGACATTGTCATTTGCTCGCCGTCGTGGTTCCCTTGAACCTTCGCTGTTAGTCCTTTGTTCTTCTCGAAAACCGCAACCCTAACTGACATCACCCCCCCTAATTCGCGTATTCGTTCGTGGTTTGCCTCGTATCCCCCGATGCCCCGCTTACGAGGAGCCTAAGGGAAGCTTGCTAAACCCCGCCCCCCCCCCCCCAGCCCTCTCCGCCTCTCCGCGCCTCATTGCTTCCGCCACTCGAGAGTTTGAAAAACCCCTTGGAATGACTCCTATTTGTAGCTAGCACGACGCAACGTTGAAGTTGAACCTGAAAGCGGATCTGCTGTAAGACTTTGTAAGGGCCTTTCCGCACCCAGCTTTTCGTCCTCGCTACTGGCGGCGAGATTGTCGGGCCGAGCCTAGCTTTTCAAGGCTAAAGAACAAATACAAATTAAATAACTAAAGGATTTAAAAACGTTCTTCCAGAAATGGAAAACAGGTACAGACATGGTCGGGCAATGGATATCCCCGGGCCGTTTCCAGTGTTGCGGTGGAGATGCGCTAACCAAGCCACTCGGTGCAAAGAGCCCGAGCCCGAAGAGCATGCGCATGTACCGTAAATGCCCCGGTACACCACAAGAACCCAATAACGTATAGAACGCAGTAGCACTTCAAACCGCGTAACAACTACTTCATGCAGCCTGGAGCGTGTCGAGATGGAAATGAATAATCCCTATTATTGTTAGGTGCGTGAAAAATTAAACTTGAGGTTTGATCTTTAACACCTCTAGATTCAAATGACAATTTCTTTATTTTTTATTATTCTATTGTTTTTTTATTCGGTAGAAATGCTAAATTTAGGAATTTTAATTTAGGGCTTGAAATCCTTTTTTATGTTTCTTTCGTTGCATTTTATTAGTCCATGCACATTTTAATTTGAGAGAATGTGTCACGCAATTATACAGGTGTGGTTTGAATTGTTACTATGAAAACGGCATAAAATGCTGTTTTTGCGCACTATATGTTTAACGTTTTATCGTCAACGCAAAACATTCAAGCTATGCTGCTGACGAGTAAGGGAATAACATCTTATGTCGTATGCGAGTGAATACTTGCGAAGAGTTTTTACCAAGCTTAGTTAGTACGAGAGGATAACCGTAAGTTCAGGAAAGTGCAATGGGTTCACGAAATAGCACATTAAAGATGTGTGTTCGCACGCGAGAGTGTTAATGCAGCTGCCCAAACAGACCGGACAGGTGTAGTGAAGAGACAGTTTTTATAATGCGGCTTGGGGGGTTCTTAACATGGTGGTGCGATAGCGTATCGACGGATGAGTTCGTCCAGGAAAGGGAGGTCTAGGGTTCAAAATTTATATCGAAATTTTATGTGGCCTAAACTGTGACCTCCGATCGCAGTCTTAGGGTTCTGACTTTTCTTTGATAGAGAGAAGCGAGTCTCAGTGAACCCTCTGGGTTTAAGTGATAGCCTTTGCATGCATATAACCATCGGAGGCAGCATAAACGGGCAGAGATAAATCTTGTAGGCACGGAAAACGATGATAGATTTCAATTAATTCACACGTGAAAACAGTGCATTTATTTGTCATTTCGTGACACAACTAGACGGTCCCAAGTTTAGTGAAAAGAGTCTCTTCATTCTCCTTATGTGTTAGCTTTTCTCCTTTAGTTGATTTGTTTTTGGGCATGTTTCGCTGTGTGGTGTCCTTATGTTTTACTACCGTACGTTGCTG
Organism: Asterella californica; assembly: GCA_036924285.1. Lineage (NCBI taxonomy): Eukaryota > Viridiplantae > Streptophyta > Marchantiopsida > Marchantiales > Aytoniaceae > Asterella > Asterella californica. The sequence continues at coordinate 5,814,457 of JAYKYS010000013.1, forward strand.
AATAGCGAGTATAGCAATGTACTTTTGACATGTCTTGTAGCTACCTTCACCTATATATGTAGTTTATTTAGTTGGAAAGATTCAACGAGATCTAATTGCATATCCGTACTGCGGTACATCAGCTCAATCTACAAAGATTAAATTATCAATCAAACCCTAAACCCAAGGCTAAGGGGATGAAACGATGTCTCATCTGCATACCCCTATACTTTGTCATCTTCGCTGATGCCGTCACGCCTGCAGCCCATCTTGGGAGATGGTGATCACTTGTGCTGCCACTGAGTCTCGTGTCGGATCCGTGACAATCACATCTGCCACTGAGACCTGATCCTCTCTCATAATGTACACGTCAGCTCTCACTGATCCTCTCGTCTGAAGGACATACTAACGCTCTCTCAATGTCATGTAACCGCTCTCCCGTGCTAAGACAAACACGATGTCTCTGATGACATCATGGGTAGCTATCCGCTCTCCATCGTGAGGACAGTGAGCAAGGTGTCGATCCAAGGTGTCGAGCGAGACATCGCACTCGCAAGTGGACAGTGCCGAAGCAACAGGCTAGATCAAGCCCAAGCAGAACCTCATCACTGTCAAGAAGATAGTCGGTGCGAGCCGGAACGCTCTAATGCAAGGTCGAGCTATGAACCAAGAGCTTGCGCCCTTGTCCGAACAAGAGCGGAGTCGAGCTCTAGTATCCAGTGAGATGGAAGGATCCACTAAGAGCGCATGGAGAATCTGCTGAAAGTGGTGTCTCGTTAGAGAGAACTGTAGTCCGCGAGATCCATCGATAGCTAGGGTATTGAATCAAGGGTGTGTCTCACGGAGACACATCTGTAGTGGATAAGAACCATCCTCCACTTCTGTCACATAGCTCTTCATAATAAGTCTATCTCGCACAAAGAAACGACTACATAGCCAAGGTGCTAAGAGCGTCTAACTACCCAAAAAGGCTACCGGAGCAAGTTCTCCATGGATAATAAGTCTATCCCGTCACACGATATCGGCAAAGATGTCTGTCTACGTGTGAGAGGTCCAATCACACAATCAAAGGTCTCTGGTCTTACAATGTCACAAAAAACCTCCATGATCCTCTTATCAAACTCTCTAAGGTGCGAGATGAAGATAAGAGATGGAGATACTGTGCGGAGTAAGTAACTAGGATGACGTACAATGGAAGAGGAAAAGATACCAAAGACAACATATGAGTCCTCTAACATAAAGAGATCCTCGATATGCAAAATGTCCTCCGTCAAGACAACATCTAATAATTGAGAGACAAAGTTCTCTGTACCCATCGGTACTCCGAGGATGACTAAACCATCTCTAGGAGTAACAAATCCCTTCGGGTGCTGGAGGTCCGACGGTATACCTATGGAGACCAAACCTTGCACTTTGACACCTTCACTCTCGGTCTATCAAAGTCAATTGAGAGACGAGGTGATCAAAGACAACATGGACTTGGTCCACCGGATATACGATATGTGTATCATCAGCTAGAGATGAAAAACACAACCTGGAGCAGTCAAGGCGGTGACCAAGAGAGCTCTATATTGAGCTAAGGCAAAGAGAGGTCCACCCAAAAGGTCTCCCTGAAGAGTACTTGCAGCGGAGCTGAAGACTGTAACTCCCTCTATCGAAAGACCGTGCTGGAAATAAAGAGGAGAGGAAGAACCATAGAAGATCGCACGAAGAGAACGAAACTCGCTAGAGATCTAACGTCATCCGTGAGCTCCTTAAAGATGGAAGCGCGAAAAATGTTATTAAAAGTATTTTCTACGTCCACTTGTAAGACAACCCAATCGGGATGGATGTCCAAGAGAGTCTTAATACCGAAGGACACATACTCACAACCTCCAAGCGTTGCAACTCCAAACTGATGTGACAAAGGTGGTCCTGAAAAGTATCTTGAAGCTGAAGAACAATGATACGACTAATAAGTCGTAAAAGCCTCTTACCGATGGCTATCAGTCAAAAGTCTAGCTGCTCCTAGTACTTGAGCTATAGAAGGAAGAATGTCTCTGAGCTACTGCTGTCGCTACTTGAAAAATCTCCGTGAAACCACTAGAGGGGTCGTATGTCTGAAAACCATCCCGTAGGTACTCGTAGACCATCCTAGACAGACCTCCAGAAGATAGACGTGGAGTTGTATACAAGGCCTGGGCAAACAAGGATCTATCAAGACATAACGGCTCCTCAGGCTGAGAGTCCTGAACCTCAAGTGGTGAGAGATCACTCGATGGAGAGTGAAAGAAATGCAACGAAATGATTGTCTTCTCAATAAGACATGTCACTGACAAATAATGTAATGCTCTAGCAGCTCTACTATATTCTCCAACCTGACCTAACTGGGATGCTGAACCTTGATGACCTGGATATGTGGGTGAGAGCATGTTCTCAACGAGCCGAGACATTTCAGAGAGTTATGCCTATGGCTTTTGAGAACCTAGCGATTGCTCGACATAGAGACACATTGTGATATGCGACTATTCGAGGAGACGATTATTAATCATCGATTCGCAGATTTCATCTTGACGATTATATCTATTGCAATGACGACGTTGGATGTGACCGCAAGATGCACTATTTTACGAGTGCGTGAGATGTTATCTTCTAGAGTACTCATGTTAGAGGACCGTGATGGTGTTGTTTGAAAGGATCATGTGCGTAATTGTGCACCACTTAGGTCAACCATTCCAAACATCGATGGTATGATCAACCCAAGCTTAGCGGTTGTACGCGCGAGCTTGAGGTGTATGTTGTGTGGATCTGTTGGTGGAGCAGCCCCTATGTTGATGTGTGAAGGTTGTTCAAGAGGTTGACACATGTCGTGTTTGATTCCATCTCTCAATGTCGTTCTTATTGGACGGTGAGTTTGCCCTCGATGTGTATAGCAGAGATAGTCGATTAGATCTTTATGTGGTATGGATTGTAGACAAGTGACTAACGATGGGACGATGTAGCATCCGGTCTCCTGATCCTTACACCCACGAAGGTGTATATCACATAGTTGAGATATGAGACTATTTGGAATTAGAGGGACCTAACCGCTAGTTAGGAAGACGATTGTGATACACTTGTGTATGTGTATGTGACTGAATGGAAGAGATCCATAAGAAATCATGCAGTATATAGATGGAGTAGAGCTTATCAATCTAAATGAAACCGTTTCTAACAGTCTATTCAGAACATTATTTACACGACTATCGAACACCTTTGATAGTAAATCCAACATCCGTTAATTTTATCGATTATTTACATGATCTTGATATTTTAACATCGTATCTTTACTCTATATATATTAATAAAGATTTATCTATATATTTATTTTTAAATTCTGTAGGATACAGTGCCGAGTATTATATATGGAGAATTAATATTTCAAGATTATGGAAAGACATTCGCGTGAGATCCAGACATTAGTATGACTATTCGCTGAAAGTTAAAATTCTGTAAAAGGATTCACTAAAAGTACCAAAACGAAATTCGTTCGCGAATATAGCGAACTACGGTAGGCAAGTTAACAGATGGAACGTATTCTGGAATATAATAAAATAATGAGATATAAACGACAAAATGGTGTCTTGGTAAAGAGCCTTACTTTTCATTTGGGCAAAAGTTTAAAATGTTTGTTAAAACTTTACTCCCTTCTCCCTTTCTTACGGAATTTAAATACAAATAATCTCTTTGCTAATAAGATTAGCATAATATATCATTATTAAAATATAGTTTTATTTTATTTTATTTATGTAATCAAATATTTTTTGCATAAATATTATTCGATTTCGAATAACTTCTTGATAATAAAGAATAAATATTGCACTTTGTAAATAAGCGCTTTCAAAAAGAACGGGATGCGCAATATTTGTAAGTGCGTTTGAGAACTTTGCAGTACAGTACAGTTATCTGGAAATTCAACCTCATTCTCCCCACATTGAATTTATGCTTTCACCATATACTAAGGCGTAAAGTAAATACACGTCTTGAAAGATAATTTTTGTGTGGATTAATGCAATTTCCTGTTTCTAACATATGTTTTTCGTATTCAGACTCGAATTGGAGAAGCAGGCGAAGAGACAAACTCGTCCTTGAAGCCAGAAAGAAATGAAACAATGTGAAAATAGGACTAATCAGGTGTGTTGATATGGCCGAGTTGGTCTAAGGCGCCAGATTAAGGTTCTGGTCCGAAAGGGCGTGGGTTCGAATCCCACTGTCAACACAATTATGATCAACCGTTTTACCTGCGGGCTAAAGATATACCTCTAAGCTGGCTCCCCAGCGTTTTTGTCTCTTTTAGTTCGCTTGCGCTGTGGGGTAGCGTGGGCTGCTGCCGTCGCATGTGAAACACGCGATGCAATAAATAGAGGGAAAGAGGGACGCGAAGGACCAATGGTTGCTTGACACCGAGGCAGAAAGATTTGACCCCACGCCGACCTGGCCCGGGAAGATAGTGTTGCTACTGGTTGTTGGTTTCAAACCGAACCTAGCTAGTTCGGTTAGCTCACAGAGTAGCCAGTTCGGTTAGCTCACAGGAGTTTCAGTGGCGTGGCATAATAGAATCCAAATACTAGCTATTTTGGTTAGCTCACAGAAGTTTCAGTGACGTGGCGTAACAGAAGTCCAAACACTACTTTGGACAGCATGACATGTTTTCCAGTTCACTGCACAAGAAGAGATTGGTTTTGCTTGTAAGGGATCTTCAGTTTCAGAGGCTCCGCGTGTCCTTATAGGCCCGAAGGGGTACTAAACTGTAAAGCCAAAGAGTTCTTCTCCTCCTAACGCGGTGGCTGCATTTTCCGCATGTTCCTGACAAGGATCCAATTCTCTGGTCAATAAATCTTTATATAGAAAAAGTTTTGAAGTTGAAATAGTTTTCTCTCTTTCCTAGAATTACTTTCAAAAGAAAACTAAGAAAAATGTTACTGGCAAGGAAGAAATAAATCTTCAGACAAAAAGTAAATTACATATAAAAGGAATAATAAGCCTCAAAGGACAAATGAAGATCGATAACGACTACATTTGATGTCTCCGACCAAGAGAAGACGAGCCACATGTTCCCGCTTTGTCATGGTTCTAGCGTAAGAAGATTCGGACCAGGTAAGGTAACTGATCGCAAACACAACTGGATTCTCTTTTCTACGTCATAATTATGTTTTCTTTTTTTCCTTTTCTATATACTATGTTTTGTACTGATATAAAGTAAACGAGAGAGGAACTTTCGTAGCTTAGATAAGAAATCATCCATTTCAAAGCTTTGTCCAATTTTCCTGAAATTTAGCACTGATCATCTTTATTCTCTAACCAAATAACGAAAAGAACTATTAAAAAGAAATATGCAATGTCTTGTTTTGACGGTAATTCTAAATACAAATCTTGAATATATAATATACGAATCTAACTCAGCCCGAGCATGCACTCAAGAGACCTTGAGTAGGGACGTCTTTCCAGTTATGGTATTCTCCAAGCAAAGATCGATCTTGGTTCTAGAGTTCTTTCCGGTTAATTCATTCTAAATAAGTCCGGCCCTTAACCGCTGTATTAGGGTAGGTCTCGTTCTTCATATTAGCTTCATCTAATTAACATGACACCACCGTGAACACGAACCCACCCTGAGTAAATTACAGAACCCTTAAATGTATATATATATATATATATATATCTTATCTCAACAGGAGTTATAAAAAAACCCTTGGTTAAAGAATAAAACGTGAACACTTGAAAACCAAAGAATCCATCTTTTCACGGCAAGATCACAAAACTCGAGAATTATTTTACGGTTAGTATTATACATATACATATGCATATATACATATATACATATATACCATTAATACTATAAAGTACGGATACCGTTAAAAAGTACACACTATAAAGCATTACATAAAATTACTTGATTATTAATGGTAAAAGTAGTCTATTTTTCGCCAGCGACTGACGTAATGCTGATTGAAACTAAACACGACAGGTGTAGTGCAATCGTCAGCGAGCCTGTCTCATGAACTGTGGGATCTCACCATCAACTGCGTAACATCGCAGTAACACTGTTAGCGCATGCAAAGCGTCACTCGATCCATGGTCACCTTTTGTCCGCTATGAGTCCTGACTAGCCCGCTTGCCTGGCATCAAGCCTGTTCATCGCGTCTTCCGTTCACCCTCGCTTCTGTCGTGCATTTCACGATTCTCCACGATGAAACGTATTGGAAAGGATTACGTGCTTTCAGGTTTCCTCTTCCGGGACGGAGGAACCCTGAAATTCACAAAACCGAGAAACGCGAAGCAATGAATAGCAAACGGAAGACCCATCAAGCCTAACAAGGGAAAGAGGGACTCGAATGGCCAAGCAACAAATTCCCCAAAGGGAGGAAGAAGATCAGGGCTAAGCATTGCTATCAGTAGCTCTAAGATCACATATTGCTCTTAAAATATTAAAACTCTTGCATACAACAAGTGCACATGAAATAACATCTCTTACTATAATTTCTCTTCTGTGGACTGTGTCGACCAAAGCTTTCTGTAGAACAATGAAAACTCGCTGTCACAAAACCCACTCGTAATTATGTGTTTACTTCCGTAAAATAGAGTACATTACATTCGTATGAGAATAGGAGTCCAGTAATGTGCAGCCGGTGCGGCAGTAGTAGATTCACATCAACCTCAATAGATAATGTTAAATTTATAGAATAATGCTTACAAGCGTAAGCACATTGTTTGAGGGAATGGCTTCCTTTGTCCATAAGCATACGTCGAGAAGTGCATTAGCTTGCATAAAACACGTTGCGAACATCTTTGTTCTAGAAAGATTTTAGAATATTCTCAAGGAATCTCAAATTTTCACACTCCTCTACACTAGGACCCACTAAAAAGGAGACATGTGAAATCTCTTCTTGTTTTTAATGTCCACAAAGTCCACAATTTTAATCCCACCACTAATATCAAGTCAAAAAGGAGATAAGGGATACTTTCTAGCTCCTTTCTATCTTTTAGACAAGATGACAAGATAGTAGTGCTCACTCTTTAAGAAATATCTGAATTCTGCTAAAAAATACAACTAAGTTTAACCATAATTAACTTTAGCTAGTCATGACTAACTTGATATATCCTTAAAGCACTTGGGTAGCAAATAAACATTCTCAACACTTAGTTATAACTACATACCTTACTAATAGACAAACGTCTTATGTGTAACCTATGTCGTTATATTTTACCTCCGGACTAAATTTTCGCTCCGTCCTCGATTTTCACATCTATGATGAATTGCAAAATCCACGTCTGACTTCTCCATACCTAATCCCATAGAGATCTTTCCCTCTATTTCTTTGCTTGTCCTCTTTTCACTCTACATGTCATAGACATTTTAGATGCATATTAGGGGTGTCAAAGTTAAGAGGAAATATTTCTCAATAGCTTAGAGAGAAAAAATCATAATTTTATTATGGATAACTTTGTGTAGAACCGCAGCTCAGTCTAATTCGTCCTTGTGAATGGACATTACGATCTTTCACTTAAAAAGTTTTAGGACTGATATCAAGAATAATTACTCAAAGCAGTAGATTCTCTACTGCAAAAACAAACGGATGAATGGAGTAAAACTCCATTAAAAATGCATGTGGTATTTTTCTTTGACCATCTTCGTAGGTGACCGCAAGAAACAGCCACCAAGTCTGTCTAAAGTCATAACTCCTCGCAGGTCCAGATCTTTCCGAAAGATTTTAACTTTCACACCTCCTATTAGAAAAGATCTCTCCATATGGAATCCACTATTCTAATGCATCTACTAACAATACGAGTGGTAAGCACATGCTAAAATTTCATCAACAACATAATGTCTATTGGCAAATGACTTGAAGTCATGAAATTTTCAGTTGGAAAACATTTTGACAACTATTCATGTTAACAGAGGTGAGAGGTGCAGGGATCCGGACATAACATGGATCTAAACCCTAAACTTATAAGGCAAATGCAACTAGATATAATTCTGAAATTACAAATGCGAGATATGGTTACCATAGACATTAATTCATTTATCGAACTTTTCTTGACAAAAAGATTATATATTAAATTAAATTTCAAATGTATCACTAGTTAACTTTTTAAATATAAGTGCAAATAAAATAAATATTTTTATCTCAAGATATCTCTAACGATATCCCCAAGTCCCCAAGTACTCATGTTGACCCACACCACCTTTTTTTCGAGTCTGTTTTCAGAGAACTCAGAAAATTTACCGTTCTGCAGAAAATGATTTTGGTGATTACATTTCTATCCTAACATGGAATCTATGGAATAAAGAATTAAATTAAACCTCTTCACTACCTTTAGAAATCGTGATTCATCTCAAAATAGACTCATTAGTATTGATAGAAAAATGTTACAATGAAGCTTTTAGGGTTTCTTGGAACAAAAGAGAATCTTTCATCAACTCAAAATAGACTGCTAGGAAAAAGAAATATTCTTTTTCTTGCTTTTATACCCATACCGAGGGTTTAAATCCTCATTGCTCCTAGAAATAGTCTTGATAATCAGCAGTCCTTCATTTTACATGTTCACGATCTACGAGTGAGGAACTCAACGAGTGACACGACTCACATGTGAATTTAGCATAGAACTTGTATTATGTTGATTTATGTATTACATGAACTTTTTCGTGTAACTCATGACGGAGTGTTAGTTGTCACGTTCATGGTTATCTGAGATGTGTGATCGCACGATAATGAGACGTGCCAACTTAATGATTTGTGGATATTGGCATGAATGACTCTTGTCCTCAAATTTGGATATAAGATAGAGAGTCAAGGGTTCATGAGACATTCTTCCTTGCGTGGTGTTGAGTGTTTTTTAATGTCTTACATGAAGAGTGAGGAGCTGCGAGAGTTGTATTCATGGATGACGGATTGATCTGAATTCTGGATCTTCCATTTCTGAATCAATTTCATATCAAGCTTCACTACATCCATCGTGATCGTTTTTTACAGTGGTTCGTTGTCTATTTTGGAGAAGAGTTCATGAGAAAGGTGATGGACTTGTCTACTCCGGTGATCTTGACAATCGTCACGTATGAAATGAATTGGGACCTGACTGTATACATCTTACTTTGACGAGTGAATTGACCTGAAATTTCTAGCCAATGTCTCTTTCAAGATATGGGTTGATATCTGATGTCATTGTCGATAGAAGACCAACCATCGTGTATGGATCACGAGGAACTTTGATGAGGAATACTGTAATCAAGTAATGACTTCTTCATTTATTTTTGTCATATCTTTCATAGTAGATCGATTCAAGATTATTATCTTGATTTTGTACTGAATCTTGTGTATTTTCGTGTCATTATTATCTCTATTGCTTGGCGAGGGATCCTCCAAAATACTTCAGACTAAAAGGTCTGAAGTATTTTGGAGGATCTTTGAAGGTGTGAGAGTGTTTTAGGGTTACAACTCGATCTAAAAAAAACACTATTACTTAAGCTTAAAAAGCTTATGAGGAACGATGGAGAACAAACAAACAAGAGAACAAACCATACTAGAAAGTATTGTTACTTATGCAATACGGGCTCTCATAACACTCAAGAATGGTAATAAAATCCCAGAAACAAACAGACGAATGTTCTGATCAACCAAATTCAACGCATCGAACAATATCTTCAAGAAGAAAGAGGACGGGGTAAGGGACGAGGTGGTAGACACAGAGATCCAAACACATCGAAAACATAACATGGAAAACATGACATGCTTCTATTGTTATAAGAAAAGACACATATGAGGTCCGTAATGTCTATTATTTACTGGACATCAACAAGACAAACGACGGCTAAAGAAGAAGAAGGTAGGATGATTGGTGTCACGTCAGTTTGGCATCCCGGCTAGGTTGACCGAGTGCGGAGTGATGAATCTCGGTAGAGCCGTTAGTGCCGTTAGGACGTGTTGGTGGGATAGCCCACTAGAGGTATACTTCGCAGGTAGAGCTTGGAGACCTTAGTTCTTCGAGTTGAGTCTTCAAGCTCTTGGCTATGGTGGATAGTCTTGGTGAGTGCAATCTAGATTCTCTGCGAGCACAAAGTGGATTTGGCTCGACTTTAGTGATTTTTTAATGTCCGTTGGCATGGTGGAGTGAGTACATATCGTTTATCATTGTGATACACTTATGTATGTGTATGAGATCGTCCATGTGTTACGTGTATGTGTGGTTTATCTCTGACAAGGATGTATATTATGTAGCGGTGTGTATGCGCAGGACATTGGAACTAACGTTGTTTATGTACAAGAAAAGGAGGTACAAGAATGTAAGGTCATGATCAGAGAAATGAAAAGATAAAATTTTGAAAATAAAAATTCATCCGGATCCGACTCTCTTTATGAAGATAGAGTACCGATCTAAGAAAAAAAAATCAGATTGTACAAGATGTCATCCGAGATCTTGATAACTTGCATGCACGAGAAAGAGCTCCATAGAGAGAAAATGGATCTAGAGAACCTTCCACAAGTGAAGAGTTCAAATTTCCTTTCGACGGAGAGGAGATTGTCTCGAACAAAAGTAATCTCAACAAAGCCAATTCAAGAGGAACAAAAAAATATTGCAGTTCGACGATCAAGATATCGTATCAACATCAACCAAGAAATCTATCCGTACCGATACAATAGAAGCTATAATTCCAATAGAACTGAATAAACTTGCAAGTTGGAAGGGCATAGCAAAGTACCTGACACACCGTATCATGCAGCAAGAAGCATATGTAAGCACATGGGAACTCATTCAAGTTGCACCATACTGCACGCAAGCAGTCATGAATCACCTCACTACAATTCAAGCCAAACGAGCTTCAAGCTCAAAAGAACATCCAGAACCAGAGATACAAGGCAAAGCGGATGTATCTATCTCATCATTCCAACGGTCACCTTGGAAAGATGAAGGACTACTCCTTTAAATAACAATAAAGGGAGTTTTGTTGAAGAATGTTTTACTTGATAGAGGATCCGGTGCAAATGTCTTAAGTGAAGAATTATACAAAAGACTTAAGAACCTAGAATTACACCCATCATCGTTCAACTTAAAAATGAGTGATCAGAAGAAATTCCTTCCAACCGGAATAGTCAAAAGATTATCTATTACTATTGTCAATATGAACTTTAAGGTTGATGTTGTAGTGATGAAAATGACAGATGAACAAAAGACTGTTGCCATGATACTAGGACAACCATGGCTAAGATAAGCCAAAGTACAACCAAATTGGGTACTTAATCGAGACTACGTCTAACTAACTTGGCAAGGAGAACAACACTAGATAAGCACCAAACCTTTAGTCAAGAACACAAGGCTCCACTCAGAATAGTCAACATCTGTCATTTAGATCAGAGCAAAGAAATGACGGATGAAGAAGAAGAAATGTTGTTATGGACACAACCAAGCCTAGTGCTTGTAGGAGAACTCAAACTTGAACCTATCCGGATAGAACAACCACAAACTATACCAAAGATGTAGTGAACAAGTGGTGGAGCAAATAGACCCGAATGTACAACCGAGATGGTTGTGTAATAGACATGCAAAGGAGGACTTACAAGAACAAGTAACACATTGTACAGTAGCACTAGAAGAAACCTATGAGGAGGTTGATATAAAAATTCAGAAAGACCCAAGAACCATAAAAAATGGAAATCAATTACCCACCGAATCAGAAAGATATACTCCAATTAATCCACAAATATTATGATATTTTTGCATAGAGCTACGAAGACATGAAAGGAGTGCCTACACATATTTATGAACACCGGATAAAACTACTATCAATAGTTAAACCAATGATTCAAGGACCATACTGGATGAATCTTAAGTACGTAGAAAAGGAGAAGGTAGAAGCTGATAAACTACTGCAAATAAATTTTATTATTTATCCTAGAAAAAGTTACTAGTAGCTATCACCCATAGTCGTCATTTCAAAAAGAATGGAACTTTACTGGTATGTGTAGATCATCGAAACTCAATGAACATATTGTGAAAGATCCATTTTCATGATCGTTCATCGATGCAATACTAAACAGAGTTGCAAGACAAAAAGTCTACTCATTCGTGGATGGTTTTAGTGGATATAACCAAGTTCAAATTGCAAAAGAAGTTGCAAAAGAAGATAAATCAAAAATAGCATTTATTACACCTTGAGGAGCGTTTGCTTACGTAAAAATGTCATTTGGACTGAGTGGTGCACCACCAACTTCCAAAAGACTTATTGCAAAAACTTTTGGTCAATACGTGGGCATCTTCATGGAAGCTTTCTTAGACGACTTCACCATATACGAAAAGATCATTTATGGCAACTCCAGAAATGACTTCGAGCGATGTCAACTACATCAACTCAATCTCAATCTCCAAAAATGCACCTTTTGGATACCATCCGGAGTACTTCTTGGTCACATTATCTGCAGACAAGGTTTACTGGTGTATCCTTGAACAATCACTCCGATAGCAGACCAACTCTCACCAACCAACAGAAAAGAAGTCTGAAGATTCAGAGAGATGGCAAGCTATTATCGATGACTCATTTATCAATTTGCAAAATTTATTCAACCAATGAATCAGTTAAACAAAGATGGAGTGGAGTTCAACTGGATGGAGGAATGCGAGAAATCCTTCCAAGAAATTACGAAGATAGTATCGCAAGCACCTATCTTTCAAATTCTAAACTGAAATAAATCTTTTTCCATTCCTATTGACGCATCCGGAATAACTATTTAGGGACAATTCTGGCACAACCAAGTACACCAAAAACAGATTTCTCCATTTATTTTGCATCCCGGATTCTAAATCCGGCCGAACAAAACTACACTACCACAAAACGAGAAGCACTAGCAGTGATATACGCAGTAAAGAAATTTAGACATTGCTTGCTAGGCAACAAATTCATCTTCTTCGTTGACCACCAAGCATTAAATTATTCAGTTAATAAAGCACATATCACAAGAAGAATAGCTCATTGGCTATTACTCCTCCAAGAGTTTGATTTCATAGTCATCGATAAATCCGACAATGTTAGCATATTAGCTGACCAACTAAGTCGAGTTGAAGCAGGACGTGAGAAAAAACAAGAAGGTGATTCATTTCTAGACGAAGAAATGTTGACGATCACAATCATTACTCGGAGATACGAATCCAGATGAGGACATCTTGAACAATAGAGACGAGAGAGAAACAACAGACGAAGAACAAGAAGACAATTCCAATGAGGATCTAGAACCAGAAGACTACCAAGAAGAAATACGCACATATCTTGAGAAGGAGGAAATACACCCAGATGTTTTACTTCGTAGAAGAAAGAAGTTCATTCACAACACAAAGAATTATACACTCACTGAAGAAATCTTTTACGAGACGCAGTGATGACATTCTCAGGAGATGCATACCAAAATATCAGAAAATCAATATCATGGGGAAGCTCATGAAGGATCAGCAGGAGGAAACTTTGCAGGAGACAGCACAACATACAACAAACTACAATCTGGACTGTGGTGACCTACCATATTCAAAGACTGTAAGAATACATTCATACTTACGATCAATGTCAAAGAAGGACAGTCCTCAAAGAAGGGATGCCCTTACACCAAGTATTTCCTGTTGTATCTTTCAAAAGTGAGGAATTTCATAAGACCTATCAATCCATCCACCGTTTTACACCAAAAAAGTACATCATCACAACCACTGATTATGTTCAAAATGAGTAGAAGCATAAGTTTATAAGGAGAGCACAATAAAAGTAATAACTAAATTCATCTATGAAGACATAATCACAAAGTTTGACTGTTTGGTTGAATTGATATCAGACCAAGGTCGACATTTCTTAAATGAAACTATAGAAGAAATGCCAAATCATTACTAAACTAAACATAGATTCTCCACTCTGTATTACTCTCTGTGTAACAAACAAGCATAATCTCCAGACAAAATACTCATAATTATCTAAGGAAACTTATGGAAAGGAATCCATCCTCTTGAGATGTACACTTATCATTTGTTTTATGAGCAATGAGAATGGCACATAAAACTTTCATAGGACATATGACATTTCGGGTGATATATGCAGTTGAAGCACTAGTACCAATGAAATATATAGTCTTAAGTCTACGAATAGCAACCGAATACGACCTGAATCTAGAGAAGGCACTACAGCAAGAACTAGAATAACTTCTGAAGCTAGAAGAAAAAAGAAAAAGAGGACTCAAACGACAATATCACCGAAAGGAAGTTTGAAGGAATTGGCTCGAGACAACAGAAAACTTTATGAATTTGAAGAGGACGACTCAATTTTATGGTGCCTCCAATCGGGCAAGATAAAGAAAAGAAAGATGAAATATAGGTGACGAGGACCTTACATCATTCATCAAATCCTCAAGATGGCATCACCATAATAGCCACCTCGAATGAGAATAATGTAAAATTTTAGACAATGGTATAACTCCAAGAGAGGACATTGCGGAATAGAGCGCACAAGCGTGACTAAATGAAAATGGAAACAAACTACGACATTTCTTTATAAGGGAAGACAAACCAAGAAACAGACCGATCTGACAAGTTGATGACCTAATCCGGTTAGCCATTGATATAAGTAATACAGATCCAGAGGTAGATCCGGAAGACAACTCAGAAGACGACTCGGATGACAATACGAAAAAAGATTCAGATATTCACGTGTGATCGATTCAATTAACAAACACACCAACGAATCAAGAAGCGAGAATGTAGCATTGGTAATAGATCATCACGAGTAATTCAAAATGAACTTATCGATAACTGACACTTGGCATCAGGAACCACGACTGAGACTACAAAGATGACGAAGACTACTAAGTAAAACACTAAGTCTTTTAGAAATCCTCGACAAAGACGAAGGTGATAACGAGCAAGCTCTTAGACCTTTGCGTGAAGCAATCTCTCGTGAGAACACAAACAACTCGAATAATTTGAGTCAAGAACATGTATGCAAGAACTCTTGATGTGAAGAGGAACCAAAGATGGAACCTACAAAGCGCATGAAGACAGACATGGTGATGGAGCTTCTAGGAACCTATCTCCGCTACGCATCAAGAGAGAAATCAGTCGAAGATAACATGGTCTTCCACATCAATCCAAGAACGAAGAAGGAGTACAATTGGGATGAAGAAGATGCACATGAAGAATGGACGGAGCAGTTTGAATCTGTTATGCTAAAAATCACCGAGTTTTTCTGTGCGAAAGTACTACAGATCGCAAGTAATTATGATCCAAAGACATCTACATTTGAATGCAAAGACAAGAAGGTGTATCTTGAGAAGTTGGTAGCACATAGTTTCAACTTGGTGGAAGAAGGTTCAATGTCAAACACCATTGAGAAATACTCATAGAATGACAAAAGAATAATTACTCGGAGGTCGTGTCGAACTAGGCTACACCAATCTACTACTCGAATGCATGTGTTGATCCTCTGTGGAAATCACGGTTATCTTGGATTAACCAGATCGTCATTTTGAAGTATGAAGGACGAGAAATAGCTAAGAATATCTTAGCACTAATAGTCATCAACGAGCTACAAGAAGAAACCATCAATTGGACAAGAATCATGATAGAGCGATTAAAGGTAGAGTTAAGAAGTTACACGCCACTCCTGTCGATAAGGTAACACAAATCTTTGCTAGAGCGCAGATCACCTGGATGTGAAAGAAAGCAAGTAACTAGGTGGGTGCGAGAAAAAAACAAGGAGAGGATTAGGATGCAGTCAACAAACCGCAACAAGAGGAGAAGCCTCCTTTGGAGAGAGAAAGAAAACGGACCAAAGAAGATACAAGAACCTCATCAAGAGCAACTCATCAAACGAAGGCGGGCACCGTAATAGTGAAAAACGTCAACCTAAAACATGGAGTGCTTGTAAGGAGAAAGCACGAGCCAGATACGTTAAAGTTGAATCATCAGAGGAGAAACATGATCAGGAGTCGCTAGTAAGAGCAATGATACGACGACTTGGAAACCAACATCAGATGTAGGAAGAAGAAAAGAGAAAGAATAGCACGAGTATCAATCTGGACACGGATTCTAGAAGATGACAAGGGTACCAATTACAGTTATCAAGAGAAGCAAGGAGAGAACTTTGAAAGAAGACCGGATAGAAGAAATTCCTCAAGCAAGAATCACACCAGTTATAACAAGACCAGGAGTTCCGATAAGTGTGGAATCACATATGCAGATTCCATGCTTGCGGATACTCTAGAAGTCTTGAAGTTCCAAGAAGAAATGAAAGATGATATCTCATCAAAAGATTCTCTTGTTATAACCATAAAACTTATAAGTCAAATATGACATTCATCCACATTATATCTATGATAAGATAGATTCTAGGTTATTCTTTTTGAACTTTTGAGCCTCTTTAGTACATTTTTTGTTATACTCGAAGTTCATTTTAATAAAATTATAATAGTCTTCATTATATTCTAACATTATATAATATTACACTTTTTTTAAGATCTATGTTATGCCGCACATGGTTTAATAATCACCTTTGAACCCCCTCGGGGTCTTGTTCTATGATATGCAAGTATGTCATGTACAATTCTTGCATCAAACTGAACGTAGAAGTTGTGTAGATAAAAAATGTATGGGTATTCTCCGTGAACATCTGAAATCGTTCTCGTAATGAGATTGATAGCTTAGCTAACTCATTCTCTGTCTCGAAAAATCCATATACTCTGATCTTCTGTAGTTGGTCCATTTCGTGATCATACAAGTTCATCTGCTAACGTGTAGGTGCCCTAACGTGTGCTTCTCTTAACGTGGATGCCATCTCGTTATGGATCCATGATGTCTGTAATCGCATGCTATCTATCTCCCCTACCGTTTTAGCTCGTTTAGACATCCAAATTAAGTACTCATCTTTGACTGCGCTTAGCTCTATATCCTTACTCGAATCTCTTCGTATTTTCATGTCCATGCATCTCGGAAAGTCGACTAGCTCGTCTGTCCTCAACTTCCAAGTACAAGATGTCTCATGTGTATCTCCTCATAAAGTCTCAATATTAACATTTGCTCGATGATGCTCTTCCTTCAAAGGGACTTTCTTCTCTCATCTTCTCGAGGCCGTACTTATGTAGAAGTGGTTTATACACTTCTCTTCTCTTCTCCGCTGTTGATTATTGGGGTAAAGTCCTTAGAACTTCGGATGGTTACACCTTTTCGTGGTGTCTCTTCTTCCGAGGTGCCCTCCTTCCAACTCTCTTCAATTTTTGCATTGGTCAAATACTTCTACACATGAATCATCTGTGGTTTGACCTTCTTCTTTTCCTTGTCCACCTCAAATAAATTCACTGACGTTTTTTTCAGAGTGACGTTCGGTGTTATTTTTGATCCTCGTTCTGGATCATCCATCCTCGTCACTTTTGTCATAGTTGTTTTCTTCTCTTCTAGATATTTGACTTTCAGAAGAGTTGGTTGCGGTATCTGCCGATCTATCTCTTTGTTGAGATCGATGGACCTTCTAAAATTTTCTCCTAATTTGATTACCTTCTCGAATTAGGGGATGAATTTTAGAATCTCTCCAAATTTCAATATTTTTTCATACAATGAATCCATATAGTGACACGTCTACAGATTTAGCACTAAGAGTTTAAAACTCAAAAATTTATTGCTTTTATAAAAATTTAAAGCAATCATTATTTGAAAAGTTATAAATATTAATTTAATAACTAATTTTATTTTAAGAGGATTATAAATATTTAAATTATATAATAAAGATCTTAATATAATAAGGTGTCAAAAAAAGAAAACGTCACACATGATATATAAAGAAAATGTTTAGTGTTCTTCTAGAACAAGACAAAGTAATGAATCGATTATGGAAAGAGTTAGTTAGTACTGAGGATCAAAATGATTGCACACTTGATCAATAATGTGTTGGACATTCAAACTCTAGTCTAGGCGTTGTATGAGTTGATGGATTTAATATGGATCCAAAGGGGATCACGAGGAGGAGTTACGAGATATCTTGTAACAGATCACCCGAAGACAGAGGAATAACGACGATGCTGAAGCATGATCTTTTGAACGACCCAAGCTTCCCAAGGATCGAGACGATTTGGTAGATAAGAAGACGGATGACTGAGGACAATAATCAAGCAGAGAAATGAACAAATGTTATCTTAGTCTTCATCTACAGATTTTAGAGAAGAATCCGGAGATATCTTTCGGAAATATAGTACGGATAGGTACAAAAATCAATCCGGATAGATACGGTAGGATTCTCTGACTATGTGTTATAAATCCGTAAGTTATAACCAAATACAGATTATTCCGGATTACTATCTTTATGGATGAGGGTCCGAATACATCCGGCCGTTAGACAGTCAGAAGGTTCTTGATCTTGATGTAACGGTCTAACCGCATGTTGCTTAACGACTAGTGATTGATAGTGAGCGTGGAAGGAGAAGCAACTTGACATTTTCTTAACTTCTTGTGCTAGTCTTCTATTAGATCAAACTCACTTCCTTCTGGTGTTTGTCACATATTATTATTGTCGTGCTTTCTTCATTATCTCTTCCGCTATATTCGTCGTTGGTTGCCGCTGTATTCTCTTCGCTGATCGGGCTTGCTCTTTGCTTCAATCATCGATGACATTGCATTGGTGCTGCCGCTGAATTACAGAAGTCTCACTCGTTGCTCTGTGTCTTGCCGTCGTGAAGAATCAAAGCATCTTGTTTTTGTGATTGCCGTTGTCTTTTCTTCGCTGATTGGGCTTGCTCCTTGCTTCAGTCATCGGTGTCATTGCATTGGCGCTGCCGCTGTAATTGCAGAAGTCTTGCTCGTCACTCTGTCTTTTATTGTCGTGAGAAATCATGAAACATGAACATGCTTTGTTCTTTTTGATGACACTCATGTTGCTCCTCGTTCCGTCTGTTGCCGTGCTAGGGATATGAGTTTCTTCAAACATTTGTAAATGTTGGTCAAACTTGAGCATAAGATGGTATCATCACAAAGCTAAGTTCTCTCTTCTCTTGTAATGTGTTTTTCTTTGCTTTTATTTTTTTACTTTGGAGACTAGCGCTCATTGTTTTTCTCATTGTGTCGCTTCCACTATATTGCTCGCTGATTGCCTCTGGCTACCGTTGTCTTCTCTTCGCTGGAACTGGAATTCTTCGAGCTTGCTGATCGCTTCACTGCACTAGCAGTGCCGCTGTAATTGTGATTTCTTGTCGCACTGCCGCTGCAAAAGTCCACTTGTAACGTGTTTTTTTATTATACTTTCAAGATGATAGTACCGCACATGCTATTTGGATTACTTTGGCTCTCTTTCTTCAATCCATTCGTGCTCTATGATGAAATTGTGGTGTTGTTGCACGTGAGTAGACATGGCTGACATTATTGTTTATGACTGTATTTCTTCGCCTAGTCATATTAGTGAGGATTTTCTTATCGATCCTCTTGCTCCTCTTATTGATCCCGTTGCAGCTACTATTCTTACTACGATCGATTCTCTTTCTCCTCCTATCGATCCTGTTGCACCTACTATTCCTCCTGTTCCAAAGACTCCACCCGCTTTTACTGACACTTCTCTAGCAAAACTACATCAGACATGTGGTATATTTGTTTACAATTCTTGTTTCTTTCTTTGGATGATCTAAGCAAGTCCAAATGATCACCGCTTAGCTTTAACATCAAGCACTGCAGCGAAAACATACATACATATATCTAGATTCCGATTTTGCTCCAAAACACCCACATTTCTTGCTTGAAACAGATTTTCTCTATGTCGTCCAGATTTTGCCTGCTCTCTCCGAACCATATATATGTAGCTTGGCACTACAAAGGCTGGTAACTGGCTGGTGTTACAAGACAGCGCTTCGCACATGTTTAGTTATTTTTTTTGATTCAAAACAATATTGTGCTTCTGAAACACTTTATCCGTGTTGTCTATAGACTACGTACTTCCATGTGTCTGTATTATGTTGGATTTGTAAGCCGACATGTCTCTCATCCAGGTGTACCACAGATGACTAGGATTATTAGTGCATCATGATTACAAGATTTAGTTACACCCGTGCTCACTTCACTCAACTCTCTGATCTTTATGATCACATCGTTCTCCCTAATAGCGTTCCTGCAAACAAGTTCTAATCCCGCTCTCAACATTACATCGCATAATAAGGACTCCCAAGGTCTCCAATGTTCACTTTACTCATAGATAGGAAAACGAAAATGTCTTTCATCTTCTCAACTCCTCCTTATATACTCTACAACTTCTTACCGTGGTAACTTTCACTAAGTTACGTTATCTCATGATAAGTACATAATCCAAAATAGTAAAACTTCTAAAGACTACTAAGACTTAAGAATAGCACACACATTACTTGTTTTACTCTACTAAAGTAAGAGATTCTCCTACTTTAGCTTTTCTAAAGTGTTAACTTTCCGTACTATCCAGTAGAAAGAAGACAACAAACTAATACGTCTTTTGAGGAGCACTTTAGATATTTGTGCATGACTTTCCATCATGCATCCAATCAGCAACTGTCAACGAAGTTACATACTTTTGAGAAGTATACTTAGAGCTCCGCACTTGTCACATAGTGTCATAGTGAAACCTCTAATAGTTTCCTCAACTTAGTTATAACTATCTTAGCTAGTTATGTCTCGTTTTGATCATTCTAGATTTGGATCTTCGAACTAGAGTAATCTATAAGATAGTCATACCTAATGAAATTTATAAAAACAAACACACAAACAATGAGATACTTGACAAATCTTTCGAAACGACACTTTCTCTATAGATATTATCCAGAACCCAATCGCCTTCATGTTTCTTCGGAGACATGCAAGAGCCAAGCAGACTTATCCATCAAAAACTCTCCTCGAACTGCATGTGACAGTCTGTAAGATTGGAGGTGATATCGAACTAGAAATTTTACCTCTCCTTGGTGATTTTCTTGAAACCCAATGCATATCTGGTATTTTTTCTGTTGAGAGAGCTGAAGCTTTGCTCCATCTCCACTTTCAAGGTGTCATCTGCACAGCTGCAAAAAATCCTTTGCAAAGAAGGAGCTCGTCCAAAACATTCACATGTTCACTCCACAATCTTGTGCAACAAAAATTAATTAATAAAGACTGAAAACATGGAAAAGACACATCTTCAGAAAGTTGGGTCTCTTATATACTCTTCTTCCTAAGCTAACTGATTTTCTTCCTAAGAAACGGAAGACCTTCACTATCCTACAATCTATTTTCATCTTCGTTGATCTACACTCTTAAGCCTAACTGTACTCTAAACTCTTCTAACTGAACTTCCACGTTCGCTCGTATCTCGCCTAACTCTCTATCTACCTTCTGCCTAAGCCAGACCACTTGGAGATGAAACTGTGTAAAATCCTTGACTAACAGAGGGCTTCACACCTATGTGAGAATGATCGGTTATTGTCTCAAGAATGACAAGGAGCAACACCACATCATTTGTCTCAAGAAAGTCTATGAGAGCATGATCTATGATGGTAAAGAACTGTACACACTTCTAAGAGCGACTGATATCAAAACCAGAATTGATGAACTTATACTAACATCTTGCTCAAAGCACTTTAGTACATTAAGTACAAGAGTCCTTCTCCACCCTCCAGTACTTTCCGCACATGCTTGACATGTATGTTGGCGTCTGGTAAGTACTCTGCTTCACCACGTTGGCTTATGCAACCCGTAATACAAAGTAAACGAGTGGACTCTTTGTGGAGATGTTTCGTGAATCCACAAGAGAATATTCGGGAAGATGTGCAAAATATTTTCTTTTGGCAGCAGAATGTTCGCTGCAGTGCTTGTACACGTAGGTATATGCATCGTGAAGTCACAGAGGAGCACGACAGAGAGGACGAGCCTGGCAATATTCAGACTCCAAACATTGAGCCGAATTCCGTCGATGACCTCTGCAAACGAGGTCAGGAACATACCAAAGTCCTTCTGGACTATATCCCTTTGGTGGATGCTCTACTATGAGCCACTGACGCGAGCAAGGCTATAGAAGAATGTACATAGCTAGAGCCAAGTACGGCGATGCAGAAATGTACATACACGCAATAGGCTGTGCACACTGTGGAGCTTGCAAAGTTTATGTTTGCTGTTGTCTATAAAGTTAAATGGTGTACTGACACCTTATCTTGAGTAAGGTTGAGAAGTGAAAAGGATAATGTACGTAGAGACAGTACATTGTGGAACTTGCAAAGTTTCAGTTTGTGGTTCTTGTGCAAGCTGATGGAGTCTATGATTACTAGTTGAAAATATAGTTTTTGTTTCACAAAAACGCGCAAGGATCCTTCTCCAAACGTATTATTCAATACATTGTACTGTTAGCTGAGAGCCTTGTTATTGTATTTCGGTGGCAGAAGACACGATTGACGGATGTCCTGGTAATACATGTAGGGGTGGAGTCGTAGCTGGTTGGCTCTGCAATGTTAATAATGTGAGAACTAGGCTTTAATAATCGACCGCACCTAGCATTCAAACATGAAAGCCCCGATGTTCTTCCTCTTTCGGGACGTTGGTTGTTTGGCCCCTCGGGTCCCTCTTTCCCTTGTAAGGCTTGATGGGTCTTTCTATCCTTGGCTATTCATTGCGTCATGTGTTCACTTCAAACATGAAAGGGTGAATATATATGCATTCATATCTATACTGCCTCTTGACGTAAAGCAATATGGTCTAAATATTCACTCCATTCCATTCATATTGTATGTAGGCTTGCATATTATTCACCTCTCATTATTCACCGGCTGTAGTTAGATGTTCGCTAACATCATTGAACTACAGCCTTGACCGTTAAACACTTCTGTACTAATTATTTATGATAGAGACAAATGAAAGATTATATTTGTGTCTCATTGCCACTGTTCTATTTTTCTTTTACTCCTTTTCAGTCTAGAAAATATTTTAGAAAATAAAATCAAAGTAAAGATAAATTATCGATTCTTACAGAAAAGAGAGAAAATTTATTCCAGAGCAATAGTAATTTTTTTCTAGGTTTATAATCCTATTCTTTGTTTTTTGTGGTTCTCATCCAACTGTTTATTTTTTATTCTTTTTGAAAAAATATATAAAAATAAGATCAGTTTTTTTCTCTTTGAATTGTTTAAAGTGTAAAGATGAAGATAGTCTTGTTCTTGTGGTTCTTCCTCCTTGTTTATTATACATCTTTTACCAATATTTTTGTGTTATTTTTCATGTCCTTGTAATCTACTCTTCTTCCAAAATAAAATTATTTTTCATGTCACTATAATGTATTATATAATCTTCCACTGACTATAACCAATAGTAAACATGAATTTCCACCTTCACCAATAAGTTGTAGAAGTTTAAATAAAAGAAAAAAATTTATTTTATTCAATATTATTTTAATTTTTTAGATATGTTCTATCAAAGAGAGATCCAAAGACAATAAAGATGACAACAACTCATCTTTAACTAAGAGAAGTCAAACTCTTTTTGAATAATCTCATCAAATATTTAGATAAAACGTATCCGAATGACACGTCCAAAAAGTACAAGATGTATCAACCACTCAATTTTTGTTAGAAAAGAGTGTTAATTTGCTTAGAAGAAGTTGAAGGTCTAGATGAAAATTTGCTTCATGATTCTCTTTTGTCACAAATGAATCATGGAATTGATTTCAAGCAGTCGATATCATCGAAAAAAAAGACAAATAAACATTAAAATGCATTAATTGATGAAGCATTTGAAGATGAACTTGAGATGGAACTATATATAGAGAATCGAAGACAAGTTATGCATTTTGTGAGAGCTCCAAAGGAGAGAGAAGAGGGTGCATTTGTCTCATTTGACGATATTGCAAAAGATCAATTTGTGATAATTCGACCTACTGATGAGTTTGAAGCTAAAATATCCAAGGTTGTTTGGACAAGACATATTACAAGTGAGATTCAACGAGACCGAAATGAGAACACTACGGAAAGTTTCAACTACAATGGTGGAGGTCCAAACAAAAAAATCATACAAGTGCATCAGATGTAAAATGCTACATTGATATATTAATAGCACAAAGAATTGAGAAGTACATCTTAGTTACAGTGGAAGTCAATGGATGAAACCAAATGCTACAAATGAGATTCGAAGAGATCAAAATGATGAACACTAAAGAGAGTTTCAATTGCAATGGTAGAGATCGAAACATAAAAAATATACAAGTGCATAAATATAAAATGCTGCATTGATATATTTAATAGAACAAAAATATGAGAAATAGATCTTAGTTATACTGAAAATCAATTGATGAATCCAAATGCTATAATTGTAGTTCAAAGAGATCAAAATGATGTGAACATTACAAAGAGTTTCAAATGCAATGACCAAACACAAAAAACATACAAGTGCATCAAATGTAAAACACTAATATATTTAATAACACAAAAGATTGAGAAGTAGATCCTAATTGTAATTAAAATCAATGGATGAATCCAAGTGCTACAATTTTCGTACAATTTTTGTCATTTTAGTCATAATTTAGAAAAAAATTGAATCTATTGTAGTTTCAACATTTTTGTGCATGATCTCCACATTACAATGATAGTTTCAGGACATGGGACTCCAATCGCAAGTTAACTCCAACTAAGACAAGTTAGTACTCGCCACGTCCAAAATTGCAAAGATGAAGCTCCAAATGACTCTTAATAAACCTTCTCTCAAAATATGAAAACTATATGTTGCCCCTCCAACCCTATTCACAAAAATAAAACTATGCACAATCTAGACATCAACTTATTACCAACCTTGTACCACAAGATCTAAAATGACCTTATTCAATTTTGAAACTGCAAGTCTCTTTGAGCATTTATTTGTCAAGCTTGAAAGTGAACACATGAACATTCAAATGATCAAACTTCAAGATGAATCTCCACAATTTCTAATGTATATGAATCACAAGAACTTGTTTTGTGTTCATTTACCTTCTACCTTCAAGAAACTTAAGGAAAATCGTATCGTCTTTTCTCAGTACATCCTCGAGCAATTGTTCCAACGCTAACTTTGAGGACAATGAGAGTGTCTGTCGGTTTAACTACACTGAACAATTTTTGTCTTTCTCCAGACTAGACCTTAAGGTTTCTTTCTCTCCACACTTTACCCAGAGGATGCAAAGATACATCTCTTACTCCACAAGTTAAGAATAGAATGTTCATGCCAAAACATACAACTTCAAACTACAAACTTCATAACCATCTACTTGAAGAATATATAGATACACAAGGTAAACCAAACAATCACTTAAGAACACATTTAGGTAACCCCATATACCCCAATTTTGAACCCATTCAAGTAAAAAGTGAATACCAAAGAGTGGTGTATAAGCATCCCCAAGTGGGAAATGCATGATAATGGCGAAAGCAAGGACTGTTCATAGTTTTGAATGCCGGTTGACTGGCGAGGGACTGTTGGCGGTTTATTTTTCTCCTCGACTTAAACGCTTTCTTTATCGGCGGCAAAGGAACGCCTTCTTTATCGCGGGCTGGAGCAGGGCTAACGTTGAGAGTCACAGACGAGAGATAGCCGTTCAGACCGATGGATTAATTCGAATTCGACTTCAGATTTCGACCATGCACAAGCGCGGATGACGCGTGCAGCGCGGTTTTAAGACCCATGCAACGAGACAGACGATGAATGAACTCATGCGTAGCGTTATCAAGTCAAAAAATCACTACTTTTACAAACGTTTGAATGTAACACAGTGGAAATCGTCCTCATTAACAGGTTGTAGGTCTAGAGTTCGAACCCAAGCAACCCTGCACGTCAAGACTTCGTTCAGGAGGAGAAATACATGAGGATAAAGTAGTCAGACTCATCGCAAGCCAGAGTGAATAATACATGAAAAGTACGAAGACCTGCAAAAGAGCGAGAAAAAAGAGCATGACTAGAAACCTTAAATTTCAGTGTCAACGACTGATGTCTTGATAAATGCCAAGCAAGAATAGAACAAGTGTGAAGAAAAAAAGAACATCGAAAAGCGGTTCTTCCTCTCCTAAGCAGTCTGGGAAAATAATGCACCCCGGACGAAACATGCTACTGGAAAATCATGAGGTGAATAAGCATGCATCTATAGTGACTATAATCGTATATGCATCCAAAACACATTGTGGGAAGAAAGTGAAGAAAAGAATATGTGCCAAAATAGGGTGATAATTAATAGAGGAGATTGATTGTGCTTGGCAAAAGGTCAATCTAGTCGTATACTGGTACCTAGAAACTGATTAAGTTCTTTGCAAATCACAAAAGGTTTGTCATTCTGATTTAACAAACATTTAAATCAAAACATCTACATTTAATTACTTTAACATGTACTTCATGTCTTTGTCCAGTCTCTACACTTAGGCTAGAAAAGAACAGAAGCCCCTTCTCTTCATATATGTACTCCATTTTCTTTCTCTAGAGTTTAAACTTCATCGGAAAAGAACTAAAAGATAGAACTGAAATACACATTGCTGAAGGAATAGAGAAACACATTTTGATTTATCACCAAATTCTATGAGGAAAGGATCGTAAATTAAATAGCATACATACTAAATTAAATAACATGCATGAGAGTGCGAGAGGTTGAATATGCATGTTTTCCAAATGAAGTGCATGCATAACCAAATTAGCGTACATGAAGCTGACTTGGTTTGAGGAGTTATCTTCATTTGTTGAGAATGACAGATATGCTCAAGGGCCACTCTCTAGTATAAGGGTATCATGCAATTAGCCCAGCCAAGTATTTGGTTTGAGAAGTTAACGTACTATATATAACCGAGTTTAAAAGAAGAAATGGGTACCAAAACAAAATTCCAAAATGATACTCCCAAGAAGTGCATGAGAGACAAGTACAATATGCGTTCTAAGTGAAAGAACATCTATAATAGTAAGTTATAACGATAAAACGAATAATAAAGTGCATGAAGATCGAATTATTTAGATAACGATAAACATTGAAATACAGAAAACAATAGGCATCTTATGGAAAAACAATCATGAAGTAACAAAGAAAAATCGACCCAGCACTTGCAACCATCAGACTGTAACCATGAACAAGGTTAGAGTTGAAGAATATAGTCACTTCAATTTCCAAAGTTCTTTTCCACACTTACAGTCCTACCTCCGTCACAGCATTATGCGAATTGTCTCGAGAGTTCCTCCATACGATTCTGGTGTTCCGTTTAGTTTCATTTCTCTGCTTCACTATGACAATATTGCAGCAAACAGTAAACAATCTCTCTTTCTCTAGCTCCTGGAGTGCGTGAGCATTGCGAAGAGTTCTTCTCTCAAGTGTTCAGCAGACAGCAAGATTCAAGCATTTAACAACGTCCCTGATTCACACTATATCAGCCTCACTGTTTGAACAGTTTGTCACGTAGAAAGATTGCACATTCGGAGACAACTTCAGATTTCCATTCCTGGACAAGTAAGGACATGACCATCTTGATAGGTCACTAGTGAGTAATCAGTTCAGAGTCCTTACTAGCTCCATCTCGAATACACTTACGCCAATGTGAAGGATCCCTTTACTCCTTCAGTGAACTTCTTGTTAAAATCTCAGCAATAGTTTCAACAGAAACTGTTAAATCAGAATGCGATCCAAGGAAACGTTTAACTTTCAGGAGATCAACAGCGAACACCGAGAACTCACCTAAAATCTCGAGACAACGTCTTGCGCAACTGTAACCTCAGAAAAGTGTGAAACGCACCAAATGCCTCGAAGTATTATGCTTACTGCATTAGACACTGAACCGTGGGTCGCCGCCTTGTTCGCGATCACCAAGAACTCAAGAAAAGCCTCGAGAAAGCGTCCTGTGCAAGTTTAAATCTCAAAAAACAGAGGAATGCACCAAATGCCCCGTAAAGAACTGCACGTACTGCATTAGACACTGAACCGGGGGCCGCCGCCTTGTTCGCTATCACCAAGAACTCAAGAAAAGCCTCGAGAAAGCGTCCTGTGCAAGTATTAACCTCAAAAAACAGAGGAATGCACCAAATGCCCCGTAAAGAACTGCGCGTACTGCATTAGACACTGAACCGGGGGCCGCCGCCCGTTCATAGCCGTGGGTAGATCACGGTTTCAGTTCAACGATACCACAGTCGACTGATATTCGACTGTGGTTCATTGCCATAGTGCATTGCGTGCACAACCCGGCAAAGGAAACTGAGTTCCCAGTGTGGTCGGATCACTCTAAGCTACATATGCATCCAAAGAGACCTCCGAATCAAGGAAGTGAAAATAGGAAAAGAATTCTGTTATTATGATGATTTTATTTTACAAATATAATCAGTTTATGATTAGAAAAATAAGGAACATTTTAATATATAGAGAAATGGAACGACAAATAAATTAAAAGAGAAATATAATTAGAATTTCTTCACATTATCATCATACGCTTCCAAACATGGTTCATGCATCTAACCTGGTCTTTAATTCTTGGTCTCTTTGCAGATCTCTTCAAATGCTAGTGAAAGAATCTTTTGTTATACAAAACATATGCATTCATTCGTCACACTCTTTTGTTATAAACGTCTCACAACATATATGGCTAATTCAGGCCCTCATGTATATGTATTTCGTCAAGATGGTAAATATGACCCCCGTAGAGCTTGAGCATCTTGACTCTTAGTTATATAGGTGATCTTTCATGAATATATCAAGTCACTGTGTGAGTAAGCTAGGGGAACCTCGATTCTGTTGCATATATATTATCTAGTTAAATGTTTAATTGGAGGTAAATGTGATTCTATTATAGACTTATAATTTCAGATGACAACCATGTTATGATTACTGCTTAGAAGAAGTCATGGTTGTGAGGGAATTGTATTGCAGTTATAATACCCTACAAGAAGTATTGATCCGGTCACCCAAACCTGTTGAATGCATGTATCTCCTGCATATTATTCACCTTCACACTCATATGTAATGAGAATCAGTTCTGGCAGTACAAGATCGAAACACTGTTGTTAAAAGTGAACATATTCATGGAGCGTAAATGCTAGTCAGTACTAGTGATTGTCAGAGCAAAGAAGGAGACTCAGGTTGTGAATTTTTTGATTGGTGCTTGAGGACATCAATCAGAGTTTCTCGTTTTTAACCCCCGAGAACAATTCGGGGATGAAGGTTCACTTCTTTTGTGGATGTTGAGGAGACTCTTGTTGGTCTTTCCTCGTATCCGAACAGTAAACACCTCTGGGCAAGTTCAGCCACTGAATCGATCGAGCGGAACGTGTCCAAGAGGACTCGACCGACCACTTCTTCCACTGCTTCTGCTTGTATCACTTCTCTTAACTTAATGGGACTGATGTCTTCTCTGTTGAATATGCCAGTCCACACGGGAAGGATGAGGTGACGATCCGTATCTGTCTTGATGTTCTTGCAGGCTGGTGACTGTTAGAGTCCCAGCTGCCTGCAAGCTTATTGCCTGCCTTCTTATAGCCAACTACATCGAAGCATAAATTTCTAGCTTCGTGGGCTTTCTGAATCATCTGTACTCATTCACACTCTTGATCTGAGGTTGTAGCCGTAGAGAGTTTTTCAAGTTCACTGATTGCCAGTGTAAGCTAGTAAAGAGAAGTGACACGGCGTTTTCTCTCAATTACACATTTCCGTCGATGGATTGATATTTCCAACTTAGCTACGTGTGTATGTGTCTGTAGCAATGTCTGCTACCCAGTCGTGGACTCTTCCTGCAGGAGCTGGAACTGGCACTGCTGTTGGCGTCCAACAAGTTATGGACCCACAACGTGGGTCATCTATAGATTCTAGTCTCAGTCTCATAGAGAAGCTGGATGGATTAAATTACATTCAGTGGAAATTGCTTATGAAGCGCTACTTGATCCAGCAGGATCTCTGGACTGTGATCACAGATGCAGCCCCGAGTCCGATCACACCTGAGTGGACCAAGATGGATCAGACAGCACTGCTTTGCATTTTCTTTACCATGCATTCCTCCAAGATTGAGCTGATCGCTTATGCAGATACAACCAAGGCAGCCTGGAGCACAATCGAGAATCATTATGCTGGGAGAGACGTAGAGTCCAAGAAGTTCTTTCTTCAGAAACAGCTGATGAATCTGAGGTTGAAGGAAGGAGGAGACGTAGAGAAGCACGTGGAGATGATTAAGTCTCTAGCTAGGAAACTGAAATAATGTGGGGTACATTCGATGATAATCAGTTAGTTATAATGCTTTTGAGTACTCTACCAAAAAGCTGGAAACAACTGATTTATTCTCTCGAGACTAAAAGAAATCTAACATCTGAGTATGTTATCACCCGATTGAAGGCGGAGAGTGATTCTCTCAAGGAAGAAGAGACTTCTTCGGATGAGAGTCTTCTTTACATGTCAAAGCCTGTGAAAGGACGTGAACATCACATGCCGTCTAAATCTTGCAACCATTGTGGTCACGGTGAACACAAGGACCTGGCTTCTTCTGAGAAGAAGGAGAAGAAATCAAGCATTTCTTGTACTTTCTGCAAGAAGTCTGGGCACTTGAAGAAAGATTGCTACAAGTGGCTGGCACAGGAGGGCAAGCGTAAAAGGAAGAAGAAGGAGACTGGTTCCGCATCAGGAACCAAGAAGAAAGATGAGAGCAGCAAGGATGATCAGAAAGGATCAAATCACTTGCTTATTGTATCCTCCTCTGAATTCATCACGGAAGGTGAGTGGTTACTAGACTCCGGAGCGTCCAGGCATGTTACAGGAAATCGTGACTTCATGATTAACCTCCGTGCTTGTGACCCTGTGAGTCTAAAATTAGGAGATGGACGAGCACTTACAGGTGTTGGTATTGGAGAAGTGAAAATGCTATTTCACCATCCGGGAAATGTCATAGAGTCTGGAACGCTCACCTCAGTACTCTATGTGCCTAACCTTACCAAGAATTTAATTTCTCTTGGTACGCTGATGCGGAACGGGTGCAGGATGGCACTCCAAGAAGGCAAGTGCTTTATCTTCAAAGAAGAGATTCTAGTTGCAATTGCAACCCAGACCAGCGGAGATCTTTTTAAGCTGCAGGGAAGTACGATCATGGAGGCCACAAACTCTGCTTGTCTCATCAGTTCAATAACGGATAATCTGAGCTTGTGACACAGACGCTTCGGACATACTGGTTATGCCAACCTACGACTGATGCAGAAGAAGAGGATGGTCGATGGAATTAATCTTGTAGACACTACCAAGGGTGATAAGATATGCGAGCCATGTATCATGGGCAAGCAAAGTAGATCAACCTTCCATGATAACCATGAGCACAGAATCACAGAGAAATTAGAACTTATACATTCTGATTTATGTGGTGCGATGAGCACTCCTTCATTTTCAGGTGCTAAGTGGTTGCTTACCTTCACTGATGATTTCAGTCGTAAGAGTTGGTGCTACTACTTGCGACGTAAAGAAGATACGTTCACTCACTTCAAATACTTCAAGGCTGCAGTGGAGAAGGAAAGCGGGATGATGATCAAGATTCTTCGAACGGATGGAGGTGGGGAGTATGTGAACGGTGAGTTTAGATCTTACCTCAAGCAGAGTGGGATTAAACACAAAATCACTCCTAGAGACTATGGAGTAGCATAGCGTTTGAATAGGACACTGATGGAAAAGGCTAGATCTATGCTCATTGACTCTAGACTGGGTCGGGAATTTTGGACCGATGCCATTTCTACTGCCCTCTACGTGAGGAACAGGAGTCCAACCAAGCCCATTAATTCTACGCCTGAGGAGAAGTGGACATGTTCTAAACCTGATGTGTCTCACTTAAGAGTATTCAGGTGTATAGCATATGCACACATTCCTGATACACGTAGGAAGAAGCTAGATCCCAAAAGTCAGAAATGCATTTTCCTGGGATATAGACATGATAATACATGTACTAGCTATAAGCTTTTTAATGAGGACAGTAAGAGGGTAATTCATAGCCGATCCGTTCAGTTTGATGAGGATTTAGTAGGGATAGAAGAACTGAGAGGGAGTACGTCTAGTATTCCAAGGAGCGGCACAACTATCCTCGGATCTCAACAACAGCAAGCAAGGGGCTTGATTCCAGCCAGCGTATCTTCAAGTGGAGCTCTTCATCCAAGTTGGGGAAGCAATTCAAGTGAAGGAAGTGGTTTACATCATAATGCACCAAACAGTACAATGGACCCCAGTACATCCGGAAGTGAACCATCTCCTTCAGAAGATAATGGAGATTCTACGGATCAAGAGGAGAGTGACACTGGTGAGCAACATGTACTGGAACAATTTGAACCAAGAGTAAGTTCTCGGTCAAACAAAGGTGTACCCTTCCAGATTTGGTTATGAGGACAACTGCTTCGTTGCATCTATTGATGGAGAAGAGGCAATTGTTGAACCAGTTACCTTTGAAGAAGCGATGGAAAGCAGACAGAAGCGTGAGTGGACAGAAGTCATACACAAAGAGTATAACTCTCTGATTGATAATGGGACTTAGGAGTCCTCTATGTTACCTGCAGGGAGGAAGTGTATAAGTTGTAAGTCGGTATTTCGTCTCAAGAGAAAAGCAGACGGATCCATTGACAAGTACAAGGTGCGTCTAGTAGCTAAAGGTTACTCCCAAGTAAAGGGCCTGGATTACACAGAGACATTCGCCCCTGTGTCCAAATTCAACTCAATCAGAGCAGTGTTAAATATTCAGCGGGGTTAAATTTGGAAGTCCATCACATGGATGTGGTAACTGCCTTCCTACATGGAGAAATAGCGGAAGAGATCTACATGAAGCCCCCAGTTGGCTTCCCACACCAGGAAGGGGAATCGCTCCGTCTCAGGAAATGCATCTACGGGCTGAAGCAGGCGAACAGGGTCTGGGATGGAAAGTTATGTGATTTTCTGAAATCTCAAGATTTTGTACCAAGTATTGCCGATCCTAGCGTTTTCATACACTGTAGGTACCTCTTCATCATTACGGTCTGGGTAGATGATTGTGTATTGGCAAGTGACAGCATGGAGCGACTGATAACATTCAAGGCTGCCTTTCACAGCATGTATGCCATGACTGATTTAGGGGAGATCAAATTCCTCCTAGAGATCACCATATTCCGTGACCGGCACCTAAGAATACTTACTCTTTCCCAAGCGCACTACATTCTTGCCATCTTGGAGAAATTCCAAATGCTTGAATGTCACCCTGTAGACACACCGATGGAGGCTGGTAAGCGTCTCGACCTCTCTATGTGTCCTTCTACGGAGACTAAGAAGGCTGTAATGCGGCAAATTCCTTACCAACAGGCAGTGGGGAGTTTGATGTACTTACTTGTTGGGACCAGACCAGATATTGCGTATGTCATGTCTAGAGTCACCAAATTCACAGCAAATCCAGGGAGCGCTCATTGGCAAGCAGTAAAGAGGATCTTCCGGTACCTACAGGGAACTAAAGACTTTGCTCTAAAGTTCAAGGGGAACTACAACAGCGATGATGAAATCCTCATCCATGGCTGGACAGATTCTGACTTCGCTGGAGATACAGATGATACGAAGTCTACGTCTGGTTATTGTTTTCAACTGAACAGTGGGCTGATATCATGGAGCTGCAAGAAACAGGAGGTGGTCGCTCTTTCATCAGCAAAAGCGGAATATATTGCTCTGTGCCATGCAGTGAAGGAAGCTGTGTGGATGCACAAGCTATTTTCTTCATTGGGTTACCTGCAAACTGAAGCTACTCAAATCTTTGTTGACAATCAGAGCTGTATACATCAAGCGCATAACCCAGTAAATCACAGGAGAATGAAGCACATTGATGTAAGATTCCACTTCATCCGATCACATATCGGTAAGTCTGTTTCATTAGTCAATATATCAAGCAACGACAACATTGCTGATATACTCACAAAACCACTAGCGAGACCAAAATTTACATTATTTAGGTCCAAGCTTGGAGTCTTACCAATTGACTAAGGCCGTAGTGTTCTGAGAGGGAGTGTTGAATATACCAGTCCACACGGGAAGGATGAGGTGACGATCCGTATCTGTCTTGATGTTCTTGCTGCTGGGACTCTAACAGTCTGGTGATTGTTAGAGTCCCAGCTGCCTGCAAGCTTATTGCCTGCCTTCTTACAGCCAACTACATGGAAGCATAAATTTCTAGCTTCGAGGGCTTTCTGAATCATCTGTACTCATTCACACTCTTGATCTGAGGCTGTAGCCGTAAAGAGTTTTTCAAGTTCACTGATTGCCAGTGTAAGCTAGTAAAGAGAAGTGACACGGCGTTTTCTCTCTATTACACATTTCCGTCGATGGATTGATATTTCCAACTTAGCTACGTGGGTATGTGTCTGTAGCAATGTCTGCTACACAGTCGTCGACTCTTCCGGCAGGAGCTGGAACGGGCACTGCTGCTGGCGTCCAACATTCTCCTCTGCTGATCCACGACGGCTTTCGCCGTGATGAGCTCCAACAGTAACACCACCCCGGAAGCATAGGCATCACTTTTACCTGTAAGCACGAATTTCACCTGTAGTAACCTTCGCGTTGAGATTGTTGTTCAGCAACAATGTTGGAAGATTAATTCACATCCAGGTGATAGATGGGAGGACTCGCACATGGGCACTTGTCGTCTGGATCACCCTTCTGCTGTCGCAGTTATTCTTGACGAGTATCGTTGGGAACAAGCTCGAACACGAGCAAAGCGTTCTTGTTCCCAAGAGACGCACGAGGTTTTTGTACTGGATCTACGAAAGAATCCTCACTTCATTCAGAAGCTGACATTTGGCTTCGGAACTGGATCCATCTCGCTCGCAACTGCTTCTCTTGATAGCTACCATGGTCCCATCCACAAGCACTCCTCTGTACACAATTCCGAATCCCCCATCCAATTTGGTTGGTTTCGAAGAATCTTCAGTGATCTTATGAACTCTCGCAGAGGCCTTAAAATTGTACTATCTCTGTCGAGTAGGGTGGTCATCGACTCCGCGTCCTGCTCATGTCATCAGATGGATATGGCGTCGACTTCCGTCGCCATATCCATCTGATGAACGGGTAGCTGCGTCCGGACACAACCATACTGACAACCATAAGAAGAAATAGTTTCCAGACCTCAAAGATACCTCGTGCATGCACAGAGTCCCCAAGATAAGGTGCGTAGAGTCCCGTGTTCTCACGGGAGGAAATATTGACTAGATGGAATCAAAAGACGGGAAGGTATCCCGATGGGTGATGGTTGGAGACATCTAGTTCAATCAGCTCGGGCATTTGGCCAAATCCCTTGGCATCGAGAGAATTGTTGGACATATCATGATCAAGGACATGAGAGAAGGAAAGAAACTACTGTAGCTATACTTCGCTGGAATTTCACCGATGAGGTTGCAACTGCTCAAATCAAGAGTTTTTAAACCAGAACGCACTCGCACGATGCGCAGATGGACTAACCTTTCGGAGTTAGAGCCACCAAGCCGAAGCTCCCTCGAGTCGGGGGAGCTGTATTCCGTCCTCATCAAAGTGAAACAAGCTGTGACTGAGACCCAGCACTCAAAGGTCTGTCCAATTGGCATATATGCTCCCGGGATTCTACGAGTGTGGGTTGAAGTCGAAGCTCTCTTGGAGACGTGACATGTGGGTGAGGCTGAGGGGAATAGTTCGATTGGAATTGTTGTTGGATAAGTCCAAGACCCTCTAAGAAAAGTAATGTCTGACTTCGGGAAATACCGAAACAATCTGGAAGGAATATTTCCCGGTCAGTCCGCTCCATCAAAGATCCATGAGTCGGAGGAGAGGAAAACGAGAACTTGAATCTTTAGACCTACGTAGGTTCACATCGCCACGGTGGAAACTGTTCCCACTCAGACGTGCAACTGAGGAAAGTTGCTTCGAAAAATCCTGTCGAAGCTCCCGCAAAATCTGTTAATTACTCTCAAGGAACAGGAAACGTGAACCATATTATTCTCTTTGAAACTCAAGATCAAGAGGATTTTCCAGCTGGTTGAAGCTCAATTCCATGAGTCGGATTCCCGCGTTTGTGACTCTCAAAGTCGATAATGGCGCTCAACGCGTTACGAGAAAGGTTCACATAAGTCAATGAAGAGTTTTGGAACAGTTGTGTCAGGAGGAATGTTTCATTGAGTTTATTTCTAGATAAATCAATATCGTACATACCTGTCCAATTCCTGTTCGGAATTCTACCCTCGAAACTTGTTGGCTGACAAGGATGTTAAAGATAATGTCTAGTCTATAGTTACCTCTATAGTCACATCTATAGTCATCTCTATAGTCACCTCTATAAGCACATCTCTATGACCAATGACTGACTAGTGACTAACCTCTTGTTCATATGTTAGAGTATATAACAACCCTCTCTTGGGAGATGATGAGTCGGCTGATCCCTTTACTGATATAACTTCTACTGTGGAGATTATTCACTTGGTTTGGTTCTTTAACATGGTATCAGAGTTTAGGTACGAGCATTAGCAAGGAAATTGATGAACCAGAGAGTGAAAAGGACATAGAGTGAGCACACCACCTTCAACTAAAAAGAGAGAAAGAATGCGAAATTTTCTGGTCGAACTATCTTTGACTGTGTTTTTGGAAGGGAAAGAGGTCAAATTAGGCAAATCTGAGAGTGGATTTGGGATTAAAAAGGCTATGCTTTGCAAAGAGCTTTCCAACGGTTCAACTTTCGGACCAAACGGATCTCATATAAGGAAGTTACACTTTGGTCAACGGATCTTTAACTACACTTTTGACGGCCTTAAGGATCGATTTTCGCGTTTCTGAGATATTTGTCGTGCTGGACGAGATTGCAGAGGATTACAATATTAACACTATTTCCACCTCCACAACCACTTTGAGAAGTTTCAGATTTTTCCCACCTACTTTACTTTCGATCGATGGCTAACGTTAGTGATAACTTGCTTCATGATCATCATAAGTTGGATAGCACAAACTATCCAATATGGTGTTTCAAGGTTCCAGCCATTTTTCAGAACTACGACTTATGAGACATAGTGTTGGGTGATAAGAAAGACCTATCGAATCACCAGCTGCTGTCAGAGCTTAGAACAAAAGAGATCAACAAGCACTTGCCATCATCAAGATGACCATAAAAGACTCGGAAATCATGGATATCTTGGAGGCTAAAACTTCTAAAGATGCTTTGGATACATTCACCAAGAAGCACGAAGGAGCTGCTCGAGGGAGGAAGAGAATGCTACGCAGAAAGTTAAACACTTTGCAAATGATTGCAGGCATCTCTCGCAGAGCACTTCAATATTGTTAAAGGGTTGCTACAACAACTGAAGAATCTGGGTGGAGGTATAGACAAGGACGACTTGGTGCTTATAGTGCTCCAGAGCTTACCAGAACCATATGAGCACTTTGTCAAAGCAGTGGATGTACGCAAGGAGCCTGTCTCATTTGAAGAACTGCAGACACTAGCTTTGCAAGAAGCTATGAATATCGAAACCAAGTCAACTCAAACAACTACCACAACTGATGCAACTTTCTTCTCCAAGAGGAGAGATCATAAGCGGGGTAGACCTCAAGACTCGCAATCAAAACAGAAGGAGCATTGGGACAACAAGAGAGGCAAGTTCAACAAACGTGACTCAGACGGCACCTCCAACAAACCAAAACCTGGGAAATGTAACTACTGTAAGAAACGTGGTCATTTCGCCTATGAGTGCAGGAAGAAGGCATTTGATCAACGTTCCAACACCAGCAACAGAGATAACTTCATACAGACCTATGAAGAGAAGTTGTTCTTCATTGTCACATATACAGACGCACATGACCAACAATGATGGATTGATTTTGGAGCATCAAATCATCTCACATCAAAGAAGGAGTGGTTTCAAGACTTTCATCTTCCAAATGGACCAGAGATACGACTGGGTGATGGTAAAGGATACCAAGTCAAAGGGGAAGATAATATTCGTATTAAGCTACCTTCATGTCAGATAAGAACCATTGGAGGTGTCTGGTTTGTACTTGGTGTAGTGCATAATCTTTTGAGTGTTGGTAAACTTGATGCAAACGGGTTTCAACTGTCATTTGATGCACAAGGATGTTCCATTCTCGACCAAGGATCTATGGTAGCAACAGGGCTGAAGGTTGGTCACTTGTATGAGTTACAAGCCTTACCTTTTGTAGCTCCAGTTCTAGCTGCTATAACAGATACGAGCCAGTTATGACATCTTTGACTTGGACACTTACACTATCAGAAAATGCATAAGTTGTTTCATGAAGACTTGGCCCTTGGTGTTTTGAAACTAGTCTCTGTTAACACTCCGTGTGAAGTTTGTCTTAGATCTAAACAGACTCGAAAGAAGTTCTTCAAAACTACTGCAACACGAGCAACAGAAATCTTTCAGCTGCTACATACAGATCTCTGTGGACCTACTGAGACTATTTCGCTTGGAGGTTCTAAGTACTTTATGCTGGTTGTTGATGACTTCTCGAGATACATTTGAGTTTTCTTCCTGTTAAGAAAGTCTGAAGCACTCTCGAATCCTCAACAGCTTGTTAACATGGTGGAAAGACAAATTGGACAGCTAGTGAAGAGTCTGCGAAGTGATAGAGGAGGAGAGTAACTTCCAAGGCTGCTGACAAATATTTTGCTGAGAAGAGGATACTGCGGCAGTTGACTACAGCTTACACGTCTCAGCAAAATGGAGTGGTTGAAAGGAAGAACAGAACTGTCGTGGAGATGACAAGAAGTCTTCTTCTTGAACAAGATCTTCCAAAAAATCTTTGGGATGAAGCTGTGAATACTGCGGTCTACCTTCTCAACAGAAGTCCAACAAATGTTGTGAACAACAAAACTCCATTCAAAGCTTTCACAGAGAAGAAACCAGACCTCTCTAACCTACAAATTTTTGGATGTAAAGCATATGCTACAACTCCTCGAAAATTACTCCAAACGTTTGATGATAGATCTCAGATCTGTACATTCATAGGATATCCAGCAAGAGAAAAGGGATATAGGCTGTTGAGTGCTGTAAGAAAGATCATCATCAGTCGAGATGTAGTGTTTTTAGAGGTCCTTCCATCTCGAAACTCACAACACCATCTTTCTGATCTGCCACCTCTCTCAATCTAAACACCTACTTCAGAGAATCATGAAGAAGAAGCTCAAGCTCAGCTAGAACCACCTACACAAGTTGAAGTTACTGAATCAGGTCCAACTACAGCAGATTCGCCTCTCATACACCAGACTACTCCAGATTCGAATCTTGCTGCTCAACCAAGGAGACCTATCCGAACAAGGAAGGTTTTTGCAAGGCTAGAGGATTATATTCTCATGGCTGAAGCTCAAGGTGATGGAGAAACTATTACATTCGAGGAGGCTTTCAGTAAAGATCAATGGAGACGTGCTATGCAGGAAGAATATGATCCTTACTAAAAAATGCAACTTGGAGCCTAGTACCTCCTCCAACAAACAGGAAAGCACTTGGCTGTAAGTGGGTTTATAAGATCAAGAGACTTGCGGATGGAACTATTTAGAGATACAAGGCTCGCCTTGTTGCAAAAGGTTATTTGCATACTGCAGGAGAAGATTTTCAAGAGACCTTCACACCTGTGGTAAAACTTAAACTCCATTCGAGTTCTTTGTGCTCTTGCAAAACTACATGGTTGGAAGTGTTTACAAATGGATGTTAAGAATGCATTTCTTAATGGGATTCTTGAAGAGATATCTACTTGCAGCAACCACCTGGGTTTGTTCGTAAAGGAAGTGAACAGTTAGTGTGCAAGCTGCACAAGGCATTGTATGGTCTCAAACAAGCTCCAAGAGCTTGGTACACAAGAATCGACACTTTCTTGAAGCAGCAAGGCTTCTCTCCTACAAGAGGTGATCCAAACTTCTATGTTTTGATTACTTCTCAAGGTAATGTGTTATTGTTATTGTACGTGGATGACCTGATAATATCCTGAAGTAATCAAGGAGGAGTAAAGAAGATTCAGCAAGCCTTAATGCAAGAGTTTGATATCAAGGATCTAGTACTTCTCAACCTTTTGTCTTAGAGTTCAGTTTCTGGAACACAACGAAATGTTATACCTCTCTCAAGCACGATACACAAAAAGTATACTTCAGGATTTCTAGATGGAGAAGTGCAAGCCTGCGCCTACTCTTATGGTTATCTCGAAGGAATGACAAAGTTCTTCTGGTGATAATGAGCGTGCAGATGCAACAGAGTTCAGGAAGCTGATCGGGAAGTTAATTTATCTGGCTGTCACTACAAGACCGGATATTTCGTATGCACTCAGCAAACTCAGTCAGATTATGGAGTCTCTCACAATTTATGCATATGAGGACAGCAAAGAGAGTTTTGCACTACCTCAGGGAAACTATCAGTTATGGGTTCAGATATAGCTCAGATAAATCACTTAGACTTGTTGGATTTACAGATGTTGATTGGGCAGGCGATTCAACAGATCGTAATCAATCTGGATTCGCATTTATGCTGGGAGGAGGTGCCGTCACTTGGCAGTGTAAAAAGCAGCCAACTATTGCTTTATCCTCATCTGAAGCAGAATATTGTGACATGTGTAATGTAGCACGAGAGACCATTTGGCTAAGATGGATGTTGGAAGATGTAGGTGTCAACCAAGACACTCCAACAGTAATCTGGACTGATAGTATGAGTGCAATAGCATTGACGAAAAACCCAATGCACAATGTTAGAACAAAGCACATTGAAGTGCAAGTCCACTTCATCAGGGAGAAAATAATTTCAAGAGAGGTTGTTACTCAATGGGTAACAACTGATGACCAAACTGCTGATATGTTCACCAAGCTTTTGTCTTCAGACAGGTTTCAAAAATTGAGACTTGAACTTGGTGTATATTCAGTACCACTGACGTTAAGAGGGGGTGTTAAAGATAATGTCTAGTCTATAGTCAGCTCTATAGTCACATCTAATAGTCACATCTATAGTCATCTCTATAGTCACCTCTATAAGCACATCTCTATGACTAATGACTGAGTAGTGACTAACCTTTTGTCCATATGTTAGAATATATAACAACCCCTCTTGAGAGATGATGAGTCGGCTGATCCCTTTATTGATATAATTTCTACTGTGGAGACTATTCACTTGGTTTGGTTCTTTAACAAAGGAGCAGTACTCGAGCCCATACAGAACATCGAAGAGCAAGAGTCCTTCAAGCTGATTACGGGAAAGATCCCGAAGAAATGTATCAGAATAACATCATGTCCGTAGAGAGGAGAGCTTGTGCCTATACAAGGCCCTGGTGCTATAGCAATTGCTGCAGATGTCCTATGAATTATAAGAAGCACTGATGCTATAGCAAAGCTGCCAGGGGTAAAATAGTCTGGCCAGGGGCTGAGCGTACTGAAGCCACTAACTTAACCTTTAAGTTAGTGAAGTAAGGCAATCCTCAGGTAAGGATCCTCAGGTAAGGTAATCCTCAAGTTAAGGTTAACACCCAATATTACATTTCCAACCGGTGGCTCAAAAAAAGTCCAAAAGATCAAGACAGTAACTGCATCTTCCTCCAAAGCCAGCACGGAATTCACGTGGATTTAGCATAAGAAGGCCTCTTCACATGAATGCAGGCGCCTTCCATTCTTAAACCCCCAGTATGAGTATCAAAAGCATGAAAGAGATTATTCATGTGGTGTGCTTGAGTTGAAGCAAAGATTATGTTCTGCTCCAAGAAACCCATATATCTTCCTGTCAAGCCGGTTGAATCTGTAAATTTCAAGAGCAGGACGTCAGGATGAGGCATGCGGGAAGGCAAGCAACGATTGCCGGATACACCATTTAAATGTGTGATTCTGGATCATGGGCAGCGAATAAGAACAGCGGCGCGGTTGCTATTGTACGCTCAGTCAAAACTTTCTGAGAGGTCTAATGTGTTTTCGCACCTTAACATTTCTGTTAATAAAAAAATAGTTTGCTTTGATTCAATCTGATACCTTATTTCACAGATTCCAAACTGAGATGAAGAAGTAATCAGCATAATCCTCTTCTGCATATTTATCAGTCCTCAGAAGGAAAATGCGCAAAATATAGTATTCTGGTTTACCCGGAGCACTTGTACATGTCATACTACTCGGGATCTTTAACCACACTACTTCAGTATGATCCCTCGCACAATCTGAACACATTCCATCA
The DNA here is from genome assembly GCA_036924285.1 of Asterella californica. Lineage (NCBI taxonomy): Eukaryota > Viridiplantae > Streptophyta > Marchantiopsida > Marchantiales > Aytoniaceae > Asterella > Asterella californica. The sequence goes on from JAYKYS010000013.1 coordinate 5,856,526, forward strand.
GAGAGTGAAAACAGCACTGGAAGTATCCTTGGCATCTTTGGAGTAATAGATTAGCATACTTACTTCAAAGAAAATCCCACCCGTTATCTACCACGTCAAAAGTTCAAAACAATCTTAGGATCTAGTAACTGTTAATATCCAAAGATGAACGGTTACAATCACAGAACATATGTAAGATTATGGTGGAAAAGAAAGCTTGTGAGACAGTCAGCTGACAAAACAGGATTCCAACGCGCACATAATCAATCCAAACGAAAAACACGGCCTGAACGGTAGCGGTGGTCTCACAAAACTGCTGACAGTCTCTCAACTGAAGAAACTTTGACACCATGAACATAACGTCCCCTCTTCACGCCTGTAACAGACTGAGCACACGATCTTTCAAGCTTAAGGGTAAACCTTTTTTTATATTTATAATTTTTATAATTTTTATAATTTTTGGCGATAGAACAGCGGCAGTGCGCTGGGGGGACCTTTACAACTGTAGAGCCGGAATGTAGTTAGAAGTTCCAAAACGGCTTTGTGAGACCTTATCGAAAAGGTATGCGCAAACGGTAATTCCACTCCAACTGAGGCCACTGCCAATAAGTCACTACCGTACCATACTGCGTTTCAGAACCCACGACGACAAATAAATGGCGAATCTGGACTAACCAAGTCTTTGTATACTTAAAAATATTCTCTGGAGAGACAGCAGTCATATGAGTTCGAGCACGCTCCGATCAGTACTCTTCGGCGGCTACGGGAGTATGCGTGGGCTCAGAGATGAAAACTCCATCGTAGACAATTCCTGCGAGGGCAGCTCCCACGAAAGGACCGACCCAGTAGATCCAGTGAGAAGTCCACACCCAGCTTACAAGGGCGGGGCCGAAGGATCTAGCAGGATTCATCGAGGCTCCTGTGTAGGGCACTCCTACGAAGTGATTAGCAAGCACGGTGAAGCCGATGGCCAGCGGTGCCACCACTCCGATCGATCCCTTCTTGGGGTCCACGGCTGTCGCGTAGACCACGAACACCAAAGCAAATGTCAACACTATCTCCAGCACCAACCCACTCCAGACTGAGACATGATCTCCCAAGGCATGGCCGGGAACAGGCTGCGATACAGAATACAGTCTGATCAGGATGGGTCATCAACCTCCAACACGTACTCGAAGGAACATCAATAAGAAGAAAATAAACTCAATCACGAATTACAGAACAGTAGTAGTAGTCTTTCTCTGTTCTTTACATCGCAGAACTTATTCGACTAATACATAGCTGCTGAACGACTTACCCCGTGGCCAACAATGGTCCACTTCAACAACAAAGAAGCGAGCACAGCTCCAAGAAGTTGGCCGATCCAGTAGACGAGTCCTCGCATGATGGTAATATGGCCTCCGACCAGCAGGCCAAAAGTGACGGCAGGGTTCACGTGACCCCCGGAGATGTTGGCAGTGGAAGCCACGGTGATGGCAAGAGCCAGTCCATGAGCAAGAGCAATGCCCACCAAGCCAGCCGCCGTCATGGTCGCCGGAGGAAAGATCTTGGCTGCATGCCAACCATCACATATTCGAAACCGTCAGTGCGTGCATGCAGTCTCATCTCGCTGTTCCTGTTATGCACCAGAAAGGGTCGATGTCCACTCCTTCGCCAAGAGACGAGAGACAGAAAGACGACGATGATGGATGGGATAATCACAGTACGAGTCCACTGGAAAGACGATTTGTGACGACTGACATGCAGAGGGAGTATCCAAGACTCGACAAGGCTTTGAGGAAAAGAAGTACACACCGTACGCGGTCACAGATCCTACACCGATGAAGACGAAAAGAAAGGTAGCGATGAATTCGGCCAACCCTGCCTTGATGGCATCGGGGGCCGTAACCTCATCGCGATGTCCAACTGCAAACTTCGGCATTTTCGCTTCCTCAGCTCTTTCTCGTAGTATCGAGGAACGCCCTCTCGTCGGAGTTACTGGTTTGCCGTGCGCTCCTGCTGAGATTGAGTTGAGTTTGAGTTGAACTAAGCTGATAGCTGATGAGCTGATAAGCGGGGGAAGGACTGAGCCGCTGTTGAGAATGATGAAGTGGAAGAGCCCTAATAAAGCACTATCCGATGCGCATGGATTTTGCTTTCCTTTCGGACACGTCTGACTGCCAAGCATACCCCACACGGACAGCTAAGATCAGAAGCCTCAGTCCATGCTCACGCGACAGGTGGCACGGACCTTTATACAACCATCGAGTATCCTAAAGCGCAGCGGAGCAGTAGGCCCCCGCCACGCGTCCTTCCCCTTGAGAACTGCTGAACTCGTCCGTCCTCAGGCCTTGAAAAAAAGCTTTACACCCCACAACGTTGGATAAGCACCTCCACTTTTGCTGCAAAATGGTAGTCATGAATGAAATATAGGAAGTAACGCGTACCCGCTTCTACTGACCGCACTGTTTATGTTACTTATATGTGTATATGCGTCAGGAGATTCGGTATTCCCAGCATGCATTCACGAGCATGATAATTACACACAGTATTTTCAACTGTGTCATCTGACATTCAAACTTCGTCGTACAGATTTCACTTCTGCTAAGTTATGAGGAGAACTCTGCGAGGCTCAGCTCCTTTTAGAAACAGTTGAAAAAGACCGTCAGACGAAAGAAACATATGAGGCAGCAACAAGTGCACGCTGCACACCAGCTTTACTACAGAAACATCGATGCGCGGCATGCATGTCCGACAACACAGAAACTGTATATGCTGTGCAGCGATCGGGCTAACCGGCATTATGTGTATTCTCAACCGGCTGGAATTCCAAAAAGTCGGGTTGAAATGATTTCCAGCCGGATTTCTTGCAGGTTAAAGTTTACAAAACGACAAATTACCTGTTAAAATATTCCAAGAGGATTAATAAATGGCTGAGAAAAACCGGTTACCGTTCATTGCCGTCGGATAATTTTCGGTTCTTAATACTTTTTACCCCGAGCACTGATGCTTTGCATAACAGGCTGAGATATCAGCGTACACACGAAAAGCAATAAAAGTGAGTACTCGAGTCACTTCTGTTGCTTTGGAATGGACTCAGTGAATTCGGAGGAGAACAAATCAACAGATTCAAGTCTACCGATTATATTATAGGGCCATTCAAACATTTTTCCCTAATGAAATTTACATGGTTTAGATGAGAAGCCGTAAATGTAAAATTTCAGGGATTGCATAATGAATGTATAGATTAAAATCAAATTTTTTCGACGATATTCATCAGATGCTGTTTACAAGCATACATTATTTATGTCAAGTGATTGTAAACGTACCACTTCCTGAGGTGGTACGTAAAATTTACAACTGAATTTACAACTTATAGAATCCTTTACGAGAGTTACATAATTTCTGTAAAAGTTACGTAATTTCTGTAAAAGTCAGATTTAAGTGACCCTAATATGCATGCAACATATAACATGGGCTTTTCGACTGAGAGAAGAAGAGACGAGAAACACAAAGGAGGACGGGAAATCTTGGATCTTCATTGGCTGGATCGAAAATGAATTAATTAAATATATAAATTTTTATCAACGTTAAATAGCGTCCATGTTGAAAAAATATTTATAAATATATAAAACATATTTATAAATTTTATATTACAGTAATATCAGAATTATTTTCCAAATTATCATACACTATAAATTATAAATTATAAAGTGTTTGAAAAGACCCATAAAGCAGAGGCACCTTTACTCATTTCTAAATGTATCGTTCCAAGAAATTGATGTATAATATACATGAATTATTTTATATAATTTTTATCTAACTCTCATATAAGTAATATCAGAATTATCATTTTTTCTCATCTTCAAAAAATTATCCTCTCTTCCCTCTGAAGATGAAAGAAATGATAATGCAAGATTGTTCCATCTAAAGATGAAAGGAGTGATTATATAACGTCAGAACGTTAGAAAGGCCGGAATGCAAGAATCGACTTGATCTAGCCTTGCGTCACTGTTTTCCCCTGGTGATGGCGCTTCCCTGATCAAGCCGTTGGCTTTTGTCACGTGAACAGTAGGTTCATTCCCCCTAAAGCTGGAACCGCAGCCTTCCTTTTCTACCAGCGCAGTCTGAGCGGACATGTTTATTTTTCACAAAGCGTTCATGGTAGAAATAAAGAACATGCAAGATGAACTTCGGGGAACTTTTGCTCGCTTGCTGTTACTGGAAAAATATATAAATATTAATTAAATAAATAAAATAAAATATTATAAATGTTAACTATTAGGTAAATCTCGAAATGCGAATTGAGACAGGAATAAACCATAAGGAGAGCGCAGACAACCGCGCTCCCCAGGGTACATATACGGATCATTGCTTGTCATTAGTAAATGAAAAAATTTGAAAAATTTGAAGTTTAGTTTATTATTCAACCCTTCCGTTGGGAAGGGTTGAATAATAAGTCATCTTTTGCATATTTGCCTTTTCCATCGAAAGATGGAAGAGGTGAAATATGCATGCACCAGGAGAAGAAAATGATAGTTACACCACCTGCTCCACGTGAACTTTTTGACTGATGGTAGACTTCCTGGAGCTTGATAAATAAGAGATTTATCAAGGAGAACAAATGACGCAAGGGACGATCAAGTTTATACCTGACCAAAAGAAATATATCTCCCAAATGAATAGCGGAGCAAAGACAAAAAGAAAGACCAGCCAGAATTATAGTCTTAAAGTTATCTCATCTGGTTCGTTGGACATCCTGACTTTGCGGAAAATCTTTTTTCTTTTTTAAAAAGTATAATTAAGTCGACAGTAAACGAACATGCGCACGTTTGCTTACTGTACACGTTGCGCATAACAGAGCACAGTTGACATTTAAAATTAAATTTTTAATTTAAAATTCTGAATTTAAACTACTAAATTCAAATAATTATAAGATGAATGCAACCCATGGACTATACGAGGAATGTAAACTTGTAAGTGCAATCACTTAAAACATAAATATTTTTACTATAAACACACGTTTTTTTTGAATAATATAATTAATATTATAATACACATTAATTTATGAGCTAACCCTTCCAAGAGAAAGAATCAGGTCATAAATTAATAAGTATGCATAATACCTCCGCAATCTGAACGTAGAGGAGGTGATTATGCAAGCTTGCAATGAGAGAGGTTGCATTACCAAATGTTTTAGAAGTAAATGTGTTCCTCAATGGAGAAGTGTTGAGGATGTATTATATGCGTTCGTCTCTAGAGTCTATACTACACAAAAACACCGTTTGAGTAACGAAGTCTAAGAATATTCTCTAGCAATTTACTTGATTGCAACTCTAATAAGTTTGTAAGATTTGACTCCACTTTTCTTACTTTGCATTATCCTGACGTCAACAGCCGGTTCATCAAGTTTACAATCATGTGAAATGATACTGTACAAGACAAGTAAGAGATCACATAAGTTGATAATTTGCTGTGAAGACATTTTTAACTGAACTTTTCTTGTATATACATGGCTGGGTGCTAACATGCAAGTCTGCCATTCCATTGACATGGCACTTTTATCTACTGAACCTGTTGTCACCATTCAAAGGTGTGGTCAAGTAACACAAAGTTACAAAAATTGAGATCAAGTCTAACAAACGTATTAGAGTTGTAATTAAGTAAATTTTTAGAATATTCTCTGATCTATACAAGTTGATTACGAGAATGTGTCGCCCAAAGGATGAAGAAAATAAGACCAGTTCCTATTCGGATTTCCTGTTATTTTATAGTGATCGGTCCCCTGAGTAGTTTAGTGTAAACTCTCTTAACTTCTTATCCGAGCCGCGCAACTAGCTTGGCTAACTGGCGAGGGTCCTATTAGCCATATTAGCTAGTCCTGGGTTTAGTCAGGCGACCCGAAGATGAAGAGTGATGAAGGTAGTTGATTGATATGTAAGTATGTCACATCTCAGTTTTGGGCATGTTTGGTTTCTCAACTAAAGACATAATTCATTGCCGATTTACATATGTCAGTGTTATATATTCGACCGAGAGACTACTCTAACATTATTATACTATAAAAGTCCCTAGAATGAGTTGGTAGTTTCCATCATTCAGCCTTTCTTCTTCACACTCGTTTTCTGTAGAAAATAAAAGATTGTATCAAGTCTTATCATGCAAGCAAAAGACAAAAGAAGTTCAGACATTCAATCGAGTACTTCTCATGGTTTTGAGATGAGAAATGGATCATGTCAAGCTAAATAGGTGAGTTACAACCAAGAGTTCTCCATTTAAGACTTGATATAATCTTTTGGAGGAATGTGTAACATATCAATTATCAATAAATTTTTATTGATATCAAAAAATAGACATCAATCTCCATATCTAAGCTATAGTTATCGACGTCTATTACTATATTTAGAAATAATTATCGACGTCTATAACTATATTTGAAATAGTTATCGACCTCTATAACTATAACTGATATAGTTATAGAGATCGATAACTATCTCAAATACAGTTGTAGAGGTGAATAACTATCTCAAATATAGTTATCGAGATTGATATATATTTTCTAATTTTTACAAGTATGAAGAGATCTCTCCTGATACCAGTTCCTGGTAAAACTAATAAGCTTTTCATTCTCAGTCGTTTGGACACCGAGAACATAAGTGAAGAGTTACATGATCAAAGAACATCTAAAGTATGGACAAATCTACAATTAGTTTGTTTACAAATGGTCTTGAAAGATCATGAAGCATGCATAAAAATCCCTCCTCCATGTTCAGAGGGAGGAGGTATTAATGCATGCTTCATTTATGAACAAACTCTTCCTATTGGAAAGGTCTTTGTCAAAATTTAATATGTACAAAATTAAATGTTTTATTCGTTCAAGACAACAATGTTTATACCAACAGAAGAATCATTTCACATACTTCGTTTATAGGTTTTAAGATCCCAGCGGCCATATGTAACCAAAATAACTAATTATATATTTTTGATTGAATAATTTAAATGTAGCTACTTAAGTTTAGCAAGATAAATGTAAAAATCTTCATACTTCTTCTCTTCTTCTCTGGTATGTAATTTAACAAACCTTTCATATCAAATCGCACATCAATTCGTATTAATCTTTTCTGGCCACTATAACCTAACAGCCATAGCAAATCCATTTTATTAATTATGTCCATGTTATCACACTTGTTCTCTTCTCGTGCCACCACCAGGGCATTGGGATGCATATTGTGCTATATGTTTCTTTGATTACATACCTTCACTAACGTGATGTCCACAACTCGCTTTGCTACTCACTTTGTGGTTCACCGGGTTCTTTGGGTTTTGGGGGGCTATACTGTTATCGGCATATCTTGAAAGCTTTCACTGTTCGCCTTTTGAGTTTCTTGTAAGAACTTTGGCCAAGCTTTGACCTACACTTCCAATGTAACACACAGTCCGGACCTCCTACAGTTGGTAGAGTGACGTTAACATTGCAAACTTGGAGGTCGACCAAGCTACAACTTTGTCTTTTCTTTGGGGTGATGTTGAAATGATTATGTCGCAAATTGCTATGAAGTTATAGTGTGTAGTCTCATAGTGATGATCGTCACTAAACATGGATATAATTATGAACATCAAAGAAAACAATCACCTATTGTATTACATTGATAAATGAAGACAATGATTTAAGAATGAAAATTGTTAAAAATAATCACTAGATTTAATTTATTCCTTCCCAAATATTACGTTTTAAAATTCATATATATCTCAATACAGTTTCATCTCATCATGACATATCTATGTTTGCTAAGTTTGCTTCATCCATATGAGTCCCACATCAAAATCTGTAGTCCATAGAATACTAATCATAATATTGTACCTCATGTAATTTAGAGTGGCGACAAGTTGAATGGTGTATATTGAATTGATCTTTCGCATCTTTGAATAAATGTCACACATGTATTATTATTATTTGAAAATATCCACTTTGATTGTTTTACCACGACCTTCAGCTAGAGATTTGTTGGCAACATCCAGCGTTGTTCTTTTGATGCATATGATGTTGAGAGGGTGTGTTTAAATCATAACGTGGACACTCTCTCCAAACATGAGATTTTATTAATATTTTTACTATTTCATAAAAATAGTTCATATTTTCTGATAAATAGAGACCGCGTTGTGAGTACGCATTGATTTCATCGCAGTACTTTTCAGAATCCAACAAAAAGTGATTCAATACGAAATATAGAGTCAAATCTGAAATCTTTTCACACCTATTTGACATTTCCCACTCTTTTTAGAAAAGTTATTCTATATCCGTCTTGACAAGTGAACTCTAACTAAGATAGCTCTGCAACCCTTATGTATTCATCAACGAACACAAGTTGTGTTCTTAATTTATTGAATACGGTTTGAATTCTGTACCCTTTCTAGGGGGTTTTGGAGTCTTCGTCACGTGCTTGGAAGTTGGGTACTAGCTATGTTACAAGTCAGAGGAAATCCTGTAATGTTATTTTTTTAAGAATAGATCGAGATCTTCTGCACATGTACACCTCAAATATGAAATCTTTGTCCATTAGTTAGATATGATCTCTTTTTTGAGAACTGCTCGAGACCGGCTGTACACTCTAGAAATGATCAAGATTATCATTTATCGTTGCAAATGGAGCTAAGGTGATGGATTTACGAGCAATTGTGACTTTTTATAATGTCATGCGCAGCGATGTGCAGACTGGACAGATATGCTGACAAGGTGTTAGGGCTGAGGTGGCAATTTAAGGTGACATGTCATTATGCAAGTGTTCCACTTGATGGTTCGACACACGTAAAGATATTATATCGAGCGAGCATTTTCTTGAGAAGACTCGACTCTCTAGCTGTAAAAACATTTGTGTGTTGAGATACGCACGTGAACGATGGATCGGTGCTAACATGACTCATCTCAATATCAAAATTAATCCCAAATCAAAGATGAAACACTAAAATCAAACACTTAGGTACACATGCCAAATACAAAGTCATGCGAGTGTAAACACTCTCCAAAATACAAAATTTCAAAAGTCTTCTTTCCTCGATAAAGATCACTTTACTAATAACGTCTTCTCAAGTATATCAATTTCTTCAATTTTCCTCTTTCTCAGTGTCCTCCTCTTAGCAGTATCTGCCTTCTGATCTCTTAGTCTCTTCTTCTCATTCTCTTCGTCATCGATATCGCAAATGAGCCTCCCATATCTCTTTTTCCTCCTTGATAGCGAGGTACGATGTCGTGTTGTGACACGGCTCACATGTGAATTTAGCATAGTGAGTATTGTGTTATTTTCTTTGTTTCACGAACTTTTTCATGTAACTTGTCTCATAGCGTATTAGGTGCTACGTTCACGTTTATTTGGGATGTGAGATCACACGATAATGAGACCTGCCAGCTCAATGATTCGTGGACATTCGTGTGAGTGGCTCTTGTTGTCAAATTTGGATATAAGATAGAGGGTCGAAGGTTTGTGGGAGCATTCTTTTTTGCATGATGTTTCGTGAGTGTTTCTTAGTGTCTTACATGGAGGGTGGAGAGTTGGGAGAGTTGTATTTATGGATGGAGGATTGATTCGAGTTCCAGATCTTTCATTTCCGAATCCTTACCATATCAAGCTTCACTACATTCATCGTGATCACTTTCGAGAGTGGTTCGTTGTCTACTTTGGTGAAGAATTCATGAGGAGGATGACGAACTTATCTACTCCGGTGATCTTGACGACCTTCACATACGAGGAGAATTGGGACTTGATTGTACATCTTATTTTGATGGGTGAATGGACCTGCACTTTCCATCCAACATCACTTTCAACCTTGTCGAGTTGAGAGTTTTCCTGGGAAGGGCAGAACCTTCTGGCTGTGATAGATCTTGAAGGCTGTGTTTAGACTACTCAGGGAAGCGTTGGACTTCAGGCTATGGTTTCTTACTATACAGAGGTAGGCTTCGGATCAAATGGGAACAGTATAAACACTCACTCAGGTCGAATGGACCCTCCAGTATGTTCAGGAAGTGAAAATCAGATCAGACTAGCAGTAATAAGGTCAGACATCGGACTTTAACAGTCCAGAATCAGAAACATACGATGGTTCAGACTTAAGAACTCCTCCTACATGTAAGTGAGGCCCTACTGACCATACACACGAAGTTTCAGCTTGAGATCAAATCAGAGTGTCGAGATATGGACAGAAATGTTCCGAGCTGAGAAATTATGGCAATTTCTGGTACCCAGACAGCTATTTCGACCTAGAACAGAGAATTGGCTCGATCACTTTCGAAGATTCTTACAGGATTTGCAGTACACAGCTTGCTGAACACTCCTGTGAAGTTGGACCTCCTGATTGTACATAGAACTCCAGATCTCGCTCTCTGAATTTGATGTTCTAGATTGAGAGCTTTTCGGAACCCCCTCTGCTTCAGCAGTCGCCTCGAATTACTCAGTCACTCAATTGACATGAAAATTTGAGGACAATCGTAGCCTTACTAACAGTGAACGTGACCACGAAGGTTTGAAGCGATTTCCTCAAATCTACTGCGATTGACACCGAAAACCTCAAAATCAACAGAAGTGCTGCAATTCTGGCACAAATCGAACTTCAATCAGCCATAACTCCTTCTTTATTGCTCCAAATCGATCAAAAATTTTGCTGACAGTGCTTGGCACGACGACCCCTATCTCCATGTGTTCTCAGATTTCGAAGTCTCCTCTCCAGATGCTCGAACTCCTCTTAAGACCCCTACTACTAAGTTTAGCAGTACACTAAAGATAAAATTGGACCAATGGGAGTTCATAGCTTCACTCCCTTGTCCTTTTGTGTCCCAAACCACGTTGTCGTGTCGTGGACCGGCTCCTACCTGAAATTCAAACTTCGGTGCTTGTCACTCCAAAGTCACTCATGAGAAGACAAGCTAGGCCCCAGCTTACGGGCTTTTGGCACAATCTCAGATCTCCATTTTCATCGCATAGATGGGTAGAGCTCCTTGTCAGCTTTCCATAGGCACTTTGTCTACTTCGTTTGGACGCCTAGTGGAGAAGTTACAAGACTCGAAAGATGGAGAAAATAAGCTAGGCCACAGCTTACGGGTTTTTGGCACCACTTCGGATCTTCGTTTTTATCGCACCAGTGGATAGAGCTCCTTGTCAACTTTCCATAGGCACTTCATCTACTTCGTTTGGACGCATAGTGGAGAAGTTACAAGACTCGAAAGATGGAGAAAACAAGCTAGGCCCAGCTTACGGGTTTTTGGCACCACTTCGGATCTTCGTTTTTATCGCACCAGTGGATAGAGCTCCTTGTCAGCATTCCATATGCACTTTGTCTACTTCGTTTGGACGCATAGTGAAGAAGTTACAGGACTCGAAAGATGGAGAAAACAAGCTAGGCCTCAGCTTACGAGTTTTTGGCGCAACTTCGGATCTTCACTTTTATCGCATAGATGGATAGAGCTCGTTGTCAGCTTTCCATGGGCATCTTGGTTATTTCGTTTGGACATCCAGAGAAGAAGTTATGTGATTCGAAAGAAGGTAAAATCAAGCTAGGTTCCTAGTTCTTGTTGACTGGGTATTTAGGGCTTCAGGCGTTATATCAAAGACGCAAGGGGCCTGCTTCTTATTATTCAGGAATTCAGGAGAGAACTGTACGTACAGAGACTGTTGCAAGGGGGTGCTTAAGGGGCTAGCTTGTGTCTGCGACCTGTCAACGGACGGTTCGGGAGATTTAGGAGTCCAATGCAAGCGCGCAAGGCGTCGTTGGGTTCAGATCTGTGCAGGCTACGCACTGGTTCAAACGGTTTGGGAAGAGACGGATCGGGGAGTGTGTACTGAGGGAAATTGAGACGCATGAAGGAGATTTGAGGTTTTCAGTTACCTGTGAAGGAGAGTTGGACTGTTCGGGCCGTTCCGGAGTCCAAACTTGCTGTCCTTGGATCCAACGGGATCAGAACACCGAGTTCTACAGGAAATTGAAGACGATACCAGTTTTCATCGGGCGGTTTGGAAGTTTTGAGTGAAATTGGCTCGTAGGGAAGCGCTTACATCAGATTTTCGTTCACCTGCGACCTGAGGTTGGGTTGTTCTTCGCGATCGGTGAGCCAAGCTCTTCGTTCTTGGTGCCTACGCGATCAGAGAGTCTTCATCTACTCATAGGAGAAGACCGTGTGTGAATTGGATTGTTGGTTTGAGTGTGGTGAGCAAGTTTGAGCCGTAGGGAGTTGATTTACGTCAGTTTTTTGCAACCTGCGGCCAAATTTCTCGAGTGGTTTTGCAAGGGGAACTCCAAACGACTTGTTTGGAGTCTCGTTGGGTTCAGGGTAGCTAGATCTATCTGCCAGCAAAGACGGATATCAGTTTGGACGATCCGTTTGTGCGGTGGAGCGGTTTTAAGCCGCAGGGAGGAGTTTTTTGGAGGTTCGGTCACCTGCGACCGAAAATCGGCGATATCTCGGCTGTTGGGAGTCGGATCTGAAGGTTTCTTGGGTTAACGGAGTCAGCGGAGGAGACCCTATCGACATCTGAAGTCCGTTCAGCGAAAAGAGGAAGTCCACAGATAGACCTTTTTCGGTTCCTTCGCTACGGGTTTTGCTCTTTTGAGGTCGTTAAGGACTTAGTTGGTTGTGTATGGCTTGTGGTAACTAGCTTTAGCTAAGAGCTTATACATGGATGTGGTTTGGACTTTGGTTTGGATCGCGTGATACTGCTGTGGCTCTGTTTGTTAGCAAAGAGAAGTTTCTCTTGCTTTGAGCTGCACTTCGGTGATTTGGGGTCAGGGTTGTGATTCAAGGGGTGTTTTTAAGGGCTTTTGAAGCAGGTTACAGACCGCTCTGGTCTGTTTCTCAGTTCTGTGCTCTTAGGAGAAAGAACTGGCAGTGTACATACATTCAGAGTTGGTATATATCGCAGTATTCGTTTTCGTGGTTGCTTTTCTCTGTCTTGTCTCTGTTTCAACACACAATATCTCCACAGCCAGGAACCTGTGTTTTCCTGGACATCCTTCACGCAAAACGTCCGACGCGACAACGTGGTGACTTAATATTGCACATAGGCTACCACGTCAAGCCCCTAAAGTGCCAGCGTAACCCCTAAAGTACATGCGAAGACATGTAAAACGACACATAATCCCGAAAGATAACCTAACCTCGTTAGGAAGCATGCATGGACGACATGTAATTACAACCCATGAGCTTAAACCCTATCAACATGGTAATCAACCTACTAAGACTCAAAATATATAACATCTTCCAAAAATAGACTTCTCTGAGGTCTTAACTTCACTCAGAGAGACTAACGCCTGACAGAGAAGTGAATCATTTACTATGTGAAATGATTCACATCACGACATCCACCCCCTCCAAACTTGCACATCCTCCGGTATGTGCCAATCTCCTCAGTCTTCCGTTTGATCTTCATCATCATCGTTCTCCTCCGCCTCAGCCTCATCAGACACTGGGACGTCTCCGTCTCTGGTTGTCCTCAGCTCTGACTCCAGAAAGTTGAATAACTCAACTGACCCTCCGCGTCTCTTGAACAGTTTCACACGTTTGCCAGCCACAGATAGCTTCAAAGGAGTACCATCCAACTCACACAAACTATAAGTGGCATTCTCATACACATCTAGCAGAACATAAGGCCCGAACCAACTTCGAGAGAACTTACGGAGTGTAGAATGTTGATTCTCCAACGTGCTATCATATATCAGAACCCAATCACCAACATGTATTGGCTTCGGTCGTAGTCGGTGAGTCTTGTCAAAACGTTCCTTGTTTTTGACTCGAGCCACCTTCAGTCTCTCCTGCGCATCAGCAAGATCCTCCTCTCTTCGCTCCAACTGCCTAATACGTAAAGCAAGGAGTGAAGCACGATCTATACCATCTTCCCACGGTAGCGTAACCCATGTAGGAAAGTATTCCTCAGCAAGCATGATCGGTTTCTGCCCCAGCATAAGCTCAACTGGCATATAGCCAGTCGTAGTACAATGTGTAGTTCTATCAGCCCACAAAGCAAATGGAAGTAATCTCGGCCATTCTCTAGGCCTACCATCACATGCTTTCACTAAAGCATGAACAATAGAAGGGTGTCCTCGTTCACTCTTACCGATATCCTCTGGATTCATAGCAGTAGTAAGTCGAAGCTTAACTCCATAACGAGCAAAAAACTCCTTCACTTCAGCGCTTCTCAACTCACCTCTATCTGCACGTAGTCTCCCAACCGATCCATAGCGACAGATGATATCTTCAAGCACGAACCTGCAGATATTCTCTGTAGTCTTCGTCCGTAGTGCTCGTCCCTCCACATTTTGGAGAGATCCTCTCGAGCCAGCACCAAGTAACGCATCCCCCATAACCCCGGTGGCATCATCACAAGATCAAGAACCCACTGAAAATGGATACTAGGTGGATAAGTAGGTACAAGTCCATCTCTGTAACGGACCTTAGAGTAGAACTGGCAGTGCAGACACGACCCAACAAAGTCCACCACATCTTGATACAAACCCTTCCACTAGTAACGCTCCTTCAGCTTCATGTATGTAGCCTAGACTCCACGGTGTCCAGCCCACAAGGTATCATGAAACTCCTTCAGCAGATTAAGCTTTGTCGGTTGATCATCCACCACTCTAGCAAGCATCCCATCTCTTCTCTTCGGACGTTTCCACAGATAACTTCACGTAGAAGGTAGCTGTACGCCTTCCGTCTGATCTCCTTGAACTCTGCATCACTCCATCCTTCTCTTCTGCATAACGAACTCAGATAAAATCCAATATCGCGGAACTTTTCTGAGTAGAACTCCTCATTGAACGGCAGTGGTTCCAAGTCTGAAGTCTACTGACCAACTTGGCACCAAACGTCTCTCCTTTCTTCATTCTCCACCTCTGCAAACATCTCATCCTCATCTGTATAGCGAGCCCTAGACAACATATCTGCAACTGGATTGTCCTTCCCTGCTATATGCTTTAGCTCAGGGTTCAGACTCCGGACATAAGCAATCCATCGCAACATTGCTATGTCTGGTGTATTGCAGTTTGCTATCATACCCAACAAAGGCAAACAATCTGTTTCTAGTATCACACGAGCTCCTATCAAGAAGTCTCGATCTACCTTCATAGCAGTAACAGCTCCCCACAACTCACGCTTCACTTGAGGATAGTTACGCTGTCTATCTGTTAAGATCCGAGCTCCAAACCTTGAAACAAACCGCACACCTTCTGTATCTTCTTGACCAACTGCCCATCCAATCGCCTTTGGACTCGTATCAACAGTCAGTACCACAGGTCTCTCGCTCTCGTAGCTAAGCCTCCTTAGTATAGGTGGAGACTTCAGAATCTCCTTCAGCTGCTACATCGTCTCGTGATGTTCTTGCCGCCAAGTAAACCTCTTTCTCTTTCTCAAAAGTGCATACAGAGGTTCGGCAATGTGTGCATAATGAGGAATACTCACACGAAAGAACACACAAGCTCCTAAGAACCGTCGAACCTCAGTGATGTTGGTGCAGTCAGCTATCCTTGCTATAGCATCTACCTTCTCTGGGTTCAGACGCCTCCCAAAAGTACCACACAAATGACCCACCACCACAATCTCTGACATACCAAAACGAGATTTGGTACCTGATAGAGTGAGGTGTACTTCCTCCAAACGCATCAGAATCTTCTCCACATCCCGAATGTGGTCTGCAACGAACTTTCTGCATCCATCAGAAATCACAGCTTTGTCTTTGTCTTCCACCGGACAGCCTTTCATGGGAATATCATCCAGAAATGGAATAGTGACCTCAGGTACAAACTCTCGTAACACCTTATGCATCGCATTCTGCATATGGGCTACTGAGTTTGTCGCACCTTGAGGAAGAGTACACATCCGCATCAAACCCAAAGGTGTACGTATGGTAGTCAAGTCTCTACTCTCCAAAGCAAGCTGAAACTGATCATAACCTGAAAACAGATCTCCAATAGAATAGATTGACCTTCCAGCAAACGCTTCAGCTACTTCATCAACCACAGGTCCTGTTCCAACGTTTCGAATCGTGATGTTGTTGGCAGGCTGCAAGTCTTGGATGAAGCGCAGAGCTCATGTCTTCTTAGGTACTGTGAACCATCGGCTAGAGTACGAAGCCATAGATGGTTCAAGAATACCCATCTGCATCCTCTCTTTCAGTAACTCAATCACCTTCGGTAGCAAGGCACGAGGGACTGGAATCGGCTTCAAGTCCCAAGGTACGTGAGGAACAATGAAGATAACCATCGGAGCTATCACACTAGGATCCACACAACCTATCTCCTCAATCGAGAAAGAAAATGCCTTACCATGGCTAACTATCATCTGTTCAAAAGCTCGTTTCTCCTCTTCAGTCAAGAAGCCACCCCCTCCTATTTGGAGCTGCTCGAGTGTCTCTTGAGTAAACGTGTGTCCTACCTGTGTAGGATCTCTAAGCACAGGCTCAGCAGCCGCTAACTCCATCTGCTGCTGAGAATCGATAGGTAATTGGGTCGCCACATGTCTCATCTTCCTCGCTATAGCTTTATACTTGGCGTGTACCTCCGCTTCCTCATGTGAACCACACCAACAGACTGCATCCTTCCATCCATTCTCCAGTCTCGGATGAGGACGATACCGCAAGTACGAGATAATCTCCTCATAGACTTCACGAGAATGGATGGGGATCACCACCCTACCTCCCATCTGTTCCATCAACCTATCTACATCATCCAGCCAACGAACAAAAGACTGTACACCTACAAACTCCTCATAAACATCAGAGATCATCTCATCTTTCTTCAGAACTCCTGTACAACGCAGATTTGTTGCACATCTCTCCATCTACCTTCTACTCTTCTCAGTCAAATCCTCTATCCGCGTGAACTCACTCCAATCATCAGAACTGAAAGCCATCAAACCAGATTTCCAACTATGTACAGTAGAACTACTTTCTGAATCTTGAGCAGCCTTTCCATCAGCCTCCTGTGATCCCTCAGGCTGCTCAAGCGGGATCATAGTAGCCGTAGACCCATCACTCTCGCTATCCCGTCCTACGAGAGTGGTTTCTGAAAACCCTTACTCCTACAGATAGGAGAATCCCTCAAGGTCTGCCGGTTTCGTTCATGGTTCGTACGAACGGTCAGAAATTGAACAGAACGTCTGTCATCTGGACTACGGATCCTAGCATAGTGAGATCCATCATCCATCACATTCGTCTCCATTCGAACTGCAGTGATATAAGGCTGACCAAGAATCACAGGATAAGAAGCAGAAGACTGCACGAAGAAGTGCTGATCTACCTCCACATCACCCAGCTTCACTCTCACGGTAGGACAAGCGCCGTATAACTCACCCTTCTGGTTGTTTGCAGCTCGTAGCACCCAACCATGGTTCAGTTCGATAGGCCATTGACCTCTCTCGTGCACCTCCCGTGACATGATGTTGATCTCAGAACCGTGATCAACCAAAGCAGCAACAGGTTCAAGACTTCTAAGACGAACTCGTGTAGCAGTCGTAGCACGAGCCCAGTGTCTCTTCCTGAAGTCACTATCAGTAGCTGGACTCTCCTCGCCAGCTTCATCATCATCAAACTCAGCAGTGTTGGTATCAGCAACCAACGCTTCTTGCTGATACTTTGTGTCATCAGCCTCCTGAAAATGCACCTTGCCGAACTCTGCATCATTCACAGAAGCTCCTACTATATCTATCATCTAACTTTCAACTTGCTCGGACATCACCTGTCTCTTTCGCTTGATGATGTCGATGATTAGTTCGTGAAACTCCCTCTTCGCAATACCAAGAACCTCTCGAAGAGAAAACTCGATTCGCGCGTCAAGTATTCTCTGCTCCAAGATGCTCTTGAGATCAGTTGAAGTCTCAGTATCAGCTGCCAACTTATAAGCCGGTCCTTTCTCTTTCTCTTGGGCAGTAAACCGTCTACCAGCAGTCGTTGGCTCCTGCTGGGATCTCTGCACGTCCTCCATCGGACCTGGTGCAGGTGGAGGAGCTGCAAAAGTAGACGGGATGTCCTCAGGAAGAGCTGCTCGTCTCCTTGTGACCCTCTGTCTATCTCCAGTCTCCTCTGGAACTCCAGTATCAAGTTCAGAGGCTTCTCGCCGCCTCTTCTCCTCCACAAAAGCATCTTGCCAGTGAACGTGTCTATCCACGTCCAAGAATGCTTTGATAGACGCAACATCAACAGGATCTCCCCACCCTGTGACCCTACGGATAGTTTCTGCTCCTCTTTTCAGTACTTCAGAAGGAACTTGAATAGGTTTCTTCTCAGTAGTCTTATCTAGCAACGTAGGACTAGAAGAAACTTCAATGTGACCGACATATACATCAAGATTTACCGGTGGTGCCATCAATGCATTTACAGTTGCAGTTGCGACGATCGGAGGCAAACTCCTCATGCCTCCTCGTCCAAACTACGTGCTTAGCGGTTCTCCAGTAGAAGAAAGGTGCAACCTACCGTTCTGGTAGCGGACCACACCATCTCGCAAAGCAGCCGTGAGCTCTTGACAATCTCCTCGGAAATGATCTTGACTGTCACACCAGATACATCTATGAACAGGAGCACCTCCTGGACGTGTAGCAGCAGACGTCGGCGGCTGCTCTCTCTGCAATCCAGCTAGCTCCATCTTCAGTTCTCTCATCTGCCGAATCAAGCCTTCGATCTGGTTCTGTTGTCCATGGTTCTACGCAGGAACAACAGGTCTAGGAGCCGGAGCCGGGGGTTGCTGTGCTTGAGGAGCAGTGCGAGGTTGAGCGGTCACTTCAGCAAGCGGACGTCCTCCCACGGCCACTCTTCCCCTCCTCTGCCCAGTTTCAGTGGACTTGGACTTCCTCTTGGACTTCCTAGAAGACTTCTTCGACTTCTTGGACTTCTTCGAGGTCTTCCCTTTGTCTTTCGTCATATTCCGAGTGATGCTCGAGGTTTCATACTGCTCGGCATGCTTCTGTACCTCCGCTAAATCATCACCTCTTCCTCTTCTGCAGTACAATTCCATGTCCTGAGACAATCCTCTCAAGTACCAGTCCACGGCTTGCTGAGCACAGTAACCTGGTCTTCCTTGGTTCTGAGGGATGTGATCCAAGAGATCTTCAAACCTCTCGGTGTAATCCCGCAGTGTCTCTTTCTTCTTCTGTTCGAGCCTTTGAAGCTCTATGAGGGTCATACGATCGTAGCCCACTCCTCTGAACCTCTTCAGAAAAGCTGCCTTCAGAGTAGCCCAAGCGGCCATTACTACACCATCATCCAACGTTTTACTCATCCACTTTCTTCCTTTCCCTACGATCAAACTGGGAAATACACGGAGTCTGTCAACATCAGCGTCTTCCTTGTTAGATCGAGAGATGGTCTCGAACATGGTGATGAAGTCGTCTACGTCAGCATCATCGTCGTACGGATGGTACTTCTACCGAGTGTGGGAAGCTATGTCGACGGTCGGCTGGTGCGACTGCCAACTTCTTCCTCCCTCAGGTCCAGGTGGTGGAGATGGTCTTCTCGAAGGTCCAGGCCTGTCTGAATCACGAAGATCGTCTTCTGAGTCAGAACTACTGTCACTGCTACCTTCCGAGACGTCTGGAACAATCTCCTCCAGTCTTCCCTCACCTTGAGAAGCTTCTTCCGCACTTGGGAAGACGTCTTCCGAGTAACCAGTACCAAAATCTACTTTATACACGTGATCACCCGGTTGGCTTCTGTCTTCGCCAAAGATTATGCTCGAGATGGAAGGCTCTTCCAACTCTACTGATCGGATCTTCCTGAGCTCTTCTTCTTTCTTTTGGTGTCTCAGGGATATCCGCTGTTCTCTAGAAGCGGTTCGCTGGGGTGAGTTTACCCACTCAGGATCTTTACCCGTGCGTCTTCTGCTTCTTCCTCTGGTCGGAGGCATCCACCAGAGTACTGAGAACAGATGTCCCTCTTCTTCTACCACTAGATCCGGTAGACTGAATGTTTAAACAACCGATCACAGGTTCAGAACGTCTTCTTCTCCTGCTTCTTGTTGCACTCAATGCAGTCTTCCAAGATCGAGTTCTCCAAGAAGCTCTTGGAAGCAGGGAAGTGGCTTCTTCCAACTCTCCCTGATGTATCTTATCAACTTCTGGTTGCGGTTCCTGTCTTCTAGCAAGATAGAATCCCACGACACATTCAACTAGAATCGAAGTTAGTTCGAAATGAACCTAACTAATGGCACACAGATCCAGGAAGCTTAGAACAGAGGTTACTAAGATGAAATCCCCGGCAGCGGCGCCAAAAATGGTTCCTCACTATATGTAGTGACGCAGGATTTCTCCTTTTGCCCATTTAGTATACAAGATATCGTTCCCACAGAGGATTTGCACAAGTAACGCTGCTCTAAGTTCTAAGATTTGTTCAAACACACAAATACACGGGTTTTGCCTAGAAATCCCATCTTCTCACAAAACCACACAAAACCACACGTCTTCCAGACACGCCAAATGGTGCTCTGGAACTAAACAAACAACTACCAATTACAATATCACACAACTATTCACAGAGAAGCTCGGAAAGACGATCTTCCTGCTTCCAGGTTGCTTCTTCCGGTCTTCTCGATACTGTCTTCCCGAAGCGATTCTCGTCTTCTGGGGGTTCAGCTCGTCTTCTCACACCTCCAGAAGATTGTCCTGCTTCGCAGAAGTCGACTAGCAACGGTCGTTACACCTTATTCTCACACTCACATTCCAACGGGTTAGATAAATCACAGGGTGTATGCCCCCTGTAGCCTTCCTAGGCTTCTGCCTACGGAAATAGTCTTCCTGCAGCACTACAACGACATTCACCTTCACGGAAGCTCAATAGAAGTCTCGGAAACTCACTAGAAGAAGGTAAGAAGATGGAGAAGATGGGAGAAGATGGGGAAGATGAGAAAATCCAAACAAGAGGAAACACGATGAAAAGAAGCAATTAAGATTCCGACAGGCTTCTAGTCCGGATCTTGACTAACAAGCCATCCCTGCTTGTAATAGTTTGGGGAGGAAGACAACAAACATGAGTACTGTTGCACCGTCTTCTACTTGAGGATGTTGTCTTCTGTTGCGAGAAGAAGGCTTCTTTCTTCTTCACTTCGCTGCTCTGACTACTCTGTCTTCTGGGATCCCTTACCCATAAGACTGTTCGTACGCAGATCTCAAGTGCTCCACTGAACGAGTCAAGCTACACTTCCACAACTGTTGACATTCACCGCCACTCAAGAAGAACACTTCCCATGCATAATTGGGAGCGAATTCAAGGAACCCACCATCCAGAAGACATGGACAAAGCTTCTGCACTCAAATCCACAATCTATTCTCCGAGAAGAAGTCACAATGACATTGGGAAGCTCACTCCCTCTACTTCCTGCGTCGACTCCTCGACACACCAGCCTAGCTAACAGGACTGCACGAGGATGCCGTTCCCTGTTCCTAGACTGTCCACTACTTCTATCTACATCTTCGAACCACTGCTGGTACGAGTATGCAGACCCCTCCTGTGTATTCCAAGACTATTCGTATGTTTCCAACAACGGGTGTAGTGCGAAGAACTACCTATCCTGTCTCTGCTCTAATGTGTCTCGTCTGCTTGCCCGTAGAATCGGTGTGTATGTTCAGTTGCTACAGAATTCTACAGAACTGGCAGAACTCTATCTCCTACTCTGCTATCCTACTTATGTCGCTGCCGTGAGAACCAGGGGAGGCGACCACCAGGGAGAGAGAGGCGTTGACAAGAGGTTGTCACCTCACATGCAAGCGGTTCCCCTGCCCGAATTGGTCATCTGCCTTGTCCTTCCTACGCTACCTATGCTGCCACATCGTATCCTAACTAATATTACATGGAAAAACTGCCACCCTTAAGATAGCACGTTCGATCTTACTATATTTGGAATTGTCAATGGAGTTACTAACTACTCAGATTGCACGAAGACAATCTCTACTTGATCTGCTCCTATCGGAGCTCCTAACGCGGCTTCTGATAAGCTAGAAAGCCCTACAGTTACCTCGGGTGTCACTGAGGTGGCTTCCTCCTCATCGTCTCTTGCTGGCCCTGCTGTCGCTGCTTCTGCGTCTTCCTCGGCTTCGGAAGACAAAAGCGTCTTCTGAGAAGCGGAGTCGACCGGTGCTTCTTCCGTCTTTTGAGCCACTGGTGCGAGACTAGGGACCGTGGGGACCGTGGGGACCTCATTGGGATCCGGGGAAGTCGCTTCCTCCATGCGAAATACCTGGGAAGACGGCTCGTCTTCCTATCTTCCAGAAGACATCTTGTCTCCCGAGGCGTCTTCTGGAGTCTTCTCGTCTTCCAACGCTGTCACCACCAAGTGCACAGCGAGATCGAACTCCTCCTTCTCCATTTCGGATCCAGTCGAGGGTGCTGGAGCTTGGGAAGATGCAGTTGCAGGTGTCTGAAGCGAGGGAAGACCATAAAGTGTCTTCACTCCTTCTATCTGTCTATCCAAGTACCTGAACATGCTATCCCTGCATTCCAATAACCCCGCCTTGGACTCGTTGTCTCATCCTCTAGCTAAGGTAAGTAACTTCCTACCCGCGGTGTAGTTGAACTTCTTCCGAAGCGCTTCCACCGACTGTGCCAGCATCTTCTGTGCACGAGCCTCCGCTGCTTCCCGCTGCGTCTTCTCAACTGCAGCTCGCGCTTCTGCGGCTTCTCGCTGCGTCTTCCAAGTGGTCTGCTCTTCTGCGAGGGTGATGATCTTCTCCCGCACTCGCAGGACTTCCTGATCACGCTGCTGTACCCGCGCCTGCAACTCCTGGTTGCTCTTCCGAAGCTGCACCAGCTCCTTGGCAGAAGCGGCTGCTTCCGCCTTGTACCTGGCTGCAAGCTTCTCCGTGGTGCGGAGACTAGCTTCCAGCGACTCCGTCTTCTGCTGGCCTTCTTCCTGTCGCAGCAAGGTGCGCAGGCCGAACTCAGGTTGCAAGGGCCTCTCCTGTGCCTTCGCTCTCTTCTCCAGCAACTCCATAGCTGGCTGGATCTCCTTCTGGAAGTAGGCACTGAACTCCTCCAGTCGTCTTCCTGCAGAAGACAAGTTCATCTCCACCACTCGCTCGGAGGTGTCGACCTTGTCTTCTAGAGGCAAGGATGCCTCTTCCACCACGATGGCCTTCATCTTCTGCGCACGAGAAGAAGCTACTCTTCTCATCTTCCGGGGTGGAAGACTCCTCATGGCAGGAGCGGCTCTCTTCTTTGCGCTTCCTCGCATCGCAGCAGGAGCGGCCATCCATCCTTCGTCTTCTGGAGTCTTCGGAAGACTCCCAGGCGTTGCAGAAGCAGTCTTCTGCTCTGATCGGGTACTCAACAGGTCTTCTTCCGAGTCGGACTCTGATCCTGAATGAATGAGGGAGATGGGTGTCCTCGGTACACTTCTGGGACCCATCTTCCTCAGTGGCGTGGCGTCTTCCGACCCACTAGACTCGTCTTCCCTCACCAGAAGCGTCTTCTGATGAGAGCCGGGCCTCAGCTGTGGCATCAGAGTGGGAGGGGGCGTTGCGGCTGCCGCTCGGTCATCGTCTTCCGAAGTCTCCCCTTCACCTCCTGTCACTCCGTTGGTCCATACCCTGCCAGCTGATCTTCCCTAAGATCCCCCATGGCTACATACAAGTAGCAGAGGAAGGGCGTCAAGTGTCCTCCCGTCGGGGTACCCAAGTATGCTAGCTCCGTCTGTACATAGTTGTGGATGTATGCGCCTCACTAGATGGGCACTCCGTCATCCCACACTGATTCCAGGAACTCCACGTCCTGATCTCCTAAGTACCTTGTCTTCTGCGCTTTCTCCTTGGGAAAGAGATGCAGAAACAACTTCGCCAGAAGTCGCTTCTTCGGCTCCCGGTAAGATTCGATCTTCCAACCGTTCCTCCCCTGCCTGTCTTCCACGAAAAGGCAGGTGGTGCTCCCAGGCACATGCCACGAACTCACGATCCTAGACAAGATCTTCTTCTCGTACCAATATCCTCGGTTCTCGGACTCTGGCCTGTGAAAAGCCCTGCGCCACCAATCTTCAGTCCAGGAAGACGGTCTTCCTCGAGCTACTCCTGCTTTCGCAGGTACACGGTTACGAGGTGGCAACGTTGCCCATACCTCCTCTAGAAGTCTCTGGTCTGCGAGGTTCCAATCCCACAGGAAGAAGTCGAGACCCAACTCCTTGAGGAAAGGAGTGGTCTCGGCCAATTCTGCCACTGGTAACACCAAGCCTCGCGGATGCATCGACATACTTGGAAGATCTGTTGCACTAAACCACAAGCACCTACTATGAGCTGAAGGCTCAGTTCTTCCCGAGTGCCCACAGTCTAGCTTCTACTTCTCAGAAGACAGCTACTCCGTCTTCCGGAATTCTAACAGTACTTTCTAAATAGCTCTCGTCTTCCGAGCTATATCTAAACAATTCTATCTAAGCAAGGCCTCGCATGGATTACCAAGAAGACAACCCACCTTGCATTACCTCCTACTTCCTATCAGAAGATACAAGATTCGCGAAACATCAAGTGCATAACAGGTTCGGAAGATGGTTGCGGTCTCCTGCGGTGACAGTGGTCTCTGGAAAGACACTCGGGACAGCTTCCGATTCAATGTCTTTCTCGGAAGACCTCCCGAAGTCAGACTTCCCTTCACTGGTCTCACTTGTCTTCGTCTTCCTTCACGCAATCTATCCTCACAACAGACTCAAGACAATTGCACTCTGTTCTTCTGACTTCTCACCTCTCATACGCACTCAGAAGAAGCTTGCTGCTCGGTGGGAAGACATGACCCTTGACCATTCTCTCCAGATTCTGCCATCAAGTCTTCTCACGACTCTTTTTTAAGTTCGGGAAGAAGAGAGGATGGCTGCTATAGGTTGGACAGAAGAGACCCGAAATGGACCCTCACGTCTTCTCGCTCATTTTGCCAGCCTTCCAGTCTTCTAGTCTCTCTAGGAAGATGTGGAGTTGAGAAGCTTGGAAGACCAGGAGGCACAGGCCTAGTTCCAGACTTCCAACTTCTCAAAATAACAAAACAACTCACCACACCACTCAGGATTCGTACCAAGTCTCTCTAAACACAAAAGCAAAGCAAATCCACTCTTGATACGAATTGTGTTCAGTCGACTTCCGAAGACAGTCTTCCGAAGACAGTCAAGTTTAAGAAGCGTCTTCCGAAGATGTTCCCATCTTCCAAATCGTCTTCTGTTCTAGGTTTCGGGGGTAGAGAGGTAGTAGGGTAGGGAATTTGGTGCGACCCAGTAGGTACACCTACTGTTTTACCCGAAGACTCGTGGTTAGGCCTTCGCGGTCGCTGTCTTCCGGAAGATGGTTGTCTTCCGCCGTCTTCTCGTCTTCCGAAGACAGCACCGAGAAGACGCTCTTCCGAAGACGGTCGTCTTCCGAAGAAGTCAACTTATTATTACAAACCGCCCTTAAGATCATCTTCCTGTTAAGGGAGACGTAACCTTAAGTAACAACGCTTCTTCAGTTATACAAACGAGTTATTAATCTCAAAAATTTTAAAAATTCGTGCATCCTGTAATTTGTGGGCACCACAAAAAGCTCTGTTCTCCTAGCATCTAACGTTATTCGCTCTAGAGTTGAGAGTTGTCGGTATCTCCGATCAAACTCTCTCAACAACTCATTCAAGCTCATCATACGACCAGGTTGCTGCTCAACCCAGTCTAGGAACGTCCTCCTAGTAACTCTCTCTGAATCTTCTTCGAGAAACTCCTCTCGAAGAGATCGCTCGAAACTCATCCAGACACCTAGATTTCTTCTTTGTACATCTCTAACTTGGTCCCGCAACTCAGGAATGACAGCTAACTCGAAACTGGTTATCATCTCTATATCAGTGACTCTAACCAGTTCCATCTCTCCTCTGTACTCACGCAGATATCTAGAAATATCTCTACCTTCAAATCTACCGCATCTATTCACAATTGCTTGCAAAGCCTTGGTAGACTTCAACTCACCCCCTCCAATGATCAGATGTTGTTGGACCAGAGCCGCAAGTGTCTTTAGAATCTCAGCCGTATCCAGACCAGGTGCAGAGGTCGCTGTAGCCGCTGGTGCTACAGAAGGAGCTGCAGTAGACGTAGATGCAGCAGGCGTAGAAGTAGCAGCAGCAGCACTCTTGCGGTCCATCTCTTCTCCTTGTAGTAAACTCAACCTTCTCAATCAATCACCCCAAGATCTCTCAGTGGAAGCACCAGATGTCGAGTTGAGAGTTTTCCTGGGAAGGGCGGAACCTTCTGGCTGTGATAGATCTTGAAGGCTGTGTTTAGACTACTCATGGAAGCGTTGGACTTCAGGCTATGATTTCTTACTATACAGAGGTAGGCTTCAGATCAAAAGGGAACAGTATAAACACTCACTCAGGTCGAATGGACCCTCCAATATGTTCAGGAAGTGAAAATCAGATCAGACTAGCAGTAATAAGGTCAGACAGCGGACTTTAACAGTCCAGAATCAGAAACATACGATGGTTCAGACTTCAAAACTCCTCCTACATGTAAGTGAGGCCCTACTGACCATACACACGAAGTTTCAGCTTGAGATCAAATCAGAGTGTCGAGATATGGACAGAAATGTTCCGAGCAGAGAAATTACGGCAATTTCTGATACCCAGACAGCTATTTCGACCTAGAACAGAGAATTGGCTCAATCACTTTCAAAGATTCTTACAGGATTTGCAGTACACAGCTTGCTGAACACTCCTGTGAAGTTAGGCCTCCTGATTGTACATAGAACTCCAGATCTCGCTCTCTGAAGTTGATGTTCTAGATTGAGAGCTTTTCGGATCCCCTCTGCTTCAGCAGTCGCCTCGAATTACTCAGTCACTCAATTGACATGAAAATTTGGGGACAGTCGTAGCCCTACAGTGAACGTGACCACGAAGGTTTGAAGCGATATTTCTCAAATCTACTGCGATTGACACCGAAAGCCCCAAAATCAACAGAAGTGCTGCAATTCTAGCACAAATCGAACTTCAATCAGCCATAACTCCTTCTTTATTGCTCCAAATCGATCAAAAATTTCGCTGACAGTGCTTGGCACGACGACCCCTATCTCCCTGTGTTCTCAAATTTCGAAGTCTCCTCTCCAGATGCTCGAACTCCTCTTAAGACCCCTACTACTAAGTTTAGCGATACACTAAAGACAAAATTGGACCAATGGGAGTTCATAGCTTCACTCCCTTGTCCTTTTGTGTCCCAAACCACGTGGTGACTTAATATTGCACATAGGCTACCACGTCAAGCCCCTAAAGTGGCAGCGTAACCCCTAAACTACATGCGAAGACATGTAAAACGACACATAATCCCGAAAGATAACCTAACCTCGCTAGGAAGCATGCATGGGCGACATGTAATTACAACCCATGAGCTTAAACCCTATCAACATGGTAATCAACCTACTAAGACTCAAAATATATAACATCTTCCAAAAATAGACTTCTCTGAGGTCTTAACTTCACTCAGAGAGACTAACGCCTGACAGAGAAGTGAATCATTTACTATGTGAAATGATTCACATCACGACAACGTCTATGTTGATGTCACTGTCGATGGAAGATCAACCATCGTGCGTGAATCGCAAGGAATTTTAGTGAGGAATATTGTAATCAAGTGATGATTTCTTCATTTCCTTTTGTCATAAATTTCGTCGTAGATCGATTCAAGGTCATCTTCTTGACTTTGTAATGAATCTCGTGCATTTTTGTGTCATTGTTATCTCTATCGTCCGACGAGGGTGATTATCCTATGTTAAGATTGGGGTCTGAAGTATTTTGGTTCAAGCTTGAAGGTGTGAGGGTGTTTTAGGGTTACAACTCAATATAGTGCCAATTAGGAGATAAAGTAATCTCTAATCTTCTTTCTTATTGGTCCATTTTTTATCAATCAAGTTCATCCAAGTTCCAAGGACAATTTTGGGGTTTCAGAGACCTTCCCGTATGTCCTTTGCAGAGTGTGAGGTCTCGTTGGAAAGCTCTCAAGCTGAGCTACAATCTGGAGGGGAAGATCGATCGATTTGGAGTTCTGAGTATGGAGTTATGATCATGCAAAGTCTTCCCGGGGGTCATTTGCAGTGTGAGGTCTCTTTGAAAAGCTCTCAAGCTGGACTACAATCTGGAGGGGAAGATCAGCTGATTTGGAGTTCTGAGTGTGGAGTTATGATCGTTCAAAGTCAAGGGGGTTAAATCGAAAGCCTAAATCACGTTTCTAGGTGTCTCGAGAGTTTGATTTTGTGAGTGTACAACCCCCGCGTAGTGCTTACCAACTGCTGTTGGAGTCATGGTCATATATAGTCATTTTATTTTAAGAACTTTAGAATGTAATACTATGAAACCAACAGCATACCGAGGTGTCGCTTGTACAGACTATGTTTAAAAGAGATCATGTCTTTCGTACCTAGTGTAACCACAATTACACCCATCGTAATCCTTCTTACGAGGGCCAATGTGCAATGATAATCATTTGCTCACGGCTGGATTTGAACCTTGGCTCTCTGCCTTTCCAAGCTAAACCTTAAGAGTTTTATGCCAACAAATAACTCATTACAAGTTGTTGTAAAGGAAACACAAGAAGGGTCAAGGCTTTTGTCTTTTTGAGTTTTAAGTATCCTTCATTGCTTCTAGTCCTCATATCTTCACTACCGTAGGTTCATTCTCATCAAATCAAATTTCAAAGGATACTTTATACTACAACCTACACCTCAGAACTTTAATATCCACAATCTGACATGAAGATTCTTCAGCAGATTAGACAAGAGTTAGACGCAGCAGATGTAGAGAGTTCTTCGATGAAGAATCGAGTAGCTAGACTAAACCAGCGGGTAGTCTAGGAACTTCAGGAGATCAGAGCGACTGTGGAGTTAATAAGAAGGTAAAGTTAGTTGCTGGTCCTTTGCTAGATGACACTAACCAACAGATGGATCGAGCTTCAAAAGAGAGATGAGTTTGAGAGATACTACAATGATAAGACATAAGTTCACAGACGAGACTCTTGAAGAACTGAAGATTGGATCTGATGGGTCTCTTTTGTCATAAGAGAGGAAGTGCTTCAAGGATATGCTTTCACGACATGGAAAAGTATTTGCTTTTGAACCACATGAGACTAGATGTGCAGACCCATATGTTATTACCCTAATGATTATTTCATAGCATCGCATGCGCCATGGAACTTGAGATCAATTTTAGTACAGCGGGCTCACTCGCCTAAACTGGTGGATTTGCTGAAGGAGAAGATGCGGATGAAGATCTTGGAGCCGCCGTTTGCACCGTATTCAAGAGATGATTTACCGTGTCAAAGAAGAATGGGTCGCTGCGATTCATCCAAGACATGCAATCGATGAACATAGTAACAATCAGAAATGCTAGGGTGTGATCTTATTATGGATGAGTTTGTTGAGACGTTTGCAGGAAGAGCGATTTACTCAATGAGAGATCTTTACTCAAGATATGACCAGTTTCAACTAGCACGGGAGAACGAAATCTTTACAACAATGAGGACAGCTTTGCGGTTGGTTATGATGTGTATCGTACCACAAGGAGCTATCACCTCGAAAGCACACATGATGAACGCGATGAACAGAATTCTAAGAGATTTCATCCTTGAGAAAACTATGTCGTTCTTGGATGACATTCCCATAAAAGGATGTATGAAGGATGAGAAGAATGAAGCACTAGATCAAAAGGAATGTCGATGATACGTCATCGATCACATCATAGATTGTGAGAAGATCTTATCTCAGCTTGAGGAAGTTTGTCTCACGCTATCAGATGCAAAATCTACATTTGGGGTTAGAGAAGTTCTGATCGTTGATCATATGTGTAGATCGTTTGGTTGGAAGCCAAATCCAAGCAAAGTGAATGCGATTGAGATGATGAAGGAGGTTTGCAACTCCTTGACAGAAGCAAGAAGATTCTTAAGTGCATGTATATTCTATCATAATTGTATTCCTCATTATGTGCATGTGACAGATCCATTATACGGGCTGTTGTGCAAGGATCACAAGTTCAAATGGAAAAATGCATAGAGAAGCTTAGGTCCTTATTGTCATCTTCTCCGGTTTGAGAAGGATTGACTACAAGAGTACTAAGCCGATGGTTCTTATTGTAGATACAAGTCCGGTTGCAATTGGATGGGCGGTAGGACATGATGACTGGAGATGGAGATAGACTTACGGTTAGTTTTGGAGCTAAGGTGTTAAGTGCTCATCAACATGCATACCCGCAAGTGAAAAGAGAACTATGAGGTATTGTTTCAACCATGAAAACCGAGAAAGAGTATTTGACTGGAGCATCAATGGTGGTTGAAATTGATTATCTACCGTTATTAAGGTTGATCATGAATTGTGTGACTCTCGATGTTATGATGGATCGTGTATATCAAGTCGTTGAATTTGGAGTTAAGACATATTGCAGAGAAGGATAATCTTATAGTAGATATGTTATCTCAAGCTCAGTACGACTGGGAGGATGAAATGATTGAAGATATTGACGAAGTGGATACAAAGTTCTATCCGGTTGCACACATAGGAAGGGAAGATGAGTTATTTGTTGAAGGGTTATGTGATGGTGAATTGCTTGACATTGGGAGATACCTTAGTACGTTAGTCAAGAAATCAGGTTGGACGGATGAGAGGTTTCGGAGAGTTCAAAGGAAGACCTACAACTTCATGTTGTAGGATGGATTTCTTTGAGGCGGCCAAAGCAGAAAGATGGATACCGTTACGAGTGATTTGCGACAAAGAAGATCAACAAAAGTTACTTAGAGCATTTCATGAGAGTCTTTGGGCTGGACATCGAGAGATTTAGATCACTTTTACGAGCGATGAAAGAGCGGTAATGGTGGAAAAATATGTATAAGGTTGTAGTATCTTTTGTGGAGTTTTGTTTGACATGTCAGATGTATTCAAACATCCGACATTGAGACGGATTACACCCAACTTACTCGTTAGCAATCCACTTCAAGTGGGTCATAGACTTGGTGATTATGTCGAGTGGGTTGTGACAGATGAGGTACTTGGTACATGCTCGAGAAGATTTTTTAAATGAGGTTGAGGGTATGACGCTTCAGACAAAGATAACTGAAAAGAATCCTACAGTGATGTCACAGTCTCTCAAACTAATGCGCACTTAATTAAGGCACAATCGTGCGACATGGAACTGCTAACGCTTGCGAGGGGGAGCTGCCTGTAATTCCTAAACCTCAGGGGAAGGCGTTTTATTTCTAAGGCATTGACCTTAAATCTGCGGCCGAAGGCCGCACCGTAGTGCTCCAAGCACCATAAGACCGCGGCCGCAGGCCGCAGCATCAAAACGAACATAGAGGGGATTGAATCCAAGACCTCACCGTCCTATTCTCGAACTCCCACCACCACGCTGCCACGAGGAGATGACAATATTCTGTCCCGCACGATAATAAAGGAGTCTCACTCGATCTCCACATCTCCTGTCCGGATTTGTCTCTTGTCTACCCGGATTCGCGCGTGTCGCAATTAAGCTGACACGAGGGACGCTGCATTTATTTGAGAAACTGTGACATCACTGTAGGGTTCACTGAAAGGGTATGTAAATTTCTCTTGGAAGATGTTGTTTTTCAATATGTATGTGTGAGAAAGATTATTACATATCCGAGAGAGCTAGATGCACATGAGTCTCGTGAATTCTTTGTGAGATGTAAGGTGAAATTGTCATTGATAACTGCTTACAACTCCAAGGGGAATGCAAAAAATGAACGCGGTCATCTGCCCATTGTGAAGACTTTTGTGAACATCTGCAACAAAAAACGCATGAGTGACCTTGAATCTTACTGTTTGCGTTATGGACATATTGAACAACACAAAGCTCGGTAATAGGTTACATGCCAATGGAGCTCATGACATGTCAAAAACCTATCATGCCGACTGAAGAGCACGTTTTAACATGGAGTGTGCTATCTTGAGTGGACAATCTGACGAAAGAAGAAGTTCTTGCTCTTCGGATTAGATAGTTAGAGAGGAGACTTGAGGATATCTAAGTTGTTTTAGATCAGCTTCGAGAAGCACGGTTGAAGAACAAAGTCAGATTTGATCAGTGACATCATCTAAGACCTAGAGAAATCAAGGAGGTGATTAGGTGTTAGTCTATGACAACAGTATAGACAACCAGCATAGTACACTATGGAAGTTATCCAAGCGATGGTTTGGTCCATATATGGTGAAGAAGGTTCAAGAAAATGCGACATACACCCTACAAGAGTTGGACAGAACGAGCTTGAAAGTACAGTGGTAGGTAAACGTTGTCGTATCATGGACCGGCTCTTATCTGAAAATCAGATTCTTATCATTATCGCTCCAAAGACACTCATGAGATTAAAAATGAGGCTTTTGGTACAACTTCGGATCTTCACTTTCATTGCATCAATGGATAGAGCTCGTTGTCACCTTTCCATAGGCACTTTGTCTATTTCATTTGGACGCATAGTGGAGAAGTTACGAGACTCGAAAGATGGGTAAAACAAGCTAGGCCTCAACTTACGAGCTTTTGGCACGACTTCGAATCTTCACTTTCATCGCATCAATGGGTAGAGCTCGTTGTCAGCTTTCCATAGACACTTTGTCTACTTCATTTGGACGCCTAGTGGAGAAGTTACGAGACTGAAAAGATGGATAAAACAAGCTAGGCCTCAGCTTACGAGCTTTTGGCACAACTTCGGATCTTCACTTTCATCGCATCGATGGGTAGAGCTCATTGTCAGCTTTCCATGGGCACTTCGTATATTTCATTTGGACGCCTAGTGGAGAAGTTACGAGACTCACAAGAAGAGAAAATCAAGCTAGGCCTTAGTTTACTTTTGTTGACTGGGTATTTGCAACTTCATGCGCTATACTAAGGACACAAGGAGCATGCTTCTTCATAATCTGGAAAAATTTGTACGTACAGCGACTGACGTAAGGGGGCAACTTAAGAGGTTAGCTTGTTTCTATGATTTGTTGGTGGACGGTTTGAGGATTTGGGAAATCCAATACATGCGCGCAAGGTGTCGTTGGGTTTAGATCTGTGCAGGCTACGCACTGGTTAAGACGATACGAGAAGAAACGGATCAAGGTGTGTGTACTGGGAGAAATTGAGACGCAGGAGGAGAGATCTGTGAAGGAGAGTTGGACCGTTCGGACTGTTCCGGAGTCCAAACTTGTTGTCTTTGGATCCATTGGGATCAGAACGTCGAGTTCTTCAGGAAATTGAAGATGATACAAAGTTTCATCGGACGGTTTGGGAGTTCTTAGTGAAATTGGCTCGCATGGAAGCGCTTATGTCAGCTTTTCATCGTCTACGACCTGGGATTGTTCTTTGCGATCGGTGGGGCAAGCTCTTCATTCTTGGTGCTTATGCGATCAGGGAGTCTTCATCTACGCATTGGAGAAGACCGTATGTGGATTGGATTGTTGGTTTGGGTGTGATAAGCCAATTTGAGCCGCAGGGAGTCGATTTACGTCAATTTTTTTACGTACTGCTACTGAATTTCTTGCGTGGTTTCGCAGAAGAAACTCCAAACGGCTTGTTTGGAGTTTCGTTGGGTTCAGTGTAACTAGATTTACCTACCAGAGAAGACAGATATCAGATCAGGCGATCCGTTTGAGCGGTGTGTGCAGTTTTAAGCCACAGGGAGGAGTTTCTGAAGGTTCGGTCACTTAGGATCGAAAACTGACGATATTTCGGCTGTCGTGAGTTGGATCTGAAATTTTCTTGGATCAACGGAGTCAGAGAAGAAGACCCTATCGACATCTGAAGACCATTTGGCAAAAGGAGAAAGTTCTAAGATAGGTCTTTTTTGGTTCCTTAACTACGGTTTTCGTCCTTTAGAGTTCGTTAGAGATCTAGTTGGCTATGTACTATAATGACCTATGTTACACATAGGAAGTTTGTCTATTAGTAAGGTGTTTAGTTATAGTTAAGTGTGGAGAATGTTTATTTGCTGCCCAAGTACTTTAAGGAGATATCAAGTTAGTCATGACTAGCTAACATTAGTTATGGTTAAACTTAGCTGTACTTTTGGACAGAAATCAGATATTTGCTAAAGAGTGAGCACTATTATCTTGTCATCTTGTCTAAAAAGTAGAAAGGAGGTGGAAAATATCTCTTATATCTTTTTTGACTTGATATTAGTGGTTGGATTAAAGTTGTGGACTTTGTAGGCATTAAAAACAAGAAGAGATTCCACATGTCTCCTTTTTAGTGGGTCCTAGTGTAGAGGGGGGTGGAAATTTGAGTTTCCTTGAGAATATTCCAAAATCCTTCTAGAAGTTGTTGACTTTGAAGAAATAAGCCCATGTGAAAAGATAAGAAGCCCATGTGATTAATGATTTTATTTTAAATAATATCTTAGTAAAATCCGGTAAAAATAGTTATGACTGAGTTACCAAAGGATACCAAAGTAAAAACCTAGAATGTATAAATAGAGGAGTAGAGAAGAGCTCCTCATCCTTGTTTCAACATCGTCGTAATGATAACTTGAGTAATATAGAGAGTGTGTGATATCTTAGCATGTGAGAACTTGAGAGACGTCGTTAGAATGGAAGATTTTAGTTGATGAGTTTATGGAGAATTTTAGTTGATGAGTTTATGGGTGTATGAATGAGTGAACTTAGCATTTTTCTCTTCAAGTTCATGGTGTGTTTTCATCAAAGCCATCAGAGATGACCCCTGAGTGAGAGACAAGGCCGACATGTTGTAGATTCATGGATGACAATCGTGGAGGTTGAGAGATCGGGGGGGGGGGGGGGGGGGGAGGTAGTTGATGGACAGGACCGCGGAGGATTTACAGTACAGCTTGTGGTAGCTAGCTTTAGCTAAAGGTTTGTACGTTGTCGAGTTGAGAGTTTTCCTGAGAAGGGCGGAACCTTCTGGCTGTGATATGACCTTGAAGGCTATGTTCGGTCTACTCAGGGAAGCGTTGGGGTTCAAGCTGTGGTTGCTTACTATACAGAGGTAGGGTTCAGGTCATAAAGGGCACTATAGACATTCACTCAGGTCGAACGGACCCTCCAGTATGTTCAAGAAGTGAAGATCATATCAGATTAGCAGTAATAAGGTCAGATAGCGAACTTTAACGGTCCAGAATCAGAAACTTACGATGGTTCAGACTTCAGAACTCTTCCTACATGTAAATGAGGCCCTACTGACCATACACACGAAGTTTCAGCTTTAGATCAGATCAGAGTGTCGAGATATGGGTAGAAACGTTCTGAGCAGAGAAATTACGGCAATTTCTGGTACCCAGACAACTATTTCGACCTAGAACAGAAAATTGGCTCGATTACTTTCGAAGATTCTTACAGGATTTGCAGTAAACAGCTTGCTGAACACTCTTGTGAAGTTGGGCCTCCTGATTGTACACAGAACTCCAGATCTCGCTCTCTGAAGTTGGTGCTCTAGATTGAGAGCTTTTCGGACCCCCTCTGCTTCAGCGGTCGCCCTGAATTACTCACAATTTCAATTGACATGAAAATTTGGGGACAGTCGTAGCCCTGCTGCCAATGAACGCGACCCCGAAGGTTTGAAGCGATTTTCTCAAATCTACTGCGATTGACACCGAAAACCCCAAAATCAACAGAAGTGCTGCAATTCTGGCACAAATCGAACTTCAATCAGCCATAACTCCTTCTTTATTGCTCCAAATCGATCAAAAATTTCACTGACAGTGCTTGGCACGACGAACCCTATCTCCCTGTGCTCTCAGATTTCGAAGATTTTTTTTTTTCCAAATGCTCGAACTCCTCTTAAGACCCCTACTACTAAGTTTAGCAGTACATAAAGACAAAATCGGACCAATGGGAGTTCATAGCTTCACTCCCTTGTCCTTTTGTGTCCCAAACCACGTGGTGACTTGAATTTGCTTATAGGCTACCACGTCAAGCCCCTAAAGTGCCAGCATAGATCCTAAACTACATGCGAAGACATGTAAAACGACACGTAATCCCGAAAGATAACCTAACCTCGCTGGGAAGAATGCATGGGCGACACGTAATTACAACCCATGAGCTTACCTCTATCAACATGGTAATCAACCTACTAAGACTCAAAAAATATATATCATCCTCCAGTGTCGACTTCTCTGAGGTCCTAACTTCGCTCAGAAATACTAACGCTTGACAGAGAGGTGAATTATTTACACTGTAAAATGATTCACATCACGACAACGTGGACGTTGTTTGGACTTGGGTTTGAATCGTGTGATGCGGGTACAGCTCATTTTGTTAGCAAAGGGATGTTTCTCTTGCTTTGAGCTATGCTTCGGTGGTTTTGGGTCTGGATTGAGATTCAGGGGTTCGTTTTAGGGTTTTTGAAGTAGATTACAGACCGCTCTGAACTGTTTCTCAGTTTTCTTGTTCTTAGGGTGAGAGAACCGATAGTGTATATACATTGAGAGTTGGTATATATTACGACGTTCGTTTTTGTGCTTGTTTCTCTCTTTCTTGTCTCTGTTCAGCATAGTACATCTCCACAGCCAAGAACCTCACGTTTTCCTGGACATCCTTCACGCAAAAACCGATTTGACAACGTGTCAAGATTTTCAAAAAGAGAGATGAGAAGGTCGATCTAGCAAATATCTTGACAGAGTTGTAATTCGAGTATGAGGATGACGCAGTAGAGTTTGAAGATGAAGTCGATAAGCATGGATCTAGAGAAAATCATGGTAAGGTTGCAACCTCAACCTTGTATCTGCTCGGAAGGGTGTCTTTGAATTTGCTTAAACTGAAGTGTTTAGTGAGATGTCCTTGAGAATTCATGCACTACTAAACGTCCCAAGAGATCTCACAATTGGTTGCTTCTGAAAATAATCTCCAGAATAAAAGCATGCGCACTGAAATACATGAAAGAAAATCAGTCTTAGTGATAATGCAAGGAAGATGGATAATATGCATGATACAAACTTCTGGGGAACTTTTGCCTACTTGTTGTTATGTGAAAAAGAATTGTTAAGTAAATTGATTAAAATTTTAAAGTTATTTTTAAATATTAAGCATTAAAACACCTGGAGATGTGAAAAGATCATTGCATAATCCAATAAGAGAAACATAGACTCACGCGTTTCAAAGAGTACAAGTGCGATTATTTAGTGATGAGAAAATTTATATAATAAATAAATAATTTATTATTATACCTCTTAGAATATAAAAATTAAATGAAAAATTTACCTCCTCCATCAGGAGATGAAAGAGGTGATATTCACGGGTGCCGCACTTTAATATAGTTAGCACCTAGGCTGGTTAAATTGCCGGACAGTGTTCGATACGAGAAAAGACAATACAGTGATCTTTTCAGAACAACAATGAGCTTGGCAAGCATCCCAGCCGGTAAAGGCAAGAAAGGCAAGAAAGAATAACTATCCGGTGAGCATGTTGACGGGATTTTTTCATTTTTCTGGAAACTTTACCAGAAGAAGAGGAGAAGATAACATGCACGCAAAAGAAAGATTATGACATGTACAGCATGCAACCAAACATGACGACTGTTACGATATCACGCAACCAAAATTCTGTCGTTGAATCCGAATCATTATCATATGATATATAGCTTAAAGCAATCATCATGAAAAGAGATATTAGTAATATAAATCCCCAACTTCTTTTGACATTCTCTTGCTCCGGTTGTCTCTCCACAACTGAATTGTCATGAACGGTCGTTAGTAGTCCGTGGCCGGATTTGTCTTTTGTTAGGTCTCGTGGTGACTAGGTGACAAGTGTAGGTGTCTTCTTTGGACTGTTAGGAGGTTAAAGTTTTAGTTTGTATTTATTTATATAAAAATAAAGAATTGTTTTATTACACTTGGTAGAGGGGTAGAAAACAATATACATAATTTTTGAATCAGAGTCTCGAAAGCACATAGAAGCATGAAGATATGAACGAGTTGAAAATCTGACTCGTGTCTGAGTTAATAGATTTTGCTACCCTGAGGCTAGAGAGGAACACATATCTATCGAGGGGTAAGCATCACAACAATACAAGGTGTGCAGATGATTGAATAATTTATTTGATGAGAAATTTGTATTAGAATTCCATGAACCCGGCTGAACAAAGTAAGATAACATACCCAACCTTCAAGTACAAAAACAGAACACCAAAACCCCTCTGGAAAGAAGACAAAAGTCGAACCGTGATCTGTAAGGTGAGAACCGCCATTGATACCCATTGAGCTAATGCTCGGAGGTTCCATCTGCCTCTTGACTGCGGTTAAAGAAAAAAAAAACAATTGATTAAATATCTTACTGTAACTCGTAAACAACAACATAGTAGCATATGGATACAGCTAAAGTTTGTCAATGATAGTTACTTTTGGCTATATGGATCTAGCTAAAGTTTTCAATGATATTCTGCATATTCTTATTTTATTTACTTTTGGGTAAATAAATATGCAACCAAAGTGCACATATGTCGCAAAAAAAATATACAGACAAGCGTGGAGAGCAAAAAGTATATCCGAGAGAGTAATTAGCCCACAAAGAAAAGGTTAATATGCATGCTCGATGAACTCTGGGAACTTTTGCTCGTTTATTGTTATCAAGAAAATATATAAATATTAAATGAAAAATAAAAAATATATACTAAGTAGATGTAAAAAATTAAAAAATTTATAAACATTATTAGTTAGTCCATGCCTGGAAACACGGGGAGAACAGAAGAAAACCCATAAGCGTTGAATCGGCTCTCTCGCTTCAGAAGGTACAAGAC
This sequence comes from Asterella californica, assembly GCA_036924285.1. Lineage (NCBI taxonomy): Eukaryota > Viridiplantae > Streptophyta > Marchantiopsida > Marchantiales > Aytoniaceae > Asterella > Asterella californica. The sequence goes on from JAYKYS010000013.1 coordinate 5,895,144, forward strand.
CAGGGAGCTGTACTCATGTATATATTACTTTACTGAGGCATTTAATTTAATACTTAACCCTTCTTGCTGAAAGAATTAGGTATTAAATTAAACGATTATGCATTTCCCTCTCTTCCGAACTCGGAAGAGGGTGAATATGCATGAATGTTTACTAACCCATGCATGAATGCATGGGTTACTAAGTGAGAATCAGTTGGTTTTTCAAGACTAAGTGAAATCATTCCCATGAGTTGTTAATGATTTTTTCATTAGTGTTAAAATATAAATAGTAAATTATTTTTATGAGATAAACATATTTCATATAAAAATAAATATTAAGTATTACATACATGTCAGAATTAATAGAATGAACCTGTAAATAATGCGCTTCAAAGCATGCTCAGAGGGTGAATATGCAAGGATAGTCAAGTTTGGCTACAATCAGCACTCTACACGTCAGGAACTGACTTCCATCTCATAACGCAACATGCACAGTTCCGAGTATACGTAGTTAATTACATTAACATCACATTAACATTACACATCCTCCATTAACATTAATCCATACACATCCTCCATTAACATTAATTACATTAACATTTCACATCCTCCATCTTTGAGAAGAAGCAAATATTCAAAGGTTTAATTTATTATCTAACTCTTTAAGAAAGGTTAGGTAATAATAAATAAATCTTTGATTAATTTTTTCTTATCTCACTTGTAGTCTTTGAAGCAGGTGAGTTTACGCTTCTTTTTGGGTTATATCGGGTTCTTTTTGCATCTCAGGTTCCACCTAACATTAATATTTAGAAATACCTTTGAGTTTTCTTGTCACTTAGTATAAATTTTCCGTTCAACACTTATTTCTATTTTGATAGCAGCAAGCGGTCAAAAGTTCCCCAGAGTTAATGTTGCATGCATATCATTCGTTCGTTAAGTGAATGATTTTCAAGCGCTGGAGCTACTTCCTAAAATTTTGAATAAAAGCAATTGGATAAAAGCAAGGGAACCTAAAACCAAAGTTGTTACAGTCAAATGGATAAGTGCAAACCTCCTTTAGTTACAAGTGTGATTTAAAAATCTGTAGTAGAGAGTGACTCGAGCTCCGGATGACAATAATATCCTCCCCCACGGCATTGTACAGCGAACATGAAAGCGGCATAACCGTTACGTTTTTTGCTCTCGCTCGTTGGCTACCGCCGATTTAGCAGTAGGGGCATGCCTTAATTTCTTTTTCTTTCATCGCATAGTACAGCAACGTGACGATCTTTGCTCCGTCTTGCTTCTTCACTGTCCGCTAAAGTTGGCCATCGTGAATTTACCAGTAGGGGAAAGCGTCACCCTCTACTACAGCGAAGTTCACTGTTCATGTTATGATCTTTGTCTCCAGTCTGTTTTCTCACTGTCTGCGAAACAGTCCGTCTGTCTTTCTTTACCTCGCCCTTATTCATTTTTCTGTTGCTCGACTCGAACCGAAGAGTCCGTCGCGGACCTGTCTTTTGACCTCCTTCTCATTCATTGCTTGCCTTCACGTCATTTCTTTCGTCCAAGTGATCATAGTCTCGTCACGTAGATCGCTGCATCCAATAAAGACTCTCGAGAAAGCGACGGATTCTTTATGTCATCGACTGAACAGTCTCGGAGAAAGCAACATTTTGTTTATGTTTTTCTTGCTGCGATCGAAGCAAACTATTCATATTCTTCAACGGGCCTTGTAGTTCAATAAATATCGAAGTAGAAATCCATTAGATACAACTCTCAGAATGTCTATGATCAGGTCAGGTAAATATACTCCATCTTGCCAATGGCTCATGACGTGTGGAATTCAAAAAACGTGTTGTCGTGTCGTGGACCGTCTTCTATCTGAAAATCTATTCCGATGTTTATCATTATCACTCCAAAGGCGCTCATGGGGCTAAAAATAATATTTGTACAACTTTTGATCTTGACTTTCATTGCATCAACTGTCAACTTTCTCTAGGCACTTTCTCTACTTCAGTTGAACGCCTAGTGGAGAAGTTACGAGACTCCAAAGATGGGTAAAACAAGCTAGGCTTCAGCTTAGGGACTTTTGGTACGATTTCAGATCTTCATTTTCATTACATCGATGGGTCGAGCTCGTTGTCTGCTTTCCATGGGCACTTCGTCTACTTCATTTGGACGCCTAATGAAGAAGTTACAAGACTTGAAATAAGAGAAAATCAAGCCTTGATTTTCTCTTATTTCAAGTCTTATTTCTTATTTCTTATTTCTTATTTCTTGCTGACTGGGTATTTGCGGCTCTAGGCGCTATACTAAGAACGCAAGGGGTCTGCTTCCTCATTATCTGAGAATTCTTGTACGTACAACGTCTGACGTAAGGGTGCAGCTTAAGGGGTTAGCTTGTCTTACGATCTGTCAGCAGACGGTTCGAGAGATTAGGAGGTCCAATGCAAACGTGCAAGACGTCGTTGGGTTCAGATCTGTGCAGCTACACGTTAGTTAAGATGGTCCGTGAAGAGACTGTAAATCCTCCGTGGTCCTATCGCTCAACTACCCCCCCAATCTCTCAATCTCCACGATCGTCATCGATGAATCTGCAACATGTCGGGCTTGTCTCTCACTCAGGGGTCACCTTTCTCCATAAACTCATCAACTAAAATCCTTCATTCTAACGACGTTTCTCAAATTCTCACATCTAAAATATCATACACTCTCTATATTACTCAAGTTGTCATTACGACGATGTGAAAACAAGGATGAGGAGCTCTTCTCTACTCCTCTATTTATACATTCTAGGTTTTTACTTTGGTACCCTCCGATAACTCAGCTCTAACTATTTTTACCGGGTTTTACTAAGATATTACTTAAGATAAAAGCATTAATCACATGGGCTTCTTATCTTTTCACATGGACTTATTCCTTCAAAGTCAACAACTTCTAGAAGGATTTCGGAATATTCTCAAAGAATCTCAAATTTCCACCCCCTCTACACTAAGACCCACTAAAAAAAAGACATGTGGAATCTCTTCTTGTTTTTAATGCCTACAAAGTCCACAACTTTAATCCCACCACTAATATCAAGTCAAAAAGGAGATAAGAAATACTTTCCACCTCCTTTCTATCTTTTAACAAGATGACAAGATAGTAGTGCTCACTCTTTTGAAAATATCTGAATTCTGCCAAAAGTACAGCTAAGTTTAATCATAACTAACTTGATACCTCCTTAAAGTACTTGGGCAGCAAATAAACATTCTCAACACTTAGTTATAACTAAATACCTCATAATAGATAAACTTCCTATGTGTAACATAGGTCGTTACATTTTACCCCCAGACTAAATTTTCGCTCCGTCCTCGGAGTGAAGAGAGAACTTTCGTCGATAAAATAACTTCAACTTGTCATGGTTTATCCGATCGAACCTCCTTCCTCCTAGCTCCTGAAGGTCATATGTGAAGTTGCTCCACATCTTATCTACAACAAAAAGACCAAAATATCTAGGAAGAAACTTCTTCCTAGCCCTCTTGAATAGCATCATATAACATTACCCAATCTCCGACTTGAAAAGATTTTATCTTCCTCTTGCTCAAACGTTTGTCGTAATTCTTCTTTTGGTATGCTTGAGATCGTTCCATCCGGATCATTGCTACCATTCGGTTCTCTTCCAACTCCATGAGTTGCTCCCTTCTTGATCTGATCACGTCTTCTCCCCTCGACCTCTTCAACTTTCGTTGAATAGTTTGAAAAGTATCCAATTCGAATTGGATCGGCAACTTGGACTCCACTCCATAAACTAGTCGAAATGAGGAGTACCCAGTAGAAATCTTTCTTGTTGTTTGATACTCTCATAAGATGACATGTAGTCTCTTATCTCAAGTATGTTTCGTTGTCTCAACACCAGCATCTTTGACGAGCATCATACAAGTGTAAGATTGATCTTCTCTGCAAGACCATTAGCATTGGTTTGTATGACGTCGTTACTCGTGGTTTGATAGAAAAGTGTTGTAGCATAGCAGTAGTCATGCTCCCTACAAACTCTCCTCCTCTATTTGAGACCAACTCTAACGGACATCCAAATCTTGTGATGATCCTCTCCCATAAGAATCTACCGACTTCCGTTTCATTAGTCTCCCTCAAAGATCTAACCTCTACCCACTTGGTACAATAATCAGTAGCGACTACAATGTATCTATTGCCTCAAGATGTTTTATTAAGAGGACCTACAAAGTCAATACCCCACTTTTAAAACGATCCTAACACAGGAATTGATCTTAACGGAGGTGTTCTAGTAGACTTAAGAGCAAATGCTTGACATACGTCACAAGTTTTGCAATAGTCTAAACACTCTTTGAAAATCCCTCTCTAGTGATAACTCGCATCCAAAATCTTGAAGGCTGTTATTTTATCGGCAAAGTGACCTCCGCAAACAGTTCCGTCGTGAAACTCATGCATTAGCTTGAACGCTTCCTTCTGACCAACTGCTCTCCTTAGTAATCCATCTGCTCCTTGATGAAATAAAATTCCTTCCACCATGGTGTAAGGCTTGCATCTCTTGATCAACGCATTACGTTCTCGGGTATGCATAGTCTAGAAAAGACCTATATGCAAGGAAACTCTAGATTTTCTTGTACTCGTTCGGTACCTCTTCAATGCTTGTCATGGTCATCACTTGCTCGTCTAGAAATGAATCATCAAACGGTTTTTCTCCCTTATCATCATAAGCCCTCGACAAGAGATCTACATTTGCATGTTTTTTTCCTGGTCTATCTTCAATCACGTAATCGTATTCTGTTAGAAAGATCTTCCAACGAGTAATACGACCTTCCGCATTAGGCTTATTAAAGATATACTTTAAGCTTTGTGATCTGTGACTATGGAAAATTTTCCTCCTAGCAAGTAGTGTCGAAACTTCTTCAATCCAACACCGCTTATCCTTCTTGCTCAGTCACAGAGTCATTCTTCTCCGCTGGAACCATCTGCCTACTAGCATAAGCTATAGGATGATCATGTCCATCTCCATCTAATTGACTTAATGTACATCCGATTGTTACATTGGAGGCATCCGTATACAGAATAAATGCTTTACTCCACTCAGGTTTAGCAAATATAGGAGCTGTCACCAAAGTCTTTTTCAACTTCTCAAATGCTTCCTTTGCCTTCTGATCATGCACTATCAAGTCAAAATCAACTCCCTTCTTCATGTACATCGTCAAAGCTATTGCTTTGTTCGAGAAGGACAAGCCAAACCTACGATAATATCCAACCATTCCAAGAAACTGCCCCAACTTTGTCAAGTTGATCAGAAATGAAAGATCCACAATCTTCTTCACCTTCTCAAGATTTAGAGAAGCGTTGGCTTGCTCCAACTGCTGTAAAACTTTGATCACATGATCAAAGTGATCCTCCTTTCGTCCGTACACGCAAAAATGTCAATAAAATCACGGACAAACTTTTCTATGAATGGTTCAAACACCTTGTTCATGAACCTTTGAAACGTGGCCGGAGCATTACACAGTCCGAATGGCATCACTCGAAATGCAAATGTTCCCCAAGGAGTAGTGAAAGTAGTCAATTGCTGGTACTCCTGTGCTATCTTGATTTGGTTATACCCACTATAACCATCACCAAAGCTGTACCACTCATGACCAGCAACTTCTTCCAAAATCTCATCTATGAATGGTAGAGGATAGTAATCCTTCTTGGTAACTGCATTCAACTTCTTATAGTCTATGCACACTCGCAGCTTACCATTCTTTTTCTTGACAATCACAATGGGTGAAACCCATTCTGAGTTCTCCACCTCGTAGATGAAACTTGCCTCCTTCAACTTGTCTATCTCCTCCTTGATCATCATTGCCGTTGTAGGATTGACTCTTCTCTGCTTCTGTCGAACTGGTCTTGCGTTCTCCTCCAATTCGATTCGATGAGTCTCTAGAGTTACCTCCTTCAAATCCTTGTAGTTGAAAGAAAACACATGGATATATTTTCGAAATATATCTAGGAATATACTTTTCTCCTCTTGAGTGACACTAATATCAAACTTCAGGGTAGAGAGTCTTCTCACAATCTCTATCTCACTCAACTCTTCTTTGTCAAGATCTTTCTCCACTATTGGTCGAGGCAACAAGTCAATAGCACTAAGCTGATGTAATGATTCATCTCGACCAAATCCTTCGTCCTCAGACGAGGATTCTTGATCGTAAGAATCTCTGGTATCTACTTTTGAGACATTCTGATCATCCTTCGTATCAGATTCTCAATAGTCACTAGTGGGTCTATCAGAGTCAAAGTCACAACTCCAACACCCGAGAGAGGTACTATCACTCTATGATCTCTAGACTCACCTATCTGTGGTGCGCACAGCTCTCAACCAAGGTCTATCTAGGAGCACATCATAACTAGAGTCCTTTAACACTTGAAAAGACATCAATGTTTGAACTTCCATCACAGACACAACCACCTTCTCTAACACACCAAGAGGTCTTACCCTTTGCTTGTTAGTCATTCCCACGACAATGCTAGCCGGGCGAGTTGGTTCCATCCCCAACTTGTTCATCAACCTCTCCGATATGGCATTTACAGCTGACCTTTCATCCACCAATACGTTAGAGACGTAGAGACCATTCAATCGGACTTCAATCTTTGAAGCCCTAGTGCATACTCTGAAGCATGCACATCCACCACACCAACTCCCATAGATTTTGATGTCTTACTCTTGGGTTTCTTCTTCTTGCTTCTCTTAGAACTCAGTCCTCCTCTAAGTTCTCTTCGTAAACTAAGGTTGAGTGGAATTAGTTGCCCAACCGTGATGTTGACTTTTTGAGCACCCACATCTTCAACCACATCATATCCCGCTTGAGAAGATGAAATGGTGAAATCCGCCATCTCCAACTTCCTTCTTGGCTCCTTTGGTGCACTCGAAACAGTACTCGAGCGAGTACTTCTACTTGGTGATTCCTCCATGAAAATTGGTTCATCAGAAAATCGAGTTCGTTTTCTTTCTTGAGCTAAAAGCTCCACCGGTGCATGAGATGAGTTCGAGCTCTCTCCCTTCTCATAGATGAGATCTCGCACTACATTGATAGTAGTCACTCTTTTATCTCGTGCTTGTGATGGATTTTCTCCATCAACATTCATTCTGACAACTTCAGCACCCCTTGTTCCGTTGTTAGGGCAGTTTCGTTGAAAATAAGAACCTCCACAAGTCCAGCATGTGATTCTTCCAAAGTTACCTTGGTTGCCTCCAAAGTTACCTTGATTTCCTCGGTTGGGATTGCCGTCGTAACCTCTTTGACCTCCTCCTCCATCTTTGTTCCTCCATTCTCGTAACAACACCACGTTTATCTTGAGATCCGCAAGAATATCGGTGATGCTCTTCAACTCAGCATGGAAATCAGAGGTGACAGTAGACATCGCTGTAGAGACAAATGATCTTGACACCACCGTCGGAGTAGGAGCTGACGTTGAAGCGATCATCAGTTGTCGAAGTCGATACCAGAGCGGCATGATGAGGTTGGATGATATCCCTTTCATCCAAACTCTCTTCTATATTTGTCGCGATCTTGATGACCTCCGTTGTGGTTGCTGCCTTCTCGTACCTCACTTGGGTTCGAATTGAAGGTCTCAATCCTCCCACTAAATTCTGGGTCAGTACTGCTTCAATCCTCGTCATCGTTAGCTCCACGTTGTCTCCACTCTTTCGTAGAATCGTCTGAAATCGTTGCTCCAACTTATCCACCCTTTCGACATACTGCCAAACTTTCTCTTCGTCCCGTTGCTTCAAATGAGTAAGCTCCACCATGAACTTCTCATAACTCTCTTCTGGAAGAAACTCTTCGATGAGTGTGTTACTCAACGTCTCCCATGTGTCCTCAACTGCATCAGGTGTCTTGTTCTTCACTCGGTCTTCATACCATGTAAGAGAAAAATCTTCTAATAACTCTGGCAGTAATAACACCTATTCTTCCTTCCTACTCTTTCTACTCTTCTAATCGTCGTACAATAACTACTCGTTAAAAGAGTATGAACATCATCAATTTCATTCGCGATAATCTATCATAGGTAAAATAAAAGAAAATGGTTGTAACAACACCTCTTGTGCCATCTCTTCTCCCAAGGTAATCACGAGCCCGAGTCGCATCACCGCCTTCTTCATCACTCGAATGACGATCTTCATCACAACTCAGCCGAGTCCTCTTTTGAAGTCGACAACTTCTCTGTCTCAACTCTTTGGGTCTCGTCCAACTTCTCGACTACTGACGTAAGTAAGGCGGCCACATCTACGCACTTGTGTCTTCTTGATAGATCACCCACTCCACAACTTGGACAAGGATCCTCTCCTAGAAGATGAATCGCCGATGGTGACGATGGACCCTCTAAGACTTAAATCAGTAAGCTCTCGCTTCCCTTTGGCTCTCTCGGTTCTAATTCTAGTTGGACAATTCACTACTTTATGTCCCAACTCTCTACAGAAATAACACCACAAGTCGGTTTCTACTCTTCTCCTCAGAGATTCTACTTGACATTTTGTACTAGTGTTCTCAAACTCAACGATAATCTCTCTCGAGCTCTCTCCGACACTTACTATGAAATCTAAACCTTGAGGAAGGTTTCTAAGTCTAATTTTTCAATCTTTTGTACTTCCACTCATGTTGCGTCTTCTCAACCATTAAATGGATAAAATATCTTTGAGGAAAATAATTCTACATCACTTTCTTAACTCTTTCGAGCTTTATACTAAAAATTGTATATTATACATGCTATACACGAAATAAAATCCAATTTAAAATTAAGAGTCTAAGATAATATCATCATGACCATCGTCTGTACTAATCTTAGCAGACATCTTAAAGTCACTCTTGTAAGGATCACACTTTACTTCGCCAGGAGCATTTGTGACCTCCACAGTGAATGATGCTTTCAACTCAATCTTCTTCATATTTGCGCCAATGCTCGCAGAAGCTTCTTGTTATACAGCAAAAAGTGCACCCCAACTGCAATAGATGCGTGTTCGCAACTCCTCTATACTTCACTTTGGCTTCTTCGTCTTCGTTCGAACTCTCAAACGTCTCTTCTTCCACCTCGGTACTCGAACTTGATTCCTCATGAAGTATCTGCAAGACCTCCTTGTATGTCGAAACGTATATCTCTTAGTCGATAAGAGATCTCTCTAAGATTTTTGTGGTCTCCAGTAGCTCAACCTCCAAGCTACTAACTCATGAAGTTTCAACAGAAATTTCCCTAATCATAAGAGATGGTGCTGATTGTACAAATTTTCAAAGAACTGAAATTTGTATATTTTCACTTCCCTCATGGTTGTCAATCCCCTCCACTTTGAAAAATTCTATCTCCCTCTCCAGACATCATCTTCTCATGATTCTTTTTTCCTCTAATAGCTTATCAGCCAAACTGAAATACTGGAAATTTTCACAGGAAAAATATTTTCCACAGAAAATCTGACAATGACTGTAAAAATTTTCCAGAAAGCAGAATTCCTCAACTCTCACGAATAAACCCCTTCAACTTTGAAAATTCATAGCTCCCTCTCTAGACCACCTTTTCCCATGATTTCTTTTGTCCTAGATAGCTTATCAGCCAATATAGAATACTGGAAAGTGTCACAAGAAAATAAAAAACATAGAAAATTTGACAGCGACTATATAATTTTCCAGAGAGCTGAATTCTTAAACTCTGAAATTTTTCTCCTCTAATAACTTCTCTCTCTTCCTTTCTCTACAACTCTTGTTTCATTCCCTTTCAACTCTCCTCAAACACTTTCTAAGTGAACAAGATGTAAATAATGACCTCAAATGAATCATAGATCACTACGGGATACACGAAAGGTTCTAGCGATGCTAACATCGCTTTAGCTCTCTCCTCTCTTAACGTTCTCTCCATGTGCTCTCTCATGATTTCTTTTTGTCGAATATAGAATTGAACTCTAAACATCTTTCAACGATCTCTTCAAGTGAGATCCGGCAACGGAACCAAAAATGTAAACCCTCCGCGGTCCTATCGATCAACTACCCCTCAATCTCTCAACCTCCACGATCGTCATCCATGAATCTACAACATGTCGGACCTGTCTCTCACTCACGAGTCACCTCTGATGGCTTTGATGGAAGCACATCATGAACTTGAAGAGAAAAATGCTAAGCTCACTCATTCAAACACCCATAAACTCATCAACTAAAATCCTCCATTCTAACGACGTCTCTCAAGTTTTCACATGCTAAAATATCACATCTGTATTACTCAAGTTGTCATTACGACAATGTGAAAACAAGGATGAGGAGCTCTTCTCTACTCCTCTATTTATACATTCAAGGTTTTTATTTTGATACCTCCGATAACTCAGCCATAATTATTTTTATCGGGTTTTATTAAGATATTACTTAACATAAAAGCATTAATCACATGAGATTCTTATCTTTTCACATGGACTTATTCCTTCAAATTCAACAACTTCTAGAAGGATTCTGGAATATTCTCAAGGAATCTCAAATTTCCATCCCCTCTCTACACTAGGACCCACTAAAAAAAAGACATGTGGAATCTCTTCTTGTTTTTAATGCCTACAAAGTCCACAACTTTAATCCCACCACTAATATCAAGTCAAAAAGGAGATAAGGGATACTTTTAACCTCCTTCTACTTTTTAGACAAGATGACAAGATAGTAGTGCTCACTTTTTAAGAAATATCTGAATTCTGCCAAAAATATAGCTAAGTTTAATCATAATTAACTTTAGATAGTCATGACTAACTTGATACCTCCTTAAAGTACTTGGGCAGCAAATAAACATTCTCAACACTTAGTTATAACTAAATACCTCATAATAGACAAACTTCCTATGTGTGACATAGGTCGTTACAAGACGGATTGGGGAGTGTGTTCTGGGAGAAATTGAGACGTAGGGGAGAGATTTGGAGTGCAAGGAAAAACTTGTAAAGACATTCAGCAGAACCATAACAATGGGAGCTTGAACCTTGGGCCATTTAACTTCCAAGCGAAACCAACGAGGATGAAGAAGAAAAGAATATGTGAGCGTAAAGAGTCGAGGTTGAGGAAGTTCAAAAGAGAGCTGACAAAACTGAAGGCTACGGCTGAACCCGAAGAAATGAGGTTCAAGATCAAATCAAAGCTGAAGATCAATAAAAGTAGAAAAATGTTGGGAAGGAAGGACGAGACCGAGAGCTATATTGGAGCGTTGGTGAAAGATCTCGTCGCGGGAGTAAAAGAAATCAAGTTATAACAATGACAGACTATAGAAGTTGATAAATATTACATAGTAAATAGAAGTTATTGTGAAAGTGCAAATAATGCTTGATTTGTAAATTCATTGTTAACTTTTTATCAAAAAACTCATAAATATATTATAAAATTATAAATACATATTTATAACTTTGCACCCTTTGATCATTGTCATCAAGAGGATGTTTGTGAAGCCGCGGAACACTATGAAACTCTATAGAACGACTGTAAATTAATGATGACAATTTAATATGATCTTCAAAGATCATAGCGTAATGATGTGTTGTCTTGTGTAGAGATCCATGTTTTCCAATGAATTGTATCATCATCATATCAATGACCTCGCGTAAGATTTATGCGTGCAATGTGGAGGGAAGTGTTTGCCTAAGATGTCCTTCACTCTATCTCTGTTTGTTATATTCTCATTCCACCATAGGAGTCATATTCGTGAAATAATCACCACAAAATTTCTGAATTATCAAACCAAGTGCATAGATATCTGTTGCTTCAATGTGCGATGTGATGATTAGTGCTTCATCGTGACCTCCATACTCAAATATTCCACTCGTTCATTGGATATCGAACTCTTTCAGGCTTCCGGGCTTTATCTTGACGTTGTTTCACTCCACGGTATCCAATGCTCACCATCTTCTTTTTTTGCGCGTTTATATTTGGCAAAGATCTCAATTCAAAATAATTTTCTGTGGAGATCTCCATGGTTGTGAAACACTATTTATCATATAGTCCGTTTGACCGATCAACCATATTCTTCAGATAAATATTAGATTTTTTGAGAGTTACATCTATCGATGTCTTTTGGTCCACAATAGACTTCTATCTACAATTTTTTCATAATCCAACAGGTTTCATCCACTAAGAAATCTGATCGTATAAAACAACCAATATTCCATGCTACAGTCAAAATCGGCGGAAGACCAGATTGTTCATCTGCACCTAATCTTTCGTTCAAACGTTTGGTTTTGAAAATCATGATTTAAAATAATAATTTCTCTATGAATGGTCTCCATCTGTGAAATATATTTGCAATAATCATACTTCAGTATTCTCCACGAAACACAGTTCTCACTCTATCCTATTTACAGAAAAGTAAAACTCATCAACTATAAGTTTAACCAAATCTGCTTCGTGAAATAAATACCTTTAATTTCATATCCATGTGTAAAAATCTATTTCTGAATCTCTCCTCTTCATTTCATCAAACAAGTTCGTAACAAACTGTACTTTGATTCATTATGAACTGAATTAAATGAATCTTATTACTATACTATGTGCGATGTATTTTCTTAATAAACTTTTAAATAAAAGAATATAAATTTTTTGTTATAACTAAATTAGTATTAGCAATATTATGAGTACTGATATTAATATGAGAATAAACATTTTATTATTAATACAATAATAGTTTTGTTATTGTAATAAGTATATTAGGGTTAGCAATATTATGAGTACTTATATTAATATTAGAATCTATATTTTATTTATTAATAAAATATCACATATAAGAGACAACTTTCAAATAGACGTCATTTCTTGAATAAGTCGAGTTCAACTCAAAAAATTTGATCTAAACACCATACTACTTGTAAGATATTTTGATAACTTGTTGTAGTGTATCACACTAAAAGAGATGAATTTACAAAAGAAAAAATATCTCAATTTTTTATATTATAAAGCATCTCTAAAATAAAAAACATTTTTGCAAAAATTTGAAAAAAAAATAGATAAAAAAGGAGCCAATAATATTCAATGGCTTAAATTAATTGTTGTATTTTCAGAAATATATTATTAAATTTTATTATTTTATATATATTTTAAATTATAAAGAATTAAACGTTTCAAAAATGCTAATATCTGTTATATGATACGTAATCTTGGGAGTGTCATTCAGTGTGGACTTTGAATATAATTTATTAATCTTTTTGTTCTTAACTATCAATTTTTAGCTTTTTAACTACAAACTGAAATTTTTTTATTTTATTAATTCAATTTTTAAAATAATATAATTTTTTAAAAATTATATTTTCTATTTTTTTAAAATCAGTTATATATATATATATATATGAGATCTGTTATCATGCCTTTGGATATATTTTTAATAAAATTTTAAGTACAAAATATATATTAATATATTATTTTATTACTGATTATAACTGTACTAGTATTAACAGTATTATGAATACTGATATTAGTCTTAATATATTATTTATTTATTAATACAATATCAAATATAAGAGAAAACTATCAACTTGACATTTCTTGAATACCGATTTCAACGCAAAATATAAGTGTTAGATATTTTGAAAACTTGTTGCAATGTATGACACTAAAAAAGATGAATTCATAATAGAAACGTATATCTCAATTTTTTGAAATTATTATATTTATGAAAAATTTAACACTATTAATTTTCAAAACTGATAATATCCACTATATGATAAAATGCAATAAAATTAAAATAGAAAAAAATAAATTTCACATATTATATTCAAGTCCATACTGAATGACACGCCCAAGATTATTAGAACTGATGCTTTCACTTGAACATCAAAAGCCTCCAAAGAGGCAAGCATGTTTGAACCACATCATTCAAATACCACTCCACAAAACATCGTCCAACAGAAGCTTTACACGTGAATGCACGGTCGGATTCTACAGATCCCAAGTTGGGATAAATGCTTAGTCACCAAATGTATTATCTGCATCACGGTTAAATTTCTCAGTTCTCTCTGAAAGCACGCAAAATAATATCTCCTGGGTTACCAGGAGCACTTGAAGTAATACTCGGGGGTTTAAAAGCATCTAGTGTGTAGGCCGAGCCTCTAGCGAAATTCATTCCCAACCTGCGCGACATTCTACAAGAAACGAAGAAGAAACAAAACCTTTGATGATGGGACCCTAAGGATAAGAGGAAGGTGGTGGCTGAAAGGGTCGTCCGAGGGGGAAGAAGGCATGCTAAACTTTCCATTTCTCTTTGCGCGGGGTTTCTTGTTTTACCAAAAACGTCTCTCTGTGTATGTTGACATTGTCCGAAGAGCGTAAAACTATCGCCGCGCCAGATCCTTGGACTGTCTTTGACAGCGTCGTCCTCATCGCCTATGCGGCGGGACGGAGGCGTTGCCTGTTCTCTCCTCTGGTCCTCCACGTGTTTGCAGATAAGGCTCCGGCTCTGCATGGCCCGTACAGCCTTTGTCGGCCCGCATGATTCACATGTCATGCCGTCAGCGCACTCAAGCACTTCGTCAGTCCGTGCGCTCTGCTGACAATGGACGGAATTCAATTCCGTACTACATAACTCCCCTCTTCATCTGTGAGGAAGAACAAAACAAAATAATAATCTGTAGAAAAACAAACAAAATAATCTAGCATTACTTGTAGTCTTGTACCATCTTAGTTAGTGTCAACGAACGTTGGATGTTGTACCCCTCGTCTCGACCCGTCCCGTTCGTCAATCACCTCACGACGGCTCACGTCCGCCTTCACCTGCGTATTTGGAGAATCTTCGCAGCACCCAGAAGATATGCTGCTCGGATAAGCACAATGTAGCAGTGTACAACACAACCCGAGAAGAACAGATTCCTCGTCATTTACTGACCAGATTCTCTCTTCAGAGTGGCTAATTGCAAGAGCCTTGCAAGCCTCGGCGGCAGGTCAGACATCGACCACCTATACCGTCAGCAGTGGCTGGATGTTGTCCGTAACATGACAGAAAACCTGAGAGCAGATAGTGAAACCCAGTAAGCAAGAAACGAGCAGCTAGCGCTACTAACACGTAGAAAATAAAAGGAAATAATTTGACAGCCAGCCACTAAAGTAAGACTTGAACACTCGATCCCACTTCGACCTTGGTATGTGAAACCGTCTTAGACACGATCGCCCACACACGGAAGTCCATTCTTATGCAACGGTGAAAGCAAATCAGAATTCTGGCGCGCCCCAGATTGTTTCCTGAGTTCTCGATTAATAAAGCCTTCAAAGCTGGACGAGCGTCATGTTTCAGGCCAGAGAAACATGACGCTTCTTAAAAGTTCTCATGCCACGTCCACCGGCCAAAAGTAGCTTTTCACCATCAACTACAACGTCAAGAGAAGGAACAATGATATTACAATTTGCGGAGCTCCAAAGGCTTTGTCTCGCAAATGTACCCATAGTTACAGGCTAGCATACTCGTGTATATAATGTAACATGTACTTTTCTCCACTACTGCTGTCAGTCTTGACCAGCAGCAGAAGAGTTAGTAATATGATTCGTCCAGGAAAATGGCAGCTCAGATGAGGACCACGCTAGAAGACGGTGGAATAAACCAGTGAAGAACATAGGAAGTTCGAGAAAATAAAATTAGCCTGTGGACTGGCTTGGAGCGTCAAGATAGTGTAACTCTACGGGTGTGTGAATTTGGAGTGCATTACCTGAGATGGTGCGACCCGAAGAGTGAGTAATTATACAATTCACACAGACACACTCGACAACATTGTTCATCAGTTTTCCTGCTCGCCAAGAAACCAAACTTAGAGACTGTGGAACAAACCTCATTGCTGTTTGGAAAGTTCTTCTTGATGACCTCAGAGACCATGGGCGAAGAAACGATTCGGAACATTCAACACACAGTTTTTCAGGAGAGCAACACCTAGGCCTGCGTCACTAAGATCAAAGGTACCTTCAATTATCATTCGAAACTATAAACACTAGCTTTGATGATGCACAAAACTTCCCTGTACATATTTTGGGCAGCACGATCGCGCCCATCCCAGACACATCCGTTCTTGAAGACTTGCTAACCTTTTCCGACGAAGGTCATGTAAATATTTAATGAACCAATAACTAGTGTCCATACTATTTACTCTCCAGTGCTTACGAGTGTCACATTCCCCAGGGTATGACAAAGCTTGGTACGATTATCGTCCGTCCAGATTTTCTGTACGAACGTGCTTGGTTCAACGACAGAGGAAAGAGCAGCACGCTACGGGTGACAGTAAGAGACTCTGATCCAGCCTAATTCATCATAAATCTCTACTGCACACACGAATTCCTGTCCTAGCATCTTGTCCATCCAAGTGATGCACCGTCAAAGCGCAGTGGACTAATGAAGAGGCTAAGTCAGTCTCGTGCAAAATACACTCAGGTCTAAACCTGATCTAGCGTTACACGAGGGAGTTCCAAACTGTGGATCCATCAATCTTTTAAATACAGTGGGGCATGCATCAACCAGAGGCGGCAAGTAGCCTAGCCACATCAGACACTGGATCCATTAGGTTCCAAACCAGCATTGATGTTGGTTTTCCCTAACACTCTTAACTTTCCCTGCATGCTGTTGATTAGCAACATCCAGTAATGTTCGACCCGGGTGATTTTGTTGGCGCTCAAGGCCAGTCTAGCCGTCGCTTCCCGCGCCATGACTACGAACAGTAGCGTCAGTCTAGTGCTCAATTCTCCCGATTCAGTATTCACCTAGTCCAACCATTTCTCTAAGTACCACCACGACAGAGTCGACACGCTTGTACAAAGCGTCTTCTCTGCCTCACAAGAGCCACAAATAGCCAGCGCAACCCTGCCCCGTCGAGTTATTCCGCAAAGACGCGACCTTCGATTGATTTGCATTTCTCGTCTCAGCGAGAGAAGCGCTTAACAAGCGGTCTCTAAGTACCACCACGACAGAGTCGACACGCTTGTACAAAGCGTCTTCTCTGCCTCACAAGAGCCACAAATAGCCAGCGCAACCCTGCCCCGTCGAGTTATTCCGCAAAGACGCGGCCTTCGATTGATTTGCATTTCTCGTCTCAGCGAGAGAAGCGCTTAGGAAGCGGACTAGACTCCGGCAATTTTCACTCATATGATCGTCTACGCGAGAATAAAACAATCTTGCGATGTGGAGAACAACATTTCATCGCGAGAAAAAACACGCACGCCCGGGATGTGGGGGCACAAAAACAATTCGTAATCAATTGAATTAATATGCGAGTGAGCTGCGACTTACGCAAGAAAACATCGACACTCGCCTGGGCGGTGTACACAAAATGATTGTACATTGTTCACGTGGAACAGCATACTGAGCATATGACCGAACTTACTATTAAACATTTTAACGCCTCGAGGTAGACGCTTAAATCAACTGACACACGGTAAAGGTACACTCGCGTAGTTACATCACAGCTCTAATGCTCCAACAACTTTACAACATAAACTATTACATACAACAACCCGCTCATGATCAAGCCGCCAAGAGCTCAGTTTTCCGTCGGTTCAGGACCCGATTCGGCAACCGTCGAGGTACAGAAGACTCACGATCACAGAGATCGACATGTTACAGAGACAGCGGAGAATAACGTATTAATAGACAAAAGTTGCTCCGAGTGCTCTCGGCTCGGCTCTGCTCGCTCCTTCGTTGTCCGTTCCATTCTCCCGTCCTTCCGACCGACGGATGGCTTGGAGCAGCAGCCAAGGCTCTCTGCCTGTCGGTGCCGGCACCTAGTTTTACGATTCCGGAGGTCAAGTAACTCAGAATCAGTACTCTTCGGCGGCTATGGGAGTGTGCGTAGGCTCAGAGATGAAAACTCCGTCATAGACGATTCCTGCGAGGGCAGCTCCAATGAGAGGACCGACCCAGTAGATCCAGTGAGAAGTCCACACCCAGCTTACGAGAGCCGGGCCGAAGGATCGAGCAGGATTCATCGAGGCTCCTGTGTAGGGCACTCCTACAAAGTGATTGGCAAGCACGGTGAAGCCGATGGCCAGCGGTGCCACCACGCCGATGGATCCCCTCTTGGGGTCTACGGCTGTCGCGTAGACCACGAACACCAACGCAAATGTCAACACTATCTCCAGCACCAACCCACTCCAGACTGAGACATGAGCTCCCAAGGCATGGCCGGGAACAGGCTGCGATACAGAATACAGTCTGATCAGGATGGGTCATCAACCTCCAACACGTACTCAACGGACCGTCAATAAGACGAAAATAACTTCAATCACGAATTACAGAGCAGTAGTAGTAGTCTCTCTCTGTTCTTTCCATCGCAGAAACTTATTCGACTAATACAACGCCGCTGATAGACTTACCCCGTGGCCAACAATGGTCCACTTCAACAAAAAGGACGCGAGCACAGCTCCAAGAAGTTGGCCGATCCAGTAGACGAGTCCTCGCATGATGGTAATATGACCTCCGACCAGCAGGCCAAAAGTGACGGCAGGGTTCACGTGACCCCCGGAGATGTTGGCCGTGGAAGCCACGGTGAAGGCAATAGCCAGTCCGTGAGCAAGAGCAATGCCCACCAAGCCAGCCGCCGTCATGGTCGCCGGAGGAAAGATCTTGCCTGCATGCCAACCATCACATACTCGAAACCGTCAGCGCATGCATGGAGTCTCATCTCGCTGTTCCTGTTATTCAGCAGGAAGGGTCGATGTCTACTTCCTTCACCAAGAGACGAGGATGATGGATGGGAGAATCACAGTTTGAGTCCATGTTCAAAACTGGTAAGAAGATTTGCAACAACTGACATGCAGAGAGAGTATTCGAGACTTGACAAGGCTTGAGGAAAAAAAGAGTACTCACCGTACGCGGTCACAGATCCTACACCGATGAAGACGAAAAGAAAGGTAGCGATGAATTCGGCAAACCCTGCCTTGATGGCATCGGGGGCCGTAACCTCATCGCGATGTCCAACTGCAAACTTCGGCATCTTTGCTTCCTCTGTTGTTGATCACACACTCTCTCTTGTCGAAGTTGTGGGGATTCCGGTTCTCTCTCTTCTCCAAGTTGAGCTGAGAGCTGAGAGAAGCTGTGGGAAGGACTGAGCCGCTGCTTGGGTTGATGAAGTGGAAGAGCACTATAAAGCACTATCCGATGCGCATGGGTTTTGCTTTCCGTTGGACACGTCTGACTGCCAAGCATGCCCCAGAGGGACAGCTAGGATCGATAATCCACATCCATGGCAAAGAGACAGCTGGTATCTATTTTGTATGGCAATCGAGTATCTAAAAAGCAGGGCAGCAATAGGCGCCAGCCACGCGTCCTTCCCTGCGAGAACTTTTGGCATGCTGACCTCATCCGTCCTCAGCCCTTGAATGAGAAAAGTTATGCCCCACATGGGATTCGTTTCGCCAACGTAGTATTTAAATGTTTCGTTGTTAGTGCGTGTTTTTGCGAATGGTGCTTCTATCCGTGAGGGTGGATTCTCATGTGTTGAGGCATGCATGCTATTCCATATTCTCATGGAAGAGGGTAGCATTTTCAATCTATTAGGGGTGTCAATGTTAGAATTTTAGTGGAAGATTTTACTCCCGTTGGGTGAAATTATAATTACGATCAGGTTTTTTATTAGTAATTCTTGAAATATTCGTAGAAATTATCGCATGTATTTCTTCTTTATCTGTGAGCTGCGGCAATCGTAAATCTAAATTCCTCAACTTGCGGCAAACACTACGTTAATTAATGATGAAATCCAACTAAACTAACATCGGTTCTACATGTCAATGATCTCCAAATCAAATTAGTTTCGCACTTCAAGCATTTCCGAATCAAACTCGAGTCACAAGTTCAATTTGTTCACCAACGGAGAACAGAGTGAAGAGACTTGCTTCGTTACACTTGCTCGTGAAGACTTGCGTTGTTACACTTGCTCGTGAATGTTCGAGGTGAATTTCTTTCACTAGCCGTGGTTTGCTTCCACAATTTAAGAATCGTCATGTAATGACATTCTACAGTGCAGTTCAATATGAACTAGGATAGTTCATGTTTCACACTGAATCGTCCTGCAATGAACTATGTTCAAGATAGTTCATTCGGTTCAACACGAACCGCATTAGGACGATTCGTGTTGTATCATCTTAATCGCAAGACGATTTTTCGTGAATCGTCTTGTTACAAACAAACATTGAACTTAAAAACATTCTAACAAGAACAAGAACAACAACAACACAATCCAACAACATTAAGCAAAAAAACGATATCCACTCACTTCGAGTCTGTCGACTGGATCTGGCACCATCTCGGAAAGAAGTGGATGACTTCCTCGTACCTGCATTGAGAATCATGGTCAATCACATCTTCTTCTTGACAAATTAAACTCAAAGATGAAATCACAGGAGGTTCTATGTTAGCTCTTTATCCAAAAACTACATTCATGAGCTCAAATTTTTTTTATCTAGCATTCAACTTGACTTCTAAAGTGATCCTTACATTCATATTGGCTTCAGACACTCCTCCATCCGTACTGTCTTTTAACTCCCTTGCCTTTTTATACATATCTACGTATCGCTCAAAATATTTCTTCTATTTCTTTTCAGTGACCACATGAAATACATCTCGTCTTCAAAGCTGAACCGTCATGATGTTAAATATCACCGCTTTAGTGAAACATCATCGTCTTCTTTCTTGCTCCATATAACGAGGTGAAGTTTTAAAGATCCTCAAGATAGATCACAATTTTTTCATAATCTTGGTCTACTGAATGAATGTGTTTCTTCTTAGCTGTCTCTACCATGCGATGAGTTATCAGATCAGGCACGACATCAACTCACACAAACTTCGCAAATGTAAATTTTTCAGATATATTCTACATTTCTATCACTACAAAAAAGAGCTAGCTGAATTCACACACATAAGTTCAAAACTTAGCTGCCTAAGCACAAATTAATTGTGGTGGAAAAAAATGTGTGCGCTGCATTGATATCACGGAGAAAAGATACTATATTTAGACTAAGTTGCTGATTTTGCAGAATTCCAAAACTTACAGATGCATACGGGTAACTTTATAATCTCTCTCAAAATCTCCACGGACGTGAGTTAAGGTAAGTGAACAAAGTTACCCGTAGTTTATCATCAAGTATCAGTTAATGACTTTTGGGCATAAGCTCTTTATACAAAATAGAATCTTACATCCTAACATTGACACCCTCTATTACCTAACCGTTAAGGACTGGAGGGTTGGATAATAAATTAATTTGTAAATTAATTTATATATTACAAACTGTCTAGCTTATTTGAAAAAATGTCTACACTTTGGTGTATGGGTTGTGTTTGTATCTGCTCGTGATGCTAGAATGTATTATCATTTACATTTTATAAAATATTTCATATATTATATAAATTAAAATTTATTGTATTATATAATTATTCATTAAAATATAATCTATTCTCGTATTCATTAGACGCTCATAGCATACCGTCTACATTAGCATATACTTTCTATATAACATTATTTTTTCTTCCTCTATATACCTAATACGTAATATCTAGTATGCAGATCATTGTCGTAATCAAATGTTCCCGATCTTCTGCTGCTGGTCATTTTTGACTTCCTACTTTTCCACCTCGCTTGGATGCTATTAGTTTATTACCTAATCTTTTCGGTGGGAAATGTTAAGTCATAAATTAAATAAACTAAAAGATTAATATTAATTTTATTTAGAGCTCTCGGTCTTGTAGTCCTTGAAGCTGGTCTTCACAATGTGGTTATGGGTTTAGTGGGGATATGCCGCGACTATTTATTTTTGTTTTTTAATATTTATAATTTAATTTAATATTGTATATTAGTTTAGTATAAAATCTGGTATAACATTCATATTTTCTATGTTAACAGAAACAGAAGAAAAGTCCCCTGAGTTTATTTGCATACTTCATAGGTAATTATATCAAGGGGATTTTATAGAATGCAAACTTATTCAAGAAATATATTTCTTGTGGAAACTCGAGCCATACTAAGACAAGACACAGATCCAACCTCAGCAATAAATTTTTTCTCAATTTCAGCTCTTGTCTTGTCGTACACGATATTACTCAGGGAACTTGGGATGCATATTATTCATGACGAGAGGGGCACCGGTAGGATAAAAGACATTGTAGGGTTAGAAATAAGCGTTCTACTTAAATTATACCTATTGCAGAAATAAATTTGGCTACTGATTTCACTCAAGGATATATTATGTCTCGAGATCATGGGATGAGATTTTCTCACCAATGTACCATATCATATTTCTAATCCTAAACCCCTTGAGGCAGAGGCAAGAGATCATGGGGTGGGTTCTTCTCGTCCACCCTCAACCATCTACTCGGTATGTCTTTTTCTTCTCACGGTTAAAAGTCGATAAATTTTCTCTCATCCAGATTATTCCTTCCTCAAGTATAGCACAAGCCACGACCACTCTCGTGGCTTTCACAGGGTAAAGAAAAACAAGAGTATAAAAATACATTAAAAATTTATTTTTACATAATCCAACGGTTCAGATGGAACAATATTTAGAGATCGTAATTTTATAAGAATAATATATATAGATAGTGGTTTATCAAAAAAGATCATGATTTATCAACCAGATCGTTCGCAGAAAGTGTTGTATCGTATATAAATATCCTCCAAAATACAAAGGAAACGGGACTTTATTCTTCCAGAATTTATATCCTCCAAAATACAAAGGAAACGAAACTTTATTCTTCCAGAATCCTTTACGTATTAGGAAGGATAACTAATGCTTGTTTCTTGAGTTCACTAGTTAATTTTGTTAAACTTAGGTGTAAATAAAATAAAGTATTCTTATTCTAAAAAAGCAAGGTATCAAATACCTCATTTTTTAGTTTTATTTTCTGAATTTTTAAAGTAAAAATATTTTAGAAATTCAGAAATGATATTTTTACTTATTAAAATCTCTATTTTTATATATAATTTTAAAAATAAAATTTTTGATTTAAATATTGACTCACAAATGATATGGAAAAATAAATCAAAATGAATTCCTCGAGATCAACAGGAGGCCTTTTGGGAAAAACAAGTTAAGAATGTACTCAGTCAGATTCTTACCGGCAGACACTAACATATACTGAGAACAAAAATTCCTTACAAAAATTCCTTACAGTTTTGAGAACCAAAACTAGAACCGACCGATAACACCGGTTCTTATCTTTTCCAGTTGAATATTTTCCCGTAACTCAGGAATTTCTCTCCGGGCACTTGCCCTTGAGATGGAAGAAGTGAATAAACAAGCATGCACACGTGCCCGCGTTACACCCTTTCCTGCGTCACGCACGATTAGGATCGTCTCATTGCTTCCGTAGTCTCACTACCGCCTAGGAAATTTTCAGAGAGACTTCCCCAAAATAATCCTCAAACCGTCAACCTGCTGATCGTCTTCTTAACATATCTTGTTTGGGACCATTCAATACCAGATTTTAGTTAAACCCCCAGTATGAGTATAAAGCATAGAAGGAATATTATTTTTGTAATGATAATGTTGATTGAATCTAAAAAAAAATTCTCTTTAGCTCCAAGAAACGTGAAATTTTTTCTCTCCCAGTACTGAATAGTTTGTTTTGAAATGAATCATAACTTGTAAAGCTGGTGAACTACTTTGATTTGATTTCTTATTTCACAGATATCAAGTTGGGATGAGAAAGTAGTCAACCAAAAGCATTGTCACCATAACTTTTCACTTTTCGAGTTCTCTGAAAGCAAACCCGGAAAATAAGGTATTCTGGGTCATGGGGAGTACTTGCAGTAATACTCGGGGTTTAACACTGATGGGTCACTTTTGAACAAAAGTGTGATAGATGTGTTCTGTTCTATTCTAACACGAGCTCTATCTGGTACTCTTCTAAGGACCCATGGGAATATGCTCTTACACGGACGGAGCCTTCCCGGTGAGAGGACCCTACAGTGATGTCACAGAAACGCAAATAAATGCGATCCTCATTAAGGCACAAGTGCGTGAGGGGCAACCTGTCATTAAGACCCAAGCGACTGCCTGAGAACTGCCCACGAAATGCCTGAGAACTGCCCGCTATTTCCTAAACCCAGAGGAGACCTTTTTTTTTTTTAAGTGAAGGACCCTAAGCCTGCGGCCAGAGGCCGCATCGTAGAGCCCCAAGAACCCTAAGACTGCGGCCGCAGGCCGCAGCGTCAAAATGGACCTTACCAGGTTTGAACCCGAGACCTGCCGTCCCTATACCCGAGCTATCACCAGCACACCACCACGAGCTGATGCTCAAAGCTTCTCCCGGATGTTAATAAACATCTTGGCTGGACCTCCACATCTTCTGCCCGAGTAGCTATCTTGCCTGCCCAGATTCGAGCCTGCTGCCGTTCACGGGCAGCTCTCCCTCACACGCTTCATCTCTAATTAAGACAGCATTAAGTGGATAATCAGTGACATCACTGTAGGGTTCCGGTGAGACGATTCCAACCCCACGACCATATGCTTTGAGGCTACCACCACGCGAAGGCCTGGGCCCTGGTGGCACTCCCTTTGCCAGCATTGACTCTATTGACCACATTGACTCTGACAGTGCAGCTCGACTAGCTGTCCGGATAAACTGTGACATGGTATTATTGTAGCAGTTTCTCGTTTCGTTTGACACTCGGACGACTCCGACCTTCAGATTCCAGTCTCCAGAGCTACACGGCAGTTTTCTTTTCTCTGTTAATGGAACGGGACTTGCAGATAATCACAACAATTTACTTGCTCCACCCCAGAAGGAATGATGAACTTGTTCCACCCCTCTTTAAATTAGTGATACTTGTTTGATAAATCTACTAATCAGTAGCAAAAAATCTTCCCATGTATCTTATCAAGTCAGAGTAGAGTGAGATTTCTATTTCAGCTCTAGATCACAATGATTATTGACTTGTTACACTATTTCATGATTTAAAAAGAAAATCTTGAATCTCTGAATCAGTTCCATCATGCGAAGTCGACATCTAAGATGTCAAGGTAACCTAGAGAACTGTCTATTGTCAGTCAGGGGGCCAATCAAATAAATATTCACTAAGAAGGGTTGGATCAAGTTCACCATTCCTTATGAGGAGTGGAGCAAGTAAATAACTACAAGAAATCACATCCCTAGACATACACAAGATGACGACTCTGTAATCTTGAAACAGAAATTGTTTCGATCATACCTCCAGTAGTTTGTCTTGTTCCGTCACATTCCTTTTAGCATTGTGTTGCTTGATACCACCTCTTATTGACTATCGATTGATTGTGAAACCAGTCAATCTTCCATGTCAGTGAAATACAGAACTGCACACATCAACTTTCCAATCATGTATTATCTAAGGTGTATTTTATTGTTGAAACTATGTGAATTACATAGGTATTTATTCATGATCAGAAGTAGTAAAATGATTAACAGACATGACAAAATAACTGAGTTTACTGTCAAGATTCAAATTTGAATTAGTTTCTATGGTATGATAAAGCAGTAAGTCCACTCAAACTTGCTTTTACGGAACTCCTGTAACTCCCATAAAACTTTTTAGAGTTTCTGGCTGTAAAAGCGAAAGTTTACAGTCATTGGACATAACTATTCGCTGCACGTAAACCATATCTCCTGAATGCATTTGAAAAAAAAGCATCTAATTATTATACACGCTCTGCAAACCCTGACAAATCCTTACAGTTTAGACTTACGTCTTCTCACCTGAACTCTGTAAATTTAATATGGAAAGAGGTTTGAGTGGCCCTAATATATCGCTAAGAGGGGTGGGGCAAAACCCAACGAACCTAATGGGTGTGATCAAGCAAATTCTGGGACGAGCAAGTGAACGACAGAGAATGAAGGGAGATAGGTATGAAACAAGGTTTTCTTTCTCCACGAAGTCTTATCTAGTGATTTTGGCTCTATATAGTAGCTCTCCAACGACGTCCCAAGAGTTACAACTTACCAAAAGCGCTTCTTCTCAATTTGGAAAGAGCGTTATTTCCTTGCTTTCGCTCCTTCTCGACTTGTCTAGTTATAAATGCATGTAAAGTACGTTACGAATTCCTGGGATGAGAAGAATACGAGCATGCAGATAAGAGATAAATTCTCGACGTGGATTGCTTGTAGTAGAGGTGTGATGTAGTTTAGTTTTCTCTTCAGGGTGTACTCCAAAGTGGAGGTACGGAAAATACTTCAAGAAAGGGAGAAACGACATGACTTGGTACTTGTTCCATCTCACCAAGGAGGGTGTGTAAAAGATTTAATTTTCACATTAATTATATATATATATATATATATATATATATAATTTTTGATTTAGACAAAGGAAAAACATATAAGCCGAACACACTGAAACATCTCAACTCTAAGAGAAATAACTTCGGATGAAGCATTATTAATGTATCTCGGTTTGATAATAAATTAAAGCTCTACATATTTGTAGATAAAGAAAGTGAATAATCTTGATCAATTTTGAAGAACTTTTGCTCTCACTTACTGTTATAGGAAAAATATAAGTATTAAGTGAAAAGAAAAATCAACTTTTTTCCAAAATATTAAATGATAATAGAACCTGGAGATGTGAGAATATCTAGACACAACCCATAAGAGAAGTGTAAACTCACGCAGAACAAAGACTACCCGTTAGAAAATGATAAAAATACTTTTAATCAACCATTGAATTTATTACCTAACTCTTCCCGATAAAAATATTAGATAAATAATAAATTGAACCCTTGCAGATGTTCCCGCTCCATCAGAAGATGGAAGAGATGAATCTACAAGTGAATAATATGCAAGGAAGATGCCTTTAACCGCCGATGCACTTACTACTACACTTTGCTGCAAAATGGTAGTGATGAAATATAGTAAGTAACGCGTACCCGGCTTCTTCTGACCGCACTGTTTGTTTATGTACTTATATGTTTATATGCGTCAAGAGATTCTGTATTCCCAACATGCACTCACGATCGAGCATGATAATACACACAGAATTTCAACTGTGTCATCTGACATTCAAACTTCGGCGTACAGATATTCACTTCTGATCACTTCACTTATGATGCAAACTCTGCGAGCTCCTTTTGGAAACCATTAAAAAAGATCGTCAGAAGAAAGAAGCTAATGAGGGAGCACCAAGTGCACACCAGCTTTACTGCACAAAAATCTATGCATGTCTGACAACACAGAAACTATACTGCTGCGTTACAGGCTGAGATATATCTCACCGTTATGCGGGCGGGCAGGTACGTATACACACGAAAAGCAATAAAAGTGCGAGTGAGGACTTTGAGTCACTTCTGTTGCTTTGGAAGAGTTCAGCGAATTCGCACGAGATTCAAGTCTACCGATCGAGACTGTTGTTTACGAAAATGTTCTAGAAGGAAATGTGCTCCTCGATGTTGAAGATATGCGTTCGTCTGTCTCCAGAGTCTCTACTGTGAAAGGACCGTTTGAGGAACGAAGTACAAGTGCAATCAGTCACGGGACTCACGTTATACTTCACCAGCTACAGAAGTGACGGAGGCTGATGGGGCTTTGACAAAATGACACTCAACGTCTGTCGGTGCCGGAACTCCACACTCTGCCGGTCGTCGATATCCGGCAAGCTTTAACTGTGATTTGGGAGCCAGGAGTGCTTTCTTATTCCTATTATAACATTCTTGTTAATAGCTAAATATACATCCAAAGCATAAAGCAAGGAGGAAAATGACAAGCGAATTTATGAGATAAAAGTTTATGACCTCTCGTTCTTTGAGCCTTCGTCATGACGGGAAACAAGTTGACTATATACATATCTGGATGTGTACTGGAAACAAGTTGACTATATATATATAAATGTATACATACAGAAAATAAATAAAAAATTTATCTCTTGAAATATGCTACTTGTGGACTGATTGTGGTATAAATTACAAGAGAAAGGGAAACCTTCTCACGCTCTTCGCTAAATATGATCACGAGCAGTCAGAGTATACTCAACTTAGATAGAATAGTCGATACTTAAGTACACAAGCTGAGGTTATCACAATGATAACTGGACTGCCTAAAACATTTGAAGAGAATTCTCATAACGTAATAATATTTCATGAATACAGAGACACTAATGCGATATAATAAAATGATTATTATCCTGAAAGTTCAGAGGAATATCTGGACTAAGTATTCTAATGTGATATAATAAAATGATTATTATCCTAAAAGTTCAGGGGAATATCTGGACTAATTATTCCCTTCAAAGTACATAACGGTCACATTTGATCATTTTCAACAAAAATAATTCATTCTCAATAATAAAAACATACTCTAATACATGAAACGAAGTAAGCTCAGGTGATAATGCAAGGATATTGCACATTTCTATTATAAAATTCTTGTTAAGAGTTAAATATGCATCCAAAGTGCACAAACAGGAAACCGAAGGAAAAAAACAAATATGATGAACATGCAGAAAATAATCTTGGACAATTGACTGACAACAGCTTTTAAAAAGAATATAAGTGAAAAATGTTGTGTACAGGGAAAGCATAAAGAACGCAGTCATGAGAAAAGATGAAAAAGAAAGATACTGCACATTCCTATTATAACATTCTTGTTAGAGCTAAATATGCAACCAAAATGCACAAACAGAAAACCGAAGGAAAAAAACAAATATGGTGAACATGCAGAAAATAATCTTGGACAACTGGTTGACAACAGCCTTAAAAAATAATATAAGTGAAAATGTTGTGTACAGGGAAAGCATAAAGAACTCAGTCATGAGAAATGATGAAAAATGCAGTGCACGAAAGACGTAAAGCTCACAGTCATTGTGACTGGTGTTAAAATTAACTTTATTAAATTTAAATAACTAAAATTTAGATCTCGCTTGGTAACTTGAGTACACATGTTCACTTTCGTTATACAAAACTCATAAGTCAGTGATGCAAGAAGAACTCTTCTCAGGTATAAAGTCCTCAAAACTCTCACGAGTAAAAACATTTTTAATTTTTGAGCTTTAATTTATAGCCTAACCCTTCCAAGAGGAAGAGTTAGGAAATAAATTAAAGCTCCTTGCATATTCTCGTCTTCCGAACTTGGAAGAGGTGAATATGCAAAGAAATCTACTTATTATAACATTTTTGTTAAGAGCTAATCTACACCAGCCGTTTCAAAACTGCGGAAGATAATTTTCAAGTATGCGATACAGGGTTGATAATAAACAGTCATCAAATTGTGCATGGTTTGAGTTCGCGAATAAAGTTGGAGGTGTGAGATACAGTTTTTCATATCTTCGAAGAGGGGTTTTGGTTAGATCATTTTCAGTTTCGTATATACAGTTATAAGGACAATATGTCTATTGGGTTTAATATCTTAATATTATTATAATAATACAAGGAAAACTTTCGAAAAATATTTGATACTACATAAATTACGAGAAGCTCGAGACCTCAAAACTGTACCTAAAAAAAATGAAAACTGCACCTAGGTGGAGATTAGCTCTAATTCTTAATCAAATCCTTATCTTCTATCGTTCTCATACTGTTACGGTCAACTATGGTGTAATCGGACATAGAATATTCCTTTATTATTCCTTCTCAGGTAACGGTGTCACGTACTGATTATCGACAGAACTCCGGCGACCGGACATTTAGCTGCTGTGAATGATGGTCGATCATCGATGTTCGCCGAGTAAAGAATGATGGGAGGAGCTACTATTAAATAGTCACCTTTCCAATGACTAGAATACATAAATAACCCTTTATTATCTTAGCAGAAAGACAGGAGAGATGACTTGCCAGTAAGGACGACAATTATTACAGTTGATATGGAACTTACTTTACAGAAGACTGGGTTAACGGGTAGAACTGAGCCACATCAGCAGTGGACTGGACAGTCAGTGGAGACTACAGTGACTGTAGAGGGAAGTAGAGAGTCCTATTCTGGTCTAGTCTAAACAGCAGCGCTCGGGGTAAAAATTTTCGGTAACCGGTAATTATCCGACGGTAATAAATGAAACCGGTTTTTTTCAATCATTTATTAATTTTACCGGTTTTCTTAACGACTAACTTGTCGTTTTGTAAAATTTTAACCTACAAATTATCTGGCTGAGCCTCATTTCAACCCGACTTTTCAGAATTCCAATCGGTTGAAAATACAAAGAATACCGGTTAGCCCCGAGCCCTGCTAAACAGTAACAAATACGAGGACTACCGCTAGTCAGCAGGAATTGGCTTGATCATACCCCCAGTAGGTTCTGTGAGCTTGATCATACCCCTCTTAACGCTTGGTTGTTTGATCATAACCCTGACGGATTATTGATAGTCGAACCAGTCATTTTATTTTCTGGTTCATCATTTTAGTACTTTCAACCTCGACTAAATATCACTGTACGCATTAGACTATCCATATTCTCATTCCTTTAATATGTGCAGTCTCACATCTGAATAACATCACAAAGTGACTGGTTTTACAGGCAATAGCTAGTCAGGGGTGTGATCAAGCCAGACATTGTTAAGAGGGGGTATGATCAAGCTCACGGAACCTACTGGGGGAATGATCAAGCCAATTTCTGCGTTAGTCAGATACCGTACTGTGGGTCAGATTCAGACAGAAAAATAATTACAAAAAGATCATGTAGAAAATTTTGAAAAAATTACATGAGTAGACTGTAAAAATCTCGGAAAAAGTGATAACTAGAAATTATAGTATATTTTTTATAAAAATGAATACAAGGTGGAAAAACTGAGTTACGAGAAAAAATTTAAAAATCTGAAAATTTACCGAACTTTTTAAATTCAATCTTAAGTACCCAATTGTATACTGGTCTGGGAAGAATATTGATTATATATTAGTATTGTTACAATCTCCGTCATCTTAAATAAACCACACATTCTTCAGTCTACAGTTTCAACGTTAGTCATAACGGTCACAAAGAGCTACTTTCGATCGAAAATATGACCATACACATCACGAGAATGAATGTCTGAAATGTTATACATTCATTAAACTCTTGTTATACTTGAACATAATGTTAGAATTTGAGATAGTGGTTACTGAGATGCTTTAGAATATGGCTTTACTCGGCAAACAAGCCAAATCCTACCTCCAAGTACAGTAGTCAGTTATGAGTCGGATAAATATTTTGTGCTAAAAAGGTTTCTGCTGGCCGAAGACTGCTGAGGTTTTGCATGAGAAGTTGAATCATTTATTCGATGGAAAGATAATACTTTAGTACAACAGTTCTGTTTTCCCACCGTAAGATTCTAGTGTTATTTCATGCTGCTTTCACAAGAGGCTTTTTCCTCTTGCGCTCAGAGCTCCGTAATCAATTAATAAGTGTTGGAGTTATCGAAGATAATATAATTAACGGATATGCTACCGCCAATGGCATGTAGAGCTCCGATATCATGGTTCTACCGATGGTCGGTTGCAGTTGGTTAACGGAGATAGGAAACCACGATTTTAGAAAAAAAGTTAAGATATACTAGGTAAAATTTCACATTTTATCGAGTTACTTCTTTGTCAAAGCAATGAAGGCATGTAAGCATCGTCTCATCACTGTTGATCAAAATCGTGGTGTTAGAATTTTGATTCTTTTGATTCATTCTCTACTTGTGAGTCATCATGACGTCTATAAGAAATGTTGCTTATTGGTTCGATGAACAAACAGATGCACTACTAGACGTGTACACAGAAAAATGATCAAGTTGAATTTTGGATATTTGAGAGATAGAGATTGGACCATGGTGACAACACCAATAGGAGAAACTACTTGCATTTTGAAGCCGTTTACTGCGACTCATTGTAGAAACAAGGTGGATACTTTAAAGAAGAAATTTGTGAAAGAAAAAGAGAAAGGATTAAGAGTAAATGATCCTCAATGGGAATTTTGATCTTCTCCGTGCATGTCTAGCCTGAAGGGTGTTCTCGGTGCAGCTGATCCCTCAGGTACAAGTATGGGAGGTGTTGATGAATCAGTTTCACAAAAAAATTCATGTACAGTGTACAGAGAGTTATTTGAAACTCCAATCGATTTAGATGATCCAAATTCTTATATCATGGAGATACAAGTATGAGCTTCATCTTTCATTTTTATCGATGCAATCTAGTTGAGAGATTTTAATCAACTTTATGCACTTCTCATTTTATACATTTCGAGTTCAATCCTCATTTGATAAGAGCTATGTTCATTCTTTTCATTAATTTATTGTCCAGTTATGTGGATATACAAGACATTGACATTGAGAACTTTGAAAATCCAGTCTCACCCATAGACGAGAGCAAATACAAATAGTCCACGCACTTAATTTTGTACTAGGCCTAGGGTTATAAGAACACCAAATAAAAAGCGGAGGAGATCAAACATGAGTGCTTTGGAGATAAACAACACTATGAAGAAGCTGCCAAGCTCTATGGTTATGACTAAGAAGCAATGTTAGACGTAGAAAAAATGAAACAAGCCAACGAGGAGAAGAAGACAACACTGTTTGAACGTCTGGTGATGACAAAAGAGTTAGAAATCTTGAGTAGAAATTTTGCGTAACTTTATTACATACTTTCATAAAGTCATGATATTGTGTAAATGTTTCTCTATTTAGCTTTGCTACTCTCATTTTTGTCCTCTCATTCCTTTCACTTCTTGTATGAGCCGATGGATCATCTACATTATCGTTTGGTGTATCGACTTCATCTCCGAAGTACCTAGTCTGCTCCTGCAAGATACAAAAGTTATGGAGAGAAGTGCATGCTAATATAGCTTTAGGAATATGCTCTAAGCTGAATGGCATATTTTGACATACTTTTCATTAATTTTCAGTATCCCAAAATAATTTTCTATATCTAGTCGTCCTCATCTAAGATGATGATCAAACTTATTCTAAGCTTCTATTGCACATCCATGAGCATTCTGTGCTTTCATCAACCAAGTAAACATAAAATAGGTTGAATCACTCACAATGTATGGTCTCGCTTCTAGTGATTCTCCAATTAGAATAAGTAGATTAAGAGATGGACCAGTAATAGTTAATCTGTTCTTCATTTCATACTACATGGATGAAGATAGTAAACGAATTACATCATGCTGAATCTTGACAGCTTACAACATACGTCCCAAATATAAAGATCAGCATCACATGTATCTTGCAAGAGTATAGAATGGAACTTCTTATGTGACCAATATTTAGCTGGTTTATGGTATCATTTAGACTTCCTCCGGAGAAGAATGTGCGTACCATTAATAGCACCAACCATCTGATGAAATAAAGTCGAGTCCGCCTGGCGGGTGGACTCACGCTGTGCAAGGGCAGCAGCATACGGCTGCAGAAAGCCCCACAGCGAAAAGAGGCCTAAAAACAAATCCAAACAAAAAAAAAAAAAACAAAAAAAAAAAAAACCAACCATCTGATGAAATAAAGTCAATATCTGAAACTTCTCCGTAACAAATATGAGTTTCTCTCCATAAGGTATTTGAACGAATGAACTGTATGTCTTGTCTAGGTCAGACAGTATATCAATGATCATGTAGTATATTTATGAACGGTAGACATACCTGCAGCATATTTTTCACTCAATGATTTTAATTTTTCGTTCTCCATCCTTTGCCGTGCATCAAAAACCTCAAGTAAAGGAGACCAGAAAGGATCGATGATCTGTAACAAAGACCGAAAACTGTAATAGTTCATCTTGTAATTAGCTCTCCATTCTTTATCTAAGTATTTTGGATTATATGACTATATTTGAAAATGCATCACACTCCACCAATTTCTTCTTCTAGGTGCTACATGCTACTCTTTGTCTAGTACATAAAACTCATAACAATACAAGAAAAGCTGAAATAACTGACCTTGTCTCAACCAATTTGTACCAGAGTAGAAACTTTGTATAAGTCCAAACGCTACTTCTGTACTAAGCTGAGAATCCTGAATGAATGGAATCATAGAAATAAAAAATTCCATATTACGTTAGGTCGTAAGACCATATGCAAAGAACATGAGACTGTACAGAAAATGAGACGAGAGAAGGTCGAATCGGAAGTTAGATTGACCTAAAATCTATATTGACTTCTTGGTTGATGAAGAACAAAACGAACAAAACAAGACACTCTATTTTTAATCAAAAGTGGTAAAACTCACTATCATAAGTTTTCCATACACTAGTTGACCGGGAACAAACTGTATCATATTTCTGGAAACTAACTCGTTTTAAAACACGTTCGTAACTTGACCGATATCATCCGACTGGTGGCCGGTGGACTTCCGAGACCGTCCGGCGTCAGGAAACATATGAAAACCCTATCAGAAAGCTCCTCCTACCTGAAACCTACCTGGAACCGTTACACGATGAGGGCAGCCAAGTGTAAAGGATGGTTGGGCACTACTCCAATGCTACCATTCTTTCAACTTCCGGTGATAACGATAAGTGTTACAAACTTTCCAGGATAGTCAGCTGGGTGCACACAAGTTGGCATAGTTCTGTTCCAGTTTCATACAGAGACCAGTGAACAAACAGAATGTGGCATGACAACGATGTGGATTATCTTCTACTGTGGATACTAATCTGTTTCGCCTTCTTTCGATACTAATCTCCTCCGGCTGGAGACCACAAATGGAACTCTCACGAAGCTCAATATCTATCCCCACGGCCTTGTACAGTGAAGGAAGTGGGGGAACATATTATTTGGGCTTAACCAGTTGCTGTCGATTTCGTACATTAAGAGATAACATGAGTTAACATCATTAAATCCAAGTGTAAATTTATCCACGGTTCGTTTCCTACATTTATTGCAAGTCAAAGATAAATCTAAATATAAACTTGAATGTTTAAATTTAAATTATCATTTAAAAAACTAAATTTGAATAATTCTAAACTGAAAAAACACATAGACTCTGGAGAGAAGAAAAACCCATAAGCACAATGAGTTAAACAGTAACTTATCTTACTATAAATAAACTCTTATTGACAAATAAAGATAATCTTTTTTAAGATATTAATTTATAACTAACTCATAAAATATATAGTTTATAGCTCATAAATTACACCTCATGTACACTTCTAAGTGTACATGAGGTGAATAATATCCTCAATATCTCATGTCAGAAAGTGTCGTGCCTTCCGTGTGGGTTACAGAAACACAACCAAGTTACGAGGCTGGGGCTTCCACCTTCTCTTCAGAAGTTCTACCCTATGCACACGGCGAGTTCTACGCGTCTCTACTCGTGGAAAAGTACGGCGAGGCAGGTTGAGGTACTGGACAACAAATAGCAATGCATATGCCAACCACAGGTTCAACGAGAGCTTACTGGGTCGACAGACTTCAGAATCATCAGCCTAGACCTGATAATGATACAGACGGAGCGATAGGCCAGGGAGACCGGCTTTCTTGAATTATGGAAAGTATGTGGACATGTCACCGACAAGAGCACACTAAGTTCCCCTTCTCCAACTCAGCAACACTTGCAATATGTGTCTCTGTCGTACCGAGTCGTTCGGTATTTTTCTGGGCCCTGTTCGAGGCTGAGAAAAGACAACTACGACATCGTCACTGCAAGTAGACGTATGGTACTGCATTTGCTTAATATGTACTCTTAACATCAAAAGTCTTGCCCATTTCATTAGTTAGGTCGGAGGAGAGGGTCTGACTTGCACTGCTTGAAGTTACAGTAAACAGCGTGCGTAGCTAGATCTGTTTCGTCTTCAGGAAAATGGAGACTTCGACCATAGACTTGTCACGACTTTCTCGAGTGAAACATAAAGAAGATAACCAGGTAGTACACATACACGAGCTGGTTACTTTTGAACTTCAGAAGGCTCTTGTTCAGATCTCGCTGAAACTAGGCACTCTCGGGGTGCTATTACACGTGCACGCATCGACCTTCGACCTTCGGAAAGAGGTAGAGCCTTATCATCCAAACCTAAAAAGAAATCCAGTGATCACATGAATGTTGGCAGAACTGACGTTCTTCTTGTAGCTAGAGAATACTTTTACCGTAAGAAAGCAGAGAATCAAACAGACGGCTCCCTCGTACGTATCGGTTAGAGGTTAGAATTCGACAGAATAAGTGGACAATCCCTATAGCAATCTCTTGAATGACCGGTGGTGGCAGAATTCTGCGTTGAGCTCAGCTCACTCGAGTCAACAATCTCACCTGACAGCTAAAAAAGGAGCCCAAGCTAGGAAAATAATATGCTTTGGCTAAATATAACTCAAAAGAACTGTGCAGAGAAGAAAATGCCACAACCAAACTCAAGTTCAAGTCGAGCCAGCAATTAACCACAATCTTGAGCGGCGTTTGCAGCAGTTCGAGTCCTATCTAGCGTTATGCAGGGCTAGGCGATACTCATCCATGCCATTCGATTTCAAAGGGACTGGAGGCAGGCAGACGATGCAGGTCTTGCATACCTAATACGTGAACTAGATCCAAGCTAGCTATCACAAATGGACATACACAAAACGTCTGAATGCACCAAACCTGTCCTCTTGGAAGGATTTTAACCTGTTAACCCTGCCGTATAGAGTCCAATGATCCCTACAAAAAGCTGATCATGAAAACACA
Source organism: Asterella californica (assembly GCA_036924285.1). Taxonomy (NCBI): domain Eukaryota; kingdom Viridiplantae; phylum Streptophyta; class Marchantiopsida; order Marchantiales; family Aytoniaceae; genus Asterella; species Asterella californica. The sequence goes on from JAYKYS010000013.1 coordinate 5,931,590, forward strand.
GGAAAGATAATCGAACAACGAGAAACAGACGAAACAACCGTAACAAATCTATACTACTGCGAAACGTCCACGCTGCATTAATAGTCCACGCTGCCAACGTCATAGTGCAACACTCCCCTGCAGTCAACAAGTCACTGTGAAATCATTGTGAAACTGTGAAATGCACACTGAAGTGTACGATGGACATGATGGGAAAGTCAAGCTATCCAAAGTTAGAATGCATGCACGGCCAACCTCAAGATTGCTACAATTCTAATGCCGATTTATTAACATCTACAAACAGTGAACCGTAAGCTACGGGTTTTTTAGTGGTCGACGGCAAGCCATCTATGACGGAGGCTGCAGGCCCTGAACGCTCGCACTCGCTGCCCTAAACGCCCTCGAACAACTTCTCGAAATTGAAACACATATCTCTCACAAAAACACACAAAGGCTTTACACCGATACAGAACCACACAAAAATCGTTACTCCAGTGCAGCAGATCGCATAAATAAGAATGTTGTTTGCTCTGTTTTCTGTTGCACATCAACGCAACAGGCACGTTATAAGCTGCTGGTCGACGGCAAGAGACCTGCATGCAAATTTCCACACTCGCTGCCCCCTCGCTCCTCATCCCTCACGCAGAACTGAAATATCAATCACATTGAACAAGTCGATACGATCAGTATTCCAGTGCAGCGACGGCAAAACCAATATCAGTAGCGCACAGTATCCATACTAGAATCGCACGCTGTAAAGCTGCATTCACATGGTCTCTTGCAACCAGTTTTCGCATGTCGTCTGGGCTCCGTCTACGGCAGAGGCAGCCGTCGTCGCTGGTGCAAGATCAGTTTTGTTTCGCACTCCAAACGATTCAACTTGCGCACTATGCCAGTATACCGAATAAATATGCATCGAAAGCGTACATTTGGCTGTACATGTCTTATCATCATGGGTGTAATTTATGAGCTAATTTTTTTCCCAGGAAGGGTTAGTTCTAAATTAATGTCTCATTATTTACTTTATTGATGAGTACGACTTGACTTATACTACGTGCGGTTCCCAGACAATCACAACGCTTATGGGTCTTTGTGATTTCCAGAATCCATGTGTTTAGTTGACAGAGAAATTTAAATTTAGACTTTTTATATATAATAGTTCAAATTTAACTACTCAAATTTAGATTGTCATTTGACTTTGACTCTGGCGCCGCTTCTTCTCGTGACTGTGGAGCCGTGAGGAACCGAATAATTTGACCACTGTGCCCCACTAAAAAGTCAATAATTTTACACTGCAACCTCCCCTCCTTAATGCACGTCTTTATGGCTAAATCTGCGGTAGCCAACTGGTCCGCAGTATGTCGTAAACAGTTTTTTCACTTCCACGTTGTCTGTACAAGGCCGTGGGGAAAGATATTGGCTAAAGGGAGAAGGAGAAAAGCGCGAAAGGTGGACTAGAAAATCAACAACTTTGATAGAAGATGTGGGAAGTGAGAGCCGTCAAGCGGAAATGAAGATGTATGAAATAATAGACAGAAGTTGTTGAACGTAGCATGTTATGAAAATTGGTACGGATAGGCTAGAATAGTTCAAATGAATAAATATGCATGCCAAGTGGAGTTTTGTCGAAACGAGAGAAAAGAACAAGCGTGCAAGTCGACGACAGAAATCCAGTGCATGGATAAGGAGAGAATGGGTGGGTCGATGCACCGTAATTCACTGTCATTTCCAATAATTCAGTGGTAATTACTGAGAAATGATTAAACGAACGAGAACATGAACATAAACATAAACATAAACGAGATGGCAAGAATAGATATAGATGGTTGACTTGTTGATTTCACTACAGACATTATACTTCTACCAACGATTGGTTTCTTGAGTTCACTAGAGATATCATGGAAGCGTGGTGGTATCTAAAAAAAAATCAAATTTTCTTTCAGAACACACATGGACGTTAGGAAAAAGAGATGAACCATAAGACCTATGCGTATAGTCGTCTTGACTATGTTATAAAGAGTGATCTTGCGTAATAGAAATTCTTTCTCAGTATTTTAGTTTCTATCTTAATCTTTCCAAGAGAAAAGATTAAGATATAAATTAAAGTGCATGCATAATTTTGTTCTTCCGAACTTGAAAGAGATGAATATACATCAAAGTACGCATGAGAAAGTTGGCACATGCATGAGTACGCATGTCAGAAAACATGAAAAAAATCTATAAAGGTTCTTGAATGTAGCTTGTTTATGAGATGTTATTCATCCGGAAAGACTAATCTAGAATAGTCCAAATGAAAATGAGAGCACAAGTTTGAGTACGCATGCCGGAAAAATGAAAAAAATCTATAAATTCTGTTGCTGAACTTGTGTTCTCAAAGACATGAAAACTTGCATGTCATATAGAAAAACATTGTTAATCATAAGTTTAATTTATCTCCTAACCCTTCCAGCGAAAGATATACAAAGAAACAAGACAAGTAAAAAGTTACCTGTCCTGAACTATACCGATATAGTTCCGGGCAGGTAACATGAAGCGCACGACATAATACTATGAGTTATCGTAGTGCAAAAACTATTCGTTCCTCATTCCGAGCGACAACTACTTTTGAAACGTAAAGAGGAAACCACGCAAGATGAAAGATAAATATCTGCGGTTATTTACTTGGTCGGGTCCATGCGCCATAGTTTTTACTTGGCCAGGTCCTTGAGAGTTCAAATCGTTTTTTATCAGGCCCATGATCGGGTAAGTGAAGAAATGATCACCATGTCAGCAATATGAAGCTTATGTGGTAAGTCTGATGTGATTTCATGCGCTCTACGATGTGAAACATCCCGTGATTTTCGACAAAAACATCATTATGAGAGCGGGAACATCGTTCAGACCACACAACATGAGTTTAGAAGGAAGTCATGGTCGAGACATGAACCAGAATGGACAATGAGAACGCTTGAGATTATAGCATGAAGAAGTTAAATTCCTTATTGATCGAAAAACCGTTGTGAAACTATCTACCGACTGCAGCAAGTCATGTGTCTGAAGTTACTTCTTCGGCGCAAGGGTCTTACAAGTTTGAAGTTCGGCGTATTGGCTGACAAAGTAAATAACTGAAATATCTGACAAGATCATGCGAATGTAAACGCTTGTCTCATTACCTATCGCATATGACTCAATCGTCTGGATACATGTTCACACTTTTATGAATGAAGAAGTACAGCATTCAGTCACGATAATTTTCTTCTGCACAAAGGGCGAATTTAATTTCGCTGGAAACGATACGTGGAATCTTTAAAAGGGTCGAATAGACTTGGAACTACGGTAGATTTGGTCAACCAGCCATAGAATATACTTGTTGCATGCAGATCACCTCTTCCATCTCCGGAAGAGGGGAATAATGCAAAGCCGTTTAATTTATCAGTTACGTTTAATTTAGATTTAATTTAATGTATTATAGATTTAAATTTAAATTTAAAACTTTTTTTTTTGAAGATAAGAATCCGGTATTAGGGTTACTGGAGCGCACTTCAACCTATAACTTATAGGTTTTCTCTAGGAGTCTCGGCATGCACTATGTAATATAATATAACATATACTATTTATTTTAAAATATAATTTATATTCTTATTAATCTTTGCAAAATTACAACATATATTCATAAACAACCATTAATCTCACATTGATTAATAAGTCTTGAAGTTTGATGAGATCTCTCTGCACTTTCCAGTCTAATTGCACTATTAGATTTTACTCTTCTCTCTACGCTTGTATTTTTTTCTCTCAAGGCAAAAGTTCATATTATATGTATATTTATTTACCCTGAAAACTTTTTAAAACAATAAGCAATCTGAAGTTCCACTAAGTATTTTAATCCAGAACTAAACGCGGTTTGTCAAGGCGGGCTAACCTATCCATTCTAGTCTAGCTGCCACGTTCATTTGTCATCGAGAGTGAAGATCTACGGATTTAATTGAAAGGAATCCTGAGCTCTTCAAATGAGCCATAGATGGCCCGAATCTGACATTTCACGATCGAGGTTTATCTGTCCAAGAGAACAAACTCAGAAAAATAATGTATTCAATTAAAAGTTTGAATTGTGCTTGTTGAAATTCCTTGGCGTTAGAAAACCCACTTAGTGGCATACAAGAACAGCCAGTCGGAAGGAGTCCGTGCTCCCGGGCAGGCAGGTCAAGAGTCGATCGGTTTCGCCGTAAACTAGAACTTCGGTGCAATATTCCGGGAGCTCCTTGTAAGGCTATATACCCACCGAAGATCGGTAGCTGAGATGGTTGAGTCCCAGACCTCTAAACGAAAGTTATGGGGTTCAAACCCTCTTGCTCTCGGTTGGAGGTGCAACAAAGTCACTGTCGTGTGAATCTGGTCGGAGTACGCTGTGGTTACCCACAAAGGACAGTCCGATACCCCTTGAAAAGATAAACGAACAAGGTAAAAAATTTACCATTTACCAAAAGGAGCCATGGCACGCCCTCGCCCCTTCCAGCTTCGGGGTTGGAGGGAGGGCACGGGGTATACCCTCTGGTCTTTCATTTTTCCACTTTCACTTTTTTATTTATCTTGATTTTGGAGCTCCTATGTTCATTCTTGGTTTTCCTTTTTCTTTTTTTTTCCTCTGTGTTAGCATTGCTAAGGGGGCAAAATTTTTGAAAGGAAATAGAGGAATTATTTTGTCATATTAGCAGACGGTAAAGTGACAAACGGGACGGATGGAGTGCTTGAGAATATCAAAAAGAAATTGAGTTAAATATGGATTAGTCGCTAACGCATACCTCCGCAGTTACAGTGCAAGCATAGCTCCGCAAGGCTTCTAAGAGTCTCTTCCGACTAGGTCCTTAGTGTGCTTATCAGACACTGTCAGATTGGTTCGGTAATAAGAATTGTCTTTCGACTGTAATTTTACAAATGTGACAATAGTATATTCCTCAGCATATAGCATCTCCAAAGTTTTTGGCTGGAGGTACCTCAGAGCTAGCATTTCCGTGTATTTCGCTTACACAAACTCTCTCAGGCGGACGCTTGGATACTCAAGTGAAACTGACACGAATCGACTGTCATGGCACATGAGATTACTATTTTCTTTGAAAATCACGAAAGTAAAAAGTATGTGATGAGAAGACTATAACTATAGCGACTGCAGTAGTTAGCGAGAGCTACAGGACTGGCAGCTGTACCCTTCAGGTCCGGCGGGACTCATTAGGCACGTTAAAGAATGTAATCGGAAGAGACCCTAAGGCTTACTGTCGGACTGAAATAGTGCATTATGAAGAATATTTCTCTTGTTTGATTTTTCTTTTTTATTCTGTATCATTTTTATTATTTACTTATAGTGTTTTTTCCTTTTCTTTATCTTTGTTATGGTTTAGTTTATCTTAGCTTCATAGTCAGATTATATTTCTTGTTAGTGTGTGATTTCTTTGATGGACATGGTCTGTCATCATTCGCGTAGACTTCTTCAATATTTTACACTTTTGAGATTTATGATAGTGGATGGATGACTTCTTTTAGGACAGACTAGTCATTGTCTATTGGGAGTCCTTGGTTACTAGAGGAGACCTCTATCGATATGATGAGCGTCTCGGAGTCGTTGCTACCTAGGTATGTTAAGATCATGAGACTATAAGACCATGAAGCAAGACACCTTGTATTGTTTTGATTTCTTTTTGTCAGAGCAGAATCACCAATAGACTAGATGGTCAAAGTGCTGAAGACCAGCTATGTTTGTTACTAGTTGCACAAGTATATCGCCACTTGTGCTCGATAGAGTAGGTACTTCCTGAACTTCACGCGATGGTGCTACCACCAAGGACAGTTGCATACGACATAGTTATAAATAAATTATAGAAAACATTCCATTCAATGTTTATGGACAAATTTTTATATGAGAATAAAACTAAGTTACTTTACGTGTCCATAACTAGAGCAGCCAACATGACTCTCCGTCACCTGAAAAGCTCTCTACACTTACCTGTTAAGAACAAAGATCAGGTATATACCTGAAAGTAAAGCAATACACTTAGCTTGTTATTGAACTTGATCCGAGCCACTGCTTAGATGAATCAGTACTCTTTCTCAGGTTTTAAGTCATCTTACGATCATGATCAGGTAGGACACCAAGTTCCGGTAGCTCAAAAGGAATTATAGCCAAAGGTTAAATTAATCTCTTCCGATGGAGCATGGAACAATTCCAGATCTTGACCAACATGAAACATAACATCTTGATATGTTTCATCCGAAGATTATCAACATGATCTTTAGCTTGTGAGATGCCACCGTCGTTATCCACTTTGAGAGTGGTAAGACACAGTTGTGAACGTGTGAGGGGCTTCACAAGTTAAGCATCCATAGTAACTCTTTCACATGATGAAACTCTCTGCATGAGCCAAGCTGACATATTCAACTTCTGTGGACGATAAAGTAACGACTTCTTGCTTCTTCATGCTCCAACGAACAGCTCCGCTCGTCAAGAAAAAATAATAACCTGAAATATATTTTTTGTCATTATGATCTTCCCGTAAGAACATACACTTCACAACTAATCGATGTTGTTGTTCGAGGTCTGCCATTAATCTGCAACCTCTAAACATAAAAAAAGCTATGTCTGATCGGGTAGCAATCATGAGATACATCAAACAAGAAGCTTGTTTATAAAAAAGTTCATCTATCTTTCCTCAGTCAAAGTACTTGGAGACATTGACCGTCTATCCAGACTCTTGTCTCCACGGGAGTGGATATAGAACTACATTTCTTCATGTTGAACCTCTCTAGAGCTGAATCGATGTAATGAGTTTGTGACATGGTCAGAATTATATTTTCTTATTTTGGGTATGAGAATACCAAGCAAACATGTTATCTCACCAAGGTTACTCATAGCGTATATCTCATGAAATTCTCTTTGAATTCTACAAGGTTATCAACTCTATCACAAATAAGTACACAATGATCAACAAAGATTGAGATAATGAAAAGTCATTTTCTACGGATGAATATGCTTGGACTTGCTACATTGAATATGGATCCGACAGACAAGAAATATTCTCTAAGGTTTCTCATCCCGATTACGGCTTGCTTACTACAATCCATAGATTGATCAACATAAACATAATATTTTCTTATACTCTTTTAGGAAACCCTCCGGTTGAGTCATGTATGTCTCTTTGTTAAATCGTCATGCAAGAAAGCAATAATCACGTCAGTGGTGTATCTCCAGATTGTTACTTCAAATCACTCTCGAGATGAATTGAATATCAAGACGAGTACAAATATTTCATGATAATCAATACCTTTCACTTGGGTGAACACTCTGATTTAATGTTTTCCAAACCTTGCATTAAACCAGAGTGTTCCAAGCCTTGCATTAAACCAGTCGATCGTGCCATCTTGTTCCTGTTTCAATTTAAAGATTCACTTGACGCATTTACAACTTCTCAAGTGCCATTCTTGATTAGAGAATCATACTTTCAATAGCATTGCTGTCCATTCATCATTGTAAGGAACGTTGATCGCCTCAATGTATCCTTGTAAGGACTCTACTGAACCGTCTACTCACCTTTAACTTCCTTGCATAATATACCTCCTCAGTCAGAATTAACCTCTACCTTCGAAAGAGGCAAAGAAAAAATATAAAGATTTAATTATTTAGATAACCCGTTCCATTGAGAAGGGTTAGATAATAAATTAAACAACAAACAGAATATAATTTGCTTGGTATCAGCCCCTGTATTTTTAGTTTCGAGATATTTAGTTTCGAGAACGCATTTGTTAACGTTCCCCTTATGCATTCCTTTTGGATCTTTTCGGGTCTTCAGGCTAACTATCACTTAACATTTATAAATACTTTATTTTTTCAACTTAGTACAGAAATTTCACTTAACACTTATATGTCTTTCCGATAACAAGCGGGTTGACAAGTTCCCCGAAGTTAGATCTTGTGCATGCATATATTTCGCTCACTTCGCCTTCTCTCTTCGTCACGGCTAGGAAGCATTCTTCATCGTCGTAGGTAACCCAGAACTCCGCTTTCCACTAATCGTGCTTACCCTAACTGAGAAGTCTGGTCAAAGTTTACTATGGATAACCCAGAACTCCGCTTTCTACGAATCGTACTTCAACTAACTGAAGGGTCTGGGTAACCCAGCCCCTATCTACGGCTAGTGGGGGTTTCAGTTTAGAAATAGGGGTTCACCGAGAGATGTTTTGAACTGAAATGATGGGTCTTGCATTCGAAAATGGTATTTTCAAAATCTCACATGCCATCCAGAGCTCTCATCGTATTCCGACGATGCTGCGTTCACCAATTGAACAAGGTCCAGTGTGCCTGAAAGAACACACATAAGCAAACCAAAAGTCGAATCTGAAGCTCTGAAAGAACTGCCCACGTTCTTGAAGGGCTCCTCAGACGCAGACGAAGTTTTGGATGTCAATAACGTGATCAACCAACAGAGGCGAATTCAAGTTTTTCATTTAGACACGATTTCGGGTTTTCATTCGCTTGAACGAACACACTCAAGCCAACCAAAAGCTGAATCTGAAGGTTGCCCACGTTCTTGAAGGGCTCCTCAGGACGAGGTTCCTCATTTTATGAGAAGACATATCCGAGGACACACAGACTGAGAATGTCACCGGAGAGGCTAACGGTGGTCGAATTCTATTAGAGGTGGTAGCAAAAATCTGACGAGGCTGACTATGGCGTAATATTCACTAACGAGTACAGAGAAACTAACTCTCATTCCAACTTACTGGAAACGCAACTGCAATCCGAGGAAAGGAGAAGGTTGAGGTGAAGGAGAAGTACACAAAGTGGGTGACGAGGGATTGCACATAATTACCCAACGAAGACTCTATAGGCTGAGGATACTTTTCAGCTTCAACATGAGCTTCTCGTCCCAGGGCATATCTCGACTATCGAAAGGCCGTCTCTGACCACTTGTGTGGGTCATGCGAGGGCTCGAAACAAGTTCAGAAACAACAGAGTCAGTGAGCAAAACCAGAGAGAATGGGTTTCATTAAAGGATGTATTACTGTGTAAAATACAGAGTGTAGACAGAAAGAAATGCTCGAGTATCATCCACTTGCCATCTCCGTCGATGGTGACAAAGCAGATTCTCACATCTATTCGCTGAGCTCCTGTCTCCGTCAATTCGCTGTGTTAAATACAGAATTCTAAAACAAATCTCTTTCTACTTTACTTCGTTTTCCCTTTTCGTAACGCTTCCAGAAAGGCATCCTTGTCAGCCTGAGGAAGACCATTCAGCGAACAATCGCCTACTCCCCACTCCGCACCACGTTCGCAGTATTTGTCTTCAATCTCCTTCCTGTGCCTGCCGCCAAACCGATCTCCAATTTTTAGTCTAGTTCGGAAGCTTTCCTCCATTCAAAACCCTCTACTTCTGCTGACACAACAATCTTCGAAACATTTAATTAACTGATATTATACACGTATCGCCCTATATCACAACGATTGGTACATGGGAATGGCAGACCGTACCACGCCCACACACTGAAGGTAACCCCTAAAACTAACTAGGCTATTGTCTGTAACCAAAAGGTGTACCCATGGAAAAGTTTAGTACAGGGCACGATGCCCGAGATGTACTCTCAGTTATGGAGTTGCAAATATACGAGATATGTACAATATGCAGTGCGGACAAATCTATGCTTTTGCAGAGTGTATCGTCTATCTAAGGTGTAACATTAGCGAATAATCTAGTGAGTAATAAGAACGGAAGTATCACATGCGTATAGCTGAACGATGCATGCATTATATTCCAGACTCCTAAAGTTACAGACCCAGAGAAACGATCACCAGAAGTGAAGGAGAATTGCAAACTTTCCGGTTCATAAGTAATATGTAACAAAGGGCGCAAATCAACGAGCACAGGTAAACAAACCAGAAACGAACAATTTCCTGCACAATTTGCATTCCTTCAGATATACTCAAGATGAGTCCTCGTACTGGCGCTCTTACAATCCTGTTTACCCTCTAAGATCCATCAGCACCGTTGGAAGAAAAGAGCAGCCTTAGGTGCGAAACTCCTAGACTGGTAATGCAATAGCAGAGTTCGCTGTCACTTACAAATCTGCATTTTCTCTCGACTTCTTAAGCAGCCCTTGAAGATACGGAGAAGATTTGAACTTGGCATCAAAATCTGCGTACTTTTTCTTGTTCTGTTCTGTTTTCATACATACTGACCGATGTCAGATCTCCGCGCAAGCTTTTTACTGAAAATATCACCTCCCATCCATCGTGGAGGACCTGCGAAATGGCCACAATTCGGAGAATCGCTCTAAACATGCAAAACTGGACTAGCAGAGAAGACAATTACCTTGAATCTTCTTGAGAAATCCTGGTTCAGGAATTGAAGGAAGGTCCAATGACTCGATACCTGAAGATCCTGAAAAAATACCCGCCTCGACTGCAGGACGAAACTGAAATGAGACTTACGTAGACGAGAAGGCTCCCTCCAAAACGACACCAAACGTTTTCACAACACCACCTTTACATATGTGGACTAAAATTCGTCCATGCACGCTTCAAATGGCGCACCGGTTCGCAGATTAGGTGCATTAAATGCTCTGAATTATCGCCCATACAAAGAAACGGATGGTTAAAACTCTGGAGCAGCTGTTGAGAAAACCAAACGCAGAAATCTGGACAAACCTGGAACAGGACATGCCGTCAATACCGCGCACGCAGCAGCTACGGGAAGGAGGAGAGCCGCGAGAGAGGATGAATTCAAACGCTCCGAACAAAACGTAGATAGGCGGCAAATTTGTGAGCGCTTAGGCAGTGGAGACGCTACAGGGAGCACCCTCGAAGGACGTTCATCTTGACAGCGACATCTCGAGACTAAAGAAGCAGGTTTCACCAGCAGAGGGGAAGTCAGGCAGAGCTGCATGATTACTGACGCAGCTCACTCTGCGGTGAAACTCTTCTCTGGCTATGGCCACAAGCTTCTCCCCACGCAAAACCCAGAATCTCAACGGGTGACTTCGGCGTCACTCCGAACTAGGCACAGCGAGACGAAAATCTTACCCGACTTTCGCTTCTATCTGAATCCCATGACCCGTCTCCTCCCAGCCAAGAGAGAATCCGTATATACTCTTTCTCTACCGTAAGCGATTTTACTATTTATGTGTCTCTCCAGCTCTCTCTTATTTTCTTATTTACCTTTTACCTCTTTCTGAAAGAGGGAAGTATTCTTAATTTATTACTTAACTTCTTTTCCACGAAAAGTTAGATAATAAATTATAATGTGCTTAAATTTGTTTTATGGGTTATTTTTATATTAACCGGCAACTCTCGTTCTGTCTATCATTTAATAATTATAAAATAATTAATTTTATATTGATTTAGTCTAGAATTTCTCCATAACCCATACATATATTGTCAAATAACAAAAATTCCCTATAGGCGGCTGGAGATGCTTATTCACGACGAAGAGATAATCTCGGATATAGTTCTCGGTGAGAATCGTATGTGGATCACTTGTGTGGAATTCTACTTCTCTGCTTCATTTGGAAGTCCATGTCGAAAGAAGCTGTACCCTTTTTTGTTTCTTTGCAGTTCGACTGAAGAGTGGATAAATTATTTCCACCTTAACGACCTAAAGCTTTCGATCCCAAGCGTTTTGTACAGACTTAACTATGTTTTTAGCGCTATCTTGTCTACCTCAGAGGTCTATCAGGTTTACCAGGTGACTCTGTTGATGTGGCCTTGCGCTGCAGATGGGAGTCCAGGACCTCTCGTTGATGATTCTGGACGCCGTTTCTTCAAGCCGTTAAAGGAAGGTGACTACCGAGCGGATCGAGAATTAGCGCTCTACAACAAGGGACAAAAGGGGTCCTTCTCCTATGAAGGATTCGTTCCTGCATTTTATGGAACAAAGCTTCTATCATCTGTGGATGGGCAAAGTTTGGTCATTATCCTACATCGACGTTGTTTTTGTCACTGTTTCGTAGTCAAACATTCCAACACAAACATCCAAGGATGTTTGTGTTGGAATGTTTGACTCAATGAAATTGGATCCGCAGTTTGTAGAGTTTGTAGTCTGTGTATCGGGTTTTGGACCTTACCGGGGTTCAAAACCCTATACTCCGGGTGTGTTCTACGTGATTACCTCCACGCTAGTAGTGAGAATGACGTCCAGGAACTCAAGGTTTTCAAAGATCTGCCGGACATTTCATCCTTGAGAAGATTCTCAACGACAATGGGATCATGGAGAATCTATAACTTATGGATATAAGAAACCCTCAGTGGTCGATATCAAGGTTAACTCCGTTCCTGCCTCTGAATATACCATAAGGGTCTAATCAGAGCGGCTTCACTAATTGATAGTTTTCTCTGTTAGTGAGCGGCTTCACTGCGGGTTTCTCTGCGCGCGATACATCGTTTTTAGGTGCTTATACATCGAAGATCTGTCCATATGAGAGGAGGAAAACCCGTATAGGATTCAAGCATTTCCTCATATTGTACTCCACCGTCGTACCAGTTGACGGTGTTGAATTATGCTGCGATTGACGGGTTCAGCACGCAAACTTCCTACCACTTCTCCTCGACATCTGTGCTGATAATTTATGAAAGTTCTTCCACAACCGGTACTGAAGGTGCAGCTAGTGGTCACAGGACTGTTGCTGTCAAACTGATTGACTTTACTCATGTTACCGAGAGTAACAGCATGTTCGAAACTTCAAATGGCTGAAGTCGTTTGCGAGCGTTCTTTCAGACGTTTCAGAGGAGCATGACACGGTGCTCAAAACTTGTGGATTTGGATCTTTCTACTGGCAGAAGTCGGTGATAACCAACGAACTCTGTTTGACAGGATTCACCCATGAGGGGCCAAGAAGGCGGCCATACAGCGGCTTAGCTAAAAACTATGGATACAATCTACCTGTCGGCCAAGCAGGCCCTCTCTAATGTGTATATAACTCTTGGGCAGTAAAGTTCTTCTTATTCTTTGGCTGGAAATGGCGACAGGCAAGTGTCGCCTCTGGACCCAGAGTGTTATCCCAAATGTGTATGCAGATAAGTTTAGGGATTCTCTCCACTGTACCTGTTCTTTCATTACTGACCCTTCTCGAGCCACCGGGGCCAATCTTCAGATACTCAAAGTTTTTCACTAAAAGTTAAAAGTCTATGTTATCATTGTTATCAATGCTTTGAATGTGAGGTGATGTGTAAGAATATATTCAGTTCTTGGGTACTGTAATTCCATGTGTCATCACTATATCTATCTCCTCCTCGTAAAACTGATAATGATACAAAATGGTATACCTTTGTCCCTAAACCTTCGGAACTTAGATTCATTGATCATTGTCATATCGTGGACCAGTTCCTGTCTGAAAATCAAAATTCGATGTTATACATTATGGTTCTAAAGACACTCATAGAACTAAAAATGATTTTCTTACACAACTTTCTAATTTTCACTTTCATTGCACCAAGCCATAGAGCTCATTGTTAGCTTTCCATGGGTACTTCATTTATCTCATTTGGATGCTTATGAGGTTTGAAAGAAGAGAAAGTCAAGTTAGATCTTAGCTTGTCGATGTTGATTGGGTATTTGCGATTCTTTATGCTGTCGTGTCATGGAACGGTTCCTATCTGAATTTGATGCTTTACATTATTGCTCCAAAGACATTCATAGGATTAAATGAGCTTTTTATATAATTTTTAGATCTTTAATTTCATTGCATCAAGTGATAGAGCTCATTGTTAGCTTCCCATGGGCACTTCATTTATTTTAAATTGACGCTTAATGTCAAAGCTATGAGATTCAAAAGATGGAAAAATCAAGTTAGACTCTAACTTACCGATGTTGATTGGATATTTACGGTTCTTGATGCCATACTAAAGGTGCAAGGGAGCTGCTTGATCATTATCTGGGAAAACCTCACGTATTGTGAATTGACGTAAAGGGACAGCTTAAGAGATTAGCTTGTAGCTGCGATATGTGGACGGACGTTTGAGAGGATTGAGTGTAAAGCATGTGCACAAGGGGTCATTGAGTTCAGATATGTGCTGGCTATGTGTTGGTTAAGACGTTTTGTAAAGAGGCAGTCCAAGGTGTGTGTTCTGAAAGAACTTGGGACGTAGAGAAGAGGATTTGTAGTGCTTCAATGACATGCAAAGGAGAGTTGGACCGCTCGATCATTCTAGAGTGCAAACTTGCTATCCTTGGATCCATCGACATATCAAAACACCGAGTTCTTCAAGAAATTGAAGACGATACGAAGTTTCATTGGACTATTAGAGAGAAATTGGCTCATAAGGAGACGCTTATGTTAGATTTTTGTTCGTCTACGACTTGACGTTCGGTTGTTATGCATGATCGGTGAGTCAAGATCTTCATTCTTGGTGATTACATGATTAGAGAGTCCTTATCTACACATAAGAGAAGATCATACGTAAACAAGATTGTTGTATTGTGCATGATGAGTAAAGTTGAGCACAGACGAACGATTAATATCAATTTTTTGCTTCTTGTTTCTTGCTTACGTTGGATTCATGGTAATCAAATCTATTTATAAAAAAGAAAGATCTCATATCAGATGGTCTGTTTTGCGGATGTACGTGATTTTAAGCCACAAGGAGGAATTTTTGGAGGTTTGGTCACTTGCGATCAAAAATTAGAGATATCTCGATTGTCAAGAGTTGTATGTGAGAATTCTTGGAGCCAATGGAGTCAACGTGGAAGACCCTATCAATATATGAAGAGTGTTTGGCGAAAAAAGAAAGTTCTTTGATAAGCATTCTTTGGTTTGTTCGCTACGGTTTTCATCTTTTTTAGATTCATTAGAGTTCTAGTTGGTTATGTACAGCTTGTGATAGCTAGTTTTAGCTAAAGGCTTGTACATGGATGTTGTTTGGATTTGGGTTTGAATAATACAATACTGATGCAAAGCTTTTTGTTAGTAAAGAGATGTTCTTTTTACTTTGAGCTACGCTTCGGTAGTTTTGGGTCTAGGTTGAGATTCATATATTTGTTTTAGGAGGTTGGAGCATATTACAAACCACTCAGGTCTGTTCTCGATTTTGTATTCTTAGGAAATAAAGAACGGAAGTGTATATATAAAGTAAGAGCTGGTATATCTTGCGGAGCTTGTTCTTGTGGTTGTTTCTTTCTTTCTTGCATTTGTTCAACACATGATATCTCCACAGCAAAGAACCTCAATGTTTTCTTGGACAACCTTCATGCAAAATTTGATACGATAACGCTAAACTAAGAGTACAAAGGGGCTGCTTGGTCATTATATGTGCAAAACTCACGTGTTGTGAATTGACATAAAGGATAACGTAAGGGGTTAGTTTGTTTTATGACTTGTCGATGGATGGTTTGAGAGATTGAGAGATACAATGCATGTGCACAAGGTGTCATTGGGTTTAGATCTGTGTATGCTACATGTCGATTAAGACGATTCGTGAATAGTCGAATCATGATGTATATTCTAAGGAAAATTGAGACGTAAGAAAGAAAAATTTGAGTGCTTCAGTGATCTACGAAGGAGAGTTGGATCGTTCTGAAGTCTAAACTTACTGTCTTTGGATCCATCGGGATCAGAACACTAAAATGAGTACTGGAAGATCATGTATACTAAATGTGAAGGTGGAGTTTATCTTAAGGAAGGTTTTGGGCATTGCTAAGCGTGAGTTTGATGATGTCATCATCGATATCATCAAGCGGAAATGATAAATTACGAGTGAGATTGTTTTAACACATGTTTTGGATACTATGAGTCAATGGATGAGGAGAAAGAGCTTGCAAATTGCAATGTGCATTCTTCAGAAGAAGAAAGAGATCGAAGACACCGAGTAGATTTTGATGATGAAAAGGAGAACGAGAAGCAAAGCTCAAGTCATTCTAGTCACAATCACTAGGTTCGAGCTACGACATAGACGTTGGTGAGGATTGGAGATTTGGATGAACTGGTGGTTGTTTTGATTGATCATGGATTAAAATTAATATCATGTCGAAGGAGTTATACAAGAAGAAGAAATAATCTATCGACATAGAGCATGGAGGGTCATAAGAGTTACCGACAACACAATGAGAGATATGTATGGAGCTTGTCTAGATGTTAAGGTGCGGAAAGATGATGTTGATATCGAGAATAATTTCTATGTTCAAGACGTAATGTCATACCCACTCATCCTTGGACAACCTTTCATCACAGCAACTCGGATGGAGAAGAGGGTGTTAGAGGACGAATCTGCTTATGCTAGGATCCGAAGTCAAGATGAGAAGAGATAGATATAGTTCCTTATTGTATCATCAAATCATAAGCATAATCAAGATCACCTAAGGGAGAAATCGCTTCCAAGGGTGAGTGAAGAGCTCATGGATTTTCGTTAAGTACCAGTATAGAGCGAGATTGTAATTATGTGGAAGAGAATGTACTCTCGCTTGAAGGAGAAATTATCTTTTGTACAAGGTTTGTCGGGTTTTCAGAGTGTGGATTGTTGTTTACAAAAAGATTAAAGAACTGAGAAGAAAAGAATAAAAACATTTGTGTGAGGTTGAGTTGGTGTCGAGAGAGTTGGTTGAGCTAGAAAGGGATATATGGATTTTTGGTGTTTATGAGGAGGTCGGATTTGATGATCTTTTGCGAAAGATCAAACCTATTGGATGAGAGGATATGGATAAAGTTGTGCAGATCCATTCAAGGGAGGTCTATTTAGTGATTGAATCATTCTAAACATCTTATGTTCGCGTTGAGATGAATACAAGATAGTGGATAAGAAGATAAAGTCGATCGTTGTTCTTTTTCCGTATGACACTAATCAGCAGATGGACCAAGCTTCAAGAGAGAAGAGCTTGAGAGATCCTGCAATGATAGGACACAAGTTCACAGACAAGACTCTAGAAGAATTGAAGATTGGATCTGATGGGATGTGCTTAGGGAGATAAGAGGGAGTGCTCTTAGGAGATGCTTTCACGGCGTGGGAAAGCATTTGTCTTTGAACCACATGAGATTGGGTGTGTAAATCTGTACATTGTTACTTTGATGGTTATCTTCACAGTACTGCATGTGCCGTGGAATCTAAGACCAATTTCAATACCACGGGCTCACTTGCCTAACTGGTGAAGTTGTTGAAGGAGAAAATGAGGATGAAGATCTTGAAGCCATCGTTTGCACCATATTCAAGCAGATGGTTTTACGGTGCTAAAGAAGAAAAGGTTGATATGTTTCATCCAAGACATGCAACCGGTGAACGCAATAACATTCAGAAATGCTGAGGCAAGATCAATTGTGGATGAGTTTGCTGAGGCGTTTGCAGGAAGAGCGGTTTACTGAATGGGAGATTTACTCAAGGTATGATCAGTTTCAACTAGCAGAGGATAACATAAGCTTGATGACGATGAGGACAACTTTGGAGTTGGTTAGAATGTGTATCTTGTCACAAGGAGCTAACAACTCAGAAGTGCACATGATGAACGTGACAAAGAGTTTTAAAGGACTTCATCTATGGGAAGATGATGTCGTTCTTAGATGACATTCCTACCAAAAGATGCAAGGAGGATGAGAAGGATGAGGTGTCGGCATTACATCATCAATCACATCACAAATAGTGAGAAGATCATATCTCGACTTGAAAAAA
Organism: Asterella californica; assembly: GCA_036924285.1. NCBI lineage: Eukaryota > Viridiplantae > Streptophyta > Marchantiopsida > Marchantiales > Aytoniaceae > Asterella > Asterella californica. Next base: position 5,949,177 of record JAYKYS010000013.1, read on the forward strand.
TTCATCTCATGTCATCAGATGCAAAATCTATATTTAGAGTTAGAAAAGTTCTGATCGTTCATCATCTATGTGGATTGTTTGGTTGAAAGTCAGACCCAAGAAAAGAGGATGCAATTGGGAGGATGAAGGAGGTTTACAACTCCTTGAAAGAAGTAAAAAGATTCTTGGGTGCATGTGTATTCTATCACATTTGGATTATTCAATATACGCATGTGACAGATCCATTATATGGATTGTTGCGCAAGCGTTAGAAGTTCATATGAAAGAAGAGCATACTGAAGCAATAGGGAAGCTGAAGTCCTTACTGGCATCTCCTCCAGTTTTGAGAAGGATTGACTACAAGGGTGTCTGATCGGTGGTTCTTACAGTAGATACAAGTCCAGTTACAATTGGGTGACAATACGACAAGATCACAAGGATGGAGATAGATTTTGCAATTAGATTCAGAGCAAAGATGTTAAATTCTTGTCAACGTGCCTACATGCAAGTGAAGAGAGAACTATGAGGTATTGTTTCAGTCATGAAAACCGAGAAGGAGTATTTGATTGGAGCATCGGTGATGGTTGAAATTGATTATTTGTCTTTACGGATGATCACGAATTGTATGACTTATGATATTGCAATGTTACGATGGATCGCATATATCAAGTCATTGAATCTAGAGTTTAGACATATTTCAAGGAAGAATAATCCAATGATAGATATGATATTTGAAGATCGATACGACGGAAAAGATGAAATGGTTGAAGATATTGACAACTTGGGTGTAAAGTTCTATTCGATTGCATAGAAGGAGAGAGGATGAGTTGTTCGTTGAAGGATTGTACGATGGTGGATTGCTTGACATTGAGAGATACCTTAGTACGTTGATCAAGCAATCAGGTTTGACGGATGAGAGATTTCTGAGAGTTCGAAAGAATATCTACAACTTCATGTTGCAGAATGGGTTTCTTTAGAAGCGCTAAAGCAGAAGGGTGGAATACCTCTACGGATGATTTGCGACAAAGAAGATCAACAGAAGTTGTTTAGAGCATTTCATGAAAGTCTTAGATTCGAATCACTTTACGAAGTTGAAGGAGCGGTATTGGTAGAAGAACATATACAAAGATGTCGTATCTATTGTGGAGTCTTGGTTGACATATCAGATATACTCAAACATCCAACATCGAGATGAGTTACATCTAACTTACTTGTTAGCAATTCACTTCACGTGGGTCGTAGACTTGGTGATAATGCCGATTGGGTCGTGACAGATGAGGTATTTGGTACTTGCTCGAGCAGATATTTCAGATCAGGCTGAGGGTAGGTCACTTCGGACAAAGACAACTCAAGGGGTATGTAAATTTCTCTTGGAAGAGATTATTTGTCGGTATGGATGTGTGGAGAAGATCATTGCAGACCGAGGAGAGCTAGATGTGCATGAGGCTCGTGAATTCTTTTTAAGATGTGGGTGAAGTGTCATTGACATCTGCTTATAACCTCGAAGAGAACACTAAGACCGAATACGATCATCCATCTATTGTGAAGACTTTGGTGAAGGCTTGCAACGGAAAGGTATGTTATCGTAGAACGTGAAGTTTGATATCTAGCTGTAAAGAGATACAGTAAGATCTTGGACCAACTCGATGAAATCCTAGTGTCCTCATTATCAGATCTATCAAGCTTTATCTCAGTTTCTACTGCCTAACTCGACTCAAAGAGTAACACACGTGCACCACACAACACAACTTGACGTTCTATTTTTATCATAAATACAAGAATGATCTATAAATGATAAACATAGGCTTTAGCTCACAAGAGTACCTTCAGGAAGTTTCGCCTTGAAACTCCAAGTCATTTGTTCAAGACCAACCAAGAGATGTAGCTGAAATCACTCTTCTCCTTCAGATCTCACCACGTTGTAATCTAAACTTTGACAACCTCTTGCTCCCAACTCGAACTTCCAATTGAGCTCAAACTTCACAAGAAATTCTCTCTAACCCTTCACTACTAGACTCTGAAATTTCAGCTTCAAACCCCCAACCAATTGTCCAAAATGGACTAAGCCTTCCGTCTGTGCTACCTTATGAGCTTTACATACCCTGGTGACTAAAATCCACGACCCGAACATTGTCTCTTAACCAAATGGGCTGAAATTTCACATTAAATAAGTTGATATGACACACTCCAATCCTGGAAATTTTCACTCTGAGATTCAATCCCATGCTCATGAAACAACTCAATCCTTGAATCCAAACAAAATTGTTTTACTTCTACCTCTCAACTATTATAGCCAACTTCAATCAACCATTTTGAGATCAAATCCAAGACAAACGTAGGATTAATTTACATCAGTGCAACTAGCACAAGACCAACTATCAAACCCTCTTGACAATACTGAAAGATCATCTCTCAAACATTCAAGACACTCAGAAACGTGACTCGAGGTACTGATTTGACCCCCCTGACTTTGAACGATCATAACACTTCGCTCATAGCTCCAAAACCATCTTCCTTTCCTGATTGTACCCTAGCTTGAGAGCTTTCCAACCAGATCTCACAATTCACGGATGATCTTTGAGAAGATCTCCAAAATCTCAGAACCGTCCTTAGAACTTTGATGAACTTGATTGGTCAGAAATGGACCAATGAGAAACAAGTCGCTACGCATGCAATGGAATTGCAAGGGCTATGCGTTTGCAAGACCTCACAATCCTAGAAGGTGAAATCTGTGAAGGTGAATGTTAAAAATGAAATCCATCTCATCTTAGAGTCGTAGAAAGTGATATATGTGAAAGTATAATTCTAGAGATGTGGATGAATGTTAAAAAAATGATGAAAATTAATATAGTCTTTGAAAGCCATGATAAGATTATCTTCAGATACTGAAAAAAGTAGTTTATAATTTTATGTGAGTCAAAATGGGCATCTTTCAACATGTCTTCATAAACTGGTAGTAACCTGTCTGCATCTTTTATGCAAATATGTACTTGTGAATCTTCGGATCATTTTGAAGATAGTGATCTTAAGATTATCTTTGGATGTATGATAATGTAGAAGTTGATGAGTGTTTGGACCGATTCAGAGGTAGTGATCTGTTGCAACTGCAGAGAAAAACATTTAGAAATATTGTGGAGGTTAGGAAAGATAATTTCAGACTGTGTCATTACATACATTTCAAAATTTATAGAAGTTAAGAAAAGATACATAAATGACATTATACTAGTTTTCATTTTGTGTATGATGCAATTATTGTTAGGAAATATGAAGGACTATATGATGTCAGAATTGTTGAAATTAGCTTTAATTTGATGCATATGAATTTGTATTAAATGGTTCGATGAGCGTATGAAGAAAATAAATAGACTAATTTGTTTAGCTACATGAGAATATATTAACATATGATGATAGTTGAAATGAAAAAGTATACAATGGAGAATTTGAGAGATGTTGTGAAGATTATGTACATTGGAATATCAATAATATATAAGATATGCAAGAAATGTATAGAATGATTTGAATGTTGAGGTCGCCTTGAGAACAATGATGAATCGTAACTGCGAAATAAAACATTTGGAATATTATGGATGTTAGAATGAACATGTTTATATTATATTGAACAATTATGAATGCACACATTTAGGAATTTTGTAAAGTCAATAGCTCATGACATGATGATGATTTACAATTTATAAAAAAATATTTTTTTTCAAGAAATGTAAAAGAGAACACCTTGTTTCGCAAGTGTTGAAAAATCTCTTGAATCTGAAATATATGGTCATGAACATCACTCGTATAGCTCGATTGATGAGTACACGAAGAAAAGAAGATTGGATTTGTTTTTTCACGTAAATGAGAACATATTAACATGTGATGGCTTTTTATAGAGAATAAAAATAGGATCATGATCTGTCTAATAAGCATGTGATGATGAAGAGAGATTTTCGTATTGAGGAACGTTAGTCCATATTTGATCTAGATTTGAACCGTATTTTGTGGTTGATTTTGTAAAAGTTGGAAAAAAGTTGAATGAATTCATGAAAGATGCGAAAGATGTAGTTTGATGATCATCAATTTTGAGCAGATCAATATTGAAATCTCTTATGATTATCGTGGGATAATCCTTAGGTATGTTTTGAATAATGGTAGTAAAATTGATCAAAAACTCATCGACATGCATACGAGGAGATTTGTATACAACTATGATATGAATTGCATGACGAGTTAGAATGTTGAAATCTGCAGAAATTATTTCCATGTTATGAGTTCCAAAAATATTATGCCCCGAGAGTTGCATTGTGTTTCGATATGTTAGTAGCAAACCTCGACTTGTGTGCGTATGTATATATTGAAAGCGTTCGATGTCTATGAAATACGGAACAGAAGTAGGATTTTGTATAAGTGTCTCACTGAAGCACAAAATATCAGATAGTTGTAAATTATGATTTGCTTGAACATCAAGGTGATGTTTTATTAATGATCTTGTATTTAGAAATTGTATGAGCATGTAAGTGGACGATGAGATATTCATTTGAAGATCATGGATGTGGAATTGCCACGATGATTTAAGTTTCAATCGTTCCATTTCGAGAGTGACTCTGCTGTCTACAACTATATGACGATGCTCGATCGATTGTAATATATGTAAGTGCTTAGGATTTTTCACTCTGGATAATGCAGTGTATGTCAATCTGTGTCGATTTATGTGCTTAGGACTGAAAGCTACTTGATGCATGGTCAATCCTTGCGATCTGTGGATAGTTCGTGCAGATGCTTGTTGAACAGGGAATTGTGTTCTAGTGATCTTCTGTTCTCTGGTATATTTATTGATTGGAAATTGTTGTGAAATTCTCATAATGGGCGTCCAAGATGGATTAATGTTAATGGAATAAAAATGTTTTTGTTTGTTCCTCGTTTGTGTTCCAATCTTTGGATCAAAAAATTGGATCCAAATGATTTGATCATCGTTATATGTTGTTGTGGACATGAAAATCCCATCGCTTCCATTGGTGAGTCCATCTCGTGTGTTATAATTATAACATAATTCTACTAACATGGTAACTTTTAGAGATAAAATACTGTGTAATCCAGCTGTATCTTTTGGATTTATTGATATCTTAAATCTTTTCGATATAACAGAAGAAAAATGATCTTTTGAATGGAATAAATATTCATTCCCATCAGTTATACTAAATACATGTTGATTATGAAGTTTCGTATCTTTGTTAGTGTAAAATAAATGAGGTATATCGTTTGGTTTAGAATACATTTTTTGATAAGTTGAATTTAAATAATGTAGATCAGAAGATGTTTGTTGGTTGATGCGAATACGATTCAAAATTTGTATAAAATCTGTATTGTTCTGACGCATAGGTTGAGTCAGTTCATAGTGTTTGAAAAATGAAGACCATATGTTAGTGGCAATATTTTGAGAATAAATATTAGAAGACTGAAAAATCCATGAATCTTGAACAGGTTGTACTTGATAAAAATCACCGCAAACAATTATATCTATGCCATCGAATGGAAGGTTGAAATTCTGAGTTATTTGTTGTAGTCTTTGGTTTATGTAAGAAAACATTCTTGCACCCACCAGAGAGATTTTGTCTATCACTAATAATCTTAATTGACTATAATATTTGATGTATTTATCCAATCGATCTGGACTTAATTTTGACACGTTCATATCGTAAGAGTCTTTAGGGATCGCTAAGGCACTATGAATAGTCATTCCTTGTATGTTATATGCAGCTCGTCCTGTGTATGCTATCTTCAAAATTTTTATTTGTTCAAGATCATTAAACTTGGATTTATCATCTTCGTATATCCATGACAATCCTTGTATAATTTTTAATAAGGTGAATGTTTTACCGGTTCCTGCTTCTCTCGTAAGAAATAAATGGATTGGTTCATGTGGAAAGTGTTTTTTTTTATACATACAATCATTGAAGATTAGCTTTTGTTGTTTGTTCAATTGACGTAACTCAACATAAAATGATTCTATTGGTATTAGAGGATCTTTGATCGGGAAGGTTTCTTCACGATTCGTAGTCTTAGAAGTACATTTAAGAGTAGTTCGTTGCATTAAGTCGACATTGTCCAAATCCAAATTGCTTGAATCCTGTTCCGATTCGCTTTGTTCGTTATGATATTCTCTTATTTCTTCAAGTTCTGCCACCTCATCCTCAAATTTCTTCCAATCCTCGTTTACTTCGACCGTATTGTACTTAAAAGTATATAAATTTTGTAACAATAGAATATGTGATTTATGTCTATTATATGTATTTTCCCATGTTTCAGTTGAATCTTTAATGTTGTTCTCGTCGTAAAAAAAAGGGACATATAACAACACTTGCTCTCTGAAATAGTCTTCCGGTTGTTTATATTGGTCGAAACATATCCATCGAACGATTTTAGATTTTCTCAATCTTCTATTTTGTGAAGTATTAAACTTGGCTACGAATTCTATCAAAGCCATTGAATTTGTTTGCAGATGTTGTGGACATCGTGCATACTTATCTATGATGGATGGCAATCCTATGTTTGTTGAAGAATCATCTTCAGAAGATAGTTGTTTGGAACTTTTGAGAAGGAAGGTTCGATCGGATGGACTACTAGTGTCTATGAATTGAAAAGAACGAGAAGCATGATACAAAGGTAATTTTAAGATTGTATAGATGGCTAATTGAGCCGAAACTTGTCTGGAATTCAAGAATGCATTGCCTAACTTTTTTATTCGTGTGGTTACTTCTTGATTTTCCTCGATACATTTATTGTTAATTTTCTTCATCTCATTCGTTATTGTATTGTCTACTTTTGTTAGATATGAGGTACAATATTGTGCCGCAGCATGTGGATCCAACACGTATTGACAATCTGTGTTGGCTTGCCAAATGAAAGCAGCATTTTTTGGAAAAGAATTAATGTAAATATCTATTGGATGACGTTTGAGATATATAGAAGGTTTTGATAAAGAATATCTTAAAGCTAATAAGTAAGTTTTATATGTAAGTTCTAAATGTTGAAGATACTGATCGAAGTTCATATCCAATCCAGTTTTGAAAGAAGAAATGATGTTTGAAATTCTAATAGATTTAAGCTTTATATCTCTCGTCGTTTCATCATCAAGTTCATCGTTAGTTAAAGGATATAATATTGTTGTTTTCGACATGGGATGCCATGGAAATCGAAATCGATAAGAAGATGAAGATCTTTTCTTATAGCAAGTATTTGTGTGATGATGAGTTTGACATTTGATCATCTCTCGCTCAATAAGTGATGATCAGTAGAAATGTATTCGTCTATAAAAGTTGTTATTGATTCATCAGGATCTATCTTGAAAACAGGAGCATTTTTTATCCACAATAGTCCGTGATCATGTGGACTGCCTCTGCTTTGAAATTCAGTTACAAAAAGGAAATCGGATACATTTCCCAAAATTAATTGGTTATGTCGAATAAGCTTACGGAAACATGATCTATGTTCATAATATCGTGCACATGTGACAGGATCTTGTCTAAGAAGTTGTTGTTTTTGTGAAGAACTTAAGGTTTCTTCATCGTCCGGCAATGGTATATGGTTATCCATTTTGTTCAATTTGAATAAGGTGTTCATCAACGGTTTTCAGTTTTTTTCGTTCGCAGTTAAAGTAATGAAAAATGTAGGTTTTCCTAATTGTCGGATCATCGCGAAAAGATTTCGCTTAACGACTTGGTAATAGTCTGGAGTGAATCGTAATTGGGACAAACAAGGAAAAGCTTGATCTGATATAAGAAGTTGTTGTTTGAAATTGTCATCCTTGACTTGTTTCGCTGTCAAAGGAGAGCCTTGTAGTTTACTTTTCCTTACTCGAATCCAAGAAATGCTTAGAATTTTCTCGATGCATATTTTGGACATCTTGAAAAAGATGTTTGGTAAATGTCTAGCAAATTTATGAGTTTTGTATAATAATTCCCATGAAGCTAGTTTGTGATATGACATCTTCGAAACGATTTGTTTGTTTCTTCCGTGGCCAAAAAACAAACTAGGAAAATTAGTCTCTTCACAAAATTCATCTTTGAATAAACTCAAAGGGTGATATCCCTCGCTAGGAGCCACAGTAAGTTTATACTTTTCATTGACGTAAATCATTTCAGGATCTAAAAAGTTTGCAATAAATGTATCAGTGTTTGTGTTCGGTTCGTGATTATTTTCATCGAACTCGTTATTTGTTTTGATGGTTTCTACTTCATCGAATCGGAGTTGTTCTTTGGAATAATTGTCGTTGAAAGTGTGAATCCAATTTTCATTAAGCTCGATATTGTGATGTTTGTATAAGTGTGTATCAATAAGATAATGTAAAGCTCGCATTACTTTGTTAGGTCGAACATAGCTTGTTTTATAGATTGATTTTAGAGTCAGTTTTCTTTTGATTTCCACTATGATAGAACCTTCTTCATCAGCCATACGTGGTAAATGTGTTTGGACCATGTTTGTATTTGAAGGGATATTGATAACACTACCTCTTAGATGCCATTGTTGGAACCCATTGTATATATGAATGTTTCCGAACATGACTCGCGGTGAGATCAATCTTTCTTCGACTTCGTTTAAACATTCAAGATATGGTATCGTATTGTTATTGTAAACTCTAGATATCTCAAAGAAAAGAGGTATTTTGTTATCGTTTACACACCTTCATGGAAAACTCAGTTCGATCACTCTGTCATCCCAGTGCGGATGTACACATCAAACAAATCCTTGTATTATCTTTAAGCTGTTCGAAAGTTATGTTAGTTGTTTCAGCATAAGAGCAAATGAAATCGTAATGAATTTGATTGATATATTTTAAATTCTTCAAGAAATCACGTTTATAGCATATGTCACACGAATGATATGGAACGTCGAGTAAAGACTTGGAGTAAGTATCTACGTGTTTTTCTTCTAATGATAGTTTTTTTCGTTTTTTAGAAGTACGGTTAGATGTGTTAATTGAATTAGTCTTATTCATTATTCTGTATTGTTTTATTTTGTCAGAAAGTGTTTTTTTCATTCTAAAGAGTTGTATCTCATATTGTTTATGAGATTGTATGAAATTCTTTATGACATCTCTTATGGATAAATACGGATATCTTTGATAAGATAATAAGAGTTCCGAATATAGAATGTTTAATTGGTGAGAGTCAATATCTTGCAAAGGATGGTTTACTTTGGTCTTTTGGAGATTTAGTTTATCTATACCTAGTTTATAAATTTTAGTTTGAATAGTGTTTAAGTCGTTCTCATAAATAGGATTTTTACTTATAAATTTACGTATTAATTGTACTATTGGTACATTTAGATGAATTAATCGTAAATCTTGCAGTTGTTTCACTATATACTCTCATTTCTCAGTAAGAAATTCATCACGAATCAATACGATTGGTTCGTAATGACCGGAACTACCTTCATTATCATCATATAGAAGATTGAAAGTAACATGATACGAGTTGTTGTTTGGAAATTGAATTATATTCTTTCCTGAAGTAGAACTGTAGATGTGTATATTTTTTTGTAGTATGGAGGATAAAGCTAAGAGACATAAAGAATCACCCCACGCACCACCTTCTTTTGTCATTTTACCAACTTTGGTTATATATTCATCTACAGATTCGACACGATGTGACACTCTCAATTCATCTTCCATGAAATAAGATAATATTAATGAATCATGTGTATCTCTAGCTCTTGAGTAGATATTATAAAGTTCATTTTGAGTTTGATTTCGTAAAGATGCGATAGAAGATTTATGATGCAATAAATATTGTATCGAATCAAACATACAATCTCCTGGAGTATATACAAAATCTTCACATTTTTTAAATTCAGACAAATCTTTAGACATCTGAACAAAATAATAGAAGATTATGTTTGTTGTTTGATAAACTTACAAATTGTAATCCATGAAAATTATGCAAAGGTTGTAATCCACTTACTTGATTATGATGACCGTCGTGCTGTTCAACTTGGGTTGTTCGATTATGGTTTGATGACGAAGTTTGAGTTCTCTTTCTTCTCCTCTGGGTAGTTTTCTGAGCAAGAACAATGTGGAGCAGAAGCACATAGATCATGTAATCTTGAATATTTGCTACGTTTCATATGTTGTTTCAAACGTATAAATTAATATACATTTGATTTAATAATGTAATCTGTTTTTTATTGCAATAAGTGTATATATTATGAAGCATGACTGACTTTTGTACTGCAATGCATTTCACGTTCTAAATTAGAATAAATAAATTTTTGAACTTTTTTTTTAAAAGGTGATACTTTTGCACGAATTTTTGCAATAATTAGTTTTGATTCCACGTCTTGATTATTTTGAACTAATAATAGACTTTTTAGTGGAATAGTGATTTTGTTAGCAGTTGGAGGTTGAATGTATCTGCAGTGATGTTTTACGGGTCTTGATGACTCCTTCACCTAAGACAGCTACTACGCTACTGTGACATCTGTCCATACATGCTCCTTGTTGTATGCAAAGGTTGTAATCCACTTACTTGATTATGATGACCGTCGTGTTGTTCAACTTTGGTTGTTCGATTATGATTTGATGACGAAGTTTGAGTTCTCTTTCTTCTCCTCTAGGTAGTTTTCTGAGCAAGAACAATGAGGAGCAGAAGCACATAGATCACTGTAATCTTGAATTTTGCTACGTTTCATATGTTGCATTAAGTTTAAATTTCATACATTTTCACTGCGTGAAGATGTTTGATGTATATTTGTATAAAATGATGTCACGTTTTAAGAGTAATGAACGTTTCTGAAGTTTTTTTGTTTCAAAGCGTTTCAAAGCGTTTCAAAGCATTTCATAGCATTTTTTGTTTTTGTTTCAAAGCGTTTCAAAGCGTTTCATAGCATTTTATAGCATTTTTTGTTTTTGTTTCAAAGCGTTTCAAAGCGTTTCATAGCATTCTTTGTTTTTGTTTCAAAGCGTTTCAAAGCGTTTCAAGCGTTTCATATCGTTTCGTATCGTTTCAAAGCATTTTTTGTTTTTGTTTCTCCCAGTTTATACGTTTCTCCGTGGACGTTCTTGTTTCAAAGCGCTTTTTGTTTTTTGTTTCTCCAAGTTTATACGTTTCTCCGTGGACGTTCTTGTTTCAAAGCGCTTTTTGTTTTTTGTTTCTCCAAGTTTATACGTTTCTCCGTGGACGTTCTTGTTTCAAAGCGCTTTTTGTTTTCTGTTTCTCCAAGTTTATACGTTTCTCCGTGGACGTTCTTGTTTCAAAGCGCTGTCGGAGTGTAATCCGTCTACCTAGGAAAGCGCCGGGCTTCTGGCTGTGGTTGTTCACTCAAGAGGTTGGCTTTCAGGTCACAATAGGGCTATAAACACTCACACAGATGTGTAAGATCTAGTAATATACCCAGAAGGCGAAATTCAGGTCTAGCTGGCAGTAATAGGATTCGGCGGTGAACTTTGACACTCACGGAGAGGAAAACTATGAAGGTTTAGACCTCTAAACTTCCCCTACATGCAAATGAGGTACTACTGAACTCACAGACGAAATTTCAGCCTGAGATCAAATTCTGACACGGAGATATGAACAGAAAAGTTTTGAGCAAGAAAACTACGGCAATTTCTGGTACCTAGCTGGCTATTTCAACCTATAACAGGAGTTTGGCTCGATCAATTTCGAAGTTTCTTACAGGATTTGCAGTCTACAGGGTGCTGAACATCCCTGTGAAGTTGGGACTCCTGAATGTACACAGAACTGTAGATCTCCTCCTCTGAAGTCGCTGCTCTAGATTAAGAGCTTTTCAGACCCCCTCAGCTTCAGCGGCCGCCCTGAATTACTCAGTTGCTCAATCGATATGAAACTTTTTGTGAAATCGTAGCCCTGCTGGCGGAGAACACAACCTCGAAGTTTTGAAGCAATTTCCTCAAATCTGCTGCGAGTGACACTGAAAACCCTAAATCCAACCAAAATGATTCAATTCTAGCACAATCCGAAATTCAATTGCTCATAACTCCGTCTTTATTGACTCAAATCGATCGAAATTTTCACTGGAAGTGCTTGGCATGACGAGACCTCTCTCCCTGTGCTCTCAGATTTCGAAGATCCCTCACCAAATGCTCGAACTCCACTCTAGAGCTCTGTTTCTAAATTTAGAGTTTAACAAAAGACAAAAATGGACCTATGGGAGTTCATAGCTCCACTTGGTTGTCCTTTAGTACCCTAAACCACGTGGCAACTTAGTTTTACTCATAGGCTACCACGTCAAGCCCCCTAGAGTGCCAACGTAAAACTTAAATTACTTAAAACGACACGCAGCCCCGAAAAATAACTTAAATCAGCTAGAAAGCGTGCATGGGCGACACGCAAATACAACCCATGAGCTTAAGCCTATCAACATGGTAATCAACCTACTAAGACTCAAAATAGTGTTAACACCGTATGCAAAGGTGTAAAACATATACATAAACGACTAGAAGTAATATACGCTAACTTCTGGAACTACTAAACTCAAGCGTCGGAGTAGAAATATAACATGTAGCCGTCAAGTAGCGCGACATCCACCCCCTCTGAACCTGCACATCCTCCGGTATGTGCCATCCAGATCAAGACTCTTCAGCTTCGGCTTCAAACTCATCTTCAGTCTTCATTAAGTCTTCAGCTTCATCCTCTGTAAACTCTGCAACGTTCTGGTCCTCCCCTCTCCTCCTAAAGAGCTTGATTCTCTTTCCTGCGACTGGTATCTTGAGCACTGCACCATCTAACTCTCTCAAGGAGTATGTGGCATTATCATAAACTTCTAACACCACATAAGGTCCAAACCATCTCTTGGAGAACTTCCTGATAGTGCTATGCTGATTATCAAGACTACTATCATAGACTAACACCCAATCACCTTCTTTAACTGGTTTGGGTCGTAATCTATGCGTTCTATCAAATCTGTCTTTGTTTCTCTCCCTAGCAATCTTTAATCTTTCGACAGCTTTGGCAACATTCTCAGGTCTTCGTTCTAACTGCTGGATCCTTAATGCAAGAAGATCCTCCGTACTTCTACCATCTTCCCATGGCAAAACATTCCAAGTAGGCACAACCTCCTCAATTGACATCACAGGTTTCTGTCCTAGTATCAACTCTGCTGGCATGTAACCTGTAACGGTACTATGAGTTGTACGATCTGCCCATAAAGCAAATGGTAGCAGTCTAGGCCATTCACGGATCTTACCCTTGCAAGCTTTTACTAAAGCTTTGATGATTGGCGGATGACCTCGTTCGCTCTTGCCATTCTCTTCAGGATTGTAAGCAGTGGTTAATGCCAGCTTGATTCCCAATCGCTTGAAGAACTCAACTGCTTCTTGTGAATCCAGCTCACCCCTATCTGCAGTGATCTTTCCCACACACCCATACCTACAAATAACATCTTCAAGTAGAAAGCGGTAGACACTAGCAGTGGTCTTTGTCCTCAGGGCACGGCCTTCGACTTGGTTAGATAGATCTTCTCTAGCCAAGACTAGATACCTCATTTGTCCAAGTCCAAATGGCATAGTTATCAGATCAACTACCCATTTGTAATGAATGGCTAAAGGATAAGTAGGATGCAATCCATCACGATGACGTACGTTGGAATACATCTGGCAAGGTATACAGGATGAAACAAACTGCACTACATCCTTATACATACCCTTCCACCAATACTTCTCCTTTATCTTGGCAAATGTAGCCCAAACTCCTCTATGACCGGCCCATAGACTCTCATGGAACTCCTTGATCAGCTTCTGCTGCAATTCTAGGTCACATACCACCCGCTGTGGTACACCTCCTTGTAGCTTAGGGCGCTTCCATAGATGTCCTCCATATAAAAAGTACCCATAAGCTGTTCTACGGATCCTCTTGAAATCTGCATCAGACCAGCCTTCTTGCCTTTCCAATGAACTCAAATAGCGCCCAAGATCCAACCACTCGCCATCGTACATAGTTTCTTCAAATAACTCCAATGGAGTTGCAAAACAGCTTCTATCCCTTCTAGCAAGAGCACTAGAATAGAACTCTGTTCTCACATCTTCCTGATCATCTATCATTTCTTTCTCATCGTAATACCTAGCCCTTGATAACATATCTGCCACAGGATTGTCCTTTCCTGCGATATGTCTAAACTCTGGGTTCAAGGACTTGATATATGCTATCCACCTCAACATAGCAATATCTGGAGTTGTACAGCTAGTGATCATTCCCAAGAGAGGTAAGCAATCTGTCTCCACAACCACAGGTGCTCCTATCAAGTATTCCTTATCACTCTTCATCGCAGTAACTACTCCCCATAGCTCTCTCTTGACCTGAGGGTAGTCTCTCTGCCGTGAACTTAAGACCTTAGCACCAAAACGCACCACATATCTATTTCCATCCTTATCATCTTGTCCTATAGCCCACCCAATGCCAATAGGACTAGTATCAACAGTAAGGATAACAGATCTGCCCAACTCATATGTTACCTTCCGTAGAGTTGGTGGTGAAGACAACAGATCCTTCAACTTCTTCATAGACTCGCTTTGTTCCTCTTGCCACTGAAATCTCTGCCCCTTCCTCAGCAACTTGTACAACGGATCTGCTACATGTGCAAAGTGTGGAATCCATATATGATAAAACACACATGCACCTAGAAACCTTCTCACCTCAGTAACTGATCCACATGTCTCCTTCATCCTTCGGATGACATAAACCTTGTTTGGACAAGGTTTCCGACCATAAGATCCACACAGATGTCCCACTATTAACACCTCCTGTTCTCCAAATACAGACTTTGCTCCTGATAAAGTCAAATGAACCTCCTCCAGTCGACTCAATATCTTATCACAGTCGGCTATGTGATCTGCAACAAACTTACGGCACCCCCTCTGATCCATTACCTCATTCTTCTCCTCCTCAGCACACCCTTTGATCGGCACATCATCAAGGAATGGCATAGTCTTTTCAGGAATAAAATCCCTCAAAACTTTATTCATGCCATTCATCATATGTGCTACAGAATTGGTAGCACCTTGTGGCAAGGTGCACATCCTTAGTAACCCCAAAGGTGTCCTCATTGTAGTCAAGTCTCTACTCTCAGAGGATAACTGAAACTGATCGTAACCTGAATATAAGTCTCCCATTGAATAGATAGCACGACCAGCAAAAGCCTCTGCAAACTCGTCTACAATAGGTCCTATACCCATATTCCTGATAGTCACCTTGTTAACTGGCTGCATATCTTGAATGAATCTCAAAGCTCCACTCTTCTTCGGAACAGTAAACCATCTGCTAGAGTAGGGAGCTATAGATGGTTCCAAGATACCCATCCTAATCCTCTCATTGAGCAAGTCTATCAACTTTGGTAGATGAGCTCTAGGTACATGGATAGGACGTAGATTCCAAGGCACATGCGGTATAGTAAAGATTACCATAGGTGCAACTACACTTGGATCTACACATCCTACTTCATGTGACTCAAACGCAAACGCCTTACCATGTCTAGATAGCATCTCCCTGAAGCTCTTCTTCTCTTGCTCAGTAAGAAATCCATCACCTCCAATCCTCAGCTCCTTCAGTGTTGTTTCTGTAAACTGGTGCCCGATTCTTCTCGGTCCTCTAAGCGTCGGTTCTCGTGCAGCTTGCTTCATCTTCTGATTGTAATCGAGTGGTAAAGGCAAAGCCACTGGTTTGACTTTCTTTGCCACTGACTTGTACTTGGTCTCCACATACACCTCTTGCCGATCTATAAACTTATCAATTACATCATAAAGCTCCTTGGAGCTCACTCTCACCACTCTATCTACATCATCTGTAGAGCTTTCTAATATAGATTTCAACTCCCCTATAGTATCTACCAAATATTGCTCTTCAAACACTCCAGATATGTATTCATCTCCTGCTAACTCTCCACTATCTCTCAAAGACTGCTGTACATACTTCACATGTTGTCTCTCAAACCTCTTCAGATTCTCAACCTTCCTATAACACACTGATCCACATGATGTCAGTCCTAAGAAGCTAGTGGATAAAGCTTCTTGCTCTACTGGATCAGGCGAGAATCCTATCTCTACTGTACCGTTGAAGTCTCGCTCTTCAATGGTACTCTGCCAAAACCCCTAGACTCTCGAAACTCCTGAGTAATCTTAGGTAGTGGACGGTCTCTCAAGCTATCACGATTCCTCTCATGTTCTGCAGCAACGGTCAAAAACTGAACAGCTCTTTTGCCGTCTCTACTACGTATCCTAGCATAGGCTGAACCATCATCCATAACTCGTGTCTCCATTCTAACAGCAGTAATGTAAGGCTGCCCTAGAATGATAGGATAGGTTGACATGTCTTGCACAAAGAAATTCTGAACATCACTAATGTCACCCACAGTTACCTTGATGTTGGGGCAAGCACCATAGAGTTCTCCTCGCTGGTTGTTGGCAGCACGGATAAGCCATCCATGGTCGGTGTCTATAGGCCTTCCCCACGCTTGTACAGCTCCTTAGACATCAGATTAATCTCTGAGCCATGATCAATCAATGCCACCACAGGTTCCTCTAGATCTCCCAGCTTCACTAAGGTCTCTGTGGTTGCTCTCGCCCAATGGTTGTGAGAATAATGGCTCTTCTGCGATGCTTCCACCTCATCTTCAAACCTCACGTGCTGATCTGATCTTCCCTCTGATACTTGAGAGCAGTAACCAGCAATCTCATCTTCCTCATCCTCCGACAGTTTGGTCCCTAGAGCGTTAAGCGTAGCTGCTTCACCCAAAATCTGACGTTTCCTCTTGATGATATCTATAATAACCTCATGGAACTCACGCTTTGCAATCCCAAGAATCTCACCCAAAGTAAACTCAACTTTCCCATTCAAGATACGGTTCTCTAACACCTGCTTCAAGTCTGTAGCAATCTCAATGTCAGACTGAAGTTTGTATGCAGGCATCTTACCCTTCTCCTTGCTTCTCTCCTTCTCCTTTGGTGTTGTAGATGATAGATCCTCCATAGTCTCCTCCCGAGTAGGTGTTGTCTCCTGCCTTGCATCTGGTCTAGCCCTTTCACTCCTTGTAGCAGGTCGTTTGGCTGTAGAAGCCTCACCTGCATCCTCCCTCCTGCATTTTTTTTCTAGTAGAGCTTCATGCTGACTTCTTGCAACATAAGCATGCACTGACATAGTATCCACAGGGTCATTCCATCCTGTAGTTTCTCTAATTGAGTTGCCAACCCTTCGTAGCACATCCTTGTCTAGCTCTGTTCTAGCTACGGACCGCACTACATCTGACCACAACCCAGTAGTCCCTTTCTCTCTCTCCATTTCCACTTTCACTCCACACGTAGCAGCATTCACAAGAGAAACAGCATGTGATGCTGATATATCATTCACAAGTCTCTTCATACCACCCTTGCCAAAGTTGGTTCCCAGCATCATCCCAGTCTCTCTCAAATGGATCTTACCATCTTTGAAGAAGATAAGATCCTTCCTCAATGCATCTGAAAACTCTCCACAATCTCTTCTTACATGGTCTAGGCTATCGCACCATATACAACGATGAACAAAGCCTTCTCTCATCTGAGGTCTCTGCATAGCAGGCTGTACATTCTGCTCCTTCTCTTCTAACCTAGTGAGCTTAAGCTTAAGCTTAAGCTCCTTCATACCCTTAATCAACTCATCAAGCGGTGAGTCTTCCTCTCTAGCAATTACCAAAGCGGGCTTAGTAGGCAACTGCTTGACAGGAATTATCAAAGGTGCTGCTTCACTTACCACCACCTTGTCCCTTCTTCTCTGTCTCTTGGTCAGCAAAGAAACAGCCTCTTCAACCTCCTTCCAGTCAGTCTTCAATCCTCTCTCCTCACTCTTGTCTTCCAGCAACAGCTCAAGCTTCTCCTGAATAGTCTCGTCCGCTGCTTGTAGGAAAAGCTCGGTCTTCTCCACCTCTAGTGTAAGCTTCTCTGTCCTAGAAAGCTGAGCATACTGACGATCAAACTCCCTTAACAGCTCATTTACAGACAAACCTTTGTTAGGCTTCACCACCCACTCCAAGAACGTTCTCTTGGTCACCCTCTCTGAATCTTCAGTGTAGTACTCCTCCTTCAGAGCTCGCATAAAGCTCTCCCAACTCTGTCCTTGCTGTTGCTTGAGCTCCTTCACACGCCCACGAATCTCAGGCACAACAGCAAGTTCAAAGTTCTCCACCATCTCCTTCTCAGGTACCTTGTTCACCTCCATCTCCCTAGCATAGTATCGCACATACTTGGAAATATCTGTACCCTTGAACTGGTCCATCTGATGCACCACAGATTGCAACGCCTTGGTTGCTAATACCTCCTTCCTCTCTGTGCTCTGCTGCTGCTGCATAAACATGGAAAAAGCTTGGAACATCTTCATCGTAGCAGCATCCAACTGAACAGGTTGCTGAGCAGCAGCAACAATTCCACTTGATGATCCTTGGTTGGCCATGATATCTGATCCTGTAACACTCTTAAGAAAACTCCCACCCTAGGTGTTTCACGTCGAGTTCACCAAAAAGAGAGTATGTCGGAGTGTAATCCGTCTACCTAGGAAAGCGCCGGGCTTCTGGCTGTGGTTGTTCACTCAAGAGGTTGGCTTTCAGGTCACAATAGGGCTATAAACACTCACACAGATGTGTAAGATCTAGTAATATACCCAGAAGGCGAAATTCAGGTCTAGCTGGCAGTAATAGGATTCGGCGGTGAACTTTGACACTCACGGAGAGGAAAACTATGAAGGTTTAGACCTCTAAACTTCCCCTACATGCAAATGAGGTACTACTGAACTCACAGACGAAATTTCAGCCTGAGATCAAATTCTGACACGGAGATATGAACAGAAAAGTTTTGAGCAAGAAAACTACGGCAATTTCTGGTACCTAGCTGGCTATTTCAACCTATAACAGGAGTTTGGCTCGATCAATTTCGAAGTTTCTTACAGGATTTGCAGTCTACAGGGTGCTGAACATCCCTGTGAAGTTGGGACTCCTGAATGTACACAGAACTGTAGATCTCCTCCTCTGAAGTCGCTGCTCTAGATTAAGAGCTTTTCAGACCCCCTCAGCTTCAGCGGCCGCCCTGAATTACTCAGTTGCTCAATCGATATGAAACTTTTTGTGAAATCGTAGCCCTGCTGGCGGAGAACACAACCTCGAAGTTTTGAAGCAATTTCCTCAAATCTGCTGCGAGTGACACTGAAAACCCTAAATCCAACCAAAATGATTCAATTCTAGCACAATCCGAACTTCAATTGCTCATAACTCCGTCTTTATTGACTCAAATCGATCGAAATTTTCACTGGAAGTGCTTGGCATGACGAGACCTCTCTCCCTGTGCTCTCAGATTTCGAAGATCCCTCACCAAATGCTCGAACTCCACTCTAGAGCTCTGTTTCTAAATTTAGAGTTTAACAAAAGACAAAAATGGACCTATGGGAGTTCATAGCTCCACTTGGTTGTCCTTTAGTACCCTAAACCACGTGGCAACTTAGTTTTACTCATAGGCTACCACGTCAAGCCCCCTAGAGTGCCAGCGTAAAACTTAAATTACTTAAAACGACACGCAGCCCCGAAAAATAACTTAAATCAGCTAGAAAGCGTGCATGGGCGACACGCAAATACAACCCATGAGCTTAAGCCCTATCAACATGGTAATCAACCTACTAAGACTCAAAATAGTGTTAACACCGTATGCAAAGGTGTAAAACATATACATAAACGACTAGAAGTAATATAAGCTAACTTCTGGAACTACTAAACTCAAGCGTCGGAGTAGAAATATAACATGTAGCCGTCAAGTAGCGCGACAACGCTTTTTGTTTTTTGTTTCTCCAAGTTTATACGTTTCTCCGTGGGCTTTATTGTTTCATGCGTTTCGCACGTTCATAGAGTTGCACTTGGAAAAGATACATATATCATCGTAGGTCAGACTCCGTTTGATCATGTGATATATACCTGAAAAACAACATCAAAGAAAGCACTGTTGGAAAACTTCAAGCAATGTTGAATTTACCTTGGAATATTTACAACTGGTATTGATTTACTTGAATGCTTAAACAAAAATACTATAAAATAAAAGTCAGAAATAAAATTTATTATAAAATAGATACATGAAATTAACTACAATGATAAAATTATAATTATGTAAAATATCATATATATAGTGACAATAAATGTAGAAGACAAAACAGATCTTGAAGTGTTCAATGTTACGTATGTTTGTGTAACTAGATTATTTAGATATAAAAAAAGTTCTTAGAACTTTACCGATGTTGAAAGATTAAACGGTTGGAATTGTGGAGGTTTTCGACGATTCTCCCTCAGTAGATGTAGTCTCCTTGATCTGTTAAAAAGAAAAGTTAGACGTTCAATGATGTCATTATATTAGTGGTTTTGTAATATTCGATAGCGATTCTTATATTGATGCAATTAATTTGAGATGACATGAGTCAATGTTTTAAAGAAATTATCAAAAATCATCATGATACTTCTACAATTGAAAATGAAATAAAGTATAAATTGTATACCCGATCAAATCCACAAAAATCACCGTTTGAATTAAAAGAGAAAATTCCTATTGTTGCGATCTCCTCAATTTGATCCAATAGCATATCTCGATGGTTGTCGCTGTCATAATTTGAGACAACTTCTGTTTCCACCATCTTGGAACCAATTTCCTTTTGCATGGACCATGTATTGTTTACCATTGGAAAGATCTTCCACATACCCTTCAATCCATGGCACAGGTCGTAATTGACAATCCAGATTACAACTTTTGCAAAAGCCTCGAAGATGATTCAAATCTTGAATTTGTAAGTGCGTCGAATTGCATGTGACGCATGTGTATTTGTAGGGTCTGTTATCATAATTACGTGGTTTGAAAGTACCACGTACCTAAACACATGGAAAGAAGTTATAAACATAACATATATCTGCAAATAGGAAAATTGATTCTGATTATTCACATAAAAAATTAATTATATACCTTGATGTTTTTATTTCCTCTTGTGATGTGAGTGTTCCGCGCTCTTTTCAAAACGTCAATTCTCGATTGGATCGAAGGAGTTGCCCATATAGTCGCTGCGTGTGTATGTAGCTTTGGAAGATCATTTTCTTCTCTTGTGGATAAAATCTGTCTTGATATTGATTTCAAGTGCAACAATACAGCATGTCCAGAGTGAAAACGAGTCTCAATATTTTTATACTCTGTTGCGAAATCATAATGGATGATCAACTGCAACATGAAAAAAAATTGTGTTAGTCTAGAAGTTTCATGAATAGCAAAAATTTGAAATCAGTTGTGAAATAAATTTATAAACGTAAGTTATTTAATGTACATAATTACTTACCGTCATCTTGTCTTCTTCAGAATCACCATCCGCAATTGTGATCTCAAATTTTTGATATTCGTTTTCACCGTGTACAGCAATTACGGCAACAGATATGTCTACTGTCGTGGATCGAACAGTAAGATGACGCATGCACATTCGGAGAGGCATGAAGTGTCAGAATTTGAAAACTGGAGTAGAACTCCAAGGTGTGATGGTCTGAATTGTTGTTTGCCCATCGATCAAGAGGATGAATTTGACATCCCTTCTGTGACTGAGAGTTTTTACTGGTCTCTCTACCTGCACGGCCCTACGACCAAAGTATTGTATCCTACAATACGTATTTCTATTCACTTTATCTGACCAATTTATAGCGTTGTTGCCTTGGGCAGTACATGTAATCGTCTTTTCCATACGACGATCAACCATATCGAAAAGAAGAAATGAGCTTTTTGTTATAAATCTATTAATATTACCATATTTGTTTAATATAATTCCTTCAAATATATCATTTCTTTTCGCATATTCTATATTATCTATAAATATAGATAAGTTTTTATCTACTATTGGAGTTTCAGATGGAATAATTGTGTCTTGTTCTTTCTTTTTTCTTTTTGGAGACTTTATAGGAGATTCAGGAGCAGAACTTGGCTGCTTCAGTATTTGTTCTATGGGTTCATTCCCTTCTGTATCATCAGTGGAAATCTTTTTCATTTTTCCTTTTTTGGACGTTGTGGAATCCATTGTATATATGAACCTGAAAAACGC
Source organism: Asterella californica (assembly GCA_036924285.1). NCBI lineage: Eukaryota > Viridiplantae > Streptophyta > Marchantiopsida > Marchantiales > Aytoniaceae > Asterella > Asterella californica. Next base: position 5,971,220 of record JAYKYS010000013.1, read on the forward strand.
ACATAATATCATTTTCTATCCAAGATAGATATAATATATACAATCATGACAATAGAGAAAAAGCTATTTTAATTGGATGTCTTAGGTCTTACCTTCGTGATTAAAAGCAGTAGTTATGATCTCGTAAACTTATTTCAGAGATAAAAATGTCGTTATGAAAGAAGGTCTTGCTTTGGATCGATACTATCACTTTGCTGCAGGTAGGTCTTGCTTTGGATCAATACTATCACTTTGTTTCACCTGCAGAACGTAATCACATCATATTGATAAGAATATAAAAGAAGTTATAGCAAAGTGGTAGGACTGTGAGACTAAAACAACTTATCTTCAAATGACCTTTATAGTCAGCTTAACTCTCGCAACTGTCACAAAAAATAGATTTCGTGACTATGATTTCATACGAAATTAAAATCTATTAAATGAAAAATGAAGTTACAACTATTCATCAATTCTACAAATTACAATGTAGTCAAACAAAGGAAGGAAAGAATAAAGGGGTTCAACAAGACAGAAGAATTATTGGACTGTAAGGTTTAGAGGACAGGGTTGAATTCATGTCCCCTTCTTAACACAAGTTAAACAATCCTATCGCCTGATCATGTTGAGTCAGAGTGAAATAGTCTGAAATAGTTCAAGTTACGTAGCAGCAGACGAAGCAAGGCCACAAGCTGCCTTTACGTGGTCTTCCCTCGCATCATCTTTGTCGTTATTCATCGCTCTCGACCCACATACTTGGCTCAAGATCAATGACTACCAATACATAAGTTCACAAGACCAGCAGCAGCTAACGAGCCCAGCTCCAGCTCAGTCACGAAGAGGAAAACTAAATTGACAAACTAAATTTGTAAACTATATTTATAAAAATTATTTATAAGATTATAAAATTTTTTTATAATCTTATTAAACATTACCAAAGAGTGGAATAATTAATATTCTAAACATAAAATAATTCGGAGAATGTTCATAAAGTAAGGAAAGGAACGGTTACACAAAGTCCTGATACAGTGAAATATTATTAATAATGAGAGTAGAAAGTAGTACTCTATTTTCTGCATCTCGGAATTTTAACGTGAATTTGAATTTGAGCCTTCATTAGCACCGCAATGAAGACTTAATTTTTGTCTGGAAAGAAACTCTTTACTGATGAGTACTGCAAACTACAGCTTGGGATCTGAAAACCGACGAGCATGGGAGCCTCCACCGAAGAGGATAGAGCTGCTATCCCATCAACTCGACACTTAATCATCTAAGGACTGAACATCAGACAAAGCGAGGTATCTACTATAATGTAGTATCCTACTCTTTGTCAATGCATACTGGTATCAACAATATGATGACCTTTAACCTAGCTAATACATGAAGTCGAGGTATTTACGGCAAGATTGAACCTAAAAGTTCCATCTGCTGAAGGAGGTCCACCTGATCTCACAATGCGTTATAGATTAGGGTTGCATGGAAACTATTTCAGGTGAAGAGTTGTACTTATCTAGGAATATTGACTGGAGAAGAACTACAGGAGAAACATATGTTGCGGCTTATCACAAGCAAAATAGTCGACAAATGAACTCACAGGTTCAACGCTTACAGATCATCGTTTCTCGAACTAGAAGAAACATCAATGGTCAAAAAACAAATTTCACAGAATCCTGAAGGTCTTACATAATGGGGCTCCGGACCTGAAGGACCGTGGACTGAAGATCCTTCAGACTAGAGGAGTTTTTCGCAATCTCTAACCTCACTTCATCTACCTCGAGCTTAATCGACTGCAGTAAATCTCTAGCTTCCTTGATCTTCCGTTCATAGACAGCAACCATACTTTTTAGTTCTACAATTATCCCTATAGAGTGGATGACATCATTCTGTTGCAGTTGTGCAGTGCTCTCGTATCCCTTGATCTTCTCTTCGGCAGTTTTCAGCCTCTCTACAAGCTCGATACATTTAGACTCTACATTGCGCAAGCTTTCTTCCAGCTGAGCCACTTTGTCTGCACTTCTCTTCATTTTAGTCTCACTTTCACTAACTTCATTTTGCAAAGATTGGACGGCATCTTTGTAGACCTTGAGATCGTCCTCACAAATGGCAGCCATATCCTCACGGTCCCTAACCTCGCCTCTTATCTTCTGCACTTTCCAATTACTAAAATTGCAGTCGTGAACATCAAACAAACAACTCTGATTCTTATATCACGAAGGTAAGAAATCAAATGTTTCTTACCTTCGTGAAGAACAGCTGAATATTGAGAGAAAAAATATATCATTTTCTATCCAAGATAGATATAATATATATAATCATGACAATAGACAAAAAGTTATTTCAATTGGATGTCTTAGGTCTTACCTTCGTGAGTAAAAGCAGTAGTTATGATCTCCTAAACTTATTTCAGAGATAAAACGTCGTTATGAAAGAAGGTCTTGCTTTGGATCGATACTATCACTTTGCTGCAGGTAGGTCTTACTTTGGATCAATACTATCACTTTGCTTCACCTGCAGAACATAATCACATCATATTGATAAGAATATAAAACAAGTTATAGCAAAGTGGTAGAACTGCGAGACTAAGGGAATTTAGACAATCAGCTTAACTCTCGCAACTCTCACAAAAAATACATTTCATGAATATGATTCTATACGAAACTAAAATCTATTAAATGAAAAATGAACTTACATCTATTCATCAATTTCACAAATTACAATGTAGTCAAACATAGGAAGGAAAGAAGACATGGGTTCAGCAAGATAGAAGAATTATTGGACTGTAGGGTTTAAGGGACAACTGAGGTTAATCAGATCATATCTTAGTGGTCGGATCAATCCTACAGATAACATTGTTATAACTGCAACTTCTTCCTCACCGGAGTCCGTTGAGTGTTATTATATATATATGAGTATTATTGAATTAAATCCTGATCAAATCAATTTCTTACTAGAACTGTCTTAGACGATGTTGGCGATGGAAGAAAATTTCCGACTTTTCTGGTGGAAAGGGCTTTGAAACTATATTTTAAACTTTGAGCTCTTATATTTGGCACTATGAGTCGGAGGAGTAGAACCGGGTTGGCACCATGCATGAATATATATCATAGTGATGCTATCAACGGGGAACTTCGTGACCTGACCCCTTATTCTAGGACACAATCTGAAGCTCCAAGCCATGTGGAATTTCACTCCCATGGCGATAAACTACACCAAAGACCCCACTATAAACCCCTACTAAATGGGCACTAAAGTATCAAGAGAAAATCTCAGCCTGACTGGACAGTAGTGTTTAAGATGGAAGTGAGCACTCCCAACACCAAGAAAGCTAACATAGGGCTCAAATCAAGTGCGTTGATCCGAAGGGTCCAAACAATGCTGTGAAAAAGCAAGATTATTATCTTCAACTCTAGAGGGTGAAATTGAGTGAGGTTTGTAAAGCTATACCTGTTGCTGTTTTCACGGTTCTTGTGAAGTGCTAGACCAGTGAACTTGGCAGAAAGATGGCTTCATTTGCGTGGAGGAACGCAAATGAAGCCATCTGCAACAACATAAAGTAAAGTGTTTTCAAGCAACGAGAACCAAGCAAAAGTTCTAAGTAATAGTGTTTGTAGTACGGTGTGTTCACGTACAGTAGTGAAGATAAAAGCAACGACGGATAAGAAAAGAAACAGAGTGCTAAAATACACTAATTGAAGTGCCGTTATCTGAGAAGAAGACATAAGATTCGATGAAATTCAGGAGAAAGTACTAGACTTTTACTAGAAAAATATTTTAATATTTTATCTAAGCATTATCGAAAACCAGTCCGTTAGTTTTCACTTTTCAGAAAAATCTCTCTTTCCAGAGAGGGATTTTGAATTTAAAAGAAACCTGAGAAGAATAGTCCCATTAGGGCCCTCTTATACCAAGAGGGGAGGTTTAACTGGTTTCATATCACTACTTGATATAAGGAAGATTCATGAAATGGTATTAACGGTTTTCCATGAGTTCTTTCTCCTTCTCTAAAATTGTTCCTTATTTCATGCCATTACTTGTATAACGACACGTCATTTAATGGATTATTTGGGAAACACCAAGATCATCTCTTGGAGAACCACATCAAAAATATTAGAAAGATTAGAACCTGAACAAACAAATACCATTAGAACTAAGACATGTATGATAGAAAAGAGAAAACTCAACCAACGAATCCACAAACAAAGATTAGAACTAAGACATGTAGGATGAATCCACAGACAAAGACTAGAACTAAGACATGTAGGATGGAACGAGAGAAAGCTTAACAACCACATTTTTTTGAAGGAAAAAACCTGTCTTTTCTTTTGATTCCGGGACTGCAATCCAACAGATTGCACTAGAGGATATCTTTCCCAAATGGCCTTCAGCCCAACTTCGTGTCATGAGAAACCAGTAGCCTTCCAAGTACACAGGAGTCATACTGTAGAAGGCGACAACCCCCGAGTTCGTTTAAGAGTAGCCTCCCTTCTCTTCGTGTAGAAACTAAGATAAGTAGCAATGCTTCTGGTGAAACAGATACTCATTGCACCTGGCAGGGAAGACAAGTAAATTTTTAGTGATTATCGTCCAGGTTGGCTGAGTTTGCTCCTTGAGAAGACAGTCCCGCTTGGCCTGGCGACCTGTATCCGGGAGGCACTATGCCTGTGGTCACACTAGATCTAGAGTAACAGGACGCGCACTGCAATTAATCGACCTTGTTGCTCGGAGAGAGCGGAGAAAGGAGTATCACTGCAAATCGTAAAACTAGAATCGTGGCGAATATACTGTGCCCAGAGTCCACAACGGGTCTGCCATCACACAGCTCTTGCTTGAGTTCCATGGTTGTTCCTACCATTGGACCAAGTTTTCAACATCATCAATACAACATGGTTGCATCCACGTGGCCGGTTCCATCAGCAGCACATGGGGCGTTCAGCACCTGTTTCTACTCCCTCCTTAACTGAGTCAACCGTTTGCTTCATTCCTTCTATTTTATCGCAATGAGAGAGAGAAAGTTTCCTCTCCCGCTTTGCTCTGCTGGTATCTAGAACAGTCACGTCTACCCTTAAACAATCCGTGCTGATGAAATATCAACCAACCAGTTGTGGATTTCATGTCTTATCGATAAATGCTTTCTGCGTGATTTTCCCCACACGATCGTAACCAAGACGTCCGAACGATGAGAACAGCAACCTGTAGAAAGCAAGAAGGCCGAACGATGAGAACAGCAACCCGCAGAACGCAAGACGGCCGAACGATGAAAACAGCAGCTCGGGCAAACAAGCGGTGGCCAGGTTCGTGGAGGAAACACGCCACATCTGCCAAGAAAAAAGCCACGAGAGCCCTGCTCAATAGAAAACCCGACTCGTGGAGGAAACACGCTACATCTGTCAAGAAAAAAGCCACGAGAGCCCTTCTCAATAGAAAACCCGACTGCCCACCATGAAAACAGCAGAACAGCGGCTCGGGCAAAAAACGTGCGGGAGCCAGGTTCGCGAAAGAAACACCACACCTCTGCCACGAAAAATGTCACGAAACCCCGCAACCGCAGAAAACACTACCGCCCACGATGAGAACAGCAGCTCAGGTTGAATCCAGGTTTGCATCCAGGTTGAATCCAGGTTTCAACCAGCTTCAACCAGTAGCACTAACTGCGTGTAATAAATTCACCAAAGCAGCGACTTGACTTTACCACTGAATTAAAGCATTCACACCTCACATGTGCACCTTTGGAACGTTTAGAGCATCATCTATCTGATCTACAAATGCAACAGCTCGACGTTCACTCCATTCACTCAACCAGGGTTGAATGAATTGAGTGAACTGCTCCGACTGATGGGAGGTCGTGAGGATGCAACTAATTTCTACACTGCTCATCGAGTAGTTGCAAGGATTAGATTCCACAGTAGGCAACATGTATACGTACGTCGAAAACGGTAGAAAGGACCACGCTGTACAATTAGGTAGCCCGCAAATACCCCCTGTGGGCAACATACTCCGAATATTTCCAAACTATTCAGCTTCAAGTGTCATGCTCACATTTTCTTCATATCTTGATTACAGATACAGAAAACATCGAGAAAGTAAGAGGAACTCGAATTCTCAAATTTACAACCTCTTACCAAAAGGGAAACAAGACAGTAGAGAAACTGTTACCCGATACTTCGGTGTGAGTTTTGCCACTGTACTTTATTCATCAATCTCAAAATTGACCTACTATGTGAAAGAGGAGTCTTCAAACTGTCCATCCAGAGTGCTCAAGACTTGCCCATGTACTAACCTCAACAGCAAGCTTCCCGCTGCCCAATCCTGTGTTAGATTAGATTCCACAGTAGGCAACATGTATACGTACGTCGAAAACGGTAGAAAGGACCACGCTGTACAATTAGGTAGCCCGCAAATACCCCCTGTGGGCAACATACTCCGAATATTTCCAAACTATTCAGCTTCAAGTGTCATGCTCACATTTTCTTCATATCTTGATTACAGATACAGAAAACATCGAGAAAGTAAGAGGAACTCGAATTCTCAAATTTACAACCTCTTACCAAAAGGGAAACAAGACAGTAGAGAAACTGTTACCCGATACTTCGGTGTGAGTTTTGCCACTGTACTTTATTCATCAATCTCAAAATTGACCTACTATGTGAAAGAGGAGTCTTCAAACTGTCCATCCAGAGTGCTCAAGACTTGCCCATGTACTAACCTCAACAGCAAGCTTCCCGCTGCCCAATCCTGTGTGTTGAGTTTACCATGATGTATGAGTGAGTTTCAAGGACGACCAGGGAGCTGTGAGAATCACACCTTCACACGTCATTCCATGTCAATGTTCTGTAAGCTGTCGCTTAGGACTTACTTAACAGGGAAAGAGGGGAACCAATCTGATACGTCCACACCTGATCACAAGCATGTGCACAGATGTGAACAACACCATGGAGATGATTATCGTTTCCACATACGGCGCTTCTCCCAAGTACTCGGGTGGTCGGAGAGGGATCTGATAGCTTGGGAATTCTCAAGCGGCTAGGGCAGACGCTTTCAACTTCTCTAATTCCAAATAAGCAGTACTGTAGGGCAAAAATTCTCCCATGTGGCTATCGGCAATCTCCCGAATACCCTCCGCAAGCCTGGGGATAGCTGCAATTTCATCATAGGTAACTTCCCGTACAAATCGAGCTGGAATGCCCGCCCAAACTTCCCCTGAGGGAATTCGACGACCAGGTGGCACAACAGTACCAGCTTCAAGAATAGCGTTAGTCTCTACGAGAGAGCCCTCCATAATCACACACCGTTCCCCGATCACCACCTCGTCCTCTATAATGCAAGATCTGAGAGTGCTAAAATTTCCGATGGTCACATACTTGCCAATCTGGGTCTCGGCAGATAACCCGGTGGGAGAAGACGCTGTCGCGTGCAGCACACACTTATCGCCAACGTTAGAGCAGAAGCCAACGAAAATCTTGTTTAAATCACCTCTCAGGACACATCCGTAAAACACATTCGCTTTAATCCCGTCAATGTTTATAGCAATAGCTCAGTGCTCAACAATTGGAAACAACGAGGAGCATGTTGGAAAGTATGGACCCTAGAAGCGAAAGCTGAACCACACGAATCAGTCTCCTCCGTAAGGCGAAAATCGAGATGATCATCTAATCGCAGTGCCCTATCAAGTCTATACCTGATTCGGGCACGCAAGGAGTAAATCAATAAATTATCACTAGTCTTCCAAGTACAAGACGAGAGGTCAATTTGAGTGCATGGGAGTCAAACCAGAATCCACCTGGAGAGTGCTCATGAGCCTTATGTTCTATATCAATGCGCCTCCTTCGCTTCCGTTCCAGTAATCATGAAGGATGTCGAGAACGTATTGTACTGGTATTATGATTACACGCTAGGAGAACCTATAGTACAGCTAATGATCAGTAAGCTCCTACAGAACAGAACTACAGAACCACAGTGATTCTCTGATAGAACATGCTTCCATCTCATTGTAGTAGCCTAAATTGCTTGTAACGAACGTGGAGGTCTCCTGAGTCACTCTCCTCCAGGTTTCTCGTGTAGACAATGACACCTTCAAAAGGTTAAGATTACTGAAACCGATATAACGCTAAAGTTATATCGGTTATCGAATGGAGGGAACACAAGAGAATGGAGGGAACACAAGAGTACTAGATACTTGTATCATATCATACAAACACTCCTCATTTTGAGCTTCAGCTCGATCCATACCAGTATACGGTATATAAGCTTGTCCACAGCTGTGGTCTTCATCAACAGTTGTGACAGAGCTCATATTAATACTATTACAAGGTGAAGGTCAACTGCGAAGTTCGAAACCCCTACCTGGTGTTCTAAGAGTTCATAATTTCTTCTTCACCTTGCATCGAGCACATTCTTTCCGTATTGCTGCACGCAGTCTGGCTAGCGCTCAGTTCCAAAAGGAAAACCCAATAAAACTTGCTAGCTTCTCCTATTTGTACCCTCCAACTACAACATAAGATTTTGAAGGCATTGCTTGAAAACGAAAGATCAAATATAACCCGATTCAGGTGGGAGGAAGATATCAGTCCACAAGTGCACGAAAGCTCAAATCGGAAAGAGAGAAGCATTAGCAGAAAAGCTTTTAGTATCCGAAAATTTTCTGCAGTTTAGTGCTTGCGTTTTACAGAAACTGTACGGACCAACTAGTGTAGCCATGGTGGTCCAGTAATGACAATCTGTTGCCATACTGGGAACTCCGCTAGCATTTTGCTTGTTCTTAGAACTCATAAAATTCTTAAGTCGCAGGATCTCTCGCTTCAAAACTGAAAGAATCCCATTTTCTTACATTTCTTTGAGACTCGTGGAACCAACTAGTTTTATTCCAAAGAGGGAAACCGCAGGATGCGGAACTGTTCATGAACTGATGTTCTCAATGCAACATCACAGTCGGTAATAGAGGTCAGACGTGAATGTAGAGAAGAAGACCGAATCTACAATCACGTCAGCTGACCACATACCAGAAGAGATAGGACCATTTAGATGCGATAACTATTGTAGTGATAGCAGCCCCGGTACTATTCTGTCTTCCAGTTCTAACAAGGCATGTGATGAGCACAAGCTTCGTAATGACCAAGGAGAACGCGAGCGAGGCGCGAGACATGATGAACTTTTTACAACAAAAAACTCACCCTCTGAACTCGTAAGGTTGACGTCAATATCCAGACTATTCCAACTTGGTCGATGAAAATGCGATCTTCACTGGACGATCTTGAACTCAAATGTAAGATCCGGTACAGAACAGTGGTCGAAAATAGCTCAGATGACGACTAAAAACGATTGCATCCTTAATAACCAAATCATACGTCAGAACTATTAGTAATTCTTCTAGGGTAACAGATTGGTCTAATAAATCCCAGACATCGTACTCTGAATTTACATCATTTCGTGCCCGAACTGACAATGAATCCAGTGTCACCGTGAGTAAGTTGTCAAAGCAAAAAGCCCGACACGTTTATGCGCAGGGACTGGATGTATCCTCGGCAGTAAAGAATCTGGTGGCAGAACGCCGAGGTGTAGACAGAGACCTACACTAAAGGTAGGAATAGGTGAAGTGAGCTAATCGTGCTCGATCAACTAGCGTGCTCGATCAATGGACACAGCAATTTCGCAGCGATCTAATGGGCCCAAAAAGTAAAGTTTCGAACAATACCGTGATCGATCGAGTCGGAGAGTCAACTGTGATGCGATACACCACAGGTAAATGCAAGTAAGAAGTTCTCTGATTTTCTTGGAAAATTCTCCAGCACTACGCCTCTTTTGTAACCGCAAGGAACTGTTGTGAACGTGATGATATACGAGGAGGACGCTATCTTCGTGCGTAGAAATGCAGCAAAGAGGAAGCTAATCTTGGACGTATGCGAGGACGAAGCGATCTTCGTGCGTAAAAGGCAGGTCCAAATGCAGCAAAGAGAAACTAATCTTGAACGATATGCGAGGAGAGACGCTTGAACGATATGCGAGGAGAGACCCGAAACGATTTCACTTAACTACCTGAACCGCTATTACTATGTACCGTTAGGATGAGTTAAATCCGACGGAGGAAAAAAGTTCCTGTATTTTAGGATGTTACAAAATCAGAGATATCGGTAGTAAGCAATGCGTCAACGCATAGCAAAAAGATTGGAGATCACTTTATCTCCTACTTGGCACTATAGATCGAGTTGCAATCCTAAAACACCCTCACATTTCAAAGCTTGAACCAAAATACTTCGGTCCCCATCCTTAATAGGATAAAGTCCATAGATAACATAAAATAGGATAGGATAATCACCCTCGTCGAAAAATAGAGATAACGATGACACGACAATACTCAAGATTCAATACAAAGTCAAGATAATGATCTTGAATCGATCTACGATGAAAGATACGACAAAATGAAATGAGAAAGTCATCACTTGATTACAATAATCCTCACCAAAGTTCCTCGTGATCTCATCACGATCGTTGATCTTTCGCAAGCAGTGACATCATATATCAACCTAGACGTTGAAAGAGACATTGGCCAGAAAGTTCAGGTCCATTCATCCGTCAAAGTAAGATGTACACAACTAGGTCTCATTTCTCTCTGTATGTGACGATTGACAAGATCACTAGAGTAGGCAAGTCCATTAGCCTACCAATGAACTCTTCACCAAAGTAGATAATGAATCACAGTCAAAAGTGATCGTGATGGATGTAGTGAAACTTGATATGGAACGGATTTGGAAATGAAAGATCCGGAACTCAGATCAATCCTCATCCATAAATACAACTCTCCTAGTTCCTCTCCCTTCATGTAAGACACTAACAAACACTCATGAAACACCACGCAAAGAAGAATGTCCTTGTGAACTCTCAACACTTCTATCTTTTACTCAAATTTGTCAACAAGAGCAACTCACGCGAATGTTCACGGATCATTGAGCTGACATGTCTCATTATAGTGCAATCTTACATCCCAGATAACTGTGAGCGTGACACGTAATACGTTCTTAGACGAGTTACATGAAAAGGTTCGTGAAAACACAAAAAAACACAATATAAGTTCAACATTAAATTCACATGTGAGTCGTGTCACAATAGGACAGTGCGAATGGTCTTGACTTTTATCGTTTGCATTATAATCTGATCAAACAACGCACAACTCGATAACGGATTACATGATAGTGGAGCTCATGACAGATAAAAAACCATCATGTTGACTGAAAAGCACATTTTGACATGGAGTGTGCTACCTTGGGAGGATAATCTGATGAGGGAAGAACTTCTTGCTATTTGGATTAGACAGTTGGAGAAGAGATCTGAGGACATCCAAGTTGCTTTGGATAGACTATGAGAAGCACGGCTGAAGAACAAAATCAGATTTGATCAGCGACATCGTCAAAGACTTAAGGAAATCAAGAAAGGCGATTGGGTGTTAGTCTACGATAATAGTCTAGACAACCAACATAGTGCACTACAGAAGTTCTTCAAGCGGTGGTTTGGTCCATGTGTGGTGAAGAAAGTTCATAGCAATGCAACATACACCTTACAAGAGTTGGACAAAACGAGCTTGAAGATATCAGTGGTAGATACACGTGTCAGGTGGTAAAAAAGAGAGATGAAGAGGTCGGTCTAGTAGATATCTTGATAGAGTTTCAATTCGAGGATGGAGATTATACAGTAGAGCTTGAGGATGAAGTCGATGAACATGAAAGGAAGGATGATGAAATTGTGTGAGTACCGGTCCACTCTATCAAGATCGGAGATGAAGAATGTGGTATCTCTGGTGCATATCGGAGGATGTACAAGTTTAGAGGGGTGGATGTCGTGTCATGTATAGTCTCATATCTGAAAATCCAAATTAGATGTTATGCATTATTGCTTCAAAGACGTTCATAGGACTAAAAATGAGCTTTTTACACAACTTTCAAATCTCTACTTCATTGCACCAAGTGGTAGAGCTCGTTGTTAGCTTTCCATGGACACTTCATACTCATATGGATTATTAATGACGATGTATGAAGTTTGAAAGAAGAAAAAATCAAGCTAAGCCTTAGCTTGTCGATGTTGATTGGGTATTTGCGATTCTTGGTGCTATACTAAGAGCGCAAGGGGCTGCTTGATCATTATCAGTGTAAAATTCACGTATTGTGAACTAACTAAAGGGGTAGTTTAAGGAGCTAGTTTGTTTTTACGACTTGTTGATGAACATTTGAGAGATTGAGAGATCCAATGCATATATTCGATGTGTCATTGGGTTCATATCTATGCCGGCTATACGTTGGTTAAGACGGTTCGTGAAAAGATGGATCATGATGTGTATTCTAAAGAAAATTGAAAAATAGGAAAGGAAAATTGGAGCTCTTTAGTAACCTACAAAGGAGAGTTGGACTGCTTGGGTCGTTCTAGAGTCCAAACTTGCTGTCATTGGATCCATCGAGATCAAAACACTGAGTTCTACAAGAAACTAAAGACGATTTGAAGTTTCATTAAGATTTTCATTTGGGAACAGGGAGACGTTTACGTAAATTTTTTGTTCACATGCGGTCTGATGTTGGATTTTTCTTCATGATCAATGGACCAAGCTTTTCGTTTTTGGTGCCTATGTGATCAAGGAGTCTGTATCTACGCATAGGAGAAGACCATACATAGATCAGATTGTTGTGTTATGCACGCTGAGTGAAGTAGGGGAACGATTTACGTTAATTTTTTGCTTCTCGTGACTAAATTTCTCATCTTCTTCGCGAGGGAAACTCCAAACTGCTTGTTTGAGGTCTTGTTGGGACCAAGATAGCCAAATCTACCTACCAGAGAAGACAAATCTCATATTAGGCGTGTGTTTTGCGAGTATATGCGGTTTTACGTCATATGGAGGAAGTTTTAGAGATCTGTACTCTTGCAACCGAAAATCAAAGATACCTTGACTACCAAGAGTCAGATCTGAAGGTTCTTAGAGCCAATGGAGTCAAGAAAGAAGATCCTATCGATATCTAAAGACCGTTTGATGAAAGGAGAAAGTTCTCAGATAGGCCTTCTATGATTCTTTCGCTATAGTTTTTATCATGGACCTGTGAGAACTCTAGTTGGTTATGTGTAGCTTGTGGTAGCTAGTTTTAGCTAAGGGCTTGTACATGGATGTTGGTTGGATCAAGGTTTGAATCATGTGATACTGTTGCAAAGCTTTTGTTAGCAAAGGGGTGTTTCTCTTGCTCTGAGCTACGTTTCGGTAGTTTTGGATCGAAGTTGAGATTCAAATATTTGCTTCAAGAGGTTGGGTGCAGATTACAGATCACTCAGGTCTGTTTATCAGTTTTATGTCCATAGAGAAAAACGAGAGTATATATACAGTGAGGGTTGAAATATCTTGCAAAGCTTGTTCTCGTGGTTGTTTTTATTTCTCGTCTTTGGTCAACGATCTTTCCACAGCTAGGAACATCATGTTTTCTTGGACAACCTTCACAAAATCTGATACGATACCGTTGAACGTAAAACACTCCAATATCAAAATGGTGGAAAAAGAATGTTATTATCAAATCTGGTATCAACATGTCTTAATGAGATAAAATATGCAGTGGAGAAGGACCCTTAGTCACTTTGGTGCAACGGTTTTCCTAATCGTTTTCCTTCGGTACTAAGTTCTCTCATTTCAACCACCAAAGGTAGTTGAGCATGCATATTGCACCTAATCAAAAGTTAAGATAATGTTAACGTAATAAATTAAATAATTAATTTTAGATTTTGTTCTTTTTACTTGGACAAACAGGTGCACGGTTGGCCTAGGTTCTCTTGTTGCGAACTTAAATAGACACTTAGATTATTTATCAAAGCTTTTCTCCTAGAAAAGTTTGGTGGATAATTAAAGTTCAAGTTTAAAAGTGAATTTCTGTTGTTAACATCTATTCATTTATTCATGGAACAAGATGTATTTTTCTGTTGTGTTTATGGGTTTTCTTAGTTTTGTGTACACACGTCTAAAAGCACAGTATTCACTAATAATCACTATTGATATCATTTTGTATTTGGTAAACCAAATAAATAGAATATGTCAATATCAGACACCTCGACATGTTTGGTAGATATATTAGAGTAGAAGAGTTCCGGTGATCCACTTTTCATTTTATACATCTTGTGAGTTCCGTTCTTGATCAATCGTTCTTCTTTTCAGTGATTCTCAATATTCTAATGTTCCTCAACTCAAAATCGAGTTTACTACATAAATTTAAAAACTTAGTCCTCCACTACTACCTTGGATTAGATTCTAAACACGAAATCATTCGCGGGAAAGTTTGAGATGCCCCTTCACTCCCCTAGTATTTCCATAACTTTAGTTATAGATTCTATGTGAATAATAATCATTCTCGATCTTCAGGAACTTTTGCTCTCTATATATTATAAAGAATAGTATAAAAATCAGAATTAAATTGAACTGTTAAACATTAGTCATTCTGGAACAATAGAAAGCCAATAAGTGAAGTGAAAGGCCATGCGTTTCTGGAGTACAAGTGTAATAGCCTACTGAAGTAAAAAAAATACATTAATCCACACATTAATTTAACACCTAACTCTTCGCGTCAAAAAGGTGATCAATTACCTTGCCCTCTTTCCATCTTCAGATGAAAATATACATAGCAGTGACAGTTCCGGCCTGGGAGGGGAAGAAGACAAACAGATTCTCAGAGAAAAGAAATTCTAACTTCTCATTGGTGCTTCTTCTCTTCACAGCACGAAGATATTTCTTCTTCTTCAAGACCTCGTACATGATTGAATTTGTCTGTCAGATATTCTTTTATCTCTGTCTGAAAACTGAATATCAAGTCACAAGAGAACTGAATATAAAATCACAAGAGATCTCTGTTTCTGTAGACAAGTCTTCCAGCTATTTTTGGTAACTGTGCGAAGATTACTTTATGAGACCAGAAGAACACTATCCTTACATGCATGTACGTTAGCACGATGAACTGTGCTGGTTAACAAGGTCTCCGTCCGGAGTTGGAGTCCGAGAAAAAATACTGAGCAGAACTGATTGAAGAGATTCTCTATATAATGTATCATTTCGTGGAAGGTTTAGAGGGGTTTGTAGTACTGATATGCTCTTAAACTATTCCCAGATAAGATCTGATTCGTTCTCAGCTATAATATTTTATCTTCAGAAATCAATGCGCATTTTAATACACGAACTGAAACGAGCTTGGGTGATTTACATGGTTCTGTAACTATAAAGTGTGTGAATTCTGTGTGAATAACTATAATTCTGTGTGAATCTATATGTCAAAATCCGTTTTCTCACACGTAAAGTCTATCACGGTGTCAATCGGTAAGGAAATATCCGAATTCTGGTTTGACACACCCTTACTGGAGGGGCCTTGTTCGCTGCCTTAGCGAAGTTTAGCGAGGCAATGACGTGACCAACTGAATACACCAAGCGGATGGGAAGACCCATCAAGCCGAACGAAGGGATCCAAGCACCCAACACCTAGAAGGTGAAGGTTGTTCAGTTGCCTTAGGGAGGCTGACCTTAATTACTGCGCCGCGTTGTACTTGGTTCGGAATATTTGCCGGGCAGCCTAGCCTTTTTACAGCGCGAATAATCTTTCGTTCTTGCCGGGGTTCGTATTGTAGGCTCGTTACTGTCTCGCGTGTGACCAGCAAATGTGTGGAGGGATTGTGGAGTGTGTTTGCTGCGAACTTATGAGTAGAGTACTATTATCACCCTGGGTCCGGACATATGTCATGGATGTCAATTGTGGCTTCCCATGTCTCAGGTTCCAGTTTCTTCGCCCTTGTGTATTACACGCAGATGGAGACAGCTGACATTCACACCGTAATGTTGTGGATTGCACAAACAGAGAACGGTCATTCCCGACTGACTGACTTAGGACTCCTTGCGTTTGTTTGATAGATGAGAGCACTACTGGGAGGGCGAAGCGTTTCCTTCTTCCTTGGCAGGGACAGGTGAGGGTAATGCACGCTGTCTGTTGCTGTCCATCTACTCCAGCAAAACGCAAGTAAAGCAGTCGATATGGCTTCGATAGAAGCTGCGTTCCAAGCCCCAAACGAGAGGATATCTGGGCTTCATAGCTGTGCCGTCTCGCAGATACTCGTTCAATCCGCAATGACCTGAGTATGCTCTATGACCTTGCGAGGAGATTGGCCTCCCCGCCCAAGAGTTCAATCTCAGCTGCGAAGAAACACAGTAGGAATCCAGGTTGCTAACCATGACTCGAAACTCGATAGAGGATCAAGAAGTGTGGGCTAAAAAACATCGCAGGGAGACAACTGGAGACTGCTTTCCCTCTGGAACTGTACAAATTATAGATTCACTCACAGTTTCTTCCCATGCTTCCGTGGGCTATGTACAGCACGAGGTTAATGACATAAGAAAACTGCATCTGCATAATAACCTCTCCAGCTAAAACAAACTAACTGGACTTTCCAACGCGCTTGACACTGCAAGCTGCCGGATCCAGACAAGCGGGTAACTACCAGCAATCGTCATGGTAACAGGGGAGGAGCTACCATTCGCATCCGTTTTCTTGAGAATCCAAGTAATCAACATCTCAACCCGGCAGCATCCCCGAAGAAGTTGATCACTCCATGTTCGTATGACGCTCAACCATCCCTTTGACCGTCTCCTGCAGCTTGATTCGAAGGATGAAAGTAACGATCTCGAATAGAATGTACATAGCACCCTCGTACAGACTACCCATGGGCAAAATTTTGTTTTCAGCCAAAAGGCATATGTACTCAGGGTCGCCTTTACATGCTGTAATAATCTCTCTGTCTATATGCTTCCCTTCCAAGGGAATCATGTAATGAGGAAGCGATTCCTTCCCAGGAATGCCTCCGACACCCAACTGGCCCTTCGGATCCTTTCCACCTTTTTTGTTGGGAGACTTGGGAGATTCAGGTTCATCATCCTGCTCGTCGTCTGAAAGTCCCTTCTTCTTCCTCTCCTTGGCTTTCGCGTCCTTATCCTCCTTGAACTTCTTAGAGTAATCGACGGGCCCTTGGCCCTTCTTAACATCGTCCCCCAACTTGTCAGCCGCTGCCTTCTTGGCATTCTCCTTGCGCTTCTTGTCAACCATCCCTGGAGCATCAGTAGGCAACGGCTGTTCCAAGAGGTCCAATGGTTTGTATGATCCATGGAAAGCGTAAAGTTGTTCTATGGGCCTGCCTGGAATGGAATTGCGATCCCAAGGTCTATCAACAGGGAATTGTCCTGCCTCTGGATCTTCATCTTTCATCGTCTGTGCAGGAAGCCAAGCCACGATATCTGCGATTTTTGCAGCAGTTTCTTCCGGCTGTGCTGTCACGAGCAGAACTTTAGCTCCGGCTTCCTTCGCTGTAAGCATGAGGGCATTCACGCTGCTGAATTGTCCTGGGCCAGCACTAGCTATGAACAGGTCTCCGGGACCTAGCTTGGGACATGTCATATCCCCGAGGCAGGATGCTTTCAAACCTAAATGGAACAAGCGCATCGTGAAGCCTCGCATCATCAAACCTTCACGACCCACTCCGTGAAGAACAATGTTGTTCCCCCGGGCCAACATGATCTCTCGAACAATTTTCTTCGAAGGGTCATTGTGGCTCATCTCACAACGGTTGAAGACACGATGAATCTCCGCCAACGCTCCAGCTGCCATGAACGAGAGCGTCGTCATCGCAGGGGCCACTTCTGCCTGTGCAGACGCAGCGGCTTTCTCCCTGAATTCCGCGTCCTCAGGATGTAACATTTCAGAAATTCCGAGAGGCAGTGGGAGAACAGGAGCCGGTAGTAAGGGTGTAGGTTCTCGAGACAAGGAAATTCTTGCCTGTGCATCTTGTCTTGGAACTTCTGCTGATCCAGCAGCAGCAGCTGCTTGTTCTGTTGCATGTACTGACGCTTTCTTCGCACCTGCTGGAGGTGAACCTGGGGGCGATGCTACGGAGCCTTTCTTCCCTGCTGCTGCTGCTGCTGCTGGAGGCGATGCCGGTGCTTTCTCACCTTTCTTTCCACCTGCTGCTGGGGATCCCGGGGGTGACGCTGGGCTTGCGTCTCCCTTCTTTCCACCTGCCCCAGGTGGTGATTTAGGAGGCGATGCTGCGGCAGCTGCTTTTGTTGCCATCGTCTCCAGAACCAGAGCTTCAGCTCCGTTTCCCCTTCCGACTTCTCAAGCGCAAACCGGACCGCCCTCCTCTCCCACGGTTTCACGCCATGGCTGTAAAGACATTCGATAGATAGGCAGCCGCTCTCGTCGAACAATCGTCCAGTGGAGTGACAGGTTGCTCGTGAAACGTCGTGACGGAAGCCGGGGAGCATCATTTGACGTGGCTACAGACAGGATAGGCCTGCTGTAGACCAGGCTATCCTGTCCAAACATAGACTTCAAGGCACGAATTTATACTATAGAAAGATGAAATTCACCCCGAAAACTGGATACCGTCTGGTTTCCAAGCCTTACGTTCAGGGGACAGGCAGCACTGTCGTAGCAAGCAGGCCCAGGCCAAAACGTTTCGACAACAATGGAGGAACACAGACCGTCTGGATCTTGTCTAAAGAAAATCATCTTCCCTGATATCTGCTGAGATCCTCGCTAGTCGCAACTGAGGATTGCACTGTTCGGGGGGGAGCCCTTATGTCGCGGTAACAGCAGGCGCACTGGCGGGCTGGCTCCAGAGACGGAGATGGATATGGAGATGGAAATGTCGAAACAGAGACTTCGAAATTGTTGTCCACTGTATTCTTCTTGTTTCTGACGATCGTGAGTGGTCGCCCGAGGACTCATACGAGGGAACAAGCTACGGGTATTCTACGAGCACCTCCTGGTTCTGGTTAACGATTCTGAGCAAGGCTGATCGAGCTTGCCCACAAATGCCGAGTCGCATTGAGCTTCCAACCAGAGTCTCTGCATTTACATCTCAATCAACGTCTCCAAAACCTCATACCCGCAGTAACTCAAGTCCAGTAAAAACCATCGTCTAAGGCGGAACGGTGAAGCTTAAATGGGAATCTTTTCAAGGATCGTGATTTTCAGCAGGCTAGTGCTCGATGCTGATGTCATTGTCGTAGTTCTGCAGTCGGTCGTACTTAACGGCTTTTTGGTTTCTATAGGACATGTTTCTTATTCGACCCCAGAGTTTCCTAATAGCTGTCAGTCTCATTCTCCAAATCAAGCTGCTGAAACACGTAGAGACATCCCGTCCGAAATCGCCGATTTTGCCTCGCCTCATGCAACTTCCAAGTCGAGGGTAAACCATTTCTGGGCGTGAGAGTAATAAATTACCGACCCTTACTCTCTGAGCCGACTGGACGATTGCCCCACGAACCCACACTCTGCCACCAGAATGTAGTCGACGACCGTGAGTGTTTATCCGATCCGGATGAGCAGGAAGCACAGGGGAACTAGAAGCTACTCATATCCTAACAGGGTCTTTCTGAACGGGCATTTCTGGGGTGGAACACTTCATGGGACGTAGCAACTTACCTACAAGCAAAGCCCGTTTATGGATCCAGACAGAACCAACATCAAAGTCTACCCAAGAACTGCGTGAAAACAGGAAAGAGGAGACGGGCACTCTTCGGGGAAATGGTCAGCCGGCTGCTCAAAACTTTCTGACGCATGACCAAGTGAGTTGAATAAGTACATGCTGTAAACTCCGGTTCTGCCAGCACGTAGTTTTCCGTTGGGTGATCTTCGTAGCTGGTAAGTTGTAACATTGTGTTCTTTTTAGATCGTGATGTTATGTCGTGAGCGTTCTATGTTATGTCGTGAGCGTTCAGTGTCACAGCAATGGTGTTTGTGATAGTAACTGAAGCAGACGATCAGTGTCACAGCAATGGTGACAAAAGTTGCCCATCTAAGTTAGTAGTCTGTCAGTCCGATGATATTTGCTGCCATGAGGATGATGACTGTACGGGTTCTCGAACATACCCAGGTCTCGACGGTATGCTCAAGGATGTGAACATCTGCGGACAAACAAGTACCTGCCGATGTGATTTCTATCTTACTGCCAAGTGGATGGTTCTGCTTCAAGCGTCCGAGGCTTTGTTCAGCGGGGTCGAGTGTGTATACCTTATCTGTGGCAAAGAGAAGGAGACCGGAAAAGGTCAGATCAGTGCGGAGGGATGTCATATTTACGTCATATATGAGCTCAGTGAGTGATGTGCGATTATAAGCTCTGTAGTCGTCCTAGCCAGAGCTTCAGGTGGGGAATCTTTCTCCCACTATGAGTTAAGATCAGTTTGACTTTTGGACGTGATAGTTCAACCGCGACCGCATAAGTTGGCAACTTCTCCAACTGTAGGATCAATCGGACCACAAACAGATCCACTTCTGTATTTATCGTTATGGTCTTGGAAACTGGATTCGAGTTTGACGGGTTGCACGTTGAGAAACTATGGCAAGTCCTGCTGGCAACACTCTGAAGTCCAGCTGAGCTTTCAGAGCTCTGCATCTTCCACCGCCAGTTCCGATCTGTTGTGTAGCGTCTGTCCTTACTCAAGGCCCGCGCGGTACAAAGCTTACGACGGCTACGGTTGCAAAGTTGGATCTGGTCTGCTGTATAAACTAGATCGTTAGCCTGACAGTGTCATTACAGAGCTTTTCCTCTCAAGTCGGAACGTGCCTCGACGCTGTCCAGGTCCATCCTAAGCTTTGTAGGCTAGAGCAGAAAACTCCTGCAGCCTATCAAAATCAACAACCACGAATGACAGGAAGCCCATAAAAACCGTATGGGTCCAAATAGTCAAAATAACTTACTCGATCCATGACTTGGAAGATCTTCGATCCAGATCCCCACACGTTCTTCGCACTTCACATGATTCAGTTGAAGTGAGCCTGAGTACTATTCTTTTTGTGCTTTATCCTGTTCGTTTCGAGGAAGCAGATATCTAGGGTCCCTTCAGTAACAACATATCCGAATCTTGGACCCACGATCAGCCCATGAGGATATATTAAAACTAAGGCTGTTTGGTCTTGCAGAGCAACCCTGTAATCTACAGAAGATAAAAAAAACAGTGTTCAATAGTATGGATAGGCTGGCAGAATGCCAAGTACACATATATGCTCATAATCTGCGGAGATGTGAGCTGCGTGGCTCCAGGTTCCAGCTCCTGTTTAGCACGAATGACTGACTTGTTGCGAGTCCGGATTCTTCATCCGTATGCATATACTGGTCCCTCGTGTAAAGGTTATGATCGACTCTGGCCGGCTCTGTGGGTGCGAGGGGGTTTCATGCGTCACCTTCTTTCAAGTTGACCGGTCAGAACTACAGACCCTGTCCGAGCCTCACGATGCGCTTGGTGTGGAGCAACACACACCCTTAGCGAGGCTAAGGGTGTGCAGCTAACTGTTAGGATAAGTGATGATTTGCGTCGTTCCATGTGGAAATGTTCGTGCAGGCTTCAGGAGTATGTCAAGCATGGAAGGAGGAAGCGGTATGTTTCCACTGTACACTGTTTTCCAGGATTACAGCTTGACATGAGCACTGTCCTACTTGCTATTATAGGTGGCTGCCAATTGTACATCACTAACCCTTTTTCTGTTCATCGACCACATTCGGCAGTATGGTGATCAATTGCGATTGAGGTGGAGACAGGTCGTCATCGATCGATCGACCGGTTTCTTTGGAAGTACCATTTTGAACGTGGCCCCAAGTGTTCATATGCGGAAAGCTCAAAGGAATGCATACTACCGACTTAATTACCAGAACTTTTCTACCATGTTATGATAGTTGAAGAGCGGTTGGCAACTTTAGAGCTAGGGATAGCGTTGCTTAGCCCCGATTTTCTCTTCACCTTCTGGGTGTTGGGTGCTTTTCCTTTCTCGTCTTGTTCGGTTTGATGGGTCTTCCCATCCGTTTCTTGGACCTTTGGGTCCCGTTTTCTTCTTGTTAGGCTTGATGGAGTCTTCCCATCCGTTTGTTATTCATCGCATCGCTTTCACTTACCTGAAACCCTGAACATCAACCGTTGTCGTATACTGTTGTGGTTCCCGAATGTGCTGACAACTGCACATGTGACTGATGGCTGAGATAAACGACGAGAAAAGTGCGTCGCTCCTACTGTCGGATACTCGTTTGTTTAGTGACTAAACAGACGAGTATCCGACACTAGGATCGCCTCTTCGTTGCAGAAACAGGTACGCAGGTAAACGCCCCCACCGCGTAACATGTAACTTCAAGCTGCGGATGTTGTTGTCATCATGTTGCCCAAAAACCACGTTGCTTCCTGAGACGGCGAGGCTCGAGCTCCCTCTCGTTGTCCAGATCTGGACGGGACAATCATCACCTGCGAGAAATGAAGCCTTCACAACTGAGGCTTCTTTTAAGCTTTTCTTATCAGGCACAGTCATCGCCACATCAGTTGTTGTCCTGGAATCTCTGCACAGCCATCCTTCGACTTCTCTCCCTTCGATGGCCCTTTGACAAGTGTAAACACGCGACACAATGAATAGCCAACTGATGGAAAGACACATCAAACCTTACAAGGAGGGAACCGAAGGGCCAAGCAACCAACGCCTCCAAGGGAGGAAGAAAATCGTGTCTACGTTTCGCAGTACTGTAGTTCTAAATTCATCTATCTTTTTAAAAATATCACACATTAGTAAATCAAAACTCTTGCATATAATTGATGTACAAGAAATAGCATCGCTTACTGCAATTGTCCTTTTGTGGATTGTGTCTGCTAAAGTTCTATGTAGAGCAATAGAAATTCCATGTCTAAAGAATGTAATGTAAAAAGAAAAAGAAAGTGATATCTTATGACTCCTCTCATGATAAGCTCTTGCACAGTCTCGAATAAAAATGTCAAACTCCGAGGCTGCCGATCCATATATCTCCAAGGCTAAGAGGATGAAGCGATGTCCCTCCTTAGTCACCGCCGCTGCTGCCACCGCTTGCAGTCCATCCTGAGAGATGGATGATCATCTGTGCCGTCATCGAGTCTCGTGTCAGATCTGTGACAACCACATCTATCAGTGAGACTTAATCCTCTCTCATCATGTACATGTGAGCTCTCACTGAAAAACTTATCAACGCTCTCTTCACATCATGTAACCGTTCTCCCGTGCTATAACAAACATAACGTCCTTGATGACATCATGAGTAGCTATCCGCTCTCCAATGAGGACAGCGAGCAAGGTGTCGACTCGAGATGTCAAGCGAGACATCGCACTTGCATGTGGACAGTGTCAAAGCAACAGACTGGACCAAGCTTAGACCGAATCTCAATCGCTGTGAAGAAAATAATCAGTACGAGTGTGAACGCTCTAATGCAAGGTCGAGCTATAATTATGTCAAGAGCTTGTGTCCTTGTCCGAACAAGAGCGGAGTCGAGCTCTAGTATCTCGTGAGATGGAAAGATCAACCAAGAGTGTATGAAGAACCTGCTAGAAGTGGTGTCTCGTCAAAGAGCACTACAATAAGCGAGATCCATCGATATCAAATTAGGAATGTGTCTCACTGCCTCAAGAGTCAAACTATCTCTTGTCTAAATATATATATCTGTATTGAGGAAGAACCATCTTCCACCTTTGTCACATAGCTCTCCAGAACATGTTTGTCTCGCACGAGAAAAAGACAACAAAGTCAAGGTGCTGAGAGTGCCCAACTACTCATAAAGACTGTCGAAGCAGTCTCCTCCATAGATAATAAATACTACTATCGCTACCTGGAAAAGATATGTGAAACCACTAGTGCGGTCGTCTTTTTGAAAATAATCTCATATGTGCTTGTGACCATCCCAGACAGACCTTCAGAAGATAGAGATGGAGTTGTACACAAAGCTTGGATAAACAGAGATCTATCAAGACATAATGACTCATCAAGCTTATAGTCACGAATCTCAAGTGGTGAAGGACCACCCGATGGAAGGTGAAAAGAACACAACGGAGTGATTGTTTCCTCAAGACATGCTACTAGAATGCTCTAGCAACTCTACTATACTCCCTATACCTATCATACTACAACATCGTATGCGAATGACAAATGAGACGTCACATTAGAGACAAACTCACTCCTACCTCGCACAGCACGTATTGATTCTTCTTGTAGAGTCATCATATCATCATCACAGAAACTCTAAAGATAGACCATCGTCTCCTGATGTCCCACTCAACGAGATAGTAAGAAGAATAATAACCACGACGTCTTGTCAATGATGTTCTGTGTCAACATGTCAAGAAGTAGACGGAATGTTTGTCTCACCTCGTGGAGAGCACGGTGTCATGTTATGAGACGTCACATACAGTGAATCAAATCTCCAAAAGACACATGAGTGACGTTTCCACAAGAAGCTGCACTCGAGCTTACCAAGCTAGGTAGGAACTAAGCTAGGGCTGAGCTAGACAAGCTGCTCTCTAGCTTGAGTTAAAGCATCACTTTGAAGAAGAGTGAAAGTATCAAAATGCAGAGCTCGTTGAGGAGAGTGACCTCGTGCCTTCAGTTGTGAGAAATAGCGTTTTATGCAATAGTTAGTACAATTTATAAGTTATGAAAAATGTGAAAGAGAGAAGTATGTGAATTCTGACTCGTGAGTTGGATCCATAATCTAAAGGTACTGATGCGTAGGTGTCAATGAGTACTATAGTTTTCACTCTTCATTCATTAAAAGTGGAGCTGTATGGAAAAGTTGATGCAGAAAAGGTCAATAAAGAATGTAGAAGTAGTTTCCTTTAGGTTTATGTATGAGTTTCACTTCTCCTTTTAACGGAAATAGAGGTCATCCTTAGTGGTAGAGGCATCCACCTAAGAAGAAGATGTCTCAAGATCAAAACATCTTGGCGTTTGTTCTTTATTCTGGCATATTGGTCTCCTGGATGAGAGTCTATGTTGGATATGCAGCCACGTCATGCATATATAAAGACGGGCGATCGATATCTTTCTTAATCATGGACTTCTTGGTCTAAGCCTCCGCATGTCACTTCGGTTTTATGTCAGAAGTTACCTGATGTGACTATGGGATTGTAAGCTTTGTGTGGTGGCTCCATAGCTGTAACTTTGATCTATATCGGATGGTCTGTAATATAACCAAAGTGACATTGAGATGGCACCAAGAGTAAGGAGATTTTTAATAAGCAAGGGCATATCTTAGCAGAGGGTCTACTTGATTGTTATGAAATTAATAAACAAAGGCTTAGCTTAGCAAGGGGTCTGCTTGATTTATACACAAGTCTATTATAAAGACCTTAGCTTAGCTGGGGTATTAGGGTTGAAGTGATCGACATCATGCGAAGAAGAGATATTGTACTTTTTTCCAAAAGAGAGTCATTGAGGCGCACGGAAGAAGACAAGGACTGAGAAGATCAGATTTCAGAGAGATTTCAGTTGTGAAGCTGTCGTAGGAAAGGAAATAAGGTTTTTGGAGTTCAAATTTCATCTATTGTTGCTTTTTTGGAAGTCAATCTGTCTTTTGATGAGCAGGAGACGATCTTATTGAGTGAGAATCAATTGTTGGAGAAATAATCTGCTTTTTGGTGAACAGGAGATGGTCTTATTGAGTGAGGTTTGACTGCTAGAGAGAAATCTTTTTTTTTATGGACGAGATACGACCTTATTAAGTAGAAATTGACGGTTAGCCCTGCAAGGGTCTAGCTTAGCAAGGGGTCTGCTTGGTTCTTACGAAATTAATAAACAAGAGCCTAGCTTAGCAGAGGGTATGCTTAGTTGATGGGCAAGTCTACTTATAAAGACCTTAGCTTAGCCGAGGTGTTAGAGTTAAAAACGATGGACATCACGCGAAGAGGAGGTATTATACTTTTTCCAAGAAGAGTCATCTAGACGCACGGGAGGAAGACAAGGACTGAGAAGATCAGATTTCTAAGAGATTTCAGTTGTGAAGCTGTCATAAGAAGGAAAATAAAGTTTTGAGAGTTCAAATTTCATCTATTGTTGTTTTTTTGAGGTCAATCTGTCTTTTGATGAGCAGGAGACGATCTTACTGAGTGAGGATCAACTGTTGGAGAAGTAATCTGCTTTTTGGTGAACGGGAGATGAACTATTGAGTGGAGATCAACTGTTGAGAAGTAATTTTCTTTTTGATGAATGGGAGATGATCTTACTGAGTGAAGATCTGCTGGAGAGAAATCTACTTTCCGGTGGACGGGAGACGACCTTATTGAATAGAAATTGACAGTTAGATAGACATTGGTGTCTGTGGAAGACTTTAGCTATCACAAGAAGAGATAAAGCATTGGGAGTTCGATTTTCATCTATTGATGTGTTTGAAGACGAATCTATTTTCTTGTGAATGAGAATTGATCTTATTGAGTAAGAATTGATTGTCTGATAGAAATTGATATTTGTGAAAGACTTTGGTCGTTGTAGGCAAGCTGGTTGGCTCTTGTCTTCTTGTCAATTTCTACCCCGTAATTAATCACAGTCAGAAGGCTCACCTTTCCTGAGAAGCACTCTCCTCGACAAAGAGATAGCCGATGAAACAAGCACGGACAAGGAAAATTCATCTTGAACGATCCCAAAATAGTGTCAGTGTGGACTTTCAACCACTCTCACGACTCAGGAGGAACTCCAACAAGAAAGACTAATAGTGCCAAAATGACCGCATGACCTCCGTTCTTAGCTAACCTAGGCATCTCATGTGATCTATTTATAGCTCTTGTGCATCTTTCTCACATGAGACTTTATCCCTTGCGAGATAAATACATGATCGCTCACCGGACATGGTGTGTCTCGAATCGATCTCGATCTCATGAGAGAGAAAGTATCCATAGCTAGAAAATGACGATATCCAACAAACCTGTACTCGTAATGAAAACATCTCAAAAATATACTCTCAAATATAGAACTCTAATCTTCTAAGGATAAAGAACACACTAAATGTAGCAAGAAAGCTCTCATAAATCTCTAAAACATCCTAAGCAGAAGACTCTACAACCCTAAAACCTCCAAAAGTATTTAAGATTCACTCATTTCTTCACGTAATGTAAAACTTCTAGAACCAAAAGAAGCAGAAACAAAAAATACAACTTGCTAGACATAGCTAGTGTTCAACTCTCTGCGTTTGAAAGACTCGTTTTATATCTCATGGTGAGAGTTTTTCCCACTTGTCTGTTGTGTTATTTTCTCATTTTCATTTAAACGTAATCTGATATTCGATGCTTGCTCCGTGGAAAGATTTGGCAACAAACCCACAGTAGCAGTGTATAGTAGTACAGAGGATTGGTGGGTTATCCGAGCAGACTATCATGTTTAGTTGCTTATAAAATATCGTAGGAATATTTGTGACAACCGCAGCAGAGTCCCATGACCCACCAGGCGTACAAGCAGAAAAGAAAAAGAGGTATTAGTTATGGAGTGAATGGCGATAACTTCCGAGTGAATCTTAAAGGTATGTTAGTACCAGTCTCTTGTCAAAGGGGGAGAAGAGAGTGTAGGTTGAGAGGGTGGAGTATGTGGAGGTGGGTTAATGCACATTTTTTTACATATTTACAACATCATCTGAACCTAAGTATTAGTACGATGTAAACTTCATACGAGGCTTAGAGATCTCTCCAGTTGCATACATCATATAGCTTTTCATTTGATATTTTACGTTTAGTTTCCGTTCAATGGTAGATCACCTATAGAGAGGTATTTAGCGATATCAAGATGGTTTATCTTCAGCAGTGAATCTGATTTGGCTCTTCTCTAAACTGAAAACACGAAGAGTTAATCATGTTTAGCATTAGGAGTTTACAGGTAAATCTGTTTGAGATTGAGGATCAAATTACATTATCCTTTCATGTACTCTACGCTCTGGACAAGAAATGTAGTAACGTATAGAGGATATTCTATACTGAACTCTAAAAAATATATATATTTAAGCAGATGCGTTTAACTTGTTAGAGTTTCCTATACGACCTCCAGTCGAAATACTTACTCTACTTCAACATAGAGTTAGGACGCATCCGCACCACTCTATGTTGCACAACAACCGGCGTGGGTTTAGCTAGTGAGTTAGGACGCGCCTTGCTTTGAGATGTCAAAGCTTCAGTTGAAGTGTTCACCTTCAACTCTTCTTCTCCCAAAAGTCCAGACATCTTTAAGTCTAGCAGTGCCTATTTCCTGACCTCTTAAACAGAAAGTTGCATGGTGACATTTATCCAAAACGAGAGAATTTTACGTAAAAAAAAACTAAAAGAAGGAGATTTAGGAGGAAGTACATAATAAATCACGAACTCTACCAGGAAAAAGAACCATACGAATCGTTAAGAGACACCAGCTGAGTCACATATGTATCATCTTTCTTAAGTTACATCTCTAGCCGACTAATGGGGTCTCTACATTAACTTTGATCCAAACTCCACGAGCCGAGTCAAATATGTATCACCTCTCCTGACATATACCTCTCTTAATAGACTATGCGTCATTACATGAACTTGACCTGATACCATGGCTTTGACCTCACCTCTCCTAACAGATACATCTCTTAGTAGACTAAGCGTCATTACATGAACTTGACCCTAATACCATGGCTTTGATCTCAGCTCTTCAGATATCACAGCCGTTCATTTCAAACCGGTCACATTCTGTAGTAAATTCAGATGTACACTTCGTTGCATATTAGCTTATGGGTAAATTTCAGTTTATATTAACTTGAGAGGCAAATGACCATCCTTGATGTTATTTGTCTGAATCTACGTGGTGTCTAGGTGACACTTACGTCGATAGCATTTCATACCAAAAACAAATCTCACCTCTAGAGGTTAGGATTAGACGATCTTCACCGATAAATAATAAAAGAAACGAGTTGGTCCACTGACACTTTTACTTTGGTATAGATATTATCTTTTTAATTTAATATAAATTATGAAGGTATCGAGTTCCAGTCTGATGTTTATGAAGTGAACCTTGCAGTTGGATGAAATTCATGTAAAGACCCTCTAAAAAGGCACTTCAACTCTCCTCTATAAAAGTTCCCGCTAGCGCCCACTGGAGAGAAAATCCTAGCCACGCCAATCCCACGGACACGATGCCTTCACAAGCGCTTCTATTCTAAGACTGTCTACATTTAGAGGCATCAAAACAACGAATTCAAACTACCTGGGACGAACAGCCTCGCCCCAGGTAGCCGCTTTCCATTTTGTCGGGGCTCATGATTGTACTCCATCCACCTGGCACTTCCACGTAGTGCGTAGACCTCGCTGCTGCCTCCTACTGTGCACATGACAAACTGCATGCCAGGATGACGTGGTCTTGTACCTGGTTCGACTTGTTCTGCACTACGAAAGGGGATCTGCTGCTGCTGTAGAGTGCTTCTGCAGAACTCCATTCAAGTCGATCTTTATCTGTCTTTCATGAGAATCACGAAGAGCTTTATTCATTAAAATAGTGAAATAGTGGAAAATAAAAGTATTGATGATTGTCTCTGCGCTTTCTGCAGTTCACCACGAATGGCGATGGGTAGGAGTCTGAATCTCGCCATCCTACTCATCGTGCTCTGACCGACCATATCGTCAGGAACCACTGAAGGTTCTCCACGTGTATAGCAGTTCGAGGTGTTATGTGACACACCATTTGTGAACCACGGCAGTTACCAAGAATAAATAACCAATAAATGTTACGCCTGTGATAAATTAACCAAAAGGATTTTGTGGCAAAAGGAAAGAAAATCCATGGACCGACTATATATATATCGTTTTCGACTTTACACAAATGTTAATCAAGCATCAAGTATGCATTAATTATAATCACCTCCTCACGTTCAGATGGAGGAGGTATATGCATGCTTTAATGTATTACCTAAACTTCTTCGAAATTCAGTACTTCTAAATCAGTGCACATGTCCCGGACTTGTACCTTCTGACGCGCATCAGTGTGTTTTTCTTTTATGAGTTATATCTGGACATTTTGGATGGCTTTCCTCGTAACCGTTAACATTTAGTAAAACGTTAAAACTTTATAATTTTATTCTAAATTATTTTAGAAATTATTTACTAGAAATTTTACATTATTTATATCTTTCCTAATACACAAAGTGAACCTGATAACGAATACCTTTAACTGATTTTGGTATATACAATCGAGCTACAAGACCTAGTTCCGGCGTGACCGGAGCCGATGTCCATACAGAGTTCGTTCATTATTCTTTCGCTTTTCCCCTTTCTCCCGAGCGAAAGTTAAAGAAACATGTATATTTATTCAAAATCTAAAAGTCTAACTTCCTTGCATATTCATGTCCTGTGATGGAAGAGGCAAATATGTAAAAGTTTTTAATTATTATTTAATCTATATAAGGTTTAATTATTACTTAATCTTTTCAGGATAGGTAATAAATTAACTTTTTGAAAACATATGATCTGGTGGTAATCAACATCCCGCATATGTACTTTGGGGAGTATAGTATGGTTTGTGTTTGGATTTTTTCACCTCTCCAGACTGACTAACACCTAATATTTATAAAATATTTTGATACTTTTTGTCAACTTGGGATAGAAATTTCTTAATACTTATATCTTTTCTTGATAACAACAAATTGACAAAAATTCCAGTTGCATGGTATATCACTAGAAGGTAATTGTCTTTTTGCTTTTTTTTGTTCTCAAACTCAAGAAGCATGCTGGAAAAGATTAGGTATTGAATTAAATACATGGATATCTATCTCCTCCATCAAAAGATGGAGAAAGTGAATATCCATGTGGTATGCATGCTTTTTAAACTCACATTGAATTAATGCATTAATGAATACAATTTCTCTTACTTCGATCTTTTGAAATGAGCCACCCTATTCATGATTTATGGATCTCTTGCTCTCTTCGTGTTTTCAAGCATGGACCAATAGATAATATTTATAAAATATTTTAATTGTTTATATTTTCTATTTTCTATTTATATATTTCATCAATAACAATAAACGAACATAAGTTAACAGAAGTTCATCAACATGCATATTCACTATACGTAATTGAACAGAAGTTCATCCGGCATGCATATTCACTATACGTAATTGTTTTACACTACATCGCTGTATGGACCTGAGGGTCTAGAAAAGGCGTGAATAAGTTTCTTTTCAGCTCCATTCTTTTAGCCTTCTAACTACCTCACCAAAAGAAAAAGAATCTGTTACTGGTTTCAATGAATGGAATGATAGAAACTTCTCAATATAAAAATAGAATGTTCCAAAGCCATGATGATGGACTTTTATCTAAACTTCTTAGGTCTTGTACTTCGAGTTCTTACCTTCGAATATTTCTAAAGTTTCATCTAGACTTTCCCAAAATAATCTTCAAAACATCTGTATGGTCACGGTGTTCTTATCCTTTCCTGTTGGAGATCATTGCAGTCGATTTTTATTAACACCGTTTAGCTACGTATTTTAACAAAAATGTGATTAATGTGTTTTGGTCCAGAAATTTGCTTGATCAGCCCCCCACATGTTTTTCAAGCTTGATCAGACCCTTCTTAACAATTTTATCACTTGATCTGACCTCAGACTGGCTACAGCCTGTAGTTCCGATATCCAAGTCACGTAAAACTGTCATTAATATTTGTAAAAGCCAGGTGATGTCGATGTTCTCAAAACATTGCAGTGGATGTTACTGTAGCTCTGTCGATTTGCAAATTTATCAGAGGAAGACAAGCTGCAACAAGTTAGAGACCTGATCGAGTGACAAAACAATAAAGAGAGTCTGATCAAACTCGACAAATGTTCTGAGGATCTGATCAAACAAATTTTGTGTTTTGGTTTGTTAGGACACGAACTCTGTCTGGTACTCTTTTATGGTACATGGGAATTCGCTCTGAGCATTCTAACTCAGAAAGTAACAGGAAGTTCCGCTTGCAATGGAGTTGCGAGGCTATGCCTTAACGACTTTTTGGATTTATTTTCTTCTTTTTTTTTCAGGTTTTTACAGCAGATTTCATCTTCTTTTCTCTTTATTATTTTGTCTATTTCACTACACGAAAAACAAACGTCTCTTTTTAAGATTTCACCACGACTCTATTTATCATTACTACACGACAAAAAAAGTCCTCCACTTCCCTTCAGGTTTTCACAATCTACGTATAACTATTCTACTGCATAGCTATAAAATATCCCTCTTTCCTTTCCGGTCTTCAGAATCGAAGTATACAGATGCTAACGAATAACAACAACCAAACCACCAACTGAACCATGGTTACCATGACAAGTTTGTCAAGCTCAGAGAATGAAGAAGAGAAGGATTTATCTCGTACGGGTAGCCGAAGGACACCCCAGTTTGAACTTTTAAGGTACGAAGGGAAAACGTGCCATGGAGCACAGCTGGGGAATATGACAGAACACCGAAAGCATCAAAATCTCCGCTCCTCCTCAGCATGCGGAGAACATTACGGGATAATCCACGACGACTGTGCAAAGCACAGTGTCCGTGGGATGAGTCAGCCGCGACCCTTGTTGCCATTTCAAGCGGCCAGCTTCACATGTGTGAGTGACAGCCAGCCAGCATTTTTCTGCAGGTTCTGTGGATTCCATCCAATCCATTCCATGGCCTCCGAGGGCCTTCTTATAGCGGGCACTTCTTGAAGTCCAGTGAACTTGTCTTCCATTTCCACCCTTTGGTGTTCGAAGTCCAAGTCTCCAAGAACACTTGGGAGAAACCCCTCGGCAGATTCAGAGGCCTAGCGCATAAGCGGTGGTGCACTTTGGTCTCAAATCTGTGGAGTGGGCCGATCTCGGTGTGGTTCGTTTGTTCGTAGGTTTCCGCTATTTCTTGTTGGTTATCGCCCGCAGCGAGCGAAGCACGAAAGAAGTGAGGCAGAGTCCGAGAAGCTACCGTAGCGACGGTTCGAGTTTCTTGGTTGAAGCAGGCCAGACGGAAGCTCGAGCACAGAGAATACTCTTCCCGCTCGGCAAGAGCAATAGGCCTATCACAGCTCCGTCGCTGCCGATTCTCGGGAGCAAGTATAGGTCGTTTATCGCTCTCGCAGAGGCAGGAATCTGCCCAACAAAAGAAAGAGTTTCGTGGGAAGAGATCCGCACGCCAAGATGTGGGGCAAGTACTGCTTTGTTCTGCTCCTCTGGCTCTTGGGGACCGCTCTGGTTCGGAGCTTCCATCAGGATTTCGAAGAAGAAGAATAAAGCCAATGGCATAGGATCCTCAGGCAAAGGATCCTTAGACCAAAAGATAGTGATCATGCGGCATGGGCTGCTGCACTTTTGTGACTTGAGCTCTGAAGGAGTAGCTCGAGGATGATCACTAGAGAAAACAATTCAGGATTTGATAAGTATCAAGATCCCATTTGAGCGCCCTTACAGGACAAAGGTGCGCAGACGCGAGAAGTTCAACATTTCCACCGGCCGGATTCCAGCAAGCGAGGGGCAAATGGATTCGTCCCCGAAACCAATCCCGATTATCAGCGATATAATTGAGGGTGGAAAGCGAAACTTCGCCAAAAGTTTTGAATTGTCGATGAAAAAGGCCAGCCAGCTACGGGACAATGTCGCTCGGAATGTGCGGACATTGACGGGGAATGCTGCAGCCGCCGAAGCAGCATTCCCACCAGCAATAGGTGTGACAAATCAGTCGCTTCTAACCTTGGCTGAACCATCTAATACCGACGCCCCGGCGGAAATGCCTGGAGGGGTCAGTGCCAGCGCACTGATGCTCAGGACGTGGAGGGAAGGGAGTGTTGTGGATCAGCAGCCTTGGAAGACCACATCAGCCTCGAGTCAATCGGGGCCATTTTCAGATGAAGAGATACCTTCTCCTCATTTCGATCTATCCCATGTTAGTGCGACATCAGTCTTCGACATCGGATCGATCGGGACTCCTGTACTTGGCGGCCCAGAAAGCACCGAGATACGGAAATTCGATAAGGAGGAGACGACCTGGAAGTCGGATCCCCGTCCTGTGATTCTGTCTTCCAGGCCAGAGGATACGTCGACAGAGAGTTTTCAGCAACCACCTCTAGTGGAACTCGATCATGTTCGGAAATTTGTCGGCAATGCAATTATGATTTCGAGAAAGGTTCGAGCTCTGGGATTACCAGAAAGTTCTTGGGAGAACAAGATGCCATGGCGACATCCCCAGCCAAGCTACCTAGCGAAAGGGCTTCAGTGGCCCCCCGAAGAGTTCCCTTCGGAGAAAGAGAAGTACGAGTACTACAGAAGAGCCAGACGACGTGGGCGTTACCTAATCGGATCAATACCGACTTGGTCCTTTATTGTTGCAGATCTCGCTCTTCTGTACTTTCTCATCGACAACCCAGCAGGAAAATTTCTTTTGTGAGTGAGCATCACTTATCCAGATCTACGCGTGATGACCAGTGTTCCATCTTCGGAAGTGAGCTCACTTAGACCTGTCGTGAGAGAGAGGAAAATGGCGCGACCTCCGATCGAGATTAATTTGGTCCATCAGACCAGCCATATGTACCGTAAGTTCTGCCGGGGTTTAGACCATGATTACTTTAGATTGATATTCACATGAGGCATCTCCCCTTATACACGACTTGCTTTTTAAGTATGTAGAGCTGTTACATAAAATACAATTAGTGGGTGATTCGATTTACGCTTGTGGTTCAGAGCTTGTTGCTCATGCCGAGAACTTCCAGTCGAGCATTTTCTGGAGTGTCGCTGTTTGGAATCTGCTCATCGTGGCAGAATTCAACGAGGAGACAGCGGACAGTATTCTCCTTACGAGGTTTCTAGTGTTTCTATCGCCGGGTGAATTTGTACAGATCGTTATGGAGGAAATTAATTCATGGCTGATGCGCAGACTCTTAAGTTGCCTTACCTGATGGTACGACTTTATCAGTCTGTTCAAGCTCGTGGAGATGTAGTGCAAGTATGGTAGCAGAGCTCTAATGAAAGCTTGTAGTGTATCCACTCTTATCTGGATATGCTCGATTGATTTGGAGATGGTTATGTTAGAGACTAGTGCAATTAGAGACTTGTACAATTAAATAGTAGAGAAGTGTGAAGGTGTACTGTTCCCTTATTTGAGTGTTTCTGTAAGCTGAGTTGATCTTTTCTCGGGCCGGTCATTGTATCTAACAGTTAATAGCAATCTAAAATGTAGAAACTCAGGAAGCCCGTCTCCAGCAAAGTCTCGGAGATGTCGTGCACATACTGTACAAAAGTGACATCTCTGTGCAAGGGAAAGTCCCGCACAAGCTTGTAACATGTTTAGTGAAAAACTTGTGATGCTGAAACTCTTTGGTGGACTGTGCCGTAGTACCAGACGTGTTGTACCTTCACTATCATTTTATGGACAAAAAGAGGAAAAACACGAGAACAAAGAAATGCTTCTTTACGGTAGGTTGCATGATTGCGTTTTTCTCGTTGTACAACTATACCGGATCCCTTTCTGTACTGAAGACTCGTACGACAGGTAGTGTCTTGTGAGGAAGTAGCGGCGTAGGTCGTAGTGTGGTGCTAATATTTTGTACACGCGTGGAGGACCTTTTTATCTTGCGTGAGCTCGGAATAAGATCTGTCACTTCCAGGTTGTAGTCCCTTACACTCGGAAGCTCATGACTGTACTGACTGTATTCAAACAGACTGCGGTTGAGTTGCCTAGGGCAACCGCAGCTCCTGATAAATTGTACGGGATTGTGAGACTAGCAATATACCACTGTGTGTGGATGCTCGACGTGTTTCATGGGCAACCGCAGCTCCTGATAGTTACTCACATGCGTTGCTCGAGATGGTGAGACTAGCACTATCTGTGGATGAAACACGTTGATCATTCACAGTTATTACTTCTGAGTTTATTATGCAGTAACTTGAAACACACCTTCTAGATTTTGGTTTACTCTTTTCTTGTCTAACTTATAGGGCATCGTCCTTAAACATATAAGTAAATCATAGTCTACTAAGTGTTGTGAATGTAGACAGGTGTGGAGAAGACTGATATGGAAGAATATGTCAAAGGGCAGCGTCTTCGGGTTGCCAAAACGTTCCACAGTGCTCGAGACCGACTGAACCAAAACAACGGCTTGCTGCGGCGTCGTCTAACGTTGTAATAGGGGGTGTCAGAGTTAAAGGAATATATTTTCTTACGGACAAAGGAATATTGTCCGTAACTCGAGGACGGCCATTCAGTAGACCTGCAAACGTCTAACATTGACAAGGATCCACATCCTATGGTTGCGGGTAATTAGGGGAGTGTGTCAAAGTTAGCCGTGGTTCATTAGTGGTACTTGTTATTTGAACTAATTTAATTTTTCGCGTAGCAGGAACTCCGGCATTGAAGATGCGTGAAGTAGTGGAAGTAGTGGAAGGATTCGCTCTCAAAGATGAGTGATACATGTGAGAGGAAGAGCGGTAACGATGAGAAGTGGAACGCGCATACAAACAGTTGTGAGAGTTGTGAGAAGATCGATCCAGAGATATCCAGTAGAGGAGGAACAGAGTGTGATATGGCTCCGAAGACGATAGACTCTTTGAAGAGAACTCGTATTCGTTTAAACAATGACGATTATGAGAAAATTGTAGCCTATATTGAGGACGAGGAGAATTTTGCATCACTTCATAGAGCCGGTCGGAAAACAAAAGTAGGTGCAGGAAAGTGTTTGAGTAAAGCAACGGCTTTTGGAATTATGGCAGCACAGCTCTCAGGGAAGACCGGGTTTCCTGTTGTTACAGGCGTAGAACTGAAGAAGCGCTTCGAGAGATATGTGAATATGTACAAGAAAGCTAAAGAGATTCAAGACGGCACAGGAGGAGGTCTTACGGAGGACGAAGTGATTAGAGGCTTGACATTGGAGGAGAAACTGAATGGAAAATGTCCTCATTATTTTAGGATGAATGCAGTTTTTGGTAGTAGAGCAAACATCGATCCTCCCGCTTTGTATTCTATACCATCAGAAGAAGAAGTCTTTGGTTTAGACTCTCAATTTCAAGGGGAGAGTACATT
This sequence comes from Asterella californica, assembly GCA_036924285.1. NCBI lineage: Eukaryota > Viridiplantae > Streptophyta > Marchantiopsida > Marchantiales > Aytoniaceae > Asterella > Asterella californica. Next base: position 6,008,005 of record JAYKYS010000013.1, read on the forward strand.
GCCCCGGTATGGATATGAGACTGAGAGTTCATTGCCTCGATATGAAGAAGACGAAGAGAATATGGATATCTCTCAGTGCGGATATCAAACTTACCAGGAGGAAACTCCCAATGCTGAAGAAATACCTACTATGAATGATGAGGAGGAAGAGGGTATTGATGAAGCGAGGGGAGGAACTGTCTCTGATCTTACCGAGTCTGCACAGGAGACGTCTCGAAATCACAGAGCCAATCGCAATGTGAAAGTGGGAGTTTTGAATTTATACGAGGAAAGTATCAGAGAGAAAGTTCAGTATAGAAAGGTTTATGTAGAATATCGTATGGCTTCATTGGAAGAAAAGAAAAGAGCGAGAGAAAGTCACGAAAGAGAAGAAAGTAGAAAAAGACACACGTCTTTATTTGTTGAGTTGCATAAAGCTGGAAAGTCTTTCGAGGAGATAAAGGAAATTATCGAGAAACTCGATACTATGTAAACAGTAAATTTGACGTTTATAAAATGGCGTGTATCTTATGTTTTATGTGTTGATCATGGACTGGTTTAGGGTTCACGTTTAAGTTAAATTAAGGCGAGTGTACTCTTATGCTTGTGTTAAGCGTGATTGTTTGGTGTTTAAGGTGATTGTTTTGTTCTCGACCACCAGAGGAGAAGCTGGACGCCGAGATCGAGCATTCTAGTGCGGTCGATTGAGCGAGATTCACTGCGGCCGGTCGAGGTCAGTGCGGTCGACTGAGAGTCGCTTCAAGAGTATTTATTTTCCTACTGCGGCCGATCGAGGTCAGTGCGGTCGGCAGAGAGAGTCGCTTTGAGAGCTACTGCGGCCGATCGAGTTGAGTGCGGTCGGAGAGAGAGGTCGGAGAGAGAGTCGCTTTGAGAGCTACTGCGGTCGATCGAGGTCAGTGCGGTCGGAGACTCGCTTCGAGAGCCAGTGCGTTGTTTTCAAAGATGTGCTAGTGCGGCCGTGGAGTTCAGTTCGTTGTTTTCGAAGCATTGACAGTGCCAGTGCGGTTCGAAGTGCGGTCATCGAGCTCAGTGCGACGCGCAAATATCACGAGAGTGCGGTTCGTAGCTAACTAGTGCGGTAAGTATCGCTCAGCGCGACCCTTAATCGCATTGTGCATAGTTATAAGAATTGATGTTTGCACGATCGCACTTAGTGCGTGTCTATACTCTAGGATCGCAGTCAGTGCGTTTAGATTATTTCGGATCGTACTCAGTGCGATTTGATTTTTTAGGATCGCAGTCAGTGCGTTTTAATCCCTAAACATCGCTGTCAGTGCGTTTTAATTTTTTGGGATCGCACTCAGTGCGTCTTAAACCATAAACATCGCACTCAGTGCGATTTGATTATTTAGGATCGCACTCAGAGCGATGGCTTTAGACGGAGACAGTATTTAGTATCGCTGTCAGTGCGTTTTGATTATGTAGGATCGCACTCAATGCGTCTTAATTCCTAAATGATCGCACTCAGTGCGTTTCAATCCCTCAACATCGCACTCAGTGCGTTTTGATCGTTTAGTTTCGCACTCAGTGCGTTGTGTTGTGTGCAGTGCGATCCGTGACCGCACTTAGCATTTTCAGGAACAAACTATTAAGATAGATCGCTGTTAGTGCGTTAGAATTACAGGCACGGAGTTCAGCCTCGTATCGTTCGATCGCCCTCAGTGCGATTTATGGTTTAATGCACGCCGAGAATGTTCCGGATCAGGTTTATGGAGTTTGTATAGTTTAAAAAGTGATAATTCTGTCGGGTGGACTCGTTGTTGTTTAAGATGGCTACTGAAGAAGAAGGGCAGCAGCCGAAGCGAACATCCAAGGAAGAAGTACCATATTACATATCGTTCTCTTCCCACGAGGACGAAGAGTCTCGGGTTAAGTGGGAGTGGATGGAGAAGGATGATATATGGAATGCAGTGACCGAAATTGGTGAAGAAGCCTTGGATCAGCTAGGCTTACTTATATCATTGTCATTCGATTTTACGGCGCCTGATGTGAGTAACTTTTCTGAGTAACTTTTCTGCTTGTTTTACATCGCCTGATGTGAGATAACTTTCTGACTTGTCCTCTTCTGAATGATTCAAGAGTACTGCATATGGTATGTTAGTTTATTTTGACTTTATGATTGTTTGTTTAAGGTTGCGTTATGTAAAACTTTCATTCAATCTTACGACGTGGAGACTTCTATTGGTACTATCGGCGAAGAGAAAATCTCATTGAATGTTGATCTACTCAGGGAAGCTTTTGTGATTCCAACTGGTGTTGTTGATATGCCTCCTTTCGTCAGACATGTCCGCATAGCAGACTGGTTTGCAGAGTATGATAAAGTCGGAAAGAGATATTTTGCAAGAGAGTGTTCATATCCAGAATGGATTTCAGTTTTCCAGTGTCTTAACGCTGTATTACTTGCGAGAAAACGACCTAAGACAGTCACTGGTCAACTTGCATTGTTCGTCAAGTCTAAAGTCGAGATCTGGAGGTAAATTACGACTTTGCGCAACTCATGGTGGATAACTTGGAGGGAGAAATCTTACGTATCCAGAAACACATGGGACAGGCTAGAAAAGCTGGGACTCTGGAGACATTTGCGGGAATAGCTCTTACTCACGTGTTTATCCATCTTGGTTTGTCAAGACCTGAAACTATCCAAGTTCCAGACTTCGTTCGTCACGAGTGTGTAATCCACCATCATGGACAACATTCAGGTAAAAGTTTAGTTTGTTTGTACATTCTCATGTTTTTGTTATGATATTTCTCTTCCAGCTCATGACTCTGACGCTGTGGGTCGCACTGATCGAGAGCTACTGCGGCCATGGGCAATCTTGTGCTTTGAGGGCGCTTAGTGTATGAGTGGATTGCACTCATAGTTTTAGTGCGGTTGTGAGTAGATAGTCGCAGTGGGAAGTCTTAGTGCGACTTCATAGTCGCACTCACTTTAGTGCGGTTGTGAATAGATAGTCGCAGTGGGAAGTCTTAGTGCGACTTCATAGTCGCACTCACTACTCAGTGCGATTATGGACCGCACTGAGATCCTTCAGTGCGGTCACAAGACGCACAGTGCGTCCGATCGCGACCGAGGCCCTTCAGTGCGGCCATGGGTCACGCAGTGCATCAGTGGGCCGCACTGAGATCCTTCAGTGCGGCCCATCGGTCGCGCAGTGCGATTGTGAGCCGCACTGGGTAATCTCAGTGCGGCCCATCGCACTGAGATCCTTCAGTGCGGTCATGGGTCGCGCAGTGCGATTGTGGACCGCACTGAGATTTCTTAGTGCGGCCACATTCCTCATAGTGCGATCGGCCGCACTGACACTCAACGCACAGTGCGGCCACAAGACGCACAGTGCGACTGTACGCACTGAGACCCTTCAGTGCGGCAGTAACAAGTTTAGTTTGTGAATGGTAAACTTGTCTTAACAAGTTTTTTTTTTCTTTTTTGCAGCGGGATTGTCTCCTACTCGTACAAGAGTGGAAGATGCAACACTACTGTCGAAGACACGAGAGATAGAGGAGTTGGACAGGCGTCTAGCCGCGAGAAAACAAGAAGAAACGGAAATTTCCAACAGGATCGTGATAGCAAAGAAGGAAGAGTATGAGGTGAACGAGCGAGTTTCTCACAAGAGAAAGTCTTAACCCGGATACGCGAGGAGGTGTCAGGCTTGAGAGCGGAGGCCTTACGTGTCCAAGCTTCTGAGACTTTTTTTCCCTATTTGGTGGATCCTAGCGTTTGCAGGAAGAAGACTTTGATAGTAGATTTGAATGGAATGCTAATCAAGGTGGGTCGTAATAACATGGAACTCCAGGGGGCTAAAGAAAGAGGATACAAGGTAGAGAACTGCCAGAAGAGTCCTCTTTGTTCTGTAGTTCGAAAAGGCGTCAAAGAGTTCATGGAAGTGTGTTGCAGCGAATTCCATCTTATGATCTGGACTTCCCGAACTCAGACGAACTGTAATGCCATCCTCAGAGACATGGAAAGGAAGGAGTATCTTCCTCATGGAGTGGCCTCGGGTCAAGTAAGTGATGATTCAGAAATGGCTTATATTTAGTACAATTATTTCTATTGTGCAACCCTGAGCATATATGCTCCTTTTGAGTTATCTGTCGCACTGATTTGTGTTATGTTTCTCTTTTGCAGGTGTGCAAAGTATGGGCACAAAACATGTGTTTGAGATTCAAAACAATCAGAGAAGCTGCCACATGGAATTATCTTTACCTGAAAGACTTTACACGTCTGTATAGTTTTAATCTTTGTACTCGAGATTGTCTTCTGATAGATGATTCTCCTGAGAAAAACATCACTAATCATCCGTATAATGCACTTCATCCTCCTTCGTTCTCCCCTGACTCGACAGATTTAGATCGAGATGATTATTTGTTGAGTGTTCTTTTGCCTTGGTTGAGAGGATGGTTGGACAATACATGGGAAACTCCCATGTATGTTCAAGCGAAGTACTCTCAAGCTTTCGCAAGAGATCCCTTTCCTACGTTGAAGAAATATTGGGGCGAGGTGACCCGTGAAGATACGGAGGTAACTTGGAAATGTTTACCGGTCGGGCAACAAAGGGAGTTTATGAGAAAACTTAGAAGTACTCCTTGAGAATACTTATAAGTTCAGGCAGGACTTGCCCCTTATGTAGTACAGTATGCTGTGTTCTGGGTAATCTCCAGTGCGGCCTTTTTTTCTTTCCTGCCCCTTATGTAGTACAAGCTACAATTTTCTTCGTTCTCTCGGGGTCTTTTCAACTTTACAGGCCGTTATTTTCTTCGTGCCCCTTTGGTGGCTTTGTAACTCATGTTTATGATAAAACAAGTGATTCAAGTTACTGAGGACTCTCTGAGAATGTGTTTATGATGAATGTGTCTATGATGCGACTCTATGAGAATGTGTTTACGATGGGACTCTCTTCTGAGAATGTGTTATAAGAATGAGAATGTGTTATAAGAATGAGAATGTGTTTATAAGGATACTGAGTACTTCTGGGAGTGCGACAGAGGTGGTCTCAGTGCGGTGACCAGTGTTTTAGTGCGACCGGGTAGTTTCAGTGCGACTGCAGGGAGTGTCCAGTGCGGAGTGTCGCGTTCCCAGTGCGACCGGCACTGCGGTCGCACTGAGGTGATCCTAGTGCGACAGCAGCGAGTGTCCACTGCGGACTGTCGCACTCCCAGTGCGACAATCATTGCGATCGCACTGAGAATCTCCTAGTGCGACCCGCAGGGCATGTCCAGTGCGATGGGCACTGCGGTCGCACTGAGGATCACCTAGTGCGACCCGCAGGGGGTGCCCACTGCGACCGAGGTCGTGTCAGTGCGACCGGAACTTTGAGGTCGCACTGAGGATCACCTAGTGCGACCCGCAGGGAGCCCACTGCGACCGAGTCGTGTCAGTGCGACCGGAACTTTGAGGTCGCACTGAGGATCACCTAGTGCGATCCGCAGGGGTGCCTACTGCGACCGAGGTCGTGTCAGTGCGACCGGAACTTTGGGGTCGCACTGAGGATCACCTAGTGCGATCCGCAGGGGTGCCCACTGCGACCGAGGTCGTGTCAGTGCGACCGGCAATGTTGGGTCGCAAGTCGCACTGGGGTCGCGAGTCCCAGTGCGACCCGCGATAGAGTGTAAGGCCGCGATAGAGTGCGACCCGTGAGGTCACTGGGTCGCAGTGGGAATCTTTATCAGTCGCACTGAGCCTTCCTTGTGCGATTCGTTATTGATCATTCCACTCAGTGCGACCTATAGACACGATTTTCGTATTTTAGCATTTCACGTCGCACTGAGGTGGTCCTAGGCAACTCGTGTCGCACTGAGTGGTCCTGTGTGGTATTCACGAGTCGTCTCATATCGCACTCAACGCGAAACCTTCTCGCTAAACACCTAAACACTTTACTAACTTTACTGAGAACACAAGTGCGATCTTATCACGCATTGTGGTAACAAGGTACCATCTATCAAACCTATACATCCAGGAAATCCTTTTGCTGCAAAAGCTTCGGAGTTTACCTTCCTCTCTTCACGATTCGGCCATCGTATTGATGATTTCAGAGTCGACTCCAGAGCCTTCATCACTCTTTGAGTATATAGAACCATCGTTCCATGTCCTATACCCCAGAGCAACATAGATCTTCCAAGTGCAGTGCCATTTCCATCATGTCCAAATCGATCCAATGTCACAGCGACTTGTAATGACACAGGAGCTTGTTTTAGTCGAGCTCTATTGTGAAAAACAGGGTGTCCTTCAACCAAAGCTACCAACTTTGCGAAACTTCTCCGATCCATCCTTGTGATTTGACGAAAAGCATCAGGAGGAAGATTATCAAAATAATTTTGATAGAAATCTTGACTCTAGAAGAAGGTAAACTGTCGTGATCTTTCTATATAGCGCGAAGTAGACAGAATCCTGTAAAACTCTAAGAATTCATCGTCTGAATCATCATCTTCCTCACTAGAGGTAGTGAACTCGTTCTCTGATATCTCTGGCGTTTTTCTCTCATCTTCACTCGAATCGCTGGAACAATCTGAGCTAGATGATGCTAACATCACCCGCATCTCTAAAATTTCTTCTAAACTTGCTAACAAATCTTTTCTAGCTGAAACACGAGGCATGGTGAGATCGCAAGCTTCGAGTGTTACACGAAGATGTTGAATCGACACAACGCACTGAAAGACTCAAGCGCTAAAGCTGCTGAAAGACTCAAGCGCTAAAGGAGCCCTCCTTTTCCCCTAGATCGCGATGTTGAAACGCCGCATGCTGAAAGACTCAAGCGCTAAAGGAGCAGTTCCTTTTGCTACATCGTGATACTGAAAAGAAACGCTCTCAGGCTACCGATGCTACGCGTGCAGTTCTTTTCCATTTTGAAAAAATTGCGGGATTTAGTGCATTTAATAACCATGTACTACCCACTATATTTATTTCACGGCCAAAACTAAAACGGGCAATGAGAAAATAGCCACGGCTAGTTTCTGCGGGTACCTCTTGAGGTACCCGCAACCGGAATGGCCGTTGTCCGGAACTCATGCCCGCGGGGAGTAGAATAATCACTACGGATACTAACTCTGACACCCCCTAATAGCAGACAATTTGATACATTCTCGTGAAATTTATTTTCATTGTTATCATCCAGAGTCCGCAATGATGTTTTCATGGTTTGCGCAGATAGAGATCGCAAGAACTGGAATGTTCAATCTGACACATCTTACGTTATCTCTCGGCTCGTGCTTGGAACCATGGAAGTCGACTGTGTATTTAGATATTCAGAGTGGAGAGAATTATCACAGTCGTCACTGGGAGGAGAGCCGGTTGGGGATTGAGGAATACATTTTCTAACTTCGGGGTCTGAGGAAGAGTCACAGTCGATTTCAGAGACTGAAGAAGAAAAAATCTAGAATAACCAATGATCAAATGAGCTTTCATTATCATCCTGCCGCAGCGAGAATGGACGCTTCCACACTCGTGTAAAGCAGGACTTCATCTGACTTTCAAACGTTGATACTTCTCTATGAGTTCAAATTAATGTAAATTATGCCCCTTGTTGCGCAAAACGTTAACTCTACTCATATCAATTACCTTATCGTGCAGGGAAATAGTAATGTATCATAATTTGTCACTTCATCGGAAGACCAAAATATTAGCAGACTCGCACGACATCAGTAACGATTATCAGCTAATATGAGAAGAGTTAACTCTTGTTGCTACTTATTCTGTACTTCGCTCGGTTCTTGATTCTATCTCGTGTACGAGGAAACACGCGACATAATGAATAGCAAACTGATGGAAAGACCTCATCAAGCCTAACAAAGGAAAGAAGGACCAGAAGGACCAAGCAACTAACGCCCTAAAGAGAAGAACACCGGAGCAGTTGCTCTAGCGGAAGATATTTTGCGTATCGAAGATCTCTCTATGTTAGAGGACCCACATGTTGTCTTTGGTATCCTTTCTTCTTTCATTACACGTCGTCTTGATTACTTACTCCACATAGTACCTCCACCTCCTATCTTTATCTCGCGCCTTAGAGAGTTTGATAAGAAGATCATGGAGGTTTTTGATGACATGGTAAGACCGGAGATCTTTGATTGTGTGACAGGACTTCTCGGACGTAGACATACATCTTTGTCGATATCATGTGACGGAGTAGACTTATTATCCATGAAAGAGACTCCTCGGCAGTCTTTTTGGATAGTTGGACCCTCTCAGCACCTTGGCTATATTGTCGTTTCTTCATGCGAGATAGACTTATTCTAGAGAGTTACGTCACAGAGGTGGAGGATGATTCTTATCCACTGCAAATGTGTCTCCGTGAGAAAAGAAATAGTTTGACTCTTGAGGCACGTGAGACACACCCTCGATTCGATATCCTAGCTACTGATGGATCTCACGTACTACATTCCTCTCTGACGAGACATCACTTCTAGCAGGTTCTCCATGCGCTCTTAGTGGATCCTTCCATCTCATGGGATACTAGAGCTCGATCCCGTTCTTGTTTAGACAAGGACGTAGGCTCTTGACTCATAGCTCGACCTTGCATTAGAACGTTCTGAATCGCATCGACTATCTTCTTTACAACAATGAGATTCTGCCTAGGCTTGGCCCAACTTGTTACTTCGGCACTGTTCATCTACGAGTGCGGTGTCTCGCTCAATATCTTGGATTGACACCTTGCTCGTTGTCCTCACGGTGGAGAGCGGATAGCTACCCACGATGTCATTAAAGATGTCGTGTTTGTCTTAGCACGGGAGAGCGGTTACATGACGTGAAGAGAGCATCAGTATGTCTTTCAGACGGGAGGATCAATGAGAGCTGACCTGTACATGATGAAAGAAGATCAGGTCTCATTGGTAGATGTGATTGTCATGGATCCGACAAAAGACTCAGTGACACAAGTGATCACTCATCTCTCAAGATGGGCTGCAGGCGTGGCGACAACAACAAAAGTGATCAAGTATAAGAGTATGCAGGTGGAACATCGTTTCATCTCTTTAGTCTTGGAGATATACGAATCTATAGCTTTGGAGTTCGACGTCTTCTTTCGAGATTGTGCCAGAGCCTATCATGAAAAACGTCAGGAGGTACCACTTTTTCTTTCTTTCTGCACTATGTTTTTTAGACAACGAGTTTCATTGCTCTATAGAGAGCTTTAGCAGGCACGGTCCACAGGAGAGCAAATTGCAATAGACGATGCTACTTCATGTGCACCTGTTGTATGCAAGAGTTTTGACTTATTCGTGTGTGACATTATAGGACGGTAGACGGTCTTAGAACTACTGATAGCGGGGCTTTCTCTAAGAAAGGGAGACAAAATCTTCTGTACCCACCGGTATTCCGAGGATGCGTAAACCATTTTTAAGTATAACAAATCTCTCCAAAAGTTGGAGGTCCGATGGTATACCTATGAGAGACATTTTGACACCTTCACTCTCTGTCCTACCAAGATCAATTGAAAGACGAGATAATCAAAGACAACACAGACTTGGTCCGCCGGACCTACAATATGCGTATCATCAGCTAAAGATGAGAAAACACAACCTGGAACAGCCAAGGCGATGATCAAGAGAGCTCTATAGAGAACTAAACAAAGAGGAGTCCATCCAAAGAGTCCCCTGACGAGTATTTGCAGCGGAACTGATGATTATAACTCTCTCTATTGCAGGACCGTACTAGTAATAAAGAAAAAAGAAAGAACCATTGAACGACTGTACGAAAAGAAAGAGACTCGTCATAGATCCACCACCATCATTGAACTTCTTAAAAATAAAAACGCAAAAAACACTATTAAAATAAATAAATGCTATCTCATGTACGAACATATGTAAGTTGTGCTCGTGGGAACCTTCACTGATACTACTGAGGAAAGGATGCCTAATGTTCCCGTGAGGTAGGATTGCGTGCCCATTTTGTCTTGCTGTTCAGGACGTCTCTTCATACCGTGATTTCCCTGCACAAGTGAAAGTGGAGCATGCATATATTTCACCTTCTCCATCTTCAGATAAGAGAAGCCGCATGCCGATAAAATTAGCGTGCGAGAACCGAATCTGATGAGGAAAGAAATAAATCATGTGATTTCACTTCACAACTAACTAGTGAGTATCCATTGAGAAATACTGAAACGAATTTTTGGTAGTCTTTGGGACAAACACAGTATGTTGTATGTTATCTTCTCTCTAACCTAAAAGTACATGAAGCGAATAGAGAGTATTCTTTTCTTTGCTTTTATACTCGCACATGAACTGCAAAGGGAGAAAAGAAATGGCTGGCAATGCTGCAGAATCACATCGGAAGGATGTGGAGCATCGGGTTAAAGTCTTTATCTCCGACTGCAAGATCTGCCATCATCAAGGAATCCTTGTTTGAAAAACAATACTTTATTAGAATCAAGAATTTCTCTTTCAATGAGAGCTTCAATAGCCAATGATATGGGAAAATAATAATTTCCATATCTCATGACTGAGACATCGAATATCACACTTTAGGTTACCATGTGAGAAATGATACTATGTGGTTTCAATGAAACATTGACATATGTCAGTGTAATCAAGTGGTCTACTTATCGATGGAAGACAGAATCATTGGATTAAAAAGAAAGTTTAACGTAACAACACATAAAGTTTAATTTAACAACATATATCAACATACACTTCAGGTAACTCCAAAACGAAACTCAAATTTCTTTCATTCTGACTTTTTAGAATTAGCTAGAGAGTGATGTCTTCTTCCTATGGAGAGATAACAAACTCCCATAGAACAAAACTCTAGTAATGTAGTGTAACGAAATAGACATAATGTGTACTAGTATACACGTAACTTAAATTTGTTTGCAACACCAAACACACGGTTCTGAAAATACAGACTCTTTCATGGTGAAAGATATTGTCAACGTTCTCCGCTAAGGAAGTTTTCATCATCTCCTTAACAAAAGGAAAACTAGAAGGTATAAACTGGATCACACCCTGTAGCAGCATCAGAGGCACATTCTATCCATCCATCAGGTGCACTCTCTGAATCTTGTGCACCTAAAGAATCAGAACCATTGAAGAGCTCATTTTGAATGCGGAAAACAAAACATCCACCCTCAAATGATGGACACACGCAGACACCAACTTGAAGATTTGGTATCGAGACTAGAGGTGCTAGTGGTGAAGAAAGTGTTGCGTTTGATGCTAATCTGGGATTCAGCTCCGACAAGAAGTTGAACTCCTTGCACCAAAGAATCAAATACACTCTTGCATCTTCATGTGTCAAAGAGTCAGACTCTTATCTAAAGAGTGGCAAAGCTCCTGATTTCTCATAGAACAAAGTTTATCCGAAGTAATAGTCACAAACATCCATCTTCCCTGTTCCTGTGGCACACTTCCCCATGCTTTCCAACAAAAATGAAAACTGCCGGCTTAGACTACAGAACATAGTGAAATCCCATTTGATGGGGAAGTTTCTCGAGCACTGCAGTACAACTATTCTCGAAGAAGTTCTTATGTGGGGAATAATGAACTCAAAATGCGGTTCAAGATCGACACTTCTTGAAAAGAATGTGTCGGATATTTTTTTCTTTCCCTCTCCTGAAACTCTTCTGCAGTGGTAAGTATGGACACGCGAATGCATTGTGCACAAGTGTGACAGTTAACACTTAACAAGGTTTCTTAAACAAGTAAGAAACTCCAGGTTCTCCGTTCCTATCATGGCGGTCCCTTGTGTATTGTGCAAAACATATCTCCAAAATCCCACCATGCTAGCAGGAGATATCAACATGTAAATCTCACCAAGGAATAGTAGGGTGGGCAAAACTAGATAAGCGTTTCTGTCTGACCTTATCATGGTGTGATCATGTGAGGAATTTCACTGTATGTTTCCCTGTTCATCATGAGTGTACGAGCATAGTACTATTCCGACTCCCCATGGCCCCGGTTAAAGTTAAAGACCCGGTACAAAAAATCATCATCAAGGATAATCTCCAGCAATAACGAGCAAAAGACGGTCGCTATTACTTACTTGTTGCAAACAGGTTGACCTGAGCACTATTTCCTCTTATTCTCCTCCATTTCCCATTCCTCTTCCATTCATTCCTCCTCCATTCAGGATGCATCAGATGCACGACTGAAGCTTATAGTTTGGTCTTCACTTGCTTCCGACATTCGAGCTGGATTCTCTATTCAGTATCAGTCACCAACATGTAAGAAACCACTCTCACACAACTGTAACCGTAAAGTTCATGTATGTCCAGCCCATTCCACTCATTTATGGGGTACTGCATACTCCACTACATACACCAAGGCCAGTAAGCCAGCCATTCGCGTTGAGATACCCAAATGCTTCGATAGAACGTGTTTCCAGCAGAGATAGCTAAGAGACAAGCAACATCAACAGGGTCACAAAGTTCGTCACACAACTAAATGTCTAGCGAGTCTGTAGGATGAATAGGAAAATTGAAGCTTATCTGCAGGACCGAGACTTTGGTTCTTAGGTACTTTGATAATCGTGAAGTGGATGCCGGCTGGTACAGTTGGTTGGGATCTAAATAGCAACTCTTTCTTCTATGCTCCATAGAACAAAATGCAGAGTTGAGTATGAGCAAGAAAGAAGAGAAGATTTCTAAGCCGATGCAGAATTCGAAACAAAGACTCCCCCGCAACGTTCACGCAGAGGAATGGCACCGGAATCGGCCCAGAGCATGAGACACGGCGGCAGGGAATCGACATGGCGACAGACGGCGGAAGCGGAACACGCGGATGAGCTTAGGAGCAGGTGGGCCCGTGCCAAGGAGGCGAAAAATGGGCAGGATGTTTAAAACGAGACGCAGGAAAGAGAATGACAAAGGAGTCTTCTCGAAGGAAAACAAAAAACTCCGCTGGCAATGGAATTGCGATTATCTGGATCTATCCCCTTCCTTTATCTTTTTCGGTTTTCACAACGACTCCATCCGTCTGTTCCGGCACACGACAAAACGTTTCCCTTTCCGGTCTTCAGAAATCGACGTATATCGTCTCGCGAGAGGGAGAGGGAACCACATATTATGCGGGAATAATATGCATGCAAACTCCCCTTTTGCCAAACAGAAGGAAAAAGACAAAAATTAAAGTAGTTACTGAAAATAAGCGAAAATAACTGACTTGGAACGGACTAGAGGTGACAAGTTTAAAAACGCTGTAAAATGGAGAGGTGTTAGGAACCGTAGAACTGTTTCAGAGGTGATTACGCAGGCTAGTATTCAACTGATAACATACGTACTTGAGTTAAATTTAATATTTTCTTTAAATAGTAAAAATTAAATAGCTAAATTTAAAATCTATAAATAAACTAGATTTCTTACTGTACACGTGATCACTTTCTGTACATGAAAACCCATAAGTAGAGACTGGGAAGATATCTCATTCCTCGTATAAAGCTGCTGGCTCCACGTGAACAAAAGTATTATCTTTTGTGTATTATTAATTTATTCACTAACCCTTCCAAGAGGAAGGGTTAGTGAATAAATTAATACAGTTTGCATTATCATCTCTTCCGAACTTGGAAGAGGTGATAATGCAACGAAGTACAAATATGCATACTTGTTCCAATACATCTCAAGAGCAGTTTTTTTTCCCACGGCCTTGTACATACAACGTGGAGGTGAACAAACCGTGCACAAAATACCTCTGGACCTGTTGGCCACAGCAGATTTAGCCGTAAGGCCGCGCTTTAAAGCTTCAGGAAGAGAGGGTGCAGTGTAAAATTACTGGGACACAGTGAAGCCAGGTTGCAGTGTCAAATTACTAGGTTTTTTAATGAGACGCAGTGAAATCAAATATTTTCCTTACGGCTCCACAGTCACGGAAAGAAGCGGCGCCGGGTTTTACGTCGCCGGGTCAAAGTCAAACGATAATCTTAATTTGAATAGTTAAATTTAAAATATTATATATAAAAAAATTTCATTTAAACTTCTCTGTCAAGAAAACACATGGTTTCCAGAAATCACTAAGACCCATAAGCGATGTGACTGTCTGGAACCTCACGGTTGTATAATTCAAGTTGTTATCACAAATAAATAAATGAAAAGACATTAATTTAGAACTAACCCTTCTTAGGAAAAGGGTTAGCTCATAAATTACGCCCATGTACACTTCTAGGTGTATAGGACATCCAAACGGCGGACAGGCAACGAGCAGCGGCAAGAAAAATAACGCAAAAGAACGATTGGCGGGTGCAGCGGTTAACGGCTATGGCAGAAAGCCTACGCGAGAGCAGGCGTTATTATCGCGCATGTCAGGCACCCTTTTTTCTCGGTTCTTTCATTAACTTCGTGCTCGAGGACGAGGCTGCGACCGCGGCGATTTATTTTAAATTCTCTCGGGAAAGAAATGCCCTTAGTTAATGCTGGCCAGTGGGAGACGGAGCAGGCGTTATTATCACGCATGCCGGCCACCGATCGTTCGTTCACTTCTTGCTCGACGACGAGGCTGTCACCGCGACGATTTATTTTCAAATCTGTCGGGAAAAAAATTACTCCTTAGTTAATGCTCGCGACTGGGGTAACGGACGGCACAGTCGAACCCTACTTCTCTCTTTTCTCTCTCGTCGCCACGGTCTTCTTGCCAGATGGCTGCTCCTGCTGCTCGTTGTCTCCTTCTTCGTTTCGCTTCTTCGTTGCTTGCTCGATCTCGGTGCTGCGTGGTTTTTTGGACGCATGTCTTACTTGCTCGTACGTTGCTTGCGGGCTCTTATCTCCATCATCATTTTCGTCTTCGTCTTTCGCACAGTTCGAGGTTTACCAGCATTTTCCCGACACCGCTCGCTACAAGACGGCCATTACACTCATTGTCCCTTTGACTGTCAATCGGGATGCTTCGTTACGGCCAACTATCTGCTAGCGTGCTTGTTGTTTTCCAGGATGGGGCGCTTGCCGTCTATTTGCCACGGGTATTGCGCTTTGCCATGTTTGATGCTTTTCTCGCATTCACGTCGGGACTGCTGCGGGTACGTATGGCTATGGTTGTTGAACTCTGCCTTTTTTCGTTTGCAGTTGCCGTCCATTCTTCCTGTGTTCTGTGTACTGTCCAGTTGTTCTCTCTGCAGGAATGGTCACTGCTTCTTGCTCTATTGCGGACGTCCACGACTGTTCGCTGCTTCCGACGAGTTTCCGTTCTCATCCTTCCATTTGTTTGCCGCTTGCTGCCTGTCAGCAGCGGCATGCGACGGGAAGTGTTTTGGGATGGGAAGTGAGGATTGCTGTTGCTCCTTGACAGCTGCAGTTCCGATACGGCTTCGTCTTGCTCCACCTCTCCACTTTCGTTCTGTGGCATGGTCAGTCATGGACACTTCTCCTCCACGGCCACATGTCTGCAATCTGTCACTTTCGACGCATGGTGATTTCTTTTATTTCGCTTCTTCCATGGGCTACCTTCAGGTACTTCTCCTTGTCTCTGCGTAATGTCTACTGAGGTTCAAGTTCTGAATGTTGTCACTCTGTCCGATGATGATGAATCTGACAGCCTCGATGCTGTTCCTTCTTCTCCTCCTCCTCTGTTAGTACCAGCCAGCCCACCGCCGCAGTCCCCTTGTGTCTCCGCTTCTGTTCGCGTTTCCCCTCCTCTGTCTCCTTCTGCTCACGTTTCTCCTTCAGCTGTTCATGTTTCCCCTTCTCTTGAAGCTACTGTCTGTCCTTCGTTAGATACTATACAGCCCGTTTGCCTTCACGGTATTGAAGGCTACAAGTGTCAGCTGCTACAGTTTGCTGTTCCAAGCACTTCTCCCTCGTATCCTTTATTGCCTTCACGATATCTTTCTTTTTCTGAGACGGTTCTGTACCTTGGCACAAGCTATGTATACATAGATTTTCGTTTCTGTCGGAAACCACCAGAATTCCTTATTCCATGTTCAGATTACGTCAAACTGTCTTATGCATTTTCCGGGGCCACACAGTGCTTCCAATGTATAATTGGTCCTTTCCTCTACTTGAAATCCGAAGGGTTATGGCTCGTCTTGAAGGATAGCAGATCCTTGATTTTTTGCTACCCAAAATTTCTTTGCCAGGAAGACAACGAGACCCTCCTTAAACCTGTTGTTACCTCTGTGTACAGGCAGAACTGTTTGAGTTGTGTCTGCAAGGCTGTAAACGGTCGAATTTATAGGTTAGGTTGTAAACACTTGCGGTATCCATCTGATGCAAATGAGACAGGCTGCTCGCAGCAGACGTGCGAGCAACCCTGCAGTACCTCGATCCAGAAGAGCAGTAGCCCTCAAAACTCTTGAGCTGTCTGTGACTATTGCTCAAACCGGTGGTGATTTAGACCTTTCTTGTTGGGGCTGTTTATGTGCTTTTTTACACCAAGAGTGCAATAGTGGGGTCATATCGGTGGAAAGAGGGGGGGCCTTGTTCCATCTGCATGTTCAGGGAGTTCTCTGTTTGCAGAGTACGAGTCCCATCGATGTGAAAAACAGGCTGCTTGTTGTGCTGGGTTGGAAGGGGGCGGCTAGACCACTTGGAGCAGAAGTCTGCGTCAAAAGGCTTAATAACAGGGGCTTACATACCTTTGTAGGTATGATAGGCTACTGTATGAAGGATAAATCTGAGGTGCATCACAGGTGTTGCATGAAAAATATTTCCGATGGTATGCTTGCTGACGGGGAAGAGCTATTCAGTCTTTTGGGGGCCGCTGACACCAAAAACAGAGTTGAATTAAATTCTAACAATATTCTACAGCGTGCACTGCAATATAATAAGTACAGATGTCGTCATCCTCTCGGCAGTACCCTTT
Organism: Asterella californica; assembly: GCA_036924285.1. NCBI lineage: Eukaryota > Viridiplantae > Streptophyta > Marchantiopsida > Marchantiales > Aytoniaceae > Asterella > Asterella californica. Next base: position 6,024,712 of record JAYKYS010000013.1, read on the forward strand.
GCAGTTGCTTGCGATCCATGGTTCGCTGTGGGAAGTATGCTCCTTCTTGCAAGTGGCTCATGGGTAACGGTATACAGCGAGCCAGGAGCGAGGCGCTTTGGAAAGCAATTGTCCACCCGCAAACTATAACCATGGCTGATATTGACACTATCTTCTTTTCCAAGCGTGAAGATCGGCGTCGCTACTTTACCACTTTCACTCCCGAAGAGGAGGAGCGCTCCTTGGACCTTCCTTCCCCGCCTGCGAATCCGTGCCCACTGTTCGAAACTGTTGAAGTCTTTCCTGACTACATTCCTCTATGCAGTGCTTTGCTTCGGGATACCACAGCCGACCGAGCGCTACAAGGTACTGTAACTGGTTTTTTCTCGTATTATTCTTTTTCTGCTTTGTACCTCTTCTCTTTGTCCTCTACTCGCAGATTGTGGAGCTGGAGCTTCGATGCTTCCGGATGCTGACCTTCGGCCGTGCTAGAATACTTCCATCTGCTCGCTTGGTCCCCCTCGTTCAAGTTTTTCACAGCGGGCCGCGACCACTGTTAAAAACTGCCGGCGGTCACTGTGGCGGGTTTTTTCCGATCACTGTAAACAGAAGATCAAGGTAGAGCTCCAACAGGCGCCTTACTTCGGTGCCTGTTGGAGCTCTACCTTTACGTCTACCTTGATCTTCTGTTTACAGTGAACAGTGAACTTGCCAAACTTTATGTCTTCTTCACCTCTTCATCGTAGCCTTTTTCATGCTGCCTCTGCCTCTTCGACGCACTGCCTGCCCTCTGATGATTACCTTCTCTCGTGTAAAGTTACTTCTTCTCTACATGTAAAGTTAACCTGGTGTTTACTGGTTAACTCTACTGGAAGTGTCCATGCTGCCAACTCTACTGTACAGTCCAGGAGCTTACAGCATAGTAGAAACAGTTATATAAACTTTTTGTTCAGTAGAGGTACATCTTCCCATGTTTACCGCGGTTTTGCTTTCAGCGTAGCTCTTCACTACACAACTACTTGCCGGAAGTGTGCACTGTAAGAGAGTGTAAAGTAGAGTCCACTGCCTCTTCGACGTACTGCCTGCCCTCCGAAGTTTACCTTCTCTCCTGCAAGCTTTGAAGGGAGGTGCTTTCTACTCTACTGGAAGTGTCGATGGTGCCAACTGTTATCTGCGGACGTTGCGATCGTATCTGCGGACGTAAACGAGAGTACAAACAGTAATATAAACTTTCAGTCTAGTTTTTGTTCGGAAGAGGTACATCTTCTCATCTTCTACATAAAGTGGACAGTTTACGACGGTTGTTGTAGCTGTTCAGTACATGGAATATACACTTCTCCACTCATAGTGACAACTGAAGTACTTGCCGGAACTGTGCACGGTAAAGTGTAATGCAGTACGTGAATATAAAGTATACCATTTCAGCTTCTTGTCAACGCTGACTGTTCGCTGTATGCAAGCATGAACATCATTGCAAACAAGCTGTTATTTGACGTGAATATAAAGTAAAACATTCCTGCTTACTCTGAACGGTCACTGTTCAGAGTAAGCAAAACCACTTATCTGAAATCGAAAATGGCGTCAGAAACTTGCTTGCAAAAAATGTGCATGTCTCGTTGTAAACCGTCTGGTTTAATTATATTGTTATCAGCGGCGCGTGCAGCTCGATATAGAAGAAGCCGGAAAAACTGCGGACCCCGAAGTTCAGTTTTTTGCGGAGAGTAGCAGATGAAAAAAAAATTCGGCATAACAACGAAAGCAGAAAGGAAATAAAATTCAATCACAACGGCAAGAATCGCGCCAAGCTGCCTTCCCACACGGATGGAAGGACGTATCCGAAAATTAAACCCGGCTCCAGAAGTGACCTGCGCGGGGTGAATATGCACCTGCATATTCACCCCGCGCAGGGTGAACACAGTAGGACATGGGTGAACACAGTAGGACCGGTCGGTAAAGTACTAGGCTGGATAGCGAGGAGGATAGTGAGGATAGTGAGACACACACAGTGACGAAGGGAAACAAGGCAGATCACAGCAAGTGGACAAACAGATAGATCTCGTACCGAGCACAAGCAGCTACTTTTTGCCAAGTCGATCACCGTTTCGGGGTAAGCCACGAATGGGGAGACCTGATAAAATCCGGAAATGTCGGACACCGTCCGGTTTTAAGGGCTTCTTCACACTTGCTCGATATTTCGTTGGTATTTGTACCAGTACTATTTCAGTACAGGTTTGAGAATAAACATTGTCTTCATATTATGCAGTTCTCACACGAGTGATCCAAGGTGTACGGAGAAGGTACCTTTGGGATATCTCTTCGCGTTTTTCGGGAAGTTTTGCAGCAAGAAAGAGCCATGTCTTTGTATTAACTGCATAGCTGTGTACAGTATGGCACAATGTTCCTTCTGGACAGAAATTTGCTTGATCACACCCGCAGTAGGTTCCTTGAGCTTGATCATACCCCTGACGGGTTATTGACAGTAGAACCCGTCATTTTATTTTTTGGTTTATCATTTTAGTACTTCCAACCTTGACAAAATATCATTTTAATTCAAAATATTTAACATTATTCAAAATAGTTAGACTATACATGCTCTGAAATTTAATATCTGCAGTCTCACATGTGAGTAACATCACGAAGTGACTGGTTTACAGGCAACCGCCAGTCAGAGGTGTGATCAAGCCATACATCGTAAGAGGGGTGTGATCAAGCTCAAGGAACCTACTGGGGGTGTGATCAAGCAAATTGCTGTCCTTCTGGAACATAAACAAACAAAAAATCCAATGAGAGGTCTGAAAGCGAAGTTCGACTGCACACAAACCCAAACAAAAGTCAGAGTCTTGCACGATGGAACTTCTAGATTCAGGAAATGTACGAAAAATTAAATATCATGCAAGTGTGAGAAGACCATAAGAAATAAAAAGTAATCTAGATTGATACTGCCCATGGGATCCTTAGTTCTTCTCCGAGGGGATCTGTGTAGTTAATTGAGAACTGAGACCTCTAACCGTTCTCTTAACTGATGGAGCATGCTTATTCTTTTAACCACTACGTCAATTCATCTTATGGGTTAAAGTAATGCATGTAACCTAAACTTTTCGGCAGAAAGGGAGAGGACAACGAAGGAAAATCTTGAGGTTGTAAATTCTTATTTTTCAACTTTGGAAGTTTTGGAAATCTCAGAGTTTTTAAGAAAATATGAAGGTTACAAATATGCATGTTTTCTCCGTTTTAGTGGATTTTCTATTGATCTATAAACTTCAGAGTAAGGTAATCTGAGAGAGTAAAAATTATCTGAAATTTTTATATGTTATTCACACCCAGAGTTCCAAGGAGTTACAGACAAAAACTCACAAGGCAAGCACACACAGATGTACTCCCAACCAACCGTATAAACCCAGAACCTTGGTACTAAATAGTCATAATTTAGTAATAAAATAAATAAAAATCATAAATTATCATTAAATTATTTTATTATCGAACCCTTCAGATGGAGAGGCCAATAATATGCGTGCTTCCCAAACTTAATAAAAGCATTATGAAAATCTATCAATGACATATAATGTGCTTGTGTGGGGATAACGTCGTCTTATGAAGAAATTAAACGGCATAAGCGATTAATATTTTCTAACTACGCGTCTACTTGATGGTCATTGTTCTTCTTGTTGTTTCATGTTGTTTATTCACCTCTTCCATCTGAAGATAGAAGAGGAAAGCAAACATTAATTTACCTAACCCTTTCATAGAAAACGGTTAGGTAAGAAATTAATGTCCAGATTTTATTTCTTTTATCAGTCAGCAAGCAGCAGGACCTATAGTCCTGGAAATAAGTTTCTGTATCTTTCACTTATGAGTTCATTCCAGACGTGTTTGTGATTTTAGTATAATTAAAAATTAAAAATTAAAAATTAAATTTTTAATTTTAGTTTTATTAAAGTTTATCATAAGACTTCTCTATTAACAGTTACAGTTTTTCTCATATTACAAAAAGAGCAAGAGTTCCTAGAGTAACCACGAGAAAAAAGATAATCTGTATATGCCGAAACAGCTGGGAGCAATAATATGAAATATAATTTTCAGAACTCTCAGTCACACCTCGAGCACGAATACCTTACCCTACAAGACATTCACCCAATGATCTTTCACAAAAAAGAACTACGTTTCTTTCTTGTCCCCGGTCAGTTGCATCCCCGCATTTGGGATGCTTATTTGTTAATGCGGTTAGCGGCTCTCTCCAACTTGTACGAGAGAGCCGCTATTGATTGCTTAATAGTCCATGGGCTATTCGCTGTAATCCAACCGTTATGTAGTAGAACCAAACCATCGTTAAAGTAAAGTACCGCCGGGCATTATGCATGATAAACTACCGTCTAATCTTAAAAATTTCCAAAATGCTCCATAAAACAACAATAACATGGATGCAACATGAATTTTGGATAACTTTTCTCCACTTTCTGTTACCGAGAAAAACTTAAGTATTATGTAAAATTTCTATAGTAATGTTAAGAAAAAGTCAAGTTTGTTGCAAATGTTAAATATTAAACATATCTTGAGTTACGAGACGATCCAAACATAATCTTTAAAGATAACGCAGACATATGCACTTCGAAGAGTATAATTATGAGATACAGCTAGCAAATAAATAAATATTTGATCAGATAATTAACTTATTACCTAATCATAATATACTACATATTCATCTCTTACATCTGACGATGGAAGAGGGCTACAAGCTTAATTTGTCACCTAATTCTTCCGACGGGAAGAGATAGATAATAAACTAAAGTATTTATTGAAGTAATCATTTTAGTCAGCAACCAGCCAGACTTATATTGTTGGAGGGACATTGCTATGGACCTATAGACTTATGGGTTTTTTGGAATATTTTGGTAATTCTTTATGGTTAACAATTAATACTTAAATTTTAATTTTAATTTTCAGAAACTTGATATTATATTTTTTATAATAGTTATATATTTTTTATATTAAATATCGAGCAAAAGTTCTCCAAAGATATTAGCAGATCTATTATTTAGCATATTTACATTGTCATGTCATTTTTGTCAGTTGCTAGTTCGACAGAGTGCGAAGTGACGTCTGCCGTTAGCGTCTTAGCACCGGTAATGCAGTTAGTGCCGTTAGCTGAGTTTCTTGGGTTGAGATCACCAAGGAGTATATTTTGAGTTGGAGCTTGCAGTCTATCACTTTTCTCAGGTTGAGCCTTCAAGCTCCTAGCTATGGTAGATACGCTTAGTGAGTAGAACATGAATTCTTTACGAGCATAGAGTGGGTTTGGCTTCATTCGTGAGTGGTCTGTTGCTGGTTGGCAGGTGTTTCTGCATGTGTTCTCATATTACTTGAGAAGAATCATTCTGAAGTTTTGATTGAGAAAAATCAGGTCACGGATTTTCTGCCGGTGGTATCTCCGGGTGATCATTGATTGATGATATCTCCAATTTGTGGAGTGCAGGTGATTTGTGCTTTGCTTGATGTATTCGCCAAGTGATTTGGTGGAGGTTTGATCACTGGTCGGATCAACTTTTGGTCCTTGGTAACAATTTGTCATTTTTTGGAAATCTGACATTTGGCTGATGTGCGGAAGCGCTGATCAGATTTTCTGTGGTGGTCTGTTTTGGTTTGCGAAGGATGCAGGAGAAGTCTGCTGAGAAGATGCTTCCAACACAACCAAAAGTGTCAGAAACGGAGTCCGTTTGAGTTCAGTGAACCTCTTTTTGTATTGTCAAGAACCAAAATAGAGATTTATGTCACAATTGATGAAATCTGTACATTTGTAGTGGATGTTGTTGGTTGTTTAGGATCGCGAAGTGTGCGTGGACCTTGTGTGGGTGTGTTCTTCTCACAGAGTTCTGTTTTTCATATCCTGAAGGTGGTTTTGGTGATTTTTACGTTAGTTTTTTTTGTATTTCCGTGTGTGTTTTTGTGTGTCTCATGGACAAATTTTGTCTGATTTTCGTCTACACCAGTGGAGCATAGTGGTGAGAAGAGTGTGTGGGTGTGTTTGTAATGAAAATCACGCTTCTATGTGTGTTCTTGGGTGTCCATGGACAGATTTCACTTGATTTTCATCTACACTAGTGGAGCGTAGCAGGATGGAGGTGTGCGGATGTATTTGCGATGGAGAGCGTATGTGTTTATAAGTTTCGAGGAGTAGAGTTGCATGAGTGCAGAATACGAGAGTTACAGAGACGGAGCCGAAGCTGATCTGACACGTTGCGTCGTATCTCATCTCATCTCGTCTTGTCTGGTTTCCTCGAGTCGAGCTGAGCAAGCAAGTCAACTTGCTGACATGTGAGAGATAAGCAAATTTCCAGTGGTGTCGGAGTGCGTAAAAGGTGGTCATCCATCCTGACACTATTTTTGAAACTTGCATTTAACTTCTTCGTTCTTAGTTTTGGACTATACCACTATACTACTAGCTCTTGATGTCTTACAAGGATGCTCATAGGTACTTAGGGACTTGTTCTATGCACTAACCGACCTTACTAGACATTCTGAGGAGAGTGGTAGCGAGATCTCATAGTCTTAAGGAGAAGCTACACTTGAGGTACGGTTCTCCATGTCGTAGGTGGATGCATGGAGAGTGTTAGTGGATGTTGAGTGGTTTGAGTTAGTATAACTACATGGTTGATGATCTTTGGATTGGACATCTAGTTACTAGAGGATTGAATATCTAGTTAGCAATTCCAAACACATGTTATGATTATTGATGGTCATATATTGTGCATATGGTTATCCGATGAGAGAGATCCTCGTCCGAGTGGGGTTGGGTTTCTACCTTTGTGAATGTTTGAGGGTGGAGGGTTGTCGTTTGGACTTCTTGTGGTTGAAACCCTTCCATGTTCTACTTCTTGTTTGTACGTCACGTTTGCTTGTGTTGGTGCTTGATTTCCGGAGTGATTACTCCAATGATGAGACTAGAGTTGCAGACTAGTCAGACTACTTATGTTTCTCTCACTGTGAGGTTAGACTTGTAGACTAGTACACCGTGAGAGGCTGCCTATGGTGATGACTAGTTCAGATGTCCGTACTCATCCTAGTAAGAAATAAGTTAGCTCAGTATGAGTCGAGTTATGGCAGCAGTGGTCACGTGTGACGACAGGATTTTGTTTTCAATGCTCAAGTTGAAGCAGTTGGTTCATGGTTGGTGGTGTGTTTGTGGTCGACATAAGGTTTTGTCATCAAGGAGCTCTCGAGAGGTTCAACGGAGGATTCTTCTATTGTACGTGGTGGGTTCACACATGTGGTTGTAGGTATTGATCAGTGATATCAGTTTCAACGATGAGAGATATCATTTTGATCAATGTCACTGGTACTTCTCACGTTGTTATCTCATCGATCGCGTGAGATATGGATGAGATCTATGAGATCACAAGGGTCCTTGGTGATACTCGGATGCAATGAGCACTATCGAGTTGGATGATTTCATCCAAGAGTTTGACGGTTGGTGTGATATGCAGCAGATGTGGAACCTGCAGCTGTTTACTCTTCATGGCATGGAAGGGATTGTTTTAGTACTTAGAGAGGTTGTCGCTACCACGAGTTCAGACGAGTCTATAGTGGAAATATCAAGTTGTGGAGATAATATTGATCTCCTAACTATGTGGTGATTACTACTGACACGTTCACTTGCGGTGTGACATCAACGACTTTTGATGGAGCGACGGATGATGTTGGTAGTATTGAGGGAGGAGGTGCCTCATCTACTAGTAGTGCAGCCACTGGAGGGAGCACGCTATCATGTGTTAGATCAAGCAATGGACTTGAACTGCTTGACATGGATTGTGAGCCTTGGTTTGGCTGAGCAACGTCGGATGTGATCGACAAGTATTACTGCCCATACCCTTGCGAACGCTTTGTCTACCGAGACGATAGAGACAAAGGCTGAGGGCGAGGAAAGAAGAGATCGTCATCCCTGACATCATGAGATTGGAGATCATTTGGAGGTTGTAGCTAAGGCTGCTGAGATCGTATGTGTGGACACGGTTGAGTTTGTTGATGTATGAGCAGGAGAGGTATGCTAATGATGTTGCTCAATAACAACGAATTGCTTCGTCCTCTATATATGATGTGACGACAGATGATATTCAAGAGCCTGAGATTGGAACTAAGCTTATAAGAGGAGGAAGACAAAAGAATAGACAATATCTTTAGGAGTTACGAGAACTGTTTTGCCTTCAATATGAAGGATTTTGGTACCTTGAAGGGATTGGGTATACGGATTGAGTTGACTAGTGACACACTAATCTTTCGACATCTTTATAGATATAGTGATATAGAGAGAACCTTGATCTGGAGTCAGCTCAAGACTTGTTTGAGATTGGTTTAGTGGAGATATCTTATGGAGAGTATGCATCTGTCACTGTTACGCTAGTCAAGAAGGATATGTATGTCAACTATACTGATAGACGGATGTGTGGAGACTACCGGTCTATCAATCGATAAACAAAGTCTGATAAGTATACCATGTTTACACCAGAGGAGATCTTTGATGCAGTTCGGTATGCAAAGGTCTTTACTACATTGGCTCTTCGAGTAGGATACCATCAATTGTTGATCATAGTGGAGGATAAGATCAAGATAGCGTTTTGAGGGATTGATCCTCACGGCAAGGATTGTTTGTATCAATGACGATTCTTATCATTTGGCTTGAAGAATGCACCTGCTAAGTTCCTGAGAGTTATGGACAAAATCCTAGCACGATTGGATTTTGTTACATTAATGACATCATAATCTATAGTGCTACAATGGGGACCACGAGAGACATTTATAGTTGGTGTTTGAGGGAATGAGAGCCCCTGGTTTGAAGTTGCATCTTGAGCAATGTAAGTTCTTATAAGATAATTTGGAGTATCTTGGTCACATTATCGCTCCATGTGGATTGAGAATACAACAAACAAATGTTGAGGTGATTGTATGCACTCCAAGTCTCACAAATGTGAGTCGAGCTCGAGCATTTGTTGGTTGGTGAACTTCTATCCTCGGTATGTGAAGAGATTTAGTGCAATTGCAAAACCTTTGACCAAGTTAACGAAAGTGAGCTAAGAGTGGCAATGGAGAGATGTATCCTTTCATATTTTTACAAATATGAAAGCTCGTATGAGTGATATGTTGACATCTTTTCCAACTGCACAATTATTGGAGTATGTTGAGACTTGGAGCGGTGTTGACATAAAAAAATGATGAGAGAAGGGAGTTCGTTGTGACGTATGCGGGTAACTCCAACGATTCAGCGGAATCAAAGTATAGTTCATACGAGGGAGAGTGTTTGACTGTAGTGTGAATTGTAGCACACTTTCGGTGTTATTTATTCGAGAATCACTTCACTCTCATTACTTATCGACAACCGTTCAAGTGGTTAATGGAGTCCGACAAGCTCACGAAGAAGCTTGCACGATGGGCTTTGATTCTGCAAGAGTACGACTTCTAAGTAGTTCATAGACCTAGGATAGCGAACAAAGATGCATATCGTTTGAGTAGAAATCCATGTACGAGTCAGAAGGATGATACATGAGCTCTTTGGCATGATGAGAGAGATGAGGAGGTGATGTTAGGTTGACATGCATCAGCCTTTTTGTGTATGTGGGCTCTGGAGATCATGTGATCTCGTGAGTAAGGAGATAGATGGTGACCTCGAATCTGGAAGATAACGATGTTTTGACAAATCAGCGAGATATCCATAATGATGTGATGGTTATCGAATATCTATGTACTGAAGTTCTGGTGGACACAGTAAGTGTCAATGAGCTAGATCGTGTTCTTCAACAAGCCAAGAGGTTTTGGTGTGAAGAGAAACACGTTCTTTGTGTGGGAGAGGATGATAAGATGCGTGTTGTATCACATCCATCGCAGAGAGCATAATTAGTTTGACATGCTCACAAGGAGATGAGACATTTTGGAGTTAAGCGCACGTATAGCTTACTCCAAGGACAATATTGGTGATGCGGGATGCACATCAATGTATAGCAGTTTGTGACACGATGTGTGATATGTAATCGAGTACGAACATCATTCAATGCTCTCTACTTCATAGTTATACCTTTTATCGATTATGAGTTGAGTTGCCGTTGGAGTTTGGACTTTTTGGGACCGTTAGTATTGACCACACAACACAATCAATATGTGTTGATGATATTGGAACTCTTCTTGTGGATTGAGTTGGTGGTACGGAAAGTGAGGGTGTTTCATATCGATTCGCATGTTTCATTTGACGATTACATGTATTTGTAGCAAACAACACCAACGACGTTGGATGTGACTGCATGACCCAATATCTTACGAGTGTGTGAGATGTTACCCTCCGGTGTTCTCGTGTTAGAGGACCATGATGGGATAGTTTGGAAGGATCATGTACATAATTGTGCGTCATGTCATCTTCTTAACATCGACATTTTTATGGATCTAAGCTTGGCGGCTGTACGTGTAGGCTTGAGGTGTATGTTATATGGATCTGCTAGTGGAGCTCCCGCTCTATGCCGAAGGTGTGTTCAAAGGAGCGACCATTATATTGTTATGTGATGGTTGTTCGAGAGGATGATACATGTCATGTTTGACATCACTTCTCACCATAGTTACTCAAGGGTGATGAATATATCCTCCGTGCAGTTAGCGAGATAGATCATTCGACCTTCACGTGGTATGGATTACAAACAAGTGATTAACGATGAGGCGACTAGCACTCGACTCCTTATCTTCGTACGGAAGAAGGTGCATATCACGTAGTTGGATCAAAGGACTATCTAGAGTTCGAAGTACCAAACCGTCAACTATGAAGACGATTGTGATATACTTGTGTATGTGTACGACATATGTGCTCGTTATATATTTTGTAGTTTAGACAGCAATGTATGTTGTGTAGTGATGTGTATACACATGACAGCTGTCACGTCATTTTGATCAATTGCTAGTTCGACCGAGTGCAAAGTGATACGTCTGGTTAGCACCATTAGTGCATGTAGTTACGGTAGTGCCGTTAGGACCGTTAGTGTTTTTTATTGGATTGAGATGCCAAGGAGTATATTTCGTGTTGGAGCTTGTAGTCTCTCATTTTTCTCTAGTTGAGTCTTCAAGCTCTTAGCTATGATAGATGCGTTTAGTTTAGTGAGTAGAACTTGGATTCTTACGAGCATAGAGTGGGTTTGATCTGATTCATCAGTGATCCGTTGTTGGCTGGCATGTGTTTATGCATGTTCTCATTTTATTGTGATATATTTGTGTATGTGTATGACACTCGGTGCTTGTTTTATAATTTAAAGTTTAAACAGCAATGTATGTTATATAATAAGGTCTATGTGCATGATAACATCCTCCATCGGAAGATGGAAGGAGGTGAAATATGCATACAGTCGAGAATGTGCTCATCGTTATCACCAAGCAAGGTATGTCTTTGGCTAGGAAGCTTGTCTTCCCCTTTGAAACAAAACAGGTCACTACGAGAAAAGTTTTACCTACTGGAGGGTGAACTCGATTCCATTATGGGCTCAACTGGAACTTCCAATAGTGGCGATTACTTGACTGGTCCTAAGTAAGTAATACCGAACCAAGTGGCCTCTTGGTGCAAACATGTTCCAGTTTTAGCTTCATGCAGCACGACTGAACTATAGTTCGCTTTCAGATATAATTGCAGCCTAAATGTATACATCATACTTGAACTAGTCACATGCCAGTTCACTTGCTGCATCATATTCCACTATGTACCGCTGTCTCTGGGGAGTAACCTGAAAAGTTACATTTAACTAGAGTCCATTTTCACTCATGGACTACTGTAATTTTACAAATCTCTGTTATATCTGGATTTTAGAGTATTTAACTTTATATTTCTGTAATTTTGGAGGATATCATTTAGAGCGTCATAGCTTGAGATCAAACTTGTTTTCTTACCCCTCGAGTGTAGTTATAAAATAATTGCAATTTTGCACTAACAATGATTTACACTTATTGTCTCTCCTTCTCTTGCTACAGATTGTAAGTGCAAAATTGCACTACCATGTGTACAGGAGGAACACCGTAAGCCATTGAAGAGGTCGAGGTATTTGACTTCGAGGTGTACAGTGAAATTTGCTTGATTACACCCACAGTAACTTGTTTAAGCTTGATCACACCCTTCTTAACGATGTATGGCTTGATCACACCTTTGACTGGCTATTGCCTGTAAAACCAGTGACTTTCTGACGTTATTCACATGTGAGACTGTACATATTAAATTTTCGATATAGCATGTATAGTCTAACATGTCTTTAATGTTAAATATTTTGAGTTACAGTGATATTTAGTCAAGGTTGAAAGTACTACAATGATGAAGCAAAAATAAAGTGACTGGTTCTACTGTCAATAAACCTTTCAAGGGTATGGTAATGCGACACATCGCTAAGAGGGTATGATCAAGCTCAAGTAACCTACTGGGGTGTGATAAAGCAAATTTCCCAGGTGTACACCTATCCAGGAACGACTAACTACTTACAAGGACCACGTGACAAGCAAGACCAGACGCCTGGCACATCTCTCACAATGAGAGTTCAGCTGTACTGGTCGCTGTGTAACTAAAATGCTTTCACATTCCTGGGAGTGCACTTCTGCGGATTTTCGGAGTCGAATTTTATGTATTACGTGTCCGTAGAATGGACTTTCCACGTTTTCAAATTCCGCATTCCGTAACTTGCAGATTGGTTCCGACTTCATTCTAAGAATTTCCCAGTGTTATTTATATTGGACTAGATGATCATATTCATAACTCATTTTTCTTATAATAAGTGTAAGTGTAAACTTTCAGTTTACATCTTCAGTTTCAAGTTGGATAGCACAATCACACCTTCCTTGCATATTTAACTAACATAAAATGGAGCTCGAATATGCAAAGGTTTAATTTATCATCTAATATTTTTCTCAAGAAAAATTAAATAATAAATCAAACTCTTAGCAAAATATGACATGTTAATGAGGAAACTCCGAATATGTAGTCTCTAACATGTCTTTTAGTGTTCCCCTTATGAGGTATCTTTGGATCTTCTCGTATTCCCATGTAAAATCAATATTTAATATAAAATTAATTTTTAATTTCCTGTAAACTAGGTATAGAATTTATATTTAACACTTACACTTTCTTTAACACCAAACTGCATAAGTTCCCAGAAGTTCAGGTTGCAGTCATATTTATCGTAACTTTGAGAACGTTTTGGAATTTACACCTCAACGGAATCTCTTCGCTTCCGGATGCCGCAAAGTCATGTGACTCGTCTCACAGAAACTGGTCTTAGCAGGAAAAAGGAAGTTTTATGACGATGAGACTAGTCTTAGCATGGAGAAGTGTAATGCGCTTCGGTGCACTCTGTAATCATGCGGTGTCCAAGTTTGCACTGGTCCGACACTTGGAGAGCCGTTAAATGAGCCGCCAATCTTCCAAGCAAGTCTATGCGCTCGAAGCTAGAGCGGATCTAGCGTGATGGTGGAAGGGTGGCCTCCGAGCGACACATGGCGGGACCTGCGAGTGTCACTTTCTTCACGTAACACTTATCGTTGTTGGAGTCATCATATACTTCGAGTATTTTAATTATTACTGGCTCTGTTCCAAAGGAATAGAGTCTTTGGCATCAATCTGAGAAAACTTACATGCTGACATGGAAATTAATGATCAAGTACATTCACCTTAGCTTTAAAGTGAATGGATGGGTGAAATATAGATGAAAACGAATGCCGTGGATGGATTTAATAAAGATGATTTATCTCAGTTTTTGACGTTCACTTGTGGGTTAAATCACCAGTGAGGGTATAAAAAGATCAGAGAGAATCATTCTCTCCGGATGTCTTAATGCAGACCGTGTCAAGATCTCCGTGGGCAGATGCACTTCTTGCCCCAACGCTCGACTTCCCACCTTGCTCAATGTCCAGAACATGACGTGCTCTAGGTAATGCGCTTCACGAGTGAGGATAGCATGCTGTAGTCGGCGGCTCGTTTTGGACATTTCTCGAGTGCTTTCTCATGGAGTTTGAAGATTTTGACGCTACCAACTGATATCACATCTTTGCACAGGGTAGAAGTTCGACTTGAGGCACCTTCCGGTGATTCTGTGGTCGTCGTTTTTGCTCTTGGAAAATTTTGATACCAAGTTGTCGGAGAGGCTACTTGATTTTGAATTTTTGCACTCCCTCTGTCAAACACTGTTGGACAGCTCTTGAACTGATCACATGACTTTCGTTGAGTACAGAAGTCTGCCCTGACTTCTATGGCGAGAAGTCCTTGGACCGATCAACCACAATCTTGTCACCAACAACGCTGCTTTCGCTGTTGCACTCCTTCAAGGATTCAGCTTCACAAGGTAATATTGCTTTCTCAATGTTCCCGGATAGTTGACGTAATGTTGGCCGTCTCAGAGACTTCACTCTGAACTTCAAAGTACCTTGAGATGAGACCGCAAGATTTGCTATTGGCCGTACTCCAGTTCGTTTTGTAAGGAGTCTAACTTGTGACAAACCTAGAGCTTTACCATCCAGAGCTTCAACAACTGACTTTTTGCTCAGCTTCTTGTAGTTTCGCTGAGATATAGGGCTTCCGAACTGACAGTTTGATTCGTTATTATAATACATCTCATCTATACTGATGTTATCGGTGCATCTTTGGTGTTTTTGGTCTTTGTTTGTCTTTGTCTTTTGTCTTTGGTGTTTTTTCTCTCAAGATATGAATATCAAACAATTGTTCATTATTTTGAGAATTATTCCATAATTGATTTTGAGAATTTAACAAATGTCCATCACTAGGATTATGATGTGCAAGTTGGTTCTACTCTTTGAATCTGAGAATTGATAAGGTTAACATATATGCATATAAGTTGGTTAGATCTATAGAAAACATATCAATAGTTGAACATTTTAGTAACATTTGTTTCAGTGAGAATGTAAAACTGGTTGAGCAATATGTCACAATTGGTTAAACAGTTCAAATGATTGTTCAAGGAGTTGCCCCAAGGGACTAATGGTTATCAGACAAGAGATTTCCTCGATGCAAAGAAGCACGAAGTAGCCGAAGCGATCATGACGATATTTCAGCCGAAGAGGACCACCTACTTGTCAAGCTGGCAGATCTTCTTCATTAAAGAGCTCTTCACTGATAAACAAGCACAATGGGCGAGGATTCTTTATCCTCATGTATAGAAGCTTTGGATCGAAGATGTTATGATATACATCGACATTTTTGTGTTAGTATTCTACATGAGAATCTGGTTGATCATCGAGGAAGACAAGAAGAAGTTGAGCTTTGTGGATCATCTCGAAGAAGAAGAGTTTGTGATCGAATCAACACCGAGGAGAGAAGTACCAATGGAGCAATTGTTTGATGAAGTTAGTACCAACGAGGTTTCAAGGGAGTCTAGGACCGTCGATTTGGATGAAGTTTAGAGATTGACGAAGTCACAGCACTCGTGCAAAGAAGTGGGCGAAAGAAGATATTAGGAGAAACATTAAAGTCCATGTCATAGATTTCAAGGAAGAAGATTAAGGTAAAGGATATCGTATGTACACCGGAGAGTTCGATATGGATGAAGATGGTGTAGAGCCCAAAGATGTACTAGAGAGAAGAAGGAAGAGCTCGATGAGGCACAAAGAATTTATTCTTTGGTTGAGGATGTGCACCCATTGAGTACTTCAACAAAGTACTTGCAAGAGGTTGCAGCGTCATTACTCTTTGCTCTGGAGAGTAATCGTGGGACATACGAGCAACTAGTCAAAAGATAGTTGAATTTGGTGAAGCTCGTGCACACGTTGCACTTCGGGTGAGGAAACTGACAGGAGGAACGTGCCAATCTTCGTACTTCAGCGTTAACTACGAAGAGGAGTTAACTACGAAGAAGGAAGCAGTAACTCGGTTGACTCCGGAGAAAGAAGGAGGTTGAGGAAGAAACGGCCAAGTACAGAGTTAGTACCATAGAGGAGTTGACCTAATTGAAGAAGTTACAAGAAGCTCGTCTGTCGCATCATCAATATCAGCAAATGGTGGCTGAGATAACAGAAAAAGCAGAAGAATTGAAGACAATGTGTACTTCAGTCGAAGAACAGTCAGCACTTATTTTAAGCAGAGTGGAGCCGACGTTGAAGAACTACTTCGTGATGGATTTGGATACTTCGTAGTTGAATCTTCTTTGGCAGATTAGGCAAGAGTTAGTAGCACATGATGTAGAGGATTCTTCGGTCAAGAATCGAGTAGCTAGGTTAGGACAGAGAGTATTGCGAGAACTTTGGGAGGTTAGAGCAATCGTAGAGTTTTCGATTAGTAAGATCGTCAGGAAGTTAGCGTTGGACTCAACCTGGTGTCATTTTTGGATGTGAGAGCTTCATCCGTCGATGTAGATGTTCTTCCTATTTCTTAGGAAGGCAGATCCGTAGTTTTCGGATGAAGTAGTATATAAGTGTATGTAAGTGTCACCTATAAATATATTGTAGTCACATAAGTGTAGGATGAATAATGTGTGACGTCATAAAGTTTCCAGTTCCATAATATTTTCAAGTGGATTATGTGTATACATATGTGCGAATTTATATATATGTATGTGATTTTTTGTGTTTAGAAAGCTAGAGAATTTATCTCTTTGATTTTTCATAATAAATATATTTCCTTATAATCTTCTAACCACGATACAGTTCATAATCAAAATAAAGATGATTGACAATCAATTTAAAAATGAGGGTTTTGTGATTGATAGAGGATTAACAAATGGAACATTCTGGGATATTTTGAAACATAAATTTATTCTAAAATATGATATTATGTGAAAACACATAACATAATAACAACATATATAAAATTTATATGTAAATCTGAATTTCCACATGAATCTAATGGTAACTTATATGTTGGAGATCAACAATTCTTACAAAATTTTGGACTTTCTGACACAGAAACATTATATATAATATTAACTAATTGCACTTCTGCTATCCTGCCACCATCTGCTGATACTGATGAGAGTGATGATCTTTAAGTTGGAGTTCCAACTTAAGCACGATACAACCGTGGACGTACCGAGTAAAAAAGTGAAGAACTAATGAGATCAGTCACAGAAAACTTTCTGTCAACGTACAATACGGATGACATCTTTGTCATCACAGCCGGTAGCACCAGGTTATCATCGGTTATTTGAACTATATCCAGTGATAATGGTTGTAGCTTTTGATAGAGGCCCAAGTCGAGTGGAGATTGACTGATTCGAACTGTAAACTCGATCTTCAACAGAGCTCGCACGAGATGACAGTGGTTAGTTATAGGTTTGGGTCTTGTATAAATTGTTTATAAAAGAGTTGCATGTGTTGGTTTACTTCTTACTACAGCCAGAACACATGGTCTGGTTAGCGTGCAGTGCAGCGGAGCAAATGCTTTTGACCATTTGCTATTGACATCCATCACTGATTTTCTTGCAGTAGAATATAGTACTTTCTACCGGCTCTACCATGTTCGAGGATCTTCAGAGAAGATTCCAACGAGATTCAAGAAGATAGTTGATACCCAGTTGACTGCTTCAGAATCTCGGAGTGGCGTGGCATCTGAATTAATTAATAATTTGTAGGTGGAAGTTGACTGGGAACCATTTTAATCATGGTAATCGCAACTTAGCAAAATCAGGGATGTTTCCAATACTTGATATTATTACAATGAAACGTTATAATACTGTAATAATATCAAGTTGTTAAAGTACATCTCTGATAATCATTGCAGGCTCAAGCAATGGACGTTAATGTGGTTGGTCATCACATACAACAGTTTGCTGTTTGGTTGGAGGCTTTGTTCTTGCATCTACACCTGATTTTTACAAGGTAAAGTGAATTCTGTTTGAGATTTATACATCCAGTTTTTAAACTTTCAATTTGAATGGGAGCATTGTTACGGTTAGATGTCAAAGTACAATCTGGATGACGTCTTTGTCATCTTTCGCGCACCTAGCTCTAGCAGAAGCTCTTGCTCAGTAAGTCACGAACCTCAGAATGCTAACATGCGAATCACAATCACACGTTAGCGTTCATGCATCACTTATCTTAACTCTGTTTGGTCCGGACCGGAGCTGGACTGTATCCTTAACTCTCAAGCTCAGCATTCCCTAAGTCCCGACCTAGATCCAGCTAGGTCAGTCTCAAAACATGAGCAAGTTACAATATAACTTGGGACGGACTTCCCATAAAGCCCAAAGTCCTAAACGGAGCCTCATCACACCTAGCGGTCTAACTGCCCATGATGTCCGTCAGGGTCCAAGCTCCCAAATGATGATCTAACCCGCCGTCTCGTTCCTCAGTCTTGCCCCAGCCCTTAGATTATTCCTAAGTCCAGACGTCCAAGTCTGGACCGGAACGCGCCTTGGTACTGATCCAATCATCACCTCATGCTCCCAAAGTCCGCCCGCAAAACCCTGGAGTCGGGTGACTCGTCTTGGTCCACCCAGGCATCGAGCCCCCCTCATATATATACTTCTAGGGATTGGTGGCTCCGTCCTCCTCTTTGGTCTCTGAAAATTATACCACAATTCGATCACGGGGTCGGTCATAATTCTCAACTCAAAGATCGGTTCGAGGAGTTCTGCATATCACTGGAAAGCTCTCGCAGAGAGCTTTCCAATAATACGTTAATCGTCTCGAGATCTTATGTGGAGTTTCATCTACAATCCAAAACGTCGCTGGAGCTCCAACACTTAGTAGTTTTTTCAGAAACCTATGGTCCAGACCTAGACTCGGACCCTGTGGTTCGGACCAGCGTCCGAACCACGGTCCATCTGCGCCTGATCCACGTCTTGGTCTCGCGTCTCGAACCCATATCTCAGACTTATGTTTTGGTCCATTTTCTTACTTGCCTCCTTAAGTCAACGATCGTCTGGAGTCGTCTTGGGGTAGTTCCTTATGTCCTAACCCAATGTTCTAACCTTGGTTCAGAGAACCACTTATAGTTGATCTGATCTTGACTTCTCGGGCAAGCCGTTAAGTCATACTCGCAGCGTTCACAACCTAGCACAAGTCCACTAAAGTTTTGTTGTTTACGTCTATGACCGACTTTGAGACTGAGAGTCGTGACATTCACCCCCACTTTGGAGGTTGAGGTCCTCATCAACAATGATCCTTAAGTTAACGCCAAGTTCAGAATGGGTAGCCAACCCCTTGGAGTTAGAATTAATTTCTGGTAGCTAATCCGCAATTCTCTTCTCAGCTTGAGTCTTAAGTTGTTGCTAGAACACTTAGAAAATTCCAACTAATCACAAGAAAGCCTAACCTTTTTGACCATCCCTAAACAAAACTAGTTGACAATTTCTTAACATTCTACTTAAGACTCTAACTCGTTAACTTGTAAGTATTCACACCTAGTTATGAGATCTATGGAAGCTCAGTTTTTGATCGCAACCTGATTTGACTTAAGACGCGCGACTAAGTTTATTTTGCAGTTGTCAAATTGCAACGCAAGATCACCCCAAGCTCCAAGACAAGTATACAAATTCATACTTGCTTTGCCAACGCTACTGCAAACCTAAGTCTTGACGTCAAGACTTAGTCTTGATTTAGATGCTTAGCCAAACTAGCTCGCTTTCTTTGAGTGCGCTTTGTTCTTCCTCTTGACAACATCCTAGGCATATGATCAGAACAAGTCATAGCCATGCACTACCAATACACTTAGAAAATCTCAAGAAATAAATTCTTTATTTTCATAAAATACAAGTCAAAGCTACAAAGTCCATCGGTCCAAATCGCCTCAAGTTGCTACTCGTGTGGTTCGTCATTCCTTCACTCCTCGCTGGAAGGAGATGTCTTCATCTTGCTAACGCTCTTGTTGTTCTTGTCGTCGTTTGAAGAGGTCCAGTACTTAATTTTGCATGTGCTAGATCTTCCTCCGGGACCCAAGTTGCTTCCTTCAAATGATATCCACGTCATTTGACCAAATATTCCATCTGGTTGGATTCGCGTTGCAATCGCAAAATGATCTCTACCTCGTATTCTACTTCACCTTGCTCGACATCAGGTTGAGGCGTGAGAACCTTTTTGCGCTCCGGTTGCAAATCATCCTTGAAGTATTTCTTTAATAAAGAACATGGAAGGTTGAATGCAACTACCACTCGATAGGAAAGTCTAACGTATAGACATCTTCGTACGGATTCTTGACAACGACAAAAGGTCCCATAAACTTCGATGAAAACTTCACCGATATTCTCTTCGAAAGGGTGAAGTTTTTTATACTTAACCATACCTCTTCGTCCACTTGAAACTTCACTTGTCGTTGATGCTTGTTTACCTACTTCGTCTAACGTTGTTGTGTCTTCTCGAGGTTCTTCTTCACTTGTTCCCCGCACTGCTTCATGTCCGCCGCCAACTCTTCAGCTGATGTTTGCTGTGTTCTTGGTCGTGCTGATGTAGAACTCCTTGCAAGAGTCAAGTCAAGAGGCCCTTCTAGCTCACGTCTGTAAGCCAGCAAGAAATATGATTCACCGATTGCTGAATGCTTCATGGAATTGTAGCAGTACTCTGCAAGACTGAGCCACTCCGTCTAATCACTTGGTCCACGCCGTCGAGATGAGAGTTCTTAGGAAGGACAGAACCTTCTGGCTGTGGTATGACCGTGAAGACTATATATGTCTACTTAAGGAAGCGTTGGGCTTCTAGTTGTGGTTGCTAACTCAAAGGGTAGGCTTCAGGTTACAAGGTGGCACTGTCAAACACTCATACAGGTCTCTTGGCTCCTCTGATATGTTCATGAAATGAAAAATCAGGTTGAACTAGTAATGATAAGGTCAGACGGTGAACTTTGACACTCAAGAATAAGTAATATGTGAAGGTTTAGACTTCTAAACTTCTCCTACATGTAAAAAGAGGCTCCACTGGACACACACACGAAGTTTCAGCCTGAGATCAAATTCTAGCACCGAGATGTGGACAGAAAAGTTCTGAGTAAGAAAATTATGGCAATTTCTAATACCCAGAGAGCTATTTCGACCTAGAACAGAGAATTGGCTTGATCTGTAAATCCTCCGCGGTCCTATCGATCAACTACCCCCCCCCCCCCCCGATCTCTCAACCTCCACAATCGTCATCGATGAATCTGCAACATGTCGGACCTGTCTCTGAATTTACTTTGTGCAGTACATGCCTGTTATAATTCAGTTCTCTGAATCTCTTAAGGAATTCGTTTTTCATTAAATCTTAGGTAGATATGATTGCAGGTGTCAGATTAGCATGACTGTATCATTTCCCCGCTCCGTGTTTCAACAAACTGGAAAAATCCTCGTTCGATCAGGATCATTGTCTTCTTTGTTCGCGTGTGATACCGCTTCAAATTGTTTAACAAAGGAGTTGGCACTTCCTCCGTCTCCATCACTGTCTGAATCTTCATTGTCAATTTTTTTGGGTAGTTTTGGCGAGTGAAAGACTGTGCTCCTGACAGAAGTGGTACCCTTGTCATCGTATGAGATACTGTAGAAGATGGAACTGCTGAGTGCTGTCCCCGATTGTATATTGTTGGTACAGTCAAATTTGAAATCCGCACTGGTCCTGTACTAGACAAATTACTTGATGGTCGAAGAGTCAGATTAGCAAGAGTGCTCACAACTGCGGTATCCAAGCTGAAGACGAAGAGACTGATATAGAAGGAACTCCTTCACTCCGAAGAGTGGATCTATTTCAATCTTCATCTTCATCATCAGGTTCTGACAAGTCAGAACCCAATATTTTGATCTCTCTTGCAGAGGATCCAAATCTGAAAGCGGAAGCAGTCTTGGAACTGATTGTTAAACATGGGCCAGAGATCACAAAATTCTGTAGAACTCTTGAAGAAACAAAGAGGTACTCAGGCCTCAACCTGAAGTCGTGCAAGGCGAAGTAGAATATGAGATAGAGATCATTTTGCGATCGTGGCGCAAGTCTAACCGGATGGAGTACTTGGTCAAATGGCGTGGCTATCATTTGAAGGAAGCAACTTGGGTGCCAGAGGAGGAGCTAACACATGCAAGTGAAGTATTGGATCTATTCAAACGGAGACAAGGACAACAAGGGCGTTAGCAAGATGAGGACATATCTTTCCAGCGAGTGAAGAAACGACGAACCATACGAGTAGCAACTTGAGGCGATTTGGGCCGATGGATTTTGTAGCTTTGTCTTGTATTTAGAAATAAAGACTTTGTTTCTTGAAATCTTGTCTAAGTGTATTGGTAGTGCATGGCTATGACTAGTTCTGATCAGATGCCTAGGATGTTGTCAAGAGGAGGAACGAAGCACACTCAAAGGAAGCGAGCTGGTTGGATAAGCATCTAAATCAAGACTAAGTCTTGATGTCAAGACTTAGGTTTGCCGTAGCGTTGGCAAAGCAAGTATGAACTTTCATACTTGTCTTGGGGCTTGGGGTGATCTTGCTCTGTGGTTTTCAAACTGCAAAGTAAACTTAATCGCGCGTCTAAGTCAAATCAGGTTGCGACCAGAAAGTGAGTTTCGGGAGACCTTGTAAATAGGTGTGAATACTTATAGTTAGCGAGTTAAAGTCTTAAGTAGAATGTTTAGAATTTGTCAACTAGTTTTGTTTAGGGTAAGCCAAAAAGGTAAGGCTTTTCCCGAGACTAGTTGGAATTTCTAAGTGTTCTAGCCAGAACTTAAGACTCAAGCCGGGAAGAGAATTACAGGTTAGCTACCAGAACGTAATTCAGACGCCAAAGGGTTGGCTACCCATTTTGAACTCGGTGTTACCTTAAAGGATCATTGTTGATGAGGGCATCAACCTCCAAAGTGGAGGTGAGTGTCGCGACCCTCATTCTCAAGTGCACAGGAGCCGCAGCTGGTACTTGGCTTCTTTGACGTTGGAGCGAAGGTTGCCGATTACCATCCCCTGATTGTGCCTCGGGGCTAGCTCGAGTCGATCTGATCTCGATGTCAACCGTCACTCGTCTCTTGATCTTCCTCTTGAAACTCTGTCTTACGTCAGCCATTGGTCCAAGTGTTGATCCGCTTCGTATCTCGTGTCCCTCCTCAAACGTCCAGCCTTCAGCCGTTATCTCAAGTTCTCGCTCACCGAAGCGTCGGCTCTGTTATCACTTTTCGTGTACTTATCGCCTTGTTGTGCTAGCAGAAGCTCTTGCTCTTCACCTATACCAGAAGTGAATGTCTCTTTCTCCTCGATCAGAAGTGCATGTTTCCTTCTCCTCTACCAGAAATACATGTTGCATGTATATATTTCATCCAGGTGTTTAATTTAGATTAAATTAAATTAAACTCTACGTGAATTAATTAAACTCTAGTGAATTAATTCTACGTGTATTAAACTCTACGAGAATTAATTAGATATTAAATTAAACTCTACGTGAATTAATGTATTCATGAGTATATGTTACCAGACTTGTACTTTCTGAAGCACGGCAGGAGAGTCAAAACTTATTGTTTATCTCCTGGTCTCCCCGTGTTTCCAGACATGGGCTAACAGATAATTTTTATAAAATTTTTATATTATTTAATATATATTATATATATATATATTTTTCCCATAACAGTAACCCAGCAAAAGTTCCCAGGAGTTAATCTAGCATGCATATTATTCACATCCGAATTTTATGTTGCTCTTTTCATCGCTTCGAAATGCAAACAAGCGTCATCGTAAACTAGTCCGGATTCAGTGAAGCACAGTCGAGTTTGTGCCAGAACCAAGAGAGATGACGAATTTATCGCCCCAGATGCTTCATATGATTACAATATTGCGATCTCCATGTACGCAATATCACTGATGCATAGCAGTGGCCATTCCGGCCAGGGAGCAGAAACGGACAAGCGTGAAAAGCGGGTTGTAAATATACATCTGGCGATGAACCTTGGTAACTTTGTGAACTCTGTTCGTTTAGTGTTACGTAAAAAATATATATGTGTGAAGTGGAAAACTATACTAAGTAAATATAAATAATTAAAATACTCTATAAACATTATTTGTTAGCTCATACCTGAAAACACGGACAGAGTAGACAAGAACCCATAAGTGTAGTCTGGATCTTCGCGCTTCAGAGGGTACAAGTCCGGGGCATTATGGTGAACAATTACATTAATATGTGAAGTATTTAATTTATACCTAACCCTTCCTGCCGGAAGGAATAAGTATAAATTAAATATTCTCCCTCTTCCGAACTTGGAAGAGAGTGAATATGCAGGCCTGCATATTCATATTCATTCCCGCATAATGACTGATCCTGAGTTACTTTCATGTATTTCGATGCGTACGTCTTTTTTGTTGAGATTATTTTCAGACATAGCCAATCACTAGACCTCTTGGGAGGTGTAGTAAGGCCTGACTTTTTAAAGACACCTTCTTAAACACTTTGGTTTAATCAGATCAGAGCACACCCATCGAAAGACTTCAATGAAATGTTGAGATTATTTTCAGACATAGCCAATCACTAGACCTCTTGGGAGGTGTAGTAAGGCCTGACTTTTTAAAGACACCTTCTTAAACACTTTGGTTTAATCAGATCAGAGCACACCCATCGAAAGACTTCAATGAAATCAAATTGTTCTTCTTCTGTTTATGAATGGCTTTAACTATTCTTTACCTACTTTGACGAATCCCTATTTATGAATTTTCCTGCAGGGAGATTCGAACCGACGCTATCAGGTCCCTAGACGCAGTCCATTTGTACTGGGCTATTAACTTGGTCTTGAAAGTTTTATTGTATAACCTTTATATTAGACAGGTTGGCGGTGTGTCAGTGCCTAATACTGTTTCCCAAAGAACCAGACCACAATTCGGGATCTGATATTCTAATAAAACGTTTTCAACACCTCCAGACGTGTCTAACTTAACGAATCTTCTTTATTATCTTTTTCGAAGTGTCAGCCACCTGGTGTTCTCTGTCCCGGTACCCTACCGGCGACGAGAATTTAAATCCCGTCTTTTCAGTTTTTCCATTTCTGCTCCCCGGCCGGAACGACGACTTGCACGCATAATAATCACTGCGTGAGACTTGCATACCATAGGACTTCCCAACTCTTTATCCTCGTATCTTCAGTGGCACTGAGATATAGAAATGTACTAACTGGTCCATTTGAATCGCTTGCTTTACCTTGAGGGCTATTTCTGACGGCTTCGCTACTAGTAGATGATAGATTCTGGATCTCAGAGGACAACAAAGAGAAATAGTTTTGTATGATTTCCTTTTAGGTGTCTTTCGTTCTTGGGTTTTCTGCAACCGTGCACTTCTGCGCTTACGCGGCATAAGACCTCCCGGCAGGAGGACTCCACCTCACGCCACCCCCGCTAGGGCGGATGTGTCAACAGAGAGGAAGAGTTGAAGCATTGGTAGTGAAGTGATCACCTTCTCCGGAACTCGTAATAACGTGTACAGCGTGACATTACGACATTTTAAGCCACTGGCACTTACCTGAAGCAAGGGTTTTATCTTGACACACGGCCATCCATCAGACTGAAATTAAAGGATAATAATACAATTAAGTCAATGTACAACTGCAGCTACGTTGGAGAAAAAGGAATACGGGGTAGATCTAGGCAAAGGTCGATCCGCTTTCAGGATGCGTATCACTGGAAGCTACAGGTGAGTACACTTCTCCCCGATATGGAAGGTGGATCTCAAGGAGGGATCCCCTGAGACGTTCACGGGTAGAAGACTTACGGTAGTCTATTTCGGGTTTAATCATCGGAATGGGTGGCATTTCCTCTCTCCCGGCCAGAATGTTCACAACTGTACGCATGTCCGGACGCTCATCGGGCAACGGATGAGAACAGAAAAGACCCAAACGCAGAGCAAGTTCCACTTCTTGCAAGTCATAATGACCCTCCAATTTCATGTCCACCACCGAGAAGAGCTTGTCTCCAGACAGCTCTCTCCACACGTAGTCCACCAGCAAAACGTCACCCGTGGTTTGAGACCCAATATTGAAAACCTTTCTACCACAGACAGTTTCCAGACATACTGCTCCAAATGCATATACATCCGTTTTGACGGTGAACTTTCCTGTCCTGGATGCTTCAGGAGCAAGGTAGCCAAAGGTTCCGGCGACTACGGTTGTTTCAGGATTCTTGTAGTGATCTGCCATTCGGGCCAGCCCGAAGTCACCCAACGTCGCGTTGTAATCGTCGTCCAGCATGACGTTGGCCGATTTCACGTCCCGATGAAGCACCTGCTGCCGCCATCCCTCGTGTGGGTAGTCGAGTGCTGCTGCTAGTCCACCTAGAATTTTGAATCTCTTCTCCCACGAGAGCACATAAGACTCTGTACCTTCGATGGAAGATTGGTACAGATGTCTGTTCAAACTCCCATTGGGCATGAACTCGTAGACCAGCAAATATTTTCCTGGACCCCGACAACACCATCCTAGCAACTGGACGATGTTTCTGTGTCGAAGCATGCCGATGGTTGACACTTCTGCCAGGAACTCTCTCTCGCCCTGGCTCGATTGGCTGTTCAGTTTCTTCACCGCCACTAGGAGCTCCGATTTTGTTCCAGCGATGGAACCACGGTATACCGAACCGAACCCTCCCTCCCCGAGCTTGAAAGCTTCACCGAAATCTTGTGTGGCTGCACGAAGTTCGTCGTAACTGTACTTTTTCAAGTTATGCCGAAGTCCAGGGATCTGAAACTCCTCCTCCTCATCAGCCGCCGTCAGTCTACGTCTGATCTTTTCTTTCCGTCGAGCACAGAGGACGAGGCATACTCCAAGCACTGCACCCGCAACCCCGACGGTAACACCCGCAATAAGGCCAGATGATCCGGTACTCGACGACTTCTTGCTCGAGCTCGTTGGCATAGCCGGAAACGAACTGTTCAAACTCAGATCGTACACTGTATAATAGCTGACTTCGTTTCCATTTGATCCACCAAAGCCGACCCAAACTTCCTCGACCTCCTCGAACGCATCTCGAAGGTCCATGGTGTAGATAATGAAAGGTTGTTCTGGTTTCTCAGCGGTCCTGTCAATTCTAACAGCTAAGGTAAGCGTGAGAGAATTGTATTCCACCCATGCGTACACTCGCTTACCTGTGAGACTGAAAGGTGCGATTTTGGCCTTCACGGATTTGACGCTGGTTGTGTCAATCCCGACATGGTTATTGTCCTTGTCGAACTTATCGTTCTTCCAAGTGTCGAACTCCACGGCTACGTTGTCAACCAAAGCCAGTCCGTCTCTACTATAGACACCGAGGCCAAGTCCAGCATCTCCAGTCCAAGTTTTCTCAGCAGACAGAACAAAAGCCATGCCATCGCCCGCCCGGTCCCGTTGACCCGGTTCCATTAGAAAGCTGAAACTGATGCTGAAAGACGCAACTTGATTGCTAGTTCGGTTCAGCAGTTGAATTGATTGATTGTAGAGAGCCACTCCAACTGTATGCCGAAATAATGTGTAGTTTTGAGTCCGGGAGTTGGGATCAGGTGTAAGCTTTAGAAGGCCTACTTCGTTTGTTGTAGCGTTTGCCCAGCAAAGTAGATTCCCCCCACATAAGAACCCACCCTGTTCGATGATGAAGGACGAATTCGAGGTTGCACCCTGACTGTCGTTGATTATTACGCACAGCAAAGCAACGAAGAAGAGAAACTCATGTCCGTTCATTTTCTAAACTGCAGGCAAAACTGTAGTAAGTGTCCCTATCACGCATCACCCTCCCGCTCGCGTCGATTGACTCTCAGACTCCGACTCCGACCCCTACGGTGTCCATACCATACCTCACAACAACAAGACGACACTTATGTCGACAGATTCATCACGAGCAGAGGGATGGACGTCAAATTAACACCAGCATCGACATTCCGTCCTGGAGTCATATATATATTTGTTGTTGCTGTCGGTCTGAGAGCGTCTCGTCCAGCGCTCGGGCACTGCGATGCTCGACACAGTGCTCGTCAGTTGAAGGTCGGGATCATGAAGTTTGCAGCTAGCTCGTTTCGTTATATAATATAAAGCGTCAAGTTCGTTTGGAGCCGGAACCATTTGGCTCCTGAAGAGCCCACCTCCTCCCACCTATAAAGCTACATCTAGATCAATGCTCACTATCGCCCTTGACCAACTCCGATGATTCCATGTGGGGCAGTTCCCGAGAGCTGGTCAACCCGAAAAGTATGTCGCGTTTGGAAAAACAACGCATTGTTTGTCGCAAAATCTGCAGATGAGACTATTTGATACGTTTCTTGTATAATAATTGTATTATATATCGTGGTACACACAGACCCGAAGAAGCGGATCAGGATTCGGAATGGGACTGACATCAACGAAGGAATCCAATCTAATCTTGTTTACGTACGTCGACAGTGACACAAAGGACGATCGCAAGGTTTCTAGAGGGAGGTTGGATTTTTTCACGACCCGGAGCCATAAAGAGGTGATTGACTACTTCTGTCCATTGGAACTTTTCTGTCATATTCCTTGGCTCTCTGTAACCACGAGATTCCTGAAGAAGCTGTATTATAGTCTACTTTGTCACATGTCAACTGTCTCTGAGATTGCATCCTGCAAAACTCCGAATGGCTTACTGTAAGTGGACGTCCATAGTGTAAGAAAGTCCGTGATGATAACAGTTGAAAAACGAGGTGCACTAGAGCAAGTGAGCTTCTGAGTGAATAGTGATTGGCCGGAAGTCTTGCCGGGAAGTCGCTATCAGATTAACTCTAAGTGGTTCTCTGAACCAAAGTTAGAACATTGGGTTAAGACATAAAAGTCTATCTCAAGACGACTCCAGACGAACGCTGACCTAAAAGATAAAGTCTAGAAACGGACCGAAAAGATATGACTCATAGGTCTGAGACATGGATCCAGAATGATGTAAGGGCTGGAGCAAGACTAAGGAATGAGTCGGCGGATTAGACCACCGTTCGGGAGCCTAGACCCAGACGAGCATCATGGACGGTTGGACCGCTAGGTGTGCTGGAGAGTCCATTTAGGACCCTGGACTTTATGAGAAATCTGTCCCAAGTCATCTTGTGACTTGCTCATGTTTGAGACAGACCTAAGGGGTCTAGGTCGGGATTTAGGGATTGCTGAGCTTGATGGTTAAGGAGACGGTCCGGCTTCGGTCCGGACCAAACAGAGTTAAGGTAAGTGGTGCATGGACGTTAACTTGTGATTATGATTTGCAGGTTAGCGGTGTAAATTTTATGACTTACTGAGCAAGAGCTTCCGCTGGCGCAACAAGACGGTAGGTGCGCGAAAAATGCTATAATTTAGGATGCATATTCACCGTCAGCTCAATTTGTTTCGCAAGTGTGAGTGTATTATTTTGATGAATTATTTTCAAACTCAAAAAAATCATGTAGTCTCTTTGCCAGGTCTAGTCAAAAAAAAATCATAAACACACCCCTCTAAACTTAAGCCATAAACACACCATATAAACTTAAGTATTTAAGCTTAATTTATGTCTTTCTAAGAAAGACTGAAAGATTGCAGTAGCATTTGCATTTGCTTCCCCAGATAGAAATATAGTTCAAGCATAAGCTTATCATTCTTCATTCACAGGTTTTCTCAGTCTAAGTCAAGATCGAACTCAGGCAATCGAGTCTCCATACTCACACTCTTACCAATGCACTAGATGCCTTTTGTATATAGAAAGAGCAGTTAACATAGTATTGCTCTTTAATTCAATTAACGTCTACATTTTTATCTCTAATCTGATCGCTGCATCCATCCTGGTCTATCAGAAAGACTCCGAAATATTAGTGACAATATGTCCTGGAGAACCGGAAGCAACAACATATATTACAGAAAATATTCTACCATGACTTTATTCTTTCATTCTCCAATCCTCGTTGAGAATTTAAGTTCCATGCACAACGCTTGTCCTTTTTCTTCTCTCTGTCAAAAAGATTATTTTGGATGCACATTTGGCCATTGATATACAATCAGTTGAAAGATGATTCAGAAACGTTAAAATATTATGAGAAGTGGATAGCTTATTCTTCAAGTCGAGGAAAATCTGACCGGAGTAAAGGTTACGGTTGGTGTAATGATCAGTTCTTGGATAGCTTACTCTTCAGGTGGAGTAAAATCCGACTGGAGTATACGTTAGTGCTGGTGAAAGGATCAGTTCCTAGAGATCAGTCTCTTTAAGTTGGAACTCCAACTTAAGCACGGTACAACTGTGGACGTACCAAGTAAAAATGTGAAGAGTTAACGAGAGCGGTCGAGGAGAAAAAATCTTTCAAGGTACAATCATAATCCTTCAGTCCTTCATGCTCATTTTGTATTCTGGTTTGAATGAATAAAAGTTGATTATGCATGAGTAAGATGTTTTTGTTCTTGCAGGTAGAGTCATTGGGAAGATATGACGAACATATATGAACAAGATGTTTTGGATGTGTTGTTTTTCTTTTGACGTGATCATGTTGGTGGAGAGTATGGGTCCTGGATTTTCTGAAAACTGTTCTTAAAATGGGTTTTGGGAGAAGAAATGTTTGTTGATAAAAGGATACAATTGATGTTTGCTGATAGCACTTTATGTTTTACACGTGAACAATTTTATCGGGGTTATCACTTATTGAAAGATACGCATGGTTCTTACTGGATGCATATTTTTTCTGGACAGTCATGGAAAAGAATATGTCTTCTGATTGACAATAAACTGAACGTGAGCACTCTGCGAAAGAAATTACAAATATCTATTCGTTCATTTCGTACAGATCCGAGTGCATTTCTAGAAAGGTAAGTTGTACGATATTCAGAGAAATTTTCGAAGAAAAATATAACTATGCGTGATTTTTCAGCTGATATTTTCCTGTTTGTTTGTATTATCATGAAGCTGAGATATTTTGAATATTAAGTACAACAAACATATATCACAACTGAAAAAGATAAAAGAAGAATCAGGTAATACATTATGGTGTAAAGTACCAGCAATCTTTTATGTCTTATCCTACGTCAATGCTGTACAGATAATAAACATTGTCGATGATGTTATTGCAGGAAGACCCCAAGGAAAAATTTCTGTGATTTTTTTCGCGATTTTGTACGAGGATATATAATGGATATGTACAATATGAAGTACGTCATGAAACGTGGAGATAAAAGATCTTCACTAGAAGAATCTATGCGGAGAGTGGGGCCTTTACGGAATTCGCGTGAGGAAAAAGTAATAACTTTGTAAGTTACTATAAGAATGAGGAAAACTTCTACCAAACAAAAAGTATTGGGGGGCAATTTGATATGTTTGTTGAAAAGTATTACTATCGTTTGTTAATGGAGATTATTTTAATTCATGTGTGTCAAGAATTTCCTTTTGTTATGGAAGAATTCTTGAATCTCCATTCCTTATTTTGATATGAATGAAATTATTGAAATACCAAAAGATGTGCATGAAGATTTTTGGTTTAAAAATCTTGGAGCTTATCCTTTGTTTCTAAGTAAAAATTATATCCATCTATTGAGTAAATCTGGACAATCCAACATCCAACTTGAGAACTTGAACAGTCAAAAAAATTGAGTGCAAATTGTGTATTAAAATAAAGTGAATCTTCCAGTTTATAAAATGAAAAGAACACAAAGTGACTGTAAATTTACAAAATGAAATTCTAAATATCTTTAGCTTCTTAAAAATGCAAAAACTCATCGACTTTTAATAAAACATAATATTTTAATCTACAATATTATGAATAATTTAATCTCAATTAAATATAATATTAAATTTAAAATATTAATATATATTTTATAAATATAAGATTATTATAAAATAACTGTGTAAAGGATTATGTATTTAACTCGAATTTCGTATGATGAGTTCTTCATGTTTGTGATACGACATATTACTGATAAATGCGCACGTAATGAGCACGCAAATCATAATGAGCCCGTCACAACGATTGTTATGACTTATATTTATTCATTGAAGAGTGTGTTATTCTTACATAGTACATCGGGGTTGTCACAAAACTACTCCTTCAATCTGAAATGACGAGGCCGTTAGATAACTACTGTTTCAATCCTTGACGATAATGTCAAAATTGAACCCCTTGTAAGATATTCTAAGCATTTTTACAGTCATCTAAGTGCCAAACAACTTCATTGAGCATGTGGTATATTTCCAACACTGATAAGGTTCAAGATCTTTAGCGTCCGGAAGACATGCGAACATGTCACGAAATCCTTTGGCACCTATTCAGTTTTGAGATACAACAAAGAAAGATGTTTCTCTGTTTTGGGACAAAACTCACGCTTAAAGAGATGTCGATATAATCTAGGGTCCCTTTCTGATAATGGAGAAGCTAAATTAGTTCTGAAATACAAAGAAGATGGATGTAGTTTAATAAAACCTGTTGTGTTATAACTTGAAGCTAAATAAGGCCAAAGGATATCCATGAGAAAATTATCAATGAGGGAACCTTCATAGAAGGTGGACACTATAGAAGTGAAAGGATGATGAGGAAACTTTTGTAAAAGTTGTCGTCAATCGCGATACAGTTGAAAAGATCATACTGCTTATATCTATCAAAAATGCGAGTAAAATCTCTAAGCAAGACCGGAATTTTCTTCAACATTTTACACATAAGCAATCGGGTGCTAGTACAGTAAGTTTCATTCCGTACGAACTTGAGATGAGATCATAGAGTCAGCAAGAAATACAGCTTGAAGTATTTCATTCATCAAGTATCTTGGCAAGGAACTCCACACGGTAATGTCGAATATTGGTATCAATTGCATCTAAAATTGATGCAAGTATGGTCGAGGAGTTACTATAACCTGACCTTATCTCTTTATCTCTTCTGCCGATGATAGGAAATGGAGTTCGTCCTCACAAAGAGACGAGAGAGCCTTCCAAGTCAAAGATCAACAATTTCTTGCAGCGTTCTAACTCCATAGGTAAATTCACCCTCTTCTCCTGCATAATACATTCAATACTAATGTCAAATATGAACACAATGCAATGCATGAATAATCAAGTCAAATAAAAGTAGAAGAAACAAGATCGAAAGCAAAATAATACGTTATTAAAGACAAAGTAAAGCAAATATTTGTGTAAACCTTTGACGAGATTATAAATTGCACATCCGACTCTCTAGGACTGCAAGTACATGAACGCGTATCAAAATGAGACGGAGTATCAAGCAACGATGTCTTTTGAATAGACATAAATCAGTGATATCGTTCTTGTTCATCATTTTCTAAGAGTTCAGACCTCTGAACATATTCTTTTTGAGCCTCATTATACTCTTGCCGGGTCATTCTTTGGATGATGTACTCTTTGCGATCTGAATAGAACTTCTTTGTTCAAGATAGTACATCATATCTAGTCATACTTGGTCAGTCTTACATAACGGCTGTAAGGATGAAGACCAAGGTGTTGGATGATGGATCTGCTTATCCTCGGATTAGAAGTCGAGACGGTATTTTCCTCTAAAACAAATCTTGACACTCAAGAAACCACTAGACACCAATAAGACTAGAAGAAACTAGAAAATCTTAAAGACATACCGAAAGATTCTCTACGAACTGTAACTACACAGAAGCGCTCAACCAGAATAGAACAATTGAGTCGCAGACTAATACAAAGTTAATATTACAATCTGAAAATGATGTACAATAAAAGATACGACAAAAGAAAACGGTGAAATTATCACTCGGTTGAAATATTCTACCTCAAAGTTCTTCACGATCCATGCCCCATGATTGATCTCTGGTCTGCAATGACATCGAGTATCGACCTAGACGTTGAGAGAAACGTTCGCTGGATAGTTGAGATCCATTCTTTGTCACGACAAGATGTACACCGCCATATCTCAAATCTCTTCGTATGTAACAATCAATAAGATCACCGAAAGCTATAAGTCCATTACTCTCTTCATGAATTCGTCACCAAAATATGCAACTATCCAATGTCGAAAGTGATCACGATGGATGCAATGAAGCTTGATGTGAAATGGATTCAGCAAAGGAAGCTCCGGAGCCGATATCAGACCTCCGTCCATAACCATCACTCTCGCAGTTCTTCACTCCTCCATGCAAACTACCAAGAACCCTTAAGAATCACCCGCCGAGAGAATGCCATACGAATCCTCAACCCACCACTTTATATCCAAATTTGACGACAAAGATCACTGAAGTGAACGCGTACAGATTGCTGATTTGGCACATTTCACTATCGTGCGATCAATTAAATCAATAATTGCGACGTGACATCCATCACACCGTTCGACGAGTTACACGATAAGGTTTACGAGACAAAGAAGAGAAACACATCCTAAGGTCTATGAGATTTTCACACAAGAGCCGTACCACAACATGACAACGTGTCCATTGACATGTCTACTTCTGATAAAGTTTACATGAGTCTAGTGAAGAAGCATGGGAAAATAGTCTTGGTAACAACCTTATTTGTTATTACATTATAATTATAGTAAACACGAAGCACCAGACGTAAAAAAGACTCTCTAGTCCTTTCACATTCTGACAGATAAATGCTACGTTCTCACGTGCGACATAATTGAAATCTATGTTCTGTTTTCACGTGTGATATAACTGAAATCAAGCATTGATTCTTGTGTCAAGGAAGTCTAACTTGCTCCCGGAGGTTCAGTCTTGCTTGTGGATGCTCTATCTCAACGCAAGAAGCATGCATATTCATCCTCTTCCAATCCGGAAAGGAGAAATATGTAAACTTGGAAAAGTAAAAATATGCAAGTTCTTTAATTTATGCCTTAGATCATTCTGTTTGGAAGGGTTAAGGTCATAAATTAAAAATTTTAATTTGTATTGTATTATTCGTAGGCGATATATTTATGGCAGCACGAAAGCAATTTCAAGCGTGACATTTATGATTTCTTTCGTTTGAACAGATACAAGTTTCCATAGCATAGAAAGTTGACTATTTTAGACCTAAATCACTTCAAAAATAGAAAAGTTTTTCATGTAAACTTGTTTGAGTCGTGCAGTGAATTATTTATTTTTTACTTTTCCTTTGGATTTCTTTGGACATCTAGAGTCTACTCAGTCTTTAATAAGACTGAGTTAGACTTATTAAAGACTGGTGTGTAAATATTGTCTTAAATCTTACATAGTCCATTCATCCAGATTTTTCTGCACAAATTCTTCTCCAAGTCATTTGAGAACCAATAGTTTCTAATTATTTTTTAACCTACAAGAGCGATTATCTTTTTCCTTCACTCTACGAAAACTTCACTTTGGATGCTTTGACAAATAAATGCTTTGTTTTCAAGTATGACATAATTAATCAAGCAAGGCTGGACCTCCTTGTGTCAAGGAGGTCTAGCCTTGCCCATCATTGCTGCCCTCTGATTTGCCAAGGAGGTTCAGTCTTGCTTGTGGATATTTTATCTCCTAAACCTGAAGTTTTAGGACTCATTTTCTTCTCAAGAACCTTAAGACCGTGACCTTCAGGCGCAGTTAGAGAGAACAAGTACTCTAAATTGTGACTTTCGGTCGCACAAAACTTTCTTTCAGAATTTAAGTCATCGGACTCCATCTCCAAGTCAGAGAGTTCTTACTTGTACACTATCACAACACCTTGCTATTAAATCTACCAGTTACACATATAAATGTTTCTTTTCCATCTCTTTTTCTCTCTTTGCTATCTGTCCGACTTATGCCTACTTGCAAGTGCATTAAAACTCTTGTCTTGCAATCGCTATTATTTCACACGTGAATTCTAACATTAATGTGTCAAAATATGGAAGGACTAGAGGCTCCTGTAAAAATGACAATCTTGTATCAGTATCATTGTCACACGGGTGTGAGGTCTAAGGTTTGATACTGATGTATCCTCGACAAACATCTTCGGACGTGAGCACGTGGGTTGGAAGCCGACGAGTCTTTCAGGCCGGCACTGAATGAGGAAAAAGAGTATGAGAGTAACCGCACACCGAGTTTCATGACTGCATTTTTTATTTCTGAACCAAGTGAAGAGAGTTGGGTTTAAGCATGTACCCCGTATTAGTTCACAGTTTCAATTTCACAAGGCGTGAACGAGCTGGTGTACACAATATTTGGTTCAATGAGATAGGTCTTGGATGAGCATGGTTTCGTTGAGGACTCATGTATTTCTACACATGCACTCATGAGAGTTTATCCAGATTTATCGTATAACGCAAATGAATATGCGATCTAATAATGCACGAACGTCTATTTCGTGACCAGTTACATGACAGAACAAACTTGAAGAAAATTCCTGCTGGCAATATTATATTCCGAGTTTCGCACCTACATGAAACTGCGGGTTGGTGCATGTAGTGTTATCACATGCGATACTCTCTAGTTAGGCATGCATATTCACCTTCCTCCATCTTCAGATGGAAGAGGTTTTAATACATGCTCGGTCTATTATCAAATCTTTTTGTCAGAAAGATAACTTAATCACTAAAAGATTATATATTTTTATTCGGTTATAGATCTATCTTTATACAGTGAAGGATGAGTGTTTCACATTCTTCACTTATAGGTTTATGGCACTAGGTGTCAAGTGTAACCAGTGAGTCTTTGGACCTATGCACCAAGTGTAACCAAGTTTTCGGACTCTTAAATACGGAGTGCATGGGCTGGACCTCATCAATATAACGCATCCGTTTTCTTATCATACGGGGCTCTGTCATCTTGTTCATTTACAGATATTTATAATAGGTTAAATTAGATTAAGTTAGATGCAGTTTATTTCATTTTATGATTCTATCCTGTGAAAATGATTTTGGCTGCAGTGTACTGTGTACTATTTTTATTTACTTATCTTTTGAAACCCGACCACCATGTCTCATCAATATTCTGTGAAAACTTTTTCCACTACATAGTCATTTGTCTTTTTCCTTGTTCGGGCTAGAAGTGCATCGAGCATGCATATTCACAGTATGTATATTCACCTCTTCCAAGTTCGGAAAAGGTGGAATATATATGTCCTTTAATTAATGCACTAACCCTTCCTGTTGGAAGGATTAGTGCATTAATTAAAGACACTTGAATTGAATATTGTTTACTGACATACGTGAAGAAGTTTTATAGAAGCCAAGCATACGTTCTGTGCATTATACTTACAGTTTTATAGCTGTCAACACCCAGGTGTCCAACTCTATAAAAACAAGCCTCGTAAGTTGAGGAGAGAATTCAGAAGTATAAATTTAATTTTTTAAATTTAGTCATATGTCTTTCTGATGTTTCTCCGATCTTCTATTCATCTTTTTTTCTTAGTCTGTCTATTAATCAATTCACGTACTGAATTGTAGTCTGCAGGAATATAATCTCCAGAATATGAATAGCACCTTCTATTCAATTTTTTGTTCTTAGTCTGTCGATTATTCTCTTCACGTACTGAATTGTAGTCTGCAAGAATATAATCTCCAAGAACATCATAGTTCACAGCCAACTATTTTTGATAATTTTTTCCACTAAACCAAAGATTATCTTTTTTCTTCCCTGGACCAAAACGTTACTTTGGATGTATATTATTCACCGTTTCGGCGAAAAGGCTGGCCAAATCAACCGCAGTTTCATAGGGTCGAGATGGTGCTGAATTATACAATAATTTAGAATAAACGAAACTGAAACAGAGTGTGCGGTTAAGCTTTAAGAGACGGAAACGAACATTGGATGTAGATTCCAGAAGGTCCTCAGGGAAGGAAGACACCACACATGCGGGATGAATGCGTACCAACCTTTCTAATCTGTTCTAGGCGTCACTCTCATAACTCGTGATTATACCCTCATAAACTACCATTGAACCTCCGCACTACTCCTCCGCAGCACACCAAAGCATGCTATGGATAATAAAGTTCAATCTGTAAGATTCTGTATGTTCTTCCTAGATTACGTACTTGATCATGCCGCCGCTGCACTTGGGTCGAACTTGGATCTCAACCGACCCGCAGTGTGCGCTTACCTGGCTAAGGAGCGCGGAAGACAAGGCTACGAGACTCGGTTGGAAGGAACGTTGTGGTGAAGAGTAGTCCCGTGCTTGGCTCATCGCTCCTTGACTCAGCATCCGAATTTAGATCTGCTTCTAAATTATACACAGGACCGTCGCATCGCGCGGCTAAGGAGTGGATTGTTGTCACCGGTACATGTCACCGAGAAGGCGAGCAGCGAGATCTATGGGAGTCAGGCGCGGGTGATTGCGAATTGTTCCTGTGGGGCTCTTCGGCCTTCTCGTTCCGGGAAGTGGATTCTTGGTTGAGATCTTCTCTTTGGTAGGTCGGTGTTTCATCGATCGGGTATCGCTAGCCTCGAGTCCAGTCGTCGTTGATGGAGTATCCTTGTTGTTAAGCTGGAAGCACACGTCTTTGAGGTTAATTAGAACGACACCTTGTGAACAATCCCTCTTTTCTTGGTAGCAGGGATAAACTGAGAAGTCATTATTCTTGGGTCTCTGACTTGTGCTTGAATGTTCACCAAAGTAACGGTTTCCAGCTAGTGTGAGTCGAGAATGTGAGGCACGAATCAGTCACAGTTGAAGTGGTGTCTTCTTTCATCATTTATGCAGAAATTCAAAACGAACTCACACTGCACTTTGCTCGCTGAGTTGGAGTGAAAGGAGTTGTTGGTCATCGCTTGGCTTTATAACAAGTGGTTTCTTTTGTGAGAAAATCTCGTTTGGTGGAGCTACTCAACGTCGTCTGGAGCTATTGAAGTAATTTCGTTCACCATGTTGTCTCAGTAGGTCCAGATGCGCTCTTCTCATGCTCACTCCACTCCATATCTATTGCTTTGGTGATCAGTGGCAATTCGCTTGGTGACCCGTTCAACGTCGTTTGGGTGGAACAAGATGAGTAGAACTTATTTAGCAGTGTGTTGTCTCAGTAGGGTTGAGATGGCTGGTCATGCGGACTCCTCACCATGTCCATTGTTTCCAGTTGCTCGTCGGTCTCGATAGCGGAACTTGTAACGACAATCTTCCTAGATTTTCAGGTACTTATCTTAAAACTGAAAAGAAAATGGCTTTTCTCCTTGACTCCTGTCTACGAGCAGAATATAGTTTGCTGTCGTAGATCTAGATGAGATATACATGTCAGTTATCGAGGGACATCCTTGAGTACGGCTTCAGCACAAATGGTTGAATTTCTTCTTTCTGTCTATAGGTAGGAGGAGAAGATGGTTGGCTACACGCAGATGAGTCGAGATTGATATCAGTTCCCTGGGGACATTCTAAGCCTAGCTTTCAGCGCGACTGTCTGTTTGTATTATAAAATTGTTATGGGGGAAATTACAAACCGAGTGCTTCACAGTTTATGTATTTGTGTGATGGAAAAGTAACGATGAGTGTAATTATACACTAAACTGTTTTGTGCGCGTGACTTTATGTTATTCACATATGTGTAGAAAGAAACGATTAACTTTCCGAACATTAATCTACCCGCCGGTTTAACTAATCGGAGTTTTCGTGGTTCTTATTTCGTCCGCAGTTCTACAACAATCCCGTGCAGCGTGGACGATTAAGTGAGCACGACGAGAGAAGCTTCAGTTCGTAGTGCCCTACTGCAGTACTTCCACAGATGGGTCAAGTATCTGAATTTGCTCGCCAAGTTCCTTTTCGAGAAGCTGAGAACCCTGTTAAGCGAACTTTCAGCGAAGCCATGGAGAGAACTATCACTGTTCCCAGGAAACGGAGATCCAAAATGTACTGCGAACTTGCCAAACTAGAAGAGGATCACAAGAAGGCGGAGCTGGTACCTGAAAGCGAAGAGACGGAAGGACGATGCGAAATTACAAAGGACGAATATCACCAAAGCTTAAAAGCCAAGTGGAACAGACTGTCTCAGAAGATAATCGTTCATCTTGGGGCGAAGGAGATGGCTGCTCTTTGCCAAGAGCTTGAAGTAGTTGGTTCGAGCGAAGAGCTGAGTTCTGTCATGCACTCCGGCGGAGCAAATACGATAGTGACACCGGCAGCTGATAATTTATCCCTTCAAGCTCAGATTAAAGAACTGCGCACTCGCAACGAGGAGATCATGGAGAATGCCTACATCGATGCTCAAACTGCCAAGGCGACGGAGTTGGAGCTTGAATCCGCTTTGCAGAAGTCAATCGCGCTTGAGAAGGAAATTGACAAGTTCAAAAATGAGAATGAATTGCACTCTGTTATGGACAAGCAGTCTACGCTAATTGACTACTATGAAACAACGGTTGGAGATATGAGGACAAGAATTGACGAACTGGAGGACCTTCTGGCTGCAACATCCTCGAAGGCTCTAATAGTTGATTCCTGTGGCAAGCCGATACCCGATGAGAGCTTGCTTGACGAGCTGCTTGTGGAGAATAGGAGATTGAAATCGGAGGTTGCTAGAGTGTGCTGTCAGCTGGAGGTGGCTGGCACTCAAGTAGACTGGGAGATTGAGAAGAAAGAGGCGGTGCTCGCAGAGCTTATGGTTTTGCAGAATCAGAAGGCAATCTACGACGCCACGAAAGCTGAACTCGTCGAATTGCGAAAAATGAAACAGATATTTGATGCTGACAACGCTGAACTTGTGGAATTACGTAGTCTGAAGAGGACGCTGGAAGCCGAGAGAGATGAGCTTGCGGCATTACGCTCCCAAAAGAAAACATTCGACGTTGCTGAGAATGAGTTCAAGGTAATGTTTGAGGCTTAAAAAATTGACCTTAAGAGGTCAGTTCTAGGAGAAGAATTTATTAACTAACACAAGTGAGCTATTAAGATTCTAAGACAGGTTGCTAGCTTTGAAGGTCTCATACTTGTTTTCTCTTTGACATGTACAGGAAGTGTACAAGAGGTTGCCGCAGCAGAAGACACTGCTCAAAGCTGCAGATGAGCAACTACAAGAAACAGTAAGGAGACAGAAAGAAACTTTACAAGCTGCAATTGAAGAGCTTTCAGGCTTGCGGGACTTGAAAGCAACGTGCGAAGCTGTAACTGAAGAGCACATTACTGCAATGTGGAAACAAAAATCCAGTTTTGAAACAGCAGCGACAGAAGAGCTGCGGAAACAGAAAGCATTTTTTGGAACCGTGGCCAAAGAGTTGGAGGAATTGCGCAAGCAGAAGGAGATGTCCAACGCGGAAAGAGAGGAGCTCGAATCATTGCGAAAGGAGATAGCAACACTAAGAGCCGCAGATGGAGAATCTGCCACGTTTCGGAGTTGCGAGAATGCAGCCAATGAACAAAGCTTATTGGCGAAGGTGGAACGCTTGAATCAGAAACAAGCAAAGTTGGTGAGTAATATCAAATACTTGGAGCGAAAGAGGATAGAGGACAAGCAAGAGCATGATCGGTACTGCCTACAGTTAGAGGCCGAAAAAATGACGGTGCATCTAATGTGTGTCGATCTGAAAGCTGCTGAGCAGGAACTGCTTTCTGTAATCAAAGAAAACGAAAACGAAAAAGAAGTTTTGCACGAAGCGCAAATTCGTGTGCTCAACGAGAAGGAAGTTCTGCACAGAGAGAAGAATTGTTTGTCCAAGGAGAAGCAAAATCTGGAACGGACATTGAGTGAGGCGAATGAAGAGGTGACAGATTTGCGATTGGAAATTGAACGTATGGAGAAGGCGAAGGCAAGAGTGGAACTAGAGTCAACCGCGCTGACCAGAACCCTGTTTCTTAAAGAAGCCAAGACTGAAAGTCTCAAGGCAAAACTGAGACTGCAAAGCGAGGAAAACATGGATCAAGTGAGGAAATTAAGGGAGGAGTTGGTTGCAGTAACAAAGCAACTTAACGACGCTGCCGACGGGGCCCTTTGCCAGATTTGCCACGAGAACACCAGAGACACTGTGCTTTTACCATGCGCCCACATGCAGAGCTGTGTGCGGTGCGTGAAGGTTTTGATTCAGGGAGAAGAATCTTGTCCCAGTTGTAACCGTGCGGTATCAGGATTCGTTTTCTGTAACTCTGATGATTGACTGTAAATACATACGAGCCCGCATCGTGACTGTGGTTTCTAGCCGCTTGAAGACGGATCGCGTTTTTTCCATCTCCCCTCCCCCGCTTTCCTGCGCTTCCACCGCCTTTG
Organism: Asterella californica; assembly: GCA_036924285.1. Classification (NCBI taxonomy): domain Eukaryota; kingdom Viridiplantae; phylum Streptophyta; class Marchantiopsida; order Marchantiales; family Aytoniaceae; genus Asterella; species Asterella californica. Next base: position 6,066,567 of record JAYKYS010000013.1, read on the forward strand.
TCGGTTTGACTTCGAATTGCTTGCATAGGTGTTTTGCTGTACGTTTGGTGATTGCTTTCGATCCATATCGCTCTCACCATTTCCGCAGCTCCGATCTAGATCCGGTATAACTATAGCCTGTTTGGATTCCTAATCCACCTCTCTTAAGCTACAACGGAAGCAGTGTGTGGATTCTGTCTGTGGATAAGGTGCTTTAAGAGATCCAAAGTTCTTAGTCAAGCTGCTGAAACTGATCTATAATTATCGCTAAACGGTTCAGTGTTAAGCAGCGATACAGCAAGCAGTGTATCGCTGCTTGCTGTACAACGTCCTTAACGGACATAGTTGAGAAGTAATGTGAACGAGATCTTGTATCGGGAATTGAGACGCACGGCAAAATATGAGGAGCATTTGACGAGAAGAAAAGTGGCACAATGCCTTTGCTGTGTGTTGCGAGGCTGACCTTCATATCATGCACAAAGAGAGTTTAGGGCTTTTGGTAAACCCATTCTCAGCGGAAGTCAATTGACTCAGACCTGTTGACTTATATTGCCTCTCTGAGACTCGCAGGAACTTCCCCTCTTCTGGCACCATTCAATGTTTCGAGACTAGGCGCTGTCCAACTGTAGAGTTCTGTGGTACTCAGTCTGTGAAGACGAGTGGCTGTTGATGTGGAACGATTCAGTCCTCATGGAAGGAAGTTTGTTATTTCTTCATAGGAAGAGGACAAAATTCTCTTCTCTAAAATATGAAACCACTTCTTCATCGACACAAACTCCTATGATGTCGCTAGTCCTACAGTCTCCAGCAATGTCAGCGAGTGAACTATCACGAGCTGGGCTGGAGACCTCTTTGACTCAACTTTGAGCCACCTTCAAAGTTACTTAGAACTCCAGAAACGCTAACCTAGACTCTTTTAAAGATCCAGTGTTAGACTCTTGCCAACTGCAGTCGTTACAGAAGTTGTGCACGAACACAGATGAACATTTGTCCTTCAAAGTTACTTAGAACTCCAGAAACGCTAACCTAGACTCTTCTAAAGATCCAGTGTTAAGACTCTTGCCAACTGCAGTCGTTGCAGAAGTTGTGCACGAACACAGATGAACATTTGTTATTAGACTCATAAAATATTCTCAATAGATGTCCAGAAAGAAAGGTTTGACATGTAAAAACGTTTTTCCATTTCTGTGCAGAACAACCGAGAAAAGACTGGTTTAGAAGAACTCTGTTGTAAATACACTTCTCACCACATGAATATTGAGTTTCAGTTTTGGAGTTTACTTTCAGGCTGGGTATAGAGAGTCCGTAACCAACATATGGGGTTTAGGGTTTACAATCCAAGTGAGGTATCCTGACTTTTTGCTCGCTTATCGGAAACTTGCAAGCGGGAAGAACAACAAGACATATGACGAGAGGTCGGATGAGAACCGATGGCAACGCCGGAGGGCTCTAGGATCCGCAAGAAACAACATCATAAAAAAACAATCAAACAAGGGAAGTCGGGGATTTGATCTTCTGAAGTCAAACTAGACCCTGAAAATTTCTGGATCCTGACGACGAATTTTATACACTACGAGAACGATAATTCTTTCTAATTCTTTTCATGTTTTACGGCTTCTTTAGTTACTTGCATCTCAAAAGCACAGCTCGATCTTCAGTCACCTCCGCTTTTGCATGACATGAACATGTACTCAATTAGCCATGGAGTTCATCAGGTCTGGTGCTGGTGACGCATTGCCGCAATTTGACACCCAGATTAGTCTATAGTCTTTGAGGTGGAAAGACTAATGAGTTTCGATTTATTTCAGAGTTGTGTTACTTCTTCATTCCGCCAGCTACAACAAACAGGAGCCCACCTAGCTAACTTCATAACACCCACCTCTGACCGTCACTTCCACTCACTGGTCGGAGTACATAGGAACCGCTTTGAGTATACTGGGCAAGAAACTACCTTTGTGGTTGGCCTCAGATATCATTTTCATCCGCCGGAGGTGAAATCAAGGAAGAACTCCTGACGTGAAATCTCTCAAACGTATGAGACTAGTTACAACAGATTTGTAACAAACAACGTGTTTGGACATTTCGTCAGAAAACCAAGAACCACGCAGACGGGGCGGGAATGTCACACCTCCGTTGTCCTCTACTTCCTAATTACTAAGGAATATGACATCGTCAAAAGCCTCTTTCATCTGATATTGCAGCCCACTCGAATAAACCTAGCAACACTGTTATCCCAGAGAGGTCTCTCAACGTGAAGCCTGCAGCCCACAAACAGCACAAATGCACATCTTCATTAACATGACACAAAAATGGCATGCCACATAGATCCGTTTGTTACATGAACTTGAATGCGAAACGCAACCATACCGCTACTAGTCCTCGAATTAGTGAACAAGACTGGCAACCCATACAGAAAGCAAAGATGGATACAAAACAGACATGATTTGAAGGCATGACGGGGATTGCTACCCAGCATTTTAATACAGAGAGATTGACCATTTTGCCGTGGGTCCTTGCTTGAAGCCAAAAAGAATGTGAGCGTAAAAGACACATTATGACAGTCATGGAGTAAATTCCTAATTCTGTACAGGTTCATTGCAGAAGCCTAGTTAGCTATCTTAGATCCGCTTATATATTTTCGTGGCCAACAGAGCCACCACTCAACTGTTGTGTAGGTATACCAGTTACCAGAGACTGCTTGAAATTAAAAGAATCGCTCAAGAAAAAGCCTATTTATTGAAAGCTAAGCTGGACGCTTGGCTCTCTCAAACTGGTTCTCATGACAATAAGGCTCAAGCCACCCCTCAGGATTCGCCCTTGGAGATGACACTGTACTTTTACCCCCTATTAGGTCACGGAGAACTTCAACCTTATTCTCGCGTCCCAACAGGGTACCCTTCTTCTCTGCATCCTTCAACTTCTGTTTCAGCCTCTGCTTTCTGTTAGATGGACTCGTAGCTTCTTGTCCTTTAGGCGGAGCTCCATGGGGCCCCAGATAAATAGTCTCGGGTTTTGTTTTCACCTGTTTCACCCAAACATCCCCAACCTTCAGTTCGTCGATTATTTCATCTACCCGGAGTTAAAATCCCTGAGTCTCCACAAAGTGACCAGAAGGGCATCAAGGGCAACAGCCACTGAAACATAAGCATGCTCGAGAACTACAGTCTATGACAACTTTTACAAGTGCTGTTAGATTAAGTAGATGTTCGTCGAACTCAGTGAATATGAAACTAGACAAAGTTGCGATAGCAAAGCATAAGCTGATCAACGACCTCCACTCCTGAAAATTCACTCAAACGATATCGTCTCCCTCATTATCGAGGCGGAGGAAGATGAAATCTGAACGGTGGTAGCTGCTCATTCGGGCCCTTAAGAAGATCTGAAGCTATCGAACGTAATTTCTGCCCATACTGCTTGATATTCTAGGTGAACCGGTATAAGCGATTCAAGATAGGCAACTGCCAAGTGAAGGAAGGAAAGAATACGAAATGCAGCGCGTTAAGCCTTAAAGCCAAATAACCATCTCCTAAATATTAAACAATACTCACATGTATCAGCCAAGTTTGAAGACTGCATAAGCACCTAAGATCAGTACATAGCATAATAGATAGCGCGAAAAATCTTCATAGCTAAGGCTAAAACAGACAAATGGCGTTGTGAGATGTACGCCGAACTTATGGTAAAAGGGATATTCCTTCAGTAGATTGGAAGATTAGACCTTAAAGCAGCAGGCTGAATGATATTGCACTACGTGTTTTCACCAACAAAATCCACAAGCCAAGCTCCCATCATTCGACTCCATGAACCAATCACGTTTAACTTAGTATCACCCTTCAACAGCATAAAGCTTACTTTCTCGAAAGATGGTCGTGTAGACTTGTCCGACTCTGATTTCTCTTTGCGACCTCCTGCCGGCTTGCCCGTATTCAAGCTTGGTATCTCGAAACCATCAGCATCTGTAGACAACACAATCCCCCAACTTCATTGTTGGTTCACAAAATTTACAGTACCAATTAACTCTGCTAAAACAGAGTGTGTTACAACTATTTCCATGCTGCGAACTATTTCCATCCGCAGCAGAGGTTCGTCAAGGAGACAGTGTATGCTTCTTTATAACTGTAGCAGTCGAATTAGTCAGAATAGCCACGGGACCAGCTAATATTACTTCGGCTGGGCAGTTGAGTCACGAGCGCTATGAATTCTCGATACTCAGTAAATAAATAAACAACTCGTTGCGTGCACTTTTAGTGACCATCACGATCGACGTGAACTGATTAGCCTGCATTTACTATGAAGATGCAGCTTCCAGCCCAGTTACGCCTCAGCGACAACCTTTCAATTGCAGCTTAACGTCTTACGTAAATGCGCTGTATAATTCTTGAAGAAGTCAGTTAGTGGAGCCTCTCTCTCAAGTCTGTTTCCCTACACTACGGCCTCCACTGAACGAGTGCATGTGATACAGCTGCCAGCCTGGGAGCCGAGGGAGCGAGAACAACGATGCTTTTGTTGTTTCCACGACGTTCATGAAGGTATCACCCCGACGCTCTTTAAGGCAATGGCGGTCAGTACGTAATACTTCTGCAAAGCTAAAACACCATCTACACGCTATTATGCTTCTGGAACTCGCAATGTTCACTTACACTATACAAGCCTTCCATGATTTCGCCTTTGAAATCCTCACAAACAACACGCCCCAAAAATCGCAAACACGGCAAAACAACGAAGAGCTAATTGCGGGTAGATGAATACCGAGAAATACGCATCTATGTTGGAAATGTGAAATATCCCTAGACCCGAACAGGGTGCACCAGTCACGCACGAATGCAGAATCGGCCAAAAGAATCCTCGACTAAAAGATCATTCATCAATCACGACTCGCAAAATTAACAGAACAAAGACACCACAAACAAGAACTAGATTCGTCCGTTAAATGCAATCCAATGCGCGGCGCTTCATCGTCACTGGTAAACCTATACATCACTGTATAAAATTGCACTGAAGCGGGACAACAGACCACAATACTAATTTCTATTCTCTTTCCCTTCTACTTTCTGAAATCTGATGTCCGAAGTCAAAAATGCCATTCAATGATACATGGATAAAAAAGAATGAAACAGCCATGTCACCAAGATCTCAAAAATTCGCGTTCAACACAGAATTTCACAAGATAAGATTGAGAGAAAAACCCCATTCTTCTTCGTCTTCAATCTTTGAAGCGTTGGAGTACGTCGGATCCATTGCGGATCACTACAGCGCTGCCGCTCATGGATGCTCAAAGGCAATCTAGCCGTCTTCTTTATGCGCTTCTATGCTGCTGCTCCTCCTCTTCCTCCTCCTCGCCACCACTTCCCACACACCTCCACGCTTCCCCTCCCCTGTCCTTCACTCGGACCTCCCTCCTCTTCCTCACTTGCTCTTGCTCTCTCGCCCTCTCGCCCTGTCCCTGTTTTGATTTTCTTTCCGGTGCACTCACTTCTCGCTCCGCTCCGCCTCTCTGTCTGTCGTCTGTCTCTTCTTTCTCCAAAGTCCCCGTCCCCCGCACTCGATTGGCGCTTTCGCTAGGCGTTGACGGACGGTCGGAAACTGATCAACCAGGTCCTCGGATGGTCGTCAGATTACGAGATCTTGAGGATTGTACTTACCAAAACCGCTGAGGGAAGAATCACGAAATCACGTGAACTTCGTATGCAAGCACGGGTGCTGAACGCGGCGGGCCCGGTCTGAACCTGAAATTCAGTTGTCCTTGGGGCCCGGTTCGAAAGGCTTTCTAGTGCTGAGTTCGATGAACTCCTAGAGTCCTAGACCTGTCTGGCCACCGGCGATCACCCGCTGCGGATATCTTCCTCTCCCTCTCTTCAGATCACACGGTCATGACGGATGTAAACTGAAGCTTCTACGACTCTGCCACCAAATACACGCCGAAGCAATGCAAGTGACGCACGCAAAGTTTGCTTACGGTACACACTAACATTTCTGTTTTGTGGGAGACTCAACTCAATTTCCAAGTTGAGTGTTCGTTCTTCAATCTTTATATGCATTTAGGACTTTATTTTTGATACAAAGAAATAGATAATTATACTATACTGATCTCTAGGACATTGATGGTTGGTAAATGAGGTGTAAAATTTTCATTCAACACAATGTATTTGGTGTCAAGAAGTCGAATATGAGGAACATTGTCTTTTATATTGTACTAAAGCTCTCTTTGCTTTGAAACTGATGATGGCCATGGAATTCTTTAGCACTCATGTATCTTTCTTGGAACCTGGATTTATTATCTATTGACCACAATTCATGGAGTTGTTGTCTCACTATTTCTCGTATTGAAACTGTAATTTAGAAAATCTCGTTAGCTTGCTTTTAAAAATATTTCAACCAACAACACATAGATAGAATGTAAAGAAATCTAGTATAAAGCTAGAATGCGCACTAGATAACCGATTAGAATTCCTTTTGAAATACTAAGACAAAACACTCCACAAGAAACTTGAAGAAAGAACGATCCACCTGTCTTTTTAAACTATGGGTATAAAAATATAAAAGAATATTTCTTTTTGTTCGCAGTGTACTTTGAGAATGAAAAAAAGATTCTCTTCAGCTCCAAAAGACCCCGAAGTCTTCATATTAACATTTTCAATCTGTACTAAGATGTTTGTTTTGAGATTAATCATAACTTGTAAAGCTAGTGAAGAATTTTAATTTGATTCTTACTTTGAAATTACCTATATATATAGTTGAGCTTTAATATAATTCCTACTAATTTGATTGAAACAAAGATCTCTTTCTGTTTACCTTCTGACCCGGTTATAAAGTTAACACTCTCAGCCAAAATTAGAAAAATAAAAAATGACGCTTAAATTAATGGGGAATTCTTTTTCCACAGCAATTAACTTCCCTCGTTACAAGCTCTATGAATTACTTTCAACTTTTGATAGTACTTTCCCTGGTATGACAAAATCAGCTCAAGGTATACTCTCATCAACTATGTGTATCACACATAATTTAAACACGTTAATTAATTAACGTCAGGAAATCATTTCCCTAATTTCCATGGAAGGTGTGCTCCAAAAGACACGAAATCGCATGCTTTCGTAGCAACTGAAGGAGGAATTTTTCAGAGGGTTAAAAAGATCATAATCGCTTTCCTCCTACCTTCGAATCCGCTTCAAAGCCTTCGCTTCATACGCAACATCACAAGCGCATGAAGCGAAGCAGCAGTAAAGTGACGGACGTGTAAGGCACGGTTCTCACGTCCGAAACATGCGTCCGTCAAGCAACGTAGTACGGTTGCATTCTAGGTTTAACGGATCAAGAAACAAATAAATCTGTGTCTAAAGTGCCCTTAGTAGGGACAGCACTGAAAAAGACAAATATGACACAAGTACAAAAATTCTCATTCCTAATTGGTTTAAAATGTGCGCTTCGGAGTGTATTTCTTGCTTGCTAAAAGATTGACTTGACTAGAAGATAGACTCTTATGTGCGATATATATCTCGAAACGGTCTTTCTTGGCATTATGAACTTCTAAATTAATTTAATTTAAACTTAAGTGAATATTTTCATTTTTAAAACAGACTGGTATCCTGGTAACAGGTTGGGTTTGGAGAATCATCCGCGTGAACTCTAATATCATTACGAAAAAAAATCAGAGAAAAATATCTTTCTTCCATGAGGAGAGGATAATTTATTTTCTTGAAATTATTCCAGACCAAAAGACGACACCAAGAAAAGAAAAAGGTGAAAAATGAAGAATTAGAGAGGTCTCTTCATAATTCACTTGCCGCTAGACCTCACGAGGGAACATCAAATTTGACAGGGAAACATAACTTTACGGGATATATGTTTTTTCTTCCTTCCTAGCTTCTTTTGAATCTCGGTCCACTGAGATGAAGAATGAATAAATATGCATTCAAAGTTCCGGAGAACTTTTGCTCGTTTATTGTTATCAGGAATATATATATATATTAAATAGAATATATATACTAAATAGAATATATATACTAAATATATATAAATAATTAAAATATTTTATAAAAATTATCTGTTAGTCTATACTTGGAAACACGAGAAGAGTAGGAGATAAACCCATAAGTCTTGATCCGAATACCACACTTCAGAAAATACAAGTCCGGGAATCCATACTCCTTAATACATTAATATACACTGAAGTTAATTTAATATCTAACCCTTCCTGCCGGAAGAGTTAGGTATTAAATTAGACTCCTGTATATTTGCTTCCTCCATCTTCCGATGGAGGAGGTGAAATATGCAGGTGCTCAGAATGGAAGTTCACTTCTTGCCAAGGAGGAGAACTTTTGTTTGAAATTTTACTTAAAATATATAATAAAAAATACATTAATAAAATGCGTAGACTTATGGGGAAGACTGTTGTTCGACTGGGTTTGAGAGAACATTTGAGACAGTGACAAAGTTATCTAAATTTACTCAATTATATTTAAATTGTTAAATTTAAATTACTGTAATTAAATTGCTAAATTTAAATTCCATTTGGTTCACTTGATTACACATTTTCATTTCAGTTATTAAAAAAAATTGGCTCCTGTGTGGGTGGTACTTCCGTTTCTTTGCTTAGGTTAGATGGACCAAAAAGACCTTGTGTTTACCCTTCGATTTTTATGGCTGTTTGGAAAAAAAACAATTCTCTCATACTCAATCTCTTTCTGGTATTAAGAACTGTATCTCCCACGAGTAGAAATATTCTTTATTTTTTAGTTTTAATTTATAATCTAATATTTTTTAAAAAAAATTAAAATTAAAATTAAAAATAATATATATTCTTTTTCTTCCAAACTTGGAAAAGGATGAATATGCAAGTGCTTCCTTCTCTGAAACGATGACAGAGTGTAGTAAGCTTGATATTTTCCTAACTCTTTTTTCAGAAAGAATAATAATAAATTAATAATAAATTAATGTGTTTATTAAATTAATTCTTTTAGTTAACATTTCTAGTCTCCGAAGCACGCCGGTCAGTACTCCACCTAGGGTTTATGTTTAGATCGTTCAAGTGCTCAGGAGGATTTTTTACGACACTCAGCAACTTTTTCGATAGGTAAGAAAATAAAGTAAAATTTTTATTTTGATCAGAAAATGTATCACATTTTCACTACATGGCACATTTTACTCCCGGGAAAGTTTTCGAAAGATTACATTGAATTTCGGAAATCCAGAAAAAGAATCGAAAGATTTAACACTAAACGTAAGATCTTCTCGTGCTTCGATCGTCCTGCAGCTGTAGCTCCAGTTGTCGTTTAACACGTATTATAAATAAGTTTTGGTATACTATTTCCATCCGATAACAAAAGATAAATAAAAGTTCCCCAAAGGTTGTTGAGCAGGCTTATTCTTCGCGGATTTCATGCAGCCCAGAAGAGAGGTAAATTTCGCCCGAAAAGGTTCTTTCGTGATGAAGTTATGATGAGTACGCCTCATGCCTACCGTAGTGTTCAGAATGCAGTACAGTACCTGTGCCCCATAAATAAACTGCAGTCGTCTGTTTCCATGTGAACGGAGAGACGTACTACTGGTGATAGCCCATCACAGCCTGTACCAACTGGAGCCTCCTGTAGTTCACTCGTTCGTTGCCCTAGGAGGAGTCATATTCGATCCGTGCGCCGAGAATTCCCGGTAACCGGTACTCTCAGTTCCCACAGCACTCCCTGAATCATTCTTGGTGAACGATGACTTCTCTGTCAGGGATATGGATATTTTGGTGGGTCCTTGTCGATGGGTTCATCAACGGCTGAGGTCATTTGCATCAATCAATATCAGCTTTTACCTTGGAGTTCCCAACTTTCGTCTTCTCCGGACTTCTGGTCCATTTAGGATATATTAAAATAAAGGTATATTCTTATTGAGTTACTCATTCACAAAGTAAATATATATTAAATATTTCTGCGATGATTTTTGGTCTTCTCCATTTACGGTCAAAGATCTCACGAAAGTGTACCATATCAGAACCTTCTGTTGGTGCTAAACTTTAAAATATGACACATTAATGCATAGTGTATTGAAGTTTGTGCGTAATCTTCCGACTTATTCTAATAGTTTTTAGCTACTCCCTAGATTCATATGATTGAATTGAATACAGAGCTTGCACCAATACTGTTGTTGAAGTTTACATTAAATTAGAGGACTAATAATCTTAGTCCTCTAATTTCGTGTATCCTTGATCTTTAGACTTTACACCATATATGAAAAAGATAGTTTCAACCATGCTGTTTGTACGGACGATCTAATGTTACCAACAACTTAACCTTTCTAGTTAACTTCACCCACCTTATAAATTATCAGGATATTAAGTTATTGGTGATAATTAAGTCGTACGTGCACATGTCATGGTTCTAACTATCTTCTTCATATATGGTGTGAAGTTTTAAAGAACAAGGATACACGAATTAGAGGACTCATATTATTATACATTTATCCTCGGCCTATGATATAGCATAACAACCGCTTTAAGAATAACTGCTGTGTGTTCTCTGCCTTAGACGAATAATATTCATTTATTTATATCTTGTTATGCAATTGTAAAATTTATATTACTTTTTATAATAATTTATTCGGAATTATATGGCCCATTTCGTTACTCTTTGTTAAATCACTAAGTTCCAGTAGTTGGGCTTAGGGTCTCCACCCTCCGGATGGAGACCCTAAGTCTCTCATTTCGCATTGGCTCATAAAGCGATCTCGAAAGACCGGAGTTCTATGTCGTATTCATGAAAGTGTATTCCGGTGTAATCTCATATCGTGTACGACGGAATTATATATCAAAATGTACAACTTGTCACGTCAGTTTGGCACCTCGGCTAGGTTGACCGAGTGCGAAGTGGTGAATCTCGATAAGACCGTTAGGGCGAGTTGATGAGAGAGCCCACTAGGGATATACTTCACAGGTAGGACTTGGAGGCCTTAGTTCTTCGAGTTGAGCCTTCAAGCTCCTTGTTATGGTGGATTAGTCTTGGTGAGTGCAATCTGGATTCTCTGCGAGCACAGAGTGGATTTGGCTCGACTTTAGTGATTGTTTAGTGCCTGTTGGCATGATGGAGTGAGTACATATCATTTATCGTATAGGTGCCTATATCGTATAGCTTGCGTCCGACTCCCAAGTATCTCTGTCATCATGCTAGAGGTAGAAGACGAAATCGTTGACTGCTATCTTGCAGCCTCTGGAGCAGTTTCTTTCTGCTCACCACCAACAACCTCCACCGCTACTGTGCGAAAAATTTATGCAGTTCTAGCTGCAAGCTCCACACTCTCTCCTACGACATCCCATGATGTCCAAGGATGACGAACTCCACGTCCCTCGTCTCCAATTTTTGCCTCCACCGACCCGGTAGGTAAAGAGCTCAAGAATGTCCGAGCAGTAACATCCATCGACGCTGCTCAGCCAATCCAAGGCTAACAATCCATGTCAAACAGTTCAAGTCCATTGCTTGATCCAACACCTGATGACATGAAGCCTCTAACATCGAAGCTACTGCCGTCGTATCCGTAGAGAAACCCATCGTTCGCTCTCGCTCATTGGCATTGAGCTCTACCAACTGTTGTAACTGAGCATCCCAAAGAAGCCCAGGTCCTCCATCTTTGTAAGCATGTGATGTTGGAAAGCTCACCAACGTGGGCAACGCTGTCATGGACCGTCCCACTAGGTTCACCACTGCCATGGATGACATATCGACGACTCTCACTACTTGAGATTGTCTCTTTGCATCTAAAATGCCATCAACTGTGAGGTGCGTTGGTCGTCTCACTGCATCGTGTGCGTGCTTGAGCACCTCCCTCGGTAACAAGTTCGTCCATCATAATCGTGGATGATGTGCATGAGATTCCACTCTCGCTGCATCTAACAACACTGCCGGTCCGACCCAAGACCGCACCTGGTGCACACTCGTCATCATTTGTGCACCAGGTGGCTCCAACTCCACTGATGCACCTCGTGGCTCAGAGGCACGTACTGCACCTCGAGTCACCGTCGCAGATGTCTCAATCTGCGCCACACCTGCCATGAAGTCGAAGTCTCCTCCGTCTCTTCCATAAGACGTGGAAGCTTCTGTTCCATCCAGATCTCCGTTGAGCCATAGTCATACTAGCTATCCTCTGCTCCAACTGCTCAATCCGAGCAGCCATACCTGCTTCCGATGTTTGAGCAAACGATGGCTCGACTGGTCCTCTCTCAAGTGCTGGACCTCTACCTCCAGCTCGACCACCACGGCCTCCTTGAGCTCCTCCGCCTCGTCCACGATCAGCCTTCCCTTGCCGTAGCTCGGGGTGGAGATCAAAACACGGTCACTACTGTGACTTGGTCGCCTGCAATGCTCACACTGCCTAGGCACCGCTTGAGACGTCCGAGAAGTCTCATAACTATCTCTCCTCTGTGGATAGTCCTTCTGCTGATGAGGACCATCACACGTCCAGCAAGGACCCGCTTGCTGCTGACTAGAGAAGGACGGCATGGGCTTCTACCCACCATATCCTCCAACACCTTCCTGAGATCGTGACTGCTCCGCACGATCCTTATAACCACCACCACCACGCTGTTGCGTAGCCTGTGATCCTCAAGAAGAGGTGGTTGCTCCATGTGGTGTCTCCTTGCTGAACCCAGCAACCACCACACTCTCCTCCACCATGTTGAGCTCAATCCGCTGAGCCAGACCAAAGACAAGCGCCAACATCGGAGCAGTATCTCTAAGGAGAGTGACATCTCTAACTCTCCTACGCAACTCTCTGTCTAGTATCCCATACCAGAACTGGACTGCCTGTGCTTCTGTCACCCCTTGGGTAACGATGATCAATCGCCTCATGCGAGTAAACGCCTCGCGTAAGCTCTCTCCAGTCTTGCGCTGGAACTCTTGCAGACTCCTCAACTTGCCGGTCCGCACACCCTGATAGTTCTTCCTCAAACAGTGGAAGAATTGAACCACAGGGTTAAACCCTGGTGGTAGCCCGCTCACACTACCACCTGCTCCACTACTTGTGGACGCACCGCTGGTAGTAGATACTCCGTCACCTGTGGATGTATCACTGCTACTGGCACTCGAACTCGTAGGTGCTACGTCTCCCGAAACTACGCCAGTAGTGATAAAAACGTAGTTGGGAGATCAATGTTGTCTCCACAACTCGATCTCAACACTGTAATCTCGCTTGAACTCATGATAATCGTCCATCGGCGGTCCCTCCAAGTGTTGAAACAAACCCTTCCACGTTGTCGCGTCATTTGACGGCTATATGCTTGACTTCTACTCCGACGCTTAGGTTTGGTAGTTCTAGAAGTTAGCTCATATTACTTCTAGTCCTTTATGTATATGTTTGACACCTTTGCATACGGTGTTAACACTATTTTGAGTCCTAGTAGGCTGATAGTATGTTAGTTATCTTGTTCAAGCATTTGTGCGCTTGTGCAAGTGACTTCTTATTTGTCTATGAGGTTCAATGTACATAACTTAGGGTTTCCATGCTGATAGGGGTTTGAGCTCATCCGTTGTACTTACTTGTCGCCCATGCACGCTTTCTAGCTAATTTAAGTTATTTTTCGGGGCTATGTGTCGTTTTAGGTAGTTTAATTTTTACGCTGGCACTCTAGGGGGCTTGACGTGGTAACCTATGAGTGTAGATAAGTTACCAGGTAGTTTAAGGCACAAAAGGACAGTCAAGTGGAGCTATGAACTCCCATTGGTCCATTTTTGTCTTTTGTAAAACTCTAAGTTTAGAAACAGAGCTCTAGAGGAGAGTTCGAGCAATTGGTGAGGGATCTTCGAAATCTGGGAACACAGGAAGAGAGAGCTCGTCGTGCCAAGCACTGTCAGTGAAATTTTTGCTCGATTTGGATCAATAAACAAGGAGTTATGCCCAATTGAAGTTCGGATTGTGCCAAAACTGCATCACTTTTGTTGATTTTGGGGTTTTCGGTGCCAATTGCAGCAGAATTGATGAAATCACTTCAAAACTTCGTGGTTGCGTTCACTGTCAGGAGGGCTACGACTGTCCAAAAAGTTTTGAATCATTTGAGTAACTGAGTAATTCAGGGCGGCCGCTGAAGCAGAGGGGGTATGAAAAGCTCTTAATCTAGAGCAGCGACTTCAGAGGAGGAGATCTGGAGTTCTGTGTACATTCAGGATTCCCAACTTCACAGGGATGTTCAGCATCCTGTAGACTTCAAATACAGTGAGAAGATTTGAAATTCATCGAGCCAATTCTCTGTTCTATGTCTGAATAGCTGTCTAGGTACCAGAAATTGCCATAATTCTCTTATTCAGAACTTTTCTGTCAGCATCTCGGTGCTAGAATTGAATCTCAGGCTGAAACTTCGTGTGTGTGTTCAGTAGTACCTCATTTACATGTAGGGGAAGTTTAGAAGTCTAAACCTTCATAGTTTTCCTCTCTTTGAGTGTCAAAGTTCACCGCTTAAGCCTATTACTACCAGTGAGACCTAAATTTCACTTTTGAGCATATCAGAGGATCCTACACTCCTGTGTGAGTGTTTATAGCTCTTGTTGTGACCTGAAAGCCAACCTCTTGAGTAAACAACCACAGCGAGAAGCCCGGCGCTTTCCTAGGTAGACGGATCACACTCCGACAACGTCATGAAAGGTGTAAACAGCTGTGGGTTCCGCATCTGCTGCAGATCGCACCAACTGTCAAAATCCTGGATGAAGTCATCTAGCTCAATGGTACCAACTGTAGCCGAGTAACATCGAGGTCCCTTCGTAGTCCCATAGATCTCGTCCATGTCCCACAACAACGGTGTGGTGACACTAGACTCGCCACCAGAAAATGCACTGTCTGCGTCTGACTCGTCCTCTGGAACAACCGACGGCAATGGTGTAGGTAGTCGATACCTCATCCCACTCCGCGTATACCCATTGTCCGAGAAGTCTCCATCAGAACCTCCCGAGAACTCCGTGATGAGAGAATCTCGGTAACACACTCTCCAACTAGAATGTCGAAATCTCCGTCACCACCGTAACCACCACTTGCCTAACCTCACTCCTACTGAGCTCACCTATCTCTTACTAGGACGGTCAAGGTAAGACACAATCTTGACTTCTGGTTCCGGTGAACAAATAGTCATCGAGGTTCTCCTCTTTTCAGACGAGGCATAGGAAAAACCTACCAACAATAATTAGTAAAATTCTGAGAGATGCTTATTTTTAGAATTTTTGGATCTCTTTTTCAGTTTAAAATTGGAACAACTATTATTCAGAAATTACCTAGGCAAGTCTTCAAATTTATTATGACACAGAATTGGCAACCTGTCTGTCATCACCACAGGCAGCTTCTCACGGTCTGTTGGTCGTCACTCCAACCACACTGTGAGAGAAACAAAGATAGTCTGACTGGTCCGCAACTCCAGCCTCACTATCGACAACACACTGGAGTGAACTCACTTCAGAAATCAAACGTCAATACAAGCAAACGCGGCGCACAAATAGGAAGCAGAATATGGAGGGGTTCCAACCACAAGAAGTCCAAACGATAACTCTCCACACTCAAACATTCACATAAAGAGAAATCCAGCCCCACCTGGACTGACGTCTCCTCTTCGATGATCACATGCACAATATATGATCACCAACCGTCGTACCTGATACTTAAGGTCACTAACTAGATGTACACACCACTAGTAGTTCCAAAAGTATCTATGTGGTAGCTCTACTAGCTCACCCAAGACAACTGTCACCAACTGCCTCCATATGCGTCTCTACGGTATACACAAACACTACCACAACTATAGCTTCCTCCTAATATTGTGGGGTCGCCCTACCACTCCTCTAGGAACGTGCGAGAAGATCTCCTACTACCTTAAACAAGTCCAGAAGTACGTGCACGCATCCCTAGAAGACACCAAGAGCTATTGGTCTAGTGGTAAAGCCAAAGCTAAGACTACAGAGTTAAGTGTCCAAGTCCAGAAATAGTGTTGAGATGGGTGACTAGCTGGTTTTGCACTTCTCACACAACTGAAACTTGCATACCTCTCTCACGCACGCCAGCAAGCTGGCTTGCGACGGACACTGGCTCGAGCTCGGACTCTGCTCCGTCTTCGCACTCCGCTCTCACGCCTCTGCACTCACATACCTCTGCTCCTCGAAGCCTCTAAACAAGCCAAACACCACAAGAAGGACGTGTATGAAGAGGACATATCCAAAATAGCAACTCGGAGGTCAAAAATTACACTCCAAAAGGTCGAAATCTGCCAAATTGGCACTCGCATGCATGTTTACGTTAGATTTCGGACCACCTGTGACCTTCTTCGGCTTGTAACTTCTTCGATCCTTCACCAAATCAAATGATTTTTGGTGCGTTATGCCAACGAGCACTAAACAATCACTAAAGTCGAGCCAAATCCACTCTGTGCTCGCAGAGAATCCAGATTGCACTCACCAAGACTATCCACCATAGCCAAGAGCTTGAAGACTCAACTCGAAGAACTAAGGCCTCCAAGCCCTACCTGCAGAGTATACTCCTAGTGAGCTCTCTCACCAACTCGCCGTAACGGTGCTAACGGCCTTACCGAGATTCGCCATTTCGCACTCGGTCAACCTAACCGAGGTGGAGGTTCCTCGAAGCCTCCGTTGATTCGCAAGTTTCATCCTAGAGATTATATCTATCTACAGCAGACCGCACCGACGACGTTGGATGTGAACGCATGACGCACTATTTTATGAGTGCGTGAGGTGTTACCTTCTGGAGTACTCATGTTAAAGGGCCGTCATGGTGTTGTTTGGAAGGACCATGTGCGTAATTGCGCGCCATGTCATCTTCCCAACATCTATGGTACCGTTGACCCAAGCTTAGCAGTTGTACGCGCGAGCTTGAGTTGTATGTTGTGTGGGTCTGCTGGTGGAGCAGCCCGTATGTTGGTGTGTGATGGTTGTTCGAGAGGTTGGCACATGTCATGTTTGACACCGCCTCTCAGTGTCGTTCCTACTGGATGGTGGGTTTGTCCTCGATGTATATAGCAGGGATAGCCGATTAGATCTTTGCGTGGTATGGATTGCAGACAGGCGACTAACGATGGGACGATGTAGCATCGGATCTCCTGATCCTTGCACTCATGAAGGTGTATATCACGTAGTTGGGATATGGAGCTATCTGGAGTTAGAGGGACGTAACCGTCCGTTAGGGAGACGATTGTGGTACACTTTTGTATGTGTATGACATCGTCCATGTGTTATGTGTATGTGTGGTGTATCTCTGACAGCGATGTATGTTGTGTAGCAATGTGTATGCGCACGACAAACTCTGTATATACTTTTGATTGTGAGTATTTCCGACCAAAATGATGGAGTGTAACTCAAAAATGTTCTAAATTTGTTGTGCTTGTTAGCATTAGAATGAGCATATTCTCGGCATCTGTCTGAAAATTTGAAATTATTTTGGTTATGGACAACTGGAGTCTATCCAACCCGGTCGAGCACAGACCACACTTGCTGATGTGGTGGATAGCCAACATTAATTGTGCTTCTTTGAAGGCTGTTGTTGTACGGTGTGTGATTGTAACGTGATGTCTTGTATGTGATTGACTCTTCTCAATTCGAGCATCTTAGTGACAGTATGAACGTCATTGATGAAGTGTTTGCAAGATCCACATTCTGTTCCACAAACTTCCAATTTGATCATATTGTTAGGAAGGTGTTCATCATTTTCGTTTTTACGCAATTTGTATGCAATAGTGCGCCTCAAGTTATGTATCATGTGATTTTATGTCTTGCGTGGAGTCCGTTTGCAGCGCACCACGATAAAGGCAGTGTAGAAAATGAGAGGACTACCACGGTCGCTGTAGCCGCTGCTACCGATGAACATGTTTGAGTTGTGACATCTAAGTCGATCAGTTATTACTTATATCGATGAACCTTTACTCTAGAACACCCAAGATCATTTCTGACTTCTTGTTAAGTTTATACTTTTCCAAACATCAATTGTGTTGTAGTCTCTGTAATGTCATCTGAAATATCCCTCAGATCAAATCAACTATCATAAGCAGAGGAAGCCAGATAGACCTCATAGTATCAAGCTACATGAGGATAAAATGGATCGATTCTATGAGCTATAGTATTGTTACAATCGATGATTGTTGCAACTGTCTGATTTATTATGAATGTTGTTGTCTATAGTTACCGGATTAGTGTATATGCTGCATTGTCTGGAGAACTATCCCATACCAACTCGTTAGGTTCCGTGTTCTATCTAGACGACACTCTATGATTTCTAAGCAGGACGAGGTCGAACAATTGGATGGATTGCTGCAGCACCGGAACTATAGGAGATCGAGAAGCTAGAGCTCCAAGAAGCTCTCATCCAAAAGAATGATAACCTACGTGTTTTGTCATCATGAACAAATTTTATGAATCATTGCAAGACGTGAAGCTCCAGGCTAGAGACTATGATATAGACAGCGCTCGGTCTATGAACCAACTCGTTCTCTTTACTATTCAAGAGCTAAAAGAGTGACTCCGAGCTAGAAACTTACCGGTTTCATGTAACAAGATTGATCTCTATGTATGGTTTGCTGGACAGTTACAGTTGGCTGAGCAAGATGTTGTGCTCCAAAGGGCACATCCTTACAAGTACCCTGAGCTAGCCGTTGAGGATATGACGTATAAAGTAAAATCATGGATATACACAACAGCTCATGCTGTTGCTAAGAGATGAGATTTAGAAGATAACTTGCTTTCGTGTAAGTTACAGTACTATGTATTCATGTTTGAATGATATACTTCTGTTGGTTATGATGATAGGACGGACGAACGCCCGCAGATCCTTACAGCGGATACTATCAATGTGGCTGCTCATTGAGCGAGTGATCATTGATTGTGTCATTTGTTATCGGATGATCGTAAGTGCTGTCAAGATGAATGGGATCATGAGCAACGTTGTTACTAGTGCCCATAGATGTGTTTTATAAAGTAAACTCGATTTGTTTTTTGAAGATCTCAAACATTCATCATCGAACACCTTGTAAATAATAATCAAGTTTGGTCTATTCTTTGCAGGCTCGCCTACTCATCGTGTTGTATAATCGTCTTGTGTGGCCTCGGAGGGCACGAGATCCATAAGACGAGAGTGTCCGAAGTCTTAGCCAAATAGCTGAGAAAGAACGCAAGAGTGTCCGAAGGACCCTAGGGCAGTATATAACTGTGGTGAAGATGAGGTTTATATCCACGCAACGGAGAATTCCATCAGTGAGACTTACCATAGCGTCATAAACAAGTTCACCTCCAGACGTATCTATTGGATTCATATTCATTACGCAAGACTGACGGCTAGTGCTATTGATTAGAATGAAAACATCGAGAGAGCCGTGAAGAAAGTGCATATTCAAAGAGCATGTGCACGGCTGTAAGAAAATGAATTTCAAGTGTGAGATTGCTGGAGGAGCAAATGTCTCTTTGGATATGATCTCCTCCCATCGGTTCCTTACCATGTCGTAATGCACTCCGTCACTTGGTAGCTTCTGAGCAGCTGGGACAATCATGATGTATGCTTTGTTTTCAATTTCGATTTAGATCCTTGGAAGTGCACTTTCAAATCAGCGAAATAAAAAACAAACATCTTCGCGTGAGAAAGCGAGTACTTCCGACAATCATCTTCTGAATGCGATCTGAAACTAACACCACACTAGGTGCATACCATGAGTCTCAGAACTCGAGTGCTTGCATACACCTCAATAATATAGTAACACCTCTATATCGACAATACATAGAGAATCCATTTCACAACATTTTTATTGACATGTTTTCTTTGACTTTGAACGATCATAATTTCACACTGAGAACTCCAAATTTGTCAATCATTCCTCCAGATTGTAGCTCAACTCGAGAGCTTTCCACGAGATCTCACACTCTGGGAATGATCCTCGAGAAAGCTCCGGAACTCCAAAACCGTCCATGGAACTTGATTGAATTCGATTGATCAAAAATAGACTAATGAGAGAGAAGATTGGAGATCACTTTATTTCTTACTTGGCACTATGGATCGGGTTGTAACTCTAAAACACTCTCACACGCTCAAAGGCTTGAATCAAAATACTTTGGATCTCAAAATTAACATAAGATAATCACCCTCGTTGAGCGATAGAAATAATAACGACATGAACATACACGAAAATATGAAGTCAAAATAATGACCTTGAATTGATATACGATGAAAGATACTACAAAAAGAAATAAAGAAGCCATCACTTGATTACAATATTCCTCACCAAAGTTCTTCGCTATTCACGTTGTCGTGATGTGAATCATTTGACATAGTAAATGATTCACTGATCACTGTTGTTGCGTTACTTGGCACATGTTACTTCTACTCCGACACTTGAAGTTTAGTAGCCTTAGAAGTTAGCTCTGTACTGTTCTTAGTCTTTTATGCTTATGGTTGACACCTTTTGTAGATGGTGTTAACTCTATCATATATTTTGAGTCCTAGTAGGTTGGGAGTATGCTATTTATCTTAATCAAGCATTCGTGCGCTTGTGCAAGTGAATTCATACTTATCTATGATATTCAATGCACATGACTTAGATTTACCACGTAGATAGGATTTAAGCTCGTGGGTTGTACTTACGTGTTGCCCATGCACGCTTTTAGTTGATTTAAGTTTACTTTCAGGGCTGTGTGTCGTTTTAGGTAGGGTTTAGGGCACGCTGGCACTTTAGGGGACTTGACGTGGTAGCCTTTGAGTGGATTTAAGTTACTACATGGTTTAAGGCACAAAAGGACAACCAAATGGAGCTATGAACTCTCATTGGTTCACTTTTGTCTTTTGTGTAACTCTAAACTTAGAAACAGGGGTCTAGAGAGGATTTCGGGCAATTGGTGAGGGGACGGAGAGCATCTGAGAGGACAAGGAGATAGAGCTCGTTGAGCCAAGCACTGTCAGTGAAATTCTTGATCGATTTGGATCAATAAACAAGGAGTTATGTCCAATTGAAGTTCGGATTGTGCCAAAACTGCTGCACTTTTGTTGATTTTGAGGTTTTCAGTGTAAATTCCAGCAGAATTGAGGAAATTGCTTCAAACCTTCGAGGTTGCGTTCACTGTCAGCTGAGCTATGAACGTTCCAAAAATTTTCATATCATTTGAGTGACTGAGTAATTCAGGGCGGCCGCTGAAGCTGAGGGAGTCTGAAAAGCTCTCAATCTGAAGTAGCAACTTCAGAGAGCGAGATCTGGAGTTCTGTGTACAATCAGGAGTCCCAACTTCACAGGAACGTTCAGCATCCTGTAGACTCAATATCCTGTAAGAATCTTTGAAAGTGATCGAGCAAATCTTCTGTTATAGGTTGAGATAGCTGGCTGAGTACCAGAAATTGCTGAATATCTTCGATCAGAACTTTCCTATCCATATCTCAGTGTCAGAATTTGATCTCAAGCTAAAACTTCGTGTGTGTGCTCAGTGGGACCTCTTTTACATGTAGGAGAAATTTAGGAGTCTGAACCATCATAGTTTTTCTCTCCTTGAATGTTAAGGTTCACCGTCTGATCTTATTACTGTCAGTTAGACCCGAACTTTGCCTTCTGAGTGAATTAGAGGTTCATACAGACCTGTATGAATGTTCATAGTGCTCTGTTGTAACATGAGAAACCTATCCCTTGAGTAATCCATCAGAACCAGAAGCCCAACGCTTCCCTGAGTAGACTAAACACAGCCTTCAAGATCATATCACAGCCAGAAGGTTCCGCCCTTCCCAGGAAGACTCTCAACACGACAACGCACGATAAGTGAACTTTGCTTGCAGTGACCTCAGATATCAACCTAAACGTTGAAAGAAACGTTGGCTAGATTTCAAATCCTGTCACTCGTCAAAATAATATGTACACAGTCAAGTCTTAATTCTCTCTTTACGTGATGATCGAAAGGATCACCTGAATAGGCAAGTCCATCACTCTCCTCATGAACTCTTCTCCAAAGTAGGTAGGAAATCACGGCGGATGCAGTGAAGCTTGATATGAAATGAATTAGAGAATGGAAGATCCGGAACTCTGATCAATCTTCCATCCATGAGTACAACTCTGACAGCTCCTCACGCTCCATGTAGAACACTAAGAAACACTCGTAAAAAACCAAGCAAGAAAGAATGCCCTTATAAACTCTTGACGCACCATCTTATAGCTAAATTCAGCAAGAAGAGCCACTCACACTATTGTGCACAGATCATTGAGCTGACATGTCTCGTTAACATGCGATATCATATCTCATGAAATCATGAACGTCAAATCTAATACGCTGTCTGGTGAGATACATGATATGATTTACGGAACATAGAAAAATAACACAATACAAGTTCTATGCTAATTTCACGTGTGAGTAGTGTCACAACACGACACTGGTCCTCCATCCCTAGATGTGCAAGACATAAGTACACATCCAACATAGACTCCCATCCGAGAGATCAACATGTTGAGATAAGAAACAGAAGCCAGGAGGATTTGATTTGGAGACCTTGTCTTCCTAGGTAGGCGTCTCCTCAACTGAGGTGGCTTTTGCTTCTGTTCAAAAAGGTAAATAAATATGTACATTATGTCAACAGAATTTGCTTCTATCTCCTTTGTTAGTTTTTTATGCATTATTTGTACTATAGATCTCTGTTTTTAGTAACTAAAGAGCCAAACTTTACTACTCGAGAACACCTACACGTGTAGGTGTTCTGATAATGAATCTGAGTTGTCAGCAAAAAAGGACCTTTTTTAAACTAAAAATGACTTAAACATCTATGTATAAACAAAAACACATGTCTACTCTATTCAAGAAGAACTTCCACTTGATACTTTCATAACTTCTCAATAGTTCTTTGAATATAAACTAGGAGGTAGCTTGTATATCTTAGCCTTAGCCTTAGCACCTGCTCCATGACATCTTCCTTTACAACTACGTATACTGTGAAAGAAAAAACCTTATGTTATCATCTTTCTCCACACAGACTATCCTTAAACACGTCATCACGGCCGTCATCTTGCCCTTCGCTTGACTTTTCCAAAATGTCATTCAGTAAACCTTTCATTCTAAACCCTAAACAGAATTTGTTTCACAAGAAAAAGTCTAAAATACTTTTGGTAGTTCACAAGATCAGACGGATGTTTTTTCCCCCAAAAAAACGGAAAAAAAATTGTGAATCAAGTGGGTGTGATCTAGCCCCAAGCTTTCTCTCTTGTTCGAGCAAGCTTCTTAAACTCCCACCCCTCGTACAAAAGATATGTACCGGGGCGTGGACCGAGATCTTTTCTTTTTCTTTTCTGGCATTCAACATTTGATTAATCTGGGTTATTCAGATTGAACTCTGTCAGTTCACCTTGATGTAATTTCTAAATTATTTTCTGAACGCTTCGTATCAGTGGATTCACCTAACTTAGTGCTACATCTGAGAAAAATCAATTGGCATATGTTCATTGTAGGACTGAATATACGTGTTGAAAATATCAAAGTTCTGAAAAGAGACTCTTGGAAAGAATTTGAAACTCAAAATTCAAAAGAATTTCTGAGAGTATTATATATTAATGGTAATTGTCCTTCTTGAAAGGTGTGGACTGCACGTTCGAAGATTTTTGTTTGCTGAAGAAGTTCATCACTCTTCTTGTTGAACTATTTATTTGGATTGGAGCTTGCATCCACACTACCTCCCGAGCAAAGAAGTAGAAGAAGACAGAATTGGACTAATAAGGGAGTCCTACTTCGGACGATAAAAATAACTTGCAAATGAAGGAATAATTGCGGTGCGCATTATTGCATGTGACATGGCCAGTTGGATATAGTAACTTGCAAATATAACAAGCTTTGCTAAACTTGAAAACGTGCCCTAGAATTAAAGATACACCTATTAAAGGAAAGAAATGAGCCGTTTCAGCTTAAAAATCAAAAGATAATTTGTTAATAAATACATATTTTTATATGGTAAATTTAATTTATGACCAAATTCTTCCTCAAATAAGATTTTGATAATAAATTAAAGTCTCTGCATCTTCACCTGTATATGAAAAACGCAAGGAAAATATGATGGACAGCGAGGGAAGACTGTCCCAAAATGCCACCTCGTCCTTTATCGGTCAATTTCAAAAACTATAGCTTGCATTCATATTCACCATCCCGTATTCTCCAACTTCCTTGCATATTCATCTCTTCTAAGTTCAGAAAAGAAGAATATACAAAGAACTTTAATTTATATCCTAATTTTTTTTTTTAAAAGAGTTAAGCTATAAATCAAAGCATGTAAACTTGAAAATACTTTACTCGTGAGAGTGATAGTTTTTTATACCAAAGAAATGTTCTGTTCTCGTGACTCACTTATGGGTTTAACTGAAGATATCAATGTAATGAAGGTGCCAAGATGAGATTTAAATTTAGTAGTGTAAATTAAATGAAGCTATATTAGAAGTCTTAGACAAGTAATAAACCCTGTCTATCAATATTATCTCCTTGATGTGTGCTTTATTCTCACCAAATTATAGTGAAGTGAACTCTGACAGAATTCACAATTTATCTTTTTCCCGTGACTATGTGGTTTACACTTTCTCTGTACACTGCATTTTTCATTCACTTATTTTAACGCTTATTTTTTCATTCACTCATTCACTTTATTTTAACGCTGCTGTAAGCAAATCACCCATAATTATTTTCTGCCTGTTTAAACGTGTATCTTTTTCTTCCATTGTCCTGTTTGTGCACTTTGGATGCATATTATTTGCCTTGCATTTCGTTCTAACCAACTTGTCTTGTGTGAGTTAAACCTTTGTGTCGTCGAAAGTAGAGAGGGGTTTTGGTTCTTCTCCTTCTTTGCAATATAAAATGTTGTCTAGTTTCAACTCGTTTCACCTCTTCCATCCTGGAGATAATGGGAGAGGTAATATACACGAGGTTTAATATTTGATCAAACTTTTCTGTTCGGAAGGATTTGGTTAGATATTAAGTCTTTGTTTTAATTTTATTTTGATTTGTGGTGGGTACATTATGCTTTTATGTTCACAGAGCCTTGCTTGCAAAATTTTGTTCGCCTTTTCTCTGAACATGCAAAGTAGATCTCTTGATTTCCTTCCTCAGCTGATAATTCGCATGTTGTTGCTAATCACTATCCTTATTTATTTAATATGTAGAAATAATGTAGTTCTTGCAAACATTTTTCTTGAATTTTGATCTCATGAAAAAATCTTACTTTTCGCATCTGGTCGAAAGTTCATCTTGGATACATATCGCAAATTGGTATAATGCAGTTTCATGTGAGTGCATATTCACGTCTTCCATCTTTCAGATAGAGGAGGTATTATACATACACATTATGAGCTAACTCTTTCTGGAAAAGAATTAGCTCTTAAATTTTAAAAAATATTATTTTTATTCATCCGGAACACTTCTTTTATAGTAGAAGGGGTTAAATTTCAACTCACAACGCTTATAAGGTTTTTTCTCTCACATTCCATGTGTTAAATTCAACTGAGAAATATTTAATAGTTTTCAAATTTAGTAAATTAAATTTAGATTTAGGTTTATCTTACCACTGATGCAGTGACAAAATAAATCCAAATCTTTTTGCAATGGTATAAATTTTGTTTACAGCAGAAAAAAACTTCTACATTTAAAAAAAATAAATTTTTCAAAATGATCACGTATAGCGAATCATTTGAAAGAATTTCAAATCTATATATCTGGATGTCCTTTTGTGTTTCCACATTCATTTTGGATGCATATTCGCGCAGAGGTAATCCACTTCTTGAATTTTCCCCCTTTTCTTATGCTTCTCCTCTACCTTCCCTCTGGACGAGTTAAGGTTACATGCATATTTGGATAATAAGTGGAGGATACATGCATCTCTCACTTATTTGAGGAAACTCTCATAGCACTTGCTTGAAACAAAAATCAAAGATACAAGTTTTCTTGCTGGTTCCCAAAATTATATCCTCGTTTCCACAGAGAATATAATATAAAGTATACATCCATCAGTTCTCTAAACAAAATTAAAATGACTAAGAAGAGTAACATTTCCATCAAGCAAAACTGAATTCAACCGAATAGGTGATCCACCAATGCTCTAAACCCTAACTTCAGCATTATCTTAGAAGAATTTTAGTACCATGCTTTCATTTTCAAGTCATAATTTATTCTCATGAATGAATTAAGTTAGAGGTACTTGTGAAAATCATTTCACCTTGACAAGCATTTGTTGCTATTATTGTAGTGTCAGGACAATTCGCTCAACCTATTATGATGATACCTAACATTAGATTTTAATATTTTCTTTTTTTCAACGTATCTACTTAGTGAGTAGTATTGAATAGTCCACCACAAAAGTAACTTCATCATGAGAAATTCATCGATTTAATCTTTCTAAAAAGATTAAAACTGTAAGTGAAAGAGTGGAATGAACGTTGATTTTCACAAACTATAGAATTATGTATTAAAGAAATCCCTGACATACGATAGTC
Organism: Asterella californica; assembly: GCA_036924285.1. Taxonomy (NCBI): domain Eukaryota; kingdom Viridiplantae; phylum Streptophyta; class Marchantiopsida; order Marchantiales; family Aytoniaceae; genus Asterella; species Asterella californica. The sequence goes on from JAYKYS010000013.1 coordinate 6,092,968, forward strand.
TAGTAACCAAAACCAATACCCATACCAATTGATACACATTCCAACTAACTAACAAAAAGAATCCTTCTATTAAGCTAGGGCCACGAACCAAACTTAACACTGATGCGGAAAGACTTAAATAGCCATAAAAAGATTATTTATCCGTCGATCATGCTACTGTAGTTATTAAACTAAATCATGCTACTGTAGTTATTAAACAGACTGAGTATCAACTGCAGTAAGTGGATCAAGCGAATTTCCTATTTCCGAAAACAATATTATAGACCATTAATGCAGAACTTTTTATATTATGTCAGTTTTCTTAATCTAAATTGCTCGAAATTAGACGCATAGTAAGGTAATAACTACAGTCAAACCTCGTTATAGTCACACTGGTGACCTAATGTTTCGTGAATGTAAAATTATAACCACACTAATGAAAGAGAATTTACAACCGTGAATATATACAAAATATATTAAGATCTAAATTATAAATAACGTATGCCTTGTCTAAACGAGTAAAAACATTTCATGAAAGAAAAACAAAAACAAAATCCGAGCAGGAAAAGGTTCTTGTTGTGATAAGGTAAAAATATTAAAAAAAATTGTTATAATCATATTTCTTCGTATTTTTCCATGTGCTTATATATTGTGTGAAAGTGATTATATGTAGAGAAATTTAAATAACTTCACTCCGTCCCCACGAAAGATGCGACTATAACGCGATTGTGACTATATCAAGTGTGACTATAATGAAGTTTGACTGTAACAAGAAATTTACACTCTACATCATCCCGAGAACAAGAGAAAATTACAGCGGTTTCAGACTCAATCTGGATCGCGATAGCAAGAAATGAACTGACTTTGGGTCGCCCGGAGCCAGAATACGGGTACCGGGGGTTTAAGTTAATGGTATGAGATTCTTCAGGCTGATCATGAGTATAATCACTTGTGTTTTCTTGACTATGTAATCTTCTTTAAACTTATGTGGAGAAAGAACTTCAAGAAATCTGGTGAAGAAGATATCGAAAAACTGTATCTGGAAAGAAAAATTCTACCAGATACTAACGACTTATATTATCAGATATCTTATGTTATCAGATAACAAAAGCACTAAACAGTGAGTGACTTACTTCTGTATCCTCTCGTGCGAACTCTAAATAACAATAAGAAGTGAGAGCTAACTTCTTTCTCTTCTATATTATTCAGTGAGAAATAGCTTCTGACGAATTTCAAGCAACAAACCTATAGTAAAATATGAATACAAATTTCTGAAAGCTTTCAATACCAGCCAGTTTGAAAGAAAAGGAGTTCATAAAGCTCACCCATCAGCTATGAACTATTGAGCGAGTCTATTCACTCGAGCTCCTATGAGTAAACTCCTTCGGTTGCTTTTGATGTTATGTAACGTATCAGAGGTATCCCTTTTATCCACACCATCAAGTATCTCGATTAAACAGTATGATTGGAGACCAGAAATGTCAGTTCTGTTAATCTTTCCACATTCTTCGTTAAAAGTCCAGATGGCTACTATGCAACTTGCAAAATTTCTCCAAACAGCACTGAAAACAAATCGTTTCAACTGAATGGTCCACGCACAGTTACTACTCGCATACTGCATAGAAGCGTCTGGATTTTAAACCAACGTGCTTGATCACGTCAGTCACCAAAACGGATTAGAATCACGATTGCAATCACGTAAATCACTTCAGTCACATTCATTCAGATCGTTATAGTTCGAAACGTTTATGGATTACGAGTGTGATAGTCATTCGGACGATAATGGGAGTGTTTTACAACAGAAAATTTTACTCCTAGAATTGTGGTTTTGAAGAGATTGTGACTTGATCGAGGATGATTACAACGGGGTTTCACTGGACTGTATAGATAGAATATCTCAAGGAATCAAACTTGCAGACAGCCTAGTACTTCACAGTAACCACAACACAACAGAATGCTCTTTCTTCGTCACCATCTTCAACAGTTGAACGTTCTTTTGACGAGTTCAAGAAGCGATAAAAAACAACTCAAATTCGGCAATGTGATTCTTCGTAAATGCTTAACTAATTTACAGTTCCTGGTAAGACTGCGATACGAATTCTTTTACCTTAGAGGCGGGAAGTTGATTTTCAACTATTTATCTTCCTCGGAAGATCCTGAGTTGCTGCAGTCTTCTGGCGCTGGCTCCATGTTCCATCGTCATGGAAGTCTTGCGTGAGTCTCATGTCTTTGACCTGCACTTTCATGACTTGCTGTTCTGCAGGAAACCGCACCGCCACTTCAGTGTTCGGTGTCAGAATCCAATGATTTTCAATATCTTCAACGCTGGTCACATTATCGTTCAGAATCCCTTCCCACCACGCATCCTCACACCAACAATCGACCCACGTTCCTTTAGTCCAGAAGAAGGGTGTAGGATATGGAAGTAGAATAGGCCGAGGTCGTATGAAAAACTTTGCCGTTCTTGCAGCGGACTTCAAAGAAGTCCGCTGTCCATCAAAGAGTGCACTGACACTTAATGTTTCACGCAATTTTGTTGTGGTCCCTTCATGGGCCAACAGTTCATCGTACTCAACAATTCTTTTTCCTGGCAAGATCCCCACTATTACCGCTGCGAACCACGCGCCCCGCAAACCTTTTTCTTTCTGTCTCACCTGCACATCAATACACAGGCCGGCCGATCGTCACTGGATGAAGGAGGCTAGCTACCTTGAGCAATCTCTCAGCTCTATACGGGATGATTCTTCGTCCTGCTTGTATTTGGCCCCTTCTTGTGGAGTCACTGTTACCAGCAAAGGATTCCTGTTACATTCAGTACATGCAGCTAGCTCATGGATATTGAAGGTTCGAGGGGGGAAGATGATTCAGAAGGCTTTAGGCAGGAGCAGGTCCCTCCCTTATTCAGGTCGACTCGGTACGCTTCTTCCTCTTCTTTTAGTTGTCACAACTGTTTCTACTTGTAATTAACGTTCTAAGTTTGTTAAAGCAGTGAATATGAATGTACGAGCTTAGTACCCATGACCAAAACACTGGATGTTAGTAACATAAGCCGTAAAAGTGCTACCTGTCGATCCTCCAACGCGCCGATCTACAGAACGGGACTAATAGTAAAGAGAAAGTCAGAAGCTGCAAGAGAACGTCATTCTCCGTCGAAATAGAGGACCAAAAATAAAGCATCTACAAAGGAAAGTTGTAAAAAAGTTAACCGAAAGTCCAAGATTCTTACCCAGAAGTATCACTAATAAAACCTCGACTTGAGGATATTCTTGGATTTCGCTTGCAAGTCATTAGCATTAAAACGAGGAATGGTATCACCGGAGCCAAAATGTTCCCTTGAAACATCGGCACAAAGAAGAATCTATATCTTCTTCGATACTAAAGCCTTCGATCGATGAATAGGATAGCAAAGAACTGGAACTTATCGGTCGTGGACTTCTGGGCAAGGTTCGAGCGAGCTCCTCATAGATTCTTGTATGATCATATACGTCGAAAATATGTTTAGCTTACAAGTTTAGCCAAGTCGTGAGAGTGACAGAACTATCTAGACCAAAAGTCACACATGAAGCGAGGGGTTTTTGGATAGGTGAAAGTACCTCCACCAAGTCTCCTTCGACAAATCGTTTTGTAATCGTTACTGGACACGCGGCCATGTTGATGGCGCACGGTGAAAGTTACGGACAACAGATGCTGGACCGCGGCTTCCTTCACACTTATCCAAGCGAGTTCCTGAACAAATGAGGGAGGTTTTACATCATCGAGGAGACCAGAATGCAAACGTTGTCGAGACTGTAACCAGAGTCAGCTGAAGTTTCAAAATACATGCCGGGTCTCTTCTTGAAGCACCTGATGGTATAAAACTAAACTAAACTTACTATCTAGATCTTCGAATTCTGTCAAGTTGACGATCAAGTTTGAACTGGTTAACCAACGAAACGAAGTCCTCACACAGTCGACTCGATCGAGTTTCAATTTGGTTGAATTAGCGAAACGACTCAGAACCCAGGAGGCTTCAGAAGTATCTTCTCTCATAGTTCACAATCAAGTTGAAGAATCAAACGGAGGACCCAGAAGTATCTTCCGTAACCGTCGACAATCAAGTTCAACCAAACAAAACGTATTAAGAACCACGTCAGTGAGAGCGTTTGTTCCTACACTGGCTGGTGAAGCTAAGAAGGCCTTGAGCGAATTCCCAGTGAGGCATCTTTCGTAGAAACAAAATTAGGGGGCGGCCGCGCCTTCACGTCACTTGTCTAGCTGTGCACCGCCGTCGACGATGAGATTCAAACATGCATGGTGTGTTCCATAGCTCCTTTACGTTTACCAAGGAAGGTTAGGAAAGGTTAGGGTTAGAAGGCCGATGGTGAGTATGTCACCCATACACCGATCAAAATGATGGCTACCTTTAGAAAGTTGTACAGAGTTGGTATCACAACTGCATGCGATGTTACGGCTGGAGGCCAATAAATCACATCCGGTTGTCGACTGTATGCCCAAAACTACTGCCAGTCGTTGGCTCAATAAACCAGACCGTCCTCTCTGTGGGCCGAACAGTACTACTGCATGTGGTTTGGTGGCAGGTCTGCCTCACAGGAAGGCAATCGCTAAAGTGGATGTGACGTGAATCATTTTCAAAGGAGAAAAGCACTTGAGACACACTTCTTGCAATAGTATCCATACGGTCCATTCGAAGAAACACTAAGGAATTTTCATCATAGTATGGCCAACTGTTTTCTAGATCTAGGTCTTTGTTTCCTACCCGGAGTCCGAACGAGGCTTCTCGGAAGTGTTAGCGGAATGGATTTGGGGTTTTGTACTGCCTATATATAATCTGAAAGTGTCAGGAGGTGGCCCTATAGAATGATCCTAGAAACTAATCTCTTACATATCGGACTCCATTCCTTTTCTGCCTATGAATCATTTCTATGCCTGCCGCTGGGATATACACGAGCTCCTGGGGAATTTTGGCTGCAGGAACTCATCTGCTGTACTCATTGAGTTGTAGTACCTCATAGTTGCTACGGCTGGACCTACATCCTTAGGTTCATCCCCGCAGGTCTTACGTGATACCATCCTCCTGAAACCTCAGTTTTAAGAATCTCGTTCTCCTTAGGTTGCTTCAAAAGCTAGGTATACATTGAAGAGGAATGTGGAAACGAGGTATCATGAACAAATTGAGATGACCTCGAGGTTCTTAGCTTAAGAATTCACTGACAGGTTTAATATGAAGACTGTCAATGGGATCATGATGTTTGTTGAAAAGTTAGAGAGAAGAAGAAATGCGATTAATTTAAAAGTGTTAGTGGTAGCTGTAATATACAGCAAATTTGAAGAGGAGTAGTTAAAACAGAGAGCATGGGGTGTAACTCCACCAAGGACAGTGTAATTCAAGATCATAGAACCTGTGCTCTTTGGAATGCCACAAAAATGCATATGGACAGGTCAATCTTGAGAGAGATGGTGCTGTAGATCAGTCCTGATTGGAAGGAAGTTCACGTGATGTTGTGTGGATGAAAGTGATCACGAGTTTGATAGGTCATGTAGGAGAAACGATACTCAAGAGCTCGGGTTTCATAGCCGAGTTCATCCAGCATGCATATTCACCATCGGAGGCAAAATATGCAAGGAGTTAAATTTAATATCTAACCCTTCCGGTAGGAAGGGTTATGTATTAAATTAAACTAAGTATATATTAGTGTATTAACGAGTGTCCGGTCTTGTACGTTTTGAAGCGCAGCACTCTGGCCAAGCTTTATGGGTTATTTCTTACTCTTCCCGTGTTTCTAGGTATTTCCAAAAATAGAAATTAAATAATAAATATTCTATTCTATTATTTATTTATTTGAATAAATAATATTTTAATATATTTTCTATAATCTGGTGCGTCTGGTACTATTTTCTGTTTGACATGCCCCAAAATGACTCTTTTTTTTTTTTTTGCATGCAAGGAAGTGAACAATCTGTTAATAAATAAGCAGTGCAGTGGACAAAGCTGGCGTTGCAGTCTGGAATAAGACATGCTGACTAAGAGAGAAAAAAATAAATTTTACACGTTTTTTTTTTTCCTCTACCCGGTCAGAAGTACGCTTTGGATGCATATATATTCACTGCGGTATAGATATATCATGTTGGGCTGTAGCTCGCAAGTTCTGTTACAGTAGTATCTACTAGGATTGCCAATGACAACTCTGAAAGGATGATCATGATAGTATTGTTTTCCTGTGCCATTGGATGTAGGGACATTTTGTTACCTAACCTTAGGTCCCACTACGCTTGTGTAGTTTCCACTAACCTCTCTCGGGAGTCAATGGAAACAGCGCGAAACTCTCTAAATGAGACACATCGAACTTCAGTTTAGTAGTGAGAATCCAAAAACACGGAGTAATTTTTATTGATGCACAAATCCTTTTCCAAAAATGAAAGAACTGTAGGATACGGAGAAACGGGCTTACCAACACCAAACTGGTGTTGAATAATACATCTCAAATGGGTTTCGGAGCAAAGGGACAGAAAACGATAAACCGAAATATAGACTTAAAATTATTTTGTTGTACATCATGACTTTGGAGAAAAGGGTTTTTCTCTAAAAAATGCAGAAATAAGTGTGCAGTAAGCAAACATGCGCAATGTTTGCCTACTGCACACATTGCGCTAACATAGCACAGTTGAAATCTAAATTTTAAATTTTAAAGTTAAATCATTAAATTCATTAGATTATTTTAAGCTGAATGTAACTATGCGAGAAATGTGAACCTGTAAGTGCATTAAGTTGAAACATGACTCCTTCAACTAATATCCTTCTCCACAGCCTTGTAAAGTGAATTTTGTTTTCTCTTATCAGAAAATATCTAAATGTTATAAAAATATATTATAATAAGTTATTGAAAATTTTGACTTAATTCATAACTGATATATATTAACTAGTATCGGAGTAGCCAACTCATCAGGATATAACCCATAAGTGTAGTCTGGGCTGATGCGTTACTAAGAGGATAGGTCAAGAGCATTAATTGTCAAATCGCACCGTTTCCAGAGGACATTAATTAATGTTCTAACCCTTCCAGCTGGAAAGGTTAGAACACTAATTAATGTACACCCATGTAAACTTCGAAGTGTACATGGGTGAATATGAGTGAGTTATATATATAATATAAACAGATGTTCTCTCGATGAATAAATTAATAGTATGCAAATACCTCCTCGATCTGATGATGGAGAGGATGAATATACATTCCTAACTAACTCTCTAATTATGTTTGACACTATGCTTCCTGGATTAATCATTAATGAAATGCAGAAGCATGAAAATGACGAAGACAAGAAGATATGGATGAATATCGCAACCGTATTGATCGCAAGTCGTGGTAACGTAAGTATGAAAGATTAGGTCGGGGACAACCGGTCTCCAGTATGATTTTTGATAAACATTGTTTTTTCTACGACTTGCTTAAGATTCTTCTTTTTTTTCTGTGTGCGATCGCAAGCTGCTGTCCTAAGGTCCTTATATGAAACTAAAATAGCAACAAACTTGCTCAAGAAGAGTCTCACATCAATGAATAACTACATACACAAAAATATGCATAGCGTATAGCTCAGATCATTCTGAAGACCAAGTTAGCTATGGAATTAGAATGAGTATGACAATAGTGCATCTCATATGTATATAAAGATTTAGAAGTTCTGAAATGGATCTAAACGCCCTCTCCTCATATTTAAGGTCTGGGTAACCTTGATCATAGTTCTAACTAAACCATTTTAGTGGAGTATGACAGTAGTTCAACTCATATGTATATAAAGGTTTAGAAGTTCTGAAACTGATCTAAACTCCCTCTCTCCATATTTAGGGTCTGGGTAACCTTGATCATTGTTCTAACTAAACCATTTTAGTGGAAATTGCTCGTCTGAGTTACCTAGATTAATTTGTCAGTGTTCTCGGAACCAGCTCATTTCTTAAAACATCCGGCCTGGTATGGATAGAAAGCGCTTATAGAGCTCTTTCTTTCTGTAAAAACTTCAGATAAATAATTAAAAGAATTTTTGAAAAAGCACTGATATAAAAGTAATGGTGGTCATGGGACAGAGACTAACCGCTTGCCGGAATGAGTTTGGAATCCAAATTCTTGAAGATCTTCAAGAATATTCTCTCTTAGTCCCTTTTATACCCCAGTGGGAGTTTAAGAACGTTGAAGCATGTGAGAAACATCAAGTATTATGCATCTACATACAATATCACTGACAATATATCGATTTGGAGCTTCGAAGATAAGAACAAGTCATCAACGTTAACATTTCTCATATCAGTTAACAATTTCTTGTGGGCAACATCAAACTAAACACAAATCATGGTTGACTACGATCTGATATAAACCTTGGGCTAAATATGCATGCAACATGAAGTTCTGAGGAACAGTTTTCTCCTTGCTGTTATTAGAAAATACTTAAATGTTAAATAGATTTTTATACTAAGTTTAAATATTATACTAGAATATTCATAAATGTTAAATATTACATCAACCTGGATGCAGGATATAATCCATAAAGAAAGGAAACTTGAATGCGCTTCCAACGGTATATATGCAAGACGTTGGAAGCAAAAAACACAAAAATTAAATCACATGCATATTCACCCTCTTCCAAAATCGAAAGAAGGTAAATAATATGCATGTAACAAGAACTTCTGGGAAATAGTTGTCCCCTTGTTGTTACCGGAAAATATTTAAATAATAAATAATTTTTAATACTAAATTTAAAATATTTATTAATTTAAAATATTAAATGTTAGATCAACCTAGATGCGAGATATAACCCATAAGGAGAGAAAACTAGAATGCACTTCCAGTGATATAGATCCCCAAGAGGCTGAAAACAAAAGATCAAAAAAATTAAAGAAGATTTAATTTATTCTCTAATCTTTCTCAGCAAAAGAATTAAATATTAATTTCTCAGTTTAAAAATTAAACCACATGCATATTCCCCTCTTCCTAGTTCGAAAGAGAATGAATATCTAAGCTCTAAAAAGGCATACAACATGAACTTTTGGAGAAGTTTTGCCCGTTTCCTATTATCTGGAAAGAAATAACTGTTATGTGAGAAATTCTGGAATGTTGCTGTAAGCGTTGTACTTCCTCTGAATTAGTACGAACTTTTAGAACTAGAGGTTTTGCATCACTATCATATGTATATTGTAATCAGATCATTCTGATGTGGATCTGCTGCACAAATATATCTCTATATTTCAGTTTTAGACCCAACATATCAGAATAGTTTGTGTGACTATCGATATTGTGAATAGTGTGTTAAGGGTGGGTAAAAAGAAATTGCAATTATGGGATAGTCTGATGACGGGTCAAGATGGCGGGTCTGGTTAACGTTCAGGTTTAAACTTCATGTCTTGGACTCAGACTCAACGCTTCACTAAATATACCTCCCAAACGTTTTTCTTCTGTAGTTTCAGAAGATTTTGTCATCGTAATCTTCTGTAGTAAATCTGACAGAATCTTCTGTAGTATACAGATTCTGAAGATTTTGTCATCATAATTCTTGTGAAAAATAGAATATTGCGTTGTATTCAAGCGTATCATGTGTTCGTTTCGGTAAAACAGGTAATTTATTACCTTACTCTTTCGTGGGAAAGGTTAGCTAATAAATTATTTTTTATTCTTTGCCAGCTTCCCGGATATATGTCCTGAAGTGTGTATGTACGTACTTCCATTATGGGTTAAGTCTGGACCACCTTGCAAGCCTTAGTGCACTTAACATTAAGATAGGTGTTTAGTCTCGTGTTAAACCCCTAGTGTGGGCCATTTCCTTTTGATATTTTTGCGCACTGAGAAAATCTGACCGAGAGTCGAAACGAGTCTGAGAATTCGTCTATGAAAATAATTTTATCTTTAGATATTTATCTTTTATAACATCTTTTATCAAAAACTCATTTTACATTGATCTTGATTTTGACAAAACCATATCTCAATACGAGTCCAAGGAGAACTTGATACTTTAAAATACAACAAGACCTAAAACTTACATTTTTTCACTAAATAGAATTCAGTATCAGTTTACATACCCACATAAGCAATTTAAGGGCAGGCATGCTACTGGTATCCTTTGAACCAGTCATGTACTGGGCAGAAAGGTTCATTCGAACCACTTATAAAAGATAAAGGGTAAAATCTTTACCATGTTCATTTCTATCTCTTCAAGAGAAATCAGACTGTCTCTTATGCGTAACCACAGCGTACCCGGACCAGATACACACAATAATAATTTTTTTTACAGCACCTTCAACCGAGAGCAAGAAGGTTTTTAACCTTAGACCTTTCTCTTAGAGGTCTGGGACTCAACCATCTCAATTACCGATGTTAGGATCTTATGTATAGCATAAACCATGTGAGGAAATGGTTTCTCTCCTATTCTTTCCATCTCGAGGAGTGGAATGTTGAGGATTGAAAAACTATGATTACGATAGTTATTTTCACAGCATAAAAGATAAAAGAAATATAAAGTTTTAATTATTTTATAAATAAAATTAACGGTTGAATTTTAGTTTTAAATGATAAAACTGATATGATTTAAAAATCATATCAAAATCTACATATAAAGATCATATTTTATCAACTCATCGTGGTTTATCAAATATTTCTGTCGAAAGCTCATCATCCATAACGGAGGATGATGTACTGTACATAAAACCATTCCAAAAATACAAAAAAGAACAAATTTTATATTTCCAGAATCCTTTACCATTTCACCTTCTAGCCTTCAAAACATCCTCCTTACGAGACACCCAATGCTCATAAAGCTCCATGTCCAGAGTGCACTTATTACGTGTCCCGCCCTATCACTGCTAAGTCTTTCTTTTGTCACTTTTGACGCTGAACCACAAATATATGGGAAATGTGATAGTCTCGTGTAACCTGCAAATTTCAGTGCACAATGTGGCGAGTCTATGAAGCATTTAGAGCAGTAACTCAGAAATATGAATGATTATACATGGAATTTGTCTATTTTTGTTAGTGTGTTAAATGATTAAATATCACTCTTATAAGATAATATGTAACGAAGATATCATGTGAGACTATTCTTTCGCGAAGAGAGTTTGGTTCTCGAGATTTCGCATTCATTTTGCGTTAGTCGAGAAAACTTAATATTGTACATATATAATGCAGTGGATATGTCGTATATTTGAAAGTTTGAGAAAGTAAATTTTCAATCTCTTGTGTTTTTCTCCCTAATGGTGAAGAAATAAAAGCATGAAGTGTTCTTTCAAAGAACTGCATTTGGTTGAAGAAGTCATCCAGTTCACCAAAAACTAATCATTGTCACTGATGTAAATATACAATTATTAAGCATTTTACTGACTGAAACAGATCAAATGTTATCACCAGTGATGTTCTGATTAAACTTATCCTAAATTCAAATTCATTTTGTAGAATATTTCGTATTTCTTTTATGCACGAATAGTTAATTGTTGAACCAAAAGATCACATCTATGCATCTTTTTCATTAGAGAAATGATTTTCTGATTGATACCTATTTTGTTATGAACATTGTGACATTGTGATACCCTTTATTTTATAAAAACTAGAATGATATATAAGGGATAATATTCATTACCAAAAATATTTTTGAAAATATACCATTATTTGGACACAAATCATGATAATATTAGTTTATATTTGTATCTTCTGTATCCAACAATTGCATGATCTCCTAATCTCCTGATAGATTCTATAGTTCATCAAAACTGAAACAACACAAAAGTATACTCAAAAACCCCCAAAAATTTCTCAAGCACGACCTATGCATATACTACAATGAGGCTCAATCAAATTTTCAACTTATGTATTTCCTGATGATTTCACTTCCATTATAACGTAACAATTAAGACTTGAAAAATTTGTGTATATCTTTTCATGTCTTCAGTCTTAAATTCTCACAATTTAATCTTTATAACTTTACTATATTCTTAGTTTACATATGTAACCCACATGTATAACATATAACACAGTGGCATAGTGATATCTCATCCCAACTTGGTACTCTTGAGAAAAGAAATGTATCTGCTATACCGTTATGTTTTTCGCGTATCAGAAAGCTACCAACTGATCAACATGAAGCCCCGTGGTTTCAAGTAAAGAACTTAACTCATCATGAGTTAATTGGGGTTCATTATCCAGTGAAACCAGGTCTCTGACCCTCTTGAACTGATGCTCAGAATCATCTGAAAGGGTTCATACGAGCACAACTGGGAGGAGAACGTGAACAAGTGCATTTGGTTATTATTTTCATATGGACGTGGCCAAACCAACTCCAAACTTGTGTTCTGCAGTTGCCACATTGGGGTTCATTATCCATCGAGCACAACAGACCGTGAAGAGAGGCGCAGATACAATGAACCGTTCATCGGTCCCGACTCTCAGGAGTCTAAAATGCTTAAGATTCTTTCTTTCCGCTTGGGACGTCCTGGCACCAGGAAGGAGTATTTAGGTTTCACTAACTTCGGGCCCTTTTGGGGAGCTATAAGATTTCTTATGCAGTCAGAGCCTTCTCCTCATTCTTACTCTTCCGGAGATAGAACTTGTGTCAGTGAACTAGAGCGGGATTAGTGCAAGGAGAAGAGATTATGTGCAGAGAGGTTTCTTGTAACTACCACAACCATTCGGGTTGCGAGCTCTAAGCATTGGACCACCACCGCACTTCATGTATGATCGCGATGGACGATTACTACTAGGTTCAGAATAGTTTGACTGGTCCTGAAACCGCCCATGAGGTGCCCAACGATCTCCTATCGCGTACAATCCAGTGTCCGTAACGAATGCTGAAGCACAGTCCTTCCAAACTGGAGAAAATGACAACCATCATTGTCTACATAATCCCATGCACGAGGGGACAGACAAGTTCAGTGTACTTCTCACGCAAAGCAGCGCAATCGTATATTTTCTCCGCTTCCCGACCTTACCACCTCAACGTATAATTCGACGATAAGGACGAGAAGACAGCAGATTGTGTTTAGCTCACTACTGTGCAGATTTCCCAACACTAACGTAGAGCGCTTGTCACAAACGATTGATGTCTTCTTGAATATCTCATTCAAAGCTGATGAGTGACACATGTGAAGTTAGATTTCCAACGCCATTCCGATGGCCAATTCCTTTCCAAATGCTTTCCAGGGGGCCGGCCGTTATCAACCAATCAATTCTATTACCGCCCCTCCACTTGTGAACCGAAATTATATCTCCTCCTGACTTACCCAGAAACTTTGCACATCAGCCTCTTCCTCCTAAATGTAATGTAATGTAATATACATTAGCACAACTAGCTAGTCAAAAGAACCATTGCTCCTTCTGCCCGTTATATCCTACCTGAGATGGTAGGTTTGCCCTCTGCAAGCCTATTGCTAGACCTCTCGACTCCCCCAATTAGAATAGTAAAAAACGTATGACGTCCAAGCTAAAAGGACAGATACTGATCGCAGAAGAGTGCACAGCACAGCAAACGGGTGAAGTGATTAGGATACAGCAGTCGGCTACTAGCTAATGTAAGTTAAAACTACGGTAGTCCAGATGTACTCAAGGCCTTGAATAACGCTTGATTGATGTTGACTTCTTCACACTGCATCCAATGTACAACAGTGAACATCGTGTCAGCACGTGAACTTGTCCCGAGAAGCTTATACCCTTCAAACAAGAGAATCTTCTCTATGACTAGTAAGGTCAAGCTACAGTCTCGACTGAATTCACGAGCCTATAGGCTGTTTGACAAAGAAGAAACAAATTACAAAATATGAACTTTCGCACGAATGGCCAAAAAAGCTCAACAAATCGCAGTAATCTCCGCGTCTCTGGTTTGAGTCGTAGAATAAGGCCAGTCCAGAAATCGAGTGCCTGACAGTAAGGACCATACAGATTGGCATAGTGTCCAGTAAATGAAAGAAAAACCATAAAAGTAGTGATGACTTACTTATAGTAGCTTTCAGCTGAAAGTCTGTAAAGACTCATGAACACAAGTAGGTGGAGCCCAATCGAGTAGAAAAATATGAATGTTCGAGCGTACCTGTGAAGCACGATAACAGGCGTCATCAACCAGCTTTGAGCTTAAAGTAAAACAGGTTTTCTTCAAACGGTTAATACAGCCATGTATAATTGCCTTTATAATATACCTTGCTGCTTACGCTAATCTGAACATGACATATATACAAAAAGCGAGAATGGGCCATCCTGAAATTGTGTAAATGAGTAGATCCCTAACGGCATAAATCTGCATATATGCATAGACATATCAAAAGATCTCGTTTAGGCGCAGCAAATATATTTCTCCCAGGAAACTTTTCACATCCTTTTTCTGTCGGAATTCAACATGGATAGAATGCTTACTTGTTCCCCAGAAGAAAGCGGCCACTGGAAAGTGTAATCTTATCCCGTATGCCAAGTTCTTTGTATCGTCGCTCTTTTTCCTGGTGCCAAGTAACGTTCAGTACTTTCGAACCAAACTACTTTCCTCTACCTGAAGTGAACATGATGACATCGAAACAGTAATGATTTGACTTTCTGCATAGATTCAAAACGTGGTATTTTATTCAATGCAAAGCAGACCCTGCAAATAGAACCTGATTTTAGACTTCAACTATATCTATCCCGTGCTGTTTTATTCATGAAAGACAGATAAACACTAACCTTCTTCGAGAACTGCGTGAAAGGATTGATATCCTCTTCGTATATCTTCTTGTACTTGGACTCGATATCTACACCAGCTCCGGACTCCAAGTCCTCCAGTCGCTGTTACATCAATAAAAGAGTCCCTTAGACGTTATTCACGTACTTACCTTGCACCAAGGACTGTAGATGCTCGGAGGAGCCTCATGCGGTATCCCAGTGCGATCAAGCGATAAAATCCTGTCGTGAACCTTTTTCTTTCCCGTTAATCTTCCTTACCTCTATGGACTCAGATAAGACCTTTACACTTACTTAAAGCTTTCAGCAACTTAATCTCCATGAACATTTATCAGTTGTGTTCCAGTGTTCGTTTATATACTCTTACTTGAACGCATCAATTCTTGTTTAACTTTACACATCGCCAACACGGCCAAATTTCAAGTTGTACTTCCAGGCTACTAGAAATTTATCAAGCTGGACTTTACCTGAAGGTGGTGATCACATGAACTGACAACCGACTCTTTCAAAGAATAAAAAGACAGAAAACCCAGACGGAATACTGAGTTCACAAACTCATGTTAATGACTGAAAACCAACAGCGTTCTGTATTAATCTTAAATGAGCTGAAAAGAAGAATATTTGCAATATCTAGCTGCACCTTTTTGCCACGAGGCATAGGCCGATCCTGAGTGTAGTCTTGAACATAACGGATCTTCTCGTACAGCTTCACATTGTCTGCTTTACTCCTCTCCAGGTCAGCTGCTAGAGCTCGATTTCTCTCCTTAACGACTCTCAACTCCTACCAAAGCAAAAACCATGAAAGATCAGCAACTCAAACTCAACTACATCACCACATCGATCTTTCGCCTCAAGTGAGGCCTACTACTGCATGAGACGTCTTACCTCCCAAAGGTACACCTGCACTTTTAGAAATGACAGGGACATGACGCAAACAAGTTAAAGAGAATCAAGCTGTCCTGCAGTCGAGGAACTCACCTCTTCAGCCTCTCTGAGACGCTGCCTGAATCGGTCTCTTTGACTACAAATAACATCAAGCATTGAGTTGCGTTCTTCTTCCGGTAAACTCTGCTTCCCTCCCCCATTATGCTGAACATGTTCCACAATGGAAGGTACATCATTAGAAAGCAACCAACAGAGCCGCCTTTCACATAGCTTTCGTCAATGAGAATATTACTTTTGAGAAGCTATGTACAGGAACCGACCTCAAACAAATCCGTCGGTATACCAGACTCGGTAGATTCCCAGTCATCGGGTTTCGCCGATCGTCGATCAGTCGAATTGTACCCCTGCAACGCACAAAGTGCCAATCTTTTATTCTAGAACCATATCTGAGAAACATACAACACTGCCCTACACGAAACGCTTGAATAACTACAAAGATGGTAATAATGTGGTGACATCACATGCTTCACCAGTATATTCTCTTCGTGCAATAAAACTGTTCCACAGTTGAGAACATCTCCTTGTACAAGAATGGGGATCCGGACTTTGTAAAAAGCTTCGCGGTGAGAATGGAGGAAACTGTAGCAGACGGTAGAAGACACCCCTCCAAATCAACCAAGCTACCACAACCAATCTGAAACTACACAAGACGACAAAAGATATTAATCATCTCATATTACCAAAAATCAAAAGTGTACCTTCAAGATATCTTCCTCTAACTTGGTAATGAGCTTCTTTTGCTCGTCCACCTTTTCTTCCAGCTCTTTAACCTGAGATTCGAACAAAGTCACAGCACTTGTCTTTTCTGACAATTGTACCTGGAACACAATTTTTCCAAATTTAGTCATAACAACGTCTCCCCGTAACAAAGTAACAGGATTAAGATCAGAAGCAATACGCCTCGAATGTCAGATCGTGTCAGAGAGGGCAGAACGTGTACAAACATCCGACTGGAAAATGTTGAAGGGTCTCGAAAAGAAGACAATTATGGGCATAGACTGGATACGTCAATTGACGTAGATATTTACATACCACCTCCAGATACCACCTCCAGAGGCGGTATAAAGTTTACGGAAGGAAACCTGTAAGGCTTTTTATGGAAGTTACGGGATTGCTTTACAGACAAGGATTGAGTAGCTCTTAATCGGTCTGGTCACTGTTTCTGGACCATACAAGTCAGCAAATTGACGACTGACAGGACTCTGTGACTAAACCAATCCTTTCCTTCACTACACACGCACACCTTGACCAACACATACCTTGACTTGTGTTAGTTCATGCTCCATCTTTCGGTTTTTGTCGAGCAACAAGGTTTCCAGCTTGCCAATATCCTCTCCACGAGTGGCGATTTCCCAATCCTCTGCCTCAATTGAATTGTATCCCACTGCCTGAGAAGGAGCTTAGCATTCATTAGGATAACCAAAAACCCCCTTGGAAGCAGAAAAAGTGGTTCTTCTGGTGAACTGAATACCGCACACTTTATCCTCGTATCATGTATTTCAAAGAATCAGTCATGTATTTCAAAACAATCACACCACTACGACACGAGTACGCTTTAACGTTACTGCATCACCCTTGAGTATCTTAGAACATAATACCTGGAGAATCTTGACTTGCTTGCGTAGATCCTCCACAACTTTTAACGTTGGCCGCTCACTAATTTCTCGCTTTAGGTCTTCAATGACTACATCCTGACAGATGGGTAGTGGTTACAGTACATTAGTAACTCCACCCCGCTATAATCAGACCTAACGCAACCCAGGATTGCCCAGCACAGATCTCAAATACGAGTACTCAGGTAAACTCTGAAATGCAAGAGAAAATCCAAACGCTTACCTTCTCATGGATAAGGGCGGCGCTCTTTTTCACCTCAGCAAGATGCTCTTCCCTCTCAGTTGACAGCGTTGCTTCCAGCTTGTGAAGCTCCAAGTGTAGCTCGGATATGATCTTCTCTTTGACGGTCAATGATGCTTCCAAACTGCTGCTTGTCTCGTTGTCTAGCCTGATCACAACGATCCAAACCAATAAAACCACTTGCGCGAACTATTATTACTAATTTAGGCACCTGCTTGTCTAAGAGTAATGGTTTAATTCCATCATGGCTTACTTTTCTCGATACTGTGCTTCTTGGTTATGGACGGACTGAAGTTGAGTTCGAAGTTGCTCCTGAAATAGATAGCAACAAAGATATCGTCAAAGTCTTCAAAATTTATTAACGGACAGAAAATATGTTTCAAGCCAGAAGGAACTCAACAGCAAAACAAAACACAAAAATTAGAGAGAGTAGAATGAGTGCACGTTTTGCGTTGTCCTTGCTGGGTATTCTCATCTTCGACATGCAAGCACACTATCTAAAATGGCAACCCAACAGCTGAATTGAGTTCTGTGGTTCATTTTAAAATTTAGCATAGCAAGTCAAAGTACATATCGTTCATGAGGAGCAAGTCAACGTATAGAAAACATCGCTGTCACCCAGCGAAACAGGTTCCAAGTTGTAAGAGAACAGTATGCTGAAAGCCTTTCTATGAGGAATAACCTTCTCTCTTTCGAGACTTAGGAGTCGGGCTTCGGCTCGGTCCACTTCATCCGTCAACAGATTTAACTCTGATTGTTTCGCTGCCCGTTCTTCCTCTGTGTTACAGAACACACTGGGATAAGTCTGGTTGTTCGAACTCCAAAATTGTCTCGATACTCCAACATTTCATACTTCTTTCCGTCATAATCACTATACCGAAGTGCTCGACACTGACGTTATCTTGAAAAGTCATGATGTCAGAAAAAACCAATATACCGAGAGAAACATCTTGCTTGAATCCCCTTCCATAAGTTTACATAAAACGCAATCAGACTGATACTCCTCACATTCCTCCTCCACACGTGACATTGAGAAAGTTCATAATGTATAGTGTGGGCTACACAAACCTTAGGATGCAAGTACCTGACTGAGCCCGGAGCTCAAAAAGCTGACTTTGACCGAGTTCATGAAGTCTCTGCATGTTCTGCACACTCTCCTTTGCTGCCCGTAGCTGGTCCTGTAACGACCTCTCCCTGGAATACGAACGATACCGGGTAAGACAGGCCTTGGAAACGCAAGGCTCAAACGAAATTGTAACAGAAAAAAGAGCAGCCTACAAGTGAAACATACCCACCTTTCTTTCAGGACTTCCAGATTCTTGGCGTTTTCCTCTGCTAGGCTCCGCTTGTTCATTTCAACTACTTCCTTCACCTTCTCCTCCATCTGATCGAAGATTTGGAGACTTTAGACTTCACTTCGTAGCCAGGATGCGAGAATAAGTGGTCTTCTCCTAGCATAAGGATTCATTCTTTATGTCATATACTACGCTAGTACGCGGATAGCACAGCAAGATCCAACAATCACCAACCTGCTGTTCCAGAAGTCGATTACGCTCTTCAAGTCTTCGAACAGTTGCCTGCTGGTTCTTCAGGTGGGCGGCTTCGGTCCTGAACTCCTCGAGTTCTTGCTTCATCTTTCGATTCTCAATCTCTAGCTCTGCAACTTTGGTAGCCAGCTCCTGGAATTACAAGTGAAAATTATAGCTTTTGTCTGGAGCTCTGTAGTATGGAGGATATACCCTTTGTGTCTAGGCTGATAAGACTGTAATATCTAAACATCGGCTAAAAAAAGGGTCTCAGCAATAGAATTGTCTGAGTTCGGCAGCTCACATCTGCTGAGACAAGTCCAGGAAGCGGATCCGGAGCCTCGTAAAGCTTCTGATAGATGTTGAGGAAAGCGTTCTCTCCATATTTGGCCCGCTTGGTAAGATTATCTACTTCTTCTTGGTAGCCCTTTAACAGTGAAGCAAACAACTTAATCTTCTCCTCCGGGTCAGCTTTTTTGAAATCTGCAGGACGAGAATGTACAGGCTAAGCAACTAGGACTGAGTACCAGCGTTGCAACCATAATAACCCTGTCAAATCTTATTTTCTTGGAGCTCTTTTAGGTTCGGGAATTACCACACAGTTCTCAGTATATACTGGTATATCGGCTAGCGGCACGATACAAGAAGTAAACACATACAATTCAGGTGACACAATCAATATGACTTGAATTTTCTTAGCTGAGTAACCGTGGAGAAATAAGGATCTATCTTACGGAGAGAAACTGCAGATACCTCGAGTGCTTTCTGCTAGCTTTCTCCGATTTTTCAAACTGTTTTCCTGATTTTCACCAATACGAAGTCCTTGCTCATCAAGTTTGCCTTTCTCCCTTTCAAGGTCAAAATCTGCATACACAAGAGTGAACAAATGAGGACGAGGCGCATCGAGGCATTGAGCCCCTCCGTAGATTATACGAGAAAAACAGAAATGCCTTACCTGTAATATCGATCCGCGGAGTTCGCACGTTACGGTAAGACTGGGTGATACAAACGCATCCAGGAGCGATAACGTGAAAATATAGAGCAACTAATGAATCGGAGGAAACAAAAGGGAACCGATAATAAATTGCCGAACAAACATCAATAAGCGAGTCCATCTTTTTATCTTAATAGCCACACTCTGCCTACAGAATTTGTCTTCATGGAAGGTACTCGTCACCGCCATCTCGAGGCATCGTCAAGTGTGGACACACAGTACACAGAAATGGTGTGATCTTGTCTAGAAAAGGAGCAATAAAAAGAATATGCGCCAAACAACAATGCCAACCAGATCTCCGCAGTTGGACAAGCGCGTATTTTCTGCAGACCATTACTGTCCTACATATATCCTATATCCTATATCCTCTTACAAACCCTGCCAGATTAACGTTTGTACTTGTTAACTTCACTCGAAAATTTATCTTCGTGCTCTAGACGACCGCTCCGGGCTTCCGAGATAAGTAGTCATGTCCAACTGATGAATTCTCCGTAGCTCTGGCGTTAGTGAGTCAACTTGTCAAGGGACAAAGTTCCATGACAGTTAACACTGTCATGATCTGACGAGTCCACTGTGTAAAATTGCTCTCTTTGATTAAGGTACAACTTGTCCACAATCTACTCGTTTTCAACGCTATTGATGTCCAAACGATCGATTTGGTCGATTTTGGTCTATCATCAGTCCTTCAATTTTATCCAGTACCTCTCCAGTAATTCAAGATCACAGCGATCGGCGATGGCGAGTTGAACCCTGGGGGAGGCCGCATTTCCTTTTCTCGCTCCCCTATTCCATCGCCACCAATCGTATCTTCCACCCCGTCCATCTTCAAGCCTCGAGTTCTTCAGGAGACTCCCTGTTTCCTTCTGAGCTCAGACCTCTTCAAATTCCTCTCTTTCCCTCCCTCTCTCAATCTAAATCGAGCGCTTTCCCCTTCGTCACTGGGACCTTCTTCTCCTAAGAAGAATCTATCCACCTATATGCTTCCTGAACCTAGCCGAGTGCTAGCCTTTCAAGAAACACTCTATTCTCCCACGAGGAGCCGATCTAGGAACATTTTATACTCCTCACACTCATCCTCGAGTCTGCAATCTGAATTGCATTTCACAGACAGCTAACTGACGTTCTCCTTGCGCTAAAAGTGACTCGAATCACAACAACAGTGCAGAACAACGTGAGATTTACGAAGAATGTGCATACAGAGGAAACACCTCGTTTGTGGGACTTGTTTGCTCGGACTTCAACCTTGCGATCAAATCTCTATTTTAATCACCATTAATGACAAGTAATCATACTGATCGTGGGATCGACGGTCACAAACGGGTTTTGGTGCGTGGAGAACGCACCGGCTAGCGAAGGTTGTAGTCAAGGACCGCGGGCTACTGCCCGTAGTGAGAAAGAGCTTTTGTCAAGAAAGTTCTGGTTGTAGCTAACAAGATTGAATAATGCGCAACAAAACAACTGTTATCATTTATGTTTATTGGTCATCTCAGCTAGCACGCAGAAGAATTCAAAGGTTACACTCGTTGAGCTCATATTGATTATTGCAGAAACAATTACGAATAGTATCTTGTCATAGTTGGTTGCTTCATGTTTTCGGTACCTTCTCAACCCTCTCAAATTATCACATAAATCCAGTTTCTCGGAAAAAAAATTTAAGAACAAGAGAAAATTAATTTCACTTTTACCTTTTTTGTTTCTCGTTTTAGTTTCAAGTTTGCTAAACACCAAACATCTCTAGCAAAATGTTGGATGAATGTAAAATAATATTGCATCATCTTTGTATAATACGTAATATGAATTACTGAAAGTAGAAGTCCAAAATTTCATTGGTTTGTACTTCATTGTAGAGATAATACTTTCAAAACGCTAATTGATGATATGATACTATTTTATGCTTAGAAAAGAATTATATGTGTTAGCAAAATTACTATATATATGTCTAAGAATGTCAAATTTGACACTTCGTAACTTTGAACTTCATGGAAGTATGTTAACAAAGTTCATAGAATAATCTTCATCTAATCATTTTGCATCAAATAGTTATAGTGTGTGGAGCAAACCTGCTCAATATGTGATAAGAAATAGTTATTGAAAAAGTGCTACCACTATTAAAAATATTATTTGTTAAATAAAATATTTACAAACTCGCGATGTCAGAAGATTTAGAGATGCAAGTAGTATATTTTTTATTTGGTTTCGCGAACAAGGAAGGAAAAACTAAAATAAAGATGATATATTTTATTGTGCTTTATTATTCCTAAAAGGTTATGTTCGGTTTTCAGAGAACAACGCAGAAGTGTTTTTAGCTATGATTCACAATAAAGAACTTCTAATTTATTAGATAACTAAAAGGTTAGGTAATCAAGTAAAGATTCTTTTTAAAAAATGTGTTATCATTTGTCGACAATCAACGACTTTATCTTAAACCCAATGCACCAATTATCTCTCACAAATCTAAACGGCCAAAGCGTATAGTGAGTATATATGCATGAGAGTTTATTTGTTGCACACCATGCATATACTGTCAATGTTCTTCATGAACAGAAACTGAGTTCACTTGAGGAGACGATGCACAAAGTCTATTGATGAGTGCTATGGAAGTCGAGCTTGGTGCGCTACATCACCATAGACTTGGGAGGTGGTGGGATTACTTGAGGATAAGAAGGTTGCAAGTGGTACTCAAAGTCAAGCTCATCTCAAGTGGTATCGTGTGTCAATACAAGGTTACATTGGTAGACAAAGGCTATGCACAGCAACATGCAGTAGATTTTGAAAAAATGTTTATTGTAGTTGCGAAGATGATTGAACTCAGATGGTGAACTGAACTGATGACTAAATGTAAATTACTGAACTGAAGCGGTTAAAATTAAACTTCTATAAATAATGATTATTTTTGTTACATTTGGTCTGTGTGGAACCAAAAACCCATAAGTAAAGTGTGAAAATGGTATACATCCAACTATAAAGACCTCATGGACGAGTAGTAATACTTATCTTACCACATATTAGTTTATGAACTAATTTCCTCAACAGAAATGGTTTGGTAATAAATTAAAGATATGCATATACCTCTTTCATTGGAATATATAAGATGTGAAATATGCATGACGTGTAGTGATACTGATATATGTTACTCTGATGTCTTTAGTGACATTGCAATCTAAGTCTAATAGTAGAATAATTGCGGAAAGGAGAGATGTTTTAGTGCTTTAAAGTTATATTGTCCAGTACTATGATCAATTACGAAAATAAGAGACGCTTTAATACTTCTAATTTTAGAAAGAAGAGATGTTTTAGCGCTTCTAAGCTATCTTGTCTATTTAGAACGATAAAATTGTGGACGTGAAGAAAAATAGGACTACTAATGTCCTCAATTGAGAAATGATACAGTTGATAAATGATTTACTTATGAATATTTTTCTTGTCTAAAGTTGCTCCAAAAATCTTATGGAGTACAGAAATAACTATATTGTTCATCTATCTTATTGTTTAACTCTCTATTGGAGAGTTCAACTTTTTTCTCATGTTTGAAGCAAATGGTCAGATTTAGACATTATACACTTTTCATTAAATTTGTTGTTGCATTGTGAAATTCATACATATTGTTTGGTATCTTTTGGAGGGCTTATCTCACCCAAACTTCTATATATATTTATGTATTTATAGAAGTGTATAATACAAACATATTAGTAGTGATAAGAACAATAACTCATCACATCTATAAATATTCCTTTCACTTTGTAAGAGTTTTATCATATGCAAATCCATCAAAATATAACACTCAACAATATTCATGCAAGTCTTTATTATGGAAAAAGAAAAATAGGCGAGAAACATCGTTAGCGGGAGAAAATCTTAAAGGGTGATTGGCTTCCGCGCCACTGCTTTAAGAGGTGGAAATCTTCCCTTGCATGTAGATGTCATCATAGTATTTATTTCTTGCAGTCTGTTATCAAAGAAGAGCTCTTTACGTAATATCATAGTCGCATTTATAAGTGGACTTGCACTCGGCAATCATAACCCAAAGCTGCCACCAGACTACCACATTTTGCTATGTCTTACTACATCGACCTTGTCTTTTTGTTGCTCCACTGTATTTTGCTATGTTGGACTACATCATTGTGTTATCAATAGTGGTGCACTGATAACACATTGATACTTGACAATGATACATTTACGATGTTTCATAATATCTCACATAATAAGGCATGTCAAAGCTAGAAAGAAAGATTATCTTTTGACCAGAGAAATAAAATCCATAACTTTGTTACAACTCTTGGATGAAAGTTCTACGACCAGATATGTGTAGAAATCAGATCATACGCCTGCGGCTTTAGAAGGAAGGTTACAAAGTTGGCCGTAAAGACAGTTTTTGAATTATGTCACTTAATGTAATTATTAAAGATAGTACATTCTGTCTCTGATATGAATGCTCCACCCACAATTTTATGCACCACTCTGAAGTTTCATTGTAGTAGAGCGATTTTGAAATTAGAAGGAAGAAATGTTTAAGCTAGGTCATAGACATGGCGGCGACAGTTTGTAGTTTTGAGAGACTTGTCCATAGCGATAGATTTTAATAAGAACTGGACACATCAGAAAGTGAAGTGATCCTACTCTTTTTTATGAGAGAACGATGCTCATGAACATGGCTCCGAAAGCAGTCAATACTTCAAGAAGAGAAGAATACGTTTGAATGCTTTTGACTATGATAAGATTGTCAATTATTTGGAGATATAGCAAATTTTGCGTCTTTACATGGAAGAGATAGGAAGAAAAGATAGGTGTTGGAAGATGTTTGACAAAGCCAATATTAGACAACATCATGACGGCACAAATTTCAAGACTAGATGGATTTTTTGTAGTCACTAGTGAAGAATTGAAAAAGCGTATGACACGATACACCAATATGTATAAAAAGACGAAAGAGCTAAAAGATAGTACTGGTGGAGGTGTGAAAATGACAAATGAAGTTGAAAACCTTAAACTTCTTGCGAAGAAATGTAAAGTGACATGTAACTCTAAAAAATAACTTTAGACAGTATGCATGTGCGACATATAAGCACAACCCATGAGCTTAAACTCTATCCACATGATAAACCTGGAGTTATATACTTTGAACAACATAGATAAGTATGAAATCACTTGCACAAGCGTACGAGTGCTTGAACAAGATAAATAACATACTATTAACTTATTGATACTTAAAATATATAACATAATAGTATTAACACCATATGTAAAGGTGTCAACATATGCATAAAGGACTAGAAGTAATATTTAGATAACTTATAGAACTACTAAACTCAAGTGTTGGAGTAGAAGTGTAGCATGTAGCCGCCAAGTAGTGTGACATCCACCCCCTCTAAACCTGCTCATCCTCTGGTATGTGCCAGATTCTAGATCAAGACTCTTCAGCTTCAAACTCCATTTAGTCTTCAGCTTCATCCTCACTAAACTCTACAATGTTTTGGTCCTCTCCTCTCCTTTTGAAGAGCGTGATCCTCTTCCCTGCAACTAGTATCTTGAACATTGCACCATCTAATTCTCTCAAGGAGTATGTGACATTATCATGAACTTCTAACACCACATAAGGTCCAAATCATCTATTGGAAAACTTTCTGATAGTGCTATGTTGATTATCAAGACTACTATCATAGACTAACATCCAATCACATTTCTTAGCTGACTTGGGTCGTAATCTATGCGTCCTATCAAATCTGTCTTTGTTTCTCTCTCTAGCAGTCTTTAACCTTGTCACATCTAAGAAAGATGTAACAAAAAGAAGATCGTTATCAAACCTTCTACATATATTATCACACTAGCAAACCTTGCTAGCTATACTTAAAAAAAATTGATTCTCACTCGATGTAGCTAAAGCTTTGACTTTTAAATTAAGAAAGCTTGCTAGCATCTTTTTTTTCCAAATTTGTGTTTTAATAGTTTATTTTTATGGAGAACAATCAATTAGAACATTATTTGGTATAAAATTTGCATAAAGTTTCTCTATAATATCAAACTCGCAAATCAAGTTAGCTTCAATATCAAGTGGAATTTCAGACTTGATTAATATTCTGCATAAAAATTGAAACAAGCAAATTTTTCTAGCTTTGGATAAATAAACGAAGTTCAGAATATGCAGAAATTATTTTAGAAAAGAGTTAAGCAACAAAACATTTCAAGCTAGTGAACATCGTTAGCTTTCTTAAAATAAAAAAATGGGAGAAAATATAAAAATGAGAAAGATTTTTGTAAAAGAAAATTTCAAAAAGCAATTAGGTCCGTTGCAACACAAGGCTAGCGAACTTCACTAGATCTATGAAATATATAAGTGTATAAATTATAGATAAATTGAGTAAAAGCGTTGAATAAAACTATCAAGCAAGCTAACTAAAATAAAAAATGATAGAAAAAACTCTAAAATACAAATAAATTTTCTTAGAAACAAATAAATGTTAGTGAATTCCATTAGAAATCAACCTAGCAAACTTTGCTAGCCTCGCAGAGAAGTATGAGAGGTGGAGAGAAATTTTGAAATAAAAATATCTTCTAAAAATATTCTTGAAAGAATATCAATTCCGATGCAAAACAAGCTAACAAACTTCTTTAGCTTCCACCAAATAAAAGAATTTAAAGATATAATTCAAATATTTTATTTTCTATATGATTAATTCCACTACAAAACAAACTAGCGAACTTCACTAGCTTCAATACATTATGATAATTCTAGAGAAAAAGAAATAAATTAATAATAATTTCCTTTTACAAACCGATCATTTCCACTTCAAAGCAAGCTAGCAAAGTTCGCTAGTTTCCAGAATGCATACAATTTCAACTAATTCTTTGAAAAGTTGACAACTTATTTTATAAAATATGTCAAACTCCTACTTCAAAACAAGCTAGCAAAGTTCGCTAGCTTCAATAAAATATGAGAAGTAGAAAATAAATCATAAAATATTCATTTTTTACAAAAGAATTAGTTGGTATATTATTTTTTAACAAACCGATCATTTCCACTACAAAGCAAGCTAGCAAAGTTCGCAAGCTTCTAATGTAAAAAATTTTAACTGATTTTTATAAAATTTCACATTTTTTTGTCAGAAGAAATAAGTAAATCCTATTACAAACAAGCTAGTGAACTTCGCTAGCTTCAATAAAATTTGAGAAGTCTATAAAAAATTAAAATAATTTTTTAATAAATCTTAATATTTTCTTTTTACAAATTGATCATTTCCACTACAAAATAAGTTAGCGAAGATCACAAGCTTCCATAATGTATAAAAATTTAACTGTTTTTACAAAAAGTATATAATTTATTTTTAAGAAAAATATGTCAATCCTACTACAAAACAAGCTAACAAATTTCGCTAGCTTTCATAAAATTTGAGAAGTCAAAACTAACAAATTTATTCTTTTACACAAATATCAACCGTTTTATTTATTTATTATTTTACAAACCGATTATTTTCACTACAAAGCAAGCTAGCGAAGTTCGCTAGCTTCCACAATGTATAAACTATAACTGTTAATTAAAAACTCGTAAAATGTTTTCCAGAAATACGTCAATCCTACTACCAAACAAGCTAGTGAACTTCGAAGCTTCAATGAAGTGTGAGAAGTCCAAATATAGAGATATATATATATAGCAAATTTCAACCTTTTTTTATTTTTAACCTAACAGATCATTTCCACTACAAAACAAGCTAGCAAAGTTCACTAGTTTTTATAAAATTTAATTAATTTTTATAAAATTTAACAATTTAATCTATAGAAAAGTAAGTCAATCATACTACAAAGGAAGCTAGCGAAGTTTGCTAGCGTCCGTGATAACTAAATTTTGTACTAATTCTTAGTAATTCTTAGTCTTCTTCCATAATGTATATAAATTTTACTAGTTCTTAGTAGAATTAAAAAATTGATAATTTATATCTTGAGAAATTTGATCAATTCTGCTATAAATATATAACTCTTACTCTTAATATAAAGAATTCAAACCATTTCCTAAATTAGTCAAAAATATTAATATATGTTTCTCGAAAAAGCTATTCAATTCTACCATGAAGCAATCTAGCAAAGTTAGAGAGACTCCACAATGTATAAAATCTTTACTAATGCTTTCAGAAAAGACTTCAAAATTTGATAATTTATTTCAGAAACACCGATAAATTTTAAAACAATGTATAAAAGTCCTATCACAATATATAAAACTTAGAAATTTGTCCTTAAACAGACCTCAGATACAAGTGAATATGAATTTGTAGGTTTGGATATAACTTCTTTTCGAAACTTTGCATGTCAAAACTGATATGGGGTGTCAAACTTAGCACCCATGGAGATTATTCCTTCACCCGAGTGCGATGCAAAGCAAGCTAATGATATCTGTTAGCTTCAAAACATAATAAACCTTACATATAAGAAGAATATTTGATCTATAGATTATGAGGCAACTTATTTAATAAGATGTATGTCAAAATCAATATTTCACTTGAAAAAATTAATTCCTGTACAAAGTAATCTAGCAAAATTTTTGAGCTCCAAAACTTATATGTAACAAGTCTCACATAGAGTTATGACTTTGAATCTGTAGATTAGGATAGCTCATGTTTATCTAAATGGTTTACATTGTCCCATAATTATATTCCTACTAAACAAGCCAGCGAATCCCACCAGCTACAAAACTTACAAGTCATAATAACTGCTATTTTCAAAAATACTGCATGACAAAAGAATGCTTTCATTTTAATATTCCACAGTCTTACATTGAATGAACTTGCAGAATTCATGCGTTGACCCTAAGGTTAGAGCAATGTAAGAATCACATTCGGAACTCATTGTAGGACTAAGAATAACATTGTGAGGAGGAATCACAACCAAATGCTTCAGTCATGTAATAAGATTTTAAAAGCATTTTGGCATGTTTTATGGCTTCTTGTATAGATGCAATATATCCACCAAGGAAACGTTGTCCTCATCTCCATATTGAATAAAAGGCTACGTTTGAAGACGTCTCATTTGACAAAAAGAGTCGTCTGATCATTATACTTCGTGAGGATGAGAAAAGACAACATCTTCTCGGTCATATTGACATGCATAAAGTGAGGATGGGCTAATAAGAAGATGTTTTTATATTGATGATGAAGCTAAAAATATCTGATAATGACATCGAACCTTAGAAAAACATTCAGATGAGATCAGATAGGTAAATGGGAAGATGTACATACCTCGACAATGAAGAAAATGAACCAGATTCTTATGATACTTAGAGTTCAGGTTGTAAGTCATATGTTGTTCATGACGCTCTGCTAGACTTAAGTTATGAATCCTTCGGTGAGACTTTTACTTGAGATAGATTTATTCAGGCAGAATGGTTCTTACATTTTATAATCGAAAGTTCAATTGGATGGAATGTAGACATTCCATCAAATTATAGAATCAATTATCTTCCTTTGTATTATAAACCCACTCTTCTATTCTCTCATCGTGCGAGCGTACTAAACGTCATTGTTCATTGGACAATGACTTAAGGTATCTACTCTCATTAGCTTTGAGTTCTTGTTGTATATTCACCCCACGTTGCTACAGTTTGCTTTTAATTTTTTCTCATTAATTTCTGCGCCATAGGTTACTATTGCGACGGTTCGCAAATGCAACCCTTCCTGCCTTTCGGTGATATTCTATGCTTCAATAACTCTGTCCGTGCCGTGCTGCCGCAATACCGCGAAAAAAGATGTTCTAGACTGCTCTTCTTTTCCTCCGTGCCTCATGACAAGTCTGAGTGCATTGCCAATTTTTAAGCGTGAAGGTCGTAGTTTAATGGACTTGACGTGTAGAAGCCAACGGAAGACAATTCCACTTGAATGAAGACGATTTACCAGAACTCGAATCTTTTTATATAAGTAATTGAAAGGAACATAGTTTTTTCAATATCGTGGGTGCGAACTGCACGTTTACTGTGGACAAATAAAGTAAAACATTTTTCTGAAATAACTCCGAACTGTAACTTCCTGCACTGCGGTTAGAGTGACGAGTTTTAGCTACAAGTAAACAACCGGTACTTGCAGTTCTGCTCTAATATAAACTGTAACTGTTCTGTCACACACCGTACTGCTACAAACTCACTGAAATTAAGACGAGCGGGCAGAGCATACCATTCCAGAACGCAGGAGGTGTCTGTCACTGCGATCATCATCAGGATTCAGGAGAGCTCATCGGAACTGGGATTAGTGCCGGAGTGACTTACTTTCCACTCCAACTTTATGGAGTTCTTCATCGTGAAAGTTGGATTCATCTAATATAGTTTTGATACCAGACTCTGAAGGCAGTTTCCTGTAAGGAAGTTGGAGAACGGTTGGATCAAACCCCGACCGTACTCCGAGACGTCAAAAGCGGCTTCTGGTGAACTGAGAAAATGCGGAGTAAACTAAGTGGAGATTGGGTACAAGAGGACATCACAGACAAAAATGTCAGGTGCATATTAGTTCAAAAGACAGTACTAACCTAGACATCGGAGGTGTATGCTAGTACATTTTACTGCCGGCAAATAATGTGAATTCGTCCGCCCACTAACTTATCTGTCCACGGGACAAACCATATTTAGAGATAAATCCTCTGAACTAGGTGTTCACCATACTTGTGAACGATGAGTGGTCCTGATCTCTTCTGTAGATCTCTTCCATTGCAGTCTGTTGCTGTTACATCGAATCTCTCGCTTCCGTGCCGACATCTGCATGTACGATCTTGTGCCATCGTCTGCCGTGAACCGAAGTGAAAGTGAAACAAGACGAAATGCAGACTGCCGATTGTGTGCAAACATCCACATCCCGGTCTCACCTGCAATCACCAAATCACAGCAGCGAAGAAAAATACAAGCGAAGCTTGCATCCACACATCGAGCGATGAATCTAGCTGTAGAGGTAGTCCCGCAACGCAACCTCGCCATCGCTCGTAACTTAATCAACCGCGGCAGGCAAGCAAACGAAAGCGAAAAAACTAACAAGTAAATACTGCATCGACGCATCCACAAACACCATTTCTCTCTAAAATCAGCCGAAGACCGAGCAACCGAGGAAAAGAAGAGCTCTGCCTCTACAGCTACTCCCGCAACCCCGCCATTGCTGCTAACGAAATGAACGGAGGCACGCATCGACCTCTAGACCTACTCCTGCAAGGCAACCCCGCAATCGCTGGCAATGAAATGAACGGCGACAAGCAACGACGTGCGAATTGAACAAATGTGTATGCTGTCGAGAAAAAAAGTCTTTCATTGACGGCAAAAATTCTGCCGTTTTCTCAGTTCACATTTTTTTGGTTACAGCTACATTCGTGGCAGCGAACCGTTTTTTCTGGTTGACGTTTCTCCTCGTCGATGCGCGATGGGTATGATGATTAGCTGCTCTGGGTATAGGGTTTTCACATTATTCACTCTCATGGTTAAGATAAAAAAACTATGGTAGCGTGGTTCCTTCGTGGAGAATAAACTAGTTCATATACATATAAAGCTAGCGAGTTTGCTAGCTTATAAGGAGTTTATAACATACGTGTGGATTCCAAAAAAAAATTGGTATCAGTAAAATTTTGACCATCACACAATTAATTTTTCTTGTTAACAGTAACCTTTTTCTTGTTATCAGTACATTTTCTCTTGTTAACATCAAAATTGTTACATGTTTGTTATTACCCATCTTTTACACTCAAAAAGTTACCCATTGATGGATATGACAGATGAAAACAGAAAACATGTGTTTTGAAAACAAAAAGTAAAACAAGTTTTTCTTCATGGAAGGAATTAGTCTACAGTAAGAGGGGAGACCCTTGTAATCAACTGAAATCTTTGGGAATACTTTCCCAAATAATTCAGTTATGTTATGGGTTTAAAAGCATGGCAAAGAATACTATTTTTCCTCGCAGTTTAGTACTCAGAGTTTGAAGAATATTGTCAAAACGGTTTTTAGCCATACGAGGAAGATCGTGTTACCATTCTTAGTAATTAGTGTGGTTACAGTCAAAAGCTTTTTAGTTCCATACTTATATTAGTCTGGTTTATATTATATTATGTTATAGATTAATCATGGTGTAAAATAGATTATATGGAGCATCCTAAATTCTAAGATTGATAATTAATATATATTATATTACAGTTATTACATATTAAACTTATTATAAACATGTATAATTTAACTCACATAGTGACTTTAACTACTTTGTTTGTTGCAATAGTCTGTAGGATATACGTGGATGAGTAGTCCATCATCAATCAGGAACTGATATTTAAAAAAATCTTTTGATGTCAATAAAAATAAAAATATATATATCAAATTCGATAGTTATAAGAGTTTGATAACTATAACTTGAATAGTTATAGAGATCGATATCTGTCTCATGATATCAGTTGCTGATTACTGATAGAGTTCTCATGCTCGTGATGATATATTACATTTAATCACGTGTAGTCAATTACCGTCATTTATGTTCACATCTAAAACAATCTGAAAATATTATTTTAGATCAAAAAACAAATGTCCATTATATCATTATACCACATATTAAATTAAACAATACATCCACAAATCTTCTAATTGGAACACACAATATGTTTTTTTTTAGTCACAGTTTGAGAGAGAATTAAAAGCTTTCGGTCACATATTTATATATGCAAAAGTGCGGCATGTTCCAGATCTTGTTTCAAGTTCTTTGTCTTATTTTTAATTTTTAATTATACTGAATATTATATAATATTTAAATTACTATAGATTTTATTCATAACTAGTAGATATTAACTTTCAAAAATGACATCACATGATTTAGTATGGAATCTCAAATTAATTTAGTTTCCATGCTATTTTTTGTTCCATATTAAGTACGATGAACAGTGCAATATTCAATTGATTTTCTGACTGGATGTAAGTTCAAGGACCACGATTGAGTCTCGAATTTCCGAATGTCTACATTCTTGCATTAAGGAGACCATTGTAACACGACAGAAACGAATGAATAAGCTCTGAGAAAGAATGAATAATGTAACGCCATTATATTAATTATTGAATTTCTCAAGCGCTTTTTATAGCATATTGGGGAAGAAAGTGAATCTGCCAAATCTACTAACGAAAAGAACCTGAACTTGAGGACAAGATGAATATGTTCAGTACGATTATTTAATTTTCTAATATAAATTGATGTTAAATAAAGTCGTATCAAACAACTCATAGCACTTGCAATTTACCTATGCTATCTAACACTCGAATCGAACCATTGAAGGTAGAACCGAATCGCTTAGAAAATTTGTTTAGAACCCTTGAAACTGAGCCATAATCGAACCACTTTAAATGATTTAAATCGAAGCTGGAATCTAACTACTGGCTACTGTACTATACACTAATACTACTAAATTAATAATTATTCTCATGCTAATGTAAATACAGGGGGCGAGTAGTTTGTTAGTAATCCAAAACTATAAATAAATACTATAAACAAATAACAATAAATAGTTACCAATTTTGACTTAATTTTCTTTATAGTTATCAAGTTTTGGTCACTATCCTTAATGTACTACTCACTAAATCTTTCTTTTTCCTAAAAAATATATGCTAAATTATTAATATCAGGAAAATATCAGCATATCAATTACTGATTATTGATATTATTCTTTGTCCCGTTACTGTAAATACTCCAAAAGATTAGATCATTAAACTGACTATACTTTCCTAAATGGTTAGTTTAGTTCTGAATCCAACGTAATCATCAGTAGAAGAAAAATGAAAAAGGACTCCTTTTCAGCCCTTGAAAAAGAACTAGAAGTAGAACCTTGTCCTGTTTACACGGAACCGAACTGAACCATTTCTAGACTTCTGAACCTAACCATTTATGAACTGAATTGAACAATCTCTGAATCGAACTATTTGTGGACTGAATCGTTTGACAAAAGACTTAAACCGAACGAAATCGTTTCGAAAATCTTGAGTTGTATCGTTAATGAGAATTTATATTGTTTCTCATAAAATTTGTTAACATGATATTGTAGTATTCCACTTCTGATCAAAATTTAATTATTCATATTTACTACGATAACTATAAAAATAAAACTATATCAAACGATATTTTAATCGCACCATTTAAAAAAACACCTTTAAGAATATTATGAAAATCGAACCGTTCAAAGACATTCATTTGAAAGATCCAGCTCTTTCAAACTCCAAACCACTCACAAAAATCTGAAACAAACCGTTGCTGAACTTGCCTGGCCTGAACCGACATAAACCGGTTCGGTCCTGTGCGATCCGGTTCAGGATTGAACCGGCCGACTCCTGACTTGAACCTTAACCAAAGCACGAAGACCAACAAGGCTACACTTCAAAACACCTTAAACCACAAGTGCGGCTATATTAGCGGTGGGGATCCCCACCGCTAAGCATTTTTAACCAGAACTAAGTAGATTCGGCTCTGACGGGGGCCCCTGTAGATTTTGCGCAACGTTGTCACGATGCTCATACGGCACGTCATGTATCCGCCAGGGTATTGAAATGATCAGCATACGATAAGCTTCAAAATGAGACTATGATACCAGATTTCTGATACCAAACTGCTGAGAAAAATACTTTAGAAGCGAGGATGAATGAGAGTCTTGGAAAAAGAATATTCGTTTTTTGAATTTCAAAATGTTCTACTCCATAATAATTTTGGTTACAGTGAGCATGTCACACTCTACAGTGATATTTCCGATGTCGAAAAATATGTGTTAGTATACAGTTCGACTGAAAAGTTGGCCGCTAGTTTGTTCAGATGCCGAAGTTATTTATTTGCGCCGGCAGAAAAAATTTCAGTGAGAGGTCAAGTACGATCGATTTGGGCAGTGACTATCTGACCAGTGGCTGGCTAGCCAGTGGCCAGAAGCGAAGTCTGGCGACTCGCCAGAAGGCTAGCCAGCCAGTCGCGACTGAAGCTGGTCTGGCAGCTGGCCAGCAAGAGCCAACCATTGGCCAGCCTTCTGGTCAGAAGGCTGGCCAGTAGCCGAGAAGGCTGGCCAGCCAGAGCCAGCCATTGGCCAGCCTTCTCGGCGACTGGCTGGCCGGCGAGTGACTGGTCGGCTAGTGGCGAGCCACTGGTCAGCCGAAACCGAAGGCTGGCTAGTGGCTGGCCAGCCACTAGCCAGCCAGGACCCGAAACCGTCAGGATCGAGGAGGAGGGCTGACGGCGGCTCTCCTATGGGAGCCGTCTTGTTTTCGAGGGGAGGTCTTCCTCCCGAATCTCTCCCGAACCCCCAAGACACTTGAACATCTGATTTTTCTCATTCCGTTTCTTCTCTTTTTATCATTTGATCTCTTTTTCAGTCTTAGTCATGTTTTTTCTCTAGTTTCAACTTTGGAATGTCTTTAGAACTACAGTCTATAAGATAGAGTTGTGATAGAGATTTTTTATGCACATTAGCACATAGTTCAAAGTAGCACTTAGTCTATTTGGAGACTCTTCTGATATAATATATTTCATGTAGAATTTAAATACTTTTTTCCTTTATATTATGTAGATTACTTTTGAGAATTCCTTTTTCTCATGTATGAGTATAGTTTTTCAGTGATATTATTTTGAGCTGCTTGGTTATCACCGACAAGTTTAGTTCGGACCTCTGGACGGATAGGTCAAACTTGATCAGTGAGGCTTTTCACTGTACAGTATGCCCCCCAGGGTTCATCCCCGACGGTCTGGGGATCGACACTTACCTAGAGGATGTCCGGAGGTCCCGGTGGAAAAGTGAGAGTACCAGAGTCGTTATTGCTTCGCTATGTGCAGACAATGCGACTTTTAGGACCAGGTGCAGGTCATACCGCTGTGTTTCATTTTCTTTTCTCAACCGCCGCTGTTCGCATAGATCAGATGGCGAGAGAAGCGCAGGTTAGGTTGGACGAGCCAGATGTAATTCCAGAGGAGGGTGATCTAGAGGGAGATGTTATTCGGCCGGAGGATACCGAGTTTCATGCAGACCCTATCATATTGCGAGCTCTTGGCATTGACCATGCTGAGCATCAGGTGCTGTTCAAGTTTAGCTAAATGTTTCTCTTTCAGTTTTTGTATGAATGCGAAGTGGGCGAATGAATGCGAAGTTATGACATGACTAGAAATTTAATTTATTTGATCATTGATGTTAGAACCTAGACATGATCAGACTTTGTGTGGTATTGTTATTTCTAGGATCGCTTTGTTCCTTCCACATCAAACCCGTCTATGCTAGATTCGGCACTCCTTTTTGAGTCGATCCGTGATTCTCAAGTACCCAACGTCTTAGAGCCACTCAGACCAGAGGACATAGCTTCCGCTACACCCGAGGTCCAGAGTCTGGACTTAGCGGTTTACGGGTTTGTGGGTATTTCTAAGTTGATGGAATTATTCACTCTATTCAAGGTGAGATGTCATCATTATGGGTGTGAGTTGACTTTCGATCCTCCGATAGTTTCATGTATCCATCAGACATACTCCTTGAAGCTTAGATGTCCACAAGGTCACACGTTTGGATGGAGATCAACTGAGATGGAGATATATCACGGTGTTCCCGATGTCACTCACCGTTTTTATCATGCTGGTTTGTGCGCCGGATTGGGGTTCGAACAACTAGATAGTTTATGTCGAGAGGTAGGGTTAGCTCCAGTTTCGAGGTCCCATTTCTTTGGATTCCAGAATGGAAAGGATCGCTTCATAGGATGGATTCAAGCGACACTAGAAAGATGGGCCATGAAGAAGGAGGAGGTCCAATCTGAAGTGCTTGCACAACATTTTCCGGACTTGAACGAGGCTCCTGTGGGTGGTAAGTGCTCGAGCTTGTGCTTAGTTATGAGGTTTTATTGCTGAAGGATGCAAGTTTTGATGAAGTCATTTTTTAGGAGGATCTGACTTAGTTATCGGGTATTTTAGGCAACTTCGTGGTGTATGCTGATTTGAGATACGACTCGAGTAGGAATGGCTACAATGGGACATGTGCTTTCATCTCAGCAAATGACGATAGAGTGATCGAGATGGTGAACATGACTCGAGTAGAGACTGAAAACAACTCGTGGTTGATTGAGGATCGAGCATTTGAGTTGGGTATTCAGCGACTCATCTCCAGGGCCATTGTACCAGATGAGGTTGTACATGACGATAAGTCATCAGTTGATGCCATCTTGTCTCGTCATGGGATTGTTAGTCAGAAGGATCTATGGCACAAGTGCAAGAATGTAATCAAAAAATTCTTAGTAGAGGTGCAGAATAAGAAGCGTGTACCAGCGGGTGTGGAGGAGACTGAGGTTAGGGCTGACCTCGAGCTCCTCACGAAGAGACATTTGGTGTCATGGCTTCGAGATCATGGAGCCTCTATACAAGGGAACAAGCCTGTATTGGTACAACGAGTTGTGGAGATGCGAGGGTTGGCAGATGGAGACCCCATTGCATCTAGACGGTTCATGTATCCTGAGACTCAGACACATGGCATAGCTGACAAGTTGAAAGGGTGGATATACACATGTTGTCAGTTGAATGCGAGGAGGACGATTGGACCTGATGGACATTATCCGCAAGTTGAAGATGATACATCGGTGTTGGTCATGGATATTCGCAATGCTGCAAATCATTGGGCGGGAGACTACACACTATGTAGAGATCTACCAGGAGATAGGCCTTGTTGCTCAGTCCCTGATCTAAATCGACCAGCCACCGACCAATACTATCAAAGAGGTAAGTTCATAAATCCATCTTTCGTTTGGAATGACCACACTTCATGTTCAATGGAATATGTGTTGCTCACACTATGAAACTCGCAGACTCGTCCACACACTTGGCTATGGTGCAGTTCCTGACTAGTAACATTACGCCGGCAAAAATGAGATTCTATACTTGAGCACGAGAGAACTATATGTCAGAGACATTTAACTCTGTCATCAACAAATTTGCTACGAAGAGAATCCATTATGCACGATCTCATGAGGCCCGCCTTGCTGCATGTTGTTTGGACTGGAACGAGAATATCACACGTGAGCCCATAAAGATTTTGCAACGCCGACCACAACATACTGCTGTTCGACACAGGACGGCAACGACGCGCATATTACCACCGAGAACAACTGAGTGGAAGGGAGAACTCCGAGAACGGTTATTTGACGTGCGGGACAATTGAGGTGGTAAGAATCTTATATCAGGCTTTATCACTTATCATGATGGCCAACTCGTCCGACTTTTGATTTTGTATGAACTCATCATGGTACTTGGGTGTGTGCATGAAAGAACTCCACAATGTACTCAGCCAGATTGAATTTCAGTTCCGATGTCGTCTCAACAATGATAAGAAACATACAGGCGTAGCAGCTTAGCTGAGACTCTTTGGTAATCCAAACTTCATTGATTATCACAATATTGCTCCCAAGACACACTTGGTTTCTGTTTCCTGAAATGTTCACAGCACGATCTTCATATCTTTTGCCTTCTTTTGTCTTGATATACACTTTAGTGGATAAATTTGCGAAAAAAGAATATGATTTCTTTCACAAATTACTTCATGGTATATTATTTTTGCATATATTATTTCACATATTATTTCTTTCGCAAATTTCATATAGAAGCAAAGAAGGACCAAGTTTGTTCATAAGAAAAGTCAAACCCTCCATGGCTTTTACATGTAATGGGTTTAATGTTGCTGGACAATAAACCGTCGGAGAAATGTAAACCATCGGATATTTATCGTGGGTCAAATCATCGTGGGTCAATTTATCGTGGGTCATCGAATCAACAACCCACCTGTTGTTGAACAGGTTTTAGAAACTTGTTCTGGAAACAGGTTATCTAATCCTGTTGCGAAAACAGGTTTTTGAAACCTGTAACGGAACAGGTTATCTAAACCTGTTATGTTCACTAAAACAGGTTTCCAAAACCTGTAACGGAACAGGTTATCTAAAACTTGGCACAGAATTGATCCCCATACTCCATCGGTGGTCATCGCCAGTCTCGACTGTGATCGATCGTCGGCTTGTCCTCTCATTTGATTTTGATTTTCAGTACGAATACAAACTGTGAAAGCATGGCCTATCGATCCTTTAGAACTTTCGGAATTTGAAGCTAGAGGTGTCAGAAAAGTTACCACAGGGATAACTGGCTTCCAGCAGCCAAGCGTTCATAGCGACGTTGCTTTTTGATCCTTTGATGGCGGCTCTTCCTATCATTGTGAAGCAGAATTCACCAAGTGTTGGATTGTTCACCCACCATTAGGGAACGTGAGCTGGGTTTAGACCGTCATGAGACAGGTTAGTTTTACCCTACTGATGAGACGGCGTTGCAATAGTAATTCGACTTAGTACGAGAGGAACCGTCGATTCGTATAATTGGTAACTGCGTTTGGTTGAAAAGCCAGTCAATTTATCGTGGGTCATCGAATCAACAACCCACCTGTTGTTGAACAGGTTTTAGAAACCTGTTTGTTTACAGGTTTTCGAAACCTGTTCTCCAACCTGATGAGACGGCGTTGCAATAGTAATTCGACTTAGTACGAGAGGAACCGTCGATTCGCATAATTGGTAACTGCGTTTGGTTGAAAAGCCAGTCAATTTATCGTGGGTCATCGAATCAACAACCCACCTGTTGTTGAACAGGTTTTAGAAACCTGTTCTGGAAACAGGTTATCTAATCCTGTTGCGAAAACAGGTTAGCCAAAACCTGTTTGTTTACAGGTTTTAGAAATAGCCTCTGTTGGAGAACAGGTTTTAGAAACCTGTTCCGAAAACAGGTTTTAGAAACCTGTTCCGAAAACAGGTTTCCTAAACCTGTTGGAGAACAGGTTTTCGAAACCTGTTCTCCAACCTGATGAGACGGCGTTGCAATAGTAATTCGACTTAGTACGAGAGGAACCGCCGATTCGCATAACTGGTAACTGCGTTTGGTTGAAAAGCCAGTGATGCGAAGCTACCATGCGTAGGATTATGACTGAACGTCTCTAAGTCAAAAAGAAAGCATTGAAGCGAGACCTGGTAAACACCGAGGTTGAAGTCGGGTCCTCATACGCTCTTACGGTTTTTCCTATCCACTTACAGCAGAAACCAGAAGCATGGGATGAGATCGGCTTTCACATCAGCACAAGACGTGTTAGCTACCGCAGGACCTGTAGCTAGAACTTTCACTGTAAAAACTTTACTTCCGATGGGAATCGAACCCATCAGGCTGGCCTCTCCAGCGGAAGTTCACTCCCTTCAAAAGAATGGAGGAGGCACAGGCCAAGAAAATACTGAAAATCCTAGAACTTGTAAAGAAAGATAAACAACCCTTTGCAAAGTAGGACCTGCAGATATCAAATGCAGTAACAGTAAACAATAAACAACTGAAAACATAGTACTAATCCTTATAACCAGTT
This sequence comes from Asterella californica, assembly GCA_036924285.1. Lineage (NCBI taxonomy): Eukaryota > Viridiplantae > Streptophyta > Marchantiopsida > Marchantiales > Aytoniaceae > Asterella > Asterella californica. Next base: position 6,133,285 of record JAYKYS010000013.1, read on the forward strand.
ATTGTCTCACCAAGGACACTCCAAGCATAAACCGTTTATCCGTCATAAACCCTCCACCACAAGCATGAAGTGTCGTTTGAGAAGGTCCGGCTTCTGGACCATATGCTGCAAATAACTCAGATAAAATATCGGACACTAAATCAGCCTGGAAAGACATTCAATCGATCAAAGAAAAAAACGACATGCCTGCAAGAAATGCTGTGCTTACCCAGCAGCCGCGCGCTAAAGACATGCACAGCCGTCTCCTGAACTTACTCACACTGCCGCGTCGAAGCCGGGAAGGGTTTAGGGAAAGCGCTCCGGCGAACTTCACCCTTCGCTACAGTGTTTTCTGAAAGTGACGTGGCAATGTGGGGGGCTTTTATACCCCCACTTGTGGTTTAACCAAAGCACGAAGACCAACAAGGCTACACTTCAAAACAGCGCCGCTGCCGGGGATCGAACCCGGGTCATAAACCAAAGCACGAAGACCAACAAGGCTACACTTCAAAACAGCGCCGCTGCCGGGGATCGAACCCGAGTCACCCGCGTGACAGGCGGGAATACTCACCACTATACTACAACGACTGGATGATAAATCGCTTCTGTGAGGCACTTGTATCGCTTCTTATCCTATATGGCTAAGCGACATCAATAGACTCGTTTGCCAAAACATCACGTTGAATCATCCTCGGTTAACTGAGGTAATTACATGCATTTTCATTTAAGCTTAAAAGTGGTCCAGAGACCGAGTTCTATTGTCACAGCCAAAAGAAAAACCAGAAATGTATAAGCCGAGAAGACAAAGAAAATAATCGAGAAGAATTAAACCAATGAATCCTCAAGGAACGTTCATATACAGACTTGTCATACACAACTTATCTCTGTTTTGCTGCGGATACAAACAACAGTTTGTCGTCATAACATAAATATTTATTTCTCGACTTAAATAACTAACAAAACATGTAGTAAGCGAATCGAGGAAAGAAATCGGAGGAAATAAACCTATAAAAGCTTACCTACACGCGGCAATTTATGGCACAAGTGATTTATGCTCGCATATTATTCACCTCTATTTTTTAATATTGGAGACAAATATGTACATTTATTAGGTAATAAATTAATGTTTGGATGAAATCCGTGTGTCTGTTAGCAACCACTTGCATTTGTAGTTTTGAAAGAGAGTGTTTAAGTTCTCTCGCATTATGGGTTCTATTCGGATCGTTTCGTAACTCTAGTTGCGATTATCACTTAATATTTATATATTTTGTTTTATTTTATTTTTACTAGAATTTTAGTGCAAAATTTACCTATTTTGCACTAAAATTCCCCAAAGTTGATCTTGCATGCATTACTCGCAAGTGCACTTTTCAAACGAGAACCATGCACTCAAGAGCATCTGCTCTGACTACTCTATATGTCCCAATATGTCCCATTATCTTCAACTGAAGGTATATGTTGTTATTCATGTATGATATTCTTCCACAGCATTCTTCTTGTTGTGTCCATCAAAATGTTCGTTCAGCAGCATTCTTATAAATAGTCTTACATAAAGCTCCTTGAAAAATTACACAAATATTCTTACTAATATTTCTTTGCGGTGTACAAGATTTGAAAAATGGAACTATATTTCGAACTAGTGTTTTGCGGAAGTTACCTCTCATCTTTGCTTCTCTGAATTTATGGCTGGACAGAGGATAAAATGATGACAACTGATGCTTGACTGTGCACTACAATCTTTAAGTTAGAGATCATATCCATTAAGACTGTAATTTTCAAAGCAAGCTTTCACTTCAGAACACTCCTTACATTACTTGACTCTTGCATTTCAAGTAAATGGTCTCTTAAGTTTATCACATAGCCTTTGTAGTGATATCGTGTAAACAAGATTCTTATTAAAAGCACTACTTCGTAACTTAGCTTTAACATGGCATATAGTATACCCGGCAGTTGAGGATGCTTTTATAAGCAGACTTTGAGAAATCTTCTTCAGACTAAGTTAGATACGTGTCTGCAAGAGTCCACCGCAGCTTTACAGTCATCCATTAATATCCATCGACCAGTTAATCTTATGGAATAAATGAACCGAGGAAGCATGAAAATTTTCAGGTTATGCCAAAAAGGAAAGAGAACAGATTTTGATGAAAAAATAATAAACCGAAGAATTCATACAACAATCCATCATGCCTTAGCTTGACTGGGGAGAGTCTCACGATCATAATTACAAAGATTCAATCAAGCCCATATTCACTTTATTCAATTCTCTAACGTCTACGATCACATTGTTTTCTCTAATAACATTCTTGCAAGCAAGTTCTAATCTCACTCTCAACATCGCATCATAGAATACTTAAGATCTCCAATGCTCACTTTACTCTTAGATAGGAAAATGAGAGTAACTTCTACTCACAACTCCTCCATATGTTCCACAACTTCTTACTGTGGTAACTTCACTAAGTTACATTATCTAATGATAAGTACAAAATCCAAACCAGTAAAAATTTTAAAGTGCACTAAAAACTAAGAATAGCACACACATTACTTGTTCTTTTTACTAAAGTAAGAGATTCTCCTAGTTTAGCTTTTTCAAAGTGTTAAGTTTCCTTATTATCCAATAAGGAGAGTACAATAAACTAACACGTCTTTTGAGGAGCATCTTCAGATATTTCTGCATGACTTTTTGTCATGCATTCAATCAGCAATTGTCCACAAAGTTATATACTTTTGGGAAGCATATTTGGATCTTCGCACAAAATTGATCGACTTGGTCGGATGAAAAACCAGAATAATTTTTTTTCAAAGTATACTTACTACAATCAGAAGAATTAGTCTACGTAACAGATGAAGAAGCAGAATTACATAACACGAGAACTTTCAGATACAATGTCAGCTCCAAGTCTCTACATACCTTACCACTAAAGTCCAATTACAACATGGTCCATGTACATTTGACTAGGAATCAACGGAAACAACATAGTTTTGTTCTCACCCGTAAAGAATTTTTGTATTGATAGCATGTTGTTACGTAATCCGAAAAAAGAGATCTTAACATCATATTACAACTCTGGTGGAGGAAACTCAAAGTTGTCATCCAACTCTATAAAGAGTTAGAGTGGAATGTTGTTCTAGATAGAGATCAAGCATGGAGTATTTAAAATAATCCCAAGAAATATGAAAAGATATGAACATCAAGCGACAAGTGGTTTTGGAGCCACCATTTCTCGAACGAATCTAGAAAATTTTGTTGAATACAATTTTCTATTCAACAATATTGGAATAGGACGAAATAGAAAAGTTTCAGTATAATAATTTGTTCACATCAAAACAGACGAGATATCAGAAGTTACTTCAAGATTGAGTGTTGTCAAAGAAAACTTACTATCTTACACACGTCTGGGAAAAGAAAAAAAAACGTCATCAAGCCCAAAAGAAAAAACATCGATACAATCACCTTCTCCAATCCACTCTCAATAAACCAAGTACTTTCAGCATACCAAGCACTAATCAACAAACCTTACCAATCAACACTAATCAACAAACCGTCCCGACCAGCACCACAACCCATCCAACAACTATTCCTCTATCTCCACATACTACAACTAAAAAAACACAAACTTCTTAAGCACAAACCATTACAAGTCCAACTATTTCGGCTGTAACGATGGTCTTGGCTCTCACCATGGAGCCATCCGTGGGATGATCTTGTTGAACTCTCACCGTCAACATCTCACGTGTCATGTGTAGAGCTGTACCTCCTGATCCCCCTAGAGATGTCTGTAGCTGGAATGGACATCTCTCCACCGGACTTCCTCAAATCCAAACCAATACACGTCGTCTTTCTCAACATCAACCGTTGGGCTCCAGAGTCTAACATGACTTTCTGCAGTCGATACATCTTCCTTGACGATGTCACCAAACAGAAGCATTCTGTTGTCCAACAACACCACACCTGGTGCTAAACCAGCACGGTCAATCGCCGGCCTAGCTGGTAACTCATCTAACCGGGCAGTCGCCGCTTGCCAAGTACCACTCATCTTCAACTCCATGGGCACATCTACTGTCTCTCGCTGAACCACCTCAGCACTAGAGGTAACAACATCCTCGCTCTCGCTGAGTGTGGCTGCCAACTGGAACATTGGAGCCAAGCTGACTCCCAATGTCTTCATATCTGTGGTTGAAAATAGTGAGGCTCGCAAAACTGTTGTAGCCGTCCCCAACATCGAGTTCGACATCGCATCTCTAGACATCGAGAGTTGACTTACATCACCCCCACTCATGGATGTCGATGCCTCCAACTCCACTACATCATCGATAGGTCATTTAGGAATCATAGACATGGTCCTCAACGTCTCCGATAACGTGAAGGATTGAGGAAGCTTGACCTGTCTACCAGCCTCTCCGTGTTGTGGATCTATAACGACCTATGTTACACATAAGAAGTTTGTCTATTAGTAAGGTGTTTAGTTATAGCTAAGTGTGGAGAATGTTTATTTGCTGCCCAAGTACTTTAAGGAGATATCAAGTTAGTCATGACTAGCTAAAATTAGTTATGGTTAAACTTAGCTGTACTTTTGGACAGAAATCAGATATTTGCTAAAGAGTGAGCATTACTATCTTGTCATCTTGTCTAAAAGGTAGAAAGGAGGTGGAAAATATCCCTTATCTCCTTTTTGACTTGATAAGGTGGTTGGATTAAAGTTTTGGACTTTGTGGACATTAAAAACAAGAAGAGATTCCACATGTCTCTTTTTTAGTGGATCCTAGTGTAGAGGGGGGTGGAAATTCGAGATTCCTTGAGAATATTCCAAAATCCTTCTAGAAGTTGTTGACTTTGAAGGAATAAGCCCATGTGAAAAGGTAAGAAGCCCATGTGATTAATGTTTTTACCTTAAGTAATATCTTAGTAAAACTCGGTAAAAATAGTTACGGTTGAGTTACCAGAGGGTACCAAAGTAAAAACCTAGAATGTATAAATAGAGGAGTAAAGAAGAGCTCCTCATCCTTGTTTTCACATCTTCATAATGACAACTTGAGTAATATAGAGAGTGTTCTCACATTTAGCATGTGAGAACGTGAGAAACGTCGTTAGAATGTAAGATTTTAGTTGATGAGTTTATGGAGAACTTTTAGTTGATGAGTTTAGTTTAGTTTAGTTTAGTTTAGTTAGTGAATGATTGAACTTAGAATTTTTCCCTTCAAGTTCATGGTGTGCTTCCCTCAAAGCCATCAGAGGTGACCCTTGAGTGAGAGACAAGCTCGACATGTTGCAGATTCATCAATGACTATCGTGGAGGTTGAGAGATTGGGGGGTAGTTGATCGATAGGACCACGAAGGGTTTACATTTTTGGTTCTGTTGTCGAGACCTCACTTGAAGGGATCGTTGAAGGATGTTTAGAGTTCAATTCTACATTCATCAAAAAGATATCACGAGAGAGCACATGGAGAGAACGTTGGGAGGAGAGAAAGCTAACGTGATGTTAGCAACATTAGAACCTTTCGTGTATCTCGTCGTGACCTATGACGCATTCGAGATCATTCTTTACATCTTGTTCACTTAGAAAGGGTTTGAGGAGAGTTGAAAAGGAATGCAACAAGAGTTGTAGAGAAAGGAGAAGAGAGAAGTTATTAGAGGAGAAAAATTTCAGAGTTTAAGAATTTCAGAGGAAAATTTTCGATTTTCTGTGTTTTTTATTTTCCTGTGAAACTTCCCAGTGTTTTAGGTTGGCTGTTAAGCTATCTAGGACAACAGAAATCATGAGGAAAGGTGGTCTGGAGAGAGAGTTATGAATTTTCAAAGTTGAGGGGGTTTATTCACGAGAGTTTAGAAATTTTGGTCTCTGGAAAATTTATACAGTCGTTGTCAGATTTTTTGTGAATTTTATTTTCCTGTGAAAATTTCCATTATTTTAGCTTGGTCGATAAGCTATCTTGTACAACAAAAATCATGAGAAGATGATGCTTGGAGAGGGAGAAAAAAGTTTTCAAAGTGGAGGGGTTGACAACCATGAGGGAAGTAAAAATATACAAATTTTAGTTCTCTAAAAATTTGTACAGTCAGCACCATCTCTTCTGATTAAGGAAGTTTCTGTTGAAACTTCAAGAGTTAGTAGCTTGGAGGTTGAGCTACCGGAGACCACAAAAATCTTGGAGAGATCTCTTACCGACTAAGAGATATATGTTTCGGCATACAAGGAGGTCTTGAAGATACTTCATGGGAAATCCAGTTTGAGTGCCGAAGTTGAAGAAGAGACGTTTGGGAGTTCAAACGGAGACGGAGAAGCCAAAGTTAAGTATAGAAGAGTTGCGAACACACATCTATTGTAGTTGAGGTGCCTTTACTCTATATCAAGAAGCTTCTACGAGCATCGGCGCATATGTGAAGAAGATTGAGTTCAAAGCATGATTCACTGTGGAGGCCACGAATGCTCCTGGCGAAGTAGAGTGTGATCTTTACAATAGTGACTTTAAGATGTTTGCTAGGATCAGTACAGACGATGATCATGATGATATTATCTTAGACTCTTAATTTTAGATTGGATTTTATTTTATGTATAGCATGTATAATACACGATTTTTAGTATAAAGCTTGAAAGAGTAAGAAAGTGAGGTCGAATTATTTTCCTCAAAGGTATTTTGTCCACCTAATGGTTGAGAAGGCGCAACATGAGTGGAAGTGCAAAAAATTGGAAAGTTAGACTTAGAAACCTTCCTCAAGGTTTAGATGTCATAGTAAGTGTCAGAGAAAGCTCGAGAGAGATTATCGTTGAGTTTGAGAACAATAGAATAAAATCTCAAGTAGAGTCTCCGAGGAGAAGAGTAGAAATTGATTTGTGGTGTTACTTCTATAGAGGGTTGGGACACAAAGTAGTGAATTGTCCAACTAGAATAGAACAGAGAGAGCTAAAGAGAAGCGGGATTTTACTGATTTAAGTCGTCGAGTGGGTCCATTGTCACCACCGCCGATTCATCTTCTAAGAAAGGATCCTTGTCCAAGTTGTGGAGTGGGTGATCTATCGAGAGGACACAAGTGCGTCGATGTGGTCGCCCTACTTACGTCAGTAGTCGAGAAGTTGGACGAGACCCAAAGAGCTGAGACGGAGAAGTTGTCTACTTCAAAGGAGGACTCGACTGAGTTGTAATGGAGATCGTCATTCATGTGGTGGAGAAGGCGGTTATGCGATTCAGACTCATGATTACCTTGGGAGAAGAAATGGCACAAGAGGTGTTGTTACAACCATTTCTTTTTATTTTACCTATGGTAGATTATTCTCGGATGGAATTGGTGATGTTCGTACTCTTTTAGCGAGTAGTTATTGCATGAAGATTAGAAGATTAGAGAGAGTAGTTATAAGATGGAGAAGCTATCAGTGTTTCATGAGAAAGACAATGAAGATGTAAAACCGTTTGTTCGAGACTTCAAAAGAGGTTGTATCGGAAATAACGTGAGAAGGAAAGAAGAATGAGTGTTGTTACTGCTAGAGTTTTTAGAAGATTTTGCTCTTACATGATATGAAGACCCAGTGAAGAATAAGGCACCTGGTGTAGTTGAGGATACATGAGAGACGTTGAGTAACGCATTCATCGAGGAGTTTCTTCCAGAAGAGAGTTATGAGAAGCTCATGGTGGAGCTCACTCATTTGAAGCAACGAGACGACGAGAAAGTTCGACAGTATGTCGAAAGGGTGGATAAGTTGGAGCAACGGTTTCGAACGGTTCTACGGAAGACTGGAGATAACGTGGAGCTAACGATGGCGAGGATTGGAGCAGTGCTGACCAAGAACTTGATGAGAGGGTTGAGACCTTCAATTCGAACCCAAGTGAGGTACGAGAAACCAACAACCAAAGTCGAGGTCATCAAGATCGCGACAAATATGAAAGAGAGTTTGGATGAAGGAGATATCATCCAACCTCATCATGCCGTTCTGGTGTCGACTCCGACTCTTGGTGTAACCACAACGATAGCATCTGCACCATCACAATTGGTGATTGCTTCAACATCATCTCATACTCCAACGGTGGTGCCAAGATCATTTGTCTCTACAACGATGTCTACTGCCACCTCTGATTTCCATACTGAGTTGAAGAACATCACCGATACTCTTGCGGATCTCAAGATTAATGTGGTACAGTTACGAGAATGGAGGAACAAAGATGGAGGAGGAGGTCAAAGAGGTTAAGACAACAATCTCAATCGAGGAAATCAAGATAACTTTGGAGACAACCAAGATAACTTTGGAGGAATCACTTGTTGGACGTGTGGAGGTTCTCATTTCTAACAAAATTGTCCTAACAACAGAGCAAGGGGTGCTGAAGTTGTCAGAATGAATGTTGGTGGAGGAAATCCATCACAAGCACGAGATAAGGGAGTGGCTACTATCGATGTAGTGCGAGATCTCATCTATGAGAAGAAAGAGAGCTCGAACACTTCTCATGCACCGGTGGAGCTTTTAGCTCAAGAAAAAAAATGAACTCGATTTTCTGATGAACTGGTTTTCATGGAGGAGTCACCAAGTAGAAGTATTCGCTCGAGTACTGCTTCGAGTACACCAAGAGAGCCAAGAAGGAAGTTGAGGATGGCGGATTTCACCATTTCATCTTCTCAAGCGAGATATGATTTGGTTGAAGATGTGGGTGCTCAGAAAGCCAACATCACGATTGGACAATTGATTGCACTCAACCCTAGTTTACGAAGGGAACTCAGAGGAGGATTGAGTTCTAAGAGAAACAAGAAGAAAAAACCCCAAGATCAAGAAATCAAAATCTATGGTAGTTGGTGTGGTGGATGTGCATGCTTCAGAGATATGCACTAGGGCTTCAAAGATTGAAGTCCGATTGAATGGTCACTACGCCTCTGACGTGTTGGTGGATGGAGGGTCGGCTATAAATGTCATATCGGAGAGGTTGATGAAGAAGTTGGAGATGGAACCAACTCGCCCGGCTAGCATTGTCGTGAAAATGGCTAACAAGCAACGGGTAAGACCTCTTGGTGTGTTAGAGAAGGTGGTTGTGTCTGTGATGGGAGTTCAAACATTGATGTCCTTTCAAGTGTTAAAGGACTCTAGTTATGATTTGCTCTTAGGTAGACCTTGGTTGAGAGCTGTGCGCACCACTGATAAGTGGCACAAGGGATACTTACGGATTGGGCGTAGAGATCATAGAGTGATAGTACCTCTCTCGAGTGTTGGAGTTGTGACTTTTGACTCTGATAGACCCGCTAGTGACTATTGTGAATTTGATACGGAGGATGATTAGAGTGTCTCAGAAGTAGATACCGGAGATTCTTACGATCAAGAATCCTCGTCTGAGGACGAAGGATTTGATCGAGATGAATCATTACATCAGCTTAGTGCTATTGACTTATTACCTCGACCAGCAGTGGAGAAAGATCCTGACAAAGAAGAGTTGAGTGAGGTAGAGATCGTGAGAAGACTCTCTACCTTGAAGTTTGGTATCAATGTCACTCAAGATGAGAAAAGTAGATTCTTAGATATATTCTGGAAATATATCCATGTGTTTGCTTTCAGTTATAAGGATTTGAAAGAGATGACTCTGGAGACTCATAGAATTGAATTGGAGGAGAACGTAAGATCAATTCGACAAAAGCAAAGAAGGGTCAATCTTACGACAGCAATGATGGTCAAGGAGGAGATAGACAAGTTGAAAGAGGTAAGTTTCATCTATGAGGTGGAGAACTCAGAATGGGTTTCACCCATTGTGATTGTCAAGAAGAAGAATGGTAAGCTGCGAATGTGCATAGACTATAAGAAGCTGAATGCAGTTACCAAGAAGGATTATTATCCTCTACCATTTATAGATGAGATTTTGGAAAAAGTTGCTGGTCATGAATGGTATAGCTTTGGTGATGGTTATAGTGGGTATAACCAGATCAAGATAGCACAGGAGTACCAACAGTTGACTACTTTCACTACTCCTTAGGGAGCATTTGCATTTCGGGTGATATCATTCAGACTGTGTAATGCTTTGACAACATTTCAGAGGTTCATGAACAAGGTGTTTGAACCATTCATAGGGAAGTCTCTTCGTGATTTCATTGACGATTTCTATGTGTACGGAAGAAAGGATGACCACTTTGATCATGTGATCAAAGTTTTGCAGTGGTTGGAGCAAACCAACGCTTTTCTAAATCCAGAGAAGTGCATCTTTGGTTGCGAAGAAGGTCTGTTGTTAGGACACATCATTTCCTAGAATGATGTGTCCTAACAACAAGTAGATCCTGAGAAGGTGAAGAAGATAGTGCATGATCAGAAGGCAAAAGAAGCATTTGAGGAGCTGAAAAAGACATTGGTGACAACTCCTATACTTGCTAAACTTGAGTGGAGTAAAGCATTTATTTTGTATACGAATACCTCCAACGTAACAATCGGATGTACATTAAGTCAGTTAGATGGAGATGGGCATGATCATCTTATAGCTTATGCTAGTAAGCAGATGGTTCCAACAGAGAAGAATTACTCCGTGATTGAACAAGAAGGATTAGCGGTGATCTTTGGATTGAAGAAATTTCGACACTACTTGCTAGGAGGGAATTTTTGATAATCACATATCACAAGGCTTTAAAATATATCTTTAATAAGAATAATGACGAAGGTCGTATTGCTCGTTGGAAGATCCTTCTAACAGAATACGATTACTTGATCAAAGATAGACAAAAGAAAAAGCATACGAATGCTGATCTTTTGTCGAGGGCTTATGATGATGAGGGAGAAGAACCGTTTGATGATTCATTTCCAGACGAGCATTTGATAACCATCACAAGCACTAAAGAGATACCGGACGAGTACAAGAAAATCTGGAGTTTCTTTGCAGATGGCTGTTTTCCAGAAGGTATGTATACTCGAGAACGTAACCCGTTGACCAAGAGATGCAAATATTACACCATAGTGGAGAGAATTCTATTTCATCAAGGAGCAGATGGGTGACTAAGGAGAGCAGTTGGTCAGAAGGAGGCGTTCAAGCTAATGTACGAATTTCACGACGGAACTGTTTGCGGAGGTCACTTTGCCGGTAAGATAACATCCTTCAAGATTTTGGATGCGAGTTATCACTGGAGAGGGATTTTCAAAGGTGTCTAGACTATTGCAAAACTTGCGACGTATGTCAAGCATTTGCTCTGAAGTCTACTAAAAGTTGACTATGAGCTCTAGTCATTGATGTGATGAAAATAGAGATCCGAAGTTGTGCAAAAAGTTTTATTTTTAGTGCCATGAGTGTCTTTGGAGCGATAATGATAAGCATCACAATAGATTTTCATATAGGAGACGGTCCACGACACGACAACGTACGAGTGCATTCTAAGCTTTCTTCGGTGTATCACAATCTTGGATGTGATCGATCATCGATGTTGAGACTGTCAGCACGATGTAGTGAATCGTTTGATACGATCGCTTCTTTCACTCTTTGAATTTTGCATCGGAAATAGATACATCAGACGCTTTCTCCTCCTCAGTGATAAGATCTCATAGATCTTGTCTGTGCAGGAAAATCATCATCCAGAACTTCCACAGTTGGTAGTTATTCTTGTCGAGCTTCTCTCCAGTGATGAAAGACACGGACTTTGCCATAGCTACAATTTAGAAATTGCGCTGTTCTATACGCAGAAAACCTCACAGAACCTCCATGAAACTGCTCCGCCCACACCTCTTGATGAAGAATTCATCACAAGTCACAATAGTGACAACTCTGCGTACTCCTCTCGAGTGAGAATGAAGAAAGAATTTGTCCGTGAACTATAGGTGTACAAAAACAGGACGATAATGTCAAAAGAACAGATCAAGAAAAGTCAAAACTAGACCAAATGAGGTCAGAAATGGACGCACGATACCTTGGAATTTTGCAAATCGGACTAGTATTTCTTTTGGACTCAAGTCTTAAACTTTCATTTTGATCGAAGAAGATCCGATTGAAAATCTACCGCTGGAAACCTCCAAATCGGCTGAAACTTGACCGAATACACAATTCACATTTTCTGAACAAGACAGTCTTTATAAGACTGGTCGACAGCTATCAGCAAGGAAAAATTATCTAGGCCTCCAAAATCACGTTCAAAGTTTCTGGTGGCGAAAGAAACGGTTTCGTCTCACTCGAATGCATCAGCAAGATAGTGCTCGACATCAAACACAACTCCAGCTGCTCTCTCTTGTACTTCTCCATGCACGAACTCCATCTTGCTCATCAGCAAGGGACACACGCTCTATACTGCTATGATATCATGTAGAAAGATCCATAGTTCTAAGAAGACACTCCAAGAAGAGAGAGCGAGTAGACAAAGAAGTAAAATAAGAATAAGATGGTAGAGGTTTTGCCTCTCCGTGTATATATAGTGGAGGTGAGTACAAAAGAAAACCTTAATGATGGATTTCCTTTTGAACCTAAGTCTCCGCATGCAACCGAGATTATGAGTTGGGAGATACCTGATACAACTATGGGAGGCTGAGGTGGTCTTGTAGTTGTGGTCTAGGCTATAAAATCATGGCTTAGCCCATAATCTGAGTTGCATGAAGATGGCATCGAGAGGTTGAGAAAATTTTATTTAGCTTGGCTATGGGGCTTCTTGATAAGTGCGTGTGCGTATAAGGACATAAAGACCCCTGCTTAGCTAGGGGGCTGCTTAGCAAGGGGCTTGAGTTTTAGATAAAGAGACATGCGACAGCAGTTCCGGGGAGAAACATTACAAAGAACTAGACTAAGAGAGAAGGAGACACGCGTAGGAGACAGAGGAGAAGATTCTGATCGTTGATGACCTTGATGTTAAAATTTGAGACGTGAATAAAGTTCTTGGGTCTTGGAAAAGCTTATTTGCACAAAATGGGTGTTTGATTTGATTTGGTGGATGCAAGAGATCGAATTTGAGTTCTGATCGTTGGCAGCATTCTGTTTTTTTTATCGATCTGACAATCAATCACAATCAAGAGGTCCAACCTCTCCAAGAAAGACTCTCATCATGACAACGTGTTATCGCATCATATGAATTTTACACGAGAAAAAGTCAAAGAATAAGGTATCTGGTTGTGGAGATATCATGTGTAAGAACAAGACGAAAGAGAGACAAACAACCATGAGAATGAACCCTTCAAATATCCGAGCATCACTTTATGTACACTTTCGTAGTATCTTATAAAATTGAAGAACATACACAAGTTGTCCGTAAAATCAAAATCCTTAATCCAATCTCTGAACCCAAACCTAAGAAAAGAACCGCCGAAATATCACAACAACGTCTTATCATCTTAAACTCTTGAATACTCTATGTATCAACAACAACCACAATATCATCGCATATCGATGTTACTACTCAGTATATCACTAGCCCAAATGGTCAAATCACCCCTAATCCAAATGAGGGTTGTGAGTGCAACCCACGTAGATAGCGGTGTAGAGAGAACTATATCCGAAACTTGAAGTAAACATAAACTCTTAGCAAAGAACTCGAAAAAGGTCAATCTGACTTCCTCTTTTCCTCGAACGTTCTTCAGATATGGATAGGGTCTGCTCTCTTGCCCCCCAACTGCGCAACGAACCACCAAATTTGATATCCAACAATTAAGATATCTTCAACTTCCAGTCATTGTGATCAAACCTCTCAAACCGTCTCTCTGCGAGCTTAAATCGCTCACACTGTCCAAATGGATAGCCCAAACTGATATATGTCACCCTTGTAGATAGATCCAACTAGCTTGAACACAACGAGACTCCAAACAAGCCGTTTGGAGTTTTTCTGACAAAACACATAAGAAATTTGGTTGCAAGAAGCAAAAAATTGACATAAATCGGTCTCTTGCTGCCCAATCTCTCTTGCCATGTCCAACACAACAACCAATCTACGTGCGATCTCCTATTATGCATAGGTGGAGACTCCTTGATCGCACAAGCATCAAGAACAAAGAGCTTGGTCCACGAGGTTGCAAGAGTTCCAGCGGAAGACTGGAGAGAGCCTACGCGAGGCGTTTACTCGCATGAAGCGGTTGATCAGCGTTGCTCAAGGGGTGACGGAAATACAGGCAGTCCAGTTCTTGTATGGGATACTAGATCAGGAGCTGCGTATGAGAGTCAGAGATGTCACTCTCCTTAGAGACACTGCTCTGACGTTAGCGGTTATCTTTGGTTTGGTTGAGCTGATTGAGCTCAACATGGTGGAGGAGAGAGGGTGGTTGATGGATTCAACAAGGAGACACCACATGGGACGACCACCTCTTCCCGAGGATCACATATTACACAACAGCGTTGTCGAGTTGAGAGTTTTCCTGGGAAGGGCGGAACCTTCTGACTGTGATAGATCTTGAAAGCTGTGTTTAGTCTACTCAGGGAAGCGTTGGACTTCAGACTATGGTTTCTTACTATACAGAGGTAGGGTTCAGATCATAAGGAAACACTATAGACACTCACTCAGGTCGAATGGACCCTCCAGTATGTTCAGAAAGCGAAGATCAGATCAGACTAGCAGTAATAAGGTCAGAAAGCAAATTTTAACAGTCCCGATTCAGAAACATACGATGGTTCAGACTTCAGAACTCCTCCTACATGTAAATGAGGCCCTACTGACCATACACACGAAGTTTCAGCTTGAGATCAAATCAGAGTGTCGAGATATGGGCAGAAACGTTCTGAGCAGAGAAATTATGGCAATTTCTGGTACCCAGACAGCTATTTCGACCTAGAACAGAGAATTGGCTCGATCACTTTCGAAGATTCTTACAGGATTTGCAGTAAACAGCTTGCTGAACACTCCTGTGAAGTTGGGCCTCCTGATTGTACACAGAACTCCAGATCTCGCTCTCTGAAGTTGATGCTCTAGATTGAGAGCTTTTCGGACCCTCTCTGCTTCAGCGGTCGCCCTGAATTACTCACAATTTCAATTGACATGACAGTCGTAGCCCTGCTGCCAATGAACGAGACCCCGAAGGTTTGAAGCGATTTTCTCAAATCTACTGCGATTGACACCAAAAACCCCAAAATCAACAGAAGTGCTGCAATTCTGGCACAAATTGAACTTCAATCAGCCATAACTCCTTCTTTATTGCTCCAAATCGATCAAAAATTTCGCTGACAGTGCTTGGCACGACGAACCCTATCTCCCTGTGCTCTCAGATTTCGAATTCCCTTCTCCAAATGCTCGAACTCCTCTTAAGACTCCTACTACTAAGTTTAGTAGTACAAAAAGACAAAATTGGACCAATGGGAGTTCATAGCTTCACTCCCCTGTCCTTTTGTGTCCCAAACCACGTGGTGACTTGAATTTGCACATAGGCTACCACGTCAAGCCCCTAAAGTGCCAGCGTAACCCCTAAACTACATGCGAAGACATGTGAAACGACACGTAATCCCGAAAGATAACCTAACCTCGCTAGGAAGCATGCATGGGTGACACGTAATTACAACCCATGGGCTTAACTCTATCAACATGGTAATTAACCTACTAAGCCTCAAAATATATATAACATCCTCTAGTGTCGACTTCTCTGAGGTCCTAACTTCACTCAGAGAGACTAACGCTTGATAGAGAGGTGAATTATTTACAATGTAAAATGATTCACATCACGACAGCGTTGTGGTGGTGGTGGTAAGGATCGTGTGGAGCAGTCACGGTCCCAAGAAGGTGTTGGAGGATCCGGTGGACAAAAGCCCATGCCGTCTTTCTACTAGCAGCAAGCGAGTCCTTGCTGGACGTGTGATGGTCAGAAGGACTGTCCACAGAGGAGAGGTGGTTATGAGACGTCAGGGACGTCTCAAGCGATACCTAGGCAATGTGAGCATTGCGGACGACCTAGTCACAGTAGTGACCGTTGTTTTGATCTCCATCTCGAGCTACGGCAACAGAAGACTGATCGTGGACGAGGCGGAGGAACTCAAAGAGACCGTTGTCGCGCTACTTGACGGCTACATGCTTGACTTCTACTCCGACGCTTAGGTTTAGTAGTTCTAGAAGTTAGCTCATACTACTTCTAGTCCTTTATGTATATGATTGACATCTTTGCATACGGTGTTAACACTATTTTGAGTCCTAGTAGGCTGATAGTATGTTAGTTATCTTGTTCAAGCATTTGTGCGCTTGTGCAAGTGACTTTTTACTTGTCTATGACGTTCAATGTACATAACTTAGGGTTTCCATGCTGATAGGGGTTTGAGCTCATGGGTTGTACTTACTTGTCGCCCATGCACGCTTTCTAGCTGATTTAAGTTAATTTTCGGGGCTACGTGTCGTTTTAGGTAGTTTAAGTTTTACGCTGGCACTCTAGAGGGCTTGACGTGGTAGCCTATGAGTGTAGATAAGTTACCAGGTAGTTTAAGGCACAAAAGGACAGTCAAGTGGAGCTATGAACTCCCATTGGTCCATTTTTTATCTTTTGTAAAACTCTAAGTTTAGAAACAGAGCTCTAGAGTGGAGTCCGAGCATTTGGTGAGGTATCTTCGAAATCTGAGAACACAGGAAGAGAGAGCTCGTCGTGCCAAGCACTTTCAGTGAAATTTTTGCTCGATTTGGATCAATAAACAAGGAGTTATGCCCAATTGAAGTTCGGATTGTGCCAAAACTGCGTCACTTTTGTTGATTTTGGGGTTTTCGGTGCCAATTGCAGCAGAATTGAGGAAATCACTTCAAAACTTCGTGGTTGCGTTCACTGTCAAGAGGGCTACGACTGTCCAAAAGGTTTTGAATCATTTGAGTGATTGAGTAATTCAGGGCGGCCGCTGAAGCAAAGGGGGTCTGAAAAGCTCTTAATCTAGAGCAGCGACTTTAGAGAAGGAGATCTGGAGTTCTACAAACAATCAGGAGTCCCAGTTTCACAGGAGTGTTCAGCAAGCTGTGAACTGCAAATCCTGTAAGAAACTTCGAAATTGATCAAGCCAATTTTCTGTTATAGGTCGAAATAGCTATCTGGGTACCAGAAATTGCCGTAATTTCTCTGTTCAGAAAGTTTCTGCCCATATCTCGGTGCTCTGAACTGATCTCAAGCTGAAACTTCATATGTGTATCCAGTAGGACCTCATTTACATGTAGGAGAAGTTCTGAAGTCTACACCTTCATAGTTTTCCTCTCTTTGTGTGTCAAAGTTCACCGCTTAAACCTATTACTACTAGTTAAACCTAAATTTCGCTTTTGAGCATATTAGAGGATCCTACACAACTGTGTGAGTGTTTATGGCCCCTGTTGTGACCTGAAAGCCAACCTCTTGAGTAAACAACCACAGCCAAAAGCCAGGCTGAGGTAGACGGATCACACTCCAACACCGTGGTGGTCGAGCTGGAGGTAGAGGTCCAGCACCTGATAGAGGAGCACCGGTCGGTCCACCGTCTGCTACGACGTCAGAAGCAGGTATGAATGCTCGAATTGAGCAGTTGGAGCAGAGGATAGTTAGTATGGCTATGTCTCAGCGGAGATCTAGTGGAACAGAGACTTCCACGTCTTATGGAGGAGAAGGAGGTGACTTCGACTTCATGACTAGTGTGGCACAGATTGAGGCATCTACGGTAGTGACTCGAGATGCAGTACGTACCTCTGAGTCATGAGATGCGTCGGTGGAGTTGGATCTGTAAACCCTTCGCGGTCCTATCGATCAACTACTCCCGCAATCTCTCAACCTCCACGATAGTCATTGATGAATCTGCAACATGTCGGACCTGTCTCTCACTCAAGAGTCACCTCTGATGGCTTTGAGGGAAGCACACCATGAACTTGAAGAGAAAAATGCTAAGTTCAATCATTCACTCATCTATAAACTCATCAACTAAAAATTCTCCATAAACTCATCAACTAAAATCTTTCATTCTAACGACGTCTCTCAAGTTCTCACATGCTAAAATATCTCACACTCTCTATATTAATCAAGTTGTCATTACGACGATGTGAAAACAAGGATGAGGAGCTCTTCTCTACTCCTCTATTTATACATTCTAGGTTTTTACTTTGGTACCCTCCGGTAACTCAACCGTAACTATTTTTACCGAGTTTTACTAAGATATTACTTAAGGTAAAAACATTAATCACATGGGCTTCTTACCTTTTCATATGGGCTTATTCATTCCAAATCAACAACTTCTAGAAGGATTCTGAAATATTCTCAAGGAATCTTGAATTTCCACCCCCTCTACACTAGGACCCACTAAAAAAGAGACATGTGGAATCTCTTCTTGTTTTTAATGTCCACAAAGTCCACAACTTTGATCCCAACCACTAATATCAAGTCAAAAAGGAGATAAGGGATATTTTCCACCTCCTTTCTACCTTTTAGACAAGATGACAAGATAGTAGTGCTCACTCTCTAGCAAATATCTGATTTCTGTCCAAAAGTACAGCTAAGTTTAACCATAACTAATTTTAGCTAGTCATGACTAACTTGATATCTCCTTAAAGTACTTGGGCAGCAAATAAACATTCTCCACACTTAGCTATAACTAAACACCTTACTAATAGACAAACTTCCTATGTGTAACATAGGTCGTTATATTTTACCCCCGGACTAAATTTTCACTCCGTCCTCGGAGTAAAGAGAGAACTTTCGTCTATGAAACAACTTCAACTTGTCATGGTTGACACGATCAAATCTCTTTCCATTTCGTTGAATAGTTTGAAAAGTATCCAATTCGAATTGGATCGGCAACTTGCACTCCACTCCGTAAACCAGTCGAAATGGGAAGTATCCAGTAGAAGTCTTTGTTGTCGTTTGATACTCCCATAAGATGGATGTGGCCTCTTATCCCAAGTATGTTTTGCAGTCTCAACACCAACATCTTTGGCGAGCATCATACAAAGTGTAAGATTGATCTTCTCCGCAAGACCATTAGCATTTGGTTTGTATGAGATCGTTACTCGTGGCTTGACAAAAAATGTTGTAGCATAGCAATAGTCATGCTCCCTACAAACTCTCCTCCTCTATCTGAGACCAACTCTAACGGACATCCAAATCTTGTGATGATCCTCTCTCATAGGAATCTATCGACTTCTGTTTCATTAGTCTTTCTCAAAGGTCTAGCTTCTACCCACTTGGTACAATAGGCAGTGGCGACTACAATGTATCTATTGCCTCGGGGTGTCTTATTAAGAGGACCTACAAAGTCAATTCCTCACTTCTCAAATGGTCCTAACACGAGAATTGATCTTAACGGAGGTGATGGGCACTTTGTCTATTTCATTTGGACGCATAGTAGAGAAGGTACGAGACTCGAAAGATAAGAAAAGCAAGCTAAGCCTTAGCTTACAAGCTTTTTGCACAACTTTGGATCTTCACTTTCATCGCATCAATGGGTAGAGCTCGTTGTCAACTTTCCATGGGCACTTCATCTACTTCATTTGGACGCCTAGTAGAGAAGTTACGAGACTCGAAAGAAGAGAAAATTAAGCTAGACCTTAGCTTACTATTGCTGACTGGGTATTTACGTCTCTTGGCGCTATTGTAGTGTCGCAGGATTACTCCTTTTGCTCATAGTATAAAAGATATCATTCCCACAGAGAATTTGCACAAGTAACACTGCTCTAAGTTCTAAGATCTGTTCAAACACACAAACACACGGGTTTTGTCTAGAAATCTCGTCTTCTCACAAAACCACACGTCTTCCAGACCCTTCAGAAGGTGCTATGGACCTAAACAAACAACTACTAACTCAAATATCACACAACTATCTACAGAGAAGCTCGGGAAGACGGTTCCTGCTTCTAGGTCACTTTCTTCCGGTCTTCTCAGTACCGTCTTCCCGAAACAATTCTCGGCTTCTAGGGGTTCAACTCGGCTTCTCACACCTCCAGAAGACTACTCCTGCTTCGTAGAAGTCGACCAGCAATTTCTGTTACACCTTACTCTCTCTCATTCCAACGGGTTAGATTAATCATAGGGTGTATGTCCCATGTAGCCTTCCTAGGTTTCTGCCTATGGAAACGGTCTTTTTGCAGCACTACAACAACATTCACCTTCACGGAAGCTTAATAGAAGTCTCGGAAGCTCACTAGAAGAAGGTAAGAAGATGGGGAAGATGGGGAAGAAGGGAAAATCCAAACGAGAGAGAAACAAGATAGAAATGAGAAATTAAGATTTCGACAGGCTTCTAGTCCGGATCCTGACTAACAAGTCATCCCTGCTTGTAATAGTTTGGGGAGGAAGACAACAAACGTGCGTACAGTTACACAGTCTTCTACTTGAGGAAGTCGTCTTCTGCTGTGGGACGAAGACTTCTTTCTTCTTCTCTCGCTGCTCCGACTACTCTATCTTCTGGGATCTCTTACCCATAAGACCGTCCGTACGTGGATCTGAAGTGCTCCACTGGACGAGCCAAGCTGCGAATTTGCACAACTGCTGACAGTCACCGCCACTCAAGAAGAACGCTTCCCATGCACAACCGGGAGTGAATTCAAAGAAATCTCCCACCCAGAAGACATAGACAAAGCTTCTACACTCAAATCAGCAATCCATTCCCCGAGAAGAAGGCACATTGGTATTGGGAAGCTCACTCTCTCTATTTTCTGCTCCTACTACTCGACACACTAGTTTAGTCAGCAAGACTACACGAGGATGCCGTTCCTTGCTCCTAAACTGTCCACTACCTCCATCTACATCTTCGAACCACTGCTGGCAACGAGCAGTGGTTCGAAGACCCCTCCGGTGTAATCCCTATCTATTCGTATGTCTCGAACGTCGGGTGTAGTGTCTGTGTGCACAGTAGTGTATGCACAAATGCGCCTCCTATGCTGTATAAAATGTTCCTACTCACAGTGAGACATATGTGTCTCCGAAAATCTGCACTGTGATCCTACTTATGCATCTGCCTTGAGGTGCAGAGAGAATCTCTTCCAATCCTCTACTACAACCAGGGAGAGATGGGTGCTGTCAAAAGGCTGTCACTCCACATGCAAGCGGTTCCCCTTCCTAATTAGCCATCCACCTTACTACTCCTGCGCTGTCTACTCTGTCACATGGTCACCTATCTAATATTACATTAAAACTACCACCTCCTAAGATAGCATGTTCGGTTCTTACTAAGTTTGGACAAGTCAACTTATCTTCTGCGCTTTGCTGTCTACTCTAATTGCTCGGATGCAATTTCCATTTGATCTGCTCCTACCTGAACTCCTAACTCGGCTTCTGATAAGCTGGGAAGCCCTGCAATTACCTCGGGTGCCACTGAGGTGGCTTCCTCCTCAACATTCGTCGCTGGCTCTGCTACTGTTGCTTCTGCTTCTGCTTTGGAAGACGGAAGCTTCTTCTAGGAAGCTGGGTTGACTTGTGCTTCCTCGCTCTTCTGAGACACTAGTTCGACACTGGGAGCTATGGTGACCTCATAAGGGTCCCGGGAAGTCGCTTCCTCCACTCGAAATACTTGGGAAGACAGCTCTTCTTCCTGTCTTCCAGAGACACTTTGTCTTCCGGGGCTTCTTCCGGGGTCTTCTCGGCTTCCAACGCTATCATTACCAAGTGGACAGCGAGATCGAACTCCTCCTTCTCCAAGTCTCATCTGGTCGATGGTGTTGAGGCTTGGGAAGATGCAGTTACGGGTGGCAGAATCAAGGAAAGACCGTAGAGTGTCTTCACTCCCTCTATCTGCCGATCCAAGTACCGGAACATGCTCTCATTGCACTCTACCAACATCGCTCTAGACTCATCGTCCCATTCTCTAGCTAAGATAAGAAGCTTCCTACCCGCGGTGAAGTTAAACTTCTTCCGAAGCGCTTCCACCGACTGAGCTAACATCCCCTGCGCACGAGCTTTCGCGGCTTCCCGCTGCGTCTTCTCGGCTGCAGTCTGCGCTTTTGCGGCTTCCCGTAGTGTCTTTCATGTCGTCTTCTTCTCTGCAAGGGCGGTGATCTTACTCCGAACTCGCAGAACCTCTTGGTCACGCTGCTGTAAACGCGCATGCAACTCCTGGTTGCTCTTCTTTAGCTGCGCTAACTCCTTGGCAGAAGCGGCTGCTTCTGTCTTGTACTTCGCTGCGAGCTTCTCCGTGATGCGGAGGTTGGCTTCCAGCGCTTCTACCTTCTTCTGACCTTCTTCCTGCCGCATCAGGGTGCGCAGACCAAATCCAGGCTGTAGTGGCTTTTCTTGAGCCATTGCTCTCTTCTCTAGCAACTCCATAGTTGGCTGGATCTCTACGTGGAAGAAGGCACTGAACTCCTCCAGTCTTCTTCCCGCGGAAGACAAACTCATCCCCACGATTCGATCGGAGGTGCCTTCCTTGTCTTCTAGAGGCAAGGATACCTCTTCCACCACTATGATTTTCTGTTTCTGCGCACGGGAAGATGCTACTCCTCTCATCTTCCGAGGTGGAAGATCTCTCCCCATGGCAGAAACGGTCCTCTTTACTGCGCTTCCTCGCATCGCAGTAGGAGTATAATCCAACCTTCGTCTTCTGGAGTCTTCGGAAGACTCCATAGTGTTGCAGAAGCGGTCTTTTGTGCAGCTCGGGTATTCAATGGCTCCTCTTGTAAGTCATACTCCGATCTAGAATGAATGATCGGGAAGGAGGTGGTCTTCCTAAGTACACTCCTAGGACCCATCTTCCTTGGTGGTGTCGCGTCTTCCGACCCACTGGAGTCGTCTTCCCTCACCAAAAGCGTCTTCTGATGAGTATCTGTCCTCATCTGCGGCATCAGAGTGGGAGGAGGAGTCATTGCTGCTGCTCGGTCGTCTTCTCTCGAGGTCTCCTCCTTCGTCTCGTGCTGCCCTGTTGGCCCATATCTCGCCAACTGATCTTCCGTTAGGTCCCCCTTGGCTACGTACAGGTAACAGAAGAACGGAGTAAGATGTCCTCCTGTCGAGGTGCCTAAGTACACCAACTCTGCCTGCACATAAGCGTGGAAGAACACGCCCCAGTTGATGAGCAGTCCTTCCCAAATGGCTTCTAGGAATTCCACGTCATGGTCTCCAAGGTACCTCGTCTTCTACGCTTTCCCCTTGAGAAAGAGGTGAAGGAACAGCTTCGCCAGAAGATGCTTCTGCGGCTCCCGGTAAGCTTCGACCTTCCATCCGTTTCTTCCCTGCCTGTCCTCCAAGAAGAGACAAGTTGTGCTTCCAGGCACATGCCACTTCCTCGAGATCATCACTTCCTCGAGTAGGATCTTCTTCTCCAATTCGTATCCCTTGTTCTCTGCTTCGGACCTGTGGAAAGCCATACGTCACCAATCTGCTGTCCAGGAAGATGATCTTCCTCGAGCTACTCCTGCCTTCGTAGATACACGGTTGCGGAGCGGTAATGCGGTCCAAACCTCCTGCAGAATATCCTGATCGGTGAGGTTCCAATCCCACAGGAAGAAGTCGAGACCCAACTCCTTGATGAAGGGTTTGGCCTCAGGCAACTCTGCTGCCGGTAACACCAACCCTCGAGGATGCATCAACATACTTGAAACTCTGTTGCACTAAGCCACACGTACTTACTGTGAGCCGTAGGCTCAGTCCTTCTCAAGTTCTCACAGTCTAGCTTCCACTCTCAGAAGACAAATCTAGTCTTCCAGAAGACAGCTACTCCGTCTTCCGGGATTCTCACAGTGCTTCCTAAGCTCTTCTCGTCTTCCGAGCTATATCTAAACAATCCTAACTAAGCAAGACCTCGCATGGATTCCTAAGAAGACAACTCACCTTGCATTACATCCTACTTCCTAACAGAAGATACAAGATTTGCGAGAAGTAGAGTGTGTAACAGGTTCAGAAGATGGTTGTGGGCTCCTGCGGTGACAGTGGTCTCTAGGAAGACTCCCGGACAACTTCCGATTCAATAACGTTCTCGGAAGACTTCTCGAAGCCAAGCTTCTCTTCACTGGTCTCACCTGTCTTCTGCTTCCTACATGCAATCTAACCTCACAACAGACACAAGACATTCGCATTCTGTTCTTCTGACTTCTTGCCTCTCATACGCACTCAGAAGAAGCTTGTTGCATGACGGGAAGACATGACCCTCGATCATTCTCTCCAGATTCTGTCAGCAAGACTTCTCACAACTCTCTTCTAAGTTTGGGAAGAAGGAGGAATAGGCTGCTATGGGTCGGACAGAAGAGATCCGTAACGGACCCTCACGTCTTCTCGCGCATTCTGCCAGCCTTTCCAGTCTTCTAGTCTCTCCAGGAAGATGTGGATTTGAGAAGCTTGGAAGATCGGGAGGCACAGGCATGGATCCCAACTTCCAGCTTCTCGAAACAATAAACAACTCACCAAGTCACTCAGGATTCGCACCAAGCCTCTCTCAACACAAAAGCAAATCCAATCCACTCTCGATACGAATTGCATACAGTCGTCTTTTGAAGACTTCAGACATTCAGAAGCGTCTTCGAAGATGTTCAAGATTCAGAAGCGTCTTCTGAAGATGTTCAGATCTTCCGAAGCGTCTTCTGTTCATGGATTCAGGAGTAGAGGTGCGGTAGGATAAGGAAATTGATAGCTGCGGATTCGAATTTGAGAACGATGGACAGAGAAGCTTGATTGCAATTCGGGAAGAAGCTGGAAGATGACTGTCAAAAATTGGGCAGCGCTTCCGTGTCCAATTTCACAGTAGGAAAATTCAGGATGAGAAAACGATCAATGGGATTGCCTGCAAACAACCGGGGAAGCGCGGGGGATATCAAACAAGAGGCGAGAAGTAGGATGGAAGGGAAGAGAACATGGGAAGAACCTCAAACAATCTTCTGTCTGCTGTCGTAGTGTCTTCAGTCTTCTGCGTGCTTCCGGCTCCGTCCTCAGCTCTAATGCGACTCCACCAAGCTGCTGCTGCCGTCAACGTCTTGCCACTCCTCAATCGAACAAGACTCCACCTCCGATTCTTCTCAGTCGTCCTTCAATGTCTGCTTCCGGGAGTCTTCAGAAGACTCCTTCAGCTCGATGTGCTTCCTATCCTCAGCAATTCGTCCTCACCTTCTTTCTAGCTGCGAATCGATCTCGGCTCTACTCAATTTCACTCTGCTGGCCCTCTCTCAACTCGATCACCTCTCAGTTCGATCTTCTAGACAAAAATGACCTCGATGCGGGAAGCGGTAGTGTTCTTGCTCTTGCACTTCCTTCGCATCTTCTCGCGCAGTTTAAGGGTTCTCGACCTACCCGACCTTCCTGACCTACCTGACCTTCCTGGTGCTACCTGGTAGGTACACCTACTACTTTACTGAGGAATACGCAGTTAGGCTTCTGCGGTCGCTGTCTTTCAGAAGATACGTGTCTTCCGTCTTCCGCCGTCTTTTGTCTTCCGCCGTCTTCCGTCTTCGGAAGAAACAACTGACAAGACGCTTCCCGGAAGACGGCCGTCTTCCAAAGAAGTCAACTTCTTATTGCGAAAAAGATCGTAAGATCATCTTCATTCTAAAGAAGCCGTAATCTTAAGTAACAAAGCTTCTTCAGTTATACAAACAAGTTATTAATCTTAAAAATTTCCAAAATTTGTGAATCTTGTAAATTGTGGGCACCACAGCTATATTAAAGAAGCAAAGGGCCTGGTTGCTCATTATCTGAGAAAACTTGTACGTATAGCGATTGACGTAAGGGGGCAGCTTAAAGGGTTAGCTTATTTCTATGATCTATCGGTGGATGGTTTGGAGAATTGAGAAGTCCAATGCATGCGCGCAAGGTGTCATTGGGTTCAGATAGGTGCAGGCTATGCGTTGGTTAAGACGGTTCATAAGAGGTGGATCAAGGAGTGTGTTTTGAGGAAAATTGAAACGCAGGGAAGGTTTTTGGAAGGCTTCAGTGATCTTTGAAGGAGAGTTGGACCGTTCAGGTCGTTCCGGAGTCCAAACTTGCTATCCTTGGATCCATCAGGATTAGAATGCCGAGTTCTTCAGAAATTGAAGATGATACGAAGTTTTATCAGACGATTTGGGAGTTCTGAGTGAAGTTGACTCTTAGAGAAGCGCTTAGATCAAATTTTCATCGTCTACGACTTGAGAATAGGTTGTTCTTCGCGATTGATGAGCCTAGCTCTTCGTTCTTGGTGTCTATGCGATCAAGGAGTCTTCATCTACACAAAAGAGAAGACCATATGTAGATTGGATTGTTGGTTTGGGTGTGGTGAGCGAGTTTTAGCCGCAGGGAGTCAATTTACGTCAGGTTTTTGCATCCTGCGAGCAAATTTCTTGTGTGGTTTTGCAAAGGGAACTCCAAACGGCTTGTTTGGAGTCTCGTTAGGTTCAAGGTAGCTAGATCTACCTACCAAAGAAGACGAATATTAGACTAGGTGATCCGTTTGGACGGTGTGGTGATTTCAAGCCGCAAAGAGGAGTTTTTTGAAGGTTCGATCACCTGCGATCGAAATTCGGTGATATCTCGGCTGCGAGAGTTGGATCTGAAGGTTTGTGGTGCCCACAATTTGTAGGATGGAGCTTTTTTTCGAAAATTTTAAGCTAATGACGTGTCTATATAATTCAAGTAACCTTATTATTTAAGATTGCACCCTGCTTAGCAGGAAGATGATCTTAAGGAGAATTCGTGAGAAGAAGTCGACTTCTGACCTCGGAATATGAAAGATAGAGCACGCTTCTGGGAAGACGGTGACTACAACCACGGGGGTATCAACCGCGCACCAACTAGATAAGGAGTAGGTGTACCTGCTATGTAGTCATCATTGTAGTAGGTAGGTCTGGGTAGTCGAAGGCATTACCTAAATCGCATAGAGAAGACACAGAAGCTGGAGGCGCACCCGCACCATAGTTCTCTTGGCTGCTTGTCGATTTGAGGAATTGATCTCGATTCAAGAATTGGAGAGGACATTGGAAGCGCGCATAAGCAAATTGAAGTGAGTGAGTAGGAGAATGCGTCTTCCAGTCAGGAAGCGCATTCAAGGTGGAAGAGTGAAGAATCTCCAAGAGATTCGAAGATTAGAAATTGAGGGTCGAGGAGGACATCGAGAGTGAAGCTTCGAAGTGCAGCAGATCGAGCTCGATTGTAAAAGTAGTGTTAGCAGCAGCTCGAGATTGGAGGTAGAAGTAGGACCGTGGTAGGACACTGAAGACGAAATTGAAGTTCTGAAGCGCGCAAAAGACTGAAGGAACAATCAGAAGCGTAGCTAGAAGCAGTACTGAGGTTCTTTCCATGTCTTCCCTCTTCTATATCGCTTCCGTCTTATGTTTCGATGTCTCATGCGCTTCTCCGATCGTTTGTAGGAAGCCCATCAGACCTTCTCCCTACCTTGAATTTCCTCTGAGAAGATTGGGCACGAAAGCGCTGTCCAATTTTTGTCAGCCATCTTCCCCACTTCTTGCCAAATCGAAACTGAGCTTCCCTAGTTCTCATTCCAAAATTTGATGGTCTGATTATCAATTTCCCTACCCTACTACTCTTTTGTTTCAAAATCCGTGGACAAAAGACATGTCTGAATGTCTAGACATTTCCAGAAGATTGAATATTTGCAATTCGCATCAAGTAGTTGGATTGGATTGGATTGGAGTTGTGAGAAGCTTGATGTGAATCCAGAGTGAACTTGAGAGTTGATTGTTGTTTTGAGAAGCAAGAAACTGGGAATCAGGTCCGCGCCTCTCAATCTTTCTGACTTCTCAAAGCCACATCTTCCTAGAGAGCTAGAAGATTGGAAAGATTGACAGAATGCGCAAGACGACGTGAGGGTCATTTATGGATCTCTTCTGTCTGATCCATAGCAGTCAGTTCCTTCTTCTTCTCGAACTTAGAAGAGAGTTGTGAGAAACCTTGCTGACAAAATCTGGAGAGAATGGTCAAGGATCATGTCTTCCCGTTACGGAGCAAGCTTCTTCTGAGAGTGTATGCTAGGTGAGGAGTCGGAAAACAGAGTGTGAATGTTCCATTCTGTTGTGAGGCTAGAATGCGTGTAGGAAGTCGAAGATAGGTGAGACCAGTGATGAGAAGCCTGGTTGCGGGAAGTCTTCTGAAGAAGTCAGTTAACCAAAAGTTGTCCCGGGAGTCTTCTTGGAGACCACTGTCACCGCAAGAGTCCTCAGTCTTCTTCTGAATCATTCGTAGACTTCACTACTCACTTATCTTCTTTTCTTCTGTTAAGAAGTAGGATGAATTGCAAGGTGGATTGTCTTCTTAGGAATCCATGCAATGATTTGCTTAGTTAGTATTGCTTAGATATAGCTCGGAAGACATGAGTGCACTTAGGAAGCACTGTTAGAATTCTAGAAGACAGAATAGCTATCTTCTAGAGAATTAGATTCATCTTCTGAGAATGGAAGCTGGATTGTGAGGACCTGGTGAGAGATGAGCCTTAGGCTCACAGCAAGTATGTGTGGTTTAGTGTACATAAGCTCGAACATGTCGATGCATCCTCGAGGATTGGTGTTACCGCAAGCAGAGTTAGCCGAGGTCAAACCTTTCATCAAGGAGTTGGACCTCGACTTCTTCACATAAGACTGGAACCTCGCAGATCAAGATATTCTAGAAGAGGACTGGGCAACATTACCTCATCGTAACCATGTACTTGTCAAGACAGGAGTCGCTCGAGGAAGATCATCTTCGTGGATGGTGGAGTGATGACGTAGAGCTTTCCACCGGCCTGAAGCAGGGAACCGTGGATATGAGCTGGAGAAGAAGATTTTGCTGATGATCTCAGAAAAGTGGCATGTACCTGGAAGTACTACATGCCTCTTCTTGAAAGACAGACATGAGAGGAATGGATGGAAAGTAGAAGCTTACCGAGAGCCGAAGAAGCGTCTTCTGGGGAAGTTGTACCTTCACTTTTTCCCCAAGGGAAAGATCTAGAAGGTGAGATACCTTGGAGACCAAGACGTGGAGTTTCTAGAAGCTATACGAGAAGGAATGATCATCAATTGAGGTGTCTTCTTCAATACTTATGTCCAAGCCGAACTAGTTACTTGGGCACCCTAGTAGGAGGGCATCTTATCTCCTTCTTTTGCTATCTGTACGTGTCCAAGGGGATCTGAAAGAGAACCAGTTGACCAAGTATGGACCAGCAGGACAGCGAGAGATAAAGAAAGAGACCTCAGAGGAAGAAGATCGAGCAGCTATCATGTCTTCTCCTCCCATTCTAGTGTCTCAAGCAGGACCAAGCTCGCATCAGAAGATAATTATAGTGCGAGAAGACGACTCTATCGACACAAAAGACTGTCGTCACAGAGGAAGACGAGATCTAAGAGTGTGTCTCGGAAGAGTACATCCTTCCCAACCATCCACTCTAGATCTGAGTCGAATTCACAGGATGACAAGTCGAGCACCAGGATCGAGAGAAAGATAGCTTCTGCGATCATATGGAGCCTTCTGGGGACTCCAGAAGCCAAGACATGGGTTGAGTGCCAAATGCGACTAGAGGAAGCGCAGCGAAGAGGACTGCTTCTATGGTGGGAAGAGAGTTTCCACCTCAAAGACATTGAAGGCAGCGTCTTTCAGAGCGTAGAAGGAGAAGACCATGGTGGTGGAAGAGATATCCATGTCTCTGGAAGACAGGGAAGTCGTCGCAGATTGATTCGTGAGCATGAACTTGTCTTCTGCAAGAGTTCAGCGCCTTCTTTAGTTCGGAGATCCAGCCAGCGATGGAGTTGGTGGAGAAGCGTGCGAAGGCTTAGTAGAAGCCACTGCAGCCTAGATTCGGTCTTTGAACCTTGATCTAGCAAGAGGAAGTCTAGAAGCAGAAGCAGGAAGCTCTGGAAGCCAACCTCCGCACCACAGAGAAGATGACCACAAAGTATAAGACGGAAGCTTCTGCTTCTGTCAAGGAGTTGGTGCAACTGTGGAAGAGCAACCAGGAGTTGCAGATGAGACTTCAGCAGCGCGAGCAAGAAGTTCTACTGATCAGGGATAAGTCGACGGATCTCGCAGAAGAGAAGACGACTTGGAGTGCACTGCGGAAAGCCACGAAAACCCAAGATGCAGAGGAGAAGAAGCAGCGGGTAGAAGCAGAAGCCCGGACTAAGGAGATCATGACATAGATGAGAGAAGCTCTTCGGAAGAAGTTCAACTTCACTGTGGGAAGGAAGCTTCTGACCCTAGGTCGTGAATGAGATGACGCTTCTAGAGAGATGTTAGTGGACTACAAAGAGAGCATGTTCCGCTACCTAGATCGGCAGATTGAAGACCTGAAGACTCTTTACGGTCTTCTCTCGATTCCTCAACCTGCAACTACGTCTTCTCGTGCACCAGAACCAGCGATTGGGAAGGATCTTGACAAAGAGGAGTTCGACCTCGCTGTCCACTTCATGGTGACGGCGTTGGAAGCCGAGAAGAAGAGCGAAGAAGCCCCGGAAGACAAGACATCTTCTAGAAGACATTAAGCAGAGGTGTCTTCTGAAATGTTTAGAGTGGAGGAGGTGATTAACTCGGACCACTGTGAGGTCACCCCAGCTCCTAGTGTCGAGCAGGTGCCCTAGAAGAGTCCGGAAGCGCAGGTGGATTTAGCTTCCCAGGGACCTCTTCTGGCTTTTGAGGCCATGGTGGAGATACACACAATGATTATTGAAGAGGATGTCTCAGCCGCACCAGAGGTACCAGTAGGACCACCCATGGTGCCAGAAGTCGACTTAAGAGATCAAGTAGGTGAGGATCTCATGAAGATCACACCTGACGACCAGGAGTAGGTAGTAGAGATAGTTAGCGATTAATCATTTTGGTTATTTTTGATAGGAATCGGAGTGCACTATTTTAAGAGAGACAACTCTCACTTTAATTTTAAGTGACTATCCATGTGGTAGGATAAGCAATGGTAGGAGTAGGAAAGCAGTTTCCAAACTAAGAAGAGAACCGAAGTCTAGGAGGTGGTGGACAACGCCCCATTTTCCCTGGCTGTGAGTTACGATTAGAAGGGATCTCTCTCCTGTGACTCAAAGACAATTGTATAAAATAGATGTCAAGGTAGGATTTCATACACATTTCTACACATAGGTGGGCACACACCCATGAACATGACGTAGAGTTTTAGAGTAGGTCTGCACCTCCGCTTCCAGCAAGGGATCGAAAGATGTAGATAGTAGTAGACAACATAGACATGGAATGACATCATCGTGTAGTCTGCTTCTAGGCTAGTGTGTCGAGGGGTAGTGACAAAAGATGGATGAAGTGAGCTTCTAGAAGTCAATGTAACTTCTTCTCGGGGATTGGATTTCAGATTTGATTACAGAAGCTTTGTCTGTGTCTACTGGAGAGTAGGTTTCATCGAATTCATACTCAATTGTGCATGAGAAGCCTTCTTGTTGAGTGGCGATGATTATTAGAAGCTATGCAGAGTCCAAACTTGTCTCATCTAGTGGAACACTTCAGATCCATGTACGGACTGGTCCATGAGAGAGTGGTCCCTTGAGTCAGAGTAGTCGGAGCAAAGACAGAAGAAGAAGGAAGTCTTCTTTCCACAGCAAAAGACATCATCCTCAACTGGAAGACAGTGTAACTATAAGCAAATCTTTGATCTTCTTCTTCAATTTACTACAAGCAGGGATGGCTTGTTAGTCAGGATCCGAACTAGAAGTCTATTGGAATCTCAATTTCCTCATGTTTTCTCTTGTTTGGATTTTCCCTTCTTCCCCTTCTTCCCTCTTCTTCCCATCTTCCAAACCTTCTTCTATTGGGTTTCCAAAGCTTCGTTTGAGTATCAGTGAATGTGAATGTCGTTATAGTACTACCGGAAGACCGCTTCCGCAAGTAGAAGTCTGGGAAAGTTACAAGGGGCATACACCATGTGATTAATCTAACCTCGTTGGAAATTGTAAGAGCAATGTGTGATAGGGAGTAATAATTTGACATCTACAAAGCATGGACAGTCTTTTGGAGGTGTCAGAAGCCGAGCTGAACCCTCAGAAGCTGAAAATTGCTTCGAGAAGACCATCATGGGAAGACTGAAAGCCGTTATCTGGAAGCAGTACTCATCTTCCCGTACTTTTCAGTGGGTAATTATGTTATATTTTAGGTATTAGTTGTATGTTAGGGCTTAGAGCACCTTCTGAAGGGTCTAGAAGCTGTGTGGTTTTGTGAGAAGACGAGATTTCTGAACAAATCTCGAGTGTTTGAGAGTTTAGACAGATCTTAGAACTTAGAGCAGCGATACTAGTGTAAATCTTCTTGGAGAACGAAATCTTTTATGCTAAAGGAGAAATCTTGGGATACTACAAGGTTTCTTGGACCAACGGAGTCAAGGAAGAAGACCCTATCGACATCTGAAGACCGTTTGGCGAAAGGAGAAAGTTCTCAAATAGATCTTTTTCTGTTCCTTCGCTACGGTTTTTGTTCTTTTGAGTTCGTTAGAGTTCTAGTTGGTTGTGTACAGCTTGTGGTAGCTAGCTCTAGCTAAGGACTTGTACATGGACGCTGTTTGGACTTGGGTTTGAATCGTGTGATGCTGGTGCAACTCTTTTTGTTAACAAAGGAAAGTTTCTCTTTCTTTGAGCTACGCTTCGATAGTTTTGGGTCTAGGTTGATATTCAAGGATTTGTTTTAGGGGGTTTTGAAGCAGATTACAGACCTCTCTGGTCTGTTTCTCAGTTTTGTGTTCTTAGAGAGAAAGAACCGACAGTGTATATACGATGGGAGTTGGTATATATTGCAACGTTCGTTTTCGTGCTTGTTTCTCTATTTTTTGTCTTTGTTCAACACACTACATCTCCACAACCAAGAACCTCGCATTTTTCTGGACATCCTTCACGCAAAATCCGACACGATAATATCTATTTCAGGAATAGAGACGCAGAAGCTGCAATTGTTGCAACAGTTCAACATTGTGAAGTAGCTCGTAGATCAATTATTTTTTGTCAAAGTCGAGATTGATCTCACTGTCTTGATCGGTGTCACATTGTAAGGACTGCCTACTGAGTACAAGCAGTTTATTA
Organism: Asterella californica; assembly: GCA_036924285.1. Taxonomy (NCBI): domain Eukaryota; kingdom Viridiplantae; phylum Streptophyta; class Marchantiopsida; order Marchantiales; family Aytoniaceae; genus Asterella; species Asterella californica. Next base: position 6,165,978 of record JAYKYS010000013.1, read on the forward strand.
TCTCAATTTCGATCAGAGAATCCCTTCCGCGGTTTGATGAGCTTGTTCTTATGATGTTAGGAGAGGAGGTGCGTCGTACTACCTTAATCGGCCAGCAAGAATTTGTCTATTTTGCAGGTTCTGGAGGATTTCGGGATAGAGATCGTGGAAAGATGTTGGACATGGATGGGATCACGGACAGCAGTCACAGCAGCAGCAGTAGTAACAAGTTCAGCGTCCATAGCACTTACCCATTGGACTTTGTGCACCGTCTCCTCAAGGGAACTCCGCTCTTGTTCTTGAAGAACATTGATTATATATGCATGGTGTGCAGCAAGAAAATCTTCATGCATATACCTACTCACTGGATGTTTTGCCCGTTGTCGAGGAGAGTCCTTCTCAGGAAGGGCGAGTCTTCTGGCTATGATAGATCGCGAGGTAGAAGTAGAGATTGAATATCAAGACAAGAGTCAAGCTGGTAGTCCACAACGGCTGAAGTCACTCACAGAGACTATATTATGACTATAGGTCACTTACTACTTAACAGATCAAGTCTCAGCCATCAAGAGACAGATCCACCTCCGGACATAACAAATAAGAGAAACCCGAACTCAGGATGCTTTATTTTTCTTCCAAAGACCCTCAATAGTCCTCCACGAACATGAATTTTACAAGAGAACTCTACTCACAAGACCTCCCTACGCTGATCATCGCAGATCACTCCCAAACAGTCAAGTTTCACTCAACTAATCTTCTCTCGCTCTTCAAATACCAGATTACTCCCCAAACCTTACAACTGATGAAGATCTGAAACCCCAACGCCTTGTATCCCTTCTTGCAACAACTTCAGCACTGAAATTGTACAAAAAACCCGACCTTTTCAATCCTTGTCTTCTCCTCCGCTCAAATAGATGTTCCCTGCTCATCAAATTCACCTCCAAGCATCCTAGTAGGTAAATTCAAGCTCCTCTAACTCTTAATCCTCTCTCTACGTCAACCTCCCAACTGAAAACTTTTAGAAATTTGATCCCGTGACAATCAAAAGTACTCCGCAGATTATCAAATCGATCTCCCTTCAAATAAAATTACCTCCTGTCTGTTCAGAAAGTAATTCTGCCTCCAAACTGTATAATAGACAAAGTTTTTTCTCCTAAACACTTGTCTCTCTCTTTGCGTCGACCTCCCAACTCAATTCTTTCAGAATTCTGATCTCTTCAGCCTCCAAGCTTCTCTTGCGCGTCCTGATGGCTTCCCTCTCTGCTCTCTGTAAAAGGTGTCCCCTGAACAGCGTTGCAAGTTGATTAACCTAGAAGGTAAGTCTCCAGCTAAGCTGCTCCCCTGCTGTCCTTATGCATAGACCGCCTTATTTGCTAAGCTGACCCCTTTTTTAATAAAGGTTTCACAGCTTGCTTTGCTAAGCCGACTCCTTTAAAGATATCACAGCTTCCATTGCTAAGCCGACTCCTTGATCACTTGGCCTGATTTAACAAAAGTTTCCCGTGCTCTTGATGCCATCTTGATGCCACCTTGAATATACCACAAGCCATCCAATGTAGGCCGAAGTCTCTACACTTATGAGGCTGTCCCGCAGGACTTACAGCCCTCCCATATGCGCACCAGGTATCTCCCATGGTATATTCACGATGGCATGTGGAGGCTTAGGTCAGGAAGCTCATGATTAAGAGAGATATCGGTCTCCCGCCCCTAGATATGCAGGATGTGGCTGCATATCCATCATAGACTCCTTTCCAGGAGGCCAACATGCCGAAATAGGAAGCAGAGGCCAAAGGGAATTGATCATGAGACCACTTTCCTCCAAGGAAGGCGCCATATCATTAGGATGGCCTCTATTTTCGTTGTAAAAGCAAACACAGTCTATACATATGCCTATTACTGAAGAAATTTTTATGTAAAGTCTTTATTAGCTTTTCCTACACTAATTTCTCTATACAACTCCATTTTTAGTGAATAAAGAGTCAAAACTATAGTACTCGTGAACACTTATACACCCACGTTGTCAGATCATAAGTCTGAATCACGAGCTAGAATCGACGGATTTCTCTCTTTCGTATATTTCTTAGCTTAAAACCTGTACTAACTATCACTTAGAACACTTTCTGTCAAATCCGGAAGTACGAAGTCTCTCTCCTCGACGAGCTCTGCATTCTAGAAACGTTCGCCCTCTTCAAGGTGATATTTCAACCCAAGCTAGGGGGCAGCTTGTCAAGCATAGCCCCAGCTTAGCTCCTGCCCAGCTTGATAAGCTAAGGCGCAGCTTCCTAAACAAATGCTGGTTGAGTGTCTTCTGAAGCTCCGTTTCATCATCTTGAATGCCACGCACTACGATACCGTTCATGCCTACGTAGCCAAGACTCAACATGAAACTATCATGGAAGAGAAGCGTAGGAGGGACGAGGCTGGTCCAAGTGAGGAGAGAGCGGCTCCCAAGAGACAACTAAGGAGAGATAGACTCCGACAGGAGACTGCACCTCTACGAGAAGAAGCTATGGAGGATGTCTTATCTTTTGGAAGTTCAAAGAAGGGTAAAGGTAGAGAGAAGGACAAAGCTCCCATGTATAAACTGCAATCAGACATGGAAGCAGCAACCAACATGAAAGAGGTGTTGCAGGAGAAGGTGCTCAATAGAAAGATTGAGTTTACCTTGCGAGAGATTCTCGAGATTGCGAAGAAGGAGTTTCATGATGTCATTATTGACATTATCAAGCGGAAGAGACAATTGACGAGAGAGACTGCAATATCTAGTGCTCTAGACACAGTGATTACAGAGGAAGAGGAGCAAGAGTTAGCTCATTCTTGCAACACTCGCAAAGTTCGATTTGATGTGGATAACAAAGAGAAGGACGATAAGATCCCTAGTCATTACACAAGAGGACATTGGACGAGAGTCACTACCGAAACCTTAGTGAATGTAGGAGAGATGAAAGATCCGGTGATTGCTCTCATTGATCATGGATCTGAGATCAATATTGTCTCTAAGGACATCTACAAGCGAGGTGGATGACTTGTTGATATAGACCACGGTTGGATGATCCGAGCAGCAAACAACACACGAGGAGAACTCTATGGTGCTTGTCCAGATGTGAAGGTGAAGATCGGGAATGTGGTACTTGAACAAAACTTCTTTGTTCAAGATACTATTTCCTGTCCGGTCATTCTTGGTCAACCATTCATTACCGTAAGGATGGAGACTAAGGTGTTGGATGATGGTTCTGCTTATGCTTGGATCAGGAGTCAGGATGGCAAAACAACGATACAGTTCTTGACTGTGTCTGCTAATCATGAGAGTAACCGAGATTACTTGTGGAGCGTTTCTCTACCTAGAGTCACTGAAGAGTTCAAGGATTTTTCCAAAGGGCCACTATAGAGCGAGAGTATAGTGGTACCAATACACAAAAGGATGTACTCTCGTTTGAGAAGGATAGTGTCTTTTGTATAGGAGTGATGAGATATTCGGAGAGTGGAATTGCTGTATATACGCAGCTTGTTGATCTTCAGAAATGGGAAAAGAAAGCTGTGCAAAGAACCCAAAAAGATCTAAAAAGAGTTGGTGTGCTTAGTGAGGAGGATAAGATAGAAGACGTTTACTTGGATATGGATTTGAATGATCTTTTGGAAGAGCTTCACAAAGCTGAGCAAGGGAATGAAGACCAAGTTGTGTACATACGTTCTATGGAGCTTTACTCGGCTATAGAGTCATTCCAGATACCTAAAGTCAGAGTCGAGATCAAGTATAAAATGATGGATAAAAAGATGAAGTCGATTGCACAACCGCTACCTAGCGAATCTGACCAACGAGTTCAACAAGCCTCAAAGGAGAAGAGCTTACGGTATCATGATCAGATAGGTCACAAGTTTACAGAAGCTACGCTCAAAGAGTTGAAGGTTGGTTCTACCGACTTTCTTCTATCTGCTGAGGAGAAGGACTTCAAGGAGATGTTAAGTAGGCATGAGAAAACTTTTGCTTTTGAGCCTTCAGAAATTGGGTGTGTAGATCCAAGCGTTGTAGCACCGATGATCATATTTACGGTACCGCATGCGCCTTGGGACTTAAGATCAATTCTCATACCTAGGGCACATCTGCCTAAGCTTATGGAGCTTCTAAAAGAGAAGATGAGGATGAGAATCCTTGAGCCATCGTTTGCATCGTATTCCAGCCGTTGGTTTACAGTGCCGAAGAAGAGCGGAGCGCTACGATTCATTCAAGATATGCAATCGATGAATCAAGTGACCATCATAAATACAGAGATCGGACCTATTGTGAGAGAGTTTGCTGAAGCATTCGCTGATAGAGTCATTTACTCGATAGGAGATCTCTACTCAGGATACGATTAGTTTCAACTTGCTGAAGGGAGTAGAGACGTCACTACTATGAAGACGCCGTTGGGTTTGGTGAGGATGTGCACAAAGGACAACAAATTCTGTTGCACACATGATAAACGGGATAAACAAAGTTCTTCGAGACTTCATCTCAGAGAAGACCATGCCTTTCTTAGATGACATTCCGATCAAAAGATGTGTAGAAGAGCAGAAGGATGAGAGAGTCGATCAGAGGGGGTGTTGAAAATTTGTGGTTGATCATATTCTAGATTGTGATCAGATTTTATCACGGCTCGGGGAGGTTCACTTGACGCTATCGGGTGCTAAATCTTCGTTTGGAGTTCGAGAGCTTGTGATTGTGGGGCACTTGTGCGGGTGGTTTGGTCGCAAACCTGATCCTAACAAGGTGGATGTCATACAACGGATGAAGGACACATGTAGCTCGACAATAGAGGTGCGAAGGTTCTTAGGAGCTTGCGTGTTCTATCATGTGTGGATTTCTCATTTTGCTCATGTATCAAATCTGGTCTGTTACGAAAGGGCACGAAGTTCAGATGAGAGGAGAGGCATATCGAAGCGGTGCAGAAGCTGAAGCAGTTGTTGTCTTCTCCACCTGTGCTACGAAAGGTGAGTTATGAAGATGGCAAACACGTGATAATCACGATTGATACAAGTCCGATAGTTATTGGGTGGGCAGTGAGACAAGATGATGAGGATGGAAACCGGTTTGCAATCAGGTTTGGAGCCAAAGTGTTGAGTGAGGACAGCGAAACTACCCACAAGTAAAGCGAGAGCTATAGGGAGTAGTTGCCACTTTTAGGGATGATTACTAATTGTAACACCCCTGATATTGCTATATTGCGATAGATTGCTTATATCAAGTCGTTGAATTCAGAATTCAGACACATAGCGGGGAAAGATAACTCGGGTAGCAGATATGTTGTCTAGGACCAGATATGAGGATGAAGAGGATTTGACGGAAGACACAGAAATATAAGCACGACCGTTTTTTGTAGAGCTCAAAAGAGAATGAATGAGCATCAAAACTCATTCATGGAGGAGCTATACGAAGGAGAATGGGCGTTATCTTGGTTTGTTGACCAAACAACCAGAATAGAATGATGCTCAGTTCAAACAGATCAGGAGGAGGCTTACAACTACATACTACAAGGGGGCTATCTGTGAAAGCGCACCAAACGAAGTGACGAGATGCCGCAACGAGTTGTGTGTAAGCAAGAGATGCAAACCCATCTCATACAAGAATTCCATGAGAGCTTATGGGCTGGACATCGAGGTATTTATGCTACCTTTACCAAACTCAAAGAGAGGTATTAGTGACATAACATGTACAGAGATGTAGTGCGGTTTGTGGAGCGTGTGTAACCTGCCAAGTGTACTCTGACATCCGGCATCGAGAGAGCTTCACCCTACGTATCTACTTGCAATGCATTACAAGTGGGTAGTAGATGTAGTTACGATGCCGGTTGGGATATGATAGATGAGATACTTGGTTTTGGCACGAGAAGATCTATCAAACCAAGTCGAAGGACACGCTTTGCGCACAAACATTACAGAAGGGGTGTGCAGATTTCTGCTTGAAGATGTGATTTGCAGATACGGATGTGTTGGGAAGATTACAGCAGACCGTGGAGAACTGAATGCTCACGAAGCTGATATGTTCTTCAAGAGGCGGGGAATCAAGTTAGCTCTTACCATGGCTTACAATCCAAAAGGAAATGCGAAGAGTGAGCGCGGGCATCCTCCTATTAGGAAAGCCATTGTGAAAGCTTGCAACGGAAGGGTGAGAGAATGGCCAAGGTTTCTATCATTTGCTGTATGGGCTGATCGTACAACTCATAGCTCGGTAAGCGGATACATGCCAGCAGAACTAATGCAAGGACAGAAACCGATTATGCCTATCGAAGAGCAAATACCTACTTGGAGTGTTCTACCTTGGGAGATAATCTCTCTAGAGAGGATCTTCTCGTTCTTAGGATCCGTCTGTTGGAACGGAGACCAGAGAATGTGGAGATAGCTCTGTAACGGTTACGAAAGGCTCGCTTGAAGAACAAAGACAGATTCAATAAGCGACATCAATTACGACCTAAGGAGATCCAAGAAGGTGATTGGGTGTTGATGTATGATAGCAGCTTGGATAACCAACATAGAGTGTTGAGAAAGTTTTCTAAACGCTGGTTTGGGCCTTACGTGGTTGTTCGTATTCATGACAACGTCACATACGTGCTACGTGAGTTGGATGGTGCACGGCTTAAAGTTCCGATTGTAAGAAAATGGATAAAACTCTTTAAGCGGTGAGATGAGGACCTAGACATTGAGGAGCTCAGTACCGAGTTTGATCTCTCTCGAGATAAAGATGAGAGTCTAGATGACCGTGTAGAGCTGGAGAAGGAGGCTCATGGAAAAGAAGACGAGGAAGAAGTGGTATGATGTCAACCACAATGTATGATTAGGTTGGTGCATACCGGAAGATGCACAGGTTTAGAGGAGGTGGATGTCGTGTTGTGGATTGGCTAGGGTGTGAAACTAGCACATATCATTATCATATGTGTTTTGATGTTGTGAAGCCACCGAGACCTTATCGTGTCAAAAGATAAGGCTCCACTTGGACGATCCGTGTACTCTCCGCTGAGTGAAGATAAGGGTTAGTACTCTTGTCGTCATACGCGAAGTTGCTATAGAAGAAGGGAGGTGCACGGAGGTTTGGATATGGAGTGTAGAGTATCCAAGTCTAGTGTGAGTGTGATCAGTATAGTCGAATGAAGTAAGGGGCAGTACGAGTGATAGACATGAACGGAGAGCCTTTTCATGCTCTTGATCTTCCACTTGCGCATCCATTCGTCATTAAGATCCATTGTCTGTCTCGGGATCACTTCCGAGTATTTATGGTGGCTCATTGAGGAGAGTCGTTTATGACTGTGGTGATGGCTACTCCAGATCATATCATTCTTCTCATTATCACTTACGACGCTGTTTGAGATCTTCCTGTCTACATCTTGCTCTGATGTGGTATGGATCCTCGATTGGATCTGAACTTTCTAGCGAGAGTTCCATTCAACACTTGGGTCGAAATATGTTGTTATAGTCGACCAAAGGTGGCACATCGAGAGTTTGTTGTGAGGAATTTTGGAGAGGATTACTACAACCAGATAATAGCTTCATCCGTTTCTTTTGTAGTTCCGTTTATTGTCAAACGTTTTAGAGTTGGGATTCTGACTCCATATTGAGCTGTTTTTCATGTCTACGTGCTTCTTGACCAACGGTATCGTCAATAACACATGTTTGTAGTTTGTTCAATATAAGCTTGGAGGCACAAATGGTACTCTTGGATAAAATTCGTTCCTTGTGTTTGTCATGTGAGTGAAGACAAGGGTTTCAAGACTAATTTCAGATAAATTTCAGACCATTTGGATTATTGTGTATAAGGATATCATTGTTTTTGTACACAAGGGTCTGCATATCGCATTGTGTTATTGACAGTAAGGGTTTGGATCATTCCAAGAGTTTGGTTGAGGATCTGCTGGTGAAATTTTACAGAGTGGTAATGATGATGACACATTAGCTTCCTGAGAAGTTTGAGCCGTTTTGGTCGAGTGGTTTGCGAGGAATCGAACAGCAAAGTTTTGTCAAAATAGTATCATGAATGTTATGATATCAGTGAACTTTGAAACGACATAGATGCCAACTAAGAGATGAACTCTTTGCATGTAATACCTTAATAAAAAGATTATTCTACAGGCTACCTATTGGACTTGGTTTCATCTCATTCTTAGCTGTGGTTGAGGAGTGACAGCGAGGTGAAGTTGAGAGATTCTTGCTCCGAAAGACGTAAGATTTAAGATTCTTCGAAGAACAGGTCGACCTGGAGATTTTGCAAGTGCTTCAGAGCACTTGATCATGAGTATGGAGAGTTGTTGACAGTATTGCATGTGTTTGGATCCTCTACATACTCGCATGCCTGTTTGTATGCCCAGGTGGTTTGGTTTGGATTTGTGTGCGGACGTTGTGCTTAGTTTCTTTTCCGTTAAGAGTGCTGGTATTTCTCTTGTGGTGAGGCTGGAGTGATGACCAGCAGACCCAAGAGTGCTTGCGATGATGGCAGGAACAGGTTGCCTATGTTTGTTATCCCGGTTTTATCTCTAGTTAAGTGAGAGAGAGGTTGTCAAGAGGACGTGAGAATATCGCAGCGGGTTAGGTTCAGAGCATACTTAGAGGTCAGAAAGAGGTTGGGTGGTCGTTGGTTCTGAGTTACAGAGAGCATCACGTACTCTCCACAGTCAGATATCCGGTGTACTCCCAGATAAGAAAGCACGTCACACGACAACGGAAGATGCGAAATGTACTCCGACTATTTACTATGACGGTTCATTCCTCCGTGGTGTTGGAAGCTCATCTTATTCGCGTCTATAACATAACTATTTTATATTAGATAAAATATACACTCTACTAGTTTTTTGTCATTATTGATCATCATCGAGTTGACGTGGTCTTTCACGAGGATGACATGGCAGGCACCACGTGTCATCTTACGTGGATATCTTACGTGTGTAGCCACGTAAGACTTGACATGTGGAGGTATGTGACACCTGATTGTTGATTGAGAAAGTTGAATGATAAAAATGTGATATGTTTTTAATGATTCGGCTAGACAATGTCATGTCATGAATCCACCCAACGGACTTTGTCGGATGACGACACGGTAACTGAAATTCAAACATCCCATTGCAATATCTGAAACTCATCTTGGTGAACATCCAGCGGACCTCATTGGGTGCATCTTGAATTCTTATTAAAGACTTATTTCTAACCATTTACGCTTCAAATGTGACCAAAGTGAATACTCGGTAAGGTTCTCTGAGTGTCTATGGGCATGCTATTTCAAGTTCTACTCAAGTTTGAATGGTAGATATCTTGTATGCTTTTGATGATACAGCTAGAAAATGATGTCATGAACCCACCCAACAGACTTGCCGATGATGACACGGTAACCGAGATTCAAACACCTCATTGCGGTATCAGAAATTCATCTCGCTGAACATCCAGTGGACCTTGCTGGGTGCATCTTGAATTCTTATAAAAGATATATTTCTAACCATTTATGCTTCAAATTTGACCAAAGCGAATACCAGGTGAGGTTCGCTGGGTATTTGTAGGCCTCCCGTTTTCAAATGTGCACTTAGTGAACCCTGCTGGGTGGTATTAAGATAAATTGGGTAGTTTCAGACAACTAGTACCTTACTAGTCTAGCTAGCTTTCTCTCAGTTTCACCTGCATATTCACCTCTTCCATCTGAAGATGGAAGAGGTGATTCATTTATTAATATTTTGTTTTAGTGTTGTAGACTCCCGCAGTTGTACCTTCTGAAGCGCGTAGAGGTGCACAGCGCTTATGGGTTTTTCAACAACATGTCTCCTGTTTTTGGATAACTAACATATAATACTTAAATTATTAATTTTATTTTTTATTATACTTAGTCTAGAATATTCATATAATTATTATAAAATTTCATGTAACATAAAAACGTACCGCATCGAGCATGCTTTTTCGTACAGTTTTATTGTGACTCATACTGTATGTGTTCGTTTTCTACAGGTGTCGTAAGACTTTATCTATTAAAATGAATAATCCAAATATTTAAAAACAAACTTCATTTAGAAAACTAAATAGTCTAGGTGTTCTGCTTTGCCTTTATTATAAAAATAGTTTAAATTTATATTTCTAACCTGAAGCTGGTCTAACTCGTCTCGTGGATATTTTCTCCCCGATACCTCTTTGCTCGAACAAAGAAAATTTTTGTTCCTTCCTAAATACATTTTATCAATACTCAAAAAACCGAAAATGCAGTCAGAAAACCGGAGATGCATGAATCACGACCAAGAATTTCTAAACGCTTTTTCCGCTTGTCCTTACCTTCCCTCTGACCGGAACCACCACTGCTATGCATATTATTCGTGCAAGTAATTAAATGCATATATTTTTACGTTGTTAAATCATATGCTCGAAAGATTCAGTATTTTGTGGTGTAACTTAGTCATCTTTTAGAACTTTTGAAGTTGAACAAAATTCTCCGGAAGCTTCCTAGGAAGAAAATCGTCCACACGTACTAGAGACTTCAACGTAATTCTAATATAATTTTGTATGGGCTATGTAAATAGGAGTCCGAGCATCTTATCAGTCGAGCAACTCGTACCCGTCTAGAGTCAGCCGGGCTCTTGCGTTCCTCCTTCTTCAGGAGCCTCCAGATATTCGGTAAAGGATATTTTAACGAGAAAACAGTAATAACTATACCGTAGTAACCATTTAAACCACGTATGTATAATAGCGTGAAGTTTTTCATACGTTAAAATGCATATTAGCAGGTAAAACGCAGGAGAGAAAGAGGATAGATCCCACCCAAAATTTGGAACCCGAATCAACAGGTCAATTTACCTACCACGGTAGCTCAAATTTACGATTTCGTCCATTTGGAACCCTAATCAATACTGTGGTAGGTGGCAGCATATAAATCAGCCAGGGAACGAAGCTGCTTGATGGTACTGATCGAGCATCGAACAAGCAGAACCCTCAAAAGCTGTTTATCTGATCAAATCGTCTCAAGAGGTAAACTTGCCTATTTCGAATTCCCATGCAAGTGCAAGTACCTAGCACCAGAACCGGATATCTCTGATCATGAGTCTAGATCTCATGTATCTTGGAATTGCGCTTCTTATGGTGAAGTAAGCAGACAAGGAGTCCAGACAGACCAATAGTACTAGTACTAACTGTTTGCTTCTGTTTTACTTCATTTTCTTCAAGTTTTAAACTGAATGCTCGGATCCTTGTGGATGAGGTCTTGACGGTCTTGTCTTTCACTTACAGAAGCCATGCATAAGTTGGAATTGATCCCTTTGCAAGAAATTTGGTGTCTCTCCTAGGGATCTGCATGGCCGACCCGACTGCTACACTGAAATTATAGAGTTACTGTAATAGTTCAATCAGAATATTATATCCAGTGACTGAGATGATAGACATATGGACTGAAAGAGTTTCCATCCGAGTGGGCTGGCTGCAACACAAATATGGCGACATATGCAAGATGAGAAAGAATTTACAGTAGCTGACGTATTGCGCATGCGAGGTGGAGCTACGTATGACGATCGAGAACTACACAGTTGCTGCAGAATACAGTAGTAACAGTAAGTACATGACGTTCGTTCTGATGGAGGAATTAGGGAAGTTGTCTCGCGTGGAGCAGAGAAGGGCACCCTGCGGCTATCCGGATCGCGGGTATACGTATATAGGTAGATTACTACTGTCCTGTGCCGACTACGTTATTATAAAATGCCCAGTCACTCGTCAACCTCTGATCATTAGTAGCTGCACTCACACATCTCTAGCTTTCTTTACGCCACCGACGTCAGACTGAGAATTCATCGCTAGTCTCATCGATCGGGGAGATGCAACTGCAGCTTGACTGTAACTTAGAAACCAATATTAATATGCCGTGTGCTCATCGAATCGACAGATACTATCCTGCCCCGAGCTCGAGCTCTAGATCTAGCAACTGCTCCGGATCCGCTGTTTGGGATGGATGGGAACATCGTTTTTGTGCGATGGCGATCAATCAAACTGGAACTTCCGCTTCACAGTACATGTCAAACAGTTGCAAGACTTCGTTCCAAGAGGCTGTTCGGACATCGGACAACTGTGCATGTATGTACAACAGTCAGTAGTCGTTAATACTAATCGGGCTTTGTTCGTATTCGGCTGTCCCTAGCTGGTTTTGGTGTAATGCCCCTCAACAGTGCCTTGAACTCGGGATCCAACTGAAAGGACCGCCAGTAATTGCGATTCATGCGTTAGCTAGCTGTTGAGCTACAACAGCCAGATGTTACGTCTATATATAAGATGGAAACCACGCAACCTCCTCGAGCCCTCACTACCTCCCTTGGACTGTCAAGGGCAGAGCACAAGAGCGTGCCATGGAAGTACGTCTTTGGTACTTACTAGGCATTCAGTAGCATTTGACCGAATGTTACCACAGTGCACGCGTCTTCCGCAGATTCTGCTCCACGCACAACGCAGCGCATCCGTATCGCAGATCCCTGAAGAATATTCTATCTGCCACTAACGTTATCTGTCTAGTAGCACATGTTAGTAGCAAACTGTGTTTGTTAAATGGAAATGTTCGAGTTCTGCTCGTGCTTTAGAACATCCGACTCGTAGCTACAGGATGACACCTCTATAGTGGTCGTCTCTCGGGATCTTCTCGGGGCAAGAGATCCTTGACCGATCTCCGACCGTAGACCGAAGACTTCGGCCAGCAGATCTAGACTATCTAGAATATACGCTTCAGCACGATCGACACCAAATGGTCGTGCTTTATCCAACTTCCTCTGACAGCTTCAAAGTCCGAACAGGGCTGGCCAAAAAAGATGATCATGGATTACATTCGAGTCATCTTGAACTGGTGTCTAACGACACCCATTTCAAGATGTCTGACCGCGAAACCTCGGGCTGCTCGTGCGCATGTAACCTTTACTGAAACAACTCTAGCGGCTCAAGGTAATTAATATTACCAAACTGGCCGATTCAAGAGCTGCAGTCCTCCGATCACAAATTTCAGTGCTCTTTCTCGCTTCCAAAGTCTGGAATTTATTCACTAGAGTTCACTCACGGCGTGCTAGCGAATCCGCCTTGCTGGACTTAGAATTCGTCCTAGGCCTCTACTGGATTAATTGTAGAAAAATCTCGAGTCACCTGAACAAGAACAATATCATCCAAGCACAAATTCTAGCAAATCAATATACCGGACCGGACTCATTATATTATTTGGCAGGTTTTGAATACATGTGGATCCTTGACATCTAAAAGCAAATCACTATGTATGCTCTCATCATGGCGACGTTCATTTCTCCAGTTTCCTGCAGAAACGAACATCTATATAGACAGAGGTCACTAGGTCAACAATTACTCCGGGCCGTTCAGGATTGATCAGAACATCGCTCCAGCTCGAGCGTCTTGACGTAAGTGCATGAGTTCGAATATTGTACCAGGCTACATTCAAGGCTGCTCGGCCGATAGTTTCATGATAATCTCAGAAGACACCTCAAACGACTTGGTGAGTACCTCGGAATCAGCTTTGACTCCGAACAGAGTTCGCGGGAGGGAAACCAGTCCTGGAAATGTGCTGCTGAAGGAGGCGTAAGCTCTCACTGTCTTCTTGCTCTTGTTGATCTGGAAATGCACGAGGCCACGAGGGAACACGAAGATGTCGTCCTTATGCAAAGTTTGAGTGAACAGATTAGGGACTGGAGCAGTTGCGTCGATAAGACCCACTTCTAGAGTCCCTTCAATGATGAATAGAGTCTCAGTACCACGAGGATGAGTGTGAGGCACATTCACGCTGCCCGGTGGGTATACAAGAAGTGCATTGGAAACACCCAGTCCTGACAGTGCTGGGAAATTGTTCACGTTAACTCCCGTAACGTTAGCGAATGCTCCTTGTCTCACGTCGATGTTTCGTAACCCAGGGAAGGTGAAGTACTTTCCGTCAGCTCTAGCACCGTTGGCAGGCGGTGCAAAATCCCTGATTTCCTCTGGATCAGCTGCATGGGCAGCGAAAACAGCCAAGCACAAGAGTGTGCATACTATGACAGGCGATATCGATGTGAATCCCATGTTGGAACGTATCTCTCTTCACAGAGTCAACTGCAAATTGGAGTAAAATTGACACACCGGCACCGGACAAACATACGCTGGCAGCTGTAGATCTAGACTGCAAGCCTTGATTTGGATACTCGATTAAAACGGATGTTGTGATCGGACTAACATACACTGGCAGCTGCAGATCTAGATTGCAATCCTTGATTTGGATACTCGATTAAAACGGATGGCAGCTGCAGATCTAGTTTGCAAGCCTTGATTTGGATACTCGATTAAAACGGAATGTTGTGAGTTATTGGAAGTGTCTGCCTGTTATTTATAGTACAGATAGAGAATCTTTCGAGCGAACATTCGCATGCAAGAATTTTGCTGATGACTGTGATGACGTCATTAGAGTGTTGGGGATGAAGACTGGGAGACTTAACGGTAACCTTGTGCCGGCGTATGTCATGATCGTCTTGACTCCAAGACCTGGACAGAGCACTGTAGTACGTATCCAACGGTCTACAGTCTTCGGTGAGCTCAGGACTTTGGTGAAACACACCCCGTACACACTTACTGAGGAAATCTAACTTCTTGTGTACAGCAGCTGGATTGAACTGGCTAGTTATTTCTTCAGACAGATCGATCCCTGGAGCTCACTGATGAGCACTAGTTCTTAGTCCCTCTCGCTCTCCATTCTTAAATGGAACGGACAACTGCAGTTGTTTCGTCTTTGCTCCATGCATCTACATTAGTACTATCTCCAGATGTAACTAGTGTGAAATTGTGTCTGATTAGAACTTTCATATTCAAGGTTTCGGAGGTGCTTAATCATATAAGCCATAACTTGCTAAGTAAACGTTGTGAGTATAGTCAAACTTGAACCATTTTTACGCTAGTTGATTATTGTGGATTCAAGGATGGTTGGTCTAGCAACCTAAATACTCTCAGACTGGAGGAGTTGTAAATCTGGATCTTGTCCACACGTCTCGAATCCAATTTACACAGTCGGAGATCAGTTTTATACTGCAGCAATTGCTGTACAAAACATAATATGGTGGAAACATCAGTGTTTAGAATAGAAGAAGCAGCTTTGCCTCTCGTGAGAGATAACTTCCGGCCGCTTGGTTCAAATTATTATACCTTATCTAGCTAGATCTGATCTGGGCGCTGAGCTCAAGAGGATTATAGTCTTCGATCTGAAATTAAATATGCATACAAACATTTCTAGCTAGGTATTGAACAAACTAGGGGACCTTTGGCCCAGCTGCATGCGCAGGGCTTTCCGGTTGCAACTGGATCTCTAGATCTTGAAGAGCTTTTATAGATATATATTTTCTTATCTAATCTAATGAAGTTTTGGTTGCCCTTGAAACGTCTAAACCCTCCATGTACCGGACTGCTTGACATTGCTCTCGGATTTGACTGGATCTTGAACCTAGCGTGCATGTTCTCAGTTTGATACATCTCCTCGAAGTCACCTACTGACCACTTAGGATGTATATATCACTTCAGTGACTCCGGACCCCTTCTAGATCTTATCGTCGAAAAGAAGTCAGCGGCATCCAGCATATGAAATTATTATCGAGTCATTTAGCAGATCTGATTGCTTAGTATATTTAGATCATGTTCACCTTCACCATTCACGGTACACAACACAACTTGCCAACACATGTACAACACAAGCAATTCCCTTATCCGCAGCCGGTTGATGGGTACAGAGTAGTAGCAAGTGCGCCGAACATTAGACTAACTGATACGAGCCGAACTTCGACACTGGTTTCCCACACGCAGTCAAGCTGTCAAGCTTAGTTTGTCAGAATTTTTAGTTGTGTATGCTTGTCATGCCGTGGGTTATACGATGAGATTCTGCGAAACTGCGCATGCGGAACGATATTGTAACAGTACCATTGATCATGAGAAGTAGAGCATCGATACAGCCTGTGCAAATCCAAATTGAATCCTAGTTTGGTATTTCTATCTTATTCACTTTCTGACAAGGAGGGCAAATGACAATAGTGACAATGCAGCTGTTCTTATAATTACACCACACTAACCTCTGTTGGAAATGGACTGCTAGTAGAATAGGCTAAGACAAAACTCTAAGGCAAAACTCTAAGTCACGGCATAAGGACAGTATGAGAGTGTGGGAGAGCTCCTCAAGAGAGTGTAGGCAAAACCAAGTAAGTAGATACTCAATAATGTACAATGGCCTTGGGCCAGAATAATATACCTTGGGTCTTGGCCTTGGTGACCTTATGAAAGGTCACCATCTAATAGCCTGAACTGCTTACTGCAAAAGGGGTATTCACACTTTATGGTATTCTAACACTCCCACTCAGTAACAGTTCGGATAAAAATATTACTTAGCTAGAAAACATTCCTAGCTTCGGTAGTAGATAGTCCAACTTGGGAGATGGTAAGCTCTTTGTCAGAATATCTGCAACCATGTCCTCAGTAGGACAATATATAACTTCTATAACTTTTCCAGCGACGTGATCTTTGATGAAGTGATATCGGATGTCGATGTGCTTCGTACGGTCGTGGAACTTGCTAGTGTCGACAAGGGCCATAACACTTTGGTTGTCACAATATGTAACGGTCGGCTCCTTGTCATGCAATCCGATGTCGGTCAGGAGCTGACGTAATCAGATTGTCTGTGAGCAGCTCGTGCTAAGAGCTACATATTCTGCCTCTGTACTTGACAGGGCTACTGACTTCTGTCTCTTGGAGGACCAGCTGATGGCTCCTCCAGAGTAGATGAAGCAATGTCCTGATGTGGATCGTCTTGTCTCCGCATGTCTTCTCCAGTCAGCATCGGTGTAACCGAACAGAGAGTAGGGTTGGACGGAGTGAGCATACTCAAGGTACAAATTTAAAGTTCCCTTGATGTAACGGAAAACTTGCTTCATAGCGGCAATATGCTTAGGTCGAGGACTACTCATGAACTGGGAGAGTACACTAATGGGATAAGACAAATCAGGACGAGTGCATACTGCGGTCCAATTGATAGAGCCAGCTGCACTCTGGTAAGGACAACTATTACATAGCTTCTTTTCATCCTCAGTGACAGGGGAGTCATCCGAAGAAAGTTTCTCACCTGTAACTAGAGGGGTGCTTACAGGTTTGCAGTCCTGTAAGCCAAACTGAAATAGTTTCTGTGTCAAATACAAAGTTTGACTAAGTCTGATAGTGCCAGAGGACCGGTCACGATTAATCTCAATGCTAAGGCAATGATGGACTGGACCGATGTCAGTCATGTTGAACCGTGAGCTCAATTTCTCTTTTACGTGAGACAGTAGAGCCTCACTGCTGCTGGCAATCACAGTGTCATCCACGTAGAGAGCAAGGATGACGAAGTGCTGTTTCTGGTGCAAGTAGTAAACGTTTCCGTCTGCACCGGACTTAGCAAATCCAAGAGAAAGCAAGAAGTTGTCCATGATCGAGTACCATTCTCTTGATGATTGCTTAAGACCGTAGAGAGTCTTGAGCAATCTGCATACTTGACTGCGCCTTGCTGTAGTCACGCCTTCCGGAACACTCATGTATATTTCCTCGTTAAGTGTTCCATTAAGAAATGCAGTTTTAACATCCATTTGATGTACATGTAGATTATACTGCGCTGAGATGGCAAGGATGAGCCGTATTGACTGAATGTGGACTACAGGGGGAAAAGTTTCTGTGTAGTCCAACCCGTAGATCTGGGTGAAACCACGAGCCACTAGTGTCGTCTTATAACGAGCAATGACTTATCGGTATTAAGTTTTAACTTAAAAGTCCACTTACATGTTATCGGTCGGCGTCCTTATGGCAAGTCGGTGAGCTTCCAAGTGTCGTTAGATTCGTGGGAATCTAGCTCCTCCTCTATTGCTCTTCTCCACTGATCGGCATCAGGAGAAGATACTGCTTCTGTGTAAGAAACAGGTTCCATTGGCACTGGTTTGAGAGTTACCATCAATGCACGCTTGGTGTTCTTCCGAGACTTCGGGATCAGCGATGAAGGGTCGTAGCCTTCATCTGGGTTCCGTTGTGGAGGAACTGAATGTCGAGCTGATCGTCTCAATGGAGGCGGTGCTGGAAAATCCAATGGAGGAAGAGAGGACTCGCTGTGGGTGGAGCTGGAAACTCGTGGTGAGCGTGGTGATGTGCGCCGAAGGTAAGGATGGCGCGGGCTCAAGTTCTCTGCAGGGGGAGAGTGATGGCTTGAGGAGTGAGAACGTGGAGGGTGACTGCTCCCACTGGACTGTGTACTGCTGGTGACTCCTCCGCCAAGGCCATGACTGCTAGAGACTCCTCCTCCAGATCCAAGACCAACGGATGGGGTTGGAGCTGTATAGGCAGGAGATGGCAGAGGAACTCCCACTGAAGGGAAACCGGGAGAGACGGACGGGACATAAGCTGGACCAGCTGAAGGGACGAGTACAGTATGATAAAAATGGACGTCGGTCTCAGGAGACGCTTGAGTGAGTGGGAGATCGGCAGAGGGGGTGGATGTGGGAGGGAGAGTTGGGGAAGACTCATCGAAAATAACATCACGAGAGGTGAAGATATGATTGTCAGATTTTCTTTGGAGACGGTAACCCTTACTCTGGCCGCTATAACCAAGGAAGATACACTCGTGAGAGAGATCATCGAGCTTTGTGCGCTCAACCTCGGGGACCTGGGAAAAAGCGCGACAGCCAAAGACGCGTAGAAAGGAGAGATCTGGTCGACGAGGAGTTGTGGAGGCATAGGAGTGCCAAAGTTCATAAGGTGAGGTCATAGACGGGATAGCCTTAGACGGACACCGGTTCTGGAGGAAGGTGGCACAGGTGATTGCTTCACCCCAGAAGGGCTTGATGAGCTTGGAAGTGAAAAGCATAGAACGGACAGCATCAAGCAAGCTGCGGTTCTTGCGTTCAACAACGCCATTCTGCTGAGGAGAGTAAGGGACTGTGAATTGACGCTGGATGCCACGCTCGCGACAGAAAGCGTCAAAAGCAGCTGAACGATATTCTCCACCATTGTTAGATCGTAAAGTGATAAGAGATTGACCAGTGGCGCGCTCAGCAAATGCTAGATAGTTCCGGAAAGCAGCAAAGCAATCACTCTTATAGTAGAGAAGACGAGTGACAGTGTAGCGTGAGTAGTCATCAATAAAGGTGATGAAGTACTCATAGCCAGAAAAGGTGCAAGGAGAGATGCGACCACTAATATCAGAATGGACCAGTGCTAGAGGACGAGTGGATCGAGTGGAGCTAGCACGTGGGAATTTAGTGCGTGCATGCTTACCGTGTGCACAAGCTGGACAAATATCCTCAGAGAACGGGAAAGAAGGGAGGCCGGTAACATACCTGCGGTAGCTCAGCTCATGAACTCGATAATGGTTGATATGGCCGAGTCGCTGATGCCACAGGGTAGAGAGATCGCCCGTCGTAGTAACAAGGGCACAGGGTCGAGATGACGTCGGTGGAGGAGTCCGACTACCAGATGTAAAGCCCTGAAGGTCTGCCAACAAATGCGGAAGAGACCGAGGCCGAGAAAATGAAGAGCCCGACTGCTCCCCAAAGGGAATCCGAGATGAGACCAGGTGAGCAAGGTAAGGACTGTAAGGACGAGGGCCAAGAAGGCCCTCTGTCCCACCTTGGGGGACTATGTTCCTGTTAGGGGGATCGTCCCCCTGGTCCCTGGACGGACTGCCGTCGGGGCAGTCCGTGGGGAACGGACGGCCGTCGGGGCTGGTCCCGGACGGACTGCCAACAGGCAGTCCGCGGGGGTTGACTTGCCGGCCCCTCCGTGCGGGGATGCACATCCCCATCATCATATCCCCGCGGCGGCGGGGATAGGGCGCGCGCATCCCCACTGCGGGGATGTGGGGGTGCCTTGATGTGCATGTGCATCCCTTATGCGGGGATGCACATGGACATAATGTGGGGGCGGCATCTCCGATGGGGGGCCGCTTTCATATCCCGCGCAGGGGATGCGCACTTTCCCTTATGCGGGGAGGCGGCCCATGCCGCGCGGATGGGGTCCCCATCCCTTTCCTCGATCGTCGCGGGGGCTAGCATCCTGCGTGGGGGCGCGTTAGATTGGCAGTTCGCGAGGAAGTTTCCAGACGTGAGGTCTTTCCAATCGACGGGGACCACTAAGGGCGTGCTAGGTGGATCGATCCGTGTGAGGGGAAGGGACTCGATCCGTGTGCGCGGTTGAGGGGGCATGTCGAGGGGTGGTGTCCTTACGAGAAATGGACCAAGAGGTGTCATGGTGAAGGGGGTAGAGGCCGCTATTACTGAAATTGAGCCCTCATTGTTCAAGTGAGACAATTCCGAATTTTGTGGAGTGAAGGAGACTTCTCTAGTGGGAGAGTGCTCCGAATTAGGGATTTGAAAATTCCGTGAGTGACTTGGGTGACTTGGGTGAATTTCAGCTTGAGTGTGCGCATTGTGTGAGGCGGGGCTGGGCCTGGACCGTGAGAAGCGGATCCTACGCATGTTGCGGTTGAATAGTGAGGTGCTAGTCCACTGGTTAGACTGCGGTCTAGCTCGCAAGCGCGGTCCTGATTCTTGCGGTTGAATAGTAGGTGGTAGTGTGTGGACTACTGAAGTCCTACCAGCTGTAGCTACAAGCGCGGTTTGGTCAGCGACCAAATTGAATTCCCGAGCATATAGAGATCGTCGACAGTGAGACATGGAGCTAGTACTTGTCCAAATCTGTCTTCTAGGTGACAGAATCTGTTGTCAATTAGGCACCAGCCGCCGTTGGCATCAAATTTCCGAGCTGAGAATAAATTCTTCTGCAAGGCGGGCACGTGAAGGACGTCACGTATGTACACATGCTCGCCGTTGAGCAGGCGCACTTCCACCATGCCGGAACCAGCAACGTGGATGGTGGTGTTGTCACCGAGTAGAATCGCATCATTCTCGGTGTTCTCAGAAGAGACGGGTGAGTATTCGACGAATTGTCGTCAATTATGCGCCATGTGGTGTGTGGCACCCGTGTCCACATACCAATTAGGATTAGCTGTCTGCACGATTGCAGACGAACATTGTGCCACAAGAACCCGACGAGTGTTGCCGTTGTTCTTCTGAGAACGGCGATTCTTGTTCTTGTTCTTGTTACTAGCAGTCGAGTTTTCGTTACTGCTGCTGGGTTTGTCCGGACACTCGGCGATGCGGTGCCCGGGCTTGTTGCACTGGAAACATTTCTCGTTAGGATCTGACGGTCTCTTCGGTGGCTGGTTGCCACCTTGTCGGTTGCCATCACTGTTGCGCCGGTTGTTGCCATTGCGTCCTCCTTGCCGGTGTCCTGCAAACAAGGCAGTGGATGGTTCCATCGATAACTTGCGCCCGATCGTTTCCTCCTGAATGAGGAAAGTGATGAGGTCTTGTAGCGAGAGATTTGAGTTCGTTCTCATCGCCTGCAAGAATAGATGGTAGTTGTTGGGCATGCTGCCCATCAACGCGAGGACTTGCTCCTCGTTGGTAATTATCAATCCAGCTGAAGTCATCTGCTGGATGAGAGACTTGAAGTTGTTTACGTGTTGGGTGACAGTCTCGTTGGGTTTCATCTTTAAAACCCGCAACTTCTCTCTTAAGTGCATCTTGGTCACCATGTCTTGACCTGCAAAGTGTCTGATCAAAGTGGACCATGCATCGTTCGACGTGGTGCAGGACATTAGATGTCCTGTCACACTGTTCTCGCAACATTCGTTGATCACTGCGAGCGCGTTAACATCACGCTGATCCCAATCTGCGATGCTACCGGATCCGATAGCAGGGGGAGGGATGGGTACCGCAGTACCTCCGGGTGTCGTGGCACGTGGTCTCTGCACGTTCCCTTCCACGATATCAAGAACACCATGGGCCCTGAGCCGCAAGGTTGTCTTGTGCTTCCAAAGCGTGAAGTATGTGTCGTCGAACTTGGCCCAGCCTTTGATGTCAAAGGGGGCAGACATTCTGTATCAGATTGATCGCTAGAACGGTGAAATTCTGTTAGCGAAGGTACAGAATATGGGTGCGTGAAGCGTCCTTCTCGCAGCAGCTGAAGCGTCCTCCAACTGCTCTCACCTAAGGGCCGAAGGCCTACCTAGTGCCTATGCTATTGTGCTAGTGCATCAAAAATGCAAAGCTCTGATACCATGTTGGAAATGGACTGCTAGTAGAATAGACTATGGCAAAACTCTAAGTCACGGCATAAGGACAGTATGAGAGTGTGAGAGAGCTCCTCAAGAGAGTGTAGGCAAAACCAAGTAAGTAGATACTCAATAATGTACAATGGTCTTGGGTCAGAATAATATACCTTGGGTCTTGGCTTTGGTGACTTTACGAAAGATCACCATCTAATAGCCTGAACTGCTTACTGCAAAAAGGATATTCACACTGTATGGTATTCTAACAACCTCCTCGTATGCACACAGGAAACATTTTACTTTTTTCTTTAGTTGAGCATGTCGATGTTCCTGGATTCATCCTTCTATTGGGTAACCTCTAATAAGCTTGAATAGATCTGGTCCCTGCTAAACGTACAGCTAGATCTGGTACAGCTAAACGGTACCGTCTCCACTAAACATCTACCATACCACCAGTTTGAAAACATATCTTGTCTAAAACATTTAGGCTGTCTGTCATTTGCCATATTAACATTGCACAAAGAGTCTGACCTATTCCCAGCATATGGATGTCAAGGCTTCATTCGTTGGACCGTCACTGGAGACTACCACGTGTGAGTGTCGAAGTAAGAACTTCTGATATCACCACGTGGGTGCTATCTGAGGTCAGTACTTAGACGTGTCACAGACGAGAAGTGTACAGACTCGGTCGCGTGTACACTAGATTCTCTAGCTACATCTAGATCTAGACAAAATTCTTCGCGCTTCCATCTTTGTCCTTTTCATTAAGTTTTGTCAAAAGTCTTCTAATCCAACGTATCACGTCCAGAACATTGACATTGTAAACCAGACTGCTTGCAAGCAGTGTGGTATACATACAGAGAAGCTTTGGCGTTCGAAAATACTAGAATGCGATTTTAATACTAGGGAACTGAATATACAACTTCCAGCCTAGGAAGAAAGAAGTCTTGGACTCAAAGAGATCTAGAGAAAAGGTGTATGGTAAAGTGAGATTTCTTGAGTTGCATCAGCCGGAAGTATAACCGGCGGCCGGAGTCAAATCCAAGTCCTCAAATCTAGAAGTTTTACCTGTACCAGATATCCTAGTACCCAAGTTGCGTCAAATTCAACGTTACACAGTTAAACACACTATAACGATGAGTCAAAGGTTGTATCTAGAGGACCTTAAGCCTGGTATTCTGTCATGTACAACGCTTTCCACGGCAAGTTGGTGCTGTGCTACCAACTTGTATATTTTTATATTTTATATTATTTTCTAATAAAAACCTGACGAAGCTGGTGAATTTTATTCCAGTAAGTTAAAAAGGATTTCCCACTCCCTAACATACGTGGTTTGTCACTAGGACTATTAGCGTAGTAAATTTTGCTCGTAACAGTTTTCTCCCTACTGGGGTGATACTTGGCACGTTTGATTAGGTGCCACCTCCTAAGTTGAGTGTTATTTACCCAACTGCATTTGTTGATGTAGCTGGAAGCGTCCTGGTTATTTGCTTGCAGCAGCTCTTGGTATTTGAAATTATAAAGTGTGCACTCTTTGCATCTTTCTAGGTTTTATCTTTCGTGTTGAGGCACTCTTAAGCCGAGGCTTTGCTTCTCTTTTTGTCATTTTTTCTCTATTCTGCTGGAGCTGATTCATGCTCGTCTTATCCGTGGAAATGTTGCACGCTCGCTCCTTTTGGCTGGCCGTGTCCTTCGAGCACATCGTTGCAGAAATTGACGGCATAGAATCTGCACCCAAGCATCATTGAATTGCTGCGCTTTCTCTGTTAATTTATGTTTTCTAACTTTGTGGTATTTGATGTTTTGGCATTGTGTTATTGTGCCACAAATTCTCTCTCGATGTTATGTTCTTGTTGATTCTTAAATTCTTAAATCCTCCCAAGAGCTTTCCGGTGTGTAAACTTCTTCCGGCTCTTTGCTTCAGCGGGAATGTCGCACATAAGAGCTTGCACCGTTTCCTTTGTATTCTGAATGGCAAATGTGATGGAGATCTCTTTTTTGTACCCTTTAAAGTTAACTTGGTTTCTTTTCTTCTATATGATGTTAGCTATCTCGATAATCACAAACTGGCTGGTGAACATATTTTCTTTGCATATCCCGCCTGTTAAATATCATTAGAGAGTCACATCAAAACTCTGCGGAAAGTAAAAAGACAAAAGTAAAAAAGGAAGAGATGACTTGTGACATGACTTGTGACGTGAAAAGCACTGTGACAGCAGTTATGTAAAGCACTTTGAGGTGACACCAGTTATGTACCAATAGTATATTAGCTCACATTCTTTGTAGAGTAGTATGAGTCGGAGGTCCTTTCTGTCTGTACCAGTTCTGAAGTTTAAGTAAAGCTGTGCACATTTCATCTCGGAATATTTCTGTTAAGTTCTCCTTCTGATTAGTTTTAACAGACTGATCTGTTATGAGTTCTAATAGGCTGGTGGTATTCTGTTGTGAGAGATAAAGTTCTGTATCTGAGAGACTTGGGAGTACAGTTCTCAGTTTTGTAACATGGTATCAGAGCTCAGGTTGCTCAAGCTAAGGGTTTAAAATTCTGATAATCTGGTATTTAGTTTCTGAGTTTTTTTTTTTGGACTCATCTTTTCAGCAAGATAGCATCCATAGCTGTTACTTTCAGTGAGTTTGGTTTGAATGAGAGCACTAGACTTTCAGGTCCTACAATTACAGTTCCTGGAAACTGATCATGAAAGCCATTCTGAGTGAGAAGGATTTATGGGGTGTGGTTTATGGAGAAGAGAAGCTTGCTCCATTTAATGATGAGAGTTCTCCTAAAACTCTAAGATTCATTAAGAAGCAAACTAGAGCATTAGCCAATATTCTGCTTGCTGTGAAGGAGAGTATCAGGCTTACTATTGAGGCTTGTGATACAGGAAGAGAAGCTTGGGAGAAGCTAGCTATCAGATATGATAATGTGAGCAAAAATAGAGTAGCAAAGTTGAAGAATGATCTACACTCTATCAAGATGGATGAGAGTGCAGATATTCATGAACACCTTGAGAAAATATATGATATTTATGTGCAGCTAACCAGAGCAGGAGGGACATATGGTGATGAAGATCTAGTTTCTATAACTTTGAATAGTCTTAGTACTTCATATTTTCATTTTGTTTCTGATATCAATAGAAGAGAGAGTATGCCAACTTATGAGGAGTTGTGCAGTTTACTACATGAAGAAGAGCAGCTGATCAGAAAGTTTTTCCTCAGAAAAATCAAGGATCTGCTTTTATGGTGAAGACTTACAGAAAAGAAGAGCAGCAATCTCAGAAACATGGGTCTTCCTACTCAGGAAATCAAGCACAACTTTCTGCTCATTCTGTAAGAAAAAAGGTCACAAGATTGAAGAGTGTAGAAAGAAGTTGGGAACTTGTTTCTTCTGTGGAAAGAAAGGTCATCAGATTGAAGATTGCTATGCTAGAAAGGCAAATGGAGGTCAGAATTCTACATCAAGTAATGTTGCTGCTCAAGAAGATGCACAAGAAGAGAATGATGTTGGTAATATGTTTATTACCAACTTGATATCTACAACAACAGAAGACAAGAATTGGTACATTGATTCTGGTGCCTCTAAGCACATGACCAGCCAAAGATCATTCTTGAAGGACTTTTCAGCAACAGCAGGCTCTAAGGTTACTCAAGCTGATGGTACAAGATGTGAAGTTCAAGGTACTGGAGTTGTGACAGTGAAAACAAATGAAGGAGATCTGAAGAGTATACAAGAGGTACTCTTTATTCCAAAGCTCACTAAGAACTTGCTTTCTGTTGGAAAAATCACAGATTATGGAATGAAGGTAATTTTTGATGATACAAAGGTGCAGATACTGGATGGTTCACATAATCAGAGAGTTATTGCTTCAAGAAGGAGAGATCAGAAGTCAGGATTATATATCTTGAACGTTGAGCCTCAAGTCCAAGAAGTCTCTATGGTTGTTGATTCTTATAATCAAGCAAGCTTTTGGCACCAGAGATTTGCACACTTGAACTTTGGAAGTCTGAAACATATGATGGATAATCATATGGTAGAAGGACTACCAAGGATGAAGCTACCAACTACTGGAGATATATGTGAAGGATGTATATTTGGAAAACAAAGCAGAAAGAATTTTCCAAAGGAGGGAGGTGCAAGAGCAAAAGAGTTGTTGGCCTTGGTCCATTCAGATGTTTGTGGACCTATGCAAACAAGCTCTATTGGAGGTTGTAAGTATTTTCTGACATTTATTGATGATGTGAGCAGAAAGACATGGATCTATTTCCTAAAACAGAAGTCTGAAGTATTTGAATACTTCAAGAAGTTCAAGGCTCTTTTAGAAAATCAAAGTGGCAAGAAGATTAAAGTTCTCAGATCAGATGGAGGAGGAGAATATTGTTCTAACCCCTTTACTCAGTTTTGTGAAGAGCATGGTATTCAAGGCAACTTTCCACAGGTTATACTCCACAACAAAATGATGTAGCTGAAAAAAAAAATAGAGTGATTGTGGAAAGTGACAGATCCATGCTGAAGGTCAAGAATCTTCCCAATTATTTTTGGGCTGAAGCTTGGAACACAGCTGTTTACGTTATGAACAGAGCATATACAACAGCTGTGCAGCACAAGACACCTGAAGAGACATTTACAGGAGTGAAACCAGATGTGTGTCACTTCAGGATTTTTTGAGTGCACAGCTTCATGCATATCAATGATGAGAAGAGACAGAAGTTGGATGCAAAATCTGAGAAGTGTATATTTGTGGGCTATGCTGAGTAAACCAAGGGTTACAAAGTATACAATCAGTCTACAAGAAAGACTCACATCAGCAGAGATGTTAGATTCTCTGAGTTGGATTCTGATCTGATGGAAGGTGAGAAAGAAACTTGTGATACATTCAAATTTAAGCTACCTACAAGTGAAGATCAGATTGATTCAGAATCTGATAAATCTGATATTGAGGTGGACTTGGAGCAGTCAATATCTCTCACTAATCCTAGTGAAGAGCAAGTTGAATTTCAACAAAATTCTGAATCTGAGTTATCAAGTATTCATGAAGCTAAAAGAGATGACTTACAACATGCAGCAGATTCTCAAGTAAGGAGATCAGAAGGGGTTAGAAGACCACCAGCAAGACTTGATGATTATTGTGGACTTGCTGAAAGTATTCAAGAGGATGATCCACTTACATTTGAAGAAGCTAACAAAGACCTTGGTTGGAGACAAGCTATGCAAGAGGAGTACAAAATGCTACTCTAAAATCATACATGGGATTTGGTTAAGCTACCAGGAGGAAAAAGAGCCATCCAATGCAAATGGATTTACAAAACCAAGCTACAGTCAGAGACAAGCTGAAAGCAAGGTTAGTAGCAAGAGGATTTCAGCAACAAGAAGGGATTGATTATGGAGAAACTTTTGCACCAGTTGCAAAATGAGATTCAATCAGACTTGTAATGGCTCTTGCTGGTCATTACCACTGGGAAATACATCAGATAGATGTGAAGTCAGCTTTCCTTCATGGAGAGTTAGAGGAAGAAGTTTACATGGTTCAACCATCAGGATTTCAAGTGAAAAAGAAAAAAGATCATGTGTGCATTCTCAGAAAATCTTTACATGGATTAAAGCAAGCACCAAGAGTTTGGTATTCTGAGATACATGAGTTTCTACAAAGTCATGAACTCAGAAGATCAGAGTTGGATCCAAACCTCTATGTCAAAGAAAGATAATTCAAAGAGGATCATCATCTCATCTTCATACTCATCTTATATGTGGATGATATCTTAATCTCAGGAACTGATAAGGAGTTGGTGCAACTACTCAAAGGAGAACTCAGCAAGAGGTTTGAGATGTCTGATTTGGGTTTAGCAAGATTCTTCCTTGGTGTTGATATTTGACAGATGGAGGATAGTATTATGCTTTCTCAACAAGCATACATAAAGTCTATAATTGGAGAGTTTCAGATGGAAGATTGCAGTCATCAGCAACATCTATGGAGCAAGAAAGTGGTTTTGAAGACAACAGCTGAAAATATCATTGAAGAATATCTGTACAGGAAATTAATTGATAAACTCAGATATCTCATCCACACCAGACCTGATATTTGTTATATTGTTGGGAGGCTAAGTCAATTCATGCATTGTCCAAATTCATCTCACTGGGTTGCTGCAAAGAGAATTCTGAGATATCTGAAAGGTACTATCAATCTTGGTCTTATATTTACGGAGGAGAGAAGTGAACTTCAAGGCTTCAGTGATAATGATTGGGTTGGAGATACTAGCAGCAGAAAATCCACATCAGGTGCATGCTTCAACTTATGTTCAGGTGGAATTATCAGTTGGAGCAGCAAGAAGCAGAATGGGAAAAGGTGTCTAGTGACCAGACTTTGACATGAGACGGCCGGGTGACCGTAGGTATGTCACTTCAATGCACGACGACAGGTATGTATATTAACACAGTGACATAGTAAGGCCGTAACCGTAATACGAAACTTATTTTCGTGGTTATCTTCAAAACCAGTTTTCTGAACCCCTACGCGAGTCTTAACGGGTCAGCGTGTTGCATTAACTAATGTTTTCGCACCACACCTAATTATAACACATTATCCAGATGGTAGAAAAAGGCACACAAATAACAATGGGAAATGCACACCCGTCTTTCGTCAACCAGCCTCCCTGACGGATGGAAATGGATACGGCACTGCTACACCTGCTTTAATTTGTAAATAAAGAGTGCAAGAGGATCAACACCCTGCACCCTCTGTAGCAATACCCTATATATTTGGAAGTTCGAAGTTGTACTTCGTGCTTCTTGACTATTCGCTTCAAGTTTCGCTTGGATTCTGATCGGCAGATCTTCATACGGTTTCATGATACAGTGCCCAATCGAGCAACTTAGTAGACTTGGCTGTTCTTCTCAGGATCGTGGAGGTGAACGTTTATACAAAAGTATGAATCCCCACTTCAGCTGGATGCCAGCAGGTATAAAAAACTGAATACAGATTCATTAATTCATGTCGAGTCGAGAACTTGCAAGATCAAATATATCAAAACTTGGATACCTACTTGTATTTTCGTTCATTCCTTCAAATTAGTTTAACTGGACTGGAGATTACGTTGCCCGATACCAATCAACATATTCGATTCATGAACTCCAAAATTCTCGTAAGAAGCTATACTTTTATTATGTCCTCAGATTTACAGAGTACCTCAACTGTATGCTTATTGAGAAACCTTCACAACTTTGGACCCAAGGGTACAACGTCTGGTTTTATGATTAGAGGTCCATTATATGTACACAAAACTTCAAACCATCTCAGCACGGACGATTAGCTGGAGACTACACTGGTCAGTCTCACCACTCAGATATAGCCTCCATCCATGGTCGGGAAACCGAGGTCTGAAGTCTGTACATTAGTCACTTCCGCACTTGCAGTCTCCTTCATAAGTGTCCTGATTACTGAACAGCCGACAAGAGATTTTATTACATCAAACATGAGCAGATGAATTAAGGCTAGCAATGACGCGTGAGACAGAGACAATAACTGTTACCTAGCAAAAATACCCAGCACTGATCCCTGAGCTCTCAAAGGAGCTCGACAGCTAGAGCTACATGAAACGCATCATACAGCACAATTCCACTCTATCAACGTCACCACGAAGACGGGACTCATACCCTGTAATCTCGAAGGTGTCCATGGAAGAAAAATAGCGCCTCATGTGCAAAGCTGAACTTGCGCGGAGCGAGAGAAACCCGAAAATGGTCAATGATCAGACAAATAGCGAACCAGAAGATCCTGAACAATGTGTGAACTGCAGAGGATGCAGAGATAGGAGTCTATTTATTCACTCACCTTAGCTTCTTCAGTACGAAGCTCAAACCAACGAGATTCTCTTTGCTATAAAAATAAAAGCTTGAATTATTGCGTGCTGAAGAAACCGGGCATCGCCTCTTCCGTGGGTACATGTTGCTACTGTGGATACAGTCCACCGTGACTAAGCATAGCAGTGGCCGTTTGTACACGCGCCACCTATATCCATATACTACACAGTGGGCACTGAAATCCAAAGTTTAGACAATTACAGTACTCGGACACCAGATCATGATAATATAGTGGGTAGGCGGTGTTACAAAACTGAGAACGGTACTCCCAAGTGTCTCAGAATACAGAACTTTATCTCCCATAACAGAATACTACCAGTCTATTAGAACTGATAACAGATCAGCCTGTTCAAACTAATCAGAAGAAGAACTTAACAGAAATATTCCGAGATGAAATGTGCACAGCTTTACTTAGACTTCAGAACTGGTACAGACAGAAAGGACCTCCGACTAATACTACTCTACAAAGAATGTGAGCTAATATACTATTGGTACATAACTGGTGTCATCTCAAAGTGACTTACATAACTGCTGCCACAGTGCTTCTCACTTCACAAGTCATGTCACAAGTCATCTCTTCCTTTTTTACTTTTGTCTTTTTACTTTCCGTAGAGTTTTGATGTGACTCTCTAATGATATTTAACACCCTCCTTCATTAGAACATCACTTCTTTCATACCTAGTAAATCTCTAATATGTTTAAACCTTAGCTTTGGTAAAGCTTTGGTAAAAATATCAGCTAACTGGTCTTCCCATGGACAATATTCCAGCTTGACTATTTTAGTTTCAATTTTCTCCCTTATATGATGTAACCTTGTCTCCAAACCTTTTGTTCTTTCTCTGATAACTCTATTGTTAGTCAAGAACATTGCACTCTGATTATCCACATATAATACTGTTGATCCAGATATCTTTTCTCCCATCTTCAGCAATAAATTTCTTAACCATGTCAAGGTTATAGAACCATCACTAAGAGCAATGTATTCAGCTTCCGTTGAAGACCGTTTTACTTCCACGAGAGTTTAGATGTGACGTTCAAGATTATGCAAGAGATCATGGGCTCGAATCTTCCTAGTTCAGGAGGAGTCAGGTCTGTGTAAGGGCCCTCACCATTAGCGGGCCTAAAGTGCGAAAAGATGCATATGCCTTGAAAACAAATCGCCGATACCACCAAAAAAAGAAAAAGGACTTAATTGTACTCCGGTAACTCATTCACACAATTTGACTTGCATCTGGAGTGACTTTAGTAATCGTTATACTGTTAAAATAAGCAATGAAGTTTACCCGAAAAGTAGATCCATTTACTGCAACAGTTTGGACTCATGGAGTTACCGGTGATCAGATTTCATCGCGAGTTACCGCCAATCATTAGTAAAGTACGCAAATTTGATTTCCGTCGAGTCTGACCGGACCGCGCATGTCCTAGGACTGGGACCAAGGAAGCTGTTACGGGTAGAGCCTCAGGATATTCTACAGATCAGAAAATTTACTCTGGGTAGTGCCCGGATATTCTAGTTGAGATCAAGAGCAGTCATTGACACTTGGGTCGAATCTTCAAATCCTGAACTTCAGGCACTGGAAAGCTCGAGGGAGTCGTTAAAAAATGGCAGCAATTCGTTGACTGCCAGGAGACTGCAACAAGATCGTCAAGAAACTTCTTACTAGTCTCGATCTGTAGCCACCGTTCAGTTTGAAGTTTGAACACAGCACCTGTATATAAGAAGAGGAGCAACGAAGCTCTAGTCATCAAACTAGTGTAATGTTTTCACAGCAGCTTTCAGGCTAGGATCCAAAGCAACTGTTAATTAACATCACGGTGAGCCAAGTACCAAATTCTCTATCCAGTATTCTCCCTACATGGATCAATCCTTCTTGATATCAGCAGATTGTAGTTTCGTTTGTTTAATTTCGATAGAATTTAATTTCAAGAGTCCGTAATAAAACTAATACAGCATTAAGTTCGTAATAAATAAATATTTCAAAATAGAATCAATAGTAATAATTTGCTCCTCTGAATATAGCGGAAATGTTTAAGAAGGAAAACAGAAGAAGGGAATATATAAAAAGGGAACGGGAAAAATCAAACGTGTTGATATAAGGAACAAATCGATTAAGAAAGCAGAAGGAAACAAAGGAGAAACGCAGGATTGAAAATATTTAAGCTGAAAGGAGCGTGTATTTTCCACTAGAAATCGTAGGTGTTTTACTTAGCCTTATCCTGGAATGATTATAGAGGCGGTTTGTATCCAAAATGGAGGAGTAAGGGTATTCTTATCCTTTTGTAATGACTAACTGACTTCAGAATCACTTTCAGATAACTTGGGCCAAAGATAGTCATCATTAACGCCAGTTGGCCCATAGCTAAAGGTCAATTGCCGAACTTGCCGAGACGGTTTTCTCTCACATCGGGAGCCTTTGTCAGAATATATATATATATTCTTTTTGGTGGAGGCTGCTTATTCACCCATATACACCCATGTGAAGATTAATTAATATCCTCCGCAAACGTCGCTAAGGTTCCGGACTTATACCCCAGGAACGCACCATCTCTCTTTTTATTTGGTTTCTTCGGATGGGTTGGCTAGTCCCGGACTACATAACATATAATATTTATAATTAAATTTAGTTTTCTATAATAATTTATTAAAATAAATATTCATAACACTTACACATTTTTTTGGATAAGAGAAAACGAAATTCACTGTACAAGGACGTGGGGAAGGATATTATTCAATCACCGGGCCACTTAATCGCAGCGAATCGAGACCAATACTTCGTTGCCCTTCCGGAAATTTGTGCTCAAGATAGTCATGACTAACGCTAGTTGGCCCGTATTTAAAAGTCATCCAGAGCCATAGTCTCTCGCACCGGGACCATTTGTCGGACCACGCACAGAGCAACCGGGACCATTCTTTCCTTGTTAAGGTAATTAATATTACCAAACTGGCCGATTCAAGAGCTGCAGTCCCCGATCACAAATTTCAGTGCTCTTTCTCGCTTCCTTAGTCTGGAATTTATTCACTAGAGTTCACTCACGGCGTGCTAGCGAATCCGCCTTGCTGGACTTAGAATTCGTCCTAGGCCTCTACTGGATTAATTGTAGAAAAATCTCGAGTCACCTGAACAAGAACAATATCATCCAAGCACAAATTCTAGCAAATCAATATACCGGACCGGACTCATTATATTATTTGGCAGGTTTTGAATACATGTGGATCCTTGACATCTAAAAGCAAATCACTACGTATGCTCTCATCATGGCGACGTTCATTTCTCCAGTTTCCTGCAGAAACGAACATCTATATAGACAGAGGTCACTAGGTCAACAATTACTCCGGGCCGTTCAGGATTGATCAGAACATCGCTCCAGCTCGAGCGTCTTGACGTAAGTGCATGAGTTCGAATATTGTACCAGGCTACATTCAAGGCTGCTCGGCCGATAGTTTCATGATAATCTCAGAAGACACCTCAAACGACTTGGTGAGTACCTCGGAATCAGCTTTGACTCCGAACAGAGTTCGCGGGAGGGAAACCAGTCCTGGAAATGTGCTGCTGAAGGAGGCGTAAGCTCTCACTGTCTTCTTGCTCTTGTTGATCTGGAAATGCACGAGGCCACGAGGGAACACGAAGATGTCGTCCTTATGCAAAGTTTGAGTGAACAGATTAGGGACTGGAGCAGTTGCGTCGATAAGACCCACTTCTAGAGTCCCTTCAATGATGAATAGAGTCTCAGTACCACGAGGATGAGTGTGAGGCACATTCACGCTGCCCGGTGGGTATACAAGAAGTGCATTGGAAACACCCAGTCCTGACAGTGCTGGGAAATTGTTCACGTTAACTCCCGTAACGTTAGCGAATGCTCCTTGTCTCACGTCGATGTTTCGTAACCCAGGGAAGGTGAAGTACTTTCCGTCAGCTCTAGCACCGTTGGCAGGCGGTGCAAAATCCCTGATTTCCTCTGGATCAGCTGCATGGGCAGCGAAAACAGCCAAGCACAAGAGTGTGCATACTATGACAGGCGATATCGATGTGAATCCCATGTTGGAACGTATCTCTCTTCACAGAGTCAACTGCAAATTGGAGTAAAATTGACACACCGGCACCGGACAAACATACGCTGGCAGCTGTAGATCTAGACTACAAGCCTTGATTTGGGTACTCGATTAAAACGGATGTTGTGATCGGACTAACATACACTGGCAGCTGCAGATCTAGATTGCAATCCTTGATTTGGATACTCGATTAAAACGGATGGCAGCTGCGGATCTAGATTGCAAGCCTTGATTTGGATACTCGATTAAAACGGAATGTTGTGAGTTATTGGCAGTGTCTGCCTGTTATTTATAGTACAGATAGAGAATCTTTCGAGCGAACATTCGCATGCAAGAATTTTGCTGATGACTGTGATGACGTCATTGGAGTGTTGGGGATGAAGACTGGGAGACTTAACGGTAATCTTGTGCCGGCGTATGTCATGATCGTCTTGACTCCAAGACCTGGACAGAGCACTGTAGAACGTATGCAACCCCATTCTAAGTCTTCGGTAAGCTAAGGACTTTGGTGAAACACACCACGTACACACGTACTGAGGAAATCTAACTTCTTGTGTACAGCAGCTGGATTGAACTGGCTAGTCATTTCTTCAGACAGATCGATCCCTGGAGCTCACTGATGAGCACTAGTTCTTAGTCCCTCTCTCCATTCTTAAATGGAACGGACAACTGCAGTTGTTTGGTCTTTGCTCCATGCATCTACATTAGTACTATCTCCAGATGTAACTAGTGTGAAATTGTGTCTTATTAGAACTTTCATATTCAAGGTTTCGGAGTTACTTAATCATATAAGAAACGCGACCCAATGAATAGCAAACGGATGGGAAGACCCCATTAATCCTCACAAGGGAAAGAAGGACCGGAAAGGCCAAGCAACAACTACTCCGAAGGGAAGAACGGTAGCTCTAAAATCGCCTGTCGCACCTATAATGTCGGAGATCAGAAAGTCAGTATCTCTACAAACAACTGGCGCACCTAAAGAGGCATCATCATATAAGCCATAACTTGCTAAGTCTAACGTTGTGAGTATAGTCAAACTTGAACCATTTTTACGCTAGTTGATTATTGTGGATTCAAGGATGGTTGGTCTAGCAACCTAAATACTCTCAGACTGGAGGAGTTGTAAATCTGGATCTTGTCCACGCGTCTCGAACCCAATTTGCACAGTCGGAGATCAGTTTTATGCTGCAGCAATTGCTGTACAAAACATAATATGGGTATCAGTGTTTAGAATAGAAGAAGCAGCTTTGCCTCTCAAATTATTATACCTTATCTAGCTAGATCTGATCTGGGCGCTGAGCTCAAGAGGATTATAGTCTTCGATCTGAAATTAAATATGCATACAAATTTCTAGCTAGGTATTGAACAAACTATGACTTTGTCAAGCTAGAAATTTGTATGAACAGTCTGATCTGGGCGCTGAAAGAACAAACTATGACTTTGTCAAAATTCTTCTAATCCCACGTATCACGCCCAGAACATTGACATTGTAAACCAGACTGCTTGCAAGCAGTGTGGTATACATACAGAGAAGCTTTGGCGTTCGAAAATACTGGAGTGCGAATTTAATACTAGGGAACTGAATATACAACTTCCAGCCTAGGAAGACAGAAGTCTTGGATTGAAAGAGATCTAGAGAAAGATGTATGGTAAAGTGAGATTTCTTGAGTTGCATCAGCCGGAAGTAGGAAGTATAACCGGCGGCCCGAGTCAAATTGAAGTCCTAAAATCTAGAAGTTTTACCTGTACCAGATATCCTAGTACCCAAGTTGCGTCAAATTCAACGTTACACAGTTAAACACACTATAACGATGAGTCAAAGGTTGTATCTAAAGGACTTTAAGCCTGGTCTTCTGTCATGAACAACGGTTTCCACGGCAAGTTGGTGCTGTGCAAGTGTATATTTTTATATTTTATATTTTCTTCTAATAAAAACCTGACGAAGCTGGTGAATTCTGTTCCAGTAAGTTAAAAGGGATTTCCCACTCCATAACATACGTGGTTTGTCACTAGGACTATTAGCGTAGTAAATTTTGCTCGTAACAGTTTTCTCTCTACTGGGGTGATACTTGGCGCGTTTGATTAGGTCCCACCTCCTAAGTTGAGTGTTATTTACCCAACTGCATTTGTTGATGTAGCTGGAAGCGTCATGGTTATTTGCTTGCAGCAGCTCTTGGTATTTGAAATTATAAAGTGTACACTCTTTGAATCTTTCTAGGTTTTATTTTTCGTGTTGAGGCACTCTTAAGCCGAGGCTTTGCTTCTCCTTTTGTCATTTTTTCTCTATTATGCTGGAGCTGATTCATGGTCGTCTTATCTGTGGAAATGTTGCACGCTCTCTCCTTTTGGCTGGCCGTGCCCTTCGAGCACAACGTTGCAAAAAATGGCAGCATAGAACACAAGAAGACATTTTCAAGTTACCCAAGTGCTGCTCAGAGGTACAATGGGTGCAGAAGGAGAGAGAAGGTGCAAATGGCGCAATGTCTGATATACACTCAGCTGCCTTGTTTCTGTTAAGTGCACAATCTTGCACCTTAAAATATAGCACCAGAGTTTTCTCATTCCAGACATTTTTTCAATCAATTGAATTAGCACCTATAGTATTAGCATTTTTTCGACAGATAGGCATTTTCAATCGTTCAAAAGAGCACCTATAGTATCCAAGTGCGATTTTGGAATTGCCTTCAGGATCACTTATAGTATAATTAGCACCTTTTGACAGATAGACACTTTCAATAGTTCAAAAGAGCACCTATAGTATCCAAGTATGATTTTGGAATTATCCTCAGGATCACCTGTAGCATTATCACCTTTTGACGTACAGATAGGCACTTTCAATCATTCGAAAGAGCACCTATAGTATCCAAGTACGATTTTGCGTCCTGAAGCTGAAGTGCTTTCCAAGTTCAAGCTCGTGCTTGGTTTTCATTAATTGTAACATGCATATATATGCAGGATTCATAAAATCTTACTTGGTAAGGAAATTGCACGGGGACGAGATTCACTTTTCTCAGACAACATTTGCACTGTGTAATACTTATGAGCACCATGACTGATAATGAGAGTCCTTTATGGATGGCTTTGCTCGAGTTTGAGATTCACTTGAACAGGACTTTTAAATTGCCAAGAATTTTCATTCCGAGCAGATAGACACGACCAGGTTGTTGTACAGACAGTATCATTTTACTGAGATTTGAAACTTACATGCTGTTTGCACAGTCGGATGACATCATTCACAGGTAACGGTGGATTGACAATAACTATCTTATGATCTAAAGCCCACAGAACTAATCGATCAAGTAACATCTCGTTAGAATCTGCAGAATGACCAACAAAAGGTTGTCTCCTCATTCGTTTCTCATCGATGCTAGATATTAATTTATTAGCTTGATTGTTTTCTTGAGCCATGAACGTTTTCAGATTGCTGTAAACATCCTGTTTACGACTCAACCCCATTGCAAACATCGCAATGATCAACTTGCTTTCCCGGTCGAATAATATGAAGATCAGATCTGGTTCTGCAACTATCTGTTTAGAGAAAACAAAACATGTTAAGAAGTAGATTCAAGCTAGATTGAAACAAGAACTAAAAAAGAAGAATCGATATTACCTTCACTTGAATAAAAAGATGCTTCTTGATACTCAAGGAACTCAAGGAAACATATCCAGTCTCAAGCTGCACTGCCCAAATTCATAACGTAGTCTGTAAGGCGGATCTAGAGATTGATATGCATGAGGTTTAGAAAATGTTTACCTCTTGGGTAGTTTGAAAAGGAGGAAGGTTTGGATCAACCGCTTGTAATACAGGTCGGCTAGGTCTCGAAACAGTAGAGATCTGACAATTCTCCAGAAACGTTGACCGCGATCGTATCACAGTTGGCTGACAATTCTCCAGTAATGTTGGTTGTGATCGTATCACAGTTGGCGATGATTGTGCATCCAATGTTATAATTCTGCAATGCAATCCTGATTAATATTGAATCTCAAATGCAATTTTGCACAAAACTATAGACTATATCTAATACAGGGATGTTTGCTTTTACAAAATTGAAAGCTAACTTGTACATACCTAGAAGGTGCTCCACTGGGTCAGCTATCGTTGAACTTTGACTTGTTTTGATTCATTCCTGGATCCAACTGTAACTTCCTCACTGGTTGTGGAATGTGACGTGCTTTTCTCTTAAACAAGAGTGTAGACGATGCAGTCCTCCTCGGCACTTGGACATTAACAAAAAGCTCTTTCTTGTTATAGATATCCATGATTGGTCTTTTGTCTTGAGCTATCTTGCTGGTAGTATCAGTGTCAGCTGACTCAAGAGGAGTTTCACTGTCTGGAGAAGAACGTGGCGAAGAAGACAATAAGGGTGCGTGTATGCTACATCTACTTTCTGGAGTCAGCTCTTTACAGTTTTCGTGTCCATACACAAAGAGAGAATGAAACACAGAGCTCGAATTTCCTTCATGGTCACCAGCCTTCGGTGACAGAAGCTCTATATCCCCTGATGAACTTGACCTTAATAAATTTTCGTCTACAGTTTTGCTCACCACATGCAACTGTAAATGAGAAGAAGAAACTATAGAGGAGGGAGGGAGAGGATTTGTAGCATGCAAGGATGAATCACGGAAAGTGACTATAGACTCCTGTATTGATGAACCCAAGGGGATGGCAGATCTGCATGCACGAATAAGTATTTTATCCTCGGCATTTGGTCCTAAACTAACCATTGTATCACTAGCGCTCCGTGGCATTGCAGTAGTAACAGTACAAGGATCTCGTACTTCAACAATCGGAAGAGCAACGTGATCTGGCGGAATAGTTGATGCAGCAGGTACCTTATTATTTTGAAACAAATGTCAGTACTTGTATCAGGTCTTGATGACAACCATTCATGATCAAATGAACTTTTCATATTGCATGGATTAGACTATGGAGACCTACCATCTGTGTTCGTGGAACCTTGCAATCAGCTGCAGTCATGGAGAATTCTTCTGCATCATTAGAGTTATCAACTCCGATTGAACGTAGATCTTTGTTGGAGTTGGAGTTATCAATGTTTCCGATATCAGCATCCGAATCGGAGTCTTCATCCTTGGATGGCCATGCTATAGTCGATCTCAGTCATAAGGTCCAGTCTCTACCCAACTTCTGTTTGGTTAATAGCATGAGATCAGGTAAGATTTGGGTCCTATTGAGACTTTATTGAGTGGAACGACGGGGAGTACGATGAGATGGATGGGATGTCTGTGCGTCTCTACCACCTAACTGCTTTCTCATAATCCAGCGAGGAGCCTTTTGTACATCTCTCGTAGTTGAATCAGAAGGTTCTCATCACAGGGCCGTTCATGAAGACTGATGCTGCAGAGAAGTATGAACTTACCCGTGATAATTTGTACTTGAGAGATCCAAAAAATTAGTGTTTGATTTGATCTACGAGAGAACAGTACATATTATGAGGCATACTCCATGCTGCTAGAAGTCCTGTAACTCTATTGTTACTTCACCTGCTTCCATGACGGATTTGTTATTGTCCTCTGTTGTCATAGCTGTAGATGAATTTTTCTTGTACATTTCTGTTTGTGAGAACCTGACCATTCTCTTTTCTTTTCTTGTTTTCAACTAACTTTTCTGTGTTCTACTCTTTCCTAATAGAGCGCAAGCAGAAAATGGACTCTGTTCTTATGTACTTATTGTAGCTAGTGTGTCAACCTTTCTTTTTCTAAGCTTTAAAGACTTCTGCAACAATTGCGGCTTTACTTGTATCTCTCGAAGATTGCTTCTCGAGCTTGCGAAGCAGAAGACTATAGATTTATTATCATAGCAGGAAATCAGTAAACGGAGAAGAAGACTCTAGGTTTGAGATCATACCATGATTTCAGTAAAGGAGATTGATTTCAAGCATGTCTCTTCTCATTTTATGTTTGTTTACTTTCGGAAGTTGTGCTGCACTGCCGTTCATGCTTCTCCAGCCACTCGGGGTTTGATAGACCTGCTCTCGATCTCGACGCTGACTGCAGTGAGTCAGGTTTCACAGGTCTAAATTAAAAGCTAAACTAAATGAATATATAGTCACCGCAAGTACAAGTAGGGAAGGGTATCTGATCTTACGATTTTGAAGACCGTGCATGTAGGCTTTTGTCTACCGTGTCTAGGAAGGTGTGTCAGAGTCCAAAGTTGGAGACCTACAGCAGAAACAGGACATCCTCTTTTCTTTCACCGGCCAATTCTGATTTTGTAGATCTGTCCATGGTCCCTATCCTGCACGAGAAAAGGTATGCACGAGAAAAAGTATGCAGCCCATGGATCCGGACCTCGTACAGATGGTGACCCTCGTAACGGCAATTGCAAGCCTCTGTATATAATATATTATCTCTGCAGTTCTACATTCGATAACAACTTTTTCTTCAAGTTCTTTCATTCAACCGTTGCTTGATCTTGGAGGAAATGGAACACTGCACCTGCTTTATATAATATATATCTCAGAGGGGAGGTAGAGGCAAGCCACCAGAGCTCGATAGAGTCACGACACCTCAATCCTAGTCCCTTGAACATGCAGACTTTGCAGTCTGTCTTGTAATTTTCGGAGAAGTCAAGCTAGCCTACATAAGCCCGGCCCGGAAATAGCTGGTACTCCATGTCAGGAATTCGAACATTCCATGCAGTAAACCCTTCGCTTTCCAGGCTGCTCTAAACTACCATGATGTGCAGTAGGTGACCCGAGTGTCTGAAGAAGAATTAGACATTTATTTGAAATGATACTTACATAACTTAGATGTAATATTTCTCACATCTTCTTTATTATTTGCATTGCACGAAGTGCGCATTTTTACAGGGAGTAAATACAGTTTCTTGTCAAAACAAGGAATAATACACTACTGTGATAATATAATCATTTTTTACCGAGTTAAAGAAATGATTTCTTCTCAGCGTCTGCAAAACGCTCCTTACGAGGAAGACAAAACCATGAATTCCTCGAATACAGACTTTTTACGTATATGATTCAAGCGAGTCGTGCAATATACTCCGGTCCATCCGTCCTGAATCTGGGTAGCCATCGATTTCTCCCTGTGAGAGAGAAAACTGTTACGAGCAAAATTTACTACGCTAATAGTCCTAGTGACAAACCACGTATGTTAGGGAGTGGGAAATCCCTTTTAACTTACGAGAATAAAATTCACCAGCTTCGTCAGGTTTTTATTAAAAAAAAATATAAAAATATAAAAATTGATAGCACAGCACCAACTTGCCGTGGAAACCGTCGTACATGACAGAAGACCAGGCTTAAGGTCCTCTAGATACAACCTTTGACTCATCATTATCGTGTGTTTAACTGTGTAACGTTGAATTTGACGCAACTTGGGTACTAGGATATCTGGTACAGGTAAAACTTCTAGATTGAGGAATTGAATTTGACTCGGGCCGCCTGTTATACTTCCGGCTGATGCAACTCAAGAAATCTCACTTTACCATACACCTTTTCTCAAGATCTCTTTGAGTCCAAGACTTCTGTCTTCCTAGGCTGGAAGTTGTATATATTCAGTTCCCTAGTATTAAATTCGCATTCCAGTTTTTTCGAACGCCAAAGCTTCTCTGTATGTATACTACACTGCTTGCAAGCAGTCTGGTTTACAATGTCAATGTTCTGGGCGTGATACGTGGGATTAGAAGAATTTTGACAAAACTTAATAAAAAGGACAAAGATGGAAGCGCGAAGAATTTTGTCTAGATCTAGATGTAGCTAGAGAATCTAGTGTACACGCGACCGAGTCTGTACACTTCTCGTCTGTGACACGTCTAAGTACTGACCTCAGATAGCACCGACGTGGTGATATCAGAAGTTCTTACTTTGACACTCACACGTGGTAGTCTCCAGTGACGGTCCAACGAATGAAGCCTTGACATCCATATGCTGGGAATACGTCAGACTCTTTGTGCAATGTTAATATGGCAAATGACAGACAGCCTAAATGTTTTAGACAAGATATGTTTTCAAACTGGTGGTATGGTAGATGTTTAGTGGAGACGGTACCGTTTATCTGCACCAGATCTAGCTGTACGTTTAGCAGGGACCAGATCTATTCAAGCTTATTAGAGGTTACCCAATAGAAGGATGAATCCAGGAACATCGACATGCTCAACTAAAGAAAAAAGTAAAATGTTTCCTGTGTGCATACGAGGAGGTTAGTGTGGTGTAATTACAAGAACAGCTGCATTGTCACTATTGTCATTTGCCATCCTTGTCGGACAGTGAATAAGATAGAAATACCAAACTAGGATTCAATTTGGATTTGCATAGGCTGTATCGATGCCCTACTTCTCATGATCAATGGTACTGTTACTTATCGTTCCGCATGCGCAGTTTCGCAGAATCTCATCGTATAACCCACGGCATGACAAGCATACACAACTAAAAATTCTGACAAACTAAGCTTGACAGCTTGACTGCGTGTGGGAAACCAGTGTCGAAGTTCGGCTCGTATCAGTTAGTCTACTCTGTACCCATCAACCGGCTGCGGATAAGGGAAGTGCTTGTGTTGTACATGTGTTGGCAAGTTGTGTACACAACACAGGTATCGTGAATGGTGAAGGTGAACATGATCTAAATATACTAAGCAATCAGATCTGCTAAATGACTCGATAATGATTTCATATGTTCGATGCCGCTGACTTCTTTTCGACGATAAGATCTAGAAGGGGTCCGGAGTCACTGAAGTGATATATACATCCTAAGTGGTCAGTAGGTGACTTCGAGGAGAAGTGTATCAAACTGAAAACATGCACGCTAGGTTCAAGATCCAGTCAAATCCGAGAGCAATGTCGAGCAGTCCGGTACATGGATGGTTTAGACGTTTCAAGGGCAACCAAAACTTCATTAGATTAGATAAAAATATATATATCTATAAAAGCCATTCAAGATCTAGAGATCCAGTTGCAACCGGAAAGCCCTGCGCATGCAGCTGGGCCAAAGGTCCCATAGTTTGTTCAATACCTAGCTAGAAATGTTTGTCTGCATATTTAATTTCAGATCGAAGACTATAATCCTCTTGAGCTCAGCGCCCAGATCAGATCTAGCTAGATAAGGTATAATAATTTGAACCAAGCGGCCGGAAGTTATCTCTCACGAGAGGCAAAGCTGCTTCTTCTATTCTAAACACTGATGTTTCCACCATATTATGTTTTGTACAGCAATTGCTGCAGTATAAAACTGATCTCCGACTGTGCAAATTGGATTCGAGACGCGTGGACAAGATCCAGATTTACAACTCCTCCAGTCTGAGAGTATTTAGGTTGCTAGACCAACCATCCTTGAATCCACGATAATCAACTAGCGTAAAAATGGTTCAAGTTTGACTATACTCACAACGTTGACTTAGCAAGTTATGGCTTATATGATTAAGCACCTCCGAAACCTTGAATATGAAAGTTCTAATCAGACACAATTTCACACTAGTTACATCTGGAGATAGTACTAATGTAGATGCATGGAGCAAAGACCAAACAACTGCAGTTTTCCGTTCCATTTAAGGATGGAGAGAGAGGGACTAAGAACTAGTGCTCATCAGTGAGCTCCAGGGATCGATCTGTCTGAAGAAATAACTAGCCAGTTCAATCCAGTTGATGTACACAAGAAGTTAGATTTCCTCAGTACGTGTGTACGTGGTGTGTTTCACCAAAGTCCTGAGCTCACCGAAGACTTAGCATGGGGTTGGATACGTACTACAGTGCTCTGTCCAGGTCTTGGAGTCAAGACGATCATGACATACGCCGGCACAAGATTACCGTTAAGTCTCCCAGTCTAATGACGTCATCACAGTCATCAGCAAAATTCTTGCATGCGAATGTTCGCTCGAAAGATTCTCTATCTGTACTATAAATAACAGGCAGACACGGCCAATAACTCACAACATTCCGTTTTAATCGAGTATCCAAATTCAAGGATTGTAATCTAGATCTGCAGCTGCCAGTGTATGTTAGTCCGATCACAATATCCGTTTTAATCGAGTATCCAAATCAAGGCTTGCAATCTAGATCTGCAGCTGCCAGTGTATGTTAGTCCGATCACAACATCCGTTTTAATCGAGTATCCAAATCAAGGCTTGCAGTCTAGATCTACAGCTGCCAGCGTATGTTTGTCCGGTGCCGGTGTGTTAATTTTACTCCAGTTTGCAGTTGACTCTGTGAAGAGAGATACGTTCCAACATGGGATTCACATCGATATCGCCTGTCATAGTATGCACACTCTTGTGCTTGGCTGTTTTCGCTGCCCATGCAGCTGATCCAGAGGAAATCAGGGATTTTGCACCGCCTGCCAACGGTGCTAGAGCTGACGGAAAGTACTTCACCTTCCCTGGGTTACGCAACATCGACGTGAGACAAGGAGCATTTGCTAACGTTACGGGAGTTAACGTGAACAATTTCCCAGCACTGTCAGGACTGGGTGTTTCCAATGCACTTCTTGTATACCCACCGGGCAGCGTGAATGTGCCTCACACTCATCCTCGTGGTACTGAGACTCTATTCATCATTGAAGGGACTCTAGAAGTGGGTCTTATCGACGCAACTGCTCCAGTCCCTAATCTGTTCACTCAAACTTTGCATAAGGACGACATCTTCGTGTTCCCTCGTGGCCTCGTGCATTTCCAGATCAACAAGAGCAAGAAGACAGTGAGAGCTTACGCCTCCTTCAGCAGCACATTTCCAGGACTGGTTTCCCTCCCGCGAACTCTGTTCGGAGTCAAAGCTGATTCTGAGGTACTCACCAAGTCGTTTGAGGTGTCTTCTGAGATTATCATGAAACTATCGGCCGAGCAGCCTTGAATGTAGCCTGGTACAATATTCGAACTCATGCACTTACGTCAAGACGCTCGAGCTGGAGCGATGTTCTGATCAATCCTGAACGGCCCGGAGTAATTGTTGACCTAGTGAC
Source organism: Asterella californica (assembly GCA_036924285.1). NCBI lineage: Eukaryota > Viridiplantae > Streptophyta > Marchantiopsida > Marchantiales > Aytoniaceae > Asterella > Asterella californica. The sequence continues at coordinate 6,210,875 of JAYKYS010000013.1, forward strand.
CTCTGTCTATATAGATGTTCGTTTCTGCAGGAAACTGGAGAAATGAACGTCGCCATGATGAGAGCATACGTAGTGATTTGCTTTTAGATGTCAAGGATCCACATGTATTCAAAACCTGCCAAATAATATAATGAGTCCGGTCCGGTATATAATGAGTCCGTCCAGAATCAGTAGTATATGCGCCTAGCCCCAGTTCAGTTCAAGTATTACAGCACTTTTGCATTTCCTGAACATATTATTTTTCTTCAATCAGATGTCTTCTTGGAATACTCTAAGTCTGTTTTAATTTTTCAATTACCCCTCTAAGTCCTTTCAATTACTCTAACTCTGTTTTAATTTTTCAATTACCCCTCTAAGTCCTCTGCAATTTCTCTGACGTCAAATTATCACCTCAAATGACACCTCATTAATCATTTCAGATTAATTAAATTCCAAGACACCCCTCCGAGGAGATACAATATATATTTTTTTCATTATAGCTCTACCTGCCTGCACAGAGGCTCGAACCCCCACCATCTCATCCCTAGGCCCAGCTCGTTTCCAACGCACTACACACAGTTCCTGTTATATACAGAGAGATATAGTGTATTATCTATTTCTGGAAAACAGTAGAGTTTTCGGAGATATAGTGTATTAGCTATTTCTGGAAAACCACGGAGATATAGTGTGTTATCTATTTCTGGAAAACAGTAGGATTAACCCCTTGATTTTTGGTTGTCGTTTTCTTTTCATTTTGCAGAAGTACGCTTTGTATGTATATTGATTTGCTAGAATTTGTGCTTGGATGATATTGTTCTTGTTCAGGTGACTCTAGATTTTTCTACAATTAATCCAGTAGAGGCCTAGGACGAATTCTAAGTCCAGCAAGGCGGATTTAGAAGATGAAATAGTCTAAAAACAGAAGACATCCCCTCATCGAGTCGTATAGGTCTTTGAGCTTAAGGGAGTTAAGGGAGGTTAGTTGACTCCTTTTAATTTCTCTTAGAACTTTCCTCTTCTCGCGGTCATCTATCCTTTCCTTTTTCGCCCACACCTCCACCACCAGCCTGGATAGCAAATTCCCTGGGAGCTGAATCCTCCCTCCCTCGAACTCGAGTTTGCCCGCCACAGTCTTCCAACACTTTAGCATGTTGTCGAGGGTCGGTAGGTTCCGCATCCTGAAACTCGGAAGCATCAACAAACACTCTTCCGAGGTCCACCCTTCTGTCACCCTCTTATACCTTCGTTCCTTCATGCTATCTTGGATGCCCCACCTCGCTATGTTCACCCAGTCCTGCTTTCCACCGTTAAGAAGTTTGGCAATGTATTTAAGCTTTAAAGTCTGGGCCACTTTCCTGAACGGGACTATGTCCAACCCCTCTTCCTTCTTGAGTTTTGTTATCGTCTCCCATGCCACCACTGGTGTCTTGGGACGCCCTTCCGAGTTCCTACCCCAAAGAAAGATTCTACACACCTCTTCTAGCTTCATGAAGCCGGTAGCCGAGCAGTCTATCCCTAAAAGTTGATAGGCAGGGATAGCGCGAAGGACATGGATCAGAAGAACCACGCGGCTAGGCCAAGAGAGAAACCTGTTGGACCAATGTTGGAGTTTGCCTTGAATTCTTCTGACTATCTCTTCTATAACTTGACATTCTGATAGACCCCTTACGATCCAGACACCAAGGTACTTAATCATCTGTCCTGGTCTGGCTAGGTAGCAGCCTGTCTCCTCTAGGAATCTCTTTCATCTCCATCGGTATCACCATCGTTTTCTCCAGGATTAGCGCAGCCCCTGATATTTCCTCGTATCTGTGTAAGACTTCTTTAGTGGCCTTGAAACATTCCTCCGTTCCTTCAATTACTATCCCTGTGTCGTCAGCGAAAAACTGGTGCAGGAGGGGGGGCGCCTCTCCCGACCACATCTCTTCAATTTTTCCTTGTTCTCTGGCCTTCTTTAACATATTCATCAAGGGCTGGGTAGCTATGGCGAACAGGAAAGGGGCCACCAAGCACCCCTGTCGCACTCCCCTATCTAAGTCGATTTCTTCCGTAAATCCACCAATAATGTGCACTTTAGATTTCCCATCTTCCGCCAGCCTTTTACCAGTTGGACAAAGTGAGAATCGAACCTCATGTACTCCATAGTTTCCCATAGGTAGATCTGGGACACGCGGTCGTAGACCCTCATAAAGTCGATCTTCAAGAACAAAGATTCCCAGCCCTTTGCTTCGGCCATCTCCTGCCCCAGCTTAAAGCTTAGAATATTGTCATAGATGTCCCGACCTTTTATGAAGCCAGTCTGCTGTTCGTCTACTACGTTCCCTATGACCACTTTCAGCCTCTCCGCCATTATCTTACTGAGAATCTTATAAGTGGCAGTGAGCAGAGTAATTGACCTCCAGTTTCCCAGTTCGTTTCTGTCTCCACCTTTCAGTATCAGCTTGATAACCCCCTGCCGTGTTTTCTCCTCAATCTTAGCAGTCCTCCAAAATTCACTGATCATAGTGGTGCACTCTTCCTTAATGAATGGCCAGCAAACCTGGAGAATCTCGTAAGTGACACCATCTATGCCGGGCGATTTCTCCTTAAGAAAGTTCAGAACTGTCCTCTCAACCTCCTCTTGGGTTGGAGGGGCGATCAGGAGGGCATTCTCCTCCTCGGTGATCCATTTGGAGGTTAGTTGCAGCACTTCCTTTCTCTTCTCCTTGTTTCTGGAGACCTCAGCATCTTCCTTGAACAGCCCTGAATAGAACCTGTGCACACTTTCTAAGATTTCTCAGTTGTCTTCAGTGATCATCCCATTTTCCAGAGCCACATCTTTCATCTCTTCTCGCTTGTGTTTCGCCTTAAGCTGGGTAAAAAAGTAACGGAGGGAGCCTCCCCCTCCTTCAGCCATCTAATGCGGCTTCTCTTCCTCCAGAGCACTACGTCTTGATGTTCTCGCCGTCTTACTTTTCCTTCCGTCTCTTGTAATCTTTTCTTTGTTTCTTTCGAGCTGTCATCTCTTACGAGCACCCTCAACCTCTGCAGTTCCGCCTCAAGACCTGTCTTGGATGAGACTCTCAGCCCCGCTGCCCTTTTTTCTTCAATCAAGATTCTTCTGAATTTTGCTCAGCCCACCATCCACTTAGTTCTAGGATCACCGGTCCTTCTTTGCTGATCCCTCCACACGGTTTCGACCCTCGCTTTGATCCTCGTGTCATTTAGCATCGCAGTGTCCATCTTGAAATATGTCGCCTTCTTAATCCTATCTCCCCCCTCCTCTTCCTTTAGCTGGATTTCCACCGTGATTGGTATGTGATCCGAGAGTGTTTGTCTTCCGTCGTGTACTATCCGGTCTGGCAGAAGTAAAAGTGTTAAATCGAACTGGTACGGTAACCGCCGCTCTTAGGAGGACTCTCTTCTTCTATCAAGCCTCGAGAGTCGAAAGACGAGGGTTGCGTGACGGTTGAATTCACCCCTCGGACCTTACGACGATTTATATAGCAGTGCGACTCCTGCAAGGAGCAAGACGGTCATGGAATCTTATAGCGTACGTAGTACCGGGTCCGGTTCGGCGCAATTGCAAGCACAGTTAACCTGCAGCCGGAAGCAAGGAAAGAAGGGAGAGTGACGAAGAAGGAGAACAAGGACTAACTGTACAGTAGGCAAGAATTTAAAGTCAAGATTTACTGAGAAGTCGATTAAACGTGGTATATACATAACAGCAGCAGAGGAAAGTCCAGCAGTTCCCTTGGATGTTTGCACCACGTCCAGCATCCTCACTCGGTGCGGTCTCAATCAGTCCCTGTTGTCTCAAGTCAGGTCAGATGTCACATCGTTGGTGTTCATGGTGAGCAGCTGAACAGGAAAAGAATCAAAGAATCAAAAGAAGAAAGGAAGGAAGAAGCGCAAGCAATCACTGGAAGCTCAGTGTGGCTGTGCCGCTACACTGGTACCCTGTTTGTCGCGTTTCTCAAGGGGTAGATACGGACGAAAGGAGGAAGCGGATCAGGAAGTACAAGCCGCACGAAAGTGACAGTCCCCTTTCTCATCATCACACAAACAGTACGAAATCTTTCGGGCAAAGTAACGAGCTGATCTAACGATCAACCAAAGTAAACCACTAATCCGTCCATCGGTTATCTTCCATGACTGTAGAGTTCTACAGTACTCGACGTTCATGGAGGCATTTTCTAGAAGCTTGCGAGCGACAAACAGAAACAACTGAGTGTGCGTTCCTAGCTAGCTATGCAAACTTCGTCTCGTTAGAATCTGAATCTGCAGCGGAAGTATCACTGCGAAATGGCTGACAGACAGAAGGTGCAAGTCCGAAGATACAGTTTCCTAGCTATGGATCGATCGTGCGTACCGTAATTTCTTCACATGGATACTGATACGATCTGACAAGCTCGGCACACAAGCTGCTAGCTTGCGCTTGAGCACAAGGAGCCTGTAGCAACAGCTCTACCAAAAATATGGTTGTAATTACACGAAGATCGAGGTATGAAACTGAGCACGAGCGTGATCACATACGTCATAATTATACTGTACTTGCCTAGCTTCCTGACTGTTACTCGAAGTCCTCCAGCCTGAGCTCGAGGAAGTTTGAAGAAGTGTCCGACTCAAGCTCCTTTATATAACTACATGCATATGATCTGTATCCAAATTTGTAAATGTGACGAGCTCGAGGAAAAGTGGGCCGAGACTGCAGGACTGTCGATGCAAGCTAGGGAGCATACCAAAAGCTAACCATGATGAGTACTAATGATATACCAGCTAACAGGTTTAGGTAGTTTTCTACTGACAAAACAAACCCGAATCATCTCTATATGCGAGTACGGCAATTATACGACTGTCGTGCGACGACCACAGGAAGTGAAGCAGTCGATAGTACTCACTTGATAAAATCTGGAACTTCGTCTTGGAGCTCCGACTGTCGATGAACAGATACTCGGCTCGTAGTCTTTACCATGAGAAGTGAGAGAAGTGGTAGTTGCTTCAGGTTTCTCTCTTAGGAAGGTATTTGACTTCAAGGTACTTCAAACCATAAACCCTCCTGACTACAAAACAGCAAAACGGTACGAGATAACTTAACGAGGGTATGGCTGGTATCTCCTCTGGCATGCCCGTAGTCAGCAAAACGATACGATAAGATAAGATAAGACGAGGATATGACTGGTATCTCCTCCGGCATGCCTGTAGTCAGCAAAACGGTACGATAAGATAAGACGAGGGTATGGCTGGTATCTCCTCTGGCATGCCCGTAGTCTCGAGCTTCTGCTACAGAACTGCTAACTCTGACATGCACTAGTAAAAAGATACTCATCACAACAGGAATGTTTCTAGCTAATAGTCTTTGCTCAACAGTAGCTTCACATTTGAGAATATATTCACGTGCTTCTTGTTTCCTTTTCAGATATATGTGCTTTTTAAAATATAGTGAACTCTTGCTATTCATTGAAAAATTAGATTTTTAAGCTTCTCCATATCTTTCAGTTCTGTGTGTTCTCTAGATGTGAATCACATTATCATCATTTTATTTTTAGAATCTTTTATCAGATCTTCTACCTCATCTTCTACTTGCAGTCAAATTTTAATTTTAAAAATAAAAAATACCACAAGTGGTGTGCAAGAATATAGTTCCTTTGATGATGGATGTAATGTCAATGCAGACGAGGAAGTTAAGCCTAGGATAGCGCTTCTCGAAAGTACGAGAACTATTACTATCTCCGTGATAAGTGTAAAATTTCACTTTCTGAAATAAAGTAGCAAAATTTCTTAGTTTGAAATCACAATATATGGGTAAAAGCTTCTTCGTTGACAAGATTGGTGCTTGGTCAATAAGCAGAAGACAGATACATATTTTACAGAAAGTTTTCCTGAAATCTCCACAGAGTCCCCGCTCTCCTGAACTTTCACGATTCAGTTGCAAATAAACAAATAATTTTTCTTTTAAAATAAAGTAGAATGAATAATAATAAAATTATTTCTCATACACATGACTAGGACGGTGAGTTTTTAGTTTACTATGTTCTTCTCGGTAACGGGACTGACATATGCATGCAACATCAGGTTCTGACAAGAGGGAAGGAAGAGGTCAAGTAAAGAAAAAACAAAACCAAAAGAAAAGAAAAGAAATTGCAGGTGCTCAGGAGGGAAATATACTAACCTATCTGGTTAGAAACACAACACAAAACGTGCATGGTAACTAAACTTGTTCTTTTACGTTCTTCAGCGAGCCTCAGGACTTTTGTACACTCAGATTGGTTCCGGAAGATCTCATGCTGTTGACACATGCCTCAGTGTCCTTTTCTTTTAACCAGTTATGCATGCCTCATGACACTGAATGAAATGAAAATAGAAATGAAAATGGAATGGAATTACTTGTGATGGAATGATTGTTGTTTGAACCAACTCAGCGGACTAGTACAGTTAAATTTCATTATAATCACATTTGATAGAGTCTCATTAACGATATAAGTACAATTTATGAGATAATTTTTAAAAATTTGTCATCGTTATTATCACATTCGATATGGTCACATACAGATATAAACATATTTTATAGGGCAATAGATTTCTTTTCTTAGTAAAAATCTTTTGTTATTGTCGCTATTACATGATATATACTTATTTGAGTCACTATAAATATAATTATAAACCTAAATAGAGTTAAATCCGTAATCTTCCATAAAATGATTAAGCGTGATTAGACATCATGCATAGATATTATTTAACCCACAGATTCTTGTATCTTGCAGTAATGAAATGCAGATTGTGAAATAATGCAATCCATTTGCTGTCTTTTCTTTCCCTCTAAAACTTTAGAATAATATTTTGACCACAACAGTAACGAAATAACTACATAAACTGTGAACATAATCACAAATATTTGTGAATGTAAGCTTAGATGTGTTAGTACATGTATCCAAACATGTTTAGTAAAAGAGAGTTGAGACATAACATATTCGGAAAGAACGAAGAAAGAACAGACACGTATTCAGGATGAAACGGATTTTAGCGCATGTCCAAGTTAGAATCTCTGATAAATATTCTTTGTCCACGAGAGAATGTTTTTTCTTTTTTTCTTTTCTTGTTTGTTTTTATAAAGAGGACGATGGGACGTCCAAAAAATTTATTAAATAGAAAAAAGAATGACACTGAGAGGCAGTGCCTAGATAGAAACGTCATGAGCTAATCCGTCCACCTGGGATATATTAGTACGGCAAAGGGAGGCTCAAAAATTTGCGTACCAAGCAAAGGATTACTGGAGGTCACACTAAAACACACGAGGGCTACAGCTGATTATGATCGAAGGATAACTCGAGCATATAATGATTAAAGCAGAAATTTGCTTGATCATACACCCAATAGGTTCCGTGAGCTTGATCATATCCCTCTTAACGTATTCCGGCTTGATCACACCTCTGACTGGCTATTGCCTGTCAAACCAGTCATTTTGTAATGTTATTCAGATGTGAGACTCTACATATTAGAGGAATGAGAATATGGATAATCTAACGCTTCGTTAATGTCAAATATTTTGAATTACAGATATTTAGTCGAGGTTGAAAGTACTAAAATGATGAACCAAAAGATAAGGTGACTGGTTCGACTGTCAATAATCCTTCAAGGGTATGATCAAGCAACCAAACGTTAAGAGGGGTATGATAAAGCTCACGGAACGTAATGGGGGTATAATCAAGCAAATTTCTGTGATTAAAGAAAGACAAGAAGGATCACAGACTGTCAGCAGCAACAAAATTCAAAATAAGGAGATCTAATTGCAATCAAATGCTAATATGATAGCTTACGGAGAGTGGGTTGGAACCAGGTGAGAGCATACATAGACCAGCGTTTGCTTGCAACCTGAGTTGTCGATGTAAGTTGAAGAAGATGATGGCAAAGTGCTAGATTGGAAATAATGAGAAAGGAGGTTGGTTAGCTTGAAAAAGTCAAGTGCAATGAATTTTCCAAACTTGTCTCCGGTAGAGCCTTAGAACACATCAAAAATACGAAGAAGATGAAGAATAAGAAGGTGAAGTCTAGTGTTCTTCCTTCTCGTCTCTGTCCCAACACAAGCACGAGCAGATCTCTTCTGTATGAGATTTGCTGAAGTCGCTCGCGAGCTTTGCTTTTATGGGTTTAAAATTAGTGTGCAGGTCTCGACTTTCTTAACTTTACGCTTCGGTACAGTCCCTAGATAGACGGGATGGAGGAGTCAGTTGAATACCTTTGGACACTCCATCTGCAGTCCGACAAGTCCGAAAAGCTTATATGTCGATTTGAAGTGACTTCTAGCAACCTACGGCAGCTTCATCAGCGGACAGTGAGGACTCGCATTACCGTGGATCTCTAAGCTCATAGGTGTCAAAAGGCTTTTGTTACATCACTTGTACATCAGTGTGTGATAGCCTGTTGGGTATCTTTACTATAGACTCGACAGGTCTAGGGTTCGATTCTCTGGCTCGGGTTGTGCTTGTATCCACGTTGGCTCAAGTTATGCTTAATAAATTAAATTTTTTTTTTATCATGCAGATATTTACAATTTTTTTTCCATGTGAGGCTACTGAAGGTGATATCAGTATTATCGTACTGGTCTTTGGTCTCTAATTCACTGCAACTTGTTCGAGGTAAATCTTATCAACCTTCTTTGTTTCTTCTTGCATTATAGTGTATAGTTGCTTAGATGATTCTATCTTATATTTGTTGTAATTCTTATGAAATTATTAGAAAATAGAATAAATTAATATAATTTTTATCTTTTAAATATTTCAAGTTAATATATGTTTATATACATCTTTACATTCTAAGGCATGATCTTGATTGATCTGCAGCGTGGATGTCATGGATTATAAAAATATTAATATTTCAATAAAAATTTAACCGATAAAAATCAAAAGTATCATCACTTTGTCTTCAAAGTAGTACCTTAGCTATTTAATTATTAAGTATCTTTGAAGTTGATATATGTTTATATACATCTTTACATTCTAAGGTATGACCTTAATTGGTCTACAGCGTGGATGTTATAGATTATAAACATAAATATACTTCAGTAGAAATTTAATAAAAAAATAAGCAAATAAAAATTTGAGGTATTTTTGATTTTATTTAAATTTTATTTAATATGAATTATTTAGATTAATTTAAATTTTGTTATTTATTGTATGAATTCATGTTTATTTGTTGATTATTATTTTATTTATTTATTGATATATTATATTTACAACTTTTTGTATATGCAGATCTTTTAAAATGGTGAAAGATAACCTTGAAGATATTCTTTTCTTTTATGACGTGGTGAACGTGCTCTTTTCAATGAAAGGAAACTTTTTAGAACTTTTTTGATATGAGTTCTCGGAGAAATATATTTCTTTGACACTGTTGTCAAAATGTTACTATGTGGCAAACCGACGAGATCACGAGAAAGTTTTTTGAGAGGTTATCATATATTAGCGGAGACAATAGAAGTTGGAGACTATTGGATATATTTTTTTCTGAAACTTTGTGGTATCGATTCACGGTTGAATATTAATGTTCTTCCGAGTAAAATACAGAAAAGAGTTAGAAAGTTTTGTAAAGACCCTTTAGAGTTTTTAGAGTATCATCTTTCTTCATATGATAGCAAAATGATCGAGAAAAAATATTTTTCTTATTCTGATCAACAATTTTCAGATTTTTTTTACTATCACGAGAGTTCAGATATTAGTGAACTTATTTATCGGAAGCGAATAGAAATTATCAAAGGAGAACTAGCTCAGAAAGATAAATCCTTTTGGTGCGTAGTACCTTCTTCATTTTACACTGTTGTTTCAAGACAACAAATAGAACTTATTTATACATCTGAAGGTCAGATTATTGCAAGAAGAAAAAAATGAAATTTGGATGCGCCTTTATGATATACTTGCGACAGTATATCAAAGCAATCTACGATATGAAGTATACATTGAAGAGAGGAGATGCTCGAGTTTCCTTGAAGGAAACAATGCGTGTTGTAGAGCCATTGCATAATTGGCGTGAACGGCGAGGCCCATATTCACTGACATTCTTCAAAAATGGTCGTAAGTATAAAAAACTTGCTAATATTATAGAGAGATTTGATAGTTTTTTAGAGAAATATTATCATCGTGCTATTTTAGTTGGTGCTTGTGAAGATTTTTCTTTTGTTGTGGAATATTTTTTCAAGATATATTTTCCGTATTTTAATACGGAAGAATCAGTATTAATTTCTAGAGATACTGAAGAGAAGTTTTTATTTTCTGATATACCAGTTTATCCTTTATTTGTTACGAAGAATTATTGTAATATTCTTCACACAGATCAAGACGATAGTAAATACATAGTTGTTTTAGTTTCAAATCCATCAAATAATACGAATGATGGTAGTTTTTTGTTACCAAATTTAGGTGTTCAGATACCTTTAGGAGATGGAGATTTTAATTTTTTTAGGGGAGATATACCTCATTGTACTACTTATAGATCTGAAAACAATACTGAAGATGTATATACGGCCGGATGTATAATTAAATAGTACATTGGGAAAAGTTTTTTCAAGAATAAAAAATAGCTTTTAGAGCTATATCGACGATTACGATTTATTTTTTTCACTAGTCCTAGTCGAAAGAAAAGATAATTTTTGTTCTAAGAAATCTTGATTATTATTATCTTTACATTTCTATGTATTACTAAGAGCTTTCTTTGTCTCACATTTGTTCTTAAACCTTTTATATGAGTATAAAAGTATAAAAATAATATTTATTTTTTCTTCTTAGTGTTGTTTGAGTTTCTGGAAAATTTTTTTTTCACTTAAAATAAAGTTATTCAAAGTTTTAGTAATATTTCATTACTTGATTTTTTCTCTTAGAAGATTTAGATTATAAATAAAAAGATATCAGATGAAAAGAAATAAAAATATAAGATTAAAAGAAGATTATAATCATATATATATAAAATATACAAAAGATATATAGATCAAGATTATAAAAAAAAGATACCAAGATTGATTTATCATAATATTATTTTTATATATAAAATCAAGGACGTTCTGTACTTTCACTTATAGTTTTTTTAGTCATTAGCGACTAAGTGTAACATTAGTAAGTTGAAAATATAATTATTTTATTTCCAAAATTTAAATTTAAAATATAACCTCAGATAAAATAGCAGTATAACTCTAGAATAATTCTCACAACGTCGCCCTTCATCGTAAATCAAGGTTTCTCTTCCTTGCCTTATATCGCCAAAGGCCTCAAAAGGATCTAGAGTATAGTCTCATTTTGAGAATATCGACTTAGATCTTGAATAGAGTTGCACTTGAGCATGTTATAATCTTTACTTCTAAACTTTTTTTATTTGAACGGCTTCAACCACTTGAGAGTTGATCGTAACATGTGAACACATAATATTCCTTCTGTTTGCAAGAGAGAGGGATCCTGAAGTCGCTCATGTGTACATGTCTAGGATGTATATACGACTAAGTTCGCTAAGTTCCTCTTCTGTTCTTTAGAGGTTGGTCTTCACTAGTTACCTCTCGTGATTGTCACGCTGTTGACAAGTTTCACTTAGGAAATTAAATTATTGTCGGCTACTTTGGACATCCTCAAAAATGATCGTCGAAAATCAAATTGCAATTATAATTTGTATAGCCAATGTAATTTGTATAGCAATGTATAGCAATTTGTATAGCAATGTACATACTCGAGGAGGAATGAACCAACCATCTGGATCTACTCTCGCAGTCGAACAGGATCAGATCGTTTGTGTATGTTATTGAACAAGTGCAACAGCGAAAAGTTGCTGTTAGTTATGGTTACTATGATCCAGTAACCGACCACTACCTCATTCTTTATTCTAATTGCTCACTTTGTTGTTTGACTCACAGTTGTGAATTCTGTTCTTGCTGTGTCACAGGTTTGTAAGACCTACATGGACCTAGATATGGCATCCGAGGTTCACTTCCCTCCATCTTTTTCCGTTCCAACTGCTATGTGAGGTTCATTGATGGGCTCACGTATTGTATGTCATCTCTTTCTACTCTCTAGAAAATATTAACGTTCGCTATGAAGTAACATCGTCACGAGTTCATCAAGTCTGAAACAAACTGACGTGTTATATTGATGGGGTCTTTCATCTGACGTTAAGCTTGCAGTTAAGCTACAGGTCAGGTATTTACTAGAGAACTTGCTCTAACTTTAGCCGGCACGGTTCACAAGATTCTAGAGGTGTTTCATATTATAGCAGCAGTAGGAGACCTTAGAGCTTCTGATAGCAAAGCTTAGTCCCGAGGTTCCTTCAAGTTTCTAGGTGCGGTCACAGTACAACAGAAAGTCGCGGTCATAGTACGAGAGAAAGGGTCCATCGCTTTTCTTCTGTTGGCTGTTACGATGAGAGTTGACATCCACCTTATAGATATTTTCTGCAGTAATTGTCCTTCACATCGTTCACCTACGGTTCCTGATTTCGCAGTCAGTACGCATCATTCATCAACATCTTCAATATGCCACCAATGTACAAAAACAAGTAATTTTAGTCCACCTTTACTCCTGAACGATCTATATTCCTGAACGATCTAGAAAGAGGTTGAATTCAACTGCTTTCGCAATAAGTACGCATCATTCATCGACATCTTCAATGCGCCGTCAACGTACAGAAACAGATAATTCTAGTCCACCTTTACTCCTGAACGATCTAGCTACGAAGAGGTCGAATTCAACTACCTTTTGAAAGATCTCTGTCCTGTTAATTTCTCATTCTTCCCAGTGTTGTCTTTGCAGCGCTCACTTTGAAATCTCCCTCTGTTCTTCTCACATCTTTCATTCTGGCTGTTATTGTCTTTGCAGCGCGGAGAGTTTTCGCGGTTGATTTTGAAATCCCTGTCAGACTTTCACATTTCTCATTTCGCCCAGTACTATCTTTGCAGCGCTACGAGTTTCGCGGTTAACTTTGAAATCTCTCTTTCATCCTCAACACTTCTCATTTTGTCTGGTACTGTCCTTGCAGCCCTAAGAGTTTTCGCGATAAATTTTGAGTGTTTTCGCGGTTAATTTTGAGATACCCTTCTGTCCTCCCATTTCTGATGTCTTCCGGTACTATCTTTTTTCAGTTAACTTTGAAACGGTCTTCTCTCCTTCCAATCACATCTCTTTCCTCTCAGCTTTTTCAACTATATCTAGAAGAAGTAGTGTCTTTTCATCTTATTCTTTCGACTTTACATTCCTTGAGTGTAGTGGTGGATAAGATCTTTGATTGTATATGCACGATGAGTAGCAACAATTCCGCTGAGTGGATTTGTGAGGATGTAGCATCACTGTTACATATTCATGCTGATTTCACTTCAGAAGAAATGAAAGAGATGGAAGTCCAAGAAATCACTGGGATTGTACTTGCAGAGCTGCGGAGAATTGACTTTCAAAATATTTTGAAGTGTACATACGGACGTGCCACGATTCTTAAGAGTAGAGTGTTGAAAAACTCGATCAACATATCCTTTTCAGCAGATGCTCGAGAAGAACTTCAAGTTCACAGAGAGAAATACCAACCTATTCGGAAAACTCTCACATCCTCTTCTCAACTATCTTCTCGTGTTTCTTTACGAGAGGCATCTCCTTCTACTTCTTGTTCTTTGCCTCTAGCTACTGCTTCTCGTTCTCTTCCTAGAGGGACTTTGCATCGAGTGTCATCTCCATCCAGAGTGGTTAACCGTGACATATTTCAGTCTCCGATGGGTGAGTCCAGATCGAGAGATGTAGTACAACCTCGTCACTTGGTTGAAGAGTCGTTAGACCAATGTGTGTCAGATCCAATAATTGTTGCCATGACCTTAGAAAGTTGTCCATTGACTGAGTTGTTATATAAGCGCGTTGTCGTGATGTGAATCATTTCACATAGTGAATAATTCACCTCTCAGTTAGACGTTAGTCTCTCTGAGTGAAGTGAAGACCTTCGAGAAGTCAATTTGGAGGAAGTGAGCATTCAAAAATCTGAAAACACCATGGCGTAAGTCTCATCGCGCTGATCACCGTGGTATGTTCAAAAGTTGCAAACGGAGTTGCAGGTGAAAAGTTACTTGGGGTTCTTCTACAAGATTTCTGATACTGAGAAATTTACCATAAATCTGAGTGAGTTCGAAAAACATGTTTTAGATTTTTCTCATGTAGATTGTAGTATGTAGTATTTGTTTGCATTTTGAAATGCACAAAAAGAGCATGTCTAGTGAAAGTTATGGCATTTTGTGTTAGCAAAAAAAAGACGAAATACCGCAGCTTTCTAGCATATCAGCTTAGAAACTGGTCTCTAAAACCAGTTGTGAAATCAGCTTCTGTGGTGTAGCTGAGAAACTTGTAGGGAGGAGGTCTCTGGATCAAATCCCTTCAGACTCACAACCGGCTTGGAGTAGGCTGGTCCCTTCGGGAAATATGAAGGGCACCAAGTTGCCTAGGGGCGGGACACTAGATGTCCCTTAAACGTACCGTGAATGCGGGATGCCTTCGTCTACCCCTAACCTAGTGCAGTCACCTAGTGTGGATGCTAGAGGGAGATTACCACCGGATTTTGAAATGGACCTCTCGCCTTCGGTTGTCAAGGTCACTAGTACGGATTCGGTTATGGCCCTCTAAGTCCTGGTTTGTAGAAAAATGTAGAGCTCGACATATAACTCACTTGAGTCAAAAAATCAAGTAAAACTGATACATGAGGTAATACTTAAGGCATTGTGGATGCTAGAGGGAGATTACCACCGGATTTCGAAATGGACCTCTCGTCTTCGATTGTCAGGGTCACTAGTACGGATTCGGTTGCGTTCCTCTAAGTCATGGTTTGTAGAAAAATGTATAGCTCGACATATTATTCACTTGAGTCGAAAAATCAAGTGAAACTCATACCTGAAGCAATACTTACGGCATTTTGAAGTTTAAGGGGGTCAGAAAACGACAATGATGATAACTCGGACTCCACGTGTCAGAACGAGGTGATTCCTGTGGTCAGAGGTAGCCGTGGTGGAGTTACTTTGGATGGAGGTGTCAAATGCTGACTGTACGACCAAATCGGTGGCCGTCCGTACAGATGAACCTGCAAAGCTTAGTGAAATAGTCTTCTTACGTGTAGATTTATTATCAGTGATTTATTTTTCTGCTGCCATCTGTTTAGGGCGTCTTTTACCCCTGCCAGGTGACACTGAAGGTTACGTAGGGTGCAGGAAAACCCAGAGGGGTGTACTCCGGAGAGAGAGAATTCTCAAGACATTATCGTAGTTTGTCGATCATCGAGCAGTGTAGAGTTTATCGTGCGGAGACTATCGAGTAGAGGGAATCGAAGAGCTAGGAGAAGATTTTACAGAGGTTACGTCTGAAGAGATTTTCTGACTGATCAGAGTTTTGACATCGAGAGATTGAGCTTAGTAGACAAAATCGAGTAGAGAGGAGACTGACACTTTGTACGCACGCATATCTGTAATTCAAAATATTTGACATTAACGAAGCGTTAGATTATCCATATTCTCATTCCTCTAATATGTAGAGTCTCACATCTGAATAACATTACAAAATGACTGGTTTGTTCTGTCAGTAGAAAACTACCTAAACTTGTTAGCTGGTATATCATTAGTACTCATCATGGTTAGCTTTTGTTATGCTCCCTAGCTTGCATCGACAGTCCTGCAGTCTCGGCCCACTTTTCCTCGAGCTCGTCACATTTACAAATTTGGATACAGATCATATGCATGTAGTTATATAAAGGAGCTTGAGTCGGACACTTCTTCAAACTTCCTCGAGCTCAGGCTGGAGGACTTCGAGTAACAGTCAGGAAGCTAGGCAAGTACAGTATAATTATGACGTCTGTGATCGCGCTCGTGCTCAGTTTCATACCTCGATCTTCGTGTAATTACAACCATATTTTTGGTAGAGTTGTTGCTACAGGCTCCTTGTGCTCAAGCGCAAGCTAGCAGCTTGTGTGCCTAGCTTGTCAGATCGTACCAGTATCCATGTGAAGAAATTACGGTACGCACGATCGATCCATAGCTAGGAAACTGTACCTTCGGACTTGCACCTTCTGTCTGTCAGTCATTTCGCAGTGATACTTCGGCTGCAGATTCAGATTCTAACGAGACGAAGTTTGCATAGCTAGCTAGAAACGCACACTCAGTTGTTTCTGTTTGTCGCTAGCAAGCTTCTAGAAAATGCCTCCATGAACGTCGAGTACTGTAGAATTCTACAGTCATGGAAGATAACCGATGGACGGATTAGTCGTTTACTTTGGTTGATCGTTAGATCAGCTTGTTACTTTGCCCGAAAGATTTCGTATTGTTTGTGTGATGATGAGAAAGGGGACTGTCACTTTCGTGCGGCTTGTAGATTTCGTTCTTTGCCTTTACGAAAGAAGGCTTCCTGATCCGCTTCCTCCTTTCGTCCGTATCTACCCCTTGAGAAACGCGACAAACAGGGTACCAGTGTAGCGGCACAGCCACACTGAGCTTCCAGTGATTGCTTGCGCTTCTTCCTTCCTTTCTTCTTTTGATTCTTTGATTCTTTTCCTGTTCAGCTGCTCACCATGAACACCAACGATGTGACATCTGACCTGACCTGAGACAACAGGGACTGATTGAGACCGCACCGAGTGAGGATGCTGGACGTGGTGCAAATATCGAAGTGAACTGCTGGACTTTCCTCTGCTGCTGTTATGTATATACCACGTTTAATCGACTTCTCAGTAAATCTTGACTTTAAATTCTTGCCTACTGTACAGTTAGTCCTTGTTCTCCTTCTTCGTCACTCTCCCTTCTTTCCTTGCTTCCGGCTGCAGGTTAACTGTGCTTGCAATTGCGTCGCACCGGACCCGGTACTACGTACGCTATAAGATTCCATGACCGTCTTGCTCCTTGCAAGAGTCGCACTGCTATATAAATCGTCGTAAGGTCCGAGGGGTGAATTCAACCGTCACGCAACCCTCGTCTCTCGACTCTCGAGGCTTGATAGAAGAAGAGAGTCCTCCTAAGAGCGGCGGTTACCGTACCAGTTCGATTTAACACTTTTACTTCTGCCAGACCGGATAGTACACGACGGAAGACAAACACTCTCGGATCACATACCAATCACGGTGGAAATCCAGCTAAAGGAAGAGGAGGGGGGAGATAGGATTAAGAAGGCGACATATTTCAAGATGGACACTGCGATGCTAAATGACACGAGAATCAAAGCGAGGGTCGAAACCGTGTGGAGGGATCAGCAAAGAAGGACCGGTGATCCTAGAACTAAGTGGACGGTGGGCTGAGCAAAAGTCAGAAGAATCTTGATTGAAGAAAAAAGGGCAGCGGGGCTGAGAGTCTCATCCAAGACAGGTCTTGAGGCAGAACTGCAGAGGTTGAGGGTGCTCGTAAGGGATGACAGCTCGAAAGAAACAAAGAAAAGATTACAAGAGACGGAAGGAAAAGTAAGACGGCGAGAACATCAAGACGCAGTGCTCTGAAGGAAGAGAAGCCGCATTAGATGGCTGAAGGAGGGGGAGGCTCCCTCCGTTACTTTTTTGCCCAGCTTAAGGCGAAACACAAGCGAGAAGCGATGAAAGGTGTGGCTCTGGAAAATGGGATGATCACTGATGGCAACGGAGAAATCTTAGAAAGTGTGCACAGGTTCTATTCAGGGCTGTTCAAGGAAGATGATGAGGTCTCCAGAAACAAGGAGAAGAGAAAGGAAGTGCTGCAACTAACCTCCAAATGGATCACCGAGGAGGAGAATGCCCTCCTGATCGCCCCTCCAACCCAAGAGGAGGTTGAGAGGACAGTTCTGAACTTTCCTAAGGAGAAATCGCCCGGCATAGATGGTGTCACTTACGAGATTCTCCAGGTTTGCTGGCCATTCATTAAGGAAGAGTGCACCACTATGATCAGTGAATTTTGGAGGACTGCTAAGATTGAGGAGAAAACACGGCAGGGGGTTATCAAGCTGATACTGAAAGGTGGAGACAGAAACGAACTGGGAAACTGGAGGTCAATTACTCTGCTCACTGCCACTTATAAGATTCTCAGTAAGATAATGGCGGAGAGGCTGAAAGTGGTCATAGGGAACGTAGTAGACGAACAGCAGACTGGCTTCATAAAAGGTCGGGACATCTATGACAATATTCTAAGCTTTAAGCTGGGGCAGGAGATGGCCGAAGCAAAGGGCTGGGAATCTTTGTTCTTGAAGATCGACTTTATGAAGGCCTACGACCGCGTGTCCCAGATCTACCTATGGGAAACTATGGAGTACATGAGGTTCGATTCTCACTTTGTCCAACTGCTAAAAGGTCTGGCGGAAGATGGGAAATCTAAAGTGCACATTATTGGTGGATTTACGGAAGAAATCGACTTAGGTAGGGGAGTGCGACAGGGGTGCCCGGTGGCCCTTTTCCTGTTCGCCATAGCTACCCAGCCCTTGATGAATATGTTAAAGAAGGCCAGAGAACAAGAAAAAATTGAAGAGATGTGGTCGGGAGAGGCGCCCCCCCTCCTGCACCAGTTTTTCGCTGACGACACAGGGATAGTAATTGAAGGAACGGAGGAATGTTTCAAGGCCACTAAAGAAGTCCTACACAGATACGAGGAAATATCAAGGGCTGCGCTAAACCTGGGGAAAACGATGGTGATACAGATGGGGATGAAAGAGATTCCTAGAGGAGACAGGCTGCTACCTAGCCAGACCAGGACAGATGATTAAGTACCTTGGTGTCTGGATCGTAAGGGGTCTATCAGAATGTCAAGTTATAGAAGAGATAGTCAGAAGAATTCAAGGCAAACTCCAACATTGGTCCAACAGGTTTCTCTCTTGGCCTAGCCGCGTGGTTCTTCTGATCCATGTCCTTCGCGCTATCCCTGCCTATCAACTTTTAGGGATAGACTGCTCGGCTACCGGCTTCATGAAGCTAGAAGAGGTGTGTAGAATCTTTCTTTGGGGTAGGAACTCGGAAGGGCGTCCCAAGACACCGGTGGTGGCATGGGAGACGATAACGAAACTCAAGAAGGAAGAGGGGTTGGACATAGTCCTGTTCACGAAAGTGGCCCAGGCTTTAGAGCTTAAATACATTGCCAAACTTCTTAACGGTGGAAAGCAGGACTGGGTGAACATAGCGAGGTGGGGCATCCAAGATAGCATGAAGGAACGAAGGTATAAGAGGGTGACAGAACGGTGGACCTCGGAAGAGTGTTTGTTGATGCTTCCGAGTTTCAGGATGCGGAACCTACCGACCCTCGACAACATGCTAAAGTGTTGGAAGACTGTGGCGGGCAAGCTCGAGTTCGAGGGAGGGAGGATTCAGCTCCCAGGGAATTTGCTATCCAGGCTGGTGGTGGAGGTGTGGGCGAAAAAGGAAAGGATAGATGACCGTGAGAAGAGGAAAGTTCTAAGAGAAATTAAAAGGAGTCAACTAACCTCCCTTAACTCCCTTAAGCTCAAAGACCTATACGACTCGATGAGGGGATGTCTTCTGTTTTTAGACTATTTCATCTTCTAAATCCGCCTTGCTGGACTTAGAATTCGTCCTAGGCCTCTACTGGATTAATTGTAGAAAAATCTCGAGTCACCTGAACAAGAACAATATCATCCAAGCACAAATTCTAGCAAATCAATATACCGGACCGGACTCATTATATTATTTGGCAGGTTTTGAATACATGTGGATCCTTGACATCTAAAAGCAAATCACTACGTATGCTCTCATCATGGCGACGTTCATTTCTCCAGTTTCCTGCATAAACGAACATCTATATAGACAGAGGTCACTAGGTCAACAATTACTCGGGGCCGTTCAGGATTGATCAGAACATCGCTCCAGCTCGAGCGTCTTGACGTAAGTGCATGAGTTCGAATATTGTACCAGGCTACATTCAAGGCTGCTCGGCCGATAGTTTCATGATAATCTCAGAAGACACCTCAAACGACTTGGTGAGTACCTCAGAATCAGCTTTGACTCCGAACAGAGTTCGCGGGAGGGAAACCAGTCCTGGAAATGTGCTGCTGAAGGAGGCGTAAGCTCTCACTGTCTTCTTGCTCTTGTTGATCTGGAAATGCACGAGGCCACGAGGGAACACGAAGATGTCGTCCTTATGCAAAGTTTGAGTGAACAGATTAGGGACTGGAGCAGTTGCGTCGATAAGACCCACTTCTAGAGTCCCTTCAATGATGAATAGAGTCTCAGTACCACGAGGATGAGTGTGAGGCACATTCACGCTGCCCGGTGGGTATACAAGAAGTGCATTGGAAACACCCAGTCCTGACAGTGCTGGGAAATCGTTCACGTTAACTCCCGTAACGTTAGCGAATGCTCCTTGTCTCACGTCGATGTTTCGTAACCCAGGGAAGGTGAAGTACTTTCCGTCAGCTCTAGCACCGTTGGCAGGCGGTGCAAAATCCCTGATTTCCTCTGGATCAGCTGCATGGGCAGCGAAAACAGCCAAGCACAAGAGTGTGCATACTATGACAGGCGATATCGATGTGAATCCCATGTTGGAACGTATCTCTCTTCACAGAGTCAACTGCAAACTGGAGTAAAATTAACACACCGGCACCGGACAAACATACGCTGGCAGCTGTAGATCTAGACTGCAAGCCTTGATTTGGATACTCGATTAAAACGGATGTTGTGATCGGACTAACATACACTGGCAGCTGCAGATCTAGATTGCAAGCCTTGATTTGGATACTCGATTAAAACGGATGGCAGCTGCAGATCTAGATTACAATCCTTGAATTTGGATACTCGATTAAAACGGAATGTTGTGAGTTATTGGCCGTGTCTGCCTGTTATTTATAGTACAGATAGAGAATCTTTCGAGCGAACATTCGCATGCAAGAATTTTGCTGATGACTGTGATGACGTCATTAGAGTCTTGGGGATGAGACTGGGAGACTTAACGGTAATCTTGTGCCGGCGTATGTCATGATCGTCTTGACTCCAAGACCTGGACAGAGCACTGTAGTACGTATCCAACCCATGCTAAGTCTTCGGTGAGCTCAGGACTTTGTTGAAACACACCATGTACACACGTACTGAGGAAATCTAACTTCTTGTGTACAGCAACTGGATTGAACTGGCTAGTTATTTCTTCAGACAGATCGATCCCTGGAGCTCACTGATGAGCACTAGTTCTTAGTCCCTCTCTCTCCATCCTTAAATGGAACGGACAACTGCAGTTGTTTGGTCTTTGCTCCATGCATCTACATTAGTACTATCTCCAGATGTAACTAGTGTGAAATTGTGTCTGATTAGAACTTTCATATTCAAGGTTTCGGAGGTGCTTAATCATATAAGCCATAACTTGCTAAGTCAACGTTGTGAGTATAGTCAAACTTGAACCATTTTTACGCTAGTTGATTATTGTGGATTCAAGGATGGTTGGTCTAGCAACCTAAATACTCTCAGACTGGAGGAGTTGTAAATCTGGATCTTGTCCACGCGTCTCGAATCCAATTTGCACAGTCGGAGATCAGTTTTATACTGCAGCAATTGCTGTACAAAACATAATATGGTGGAAACATCAGTGTTTAGAATAGAAGAAGCAGCTTTGCCTCTCGTGAGAGATAACTTCCGGCCGCTTGGTTCAAATTATTATACCTTACCTAGCTAGATCTGATCTGGGCGCTGAGCTCAAGAGGATTATAGTCTTCGATCTGAAATTAAATATGCATACAAACATTTCTAGCTAGGTATTGAACAAACTATGGGACCTTTGGCCCAGCTGCATGCGCAGGGCTTTCCGGTTGCAACTGGATCTCTAGATCTTGAATGGCTTTTATAGATATATATTTTCTTATCTAATCTAATGAAGTTTTGGTTGCCCTTGAAACGTCTAAACCATCCATATACCGGACTGCTTGACATTGCTCTCGGATTTGACTGGATCTTGAACCTAGCGTGCATGTTTTCAGTTTGATACACTTCTCCTCGAAGTCACCTACTGACCACTTAGGATGTATATATCACTTCAGTGACTCCGGACCCCTTCTAGATCTTATCGTCGAAAAGAAGTCAGCTAGCGGCATCGAACATATGAAATCATTATCGAGTCATTTAGCAGATCTGATTGCTTAGTATATTTAGATCATGTTCACCTTCACCATTCACGATACCTGTGTTGTGTACACAACTTGCCAACACATGTACAACACAAGCACTTCCCTTATCCGCAGCCGGTTGATGTACAGAGTAGTAGCAAGTGCGCCGAACATTAGACTAACTGATACGAGCCGAACTTCGACACTGGTTTCCCACACGCAGTCAAGCTGTCAAGCTTAGTTTGTCAGAATTTTTAGTTGTGTATGCTTGTCATGCCGTGGGTTATACGATGAGATTCTGCGAAACTGCGCATGCGGAACGATATTGTAACAGTACCATTGATCATGAGAAGTAGGGCATCGATACAGCCTGTGCAAATCCAACTTGAATCCTAGTTTGGTATTTCTATCTTATTCACTGTCCGACAAGGAGGGCAAATGATAATAGTGACAATGCAGCTGTTCTTATAATTACACCACACTAACCTCCTCGTATGCACACAGGAAACATTTTACTTTTTTCTTTAGTTGAGCATGTCGATGTTCCTGGATTCATCCTTCTATTGGGTAACCTCTAATAAGCTTAAATAGATCTGGTCCCTGCTAAACGTACAGCTAGATCTGGTACAGCTAAACGGTACCGTCTCCACTAAACATCTACCATACCACCAGTTTGAAAACATATCTTGTCTAAAACATTTAGGCTGTCTGTCATTTGCCAAATTAACATTGCACAAAGAGTCTGACGTATTCCCAGCATATGGATGTCAAGGCTCATTCGTTGGACCGTCACTGGAGACTACCGCGTGTGAGTGTCAAAGTAAGAACTTCTGATATCACCACGTGGGTGCTATCTGAGGTCAGTACTTAGACGTGTCATAGACGAGAAGTGTACAGACTCGGTCGCGTGTACACTAGATTCTCTAGCTACATCTAGATCTAGACAAAATTCTTCGCGCTTCCATCTTTGTCCTTTTCATTAAGTTTTGTCAAAAGTCTTCTAATCCCACGTATCACGCCCAGGACATTGACATTGTAAACCAGACTGCTTGCAAGCAGTGTGGTATACATACAGAGAAGCTTTGGCGTTCGAAAATACTTGAATGCGAATTTAATACTAGGGAACTGAATATACAACTTCCAGCCTAGGAAGACAGAAGTCTTGGACTCAAAGAGATCTAGAGAAAAGGAGTAGGGTAAGTGATATTTCGTGAGTTGCATCAGCAGGAAGTATAACCGGCGGCCCGAGTCAAATTCAAGTCCTCAAATCTAGAAGTTTTACCTGTACCAGATATCCTAGTACCCAAGTTGCGAAAGGTTGTATCTAGAGGACCTTAAGCCTGGTCTTCTGTCATGTACAACGGTTTCCACGGCAAGTTGGTGCTGTGCTACCAACTTATATATTTTTCTATTTTCTATTTTTTTCTAATAAAAACCTGACGAAGCTGGTGAATTTTATTCCCATAAGTTAAAAGGGATTTCCCACTCCCTAACATACGTGGTTTGTCACTAGGACTATTAGCGTAGTAAATTTTGCTCGTAACAGTTTTCTCTCTACTGGGGTGATACTTGGCGCGTTTGATTAGGTGCCACCTCGTAAGTTGAATGTTATTTACCCAACTGCATTTGTTGATGTAGCTGGAAGCGTCATGGTTATTTGCTTGCAGCAGCTCTTGGTATTTGAAATTATAAAGTGTTCACTCTTTGCATCTTTCTAGGTTTTATATTTAGTATTGAGGGACTCTTAAGCCGAGGCTTTGCTTCTCCTTTTATCATTTTTTCTCTATTCTGCTGCAGCTGATTCATGCTCATTATCCGTGGAACTGTTGCGCGCTCTCTCCTTTAGGCTGGCCGTGCCCTTCGTTGCAGAAATTGGCGGCATAGAATCTGCACCCAGGCATCATTGAATTGCTGCGCTTTCTCTGTTGATTTGTGTTTTCTAATTTTTTTTTCTAAAGATGATGTTTTGGCATTGTGTTATTGTGCCACCAATTCTCTCTCGATGTTATGTTCGTGTTGGTTCTTAAATTCTTAAACCCGCCCAACAGCTTTCCGGTGTGTAAGCTTCTTCCGGCTCTTTGCTTCATCGGGAATGTCGCACATAAGAGCTTGCACCGTTTGCTTTGTATTCTGAATAGAAACTGTGATGGTATCTCCTTTTTGTACCTTTAAAGTTAACTTTGTTTCTTTTCTTCCATATGATGTTAGCGATCTCGATAATCACAACCTGGCTGGTGAACGTATTTTCTTTGCATATCCCTCCTACCCACTATATGATCATGGTCTGGTGTCCGAGTACTGTAATTGTCGGTATTTCAGTGCCCACTGTGTAGTATATGGATATAGGTTGCGCGTGTAACGTGTGTACAAACGGCCACTGCTATGCTTAGTCAGGTGGACTGTATCACAGTAGCAACATGTACCCACGGCCAGACGCGACGCCCGGTTTCTTAAGCACGCAATAATTCAAGCTTTTATTTTTATAGCAAAGAGAATCTCATTGGTTTTAGCTTCGTACTGAAGAAGCTAAGGTGAGTGAATAAATAGAATCCTATCTCTGCATCCTCCTGCAGTTCACACATTGTTCAGGATCTTCTGGTTCCATTTCGCTATTTGTCTGATTGTTGATCATTTTCGGGTTTCTCTCGCTCCGCGCAAGTTCGGCTTTGCACACGAGGCGCTATTTTTCTTCTATGGACACCTTCGAGATGACAGGGTATGAGTCCCGTCTTCGTGGTGACGTTGATAGAGTGGAATTGTGCTGTATGATGCGTTTCATGTAGCTCTAGCTGTCGAGCTCCTTTGAGAGCTCAGGGATCAGTGCTGGGTATTTTGCTAGGTAACAGTTATCGTCTCCGTCTCACGCGTCATTGGTAGCCTTAATTCATCTGCTCATGTTTGATGTAATAAAATCTCTTGTCGGCTGCTCAGGTATGAGGACACCTATGAAGGAGACTGCAAGTGCGGTGACAACTGCTCTTGCAACCCATGCAACTGCAAGTGAGGAAGTGAGGAAGTGAGGAAGTGAGGAAGTGGCTAATGTACAGACTTCAGACCTCGGTTTCCCGACCATGGATGGAGGCTATATCTGTGTGCTGAGACTGACCAGTGTAGTCTCCAGCTAATCGTCCGTGCTGAGATGGTTTGAAGTTTTGTGTACATATAATGGACCTCTGATCGTAAAACCAGACGTTGTACCCTTGTGTCCAAAGTCGTGAAGGTTTCTCAATAAGCATACAGTTGAGGTACTCTGTAAATCTGAGGACATAATAAAAGTATAGCTTCTTACGAGAATTTTGGAGTTCATGAATCGAATATGTCGATTGGTATTGGGCAACGTAATCTCCAGTCCAGTTAAACTAATTTGAAGGAATGAACGAAAATACAAGTAGGTATCCAAGTTTTGATATATTTGATCTTGCAAGTTCCCGACTCGACATGAATTAATGAAGCTGTATTCAGTTTTTTATACCTGCTGGCATCCAGCTGAAGTGGGGATTCCTACTTTTGTATAAATGTTCACCTCCACGAACCTGAGAAGAACAGCCAAGTCTACTAAGTTGCTCGACTGGGCACTGTATCATGAAACAGTCTGAAGATCTGCCGATCAGAATCCAAGCGAAACTTGAAACGAATAGTCAAGAAGCACGAAGTACAACTTCGAACTTCCAAATATATAGGGTATTGCTACAGAGGGTGCAGGGTGTTGATCCTCTTGCACTCTTTATTTACAAATTAAAGCAGGACTAGCAGTGCCGTATCCATTTCCATCCGTCAGGGAGGCTGGTTGACGAAAGGCGGGTGTGCATTTCCCATTGTTATTTGTGTGCTTTTTTCTGCCATCTGGATAATGTGTTATAATTAGGTGTGGTGCGAAAACATTAGTTGATGCAAGACGCTGACCCGTTAAGACTCGCGTAGGGGTTCAGAAAACTGGTTTTGAAGATAACCAAGAAAATAAGTTTCGTCAGTACTATTACAGTTACGGCCTTACTGTGCCACTGTGTTAATATACATACCTGTCGTCGTGCATTGAAGTGAACTACCTACTGTCACCCGTCCGTCTCACGTCAAAGTCTGGTCACTAGGCACTTTTTCCTTTTCTCCTTCTATATGGCCCTTTTTACTTCCGCGAGAGTTTAGATGTGACGTTCAAGATTATGCAAGAGATCATGGGCTCGAATCTTCCTAGTTCAGGAGGAGTCAGGTCTGTGTAAGGGCCCTCACCATTAGCGGACCTAAAGTGCGAAAAGATGCATATGCCTTGAAAACAAATCGCCGACACCACCAAAAGGGAAAAAAGAGAAAGGACTTAATTGTACTCCGGTAACTCATTTACACAATTTGACTCGCATCTGGAGTGACTTTAGTAATCGTTATACTGTTAAAATAAGCAATGAAGTTTCCCCGAAAAGTAGATCCATTTACTGCAACAGTTTGGACTCATGGAGTTACCGTTGATCAGATGTCACCGCGAATTACCGTCAATCATTAGTAAAGTAAGCAAACTCGATTTCCGTCGAGTCTGATCGAGACCGCGCATGTCCTAGGACTGGGACCAAAGAAGCCGTTACGGGTAGAGTCTCAGAATATTCTACATTTACTCTGGATAGTGCCCGGATATTCTAGTTGAGATCACGAGCAGTCATTGTCACTTGGGTCGAATCTTCAAATCCTGAACTTTAGGCACTGGAAAACTCGAGGGAGTCGTTAGAAAATAGCAGCAATTCGTTGACTTTCAGGAGACTGTTACCAGATCGTCAAGAAACTTCTTACTAGTCTCGATCTGTAGCCACCGTTCAGTTTGAAGTTTGAACACAGCACCTGTATATAAGAAGAGGAGCAACGAGGCTCTAGTCATCAAACTAGTGTAATGTTTTCACAGCAGCAGCTTTCAGGCTAGGATCCCAAAGCAACTGTTAATTAATGTTACGGTGAGCCAAGTACCAAATTCTCTATCCAGTATTCTCCCTACATGGATCAATCATTCTTGATATCAGCAGATTGTAGTTTCGTTTGTTTAATTTCGTTGGAATTTAATTTCAGGAGCCCGTAATAAAATTAATACAGCATTAAGTTCGTAATAAATAAATATTTCAAAATAGAGTCAATAGTAATAATTTGTTCCGCTTATTCACCCATGTGAAGATTAATTAATATCTTCTGCAAAAGACGCTATTAGACAATTAAGGCTCCGGACTTATACCCCAGGAACGCACCATCTCTCTTTTTATTTGGTTTCTTCGGATGGGTTGGCTAGTCCGGGACTAGATAACATATAATATTTATAATTTAATTTAGTTTTCTGTAATAATTTATTAAAATAAATATTACACTTACCCATTTTTTGATAAAAGAGAACGAAATTCACTGTACAAGGCCGTGGGGAAGGATATTATTCAATCACCGGGCCACTTAATCACAGCGAATAGAGACCAATACTTCGTTGCCCTTCCGGAAATTTGTGCTCAAGATAGTCATGACTAACGCTAGTTGTCCCGTATTTAAAAGTCATCCAGAGCCATAGTCTCTCGGCACCGGGACCATTTGTCGGACCACGCACAGAGCAACCGGGACCATTCTTTCCTTGTTAAGGTAATTAATATTACCAAACTGGCCGATTCAAGAGCTGCAGTCCCCGATCACAAATTTCAGTGCTCTTTCTCGCTTCCTTAGTCTGGAATTTATTCACTAGAGTTCACTCACGGCGTGCTAGCGAATCCGCCTTGCTGGACTTAGAATTCGTCCTAGGCCTCTACTGGATTAATTGTAGAAAAATCTCGAGTCACCTGAACAAGAACAATATAGTATCCAAGTATGATTTTGCGTCCTGAAGCTGAAGTGCTTTCCAAGTTCAAGCTCGTGCTTGGTTTTCATTAATTGTAACATGCATATATATGCAGGATTCATAAAATCTTACTTGGTAAGGAAATTGCACGGGGACGAGATTCACTTTTCTCAGACAACATTTGCACTGTGTAATACATATGAGCGGGTAACGGTGGATTGACAATAACTATCTTATGATCTAAAGTCCACAGAACTAATCGATCAAGTAACATCTCGTTAGAATCTGCAGAATGACCAACAAAAGGTTGTCTCCTCATTCGTTTCTCATCGATGCTAGATATTAATTTATTAGCTTGATTGTTTTCTTGAGCCATGAACGTTTTCAGATTGCTGTAAACATCCTGTTTACGACTCAACCCCATTGCAAACATCGCAATGGTCAACTTGCTTTCCCGGTCGAATAATTTGAAGATCAGATATGGGTCTGCAACTATCTGTTTAGAGAAAACAAAACATGTTAAGAACTAGATTCAAGCTAGATTGAAACAAGAACTAAAAAAGAAGAATCGATATTACCTTCACTTGAATAAAAAGATGCTTCTTGATACTCAAGGAACTCAAGGAAACATATCCAGTCTCAAGCTGCACTGCCCAAATTCATAACGTAGTCTGTAAGGCGGATCTAGAGATTGATATGCATGAGGTTTAGAAAATGTTTACCTCTTGGGTCGTTTGAAAAGGAGGAAGGTTTGGATCAACCGCTTGTAATACAAGTCGGCTAGGTCTCGAAACAGTAGAGATCTGACAATTCTCCGGAAACGTTGACCGCGATCGTATCACAGTTGGCTGACAATTCTCCAGTAACGTTGGTTGTGATCGTATCACAGTTGGCGATGATTGTGCATCCAATGTTATAATTCTGCAATGCAATCCTGATTAATATTGAATCTCAAATGCAATTTTGCACAAATCTTGTGTATCATCGATATTACGAATCTCATTCTCCGAGTCTAATTTCTGACATTGCGCATCCAGAGACTTTTTGTTATATCGACTGTGTTTTTTATGATCCTTGAACCAACCTTTCAACAGATCATATGGTTGACAATGGACAACGACACTTATCCTTTGTACTTGGAAAACCAATGGTTCCATTGACTCACAAACTTGCGTGATATAGTCTAACGTGACCTTTTCTGCTTTTGAGTCTGTACAAAAGTTAGAACTGAATGCAAGATCGACTACTGGATTGGATCTATCACTGAATGCACTTCTGAGCAGTCTGATATTACGATTATAAACATGCTTTGTTCGAGGATGATACTTTGACACATACGCACTACCCCACTCAGCCTTGGGTACACCATGCGGCTTTGGACTTCAGACGCTATCGAGACGAGAGTTTCCTGAGAAGGGCGGAACCTTCTAGCTGTGATACGATCGTGAAGAGGACGACGAAAAATCACATACGAAATACGGACCGCAAGAAAATACACCAACACGAATTCGATCCGGTCAAGATAAAACACACAGCGTGCGAGTAGGTCTTCAACTCCAGATCATGCAGATTGAAAAGCTCACGCTCAAGGACTCAGAATATCAGAAAACTGCTTCTGTGAAGCACCAGCGCGTTCATCTAGAAGCTTCTCGTTTTCTTTTCAGAAAAGTGTGCGTACAAAGTGTCAGTCTCCTCTCTACTCGATTTTGTCTACTAAGCTCAATCTCTCGATGTCAAAACTCTGATCAGTCAGAAAATCTCTTCAGACGTAACCTCTGTAAAATCTTCTCCTAGCTCTTCGATTCCCTCTACTCGATAGTCTCCGCACGGTAAACTCTACACTGCTCGATGATCGACAAACTACGATAATGTCTTGAGAATTCTCTCTCTCCGGAGTACACCCCTCTGGGTTTTCCTGCACCCTACGTAACCTTCAGTGTCACCTGGCAGGGGTAAAAGACGCCCTAAACAGATGGCAGCAGAAAAATAAATCACTGATAATAAATCTACACGTAAGAAGACTATTTCACTAAGCTTTGCAGGTTCATCTGTACGGACGGTCACCGATTTGGTCGTACAGTCAGCATTTGACACCTCCATCCGAAGTAACTCCACCACGGCTACCTCTGACCACCGAAATCACCTCTTTCTGACACGTGGAGTCCGAGTTATCATCATTGTCATTTTCTGACCCCCTTAAACTTCAAAATGCCGTAAGTATTGCCTCAAGTATGAGTTTCACTTGATTTTTCGACTCAAGTGAATCATATGTCGAGCTATACATTTTTTTACAAACCAGTACTTAGAGGGCCGCAACCGAATCCGTACTAGTGATCCTGACAATCGAAGACAAGAGGTCCATTTCGAAATCCGGTGGTAATCTCCCTCTAGCATCCACACTAGGTGACTGCACTAGTGTAGGGGTAGACGGAGGCGGCCCGCATTCACGGTACGTTTAAGGGACATCTAGTGTCCCGCCCCTAGGCAACTTGGTGCCCCTCATATTCCCCGAAGGGACCAGCCTACTCCAAGCCGGTTGTGAGTCTGAAGGGATTTGATCCGGAGACCTCTTCCCTACAAGTTTCTCAGCTACACCACGGAAGCTGATCTCACAACTGGTTTGAGAGACCAGTTTCTAAGCTGATATGCTAGAAAGCTGCGGTATTTCATCTTTTCTTTGCTAACACGAAATGTCATAACTTTCACTAGACATGCTCTTTTTGTGCATTTCAAAGTGCAAACAAATACTACATACTACAGTCTACATGAGAAAAATCTAAAACATGTTTTTCGAACTCATTCAGATTTATGGTAAATTTCTCAGTATCAGAAATCTTGTAGAAGAACCCCAAGTAACTTTTCACATGCAACTCCGTTTGCAACTTTTGAACATACCACGGTGATCAACGCGACGAGACTTACGCCATGGTGTTTTCAGATTTTTGAATGCTCACTTCCTCCAAATTGACTTCTCGAAGGTCTTCACTTCACTCAAAGAGACTAACGTCTAACTGAGAGGTGAATTATTCACTATGTGAAATGATTCACATCACGACAACGCGCTTATATAACAACTCAGTCAATGGACAACTTTCTAAGGTCATGGCAACAATTATTGGATTTGACACACATTGGTCTAACGACTCTTCAACCAAGTGACGAGGTTGTACTACATCTCTCGATCTGGACTCACCCATCGGAGACTGAAATATGTCACGGTTAACCACTCTGGATGGAGATGACACTCGATGCAAAGTCCCTCTAGGAAGAGAACGAGAAGCAGTAGCTAGAGGCAAAGAACAAGAAGTAGAAGGAGATGCCTCTCATAAAGAAACACGAGAAGATAGTTGAGAAGAGGATGTGAGAGTTTTTTGAATAGGTTGGTATTTCTCTCTGTGAACTTGAAGTTCTTCTCGAGCATCTGCTGAAAAGGATATGTTGATCGAGTTTTTCAACACTCTACTCTCAAGAATCGTGGCACGTCCGTATGTACACTTCAAAATATTTTGAAAGTCAATTCTCTGCAGCTCTGCAAGTACAATCCCAGTGATTTCTTGGACTTCCATCTCTTTCATTTCTTCTGAAGTGAAATCAGCATGAATATGTAACAGTGATGCTACATCCTCACAAATCCACTCAGCGGAATTGTTGCTACTCATCGTGCATATACAATCAAAGATCTTATCCACCACTACACTCAAGGAATGTAAAGTCGAAAGAATAAGATGAAAAGACACTACTTCTTCTAGATATAGTTGAAAAAGCTGAGAGGAAAGAGATGTGATTGGAAGGAGAGAAGACGGTTTCAAAGTTAACTGAAAAAAGATAGTACCGGAAGACATCAGAAATGGGAGGACAGAAAGGTATCTCAAAATTAACCGCGAAAACACTCAAAATTAACCACGAAAACTCTTAGCGCTGCAAGGACAGTACCAGACAAAATGAGAAGTGTTGAGGATGAAAGAGAGATTTCAAAGTTAACCGTGAAACTCGTAGCGCTGCAAAGATAGTACTGGGCGAAATGAGAAATGTGAAAGTCAGACAGGGATTTCAAAATCAACCGCGAAAACTCTCCGCGCTACAAAGACAATAACAGCCAAAATGAAAGATGTAAGAAGAACAGAGGGAGATTTCAAAGTGAGCGCTGCAAAGACAACACTGGGCAGAATGAGAAATTAACAGGACAGAGATCTTTCAAAAGGCAGTTGAATTCGACCTCTTCGTAGCTAGATTGTTCAGGAGTAAAGGTGGACTAGAATTATTTGTTTCTGTACGTTGACGGCGCATTGAAGATGTCGATGAATGATGCGTACTTATTGCGAAAGCAGTTGAATTCAACCTCTTTCTAGATCGTTCAGGAATATAGATCGTTCAGGAGTAAAGGTGGACTAAAATTACTTGTTTTTGTACATTGGTGGCATATTGAAGATGTTGATGAATGATGCGTACTGACTGCGAAATCAGGAACCGTAGGTGAACGATGTGAAGGACAATTACTGCAGAAAATATCTATAAGGTGGACGTCAACTCTCATCATAACAGCCAACAGAAGAGAAGCGATGGACCCTTTCTCTCGTACTATGACCGCGACTTTCTGTTGTACTATGACCGCACCTAGAAACTTGAAGGAACATCGGGACTAAGCTCTGCTATCAGAAGCTCTAAGGTCTCCTACCGCTGCTATAATATGAAACACCTCTAGAATCTTGTGAACCGTGCCGGCTAAAGTTAGAGCAAGTTCTCTAGTAAATACTTGACCTGTAGCTTAACTGCAAGCTTAACGTCAGATGGAAGACCCCATCAATATAACACGTCAGTTTGTTTCAGACTTGATGAACTCGTGACGATGTTACTTCATAGCGAACGTTAATATTTTCTAGAGAGTAGAAAGAGATGACATACATACGTGAGCCCATCAATGAACCTCACATAGCAGTTGGAACGGAAAAGATGGAGGGAAGTGAACCTCGGATGCCATATCTAGGTCCATGTAGGTCTTACAAACCTGTGACATAGCAAGAACAGAATTCACAACTGTGAGTCAAACAACAAAGTGAGCAATTAGAATAAAGAATGAGGTAGTGGTCGGTTACTGGATCATAGTAATCATAACTAACAGCAACTTTTCGCTGTTGCACTTGTTCAATAACATACACAAACGATCTGATCCTTTTCGACCGCGAGAGTAGATCCAGATGGTTGGTTCATTCCTCCTCGAGTATGTACATTGCTATACAAATTGCTATACATTGCTATACAAATTACATTGGCTATACAAATTATAATTGCAATTTGATTTTCGACGATCAGTTTTGAGGATGTCCAAAGTAGCCGACAATAATTTAATTTCCTAAGTGAAACTTGTCAATAGCGTGACAATCACGAGAGGTAACTAGTGAAGACCAACCTCTAAAGAACAGAAGAGGAACTTAGCGAACTTAGTCGTATATACATCCCAGACATGTACACATGAGCGACTTCAGGATCCCTCTCTCATGCAAACAGAAGGAATATTCTGTGTTCACATGTTACCATCAACTCTCAAGTGGTTGAAGCCGTTCAAATAAAAAAAGTTTAGAAATAAAGATTATAACATGCTCAAGTGCAACTCTACAACTATTCAAGATCTAAGTCGATATTCTCGAAATGAGACTATACTCTATATCCTTTTGAGGCCTTTGGCGATATAAGGCAAGGAAGAGAAACCTTGATTTACGTTGAAGGGCGAAGTTGTGAGAATTATTCTAGAGTTATACTGCTATTTTATCTGAGATTATATTTTAAATTTAAATTTTGGAAATAAAATAATTATATTTTCAACTTACTAATGTTACACTTAGTCGCTAATGACTAAAAAAACTATAAGTGAAAGTACAGAACGTCCTTGATTTTATATATAAAAATAATATTTATGATAAATCAATCTTGGTATCTTTTTTTTATAATCTTGATCTATATATCTTTTGTATATTTTTATATATATGATTATAATCTTCTTTTAATCTAATATTTTTATTTCTTTTAATCTGATATCTTTTTATTTATAATCTAAATCTTCTAAGAGGAAAAATCAAGTAATGAAATATTACTAAATAACTTTGAATAACTTTATTTTAAGTGAAAAAAATAATTTCCAGAAACTCAAACAACACTAAGAAGAAAAAATAAATATTATTTCTATACTTTTATACTCATATAAAAGGTTTAAGAACAAATGTGAGACAAAAGAAAGCTCTTAGTAATACATAGAAATGTAAAGATAATAATAATCAAGATTTCTTAGAACAAAAAATTGTCTTTTCTTTTCTTTTGGACGTCCCATCGTCCTCTTTATAAAAAAAACAAGAAAAGAAAAGAAAAAAGAA
The DNA here is from genome assembly GCA_036924285.1 of Asterella californica. Classification (NCBI taxonomy): domain Eukaryota; kingdom Viridiplantae; phylum Streptophyta; class Marchantiopsida; order Marchantiales; family Aytoniaceae; genus Asterella; species Asterella californica. The sequence goes on from JAYKYS010000013.1 coordinate 6,245,011, forward strand.
AAAACATTCTCTCGTGGACAAAGAATATTTATCAGAGATTCTAACTTGGACATGCGCTAATATCCGTTTCATCCTCAATACGTGTCTGTTCTTTCTTCGTTCTTTCCGAATATGTTATGTCTCAACTCTCTTTTACTAAACATGTTTGGATACATGTACTAACACATCTAAGCTTACATTCACAAATATTTGTGATTATGTTCACAGTTTATGTAGTTATTTCGTTACTGTTGTGGTCAAAATATTATTCTAAAGTTTTAGAGTGAAAGAAAAGACAGCAAATGGATTGCATTATTTCACAATCTGCATTTCATTACTGCAAGATACAAGAATCTGTGGGTTAAATAATATCTATGCATGATGTCTAATCACGCTTAATCATTTTATGGAAGATTACGGATTTAACTCTATTTAGGTTTATAATTATATTTATAGTGACTCAAATAAGTATATATCATGTAATAGTGACAATAACAAAAGATTTTTACTAAGAAAAGAAATCTATTGCCCTATAAAATATGTTTATATCTGTATGTGACCATATCGAATGTGATAATAACGATGACAAATTTTTAAAAATTATCTCATAAATTGTACTTATATCGTTAATGAGACTCTATCAAATGTGATTATAATGAAATTTAACTGTACTAGTCCGCTGAGTTGGTTCAAACAACAATCATTCCATCACAAGTAATTCCATTCCATTTTCATTTCTATTTTCATTTCATTCAGTGTCATGAGGCATGCATAACTGGTTAAAAGAAAAGGACACTGAGGCATGTGTCAACAGCATGAGATCTTCCGGAACCAATCTGAGTGTACAAAAGTCCTGAGGCTCGCTGAAGAACGTAAAAGAACAAGTTTAGTTACCATGCACGTTTTGTGTTGTGTTTCTAACCAGATAGGTTAGTATATTTCCCTCCTGAGCACCTGCAATTTCTTTTCTTTTGGTTTTGTTTTTTCTTTACTTGACCTCTTCCTTCCCTCTTGTCAGAACCTGATGTTGCATGCATATGTCATTGTCGTTACCGAGAAGAACATAGTAAACTAAAAACTCACCGTCCTCGTCATGTGTATGAGAAATAATTTTATTATTATTCATTCTACTTTATTTTAAAAGAAAAATTATTTGTTTATTTGCAACTGAATCGTGAAAGTTCAGGAGAGCGGGGACTCTGTGGAGCTTTCAAGAAAACTTTCTGTAAAATATGTATCTGTCTTCTGCTTATTGACCAAGCACCAATCTTGTCGAAGAAGAAGCTTTTACCCATATATTGTGATTTCAAACTAAGAAATTTTGATACTTTATTTCAGAAAGTGAAATTTTACACTTATCACGGAGATAGTAATAGTTCTCGTACTGTCGAGAAAGCGCTATCCTAAGCTTAACTTCCTCGTCTGCATTGACATTACATCCATCATCAAAGGAACTATATTCTTGCACACCACTTGTGGTATTTTTTATTTTTGAAATTAAAATTTGACTGCAAGTAGAAGATGGGGTAGAAGCTCTGATAAAAGATTCTAAAAATAAAATGATGATAATGTGATTCACGTCTCCAGAACACACAGAACTGAAAGATATGGAGAAGCTTAAAAATCTAATTTTTGAATGAATAGCAAGAGTTCACTATATTTTGAAAAGCACATAAATCTGAAAAGGAAACAAGAAGCACGTGAATATATTCTCAAATGTGAAGCTACTGTTGAGCAAAGACTATTAGCTAGAAACATTCCTGTTGTGATGAGTATCTTTTTACTAGTGCATGTCAGAGTTAGCAGTTCTGTAGCAGAAGCTCGAGACTACGGGCATGCCGGAGGAGATACCAGCCATACCCTCGTCTTATCTTATCGTACCATTTTGCTGACTACGGGCATGCCGGAGGAGATACCAGCCATACCCTCGTCTTATCTTATCGTACCGTTTTGCTGACTACGGGCATGCCGGAGGAGATACCAGTCATATCCTCGTCTTATCTTATCTTATCTTATCGTTTTGCTGACTACGGGCATGCTAGAGGAGATACCAGCCGTACCCTCGTTAAGTTACCTCGTACCGTTTTGCTGTTTTGTAGTCAGGAGGGTTTATGGTTTGAAGTACCTTGAAGTCAAATACCTTCCTAAGAGAGAAACCTGAAGCAACTACCACTTCTCTCACTTCTCATGGTAAAGACTGAGAGCCGAGTATCTGTTCATCGACAGTCGGAGCTCCAAGACGAAGTTCCAGATTTTATCAAGTGAGTACTATCGACTGCTTCACTTCCTGTGGTCGTCGCACGACAGTCGTATAATTGCCATACTCGCATAAAGAGATGATTCGGGTTTGTTCTGTCAGTAGAAAACTACCTAAACTTGTTAGCTGGTATATCATTAGTACTCATCATGGTTAGCTTTTGGTATGCTCCCTAGCTTGCATCGACAATCCTGCAGTCTCGGCCCACTTTTCCTCGAGCTCGTCACATTTACAAATTTGGATACAGATCATATGCATGTAGTTATATAAAGGAGCTTGAGTCGGACACTTCTTCAAACTTCCTCGAGCTCAGGCTGGAGGACTTCGAGTAACAGTCAGGAAGCTAGGCAAGTACAATATAATTATGACGTCTGTGATCGCGCTCGTGCTCAGTTTCATACCTCGATCTTCGTGTAATTACAACCATATTTTTGGTAGAGCTGTTGCTACAGGCTCCTTGTGCTCAAGCGCAAGCTAGCAGCTTGTGTGCCGAGCTTGTCAGATCGTATCAGTATCCATGTGAAGAAATTACGGTACGCACGATCGATCCATAGCTAGGAAACTGTATCTTCGGACTTGCACCTTCTGTCTGTCAGCCATTTCGCAGTGATACTTCCGCTGCAGATTCAGATTCTAACGAGACGAAGTTTGCATAGCTAGCTAGGAACGCACACTCAGTTGTTTCTGTTTGTCGCTCGCAAGCTTCTAGAAAATGCCTCCACGAACGTCGAGTACTGTAGAACTCTACAGTCATGGAAGATAACCGATTAGTCGTTTACTTTGGTTGATCGTTAGATCAGCTCGTTACTTTGCCCGAAAGATTTCGTACTGTTTGTGTGATGATGAGAAAGGGGACTGTCACTTTCGTGCGGCTTGTACTTCCTGATCTGCTTCCTCCTTTCGTCCGTTGTCGCGCCATTTGGCGGCTACATGCTTGACTTCTACTCCGACGCTTAGGTTTGGTAGTTCTAGAAGTTAGCTCATACTACTTCTAGTCCTTTATATATATGTTTGACACCTTTGCATACGGTGTTAATACTATTTTGAGTCCTAGTAGGCTGATAGTATGTTAGTTATCTTGTTCAAGCATTTGTGCGCTTGTGCAAGTGACTTCTTACTTGTCTATGACGTTCAATGTACATAACTTAGGGTTTCCATGCTGATAGGGGTTTGAGCTCATGGGTTGTACTTACTTGTCGCCCATGCACGCTTTCTAGCTAATTTAAGTTATTTTTCGGGGCTGCGTGTCGTTTTAAGTAATTTAAGTTTTATGCTGGCGCTCTAGGGGGCTTGACGTGGTAGCCTATGAGTAAAACTAAGTTGCCACGTGGTTTAGGGTACTAAAGGACAACCAAGTGGAGCTATGAACTCCCATTGGTCTGTTTTTGTCTTTAGTTTAACTCTAAATTTAGAAATCGAGCTCTAAAGGAGAGTTCGAGCATTTGATGAGGGATCTTCGAAATCTGAGAACACAGGAAGAGAGAGCTCGTCGTGCCAAGCACTGTCAGTGAAATTTTTGCTCGATTTGGATCAATAAACAAGGAGTTATGCCCAATTGAAGTTCGGATTGTGTCAAAACTGCATCACTTTTGTTGATTTTGGGGTTTTCGGTGCCAATTGCAGCAGAATTGAGGAAATCACTTCAAAACTTCGTGGTTGCGTTCACTGTCAGGAGGGCTACGACTGTCCAAAAAGTTTCGAATCATTTGAGTAACTGACTAATTCAGGGCGGCCGCTGAAGCAGAGGGGGTCTGAAAAGCTCTTAATCTAGAGCAGCGACTTTAGAGAAGGAGATCTGGAGTTCTACAAACATTCAGGAGTCCCAACTTCACAGGGATGTTCAGCATCCTGTAGACTTCAAATACTGTGAGAAGATTTGAAATTCATCGAGCCAATTCTCTGTTCTATGTCTGAATAGCTGTCTAGGTACCAGAAATTGCCATAATTCTCTTATTCAGAACTTTTCTGTTCATATCTCCGTGTCAGAATTTGATCTCAGGTTGAAACTTCGTCTGTGAGTTCAGTAGTACCTCATTTGCATGTAGGGGAAGTTTAGAGGTCTAAACCTTCATAGTTTTCCTCTCTTTGAGTGTCAAAGTTCACCGCTTAAGCCTATTACTACCAGTGAGACCTAAATTTCGCTTTTTGAGCATATCAGAGGATCCTACACTCCTGTGTGAGTGTTTATAGCTCCTGTTGTGACCTGAAAGCCAACCTCTTGAGTAAACAACCACAGCCAGAAGCCCGGCGCTTTCCTAGGTAGACGGATCACACTCCGACACCGTATCTACCCCTTGAGAAACGCGACAAACAAGGTACCAGTGTAGCGGCACAGCCACACTGAGCTTCCAGTGATTGCTTGCGCTTCTTCCTTCCTTTCTTCTTTTGATTCTTTGATTCTTTTCCTGTTCAGCTGCTCACCATGAACACCAACGATGTGACATCTGACCTGACCTGAGACAACAGGGACTGATTGAGACCGCACCGAGTGAGGATGCTGGACGTGGTGCAAACATCCAAGTGAACTGCTGGACTTTCCTCTGCTGCTGTTATGTATATACCACGTTTAATCGACTTCTCAGTAAATCTTGACTTTAAATTCTTGCCTACTGTACAGTTAGTCCTTGTTCTCCTTCTTCGTCACTCTCCCTTCTTTCCTTGCTTCCGGCTGCAGGTTAACTGTGCTTGCAATTACGCCGAACCGGACCCGGTACTACGTACGCTATAAGATTTCATGACCGTCTTGCTCCTTGCAGGAGTCGCACTGCTATATAAATCGTCGTAAGGTCCGAGGGGTGAATTCAACCGTCACGCAACCCTCGTCTCTCGACTCTCGAGGCTTGATAGAAGAAGAGAGTCCTCCTAAGAGCGGCGGTTACCGTACCAGTTCGATTTAACACTTTTACTTCTGCCAGACCGGATAGTACACGACGGAAGACAAACACTCTCGGATCACATACCAATCACGGTGGAAATCCAGCTAAAGGAAGAGGAGGGGGGAGATAGGATTAAGAAGGCGACATATTTCAAGATGGACACTGCGATGCTAAATGACACGAGAATCAAAGCGAGGGTCGAAACCGTGTGGAGGGATCAGCAAAGAAGGACCGGTGATCCTAGAACTAAGTGGACGGTGGGCTGAGCAAAAGTCAGAAGAATCTTGATTGAAGAAAAAAGGGCAGCGGGGCTGAGAGTCTCATCCAAGACAGGTCTTGGGACGGAACTGGGGTCTCATCCAAGACAGGTCTTGGGATAGGAACTCGGAAGGGCGTCCCAAGACACCGGTGGTGGCATGGGAGACGATAACGAAACTCAAGAAGGAAGAGGGGTTGGACATAGTCCCGTTCAGGAAAGTGGCCCAGGCTTTAAAGTTTAAATACATTACCAAACTTCTTAACGGTGGAAAGCAGGACTGGGTGAACATAGCGAGGTGAGGCATCCAAGATAGCATGAAGGAACGAAGGTATAAGAGGGTGACAGAAGGGTGGACCTCGGAAGAGTGTTTGTTGATGCTTCCGAGTTTCAGGATGCGGAACCTACCGACCCTCGACAACATGCTAAAGTGTTGGAAGTCTGTGGCGGGCAAGCTCGAGTTCGAGGGAGGGAGAATTCAGCTCCCAGGGAATTTGCTATCCAGGCTGGTGGTGGAGGTGTGGGCGAAAAAAGAAAGGATAGATGACCGTGAGAAGAAGAAAGTTCTAAGAGAAATTAAAAGGAGTCAACTAACTTCCCTTAACTCCCTTAAGCTCAAAGACCTATACGACTCGATGAGGGGATGTCTTCTGTTTTTAGACTATTTCATCTTCTAAATCCGCCTTGCTGGACTTAGAATTCGTCCTAGGCCTCTACTGGATTAATTGTAGAAAAATCTCGAGTCACCTGAACAAGAACAATATCATCCAAGCACAAATTCTAGCAAATCAATATACCGGACCGGACTCATTATATTATTTGGCAGGTTTTGAATACATGTGGATCCTTGACATCTAAAAGCAAATCACTACGTATGCTCTCATCATGGCGACGTTCATTTCTCCAGTTTCCTGCAGAAACGAACATCTATATAGACAGAGGTCACTAGGTCAACAATTACTCCGGGCCGTTCAGGATTGATCAGAACATCGCTCCAGCTCGAGCGTCTTGACGTAAGTGCATGAGTTCGAATATTGTACCAGGCTACATTCAAGGCTGCTCGGCCGATAGTTTCATGATAATCTCAGAAGACACCTCAAACGACTTGGTGAGTACCTCAGAATCAGCTTTGACTCCGAACAGAGTTCGCGGGAGGGAAACCAGTCCTGGAAATGTGCTGCTGAAGGAGGCGTAAGCTCTCACTGTCTTCTTGCTCTTGTTGATCTGGAAATGCACGAGGCCACGAGGGAACACGAAGATGTCGTCCTTATGCAAAGTTTGAGTGAACAGATCAGGGACTGGAGCAGTTGCGTCGATAAGACCCACTTCTAGAGTCCCTTCAATGATGAATAGAGTCTCAGTACCACGAGGATGAGTGTGAGGCACATTCACGCTGCCCGGTGGGTATACAAGAAGTGCATTGGAAACACCCAGTCCTGACAGTGCTGGGAAATCGTTCACGTTAACTCCCGTAACGTTAGCGAATGCTCCTTGTCTCACGTCGATGTTTCGTAACCCAGGGAAGGTGAAGTACTTTCCGTCAGCTCTAGCACCGTTGGCAGGCGGTGCAAAATCCCTGATTTCCTCTGGATCAGCTGCATGGGCAGCGAAAACAGCCAAGCACAAGAGTGTGCATACTATGACAGGCGATATTGATGTGAATCCCATGTTGGAACGTATCTCTCTTCACAGAGTCAACTGCAAATTGGAGTAAAATTGACACACCGGCACCGGACAAACATACGCTGGCAGCTGTAGATCTAGACTACAAGCCTTGATTTGGGTACTCGATTAAAACGGATGTTGTGATCGGACTAACATACACTGGCAGCTGCAGATCTAGATTGCAATCCTTGATTTGGATACTCGATTAAAACGGATGGCAGCTGCAGATCTAGATTGCAAGCCTTGATTTGGATACTCGATTAAAACGGAATGTTGTGAGTTATTGGCAGTGTCTGCCGGTTATTTATAGTACAGATAGAGAATCTTTCGAGCGAACATTCGCATGCAAGAATTTTGCTGATGACTGTGATGACGTCATTAGAGTGTTGGGGATGAAGACTGGGAGACTTAACGGTAATCTTGTGCCGGCGTATGTCATGATCGTCTTGACTCCAAGACCTGGACAGAGCACTGTAGAACGTATGCAACCCCATTCTAAGTCTTCGGTGAGCTAAGGACTTTGGTGAAACACACCACGTACACACGTACTGAGGAAATCTAACTTCTTGTGTACAGCAGCTGGATTGAACTGGCTAGTCATTTCTTCAGACAGATCGATCCCTGGAGCTCACTGATGAGCACTAGTTCTTAGTCCCTCTCTCCATTCTTAAATGGAACGGACAACTGCAGTTGTTTGGTCTTTGCTCCATCTACATTAGTACTATCTCCAGATGTAACTAGTGTGAAATTGTGTCTGATTAGAACTTTCATATTCAAGGTTTCGGAGGTGCTTAATCATATAAGAAACGCGACCCAATGAATAGCAAACGGATGGGAAGACCCCATTAATCCTCACAAGGGAAAGAAGGACCCGAAGGGCCAAGCAACAACTACTCCGAAGGGAAGAACGGTAGCTCTAAAATCGCCTGTCGCACCTATAATATCGGAGACCAGAAAGTCAGTATTTCTGTAAACAACTGGCGCACCTAAAGAGGCATCATCATATAAGCCATAACTTGCTAAGTCTAACGTTGTGAGTATAGTCAAACTTGAACCAATTTTACGCTAGTTGATTATTGTGGATTCAAGGATGGTTGGTCTAGCAACCTAAATACTCTCAGACTGGAGGAGTTGTAAATCTGGATCTTGTCCACGCGTCTCGAACCCAATTTGCACAGTCGGAGATCAGTTTTATGCTGCAGCAATTGCTGTACAAAACATAATATGGGTATCAGTGTTTAGAATAGAAGAAGCAGCTTTGCCTCTCAAATTATTATACCTTATCTAGCTAGATCTGATCTGGGCGCTGAGCTCAAGAGGATTATAGTCTTCGATCTGAAATTAAATATGCATACAAATTTCTAGCTAGGTATTGAACAAACTATGACTTTGTCAAGCTAGAAATTTGTATGAACAGTCTGATCTGGGCGCTGAAAGAACAAACTATGACTTTGTCAAAATTCTTCTAATCCCACGTATCACGCCCAGAACATTGACATTGTAAACCAGACTGCTTGCAAGCAGTGTGGTATACATACAGAGAAGCTTTGGCGTTCGAAAATACTGGAGTGCGAATTTAATACTAGGGAACTGAATATACAACTTCCAGCCTAGGAAGACAGAAGTCTTGGACTGAAAGAGATCTAGAGAAAGGTGTATGGTAAAGTGAGATTTCTTGAGTTGCATCAGCCGGAAGTAGGAAGTATAACCGGCGGCCCGAGTCAAATTCAAGTCCTAAAATCTAGAAGTTTTACCTGTACCAGATATCCTAGTACCCAAGTTGCGTCAAATTCAACGTTACACAGTTAAACACACTATAACGATGAGTCAAAGGTTGTATCTAGAGGACTTTAAGCCTGGTCTTCTGTCATGAACAACGGTTTCCACGGCAAGTTGGTGCTGTGCAAGTGTATATTTTTATATTTTATATTTTTTTCTAATAAAAACCTGACGAAGCTGGTGAATTCTGTTCCAGTAAGTTAAAAGGGATTTCCCACTCCATAACATACGTGGTTTGTCACTAGGACTATTAGCGCAGTAAATTTTGCTCGTAACAGTTTTCTCTCTACTGGGGTGATACTTGGCGCGTTTGATTAGTTCCCACCTCCTAAGTTGAGTGTTATTTACCCAACTGCATTTGTTGATGTAGCTGGAAGCGTCATGGTTATTTGCTTGCAGCCGCTCTTGGTATTTGAAATTATAAAGTGTACACTCTTTGCATCTTTCTAGGTTTTATCTTTCGTGTTGAGGCACTCTTAAGCCGAGGCTTTGCTTCTCCTTTTGTCATTTTTTCTCTATTATGCTGGAGCTGATTCATGGTCGTCTTATCCGTGGAAATGTTGCACGCTCTCTCCTTTTGGCTGGCTGTGCCCTTCGAGCACAACGTTGCAACACAAGAAGACATTTTCACATAGAACACAAGAAGACATTTTCAAGTTACCCAAGTGCTGCTCAGAGGTACAATGGGTGCGGAAGGAGAGAGAAGGTGCAAATGACGCAATGTCTGATATACACTCAGCTGCCTTGTTTCTGTTAAGTGCACAATCTTGCACCTTAAAATATAGCACCAGAGTTTTCTCATTCTAAATGCGTACGTACAATTCCATAAAATTAGCACCTTTCTCACAGATGGACATTTTTTCAATCAATTGAATTAGCACCTATAGTATTAGCATTTTTTCGACAGATAGGCATTTTCAATCGTTCAAAAGAGCACCTATAGTATCCAAGTGCGATTTTGGAATTGCCCTCAGGATCACTTATAGTATAATTAGCACCTTTTGACAGATAGACACTTTCAATAGTTCAAAAGAGCACCTATAGTATCCAAGTATGATTTTGGAATTATCCTCAGGATCACCTGTAGCATTATCACCTTTTGACGTACAGATAGGCACTTTCAATCATTCGAAAGAGCACCTATAGTATCCAAGTATGATTTTGCGTCCTGAAGCTGAAGTGCTTTCCAAGTTCAAGCTCGTGCTTGGTTTTCATTAATTGTAACATGCATATATATGCAGGATTCATAAAATCTTACTTGGTAAGGAAATTGCACGGGGACGAGATTCACTTTTCTCCGACAACATTTGCACTGTGTAATACATATGAGCATCATGACTGATAATGAGAGTCCTTTATGGATGGCTTTGCTCGAGTTTGAGATTCACTTGAACAGGACTTTTAAATTGCCAAGAATTTTCATTCCGAGCAGATAGACACGACCAGGTTGTTGTACAGACAGTATCATTTTACTGAGATTTGAAACTTACATGCTGTTTGCACAGTCGGATGACATCATTCACAGGTAACGGTGGATTGACAATAACTATCTTATGATCTAAAGCCCACAGAACTAATCGATCAAGTAAGAACTTAGATTAAGAACTAGATTCAAGCTAGATTAAGAACTAGATTCAAGCTAGATTGAAACAAGAACTAAAAAAGAAGAATCGATATTGCCTTCACTTGAATAAAAAGATGCTTCTTGATACTCAAGGAACTCAAGGAACTCAAGGAAACATATCTAGTCTCAAGCTGCACTGCCCAAATTCATAACGTAGTCTGTAAGGCGGATCTAGAGATTGATATGCATGAGGTTTAGAAAATGTTTACCTCTTGGGTCGTTTGAAAAGGAGGAAGGTTTGGATCAACCGCTTGTAATACAGGTCGGCTAGGTCTCGAAACAGTAGAGATCTGACAATTCTCCAGAAACGTTGACCGCGATCGTATCACAGTTGGCTGACAATTCTCCAGTAACGTTGGTTGTGATCGTATCACAGTTGGCGATGATTGTGCATCCAATGTTATAATTCTGCAATGCAATCCTGATTAATATTGAATCTCAAATGCAATTTTGCACAAAACTATCGACTATATCTAATACAGGGATGTTTGCTTTTACAAAATTGAAAGCTAACTTGTACATCCCTAGAAGGTGCTCCACTGGGTCAGCTATCGTTGAACTTTGACTTGTTTTGATTCATTCCTGGATCCAACTGTAACTTCCGCACTGGTTGTGGAATGTGACGTGCTTTTCTCTTAAACAAGAGTGTAGACGATGCAGTCCTACTCGGCACTTGGACATTAACAAAAAGCTCTTTCTTGTTATAGATATCCATGATTGGTCTTTTGTCTTGAGCTATCTTGCTGGTAGTATCAGTGTCAGCTGACTCAAGAGGAGTTTCACTGTCTGAAGAAGAACTTGGCGAAGAAGACAACAAGGGTGCGTGTATGCTACATCTACTTTCTGGAGTCAGCTCTTTACAGTTTTCGTGCCCATACACAAAGAGAGAATGAAACACAGAGCTCGAATTTCCTTCATGATCACCAGCCTTCGGTGACAGAAGCTCTATATCCCCTGATGAACTTGACCTTAATAAATTTTCGTCTACAGTTTTGCTCACCATAGGCAACTGTAAATGAGAAGAAGAAACTATAGAGGAGGGAGGGAGAGGATTTGTAGCGTGCAAGGATGAATCACGAAAAGTGACTATAGACTCCTGTATTGATGAACCCAAGGGGATGGCAGATCTGCATGCACGAATAAGTATTTTATCCTCGGCATTTGGTCCTAAACTAACCATTGTATCACTAGCGCTCCGTGGCATTGCAGTAGTAACAGTACAAGGATCTCGTACTTCAACAATCGGAAGAGCAACGCGATCTGGCGGAATAGTTGATGCAGCAGGTACCTTATTATTTTGAAACAAATGTCAGTACTTGTATCAGGTCTTGATGACAACCACTCATGATCAAATGAACTTTTCATATTGCATGGATTAGACTATGGAGACCTACCATATGTGTTCGTGGAACCTTGCAATCAGCTGCAGTCATGGAGAATTCTTCTGCATCATTAGAGTTATCAACTCCGATTGAACGTAGATCTTTGTTGGAGTTGGAGTTATCAATGTTTCCGATATCAGCATCCGAATCGGAGTCTTCATCCTTGGATGGCCATGCTATTGTCGTCCTAACCAACTGTAATAGATCTGTTAAGTAAATTGCTGGAAACTGTATAATATCACCTTATACAATAATTCAATATCAGTACCACCTAGAAGCAGAAGCAAAAATTAGTGCAAACCATCGCAACATGTAAAGTACTAACATTAACTTCAAAGACACGGTACGTATCATGAAAACACAAACAATATCATGAAAATTGTTTGTGTTTTCATGATATTGCGGTATGACACTAAACAAGCCGATGTAGTTAGAAGAACTAACTACATCGGCTTGTTTAGTGTCATACCGCAGAAAGAGTAGAACATCATTTTGCATGATCTCGTCTCCATTGTTCTCCGCATGGAACATATAACTCACAAGGTGTACTGTTTCTGTCATACCCAGATCTAGGCTCATGGTTTGGATAAATTTCCATAACTTGGATGCTAAATACTAGATATGGAGTTCTTCGGATAACACTAACAGCTTTACCTTTCCCGAACGCGTAAGAAGTTGAGAGCAAAACATGCCACAATTTGTGTACATTGTCAGATGAAATACATTTCATCAACTCTTTGTTTAAGACAACTATATATTCACATGGAACTTGCATGTGAACACCTCTCAGTTCTACCAATGCAATGTTAGTAAATATGTCATTGGAAATATCTTGTGTATCATCGATATTACAAATATCATTCTCCGAGTCTAATTTCTGAGACTTTTTGTTATATCGACTGTGTTTTTTATGATCCTTGAACCAACCTTTCAACAGATCATATGGTTGACAATGGACAACGACACTGATCCTTTGTACTTGGAAAACCAATGGTTCCATTGACTCACAAACTTGCGTGATATAGTCTAACGTGACCTTTTCTACTTTTGAGTCTGTACAAAAGTTAGAACTGAATGCAAGATCGACTACTGGATTGGATCTATCACTGAATGCACTTCTGAGCAGTCTGATATTACGATTATAAACATGCTTTGTTCGAGGATGATACTTTGACACATACGCACTACCCCACTCAGCCTTGGGTACACCATGCGCCTTTGGACCTCAGACGCTATCGAGACGAGAGTTTCCTGAGAAGGGCGGAACCTTCTACTTGTGATACGATCGTGAAGAGGAAGACGAAAAATCACATACGAAATACGGACCGCAAGAAAATACACCAACACGAATTCGATCCGGTCAAGATAAAACACACAGCGTGCGAGTAGGTCTTCAACTCCAGATCATGCAGATTGAAAAGCTCACGCTCAAGGACTCAGAATATCAGAAAACTGCTTCTGTGAAGCACCAGTGCGTTCATCTAGAAGCTTCCCGTTTTCTTTTTAGAAAAGTGTGCGTACAAAGTGTCAGTCTCCTCTCTACTCTATTTTGTCTACTAAGCTCAATCTCTCGATGTCAAAACTCTGATCAGTCAGAAAATCTCTTCAGACGTAACCTCTGTAAAATCTTCTCCTAGCTCTTCGATTCCCTCTACTCGATAGTCTCCGCACGGTAAACTCTACACTGCTCGATGATCGACAAACTGCGATAATGTCTTGAGAATTCTCTCTCTCCGGAGTACACCCCTCTGGGTTTTCCTGCATCCTACGTAACCTTCAGTGTCACCTGGCAGGGGTAAAAGACGCCCTAAACAGATGGCAGCAGAAAAATAAATCACTGATAATAAATCTACACGTAAGAAGACTATTTCACTAAGCTTTGCAGGTTCATCTGTACGGACGGCCACCGATTTGGTCGTACAGTCAGCATTTGACACCTCCATCCGAAGTAACTCCACCACGGCTACCTCTGACCACCGGAATCACCTCGTTCTGACACGCGGAGTCCGAGTTATCATCATTGTCGTTTTCTGACCCCCTTAAATTTCAAAATGCCGTAAGTATTGCCTCAGGTATGAGTTTCACTTGATTTTTCGACTCAAGTGAATAATATGTCGAGCTATACATTTTTCTACAAACCAGGACTTAGAGGGCCGCAACTGAATCCGTACTAGTGACCCTGACAATCGAAGACGAGAGGTCCATTTCGAAATCCGATGGTAATCTCCCTCTAGCATCCACAATGCCGTAAGTATTGCCTCATGTATCCGTTTCACTTGATTTTTTGACTCAAGTGAGTAATATGTCGAGCTCTACATTTTTCTACAAACCAGGACTTAGAGGGTCGCAACCGAATCCGTACTAGTGACCTTGACAACCGAAGGCGAGAGGTCCATTTCGAAATCCGGTGGTAATCTCCCTCTAGCATCCACACTAGGTGACTGCACTAGTGTAGGGGTAGACGGAGGCGTCCCGCATTCACGGTACGTTTAAGGGACATCTAGTGTCCCGCCCCTAGGCAACTTGGTGCCCCTCATATTCCCCGAAGGGACCAGCCTACTCCAAGCCGGTTGTGAGTATTTGATTTGATCTGGAGACCTCCTCCCTACAAGTTTCTCAGCTACACCACGGAAGCTGATCTCACAACTCGTTTTAGAGACCAGTTTCTAAGCTGATATGCTAGAAAGTTGCGATATTTCGTTTTTTCTTTGCTAACACGGAATGCCATAACTTTCACTAGACATGCTCTTTTTGTGCATTTCAAAATGCAAACAAATACTACATACTACAGTCTACATGAGAAAAATCTAAAACATGTTTTTCGAACTCACTCAGATTTATGGTAAATTTCTCAGTATCAGAAATCTTGTAGAAGAACCCCAAGTAACTTTTCACCTGCAACTCCGTTTGCAACTTTTGAACATACCACAGTGATCAACGCGACGAGACTTACGCCATGGTTTTTTCAGATTTTTGAATGCTCACTTCCTCCAAATTGACTTCTCTAAGATCTTCACTTCACTCAGAGAGACTAACGTCTAACTGAGAGGTGAATTATTCACTATGTGAAATGATTCACATCACGACAACGCGCTTATATAACAACTCAGTCAATGGACAACTTTCTAAGGTCATGGCAACAATTATTGGATCTGACACACATTGGTCTAACGACTCTTCAACCAAGTGACGAGGTTGTACTACATCTCTCGATCTGGACTCACCCATCGGAGACTGAAATATGTCACGGTTAACCACTCTGGATGGAGATGACACTCGATGCAAAGTCCCTCTAGGAAGAGAACGAGAAGCAGTAGCTAGAGGCAAAGAACAAGAAGTAGAAGGAGATGCCTCTCGTAAAGAAACACGAGAAGATAGTTGAGAAGAGGATGTGAGAGTTTTCCGAATAGGTTGGTATTTCTCTCTGTGAACTTGAAGTTCTTCTCGAGCATCTGCTGAAAAGGATATGTTGATCGAGTTTTTCAACACTCTACTCTCAAGAATCGTGGCACGTCCGTATGTACACTTCAAAATATTTTGAAAGTCAATTCTCCGTAGCTCTGCAAGTACAATCCCAGTGATTTCTTGGACTTCCATCTCTTTCATTTCTTCTGAAGTGAAATCAGCATGAATATGTAACAGTGATGCTACATCCTCACAAATCCACTCAGCGGAATTGTTGCTACTCATCGTGCATATACAATCAAAGATCTTATCCACCACTACACTCAAGGAATGTAAAGTCGAAAGAATAAGATGAAAAGACACTACTTCTTCTAGATATAGTTGAAAAAGCTGAGAGGAAAGAGATGTGATTGGAAGGAGAGAAGACGGTTTCAAAGTTAATTGAAAAAAGATAGTACCGGAGGACATCAGAAATGGGAGGACAGAAGGGTATCTCAAAATTAACCGCGAAAACACTCAAAATTAACCGCGAAAACTCTTAGCGCTGCAAGGACAGTACCAGACAAAATGAGAAGTGTTGAGGATGAAAGAGAGATTTCTAAATTAACCGCAAAACTCGTAGCGCTGCAAAGATAGTACTGGGCGAAATGAGAAATGTGAAAGTCAGACAGGGATTTCAAAATCAACCGCGAAAACTCTCCGCGCTGCAAAGACAATAACAGCCAGAATGAAAGATGTGAGAAGAACAGAGGGAGATTTCAAAGTGAGCGCTGCAAAGACAACACTGGGCAGAATGAGAAATTAACACGACAGAGATCTTTCAAAAGGCAGTTGAATTCGACCTCTTCGTAGCTAGATCGTTCAGGAGTAAAGGTGGACTAGAATTATTTGTTTCTGTACGTTGACGGCGCATTGAAGATGTCGATGAATGATGCGTACTTATTGCGAAAGCAGTTGAATTCAACCTCTTTCTAGATCGTTCAGGAATATAGATCGTTCAGGAGTAAAGGTGGACTAAAATTACTTGTTTTTGTACATCGGTGGCATATTGAAGATGTTGATGAATGATGCGTACTGACTGCGAAATCAGGAACCGTAGGTGAACGATGTGAAGGACAATTACTGCAGAAAATATCTATAAGGTGGAGTAAAATTACTTGTTTTTGTACATTGGTGGCATATTGAAGATGTTGATGAATGATGCGTACTGACTGCGAAATCAGGAACCGTAGGTGAACGATGTGAAGGACAATTACTGCAAAAAATATCTATAAGGTGGACGTCAACTCTCATCGTAACAGCCAACAGAAGAGAAGCGATGGACCCTTTCTCTCGTACTATGACCGCGACTTTCTGTTGTACTGTGACCGCACCTAGAAACTTGAAGGAATATCGGGACTAAGCTCTGCTATCAGAAGCTCTAAGGTCTCCTACCGCTGTTATAATATGAAACACCTCTAGAATCTTGTGAACCGTGCCGGCTAAAGTTAGAGCAAGTTCTCTAGTAAATACCTGACCTGTAGCTTAACTGCAAGCTTAACGTCAGATGAAAGACCCCATCAATATAACACGTCAGTTTGTTTCAGACTTGATGAACTCGTGACGATGTTACTTCATAGCGAACGTTAATATTTTCTAGAGAGTAGAAAGAGATGACATACAATACGTGAGCCCATCAATGAACCTCACATAGCAGTTGGAACGGAAAAGATGGAGGGAAGTGAACCTCGGATGCCATATCTAGGTCCATGTAGGTCTTACAAACCTGTGACACAGCAAGAACAGAATTCACAACTGTGAGTCAAACAACAAAGTGAGCAATTAGAATAAAGAATGAGGTAGTGGTCGGTTACTGGATCATAGTAACCATAACTAACAGCAACTTTTCGCTTTTGCACTTGTTCAATAACATACACAAACGATCTGATCCTGTTCGACCGCGAGAGTAGATCCAGATGGTTGGTTCATTCCTCCTCGAGTATGTACATTGCTATACAAAGGAAGAGAAACCTTGATTTACGATGAAGGGCGAAGTTGTGAGAATTATTCTAGAGTTATACTGCTATTTTATCTGAGATTATATTTTAAATTTAAATTTTGGAAATAAAATAATTATATTTTCAACTTACTAATGTTACACTTAGTCGCTAGTGACTAAAAAAACTATAAGTGAAAGTACAGAACGTCCTTGATTTTATATATAAAAATAATATTTATGATAAATCAATCTTGATATCTTTTTTTTATAATCTTGATCTATATATCTTTTGTATATTTTTATATATATGATTATAATCTTCTTTTAATCTTATATTTTTATTTCTTTTAATCTGATATCTTTTTATTTATAATCTAAATCTTCTAAGAGAAAAAATCAAGTAATGAAATATTACTAAATAACTTTGAATAACTTTATTATAAGTGAAAAAATAATTTCCAGAAACTCAAACAACACTAAGAAGAAAAAATAAATATTATTTCTATACTTTTATACTTATATAAAAGGTTTAAGAACAAATGTGAGACAAAGAAAGCTCTTAGTAATACATAGAAATGTAAAGATAATAATAATCAAGATTTCTTAGAACAAAAAATTGTCTTTTCTTTCGACTAGGACTAGTGAAAAAAATAAATCGTAATCGTCGATATAGCTCTAAAAGCTATTTTTTATTCTTGAAAAAACTTTTCCCAATGTACTATTTATTATACATCCGGCCGTATATACATCTTCAGTATTGTTTTCAGATCTATAAGTAGTACAATGAGGTATATCTCCCCTAAAAAAATCTCCATCTTCTAAAGGTATCTGAACACCTAAATTTGGTAACAAAAAACTATCATCATTCGTATTATTTGATGGATTTGACTTACGACTATCTTTGAAGAATGTCACTGAATCTGGGCCTCGCCGTTCACGCCAATTATGCAATGGCTCTACAACACGCATTGTTTCCTTCAAGAAAACTCGAGCATCTCCTCTCTTCAATGTATACTTCATATCGTAGATCGCTTTGATATACTGTCGCAAGTATATCATAAGGGCGCATCCAAATTTCATTTTTTTCTTCCTGCAATAATCTGACCTTCAGATGTATAAATAAGTTCTATTTGTTGTCTTGAAACAACGGTGTAAAATGAAGAAGGTACTACGCACCAAAAGGATTTATCTTTCTGAGCTAGTTCTCCTTTGAAAATTTCTATTCGCTTCTGATAAATAAGTTCACTAATATCTGAACTCTCGTGATAATAAAAAAATTCTAAAAATTGTTGATCAGAATAAGAAAAATATTTTTTCTCGATCATTTTGCTATCATATGAAGAAAGATGATAGTCTAAAACTCTAAAGGGTCTTTACAAAACTTTCTAACTCTTTTCTGTATCTTACTCGGAAGAACATTAATATTCAACTGTGAATCGATACCACAAAGTTTCAGAAAAAAATATATCCAATAGTTTCTAGCTTCTATTGTCTCCGCTAATATATGATACCTCTCAAAAAACTTTCTCGTGATCTCGTCGGTTTGCCACATAGTAACATTTTGACAACAGTGTAAAAGAAATATATTTCTCCGAGAACTCATATCAAAAAAGTTCTAAAAAGTTTCCTTTCATTGAAAGGAGCACGTTCACCACGTCATAAAAGAAAAGAATATCTTCAAGGTTATCTTTCACCATTTTAAAATATCTGCATATACAAAAAGTTGTAAATATAATATATCAATAAAATAATAAAATAATAATCAACAAATAAACATGAATTCATACAATAAATAATAAAATTTAAATTAATCTAAATAATTCACATTAAATAAAATTTAAATAAAATCATAAATACCTCAAATTTTTATTTGCGTATTTTTTTATTAAATTTGTATTGAAGTATATTTATGTTTATAATCTATAACATCCACGCTGTAGACCAATTAAGGTCATACCTTAGAATGTAAAGATGTATATAAACATATATCAACTCCAAAGATACTTAATAATTAAATAGCTAAGGTACTACTTTGAAGACAAAGTGATGATACTTTTGATTTTTATCTGTTAAATTTTTGTACGCTGAATAAAAATCAGCGTTTAATAAAATATTAAATAATAAAATATATATAATTTTAAATAAAATCATAAATACCTCAAATTTTTATTTGCGTATTTTTTTATTAAATTTCTATTGAAGTATATTTATGTTTATAATCCATGACATCCACGCTGCAGACCAATCAAGGTCATGCCTTAGAATGTAAAGATGTATATAAACATATATTAACTTCAAAAATATTTAAAAGATAAAAATTATATTAATTTGTTCTATTTTCTAATAATTTCATAAGAATTACAACAAATATAAGATAGAATCATCTAAGCAACTGTAAACTATAATGCAAGAAGAAACAAAGAAGGTTGATAAGATTTACCTCGAACAAGTTGCAGTGAATCAGAGACCAAAGACCAGTACGATAATACTGATATCACCTTCAGTAGCCTCACATGGAAAAAAAAATGTAAATATCTGCATGATAAAAAAAAATTTAATTAATTAAGCATAACCCGAGCCAACGTGGAGACAAGCACAACCCGAGCCAGAGAATTGAACCCTAGACATGTCGAGTCTATAGAAAAGATACCCAACAGGCTATCACACACTGATGTACAAGTGATGTAACAAAAGCCTTTTGACACCTATGAGCTTAGAGATCCACGGTAATGCGAGTCCTCACTGTCCGTTGATGAAGCTGCCGTAGGTTGCTAGAAGTCACTTCAAACCGACGTATAAGCTTTTCGGACTTGTCGGACTGCAGATGGAGTGTCCAAAGGTATTCAACTGACTCCTCCATCCCGTCTATCTAGGGACTGTATCGAAGCGTAAAGTTAAGAAAGTCGAGACCTGCACACTAATTTTAAACCCATAAAAGCAAAGCTCGCGAGCGACTTCAGCAAATCTCATACAGAAGAGATCTGCTCGTGCTTGTGTTGGGACAGAGACGAGAAGGAAGAACACTAGACTTCACCTTCTTATTCTTCATCTTCTTCGTATTTTTGATGTGTTTTAAGGCTCTACCGGAGACAAGTTTGGAAAATTCATTGCACTTGACTTTTTCAAGCTAACCAACCTCCTTTCTCATTATTTCCAATCTAGCACTTTGCCATCATCTTCTTCAACTTACATCGACAACTCAGGTTGCAAGCAAACGCTGGTCTATGTATGCTCTCACCTGGCTCCAACCCACTCTCCGTAAGCTATCATATTAGCATTTGATTGCAATTAGATCTCCTTATTTTGAATTTTGTTGCTGCTGACAGTCTGTGATCCTTCTTGTCTTTCTTTAATCACAGAAATTTGCTTGATTATACCCCCAGTACGTTCCGTGAGCTTTATCATACCTCTCTTAACGTTTGGTTGCTTGATCATACCCCTGAAGGATTATTGACAGTCGAACCAGTCACCTTATCTTTTGGTTCATCATTTTAGTACTTTCAACCTCGACTAAATATCTGTAATTCAAAATATTTGACATTAACGAAGCGTTAGATTATCCATATTCTCATTCCTCTAATATGTAGAGTCTCACATCTGAATAACATTACAAAATGACTGGTTTGTTCTGTCAGTAGAAAACTACCTAAACCTGTTAGCTGGTATATCATTAGTACTCATCATGGTTAGCTTTTGTTATGCTCCCTAGCTTGCATCGACAGTCCTGCAGTCTCGGCCCACTTTTCCTCGAGCTCGTCACATTTACAAATTTGGATACAGATCATATGCATGTAGTTATATAAAGGAGCTTGAGTCGGACACTTCTTCAAACTTCCTCGAGCTCAGGCTGGAGGACTTCGAGTAACAGTCAGGAAGCTAGGCAAGTACAGTATAATTATGACGTCTGTGATCGCGCTCGTGCTCAGTTTCATACCTCGATCTTCGTGTAATTACAACCATATTTTTGGTAGAGTTGTTGCTACAGGCTCCTTGTGCTCAAGCGCAAGCTAGCAGCTTGTGTGCCTAGCTTGTCAGATCGTACCAGTATCCATGTGAAGAAATTACGGTACGCACGATCGATCCATAGCTAAGAAACTGTACCTTCGGACTTGCACCTTCTGTCTGTCAGTCATTTCGCAGTGATACTTCGGCTGCAGATTCAGATTCTAACGAGACGAAGTTTGCATAGCTAGCTAGAAACGCACACTCAGTTGTTTCTGTTTGTCGCTAGCAAGCTTCTAGAAAATGCCTCCATGAACGTCGAGTACTGTAGAATTCTACAGTCATGGAAGATAACCGATGGACGGATTAGTCGTTTACTTCGGTTGATCGTTAGATCAGCTTGTTACTTTGCCCGAAAGATTTCGTACTGTTTGTGTGATGATGAGAAAGGGGACTGTCACTTTCGTGCGGCTTGTAGATTTCGTTCTTTGCCTTTACGAAAGAAGGCTTCCTGATCCGCTTCCTCCTTTCGTCCGTATCTACCCCTTGAGAAACGCGACAAAC
Organism: Asterella californica; assembly: GCA_036924285.1. Classification (NCBI taxonomy): domain Eukaryota; kingdom Viridiplantae; phylum Streptophyta; class Marchantiopsida; order Marchantiales; family Aytoniaceae; genus Asterella; species Asterella californica. Next base: position 6,266,718 of record JAYKYS010000013.1, read on the forward strand.
AGGGTACCAGTGTAGCGGCACAGCCACACTGAGCTTCCAGTGATTGCTTGCGCTTCTTCCTTCCTTTCTTCTTTTGATTCTTTGATTCTTTTCCTGTTCAGCTGCTCACCATGAACACCAACGATGTGACATCTGACCTGACCTGAGACAACAGGGACTGATTGAGACCGCACCGAGTGAGGATGCTGGACGTGGTGCAAATATCGAAGTGAACTGCTGGACTTTCCTCTGCTGCTGTTATGTATATACCACGTTTAATCGACTTCTCAGTAAATCTTGACTTTAAATTCTTGCCTACTGTACAGTTAGTCCTTGTTCTCCTTCTTCGTCACTCTCCTTTCTTTCCTTGCTTCCGGCTGCAGGTTAACTGTGCTTGCAATTGCGTCGCACCGGACCCGGTACTACGTACGCTATAAGATTCCATGACCGTCTTGCTCCTTGCAAGAGTCGCACTGCTATATAAATCGTCGTAAGGTCCGAGGGGTGAATTCAACCGTCACGCAACCCTCGTCTCTCGACTCTCGAGGCTTGATAGAAGAAGAGAGTCCTCCTAAGAGCGGCGGTTACCGTACCAGTTCGATTTAACACTTTTACTTCTGCCAGACCGGATAGTACACGACGGAAGACAAACACTCTCGGATCACATACCAATCACGGTGGAAATCCAGCTAAAGGAAGAGGAGGGGGGAGATAGGATTAAGAAGGCGACATATTTCAAGATGGACACTGCGATGCTAAATGACACGAGAATCAAAGCGAGGGTCGAAACCGTGTGGAGGGATCAGCAAAGAAGGACCGGTGATCCTAGAACTAAGTGGACGGTGGGCTGAGCAAAAGTCAGAAGAATCTTGATTGAAGAAAAAAGGGCAGCGGGGCTGAGAGTCTCATCCAAGACAGGTCTTGAGGCAGAACTGCAGAGGTTGAGGGTGCTCGTAAGGGATGACAGCTCGAAAGAAACAAAGAAAAGATTACAAGAGACGGAAGGAAAAGTAAGACGGCGAGAACATCAAGACGCAGTGCTCTGGAGGAAGAGAAGCCGCATTAGATGGCTGAAGGAGGGGGAGGCTCCCTCCGTTACTTTTTTGCCCAGCTTAAGGCGAAACACAAGCGAGAAGCGATGAAAGGTGTGGCTCTGGAAAATGGGATGATCACTGATGGCAACGGAGAAATCTTAGAAAGTGTGCACAGGTTCTATTCAGGGCTGTTCAAGGAAGATGATGAGGTCTCCAGAAACAAGGAGAAGAGAAAGGAAGTGCTGCAACTAACCTCCAAATGGATCACCGAGGAGGAGAATGCCCTCCTGATCGCCCCTCCAACCCAAGAGGAGGTTGAGAGGACAGTTCTGAACTTTCCTAAGGAGAAATCGCCCGGCATAGATGGTGTCACTTACGAGATTCTCCAGGTTTGCTGGCCATTCATTAAGGAAGAGTGCACCACTATGATAAGTGAATTTTGGAGGACTGCTAAGATTGAGGAGAAAACACGGCAGGGGGTTATCAAGCTGATACTGAAAGGTGGAGACAGAAACGAACTGGGAAACTGGAGGTCAATTACTCTGCTCACTGCCACTTATAAGATTCTCAGTAAGATAATGGCGGAGAGGCTGAAAGTGGTCATTGGGAACGTAGTAGACGAACAGCAGACTGGCTTCATAAAAGGTCGGGACATCTATGACAATATTCTAAGCTTTAAGCTGGGGCAGGAGATGGCCGAAGCAAAGGGCTGGGAATCTTTGTTCTTGAAGATCGACTTTATGAAGGCCTACGACCGCGTGTCCCAGATCTACCTATGGGAAACTATGGAGTACATGAGGTTCGATTCTCACTTTGTCCAACTGCTAAAAGGTCTGGCGGAAGATGGGAAATCTAAGGTGCACATTATTGGTGGATTTACGGAAGAAATCGACTTAGGTAGGGGAGTGCGACAGGGGTGCCCGGTGGCCCTTTTCCTGTTCGCCATAGCTACCCAGCCCTTGATGAATATGTTAAAGAAAGCCAGAGAACAAGAAAAAATTGAAGAGATGTGGTCGGGAGAGGCGCCCCCCCTCCTGCACCAGTTTTTCGCTGACGACACAGGGATAGTAATTGAAGGAACGGAGGAATGTTTCAAGGCCACTAAAGAAGTCCTACACAGATACGAGGAAATATCAAGGGCTGCGCTAAACCTGGGGAAAACGATGGTGATACAGATGGGGATGAAAGAGATTCCTAGAGGAGACAGGCTGCTACCTAGCCAGACCAGGACAGATGATTAAGTACCTTGGTGTCTGGATCGTAAGGGGTCTATCAGAATGTCAAGTTATAGAAGAGATAGTCAGAAGAATTCAAGGCAAACTCCAACATTGGTCCAACAGGTTTCTCTCTTGGCCTAGCCGCGTGGTTCTTCTGATCCATGTCCTTCGCGCTATCCCTGCCTATCAACTTTTAGAGATAGACTGCTCGGCTACCGGCTTCATGAAGCTAGAAGAGGTGTGTAGAATCTTTCCTTGGGGTAGGAACTCGGAAGGGCGTCCCAAGACACCGGTGGTGGCATGGGAGACGATAACGAAACTCAAGAAGGAAGAGGGGTTGGACATAGTCCTGTTCACGAAAGTGGCCCAGGCTTTAGAGCTTAAATACATTGCCAAACTTCTTAACGGTGGAAAGCAGGACTGGGTGAACATAGCGAGGTGGGGCATCCAAGATAGCATGAAGGAACGAAGGTATAAGAGGGTGACAGAACGGTGGACCTCGGAAGAGTGTTTGTTGATGCTTCCGAGTTTCAGGATGCGGAACCTACCGACCCTCGACAACATGCTAAAGTGTTGGAAGACTGTGGCGGGCAAGCTCGAGTTCGAGAGAGGGAGGATTCAGCTCCCAGGGAATTTGCTATCCAGGCTGGTGGTGGAGGTGTGGGCGAAAAAGGAAAGGATAGATGACCGTGAGAAGAGGAAAGTTCTAAGAGAAATTAAAAGGAGTCAACTAACCTCCCTTAACTCCCTTAAGCTCAAAGACCTATACGACTCGATGAGGGGATGTCTTCTGTTTTTAGACTATTTCATCTTCTAAATCCGCCTTGCTGGACTTAGAATTCGTCCTAGGCCTCTACTGGATTAATTGTAGAAAAATCTCGAGTCACCTGAACAAGAACAATATCATCCAAGCACAAATTCTAGCAAATCAATATACCGGACCGGACTCATTATATTATTTGGCAGGTTTTGAATACATGTGGATCCTTGACATCTAAAAGCAAATCACTACGTATGCTCTCATCATGGCGACGTTCATTTCTCCAGTTTCCTGCAGAAACGAACATCTATATAGACAGAGGTCACTAGGTCAACAATTACTCGGGGCCGTTCAGGATTGATCAGAACATCGCTCCAGCTCGAGCGTCTTGACGTAAGTGCATGAGTTCGAATATTGTACCAGGCTACATTCAAGGCTGCTCGGCCGATAGTTTCATGATAATCTCAGAAGACACCTCAAACGACTTGGTGAGTACCTCAGAAGCAGCTTTGACTCCGAACAGAGTTCGCGGGAGGGAAACCAGTCCTGGAAATGTGCTGCTGAAGGAGGCGTAAGCTCTCACTGTCTTCTTGCTCTTGTTGATCTGGAAATGCACGAGGCCACGAGGGAACACGAAGATGTCGTCCTTATGCAAAGTTTGAGTGAACAGATTAGGGACTGGAGCAGTTGCGTCGATAAGACCCACTTCTAGAGTCCCTTCAATGATGAATAGAGTCTCAGTACCACGAGGATGAGTGTGAGGCACATTCACGCTGCCCGGTGGGTATACAAGAAGTGCATTGGAAACACCCAGTCCTGACAGTGCTGGGAAATCGTTCACGTTAACTCCCGTAACGTTAGCGAATGCTCCTTGTCTCACGTCGATGTTTCGTAACCCAGGGAAGGTGAAGTACTTTCCGTCAGCTCTAGCACCGTTGGCAGGCGGTGCAAAATCCCTGATTTCCTCTGGATCAGCTGCATGGGCAGCGAAAACAGCCAAGCACAAGAGTGTGCATACTATGACAGGCGATATCGATGTGAATCCCATGTTGGAACGTATCTCTCTTCACAGAGTCAACTGCAAACTGGAGTAAAATTAACACACCGGCACCGGACAAACATACGCTGGCAGCTGTAGATCTAGACTGCAAGCCTTGATTTGGATACTCGATTAAAACGGATGTTGTGATCGGACTAACATACACTGGCAGCTGCAGATCTAGATTGCAAGCCTTGATTTGGATACTCGATTAAAACGGATGGCAGCTGCAGATCTAGATTACAATCCTTGAATTTGGATACTCGATTAAAACGGAATGTTGTGAGTTATTGGCCGTGTCTGCCTGTTATTTATAGTACAGATAGAGAATCTTTCGAGCGAACATTCGCATGCAAGAATTTTGCTGATGACTGTGATGACGTCATTAGAGTCTTGGGGATGAGACTGGGAGACTTAACGGTAATCTTGTGCCGGCGTATGTCATGATCGTCTTGACTCCAAGACCTGGACAGAGCACTGTAGTACGTATCCAACCCATGCTAAGTCTTCGGTGAGCTCAGGACTTTGTTGAAACACACCATGTACACACGTACTGAGGAAATCTAACTTCTTGTGTACAGCAACTGGATTGAACTGGCTAGTTATTTCTTCAGACAGATCGATCCCTGGAGCTCACTGATGAGCACTAGTTCTTAGTCCCTCTCTCTCCATCCTTAAATGGAACGGACAACTGCAGTTGTTTGGTCTTTGCTCCATGCATCTACATTAGTACTATCTCCAGATGTAACTAGTGTGAAATTGTGTCTGATTAGAACTTTCATATTCAAGGTTTCGGAGGTGCTTAATCATATAAGCCATAACTTGCTAAGTCAACGTTGTGAGTATAGTCAAACTTGAACCATTTTTACGCTAGTTGATTATTGTGGATTCAAGGATGGTTGGTCTAGCAACCTAAATACTCTCAGACTGGAGGAGTTGTAAATCTGGATCTTGTCCACGCGTCTCGAATCCAATTTGCACAGTCGGAGATCAGTTTTATACTGCAGCAATTGCTGTACAAAACATAACATGGTGGAAACATCAGTGTTTAGAATAGAAGAAGCAGCTTTGCCTCTCGTGAGAGATAACTTCCGGCCGCTTGGTTCAAATTATTATACCTTACCTAGCTAGATCTGATCTGGGCGCTGAGCTCAAGAGGATTATAGTCTTCGATCTGAAATTAAATATGCATACAAACATTTCTAGCTAGGTATTGAACAAACTATGGGACCTTTGGCCCAGCTGCATGCGCAGGGCTTTCCGGTTGCAACTGGATCTCTAGATCTTGAATGGCTTTTATAGATATATATTTTCTTATCTAATCTAATGAAGTTTTGGTTGCCCTTGAAACGTCTAAACCATCCATATACCGGACTGCTTGACATTGCTCTCGGATTTGACTGGATCTTGAACCTAGCGTGCATGTTTTCAGTTTGATACACTTCTCCTCGAAGTCACCTACTGACCACTTAGGATGTATATATCACTTCAGTGACTCCGGACCCCTTCTAGATCTTATCGTCGAAAAGAAGTCAGCGGCATCGAACATATGAAATCATTATCGAGTCATTTAGCAGATCTGATTGCTTAGTATATTTAGATCATGTTCACCTTCACCATTCACGATACCTGTGTTGTGTACACAACTTGCCAACACATGTACAACACAAGCACTTCCCTTATCCGCAGCCGGTTGATGTACAGAGTAGTAGCAAGTGCGCCGAACATTAGACTAACTGATACGAGCCGAACTTCGACACTGGTTTCCCACACGCAGTCAAGCTGTCAAGCTTAGTTTGTCAGAATTTTTAGTTGTGTATGCTTGTCATGCCGTGGGTTATACGATGAGATTCTGCGAAACTGCGCATGCGGAACGATATTGTAACAGTACCATTGATCATGAGAAGTAGGGCATCGATACAGCCTGTGCAAATCCAACTTGAATCCTAGTTTGGTATTTCTATCTTATTCACTGTCCGACAAGGAGGGCAAATGATAATAGTGACAATGCAGCTGTTCTTATAATTACACCACACTAACCTCCTCGTATGCACACAGGAAACATTTTACTTTTTTCTTTAGTTGAGCATGTCGATGTTCCTGGATTCATCCTTCTATTGGGTAACCTCTAATAAGCTTAAATAGATCTGGTCCCTGCTAAACGTACAGCTAGATCTGGTACAGCTAAACGGTACCGTCTCCACTAAACATCTACCATACCACCAGTTTGAAAACATATCTTGTCTAAAACATTTAGGCTGTCTGTCATTTGCCAAATTAACATTGCACAAAGAGTCTGACGTATTCCCAGCATATGGATGTCAAGGCTCATTCGTTGGACCGTCACTGGAGACTACCGCGTGTGAGTGTCAAAGTAAGAACTTCTGATATCACCACGTGGGTGCTATCTGAGGTCAGTACTTAGACGTGTCATAGACGAGAAGTGTACAGACTCGGTCGCGTGTACACTAGATTCTCTAGCTACATCTAGATCTAGACAAAATTCTTCGCGCTTCCATCTTTGTCCTTTTCATTAAGTTTTGTCAAAAGTCTTCTAATCCCACGTATCACGCCCAGGACATTGACATTGTAAACCAGACTGCTTGCAAGCAGTGTGGTATACATACAGAGAAGCTTTGGCGTTCGAAAATACTTGAATGCGAATTTAATACTAGGGAACTGAATATACAACTTCCAGCCTAGGAAGACAGAAGTCTTGGACTCAAAGAGATCTAGAGAAAAGGAGTAGGGTAAGTGATATTTCGTGAGTTGCATCAGCAGGAAGTATAACCGGCGGCCCGAGTCAAATTCAAGTCCTCAAATCTAGAAGTTTTACCTGTACCAGATATCCTAGTACCCAAGTTGCGAAAGGTTGTATCTAGAGGACCTTAAGCCTGGTCTTCTGTCATGTACAACGGTTTCCACGGCAAGTTGGTGCTGTGCTACCAACTTATATATTTTTCTATTTTCTATTTTTTTCTAATAAAAACCTGACGAAGCTGGTGAATTTTATTCCCATAAGTTAAAAGGGATTTCCCACTCCCTAACATACGTGGTTTGTCACTAGGACTATTAGCGTAGTAAATTTTGCTCGTAACAGTTTTCTCTCTACTGGGGTGATACTTGGCGCGTTTGATTAGGTGCCACCTCGTAAGTTGAATGTTATTTACCCAACTGCATTTGTTGATGTAGCTGGAAGCGTCATGGTTATTTGCTTGCAGCAGCTCTTGGTATTTGAAATTATAAAGTGTTCACTCTTTGCATCTTTCTAGGTTTTATATTTAGTATTGAGGGACTCTTAAGCCGAGGCTTTGCTTCTCCTTTTATCATTTTTTCTCTATTCTGCTGCAGCTGATTCATGCTCATTATCCGTGGAACTGTTGCGCGCTCTCTCCTTTAGGCTGGCCGTGCCCTTCGTTGCAGAAATTGGCGGCATAGAATCTGCACCCAGGCATCATTGAATTGCTGCGCTTTCTCTGTTGATTTGTGTTTTCTAATTTTTTTTTCTAAAGATGATGTTTTGGCATTGTGTTATTGTGCCACCAATTCTCTCTCGATGTTATGTTCGTGTTGGTTCTTAAATTCTTAAACCCGCCCAACAGCTTTCCGGTGTGTAAGCTTCTTCCGGCTCTTTGCTTCATCGGGAATGTCGCACATAAGAGCTTGCACCGTTTGCTTTGTATTCTGAATAGAAACTGTGATGGTATCTCCTTTTTGTACCTTTAAAGTTAACTTTGTTTCTTTTCTTCCATATGATGTTAGCGATCTCGATAATCACAACCTGGCTGGTGAACGTATTTTCTTTGCATATCCCTCCTACCCACTATATGATCATGGTCTGGTGTCCGAGTACTGTAATTGTCGGTATTTCAGTGCCCACTGTGTAGTATATGGATATAGGTTGCGCGTGTAACGTGTGTACAAACGGCCACTGCTATGCTTAGTCAGGTGGACTGTATCACAGTAGCAACATGTACCCACGGCCAGACGCGACGCCCGGTTTCTTAAGCACGCAATAATTCAAGCTTTTATTTTTATAGCAAAGAGAATCTCATTGGTTTTAGCTTCGTACTGAAGAAGCTAAGGTGAGTGAATAAATAGAATCCTATCTCTGCATCCTCCTGCAGTTCACACATTGTTCAGGATCTTCTGGTTCCATTTCGCTATTTGTCTGATTGTTGATCATTTTCGGGTTTCTCTCGCTCCGCGCAAGTTCGGCTTTGCACACGAGGCGCTATTTTTCTTCTATGGACACCTTCGAGATGACAGGGTATGAGTCCCGTCTTCGTGGTGACGTTGATAGAGTGGAATTGTGCTGTATGATGCGTTTCATGTAGCTCTAGCTGTCGAGCTCCTTTGAGAGCTCAGGGATCAGTGCTGGGTATTTTGCTAGGTAACAGTTATCGTCTCCGTCTCACGCGTCATTGGTAGCCTTAATTCATCTGCTCATGTTTGATGTAATAAAATCTCTTGTCGGCTGCTCAGGTATGAGGACACCTATGAAGGAGACTGCAAGTGCGGTGACAACTGCTCTTGCAACCCATGCAACTGCAAGTGAGGAAGTGAGGAAGTGAGGAAGTGAGGAAGTGGCTAATGTACAGACTTCAGACCTCGGTTTCCCGACCATGGATGGAGGCTATATCTGTGTGCTGAGACTGACCAGTGTAGTCTCCAGCTAATCGTCCGTGCTGAGATGGTTTGAAGTTTTGTGTACATATAATGGACCTCTGATCGTAAAACCAGACGTTGTACCCTTGTGTCCAAAGTCGTGAAGGTTTCTCAATAAGCATACAGTTGAGGTACTCTGTAAATCTGAGGACATAATAAAAGTATAGCTTCTTACGAGAATTTTGGAGTTCATGAATCGAATATGTCGATTGGTATTGGGCAACGTAATCTCCAGTCCAGTTAAACTAATTTGAAGGAATGAACGAAAATACAAGTAGGTATCCAAGTTTTGATATATTTGATCTTGCAAGTTCCCGACTCGACATGAATTAATGAAGCTGTATTCAGTTTTTTATACCTGCTGGCATCCAGCTGAAGTGGGGATTCCTACTTTTGTATAAATGTTCACCTCCACGAACCTGAGAAGAACAGCCAAGTCTACTAAGTTGCTCGACTGGGCACTGTATCATGAAACAGTCTGAAGATCTGCCGATCAGAATCCAAGCGAAACTTGAAACGAATAGTCAAGAAGCACGAAGTACAACTTCGAACTTCCAAATATATAGGGTATTGCTACAGAGGGTGCAGGGTGTTGATCCTCTTGCACTCTTTATTTACAAATTAAAGCAGGACTAGCAGTGCCGTATCCATTTCCATCCGTCAGGGAGGCTGGTTGACGAAAGGCGGGTGTGCATTTCCCATTGTTATTTGTGTGCTTTTTTCTGCCATCTGGATAATGTGTTATAATTAGGTGTGGTGCGAAAACATTAGTTGATGCAAGACGCTGACCCGTTAAGACTCGCGTAGGGGTTCAGAAAACTGGTTTTGAAGATAACCAAGAAAATAAGTTTCGTCAGTACTATTACAGTTACGGCCTTACTGTGCCACTGTGTTAATATACATACCTGTCGTCGTGCATTGAAGTGAACTACCTACTGTCACCCGTCCGTCTCACGTCAAAGTCTGGTCACTAGGCACTTTTTCCTTTTCTCCTTCTATATGGCCCTTTTTACTTCCGCGAGAGTTTAGATGTGACGTTCAAGATTATGCAAGAGATCATGGGCTCGAATCTTCCTAGTTCAGGAGGAGTCAGGTCTGTGTAAGGGCCCTCACCATTAGCGGACCTAAAGTGCGAAAAGATGCATATGCCTTGAAAACAAATCGCCGACACCACCAAAAGGGAAAAAAGAGAAAGGACTTAATTGTACTCCGGTAACTCATTTACACAATTTGACTCGCATCTGGAGTGACTTTAGTAATCGTTATACTGTTAAAATAAGCAATGAAGTTTCCCCGAAAAGTAGATCCATTTACTGCAACAGTTTGGACTCATGGAGTTACCGTTGATCAGATGTCACCGCGAATTACCGTCAATCATTAGTAAAGTAAGCAAACTCGATTTCCGTCGAGTCTGATCGAGACCGCGCATGTCCTAGGACTGGGACCAAAGAAGCCGTTACGGGTAGAGTCTCAGAATATTCTACATTTACTCTGGATAGTGCCCGGATATTCTAGTTGAGATCACGAGCAGTCATTGTCACTTGGGTCGAATCTTCAAATCCTGAACTTTAGGCACTGGAAAACTCGAGGGAGTCGTTAGAAAATAGCAGCAATTCGTTGACTTTCAGGAGACTGTTACCAGATCGTCAAGAAACTTCTTACTAGTCTCGATCTGTAGCCACCGTTCAGTTTGAAGTTTGAACACAGCACCTGTATATAAGAAGAGGAGCAACGAGGCTCTAGTCATCAAACTAGTGTAATGTTTTCACAGCAGCAGCTTTCAGGCTAGGATCCCAAAGCAACTGTTAATTAATGTTACGGTGAGCCAAGTACCAAATTCTCTATCCAGTATTCTCCCTACATGGATCAATCATTCTTGATATCAGCAGATTGTAGTTTCGTTTGTTTAATTTCGTTGGAATTTAATTTCAGGAGCCCGTAATAAAATTAATACAGCATTAAGTTCGTAATAAATAAATATTTCAAAATAGAGTCAATAGTAATAATTTGTTCCGCTTATTCACCCATGTGAAGATTAATTAATATCTTCTGCAAAAGACGCTATTAGACAATTAAGGCTCCGGACTTATACCCCAGGAACGCACCATCTCTCTTTTTATTTGGTTTCTTCGGATGGGTTGGCTAGTCCGGGACTAGATAACATATAATATTTATAATTTAATTTAGTTTTCTGTAATAATTTATTAAAATAAATATTACACTTACCCATTTTTTGATAAAAGAGAACGAAATTCACTGTACAAGGCCGTGGGGAAGGATATTATTCAATCACCGGGCCACTTAATCACAGCGAATAGAGACCAATACTTCGTTGCCCTTCCGGAAATTTGTGCTCAAGATAGTCATGACTAACGCTAGTTGTCCCGTATTTAAAAGTCATCCAGAGCCATAGTCTCTCGGCACCGGGACCATTTGTCGGACCACGCACAGAGCAACCGGGACCATTCTTTCCTTGTTAAGGTAATTAATATTACCAAACTGGCCGATTCAAGAGCTGCAGTCCCCGATCACAAATTTCAGTGCTCTTTCTCGCTTCCTTAGTCTGGAATTTATTCACTAGAGTTCACTCACGGCGTGCTAGCGAATCCGCCTTGCTGGACTTAGAATTCGTCCTAGGCCTCTACTGGATTAATTGTAGAAAAATCTCGAGTCACCTGAACAAGAACAATATAGTATCCAAGTATGATTTTGCGTCCTGAAGCTGAAGTGCTTTCCAAGTTCAAGCTCGTGCTTGGTTTTCATTAATTGTAACATGCATATATATGCAGGATTCATAAAATCTTACTTGGTAAGGAAATTGCACGGGGACGAGATTCACTTTTCTCAGACAACATTTGCACTGTGTAATACATATGAGCGGGTAACGGTGGATTGACAATAACTATCTTATGATCTAAAGTCCACAGAACTAATCGATCAAGTAACATCTCGTTAGAATCTGCAGAATGACCAACAAAAGGTTGTCTCCTCATTCGTTTCTCATCGATGCTAGATATTAATTTATTAGCTTGATTGTTTTCTTGAGCCATGAACGTTTTCAGATTGCTGTAAACATCCTGTTTACGACTCAACCCCATTGCAAACATCGCAATGGTCAACTTGCTTTCCCGGTCGAATAATTTGAAGATCAGATATGGGTCTGCAACTATCTGTTTAGAGAAAAAAAAACATGTTAAGAACTAGATTCAAGCTAGATTGAAACAAGAACTAAAAAAGAAGAATCGATATTACCTTCACTTGAATAAAAAGATGCTTCTTGATACTCAAGGAACTCAAGGAAACATATCCAGTCTCAAGCTGCACTGCCCAAATTCATAACGTAGTCTGTAAGGCGGATCTAGAGATTGATATGCATGAGGTTTAGAAAATGTTTACCTCTTGGGTCGTTTGAAAAGGAGGAAGGTTTGGATCAACCGCTTGTAATACAAGTCGGCTAGGTCTCGAAACAGTAGAGATCTGACAATTCTCCGGAAACGTTGACCGCGATCGTATCACAGTTGGCTGACAATTCTCCAGTAACGTTGGTTGTGATCGTATCACAGTTGGCGATGATTGTGCATCCAATGTTATAATTCTGCAATGCAATCCTGATTAATATTGAATCTCAAATGCAATTTTGCACAAATCTTGTGTATCATCGATATTACGAATCTCATTCTCCGAGTCTAATTTCTGACATTGCGCATCCAGAGACTTTTTGTTATATCGACTGTGTTTTTTATGATCCTTGAACCAACCTTTCAACAGATCATATGGTTGACAATGGACAACGACACTTATCCTTTGTACTTGGAAAACCAATGGTTCCATTGACTCACAAACTTGCGTGATATAGTCTAACGTGACCTTTTCTGCTTTTGAGTCTGTACAAAAGTTAGAACTGAATGCAAGATCGACTACTGGATTGGATCTATCACTGAATGCACTTCTGAGCAGTCTGATATTACGATTATAAACATGCTTTGTTCGAGGATGATACTTTGACACATACGCACTACCCCACTCAGCCTTGGGTACACCATGCGGCTTTGGACTTCAGACGCTATCGAGACGAGAGTTTCTTGAGAAGGGCGGAACCTTCTAGCTGTGATACGATCGTGAAGAGGAAGACGAAAAATCACATACGAAATACGGACCGCAAGAAAATACACCAACACGAATTCGATCCGGTCAAGATAAAACACACAGCGTGCGAGTAGGTCTTCAACTCCAGATCATGCAGATTGAAAAGCTCACGCTCAAGGACTCAGAATATCAGAAAACTGCTTCTGTGAAGCACCAGCGCGTTCATCTAGAAGCTTCTCGTTTTCTTTTCAGAAAAGTGTGCGTACAAAGTGTCAGTCTCCTCTCTACTCGATTTTGTCTACTAAGCTCAATCTCTCGATGTCAAAACTCTGATCAGTCAGAAAATCTCTTCAGACGTAACCTCTGTAAAATCTTCTCCTAGCTCTTCGATTCTCTCTACTCGATAGTCTCCGCACGGTAAACTCTACACTGCTCGATGATCGACAAACTACGATAATGTCTTGAGAATTCTCTCTCTCCGGAGTACACCCCTCTGGGTTTTCCTGCACCCTACGTAACCTTCAGTGTCACCTGGCAGGGGTAAAAGACGCCCTAAACAGATGGCAGCAGAAAAATAAATCACTGATAATAAATCTACACGTAAGAAGACTATTTCACTAAGCTTTGCAGGTTCATCTGTACGGACGGTCACCGATTTGGTCGTACAGTCAGCATTTGACACCTCCATCCGAAGTAACTCCACCACGGCTACCTCTGACCACCGAAATCACCTCTTTCTGACACGTGGAGTCCGAGTTATCATCATTGTCATTTTCTTCCTCCCTTAAACTTCAAAATGCCGTAAGTATTGCCTCAAGTATGAGTTTCACTTGATTTTTCGACTCAAGTGAATCATATGTCGAGCTATACATTTTTTTACAAACCAGTACTTAGAGGGCCGCAACCGAATCCGTACTAGTGATCCTGACAATCGAAGACAAGAGGTCCATTTCGAAATCCGGTGGTAATCTCCCTCTAGCATCCACACTAGGTGACTGCACTAGTGTAGGGGTAGACGGAGGCGGCCCGCATTCACGGTACGTTTAAGGGACATCTAGTGTCCCGCCCCTAGGCAACTTGGTGCCCCTCATATTCCCCGAAGGGACCAGCCTACTCCAAGCCGGTTGTGAGTCTGAAGGGATTTGATCCGGAGACCTCTTCCCTACAAGTTTCTCAGCTACACCACGGAAGCTGATCTCACAACTGGTTTGAGAGACCAGTTTCTAAGCTGATATGCTAGAAAGCTGCGGTATTTCATCTTTTCTTTGCTAACACGAAATGTCATAACTTTCACTAGACATGCTCTTTTTGTGCATTTCAAAATGCAAACAAATACTACATACTACAGTCTACATGAGAAAAATCTAAAACATGTTTTTCGAACTCATTCAGATTTATGGTAAATTTCTCAGTATCAGAAATCTTGTAGAAGAACCCCAAGTAACTTTTCACATGCAACTCCGTTTGCAACTTTTGAACATACCACGGTGATCAGCGCGACGAGACTTACGCCATGGTGTTTTCAGATTTTTGAATGCTCACTTCCTCCAAATTGACTTCTCTAAGGTCTTCACTTCACTCAAAGAGACTAACGTCTAACTGAGAGGTGAATTATTCACTATGTGAAATGATTCACATCACGACAACGCGCTTATATAACAACTCAGTCAATGGACAACTTTCTAAGGTCATGGCAACAATTATTGGATTTGACACACATTGGTCTAACGACTCTTCAACCAAGTGACGAGGTTGTACTACATCTCTCGATCTGGACTCACCCATCGGAGACTGAAATATGTCACGGTTAACCACTCTGGATGGAGATGACACTCGATGCAAAGTCCCTCTAGGAAGAGAACGAGAAGCAGTAGCTAGAGGCAAAGAACAAGAAGTAGAAGGAGATGCCTCTCATAAAGAAACACGAGAAGATAGTTGAGAAGAGGATGTGAGAGTTTTTTGAATAGGTTGGTATTTCTCTCTGTGAACTTGAAGTTCTTCTCGAGCATCTGCTGAAAAGGATATGTTGATCGAGTTTTTCAACACTCTACTCTCAAGAATCGTGGCACGTCCGTATGTACACTTCAAAATATTTTGAAAGTCAATTCTCTGCAGCTCTGCAAGTACAATCCCAGTGATTTCTTGGACTTCCATCTCTTTCATTTCTTCTGAAGTGAAATCAGCATGAATATGTAACAGTGATGCTACATCCTCACAAATCCACTCAGCGGAATTGTTGCTACTCATCGTGCATATACAATCAAAGATCTTATCCACCACTACACTCAAGGAATGTAAAGTCGAAAGAATAAGATGAAAAGACACTACTTCTTCTAGATATAGTTGAAAAAGCTGAGAGGAAAGAGATGTGATTGGAAGGAGAGAAGACGGTTTCAAAGTTAACTGAAAAAAGATAGTACCGGAAGACATCAGAAATGGGAGGACAGAAAGGTATCTCAAAATTAACCGCGAAAACACTCAAAATTAACCACGAAAACTCTTAGCGCTGCAAGGACAGTACCAGACAAAATGAGAAGTGTTGAGGATGAAAGAGAGATTTCAAAGTTAACCGTGAAACTCGTAGCGCTGCAAAGATAGTACTGGGCGAAATGAGAAATGTGAAAGTCAGACAGGGATTTCAAAATCAACCGCGAAAACTCTCCGCGCTACAAAGACAATAACAGCCAAAATGAAAGATGTAAGAAGAACAGAGGGAGATTTCAAAGTGAGCGCTGCAAAGACAACACTGGGCAGAATGAGAAATTAACAGGACAGAGATCTTTCAAAAGGCAGTTGAATTCGACCTCTTCGTAGCTAGATTGTTCAGGAGTAAAGGTGGACTAGAATTATTTGTTTCTGTACGTTGACGGCGCATTGAAGATGTCGATGAATGATGCGTACTTATTGCGAAAGCAGTTGAATTCAACCTCTTTCTAGATCGTTCAGGAATATAGATCGTTCAAGAGTAAAGGTGGACTAAAATTACTTGTTTTTGTACATTGGTGGCATATTGAAGATGTTGATGAATGATGCGTACTGACTGCGAAATCAGGAACCGTAGGTGAACGATGTGAAGGACAATTACTGCAGAAAATATCTATAAGGTGGACGTCAACTCTCATCATAACAGCCAACAGAAGAGAAGCGATGGACCCTTTCTCTCGTACTATGACCGCGACTTTCTGTTGTACTATGACCGCACCTAGAAACTTGAAGGAACATCGGGACTAAGCTCTGCTATCAGAAGCTCTAAGGTCTCCTACCGCTGCTATAATATGAAACACCTCTAGAATCTTGTGAACCGTGCCGGCTAAAGTTAGAGCAAGTTCTCTAGTAAATACTTGACCTGTAGCTTAACTGCAAGCTTAACGTCAGATGGAAGACCCCATCAATATAACACGTCAGTTTGTTTCAGACTTGATGAACTCGTGACGATGTTACTTCATAGCGAACGTTAATATTTTCTAGAGAGTAGAAAGAGATGACATACATACGTGAGCCCATCAATGAACCTCACATAGCAGTTGGAACGGAAAAGATGGAGGGAAGTGAACCTCGGATGCCATATCTAGGTCCATGTAGGTCTTACAAACCTGTGACATAGCAAGAACAGAATTCACAACTGTGAGTCAAACAACAAAGTGAGCAATTAGAATAAAGAATGAGGTAGTGGTCGGTTACTGGATCATAGTAATCATAACTAACAGCAACTTTTCGCTGTTGCACTTGTTCAATAACATACACAAACGATCTGATCCTTTTCGACCGCGAGAGTAGATCCAGATGGTTGGTTCATTCCTCCTCGAGTATGTACATTGCTATACAAATTGCTATACATTGCTATACAAATTACATTGGCTATACAAATTATAATTGCAATTTGATTTTCGACGATCAGTTTTGAGGATGTCCAAAGTAGCCGACAATAATTTAATTTCCTAAGTGAAACTTGTCAATAGCGTGACAATCACGAGAGGTAACTAGTGAAGACCAACCTCTAAAGAACAGAAGAGGAACTTAGCGAACTTAGTCGTATATACATCCCAGACATGTACACATGAGCGACTTCAGGATCCCTCTCTCATGCAAACAGAAGGAATATTCTGTGTTCACATGTTACCATCAACTCTCAAGTGGTTGAAGCCGTTCAAATAAAAAAAGTTTAGAAATAAAGATTATAACATGCTCAAGTGCAACTCTACAACTATTCAAGATCTAAGTCGATATTCTCGAAATGAGACTATACTCTATATCCTTTTGAGGCCTTTGGCGATATAAGGCAAGGAAGAGAAACCTTGATTTACGTTGAAGGGCGAAGTTGTGAGAATTATTCTAGAGTTATACTGCTATTTTATCTGAGATTATATTTTAAATTTAAATTTTGGAAATAAAATAATTATATTTTCAACTTACTAATGTTACACTTAGTCGCTAATGACTAAAAAAACTATAAGTGAAAGTACAGAACGTCCTTGATTTTATATATAAAAATAATATTTATGATAAATCAATCTTGGTATCTTTTTTTTATAATCTTGATCTATATATCTTTTGTATATTTTTATATATATGATTATAATCTTCTTTTAATCTTATATTTTTATTTCTTTTAATCTGATATCTTTTTATTTATAATCTAAATCTTCTAAGAGAAAAAATCAAGTAATGAAATATTACTAAATAACTTTGAATAACTTTATTTTAAGTGAAAAAAATAATTTCCAGAAACTCAAACAACACTAAGAAGAAAAAATAAATATTATTTCTATACTTTTATACTCATATAAAAGGTTTAAGAACAAATGTGAGACAAAGAAAGCTCTTAGTAATACATAGAAATGTAAAGATAATAATAATCAAGATTTCTTAGAACAAAAAATTATCTTTTCTTTTCTTTTGGACGTCCCATCGTCCTCTTTATAAAAAAAACAAGAAAAGAAAAGAAAAAAGAAAAAACATTCTCTCGTGGACAAAGAATATTTATCAGAGATTCTAACTTGGACATGCGCTAATATCCGTTTCATCCTCAATACGTGTCTGTTTTTTCTTCGTTCTTTCCGAATATGTTATGTCTCAACTCTCTTTTACTAAACATGTTTGGATACATGTACTAACACATCTAAGCTTACATTCACAAATATTTGTGATTATGTTCACAGTTTATGTAGTTATTTCGTTACTGTTGTGGTCAAAATATTATTCTAAAGTTTTAGAGTGAAAGAAAAGACAGCAAATGGATTGCATTATTTCACAATCTGCATTTCATTACTGCAAGATACAAGAATCTGTGGGTTAAATAATATCTATGCATGATGTCTAATCACGCTTAATCATTTTATGGAAGATTACGGATTTAACTCTATTTAGGTTTATAATTATATTTATAGTGACTCAAATAAGTATATATCATGTAATAGTGACAATAACAAAAGATTTTTACTAAGAAAAGAAATCTATTGCCCTATAAAATATGTTTATATCTGTATGTGACCATATCGAATGTGATAATAACGATGACAAATTTTTAAAAATTATCTCATAAATTGTACTTATATCGTTAATGAAACTCTATCAAATGTGATTATAATGAAATTTAACTGTACTAGTCCGCTGAGTTGGTTCAAACAACAGTCATTCCATCACAAGTAATTCCATTCCATTTTCATTTCTATTTTCATTTCATTCAGTGTCATGAGGCATGCATAACTGGTTAAAAGAAAAGGACACTGAGGCATTTGTCAACAGCATGAGATCTTCCGGAACCAATCTGAGTGTACAAAAGTCCTGAGGCTCGCTGAAGAACGTAAAAGAACAAGTTTAGTTACCATGCACGTTTTGTGTTGTGTTTCTAACCAGATAGGTTAGTATATTTCCCTCCTGAGCACCTGCAATTTCTTTTCTTTTGGTTTTGTTTTTTCTTTACTTGACCTCTTCCTTCCCTCTTGTCAGAACCTGATGTTGCATGCATATGTCATTCTCGTTACCGAGAAGAACATAGTAAACTAAAAACTCACCGTCCTCGTAATGTGTATGAGAAATAATTTTATTATTATTTATTCTATTTTATTTTAAAAGAAAAATTATTTGTTTATTTGCAACTGAATCGTGAAAGTTCAGGAGAGCGGGGACTCTGTGGAGATTTCAGGAAAACTTTCTGTAAAATATGTATCTGTCTTCTGCTTATTGACCAAGCACCAATCTTGTCGACGAAGAAGCTTTTACCCATATATTGTGATTTCAAACTAAGAAATTTTGATACTTTATTTCAGAAAGTGAAATTTTACACTTATCACGGAGATAGTAATAGTTCTCGTACTGTCGAGAAAGCGCTATCCTAAGCTTAACTTCCTCGTCTGCATTGACATTACATCCATCATCAAAGGAACTATATTCTTGCACACCACTTGTGGTATTTTTTATTTTTAAAATTAAAATTTGACTGCAAGTAGAAGATGGGGTAGAAGATCTGATAAAAGATTCTAAAAATAAAATGATGATAATGTGATTCACGTCTCCAAAACACACAGAACTGAAAGATATGGAGAAGCTTAAAAATCTAATTTTTCAATGAATAGCAAGAGTTCACTATATTTTGAAAAGCACATATATCTGAAAAGGAAACAAGAAGCACGTGAATATATTCTCAAATGTGAAGCTACTGTTGAGCAAAGACTATTAGCTAGAAACATTCCTGTTGTGATGAGTATCTTTTTACTAGTGCATGTCAGAGTTAGCAGTTCTGTAGCAGAAGCTCGAGACTACGGGCATGCCGGAGGAGATACCAGCCATACCCTCGTCTTATCTTATCGTACCGTTTTGCTGACTACGGGCATGCCGGAGGAGATACCAGCCATACCTCGTCTTATCTTATCGTACCGTTTTGCTGACTACGAGCATGCCGGAGGAGATACCAGTCATATCCTCGTCTTATCTTATCTTATCTTATCGTTTTGCTGACTACGGGCATGCCAGAGGAGATACCAGCCGTACCCTCGTTAAGTTACCTCGTACCGTTTTGCTGTTTTGTAGTCAGGAGGGTTTATGGTTTGAAGTACCTTGAAGTCAAATACCTTCCTAAGAGAGAAACCTGAAGCAACTACCACTTCTCTCACTTCTCATGGTAAAGACTGCGAGCCGAGTATCTGTTCATCGACAGTCGGAGCTCCAAGACGAAGTTCCAGATTTTATCAAGTGAGTACTATCGACTGCTTCACTTCCTGTGGTCGTCGCACGACAGTCGTATAATTGCCATACTCGCATAAAGAGATGATTCGGGTTTGTTCTGTCAGTAGAAAACTACCTAAACCTGTTAGCTGGTATATCATTAGTACTCATCATGGTTAGCTTTTGGTATGCTCCCTAGCTTGCATCGACAATCCTGCAGTCTCGGCCCACTTTTCCTCGAGCTCGTCACATTTACAAATTTGGATACAGATCATATGCATGTAGTTATATAAAGGAGCTTGAGTCGGACACTTCTTCACACTTCCTCGAGCTCAGGCTGGAGGACTTCGAGTAACAGTCAGGAAGCTAGGCAAGTACAATATAATTATGACGTCTGTGATCGCGCTCGTGCTCAGTTTCATACCTCGATCTTCGTGTAATTACAACCATATTTTTGGTAGAGCTGTTGCTACAGGCTCCTTGTGCTCAAGCGCAAGCTAGCAGCTTGTGTGCCGAGCTTGTCAGATCGTACCAGTATCCATGTGAAGAAATTACGGTACGCACGATCGATCCATAGCTAGGAAACTGTATCTTCGGACTTGCATCTTCTGTCTGTCAGCCATTTCGCAGTGATACTTCCGCTGCAGATTCAGATTCTAACGAGACGAAGTTTGCATAGCTAGCTAGGAACGCACACTCAGTTGTTTCTGTTTGTCGCTCGCAAGCTTCTAGAAAATGCCTCCACGAACGTCGAGTACTGTAGAACTCTACAGTCATGGAAGATAACCGATGGACGGATTAGTCGTTTACTTTGGTTGATCGTTAGATCAGCTCGTTACTTTGCCTGAAAGATTTCGTACTGTTTGTGTGATGAGAGAAAGGGGACTGTCACTTTCGTGCGGCTTGTACTTCCTGATCCGCTTCCTCCTTTCGTCCGTATCTACCCCTTGAGAAACGCGACAAACAGGGTACCAGTGTAGCGGCACAGCCACACTGAGCTTCCAGTGATTGCTTGCGCTTCTTCCTTCCTTTCTTCTTTTGATTCCTTGATTCTTTTCCTGTTCAGCTGCTCACCATGAACACCAACGATGTGACATCTGACCTGACCTGAGACAACAGGGACTGATTGAGACCGCACCGAGTGAGGATGCTGGACGTGGTGCAAACATCCAAGTGAACTGCTGGACTTTCCTCTGCTGCTGTTATGTATATACCACGTTTAATCGACTTCTCAGTAAATCTTGACTTTAAATTCTTGCCTACTGTACAGTTAGTCCTTGTTCTCCTTCTTCGTCACTCTCCCTTCTTTCCTTGCTTCCGGCTGCAGGTTAACTGTGCTTGCAATTGCGCCGAACCGGACCCGGTACTACGTACGCTATAAGATTCCATGACCGTCTTGCTCCTTGCAGGAGTCGCACTGCTATATAAATCGTTGTAAGGTCCGAGGGGTGAATTCAACCATCACGCAACCCTCGTCTCTCGACTCTTGAGGCTTGATAGAAGAAGAGAGTCCTCCTAAGAGCGGCGGTTACCGTACCAGTTCGATTTAACACTTTTACTTCTGCCAGACCGGATAGTACACGACGGAAGACAAACACTCTCGGATCACATACCAATCACGGTGGAAATCCAGCTAAAGGAAGAGGAGGGGGAGATAGGATTAAGAAGGCGACATATTTCAAGATGGACACTGCGATGCTAAATGACACGAGAATCAAAGCGAGGGTCGAAACCGTGTGGAGGGATCAGCAAAGAAGGACCGGTGATCCTAGAACTAAGTGGACGGTGGGCTGAGCAAAAGTCAGAAGAATCTTGATTGAAGAAAAAAGGGCAGCGGGGCTGAGAGTCTCATCCAAGACAGGTCTTGAGGCGGAACTGCAGAGGTTGAGGGTGCTCGTAAGGGATGACAGCTCGAAAGAAACAAAGAAAAGATTACAAGAGACGGAAGGAAAAGTAAGATGGCGAGAACATCAAGACGCAGTGCTCTGGAGGAAGAGAAGCCGCATTAGATGGCTGAAGGAGGGGGAGGCTCCCTCCGTTACTTTTTTGCCCAGCTTAAGGCGAAACACAAGCGAGAAGCGATGAAAGGTGTGGCTCTGGAAAATGGGATGATCACTGAAGACAACGGAGAAATCTTAGAAAGTGTGCACAGGTTCTATTCAGGGCTGTTCAAGGAAGATGCTGAGGTCTCCAGAAACAAGGAGAAGAGAAAGGAAGTGCTGCAACTAACCTCCAAATGGATCACCAAGGAGGAGAATGCCCTCCTGATCACCCCTCCAACCCAAGAGGAGGTTGAGAGGACAGTTCTGAACTTTCCTAAGGAGAAATCGCCCGGCATAGATGGTGTCACTTACGAGATTCTCCAGGTTTGCTGGCCATTCATTAAGGAAGAGTGCACCACTATGATCAGTGAATTTTGGAGGACTGCTAAGATTGAGGAGAAAACACGACAGGGGGTTATCAAGCTGATACTGAAAGGTGGAGACAGAAACGAACTGGGAAACTGGAGGTCAATTACTCTGCTCACTGCCACTTATAAGATTCTCAGTAAGATAATGGCGGAGAGGCTGAAAGTGGTCATAGGGAACGTAGTAGACGAACAGCAGACTGGCTTCATAAAAGGTCGGGACATCTATGACAATATTCTAAGCTTTAAGCTGGGGCAGGAGATGGCTGAAGCAAAGGGCTGGGAATCTTTGTTCTTGAAGATCGACTTTATGAAGGCCTACGACCGCGTGTCCCAGATCTACCTATGAGAAACTATGGAGTACATGAGGTTCGATTCTCACTTTGTCCAACTGCTAAAAGGCCTGGCGGAAGATGGGAAATCTAAAGTGCACATTATTGGTGGATTTACGGAAGAAATCGACTTAGGTAGAGGAGTGCGACAGGGGTGCCCGGTGGCCCCTTTCCTGTTCGCCATAGCTACCCAGCCCTTGATGAATATGTTAAAGAAGGCCAGAGAACAAGGAAAAATTGAAGAGATGTGGTCTGGAGAGGCGCCCCCCCTCCTGCACCAGTTTTTCGCTGACGACACAGGGATAGTAATTGAAGGAACGGAGGAATGTTTCAAGGCCACTAAAGAAGTCCTACACAGATACGAGGAAATATCAGAGGCTGCGCTAAACCTGAGGAAAACGATGGTGATACCGATGGGGATGAAAGAGATTCCTAGAGGAGACAGGCTGCTACCTAGCCAGACCAGGACAGATGATTAAGTACCTTGGTGTCTGGATCGTAAGGGGTCTATCAGAATGTCAAGTTATAGAAGAGATAGTCAGAAGAATTCAAGGCAAACTCCAACATTGGTCCAACAGGTTTCTCTCTTGGCCTAGCCGCGTGGTTCTTCTGATCCATGTCCTTCGCGCTATCCCTGCCTATCAACTTTTATGGGTAGACTGCTCGGCTACCGGCTTCATGAAGCTAGAAGAGGTGTGTAGAATCTTTCTTTGGGGTAGGAACTCGGAAGGGCGTCCCAAGACACCGGTGGTGGCATGGGAGACGATAACGAAACTCAAGAAGGAAGAGGGGTTGGACATAGTCCCGTTCAGGAAAGTGGCCCAGGCTTTAAAGCTTAAATACATTACCAAACTTCTTAACGGTGGAAAGCAGGACTGGGTGAACATAGCGAGGTGGGGCATCCAAGATAGCATGAAGGAACGAAGGTATAAGAGGGTGACAGAAGGGTGGACCTCGGAAGAGTGTTTGTTGATGCTTCCGAGTTTCAGGATGCGGAACCTACCGACCCTCGACAACATGCTAAAGTGTTGGAAGACTGTGGCGGGCAAGCTCGAGTTCGAGGGAGGGAGGATTCAGCTCCCAGGGAATTTGCTATCCAGGCTGGTGGTGGAGGTGTGGGCGAAAAATGAAAGGATAGATGACCGTGAGAAGAGGAAAGTTCTAAGAGAAATTAAAAGGAGTCAACTAACCTCCCTTAACTCCATTAAGCTCAAAGACCTATACGACTCGATGAGGGGATGTCTTCTGTTTTTAGACTATTTCATCTTCTAAATCCGCCTTGCTGGACTTAGAATTCGTCCTAGGCCTCTACTGGATTAATTGTAGAAAAATCTCGAGTCACCTGAACAAGAACAATATCATCCAAGCACAAATTCTAGCAAATCAATATACCGGACCGGACTCATTATATTATTTGGCAGGTTTTGAATACATGTGGATCCTTGACATCTAAAAGCAAATCACTACGTATGCTCTCATCATGGCGACGTTCATTTCTCCAGTTTCCTGCAGAAACGAACATCTATATAGACAGAGGTCACTAGGTCAACAATTACTCGGGGCCGTTCAGGATTGATCAGAACATCGCTCCAGCTCGAGCGTCTTGACGTAAGTGCATGAGTTCGAATATTGTACCAGGCTACATTCAAGGCTGCTCGGCCGATAGTTTCATGATAATCTCAGAAGACACCTCAAACGACTTGGTGAGTACCTCAGAATCAGCTTTGACTCCGAACAGAGTTCGCGGGAGGGAAACCAGTCCTGGAAATGTGCTGCTGAAGGAGGCGTAAGCTCTCACTGTCTTCTTGCTCTTGTTGATCTGGAAATGCACGAGGCCACGAGGGAACACGAAGATGTCGTCCTTATGCAAAGTTTGAGTGAACAGATTAGGGACTGGAGTAGTTGCGTCGATAAGACCCACTTCTAGAGTCCCTTCAATGATGAATAGAGTCTCAGTACCACGAGGATGAGTGTGAGGCACATTCACGCTGCCCGGTGGGTATACAAGAAGTGCATTGGAAACACCCAGTCCTGACAGTGCTGGGAAATTGTTCACGTTAACTCCCGTAACGTTAGCGAATGCTCCTTGTCTCACGTCGATGTTTCGTAACCCAGGGAAGGTGAAGTACTTTCCGTCAGCTCTAGCACCGTTGGCAGGCGGTGCAAAATCCCTGATTTCCTCTGGATCAGCTGCATGGGCAGCGAAAACAGCCAAGCACAAGAGTGTGCATACTATGACAGGCGATATTGATGTGAATCCCATGTTGGAACGTATCTCTCTTCACAGAGTCAACTGCAAATTGGAGTAAAATTGACACACCGGCACCGGACAAACATACGCTGGCAGCTGTAGATCTAGACTACAAGCCTTGATTTGGGTACTCGATTAAAACGGATGTTGTGATCGGACTAACATACACTGGCAGCTGCAGATCTAGATTGCAATCCTTGATTTGGATACTCGATTAAAACGGATGGCAGCTGCAGATCTAGATTGCAAGCCTTGATTTGGATACTCGATTAAAACGGAATGTTGTGAGTTATTGGCAGTGTCTGCCGGTTATTTATAGTACAGATAGAGAATCTTTCGAGCGAACATTCGCATGCAAGAATTTTGCTGATGACTGTGATGACGTCATTAGAGTGTTGGGGATGAAGACTGGGAGACTTAACGGTAATCTTGTGCCGGCGTATGTCATGATCGTCTTGACTCCAAGACCTGGACAGAGCACTGTAGAACGTATGCAACCCCATTCTAAGTCTTCGGTGAGCTAAGGACTTTGGTGAAACACACCACGTACACACGTACTGAGGAAATCTAACTTCTTGTGTACAGCAGCTGGATTGAACTGGCTAGTCATTTCTTCAGACAGATCGATCCCTGGAGCTCACTGATGAGCACTAGTTCTTAGTCCCTCTCGCTCTCCATCTTAAATGGAACGGACAACTGCAGTTGTTTGGTCTTTGCTCCATGCATCTACATTAGTACTATCTCCAGATGTAACTAGTGTGAAATTGTGTCTGATTAGAACTTTCATATTCAAGGTTTCGGAGGTGCTTAATCATATAAGAAACGCGACCTAATGAATAGCAAACGGATGGGAAGACCCCATTAATCCTCACAAGGGAAAGAAGGACCCGAAGGGCCAAGCAACAACTACTCCGAAGGGAAGAACGGTAGCTCTAAAATCGCCTGGGAGACCAGAAAGTCAGTATCTCTGCAAACAACTGGCGCACCTAAAGAGGCATCATCATATAAGCCATAACTTGCTAAGTCTAACGTTGTGAGTATAGTCAAACTTGAACCATTTTTACGCTAGTTGATTATTGTGGATTCAAGGATGGTTGGTCTAGCAACCTAAATACTCTCAGACTAGAGGAGTTGTAAATCTGGATCTTGTCCACGTGTCTCGAACCCAATTTGCATAGTCGGAGATCAGTTTTATGCTGCAGCAATTGCTGTACAAAACATAATATGGGTATCAGTGTTTAGAATAGAAGAAGCAGCTTTGCCTCTCAAATTATTATACCTTATCTAGCTAGATCTGATCTGGGCGCTGAGCTCAAGAGGATTATAGTCTTCGATCTGAAATTAAATATGCATACAAATTTCTAGCTAGGTATTGAACAAACTATGACTTTGTCAAGCTAGAAATTTGTATGAACAGTCTGATCTGGGCGCTGAAAGAACAAACTATGACTTTGTCAAAATTCTTCTAATCGCACGTATCACGCCCAGAACATTGACATTGTAAACCAGACTGCTTGCAAGCAGTGTGGTATACCTACAGAGAAGCTTTGGCGTTCGAAAATACTGGAGTGCGAATTTAATACTAGGGAACTGAATATACAACTTCCAGCCTAGGAAGACAGAAGTCTTGGACTGAAAGAGATCTAGAGAAAGGTGTATGGTAAAGTGAGATTTCTTGAGTTGCATCAGCCGGAAGTAGGAAGTATAACCGGCGGCCCGAGTCAAATTCAAGTCCTAAAATCTAGAAGTTTTACCTGTACCAGATATCCTAGTACCCAAGTTGCGTCAAATTCAACGTTACACAGTTAAACACACTATAACGATGAGTCAAAGGTTGTATCTAGAGGACTTTAAGCCTGGTCTTCTGTCATGAACAACGGTTTCCACGGCAAGTTGGTGCTGTGCAAGTGTATATTTTTATATTTTATATTTTTTTCTAATAAAAACCTGACGAAGCTGGTGAATTCTGTTCCAGTAAGTTAAAAGGGATTTCCCACTCCATAACATACGTGGTTTGTCACTAGGACTATTAGCGCAGTAAATTTTGCTCGTAACAGTTTTCTCTCTACTGGGGTGATACTTGGCGCGTTTGATTAGGTCCCACCTCCTAAGTTGAGTGTTATTTACCCAACTGCATTTGTTGATGTAGCTGGAAGCGTCATGGTTATTTGCTTGCAGCAGCTCTTGGTATTTGAAATTATAAAGTGTACACTCTTTGCATCTTTCTAGGTTTTATTTTTCGTGTTGAGGCACTCTTAAGTCGAGGCTTTGCTTCTCCTTTTGTCATTTTTTCTCTATTATGCTGGAGCTGATTCATGGTCGTCTTATCCGTGGAAATGTTGCACGCTCTCTCCTTTTGGCTGGCTGTGCCCTTCGAGCACAACGTTGCAAAAAATGACGGCATAGAACACAAGAAGACATTTTCAAGTTACCCAAGTGCTGCTCAGAGGTACAATGGGTGCGGAAGGAGAGAGAAGGTGCAAATGGCGCAATGTCTGATATACACTCAGCTGCCTTGTTTCTGTTAAGTGCACAATCTTGCACCTTAAAACCAGAGTTTTCTCATTCCAAATGCGTACGTACAATTTCATAAAATTAGCACCTTTCTCACAGATGGACATTTTTTCAATCAATTGAATTAGCACCTATAGTATTAGCATTTTTTCGACAGATAGGCATTTTCAATCGTTCAAAAGAGCACCTATAGTATCCAAGTGCGATTTTGGAATTGCCCTCAGGATCACTTATAGTATAATTAGCACCTTTTGACAGATAGACACTTTCAATAGTTCAAAAGAGCACCTATAGTATCCAAGTATGATTTTGGAATTATCCTCAGGATCACCTGTAGCATTATCACCTTTTGACGTGCAGATAGGCACTTTCAATCATTCGAAAGAGCACCTATAGTATCCAAGTACGATTTTGCGTCCTGAAGCTGAAGTGCTTTCCAAGTTCAAGCTCGTGCTTGGTTTTCATTAATTGTAACATGCATATATATGCAGGATTCATAAAATCTTACTTGGTAAGGAAATTGCATGGGGACGAGATTCACTTTTCTCAGACAACATTTGCACTGTGTAATACATATGAGCACCATGACTGATAATGAGAGTCCTTTATGGATGGCTTTGCTCGAGTTTGAGATTCACTTGAACAGGACTTTTAAATTGCCAAGAATTTTCATTCCGAGCAGATAGACACGACCAGGTTGTTGTACAGACAGTATCCTTTTACTGAGATTTGAAACTTACATGCTGTTTGCACAGTCGGATGACATCATTCACAGGTAACGGTGGATTGACAATAACTATCTTATGATCTAAAGCCCACAGAACTAATCGATCAAGTAACATCTCGTTAGAATCTGCAGAATGACCAACAAAAGGTTGTCTCCTCATTCGTTTCTCATCGATGCTAGATATTAATTTATTACCTTGATTGTTTTCTTGAGCCATGAACGTTTTCACATTGCTGTAAACATCCTGTTTACGACTCAACCCCATTGCAAACATCGTAATGGTCAACTTGCTTTCCCGGTCGAATAATTTGAAGATCAGATCTGGGTCTGCAACTATCTGTTTAGAGAAAACAAAACATGTTAAGAACTAGATTCAAGCTAGATTGAAACAAGAACTAAAAAAGAAGAATCGATATTACCTTCACTTGAATAAAAAGATGCTTCTTGATACTCAAGGAACTCAAGGAAACATATCCAGTCTCAAGCTGCACTGCCCAAATTCATAACGTAGTCTGTAAGGCGGATCTAGAGATTGATATGCATGAGGTTTAGAAAATGTTTACCTCTTCGGTCGTTTGAAAAGGAGGAAGGTTTGGATCAACCGCTTGTAATACAAGTCGGCTAGGTCTCGAAACAGTAGAGATCTGACAATTCTCCAGAAACGTTGACCGCGATCGTATCACAGTTGGCGATGATTGTGCATCCAATGTTATAATTCTGCAATGCAATCCTGATTAATATTGAATCTCAAATGCGATTTTGCACAAAACTATCGACTCTATCTAATACAAGGATGTTTGCTTTTACAAAATTGAAAGCTAACTTGTACATACCTAGAAGGTGCTCCACTGGGTCAGCTATCGTTGAACTTTGACTTGTTTTGATTCATTCTTGGATCCAACTGTAACTTCCGCACTGGTTGTGGAATGTGACGTGCTTTTCTCTTAAACAAGAGTATAGACGATGCAGTCCTACTCAGCACTTGGACATTAACAAAAAGCTCTTTCTTGTTATAGATATCCATGATTGGTCTTTTGTCTTGAGCTATCTTGCTGGTAGTATCAGTGTCAGCTGACTCAAGAGGAGTTTCATTGTCTGGAGAAGACCGTGGCGAAGAAGACAACAAGGGATGCTACATCTACTTTCTGGAGTCAGCTCTTTACAGTTTTCGTGCCCATACACAAAGAGGGAATGAAACACAGAGCTCGAATTTCCTTCATGGTCACCAGCCTTCGGTGACAGAAGCTCTATATCCCCTGATGAACTTGACATTAATAAATTTTCGTCTACAGTTTTGCTCACCACAGGCAACTGTAAATAGAAGAAGAAACTATAGAGGAGGGAGGGAGAGGATTTGTAGCGTGCAAGGATGAATCACAGAAAGTGACTATAGACTGCTGTATTGATGAACCCAAGGGGATGGCAGATCTGCATGCACGAATAAGTATTTTATCCTCGGCATTTGGTCCTAAACTAACCATCGTATCACTAGCGCTGTAGTAACAGTACAAGGATCTCGTACTTCAACAATCGGAAGAGCAACGTGATCTGGCGGAATAGTTGATGCAGCAGGTACCTTATTATTTTGAAACAAATGTCAGTACTTGTATCAGGTCTTGATGACAACCACTCATGATCAAATGAACTTTTCATATTGCATAGATTAGACTATGGAGACCTACCATATGTGTTCATGGAACCTTGCAATCAGCTGCAGTCATGGAGAATTCTTCTGCATCATTAGAGTTATCAACTCCGATTGAACGTAGATCTTTGTTGGAGTTGGAGTTATCAATGTTTCCGATATCAGCATCCGAATCGGAGTCTTCATCCTTGGATGGCCATGCTATAGTCGTCCTAACCAACTGTAATAGATCCGTTAAGTAAATTGCTGAAAACTGTATAATATCACCTTATACAATAATTCAATATCAGTACCACCTAGAAGCAGAAGCAAAAATTAGTGCAAACCATCGCAACATGTAAAGTACTAACATTAACTTCAAAGACACGGTACGTATCATGAAAACACAAACAATATCATGAAAATTGTTTGTGTTTTCATGATATTGCGGTATGACACTAAACAAGCCGATGTAGTTAGAAGAACTAACTACATCGGCTTGTTTAGTGTCAATACCGCAGAAAGAGTAGAACATCATTTTGCATGATCTCGTCTCCATTGTTCTCCGCATGGAACATATAACTCATAAGGTGTATTGTTTCTGTCATATCCAGATCTAGGCTCATGGTTTGGATAAATTTCCATAACTTGGATGCTAAATACTAGATATGGATTTCTTCGGATAACACTAACAGCTTTATCTTTCTCGAACGCGTAAGAAGTTGAGAGCAAAACATGCCACAATTTGTGTACATTGTCAGATGAAATACATTTCAGCAACTCTTTGTTTAAGACAGCTATATATTCACATGGAACTTGCATGAGAACACCTCTCAGTTCTACCAATGCAATGTTAGTAAATATGTCATTGGAAATATCTTGTGTATCATCGATATTACGAATATCATTCTCCTAGTCTAATTTCTGACATTGCGCATCAAGAGACTTTTTGTTATATCGACTGTGTTTTTTATGATCCTTGAACCAACCTTTCAACAGATCATATGGTTGACAATGGACAACGACACTGATCCTTTGTACTTGGAAAACCAATGGTTCCATTGACTCACAAACTTGCGTGATATAGTCTAACGTGACCTTTTCTGCTTTTGAGTCTGTACAAAAGTTAGAACTGAATGCAAGATCGACTACTGGATTGGATCTATCACTGAATGCACTTCTGTGCAGTCTGATATTACGATTATAAACATGCTTTGTTCGAGGATGATACTTTGACACATACGCACTACCCCACTCAGCCTTGGGTACACCATGCGGCTTTGGACGTCAGACGCTATCGAGACGAGAGTTTCTTGAGAAGGGCGGAACCTTCTAGCTGTGATACGATCGTGAAGAGGAAGACGAAAAATCACATACGAAATACGGACCGCAAGAAAATACACCAACACGAATTCGATCCGGTCAAGATAAAACACATAGCGTGCGAGTAGGTCTTCAACTCCAGATCATGCAGATTGAAAAGCTCACAATCAAGGACTCAGAATATCAGAAACTGCTTTTGTGAAGCACCAGCGCGTTCATCTAGAAGCTTCCCGTTTTCTTTTCAGAAAAGTGTGCGTACAAAGTGTCAGTCTCCTCTCTACTCGATTTTGTCTTCTAAGCTCAATCTCTCGATGTCAAAACTCTGATCAGTCAAAAAATCTCTTCAGACGTAACCTCTGTAAAATCTTCTCCTAGCTCTTCGATTCCCTCTACTCGATAGTCTCCGCACGGTAAACTCTACACTGCTCGATGATCGACAAACTGCGATAATGTCTTGAGAATTCTCTCTCTCCGGAGTACACCCCTCTGGGTTTTCCTGCATCCTACGTAACCTCCAGTGTCACCTGACAGGGGTAAAAGACGCCCTAAACAGATGACAGCAGAAAAATAAATCACTGATAATAAATCTACACGTAAGAAGACTATTTCACTAAGCTTTGCAGGTTCATCTGTACGGACGG
Source organism: Asterella californica (assembly GCA_036924285.1). Classification (NCBI taxonomy): domain Eukaryota; kingdom Viridiplantae; phylum Streptophyta; class Marchantiopsida; order Marchantiales; family Aytoniaceae; genus Asterella; species Asterella californica. The sequence continues at coordinate 6,298,484 of JAYKYS010000013.1, forward strand.
CCACCGATTTGGTCGTACAGTCAGCATTTGACACCTCCATCCGAAGTAACTCCACCACGGCTACCTCTGACCACCGGAATCACCTCGTTCTGACACGTGGAGTCCGAGTTATCATCATTGTCGTTTTCTGACCCCCTTAAACTTCAAAATGCCGTAAGTATTGCCTCAGGTATGAGTTTCACTTGATTTTTCGACTCAAGTGAATAATATGTCGAGCTTTACATTTTTCTACAAATCAGGACTTAGAAGGCCGCAACCGAATCCGTACTAGTGACCCTGACAATCGAAGACGAGAGGTCCATTTCGAAATCCGGTGGTAATCTCCCTCTAGCATCGACAATGCCGTAAGTATTGCCTCATGTATCAATTTCACTTGATTTTTTGACTCAAGTGAGTAATATGTGGAGCTCTACATTTTTCTACAAACCAGGACTTAGAGTGCCGCAACCGAATCCGTACTAGTGACCCTCACAACCGAAGACGAGAGGTCCATTTCGAAATCCGGTGGTAATCTCCCTCTAGCATCCACAATGCCGTAAGTATTGCCTCATGTATCAATTTCACTTGATTTTTTGACTCAAGTGAGTAATATGTCGAGCTCTACATTTTTCTACAAACCAGGACTTAGAGGGCCGCAACCGAATCCGTACTAGTGACCTTGACAACCGAAGACGAGAGGTCCATTTCAAAATCCGGTGGTAATCTCCCTCTAGCATCCACACTAGGTGACTGCACTAGTGTAGGGATAGACGGAGGCGTCCCGCATTCATGGTATGTTTAAGGGACATCTAGTGTCCCGCCCCTAGGCAACTTGGTGCCTCTCATATTCCCCGAAGGGACCAGCCTACTCCAAGCCGGTTGTGAGTCTGAAGGGATTTGATCCGGAGACCTCCTCCCTACAAGTTTCTCAGCTACACCACGAAAGCTGATCTGACAACTGGTTTTAGAGACCAGTTTCTAAGCTGATATGCTAGAAAGCTGCGGTATTTCATCTTTTCTTTGCTAACACTAAATGTCATAACTTTCACTAGACATGCTCTTTTTGTGCATTTCAAAATGCAAACAAATACTACACTCTACAGTCTACATGAGAAAAATCTAAAACATGTTTTTCGAACTCACTCAGATTTATGGTAATTTCTCAGTATCAGAAATCTTGTAGAAGAACCCCAAGTAACTTTTCACCTACAACTCTGTTTGCAACTTTTGAACATACCACGGTGATCAGCGCGACAAGACTTACGCCATGGTGTTTTCAGATTTTTGAATGCTCACTTCCTCCAAATTGACTTCTCTAAGGTCTTCACTTCACTTAGAGAGACTAACGTCTAACTGAGAGGTGAATTATTCACTATGTGAAATGATTCACATCACGACAACGCGCTTATATAACAACTCAGTCAATGGACAACTTTCTAAGGTCATGGCAACAATTATTGGATCTGACACACATTGGTCTAACGACTCTTCAACCAAGTGACGAGGTTGTACTACATCTCTCGATCTGGACTCACCCATCGGAGACTGAAATATGTCACGGTTAACCACTCTGGATGGAGATGACACTCGATGCAAAGTCCCTCTAGGAAGATAACGAGAAGCAGTACCTAGAGGCAAAGAACAAGAAGTAGAAGGAGATGCCTCTCGTAAAGAAACACGAGAAGATAGTTGAGAAGAGGATGTGAGAGTTTTCCGAATAGGTTGGTATTTCTCTCTGTGAACTTGAAGTTCTTCTCGAGCATCTGCTGAAAAGGATATGTTGATCGAGTTTTTCAACACTCTACTCTCAAGAATCGTGGCACGTCCGTATGTACACTTCAAAATATTTTGAAAGTCAATTCTCCGCAACTCTGCAAGTACAATCCCAGTGATTTCTTGGACTTCCATCTCTTTCATTTCTTCTGAAGTGAAATCAGCATGAATATGTAACAGTGATGCTACATCCTCACAAATCCACTCAGCGGAATTGTTGAAACTCATCGTGCATATACAATCAAAGATCTTATCCACCACTACACTCAAGGAATGTAAAGTCGGAAGAATAAGATGAAAAGACACTACTTCTTCTAGATATAGTTGAAAAAGCTGAGGGGAAAGAGATGTGATTGGAAGGAGAGAAGACGGTTTCAAAGTTAACTGAAAAAAGATAGTACCGGAAGACATCAGAAATGGGAGGACAGAAAGGTATCTCAAAATTAACCGCGAAAACACTCAAAATTAACCGCGAAAACTCTTAGCACTGGAAGGACAGTATCAGACAAAATGAGAAGTGTTGAGGATGAAAGAGAGATTTCAAAGTTAACCGCGAAACTCGTAGCGCTGCAAAGATAGTACTGGGCGAAATGAGAAATGTGAAAGTCAGACAGGGATTTCAAAATCAACCGCGAAAACTCTCCGCGCTGCAAAGACAATAACAGCCAAAATGAAAGATGTAAGAAGAACAGAGGGAGATTTCAAAGTGAGCACTGCAAAGACAACACTGGGCAGAATGAGAAATTAACAGGACAAGGATCTTTCAAAAGGCAGTTGAATTCGACCTCTTCGTAGCTAGATCGTTCAGGAGTAAAGGTGGACTAGAATTATTTGTTTCTGTACGTTGACGACGCATTGAAGATGTCGATGAATGATGCGTACTTATTGCGAATGCAGTTGAATTCAACCTCTTTCTAGATCGTTCAGGAATATAGATTGTTCAGGAGTAAAGGTGGACTAAAATTACTTGTTTTTGTACATTGGTGGCATATTGAAGATGTTGATGAATGATGCATACTGACTGCGAAATCAGGAACCGTAGGTGAACGATGAAGGACAATTACTGCAGAAAATATCTATAAGGTGGACGTCAACTCTCATTTGTAACAGCCAACAGAAGAGAAGCGATGGACCCTTTCTCTCGTACTATGACCGCGACTTTCTGTTGTACTGTGACCGCACCTAGAAACTTGAAGGAACATCGGGACTAAGCTCTGCTATTAGAAGCGAAGTTGTGAGAAGTGGCGAAGTTGTGAGAATTATTCTAGAGTGGCGAAGTTGGCGAAGTTGTGAGAATTATGGCGAAGAATTTGTGAGAATTGTGGCGAAGTTGTGAGAATTATTCTAGAGTTATACTGCTATTTTATCTGAGATTATATTTTAAATTTAAATTTTGGAAATAAAATAATTACTCAGCTGCCTTGTTTCTGTTAAGTGCACAATCTTGCACCTTAAAATATAGCACCAGAGTTTTCTCATTCCAAATGCGTACTGTAACGACCTATGTTACACATAGGAAGTTTGTCTATTAGTAAGGTGTTTAGTTATAACTAAGTGTTGAGAATGTTTATTGGCTGCCAAAGTACTTTAAGGATGTATCAAGTTAGTCATGACTAGCTAAAAGTTAGTTATGGTTAAACTTAGTTGTACTTTTGGTAGAATTCAGATATTTGCTAAAGAGTGAGCACTACTATCTTGTCATCTTGTCCAAAAGATAGAAAGGGGGTGGAAAGTATCCCTTATCTCCTTTTTGAGTTGATATTAGTGGTTGGATTAAAGTTGTGGACTTTGTGGGCATTAAAAACAAGAAGAGATTCCACATGTTTCCTTTTTAGTGGGTCCTAGTGTAGAGGGGGGGTGGAAATTCGAGATTCCTTGAGAATATTCTAGAATCCTTCTAGAAGTTGTTGACTTTGAAGGAATAAGCCCATGTGAAAAGGTAAAAAGCCCATGTGATCAATGCTTTTACCTTGAGTTATATCTTAGTAAAACTCGGTAAAAGTAGTTACGGCTGAGTTACCGGAGGTACCAAAGTAAAAACCTAGAATGTATAAAGAGAGGAGTAGAAAAGAGCTCCTCATCCTTATTTTCACATTGTCGTAATGACAACTTGAGTAATATAGAGAGTGTGGGATATTTTTAGCATGTGAGAACTTGAGAGACGTCGTTAAAATGGAGAATTTTAGTTGATGTGTTTAAGGACATTTTTAGTTGATAAGTTTGTGGGTGTATGAATGAGTGAACTCATCATTTTCCCTTCAAGTTCATGGTGTGCTTCCATCAAAGCCATCAGAGGTGACCCCTGAGTAAGAGACAGGCCCGACATGTTGCAGATTCGTGGATGACGATCGTGGAGGTTGAGAGATGGGGGGGTAGTTGATCGATAGGACCGCGGAGGGTTTACATTTTTGGTTCTGTTGCCGGGACCTCACTTGAAGGGATCGTTGAACGATGTTTAGAGTTCAGTTCTATATTCGACAAAAGGAGATTATGAGAGAGCACATGGAGAGAAAGTTAGGAGGAGAGAGAGCTAACGCGATGTTAGCAACGTTAGAACCTTTCGTGTATCCCGTAGTGATATATGACGCGTTCGAAGTCATTCTTTACATCTTGTTCACTTAAAAAGGGTTTCAGGAGAGTTGAAAGAGGGTGCAACAAGAGTTGTAGAGAAAGGAGGAGAGAAAAGTTATTAGAGGAGATAAATTTGTGAGTTTAGAAATTCTGCTCTCTGGAAAATTTGTACAGTCGCTGTCAACTTTTCTGTGAATTTTATTTTCCTGTGAAACTTTCCAGTGTTTTAGATTGGCTGATAACCTATCTAAGACAAAAGAAATCATAGGAGAAGGTGGTCTAGAGAGGGAGCAATGAATTTTCAAAGTTGAGGGGGTCTATTCGTGAGAATTGAGGAATTCTGTTATCTGGAAAACATTTACAGTCATTGTCAGATTTTCTGTGAATTTTATTTTCCTGAGAAACTTTCCAGTGTTTTAGAGTGGCTGATAAGCTATCCAGGACAAAAGAAATCATGAGAAGATGAGGTCTGAAGAGGGAGAAAGAATTTTTCAAAGTGGAAGGGGTTGACAACCATGAGGGAAGTGAAAATATACAAATTTCAGTTCTCTGAAAATTTGTACAGTCATCACCATCTCTTCTGATTAGGGAAGTTTTTGTTGAAACTTCATGATTTAGTAGCTTGGAGGTTGAGCTACTAGAGACCACAAAAATCTTAGAGAGATCTCTTACCAACTAAGAGATATACGTTTTGGCATACAAGGAGGTCTTGAAGATACTTCATGGGGAATCCAGTTCGAATGACGAGGTGGAAGAAGAGACGTTTAGGAGTTCGAACTGAGACGGAGAAACCCAAGTTAAGTATAGATGAGTTAAGAACCCGCATCTATAGCACTTGGGGTGCCCTCTTTACCCTATACGAAGAAGCTTCCGCGACCATTGACACAGATTTGAAGAAAGCCGAGTTTAAAGCATCATTCACTGTGGAGGTCACGAAATGCTCCTGGTGAAGTAGAGTTGGATCCTTACAAGAGTGAGTTCAAGATGTCTGTTGTGATTAGTACAAACGATGGTGAGGAGGATCATATCTTCGATAGTTAATTTTAGATTAGATTTTATTTCGTGTATAGCATATATAATACACGATTTCTAATATAAAGCTCGGAAGAGTTGAGAAAGTGAGGTAGAATTATTTTCCTCTATGATATTTTGTCCACTTAATGGTTGAGAAGGTGCAACATGAGTGGAAATTCAAAAGATTGGAAAGTTAGACTTAGAAACCTTCCTCAAGGTTTAGATGTCATAGTAAGTGTCGGAGAAAGTTCGAGAGAGATAATCGTCGAGTTTGAAAACCCTAGTACTAAACCTCAAGTAGAATCTCCGAGGAGAAGAGTAGAAACCGACTTGTGGTGTTATTTCTGTAGAGGGTTGGGACACAAAGTAGTGAATTGTCCAACTAGAATCAGAACCGAGAGAGCTAAAAGGAAGCGGGAGTTAACCGATTTAAGTCTTCGAGTGAGTCCATCATCACCAGCGTCAATTCATCTTCTAGGCGAAGATCTTTGTCCAAATTGTGGAGTGGGTGATCTATCCAGAGGACACAAGTGCGTCGATGTGGCCGCCCTACTTATGTCAGTAGTCGAGAAGTTGGACGAGACTCAAAGAGCTGAGACGGAGAAGTTGTCGACTTCAAAAGAGGACTCAACTGAGTTGTGATGGAGATCGTCATTCGGATGGTGGAGAAGGCGGTGATGCGACTCATGCTCATGATTACCTTGGGAGAAGAGATGACAGAAGAGGTGTTGTTACAACCATTTCCTTTCATTTTACCTATGATAGATTATTCGCGAATGGAATTGGTGATGTTCGTACTCTTTTAGCGAGTAGTTATTGCACAAAAATTAGAAGGGTAGAAAGAATAGTTACAAGATGAGGAAGTTACCAGTGTTTCATGGGAAGGACAATGAAGATGTAGAACCATTTGTACGAGACTTCAAAAGGGGTTGCATCGGAAACAACGTGAGAAGGAAGGAAGAATGGGTGTTGTTACTGCCAGAGTTTTTAGAAGATTTTGCTCTTACGTGGTATGACGACCGAGTGAAGAGCAAGACACCTGGTGCAGTTGAGGACACATGGGAGACGTTGAGTAATGCACTCATCGAAGAATTTCTTCCAGAAGAGAGTTATGAGAAGCTCATGGTGGAGCTTACTCATTTGAAGCAACGGGACGACGAGAAAGTTCGGCAATATGCCGAAAGGGTGGATAAGTTGGAGCAACGGTTTTGGACGGTCCTACGAAAGAGTGGAGACAATGTGGAGCTAACGATGGCGGGGATTGGAGCAGTGTTGACCAAGAACTTGGTGGGAGGGTTGAGGCCTTCAATTCGAACCCAAGTGTGGTACGAGAAGCCAACAACCAAAGCGGAGGCCATCAAGATTGCGACAAACATGAAAGAGAGTTTGGATGAAGGAGATATCATCCAACCTCATCATGCTGCTCTGGTGTCGACTCCGACTCCTGATGTAGCCACAATGATCGCACCTGCATCATCACAATTGGTGATTGCTTCAACGTCAGCTCCTACTCCAACGGTGGTGCCAAGACCATTTGTCCCAACAACGATGTCTACTGCCACCTCTGATTTTCATGCCGAGCTAAAGAGCATCACTGATACTCTTGCGGATCTCAAGATAAACGTGGTGCAGTTACGAGAATGGAGGAACAAAGGTGGAGGAGGAGGTCAAAGAGATTACGACAACAATCCCAACCGAGGAAATCAAGGTAACTTTGGAGGCAACCAAGGTAACTTTGGAGGAATCACTTGTTGGACGTGTGGAGGTTCTCATTTCCAGCGAAATTGTCCTAACAACGGAGCAAGAGGTGCCGAAGCCGTCAGAATGAATGTGGGTGGAGGAAATCCATCACAAGGACGAGACAAGGGGGTGGCTACTATCGATGTCGTACGAGATCCCATCTACGAGAAAGGAGAGAGTTCAAACTCTTCTCATGCACCGGTGGAGCTTTTAGCTCAAGAAAGGAAAAGAACTCGATTTTTTGATGAACCGGTTTTCATGGAGGAGTCAGCAAGTAGAAGTACTCGTTCGAGTACTGTTTCGAGTACACCAAGGGAGCCAAGAAGGAAGCTAGGGATGGCGGATTTCACCATTTCATCTTCCCAAGCGGGATATGATGTGGTTGAAGATGTGGGTGCTCACAAAGCCAACATCACTGTTGGACAACTGATCGCACTTAATCCCAGCTTACGAAGAGAACTCAGAGGAGGACTGAGTTCTAAGAGAAGCAAGAAGAAGAAACCCAAGAGCAAGACATCAAAGTCTGTGGGAGTTGGTGTGGTGGATGTGCATGCTTCAGAGGTATGCACTAGGGCTTCAAAGATTGAAGTCCGGTTGAATGGTCACTACGTCTCTGACGTATTGGTGGATGGAGGATCGGCTGTCAACGCCATATCGGAGAGGTTGATGAAGAAGTTGGGGATGGAACCAACTCGCCCGGCTAGCATTGTCGTGGGGATGGCTAACAAGCAACGGGTAAGACCTCTTGGCGTGTTAGAGAAGGTGGTCGTGTCTGTGATGGGAGTTCAAACATTGATGTCCTTTCAAGTGTTAAAGGACTCTAGTTATGATTTGCTCCTAGGTAGGCCTTGGTTGAGAGCTGTGCGCACCACGGATAGGTGGCACAAGGGATACTTACGGATTGGGCCTAGAGATCATAGAGTGATAGTTCCTCTCTCGGGTGTTGGAGTTGTGACTTCTGACTCTGATAGACCCACTAGTGACTACTGGGAATCTGATACGGAAGATGATCAGAGTGTCTCGGAAGTAGATATCGGAGATTCTTACGATCAAGAATCCTCCTCTGAGGACGAAAGATTTGATCGAGATGAATCATTACATCAGCTTAGTGCTTTGACTTGTTGCCTCGACCAGCAGTGGAGAAAGATCCTGACAAAGAAGAGTTGAGTGAGGCAGAGATTGTGAGAAGACTCTCTATCCTGAAGTTTGGTATCAATGTCACTCAAGAAGAGAAAAGTATATTCCTAGATATATTTCGAAAATATATCCATGTGTTTGCTTTCAGCTACAAGGATTTGAAGGAGGTGACTCTCGAGACTCATCGAATCGAATTGGAGGAGCACGCAAGACCAGTTCGACAGAAGCAGAGAAGGATCAATCCCACAACGGCAATGATGGTCAAGGAGGAGATAGACAAGTTGAAGGAGGCGAGTTTCATCTATGAGGTGGAGAACTCAGAATGGGTTTCACCCATTGTGATTGTCAAGAAGAAGAATAGTAAGCTGCGAGTGTGCATAGACTATAAGAAGCTGAATGCAGTTACCAAGAAGGATTATTATCCTCTACCATTTATAGATGAGATTTTGGAGGAAGTTGCTGGTCATGAGTGGTACAGCTTTGGTGATGGTTATAGTGGGTATAACCAGATCAAGATAGCACAGGAGTACCAACAGTTGACTACTTTCACTACTCCTTGGGGAACATTTGCATTTCGGGTGATGCCATTCGGACTGTGTAATGCTCCGGCCACGTTTCAAAGGTTCATGAACAAGGTGTTTGAACCATTCTTAGGGAAGTTTGTTCGGGATTTCATTGACGATTTTTGTGTGTACGGACGAAAGGAGGACCACTTTGATCATGTGATCAAAGTTTTGCAGCGGTTGGAGCAAGCCAACGCTTCTCTAAATCCAGAGAAGTGCATCTTTGGCTGCGAAGAAGGTCTGCTGTTAGGGCACATCATTTCCGAGAATGGGATTGCGGTAGATCCTGAGAAGGTGAAGAAGATTGTGGATCTTTCATTTCCGATCAACTTGACAAAGTTGAGGCAGTTTCTTGGCATGGTTGGATATTATCGTAGGTTTGTCTTTTCCTTCTCAAACAAAGCAATAGCTTTGACTATGTACATGAAGAAGAGAATTGATTTTGACTTGATAGTGCATGATCAGAAGGCAAAGGAAGCATTTGAGGAGCTGAAAAAGGCATTGGTGACAGCTCCTATACTTGCTAAACTTGAGTGGAGTAAAGCATTTATTCTGTATACGGATGCCTCCAATGTAGCTATCGGGTGTACATTAAGTCAGTTAGATGAAGATGGGCATGATCATCCTATAGCTTATGCTAGTAAGCAGATGGTGCCAGCGGAGAAGAATTACTCCGTGATTGAACGAGAAGGATTAGCGGTGATCTTTGGATTGAAGAAATTCCGACACTACTTGCTAGGAGAGAAATTTTCCATAGTCACAGATCACAAGGCTTTAAAGTATATCTTTAATAAGCCTAATGCCGAAGGTCGTATTGCTCGTTGGAAGATCCTTCTAACAGAATACGATTATGTGATCGAAGATAGACCAGGGAAGAAGCATGCGAATGCTGATCTTTTGTCAAGGGCTTATGATGATGAGGGAGAAGAACCGTTTGATGATTCATTTCCAGACGAGCATCTGATGACCATCACAAGCATCGAGGAGATACCAGACGAGTACAAGGAAATCTGGAGTTTCCTTGTAGATGGCTCTTTTCCAGAAGGTATGCATACCCGAGAACGTAACGCGTTGATCAAGAGATGCAAACCTTACACCATGGTGGAGGGAATTCTGTTTCATCAAGGAGCAGATGGGTTACTAAGGAGAGCAGTTGGTCAGAAGGAGGCATTCAAGCTAATGCATGAGTTTCACGACGGAACTGTTTGCGGAGGTCACTTTGCTGGTAAGATAACAGCCTTCAAGATTTTGGATGCGGGTTATCACTGGAGAGGGATTTTCAAAGAGTGTTTAGACTATTGCAAAACTTGTGACGTATGTCAAGCATTTGCTCTAGAGTCTACTAGAACACCTCCGTTAAGATCAATTCCAGTATTAGGGCCGTTTGAGAAATGAAGTATTGACTTTGTAGGTCCTCTTAATAAGACACCTCGAGGCAATAGATACATTGTACTTGGGATAAGAGGTTACATGCCATCTTATGAGAGTATCGAACGACAACAAAGACTTCTACTGGATACTCCCCATTTCAACTGGTTTATGGAGTGGAGTCCAAGTTGCCGATCCAATTCGAATTGGATACTTTTCAAACTATTCAACGAAAGTTGAAGAGGTCGAGAGGAGAAGACGTGGTCAGATCAAGAAGGGAGCAACTCATGGAGTTGGAAGAGACCCGAGCGGTAGCAATGATCCGGATGGAACGAGCTCAGGCGTATCAAAAGAAGAGTTACGACAAACGGTTGGGCAAGAGGGAGGTAAAACCTTTTCAAGTCGGAGATTGGGTTATGTTGTATGATGCTATCAGATTCAAGAGGGCTAGGAAGAAGTTTCTTCCAAGATATTTTGGTCCTTTTGTTGTAGATAAGGTGTGGAACAACTTCACATATGACCTTCAGGAGCTGGGAGGAAGGAGATTTGATCGAGTAAATCATGACAAGTTGAAGTTGTTTCATCGACGAAAGTTCTCTCTTCACTCCGAGGACGGAGCGAAAATTTAGTCCGGGGGTAAAATGTAACGACCTATGTTACACATAGGAAGTTTGTCTATTAGTAAGGTGTTTAGTTATAACTAAGTGTTGAGAATGTTTATTGGCTGTCAAAGTACTTTAAGGATGTATCAAGTTAGTCATGACTAGCTAAAAGTTAGTTATGGTTAAACTTAGCTGTACTTTTGGCAGAATTCAGATATTTGCTAAAGAGTGAGCACTACTATCTTGTCATCTTGTCCAAAAGATAGAAAGGGGGTGGAAAGTATCCCTTATCTCCTTTTTGAGTTGATATTAGTGGTTGGATTAAAGTTGTGGACTTTGTGGGCATTAAAAACAAGAAGAGATTCCACATGTTTCCTTTTAAGTGGGTCCTAGTGTAGAGAGGGGGTGGAAATTCGAGATTCCTTGAGAATATTCCAGAATTCTTCTAGAAGTTGTTGACTTTGAAGGAATAAGCCCATGTGAAAAGGTAAAAAGCCCATGTGATCAATGCTTTTACCTTGAGTTATATCTTAGTAAAACTCGGTAAAAGTAGTTACGGCTGAGTTACCGGAGGTACCAAAGTAAAAACCTAGAATGTATAAATAGAGGAGTAGAAAAGAGCTCCTCATCCTTATTTTCACATTGTCGTAATGACAACTTGAGTAATATAGAGAGTGTGGGATATTTTTAGCATGTGAGAACTTGAGAGACGTCGTTAAAATGGAGAATTTTAGTTGATGTGTTTAAGGAGATTTTTAGTTGATAAGTTTGTGGGTGTATGAATGAGTGAACTCAGCATTTTCCCTTCAAGTTCATGGTGTGCTTCCATCAAAGCCATCAAAGGTGACCCCTGAGTGAGAGACAGGCCCGACATGTTGCAGATTCGTGGATGACGATCGTGGAGGTTGAGAGATGGGGGGGTAGTTGATCGATAGGACCGCGGAGGGTTTACACTACGTACAATTTCATAAAATTAGCACCTTTCTCACAGATGGACATTTTTTCAATCAATTGAATTAGCACCTATAGTATTAGCATTTTCTCGACAGATAGGCATTTTCAATCGTTCAAAAGAGCACCTATAGTATCCAAGTGCGATTTTGGAATTGCCCTCAGGATCACTTATAGTATAATTAGCACCTTTTGACAGATAGACACTTTCAATAGTTCAAAGAGCACCTATAGTATCCAAGTATGATTTTGGAATTATCCTTAGGATCACCTGTAGCATTATCACCTTTTGACGTACAGATAGGCACTTTCAATCATTCGAAAGAGCACCTATAGTATCCAAGTACGATTTTGCGTCCTGAAGCTGAAGTGCTTTCCAAGTTCAAGCTCGTGCTTGGTTTTCATTAATTGTAACATGCATATATATGCAGGATTCATAAAATCTTACTTGGTAAGGAAATTGCACGGGGACGAGATTCACTTTTCTCAAACAACATTTGCAATGTGTAATACATATGAGCACCACGACTGATAATGAGAGTCCTTTATGGATGGCTTTGCTCGAGTTTGAGATTCACTTGAACAGGACTTTTAAATTGCCAAGAATTTTCATTCCGAGCAGATAGACACGACCAGGTTGTTGTACAGACAGTATCATTTTACTGAGATTTGAAACTTACATGCTGTTTGCACAGTCGGATGACATCATTCACAGGTAATGGTGGATTGACAATAACTATCTTATGATCTAAAGCCCACAGAACTAATCGATCAAGTAACATCTCGTTAGAATCTGCAGAATGACCAACAAAAGGTTGTCTCCTCATTCGTTTCTTATCGATGCTAGATATTAATTTATTAGCTTGATTGTTTTCTTGAGCCATGAACGTTTTCAGATTGTTGTAAACATCCTGTTTACAACTCAACCTCGTTGCAAACATCGCAATGGTCAACTTGCTTTCTCGGTCGAATAATTTGAAGATCAGATCTGGATCTGCAACTATCTGTTTAGAGAAAACAAAACATGTTAAGAACTAGATTCAAGCTAGATTGAAACAAGAACTAAAAAAGAAGAATCAATATTACCTTCACTTGAATAAAAAGATGCTTCTTGATACTCAAGGAACTCAAGGAAACATATCCAGTCTCAAGCTGCACTGCCCAAATTCATAACGTAGTCTGTAAGGCGGATCTAGAGATTGATATGCATGAGGTTTAGAAAATGTTTACCTCTTGGGTCGTTTGAAAAGGAGGAAGGTTTGGATCAACCGCTTGTAATACAGGTCGGCTAGGTCTCGAAACAATAGAGATCTGACAATTCTCCAGAAACGTTGACCGCGATCGTATCACAGTTGGCTGACAATTCTCCAGTAACGTTGGTTGTGATCGTATCACAGTTGGCGATGATTGTGCATCCAATGTTATAATTCTGCAATGCAATCCTGATTAATATTGAATCTCAAATGCAATTTTGCACAAAACTATCGACTATATCTAATACAGGGATGTTTGCTTTTACAAAATTGAAAGCTAACTTGTACATCCCTAGAAGGTGCTCCACTGAGTCAGCTATCGTTGAACTTTGACTTGTTTTGATTCATTCCTGGATCCAACTGTAACTTCCGCACTGGTTGTGGAATGTGACGTGTTTTTCTCTTAAACAAGAGTGTAGACGATGCAGTCCTACTCGGCACTTGGACATTAACAAAAAGCTCTTTCTTGTTATAGATATCCATGATTGGTCTTTTGTCTTGAGCTATCTTGCTGGTAGTATCAGTGTCAGCTGACTCAAGAGGAGTTTCACTGTCTGGAGAAGACCGTGGCGAAGAAGACAACAAGGGTGAGTGTATGCTACATCTACTTTCTGGAGCAGCTCTTTACAGTTTTCGTGCCCATACACAAAGAGAGAATGAAACACAGAGCTCGAATTTCCTTCATGGTCACCAGCCTTCGGTGACAGAAGCTCTATATCCCCTGATGAACTTGACCTTAATAAATTTTCGTCTACAGTTTTGCTCACCACAAGCAACTGTAAATGAGAAGAAGAAACTATAGAGGAGGGAGGGAGAGGATTTGTAGCGTGCAAGGATGAATCACGGAAAGTGACTATAGACTCCTGTATTGATGAACCCAAGGGGATGGAAGATCTGCATGCACGAATAAGTATTTTATCCTCGGCATTTGGTCCTAAACTAACCATTGTATCACTAGAGCTCCGTGGCATTGCAGTAATAACAGTACAAGGATCTCGTACTTCAACAATCGGAAGAGCAACGTGATCTGGCGGAATAGTTGATGCAGCAGGTACCTTATTATTTTGAAACAAATGTCAGTACTTGTATCAGGTCTTGATGACAACCACTCATGATCAAATGAACTTTTCATATTGCATGGATTAGACTATGGAGACCTACCATCTGTGTTCGTGGAACCTTGCAATCAGCTGCAGTCATGGAGAATTCTTCTGCATCATTAGAGTTATCAACTCCGATTGAACGTAGATCTTTGTTGGAGTTGGAGTTATCAATGTTTCCGATATCAGCATCCGAATCGGAGTCTTCATCCTTGGATGGCCATGCTATAGTCGTCCTAACCAACTGTAATAGATCTGTTAAGTAAATTGCTGGAAACTGTATAATATCACCTTATACAATAATTCAATATCAGTACCACATAGAAGCAGAAGCAAAAATTAGTGCAAACCATCGCAACATGTAAAGTACTAACATTAACTTCAAAGACACGGTACGTATCATGAAAACACAAACAATATCATGAAAATTGTTTGTGTTTTCATGATATTACGGTATGACACTAAACAAGCCGATGTAGTTAGAAGAACTAACTACATCGGCTTGTTTAGTGTCATACCGCAGAAAGAGTAGAACATCATTTTGCATGATCTCGTCTCCATTGTTCTCCGCATGGAACATATAACTCACAAGGTGTATTGTTTCTGTCATATCCAGATCTAGGCTCATGGTTTGGATAAATTTCCATAACTTGGATGCTAAATACTAGATATGGAGTTCTTCGGATAACACTAACAGCTTTACCTTTCCCGAACGCGTAAGAAGTTGAGAGCAAAACATGCCACAATTTGTGTACATTGTCAGATGAAATACATTTCATCAACTCTTTGTTTAAGACAACTATATATTCACACGGAACTTGCATGTGAACACCTCTCAGTTCTACCAATGCAATGTTAGTAAATATGTCATTGGAAATATCTTGTGTATCATCGATATTACGAATATCATTCTCCGAGTCTAATTTCTGACATTGCGCATCTAGAGACTTTTTGTTATATCGACTGTGTTTTTTATGATCCTTGAACCAACCTTTCAACAGATCATATGGTTGACAATGGACAACGACACTGATCCTTTGTACTTGGAAAACCAATGGTTCCATTGACTCACAAACTTGCGTGATATAGTCTAACGTGACCTTTTCTACTTTTGATCTGTACAAAAGTTAGAACTGAATGCAAGATCGACTACTGGATTGGATCTATCACTGAATGCACTTCTGAGCAGTCTGATATTACGATTATAAACATGCTTTGTTCGAGGATGATACTTTGACACATATGCACTACCCCACTCAGCCTTGGGTACACCATGCGGCTTTGGACCTCAGACGCTATCGAGACGAGAGTTTCCTGAGAAGGGCGGAACCTTCTAGCTGTGATACGATCGTGAAGAGGAAGACGAAAAATCACATATGAAATACGGACCGCAAGAAAATACATCAACACGAATTCGATCCGGTCAAGATAAAACACACAGCGTGCGAGTAGGTCTTCAACTCCAGATCATGCAGATTGAAAAGCTCACGCTCAAGGACTCAGAATATCAGAAAACTGCTTCTGTGAAGCACCAGCGCGTTCATCTAGAAGCTTCCCGTTTTCTTTTTAGAAAAGTGTGCGTACAAAGTGTCAGTCTCCTCTCTACTCGATTTTGTCTACTAAGCTCAATCTCTCGATGTCAAAACTCTGGTCAGTCAGAAAATCTCTTCAGACGTAACCTCTGTAAAATCTTCTCCTAGCTCTTCGATTCCCTCTACTCGATAGTCTCCGCACGGTAAACTCTACACTGCTGGATGATCGACAAACTGCGATAATGTCTTGAGAATTCTCTCTCTCCGGAGTACACCCCTCTGGGTTTTCCTGCATCCTACGTAACCTCCAGTGTCACCTGGCAGGGGTAAAAGACGCCCTAAACAGATGGCAGCAGAAAAATAAATCACTGATAATAAATCTACACGTAAGAAGACTATTTCACTAAGCTTTGCAGGTTATCTGTACGGACGGCCACCGATTTGGTCGTACAGTCAGCATTTGACACCTCCATCCGAAGTAACTCCACCACGGCTACCTCTGACCACCGGAATCACCTCGTTTTGACACGTGGAGTCCGAGTTATCATCATTGTCGTTTTTTGACCCCCTTAAACTTCAAAATGCCGTAAGTATTGCCGCAGGTATGAGTTTCACTTGATTTTTCGACTCAAGTGAATAATATATCGAGCTATACATTTTTCTACAAACCAGGACTTAGAGGGCCGCAACCGAATCCGTACTAGTGACCCTGACAATCGAAGACGAGAGGTCCATTTCGAAATCCGATGGTAATCTCCCTCTAGCATCCACAATGCCGTAAGTATTGCCTCATGTATCAGTTTCACTTGATTTTTTGACTCAAGTGAGTAATATGTCGAGCTCTACATTTTTCTACAAACCAGGACTTAGAGGGCCGCAACCGAATCCGTACTAGTGACCTTGACAACCGAAGGCAAGAGGTCCATTTCGAAATACGGTGGTAATCTCTCTCTAGCATCCACACTAGGTGACTGCACTAGTGTAGGGGTAGACGGAGGCGTCCTGCATTCACGGTACGTTTAAGGGACATCTAGTGTCCCGCCCCTAGGCAACTTGGTGCCCCTCATATTCCCGGAAGGGACCAGCCTACTCCAAGCCGGTTGTGAGTATTTGATTTGATCCGGAGACCTCCTCCCTACAAGTTTCTCAGCTACACCACGGAAGCTGATCTCACAACTGGTTTTAGAGACCAGTTTCTAAGCTGATATGCTAGAAAGCTGCGGTATTTCATCTTTTCTTTGCTAACACTAAATGTCATAACTTTCACTAGACATGCTCTTTTTGTGCATTTCAAAATGCAAACAAATACTACACTCTACAGTCTACATGAGAAAAATCTAAAACATGTTTTTCGAACTCACTCAGATTTATGGTAATTTCTCAGTATCAGAAATCTTGTAGAAGAACCCCAAGTAACTTTTCACCTACAACTCTGTTTGCAACTTTTGAACATACCACGGTGATCAGCGCGACAAGACTTACGCCATGGTGTTTTCAGATTTTTGAATGCTCACTTCCTCCAAATTGACTTCTCTAAGGTCTTCACTTCACTTAGAGAGACTAACATCTAACTGAGAGGTGAATTATTCACTATGTGAAATGATTCACATCACGACAACGCGCTTATATAACAACTCAGTCAATGGACAACTTTCTAAGGTCATGGCAACAATTATTGGATCTGACACACATTGGTCTAACGACTCTTCAACCAAGTGACGAGGTTGTACTACATCAAGAATCGTGGCATGTCCGTATGTACACTTCAAAATATTTTGAAAGTCAATTCTCCGCAGCTCTGCAAGTACAATCCCAGTGATTTCTTGGACTTCCATCTCTTTCATTTCTTCTGAAGTGAAATCAGCATGAATATGTAACAGTGATGCTACATCCTCACAAATCCACTCAGCGGAATTGTTGCTACTCATCGTGCATATACAATCAAAGATCTTATCCACCACTACACTCAAGGAATGTAAAGTCGAAAGAATAAGATGAAAAGACACTACTTCTTCTAGATATAGTTGAAAAACCTGAGAGGAAAGAGATGTGATTGGAAGGAGAGAAGACGGTTTCAAAGTTAACTGAAAAAAGATAGTACCGGAGGACATCAGAAATGGGAGGACAGAAGGGTATCTCAAAATTAACCGCGAAAACACTCAAAATTAACCGCGAAAACTCTTAGCGCTGCAAGGACAGTACTAGACAAAATGAGAAGTGTTGAGGATGAAAGAGAGATTTCAAAGTTAACCGCGAAACTCGTAGCGCTGCAAAGATAGTACTGGGCGAAATGAGAAATGTGAAAGTCAGACAGGGATTTCAAAATCAACCGCGAAAACTCTCCGCGCTGCAAAGACAATAACAGCCAGAATGAAAGATGTGAGAAGAACAGAGGGAGATTTCAAAGTGAGCGCTGCAAAGACAACACTGGGCAGAATGAGAAATTAACAGGACAGAGATCTTTCAAAAGGCAGTTGAATTCGACCTCTTCGTAGCTAGATCGTTCAGGAGTAAAGGTGGACTAGAATTATTTGTTTTTGTACGTTGACGGCGCATTGAAGATGTCGATGAATGATGCGTACTTATTGCGAAAGCAGTTGAATTCAACCTCTTTCTAGATCGTTCAGGAATATAGATCGTTCAGGAGTAAAGGTGGACTAAAATTACTTGTTTTTGTACATTGGTGGCATATTGAAGATGTTGATGAATGATGCGTACTGACTGCGAAATCAGAAACCGTAGGTGAACTATGTGAAGGACAATTACTGCAGAAAATATCTATAAGGTGGACTAAAATTACTTGTTTTTGTACATTGGTGGCATATTGAAGATGTTGATGAATGATGCGTACTGACTGCGAAATCAGGAACCGTAGGTGAACGATGTGAAGGACAATTACTGCAAAAAATATCTATAAGGTGGACGTCAACTCTCATCGTAACAGCCAACAGAAGAGAAGCGATGGACCCTTTCTCTCGTACTATGACCGCGACTTTCTGTTGTACTGTGACCGCACCTAGAAACTTGAAGGAACATCGGGACTAAGCTCTGCTATCAGAAGCTCTAAGGTCTCCTACCGCTGTTATAATATGAAACACCTCTAGAATCTTGTGAACCGTGCCGGCTAAAGTTAGAGCAAGTTCTCTAGTAAATACCTGACCTGTAGCTTAACTGCAAGCTTAACGTCAGATGAAAGACCCCATCAATATAACACGTCAGTTTGTTTCAGACTTGATGAACTCGTGACGATGTTACTTCATAGCGAACGTTAATATTTTCTAGAGAGTAGAAAGAGATGACATACAATACGTGAGCCCATCAATGAACCTCACATAGCAGTTGGAACGGAAAAGATGGAGGGAAGTGAACCTCGGATGCCATATCTAGGTCCATGTAGGTCTTACAAACCTGTGACACAGCAAGAACAGAATTCACAACTGTGAGTCAAACAACAAAGTGAGCAATTAGAATAAAGAATGAGGTAGTGGTCGGTTACTGGATCATAGTAACCATAACTAACAGCAACTTTTCGCTTTTGCACTTGTTCAATAACATACACAAACGATCTGATCCTGTTCGACCGCGAGAGTAGATCCAGATGGTTGGTTCATTCCTCCTCGAGTATGTACATTGCTATACAAATTGCTATACATTGCTATACAAATTACATTGGCTATACAAATTATAATTGCAATTTGATTTTCGACGATCAGTTTTGAGGTTGTCCAAAGTAGCCGACAATAATTTAATTTCCTAAGTGAAACTTGTCAACAGCGTGACAATCACGAGAGGTAACTAGTGAAGACCAACCTCTAAAGAACAGAAGAGGAACTTAGCGAACTTAGTCGTATATACATCCTAGACATGTACACATGAGCGACTTCAAGATCCCTCTCTCTTGCAAACAGAAGGAATATTCTGTGTTCACATGTTACGATCAACTCTCAAGTGGTTGAAGCCGTTCAAATAAAAAAAGTTTAGAAGTAAAGATTATAACATGCTCAAGTGCAACTCTATTCAAGATCTAAGTCAATATTCTCGAAATGAGACTATACTCTAGATCCTTTTGAGACCTTTGGCGATATAAGGCAAGGAAGAGAAACCTTGATTTACGATGAAGGGCGAAGTTGTGAGAATTATTCTAGAGTTATACTGCTATTTTATCTGAGATTATATTTTAAATTTAAATTTTGGAAATAAAATAATTATATTTTCAACTTACTAATGTTACACTTAGTCGCTAATGACTAAAAAAACTATAAGTGAAAGTACAGAACGTCCTTGATTTTATATATAAAAATAATATTTATGATAAATTAATCTTGGTATTTTTTTTTATAATCTTGATCAATATATCTTTTGTATATTTTTATATATATGATTATAATCTTCTTTTAATCTTATATTTTTATTTCTTTTTATCTGATATCTTTTTATTTATAATCTAAATCTTCTAAGAGAAAAAATCAAGTAATGAAATATTACTAAATAACTTTGAATAACTTTATTTTAAGTGAAAAAAATAATTTCCAGAAACTCAAACAACACTAAGAAGAAAAAATAAATATTATTTCTATACTTTTATACTCATATAAAAGGTTTAAGAACAAATGTGAGACAAAGAAAGCTCTTAGTAATACATAGAAATGTAAAGATAATAATAATCAAGATTTCTTAGAACAAAAAATTGTCTTTTCTTTCGACTAGGACTAGTGAAAAAAATAAATCGTAATCGTCGATATAGCTCTAAAAGCTATTTTTTATTCTTGAAAAAACTTTTCCCAATGTACTATTTATTATACATCCGGCCGTATATACATCTTCAGTATTGTTTTCAGATCTATAAGTAGTACAATGAGGTATATCTCCCCTAAAAAAATTTAAATCTCCATCTTCTAAAGGTATCTGAACACCTAAATTTGGTAACAAAAAACTATCATCATTCGTATTATTTGATGGATTTGACTTACGACTATTTTTGAAGAATGTCACTGAATCTGGGCCTCGCCGTTCACGCCAATTATGCAATGGCTCTACAACACGCATTGTTTCCTTCAAGGAAACTCGAGCATCTCCTCTCTTCAATGTATACTTCATATCGTAGATCGCT
Organism: Asterella californica; assembly: GCA_036924285.1. Lineage (NCBI taxonomy): Eukaryota > Viridiplantae > Streptophyta > Marchantiopsida > Marchantiales > Aytoniaceae > Asterella > Asterella californica. The sequence goes on from JAYKYS010000013.1 coordinate 6,319,177, forward strand.
TTGATATACTGTCGCAAGTATATCATAAGGGCGCATCCAAATTTCATTTTTTTTCTTCCTGCAATAATCTGACCTTCAGATGTATAAATAAGTTCTATTTGTTGTCTTGAAACAACGGTGTAAAATGAAGAAGGTACTACGCACCAAAAGGATTTATCTTTCTGAGCTAGTTCTCCTTTGATAATTTCTATTTGCTTCTGATAAATAAGTTCACTAATATCTGAACTCTCGTGATAGTAAAAAAATTCTAAAAATTGTTGATCAGAATAAGAAAAATATTTTTTCTCGATCATTTTGCTATCATATGAAGAAAGATGATAGTCTAAAAACTCTAAAGGGTCTTTACAAAACTTTCTAACTCTTTTCTGTATCTTACTCGGAAGAACATTAATATTCAACCGTGAATCGATACCACAAAGTTTCAGAAAAAAATATATCCAATAGTCTCCAGCTTCTATTGTCTCCGCTAATATATGATAACCTCTCAAAAAACTTTCTCGTGATCTCGTCGGTTTGCCACATAGTAACATTTTGACAACAGTGTAAAAGAAATATATTTCTCCGAGAACTCATATCAAAAAAGTTCTAAAAAGTTTCCTTTCATTGAAAGGAGCACGTTCACCACGTCATAAAAGAAAAGAATATCTTCAAGGTTATCTTTCACCATTTTAAAATATCTGCATATACAAAAAGTTGTAAATATAATATATCAATAAATAAATAAAATAATAATCAACAAATAAACATGAATTCATACAATAAATAATAAAATTTAAATTAATCTAAATAATTCACATTAAATAAAATTTAAATAAAATCATAAATACCTCAAATTTTTATTTGCGTATTTTTTTATTAAATTTCTATTGAAGTATATTTATGTTTATAATCTATAACATCCACGCTGTAGACCAATTAAGGTCATACCTTAGAATGTAAAGATGTATATAAACATATATCAACTTCAAAGATACTTAATAATTAAATAGCTAAGGTACTACTTTGAAGACAAAGTGATGATACTTTTGATTTTTATCTGTTAAATTTTTGTTGAAATATATATATATTTATAATCCATGACATCCACGCTGCAGACCAATCAAGGTCATGCCTTAGAATGTAAAGATGTATATAAACATATATTAACTTCAAAAATATTTAAAAGATAAAAATTATATTAATTTGTTCTATTTTCTAATAATTTCATAAGAATTACAACAAATATAAGATAGAATCATCTAAGCAACTATAAACTATAATGCAAGAAGAAACAAAGAAGGTTGATAAGATTTACCTCGAACAAGTTGCAGTGAATCAGAGACCAAAGACCAATACGATAATACTGATATCACCTTCAGTAGCCTCACATGGAAATAAAATTGTAAATATCTGCATGATAAAAAAAAATTAAATTAATTAAGCATAACCCGAGCCAACGTGGAGACAAGCACAACCCGAGCCAGAGAATCGAACCCTAGACCTGTCGAGTCTATAGAAAAGATACCCAACAGGCTATCACACACTGATGTACAAGTGATGTAACAAAAGCCTTTTGACACCTATGAGCTTAGAGATCCACGGTAATGCGAGTCCTCACTGTCCGCTGATGAAGCTGCCGTAGGTTGCTAGAAGTCACTTCAAACCGACGTATAAGCTTTTCGGACTTGTCGGACTGCAGATGGAGTGTCCAAAGGTATTCAACTGACTCCTCCATCCCGTCTATCTAGGGACTGTACCGAAGCGTAAAGTTAAGAAAGTCGAGACCTGCACACTAATTTTAAACCCATAAAAGCAAAGCTCGCGAGCGACTTCAGCAAATCTCATACAGAAGAGATCTGCTCGTGCTTGTGTTGGGACAGAGACGAGAAGGAAGAACACTAGACTTCACCTTCTTATTCTTCATCTTCTTCGTATTTTTGATGTGTTCTAAGGCTCTACCGGAGACAAGTTTGGAAAATTCATTGCACTTGACTTTTTCAAGCTAACCAACCTCCTTTCTCATTATTTCCAATCTAGCACTTTGCCATCATTTTCTTCAACTTACATCGACAACTCAGGTTGCAAGCAAACGCTGGTCTATGTATGCTCTCACCTGGCTCCAACCCACTCTACGTAAGCTATCATATTAGCATTTGATTGCAATTAGATCTCCTTATTTTGAATTTTGTTGCTGCTGACAGTCTGTGATCCTTCTTGTCTTTCTTTAATCACAGAAATTTGCTTGATTATACCCCCAGTACGTTCCGTGAGCTTTATCATACCTCTCTTAACGTTTGGTTGCTTGATCATACCCCTGAAGGATTATTGACAGTCGAACCAGTCACCTTATCTTTTGGTTCATCATTTTAGTACTTTCAACCTCGACTAAATATCTGTAATTCAAAATATTTGACATTAACGAAGCGTTAGATTATCCATATTCTCATTCCTCTAATATGTAGAGTCTCACATCTGAATAACATTACAAAATGACTGGTTTGTTCTGTCAATAGAAAACTACCTAAACCTGTTAGCTGGTATATCATTAGTACTCATCATGGTTAGCTTTTGGTATGCTCCCTAGCTTGCATCGACAGTCCTGCAGTCTCGGCCCACTTTTCCTCGAGCTCGTCACATTTACAAATTTGGATACAGATCATATGCATGTAGTTATATAAAGGAGCTTGAGTCGGACACTTCTTCAAACTTCCTCGAGCTCAGGCTGGAGGACTTCGAGTAACAGTCAGGAAGCTAGGCAAGTACAGTATAATTATGACGTCTGTGATCGCGCTCGTGCTCAGTTTCATACCTCGATCTTCGTGTAATTACAACCATATTTTTGGTAGAGTTGTTGCTACAGGCTCCTTGTGCTCAAGCGCAAGCTAGCAGCTTGTGTGCCTAGCTTGTCAAATCGTACCAGTATCCATGTGAAGAAATTACGATACGCACGATCGATCCATAGCTAGGAAACTGTATCTTCGGACTTGCACCTTCTGTCTGTCAGTCATTTCGCAGTGATACTTCGGCTGCAGATTCAGATTCTAACGAGACGAAGTTTGCATAGCTAGCTAGGAACGCACACTCAGTTGTTTCTGTTTGTCGCTCGCAAGCTTCTAGAAAATGCCTCCATGAACGTCGAGTACTGTAGAACTCTACAGTCATGGAAGATAACCGATGGTCGGATTAGTCGTTTACTTTGGTTGATCGTTAGATCAGGTTGTTACTTTGCCCGAAAGATTTCGTACTGTTTGTGTGATGATGAGAAAGGGGACTGTCACTTTCGTGCGGCTTGTAGATTTCGTTCTTTGCCTTTACGAAAGAAGGCTTCCTGATCCGCTTCCTCCTTTCGTCCGTATCTATCACTTGAGAAACGCGACAAACAGGGTACCAGTGTAGCGGCACAGCCACACTGAGCTTCCAGTGATTGCTTGCGCTTCTTCCTTCCTTTCTTCTTTTGATTCTTTGATTCTTTTCCTGTTCAGCTGCTCACCATGAACACCAACGATGTGACATCTGACCTGACCTGAGACAACAGGGACTGATTGAGACCGCATCGAGTGAGGATGCTGGACGTGGTGCAAATATCGAAGTGAACTGCTGGACTTTCCTCTGCTGCTGTTATGTATATACCACGTTTAATCGACTTCTCAGTAAATCTTGACTTTAAATTCTTGCCTACTGTACAGTTAGTCCTTGTTCTCCTTCTTCGTCACTCTCCCTTCTTTCCTTGCTTCCGGCTGCAGGTTAACTGTGCTTGCAATTACGCCGCACCGGACCCGGTACTACGTACGCTATAAGATTCCATGACCGTCTTGCTCCTTGCAGGAGTCGCACTGCTATATAAATCGTCGTAAGGTCCGAGGGGTGAATTCAACCGTCACGCAACCCTCGTCTCTCGACTCTCGAGGCTTGATAGAAGAAGAGAGTCCTCCTAAGAGCGGCGGTTACCGTACCAGTTCGATTTAACACTTTTACTTCTGCCAGACCGGATAGTACACGACGGAAGACAAACACTCTCGGATCACATACCAATCACGGTGGAAATCCAGCTAAAGGAAGAGGAGGGGGGAGATAGGATTAAGAAGGCGACATATTTCAAGATGGACACTGCGATGCTAAATGACACGAGAATCAAAGCGAGGGTCGAAACCGTGTGGAGGGATCAGCAAAGAAGGACCGGTGATCCTAGAACTAAGTGGACGGTGGGCTGAGCAAAAGTCAGAAGAATCTTGATTGAAGAAAAAAGGGCAGCGGGGCTGAGAGTCTCATCCAAGACAGGTCTTGAGGCAGAACTGCAGAGGTTGAGGGTGCTCGTAAGGGATGACAGCTCGAAAGAAACAAAAAAAAGATTACAAGAGACGGAAGGAAAAGTAAGACGGCGAGAACATCAAGACGCAGTGCTCTGGAGGAAGAGAAGCCGCATTAGATGGCTGAAGGAGGGGGAGGCTCCCTCCGTTACTTTTTTGCCCAGCTTAAGGCGAAACACAAGCGAGAAGCGATGAAAGGTGTGGCTCTGGAAAATGGGATGATCACTGAAGGCAACGGAGAAATCTTAGAAAGTGTGCACAGGTTCTATTCAGGGCTGTTCAAGGAAGATGCTGAGGTCTCCAGAAACAAGGAGAAGAGAAAGGAAGTGCTGCAACTAACCTCCAAATGGATCACCGAGGAGGAGAATGCCCTCCTGATCGCCCCTCCAACCCAAGAGGAGGTTGAGAGGACAGTTCTGAACTTTCCTAAGGAGAAATCGCCCGGCATAGATGGTGTCACTTACGAGATTCTCCAGGTTTGCTGGCCATTCATTAAGGAAGAGTGCACCACTATGATCAGTGAATTTTGGAGGACTGCTAAGATTGAGGAGAAAACACGGCAGGGTTTTCAAGCTGATACTGAAAGGTGGAGACAGAAACGAACTGGGAAACTGGAGGTCAATTACTCTGCTCACTGCCACTTATAAGATTCTCAGTAAGATAATGGCGGAGAGGCTGAAAGTGGTCATAGGGAACGTAGTAGACGAACAGCAGACTGGCTTCATAAAAGGTCGGGACATCTATGACAATATTCTAAGCTTTAAGCTGGGGCAGGAGATGGCCGAAGCAAAGGGCTGGGAATCTTTGTTCTTGAAGATCGACTTTATGAAGGCCTACGACCGCGTGTCCCAGATCTACCTATGGGAAACTATGGAGTACATGAGGTTCGATTCTCACTTTGTCCAACTGCTAAAAGGCCTGGCGGAAGATGGGAAATCTAAAGTGCACATTATTGGTGGATTTACGGAAGAAATCGACTTAGGTAGGGGAGTGCGACAGGGGTGCCCGGTGGCCCCTTTCCTGTTCGCCATAGCTACCCAGCCCTTGATGAATATGTTAAAGAAGGCCAGAGAACAAGGAAAAAATGAAGAGATGTGGTCTGGAGAGGCGCCCCCCTCCTGCACCAGTTTTTCGCTGACGACACAGGGATAGTAATTGAAGGAACGGAGGAATGTTTCAAGGCCACTAAAGAAGTCCTACACAGATACGAGGAAATATCAGGGGCTGCGCTAAACCTGAGGAAAATGATGGTGATACAGATGGGGATGAAAGAGATTCCTAGAGGAGACAGGCTGCTACCTAGCCAGACCAGGACAGATGATTAAGTACCTCGGTGTCTGGATCGTAAGGGGTCTATCAGAATGTCAAGTTATAGAAGAGATAGTCAGAAGAATTCAAGGCAAACTCCAACATTGGTCCAACAGGTTTCTCTCTTGGCCTAGCCGCGTGGTTCTTCTGATCCATGTCCTTCGCGCTATCCCTGCCTATCAACTTTTATGGGTAGACTGTTCGGCTACCGGCTTCATGAAGCTAGAAGAGGTGTGTAGAATCTTTCTTTGGGGTAGGAACTCGTAAGGGCGTCCCAAGACACCGGTGGTGGCATGGGAGACGATAACGAAACTCAAGAAGGAAGAGGTGTTGGACATAGTCCCGTTCAGGAAAGTGGCCCAGGCTTTAAAGCTTAAATACATTACCAAACTTCTTAACGGTGGAAAGCAGGACTGGGTGAACATAGCGAGGTGGGGCATCCAAGATAGCATGAAGGAACGAAGGTATAAGAGGGTGACAGAAGGGTGGACCTCGGAAGAGTGTTTGTTGATGCTTCCGAGTTTCAGGATGCGGAACCTACCGACCCTCGACAACATGCTAAAGTGTTGGAAGACTGTGGCGGGCAAGCTCGAGTTCGAGGAAGGGAGGATTCAGCTCCCAGGGAATTTGCTATCCAGGCTGGTGGTGGAGATGTGGGCGAAAAAGAAAAGGATAGATGACCGTGAGAAGAGGAAAGTTCTAAGAGAAATTAAAAGGAGTCAACTAACCTCCCTTAAGCTCAAAGACCTATACGACTCGATGAGGGGATGTCTTCTGTTTTTAGACTATTTCATCTTCTAAATCCGCCTTGCTGGACTTAGAATTCGTCCTAGGCCTCTACTGGATTAATTGTAGAAAAATCTCGAGTCACCTGAACAAGAACAATATCATCCAAGCACAAATTCTAGCAAATCAATATACCGGACCGGACTCATTATATTATTTGGCAGGTTTTGAATACATGTGGATCCTTGACATCTAAAAGCAAATCACTACGTATGCTCTCATCATGGCGACGTTCATTTCTCCAGTTTCCTGCAGAAACGAACATCTATATAGACAGAGGTCACTAGGTCAACAATTACTCGGGGCCGTTCAGGATTGATCAGAACATCGCTCCAGCTCGAGCGTCTTGACGTAAGTGCATGAGTTCGACTATTGTACCAGGCTACATTCAAGGCTGCTCGGCCGATAGTTTCATGATAATCTCAGAAGACACCTCAAACGACTTGGTGAGTACCTCAGAATCAGCTTTGACTCCGAACAGAGTTCGCGGGAGGGAAACCAGTCCTGGAAATGTGCTGCTGAAGGAGGCGTAAGCTCTCACTGTCTTCTTGCTCTTGTTGATCTGGAAATGCACGAGGCCACGAGGGAACACGAAGATGTCGTCCTTATGCAAAGTTTGAGTGAACAGATTAGGGACTGGAGCAGTTGCGTCGATAAGACCCACTTCTAGAGTCCCTTCAATGATGAATAGAGTCTCAGTACCACGAGGATGAGTGTGAGGCACATTCACGCTGCCCGGTGGGTATACAAGAAGTGCATTGGAAACACCCAGTCCTGACAGTGCTGGGAAATTGTTCACGTTAACTCCCGTAACGTTAGCGAATGCTCCTTGTCTCACGTCGATGTTTCGTAACCCAGGGAAGGTGAAGTACTTTCCGTCAGCTCTAGCACCGTTGGCAGGCGGTGCAAAATCCCTGATTTCCTCTGGATCAGCTGCATGGGCAGCGAAAACAGCCAAGCACAAGAGTGTGCATACTATGACAGGCGATATCGATGTGAATCCCATGTTGGAACGTATCTCTCTTCACAGAGTCAACTGCAAACTGGAGTAAAATTAACACACCGGCACCGGACAAACATACGCTGGCAGCTGTAGATCTAGACTGCAAGCCTTGATTTGGATACTCGATTAAAACGGATGTTGTGATCGGACTAACATACACTGGCAGCTGCAGATCTAGATTGCAAGCCTTGATTTGGATACTCGATTAAAACGGATGGCAGCTGCAGATCTAGATTACAATCCTTGAATTTGGATACTCGATTAAAACGGAATGTTGTGAGTTATTGGCCGTGTCTGCCTGTTATTTATAGTACAGATAGAGAATCTTTCGAGCGAACATTCGCATGCAAGAATTTTGCTGATGACTGTGATGACGTCATTAGAGTCTTGGGGATGAGACTGGGAGACTTAACGGTAATCTTGTGCCGGCGTATGTCATGATCGTCTTGACTCCAAGACCTGGACAGAGCACTGTAGTACGTATCCAACCCATGCTAAGTCTTCGGTGAGCTCAGGACTTTGTTGAAACACACCATGTACACACGTACTGAGGAAATCTAACTTCTTGTGTACAGCAACTGGATTGAACTGGCTAGTTATTTCTTCAGACAGATCGATCCCTGGAGCTCACTGATGAGCACTAGTTCTTAGTCCCTCTCTCTCCATCCTTAAATGGAACGGACAACTGCAGTTGTTTGGTCTTTGCTCCATGCATCTACATTAGTACTATCTCCAGATGTAACTAGTGTGAAATTGTGTCTGATTAGAACTTTCATATTCAAGGTTTCGGAGGTGCTTAATCATATAAGCCATAACTTGCTAAGTCTAACGTTGTGAGTATAGTCAAACTTGAACCATTTTTACGCTAGTTGATTATTGTGGATTCAAGGATGGTTGGTCTAGCAACCTAAATACTCTCAGACTGGAGGAGTTGTAAATCTGGATCTTGTCCACGCGTCTCGAATCCAATTTGCACAGTCGGAGATCAGTTTTATACTGCAGCAATTGCTGTACAAAACATAATATGGTGGAAACATCAGTGTTTAGAATAGAAGAAGCAGCTTTGCCTCTCGTGAGAGATAACTTCCGGCCGCTTGGTTCAAATTATTATACCTTACCTAGCTAGATCTGATCTGGGCGCTGAGCTCAAGAGGATTATAGTCTTCGATCTGAAATTAAATATGCATACAAACATTTCTAGCTAGGTATTGAACAAACTATGGGACCTTTGGCCCAGCTGCATGCGCAGGGCTTTCCGGTTGCAACTGGATCTCTAGATCTTGAATGGCTTTTATAGATATATATTTTCTTATCTAATCTAATGAAGTTTTGGTTGCCCTTGAAACGTCTAAACCATCCATATACCGGACTGCTTGACATTGCTCTCGGATTTGACTGGATCTTGAACCTAGCGTGCATGTTTTCAGTTTGATACACTTCTCCTCGAAGTCACCTACTGACCACTTAGGATGTATATATCACTTCAGTGACTCCGGACCCCTTCTAGATCTTATCGTCGAAAAGAAGTCAGCGGCATCGAACATATGAAATCATTATCGAGTCATTTAGCAGATCTGATTGCTTAGTATATTTAGATCATGTTCACCTTCACCATTCACGATACCTGTGTTGTGTACACAACTTGCCAACACATGTACAACACAAGCACTTCCCTTATCCGCAGCCGGTTGATGTACAGAGTAGTAGCAAGTGCGCCGAACATTAGACTAACTGATACGAGCCGAACTTCGACACTGGTTTCCCACACGCAGTCAAGCTGTCAAGCTTAGTTTGTCAGAATTTTTAGTTGTGTATGCTTGTCATGCCGTGGGTTATACGATGAGATTCTGCGAAACTGCGCATGCGGAACGATATTGTAACAGTACCATTGATCATGAGAAGTAGGGCATCGATACAGCCTGTGCAAATCCAACTTGAATCCTAGTTTGGTATTTCTATCTTATTCACTGTCCGACAAGGAGGGCAAATGATAATAGTGACAATGCAGCTGTTCTTATAATTACACCACACTAACCTCCTCGTATGCACACAGGAAACATTTTACTTTTTTCTTTAGTTGAGCATGTCGATGTTCCTGGATTCATCCTTCTATTGGGTAACCTCTAATAAGCTTAAATAGATCTGGTCCCTGCTAAACGTACAGCTAGATCTGGTACAGCTAAACGGTACCGTCTCCACTAAACATCTACCATACCACCAGTTTGAAAACATATCTTGTCTAAAACATTTAGGCTGTCTGTCATTTGCCATATTAACATTGCACAAAGAGTCTGACGTATTCCCAGCATATGGATGTCAAGGCTCATTCGTTGGACCGTCACTGGAGACTACCACGTGTGAGTGTCAAAGTAAGAACTTCTGATATCACCACGTGGGTGCTATCTGAGGTCAGTACTTAGACGTGTCATAGACGAGAAGTGTACAGACTCGGTCGCGTGTACACTAGATTCTCTAGCTACATCTAGATCTAGACAAAATTCTTCGCGCTTCCATCTTTGTCCTTTTCATTAAGTTTTGTCAAAAGTCTTCTAATCCCACGTATCACGCCCAGGACATTGACATTGTAAACCAGACTGCTTGCAAGCAGTGTGGTATACATACAGAGAAGCTTTGGCGTTCGAAAATACTTGAATGCGAATTTAATACTAGGGAACTGAATATACAACTTCCAGCCTAGGAAGACAGAAGTCTTGGACTCAAAGAGATCTAGAGAAAAGGTGTACGGTAAAGTGAGATTTCTTGAGTTGCATCAGCCGGAAGTATAACCGGCGGCCCGAGTCAAATTCAAGTCCTCAAATCTAGAAGTTTTACCTGTACCAGATATCCTAGTACCCAAGTTGCGAAAGGTTGTATCTAGAGGACCTTAAGCCTGGTCTTCTATCATGTACAACGGTTTCCACGGCAAGTTGGTGCTGTGCTACCAACTTGTATATTTTTATATTTCATATTTTTTTCTAATAAAAACCTGACGAAGCTGGTGAATTCTATTCCCGTAAGTTAAAAGGGATTTCCCACTCCCTAACATATGTGGTTTGTCACTAGGACTAATAGCGCAGTATATTTTGCTTGTAACAGTTTTCTGTCTACTGGGGTGATACTTGGCGCGTTTGATCAGGTGCCACCTCCTAAGTTGAGTGTTATTTACTCAACTGCATTTGTTGATGTAGCTGGAAGCGTCATGGTTATTTGCTTGCAGCAGCTCTTGGTATTTGAAATTATAAATTGTGCACTCTTTGCATCTTTCTAGGTTTTATCTTTCGTGTTGAGGCACTCTCAAGCAGAGGCTTTGCTTCTCCTTTTGTCATTTTTTCTCTATTCTGCTGGAGCTGATTCATGCTCGTCTTATCCGTGAAAATGTTGCACGCTCTCTTCTTTTGGCTGGCCGTGCCCTTCGAGCACAACGTTGGAGAAATTGGCGGCGTAGAATCTGCACCCAGGCATCATTGAATTGCTGCGCTTTCTCTGTTAATTTATGTTTTCTAATTTTTTTTGTATTTGATGTTTGGCATTGTGTTATTGTGCCACAAATTCTCTCTCGATGTTATGTTCGTGTTGATTCTTAAATTCTTAAACCCGCCCAAGAGCTTTCCGGTGTGTAAGCTTCTTTCGGCTCTTTGCTTCATCGAGAATGTCGCACATAAGAGCTTGCACCGTTTGCTTTGTATTCTGAATGGCAACTGTGATGGGGATCTCCTTTTTGTACCCTTTAAAGTTAACTTGGTTTCTTTTCTTTCATATGATGTTAGAGATCTCGATAATCACAACCTGGCTGGTGAACATATTTTCTTTGCATATCCCGCCTACCTACTATATGATCATGATCTGATGTCCGAGTACTGTAATTGTCTAAACTTTGGATTTCAATGCCCACTGTGTAGTATATGGATATATAGGTTGCGCGTGTAACGTGTGTACAAACAGCCACTGCTATGCTTACTCAGGTGGACTGTATCCACAGTAGCAACATGTACCCACGACAGAGACGACGTCCGGTTTCTTCAGCACGCAAGCTTTTATTTTTATAGCAAAAAGAATCTCGTTGGTTTGAGCTTCGTACTGAAGAAGCTAAGGTGAGTGAATAAATAGACTCCTATCTCTGCATCCTCCTGCAGTTCACACATTGTTCAGGATCTTCTGGTTTCATTTCGCTAGTTGTCTGATCGTTGTTCATTTTCGGATTTTTCTCGCTCCGCGCAAGTTCGGCTTTGCACACGAGACGCTATTTTTCTTCCATGGACACCTTCGAGATGACAGGGTATGAGTCTCGTCTTCGTGGTGACGTTGATAGAGTGGAATTGTGCTGTATTGATGCGTTTCATGTAGCTAGCTGTCGAGCTCCTTTGAGAGCTCAGGGATCACACTTGGTGATATGCATAGGAAGACACTTGGAATAACACATGTACGCTACTTGGTATTAACTCCAAGTCGACTCATGTACCCACCTAGGTATACCTTGAAGGGTATAAAAAGCTGAGCCTATGAGGGCTAAAGGAGGTTCATTTTGTGTTGGGACATCCTCAGACTACTTGTTTTTTTCCAGGATTTTTTATTTCTAGGGTTTTTGGATTTTTGGAGGTTGGAGTCACAAAAACTCACGAGGATCGCACAAGCTTTTACACTTGGGAGGAGACAAAGAGTTTCAAATGGATGTATTGAGATCTACATACGTCTTTTTATTTTACTTTTGATATCATTGGAAAGCTTACTATGAGAAATTTCTGGTGCATGCAACATCAGTTCACTTGGAATTACTACTAGGGAGCTACATGCATTCAAAGTTGCATGAGCTTTTAGGACCAGTTTGGAAAAGCTTGTGCACTCGTGGAGGTTTTTTTTATGATAGTGGTGGCTAGGGAGGTCAGTTGAGGGATTTAAAATCCCCAGAAAGTTAACTTCAAGAGCTTTCTACTTCCATAGATTTCACTTCATTTGGATCACCACAAAGAGAACTGTGAGACGTAAAAGTTGACTGTGATTTTGAGGATTGGTTGAAGAAATTTTTTGTCCCGCGGAGGTTTTCATCTATACCTTGGGCTAGAGATATCAGTTTGGGGTGATATTGATAGCATTCGAAAGTTAACTTTAGAGGCTTTCGGGTGCCATAAAACGCATGGACTTTAGTGCTACAAATATGAAAGAACAGCAGGTCAAAGTTGGAGTACCTTTTAGACTTTGTAGGAGTAAAGCATCTACGTCCATGGAGAGTTTTGTGCTACAGCTGGAGCTCTAAACCTTGATTGTGGTTGATTTTGGTGTGGTTGGAAAGCTAACTGAAAGTGCTTTCCAACACATAAATTTTCACTCATGAAAGAGTAGTGAAAGGTCAAAGTAGGATGTACTGTTTGGAGAGAAAAGCATCTGTGCTTGAGTGAGCTTTTTGTCTATACATCCAGAGACAACTTCTAACGTCACCTAGGGAGGGTGGTTTGGGACGTTCTTGGTACCGTTGGATAAACATTCAAGAAGGCTTCTTATTGATGGTGGCTATTTTGCAAGTTCAGGTTGAGCTTGGGAAAGAAAGTATCTGCGCTCGTGATAGTGTTGTTTTCAGTAACTATGAGGGGTCACAGTAGTGGCTATGGAGCTTGGTTTGGGGTGTCTTTGGTATCACTCTAAAGCATTTCACAAGGGCTTTTCAACAATGTAATAAGTACTTGATTTGGAGTTTGGAGAAGAAAACTTCACGTGTTTTTGCTGAAATTTTGGATCAAAATTCTTTACTTTGTAATAATTCAACCTCCAGGTCTTAGTTTGGGAAGTTTAGGTATGGTTGGATAGGATTTCACAAGTGCTACACCATCAGATTATTTATTTTGGAATTTTGAATGAAGTTGTAAATTCCAAAATTGGATCGGGTTTGCAAGTGTAAATATTGACGAGTTTACACTTAGAAAGATTGTTTTGTGTGGTTGCGCTTCTCTCAACACATTTCTTACCCACGGGAGATCTCCAAAGTCAGGAACCTTTTGTTTTCCTAAATAACTTTCACGTACAAAATTCATGCGATTCGATATCGAGAGATGACCATGCTACTTCATGGAGTATAAGAGCGAGCTCTATGCACAGACAATCGTGAAAACAAAAGGTGATATGAAGCTTTCCTTGTAGAGGTTGTGTGAAGGTTGGTTTAGATGTTAAAAAGAAAATCTGCATATTACTGTTTCAACACCTCTACGAACACAATAGATCCACATTCCAAGACTATGCTCTTCCTCTTGCTGCTTTGTTATACTTGGAGAAGTCATTGCACTCCCAGTTTCAAAAACCAGAGATGTATCAAACTCTTTGCATAGAGCGGTTGATCGATCCAACCCTAGTGACTGCAAGTCAGGTAAATTATCATATTTTAGCTATTTTGGTGATGACTTATATTCGCAATGTGTTCAATCAGCTGTCGAGTGTACTCGACACATGGTCTGATAAGCTCGGAGAAATATCATGGTAGTGGCTTCCAGTCTATTTTGTATGTGAATGATGAATCATGTAGTGTGTTAACCTTCATCACGTCTTTTTTCGAGCAATTAAACTATGTGAGCAAGGTGATAATCGACAGTACATTTAAGACGAATGTCATTCAAGTAGAGCTCTTCATCTTAAATGAGAATGTAGTAGGTTTTGATTTACCACGGAACCTACTACGAAGAGTAAGTTCGAGGGTTCTCAAAGCGATGAAGAACATATACGTTGTAGTATGTTGGTGAAGTGGTACGAAACAATATTCGCTCTAGGTTTGAAACTAAGGTTTTTTTTGTCTAACAAAGATATGGGTAAGATTAAAGCATTGCAAATCGTCTTCTCTCGGAGTTAAGTCCAACTATGTCTGTGTCATGCTCAATTGCAGTTGAGACTTATCTTCAACAGATAGAACGAGGTGTTTTTTCATATGATGCGTCCTCAACTTCTTTACACTTTGATTTCATCGATCCACAATGGACGTTAAGTGTTGAGGATGTTCCTGAATGCGTAGCTCCGCTGGATTGCAGACGAGAAGTAATAGGGATGGTTTAGCAAGCACTTGAATGTCCATCCTCTTATTCCCGTAAGACCTAGCCTGTTTTGCTCTACTCATGCTCTTCTATACTCACTCATACTAATAGTTTTTGTGAGTCATACATGTGATGCCACAGTCGGCAACTAATCCACATGTGGGTTTATTTGTGAAACGAGTGGTATCGTCTTGAGAAATGATTACTTTTTGCAGAAGTACGAAACTTATAGTGTGTCCGTTGCAAACAACTAACACATCATCGAGTCTCATTGGAAGAAGTTGAAATATGATTATAAGTATAGTTGTAATCGTTCTTGACTAGACAAGTTGTGTGAGATTCTTGCAGGTACTCATGTGGCTGATCTACAAATTCAACTAGCTCAGATGGAGAATCCACCATATTTTTCCTTCATGGTGGAGAGACTTCATTCTCACTTCGCGCAAGTGCGCCGATGCGCATGTATCCACAGATTATCTCTTGAGGTTTGAGGTGTCTACGGAGAAGTGGGTTTGTAGCTGTGATGTCTTTTTGAATTATGCATATTTTTGTGTAAACAACTCGTGCAGCAAGACACTTTTGATCAATGTTGTTCTTCTTGTCTTCAAGCAAACTACAAGAAGGCATGAGTACTCATCGATTTGATCTCGGGGGAGACAATGAACATTTGCTTTTATATATCATGTGCGGCGTTTCTTTCATTTTGATATCTTATTATATTATAAATATTATTTTTTAAAAATATATGAAGACCTTTATTATATAATTTAAGGATTTTATCACCCACTTCAAATAAAACTAATTATTAAATTGATATTTTAACTTTTCAAAGAATGATTGTTTTAAACTTTTGTAAATTAAATAAATATTATTTGTTAAACTTCTAGTGCCAAAAATCTGTGGATGTGTCACTATATGGATTCATTGTATGAAACAATATTGAAAGAAGATATGATATCTCATCAAAAAGATTCACTTGTTACAACCATAAAACTTACAAGTCAAAAATGTCATCTACATTATATCTATGATGAGTTAGATTGTCCTTTCTAAATTACTCTTTTTGAATTTTTGAGCCCCTTTAGTTTTTCTTGTTGTAATAGAAGTTCATTTCATAAAGTTTTAATTTTCTTCATTCTATTTTAACACTATATAATATTACAATTTTTCTTTTTTAGGGTCTATATAACGCCACACATGGTTTTGTAAACGTTCAACTGTCCCCTCGAGGATTTGATTTGGTGATACAGACTCATTATTCAGTTTGTACTATCATAGCGAGAGCAAACATTCCTTGGATGAATGAGGATATTCATGATGTTGATCCAATTCTTAGTATGCCTAACACAACTGATGAAGAATCTGATAACTTGACTGCGAGGATGGTTGAACGTCGAATGCACAACCTAGTGTTAAGGAGGAGCCATTAGCTTTAAGAGAGGTAGATAATCTGATGTTTTTGCAGTGCATTGATAAGTGCGTTGCAACTTGTGAAAGGAGGTTGGATGAGTGTTACCGTGCGTTGCGATCGATGATATAGCAAACAATATTCACAAATGCAAGGCCAGCTGATGTTCTTCAGTAAGTAAGGAGTATGAAAGTGAATATAATATATGAACAGTGTTCCTTTTTTGTACATTCGTGAGTTGGATACATGTTGTCTGTGTATATTTCGATCATTATGATCGTTGTTCTATCGATGTATTCCTTTGCATGTTTATGATTCTAGATTCGGGTTGCTGTTTGGGGCTTATTTTGTGTGTGGTGAAAAAATAAGAAATTTAAAATTTTACACGTGAGACGATGGATGGAGTCAGACGGTCGAGACCGAATCGTCCAACCGTGACTGTGAATGTGAGAACTACGTTCAGATAAACTGCGACCTTATCCCAATGACCCCCTAGAGTCACTGTGAATATGCAAACTATGTTCAA
This sequence comes from Asterella californica, assembly GCA_036924285.1. Classification (NCBI taxonomy): domain Eukaryota; kingdom Viridiplantae; phylum Streptophyta; class Marchantiopsida; order Marchantiales; family Aytoniaceae; genus Asterella; species Asterella californica. The sequence continues at coordinate 6,335,501 of JAYKYS010000013.1, forward strand.
ATAAACTGCGACTCTATCACAAGTGACCTCCTAGGTGGTTCTTAGATTTATAGACCTTACAACATATACTCATCAGTCATAACGCACGTGTGTGGGAGGCATTAATACCAAAACGTGAAGCCACTAGAGGTTCTGAATATCTAGGAGCCGACTAATGTCTTTACCTTAGTCGGCTGAAGAAGGTACTGAAGAAAAAGAGCAGTACCTTAGTAAGGTACTGAAGAAAAAGAGTAGACGAGAATTGATGAGAGCATGAACAGGTGAGGAAAAAACTTTGCAATTAGCAAGAAGATGAACGAGTACCATGAGGAAATTTGTTCCTGCTCTGCTTGTTCTACTACTACATGCACGTTATTATGATCCGCCGGAGCAGATCTCACAGACATTTCTCGAATAGACACCGAACTCGTGTCAGTATGTAAAAATTTAAATAGCGCCGCTGCCGGGGATCGAACCCGGGTCACCCGCGTGACAGGCGGGAATACTTACCACTATACTACAACGACTTGATGCACAACTCGGCGGCACATAAATATATTACTAATTATTCTGTTTCGTTCCGCTTCGCTTCGTACTGTATATATATATATAGACAGACGTAAGCTGACATTTGATTACCCTGAACATGTCAAAATTCTACACTACGCTACCGTTGTTGACCTTTATCGGAAAATTTAGATAGCTCTGACGGTCTGCCTGAAATCTGCCACCCGGCAGATTTCACATTCGTTGTGCGTTTGCGTTCGGCCTTTCCGTCCATCTCTGTCGGGAAACCTTTCTGGTTGATTGTGGTATTTACACGACGAAAAACAATTTCTGACGATTTCAAAATAGTACCTGCAAAGGTTTTATTATTCTGTTTATTTTTCTGTTTGGTTGTGAATATTTACACGATTAATAATAATAAATTTTCATTAATTCAAAATATTACTTACAAAGGTTATACTCTTCTGCACCTATACCTTTCTGGTTAGTTGTGAATATTTACACGACTGATAATAGTTTCTAATAATTCCAAAATAGTACAAATGTTAGACTGTTCTTCACGTGTCATGAGAATTAACGAGTAGGTATTCACACACTTTAAAATATGAACTCACACACTATAATAAAACAACAAATATGTTTTGTTCACAATCTGAAAATTAAACCTAACATGATTATGACTTCTTTTCTTACTTTGAACCTATCTATGAAATGTAGTAGAAAGGTGGATAGTAGACACTGGATGGACGGATCTTTTAACACTGGGTTAAACCTGTAGTTCCACTATAAGAGCTCCAGGCCACCCAGAACTTCTCATTTCTTGAATTCACGATCACAAAAAAGCAGAGAAAGCAACAACTGTTAACGTAACATTGTTTTTGATTGTCGAGTTCTAGTTCTGTTATAGAATCAGAAGGATGAAGAATGCAAGTGGATTCACAAGCTTTATATTTTGTGATTTGTTTCAGTTTAATATAATTAAAATAGACTGAGATCTGTATAGTTAAAAGTTGCTGAGATTGTTGGAAGGAAAAAAATTCTTTCCCTTGGTCTAAATACAACGAGAGTGAAAATTCATTTTTCATCGTCTTATTTTGTGTTTTGTTTCAATTAATATAATTAAAATATGCTGAGATCTATATACTCAAAAGTTGCATAGACTCTTGGAAAAAACAAAATATTTCCACTGATCTAAATACAACGGGAGAGAAAATTTATTAGTTTTCCTCCTCTAGCGATTTGACCAAAAGTCACGAAGTTTAAACTTAATAAAAGTACAATAAAAATCGTGAACCGAGGCGGGATCCACAAAGTTTTGGACAGGAACTGGTTTGTTTAAACAAAAGTGTTACATATCAATTTTCAACAACTGACTACTTAACCAAAAAGTGTTAGAGTTCACGTTTTCAAGAACCGACTACTATTTTGATCACAGGCGGTTGAAAACAACTATTTTTATTACTGTGAAAAAGCAATTTAGACAATCGACTAGTTTCTCCCTGGAAGCAAAAGTCTGTCTGATCCCGGGCTCGAACCGGGGACCTCTAGTGTGTGAGACTAGCGTGATGACCAACTACACCAACCAGACTTGATGCGCGTTCTTTGCACCCTGCTGTTTAGTATTCTGATGCTATCCTCCTAAATCTAATCTTCCCGTGCATACTTGATACTCTCAATAGGACTGTTCTGCCGGCTGGAGTGAGATCAGCTAAAAAAACCAGATAATCCACCTTCGTACTCTTCACCAAGGACTTTCTCCAAGTTGAAACCGGAGGTGTTTGACTAAAGGCTTACATGGCTATGCCTGCCAGCTACACACGTGTGCGTGTTCAATGTTTTACATGGTTAACCTGCAAACTATGCCCCGAAACCTGCAAACCAAAGTGAAGAAGAATACCGTAGCGCGGTTATACAAAGGCGCAAATGGGCGGAGCTGGGGACCGTCAGTGCGTTAAGGTTGACGGCCATGACCAAGTGACCAACTTTACCATCAAATCCCCGCACAAGGCGAGGAGTTCACTCATTTTCTTGTCGCGTGGCGAGGAAATAAGAGGTATTCTTCACTTAGGTATTCGCAGTTTCAAAATTACAGAAAAATTGCAGAAGCTGAGTTTGCGTGTATTTGTTAGGGGTGATAATTACAGAAAGCTCTAGATGCTTGCAGTTAATAATAGGATTGGGTGGAAAAAGTACAAACTTTCACATTGTTGAAAAAAAATTATGGTCGGGTATTTTTTCGTTTCAAGTTTGCAGTTTCGGTCCAGACACACGCGAGATGACTGGTTGATACATCCACATCAACAAGTCGAGTAAGAACTACGAAAATAATGCAAAGAGAAAAAGTGAATAAAAATGAAACTACACAAAATCGCTTTTGACTTAGATATCGTCTTGCAGCAGCGAAAATGTTGTAAACTATGATATATGCAATTTTGGAAATACAGGTGAAGAGTACCTCTAAATGAACCAAATTACACATATTCCCGTGGCGATAATATAAAAAGATTGGCTTTATCCAGGCTCGAACTGGAGACCTTCAGTGTGTTAGACTGACGTGATAACCAACTACACCATAAAACCTCACATGTTTGAGTTGGGAACAAAATTTTACTTTACACGGACATCCAAAATGAAGTATTGGCCGAAAGATAAGAAGCAGAAACCTATGGGGCTGATAAGAAAACGAACATATTGGCTTTCTTCAGTGTGTTCCAGACTCACGTGATAACCAGCTATGACATAAAGCCACAAGCCGCCACATGTCAGTATCTCCGAGCCACATACTTGCTTAAAATGGATGGAGAATAAAATGGCTTTATCCAGGCTCGAACTGGAGACCTTCAGTGTGTTAGACTGACGTGATAACCAACTACACCATAAAACCATACATGTAATGATTACCTTCAAACAACTATTTAACAGATTTTCTCTGTAACGAAATGCTTCGCATGAAGGGCCATTGAAACCCCTCCCGGCAACGAAATATAAAGTATTAAGGTAAGGAAACGTGAGTAATGAATTTCAGACAGTGTCCGAGAATCCAGCAGGTTTATAAGCACTCAAGTCAAAAGTTTTCAATGGTGTGCATGAGATCATCTTTACGAAAATAAGCTGCGAATGCTCAATGACGTAAATATTTACAGTAAAAACCTGTAAAATTTTTTACAAAAATTATCAGTATTCTTTTAAACCTCAGTATGAGTATAAAAGCATAGAAGAGAATATTCGTCTTTTTCCTAAAGTATTTTGAATATGAAAAAAGATTCTTTTTTGCTCCAAGAAACCTCCACTATTTGTTTCGAGGTGAATTTTAACTTGTAAAGCTGGTTAATAGCTTAAGTTGATTCTTTATTTCACAGATTCCAAGTTGGGATGAAGAAAGTAGTCATCAAAACCATAACTGTTAAATTTCTCAGTTCTCTGAAAGCAAACATGCAAAATAAGGTTTTCTGGATCACCCGGAGCACTTGTAGTCATACTTGGACCTTTAAGACCAATGATTGACTTTGAAGTAAAACTGTATACAGGTTTCTGCTGTACATTTGTGGTACATAAAATGTACTGTCATTGGACGTTTGCACTCTATGCTCGTAAATATGAATTATTGTTAAAAATCTTTTGAATCGGATGTCCATAAATGGCCTACCACTCCTAACAAAGTCCGACATTTCAGACATTATTCTTCATATGAATCCGGTAATTTTTATTACAAAGAGGGGTTTGAGTGGGTCTATCAATATGCAGAACAAAACGACCAACAAAAAATAAAAACGCAGTGGCCTTATGTAGGCATAAACAAGAGAGCTCTTGCTTGTTACACTAACTTGTTAACAAAGTGCACGGTAAAACATTGGAGTAAGTTTTGTCGCCCAGCATAAGTTCACGAGCAGGGACGTAACGTAATGAGTGAAGAACAAAATTTCTACGTTCAAGTTTATGCAGCAGAAAGCCCTGTCTGATAGCATAGCTTATGAGCGTAACCACTCTCTCATGGTATAGATGACCTACTGATACCTCTTTTACTTGGAACTAATGATAGTATAGATGTAGCACAAACAAAAAACCAAATAGAGATATTTTTTTCTGAAAAAATGCTATAATAGATTTATAATAATTTATTATCTTCAAACATCAGTCTTACCTGATTTTTCTAACCAATACATTAAACCACAACTTGATGAGTCATTTCAGGCTAACTTGAAACTGCTATTGTATCTACTATCTAGGCTACCGAACCTGCAAGTAAAACTTACATATAGATATCCTCTGAATGCTAAGGCTTCTCTTCACATGATATATGTCGAGTCTTCTAAAGACATGATATCTATTAGATACAACAACAAGACATGACATCTAGGTGGAACAATAAAGTCTACCAGCGCATGTTGTCACAAGTCGCACTTGCTCCCATAAGTTACCTAACTCATCTGCAATGAGTACTGTATTTGGTACAATTTGTACATTGTATGAGAAATTGCGCCTATACTTCATATCAGAGTGGCCTCCAACTGATGTTGTGAAGTGTTCATGAGATAGTATCGTCGCTATCGGTTGAGGACCCTTTTCCGCATTGTCATTGTTGTGTGTACACACTCTAACTGTGTTTCCAGTTCACATACATTTCGACATCTTTGTGCAAGTGTTACATGGAGTTCTTGCGTTTGGTTGTCAAGAGATTTCATCATCTGGTCATGTTGAAATATCTCCTCAATCAATTGTTGCATTTCCAACTCAAGATGATGACGACATTGTAACGCGTTATGTAATGCTGGATTTCTTCTTGCAAGCAGCGAATGTCTACTTCCATGTTGTTTAAATGTGCAAAAAATCAAGAAATCAAGAAATTCAGTGGAACTAGACACAACAAAAATACAGCACTTCTGAACTAGGAAATGCAAAATTTTCTCCAGAATTTCTCTATAATAAATCACATCCATCAGAACAATTCTTGTATATCCAAAAATCCTAGCAAGTTTTTTGGTTGAAAGCTAGTTTCCTTATATTAAATAGAAATAATATCAGAATTTTTAATTCACAGGAAAAATATATGAAAACATATTTAATATAGAAATATATAGTTTTTAGTTATACTCCTTGAATAATAGTTCTGAGTATTGTTGATGTAGCCCCAAGCTCTGGTAGATCACCGGCCAACATTAGCCGGAGTGGTTAGGGTAGTTACAGTTAGTTAGAGGGCTAACCCACCATTAGGGTTTTCCTTGTACTCCCCCCACTATATATACATGGAGAGGCAAAGCCTCTCTCATCTCATTCCTATTTTACTTTCCTTGTGTACTCGCTTTCTCTTCTTAGAGTGTCCTCAAAGTATCTATCTTTGTACATGGTATCAGAGCAGTAGAGAGCGTGTGTCCCTTGCTGATGAGCAAGATGGAGTTCGGGCATAAAGAAGTACAGGAGAGAGCAGCTGGAGGTGTGCCTGATGTCGAGCACTATCATGCTATGTGTTCGGATGAGACGAAATTGTTTCTTTCACCACTAGAAACTTTGAACGCGATTTTAGAGATCTGGACGATTTTTCTCGTTGATATCTGTCGACCAGCCCAATAAAGATTGTCTTGTTCAGAAGGTGCGAATTGTGTATTCGGTCAAGTTTCAGCCGATTTAGAAGTTTCCAGCGGCAGATTTTCAATTGGATCTTTTTCGACCAAAATGAAACTTTTAGGACTTGAGTCTAAAACAAATATTGGTCCGATAAGAGTGGACGTCTATTTCTGACCTTTGAGCAAGGTCTACAAGTGTGCTTCAATAAAGATGGATGCTTTATTGAAGATTCGAACAGCACTGTCATAGCTCGAGGTAGCAAGAATGGTAGGTTGTTTAAACTAGATGCATTTGCGCTTAAGTTACAGCTCGCCATGTACAGACAGAGTGGTCCAGTAGTGTCTGACATTGACATCTGACACAAGCGAATTGAGCACATGAACTTTCAAGGCTGAAAAGCCTTTCGAGTTCTGATCTGGTTACAGGTCAGCTCAAATTCAAATCCATACGACATTAGAGTCTGTGCAACATGTCAGTTCGGCAAGCAAGCTAGATAGCCCTTTAAGGGATCAGGTAGTAGAGCGAACAAGCTTCTGGTGTTTGTTCACACTGATGTATGGACTGCTTCTCAACCAAGTATGACCGGTTTCCAGTACTTTGTGTCGTTCATTGATGATCATTCGCGTTATACTTGGATCTATTTGTTGAGAAACACGTCCTCTACCGAAGTACTGTCAGCATTCTAGACTTTCCGCAAGTTGGTGGAGAAACTATCTAGAGCATCTATCCTCTGTTTGAGATTTGATGGAGGAGGCGAGTTTCTTTCTGGAGAGTTCGATGCATATCTGCGAGAGTATGACATTTGGCGCCAAAAGACCTGCAGTTACAGTCCGCAGCAGAACGGGGTTGCGGAGTGCAAGAATCGACACATAGCAGAAGCTGCTCGTGCGATGTTGAACAAGAAGACCATGCCTAGACCTTACTAGGCAGAAGCTGTTTCATGTGCGTTGTATCTGATGAGCAAGAGATCTACAGCGACAGTCCAAAGCCAGACACCGATGGAGATCTTCACATGCAGTAAGTCTGATTACTCTTTCTTTAAAGTTTTTGGATGTATCTGTTATGTGCACATACCTGATGAAAGACGTAAGAAACTAGATCCGAAGCAGATAGATGTATCTTCTTTGGCTATGCTTCTGATACGAAAGGATATAGATGTTACAATCCTTCGTCCAAGCAGTTCTAAATCAGTAGAGATGTTATTTTTGATGAGTTACAGTCTTGGTTTGCACCTGCACTTGTCGTAGCCATCCCTGTACCTATTGTAGAGCCAAGGAGTCAGTCCACTGTAGTATCTCAGAGTAATACGTTGAGTGGAGGATCTGGAAAAGTCACTGATCTCATATCAAAATCAGTTGTACATAGAGCTGTTGTTAACGTTAGAATCCACGTAACATAGCCTAGTGGAACACGTGTCTACACACGATGAGTGCGTGCTATTGCAGCGTATGTTTGACTCATCCAGATATGTGGATCTTCCACATCCATTGGATACTTTGTCTCAGATCTTGACGTCTAGTACACCAATTATCTCTCGTAGATCTGAACGAGCAATACATCCAATGAGTAGATACATACATGAAGGTCCACATTGTTGCGCACCATGCATATATGACCAATGTTCTTCAAGAGCAGGAACCGAGTTCACTTGAGGAGGCGATGCACAAAGTCCAATGAGTAAGTGCTATGGAAACTGAACTTGTTGCGCTTCATCATCAACAGACTTGAGAGTTGATGGACTTATCTCAGGATAAGAAAGTGATTGGTTGCAAGTGGGTCTTCAAGGTCAAGCACAACTCGGATGATACCGTGTGTCGGTACAAGATCAGATTGGTAGCCAGAGCTACGCATAGCAACATGGAGTGGATTTTTAGGAGATCTTTGCTCCTGTTGTGAAGATGGTGACTATTCGAACAGTAGTTGCAATTGCAACTCAGAAAGGTTGGAAGATGTACCAGATGGACTTCAAGAACGTCTTCCTCAACGGTGATCTTGAGGAGGAGGTCTATATGCAGCAACGTCCAGGTTATGAGGATCCAAAGTTTCCTTCTCGTGTGTGTAAGTTACGGAAGGTCTTCTATGGTCTGAAACATGCACCAAGAGCATGGTATGCAAAGATCAATTCTTACTTGCAGTCTCTTGGTTTCCACCTTTGTAGTTCAGACTCTACCTTATATTCATTACGAAATACAAGATCGAATTGTTGTGATCACCATCTATGTTGATGACTTCATTACCGGTAACTATGAGGAGCTTATTTCCCATATCAAAGATCACTTGAAATCCGAGTTCAAGATGATAGACTTAGGAGAACTCAAGTACTTCCTTGCTGTGGAGTTCATTAGAGATGGGAAGGATGTTTGGCTTGTACAGCGACAGTATGCTCTCAGTATGCTTGAGAGATTTGGTATGCTTGACTGCAAACCCATTGCTACGTCATTAGAGCAAGGGATAAAGCTAGGAGCAGAGGATGGTGAGTTACTAGATGATCCACGCATGTACAGACAGATGGTTGGGAGTCTTATCTATCTGACAATCACCAGACCAGACTTGAGCTATGCCGTCGGTCTGATTAGTCAGTTCATGCAGTCACCACGGAAATCACATTTTGAGACTGTCAAGTGGATCCTCCGCTACGTGAAGTTCTCGATGCAGTACGGACTTCACTATGATACGGTGGATCATTGTTGTTACATGGCTACACAGATGCTGATTGGGCAGGAAGTGCCGACAAGAGATCTACGTCAGGTTACGCTTTTGGACTTGGAAGCGCTGCTATGAGCTGGGCTTCTAAGAAGCAACCCACAGTTGCTTTGTCATCCACAGAAACAGAGTACCGAGGAGCAACGAATGCAACATGCGAATCAATTTGGCTTCGATGTCTGCTATCTGATATTAGTGTGGAGTGTACAGATCTTGTTGTTATACATACAGACAACATTAGTAGCATGAAGTTAGCTAGTAATCCTGTTTTACATGCAAGGACGAAGCACATTGAAGTGCACTATCATTTCATTAGAGAGAATGTCCTTGCAGGAGAGATTGAGCTCAGTTATGTGAGCACAGGAGATCAGGTTGTCGATATCTTCACTAACGTTGCCTAGAGATAAGTTTGATGCTTTCAGACATTGTCTAGGAGTAGAGGATGTAAAGTCGAGCTTGAAGGGGAGTGTTGATATAACCCCAAGCTTTAGTAGATCATCGGCTAACATTAACCGGAGTGGTTAGGGTAGTTACAGTTAGTTAGAGGGCTAACCGACCATTAGGGTTTCTCTTGTACTCTCCTCACTATATATACATGGAGAGGTAAAATTTCTCTCATCTCATTCCTATTTTACTTTTCTTGTGTTCTCGCTCTCTCTTCTTGGAGTGTCCTCGAAGTATCGATCTTTCTACAAGTATTATTCTACACTATGAAGTTTCAAAATACTTAGCATGGGTTATCAAAGAGGTATACCAGGAAAGATATATAGGAAATACTACATCATGTGTGTATTATTTGTATATACATAAAATACCAATGTATTTTACTTGGTATATAATTGTATATAGAGTTATGTAAAGACTTACATGGATAATTATTTTTTGACGCAAAGAATATATTTTCATACATGAGAAAAATTCCGCTACTCGTGTTAGTTAATTCCCTAACTATAGTTACTTAATATATATCTTCTCAATAATAATAACAATCCATAATGACGAATATAGTGTGGATGCTATTTCAGCATTATGACTGGAAAATGGATTATTGGGAGTCAAAAGACTAGACCAAATCAAGCGCACAAAAGGTTTGTTTGTGGTCTGATCAAGCCAATTGTTCTCCCTTATAACATGATTTGGGGAGCTAATTACACAACACGTTAATCATATTAATTGTCCTGCCGTGAACAGAAAAAGTAATATAGCGTTATTTTTTAGTTCATCGGATGATCAAGACTTATGCAGACTCACACAAAATCAATTAGTATGAGTAGAATGAACTCCATAGTGTCCATGGACTTCACTCTCCATAGTCTATTTTGGATCTCGTGACATTCCAAGCTCCTTGAAGAAATCCACAGAAGTATCAACAAGCTTCATCCCACGTCAAATGAACCGTCCACAAAGGGGGAGGACTTCATCACATGTTAATGTGTCTAGGTGTTTGTACTGTTGAGGAAGATAACCAGTAGCTTCGACGATAGGGCTGCAAGACATTGCACGAGATCGATGGAGCCGATCGAGAACATAACATTGTCCAACAGTACAGTCATAACAATGAAGCGGCTGCAGAGTCGTAGAGGTCCTTCACTATTTATCTCACTTGAGTATTGCATGCCAGTACTCGACCGTCTTCACACGTCCTACAAGACTAAACTTCTCGTATATCGACGTCAGACGATGAAGTTTGAGGTGAATCTCCGCATGTCTCCTCATGCAGAAACATCAGGATCTGCAAGGTGCAAGGACATATTCAAAAGACCGAGCCATTGACGTAGAATAATAAGCACATTCCAACAAACTGTACTAGTAGGAGGAGAAACAGGTGATACATGACGATGCAAGTTCGGAAGAGGAACTGCTGATTACATGAAAATTCTGATGAAGTAGCTTGTCATGCAGCTGAATCAAGAGAACCAACAGAGAAGGAAGAAAACGGTAAAACTTTGTCTCCTCCTCGCTTTTATTGAATGTAGAGATATGTATTTCGAAAGTCTGGTGATTCATTCTTCTCCAAGTCATCCATAAAACTCTGATCGAGTTTAAGATACAGCTTGCTTTGGTAACATCGAATCCTTAGAAAGCAATGTCTTACAAGTTTACAAGTTTTTTATTGTCATGATATAGAAGAATCTCTTTGCTAAAAAAGATCATCAATTGTGATCTTTGTATCTTTTTGATGAAAGTGTCTTCCATCCTCTAAAGTTCATCACATAATGACGTCTCATAACGTTAATCCTCTTATGATTCAAAGTCGTTCAATATCTTAAACACGATCAATTATGTTATCATGTGGGACGTAGTGTGCTTCAAACTATCGTTCTATAATGTCCTACGACGACAGTCGAAGATACCTTGTAACACGAGAGCCCCATATCGCCTCAAGACGTTATATCATGAGAACTCCGTATCTTATACAAGAAAGCCTCTAACTCTAGTCTCAAAGCGCTTTAAGAGTTGGTTATGTTTTAGCTTGACAATTTGTCGTTATGGAGTTTATTCCACCTAAAGAAGAGAAATTTTATCCTCGGTCTGTTGTTCATGAATTGAACTCGAGCCGCATGCTGAAATTATTTTTGAGAAATTTTTTCTTTTCAAGTTTGTTTTAACTTGACATCTTTTTGTCATGTAAGTTCAACCGCATGCTAAAATTCTTTGTGAAAATTCTTTTTTAAAAGTTTATTTTAAACTTGACATTTTTCGCTATTGAATTTACTCGACCTAACATCATACCCAATACATAAGAGAAATTTTACTCTAGTTTTGTTGTTCATGAGATAAATCCCAACCGCAAGCAAAGATTTTATGAGCAGAGAAATATGGAGGATCAAGTCTACAACTCCACGTTGGAAGATGGAGACTCTCTCCATCAAGAAGCTAATGCATGATGAGATATGTACGGCTTTTTCTAAGAGAACTACATCGGTCGAACTTTAGTCAATCAAACTTATTCTTGATATATATGTAACCAATATTTATTGATTATATCTCCGTACAAATCAATATCAGATGATAAATTCAAAAAGTCCCACGGCAACTTCTCCGAAGAACAACAAGACCTCCCACTATGCATATTTAACTCTCTTTGCCAAAGTGATATAATATCATTCATGTTCCAATACTAGTTGATGAGGTTTGATCTACAAAAGAATCATGTCGAATCCTAGATTGGACTTCCCTTTAATGTTATACACGAGAGTAGTCAAACTTTTACACTTTGTCTAGCGAGGTTCCAACTTCTTTTTTGATCGATAATTTGAATGGAAAAGAAGTAATAATGATAGTCACGACATGTTGTATATCTGCTTTCCATTTTGAATCGATTGACTTTGTATTCTTGTTAGTAGCTTGTGGTTTCAAGACTATGGCATATCATCACATATGTGAACAAAGGTGGTGGAATTACAACATGTCTGCTTTATTCTCCTTGAAATTGTTTTTTATCATCTTGAACTTCCTATTGCTTAGAAACTGGAAATTTTACTATAATTCAATTGCTCGTCCAACGTCGGATATTAATGATATATTAGGAGTGTCAAAGTTAAAATAAAAGATTGCTTGACAGACGAGGCACAAAAGTCTGTAACTTCGTTGCGGATGTTCGGCATTTATTGGACGGGTAACTTTGTATTGATACCATACCGTCTCTTCGTGGGATTTTGAGGAGAGCCACAAATTTACCGTATTTTTATTTAGCAACTCCTGGATGATGGTTCCATTGAATCGTGAATTTAAAATAGACCCACTTCCTTCACTAAGATGAATGCTCCGCCCACAACCTCTGTCGTGTCGTGGATCGACTATGAAGAGCACTAGTTTCTCTTCATAGTCGAGCAAGAAATGCTCTCTATCCAGAAGCACATCACTCGCGAGCATCTCGTGAGATATCTGAAGACATTTATGAGGATGATACTCACACACTTCATGTTACACCTTGGTGTGATTCCGGAAGAGCGTGTCATCCATAGTAAAATATCTCCACGAGTACCTCATGTAGTGGTCCAATCTGAGGAGACATCTCTTATTCGTGGCAAGGAAGGAAAGACCTCAAATAACTTACGCTCTCATTGTCTTTGTATCTTAAGTTTAGAGACTGATTTCTAATGACAAACCGTACTGGATGTGCTTTTAGATAGAGCAGTCCCAACTGCGGTTAGAGAAGAGCTTATCCATCTGACGGCCCAGATTGCTGCTAAGAAGAGGGAGGCTCAGAAGTTACAAGTGCTAATTGACCAGCAAGATGAGCTCCAGCAACAGGAGATTGAGCTGAATACAATTCAAGATGAGTTGAAGGTCACACAGGCGGATCTACCTCGCATCTCAACCTCAACACTCTTTTGTTCCAGATTGGTGAACCAGACGATGAAACGGAAGAAGATGTCTTGGACCTTAATGATCTTTTGGTATTGGTGAGATGAAATGAGTTGGAGCTGATGCTGACCAAGGAGAGGGGCTATGCAGTGGAGCTGACAAGGAAGAAAGAAATCTGATGTGTGGCACGACGTGGTGTGAAACAGTTTCTGAAACATTGTGCGTCTCAGCTTCACATTATATTATGAACATCACGTGTCATCTTTAACACCACTGTTCTTCTGAGGGTCATGGAGGCTGCATGTCACATCCTCATTGACATGGTCAATTGAAAGATGAGTTATCATTCTTGTCTAAACTCTTCTGTGATTGATCGTTAGTTCTTTTGTAGTTGTTAGATGTATGAATGAGTTGATTGTTTGTGTTAAGATTAAAGTTTTTTGTTAGTTAGTTAGTTTACTTTATGTTTGTATGTTCGTTAGCTAGAGCAAAACATGACATTTTGCTTTGTACAATAGGATGTATAGAGCGAAATGCAATGTTTCATTGTGTGACACCATGAAACATGATGTTTCACCATGTGGGAGGATGAAACACAATGTCTTGCAAGAGGGCAAAACACAGTGTTCGTCCTTTTCACAGAGCGGAACATGATGTTTAGCTCTATGGAGGGACAAAATATGATGTTTCACTCTGTGGGAGGACAAAATATGATATTTTGTCATGTTTGTGTTAGGTTCTTTATGACTTATTTCGCTTTCCGTTTTAATTTTTTCAGCTCTGTAGGGTCAGGGTGTAAGACATGTACTGCAAAGTGAAGACCATTAGAGAAGTTGCAATGGGCAACTACTTGTACCTCAAGGATTTCAGCTGCCTTGAGAGTTTTAACACATGCATAAGGGATGTGTTACTTGTGGATGACAGTCCAATCACGAACTCCACCAACCACCCTTACAACACGATACATCCCTCTCTTTTCACTCTTTTCATTACACATGCTGATAGAGATAGTTATCTTGTGAGTGTATTATTACCTTGGTTGAATTCTTGGAGAGATAGCCTAGAGGAGACCACCTCCTATGTTAGATCTAGATACACTCAAGTGTTTGCAGTAGATTCCCTTGTTGCACTTAGGAGGTACTATGTAACGTGGTTGGCGATATCAATCTGCTATGGAGATCATGTACACACTCACAGATATATATGTGTGTGTATATACGGACAAACTCTTTGTCCGTATATACACACATCCAGCACCAGCTTCTTAGCATGTTTAGCTTCCACCATGTTACATCATGAGACTCAACGATATAGATATATGACAATTTTCAGATAGAAAAACACAAACACATGTGTATATGACAATATTTGAAAGTATTTAGTCTACAAGACAACTCATCGAGAAAGTACACCGTCTTGTCTATGATTGATCTCAAACATAAGTTAACTACTCTATTTTGTTGAGCAGTTTTGAATTGTTCATGTGTATATTAGGTTCAGCATACTCTCTATTTCCATCTCTATCATACACTACTTCTCCATCTGCATCAGTCTGATCATCATATCTGTTGATGATGAAGTTATGTAGCATACTTGCTCCAACGTACAAGAAATCTATTCTCACCTTCGTGCTTGAACTCAGTCCTCAACTGCTTTAAAGAATACTATTATGATTTCAAAATATCAATAAAATATCATTATCACATATTCCTTCATTTAAGAAACAAGGTGAAGAAGAGTAGAATAACATGAATCTCCAAACAAATATTGATGACCTTCAAATATATTGCTTGATGAGTCTAAATACCTTTACAAACTAGAGCGAAGAAGACAACTAAGATCTTGGCAAGAACTATGCATTCTTGAGAACAAGAAGATAATCCTCTTACGATGATCATAGTTACACTTTTGACTAAAATATATTTTCTCATCATAACGAGACTTATGGGTCAAAGATAACAAAATATCATCCACCAAACCCACTCAACTAAAAAATCCCTTCTTAGCAAAGACTTGAACTATCTATACTCTTTCTGCTCGAGAAGATCACTTGATGTGGTTCTGCAATCTAACTTTCATGACTCATTTAGTATAATTGATCATATTGTCGTGTCTTATTCCTCAACAAAACAAAAAACTATCAAGATAGATACCATTCTCATTGTGTCTCATTCTATCTAAAATCCCAACACATTGTACACTAACAAGAACTTGCTTCATCTTGGCATTGTTGGAAAAAATTCGATGATTTTCTGTGAATCTCAAAAGACATAAAAAATACATCGTCCCATGCGAAGTTAGTTGTCTGAAAAATATTCGATATTTGAGAAATAATTCTACAGAATTCTTACTTTTCGTGATGAGAAACGATCTATCTCATAATGAACACCTTTCAAAGTCAAATACAAATTCAATGTCATCATCGTCTCAGAATTTAGATCTTCAGACGAATCACTATCAGTATATGAAGATTCTAAAGATTGATTCGATTCAATCGCTTGACACAGTTTCATCTCCAGAACACAATAAGCTATCGAATTCGGACAAAATCAATCTGGTCAAAACATCACTAAACGTAGACTCACGACTGTCACAGCTATCTAGTAACATCACAAAACGTCTGACTCGCGAAATTAACAAGAGCAGTGCAACGAAAACTTCCGATTCGCGCTCTGCGAGTTCTGTAAACTGTTGGGGCATGGAACGATTGTTATGACGAGGCTCTTCCGAGATTCAAATTTATTTTGTCGTGAAAGAGTTGTGATCATTATCATTCACCAAGCTGAAAAAGATTTAAACTTACGGACTACAGAATTCACGGGCAAAACACATTCACACCCGCAGACGACTCCGCAGACACCTCAAGAAATGCCCTCAGGAGTTTCGCTCATAACTCGTGCCTTTGGGAGAAAACTCACTCCGAAACTGACACCCCCTATTATAACTGAAACTATCATGTGAGCATTTTACTTAGAGAAGAGGCATATGTTGTCATAAGATCACACCACATGGGGCATAACGTTTGCTGAGAGAGAGAGAGAGAGAGAGAGAGTGATTCAGTGCCAAAAGTGGATCAAACGCAGTCCTTGCTCCTTGTTCCCAGAAAACTCTCCATTCTCAAGAAGACTCTTTACCCTCCCTTGGTTTCAGTACTCATCTTAGTCTGCTTAGTTCAAGCGGGTACTCTTCGTCCTGGTATCGGAACTCTAAACGTTCGCTACAATCTTTAGAAGGTCCAAGGAACTGGAGCATTACAGTAGCTGAAGGAGGCACGGGAGGAACGGCTGGTACATACTGAAGAATGAGGTTGTATCTCTACCCACTAATCGATTGTTCTAAGATGAAATTACTCATCTAACGTTCGTGTGCTACTAAGATACTCGCCAGAACACCCACCTAACCCACCTAACAGACGAGGCGGGAAATGCAAAGCCGGAGCAAAACGGAAAAGGTTGCTCGAGTTTAACATAAACAGGAAAAGTACATACAAAGCTTTGGCTCATGCAACTCCTAATCCTAACCAACGTGATGTATAAACAATGTCGGTACTCTTGGTTGAGATCTTCCCCAACCGTTCAACGGATGAAGCCTACATAATAATACCCGCAGTTGACGTGTCTACAACCTGACAAAATTTCCTCCAGTGTAAACTGTCATCTGAATGTCGTAGTGGAAAACTTGTTCCACTTCCACGTAGTGTCTAAAATTGTGTTGCTATGCATCTACTCCATGAGTTTGTACCGTTTCTCTTGCACACCCGTCACGCCCATCTGGATCTCAATAATGGTATGTAGAGGCATCTGCACAAAAGGCAAAAGGCCAGTCACCATGACGTCGTGTTCTGCTTCTTCTGCTACTTAGCTTTCGGATAATCAAATTTGCTGGACTATATAGAACATAAAAGCAGTCTCTATGCGTGAATTCTGAAGAACACTGAGACAGACAAGACACAAGATCCTCCAATGAAGGGAGGACGGGAAAGAGCTCTCGAATGACGCGAAACACTGACCTCGATATGTGGCACCTCTT
This sequence comes from Asterella californica, assembly GCA_036924285.1. Lineage (NCBI taxonomy): Eukaryota > Viridiplantae > Streptophyta > Marchantiopsida > Marchantiales > Aytoniaceae > Asterella > Asterella californica. The sequence continues at coordinate 6,352,592 of JAYKYS010000013.1, forward strand.
TCAGTGGTTTGTCTGTAAAGTAGGCGTAAAGAGCTCGCAAAACAGCCTGCCACAGATTATGGATGAGTGGAGGAAAATCATGAGAAGGGATGTGAACCAACAAGATACGCACTCTGAAGAATAATCGGCACCGAAAAGTACAGTCGGTCAACAGTGGCCATTCAAAGGAAGAGGAACGGTGCAGCATCCGAGCACAGAGAGTAGTGCATTTGTACTTACTTGGTGTGCGATGACAACAACCGGAGAGCGTTGTCTCTCTAGTTCAATAATCACTGGTTCTAATCTGCAGATAGAGCAAAGAAAGTCTCAGGTAGATCATCAGAAGACCTAAAGTGAAATATCTGCTCATTAGTAAATAGTGACAGAATGCATGACACAGTTTAATAAGACCCAAGGATGAATGGAGAGGAACTGACAAAACATCCATACCTCTGAATTACATCTAGGTATGATTCTCCACGAGGATACCGATACCTCAACTTGTCCAGCTTTCGGGCGCTGTATATATGAATGGGCGTAGTTTAGTAGACTGAAGTAACATCAATAATTCCTAAGTACTGGGTGCATGGTCACCTGCCTGTACATAAAAACAATCGCGTAATTTTTGCTCACAGATCACTACCAAACAAATCTGACCCTACAAAACCCTTTGTTTGTTCACCGTCTCTCAAGATAGTCGAGACTTCATTCGAGCTTAGAACAAAGCTTCCTGTTTGGAATAAAAAGCGTAAGAAATGATTCTTACGCATATTCTTCTGGCATTTCGATTTTGATTTCTTCGTACGTCATTCCGTCGCATACTCCTGCATTTATTTCATCAAGGGCGCGCCACTGGACCTGCATGAGGATGTATGCAAGGCGACTGAGAAATCTATAATCTGTACACTTTCAGTGATCAATCTATTAGTAGTACTGAAACAGTCAAGGCACTTCATAACAGGTGATGTAATCTATACATTCAAAATTTACCATCCGATGTTCAAAAGCTCAACATGGACCTGCAGTGGCTCTCACCTTAGGAAATCCAACAATGTGTCGTCCAGTAAGCACAGTCCTTTGCAAAGTGCTTGTCCATATCTGTTCTTTACCGAAAGCCATTTGCTGTCAGAACCTTACAACTTAAGAAGCACGTGTTAACACCTCTAACCGTAAAGCCCCTGACTAAACTATCTAGAAAAATAAACAAAGATGACACTACTTTCCGTTCATGCGAAAAATTAAAGGCCAGACGCAGTGCTACTGGACTTACTGAAGCTGTTCGTTCGTTCTTCAGTCGTTTCTCCACGAAGTCTGAGAGCTTCGACGCATACTTATCTCCAGCTTCACTGATAAGGTCAGAACCAAAGCGTAAATGATTCAACTCGCAGCGTCTCACAGAGATGGGACCTCCTTTACAACAAGATGATGTTCATACTCAACATGTACTAGCTAAAAGCGTTGTCAATGGTTCAAAACGACAAGATGGTTCTGAGAGTAGAGAAGGATACCTCAAAACAGGATCACCACCGATTCGAGCCCTGACGTTGTCAGCACTCTCACCATGTCTAGTTAAAAGTATGGGTCTAGGAGTAATATGTGTGTTCACCTGGATGCCAAAACCGGAGTGAAATTGCCTCTACAGCTCATCAAAGCAAGAAACTCGTAAACGTAAGAAATCCACGGATAAGCATCATTATTAAAGAATCTCATTTCCATCTTGACTTCCCCGTCCGCGGAAGAACTATGAACTGCACAGGATAACAGGGAGGATGACAGCACGTACCAGGAAGAAAACAATACGACCAGGAAGGTATCCACTTATATTGCTAACCTGCGAGGCCACCATTCGAATCTTCAGTCAATAAATATAGCATCCTATCCTGTAACAGGTCGTGAAGGAATGCCTTGAGACATTCTGAACATGTGTTACGCTGTCTGTATTAAAATCTGACCTGATAAGCTAGACTAGTTCTCAAGGAAAATCGACGCACAGAAACAAATTGCTGGATCTAATCACGACGTGAATTCAGATATGCCGGAGAAGCATATCGACAGACACTACAATAACTCGTCCCAGCATCCTACTGTACTAAGTCTCCTCTCACCTGCATTTGACCACCCTGGCCGCTGACCATGTCAATCATCTTAATGTATGAACCTTCCGTCACTGTTTCATACACCTGCATCGACCCTCATAGACAGAATAACTTCTAAGTTCTTGTAATTCCAACGAGTTCAACTCTTTAGAAGAGAGAACTGATAGCATGATCTCTCGCTTAACTGTGACAGCAGTGATGAAATCCTCAAATGCCCTGACAACAGATTCCAACTCAACGAGTGTAAGGATACGACATACCCGTTCATAATTCGCTAACCGTGTCCTAAAGTCTTCAAGGGCAACTTCATAATCTGGTCTGTAGAAACGTGCAGCTTATAAGTGATAGCGGAATGCAAAGTTCCAAAACCTGCCCAGCTCTTTCAGAGATGACGAACAAGTGAACAAGCTCAGCATTCCTAAAAGTTAATCAATTCCCCTCCCATGCTATACCACTAAAACCTTATCAACCTTGCATCTAAAGCGAGATTCTTTACTGGTTAGCCTATGAGGCTTTTGCAGTTGTGTGTCATCCCTCGCCTTCAGCGTACAGACAGAACATGGCAAGACATTACAAGGGATCTGAGGCATAAAATGACTCACATATCGGAATAATCCGGACTCTGTTGGATTTTCAGGCGAATATTATGATCTATTACAGACCGATCATTGCAAATGGTTTCCAAGAAAATCACCTGTAGACAAAGTTAAAGGAGAGGAGATTAATTTGAATTTTAACAAACGGATTTCAACTCCAGAGGGAGATAACAAGGTCATTAGCCCATATTCTGTAGGTTTTCTACTTTGCAGACAATATCCAGGTACAGCCTACCAGCAAAACTTTTGCTAATGACGGACCTTCTGGATGGAGCATCTCACGATCATTTCAAATGAGTAGCTCAAGGAACTGCCGACATGCTTCTTTCACCACGAATCTGCTCAAATAATACTTGTACTGGAAGCTTACCTTGCACTTGCCTTCGGCCATTCTCATGAGTAGGTTTCTCCGCTCGTTAGTACTGTTGGTGGCATCAAAAACACCAACCTACAAAGATGTGAATGCACTCCATCAGCTCCGCAATAAGCACAGTTAAAAACAACAGCTGCTGGACCACCTACGGAACTGTATACAAAACGTAGCAGAAGGTGTTGACATACCTGACCGCCTTCTGCCATCCATGCCAGCATATCCTCCATGGCAAGAATGGCTACCTGTAGAGCCAAGATGGAAGTTGTTGGTAAACTCCGGATCAACAGGATTGCATATAGGATTGAAACCTATAATGGTCTACAGCAAAAGTTCTCACTTTTAAACTTTCCCCGTGTTTTCTCCTTAGTAGTTTCCAAAAGTAAGTTGGAGAAAACATTTGTCACACTTTAGAAACAGGGTCCTGAACAAAGATGATCACCACCCTACCTCATTTCTTGCATCTACACCTTCTTGATTGTCTGCTCTGAAGAAATCTGCAGTCTGTGAAAGACCAAAAACATTAACAAGTCAGAAGAAAACTCCAGCGTAGACTCGAGAACTTTCCCTGCAAAGATCAAAGCAAAGTGATACACAAGCAAAACGCTGAACCAATAACAGCTGGTAAGAATTACCTGACTACAGCCATGCTTGAGGCGGCGATACTGCGCTGGGTCACCAATCATTCCAATTAGTGGCAATGATTCGGAAAAGAAAGGTGGTGATGGAAACACTAGGCGCATTATCAATTAACCTCAAGTCAGACCAAAATGACTACTAGTAATCTTACCTTTCCGACGTTAAAATGCTTCGTATCATGCCCCAGCCAGCGCAAGTATCTGGTGAGCTTCGCTGCTGTGAACGTTTTGCCTCTAGCTGGCAGGCCGACCTGAATCAATCAAAAATCATATTCAGTGCGTCCGTTTGAATCCTGTTGGTATTTGACCTGCATTGACCTGCAGATCTAAATACACAGTGCCACGTCCATTTGGTCAGATTACACAGGCTCTGCACTATGTAACACGTAAAGCTAGCGACCGAAGCAGTAAACCAAAGTATAGATGTCCGAAAATTTGTTTACAATTTCAGAGGGATCCGGTCCGTTCCACAAACTGATCAACACAACATATTATTCCTGGCGTACCAGCACAATTGCCAACTGTCTACGCTCTTTAGGACCCAGTAAACGATCTGCGACAGCCGCTGCGGCCACTGCTCCAGCTGCTTCCGGCATATCCTGCAGGTTACCAATCAAGTAGACAGTATAAACAACCCCATATAACATACTCCACGTACCCGCACGCAATCTGCGTAATTTTTCACGGACAATCTAAACTTGCCAAAGGTCCAGCTGATCGACTAAAGTTCGTAATGCATTGTTATAACTTCATGAAAGCAGTTTGCACTCATAGCCACCAGGAGCCCCCGCCAAGCTCAGAGTATGCAAACTTCTGCGGTCAATTCTAAGGACAAGAACGCGCAAGACAGGAACAAGCACTTCCAACGTGATCAGTTCAGCAATTAAAAGCACTTATTATACTGAATGTGCAAGACAAATCGAGATCCCTGAGGGGGAGCTCAGATCGAGGAACCAAATCAGCTGCTTGTCGACTACGAAAAGGCAGTCTAGATCTGTACGCGAACTAGTGGTAGCACTGCCGGCCAAGTAAAGATAGTTAGTTACCTCTGTCTCGTCGTTATCCAGATGCAAATCTCCGTCCATTGCGGCACTGACGTCGTTGTTCAGTCTGAAAATCTTCGGTGAGTTTCCAACACCTTTGTCCACATAAATCCCTTGGTGATCTTCGGTGAACCTGGGTGAAAATGGATCTGTTCCTACAGTCTTGCACTCGCCAGGAGTCACGGGTGCAGTCGATGGAAGCGGCGATTCGGCTTGTCCACCTAACACCACCAAATCCTGCCAACGTTTACGCGCGGACGTGAAGAAATGAGTTTATTTCGTAATTTGCGCCTTCATCGCAGACATGGCTCTCCGTAACAATCATTTCGATAGACGAGTTTACCTTAATCGACACACATCGATCCCTCGATGAATTCCTCTCCAACCGCTTGAGCATCCGATTGCGATTGTCTGCGTGAGGGACAGGCACTGATGCCGAGCGCTGCAATCCACGGGGATCCTCTGCCGCATCAGCGACGTACTGAGCTCCCGATTCGCCAGTAGACGCCGGTGTTGGTATCTCGTAGTGCTCCAGGTCGAGCTCGAGCGCCTGCGACCCAGTGGGCTGGAGGCAAACAGCAGTTTGACACTCAGATGTCAAGATGATAATTTGCCATACAGCAGAACTGAAATTTTCACGAGCATTAGTCGACCCCAACTTAGTGCGGAACTGAGGACCTTGTACGGGTTCATAAGTTCGGCGGGGAAGAACGTACGAGAGTGGGTGAAGAGCGTGGGTTTAATTACAAGTTGGCAAAGCTAAGGCAGTTGACGACACTCTGGACCTACTAAACCGAGTTAGAATGTCTAGTACGACCAACTGAAACCCAATAAGTCTCACGGTACGACACAATTCCCAACCTCCTAACAAGCTCGGGCTCACGCCAATAATCTAGCCTGCAGAGACTTTTCTCGTTCTTTCAAAGAATAGCCATGAAATAGTCAAAAAGGAAATCTCCAGCCTTATCACATAAAGATGTGGAACAAGCTCGTTTCGATGTCTACAAGTTGGATTTTCTGACAGTCGTTTCCTGTCTTACCTCCCAAAGATGCATGATAGAGAGAGCACGGCGGTGGATGGACGGGGAATGGTGGGGCTGTGCAGTATGATCAGTACCTTTCTGGAAGGACGAGTGGGGGATACGCCAGTGATGCTGACATCAGGAATGCCCCGCACCATAGAACCGTGGGATTGCAGGTTTTCCATATGCAATCTCCAACTTGCGGCTAGCGTGAAGGGAGAGACCGGATCAGCCTTAATTGTGACAGGGAGAACTAGCGGGTCTCTGATGGGCAATTTGAAAGTGGCTATAGGTGTTGCATCTCCTTCCACACGCCCACGAACAAGCACTCTGTTGGGCCCCTCCTCCAGGAAGTAGGACTGCTTGTCATTCTTGGGCTTCAGTAAGTACTTTAACTCGAGAGTATCTGCACATGTACATTTGAAAGAGTAGAACTCAGCTTGATCCAGCAACTGGCTGTCATTTCTTCTTCATTCCCTCACCTCGCCGCGTTGCCTTCTGTGACTTTACCGCATTCACCGAGACTGATTCAAAGCTTCTCACAGTTCTCCTCCTTGGCATACTACAGCCCCGAATCTCTTCTGGGCTCTACACCTGCTGAACCTACTAACAGTTACACTACTGTTCTATCTTCCATCTGCTCGCCACTCAGGATTGACGCGCCTGTGAACGTGCACAGGTATTCGCTACTTTACAAGGAGGAGCCAAGCCAACAAGTTGTTGCGAGACACGAAGCAATTAATGCACTTCCAGTTGGCCAGCGAAGTTTACACAACGTTCGAGTACCGAAATAATCTTCCAACACCACATGTATTCCCAATCCTTCGCTCATAAGGATAAGCACTCCATTCTTTTCAGCCCTGCCGTGCACGACCGCACCCTCTGAGCTCGAGTCTTTTTTTAGATGGTCCCACACAACCCAAGATAGACAAACCAATTGGCCGGGGCGGAGCCTGTCGCTCACAACAAAGGAGACAAAGAAAGAGGCAAGGGGGAGATACATCGATGAATGGAATTTGGCAAACGCGGCACTGGCAGCGCGACCTGCACGTCAGTACAACGCACGAAAAATCATGAGGGAACTTGAATCAATGTTTTACCATGATCAGCGGGTATGACCAGACTAAGCTCCCACGTACTGGTAGTTTGTCGTTCCAACAAAACCTGTCGAGCATAAGACAGTAAACCCCAATTTCAGATTGGCAAGATGGTGTCCGGGTGGTAAAGTCAGTAGCTTCGGCATACGCCGCGGATTCGCTCGGTTACTGGGAAATTCATTAATCAGGAAGAAGAAGCAATAAACAAATATTCCCTCTGTGACCACAGTTGCACTTACATAATCTGCACTTACCCGATGTGCCAATTCCATGCATGCAAAGCATCGATGTAAAGAAGACCTCTACTAGCTGATGAAACCAAATCGAGTTTAACAGAATTCCTCAAGTGAAGGATGTGTCAGAAAATCCGTGAAAATAGAGGTCCTATGCAGCGCCAAATTATATGTATAATTGCTAGTGTTTCTCCGACCGATGACTTCACCGAATCGAATAACCGACTCGAAGATCACAAGCTACTGACTATTCGGAAGACTTCACTCAAAATTGCCGTCCAAGAATTTGACATAGAGCTTGTAGTACATTTAGGACGATTTTGCCAAAATTCACGTCTAGTAGAATGGAGGGAGGGGAAAGAGACCAAACCGCTTTTGATGGGTTCCAGCTGCCCAAGCACGGCAAGGAGCCTGTGACATAGGGCAGGTAGTCTGGAGGCATGACATTATCTACGTTCTGGTGCAACTTCAGGGAGAGAAAGAGCTGTTTGTCAAATCCTCGCTCCGTCTCTCCATTAGCTTCGGACAGCATTTGCTCCCCGCTGGATCGAGCGTTGCCCATATCCAATTCCTGTCCCTTTCCTTCGAACACACTCCGTGACCCACCTCCCCACTCACCTGGAGCTGCTCGTCCTGCTCCACTGTCTAAACTATCCCGCGGAGGAGATTCCGAACATTCTGAAAGCGATTTCCAAGCTCCTCAAGACACTGCAACTCCAATTAAGTCACCTCAAGCAACATCTACTCAATTCGAAACTCAATGGAACCTTACTCTCTCCATCTCCATTCGTGCTACCTCGTACGACACGCTGCCTCATTCGTTCTTCAACGAGCCCCACGAGGCTAAAACCTCTCCCCCTGCTTTCACTTCCCCTTCTGCCAAATCTCAATTTACTCACGTCGATGAACCGTGCCCAGAGAAAAACAAACCGTCCTAAGCCAGGGAAGTGAAAGAGCTATAAGGTGCCAGCTAGCCGGTCTACCCTTACTAGCTACGTTCTACACATAGCATTTCCGACAAAAGAAGTGAGATCCTGTGCTCGACCTCACTGAACCAAGGCAGGGGATAGCTGCCGGTTTGCCCACGAGAGTGCATGCAAGCGAGAGCCCGTAGAAGGAAGGAAGGAAGGAAGGAAAAATACAGAACAAACAGAGGACGTTTCCAACTTCCCGAATCCCAACAGCAGGACCAGTATGTATGTATCTGGACTCTAACGGACAAAAAGGGACGATTTCAGGACGGGAGAACGTAGCTAACGTAAAAGGTTTTACTTCTGGCATAATTTACCGGCCGCCCCCTGAAATCTGACCAAGGGGGCACTGCCGAGAGAATGAATGTGCCATCGGCACTTTCACCTCGGCTCCTAGTAATATAGAAGACGGATGGAGTACGATGGACGGAGAGAAATGATGACCGTGATAGGTAGTCCGAGGGAGGGAGGGACTGGAGTGACTGGACACTGGAGGGAGCCAAAGGAATGCTGCGTCGCAAAACAACAAACAAATCGCAGAAACGATGAGATCAGTTTTGAAGTCCGTGAGCGGCTGCAAGGAAAACGTCGTCGTGTGTGTGAAGTTTCCGTCCTGACACGCGAGAGGCTTCGCGGCCGCGTCGCGTTTTCTAACAACTTCCACAACACGTGGCCCGGACCATCTTACATACAATTTGCTCACTGCCCTAGATATTGTGCGTGCAGTCGTCGAAAATACAGGAACGAAATGACGACCCAATGGAATCCGCACATACAGTACCTGCAACCTCGGCTTTCTGCTCTTGCCTCTCGTTTTTTATATGTGTTTCGCGAGTATGCTCTTTGATCATCAGCACTAAAGTAGTCACTTCATGATATCTTGCATATATTTGCATGCGTCCGCTTTCTGAAGTACGTACACGATTCACTTTTTCCAGAACTTTGATAAATCACTTGGTGTAAAATTATTTTTGTTAACAAATGGATTCTTTTTTGCTTTGAATTCCGTTTCGATAGTTTTGGGTCTAGGTTGAGATCTAAAGACTTGTTTTATGAGGTTAGGTGAAGAATACAATTCATTCAGGTGTGTTTCTCAGTTTGTATTTTTAGAGAGAAAGAAATGAGAGTGTATATGAAGTGAGAGTTGGTATATCTTGTGAAGCTTGTTCTCGTGGTTGTTTCTCTCTTTCTTGTCTTTGTTCAACAAATGTTATCTCCATAGTCATGAACCTCGTATTTTCTTGAACAACCTTCACGCAAAATCCAGTATGATAACTTACGCGACCAAGTGATTCTGGAGGAGAGGTGCGCACAGCTTTGGCTGAATTCTTAGCTATTGATCTTAATTCTTTGTTTGTATTTCACAACAATCACCTCATTTATTTGATTTGCAGATTTTTTCTTCTCTTTTTTTCTTAACAGCGTTTTGAACACTTCTCATGAGTTTTTTCTTGCTGTCAAAATTTTATTTTTAATATATAAACAAGTCGATGTGGTCAGACCCTTCCGGCTACACACGGATGTTTCGTCGAGATTCAACTCTTCGATTAACGCATATCACAATTAAAACAAAACAGAAATCATTGAAGAAACCACCAAGAGGAAACCATTGCAAGAATCACAAAGTACTTTCGAGTATCATGGAAAACCTCGAGAACACTCAAAATGAGAACACGTGGAAGAATATTGACGAATCTTCATTAACACCTACATGAAGGAGTATCTAGTTTGGGTACTTGTTAGGAGTTCCTTCAAGGTGACCGTCATTTCCGCATTATCAATGAGACTAGGAGAACACGAAAATGATGTTGGATGTAGATGACTTAGGCATAATGCGGGACAAGTCTAAGATAAATAAAATATATTTTAGATTGATAATCTATAATAAAGATATTTTAAATTGAACTTTTTATGTAGATACAAGACTGAAAGCTGAATGCATTTCTCACATTCTGATTAAGTGATATTTTTATCTCTTCAACTTGTTATAGCAAGTCAAGGGTATGATGAAGCAACACAAAATTAAGAGGGTGGGGTAGTTCAATAAACGTATTAAGAATTCGGTCAAATAAATTTCTCTAGTCTTCACTCTCCAACCAATGGTACATAATATAAGTAACATTATACATCGTCTGCACTCAGCTTCTCTACCCAGAGATTTATTTTAATATATTTGTCAGACTTGACCCTTTTCTTAACTTTGTTTTATGTGATCGCATCTCTGATCGACGATAACTAGTTCAACAGGTTTATTGTCATGTGAAGACACTGCATAAGACAAGTAAGAGATCAAAGATATTTTAAACTCAACTAATAATGCAAATAAATAGTTCGTTGCTGACATGCACGTATCGCATCATCGTTCAGATGATGATTTGCTGAACCGACTATTATCAATCACGGTGGGATCAAATAATGCAAGGTTAATAGGGGTGGGTCAAGTCCTACAAACGTATGAAGGGTGTGATTAAGGAAATTTCTGCTTCTCTACCTTTCTCGTCCAACCATAGTTGGATGGGGACAAACACTACCGTAGTTCAAACTCGTGGATGACTTGGAACACTCTTGTTTATGTGGAATGTTTATAGGAGAAAGCACAGTAAACAGTGGAACTTTTAGCCGGAGTAAACGCCTTAGGAATTAACGACAATGAGAAATAGTTATTTCATCTGCGTCACTCGATCCGCACCATTATTCAGTATACGTTAGATTTCTAATTGTTGTTAATGTTTGTGTGCACTTTTACCATCTAGATGTTAACGTCCATCTCAGAATACGTTTTTAGAACAGATGGATACCAAGTGTGTTATGTATTTATTTATTGGTTCGAGAGAAGGGCAGCTCAACTAAGGAGCAAGAAGCACACTCAAAGGTAGAGGTAACATCCAGTAGCAGTTTTATATATATATATAACACTTCTTCATTTGTATAATCTATTGTAAAAGTTATTTTCACAATGTTTTATATATATATATAACACTTCGTCATTTGTATAATGTATTGTAAGGATAGAAGATGGATGAAACGATAAAAGATGGACGTTAGCTCTGTATATTTTTTACAATAAGAAGCTTACGAATTTTACATATTCGTTAGTTCCAAAAGGCATATTAGTAGTACACGGTAAAATATAGTTTTTGAAAAAGTACACTTTCTGATGACTAGACGAAGATAAGCACGAAATATACCTCAGACAGGTGAATGCCGCAGGATGAAGTCACGTTCGAATACACTGCGAGGAAACGCAAGTTAATTCGTAAGGAGTTTACGAACCGGTAGATGACGTGGCCGGGTTTTCCGTTTTACGTCCCTCTCCATCAGACAGAAGAAGCTGGCTACGCTTTTTCAGTCTCGACACTCCTCCACTCGGCACTACAAGCACAAGTTCCTGAAACGAAAGTAGTCTTGTGCTCATCCTGTGTAGGAAGACATGACACAGGATGATCTCTTCCTACAGTTCCGTTTACCTCTCCTCGGAAGCAACTGTTGAGCTTGAACGCGGGAGCCATTTCGTTATCCCCTTGTACACTTGGCGAGCTGCATGACTTGGCTCGTCCTTTATTCTTCGATTCCTGCACCATATTCAACGTCTTTGGTTTTGGTACTTCAGCCACACTGCTGAGCTCTCCGTTCACTAAGTAATATCCTTTCTAATCCAAAGCCTGGACCAGCGGCGGTTGTTCCTCTCAGTCTTTCTTGGCATGCTTCATATATATCCCCTGCCGCTACAGCAACTTGGTTTTCTCGCCAAGGTTATCCACTTCCGAGCCTCTCACCTTCTTGAGTTTTCCTTTTCCATTCTCTTAACTTTAGACCCGATATCAATTCGGCAAAGCAAAGAATGGAGATGAATCAGTTTCCTTCACAGGTCCAACAGTTAATCTCGCCTTCGAGGGATCCTGTACGATTTGCTTCATCCCAAGTCAGATAAGATCGCTTTTGTGTTGTGAAACGTTAAAGACACATGTCGTGAGCTAATCGCCCTCGTAATCTTATAACTACTTAAAGTTGGGATAAGAATATCCTGATTAGTACTGTCCTCCCTTGGATGCTCCCTGTCTGCTTTATCGTGTCAGCTGACCGGCAGCTGCCAAGGATACCGGAGAAAAGCAGCAGTGACATCATCACTTTTATCTTCCATCACGTCTCAAGCAATAGTTGGAGTCCTATGTAGAGTCCATTTCAGAGGAGAAAAGTTTGAGAGTACTGTAATGTTTTCCACGATCTCATTCTCCTTGCCATAATACAGGAGTCACTTGACTAATAATCTTGGACATTCTCCGGAAGGATCCCTTGAAGTGAGCAAAGCAGAGCTAAAAGCGATCATCTTCGTAGCATTGTAGACGGTGCTCCAGAAGTTCAGCAGGTAAAGCAGTCTATGATCTCCCTTGGCAGCAAGCCTCTCGATCTGAAATATGCCGGGATATACCGATGATCCCTCATACCTGCTGGACCTACCAGCAAAAGCTTCCATGTATGGTGCAGGCCTTGATGCTTTCCACTGGTGGTGTAGCCTCCCTATGGTCAGACTGCCAATCAGGTAGCATGAAAGAACGATTAACTTCCGTATATCAACACTATTTGCCTTTGGATCAGTGTGACTCCAAACTTTACGATCGCTCCTCCGAATGGATATGCAGATGCCCTCCACTTAATCCACTCCTGTACTTGGCGGGACTCCATCTAAAGTCCTCTGGGTGTCAGTCAACCAACGATTTTTCCTTGGAGTGTCTTTGAACGATCACGTGAACTGCTGTGGAACCACAAAAGTCTTTTGCCTTTTGCGTTGCGTCTCATCCTCCAATTGATGTTTAAGGTTCAAGAACTAGCGAATGCCCTTCATCGTAAAGTACACGGTACCTTGCTTCAGTCGCTCCCGTTTGTGCGGAAGGGACAAACTGGCAACCCTCTCTAGGCATGTCGTGCCCCAACTGCTCCTCTGGTTTTCATGCGTGTACAGATAACAAACCTTTTTCTTTCTTCGTCCTGGGACAAGAATTGAACATCTTAGGTGAGAGCACCGCCTTCTGAGTGACAAAATTATGGTACACAATGATGTCAACTAACACTTGCCTCGTGTTTTATTAGTGGATAATCATGCTGACGCTCTCCTCTCACATCAAGAATACTAGCTTGCAGGACTTCGAACTTAAGCTTCTTGGACTGTATGTGAATGATAATAGATACTCACGTCCCAGAATACATTACCTTCTCATTCACAACTGTCCTCCCAGAAGGCAGATTAGTTAAACTTGTAGCTGTTTCTTCTAGTAATCTCTGGCATTCCGTCAGAGGATGTTCGAGGACAGTACTTTCATCCTGTAATAGGTTAGGGAGCACAGAGCTCAACTACGCTTAAGGATATCAATGCTTCGTCCTCGCTCCAAGAGCTTGCATTTAATTTGTTGCGTTGACTTGATGAATAACTTTTGTAAGAAACTATTATTCTCAGTTGTTCAAGAGAGGTGTATCAATGTAATCTGTGCAATTTCGTCCGCTCTGAGCACTGTAGCAGTCTGTTACAACAACCTGCACCTCTCATGGATTGGATGGTGAAGCACTGTGATCGATGGAACTCAGAGATCTCTGAGTTCCATCGATCAGGTCCCCGGTCCTGGTACCGCATTGTATATGAACTCCGTTCACAAAGAACCGAAGGCATTCTGTTACAACAACTTCAGTCAAAGTCAACCAGGTACAAGCAAACAATTTGAATCCAAGCCGCTGTTAGTAAGAGATTATAGACTTCTGACAAGAACGACCTCCATGTGAGAGCGTAAGTTCTCTGCTAGAAAGGAAAACCTTCCGCTAAAACTTCTCTTTGGTCTTTGTGACTCTTTCAGTTTGACTCTCTTAGGAATTTTCGAGCTATATAGGCATTGTCTTCGCCACCGTCCACCCACAGGGACGACTTCCGGAACTACAGAACTTTAGCTTTCTGGAACTGAGTGTTTCAGCAATCAGTGTACCTACTGTGTCGCAGCGATGTTGTGGTTTGAATCTCAAAAGATTCGAATGGTTAGAATGTGAAGGTTCTGAGTACGATAAGTCTCGGTAATTATTTGTTAAGAAATGGTTGCAGGATAGATCTGATCCTTGGAAGAGCAAAATGCGTTTGAAGTTCTCTATGAGCATTGGTTGGTATAATTAATATGACATATTCGCAGTGCTAAGTCGTGAGCGGCTAGGGAATGCAAAGCTGTTCTGAGATCTGCACTCAGTTACCTGTGAAGTACTATATACAGTTTCAATTAAGACCATGGATGTGCATGGAATTAACAGGAAAGGGACACTGCCAAATCCAGCAGTGGGCCACTGACCTGTCTCAAAGACACCGTTCTTTGCGCGTGTTACCTTGAATATCTCAGCTCACCATCTTCTCTTGTAGTAATCTTGATGACAGGCGTCGTAATCTTCTAGTGTTGTAAAATCCGGGGTAACTCGTCCGAGTGTTGTTGCCTGAGCGTACTATGTGCTCCTAGTCTCTGAATGTCTTGGCATCGGTGTGCATCATGATGGTACTGTGTATGATAACTGCTGAGCTAGATGCATGAGAGTGACAGTATTCAATCTGGCGTTCCAACTTAACAAGAATGGAACGGAAGAATTGCTTCCAGCACCGCAGATCCACACAATTCGAGAGCTTGCTGAAAATTTCGACCCCGAACAGCCGACATTCGTACTCTCCTTCAATTCAAAGCATTATCAGACTGAGTACTGCCGCGTAGTGGGCTCTGCTCAAAGGAATGAACCGCTTTTACTTCACGAGCCATGTCTGATCCTTCCATACGAAGCCGAAGTCCTCTACTATCCAATCCACAAAGTGAACCAAAAGTTGATCTGAGAAGTTCTACAAGAGAGAGACATTGTCGTTTCCCAAAGCCTTCGACCTCCGAAGAGCCAGGATGACTCTCCAAAGGATCTCCTATCACAAACTCGTCAGCAGTTCGCATCCATATTTTCTCCAGCGTCAGATTCTACTCAGACGGTAGATAACTCAAACTGAAGTATCCTCTCGTTTTACATCCAGAGACCTGCATCCCACATGACGACCAAAAGCTCCTCTGGTCAAACTTGATTTTCGGGGCCGAACATCAATCCTTCGCTGAGATTCCATCACTCCTCTCTTGGGTCATCAGTGCACGAACTGCATAAAGAAGTCTTCCAACAATGGGACTACTACCCGAAGACCACCTTCACGTTTCCTCAGTTCGCAGAGGCTGAGGTGAATAAAACTTGATTAGGGCTCAATCTCCTGCATCGTCATTTCATTGCGCTTGAACTTCGCTGCTGTAGGTAACACACTTATTTTCTTAGATACACACTCGCACTCAGAAATTACAAACTGGACTCCCTTTCTAGTAAGAGTAGTAGACACTCAGTGATAACCACAGTCTCCGAACGGAAAGATCGATGATACATATGTAACATCTAGTTTGCTCATTTATTCACGTCTTTCATTTTCAGATGGAAGTTTTATTTATTTATTTTCGAGTAACTGATAAATTAATATCAATTAATATCTTGATTAAATTAATGTATCTTTGTTAGCAGCTTCTTGCAATTATAGTTTTTGTAGCCGGTGAGTCCGTTCTTGGTTTTCGAGTTATGTTTAGATCTGCAACTCCAAGCCTAATTATCATTCAATAGTTTCAGATAATTTAATTTACTCTAATCATTTAATATAAAATTTATATATAATAATTACATAAACAACAAGGTGTTACGCATGCAATGGCATTGCGAGGGCTATGCGTTTGCAAGACCTCACCATCCTAGAAGGGTAAATCTTAAATGTGAAATTGACATCACCTCACGAGTCTTAGAAGATGAATATGTGTAAGTGAAAGTCTAGAGATGTGGATGAATGTTAAAGAATGAATGAAATAAATATTTGTCATCAGTTGTATCAAACATATGTTGATTATGAATTTATGTATCTTTGTTACTGTAAATCCTTTCATTTTTTATAAGTACATTTAGATGTGTTAATTGAATTAGTCTTATAAATTGTTTTGTATTGTTTATTTTATCAAAAAGTGATTTTTCATTCCAAGGAGTTATATTTCATATTGTCTTTTAGATTGTATGAAATTCTTTATGACATCTCTTATCGGTAAATTTTAATATTTTGATAGAATAAAAAGAGTTATGAATATAGAATATTTAATTGATGAGAGTAAATATCTTGAAATAGATAGTTTACTTTTGTTTTTTGGAGATTTAGTTTATTTATATCTAATTTCTAAACTCTAGTTTGAATAGTTTTTAAGTCATTCTCATAAACAAGATTTATATTTATAAATTTACATATTAATTGTGCAAGTATCCTCAAGTGTATATGAAATCTTCACACTTTTTAAATTTAGATAGATCTTTAGATATTTGAATAGAATAATAGAATAATATATATATTGTTTGATAACCTTAAAAATTGTAATCAATAAAAATTATGCAAATGTTGTAATCCACATACTTGATTATGATGAGCGTAATGTTGTTCGACTATAGTTTGATGATGAAATTTGAGTTCTCTTCTTTCTCTTTCGAGTAGTATGAGTAAGAACTACATGCAACAGAAGTCCATTGATCGTTTAATGTTGAACGTTTGTACGTTTCATATGTTGCATTAAGTTTACATTTCATACACTTTCATCGTGCAAAGATGTCCGACATAATTTGTAATGTCACGTTTCAGAAACAATGAACGTTTCAGAAGTATTTACGTTCGAAAGCATTTGAGTTTTATGTTTAATACAATTAAATTTTACGTTTCTTTTCATTTTTTTGTGAAAATGTTTGTGTATCACGTCACGTTTGAAAAGTAGTCAATTTCGTAAATAATTGTCGTTTCAAAGCATTTTTTGTTTTTTTGTTTCTCCTGGTTTATATGTTTCTCCGTGGGCTTTATTGTTTCATGCGTTTTGCAGTTTCATATGTTTATCCGTAGTCTTTATAGTTTCATGCGTTCTGTAGTTTCATACGTTTCTCCGTAGCCTTTATTGTTTCATGCGTTTTGCAATTTCATACAGTTGCACTTGGACAAAAGTACATCACGTTTCTAAAGAGTTTGTTGTTTGAAATCATTTGATGTTTATGTTTTATGTTTTCATGTTTATGTTCATATTAAAGATCCGAAAGTGAGCAGAATCAAGCATGGGACAAGAAAGAACATGCAGCAAAGATAAAATTGTGTGAATTACATCGTGTCACCTGAGAAACATAAGCCGAAGAGATAACTACACTAGATTTCTCTCACCTGCTGATATTGTCCAACGTAAGTTCGTCGTTGAAAGGCTTGGCAGAATTCAATATTTCACCATTAGTAATGTGAATCTCCATTCGAACCTGCCAAAAAAAACAAACATAAAAACTGAAAGAGCAACACAAACGTGATCTCCATGAAACCGTTTAAGACATAAGACCTGCCTCTGAATTCTTAAAAGGAAAAAATCCTATGATGGTACCTTACTACTGCGCAGTGATGGTTGACGAGACGTGTAGAGTATGAGCGACAATAATGAGATGAAAAAAGAAGGACCTCGGAGAGAATGGATCTCAGTACTATCAGTGGTAAGCTGCCATTCTGTTTTCTTGAGCTCTTGAGCTCTTAAATCATTGTATATTAACAGAATTCAAGTTACTTATCTTGTTTTTAATTAAGAATCAAATTTCTTATCTTGCTTAATTGCTTTTAATGCAACAATTACAATCCTTAATGTCTCCTTTTCATGGTTCATTAACGGACTGAATACACTTTTCATCATGTACCCTAAAAGGAAAAGATCCTATGATGGTACCCTACTACTGCACAGTGACGGTCGACGAGACGTGTAGAGTATGAGTTAGAATATGCAATTTCGTCGCACTGTTACGTGCACAAACAAGGCCTCGTCACTTCTCATAGACACCAGTTCGCAAGTTGGTAGCACTTTCTTGTCATGCGTATTCATAAGAATAATACGTATCAGCAATATGCGGAGATCAATGTGCGCAGTCCCAGAACTTGGTGCACTGAGAACCTTTCATTTTACTTACGTATAACCTCGGAAAAGGTCCATGACAGAAAGAGCAGTAATTTACTGCGAGTCCACAACATGCTCACTACATCGAATTACAGGTACAATGGTCCAGAGTGAATTTTAGATCAAATTTTAGTCTTCTTATAATAAACTTGTGAGTTCTGGCATCCGTAACAAGACTTAGATCGGTTAGGATAAGTTCTTCAGGCTTGTGATTTTGAACTCCAAATGCGTGGACCAAGGCCAGTTGGGACTAATTCATATAGCAATTCTTTACAAGCAAGTTCAACTGATCTAGGGGACTGATTACATGCTACAGAAACTGAACAGTTCTTGGGGAGGATTACAAAGCCCGATCCACAAGAGTTCCGAACTTATAACATCTCACTTATATAGAGCCTTGAAAATTCATGTGATGAACTTGGTCTATTCTTTGAGTCCGCTGGAAGCTCGTCTCAAACTTGGGAGAAGGGTCCTCCATTGGTGAAGGCGTCGTGATTCCAGGAATTTTACATAGATAGCTTCACCACCCAGTTATCACTATTCATCAAATTGTCGTGCGCATACACATCGCTACACAACATACATCGCTGTCAGAGGTACACCACACATACACATAACACATGGACGATGTCATACACATACACAAGTGTACCACAATAATCTGAATACAGAGATTACCATCTCCAACACCACAACAAGGACTACTCACAAATGGTCAAGCCAAACCCACTCTAAACGCGAAGAGAATCCGGGTTACACTCAACTAGACTATCCACCATAGCCTGGAGCTTGAAGGCTCAACTCAAAGAACTAAGGCCTCCAAGCCCTACCTGCGAAGTTTACCCCTAGTGGGCTCTCTCTCCAACTCGTCCTAACGGCACTAACGGCCTTACCGGGATGCGTCACTTCGCACTCGGTCAACCTAGCCGAGGTGCCCAAACTGACGTGACAGCTGTCGTGCGCATACACATCGCTACACAACATACATCGCTGTCAGAGATACACCACACATACACTTTACACATGGACGATGTCATACACATACACAAGTGTACCACAATCGCCCCCTAACTGGCGGTTAGGTCCCTCTAACTCCAGATAGCTCCATATCCCAACTACGTGATACACACCTTCATGGGTGCAAGGATCAGGAGGCCGGGTGCTACATTGCCCCATCGTTAGTCGCCTGTCTGCAATCCATACCACGCAAAGATCTAATCGACTATCTCCGCTATATACATCGAGGACAAACCCACCGTCCAGTAGGAACTACACTGAGAGGTGGAGTCAAACATGACATGTGCCAACCTCTCGAACAACCATCATACACCAACATACGGGCTGCTCCACCAGCAGACCCACACAACATACACCTCAAGCCCGCGCGTACAACTGCTAAGCTTGGGTCAACGGTACCATCAATGTTGGGAAGATGACATGGCGCGCAATTACGCACATGGTCCTTCCACACAACACCATCACGGCCCTCTAACATGAGTACTCCAGAAGGTAACACCTCACGCACTCGTAAAATAGTGCGCCCTGCGGTCACGTCCAACGTCGTCGGTGCAGTCTGCTGTAGATAGATATAATCGCCAGGATAAAACATGCGAATCGACGGCCGATAACCTCCTCCTCGGATAGTCGCATACCGCAACGTGTCTCTATGCTGGGCAGTCGCTAGGTTCTCAAAAGCCATAGGCATAACTCTCCGAAATGTCTCTGCTCGTTGAGAACATGCTCTCACCCACATATCCGGGTCATCAAGGTCCAGCACCTCAGCAGAATCACGACGAATGGCCGAAGGTAGATCTGGATCTCGGCCATACAATAAGAAATACGGTGAGAAGGAAGCCAAAGACGCTTGTCGGCTAAAACGGTAGCCCATAGCCAACCATGGTAACTGCACATCCCAGTCTCCCAAGTGGCCCTTCTGCAAGCCATACTTGCGCAATCCTTTCTTCACCGTCTGAACTACCCTCTCCGCCAAACCATCCGCCTCAGGATGATCTCGAGATGTAGTCCGATGATCAATCAGCGCCTGATCACACAAGGCCTGAAACTCACCAAGGAACTCTGTACCTTGGTCTGTCAGCACTTCAGCTGGTGCTCCGAAACGACTCAGCACTCGATCTAAGAACGCGTACGCCGTCCCTTCACTCGCCTTGTCTGGTAATGCCACCAACTCAATCCACTTGGAGAAGTGCTCCACCATCACCAACACATACCGGTGGTGACGTACGGTCAACGGTAAGGGTCCCGCAAAATCCAAACTCCAACGGTAACCCAACCCCATAATCGGTAAGGGGTGTAACTGTGGAGTAGGAGCATTAAACGATGCTCGTACTCGATCACAAACCACACATCGTGCGACAAACTGTTGCACATCGATGTGCATACCACGCCACCAATACTGTCCTTGGAGTAAGCTATGCGTACGCTTCACTCCAAAATGTCCCAACTCCTCATGGGCATGTCGTACTAACTGTGCCCTCTGGGATGGATGTGGCACTATCCGTACCCTTCCATCACCCCACACTCGAAGTACATGTCGTCCTTCTCGTCGAAATCTCTTCGCTCGTTGAAGGACACGATCTCGCTCCTTGGCACTTACTGCGTCTACTACCACACCAGTACTTAGATACTCCATCACGGTCACATCATCATGGATATCTCGCTGGTCTGGAACACCATCTCCACCCTCAGGATCTGGAGACTCATCATCTACTCTCTGACCAGAGAAAGATACGACTTGGCCCTCCATACTAAAGTTCATGGCCAACACACAAAGAAAGGCATATGCATGCCACCCTGGCACTATCTCCTCATCAACCTCGTCATGCCAGCGAGCTCCAGTCTGATCCTGCTGACTCGTGCACGGGTTGCGACTCAACCCGTCGGCATCTAGGTTTGCAACTCCAGGTCTATGTACTACCTGGAAGTCATACTCCTGTAAGATCAGAGCCCATCGTGCAAGCTTCCATGTAAGCTTGTCGGACTCCATCAACCACTTGAGCGGCTGGTGATCAGTGATGAGAGTAAAGGGGTTCCCAAACAGATAACATCGAAAGTGTGCAACAGCCCACACTGCCGCCAAACACTCTCCCTCATACGAACTATACCTCGCCTCCGCTGAATTATTGGAGCGACTGGCATACGCCACCACGAACTCATTTTTCTCATCATCATGCTGAGTCAGCACTGCTCCAAGTCCCAACATACTCCAATCGGTGTGCAGTTGGAAAGGACGCCCCCTAACGGGTCTCCTCAAGATGGGAGCAGATGTCAACCTATCCTTGAGCTCTACAAAAGCTCGCTCCTGCTCATCTCCCCACTGCCACTCCTGGTCCACCTTCATCAGCTTGGTCAACGACTTCGCAATTGCACTAAATCCCTTCACGTACCGACGATAAAAGTTCGCCAAACCAACAAATGCCCGAACTCGACTCACATCTGTGGGACGCGGAATACGTGCAATAGCCTCAACCTTCGTCTGTTGAACACCTAATCCACCTGGATAGATGGTGTGGCCCAGATACTCTACCAACTCCTCGAAGAACTTACACTTCCCAGGGTGTAACTTCAACCCATGAGCTCTCAACCGCTCAAACACATCCCGTAAGTGTCTCTCGTGCTCCTCCACTATAGCACTATAGACTAAGATGTCGTCGATATAACATCTGACCAAATCCAATCCTGCTAGGATTCTGTCCATCACCCTTTGGAACTCAGTAGGGGCGTTCTTCAACCCAAATGGTAAGAACCGCCACTGATACAAACAATCCTTGCCGTGAGAGTCAATTCCCCAGAATGCTATCTTGGACTTATCTTCTTCTCTCACTGGCAACTGATGATACCCTGCTCGAAGATCCAAAGTACTGAAGACCTTCACATGCCCCACTGCATCAAAGATCTCCTCAGGTGTCGGCATGGCATACTTATCGGACTTCGTCTGCCGATTGATAGGACGATAGTCCCCACACATCCGTCTATCTGTGTAGTTGTCATACATATCCTTCTTGGCTGGCATAACTGTGACAGATGCATACTCTCCATGCGACATCTCCACCAACCCAGCCTCCAACAAGTCTTGAGTCCGACTCTGGATCAAGGCTCTCTCCATGTCACTGTACCTGTAAGGACGTCGAAAGATTGGCGTGTCATTAGCCAAGTCGATCCGTATACCAGGTCCTTTCAAGGTACCCAAATCCTTCATACTGAAGGCAAAACAATTCCTGTAGCTCTTCAGGAATCTTTGGACTCTTCGTCTCTCCTCTCCTATAAGCTTGGGTCCAATCTCTGGCTCCCAAGTATCCTCTGTCACCATGCTAGAGGTAGAAGACGAAGTCGTTGACTGCTATCTTGTAGCCTCTGGAGCAGTTTCCTTCTGCTCACCACCAACAACCTCCACCGCTACTGTGCGTAAAACTTTTGCAGTTCTAGCTGCAAGCTCCACACTCTCTCCTATGACATCCCATGATGTCCAAGGATGACGAACTCCACTTGCCTCGCCCCCAGCCTTTGCCTCCACCAACTCGGTAGGCAAAGAGCTCAAGAGTGCTCGAGCAGTAACACCCGTCGATCGCATCCGACGCTGCTCAGCCAATCCAAGGCTAACAATCCATGTCAAGCAATTCAAGTCCATTGCTTGATCCAATACTTGACGACGTGAAGCCTCCGACACCGAAGCTACTGCCGTCGTATCCGTAGTGAAACCCATCGCTCGCTCTCTCTCCTCGGCATTGGGCTCCACCAACTGCCGTAATTGAGCATCCCACACAAGCCCAGGTCCTCCATCTCTGTAAGCATGTGACGCTGGAAAGCTTACCAAAGTGGGTAATGCTACCATGGGCCGTCCCACTAGGTTCACAACTGCCATGGGTGACCTATCGACGACTCTCACTACTTGAGATCATTGTCCTACATCCAAGATGCTATCAACCGTGAGGTGCGCTGGTCGTCTCACTCCATCGTGTGCGCGCTTAAGCACCTCTCTCGGTAACAAGTTCGTCCACCACAACCGTGGACGATGTGCACGAGATCCCACTCTCGCTGCATCCAACAACACTGCTGGTCCAACCCAAGACCGCACTTGGTGCACACTCGCCATCATCTGTGTACGAGCATCACCCAACAAAGGAACGTTCTCCAAGATGTACGCTGGAGAATCCACCTGATGCATCTGGAGATGTCGTAGGATCCGTAACATCTCCCAGAACATCCTAGATCGCGGGTCATGTAAACCCTGACCTCTCCCTGCACGCGTGTGACCTTGACATGACCATCCGGCTATCACCAAGTGAATGGTGCCCACAAACGTGAGATCCTGCGCCCCCAGCAGCGAAATATCCGACGGTAATGCTTGCTGGTATCCTCTAACAGCTGATATGAGCAACAACTCAAGATATCTCTGCACCAAACGTGCCACATGTCGCAATGAGATGCGTCTCGCAATCTCATCTCTCTCCACATACAAGTATCGCTGTACTTGTATACCTGCCTGCAATACCGCAGCCAAACCTGTGCTGATCCCTCCAAACAGCTCCAGCACACATACACCTTCCTCTGGATACTGCCACACAATGGGAGTCGTATCCAACGGTGATAAGGTCACAGGGCCAGTAGCAGGAACAACCCTTTGTTCCTCTACTGGTGGTACAAAAGCTTCACTCCAAGCCTGCTGCACCAACTGATCAGCATACTGCTGCAACTCTCCACTCGAACTCCAGAGTGGAACATCCAAGGCTGATGGTACTAACGTAGACATGCTAGGCATGTCCTCCACCTCCTCATAGATCGGAGTATCCTCCGCATGGGCATTATCCTCCAACAACTCGTCCGGCCAAGTGATGATCGAACTGAACCCTGCAACGGATGCCATCGTTCCTGGTGTAGGCTCCGTTGTCCCAACTCTAGCACTGAATCGCACTGGTAAGCGGCTCACTCGTCCCTCACCAGACTGCCAACCTGGTCTGTAAGATGTTGTCTCTGCCCAATAGTCAATCACGAACCCCATAGGGTACAACACAGCACCTCTCACCAATACATCATAAGACTCTGCGGCTGTAACGATGGCCTTGGCCTTCACCATAGAGCCATCCGTGGGGTGATCTAGCCGAACTCTCACCGTCAACATCTCACGTATCATGTGCAGAGCCGTACCTCCTGATCCCCCTAGAGATGTCTGCAACTGGAATGGACATCTCTCTATCTCGGACTTCTTCAGACCCAAACCAATACACGCCGCTTTTCCCAACATCAACGGTTGGGCTCCAGAGTCTAACAAGACCTTCTGGGGTCGATACACTTTCCCTGAAGGTGCCACCAAACAGAAGATACCACTTCTGTTGTCCAACAACACCACACTTGGTGCCAAACTAGCACGGTCAATCGTCGGCCTAGCTGGTAACTCATCTAACCTAGCAGCCGCCGCTTGCCAAGTACCACTGGTAGCTGTCCTGATCCTCGACTCCATGGACACGTCTACCGCCTCTCGTTGAACTACTTCAGCACTAGATATAACTACATCCTCGCTCTCACTGAGCGTGGCCGCCAACTGGAACACTGGAGCCAAGTTGACTCCCAATGCCCTCATATCCGTGGCTGAGAATAGTGGGGCTCGCAAAACTGCTGTAGCCGCCCCCAACATCGGGTTCGACGTCGCATCCACAGACGTCGAAGGTGGACTCACATCACACCCACTCTTGGATGTCGATGCCTCCAACTCTACTGCACCATCGGTAGGTCGTTTAGGAACCATAGATGTGGTCCTCAACGCCTCCGATAACGTGAACGACTGGAGAAGCCTGGCTTGTCTACCAGCCTCCTCGCGTTGTGGATCCAACTCCACTGACGCACCTCGTGGCTCAGAGGCACGTACTGCACCTCTAGTCACTGCCGCAGATGCCTCAATCTGCGCCACACCAGCCATGAAGTCGAAGTCACCTCCTTCTCCTCCATAAGACGTGGAAGCCTCTGTTCCACCTGATCTCCGCTGAGCCATAGCCATACTAGCTATCCTCTGCTCCAACTGCTCAATCCGAGCAACCATACCTGCTTCTGACGTCGTAGCAGGCGGTGGACCGACCGGTCCTCTCCCAGGTGCTGGACCTCTACCTCCAGCTCGACCACCACGGCCTCCCTGAGCTCCTCCGCCTCGTCCACGATCAGCCTTCCCTTGCCGCAACTCGGGATGGAGATCAAAACAACGGTCACTACTGTGACCAGGTCGTCCGCAATGCTCACATTGCCTAGGTACTGCTGGAGACGTCCCTGATGTTCCTGACGTCTCACAACCTCTCCTCTGTGGACAGTCCCTCTGCTGATGAGGACCATCACACGTCCAGCAAGGACCCGCTTGCTGCTGACTAGCAAAGGACGGCATGGGCTTCTGCCCACCAGATCCTCCTACACCTCCCTGCGATCGTGACTGCTCTGCACGATCCTTACCACCACCACCACCACCACCACGCTGTTGCGTAGCTTGTGATCCTCGAGAAGAGGTGGTCGCTCCATGTGGTGTCTCCTTGCTGAACCCAGCAACCACCACCCTCTCCTCCACCATGTTGAGCTCAATCCGCTCAGCCAGACTAAAGACAACCGCCAACGTCGGAGCGGTATCTCTAAGAAGAGTAGCATCTCTAACTCTCCTACGCAGCTCCCGGTCTAGTATCCCATACCAGAACTGAACTGCCTGTGCTTCCGTCACCCCTTCGGTAACGCTGATCAACCGCCTCATGCGAGTAAACGCCTCGCGTAGGCTCTCTCCAGTCTTCCGCTGGAACTCTTGTAGACTCCTCAACTTGTCGGTCCGCACACCCTGATAGTTCTTCCTCAAACATTGGAAGAACTGAACCACAGGGTTAAACCCTGGTGGTATCCCGCTCACACTACCACCCGCTCCACTACCTGTGGACGCACCGCTGGTAGTAGGTACTCCGCCACCTGCGGCTGTACCATTGCTACTGGCACCCGAACTCGTAGGTGCTACGCCTCCCGAAACTGCGCCAGTAGTGATAGAAACGTAGTTGGGAGACCAATGTTGTCTCCACAACTCGATCTCAACACTGTAATCTCGCCTGAACTCATGATAATCGTCCATCGGCGGTCCCTCCAAGTGCTGGAACAAACCCTTCCACGCCATG
Source organism: Asterella californica (assembly GCA_036924285.1). NCBI lineage: Eukaryota > Viridiplantae > Streptophyta > Marchantiopsida > Marchantiales > Aytoniaceae > Asterella > Asterella californica. Next base: position 6,378,806 of record JAYKYS010000013.1, read on the forward strand.
AAGGGTGTAAACAGCTGTGGGTTCCGCATCTGCTGCAGATCGCACCAACTGTCAAACTCTTGGATGAAGTCATCCAGCTCAATGGTACCAACTGTACCCGAGTAACGTCGAGGCCCTTTCGTGGCCCCATAGATCTCGTCCATGTCCCACAACAACGGTGTAGTGACACTAGACTCACCACCAGAAAACGCGTTGTTTGCGTCTGACTCGTCATCTGGAACAACCGACGGCAATGGTGTATGTAGTCGGTACCTCACCCCACTCCGTGTATACCCATTGTCCGAGAAGTCTCCACCAGAACCTCCCAAGAACTCCGTGATGAGAGAATCCCGCTAACACACTCCCCAACCGGAATGTCGCAATCTCCGTCACCACCGTAACCATCACTTGCCTAATCCCGCTCCTACTGAGCTCACCTATCCCCTACTAGGACGGTCAAGGTAAGGGCAACCTGTACCTGCCATCACCACAGGCAGCCTCTCACGGTCTGTTGGTCGTCACTCCAACCGCACCGTGAGAGAGACAAAGGTAGTCTGACTGGTCCGCAACTCCAGCCTCACTACCGACAGCACACTGGAGTGAACTCACTCCGGAAATCAAGCGCCAACACACGCAAACGCGGCGCACAAACAGGAAGTAAAGTATGGAGGGGTTCCAACCACAAGAAGTCCAAACGATAACCCTCCACACTCAAACATTCACATAAAGAGAAACCCAGCCCCACCCGGACTGACGACTCTTTGTCGGTGACCACATGCACAATATATGATCACCAACAGTCGTAACTGACACTGGAGGTCACTAGTAGAGGTGTCCACACCTCTAGTAGCTCCAAAAACATCCACGTGGTAGCTCTACTAGCTCACCCAAGACAACTGCCACCAGTTGCCTCCATACGCGCCTCTACGGTGTAGGCAAACACTACCACAACTATAGCTTCCCCCCAATACTGTGGGGTCGCCCTACCACTCCTCTAGGGACGTACGAGAAGGTCTCCTACTACCTTATACAAGTCCATAAGTACTTGCACGCATCCCTGTAGGACACCAAGAGCTATTGGTCTATTGGTAAAGCCAAAGCTAAGACTACAGAGTCAGGAGTCCAGGTCCAGGAATAGTGTTGGGATGGGTGACCAGCTGATTTTACCCTTCCCACACACCTGAAGCTTGGATACCTCTCTCACGCACGCCAGCAAGCTGGCTTGCGGCGGGCGCGGGCTCGGGCTCAGGCTCAGCTCCGCTCCGCCTCCGCACTCACGCACCTCTGCTTCTCGAAGCTTGCGGGTGCACACGGGTGACCAAAATCTGACGTAAAACAGCAAGAACCTCCAAATCCAACCCGAACACCACCAAAACAGATTCGCAAATGCACCACACACACTTCGCGGATGCACACACACACAAAACAACTACTAAACTCGAGTTTCCTCACGAAATTGAGCCAAAATCTGACGTAACTAGCCTTTTAGTGCTTGCGGGTTTCACGGCAGCGAACTTCGACATGCCATAACTTCTTCAATCCTTGGCCAAACTCCACGAAACTTAGTGCGCTAGAATCGTCTCTCCAATGCGCTTCCAAAGAGTCCACTCCGGCCCGACATTGACAAGTATTTCAGCTGCTACGCCCAAACGCGCAATCCGGCTCCAACAACACACTTCAAGAACATTCCGCAAAATTTCTGCAGCGCTTCCGCATGACAGAAATCTCCACTCGACCCCAACAACAGCAAATCGATCTGCGACCAGCAATGTAGCACGGCGCCCACACACCTCGATCACAGCTCCAAACAATCAACCACGAACGGCAACGCCCGAAGATACCAGCGGACGATTTCCGATTTCAGATCTGCGAGCTCTTACTGAACTCCGCCTCGACCTGCACTTAGTTCTTTGAGTAATCTGAATACAGAGATTACCATCTCCAACACCACAACAAGGACTACTCACAAATGGTCAAGCCAAACCCACTCTAAACGCGAAGAGAATCCGGGTTACACTCAACTAAACTATCCACCATAGCCTGGAGCTTGAAGGCTCAACTCAAAGAACTAAGGCCTCCAAGCCCTACCTGCGAAGTTTACCCCTAGTGGGCTCTCTCTCCAACTCGTCCTAACGGCACTAACGGCCTTACCGGGATGCGTCACTTCGCACTCGGTCAACCTAGCCGAGGTGCCCAAACTGACGTGACAAAATCTTCATAATGTTCTAACACAACCCTCGGTAACTTGCTTCCTTCAAACACAGAGCGTTTGGCTGTGGTCATACCAGAACTTGCAATACCTCAAATGCACTAATTTTTCATTACGGATACATAATTCTGCCTACTAAGCACCAATCTCCGCTGTATGTGTGTGATACTTCCTGTTCTATGGATTGGTGCACAGGATGTCTGCTTGGACAATCAGAGTAACGTGGAGCTCAACAATAGACGAGGAAACAACGTGTATGCAGGAAACTGCAGATCACGGACTTCATAATATCAAACTCCAAAAGAGCCCTGTTTACTGATAATGCACTGCTGACAGAGAAACATTACCTTCATTCAAGAACGCCGTGTCTCCTGAATTTAACGAAAACATCCCCAAACCGGACATACGATAGACTTCTCAACGATCTGCATTTAGTATGAAAGTAGTAAGGGGCTAATTCCTAGATTCAAAAACTAGCGTAACCTAACCACTGGACTGAAAATAACACGGAACCACAAAACTATGACGACTTTGTATATGTTTGTATGATGGCGGCAACTACTCTGTACTGGTGTACTCTGAACACGAAAGAAGTACATAACTGTAAATAAACCAACCTAGAGACAAATGCAAACTAACCAAGTCAAAAGTACTGCTACCAGAATCAAGGTTTGCAATCTATAATGAGAACAAGTTGATCGTCTGCAAATTGGGGAAATCAAACATCTCCTGCTCGTCCTTGAGCCTCAGACTCAACTACTAGCGAGTATTATTCGAGCACATCGTAAAGACAGCATGGCAAGGAATGACCTTTCAAGGCAATTGCGAAGCACTTCGGATAAAGCGGCTCCGACTCTTCGTTTTCGCCAAGAGCACACCAAAAGCTAGCTCCAATCACTATGGAGGGCACGAAAGGAAAAGCTGTAACTTAACCATTGATAAGCCGATCCACCTATCGATTTCAATAATAAACTCCTTGGGTCATACAAGACTTGGAGAAATAAGATAGAGACGTGACTCTAGACCACGCAATAAGTTTCTGACGGACAAAAACAGAGCCATTATAGTGTAGAGGTCATTAACAAATTATGTGAGATAGCACCGAGCACACCGCGTGCTCAAAGATTGTATGAATACAACAAGACGCAAGTTTATAAAGCTATAACAAGACTAATAGAAAACTTAAAAGAAATAACTGAAATCTACTACAAAGAGGCAACGAGATTTAATACACTCTTCGCTTAGTGCGAACGGTGTGTTCTCTTGACATCAACCTAACCACAGACGACAACAAAACCTCTTTAAATCATAATATCTCACTTCAAAATTTTCACAGAGCTTGTCCCTCACTTTTAAGTCCCATGATTATGGAGTGAACGGCCGGACTTATATTCTCGTGCAGACCGGATGAAAATATCCATAATTTCACTCTTTCATCTACACGCAATGAAAACGAAACCCAGTGATTCGTCATCAAGATCGGCTGGACAAAGTAAAATCCTCGGCCATACATGGCTCCCGAAGACCGTAGCGGTTTCTCAGAAATCACCGAACGAAGCTCACACTATGATCGGAGAAGGTCTCGATGCTACAATCCGTAGGGGGCTTTGGCTGGTCCAATCTGTAAGCGCTACCAAGAACCTCAGTAGGAAACATGCTACACACGACATAAGCTAATAACACCACTCGGGGAAAAGCTCTCAAGTTGCACTATCCTAGGTGCTTACTCTTCCTGACAAAGGCTTACCAAACAGGCCAGAGCTCTGAAACTGATCGAAGTGTACATCAGGGTCGTATCCATTGTGTGTAAGCAGGAGTGACGGACATGAGGGTAGTACTGAGTGACTGGCTTAAAACAAATAGCATCACATGTTTATCTTCATCTAATAATAGCCTAACTAAGACCAAACTGAGGTTGAGACGTGCACTACAGTTCGCTCTTTGGTGGGGCTTGCTGTCCACGCACTGAGGTGTCTTTCGCTCTGAAGCCGCAAATGTGTCATCATAACCTACATGTTTGTGGCATCCTGACAATTCTTCTCTTTCCTGAGAACATAAGATGACAGATGAAAGCTCCAGTCACACACATATTTGGAAGAAACAAAGGTCGAACATGCACTCAACGTGAAACTGTGAGTAAGTGACTCAGAGACCGCAGAAAAATGCCAACAGGTCCCTTCTGCTTGCTAAGATTGGTCCGTGTGGTTGGTACTTGTTCTTCCATTTTTTGGAGATGTTCAAACGTCCCCCTCAAGTCGAGATGTGAACCTTCTTTTCCTACCAGCCTGACTGCAGTGACTCTCAACTATGAAACCAAAAATCCACATTCGTTCCTGAAGCATGATGCCGACCGAGAATCATATTGCGATCCCTCCAAGAACTGCAAGCAGTACGTACGTACCCAGAGAAATTAGATAAAGCAAGCAAGGTTTATAAATCTCCAAACCTTCATGTTTTTGAGTCGTTTCTGTGAGAAGATTTCTGAGTCGACAAGCCTCTTCAACAGACGCTAGTTATCGTTGTAGGACGAAAAGCCCATATCTTGATAGTTATAAGAGAATACCTCTCCATTTATGGTAGGGGGCCGACTCTCGAACAAATGATCTTGGGTTCTAAAGAAGATTTTTGACATTTCCGGAGAGGAGATCACAACAGTGCGAGCGGGGCCTAACCTTATTGACATGAGAGGTCCATACTTCCGGGACAGCTTCATCAGGGGATGATGAGACATCGTGTCCAGATCCACTTGCCTTGTCATACACCCGCTCCTTTCCTTGTCGCAGCAAAAGTGATTAACTGTTAGAACACGAGGCTTCAGACGGCCTGGGGATAGTTTGTTTGTCTCGCTCAGATCCCGTCAAGAGAAACCTAATCCAATGATGTCAGAACAGTCGTCGCTTCTCGCAGGTATGACACGACAGGTAAGGTTGGCACATCTCCTTAAAGCAAGAATACCGAAAAATCTCACGTGGGATGCAAAGACAACGTTCCAGTTAACTGTCCATGTTCGCAACAGATTTTCCAGAAAGTTCATACAGCACAGAGGTCGAATCCACGAAGCATACACGATGCACAGAAGGGATGACTTGAACAAAATTAACCCCACCCAACAGCTTTAAGGAGGAGCGTCCCGACAGAGTTACTCGACGGAACCAACTCAACATGGTCCTCGCTTCTGACAAGCGAAAAGTGATCCTTGGTGAACTCGAGTGTGGATGAAAAATTGTCCTCATGTTCAAAACAGCTCAAAACTTCTATGCAGTTAGAATCTGCAACTCACAAGTACCAAAGATCAATGCCCCTTCAAAGTACTCCGCTGCAAAAGGTTGATGTTTCTCAATCGTCGCTTCGAGTTCAGCTCCCTTGTAGATAAGCTTATCTCGACAGAACGGTGCCACAGTTCAAAGATAGAGACCAAATGACGTTGCAAGTAATCACTGAAATAGTCAATGTAAAACCAAGCTTCAAAGGCGGACGCTGTTAATTGCAAGACCTAAAATTTGCACCCTAGCAATATGTCGTCTTTGAACACAATCTCGAAGATTTGCAAATCACGAAAACGTGCAGGTCTCACCATAAACACGAGCCCCTTCACTCTTTAGGCGATTCTCTTTGTACTCGGAGACATGAAGAACGACCGCATTCAGATTGAAACGATCGCGCACATAGATAAAACCACTTCTACATTGTTCTTATACGTGGTCTTCTATACAATGACTCTTATGCGATGATTCTTAATAGAAGGAAAGAAAAAAATCCATATTCTTTAAGAGATTACAAAATCTGAAATATCGATAGAAGGTTATGCACAAATGCATAGCAAAAATTCTCCAAAGAGGATTAAAGACATTTTGCTTTATTGCTATGCGGTGACGCATACCTTACTACCGATATATCAGATTTTATAACATCCTAAAGAATAGAGACTTTTTTCCTCCCTTCGATTAAGAGTCATCGCATATGAATCATTGTATAAAAATCTCAGTCAACCACAACATGGAAGTGGTTTGATCTATAGACGCGACCGTTTCAATCTGATTGCTGCTGTTCTTCATGTCTTCTTCGACGAACAGTTACATAAGATCGCGTCCTCCTCGCATATCGTCCAAGATTAGCTTCCACTTTGCTGCATTCGGGCTGTCTTTTTACGGCATTCTTGAATTGAATACGTGTACTGCTGCCATGCTCGTCGATCTAACATACGAAATACTTGATTATATGGAGTTTGAAACGAGTACAGGTCTACAGGTTTCACAGGAATTTACTTGATCGGGCCCCCAGAACGAATCGCGGACTTGATCGGACCCCTTTTATAATTCCCTTCTTGATCGGACCCCCAACCTGCAACAGCCTGTAAAACAAGTTACATGGGCGAAACATCGACATGTTTCGCTCACTGGAGAGGCGAAACATGTCGATGTTTCGCCTCTCTCCTCTCTCGGTCTCATAATCGGACAAGGAGCGAAACATCGATGTTTCGCCCACTGGAAGGGGTACCCTTCTCGGATTATGAGAGTGGGCTTGAGTTTCTGAACTTCTATTTCCGCGTCTTCGTCGTCTGGTTTCTACAGTCCGAGCTGTACTCTGACATGACCGAGTTACTTGCTCGCGTCTTCGTGGTGTGATTTCTATAGTCCGAGCTGTACTTTGACGTGGCACAGTTACTTGTTTTACAGGCTGTTGCAGGTTGGGGGTCCGATCAAGAAGAGAATTAAAAAAGAGGTCCGATCAAGTCCGCGATTCGTTCTGGGGGCCCGATCAAGTAAATTCCTGACAGGTTTCACGTTCACAACAGTTCTTTGGGGTTACAAAAGAGAGGTAGTGAAAAATAGAGAATTTCTTACTTGCATCTGCCTGTGCTATATCGCATCACAGTTGACTCTCCGACTCATCAATCACGGTATTGTTCGAAATTTTACTTCTTGGGCACATTAGATCGCTGCGAAATGGTTGTGTCCATTGATCGAGCACACTAGTTCATTAGGTTGTGATCAAAAAGCTCTCTTGATCAGATCAAGATATTGCTTTATGTAGTCGGAGGAGCAAACTTACATGGAGTTTTTCGTCGATGATTGGGGTAAGATTGGTTGGGTATAGCGAGGGTAAGGTAGGAAGTTCAACTGCGCCCGTGAAGCGGCATATGTTGAACCTGACTGCACTGATAGCAGATGATCACATCATCTACTAGCTTGATCCACATAAAGTTGTACTCGATACTTAGGAGGCCGAGTATCGATTCTAAGTTATCGTGCTCTATTCAGCTGATACCTTACATGTAGATTCTCTTATGCCCTAGTAACTATTCTCGTAGCTGCTTCCTTTTCGTACTTTCTCTTGACAGAATGGTTCAACTATTCGCTGAACTGATGGACTTTCTTCGCTCTTGGACTTGCTCCATTAAACAGTACAGAGAATTCTCGTGCCATGGAGGACGAGAATTCTCTGCACAAGTGAGGAAATATATCCTCTTTTGCGACGCACGACTGTCTGGAGGTCGACGGTACAGTGAGTTTGAATTTATTCAAGTTTCAACTGATCGTGAAGGGAAAAATCCGTGAAGTAGTTTGGCTGCAGTGGAGTTTGATTGGTGCAGGCTGCGGCGATTGGGAAGACATGAAACTGGGGGTGCACGATCCCCGTGGTGGGTTTTGTCGAGGTAAACTACAAACGATTGCCGGGGTTGATAGAGGGACCCAATGGAGGACTGAATGGCAAGATTTGGGTGCTAAACTGAGACATTCTGCTGAATTGTGAGTATGCCCACCTTTTACGGGTGGAATCTTGATCCCTCTCTCCTTTTCTTTTATATCTGGAGCTCCTTGCAGATTGGCGGGGCGACTAAGGATAAAGATGAACGAATGGAAATTCACGTCGGAATTTTCCGTCGTGGTATCCTTGATTACACCGGTTTAGATTCTGGAGAAGATACACCCTCGGGCTTGAGTTTGTAGAACATCACCTAATTCATCCTGGCGGAGTCATTGGCTCTTGTCAGTGCTTGGGGATGCTTCTGGTCATGAATTTAGAGCAACAGTAATTAGCTCGTTCGTGCCTCGGTAGGGATCCACGCGAGATTAAATTCTAGCGGTAGTAACGTCTGGTGTAGCTTCGCAGCTAAAGCGGATGTCGATCAGGGCCATACGGAGGGTGGTCGGACAGTTGTTTAGCAGTTTGGTTTTCAACAGAGGGCAAGGCGCAAAGAGTGAGCTTTGTGAAGGGTCTAGTTTGCCGTATCTTTCTTTCTTGCTGTAGTTTCTCTCTTTCTTTCCTTCCTCGGGGAGTGGGAACCATGTCGCTTTCGTCCAACAAGACGTTCAGCCGCAGTTGTCGTACAGTTATCAGATAGGAGAATATCCTAGGAGCAAGGAGCCACCGTCTTCTGCAGAGCAGGAAGAGTTACGGGGTTGGGAGTATCGCAGAGACACTTCCGGGGTGACTTGTAACTTATCGGCCCTAACACAGGGTGAAAATAGATACGTTTTAGGAGGCCTCTTTGTTCTGGGAATGAGAGCTGGTATTGCAGTTGATACTTTGTTGAACGTGGAGCCGAACAATATCACCTCACGAGAAATTATTGACAGGCAGACGCCGAATCCTGATGTGTGCATTGCGAACAGAATGAGTGCCATGGTACTCGACCAACGTCACTTCATCCCCTTCAACCCGTAAGTACCTACCTCGTTTTGGATCACTCAGTCTGTCAATGCAGGAGTAGTTTCTTGGTCCCTCATAGTTTACTAATGTTCTCTGTACGTGTCTGCTAATGCTTTGTGCGAAGAGTTCTTCGGTTATATGCGTAGAAACTGTAAGGAGCTGAAGAGCTTGTGTGTCCTTGAGTCATTGTTTTCCGTTGAACGTCCTGATTTGCTAGACCTCATTGCAGACTATCATTTACTGAATAGATTGCCGTTAGGGAAAAATATTGTTTGGGAACTGTTTTTGGTAGATATCTCACTACATCTTTGGATTTGTACCTGCTTCTGCATTTCACCTTAATATTTTAGCGTGCGGATCTGATCCTCTGTTTGTCTACCTCACTTTGGATTTAAGCATTTTAGCTCTCCTGATGACAACTTTCTAATCGCTAGTTCTCATTCGGCTGAAATGTGCTTGTATGCCGGTGTGTCGAGGATCCACGCTTCCTAGGATGTGCCGACCGTTATTCGTAAACCTCCCAAGGAAGGTCAAGATCGTCCTAGAGTCATGGCTGTATTCCCAGTAAGAAAGCATGCATGATATCCTTGGACGTACATTATTAACAAACAGTCTTAAGAGTTCTACAGTGGCTTTTCCTGTGATCTCAGCGGTTGCTCAGGAAGATTGTAACAGTAGTCGTAGTTTAAGGTCGCTAAGTCGTTTAAGTCGCATGTAGACCAGGGCAACCTTATCGGTGATCCCATCGTGTACTTTGCTGACAAAGTCAAGTAGATGAATTGATCTCTTGCTTTTGCGTGAAAATGCTAGTGAACGTGATTTCTCTCATCTCTGGGCAACAAAGGTATGAAGTGGCACAGTTCTTCGTAACTCTTCTTGCGATCGGATTCCGTGTTTGGGAAAGTGCTCATGGTACCTCATGTTTACTTTCACCAGAGTTATCGGACCAGGTTGCAGGTCAACAATGTGGTACGGCCATGCAGTATTCAGTTCCCTAGTTGCCGTGCTCGAACCATCTGGATTCTGCGTGTGCAGTTTCACATAAAGGATGTGGCCATGAATAGATTGAGCACTTGGGTAAATAAAGAGAGACGCGCACTCATAAGATTTAATCTTTACGATCCTATTCCAAGTCAATGGTATCACTCTTCACTGACGGTTATCACTCGCGAGGTTGTGCCATTCGTTCCATCGAGTATGATCAATGGAATCAGTTGCCGCCAAGGCTCGTGTCTTACCGTCTATAACAGTAACTCGGGAGGCCGTACACAAGAAAGCAAAGAAGGCACATGTCTTCGAGAGGTCTCTGAGCTCAGACTTTGATCCTCGATTTTCAGCAACCAAAGGCCGGCTATTTACAATCCTTCAGATGCACAGAGCTCCAGGTTATGGGAACAAATATACTTTCGTAGTACATGTGGATGTGAAACCTGAGAATTGATCTGTCGATGACAGTTGAGAGTGACTGATCTATTGCTTTCACCACGTCCACTTTCTGTGTCTGGCGCTTAACTGTTACTGCTTTATAATACATGTCAGTGCTCGTCTATTCCCCCACAGGTTGGGTTGAACGGTAAAACTGATCCCAGGATATCAAGGTCCACTGAAGGTTGTGATTTCGTTACCATGGATGGATCTGGGAGTTGCTGCCGCTTGGCCCAGCCCTCAGATGCGTTATCTTGTCTATTCATTATAGGGGAGTTACTAATTCGACTTTCAGGCGGGTAGAGCTCCCTCTGAGCCTGGAAAGCTCGAATGTGCTCGTCAAGTTGGTTGTCGACATTTGAGGATTCTGCTTCCATTTCTTAATTGCTGGAAGGTAAGAAGGATTCTGCTTCCATTTCTTCTCTAAGGTAGGAAGTACAAGTCTTAGCGTACATTTAATCGCCTTTTCCGGTCCACTTCATCTAGACAGTTTATCAGCGGGTACCTCAGGTGTACCTGATCAGCTTCGCATGTTGGTGCTATCAGTGTAACTACCCAATATATCTCAGAAAGGGATGTGTGTCGGCAGTGTGTCCTTATGAGGTACTTCTGTTCGTATGTGACCAATAGATAAATAATAGGATGTAACTAGTAAACTTTTAGTCTGCACTCAACCACATGCTATAATTCCTGGAATCTTTCAAATTCTCAGAACACTGTTAAGTTGAAGGTTCTTTCTTGTTTTGATTATGAGTTTGAGCTGATGTGTCAGTTGATCTGTGCAGTATCCGGTACTGGCTCACAGAGCTTTCTGCAGAGCTCCAAGAACGTTTGGATGAGGATCTGCGATTACATACCGGAAAGCCCGCCTCCTTGTGGTTCATGCATCTTGCAATATCGTAAGGGTAACACAACTTCTTTCATTTTCGCAGCCTTTGGTTCGGAGATAGTAAGAAAATGTCTTTCGTAGTCTCAATGCCGAAGTTTCCCCACAGGGTTAGCGAAGCAGACAGCTGACATTATTACATTGCAGGTTGGTAAAGCATCCAACTTCGTGAAGCCTTTCCCATCAAAATCTTGTGCATTGAGATATGGGAAAGAAAGAATTGCATCCGATGCAGTTCAGCTGTTCAAGCGATCGTTGAGTGAGTTCTGTCCGGATTTGCCAAAGTTGTCTCCCCTTAGAGGAGAGACTACTGGGACGAGTTGCAAATGGGCAGTAACTGCAATGTCAGTTGATGCGAATGACATCTATGAAGTGCCTGCAGTAAGCTCTCCCCTCATATTCCAACTTTCAGTCAGCTAAAGTCGTCAGTGCATCCCGGTCGATGTCCCCTCCTCTTGTGTTGCTGATACTAACCCCATGCTCACAGTACATAATGGTCGCTGTTAGTGGAAATTGAAAGAGCAATACCGTCCACTCAGGTGAACCGAAGATGGATTGCGATATTTGATCAAATTCTCGCCCTAGCTCTAGTGAATTACTGCAGAGAGGAAGAGAAAATGTGATTTTCTCTTACTATCTGCAGTACGTTCCATGACTGCTTGTTTTCTGGATATTTCTGAACACGTGAGTGAGAGAACTCTTGAGTAGAACCAGTTGATCAGTTGCTGGTTCTCGGAAGGGTAGTCTTGTTTTCTCTCCCATTTGCAGCGGTGGAGTAGAAAAGTCCGGTGAAACTGGTGTACCCAAGACCTGCTCTAATTAGAGTTTTTGAAAGTAAGGCGTTGAAACAGAATTTCAAGTATGGTAACTTACTAGCATCATAGGTCACCAGAGGTTTGAGCCATGTATAAATTGAGAAACGAGAAACGTATAAACTGAAATCTTTGAGAAGATTCCAAAATCTTCACAACATCTCTCACAATGACGAATTGGGATCTTTGAGAAACGTATAAATTGAAAGAAACAAAAAATTGGGATCTTTGAGAAAAGTATAAATTGAGAAAAATAAAAAACAAAAGATGTTTTGAGACAATAGAGGTCATGGAGAAACATAGAAATTGAGGAAAACAAAAAACAAAAAACGCTTTGAAGTAATAATATCCACGAAGAGAAATAAAAAAAGAAATAAAAAATGTTACGAAACGTTATAAAATATTTTGAAACAAAAACATAAAAAACTTTGAAATGTTTAAAATTTAAATGCATGAAATAAAAAATTCAAAATTATTTCAAACGTAAATACTTTAGAAACGTTCATTGTTCTTGAAATGTGATATCATTTTATATAAATTATATCAAACATCTTCACATAATGAAGATATATGAAATTTAAACTTAATATAACATATAAAACGTAGCAACATTCTGTAATCTATGTGTTTTTGTTTCATATTGTTTTTGTTCAAAAAGTTATTTAGAAGAGAAAGAAGAAAACTCAAACTTCATCATCAAACCATAATCGAACAACTCAAGTTGAACAGCACGACGATCATTATAATCATATATGTGGATTATAACTTTTGCATAATTTTCATGGATTATAATTTTTAAATTTATCAAACAACAAACATAATCTTCTATTATTTTTTTCAGATGTCTTAAAATTTATCTGAATTTAAAAAGTGAAGTGTGAAGATTTCGTATATACTTCAAGAGATTGTATGTTTGATTTGATACAATATTTATTATATCATAAATTTTTTACCGTATTTTAACGAAATCAAACTCAAAATGAACTTTATAATATTTACTCAAGAACTAGAGATGCACATGATTCATTGATATTATTTGATTTCATGGAAGAATGAATTGAGAGTGTCGCATCCTATCGAATATATAGATGAATATATAACCAAAGTTAGTAAAATGATAAAAGAATGTGGTGCGTGGGATGGTTCTTTATGTCTCTTAGTTTTATTTTCCATACTACGAAAAAATATACAAATCTATAATTCTATTTCTAGAAAAAATATAATTTAATTTCCAACAACAACTCGTATCAGGTTACTTTCAATCTTCTGTATGATGATAATGAAAGTAGTTTCGATCATTGATTCGTGATGAATTTTTTATTGAGAAATGAGAGTATATAATGAAACAACTGCAAAATTTATGATTAATTCATCTGAATGTACCAATAATACAATTAATACATAAATTTATAAATAAAAATTTTATTTATGAGAATGACTTAAACACTATTCAAACTAGAATTTATAAACTAAATATAAATAAACTAATTTCTAAAAGATTAAAATAAATCATCTTTGGCAAGATATTGATTCTCACTAATTAAACATTCTATATTCAGAATTTTTATTATTCTACCAAAAATATCCGTATTTATCCATAAGAGATGTCATAAAAAATTTGATACAATCTCATAAACAATATGATATACAACTCTTTAGAATGAAAAAAAACATTTTCTGACAAAATAAAACAATACAGAATAATGAATAAGACTAATTCAATTAACACATCTAACCGTACTTCTAAAAAACGAAAAAAACTATCATTAGAAGAAAAACACGTAGATACTTATTTCAAGTTTTTACTCGACGTTCCATATCATTCATGTGACATGTTATAAACGTGATTTCTTGAAGAATTTAAAATATATCAATCAAATTCATTACGATTTCAATTGTTCTTATGCTGAAACAATTAACATAATTTTCGAACAGTTTAAAAATAATACCAAGATTTGTTAGATGTGTATGCGGTATATAAAAAATAACAAAATACCTCTTTTCTTTGAGATATCTAGAGTTTACAATAGCAATATGATATCATATCTTAAATGTTTAAACGAAGTCGAAGAAAAATTGATCTCATCGAGAGTCATGTTCGGAAACATTCATATATATAATGGTTTTCAACAATGACATCTAAGAGGTATGTTATCAATATCTCGTCAAATACAAACATGGTCCAAACACATTTACCATGTATGGTAGATGAAAAAGATTCTATCATAGTGAAAATCAAAAGAAAATTGACTCTAAAATTAATCTATAAAATAAGTTATGTTCGACCTAACAAAGTAATGCGAGCTTTACATTATCTTATTGATACACATTATTACAAACATCACAATACCAAGCTGAATGAAAATTGGATTCACACTTTCAATGATAATTTTTGCTATAAGAAAAGATCTTCTTCTTCTTGTCGATTTTGATTTCCGAGACATCCCATGTCAAAAATGACAATATTATTAACTAACGATGAACTTGATGATGAAACGAAGAGAGATATAAAGCTTAAATTTATAAGAATTTTAAACATCATTTCTTTTTTCAAAACTGGATTAGATATGAACTTCGATCAGTATCTTCAACATTTAAAATTTACATATGAAACTTATTTATTAACTTTAAGATATTCTTTATCAAAACTTTCTATATATCTCAACGTCATCCAATAGATATTTACATTAATTTCTTTTCCAAAATATATTACTTCTATTTGGCAAACCAACACAGATTGTCAATACGTGTTGGATCCACATGTTGCGACATGATATTGTATCTCATATCTAACAAAAGTAGACAATACAATAATGAATGAGATGAAAAAAACTAATAATAAATGTACCGAAGAAAATCAAGAAGTAATCACACAAATAAAAAAAGTTAGACAATGCATTCCTCAATTCCAGACAAGTTTCAGCTCAAACATGAAGAAACCTTCTCGATCAAAGATCCTCTAATACCAATAGAATCATTTTATGTTGAGTAACGTCAATTGAACAATCTTAAAATTATCTTTGTATCATGCTTTTCGTTTTTTTTAATTCATAGACACTAGTAGTCCATCCGATCAAACCTTCCTTCTCAAAAGTACCAAACAACTATCTTCTGAAGATGATTCTTCAACAAACATAGGATGCACGACGTCCACAACATTTGCAAACAAATTCAATGGCTTTGGTAGACTTCGTGGTCAAGTTTAATACTTCAAAAAATAAAAGATTGAGAAAATCTAAAATCGTTCGATGGATATGTTTCGACCAATATACACAATCGGAAGAATATTTCAGAAAGCAAATGTTGTTATAAGTCTTTTTTCTATACGACGAGAACAACATTAAAGATTCAACTGAAACATGAAAAAATACATATAATAGACATAAATCACATATTCTACTGTTACAAAATTTGTGTACTTTTAAGTACAATACGGACGAAATAAACGAGGATTGAAAAAAATTTGACGATGAAGTGGCAAAACTTGAAAAAAAAAGAGAATATCATAACGAACAAAGCGAACTGGAACAGGATTCAAGCAATTTGGATTTGGGTAATGTCGAGTTAATGCAAGATTGTATGTATAAAAAGAGACACTTTCCGCATGAACCAATCCATTTAATTCTTACGAGAGAAGCAAGAACCGGTAAAACATTCACTTTATTAAAAATTATACAAGGATTATCATGGATATACGAAGATGATAAATCCAAGTTTAATGATCTTGAACCAATAAAAGTTTTGAAAATAGCATACACAGGACGAACTGCATATAACATACAAGGAATGACTATTCACAGTGCTTTAGCAATCCCTAAAGACTCTACGATATTGACGTGTCAAAATTAAGTCCAGATCGATTTGATAAATACATCAAATATTATAGTCAATTAAGATTATTAGTGATAGACGAAATCTCTCTAGTGGACGTAAGAATGTCTCTTACATAAACCAAAGATTACAACAAATAATTCATAATTTCAATCTTTCATTCGGTGGCATAGATATAATTGTTTGCGATGATTTTTATCAAGTACAACTTGTTCAAGATTCATGGATTTTTCTTTTAATATTTATTTTTAAAATATTATCTCTAACATACGGTCTTCATCTTTCAAACACTATGAACTGATTCAACGTATGCGTCAAAACAATACAAATTTTATACAAATTTTGAATCATATTCGCATCAACCAACAAACATCTTCTGATCTACATTATTTAAATTTAACTTTTCAAAAAATATATTCTAAACCAAACGATATATCTCATTTATTTTACACTAACAAAGATACGAAATTTCATAATCAACATGTATTAGTATAACTGATGGGAACGAATATTTGTTCCATTCAAAAGATAATTTTTCTTCTGTTATATCGAAAAGATTTAAAATATCCATAAATCCAAAAGATACAGTTGGATTACACAGTATTTTATCTCTAAAAGTTACCATATTAATAGAATTATGTTATAATTATAACACACGAGATGGACTCACCAATAAAAACTATGGGATTTTCATGTCCACAACAACATATAACGATGATCAAATTATTTGGATCCAATTTTTTGATCCAAAGATTAAAATACAAACGAGAAACAAACAAAAACAGTTATATTCCAATAACATTCATCCATCTTGGACGCTCATTATGAGAATTTCGTAACAATTTCCAATCAATAAATATACCAGAGAACATAAGATCACTAGAACACCATTCCTTGTTCAACAAGCATCTGCACGAACTATCCACAGATCGCAAGGATTGACCATGCATTAGGTAGCTTTCAGTCCCAAACACATAAATCGACACGGATTGACATACACTGCATTATCCAGAGTGAAAAATCCTAAGCACTTACATATATTATAATTGATCGAGCATCGTCATATAGTTGTAGACAACAGAGTCATTCTCGAAATGAAACCGTTAAAACTAAAATCATCGTGGCAATTCCACATCCATGACGTTCAGATGAATATTTCATCTTCCACTTACATGGTCATACAATTTCTAAACACAAGATCATTAATAAAACATCACCTTGATGTTCAAGCAGATCATAATTTATAACTATCTGATATTTTGTGCTTCAGTGAAACACTTATACAAAATCGTAGTTCTGTTCCGCATTTCATAAACATCGAATGCTTTCAATATATACTCATCAATCGAGCTATACGAGTGATGTTCATGACCATATATTTCAGATTCAAGATATTTTCAGCACTTGTGAAACAAGGTACTCCTTTTTACATTTCTTGAAAAATAATATTTTTTGTATAAATTATAAATCATCATCATGTCATGAGCTATTGACTTTGCAAAATTCTAAATGTATGCATCCACAACTGTTCAATACAATATAAACATGCTCATTTTAACATCCATAATAATCCAAATGTATTGTTTCACAGTTACGATTCATCATTGCTCTCAAGACGACCTCAAGATTCAAATCATTCTATATATTTCTTACATATCTTATATATTATCGATATTCTAATGTACATAATCTTCACAACATCTCTCACAATCTTCATTATATATTTTCTCATTTCAAAAATAATCATATGTTATTATATTCTCAGGTAGCTAAACAAATTACTCTATTTATTTTCTTAATACGCTCATTATTCGAACCATTCAATACAAATTCATATGCATCGAGTTAAAGCTAATTTTAACGATTATTACATTATATACTCTTTTATATTTTTTTACAATCATTGCATCTTACACAAACTGAAAATTAGCACAATGTCATTCATGTATCTTTTCCTAACTTCCATAAATTTGAGATGTATGTAATAACACAGTCTGAAATTATCTTTCCTAACCTCTACAATATTTTAAATGTTCTTTTATGCAGTTCTAACTTATCACTACCTTCGAATTGGTCCAAAGACTCATAAACTTCTACATTTTCATACATTTGAAAATTCTAAGGGTCACTATCCTCAAAATGATCCGAAGTTTCACACGTAATATTTGCATAAATGATGCAGACATGTTACTATCATCATATGAAGACACGTTGAAAGATGCCTGTTGTGAGCTACATAAATTTATAAACTACTTCTTCCAATATTCGAAGACAATTTTATCATAGCTTTCAAAGACTATATTAATTTTCATCATTTTCTTAACATTCATCCACACCTCTAGAATTACACTTTCACATATATCACTTTCTAAGACTCGTGAGTAAGATGGATTTCATTTTGAACATTCACCTTCACAGATTTCATCTTCTAGGATTGTGAGGTCTTGCAAACGCATAGCCCTTGCAATCCCATTGCATGCATAGCGACTTGTTTTACATTTGTTTTAAAGTTGTTTTCACCGTAACATGGTATGGGGGTTTAGAGTGCAGGGGTTAGTGCATGTAGGGATGGTATTTTCGTCATAATACCAACTCCTGCAGTTAGCGGCCGGGTTGTCCAGGGATCCGCCAGACATGTCGAGTGTATGAAGCTTTGGTTTGATGTGACTTCCCCATGCAAAGGCAAAAATGATACAAGGCAAAGTTCACATCGAAGCGAGGGACGGATATTGCACTTGCAGTTTAGAGTAAGTATCTCGATGATAATCGATCATATGATGAATTTTTTCTCTTTTTTCTTTCAAATGTGAAGCATCATTATTAGATATTTGATTGCACTTGGTAGATAGATACAAGACTTGACAGTTCAAACAATAGACATAGTATGAATCAGCGTCTCAAGAGTACACAAAAGTTTGAACACATGAACAAACTTAAGAATCAGATCTTTTTTTGTAAGACAACATAGATTTCATTATCTTGAAGTCAGAAAGATATAAATATCTAATGAGAGATAAGCATCACAATATTATCTAAGGTGTTCAAGCAACTCAGCATTTTTTACTGACGAGAAATCAGTATTAGAATTCTCCTAGACCCAGTCGAACAGAGTAGAATAGCATATCCAATTCTCGAGGGATCCGAACGCCAAAACTCTCCAGAAATAAGACCGAAGTCGAACCATGATCGAAAAGGTGAGAACTTCAACTGGTACCCTTGAGCTCATGCTTGGAGTTGCTAAATTTGCTAATGCACAAAAATCAATAATTACGTAGTTCAACGATTTATGAACCTTCATATTATTGATGTGTTAGATCTTGTTCAGACACGGCACTATATGAAAACAGTAACGAAACAAGAATGATTCTTTTACATCTACTTGCTCGATATAGTGAAGATAAGGAAAAATGTAGTGATTTAGTAAGACCAGTTCAATGTTTCAATGTTATTGATTTCTTGTTATATATATTTCATGTCAATATAAGAAAATACATTATCCCTTTTTGTTGAACTTGTTACGGTTTAGCTAGCATTTAAACACTTTTGTCTTATGGATTTATGAAATAAAGATTTGGACACGTAAGCTGAGAGTTTATTTGCTTTTAAGGACCCGATGCTAGCAGAGACAAGAAGTGCTTTAAAACGAATAGGGTTTCTTGTGCTTGGGAGAACTTATCCAAGCATCGGTTAGTGCAGGTTAGGTTTCTTACCTTGAGTTAATATGCAGCCAAAGTGCACTTTCGAGCGGGGACCGGATAACGCCAAGCGGCGAGTGCGGCTGGTTTTCGGTTGGTGGACCGCGCGTACGGAGGGGTTAGATCTTTTTTTCAAAATGGACGATCGATGCACGCATGCATTTCAAGGAGAGGGACGTTGTACGCGGGTTTCTTCTTTTTTTGTTCTCTTTTTGTTATTAGGGAATTATATAAATATTAAATAAAAAATATATATTAAGTATATATAAATAATTAAATTATTTCATAAATATTATTTATTAATCCATACCTGGAAACACAGGGAGAGCAAGAAAAAACCCATAAGCGTTGAATGGATCGTCGTGCTTCAGAAGGTACAAGTCCGGGCTACTGTACTCATGAATACACGCTTTACTGATGCGTTTAATATAATACCTAACCCTTCCTGTAAACGTACATGCATTATCCACTCTTCCGAACTTGGAAGAGGTGATAATGCAAGGAAGTCAGTTAATAAGGTCGGTCGAGTTGCTTTTGATCGCCGCGTACACTTCTTTTTGCCAAAGATACAGACATTAGTGTAGGGTTGAAGGCGGTGGTATTATCACGCCATGGATCCAGATTTTGACGAATATTTTGAGTGGCGAATTTGAGCATAAAGATTAATTAACTAATCTTTAACTAATCAATTAATCCCCTACGTAGTAAATGGTCATAACTACAGTAGTATCATAATCACATAAATTTGCAAGCTACGGTAGTGAACCCAAAGGAGATAACTGTTTATTAACAAGTTATTAATTATAAAGTCATAGAAAAAGCACCCTTCACACCTTTCCACCATAGCCTACTGGCAATCTCCATGGCGATGTGAATAGGGTTACATTCAGAATTGCAGACCCCATCTCATTACGATGTAAACGACTTTCAATGCTGTTTTACAATATAAATATTACATTTTCTAAATCTTTTTATTGTTAAAGTGGACCACTAGAAGCGGTCATTCAAGTTCCACTTCTGAAATTTTTAATTTCTTTGATTTCTGTAACTATTCTTTGTAATTGTGATGATCACAAGAAAGAAGAGATTTAGGTATGGAGTCGAGCATCATTATACGTTTATCGTATCGTGTAAAGAATTGCCTCTAACAATAAGAGTTCAGTTGGTTTCTGTATGCATGGGAGAACTAAATAATTGTGTATAAAGAGAAGTAGTAATGTTGCGGAAGTTGTATAAAAAGAAATTAATCATACTTCTGTTTATTTTCTTTTATTTTCCTAAAAGGTCTGTTCTCGCACACATTTAGAATAAATATTATTTTTTGGATAATTTCTGTTTAAGAATATGTTACTATCTACATCACATACGAATTTCTTGCCTAGCTCGAGGTTTTCTTCTTCTCCACTTTCGTTATGTATCCACGCTGAGATGCATAGCCTTTTAGCCTCTAAATAAGTTATTGAATTAAAATGAAAGAAAGAAATGACGCGAACTTGTAAGATCTGAATACGTTGTTTATTGCACTGGCTTTTCTAATTTGGAAAATAATATTTGATAGTAGAGGTGTCAAAGTTAAGGAAAAATATCCCTACTGGAGAAATAACAAACTCGAAACTCCATTTCATGGCTATTGTCCATTGGGAAAAATATCCCTAATGGAGAAATAACAAAACTCAAAACTTTATTTTTTAACGGCTATTCATCCGTTTTGTCCTTCTATTTTTGTAATGGAGTATCTAATGCAAAATTAATAATAATAATAATAAATCCGTGGTGTCCAATCACAAACGCAACCCAGAATGAATTGCCCTTCAATACAGAGTTACCTGTAACGATTTTATGGCTATTTCCCGCACCTTCAAGAAATATTTCTCTCGTAACTTTGACAACTAATGACACCTAGATAAGTTAGAGGCTCCGGTTCACTATCAGGGTTGTAATCTATCATCTGATGATTCATTAGGATTGAAAGAATTACATGATTTTGGATGGAGACATAATTCTCTCTCCTAACTCCTGGAAGAAAAGAACGAGGATATCCGAGGACAAAACAAAAACTAGGACTCATCCATGCGCTGGAGAAGTTCGGCGGAGTCGATCACAAGCAGAAGAAGCATCGGCTGCAGCAGAGTCGGTCTACGTGAGAATGGACAATGTGCGATGCATGACGACGACATCCCCCAAGGGTCCCCTCCCCTCCTCCTCTCTCTCTCCCCTCCTCTTCCCCTGGCATCCACGGACCACCAGTGGCTCCATGACCTTCTCCTCCATCCCCGCGACATTTCTTGCTCTCCGTCTCTTTCTCTCTCTCTCTCACTCGCTCACTCACTCACCCCGCGCTTCCCTCCCTAGCAGCAACCGCAGAAGCTACCATCTTCGTCTTTCTTCCTCTCTCGCAGTCCTTCCTTCCTTGTCCTGCTACTTCTGCACCACATAACCACCGCAGCTCCTCCTGTCGCTCTCCCGCAGTTCTTCCTTCCTTGTCTTGCTGCTGCCACGTGTGCGCCCTGCCTCTCGCTGCTGCTACTTCTGCCAACGCAGCACCACATAACCTTGGACTTCGGAATTCCATTCCCTTTTTCCCACTTAATGCGCGAGCGGTTCCTGCTGCTGCATGCGTGCATGAATTGCACCAATCCAATCCTCCTCGCCATCCAACAAGCACACTGGTCACCAATCCGTCTAGTAGCAAGACTCTTCTCTTCGTCCTCCCAGGAAAGACCGCTGCGCTGCTGCCACGAGCCCCGAGGCGCGAAGAGTGAAGATTTTCCCGGATCCCTGCCCTGCCCTTTTTCACTGACTGCCCTTCCCCCTGGTCTCGGGAAGCTTTGTGACCTTACCGAGCAAGTTGTAACTCTCGCAATAGGGCGTGTCAAAACCCTGGTCGTAATTCTGAAAACGAGATTAGACGTAGAGTCCGGATAACCTAACCGTTAATTAGTTATGGAAAAAGTGCACAGCTTTGATCAGAACCTGGATAGACGAGTAACGGGTTTAGGTTTCTGAGACAGAAGCATTGAATGTTCGACTGAGAACCGGAAGAACGGGAAGAACTGGTTTACCCGGATAGAGAGAACAGGGGACCTCGATAGATACCCCGCTCACTTATCGCCCGTTCGCCGTTTGACGGTACTACGGGTCCATGTCGTGCGCCTAAATTTAATTTTTAAAAATTAAATAATTCTGTCTTGAACTTACTAACTTCATTATCGATGTTACACTTAGTCATTAATGACTAAAAAAAACTGTAAGTGAAAGTACAGAACGGCCCTGATTTTACTATAAAAATCATATTTAAAATAAATTAATCTAGATATCTTTTAATTTATAATCTAAATATTCCAAGAGAAAAAGTTTAGTAATTAAATAATACTAAATAACTTTTAATAACTTTATTTTAATATTAAAAAGTGGACATATATCTCCTCTTTCTTAACATGGAAGAGGTGAATATACATGCTCCCAGAAAAGAAAAATGTAATCGTTTCTTAAGTAGAACAATGGTCTCCTTTTTCTTCCTTATTACTTTCGTTTATAAACAATTTTGTTTCTTGTCTTCACTTCAGTTTTTTGTATCGATAAATTTTCTATAGATTCACCTTCCAAAATGAAATCGTCCAATACTTCAAACAATATACATCCAAAGTACACTTCTGGCCGAACGGAGGAAAAATGAAAGTGAAAAATCTAAAACTTCCATTGGATCGGACACCACAGTGAGAGTGCAACCGAGATGTTAACATGAATAGTTCCGTCGAGTAAAATTAAAACTTTAAGGCACTGAAGTAAATAGTTATTTATCTTGAAGTCAATGGAAAATTATTTTGAATTAGAAAGGATCGGCTTAAACTGGAGAAGTTCGTTAAAGGAAATATTTAGAATTAAAGATAAACATAAATTTTAACATAATAAGATAAACATAAATTTTAATAAACATAAAAGTGAAGCAAACGGTTTAATTTAATGTTCTAAATATAATATAAAAGGAAATAAGCAGTAGCAAAAATATTCACCCTAAGTTGTAGCAATTAATTAATAGGGTTAGTTTAATTTATTCCTTCTGAAAATCACGGAGAAAAATCAAACTTAATTAATATGAGGATGAGGAGGAAACCATCACGAGAAATTAAAGACCTCTCAGTTTTTGGAGGTTGGGTGCATTATTCTGATTCGAGTCTGCTTGGTGCTCGAAACGCATAGCGAGGATATAGATCCATGCGGTTAAAGACCAAAAAGGGTATATCTCCAGCTTCGGATGGGAGCGCTGATTCAGGTTTTAATATGCCAAAAATAGTTCATATTTTTCAAACATTAGATACTCTAGGACAAAATTCTTGATGAATCTTTAAATATCTCAGAAGCCGTTCGAGGACTTTTGTCCGCTTGTTGTCACCAGAAAATATATATATATATATGATAAGTGAAATTTCTGTACCAAGTCGGAAAAATTCAAAATTTTCTAAATGTTAAATGATAGCTAACCTGGAAAGATAAAAAAGAACCTAGAAAGGGAACATTAACGAACACGTTCCTCAAATTACATAACAGAAGATTAATCGCAAACAAATCACATTCTCTTGTTGTTTAATTTATTATCTAATTCTTTTTAACCTTTGCATATTTATCTTTTCATTGGTGAATATGCATGGAAGTTAGACTGTATGTATACAACCACTTATGGGGGAGTGAACTAGATTCGAATGATTAAAATCGTACAAAGTGAAATCTAGAATTATGCAAACGGTAAGATTCAGAAAATGAGTTCAAAACGTTCGTTAAAACAAAGTTCAACGAGAGAGACGTGCACGAAACTCAACTTCTGGCATCGAGCTGAACACTCCGCTTGGAAAATTGCATGATTGTGAAACTTGTGATGATTATGATATTCAGTTCAAGCTATACTAGTCACTGTATCATCCCCTTTACTGCAATTCTGCCTGTTGAGCAGAAATCCCTGGAACACAGAACTTCCTAGCAAGTTGGCCTTTCCTGAACCCTGAACCCTAAACCTGTGGTCAAGTGGTGGAAAACAGACCTTAGCATACAGGTAGACACAGATCATTTCTTCTAGTCTGTGGAGAATAGGTTCAATCGAGTACTCAATGTTTGGCTTGTTCAAGTTAGTCCCTGAAACCCTCCCCAAACTGCAGTTTATGGTGGAGAAAGTAGGGCCAAGAGGTGTCTCATGGAGCCTCTTAGAATATGAGAACGAAGTTAGGGAATTTTAGACCCCTGTAGTTGTCAGAGAGAATGATATGCCACTACTATCAGAACTAGGTCCAAAAGAACGAGAAGGTACGTAAACAAGTAAAAATGATGTAACCATGGAAGAATTGTCCACGACTTAGTGCTACTTGAGTGAAATTTGATAGATCTAGGAAAGGTGTGATAGACTTTTCTCAGTGTGAAATTATTCCACCAAGTAATAGATCTTGGTGAGTCATATACTGTCTCTGTGTCAGCTGCATATCATCAAACATCATGGTATATGAGAGTTTTGTTCTTATAATATGGAAGACAAGGTGAAAAAGGATTGTGTGAGTTGGCATAAATATCATTTGCAGTAAAGATAAATTCACTTCGCAGTGTTTTCGCATTTGCAGTAAAGACTAATTCGGCGTCTCCCTTCTCTTTGAACTTCTGCGTCTCTTTGAACTCTCTGCGTCTCGTCTTGAACCGCATGGTCCTAGTTTGTACGAGTACGTAACTGTGAACAGATTCCCTGTAGAGATAAAAGGTTGCACGGTTCAAAACGGCGGCCGCGGTGGGCCAGCACCAAATCAACGTTAAGGTACGGTACATCACGTAGAAGTTAGAACAACAAGGTGTCGTCAACTCGACTAAACGGTTCCTCCAGGCCCTGACATCTATAATGTCAAACCGTGTTACAATTAGGTAGAATTTTAATGTTAAATATTCTTCTCCGGCGTGCGCAGAACTGGACGGGAAGGACTTTTGAGAGAACCGGAAATTACTTCACTTTTCGAGCAGAAATCTACTTAGTCAGCCCCCTCTAGCAACTTCACGACTCTGTCCACCTCGACGGTTCAAAAGTTTCTTTGTCAACCCCCGGACCTGACATTACCAGTAAGAGTAAGACGTATCAACCAGTAACCGGTAATATGGCTAGTAGAAGAACGTATCACAGCAGATTTTTGCACTAAGATTCTTCTAACACTTTTGTATCAAAAACATCATAAGAACTTTCCAGGTTGACAAAGAAACTTCTGATTTACTAGGATTGACAGAGTCGTGAAGTTGCTGGAGGGGGCTGACTAAATAGATTTCTGCTTTTCTAGTATTGAGAGTACTATCTTTCATTTTTTGTCGGTAACTTTCCGAATCTTTTTTCTAAACTTTCGAAAATTCATTGTTTAGTCGGTAACTTTCCAAATCTTTTTTCTAAACTTTCGAAAATTCACATTCTCAACCGCTTCTCACTACTCTATCAGCAGTAACTCATATATAAAAAGGTTAAAAGTTATTAACCTGTCCGCTTTATCGTTTTATAAGCGGCGCAGATGCATATGGAAGCGGTGATCCATTTCAGTGTCGTCCGGTGCCGAATGTCTTCTGCATTCGGTATCTGTGGTGCGGAGCTTCAGCAATCGGATTTTTCTTCTCATCGGAGGTGGAATACAAGGCTGGTGCAACTGTGCTGAAAGGAAGCGTGTTTTCTGTCTGCGGGCTCCTCTCAGCTCCTCCACCTCCAGACCTTGGTGTACGTAGTGTGGATCTACATTGTGTGTTTAGATTTCAGTATTCTCAGTGTCCTATTTTCAGCTTATCTAGGGTTGATACCTATTGCTAACATACGGTCCTTCCAGGACGTAAAAACTCTCTCCAGGCAGCTGACATCCATCCTCGTGAACGCCTCCAGTAGTGGAGTGAAAGCTGCGATCGAGGCATTCGTTTTTGGGGCTCTAAAAGTAATCGCAGGGTTAGGAGCATGGTTGTGGGAGGATATTCTGAAGGACATGATGTTTGAGATTACTTGTGGTCTCGTCACAGACGCAAGGTGGGTTATGACTCCGTTATTTGCTGCTGCCAAGTACATACTCCACCGAAAACTCATCAAGAAGATGTACGTGTCGCTGGGAGAAAAAGCAATTGTCGTCCACAAAGCCTGGGTGACTGATCATCTTTTCTTGGAAAACGGAAACTGAAACCAGGTAGTTCCGGTGAGTTCACATCGCATGGTTTCTCATCGCATGGTTTCTCAGGAAATATTCCGTTTTCCAGAGACCTCCGGAGAAGTCCGTAACTGAAAAGTTACGGAGACACGTTCTTCGTAAAGTTGAAACATCAAATACCGTGCGGAGAAAAAACCGGAGGAATTCTACGAAACGACCGCGTTAACAAAACTAATCATTATACATCGTGTCGTCGATGATTCATCTCCCAGTTATTAAGTCACCATTACTTACAGAACGGGTATACATGAGAACGTTGCTAGACACGAAGCTTATGTTCATAGTCAGCCACGGGATTGGTCGACCAGATCAAAGTCTACGTCGATACGTCTGGTTTACTATGGACTACTATGGATTACTACTATACGTCTGGATTACTATCATCAGTCAATTTTCAGATCATGGAACTCAGACGCGATAACATGCTACTCCACCATGTACCAGCAAAATTAATAGTATCTCTATATGTCCTATCTTTGATCTCACCAGAAAAGTGTTCAGGTTACTCTCCCAGCACTTTACTGACCCCGGTTTCAATCTGCACCAAATCTCATCACAAATGATACTATGAGGCTTCTATTCCTTTTGTTGTTCTGTCTGAAACGATGATAACACTAGTTATATAAGTAAGTTATGGGAATATGGACCAAGGCGCATCCTGTTGCATCGTGGAGGTTGGTGTCATGTCAAGAAAATGTTGCTTCAATGGTTACTTTTCATCGCACGTATGTAACTTTTTTAAGACCGGCTGTGCACGGTGGAGGGAGTCTAGTGCACAGTGAAAAATTTCGTGACAGTTAAATTCCGGAGTAATGATTGCTCTCCGGAGCCTTCCGAGAAACGGAGAACGTCCGCCCACGTGACCGTCCGCCCATGTGAATGTCTCTGGCTGCACTCACATGGTGTACGTTCTCCGGAATCCGGACAGCTACGGAAAATAATGATGGATGTCCGTAGAACTATTATTTATTATTTATATTCTTTTTCTTTCTATTTATTATTTATTATTTTATTATTTTATTTCTAGAGTTACCGGATTGTGTGGGTTAATATTTTGTTATGAACTGGATGTAACAAGTACACAAACTCAAGAGAGGACAGGTCGGCATGCAATTACGCATTTGCAACTCTGTATATCGGGAGATGAACCGGTATTTTTGCCACGTTGTCACTGTCCTCAAAATTTCTCCGGTTTTTTCTACGGAGATAAAATCTTTTTTATGGAGATGAATGATCAGTCCTCCGGACACTTTCGGTTAAGGAACTCTTCGTAGGTGTCCACGATACGCAAAAGGTCCACCAATAAAAGGCCATGTGAGTGTAGCTTCTAGCTACACTCTATCTCCAGCCGTAAAAGTCACACGGGTCTCACGATAAACCTGTTTCGTTAATATGGGTGCGGTTACTGCCATAGTCCCATGCAGCTAATGGAACCTTGGGAAAACCTACCGATGAGGGGCCCCATAGGAACTGCTTCCATAGCCTTTGTGGAGCAAGTAAATAACTTCCCGTTAGCTGCCATATATCTTGCACCGTAGACAGCAGCGAAAGTTGGACGAGCTAGCTCGTCGGCGTTGTGATGCGATGCCTGACCAACCAACGAAAGAGTCTGTCGATACTCGAGATATACGTATTTCGTACACTTCTGATACGGAAGACACAAAAGCATAACTAGCAGGAGCGTCTTTACAACGTCTGTGATGATAATAAACGTAAACGCGTAGTACAAGCGTTGTTTCGTCTGCCGCTACTTGATGACCAACGAAAGACTGCTACCGGAAAGTGGCTACAATATTCATCATGCACCTTACTGTCATCGTGCTGTCCCATCCTTGGACACACACATACCTCGGTAATGTGTTGTTTTCTCGAGTATCTGTGTTGTCATGATCAACCCTATTTGTTTTTGGTATTCTTCTTTTTAGTAAAGTAGTTTAGAGATTAGTTTCAAGAATTGTATTTAATCAATTCAAAAATACGTTTGTCAAAAGAATTCTAAAAGTTTGACAAACGTCAGAAAACCTTAAGCAGAAGTATCGTGACATAAATGAGGTTTTGAGCTCACAAAGTTCTCTGACGAAGTAGACCTGAGTATAGAGAAGAAAACCGGATCAACTTAGAGACCCGGTACGTGTATACCCTTTTCAATTTTGTGTCGGTCATAACATTTTACCTAGATAATTAAATAGGTAATTATGTTCTTATTTGTTATCGAAACCCTTACTCGATTAGAACATAAGGCCGACTGTAGACCTGGAATGGTGGTTTTCTACAAAACTCTAGAAAAATTTCAACTATGTATCAACACAAAAAATCAATTCAACATTTTATAAAAATGTTCAATTCAAATTATCTCTTATTTCTCTTTCTAGACAAATATATTTGACCGCATCCTTAATACGTTTTTCGAACTTTACTCTATTCCAATTAACTTTCCATTACTTTATCACACTCTTGGTTGGCTATAGTTAACTTTATAGTAGATTCAGTAAGTCAAAATGCCATATCTATTTTATCTACTTTTCTTAATTTTGCGTTACTTAATCAAGAGTATAAATTTTATAAAAAAAAATACCTCATCATGAGAATGGAAAAAATACATGTTAACCATAAACCATGTATCAACACAAAAATCAATTTCAAATACTTTTATAAAAGTTTTCAATTCAAATTATCTCTTATTTCTCTTAGTGCATTGTCTCCACATGAAGGTGAACCTGCTGTTTGCCAATCAAAGGTGTCATCAACAAATAACATAATGAAAGGTAAATCAGAGGTGTAATCAAGTAACATAATGATCAACAAGTAACCTAATGAAGGGTCAATTATAATGAGGTGTGATCAAGTAAATCTCCGTGGTTTTCTGCCTACTTAACCTAGACGCGAAATCTCTGGACTTCGGCCTTTACGATTTATCGTATCCAAGTTTGGATCTATCTCTGGACTTCGGCCTTACTATTTATCTATGGAAGTTTGGATTATGGCAGCTCCATCCACCCTTAGCCTGGGCCGCTTGGGGTCTCAGGCTGTGAGTAGGCAGCTGCGCACGGCTAAACCCAGAAGAAAGCCCCACAGCGGAGAGGCAAATGAAACAATAAGAAATTCTAAATTGCTGCAGTCGATTCACACATGACGTAAGTGAAGGTCTCAAAAGAGAATACTTCATCCTGGGCGGGGTCCGGTTGATTTATGGCATAATTCTAGACACATTATATACAAGTATACACTACGGCGAGTTTCCGAATTCATAAAGTTGGTCTTTTCTTCTCCCTTTCCCTTATTTTCTGGTGAATCTGCACCCCTACCTCCTTCCCCGTTTTCCTCCGGCCCTTCAAACATTTACTGCTGCTTGCTCTCATTCAAGGATCTCCATAAGAGACCTGGCGATGAGCTCTTCGCTGAGACGACAAATCCAGCTGGAATGTCTGGACACGCTTCTTCCTCACCAAAAGAACTGTCTCTTGAAGTAAGCAGGATAAAATAAACGAAACAGCTGTACACATGAAGAACAATGTAATCTGATCATACTGAAGCTTCGAAACAAACAATTAGTACTTGTAACCAAAAAAGTCCTCTTGCTCGCGTGAACAGAATCTATCCATCTGTCGAATACGCCCGTGAGTTAACTCCAGGCACAGTGGGGCCGAAAAGTATATTTGCCCATCCATACCGATCGGAGTCTTCGCGTATTGAGCGAATATTGAGCGAGATTGAGCAAGATTGAGCGAATATATGTTCTTGGTGAACGTCAGAACGTCATGGGCGTAAACTTGTATCAGAGTCCTCATTGATCTCTCAGCTAACGTGCAAATGTTTCCTTCATAAAGCTCTTCAAAATGACCGTGAAGGACTGTTACCAGCAGTTAAGTCCACCTGCGTCCTCGCCGTGCACCTAACTCGGTGTTCAGTCAAGAAGGTCGCCAGTTCACGTTTCCCCACAACTGTGGCAAAGGTTTTGGAGACGCACTGTCAGTGGGCCAAAGAGGATGCCTCTGAAGCGGAAGGTGTTGTTGCATTGGGTTGCTACCATTGTCAAAAGGACCAGTAGGGTACCAACTGGGTGCCCTACAGGGTGCAGCATTCTCGCTGTGAGAAGGGCCGCAGGAAACTCGCCCCTTGAAGACCAATCCGTGTAGAACTGCTGTTGGTCGAACACACGCTCGGGCTTGCTCATAGTTTGATCAGTAGGGTAAACATTTCGGTTCTGCATATCCCACCTATGAGCAGGGGCCGCGTGAACAGAATCTATCCATCTACCGAATACGCCCGTGAGTTATAATATGGAAGACAAGGTGAAAAAGGATTGTGTGAGTTGGCATAAAATATCATTTGCAGTAAAGATAAATTCACTTCGCAGTGTTGTCGCATTTGCAGTAAAGACTAATTCGCCGTCTCCCTTGTCTTTGAACTTCTGCGTCTCTGTCTGCGCAGCGCATGGTCCTAGTTTGTACGAGTATGTCACGAGAGCGATCCGTGCCCCGAGATTTGAGATGCGTCTCTCGATCCGGAATGACACACGGACTGATGCGTCCTCCAATGAAGAGACAACATCCCTACATTCAAGGACGAAGGAGCACCATGCCCCTCTTTTCTTTACGGAGGGATCAGTCCCGTCCCCCATCTTGGAGGGGCATTGCTCTTGGATTCTGTCTCTCCTCCCATCCTTTCTAGAAGGAGGATGGTGGTGACCCAGTCCTCCCTTTACGAAAGAACCCCCAGCTCTTCAGAGCTTGGCAACTCGTCTCGTGAGGTAGTAGTTAACCCGTGAGAGGTTAACTAGAGAGATGAGTTGGAGATTCTCTCCATTGATTTTATGCGGGTGATCAACATTTATGTTCTAATATTGATGAACTTTTTAATGCACAAAAAATCAATATTTATGAACTTTCATATTATTGATGTGTTAGATCTTGTTCAGACACAGCAATATATAAAACAGTGACGAAACAAGAATGACTCTTTTACGTGTCTTGTACCATCTACTTGCTCGATATAGTGAAGATCAGGAAAAATGTAGTGATTTAGTAAGACCAGTTCAATGTTTCAATGTTATTCATTTCTTGTTATATATATTTCATGTCAATATAAGAAAATACATTATCCTTTTTTGTTGAACTTGTTACGGTTTAGCTAGCGCTTAAACACTTTTGCCTTATGGATTTATTAAATTAAGATTTGGATACGTAATCTGAGAGTTTATTTGCTTTTAAGGACCCCATGCTAGCAGAGACAAGAAGTGCTTTAAAACGAATAGGGTTTCTTGTGCTTGGGAGAACTTATCCAAGCATCGGTTAGTGCAGGTTAGGTTTCTTACCTTGAGTTAAATATGCAGCCAAAGAGCACTTTCGGGCGGGGGCCGGATAACGCCAAGCGGCGAGTGCGGTTGGTTGGTGGGTCGCGCGTACGGACGGGTTAGGATTCACAGCACTGCACAACCAGACTTCTGGCCCGATCCTCCTCCTCCTCCTATTCCCGTCCTTCCTTGGACTTCGGACTTCCATTCCCTTTTTCCCACTTAATGCGCGAGCGGTTCCTGCTGCTGCATGCGTGCATGAATTGCACCAATCCAATCCTCCTCGCCATCTAACAAGCAGACTGGTCAACTATCCGTCTACTCAAGACTCTTCTCTTCGTCCTCCCAGGAAAGACCGCTGCGCTGCTGCCACGAGCCCCGAGGCGCGAAGAGTGAAGAGTGAAAATTCTCGCACACGGACGTTGTCGTTTATCAATTATTACCGTATTCAATCGTAAAACCAGCCCACTGCTGTGAGCTTCGGGAGATACGCCAGTCCGCGCGCGACACAGAGATTGACGGATTTTTAGCAGCGATCCGGTACAGTACAGTTAGGACTATTATTTCCTGTTTGTTTGTCCTCTCTGGCGGTCCGAGGAGGCGCCCTGAACTGATGTAAAGAAAAAAGACAGTTGCACGATCTTTGGCTTAATTCTTGCTTGGGTGTTAGTAAGTTCTCAAAACGGCGGCCGCGGTGTTCCAGCACCAAGTGAACGTTGGTACTGTACATCACTTAGAAGTACAATAACAACCTGTCGTCAACTCGACTCAACGGTTCCTCCAGGCCCTGACATCTATAAAGTTAGAATTTTAATGTTAAATATTCTTCTCCGGCGTGCGTAGACCTGGACGTTGTCTAGACTCTACAGTCATCGTTCGAACGAATGGATCCGATACTTTTTTTTGCTACCTGTGCGGGTGTTTCCACGAAATAATGTCACTGTGGTGCAGTTCAAGCTGTACTATTGTCTGCGGATGCTGTTTAACTAAAAACCTCATATGGAAGCCGTGTCCCTTTGGGCCGAAGCAGGGCTCGGGGCTAACCGGCATTCTTTGTATTTCCAACCGGTTGGAATTCTGAAAAGTCGGGTTGAAATGAGGCCCAGCCGGATAATTTGTAGGTTAAAATTTTGCAAAACGACAAGTTAGTCGTTAAGAAAACCGGGAAGATTAATAAATGACTGAAAAAAACCGGTTTCATTTATTACCGTCGGATAATTTCCGGTTACCGAAATTTTTTACCCCGAGCGCTGGGCCGAAGGACGCTTCTAGAAATGGCTAGCTTGTAAAGCTCTTTCGTCGAGTATGCGAGGTCGTAGGCGGAATACGGCTTGAACCACATTCACATTGATCAAGAGCCGCTTGCGATCCATTTCAGTGTCGTCCGGTGCCGAATGTCTTCTGCATTCGGTATCTGTGG
The DNA here is from genome assembly GCA_036924285.1 of Asterella californica. Lineage (NCBI taxonomy): Eukaryota > Viridiplantae > Streptophyta > Marchantiopsida > Marchantiales > Aytoniaceae > Asterella > Asterella californica. The sequence continues at coordinate 6,412,203 of JAYKYS010000013.1, forward strand.
TGCGGAGCTTCAGCAATCGGATTTTTCTTCTCATCGGAGGTGGAATACAGGGCTGGTGCAACTGTGCTGAGAGGAAGTTGTTTTCTGTCTGCGGGCTCCTCTCAGCTCCTCCACCTCCAGACCTTGGTGTACATTGTGTGTTTAGATTTTAGTATTCCTGCAAGTACACGTTGAATTCTAAGTTTTAGAACACCATCGCTTCTTCTCGATCAAGGTTCCGTTGTGGAAGAGAGCCCTGCAATTGTAGTCTTGGTTAGGTGGTCACGAGCTACGTGCGTACCTTTGCGGGGAGCCTTGAGCAAGCGGAATCTTCAACTCCAGTGAAGTCCCGGAATCATGGGGAAGGACAAGGAGCCAGATAATTTCAGCGTCAAGCCCATGAACCCGAAAACTGGGCTCATCGATGCTGGGTCTATCCAAGAGTACAACTCGCTTTATACTAAGTACAAAGCTCAAAATGGAAGTAAGTTGCGCGATCTTACCTGTAGTTCAGTTTCTTACTCAGTTTTTGCTTCAGAATCTCTTGAACTCGAGCGTTTCTAGACTCTATCATGAACATTTCAATTCCGGGCCATTTGACAGGTTGAATTCTCCTCGTAGGGTATACTTTTTATTTGGTCTTGTGGGTCTACTCACTGGGTTGGCCATGGAGTAAGAGGTCTTAGTCTGTGTGTATTCGAGTGATAGTTGCTCTCTCGGATTCCTAACTAGCTCATATAGATATATCCTGCACGCTAATTGCATTGCATTGCATTTCATTTCTCGTACGTAGTTCTTGATGAAGAAGTGGATCATCTGGCCAAACATACCTCAGACTGCACTCAGTTCTTATAGGTGTGCGTCGCGAGATCAGGTTATTTCATATGGAGGCTACACCCTCACAAGCAAGATTTGTTCGTTGTACTATATTCTATGGGCGGTAGGTTACACAAGACTTGTACCGAGACTTATCCGATGTTTTGACCACTTGCAGAGCAAGCGAATTCACAACTGGAAGAGCACGTCCAGGCGCGAATTCACAAAACTGTCGCTGAACAGAAGAAGAAGAGGAAGAGGGACATCACCTGTGTGATAGTGTCGACAGTGGCGGGGGCTACGGTTCCATTTTCGGGCATTCCCGTCATGGTCGCCACAACCATGGTGCAGTGTGTCCTATTTTCAGCTTATCTAGGGTTGATACCTATTGCTAACATACGGTCCTTCCAGGACGTAAAAACTCTCGCCAGTCAGCTGACATCCATCCTCGTGAACGTCTCCAGTAGTGGAGTGAAAGCTGCGATCGAGGCATTCGTTTTTGGGGCTCTAAAAGTAATCGCAGGGTTAGGAGCATGGTTGTGGGAGGATATTCTGAAGGACATGATGTTTGAGATTACTTGTGGTCTCGTCACAGACGCAGGGTGGGTTATGACTCCGTTATTTGCTGCTGCCAAGTACATACTCCACCGAAAACTCATCAAGAAGATGTACGTGTCGCTGGGAGAAAAAGCAATTGTCGTCCACAAAGCCTGGGTGACTGATCATCTTTTCTCGGAGAACGGAAACTGAAACCAGGTACTGTGCGGTGAATGTCTCTGGATGCACTCACATTGTGTACGTTCTCCGGAATCCGAACAGCTACGGAAAATAGTGATGGATGTCCGTAGAACTAATGTATTTCTAGAGTTACCGGATTGTGTGGGTTAATATTTCGTTATGAACTGGATGTAACAGGTATACAAACTCAAGAGAGGATAGGTCGGCATGCAATTACGCGTTTGCAACTCTGTATATCGGGAGATGAACCGGTATTTTTGTGTCGTTTTCACAGTCCTCAAAATTTCTCCGGTTTTTTCTACGGAGATAAAATCGTTTTTATGGAGATGGGTGTCAGTTCTTCGGACACTTTCGGTTACGGAACTCTCCGTAGGTGTCCGCGTTCCGCAAAAGTTTCACCAATAAAAAGCCATGTGAGTGTAGCTAGAAGTAGTAGTAGAGAAGTGTTAGTAGACATCATGAGATAGAGTCTAGCTACACTCTATCTCCAACCGTGAAAGTCACACTTCTGACGATAAACCGGTTTCGGCCATAGTCCCATGCAGCTAATGGAACCTTGGGAAAACCTACCGATGAGGGGCCCCATAGGAACTGCTTCCATAGCCTTTGTGGAGCAAGTAAATAACTTCCCGTTAGCTGCCATATATCTTGCACGGTAGACAGCAGCGAAAGTTGGACGAGCTAGCTCGTCGGCGTTGTGATGCGATGCCTGACCAACCAACGAAAGAGTCTGTCGATACTCGAGACATACGTATTTCGTACACTTCTGATACGGAAGACACAAAAGCATAACTAGCAGGAGCGTCTTTACAACGTCTGTGATGATAATAAACGTAAACGCGTAGTACAAGCGTTGTTTCGTCTGCCGCTACTTGATGACCAACGAAAGACTGCTACCGGAAAGTGGCTACAATATTCATCATGCACCTTACTGTCATCGTGCTGTCCCATCCTTGGACACACACATACCTCGGTAATGTGTTGTTTTCTCGAGTATCTGTGTTGTCATGATCAGCCCTATTTGTTTTTGGTATTCTTCTTTTTAGTAAAGTAGTTTAGAGATTAGTTTCAAGAATTGTATTTAATCAATTCAAAAATACGTTTGTCAAAAGAATTCTAAAAGTTTGACAAACGTCAGAAAACCTTAAGCAGAAGTATCGTGACATAAATGAGGTTTTGAGCTCACAAAGTTCTCTGACGAAGTAGACCTGAGTATAGAGAAGAAAACCGGATCAACTTAGAGACCCGGTACGTGTATACCCTTTTCAATTTTGTGTCGGTCATAACATTTTACCTAGATAATTAAATAGGTAATTATGTTCTTATTTGTTATCGAAACCCTTACTCGATTAGAACATAAGGCCGACTGTAGACCTGGAATGGTGGTTTTCTACAAAACTCTAGAAAAATTTCAACTATGTATCAACACAAAAAATCAATTCAACATTTTATAAAAATGTTCAATTCAAATTATCTCTTATTTCTCTTTCTAGACAAATATATTTGACCGCATCCTTAATACGTTTTTCGAACTTTACTCTATTCCAATTAACTTTCCATTACTTTATCACACTCTTGGTTGGCTATAGTTAACTTTATAGTAGATTCAGTAAGTCAAAATGCCATATCTATTTTATCTACTTTTCTTAATTTTGCGTTACTTAATCAAGAGTATAAATTTTATAAAAAAAAATACCTCATCATGAGAATGGAAAAAATACATGTTAACCATAAACCATGTATCAACACAAAAATCAATTTCAAATACTTTTATAAAAGTTTTCAATTCAAATTATCTCTTATTTCTCTTAGTGCATTGTCTCCACATGAAGGTGAACCTGCTGTTTGCCAATCAAAGGTGTCATCAACAAATAACATAATGAAAGGTAAATCAGAGGTGTAATCAAGTAACATAATGATCAACAAGTAACCTAATGAAGGGTCAATTATAATGAGGTGTGATCAAGTAAATCTCCGTGGTTTTCTGCCTACTTAACCTAGACGCGAAATCTCTGGACTTCGGCCTTTACGATTTATCGTATCCAAGTTTGGATCTATCTCTGGACTTCGGCCTTACTATTTATCTATGGAAGTTTGGATTATGGCAGCTCCATCCACCCTTAGCCTGGGCCGCTTGGGGTCTCAGGCTGTGAGTAGGCAGCTGCGCACGGCTAAACCCAGAAGAAAGCCCCACAGCGGAGAGGCAAATGAAACAATAAGAAATTCTAAATTGCTGCAGTCGATTCACACATGACGTAAGTGAAGGTCTCAAAAGAGAATACTTCATCCTGGGCGGGGTCCGGTTGATTTATGGCATAATTCTAGACACATTATATACAAGTATACACTACGGCGAGTTTCCGAATTCATAAAGTTGGTCTTTTCTTCTCCCTTTCCCTTATTTTCTGGTGAATCTGCACCCCTACCTCCTTCCCCGTTTTCCTCCGGCCCTTCAAACATTTACTGCTGCTTGCTCTCATTCAAGGATCTCCATAAGAGACCTGGCGATGAGCTCTTCGCTGAGACGACAAATCCAGCTGGAATGTCTGGACACGCTTCTTCCTCACCAAAAGAACTGTCTCTTGAAGTAAGCAGGATAAAATAAACGAAACAGCTGTACACATGAAGAACAATGTAATCTGATCATACTGAAGCTTCGAAACAAACAATTAGTACTTGTAACCAAAAAAGTCCTCTTGCTCGCGTGAACAGAATCTATCCATCTGTCGAATACGCACGCCCGTGAGTTAACTCCAGGCACAGTGGGGCCAAAAAGTATATTTGCCCATCCATACCGATCGGAGTCTTCGCGTATTGAGCGAATATTGAGCGAGATTGAGCAAGATTGAGCGAATATATGTTCTTGGTGAACGTCAGAACGTCATGGGCGTAAACTTGTATCAGAGTCCTCATTGATCTCTCAGCTAACGTGCAAATGTTTCCTTCATAAAGCTCTTCAAAATGACCGTGAAGGACTGTTACCAGCAGTTAAGTCCACCTGCGTCCTCGCCGTGCATCTAACTCGGTGTTCAGTCAAGAAGGTCGCCAGTTCACGTTTCCCCACAACTGTGGCAAAGGTTTTGGAGGCGCACTGTCAGTGGGCCAAAGAGGATGCCTCTGAAGCGGAAGGTGTTGTTGCATTGGGTTGCTAACATTGTCAAAAGGACCAGTAGGGTACCAACTGGGTGCCCTACAGGGTGCAGCATTCTCGCTGTGAGAAGGAGCCGCAGGAAACTCGCCCCTTGAAGACCAATCCGTGTAGAACTGCTGTTGGTCGAACACACGCTCGGGCTTGCTCATAGTTTGATCAGTAGGGTAAACATTTCGGTTCTGCATATCCCACCTATGAGCAGGGGCCGCGTGAACAGAATCTATCCATCTACCGAATACGCCCGTGAGTTATAATATGGAAGACAAGGTGAAAAAGGATTGTGTGAGTTGGCATAAAATATCATTTGCAGTAAAGATAAATTCACTTCGCAGCGTTTTCGCATTTGCAGTAAAGACTAATTCGCCGTCTCCCTTGTCTTTGAACTTCTGCGTCTCTGTCTGCGCATGGTCCTAGTTTGTACGAGTATGTCACGAGGGCGATCCGTGCCCCGAGCTTTGAGATGCGTCTCTCGATCCGGAATGACACACGAACTGATGCGTCCTCCAATGAAGAGACAACATCCCTACATTCAAGGACGAAGGAGCACCATGCCCCTCTTTTCTTTACGGAGGGATCAGACCTTGCATAAAGAGTCCCGTCCCCCATCTTGGAGGGGCATTGCTCTTGGATTCTGTCTCTCCTCCCATCCTTTCTAGAAGGACGAAACGCGAACCAATGAATAGCAAACGGATGGGAAGACCCCAGCAAGCCTTACAAGGGAAAGAAGGAACCGAAGGGCCAAGCAACAACAACCCCGAAGGGAAGAACAGCGGGACTAAGCCTCGCTATCAGTAGCTCTAAAATCGTCTGTCGCACCTATAATGTCGAAGATCAGAAAGTCAATATGTCTGCAAACAACTGGTGCACCAGAAGAAGCATCACCTACTGCGATTGCTCTTCTGTGAATGGCGCCTGCTAAAGCTCTCTGTAGAGCAATGGAAACTCGCTGTCTAAAAAATGTGGTTCAGAAAGAAAGAGAAAGTGGTACCCCTGGCGCCTCTCATGATAGGTTCTAGCACAATCTCTCAGAAAGACGTCGAACTCCAAGCCTGTCGATCCGTATATCTCTAAAGCTAAGGGGATGAAGCGATGTCCCACTTGCATACCCTTATACTTGGTCACCTTCGCTGCTGCCGCCACGCCTGCCGTCCATCCTGGGGGATGGGTAATCACCTGTGCCGCTACCGAGTCTCGTGTCGGATCTGTGACAACCACATCAGTCACTGAGACCTGATCCTCCCTCATCATATACAAGTCAGCTCTCACCGATCCTCCTGTCTGAAGAGCATACCAACGCTCTCTCCACGTCATGTGATCGCTCTCCCGTGCTAAGGCAAACACGACGTCTCTGATGACATCATGGGTAGCTATCCGCTCTCCACTATGAGAACATCGAGCAAGATGACGACCCGATGTGTCGAGCGAGACACCGCACTCGCAGGTGGATAGTGCCGAAGCAACAGGCTGGACCAAGCCTAGGTGGAACCTCATCGCTGTAGAGAAGATAGTCGGTGCGAGTCGGAACGCTCTAATGCAAGGTCGAGCTATGAGCCAAGAGCCTGCACCCTTGTCCGAACAAGAGCGGAGTCGAGCTCTAGTATCCCGTGAGATGGAAGGATCCACTAAGAGCGCGTGGAGAACCTGCTGGAAGTGATGTCATGTCAGAGAAGACCGTAGTCCGCGAGATCCATCGATAGCTAAGGTATCAAATCGAGGGTGTGCCTGACGTGCCTCAAGAGTCAAGCTATCTCTTGTCTCATGGAGACATATCTGTAGTGGGTAAGAACCACCCTCCACCTCTGTCACATAGCTCTCTAGAATAGGTCTATCTCGCACGAGAAAACAGCAACAGAGCCAAGGTGCTGAGAGGGCCCAACTACCCCAAAAGACTGCCGTCGCAGTCTCCCATGGATAATAGACCCAGCCCATCACATGATATCGACAAAGAAGTCTGCCTACGTGCGAGAGGTCCTGCCACACAGTCGAAAGTCCCCGGTCCTATGATGTCGTCAAAGACCCCCATGATCTTCCTATCAAACTCTCTAAGACGTGAGATGAAGATAGGAGATGGAGGTACTGTGCGGAGTAGGTAACTAGGACGTCGTGCAATGGAAGAGGAAAGAATACTAAAGGCAACCTGAGGATCCTCCAACATAGGGAGATCCTCGATATGCAAGACGTCCTCCGCCAGGGCAACATCTAAGAATCGAGAGACAAAGTCCTCTGTACTCATAGATACTCCACGGATGCGTAAACCATCTGTAGGGGTAACAAATCCCTCCGGGAGCTGTAGGTCCGACCGTATACCCATGGGAGACCAAGCCTTGCACTTTGACACCTTCACCCTCAGCCCTACTAAGGCCAATTGAGAGACAAGGTGGTCAAAGGCAACACCTACTTGGTCCGCCGGACCTACGATGTGCGTATCATCAGCTAGAGATGGAAAAACACAACCTGGAGCAGCCAAGGCGGTGGCCAAGAGAGCTCTATAGTGCGCTAAGGCAAAGTGGGGTCCACCCAAAGGATCTCCCTGACGAGTACATGTAGCGGAGCTGATGATTGTAACCCCATGTATTGTAGGACCGTGTTGGTAGTAAAGAGAAGAAGAAGAACCATAGAACGATCGCATGAAAGGAACGAGACCCGCCAGAGATCCCCCGCCATCCATGAGCGGTGACCCAGTCTTCCCTTTACAAAAGAACCCCCAGCTCTTCAGAGCTTGGCAACTCGTCTCGTGAAGTAGTTAACTCGTGAGAGGTTGACTCTCATCGGCTGGAGAAGGACTAACAGTCCCTCCTCTACGGGATCCTCTTCCGAGGAACATCCTTATATTCTGTGACTCTCCTCCTCTATAATATCTCTGAGGGGGACCTCTCATGATGTTAACACGAGCTTTCCTCCTCCTGATTCAACACATGGCACGTCACTTTTAGCTCACCATGCATCTGATTCCATCCCCTTCCGTCCTGCAACTATGTCTCGTACCTGTGAACAGACTCCCTAACATGACAGGTGGCAGAGACGTGAAAGGAAAGCCAAAGGCAGAAGAGAAGGCCCACCATACTGGTTAAATCCCAAACCCTCCAGCTGGGGCTAGCTAGCCCTGAACCCTGAGTAATTTTCTTGGTCGGGCCTCTGTGCTGAAGTCGATCCTTGACAGGGCCCCCGTGCCAAAACCGATCCTTGGTCAGGTCCATGACTGGCTATTGTATGTAGATAGCTGACTAGACGGTTTATCGATCCAACATGGATGATGATTGTGTCTTCCACGGTGGCAGTGGTTCCACGGTGGCAGTTGACGACTGATGGACTGATGGAGTTGACGACTGACACATTTTTAATTCGCAGTTCGAATGAGAGAGGACAATGAAGTGGCTTGCGCGCGTCGACTGTAGATAGTGGCTTGCGCGCGTGTCGACTAGCACTGTCCGAATTCAGAGAGAGAAGTGTGCAGTGTGTGATGAAGAGAAGGTCGGAAGTGGCATGCGCTTGGCACAGTCGTGAGAATCAGAAGATGGAATCGGTGCAGGAAGAGTGGGATTTCGATGCACTGCATTTTCCTACGGAGGACATAAGTTTTATGCTACCATGGGGACGTGGAGTTAGAGAACAAGGAGAAGACAATGCCTTCCATCGGTGGAGACAAGAGTTCAGCAAACGGCACAACCTGTAATGGACATGCGAGGTCGTTCTTGGGAGGAAGTGCGGAAGGCGGCAGCCAAAATTCGAATAGACGAGGTGTTCTCAAGTTTTGATGAATTTGAATATTCTCTGTCATGTCTGAACGTGGTTTTAGGTCGGGCTTGTCATAAGATGAAATCGAAGGCGGATTGCAGAGTGCGTCTATGTCGGTATGGAGCTACGATCCGAGTTCGCAAGATGCCAATCTCTACTCAGATCGACGAGAACGCAGATTCTCGGTAAACGTATAGTGAGGCACGTACATTTCATGATTTCCCACAACGTCGTACCCGAAGAAGAGTTCTTCAGACGAGCAATGCTACACCGAGTGAGTCGGATCACATCAGTGGTCAATCAGGAGGTCGGTCAGGAGGTAGAACAGGAAAAAAAATTGGAAAAATGGGAGCTTGCGGAGAACACGCACGTTATGTAAGTGGTGGTCGTCGAACTTATGGAGTGCCATCAGAAGAAGGCGATGGATTAGCAACGTGTCCCTTCAGGATCAGAGCACGGAAGAGTAGGTTGAGTGAAGTCATAAAGATTACTATTTGTAATGCAACACATTCCTATCCATCTATCGTGCATGGTTGGCGTGGTCCCGCTAAGAACACATGATGGCTAAGATTGATCCTTGGCAATTGTGTTATAGTAAATCAGAACGTTCCTGTGAGAGATTTGACCGAGGAATTCAGAAATGCATATAGTAGAAAAACGTCGTATCACCAAATGTGGCGAATGCGTGAACTTGCACGCGATTGTTTACATAGTAATGAGTGTACGTCATTCCACTTCATTCCTGGTCTGTGTAGACGTATCGAGAGTATAGATGAGCAAGCGATAGTTGACTGGGGAACCTGGGATAGCAATCCGCACGTCATGCTTTCATTTGTCCAAGAGCCACACGCGGTGTTCTACACTTCTCGCAGAAAGTGGTTGCGTTAGATGCTTGTCATTCGAAGAGCAGAAAATATCCTTGTCAAATTTTCTCGCTACGGTGTCTGATGGGAACAATGAGGTCATCATTTTGGCCTACGCAGTGGCTCCAGAAGAGTCTACTCATACTTGGACTTGGTTCCTTCGGCTGCTGAGAGAATCGATCGATGGGATAAATTCAGTGGAGACAGTGTTTGTGTCGGATCGTCAAAAAGGATTAGAAGCTGTTGTCGCTGATGTGTTTCCTAGAGCCATTCACGGTCATTGCGCTCAACATATACGTATGAACATTCGGTCTCGATTTGGACGAGAAGCCGAGAAACCTTTCTTGGCTCTTGTTTACGCCCTCAACATTGAACAGTTAGTTAAGCAGAGATGTTTATAGTATTTTTGGGAGTTACGAAGAAGCAGTTTTTACAACAGTTGTTTTGCACACGATTCAAACCATTCTTGAGTATTATAGTAATTATTGTGGACATTGTTTGTGGCAGTTTCGAGAAGCTGGAGAAAGGACCAAGGAGAGAAAGTTAACTGTCTGTTAGTCTTGAGTCTCAGTTACTCGTTCTGAAAGGTTTCGAGGACCAAGGAGAGAAAGGTCTACCTCTAGCAACGTATTTCAAGATCATTCGGCCGGAACGGTACAGTCGAGCATGGTTTCCATTACCTCGATATGGTAAGGTTACATCCAATCTGGCGGAATCATTGAATAACGCTTTGAGGCCCATACATTTAAATGCTCCGTTTCGAATTCTGCTAGACTTGTGGTTCTATAGTATGGAGAAATTCTCGAAACGGAGGGTTGCCGTAGAACTTCACAGGGGGTCTTTAACTCCATATGCCACATCTCGCTTGGTAGAGAATGAAACAGCATCGGAGCAACTCATGTGTTCCATATCATCCACATCTCAAGCTAACATTCGAGCAATGGACGATATAAATTTTGTTGTTAAACGTAGGGAGGATCACCGTCGTGGCGAATGCTCATGTTTTGAATTTCAGGATATGAGATGGCCATGTATGCATGCTATATGTTGAGATCGTGAGGTAGGAGCAGACTCTGGCTATTACTTCGATCCAATATGACACTCGGAATCACTGTTTAACATTTATGGTCAGCACGCCCTTCCAGCATTTACAGTGCAGGATCTAGATCCAGTGTTTGGATGCAAAGCACCTCCAGTTGCTGTGAAAAGAGGGCGACACCGCATTGTTCAACTTGTATCTGGACAAGGTCAAGGTCGACAAGCTATGGCTGATGGAGATTCATCAGTGGTGGTCAAAAATCCTTCATCTGATCTCACAAATGTGACGGTGCAGTTTCCAATATCAGAGAGGGACACACAGTTCTGTCCTATGTCACGGGAAGCAGAGAATGGCGAGTTGTTGAGTCAAGAACATATGGGAGCACCACGCAATCGTAGACCAGGAGATACAACCATTCGTGCACGAAGACAACGATCTTATGCAATACGGTGCTCAGTCTGTCGACAACCAGATCACAACAAACGCAGATGCAGAGCTTCGCAGACAGAGGAGGTGAGAGTAACAGAAAGTTCTGCACCGAATGCTTCGATTCCTAATCGGGATGAAGTTCGTCCGTCAGAAACTCTTAGAAACATACCCGTACCCATGATTCCTTCAAAACCTGACAGTCATAGATCATTTTTGGATGATATATTTGGTTCTGGAGAGCTGGTGTATTCGAATTCTGATGAAGACTCTGAATCCGATGACGATCTATCAGAAGATATGTAGGAGGCGAAAGCCTATGAGCATGGTAACTTTCAGAAATCGCTCTTTCAGTTGCAGAGTGTAATGAACATCTGCGTTTTAGTGCCATGCGAAATCGGTACCTGTTTTTCTCGCACTATTATGTTGTTATACATCTTTCTCAATTGGGAAGTCTCTGCAGATCTGTAGCTTATTTCTTCAGTTTTCTAAAAGTATAGTCCAGTGTAGACCGTTTTGACTATCTTTGATTTATAGAACAGATGCTTTTCAGTCTGGAGCTTCCATGTATGTACTCATAGTCACATCTCGCTTGGTTGAGAATGTGTTTTTCCCTTAGTTCATTATTATGTCCTTTGCTGTAAGTGACAGAGGCTACATATTTCATGGCTCGGCTTGTTCCTTATTGAGAATGTGGTAATTGCTGATCGACGGCCTGGCTGCCTACACTCGCTATACCATGACCAGTTATGTTGTTACATAACTTATGCTTCTTTATGAAGTTAGCTATCCGGTAAGGTTCACTTATCCTTGAACCTGCTTCGGAGTGAAGCTTTCTGCACAGGATCAGTCGTGCCTGAACCTGCTTCGGAGAGAAGCAATCTGCATAGGTGAAGTGGTTCTTTAACCTGCTTGTCGATGAAGCTATTTCTCGAGGATCACTCGTTCTTAAACTTGCGTCCGAGTTAAGTTGAGAGACCTACTTCATGATTAAGCTTTCTGCATAGGTGAAGTGGTTCTTTAACCTGCTTCTTGATTAAGTTATCTCTCGATAGCCATTTGTTCTTAAACTTGCGTCCGAATTAAGTTGAGAGACGTACTTCATGATTAAGCTATCTGCATAGGTGAAGTGGTTCTTTAACCTGCTTCTTGATTAAGTTATCTATCGAGGATCACTCGTTCTTAAACTTGCGTCCAAATTTAGTTCAGAGAACTGCTTCATGATTAAGCTATCTTCCGATGATCACTCGTTCTGTAACCTGCAATATTTCAGTTCTTACACCTGCTTCTTGATAAAGCAATCTGCAGAGGTTCACTCGTTCTTATACCTGCTATCGATTTCTGTTTATAATACTCGCAGTCCTGTCCTCGACTTCGGAGTGTGCCATATGACAGAGTTGCCTCGTTCTAGAACACACCGGTATGTTGCTTGAAGTCCAAAAACTCGCATAGCAATGCATGCTCGTCGTGGAGCATATTTTCAGTATTAGTCGTACTTGCTTACTACTGTAGATATCATATAATCCATAGTTGAACTTCACGAGCTTGTTCCTTTCAATTCATCGGCTGTAAACTCGTTAACTTGCGATGTTTTGGATCTGCGAACAGGGGTGGCATAAGGTTTTCGATGTGTTGTTGTGCAGTCGATGTTTCTCTATCGATAATTACGTGTCTTGCTTGACTCTGCTTGCTATCGTCCGGCCATACTTAGTTTTTTTCTCCTGTTGACAGTAGTTTTGGTTGTAGGGAAAATTATCGTCACTGAATATAGTCGGTAAAGCTATCGACGACGCTGCCAACTATACAAGACCTACGAACGGGAGTACTCAGTTTCCAGCTGAAAGATGGGTGCGTATACATATAACACAATTTTTTCACATAAGTTGGCAATTTCGAGTTTACTAGTTCTCATTTTGCATGTTGTTCGCACGTTTGGTCGTAGGTCGACCGATGTGGTCAACGGACGCAGAGTCTGAGTCGTCAGTTTGATTGTCTATTCGACGATTAGTAAGACACATGTGGCTCTTGGAATCAGAAGACTGGCAAGTTTCAGGCAGGATCCTTTCAGCACCGAAGCGAATTCCACCAACGGACTTGGAGGCGCAGTTCCCTCAGTGGCATCGTGTTTGCATGCAGTGGCGAGTCGATGCAGAACTAGCAGATGACGATGTGTCATTCGCCTCGATTTATTCGCTGTCGATGTGCATCATTGGGTCCTTTGCTGTGGAAGGACATATCGTGTAGAGGCTCGTTGTTAAAGATTTGCTTATGCAACTCTTTGCTGTCAGAGAACTTGAGAAGGTCGATTTTCGCCTCTGCGAAGCTGTCAATTCTGAATTTCCTTGCCCTGGTGACTGCGAGGACTGTGGAGTACCTTGGGTGTAGTCGCTTTACAGTGCAGCCTTGATATGTTCTATCGAATGTACTTATGTGTGGTTTTCTCCGACTTCTCTTCATACCAGTAATAAATAAAGCATTCGCACCATCCTTCCGGAAGGCTACGGCATCAAACTATAACTGTACCATTGTACCACTGTAATTGTACATCTTACCATTCTATCTTTCGAAGTTTGTATAAGGAGGTATGCGTTTTCATATATCGCAGGTGTAAGCAGCAGGTATAAGGGCACTACTGCATTCCATGGAACACTGGTTCAGCATGCAAAATGGGATGGCTGAATCAAACCTGAGAGATGATGAAGCATACAGGACTGTACTCGATGTGCTAGACTCCAAGTTTGAGATGGATGCCTCATTATTAGCAAGAACTCCTGTTGCGTGGATCAGCAGGGGGCTGTCAGATGCTCAGGTGGAGAGGACTATGGTGGGTCGTCTTCAAAGCCGTCTCCAACACTGGTCCAACCGCATGCTGTCGTGGCCTAGCCGCACTGTGTTGCTGGCCCATGTGCTCCGTTCGATCCCTGCCTATCAGCTGACAAGTGTGGAGTGCACGACGACGGGCTACAGGAAACTGGAAGAGGTCTGCCGGGAATTCCTTTGGGGAAGGGGCCCGGAGGGGAGGAACAAGGTACCGCTGGTGGCCTGGGAATCTCTAATGAAACCGAAGAAAGACGGAGGTATAGGGATCACGCCCTTCAAGGAAGTGAGTCAAGCACTTAAACTAAGGTACTTAGGGAAGCTGCTGGACGGAGGAAGCCAAGAATAGATTCTCATCGCCAAGAGGAGTATAAAGGAAGCGATGAGCCAAAAGAGGGACAAGAAGCGGATGACAGGGTGGACTGCTGAAGAGGGGCTGTTGTTGCAACCCGGAATTCGGACCCGTTGGATTCCGACCCTCGACAAGATGCTGAGAAGCTGGAAAGTGATATATAAGAGCCTTGTCTTCGACGGGGGCCCCGCTCAATTACCTAGCACTCTTTCCTCCCGAATGGTTGCTGACATATGGCAAAAGGCTATGGCTATAGGTGAACCTGACAAGAGGGAGGCACTAGGCTGCCTAAGAAGGGGGAAGATTCCATCGCTCATTGTCTTAAAACTTCTAGATCTGCGAAATGCGATGGGGGGCACCTCCCTACGACCTCCAATAGGTGATGATGCCGAGACTGAGGAGGGGGCTTTCGCTAGACTCACGAGGTGGGCTGGGGAGGCCTCTCTTTTTTCGGGGAGCCTCCAAGAGAGTAAGAGCTGGATGTGGGTTAACGGGGAGCAGCTATCGAATGGGTGGAAGCTGGAGTTAAAGGTCTGGAAAAGATTACTCCCCTCCAGGCCCGTTGACTACAATAAACTTAATGCGCGATGGAGGGTGACGGATTCTAACCTGGTCTGGGAGAAAAGATGGAGGCAAGTGTGGGAGTGTGAGGGCTCAGTAAGGACGAATGTGTGGATGTGGAGAATTCTGCACAGGGGGTTCTTTACCAACTCGAGGGCTCTACAGATGAATGCTAGCGATGGTTTGTGCCCAAGGGGGTGCACGGAGAGAGAGACCTTGGAACACATGTTCTGGGAGTGCCCTATCGTCAGAAATAGGTGGGAAAGGCTCAAACTCCACGACCCCTGGTGCAACCTGAACTATGTGGAAGGGAGCAGCTTACTTCAAACGATCGATAAGGCACTATGCAAAAGGAGGGCTAATCCCGCGCTGGTCCTAATCTTGGTCGAGCACACTCAAGCCTCTTGGAAGGAAAGGGCCGACAGAATTTTCCGTGGCCAGAGAACAGATCGACCGGCTTCCAGAATTCTGGCCGAAGTGGCTAAGACTCTATGGGCGGGCCTAACTGAGAACGCAAGCCTCGAAAGCAAGAAGGCCTGGGGTGCTGCTATGGCTACACTTGGAAGGGTCCAAGGGAACCTGCGGGAAGGAGCAAGGGAAGCGCTAAATCCAAACCAAACACCAATGAATCATGATGAAGCAAGCCATCAAGAACAGTAGTAGGCACAAAATGAAGGGAAGATGCGAGGAGAACGAAGCCTACCTGCTGCCTCGAGAGCAAACCAGAGAAAGAACATGGAATCGGGAAGACAGAAGATGGTCCTCCAGAAGGAGACGCAGTAATCAAAATCCGGGCCAGCAGAATGATGAGAATGACCTCTGGCCGGATGCTATGATGAGGTGGGACCAGGTTGACTCCGCTTCTTGCCCGTCTGTCTTGCTCAAGCCTGCCAAGAAGAAAAAGGAACACAGTGTCAGGTGGTGCTCCTGGAAGAGTCCCAGGGTGATGCTCTCCTCGATGGACGAGCCAACCTATCTGGTCTCCGGCAGGGAGAGTACCCCGATGGCGAATATCCTCGTGCCTATCCCTAGAAGCAGTGACCTGTGCACATCCGCACCCTCGCCTCCCTGGCCCGAGGAGTTGGACGGCTATGGCGATTGTGCCCCGCGTGAAGAAGGAGGAAATGACGAAGGCGATTACTACGACGATCTCGAGTGCGGGGGTCTGGCCGTCGAATTCGTGCGAGTGCAGGAAGGAGCGGACTGACAGAAAGGGCGATGGCGGGGGCGCTGCTTGTAAGCGGAATCCGCGGGTGGAAAAAGAGGACGAGTACGTTGGGGACTCGAGGTGCGGCCTGTTTTCGGGTGGGCTCTCGGGCCCGATCAAGTTGACTGTAACCGGGAAATTTTCCTTACCACGTAATAAAGTTGGTCCTGGCCCACCGTGGTCGGTTTAATAAAAAAAAAAAAAAAAAAAAAAAGCAA
This sequence comes from Asterella californica, assembly GCA_036924285.1. Lineage (NCBI taxonomy): Eukaryota > Viridiplantae > Streptophyta > Marchantiopsida > Marchantiales > Aytoniaceae > Asterella > Asterella californica. The sequence continues at coordinate 6,428,105 of JAYKYS010000013.1, forward strand.
GAACTCATGTTCGTCCTCCCTCGATAACCCTGACTACTACCTCAGAGGCTTAGCACAGCAGACTAGTGAATGATGATCATTTGGACAAGTGCTTTACCGCAACTGCCGGAGCTCCGTAGTGATGTTGCCTCTCAGGTGGAGATCTAATCAATGATGTTCTCTCTCAGGTGGAGACCTTTTCCCCTATTTCACGTCCGAAACGGTGATACAGGTGCAACATGTGGAAAACTTTCCACCATTTCCAAAACTCGTAGGACGACCGGAGAGCTCAGCCTTCGTCACGTAGAGAGACTGCCTTTTCCTTGCGGTCAAGGTGAACACTGCTGTTTCAAATACTTTGATGGTCAAGGTGACCACTCTGCACGTTCATGTTATTTACGTATGACCCTGGACCGAAGTTTGTTCACAACTTGTTGTCTGAAGGACAAATTGCGCCACCACATGGATAGAGAAAGTATGTACGACCTTTCTATCAAGGACTTGTCATCTATTCTCGTTAGTTTTCACCGGTACCATACGACACGATTTGAGCGTTATACCAAGTAGCATTCTGTCACTTCGACGAGCTGAATCATGGAAAGACAAATTCGTAAGAAACTTCTCGATCTCTGCCCTTCACAACCAGAAATGTTCCAGCAGCTCCTATTACGCTTAGAAACAGCTGTTGCATCAAGAATGATATTTAGCAATCACAAACGCAGCCCATGCTATACTCAAATAGGACACTCGTGGAGCTACTGACAAATTGACAGTGAGTGGACGAGAAAAAGTCACTCCAGCTTTATCAAGCATATAGTTTGATCCATATATAAATAATTGAATGTACAATAAAATCATGCTGGGAGGCGCACACCCCTGCATAAGAATTGACTGTAAGAATACTACCACTCCGCCAAAGGCTCTGAACTCAAAGGACCAGGCTACACTAAACCTACAAAGTCAAGGTATCGTCTTGCACGAGTTCAGAAAATAAAAGTGGCCTCTCAGAAGCTAATCTTGTACTAAGGATTCCAGGTAAATATTGCTAACGATTCATGTGTGCCTCTTATCTAGGGTTTCTCAGAGACTAATTGGAAAACCTCAAATTCGGGATCTTCCTGGGTTATCACACATGATAATTTGATATCAAAATGCCCAATTGTACACGCTTGAGCGATGGTGGTGTCTATTGTGAGCGAGTACCATGTCTGCGGTAGAGTCAAAAATATACCCACATACTCAAACCCTCTTTCAGTCTACTTCTGAGTCTTGAGTCTAACCTTAATACGTGTAAGTAACAAGTCTCCAAGCGAGTAAAGCGAGTAAACAACTCTCCAAGCGAGTAAAGCGAGTCTCCAAGAATGAACTCTTTATTCAAAATTGTTCCAAACAACCGATACAACTACACTCTGCTATACCACAGCATCGTTGGCTATTACTTCGACGCCTTCGAATGATCTTCTCCAAGTGTCTTCCGTATGCCACTCAACTCCTTCACCGTAAGTTTCACTTCTGCCAAGGTTCGACATAAATCCTCGAACTCTTCTATCAAAATCTTCTTCTCACATCGAGAAGAATTTGACGGTCCTGCCTGTGAAATTGCACTAGACTCGCTGATGAAAGTGCCAGTCTGGGGTGATCGTGGAATAGAGTCTACCATCCGAAGTTGAAAAACAGTCAACTTGCTGCCATTGGCTCGAATCCATAAACGCACACAAGAAAAGCTCAAAATTCGGTCCGTCACGATCGCCACCTGACGGCTATCCCCAACATTTCTTACGCCTCGTCAAAAACAGTCAGCTGCAATGGTAGGCCGTCCAAAAATCCATCACTGACAAATATCTCGAACCTGTAAACGGTTACAGAAGGCGATGCGCGATGACACGTTATCGACTTCCGTCTACTAACCAAACAACGCCTTCCACTGGAGAAACGATAAGAACATCCTTCATACACATATCTCCAAGGAGACGCTTCTTTCGCTAAGTGATTCACTACATAACATGTAATCGGTCCAAAGGTTCCACTTCTTCTTTCACACAAGGCTACATTGAGTGATTGCAAACAATCAGTCGACATTCTACAATCGAAGATAAACTACCTTCCTGTCTCTACTGTACTGACTGCAGCCGAGCAATCACAGCAAGCACCGACTCTATCGTCGATTCTGCAATGCGGACATTCTCCAACGCACCATCCACGGCTCGCTTCGCGTCGTGTAATTCTTCCAACGTTCTTCTCAAACTCGTCTGCGTGTTCAAACACTCTTCTTTTGCAGATTCCAATTCAGTCAATAAAGCAGAGTCCGTGCCTATTAAATAGTCCTCTGGCACTGTTAGCTCCGAAATAGAAACTTGCTCCATCAAACAGCTCGCATTGTACCTTGCAGTGTAAGTGTATGGTCGCCGAACATCGAGAATCTGCCTCGCCTTTGATCATGGGTTCCACGACACCCGCACAAGCCATCCTCCTTGCTGAAATCCTTCCAGGTGTAATATCTGTTCAGATCGCGTGAACAAGCTGAACTGATAAGCCTCCAACTGCATAAAACGCTTGCCTGCAATGTTGGTTACGTTAAATTCAGGTAGTTTCTCGACTGTCGTCCCAACGCGAGATATATCGTACAACGACACCTCAAATCGCCATTCCTTCTGTGACAAGTTTGGAGCAACCCCGCAAATGTGACCTACATCGATGATTCTCTTCGACTTCGATCCGATTTCGACATCTAGGCCGCATTTGCATACATCCATGGTCACTAACCCGCTTCTGTTCGGATGTAACACAGCTACATAACATTCGATCCAATATGTCACCAACGCCCCTTGTGCGAGTTGCTGCTCAAACTGTATCAACGTATGCATCGCGTCCGCGTCCTTACACTCACACCCTGCAAAGAGCTTCACAGTCGTAGACAGTGTTCGTGTTTCCTGCGTTAACGTTGAATGGATAATTTCTCGCGGCAACCATGCGATATCAAAACATCACGCAATCACTACATTACATCACGCTCAGACCATGTCACTCACGCCAACTCAGACTACATTCACTACGTGTATTGTCCACGTGTATATTCACTGTGACATGTGATCGAGTACATACAATAGCCAGTCATGGGCCTGACCAAGGATCGGTTTTGGTGCGGGGGCCCGACCAAGCAAATTACTGGAAAAAAGACTGTTGCACGGGTTCAAAACGGCGGCCGCGGTCCGTATCCGACCTTGTTGTCCGTATCCGACAGCAATGAGTGAGAAAATGGTTTCTTTCAATCATTCAATAGTCTTCTCGGTTTTTAACAAAGATAAATTGTCGTTTTGTAAAATTTTAACCTGCAAAAAATCCGGCTGGACATTTTGCATGCTCTCTTGAATTTCAGATGATGTTTTGTGATGTGATGATTTTGTGATGATGATTTTGTGTTTTCTAGGCACACATTATGCACTTGGATTAATCAGTCCAAGAGCAGGTTGCTACTCTTTGAAATGTCATCCCAGTTGCGGTGGTAGTGGTTCAACCCTCAGTGACAATGGAAAAACTTATCAAACCATATTGTTGATCCAGAAAAAAACTTCGTTCAAATTAACTATCTGTCCACATTTTAAAATGAACATTACACTCAAAAATGATAACTAGGTGATGTCACTCCGCACGTGATGATATTCGACATCTTCATTGCTGCGACACACTAGACAACAAATATCTCTTGGAGATCATGTAAGACATGAGATCGAAGAAGGTGCACGATATCCTCATGGAGACCGCATCCATCTCGCTGTCATGGTATTTCTCGAGAAGCAGTTCACATGGTCAAAGATGCGATATTATACTTGCGCAATTGAGAACTTCATGAGTGAAACGTTTCATTCGATCATCAACAAGTTCGTGACAAAGATGATCCATTGATAAACATCACATGAGTCAAGACTAGCTTGTGCAGCTGACTGGAATGAGAACATTTGGTGTGAGGTTGTGACACGACGTCAACTACAACAAAATGATTCTTTTATACGTCAACGTCTAGCGACCAATTCGGATCTTTGTCAATCGTACTACAATGTCGAAAGATGAGTTGGAGAAACATATTCTCACCATTGATTTTATGCGGGTGATCGACATTTATGTTCTAATATTGATGAACTTTTTAATGCACAAAAAATCAATATTTATGAACTTTCATATTATTGATGTGTTAGATCTTGTTCAGACACATCAATAGATAAAACAGTGACGAAACAAGAATGACTCTTTTACGTGTCTTGTACCATCTACTTGCTCGATATAGTGAAGATAAGGAAAAATGTAGTGATTTAGTAAGACCAGTTCAATGTTTCAATGTTATTCATTTCTTGTTATATATATTTCATGTCAATATAAGAAAATACATTATCCTTTTTTGTTGAACTTGTTACGGTTTAGCTAGCACTTAAACACTTTTGTCTTATGGATTTATGAAATAAAGATTTGGACACGTAAGCTGAGAGTTTATTTGCTTTTAAGGACCCGATGCTAGCAGAGGCAAGAAGTGCTTTAAAACGAATAGGGTTTGTTGTGCTTGGGAGAACTTATCCAAGCATCGGTTAGTGCAGGTTAGGTTTCTTACCTTGAGTTAATATGCAGCCAAAGTGCACTTTCGGGCGGGGGCCGGATAACGCCAAGCGACGAGTGCGGCTGGTTTTTCCGTTGGTGGGCCGCGCGTACGGAGGGGTTAGATCTTTTTTTCAAAATGGACGATCGATGCACGCATGCATTTCAAGGAGAGGGACGCTGTACGCGGGTTCCTTCTTCTTTTGTTCTCTTTTTGTTATTAGAGAATTGTGTAAGTGTTAAATAAAAAATATAAAAAATATACATAAATTATTAAATTATTTCATAAATATTATTTATTAACCCATACCTGGAAACACAGGAAGAGCAAGAAAAAACCCATAAGCGTTGAATGGATCGTCGTGCTTCAGAAGGTACAAGTCTGGGCTACTGTACTCATGAATACACGCTTTACTGATGCGTTTAATATAATACCTAACCCTTCGTGTAAACGTAAATGCATTATCCCCTCTTCCGAACTTGGAAGAGGTGATAATGCAAGGAAGTCAGTTAATAAGGTCGGTCGAGTTGCTTTTGATCGCCGCGTACACTTCTTTTTGCCAAAGATACAGACATTAGTGTAGGGTTGAAGGCGGTGGTATTATCACGCCATGGATCCAGATTTTGACGAATATTTTGAGTGGCGAATTTGAGCATAAAGATTAATTAACTAATCTTTAACTAATCAATTAATCCCCTACGTAGTAAATGGTCATAACTACAGTAGTATCATAATCACATAAATTTGCAAGCTACGGTAGTAAACCCAAAGGATAGAACTGTTTATTAACAAGTTATTAATTATAAAGTCATAGAAAAAGCACCCTTCACACCTTTCCACCATAGCCTACTGGCAATCTCCATGGCGATGTGAATAGGGTTACATTCAGAATTGCAGACCCCATCTCATTACGATGTAAACGACTTTCAATGCTGTTTTACAATATAAATATTACATTTTCTAAATCTTTTTATTGTTAAAGTGGACCACTAGAAGCGGTCATTCAAGTTCCACTTCTGAAATTTTTAATTTCTTTGATTTCTGTAACTATTCTTTGTAATTGTGATGATCACAAGAAAGAAGATATTTAGGTATGGAGTCGAGCATCATTGTATGCTATGTTTATACGTTTATCGTATCGTGTAAAGAATTGCCTCTAACAATAAGAGTTCAGTTGGTTTCTGTATGCATGGGAGAACTAAATAATTGTGTATAAAGAGAAGTAGTAATGTTGCGGAAGTTGTATAAAAAGAAATTAATTATACTTCTGTTTATTTTCTTTTCTTTTCCTAAAAGGTCTGTTCTCGCACACATTTAGAATAAATGTTATTTTTAGGATAATTTCTGTTTAAGAATATGTTACTATCTACATCACATACGAATTTCTTGCTTCTTCTCCACTTTCCTTATGTATCCACGCTGAGATGCATAGCCTTTTAGCCTCTAAATAAGTTATTGAATTAAAATGAAAGAAAGAAATGACGCGAACTTGTAAGATCTGAATACGTTGTTTATTGCACTGACTTTTCTAATTTGGAAAATAATATTTGATAGTAGAGGTGTCAAAGTTAAGGAAAAATATCCCTAGTGGAGAAATAACAAACTCGAAACTCCATTTCATGGCTATTGTCCATTCGAAAAAATATCCCTAATGGAGAAATAACAAAACTCAAAACTTCATTTTTTAACGGCTATTCATTCGTTTTGTCTTTCCATTTTTGTAACGGAGTATCTAATGCTCTGAATAATTATTTTGAATATCAAACTTAATAATAATAATAATAAATCCGTGGTGTCCAATCACAAACGCAACCCAGAATGAATTGCCCTTCAATACAGAGTTACCTGTAACGATTTTATGGCTATTTCCCGCACCTTCAAGAAATATTTCTCTCGTAACTTTGACACCTAATGACACCTAGATAAGTTAGAGGCTCCGGTTCACTATCAGGGTTGTAATCTATCATCTGATGATTCATTAGATTGAAAGAATTACATGATTTTGGATGGAGACATAATTCTCTCTCCTAACTACTGGAAGAAAAGAACGAGGATATCCGAGGACAAAACAAAAACTAGGACTCATCCATGCGCTGGAGAAGTTCGGCGGAGGCGATCACAAGCAGAAGAAGCATCGGCTGCAGCAGAGTCGGTCTACCCTCCTCTTCCCCTGGCATCCACGCCGTGGCAGGCGGAGAAGTAACAGCAGCGGAGTCGGTCTACGTGGGAATGGATAATGTGCGATGCATGACGACGACATCCCCCAAGGGTCCCCTCCCCTCCTCCTCTCTCTCTCCCCTCCTCTTCCCCTGGCATCCACGGACCACCAGTGGCTCCATGACCTTCTCCTCCATCCCCGCGACATTTCTTGCTCTCCGTCTCTTTCTCTCTCTCTCTCACTCGCTCACTCACTCACCCCGCGCTTCCCTCCCTAGCAGCAACCGCAGAAGCTACCATCTTCGTCTTTCTTCCTCTCTCGCAGTCCTTCCTTCCTTGTCCTGCTACTTCTGCACCACATAACCACCGCAGCTCCTCCTGTCGGTCCGACCGACCCTGTAGTCGTCTCACAAAATTACAAATAAATGCGCGCGTGTCGCGTCAGACGTTTAGTGAGAAGCGTGCCGGTTTAGTTTCCGTTAATCCTGATTTCGTTTCCGTTTATGGATTTCGGTTCGACGGAGAATTCACATGACCGTTGCTGCGACGGTCATGTCAAACGCTAGCACCTATCGGTCATCTCCAGCTCCTTTGGAGAATAACTTTTGACTGTTTAATCTTTGAGCTCCAGTTGCAGATACTGCTTATCCATTTTCCCGTAATGCTCATTGCAGGACTGGGTCTTTGGACTGATTTGGACTGGACGAATAGTTTTGTTGGGTAATGTTAATAGTGATATTGCTTGCTTGAGAGGCAGGGCGCACGCGCGAATTTATTTGTAATTTTGTGAGACGACTACAGGCTCGTGTCGCTCTCCCGCAGTTCTTCCTTCCTTGTCTTGCTGCTGCCACGCGTGCGCCCTGCCTCTCGCTGCTGCTACTTCTGCCAACGCAGGCACCACATAACGACTGCACAACCAGACTTCTGGCCCCGAATCGGGGCCAGAAGGATCGGGGCCCCCGATCCTCCTCCTCCTATTCCCGTCCTTCCTTGGACTTCCATTCCCTTTTTCCCACTTAATGCGCGAGCGGTTCCTGCTGCTGCATGCGTGCATGAATTGCACCAATCCAATCCTCCTCACCATCCAATCCTCCTCGCCATCCAACAAGCAGACTGGTCACCCATCCGTCTACTCAAGACTCTTCTCTTCGTCCTCCCAGGTTCCAGGAAAGACCGCTGCGCTGCTGCCACGAGCCCCGAGGCGCGAGGAGTGAAGATTTTCCCGGATCCCTGCCCTGCCTTTTTTCACTGACTTTTTTCGAGTATTGAGAGTACTATCTTTCATTTTTTGTCAGTAACTTTCCGATCTTTTTTCTAAACTTTCGAAAATTCATTTTTTAGTCGATAACTTTCCAAATCTTTTTTCTAAACTTTCGAAAATTCACATTCTCAACCGCTTCTCACTACTCTATCAGCCGTAACTCCCAGAACATTGATCATATATAAAAAGGTTAAAAGTTATTAACCTGTCCGCTTTATCGTTTTATAAGCGGCGCAGATGCATATGGAAGCGGTGATCCATTTCAGTGTCGTCCGGTGCCGAATGTCTTCTGCATTCGGTATCTGTGGTGCGGAGCTTCAGCAATCGGATTTTTCTTCTCATCGGAGGTGGAATACAAGGCTGGTGCAACTGTGCTGAAAGGAAGTGTGTTTTCTGTCTGCGGGCTCCTCTCAGCTCCTCCACCTCCAGACCTTGGTGTACGTAGTGTGGATCTACATTGTGTGTTTAGATTTCAGTATTCTCAGTGTCCTATTTTCAGCTTATCTAGGGTTGATACCTATTGCTAACATACGGTCCTTCCAGGACGTAAAAACTCTCTCCAGGCAGCTGACATCCATCCTCGTGAACGCCTCCAGTAGTGGAGTGAAAGCTGCGATCGAGGCATTCGTTTTTGGGGCTCTAAAAGTAATCGCAGGGTTAGGAGCATGGTTGTGGGAGGATATTCTGAAGGACATGATGTTTGAGATTACTTGTGGTCTCGTCACAGACGCAGGGTGGGTTATGACTCCGTTATTTGCTGCTGCCAAGTACATACTCCACCGAAAACTCATTAAGAAGATGTACGTGTCGCTGGGAGAAAAAGCAATTGTCGTCCACAAAGCCTGGGTGACTGATCATCTTTTCTTGGAAAACGGAAACTGAAACCAGGTAGTTCCGGTGAGTTCACATCGCATGGTTTCTCAGGAAATATTCCGTTTTCCAGAGACCTCCGGAGAAGTCCGTAACTGAAAAGTTACGGAGACACGTTCTTCGTAAAGTTGAAACATCAAATACCGTGCGGAGAAAAAACCGGAGGAATTCTACGGAACGACCGCGTTAACAAAACTAATCATTATACATCGTGTCGTCGACGATTCATCTCTCAGTTATTAAGTCACCATTACTTACAGAACGGGTATACATGAGAACGTTGCTAGACACGGAGCTTATGTTCATAGTCAGCCACGGGATTGGTCGACCAGATCAAAGTCTACGTCGATACGTCTGGTTTACTATGGACTACTACGGATTACTACTATACGTCTGGATTACTATCATCAGTCAATTTTCAGATCATGGAACTCCGACGCGATAACATGCTACTCCACCATGTACCAGCAAAATTAATAGTATCTCTATATGTCCTATCTTTGATCTCACCAGAAAAGTGTTCAGGTTACTCTCCCAGCGCTTTACTGACCCCGGTTTCAATCTGCACCAAATCTCATCACAAAGTACAGAACCGTCACTGTTGTGAAGTAAATGTCTGAATGAGGATTGCTTGTTCACTACCGGTAACGGCTGCATGTGCTATTGGGGAGCGACTCTCCAGTTGGAAGACCAGTTCTTCGAAGAAATGAACCAACTAGAGTATGAGACTCAGGAACTTTTACACAATGCAGATTTATTGATTCTGACTTTAGTCTCTGATTTCAATAGCCTGAAAGTACTAATCAGTCAAGAATTCACGTCATCCTGAATTCCACCAGACGGAGACTATAGTCCTGTAAATGATACTATGAGGCTTCTATTCCTTTTGTTGTTCTGTCTGAAACGATGATAACACTAGTATATAACGATGATAACACTAGTCATGAAACGATGATAACACTAGTTATATAAGTAAGTTACGGGAATATGGACCAAGGCGCATCCTGTTGCATCGTGGAGGTTGGTGTCATGTCAAGAAAATGTAGCTTCAATGGTTACTTTTCATCGCACGTATGTAACTTTTTTAAGACCGGCTGTGCACGGTGGAGGGAGTCTAGTGCACAGTGAAAAATTTCGTGACAGTTAAACTCCGGAGTAATGATTGCTCTCCGGAGCCTTCCGAGAAACGGAGAACGTCCGCCCACGTGACCGTCCGCCCATGTGAATGTCTCTGGCTGCACTCACATGGTGTACGTTCTCTGGAATCCGGACAGCTATGAAAAATAATGATGGATGTCCGTAGAACTATTATTTATTATTTTTATTATTTTTCTTTTTCTTTCTATTTATTATTTATTATTTTATTATTTTATTTCTAGAGTTACCGGATTGTGTGGGTTAATATTTTGTTATGAACTGGATGTAACAAGTACACAAACTCAAGAGAGGACAGGTCGACATGCAATTACGCGTTTGCAACTCTGTATATCGGGAGATGGACCGGTATTTTTGCCACGTTGTCACTGTCCTCAAAATTTCTCCGGTTTTTTCTACGAAGATAAAATCTTTTTTATGGAGATGAATGATCAGTCCTCCGGACACTTTCGGTTAAGGAACTCTTCGTAAGTGTCCACGATACGCAAAAGGTCCACCAATAAAAGGCCATGTGAGTGTAGCTTCTAGCTACACTCTATCTCCAGCCGTAAAAGTCACACGCGTCTCACGATAAACCTGTTTCCTTCATATGGGTGCGGTTACTGCCATAGTCCCATGCAGCTAATGGAACCTTGGGAGAACCTACCGATGAGTGGCCCCATAGAAAATGCTGCCATAGCCTTTGTGGAGCAAGTAAATAACTTCCCGTTAGCTGCCATATATCTTGCACGGTAGACAGCAGCGAAAGTTGGACGAGCTAGCTCGTCGGCGTTGTGATGCGATGCCTGACCAACCAACGAAAGAGTCTGTCGATACTCGAGACATACGTATTTCATACACTTCTGATACGGAAGACACAAAAGCATAATGTAACGTTCGACCGCAGATCTCGGAATAGATTCCTTTATCTCTAACCAATGAACTGCCGAACGTGAACCTCCCTGGAGAACTGTATACTTTATTTGTGTCTCCAGATCCAGTTCGTTAAACTATCAGTAATGAGCACCGAGGATTTGATAACTGTTGAACAGGTTTCGAATAACCAACTAGTCTTTTATAGGTCTCTGGTCAATCTTAGGTTACTAAATACAGGTGGAACTATTCTAGACCTGGGTTGCATAAAATTTGGGCAGCGCTTCCGCTACTGGTGATCAAGTCGGAACGCCAGGACCCACAAGGAGCAACCGCCAAGACTAGGAGACCTAGTAGATGCTAGGAAGTAGGAAGGCAAAGTAATTACACCGAAATAAAGTCAACACGACACCAGATGCGCCCAACTCAGTTTTGGCACACAACTCAAGCCTACTTATCAGAATGGAGAAAGTCACGGGCTCATATACATTACATGGCATTACTTGCTGACAAGGTCACGCAGCGCTCTTGGACCGGCAATCCTTCACTACTCAGCAACTCCAGAACTAAGACTTCGCCAGGAGAACCTACTTTCACTCTGAACTGTAAACCCTCCGCGGTCCTAACGATCAACTACCCCCCCGATCTCTCAACCTCCACGATCGTCATCCACGAATCTGCAACTGTCGGGCCTGTCTCTCACTCAGGGGTCACCTCTGATGGCTTTGATGGAAGCACACCATGAATCTTGAAGGGAAAAATGCTAAGTTCACTCTCATTCATACACCCACCAACTTATCAACTAAAATCTCCATAATCTCATCCACTAAAATCCTCCATTCTAACGACGTCTCTCAAGTTCTCACATGCTAAAAATATCCCACACTCTCTATATTACTCAAGTTGTCATTACGACGATGTGAAAACAAGGATGAGGAGCTCTTCTCTACTCCTCTATTTATACATTCTAGGTTTTTACTTTGGTACCCCCGGTAACTCAGCCGTAACTACTTTTACCGGGTTTTACTAAGATATTACTTAAGGTAAAAGCATTAATCACATGGGCTTTTTACCTTTTCACATGGGCTTATTCCTTCAAAGTCAACAACTTCTAGAAGGATTCTGGAATATTCTCAAGGAATCTCGAATTTCCACCCCCCCTCTACACTAGGACCCACTAAAAAGGAAACATGTGGAATCTCTTCTTGTTTTTAATGCCCACAAAGTCCACAACTTTAATCCAACCACTAATATCAAGTCAAAAAGGAGATAAGGGATACTTTCCACCTCCTTTCTACCTTTTAGACAAGATGACAAGATAGTAGTGCTCACTCTTTAGCAAATATCTGAATTCTGCCAAAAGTACAGCTAAGTTTAACCATAACTAACTTTTAGCTAGTCATGACTAACTTGATACATCCTTAAAGTACTTTGACAGCCAATAAACATTCTCAACACTTAGTTATAACTAAACACCTTACTAATAGACAAACTTCCTATGTGTAACATAGGTCGTTACATTTTACCCCCGGACTAAATTTTCGCTCCGTCCTCGGAGTGAAGAGAGAACTTCCGTTGATGAAACAACTTCAACTTGTCATGGTTGACCCGATCGAATCTCCTTCCTCCCAGCTCCTGAAGGTCATATGTGAAGTTGCTCCACACCTTATCTACAACAAAAGGACCAAAATATCTTGGAAGAAACTTCTTCCTAGCCCTCTTGAATCGGATAGCATCATACAACATAACCCAATCTCCGACTTGAAAAGGTTTTACTTCCCTCTTGCCCAACCGTTTGTCGTAACTCTTCTTTTGATACGCCTGAGCTCGTTCCATCCGGATCATTGCTACCGCTCGGGTCTCTTCCAACTCCATGAGTTGCTCTCTTCTTGATCTGACCACGTCTTCTCCTCTCGACCTCTTCAACTTTCGTTGAATAGTTTGAAAAGTATCCAATTCAAATTGGATCGGCAACTTGGACTCCACTCCATAAACCAGTCGAAATGGGGAGTACCCAGTAGAAGTCTTTGTTGTCGTTCGGTACTCCCATAAGATGGCATGTAGTCTCTTATCCCAAGTATGTTTCGCAGTTTCAACACCAGCATCTTTGGCGAGCATCATACAAAGTGTAAGATTGGTCTTCTCCGCAAGACCATTAGCATTTGGTTTGTATGAGGTCGTTACTCGTGGCTTGATAGAAAAGTGTTGTAGCATAGCAGTAGTCATGCTCCCTACAAACTCTCCTCCTCTATCTGAGACCAACTCTAACGGACATCCAAATCTCGTGATGATCCTCTCCCATAGGAATCTACCGACTTCTGTTTCATTGGTCTCTCTCAAAGGTCTAGCCTCTACCCACTTGGTACAATAGTCAGTGGCGACTACAATGTATCTATTGCCTCGAGGTGTCTTATTAAGAGGACCTACAAAGTCAATACCCCATTTCTCAAACGGCCCTAATACTGGAATTGATCTTAACGGAGGTGTTCTAGTAGACTTTAGAGCAAATGCTTGACATACGTCACAAGTTTTGCAATAGTCTAAACACTCTTTGAAAATCCCTCTCCAGTGATAACCCGCATCCAAAATCTTGAAGGTTGTTATCTTACCAGCAAAGTGACCTCCGCAAACAGTTCCGTCGTGAAACTCGTGCATTAGCTTGAATGCCTCCTTCTGACCAACTGCTCTCCTTAGTAACCCATCTGTTCCTTGATGAAATAGAATTCCCTCCACCATGGTGTAAGGTTTGCATCTCTTGATTAACGCGTTACGTTCTCGGGTATGCATACCTTCTGGAAAAGAGCCATCTGCAAGGAAACTCCAGATTTCCTTGTACTCGTCCGGTATCTCCTCGATGCTTGTGATGGTCATCAGATGCTCGTCTGGAAATGAATCATCAAACGGTTCTTCTCCCTCATCATCATAAGCCCTTGACAAAAGATCAGCATTTGCATGCTTCTTCCCTGGTCTATCTTCGATCACATAATCATATTCTGTTAGAAGGATCTTCCAACGAGCAATACGACCTTCGGCATTAGGCTTATTAAAGATATACTTTAAAGCCTTGTGATCTGTGACTATGGAAAATTTCCCTCCTAGCAAGTAATGTCGGAATTTCTTCAATCCAAAGATCACCGCTAATCCTTCTCGTTCAGTCACGGAGTAATTCTTCTCCGCTGGAACCATCTGCCTACTAGCATAAGCTATAGGATGATCATGCCCATCTCCATCTAGCTGACTTAATGTACATCCGATTGCTACATTGGAGGCATCCGTATACAGAATAAATGCTTTACTCCACTCAGGTTTAGCAAGTATAGGAGCTGTCACCAATGCCTTTTTCAGCTCCTCAAATGCTTCCTTTGCCTTCTGATCATGCACTATCAAGTCAAAATCAACTCCCTTCTTCATGTACATAGTCAAAGCTATTGCTTTGTTTGAGAAGGAAAAGACAAACCTACGATAATATCCAACCATGCCAAGAAACTGCCTCAACTTTGTCAAGTTGATCGGAAATGGAAGATCCACAATCTTCTTCACCTTCTCAGGATCTACCGCAATCCCATTCTTGGAAATGATGTGCCCTAACAGCAGACCTTCTTCGCAGCCAAAGATGCACTTCTCTGGATTCAGAGAAGCGTTAGCTTGCTCCAACCGCTGCAGAACTTTGATCACATGATCAAAGTGGTCCTCCTTTCTTCCGTACACACAGAAATCATCAATGAAATCACGAACAAACTTTCCTATGAATGGTTCGAACACCTTGTTCATGAACCTCTGAAACGTGGCCGGAGCATTACACAGTCCGAATGGCATCACTCGAAATGCAAATGTTCCCCAAGGAGTAGTGAAAGTAGTCAACTGCTGGTACTCCTGTGCTATCTTGATCTGGTTGTATCCACTATAACCATCACCAAAGCTGTACCACTCATGACCGGCAACTTCCTCCAAAATCTCATCTATAAATGGTAGAGGATAATAGTCCTTCTTGGTAACTGCATTCAGCTTCTTATAGTCTATGCACACTCGCAGCTTACCATTCTTCTTCTTGACAATCACAATGGGTGAAACCCATTCTGAGTTCTCCACCTCATAGATGAAACTCGCCTCCTTCAACTTGTCTATCTCCTCCTTGACCATCATTGCCGTTGTGGGATTGACCCTTCTCTGCTTCTGTCGAACTGGTCTTGCGTGCTCCTCCAATTCGATTCGATGAGTCTCGAGAGTCACCTCCTTCAAATCCTTGTAGCTGAAAGCAAACACATGGATATATTTTCGAAATATATCTAGGAATCTACTTTTCTCCTCTTGAGTGACATTGATACCAAACTTCAAGGTAGAGAGTCTTCTCACAATCTCTGCCTCACTCAACTCTTCTTTGTCAGGATCTTTCTCCACTGCTGGTCGAGGCAACAAGTCAATAGCACTAAGCTGATGTAATGATTCATCTCGACCACATCCTTCGTCCTCAGACGAGGATTCTTGATCGTAAGAATCTCCGGTATCTACTTCTGAGACACTCTGATCGTCCTCCGTATCAGATTCCCAGTAGTCACTAGTGGGTCTATCAGAGTCAGAAGTCACAACTCCAACACCCGAGAGAGGAACTATCACTCTATGATCTCTAGGCCCAATCCGTAAATATCCCTTGTGCCACCTATCAGTGGTGCGCACAGCTCTCAACCAAGGCCTACCTAGGAGCAAATCATAACTAGAGTCCTTTAACACTTGAAAGGACATCAATGTTTGAACTTCCATCACAGACACGACCACCTTCTCTAACACACCAAGAGGTCTTACCCGTTGCTTGTTAGCCATCCCCACAACAATGCTAGCCGGGCGAGTTGGTTCCATCCCCAACTTCTTCATCAACCTCTCCGATATGGCGTTTACAGCCGACCCTCCATCCACCAATACGTCAGAGACGTAGTGACCATTCAACCGGACTTCAATCTTTGAAGCCCTAGTGCATACCTCTGAAGCATGCACATCCACCACACCAACTCCCACTGACTTTGATGTCTTGCTCTTGGGTTTCTTCTTCTTGCTTCTCTTCGAACTCAGTCCTCCTCTGAGTTCCCTTCGTAAGCTGGGATTAAGTGCAATCAGTTGTCCAACAGTGATGTTGGCTTTCTGAGCACCCACATCTTCAACCACATCATATCCCGCTTGGGAAGATGAAATGGTGAAATCCGCCATCCCCAGCTTCCTTCTTGGCTCCCTTGGTGTACTCGAAACATTACTCGAACGAGTACTTCTACTTGCTGACTCCTCCATGAAAACCGGTTCATCAGAAAATCGAGTTCTTTTCCTTTCTTGAGCTAAAAGCTCCACCGGTGCATGAGAAGAGTTTGAACTCTCTCCTTTCTCGTAGATGGGATCTCGCACGACATCGATAGTAGCCACCCCCTTGTCTCGTCCTTGTGATGGATTTCCTCCACCCACATTCATTCTAACCGCTTCGGCACCTCTTGCTCCGTTGTTAGGACAATTTCGCTGGAAATGAGAACCTCCACACGTCCAACAAGTGATTCCTCCAAAGTTACCTTGGTTGCCTCCAAAGTTACCTTGATTTCCTCGGTTGGGATTGTTGTCGTAACCTCTTTGACCTCCTCCTCCACCTTTGTTCCTCCATTCTCGTAACTGTACCACGTTTATCTTGAGATCCGCAAGAGTATCGGTGATGCTCTTCAGCTCGGCATGAAAATCAGAGGTGGCAGTAGACATCGTTGTTGGGACAACCGGTCTTGACACCACCGTTGGAGTAGGAGCTGACGTTGAAGCAATCACCAATTGTGATGGTGCAGGTGCGATCGTTGTGACTACACCAGGAATCGGAGTTGACACCAGAGCAGCATGATGAGGTTGGATGATATCTCCTTCATCCAAACTCTCTTCCATATTTGTCGCTATCTTGATGGCCTCCGCTTTGGTTGCTGGCTTCTCGTACCTCACTTGGGTTCGAATTGAAGGTCTCAACCCTCCCACCAAGTTCTTGGTCAACACTGCTCCAATCCCCGCCATCGTTAACTCCACATTGTCTCCACTCTTCCGTAAGACCGTCCGAAACCGTTGCTCCAACTTATCCACCCTTTCGGCATACTGCCGAACTTTCTCGTCGTCCCGTTGCCTCAAATGAGTAAGCTCCACCATGAGCTTCTCATAACTCTCTTCTGGGAGAAATTCTTCGATGAGTGCATTACTCAACGTCTCCCATGTGTCTTCAACTGCACCAGGTGTCTGGCTCTTCACTCGGTCTTCATACCACGTAAGAGCAAAATCTTCTAAAAACTCTGGCAGTAACAACACCCATTCTTCCTTCCTTCTCACGTTGTTTCCGATGCAACCTCTTTTGAAGTCTCGAACAAATGGTTCTACATCTTCATTGTCCTTCCCATGAAACACGGATAGCTTTCCCATCTTGTAACTACTCTTTCTACTCTTCTAATCGTCGTGCAATAACTACTCGCTAAAAGAGTACGAACATCACCAATTCCATTCGCGAATAATCTACCATAGGTAAAATGAAAGGAAATGGTTGTAACAACACCTCTTGTGCCATCTCTTCTCCCAAGGTAATCATGAGTCTGAGTCGCATCACCGCCTTCTCCACCATCCGAATGACGATCTCCATCACAACTCAGCCGAGTCCTCCTTTGAAGTCGACAACTTCTCCGTCTCAGCTCTTTGAGTCTCGTCCAACTTCTCGACTACGGACGTAAGTAGGGCGGCCACATCGACGCACTTGTGTCCTCTTGATAGATCACCCACTCCACAACTTGGACAAGGATCTTCGCCTAGAAGATGAATTGGCGCTGGTGACGATGGACCCACTCGAAGACTCAAATCAGTAAACTCCCGCTTCCCTTTAGCTCTCTCGGTTCTGATTCTAGTTGGACAATTCACTACTTTGTGTCCCAACCCTCTACAGAAATAACACCACAAGTCGGTTTCTACTCTTCTCCTCGGAGATTCTACTTGAGGTTTAGTACTAGGGTTTTCAAACTCGACGATAATCTCTCTCGAACTTTCTCCGACACTTACTATGACATCTAAACCTTGAGGAAGGTTTCTAAGTCTAACTTTCCAATCTTTTGAATTTCCACTCATGTTGCACCTTCTCAACCATTAAGTGGACAAAATATCATAGAGGAAAATAATTCTACATCACTTTCTTAACTCTTCCGAGCTTTATATTGGAAATCGTGTATTATACATGATATACACGAAATAAAATCCAGTCTAAAATTAACTATCGAAGATATGATCCTCCTCACCCTCATTTGTACTCATCACTACAGACATCTTGAACTCACTCTTGTAAGGATCCAACTCTATTTCACCAGGAGCATTCGTGGCCTCCATAGTGAATGATGCTTTAAACTCGACTTTCTTCAAATCTGTGCCAATGGTCGCGGAAGCTTCTTCGTATAGGGTAAAGAGGGCACCCCAAGTGCTATAGATGCGTGTTCGTAACTCATCTATACTTAACTTGGGCTTCTCCGTCTCTGTTCGAACTCCTAAACGTCTCTTCTTCCACCTCGTCATTCGAACTGGATTCTCCATGACGTATCTTCAAGACCTCCTTGTATGCCGAAACGTATATCTCTTAGTTGGTAAGAGATCTCTCCAAGATTTTTGTGGTCTCCAGTAGCTCAACCTCCAAGCTACTAAATCATGAAGTTTCAACAGAAACTTCCCTAATCAGAAGAGATGGTGATGACTGTACAAATTTTCAGAGAACTGAAATTTGTATATTTTCACTTCCCTCATGGTTGTCAACCCCCTCCACTTTGAAAAATTCTTTCTCCCTCTTCAGACCTCATCTTCTCATGATTTCTTTTGTCCTGGATAGCTTATCAGCCACTTTAAAACACTGGAAAGTTTCTCAGGAAAATAAAATTCACAGAAAATCTGACACTGACTGTAAACTTTTTCCAGAGAACAGAATTCCTCAACTCTCACGAATAGACCCCCTCAACTTTGAAAAATCATTGCTCCCTCTCTAGACCACCTTTTCCTATGATTTCTTTTGTCTTAGATAGGTTATCAGCCAATCTAAAACACTGGAAAGTTTCACAGGAAAATAAAATTCACAGAAAAGTTGACAGCGACTGTACAAATTTTCCAGAGAGCAGAATTTCTAAACTCACAAATTTCTCTCCTCTAATAACTTTTCCCTCCTCCTTTCTCTACAACTCTTGTTGCACCTTCTTTCAACTCTCCTCAAACCCTTTCTAAGTGAACAAGATGTAAAGAATGACTTCGAACGCGTCATATATCACTACGGGATACACGAAAGGTTCTAACGTTGCTAACATCGCGTTAGCTCTCTCTCCTCCCAACGTTCTCTCCATGTGCTCTCTCATAATCTCCTTTTGTCGAATATAGAACTGAACTCTAAACATCGTTCAACGATCCCTTCAAGTGAGGTCCCGGCAACGGAACCAAAAATGTAAACCCTCCGCGGTCCTAACGATCAACTACCCCCCCGATCTCTCAACCTCCACGATCGTCATCCACGAATCTGCAACTGTCGGGCCTGTCTCTCACTCAGGGGTCACCTCTGATGGCTTTGATGGAAGCACACCATGAATCTTGAAGGGAAAAATGCTAAGTTCACTCTCATTCATACACCCACCAACTTATCAACTAAAATCTCCATAATCTCATCCACTAAAATCCTCCATTCTAACGACGTCTCTCAAGTTCTCACATGCTAAAAATATCCCACACTCTCTATATTACTCAAGTTGTCATTACGACGATGTGAAAACAAGGATGAGGAGCTCTTCTCTACTCCTCTATTTATACATTCTAGGTTTTTACTTTGGTACCCCCGGTAACTCAGCCGTAACTACTTTTACCGGGTTTTACTAAGATATTACTTAAGGTAAAAGCATTAATCACATGGGCTTTTTACCTTTTCACATGGGCTTATTCCTTCAAAGTCAACAACTTCTAGAAGGATTCTGGAATATTCTCAAGGAATCTCGAATTTCCACCCCCCCTCTACACTAGGACCCACTAAAAAGGAAACATGTGGAATCTCTTCTTGTTTTTAATGCCCACAAAGTCCACAACTTTAATCCAACCACTAATATCAAGTCAAAAAGGAGATAAGGGATACTTTCCACCTCCTTTCTACCTTTTAGACAAGATGACAAGATAGTAGTGCTCACTCTTTAGCAAATATCTGAATTCTGCCAAAAGTACAGCTAAGTTTAACCATAACTAACTTTTAGCTAGTCATGACTAACTTGATACATCCTTAAAGTACTTTGACAGCCAATAAACATTCTCAACACTTAGTTATAACTAAACACCTTACTAATAGACAAACTTCCTATGTGTAACATAGGTCGTTACAGAACGCCCTGATTTCTGTTACTCAACAGATCAGACCCCAAGTCAGCGATCTAATCAACACCCCAAGTCTGCTCTCAAGGTCCCTCTTCAAATCTGCTCTCCAAGGAGCTTGATGTGCATCAGTTCTAGCTCCTGATTTCTGACCTCAAAGGCAATGTACACTACACTGAAAAATACAGTCTCCTCCTTCACCACCAAGAGTGCTCTCTCCAAAACTGAAAAACTGAGAATGGCCTCCTTTAGGGCTCGCGACACTCTTTTATCTAGTCTCTTGAGCCTGCTTTATGACCATGCAGCTGCCACTTTTGGATTAATCACTGCCCGAATGCCATCTGGTTTGGGGAAAAAGCAAAAAGTGTTACAATCGCCCCAACCAGCAAAACGCAGTTCTTCCACTGAACTGCGGTATCTACAATACCACATTAGAAACAACACTTCCTCAAATCCAGAGGAACAGTACCCCATCCAGGGTAAGATTAAGCCCTTTCTCAAGGCTATGCTCCATTACCGAGCATCCGTTGAAGCTTTCGGGTGAGACAAAACCCTAGCTTCCAGGTGGTGAACTCGTCAGTTTCTTTTTATCCACCTCCTTACTATGATACACCATAGTAGCGTCAGCCTAAACCTGATTGACATCCGACAGTCATAAGAAGTCAGCAGACCACAACTCCACCTTTAGACGAGCAGATTGGCCAGATCTACTCGGTTCCAGTGTCCTTGAAGGGCCCTTTGGCATGACTCTTCTGACTCGATTCAATCCACCGCTTAGCTGGAAGAGACCACTGCGGACTGTCGTCTCACAAAATATCTACGCAGTGGTTCTTGAAACTTGTACAATGCTAGATCATCTAGGTACTCCCAAGCTTCACTTACCAATCCCGGAACTCTACCTGTCCAACGACATAGGTATTGAGTAACGAGTTCTCCAGCTCCATCTGGATTCGGTGATGCTCGATGATCTACTATCTCAATCAACTCAAGATCATCAGCTCTTGGTAATGCTTCTAACACTGGATGCCATTTCTGATATCTTCCTGGCAACGACTCTAGTTCCTCACGAAACATCTTTAAGTTAGAAACATGAATGATGGGGTGATAGTGCTTCATACTAGCTGGAAAACGTAACTTATAAGTCACAGGACCTAACTTCTTCTCGATCAAGAACGGTCCTGCCCACTTTGGAAGAAGCTTCTTGGCTAAGTCCACCCCTGCTGGTATTCTAAAGTTCTTGGTTCTCAACCAAACTCTCTGCCCTTCTTCGAACTGTACGTCTTGCCTACCACGGTTTGCATACTTAGCATACCGTTGTTGTGCCTTCTCCATGTGTTTCTTGGCTTCTTGAAACACAGTACCCTGAACACGTATGAAAGTCTCTAGATCTGGAGGATCCTGATTCGACCTTCCTGTATTTTCATGCCCCTTGGTAGCCAGAGCTATAGGAGTCCAAGGTGCATGAGAGCCCCGATAAACAACTTCAAATGGTTTAAATCCTGTACTCGAGTGCTTGGTGTTGTTATATGTAAACTCCACCAAGTCCAAGTGCTCGCTCCAATCACTCTGATCTCGCATGATATAGTTTCTCAACCCTTGTTCTACTATCTGGATCGTCTTTTCCGTCTGACCATCAGTTTCAGGATGATAAGAGGAACTGAACTTGAGGGTAGTTCCGAGCCTCGAAACAAACCCTTCCAAAAATCAGCTACAAACCTCCTATCCAGATCTGAAACAATGTCTTTAGGCATCCCATGATACTTAAAAACATATCGTATAAACAGTTCAGCGGCACCTCTTGACGTCACTGCTTCCCTACAAGGAATGAGGTGAGCTTGCTTACTGAAACGATCTATAACAACTAACAGAGCATCAAAACCTCCTGATTCGGGTAAACCTGTGCATAAGTCCATACTTATGCTCTCCCAAGGCCCATCAGGTATTGGCAATGGCCTCAGCAACCCTGCAGGTCTCCTCCGCTCAATTCGTTGTTGCTGACATGTCAAGCAAGTCTGCACGTACTTGATTACATCCTCCAACATGGACGGCCAATAGAACTGCTCTTTAACTCGTTGCAATGTTCTATTTTGTCCTCCATGTCCAGCCAGTTCACAATCATGACATTCTTGCATGAAGAGTGTCCTTAGAGATCCAGCTGGAACGTAGACCTTGGTTTGCTTGTAAAACCAAAGGCCATTGCGAAATGAGAGATGACGTACCAATGGATTTCTCCCTTGTTGGCTGGTCCAACGTTGAGCCTGAGGATCATCTGGCAATGCTTGTCTGATTCGATCCAAAAGCTCTTCACTTGTGTCTTGGGTTGTTAACGTCTGGACACGTCTGCTTAACACATCCGCTGGAATATTTTCCTTCCCCTTTTGATACCGCCATTCGATATCAAAACGTGCAAGCTCCACTTGCCACCTCTGTTGTTTACGTGACAAACGAGGTTTACTCTGAAAGTATGTATTACCCTCACAGTCCGTTACAACAGTAACTTTGCTTGGTAACAAATAATGCTCCCAACGCTTCAAACAATGGATAACTGCGAACATCTCCTGTTCATGAGCAGGTCATTTTGCCTCAGTCTCTGAGAACTTGTGACTTTCGTAAGCCACCGGATGCTTTCGTTGCATCAACACTCCTCCAATGGCCCATTGAGAAGCATCTGTGTGAACCTCGAAAGGTTCTCCCATCTTTGGAAGAGCTAGCACGGGCATCTCTGTCAGTGCTTGTTTCAATCTTTGAAACGCTCGTTCAGCTGCTGGATTCCAAACAACTTTGGAAGCCTTGCGCAATAAGCCAAACAAAGGTGCGGCTTTATGCGCATACTGATAAACAAAGCGCCGAAAATATGTGGCTAATCCAAGAAAAGATCTGAGCTCATGAACACTCTCAGGTCTCTTCCATTCAACAATGGCTCGAATCTTAGCCCTGTTAGGATGAATGCCTTGCGCATCGATCAAACATCCTAGAAACACTACACTCTCTTGTCCAAAAGAGCACTTGAGATAGAGTTGATGTTCTTCTAGGCGCTTAAACACCATTTCAACATCTACTAGATGCTGATCCCAAGTGGATGAGAAGATGATGATATCGTCTAGGTACACGATAACACTCTCGTCCAAGAGATCTCTGAAGATCTCGTTCATTAGCCTGCAGAAAGTACCAGGTGCATTGGACAATCCAAACGGCAACACTGTATACTCAAACAAGCCATACCTCGTCCTTACAGCTGTCTTTTCTTCATCACCTTCTTTGATCCGGATTTGATGATATCCAGAACGCAGATCCAGCTTGGTGAAATACCTTCCTGTGGCCAATCGATCGGTGGTTTCATCCATGAGAGGAAGAGGGTACTTGTTCTTGACAGTAACCTTATTGAGTGCACGATAGTCCGCACACATGCGAATACCACCATCCTTCTTGGCCACGAACAACACCGGGGCAGCATAAGGTGATATACTAGGTCGTAAGATACCCTGAGCTACCAACTCTTTCAACTGAGTCTTCAGCTCTGTCAGATCATCAAACGACATCCGTCTTGATGACACTACAGTAGGGGTAGCCCCAGGAACCAGATCAATAGCATGATCCAAGGCTCTCCTCGGCGGAAGTCCTGTTGGTAACTGGTCTGGCATTAGGTGAGAATACCTCTCAATCAATGCCTGCATATCAGGATGTATGGGAAGAGCAGCAACACGTTCTTCCTCATCCGTCTCCACCTTGGATTTAGACATCACTGCAACCCAAGCTTCGTCTACCAACTTGATCTGCTTTCCAAACAGTCTAGCTGTGCAGATCTGAAATGCCACCTTGGCTCGTTGGAACCTACGAGCAGCATGGTTTGGCTCCTTGGGTCTCTCTTTGATGATCAAAGGATGTGGTTGACCCAAGCCCCATTGATCCATGACAATGACATTCCCTTCTTGAACATCTAGCTTTGCCTTGGTCTCTTGTAACCAGGACCAGGACAAGATACCTTCCATCGTGTCACTTAAGCTCATAACTAAAAACTCGTGCTTCCTAGTTACCCCTCCAACAGTAACAGGAACACTCATGAGTTTTTCTGTAACGGTTGTGCTACCTTGCACAAACCTTACCAACAACGGGCTCATGATCTTGGTTCTAGTCACCCCTAAGGTCCTGACTAGTTTTTCATCCAAGACATTCACATCTGCTCCAGTATCAATAAGCAAACAACACCGATGGTTTCCTATTTTCACTTCAATCCACGGCAGAAAATCCCCATGCTCTACCAAATGCTCACCAGCACATACCTCTGCTTCAGTAGTCGCCTCAACTGGTTCTTCAATACTGATTGTCTCTTCAGCTGTCAACCCACGCACGTTGCTCGTTGTTGAATGTTGAGGACAATCACGAGCGATATGACCGTCCCGTCCGCATCGAAAGCAGATGATCGTCCTTGAAGGTGTAGCACTGCTAGCTCCACTGCTCCTAGCACCTGAAGTCGAAACTTGGTTGGATCCTGCATTGGATGCATAAGATCCAGTAGGTCGTGTCTGAGTAGGACCACGAGAAACTTCTTGCTGTTGAGATCCACGAGGAAACCTCCTTCCCGCTGCACCAAATCTTCCACCACCACGTCCTCTACCACCTCTACTCTGAGAGGACGCTATCTGTCCTTGAGGATTGCGCCAAAATCCTCTACTAAGCTCGCCACCACTTGTTCCACGTTGAAACTTGGAGGGCTGCACGGTGTAGTTACGTTCCCTAGTGTTCTCTGCTGCTTCCAGAAATGCAAACAAGTCTTGCATGTCCTCAGACTTGTGAAACATAACCCAGCTATCAAACACACTAGCATAGAAACCCTGCAGACCTTTCTTCAAGTGAAACAGCAAGTCGGTGCGATCCACCATGTGCAAACGAGTAACCAACTCAGAAAATCGCTGGAGGTACTGTCTAATACTCCCTGTCTGTCTCAGATGAATGAGCTCCAGCCGAAACTGTGTAGCTTCATCCACTGGTACCAGATGTCTTCTGAGTTCATCCTTCAGCTCCGGCCAAGTGGACATAGGAGTTGTACCGTTCAAACTCCTCATCCGCTGTTGACCTCCATACCATTCCTTCGCCTCTCCTTCCAGTCTACTAACAGCATAGGTGAACCAACTGCGCTCATCAAAGTTCTCCAAGTAATTCTCCATCTCAGTAACCCATAACTCAAACTTGAAAAGCTTTTCTCACCGTTGAAGGCTGATGGCGTTGCTGGTTCAGCCCACTTCACTTTCCGCTTGTGTCCTTCTTTGGCTGAGCTGCCTTCCGCAACATTCTCTTGCGCCTTCTGTGACCCATCTTCATTCTTATCGGCTTGAGTAGCATCAACTGCTCCTTCACCCAGCAGTGCTAAATCCTTGACTTGCTCAGCTTGTAGTACAGGGACCTCTGCTTCTTTCTCCTGTGTTGCTTTTGCTTGAGCTAAATCCGCCTTAAGCACCTTATTCTCAGCTTCCACTTGCTCAAGTCGGCCTTCCAACTTCTTCAGAAACGCCTGCATCTCGTCCATCCCAGTCGGCACGGCTTCCATTGTCGATGGTGTTCAACAAAGATTCAACCTGAACCTGCTCTGATACCAACTGTAACGTTCGACCGCAGATCTCGGAATAGATTCCTTTATCTCTAACCAATGAACTGCCGAACGTGAACCTCCCTGGAGAACTGTATACTTTATTTGTGTCTCCAGATCCAGTTCGTTAAACTATCAGCTAATGAGCACCGAGGATTTGATAACTGTTGAACAGGTTTCGAATAACCAACTAGTCTTTTATAGGTCTCTGGTCAATCTTAGGTTACTAAATACAGGTGGAACTATTCTAGACCTGGGTTGCATAAAATTTGGGCAGCGCTTCCGCTACTGGTGATCAAGTCGGAACGCCAGGACCCACAAGGAGCAACCGCCAAGACTAGGAGACCTAGTAGATGCTAGGAAGTAGGAAGGCAAAGTAATTACACCGAAATAAAGTCAACACGACACCAGATGCGCCCAACTCAGTTTTGGCACACAACTCAAGCCTACTTATCAGAATGGAGAAAGTCACGGGCTCATATACATTACATGGCATTACTTGCTGACAAGGTCACGCAGCGCTCTTGGACCGGCAATCCTTCACTACTCAGCAACTCCAGAACTAAGACTTCGCCAGGAGAACCTACTTTCACTCTGAACGCCCTGATTTCTGTTACTCAACAGATCAGACCCCAAGTCAGCGATCTAATCAACACCCCAAGTCTGCTCTCAAGGTCCCTCTTCAAATCTGCTCTCCAAGGAGCTTGATGTGCATCAGTTCTAGCTCCTGATTTCTGACCTCAAAGGCAATGTACACTACACTGAAAAATACAGTCTCCTCCTTCACCACCAAGAGTGCTCTCTCCAAAACTGAAAAACTGAGAATGGCCTCCTTTAGGGCTCGCGACACTCTTTTATCTAGTCTCTTGAGCCTGCTTTATGACCATGCAGCTGCCACTTTTGGATTAATCACTGCCCGAATGCCATCTGGTTTGGGGAAAAAGCAAAAAGTGTTACAATAACTAGCAGGAGCGTCTTTACAACGTGTGTGATGATAATAAACGTAAACGCGTAGTACAAGCGTTGTTCGTCTGCCGCTACTTGATGACCAACGAAAGACTGCTACCGGAAAGTGGCTACAATATTCATCGTGCTGTCCCATCCTTGGACACACACATACCTCGGTAAGTGATGTTTTCTCGAGTATCTGTGTTGTCATGATCAACCCGGTTATATTCCCTATTTGTTTTTGGTATTCTTCTTTTTAGTAAAGTAGTTTAGAGATTAGGTTCAAGAATTGTATTTAATCAATTCAAAAATACGTTTGTCAAAAGAATTCTAAAAGTTTGACAAACGTCAGAAAACCTTAAGCAGAAGTATCGTGACATAAATGAGGTTTTGAGCTCACAAAGTTCTCTGACGAAGTAGACCTGAGTATAGAGAAGAAAACCGGATCAACTTAGAGACCCGGTACGTGTATACCCTTTTCAATTTTGTGTCGGTCATAACATTTTACCTAGATAATTAAATAGGTAATTATGTTCTTATTTGTTATCGAAACCCTTACTCGATTAGAACATAAGGCCGACTGTAGACCTGGAATGGTGGTTTTCTACAAAACTCTAGAAAAATTTCAACTATGTATCAACACAAAAAATCAATTCAACATTTTATAAAAATGTTCAATTCAAATTATCTCTTATTTCTCTTTCTAGACAAATATATTTGACCGCATCCTTAATACGTTTTTCGAACTTTACTCTATTCCAATTAACTTTCCATTACTTTATCACACTCTTGGTTGGCTATAGTTAACTTTATAGTAGATTCAGTAAGTCAAAATGCCATATCTATTTTATCTACTTTTCTTAATTTTGCGTTACTTAATCAAGAGTATAAATTTTATAAAAAAAAATACCTCATCATGAGAATGGAAAAAATACATGTTAACCATAAACCATGTATCAACACAAAAATCAATTTCAAATACTTTTATAAAAGTTTTCAATTCAAATTATCTCTTATTTCTCTTAGTGCATTGTCTCCACATGAAGGTGAACCTGCTGTTTGCCAATCAAAGGTGTCATCAACAAATAACATAATGAAAGGTAAATCAGAGGTGTAATCAAGTAACATAATGATCAACAAGTAACCTAATGAAGGGTCAATTATAATGAGGTGTGATCAAGTAAATCTCCGTGGTTTTCTGCCTACTTAACCTAGACGCGAAATCTCTGGACTTCGGCCTTTACGATTTATCGTATCCAAGTTTGGATCTATCTCTGGACTTCGGCCTTACTATTTATCTATGGAAGTTTGGATTATGGCAGCTCCATCCACCCTTAGCCTGGGCCGCTTGGGGTCTCAGGCTGTGAGTAGGCAGCTGCGCACGGCTAAACCCAGAAGAAAGCCCCACAGCGGAGAGGCAAATGAAACAATAAGAAATTCTAAATTGCTGCAGTCGATTCACACATGACGTAAGTGAAGGTCTCAAAAGAGAATACTTCATCCTGGGCGGGGTCCGGTTGATTTATGGCATAATTCTAGACACATTATATACAAGTATACACTACGGCGAGTTTCCGAATTCATAAAGTTGGTCTTTTCTTCTCCCTTTCCCTTATTTTCTGGTGAATCTGCACCCCTACCTCCTTCCCCGTTTTCCTCCGGCCCTTCAAACATTTACTGCTGCTTGCTCTCATTCAAGGATCTCCATAAGAGACCTGGCGATGAGCTCTTCGCTGAGACGACAAATCCAGCTGGAATGTCTGGACACGCTTCTTCCTCACCAAAAGAACTGTCTCTTGAAGTAAGCAGGATAAAATAAACGAAACAGCTGTACACATGAAGAACAATGTAATCTGATCATACTGAAGCTTCGAAACAAACAATTAGTACTTGTAACCAAAAAAGTCCTCTTGCTCGCGTGAACAGAATCTATCCATCTGTCGAATACGCACGCCCGTGAGTTAACTCCAGGCACAGTGGGGCCAAAAAGTATATTTGCCCATCCATACCGATCGGAGTCTTCGCGTATTGAGCGAATATTGAGCGAGATTGAGCAAGATTGAGCGAATATATGTTCTTGGTGAACGTCAGAACGTCATGGGCGTAAACTTGTATCAGAGTCCTCATTGATCTCTCAGCTAACGTGCAAATGTTTCCTTCATAAAGCTCTTCAAAATGACCGTGAAGGACTGTTACCAGCAGTTAAGTCCACCTGCGTCCTCGCCGTGCATCTAACTCGGTGTTCAGTCAAGAAGGTCGCCAGTTCACGTTTCCCCACAACTGTGGCAAAGGTTTTGGAGGCGCACTGTCAGTGGGCCAAAGAGGATGCCTCTGAAGCGGAAGGTGTTGTTGCATTGGGTTGCTAACATTGTCAAAAGGACCAGTAGGGTACCAACTGGGTGCCCTACAGGGTGCAGCATTCTCGCTGTGAGAAGGAGCCGCAGGAAACTCGCCCCTTGAAGACCAATCCGTGTAGAACTGCTGTTGGTCGAACACACGCTCGGGCTTGCTCATAGTTTGATCAGTAGGGTAAACATTTCGGTTCTGCATATCCCACCTATGAGCAGGGGCCGCGTGAACAGAATCTATCCATCTACCGAATACGCCCGTGAGTTATAATATGGAAGACAAGGTGAAAAAGGATTGTGTGAGTTGGCATAAAATATCATTTGCAGTAAAGATAAATTCACTTCGCAGCGTTTTCGCATTTGCAGTAAAGACTAATTCGCCGTCTCCCTTGTCTTTGAACTTCTGCGTCTCTGTCTGCGCATGGTCCTAGTTTGTACGAGTATGTCACGAGGGCGATCCGTGCCCCGAGCTTTGAGATGCGTCTCTCGATCCGGAATGACACACGAACTGATGCGTCCTCCAATGAAGAGACAACATCCCTACATTCAAGGACGAAGGAGCACCATGCCCCTCTTTTCTTTACGGAGGGATCAGACCTTGCATAAAGAGTCCCGTCCCCCATCTTGGAGGGGCATTGCTCTTGGATTCTGTCTCTCCTCCCATCCTTTCTAGAAGGACGAAACGCGAACCAATGAATAGCAAACGGATGGGAAGACCCCAGCAAGCCTTACAAGGGAAAGAAGGAACCGAAGGGCCAAGCAACAACAACCCCGAAGGGAAGAACAGCGGGACTAAGCCTCGCTATCAGTAGCTCTAAAATCGTCTGTCGCACCTATAATGTCGAAGATCAGAAAGTCAATATGTCTGCAAACAACTGGTGCACCAGAAGAAGCATCACCTACTGCGATTGCTCTTCTGTGAATGGCGCCTGCTAAAGCTCTCTGTAGAGCAATGGAAACTCGCTGTCTAAAAAATGTGGTTCAGAAAGAAAGAGAAAGTGGTACCCCTGGCGCCTCTCATGATAGGTTCTAGCACAATCTCTCAGAAAGACGTCGAACTCCAAGCCTGTCGATCCGTATATCTCTAAAGCTAAGGGGATGAAGCGATGTCCCACTTGCATACCCTTATACTTGGTCACCTTCGCTGCTGCCGCCACGCCTGCCGTCCATCCTGGGGGATGGGTAATCACCTGTGCCGCTACCGAGTCTCGTGTCGGATCTGTGACAACCACATCAGTCACTGAGACCTGATCCTCCCTCATCATATACAAGTCAGCTCTCACCGATCCTCCTGTCTGAAGAGCATACCAACGCTCTCTCCACGTCATGTGATCGCTCTCCCGTGCTAAGGCAAACACGACGTCTCTGATGACATCATGGGTAGCTATCCGCTCTCCACTATGAGAACATCGAGCAAGATGACGACCCGATGTGTCGAGCGAGACACCGCACTCGCAGGTGGATAGTGCCGAAGCAACAGGCTGGACCAAGCCTAGGTGGAACCTCATCGCTGTAGAGAAGATAGTCGGTGCGAGTCGGAACGCTCTAATGCAAGGTCGAGCTATGAGCCAAGAGCCTGCACCCTTGTCCGAACAAGAGCGGAGTCGAGCTCTAGTATCCCGTGAGATGGAAGGATCCACTAAGAGCGCGTGGAGAACCTGCTGGAAGTGATGTCATGTCAGAGAAGACCGTAGTCCGCGAGATCCATCGATAGCTAAGGTATCAAATCGAGGGTGTGCCTGACGTGCCTCAAGAGTCAAGCTATCTCTTGTCTCATGGAGACATATCTGTAGTGGGTAAGAACCACCCTCCACCTCTGTCACATAGCTCTCTAGAATAGGTCTATCTCGCACGAGAAAACAGCAACAGAGCCAAGGTGCTGAGAGGGCCCAACTACCCCAAAAGACTGCCGTCGCAGTCTCCCATGGATAATAGACCCAGCCCATCACATGATATCGACAAAGAAGTCTGCCTACGTGCGAGAGGTCCTGCCACACAGTCGAAAGTCCCCGGTCCTATGATGTCGTCAAAGACCCCCATGATCTTCCTATCAAACTCTCTAAGACGTGAGATGAAGATAGGAGATGGAGGTACTGTGCGGAGTAGGTAACTAGGACGTCGTGCAATGGAAGAGGAAAGAATACTAAAGGCAACCTGAGGATCCTCCAACATAGGGAGATCCTCGATATGCAAGACGTCCTCCGCCAGGGCAACATCTAAGAATCGAGAGACAAAGTCCTCTGTACTCATAGATACTCCACGGATGCGTAAACCATCTGTAGGGGTAACAAATCCCTCCGGGAGCTGTAGGTCCGACCGTATACCCATGGGAGACCAAGCCTTGCACTTTGACACCTTCACCCTCAGCCCTACTAAGGCCAATTGAGAGACAAGGTGGTCAAAGGCAACACCTACTTGGTCCGCCGGACCTACGATGTGCGTATCATCAGCTAGAGATGGAAAAACACAACCTGGAGCAGCCAAGGCGGTGGCCAAGAGAGCTCTATAGTGCGCTAAGGCAAAGTGGGGTCCACCCAAAGGATCTCCCTGACGAGTACATGTAGCGGAGCTGATGATTGTAACCCCATGTATTGTAGGACCGTGTTGGTAGTAAAGAGAAGAAGAAGAACCATAGAACGATCGCATGAAAGGAACGAGACCCGCCAGAGATCCCCCGCCATCCATGAGCGGTGACCCAGTCTTCCCTTTACAAAAGAACCCCCAGCTCTTCAGAGCTTGGCAACTCGTCTCGTGAAGTAGTTAACTCGTGAGAGGTTGACTCTCATCGGCTGGAGAAGGACTAACAGTCCCTCCTCTACGGGATCCTCTTCCGAGGAACATCCTTATATTCTGTGACTCTCCTCCTCTATAATATCTCTGAGGGGGACCTCTCATGATGTTAACACGAGCTTTCCTCCTCCTGATTCAACACATGGCACGTCACTTTTAGCTCACCATGCATCTGATTCCATCCCCTTCCGTCCTGCAACTATGTCTCGTACCTGTGAACAGACTCCCTAACATGACAGGTGGCAGAGACGTGAAAGGAAAGCCAAAGGCAGAAGAGAAGGCCCACCATACTGGTTAAATCCCAAACCCTCCAGCTGGGGCTAGCTAGCCCTGAACCCTGAGTAATTTTCTTGGTCGGGCCTCTGTGCTGAAGTCGATCCTTGACAGGGCCCCCGTGCCAAAACCGATCCTTGGTCAGGTCCATGACTGGCTATTGTATGTAGATAGCTGACTAGACGGTTTATCGATCCAACATGGATGATGATTGTGTCTTCCACGGTGGCAGTGGTTCCACGGTGGCAGTTGACGACTGATGGACTGATGGAGTTGACGACTGACACATTTTTAATTCGCAGTTCGAATGAGAGAGGACAATGAAGTGGCTTGCGCGCGTCGACTGTAGATAGTGGCTTGCGCGCGTGTCGACTAGCACTGTCCGAATTCAGAGAGAGAAGTGTGCAGTGTGTGATGAAGAGAAGGTCGGAAGTGGCATGCGCTTGGCACAGTCGTGAGAATCAGAAGATGGAATCGGTGCAGGAAGAGTGGGATTTCGATGCACTGCATTTTCCTACGGAGGACATAAGTTTTATGCTACCATGGGGACGTGGAGTTAGAGAACAAGGAGAAGACAATGCCTTCCATCGGTGGAGACAAGAGTTCAGCAAACGGCACAACCTGTAATGGACATGCGAGGTCGTTCTTGGGAGGAAGTGCGGAAGGCGGCAGCCAAAATTCGAATAGACGAGGTGTTCTCAAGTTTTGATGAATTTGAATATTCTCTGTCATGTCTGAACGTGGTTTTAGGTCGGGCTTGTCATAAGATGAAATCGAAGGCGGATTGCAGAGTGCGTCTATGTCGGTATGGAGCTACGATCCGAGTTCGCAAGATGCCAATCTCTACTCAGATCGACGAGAACGCAGATTCTCGGTAAACGTATAGTGAGGCACGTACATTTCATGATTTCCCACAACGTCGTACCCGAAGAAGAGTTCTTCAGACGAGCAATGCTACACCGAGTGAGTCGGATCACATCAGTGGTCAATCAGGAGGTCGGTCAGGAGGTAGAACAGGAAAAAAAATTGGAAAAATGGGAGCTTGCGGAGAACACGCACGTTATGTAAGTGGTGGTCGTCGAACTTATGGAGTGCCATCAGAAGAAGGCGATGGATTAGCAACGTGTCCCTTCAGGATCAGAGCACGGAAGAGTAGGTTGAGTGAAGTCATAAAGATTACTATTTGTAATGCAACACATTCCTATCCATCTATCGTGCATGGTTGGCGTGGTCCCGCTAAGAACACATGATGGCTAAGATTGATCCTTGGCAATTGTGTTATAGTAAATCAGAACGTTCCTGTGAGAGATTTGACCGAGGAATTCAGAAATGCATATAGTAGAAAAACGTCGTATCACCAAATGTGGCGAATGCGTGAACTTGCACGCGATTGTTTACATAGTAATGAGTGTACGTCATTCCACTTCATTCCTGGTCTGTGTAGACGTATCGAGAGTATAGATGAGCAAGCGATAGTTGACTGGGGAACCTGGGATAGCAATCCGCACGTCATGCTTTCATTTGTCCAAGAGCCACACGCGGTGTTCTACACTTCTCGCAGAAAGTGGTTGCGTTAGATGCTTGTCATTCGAAGAGCAGAAAATATCCTTGTCAAATTTTCTCGCTACGGTGTCTGATGGGAACAATGAGGTCATCATTTTGGCCTACGCAGTGGCTCCAGAAGAGTCTACTCATACTTGGACTTGGTTCCTTCGGCTGCTGAGAGAATCGATCGATGGGATAAATTCAGTGGAGACAGTGTTTGTGTCGGATCGTCAAAAAGGATTAGAAGCTGTTGTCGCTGATGTGTTTCCTAGAGCCATTCACGGTCATTGCGCTCAACATATACGTATGAACATTCGGTCTCGATTTGGACGAGAAGCCGAGAAACCTTTCTTGGCTCTTGTTTACGCCCTCAACATTGAACAGTTAGTTAAGCAGAGATGTTTATAGTATTTTTGGGAGTTACGAAGAAGCAGTTTTTACAACAGTTGTTTTGCACACGATTCAAACCATTCTTGAGTATTATAGTAATTATTGTGGACATTGTTTGTGGCAGTTTCGAGAAGCTGGAGAAAGGACCAAGGAGAGAAAGTTAACTGTCTGTTAGTCTTGAGTCTCAGTTACTCGTTCTGAAAGGTTTCGAGGACCAAGGAGAGAAAGGTCTACCTCTAGCAACGTATTTCAAGATCATTCGGCCGGAACGGTACAGTCGAGCATGGTTTCCATTACCTCGATATGGTAAGGTTACATCCAATCTGGCGGAATCATTGAATAACGCTTTGAGGCCCATACATTTAAATGCTCCGTTTCGAATTCTGCTAGACTTGTGGTTCTATAGTATGGAGAAATTCTCGAAACGGAGGGTTGCCGTAGAACTTCACAGGGGGTCTTTAACTCCATATGCCACATCTCGCTTGGTAGAGAATGAAACAGCATCGGAGCAACTCATGTGTTCCATATCATCCACATCTCAAGCTAACATTCGAGCAATGGACGATATAAATTTTGTTGTTAAACGTAGGGAGGATCACCGTCGTGGCGAATGCTCATGTTTTGAATTTCAGGATATGAGATGGCCATGTATGCATGCTATATGTTGAGATCGTGAGGTAGGAGCAGACTCTGGCTATTACTTCGATCCAATATGACACTCGGAATCACTGTTTAACATTTATGGTCAGCACGCCCTTCCAGCATTTACAGTGCAGGATCTAGATCCAGTGTTTGGATGCAAAGCACCTCCAGTTGCTGTGAAAAGAGGGCGACACCGCATTGTTCAACTTGTATCTGGACAAGGTCAAGGTCGACAAGCTATGGCTGATGGAGATTCATCAGTGGTGGTCAAAAATCCTTCATCTGATCTCACAAATGTGACGGTGCAGTTTCCAATATCAGAGAGGGACACACAGTTCTGTCCTATGTCACGGGAAGCAGAGAATGGCGAGTTGTTGAGTCAAGAACATATGGGAGCACCACGCAATCGTAGACCAGGAGATACAACCATTCGTGCACGAAGACAACGATCTTATGCAATACGGTGCTCAGTCTGTCGACAACCAGATCACAACAAACGCAGATGCAGAGCTTCGCAGACAGAGGAGGTGAGAGTAACAGAAAGTTCTGCACCGAATGCTTCGATTCCTAATCGGGATGAAGTTCGTCCGTCAGAAACTCTTAGAAACATACCCGTACCCATGATTCCTTCAAAACCTGACAGTCATAGATCATTTTTGGATGATATATTTGGTTCTGGAGAGCTGGTGTATTCGAATTCTGATGAAGACTCTGAATCCGATGACGATCTATCAGAAGATATGTAGGAGGCGAAAGCCTATGAGCATGGTAACTTTCAGAAATCGCTCTTTCAGTTGCAGAGTGTAATGAACATCTGCGTTTTAGTGCCATGCGAAATCGGTACCTGTTTTTCTCGCACTATTATGTTGTTATACATCTTTCTCAATTGGGAAGTCTCTGCAGATCTGTAGCTTATTTCTTCAGTTTTCTAAAAGTATAGTCCAGTGTAGACCGTTTTGACTATCTTTGATTTATAGAACAGATGCTTTTCAGTCTGGAGCTTCCATGTATGTACTCATAGTCACATCTCGCTTGGTTGAGAATGTGTTTTTCCCTTAGTTCATTATTATGTCCTTTGCTGTAAGTGACAGAGGCTACATATTTCATGGCTCGGCTTGTTCCTTATTGAGAATGTGGTAATTGCTGATCGACGGCCTGGCTGCCTACACTCGCTATACCATGACCAGTTATGTTGTTACATAACTTATGCTTCTTTATGAAGTTAGCTATCCGGTAAGGTTCACTTATCCTTGAACCTGCTTCGGAGTGAAGCTTTCTGCACAGGATCAGTCGTGCCTGAACCTGCTTCGGAGAGAAGCAATCTGCATAGGTGAAGTGGTTCTTTAACCTGCTTGTCGATGAAGCTATTTCTCGAGGATCACTCGTTCTTAAACTTGCGTCCGAGTTAAGTTGAGAGACCTACTTCATGATTAAGCTTTCTGCATAGGTGAAGTGGTTCTTTAACCTGCTTCTTGATTAAGTTATCTCTCGATAGCCATTTGTTCTTAAACTTGCGTCCGAATTAAGTTGAGAGACGTACTTCATGATTAAGCTATCTGCATAGGTGAAGTGGTTCTTTAACCTGCTTCTTGATTAAGTTATCTATCGAGGATCACTCGTTCTTAAACTTGCGTCCAAATTTAGTTCAGAGAACTGCTTCATGATTAAGCTATCTTCCGATGATCACTCGTTCTGTAACCTGCAATATTTCAGTTCTTACACCTGCTTCTTGATAAAGCAATCTGCAGAGGTTCACTCGTTCTTATACCTGCTATCGATTTCTGTTTATAATACTCGCAGTCCTGTCCTCGACTTCGGAGTGTGCCATATGACAGAGTTGCCTCGTTCTAGAACACACCGGTATGTTGCTTGAAGTCCAAAAACTCGCATAGCAATGCATGCTCGTCGTGGAGCATATTTTCAGTATTAGTCGTACTTGCTTACTACTGTAGATATCATATAATCCATAGTTGAACTTCACGAGCTTGTTCCTTTCAATTCATCGGCTGTAAACTCGTTAACTTGCGATGTTTTGGATCTGCGAACAGGGGTGGCATAAGGTTTTCGATGTGTTGTTGTGCAGTCGATGTTTCTCTATCGATAATTACGTGTCTTGCTTGACTCTGCTTGCTATCGTCCGGCCATACTTAGTTTTTTTCTCCTGTTGACAGTAGTTTTGGTTGTAGGGAAAATTATCGTCACTGAATATAGTCGGTAAAGCTATCGACGACGCTGCCAACTATACAAGACCTACGAACGGGAGTACTCAGTTTCCAGCTGAAAGATGGGTGCGTATACATATAACACAATTTTTTCACATAAGTTGGCAATTTCGAGTTTACTAGTTCTCATTTTGCATGTTGTTCGCACGTTTGGTCGTAGGTCGACCGATGTGGTCAACGGACGCAGAGTCTGAGTCGTCAGTTTGATTGTCTATTCGACGATTAGTAAGACACATGTGGCTCTTGGAATCAGAAGACTGGCAAGTTTCAGGCAGGATCCTTTCAGCACCGAAGCGAATTCCACCAACGGACTTGGAGGCGCAGTTCCCTCAGTGGCATCGTGTTTGCATGCAGTGGCGAGTCGATGCAGAACTAGCAGATGACGATGTGTCATTCGCCTCGATTTATTCGCTGTCGATGTGCATCATTGGGTCCTTTGCTGTGGAAGGACATATCGTGTAGAGGCTCGTTGTTAAAGATTTGCTTATGCAACTCTTTGCTGTCAGAGAACTTGAGAAGGTCGATTTTCGCCTCTGCGAAGCTGTCAATTCTGAATTTCCTTGCCCTGGTGACTGCGAGGACTGTGGAGTACCTTGGGTGTAGTCGCTTTACAGTGCAGCCTTGATATGTTCTATCGAATGTACTTATGTGTGGTTTTCTCCGACTTCTCTTCATACCAGTAATAAATAAAGCATTCGCACCATCCTTCCGGAAGGCTACGGCATCAAACTATAACTGTACCATTGTACCACTGTAATTGTACATCTTACCATTCTATCTTTCGAAGTTTGTATAAGGAGGTATGCGTTTTCATATATCGCAGGTGTAAGCAGCAGGTATAAGGGCACTACTGCATTCCATGGAACACTGGTTCAGCATGCAAAATGGGATGGCTGAATCAAACCTGAGAGATGATGAAGCATACAGGACTGTACTCGATGTGCTAGA
Source organism: Asterella californica (assembly GCA_036924285.1). Classification (NCBI taxonomy): domain Eukaryota; kingdom Viridiplantae; phylum Streptophyta; class Marchantiopsida; order Marchantiales; family Aytoniaceae; genus Asterella; species Asterella californica. The sequence goes on from JAYKYS010000013.1 coordinate 6,466,014, forward strand.
CTCCAAGTTTGAGATGGATGCCTCATTATTAGCAAGAACTCCTGTTGCGTGGATCAGCAGGGGGCTGTCAGATGCTCAGGTGGAGAGGACTATGGTGGGTCGTCTTCAAAGCCGTCTCCAACACTGGTCCAACCGCATGCTGTCGTGGCCTAGCCGCACTGTGTTGCTGGCCCATGTGCTCCGTTCGATCCCTGCCTATCAGCTGACAAGTGTGGAGTGCACGACGACGGGCTACAGGAAACTGGAAGAGGTCTGCCGGGAATTCCTTTGGGGAAGGGGCCCGGAGGGGAGGAACAAGGTACCGCTGGTGGCCTGGGAATCTCTAATGAAACCGAAGAAAGACGGAGGTATAGGGATCACGCCCTTCAAGGAAGTGAGTCAAGCACTTAAACTAAGGTACTTAGGGAAGCTGCTGGACGGAGGAAGCCAAGAATAGATTCTCATCGCCAAGAGGAGTATAAAGGAAGCGATGAGCCAAAAGAGGGACAAGAAGCGGATGACAGGGTGGACTGCTGAAGAGGGGCTGTTGTTGCAACCCGGAATTCGGACCCGTTGGATTCCGACCCTCGACAAGATGCTGAGAAGCTGGAAAGTGATATATAAGAGCCTTGTCTTCGACGGGGGCCCCGCTCAATTACCTAGCACTCTTTCCTCCCGAATGGTTGCTGACATATGGCAAAAGGCTATGGCTATAGGTGAACCTGACAAGAGGGAGGCACTAGGCTGCCTAAGAAGGGGGAAGATTCCATCGCTCATTGTCTTAAAACTTCTAGATCTGCGAAATGCGATGGGGGGCACCTCCCTACGACCTCCAATAGGTGATGATGCCGAGACTGAGGAGGGGGCTTTCGCTAGACTCACGAGGTGGGCTGGGGAGGCCTCTCTTTTTTCGGGGAGCCTCCAAGAGAGTAAGAGCTGGATGTGGGTTAACGGGGAGCAGCTATCGAATGGGTGGAAGCTGGAGTTAAAGGTCTGGAAAAGATTACTCCCCTCCAGGCCCGTTGACTACAATAAACTTAATGCGCGATGGAGGGTGACGGATTCTAACCTGGTCTGGGAGAAAAGATGGAGGCAAGTGTGGGAGTGTGAGGGCTCAGTAAGGACGAATGTGTGGATGTGGAGAATTCTGCACAGGGGGTTCTTTACCAACTCGAGGGCTCTACAGATGAATGCTAGCGATGGTTTGTGCCCAAGGGGGTGCACGGAGAGAGAGACCTTGGAACACATGTTCTGGGAGTGCCCTATCGTCAGAAATAGGTGGGAAAGGCTCAAACTCCACGACCCCTGGTGCAACCTGAACTATGTGGAAGGGAGCAGCTTACTTCAAACGATCGATAAGGCACTATGCAAAAGGAGGGCTAATCCCGCGCTGGTCCTAATCTTGGTCGAGCACACTCAAGCCTCTTGGAAGGAAAGGGCCGACAGAATTTTCCGTGGCCAGAGAACAGATCGACCGGCTTCCAGAATTCTGGCCGAAGTGGCTAAGACTCTATGGGCGGGCCTAACTGAGAACGCAAGCCTCGAAAGCAAGAAGGCCTGGGGTGCTGCTATGGCTACACTTGGAAGGGTCCAAGGGAACCTGCGGGAAGGAGCAAGGGAAGCGCTAAATCCAAACCAAACACCAATGAATCATGATGAAGCAAGCCATCAAGAACAGTAGTAGGCACAAAATGAAGGGAAGATGCGAGGAGAACGAAGCCTACCTGCTGCCTCGAGAGCAAACCAGAGAAAGAACATGGAATCGGGAAGACAGAAGATGGTCCTCCAGAAGGAGACGCAGTAATCAAAATCCGGGCCAGCAGAATGATGAGAATGACCTCTGGCCGGATGCTATGATGAGGTGGGACCAGGTTGACTCCGCTTCTTGCCCGTCTGTCTTGCTCAAGCCTGCCAAGAAGAAAAAGGAACACAGTGTCAGGTGGTGCTCCTGGAAGAGTCCCAGGGTGATGCTCTCCTCGATGGACGAGCCAACCTATCTGGTCTCCGGCAGGGAGAGTACCCCGATGGCGAATATCCTCGTGCCTATCCCTAGAAGCAGTGACCTGTGCACATCCGCACCCTCGCCTCCCTGGCCCGAGGAGTTGGACGGCTATGGCGATTGTGCCCCGCGTGAAGAAGGAGGAAATGACGAAGGCGATTACTACGACGATCTCGAGTGCGGGGGTCTGGCCGTCGAATTCGTGCGAGTGCAGGAAGGAGCGGACTGACAGAAAGGGCGATGGCGGGGGCGCTGCTTGTAAGCGGAATCCGCGGGTGGAAAAAGAGGACGAGTACGTTGGGGACTCGAGGTGCGGCCTGTTTTCGGGTGGGCTCTCGGGCCCGATCAAGTTGACTGTAACCGGGAAATTTTCCTTACCACGTAATAAAGTTGGTCCTGGCCCACCGTGGTCGGTTTAATAAAAAAAAAAAAAAAAAAAAAAAGCAAGAACTCATGTTCGTCCTCCCTCGATAACCCTGACTACTACCTCAGAGGCTTAGCACAGCAGACTAGTGAATGATGATCATTTGGACAAGTGCTTTACCGCAACTGCCGGAGCTCCGTAGTGATGTTGCCTCTCAGGTGGAGATCTAATCAATGATGTTCTCTCTCAGGTGGAGACCTTTTCCCCTATTTCACGTCCGAAACGGTGATACAGGTGCAACATGTGGAAAACTTTCCACCATTTCCAAAACTCGTAGGACGACCGGAGAGCTCAGCCTTCGTCACGTAGAGAGACTGCCTTTTCCTTGCGGTCAAGGTGAACACTGCTGTTTCAAATACTTTGATGGTCAAGGTGACCACTCTGCACGTTCATGTTATTTACGTATGACCCTGGACCGAAGTTTGTTCACAACTTGTTGTCTGAAGGACAAATTGCGCCACCACATGGATAGAGAAAGTATGTACGACCTTTCTATCAAGGACTTGTCATCTATTCTCGTTAGTTTTCACCGGTACCATACGACACGATTTGAGCGTTATACCAAGTAGCATTCTGTCACTTCGACGAGCTGAATCATGGAAAGACAAATTCGTAAGAAACTTCTCGATCTCTGCCCTTCACAACCAGAAATGTTCCAGCAGCTCCTATTACGCTTAGAAACAGCTGTTGCATCAAGAATGATATTTAGCAATCACAAACGCAGCCCATGCTATACTCAAATAGGACACTCGTGGAGCTACTGACAAATTGACAGTGAGTGGACGAGAAAAAGTCACTCCAGCTTTATCAAGCATATAGTTTGATCCATATATAAATAATTGAATGTACAATAAAATCATGCTGGGAGGCGCACACCCCTGCATAAGAATTGACTGTAAGAATACTACCACTCCGCCAAAGGCTCTGAACTCAAAGGACCAGGCTACACTAAACCTACAAAGTCAAGGTATCGTCTTGCACGAGTTCAGAAAATAAAAGTGGCCTCTCAGAAGCTAATCTTGTACTAAGGATTCCAGGTAAATATTGCTAACGATTCATGTGTGCCTCTTATCTAGGGTTTCTCAGAGACTAATTGGAAAACCTCAAATTCGGGATCTTCCTGGGTTATCACACATGATAATTTGATATCAAAATGCCCAATTGTACACGCTTGAGCGATGGTGGTGTCTATTGTGAGCGAGTACCATGTCTGCGGTAGAGTCAAAAATATACCCACATACTCAAACCCTCTTTCAGTCTACTTCTGAGTCTTGAGTCTAACCTTAATACGTGTAAGTAACAAGTCTCCAAGCGAGTAAAGCGAGTAAACAACTCTCCAAGCGAGTAAAGCGAGTCTCCAAGAATGAACTCTTTATTCAAAATTGTTCCAAACAACCGATACAACTACACTCTGCTATACCACAGCATCGTTGGCTATTACTTCGACGCCTTCGAATGATCTTCTCCAAGTGTCTTCCGTATGCCACTCAACTCCTTCACCGTAAGTTTCACTTCTGCCAAGGTTCGACATAAATCCTCGAACTCTTCTATCAAAATCTTCTTCTCACATCGAGAAGAATTTGACGGTCCTGCCTGTGAAATTGCACTAGACTCGCTGATGAAAGTGCCAGTCTGGGGTGATCGTGGAATAGAGTCTACCATCCGAAGTTGAAAAACAGTCAACTTGCTGCCATTGGCTCGAATCCATAAACGCACACAAGAAAAGCTCAAAATTCGGTCCGTCACGATCGCCACCTGACGGCTATCCCCAACATTTCTTACGCCTCGTCAAAAACAGTCAGCTGCAATGGTAGGCCGTCCAAAAATCCATCACTGACAAATATCTCGAACCTGTAAACGGTTACAGAAGGCGATGCGCGATGACACGTTATCGACTTCCGTCTACTAACCAAACAACGCCTTCCACTGGAGAAACGATAAGAACATCCTTCATACACATATCTCCAAGGAGACGCTTCTTTCGCTAAGTGATTCACTACATAACATGTAATCGGTCCAAAGGTTCCACTTCTTCTTTCACACAAGGCTACATTGAGTGATTGCAAACAATCAGTCGACATTCTACAATCGAAGATAAACTACCTTCCTGTCTCTACTGTACTGACTGCAGCCGAGCAATCACAGCAAGCACCGACTCTATCGTCGATTCTGCAATGCGGACATTCTCCAACGCACCATCCACGGCTCGCTTCGCGTCGTGTAATTCTTCCAACGTTCTTCTCAAACTCGTCTGCGTGTTCAAACACTCTTCTTTTGCAGATTCCAATTCAGTCAATAAAGCAGAGTCCGTGCCTATTAAATAGTCCTCTGGCACTGTTAGCTCCGAAATAGAAACTTGCTCCATCAAACAGCTCGCATTGTACCTTGCAGTGTAAGTGTATGGTCGCCGAACATCGAGAATCTGCCTCGCCTTTGATCATGGGTTCCACGACACCCGCACAAGCCATCCTCCTTGCTGAAATCCTTCCAGGTGTAATATCTGTTCAGATCGCGTGAACAAGCTGAACTGATAAGCCTCCAACTGCATAAAACGCTTGCCTGCAATGTTGGTTACGTTAAATTCAGGTAGTTTCTCGACTGTCGTCCCAACGCGAGATATATCGTACAACGACACCTCAAATCGCCATTCCTTCTGTGACAAGTTTGGAGCAACCCCGCAAATGTGACCTACATCGATGATTCTCTTCGACTTCGATCCGATTTCGACATCTAGGCCGCATTTGCATACATCCATGGTCACTAACCCGCTTCTGTTCGGATGTAACACAGCTACATAACATTCGATCCAATATGTCACCAACGCCCCTTGTGCGAGTTGCTGCTCAAACTGTATCAACGTATGCATCGCGTCCGCGTCCTTACACTCACACCCTGCAAAGAGCTTCACAGTCGTAGACAGTGTTCGTGTTTCCTGCGTTAACGTTGAATGGATAATTTCTCGCGGCAACCATGCGATATCAAAACATCACGCAATCACTACATTACATCACGCTCAGACCATGTCACTCACGCCAACTCAGACTACATTCACTACGTGTATTGTCCACGTGTATATTCACTGTGACATGTGATCGAGTACATACAATAGCCAGTCATGGGCCTGACCAAGGATCGGTTTTGGTGCGGGGGCCCGACCAAGCAAATTACTGGAAAAAAGACTGTTGCACGGGTTCAAAACGGCGGCCGCGGTCCGTATCCGACCTTGTTGTCCGTATCCGACAGCAATGAGTGAGAAAATGGTTTCTTTCAATCATTCAATAGTCTTCTCGGTTTTTAACAAAGATAAATTGTCGTTTTGTAAAATTTTAACCTGCAAAAAATCCGGCTGGACATTTTGCATGCTCTCTTGAATTTCAGATGATGTTTTGTGATGTGATGATTTTGTGATGATGATTTTGTGTTTTCTAGGCACACATTATGCACTTGGATTAATCAGTCCAAGAGCAGGTTGCTACTCTTTGAAATGTCATCCCAGTTGCGGTGGTAGTGGTTCAACCCTCAGTGACAATGGAAAAACTTATCAAACCATATTGTTGATCCAGAAAAAAACTTCGTTCAAATTAACTATCTGTCCACATTTTAAAATGAACATTACACTCAAAAATGATAACTAGGTGATGTCACTCCGCACGTGATGATATTCGACATCTTCATTGCTGCGACACACTAGACAACAAATATCTCTTGGAGATCATGTAAGACATGAGATCGAAGAAGGTGCACGATATCCTCATGGAGACCGCATCCATCTCGCTGTCATGGTATTTCTCGAGAAGCAGTTCACATGGTCAAAGATGCGATATTATACTTGCGCAATTGAGAACTTCATGAGTGAAACGTTTCATTCGATCATCAACAAGTTCGTGACAAAGATGATCCATTGATAAACATCACATGAGTCAAGACTAGCTTGTGCAGCTGACTGGAATGAGAACATTTGGTGTGAGGTTGTGACACGACGTCAACTACAACAAAATGATTCTTTTATACGTCAACGTCTAGCGACCAATTCGGATCTTTGTCAATCGTACTACAATGTCGAAAGATGAGTTGGAGAAACATATTCTCACCATTGATTTTATGCGGGTGATCGACATTTATGTTCTAATATTGATGAACTTTTTAATGCACAAAAAATCAATATTTATGAACTTTCATATTATTGATGTGTTAGATCTTGTTCAGACACATCAATAGATAAAACAGTGACGAAACAAGAATGACTCTTTTACGTGTCTTGTACCATCTACTTGCTCGATATAGTGAAGATAAGGAAAAATGTAGTGATTTAGTAAGACCAGTTCAATGTTTCAATGTTATTCATTTCTTGTTATATATATTTCATGTCAATATAAGAAAATACATTATCCTTTTTTGTTGAACTTGTTACGGTTTAGCTAGCACTTAAACACTTTTGTCTTATGGATTTATGAAATAAAGATTTGGACACGTAAGCTGAGAGTTTATTTGCTTTTAAGGACCCGATGCTAGCAGAGGCAAGAAGTGCTTTAAAACGAATAGGGTTTGTTGTGCTTGGGAGAACTTATCCAAGCATCGGTTAGTGCAGGTTAGGTTTCTTACCTTGAGTTAATATGCAGCCAAAGTGCACTTTCGGGCGGGGGCCGGATAACGCCAAGCGACGAGTGCGGCTGGTTTTTCCGTTGGTGGGCCGCGCGTACGGAGGGGTTAGATCTTTTTTTCAAAATGGACGATCGATGCACGCATGCATTTCAAGGAGAGGGACGCTGTACGCGGGTTCCTTCTTCTTTTGTTCTCTTTTTGTTATTAGAGAATTGTGTAAGTGTTAAATAAAAAATATAAAAAATATACATAAATTATTAAATTATTTCATAAATATTATTTATTAACCCATACCTGGAAACACAGGAAGAGCAAGAAAAAACCCATAAGCGTTGAATGGATCGTCGTGCTTCAGAAGGTACAAGTCTGGGCTACTGTACTCATGAATACACGCTTTACTGATGCGTTTAATATAATACCTAACCCTTCGTGTAAACGTAAATGCATTATCCCCTCTTCCGAACTTGGAAGAGGTGATAATGCAAGGAAGTCAGTTAATAAGGTCGGTCGAGTTGCTTTTGATCGCCGCGTACACTTCTTTTTGCCAAAGATACAGACATTAGTGTAGGGTTGAAGGCGGTGGTATTATCACGCCATGGATCCAGATTTTGACGAATATTTTGAGTGGCGAATTTGAGCATAAAGATTAATTAACTAATCTTTAACTAATCAATTAATCCCCTACGTAGTAAATGGTCATAACTACAGTAGTATCATAATCACATAAATTTGCAAGCTACGGTAGTAAACCCAAAGGATAGAACTGTTTATTAACAAGTTATTAATTATAAAGTCATAGAAAAAGCACCCTTCACACCTTTCCACCATAGCCTACTGGCAATCTCCATGGCGATGTGAATAGGGTTACATTCAGAATTGCAGACCCCATCTCATTACGATGTAAACGACTTTCAATGCTGTTTTACAATATAAATATTACATTTTCTAAATCTTTTTATTGTTAAAGTGGACCACTAGAAGCGGTCATTCAAGTTCCACTTCTGAAATTTTTAATTTCTTTGATTTCTGTAACTATTCTTTGTAATTGTGATGATCACAAGAAAGAAGATATTTAGGTATGGAGTCGAGCATCATTGTATGCTATGTTTATACGTTTATCGTATCGTGTAAAGAATTGCCTCTAACAATAAGAGTTCAGTTGGTTTCTGTATGCATGGGAGAACTAAATAATTGTGTATAAAGAGAAGTAGTAATGTTGCGGAAGTTGTATAAAAAGAAATTAATTATACTTCTGTTTATTTTCTTTTCTTTTCCTAAAAGGTCTGTTCTCGCACACATTTAGAATAAATGTTATTTTTAGGATAATTTCTGTTTAAGAATATGTTACTATCTACATCACATACGAATTTCTTGCTTCTTCTCCACTTTCCTTATGTATCCACGCTGAGATGCATAGCCTTTTAGCCTCTAAATAAGTTATTGAATTAAAATGAAAGAAAGAAATGACGCGAACTTGTAAGATCTGAATACGTTGTTTATTGCACTGACTTTTCTAATTTGGAAAATAATATTTGATAGTAGAGGTGTCAAAGTTAAGGAAAAATATCCCTAGTGGAGAAATAACAAACTCGAAACTCCATTTCATGGCTATTGTCCATTCGAAAAAATATCCCTAATGGAGAAATAACAAAACTCAAAACTTCATTTTTTAACGGCTATTCATTCGTTTTGTCTTTCCATTTTTGTAACGGAGTATCTAATGCTCTGAATAATTATTTTGAATATCAAACTTAATAATAATAATAATAAATCCGTGGTGTCCAATCACAAACGCAACCCAGAATGAATTGCCCTTCAATACAGAGTTACCTGTAACGATTTTATGGCTATTTCCCGCACCTTCAAGAAATATTTCTCTCGTAACTTTGACACCTAATGACACCTAGATAAGTTAGAGGCTCCGGTTCACTATCAGGGTTGTAATCTATCATCTGATGATTCATTAGATTGAAAGAATTACATGATTTTGGATGGAGACATAATTCTCTCTCCTAACTACTGGAAGAAAAGAACGAGGATATCCGAGGACAAAACAAAAACTAGGACTCATCCATGCGCTGGAGAAGTTCGGCGGAGGCGATCACAAGCAGAAGAAGCATCGGCTGCAGCAGAGTCGGTCTACCCTCCTCTTCCCCTGGCATCCACGCCGTGGCAGGCGGAGAAGTAACAGCAGCGGAGTCGGTCTACGTGGGAATGGATAATGTGCGATGCATGACGACGACATCCCCCAAGGGTCCCCTCCCCTCCTCCTCTCTCTCTCCCCTCCTCTTCCCCTGGCATCCACGGACCACCAGTGGCTCCATGACCTTCTCCTCCATCCCCGCGACATTTCTTGCTCTCCGTCTCTTTCTCTCTCTCTCTCACTCGCTCACTCACTCACCCCGCGCTTCCCTCCCTAGCAGCAACCGCAGAAGCTACCATCTTCGTCTTTCTTCCTCTCTCGCAGTCCTTCCTTCCTTGTCCTGCTACTTCTGCACCACATAACCACCGCAGCTCCTCCTGTCGGTCCGACCGACCCTGTAGTCGTCTCACAAAATTACAAATAAATGCGCGCGTGTCGCGTCAGACGTTTAGTGAGAAGCGTGCCGGTTTAGTTTCCGTTAATCCTGATTTCGTTTCCGTTTATGGATTTCGGTTCGACGGAGAATTCACATGACCGTTGCTGCGACGGTCATGTCAAACGCTAGCACCTATCGGTCATCTCCAGCTCCTTTGGAGAATAACTTTTGACTGTTTAATCTTTGAGCTCCAGTTGCAGATACTGCTTATCCATTTTCCCGTAATGCTCATTGCAGGACTGGGTCTTTGGACTGATTTGGACTGGACGAATAGTTTTGTTGGGTAATGTTAATAGTGATATTGCTTGCTTGAGAGGCAGGGCGCACGCGCGAATTTATTTGTAATTTTGTGAGACGACTACAGGCTCGTGTCGCTCTCCCGCAGTTCTTCCTTCCTTGTCTTGCTGCTGCCACGCGTGCGCCCTGCCTCTCGCTGCTGCTACTTCTGCCAACGCAGGCACCACATAACGACTGCACAACCAGACTTCTGGCCCCGAATCGGGGCCAGAAGGATCGGGGCCCCCGATCCTCCTCCTCCTATTCCCGTCCTTCCTTGGACTTCCATTCCCTTTTTCCCACTTAATGCGCGAGCGGTTCCTGCTGCTGCATGCGTGCATGAATTGCACCAATCCAATCCTCCTCACCATCCAATCCTCCTCGCCATCCAACAAGCAGACTGGTCACCCATCCGTCTACTCAAGACTCTTCTCTTCGTCCTCCCAGGTTCCAGGAAAGACCGCTGCGCTGCTGCCACGAGCCCCGAGGCGCGAGGAGTGAAGATTTTCCCGGATCCCTGCCCTGCCTTTTTTCACTGACTTTTTTCGAGTATTGAGAGTACTATCTTTCATTTTTTGTCAGTAACTTTCCGATCTTTTTTCTAAACTTTCGAAAATTCATTTTTTAGTCGATAACTTTCCAAATCTTTTTTCTAAACTTTCGAAAATTCACATTCTCAACCGCTTCTCACTACTCTATCAGCCGTAACTCCCAGAACATTGATCATATATAAAAAGGTTAAAAGTTATTAACCTGTCCGCTTTATCGTTTTATAAGCGGCGCAGATGCATATGGAAGCGGTGATCCATTTCAGTGTCGTCCGGTGCCGAATGTCTTCTGCATTCGGTATCTGTGGTGCGGAGCTTCAGCAATCGGATTTTTCTTCTCATCGGAGGTGGAATACAAGGCTGGTGCAACTGTGCTGAAAGGAAGTGTGTTTTCTGTCTGCGGGCTCCTCTCAGCTCCTCCACCTCCAGACCTTGGTGTACGTAGTGTGGATCTACATTGTGTGTTTAGATTTCAGTATTCTCAGTGTCCTATTTTCAGCTTATCTAGGGTTGATACCTATTGCTAACATACGGTCCTTCCAGGACGTAAAAACTCTCTCCAGGCAGCTGACATCCATCCTCGTGAACGCCTCCAGTAGTGGAGTGAAAGCTGCGATCGAGGCATTCGTTTTTGGGGCTCTAAAAGTAATCGCAGGGTTAGGAGCATGGTTGTGGGAGGATATTCTGAAGGACATGATGTTTGAGATTACTTGTGGTCTCGTCACAGACGCAGGGTGGGTTATGACTCCGTTATTTGCTGCTGCCAAGTACATACTCCACCGAAAACTCATTAAGAAGATGTACGTGTCGCTGGGAGAAAAAGCAATTGTCGTCCACAAAGCCTGGGTGACTGATCATCTTTTCTTGGAAAACGGAAACTGAAACCAGGTAGTTCCGGTGAGTTCACATCGCATGGTTTCTCAGGAAATATTCCGTTTTCCAGAGACCTCCGGAGAAGTCCGTAACTGAAAAGTTACGGAGACACGTTCTTCGTAAAGTTGAAACATCAAATACCGTGCGGAGAAAAAACCGGAGGAATTCTACGGAACGACCGCGTTAACAAAACTAATCATTATACATCGTGTCGTCGACGATTCATCTCTCAGTTATTAAGTCACCATTACTTACAGAACGGGTATACATGAGAACGTTGCTAGACACGGAGCTTATGTTCATAGTCAGCCACGGGATTGGTCGACCAGATCAAAGTCTACGTCGATACGTCTGGTTTACTATGGACTACTACGGATTACTACTATACGTCTGGATTACTATCATCAGTCAATTTTCAGATCATGGAACTCCGACGCGATAACATGCTACTCCACCATGTACCAGCAAAATTAATAGTATCTCTATATGTCCTATCTTTGATCTCACCAGAAAAGTGTTCAGGTTACTCTCCCAGCGCTTTACTGACCCCGGTTTCAATCTGCACCAAATCTCATCACAAAGTACAGAACCGTCACTGTTGTGAAGTAAATGTCTGAATGAGGATTGCTTGTTCACTACCGGTAACGGCTGCATGTGCTATTGGGGAGCGACTCTCCAGTTGGAAGACCAGTTCTTCGAAGAAATGAACCAACTAGAGTATGAGACTCAGGAACTTTTACACAATGCAGATTTATTGATTCTGACTTTAGTCTCTGATTTCAATAGCCTGAAAGTACTAATCAGTCAAGAATTCACGTCATCCTGAATTCCACCAGACGGAGACTATAGTCCTGTAAATGATACTATGAGGCTTCTATTCCTTTTGTTGTTCTGTCTGAAACGATGATAACACTAGTATATAACGATGATAACACTAGTCATGAAACGATGATAACACTAGTTATATAAGTAAGTTACGGGAATATGGACCAAGGCGCATCCTGTTGCATCGTGGAGGTTGGTGTCATGTCAAGAAAATGTAGCTTCAATGGTTACTTTTCATCGCACGTATGTAACTTTTTTAAGACCGGCTGTGCACGGTGGAGGGAGTCTAGTGCACAGTGAAAAATTTCGTGACAGTTAAACTCCGGAGTAATGATTGCTCTCCGGAGCCTTCCGAGAAACGGAGAACGTCCGCCCACGTGACCGTCCGCCCATGTGAATGTCTCTGGCTGCACTCACATGGTGTACGTTCTCTGGAATCCGGACAGCTATGAAAAATAATGATGGATGTCCGTAGAACTATTATTTATTATTTTTATTATTTTTCTTTTTCTTTCTATTTATTATTTATTATTTTATTATTTTATTTCTAGAGTTACCGGATTGTGTGGGTTAATATTTTGTTATGAACTGGATGTAACAAGTACACAAACTCAAGAGAGGACAGGTCGACATGCAATTACGCGTTTGCAACTCTGTATATCGGGAGATGGACCGGTATTTTTGCCACGTTGTCACTGTCCTCAAAATTTCTCCGGTTTTTTCTACGAAGATAAAATCTTTTTTATGGAGATGAATGATCAGTCCTCCGGACACTTTCGGTTAAGGAACTCTTCGTAAGTGTCCACGATACGCAAAAGGTCCACCAATAAAAGGCCATGTGAGTGTAGCTTCTAGCTACACTCTATCTCCAGCCGTAAAAGTCACACGCGTCTCACGATAAACCTGTTTCCTTCATATGGGTGCGGTTACTGCCATAGTCCCATGCAGCTAATGGAACCTTGGGAGAACCTACCGATGAGTGGCCCCATAGAAAATGCTGCCATAGCCTTTGTGGAGCAAGTAAATAACTTCCCGTTAGCTGCCATATATCTTGCACGGTAGACAGCAGCGAAAGTTGGACGAGCTAGCTCGTCGGCGTTGTGATGCGATGCCTGACCAACCAACGAAAGAGTCTGTCGATACTCGAGACATACGTATTTCATACACTTCTGATACGGAAGACACAAAAGCATAATGTAACGTTCGACCGCAGATCTCGGAATAGATTCCTTTATCTCTAACCAATGAACTGCCGAACGTGAACCTCCCTGGAGAACTGTATACTTTATTTGTGTCTCCAGATCCAGTTCGTTAAACTATCAGTAATGAGCACCGAGGATTTGATAACTGTTGAACAGGTTTCGAATAACCAACTAGTCTTTTATAGGTCTCTGGTCAATCTTAGGTTACTAAATACAGGTGGAACTATTCTAGACCTGGGTTGCATAAAATTTGGGCAGCGCTTCCGCTACTGGTGATCAAGTCGGAACGCCAGGACCCACAAGGAGCAACCGCCAAGACTAGGAGACCTAGTAGATGCTAGGAAGTAGGAAGGCAAAGTAATTACACCGAAATAAAGTCAACACGACACCAGATGCGCCCAACTCAGTTTTGGCACACAACTCAAGCCTACTTATCAGAATGGAGAAAGTCACGGGCTCATATACATTACATGGCATTACTTGCTGACAAGGTCACGCAGCGCTCTTGGACCGGCAATCCTTCACTACTCAGCAACTCCAGAACTAAGACTTCGCCAGGAGAACCTACTTTCACTCTGAACTGTAAACCCTCCGCGGTCCTAACGATCAACTACCCCCCCGATCTCTCAACCTCCACGATCGTCATCCACGAATCTGCAACTGTCGGGCCTGTCTCTCACTCAGGGGTCACCTCTGATGGCTTTGATGGAAGCACACCATGAATCTTGAAGGGAAAAATGCTAAGTTCACTCTCATTCATACACCCACCAACTTATCAACTAAAATCTCCATAATCTCATCCACTAAAATCCTCCATTCTAACGACGTCTCTCAAGTTCTCACATGCTAAAAATATCCCACACTCTCTATATTACTCAAGTTGTCATTACGACGATGTGAAAACAAGGATGAGGAGCTCTTCTCTACTCCTCTATTTATACATTCTAGGTTTTTACTTTGGTACCCCCGGTAACTCAGCCGTAACTACTTTTACCGGGTTTTACTAAGATATTACTTAAGGTAAAAGCATTAATCACATGGGCTTTTTACCTTTTCACATGGGCTTATTCCTTCAAAGTCAACAACTTCTAGAAGGATTCTGGAATATTCTCAAGGAATCTCGAATTTCCACCCCCCCTCTACACTAGGACCCACTAAAAAGGAAACATGTGGAATCTCTTCTTGTTTTTAATGCCCACAAAGTCCACAACTTTAATCCAACCACTAATATCAAGTCAAAAAGGAGATAAGGGATACTTTCCACCTCCTTTCTACCTTTTAGACAAGATGACAAGATAGTAGTGCTCACTCTTTAGCAAATATCTGAATTCTGCCAAAAGTACAGCTAAGTTTAACCATAACTAACTTTTAGCTAGTCATGACTAACTTGATACATCCTTAAAGTACTTTGACAGCCAATAAACATTCTCAACACTTAGTTATAACTAAACACCTTACTAATAGACAAACTTCCTATGTGTAACATAGGTCGTTACATTTTACCCCCGGACTAAATTTTCGCTCCGTCCTCGGAGTGAAGAGAGAACTTCCGTTGATGAAACAACTTCAACTTGTCATGGTTGACCCGATCGAATCTCCTTCCTCCCAGCTCCTGAAGGTCATATGTGAAGTTGCTCCACACCTTATCTACAACAAAAGGACCAAAATATCTTGGAAGAAACTTCTTCCTAGCCCTCTTGAATCGGATAGCATCATACAACATAACCCAATCTCCGACTTGAAAAGGTTTTACTTCCCTCTTGCCCAACCGTTTGTCGTAACTCTTCTTTTGATACGCCTGAGCTCGTTCCATCCGGATCATTGCTACCGCTCGGGTCTCTTCCAACTCCATGAGTTGCTCTCTTCTTGATCTGACCACGTCTTCTCCTCTCGACCTCTTCAACTTTCGTTGAATAGTTTGAAAAGTATCCAATTCAAATTGGATCGGCAACTTGGACTCCACTCCATAAACCAGTCGAAATGGGGAGTACCCAGTAGAAGTCTTTGTTGTCGTTCGGTACTCCCATAAGATGGCATGTAGTCTCTTATCCCAAGTATGTTTCGCAGTTTCAACACCAGCATCTTTGGCGAGCATCATACAAAGTGTAAGATTGGTCTTCTCCGCAAGACCATTAGCATTTGGTTTGTATGAGGTCGTTACTCGTGGCTTGATAGAAAAGTGTTGTAGCATAGCAGTAGTCATGCTCCCTACAAACTCTCCTCCTCTATCTGAGACCAACTCTAACGGACATCCAAATCTCGTGATGATCCTCTCCCATAGGAATCTACCGACTTCTGTTTCATTGGTCTCTCTCAAAGGTCTAGCCTCTACCCACTTGGTACAATAGTCAGTGGCGACTACAATGTATCTATTGCCTCGAGGTGTCTTATTAAGAGGACCTACAAAGTCAATACCCCATTTCTCAAACGGCCCTAATACTGGAATTGATCTTAACGGAGGTGTTCTAGTAGACTTTAGAGCAAATGCTTGACATACGTCACA
Organism: Asterella californica; assembly: GCA_036924285.1. Lineage (NCBI taxonomy): Eukaryota > Viridiplantae > Streptophyta > Marchantiopsida > Marchantiales > Aytoniaceae > Asterella > Asterella californica. The sequence continues at coordinate 6,481,824 of JAYKYS010000013.1, forward strand.
AGTTTTGCAATAGTCTAAACACTCTTTGAAAATCCCTCTCCAGTGATAACCCGCATCCAAAATCTTGAAGGTTGTTATCTTACCAGCAAAGTGACCTCCGCAAACAGTTCCGTCGTGAAACTCGTGCATTAGCTTGAATGCCTCCTTCTGACCAACTGCTCTCCTTAGTAACCCATCTGTTCCTTGATGAAATAGAATTCCCTCCACCATGGTGTAAGGTTTGCATCTCTTGATTAACGCGTTACGTTCTCGGGTATGCATACCTTCTGGAAAAGAGCCATCTGCAAGGAAACTCCAGATTTCCTTGTACTCGTCCGGTATCTCCTCGATGCTTGTGATGGTCATCAGATGCTCGTCTGGAAATGAATCATCAAACGGTTCTTCTCCCTCATCATCATAAGCCCTTGACAAAAGATCAGCATTTGCATGCTTCTTCCCTGGTCTATCTTCGATCACATAATCATATTCTGTTAGAAGGATCTTCCAACGAGCAATACGACCTTCGGCATTAGGCTTATTAAAGATATACTTTAAAGCCTTGTGATCTGTGACTATGGAAAATTTCCCTCCTAGCAAGTAATGTCGGAATTTCTTCAATCCAAAGATCACCGCTAATCCTTCTCGTTCAGTCACGGAGTAATTCTTCTCCGCTGGAACCATCTGCCTACTAGCATAAGCTATAGGATGATCATGCCCATCTCCATCTAGCTGACTTAATGTACATCCGATTGCTACATTGGAGGCATCCGTATACAGAATAAATGCTTTACTCCACTCAGGTTTAGCAAGTATAGGAGCTGTCACCAATGCCTTTTTCAGCTCCTCAAATGCTTCCTTTGCCTTCTGATCATGCACTATCAAGTCAAAATCAACTCCCTTCTTCATGTACATAGTCAAAGCTATTGCTTTGTTTGAGAAGGAAAAGACAAACCTACGATAATATCCAACCATGCCAAGAAACTGCCTCAACTTTGTCAAGTTGATCGGAAATGGAAGATCCACAATCTTCTTCACCTTCTCAGGATCTACCGCAATCCCATTCTTGGAAATGATGTGCCCTAACAGCAGACCTTCTTCGCAGCCAAAGATGCACTTCTCTGGATTCAGAGAAGCGTTAGCTTGCTCCAACCGCTGCAGAACTTTGATCACATGATCAAAGTGGTCCTCCTTTCTTCCGTACACACAGAAATCATCAATGAAATCACGAACAAACTTTCCTATGAATGGTTCGAACACCTTGTTCATGAACCTCTGAAACGTGGCCGGAGCATTACACAGTCCGAATGGCATCACTCGAAATGCAAATGTTCCCCAAGGAGTAGTGAAAGTAGTCAACTGCTGGTACTCCTGTGCTATCTTGATCTGGTTGTATCCACTATAACCATCACCAAAGCTGTACCACTCATGACCGGCAACTTCCTCCAAAATCTCATCTATAAATGGTAGAGGATAATAGTCCTTCTTGGTAACTGCATTCAGCTTCTTATAGTCTATGCACACTCGCAGCTTACCATTCTTCTTCTTGACAATCACAATGGGTGAAACCCATTCTGAGTTCTCCACCTCATAGATGAAACTCGCCTCCTTCAACTTGTCTATCTCCTCCTTGACCATCATTGCCGTTGTGGGATTGACCCTTCTCTGCTTCTGTCGAACTGGTCTTGCGTGCTCCTCCAATTCGATTCGATGAGTCTCGAGAGTCACCTCCTTCAAATCCTTGTAGCTGAAAGCAAACACATGGATATATTTTCGAAATATATCTAGGAATCTACTTTTCTCCTCTTGAGTGACATTGATACCAAACTTCAAGGTAGAGAGTCTTCTCACAATCTCTGCCTCACTCAACTCTTCTTTGTCAGGATCTTTCTCCACTGCTGGTCGAGGCAACAAGTCAATAGCACTAAGCTGATGTAATGATTCATCTCGACCACATCCTTCGTCCTCAGACGAGGATTCTTGATCGTAAGAATCTCCGGTATCTACTTCTGAGACACTCTGATCGTCCTCCGTATCAGATTCCCAGTAGTCACTAGTGGGTCTATCAGAGTCAGAAGTCACAACTCCAACACCCGAGAGAGGAACTATCACTCTATGATCTCTAGGCCCAATCCGTAAATATCCCTTGTGCCACCTATCAGTGGTGCGCACAGCTCTCAACCAAGGCCTACCTAGGAGCAAATCATAACTAGAGTCCTTTAACACTTGAAAGGACATCAATGTTTGAACTTCCATCACAGACACGACCACCTTCTCTAACACACCAAGAGGTCTTACCCGTTGCTTGTTAGCCATCCCCACAACAATGCTAGCCGGGCGAGTTGGTTCCATCCCCAACTTCTTCATCAACCTCTCCGATATGGCGTTTACAGCCGACCCTCCATCCACCAATACGTCAGAGACGTAGTGACCATTCAACCGGACTTCAATCTTTGAAGCCCTAGTGCATACCTCTGAAGCATGCACATCCACCACACCAACTCCCACTGACTTTGATGTCTTGCTCTTGGGTTTCTTCTTCTTGCTTCTCTTCGAACTCAGTCCTCCTCTGAGTTCCCTTCGTAAGCTGGGATTAAGTGCAATCAGTTGTCCAACAGTGATGTTGGCTTTCTGAGCACCCACATCTTCAACCACATCATATCCCGCTTGGGAAGATGAAATGGTGAAATCCGCCATCCCCAGCTTCCTTCTTGGCTCCCTTGGTGTACTCGAAACATTACTCGAACGAGTACTTCTACTTGCTGACTCCTCCATGAAAACCGGTTCATCAGAAAATCGAGTTCTTTTCCTTTCTTGAGCTAAAAGCTCCACCGGTGCATGAGAAGAGTTTGAACTCTCTCCTTTCTCGTAGATGGGATCTCGCACGACATCGATAGTAGCCACCCCCTTGTCTCGTCCTTGTGATGGATTTCCTCCACCCACATTCATTCTAACCGCTTCGGCACCTCTTGCTCCGTTGTTAGGACAATTTCGCTGGAAATGAGAACCTCCACACGTCCAACAAGTGATTCCTCCAAAGTTACCTTGGTTGCCTCCAAAGTTACCTTGATTTCCTCGGTTGGGATTGTTGTCGTAACCTCTTTGACCTCCTCCTCCACCTTTGTTCCTCCATTCTCGTAACTGTACCACGTTTATCTTGAGATCCGCAAGAGTATCGGTGATGCTCTTCAGCTCGGCATGAAAATCAGAGGTGGCAGTAGACATCGTTGTTGGGACAACCGGTCTTGACACCACCGTTGGAGTAGGAGCTGACGTTGAAGCAATCACCAATTGTGATGGTGCAGGTGCGATCGTTGTGACTACACCAGGAATCGGAGTTGACACCAGAGCAGCATGATGAGGTTGGATGATATCTCCTTCATCCAAACTCTCTTCCATATTTGTCGCTATCTTGATGGCCTCCGCTTTGGTTGCTGGCTTCTCGTACCTCACTTGGGTTCGAATTGAAGGTCTCAACCCTCCCACCAAGTTCTTGGTCAACACTGCTCCAATCCCCGCCATCGTTAACTCCACATTGTCTCCACTCTTCCGTAAGACCGTCCGAAACCGTTGCTCCAACTTATCCACCCTTTCGGCATACTGCCGAACTTTCTCGTCGTCCCGTTGCCTCAAATGAGTAAGCTCCACCATGAGCTTCTCATAACTCTCTTCTGGGAGAAATTCTTCGATGAGTGCATTACTCAACGTCTCCCATGTGTCTTCAACTGCACCAGGTGTCTGGCTCTTCACTCGGTCTTCATACCACGTAAGAGCAAAATCTTCTAAAAACTCTGGCAGTAACAACACCCATTCTTCCTTCCTTCTCACGTTGTTTCCGATGCAACCTCTTTTGAAGTCTCGAACAAATGGTTCTACATCTTCATTGTCCTTCCCATGAAACACGGATAGCTTTCCCATCTTGTAACTACTCTTTCTACTCTTCTAATCGTCGTGCAATAACTACTCGCTAAAAGAGTACGAACATCACCAATTCCATTCGCGAATAATCTACCATAGGTAAAATGAAAGGAAATGGTTGTAACAACACCTCTTGTGCCATCTCTTCTCCCAAGGTAATCATGAGTCTGAGTCGCATCACCGCCTTCTCCACCATCCGAATGACGATCTCCATCACAACTCAGCCGAGTCCTCCTTTGAAGTCGACAACTTCTCCGTCTCAGCTCTTTGAGTCTCGTCCAACTTCTCGACTACGGACGTAAGTAGGGCGGCCACATCGACGCACTTGTGTCCTCTTGATAGATCACCCACTCCACAACTTGGACAAGGATCTTCGCCTAGAAGATGAATTGGCGCTGGTGACGATGGACCCACTCGAAGACTCAAATCAGTAAACTCCCGCTTCCCTTTAGCTCTCTCGGTTCTGATTCTAGTTGGACAATTCACTACTTTGTGTCCCAACCCTCTACAGAAATAACACCACAAGTCGGTTTCTACTCTTCTCCTCGGAGATTCTACTTGAGGTTTAGTACTAGGGTTTTCAAACTCGACGATAATCTCTCTCGAACTTTCTCCGACACTTACTATGACATCTAAACCTTGAGGAAGGTTTCTAAGTCTAACTTTCCAATCTTTTGAATTTCCACTCATGTTGCACCTTCTCAACCATTAAGTGGACAAAATATCATAGAGGAAAATAATTCTACATCACTTTCTTAACTCTTCCGAGCTTTATATTGGAAATCGTGTATTATACATGATATACACGAAATAAAATCCAGTCTAAAATTAACTATCGAAGATATGATCCTCCTCACCCTCATTTGTACTCATCACTACAGACATCTTGAACTCACTCTTGTAAGGATCCAACTCTATTTCACCAGGAGCATTCGTGGCCTCCATAGTGAATGATGCTTTAAACTCGACTTTCTTCAAATCTGTGCCAATGGTCGCGGAAGCTTCTTCGTATAGGGTAAAGAGGGCACCCCAAGTGCTATAGATGCGTGTTCGTAACTCATCTATACTTAACTTGGGCTTCTCCGTCTCTGTTCGAACTCCTAAACGTCTCTTCTTCCACCTCGTCATTCGAACTGGATTCTCCATGACGTATCTTCAAGACCTCCTTGTATGCCGAAACGTATATCTCTTAGTTGGTAAGAGATCTCTCCAAGATTTTTGTGGTCTCCAGTAGCTCAACCTCCAAGCTACTAAATCATGAAGTTTCAACAGAAACTTCCCTAATCAGAAGAGATGGTGATGACTGTACAAATTTTCAGAGAACTGAAATTTGTATATTTTCACTTCCCTCATGGTTGTCAACCCCCTCCACTTTGAAAAATTCTTTCTCCCTCTTCAGACCTCATCTTCTCATGATTTCTTTTGTCCTGGATAGCTTATCAGCCACTTTAAAACACTGGAAAGTTTCTCAGGAAAATAAAATTCACAGAAAATCTGACACTGACTGTAAACTTTTTCCAGAGAACAGAATTCCTCAACTCTCACGAATAGACCCCCTCAACTTTGAAAAATCATTGCTCCCTCTCTAGACCACCTTTTCCTATGATTTCTTTTGTCTTAGATAGGTTATCAGCCAATCTAAAACACTGGAAAGTTTCACAGGAAAATAAAATTCACAGAAAAGTTGACAGCGACTGTACAAATTTTCCAGAGAGCAGAATTTCTAAACTCACAAATTTCTCTCCTCTAATAACTTTTCCCTCCTCCTTTCTCTACAACTCTTGTTGCACCTTCTTTCAACTCTCCTCAAACCCTTTCTAAGTGAACAAGATGTAAAGAATGACTTCGAACGCGTCATATATCACTACGGGATACACGAAAGGTTCTAACGTTGCTAACATCGCGTTAGCTCTCTCTCCTCCCAACGTTCTCTCCATGTGCTCTCTCATAATCTCCTTTTGTCGAATATAGAACTGAACTCTAAACATCGTTCAACGATCCCTTCAAGTGAGGTCCCGGCAACGGAACCAAAAATGTAAACCCTCCGCGGTCCTAACGATCAACTACCCCCCCGATCTCTCAACCTCCACGATCGTCATCCACGAATCTGCAACTGTCGGGCCTGTCTCTCACTCAGGGGTCACCTCTGATGGCTTTGATGGAAGCACACCATGAATCTTGAAGGGAAAAATGCTAAGTTCACTCTCATTCATACACCCACCAACTTATCAACTAAAATCTCCATAATCTCATCCACTAAAATCCTCCATTCTAACGACGTCTCTCAAGTTCTCACATGCTAAAAATATCCCACACTCTCTATATTACTCAAGTTGTCATTACGACGATGTGAAAACAAGGATGAGGAGCTCTTCTCTACTCCTCTATTTATACATTCTAGGTTTTTACTTTGGTACCCCCGGTAACTCAGCCGTAACTACTTTTACCGGGTTTTACTAAGATATTACTTAAGGTAAAAGCATTAATCACATGGGCTTTTTACCTTTTCACATGGGCTTATTCCTTCAAAGTCAACAACTTCTAGAAGGATTCTGGAATATTCTCAAGGAATCTCGAATTTCCACCCCCCCTCTACACTAGGACCCACTAAAAAGGAAACATGTGGAATCTCTTCTTGTTTTTAATGCCCACAAAGTCCACAACTTTAATCCAACCACTAATATCAAGTCAAAAAGGAGATAAGGGATACTTTCCACCTCCTTTCTACCTTTTAGACAAGATGACAAGATAGTAGTGCTCACTCTTTAGCAAATATCTGAATTCTGCCAAAAGTACAGCTAAGTTTAACCATAACTAACTTTTAGCTAGTCATGACTAACTTGATACATCCTTAAAGTACTTTGACAGCCAATAAACATTCTCAACACTTAGTTATAACTAAACACCTTACTAATAGACAAACTTCCTATGTGTAACATAGGTCGTTACAGAACGCCCTGATTTCTGTTACTCAACAGATCAGACCCCAAGTCAGCGATCTAATCAACACCCCAAGTCTGCTCTCAAGGTCCCTCTTCAAATCTGCTCTCCAAGGAGCTTGATGTGCATCAGTTCTAGCTCCTGATTTCTGACCTCAAAGGCAATGTACACTACACTGAAAAATACAGTCTCCTCCTTCACCACCAAGAGTGCTCTCTCCAAAACTGAAAAACTGAGAATGGCCTCCTTTAGGGCTCGCGACACTCTTTTATCTAGTCTCTTGAGCCTGCTTTATGACCATGCAGCTGCCACTTTTGGATTAATCACTGCCCGAATGCCATCTGGTTTGGGGAAAAAGCAAAAAGTGTTACAATCGCCCCAACCAGCAAAACGCAGTTCTTCCACTGAACTGCGGTATCTACAATACCACATTAGAAACAACACTTCCTCAAATCCAGAGGAACAGTACCCCATCCAGGGTAAGATTAAGCCCTTTCTCAAGGCTATGCTCCATTACCGAGCATCCGTTGAAGCTTTCGGGTGAGACAAAACCCTAGCTTCCAGGTGGTGAACTCGTCAGTTTCTTTTTATCCACCTCCTTACTATGATACACCATAGTAGCGTCAGCCTAAACCTGATTGACATCCGACAGTCATAAGAAGTCAGCAGACCACAACTCCACCTTTAGACGAGCAGATTGGCCAGATCTACTCGGTTCCAGTGTCCTTGAAGGGCCCTTTGGCATGACTCTTCTGACTCGATTCAATCCACCGCTTAGCTGGAAGAGACCACTGCGGACTGTCGTCTCACAAAATATCTACGCAGTGGTTCTTGAAACTTGTACAATGCTAGATCATCTAGGTACTCCCAAGCTTCACTTACCAATCCCGGAACTCTACCTGTCCAACGACATAGGTATTGAGTAACGAGTTCTCCAGCTCCATCTGGATTCGGTGATGCTCGATGATCTACTATCTCAATCAACTCAAGATCATCAGCTCTTGGTAATGCTTCTAACACTGGATGCCATTTCTGATATCTTCCTGGCAACGACTCTAGTTCCTCACGAAACATCTTTAAGTTAGAAACATGAATGATGGGGTGATAGTGCTTCATACTAGCTGGAAAACGTAACTTATAAGTCACAGGACCTAACTTCTTCTCGATCAAGAACGGTCCTGCCCACTTTGGAAGAAGCTTCTTGGCTAAGTCCACCCCTGCTGGTATTCTAAAGTTCTTGGTTCTCAACCAAACTCTCTGCCCTTCTTCGAACTGTACGTCTTGCCTACCACGGTTTGCATACTTAGCATACCGTTGTTGTGCCTTCTCCATGTGTTTCTTGGCTTCTTGAAACACAGTACCCTGAACACGTATGAAAGTCTCTAGATCTGGAGGATCCTGATTCGACCTTCCTGTATTTTCATGCCCCTTGGTAGCCAGAGCTATAGGAGTCCAAGGTGCATGAGAGCCCCGATAAACAACTTCAAATGGTTTAAATCCTGTACTCGAGTGCTTGGTGTTGTTATATGTAAACTCCACCAAGTCCAAGTGCTCGCTCCAATCACTCTGATCTCGCATGATATAGTTTCTCAACCCTTGTTCTACTATCTGGATCGTCTTTTCCGTCTGACCATCAGTTTCAGGATGATAAGAGGAACTGAACTTGAGGGTAGTTCCGAGCCTCGAAACAAACCCTTCCAAAAATCAGCTACAAACCTCCTATCCAGATCTGAAACAATGTCTTTAGGCATCCCATGATACTTAAAAACATATCGTATAAACAGTTCAGCGGCACCTCTTGACGTCACTGCTTCCCTACAAGGAATGAGGTGAGCTTGCTTACTGAAACGATCTATAACAACTAACAGAGCATCAAAACCTCCTGATTCGGGTAAACCTGTGCATAAGTCCATACTTATGCTCTCCCAAGGCCCATCAGGTATTGGCAATGGCCTCAGCAACCCTGCAGGTCTCCTCCGCTCAATTCGTTGTTGCTGACATGTCAAGCAAGTCTGCACGTACTTGATTACATCCTCCAACATGGACGGCCAATAGAACTGCTCTTTAACTCGTTGCAATGTTCTATTTTGTCCTCCATGTCCAGCCAGTTCACAATCATGACATTCTTGCATGAAGAGTGTCCTTAGAGATCCAGCTGGAACGTAGACCTTGGTTTGCTTGTAAAACCAAAGGCCATTGCGAAATGAGAGATGACGTACCAATGGATTTCTCCCTTGTTGGCTGGTCCAACGTTGAGCCTGAGGATCATCTGGCAATGCTTGTCTGATTCGATCCAAAAGCTCTTCACTTGTGTCTTGGGTTGTTAACGTCTGGACACGTCTGCTTAACACATCCGCTGGAATATTTTCCTTCCCCTTTTGATACCGCCATTCGATATCAAAACGTGCAAGCTCCACTTGCCACCTCTGTTGTTTACGTGACAAACGAGGTTTACTCTGAAAGTATGTATTACCCTCACAGTCCGTTACAACAGTAACTTTGCTTGGTAACAAATAATGCTCCCAACGCTTCAAACAATGGATAACTGCGAACATCTCCTGTTCATGAGCAGGTCATTTTGCCTCAGTCTCTGAGAACTTGTGACTTTCGTAAGCCACCGGATGCTTTCGTTGCATCAACACTCCTCCAATGGCCCATTGAGAAGCATCTGTGTGAACCTCGAAAGGTTCTCCCATCTTTGGAAGAGCTAGCACGGGCATCTCTGTCAGTGCTTGTTTCAATCTTTGAAACGCTCGTTCAGCTGCTGGATTCCAAACAACTTTGGAAGCCTTGCGCAATAAGCCAAACAAAGGTGCGGCTTTATGCGCATACTGATAAACAAAGCGCCGAAAATATGTGGCTAATCCAAGAAAAGATCTGAGCTCATGAACACTCTCAGGTCTCTTCCATTCAACAATGGCTCGAATCTTAGCCCTGTTAGGATGAATGCCTTGCGCATCGATCAAACATCCTAGAAACACTACACTCTCTTGTCCAAAAGAGCACTTGAGATAGAGTTGATGTTCTTCTAGGCGCTTAAACACCATTTCAACATCTACTAGATGCTGATCCCAAGTGGATGAGAAGATGATGATATCGTCTAGGTACACGATAACACTCTCGTCCAAGAGATCTCTGAAGATCTCGTTCATTAGCCTGCAGAAAGTACCAGGTGCATTGGACAATCCAAACGGCAACACTGTATACTCAAACAAGCCATACCTCGTCCTTACAGCTGTCTTTTCTTCATCACCTTCTTTGATCCGGATTTGATGATATCCAGAACGCAGATCCAGCTTGGTGAAATACCTTCCTGTGGCCAATCGATCGGTGGTTTCATCCATGAGAGGAAGAGGGTACTTGTTCTTGACAGTAACCTTATTGAGTGCACGATAGTCCGCACACATGCGAATACCACCATCCTTCTTGGCCACGAACAACACCGGGGCAGCATAAGGTGATATACTAGGTCGTAAGATACCCTGAGCTACCAACTCTTTCAACTGAGTCTTCAGCTCTGTCAGATCATCAAACGACATCCGTCTTGATGACACTACAGTAGGGGTAGCCCCAGGAACCAGATCAATAGCATGATCCAAGGCTCTCCTCGGCGGAAGTCCTGTTGGTAACTGGTCTGGCATTAGGTGAGAATACCTCTCAATCAATGCCTGCATATCAGGATGTATGGGAAGAGCAGCAACACGTTCTTCCTCATCCGTCTCCACCTTGGATTTAGACATCACTGCAACCCAAGCTTCGTCTACCAACTTGATCTGCTTTCCAAACAGTCTAGCTGTGCAGATCTGAAATGCCACCTTGGCTCGTTGGAACCTACGAGCAGCATGGTTTGGCTCCTTGGGTCTCTCTTTGATGATCAAAGGATGTGGTTGACCCAAGCCCCATTGATCCATGACAATGACATTCCCTTCTTGAACATCTAGCTTTGCCTTGGTCTCTTGTAACCAGGACCAGGACAAGATACCTTCCATCGTGTCACTTAAGCTCATAACTAAAAACTCGTGCTTCCTAGTTACCCCTCCAACAGTAACAGGAACACTCATGAGTTTTTCTGTAACGGTTGTGCTACCTTGCACAAACCTTACCAACAACGGGCTCATGATCTTGGTTCTAGTCACCCCTAAGGTCCTGACTAGTTTTTCATCCAAGACATTCACATCTGCTCCAGTATCAATAAGCAAACAACACCGATGGTTTCCTATTTTCACTTCAATCCACGGCAGAAAATCCCCATGCTCTACCAAATGCTCACCAGCACATACCTCTGCTTCAGTAGTCGCCTCAACTGGTTCTTCAATACTGATTGTCTCTTCAGCTGTCAACCCACGCACGTTGCTCGTTGTTGAATGTTGAGGACAATCACGAGCGATATGACCGTCCCGTCCGCATCGAAAGCAGATGATCGTCCTTGAAGGTGTAGCACTGCTAGCTCCACTGCTCCTAGCACCTGAAGTCGAAACTTGGTTGGATCCTGCATTGGATGCATAAGATCCAGTAGGTCGTGTCTGAGTAGGACCACGAGAAACTTCTTGCTGTTGAGATCCACGAGGAAACCTCCTTCCCGCTGCACCAAATCTTCCACCACCACGTCCTCTACCACCTCTACTCTGAGAGGACGCTATCTGTCCTTGAGGATTGCGCCAAAATCCTCTACTAAGCTCGCCACCACTTGTTCCACGTTGAAACTTGGAGGGCTGCACGGTGTAGTTACGTTCCCTAGTGTTCTCTGCTGCTTCCAGAAATGCAAACAAGTCTTGCATGTCCTCAGACTTGTGAAACATAACCCAGCTATCAAACACACTAGCATAGAAACCCTGCAGACCTTTCTTCAAGTGAAACAGCAAGTCGGTGCGATCCACCATGTGCAAACGAGTAACCAACTCAGAAAATCGCTGGAGGTACTGTCTAATACTCCCTGTCTGTCTCAGATGAATGAGCTCCAGCCGAAACTGTGTAGCTTCATCCACTGGTACCAGATGTCTTCTGAGTTCATCCTTCAGCTCCGGCCAAGTGGACATAGGAGTTGTACCGTTCAAACTCCTCATCCGCTGTTGACCTCCATACCATTCCTTCGCCTCTCCTTCCAGTCTACTAACAGCATAGGTGAACCAACTGCGCTCATCAAAGTTCTCCAAGTAATTCTCCATCTCAGTAACCCATAACTCAAACTTGAAAAGCTTTTCTCACCGTTGAAGGCTGATGGCGTTGCTGGTTCAGCCCACTTCACTTTCCGCTTGTGTCCTTCTTTGGCTGAGCTGCCTTCCGCAACATTCTCTTGCGCCTTCTGTGACCCATCTTCATTCTTATCGGCTTGAGTAGCATCAACTGCTCCTTCACCCAGCAGTGCTAAATCCTTGACTTGCTCAGCTTGTAGTACAGGGACCTCTGCTTCTTTCTCCTGTGTTGCTTTTGCTTGAGCTAAATCCGCCTTAAGCACCTTATTCTCAGCTTCCACTTGCTCAAGTCGGCCTTCCAACTTCTTCAGAAACGCCTGCATCTCGTCCATCCCAGTCGGCACGGCTTCCATTGTCGATGGTGTTCAACAAAGATTCAACCTGAACCTGCTCTGATACCAACTGTAACGTTCGACCGCAGATCTCGGAATAGATTCCTTTATCTCTAACCAATGAACTGCCGAACGTGAACCTCCCTGGAGAACTGTATACTTTATTTGTGTCTCCAGATCCAGTTCGTTAAACTATCAGCTAATGAGCACCGAGGATTTGATAACTGTTGAACAGGTTTCGAATAACCAACTAGTCTTTTATAGGTCTCTGGTCAATCTTAGGTTACTAAATACAGGTGGAACTATTCTAGACCTGGGTTGCATAAAATTTGGGCAGCGCTTCCGCTACTGGTGATCAAGTCGGAACGCCAGGACCCACAAGGAGCAACCGCCAAGACTAGGAGACCTAGTAGATGCTAGGAAGTAGGAAGGCAAAGTAATTACACCGAAATAAAGTCAACACGACACCAGATGCGCCCAACTCAGTTTTGGCACACAACTCAAGCCTACTTATCAGAATGGAGAAAGTCACGGGCTCATATACATTACATGGCATTACTTGCTGACAAGGTCACGCAGCGCTCTTGGACCGGCAATCCTTCACTACTCAGCAACTCCAGAACTAAGACTTCGCCAGGAGAACCTACTTTCACTCTGAACGCCCTGATTTCTGTTACTCAACAGATCAGACCCCAAGTCAGCGATCTAATCAACACCCCAAGTCTGCTCTCAAGGTCCCTCTTCAAATCTGCTCTCCAAGGAGCTTGATGTGCATCAGTTCTAGCTCCTGATTTCTGACCTCAAAGGCAATGTACACTACACTGAAAAATACAGTCTCCTCCTTCACCACCAAGAGTGCTCTCTCCAAAACTGAAAAACTGAGAATGGCCTCCTTTAGGGCTCGCGACACTCTTTTATCTAGTCTCTTGAGCCTGCTTTATGACCATGCAGCTGCCACTTTTGGATTAATCACTGCCCGAATGCCATCTGGTTTGGGGAAAAAGCAAAAAGTGTTACAATAACTAGCAGGAGCGTCTTTACAACGTGTGTGATGATAATAAACGTAAACGCGTAGTACAAGCGTTGTTCGTCTGCCGCTACTTGATGACCAACGAAAGACTGCTACCGGAAAGTGGCTACAATATTCATCGTGCTGTCCCATCCTTGGACACACACATACCTCGGTAAGTGATGTTTTCTCGAGTATCTGTGTTGTCATGATCAACCCGGTTATATTCCCTATTTGTTTTTGGTATTCTTCTTTTTAGTAAAGTAGTTTAGAGATTAGGTTCAAGAATTGTATTTAATCAATTCAAAAATACGTTTGTCAAAAGAATTCTAAAAGTTTGACAAACGTCAGAAAACCTTAAGCAGAAGTATCGTGACATAAATGAGGTTTTGAGCTCACAAAGTTCTCTGACGAAGTAGACCTGAGTATAGAGAAGAAAACCGGATCAACTTAGAGACCCGGTACGTGTATACCCTTTTCAATTTTGTGTCGGTCATAACATTTTACCTAGATAATTAAATAGGTAATTATGTTCTTATTTGTTATCGAAACCCTTACTCGATTAGAACATAAGGCCGACTGTAGACCTGGAATGGTGGTTTTCTACAAAACTCTAGAAAAATTTCAACTATGTATCAACACAAAAAATCAATTCAACATTTTATAAAAATGTTCAATTCAAATTATCTCTTATTTCTCTTTCTAGACAAATATATTTGACCGCATCCTTAATACGTTTTTCGAACTTTACTCTATTCCAATTAACTTTCCATTACTTTATCACACTCTTGGTTGGCTATAGTTAACTTTATAGTAGATTCAGTAAGTCAAAATGCCATATCTATTTTATCTACTTTTCTTAATTTTGCGTTACTTAATCAAGAGTATAAATTTTATAAAAAAAAATACCTCATCATGAGAATGGAAAAAATACATGTTAACCATAAACCATGTATCAACACAAAAATCAATTTCAAATACTTTTATAAAAGTTTTCAATTCAAATTATCTCTTATTTCTCTTAGTGCATTGTCTCCACATGAAGGTGAACCTGCTGTTTGCCAATCAAAGGTGTCATCAACAAATAACATAATGAAAGGTAAATCAGAGGTGTAATCAAGTAACATAATGATCAACAAGTAACCTAATGAAGGGTCAATTATAATGAGGTGTGATCAAGTAAATCTCCGTGGTTTTCTGCCTACTTAACCTAGACGCGAAATCTCTGGACTTCGGCCTTTACGATTTATCGTATCCAAGTTTGGATCTATCTCTGGACTTCGGCCTTACTATTTATCTATGGAAGTTTGGATTATGGCAGCTCCATCCACCCTTAGCCTGGGCCGCTTGGGGTCTCAGGCTGTGAGTAGGCAGCTGCGCACGGCTAAACCCAGAAGAAAGCCCCACAGCGGAGAGGCAAATGAAACAATAAGAAATTCTAAATTGCTGCAGTCGATTCACACATGACGTAAGTGAAGGTCTCAAAAGAGAATACTTCATCCTGGGCGGGGTCCGGTTGATTTATGGCATAATTCTAGACACATTATATACAAGTATACACTACGGCGAGTTTCCGAATTCATAAAGTTGGTCTTTTCTTCTCCCTTTCCCTTATTTTCTGGTGAATCTGCACCCCTACCTCCTTCCCCGTTTTCCTCCGGCCC
Source organism: Asterella californica (assembly GCA_036924285.1). Taxonomy (NCBI): domain Eukaryota; kingdom Viridiplantae; phylum Streptophyta; class Marchantiopsida; order Marchantiales; family Aytoniaceae; genus Asterella; species Asterella californica. Next base: position 6,496,855 of record JAYKYS010000013.1, read on the forward strand.
TTCAAACATTTACTGCTGCTTGCTCTCATTCAAGGATCTCCATAAGAGACCTGGCGATGAGCTCTTCGCTGAGACGACAAATCCAGCTGGAATGTCTGGACACGCTTCTTCCTCACCAAAAGAACTGTCTCTTGAAGTAAGCAGGATAAAATAAACGAAACAGCTGTACACATGAAGAACAATGTAATCTGATCATACTGAAGCTTCGAAACAAACAATTAGTACTTGTAACCAAAAAAGTCCTCTTGCTCGCGTGAACAGAATCTATCCATCTGTCGAATACGCACGCCCGTGAGTTAACTCCAGGCACAGTGGGGCCAAAAAGTATATTTGCCCATCCATACCGATCGGAGTCTTCGCGTATTGAGCGAATATTGAGCGAGATTGAGCAAGATTGAGCGAATATATGTTCTTGGTGAACGTCAGAACGTCATGGGCGTAAACTTGTATCAGAGTCCTCATTGATCTCTCAGCTAACGTGCAAATGTTTCCTTCATAAAGCTCTTCAAAATGACCGTGAAGGACTGTTACCAGCAGTTAAGTCCACCTGCGTCCTCGCCGTGCATCTAACTCGGTGTTCAGTCAAGAAGGTCGCCAGTTCACGTTTCCCCACAACTGTGGCAAAGGTTTTGGAGGCGCACTGTCAGTGGGCCAAAGAGGATGCCTCTGAAGCGGAAGGTGTTGTTGCATTGGGTTGCTACCATTGTCAAAAGGACCAGTAGGGTACCAACTGGGTGCCCTACAGGGTGCAGCATTCTCGCTGTGAGAAGGAGCCGCAGGAAACTCGCCCCTTGAAGACCAATCCGTGTAGAACTGCTGTTGGTCGAACACACGCTCGGGCTTGCTCATAGTTTGATCAGTAGGGTAAACATTTCGGTTCTGCATATCCCACCTATGAGCAGGGGCCGCGTGAACAGAATCTATCCATCTACCGAATACGCCCGTGAGTTATAATATGGAAGACAAGGTGAAAAAGGATTGTGTGAGTTGGCATAAAATATCATTTGCAGTAAAGATAAATTCACTTCGCAGCGTTTTCGCATTTGCAGTAAAGACTAATTCGCCGTCTCCCTTGTCTTTGAACTTCTGCGTCTCTGTCTGCGCATGGTCCTAGTTTGTACGAGTATGTCACGAGGGCGATCCGTGCCCCGAGCTTTGAGATGCGTCTCTCGATCCGGAATGACACACGAACTGATGCGTCCTCCAATGAAGAGACAACATCCCTACATTCAAGGACGAAGGAGCACCATGCCCCTCTTTTCTTTACGGAGGGATCAGACCTTGCATAAAGAGTCCCGTCCCCCATCTTGGAGGGGCATTGCTCTTGGATTCTGTCTCTCCTCCCATCCTTTCTAGAAGGACGAAACGCGAACCAATGAATAGCAAACGGATGGGAAGACCCCAGCAAGCCTTACAAGGGAAAGAAGGAACCGAAGGGCCAAGCAACAACAACCCCGAAGGGAAGAACAGCGGGACTAAGCCTCGCTATCAGTAGCTCTAAAATCGTCTGTCGCACCTATAATGTCGAAGATCAGAAAGTCAATATGTCTGCAAACAACTGGTGCACCAGAAGAAGCATCACCTACTGCGATTGCTCTTCTGTGAATGGCGCCTGCTAAAGCTCTCTGTAGAGCAATGGAAACTCGCTGTCTAAAAAATGTGGTTCAGAAAGAAAGAGAAAGTGGTACCCCTGGCGCCTCTCATGATAGGTTCTAGCACAATCTCTCAGAAAGACGTCGAACTCCAAGCCTGTCGATCCGTATATCTCTAAAGCTAAGGGGATGAAGCGATGTCCCACTTGCATACCCTTATACTTGGTCACCTTCGCTGCTGCCGCCACGCCTGCCGTCCATCCTGGGGGATGGGTAATCACCTGTGCCGCTACCGAGTCTCGTGTCGGATCTGTGACAACCACATCAGTCACTGAGACCTGATCCTCCCTCATCATATACAAGTCAGCTCTCACCGATCCTCCTGTCTGAAGAGCATACCAACGCTCTCTCCACGTCATGTGATCGCTCTCCCGTGCTAAGGCAAACACGACGTCTCTGATGACATCATGGGTAGCTATCCGCTCTCCACTATGAGAACATCGAGCAAGATGACGACCCGATGTGTCGAGCGAGACACCGCACTCGCAGGTGGATAGTGCCGAAGCAACAGGCTGGACCAAGCCTAGGTGGAACCTCATCGCTGTAGAGAAGATAGTCGGTGCGAGTCGGAACGCTCTAATGCAAGGTCGAGCTATGAGCCAAGAGCCTGCACCCTTGTCCGAACAAGAGCGGAGTCGAGCTCTAGTATCCCGTGAGATGGAAGGATCCACTAAGAGCGCGTGGAGAACCTGCTGGAAGTGATGTCATGTCAGAGAAGACCGTAGTCCGCGAGATCCATCGATAGCTAAGGTATCAAATCGAGGGTGTGCCTGACGTGCCTCAAGAGTCAAGCTATCTCTTGTCTCATGGAGACATATCTGTAGTGGGTAAGAACCACCCTCCACCTCTGTCACATAGCTCTCTAGAATAGGTCTATCTCGCACGAGAAAACAGCAACAGAGCCAAGGTGCTGAGAGGGCCCAACTACCCCAAAAGACTGCCGTCGCAGTCTCCCATGGATAATAGACCCAGCCCATCACATGATATCGACAAAGAAGTCTGCCTACGTGCGAGAGGTCCTGCCACACAGTCGAAAGTCCCCGGTCCTATGATGTCGTCAAAGACCCCCATGATCTTCCTATCAAACTCTCTAAGACGTGAGATGAAGATAGGAGATGGAGGTACTGTGCGGAGTAGGTAACTAGGACGTCGTGCAATGGAAGAGGAAAGAATACTAAAGGCAACCTGAGGATCCTCCAACATAGGGAGATCCTCGATATGCAAGACGTCCTCCGCCAGGGCAACATCTAAGAATCGAGAGACAAAGTCCTCTGTACTCATAGATACTCCACGGATGCGTAAACCATCTGTAGGGGTAACAAATCCCTCCGGGAGCTGTAGGTCCGACCGTATACCCATGGGAGACCAAGCCTTGCACTTTGACACCTTCACCCTCAGCCCTACTAAGGCCAATTGAGAGACAAGGTGGTCAAAGGCAACACCTACTTGGTCCGCCGGACCTACGATGTGCGTATCATCAGCTAGAGATGGAAAAACACAACCTGGAGCAGCCAAGGCGGTGGCCAAGAGAGCTCTATAGTGCGCTAAGGCAAAGTGGGGTCCACCCAAAGGATCTCCCTGACGAGTACATGTAGCGGAGCTGATGATTGTAACCCCATGTATTGTAGGACCGTGTTGGTAGTAAAGAGAAGAAGAAGAACCATAGAACGATCGCATGAAAGGAACGAGACCCGCCAGAGATCCCCCGCCATCCATGAGCGGTGACCCAGTCTTCCCTTTACAAAAGAACCCCCAGCTCTTCAGAGCTTGGCAACTCGTCTCGTGAAGTAGTTAACTCGTGAGAGGTTGACTCTCATCGGCTGGAGAAGGACTAACAGTCCCTCCTCTACGGGATCCTCTTCCGAGGAACATCCTTATATTCTGTGACTCTCCTCCTCTATAATATCTCTGAGGGGGACCTCTCATGATGTTAACACGAGCTTTCCTCCTCCTGATTCAACACATGGCACGTCACTTTTAGCTCACCATGCATCTGATTCCATCCCCTTCCGTCCTGCAACTATGTCTCGTACCTGTGAACAGACTCCCTAACATGACAGGTGGCAGAGACGTGAAAGGAAAGCCAAAGGCAGAAGAGAAGGCCCACCATACTGGTTAAATCCCAAACCCTCCAGCTGGGGCTAGCTAGCCCTGAACCCTGAGTAATTTTCTTGGTCGGGCCTCTGTGCTGAAGTCGATCCTTGACAGGGCCCCCGTGCCAAAACCGATCCTTGGTCAGGTCCATGACTGGCTATTGTATGTAGATAGCTGACTAGACGGTTTATCGATCCAACATGGATGATGATTGTGTCTTCCACGGTGGCAGTGGTTCCACGGTGGCAGTTGACGACTGATGGACTGATGGAGTTGACGACTGACACATTTTTAATTCGCAGTTCGAATGAGAGAGGACAATGAAGTGGCTTGCGCGCGTCGACTGTAGATAGTGGCTTGCGCGCGTGTCGACTAGCACTGTCCGAATTCAGAGAGAGAAGTGTGCAGTGTGTGATGAAGAGAAGGTCGGAAGTGGCATGCGCTTGGCACAGTCGTGAGAATCAGAAGATGGAATCGGTGCAGGAAGAGTGGGATTTCGATGCACTGCATTTTCCTACGGAGGACATAAGTTTTATGCTACCATGGGGACGTGGAGTTAGAGAACAAGGAGAAGACAATGCCTTCCATCGGTGGAGACAAGAGTTCAGCAAACGGCACAACCTGTAATGGACATGCGAGGTCGTTCTTGGGAGGAAGTGCGGAAGGCGGCAGCCAAAATTCGAATAGACGAGGTGTTCTCAAGTTTTGATGAATTTGAATATTCTCTGTCATGTCTGAACGTGGTTTTAGGTCGGGTTTGTCATAAGATGAAATCGAAGGCGGATTGCAGAGTGCGTCTATGTCGGTATGGAGCTACGATCCGAGTTCGCAAGATGCCAATCTCTACTCAGATCGACGAGAACGCAGATTCTCGGTAAACGTATAGTGAGGCACGTACATTTCATGATTTCCCACAACGTCGTACCCGAAGAAGAGTTCTTCAGACGAGCAATGCTACACCGAGTGAGTCGGATCACATCAGTGGTCAATCAGGAGGTCGGTCAGGAGGTAGAACAGGAAAAAAAATTGGAAAAATGGGAGCTTGCGGAGAACACGCACGTTATGTAAGTGGTGGTCGTCGAACTTATGGAGTGCCATCAGAAGAAGGCGATGGATTAGCAACGTGTCCCTTCAGGATCAGAGCACGGAAGAGTAGGTTGAGTGAAGTCATAAAGATTACTATTTGTAATGCAACACATTCCTATCCATCTATCGTGCATGGTTGGCGTGGTCCCGCTAAGAACACATGATGGCTAAGATTGATCCTTGGCAATTGTGTTATAGTAAATCAGAACGTTCCTGTGAGAGATTTGACCGAGGAATTCAGAAATGCATATAGTAGAAAAACGTCGTATCACCAAATGTGGCGAATGCGTGAACTTGCACGCGATTGTTTACATAGTAATGAGTGTACGTCATTCCACTTCATTCCTGGTCTGTGTAGACGTATCGAGAGTATAGATGAGCAAGCGATAGTTGACTGGGGAACCTGGGATAGCAATCCGCACGTCATGCTTTCATTTGTCCAAGAGCCACACGCGGTGTTCTACACTTCTCGCAGAAAGTGGTTGCGTTAGATGCTTGTCATTCGAAGAGCAGAAAATATCCTTGTCAAATTTTCTCGCTACGGTGTCTGATGGGAACAATGAGGTCATCATTTTGGCCTACGCAGTGGCTCCAGAAGAGTCTACTCATACTTGGACTTGGTTCCTTCGGCTGCTGAGAGAATCGATCGATGGGATAAATTCAGTGGAGACAGTGTTTGTGTCGGATCGTCAAAAAGGATTAGAAGCTGTTGTCGCTGATGTGTTTCCTAGAGCCATTCACGGTCATTGCGCTCAACATATACGTATGAACATTCGGTCTCGATTTGGACGAGAAGCCGAGAAACCTTTCTTGGCTCTTGTTTACGCCCTCAACATTGAACAGTTAGTTAAGCAGAGATGTTTATAGTATTTTTGGGAGTTACGAAGAAGCAGTTTTTACAACAGTTGTTTTGCACACGATTCAAACCATTCTTGAGTATTATAGTAATTATTGTGGACATTGTTTGTGGCAGTTTCGAGAAGCTGGAGAAAGGACCAAGGAGAGAAAGTTAACTGTCTGTTAGTCTTGAGTCTCAGTTACTCGTTCTGAAAGGTTTCGAGGACCAAGGAGAGAAAGGTCTACCTCTAGCAACGTATTTCAAGATCATTCGGCCGGAACGGTACAGTCGAGCATGGTTTCCATTACCTCGATATGGTAAGGTTACATCCAATCTGGCGGAATCATTGAATAACGCTTTGAGGCCCATACATTTAAATGCTCCGTTTCGAATTCTGCTAGACTTGTGGTTCTATAGTATGGAGAAATTCTCGAAACGGAGGGTTGCCGTAGAACTTCACAGGGGGTCTTTAACTCCATATGCCACATCTCGCTTGGTAGAGAATGAAACAGCATCGGAGCAACTCATGTGTTCCATATCATCCACATCTCAAGCTAACATTCGAGCAATGGACGATATAAATTTTGTTGTTAAACGTAGGGAGGATCACCGTCGTGGCGAATGCTCATGTTTTGAATTTCAGGATATGAGATGGCCATGTATGCATGCTATATGTTGAGATCGTGAGGTAGGAGCAGACTCTGGCTATTACTTCGATCCAATATGACACTCGGAATCACTGTTTAACATTTATGGTCAGCACGCCCTTCCAGCATTTACAGTGCAGGATCTAGATCCAGTGTTTGGATGCAAAGCACCTCCAGTTGCTGTGAAAAGAGGGCGACACCGCATTGTTCAACTTGTATCTGGACAAGGTCAAGGTCGACAAGCTATGGCTGATGGAGATTCATCAGTGGTGGTCAAAAATCCTTCATCTGATCTCACAAATGTGACGGTGCAGTTTCCAATATCAGAGAGGGACACACAGTTCTGTCCTATGTCACGGGAAGCAGAGAATGGCGAGTTGTTGAGTCAAGAACATATGGGAGCACCACGCAATCGTAGACCAGGAGATACAACCATTCGTGCACGAAGACAACGATCTTATGCAATACGGTGCTCAGTCTGTCGACAACCAGATCACAACAAACGCAGATGCAGAGCTTCGCAGACAGAGGAGGTGAGAGTAACAGAAAGTTCTGCACCGAATGCTTCGATTCCTAATCGGGATGAAGTTCGTCCGTCAGAAACTCTTAGAAACATACCCGTACCCATGATTCCTTCAAAACCTGACAGTCATAGATCATTTTTGGATGATATATTTGGTTCTGGAGAGCTGGTGTATTCGAATTCTGATGAAGACTCTGAATCCGATGACGATCTATCAGAAGATATGTAGGAGGCGAAAGCCTATGAGCATGGTAACTTTCAGAAATCGCTCTTTCAGTTGCAGAGTGTAATGAACATCTGCGTTTTAGTGCCATGCGAAATCGGTACCTGTTTTTCTCGCACTATTATGTTGTTATACATCTTTCTCAATTGGGAAGTCTCTGCAGATCTGTAGCTTATTTCTTCAGTTTTCTAAAAGTATAGTCCAGTGTAGACCGTTTTGACTATCTTTGATTTATAGAACAGATGCTTTTCAGTCTGGAGCTTCCATGTATGTACTCATAGTCACATCTCGCTTGGTTGAGAATGTGTTTTTCCCTTAGTTCATTATTATGTCCTTTGCTGTAAGTGACAGAGGCTACATATTTCATGGCTCGGCTTGTTCCTTATTGAGAATGTGGTAATTGCTGATCGACGGCCTGGCTGCCTACACTCGCTATACCATGACCAGTTATGTTGTTACATAACTTATGCTTCTTTATGAAGTTAGCTATCCGGTAAGGTTCACTTATCCTTGAACCTGCTTCGGAGTGAAGCTTTCTGCACAGGATCAGTCGTGCCTGAACCTGCTTCGGAGAGAAGCAATCTGCATAGGTGAAGTGGTTCTTTAACCTGCTTGTCGATGAAGCTATTTCTCGAGGATCACTCGTTCTTAAACTTGCGTCCGAGTTAAGTTGAGAGACCTACTTCATGATTAAGCTTTCTGCATAGGTGAAGTGGTTCTTTAACCTGCTTCTTGATTAAGTTATCTCTCGATAGCCATTTGTTCTTAAACTTGCGTCCGAATTAAGTTGAGAGACGTACTTCATGATTAAGCTATCTGCATAGGTGAAGTGGTTCTTTAACCTGCTTCTTGATTAAGTTATCTATCGAGGATCACTCGTTCTTAAACTTGCGTCCAAATTTAGTTCAGAGAACTGCTTCATGATTAAGCTATCTTCCGATGATCACTCGTTCTGTAACCTGCAATATTTCAGTTCTTACACCTGCTTCTTGATAAAGCAATCTGCAGAGGTTCACTCGTTCTTATACCTGCTATCGATTTCTGTTTATAATACTCGCAGTCCTGTCCTCGACTTCGGAGTGTGCCATATGACAGAGTTGCCTCGTTCTAGAACACACCGGTATGTTGCTTGAAGTCCAAAAACTCGCATAGCAATGCATGCTCGTCGTGGAGCATATTTTCAGTATTAGTCGTACTTGCTTACTACTGTAGATATCATATAATCCATAGTTGAACTTCACGAGCTTGTTCCTTTCAATTCATCGGCTGTAAACTCGTTAACTTGCGATGTTTTGGATCTGCGAACAGGGGTGGCATAAGGTTTTCGATGTGTTGTTGTGCAGTCGATGTTTCTCTATCGATAATTACGTGTCTTGCTTGACTCTGCTTGCTATCGTCCGGCCATACTTAGTTTTTTTCTCCTGTTGACAGTAGTTTTGGTTGTAGGGAAAATTATCGTCACTGAATATAGTCGGTAAAGCTATCGACGACGCTGCCAACTATACAAGACCTACGAACGGGAGTACTCAGTTTCCAGCTGAAAGATGGGTGCGTATACATATAACACAATTTTTTCACATAAGTTGGCAATTTCGAGTTTACTAGTTCTCATTTTGCATGTTGTTCGCACGTTTGGTCGTAGGTCGACCGATGTGGTCAACGGACGCAGAGTCTGAGTCGTCAGTTTGATTGTCTATTCGACGATTAGTAAGACACATGTGGCTCTTGGAATCAGAAGACTGGCAAGTTTCAGGCAGGATCCTTTCAGCACCGAAGCGAATTCCACCAACGGACTTGGAGGCGCAGTTCCCTCAGTGGCATCGTGTTTGCATGCAGTGGCGAGTCGATGCAGAACTAGCAGATGACGATGTGTCATTCGCCTCGATTTATTCGCTGTCGATGTGCATCATTGGGTCCTTTGCTGTGGAAGGACATATCGTGTAGAGGCTCGTTGTTAAAGATTTGCTTATGCAACTCTTTGCTGTCAGAGAACTTGAGAAGGTCGATTTTCGCCTCTGCGAAGCTGTCAATTCTGAATTTCCTTGCCCTGGTGACTGCGAGGACTGTGGGGTACCTTGGGTGTAGTCGCTTTACAGTGCAGCCTTGATATGTTCTATCGAATGTACTTATGTGTGGTTTTCTCCGACTTCTCTTCATACCAGTAATAAATAAAGCATTCGCACCATCCTTCCGGAAGGCTACGGCATCAAACTGTAACTGTACCATTGTACCACTGTAATTGTACATCTTACCATTCTATCTTTCGAAGTTTGTATAAGGAGGTATGCGTTTTCATATATCGCAGGTGTAAGCAGCAGGTATAAGGGCACTACTGCATTCCATGGAACACTGGTTCAGCATGCAAAATGGGATGGCTGAATCAAACCTGAGAGATGATGAAGCATACAGGACTGTACTCGATGTGCTAGACTCCAAGTTTGAGATGGATGCCTCATTATTAGCAAGAACTCCTGTTGCGTGGATCAGCAGGGGGCTGTCAGATGCTCAGGTGGAGAGGACTATGGTGGGTCGTCTTCAAAGCCGTCTCCAACACTGGTCCAACCGCATGCTGTCGTGGCCTAGCCGCACTGTGTTGCTGGCCCATGTGCTCCGTTCGATCCCTGCCTATCAGCTGACAAGTGTGGAGTGCACGACGACGGGCTACAGGAAACTGGAAGAGGTCTGCCGGGAATTCCTTTGGGGAAGGGGCCCGGAGGGGAGGAACAAGGTACCGCTGGTGGCCTGGGAATCTCTAATGAAACCGAAGAAAGACGGAGGTATAGGGATCACGCCCTTCAAGGAAGTGAGTCAAGCACTTAAACTAAGGTACTTAGGGAAGCTGCTGGACGGAGGAAGCCAAGAATAGATTCTCATCGCCAAGAGGAGTATAAAGGAAGCGATGAGCCAAAAGAGGGACAAGAAGCGGATGACAGGGTGGACTGCTGAAGAGGGGCTGTTGTTGCAACCCGGAATTCGGACCCGTTGGATTCCGACCCTCGACAAGATGCTGAGAAGCTGGAAAGTGATATATAAGAGCCTTGTCTTCGACGGGGGCCCCGCTCAATTACCTAGCACTCTTTCCTCCCGAATGGTTGCTGACATATGGCAAAAGGCTATGGCTATAGGTGAACCTGACAAGAGGGAGGCACTAGGCTGCCTAAGAAGGGGGAAGATTCCATCGCTCATTGTCTTAAAACTTCTAGATCTGCGAAATGCGATGGGGGGCACCTCCCTACGACCTCCAATAGGTGATGATGCCGAGACTGAGGAGGGGGCTTTCGCTAGACTCACGAGGTGGGCTGGGGAGGCCTCTCTTTTTTCGGGGAGCCTCCAAGAGAGTAAGAGCTGGATGTGGGTTAACGGGGAGCAGCTATCGAATGGGTGGAAGCTGGAGTTAAAGGTCTGGAAAAGATTACTCCCCTCCAGGCCCGTTGACTACAATAAACTTAATGCGCGATGGAGGGTGACGGATTCTAACCTGGTCTGGGAGAAAAGATGGAGGCAAGTGTGGGAGTGTGAGGGCTCAGTAAGGACGAATGTGTGGATGTGGAGAATTCTGCACAGGGGGTTCTTTACCAACTCGAGGGCTCTACAGATGAATGCTAGCGATGGTTTGTGCCCAAGGGGGTGCACGGAGAGAGAGACCTTGGAACACATGTTCTGGGAGTGCCCTATCGTCAGAAATAGGTGGGAAAGGCTCAAACTCCACGACCCCTGGTGCAACCTGAACTATGTGGAAGGGAGCAGCTTACTTCAAACGATCGATAAGGCACTATGCAAAAGGAGGGCTAATCCCGCGCTGGTCCTAATCTTGGTCGAGCACACTCAAGCCTCTTGGAAGGAAAGGGCCGACAGAATTTTCCGTGGCCAGAGAACAGATCGACCGGCTTCCAGAATTCTGGCCGAAGTGGCTAAGACTCTATGGGCGGGCCTAACTGAGAACGCAAGCCTCGAAAGCAAGAAGGCCTGGGGTGCTGCTATGGCTACACTTGGAAGGGTCCAAGGGAACCTGCGGGAAGGAGCAAGGGAAGCGCTAAATCCAAACCAAACACCAATGAATCATGATGAAGCAAGCCATCAAGAACAGTAGTAGGCACAAAATGAAGGGAAGATGCGAGGAGAACGAAGCCTACCTGCTGCCTCGAGAGCAAACCAGAGAAAGAACATGGAATCGGGAAGACAGAAGATGGTCCTCCAGAAGGAGACGCAGTAATCAAAATCCGGGCCAGCAGAATGATGAGAATGACCTCTGGCCGGATGCTATGATGAGGTGGGACCAGGTTGACTCCGCTTCTTGCCCGTCTGTCTTGCTCAAGCCTGCCAAGAAGAAAAAGGAACACAGTGTCAGGTGGTGCTCCTGGAAGAGTCCCAGGGTGATGCTCTCCTCGATGGACGAGCCAACCTATCTGGTCTCCGGCAGGGAGAGTACCCCGATGGCGAATATCCTCGTGCCTATCCCTAGAAGCAGTGACCTGTGCACATCCGCACCCTCGCCTCCCTGGCCCGAGGAGTTGGACGGCTATGGCGATTGTGCCCCGCGTGAAGAAGGAGGAAATGACGAAGGCGATTACTACGACGATCTCGAGTGCGGGGGTCTGGCCGTCGAATTCGTGCGAGTGCAGGAAGGAGCGGACTGACAGAAAGGGCGATGGCGGGGGCGCTGCTTGTAAGCGGAATCCGCGGGTGGAAAAAGAGGACGAGTACGTTGGGGACTCGAGGTGCGGCCTGTTTTCGGGTGGGCTCTCGGGCCCGATCAAGTTGACTGTAACCGGGAAATTTTCCTTACCACGTAATAAAGTTGGTCCTGGCCCACCGTGGTCGGTTTAATAAAAAAAAAAAAAAAAAAAAAAAGCAAGAACTCATGTTCGTCCTCCCTCGATAACCCTGACTACTACCTCAGAGGCTTAGCACAGCAGACTAGTGAATGATGATCATTTGGACAAGTGCTTTACCGCAACTGCCGGAGCTCCGTAGTGATGTTGCCTCTCAGGTGGAGATCTAATCAATGATGTTCTCTCTCAGGTGGAGACCTTTTCCCCTATTTCACGTCCGAAACGGTGATACAGGTGCAACATGTGGAAAACTTTCCACCATTTCCAAAACTCGTAGGACGACCGGAGAGCTCAGCCTTCGTCACGTAGAGAGACTGCCTTTTCCTTGCGGTCAAGGTGAACACTGCTGTTTCAAATACTTTGATGGTCAAGGTGACCACTCTGCACGTTCATGTTATTTACGTATGACCCTGGACCGAAGTTTGTTCACAACTTGTTGTCTGAAGGACAAATTGCGCCACCACATGGATAGAGAAAGTATGTACGACCTTTCTATCAAGGACTTGTCATCTATTCTCGTTAGTTTTCACCGGTACCATACGACACGATTTGAGCGTTATACCAAGTAGCATTCTGTCACTTCGACGAGCTGAATCATGGAAAGACAAATTCGTAAGAAACTTCTCGATCTCTGCCCTTCACAACCAGAAATGTTCCAGCAGCTCCTATTACGCTTAGAAACAGCTGTTGCATCAAGAATGATATTTAGCAATCACAAACGCAGCCCATGCTATACTCAAATAGGACACTCGTGGAGCTACTGACAAATTGACAGTGAGTGGACGAGAAAAAGTCACTCCAGCTTTATCAAGCATATAGTTTGATCCATATATAAATAATTGAATGTACAATAAAATCATGCTGGGAGGCGCACACCCCTGCATAAGAATTGACTGTAAGAATACTACCACTCCGCCAAAGGCTCTGAACTCAAAGGACCAGGCTACACTAAACCTACAAAGTCAAGGTATCGTCTTGCACGAGTTCAGAAAATAAAAGTGGCCTCTCAGAAGCTAATCTTGTACTAAGGATTCCAGGTAAATATTGCTAACGATTCATGTGTGCCTCTTATCTAGGGTTTCTCAGAGACTAATTGGAAAACCTCAAATTCGGGATCTTCCTGGGTTATCACACATGATAATTTGATATCAAAATGCCCAATTGTACACGCTTGAGCGATGGTGGTGTCTATTGTGAGCGAGTACCATGTCTGCGGTAGAGTCAAAAATATACCCACATACTCAAACCCTCTTTCAGTCTACTTCTGAGTCTTGAGTCTAACCTTAATACGTGTAAGTAACAAGTCTCCAAGCGAGTAAAGCGAGTAAACAACTCTCCAAGCGAGTAAAGCGAGTCTCCAAGAATGAACTCTTTATTCAAAATTGTTCCAAACAACCGATACAACTACACTCTGCTATACCACAGCATCGTTGGCTATTACTTCGACGCCTTCGAATGATCTTCTCCAAGTGTCTTCCGTATGCCACTCAACTCCTTCACCGTAAGTTTCACTTCTGCCAAGGTTCGACATAAATCCTCGAACTCTTCTATCAAAATCTTCTTCTCACATCGAGAAGAATTTGACGGTCCTGCCTGTGAAATTGCACTAGACTCGCTGATGAAAGTGCCAGTCTGGGGTGATCGTGGAATAGAGTCTACCATCCGAAGTTGAAAAACAGTCAACTTGCTGCCATTGGCTCGAATCCATAAACGCACACAAGAAAAGCTCAAAATTCGGTCCGTCACGATCGCCACCTGACGGCTATCCCCAACATTTCTTACGCCTCGTCAAAAACAGTCAGCTGCAATGGTAGGCCGTCCAAAAATCCATCACTGACAAATATCTCGAACCTGTAAACGGTTACAGAAGGCGATGCGCGATGACACGTTATCGACTTCCGTCTACTAACCAAACAACGCCTTCCACTGGAGAAACGATAAGAACATCCTTCATACACATATCTCCAAGGAGACGCTTCTTTCGCTAAGTGATTCACTACATAACATGTAATCGGTCCAAAGGTTCCACTTCTTCTTTCACACAAGGCTACATTGAGTGATTGCAAACAATCAGTCGACATTCTACAATCGAAGATAAACTACCTTCCTGTCTCTACTGTACTGACTGCAGCCGAGCAATCACAGCAAGCACCGACTCTATCGTCGATTCTGCAATGCGGACATTCTCCAACGCACCATCCACGGCTCGCTTCGCGTCGTGTAATTCTTCCAACGTTCTTCTCAAACTCGTCTGCGTGTTCAAACACTCTTCTTTTGCAGATTCCAATTCAGTCAATAAAGCAGAGTCCGTGCCTATTAAATAGTCCTCTGGCACTGTTAGCTCCGAAATAGAAACTTGCTCCATCAAACAGCTCGCATTGTACCTTGCAGTGTAAGTGTATGGTCGCCGAACATCGAGAATCTGCCTCGCCTTTGATCATGGGTTCCACGACACCCGCACAAGCCATCCTCCTTGCTGAAATCCTTCCAGGTGTAATATCTGTTCAGATCGCGTGAACAAGCTGAACTGATAAGCCTCCAACTGCATAAAACGCTTGCCTGCAATGTTGGTTACGTTAAATTCAGGTAGTTTCTCGACTGTCGTCCCAACGCGAGATATATCGTACAACGACACCTCAAATCGCCATTCCTTCTGTGACAAGTTTGGAGCAACCCCGCAAATGTGACCTACATCGATGATTCTCTTCGACTTCGATCCGATTTCGACATCTAGGCCGCATTTGCATACATCCATGGTCACTAACCCGCTTCTGTTCGGATGTAACACAGCTACATAACATTCGATCCAATATGTCACCAACGCCCCTTGTGCGAGTTGCTGCTCAAACTGTATCAACGTATGCATCGCGTCCGCGTCCTTACACTCACACCCTGCAAAGAGCTTCACAGTCGTAGACAGTGTTCGTGTTTCCTGCGTTAACGTTGAATGGATAATTTCTCGCGGCAACCATGCGATATCAAAACATCACGCAATCACTACATTACATCACGCTCAGACCATGTCACTCACGCCAACTCAGACTACATTCACTACGTGTATTGTCCACGTGTATATTCACTGTGACATGTGATCGAGTACATACAATAGCCAGTCATGGGCCTGACCAAGGATCGGTTTTGGTGCGGGGGCCCGACCAAGCAAATTACTGGAAAAAAGACTGTTGCACGGGTTCAAAACGGCGGCCGCGGTCCGTATCCGACCTTGTTGTCCGTATCCGACAGCAATGAGTGAGAAAATGGTTTCTTTCAATCATTCAATAGTCTTCTCGGTTTTTAACAAAGATAAATTGTCGTTTTGTAAAATTTTAACCTGCAAAAAATCCGGCTGGACATTTTGCATGCTCTCTTGAATTTCAGATGATGTTTTGTGATGTGATGATTTTGTGATGATGATTTTGTGTTTTCTAGGCACACATTATGCACTTGGATTAATCAGTCCAAGAGCAGGTTGCTACTCTTTGAAATGTCATCCCAGTTGCGGTGGTAGTGGTTCAACCCTCAGTGACAATGGAAAAACTTATCAAACCATATTGTTGATCCAGAAAAAAACTTCGTTCAAATTAACTATCTGTCCACATTTTAAAATGAACATTACACTCAAAAATGATAACTAGGTGATGTCACTCCGCACGTGATGATATTCGACATCTTCATTGCTGCGACACACTAGACAACAAATATCTCTTGGAGATCATGTAAGACATGAGATCGAAGAAGGTGCACGATATCCTCATGGAGACCGCATCCATCTCGCTGTCATGGTATTTCTCGAGAAGCAGTTCACATGGTCAAAGATGCGATATTATACTTGCGCAATTGAGAACTTCATGAGTGAAACGTTTCATTCGATCATCAACAAGTTCGTGACAAAGATGATCCATTGATAAACATCACATGAGTCAAGACTAGCTTGTGCAGCTGACTGGAATGAGAACATTTGGTGTGAGGTTGTGACACGACGTCAACTACAACAAAATGATTCTTTTATACGTCAACGTCTAGCGACCAATTCGGATCTTTGTCAATCGTACTACAATGTCGAAAGATGAGTTGGAGAAACATATTCTCACCATTGATTTTATGCGGGTGATCGACATTTATGTTCTAATATTGATGAACTTTTTAATGCACAAAAAATCAATATTTATGAACTTTCATATTATTGATGTGTTAGATCTTGTTCAGACACATCAATAGATAAAACAGTGACGAAACAAGAATGACTCTTTTACGTGTCTTGTACCATCTACTTGCTCGATATAGTGAAGATAAGGAAAAATGTAGTGATTTAGTAAGACCAGTTCAATGTTTCAATGTTATTCATTTCTTGTTATATATATTTCATGTCAATATAAGAAAATACATTATCCTTTTTTGTTGAACTTGTTACGGTTTAGCTAGCACTTAAACACTTTTGTCTTATGGATTTATGAAATAAAGATTTGGACACGTAAGCTGAGAGTTTATTTGCTTTTAAGGACCCGATGCTAGCAGAGGCAAGAAGTGCTTTAAAACGAATAGGGTTTGTTGTGCTTGGGAGAACTTATCCAAGCATCGGTTAGTGCAGGTTAGGTTTCTTACCTTGAGTTAATATGCAGCCAAAGTGCACTTTCGGGCGGGGGCCGGATAACGCCAAGCGACGAGTGCGGCTGGTTTTTCCGTTGGTGGGCCGCGCGTACGGAGGGGTTAGATCTTTTTTTCAAAATGGACGATCGATGCACGCATGCATTTCAAGGAGAGGGACGCTGTACGCGGGTTCCTTCTTCTTTTGTTCTCTTTTTGTTATTAGAGAATTGTGTAAGTGTTAAATAAAAAATATAAAAAATATACATAAATTATTAAATTATTTCATAAATATTATTTATTAACCCATACCTGGAAACACAGGAAGAGCAAGAAAAAACCCATAAGCGTTGAATGGATCGTCGTGCTTCAGAAGGTACAAGTCTGGGCTACTGTACTCATGAATACACGCTTTACTGATGCGTTTAATATAATACCTAACCCTTCGTGTAAACGTAAATGCATTATCCCCTCTTCCGAACTTGGAAGAGGTGATAATGCAAGGAAGTCAGTTAATAAGGTCGGTCGAGTTGCTTTTGATCGCCGCGTACACTTCTTTTTGCCAAAGATACAGACATTAGTGTAGGGTTGAAGGCGGTGGTATTATCACGCCATGGATCCAGATTTTGACGAATATTTTGAGTGGCGAATTTGAGCATAAAGATTAATTAACTAATCTTTAACTAATCAATTAATCCCCTACGTAGTAAATGGTCATAACTACAGTAGTATCATAATCACATAAATTTGCAAGCTACGGTAGTAAACCCAAAGGATAGAACTGTTTATTAACAAGTTATTAATTATAAAGTCATAGAAAAAGCACCCTTCACACCTTTCCACCATAGCCTACTGGCAATCTCCATGGCGATGTGAATAGGGTTACATTCAGAATTGCAGACCCCATCTCATTACGATGTAAACGACTTTCAATGCTGTTTTACAATATAAATATTACATTTTCTAAATCTTTTTATTGTTAAAGTGGACCACTAGAAGCGGTCATTCAAGTTCCACTTCTGAAATTTTTAATTTCTTTGATTTCTGTAACTATTCTTTGTAATTGTGATGATCACAAGAAAGAAGATATTTAGGTATGGAGTCGAGCATCATTGTATGCTATGTTTATACGTTTATCGTATCGTGTAAAGAATTGCCTCTAACAATAAGAGTTCAGTTGGTTTCTGTATGCATGGGAGAACTAAATAATTGTGTATAAAGAGAAGTAGTAATGTTGCGGAAGTTGTATAAAAAGAAATTAATTATACTTCTGTTTATTTTATTTTCTTTTCCTAAAAGGTCTGTTCTCGCACACATTTAGAATAAATGTTATTTTTAGGATAATTTCTGTTTAAGAATATGTTACTATCTACATCACATACGAATTTCTTGCTTCTTCTCCACTTTCCTTATGTATCCACGCTGAGATGCATAGCCTTTTAGCCTCTAAATAAGTTATTGAATTAAAATGAAAGAAAGAAATGACGCGAACTTGTAAGATCTGAATACGTTGTTTATTGCACTGACTTTTCTAATTTGGAAAATAATATTTGATAGTAGAGGTGTCAAAGTTAAGGAAAAATATCCCTAGTGGAGAAATAACAAACTCGAAACTCCATTTCATGGCTATTGTCCATTCGAAAAAATATCCCTAATGGAGAAATAACAAAACTCAAAACTTCATTTTTTAACGGCTATTCATTCGTTTTGTCTTTCCATTTTTGTAACGGAGTATCTAATGCTCTGAATAATTATTTTGAATATCAAACTTAATAATAATAATAATAAATCCGTGGTGTCCAATCACAAACGCAACCCAGAATGAATTGCCCTTCAATACAGAGTTACCTGTAACGATTTTATGGCTATTTCCCGCACCTTCAAGAAATATTTCTCTCGTAACTTTGACACCTAATGACACCTAGATAAGTTAGAGGCTCCGGTTCACTATCAGGGTTGTAATCTATCATCTGATGATTCATTAGATTGAAAGAATTACATGATTTTGGATGGAGACATAATTCTCTCTCCTAACTACTGGAAGAAAAGAACGAGGATATCCGAGGACAAAACAAAAACTAGGACTCATCCATGCGCTGGAGAAGTTCGGCGGAGGCGATCACAAGCAGAAGAAGCATCGGCTGCAGCAGAGTCGGTCTACCCTCCTCTTCCCCTGGCATCCACGCCGTGGCAGGCGGAGAAGTAACAGCAGCGGAGTCGGTCTACGTGGGAATGGATAATGTGCGATGCATGACGACGACATCCCCCAAGGGTCCCCTCCCCTCCTCCTCTCTCTCTCCCCTCCTCTTCCCCTGGCATCCACGGACCACCAGTGGCTCCATGACCTTCTCCTCCATCCCCGCGACATTTCTTGCTCTCCGTCTCTTTCTCTCTCTCTCTCACTCGCTCACTCACTCACCCCGCGCTTCCCTCCCTAGCAGCAACCGCAGAAGCTACCATCTTCGTCTTTCTTCCTCTCTCGCAGTCCTTCCTTCCTTGTCCTGCTACTTCTGCACCACATAACCACCGCAGCTCCTCCTGTCGGTCCGACCGACCCTGTAGTCGTCTCACAAAATTACAAATAAATGCGCGCGTGTCGCGTCAGACGTTTAGTGAGAAGCGTGCCGGTTTAGTTTCCGTTAATCCTGATTTCGTTTCCGTTTATGGATTTCGGTTCGACGGAGAATTCACATGACCGTTGCTGCGACGGTCATGTCAAACGCTAGCACCTATCGGTCATCTCCAGCTCCTTTGGAGAATAACTTTTGACTGTTTAATCTTTGAGCTCCAGTTGCAGATACTGCTTATCCATTTTCCCGTAATGCTCATTGCAGGACTGGGTCTTTGGACTGATTTGGACTGGACGAATAGTTTTGTTGGGTAATGTTAATAGTGATATTGCTTGCTTGAGAGGCAGGGCGCACGCGCGAATTTATTTGTAATTTTGTGAGACGACTACAGGCTCGTGTCGCTCTCCCGCAGTTCTTCCTTCCTTGTCTTGCTGCTGCCACGCGTGCGCCCTGCCTCTCGCTGCTGCTACTTCTGCCAACGCAGGCACCACATAACGACTGCACAACCAGACTTCTGGCCCCGAATCGGGGCCAGAAGGATCGGGGCCCCCGATCCTCCTCCTCCTATTCCCGTCCTTCCTTGGACTTCCATTCCCTTTTTCCCACTTAATGCGCGAGCGGTTCCTGCTGCTGCATGCGTGCATGAATTGCACCAATCCAATCCTCCTCACCATCCAATCCTCCTCGCCATCCAACAAGCAGACTGGTCACCCATCCGTCTACTCAAGACTCTTCTCTTCGTCCTCCCAGGTTCCAGGAAAGACCGCTGCGCTGCTGCCACGAGCCCCGAGGCGCGAGGAGTGAAGATTTTCCCGGATCCCTGCCCTGCCTTTTTTCACTGACTTTTTTCGAGTATTGAGAGTACTATCTTTCATTTTTTGTCAGTAACTTTCCGATCTTTTTTCTAAACTTTCGAAAATTCATTTTTTAGTCGATAACTTTCCAAATCTTTTTTCTAAACTTTCGAAAATTCACATTCTCAACCGCTTCTCACTACTCTATCAGCCGTAACTCCCAGAACATTGATCATATATAAAAAGGTTAAAAGTTATTAACCTGTCCGCTTTATCGTTTTATAAGCGGCGCAGATGCATATGGAAGCGGTGATCCATTTCAGTGTCGTCCGGTGCCGAATGTCTTCTGCATTCGGTATCTGTGGTGCGGAGCTTCAGCAATCGGATTTTTCTTCTCATCGGAGGTGGAATACAAGGCTGGTGCAACTGTGCTGAAAGGAAGTGTGTTTTCTGTCTGCGGGCTCCTCTCAGCTCCTCCACCTCCAGACCTTGGTGTACGTAGTGTGGATCTACATTGTGTGTTTAGATTTCAGTATTCTCAGTGTCCTATTTTCAGCTTATCTAGGGTTGATACCTATTGCTAACATACGGTCCTTCCAGGACGTAAAAACTCTCTCCAGGCAGCTGACATCCATCCTCGTGAACGCCTCCAGTAGTGGAGTGAAAGCTGCGATCGAGGCATTCGTTTTTGGGGCTCTAAAAGTAATCGCAGGGTTAGGAGCATGGTTGTGGGAGGATATTCTGAAGGACATGATGTTTGAGATTACTTGTGGTCTCGTCACAGACGCAGGGTGGGTTATGACTCCGTTATTTGCTGCTGCCAAGTACATACTCCACCGAAAACTCATTAAGAAGATGTACGTGTCGCTGGGAGAAAAAGCAATTGTCGTCCACAAAGCCTGGGTGACTGATCATCTTTTCTTGGAAAACGGAAACTGAAACCAGGTAGTTCCGGTGAGTTCACATCGCATGGTTTCTCAGGAAATATTCCGTTTTCCAGAGACCTCCGGAGAAGTCCGTAACTGAAAAGTTACGGAGACACGTTCTTCGTAAAGTTGAAACATCAAATACCGTGCGGAGAAAAAACCGGAGGAATTCTACGGAACGACCGCGTTAACAAAACTAATCATTATACATCGTGTCGTCGACGATTCATCTCTCAGTTATTAAGTCACCATTACTTACAGAACGGGTATACATGAGAACGTTGCTAGACACGGAGCTTATGTTCATAGTCAGCCACGGGATTGGTCGACCAGATCAAAGTCTACGTCGATACGTCTGGTTTACTATGGACTACTACGGATTACTACTATACGTCTGGATTACTATCATCAGTCAATTTTCAGATCATGGAACTCCGACGCGATAACATGCTACTCCACCATGTACCAGCAAAATTAATAGTATCTCTATATGTCCTATCTTTGATCTCACCAGAAAAGTGTTCAGGTTACTCTCCCAGCGCTTTACTGACCCCGGTTTCAATCTGCACCAAATCTCATCACAAAGTACAGAACCGTCACTGTTGTGAAGTAAATGTCTGAATGAGGATTGCTTGTTCACTACCGGTAACGGCTGCATGTGCTATTGGGGAGCGACTCTCCAGTTGGAAGACCAGTTCTTCGAAGAAATGAACCAACTAGAGTATGAGACTCAGGAACTTTTACACAATGCAGATTTATTGATTCTGACTTTAGTCTCTGATTTCAATAGCCTGAAAGTACTAATCAGTCAAGAATTCACGTCATCCTGAATTCCACCAGACGGAGACTATAGTCCTGTAAATGATACTATGAGGCTTCTATTCCTTTTGTTGTTCTGTCTGAAACGATGATAACACTAGTATATAACGATGATAACACTAGTCATGAAACGATGATAACACTAGTTATATAAGTAAGTTACGGGAATATGGACCAAGGCGCATCCTGTTGCATCGTGGAGGTTGGTGTCATGTCAAGAAAATGTAGCTTCAATGGTTACTTTTCATCGCACGTATGTAACTTTTTTAAGACCGGCTGTGCACGGTGGAGGGAGTCTAGTGCACAGTGAAAAATTTCGTGACAGTTAAACTCCGGAGTAATGATTGCTCTCCGGAGCCTTCCGAGAAACGGAGAACGTCCGCCCACGTGACCGTCCGCCCATGTGAATGTCTCTGGCTGCACTCACATGGTGTACGTTCTCTGGAATCCGGACAGCTATGAAAAATAATGATGGATGTCCGTAGAACTATTATTTATTATTTTTATTATTTTTCTTTTTCTTTCTATTTATTATTTATTATTTTATTATTTTATTTCTAGAGTTACCGGATTGTGTGGGTTAATATTTTGTTATGAACTGGATGTAACAAGTACACAAACTCAAGAGAGGACAGGTCGACATGCAATTACGCGTTTGCAACTCTGTATATCGGGAGATGGACCGGTATTTTTGCCACGTTGTCACTGTCCTCAAAATTTCTCCGGTTTTTTCTACGAAGATAAAATCTTTTTTATGGAGATGAATGATCAGTCCTCCGGACACTTTCGGTTAAGGAACTCTTCGTAAGTGTCCACGATACGCAAAAGGTCCACCAATAAAAGGCCATGTGAGTGTAGCTTCTAGCTACACTCTATCTCCAGCCGTAAAAGTCACACGCGTCTCACGATAAACCTGTTTCCTTCATATGGGTGCGGTTACTGCCATAGTCCCATGCAGCTAATGGAACCTTGGGAGAACCTACCGATGAGTGGCCCCATAGAAAATGCTGCCATAGCCTTTGTGGAGCAAGTAAATAACTTCCCGTTAGCTGCCATATATCTTGCACGGTAGACAGCAGCGAAAGTTGGACGAGCTAGCTCGTCGGCGTTGTGATGCGATGCCTGACCAACCAACGAAAGAGTCTGTCGATACTCGAGACATACGTATTTCATACACTTCTGATACGGAAGACACAAAAGCATAATGTAACGTTCGACCGCAGATCTCGGAATAGATTCCTTTATCTCTAACCAATGAACTGCCGAACGTGAACCTCCCTGGAGAACTGTATACTTTATTTGTGTCTCCAGATCCAGTTCGTTAAACTATCAGTAATGAGCACCGAGGATTTGATAACTGTTGAACAGGTTTCGAATAACCAACTAGTCTTTTATAGGTCTCTGGTCAATCTTAGGTTACTAAATACAGGTGGAACTATTCTAGACCTGGGTTGCATAAAATTTGGGCAGCGCTTCCGCTACTGGTGATCAAGTCGGAACGCCAGGACCCACAAGGAGCAACCGCCAAGACTAGGAGACCTAGTAGATGCTAGGAAGTAGGAAGGCAAAGTAATTACACCGAAATAAAGTCAACACGACACCAGATGCGCCCAACTCAGTTTTGGCACACAACTCAAGCCTACTTATCAGAATGGAGAAAGTCACGGGCTCATATACATTACATGGCATTACTTGCTGACAAGGTCACGCAGCGCTCTTGGACCGGCAATCCTTCACTACTCAGCAACTCCAGAACTAAGACTTCGCCAGGAGAACCTACTTTCACTCTGAACTGTAAACCCTCCGCGGTCCTAACGATCAACTACCCCCCCGATCTCTCAACCTCCACGATCGTCATCCACGAATCTGCAACTGTCGGGCCTGTCTCTCACTCAGGGGTCACCTCTGATGGCTTTGATGGAAGCACACCATGAATCTTGAAGGGAAAAATGCTAAGTTCACTCTCATTCATACACCCACCAACTTATCAACTAAAATCTCCATAATCTCATCCACTAAAATCCTCCATTCTAACGACGTCTCTCAAGTTCTCACATGCTAAAAATATCCCACACTCTCTATATTACTCAAGTTGTCATTACGACGATGTGAAAACAAGGATGAGGAGCTCTTCTCTACTCCTCTATTTATACATTCTAGGTTTTTACTTTGGTACCCCCGGTAACTCAGCCGTAACTACTTTTACCGGGTTTTACTAAGATATTACTTAAGGTAAAAGCATTAATCACATGGGCTTTTTACCTTTTCACATGGGCTTATTCCTTCAAAGTCAACAACTTCTAGAAGGATTCTGGAATATTCTCAAGGAATCTCGAATTTCCACCCCCCCTCTACACTAGGACCCACTAAAAAGGAAACATGTGGAATCTCTTCTTGTTTTTAATGCCCACAAAGTCCACAACTTTAATCCAACCACTAATATCAAGTCAAAAAGGAGATAAGGGATACTTTCCACCTCCTTTCTACCTTTTAGACAAGATGACAAGATAGTAGTGCTCACTCTTTAGCAAATATCTGAATTCTGCCAAAAGTACAGCTAAGTTTAACCATAACTAACTTTTAGCTAGTCATGACTAACTTGATACATCCTTAAAGTACTTTGACAGCCAATAAACATTCTCAACACTTAGTTATAACTAAACACCTTACTAATAGACAAACTTCCTATGTGTAACATAGGTCGTTACATTTTACCCCCGGACTAAATTTTCGCTCCGTCCTCGGAGTGAAGAGAGAACTTCCGTTGATGAAACAACTTCAACTTGTCATGGTTGACCCGATCGAATCTCCTTCCTCCCAGCTCCTGAAGGTCATATGTGAAGTTGCTCCACACCTTATCTACAACAAAAGGACCAAAATATCTTGGAAGAAACTTCTTCCTAGCCCTCTTGAATCGGATAGCATCATACAACATAACCCAATCTCCGACTTGAAAAGGTTTTACTTCCCTCTTGCCCAACCGTTTGTCGTAACTCTTCTTTTGATACGCCTGAGCTCGTTCCATCCGGATCATTGCTACCGCTCGGGTCTCTTCCAACTCCATGAGTTGCTCTCTTCTTGATCTGACCACGTCTTCTCCTCTCGACCTCTTCAACTTTCGTTGAATAGTTTGAAAAGTATCCAATTCAAATTGGATCGGCAACTTGGACTCCACTCCATAAACCAGTCGAAATGGGGAGTACCCAGTAGAAGTCTTTGTTGTCGTTCGGTACTCCCATAAGATGGCATGTAGTCTCTTATCCCAAGTATGTTTCGCAGTTTCAACACCAGCATCTTTGGCGAGCATCATACAAAGTGTAAGATTGGTCTTCTCCGCAAGACCATTAGCATTTGGTTTGTATGAGGTCGTTACTCGTGGCTTGATAGAAAAGTGTTGTAGCATAGCAGTAGTCATGCTCCCTACAAACTCTCCTCCTCTATCTGAGACCAACTCTAACGGACATCCAAATCTCGTGATGATCCTCTCCCATAGGAATCTACCGACTTCTGTTTCATTGGTCTCTCTCAAAGGTCTAGCCTCTACCCACTTGGTACAATAGTCAGTGGCGACTACAATGTATCTATTGCCTCGAGGTGTCTTATTAAGAGGACCTACAAAGTCAATACCCCATTTCTCAAACGGCCCTAATACTGGAATTGATCTTAACGGAGGTGTTCTAGTAGACTTTAGAGCAAATGCTTGACATACGTCACAAGTTTTGCAATAGTCTAAACACTCTTTGAAAATCCCTCTCCAGTGATAACCCGCATCCAAAATCTTGAAGGTTGTTATCTTACCAGCAAAGTGACCTCCGCAAACAGTTCCGTCGTGAAACTCGTGCATTAGCTTGAATGCCTCCTTCTGACCAACTGCTCTCCTTAGTAACCCATCTGTTCCTTGATGAAATAGAATTCCCTCCACCATGGTGTAAGGTTTGCATCTCTTGATTAACGCGTTACGTTCTCGGGTATGCATACCTTCTGGAAAAGAGCCATCTGCAAGGAAACTCCAGATTTCCTTGTACTCGTCCGGTATCTCCTCGATGCTTGTGATGGTCATCAGATGCTCGTCTGGAAATGAATCATCAAACGGTTCTTCTCCCTCATCATCATAAGCCCTTGACAAAAGATCAGCATTTGCATGCTTCTTCCCTGGTCTATCTTCGATCACATAATCATATTCTGTTAGAAGGATCTTCCAACGAGCAATACGACCTTCGGCATTAGGCTTATTAAAGATATACTTTAAAGCCTTGTGATCTGTGACTATGGAAAATTTCCCTCCTAGCAAGTAATGTCGGAATTTCTTCAATCCAAAGATCACCGCTAATCCTTCTCGTTCAGTCACGGAGTAATTCTTCTCCGCTGGAACCATCTGCCTACTAGCATAAGCTATAGGATGATCATGCCCATCTCCATCTAGCTGACTTAATGTACATCCGATTGCTACATTGGAGGCATCCGTATACAGAATAAATGCTTTACTCCACTCAGGTTTAGCAAGTATAGGAGCTGTCACCAATGCCTTTTTCAGCTCCTCAAATGCTTCCTTTGCCTTCTGATCATGCACTATCAAGTCAAAATCAACTCCCTTCTTCATGTACATAGTCAAAGCTATTGCTTTGTTTGAGAAGGAAAAGACAAACCTACGATAATATCCAACCATGCCAAGAAACTGCCTCAACTTTGTCAAGTTGATCGGAAATGGAAGATCCACAATCTTCTTCACCTTCTCAGGATCTACCGCAATCCCATTCTTGGAAATGATGTGCCCTAACAGCAGACCTTCTTCGCAGCCAAAGATGCACTTCTCTGGATTCAGAGAAGCGTTAGCTTGCTCCAACCGCTGCAGAACTTTGATCACATGATCAAAGTGGTCCTCCTTTCTTCCGTACACACAGAAATCATCAATGAAATCACGAACAAACTTTCCTATGAATGGTTCGAACACCTTGTTCATGAACCTCTGAAACGTGGCCGGAGCATTACACAGTCCGAATGGCATCACTCGAAATGCAAATGTTCCCCAAGGAGTAGTGAAAGTAGTCAACTGCTGGTACTCCTGTGCTATCTTGATCTGGTTGTATCCACTATAACCATCACCAAAGCTGTACCACTCATGACCGGCAACTTCCTCCAAAATCTCATCTATAAATGGTAGAGGATAATAGTCCTTCTTGGTAACTGCATTCAGCTTCTTATAGTCTATGCACACTCGCAGCTTACCATTCTTCTTCTTGACAATCACAATGGGTGAAACCCATTCTGAGTTCTCCACCTCATAGATGAAACTCGCCTCCTTCAACTTGTCTATCTCCTCCTTGACCATCATTGCCGTTGTGGGATTGACCCTTCTCTGCTTCTGTCGAACTGGTCTTGCGTGCTCCTCCAATTCGATTCGATGAGTCTCGAGAGTCACCTCCTTCAAATCCTTGTAGCTGAAAGCAAACACATGGATATATTTTCGAAATATATCTAGGAATCTACTTTTCTCCTCTTGAGTGACATTGATACCAAACTTCAAGGTAGAGAGTCTTCTCACAATCTCTGCCTCACTCAACTCTTCTTTGTCAGGATCTTTCTCCACTGCTGGTCGAGGCAACAAGTCAATAGCACTAAGCTGATGTAATGATTCATCTCGACCACATCCTTCGTCCTCAGACGAGGATTCTTGATCGTAAGAATCTCCGGTATCTACTTCTGAGACACTCTGATCGTCCTCCGTATCAGATTCCCAGTAGTCACTAGTGGGTCTATCAGAGTCAGAAGTCACAACTCCAACACCCGAGAGAGGAACTATCACTCTATGATCTCTAGGCCCAATCCGTAAATATCCCTTGTGCCACCTATCAGTGGTGCGCACAGCTCTCAACCAAGGCCTACCTAGGAGCAAATCATAACTAGAGTCCTTTAACACTTGAAAGGACATCAATGTTTGAACTTCCATCACAGACACGACCACCTTCTCTAACACACCAAGAGGTCTTACCCGTTGCTTGTTAGCCATCCCCACAACAATGCTAGCCGGGCGAGTTGGTTCCATCCCCAACTTCTTCATCAACCTCTCCGATATGGCGTTTACAGCCGACCCTCCATCCACCAATACGTCAGAGACGTAGTGACCATTCAACCGGACTTCAATCTTTGAAGCCCTAGTGCATACCTCTGAAGCATGCACATCCACCACACCAACTCCCACTGACTTTGATGTCTTGCTCTTGGGTTTCTTCTTCTTGCTTCTCTTCGAACTCAGTCCTCCTCTGAGTTCCCTTCGTAAGCTGGGATTAAGTGCAATCAGTTGTCCAACAGTGATGTTGGCTTTCTGAGCACCCACATCTTCAACCACATCATATCCCGCTTGGGAAGATGAAATGGTGAAATCCGCCATCCCCAGCTTCCTTCTTGGCTCCCTTGGTGTACTCGAAACATTACTCGAACGAGTACTTCTACTTGCTGACTCCTCCATGAAAACCGGTTCATCAGAAAATCGAGTTCTTTTCCTTTCTTGAGCTAAAAGCTCCACCGGTGCATGAGAAGAGTTTGAACTCTCTCCTTTCTCGTAGATGGGATCTCGCACGACATCGATAGTAGCCACCCCCTTGTCTCGTCCTTGTGATGGATTTCCTCCACCCACATTCATTCTAACCGCTTCGGCACCTCTTGCTCCGTTGTTAGGACAATTTCGCTGGAAATGAGAACCTCCACACGTCCAACAAGTGATTCCTCCAAAGTTACCTTGGTTGCCTCCAAAGTTACCTTGATTTCCTCGGTTGGGATTGTTGTCGTAACCTCTTTGACCTCCTCCTCCACCTTTGTTCCTCCATTCTCGTAACTGTACCACGTTTATCTTGAGATCCGCAAGAGTATCGGTGATGCTCTTCAGCTCGGCATGAAAATCAGAGGTGGCAGTAGACATCGTTGTTGGGACAACCGGTCTTGACACCACCGTTGGAGTAGGAGCTGACGTTGAAGCAATCACCAATTGTGATGGTGCAGGTGCGATCGTTGTGACTACACCAGGAATCGGAGTTGACACCAGAGCAGCATGATGAGGTTGGATGATATCTCCTTCATCCAAACTCTCTTCCATATTTGTCGCTATCTTGATGGCCTCCGCTTTGGTTGCTGGCTTCTCGTACCTCACTTGGGTTCGAATTGAAGGTCTCAACCCTCCCACCAAGTTCTTGGTCAACACTGCTCCAATCCCCGCCATCGTTAACTCCACATTGTCTCCACTCTTCCGTAAGACCGTCCGAAACCGTTGCTCCAACTTATCCACCCTTTCGGCATACTGCCGAACTTTCTCGTCGTCCCGTTGCCTCAAATGAGTAAGCTCCACCATGAGCTTCTCATAACTCTCTTCTGGGAGAAATTCTTCGATGAGTGCATTACTCAACGTCTCCCATGTGTCTTCAACTGCACCAGGTGTCTGGCTCTTCACTCGGTCTTCATACCACGTAAGAGCAAAATCTTCTAAAAACTCTGGCAGTAACAACACCCATTCTTCCTTCCTTCTCACGTTGTTTCCGATGCAACCTCTTTTGAAGTCTCGAACAAATGGTTCTACATCTTCATTGTCCTTCCCATGAAACACGGATAGCTTTCCCATCTTGTAACTACTCTTTCTACTCTTCTAATCGTCGTGCAATAACTACTCGCTAAAAGAGTACGAACATCACCAATTCCATTCGCGAATAATCTACCATAGGTAAAATGAAAGGAAATGGTTGTAACAACACCTCTTGTGCCATCTCTTCTCCCAAGGTAATCATGAGTCTGAGTCGCATCACCGCCTTCTCCACCATCCGAATGACGATCTCCATCACAACTCAGCCGAGTCCTCCTTTGAAGTCGACAACTTCTCCGTCTCAGCTCTTTGAGTCTCGTCCAACTTCTCGACTACGGACGTAAGTAGGGCGGCCACATCGACGCACTTGTGTCCTCTTGATAGATCACCCACTCCACAACTTGGACAAGGATCTTCGCCTAGAAGATGAATTGGCGCTGGTGACGATGGACCCACTCGAAGACTCAAATCAGTAAACTCCCGCTTCCCTTTAGCTCTCTCGGTTCTGATTCTAGTTGGACAATTCACTACTTTGTGTCCCAACCCTCTACAGAAATAACACCACAAGTCGGTTTCTACTCTTCTCCTCGGAGATTCTACTTGAGGTTTAGTACTAGGGTTTTCAAACTCGACGATAATCTCTCTCGAACTTTCTCCGACACTTACTATGACATCTAAACCTTGAGGAAGGTTTCTAAGTCTAACTTTCCAATCTTTTGAATTTCCACTCATGTTGCACCTTCTCAACCATTAAGTGGACAAAATATCATAGAGGAAAATAATTCTACATCACTTTCTTAACTCTTCCGAGCTTTATATTGGAAATCGTGTATTATACATGATATACACGAAATAAAATCCAGTCTAAAATTAACTATCGAAGATATGATCCTCCTCACCCTCATTTGTACTCATCACTACAGACATCTTGAACTCACTCTTGTAAGGATCCAACTCTATTTCACCAGGAGCATTCGTGGCCTCCATAGTGAATGATGCTTTAAACTCGACTTTCTTCAAATCTGTGCCAATGGTCGCGGAAGCTTCTTCGTATAGGGTAAAGAGGGCACCCCAAGTGCTATAGATGCGTGTTCGTAACTCATCTATACTTAACTTGGGCTTCTCCGTCTCTGTTCGAACTCCTAAACGTCTCTTCTTCCACCTCGTCATTCGAACTGGATTCTCCATGACGTATCTTCAAGACCTCCTTGTATGCCGAAACGTATATCTCTTAGTTGGTAAGAGATCTCTCCAAGATTTTTGTGGTCTCCAGTAGCTCAACCTCCAAGCTACTAAATCATGAAGTTTCAACAGAAACTTCCCTAATCAGAAGAGATGGTGATGACTGTACAAATTTTCAGAGAACTGAAATTTGTATATTTTCACTTCCCTCATGGTTGTCAACCCCCTCCACTTTGAAAAATTCTTTCTCCCTCTTCAGACCTCATCTTCTCATGATTTCTTTTGTCCTGGATAGCTTATCAGCCACTTTAAAACACTGGAAAGTTTCTCAGGAAAATAAAATTCACAGAAAATCTGACACTGACTGTAAACTTTTTCCAGAGAACAGAATTCCTCAACTCTCACGAATAGACCCCCTCAACTTTGAAAAATCATTGCTCCCTCTCTAGACCACCTTTTCCTATGATTTCTTTTGTCTTAGATAGGTTATCAGCCAATCTAAAACACTGGAAAGTTTCACAGGAAAATAAAATTCACAGAAAAGTTGACAGCGACTGTACAAATTTTCCAGAGAGCAGAATTTCTAAACTCACAAATTTCTCTCCTCTAATAACTTTTCCCTCCTCCTTTCTCTACAACTCTTGTTGCACCTTCTTTCAACTCTCCTCAAACCCTTTCTAAGTGAACAAGATGTAAAGAATGACTTCGAACGCGTCATATATCACTACGGGATACACGAAAGGTTCTAACGTTGCTAACATCGCGTTAGCTCTCTCTCCTCCCAACGTTCTCTCCATGTGCTCTCTCATAATCTCCTTTTGTCGAATATAGAACTGAACTCTAAACATCGTTCAACGATCCCTTCAAGTGAGGTCCCGGCAACGGAACCAAAAATGTAAACCCTCCGCGGTCCTAACGATCAACTACCCCCCCGATCTCTCAACCTCCACGATCGTCATCCACGAATCTGCAACTGTCGGGCCTGTCTCTCACTCAGGGGTCACCTCTGATGGCTTTGATGGAAGCACACCATGAATCTTGAAGGGAAAAATGCTAAGTTCACTCTCATTCATACACCCACCAACTTATCAACTAAAATCTCCATAATCTCATCCACTAAAATCCTCCATTCTAACGACGTCTCTCAAGTTCTCACATGCTAAAAATATCCCACACTCTCTATATTACTCAAGTTGTCATTACGACGATGTGAAAACAAGGATGAGGAGCTCTTCTCTACTCCTCTATTTATACATTCTAGGTTTTTACTTTGGTACCCCCGGTAACTCAGCCGTAACTACTTTTACCGGGTTTTACTAAGATATTACTTAAGGTAAAAGCATTAATCACATGGGCTTTTTACCTTTTCACATGGGCTTATTCCTTCAAAGTCAACAACTTCTAGAAGGATTCTGGAATATTCTCAAGGAATCTCGAATTTCCACCCCCCCTCTACACTAGGACCCACTAAAAAGGAAACATGTGGAATCTCTTCTTGTTTTTAATGCCCACAAAGTCCACAACTTTAATCCAACCACTAATATCAAGTCAAAAAGGAGATAAGGGATACTTTCCACCTCCTTTCTACCTTTTAGACAAGATGACAAGATAGTAGTGCTCACTCTTTAGCAAATATCTGAATTCTGCCAAAAGTACAGCTAAGTTTAACCATAACTAACTTTTAGCTAGTCATGACTAACTTGATACATCCTTAAAGTACTTTGACAGCCAATAAACATTCTCAACACTTAGTTATAACTAAACACCTTACTAATAGACAAACTTCCTATGTGTAACATAGGTCGTTACAGAACGCCCTGATTTCTGTTACTCAACAGATCAGACCCCAAGTCAGCGATCTAATCAACACCCCAAGTCTGCTCTCAAGGTCCCTCTTCAAATCTGCTCTCCAAGGAGCTTGATGTGCATCAGTTCTAGCTCCTGATTTCTGACCTCAAAGGCAATGTACACTACACTGAAAAATACAGTCTCCTCCTTCACCACCAAGAGTGCTCTCTCCAAAACTGAAAAACTGAGAATGGCCTCCTTTAGGGCTCGCGACACTCTTTTATCTAGTCTCTTGAGCCTGCTTTATGACCATGCAGCTGCCACTTTTGGATTAATCACTGCCCGAATGCCATCTGGTTTGGGGAAAAAGCAAAAAGTGTTACAATCGCCCCAACCAGCAAAACGCAGTTCTTCCACTGAACTGCGGTATCTACAATACCACATTAGAAACAACACTTCCTCAAATCCAGAGGAACAGTACCCCATCCAGGGTAAGATTAAGCCCTTTCTCAAGGCTATGCTCCATTACCGAGCATCCGTTGAAGCTTTCGGGTGAGACAAAACCCTAGCTTCCAGGTGGTGAACTCGTCAGTTTCTTTTTATCCACCTCCTTGCTATGATACACCATAGTAGCGTCAGCCTAAACCTGATTGACATCCGACAGTCATAAGAAGTCAGCAGACCACAACTCCACCTTTAGACGAGCAGATTGGCCAGATCTACTCGGTTCCAGTGTCCTTGAAGGGCCCTTTGGCATGACTCTTCTGACTCGATTCAATCCACCGCTTAGCTGGAAGAGACCACTGCGGACTGTCGTCTCACAAAATATCTACGCAGTGGTTCTTGAAACTTGTACAATGCTAGATCATCTAGGTACTCCCAAGCTTCACTTACCAATCCCGGAACTCTACCTGTCCAACGACATAGGTATTGAGTAACGAGTTCTCCAGCTCCATCTGGATTCGGTGATGCTCGATGATCTACTATCTCAATCAACTCAAGATCATCAGCTCTTGGTAATGCTTCTAACACTGGATGCCATTTCTGATATCTTCCTGGCAACGACTCTAGTTCCTCACGAAACATCTTTAAGTTAGAAACATGAATGATGGGGTGATAGTGCTTCATACTAGCTGGAAAACGTAACTTATAAGTCACAGGACCTAACTTCTTCTCGATCAAGAACGGTCCTGCCCACTTTGGAAGAAGCTTCTTGGCTAAGTCCACCCCTGCTGGTATTCTAAAGTTCTTGGTTCTCAACCAAACTCTCTGCCCTTCTTCGAACTGTACGTCTTGCCTACCACGGTTTGCATACTTAGCATACCGTTGTTGTGCCTTCTCCATGTGTTTCTTGGCTTCTTGAAACACAGTACCCTGAACACGTATGAAAGTCTCTAGATCTGGAGGATCCTGATTCGACCTTCCTGTATTTTCATGCCCCTTGGTAGCCAGAGCTATAGGAGTCCAAGGTGCATGAGAGCCCCGATAAACAACTTCAAATGGTTTAAATCCTGTACTCGAGTGCTTGGTGTTGTTATATGTAAACTCCACCAAGTCCAAGTGCTCGCTCCAATCACTCTGATCTCGCATGATATAGTTTCTCAACCCTTGTTCTACTATCTGGATCGTCTTTTCCGTCTGACCATCAGTTTCAGGATGATAAGAGGAACTGAACTTGAGGGTAGTTCCGAGCCTCGAAACAAACCCTTCCAAAAATCAGCTACAAACCTCCTATCCAGATCTGAAACAATGTCTTTAGGCATCCCATGATACTTAAAAACATATCGTATAAACAGTTCAGCGGCACCTCTTGACGTCACTGCTTCCCTACTAGGAATGAGGTGAGCTTGCTTACTGAAACGATCTATAACAACTAACAGAGCATCAAAACCTCCTGATTCGGGTAAACCTGTGCATAAGTCCATACTTATGCTCTCCCAAGGCCCATCAGGTATTGGCAATGGCCTCAGCAACCCTGCAGGTCTCCTCCGCTCAATTCGTTGTTGCTGACATGTCAAGCAAGTCTGCACGTACTTGATTACATCCTCCAACATGGACGGCCAATAGAACTGCTCTTTAACTCGTTGCAATGTTCTATTTTGTCCTCCATGTCCAGCCAGTTCACAATCATGACATTCTTGCATGAAGAGTGTCCTTAGAGATCCAGCTGGAACGTAGACCTTGGTTTGCTTGTAAAACCAAAGGCCATTGCGAAATGAGAGATGACGTACCAATGGATTTCTCCCTTGTTGGCTGGTCCAACGTTGAGCCTGAGGATCATCTGGCAATGCTTGTCTGATTCGATCCAAAAGCTCTTCACTTGTGTCTTGGGTTGTTAACGTCTGGACACGTCTGCTTAACACATCCGCTGGAATATTTTCCTTCCCCTTTTGATACCGCCATTCGATATCAAAACGTGCAAGCTCCACTTGCCACCTCTGTTGTTTACGTGACAAACGAGGTTTACTCTGAAAGTATGTATTACCCTCACAGTCCGTTACAACAGTAACTTTGCTTGGTAACAAATAATGCTCCCAACGCTTCAAACAATGGATAACTGCGAACATCTCCTGTTCATGAGCAGGTCATTTTGCCTCAGTCTCTGAGAACTTGTGACTTTCGTAAGCCACCGGATGCTTTCGTTGCATCAACACTCCTCCAATGGCCCATTGAGAAGCATCTGTGTGAACCTCGAAAGGTTCTCCCATCTTTGGAAGAGCTAGCACGGGCATCTCTGTCAGTGCTTGTTTCAATCTTTGAAACGCTCGTTCAGCTGCTGGATTCCAAACAACTTTGGAAGCCTTGCGCAATAAGCCAAACAAAGGTGCGGCTTTATGCGCATACTGATAAACAAAGCGCCGAAAATATGTGGCTAATCCAAGAAAAGATCTGAGCTCATGAACACTCTCAGGTCTCTTCCATTCAACAATGGCTCGAATCTTAGCCCTGTTAGGATGAATGCCTTGCGCATCGATCAAACATCCTAGAAACACTACACTCTCTTGTCCAAAAGAGCACTTGAGATAGAGTTGATGTTCTTCTAGGCGCTTAAACACCATTTCAACATCTACTAGATGCTGATCCCAAGTGGATGAGAAGATGATGATATCGTCTAGGTACACGATAACACTCTCGTCCAAGAGATCTCTGAAGATCTCGTTCATTAGCCTGCAGAAAGTACCAGGTGCATTGGACAATCCAAACGGCAACACTGTATACTCAAACAAGCCATACCTCGTCCTTACAGCTGTCTTTTCTTCATCACCTTCTTTGATCCGGATTTGATGATATCCAGAACGCAGATCCAGCTTGGTGAAATACCTTCCTGTGGCCAATCGATCGGTGGTTTCATCCATGAGAGGAAGAGGGTACTTGTTCTTGACAGTAACCTTATTGAGTGCACGATAGTCCGCACACATGCGAATACCACCATCCTTCTTGGCCACGAACAACACCGGGGCAGCATAAGGTGATATACTAGGTCGTAAGATACCCTGAGCTACCAACTCTTTCAACTGAGTCTTCAGCTCTGTCAGATCATCAAACGACATCCGTCTTGATGACACTACAGTAGGGGTAGCCCCAGGAACCAGATCAATAGCATGATCCAAGGCTCTCCTCGGCGGAAGTCCTGTTGGTAACTGGTCTGGCATTAGGTGAGAATACCTCTCAATCAATGCCTGCATATCAGGATGTATGGGAAGAGCAGCAACACGTTCTTCCTCATCCGTCTCCACCTTGGATTTAGACATCACTGCAACCCAAGCTTCGTCTACCAACTTGATCTGCTTTCCAAACAGTCTAGCTGTGCAGATCTGAAATGCCACCTTGGCTCGTTGGAACCTACGAGCAGCATGGTTTGGCTCCTTGGGTCTCTCTTTGATGATCAAAGGATGTGGTTGACCCAAGCCCCATTGATCCATGACAATGACATTCCCTTCTTGAACATCTAGCTTTGCCTTGGTCTCTTGTAACCAGGACCAGGACAAGATACCTTCCATCGTGTCACTTAAGCTCATAACTAAAAACTCGTGCTTCCTAGTTACCCCTCCAACAGTAACAGGAACACTCATGAGTTTTTCTGTAACGGTTGTGCTACCTTGCACAAACCTTACCAACAACGGGCTCATGATCTTGGTTCTAGTCACCCCTAAGGTCCTGACTAGTTTTTCATCCAAGACATTCACATCTGCTCCAGTATCAATAAGCAAACAACACCGGTGGTTTCCTATTTTCACTTCAATCCACGGCAGAAAATCCCCATGCTCTACCAAATGCTCACCAGCACATACCTCTGCTTCAGTAGTCGCCTCAACTGGTTCTTCAATACTGATTGTCTCTTCAGCTGTCAACCCACGCACGTTGCTCGTTGTTGAATGTTGAGGACAATCACGAGCGATATGACCGTCCCGTCCGCATCGAAAGCAGATGATCGTCCTTGAAGGTGTAGCACTGCTAGCTCCACTGCTCCTAGCACCTGAAGTCGAAACTTGGTTGGATCCTGCATTGGATGCATAAGATCCAGTAGGTCGTGTCTGAGTAGGACCACGAGAAACTTCTTGCTGTTGAGATCCACGAGGAAACCTCCTTCCCGCTGCACCAAATCTTCCACCACCACGTCCTCTACCACCTCTACTCTGAGAGGACGCTATCTGTCCTTGAGGATTGCGCCAAAATCCTCTACTAAGCTCGCCACCACTTGTTCCACGTTGAAACTTGGAGGGCTGCACGGTGTAGTTACGTTCCCTAGTGTTCTCTGCTGCTTCCAGAAATGCAAACAAGTCTTGCATGTCCTCAGACTTGTGAAACATAACCCAGCTATCAAACACACTAGCATAGAAACCCTGCAGACCTTTCTTCAAGTGAAACAGCAAGTCGGTGCGATCCACCATGTGCAAACGAGTAACCAACTCAGAAAATCGCTGGAGGTACTGTCTAATACTCCCTGTCTGTCTCAGATGAATGAGCTCCAGCCGAAACTGTGTAGCTTCATCCACTGGTACCAGATGTCTTCTGAGTTCATCCTTCAGCTCCGGCCAAGTGGACATAGGAGTTGTACCGTTCAAACTCCTCATCCGCTGTTGACCTCCATACCATTCCTTCGCCTCTCCTTCCAGTCTACTAACAGCATAGGTGAACCA
This sequence comes from Asterella californica, assembly GCA_036924285.1. Taxonomy (NCBI): domain Eukaryota; kingdom Viridiplantae; phylum Streptophyta; class Marchantiopsida; order Marchantiales; family Aytoniaceae; genus Asterella; species Asterella californica. The sequence continues at coordinate 6,534,121 of JAYKYS010000013.1, forward strand.
ACTGCGCTCATCAAAGTTCTCCAAGTAATTCTCCATCTCAGTAACCCATAACTCAAACTTGAAAAGCTTTTCTCACCGTTGAAGGCTGATGGCGTTGCTGGTTCAGCCCACTTCACTTTCCGCTTGTGTCCTTCTTTGGCTGAGCTGCCTTCCGCAACATTCTCTTGCGCCTTCTGTGACCCATCTTCATTCTTATCGGCTTGAGTAGCATCAACTGCTCCTTCACCCAGCAGTGCTAAATCCTTGACTTGCTCAGCTTGTAGTACAGGGACCTCTGCTTCTTTCTCCTGTGTTGCTTTTGCTTGAGCTAAATCCGCCTTAAGCACCTTATTCTCAGCTTCCACTTGCTCAAGTCGGCCTTCCAACTTCTTCAGAAACGCCTGCATCTCGTCCATCCCAGTCGGCACGGCTTCCATTGTCGATGGTGTTCAACAAAGATTCAACCTGAACCTGCTCTGATACCAACTGTAACGTTCGACCGCAGATCTCGGAATAGATTCCTTTATCTCTAACCAATGAACTGCCGAACGTGAACCTCCCTGGAGAACTGTATACTTTATTTGTGTCTCCAGATCCAGTTCGTTAAACTATCAGCTAATGAGCACCGAGGATTTGATAACTGTTGAACAGGTTTCGAATAACCAACTAGTCTTTTATAGGTCTCTGGTCAATCTTAGGTTACTAAATACAGGTGGAACTATTCTAGACCTGGGTTGCATAAAATTTGGGCAGCGCTTCCGCTACTGGTGATCAAGTCGGAACGCCAGGACCCACAAGGAGCAACCGCCAAGACTAGGAGACCTAGTAGATGCTAGGAAGTAGGAAGGCAAAGTAATTACACCGAAATAAAGTCAACACGACACCAGATGCGCCCAACTCAGTTTTGGCACACAACTCAAGCCTACTTATCAGAATGGAGAAAGTCACGGGCTCATATACATTACATGGCATTACTTGCTGACAAGGTCACGCAGCGCTCTTGGACCGGCAATCCTTCACTACTCAGCAACTCCAGAACTAAGACTTCGCCAGGAGAACCTACTTTCACTCTGAACGCCCTGATTTCTGTTACTCAACAGATCAGACCCCAAGTCAGCGATCTAATCAACACCCCAAGTCTGCTCTCAAGGTCCCTCTTCAAATCTGCTCTCCAAGGAGCTTGATGTGCATCAGTTCTAGCTCCTGATTTCTGACCTCAAAGGCAATGTACACTACACTGAAAAATACAGTCTCCTCCTTCACCACCAAGAGTGCTCTCTCCAAAACTGAAAAACTGAGAATGGCCTCCTTTAGGGCTCGCGACACTCTTTTATCTAGTCTCTTGAGCCTGCTTTATGACCATGCAGCTGCCACTTTTGGATTAATCACTGCCCGAATGCCATCTGGTTTGGGGAAAAAGCAAAAAGTGTTACAATAACTAGCAGGAGCGTCTTTACAACGTGTGTGATGATAATAAACGTAAACGCGTAGTACAAGCGTTGTTCGTCTGCCGCTACTTGATGACCAACGAAAGACTGCTACCGGAAAGTGGCTACAATATTCATCGTGCTGTCCCATCCTTGGACACACACATACCTCGGTAAGTGATGTTTTCTCGAGTATCTGTGTTGTCATGATCAACCCGGTTATATTCCCTATTTGTTTTTGGTATTCTTCTTTTTAGTAAAGTAGTTTAGAGATTAGGTTCAAGAATTGTATTTAATCAATTCAAAAATACGTTTGTCAAAAGAATTCTAAAAGTTTGACAAACGTCAGAAAACCTTAAGCAGAAGTATCGTGACATAAATGAGGTTTTGAGCTCACAAAGTTCTCTGACGAAGTAGACCTGAGTATAGAGAAGAAAACCGGATCAACTTAGAGACCCGGTACGTGTATACCCTTTTCAATTTTGTGTCGGTCATAACATTTTACCTAGATAATTAAATAGGTAATTATGTTCTTATTTGTTATCGAAACCCTTACTCGATTAGAACATAAGGCCGACTGTAGACCTGGAATGGTGGTTTTCTACAAAACTCTAGAAAAATTTCAACTATGTATCAACACAAAAAATCAATTCAACATTTTATAAAAATGTTCAATTCAAATTATCTCTTATTTCTCTTTCTAGACAAATATATTTGACCGCATCCTTAATACGTTTTTCGAACTTTACTCTATTCCAATTAACTTTCCATTACTTTATCACACTCTTGGTTGGCTATAGTTAACTTTATAGTAGATTCAGTAAGTCAAAATGCCATATCTATTTTATCTACTTTTCTTAATTTTGCGTTACTTAATCAAGAGTATAAATTTTATAAAAAAAAATACCTCATCATGAGAATGGAAAAAATACATGTTAACCATAAACCATGTATCAACACAAAAATCAATTTCAAATACTTTTATAAAAGTTTTCAATTCAAATTATCTCTTATTTCTCTTAGTGCATTGTCTCCACATGAAGGTGAACCTGCTGTTTGCCAATCAAAGGTGTCGTCAACAAATAACATAATGAAAGGTAAATCAGAGGTGTAATCAAGTAACATAATGATCAACAAGTAACCTAATGAAGGGTCAATTATAATGAGGTGTGATCAAGTAAATCTCCGTGGTTTTCTGCCTACTTAACCTAGACGCGAAATCTCTGGACTTCGGCCTTTACGATTTATCGTATCCAAGTTTGGATCTATCTCTGGACTTCGGCCTTACTATTTATCTATGGAAGTTTGGATTATGGCAGCTCCATCCACCCTTAGCCTGGGCCGCTTGGGGTCTCAGGCTGTGAGTAGGCAGCTGCGCACGGCTAAACCCAGAAGAAAGCCCCACAGCGGAGAGGCAAATGAAACAATAAGAAATTCTAAATTGCTGCAGTCGATTCACACATGACGTAAGTGAAGGTCTCAAAAGAGAATACTTCATCCTGGGCGGGGTCCGGTTGATTTATGGCATAATTCTAGACACATTATATACAAGTATACACTACGGCGAGTTTCCGAATTCATAAAGTTGGTCTTTTCTTCTCCCTTTCCCTTATTTTCTGGTGAATCTGCACCCCTACCTCCTTCCCCGTTTTCCTCCGGCCCTTCAAACATTTACTGCTGCTTGCTCTCATTCAAGGATCTCCATAAGAGACCTGGCGATGAGCTCTTCGCTGAGACGACAAATCCAGCTGGAATGTCTGGACACGCTTCTTCCTCACCAAAAGAACTGTCTCTTGAAGTAAGCAGGATAAAATAAACGAAACAGCTGTACACATGAAGAACAATGTAATCTGATCATACTGAAGCTTCGAAACAAACAATTAGTACTTGTAACCAAAAAAGTCCTCTTGCTCGCGTGAACAGAATCTATCCATCTGTCGAATACGCCCGTGAGTTAACTCCAGGCACAGTGGGGCCGAAAAGTATATTTGCCCATCCATACCGATCGGAGTCTTCGCGTATTGAGCGAATATTGAGCGAGATTGAGCAAGATTGAGCGAATATATGTTCTTGGTGAACGTCAGAACGTCATGGGCGTAAACTTGTATCAGAGTCCTCATTGATCTCTCAGCTAACGTGCAAATGTTTCCTTCATAAAGCTCTTCAAAATGACCGTGAAGGACTGTTACCAGCAGTTAAGTCCACCTGCGTCCTCGCCGTGCACCTAACTCGGTGTTCAGTCAAGAAGGTCGCCAGTTCACGTTTCCCCACAACTGTGGCAAAGGTTTTGGAGACGCACTGTCAGTGGGCCAAAGAGGATGCCTCTGAAGCGGAAGGTGTTGTTGCATTGGGTTGCTACCATTGTCAAAAGGACCAGTAGGGTACCAACTGGGTGCCCTACAGGGTGCAGCATTCTCGCTGTGAGAAGGGCCGCAGGAAACTCGCCCCTTGAAGACCAATCCGTGTAGAACTGCTGTTGGTCGAACACACGCTCGGGCTTGCTCATAGTTTGATCAGTAGGGTAAACATTTCGGTTCTGCATATCCCACCTATGAGCAGGGGCCGCGTGAACAGAATCTATCCATCTACCGAATACGCCCGTGAGTTATAATATGGAAGACAAGGTGAAAAAGGATTGTGTGAGTTGGCATAAAATATCATTTGCAGTAAAGATAAATTCACTTCGCAGTGTTGTCGCATTTGCAGTAAAGACTAATTCGCCGTCTCCCTTGTCTTTGAACTTCTGCGTCTCTGTCTGCGCAGCGCATGGTCCTAGTTTGTACGAGTATGTCACGAGAGCGATCCGTGCCCCGAGATTTGAGATGCGTCTCTCGATCCGGAATGACACACGGACTGATGCGTCCTCCAATGAAGAGACAACATCCCTACATTCAAGGACGAAGGAGCACCATGCCCCTCTTTTCTTTACGGAGGGATCAGTCCCGTCCCCCATCTTGGAGGGGCATTGCTCTTGGATTCTGTCTCTCCTCCCATCCTTTCTAGAAGGAGGATGGTGGTGACCCAGTCCTCCCTTTACGAAAGAACCCCCAGCTCTTCAGAGCTTGGCAACTCGTCTCGTGAGGTAGTAGTTAACCCGTGAGAGGTTAACTAGAGAGATGAGTTGGAGATTCTCTCCATTGATTTTATGCGGGTGATCAACATTTATGTTCTAATATTGATGAACTTTTTAATGCACAAAAAATCAATATTTATGAACTTTCATATTATTGATGTGTTAGATCTTGTTCAGACACAGCAATATATAAAACAGTGACGAAACAAGAATGACTCTTTTACGTGTCTTGTACCATCTACTTGCTCGATATAGTGAAGATCAGGAAAAATGTAGTGATTTAGTAAGACCAGTTCAATGTTTCAATGTTATTCATTTCTTGTTATATATATTTCATGTCAATATAAGAAAATACATTATCCTTTTTTGTTGAACTTGTTACGGTTTAGCTAGCGCTTAAACACTTTTGCCTTATGGATTTATTAAATTAAGATTTGGATACGTAATCTGAGAGTTTATTTGCTTTTAAGGACCCCATGCTAGCAGAGACAAGAAGTGCTTTAAAACGAATAGGGTTTCTTGTGCTTGGGAGAACTTATCCAAGCATCGGTTAGTGCAGGTTAGGTTTCTTACCTTGAGTTAAATATGCAGCCAAAGAGCACTTTCGGGCGGGGGCCGGATAACGCCAAGCGGCGAGTGCGGTTGGTTGGTGGGTCGCGCGTACGGACGGGTTAGGATTCACAGCACTGCACAACCAGACTTCTGGCCCGATCCTCCTCCTCCTCCTATTCCCGTCCTTCCTTGGACTTCGGACTTCCATTCCCTTTTTCCCACTTAATGCGCGAGCGGTTCCTGCTGCTGCATGCGTGCATGAATTGCACCAATCCAATCCTCCTCGCCATCTAACAAGCAGACTGGTCAACTATCCGTCTACTCAAGACTCTTCTCTTCGTCCTCCCAGGAAAGACCGCTGCGCTGCTGCCACGAGCCCCGAGGCGCGAAGAGTGAAGAGTGAAAATTCTCGCACACGGACGTTGTCGTTTATCAATTATTACCGTATTCAATCGTAAAACCAGCCCACTGCTGTGAGCTTCGGGAGATACGCCAGTCCGCGCGCGACACAGAGATTGACGGATTTTTAGCAGCGATCCGGTACAGTACAGTTAGGACTATTATTTCCTGTTTGTTTGTCCTCTCTGGCGGTCCGAGGAGGCGCCCTGAACTGATGTAAAGAAAAAAGACAGTTGCACGATCTTTGGCTTAATTCTTGCTTGGGTGTTAGTAAGTTCTCAAAACGGCGGCCGCGGTGTTCCAGCACCAAGTGAACGTTGGTACTGTACATCACTTAGGAGTACAATAACAACCTGTCGTCAACTCGACTCAACGGTTCCTCCAGGCCCTGACATCTATAAAGTTAGAATTTTAATGTTAAATATTCTTCTCCGGCGTGCGTAGACCTGGACGTTGTCTAGACTCTACAGTCATCGTTCGAACGAATGGATCCGATACTTTTTTTTGCTACCTGTGCGGGTGTTTCCACGAAATAATGTCACTGTGGTGCAGTTCAAGCTGTACTATTGTCTGCGGATGCTGTTTAACTAAAAACCTCATATGGAAGCCGTGTCCCTTTGGGCCGAAGCAGGGCTCGGGGCTAACCGGCATTCTTTGTATTTCCAACCGGTTGGAATTCTGAAAAGTCGGGTTGAAATGAGGCCCAGCCGGATAATTTGTAGGTTAAAATTTTGCAAAACGACAAGTTAGTCGTTAAGAAAACCGGGAAGATTAATAAATGACTGAAAAAAACCGGTTTCATTTATTACCGTCGGATAATTTCCGGTTACCGAAATTTTTTACCCCGAGCGCTGGGCCGAAGGACGCTTCTAGAAATGGCTAGCTTGTAAAGCTCTTTCGTCGAGTATGCGAGGTCGTAGGCGGAATACGGCTTGAACCACATTCACATTGATCAAGAGCCGCTTGCGATCCATTTCAGTGTCGTCCGGTGCCGAATGTCTTCTGCATTCGGTATCTGTGGTGCGGAGCTTCAGCAATCGGATTTTTCTTCTCATCGGAGGTGGAATACAGGGCTGGTGCAACTGTGCTGAGAGGAAGTTGTTTTCTGTCTGCGGGCTCCTCTCAGCTCCTCCACCTCCAGACCTTGGTGTACATTGTGTGTTTAGATTTTAGTATTCCTGCAAGTACACGTTGAATTCTAAGTTTTAGAACACCATCGCTTCTTCTCGATCAAGGTTCCGTTGTGGAAGAGAGCCCTGCAATTGTAGTCTTGGTTAGGTGGTCACGAGCTACGTGCGTACCTTTGCGGGGAGCCTTGAGCAAGCGGAATCTTCAACTCCAGTGAAGTCCCGGAATCATGGGGAAGGACAAGGAGCCAGATAATTTCAGCGTCAAGCCCATGAACCCGAAAACTGGGCTCATCGATGCTGGGTCTATCCAAGAGTACAACTCGCTTTATACTAAGTACAAAGCTCAAAATGGAAGTAAGTTGCGCGATCTTACCTGTAGTTCAGTTTCTTACTCAGTTTTTGCTTCAGAATCTCTTGAACTCGAGCGTTTCTAGACTCTATCATGAACATTTCAATTCCGGGCCATTTGACAGGTTGAATTCTCCTCGTAGGGTATACTTTTTATTTGGTCTTGTGGGTCTACTCACTGGGTTGGCCATGGAGTAAGAGGTCTTAGTCTGTGTGTATTCGAGTGATAGTTGCTCTCTCGGATTCCTAACTAAGAAGCTCATATAGATATATCCTGCACGCTAATTGCATTGCATTGCATTTCATTTCTCGTACGTAGTTCTTGATGAAGAAGTGGATCATCTGGCCAAACATACCTCAGACTGCACTCAGTTCTTATAGGTGTGCGTCGCGAGATCAGGTTATTTCATATGGAGGCTACACCCTCACAAGCAAGATTTGTTCGTTGTACTATATTCTATGGGCGGTAGGTTACACAAGACTTGTACCGAGACTTATCCGATGTTTTGACCACTTGCAGAGCAAGCGAATTCACAACTGGAAGAGCACGTCCAGGCGCGAATTCACAAAACTGTCGCTGAACAGAAGAAGAAGAGGAAGAGGGACATCACCTGTGTGATAGTGTCGACAGTGGCGGGGGCTACGGTTCCATTTTCGGGCATTCCCGTCATGGTCGCCACAACCATGGTGCAGTGTGTCCTATTTTCAGCTTATCTAGGGTTGATACCTATTGCTAACATACGGTCCTTCCAGGACGTAAAAACTCTCGCCAGTCAGCTGACATCCATCCTCGTGAACGTCTCCAGTAGTGGAGTGAAAGCTGCGATCGAGGCATTCGTTTTTGGGGCTCTAAAAGTAATCGCAGGGTTAGGAGCATGGTTGTGGGAGGATATTCTGAAGGACATGATGTTTGAGATTACTTGTGGTCTCGTCACAGACGCAGGGTGGGTTATGACTCCGTTATTTGCTGCTGCCAAGTACATACTCCACCGAAAACTCATCAAGAAGATGTACGTGTCGCTGGGAGAAAAAGCAATTGTCGTCCACAAAGCCTGGGTGACTGATCATCTTTTCTCGGAGAACGGAAACTGAAACCAGGTACTGTGCGGTGAATGTCTCTGGATGCACTCACATTGTGTACGTTCTCCGGAATCCGAACAGCTACGGAAAATAGTGATGGATGTCCGTAGAACTAATGTATTTCTAGAGTTACCGGATTGTGTGGGTTAATATTTCGTTATGAACTGGATGTAACAGGTATACAAACTCAAGAGAGGATAGGTCGGCATGCAATTACGCGTTTGCAACTCTGTATATCGGGAGATGAACCGGTATTTTTGTGTCGTTTTCACAGTCCTCAAAATTTCTCCGGTTTTTTCTACGGAGATAAAATCGTTTTTATGGAGATGGGTGTCAGTTCTTCGGACACTTTCGGTTACGGAACTCTCCGTAGGTGTCCGCGTTCCGCAAAAGTTTCACCAATAAAAAGCCATGTGAGTGTAGCTAGAAGTAGTAGTAGAGAAGTGTTAGTAGACATCATGAGATAGAGTCTAGCTACACTCTATCTCCAACCGTGAAAGTCACACTTCTGACGATAAACCGGTTTCGGCCATAGTCCCATGCAGCTAATGGAACCTTGGGAAAACCTACCGATGAGGGGCCCCGTAGGAACTGCTTCCATAGCCTTTGTGGAGCAAGTAAATAACTTCCCGTTAGCTGCCATATATCTTGCACGGTAGACAGCAGCGAAAGTTGGACGAGCTAGCTCGTCGGCGTTGTGATGCGATGCCTGACCAACCAACGAAAGAGTCTGTCGATACTCGAGACATACGTATTTCGTACACTTCTGATACGGAAGACACAAAAGCATAACTAGCAGGAGCGTCTTTACAACGTCTGTGATGATAATAAACGTAAACGCGTAGTACAAGCGTTGTTTCGTCTGCCGCTACTTGATGACCAACGAAAGACTGCTACCGGAAAGTGGCTACAATATTCATCATGCACCTTACTGTCATCGTGCTGTCCCATCCTTGGACACACACATACCTCGGTAATGTGTTGTTTTCTCGAGTATCTGTGTTGTCATGATCAGCCCTATTTGTTTTTGGTATTCTTCTTTTTAGTAAAGTAGTTTAGAGATTAGTTTCAAGAATTGTATTTAATCAATTCAAAAATACGTTTGTCAAAAGAATTCTAAAAGTTTGACAAACGTCAGAAAACCTTAAGCAGAAGTATCGTGACATAAATGAGGTTTTGAGCTCACAAAGTTCTCTGACGAAGTAGACCTGAGTATAGAGAAGAAAACCGGATCAACTTAGAGACCCGGTACGTGTATACCCTTTTCAATTTTGTGTCGGTCATAACATTTTACCTAGATAATTAAATAGGTAATTATGTTCTTATTTGTTATCGAAACGCTTACTCGATTAGAACATAAGGCCGACTGTAGACCTGGAATGGTGGTTTTCTACAAAACTCTACAAAAATTTCAACTATGTATCAACACAAAAAATCAATTCAACATTTTATAAAAATGTTCAGTTCAAATTATCTTTTATTTCCTTTCTAGACAAATATATTTGACCGCAGCCTTAATACGTTTTTCGAACTTTACTCTATTCCAATTAACTTTCCATTACTTTATCACACTCTTGGTTGGCTATAGTTAACTTTATAGTAGATTCAGTAAGTCAAAATGCCATATCTATTTTATCTACTTTTCTTAATTTTGCTTTACTTAATCAAGAGTATAAATTTTACAAATAAAAATACCTCATCATGAGAATGGAAAAAATACATGTTAACCATAAACCATGTATCAACACAAAAATCAATTTCAAATACTTTTATAAAAGTTTTCAATTCAAATTATCTCTTATTTCTCTTAGTGCATTGTCTCCACATGACGGTGAACCTACTGTTTGTCAATCAAAGGTGTCATCAACAAATAACATAATGAAAGGTAAATCAGAGGTGTAATCGAGTAACATAATGATCAACAAGTAACCTAATGAAGGGTTAATTATAATGAGGTGTGATCAGGTAAATCTCTGTGGTTTTCTGCCTACTTAACCTAGACGCGAAATCTCTGGACTTCGGCCTTTACGATTTATCGTATCCAAGTTTGGATCTATCTCTAGACTTCGGCCTTACTATTTATCTATGGAAGTTTGGATTATGGTAGCTCTGTCCACCCTTAGCCGGGACCGCTTGGGGTCTCATGCTGTGAGTAGGCAGCTACGCACGACTAAACCCAGAAAGCCTCACAGCGGAGAGGCAAAAAGAAAAGAGCAAATTTGAGAGTTCGAGCAATTTGAGAGTTCTGAGTGAAATTGGCTCGCAAGGAAGTACTTACGTTAATTTTTCATCACCTACGATTTGAGATTAGGTTGTTCTTCGTGATCAATGAGCCAAGCTCTTCGTTCTTGATGCTTACGCGATCAAGGAATCTTCATCTACGCACAAGATAAGATCGTATGTGGATTGGATTGTTGGGTTGGATGTGATGAGCAACTTTGAGTCGTATGGAGTCGAATTACGTCACTTTTTGTCTCTCGCAATCAAGTTTCTTGTGTGTGGTTTTGCGAAACTCCAAATGGCTTGTTTGGAATCTCGTTGGGCTCAAGGTAGCTAGATCTACCTACCAGAGAAGATGGATATCAGATCAGATTATCCGTTTGGACAGTGTGTCGGTTTTATGTCGTAAAGAGGAGTTTTTGAAAGTTCGATCATCTGCGACAAAAAATCGGCGATATCTCGACTGTCGAGAGTCAGATTTGGGAGTTCTGGAGACCAACAGAGTCAAAAAAGAAGACCTTGTGGACATCTGAAGACAGTTTGACGAAAGAAGAAAGTTCTCATATAGATCTTTTTCGGTTCGTTCGCTACGATTTCTGTCTTTTAGAGTTCGTTAGAGATCTAGTTGGCTATGTATAGCTTGTGGTAACTAGCTTTAGCTAAAAGCTTGTACGTGGATGTTGTTTGGACTTGGTTTGAATCGTGTAATACTGGTGTAGCTCTTTTTGTTAACAAAGAGATGTTTTTCTTGCTTTGAGCTATGCTCCGGTGGTTTTGGGTCTGGGTTGCGATTTAAAGACTCGTTTTATGAAGTTTTGAAGCAGATTACAGAGCGCTCTAGTCTGTTTTTCAATTTTTTGTTCTTAAGGAGAAAGAACTAGCAATGTATATATATTGGGAGTTGGTATATATTGCAACATGCATGTTTTCATGCTTGTTTCACTCTTTGTTGTCTCTGTTCAGTACACTACATCTCCACATCCAAGAACCTCACGTTTTCTTAGACATCCTTCACGTCAAATCTGACACGATACGGTGGTGAACTTGACGGGAAGGTCTGGATGGAGATTTCTTCTATGTTTGAACTTTGAAGAGGAGATTGATAATCATGAGTGAGGAGAGGAAAGATGATGAAAATGAAGCATCGATGTTTCAAGCTTCCACAATGTTCTTACGGTAGCAATAGTCTGATGAGCGAAAAGAAGCTTTGACAACAAAGGCGTTTCAAGCGGTGGTCAGCAAGATTGATCAATTTGATGAAAGAGATGTCTCAAGATATATGATGCATTATGTGAAAGAGATGGAGCTGAATCGGATATCAAAAGATGAGATGATTGAGACGTTTGAGTTGATAACAGCTCCTGAGATTAGATATCATGTTAAATGCTAACGAAGCAATTTAACATGAATTGGGAGATGTTTGCTCGTATCTTGATGGATGAGTACTTCTTGGATGTCTCTGATCGAGTCACCAAGAAGTCATTCTTGGAGAGGGTTGAAAAAGGCTGCAGATGAGAAGTTGCAAGAAAAAATGGAAGTACTTCTAGAAGATCGAGAGGAAGACGATGGATTGACAAATAGTTGGAAGAAAGTGAAGGAAGCGGTTGATCTGCTTACCAAGATGGAGCGAAGACGAGAGAAGGTTCTCATTAGAAGACTAGCATCAACACCGTCTGCTGTAGCACATGTTCCTCTGATCCGACTAGTGGTTCCTATTGCTAGACAAGTAGCACTAGTTGCTCCAACTATTTCAGTTGTCCAGACACCTATAGAGTCTTCGGAAAAGAATGATTCAAGTCTTGATACGGAGGTACTCGTAGAAAAACATCGCGAATGTCTTCTTAGAGTTTTCACTCGTTTCCTCGTGCGTTCTTGAATAGAGAAATATATTCGTCAAAATATCATTGCAAGTGACAAAGACTAAAACTTATCAATGAAAAGATTCTATTCTTATATCAAAGAGACAACCCAAACCGAATCGCAATTTAATGAAAAGTTAACTGCTGATAAATTTCGATCTTATTTCCATCACCCTTTCGCGAAATATATATTTCTTCGTAACATTGACACCCCTACAGCAGGCGTCTCGCAAGCGGAGAAAAGAATATTTAACATTAAGATTCTAACTTTAACACGCCGATGATGATTATATTATAGATGTTATTTTAAAGGTTACCGCAGAACCTAAAGGAACCTTTGAGTCGAGTTGACGACACCTTGTCCTTAGTTAGTTAGTTTTACGTTGACTTGTGATGAAACGTGGACTTATCGCCACACTGCACATTTAAACCCCGACTAGGACTATTTGGGGTCTGGGTTACCCAGACCCATCATTTGAACTAAACGGAGAAAGCGGGACTGATTAGTCCGGGTAACCCAGACTAATCTTTGTACGATGATATTATACGTATTTGTACATGAAATATGACGTTTAGGGTATCGATAGAAAGATCTCGCGAAGCAGAACAAGCCTGAAAAAAATTTCGTAATTTCATCTCGTAACAAAAGAGAAATTTCAAGATGAAATTTCGGGTATTCTGGCCTCCGCACTCACTGCGCGGGCAAAGAATATTTTTCAAATTTCGAATTGATTCTTTTCTGGGCACTTGCCCGAATATCACAGGGCAGCTCCAAAACAGTTTTTGTTTTTCACCCTAGAATCCACGGCTAGCCGCATAGTGAAGACTGAGAGAATCCATGGACAGGGTTGCAAACCGGGTGGACGATGTCACATTACATAACCATGTAGTGCCTTCTTCAGTTTTCTAAATGGGGGCTCCTCCTTCCGTTGACGCTTGCCCTGTGCGCCACATATGTGAGTTCTCAAACCACCTCTACCTGCATTTTTTTTCCTGTAAATGAAAACCAGCCACTAACTTTATTTCCTCTTCGTTTTTGTGATCATTGTTTTTGTGAAGCTTCCTCCTACCTGATAAGTTTCCACACCAAGTTCTCGGTAATTTCTTTCCTGATCATTTTATTATTTCAATTTCTTTGAACAGTGTTGATTATTTCTCTCAGAATATTGAATGTTACATTGCAGTTTAGGCTATTGTGTTTCATACTCTTTTATAAACTTATTGTTTTCTAATTTCTTTGATTTCTCTAATTTCTCTGAATTTGACATTGAGGTATTATCCATCTTCCCTCCATGTTTTCCAATTATTATTTTTGTTCAGTACTTGGTTTGAGAACTAATTTATTTTCTCACCTAGAGTTCATTGTTTGAAGCTCTAGTAGGGTTTTCATCTAATATTTCTGAATATTTATTTTATCTAAGTTATTTATAACAAAATCTGAAACAACATACAGTGATGGATGTCTCAATTTTTTCCCTAACGCGGTTGGTTGATGACATAGATTTGAGATATTGCGGTCATGGCAGAACGACGGTGGGGACAATTTCCTTCTGATAATGTCAATTATCATAGAAGAAGGCGCCCTAGTGGTTCACAAGTTATCCGCATTCCGGAGGATTTGTTAGACATGTACGAGCGGTTGCGAAACGCTTTGGGACTCGGAGTTACACACGCTCAGGTGTTGAGATGGTTGTTGGATGGTGCAGCCGGTCGCATAGATGCATTGGAGAGAGCTCGTGCAGAACATATCGCAATGCATATGGATGATCGAGATGAGATCGGAGTTCAGCTGGAGGAGCCAATGATTGTTGATGGTAGTCAGTCAGTAGTCCCAAACAGTCAACAAGCGCATAGGATCGAAGATAGCGCACCGGGCATGGCTGGGGAAGCATCGCATGATGAGTTGGAGGAAGAGCGGATTTTAGAGACCGATGATGAACCACGTACACGACAGCCGTCCGAGTATGGACTTTGGAGTCGAGAGAAGATTGTGGAGTTCTGCAAGGTCTTTCGTGTGAAATGTCCTCGTTTGGGATGTGTGTTGTATTGCACAACTCTTGTGATCACTGAGTTGCAACAATGTTGGCAGTTGAAGTTTGGCTGCGATGTGGGTCACACAACAGTCTTTGTGACGGGAGAAATGGAGATTGATCGTGGATCACCGCATGTGATTGCACAGATGTACCACGCTGCATTGTGTGCAGGTCTAAGTTACACTTCAGTTGCGAGTATGTTAGATGCCATGAGAGTACATGTTCTCACTGAGACTCATTGGTACGACTTCCAAAGTGGAGTTGGACGAGCTGTTGGATGGTGCAGTGCAGTTTTGTCCTTATGGGAGGACATCAAGACGACATTACACTCGACATTGTTGTCTTCTACCGATACATTTTTATCACTTTTCAAATTTTGTTGTCTTTTGATTGTTAGAAATGACATATTTATTATTCTATGCTTATAATATGAAAATAAATTAAATTTTCTTTGTGGTGTGTAGAACCATTAGTGTTATATGTTGATTGTAGATGAGACTCGTCACGCAATGGGTACCATGGAACGGTTCCATTCATCAATGCTGCCGATAATCATGTGGTTGAAATGATTACAATGACTCGGGTGGAGGTTGAGAGCTCTTGGAGGATTGAGACAGCAGCGGTCCAAAAGGGCATCGAACGGTTGCTCGAGAAGGGCATACACATCAGCGAGATTATCCATGATGATAATCATGCTGTTGATACGATTATTGATAGGTAATGTTTCAATACTTTTTGAAAATTTTAGAAAGTTATAAATTAGATCATACTATTTTACTGTTAGTTTTTCATGTATTATTCATTAGATGGAATATATTTATTATTACTCTCATACTCACATATTTTTCATTGTGCCTCAGGCATAACATATGCAACCAAAAGGATCTTTGGCACAAATGCAAAAGTATTGTGACCAAGTTCAAGGAGGAGTTACAAGATGCACGGATGTCGACTAGTGATCGTGTTATCCAAGATGCTCGGAGCCGAAGGGAGCTTGCAGTATTTTCGATCGCTCAACTAAAGGTTTTTTGTCGGACAACTGGTCTTCTTATATCAGGATCGAAGACAGTGCTTGTGAATAGGGTTGCAGAGCATCTTGCACTTCCAGCCGAAGAGTTTTGGGAAGTTGAGCGCACTCGCGGTTTCAAGTACCCAGAGCTTGCAGCACAAGACATTGCGTACAAACTCAAGTCTTGGATATATACATGCGCGCGTAGTTGTAGTGAACGGTAATGTTTTTTTTACATCAAATGGCTCCAAAGTTTACATTATAGTGTTGTTCCGTTGCATTTGAATATCTTCTAGCGTAATCTTCTTACATCTCTTTGTCTTTCGTATTCTCAGGAGAGATATCGGTCCAGGACTAATGGTTTTGGACATCTTGACTGCGGCTTCGCATTGGGCGGGTGATCATTCGGATTGCAAATTACTCCCTGGTGATCGTGAATGTTCATCATATGCATTCGGAGAAGGTGCAAGATATCCACACGGTGGGAATACACATCATGCTGTGCGTGCTTTTCTGGCTAAACATATAACACCAGCAAAGATGCGATTCTACACTCACGCACGAGAGAATTACATGAGCGAGACATTTCACTCCGTCATCAACAAGTTTGCAAAAAAGAGGATCCATTGGGAGCGTTCTCATGAGGCTCGACTAGCATGTGCCGCTCTCGATTGGAATGAGAATATCTGCAGGGAGGTAGTGGCAGTGTATCCACGTCGACAAAATGACTCTACCGTTCGTAGGCGACCACGGACGAATAGAGTGTTAGTACGTCGGACCACCATGTGGAAAGATGAGTTGAAGAAGCGTATCTTTGGATGTTGACATACCACGGTGCGATATCATTTGAAGTTATCCATGCATATGAATTTTAGTATTTTATACATAATAATATTTTGTGTATATTTCCATAAAATAAGAATTATAATGATATAATATTCTCTATTGCATAGTACTATATAAATTTGTTTTATTATGTTTTATTATAAATTATTGAACTAAAGATTGTTACATGACTATGTTTTCTAACATTATCGCATTGTCTTATGCAGATTGTCTTCATTGAATTTATCAACGGAAGGGACAAATCTGCAGTTGTATATCTAGTTCAAGACATTTGAAACTTCTTTTCAGCTGCAAAACTCCTATATGATTATGTTTGAAATCAGGTTTTGAACATTTTTTGGTTATTTTGTTGTAATTTTATCGTCTTCAATGTGGTTGAAATTGTTTTTGAGGTGAAGTTTACGACCATATTATTTCTGGAGTGTCATGGCTTTGGCAGCGTTTCTTGAGAGTGATATTTTTCCAGAAGGCTTTCTTTTCAATGTCTCAGCCCGCCAAAGTTTCAGAAGGCAAGTATTATGGAAGGTTTCAGACATCCTAACTTTGCAGAGGCGGATAAGCAATAGCCTCTGCACATATTCAAACTCGAGAATGCATACTGATAAGAAAGATGTACTAAACTCCTAAACACAGAAGCTCGATGACGACTGTATAAACAGATGCTCCTTCTAGAACTCATATACACAGATGTTCATTCTGGAATGCAATAATCTGTCATAAACAAACAAAATTTGTAACCTCAGTGGGGATTGAACCCACTAAACCCCCGTTCGGGTTGAGGTTTCACAAGAGATGCATGTGCACCTCTTGGACTCGATAGCCGGGATGCAAATGCTCCTAATGACCTAATGCATGCACTATGAGAAAGTAACAAGCTATCATAAGACAGACAGTAAACTCAGACAGACAGTAAACTCAATCAACCTTGAATCCAACAAAGGATTCTCCTGGAGAGGACCAAGTTTCCTTTACAGCGCGTTCAAGAATTTCTGGAAGCTGCGTTCGCTCACTATAGCCAAACCAGAGTGCCAATGCCCTATACACCTGGAAGCGTTTTCTTGCATTCGTCGATTCTGTGAAAGCCGCACAAGCCCGCCCTAGTAGTTCAGAAACATCAGTAGGGGAAGAGTACTGCTCATTGCTCTTCGAAAACTCTTTACAAGTTTCAAAATATGCTGGGAATGAATTCTGAAGCTCGGTTGGTGTGACTGTAAGAGAACCCTGTAACTTACCACCACTAACTACCCACTGTCCCATCTCTCCCCCTTCCCATCTTATCTTCGCCGTGTGCTTGTCTACAGTAAAGTTGGACATGGTTTACAACAGAGCCGGTCACAAACACTGTGCCTGTAGGAACTTACGCCAATGCAGACTTGAAATGGAGACTTGGCCACGAAGTCGGCCTCAGTATGTATAAACAAAGCTGTACCAGCACCAAGCGAACCGCCCACTTTGCTAGCAAGAAAAGAGCGGAAGCAAAGAACTTGGAGAGCATAAACAGAAGGAAAGCCAGCACTTAGCAATACATAAGCACGGAAGGCCAACACTTAGTTTACTGGTTCGATATGTCGTTATGGCTCCTTGTTCTTGAGTGATCTCTGTTCATTCACGTCCAGATATCATTCTCCAGTCATAGAACAAGCAGGTCCGTTTGAAGCGTCCACCAAGTCTCTCTCTTCGTCAAGTGAACCAAGAGAAAAGTGGAAAGTTACGGACGTCCTAAACCTCTGCTGCCAATGCTGCCGTGCGAAAATAGATACAAGCAAACGAACAACCTCACGATTGAAGAAGTTCCGATCCAGGCTCAGCAGTCGAGCGGTTCACATAGAGAAGACAAGATGCAGAAAAGTGCAGTACATCGATTCACGGAGTCTGCTGCCAATGCCGCTGCGTGAATGCCAGAAAGAATACAGTGATTTCACGGAGTCTGCTGCCAATGCCGCCAAGCGAATGTCTTGAAAAGTACAGTGATTTCACGGAGTCTGCTGCCAATGCCGCCACGCGAATGCTTGGAAATGTAAAGCGATTTCAGAGTCTGCTGCCAATGCCCGCGCGAATGCCTGGAGAAGTGCTTGCCTGTTACATTCACGAAGTCGGGTGCCAATGCCGCCGCGCGTAAACGTGAGACAATTCAAACTACGACCACTGTAGCTTCAGAGGGCTCGGGCAGGAGAGGGCATCAAGCTGCCCGCGCCGCTGGCCCAAGAGCTTGACGCGGCCCGGTACAGTGACGTCCGGAGGGAATGATTCCCTCCGGGCCTTTTATACCCCAAGTGGGGGTTTAACTCTTTCTCTACATCGGTTTAGGGAAAAGCTAGCCGGAGGGTTTGGGATTTAACCAATACGGTGGGCCTTCTCTTCCAGCAATTTGCTTGATCACACCCCCAGTACATTCCTTGAGCTTGATCACACCCTGACTTGCTGTTGTCTGTAAAACCAGTCACTTTATGATGTTATTCAAATGTGAGACACCATATATTAAATTTCCGGGCATGTATAGTCTAACTATTTTGAACAATGTTAAAAATTTTGAATTACAATGATATTTAGTCAAAATTGAAAATACTAAAATGATGAACCAAAAGATAAAATGACTGGTTCTACTGTCAATAACCCGCCAGGGGTATGATCAAGCTTAAGGAACCTAAGAAGGGTATGATCAAGCTCAAGGAACGTACTGGGGGGTGTGATCAAGCAAATTGCTGCCTTCTCTTCTGCCTCTGAAATGTTAGGGAGTCTGTTGACAGGTACAGACTCCTACAAACGTTGCCGTGGCCCAAGCAATTTTTGCCTGCGAAATTACCTGTTCCCCCAACCAACGCCATCAGACAGGATCCCTCGAAGGCGTTATTAATTGTTGGACCTGTGAAGGAAACTGATTCATCTCTATTCTTTGCTTTGCCGAATTGATATCGGGTCTAAAGTTAAGAGAATGGAAAAGGAAAACTCAAGAAGGTGAGAGCCTCGGAAGTGGATAACCTTGGCGAGAACCAAGTTGCTGTAGCGGCAGGGGATATATATGAAGCATGTCAAGAAAGACTGAGAGGAACAACCGCCGCTGGTCCAGGCTTTGGATGAGAAAGGATATTACTTAGTGAACGGAGAGCTCAACAGTGTGGCTGAAGTACCAAAACCAAAGACGTTGAATATGGTGCAGGAATCGAAGAATAAACGACGAGCCAAGTCATGCAGCTCGCCAAGTGTACAAGGGGATAACGAACTGGCTCCCGCGTTCAAGCTCAACAGTTGCTTCCGAGGAAAGGTAAACGGAACTGTAGGAAGAGATCATCCTGTGTCATGTCTTCCTACACAGGATGAGCACAAGACTACCTTCGTTTCAAGAACTTGTGCTTGTAGTGCCGAGTGGAGGAGTGTCGAGACTGAAAAAGCGTAGCCAGCTTCTTCTGTCTAATGGAGAGGGACGTAAAACGGAAAACCCGGCCACGTCATCTACCGGTTCGTAAACTCCTTACGAATTAAACCACCCCTCGGGGTATAAATAGTCTAGAGTGCCCGCGTGGCACTTTTTGAAGTGCTACTACCGAGCGGAGAGAGCGGCGAGAGGCAAGAGGCAAGCCGGCCAAGAGAGCAAGACGCGAGCAGAGCGAGCGGCAAAAGGTAAAAGGCGAGCGCGGCGAGCGGGAACTTGTTGCCGAGAGCCAAAGTTGACGGCCACAGTTCTGCGAGGTTAGGGCAGCAGCATTTGCAATCATGAACCTGCAGAGATGAGAAACGACGTCGATTTTCAATGCGTCAGCCTGCAGTCTCCAGATCTCGTATCGTGTAGTCTACTTGGAAGATTCTCGGTCTGATTTGCAACAAGACTGTGTCGTTTTGTGCTTTCTTTGAAATATCGCGCATGCTGTTTTGAGAAGTACTTCGTTTATTGTACTTGGAGGAGTTTCTTTTCGACCTGTTGCTGGACTTCTTGTCTATCGCGCATGCAGCTTTGGGAGTACCTCAACATTCGCTTTCCCTGTAGTGGACTTGGAGGAGTTGGACTACTGCTCGACTGTGTCATTTCATCTTGTGTCATTTTGCCCTTCTTTGTTCTATCGTGCATGCAGTTTGGGAAGTATTTTCAGTCCACAGCTCAGGCTTTCTGTAACTTTCCACAGCAGTGACTTTCTCACAGCAGTGACTTTCTCAGTGCTTTCGTACAGAGTTCCGCTACCTTGGGAGACTGTTCTGATGGGGACCAAGACGAGAGTAGAGTATCCTTTCCCTGGGATGTGGAGAGTTGTTTGGGAACCAGTGGATTTTTCGACCACCAAGGTACTTCGATCTAGACATCTGACGGCTGAGAAACTGACAAATTTGTTTCCTGCATATGCCCTTGCCTGTAAGCAGTTTGCACAATCATTGGGGCGAGATGCAGATCCTTTTCTGGGAGCAGCTTGTTGGGCTTTCACTGAGTCAGTGCCGCGCAAGCAACGGTTCTTGGTTTATCGTCATTTAGCTTCAGCTGCTGGTTGGAAAGAACGCAGACCTTTCCCTGCCAACTTGCAGACTGCGGTTCAGGAAACATGGGAGGAAGTCGGAGAAGTACATGTAGGATACCTTCCTTAGGCCATTGCATATTTTTTTTCTTGGCAGTAGGCCTCCTCTCTCCAAGGAAGCATTGACAGTAGTTGTCAATGTTGAGGAGAGTTTGGAACTTCCGCTGCAACAGGTGCAGCTGGAGGGGTTCAACTCCCCTCGGAAGTACATGATCGTTTAGTCATGTGTTTTGTCTTTTTTTCCAGTTTGACTATCGCCGTTCGCTGCTGTTGACATTTGTTGTGAAGGCTTCTGATCGTCTGCATTTGTTGTGAAGGCTTTTGATCGTCTGGCTTGTGCAGGCTTCTGATCTACTGCCGGTATCATCCGCTGGAACCTGCGGATACACTTCGGTTTTGGAAACCTGTTGAAGAACAGGTTTCCAAAACCTGTAAACTTCAACAAGTTTTGGAACTAAAACCTGTTTACTTCAACAGGTTTAGGAAACCTGTTGATTTACAGGTTTCCAAAACCTGTAAACTTCAACAGGTTTTGAAAACCTGTTCGTAAACAGGTTTTGGTTCCAAAACCTATTCCTTCAACAGGTTTAGGAAACCTGTTGATTTACAGGTTTAGGAAACCTGTTGATTTACAGGTTTTGGAACTAAAACCTGTTTAGAAAACTGGTTTAGGTAATATTTAGGTAAAGTAATATTTTGAAAAATCATCTATTTGTCATCTAAAAATCATCTAAAAATCATCGATTTGTAGAAACCTGAAAATGCAAAATAAACAATCATTAGCCCATGACAACAATCAAAGCTTTTGCTTTACAATAATAAGAATGATAAAAAATATAGATCACTTACTAATCACTGCTCGCTTTGTTCACCAAATAGTAGACCTCGAAGCTCAGTCTTCCACTGGGTTGTGCGCTGCGGCAAGTAATGTAGCATCGATGGTCTGTTCCGCACATTAGTATTTTGTGGTCGTCGTTCTCTTGACATGCGTGGTTCACGCAAAATGTTCTCGTTCCAGTCCATAGCACAAGCCGCAAGACGTGCCTCATGGGACTTGTCATAGTGGATCCGTTTTGATGCGAACTTGTTTATGACTGAGTTGAACGTCTCCGAAAGATAATTCTCTCTCGCACGAGTATAAAAACGCATCTTTGCAGGCGTAATATGCTTGTCAAGAAATGCGACCATAGCACGATGCGTTGGAGAATCTACACATGAAGTGATCATTGAGCTCAGATGCAAAACAAAACAGAAAACTTACACTAACTAAAATTAGAGTTGAAGTTCGACTTACCTTCGTCATAATACTTGTCGGCTTGTTGCAAGCCCGAGTCCTCTCGTGCACAACAAGGTCTATTTGTGCCAGTTTCAACTCCAAGGAATCTGCACACTAGATGCTGACCGGCCCAGTGATCAGCCGCATTCTTGATATCTCTACACAGCAAAACAGCATCGTCGTCCTCTTGTGGATATCTCCCATCAGCCAACTTTGTCCTCTTCGCATTCAGTTGACAACAAGTGTATATCAATCCTTTCAACTTGTCAGCTAGACCGTGCGTGCTGACCTCCGGGAACATGTAACGTCGAGACCCGATAGAGGTACTCGAGATCATCTGGCGCATCACTGCCACTCGCTGAACTAGTGTTGGCTTGTTCCATGTAAGTAATGCACCTTGAGCTCGAAGCCATCCCACCAACTGGATCTTTGTAAGAAGCTCCAAGTCTGCTGGAACTTCACAATCTTCTACACCACTCGGCGCTCGTTTCTTCTTCACCACGTCTACCAAAAACTTCTTGATGATATTCTTGCACTTGTGCCATAAGTCTTTTTGAGATACAATCCCGTATCTCAGCAAGATAGCATCTACTGAAGCCTTGTCATCATGAATGACCTCGTCAGGAGTGATCCCTCGTGCAATCAACCGTTGAATCCCCGTCTCGAAAGCTTTGTCCTCGATCAGCCAAGCATTGTTATCTGTCTCCACTCGCGTCATGTTGACCAACTCGATACAACGTCCATCGTGCTTGTCAATGAACGCACATGTTCCATTGTATCCATTACGAGACGAGTCGTATCGTAAATCAGCCATTATCACAAAATTTCCTACAACAAATACGGACATGTAAGTGTTCACATACACACCACATCACGAAGACAATCTTGACCGCCCATCTCTCCAATGCTGCTTGGATCCACCCAACTCGTCTACCGGTGCCGGATTGAAATTTGAAAAAATGAGTCTCTGAGACCGGGGCTAAACCCACCTCTCTATACACACTGTCCAATTGTGTGTATCCTAATCCAGCTGACAACCAAGTATGATAACTACGATGTACTACATCTGGGACGCCGTAAAAAGTCTCCATTTCTGTCGATCTCCATCCGTAAGTGTGTTGGGCAGGACATCTGAACTTGACCGACCAAGTTTGATGGATAGACTTGATAGTCGGAGACAAAAAATACTCCGCACATCCAAAATGAGGGCACTTCACCTTATAGTCCTGAAACAATTCTCTAAGTCTACCCAAGCCTACAAACCCGTATGTCGGCAAATCATCTACTGGTAATGACTCCACTATCTCATCAACCTCTACAACCGTAGACCTTTGAGAATCACCCACATTGCCTACTGGAGCTTGGGAGTCACATCTATCCGTATGCATGTTTGAGTATGGTGTAGAAACCTAAGTAGCAAAAACAATTCACTAATGTTATGCAAAATACATACATTCAACATCATATACACATAATTTGATACTTGAAAAACTAGAACAAACTAACTAAACATGATCGGGCCTCTTACTGGTAGAGATGTGTTTTGAATACCAAAGGCATGAAGTATCTCCATAGGAGCATCGAAATCAACCTCTCCTAGTGTTACGTCAACCTCCATCAGATACCCTCCTCTGACATTACATCTGGTACCGCCTCCTCGTCAATAACGGCCTATGCTCTTGCACTCGCCTCTCTAATGATGTCTAGATGATAGACGTTCTGTGCAATTTTGACAGTTCGTACGAATCACGAACGAAACAAACAGACTTTGAGAGATTTTCCTATTTGTAAGGGCAAGGGTTTTCAGAAACCACTCTTGTAGGAAGGAATAACAAGAGTGATGGATTTACTGTTACTATGATCCCGCTGGAGTAGCATGTGGGATCACAAGAGGCTGACGAAGAGGTTGCTCAAGGTTCCGAGAACAGCTATATTGTACATAGTTGGAAATATGATTTGATGACTTTCAGTTCTGATGATTAGAGTGAGTTCTGTAGAAAGATCGATACTTCGAGGATACTCCAAGAAGAGAGAGCGAGTAGACAAGGAAAGTAAAATAGAAATAAGATGAGAGAGGCTTTGCCTTTCCATGTATATATAGTGTGGATGAGTACAAAGGAAACCCTAATGGTGGGTTAGCCCTAATTGTAACTACCTTAACCACTCCGGCTAATGTTAGCCGTCGAACTACTAGAGCTTGGTACTATATCAACACTCCCCTTCAAGCTCATCTCTACATCCTGTACTCCTAGGCAATGTCTGAAAGCATCAAACTTATCTCTAGGCAATGCCTTAGTGAAGATATCGGCAATCTGGTCTCCTGTGCTCACATAACTGAGCTCAATCTCTCTTGCAAGGACTTTCTCTCTAATAAAGTGATAGTGCACCTCAATGTGCTTCGTCCTAGCATGGAAAACATGATTACTAGCTAACTTCGATGTTTACTAATGTTGTCTGTATATACAACAACAGGATCTGTACACTCCACACCAATATCAGATAGCAGACATCGAAGTCAAATTGATTCGCATGTTGCATTCGTTGCTCCTCGGTACTCTGCTTCTGTGGATGAAAAAGCAACTGTGGGTTGCTTCTTAGAAGTCCAACTTATAGCAGCGCTTCCAAGTCCAAAAGCGTAACCTGACGTGGATCCCATGTCAGCACTTCTTGTCCAATCAACATCTGTGTAGTCATGTAACAACAATGGTCCACCGTGTCGATAGTGAAGTCCGTACTGCATCGAGAACTTCACGTAATGGAGGATCCGCTTGACAGCTTCAAAATGTGGTCTCCGTGATGACTTCATGAATTGACTAATCAGACCGACGGCATAGCTCAAGTCTAGTCTGGTGATCGTCAGGTAGATAAGACTCCCAACCATCTGTTTGTACATACGTGGATCATCAAGTAACTCATCATCCTCTGCTCTTAGCTTTACCCCTTGCTCTAATGGCGTAGCAATGGGTTTGCAGTCAAGCATACCAAATCTCTCAAGCATACTGAGAGCATACTGTCGCTGTACAAGTCAAACATCCTTCCCATCTCTAATAAACTCCACAGCAAGGAAGTACTTGAGTTCTCCTAAGTCTGCTATGTGTCGATTCTTGCGCTCCGCAACTCCGTTCTGCTGCGGACTATAACTGCAGATCTTCTGACGTTGAATGCCATGCTTACGCAGATATGCACCGAACTCTCCAGAAAGAAACTCACCTCCTCCATCAGATCTCAAATAGAGGATAGATGCTCCAGACTGTTTCTCCACCAACTTGAGGAAAGTCTGAAATGCTGACAGTACTTCGGCAGAGGACTTGTTTCTCAACAAATAGATCTAAGTATAACGCGAATGATCATCAATGAACGACACGAAGTACTAAAAACCGGTCATACTTGGCTGAGAAGCAGTCCATACATCAGTGTGAACAAGCTTCAGAAGCTTGTTCGCTCTACTACATGATCCCTTAAAGGGTTGTCTAGCTTACTTGCCGAATTGACATGCTGCATAGACTCCAGTGGGCTCACTGGATTCGAATTTGGGCAGACTTGTAACCAGATCAGAACTCGGAAGGCTTTTCAGTCTCTGAAAGTTCATGTGCCCAATTCGCTTGTGCCAGATGTCAATGTCAGACACTACTGGATCACTCTGTTCATACATGGCAGCTTGTAACTTAGGTGCAGATGCATCTAGTTTAAACAGCCTACCACTCTTGCTACCTCTTGCTATGACAGTGCTATTCAAATCTTCAATAAAGCATCCATCTTTATTGAAGCGCACTTGCAGATCCTGCTCTATCAACTGTCCTACAGATAGCAGGTTTCTAGTCAACGTGGGTACATGTAAGACATTCTATATATCAATAAATGTTGAAGCAAGAATGTCAAGTGGAATGTTACCCTTGTGCTGGATCTTGTGCTTGATGTCATCTCCTGTCACCATAAACTGTGGAGTCTCCACAAACTCGAGTGAACTAAACCACTCCCGATGGGGAGTCATGTGATTGATGCTGCCGGAGTCGATCACCCAATCAGTCTATGGCTCGAAAGCCGCATAACTCTAATGCGTAGTAATCAGCAACTACTCCGAATAGACTTGCTCAGTGGCTGCATAGCCTTGTTGGTTGCTGTTACCTTGCTGGAGATTGTCGTATTGCTGTCTTTGATCATTCTGCTTCTTGTAGCACTGATTCGCATTGTGGCCTTGCTTCTTGCAGTAGTTGCAGGAACCAGGCGCTCGTCTCTGGTTGTTAGAGGAACCAGACTGTTGCTGGTTCTGCTGGTTCTGCTGCTGCGATTGCTGTTGCTGTCCTTGACCTCGTCCACGTTGTGGTGCCCACAAATTACAGGATGCACGAATTTTTGAATTTTTTAAGAATAATAACTTGTTTGTATAACTGAAGAAGCGTTGTTACTTAAGGTTACGTCTTCCTTAACATGAAGATGATCTTAAGAGCTGTTTGTAATAAGAAGTTGACTTCTTCGGAAGACGACCGTCTTCGGAAGAGCGTCTTCTCAGTTGCGTCTTCAGAAGATGGGAAGACGGCGGAAGATGAGAAGACGGCGGAAGACACCTGTCTTCCAGAAGACAGCGACCGTGAAGACCAACCACGAGTTTTCAGGTAAGACAGTAGGTGTACCTACTGGGTCGCACCGAATAGGTAGGTAGGTCGGGGAAGACACCTAAGGTCGAAAACCCCTAATCTGCGAGGAAGATGCGTAAGGAAGCACATTAGGCGCATTCCAACTTCTCGCAGCACAGCGCGCTTGAGAAGATCGATTGGAGAGAGTGAGCTTCGCAAGTAAGCTTTGAGAGAGGAATCGAGTGAGGACATCGAGGTAGAAGAGAAATAGTTGGCAGCTAAGCGAAGGGCGAGACCGAATTGCTGGAGCACAGAAGACAGAGAGCGAAGGCGTTTCTGTGAGCTCCCGAGAAGCTGACATTGGAGAGTAGCAAGTAGAATCGAAGGTGGAATCGAGGCGTGACCAGAAATTGACAGCAGGTGCAGTCAGGAGGAGTCGCATTGGAGCTAGGACAAGAACTTGAAGCGCGCGGAGGTCGAAGACAACTCGGGGAGCAGAAGAAGACTGTAGAGGTTCTTCCCCACGTTCTTTCCCCTTCTCACTTCTTCTCGCCTTTGTCTGGTATTCCCCGCGCTTCCTTGGTTGTGTGCAGGCAGCCTGATCGATTACCCCACCCCCCATTCTTTCTATTGAGACATTGGACGCGGAAGCGCTGCCCAATTTCTGTCAGACATCTCTTTGCTTCTTCTCGAGCTCAATTCGAGCTTCACTACTCCTAGCCCTCAAATTGGAGACCCCAACTATCAATTTCCTTACCCTACTACCTCTCTACCTCCGAAACTTGGAACAGAAGACAATTCAGAAGATGGGAATATCTTCGGAAGACGCTTCTTAAACTTGACTGTCTTCGGAAGTCGACTGAACACAATTCGTATCAAGAGTGGATTTGTGTTGCGTGGTGTTAAGAGAGGCTTGGTACGAATCCTGAGTGGTGTGGCGAGTTGTTTTGTTATTTCGAGAAGTTGGAAGTCGGGAACTGTAGAAAGATCGATACTTCGAGGACACTCCAAGAAGAGAGAGAGAGCGAGTAGACAAGGAAGTAAAATAGGAATGAGATGAGAGAGGCTTTGCCTCTCTCTGTATATATAGTGGAGGTGAGTACAAGGGAAACCCTAATGGTGGGTTAGCCCTCTAACTAACTCTAACAACCCTAACCACTCCGGCTAATGATAGCCGTCGATCTACTAGAGCTTGGGACTATATCAACACTCCCCTTCAAGCTCATCTCTACATCCTGTACTCCTAGACAATGTCTGAAAGCATCAAACTTATCTCTAGGCAACGCCTTAGTGAAGATATCGGCAACCTGATCTCCTGTGCTCACATAACTGAGCTCAATCTCTCCTGCAAGGACCTTCTCTCTAATAAAGTGATAGTGCACCTCAATGTGCTTCGTCCTAGCATGGAAAACAGGGTTACTAGCTAACTTCATGCTGCTAATGTTGTCTGTATATACAACAACAGGATCTGTACACTCCACACCAATATCAGATAGCAGACATCGAAGCCAAATCGATTCGCATGTTGCGTTCGTTGCTCCTCGGTACTCTGCTTCTGTGGATGACAAAGCAACTGTGGGTTGCTTCTTAGAAGCCCAGCTTATAGCAGCGCTTCCAAGTCCAAAAGCGTAACCTGACGTGGATCTCCTGTCGGCACTTCCTGCCCAATCAGCATCTGTGTAGCCATGTAACAACAATGGTCCACCGTATCGATAGTGAAGTCCGTACTGCATCGAGAACTTCACGTAGCGGAGGATCCGCTTGACAGCCTCAAAATGTGGTCTCCGTGGTGACTGCATGAACTGACTAATCAGACCGACAGCATAACTCAAGTCTGGTCTGGTGATGGTCAGGTAGATAAGACTTCCAACCATCTGTCTGTACATGCGTGGATCATCCAGCAACTCACCATCCTCTGCTCCTAGCTTTACCCCTTGCTCTAATGGTGTAGCAATGGGTTTGCAATCAAGCATACCAAATCTCTCAAGCATACTGAGAGCATACTGTCGCTGTACAAGCCAAACATCCTTCCCATCTCTAATGAACTCCACAGCAAGGAAGTACTTGAGTTCTCCTAAGTCCATCATCTCGAACTCGGATTTCAAGTGATCCTTGATCTGGGAAATAAGCTCCTCAAAGTTACCGGTAATGATCAAGTCATCAACATAGATGGTGATCACAACAATCCGGTCTTGTATTCGCAACGAATACAAGGTAGAGTCTGAACTACACAGGTGAAAACCAAGAGACTGCAAGTAAGAATTGATCTTTGCATACCATGCTCTTGGTGCCTGTTTCAGACCATAGAGAGCCTTCCGTAACTTACATACACGGGAAGGGAACTTAGGATCCTCATAACCAGGAGGTTGCTGCATGTAGACCTCCTCCTCAAGATCGCCGTTGAGGAAAGCGTTCTTGAAGTCCATCTGGTGCATCTTCCAACCTTTCTGAGTTGCGACTGCAACTGCAGTTCGAATAGTCACCATCTTCGCAACAGGAGCAAAGGTCTCCTCAAAATCTACTCCATGTTGCTGTGCGTAGCCCTTAGCTACCAATCTGGCCTTGTACCGACACACGGTACCATCAGAGTTGCGCTTGACCTTGAAGACCCACCTGCAACCAATCGCTTTCTTACCCTGAGGTAAGTCTACCAACTCCCAAGTCTGTTGGTGATGAAGCGCAGCAAGTTCAGCTTCCATAGCACTTACCCATTGGGCCTTGTGCATCGCCTCCTCAAGCGAACTCGGTTCCTGTTCCTGAAGAACATTGGCCATATATGCATGGTGCGCAGCAAGAAAACCTTCATGCATATACCTACTCACTGGATGTTTTGGCCGCTCAGATCTGCGAGAGGTAATCGGTGCACTAGTCACCTCCCCTTGCAACTGATCTGACGTAGACGCCAAAGTCTGGGACAAAGTATCCAGTGGATGTGGAAGATCCACATATCTGGATGAGTCAAACATACGTTGTAATAGCACGCGCTCATCCTGTGTAGAAACTACACTAGTTCCACTAGGCTGTGTTACGTGGACTCCAGCGTTAACAACAGCTCTATGTGCAACAGATTCTGATCTGGAATCAGTGACATCTCCAGATCCTCCACTCAACGTACTACTTTGAGGTACTACAGTGGACTGACTCCTTGGTTCTACAGTAGGTACAGGGATGGCTATCACAGGTGCAGGTGCAAACCAAGACTGTAGCTCATCAAACACGACATCTCTACTGATATAGAACTGCTTGGACGAAGGATTGTAGCACCTATATCCTTTCGTATCAGAAGCATAACCAAGGAAGATACATCTATCTGCTTTCGGATCTAGTTTCTTACGTCTTTCATCAGGTATGTGCACATAACAGATACATCCGAAAACTTTAAGGAAAGAGTAATCAGGCTTACTGCCTGTGAAGACCTCCATCGGTGTCTTGCTGTGGACTGCCGCTGTAGGCGTCCGGTTCATCAGATACACCGCACATGAAACAGCTTCTGCCCAGTAAGGTCTAGGCATGGTCTTCTCGTTCAACATCGCACGAGCAGCTTCTGCTATGTGTCGATTCTTGCGCTCCGCAACCCCGTTCTGCTGCGGACTGTAACTGCAGGTCTTCTGGCGTCGGATACCATGCTCACGCAGATATGCATCGAACTCTCCAGAAAGAAACTCGCCTCCTCCATCAGATCTCAAACAGAGGATAGATGCTCCAGACTGTTTCTCCACCAACTTGCGGAAAGTCTGAAATGCTGACAGTACTTCGGCAGAGGACTTGTTTCTCAACAAATAGATCCAAGTATAACGCGAATGATCATCAATGAACGACACGAAGTACTGGAAACCGGTCATACTTGGTTGAGAAGCAGTCCATACATCAGTGTGAACAAGCTCCAGAAGCTTGTTCGCTCTACTGCCTGATCCCTTAAAGGGCTGTCTAGCTTGCTTGCCGAATTGACATGCTGCACAGACTCCAGTGGGCTCACTGGATTCGAATTTGGGCAGACCTGTAACCAGGTCAGAACTCGGAAGGCTTTTCAGCCTCTGAAAGTTCATGTGCCCAATTCGCTTGTGCCAGATGTCAATGTCAGACACTACTGGACCACTCTGTCCATACATGGCAGCCTGTAACTTAGGCGCAGATGCATCTAGTTTAAACAGCCTACCACTCTTGATACCTCGAGCTATGACAGTGCCATTCGAATCTTCAATAAAGCATCCATCTTTATTGAAGCGCACTTGCAGACCCTGCTCTATCAACTGTCCTACAGATAGCAGGTTTCTAGTCAATGTAGGTACATGTAAGACATTCCGTATACCAGTAAACGTTGAAGCAGGAATGTCAAGTGGAATGTTACCCTTGTGCTGGATCTTGTGCTTGGTGTCATCTCCTGTCACCATAAACTGTGGAGTCTCCACAGGCTCGAGTGAAGTAAACCACTCCCGATGGGGAGTCATGTGACTGGTGGCGCCGGAGTCGATCACCCAGTCAGTCTGCGGCTCGAAAGCCGCATAACTCTGATGCGTAGTAATCAGCAACTGCTCCGAATAGACATGCTCAGTGACTGCATAGCCTTGCTGGTTGCTGTTACCTTGTTGGGGATTGTTGTCGTGTTGTCTCTGATCGTTCTGCTTCTTGTAGCACTGATTCGCATTGTGGCCTTGTTTCTTGCAGTAGTTGCAGGAACCAGGCGCTCTTCTCTGATTGTTGTTGGAACCACCAGACTGTTGCTGGTTCTGCTGATTCTGCTGGTTCTGCTGCGATTGCTGTTGCTGTCCGCGACCCCGTCCACGTCCAGCACCTTTACCACGACCCCTACCTCGAGATCCTCCAGAACCTGCAAAATAGACAGATTCTTGCTGACCCGTCGAAGTAGAACTCCCCAGTAGGCGCACCTCCTCTCCTAACATCATAGGAACAAGCTCATCAAACCGCGGAAGAGGTTCTCTTGTCGAAATCGATGTTATGAACTGTTTGTACTCTGCAGGCAGTCCCTGCAATGTGACTCCGATCAAGACAGTGGGATCAATCTCGACTTTGACAGAAGATAACTGATCCGCGAGCTGCTTGACCCCGTTCACATAGTCGTTTATGCACATCGACCCCTTCTTCACGGTATTGAACTGCTGCAGCAATTGCAGCTTCCGCGCCTCTGTTCCGGATTGAAACAGATGCGCGAGTGCATCCCAAGCTTTCTTGGGCGTATCACAATCCTGGATGTGACCGATCATCGATGCTGAAACTGTCAGCGCGATGTAGTGAATAGCTTGATATGAGCGCTTCTTCCACTCCTTGAATTTCGGGTCAGAAATTGGCACTTCAGGCGCTTTCTCCTCCTCAGTGATAAGATCCCATAGATCTTGTCCCTGCAGGAAAGTCTTCATCCGGAACTTCCACACTTGGTAGTTGTTCTTGTCGAGTTTCTCTCCAGTGATCAAAGACACAGACTCCGCCATAGCTGCAATGTCGAAATTGCTTGGTTCTGTACGCGGAAAACCTCACAGATTGTTCACGAAACTCGTCTCTCCCCACCGCGCGATCAAGAGTTGTCACAAGTCACACCGAGGCGACTCCGCGAACTCCTCCTGCAGCAACAACGAGAAAAGAACCTGTGCGCGAACTGTAGGTGTACAAAACACGACGGAAACGTCGAAAGAACACACCAAGAAAGGTCGAAAGTAGACCAAATGAGGTCGAAAATGGGCGTGCGACCCCTTGAAATTTTCAGAAATTTTCAGGGGTCGCACCCTTATTCGAAACAGGATTAGTTTTGGACTCAAGTCCTAAAACTTTCGTTTTGGTCGAAAAAGATCCGTTTGAAAAACTGCCGCTGGAAATCTCCAAATCGACTGAAACTTGGCCCAGTACACAATTCGCACCTTCTGAGCAAGACAGCCTTGGAAGGGCTGGTCGACAGAAAACAGCGAGAAAAAATCGTCTAGGCCTCCGAAATCGCGTTCAAAGTTTCTGGTGGCGAAAGAAACGGTTTCGCCTCACCCGAACGCATCAGCAGGATAGTGCTCGACATCAGGCACAACTCCGGCTGCTCTCTCCTGTACTCCAATCTCCATCTTGCTCATCAGCAAGGGACACACGCTCTCACCAGCTCTGATACCATGTAGAAAGATCGATACTTCGAGGACACTCCAAGAAGAGAGAGAGAGCGAGTAGACAAGGAAGTAAAATAGGAATGAGATGAGAGAGGCTTTGCCTCTCTCTGTATATATAGTGGAGGTGAGTACAAGGGAAACCCTAATGGTGGGTTAGCCCTCTAACTAACTCTAACAACCCTAACCACTCCGGCTAATGATAGCCGTCGATCTACTAGAGCTTGGGACTATATCAACAGGAACTAGGCCTGTGCCTCCCGGTCTTCCAATGCTTCTCAACTCCACATCTTCCTAGAGAGACTAGAAGACTAAGAGGCTGGCAAAATGAGCGAGAAGACGTGAGGGTCCATTCGGGTCTCTTCTATCCGACCCATAGCAGCCATTCTTTCTTCTTCCCGAACTTAGAAGAGAGTCGTGAGAATACTTGCTGGCAGAATATGGAGAGAATGGTCGAGGGTCATGTCTTCCCACCGAGCAGCAAGCTTCTCCTGAGTGCGTATGAGAGGTGAGAAGTGAGAAGAACAGAGTGCAAATGTCTTGAATCTGTTGTGAGGATAGATTGCGCGTAGGAAGACGAAGACAGGTGAGACCAGTGAAGGAAAGTCTGACTTCGGGAAGTCTTCCGAGAAAGACATTGAATCGGAAGCTGTCCCGAGTGTCTTCTCAGAGACCACTGTCACCGCAGGAGCCCGCAACCATCTTCTGAACTTGTCATGCACTTATGTTTCGCGAATCTTGTATCTTCTGCTAGGAAGTAGGATGTAATGCAAGGTGGGTTGTCTTCTTGGTAATCCATGCGAGGCCTTGCTTAGATAGGATTGTTTAGATATAGCTCGGAAGACGAGAGCTATCTAGGAAGTACGGTTAGAATCCCGGAAGACGGAGTAGCTGTCTTCTGGAAGACTAGTTTCGTCTTCTGAGAAGTAGAAGCTAGACTGTGGGCACTTGGGAAGGACTGAGCCTTCAGCTCATAGTAGGTGCTTGTGGCTTAGTGCAACAGATCTTCCAGCATGACGATGCATCTGCGAGGCTTGGTGTTACCAACGACAGAATTGGCCAAGGAGTTGGGTCTCGACTTCTTCCTGTGGGATTGGAACCTCGCAGATCAAGGGCTTCTGGAGGAGGTGTGGACAGCGTTGCCACCTCGTAACCGTGTACCTGCGGAGGCAGGAGTAGCTCGAGGAAGACCGTCTTCCTGGACTGAAGACAGGTGGCGCAAGGCTTTTCACAGGCCTGAGTCCGAGAACCGAGGATATTGGTACGAGAAGAAGATCTTGCCTCGGATCGTGAGTTCGTGGCATGTGCCTGGGAGCACCACCTGCCTTTTCGTGGAAGACAGGCAGGGGAGGAACGGTTGGAAGATAGAATCTTACCGGGAGCCGAAGAAGCGCCTCCTGACGAAGTTGTTTCTGCATCTCTTTCCCAAGGGGAAAGTGCAGAAGACAAGGTACTTAGGAGATCAGGACGTGGAGTTCCTCGAGTCAGTGTGGGATGACAGAACGCCCATCTACTTGGGCGCGTACATCCACAACTATGTACAGACGGAGCTAGCATACTTGGGTACCCCTACAGGAGGACACTTGACGCCCTTCTTCTGCTACTTGTATGTAGCCATGGGGGATCTTAGGGAAGATCAGCTGGCAGGGTATGGGCCAACGGAGCGACAGGAGGTGAAGGAGGAGACCTCGGAAGACGATGATCGAGAGGCAGCAGCAACGCCCCCTCCCACTCTGATGCCACAGCTGAGGCCCGGCTCTCACCAGAAGACGCTTCTGGTGAGGGAAGACGAGTCTAGTGGGTCGGAAGACGCCACACCACTGAGGAAGATGGGTCCTAGAAGTGTACCGAGGACACCCATCTCCCTCATTCATTCAGGATCGGAGTCCGACGCGGAAGAAGACCTGCTGATTACCCGATCAGAGCAGAAGACTGCTTCTGCAACGCCTGGGAGTCTTCCGAAGACTCCAGAAGACGAAGGATGGATGGGCGCTCCTGCTGCGATGCGAGGAAGCGCAAAGAAGAGAGCCGCTCCTGCCATGAGGAGTCTTCCACCCCGGAAGATGAGAAGAGTAGCTTCTTCTCGTGCGCAGAAGATGAAGGCCGTTGTCGTGATGTGAATTATTCCACATAGTGAATAATTCACCTCTCAGTTAGAAGTTAGTTTCTCTGAGTGAAGTTAAGACCTCAGAGAAGTCGATTTTGGAGGAAGTGAGCATTCGAAAATCTGAAAACACCACGGCGTAGGTCTCGTCGCGCTGATCACCGTGGTATGTTCAAAAGTTACGAACGGAGTTGCAGGCGAAAAGTTACTTGGAGTTCTTCTACAAGATTTCTGATACCGGGAAATTTACCATAAATCAGAGTGAGTTCGAAAAATACTTTTTAGATTTTTCTCATGTAGATTGTAGTATGTAGTATTTGATTAAAATTCGAAATGTACAAAAAGAGCATGTCTAGAGAATGTTATGGCACTTCGTGTTAGAAAAGGAAAGACGAAATACCGCAGCTTTCTAGCATATTAGCTTAGAAACTGGTCTTCAAAACCAGTTGTGAGATCAGCTTCCGTGGTGTAGCTGAGAAACTTGTAGGGAGGAGGTCTCCGGATCAAATCCCTTCAGACTCACAACCGGCTTGGAGTAGGCTGGCCCCTTCGGGGGAATATGAGGGGCACCAAGTTGCCTAGGGGCGGGACACTAAATGTCCCTTAAACGTACCGTGAATGCGGATGCCTCCGTCTACCCCTGCACTAGTGCAGTCACCTAGTGTGGATGCTAGAGGGAGTTTACCACCGGGTTTCGAAATGGACCTCTCACCTTCGGGTTGGCGGGGTAATTAGTACGAATTCGGTTGCGGCCCTCTAAGTCCTGGGGTAGCGAGATGGCATCAAAGATACTCCAAGTCGGTACCAATTCTTTTGTAGAAAAATGTAGAGTTCGAAATATTATTCACTTGGGTCGAAAAATCAAGTGAAACTGATACCTGAGGCAATACTTACGGCACTTCGAAGTTTAAGGGGGCCGGGAAACGACAATGATGATAACTCGGGTTCCACGTGTCAGAACGAGGTGATTCCGGTGGCCAGAGGTAGCCGTGGTGGAGTTACTTCGGATGGACGTGGTAGATGCTGAACTCTACATTATTCACTTGGGTCGAAAAATCAAGTGAAACTGATACCTGAGGCAATACTTACGGCACTTCGAAGTTTAAGGGGGCCGGGAAACGACAATGATGATAACTCGGGTTCCACGTGTCAGAACGAGGTGATTCCGGTGGCCAGAGGTAGCCGTGGTGGAGTTACTTCGGATGGACCTGGTAGATGCTGACTGTACGGCCGAAACGGTGGCCGTCCGTACAAATGAATCTGCGAAGCTTAGTGAAATAGTCTTCTTACGTGTAGATTTATTATCAGTGATTTATTTTTCTGCTGCCATCTGTTTAGGGCATCTTTTACCCCTGCCAGGTGACACTGAAGGTTACGTAGGGTGGAGGAAAACCCAGAGGGGTGTACTCCGAAGAGAGAGAATTCTGAGGGCATTGTCACATTATCGCATTATCGCAGATTGTCGATCATCGAGCAGTGTAGAGTTTACCGTGCGAGAGCTATCGAGTAGAGAGAAACAGTAGAGCTGAGGAGAAGATTTACAGAGGTTACGTCTGAAGAGAACTTCTGTCTGATCAGAGTTTTGATATCGAGGGAATGAGAGTAGAGAGCAGAATCGAGTAGAGAGGAGACCAAGAACTTGTACGTGTATCTTTTTGAATAGAAAACGGGAAGCTTCTAGGTGAACGCGCTGGTGCTTCACAGGAGCAGTTTTCTGATATTCTGAGTTACTGAGCGTGAGCTTTGCAATCTGCATGATCTGGAGTTGAAGATCTACTAGCACGCTGTGTGTTTTATCTTGGCCAGATCGAGAACGTGGTGGTGTGGTTTCTTGCGATCCGTATTTCGTGTGTTGGTTTTCGCCCTCCTCTTCACGATCGTATCACAGCTAGAAGGTTCGCCCTTCTCAGGAAACTCTCACCTCGACATACAATCTGGTGCTTCCACTGAGAGGCTTCTTGGGGTGATTGATCGTGGAGTTGAGTTCTAAGACGAAGAAGAAGATGGATCGGAAGAGCGGAAGCGCTGCTGGTGCTACCTCTACGGCTGCTGCATCTACGTTTGCTGCAGCACCTGCTGTAGCTCCTGCGACTGCAGCGACATCTGTATCTGGTCTCGATACAGCTGAGATCTTGAAGACGCTTGCTGCCCTGGTCCAACAGCATCCGATCGTTGGAGGGGGTGAGTTGAAATCTACCAAAGCTTTGCAAGCGATTGTGAATAGATGCGGCAGATTTGAAGGTAGAGATATTTCTAGATATCTGCGTGAATACAGAGGAGAGATGGAACTAGTTAGAGTTACTGATGCTGAGATGATAGGGAGTTTTGAGTTAGCTGTAATCCCTGAGTTGCGGGACCAAGTTAGGGATGTACAGAGAAGAAATCTAGGTGTCTGGATGAGTTTCGAGCGATCTCTTCGAGAGGAGTTTCTCGAAGAAGATTCGGAGAGAGTCACTAGAAGAACGTTTCTAGACTGGGTTGAGCAGCAACCTGGTCGTATGATGAGTCTGAATGAGATGTTGAGAGAGTTTGATAGGAGATACCGACAACTTTCGACTCTAGAGCGCATAACTCTAGATGCTAGGAGAACTGAACTTTTTCTGCAAGCTACCGATGATGCTACGGCAGATCGGTTATGCTTTATGTTGGCTGACCGATCGGCTGAAGGAGGAGTTACTACTGATTGGGGGAGAGTTGAGGATGTTGTGGCTGTACTAACGAGGCAGAGAAGGGGAAGAGTGGCTGTGGGAGGACGTCCGCTTGCAGAAGTGACCACTCAACCTCGCACTGCTCCTCAAGTACAGCAACCTCCGGCTCCTGCTCCCAGAGCTGCTGTCCCGGCTGCAGTACCTTTGATGCCAGTTGTGCCAATTCCTGCACAAAGGGCACCGGTTCAGAGACCTGCAGAGAACCATGGACAGCAGAACCAGATCGAAGATCTGATTCGGCAGATGAGAGAACTGAAGGTGGAGCTAGCTGGATTGCAGAGAGAGCAGCCGCCGGCGCCTGCTGCTGCACGTCCAGGGGGTGCTCCTGTTCGTAGATGTATCTGGTGTGACAGTCAAGATCATTTCCGAGGGGACTGTCAAGAGCTCACGGCTGCTCTGCGAGATGGTGTGGTTCGCTACCAGAACGGTAGGCTGCACCTTTCTTCTACTGGAGAGCCGCTAAGCACGCAGTTTGGACGAGGAGGTATGAGGAGTCTACCTCAGATTACAGCTGCTGCAACTGTACATGCATTGATGGCACCACCGGTAAATCCTGATGTATATGCCGATCACATTGAAGTTTCTTCTAGTCCTACGTTGCTAGATAGGACTACTGAGAAGAAACCTGTTCAAGTTCCTTCTGAAGTACTGAAGAGAGGAGCTGAGACTATCCGTAGAGTCACAGGGTGGGGTGATCCTGTTGACGCTGCGTCTATCAAAGCATTCTTGGACGTGGATAGACACGTTCACTGGCAAGATGCTTCTGTGGAGGAGAAGAGGCGGCGAGAAGCTTCTGAACTTGATACTGGAGTTCCGGAGGAGGCTGGAGACAGACGAAGAGTCACAAGGAGGCGAGCAGCTCCTCCAGATGACATCCCGTCTAGTTCTGCAGCTCCTCCACCTGCACCGAGTCCGATGGAGGACGTGCAGAGATCCCAGCAGGAGCCAACGACTGCTGGTAGACGGTTCACTGCTCAAGAGAAGGGGAAAGGACCGGCTTACAAGTTGGCAGCTGATATCGAAACTTCAACTGATCTCAAGAGCATCCTGGAGCAGAGAATACTTGACGCGCGAATCGAGTTTTCTCTTCGGGAAGTTCTTGGTATTGCGAAGAGGGAGTTTCACGAGCTGATCATCGACATCATCAAGCGGAAGAGACAGGTGATGTCCGAGCAAGTAGAAAGTCAAATGATTGATGTGATAGGAGCTTCTATGAATGATGTAGAGTTCGGCAAGGTGCATTTTCAGGAGGCTGATGATACAGAGTTCCAGCAAGAAGCGTTGGTTGCTGGTACCAATACTGCTGAATTCGATGATGATGAAGCTGGCGATGAGAGTCCAGCTACTGATAGTGACTTCAGGAAGAGACACTAGGCTCGTGCTACGACGGCTACACGAGTTCGTCTCGGAAGTCTTGAACCTGTTGCTGCGTTAGTTGATCACGGTTCAGAGATCAACATCATGTCACGGGAGGTGTACGAGAGAGGTCAGTGGCCTATTGAACTGAACCATGGTTGGGTGCTACGAGCTGCAAACAACCAGAAGGGTGAGTTATACGGCGCTTGTCCCAACGTGAGGGTGAAGCTAGGTGATGTGGAGGTAGGTCAGCACTTCTTCGTGGAGTCTTCTGCTTCGTATCCTGTAATTCTTGGTCAGCCTTATATCACAGCAGTTAGAATGGAGACGAAGGTAATGGATGACGGATCTCACTATGCTAGGATCCGTAGTCCGGATGATAAGCGTTCTGTGCAGTTTCTGACCGTTCGTACGAACCACGAACGAAACAGACAGACTTTGAGAGATTCTCCTATCTGTAGGAGCAAGGGTTTTCTGAAACCACTCTTGTAGGACGGGATACCAAGAGTGATGGATCTGCTGTTACTATGATCCCGCTTGAGCAGCCTGTGGGATCACAAGAGGCTGACAAAGAGGTTGCTCAAGATTCTGAAAACTGCTACACTGTACATAGTTGGAAATCTGATTTGATGACTTTCAGTTCTGATGATTGGAGTGAGTTCACGCGAGTAGATGATCTGACTGAGAAGAGTAGAAAGCTGATGGAGAAGTATGTAGAAAATCTGCACTATACAGGAGTTCTGAGTGAAGATGAGATGATTTCTGGTGTTTACGAGGAGTTTGTAGGTGTACGGTCTTTTGTTCGTTGGCTGGATGATGTAGATAGGTTGATGAAGCAGATGGGAGGAAGGGTGGTGATCCCTATCCACTCTCGTAAGGTCTATGAGGAGATTGCCTCGTGCTTGCAGTCTCGTCCTCATCCGAGACTGGAGAGTGGGTGGAAGGATGCAATCTGCTGGTGTGGCTCTCGTGAAGAAGCAGAGGTTCACACCAAATACAAAATTGTAG
This sequence comes from Asterella californica, assembly GCA_036924285.1. Taxonomy (NCBI): domain Eukaryota; kingdom Viridiplantae; phylum Streptophyta; class Marchantiopsida; order Marchantiales; family Aytoniaceae; genus Asterella; species Asterella californica. Next base: position 6,573,699 of record JAYKYS010000013.1, read on the forward strand.
CGAAGAAGGTGAAACCAGTGGCGACCCAGCTACCTGTTGATTCACAGCAGCAGATGGAGTTAGCGGCCACTGAGCCTGTACTGAGAGATCCTAAACAGATAGGACACGAGTTTACTCAAGAGACGCTCGAGCAGCTCCAGATAGGAGGGGGTGGTTTCTTGACTGAAGTGGAGAAACGAGCTTTTGAGCAGATGATAGTTAGCCATGGTAAGGCATTTTCTTTCTCAGCTGGAGAGATTGGTTGTGTGGATCCTAGTGTGATAGCTCCGATGGTTATCTTCACAGTTCCTCACGTACCTTGGGACTTGAAACCGATTCCAGTCCCTCGTGCCTTGCTACCAAAGGTCATTGAGTTACTGAAAGAGAGGATGCGGATGGGTATTCTTGAACCATCTATGGCTCCGTACTCTAGCCGATGGTTCACAGTACCTAAGAAGACAGGAGCCTTACGCTTCATCCAAGACTTGCAGCCTGCCAACAACATCACGATTCGAAACGTTGGGACAGGACCTGTGGTGGATGAAGTAGCCGAGGCATTTGCTGGAAGATCTATCTATTCTATTGGAGATCTGTTTTCAGGTTACAATCAGTTTCAGCTTGCTTTGGAGAGTAGAGACTTGACTACCATGCGTACACCTTTGGGGTTGATGCGGATGTGTACTCTTCCTCAGGGTGTGACAAACTCAGTAGCTCATATGCAAAACGCGATGCATAAGGTGTTACGAGACTTTGTACCTGAGGTTACTATCCCATTTCTTGATGATATACCCATGAAAGGCTGTCCGGTGGAAGACAAGAACGAAACTATGACTGCTGATGGTTGCAGAAAGTTCGTTACAGACCACATCCGAGATGTGGAGAAGATTCTGATGCGCTTGGAAGAGATACACCTCACTCTGTCAGGTACCAAATCTCGTTTTGGAATGTCAGAGATTGTGGTGGTTGGTCACTTATGCGGTACTTTTGGAAGACGGCCGAACCCAGAGAAGGTAGATGCTATAGCAAGGATAGCAGATTGTACCAACATCACTGAGGTTCGACGATTCTTAGGAGCTTGTGTGTTCTTTCGTGTGAGTATTCCTCATTATGCACACATTGCCGAGCCTCTGTATGCACTTCTGAGGAAAGGAAAGAGGTTTACTTGGCGGCAAGAACATCACGAGACGATGGAGCAGCTGAAAGAGATTCTGAAGTCTCCACCTGTACTAAGGAGACTTAGCTACGAGAGCGGAAGACCTGTGGTACTGATTGTTGACACGAGTCCAAAGGCGATTGGATGGGTAGTCGGTCAATAAGATGCAGATGGTGTGCGGTTTGTTTCAAGGTTTGGGGCTCGGATCTTAACAGATAGACAACGTAACTATCCTCAAGTGAAGCGTGAATTGTGGGGAGCTGTTACTGCTATGAAGGTAGACCGAGAGTTCTTGATAGGTGCACGTGTGATACTAGAAACAGACTGTTTGCCTTTGCTAGGTATGATAGCAAACTGTAATACTCCAGACATAGCAATGCTACGATGGATTGCTTATATCCGGAGTATGAACCCTGAACTGAAGCATATAGCAGGAAAGGATAATCCTGTTGCAGACATGTTATCTAGGGCTTGTTATACAGGTGAAGAAGAGATGTTTGCAGAAGTCGAAGATGAAGAGAAGAGAGACGTTTGGTGCCAAGTTGGTCAGCAGACTTCAGACTTGGAACCACTGCCGTTCTACGAGGAGTTCTACACGGAAAAGTTCCGCGATATCGGGTACTATCTGAGTTTATTATGCAGAAGAGAAGGATGGAGTGATGCAAAGTTCAAGGAGATCAGACGAAAGGCGTACGGTTATCTTCTACGTGAAGGTTATCTGTGGAAACGCCCGAAGAGAAGAGATGGGATGCTTCCTAGAGTGGTGGATGATCAACCGACTTAGCTGAATCTGCTGAAGGAGTTTCATGACACCTTGTGGGCTGGACACCGTGGAGTTTGGGCTACATACACGAAGATGAAGGAGCGATACTGGTGGAAGGGTTTGTATCAAGACGTAGTGGATTTTGTTGGGTCGTGTCTGCATTGTCAGTTCTGCTCTAAAGTCCGTTACAGAGATGGACTTGTACCTACCTATCCACCTAGTATTCATTTTTCATGGGTCCTTGATCTTGTGATGATGCCGCCGGGACTATGGGGGATGCGCTACTTGGTGTTAGCTCGAGAAGATCTCTCCAACTACGTGGAGGGACGAGCACTGCGAACGAAGACTACAGAGAACATATGTAGATTCGTGCTGGAAGATATTATCTGTCGTTATGGATCTGTTGGAAGACTACGAGCAGATAGTGGCGAGCTGAGAGGTGCAGAAGCGAAGGAGTTCTTTGCTCGTTATGGAGTAAAGCTTCGACTTACTACTGCCATGAATCCAAAAGGGATTGGTAAGAGTGAACGAGGACACCCTTCTATTGTTCACGCTTTAGTAAAAGCATGTGATGGTAGGCCTAGAGAATGGCCGAGACTACTTCCATTTGCTTTATGGGCTGATAGAAATACACACTGTACCATGACTGGTTATATGCCAGTTGAGCTTATGTTGGGGCAGAAACCGATTATGCCTGCTGAGGAAGAATTTCCTACGTGGGCTACGCTACCGTGGGAAGATGGTATAGATCATACTTCACTCCTTGCTTTACGAACTAGGCAGCTGGAGCGAAGGGAGGAAGATCTTGCTGAGGCGCAAGAGAAGCTGAAGGTGGCTCGAGTTAGAAACAAGGAGCGTTTCGACAAGACTCACCGACTACGACCAAAGCCAATACGTGTTGGTGATTGGGTTCTGGTGTATGATAGCACGCTGGAGAACCAGCATTCTACACTTCATAAGTTCTCGCGAAGATGGTTCGGGCCTTATGTTGTGTTAGATGTTTATGAGAATGCCACTTATAGTTTACGTGAGTTGGATGGCACTCCTTTGAAACTATCTGTGGTTGGCAAACGAGTGAAGTTGTTCAAACAACGTGGAGGATCAGTAGATTTGTTCAACTTTCTGGAGTCTGAGCAGAGGATGACGAGAGATGAAGACGCCTCGGCTACTGAAGAGGTTGAGGCGGACGAGAGTAATGAGGATGATGAAACGACAGAAGGATGAAGAGGTTGGCACATGCCAGAGGATGTGCAGGTTTGGAGGGGTGGATGTCGTGATGTGAATTATTCCACATAGTGAATAATTCACCTCTCAGTTAGAAGTTAGTTTCTCTGAGTGAAGTTAAGACCTCAGAGAAGTCGATTTTGGAGGAAGTGAGCATTCGAAAATCTGAAAACACCACGGCGTAGGTCTCGTCGTGCTGATCACCGTGGTATGTTCAAAAGTTACGAACGGAGTTGCAGGCGAAAAGTTACTTGGAGTTCTTCTACAAGATTTCTGATACCGGGAAATTTACCATAAATCAGAGTGAGTTCGAAAAATACTTTTTAGATTTTTCTCATGTAGATTGTAGTATGTAGTATTTGATTAAAATTCGAAATGTACAAAAAGAGCATGTCTAGAGAATGTTATGGCACTTCGTGTTAGAAAAGGAAAGACGAAATACCGCAGCTTTCTAGCATATTAGCTTAGAAACTGGTCTTCAAAACCAGTTGTGAGATCAGCTTCCGTGGTGTAGCTGAGAAACTTGTAGGGAGGAGGTCTCCGGATCAAATCCCTTCAGACTCACAACCGGCTTGGAGTAGGCTGGCCCCTTCGGGGGAATATGAGGGGCACCAAGTTGCCTAGGGGCGGGACACTAGATGTCCCTTAAACGTACCGTGAATGCGGGATGCCTCCGTCTACCCCTGCACTAGTGCAGTCACCTAGTGTGGATGCTAGAGGGAGTTTACCACCGGGTTTCGAAATGGACCTCTCACCTTCGGGTTGGCGGGGTAATTAGTACGAATTCGGTTGCGGGATGCCTCCGTCTACCCCTGCACTAGTGCAGTCACCTAGTGTGGATGCTAGAGGGAGTTTACCACCGGGTTTCGAAATGGACCTCTCACCTTCGGGTTGGCGGGGTAATTAGTACGAATTCGGTTGCGGCCCTCTAAGTCCTGGGGTAGCGAGATGGCATCAAAGATACTCCAAGTCGGTACCAATTCTTTTATAGAAAAATGTAGAGTTCGAAATATTATTCACTTGGGTCGAAAAATCAAGTGAAACTGATACCTGAGGCAATACTTACGGCACTTCGAAGTTTAAGGGGGCCGGGAAACGACAATGATGATAACTCGGGTTCCACGTGTCAGAACGAGGTGATTCCGGTGGCCAGAGGTAGCCGTGGTGGAGTTACTTCGGATGGACGTGGTAGATGCTGACTGTACGGCCGAAACGGTGGCCGTCCGTACAAATGAATCTGCGAAGCTTAGTGAAATAGTCTTCTTACGTGTAGATTTATTATCAGTGATTTATTTTTCTGCTGCCATCTGTTTAGGGCATCTTTTACCCCTGCCAGGTGACACTGAAGGTTACGTAGGGTGGAGGAAAACCCAGAGGGGTGTACTCCGAAGGGAGAGAATTCTGAGGGCACTGTCACATTATCGCATTATCGCAGATTGTCGATCATCGAGCAGTGTAGAGTTTACCGTGCGAGAGCTATCGAGTAGAGAGAAACAGTAGAGCTGAGGAGAAGATTTACAGAGGTTACGTCTGAAGAGAACTTCTGTCTGATCAGAGTTTTGATATCGAGGGAATGAGAGTAGAGAGCAGAATCGAGTAGAGAGGAGACCAAGAACTTGTACGTGTATCTTTTTGAATAGAAAACGGGAAGCTTCTAGGTGAACGCGCTGGTGCTTCACAGGAGCAGTTTTCTGATATTCTGAGTTACTGAGCGTGAGCTTTGCAATCTGCATGATCTAGAGTTGAAGATCTACTAGCACGCTGTGTGTTTTATCTTGGCCAGATCGAGAACGTGGTGGTGTGGTTTCTTGCGATCCGTATTTCGTGTGTTGGTTTTCGCCCTCCTCTTCACGATCGTATCACAGCTAGAAGGTTCGCCTTTCCTAGGAAACTCTCGCCTCGACACCGTAGTGGTGGAAGAGGCTTCCTTGTCTCTGGAAGACGAAGTCGACACCGCGGAGCGAGTGGTGGAGATGAACTTGTCTTCCGCAGGAAGACGACTGGAGGAGTTCATCGCCTACTTCCAGAAGGAGATCTAGTCAGCTATGGAGCTGCTGGAGAAGAAAGCGAGGGCACAGGAGAAGCCCTTACAACCTGGATTCGGCCTGCGCACCTTGCTGCGACAGGAGGAAGACCAGAAGAAGACGGCGCTGGAAGCTAGTCTCCGCACAGTGGAGAAGCTCGCAACAAGATATAAGGTGGAAGCAGCCGCTTCTGCCAAGGAATCGATACAGCTTCGGAAGAGCAACCAGGAGTTGCAGGCGCGGGTACAGCAGCGCAATCAGGAAGTCACCCGAGTGCGGGAGAAGATCACCGCCCTCGCAGAAGAGCAGACCATATGGAAGACGCAGCGAGAAGCCGCAGAAGCGCGAGCTACAGTGGAGAAGACGCAGAGGGAAGCAGCAGAGGCCGTGCACAGAAGATGTTGGCACAGTCGGTGGAAGCGCTTCGGAAGAAGTTCAACTACACCGCGGGTAGGAAGTTACTTATCTTAGCTAGAGGATGGGACAGCGAGTCCAAAGCGATGTTGGTGGAATGCCGGGAGAGCATGTTCAGGTACTTGGACCCACAGATAGAAGGAGTGAAGACACTTTATGGTCTTCCCTCGCTTCCGACACCTGCAACCGCATCTTCTCACGCTCCAGCACCATCGACTTGATCCGGAATGGAGAAGGAGGAGTTCGACCTCGCTGTGCACTTGGTGGTGACAGCGTTGGAAGCCGAGAAGACTCCCGAAGACGCCCCGGAAGACAAGATGTCTTCTGGAAGACAGAAAGACGAGCCGTCTTCCCAGGTATTCCGCGTGGAGGAAGCGACTTCTCCGGATCTCTATGAGGTCCCCATGGTCCCTAGTCCCGCACCCGTGCCTCAGAAGACGGAAGAAGCACCGGTACACTCCGCTTCTCAGAAGACGCTTCTGTCTTCCGAAGCATAGGCCGAAGCCGAGGAAGACGCAGCAGCAGCGACAGCAGAGCCCGCAAGAGACGATGAGGAGGAAGCCACCTCAGTGACACCCGAGGTAACTGCAGGCCTTTCTAGCTTATCAGAAGCCGCGTTAGGAGCTCTGATAGGAGCAGATCTGTAAACCCCCCGTGGTCCTATCGATCAACTACTCCCTTGATCTCTCAACCTCCACGATCGTCATCCACGAATCTGCAACATGTCGGGCCTATCTCTCACTCAAGGGTCACCTCTGATGGCTTTGATGGAAGCACACCATGAACTTGAAGGGAAAATGCTGAGTTCACTCATTCATACACCCACAAACTTATCAACTAAAAATCTCCTTAAACACATCAACTAAAATCCTCCATTCTAACGACGTCTCTCAAGTTCTCACATGCTAAAAATATCCCACACTCTCTATATTACTCAAGTTGTCATTACGACAATGTGAAAACAAGGACGAGGAGCTCTTCTCTACTCCTCTATTTATACATTCTAAAATTTTACTTTGGTACCCTCCGGTAACTCAATCGTAACTACTTTTACCGGGTTTTACTAAGATATTACTTAAGGTAAAAGCATTAATCACATGGGCTTCTTACCTTTTCACATGGGCTTATTCCTTCAAAGTCAACAACTTCTAGAAGGATTCTGAAATATTCTCAAGGAATCTCGAATTTCCACCCCCCTCTACACTAGGACCCACTAAAAAAGAAACATGTGGAATCTCTTCTTGTTTTTAATGCCCATAAAGTCCACAACTTTAATCCAACCACTAATATCAAGTCAAAAAGGAGATAAGGGATACTTTCCACCTCATTTCTACCTTTTAGACAAGATGACAAGATAGTAGTGCTCACTCTTTAGCAAATATCTGAATTCTGCCAAAAGTACAGCTACGTTTAACCATAACTAACTTTTAGCTAGTCATGACTAACTTGATACATCCTTAAAATACTTTGGCAGCCAATAAACATTCTCAACACTTAGTTATAACTAAAAACCTTACTAATAGACAACCTTCTTATGTGTAACATAGGTCGTTACATTTTACCCTCGGACTAAATTTTCGCTCCGTCCTCGGAGTGAAGAGAGAACTTTCGTCGATGAAACAACTTCAACTTGTCATGATTTACTCGATCAAATCTCCTTCCTCCCAGCTCCTGAAGGTCATATGTGAAGTTGTTCCACACCTTATCTACAACAAAAGGACCAAAATATCTCGGAAGAAACTTCTTCCTAGCCCTCTTGAATCTGATAGCATCCTACAACATAAGCCAATCTCCGACTTGAAAAGGTTTTACCTCCCTCTTGCTCAACCTTTTGTCGTAACTCTTATTTTGATACGCCTGAGCTCGTTCCATCCAGATCATTGCTACCGCTCGGGTCTCTTCCAACTCCATGAGTTGTTCCCTTCTTGATCTGACCACGTCTTCTCCTCTCGACCTCTTCAACTTTCGTTGAATAGTTTGAAAAGTATCCAATTCGAATTGGATCGGCAACTTGGACTCCACTCCATAAACCAGTCGAAATGGGGAGTATCCAGTAGAAGTCTTTGTTGTCGTTCGGTACTCCCATAAGATGGCATGTAGCCTCTTATCCCAAGTATGTTTCGCAGTTTCAACACCAGCATCTTTGGCGAGCATCATACAAAGTGTAAGATTGGTCTTCTCCGCAAGACCATTAGCATTTGGTTTGTATGAGGTCGTTACTCGTGGCTTGATAGAAAAGTGTTGTAGCATAGCAGTAGTCATGCTCCCTACAAACTCTCCTCTTCTATCTGAGACCAACTCTAACGGACATCGAAATCTTGTGATGATCCTCTCCCATAGGAATCTACCGACTTCTGTTTCATTGGTCTCTCTCAAAGGTCTAGCCTCTACCCACTTGGTACAATAGTCAGTGGCGACAACAATGTATCTATTGCCTCGAGGTGTCTTATTAAGAGGCCTACAAAGTCAATACCCCATTTCTCAAACGGCCCTAATACTGGAATTGATCTTAACGGAGGTGTTCTAGTAGACTTCAGAGCAAATGCTTGACATACGTCGCAAGTTTTGCAATAGTCTAAACACTCTTTGAAAATCTCTCTCCAGTGGTAACCCGCATCCAAAATCTTGAAGGCTGTTATCTTACCAGCAAAGTGACCTCCGCAAACAGTTCCGTCGTGAAACTCGTGCATTAGCTTGAATGCCTCCTTCTGACCAACTGCTCTCCTTAGTAACCCATCTGCTCCTTGATGAAACAGAATTCCCTCCACCATGGTGTAAGGTTTGCATCTCTTGATCAACGCGTTACGTTCTCGGGTATGCATACCTTCTGGAAAAGAGCCATCTACAAGGAAACTCCAGATTTCCTTGTACTCGTCCGGTATCTCCTCGATGCTTGTGATGGTCATCAGATGCTCGTCTGGAAATGAATCATCAAACGGTTCTTCTCCCTCATCATCATAAGCCCTTGACAAAAGATCAGCATTCGCATGTTTCTTCCCTGGTCTATCTTCGATCACATAATCGTATTCTGTTAGAAGGATCTTCCAACGAGCAATACGACCTTCGGCATTAGGCTTATTAAAGATATACTTTAAAGCGTTGTGATCTGTGACTATGGAAAATTTCCCTCCTAGCAAGTAGTGTCGAAATTTCTTCAATCCAAAGATCACCGCTAATCCTTCTCGTTCAGTCACGGAGTAATTCTTCTCCGCTGGAACCATCTGCCTACTAGCATAAGCTATATGATGATCATGCCCATCTCCATCTAGCTGACTTAATGTACATCCGATTGCTACATTGGAGGCATCCGTATACAGAATAAATGCTTTACTCCACTCAGGTTTAGCAAGTATAGGAGCTGTCACTAATGCCTTTTTCAGCTCCTCAAATGCTTCCTTTGCCTTCTGATCATGCACTATCAAGTCAAAATCAACTCCCTTCTTCATGTACATAGTCAAAGCTATTGCTTTGTTTGAGAAAGAAAAGACAAACCTACGATAATATCCAACCATGCCAAGAAACTGCCTCAACTTTGTCAAGTTGATCAAAAATGGAAGATCCACAATCTTCTTCACCTTCTCAGGATCTACCGCAATCCCATTCTTGGAAATGATGTGCCCTAACAGCAGACCTTCTTCGCAGCCAAAGATGCACTTCTCTGGACTTAGAGAAGCGTTGGCTTGCTCCAACCGCTGCAAAACTTTGATCACATGATCAAAGTGGTCCTCTTTTCGTCCGTACACACAGAAATCGTCAATGAAATCCCGAACAAACTTCCCTATGAATGGTTCAAACACCTTGTTCATGAACCTTTGAAACGTGGCCGGAGCATTACACAATCCGAATGGCATCACCCGAAATGCAAATGTTCCCCAAGGAGTAGTGAGAGTAGTCAACTGTTGGTACTCCTGTGCTATCTTGATCTGGTTATACCCACTATAACCATCACCAAAGCTGTACCACTCATGACCAGCAACTTCCTCCAAAATCTCATCTATAAATGGTAGAGGATAATAATCCTTCTTGGTAACTACATTCAACTTCTTATAGTCTATGCACACTCGCAGCTTACCATTCTTCTTCTTGACAATCACAATGGGTGAAACCCATTCTGAGTTCTCCACCTCGTAGATGAAACTCGCCTCCTTCAACTTGTCTATCTCCTCCTTGACCATCATTGCCGTTGTGGGATTGACCCTTCTCTGCTTCTGTCGAACTGGTCTTGCGTGCTCCTCCAATTCGATTCGATGAGTCTCGAGAATCACCTCCTTCAAATCCTTGTAGCTGAAAGCAAACACATGGATATATTTTCGAAATATATCTAGGAATCTACTTTTCTCTTCTTGAGTGACATTGATACCAAACTTCAGGGTAGAGAGTCTTCTCACAATCTCTGCCTCACTCAACTCTTCTTTGTCAAGATCTTTCTCCACTGCTGGTCGAGACAACAAGTCAATAGCACTAAGCTGATGTAATGATTCATCTCGACCAAATCCTTCGTCCTCAGACGAGGATTCTTGATCGTAAGAATCTCCGGTATCTACTTCTGATACACTCTGATCATCCTCCGTATCAGATTCCCAGTAGTCACTAGTGGGTCTATCAGAGTCAGAAGTCACAACTCCAACACCCGAGAGAGGAACTATCACTCTATGATCTCTAGGCCCAATCCGTAAGTATCCCTTGTGCCACCTATCAGTGGTGCGCACAGCTCTCAACCAAGGCCTACCTAGGAGCAAATCATAACTAGAGTCCTTTAACACTTGAAAGGACATCAACGTTTGAACTCCCATCACAGACACGACCACCTTCTCTAACACACCAAGAGGTCTTACCCGTTGCTTGTTAGCCATCCCCACGACAATGCTAGTCGGGCGAGTTGGTTCCATCCCCAACTTCTTCATCAACCTCTCCGATATGGCGTTGACAGCCGTTCCTCCATCCACCAATACGTCAGAGACGTAGTGACCATTCAACCGGACTTCAATCTTTGAAGCCCTAGTGCATACCTCTGAAGCATGCACATCCACCACACCAACTCCCACAGACTTTGATGTCTTGCTCTTGGGTTTCTTCTTCTTGCTTCTCTTAGAACTCAGTACTCCTCTGAGTTCTCTTCGTAAGCTGGGATTAAGTGCGATCAGTTGTCCAACAGTGATGTTGGCTTTCTGAGCACCCACATCTTCAACCACATCATATCCCACTTGGGAAGATGAAATGGTGAAATCCGCCATCCCTAGCTTCCTTCTTGGCTCCCTTGGTGTACTCGAAACATTACTCGAACGAGTACTTCTACTTGCTGACTCCTCCATGAAAACCGGTTCATCAGAAAATCGAGTTCTTTTCCTTTCTTGAGCTAAAAGCTCCACCGGTGCATGAGAAGAGTTTGAACTCTCTCCTTTCTCGTAGATGGGATCTCGCACGACATCGATAGTAGCCACCCCCTTGTCTCGTCCTTGTGATGGATTTCCTCCACCCACATTGATTCTGATAGCTTCGGCACCTCTTGCTCCGTTGTTAGGACAATTTCGCTGGAAATGAGAACCTCCACACGTCCAACAAGTGATTCCTCCAAAGTTACCTTGGTTGCCTCCAAAGTTACCTTGATTTCCTCGGTTGGGATTGTTGTCGTAACCTCTTTGACCTCCTCCTCCACCTTTGTTCCTCCATTCTCGTAACTGCACCACGTTTATCTTGAGATCCGCAAGAGTATCGGTGATGCTCTTCAGCTCGGCATGAAAATCAGAGGTGGCAGTAGACATCGTTGTTGGGACAAACGGTCTTGGCACCACCGTTGGAGTAGGAGCTGACGTTGAAGCAATCACCAATTGTGATGGTGCAAGTGCGATCATTGTGGCTACACCAGGAGTCGGAGTCGACACCAGAGCAGCATGATGAGGTTGGATGATATCCCCTTCATCCAAACTCTCTTCCATGTGTGTCGCAATCTTGATGGCCTCCGCTTTGGTTGTTGGCTTCTCGTACCTCACTTGGGTTCAAATTGAAGGCCTCAACCCTCCCACCAAGTTCTTGGTCAACACTGCTCCAATCCTCGCCATCGTTAGCTCCACATTGTCTCCACTCTTCCGTAGGACCGTCCGAAACCGTTACTCCAACTTATCCACCCTTTCGGCATATTACCGAACTTTCTCGTCGTCCCGTTGCTTCAAATGAGTAAGCTCCACCATGAGCTTCTCATAACTCTCTTCTGGAAGAAATTCTTCGATGAGTGCATTACTCAACGTCTCCCATGTGTCTTCAACTGCACCAGGTGTCTTGCTCTTCACTCGGTCGTCATACCACGTAAGAGCAAAATCTTCTAAAAACTCTGGCAGTAACAACACCCATTCTTCCTTCTTTCTCTCGTTGTTTCCGATGCAACTCCTTTTGAAGTCTCGTACAAATGGTTCTACATCTTCATTGTCCTTCCCATGAAACATTGGTAACTTGCCCATCTTGTAACTATTCTTTCTATCCTTCTAATTTTTGTGCAATAACTACTCGCTAAAAGAGTACGAACATCACTAATTCCATTCGCGAATAATCTACCATAGGTAAAATGAAAGGAAATGGTTGTAACAACACCTCTTGTGCCATCTCTTCTCCCAAGGTAATCATGAGCCTGAGTCGCATCACCGCCTTCTCCACCATCCGAATGACGATCTCCATCACAACTCAGCTGAGTTCTCTTTTGAAGTCGACAACTTCTCCGTCTCAGCTCTTTGAGTCTCGTCCAACTTCTCGACTACTGACGTAAGTAGGACGACCACATCGACGCACTTGTGTCCTCTGGATAGATCACCCACTCCACAACTTGGACAAGGATCTTCGCCTAGAAGATGAATTGGCGCTGGTGACGATGGACCCACTCGAAGACTTAAATCAGTAAACTCCCGCTTCCCTTTAGCTCTCTCGGTTCTGATTCTAGTTGGACAATTCACCACTTTGTGTCCCAACCCTCTACAGAAATAACACCACAAGTCGGTTTCTACTCTTCTCCTCAGAGATTCTACTTGAGGTTTAGTACTAGGGTTTTCAAACTCGACGATAATCTCTCTCGAACTTTCTTCGACACTTACTATGACATCTAAACCTTGAGGAAGGTTTCTAAGTCTAACTTTCCAATCTTTTGAATTTCCACTCATGTTGCACCTTCTCAACCATTAAGTGGACAAAATATCATAGAGGAAAATAATTCTACCTCACTTTCTTAACTCTTCCAAGCTTTATATTGGAAATGGTGTATTATACATGCTATACACGAAATAAAATCTAATCTAAAATTAACTATCGAAGATATGATCCTCCTCACCATTGTTTATATTAATCACAACAGACATCTTGAACTCACTCTTGTAAGGATCCAACTCTACTTCACCAGGAGCATTCGTGGCCTCCACAGTGAATGATGCTTTAAACTCGGCTTTCTTCAAATCAGTGCCAATGGTCGCGGAAGCTTCTTCGTATAGGATAAAGAGGGCACCCCAAGTGCTATAGACGCGGGTTCGTAACTCATCTATACTTAACTTGGGCTTCTCCGTCTCTGTTCGAACTCCTAAACGTCTCTTCTTCCACCTCGTCATTCGAACTGGATTCCCCATGAAGTATCTTCAAGACCTCCTTGTATGCCGAAACGTATATCTCTTCGTTGGTAAGAGATCTCTCCAAGATTTTTATGGTCTCCAGTAGCTCAACCTCCAAGCTACTAAATCATGAAGTTTCAACAGAAACTTCTCTAATCAGAAGAGATGGTGATGACTGTACAAATTTTCAGAGAACTGAAATTTGTATATTTTCACTTCCCTCATGGTTGCCAACCCCCTCCACTTTGAAAAATTCTTTCTCACTCTTCAGACCTCATCTTCTCATGATTTCTTTTGTCCTGGATAGCTTATCAGCCACTCTAAAACACTGGAAAGTTTCTCGGGAAAATAAAATTCACAAAAAATCTGACAATGACTGTAAATTTTTTCTAGATAACAGAATTCCTCAACTCTCACGAATAGACCCCCTCAACTTTGAAAATTCATTGCTCCCTCTCTAGACCACCTTTTCCTATGATTTCTTTTGTCTTAGATACGTTATCAGCCAATCTAAAACACTGGAAAGTTTCACAGGAAAATAAAATTCACAGAAAAGTTGACAGCTACTATACAAACTTTCCAGAGAGCAGAATTTCTAAACTCACAAATTTATCTCCTCTAATAACTTTTCTCTCCTCCTTTCTCTACAACTCTTGTTGCACCCTCTTTCAACTCTCCTCAAACCCTTTCTAAGTGAACAAGATGTAAAGAATGACTTCGAACGCGTCATATATCACTACGGTATACACGAAAGGTTTTAACGTTGCTAACATCGCGTTAGCTCTCTCTCCTCCCAACGTTCTCTCCATGTGCTCTCTCATAATCTCCTTTTGTCGAATATAGAACTGAACTCTAAACATCGTTTAACGATCCCTTCAAGTGAGGTCCCGGCAACGGAACCAAAAATGTAAACCCCCCGTGGTCCTATCGATCAACTACCCCCCTGATCTCTCAACCTCCACGATCGTCATCCACGAATCTGCAACATGTCGGGCCTGTCTCTCACTCAAGGGTCACCTCTGATGGCTTTGATGGAAGCACACCATGAACTTGAAGGGAAAATGCTAAGTTCACTCATTCATACACCCACAAACTTATCAACTAAAAATCTCCTTAAACACATCAACTAAAATCCTCCATTCTAACGACGTCTCTCAAGTTCTCACATGCTAAAAATATCCCACACTCTCTATATTACTCAAGTTGTCATTACGACAATGTGAAAACAAGGATGAAGAGCTCTTCTCTACTCCTCTATTTATACATTCTAGGTTTTTACTTTGGTACCCTCCGGTAACTCAGCCGTAACTACTTTTACCGGGTTTTACTAAGATATTACTTAAGGTAAAAGCATTAATCACATGGGCTTCTTACCTTTTCACATGGGCTTATTCCTTCAAAGTCAACAACTTCTAGAAGGATTCTGAAATATTCTCAAGGAATCTCGAATTTCCACCCCCCTCTACACTAGGACCCACTAAAAAAGAAACATGTGGAATCTCTTCTTGTTTTTAATGCCCACAAAGTCCACAACTTTAATCCAACCACTAATATCAAGTCAAAAAGGAGATAAGGGATACTTTCCACCTCATTTCTACCTTTTAGACAAGATGACAAGATAGTAGTGCTCACTCTTTAGCAAATATCTGAATTCTGCCAAAAGTACAGCTAAGTTTAACCATAACTAACTTTTAGCTAATCATGACTAACTTGATACATCCTTAAAATACTTTGGCAGCCAATAAACATTCTCAACACTTAGTTATAACTAAACACCTTACTAATAGACAACCTTCTTATGTGTAACATAGGTCGTTACAGATCAGGTAGAGATTACCTCCGTGCAATCTGAGTAGTTAGTAACTCCATTGATAATTCCAAATATAGTAGAATCGAACATGTTATCTTAAGGGTGGCAGTTTTTCCATGTAATATTAGTTAGGACACCATGTGGCAGCATAGGTAGCGTAGGAAGGACAAGGTGAATGGCCAATTTGGGCAGGGAACCGTTTGCATGTGAGGTGACAACCTCCTGTCAACGCCTCTCTCTCCCTGGTGGTCGTCTCCCTTGGTTCCCATGGCAGTGACATAAGTAGGAGCGCAGAGTAGGAGATAGAGTGTTGCCTGTGCTACCAGTTCTATAGATTCTGTAGCGACTGCACATACACATCGATTCTATGGTGCAGGCGGACGAGACACATTAGAGCAGAGATACAGGATAGACAGTCTTAGCACACTACACCCGTTGTTGGAAACATACGAATAGTCTTGGAATACACAGGAGGGGTCTGCATACTCGTACCAGCAGTGGTTCGAAGATGTAGATAGAAGTAGTGGACAGTCTAGGAACAGAGAACGACATCCTCGTGCAGTCCTGTTAGCTAGACTGGTGTGTTGAGGAGTAGAAGCAGGAAGTAGAAGGAGTGAGCTTCCCAATGCCATTGTGACTTCTTCTCGAGGAATAGATTGTGGATTTGAGTGCAGAAGCTTTGTTCATGTCTTCTGGATGGTGGGTTCCTTGAATTCGCTCCCAATTGTGCATGGGAAGTGTTCTTCTTGAGTGGCGGTGATTGTCAGCAGTTGTGGAAGTGTAGCTTGACTCGTTCAGTAGAGCACTTGGGATCTACGTACGAACGATCTTCTGGGTAAGGGATCCCAGAAGACAGAGCAGTCAGAGCAGCGAAGTGAAGAAGAAAGAAGCCTTCTTTCCACAGCAGAAGACGACATCCTCGAGTAGAAGACGGTGAAACAGTATTCACGTTTGTTGTCTTCCTCCCCAAACTATTACAAGCAGGGATGGCTTGTTAGTCAGGATCCGGACTAGAAGCCTGTCGGAATCTTAATTTACTCTTTTCATCTTGTTTTCTCTTGTTTGGATTTTCTTATCTTCCCCATCTTCTCCCATCTTCCCCATCTTGTTACCTTCTTCTAGTGAGCTTCCGAGACTTCTATTGAGCTTCCGTGAAGGTGAATGTCGTTGTAGCGCTGCAGGAAGACCATTTCCGTAGGCAGAAGCCTGGGAAGGCTACAGGGGGCATACACCATGTGATTAATCTAACCCGTTGGAATGTGAGTGTGAGAATAAGGTGTAACGACCGTTACTAGTCGACTTCTGCGAAGCAAGGCAGCCTTCTGGAGGTGTGAGAAGACGAGCTGAACCCCCAGAAGACGAGAATCGCTTCGGGAAGACGGTATTGAGAAGACCGGAAGAAGTAACCTGGGAGCAGGAAGATCGTCTTCCCGAGCTTCTCTGTGCATAATTGTGTGATATTTTAGTTGGTAGTTGTTTGTCTAGTTCCAGAGCACCATGTGGCGTGTCTGGAAGACGTGTGGTTTTGTGTGATTTTGTGAGAAGAAGTGATTTCTAGACAAAACTCGTATGTTTGTGTGTTTGAACAGATCTTAGAACTTAGAGCAGCGATTACTTACGTAAATCCTCTGTGGGAACGATATCTTGTGTACTAAATGGGCAAAAGGAGTAATCCTGCGTCACTACACACGTCCAGCATCTTTGCCACGACCTCTACTTCGAGATCCTCCAAAACCTGCAAAATAGATAGATTCTTGCTGACCCGTCGAAGTAGAACTCTCCAGTAGGCGCACCTCTTCTCCTAACATCATAGTAACAAGTTCATCAAACCGTGGAAGGGATTCTCTTGTTAAAATCGATGTTATGAACTGTTTGTACTCTGCAGGAAGTCTTTGCATTGTGGCTCCGATCAAGACAGTGGGATCAATCTCGACTTTTACAGAAGATAGCTGATCCGCGAGCTGCTTGACATGGTTCACGTAGTCGTTGATGCACATCAATCCTTTCTTCACGGTGTTGAATTGCTGCAATAATTGCAGCTTCCGCGCCTCTATTCCAGATTGAAACAAACGCGCGAGTGCATCCAAAGCTTTCTTGGACGTATCACAATCTTGAATGTGATCGATCATCGATGCTGAAACTGTCAGCGCGATGTAGTGAATCGTCTGGTACGAGCACTTCTTCCACTCCTTCAATTTTGGATCTGAAATTGATACTTCATGCGCTTTCTCCTCCTTAGTGATAAGATCCCATAGATCTTGTTCCTATAGGAAGGTCTTCATCCGGAACTTCCACACTTGATAGTTGTTCTTGTCGAGCTTCTCTCCAGTGATCAAAGACACGGACTCCGCCATAGCTGCAATGTCGAAATTGCTCTATTTTGTTCACGGAAAACCTCACAGAACCTTCACGAAACTCGTCCGCCCACACCGTGCGATCAGGAGTTGTCGCAACGAGGCAACTCCGCGAACTCCTCCTGCAGCGACAATGAAAAAAGAACCTGTCCGCGAACTGTAGGTGTACAAAACACGACAGAAACATCGAAAGAACGCACCAAGAAAGGTCAAAACTAGACCAAACGAGGTCAGAAATGGGTGTGCGACCTTTCAAAATTTTCAAAATTTTTCAAGTTGCTACCCATATTTGGAACAGGATTTGTTTTAGAATCAAGTCCTAAAAATTTCATTTTGGTCGAAAAAGATCCAATTGAAAATCTACCGCTGGAAACTTCCAAATCGACTGAAACTTGACCGGTACACAATTCGCACCTTCTAAACAAGACAACCTAAAAAGACTGGTCGACAAATTTCAACGAGAAAAAATTGTCTGGGCCTCCGAAATCGTGTTCAAAGTTTCTAGTGGTGAAAGAAACAGTTTCGCCTCACCCGAACGCATCAGCAAGATAGTGCTCGACATCAAGCACACCTCCAGCTGCTCTCTCCTGTACTTCTCCATGCACGAACTCCATCTTGCTCATCAGCAAGGGACACACGCTCTCTACTACTCTAATATCATGTAGAAAGATCGATACTTCGAGGACACTCCAAGAAGAAAGAGCGAGTAGACAAGAAAAGTAAAATAGGAATGAGATGAGAGAGACTTTGCCTCTCCATGTATATATAGTGTGGGTGAGTACAAGAGAAATTCTAATGGTGGGTTAGCCCTCTAACTAACTGTAACTACCCTAACCACTCCGGCTAATGTTAGCCGTTGATCTACTAGAGCTTGGGACTATATCAACAAGTTCACGCGAGTAGAGGATTTGACTGAGAAGAGTAGAAGGCAGATGGAGAAATATGCAGCAAATCTGCACTGTACAGGAGTTCTGAATGAAGGTGAGATGATTTCTGGGGTTTACGAGGAGTTTGTAGGTGTACAATCTTTTGTTCGTTGGCTAGATGATGTAGATAAGTTGATGGAACAGATGGGAGGAAGGGTGATGATCTCCATCCACTCTCGTAAAGTCTATGAGGAGGTTGTCTCGTGCTTACAATCTCGTCCTCATCCGAGATTGGAGAGTGGATGGAAGGATGCAGTCTGCTTGTATGGCTCTCGGGAAGAAGCAAAAGTTCACACCAAATACAAAACTGTAGCGAAGAAGTTGAAACCAGTGGCGACCCAGTTATCTATTGACTCACAACAACAGATGGAGTTAGCTGCCACTGAGCCTGTACTGAGAGATCCTAAACAGATAGAACACAAGTTTACTCAAGAGACACTCGAGCAGCTCCAGATAAGAGAGGGTGGCTTCTTGACTGAAGTGGAGAAACGAGCTTTTGAGCATATGATAGTTAACCATGGTAAGGCATTTTCTTTCTCAGCTGAGGAGATTGGTTGTGTGGATCCTAGTGTGATAGCTCCGATGGTTATCTTCACTGTTCCTCACGTACCTTGGGACTTGAAGCTGGTTCCAGTCCCTCGTGTCTTGCTACCGACGGTGATTGAGTTACTGAAAAAGAGGATGCGAATGAGTATTCTTGAACCATCTATGGCTCCGTACTCTAGCCGATGATTCACGATACCTAAGAAGACAAGAGCTTTACGCTTCATCCAAGACTTACAACCTGCCAACAACATCACAATTCAAAACGTTGGAACATGACCTGTGGTTGATGAAGTAGCTGAGGCATTTGCTGGGAGATCGATCTATTCTATTGGAGATCTGTATTCAGAATACGATCAATTTCAATTTGCTTTAGAGAGTAGAGACTTGACTACCATGCGTACACCTTTGGGGTTGATGCGGATGTGTACTCTTCCTCAGGGCGTGACAACTCAGTAGCTCATATGCAAAACGTGATGCATAAGGTGTTATGGGAGTTTGTACCTGAGGTCACTATCCCATTTCTGGATTATATCCCCATGAAAGATTGTCTGATGGAGGACAAAGACGAAGTTGTGACTTTTGATGGTTGCAGAAAGTTCATTACAGACCACATTCGAGATGTGGAAAAGATTCCAATGCGCTTGGAAAAGGTACACCTCACTCTGTCAAGTACCAAATCTCATTTTGGAATGTCAGAGATTGTGGTGGTTGGTCACTTATGCAGTACTTTTGGGAGGCGGCCGAACCCAAAGAAGGTAGATGCTATAGCAAGAATAGTAGACTGTATCAACATCACTGAGGTTCGATGATTCTTAGGAGCTTGTGTGTTCTTTCGTGTGAGTATTCCTCATTATGCACACATTATCGAGCCTCTGTATGCACTTCTGAGAAAGAGGAAGAGGTTTACTTGGCGGCAAGAACATCACGAGACGATGGAGCAGTTGAAAGACATTTTGAAGTCTCCACCTGTACTAAGGAGACTTAACTATGAGAGTAGAAGACTTATCATACTGACTGTTGACACGAATCCAAAGGCGATTGGATGGGCAGTTGGTTAGGAAGACGCAGATGATGTGCGATTTGTTTCTAGGTTTGGAGCTCGAATCTTAATTGATAGACAACGTAAGTATCCTCAAGTGAAGCGTGAGTTGTGGAGAGCTGTTACTGCTATGAAGGTAGATCGAGAGTTGTTGATAGGAGCCCGTGTGATAGTAGAAACAGATTGTTTGACTTTGCTTGGTATGATAAAAAAACTGCAACTACTACGATCAATTGCTTATATCCGGAGTATGAACCCTGAGCTGAAACATATAGCATGGAAGAGTAATCCTGTTGCCAGACATGTTATCTAGGGCTCGTTATACAGATGAAGATGAGATGATTCCAGAAGTCGAAGATGAAGAAAAAGAGAGACGTTTGGTGCCAAGTTGGTCAGCAGACTTCAGACTCGGAACCACTGCCGTTCCACGAGGAGTTCTACACGGAAAAATTCCGTGACATTGATTCTATCTGAGTTCATTATGCAGAAGGCTGGAGTGATGCAGAGTTCAAGGAGATCGACGAAAGACGTACGATTACCTTCTACGTGAAGGTTATCTGTGAGAACGTTGTCCTGTTGTGGGACCAATTAGTATGTAAATTACCCATATAAGTGCGTTTTGCACACAATTGTAGAAGTTGTGGTGTAATGAGATCTAAAACTTTGCTCTTGTGAGCTTAGAATGCTCTATTATCTGCTGGGGGTCTCCATGAGACAGAAAAGGACAAGGTTGAGTCCTTTAACTTCCCATTGGTCCACCAAAAAGTGAAGATAACTTGTCATCTACCTAAGTGTGCGCTCTAGGAGGATCGGGACACTTTGACGAGGGATTTTGGGGATCAGAGGGCATGGGCGGAGAGCTCTCGACGGGAGGAGCAACCGATTTGGAGGTCCAGGGCATACGTTATGGCCATTTGAAGTTCATAGAGTGATGAGAGTACATAGCTTTCTCTTCCGATTGTAAGATTAAGGAGTTTGAGTGATTGAGCCGTCAGATTGAGACCAGATTTCATGAGCTTGTAGTCTGTCAGTTGCTGAAGCTCTGACCCCAAATTTCACCACAGGATGTTCTGCGGATTGAACGCAATGACGATTTGAAGGCGACGGGATGCAGAAAGCTTTCGATCTGGAGCAGCAAGTTTGCATATTTATGGAGGATGATCCGAACGGTCAAATCAGCTCAAATTTCCTGAGTAGTGAGTTTACTTTCTGAATTGATAGCACAGGAAGTTTGAGTGGAAGTGGACGGGTCATTTTCGCGAAGAAGCTTCTGTCCTGAATCTGAGATTGGAAGTGCGTGTTAGTTTCTGAGAATTTGTGTTAATTGTGGGAGGAGATCTACCTGTCGCATGCTAGATAAAGTTTTAGAATTTTTGTTCACTTTTTGTTAAACATGATAGCCGGTTAACAAACAAGTATGACCGTGGATTGAACATGCGTTTGTATTTCCAAAAAAAATATAAAACTCGATGAAAATCATATGTTTTGGTCTTCAGTGTCTATAGTGCATCACTTGTCACTTATATTTATCACCCACATTTACATTCAAACCTTAAAAGAAGATACATTTCAAAAATCAATCAAATCTGTGAATAACAGAATATGATCACGCTCGGAGAAATGATTGATTGATCATTTTTCCAAGAAGCGTTAGAAGTGAAGATCTTGACGCATGTGCGAAAACTGACGAGTATGTAACCATAGAACGTTAGCAAGACTTGCAACTTTCAAAACTGAAAGAAGAAGTAATCTCTCAATCACTCTCTAAGAAGCGGTAGGCGGTAAACATTGAACACATATGGGGAAGCGATAAATTATGTAAAATAAGAAAAAAAATTACTAAACATACAAAATTAAGAAAAAAACATTGGATAGATCTCGTCGAGGAGCTCAAAAATTGATGTTTAAATCGTCACAAACAGCACAAAAAGAAAGAAATTAAGATGATTTTAATATTTATGGGGTTTTTAGATGATGATGGATCGATGGACCACCGATGGAGCATTATAAATAGTCAGAACTATGTTAGCGGCAAGTTTGGAAAAATATTTTTTCCAAACCGCTACATACAAGAGATTTTTTTCTCTCGTATGTGGCACTGTCGTGAACCTTCTCTACCACATACGGACCAAACCAACACTTTGAGAACTTCTGAACCGCTTTTTCTGAACTTCTGAATTGTCTAAACTACAGTCGTAGACAATAATCCAATCTCCTTTCTCGATTCACTCGACCTCAATCGATGTTGCTGATCGAATTGAACCTTATTCTTCAAACACTGCAAGATTCGGTTCAAAATTATGTGGAGAAGGTGTAGTATGACACCAAGTACAAGGTTTAGAGAAACAACCAGCACTTAGCATTTAATGCCGAGAGGCTCAATAAATGATACTTCATCTGTAACAACAACTAATTAAAATTAGTTTTCTTAAAAATAAATAAACACTAAATCTCGTAAAGTCAAAGAACGACGAAGATTAGAAGGTAACTTTGAATGCAAGATTAGCTTACATACAAATTGTCAACAACAAAAGAGTGTAAATAGAAATATGAGTGAGTAAGGTTCCTACTATTCTCACAAACGAGTAATAATTCAAAAGAAAACATTACTTAATATAGTCCAAAAAAATAACTCTACAAGATAATTATATTGGTTATAGTTGAGAACTACATTATCCATACAGTCTGATGCATGTCAAGCTGAACCGTACCATTCCGGTCTAATAAAAAGTTTCTCAGATGTGATCATTTCTATAATCAAAAGATAAATCATCTGCAACTTTGATTCAGTGCGGTTTGTATTGTTCCACTCAAGTTCTTTCAAAAGTTTCAGATCTCTTGCAAGAATGGTCTTGTTTCTATTTTGTACATAAATACTTGAGTATCAATGAGATTCAACTTGTTAGTATTCAACTTTCTCTTTCTTTGTTCTACTTTTAATTCCGATAAGTAAGCACCAACGAATGAATATACCGCTTGTGTTGTGTACTTCGTAGTCTTCATCAAAACCAATACGTCTTCAGCTCTTGTAAGAATTTTGTTCACTCTAGCCAATATTGTTGTTTTTGCTAATCTTCATAAAGAGCAAGAGTGATGAATGATTTCTCTTCTAAACTTTCAAGTCTCTAGGTATTGCGATGCGTGCTTTATTTCATCGTGTATCATAGTACAATGGACGAGATGGTCCAACAATAATTCATTCCAACAATTCTTTTTCCGCTTCTTGTCCTTCTTCACTCACTTGGTCAGGATCATTTGTGGTCGAAGGGACTTCAAAATCTGCATTTTGTGGTTTAGGTCAACAGAACATGCTGTTCTATTTTCCTTCTTGCATAAAATCTTCAATGATATTCTTCTGTTGTCTGAAAAATGTACTCTACCAAATCTTCTTCTCCTCCGTAAAATATGTATTACCAACCTCTAAAGCTTTGCTGTAACTCTCCAAAGTCTTCGTCACTAGGTCTAACTGCCTTCAGTGTAGTGAGTGGTGCTTCCCAAATTATAGTCTCCCGAACGTAGTTGAGAAATTTCACAAGAGTCCTCAATCTTGAGTAATAGATAAACATTTTGCCTACAGTCCGGTTTCTTCAGACTCTACTATTTTCTCGAATTTGAATTGTCGTTGAAAACTGACGTCCGTGCAGAACTTCAATAGCGAGTAGACTCATTGAATCCTTGAGATGATTTTAAGCTCAAGCATCCCCATCAGCAAATGACAAGTAGGATGTGGTGTGTACAACTACTCAATGACTTCTTGAAGCGTTGGCAGTGTGAATGCTTTGGTCCTCCTCAAACGTTTAGAAAATCTACTGGACATATGGTCAATTTGTTCATGTGTATGACCTACTTAGAGAAATCCAAGTTTGATCTTTCGGAATATCTTTTTCTCAACCAACATACTGAAATAAGCAAGAACATATTTGTTCTTGTTTTCTCTTGTAATGTTATACAGTTGAAGATACAACACTTCATGGAACTTTCCAAGTAGAAAATACGGTGAGAACAGTAATTATCAAATTTGACTCATTATGAATATTATAATAACTGAAAAATACTTCTGCACGGTGTCGGGTTGAGAGTCTTCCTGGGAAGGGCGAACCTTCTGGCTGTGATATGAGCTTGAAGGCTGTGTTCAATCTACTCAGGGAAGCGTTGGGCTCTTGGCTGTGGCTGGTTTACTCACAGGATAGCTTCAGGTCTCAAGGTGATACTGAAAAACACTCATATAAGTCTCTAGGCTCTTCTGATATGTTCACGAAGCAAGTTCAGGCTTAACTAGCAATGATAAGATCAGATGGCGAACTTTGACACTCAGGATTGAGAAATATGTGAAGGTTCAGACTTCAGAACTCCTCCTACATGTAAATGAGGTTCTAGTGGATACACATACGAAATTTCAGCTTCAGATCAATTCAAAGCACTAAGATATGAGCAAAAACGTTCTGAGTAGAGAAATTACGGCAGTTTCTGGTACCCAGACAGCTATTTCGACCTTTAAGAAGGAATTGGCTCGATCACTTTGGGAAATTCTTACAGGATTTGCAGTACACAGCTTGATGAACACTCCTGTGAAATTGGGCCTCCTGATTCCACACAGAACTCCAGATCTCGCTCTCTGAAGTTGCTGCTCCAGATTGAGAGCTTTTCGGACCCCCTCTACTTCAGCGGTCGCCCTGAATTACTCACTGACTCAATAGACATAAAAATTGGAGACAGTCGTAGCCCTGCTGACAGTGAACACAGCCACGAAGTTTTGAAGCGCTTTCCTCGATTCTGCTGCAAATGACACTCAAAACCCCAAATTGAACAGAAGTGCTACAATTCTGACACAAATCGAACTTCAATCAGCCATAACTCCTTGTTTATTGCTCCAAATCGATCAAACTTTTCGCTGACAGTGCTTGGCTCGACGAGCTCTATCTCCCTGTGCTCTCAGATTTCGAAGTGTCCTCACAAATTGCTCGAAATCCCCTTTAGACCTCTGTTTCTAAATTTAGAGTTACACAAAAGACAAAAATGAACCAATGAGAATTCATAGCTCCATTTGGTTGTCATTTTGTGCCTTAAACCATGTGATAACTTATCTACACTCATAGGCTACCACGTCAAGCCCCCTAGAGTGCCAACGTAAAACTTAAACTACCTAAAACGACACGCAGCCCCGAAAAATGACTTAAATCAGCTAGAAAGCGTGCATGGGTGACACGCAAATACAACCCATGAGCTTAAGCCCTATCAACATGGTAATCAACCTACTAAGACTCAAAATATATAACATCTTCCAAAAACGGACTTCTCTGAGGTCTTAACTTCACTCAGAGAGACTAATGTCCGACAGAGAAGTGAATCATTTACTATGTGAAATGATTCACATCACGACATCCACCCCCTCCAAACCTGCACATCCTCCGGCATGTGCTAACCTGTTCAGTCTTCTGCTTGTTCTTCATCATCATCGCTCTCCTCCGCCTCAGTCTCATCAGACGCTGGGACGTCTCCGTCACTTGTTGTCCTCAGCTTTGACTCTAGAAAGTTGAATAACTCGATTGACCCTCCGCGTCTCTTGAACAGTTTCACACGTTTGTCAGTCACAGATAGCTTCAAAGGAGTACCATCCAACTCACGCAAACTATAAGTGGCATTCTCGTACACATCTAGCACAACATAAGGCCCGAACCATCTTCGGGAGAACTTACGAAATGTAGAATGCTGATTCTCCAACGTGCTATCATATACCAGAACCCAGTCACCAACATGTATTGGCTTCGGTCGTAGTCGGTGAGTCTTGTCAAAACGTTCCTTGTTTCTGACTTGAGCTTCCTTCAGCCTCCCCTGCGCATCAGCAAGATCCTCCTCCCTTCGCTCCAACTGCCTAATACGTAAAGCAAGGAGTGAAGCACGATCTATACCATCTTCCCAAGATAGCGTAGCCCACGTAGAAAGTACTCCTCAGCAGGCATGATCGGTTTCTGATCCAACATAAGCTCAACTGGCATATAGCCAGTCGTAGTACAATGTGTAGTTCTATCAGCCCACAAAGCAAATGGAAGTAGTCTCGGCCATTCTCTAGGCCTACCATCACATGCTTTCACTAAAGCATGAACAATAGAAGGGTGTCCTCGTTCACTCTTACCAATGCCCTCTGGATTCATAGCAGTGGTAAGCCAAAGCTTTACTCCATAACGAGCAAAGAACTCCTTCACTTCAGCGCCTCTCAACTCGCCTCTATCTGCACGTAATCTCTCAATCGATCCATAACGACAGATGATATCTTCAAGCACGAACCTACAGATATTCTCTGTAGTTTTCGTCCGTAGTGCTCGTCCCTCCACATAGTTAGAGAGATCCTCTCGAGCCAACACCAAGTAACGCATCTCCCATAATCCCGGTGGCATCATCACAAGATCAAGAACTCACTGAAAATGGATACTAGGTGGATAAGTAGGTACAAGTCCATCTCTGTAACGGACCTTAGAGTAGAACTGGCAGTGCAGACACGACCCAACAAAGTCCACCACGTCTTGATACAAACCGTTCCATCAGTAACGCTCCTTCAGCTTCGTGTATGTAGTCCAGACTCCACGGTGTCCAGCCCACAAGGTATCATGAAACTCCTTCAGCAGATTAAGCTTTGTCGATTGATCATCCACCACTCTAGCAAGCATCCCATCTCTTCTCTTCGGACGTTTCCACAGATAACCTTCACGTAGAAGGTAGCTGTACGCCTTCCGTCTGATCTCCTTGAACTCTGCATCACTCCATCCTTCTCTTCTGCATAAAGAACTCAGATAAAATCCAATATCGCGGAACTTTTCTGAGTAGAACTCCTCATTGAACGGCAGTGGTTCCAAGTCTGAAGTCTGCTGACCAACTTGGCACCAAACGTCTCTCCTCTCTTCATTCTCCACCTCTGCGCACTAGGATCCACACAACCAATCTCCTCAGTTGAGAAAGAAAATGCCTTACCATGACTAACTATCATCTGCTCAAAAGCTCGTTTCTCCTCTTCAGTCAAGAAGCCACCCCCTCCTATCTGGAGTTGCTCAAGTGTTTCTTGAGTAAACTTGTGTCCTACCTGTGTAGGATCTCTAAGCACAATTTCAGTAGCCGCTAACTCCATCTGTTGCTGAGAATCAACAGGTAATTGGGTCGCCACATGTCTCACCTTCCTCACTACAGCTTTATACTTGGCGTGTACTTCCGCTTCCTGATGAGAGCCACACCGACAGACTGCATCCTTCCATCCATTCTCTAGTCTCGGATGAGGATGATATCGCAAGTATGAGATAATTTCCTCATAGACTTCACGAGAATGGATGGGGATCACCACCCTACCTCCCATCTGTTCCATCAACCTATCTACACCATCCAGCCAACGAACAAAAGACTGCACACCTACAAACTCCTCATAAACACCAGAAATCATCTCATCTTCCTTCAGAACTCCTGTACAACGCAGATTTGTTGCACACCTCTCCATCTGCCTTCTACTCTTCTCAGTCAAATCCTCCATCCGTGTGAACTCACTCCAATCATCAGAACTGAAAGCCATCAACCCAAATTTCCAACTATGCACAGTGCAACTACTTTCTGAATCTTGAGCAGCCTTTTCATCAACCTCCTGTGATCCCTCAGGCTGCTCAAGCGGGATCATAGTAGCAGTAGATCCATCACTCTCGCTATCCCTTCCTACGAGAGTGGTTTCAGAAAACCCTTACCTCTACAGATAGGAGAATCCCTCAAAGTTTGACGGTTTCGTTCGTGGTTCGTACGAACGGTCAGAAACTGCACAGAACGTCTATCATCCGGACTACGGATCCTAGCATAATGAGATCCATCATCCATCACCTTGGTCTCCATTCGAACCGCAGTGATATAAGGCTGACCAAGAATCACAGGATATGAAGCAGAAGATTGCACGAAGAAGTGTTGATCCACATCCACATCACTTATCTTCACCTTCACGTTAGGACAAGCGCCGTATAGCTCACCTTTCTGGTTGTTTGCAGCACGTAACACCCAACCATGGTTTAGCTCGATAGACCACTGACCCTTCTCGTACACCTCCCGTGACATGATGTTGATCTCAGATCCGTGATCAACTAAAGCAGCAACAGGTTCAGCCAAACTTCCAAGACGAACTCGCGTAGCAGTTGTGGCACGAGCCCAATGTCTCTTTCTAAAATCACTTTCACTAGCTGGACTCTCCCCACCAGCTTCCTCATCGTTGAACTCAATAGTGTCGGTACCAGCAACCAACGCTTCTTGCTGGTATCTCTTGTCATCAGCTTCCTGAAAATGCACCTTTCCAAACTCTGCATCATTCAGAGAAGCTCCTACTACATCTATCATCTGACTCTCTACCTGCTCGGACATCACCTGTCTCTTGCGCTTGATGATGTCGATGATCAGTTCGTGAAACTCCCTCTTTGCAATACCAAGAACTTCTCGCAGAGAAAACTCGATTCGCGCATCCAGTATCCTCTGCTCCAAAATACTCTTCAGATCAGTAGAAGTTTCAATATCAGCTGCCAACTTGTAAGCCGGTCCCTTCTCTTTCTCTTGGGCAGTAAACCGCTTACCAGTAGTCGTTGGCTCCTGCTGGGATCTCTGCAGATCCTCCATAGGACCTGGCGTAGGTGGAGGAGCTGCAGAAGTAGACGGGATGTCTTCAGGAAGAGCCGCTCGTCTTTGTGACTCTCCGTCTATCTCAAGTCTCCTCAGGAATTCCAGTATCAAGTTTAGATGCTTCTCGCCGCCTCTTCTCTTCCACAGAAGCATCCTGCCAATGAACGTGTCTATCTACATCCAAGAATGCTCTGATAGAAGCAGCATCTACAGGATCTCTCCATCCTGTGACCCTACGAATAGACTCGGCTCCCCTCTTCAGTACTTCAGAAGGAACGGGGACAATACTCTTCTTAGCAGTCCTATCTAGCAACGTAGGACTAGAAGAGACCTCAATATGCCCAGCACACACATCAGAATTTACCAGCGGTGCCATCAACGCAGTTGCCGTTGCAGCTGTAGCAATCTGAGGTAGACTCCTCATACCTCCTCGTCCAAACTGCGTGCTCAATGGCTCTCTAGTAGAAGAAAGGTGCAGTCTACCGTTCTGGTAGCGAACCACACCATCTCGCAAAGCAGCTATGAGCTCCTGACAGTCTCCTCGGAAGTGATTAGGACTGTCACATCAGATACATCTACAAACAAGAGTACCTCCTGGACGTGCAGCAGCAGGCGCCGGTGGCTGCTCTCTCTGCAATCCAGCTAGCTCTACCTTCAGCTCTCGCATCTGCCGAATCAGGTCTTCAATCTGGTTCTGTTGACCATGGTTCTCCGCAGGTCTCTGAACAGGTGCCCTTTGTGCTGGAGCTGGCACAACTGGCATCAAAGGAACTGCAGCTGGGACAACAGGTCTGGGAGCAGGGACCAAAGGCTGCTGTACTTGAGGAGCAGCATAAGGTGGAGTGACCACTTCTGCAAGCGGACGTCCTCCCACAGCCACTCTTCCCCTCCTCTGCCTCGTCAGTACAACATCCTCAACTCTCCCCCAATCCATAGGCACACCTCCCTCAGCAGATCGATCGGCCAACATAAAACATAAGCGATCTGCCGTAGCATCATCGGTAGCCTGCAGGAAAAGCTCTGTTTTCCTAGCATCTAGTGTAATTCGCTCTAGAGTTGAAAGTTGTCGGTATCTCCGATCAAACTCTCTCAGCAACTCACTCAGGCTCATAATACGACCAGGTTGCTGCTCAACCTAGTCTAGAAATGTCCTTCTAGTAACTCTCTCTGAATCCTCCTCAAGAAACTCCTCTCGAAGAGAGCGCTCAAAACTCATCCAGATTCCAAGATTTCTTCTCTGTACATCTCTAACTTGGTCCCGCAACTCAGGAATGACAGCTAACTCAAAACTTGCTATCATCTCAGCATCAGTAACCTTAACCAGCTCCATCTCTCCTCTATACTCACGCAGATATCTAGAAATATCTCTACCTTCAAACCTTCCACACCTATTCACTATCGCTTGCAAAGCCTTGGTGGATTTTACCTCACCCCCTCCAACGATCGGATGCTGTTGGACCAGGGCCGCAAGCGTCTTCAAGATCTCAGCCGTGTCCGGACCAGATGCAGATGTCGCTGTAGAAGACGCAGGTGCAGTTGACGGTGCAGCAGTAGACGTTGATGCTCCAGCCCCAGAGGCAGCAGCAGCAGCTCCGCTCTTGCGATCCATCTCTTCTCCTTGTAGCAACTCAACCTTCTCAATCAATCACCCCAAGAGCTCTCAGTGGAAGCACCAGATGTCGGGTTGAGAGTCTTCTTGGGAAGGGCGAACCTTCTGGCTGTGATATGAGCTTGAAGGCTGTGTTCAATTACTCGGGGAAGCGTTGGGCTCTTGGCTGTGGCTGGTTTACTCACAGGATAGGCTTCAGGTCTCAAGGTGATACTGAAAAACACTCATATAAATCTCTAGGCTCTTCTGATATGTTCACGAAGCAAGTTCAGGCTTAACTAGCAATGATAAGATCAGATGGCGAACTTTGACACTCAGGATTGAGAAATATGTGAAGGTTCAGACTTCAGAACTCCTCCTACATGTAAATGAGGTTCTAGTGGATACACATACGAAATTTCAGCTTCAGATCAATTCAATGCACTAAGATATGAGCAAAAACGTTCTGAGTAGAGAAATTACGGCAGTTTCTGGTACCCAGACAGCTATTTCGACCTTTAAGAAGGAATTGGCTCGATCATTTTGGGAAATTCTTACAGGATTTGCAGTACACAGCTTGATGAACACTCCTGTGAAATTGGGCCTCCTGATTCCACACAGAACTCCAGATCTCGCTCTCTGAAGTTGCTGCCCCAGATTGAGAGCTTTTTGGACCCCCTCTACTTCAGCAGCCGCCCTGAATTACTCACTAACTCAATCGACATAAAAATTGGAGACAGTCGTAGCCCTGCTGACAGTGAACACAGCCACGAAGTTTTGAAGCGCTTTCCTCGATTCTGCTGCAAATGACACTCAAAACCCCAAATTGAACAGAAGTGCTACAGTTCTGACACAAATCGAACTTCAATCAGCCATAACTCCTTGTTTATTGCTCCAAATCGATCAAACTTTTTGCTGACAGTGCTTGGCTCGACGAGCTCTATCTCCCTGTGCTCTCGGCGAAATGTCCTCACAAATTGCTCGAAATCCTCTTTAGACCTCTGTTTCTAAATTTAGAGTTACACAAAAGACAAAAATGAACCAATGAGAATTCATAGCTCCATTTGGTTGTCATTTTGTGCCTTAAACCATGTGGTAACTTATCTACACTCATAGGCTACCACGTCAAGCCCCCTAGAGTGCCAGCGTAAAACTTAAACTACCTAAAATGACACGCAGCCCCGAAAAATAACTTAAATCAGCTAGAAAGCGTGCATGGGTGACACGCAAATACAACCCATGAGCTTAAGCCCTATCAACATGGTAATCAACCTACTAAGACTCAAAATATATAACATCTTCCAAAAACGGACTTCTCTGAGGTCTTAACTTCACTCAGAGAGACTAATGCCTGACAGAGAAGTGAATCATTTACTATGTGAAATGATTCACATCACGACAACGGAGATTGCGAATGAATACCAAGCAACCACAATGTGAACTTTGATGAAGTACTTTTCATCCATGCTTTTGGAATGCAAGTAAAATGAAGACGATCTATCTTACTATGGTCCATCTCCTCGATCTGACCAAAAACATACCTTTCGGTTCCGCAAGAGCTTTCTTTTTAATGCTTAGTTTGCTTCTCTCGCAGTCATTTGTTGGAATCATGAGCATGTAGATATCTTGCAAATTTAGCTGCCATATAATCAAATGAAAAAAAAACAAATATATCAGATTCGTTCATTACAAGATATGCAACAATTTTAGTTGCGGAATAGATTAAAATTAAAATTTCAAATATAACTAACTGGAGAAATGTTTTCTCTCCAAAGACTGAACAATACATTATGACAATATGAATGATAAAGAACCTAAAACAATTATTAATAGAATAAGCAAATTATTAAATTATAACTATTGAATCAAACTAAATATACTCAAGTTTGCTGTAATTATTTATAAATATAACTACTAAATAAAATTAAATATTACTCAAGCTAATTACTTGCAATTATTTATGAATACAACTAACAAACAAAACTAAACAATATTCAAGCTGACTGCTTGTAATTACTTACAAATATAGAATAAAGTGTAATCACTTAATTTACATTTTTTTGTTGCCATAGTTCTTTTGTCTCGCAGAGCTTTTAGTTCAACGCAAGTTGAAGAAGTTGAAAAATTGATTTATTTTTGAAATCTTCACTTTAAAGAAATGAGATTTTCACATAGGACAAAAATAAGAATAACTTAGCACTTCACTCCGATCTTCGTCTCTGTTATCCTGCACATAGATTTCTACACATCTTTCTCCGTGTAATTGTCTGGTAAATGAAAATAATCTTTGTTGAGTAATCTCTCTCACTATTTCAAGAAAACCGCTTAGACCAGTGTTTAGCAATCACCTTACTCTTTGTTGGGACTCTAGTGAAATTGTCTCTTCTAACTCGAGGATCTTATGTTGTCTTGACTCTAGACAATCGATGATTACCAATAGTGTAAACATACTTAAACACCACTCGACAAACAAAAACATCCTTGATTCGATAAAGAGGAAGAGAACTTTGTGAACCCTTGCTACCCTCGTCCCGAATCCAACAAACCAAGACAATCTTTGGAACAATATGTTTTCTGAAAAGTTTGCAAATTGTATGTGTGTCTAACCTTTCCTTTACATTTTGTCTTTTCTCTCCAACGACAGAGTAACATATTACGTTGTCTCCTTTCGATGTCTATTTTGTCAAAATCATCTTCAAGAACAACGAATTCAGCCGAATCCCAGCCGAATCTTAAAACTTCTTTGTTCTCTTTGCTTTGAGCACTGATAGCTCTTGTTTTGCTACCTATTACTGAAGTGTGAAATGCAACTCCTTGTGCACTAAACTTACTGCATCCCAGCTAATCACCAAGACCTAGCGCTATTGTGTCAGAACTGCTCCTCGGTTGACCTACTAGACTCGCTGATGAACTCAAGAATAACCTAACAGTTAAGTTTTCAACCATTCTGTTGAGGAACTTCTCATGATTTTTGACAGTAATCTCAGGAGAAAAATGATGATCTCTACAACCACTACCGTACTCCAAACATCCAAGAGATGTAGTTGTCGCTTGTCGAGTAGGTTATGCTTCCATGTCATGTTTTGTTTCAACCTCTAGCCTCTCAAGTTCCATTGTTTTGTCGAATACACCCTCTGCAAGAACCATCCATATAGGTGCTCTCTAAGTTTGTTCCACCGAGCTCATGCACTGCTACTTGTTTTTCTTCAACATATTTGTCAACAGGAGAAAACATCACAAATAAAGAACATGGAGTAATAGTAATCCTCCTCAGGTACACTGTGTTATCTCTTAAGTGAGATTGAGGAGAGTCTTCTCTCTATGTTGTGCTGCTTTCAGAATGTATTGGTGGACTAATCGTCAAAGAAGAATCTGAAATAAAACTAGAAGTGAAGCTTCTAATATTTCTCCTTCTCTTGAGATTCGATGACTCGAGAACAAAAGTGATCCACGGATCACTTCTCTCTCTCTCCTCTCTTCTCCCTTCTTTCTATCGCAGAAGGAGAGATGAGCAAAGAAGTGATCCATGGAGGTGGAGATGACTTGAGCCAAGAAGTGATACGTAGATCACTTCTCTTCTTGGACAAAGAGCCCTTATTGGGATAAGTGATCGATCGACCACTTCTCCTAACCCTTCCAAGCAAATCTTCCTTGGAGTTGCCTTCACTAGTTCATCTTCTCTGTTTTGGTAGGTTTCCTCCTCCTCAACCGCCACAGAAAATTCCTGTAGCAATGAATCCTCCAAAAACCAACGTTTGAACGATTTAGATGGAGAAACAATAAACAAACTAGACGATTGAGCAAACAGAGTTGGAGATAGGAAAAGAGAATTACACAATGATCTACTTTTCCCTTCAAGGATTTCACGAAAACCTGAGGACGAATTTTGGATATTCTCTACGTCACTCTCATCTCTTGGACCAGAAGACATTTTCACACAAAGAAAAAATCTGTATGAAAAAATCGATCACTGCAACAAGCCTCTTTGTCTCTCCCAAAACTAAAACCACACAATGGTCACAATATTACCCTCAAGTCAAGATTAAACAGTAGTAGTACACAACTCTGAGCACAACTTCGAATCTTAGATTGTACTACATGAAAGGTTTAAAAATTCTCATTCTTGTGAATATTTAACTTTTTGAGATTTTTCCCCAACAAAGTAACTTTCAACCATCAGATCTTGATGAAATTTTCCACATGTGCTCTCTATACTGGTTTCCACATTATGGATGGTAGGATCTTGAAAATTATGTTTTTGTGATTTAATGCTGAATTTAAGATATAAAAGCTCTATTTATTCACTAAAACCATGAGATACCTAAAGAGTCCTAAAAATCACTTGAAGAATTTAAATATTCATAGTGTATCTGAAGACACTTGTCTAGAAAGTGGAAGCTTTTTCTCATTAGTAACTACATTAGAAACTACTGGATGACGAGAAATCTAAAGAACGTGCTTTCATTTTAAAGAGCATGACGTGACATGCAATTTCAGAATTTGAAAATATCAAACACGGTCACGAGGAGAGAGTAACCTGTTTAAGAAGTTTCAACCCAAAACTATTCCGTTTGCCCTTTCAAACGACATGGAAACTTGAATTTTAAGTTTGATTTGTTCAAAATATTACTTACACTAAGCTAGAATATTATTTTTGGAATCTTGTAGCTTAAAAGCCAGTAGATGGATTGTTTACAAAAACTTTCTTCAAGGAAAGTTGCTCGTCTATGGAAAATGAATCCATCCATACCTTTAAATTTTAATTTTTGTCACTTTGGTTTACATTCCAAAATGCTCTTCATCCAAAAGTACTGTGACGCACAAGGATTGCCGAAATCTTGAACTGTGATAATGATCCGAAAAGGTCTTTTCATTACGAACCAAGTGTTTGGATGACCAGGAATCTAACGAACATGCTTTTAAATAGGATGATGTGAAATGCAATTTCAGAATTTGAAAATATCAAACATGACCAAGAGATGAGAGCAACCTGTTTAGGAAGTTTCATTTCAAAATTTGTACATTTGCCTCTTAAAATGACTTGAAAACTTGAATTTAAGTTTAGATTGGAAAGGTATTATTAGTATAAAACTAAAAGTATTAATTTTGGAACTTTGGAGCTCAAAAAATAATAAAGAGATTGTAAAGTGAAAGTTGCTTGTCTCCATAAACTGAATCCATTCATGCCTCTCAAAAGTTATTCTCTTTGCCCTCTCAAACGACATGATTAAGTTTAGATTTGTTCAAATCATTATTAAAAAGCTGAAAGTGTTCATTTATAAAATTTTTAGCTTATAAAAGTAAAATAGAGCCTAGAAAATTAATAGAAGGAAAGTCTATCGCCTAGAAATTTTAATTGTTGACACTGTGGGTACAAAAGAGATGAGATTTGATGATGAGATTATGAATTTTGACGAGGCTCTGATGAGATTTAATTCTCATACAAATTCTTTTATGAAATGCCAAGTCACTTGTATTGAAATCAGTCTTATACTATAAATCTTGCGTAAAGCTAAATGTATTTATTCTTATTTAATTAATATTTATTAATATAATGATAATATTCAAAAACAAGACGCTATGCATGCAATGACATTGTGAGGGCTATGCGTTTGCAAGACCTCAAATCCTAGAAGTTGAAATCTTAAATGTGAAATCGACATCACCTCACGAGTCTTAGAAGATGAAATATGTGGAGGTGAAATTCTAGAGATGTGGATGAATGTTAAAGAATGAATGGAAAAAATATTTCTTCTCATCAGTTGTATCAAACATATGTTGATTATGAATTTATGTATCTTTGTTACTGTAATTTCTTTCTTTTTTATAAGTACGTTTAGATGTGTTAATTGAATTAGTCTTATAAATTATTCTGAATTGTTTATCTTATCAAAACGTGATTTTTCATTCCAAGGAGTTGTATTTCATATTGTTTATGAGATTGTATGAAATTCTTTATGACATCTCTTATCGGTAAATTTCAATATTTTTTATAGAATAAAAAGAGTTATGAATATAGAATATTTAATTAGTGAGAGTAAATATCTTGAAATAGATAGTTTATTTTTGTTTTTTGGAGATTTAGTTTATTTATACCTAATTTCTAAATTCTAGTTTGAATAGTTTTTAAATCATTCTCATAAGCAAGATTTATATTTATAAATTTACATATTAATTGTGCAAGTATCCTCGAGTATATATGAGATCTTCACACTTTTTAAATTTGGACAGATCTTTAGACATTTGAATAGAATAATAGAATAATATGTATATTATTTGATAAACGTGAAAATTATAATCAATAAAAATTATGCGAATATTGTAATCCACATACTTGATTATGATGAGAGTAATATTGTTCGTACTATAGTTTGATGATGAAATTTGAGTTCTCTTCCTTCTCCTTCGAGTAGTATGAGCGAGAACCACATGGAACAGAAGTCCATTGATCGTTTAATGTTGAACGTTTGTACGTTTCATATGTTGCATTAAGTTTACATTTCATACACTTTCATAGTGCAAGGATGTTCAACATAATTTGTATAAAATGATGTCACGTTTCAGAAATAATAAACGTTTAAGAAGTATTTACGTTCGAAAGCATTTGAATTTATGTTTAATACAATTAAATTTTACGTTTTTTTCGTTTTTTTCGCAAAAAACATTTGTGTATCACATCACGTTTGAAAAGTAGTCAATTTCGTAAATAATTATCGTTTCAAAGCGTTTTTTATTTTTTATTTTTCCCGGTTTATATGTTTCTCCGTGGGCTTTATTGTTTCATGTGTTTTGCAGTTTCATACGTTTCTCCGTAGCCTTTATTGTTTCATGCGTTTTGCAGTTTCATACAATTGCACTTGGCACAAATACAACACGTTTCTGAAGTGTTTATTGTTTGAAATCGTTTGATGTTTATGTTTTATGTGTTTTATGTTTATGTTCATAGTAAGGGTCCGGAAGTGGGCAGAATCAAGCATGGGACAAGAAAGCACATGCAGCAGATTAGAAATTAGAAACGTTGGAGTCTGTAGCAGTACTAGTGGACAAGCAAGAACGATAGATAACTTGAAGCGCAAAGGAGTATGATCTTCCTTTACTTCTAATACGTACTTACAATGTGAACTGAAACTCTTTAAATTCAAAACAAAACTGGAAGATTTACTATTATCTTACTACATTACACTATGTGATGTTTTTCTTCCCTTTACCTATTAGATATCGTAACGTATAGCTTAATGTGTGTCCATACCATTAAAGATACCACACAAACCTATTAATTGAGAACTTAACCAGATTTATTTGATTACCTTCCCAGGTGAGTTTCCTGTTTTGTGGTCTTGACCAGGGATTGGCAGCTAATGATCCAAAGCTTCAGTAACATTACACTGTTAACAGTACCTTCACATGCACAGGAAGCTGTAACTGTGTTTGGACTATGAGTTGCCATGCGAACACAAAACTAATATTGACGGTTGCAGGTAAGTAACCACAATTCTTTTGGTCTCTAGGGCACCCACGATGAGGTTCATACTTACAAACATCGATATCAAAGGATTCAATGTTTCACGTTCAACTTACTTGAAGGAAGATTGTACAGCAATAGAAAGTGAATGTCGAAGTACCAAGAGAGACACTGAGTACTGAATTTATACTCGGGAGAAACTCCTCCTGCAAAATCCGATTCAGCTCTCTGTCTGAAAGGTTACCAGAGACACTGGCGGAAGTAGTTGAAACATGAAACAACAGCAAGCTACCTTTTCAACCGGTACAAACCGTCCATATGATTCACAGAAACAGTATATATCGTTCGTATCAGTAGCTATAGCATGTACTCATCATGAGCTAAATTTACAGTTTCTAACACTAACTCAAAAGCACGTCTTCATCACAATACAATTTCGAAGACTCTGATGGGCAATTGCAAGATGCATGGTATACCCAGTTTCCATTAGTACTCGGGCCCGTTTTACACCAAAGTTTGAAACAATTTAAACTGGCATGTAGACACTGATATTTCACAGGTCCGACTTTCTGCATGCATCTAGATATCGAGTCTTGAGTCCATTACAGTGGAGAAACACAGAGTGGGTATTCCTCTAAAGTATGGATCTTATTTCACCTTTGACTACATTATATTTCGTCGCTCAACGTGAAAACTATTCAACTCAGCTCCTCATTGTAGAATTTGTTCCACGCCTCACGCAGCACTCCAAAGACTTTCTCTGCAACATATTTCTGTTCGAGGGTACCTCCTCTCTACTGCACCTTATCAGGGTGAAGGCAAAATGAAGCTCTCCTGTAGACTTTCTTCACAGAACTGGGCATCATGAGTTCAGACGTGGAAATCTTCTTCCAGTTACACTCAGACCACAGAGCATAATGTAACGTGGATAAGAGAGCTCTTAGATTCCGGATCTGAGGGTCCAGCTCATGAGCTGCTTTGGTTTTCTGATCCCGTTCACGGTGACGGGTTTCCTCTTGTTGGTGTATGGCCTCGATTTTCCTCGCTGCACGCTTGCAGGATTGCAAATGCTTGAAACTTTCGCATCTGTGCTTCCTATGGCGGGGACTTTCTCCCTCGATCTTGTGGAAGACGACCTCTAGATCTTCTTCCCGGTGCTTCGTCTGAATTTCATTTACGACCTTTCTTTCTCCTTCGGAGTGGTCCTTGAGTGCACCTGATGTCGATCCCTGCAGCTCAGAAGAGGCAGGAGGACACTCCTTGCTGCATGTTGCTGTTGCTTTAAGGTCCTTGTTGACTCTTACACCATTAGACTGGCTCGGCTGAAACATGTTATCTTTCTTCTCAGTCAAGGTAGGATCTTCGCCGCTAGTCTCGGTGATTGGTACCAGCGAAACATTTTTCTCAACTTTACTCCCACAGAATTTCTCATTATAGTTTGCTGAATCCTCGCCCGCAGTCTGTCGTACTCCGGAAATAACAGACCTAGAAGAAGATGATCTTCTGAATATGCCGTCAGAATCTGTCTTTCTCTCATAGGAGGCATCGGAACACCTTGAGCGTGTTCCTGGTACTGGTTTCTGCTGGTGGAGAAGGATGTCACAGACGTTCTTGAGTGGCTTCTCCACGACACAACCGCTTTCTTCTCTCGGCGCGCCTTTTGAGATTTTTGACTTGCATATGAAAACGTACGACCGGTGGATGAGCTTTTCACGATGATGTTGTACCTTCTCACGTTCTTCTGCTACTCTGCGCTGGTCTCCTTTACTGTTTTCTTGTCTTTCACTGCCGGGATAGCAGTAAAGGTGGACCTTCTCTACTTCTGTTCTTTTCTTTCTGATACTGGTACAATGCCCCTCTGACTCGCTTGCTGTTATCGTTGGTTTCACGTCGAAACTTCGGGGTTTACATTCTGCAAGAGACGTGCGATCCTTGAAGCACTTGCAAAGCCTCGAAATTGTCAATTTCGCTTTGACTATCTGCGATAACAAGCAGCAAGTTATAAGAACGCTGTCTCAGTTAAAATCGACAGCGCTCCAGTTTAATTTCATGCACTTGTGATTCCGCCACATCAGAGCTGGTGGCAGAAGCTGAATTTTAGATGGAATTGGGGCTGGATACGCAAAGGAAGCTCTGCGTGCAGGGTTTTGAACAAAACTGCTCTCCTCTGCTTTGCCTTCCGCACTACGTTCCAAAATTATGCCATCCTTCACACAACACGTCCAGCATCGGAGTAATCCAGAATGACGCCGTACCGTATCGCTGAAGCCAAGCTTCTGAGTAAGAAGGGATGTCCCTGTAACAGTAAGGAGGCAAAGGGCAACAAAGGCCTCTGAACTCCTAGAGTCTGCAACAACATGTCGCAACGAGCTGATATGCTTAAGACGAGACTGTACTTTTCCTCCTCAACGAGCAGTTCTTGCAAACGGTGACATATGGCTGAGGACCATGGACTCAAAACAGAGACATGGTGACATTTAAGTAAAACACAGTACCTCGAATACCCTTCGTAGGAAAAGCCGACCGCCAAGTGAGAGCACACCAAGGCCGAGAAGAGCTTTCAAGCTCTCCGCAGCAAGCTTTGTCAGACTCTATGGACAAGACCGACGTGGAGAAGAAGCTCATCTAAGATTAGGGCCAGACAAAAGTAGCACTTCGAATAAGCTTCCACCCTGTTGAAGCCAGTCAGCTAGCGAACCTGGAGAAGTAGGATACCAAGGGTTCTTTTAGTTCTTGTAAGGTTTGAGATAGTGTGTACTCGTAAGGACATTTCTGCTGCTGATTCTGTTTTCGTGATGGTCGTCCTGGTACGTTTGATAGTAGCTGGAGCACGAACTCAGCTAGTAGTTCTGTACTGTATAGATTCTGCCACATTGGTTTAGCTGCTTGTTCGAGAGCGACAACTGTTTATTGATGGAACTCTGTGGGTGCGTCTGTGTACAGGTTCTAGAAGAGGATGGCCGACGCGGTCAGGTGTATATTCACATGCCAGCTTTTCTTTTCGTTGAAGAAGTAGTACCAGGGCTTCAGGGTGAAAGTACAACGCATGATTCTGGTTCGCCACAGGTGTGACACAGGTAAAACTACATAATGTGGAAGGTGTACCTTACCAGCTCCAGCGGAGAAAAGTGACCCAATGAATAGCAAACGGATGGGAAGACCCCATCAAGCCTTACAAGGGAAAGAAGGACCCGAAGGGTCAAGCAACTACCATCCCGAAGGGAAGAACACCGGGGCTAAGCCCCGCTCCAGCTCCAGCCGATTTGGGAGAGATGAGCTCCGACGTCCGCCATCATGCTGAACAAGCCCTAGGGTTTGAAAATTGAGGATATGTTATATCTGTGCAGGACCGGATGTGGGACGTTTTCTCTGGTGTACAGTGTGTCCTTGAATATGGAAAACAAGATGATTTACTTCACTCTAAGCAGTTGCACTTCCAAATCGCCGTTACACTTGAATATCTGACGAATGGACATAATCAGAGTCACTATGGAGATAAAGAGGGACGACGCTGTCTCACAGAAGAATGGACGGAGTTAAATTTTCTCTACAATCAGGTAGTGCGGTACAAAAGAAGTAACCAAACGGAAGGACTGGGAATACGACACCCCCGAACCAGGAACAGACGATGGATGTAGAAATGAAGCAGTTAAGTGACCATGTGCAGAAAAGAGAGGCTGAGATAAGCACTCTCAAGCAGCACTTGTCCCTACTCACGAGTGATTTCAAGTACAACCTGAAACTTCTGAAAGACTGCGACTTCGAGCTCGATCAAACCGAAGCTCAACTGGTCCGTAATCCATCTGTATCTGCCCAGACGATATGGTTGGATACGACAACGAAATATGCCCTCACAGGTTGTCAATAAATAACGAGGTGAAACACACAGACTTCATTCTAAGTAAAGTTGGCGGAATTAAAAGATCTTGCATTTAGAGATCGTAAATTTCGAAGGCATGGCAGATCGAGACACTGAACAAATCCGGAATCTTCAGTCTACCTTGAGGGGATGTTGTATCATTACAGAGTCGGTAATAATACTGACATTCACAGAAAACCTAGTCAATCCTTTCCAACAAGCCTTTGCAAAAGCTCTTGCGAGACAAGTCAGATTTCTCAGTCAGTCAGATAAATGTAGGTATACGTCAGAACCTACCTCTAGAGTACATGTACATCATAGATACGGCTACACCCGACTGTCATTCGCACTAGCGAATGTTGTAAACCTTTGTTAAAAGCAATATCTCAGCTCTGAACTCTGCACGCCAAGGTTCGAAGTGTTAGACAGCGACTTGAAGAAGCTCTTCAACTACGAGATCAAGAACTTTCATGCCACCGATCTGAGATGGAAGCTCTGAAAACAAGTAACGACACACGTTCTCCTAGCACTTAGTTTATTGAGAAAAGTGCATCTGGTACTTGCAAAAGCCCTGTTGTTGTGCTGTGTGTGCATTAAGCATGCTAAGCACACCGTCGAAATCATCTACAATTAAAGTTATTCCTTGGGTGCACCAACGGAAGTACAGTTATGTGAAGGACATAACAGGTAGTCAGATGGTCTGATTTGGACTTTCCGTGAGTCGAGGAATTCCACCCAGAGATAAGTATCCATAACAAGACGAAATTGAACGATGCATTCCTCTGTTCCTTTTGAACGCATTCCTACCTACTGCAGCTTCAGAAAGACTTGATGCAGGGAAATCTGCGGGGTCTGTGTTTCATCATTAGAAATACATCAGCAGTCGGAGTCGCTGAAGGTGCAGGAGAAAAGCTTGAGTGACGCGATGAAAGCATGTGGGCGCACCTGGTCAGAGAGATACTCAGAGTGTCACAAAACTGTTCTGACTTTAGTCGCGGAACAAGAAACACTTCTCAAAGAGAAACTCGCCAAGGTGGTCAACAAGGACTATTGCCAATTGTGCTTAGTTAACAAGGATGAAAAATTCCTCAGCATCCGTAATCCAACAAAGCAACAGCGAGGAGAGAGTATCTGTCTTCCAAGTTATCGGAAATAAATTGCATTCAAAGTGTTAGATACGTATCAAGACATCTCTTACGAAATTTTCGAACGGTCATCTATCTATTTCCTCTCTACATCTGTATGAATTCTCTTACCTATCCTCCTTTTCCTGTCACAGAGAATGCCGGAGAGGAAGATGAGGAAGAGTTGGGCTTACCTAGTGTTCCCACAACAGTAGTCACTAGCCAAGAAAAATCTCAGGCAAAGTTCACAACATCCAGAAGAAAAGATGCCATACAAACGTCTCATGATTTATTTGTCCTTAGATGTTTTGTCCACAAGCACCTTTACCGTAAGTATTGGACTAACGAAATGTATGTTGATGCATAGGAAATACTGGCAACTTGATTACGTTAGTGGGTTCTTGGAACAACACTCCCATTAAGAGTTCTGCTTTTATCTGTTTCTGGCCTAGTCGAGCGTGGTTATCATTGGATGAAGAGTTCCAGCTGGTCTTGTCAACCGACTTTGTCATTTTCAGCAGCAGCAATGTAAGATTCTCCGAATTTCCACCTCGTTTCATGTTTCGTAAGTGTGTCTGATGAAGGCAGAAGAGAGATAACTTTACCAGTTAGTCATCTGGCACGAAGGATTTTCTGATTTATGGAGTCAGTTTAGTTAAATCATTAGATATGGCGTCTCAAAAGACTGCACCTTGTCACACATGATCCACAGAAACAAGCACTTTGTGAAGTCTTGTCGTACATTTTTTCCAATTCTAAATGAGGGAGTTAAGTCAGTACTGATTATTCAGGTGCAGTTCAGACTGGAGAGACTATACAAATACAGTGAACTTGGAGCCCACGGAGAAACGTATAAACTGAGAGAAACAAAAAACAGGAAACGCTATGAAACGCATGAAACAATAAAGCCCACGGAGAAACGTATAAACTGGGAGAAACAAAAAACAAAAAACGCTATAAAACGCTTTGAAACGCTTTGAAACAAAAACAAAAAATGTTTTGAAAAGGTAATTGGTTCCAACCGTTTAATCTTTCAACATCGGTAAAGTTCTAAGAACTTTTTTTATATCTAAATAATC
Source organism: Asterella californica (assembly GCA_036924285.1). Lineage (NCBI taxonomy): Eukaryota > Viridiplantae > Streptophyta > Marchantiopsida > Marchantiales > Aytoniaceae > Asterella > Asterella californica. Next base: position 6,617,254 of record JAYKYS010000013.1, read on the forward strand.
TAGTTACACAAACATACGTAACATTGAACACTTCAAGATCTGTTTTGTCTTCTGCATTTATTGTCACTATATAGTTGATATTTTACATAGTTATAATTTTACCATTGTAGTTATAATTTTACCATTGTAGTTAATTTCATGTATCTAATCTATAATAAATTTTATTTCTGACTTTTATTTTTATAGCATTTTTGTTTAAGCATTCAAGTAAATCAATACCAGTTGTATATATTCCAAGGTAAATTCAACATTGCCTGAAGTTTTCCAACAACGCTTTCTTTGATGTTGCTTTTCAGGTATATATCACATGATCAAACGGAGTCTGACCTACGATGATATATGTAGAACTTGAAACTCTTTTCCAAGTGCAACTCTATAAACGTGCAAAACGCATGAAACAATAAAGCCCACGGAGAAACGTATAAACTAGGAGAAACAAAAAATAAAAAATGCTTTGAAACAAGAAAGCCCTCGGAGAAACGTATAAACTGGGAGAAACAAAAAACAAAAAGCGTTTTGAAACAAGAAAGTCCACAGAGAAACGTATAAACTGAGAGAAACAAAAAACAAAAAACGTTTTGAAACAAGAAAGCCCTCGGAGAAACATATAAACTGGGAGAAACAAAAAACAAAAAGCGCTTTGAAACAAGAAAGTCCTCAGAGAAACGTATAAACTGGGAGAAACAAAAAAACAAAAAACGCTTTGAAACGCTTTGAAATGCTACGAAACGCTTTGAAACAAAAACAAAAAATGCTATGAAACGCTATGAAACGCTTTGAAACAAAAACAAAAAATGCTATGAAATGCTTTGAAACGCTTTTGAAAGGACAATTATTTACGAAATTTACTACCATTCATACGTGATGTGATTCACAAACATCTTTGCGAACAAAAACAAATCGAACGTAAAATTTAATTGCATTAAACGGAAAATTCAAGATTATTTCAAATGTAAATACTTCAGAAACGTTCATTACTCTTAAAACGTGACATCATTTTATACAAATTACATCAAACATCTTCACGCAGTGAAAATGTATGAAATTTAAACTTAATACAACATATGAAACATAGCAAATATTCAAGATTACATGATCTATGTGCTTTTGCTCCACATTGTTCTTTCTCAAAAAACTACCCAGAGGAGAAGGAAGAGAACTCAAACTTCGTCATCAAACCATAATCGAACAACCCAAGATGAACAGTACGACGGTCATCATAATCAAGTATGTGGATTACAACCTTTGCATAATTTTCATGGATTATAATTTCTAAATTTATCAAACAACAAACATAATCTTCTATTATTCTGTTCAGATGTCTAGAGATTTGTCCAAATTTAAAAAGTGTGAAGATTTCGTATATACTCCAGGAGATTGTATGTTTGATTCGATATAATATTTATTGCATCATAAATCTTCTACTGCATCTTTACGAATTCAAACTCAAAATGAACTTTATAATATCTACTCAAGAGCTAGAGATACACATGATTCATTGATATTATCTTATTTTATGAAAGATGAATTGAGAGTGTCGCATCGTGTCGAATCTGTAGATGAATATATAACCAAAGTTGATAAAATGGCAAAAGAAGATGGTGCGTGGGGTGATTCTTTATGTCTCTTAGCTTTATCCTCCATACTACAAAAAAATATACACATCTACAATTCTACTTCTGGAAAGAATATAATTCAATTTCCATACAACAACTCGTATCATGTTACTTTCAATCTTCTATATGATGATAATGAAGGTAGTTCCGGTCATTACGAACCAATCGTATTGATTCGTGATGAATTTCTTACTGAGAAATAGGAGTATATAGTGAACAACTGCAAGATTTACGATTAATTCATCTAAATGTACCAATAGTACAATTAATACGTAAATTTATAAGTACAAATCCTACTTATGAGAATGACTTAAACATGATTCAAACTAGAATTTATAAACTAGGTATAGATAAACTAAATCTCCAAAAGACCAAAGTAAACCATCCTTTGCAAGATATTGACTCTCACTAATTAAACATTCTATATTCAGAACTCTTATTATTCTATCAGAGATATCCGTATTTATCCATAAGAGATGTCGTAAAGAATTTCATACAATCTCATAAACAATATGATATACAACTCTTTAGAATGAAAAAAACACTTTCTGACAAAATAGAACAATACAGAATAATGAATAAAACTAATTCAATTAACACTTCTAACCGTACTTCTAAAAAACAAAAAAAACTATCATTAGAAAAAAAACAAGTAGATACTTACTCCAAGTCTTTACTCGACGTTCCATATCATTCGTATGACATATGCTATAAACGTGATTTCTTGAAGAATTTAAAATATATCAATCAAATTCATTACGATTTCATTTTCTCTTATGCTGAAACAACTAACATAACTTTCAAACAGCTTAAAGATAATACAAGGATTTGTTTGATGTGTATGCGATATATAAATGATAGCAAAATATTTTTTTTCTTTGAGATGTCTAGAGTTTATAATAACAATACAATACCCATATCTTGAATGTTTAAACAAAGTCGAAGAAAGATTGATCTCAACGCGAGTAATGTTCGAAAACATTCATATAAAAACAATGGTTTCCAACAATGGCATCTAAGAGGTAGTGTTATCAATATCCCGTCAAATACATACATGGTCCAAACACATTTACCACGTATGACCGATAAAGAAGGTTCTATCATAATGGAAATCAAAAGAAAACTCTAAAATCAATCTATAAAACAAGCTACGTTCGACCTAACAAAGTAATGCGAGCTTTACATTATCTTATTGATACACACTTATACATACATCACAATATCGAACTGAATGAAAATTGGATTCACACTTTCAACGACAATTATTTCAAAGAACAACTCCGATTCAATGAAGTAGAAACCGTCGAAACAAATAATGAGTTCGATGAAAATAATCATGAACCGAACACAAACACTGATACATTTATTCTAAACTTTTTAGATCCTGAAATGATTTACGCCAATGAAAAGTATAAACTTACTGTGGCTCCTAGCGAGAGATATCACCCTTTGAGTTTATTCAAAGATGAATTTTGTGAAGAGACTAATTTTCCTTGTTTGTTTTTTGGCAACGGAAGAAACAAACAAATCGTTTCGAAAATGTCATTTCATAAACTAGCTTCATGGGAATTATTATACAAAACTCATAAATTTGCTAGACATTTACCAAACATCTTTTTCAAGATGTCTAAAATCTACATCGAGAAAATTTTAAGCATTTCTTGGATTCGAGTAAGGAAAAGCAAACTACAAGGCTCTCCTTTGACGACGAAACAAGTCAAGGATGACAATTTCAAACAACAACTTCTTATATCGATCAAGCTTTTCTTTGTTTGTCTCAATTACGATTCACTCCAGACTATTACCAAGTCGTTAAGCGAAATCTTGTCGCGATGATCCGACAATTAGGAAAACCTACATTTTTCATTATTTTAACTGCGAATGAAAAAATTAGAAACCGTTGATGAACACCTTATTCAAATTGAACAAAATGGATAACCATATACCGCTGCCGGACGATGAAGAAACCTTAAGTTCTTCACAAAAATAACAACTTCTTAGACAAGATCCTGTCACATGTGCACGGTATTACGAACATAGAACACAATGTTTCCGTAAACTTATTCAACATAACCAATTAATTTTGGGAAATGTATCTGATTTCTTTTTCGAAACTGAATTTCAAAGCAAAGACAATCCACATGATCACGGACTACTGTGGATAAAAAATGCTCCTGTTTTCAAGATAGATCTTGATGAATCAATAACAACTTTCATAGACGAGTACATTTCTACTGATCATCACTTATTGAGCGAAGAGATAATCAAATGTCAAACTCATCATCACACAAATACTTGCTATAAGAAAAAATATTTTTCCTCTTGTCGATTTCGAGTTCCATGGCATCCCACGTCAAAAACGATAATATTATATCTTTTAACTAACGATGAACTTGATGATGAAACGACGATAGATATAAAGCTTGAATTTCAAACATCATTTTTTCTTTCAAAACTAGATTGGATATGAATTTCGATCAGTATCTTCAACATTTAGAACTTACATATGAAACTTACTTTAAGATATTTTTTATCAAAACCTTCTATATATCTCAAACGTCATCCAATGGATATTTACATTCATTCTTTTCTAAAAAATGTTGCTTCTATTTGACAAGCAACACAGATTGACAATACTTGTTGGATCCACATGCTGCGGCACAATATTGTATCTAATATCTAACAAAAGTAGACAATACAATAACGATTGAGATGAAAAAAATTAATAATAAATATACCGAGGAAAATCAAGAAGTAACCACACGAATAAACAAGTTAAGCAATGCATTCCTGAATTCTAGACAAGTTTCGGCTCAATTATTCATCTATACAATCTTAAAATTATCTTTGTATCATGCTTCTCGTTCTTTTCAATTCATAGACATTAGTAGTCCATCCGATCGAACTTTCTTTCTCAAAAGTACCAAACAACTATCTTCTGAAGATAATTCTTCGACAAACATAAGATTACCATCCATCATAGATAAGTATGCACGACGTCCACAACATCTGCAAACAAATTTAATGGTTTTAATAGAATTCGTGGTCAAGTTTAATACTTCACAAATAGAAGATTAAGAAAATCTAAAATCGTTCGATGAATATATTTCGACCAATATAAACAACCCGAAAAGTATTTCAGAGAGCAAGTGTTGTTATATGTCCCTTTTCTTTACGACGAGAACAACATTAAAGATTCAACTGAAACATGGAAAAATACATATAATTTCATTTTTAATATTCACTCTTCACTTGCAAAAGCATAGCCCTTGCAATTCCATTGCATGCGTAGCGATTTGTTAAATTTTCAAAATCTTAAAAAACAGGAACTTTTTTCCATCGTGTGGTAATCTATCTGGATAACCGTTCTAGATCTGAATCTATCGAGACGAAGAGAAAGAAAGGGTGGGGAAATCAAGAGATGCGTAGAGACTCTAGACCTGAATCTATCGAGACGGAGGGAAGGAAAGGGTGGGGAAATGAAGAGAAGGTCAGACGTTCTTAGAAACAGTTAACCAGTTTACGTAGCTGCAGCTTGGATTAACATTGTTGGAGTTCTTTGTCTGGTTCCTGCTTTGTCTTGTATCGACGAGAAACTTCTAACTCATAAACATGTTAGTTAGGAGCGTTTCTTGCCGGAGCACTGCTTGCTGAGACGAACTACAGAACACAGGTGGAGGCTGACATAAGACCTTTCAGAGGCCTTCTGCTCGACCTCTTTTTCGTGACAACTGCAACGTCTATCGACCTTCAGGTAAAATGAGCGGCGAGAAAAGTTTTGGAATTCCGTAAGTGTTTGGGGACTTCCGTTAGGTCTTAACTCATCGTTTTTGTCCCAAATGTGTGCAGCTTCTGTTTAGAGAGTGGCCAAATGTTCTCGCTCTCTTGCGAGGTCTTATCGTGATCAAGACGATTATCATCACAGCTATTGGGCCTCGAGTGGGACTAACTCTTGCGGAGAGTGTAAGAACAGGACTGTTACTCTCGCAAGGCGGAGAATTCGCCTTCGTTGTCTTTTCTCTTGCGAATCAGTAAGATTCCCGAGCAAGCTATAGCCACAGAGATACAGACTCGTGTCAAAGTTCAAGTTGAACAATTGCTCTTTTGCATACATGGACTTCTGATCTCTCAAAATTTTCAAGAACTTTCAAAGAGGAATCTCGCCTAACCCAGTCATGCGTTGTTCAGACTTGGAGTTTTACCATTGGAGCTGAACCGCCTCCTCATCATTGTCGTGGTTCTATCAATGGCTCTGACTCCAGTTCTTAACGAGGTTGGTCCAGCAGCAGCTGAATACATCGAATCAAAGTCTGAGCCCAAAGATGAAGACGACGTCAGTGTACTGGCATGTGGGAACAACTAGGAGCGATAGTATGTGTCCTATTTTTGTAGGTCAGAGTGTTAACTAGACCTAAGAAATACCGAGAGTGCCGGGCCGTTTGTTATACTGAACCCTTTGGAAATTTCAGCGCACATTCTTATTTGAACTGCATGGTTATGCGATACAGATGACGGAAAGTGTTACCAACTTCCAGGCGACCGAACCAGTAGTAATACTCGGTTTCGGACAGATGGGGCAGGTTGGTTTTCAATGATATCACTATCTAGTATCGCTTCAAGCTAACTATCAGCACCGATAGGACATTGAAGTGATGTTGTCAAGTTTGATGGGAGCTCTGTGCTGATTCACCTGTACCCGCCTGTTGCTTGGAAAAGCACGGTTAGATAATTTTTTATGTCTGCCTGCTTACGACAGGTGCTCGCGAACTTCCTCTCCACGCCTCTGGCGTCAGGTCTTGGAGGAGATGCAGCTGGATGGCCGTATGTCGCCTTTGATCTGGATCCAGGTCGAGTGAAGATAGCCTCTGATCCTCCTCCATTGGCACCTTTGGTCTCAGCCAACCAATAATGTTCATCTTCATGTTTTTTCTTACTCGAGTGGGATAGATATTGAGTTAGAGAAGTTTCTGTTAGCACAGTGATTACTAGTAGAATTAAGCGAGTCTTGATGCAAGACCTGAGAATCAGTCGATCTGTTATATAGAGAAAGACCTGCTGCTTCTGTGCCTCGACCTTAGTAAAGAAATGTTGAAGCGTTTCTGAGTGGAGTAATGTATTGAATACTCGTGTTTAGGATAGTCTTGTATCTGTCTATGCAATTCGCATGGGCTGAACTTCCGTCTTATGCTGTGTAATTTACCCGCAGGCTGCACGCAAGCTAGGCTTTCCAGTCCTGTATGGAGATGGATCTAGGCCAATAGTTTTACAAACTGCTGGTATTTCCACACCTAGAGGAGTAATGGTGATGTATACAGGCCGCCAGAAATCAGTGCAAGCTGTGGAAAGGATAAGGGCTGCATACCCTGGAGTAAGTGGCTGAGTGAATTGAAGTGCCTCTTTATAGAACGAAGGATATTATTCTTTTCCCAAAAGTATCCGAGTTATCTCATGGCCTGAGGTTAACAGATCTTGCTTCTCATTGCAGGTTGCTATCTATGCAAGAGCTCAGGACCTCGAGCATTTGCTGGAACTAAAGACAGCTGGAGCAACAGATGCCATCCTGGAGAATACCGAGGTACGAAGTCTGGTGTCCCCCAGTACGGTAGTATTGAGAGACACCAGAACGGACCAGCAAATTCCCATCTCCCTCTTGAAATGCCCCATTTGACTGACTGAGTAAATAAGGCATTGCAAACATGGACTGATGATTTGCTTCTGCTCTGCTATGGTTCAGATCTCCCGTTTGATGCTTATATCTCCACACTACAAAGCCAACATACATACACTAACAGTTCATAGATACCAGATTGTGTGTTCTACCCCATGCCGACCGGCTAAGTATTGCCATCCGATTATGTCATAAACCATAGGCGTCCTCAAGTTCTAGCGTCAAATAGGCACACAGGCTTTTTCTCATCGCGTGTCTGGCTTCTTGTCTTCGTGTTAAGAGTCTGCTTCTCCTTCCCTAGTTATGATTCATCCCGTCTGTTGCTGAGCGGCCGAGTCTGAAGCATTTGTTTTTCTCTCGCCTGTCTGTCCTCCTTGTCACAGTAATTTATCTAGATCCAGATTATTTGATTCCAACACCGCAGACTGTTTTGCCCTCTTCTTTCTCGTCTTGGTCAGTTTCCAATACTGAAATCTTACGGCGTGTTGAAGTGATTTATCCACTGTTCTTCAGTTCGCATTATTTTGTGGATCTATTGCATCCTTTCTTGGTCAGGGCTGATCTGAAACGATTTCATCCACAGGTGTCACAAACTGGTTTTTAGAACAAGAAATTCTAGTCCCTCCACAGACTGCAACTTAAGCTTTCTAGTACTCATAACGCATGTAGGAGGAGTTGAGATGCTAAACAAGCGTGGAATATCCTTCTTCTTCCTGGAAAGCTTGAGCTGTGGATCCATGGGCTTCGGTGATGATGTCAAAACAAGACGACGATTCCTTCGTGCGCTTTCTCTGTGACACTTAAGTTTTCTAATCGACCAGCGGCTAGGGTTCCGGTTCAACCTTACCGGCTTTTGTAAAGAAACATAGTGGTCATGTTTTGGTGATTTATGAAGAAAGATTTTGTAACATTCACTATCATTATCGATGATATTGTCTACCCCGATGGCCATACTGCAATGTGCTCTCTTGGCGGTGGAGGTAGGCATCGCTTGGAACTGCCACCTTGTTTTGTTCTTTTTCTTATGGTAGAAAAGGAACTCAGTTTTTAGCGCTTCAGTGATCTAGGATTGGACCTGTTATTCTTGAAACTCTGTAAGTGGATGGTTTTGAACTGTAGGCCCACAAACTGCATTTGGGATGAAGCTTTGGGCGACAGATGAAGAAAGGTACGTTACGATGACAGTCTGAAGAATAGTTCCGGTCACTGAATATAAGGTACTAATTGTAATCATGCTCCATTATCTCGGAAGTGCCGGATAAGATCTGGCGAAGCTAATCCCCGGGAAATTTCATTCTATTAAGAATTTTGGGGAGCATTTTATCAGTCTACGTTATGCCGTATTTCTCAATGAACTGCCATATAGCGTGTTGTATTTCGACTCCATTATTCTGTCTTCGAGATGGACACAATGGAACCAGATAAATGCTGATTATAGAAAACATACACCTTGTTTAGGTCTTAACTCAGTTAGACGGCAGTTCGTTCGGTATTCCAGTTTCACTCCTAAGTGATGCTCATGTCTCTCAGTCTTTGTGTCATGAGTTAATCGAGGTGCAAGAGTTTGAAAGTGGGATGAGAAAATCTCTTTACTCAGTTGTGGAGACCGCTTAATCTTCTTCGTCATTAAATGAACTCGTTGCTGTGTAGGGTTGGGCTAGCAGCGCGTATAGGGTCAGATTTTCCAACTTCATGTGAAGAATGGCTGAAAAGAATGAAAATTTATGTCAGTGGCCTCTTAAATTGGCCGTATCCTACATTGAGAGCCTGGCAGGTTGGAAGTAACTGATGTCAGACATGTTGCGAAGGCAGCAAGCGCGTTGGGAGCTCACCCTTTTCCGCCAAAAGCTGCAATCAATTCATGTTCACGTTAACAACCTCGCCCATAGCTCCAGCAAGATCTTGTTAGCTGCACTATAACAAGACATGCGTACGGAGGAGACCTGTATTACCCATCTAGGAGCTATGATAGCAGTAGCTCTACACTCATCGAGCATCAGTTACAAACCTGCAGAACAAAGGCTGAAGATGACAATGAAAGCCCTGCTCCAATCACAACAGCTTCATCGACACTCCGAATGTTTACCTGCGTAGTTATCAACTCTCAAGTTTTTCAGGTCACAAGTGATGCAAGTTTTCAGGTTTGCGTATTATGCTGATCAACAAGTGCATTGATTGGAAGGAAAATTACAGCAATATTGTGTCAAGCAAGCCATAGTGATCGTATTCTACGTTCAGTTAGTTAGAAATATCAATACTATCTAAGCCAAACAGAGATGCTGCGCTTCTCCTCACGCAAATAGGTATTGCAACCAGACGCCATTTCTTCTATACAAGTGGAGATGGTGATCAGTCAGAGGAATTACTCCCCACGACCGGAGATCTCACTGAAGTTCTCACTCTGTAATAATATCGTGAACCTAATTTTACCATAACCATGCAACAGTCCAATATACTCTACTTACCAGGGCAGGTCGGGCATGAAAGAAAAATTCCAGAAGCTGAGTGCCTATCGCTCCATTTGGCGGAAGTTCAAATGCTGTGAAAGCCAATGTAGAAAAGAAAACATGTAAAAGAAGGTACTTCTAAGCTCTGTGAAGCGACTGAGTACCTCGCTCGGTGGAACCAAGGAAACATTAATGATCAGCGATTTGCATACAAGACTGAAGAGATATTACACGCAGCCACCATCCTCCATTATACTTTCCAGACATGAAATGTCTATTGAATCTATCATGCAAACTGATGTTCGCAACCAAATCCAACACTTTCCGAGTAAGAAGAGTTGATAAACCTGGGCAAGACAAATATCGAAAGCAAACTTAGCCAATGCTTTCAAGCGAGCGAGAGAAAGTTCTAGTCTCATCTCAAACAGCTAACAACAGTAACAACAGACCAATTTTAAAACGCTCAGCAACAGACGGGATGAATCTTACCTAGGGAAGGAGAAGCAGACTCTTAACACGAATCTTTGACGATAAAGTGACGTACTTGAGAGTTCCTCTACAGTGATGATAAACTAGATCAGAATTGAGAGGGCTTAAACTGCGGACGATTGCAACGCCCATTGTCGCATGTCATTCCTCCAACGTACAATGCGGAACAGGATTAGAAAGATATCAGCATTTCAAACCCCTTTACCTCAAGCCTAATCACGTAATTTTCTGAAAGATTCCTCATTCATCGTCTTTCACGATTTTACGTCTTCGACTTGTCGCCCGGTAAGGTGATAAACTTGTCAGTTCACACTCGAGTACACATACTACTATTCTCGCTCCCGCCGACATTCTTCTCTCTGTACTCTCGGCGCTAAAATTTTGAATTTCCAACATACCATTCGCACTGCTGTGACTTCGGCGTGGGCAGTCGGATCTGTAGTTTTCAAAACCATATTATGACACTGAACTACGATTTCTCCATCCTTGACAATTACGGCTCCAAAAGGCCCACCATCGCCGCTCTGAACTGCAGCATATGCTTCCTCAACAGCCTTTGACAAAATATCCTGTCACGATCATGCATAGCTACAAGCACGTAGAAATGCAAACGATAAGTTACATGGAAAATTATACAAAGTCGACACTCTCTCGGAACTGCGTCTTCATGCTGAAGTGATTTTAGTTGAAGAACTTCTGCAAAGAAGATGGAAGTTGAATAACTCCACCTTTAATCACGTCACGTCCTTGGACTGGTCGCGCTCTTCTCCGCAACTCCTCAACCAGTGCAACGACTGTCTTGTCAATTTCATTCTTGATGTCATTGCGGACGTCCTCGAGAGCAATGACAGATCACTGCTGGAGTACAAATGCTGAGGAAGAAACGAGTGCTCAATAGACCTTCGATCAGCCCTCGCCATCGCTGCCCTCTTCTTCTAATACCACACAGCAAATCAAAATCAACCAACCTTTCACTTGCGACTCGCGATCATCAACCTCTCGATCGACCGAGATATATAGTGCACCTCTCGATCGACTGATATACATCTTGCAAGAACAACCTCCCATCGTTTTCGAAGAACAGCCAACGCATTCAGATTGAAACGATCGCTCACCAGGAAAAAAGTCCCTGTATTTCAGGATGTTACAAAGTCGAGATATCGATAGTAAGCAATGCGCAAATGCATAATAAAAATCAAGCTTCATTGTTCAACTTAAACTTAAAGTCTCCTTCCATGTTTATGTGGTTAGACTTAAGTTCTACTCTAACTTTGCTAACCATAAAATTTGGCAGCAAGTATTTAAGGACCTCTGACTCTTATCCTAACACTTCTTATGCTCCACGCTTCACTCTCCTCACAGTTTTTGTGAAGAATTTTAAATAAGTTAAAATTTCCGTATAGAGGTTCACATTACTTCATCGTGTCACAAATCATGGAGTCAACTGAGCCGCAACAAAAAGCTTCTTTTCTCAGTCTTATAAGTTTTCATGTTCTAAGTTAAAAAGAATTTGTATTTTTTGTTCAAACCACTATATCTTTTGCCCTTGCGTAAAATGATTTGTCGATAATTTGATAAATTTGTGACCTGTTTAAACATTTATGTTCTTTTTCTGTCAAAAGTGCACTTTGCATGAATATTAGCTGGCAGTAACATCTTCATCACGATGGAAGTTGCATTTTACAACAAATCTTTTACTTTTTCATAGTATCTCGAGATATAGTTTTATATTTATTTGTATTTTGCTATAAAAAGTTATATATGTTGCGAAAAGGTCCGGAGCACTGCCCTATGGTCCGGAGGTGAGATTTCGCACTTACGGTGAGTGTGAGTTATGCAAAAGAAAGTACATACATTAGTGTATATTGCCCTAAGTGAGAGGTTTAGTATCACTTCGATGAAGAGTTCTAGAAACTACGACTGTACATTAGTGATGATAGTAGTGAAATTTTAGCAATTTTCCCAAGGAAGGATCTTTGATCTTCATGTATTCATTTAATAGTCCTTAATCATAGTCATCCTTTTCAAAATGCGCATGTCTTTATCCGAAGGTTCCGAGATACTTTAACAGTGACCATTTGATCAATGTTATTTTTTATTTTCTAAATTTTTTAGAGTAAAATAAAGACTAACAATTATGCTTAGATAAACCGTTAAATAGGAACTTAAGTGACAACTTGATGATCCAGTTGGCAAAAAACAAATGATTAAAGTATTTTTTTCGTATATTTCCAATTTATTTTTGATTTTAGAATTTCTATATAAATATTTAAATCATGTTAATTTTATCTTTAGTATTTAGTTTGAAAATATTATCATATATTCGAACATACGCGAAAACATAGTATCATTTAGTTATTTCATTACATATGACTATCATAAATTGTATATTTAGTATTTAGTCATAGATGTAGAATGAACCATCAGAAAAGAAATAATTTTATTATTAAATATTAATCAAATTTTCCAATCAATATTTTGGAAAAGTTCTATTGTTTATGAAACTTAAACTGTGTGTGGTGTTGCATACTGAAAATAGAAGGACTTGATAAATTTTGGTTTCCTTAGTATGTTCTCAAATTTCTTTTTTCCCTCTTTCCTTTTCCCTTCCCTTGTCTTGAAAATCCATTGATATATATTGATATAATCCCTTGTTCCACCTCAAACATTTCGAGGATCAAGGAAACTAGGTTTATAAACTTGATGGATTATAGATTAATTTATTACTGTTATATAATTATATCACCATTCAAAATCATGTAATTCTTTCAATCTAATGAATCATCAAATGATAAATTACAACCCTGATAGTCAACCCGAGCCTCTAACTTATTGTCAAAGCTACGAGAGAAATATTCCTTAAAGATGCAGGAAACAGCAATAAAATCATAACAGGTAATTTGTATTGAAACACATTCATTATGGGTTGCGCTTGTTACTGGACACCACTGACTTTTTAATGATTTTTTTTAGTTTTGATATTGAAAATAATTGTTCAGAGCATTAGATACTCCATTGCAAAAAAGTATAGGCAAAACAAGTGAATAGCCGTTAAAAAAACACATGTGGTGTTCTATTGCAGGTATCTAACGGAGGTACCGCAGAAAACTTCGACCAAAGTTTGGCTAAAATTGTAACTCTCTCTAGCAGATGTAGAATTTTTCAGAAAGGTTCCTAAGTTTGACACCCTTTATTATCTTTATCCAAAAAATACTACAAAAAAAAATCCACGTCCCAAGTGATAACGTCTCCAAAGATTATGATTTTGACACACACTTGATACATTTCATGGTCATTGGACAATGGCCATGAAATGGTTTCGAGTTTTGTTATTTCTCCATTAGGGATATTTTTTCTTAACTTTGACACCTCTACTATCAAATATATTTTTCTAATTAGAAAAGTCAGTGAAATAAACAACGTATTCAGATCTACAAGTTCAAGTCATTTGTTTCTTTCATTTTAATTTACTAACTTATTTAGAGGCTAAAAGGCTGTGCATCTCAGTGTGGATCACTGTTAGTTAGTTATCCCATGAAGTGAACACTAGTCTTTCAACTTGAGATCCCTTGCAAGCTTTTGAAAACCTATTAGCTTTCTTCTTCTTCTTAGGTGAAGGAAGCGTCTTCTTTTTAGTTTGAACCGATGTGCATTTTGAAAATAGTGTCTTGCAATCCACACAAGGGTTTGCTCTTGAAGATAAGCTGAAACAGAGGATCATGTTTCTATACACTTTTCTTGTCACATTCACGAAAATCGTGAAGTGCGTAATCTTTTGCACATTCAAGATGAAGGTTCGAGAATTCTTGTTTCACCGCCACCATGCATCTCATAAATTTTAGACAAGTTTGAATCTTATCAATAGTGGGTATTTTCTTACAGTACTCTTGATCAAGATTATGTTTCCAACCAGGAGCAATAATATACTCATCACTGCAACCAGAGTAGACCCAACACTCACACTCAAGAAATCTATCATCTTTGTACATATTGTACAACTCGAGTAGAGCATGAGCACCTTGATTCTCACCACCAACTACGTACTTGATAAATCACAAAAACATGAAACATTAGTCAGCTGAAATTTACTAGATCACTAACTCTTTGTCAAACGAACGAACGAATAAGTAATAGAAGCTTATTCATAAACAATATTGGCCTTGCTGAAATCCCACTCGTGTTTTGTAGGACAATCTTCGGAACAACTATAACCACGAAAAGTGTAACTAATTGCTCTCCAAGTATATAGTCTTGATGTTGCTCACGTGAGTGTGGTCCACTTTGTGAACTTGAATGCGACGGTTGATAAAATATTTTGGATTGAGCTATGGAAAGCAGAATTATGTAACACTAGAAAAACAAGTTTGCTTTTGTACCCTGCACTCGGAATACAACCTCTCTCTATGAATCCTCCGGTTATACAAAGAGTCGATATCATCTTAAGTTTGTCTTTCTCTTTGGTGGTTCTGATGAGGACTTTCGCTTTCTTACAAGAAGTTAATTCTCATCCGAGCGGAGGATATGAATGACCAGTACCATCTGAACCTATACCATCCATCAAAGAGTCATCTGGAGCATCGTCAAGCAAAGGAGAAAAGGAAAATAAGAGAGTGTTCTCCACACTTTTGTGCTCTGGTATCTAATTGTGGTGTCCATCTCTAGAACAGACAGTTGAGACGTAGCAGCTTCTTTGTGTTTTGGAGAAGACAAGTTATGGTGTTTATGGTGTTCTCTTGGTTATGGTGTTTTTCAGAACACCATAACCAGAAGGATTTGGTACCTCCGCATTGCACTTCTTCCCTTTGAACTTTAACGTAAGCTTCAAACCCCAACCAGACAAGGAGTCATCATTTTCCTCCTTATACTACGAGAGGAGTAAATTCCAAACACCTGATAACTTCCACTCATAAAATTTCATAAGCTAAGGAGCCAACTGCTGCAACACAACAACTATTAAAACAAAGTAGAAGGACTTTCGCCAAGAAATAAGTAACAATAAGAAACAATAAGTAAAAAACAGATGGATTCAACAAAAGTAGTAATAATCTTGATCTCTTTTGGTGTCTTCCTCAAAGCGTGAAGTTTCTCACAAAATGGGTCAACTTTCTAGAACTCTTTGGTCTTGGTCCAGTCGAACTTTTTTGGATCAACAGCGACAATTGCACAACCATTTGGATATCCAACACAAAGGAAGATCCACAACTCTTTCTTGTCACGTAATGTCATCTTGAACAAAATTGTGCGATCTTGCTCAACCTCGTCGTCTTCATTCTCTGAACTAATTATCAAATAAGAAGAACTAACACCTTCCATCTTTAGAGTACGGAGGTACCAGCTTTCTATTCTACGGAGGCACCAATTAAATAAACTACGTGAAACTGTTGCAAAGGAAGAAGAGCTCCACAAGACCTATAAACATCTTCCACTTGATGCATGGAGAAGCCATCACTGGTGTTGTTTTGGCATAAAAGAACACCAGTAAAAGTAGTTAAATTTAAGATAGAAAATCAAGTTTTTGTTGTAAGGGTTAAGAAGCTCATAGAGAAGAGTGGACAGGAGAAGTGATCACGAGATCACTTCTCCGGGGAGAAAAAAGAGCAAGAGAAGTGATCGTATGATCACTCTCTCAAAAGACAAATAGACCAGGAGAAGGTCCGGTCAATTTTCTGAAGGACGAACGGACCAAGGAAAGTGATCATTCGATCGCTTTTAACAAAAGAGAAGGGCAAAAGAGAAGTGATCGACCGGTTACTTCTCACAAATGTCCAAAGCGAAAGAGAAGTGATCGTCAGATCTATTCTCATGAAAGCGAAGGACTAGGGAGAAGTGATCGCTCCATCACCTCTCACGAATGCAAATGAGAAGAAGAAGTGATCCTCGATCACTTCTGATGAAAGAGAAGGACATAAGAGAAATGATCGTTCATCACTTCTTGCGAAAGAGAAGAGCTAAGAAATAGTGATTGTCCTATCAGTTCTACAAATGTCAAAAGAAGAAGAATAAGTGATCGGCCGGTCACTTCTCACGAAAAAAAACCTAGAAGAAGTGATCGCTCGATCACTTCTCTCGAAAGTGAATGACTAAGGAGAAGTGATTGCTCGATCACGTCTCACGAATGCCAAAGATGAAAGACTATAGACAAGTGATCAATAGATCACTTCTCACTAATGCCAAAGGTAAAGGAGAGCAATTGGCTTACAACTGTCTTGACAAAATTCAGTGAAAAATATAATTTATTAAAGTGCAAAGTTACAGAGAAGAGTGGTGCTCGACTGACTTTGCAAATACGTTTTAGATTATGATAAATTTATTTTACTAAATTAAAGTGATAAATTTAAAACTAAAACTAAAACTCATTTGGTTAACTTGATTATACATTGTCATTTGAGTTAAACAAAACTCATAAATAACTCAAGCAAACATAACCTATTTCTGTGTAAAAATGACATGTGTCTCTCACGAGTAAAAATATTTTTAATTTCTAAATTTCAATTTATAGTCTACCTAACGTTACCTTCAAGGAAAAAGGATTAACAGGTAAATTAAAGCTCTTTGCGTATTCTTCTCTTCCCATCTTGAAGATGGAAATATGCAAAGAAGCTATTATACCTCAAAACAACCTTTTACAATACGTTCATCTTCTTCTGACCATGACTGTTACTGTTAGCTGCTTCAAAACTAAAGATGAGCAAAGTTTCAATGCAAGCCACGATAGTTGGAGATCATAAATCCGAGTCAATAACACAATCAAGACTAACAAATACGTTACAGCCGTCTCAAGAAAATGATATGTAAATCCCCATCTATCAATCACTATATATATATCATGAATATTCTCACAATCCAACAAAAAATAAATACAGTTATAAGCGTTATGGACACACACAAACACACACTTTCATAAACGTCAACATGTTGTCTTGATTGATCAAGTTCTACTGTACGAATCAAGCTACCTAATCCAATTCATCTAAGCACTTAACGAATTTGAATATTATGTTGGTAATGATTCCACACTCGTCATATCTTTGTCTGCCCTTGGCCTTCAAATTACTGAGCAGATCGGTCTTGTTGTTTATACAACATTAGCAAAATCATTTTTGTTTAGTTAAGATACATGAACAAAGATTTGTGTTTTATTCTGATATTATTTTCTTAGGTGTATGATTTACTTTTAAACTTCTGATGTGGATATAAAACCCTTTACCTTATAAGGTGCTTCAGACATTCACAACGGATCAAACTTCACTGCGATTATAGTGTATTTCAGAGTGTTCTTCATGTGTTGGCTTGATGGAGAGAGTCTCCACTTCCAACCTGGAGTGACAGGTTCGAACCTCATACCTCTTTGACCGAGAGATGAGAAAAATCTCTAGTCTGTGCTGTTGGGGTCAGTTTATAAATAACAAAACGAAAGAAAATAATAAAATTTATCATCCGTCTCACAAGAAGTATACTTTTTGTAAGAACCAAAGTTTTATGGTTTGAAGGAGCTCTATTGTGTTCTATAAGCTCTTGTAGTCGCACCAAAGGTTTACCATATGACGTATTATAGTACTTGATGGAATAATGAACATACTTCTAATCTTGAAATATACAGATAACTTTTATGGGATTCTCTATATCGAATGATAAGAACACTCATGAATAAAATTAGGTTACTAATTACAGCAGTAAGATCATGTATCGTGATTATGTTATCGAAGTATGTTCATCGTCCGAGTGAATATATATTTCACTCAGATGATGTGCTCGCTTCCCTTATGGTTCATTTCCTGTTCTTCTTGAGTTCTCAGGTTAAACTAACAGATAATGCTTATATAATATAATATAATATTTTTAAATTTATAAAAGATTACCGGTTAATATTTATATATTTTCTCTATAACAATAAACGGGTGAAAAGTTCCCAGAAATTCATCTTGCATGCATATTGACATG
Source organism: Asterella californica (assembly GCA_036924285.1). Taxonomy (NCBI): domain Eukaryota; kingdom Viridiplantae; phylum Streptophyta; class Marchantiopsida; order Marchantiales; family Aytoniaceae; genus Asterella; species Asterella californica. The sequence continues at coordinate 6,635,415 of JAYKYS010000013.1, forward strand.
AAATAACCATTTGTAAGATACTGCCAAAAAAAGTATTTTCTTAATGGATGTCTATATCTGTATTGATTTAATTACAACACTATGTGAACGATACTGATGCTGGTTAACTCCATTTCATTCTTCATGCTATCAACATGTGAGCACTCGTGCAATAAAATAAAGAAAATAAAGAAAATAAAGAAGAATTCACATAATATATAAGAAGAATCATTATTAGCTGGTTCAGATGGGGAAAAGCCATTCAGAGAGACATCAAACTGAGTTCATCAAACAAGCTGATTGCTGACTTACTGAATATACAAAAGGACTCGTATTTCTCTGCATAGTAAATGCTTCAGATATTGATTGTAACACAAGACTCGCCAAAAATGACATCTGTGTTGTCAGCAAAGAAGATAAGTTACGGTTACCATATGCTAGACAATGTAAGAAAAATATATTTATCATTTGTTCTCTACCTTTGTATCTTAGGGAGTGTGTAGTTTGTTTTTCCAAGCGGAGTGTTCAGCTCGATGCCAGAAGTTGAGTTTCGTGCACTTCTCATATATTATTCACCCTCATGCTGTGTGGTGCTATGTGGAGAGAGGGACATAAAGAATTACATCTGTGCTTCTTTTAGTCAGTCACATGCCGCAGAAACGACTCTAATACTCCGTGACATTATTTTCTCGTCTTCGCTCCGGTCCATTCTACTGTTGGAGTGTTTCTTCCCCGAGTTAAAAGAAACTTTGGGTTGCACGGTGTCGTATTGTACATAAGTCTATACAGTGAAAAGTATTGCAGAGAGAGTTTTTTTTCTATATTGTGTAAAGGAAGCTGCCCTGCGGCTTAACAAGCTAGGCAGGAGCTAAGCTGGGGCTATGCTTGACAAGCTGCCCCCTAGCTTGGGTTGGAATATCACCCCTAAGGGAGTCGAAAGACGTCAGAATGCAAAGCTCGACGAGGAGAGCGGCCTCATGCTTCTAGTTTTGACAGAAAGTGTTTTAAGCAATAGTTAGTACGAGTTTTAGGCTGTGAAATATGTGAAAGAGGGAAATCCGTCGATTCTGGTTCGTGACTCGAACTCAGAATCGGATAACGTGAGCGTGTAGATGTTCACAAATACTATAGTTTTGACTCCTTGTTCATTAAAAATGGAGTTGTATAGAGAAGTTAGTGTAGGAAAGGCTAGTGAAGATTTTACAGAAAAATTTCTTCAGGTAAACATATGTACAAAAGTTTTTACCTTCTTGAACGGAACCAAAGGCCATCCCAGTGATAGGGCGCCTGCCTAGGAGGGAAGTGGTCTCAGGATCAATCCCCCCTGGCCTCTGGTTCCTATTCCGGCATGTTGGCCTCCTGGAAGGGAGTCTATGTTGGATATGCAGCCACGTCCTGCATATCTAGGGGCGGGAGACCGGTATCTCCCTTAATCGTGGGCTTCCTGGCCTAAGCCTCCGCATGCCATCCTGAATATACTATGGGAGATACCTGGTGCGCATATGGGGGGGCTGTGAGCCCTGTGGGGCAGCCTCATAAGTGTTGGGGCTTCGGCCTACATTGGATGGCTTGTAGTATATTCAGGGTGGCATCAAGATGGCATCGAGGGCACGGGAAACTTTTACTGATTATTATGTACGCATAAGGACAGCAGAGGAACAGCTTTAGATGGGGCCTTAAAATTAAAGTGAAAGATTACAGTGGAAGCGGAAAGTTACAACGGAGAACTGAAGCGGAAGATTACAGCGGAGGCGGAAGATTACCGCGGAAGCTTGAAGCGGAATATTACAGCGGAAGCGGAAAACTACAGCGGAAGCGGAAGATTACCGCGGAAGATTACAGCGACAGCGGAAGCGGAAGCGGAAGATTACAGCGACAGCGGAAGCGGAAGCGAAAGGAAGAGAATTAGAGTTAAAAAGGGGGTCATCGATAAGGACAGCAGGTGGGCAGCTTAGCTAGGGCCCTACTTCTGATAAGTGACTGTGTTTATAAGGACAGCAGGGGGGCAGCTTAAGCTGGGGCCTTAACTTTAGGTTATTTACCTGCGGCGACTTGGGATCGGGAACAGTTTAAAAAGGGAGGTTTTCTGAGAGAGCAGAAGGGAATACGCAGGAGAAGCTAAGAAGCTGGGGAAAGATCAAATTGGAGACAGATTGAATTGGGAGACCATCGTAGGAAGAAGGGCAGGAGTTTTAAGCTTGGGCGTCGTCCAATAAACTATTCTGGGGAGAAATTACTCTCAGGAGACAGTTCTATTGAGAGATCGTTTGGAAATCTACAGGGGACTTTTGATCGACATTGGATCAGATTTCTGAGAGTTTCAGTTGGGTCAAGGAGAGGAATAAGATTTAGGGGTCCGAATTTCTCTATTAGGTTCAGATTGAGACGTACTGGGTAGACTTTTGGCTTGACGGGTGAAGACAGGTGTGCAGGAGAGGAAGAGAGAGATTTTCTGTACAGTTGGAGAAATTGGTGGTGCAGACGACACTGTAATAAAGTTAATTGAATCTTGAGAGACCTATGTGTGTACCCAGGGTGTGTTTGAATGCTTGTTTTTGTAATTGGTGAGCACAAGGAGCAGTGTTTTGAGATCACATCGTCAGCAGCAACCTATTTTCTTTTCTGGTCATTTTTCTCTGATCGATCACAGTCAGGAGGTCCGCCCTCCCCAAGAAAGACTCTCAACTCGACATCTGGTGCTTCCACTGAGAGCTATTGGGGTGATTGATTTGGAGAATTGACTGAATTGAGAAGATGGATCACAGTGCTGCCGTACAGGGTGTAGCTGCTGCTCAAGGTGCTCCTGTTCAAGGGACTCCTGGTCAAGATGGAATTGGCTCTCAAGGAGGGCCTACGGTGGTTCCAACAGCAACAGCGCCGCCTGCTGTAGACACGTCTCAGATTCTTCAGGCGTTGGCTGCCTTGATTCAGCAGCAGCCTGCAATTGGGGGAGCTGAGCAGAAGTCCACAAGAGCATTACAAGCAATTGTTGGTCGGTGTGGACGGTTTGATGGAAGAGATGTTACTAGATACCTGCGGGAGTATGTGGGTGAGATGGAGTTGGTCAGGGCACCTGAAGTTGAGGTAATTCTAAGCTTTGAGTTGACTGTTGTCCCTGAACTGAGAGAGAAGGTGAGAAATTTACAGAGAAGACATCTAGGTGGGTGGACTTTGTTTGAGCGTGCATTGAGAGAAGAGTTTCTAGAAGAGGACTCTGAAAGAGTCACCAGAAGAACTCTCATGGACTGGATAGAGCGTCAGCCTGGACGTTCCATGGGATTGAATGAGATAATTCGGGAGTTTGAGAAGAGGTACTCTCAGCTTTCTGGTCTAGAGAAGTTGACGCTGGATGCTAGGAAGACGGAGTTATTCTTGGGGGCTCTGGATGAGTTCACAGCAGATAGGCTTTGTTTCATGTTGGCTGATCGAGGGACTGAAGGGGGAGTTACATCTGATTGGAGGAGAGTGGAAGAAGCAGTATCTACCCTTGCTAGGCAACGTCGTGGTAGGATGGTGTTACAGCTAGAAACCTTACCAGAGCAGCAGAGAGTAGCTCCTCCAGTTCATGTAGCTCCTCCTACAATACCTCAGGCACCTATTGTGATTCCTCAAGCACCCATAGTGGTTCCCCAAGTGATTGCTCAAGCGCCTGCAGTACCTATCCCAGCACAGAGAGGACCTAGACAGCAACAGCGACCTGCTGAGAACCGAAATCAGAATAACTTGATAGAAGAGCTCACTCAACAGCTGAGAGATTTGAGGGTTGAGATGGCAGACTTGAGGAGAGACCAACGACCAGTTGCGCCAGGTGCTCGACCTGTAGGAGGAACCTTTACAAGGAGATGTATTTGGTGCGACAGCCCAGATCATCTCAGGAGAGACTGTCAAGACTTGGCGGTTGCCTTGCGAGAGGGTGTAGTCAACTATCAGAATAACAGGTTGTATTTAACCGCCACGGGCCAGCCTCTGAACACATATTTTGGGAGAGGAGGAATGAGGAGTTCTCTTCCAGCACTTACTGACGCGAATACTACAGCGATGACTGCGGGTTCTGCAGAGGCTGATGTGTATACTGGGAAGGTTGAGGTGCGCTCTAATCCAACTATGGTGGAGCAGGCTAATGAGGTTTCAGTTGAAATGATGAAGAGAGGTGCAGAAAGCATTAGGAGAGCTACTGGATGGAGAGACCCAGTAGATGCAACTTCTATTCGAGCGTTTTTAGAGACGAGCAGTGAGCAGGATGCCATGGTGGAAGACAAAAGAAGACGGGATGCTTCTGATTTAGATGCAGGGGTACCAGAGGATAGTGACCGTCGTAGAGTTACAAGGAGGAGAGCAGCGGAACCATCACCATCTGTACCAGCTGGTAGATTTCCTGCTGCAGAGGATATACCTTCTACTTCTACAGCTCCACCACCTGCAATAGATCCTATGGAAGGTGTGCAGGATTTGCCACAGGAGACTACTGCTACAGATAGAGTACGAGGAAAGAGGTTTACAGCACAGGAGAAGGGGAAAGCTCCAGCTTACAAGTTAGCGGCAGACATCGAAACAACAACAGACTTGCGTGCTGTCTTGGAGCAACGCATTTTGGATGCTAGAGTTGAGTTTACTCTTCGTGAAGTGCTTGGTATCGCAAAGAGAGAGTTTCATGAGTTGATAATAGACATCATGAAGAGAAAGAGACAGGTATTGACTGAACAAGTAAGTAGTCAGATGGTTGGAGCAGTAGATGCTATTGGTGTTGATCAGTTCAGAGATGATAAGTATGAGGCATGGGTTGCTGGTCCTGCTGTTATTGAGAATGAAGATGAAGAGTTTGAAGAGGAAAGGTCAGGCGTAGACAGCGATTTCAAGGAGAAGCACTGGGCAAGAGCGACAACTGAGACGCAGGTTCGACTTGGGGGACTTTCTGAGCCAGTACCTGCACTTGTGGATCACGGGTCGGAGATCAATATCATTTCCAAAGAGGTGTATGAGAAGGGGCAGTGGCCAATCGAAAGGAATCATGGTTGGGTGCTTCGAGCTGCAAATAATCAGAAGGGTGAGTTATACGGAGCTTGTCCTAATATGCGTGTGAAGATTGGAGATGTAGAGGTTGATCAGCATTTCTTTGTACAGTCGTCTGCCTCCTATCCTGTCATACTGGGCCAACCATACATCACCGCTGTTCGAATGGAGACAAAGGTGATGAACGATGGGTCTCATTATGCCAGAGTTCGGAGTCCTGATGACAAGTACTCAGTACAGTTTTTGACGGTTCGTTCAAGACATGAACGAAACCGACAAACCCTTAGAGATTCTCAAACCAAGAGATGTAAGGGTTTTCACAGTCCACTCCTGTAGAGCGGGAAGACAGGGGTGTAGAACCTACTGTTGAGGTCCCGTTAGGATTGGAAGCGAAACATGTACAAAGTTCTGGAGACAAGTGTGGTGTACAGAGTTGGCAGTCTGGATTGCTGATGTTTGAGACAGATGGGTGGAGTCGATTTACAAGAGTTGAAGATATGGAGAAAAATACAAAAAGATGGGTGGTGAAACAGGTATCAGAGTTGTGGCGTGTAGGAGTTCTACCTGAAGACGAAGTGGTTTCTGGGTTGTTTGAAGAGTTTATGTCTGTACAATCAGTTGTCGGTTGGTTAGATAATGTGAGTGGATTGGTGGAAGGGAAGAATAGTGTGGCGGTGATCCCTATCCACTCTCGACGCATATATGAGGAGATTGCTACATACGTGCAGTTCTTTCCTCATCCGATGCAGAATAATGAGAGGAGAGAAGCAAGTTGTTGGTGTGCACTCCCCCAGGAAGCAGACGTCCATGCGAAATACAAATCTGTACTGAGAAAGGTAAGACCGGTAGCAGCTCAACTACCTGCTAACTCCCAGCAGCAAGTACAGTTAGTGGGGACTGAGCCTATATTGCGTGATCATAGACGAGTAGGGCACCAGTTTACTGAGGAGACATTGAAGGAGCTCCAGATAGGAGGGGGTGATTTCTTGACTGAGGCCGAGAAGGCAGTGTTTGAACAGATGGTAGTAAAGCATGGTAAAGCATTCTCCTTTTCAGCAGAGGAGATAGGTTGTGTAGACCCGCAGGTTATAGCGCCTATGGTTATATTCACAATCCCTCATGTGCCTTGGGACCTGAAACCGATCCCAGTTCCTCGTGCTTTGTTGCCTAGACTCATCGAGTTGTTGAAAGAGAAGGTACAGATGGGGATACTTGAGCCGTCTATGGGGCCATATTCTAGCAGGTGGTTCACTGTACCCAAGAAGTCAGGAGCTTTGCGTTTTATTCAAGACTTACAGCCTGCGAATAACGTAACCATACGTAACGTTGGGACGGGTCCTGTGATTGAAGAGGTAGCAGAGGCATTTGCAGGGAGAGCTATTTATTCGATAGGAGATCTATATTCTGGTTATGATCAGTTCCAGCTGGCTGTGGAGAGTAGAGATTTAACTACTATGCGTACGCCCCTGGGATTGATGCGGATGTGTACTCTTCCACAAGGAGCGACGAACTCGGTGGCTCATATGCAGAATGCGATGCATAAGGTACTGAGGGAGTTTGTGCCTGATGTTACCATTCCATTTCTAGATGATATTCCTATAAAGGGTTGCGCGGTTGAAGACAAGGATGAAGCAGTACTTGCGAATGGATGTAGAAGGTTTGTTGTAGATCATATCAGGGATGTAGAACGTATCTTGACTCGACTGGAGGAGGTGCATCTCACCCTGTCAGGAGCTAAGTCCAAGTTTGGTGTGTCTGAGATTTTAGTGGTTGGACATCTGTGTGGTGCTTTTGGAAGGCGACCAAACCCCGAGAAGGTTGAAGCTATAGCTAGGATGGCAGACTGTAAAAACATCACGGAGGTTCGACGCTTTCTAGGTGCTTGTGTATTTTATCGCTTATCCATTCCTCATTATGCTCATGTTGCTGAGCCTTTGTATGCATTATTGAGGAAGGGTAAGAAGTTTGTATGGACCTCAGTCCATAGAGAAGCTATGAATAGGCTGAAGGGGGCTCTACAGTCTCCACCTGTTCTAAGAAGAGTAGACTACGGATGTGAGAGACCTGTCATGGTCACAGTAGATACTAGTCCAAAGGCGATTGGCTGGGCAATAGGTCAAGATGATGCGGATGGTATGCGGTTTACCTCTAGGTTTGGAGCTAGGATCTTGACAGACAGGCAACGAGATTATCCTCAGGTGAAGCGTGAATTGTGGGGAGCGGTGACAGCGATGAAGACAGACCGTGAGTTTTTGATTGGTGCTCATGTAGTCCTAGAGACGGATTGTCTACCTCTACTAGGCATGATATCCAACTGTAGCACGCCAGACATAGCGATGTTACGTTGGATTGCGTATATTAGAAGCTTGAACCCAGAGCTGAAGCATATAAAAGGAAAAGAGAATATGGTCGCAGATATGTTGTCAAGGGCTCGATTTGTGGGTGAGGATGTCATGATTTCAGAAGCTGAGGAAGAGGAGAGAAAGGATGCTCAGTGTCAGGTTAATCGACGGGCTACGAACTTGGAGCCGTTGATGTTCAGAGAGGAGCTTTACACAGGTAGACTTCGTGACATAGGGTATTATCTGAGCTTGTTGGAGAGGCAGGAGAGGTGGAGCAAAGTAGAGTTCAGAGAGATAAGGAAACAAGCTTACAAGTACCTTCTGCATGATGGGTATCTTTGGAGACGACCACAGAGAAGAGATGGGATGTTCATACGAGTAGTGGACGATCTGCAGACTAAGCAGCAACTAATGAAGGAGTTCCATGATACCTTATGGGCCGGACATCGAGGGATTTGGGCTACCTATGTCAAGTTGAAGGAAAGGTATTGGTGGAAAGGTCTATACCAGGATGTGATGAACTATGTCAGTTCCTGCTTGCATTGCCAGTTCTACTCAAAGATGCGGTATAGGGACGGTCTTGTGCCAACTTATCCGCCTTGCATTCACTTTCAGTGGGTTCTCGACTTGGTGGTGATGCCTCTGGGGTTATGGGGCATGCGATATTTGGTTCTGGCTCGTGAGGATCTCTCCAACTTTGTAGAAGGGCGAGCCTTGAGGACAAAGACCACAGAGGGGATATGTAAGTTTGTTCTTGAAGATATTATCTGTAGGTATGGGTCTGTAGGAAGGCTAAGGGCAGATAGGGGAGAACTACGTGGTACGGAAGCGAAAGAGTTTTTTGCTCGATATGGTGTGAAGCTCAAGCTTACTACTGCGATGAATCCAGAGGGGATTGGCAAGAGCGAACGAGGACATCCATCAATAGTTCAGGCTTTGGTGAAAGCGTGTGATGGTAAGCATAGAGAGTGGCCTAGGTTACTCCCTTTTGCTTTATGGGCGGATAGAACAACTCATTGTTCTACTACAGGGTACATGCCTGTTGAGTTAATGCTAGGACAGAAACCGATGATGCCAGCAGAAGAAGACTTTCCTACCTGGGCTACCTTGCCATGGGAGGACAATGTGGACCGTGTGCAGCTTCTCTCACTACGAATCAGACAGCTAGAATGTAGAGAGGAGGATCTCGCTGAAGCGCAGCGACGGCTGAAGGCAGCTCGACTTGGGAACAAGGAGAGGTTTGATAAGACTCATAGGCTTCGACCAAAACCGATACAAGTTGGGGACTGGGTGTTGGTATACGACAGCACATTGGAGAACCAACACTCTACAGTTCGAAAGTTTTCGAGAAGGTGGTTTGGCCCTTACCTTGTCTCAGATGTACATCAGAATGCTACATATTCCTTGCAAGAGCTAGATGGCACGCCTTTAAGGCTTCCAGTTGCAGGGAAACGAGTGAAGTTATTCAAGAAGAGAGGGGAGACTGTGAAGCTAGCTGAGTTCTTAGGTTCAGAGCAGACAAGAGCAAATGAAGACCTTTCTGAGACGGTCGAAGAGAGCGAAGACGATTTGGAGGACCACGAGGATCGGTGACGGATTGGCACATACCAGAGGATGTGCAGGTTTGGAGGGGGTGAATGTCGTATTGTACATAAGTCTATACAGTGAAAAGTATTGCAGAGAGAGTTTTTTTTCTATATTGTGTAAAGGAAGCTGCCCTGCGGCTTAACAAGCTAGGCAGGAGCTAAGCTGGGGCTATGCTTGACAAGCTGCCCCCTAGCTTGGGTTGGAATATCACCCCTAAGGGAGTCGAAAGACGTCAGAATGCAAAGCTCGACGAGGAGAGCGGCCTCATGCTTCTAGTTTTGACAGAAAGTGTTTTAAGCAATAGTTAGTACGAGTTTTAGGCTGTGAAATATGTGAAAGAGGGAAATCCGTCGATTCTGGTTCGTGACTCGAACTCAGAATCGGATAACGTGAGCGTGTAGATGTTCACAAATACTATAGTTTTGACTCCTTGTTCATTAAAAATGGAGTTGTATAGAGAAGTTAGTGTAGGAAAGGCTAGTGAAGATTTTACAGAAAAATTTCTTCAGGTAAACATATGTACAAAAGTTTTTACCTTCTTGAACGGAACCAAAGGCCATCCCAGTGATAGGGCGCCTGCCTAGGAGGGAAGTGGTCTCAGGATCAATCCCCCCTGGCCTCTGGTTCCTATTCCGGCATGTTGGCCTCCTGGAAGGGAGTCTATGTTGGATATGCAGCCACGTCCTGCATATCTAGGGGCGGGAGACCGGTATCTCCCTTAATCGTGGGCTTCCTGGCCTAAGCCTCCGCATGCCATCCTGAATATACTATGGGAGATACCTGGTGCGCATATGGGGGGGCTGTGAGCCCTGTGGGGCAGCCTCATAAGTGTTGGGGCTTCGGCCTACATTGGATGGCTTGTAGTATATTCAGGGTGGCATCAAGATGGCATCGAGGGCACGGGAAACTTTTACTGATTATTATGTACGCATAAGGACAGCAGAGGAACAGCTTTAGATGGGGCCTTAAAATTAAAGTGAAAGATTACAGTGGAAGCGGAAAGTTACAACGGAGAACTGAAGCGGAAGATTACAGCGGAGGCGGAAGATTACCGCGGAAGCTTGAAGCGGAATATTACAGCGGAAGCGGAAAACTACAGCGGAAGCGGAAGATTACCGCGGAAGATTACAGCGACAGCGGAAGCGGAAGCGGAAGATTACAGCGACAGCGGAAGCGGAAGCGAAAGGAAGAGAATTAGAGTTAAAAAGGGGGTCATCGATAAGGACAGCAGGTGGGCAGCTTAGCTAGGGCCCTACTTCTGATAAGTGACTGTGTTTATAAGGACAGCAGGGGGGCAGCTTAAGCTGGGGCCTTAACTTTAGGTTATTTACCTGCGGCGACTTGGGATCGGGAACAGTTTAAAAAGGGAGGTTTTCTGAGAGAGCAGAAGGGAATACGCAGGAGAAGCTAAGAAGCTGGGGAAAGATCAAATTGGAGACAGATTGAATTGGGAGACCATCGTAGGAAGAAGGGCAGGAGTTTTAAGCTTGGGCGTCGTCCAATAAACTATTCTGGGGAGAAATTACTCTCAGGAGACAGTTCTATTGAGAGATCGTTTGGAAATCTACAGGGGACTTTTGATCGACATTGGATCAGATTTCTGAGAGTTTCAGTTGGGTCAAGGAGAGGAATAAGATTTAGGGGTCCGAATTTCTCTATTAGGTTCAGATTGAGACGTACTGGGTAGACTTTTGGCTTGACGGGTGAAGACAGGTGTGCAGGAGAGGAAGAGAGAGATTTTCTGTACAGTTGGAGAAATTGGTGGTGCAGACGACACTGTAATAAAGTTAATTGAATCTTGAGAGACCTATGTGTGTACCCAGGGTGTGTTTGAATGCTTGTTTTTGTAATTGGTGAGCACAAGGAGCAGTGTTTTGAGATCACATCGTCAGCAGCAACCTATTTTCTTTTCTGGTCATTTTTCTCTGATCGATCACAGTCAGGAGGTCCGCCCTCCCCAAGAAAGACTCTCAACTCGACAACGGCTTTTTCGCTTTCTCTCTAGATTTATCTTTAAGTAAATTTCGCTTGATGTCGCTCATTTTCTTGCTTTGCACTATGAAAAGTTTTTTCTCTCTACGCTCTCTCTTTTCTCTATGCTTTGTCTTCTGCGCTGGAGACGGTTCATTTTTGTTCGAAAAACAAGCACTGACAGCAATTCTCATTTTCTTCTAAAACAAGCGCTCAGACCATTCGCTACATACAGTGTCCATTTTGTACTGTGAAAAATCGGGTGGATTGCAGACCATGGACCTTGTTATCAGCTCGAATCGTAACGTTTATTCCATGTCAAGTAAAGTAAACAAGAAAGGTGTTCGTATAAAGATAGACGACAGTGCACATATTTGAGTCAATAAGCACCTGAGAGTGCACATACAATATCCATTTTCTCTTGTGAAAAATCGGGTGGACTGCAGACGATGGACCTTGTTATCAGCTTGAACTCGTAACGTTTATTCCATGTGAAGTAAAGTAAACAAGTAAGGCGTTCGTATAAAGATAGAGGACAGTGCACATATTTGAGTTAATAAGTATCGTGTACACTTGTAAGTTTGGTGTTTGGCAGACGAGCCTGCGAAACGTTAATCTACGTTTACGTTTTAGCCTGGAAAACAATATACTGCCAGGCCGCTCGCTGTGAGAAGCCGAGAGGAAAAGGACCGAAAGTTACTATGTATAAGAAAGCAACCCCGCAGCTGTGGCACAGTTTCGCTAATTACGTCTCGGTTTATACGTGCGAATTTATTGATGACGAGTGCCAGATTCGTGGTCGATCGAAAAGTCTGTAACCAAGTTCTCCCTCATTATCGCAGTCACCGAACCTCGAACTGCAATCGTGATCATGGTTAAGGTATCAACTGCACGGTTCAAACTGCAGTCACGGTCACGGTCTGAACTACACGGTCACGATTGCAGTCACCGAGCTCAAAGCACAGTAATGCGTTCTCCGTCCGTTTTCCGTTCATTTTGAATTCGGCACAGTTTAACAAGAAATTCGTCCGTTCTCCGTTCAAGCACAGTTTAACAAGAAATTGTCAGTTTTCTCAGATGTGCTCAGAAACGTGGTGGTCAATAGTCTCACAATGCGCAAAATGTGAGATTTCACAACACACTCGCACTGTTCGTTAACCTCGAACTTTCGTTAATACAGCTTGATATTGCATCTGATCGCTTGATATTGCGTTTTGAAGTCTGATCTTCAGTTTTGCAGTATGATCTTCAGTGATGTTTTGTTCTTCTGCTACAGTGAGCAGCTACGGGAGACGTAATTTGCAGTACTTGGTGGACTGTTTAGAAACTAATATGTGTTGCTCTCATCTGTTACTGAAAGTTTTGGTCTTAGCGTATGCAGAAAGTGGATTCATGACATATGACAGATGCGACAGATGCAGCAACAAGTTATGTGGGTTATTTTGTTCGAGATGTAAAAGTGAGCGTCTGTCGTCGATAAAATGTTTCAGATTGCAGCTTCTGGTAGCGGATGAAAGTGCCAACGCGTGGGCCATAGCATGGGAAGCTGGGAGAGATTTTCTAGGCATAAGTGCCTCGGCTTATAGTCTACTGGAATTACGCAGAGATGACAATGTTTTGATGGACCGGATCGTTGGTCAGCATTGGTACTGTCATTTCATCATTGTGACAAGTAAAGTTGTTGGAGGAAAATATATTCGGATCGACCAAGCACAACTCTGTGGAAAACGACAGTTATTCGGTGTCTCTTCATCTCTTCCAGATTCAGAAAGGCGAATGTCTACTACTCGAATTGTCATTCCTACCCAGTGTGTTATACCAGGATCGAGCACAAGCACCACACCGGAGCAGGACATCAACTTTCGTGGAGAGGAGACACATAAGTACCTGCAGAAGAGAGACGGAGAGATAAGTAGTGAATCTCATGATTATAAGAGTGGTTTTTTGTGGAGTTTTCAGTGGGATCTATGGCCGTGTTATTATCGATGGTTATGTTTGCTTTTGCTATATTGAAGTGGTGGCGGTGACCGTTCGTGATGGACTGTAATATGCGTTACGCATACAGTCAAAATGTATGGTTACATTTTGAACATTTTGAATGAATAGATGGCAGTCTTCGTGTATACACACTTCCTCGTCTATTATGTATATTCTGCGTCATGTTATCTCCCTCTAGTATTTACCGAAACTCTAGAAATGAATCTAAAACGCGAGAGAGAGAGAGAGCTTGAACAGCGCGCTCAGTGCGCCAAATGATCGGTCACACTGAGCGCATCTAATCGCGCGCTACAAGTGTAGTGTCGCATTGCGAGCAGTGCGATAATTGTTCGGTCGCACTGAGCCCTCAGTGCGATCGACCATTTGAAAACCGTGCGCTCAGTGTGATATATTGTCGGTCGCACTGCAGTCAGTGCGCAGTGCGACTGCTTTTATAATATATCGCACTGAGCTCAGTGCGATACATTGACGATCGCATGGATCTTCGAACTCGAACACGGTCGTTGCAAACGATTTGACCAACATCATCTTCGACGCCCAGTACTTCCGAGATGTCCTCAACAGAAAAGGTCTTTTCAGCATCGACGCAGCCGTTGGAACCGACCTCCGCACTGCACCCTTCTCCAACAGTTTGCGAACAACAGGCAGCTCTTCTTCTCAACATTTCAAACAGCTTTCACTAAGATGACTAACTTCAGCTCTGTGCGATACATTGACGGTCGCATTGAGCTGTTGGGGTTGTAGGCTAAGTGCGACCAGTCAATGATTCGCACTCAGTGCGATCTTGGACCGATCGCACTGAGCGAGCGAGGTTAACTACATAAGGGTACTTTGAGCTGTTGGGGTGGGGAGAAGAGTTTAAGTAAAAACATAGATTAACCAAATGATAAAACAAGACACTTTATTAACTTATTCCAGTTTCTCCCTACATAGATTAGCCAAATCAGAAAACAACACTTTATTAAATTGATTTCAGTTTCTTCATAAATTCAATCTCTTGAACGATAGTGCAAGAACGCCAAATCAACCTGATTTCCTCCTCTGACATAGCGCCCCAGTAGTTCTTAAGAGCAGGATAAGGATCTCTTCCAAAAGCCTGTCTATACTTGACAGCCACATAACCTGGGGTATCTTGGGTGCTGTTTGCCCATGATTTCAACCGTGGTAGGAGTACATTCATGAGATAATCATCTTTGTCCATGTAACCTGACTCAGGCATGAAAGAAGGGGGATGGATTGCGTTGAATGGATGATTAGTACTATTCTTCTTAGGAGAATCATCTATCAACAACACATCTCGTGTACACAAGTTAAACGAGAACAGTCGAGAAAAATCCTTCAGATACAAGTAATTACCACTAGCAGCTTCTCTGGTAGTCTTGAAACGATTACACATGGGTTGTGCGAAGATTCTACAGATCTGCATTATACAATAATGAGACAAGGTAAATAGAAATAAAGTGAAACAAAGTGAAGATATGTATAATACGATTACAATTAACAGAAACAAAGTGGAAAGAAAATAGAAACATTGTGAAGATCTGTATCCTACAACCAAGAAACGGAAGCATAATTTTAATAGCAATGAGTTTGTTTGCAGTTACCTGGCCTGAAGCGATCCTTGTAGGCAAGTACTTTTTGGTCTCCATGGTCGAAGGAGGGCGTTGCAGTTGTTAAGAGTTTTGGATGTCCATATCAGCACTTGAAAATCGTGACAGCATATCTCCATGAACTCTTTAACTCCTTTTTGTGTCACATAGAATAAATCCTTTTTGGCACTCTGAACTTGGTAACCTCTCTCTTTAGCTCCTTGAAGCTCTAAGTCATTACGTCCTGTTCTTATCAACAAACCGTTCAGATATAGAATAAGTGTCTTCCTTCTGATCACACCAGGATCTGTCAATCTGGGATAGAAGAGTTTAGAAGAACGAAGGCGAGTGACATCGTTCTTTAACCTCTCCAACTCCTCATCCTGTAGTTGTATGCGGCCGTACATGTCTTGTTCTCTCTGGCTCGCTTCTGTTATACGGAGGTTTAAACTTTCTTCTTCTTCTCTTTTCATCGCAAGTCGAACATCTAAATCTTCCTCCTCCCTTCTCTTGTTCAAAAGAGTCTCTGATTCCCCTACATGGCATGGATGTAGAAAGTTTAGAAGAAAAAATTATATCAATGCGATGTACAAAGTTTAGAAGTGAAAGGCCTCAGTGCGATCTCAGACCCGTCGCACTACGCTGCGAAGAGGCCGCGCACAGTGCGACGGAGGGCTCTCGTCGCACTCTTAGTGCGTCAGTGTGTACATGTCGCACTGAGCGCGCGAGCTTAACGCGACGCACAGTGCGACGAGAGCCCCGTCGCACTGTGCGCGCGAGCTTAACTCGTAGTGCTACGACCGCACGCTCAGTGCGACAGGAACACAGTCGCACTGAGAGCGAGTCCGCAGTCTTGCTAGCAAGACTGCTCAGTGCGACAGGGACACAGTCGCACACCAAAATCTTCAGTGCGACAGGAACACAGTCGCACTGAGCGCGAGTCCGCAGTCTTGCTAGCAAGACTGCTCAGTGCGACAGGGACACAGTCGCACACAAAAATCTTCAGTGCGACGTGCGATTATTATCGCACTGCGCACCTGACCTTAAGGCCGCGCTCAGTGCGACCTCAGGCCCTTCGCACTGTGCTATCATCTATGACCGATGTACAACATCACCAAACAAGGATTTCACTGAACTCTACACACTTAAACAAGGATTTCACTGAACACTACACACTTCACTGAAGCAAGAGATATGAAAGAACTTTACATAGATAGTCAAAGTAACTCAGAGAAGCACATAATACAACCACAAATAACCAAAAAATACAACCAAATAATACACAAATAAACCCTAAACATAGATAGCCGAAGTAACTCAAAGGAGAAAATAGACTTACCTCTATCATCGTGGACGTGGTCAACACCAAGTTCATCCACCATTGGATTGGGAGTACTCTCTTGTACTTCGTGCTCAATGGAGAATACTAACGCCTCCTCTCTCAAGATATCCAAGTGTCGTATGAGATGGGTTAAAGCCATCCCGCAGAAAGTCTCTACGGAGACTCCTTTCCTCTGTTCTCGTATGTGCTTCTGCAGATGTAACACTTCTGCCTCCAGATTCTCGAACATGAACAAGGACCAATCATAATCCTTTTCTTCTCCTTTCACTTTAGATTTGACGTACAAGCAAGTTGACCTATAACAGCTTTAGGCCTTCTTCTCGCCAAGAGAACCGCATTCAAACACTGAAAAGTAGATCTCCATCCCTCGAATGCACATTCTCTTGCAAAGTATCTTTTCCCCACTTTATCATACTCAGGAAACCAATCGTCTATTCGAACATGTCTCACGAATGGGGGTATGATCACTGATCCTTCAGGAATAACAAAGGCTTCCCGGATTAAGTCAAGGGTCAACTTGAACTCTCTATCTCCAATTTTGACCATTCGTGTTGCTGCATTATAGGATTGGATGAAAGCCATACAAACTCCAATCTGACATAAACAAACATTACACATTACAATAAATAGAGTGTATAACCAACCATCACCCAATAAAAGGTTACACTTTAAGTAAAGAAGGGACTAATGGTAGATTACTTACGTCAGGCCGAGGAAAGTCGAAGGAGAAAGCGATCAATAATCCCAACTTCTCTAGATCGTCCTCGTCTATTTCGCTCAAAGCTTGACTAATACCTTCTTTATCCATCCATTGCCAAACGATACGTCGATCAACATCGTGTTGAGAAGTAAACGTAATTAAAAAGGGTCCTTCTTCTCGCGGTGCCATACTTGCACCTCGTTCCTTCACTGCGGGCTGGTTCGCCCCTAAACTCCAAGAGATCACTCCGAAAATAAAGTGAGTGTCAGTTTATATAGGAATGAGAAAACGACCCAAATATCGAAGAGAAAACAACACAGATACTCTAATGTTCGATAGAAGAGCAAAATTCAGAGTAACGAGAGAAGCGCCAACATGTCACGTCAGTTTGGGCACCTCGGCTAGGTTGACCGAGTGCGAAGTGGCGCATCCCGGTAAGGCCGTTAGTGCCGTTAGGGCGAGTTGGAGAGAGAGCCCACTAGGGGTAAACTTCGCAGGTAGGGCTTGGAGGCCTTAGTTCTTTGAGTTGAGCCTTCAAGCTCCAGGCTATGGTGGATAGTCTAGTTGAGTGTAACCCGGATTCTCTTCGCGTTTAGAGTGGGTTTGGCTTGACCGTTTGTGAGTAATCCTTGTTGTGGTGTTGGAGATGGTAATCTCTGTATTCAGATTACTCAAAGAACTAAGTGCAGGTCGAGGCGGAGTTCAGTAAGAGCTCGCTGATCTGAAATCTGAAATCGTCCGCTGGTATCTTCGGGCGTTGTCGTTCGTGCTTGATTGTGTGGAGCCGTGATCGAGGTGTGTGGGCGCCGTGCTACATTGCTGGTCGCAGATTGATTTGCTGTTGTTGGGGTCGAGTGGAGATTTCTGTCATGCGGAAGCGCTGCAGAAATTTTGCGGAATGTTCTTGAAGTGTGTTGTTGGAGCCGGATTGCGCGTTTGGACGTAGCAGCTGAAATACTTGTCAATGTCGGGCCGGAGTGGACTCTTTGGAAGCGCATTGGAGAGACGATTCCAGTGCACGAAGTTTCGTGGAGTTTGGCCAAGGATTGAAGAAGTTATGGCATGTCGAAGTTCGCTGCTGTGACATCCGCAAGTGCAAAAGGCTAGTTACGTCAGATTTTGGTTCAATTTCGTGTGGAAACTCGAGTTTAGTAGTTGTTTTGTGTGTGTGTGCATCCGCGAAGTGTGTGTGGTGCATTTGCGAATCTGTTTTGGTGGTGTTCGGGTTGGATTTGGAAGTTCTTGCTGTTTTACGTCAGATTTTGGTCACCCGTGTGCACCCGCAAGATGTTTTCGCTGTTTTGGAGGCTGTTTTGGTGCAATCTTCTGCAATTCGAGGTGGAGCCGAGCCTCTTCTGGTGTGTGTGTACCTGTGAGGCTTCGAGGAGCAGAGGTGCGTGAGTGCGGAGGCGTGAGAGCGGAGTGCGAGAGTGCGGAGACGGAGCGGAGCTGAGCCTGAGCTTGAGCCCGAGCCCGCGCCCGCCGCAAGCCAGCTTGCTGGCGTGCGTGAGAGAGGTATCCAAGCTTCAGGTGTGTGGGAAGGGTAAAACCAGCTGGTCACCCATCCCAACACTATTCCTGGACCTGGACTCCTGACTCTGTAGTCTTAGCTTTGGCTTTACCACTAGACCAATAGCTCTTGGTGTCCTACAGGGATGCGTGCAAGTACTTATGGACTTGTATAAGGTAGTAAGAGACCTTCTCGTACGTCCCTAGAGGAGTGGTAGGACGACCCCACAGTATTAGGGGGAAGCTATAGTTGTGGTAGTGTTTGCCTACACCGTAGAGGCGCGTATGGAGACAATTGGTGGCAGTTGTCTTGGGTGAGCTAGTAGAGTTACCACGTGGATGTTTTTGGAGCTACTAGAGGTGTGGACATCTAGTTAGTGACCTCCAGTGTCAGTTACGACTGTTGGTGACCATATATTGTGCATGTGGTCACCGACAAGGAGTCGTCAGTCCGGGTGGGGCTGGGTTTCTCTTTATGTGAATGTTTGAGTGTGGAGGGTTATCGTTTGGACTTCTTGTGGTTGGAACCTCTCCATACTCTGCTTCCTGTTTGTGTGCCGCGTTTGCTTGTGTTGGCGCTTGATTTCCGGAGTGAGTTCACTCCAGTGTGCTGTCGGTAGTGAGGCTGGAGTTGCGGACCAGTCAGACTACCTTTGTCTCTCTCACGGTGCGGTTGAAGTGACGACCAACAGACCGTGAGAGGCTGCCTGTGGTGATGGCAGGTACAGGTTGCCTTTACCTTGACCGTCCTAGTAGGGGATAGGTGAGCTCAGTAGGAGCAGGGTTAGGCAAGTGGTGGTTACGGTGGTGACGGGGATTGCGACATTCCAGTTGGGGAGTGTGTTAGCGGGATTCTCTCGGGAGGTTCTGTGGGGACTTCTCGGACAGTGGGTATACACGGAGTGGGGTGAGGTACCGACTACCTACACCATTGCCGTCGGTTGTTCCAGAGGACGAGTCAGACGCAGACAGCGCGTTTTCTGATGGTGAGTCTAGTGTCGCCACACCGTTGTTGTGGGACATGGACGAGATCTATGGGATCACGAAGGGGCCTCGACATTACTCGGGTACAGTTGGTACCATTGAGCTGGATGACTTCATCCAGGAGTTCGATAGTTGGTGCGATCTGCAGCAGATGCGGAACCCACATCTGTTTACACCCTTCATGGCATGGAAGGGTTTGTTCTAGCACTTGGAGGGACCGCCGATGGACGATTATCATGAGTTCAGGCGAGATTACAGTGTTGAGATCGAGTTGTGGAGACAACATTGGTCTCCCAACTACGTTTCTATCACTACTGGCGCAGTTTCGGGAGGCGTAGCACCTGCGAGTTCGGGTGCCAGTAGCAGTGGTACAGCCACAGGTGGCGGAGTACCTATTACCGGAGCGTCCACAAGTAGTGGAGCAGGTGGTAGTGTGAGCGGGATACCACCAGGGTTTAACCCTGTGGTTCAGTTCTTCCAATGTTTGAGGAAGAACTATCAGGGTGTGCGGACCGACAAGTTGAGGAGTCTGCAGGAGTTCCAGCGGAAGACTGGAGAGAGCCTACGCGAGGCGTTTACTCGCATGAGGCGGTTGATCAGCGTTACCCAAGGGGTGACGGAAGCACAGGCAGTCCAGTTCTGGTATGGGATACTAGACCGGGAGCTGCGTAGGAGAGTTAGAGATGCTACTCTTCTTAGAGATACCGCTCCGACGTTGACGGTTGTCTTTAGTCTGGCTGAGCGGATTGAGCTCAACATGGTGGAGGAGAGGGTGGTGGTTGCTGGGTTCAGCAAGGAGACACCACATGGAGCGACCACCTCTTCTCGAGGATCACAGGCTACGCAACAGCGTGGTGGTGGTGGTGGTGAGGATCGTGCAGAGCAGTCACGATCTCAGGGAGGTGTTGGAGGATCTGGTGGGCAGAAGCCTATGCCGTCCTTCTCTAGTCAGCAGCAAGCGGGTCCTTGCTGGACGTGTGATGGTCCTCATCAGCAGAGGGACTGTCCACAGAAGAGAAGTTATGAGACGTCAAGGACATCAGGGACGTCTCAAGCAGTACCCAGGCAATGTGAGCATTGCGCACGACCTGGTCACAGTAGTGACCGTTGTTTTGATCTCCATCCCGAGTTGCGGCAAGAGAAGGCTGATCGTGGACGAGGCGGAGGAGCTCAGGGAGGCCGTGGTGGTCGAGCTGGAGGTAGAGGTCCAGCACCTGGGAGAGGACCGGTCGGTCCACCGTCTGCTACGACGTCAAAAGCAGGTATGGCTGCTCGGATTGAGCAGTTGGAGCAGAGGATAGCTAGTATGGCTATGGCTCAGCGGAGGTCAGATGGACAGAGGCTTCCACGTCTTATGGAGGAGGAGGTGACTTCGACTTCATGGCTGGTGTGACGCAGATTGAGACATCTGCGGCAGTGACTAGAGGTGCAGTACGTGTCTCTGAGCCACGAGGGACGTCAGTGGAGTTGGATCCACAACGCGGGGAGGCTGGTAGACAGGCTAGGCTTCCCCAGTCGTTCACGTTATCGGAGGCATTGAGGACCACATCTATGGTTCCTAGACGGCCTACTGATGGTGCAGTACAGTGGGAGGCATCGACATCCAGGAGTGGGTGTGATGTGAGTCCACCTTCGACGTCTGTGGATGTGACGTCGAACTCGATGTTGGGGGCGGCTACAGCAGTTTTGCGAACCTCACTATTCTCAGCCACGGATATGAGACCATTGGGAGTCAACTTGGCTCCAGTGTTCCAGTTGGCGGTCACGCTCAGTGAGAGCGAGGATGTAGTTACCTCTAGTGCTGAAGTAGTTCAGCGAGAGGCGGTAGACGTGTCCATGGAGTCGAGGATCAGGACAGCTACCAGTGGTACTTGGCAAGCGGCGGCTGCTAGGTTAGATGAGTTACCAGCTAGGCCGGCGATTGACCGTGCTGGTTTGACACCAGGTGTGGTGTTGTTGGACAACAGAAGTGATATTTTCTGTTTGGTGGCACCTTCAGGGAAAGTGTATCGACCTCAGAAGGTCTTGTTAGACTCTGGAGCTCAACCGTTGATGTTGGGAAAGGCGGCGTGTATTGGTTTGGGTCTGAAGAAGTCCGAGATAGAGAGATGTCCATTCCAGGTGCAGACATCTCTAGGGGGATCAGGAGGTACGGCTCTACACATGACACGTGAGATGTTGACGGTGAGAGTTCGGCCAGATCACCCCACGGATGGCTCTATGATGAAGGCCAAGGCCATCGTTACAGCCGTAGAGTCTTATGATGTATTGGTGGGAGGTGCTGTGTTGTACCCTATGGGGTTCGTGATTGACTATTGGGCAGAGACAGCATCTTACAGACCAGGTTGGCAGTCCGGTGAGGGACGAGTGAGCCGCTTACCAGTGCGGTTCAGTGCTAGAGTTGGGACGACGGAGCCTACACCAGGAACGATGGCATCCGTTGCAGAGTTCAGTTCGATCATCACTTGGCCGGACGAGTTGTTGGAGGGTAATGCCCATGCGGAGGATACTCCGATCTATGAGGAGGTGGAGGACATGCCTAGCATGTCTACGTTAGTACCATCTGCCTTGGATGTTTCACTCTGGAGTTCGAGTGGAGAGTTGCAGCAGTATGCTGATCAGTTGGTGCAGCAGGCTTGGAGTGAAGCTTTTGTACCACCAGTAGAGGAACAAAGGGTTGTTCCTGCTACTGGTCCTGTGACCTTATCACCGTTGGATACGACTCCCATTGTGTGGCAGTATCCAGAGGAAGGTGTATGTGTGCTGGAGCTGTTTGGAGGGATCAGCACAGGTTTGGCTGCGGTATTGCAGGCAGGTATACAAGTACAGCGATACTTGTATGTGGAGAGAGATGAGATTGCGAGACACATCTCATTGCGACATGTGGCACGTTTGGTGCAGAGATATCCTGAGTTGTTGCCCATATCAGCTGTTAGAGGATACCAGCAAGCATTACCGTCGGATATTTCGCTGCTGGGGGCGCAGGATCTTACGTTTGTGGGCACCATTCACTTGGTGATAGCCGGATGGCCATGTCAAGGTCACACGCGTGCAGGGAGAGGTCAGGGTTTACATGACCCGCGATCTAGGATGTTCTGGGAGATGTTACAGATCCTACGACATCTCCAGATGCATCAGGTGGATTCTCCAGCGTACATCTTGGAGAACGTTCCTTTGTTGGGTGATGCTCGTACACAGATGATGGCGAGTGTGCACCAAGTGCGGTCTTGGGTTGGACCAGTAGTGTTGTTGGATGCAGCGAGAGTGGGATCTCGTGCACATCGTCCACGGTTGTGGTGGACGAACTTGTTACCGAGAGAGGTGCTTAAGCGCGCACACGATGGAGTGAGACGACCAGCGCACCTCACGGTTGATAGCATCTTGGATGCAGGACGACGATCTCAAGTAGTGAGAGTCGTCGATAGGTCACCCATGGCAGTGGTGAACCTAGTGGGACGGCCCATGGTAGCATTACCCACTTTGGTAAGCTTTCCAACGTCACATGCTTACAGAGATGGAGGACCTGGGCTTGTGTGGGATGCTCAATTACGGCAGTTGGTGGAGCCCAATGCCGATGAGAGAGAGCGAGCGATGGGTTTCACTACGGGTACGACGGCAGTAGCTTTGGTGTCGAAGGCTTCACGTCGTCAAGTATTGGGTCAAGCAATGGACTTGAATTGCTTGACATGGATTGTTAGCCTTGGATTGGCTGAGCAGCGTCGGATGCGATCGACGGGTGTTACTGCTTGAGCACTCTTGAGCTCTTTGCCTACCGGGTCGGTGGAGGCAAAGGCTGGGGGCGAGGCACGTGGAGTTCGTCATCCTTGGACATCATGAGATGTCATAGGAGAGAGTGTGGAGTTTGCAGCTAGAACTGCAGAAGTTTTACACACAGTAGCGGTGGAGGTTGTTGGTGGTGAGCAGAAGGAAACTGCTCCAGAGGCTGCAAGATAGCAGTCAACGACTTCGTCTTCTACCTCTAGCATGGTGACAGAGGATACTTGGGAGCCGGAGATCGGACCCAAGCTTATAGGAGAGGAGAGACGAAGAGTCCAAAGATTCCTGAAGAGCTACAGGAATTGTTTTGCCTTCAGTATGAAGGATTTGGGTACCTTGAAGGGACCTGGTATACGGATCGACTTGGCTAATGACACGTCAATCTTTCGACGTCCTTACAGGTACAGTGACATGGAGAGAGCCTTGATCCAGAGTCGGACTCAAAACTTGTTGGAGGCTGGGTTGGTGGAGATGTCGCATGGAGAGTATGCATCTGCCACAGTTATGCCAGCCAAGAAGAATATGTATGGCAACTACACGGATAGGCGGATGTGTGGAGACTACCGTCCTATCAATCGACAAACGAAGTCCGATAAGTATGCCATGCCGACACCTGAGGAGATCTTTGATGCAGTGGGACATGTGAAGGTCTTCAGTACTTTGGATCTTCGAGCAGGGTATCATCAGTTGCCAGTGAGAGAAGAAGATAAGTCCAAGACAGCATTCTGAGGAATTGACTCTCACGGCAAGGATTGTTTGTATCAGTGGCGGTTCTTACCATTTGGGTTGAAGAACGCCCCTGCTGAGTTCCAAAGGGTGATGGACAGAATCCTAGCAGGATTGGATTTTGTCAGATGTTATATCAACGACATCTTAGTCTATAGTGCTACAGTGGAGGAGCACGAGAGACACTTACGGGATGTGTTTGAGCGGTTGAGAGCTCATGTGTTGAAGTTACACCCTGGGAAGTGTAAGTTCTTCCAGGAGTTGGTAGAGTATCTGGGCCACATCATCTATCCAAGTGGATTGGGTGTTCAACAGACGAAGGTTGAGGCTATTGCACGTATCCCACGCCCCACAGATGTGAGTCGAGTTCGAGCATTTGTTGGTTTGGCGAACTTCTATCGTCGATACGTGAAAGGGTTTAGTGCAATTGCGAAGCCGTTGACCAAGCTGATGAAGGTGGACCAGGAATGGCAGTGGGGAGATGAGCAGGAGCGAGCTTTCATATAGCTCAAGGATAGGTTGACATCTGCTCCCATCTTGAGGAGACCCGTTAGGGGGCGTCCTTTCCAACTGCACACCGATTGGAGTATGTTGGGACTTGGAGCAGTGCTGACTCAGCATGATGATGAGAAAAAGAAGTTCGTGGTGGCGTATGCCAGTCGCTCTAAAAATTCAGCAGAGGCGAGGTGTAGTTCTTATGAGAGAGAGTGTTTGGCGGTAGTGTGGACTGTTGCACACTTTCGATGTTATCTGTTTGGGAACCCCTTTACTCTCATCACTGATCACCAGCCGCTCAAGTGGTTGATGGAGTCCGACAAGCTTACATGGAAGCTTGCACGATGGGCTCTGATCTTACAAGAGTATGACTTCCAGGTAGTGCATAGACCTGGAGTCGCAAACCTAGATGCCGATGGGTTGAGTCGCAACTCATGCACGAGTCAGCAGGACCAGACTGGGGCTCGCTGGCATGACGAGGTTGATGAGGAGATAGTGCCAGGGTGGCATGCATATGCCTTTCTTTGCGTGTTGGCCATGAACTCTAGTATGGAGGGCCAAGTCGTATCTTTCTCTGGTCAGAGAGTAGATGATGAGTCTCCAGATCTTGAGGGTGGAGATGGTGTTCCAGACCAGCGAGATATCCATGATGATGTGACCATGATGGAGTATCTACGAACTGGTGTGATAGTAGGCACAGTAAGTGCCAAGGAGCGAGATCGTGTCCTTCAACGAGCGAAGAGATTTCGACAAGAAGGACGACATGTACTTCGAGTGTGGGGTGATGGAAGGGTACGGATAGTGCCACATCCATCCCAGAGGGCACAGTTAGTACGACATGCCCATGAGAAGTTGGGACATTTTGGAGTGAAGCGTACACATAGCTTACTCCAAGGACAGTATTGGTGGCGTGGTATGCACATCGATGTGCAACAGTTTGTCGCACTATGTGTGGTTTGTGATCGAGTACGAGCATCGTTTAATGCTCCTACCCCACAGTTACACCCCTTACCGATTATGGGGTTGGGTTACCGTTAGAGTTTGGATTTTGCGGGACCCTTACCGTTGACCGTACGTCACCACCGGTATGTGTTGGTGATGGTGGAGCACTTCTCCAAGTGGATTGAGTTGGTGGCATTACCAGACAAGGCGAGTGAAGGGACATCGTATGCGTTCTTAGATCGAGTGCTGAGTTGTTTTGGAGCACCAGCTGAAGTGCTGACAGACCAAGGTACAGAGTTCCTTGGTGAGTTTCAGGCCTTGTGTGATCAGGCGCTGATTGATCATCGGACTACATCTCGAGATCATCCTGAGGTGGATGGTTTGGCGGAGAGGGTAGTTCAGACGGTGAAGAGAGGATTGCGCAAGTATGGCTTGCAGAGGGGCCACTTGGGAGACTGGGATGTGCAGTTACCATGGTTGGCTATGGGCTACCGTTTCAGCCGACAAGCGTCTTTGGCTTCCTTCTCACCGTATTTTCTATTGTATGACCGAGATCCAGATCTACCTTCGGCCATTCGTCGTGATTCTGTTGAGGTGCTGGACCTTGATGACCCGGATATGTGGGTGAGAGCATGTTCTCAACGAGCAGAGACATTTCGGAGAGTTATGCCTATGGCTTTTGAGAACCTAGCGATTGCTCAGCATAGAGACACGTTGCGATATGCGACTATCCGAGGAGGAGGTTATCGGCCGTCGATTCGCAGGTTTCATCCTGGCGATTATATCTATCTACAGCAGACTGCACCGACGACGTTGGACGTGACCGCAGGGCGCACTATTTTACGAGTGCGTGAGGTGTTACCTTCTGGGGTACTCGTGTTAGAGGGCCGTGATGGTGTTGTGTGGAAGGACCATGTGCGTAATTGCGCGCCATGTCATCTTCCCAACATTGATGGTACCGTTGACCCAAGCTTAGCAGTTGTACGCGCGGGCTTGAGGTGTATGTTGTGTGGGTCTGCTAGCGGAGCAGCCCGTATGTTGGTGTGTGATGGTTGTTCGAGAGGTTGGCACATGTCATGTTTGACTCCACCTCTCAGTGTAGTTCCTACTGGACGGTGGGTTTGTCCTCGATGTATATAGCGGAGATAGTCGATTAGATCTTTGCGTGGTATGGATTGCAGACAAGCGACTAACGATGGGGCGATGTAGCACCCGGCCTCCTGATCCTTGCACCCATGAAGGTGTGTATCACGTAGTTGGGATATGGAGCTATCTGGAGTTAGAGGGACCTAACCGCCAGTTAAGGGGGCGATTGTGGTACACTTGTGTATGTGTATGACATCGTCCATGTGTTATGTGTATGTGTGGTGTATCTCTGACAGCGATGTATGTTGTGTAGCGATGTGTATGCGCACGACAACTGTCACGTCAGTTTGGGCACCTCGGCTAGGTTGACCGAGTGCGAAGTGACGCATCCCGGTAAGGCCGTTAGTGCCGTTAGGGCGAGTTGGAGAGAGAGCCCACTAGGGATAAACTTCGCAGGTAGGGCTTGGAGGCCTTAGTTCTTTAAGTTGAGCCTTCAAGCTCCAGGCTATGGTGGATAGTCTAGTTGAGTGTAACCCGGATTCTCTTCGCGTTTAGAGTGGGTTTGGCTTGACCATTTGTGAGTAATCCTTGTGGTGGTGTTGGAGATGGTAATCTCTATATTCAGATTATTGTGGTACACTTGTGTATGTGTATGACATCGTCCATGTGTTATGTGTATGTGTGGTGTATCTCTGACAGCGATGTATGTTGTGTAGCGATGTGTATGCGCACGACAAACAACATAAGGAATGAAAACTCCAAGTGGTCGACCAACAAGGAATGAAAACTCCAACTGAAGATCGCTAATACTCCAAGTGGTCGATTGGTAGTTGTCTCTAAGTGGTCGATCGGTAGTTGCTTCTAGGCGGAAGTGCGTTCAGTGCGACTAGACGGAAGTGCGTTAGAGTGCGAAACTAGTGCGGAAGCGCGTTTACTGCGACAGTGGACAGAAGCGAGTTCAATGCGGAACTAGTGCGACGGTGAGGGTTCAGTGCGAAGCTTCTGAACTAGTGCGACTGCGCGGAAGAGTGTTAAACAAGGAAGGATTTAGATGCGGTGTAAATCGCGATCAGTGCGACGGTGGGTGAAAAACCTAATTTCAGAACTAAATAAGTGGTCGCACTGAGCCTAGACTTGTAGCCGCGCTCAATGCGACACGTAGCAAAAACTTATAAAAAGTACTCAAGAACTGCGCGCTCGATGCAATCGCACTGAGAGAACACTTGTCGCAGTGCACTCTCAGTGCGACAAGTATACTGGCGCACTGCAGTCAGTGCGACCGGTGTATAGTCGCACTGAGCGACAAGTGTAGTCTTTAAAGACTTATCGCACTGCACTCAGTGCGACCAGTAGATAGTCGCACTGAGTGCGGTGTATAGTCGCACTGCACTTAGTGCGACTAATGTATTGTCGCACTTAGCGACAAGTGTGGTTTTTAGTGTAATGTTTAGTTTTTAGTTCTTGTTCTAGTTAGTTTTTGAAATGTTTAGTTTATGAGTTTTTAGAGGTTCATATATCATCCACAAATTAAAGGAACAAATTAGAGTCACCCTCCAGGGAGTTGAGCCCTGACAGGCCAAATCGACCTGGTCCGACAGGGTGTCCTGCACAGAACAAAACATATAACACAAAAGCCACAAGCAAAAAGAAACAAAATTATCGCAAATACAATGAAGGACCACTAGATGCCCATGTATGTTGTTGTCCACGAGATCTAAGAACAGTTATACAATGACGAACTTTTCTCTCAAAAGGTTGAAACGCCTTGTCAAGTGACTTCAAAAAAAGAGGATTGTCATGTTCTCGACTGCAAAGAGTTCTAAGAAAATCTAGAATCTCTTCACATCGCTCGACCAGATTGAATCTTTCTGTGTCTTCAGCTGCTCCTTCTTCAAATGCTCCTTGCTCCTGTACATAAACATCTTCTCCATCCTCTGTAAAATCGAAGTGAGTAGGATGTCTTGACATTTCTTCATCTACATGGCTTGGTTCACACCATGGGTTCATATCATCCGGTACAACTTCTCTGTTGAAAAAGCTTTCCTGACTACTGAAAACATAAAATGGATAACTGCACCGCCGGAATGTGGATGAAAACACGGGTTGTATCGTAGAGGTCTGAGCATAAGCTCTGACCAAATGCTTGCATAACAAGTACGGGCTATTTATAAATGAGTAGCAAGAATATATCCATCTCTCCAGGTCTGTGAAATGAATACCCGGCACAGACACATCTTTACTCAGATATTTCCGCCAAGTGACACGAAACTGTTCCCACCAGCTAGGAAATAAACGTCCGTGAATGATTTGGTGTAAGGACACTTGCATATCTGCCACCAGATTTTCACAAATGATTAGCGTCAACTTATCTAAACGAGGACGGTTAAGAGCATATTTATAATCATGCTTCAATTTTCTCTAGTGACTCTCTACAATATTGGTAGTGCGTGACAAACAAAGGAGAGGCTTTGATGCTCTACTGAAAATTTCCCACTTGCCTGGACTGTACCACTCTCGCCAGAGATATATCCACAAAGACAGCAGGTTAGAATTTTTACAGAATTCATAAATCTCACGAACAGCGGTACAATGTAATACGTCAGGAGTAAAAAATTTACCTTCTGTTGATGGTATAAGTGAATGCAAGTTGAAATGTTTGGTAATCATATCAACCACAACCTTCCGTTGTTCAGCATTACACAATAGACCAACAACTTCCACGCTCTCTGAGGACCAATTTACATCAATAAAAGAGAAAAATGTACTTGCCTCCACACTGTTGTATGATCTAGTGGCTCGTCATGTGCACATACATCGAACTTCGACAGCTGACTGAGCATGCTTCAAACAAAGCTGAATATACATGGCAGTAAAAACCGATCGTAATGCTGATATCTGACCAATGTCTTTGTCAGTGAGTGCGAACACAGGACGTAGTCTTCTCTCTCTTAACTTCTCAAACCACATCGTAAGAACCTTCTTTCTATATTGTTCCGTGAGTGATCTAGAACTCTTCTTCGCATCACCTTGTCTCAAGTAGAACATGTAGGATAGAGGCATACCAAAACCTCCGAAGTTTGCAGCAATAACAAACAACTCAAAACGCATAGAGTTAGTTTTAAAAGTACTGTCGATAATAATTTCTTTCACACTATCTATATGTTCAAAAAATGGGGTGCATATTGCAAAAGCAATGTATTTGTCTGTCTGTTCATACAACACCTCAACAAAACCTTTCTCGGCTAAAGCTTCACTGCGTATCAACAAGGATGCAGACTTCACTTGATCATCTATATCACGCAAATACTGTCTAGACTGAACTTCAGCAATCCAAAAATTCACCTGCGCCCGAGTTATAGTCAAAGGACTAATGATCTCTTTTTCACATAATATACGATATACCTCAGGCTTCCGGAGATTTAATCCAGATATAGACTCCAGAAACGTGATAGCATCAGCAGGAAAACAATGAGCCTTATGCGTCGGCTTCTCATGTGACAACAAATGTTGACAAGTTAAATATATTAACTTTTGATGCACGTCCACTGTTATTCGTAAAGTTCCATTGCACTCTGATCTATCAATCTTCCGTTTCTTTTCTGGTTGTCTTACCTGTGATGTGGATCCTTCACCTTTGTCTCTGAATTTGGTCCGGTCAGATCGTGAGGTACACCATAATGTCGCCCTTAAGATCGAACAGTCTTTCACAGAAACACGCGAGTTACGTACTTCCCAATAGTATCCAGAGGCTACCTCCATATTCGGAATGATGTTTGTCTTCAACCAAGACGTGAAACACAGGGACAAGTTACCAGAGTTTAAAGTCTACAACTTATGCATGCAACTCTCGTCTGAAAGATGAACTTTCAGTCGGAAAAACACAAATCCGTCTTAGCCATCCTCATCTCCGAAGCACTCTTTCACAACATCAATCATTTCTGAATGATCACATTCCACTGTCACTATGAGAGCGTTATCATCATCAATCTCATTCTCCAAGCCAGCTTCGCATGTAGTAGTACCACCGAGGTTAGCTTTGTTGTAACACTGGTTACATTGTTTGAACACAGCTAAATCAAGAGGATTATGTCCTTTGCGAGCACGCGTGAATGCGCTGATTGACAATGTCCGATTGCATCGATTGCAATAAACCATCTCCATGATAAGCACTCTAAAGCAGACACGAAGACAACGAAGACTCAGCTTGCAGCTCTCTCTCTCTCTTCTCTGTTGCCAAGCGGAATTCAGCGGAAATCGATTCAGTCGTGTCACAATTCAGTAGCGAGGACGCCGCACAATAGCTTGGCTTGGCTTCTGAGGACGCTTGGAGTCGCGCAATTCAGAGTCTTCAATCAATGCCGCCGTCTGAGTATAATTATGGACAACGGACTTACAATCAACGGACAACCAACGGACGGAACGGCTGGGATTGCAGTTCAAAACTGTGACACTGACTGTAGTCCAAATCTCGTTGTAGTTCGAGGCTCGCAGTCACTGTTCGAGGCTCAGTGACTGCGGTAAGGATAAGAAAGGATTTGATAAGAAAGGAGCCAAGTCTGTTACATGAAAGAGGAGACCATCTCGAGTCTGCTGTTGGAAACTGAAACGTTAATCTACGTTCACGTTTAGCCTCTAACAAGCAGAAAGGAAAAGGACTGAAACATATACGTATAAGAAAGGAGCCAAGTCTGTTACATGAGGGCATCAGCTCCAGAAGCACGTACTGAAGTCTACTGCTGAAAACCGAAGAGAAGGAGAAATATTTGTACATAATATGGTCCATGATAAAGGTGCCCAGTACTGTAGTTGGAGGTTACAGTCCACTGAAGATGAACTGGCAAGAGTTGCTCACTGCCAGTTATTACTGTAGCGGGAAGGAAACACTGCACAGAAGAGAATGGTAACACTCCACCGAAGATGAACCGCCAAGAGGTGCTTCTACTGCGTCAGAAGGCAACAACTGCCAACAGTAGGTCGGTCTGCAGAGCCGAGGAAAACATTGCAGACAAAGAACCGTTCGGGTGTGGAGCGAGGAGAAAGAGACAACTCCCAACAGCTGTTGTGGAGACTGAGAACTGCCGACAGGTGCTCCGACTGTAGTCCTCGCTCAACACATATAAAAACCAACAGCTGGTCCTATTGTGCTCCCTGGTTACAGGCAGAGATTATTGGTAGTTAGCTTTGAAGCAGAGAAAATAAATAAATGCGAGAGGCAAGATGGCAAACTACCTTCCATAGCTCGCTGGGCCGTTCTATCTCGAAGTAAAGCGCTGCAAAGAGGGATGTAGTCAGGAAACACTTCAACGGCTTCAAAAAGTGGACAGGGATTTGCAGGCGGCGAAGATAGATCCAGTGAACGCTCTTCCTCTTCAGGAGTGAGAGTAGTGAAATACCGGCGCCGATCTTCACGCTTGGAGAAGAAAATAGTATCAATATTTGTCATGGTGATCGTCTACGGGTGAACAATTGATTTCCAAAGCGCGTCACTGCTCGCTGTATATCATTCCTCATTAACCATTTACAAGAAGATGCATACTTATCTGAACGGACCATGGATCACAAACAAGTGCGGAGTGTAGTGTCCAAAGGATGACGACATCTGTTCTTGTTAAATTGTAAAGCCCGCTGCAGAATATTGTTGGAGTTCAACTCAACCCTGTTCATCGTGTCAGCAGCCCCTAAAAGACTAAACAACTCATCTCCATCAACAAGCATACCATCAGAAATATTTTTCATGCAACACTTGTGATGTACCTCAGATTTATCTTTCATACAGTAACCTATCATACCTACAAAAGTATGAAGGCTCCTGTTGCTAAGTCTCTTGACGCATACTTCGCCTCCAAGCGGTCTAGCAGCCCCCTTCCAACCCAACACAGCAACGAGTCTGTTTTTTACATCGATAGGACTCGTAGCCTGCAAACAGAAGACTCCTTGGACGTGCAGATGGAATAAAGCTCCCCCTCTTTCGACCGATATGATACCACTATCGCATTGTGCGTGTAAAAAATCACACAAACATCCCCAACAAGAAAGGTCAAGATCAGCACCGGTTTGAGCTATCGTGACAAAAACCTCAAGAGTTTTTAGGGGCAATGGTCTTCTCGACTGAGGAACTGGAGGATTGCTCGCACGTCTTGCGTGAGCTGCTTGTCTCATTTGCATTGGAGGGAAACGAGAAGTGTTTACAGTCTATCCTATAAAGTCTTGTGTTGAAATTGTTACAGACACAAGTCAAACAGTTTTGTCTGTAGACAGAAGTAACAACATGTTTCAGCAGGCTCTCTTCGTCTTCGTGTCTAAGATATTTTGGGTAGCAGAGAACATTACATCTACTATCCTTAAGGATGAGCCAGAAGCCTTCGGATCGCACATAGAGAAAAGGACCGATTATGCACTGAAAGCACTGTGTAGCCCCGGAGAAAGCATAGGAGACTTTGACGTAATCCAAACCTGGAAGAAGGAAATCCGGGGTTTCAAGCAGAAACGGAAATCTACGTATTCATAGCTTCTGCTGCGGTAGAGTTCAGTTTCGGAGAAAGAAAGATACCGCGACGGCAGCAAGGGATGTGGAGGAGAAGTGCTGGGAGGAGCAAACTGTAAGAGTTGACACTTGTAATCTTGGATACCGTGAAGGCAAAAGGCTGAAAAGAGTGTAATGAAGGACAAACTACCGAGGGTGACACAGCGGCTTCCAGGGAAGGAGACGTAGGAGCTGTAGGAGAGACATGAAGAGAAGGGGACACATGAGGGGACTCCGGCGGAGGGGTGGCAGCTACAAAGAGAGGACTACGTGGAGGAGAAGAAGAGACTGCATCAAGAGTGTATCAAGAGTGTCAGATTCATCATCATCGGAGATAGTGACAACATTCTGAGCACCCACTTCACATTCAATGGACATCGCGGAAAGAGGTCCAGAAAAATACCTGAAAGAAGGTGGCGGCAGAAGTGAAATAAACAAAAAGACCATGCATCGAATGATGTAGATCGCAGACATCTGACCGCAGAAGCAGATGTCCGTATGAATCCCCATGCCGCACCAAGTCTAGAAGTAAAGTCCAGGAGTGCGGACAGACAATTCCATGCCTGCTTTGATCAAGTGAATGCAAAGACAGCAGCAGACCGGTGAAGTATAGACACAACTGACACAGCAGCAGCCAGCCGTCTCGGACACAGAAGGCGTCCCCTGGCAGTGATCGCTGTCTGAAACCGTCCCGAGCACAAGTCCCATCGAGAATGATGGTACATCCGTCACCAAACGAAAGCAGGCACGAGAGGTAGCGACCCGTCTCGTAAACAAAAGCAGTCCAGTCGGAGTGATCGGTCCCTGAAAACATGACCACCATTCTGCAAGAAAACGACAACTTGACGCCGAAATGATAACAGCCATCGAGCCGAAACCATAAATGCCTCCACGCAGCAACCGCAACGCAAAAAAGCCAAAGGGAAAAACGCTAGAGGCAGCGACCCATCCTGTAAACAGAAGCAGTCCCCTCATAATGATCGCTCCTCGAAAACATGACCACCATTCTGCAAGAAAATGACAACTTGACACCGAAATGATAACAGCCATCGAGCCGAAGCCGTAAATGCCTCCACGCAGCAACCGCAACGTAAAAAAGCCGAAGGGAAAACGCAAAACTGAGAATGACATTGAGCATCCGAATGAAACCATACAAATATGCGAACTACGAGTATAAACCAGAAGAGAGAACAAAAAAAGACGATAAATCAGTAGTGGTCGTGGAGAAGCTGACGAGCGGGCAGTCCTGCAAGAAAACGACAACCTCGCTGACAAAAGATAACTCCAGAAGAAGACGAAGAGGAAAAATATGATAAACCGTCCGCATGCAGCAAGGAAGGAACAAATGCGCCTCATAGTAGCGAGAGGTCCCATAGAGCCTCTGATGACGAACCATACCGCTGAAAACCGACTGCACTGTAGACGGCAGTCCAGTCAAGTGAAGGCAATCATGAAAGAAACAGAGGAGAAGTCGACGGCGAAAGCAGAAGCAGTCCAATCCGAAAGCATAACCACGATGATAGTTGCAGACAGTAGCAATAGAGCATATCGAGCGACGGACAAAGGAGACGGTAGCGGAGGCGCCTTCCTTCCACAGCGAAAAACCGTCCCCATCCAGTAGATTTGCAGTCTGTGAAAAAGCCACCGCTTTGATACCAATAAGACGTTCCTCATTGGCGATCAGGAAAACACTCCTTATGATTGCAGCAACGAGAGGAGAGTAGATTAGAGCACACGATACACAAGAGCAAAGAGACGACAGCAGCGAGGTGGAACGAAAACACCCCATAGCAGCAAGCATATCTAGGTTCTTTGTTATATTTCCATACCTCCAGGTTAGCTATCATTTAACAGTTAGAAATCTTTTGAATTTTTTCAACTTGGTACAGGAATTTCACTTATCATATATATATATATATATTTTCTGGTGACAACAAGCGGACAAAAGTCCTCGAACGTTGATCTTGCATGCATATAAACATCCTAAACGCGAGGATGCGCCGACCATGGAGGAGAAAGTAACGGAACTGTTTTTTCTTGACGGCCATTGGATGGAAGTCCTGTAAAAGTAAGTTGGTCGTGCTCAGGCCGTGGCTGTGTTCTCGCTCGTGACTATCTAAATGAATGTTTCGTGACTGTCTCGGTATATACGAGATACTTTTCTTCTCGAAACTACAACTTTGGGAACTCTTGTTCTCTTTATGATACCAGGAAAAGTATATATGTTATAAAGAAATCTTATAACAAGTTCTAATAAAAATTAAAATTTATATATAATTATAAATGTTAATCGTACCCGAACTGCAGAAACGTCCGGAGTGAACCCATAAGTGAAGCATGGAGAAACACGCTTCCAGGACTTTATTTCTTGCTGCTTGGTGACTGAGAGAATAAATCTAATATATACATTAATTTGTATTATCTAACATTTCTTAGGTAATATAAATTAGTTAGGTATTAAATTAGTGCTTGCTGGACTCTTCCATCTTGAGATGGTCGAGGTGAATAAATATGCAACATCAAGCGATTAAAAGCATATAACACAACTGTGTGTTCAATCACTGCATATTTAGTGAACAGATATTGTCGACACGGTTGTGATCTTGTTTTTTGCCGTAAGAGATGTTTGAAGATAGGATGCACATTTATCTTAATTGGTTTAACGAAACCAATTAGAAGTTAAGTGAGGCTCAATATGAGAGTTAGGTTGGCATCACAACACGAGAAAAGACGTAAACTAAACTTGCAAGTTAACTAAGACATGCAAGTGCAGATGATGCGGTGTTTTCTACTTATAGCATACCACGATGCATTTTGTTTGAGGAAAACAAGAAAAGAAAAAATTAGCACAAATCTATGTCAATTTCAGTTTTACCAACAATAAGAGAGATCTCCATTGTAACATTTTGTGATTTTATCGTAGCTATTCTCTTTGCTTCGTTTGTGAAGCTACTACCGATGGTTCTTCAAACGTTGCATAATTTATGCAGTAACTTTCAAAGGAATATGAATTTATTACAGTCTTTATGCACTTGATCTAATTTCTCTAAGTTTGATTTGCATTCATATATAGTTTAAACTCCCAATGTGTGTATAAGAGTAAGAAATGTAAAGCTTGTGAAGAGCTTTGATTTAAGTCTTTACTTCACAGATTTCAGTCTCGCATAAAATGTTTATCATGAAAGGATGTTGTGCTTAAACCGGCAAATCCAGTCTAAAAGAAAGAAAATGAATATGCATTTTATTTCTGTTTAGTTTAGATAACAAAAGAATATTTTCACTTTCTCCAAGAATCTATGCAACTTTTAACCATATATATCTTCAGTCACCTTTGACTACATTGAACTGAAACAAATCACAAATTGAAAAGCTGATGAATAGCTACCAACTCAATATTCATTCGTCTGATTCCATGATAAAATGAGGACTCAGTGATAAGAAACAATTTAACTTGACGGTTTTTTTGTGTGTGTTCCGTGACCATAAACTCGAGAAACGAAAGAGAAGAGAAAATTTAATTGTTAAAGCCTGGAAAAATTAATTAATTTAAGTTTCCATGCTAACACTGTAGGATGCTTAGGAATTACGTCTCTTCTGAAAGACTAAAACAAATAACTCCCGTTTGCAGTGTAATTGCGGGGTTATGCTTATCTGACCCAATTCTATTTCGCTTTTCATTGCCACTTCGTCCGCACTTTCTGTCAGTTAACTGTTCATTACACGACATGAAACCTCCCTCTTCTCCGTCCGTCTTTCACTTCTCACAGCCGCTCCGTATTCTCCGTCCGTCGCTTTACCATCCACTGCACGACAAAGAATTCCCTTCCTTTCCGTTCTTCACAATCGACGTAGCAAAAAGAAGTACCGGATCCATTTCTGATCTCCGTTCGAATGATACATCTCAGCTCGGTCCGCGCATTAAGTACTACACATACCGACTGCCTCCTCGGACCGCCAGAAAGGACAAACAACGGGAAATAATAGTCCTAACTGTACTGTACGGGACTTTACTGGATTTACTGGATAGACTGGCGTATCTCCCCGATCGAGCAACAAAACGCCAAGATCTATGTCGGGCCCACGAGATAGACCTAATGACTTCGTTTGTCGTTTCCTTTCCGAAGTGTACCTCACCGAAGCAATCAATAACTTCACACAGAAACTCGGTGCCGGGAAGTTACTCTAATCCACCATCACGGCAAATCCTTAGTACCATGTCCAAGAGTAGATAACTCCTTGCAGGCGGCTGTCGATCAGGACCGTTGAAGCAGATGGTGAAGATCATCGTTAGTTTAAAGATTCGAGAAATCTGGATATGGTAGATAATTCCAAAAGCAGAAAGGGGCGATTTATTGCGAGAGTTACAACTTGTTCGGTAAGGTCACAAAGCTTCCCCGAGACCAGGGGGAAGGGCAGTCAGTGAAAAAAGGCAGGGCAGGGATCCGGGAAAATCTTCACTCCTCGCGCCTCGGGGCTCGTGGCAGCAGCGCAGCGGTCTTTCCTGGGAGGACGAAGAGAAGAGTCTTGAGTAGACGGATTGGTGACGAGTGAGCGGGCTTGTTGGATGGCGAGGAGGATTGGAGTTCCTAGGTGCAATTCATGCAGGCATGCAGCAGCAGGGGAGCTGCAGGAAGCGACGCGCATGTAAGTGGGAAAAAGGGAATGGAAGTCCAAGCGGAAGGACGGGAATAGGAGGAGGAGGAGGATCGGGCCAGACGTCTGGTTGTGCAGTGCTGTGATGTGCGGTGGTTATGTGGTGCTGCGTCGGCAGAAGTAGCAGCAGCGAGAGGCAGGGCGCACGCGGGGCAGCAGCAGGACAAGGAAGGAAGGGAAGAGAGTAAGGACTGCGGGAGAGCGACAGGAGGAGGAAGAAAGACGAAGATGGTAGTGATGGAGCAAAAGGTGTGCTTCTGCGGTTGCTGCTAGGGAGGGAAGCGCGGGGTGAGTGAGTGAGCGAGTGAGAGAGAGAGAAAGAGACGGAGAGCAAGAAATGACGCGGGGATGGAGGAGAAGGTCATGGAGCCACTGGTGGTCCGTGGATGCCAGGGGAAGAGGAGGGGAGAGAGGGAGGAGGAGGAGGAGGGGAGAGGACCCCTGGGGGACGTCGTCGTCATGCATCGCACATTGTCCATTCCCACGTAGACCGACTACGCTGCTGTTACTTCTCCGCCTGCCCGCTCTCTCCGCCGGCCACTCTGCGAACGATAGTTGTCCACTCCGATGCGGAGCAGCTTCTGCAGCCGATGCTTCTTCTGCTTGTGATCGGCTCTGTCGAACTTCTCCAGCGCATGGATGAGTCCTGGTTTTTGTTTTGTCTTGGGACATCCTCGTTCGTTTCTTCCAGGAGTTAGGGTTGAGGAGCTCGTACGTGAGCGCTTCTTTTCTCGTCGTTCATGATCGGTCGTTCCGAGCGAACTCGAGCTCAAGAAGGGGACGCCTCTCGGTAATGGGGTTCACAAAGTATTGATTTGAAGTTGGGGCCTTGTTTTCTTGGGAGTTTCGGATTATTCACATTTCAGCCTTCGTGCCGTGCTGTAAGTGGGCTGAAGGACCATGGACGTCATGTTTGTAGTTTGGCGTCAGCCGGGACGTCCGGCAGTTTGCCTTGCTATTATTCATTAGTATAATAATTCAATTGGACAGAGAGTTTCGGTAAGGAACAAAAAGTACCGGATTCGAACAGGAAGGACTTGATCCTCAAATTCGACGCATGAGGATCATTCTTGGGGAAGTTGCGTTAGATAGAGTAGCACCGATTTAGTATGGAGATGAACAATCAGGCAGAGATTCTGAGGCGTTTCTCCCAGCGGAGGCCTCACGTGGCTTTGGCCTGGGATGATACCGCAAAGAAGGTCGTGGCTCCACCGACGCAGGTTGGGATGTCATGGAACCAGGCATGCTCAAGCTTGGTTCACTCCAGCAGCGGGCTGGTAGACAGTTTCGATGTCCCTAAAGAACTGTTCGAGCTCTCTAATCTCGAGAACGTACTCACGATGGAGGTAGGACATCCTTGATGGCTTTTGGCCAGCCATGCAGTTCTAGGCACGTGATACTTGTACTTACAGTTTCTGTAGATTTGAGGAAAGTTAACCAGTCATATGGGCCCTGGGTTTTGGTTCAGTTGTGTTGGCCTCGGTGCTCAGATTGTGCATTCAATCGGTCATGGTTTATCCACGTCTGACCAGACGAACACAATGTGGTACAGGGTTTTCTTCGTAGAACATACATGTCCTTCAGAAACTCTCTGCGCACTGTGCCGGTCTTTGATGCGAAAGAAGCACTGTTTCATGTCTTGTGATCTTGATGCAGGCGTGGGAATCATGTTTGTCCCAGTCGGAGAAGGAATTGGTATCCATTTATCTTCCCGAGGGTGTGGACCAAGATATCGCGGTGCAAGCTGTACTTAATGGAGAGAACCTGCATTTTGGAAATTCCCTTCACACATGGTTTGACATCTTTCACTATAATCTACGCGTTTCCAACGAGAAGTTCAGTTCGTGAATTTCTCAGGATGTCAGTTCTTTTTTCGCCTTACATCAGCTGAAACTGGAGCAAAAGAATAACATGTTTTACTCAAAAGTTTTTTTGTTGATGCAGGGGTGCCTCTGTATGTTCTGGAGCAATGCATCCGGATGAGCTTGTGAAGCGAGAGGCTGCTTTAAGCAAGAGCCGTAAAGCTCAGAGAAAGCACTTACGGAGTTATCACGAAAAGTGAGTTGCATGTGTCATATTGACGTAGTCTGAAATTCGTGCTAAGGAGGTTCACTCCTGGCTACCTTAATAGCAGTATATTCTGGATTGTTTTCTGGGCCTCCTCTGTGACATCGGAATTACAAAACTGTTATACACTCGATCCGGGCGTGTGTTGAGTTGCTTGTTGATTCCCGAGTTACAGTTGC
This sequence comes from Asterella californica, assembly GCA_036924285.1. Classification (NCBI taxonomy): domain Eukaryota; kingdom Viridiplantae; phylum Streptophyta; class Marchantiopsida; order Marchantiales; family Aytoniaceae; genus Asterella; species Asterella californica. The sequence continues at coordinate 6,674,874 of JAYKYS010000013.1, forward strand.
CTCTATCTGGACGTGGCTGTCAGAGGCCCAGATAGTGCCATGTAAGGGTTGTAAATGCTTTTGAGGGAGTATTCTGAGGGAACTATGTGTGCAGGATGACACGTAAGTTGCAAACGATGAAGGACATTTGGAGCGAGTGTCGTGGTACCATGGAAGTTCTACCACGGATTCGCAGGTACTTTCGGTGATCACCGTCTAGGTTGAATATCTGCCGGCAATGGGAACCCGAGACGAGCGACGCGTTCTTACCACTTATTTCTGCGGCCGGTGTACTGGATCCCTGTTGTTGTGACAAGGGTGGACGCCGTGCTGTATTGCGGGAACTTTATGAGTGGCTCAGGGTTTTAATGTCGATGTCTGTTCACTGTCCTTTCTGAGAACTGCGGATTTCGCTGCAATGATACTCGCCCTATCCGGTTCTCGACTTGTGTAATTGTTGTCTTATCACTCTCGTCTTTTGTAGTTGCCAGAGAGCCTTGCTGGTAGCATGGGGGTTTAGCACGAAGTTCTAGCACCTTCTGGGCACATGGTTAGCATCTTTAGGTAGGTTAGTTGATTGGATCTCAGGTTTCTTTGGTAGTTTAGACGCAAATCCATGCTCCACCGTAATCGTGCACCAATTGTTCAAAACCACGGATGGTTCTGAACGATCGCCTGAAAATTGTTCACATTGTTACGGTGAGGTGCAAGGTTATGTCCAACTTGTTCTTTCCTAGAACTAGTTTCTGTGACCAATCTCAGCTTTCGCTAGTGGGCGGTAATCATTGTGACTGCTGTCCTCCGGTCTGCATTGTTACCTTGTACGCGGCGGATATACGGTTCTTAAGCCGAGCCCGTACAGGTGGAATCATGAGTTCAACAACCAAGTGGCTGTAAGACATGATATCAAATATTCTCTTACGAGGGATGGGACACACATGGAACCTGTTTTTTACATTTGTACTTGTCTAGAAACGTGAGGAACATTGCTCCTAAGGATCATCTATACCTTTTGCAGATGGTTGAGGTCTTCTCAGAGGGAAAGTATATCGCCGAGCCGGAACGGCTGTATTACTCCCAAGCGACCTAGTGAGACTGCTGAGGCGAGAACTAAACATGGACGTTCGGAGGAACGGCATGAAGATAGTAAGACAACGAGGAAGGAAAAGAACAAGGAAACCCACAATAGGTATAACACCAAAGTTGGTTGATCGTGGTGTACGCTATTATTTTTTAGTTATACCATCCGATATAGCTCATAACAGAGTTCTAACTTGTACTTGGGGAGGGATTTTGCAACGTAGGTATGTTCATGCGTATGTGGCGTTCTGTGATACTGGGGCTTAAGTTCTGTCTTGCAAATCGAGGCGGTCATGTGTAGAGTCTCGAGCACAGTTTTATGCTTGCTGCTATGACGGCGTTGTTTGTGATTGTCGTTGTACCTGGGTTGTTGTGCAAGTAAAGGCAGAGCGCGAAGCGACTGAAGACAGGCGTAGTAGGAGACGGCTCTGTGGACAACGGGGTCCACCAGTCCAATTTCGAAAGTGATTTTTTCAAGAAGTATGTCGAAGTTTCTCTTGGTGCTCTAACCAGAGATCAACTGTCAGACATAACTGTGCCAGTGAAGGTACGAGAAAACTATGTATGCTCTTATAGACATATAGAACGGAAGATCTATCTTGTAGATGTATGAATGTGTGGAGATCTTGATCGCCCTATCCTTCAAGCACCGACAGATTCAATTTCGTGTGCTGCATGTTGTAAAAAATACCTTCTGATCACATTGAGGTCGTTACGTTTGCAGGTTACCAGAAAGCAGTTTGAGAATCTTAAATCCAGGCGTCAAGCGGGTGAAGAGGTTCACTTTGACTCCCTTGACACTGAAGAGGACCATGGGAGCAGTGCGGAATGTCACGTAAAGAAGAATCAAATGGATGCGAAAGAGGTCGAGGCACTGAAACTTTATTGGTAAGGTCGTCACTGCCGTCGCGCGGGTTGGTATGATGTCGTCGTGTAGTTAGTGTGTTTCATTTCGCGGGTCTTGGGCGCTCTTGATGTTCACGTAACTTCTGGTTGTTTACGAGTTATGCAGGCGTGACCAGGTCGTCAAAAGCTTGCCGGGTGCACATATCAAGTTCACAGAAAGGAAAACCAGTCTGCTGAGACTTGCAGATTCGATTGCTCGGAGCTGCATGGAGGAGCGAGTTTACTTCATCCAGGAGACTGAGGTAGTTGCTGCTTGTTGCATCTGTTTTTCTACGTGGACATGCTCATCACTTTTACTTAGTTGATAGAGGTCTTTGGGATGATGTTCCGTCTGTAACCTGGAATCAGGAAACTAGTATGCCAGGAGTATAAATGTTTGGCATATGCGGGGCTGGGCTTTCACTGTTGGTTTCTTTCTTTGCGAATTGATGTTTAGGTGCTTAGATATAAAAGCAACTTCAGTTACAGCAGTTCGGTTTGGAAGGTCTGAAGTTGTACTTTCTGTTTTCCAGGAACCATGTTCTCCGGACAGAGTTGCTCCGCAGAGCGAGGAAGATAGGATCCCCACGGACGCAGCAGGTTCCGGGGTGGAGGATGATACCCTTTCTCAAAACTGGCGTGGAAAGCACCTATTGGCTGAAGCAGTTAGTGAGGTATCGTGAACTACCCTTGCGAACTTGAAGGATCAGAAGGGCCGTTGCGTTTACTCCCGGAGACCATAGCCTATCCTTCTCTTTTCTGAAATCAGGACAACCCTGTCTGTACCATAAAAGATGAGGCTAAATTAGCATTTTTTTGACGGATTGAAGTTTGCTAGTCCGATACTTTTTGCTAAGTTCTTTGCCTCCACTAGTCTTGAATTTAGTCCTGCAAGTAACCTCTTCGTCATTTCGTGTGGATACAGGACGCCGAGGAATTCAGTGCTCATTCACGGGAAGAGGAGCCCATGGATTTGGCTTCTGCTAGCGAAGAAGAGGATACGAACTCATCAGATGAGAAAGAAGGCCGACGTCTTGATTTGCCGTCGAGGTCAGGGGAGAAAATCTCTAGCAATGAATGTTCCCCAGTTTCGAAGGTTGAGGACGACATAATAGCAGAGGAAGGTGATATTAGTTTTACACCACAAGGTCCTTTGAAGGATGTACAGCCAGAGGAGTCTTTCGAGTCTGAAGCAAACATCCTGCCGTCAGTGAGGCTACATGGTGAGGAGGGAGAAAGACTTTGCGCTGATAAGTTATCAGGTTATGAAATCAAGCAGCCATCAGCGGGTGACAGCGTTCTGATTTCCGGGCATCATACGTTCTCCGCTAAGGCTCCCGAACCTAATTTCAGCGTCCAGGAGAAGCAAGAGCTGCAATTACTACCAATCGTGAGGCATACTGAAGTTCCAAACTTGCATCACCTAGGATCCGTTCCACAGTCTGTACAAGAGCCCCCTCAACTATTTGCTGAACACACGCACACACACTTCGAAAACCCCATTTCCTCACTAATCAGTTTCTCAAAACGGCAACATCAGCTGAGTGGCCCGCCACCTTCTTTACCTCAGCATCCCTATCCGACGTACAGTTTACCTTCATCTGCACCACTTCCAATGGCGGTACCTGTTGTCGAGCTGGCTCCTATGTGGCCGAGTGCTCTACATCGGCCTTCTCCTGCACCGGCAATGGCACAGTTTGGTGGTGGACAAAATGGATCTTGGCCTGTTCCTGACGGCACTTCTGCAGCAGGAGGATGGGGTTTGTCGGAGGCACTACAAAGTGCATCGCGTAGAGCTCAGTTGCAGGTTTCTCCTCCAGGTCCAGCGGCCCCTGTTCATAGGTGGGATATGCAGAACCGAAATGTTTACCCTACTGATCAAACTATGAGCAAGCCCGAGCGTGTGTTCGACCAACAGCAGTTCTACACGGATTGGTCTTCAAGGGGCGAGTTTCCTGCGGCTCCTTCTCACAGCGAGAGTGCTGCACCTTATAGGGCACCCAGTTGGTACCCTACTGGTCCTTATGACAATGTTAGCAACCCCCTGTCCGGCAACCCAATGCAACAACACCTTCCGCTTCAGAGGCATCCTCTTTGGCCCACTGACAGTGCGCCTCCTAAACCTTTGCCACAGTTATGGGGAAACGTGAACTGGCGACCTTCTTGACTGAACACCGAGTTGCTGTATGCACCAAAACCGACTGTACTGCCAGACACTATAATCGGTTCATTACTCTGTATATACTCCAGAAAATTCTGGCCGTGCCTACACACTGCCCGGAATTTAGACAGTCCGGCCCCTTTAGGTAGATGAAAGACCAGCAAGCGTCTCGCCTGGTGGACTCTGCTGTAGGTGCACGGCGAGGACGTAACAGTCCTTCACGGTCATTTTGAAGAGCTATATGAAGGAAACATTTTCATGTTAGCTGAGAGATCAATGAGGTTACAAGTTTACGCCCATGACGTTCTGACGTTGACCAAGAACATATCGCTGAATCTTGAATGGATGCTCACGATAACAAGACGCGAAGACTCCGGTCGGGATGGATGGGCAGATATACTTTTTGGCCCACTGTGCCTGGAGTTAACTCACGGGCGGATTCGGTAGATGGATAGATTCTGTTCATGCGGGCAAGAGGAACTTTTTGGTTTCAAGTATTTCAAGTACTAACTGTTTGTTTCGAAGCTTCAGTATGATCAGATTACATTGGTCTTCATGTGTACAGCTGTTTCCTTCATTTCGTCCTGTTTACTTTTGGTGAGGAAGAAGCGTGTCCAGACATTTGAGCTGGATTTGTCGTCTCAGCGATTGAGGAGCTCATCGCCAAGTCTCATGGAAATCCTTGAATGAGAGCAAGCAGCAGTAAATGTTTGAAGGGCCGGAGGAAAACGGGGAAGGAGGTTGAGTACAGATTCACCAGAAAATAAGGGAAGGGGAGAAGAAAAGACCAACTTCGTGAATACGGAAACTCGCCGTTGTTTCTACTTTTATTATGATATGCGTCTAGAATTATACCATAACTCAACCGGACCCCGCCCAGGATGAAGTATTCTGTTGAGAGCTTCACTTACGTCATGTGTGAATCGACTGCAGCAATTTTGAATCTCTTGTTGTCTCATTTGCTCTTTTCTTTTTTTGGGGCCTCTCCGCTCTGGGGCTTTCTGCAGCCGTGCCCAGCTGCTACTCAGAGCCTGGGACCCCACGCGGCCCCGGCTAAGGGTGGATGGGGCTGCCATAATCCAAACTTCCATACGACAAATCGTAAGGCCGAAGTCCGGAGATTCGGCTTCTAGGTTTAGTAGGCAGAAAACCACAGAGATTTAGCTTCTAGGTCTAGTAGGCAGAAAACCACAGAGATTTACTTGATCGCACCTTTCATTATGTTACTTGATCACACCTCTGATTGATCCTTCATTATCTTACTTGTTGATCACAATAAGAGATAATTTGAATTGATAATTGTCATAAAAATGTTCTAAATTAAATTTTTGTGTTGATACATGGTTGATGGCTAACATTCAGTTCTCATGCACTGTGATTTATTTTGATTTTCTTAACTTGTTATAGCCAATCAAAGTAATGTAAAGTTAATTGAAATAATGTCAAGTTCGAAAAACGGATTAAGGATGCGGTCAAATAAATTTCTGTAGAAAACCACCATCCCAGGTCTACAGTCGGCCTTATGTTACGCATCGAGTAAGGGTTTCGATAACAAATAAGAACATAATTATCTAGGTAAAATGTGATGACCGACACAAAATTGAAAAGGGTATACACGTACCGGGTCTCTAAGTTGGTGATGAGGTTTTCGTCTCTATACTCAGGTCTACTTCGTCAGAGAACTTAGTGAGCTCAAAACCGCATTCATGTCACGATACTTCTGCTTAAGGTTTTCTGACGAGTCTTGCCAGAAAATGCGTTTGTCAAACTTTTAGAATCTTCTTGACAAACGTAATTTTGAATTGATTAAATACATTCTTGACTTTACTAAAAAGAAGAATACCAAAAACAAATAGGGTATATAACCGGGTTGATCATGACAACACAGATACTCGAGAAAACATCACTTATCGAGGTATGTGTGTGTCCAAGGATGGGACAGCACGATGACAGTAAGGTGCATGATGAATATTGTAGCCACTTTCCGGTAGCAGTCTTTCGTTGGTCATCAAGTAGCGGCAGACGAAACAACGCTTGTACTACGCGTTTACGTTTATTATCATCACACACGTTGTAAAGACGCTCCTGCTAGTTATGCTTTTGTGTCTTCCGTATCAGAAGTGTATGAAATACGTATGTCTCGAGTATTTGAGAGACTTTTTCGTTGGTTGGTCAGGAATCGCACAGAAATTGGCTTGATCACACCCCTGACTGGCTATTGCCTGTAAAACCAGTCACTTTGTGATATAATTCACATGTGAGACTGCACATATTAAAGGAAGGAGAATATGGATATTCTAACGTATCTTTAATGTTAAATACTTGGACTTACAGTGATATTTAGTCAAGGTTGAAAATACTAAAATGATGGATCAAAAGATAAAATGACTGGTTCTGCTGTCAATAACCCGTCAGAGGTATGATCAAGCAACCAAGCGTTAAAAAGGGTATGATCAAGCGCAACAATCGTATTGGGATATGATCAAGCCAATTTCTGGGCATCACATCACAACGCCGAACAACGCTGTTGTTTACCGTGCACGATATATGGCAGCTAACGGAAAGTTATTTACTTGCTCCACATAGGCTATAGCAGCCGTTCCTATGGGGCCACTCATTGCTGGGTTCCCCCAAGGTTCCATTAGCTGCATGGGACTATGTCACCCAACCCAGAATGGCAAGAGGTCTTCGAATTATGCAACTTATTTGTTTCCAGGTTGCCTTGTTCTGCAGATTTATGTCATCTTTTTTTCTTTTTCTCATCCGGCCTGGGCACCTAGTTTATTCCTGTGTTCTCTCCTCGCAGCAACCTCACTGCTACGCTACTAATAGAGGGTGTCAAAGTTAAGAACCTTTCTGAAAGATTCTACACCCGCAAAAAGAAATTATGATTTCGTCCAGACCTTGGCAAGTATTTCCTGCAGACATCTCTGAAAAAATCCGCAAGAAAATACTCGATAGCGTTTTCTTAACGGCTATTCATTCAATTTTTTTTGGTTCTTTCTTGTGTGAAATATCTACTGATAAGAATTGCCAAACTAGTGAGAGAATGTATAGATATAGACAGAAACATTGTTCAATTCGTCTCTAATGATTGTTAATCTAGATTCACAAAAAATGATAGTCTTTCTCTGTTAATTACTCGACTTATTCACAACTCTTGTTATAATGGAAAATCCGTTTGGACATTATAACAATTTAAACCTTTAATAAAGATTATTTATACATATATCAATGAGTCAATGTCACAAGCGAACACGTGGAATGCCATACAAACGCAGCGAAAAGAACGTTGCCACTAATAGCATCTGGTACAACGCTGGGGATAGTGACTGTGCGTTGTCGCGGTCTAGGATCCCCTCAAAATTTATTGATTAATTCATTAGTGAATTAAAATTTAAAAATATGAAAAGAATATGTATATTAGGAACATCTATGATTATATCATTTACGGACGGTATTGTTGACATGATGGATACTTGGCGTCAACTACTTGATATACCTACAAACTGCATATATATGTTTCGTGTATAAGCAAATTATATAAATGATAAATGGTAAATGTGATTATTTGTGTCTTGGGGTCTTCGCGGACCATGGAATGTCCATGTGAGTCCACGGCGACGAGACTCGGACCAGAAGCTTTATTAACAGTTTGCAAGCGCATGCACCTCCAACCGTACCCGCAAAAGATTGAACCCACGATCTTTCTCTTAGAGTACTGTAGGATGAACCACTTGGGACACTGATCTTCTGTGTAACTAGGTAAATTGTAGCTAACTATATATTGTAACTAACTAACCATATAGATAACTAACTAGATAAACATCACATGTATATCTTCTACATGTAGGTAATCTGGATTATTACCAGTATTGTGTCTTAGAGTTCCATACCACAAAACCGTGATTCTTATACACATGATATAAGTTTAATCAGCTATATACAAGTAAACGCTTTACCATTATTGATTTATAATGAATCAGAATTTCATACCACAAAATCATTATTCTTATATACATAATATATGTTTAATCAGCAATATACATGTAAACGAGCGATTTATCATGATTATGTCTTGGAATTCCACCAGAAAAAACCACATATCTTATGTGTTAAATGTATTGTAACAATCCAAGTAACTTGACACCCTCTGTATTTTATCTCGTCATTGCATACCTAAAATCCCACTTTTTATATAGAAATAAAAAATATATATACGGATTAACTCTTCCATATATAGGTAAACCAGTTACTACGTGGCACCTTGTCGCATTGACACGTGTTTTTAAATTAACAACATGCCTCCAATTTTCCTATATCCACAAAGTGGATTTTCATATATGTAATAGCCTAGTGTTTCTTGTAGGTTTTTCTTATACGTGCACGCGTGCTTCATGAACGCGACACGAGGGTTTCAATCCCAATTTGGATTTTCTCTTTCTTCTTTAGTAACTACAGTTTATTGTATGGAATGATGCAAGTCAATGTAGGGCTTTAAGAGACAAGTGTCAACTGCAAGAGTCAACACGTGACAATGGATTACCATAACCTAAACCAGATGCTTCCCATGATTTTGAACAAGTTCTTCTGCTGAGGAATTATGTCGTTGTCACATTCGCGCTCAGGACAGTTGAGTACCATAATCAGTAGCTAAATATGGATAAGGAGACAGCGAATGTGACAATGACATTTACAGCCCATGAAAGACATAACATTACCCACATCTAACAAGAGTTTCGATGGATATTATTCCCACTAAAATGCCCTAGATAATCTGACGGCTTTATATTATAACCATTTCAATTCTCTCGATAATCTGACAGCTGAGCCAATTTTTCAGTTCTCAAAGTTGCACGATTAGTACCTCAGTGTCGTATAAAAGATAAGTTTATTAGAGTTTCATGTAGTGTATTGTTTTGGTTTGGGATACGAAACGTATCACGAAACCCTATATTGAGGTATTATTGATCATGGGTGTTGCTACATGGGTTAAAACTTTACCCATATTAGTTTTTCTTTCGCTTTCGCTGTGAAAGATTATACATACACACCTGCAAATCCATGTAATTGTTACCTTGTTTGCTGGGGCGGGCTTTCTAGACTGACTTGAAACTGACCAGAAGGGCAAGAGGGTTGGGAAGTTTTCAACTAGCTTCATCGATCAAACGATCTAAACGACATTTTCATCGAAATTTGTTAAACGCATCGAATCATTGGTTTCCTAGAATCTGAACATGAGAACGTAATGTGTTGAAGTCTGCAGCCAATTGCGTGATGTCATCTCTCAAAGTAAAGCCCAGCAGAAACCTTTTTTTTGAGGATCTATAGATAGGATTAGAATCAATCCTCTTCTCGACATTCTTTATCGTTCAAGAAGCTAAACTCCAGCGTGAGGAGTAGCTTGTCGTTGATGCCCTGCAATGACGGAGAAAAATGAATGTCTGATGCCATTTGGTATTGTATACCTCGTTGCACACCGAGGGTGTCGCAGATTCGCACCACTAGATTGATATGAGGTTCGTGCTATTCTTACATCATGTGTCAGGTCAGAGTCAGTTCGATGCATGAAAATAGAGAGCTTGGAAGGCATAACTGGTCTGGAGAAAAGTGCAGTCAGCCATCCAAACCTTTTCTGTGTTGCAGAAGACCGCGCAAAAATTGGTTTCAGTCGGTATGTTTTGATGATCATCAACAGGGTGCCCTCTTCGTTCGTCGATTTTCAGCGGCAGGCCTTGACGAGAATTTCTCCAACCCCATACGTGGACTGCTGCTTCGCCCTTCGAACTCTCAGCGATCCTGCAGATTCCTGCAAGCACTCGAGATTCGAGTCAAATGCTCTCGTGTCAGAAATCCACACGTTCCATGGAGTTTCTTAGGCTGTTCGGTCGGTCATAATATTCTTTTCAGCTTCAGACACTGGAGCTGACTTTGATCACTTTGACGCTCGCCTTTCGGTGGCTCCTGCATACTTTCCCCGAATTTCGCTTGCGGCAGTCACATCTTCTGCTATTCTCGGTCCAAAAGTCGAGGCATCCCAAATTCTGAATCGGACTTTTGACTCCCCTGAAAAGAAACCTTGGCGGTCGAGCCCCAAGATAATTAGTTCTCTTCTTCCGCGATGTAGGCTATTACCGTGGCACGACTCACGAGCAGCAGATCGCTTTGACGATCTATTTGTGGTTGAACAAAGGATTAGACTCATCATTAGAGCCAACATAACATGCCCGTCTCGCATCAAGACTAACCTTCTCAAGTCAGCGTCATTCCATATTAGTTTGTCCCTGGCTTCTCTATTCTGGACCCTAATCTTGGACTTCATCATGTGAATCGGAGCGCAAGGGCTCCAGTTTCAAACTTTCACAGGCCCAGTGCTCTCCCCGACGAGCGGTGGTCAGTGGGGCCGGACCTTCTGTATGGGGAAAACCGGATGAAATGGGACGATTAGACCCAGTTATTTCTGGACGGTCTTGTGAGTAGAGAGATCTGAAACTTTTGGCGCTGATGCAAACTTTGACTTCTTGCCGGGTAAAAAAAGCATCGCAGGGGTTGCCGACGTCAGGTGATGCTGCTGGGAGCGGGGGCTGCTTGTGTGAAGTTGTGTCATGTGCGCTCGATCGGGTTTGGTGAGTCCGTCCGGCTTCCTGTGACGCTGCTGAACATCACACCAAGCGCAGCAAAGATCTGCATCATGCCATGGCGGGAACATTGACTTCTGAACTCGCACTTTCGGTGAAGGGTAAAAATGTCGGTTACCGTCGTGCCACTTCCTTCAATCTGGCGGCCTTGTCGACCTTTATCATCAGCATCCTGTCAGCATCATGCGTTTATGGCTTCGAGAAATATGGAAAGACAATGTATCCACACGTTCGGTTTTAGCTCTACGGGGGCTGCGCCAGGTAGAGAAGTGGTCGGTTCGCAATCGTGCAATTTCTTTCTGTCTTTCTCTGAGAGGAGAAACAGCACGGGGGCTGAGATGACAATCGGTGGCATACTGATTATGTCGTGTGGCCGCAACCGCGCGTGGGTCACCGTCTGAGTCCACATCACCAGATAATTAGTCCAGTAGCAATCGACGAAGGTGAACGAGTTAGTGTCGTGATCGGAGCGGAAGACAGTTCAGGGTTGAGACAATCGCAAGCATAGTGTTAACTCCCGTGTGCTCCATTTAGCATCAACTGTTTAGTCAGACTGAGCACTTGGCGGTTTGCAATGCTGAACGCATTGTTTCTAGCTGCAGACTGTAAGAGCTCCCATAACATCACGTGGGAACTTTGATGGGCTCCGTAGGAGTGTTGCCGCAGTCTACAGGTTTCTAACATCCAAGATGCTGCGAATAGTTTTAGAGATCTACAGCTCCAACTCTTCCAAGACTGCAAAACCTTCTGGATGTTCCCCTGTAGCGAGTGAAGCAACCTACTTTTGGGGTTGTGTTAATGAATCAATCATTTGATTCATAACACACCCGCATTAATTTATTTGATCAATCTTCATGTCGCACCAGGCCTAAAGGCCGGCCAGACCGAAGATTTCGGATCATGAAATATGGGAACTACGTCATGGGAGTGAAAGTGTTAGCCAAGACTGACTAAATATGGTTCTCCGTATCGATATTCATATCGATTACCAACCGCGCTTCCAAATTACGAATCTAATCATTCAGCCCTTTGAATGAGGCGCAGGGGACGCCATAAACAGAGCCTAACTCCCCGGGAAGATGTATCTGTTAGGACAATCAGGGGCTCCTCAAGGCAGGAAATGGACGCTTCCTCCGTGGTGAAAGCTCCATGTGCTCGTGCTTGTCGCTTTCTCCGTATATTGTACTCAGACATCTGAGGTAGACCTAACTTGTCCGCAGGCAACCTGCAGCCAGAAAGCATCATCATCCGGTTTCTTCCCATCGGTCAGAAACTGGTGTAATGATAGAAGTTGTTGCTGGAGAGCAAGTGCCGCTGGATTTCAGTGCCCATGGACAACGAGTCCCGACTCCCAAGTCATGCAGGCTATCATATCAAAGGGGAACTTTCTCTGCGAAGTACAAAAAAATCCGGTAGTTCCTCCTTGCCTCTTATGCAGTTCCGTGTTGACAGTTCTCGGCTCAGGGAATAATTATATTGCGCATCTGGGAGCTACGATAGTTCCACCACAAGTTCATCCGTTTGTCACATTGTAGCCGAAGGCATGTACATTTTCGTACCAGCCTCATGATTGTGGGGAGTCATGGGCGGGGCATGGTAATCTTCACCGAAAAGTTGAAAAAAGTATCTACAATGCTGAGAACTTTTACCTTGTGCTCGACAGGATGTTACCGCCGGATCGGCAGCTCCAGTGACTATATACCGCGATTAGTTTGACCTCGGGTGGTGCCGACATCCAGTTCTTTCTCAGTTATAAGCTACCTCCCTGTTTAGTATCCACTACTGTACCGGAGACAGAAAAAGTTGCTGTGTTCTCTACCGGATCTGCCCGCCTACTTCGAGCGTTTCTCACTTTCTCCACGTCCCTGGACCGAAAGAGGCCAAGCCAGACGTGGGGACTTCACGTCACTGTGCGGCAGCCAAACTGGCAGCAGTAACCGGACTACCGGAGAGAGCAATATCCACCTTCTTCGGAGCTAGTTTGTTCGAATCAGAACTACGATATACAAACAGCTTACGATTTCAGCTAAACCCGTGGCAGAACTGCAGTTACCTTTGTCACCCAGCCGAGAATCAGTTCCTTTAGGCTGAACGTTTCCAGGGGTGACTTCCTCGGCAGAGAACTGACGATATCGGGAAACGAAAGCAAGAGTGGATTTTGGAATGGCACAAGGACCGTCCAGCATAATGTCCGAAGCGGAAATTCGACACGAAGGGAAAGCCAGACCAGATATGCAAACAATTTTGAAGAAACACGTGCAGGAGTCAGAAATTCGAAAGGGACCGGTTCTTAATGTATATAATGTACAAAGTGAGTGACGAAGGACTCTCCCTACAGTTGCCCTTATCTCTACCTAAACGAGATTTGACTCACGTGCAAATGTATCTGGTAACAAGGGAGTTGGGTCCTCGCACACTCTTGAGGGTGTATCTCCAGCCACCGTCTTTGGAATGTGAAGAACAGCATGCATGATAAGCTTCTGAGCCGTCACTTCTAGATCCACGTAATCTATCTTAGAGCCGTGTTCACGAGTGAGACTTCGTCACCTTTCTGAGAGGTGATGCCATCAGCTTTGTGGGAGCTGATCCTACGCTTGCGTTTCGGTAGAGTAATGGGGTAGTACTACTTCTACCTCCACTACTCCTAGAAACTATTTCTATAAAGTTACAATGGCAGAACAGAATGGTGAACTGCTCAAAACTTGTCTGCCAGGGCAGGGCTTCTTCAATGAGTAATGTACAGGCATTCCAAGAGGGGCTCGTGTATGTGGAGAACTTTATACTAAAAGTAACGGTTTACCCTAGACTAATCTAATCCGAAGTTGAATCACGCTCGTCGTTTCTGAAGGTCAATCAGGCCAGAAGCCAGAAATTCTTCTGCCACTGACTGTTGATCAAGTATCCACCCAGCCGCCTGCTCTTCTTCCTCACGGACAGTGTCAAGCAATCCGAGTTGTTTATACAGTATTCGGCCAAGCTGTCCTTCTTTTTCTTCAGCAACCTGCTCACATCAAACAAGTATAATCAGCAAGGCAGGCTAATATCCTACAACGGAGTCGTGGGTGAGTGCAAGTGGGAGTCTACTCTAGAAGATTTGTTACGGACGCTTCGAGGTTAAAATTCTCATGCAACTGGACTAGTTCCGTAATCACAGACACTCAAAGAAGCGATTCAGGGCGTGAACAGGGAGAACGGAAAGGAAATCAAGTCTTCCGATATGGGCTCTATGGCAACGCGCATGTACCTCCAGAGTACCGAAGGCTTCCGCTGGCCTATGACAAGGACCGACACTTCCAGCTTCTTGGCTTGTGCTACGATTGTGGGTCCTTTGTCCCCTTCGACGACAAGAATCTCCACTTCCACCTACACAACATCCGTGACAATCTGCCATCAGCAACGAACACTTTGACTCACATGATAAGCCAACCATCTCTCGCATTCAACCTAGATTTCAGAATCGCGCCCTGAATCGATTCAGATCGATCTATCCGAGATAGAAGCAAGAGCAGCACGGAGCTGGATACTCACCTCAGGTCTGCACGTCGCTACCAACGTCTTGAATTGGTTTGCGAGCTCCCAACCTGCCACCTCATTCTTTCGCCTGATCTCCTCCACGGCCTTGGCATTAAAAAAGCTCCCTGTGGCGACAGGCACAAATTTCACAAGAATCAATAAAAAGAGCTCACTGCACATGAAATCTGGGATTACCACTGAGAAGACAAGAAACAGAACAACTGGTTGCTGATCATAGTCGCCTAATTGATGGCACGCTTCAGAGGAGATTGGACTCGTCGTTGTCGGCATGAAAGGCGCTAAGAGACAAAGTGCGACCAGATTGTAATACAATCGTAATCAACGAGCCCAGCCCAGGGTGGTGCAATTATTGACCGCATTACACCAATCTAGGAGCAGTTACGACCGCTGCCAAGAACAAGAACCCCATGCGCGTGGTCGACTCGTTATCGATGATACGAGGAGACTTGAACAACTTGACCGTCATATATATGTCAAGTGCGCTACTCATGGCCTGAGTAGAGGTCGCTCAGCAGAGGCTGGCTCAAAGAAGCGAGCACTGCGGCACGAGCCACGGCGGACGGACGGGAGTCTGGACAGAACACACGCGCTTGTAGTAAGAACTTGCCGTGGGGGCAAGTGAAGCGCACCGTACAGACCATATCGAGTACTATTTCCGCGCACTCATTCATTATTATCGTTTCTTCTGCCTGCCTGCCTGCCCGCCTGCCTGTTTCAAAGTTGTCATGCATTCCTTCTCCAAGGTTTACTAGTCTCTACAGCAAGAGCAGTACCGTCCCTACACCCACTCGCAGCAAAATTCTTAATCACTCGCTGTCTACAGTGTTTCACGTTGCGCACTTCGAAGATTAACGGACCTCCGACGACATCCGGACATACGATGTCTTACGACAAGGAACGAAATAGCTGCAGTCTAGCCGGGAGATCCCAAGGATGAATTACTACACGATCACGTCACCAGGGTACACAGTGTCTACACAATACAAGCTCTCAGCGAGACACGCCCCTGCCAGCTACAGTTCTGTACTTCTTAGAGTCTCGCGACCGAGAGATTTAACACACTGAATGCCCCGGAATTCGACTGACCGCCTGACCGACACACTCACTGCAAGGTTAGCTACCGCAGAGAAAGCATACACCTGCGGAGTCAACATATTTCTCACAAAAGGAACTTGAGGACGTCGTCCAGAGAAGAGAGGGAAGTACAGCAGGTGCAATGCAGCATGCAGGTAAGGGCGGAATTTGTAGAAACAATTAGGTGACCGAACAACTCGGGTCCGAGAAGAAATGCTAAAACAATGTTTGAACGTACATATTCTATTGTCTGCATGGACCACAAGAGAAACATGGGGAAATGTGTGAATCGAGTTGAAGTACAGGATCGTGAAAGCGAGTGTAATGATGGTCGTGTTTCTTGGTCATGGGCGACCTGGGTACTCGCGAGCGGGGTACTGCAGGGGGGGTGTAATCCGTGTAAGAGCGCAAAGCTCCACGGAGAAAATAGCTCTTAGAACTGATCAAACATCAAAAAATAAAATGATGGGTCGTGTTTTCTACCCAAAGAGCTGTTGGTACACGAAGCCCTGCTCGATCCAGGGAGACCAAGCAATTGAATTGAGCGATATTAGTTCTTTCCATGTAGTCGGGAGTGATGCAGACCGAAAGAGAAGAGTTAGTACCGTGAGCCGAGTAGGAGAGTCGTGGATATGCAGGTGGTTGTACATGAAGCAGAGTCAACACGTCCATGGGCTGCACGACGTGCGAAAGCGCCCATTTGAGGGCAAGCTTCGATTCCTGAGATGCATCTACCACCACCATAACTCGCTTGTAGAGGTCCGCTGCGTGGCCTCTAGTCGAGTCCGCCACCAAACTCTGTCTCTCTCCCGACCATCCACTCTGATGGGAGTGCTGCGAGAGCTGCTTCTTCCGACTGCTTCCCCTTCTCACAGCCTTCGCCCTCCCCTCGCCCTCCGGCGAATGTGCTGCGAGTTCTCCGCACCATGCTCCTCCTCCTCCCCTTGTCATCCTCTTCCTGGCATGCATCATGGCTGCTGCCCTTCCTGATTACGCCGACTGTTTTATCCTCTGCGGAATGATCCTTTGTCCTGCTGATTCTGCTGAAGCAGATTTCTAAGAACAAGCAATCCGTGCAGAGAACAAGAAGTGTCCAGCTTCTTGATTTCGTTCGACGGAGACTACACCTTCGAAATCTCGAGCCTTTTTATCTGTTTTCTTGTTCCTCTGTCTGTCTCTGCCTTACAGCGACAAATCGCGGCCCGATTCTGCACTCGGCCTGTCTCCTCCACTGCAATATGCCTCCTCTTTAAACCTGTGCGAATTTGCGCCTCTGCCCTGGGCAGCAACTAACGTAAAGGGATGAGAGAATAAAGCTGGAGAAGAAAGTGGAGAGATAAGCGTTGAGTGTTTGTGCAGTCAGATCTCACGGGCGCGGACTCCTCTCTCTATAAGTCCCCGTTCCGTTCCGCGCTGCCAAATTCTCGTCGTCCTTCCTTCCACTCAATCTCGATCAATCACAACAGAACTCGCGCTATTCCCCACTGCTGAGATAAGTGCAGTGAAGTCCAGCCAACCGAGAATGCACTCAACACACTCCCAGACCCACTCGCACTCCCTAAATCCCTCCCACTTAACGCAAAAACAGCCTACTGCGCTGCACGCCTCATTCCGCGCCCCGATTCACTCGCCACACTCTTCGCTCGATCGACTGCTGGACATGCTCGACTACTGCGATGCATAGTCTGGGGACCTTCGCATTCCTCCTAAGAATGCTCTCTCAAGATCCTCCCACACTTCGCTATCGCCTCCACTCAACTCCTCGAAAGCCGTGAGCAATCACGAAATTCTGAGCTCCGCCTCTTCACTCTCACCGCACTTCTGTCTATAGCTCAGCTCAGTTCAGCTCTCACACTCCCACACGGTGCAGTGCGTGCAGAGGCTGCAGAGACTTGCTCCAGTCGAGAGCCGAGGGACTACCGTAGTCGAGGGACTAGGCGAGGTCTGAATCTCTTTTCTGCGGTGCTCGTCTCGCACTGCTGTCTTCTGTCGAACGACAACTCTTCCGCTGGCGACTATCGGTAATCATTATTTTACTCAGATGTCACCATGACCGGGACGGGTAAACTCAGCCACCCCGCAGTCAAACTGAACGGAAACAGAAGTTACCTGCTGGGCCCGGCCGGTAACTTTACGGGCTGTCATATTACGGGACGCGACTCTTGAGTTTCTCTCTTGAATATCTTCCCCCACGGCCTTGTACATCGAATCTCTTCAATTTCCTCCTCGTCCACCTCCACCCTCCGCGCCCAAGCGCCTTCCTCCGCTCCACTTTTCAGCGTTTGAATTTTACAGTACACTTGGTCGTGAACTTGATACGGCACCGCGTTCGCAGCTTGCGACGTTACTACGGTACCTCACATATGAAGACTACCTACACAGTTAGCGGTTAGCGGCAGCCTCGCTTAGTGCAGTTGATCGAGGCAGGCGCGCATGATCGATCTCCTTTTCTACCTGCTGGTATAAGACGCTGGCTTGATCCCGTAAAACATTCACGTGCTAGTAACGGAGAAGTCTGGTGTTTAGCTCCTCTAACTGTCTACCAACGACGGACCAAGCTCCTCTTATGTTTTCCAGACCCCAGCGCCGCTTAACTCGAGCCGAGACACGAGCAAGGGTACCGCAACCGATTTGCGGCAGTTCAGCGACAGAATTATTTTCTTTTTATTTTCTTTTATTTTCTTTTCTTTAGAGGTAGAAATATCGTCACAAAAGTAACTAAAAGGAGCTTCTTGGGGCGAGAGTGTCTCGAACTACATTTCAACATGTCTTAATTCTCTTCTCTTTTCCTCGCGTTTCCTTTAATAGTGTCAAAAGTCTACTTTACCGCACCCTTAATACGTTCCTTGGACTTGACCCACCTTTGCATTACTTGACCACGCCTCTGACTCGCAACATGAGGTCAAAATGCCAAGTATCTAGACGTGTATGTAAGCAGTTCAAAAAATACTTTTATAATAAGTTATCATTTATTATTATTATTTATTAATCTTATGTAATAATTTCATATGGTGGTTAACTTGCTGTTGCTAATCAAGGTTACGATCAAATAATACAATCTTAAGAAGGAGAGATCGAGTCTGAAAAATGGATTAATAGTGTTGATGTGTACACTGTGAAGCTACCGTAGGGAGGGAGTGCAAGTTCAAGGCGATCGGTAGAATCTTTTCTACAAAGATTTTGTTTTGCTACCGTAGAGATGAAAGGGGGAAGAGTAGTAAATGCCTTATATTTAAGCTTCTCACCCGACTGGAATCATTGTAAACATCAAACTGCCCAACTCTGGAAAGAAAAGGAGAGAAGTGTGAATTACTAATGAGGCAAGAGTTCGAATATTCACGCATGCACACGGTGGAGAAGACACATTCCCGGTTCAAAAGGGACGAGAGCAATGCAATGCACGGTTTCCAACGAGACAATGAGCACAAGGCAATAAAAACTGATGATCCGAGCGGAATATAAAATATGACTCGATAGAGTGAGTGAGTGCCTTGAGCCACAGCTTGGATGACAAGAAAAGAAAAGCTCTTTGTTTCTTCCAGAAAATGCTTTTCTCGAAGAAAACAAAATGAACCGGGACAATTCATGTGGAAAAGCAAAAATGGTTTGAGTCCGTGCTTAATTACGGTTTATGTTTAGCCTGATCCCAGTTTTGGTTGAACTAATCTTCTATTATTTTCTTTTGTATTATAAATGTAAAATATTTCTTATTTTCGTTCATTTATAAGATTGCCATGGTGATTTTGAAATTATCTCGGTTTCTTCCTAGCCTGGTTCGACAAATGACACTTTCCCTTCTCATCAGCTCTGACTCTACTAAACTTCTTTCCATTCGAGGTTTATTAATCTCTTGCTCGAATATCCAGGTCCTAGTGTGCTATAAGATTATGCATGTTGGAAGCCAGGATCGCCACCCCTTAAGGTGATCTTAATGCAGATGTTAACTTTATCGGAAAAAGTAAGTTTGAACTTGGTACTTAACTTTTTTGTTAACAAGAGTTAGGTAAGAAATTAATGTGTATTTGTTAACCGCTTTTTCCAATTGTAGTTTAGGATACGACTTTGTCTGTATTTGCTGATGGGTTATGTTTGGACTTCTCAGAACTCTAGGTGTGATTATTATTTAGTATTTATAGATAATTTTACTTTTTACTAGCAATTTAGTTGAAAAGTTTCAGGTAACATTTACACATATTTTTTTGATAACAGAAAGTGAATAGAAGTTTCGCAAATTTTAGCCTAAATATTCAAATAAGTAAGTTCGATTATTGTATTGGCAGTGAAATTAATATTAGTGTTAAGAGTAAAAGAAATCCTCACCCTCGGCTAAAGGGTTCGAAACGGTCCAGCAAACCAACCCTCAACGTTAGAGGACCTCTTAACTTTACACTAAGGTAAGGTTGTGCGGTACGCCCCTAACTCATTCTATGTCCACAAGATGATCTGGAAATTAGAATCTATGGTTTCTTAGAGTGTAACAAGGAAGCCTACCAAGTTTGTTACAGTATGTTCATTAACTCCCTAATGCGATGTCAGGTGCGGCAGGATCTCACTAATCATGATTTACATGCTGATTAGTGGAATCTGGGACTGTCATTGTATCTGACATGTCAGGTCATTGATCTAGTCGTAGGCAATTAAATATTATTATTACTAGGTTGTCCTACAGCTAATTCTGCGCTGGCACTGGGGACATCGCTAAGCTAAGCAGATGTTTTGTGTTATTTATTATGCTACTACCGCAACAGGAAACAGAACAGCAAAGACTATGAATTGGTTTGTGCGTTATGCTAATGACCTGATTAGACATGATATTACGGAGTAATGACTGCTTAGTTCTCCTTGATTAGACCCCTTCCGGTCTTACTGGGTAATCCGTACCTATCACTCCGTGTTTATAAAATGTAACTAGGGTAGAGACGACCCCATTGACCTGAAACCCTCCTGCATAGGAGGACTAAAACAGAAGTACCATGTAATAAGTGCAAGCTTGCAATTAGAGAGCACTTAGTGTAAGTAAAGTACACAGAGCACTTAATTACAGTACTCTGAACATTGTGCTGCGCATATAAAACGTAACTGTTCCGGCATGTTTCCAGAATGCTGCTTAATTACTGCACGTCCTTCTGTGAGCTCCCATGAAATCATCGGATGATTCTTGGTCGTATGAATCGAAGTCTTCCCGGAATCGAAGTCTGCAGTATCTCAAAGGGTGGAATAAGATTCAATGAATCGTATCAATGTTCCCTCGACGATTATCAACTGTGTATCTCTTCCGTCATCAAAAGGGGCCACCTGAGAGAGTCAAATGGAACGACAGTGAATATTTTCTATAAATCTATTCTCCCAAACACAACATCTAGGACGTGGAGTATATCAAGCTTGCTTCAAAGGTTGTAAAGATCGTCCCAACCATTAAGATGACTTCGATTCCGTCTCTTCCCGCATGGACTTGTAAGTATTTGTTAAACCCTAGACGCTCGAAACATGCACATTGCACATTCCGTTTGCTATTCATTGCGTCGCGTTCCCTCATACCTTATCTTGAAGGATATCAGCTCCGCTTCCTCTTAAGCTGGAGTTCGGGACACTAAACCGCATCCTTATCGAAGGAGAAAGCGCATCTTCTTATCAGTTAATGGATCAGGTGTAAAAGTTCTGAAACGTCATTAACGAAGCCTTTACTTACGATATGTTGCCGAAGCTTTTAGGCGCTTTTTGAAGGTTCTCAGTTTCTCAAACTTTGACACTGCCCGTCGTTTGTGTTTCAGAAACGGAATGGGAAACAGAGTAAATATTGTACTCAGGCTGGAAGATCGTTCGACACGGATGTGACATCTGTGGGTAACTGGTCTGCGCAAGTGAAGAGTGTAGTGATGAAGATGTCGAGGAATCATGGGGCATTCATGTGTTTTGATAAGATCAACTTCAAGCACTCATATGCTTATATCATGACTCGATCCTGATGTTTGTGGTCTTGACTTGGACATCTCTTGGGTCTGCTTTATGCTGAGCATTTATTCTCATATTCATAGAGTTGAGACTGGAGACAAATCCGGTGTTATTGTCAGGAACCCCTCAAACTTGGTTGAGCTTCACTCATCGATCAAGTGGACGTGTTCCAATGTAACTTTCGGGTGAGTAAGGTCGGACTATAACTTCTCATATATATAGAGCCACTCTTTTAGAGGTTGATCATAAATCCTACCAACAAAAGCTCTGCAACTTCTGCTCTTCTTTCTCCTTTTAATACATATCTTCTATGAGATGGATTATCGATACGGAAATCCCCACGACTTCTCGAACTTTTGTTGGTGAAGTCAGTGAGATGATCTCACGAAGTAAGTGGAAATATTTTGATGAACGTTCAGCAAAACAGCAACCGTCTGATAAAGTTGCTCAAGTCTTGCGTCTACCTCTGAGTTCTTCCGGTTGCTATTATTCTACCATCATCTCATTCAGCCTAGTTGCAAGAGCACCGTCGATTCATGTCAGGGAATGAAACAATGTCCTTCAGTACCTTCGACCTCACTCGCCGCATCTTTTAGTCTCTCAAACCAAACTGAACATCATCTCACTTGAAAGTGACTTTCGACTGCTTGCTTTGAATCATTCCTCCCAATCACCATCCAACTGCTTTCGCTGTCAATATCCAGAAAAGCGCAGACTAATTTCTCCTTCTTCAAGTGAAAGAAGCTTGACAAAGTATGATATTTTAACAAGCTTCTTTTCATGCACTCCACTCACCATTTCCATGCGCAAAGCAGAGAGCCTTCCAAACTGGGAACAGTTCTATGAGTGAACAATCGTCAAGCATACCCAATTACTATGGTTCTGGTACGTAAATTATTCCATTCAATCGCGAGAGTAGTTAAGAGTAAATATGTTACCCACCTTTCCTAAAAAAGAAACAAGTTGTTGCACATGCGATGTTAATACGAGGTTCCAAATACTTTGATTGCAGTTGAGTAGTTGAAGCTGTTAGGTCACTTCCATATTTGACTCAGCAAAGGTTGTAAAGCATAGCATGGAAGTTCGCATAAATTATGTCCTATTCACATCTCCCTTGAAGACTGTTTTTGCTTAGGAATGGAAAGTTTCATACATTCACATTACTTCCTATGTAATATTTATTTCACTTAAGAAATTAGCGAAGTTTAAAGTTGCAGAATGTGCTTTGGATATTACGATTATTATCAAAAAAAAGATGAAAATGACAGCAGTCCAATACGTCTGAGATCAACGGTAAGAAATTTTACGGAAATATACAACAACAAAATAGAACAAAATATAATTTTGATGTTTGTTATATGTGCAAAATCTATCTATATAAACTTGAGCAAATGTAAATGATTATGTTTATATCATATTTGTTAACTTTTAGGAGAAAAAAGTTTCGCACATTTCATCTTCAGGAAGGTAGTGTGAACATTGGGTAAATTTATTTTCTAAATGGAGAGGGAGAAGAGTACTACACTGTTACTTATTTGGTTTGTTGCTAATTTTTTAATTAAAACAACCATAATAAGTAAAAAGGAAAAATTGTGATGATTAGTTCCAGTATTCAGAAAAGAGGCACCGTACATGAGGACTAGGTAAAACACGCATAAAAGATTCTGTTAATTAGACGTAGTTAGTTCTATAGATCCAGTTAATGAACAAATAACACACTTGTGGTATTGCAAACGTGGCATATCACATGCAGCTAATTGCTTCTCTTCTCTTGTCTCCTAGCGAGAAAGTAAAAGAGAAAGGTGGAGAATATAGATGATTTCATTTCACACAAGTTCCCAAGTAGCGATATTTTACCGAATCAAAAGGATCATGACTTACATACGACAAAGTGAGTATGATAATTGAAATAATAGCTGGTGTCGAAACAGAGAAAAGTACATATTAGTGCGAGTTTCTTTGAGGTGGAGTAAATTGAAAAAGCTTGGAAGAAAAGTGATCATTTCGGACTCTTTGAATAAAGTTTCTAATACACATATGTAATAAAATACTCCCACTTATGTACCCAGAGAAAAGAATGTATCCTTTTCGTGCACGGTAGAGTAAACTATGAAATTTCCCATAAGGAGTCTTAGACCCTCTCGTATGTTATATACTTCATTTTAACCATAGAATCATATCAGAAATTACTTTACAATTTTCTAATATGTTTATTTGACTTGACCCCACCCCTCTTAAAATTGCACAAGTTGATTGTACCCTTGACATACAACAGCATATTCAGCAGGTTTGTCTTTATATGAAGACACTGCACAAGATATTCAGATGCATGTGTACATCTCACATTCAGATAACATGACATTTTGACTTGTTGTTATCAGTTATTGTTGTGATCAAGTAATGCAATTTTAAGAGAGGTGAGATCAAATCCGAGAAACGTGCAGTCAAGTAAATATCTGGAATCAAACATATCACTGTGCATTTGTAGTGATTAATTTCTATTTCTAGATCATATTTGGACACGATGCGAGAGTTTTTCACCTCTAAATAAAATCTTGTTATTATATCAAATAAGTGTTGTGTCATACTTCTTTCAAATGGACACGATTAAACAATACGATAAACATTACATAAGCATTACCGATGCACTTGCTGTCCACTGATATGGTTTATAACCTCTCACAACATAACAAACACTAAAAAAACATGAATGAAAAAATATCTCAAAGACATCCATTAAAGATGTGACATTGACATTTTTTCATAACAGCACTCTATTTGAGCTCGTATGGTCAAAACTGCTGCTATGCTTTAACATAGCTGTACGTTGATTGTGAAAAACAGAAAGGAAGGAAGAATATTTTGTTACGTAGCGGATGGTTAAATGACGGAGGCGGTGGACGGAGCAAATGAAGCGGGTGCAAATGCGAAATAGAATTGAGTTAGATCCAGATTAATAGTTTACTCATAGCCACTTAATTACATTGCAAGTGTAGCTCCTTGTTCGTATCCCAATACTCATCAAGTTCTCGTGAGATTAAACCACGAATAAGTATGTTATAATACAAACAAAAATTATAAATAAATTATCTCCTAAAATTTAAATTTTTAAGTATTAAATCTTTTTACACTTTAATTTGTATGTGTTAACTGATAACTAGAGCTACAGTAATAAGACTATAATCCAAGCATAACCTATAAGTTGAACACGAATCATCACCGAGACTACAAGTGTTACGACTTGCTAATATAAAAATAAATTTAATTAATTAATTAACTATTAAATATTAAATAAAACTTACTGCACTCATCCAATCTTCAGATGAAGAGGTGAATATTGCGTTTATGCAACTCCCCTCTGCTCCGATGAAAAAGAAGGAAACTCATACTTGACTGTATTCACCTCATGTACACTTAGAAAGCAGGCGGGCTTTCTGAGTGTACATTAATTTATGTTTTAACTCGTCCGGTGGGAAGGGTTAGGGAATAACTTAATATGCTAGAGATGATGTTTTTTGCTAAATAAAGCTCTAGATTTATATCTTCAGTAGCGTGTCAGTCTTTGCATCACTTACAGGTTATTTCAAGATATGTTGTTAACATATCTCAGTTATAAAAGAATTTAATTTTAGTAATTTGTCTATATAATTTTTCCACTTTTTTCGATAAGAGAAAATAAAATTCGACGACAAGGCCGTGCGAGAAGACATTATCTGCTGTGAAAAAAATTAAATGGTAATCATCAAAATAAACAAAATATTTATAATGGAAAAAAAACATGAGTTTTACTCTCACAAGTTACTATTTTCTGTTGGCATACTATAGTCCGCGCCTCTTTCCTCTCTTTACTGGACGAAGGTACGTAGGCCCAGGCCTAACGGACCCAACTTAATGCGCTTCTAATTTAGTTTGAGTGGTTCTAATTTAATCAGGGTCGGTAATAAGCTCTACATGCTCATCGTGTTAATCAACTAGAGTTAAAAAGCGAAGATCGCATATTCGATATTATTCTTCTAGTCTTAAAGATATTTGTGATAAAGCACACTCTTATAGTCTTTTCTCTACACCATAAGCTGAACTGGTGCCGCAGAGACTTTTAGATTCTCAGCTTCATGCCTGGAGAAGCTAAGCTTCTTACAAGCTTTTCAAGCAAAATGGCCCATGCGCATGTGCTCAAACTTTTGTAAACTTGTTCTCCATGAATGATATGTAATATTAAAAAAAATTATATTTGATTGTAAGACTATTTCATCACAAATAATAATCAGAACCAGATTGAACATTTTAGAAGCAAATCGTTTTCGAGTCAAACCATCAAACTATTTTAGAACCTGTCCCTTCTTACGACTAATACAACCAAACTATTAAATTAATTTTTTTACATGCACATTTAAGCAATTCAAGAAATATATAAATCAATATCAAATTATCTGTATTTATCTCTTATATTCAGTTTGATTTTGTTTGAGACCACATCGAACCATTGAAAAATAAACCAAAACTGAACTAAAATCCAACTATTTCATTCAGCTCTATAGTTTCAAAACTGCTTTTCTTGCCGCTTCCGTGATTTTCCAGCGATGTCTTCAAGTGGCCGAGCTGTCGGCAGTTTTGGCAGTATATTGCATTTTCAGAAGTTTTCTTCTCAATGTTTTTATAATTTAGGAAAAGTTCAAAACTACACATATGAAACTCACAGTGACCTGGCTAAAACTTTTCTTGATATTACGGGAAATTATACGTAATCGTTAGAACTCTATTCGAGAAACTGAAACTATTCACAGTCTAGACATTTTTATTACCAACCCTATCTCGCACGAGTTTTGTAGTATTTTAGCTGTTTGTGCGAATGATTTATAAGAACTCAACTGTTTTTCAACCCTTAAAACCCAAAAACTAGAAGCGAACTAAAAATACTATTAATGCGTGTCAAGCTAAAACAAAAAACTATAACATCCAGAAGAAAAAAATTAATAGTTTTTTAAAAGAAAGCTTTGTCTAGAGCAGTGTATCGCTTAGGTTGGTATTTCTAAATTATTTTATAAAAATACAATAAATTTTTTAACTATTAAACTTACTCATGGCCGATTTCACAAAAACGTTAATTACAGACGCACTCGGGCGTTTCCCACTAATGCTTCCAGACGTCTAGTAGAAAACGTCCGGTAACACTCACCCGCGGTAACGAATATTTCAGAAAGATTCTAGCTTTGACACTCCCTATTAGACTGTAACCGAACCAGGGAAAACCCCTACTGGGGAGGGAAAATGCTCTTGTTACAACTAACCATGAAGTTCCACGACGAATGACGTGAGTCCTCTTTGAGTGTTGGTCGCAGTTATCCCTCCGGGTCCGGGCCGTCGACGGATCCCGGAAGCGGTGATTTGGCACTCACGTGACATGGCATAGTACCAAAACACGTGACCTAGAAACGGTGACGTTCAGGATAACGGCACCGACCTGCCGCAAAGCACTCAGTTACGTTCGCGCTGCAGAACTTGCAGATAAGCGTAGTAAAGAGGAAAAGGGTCGTTGATATGCCTCGGTCGCTGAGATTCCGACTCTTAGGTCACGGCCTCCCCGACATCGCTGATTCTGCGTCGTAACAACGGAAGGTCCAGTCCATCACCCGACGCGTATGGACCGGTCCGTGGACAGGCGACTGACCGAAAATATGCCTGTCAGCGCTCTTGCATTGGATGATATAAATATCATTTCAGCCATTTTTTTCTCTCGGTAGTGCACACTCCAGACTCCAGATCTAAGAGGTTTGGCTGCCTCTGTGGACCCTCTCCATCTCCCTTCTTTGCGTGGACGAGAGAGGGATAAATTTGATCATCAAATAGGCCAAAGAAACGACAACTTCTTCACTTTCCTCTTCAATGCTGCTGATATGGTGGATCACGCTTGAAATGTTTCTACTTCCCTTTCTTCGAAATCTTGATTATGCACTAGGATTCGTATTTGGCAAACTGGCTATCAGTCTTTGTTGTTGGTTATCCCGTCATAAGGATGTGCAACGTAGTTGTTGATAAGGACGTTCTTCCTCATTGACATGCGAAACGCTCTTCCATGGTGTTTCTATTTTCGACGTGAAGCCCAAAAGATGTGATCATCCGTGATCGTGATGCTGCGGTTGTTGTTGTAGGTCATATGGCGGTGCAGCCCAAAGGCCAAGATGCCCGGGAGTCGGGGACATAACGAAGAAAGTGAATCAAGGAACATCCGTGACGTGAGTACCGTAAACACAGTCTGTTTTCATCGAGAAGATTCAGCGAGTTTGCACGGAGTACAAGTAGCATTCAGCATGATGGGCTTCATTAGATGAGACGTGGAACATCTAGCTGGATCGGGGTCAGTCATCGGTTCAGGGTTGCTCTTGGCACTCTTGTCTCAGCAAACAGATAGCACCTAATTTTACTACCTGCTAACCGTTTCGATCGTTGCAATGTCATGTATATCTGACTCTTTATCCTTTTCTCACATAAAGATTAGGAGTTCTGTATTCGCATATACGACTAATCATCGTGAATAAACTCTATCTACATAACTTTGCACAATTCACCAGAAGTAACTTGAAGTGCCAAGTCCAACGGAACACACAGTTAACTTAAGCCCTGAGCCACGGGTTCAAGGTTTGATGGTGAAACTTGCAAACGTGTGTGGACATACAAGAAAACATTTACATTTGGGTAAAGGCTTTCATGAGACTGCGGGCATGTTTGGGAAATTACCAACGAAGAAGTTTCATCGCAACTTTTAGTTACTCATCCAGGACTCTATTTACACCCCTCCAGATCTCCATGCACTTTCTGTATGAAATTTCTGAAGTCAAATGACGCGAAGTCATCCCTTCCACAGCTCAGAGATATGTCCACAGTGAAAAGGTTCTGACACTAGAGGAAAACCTGGCAGCAGCTCTGTACTGCCGCGGCGCCGCCTTCGATTTTCGTCGATAGAACCTGCTTGCTTGCTTAGATTGGCATGAGTTTTACCACTACCACCACCACGGCAAGTCAGCTTCTATGTTCTAGCTCACATCATCAATCGGCTATCTTACCCTACAACATGTCTCTCTAACATTCTGATCGTCCCTTTCCATTGACGTAAATTATCACGTCAACGGAAGCCTCATTTCTGGAAACAATCATCAAGTATTTTCTTTCTTTCAAACCCAAACATCATCAAACCTAATGTAGATATCATTTTTTCATGATGACAACAGAGTTTGAATGGACACTCATCCTTTCAACTAGCTAGAACGCACTTATGACGATAAATTCTCTACGGGAATGACATCTTAATGACGATCTCAGAACCACCTTGTACTCGATAAAGCAGAAAATCTTCCAGGATCTCTCACATGCAACTTACTGTATCTTTAGATTGTAACTTCCCTACATAGTAGAGGAGGCAAATTTTACAGGGGTCTAATTATTAACTAACCAATGGTTAGCCACCGGGAAGAGTTAGGCAATCAATTAATCTCGAGTTAAATACTTTTTTTACTCGCCAGCCACACTATCGCTCATATAGTCAGTCGAGTGCGTTTACAAGCACTTCACTTCTGGGTTCTTCTTGTAACTCTTGTTGGGATGTATCATTTAATACTTTTGATTTAATATTTGATTTATCATATTTGTTTACGTAATAGTTACATTTGTAGATTTTTCTACTTTAGATAATATATATATAAAGTTTCTGAAAATATATTATAAACCGATAAAAAAACATGAGTATTATTTAAAATATCATATTATTCTAG
This sequence comes from Asterella californica, assembly GCA_036924285.1. Lineage (NCBI taxonomy): Eukaryota > Viridiplantae > Streptophyta > Marchantiopsida > Marchantiales > Aytoniaceae > Asterella > Asterella californica. Next base: position 6,703,943 of record JAYKYS010000013.1, read on the forward strand.
AATTTACCGCTAAACTGAACGGGCATATTGAGATCCCTTTCAATCCAGTGACCGCAGTGAAGAAACTAACCCCTGGTTAGTTTCTTTCCCTCTAAAGAGAACTCCCGGTTGTATGCATATTATATTTCTTGAAGAGACGGAGGAATTTGATCAGAATGTTCGAACTAGTTGTTTACTTAGCAAAGGAAGATGAAAGTGACATCCACTTTCATGCCTCATTTCAAGTTTGAATCGTGTAAACAGCCAGCTCTTCCACGACAAAGCAGACGGCAGACGGAGATCCAAAGGAAACGACGATCTATCGACGTAGGCTGCATTTCCAGACTGGTATGTAGACCCCGTGAATCAGATGCACTTTCTTAGGAATACGTTGGGAGTTGCCAAATGAGCGGCCGCGATATGGTGAAATTCAAATGTTTGTTTCTGTGGGCCACGGTCTTGATATCCTAGGCAAGAACATCACTACTACTGTAGAGAACGATGCAGTGTCAACTTTTGAGGCTCCGAGACGTTCCTACTGTCCCCCCGCCTCCCGCCCTCCCTAAACATCCATGCATTCGTTCGTTAATCTGGTGGGCCATGTTTATTCCACTGGAAATCTCACTCAAAGATTGTGGCTTAAACCCTTGGAAGTAAGACTGCAAGTGCTCCTGGTGACCCAGAATAAGTTATATTCCCGGTGTGATTTCAGAGAATTGAGAAATTTAACCGTTATGTAGTAAATATTTCTGGTGATTACTTCTTGATCTTGAACGTAGAATTTGTAAAATAAAGGATCAAATTAAAGGTACGACAAGTTGTGATTGATCTCCAAACAAACTAGTTAGTATTTACAGACGAATGTTAAAACGAAAATTTAGACGTTTTTTGGAATATACGAGAATACTTTTTTTAGAGATTTAATAGGGAGTCTCGAAACTCAAATATTCTTGCTCTGCGAACGAGTGTTACGATTTTGACCTAGAGGCCATGGATGTTTTCCAGAAGTTCCAGTAAGAAAACACCACGAGTAATTTTTATTGATTTTCTATTGATTCTGCAATGATTTTCGGCATAAAAGAGTTTAAAATTTAAAAAATCTATATTATTTTTTAGAAATATAAAATAATTCTATCAATTTATAAATACTACTACTATCGTAAACAATCCACGGCTCTATACAGAGCTGTCTTCCGATAAACTACGAATTTTTCCTTCGGGATGTTAGAGAATCTTATTCTTTAGCTTTGACACGCACCAATACTAATCTCATCTGCACTGTGGAGCAGGTAAAGATTTCTTAAAGGTGAAGAAAGTCTTAAAGGTTTTTACACACTCAACAACCCAATAAATAAGTTATGTATTGTGGGCCAGGAGTGCTTTTTCTTTTTGTACTCTCTCCCAAAAGATTTGAGAGGGGAAATGTACAGGAGATTGCAGCATCTCACTCAGTGATTGAATGTTATTATGCTACGTGGAAACAGAAGGGAAAGAGGTGGTCTCGTCCAGTTAATCATTTCCAGATGGTCTTTGGGGTTACTATTTTTCCTACTACGATGTATGAGCAGCGTAGTGTCAGGGCATTTCACTCTCTAGATAATAATTTTATATTTTTTTAAAAAATAGATAATTATAAGTAAAAGAGTGAAATAAATTAGTGAATTCAGTGAAATGAATTCTCATCATGAAATTCTCTTGTAATGGAGGTTCACTACTAAATTCATACGTTAAACAAAAAAAAAACAATAAGTGAAACCTCAAGGTGATTTCATAATTAATATTCTCTGAAAGACAGAGCAAATTGCCTTGCAAATTACACTACGGTATATCAACTTGGTGACACGATGAGACTCTTTTGTCGAGCAGAAGCAGCTACGAGACAAACCACGTTGAATCAAGCATGCAGCATCGACTAACTGACCATAGTTCATCTTGCAGTCGTCGTTACACGATAAGACTACGCAGTTTCTTTCTCTCAAAGTGTCACTTGAATCCTTTCTCATAGCTATTTTTCATAACTCAACCCCAACATGTTCCTACAGTATGCTTTTCGAATTCAAACGCCTGATATTTCAAATCACATATTTATGTAGGAGGATGATTTCACATATAAATAAGTAAAAGTATATCGTTGTCCAAATCTTAGAGTGGAAATGCAATTCACAAATTCAAAGACAAAACTGCAAATTCAAAGCCTATCCTTAATAACTTCACATATAATTAATCCAATAATTTCCATTCTTCTTCTCTTCGACGAGTTAAGGGACTTCGGTATGATGTATAGATATAGATAAATGATGAATAGTAAATGTTATTACCTTTCCTTTGAGTTCTTCGTGGACCAGACTTTTCATATGAGTCCTCACAATGAGATTTTGACCATAAGCTTATTAACAGTTTGCAGCGCGTGCACCTCCAACTGTACCTCAAAGATTTAACTCAAGACTTTTCTCTTAGAGGACTGTAAGTTAAATCACTTCGGACACCGATCTTCGATTTAAAAGTAGATTATCTTCCACCACCACAGGTAAGTTTAGTGGCTACTCTCTGAGTAACTTATGGGAAGATAGTACTCTAAACTCGATCCAACTCTAACACCTAAACCGGGTTTGCGAGATTTTCTAGAGATCAGAGATCCTAAAATCCGCGATTTGTGATCGCATGAATTGAGTGTGCAAGCATATACACGAGCGGCCTACAGCCACACACACAAAAACAAAAATAAAACAAAAATAAAACTAAAAATTTGTACTCTTAACCTCCCTGCTCTAATCCGGATTCATTAGATTGAACAGATAAAGAAATTAATCTTGTCAACGTGAAATGTGTCATCATATGATTCGACAATATCATCGTAATTTACCCAAGGGAAGATATTTTATCTTCATCTCTATATATATATATATATAGGACTGCTTTGCATGTTGCCTTTGTCTTGTCGGTAGCGAATGTGTCTTGATTTGTGTCATGTAGAAACGTTTGGACTATAGAACCAAATAATATACATTGCATGTAACCAGAAAAAGACAAACGAGAATAGCGGGAGGAAAATCGAAGGGCAAAACTGGCCCGGATAAGAATCGCGGGATGTTAGCAAACGGGGTCTGACTGAGTTCTTTGATCAATGTTTCATTAATTATTAAATTAACTATGAATTACTGCTATGCATTATTAGCATAGATATATGTATATTCTAGAAACGGACAGAAAAAGAAAAAGGGGAACTTTTCGTCAAGTGACAGACGGGGTGGACGGAGCAACTGTGAAAATCAACAAGGAATTTGGTTGGATCTAGATAAATTGCTAGCGTATAGCATCCCAATTATAATGCAAAGTAGTTTATTATTATTATTAATTTTAGAAAATTATATATATATATTTTACATGACTATTAGTAGTGACACATTCCAAAAATTATATGACACGTTCCAAAAATGATAAGACAAGAAGTTTCGTTTGTAATAGAATTACAAGTCTATGCGTTAGTGATTTATCGGAATCTTTTCCTTCTTTTTTCTTTTTCAATTTTGACAACGATTTTTTGTCTGTTCTCGCTACTTTTTTTCTTTCTTCTTTTTTCATCACAACTCCATTTGTCCCTTCCACTCTACGACAAAAAAATCCTTTTTTCTTCCCGGTTTTCAGAATCTACTTATAACTATGCTAACGCATAGCAACAACTTACCACGATCCAATAAACACAATACCATCTGCTTATCCACTCAATAGAAATCTTATCACGTAATAATTTATCACCTAACCTTTCTCATACAAGGGTTAGGTGATAAACTAAACCACAGAGATCACTTTTTTTAGAGTGGACAGTTGACTCTGCGGGTGATATAAGACAGAAGAGATACAGGAATTCCTGTACTGTGTGTGATTTCCATATATTGCAAATTGCGAATAGCAAACAGAAGTGGCATGAAAAGTGTTGTTCGATAAAATACTAATATCGATTCTTTTCGCTTATTGTGCTTGTCTACTTTTCAATCTAATGCATTGGCACCATTTCCTCTGTGTGTGGTTGTTTTAATGCTGTTACATTGCCTTGTCATATTAGTTGATTTCCACGTCTGTTGCCACGATGGATAGAGACCGGACAATGGCTGCCACGTCGGAAATGGACCTAGCCAAGCACTCGGGTGTCTGGCCAAGTAAGAAGCAAAACTCAAGAGACCAGCCAGGAGGATGTACAGTTCGAACTTCAGTCTCGCCTCACAATACGTTCCCCTTTATGTTCAGCTCTGGGACTACAAGTAACTACAACATTTTCTCTCTCTCGAGGGTTAAAACCGAGCATTCATAATAACCAGAGCGGAAAGTCAACCGACACTGGTAGAATAATTTCAAAACAAATATTCAAATTCTAGCACTGTTCAATGCCTAGGACTATCTGAATTATTTGTACTATTTGCAAGGGAATGTCTTGGCCCACGTCTACTGTGGTACGTACTACGTAGACTGTATCCCCTCCCGCGCCCTACCTCATTACGGTAGGGCGCCTCTACCGAATTCAAAAGCACGCTCGTGCCTCCTTTTTCACCCTATAGGCTTCGGGATAGACATGGATGGCGTTACACGCTTTCCACACAGTAGCAGCTGCTGCTGGTTCTTGATATGGGTTATATCCATTTATTTATTTATTATCCTCTGGGGAGGAAAATAATAATATTCCAGTCGCATTACTGTAGTATACATGTATATAACTTCCTCATGTTATATGTTACATATATGTTACATATATGTTATATATATATATACATGCTTCCTTAGCTTCAGACAAGAGACAAGGAAAATGACAAGCAAGAAAATAGGGATAGAACTCTGGTTGGGACTCTAAACTCTGGTTCGGTCATGGATGAAGTAGCTTCTGCATTCAGGCAATACATAGAAAGTCTACTGAATAGATTAATCTTTATCTTTTATTTTTGTTATCAATAAATAAATATTATTTATTTTAAATTTTCAATTACTAAAGTAAAAAATTGAAAGTTTTTAGTAAATATTAAATGTTAACCGAGTGAAGGTACCACATAAGCCTCTGGCGAGAGTTGTTTATGTTGATAAACCATGGCCTTTCCAGAAGCTCTTTTTTTAGTATTGCATAATTATTAGTACTTTAGTAGTTAATGTAGATTCTCGTCTTGTCGAGCCTAAACAGCGGCATAATTTTCTAAACCGAGTCTACACAGTTACCTATCAGTTTTATGAGTCTAAATAGTGGCATATTAATTTCTGGACCTAAACTAAACTGTCGTTTATCAGTTTCCCGAGACTAGACAATGACATATGGGGAAAATATCGATGGTTTATAAAAAATAATCCAAAAAAATTACAAAAGGAAAGATACCAAAGTGATTTATGTATTACATAAACCCATGAAGGGAGTGGTTAATGTTGATAAACCCTTCATTGAACCATGCATATCTCTATTTAAATATTAACGTATCTACTATCAAGGTAAGTTCCTATATTAACAAAGTCTAAAATTAACATATTACTTTTCTGGTTCTAAACCGAGTCTAAACAGTGGCATATCAATTCCGAATCTAAACTGAATATATAGGTTATGTAATATAAGCCACTGGAAAATACAAAGGGGCCAGAAAAAAAGGCAGAAATGGTTTCTATGCCCCTAACTTGCTTCATTGTGTTAACCATGGTTCCTCTCAAGCTTCACCTGTCCTCAGTTTTGTTCTTTATTTGTTGGTTTGGGGTTTTGCTGCCTTCACTGGAGACCGGACTGGCCCTTTCCCCCTCATTTTCACCTTTCTTTCCATCATGTTTTTCTTTCCGTGTATTTGCTATACATCTGCAAATCTAACCATCGATTTTACAAAATATAACAAACATTAGAAATATATTGTCTTCTTCTGCTTGGACTTCACTTGCATGTTCAGTATTTATAATATCAATGTTCATAATTGTGTTCACATTCTCTTGTTTGCAAAATCCACAACGTTCTTGTGGTTGCATTTCAATAACTTACCTGGGATTCCATAATAGAGAAAGACAAAATCAATGGAATTTTCTGTCGTATATTTTCCTCTGTATTAGTCTTTCTTTCGTTCCTTTTCTCCCGTATATCTCTGCCGTTCAACCGACCGGACAACCGCAACAACACAACGTGGTTCACTGGCCAGAGTGCACAGTAACTCACTGATGACCACGGCAACAAACGATTTCCACCGCTACTCATTCAGGCGCTAACGCCATGACACCCTCCATTTTTTATTTCCCGTAAAACACTGGGAAAAATATCGTCGGGTTGCGTAAAGACACGGGAAGAATAAGTAAGATACGAACAAAAGACAAATTTTTACTTCGCTGTATTAAGGTGGAAGATTTCTCTTCATCTGGAAGGCTCATGCTCGCAAATCATTGACGGAGACGCGATGATAAAAATACGAGTAACTTTGTTCACGTATTATAACTCACGTTTGTGGAGATTTTGAGGGAGTTATAAAGTTACTCATATGCAACTATAGGTATATCCGAAGTCAGAATAGAAAGAAAGCGGTACAGTTCTTAATTGTATCATCAAATCACGACGCAATCGAGATTGTCTAAGAGAAAAATTGGTTCCAAGGATGAGTGAAGAGTATCACTATAGAGAGAGATTGTAGTGGTGCGCAGGACAATGTACTCTCGCTTGAAAGAGAAAGTGTCTTTTGTACAAAATTTATAAGATTTTTAGAGTGTGAGATTGCTGTTTACAAGAAGGTCGAAGCCCTGAAAAGAAAAAAACAAAAATATTTACGTAAGATTGAGCTAGTGTTGAGAGAGTTGGGTGAACTAGAAGGGGATTAATTGATTTTTGATATTTATGAGGAAGAAGGGTTGGAGTATCCTTTGCGAGCGATCACATCTATTGGATGAGAGGATATGAATAAAGTTGTGCAAATTCATTCAAGGGAGGTCTATTAAGTGATCGAATCTTTCCGTGCATCTGAGGTTCCGAGTTTGAAGTACAAGACAATGGATAAGTAGGAAAGTCATTGCTGGTCCTTTGTCGGATAACACTAATCAAAAAATGAATCAATCTTCAAGAGAGAAGAGTTTGAGAGATCATGCAATGATAAGACATATTCACGGAAGAGATCCTTGAAGAACTGAAGATTGGATCTGATGGATCTCTTCTATCAGAAAAGTGGAAGTGCTTCAAGGAGATGCTTTCAAGGCATGTGAGAGCATTTGTCTTTGAGCCACATGAGATTAGGTTGTTTAGACCCATAGTTATTACTCCGATGATTATCTTCATAGTATCACATGTGCCGTAGAATCTTAGATCAATTCCGTACAGCGGGCTCACTTGCCTAAACTGATGAAGTTGTTGAAGGAGAAGATGAGGATGAAGACCTTGAAGCTGTTGTTTGCACCGTATTTGAATAGATAGTTTTCGATGCCAAAGAAGAATAGATTGCTGCAATTCATCCAAGACATGCAACCAGTGAATGCAATAACAATCAGAAATGTTGGGGTGAGACTGATGTGGATGAGTTTGCTGAGAGTTTTGCAGGAAGAGCGATTTACTCAATGAGAGATCTTTACTCAAGATATGATCAGTTTCAACTAGCACAAGAGAGCAGAAGCTTCATGACAATGAGGACACATTTGGAGTTTGTTAGGATGTGTACTTTATCATAGAGAGCTACCAACTCGGTAGCACACATGATGAATGAGGAATAGAGTTCTAAGAGACTTCATCCCTGATGTCGTTCTTGGATGACATTCTCATCAAAGAATGTGTGGAGGATGAGAAGGATGAGACATTAGAGGTGTCTGTGATATGTCATCGATCATATCGCAGATTGTGAGAAGATCATATCTCGACTTGAAAAAATCATCTCACGCCGTCAAGTGCAAAATCTTCATTTGGGATTAGAGAAGTTTTGATTGTTGGTCATTTGTGTGGGTCGTTTGATCGGAAGCCAGACCCAAACAAAGTGGATGTGATTGGGAGGATGAAGGAGGTTTGCAACTCCTTGACATAAATAAGAAGATTTTTGGGTGCTTGTGTATTCACATTTGAATTCTTTATTATGCGCATGTGACAGATCCATTATATGGATTGTTACGCAAGGATCATAAGTCCAAATGGAAGGAAGAGCATACGGATGCAATATAGAAGCTGAAGTCCTTACTATCATCTCCTCCAGTTTTAGAAATGATTGATTACAAGGATGTTAGACCGATGGTTCTTACTATAGATACAGGTCCGATTGCAATCATATGGCAGTAGGACAAGATGATGAGGATGGAGACATATTATGGTTAGGTTCGAAGCGAAGGTGTTAAGTGCTCGTCAACGTGCAGACTCGCACGTGAAGAGAGAACTATGAGGTATTGTTTCGGCCATGAAAACTGAAAAAGAGTATTTGATAAGAGCATCAGTGGTGATTGAAACTGATTTTTTGTCGTTATTAAGGATGATAATGAATTGTACGACTCTTGATATTGCGGTGTTACGATGGATCGCATATGTCAAGTCGTTGGATCCGGAGTTTAGACATATTGTAGGAAAAGATGACAGATATGTTATCTCGAGCTCGATATGATAGGGAGGATGAAATGGTTGGAGATACTGACGACGTGGATGCAAAGTTCTATTCGATTGCACACACAGGAAGAGAAGATGAGTTATTTGTTGAAGGGTTGTATGATGATAAATTACTTGACATTGGGAGGTACTTTAGTACGATGGATAAGCAAACAGGTTGGACGGATGAGAGATTTCAGAGAGTTCGAAAGAAGACTTACAACTACATGTTGCAGGATGGATTTCTTTGGAAGCGGCCAAAGTAGAAAGGTAGGATACTGCTATGAGTGATTTGCGACAAAGAAGTTGCTTAGAGCATTTCATGGGAGTCTTTTGGGCTGGACATCGAGAGATTTGGGTCACTTTTATGAAAATAAAAGAGCGATATTGATGAAAAAACATGTACAAGGATGTCTTATTTTTTGTGGAGTCTTGTTTGACATGTCAGATGTATTCGAGCATCCGACATCGAGACGGATTACTCCCGACTTACTCATTGACAATCCACTTTAAGTGGGTCGTAGACTTGATGACTATGTCAGTTGGATTGTGACAGATGAGATACCTGGTACTTGCTCAGGAAGATCTTTCAAATCAAGTTGAGGATAAGGCACTTTGGACAAAGACAACTGAAGAGGTATGTCAATTTCTCTTGGAAGAGCTTGTTTGTCGATATGGATGTGTGGGAAAGATCAGAGCAGATCGAGGAGAGTTAGATGCACATGAGGCTCATGAATTCTTTGCAAGGTGTGGGACGAGGTTGTCATTGTTACAACTCCGAATGGAATGCCAAGAGCGAACGCGATCATCCGTCTATTGTGAAGACTTTGGTGAAAGCTTGTAATGGAGGGGTGCGGGAGTGGTCTCAACTCTTACTATTTGCGTTATGGACAGATCAATGACGCATAGCTCGATAACAGGTTACATGTCAATGGAGCTCATGACAAGTTAGAAACCTATCATGCCGATTGAAGAATACATTCTCACATGGAGTGTGTTACCTTGGAAGGACAATCTGACAAAGAAAGAACTTCTTGCTATTCGAATTAGACAGTTAGAGAGAAGACATGAGGATATCCAAGTTGTTTTGGATAGACTACGAGAAGCACGGTTGAAGAAGTCAGATCTGATGAGTGACATAGTGTAAGACCTAGGAAAATCTAGGAGGGTGATTGGGTGTTAGTCTACGACAACAGTCTAGACAACCATCATAGTGCACTACAAAAATTTTCCAAGCGGTGGTTTGTCTGTATGTGATGAAGACAGTTCACAATGCAACTTACGTCATGCAAGAGTTGGACGGAATTGAGCTTGAAAGTACCAATGGCAGATAAACATGTGAAGATTTTCGAAAAGAGAGATGAGGAGGTCGATCTAACAGATATCTTAACAGAGTTTCAGTTTGAGGATGAGGATTATACAGTAGAGCTTGAAGACGAAGTCGATGAGCATGGATCTAGAGAAAATCATAGAGTTGCAACTTCAAGATGACAGTCAGGTTGCGAACTTGAGGACGACGTCGATTACGATGAGAAGTAGGATGACAAGACGGTATGCGTGTCAATCCACTCCTTGGTTGGTATCTCTGGTGCATATCACAAGATGCATACGTTTAGAGGGGGTGGATGTCGTGTCATGGATCTACTCTTATCTGAAAATCTATTTTTGATACTTATCATTATCGCTCTAAAGATACTCATAGACTAAAAACGAGCTTTTTTACACATCTTTTGATCTTCACTTTCATTACATCAACAGGTAGAGCTCGTTGTCAGCTTTTCGTGAGCTCTTCATCTATTTCATTTGGATGCTTAGTGGTGAAGTTACGAGGTATGAAAGATGAGAAAATCAAGCAGGACTCTAGCTTACTATTGCTGACTGGGTACTAGGTATTGTTGACTTACTATTGCTGACTGTGGTTCTTGGCGTTATACTAAGGATGCAAAGGGTCTGCTTGTTCATTATCTGTGAAAACCTTCACGTACGCGACTGACTTAAGGGGGCAGCTTAAGAGGTTAGCTTGTTTCTGTGATCTGTCGGATGACGGTTTGGAGAATTGAGAGGTCCGATGCATGCATGTCAGGTGTCATTGGGTTCAAATCTGTGCAGGCTACGCATTGGTTAAGACAGTTCGTGAAGAGACGGACCGAAGAGTGTGTTCTGGGAGAAATTGAGACGTAAGGAAAGAGTTTGGAGTGCTTTAGTGACCTCCGAAGGAAAGTTGGACCGTTCCAGAGTCCAAACTTGCTATCCTTGGATCCATCGGGATATGAACGTCGAGTTCTTCAGGAAATTGAAGACGATACAAAGTTTCATCATACGATTTGGGAGTTCTGGGTGAAATTGGCTCGCAAGGAAGCGCTTACGTCAATTTTTTGTTGTCTACGACTTGAGGTTGGGTTGTTCTTCGCGATCAGTGAGTCAAGTTCTTCCTTCTTGGTGTCTATGTGATCAGAGAGTCTTCATCTACGCATTAAGAGAAAACCGTATGTGGATTGGATTGTTGGTTTGGAGATGGTGAGCGAGTTTGAGCCATAGGGAGTTGATTTACGTCAGTTTTTTGCTTCCTGTGATCAAATTTCTTACGTGGTTTGGAAAGAAGAACACCAAACAACTTGTTTGGAGTCTCCTTAAGTTCAAAGTTGTTAGATCTATCTATCAGAGAAGACAAATCTCAGATCAAGCGATTCGTTTGGGTGATGCGTGTGATTCTAAGCCGTAGGAAGGAGTTTTGGAGGTTCGGTCACTTGCGACCAGAATCGACGATATCTCGATTGTCGGGAGTGGGATTTGAGAGTTCTTGTGGCCATAAAGTCAGGAAGGAAGGTCTTATCGACATCTGAAGACGGTTTGGAGAAAGAAGAAAGTTTCTAGATAGGCTTTTTTTGTTCCTTCGTTTAGGGTCAATGTTCCTTATGTTTAGGGTCAATGTACCTCAATGTACAAGCCCTTAGCTTAACGTTGTTTGGACTTGGGTTTGAATCGTGTGATATTGATGTAGTTCTTTTTGTTAGCAAAGGGATGTTCTCTTACTTTGAGCTACGATTCTGTAGTTTTGGGTCTGGGTTGAGATTCAGCGACTCATTTTAGGAGGTTTGATGCAGATTACAGATCGCTCTGGTCTGTTTTCAGTTTTTTTTTATTCTTAGGGAGAAAGAATCGGCAGTGTAAATAAAGTGGGAGTTGGTATATATATACTCGTGCTTGTCTCTCTCTTTCTTGCCTCTGTGCAGTACATGATGTCTCCACAGCCAGGAACCTCGTATTTTCCTTGACAACCTTCACACAAAATCCAATATGACACGCTGTGGAAGGTCTTGCTCGAAGACGTGACTTACGCGCTTAAGGTTATTGCGAGCAGGACTCCCATTTTGATCAAAGTCACATGAAAGATAATAATTGTTATGATTGAGGTGTGGATGAGGTTTTTCTTTTATAAAAATGAACTCATTTTGTAGTAAACTTTTGGCAGTCATATTATTATTTACAAGAATGTCATAAACACTCTTGGAAATCCCTTCTTTCTTTTATTCATCAATTTTTTAAGTAGTAAAAACAGTTGTATTTATATTCTTGCAATTTATATTAATGAATAATTCACTGCCTTTTAATTTGGTCTACAATGTTCTTCCAGCTTGATGTTTATATATATATGAATTAATTTACAGTTTATACGAATTCTCTAAGTTCTTTATTCAATAACAGTAAACTAGCAAACAGGATGAAGTAACTTTAAGGATAATATAGAGTTGTTATGATAATAGTGAAAATGAAAATAGTAACAACATAATTTTACTAGATCAAATTATGAGGAGTATACTTCTACTAGATAAGACTTAGAAGAGATCACATGATATATATTTGGCGTGTTAATTCTTCACCTCTAAAGTGGGGAGATTTAAGTGTTGCAGCACACATGGGTCTTTAAGAGAATTCAAGTCAGGTGGAGCAACTATTAGAATACGGTAGATAAGTAAGCTCAAGGATATGGAAACTAGCCAACAACTAATACATATACGTTATAAATATTGTGAAAATACTAAACAGTATAATATCACAGTGATGTTAGCCATATATATGTAATAAGGTATACTATAATTTCAATAACACAATATTTCAGTATTACACTATAAAATTTTATGCTGAACAGAAATTGTATAGTAAATATATGTTTATAAAATTCTTTGTAATTACTGTTAATAATCACATATAGTATAGATAAAAGTAGTATATTCAAATTGACATTTATACATTCAGAAAAGGATAATCTGATTTCAAGTTCAAAGGGTACAAATAGAGTATAAGGAGCATAATTTAAGAAACATGATAGATAGATTATACCATGAGCATAAATCATTGTGCTAAGTAGTGACAAACATTTCGACAATTATCCTCAGTTCTCTAAACCCTTGGTGTAATCAACGCATTAAAAATGATTCAACTGTCTGATGATATATAACTTTTGTCAATCCTTCCCTTCATTTTTAATATGGAGAAAATTTAATTTATATTCCTGGAGCAAAGCTCTTGTGTGAAGTTCAAAAATATACAGATACTCCTATAATATCTTATGATAATATAATATCCCACAATATCTGTTAAATCAGCTCCTCTTTTGCCACATAAGACTTAGTACTTTCTTTAATCAGAAGCAGCTCAATCGATACTGCAACAGTTGCATAAAGTTTTAAATAATGAGTGAGATTATTAACCCAAGGATTACCTGACAGTATATTTCCACACGCAAACAAGTCGTCCTTGCAGGTGCAAGTGAACAAGTCACTGCATTATATTTTGCACCATTACTTTTGGTATTGATATTTTACTTCTTTCACATCATTATGGTATGATATCTTATGAACAAAACCTTCCTATACCATGATATTTTATGCCAACTCACACAATCCTTTTTCAGCTTGTCTTTCATATTATAAGAACAAAACTCTCATATACCATGATGTTTGATGATATACAACTGACACTGAGACAGTATATGACGCACCAAGATCTATTACTTTACCAGGAATAATTTCACACTGAGAAAAGTCTATCACACCTTTCCTAGATCTATCAAATTTCACTCAAGTAGCACTAGTCGTGGACAATTCTTCCATGGTTACATCACTTTTACTTGTCTACGTACCTTCTCGTTTTTTTTTGGACATAGTTCTCATAGTAGTGGCATATCATTCTCTCTGACAACTACAGGGGTCTAAAAATTCCCTAACTTCGTTCTCATATTCTAAGAGGCTCCATGAGACACCTCTTGGCCCTACTTTCTCCACCATAAACTGCAGTTTGGGGAGGGTTTAAGGGACTAACTTGAACAAGCCAAACATTGGGTACTCGTATGATTGAACCTATTCTCCACAGAGTAGAAGAAATGATCTGTGTCTAACTGTATGCTAAGGTCTGTTTTCCACCACTTGACCACAGGTTTAGGGTTCAGGGTTCAGGAAAGGCCAACTTGCTAGGAAGTTCTGTGTTCCAGGGATTTCTGCTCAACAGGCAGAATTGCAGTAAGGGGATGATAGAGTGACTAGTATATAGCTTGAACTGAATATCATAATTATCACAAGTTTCACAATCATGCAATCACTCGTACCTTCACCCGAAAATACTCAGCGTATCATGTTACAGTTATACGTACTATAGAGCCTGTAGAAATTTACTTGATTCCACTTTTATACTTTTATACTACAGTATGTGAAATATCAATTGTGAATCATGTGTTTACACAGAAAACTCAATTAAAAATATTCTTACAATAAATTATCAACTAAGTTCTTTTCTTATTTATTTTAATGCAATATCTTTACCTATTGATAAACCTGCTACAGCGGCAGTTTTACAAGTCAAGGGTGTGGTTAAGTAATGAAAATTAAAACGGGTGGGGTCAGATCTCAAAAACGTATTGAGGGTGAGATCAAGTAAATTTCTGGCAAGACCCGCTCTCCCCTTTGTTCCTTGTCTACACTGCCAGTCGTAATCCTCCACCTGATATCGTTTCCCGGTACAGACCAGTACACTAGGTGAATATCTTCACACGTGTCCCCTTTGTGTGTTAGATTCACCCACTGCAGGAGCGCCGCCATTGTCGGAAGTAGATATGTCCTTTCCGAAGCTTCATCCCTCATCGAGCTTTCTTGTCTGAGCGAGTGGACCCCACCAGTAAGTTGTCAGAATGATTGCCAAGGTCCCCCAGGGCCCATGATCCATCATCTTCGACTGGGCCTCTGGTGGACCAAAGGTTATCGCGTACAGTACAGTACCAGTCTAGGACTCTAGGTAACCATATCAAACGTGCGTTCCTAGTGGACCTACAGTCAACTCAGTGCAACTGGATGGACTGCAGGTCCTGACTGCCCGAGTGTCAGCAGCGGCAAACCTCTTCAGCTGTGGTTCACACCTAATGTGAAACACGCGGCCAAAGCCTCGTATGAACGCTACCGAACCACTCTCTTCCGCCACGTGTGATATATGCTGAACACATTGCCAACATAGGATAATCCGAGCCGAGGAAGTGCCACCACGCCCTCGCGCAGTTTGGACTCCGGACCAGTGTTTGGGGAGTTCCGGCAATTAGAGTAGAGAGAATTCCGGTGGAGAATTTAAATTCCGAAGGTTTAGAAAAAGAATTAAAAATTTTATTGAATAAAAAGTAAAATACTGTTCTCAATTACTTTAAAATAAACAGTTCCGGCTCATGCTAGTCCGTGTCGGCAAACTCCCGGTTGTCTAAAATATCTTTCCCGAACACTGCTCCGGAGTTACACCACCCTCCAGGTGGCCTGGCATGGGTGCCATTTTGACTCGGTATCGCCGTAAAGAACGCCTTCTTCGGACAGTAAAGAATGCGACTCCTCTGTGCAGTTTCCGGCAACGCGAGGCTATATCGGATTTGTGACTATGCGTTAACATTGCTATACGTCGATTGTGAAAGCCGGAAAGGAAGGGGAATTTGTTGTCGTGAGAGAAAGAGATAGATCCGGATAATCTCACAATTCCATTACGAGAGTAGCTCCTTGTTGAAATGGTTACGGCATTCCACTTCCCCGTGAAGAAAGTGGCACAGAGTGGGACCTAGCGATGGTCCCAGTCCCTTGCTCCATGGAAATTCGGCATGCCAACATCGACGGAAGAAAGTACAGAAACCTAGTGTTGATTTTCAAGGATCATGACATTTTGGGGTCAACTGAGGAGTGGTGAGAAAGCTGGGGCAGTGGGGCACCCAGCTTGCACATGCTCTGATAAAGTCACAGTACATTCTCGAGTTGTTTCCACAACATGACGTTGGGTTTCAACACTACTGTGGTAGTAAGCATGTGGGAGAAGTTCTTTTTAAGTGTCCTTATGTTATGGCATGGCAGGTATCGTGACTTCATAGAGACGATGACTGAGTTACAACTTACAAGTTCTGTTTCCGTCTTTTTGTTCTATGTAGATTTCAAACTTCCAAGTTGGATCGTTTATATGGTAGAAATCATTCTCGCTGGTGAGTTTGCTTTTGTGACTTTCTTGAAAGGCAAGTATAAATGTGTGGGTGAAATGTATTTGGAGCTAGTCTGCGTTTGAGCCTTTGTCCTTAAAGTAATAATCTTCAAGACCAAGCATTTTAGAGCTTCTTTCAGTTGGATTAATCTGCTGGTGTATTTTGTTTCGAGAGTGAAGTGCAATAATCTTGGCTGCTCTTCACTTGGAGGTAGCAAGAGGTAACTTGAACTGTGTGTGAGAAGAAGCACCAGCTGACAGTACTCTATCGTTGGACGGAAAGATATTAAGGTGTGATGTCAGTTTGTTCCATTGAGATTTTCTTCACCACTGAAAAGAATAAACAGTAGTTCCAAAATCAGAAGGTGTTTCGTCTTGGATGCTAAGGAAGCATACTCGTGAGTGAAGCAAACAAACTCTTTCTAGCATGGCCAAACTCCAGAGCAAACAATGTTGCTAGTAGGTTTCGGTGTCAAACTTCGAACATTCAGTTTGTCTTTTTTGCTAATACGATTTGTGATTTGTATTTTTGAAGTCTGACTTACTTTCAGTTACATATCTCACAGAGAGTTACCCAGATCTTTCCTTTTCCTTTCAGTTGTAAAGCAAACTTCATTTCTTCAGATTTGTCATGGCTAAAAGAGTGTATGTAACTCAACTTCAACCTTATTCATAATTAGGATGAAAGTTTACGGCAGCAGGACCAACACAAGCCGCATTATCTCGATCGCTCATGTAATATCAAGGAATGCAATTAATATCATATCCGAAGTTGGTGGGTTGTAATAAGTTAATCTAAACATCACATAAGTAGAACCGAGAAGAAAAGTTAGTTATCCGGACAATATTTGTGGTCTGCTCTGACTGATGCTGAAGTCAGTTCGAAAGAATATATTTCATTTATATTTCGGTTCTGGAAACTAATCGTGCTTATCTTCCACTATGTAATCATTATTAGTCTGTTATGTTAATTATTTTTTCCTCTACATGTGTAAAGGTCAGGTCTGGAGTCTCAGTTTTCAAAGCTTTTCCCTCCTTTGAGTCCTTTCAGAACGTTCCTTTCTTACGGCACGGTTGAGGAGCAGTCAGGATTTCTCCCATGATCTACAACATGGTGTTCCCTCAACTACCGAATTCAATCGAAGAATGTCGTTGGTGAAGAAGGTGGGTGGGTACACACAGACCAACACGGTTCCTACGGCCAATTTAGCTGTTAAACTTTGTTGAACCTGCCATCAGGAAATATAGTTTGACTTGAATCATAGGTAAGATAGAGGTGTTTGGTGCCCAACCTTTTTAAGTTTCTAGCTGATTGGGTTTAAGCTCTGGCAAACTGGTCGGTTTAGTTCTCGAAAGGTGACAGTCCTGGAGCTACGCCATACATAAATTCGAATTTGGTCGGTTCAGTTCAACTTCCAGCCAGCTGGATTACCATTTCTAAGTAAGTTCCACGAGCTCTGTTCCTACAGTGTCGAAGGACTACAAGTTCCATCCAGTTCTCACATGAGTTTAGTCATCTGCTAATTTTTGTTTGTCAACTCCACGTACTAAGTCACAGTTGGACTCTCAAGAAGGGTAATCGTGACCTTCTGCTGGCTGCCTGCAGAGAGAGAGAGAAAAAAAAAGATACTCTAATTAATGGAGGGAGAACATGCGCGTTGATAAACAGTCGAAACCATAGCTCAGTAATTGTTGGAAGCAAGCACTTTGAATCTTTCATGTACAGTTAACAAAGGACAAGATTATGTTGCACTTTGACTAGAACTGCTGGATGAGAGATGTCAGGGACTACGGTAGGGACTTCGGAGATAGGTGATCAAGTTCAACCAGCTTGATGCTTTTGGGGGGCTGTTCATGCTATAGTGTACGAAGGACCACTCTGCTTTGATGCATGTTCGTTTGCATTATGTTTCCGTTTGTCGATATTTAGGTGAGAAAGGTCGGTTGGATTCTCACGGACAGGCCTTGAGAGCATGATACGGGAGAAGTCTTGCGGTGGATGATATTCCCAAAGAGTCTAGTTCACTTCGAGTTTCGAAACTACAGTTTCCAAAAGATGTTACAATTCAGCGCTAACAGACTTTAAGATCAAGTCCCTGAATTGTTACGAGAGTCACTGTAGTTCTTGATTGTGTACTACATCAATATCTCATTTCAAGTTTTACGTCCACTATATTTCTGGCGTTATTAGACATCAAACGTTCAGACATCTGAAGCTTTTTCGTATGAGGCAAAGAATCCAACTAGTTACAAATGGCTCTTAACTCTTAATTTATGTGAACAAAGTCCACACTTCTACTTGGAATCTACTGGCTCTAGTGTCGAGGTAGATGCTTTTGTTATCCTTTCGGGTACAACTTTATCATAGAGGAACTTGAGATGAGATGAAGTTGTCACTTGACATAAAATGGTAGTGTACCGTATAAGACTTGTTGGAGAGTCCACAGCGAACAATATGCACTACCCTCATCTTTGGAATTTCAACTATCTCCTGAAGGCAACGACGGAATAAAAAGAACTGTGGAAAGGCAGCTGGAAGAGAAAAGTAGTCTTGAACATAAGTAACTGTCCAGAAAAACCTGGAGAGAAAGTTCCCTTGCTGCACAACTTGTATCTAGAAAAGTGCACGAGATGATTGATACAGATTTTCCCTTTCCTTTTTCCCTTTACAGGGTTGATATACATGAAACGGGAGCTCATTTCTCCTGTATTCAATAAATATGAGTCAGAGTAATTTCCCAACTCGGGTTTCGCTACAGTCGCTTCCAGGAGTCGAATGTTTGCATATCAATCATAGCACGGGGGCTTCTTGTCAGCTCTGTGGAATTTTTCCAAGTCAGCTTTTATCAAATTCCGCAAGTACAGTAGTGGTGCATTAATCTCATTCACTGTAGGGAGTGGGCTGAGTTGCTGTCGAGAATAATGGGACGAAACTCTACAGTGTTTAAAACTCTAAGTACGTAGGACATGTAGTGTTGTGGTGCCGTGCCTCACTGCCCAGAACCACTCAGTCTAGGTGAAGAAACTTCAAGAGAGAATGTCCACAGTGCACTGGTCTCCAGCGAGAATGAAGCTTGTTTTGGTGCTGAAGCTTGGAGGTTATTATTTTGGTGCTGGAGAGTGAATAAAACGTATTGAGTTGCAGTGGAGTTCAGACTTCAGCTATAATTCTGTCCTCCACGAGCTTAGCTCCTAGAAAGGAAGGCAGGCAGGCATGCATGCGTTTTGATGGGTTTGCAACTTTGGGTATAAACCACGTCAGTGGACCAGAATTTCTGTGGTGTAGGATGTAGAAGGTACATACATCAACGATCAATGAAAGCTAAACATGAGTTAACTTGTGATTGACTGCTGAGAAGATCCCTGATCTTAAGCACGAGGGAGAGCATGTGTTTTGTAGCTCGGAGAGTGAATCGATTAGGCTACATGATCATGAGACGTGCTGAAAATCTGGTCAGCTCTCTCCCAAAGTATCTGATATGAGTTCGACAACGTGCTTATAAGAAGTCTCATTCTCATCTTATGTATCGAGCAAAAGTAACAAACATCCATGTCCCAATCATTTTCATCTATCTAATCCTTATCTGCGTTAAGAACCAGTTACAAGGCAAACAACGAGTACCGTAGAGATTAACTGTACAACAAGTTAAGGAAGTTGTGGAAACTGTTGGTGGAATATAATGAACTGTTGTTCCCAGGCTATCGACCAGTAATTTCAGGTGGGGCCGTGAACAAGAAGATGTAGATGTTGTGATGATTCTTTGCTATCCGGCATGATGGTACGAGACTGCTGCTGGTTCGTATGCACGTCGTTGTGTTAGGTAGAAACATCGTTCGTACATATGGAAATGGATTGAGAGCTGAAGAAAATCGGAGGGAGGTCAAGTCTCATACCGGTAGGAAAGGTACAAAACAAGACTGCGAGGGAAGGACAGAACACAGTATATTTCAAAGTCTCTCTAGAAGCCAAGAAATGTACTTGACCCGCACGATAAAGATCACTCTTCTTTATCTCTTTATCGTGCTCTTTGACTGGCACTAGCATGTCAATTTGAATGTGAGATGTCTACAGTATGTCAGCAACGAGCTATGGTATAATCGGACATGTGGAGTTCTTGTCAGTTCAAAACGTCTGCACAGCAGATTATCAACCTTTGGTGCTATGTCTTATTTGTTTTGTGCAGTGTTTCGACATGGTGATGAATTTGCTATTGTGAATGAAGATGAACGATCTTCAAAGAGGTGCGGTAGAGTCTAACAAACGTATTAGAGGTGTGGTTTCTTGTGTGATATCTCGACATGACGACGAACTTGTTATTGCCTGTCAATGTCACTGCCGATCAATAGGAACGATCTTAAGAGGGGGTGTAGTCAAGTCTAACAAACGTATTAGAGGTAGGTTCTTGTGCAGTGTCTCGACATGGTTATAGTCCAAAGTGGTACAATTTTTAAAGAGTCAAGTCCACAAATATTTACTTGACCGCACCCCGAATACGTTTGCAGGACTTAACCCTACCTTTCTTAACTTTGCATCATTTTACTATACCCCCGATTAGCAACCGCAGGTTCAACAAGTTTACTGCTATGGAAAGACATGTCATTAAGACAAATAAGAATAATCTAGCTGATATCTACTATAAAGATATTTTAAATTAAAATTTCAATGTATATACATACGGTTAATATACACTTCTAGTATTCGATGACATGGCAATTTGACTTACTGAACTTGCTGTTGTCAGTCAAAGATGTGACTCAAGTAACGCAAAGTTAAGAGAGGTAAAGTCAAGTCCGGAAAACGAATTGGGGATGCGGTCGAGCAAATCTTTGCTCTAGAAGCATTTAGAACGAACACCTTCCGAAGGAAGGTGCGAAGATGGAGCTACTGTATGCGAGGAGGATCGCACAAATATCGAAAATCAGACTAGTGTGGGCAGTGGCGAGAGGTAGAGAAATCTCAAGAGGCAGGCATCGAGAAAGGTGCGGATAGATAGAAAGCTTGAGGCCCTGAGGTACAGTATAGAGGAGGAGGTACGTACACTCATAGAAACCTCGGGACGTGCACCCAAGAGGGAACGTCCCGTTTGCACGCTGGAGCGAGCTCTGAAGACTGAAGCAAGAAGACCTGTGAAGTTGAAGAGGACACGGATGCCAGAACCGAGAACGCAATGATGTCCTTCCCACATTCATTATCGGGAAGTGTGTTCTTCGAACGTTTTCTGTTGCTTCACTGGACGTCATTTGTCATCTGTTCGTTCGTCCCCGCGGGCCCAAACTCTCCTTCTCCCGTCGGGTAGTTGAGGAGTTGAAGCTCAGAGTATTAAATATGTCATCATGGCCCAGCTCCTAACCTTTCCAGTATTTAGTTACTTACTTAGTGCTGGTGTTTGCAGCTGCATCGGACATGTGTCATGGAACACTTGTATAGAGTCCACACTCCAAAGACGGACGACCTTGGTCTGGACTCTGGACTTTGGACTCGGCTTGCGAACTTGAGCTCCAGTTTGGGTTCAACCTCCACTGTACAGCAAAGTAGTCGACAGTTTCTCGTGGAGACTACTTTACTCCAGTTGGGTGATCCCCTTGGTCCACGGTCCACGATCGTGTGAGAGATTTGCTTGTATATCACCTTCACAAAAGAAGTTTCATGTCATATATAGTTTTTGTTTCCGAGAAGATTTCTTTTCTGTTTGATGCAGTTCTGCCATGGACGTCGAAACCAACACATAGGAAATGATTTTACTCTCAATCTGTTATTCATGAATTGAACTTCACTCAACAGGAAAGGTCATGGTATGTTGTCATTTCATATCTAGTTTACGGAGCTGTTGCTATTCGGTAGCATAGCTATACGTAGATTATAAAAATTGGAAAGAAAAAGATAGAATTTTTTTGTCGTATAGAAAAAAAGACGGATTAAATCGTGATGAAAGAAAGCAAGCAAAAGAAAACAACGAGAATGGACAGAAAACTGGAAAAGACAAAAGAAGAGTACACAATTCCATTGCAAATGGAGCTATTTGTTTATCATCAAACAAAATGAAAATCATCTATTTTACAAATGCCACTTGTATAATGTCACACAAATGTTGTCATTCATTGCACCAGGTATAACACTTGACACAGTTGTTTATCACCACGCAGTTGTGTAAAAATCTTCTACAATCAAACCTTGTTATAGTCCCATACTTGGTGAGTCTATATTTTGTCGTTATAATATTTTTTGATTGTAAGTTTATAATCATTTACTGAATCAAAACGTGTAAAATATGACTATATGTATAAAATCACTTTAATGAAGGAGAATCTGCAAATGTGATCGTAAAAGACAGGGTAAGATAAAGAATATAGAGAGTGATAATCGACATCAATCGTTCGATTGCTGATGCATATATACACAGTCCAAGAGTGATTCGAAAGCGAGATGTTTTTTGCTATGCATTAGCATAGCTATATGTCGATTGTGAAAACCGAAAAGAAAAGGGAGATTTTTTATGACGTAGTAGAAAGGATGGAGTCTTCGTGAAAACCAGAAAGAGAAAAGAAGTAACGAGACTAAGCGGATGGAGTCGTTGTGAAAACTGGAAAGAGAAAAATATTAACGGGACTAAGCGGATGGAGTCGTTGTGAAAACTGAAAAGAGAAAGAAAGAGAATAGATCCAAATATACGCTAACGCGTGGTCTAATAATTCCATTGCAAGCAAAGCTCCTTGTTTATCTTGAATTGCATTTAGTTGCAAGAGTTCTAAACCCATTTCATCGAAACTGAACACATTATGTGGTCCGTAGTTACCCTCCCCTATTACTTTAAAGCACTGAGATCTTTTTAAAGTTTATTCCTCCAATACTTGCAACAGCCGTTAAACGACCAAGTTTTATGCTTTGAGTCAAACGTGACATGATTTCTTACATGTGGTGAATATCCTTCTCCACTGCCTTGTACACTGAAATTCTTTTCTCTTATCAAAAAATATAAATATTATAGTACATTATCATAAAAAGCCGAATAAATTCATAATTATTATATATTAAGCGATCTCGGAGTTGCTAGCTGATCCAGATATAAATCATAAGTGAAGACCGGGATGATACGCTGCTGAGGGTATATCTCTGAGACAGTGATCGTCAAAAGACATCATTTTGTGAGGACATTAATTTATGCTTAACCCTTCCTGCAGGAAGGATTAAGGTATAGTGTACATAAAGTAATATTCTCACTCCCTCATGGTGAAGTTTCACATGGTCACGAATGTGTTCATCTTTGCCTTGTCGTGAATGGAAATAGTAACCTATTGTTATTTCTCACTTCATCGGACAATGGAGAGAAAAACTTATTACCATACCTAACTAGTTAAATGTCATAAGAGGAAGGAAAATCATGTAATCAGAAGAGACCCTTAGTGTGGAGATCTTTAACGTTAATTTGTTGTGGATGTTATATGAGGTCTGTTTGGGACGAGATTCGAGATTCTCGTTTCACATTTCAATCTTGATTCTAGGATTGATGTATGATTCCATTTGGACCTCTACTTCTCAACACAATCTTGAAGTTTCATTCGATGCGTTCACAACCTATTGCAAGTAAGCAAAAGCCTTTATTACCAAATGCTTAACATGTTTGGTCTTGTGTCAAAAAGACATAACATATTGACAACATGCAAATTAGAGAACTCTCAGTGCTGAAAAGTTAAGATGAGTAGAGTTAACTTCTACCCTTCTAAGAAGTATATGTAGCAACTTCTAGAAATGGTTGCACACAATCTTTTGCCTTAAGCTTTTTTTCTCACGTTCGCCTGAAATATTTTGACTAATAGTAATTCAAAGATTTCTCCTCTATTTTGGATTCTTTGAACAATATCGCGATTGATAGGATATAATAAAACAATGTAATGATACATGAAGCAAAGAAAATTTATAGACAATAAAATGATGATTCATCATCTTATGATCAAAAAGGATATATACAGTATCATGAACAGAAAATATTGGTAAATTCTATCATTCTCTTAAGCAAAGAGTATTTTCTCATGCACGAGACAAAATGAATTTATTAGCTTACGGTGATCGGAATAAGAACAGCAAAGAATAAGAATATTCTGATCGTGCACTTTTGCAAGTCACAAGCTGGAGTTCTACATATACTATTTAATCTCTTGTGTATGTAATTATAATCTATCTTGGGAAGAGGAAACTTCAGAGTTCCAAAAGAAAGTAAATGTAGAGTGAGAATGTTCCAAGAAACCCTTAGAGATTTACTTTACAGCATCCCTAATACTTTTGTAAGACTTGATCCCACCCCTCTTAACTTTGCCTTATTTGGTCATACCCCTGACAGACAATAGCAGGTTTAGCAGTTTTACGTCATGTAAAGACATATGCACTAAGAGAATCTGTTGTAAAAGTATTTTAAATTGAACTTTTCATGTAGATACATTGCTGTATCTCTTGCCTAATGATGTGGCATTTTGACCTACTGAACCTGCTGTAGCTAGTCAACGGTGTGGTCAAGTAACGTAAAGTTACGAAAAGTGGAGTCAAATTTGACAAACGTATTAGAGATACGGTCAAATAAATTTCTGAAAAAACCTTCGAGATAGTATCTACTAACATAGAAAAATCAAGTCACTCCATGCTACAATGCCAAGTTTGTAAACTGAAAGCGTAATTATGCAAGATAACTCAAATGTCAGAAAATTCTTACAAGAAATGATCAGTTTCAGTGGTAGTAAAAAGCAAAGAAGGAGTCTTATTGTTTCTTTTACATTGACACTTCTGGTGTAAACCTTTGGTTCTAGACTTCAGATAATATATTATTAGGGGGTGTGAAACTTGGAACTTTTCTAAGAGATTCTTCATCCGCGAACTGGAGTTACGACTTTGGCCCGAGGTCCGTGGGTGTTTTTTCCAAATGCCTATAGGCATTTGCTTATTCACTTCTGATTCGTTTCACCCATGAGCAATGTTAGCAAGAATGTGTCAACATAAGCTATGAATTTTCAGTGTCTGTGACAGACAGTAATTAACGAAGAAATGCAAAGAATCTCACTTCTCGTGAACCACGATTTTAGACAAAATTACTCTATTTTTCTTACGATATTTTTCACATCGATCATAAAGGATATCTTTACATTAAATTTTGACACCCCTATTACATCCAGTGATATTTGTCAACCCTAGGGAGGTTTTAAGCAGTATTATCATTCATAGCTTTCTTTGAAAGAGACTCGAACTTACTACTGAAAGCAAACTCCGCTAAAATCTCATATTTTAAAGCCTAGTACTTACATATGTTCACTGATACATAAAATTAGCCTCCATCGAAGAAAGCAAGGCCTCATGGATCCATCTGGACAGATACATGTCACTAAAGTTTTTATTTAGATGTGACAAATCATTAAAGTAATCGAGGTCATTTTTACAATGACCTCACATTTCTGGGGAAATATATCTCTTTCCATCAAAGCGACAAGCAGACCCGCCAAAGAAATTGTACATCCGTTTTTCTCCAATAGCAGGATTAAACTGACAGAGGTATGATAACTTCATAATCATGTAATAGGGCCACTCAAACCTTTTCTCATAAAAAAATTTAAATAGTTTAGATGAGGAGACGTAATGTGAACTGCTGAACGAGAATATTAATCCCATTCAGTTTTTCCCGGCGGTATTCAAGAAATGATATTTACAGATATACAGTATTTACCTCAAGTGACTATAAAATTTACTTCTAGAGGTGGTACGTAAAATTTTGCAGCAAAAACCTGTAAAAATTTTTACGGGAGTACGTCATTTCCGTAGAAGCTAGGTTTGAGTCGCCCTAATCCCTCCCTGAAGAACAATGTTTTTCTAGAATTTATTTTAAGGAATAATTGGTAACTGTATCTTTTCCAACCTTGTGGATACATAGTAGTGAGAAATAGAGAATCTAATTCGAATTAATAAAAAGAGTTGCTATCGCTCCAAAATAAATTCTCTCTTTCTCTCTTTCATCTTTGCTTTTATTTTCATTTTTTGGAAATAATTTCCGGGATGATTAATGAAGTTGAGTGAAAGAGAACGGTAGCAATGAGATGTGAATGTGATCTTTCCATGACTAATTGCTATCAGAGTGTTTAATAATTGATGCAAACTGACCTCTCACTATAATCAAATGATAATTTATGCATGCTTCCTAATGCATCCCAACTCTCCTTCTTAGCTAAGATAGGAAGGGGACAAGCATGAAAAGAAATTATTTTTTCTTGGTCAGTCCATGACTGAGAGTAGTCTGTTGTCGACTGATATATCAATATTTTATGTCCACATGGATGACTTGAAGTTGACGTGGCATCTCTAATGTGTTTGACGGCTGAAAACATCTTGACTAATGACTGCCAACTCAGCTCCACGGATTGTCCATGTCATTATAATGCAGAAGTGTTTGTCAAAACTGGTATAACACCAATCATAGGACTGAACAAGAGATGCAGAAATTTACTTGATAAGACCTCTGGAAAGAACGTAGTATTTGATCAGACCCTGTTTATAATTCCTTACTTGATCAGACCTTTGACTTGAAGTTACTAGTCATACATATCACTTTGCTTAGTCAGCAATGCGTGTTAGTAAAAGATACTATGCATACATAGAGATAAGTCAACCAACAATCTAAAAATTGAATTATTCGGGTCTTTTCTCGCTTCATTGTTCCTGTCGAGAAGCGAGACAAGTCTCAGTTTTTGGTGTGACTTAGCAACATGAGTTATATGACTGGCAACTTCAGGTAAGGGTCTAATCAAGCAAAAAGTTATTAGAGGGTTGTGATCAAGTCCGCAGTTCACTGTAAGGGGCTGATCAAGTAAATCTCAGCCAAGAGAAGAGAAAAACTGAAGAGCGTGGTCAAGTATAAACTTAGATTGATCTTTTCATAATAAATAATTATGAAAAGAAGGAGCAAATGCATATTGTTTATTCATTTTCAAGTGTTGATATTTCCAAAATATCACAAAAATCTATTTGCAAATTTTCTCTCAGTTTGTCTACAAGCTAAACATGAAATCTTGGGACAGAACTTGTCTAGACTACACATGCACCATGGACTCTTGTGACACTCTTTCACTGTCATAAAACCATAAATATAGTTCACTATTGCACCATGTCTCGAGCAACTGAAAAGAATGAAAAGAATTCTTCAGAAGAATTTGGAGATTAAGTCAAATCTTTCCAGTTTGTCTCTCTATCTTCTCCTTGGAGAGGTGAATACACTTGATTCAGTTTTTGGGAGAAGAAATCGTTAGATCCAAATCTAAACCATATAAGATAATATGATAGATAATATGCATCCAAAGTGCATTTTTGTGTATATTGGGGAAAAAGATAAACTTAGAGAGAAAAGAGAAAATTCAAAAGTGATTGGACCTGAACCCTGAGCATTAGCTCAAGGGGTACCAGAGGTGGTTCTCACCCCTCCGTGCACGGTTTGACTCCGGTCCTCCTTCCAAAAGAGTTCTGATGTCCAGATCTCGTGCTTGGGAGTTGGGTACGTTGTTCTATTATGTTAGGTTTAGTCTAGAAGAATTATAGTTATGATTTCTCGTCAGCAAAATTTTTTAGATCATCTGCACATCTTGAGTATTGTTGTGATGCTTAACTCTCATGAGATATGCGTGTCTCTCTGGTCTTAAGACAGTGGAATCCATACTGTCCTACAAAATAAAAGATCAGATTCCTTGGCTTGTTCATATCTTCATGCTTCTATGTGCTTCTGGGAAGCTTATCATACTATGCCTATCATCTATCATCTATCATCTATCATTTGATCCTCTCGTCAAGTCTTGTATTGTAGAAAGATCGATACTTCTAAGAAGACACTCCATGAAGAGAGAGTTGGTAAACAAGAAAGAAAAAAGAAATGAGATGGGAGAGGCTTCATCTCTCCATGTATATATAGTGGAGGGTGAGTACAAGAAAAATCTTAATGGTGGATTAACCTTCTAACTAATTATACATAACAATCTTAACTACTCCGGCTGGTATTAGCCCTTGACTATCATAGCTTAAGACTATATCAACACTCTCGTTCAAGCTAGACTCTACATCTTGTACTCTTAGACAATGTCTGAAAGCATCAAACTTATCTCTAGGCAATGTCTTAGTAAAGATATTGGCAACTTGATCTCCTGTGCTCACATAACTGAGGTCAATCTCTTGCAAGGACCTTCTCTCTAATGAAATGATAGTGCACCTCAATGTGCTTCATCCTAGCATGGAAAACAAGATTACTAGCTAATTTCATGTTGCTAATGTTGTAAGTATATACAACAACAAGATTTATACACTCCACACAAGTATCATATAGTAGACATCGGAGCTAAATCCATTCGCATGTTGCGTTCTTTGCTCTTCGATACTCTATTTTTGTGGATGACAAACCATAGGTTGCTTCTTAGAAGCTCAACTTATAGTCACGCTTCCAAGTCCAAAAACGTAACATGACGTGGATCTCCTATCGACACTCCTTGCTCAATCAGCATCAGTGTAACCATGTAACAACACTGATCCACCGTATGAATAATGAAGTCCATATTGCATCAAGAATTTCACGTAGTAGAGGATTCGTTTGACAGCCTCCAAATGTGATCTCCGTGGAGAATTGCATAAATTGACTGATCAGATCGACGACATAGCTCAAGTCTGGTCTGGTGATTGTCATGTAGATAAGACTCCCAACCTGTTTGTACATGTAAGGATCGTCAAGTAACTCACCATCCTCTGCTCCTAGCTTTACCTCTTGCTCTAATGACGTAACAATGAGTTTGTAGTCAAGCATACCAAATCTCTCAAGCATATTGAGAGCACACTGTCATTGTACAAGCCAAAAATCGTTCTCATCTCTAATGAACTCCACAGCAAGAAAGTACTTGAGCTTTCTTAAGTCCAACTCAAATTTCAAGTGATCATTGATATGGAATAAGCTCTTCATAGTTACCGTTAATCATCAAATCATCAACATAGATGGTGATCATCACAATCCGATCTTGTATTCTTAATGAATACAAGATAAAGTCCAAACTACAGAGATGAAAAGCAAGAGAATGCAAGTAAGAATTGATCTTTGCATCTTGGTTTCAGACCAGAGAACTTTTCATAATTTACACACACGAGAAGGGAACTTAGGATCCTCATAACTTGGAGATTGTTGTATGTAGACCTCCTTCTCAAGATCATCATTGAAGAAGGTGTTATTGAAGTCCATCTGGTGCATCTTTCAGTCTTTCTGAATGCAACTGCTACTGCGGTTCGAATAGTCATCATCTTCGCAACTAGAGCAAAAGTCTCTCCAAAATCCACTCCATGTTGTTGTGCATAGTCCTTGGCTACCAAATCTTACCTTATATCGACAAATGATATCATCCGAGTCGCGCTTGATCTTGAAGACCCACCTGCAACCACTAACCTTCTTACTCTCAAGTAAGTCCACCAACTCCCAAGTCTGTTGATGATCAAGCGCAACAAGCTCAACTTTCATAGCACTCAACCCATTGGACTTTGTGCATCGCCTCCTCAAGTGAACTCGGTTTGTGTTCTTAAAGAACATTAGCCATATATGCATAGTCTGCAACAAGAAAAACTTCATGTATATATT
Source organism: Asterella californica (assembly GCA_036924285.1). Classification (NCBI taxonomy): domain Eukaryota; kingdom Viridiplantae; phylum Streptophyta; class Marchantiopsida; order Marchantiales; family Aytoniaceae; genus Asterella; species Asterella californica. The sequence continues at coordinate 6,733,580 of JAYKYS010000013.1, forward strand.
TACTCACTAGATGCTTTGACCGTTCAGACCAAGAGGTAATCGATGCACTAGTCACCTTCTCTTGCAACAAATCTGACGTAGACGTCAACATCTAAGATAAAGTATCCAAGGGAAGTGGAAGATCCACATATATGGATGAGTCAAACATACATTGTAATAGCACTCGCTCGTCTTGTGTAGAAACTACACTAGTCTCACCAGGTTATGCTACGTTAACAACAACTCTACGTGAAACTGATTCTGATCTGAAATCAATGATTTCTCTAGATCCTCCACTCAATGTACTACTCTGAGGTACTACAGTGGACTGACTCCTTTCTATAGTATGTACAAAGATTGCTACAACAAGTGTAAGAGCAAACCAAGATTGTAGCTCATCAAAGATAACATCTCTACTGATATAGAACTGTTTTGACGAAGATTGTAACATCTATATCCTTTCGAATCAGAAACATATCCAAGGAAGATACATCTATGTGCTTTCGGATCAAGTTTCTTACGTTTCTCATCAAGTATGTGCACATAACAAATACATCCAAAAACTTTAAAGAAAGAGTAATCAAGCTTACTGATTGTGAAGACCTCCATCGATGTCTAGCTGTGGATTGTCATTGTAGGAGTCAGATTCATGAGATATACCACACATGAACCAGCTTCTACCCAGTAAGGTCTAGGTATGATCTTCTCGTTCAACATAGCATGTGCAGCTTCTGCTATGTGTCAGTTCTTGCGCTCCGCAACCCCGTTCTACTGCGGATTGTAATTGTAGGTCTTTTGACGTTGGATGCCCTGCTCAAGCAGATATGCATCAAACTCTCCAAAAAGGAACTCGTCTCCTCCATCAGATCTCAAACAAATGATAGATTCTCCAAATTTTGTCTCCATCAACTTGCAGAAAGTCTGGAATGTTGACACTACTTTACATCCAAGTATAACGTGAATGATCATCAATGAAGGATACGAAGTATCAGAAACTGGTCATACTTGGCTGAGAAGCAGTCCATACATTAGTATGAACAAGCTCAAGAGCTTCTTCATCTGTTATCTGATCTCTTAAAGGGATGTCCAGCTTGCTTGCCAAACTGACATGCTGCATAGACTCCAGTCGGCTCACTCGATTTGAATTTGGATAGACTTGTAATCATGTCAGACCTTAGAAGGCTTTTCAATCTCTAGAAGTTCATGTGTCCAGTTTGCTTATGTCATATGTCAATATCAGACACTGTTGGATCACTCTCTCCATACATGGCAACCTATAACTTAAGCGCAAAAACATCTAGTTTGAACAACCTACCACTCTTGCTACCTTGAGCTATGACAATGCTATTAGAATCTTCAATAAAGCATACATCTTTATTGAAGCGCACCTACAGACCCTGCTCTACCAATTGTTCTACAAATAGCAAGTTTCTAGTCAATGTGAGAAGACAATTGATATGCGAGCAGTTTGAAGTGGTTCACATAGTCGTTTATGCAAATTGACCCCTTCTTCACAATGTTGAACTATTGCAATAATTGCAGCTTCCACGGCTTTGTTCTTGACTAAAACAGACGTGCGAGTGCATCCTAAGCTTTCTTGGAGATATCATAGTCTTGGTTGTGACGGATCATCGATGCTGAAACTGTCAGCGCGATGTAGTGAATCGTCTGATACGATCACTTCTTCTACTCCTTGAATTTCACGTCAAAAACGAGTATATCAAGCGCTTTTTCCTCCTCAGTGATCAGCTCCCATAGATCTTGTCCCTGCAAGAAAGTCATCATCCGGAACTTCTACACTTGGTAGTTGTTTTTGTTGCGCTTCTCTCTAGTGATCAGAGATACGGACTCGGCCATAGCATCAATGGAGAAATTGCAGTGTTTTGTACGCAGAAAACTTCACAGAACCTCCATGAAACTCGTTCTTTTCACATCTCACGATCAAGAATTGATCACAAGTCATAACAAAGATAACGTGTACTCCTCTTGCAGCGAGAATGAAGAAAGAACTTATCTGCGAACAATACGTGTACAAAACAGACGAGAACATAGAAAGAACAAACCAAGCAAGGTCAAAACTTGATCAAATGAGTCAGAATGGACACGCAATACTTTGAAATTTCACAATTTTTTCAAAGTGTCAAGGGCGGTCCATCCTAATCAAACCCGTATTTGTTTTGGACTCAAGTCTTAAAACTTTCATTTTGGTTGAAAAAAATCCGTTAGAAAATTTACCGCTAGAAAGCTCCAAAGCGGTTGAAACTTGACCGAGTACACAGTTCGCACCTTCTGAACAATACAGGTTTTTTAATGTTGGTCGATAGATTTCAACAAGAAAAACTGTCTAGGCCTCTGAAATCATATTCAAAGGTTTTTTGGTGACGAAAAAAACAATTTCATCTCATCCGAACGCATCAGCATGATAGTGCTCAATATCAAGCACCACTCCAGCTGCTCTCTCTTGTACTTGCTCCATGCAAAAACTCACATGTTCTCTACTGCACTAATACCATACAAAAAGATCGATACTTCTAGAAAGACACTCTAGGAAGAGAGAGTAGACAACTAAATAAAAAGGAATGAGATAGGAGAGGTTTCGCCTCTCCATGTATATATAGTGGGGGTGAGTACATCATAATGGTGGGTTAGTCCTCTAACTAAATATACGTAATAACCTTAACTACTCCGGCCGGTATTAGTCGTCGATCTACTAGAGCTTGGGACTATGTCAACATCTATCTATCAAATGCAATTCCAAAAAAATATAATAAAAAAATTTAAGATAAAATTTTGGACCGAACACTACAATGAGGTGTCATTGAGATGTTATTCAGAATTATATAAATCTTAAATGAAAAAATTCAATACTTTTAAATCTAAATATATTATTAAAATAAATATTATATATTAACTGCATACTACATGCCAGATCTCATCAAGACCCCATAAGACATGTGGGTTCAGTCGCACAACAAAAACCATAAGATCGATCTGTTATCCTTTCAAAAAGTCAATTTTGTGTATTTATCACTTAACCCTTCTCATCAGAAAAGTAGATTAGGTGATAAATTAACCTCCTTTGCATATTCCGGACATGGAAGAGGTGAATATTATTATGCAGCTTACTTGGAATGTGAAGGTTCAAGAACCACAAGCATATTTAGCGAAGTATATGATGATTAACGATAGAGAAAAATGCATAATACGCAAGGTGGAACGGGGTAGAGCGGTCTAAGGTGGAACCAGTTAGAGTAAAAGGAAAAGTGAAATAGGAAAATACCGAAAAATAGAGAAAGGAGAAAAAAATAGGACAATATTAAAAAAAGAGAGAAGAGAAATAGGAGAAAACCAAAACATGATAACCTTGTCAAAACAATCAACAATTATGACTAACCAATTACAATCAGCTTGGTGATTTTAAGATTAGTAGTAGTTTTGGAAACATGGTCGCTAGTATGGATGATCCTAAATTTGCATTTCATCCATCCTTAGTAAATGTGTAAAACTCTAAGGGCCACTCACTTTTCTTATACAATATTTTATCTCTTCTCTCTAAAGAGAAGAAAATAGCATTCAATGACATTTCACATGAACGTGAAGACTATTTTTTAAACAGTAAATTAAAAATATCTATATATTTCATTCATATAAGCCCGCATACGCTAACAGTTTCAGGAATGACTTAGTGAACATCTTTTCATTTTGCCACTGCCACGTTACCTTCTCACATGATTATAAAAACCCATTTCAGTTGCGTGTGCATGAGTAGTGTGAATGGAAAAATACAAGTACCTTCCGGCTTTTGTTCTTGACCTGGCAGTTAGTTACCTGTAGAAAGTAGCAAGGAAAACAAGATGAAGTTTACTAGATATATCTTTCCAGTTGTAAAATGGAAATATTTACCTAGTTTAAGACTTTGTAATTAAACCTTTAATTTCTATTTATTTAATAATTATTATGTTCTATAGTTCCATATTTGTGAAGTATAATATGGAATAAGTATTATTTTCATGTAGTTTCAGCAACACTAATTAATGATGAACTTTCATGATTGTAAGCTCTAAATTGTACTTCTATGTTCTAACTCTCTCACCATACTCACTGTATATGTTACCATTTAGACATTCTTCAGTTGGTTTTTTAGGAAAATACACTCTGAATGTCAAGACTTAGTTCTTCGAGGTTGATGTGTGAAATGCAAAGTTTATCAAAAATGATAAAATGATATTATATGTAACTTGTTTTCTTAGTGGACCATGGGACTTTTCATGTGAGTACATCACACCAGAAGCTTTGTTAACAATTACTCGAGCATGCACCTTCAACCTTGCTCACACAGAATCAAAATCACTATCTTTTTCTTAGATGATGGTGGGCTAAACCACTTGGCACACCGATCTTCGGTGTCCCAACTCTTCAATGCAAATCATTTTCATCATGCAACCATCCTCGAAGTAGTCGTTCAGTCTCAAATCGAAATCATGGTGTAAATAAAAAGAATTAAAGAATTAAAAAACAGCTATAAGCTAAAAATGAAAATATTATATCAAATCATAATAATATATCAAATAATATATTAATATAAAATTAAAAAATATTGAACTTTCATATAGAAAAGAAAATAATGCTTTTCACTCTAAGCAACATTGAAGCAGTTCATATTTACTATATGCTCCTAATTAATAAACATGGAATAAAAAGCATGAGATTTTATCGTATACCGATTGGAATACTTATATATCATATATAATAACTAATGTACTAAACTGTAGATATAATATATATAGAAATACATTTTTTTGAGCTGAACTGTGAACTAACGCAAGTGATGATCTCCACGTGACTCTTTTGTATCAGACACATCAATGCTCTTATTAACAGTTTATTAAAGAAATAAATTGAACCCATCAGGCGTTAGTTTGGTGTTAAATCTCCCGCACCTCTCTAACTAGTTAGAGGGACAAGGAAAATAGCTAGCTGGTGGTTCAGCTCATGAACAGCAAATTGAGAGTAAAATTCTCTCTCTCTCTCTGCTGGATATGAAATTTGGTGGAGTAAAATCCATGATGAAACAATGTCATACTAAAAACAAATCTTCATTTATAGAATTTATTCAAGAAATCCAAATCGTGTACCACTTTGAGCAAAGGTCAGAGCTTTATCTAAACATGATGTTGATAAACTTTTTGTCTATGGATGGATCGAGTTTGTTGTCGATATGTGACATGGAAGAGGAAATATGTGAAGTTTGAAGCGAGAGAGGTGTGTGACATACTGGAGATCTGTGAGTTGAGAGGTGGGAGTTGCTTTTCACAACTCTGTGTGAATTTTTTTAACGACAGACTTACTTTGCGAACTGAGGAGAAAAAGCACGAAACTGATGGAGAAAGTTGAAGGAACTAGAATGATGACCAAAGGGATATATATCCTCTGTAACAAAATTCGTGATTCTATGAAGTATTCTGTGCTTGTAATTGCGAACTCAAAAGAAAAAGCACGAAACTGCTAGAGAAACTTGAAGAACTAGACTGACCAAAGGGATTATATCCTGTAGTAATTGAACTAGCGATTCTATGGAGTATTCTGTACTTGTAAGTAACTTGCAAAATAGAGCTTCAGATGTAGTGCCTCGAGTATATTACAGGACGCATTAAAATGAGAGTCTCAACTTTATATCCGTACTAAATAATGCATATGGAGACTTGGTAAGCATATCTGTTCAGAAAAATATTTCCTTTCAAAATGTGAATCAGAGTGATGACTTTCGGAGATATGCTAACTTTAGGGTTAGAAGAAATAAAAAGTTTCTTTGCAAAGTTTGTACAGTACGAGCGAATATGAAGAAGTTAAGTCGGAATACAGAGACTACTGCAAAACCTGGAGATGAAAGAAACTTGCAGCTCATGATGTTTCTAGCAGGCAGGTGACAGGCCAGGACAGAATCACATACAAGTACAGTATCTTAGGTAAAACAAATATACGTCTATCATCACTTCTGCTAATCGGATCTGATACTATAGGTGATCTGTAATTCTCTGAAACTGAACTTTCGAAAGTCTTCCAGCACATTGGAGGTGGCTTGCCTCTCATGGTCTCGAAGGAGGGAGGGACGACGACGCAAGCAGGACTATGTACTGCAGTACATCATCCCACCTTCTTTTTACTCAGATGTTGCCTTTTTGAAGATAACCTCATCCTTACAGCCTGCACCAAGTGAATTGTCCGTCCAATAGGAGTGTTGATTTATAGCTGACAGTTTGCTGCATTTGTCCTGTGTTGTGAAATACACCACAGACAAGATCAAGCTAAAGCTATCAGGATCTCAAGGTACAGTACCCGTTCAGTGTATACTCTGATCCAGCTGCACTTATAGTACATATAAGTACTGAAAGCAGAAGATTCTTGTTGTATATAACTTTCATATTCCACTTTGGAGCTACTGAATGCAGAAAACGAGAGTTTGATTACGGATTGCTTAGGAGATACTGCAAGCTCACATGCTGGAAAAATGGGAACATTTACCTCCAGACTAAAGAGTAATTGTCATGTGAACAGAGCCTGATAGCTTACATGTTGCTTTCAAGGCAGACGATTGGTCTTCAAAGACTTCTCTTTCTGATGACCTCACTTTCTCAATGCTTGGTGGACAAAGTTGTGTTGTGAATATGATGAACTTGGTAGGCAAGAGTTGGCTGGAGGTAAAGCAGTCGCTCAAGTCCTGGTCCCTGGAGAGGTTTCTGTGCAGTCATTTCGAATATTTTAGATCCCAACATAGCATCATCAAAACAGACTGGATCAGAAATTTGAACATTGCTGTAACAAAGTGGAGCAAAAGTGAAAAGTGCCTATCCAGAAGAATCCCACAGACATTCAGTTTTTTCGTCGATTAGCCTGAACACGTTCATCATTTGTTCTTCAGGCGGAATTTCGTCACATTCCTCTGCCACGGACTAAATTAGACTCTGTTTTTATCTTTGTCGCGAGATGATCGATCCACAAGTTACACTAGAGAGTTGCCTGTCAATGGGAGGAAGAAGAATGTCCTCCAAGCTGTAGAGAGGTCACCGACCGACCAGGACGAACTTGTCAACAGGTCCAAAGTTCCGGGACGGCTTCAGGTAAAGTTCTCAAACATTAATTTCGGTGTGAGAAAAAGTTGGCGAGAAAAGAGCCGACGCCAAATTTAGTCTATCCTCTGGCAGTAATTAAGAGAGTTCTTTGAGGTCTGGAAATGATGACAGAAACCAGATCTGCTACTGCAACGAAATCTGCCTGGCTGGCTGGCCTGGACTAGCAGTCCAGCACCCAATACTCGCTTTCCTTTCTTGCTGTGTGTCTTTTGGACATAGACGTAGAATTGATGGCCTGTTATTACATGCTACATTGAGCGAACTGAACAAAATGGCCTAATGCGGAATTATACCCTAGCAATTTATCGCCCTATGCTCGAGAATGGGAACTCACATTTACAGCCCACTAAATCCCACGAGCTGAAGGACCTGGAGGATGAACCAGTAGCGGAATTTAAGGCGGCAAGAAGAGAACACGCTGCAGCAGCCTGCAAGAGTTTCCTCATTCCAGACTACAACCTCGAGAAGTTAATGTTAGAGGTCATGTGAGTCGTAGGATCAGAAATCGCAATAATTCCATACCGTTGGCATTGTCATTCAACACAAGGAATGCGGATGAACTTTGATGGAGGATTTGCTTCTCCTGCTCGTCCTTCTACTAGATACATCCGCTTATCATCAGTGGCACTTAATGCATTTTTGCCGGGAAAACAACTCCTGATCAATGCACTTCTCATCTCATCCCATCTCATCATATTGCTTCGTCTGATGGCATCTATCGCTGCTGCATGAAAGGAGGCAGTCCTACGATCAAAGTGGCAGATATTCTACTCTGGAAAGAAAGAAAGAACAGCGCTATGAGCGGGCCGCGTGGCTAGAGAAGTCCAGACGTGGAGGAGCAAAGAAGCATTGTACTTGTGGCGAGCCCAGCGGCCCCAGCCACGACGTCCATGGAAGCCACCAGCTCATTCGGAAGAGCACGTTTGTGGTACTGACCTAACCATGGTAACCAACCAGCTGCCGTGCATGATCTCCTCGTATCTATCTACTGTAACACTTACGTGGTCCAGTCGGATGCTCCATAGGATGCATAGAGAACATTCAAAGCGAACCTCCTTCCTCCAAAAGTTGATGTTGAGTGGCGCATCAGCACTGCATAGAACTATTGCAGCTATTTCATCGATCGGTCCATGCTTCCACAGTTGGAAAGTCATATGGTTTGAAAATGCTCGTGGCCTGCGGAATTAGACACTCGTAGAAGGACTAAAGCAGTAGGATTTCAGTATCGATATATTCTTCCTTCAACTCTTCAGGCAAGCAGAACTCACTTCACACTGAATCTATTAGTACTCCCCGAGTCCGACGTGCGACAGTAATTTACATTACAGTGCGTTGGTTCTGTTCTCCATGTCAATGCGATCTACGCCCCATCCAAACAAGATGTCGACCATGAGCAAGCCGCGTGGGATCGCATGCCTGATGTGAATTCACCAGGCCTCAAGCTTCTGGACCTGGTGTGATTCTCTCTCTCTCTCTCTCTCTCTCTCATGGTTCTGTAGAAGTTTACTTTACCTGCCTGTGGATGCCACACCAAACCTCATAAACAGCCTCTAAACACGGAAAGTGTTGGTGCACGGTGACATCATTGTCCTCCTCGTCTGGAACATTTATGTACCGCTAGCAAGTCTTAAGAAATGATTCTTCACATCAAGAACCGACTTTCACGGAAATGCTCAGTGTTGCACTTATGTGGCTCGGAGCTTTCTCACGGCCTTCACCCAACAGAAGCTTTTATTTAGTTGTTATAATGTTACAGCTGGTAGATACTGAACTCGCATATGTCGTTCCGCCAAGAGAAGAATACCCGGGAAGTAAGAGATCCTACCATTTTGTGACCACGACTACTTCCCTCGAGCGACTCCTGGGCAAGTGGCGGAGGAAAAATACGTACTCTTGCCTGCGTCTCGGGGTCAGACGAGTTCCTTGACGGGACTGCTTGGATCTTCCCGAACATATCTTGGACGCTATGCAGAGACCGAGGGCACCTTGCGCTTTTCATCCTCGCGGTCTTCCGATTGGAGCACTTAGGCTTCCATTGCACTGAAGCTGAGCAGCTCAGGAACGCCAAACAATTTAAACTGAGACACTCCACACACCACTGTTCTGACTTCCACCGGGCCAAGGCAGTTACTTCACGCTTCAACAACCCAACACAAAACACTTCGGAAGAACTCAAAACCATTTTGGAAGAATACGGACCAGCCATGAAGCATCCACGACTTATAGGTCCAAGGTGTATATGACTGTAAAGTCCCCGATAGTATAACCGTACTATCGGGGACTAGCTAGCCAGAATCAAGCCCAGCTACCATCTACTAGGAAGGTTGCCGCTTACCTGATTCACAAGTCTATTGGTGGTGTACTCGTTAGTTTAATTCACTTGACGTGTCAGCACAATCCCTGATATGTAAAGGCACTAGAAAAATTCGATAGGCAACTATCTCCTCTTTCCTTGAATAGGACAGACTGTTCTGCTCGGATCGTTAACTACGAAAGCAAGTAGTTTGAACATTTTGTGCCAAATTAGTCCTATCATATGAACAAAAATTTTCTCTTTCGAGACAGCTCCGAGATCCTCTATCGTGTTAATAGAGTCTAATAAGCTTGATGCTACCACTAAGAATCTACTATCTTCGCTGTTAATCCTCATAAAGAATAACTCATTAGAACCAAAGACGCAATTGCAAAATACTACAATAGTGTTGTCTGGTCTCTAGATAAATATTCAACATAAGTTCGATTTAAACACCGAATTTATGCGCCACTCGTAGCCACACACAATATGTGAAAGCTGCGTTCTTGCAAACACAGCCAAGAGGTACAAAAAGCTCCTCTGTAAAATATACAAAAACGTTTGTATATATTTTAGGCTGTGAGAAGAGCGAATAAGTTCGATATGCTCAAGTCGAATTTATGTTGAATACTTTTCTAGAGGCAAGACAACACTGCTGCAGTGTCTTGCAATTGTCTCTCTAATTCTAACGAGTTATTCTTCATGGGAGCTGGCAGAACAAATAATAGATTTTTAGTGGTGACATCGAACTCATTAGACTCCTGGGAATATTTCACGGTGGGTTAAAAAAATTCTACCTTCAAAAGAAAATTCCCTGAATTCCGTACTACGAGCAATTGCAACGACTCCAGCTTTGCAGCCTCTTTGCAACCTCTTGGAGGGTGAAAGAATAACTCAGCAGCGAGAACGTCAATCCGCATCATTCGCGGAATTGTTATGCTCAACACCTACTCGACGTTGGTTCCATGTATTTTTCATCTGCTTTTAAGAGTCCAGCGTGAAATATTCCCGAGGGCCCGAGGCGTGCCTCGGAACTTCCTGCACTATGCACTATACACGGGGAGGAGTCGATCACACGCACAAAGGCGCAATCAACGCTTGCAACAGGAGGCTTAGCGCTGAGGGCACTATGGAGGTGATCGTAAGGAGTCTAGGAAGTAAATTTTCACGACCCTATCACTTTAAGGAGAAAGGCATAATCGTAAGCTGTTTCTTTAAGATGACTGAAGCGACCACAATCTGCAACGTGGCCTGTGTCCGTGCTGGATTTCAACAATACCAACTTCGAAGGATCTTGCACTGTAAGATCCCTCACTCTTGCCACCCATTTAGGGGCCTCCCAATAGCCAACCCTGCAAGGCAAACGAAGACATCAATCCTTCCGAGTGGAAGAGTGGAACGTGTGAAAGAAGTAGATTCGTCATCTGCATCTACTTTGGAGCTACGTTGGCTCCGATCTTACACATTACTTCCCATAACTACAACTATACATCACCCGCAGACAATGTAACAAATCCCAAGATGGTTTCCCCCTTTAACCCTAAAACTCAGAGAAATTGGCCAAGAGCAGGACAGCAAGACAAATTACTACACCCTGATCAGGTTAATCAGACTTGACCCCCAGAAAAGTAATCATAACCGGAACAAAGTATTGAACCATACCTAGAATCAAGAAGACCCGACTTTACCAGCATCGCTGGGTAAGACTTAGCTTCTTGCACATTGTCGAACGGAGAATAGCTTTTAATGTTTGCAAAATGTTCCGGGTCATCTGGATCTCCCCACTCGTCATACTCATGGACGGATAAAGGCAAATCCTTATCCAGAAGTGTGTTGCTGATATCCAGGAACGGAACCTTCAATGGACCAATATCCACGTTACGTTAGTATCCAGACCAGAAGATTTTGTCGAGCAATATCCACTCAGCAGCGCTAATGGTGTCAGTGTTAACTGAGGCTAAGAGAAGACCACAAACCTGGAGAATAACCGCTCGGAATAGACTCGGACGTAGATTAACAGCACCGGCCACCAGTAAACCGCCCGCACTTCCGCCCAAGGCGCTCAGTTTACTCTTATGAGAATATTTGTTCTCCACTAAATAGTTGGCACAAGCTATGAAGTCTTGCAAAGAATTTTTCTTCTTAAGAAGTTGACCTGCTTGATACCAGGATCTGCCAAGTTCTCCACCTCCCCTGCAAAGTGACAGCAGTTCTCTTAGATATGCATAATATACCACCATGGAAGGTGATTCTCACCAAGAAGATTGGCCTGAGATATGTTCACAGAGCTTGCTAAATCTTGAGGCAGACAGCCTACCTGACATGAGAAAATGCAATGACCCAACCGCGGTCAAGCAGACTGAGGTGTTCACTGCACCACTCCACCTCTAGTGTCTTGCCATACGCACCGTAGCCTATCAAGAGAGCTGGATTTTTTCCATCCTGTACAACCCGGCTTCCATGAACCACTGTCAAGGGTACTGACACATCATCAGCAGTGATCACCTCATGCCGCTGGCAGATATACTGGGATAAAAAACCAAGACCAAGATCGTCCATATCTTCAGCATACGGTTTTATGAGTGCAGCCTGTACGTGACGATCCACCTTGGCCTCCGAGTCCATCTCTGCTAAATCAGAAACTCGTTCCCCTTCAAGTCTTCCCTTTCGCTTCTTCGAGGGCAGCTGCACACCTAACACCTCCTCTTGTTGTAGAACTTTGACTTTTGCTGTTGCTAGGTCATACTCAAGGACTGTCTCCGGGAGCTGAACACAAAGATTGAGAAAGCCTTCGCTTAGAGAAAAGATAATACTAGAATAGTCCATACACTTGGAACTACAAACATGCTTCATAGACGATGGAAAACGTGCTATTGCCGTTTTCTTCCCAACAAAGCTCAGGCAAACCTATAAGTTTCTTTACGCATATACTTCGTTCACAGCTTGCAGCGCCTTGAGAATGTAAACACCATTTAGCCAGTACGTACCATACACCGGCATAGCGCAGTGCAAGAAGTAACCACAAACACTAAAAAGGTCGGAGAATCGGAATAACCCTGAGAGCCACAAAACTAGTCGGAGATTCTCGGAACACGCACTAATATCATCGACTTCTTCAGTACAACTTGAGAAGAGTCGAGGTTGTCCTGAATGTTTATAAACAAGCACGTCCCCAGGATGAATACTTCCTGAGATACAAGCTTAAGGCCGCAAAACACGCAATAGTGCGATCTACCTAACTCGCCCATTAATCATCTATACTGAGCTGTTCCTAAATCCGGAAATATCAACGCGTCTGGAAGGAAACATTGACCGCAAATCCTCGGCTGATTGCTGAATCAGCCTATGAATCAGCTTTTTACTGCCTGACTCGGATCCACTGATTCTCCACTTACAGAAACTTGTTCTTGAATTTCACAGTTAACTTGTATAATGTTCGTCTTCGACAAAAGCTAACTGCTGTTTTCTTGTCCGTGTTTACTTTCAGATTTCGCGATCGAATCAGTATCTCTTTACCGCGTCTCGTCCTCGGCCATCAGGTTTTCCACTGTTACCTCCAGATGCGAATCTACTCTGACTTCAAATTTGAGAAGCAGGATCACGTTCAAGTGCTGAGCACTTGAACTGTGGATCGGCTCAGTAACTTTGGACCAACATGAGCTACCCTCAAAGCAAGATCTACGAGATCTCCCCATAGACATCCCGACTCGATCTGGACTGTACTTAAATTTCCGTCTCTACTTTGGTGGTGCTCACGTGATCTCCGCAACTTGCTATGTGCTCTTCGCTGTTGGCTCTTTAACTGCTAACAGCAGACGAACCTAGATCCAATGCGCAATCAAGCCTCAGCGTAAAAAAAGTTCACAGTGGAGACATTCACTGGTAAGTTTTACCCATGGTCGCTGAGATGAAAAAGAATGATATCAAGAAGGAACACTGGAGACAACGAACATACATTCGGTGATGATACCGTTAGACGAAAAACTGTAGATTTGAAATCTTCATTCGCTCCTGGAATCACTGCACAGATTTCCTGGGGGAGGGATAACGTTCTCCTGCACTGAACCAAAGCTTAGCGTTAGCTACGACGGACGTTGCAAGCTGCAATACTCAACTTCGGACCAGCCAGCAGTGTCACTACAGCACCGCACATTCTTACCACACAAAGATATTTCCCAGAATTACCTCAAACCCAGTGCACGGCAAGTCCAAGACTTGTATAAGGGGAAGTCCACGTTTGCGTTGGTAGAGAACTAGGTGCTTCTCAAAAATTTCCATGTCTTCAATAAATGCTCCTCGTTCAGTGCTAACCACTTCCTGTTTATTACATTTATACAGATCAACTGAAAGTCAGTAACATTAACAGCACAGGAAACTTGGTTAAGAGCACTGTGTTTTAAGAACTTGCTGAAAGTGTACCTGCCAATGCTTAGAACCCAGATCTTTAAGAGGGCATCGAACTAGGCGATAATCACCCACGGCAGTTGAAGAAGTCCCTGCACTGGGTCGTTTATTTGTAAGAATATAAAGAAATCCTTGGTGGTGCTCCACAAAGTACTGTACACCTGCATTTCGCTCGTCAACGAGTTGCAGGTCTGATTCTGGATCATCTGCATTGACCAGATACACCTGAAATACCAATACAAGTCCAGAGTTAGGCGGAACAAAATCACGCCAGCACTGCGTATTCACTTGAAATTTTCGACACGGTTGAGACCGTAAAACCTTCTTTGAAAGACAAAAGACGTGCAGGCGGTAGACAGAAACCCATTTATCTTTCAGGTTTTGGACATCACGTCGATTTTAAGATTTCCTAGTCCAGAAACTTTATGCTAGGCTTCTCGCTACACCTGGTTATATACCCTGGTCTTTCATTGATGTGGAAACAATCCGATGAACCACTCACCTCTGATGTGGTCTTCGAGTTCACATTCACCGTGATGAACGTCCAGTCTTTGGTTCTTGATACATCCAAAAAGCTACTGGCATCCTTCTCTTCGAGGATAAGTGTATCTCCTACCGTCGAACCCAGGGAACGTCGATAAACTCTGTCCATGTACCGCATCCACCATAAGGTATGAAACATGCTCGTCTCCAGAACGAAAACTCATACACCTTAACATCTGCAACAAAGACTCCATAATAAAACTCGTACCTCCAAGGCCTCAGTAGGTCGTCCGCTTCAGTGTAATATAATGTATGCCCGTCCGCTGCCCATTCAACGCTCACGACACCAGTCTTCTGTTCTTCGCTCATTAAGCGACCACTTCGGAGGTCCTTGACGAAGAGACTGAAAATCTCCCCACCAGACGTGTCCAGAGTATAAGCCATCACATTATGATCTTTAGAAAGCCTGCAGGTCCCAAGTTGAACATATCCTGTGGCAACGAAATTTCAAAGCTTGGATCAGACAACAGGTTTCATGTAGCAAGACAATTTGAACGCATTACAGTCTGTTTTCAGTTTTCTTGCTCGATCCATCTTCAGTTCCGAAGTAAGAGGACGACGTCAACAAGAGACTGCAAGAACTGACACACTCCCACATATCCAGCTCTAGTTCCTGTCACAAAAACGGATCCTAGAGCTCAATATGACCTATCGACCAAATGCACGGTGTGAACCAGCATAATCATTACAGTTGAGAGTTCCGTGCCAAACTGTTCGGCAAGTGCATTCTGATCTAGCAGCACTTCTTCCCCGTCCTGATAGTCGCAGCCCAAGACCGAGGCAGCTAGCTTTTTCCAACTTGACTGTGCTGTGCGGATTCCCGTTGAATGTCTTTTCCGGCAGTAGACAGGATAATCCTGTCCTTTAGGTATCCGAGTGTAATAAAGCCTGAAACAAAATAGCCAGAGGTACGAAGATAACACTTACGTAAGTCATGACGAGGAACATTTTACCAGCCAAAGGTGCTAACAGCCGGATGAATTGAGTTAACTTTAGGATATAAATGCACTCACGGACACAGGGCTCAGTGAACTAACAATAAACTTTCCTCCAGTTTCCACTAGTATTGTGCTTTAGGAGACTGATCACCGACCATGCCATTCAGTCCAGACACAACAGCAGTTTGATAAACTGATAAATGGGACTAAAATGTATCCACGTTATTAGACCGAGAAACCGTGTAAACACCGTAGAACTTCCTCCGAATCCCTTCATATCCTTCAGTGGTGTTCACTGTAAGAGCCCAAACCTTGCTTGCATTTGAGAAAGTACCTTGTACAGAGCACGCAGTACAAGCATCGACTCAAGACGCCTCACTACAAACCTCCAGCGCAAATTATGTAACCAACATACGCACCAACTATTACTCCTCCTCAACAGCTACCGAGAGAAGTCTGTCAGAAGGTCACCGTCCACTATACGAAAACAGTGAAATTCACAACGACGACTAAGGACAGATTTGCACATACCAGGGACCAATGCGCTCTGGAGGAGAGGAAATCTCCCGCGTCAAGCGACTAGCCATCTCTTTCTCCAATTTTCGCTGCAAAGGCAAGGTATCTGCCATGCATTTATGTGCGTAAGCGTTCTCCAGCTGCAAGTACCCTACAGTTTCGTCCCTGTTGACACGCATCCAGTGATACGGATCATACCAAGTGGATCCATGCTTGGTCCTCTGGAACGGGCGCTTTGCAGCCACAGGAGGATCCACCGTGTCACTAGCCCTTGCTGTGCTACAAACCTTGCTCCTCGAACCGCTGCTATGTGCCAATCGACTGACTGTAACTTGACAGCCCATAATGTAGGAGAAATTGCACGAAAACGTCGATATTCCTCCCACACCCTTCCACCACAGCATGGACATCACCAGCCGCTTCTCGACCATAATCACTTAAGTCCTCCAGAACTCACCAGTAGTCCATTAATCCAAAAACGGAAGGCGTCAACCGATCGATTCATCAGGACCAGTTTCGTGCTCGATACAAATCCACTTCGCGCACGCTCCTTCTCCTGACCAATCTACCGTAGTCGAATAATCACTTCGCTGAGTTGCTCTCTTCTCTTCCACCTCTCGCAGACTCCAGTCTCCTGTGCAGCTCCAGAGCTATGGTACTAACGAATGGCTTCGTAGTTGTCAAGCTCTCAACTCAGTACTAAAGTTCTCACTTCCTTCCATGTGCAAGCAGTAAAGTAAACTTGTTCTTTGCGCTGACAACTTGTTGGCGCCAAGTTCAGCCAAGTTCCAGCCAGGTATTGACTAATCGGACCCCTGCGCGCTCTGTTAAACTTAATCAGACCCCTAACGAGTGAGTTTACTTGATCAGACCCGTATCGTTTCTCACTGTGGAAAGAAAAATCAATAACAGACATCTCGCCTTGTATGGTTCATATGTTTGTAAGGAAACAATCAAGAACAGAGGATGACCGTCTTGTGACTGGTACCATGTAAACCTGTTACCGCCTATGGCAGGTGAGAGGTCTGAGTAAGTAATAGCGCACTTTAGGGTATGATCAAGTCGAAGAGAGCGCGCAGGGGTCCGATTAAGTCATTACCTGAAGTTCCAGCAGAATTGCCGTAGTGGCAGCAGTACATAGTGTGGTTCTACTGATTACCACGTGGTAGTATGGCACCCAAGCTGGCTTCAGTGCCGGCTCAAAAAGGCGTACGACTGTACGTAGCAAACGAACTTTTGCTACCTCGATTACCTGTATTTACGTATTTTATTATTTCTTTGCAGATTTACTTTTAGCTGACACATCTTTCTCATGGAGTTTAACTCTACCGATCGTCTTATCCAGCGAGAATCTTTTAATCTCAGTCTGTATTCATGAACTCAACTCCAAACCGCATAAAAAAATATGCATCCAAACTGCCCCGGCCCACGTAGCCCGGGAAAAGGACAAGCGCGTAAGGAGAGAGAGAAAAGAAAAAAAAAATTTGCTGACTGTGTCGGTTTGTGGTGTGAAAGTTCTCTTTTGTGGTTAAAAGTCTCGTGTACGAGTCTGTTCTGTTGTCCCGTTATTTCTTCTCTTTCTGTTATATATATACTAAATAAAAATTTAATTTAAATATTAATTGACAAGTCAACCAAGAATCACACCTTCATCTGGAAATAATCCATATGTAAAGTATAAAAAGATGCGCTCTCTGAACTATAAGACTGGGACTCTGCATAATGAGAAAGCAAAGAATTCTAGAATTATTACCTAACCTTTCCCGTCGGAAAGGGGTAAGTAATAAATTAATGCCACTGCCATCTTTCCTGCAATGCAGGTTCTCTGTCCGTCAGTGAAAGCACAGTCGTGCGAGACCTTTGCTACATCGATGCTACAGTGTTGATAGAGGATATTCACTTGTACACTTCGCAGTGTACATGGATTCACCTTAATTAATATTCCGACGGGAAGATTTAGAACATTAATTAACGTCTTCCGAAAACAGTGCGATTTGACAATTAGTGTCTCGGACTTATTTCTCAGCAACGCATCAACCCGGACTACACTTATGGATTATATCTGGATGAGTTGACTACTCCGAGTAATAAGTCATCGTCTCAACTATATCAGTTATGAATAATGTAAATATTTTAATAATATATTATTAATATTTTTTATAAGAGAAAATGAAATTCACTGCACAAGGCTGTGGGGAAGGATATTGGTTGTTAAGAAATGTTTTTGAAAGAGTTCAACAAGATACAGTAGCATGTTATTTCATCGATATAGTTTGAGCTGTCAAAATATACATCTAAAGTACATTTTTGGTCTGAGGAAAAAAAAAGACAAACATGGAGAGAAGAAAAAAAATCTAACGACGTGATTGGACCAGACACTACACTGGAGTCTTATCGAACTTGTGTATATATTAATTAATGTCAGATTGTAATTTGTTCAAGAAGCGTTAGTTAGAATTCTATAATTATTAAATCAAAATATCTAATACTTTTAATCAAAATATATTTTTATAATAAATATCATATATTTAACTATATACTACATGTAATAACTTCGGTAAAAAATCCATAAGTCATGTGGATTCCATCACGCACGAAGAACCATAACATCGTTTTGCTTTCCTGTAAAAACACAGATTTTGTTCAAAGTTTAATTTATCACTTAACTCTTTATGTATATACGAATCATACACACATGATGTAGTATTTCCTATATATCTTTCCTGGTATACCTCTTTGATAACCCATGCTAAGTATCTTCAAACTTCATAATGTGGAATAATACTTGTAGAAATATCGATACTTCGAGGACACTCTAAGAAGAGAGAGCAAGAACACAAGGAAAGTAAAATAAGAATGAGATGAAGTACAAGAAAAACCCTAATGGTGGGGTTAGCCCTCTAACTAACTATAACTATCCTAACCACTCCAGTTAATGTTAGCCGGTGATCTATTCGAGCTCGGGGTTATATCAACACTCCTCTTCAAGCTCGACTCTACATCCTGTACTCCTAGACAATATCTGAAAGCATCAAACTTATTTCTAGACAACGCCTTAGTGAAGATATCGACAACCTGATCTCATGTGCTCACATAACTGAGCTCAATCTCTCCTACAAGGACCTTCTCTCTAATGAAATGATAGTGCACCTCAATGTGCTTCGTCCTAGCATGTAAAACAGGATTACTAGCTAACTTCATGCTGCTAATGTTGTCTGTATATACAACAATATGATCTGTACACTCCACACCAATATCAGATAGCAGACATCGAAGCCAAATTGATTCGCATGTTGCATCCGTTGCTCCTCGGTACTCTGCTTCTATGGACGAGAAAGCAACTGTGGGTTTCTTCTTAGAAGCCTCGGCTTATAGCAGCGCTTCCAAGTCCAAAAGCGTAACCTGACGTGGATCTCCTGTCGGCACTTCCTGCCCAATCAGCATCTGTGTAGCCATGTAACAACAATGGTCCACCTTATCGATAGTGAAGTCCGTACTGCATCGAGAACTTTACGTAGCAGAGGATCCGCTTGACAGTCTCAAAATGTGATCTCTGTGGTAACTACATGAACTGACTAATCAGACCGACGGCATAACTCAAGTCCAGTCTGGTGACTGTCGGATAGATAAGACTCCCAACCATCTGTCTGTACATGCGTGGATCATCCAATAGCTCCACATCCTCTACTCCTAGCTTTACCCTTGCTCTAATGACGTAGCAATGGGTTTGCAGTCAAACATACCAAATCTCTCAAGCATACTGATAGCATATTGTCGATGTACAAGTCAAATATCCTTCCCATCTCTAATGAACTTCACAGTAAGGAAGTACTTGAGTTTTCTTAAGTCCATCATCTCGAACTCGGATTTCAAGTGATCTTTGATCTGAGAAATAAGCTCCTCATAGTTACCGATAATGATCAAGTCATCAACATAGATGATGATCACAACAATCCGGTCTTGTACTCGTAACGAATACAAGGTAGAGTCTGAACTACAAAGTGGAAACCAAGAGACTGCAAGTAAGAATTGATCTTTGCATATCATGCTCTTGGTGCTTGTTTCAGACCATAGAGAGCTTTTCGTAACTTACACACACGAGAAAGAAACTTTGGATCCTCATAACCTAGAGGTTGCTGCATGTAGACCTCCTCCTCAAGATCACCGTTGAGGAAAGCGTTCTTGAAGTCCATCTGGTGCATCTTCTAACCTTTCTCAGTTGCAATTGCAACTACTGTCGAATAGTCACCATCTTCGCAACAGGAGCAAAGGTCTCCTCAAAATCCACTCCATGTTGTTATGTGTTGCCTTTAGCTACCAATCTGATCTTGTGCCGACACACGGTATCACCCGACTTGCGCTTGACCTTGAAGACCTATCTGCAACTAATCGCTTTCTTATCCTGAGATAAGTCCACCAATTCCCAAGTCTGTTGGTGATGAAGCATAGCAAGTTCAGCTTCCATAGCACTTACCCATTGAGCTTTGTGTATCGCCTCCTCAAGTGAACTCGATTTCTGCTCCTGAAGAACATTGGTCATATATGCATGGTGCGCAGCAAGAAAACTTTCATGCATATACCTACTCACTGGATGTATTGTCCGTTCAGATCTCCGAGAGGTAATCGGTGTACTAGACGTCAAGATCTGAGACAAAGTATACAATAGATGTGGAAGATTCACATATCTGGATGAGTCAAACATACGCTGCAATAGCATGCACTCATCTTGTCTAGAAACTACACTAGTTCCACTATGCTGTGTTACGTGGACTCTAGTGTTAACAACAGCTCTATGTGCAATTGGTTCTGATCTGAAATCAGTGACTTCTCCAGATCCTCCACTCAACGTACTACTCGGAGGTACTACAATGGACTGACTCCTTGGTTCTACAATAGATACAGGGATGGCTACGATAGGTGCAGGTGCAAACCAAGACTGTAGCTCATCAAAACAACATCTCTACTGATATAGAACTGCTTGGATTGTAACATCTATATCTTTTTGTATCAGAAGCATAGCCAAAGAAGATACATCTATTTGGGAGCTAGTTTCTTACGTCTTTCATCAAGTATGTGCACATAACAGATACATCCGAAAACTTTAAGAAAAGAGTAATCAGGCTTACTACATGTGAAGATCTTCATCGGTGTCTGGCTGTGGACTGCCGCTGTAGACGTCCGGTTCATCAGATATACCGCACATGAAACAGCTTCTGCCTAGTAACGTCTAGGCATGGTCTTCTTGTTCAATATCGCACGAGCAGCTTCTGCTTTGTGTCGATTCTTGCGCTCCGCAATCCCATTCTGCTGCGGACTATAACTGTAGGTATTCTGACGTCAAATGTCATACTCTCGCAGATATGCATCGAACTCTCCAGAAAGAAACTCGCCTCTTCCATCAGATCTCAAACAGAAGATAGATGCTCTAGACTGTTTAAGATTGAACTGATATAAATGATATTATTTGACGAAACATCAAATGCATAAACCATTCGATATATGAAGGGATTAAAGTTTGACAATACTATAGAGGTTAACAACAAGAGAACACAAAAGTAAAAGTTCAGACTTAAGTTTGTTATCGTCTATGACTTCTCATGAGTAGTTGAATCGTCATATTATTGTCATCTAAGTCAAGTTCATGTGAAGTGACATTCCTTAAAGTCCTTTGAATTAAATCATACTTCGCGTTGAAGTCATCAGAAAGGAATATCGGGAGAGCCTCCGTAACATTAATAAATCAAGGAGAGGACGAAAACCATCCGGATGTTAAGCCTGAGCAAGTAGAGAGTCAGATGATAGATGTTATAGGAGCTTTTGTGAATGATGCAGAATTCAGAAAGGTGCATTTTCAAGAGGCTGATGACACCGAGTATCAACAAGAAGCGTTGGTTGTTGGTACCAACACTGCTGAGTTTGATGATGACGAAGCTAACGACGAGAGTCTAGCTACTGATAGTGACTTCAAAAAGAGACATTGGGCTCGTGCTACGACTGCTACACGAGTTCACCTTGAGAGTCTTGAACTTGTTGCTGCTTTAGTTGATCACGGTTCTGAGATCACATCATGTCGCGGGAGGTATACGAGAGAGGTCAGTGACATATCGAATTGAATCATGGTTGGGTGCTACGAGCTGCAAACAATCAAAAGAGTGAGTTATACGGCGCTTGTCTTAACGTGAGGGTGAAGTTAGGTGATGTGGAGGTAGATCAGCACTTCTTCGTGCTGTCTTCAGCTTCATATCATGTGATTCTTGGTCAGCCTTATATTACTGCAGTTAGAATGGAGACCAACGTGATGGATGACAGATCTCACTATGCTAGAATTCGTAGTTCAGATAACACACATTCTGTTCAGTTTCTAACCGTTCGTACGAATCACGAACGAACCCGACAAACCTTGAGAGATTCTCCTATCTGTAGGAGTAAGGGTTTTCAGAAACCACTCTTGTAGGACGGAATAGCAAGAGTGATGGATCTGCTACTACTATGATCCCGCTTGAGTAGCCTGTGGGATCACATCAGGCTGACGAAGAGGTCGCTCAAGATTCTGAGAGTAGTTATATTGTACATAGTTAGAAATCTTGTTTGATGACTTTCAATTCTGATGATTGAATTGAGTTCATGCGAGTAGAGGATTTGACTGAGAAGAGTAAGAGGCAGATGGAGAAGTATGCAGCAAATCTGCGTTGTACAAGAGTTCTGAATGAAGATGAGATGATTTCTGGTGTTTACGAGGAGTTTGTAGGTGTACAATCTTTCGTTCGTCGGTTGGATGATGTAGATAGGTTGATGGAGCAGATGGGAGGAAGGGTGGTGATACTCATCCATTCTCGTAAAGTCTATGAGGAGATTGTTTTGTGCTTACAGTCTCGTTCTCATACAAGACTGGAGAGTGGAAGGAATGATGCAATCTGCTGGTGTGGCTCTCGTCAAGAAGTAGAGGTGCACACCAAACACAAGCGAAGAGATGAAACCAGTGGCAATCCATTTACCTGTTGATTCACGACAGTAGGTGGAGTTAGCGATCACTGAGCCTGTACTGAGAGATCTTAAACAAATAGGACACAAGTTTATTCAAGAGACACTCGAGCAGCTCCAGACAGGAGGGGGTGTCTTCTTGACTGAAGTTGAGAAAAGAGCTTTCGAGCAGATGATAGTTAGCCACGATAAGATATTTTCTTTCTCAATTGAGGAGATTGGTTGTGTCGATCCTAGTGTGATAGCTCCGATGGTTATCTTCACTGTTCCTCACGTACCTTGGGACTTGAAGCCGATTCTAGTCTCTCGGGTCTTGTTACCGAAGGTCATTGAGTTATTGAAGGAGAGGATGCGGATGGATATTCTTGAGCCATCTATGACTCCGTACTCTAGCCGATGGTTCACAGTACCTAAGAAGATGGGAGCTTTATGCTTCATCCAAGACTTATAGCTTGCCAACAACATCACGATTCGGAACGTTACGACAGGACATGTGGTTGATGAAGTAGCTGAGGAATTTGCTGGAAGATCGATCTAGTCTATTGGAGATCTGTTTTCAGGTTACGATCAATTTCAGCTTGCTTTGGAAAGTAGAGACTTGACTACCATACGTACACCTTTGGGGTTGATGCGGATGTGTACGCTTTCTCAAGGCATGACAAACTCAATAGCCCATATGCAAAATGTGATGCATAAGGTGTTACGAGAGTTTGTACTTGAGGTCACTATCTCATTTCTGGATGATATCCTCGTGAAAGGTTGTCCGGTGGAGGACAATGACGAAGCTGTGACTGCTGATGGTTGTAGAAAGTTTGTTGTAGACCACATTCGAGATGTGAAAAAGATCTAGATGCGCTTGGAGGAGGTACACCTCACTCTATCAGGTACCAAATCTCGTTTTCAAATGTAGAGATTGTGGTGGTGGGTCATTTGTGTGTGGTACATTTGGAAGGCGAACGAACCTAGAGAAGATAGATGTTATAGCAAGGATAGTAGACTGTATCAACATCATTGAGGTTCGGCGATTCTTAGGAGCTTATGTGTTCTTTCGTGTGAGTATTTCTCATTATGCACACATTGCCAAGCCTCTGTATGCACTTCTGAGAAAAGGGAAGAGGTTTACTTGGCGGCAAGAACATCACGAGACGATGGAGCAGCTGAAAGAGATTCTGAAGTCTCCATTTGTACTAAGGACTTAACTATGAGAGCGGAAGACTTATCATACTTACTGTTGACATGAGTCCAAAGACGATTGGATGGCCAGTTGGTCAAGAAGACGTAGATGGTGTGCGGTTTGTTTCTAGGTTTGGAGTGCAGATCCTAACGGATAGACAGCGTAACTATCCTCAAGTGAAGTGTGAATTGTGGGGAGCTGTTACTGCTATGAAGATAGATCAAGAGTTCTTGATTGGAGCTCGTGTGGTTTTAGAAACAGATTGTTTGTCTTTGCTATGTATGATAGCAAACTATACTCTAGACATAGCAATGCTACGATGGATTGCTTATATCTGGAGTATGAATCCTGAGCTGAAGCATATAGTAGGGAAGGATAATCATGCTGCAGATATGTTATCTAGGGCTCCTTATACAGACGAGGATTAGATGATTACAGAGGTCGAAGATGAAGAGAAGAGAGACGTTTGGTGCCAAGTTGGTCAGCAGACTTCAGACTTGGAACCACTGCTGTTCAACGAGGAGTTCTACATGAAGAAGTTCCATGTCATTGGTTTCTATCTGAGTTCATTATGCAGACGAGAAGGTTGGAGTGATGCAGAGTTCAAGGAGATCAGAAAAAAGATGTACGGTTATCTTCTTCGTGAAGGTTATTTGTGAAAACGTCCGAAAAGAAGAGATGGGATGTTTGCTAGAGTGGTGGATGATCAACCGATGAAGCTGAATCTGCTTAAGGAGTTTCATGACACCTTGTGGGCTGGACACCGTGGAGTTTGGACTATGTACACGAAGATGAAGGAGCGATACTGGGAGATTACGAGCAGATAGAGACGGCTGAGAGGTGTAGAAGCGAAGGAGTTCTTTGCTCGTTATAGAGTAAAGCTTCAGCTTACTACTGCTATGAATCCAGAAGACATTGATAAGAGCAAACGAGGACACCCTTCTATTGTTCACGCTTTGGTGAAAGCATGTGATGGTAGGCCTAGAGAATGGTCGAGACTACTTCCATTTGTCTTATGGGCAGATAGAACTACACAATGTACTACGACTGGTTATATGTCGGTTGAGCTTATGTTAGGCAGAAGCCAATCATGCCTGCTGAGGAGGAATTTCCTACATGAGCTACGCTGCCGTGAGAGGATGATATAGATCGTACTTCACTCTTTGCTTTACGAACTAGGCAGTTGGAGCGAAGGGAGGAGGATCTTGCTGAGGCGCAGGAGAAGCTGAAGGTGACTCGAGTCAGAAATAAAGAGCATTTTGACAAGATTCATCGACTACGATCAAAGTCAATACGTGTTGGTGATTGGGTTTTGGTTATGACAGCACGCTGGAGAACCAGCATTCTACACTTCGTAAGTTCTCCCGAAGATGATTCGAGCCTTACGTTGTGTTAGATATTATGAGAATGTTATTTATCGTTTACGTGAGCGGGATGGTACTCCTTTGAAACTATCTGTGGCTGGCAAACAAGTGAAGTTGTTCAAACAACGTGGAGGATTAGTAGATTTGTTCATCTTTTTGGAGTATGAGCAAAGGATGACAAGAGACGAGGACGTTCTGACAACTGAAGAGGTTGAGACGGAGGAGAGTGACGATGATGAAGAACAGATAGAAGGATGAAGAGGTTGGCACATGTCGAAGGATGTGCAGGTTTAGAGGGGGTGGATGTCGTGATGTGAATAATTTCACGTAGTAAATAATTCACCTCTAAGTTTGAAGTTAGTCTCTCTGAGCAAAGTTAAGACCTCAGAGAAGTCGATTTTGAAGAATGTTATATATTTTTAGTCTTAGTAGATTGTTTACCATGTTGATAGAGTTTAAGCTCATGAGTTGCACTTACATGTCGTCCATGCATGCTTCCTAGCGTGATTAGGTTATCTTTCGGGATTACGTGTCGTTTTACATGTCTTTGCATGTAGTTTAAGGTTTACGCTGCACTTTAGGGACTTGACGTGATAACCTATGTGTGAAATGAAGTCACCACGTGGTTTGAGGCACAAAAGGACCGGGAAGTGAAGCTATGAACTCCCATTGGTCTATTTTTATCTTTAGTGAAATACTAAACTTAGAAGTAGGGGTCTAAAGAGGAGTTCGAGCTTTTGGTAAGGACATTCTGAAATCTGACAACACATGAAGATAGGGCTCGTCGTGCCAGTCGCAGTCTGTGAAATTCTTGATCGATTTAGAGCATAAAGAAGGAGTTATGGCAGATTGAAGTTCAGATTGTGTCAGAATTGTATCACTTTTTTGATTTTGAGCTTTTCGATGTCAATCGCAGCAGAATTGAGAAAATCACTTCAAACCCTTCGTGGTCACGTTCATTGTCAGCAAGGCTACGACTGTCCAGAAGGTTTTATGTCAATTGAGTGAGTGAGTAATTCAAGGCGAGCGTTGAAGTAGAGGGGGTCTGAAAAGCTTTCAATCTAGAGCAGCAACTTTAGAGATCGAGATCTGGAGAACTGTGTACAATCAAGAGGTCAAATTTCACAAAGATGTTCAGCATGCTATAGACTCCAAATCCTATAAGAATCATCGAAAGTTATCAAGCCAATTCTTTGTTCTAGGTCAAAATAGTTGTCTGGATATCAGAAATTGTCATAAATTCTTTACTCATAATGTTTTTGTCCATATCTCGGTGCTTTAATTTGATCTCAGGCTGAAACTTCGTATGTGTGTTCATTAGGGCCTCATTTACATGTAGGAGAAGTTTTGAGGTTTAAGCCATCATATGTTTCTGATTCTTGACTGTTAAAGTTCACTATCTGATCTTATTACTGCTAGTTCGACTTGATTTTCGTTTCCTGAACATACTAGAGGATCCAATCGACCTGTATGAGTGTCTATAGTGCCCCTTATGACCTGAAGCCTACTCTTGAATAAGTACCACAGCCAGAAGTCCAACGCTTCCATGAGTAGACATAACACAATCTTTACGATAGTGAACTTTAGGACGGAAGGGCGGAACCTTCTGAATGTGATAGTGAACTTTAACAGTCAACTTTAACTATCACGAAGGGTAGAAGGTTCCGCCCTTCTCAAGAAAACTCTCACCTCGACAACATGCACCACACAACACAACTGGACGTTCAATCTTATTCTAAGTATAAGAAAGATTCATAAATAATAAACATATGCTTTAGATCATGGTTATCGTGCTATCTCACATATCAAGATAACCGTGAATATGACAACTAATATGTCCTCTACGAGTTACACGAAAAGTTTACGGAATATAAAAATCAACACAATACAAGTTCTATGCTAAATTCACATGTGAACCATGTCACAACACGACATTGGGCCTTATTTTTTCTCTGCTATCATATCAAAATTAACGTGAAGGTTGTCCAAGAAAATGTGAGGTTCTTGGTTGTGAAGAGATCATGTGCTGAACAAAGACGAGAGAGAAAAACAACCACAAGAACACGCTTTGCAAGATATTCCAATCCTCACTTTATATACACTCTCAATGTTCTCTATAGACACAAAATTCATAAACATACCTAAGTGGTTGTAATATGCATCCAACCTCTTGAAACAAGTCTCTGAATTCCAACCAACATCCATGTACCAGTCCTTAGCTAAAACTAACTACCACAAGTCACACATAACCAACCGGAACTCTCATAGGTCCAAAATGACAAAACTCGTAGTGAAGAAACTGAAAAAGACCTATTTGATAACTTCCTCTTTTTGTCAAACGATCTTTAGACATCGATAAGGTCTTCCTTCTTGACTCTGTTGGTTCCAAGAACCTTCATATCCGACTCTTGATAGTCAAGGCATCCCTTATTTTTGATCGTAGATGACTGAACCTCTAAAATCTTGTGACTTAAAACCACATACATCACAAAACAGACCGTCCAATATGAGATCTGTCTTCTCAAGTAAGTAGATCTAACTATCTTGATACCAACGACATCCCAAACAAGCAGTTTGGAGTTCCTCTCATGAAGAACAATGATAAATTGATCGCAAGAATTAAGAAATTGACATAAATCGTTCCGATTTATGGAAGTGATGTCCCTCATTATGTCCAAAGATGTCGTTTATTTTTTACTTGGACTGAATCATCTGACCCAGCTTCACTCACCACGCATAACACAACAATTCGATCTACATACAGTCTTCTCTTATGGATAGATAAGTATTCATTGATTGCATAGGCACCAAAAACAAAGAGCTTGGTCCAACAATCTAACCTCAAGTCACATGTGAACAAAAATCTGACATAAATGTCTTCTTGTGAGCCAATTTTCATCACAACTCTTAAACCACCAAATGAAACTTCAAACCATCTTCAATTTATTTTAGAGCTTGGTGTTCTGATCTCGATGGATCTAAGGATAGTAAGTTTAGATATCGAAATGACTTGAACGATCTGACTCTTCTTCGTCGGTTACTAAAGCACTCCAATTTTTCTTCCTTACGTCTCAATTTTTCCTAGAACCATAACACGATACACCTCTTCACCTCTTCATGAACCATCTTAACAAACGTGTCGTGTGAATACACATCATTACACAACATACATCGCTGTCAGAGGACACCACATAACACATGTCATACACATGCACAAGTCTATCACAATAATAAAGATCTGTAATTCCTTTCATCATGTCAACCGGCACTACACAAACACTAAAGTCGAGCCACATCCACTCTATGCATCCGAGAATCTAGATTGCGCTCACCAAGACTATCCACCATAGCCATGAGCTTGAAGGCTCAACTCGAAGAACTAAATCTTACAAGCCTTACTTAGAAGTATACCCCTAGTGGGGCTAGTCCAAGAACTCGCCTTAACGGCACTAACGGCCATACCAAGACTAACGACTACGCACTCAGTCAACTTAACCGAGGTGCTAACCTGACGTGATAGCTGTCATATGCATACACATCGCTACACAACATACATCGCTGTTAGAGATACATCACACAAACACATAACACATGGACGATGTCATACACATACACAAGTGTATCACAATCACCTCCCTAATTGACGGTTAGGTCTCTCTAACTCTAGATAGCCTCATATTTCAACTACATGATATACATCTTCGTGGGTGCAAGGATTAAGAGATCGGGTGCTACATCGTCCCATCGTTAGTTGCTTGTCTGCAATCCATAATTCTGCTATATACACCGGGGACAAACCGACCGTCTAGTAGGAAAGACACTGAGAGATGGAGTCAAACACGACATGTGTTAACCTCTTGAACAACCATTACACACCAACAAACGGGCTGTTTCATCAACAAACCCACACAACATATATTTCAAGCTCGCGCATACAACTGTTAAGCTTGGATCAACGGTACCATCGATGTTTGGAAGATGACATGGCGCGCAATTACGCACATGATCTTTTCAAACAACACCATCACGGCCCTCTAGCATGAGTACTCTAGAAGGATGAATAGAATAGTGCACCCTATAGATCACATCCAACATCGTCGGTGTAGTCTGTTGCAGATAGATATAATCCATAGGATGAAACATGAGAATCGATGATCGATAACCTCCTCCTCGAATAGTCGCATATCGCAACATGTCTTTGTGCTGAGCAGTCGTTATGTTCTCAAAAGCCATAGACATAACTCTCTGAAATGTCTCAGCTTGTTGAGAACAAGCTCTCACTCACATGTCCGAGTCATCAAGGTTCAGCACCTCAGCAGAATCACGATGGATGATTGAAGATAGATCTGGATCTCAGTCATACAATAGAAAAAGAAACTAAGGACACTTGTCGCTAAACCGGTAATCCATAGCCAACCATGATAACTGCAAATCTTAGTCTCTCAAGTGATCCTTCTGCAAGCCATACTTGCGCAATTCTCTCTTCACCGTCTGAACAATCCTCTCCACCAAACCATCCGCCTCAAGATGATCTCGAGATGTAGTCCGATGATCAATCAGCGCTTGATCACACAAGGTCCAAAACTCACTAAGAAACTTTAATACATTGGTCCGTTAGCACTTCAGCTGGTGCTCCAAAATGACTCAGCACTCGATCTAAAAGCATATGATGTTCTCTCACTCGTCTTGTCCGATAATGCCACCAACTCAATCCACTTGGAGAAGTATTCCATCGTCACCAACACATACTGGTCTTGACGTACAGTTAACGGTAAGGGTCCCGTAAAATCCAAGCTCCGATGATAATCCAACCCAAATTTATAAAGAGTATCACTATTGAGTAGGAGCATTAAACGATGCTCGTGCTCGATCACAAATCACACATCGTGCAACAAACTGCTGTACATCGATGTGCATACCACGCCACCAATATTATCCTCGGAGTATGCTATGTCTATGCTTCACTTCAAAAATGTCCCAACTCCTCATGTGCATAACTATGGTCTCTAGAATAGATATGATACTATCCATACTCTCTCATCGTCTCACACTTGAAGTACATGTCATCCTTCTCATCGAAATCTCTTCGTTCGTTGGAGGATGCGATCTCGCTCTTTGGCACTTACTATGCCTACCACCACGCTAGTACGTAGATACTCCATTACTATCACATCATCATGGATATCTCGCTGGTCTGTAACACCATCTCCACACTCAAGATCTAGAGACTTACTATCTATTCTCTGCCTTGAGAAAGATACGACATGGCCCTCCATACTAGAGTTCATGACCAGCACACCAAGAAAGACAAATGCATGCCACCATATCACCTGTCTCTTTCGCTTGATGATGTCAATGATCAGTTCGTGAAACTTCCTCTTCGCAATACCAAGAACCTCTCGAAGAGAAAACTCGATTCGTGCGTCTAGTATCCTTTGCTCCAAGACGCTCTTGAGATCAGTTGAAGTTTCAATATCAGCCGCCAACTTGTAAGCCGATCCTTTCTTCTTCTCTTGGGCAGTAAATCATCTACCAACAGTCGTTGGCTCCTGCTGGGATCTCTGCACGTCCTCCATTGGACCTGGTGCAAGTGGAGGAGCTGCAGAAGTAGAGGGGATGTCCTCAAGAGGAGCTGCTCGCCTCTTGATGACTCTCCGTCTATCTCCAGTCTCCTCTGGAACTCCAGTATCAAGTTTAGAGACTTCTCGCCGCCTCTTTTCCTCCACAAAAGCATCCTGCCAGTGAACGTGTCTATCCACGTCCAAGAATGCTTTGATAGACACTGCGTCAACAGGATTTCTCCACCCTATGACCTACAGATAGTCTCGGCTCCTCTCTTTAGTACCTCAGAAGGAACTTGAACATTTTTCTTCTCAGTAGTCTTATCTAGCAGCGTAAGACTAGAAGAAACCTCAATATGTCCAGCATATACATCCGAATTTACCGGTGGTGTCATCAACATATTCACAGTTGCAGCCGTGGCAATCTGAGACAGACTTCTCATGCCTCCTCGTCCAAACTGCGTGTTCAGCGGCTCTCCAGTCGAAGAAAGGTATAGTCTATCGTTCTGGTAGCGAATCACACCATCTCGCAAAGCAGTCGTAAGCTCTTGACAGTCTCCTCAAAAATGATCAGGACTGTCACACCAGATACATCTACGAACATGAGCACCTCTTGGACGTGCAACAACAGGCGTTGGTGGCTGCTCTCTCTGTAGGCCAGCTAGCTCCATCTTCAATTCTCGCATTTGCCGAATCAGGTGTTCGATCTGATTCTGCTGCCATGGTTCTCCACAGGTCTTTGAACATGTGCCCTTTGTGCAGGAACTGACACAACTGGCATCAAAGGTACTACAGTCGAGACAATAAGTCTGGGAGCAAGAGCCGGAAGTTGTTGTACTTGAGGAGCAGCGTGAGGTTGAGAGACCACTTCTGCAAGCGGACGTCCTCCCACGACCACTCTTCCACGCCTTTGTCTTGTTAGTACAGCAACAACATCCTCGACTCTCCTCCAGTCAGTAGTAACTCCTCTTTCAGCACATCGATCAATCAACATGAAGCATAAACGTTCTGTCGTAGCATCATCGGTAGCTTGTAAGAAAAGTTATATTCTCCTAGCATCTAAGGTTATTCGCTCTAGAGTTGAAAGTTGTCGATATCTCTGATCACACTCTCTCAGCAACTCATTCAGTCTCATCATACGACCAGGTTGATGCTCAACCCAGTCCAAAAACGTTCTCCTAGTAACTCTCTTTGAATCCTCTTCAAGAAACTCCTCTCAAAGAGAACGTTCAAAACTCATCCAAACACATAGATTTCTTCTCTGTACATCCTAACTTGGTCTCGTAACTCGGGGATTACAACTAACTCAAAACTAGTTATCATCTCTATATCAGTAACTCTACCAGTTCCATCTCTCCTCTGTATTCACGCAGATATCTAGAAATGTCTCTACCTTCAAACCTTCCACATCAGTTCACAATAGCTTGCAAAGCCTTGGTGGATTTTAACTCACCCCCTCCAACAATCGGATATTGTTGGACCAAGACCGCAAACGTCTTCAGAATCTCAGCTGTATCGAGACCAGATGAATATGTCGTTGCAGTCGTAGATGCTACAAAAAGTACTGCAGTAGACGTAGATGCAGCAGCCATAGAGATAGCAGCAGCATCGCTTCTGCTCTTTCGATCCATCTTCTTCTTTGTCTTAGAACTCAACCTCACGGTCAATCACCCCAAGATCTCTCAATGGAAGCACCAGATTGTATGTCGAGGTGAGAGTTTTCCTGAGAAGGGCGGAACCTTCTGGCTGTGATATGATCGTAAAGATTGTGTTACGTCTACTCAGAGAAGCGTTGGGCTTCTTGCTGTGGTTACTTACTCAAGAGTAGGTTTCAGGTCATAAGGGGCACTATAGACACTCATACAGGTCGATTGGATCCTCTAGTATGTTCAGGAAAAAAAATCAAGTCGAATTAGCAGTAATAAGATCAGACAGTGAACTTTAACAGTCAAGAATCAAAAACATATGATAGCTTAGACCTCAAAACTTCTCTTACATGTAAATGAGGTCCTACTGAACACACATACGAAGTTTCAGCCTAAGATCAAATTTGAGCACCGAGATATGGATAGAAACGTTATGAATAAGAAATTTCTGACAATTTCTGATACCCAAACAGCTATTTTGACCTAGAACATAGAATTGGCTTGATAACTTGATTTTCAAGTAGAAGTCGACCCATGACGCGATACCGTGTAGACATAGAGCGCAAGTGAAGTTGTGAATGATAGACAAGTGTAAGCTAAGAACGGACTGATGGTGACAAATTTGATCAAGTCGGAAAAGACTGATGTGGCCAAGACGCATGTGTCAGAGGTCGACGATTGGCACTACCAATGCGAGATAAGTGAAGTGCGGATGAGTGACTGATCAATAGAAGTCAGAGATGGACGTATTATACTCATTGATGATGTAATGTGTGATGTGTGTAGGAGCGGAAAGAGAGACAAGTTCGAGACGTGACAGACAAACAACAAGATAAGGATGTCATATGTCCTGTCGAGAGAGGTAAGAGGGAAGGAGTTTTTAAGACGAAACATCCTTCCTCCACCAATTGTACAGAGAGGGAGCGAGTCAACCCAAGAGGGATTGACTCTCTCTGAGGACTGAAGTCCTTCAAGATTTCCTCAGACAAAGCTCTCGGAGGAGAAGGACTGAAAGTCCCTCCCAACCAAGAGGAGTCAACCTCTCAAATCCGAGGAGCTAGGGTCTCTTTGCAGAAGAAGGAGGGAGTCGTCATCCCGGATTAGATTTTTCTACTATTTTTAATAGTTGCTATTTTTTAAACATCACTTGATAAATCAGGAAAGAAGACTCATATTATCTTTCTTTTTTTATTTAAGGTTTTGCATCTTGCGATGTCTTCTATTGACCTTGGGTGGTTGGGGATGATGTCCTTGAGTACATGTGTTTGTGCTAGGGGTTTAAATGGCGTGTATGCCTTGTGCCTCTTTTGTGATATGTTAGGTGATGCTACTTGTTAATTATATAAGAGTGTTGCTACAACATAGCTAAGCTCTAGGAGGAAGTTTGATGATCTAGGAGTATCAGAGGAAGGGGTCAAACTTGAGATACAACTCTTCTTTGTAGCCATGTGCCTCCTCTTCAATAGTGGATTTTTCTATTTGCAAGCCTTCTGTGGGTCTTTCATGCACATCTCTGAGTAACTTGTGTGTTTTCTTGGAAGTCAAGCTATGTATGCACATGCAGGTGTATGGGCAGATTACCAAAGGGAGATGCATTTGTTTGAGAGAGGACTATCACAAACTTAGAGCCTTGATCTATCCACCCATTCAGCAGGAAGAGTGAACCATCAATCCACATACAAGAGAGTCACTTAGTGTCAACTGAGGAGTCTATTGCCTCATCATTCTGGAAGTCTATTATTCAGATGTACACAAAAGGGTAGCAAATAGTCTAGGAGAGAGGAGTGACGGTGAGACATTCTTGGTGATTGAAAGCTGCAGTACTTGCCCTCATATGTCACACTTGGTACTAGTGATAATGGACGTACGCCTACAGAGAACTAGTTTTGTACTCAGCATGGAGCTAATGACATATATTTTTGAGTAAGGAAGGTGCTCATGACACCAACCGAACTCAAGTATATAGTGTATATACTAATGCAAATCTCATTATGATAGTGGAGACCAACACTAGGAGGTCCACACTTGGAGATTAACGTCTCAGAGGTCGACATTCTAGATGTCAACATTTACTCTTCGTGAGAGGATTTTGAGTAGATTTTTAGAGTGAGATCAATTTATTGAGTAGCTACTGAGTAGTAATATGAGCTCTATTACAAAGAGCTGCCTGCTCGGTATATTCTGTTGGTTTTGGGTGTGTTTAAAGAAGGACATGGAAGTTTACTCTCCAATATAATGTTATGATCAATTTTTCTATAAATTATAATGATTTGACTCTAATTCTCTTGCGGCCGATATGTTTTGTACTACTAATGGTGTAAAACTGCAAACCTTGTGCTTTAAGTTAACATTAATGCAAACTCTTTTAAAGAGAGAAATGAATAGCCTCTCTCAAGAGTTTTACACAATAAAACACATAAACAACACGATAATGTTGTTGTCATCATCGAGGCCACTGCTCTCTTTGGCTATTGTCATGCAAGAAACTGGTTCCACATTGTTCATTGTTATTTCTGGGGTGCTCTTTTTTGCTTATTTGTGACGTCCTTACGTCCACTACGGCTCGCTTATATTTGAGGATTCTAAGGATTTATTGGCGCCATCTATGGAACTATCGCTGTATGTGGCTCTATGGGACTATCGGTCCTGCAGTCGAGCTACATATACTTTCACTTCCCTCGATGTGGATGTTGGTGCAGCACATTTTTTGACTCCATGCAGAGGATCAGACTGCGTTCAAAGATCAAGCATTTTATCAATTTGTGCTCTCTTGGCTGAATCAGACTTTTCTGCTTATATCCTTCAAGCATTCCTCTCCTCGGTAGTTCTTTTCCTTCCAAGATTATAACTTCCTTGCATATTCACCTCTTCCAAGTTCGGAAGAGAGAAACATGCAAAGAGCTTTTAATTTATGTCTTAACCTTTCCTCTTGGAAAGGTTAGGTTATAAATTAAAAGCTGAGAAATTGATATATTTATACTGGTGGAAAGCAGACGCATTAATATCAGAAACAGGTTCAGTCCTGGACTGTTACTTATGGGTTTTCAGTGACTGCAAGGACAACGTGTAATCAAAGCAGTGTGGAATTTAAATTTAGTTAAGTATATTTAGAAAAATTTGACTATCTAAAATTCCACCCCTACAATGTTCTCTCAGCAGCAGAATCGAAACAAGCAGCAATATTATCTATAAGTATTGTCCGTCGATGTATTTTTCACTATTCATTTTTGCAAGTAATTTTCAACTAATCTTTTATGAGAATTTTATAATTTATTTGATATTTGTCATTTTCCTTCTCTGAAGAAAAAGGGCACTTTGGATGCATATTTCCCTAGTGTTCCTACTAGCAGTGTCGTAGTATATTGTACTACTTGTGTTGCTTCGTTCGATACGGCAGACTATAGGTTCATATTAGTCTATAGCTTGTGACTCCTCTCAGTTCTCATTACCGGTCTTTGGCTATCGACTTATCATGAGTCATGTCGGCTCCGGACTGCCTTTTCTCTCAAGAAAAATGAAGTGCAGCCTATTAGCTGCACCTGCATATTCACCTCCTCCATCTTTCGATGGAGGAGATAAATATGTTAATTTTTTACCTTCAGTTAGAAAGGGTTAGGTAATAAATTAATGCTTAGATTAATTTATTATCTAAAAATGAATGGATGTAAATTTAACAACTTTGAGGATTTGCAGTGCACAGCTTGTTGAACACTCCTGTGAAGTTGGACCTCCTGATTGTACACAGAACTCCATATTTCGTTCTCTGAAGTTGCTGCTCTAGATTGCGAGTTTTACAGACCCCCTCTGCTTCAGCGGCCGCCCTGAATTACTCAATAACTCAAATCACTTGAAACTCTTTTGACAGTCGTAGCCTGGCTGACAATGAACGCAACCACGAAGGTTTGAAGCGATTTCCTCAATTTTGCTGCAATTGACACTCAAAACCCCAAATTCAACAGAAGTGCTGCAATTCTGACACAAATCGAACTTCAATCAGCCATAACTCCTTCTTTATTGCTCCAAATCAATCAAACTTTTTGCTGACAGTGCTTGGCACGACGAGCTCTATCTCCCCGTGCTCTCAGATTTTGTAGTACCCTCACCAATTGCTCGAAATCCACTCTAGAGCTCTGTTTCTAAACTTAGAGTTTTACAAAAGACAAAAATGGACTAATCGAAGTTCATAGCTCCACTTGACTGTCCTTTTGTGCCTTAAACTACCTGAACTATCTACACTCATAGACTACCACGTCAAGCCCTCTAGAGTACCAGCGTAAAACTTAAACTACCTAAAACGACACGCAGCCCCGAAAAATAACTTAAATCAGCCAGAAAGCGTGCATGGGCGACACGCAAATACAACCCATGAGCTTAAGCCCTATCAACATGGTAATCAACCTACTAAGATTCAAAATATATAACATCTTCCAAAAATGGACTTCTCTGAGATCTTAACTTCACTCAGAGAGACTAACGCCTGACAGAGAAGTGAATCATTTACTATGTGAAATGATTCACATCACGATAACGTTACGGACACTTCCCGGTTTCCCAGCTCTGCGAGGTAACGATAAACGAATGGGCTTTCATCGTGACAGGCAAACATTGCAGCAAAGTCATTTCCTTCTATTCTACAGTGTGCGTGCCTTCAACCCGTGATGACAGCTTGTACATGTACGGAAGCCTGAGTACATCAGATGGCCGCAATTGCGCTGTAACACTGCGTTCTTTCGAGCCTTGAGCACGAAGTATGAACTATATCCAGCAATTAAACTGCATTGGAGGAAACACTGAATACCTTGGAGTCCTCACCACGACTATATCTTTGCGTGAGAGATATGGAACCCCCAGCTAAATTTAAACTACACTTCTTGAACTATGAGTCCAGCAAAAAGGAGGAAACACTGCATATCTTCAAGCCCTGACCACGATTTCGAAACTATATCTTTACGTGAGAGATATGGACCACCGAGCAAAGCAAAGCATACCTCTCGAAACTGTATCCAGCAAGAAAAGTGCACCGCTTGGAAGTCTGTATAGAGCAACAATCCCGACGACAATAGTCTGAACACATAGACCTGAAAAGGAGCAATAGCAATTAGAATCGGGAGGGCTCCGATAAGCACAGAAGCAAGAACAGAACGAAGCGAATAGTTACGATAGCTACGACAACAGCAAGAAGATGAAAGCGTAGAGCAGGAAAGAAGAATCCACGAACAGCAAACACTCCAAACAACAAGCTTTCACATCGCGTTCGTTACCGAGAGCGCGATGTCAAAGGTCAACACGCGGCCGTGCATGCAGCGTCGCTGGCCCGTCGTTCGGAGGCTGCGAGAAACAATAAAAGATGAACGGCATGGTAATACGCTTATGGTCCCACTTTATGAACCACTTCTCGTCAACCTGGCCATCACCACCTCCCCGTGAAAAAAGATGGTTAGTAGGTGTCGGAACTGGCGACGCTAGAATAGCTAGAAGGAAAATTAGCACTGTAACCCCCGGTAAGCCAACGGTCGATCAGGAAAATAACACGTAACGCCGTCGGAACCCCAAACGTGCTTGGGGATGCTTATTCACTGACTTAAACTCACTCAAGCTGACAGCATCATTATATATTCATCAAATGTCTCTACTGAACTTTGTCAAGAATGGGTAATTTTTGATCATCCGAATTACTCTTTCCACAAGACAGTGACTCGTTGTAAACAAACCGAACCATAAGTCTAATGCTTTCAGACGCGTCTCTGAGACTACTAATGGATTGCTTACGAATAAACAAGTCAATTATTGATGTATTAATTTATTACCTAACCTTTCCAGCTCATAAACATAGTAATGTATTAATTTATTACCTAACCTTTCAAAGCTCATAAACATAGTAAGAAGGAGCTATAATTACAATGGAAAATATAGAAAAGCAATTTATCTGGATAAACTGAAGAGAGGTTTTTTATCATGTTGTGTATTTTCTCGTGTTTTCTAAATTCCTTCTTCTCCTTTCCAGGTTTTACAGCGACTCCCAGATCACTCCTTCCGTCCTTCTCTCTCCTTAGCCATCTCCTAATACCACACTATATGAGAGGGGAATTTTCTCTCGTATTGTGAAGATTGTGAAAAACGGAAAATTCTTTTCCGTTTTTCACAATGTACGTACAGCTATGCTAGTTCATACTAGAAACGCACATGCAATTACCTCATTTAACCGAGGATGATATAACGTGATGCTTTGACAAACGATTTTACGATGAAACTTCGGTTAGAAACGTGCAAAACTTCCGATTCTGCATCCAGTCGTTGTAGTATAGTGGTGAGTATTCCCGCCTGTCACGCGGGTGACCCGGGTTCGATCCCCGGCAGCGGTGAATTTTTTGTCTTTTGAAATTAAGAACAACTTTAGGAATTATATATTTTGGAATAAAAGAATTCCGAAAAACATGGATAGTGACTGTATCTTGCACTTCCACTGGAAAGGACGAACTAAAAAAGACCGCAGTTCTGGTGAAGAGGAAAGCACTACTATTTCTCATTATCATATTTTTTCCCGGTTTAGGTTAAGTGAAGTGAATGTTTGTATCTTCAATTCTCTTACATACGTGGCACATATAGGAAACAAGTAGCTTTTATTTCAAGTCAGGTTAAGAGAAAACTAGTTATAATTCCAAATGTCCCATCGAAGAGGAAGTTTTTTCTGATTTCATTAAGTGAATGTTGTATTCTTTTTCCAACAGTTTAGACACATTGGAAATTAATTTTGATTTGTATTTCATTCAGAGATAGTTCTGAGTGATTTTGTTTTCATTTCCAAACGACAGAGCGAGAAGAGTAAGTTTAGGGTTTAAACCCTAATCCCTAAGATGAATGAATGATGTACCTTTCTTCTTACATATATGCCACAGACTTGTCAATTTGCATTTCATTTAGAGATAGTGATATAGTTCTCAAATAAGCGAGCGAGTTGCCTTATTGCATATTTCTTTCCTTGTCAACTTCCCCAATTCCTCTCCTCTCAGCCTCAGTTTCTTTCCCTTCTTTACTCCAGCGTAAGGGAGATGATTATTCTATCTATTTTTATTAACATAAAATACATAAATAAACTGTAAAACTCTGATAGATTATCTCACTGATTTATCCGTCTAACTAAACTTCGATTTTTCATTTAATTAAACTATTTTACCTTTATTTTTCTCATTCTTATCTTTTTATTACTATATAAGAATAAAGTTATTAAATTAAATTATTAAAAGAAAAAAGAAAAAAGAATCATAAAACTCAAACTTGTTTGATATCCAACCACAAGAGTGGCTGCTGCACAACATCGGCACTTAGTCGTCAACTGATAGACATAACCACACAAGTAACTCTCTTGAGCTTCTCTTGAACGTTGTACCATTTGCAAACTCAGCCTACAAGCAAAACATATATATACAGGAAGGAGAGGAACAAGCGGCAGATGTACAAAAGAATGAGTTTGATATATATGCAAGACTTTAGAAATCATACTTAACTTTACCCGATATATCTTTATAGATGAGTTCCACACTACTTCTAGAATGGGAGAGCACTGATATTACATTGGTCGAAGCATCACCTTGTCACATGAATATTTCATCAAGACAAGAGACAACCCCAACATATGCATATTATAAGTATTGGATAATAGATCGATCTATAAGTTTTTGCCATGAGAAACTTCATCATTCATTCCATTCATCATCCAGTCTTGGCAAAAGACTCTCACCTTTGCATAAACTTCCTCTTTTCTCTTTGCCGTATCTTTTGCTCTCTCCGAGCGTTTGTCTCGACTTTTGATGTTAACAAGACAAGCACGATTGATCAATAATGTTGCTGGGTGTCACATTCTTAGTACTAGAGGAACAAAAAGTCATGAGATCTATACAATGAAAGAAAAGATCGCTAGTGCTCAGCATTTTCTTATTGTTATACCTTTTAGCAGATGGTTTGAAGCTCACGATTAAAGAGACATTTATTTCTGGTAGCATAAATATTATAGAACTGAATCACCAACTAGAATAATAGAATAATACGTAAGTACCTATGGGAGCTCTTTGTGTGTTGTATATTACACCAAAAGAGATGAATACATTACTGGAGTTCTCTAAAAAAGAACATAAGGTGACATGTACCATCATTAACACCCATAACTTGTAGGTGGCTGCATAGTCTTGTTGCCTATTTCTATCCACTGTTTGGTTGCTCTGCCAGCACTTATGCATGAACTAAGAAACTATTGTTAGATAACTGAGGAAAGATTCAAAGATATGTATGACTTGAATCCCAATCATGCACATCATCGAAATCTTCAATATCTGTTAGAGACAACCCTCGTGGACTTGATAATACATATCTGATATGTGGAACCAAACCATAGAACAAGAAACGAACATGCAACCACAACGTCTACACTATGATTACCATTGGATGAGAATCAAGATAGAGGAACTGGGAAATTGTAGTCGTAGCATATTACTACTTGAAGTATAGTATGACACTAGAAGGACAAAACAACAAGGGAAGATGAACAAAAATCACATCCAAAAGTACAAAGTATACATACTTCTCATCAAAGGTCGCGCTGTAATCTCATCCAATCCATTTTGTCCTCCGAGTTTTTAACGCAAATATCATCAAGTTTAGAAGTTGTAGCTATATCTTCGATGTCGTGCGCATACACATCGCTACACAACATACATCGCTGTCAAAGATACACCACACATACACATACCACATGGACGATGTCATACACATACACAAGTGTACCACAATAATCTGAATAGAGAAATTACCATCTCCAACACTACAACAAAGATTACTCACAAACGGTCAAGCCAAACCCACTCTAAGCACGAAGAGAATCCGGGTTACACTCAACTAGACTATCCACCATAGCCTGGAGCTTGAAGACTCAACTCGAAGAACTAAGGCCTCCAAGCCCTACCTGCGAAGTATACCCTTAGTGGGCTCTCCCACCAACTCGCCCTAACGACACTAACGGCCTTACCGAGATGCGCCACTTCGCACTCGGTCAACCTAGCCGAGGTGCCAAACGGACGTGACAGCTGTCGTGTGCATACACATCGTTACACAACATACATCGCTGTCAAAGGTACACCACACATACACATAACACATGGACGATGTCATACACATACACAAGTGTACCACAATCGCCCCCCTAACTGACGGTTAGGTCCCTCTAGCTCCATATCCCAACTACGTGATATACACCTTCATGGGTGCAAGGATCAAGAGGCCGGGTGCTACATCGCTCCATCGTTAGTCGCATGTCTGCAATCCATACCACGCAAAGATCTAATCGGCTATCCTTGCTATATACATCGAGGACATACCCATCGTCCAGTAGGAACGACATTGAGAGATGGAGTCAAACATGACATGTGCCAACCTCTCGAACAACCATCACACACCAACATACGGGCTGCTCCACTAGCAGACCCACACAACATACACCTCAAACCCGCGCGTACGACTGCTAAGCTTGGGTCAACGATATCATCAATGTTGGGAAGATGACATGGCGCGCAATTACGCACATGGTCCTTCCACACAACACCATCACGGCCCTCTAACATGAGTACTCCAGAAGATAACACCTCACGCACTCGTAAAATAGTGCGCCCTGCGGTCACATCCAACGTCGTCGGTGCGGTCTGCTGTAGATAGATATAATCGTCAGGATGAAACCTGCGAATCGACGGTCGATAACCTCCTCCTCGGATAGTCGCATATCGCAACGTGTCTCTATGCTGAGCAATCGCTAGATTCTCAAAAGCCATAGGCATAACTCTCCGAAATGTCTCTGCTCGTTGAGAACATGCTCTCACCCACATATCCGAGTCATCAAGGTCCAGCACCTCAGCAGAATCACGACGAATGACCGAAGGTAGATCTAGATCTCGGCCATACAATAGAAAATACGGTGAGAAGGAAGCCAAAGACGCTTGTCGGCTGAAACGGTAGTCCATACTCAACCATGGTAACTGCACATCCCAATCTCCCAAGTGGCCCTTCTGCAAGCCATACTTGCGCAATCCTCTCTTCACCGTCTGAACTACCCTCTCCGCCAAACCATCGGTCTCAAGATGATCTCGAGATGTAGTCCGATGATCAATCAGCGCTTGATCACACAAGGCCTGAAACTCACCAAGGAACTCTGTACCTTGGTCTGTCAGCACTTCAGCTGGTGCTCCAAAACGACTCAGCACTCGGTCTAAGAACACATACGTTGTCCCTTCACTCGCCTTGTCTGGTAATGCCACCAACTCAATCCACTTGGAGAAGTGCTCCACCATCACCAACACATACCGGTGGTGACGTACGGTCAACGATAAGGGTCTCGCAAAATCCAAACTCCAACGGTAACCCAACCCCATAATCGGTAAGGGGTGTAACTGTGGAGTAGGAGCATTAAACGATGCTTGTACTCGATCACAAATCACACATCGTGCGACAAACTGTTGCACATCGACGTGCATACCACGCCACCAATACTGTCCTTGGAGTAAGCTATGCGTACGCTTCACTCCAAAATGTCCCAACTCCTCATGGGCATGTCGTACTAATTGTGCCCTATGGGATGGATGTGGCACTATCCGTACCCTCCCATCATCCCACACTCGAAGTACATGTCGTCCTTCTCGTCGAAATCTCTTCGCTCATTGAAAGACACGATCTCGCTCCTTGGCACTTACTGTGTCTACTATCACACCAGTACGTAGATACTCCATCACAGTCACATCATCATGGATATCTCGCTGGTCTGAAACACCATCTCCACCCTCAGGATATGGAGATTCATCATCTACTCTCTGACCAGAGCAAGATACGACTTGGTCCTCCATACTATAGTTCATGGCCAACACACAAAGAAAGGCAAATGCATGCCACCTTGGCACTATCTCCTCATCAACCTCGTCATGTCATCGAGCCCCAGTCTGATCCTGCTGACTTGTGCACGAGTTGCGACTCAACCCATCGGCATCTAGGTTTGCAACTCCATGTCTATGTACTACCTGGAAGTCATACTCCTGTA
The DNA here is from genome assembly GCA_036924285.1 of Asterella californica. NCBI lineage: Eukaryota > Viridiplantae > Streptophyta > Marchantiopsida > Marchantiales > Aytoniaceae > Asterella > Asterella californica. The sequence goes on from JAYKYS010000013.1 coordinate 6,777,180, forward strand.
AGATCAGAGCCCGTCGTGCAAGCTTCCCTGTAAGCTTGTCGGACTCCATCAACCACTTGAGCGGCTGGTGATCGGTGATGAGAGTAAAGGGGTTCTCAAACAAATAACATCGAAAGTGTGCAACAGTCCATACTGCCGCCAAACACTCTCTCTCATACGAACTATACCTCGCCTCCGCTGAATTGTTGGAGTGACTGGCATACGCCACCACGAACTCCTTTTTCTCATCATCATGCTGAGTCAGCACTGCTCCAAGTCCCAACATACTCCAATCAGTGTGCAGTTGGAAAGGACGCCTCTTAACGGATCTCCTCAAGATGGGAGAAGATGTCAACCTATCCTTGAGCTCTACAAAAACTCGCTCCTGCTCATCTCCCCACTGCCATTCCTGGTCCACCTTCATCAGCTTGGTCAACGGCTTTGCAATTGCACTAAATCTCTTCACGTATCGACGATAAAAGTTCACCAAATCAACAAATGCTCGAACTCGACTCACATTTGTGGGGCGTGGAATACGTGCAATAGCCTCAACCTTCGTCTGTTGAACACCCAACCCACTTGGATAGATGGTGTGGCCTAGATACTCTACCAACTCCTAGAAAAACTTACACTTCCCAGGGTGTAACTTCAACCCATGAGCTCTCAATCGCTCGAACACATCTCGTAAGTGTCTCTCGTGCTCCTCCACAGTAGCACTATAGACTAAGATGTCGTTAATATAACATTTGACAAAATCCAATCCTGCTAGGATCCTGTCCATCACCCTCTGGAACTCAGCAGGGGCGTTCTTCAACCCAAATGGTAAGAACTGCCACTGATACAAACAATCCTTGCCGTGAGAGTCAGTTCCCCAGAATGCTGTCTTGGACTTATCTTCTTCTCTCACTGGCAATTGAAGGTCTTCAGTACTTTGGATCTTCCAGTACTGAAGACCTTCACATGCCCTAAGGTGTCAGCATGGCATACTTATCGGACTTCATCTGTCGATTGATAGGACGGTAGTCCCCACACATCCGCCTATCCGTGTAGTTGCCATACATATCCTTCTTGGCTGGCATAACTGTGACAGATGCATATTCTCCATGCGACATCTCCACCAACCCAGCCTCCAACAAGTCTTGAGTCCTACTCTAGATCAAGGCTCTCTCCATGTCACTGTACCTGTAAGGACGTCAAAAGATTGACGTGTCATTAGCCAAATCGATCCGTATACCAGGTCCCTTCAAGGTACCCAAATCCTTCATACTGAAGGCAAAACAATTCCTGTAGCTCTTCAGGAATCTTTGAACTCTTCGTCTCTCCTCTCCTATAAGCTTGGGTCCAATCTCTAGCTCCCAAGTATCCTCTGTTACCATGTTAGAGATAGAAGACGAAGTCGTTGACTGCTATCTTGCAGCCTCTGGAGCAGTTTCCTTCTGCTCACCACCAACAACCTCCACCGCTACTGTGCGAAAAACTTCTGCAGTTGTAGCTGCAAGTTCCACATTCTCTCCTACGACATCCCATGATGTCCAAGGATGACGAACTCCACGTGCCTCACCCCCACCAGCCTTTGTCTCCACCGACCCGGTACGCAAAGAGCTCAAGAGTGCTCGAGCAGTAACACCCGTCGATCGCATCCGACGCTGCTCAGCCAATCCAAGGCTAACAATCCATGTCAAGCAATTCAAGTCCATTGCTTGACCCAATACTTGACGACGTGAAGCCTCCGACACCGAAGCTACTGCCGTCGTACCCGTAGTGAAACCCATCGCTCGCTCTCTCTCATCGGCATTGGGCTCCACCAACTGCCGTAATTGAGCATCCCACACAAGCCCAGGTCCTCCATCTCTGTAAGCATGTGACGTTGGAAAGCTTACCAAAGTAGGTAACGTTACCATGGGTCGTCCCACTAGGTTCACCACTGCCATGGGTGACCTATCGACGACTCTTACTACTTGAGATCGTCGTCCTGCATCCAAGATGCTATTAACCGTGAGATGTGCTGGTCGTCTCACTCCATCGTGTGCTCGCTTAAGCACCTCTCTCGGTAACAAATTCGTCCACCACAACTGTGGACGATGTGCATGAGATCCTACTCTCGCTGCATCCAACAATACTGCTGGTCCAACCCAAGACCGCACTTGGTGTACACTCGCCATCATCTGTGTACGAGCATCACCCAACAAAAGAACGTTCTCCAAGATGTACGCTGGAGAATCCATCTGATGCATCTGGAGATGTCGTAAGATCCGTAACATCTCCCAGACACCTTTGCATACGGTGTTAAGTCTTAGTAGGTTGATTACCATGTTGATAGGGCTTAAGCTCATGGGTTGTATTTGCGTGTCGCCCATGCACGCTTTCTAGCTGATTTAAGTTATTTTTTGGGGCTGCGTGTCATGTTAGGTAGTTTAAGTTTTACGCTGGTACTCTAGGGGGCTTGACATGGTAGCCTATGAGTGTAGATAAGTTACCAGGTAGTTTAAGGCACAAAAGGACAGTCAAGTGGAGCTATGAACTCCCATTGGTCCATTTTTGTCTTTTGTAAAACTCTAAGTTTAGAAACAGAGCTCTAGAGTGGATTTCGAGCAATTGTTGAGGGATCTTCGAAATCTGAGAGCACAGGGAGAGAGAGCTTGTCATGCCAAGCACTTCCAGTGAAATTTTCGATCGAGTTGAGACAATAAAGACGAAGTTATGATTGAATTGTGCTAGAATTGAATCACTTTTGTTGGATTTAGGGTTTTCAGTGTTTGAAATTCATCGAGCCAATCTTCTGTTCTAGGTTGAAATAGCCATCTGGGTACCAAAAATTGCCATAATTTTCTTACTCAGAACTTTTCTGTCAACATCTCGGTGCTAGAATTTGATCTCAGGGTGAAACTTCGTGTGTGTGTTCAGTAGGATCTTATTTACATGTAGGGGAAGTTTAGAAGTCTAAACCTTCATAGTTTTCCTCTCCTTGAGTGTCAAAGTTCACCGCCTAAACCTATTACTACTAGTTAGACCTAAATTTCGCTTTTGAGCATATTAGAGGAACCTACACACCTGTGTGAGTGTTTATAGCCCCTGTTGTGACATGAAAGCCAACTTCTTGATAAACAACCATAGCCAAAAGCCCGGCGCTTTCCTAGGTAGACGGATCACACTCCGACAACGGGTTAGCTGAATGCGCTATCATCAAAACTAATCATCGGCAACTTCCTAGAGTAGAAAGGGAACTTCTGAGCAGTGTCCGGGATAAGCAGAGTTTCCAACAAGCAGTTCCATTCGAAGATGGGTAAGGCGCTAGACTTGCTTGTTGAATCTGAAGACTCTTTTGCCTGCAGGGGAAGGAAAAGGGCCTGGCTCGCTTTCTCTACACCCTCTAGGGAGTCTATGACAAACAGGAGGAGGTCGTCATCATCTGAGGACATGGTCCCGCTGAAGACTAATTATCTCATCAAAGAGTCGAGACTGCATCGAACAACACATACAGCAAGCAGCAAGAAAACGTAGAGTGTACTTCACATACGGCAAGAAGTAGAGTACCTAAATCCAGTAGTATATAGCTCAAAGTATGGACACGGACTCGCTTTCCGTCACAGCCCGTGGCAGTGTCAGCACGGCGATGTCTATTGTCATCGAGACACAAATCGCATGCAGAGCGTGGGTCCGCGAGAGTTCCCACCTCTGCACAGCCCAGAACAACGACATGCACAAACCTCGAAACAAGAGCCCTTCTGGAAAATAGCCAGACGTGAAGAAACCACGACTGCAAAAAAAAAGCCAGAGAAGAGAAGAGAGACGCAATTGACTCACCGAGACTAGCGTTCAAATCGTCAATCTCCAGAGCGATAAACATCGCAGCTCAGCGAAACGAGACACGCAAGTCACTTGACCGACTCTCCCAAGCGATCAAGATCCCAGCAAAAGAAGAAACTGACGGCAGAACTATCAGTTTGTCGTCGATACCAACTGATGAAGGAAGCGTCTAATCATCTCTTTCCCGCTGCTTGTTTCTGACATCAAAAGATGCCACACGAGAAGTGACCAAAACCTCCAAACCAAAGCAAAACATTGTGAGTTTACCACATCGCGAGAGCCGAAAAACCAAAACCGCCAAACGAAACAAGACGGATAGCGAACGATCTCGACACCAACGTCCCCGCACAGCCTCCGCTGCGCACTGAAAGAAGCCACGAATCTCAAAATAAAAGAAACAGAGCGGATTCTCGACAGCAGGGTCCCCGCGCCGTCTCCACTGAGAACCACCCTTGCTGTGTGACAGACTGACACCAAACACCTCTGCATAGAGTCTCTCGCAGCCAGGTCTCGCCACTCCCGTCACACATCGATGAGCAACCCCACAGAGTGAAAACGTGATAACGAGGCAATAAACACAAAAGTTTCAGCACTTAGCCCTAACCCACAAATTTGAACTACATAATACGCCCCTTTTTCTCATCTTGACCACAACCCCCGCCCGCACCCTAGCCCTACCTGCAAGAAGTATTTACACTCGTGCACTTCCAGCTTGTCCATTTTTCCTCATCATCGAGAAGTACACTTTCGACGCATATTAGCTTTGGTCAGTAAACGAGGAGTATGACTTGGTCCATGTAGGAGGAAAAACTTCTCTACTTTGTGTTATAAAAGAATGTGTAAATGTGAAGTTTATATCTCATATAAGATAATGTAAAAAATCAATGTTTATTGTAACTATTAAATATTAAAAAATTGCAAAGCAGCAGATTTTCTAGACATAATCCATAAGTGCAGTAAGTAGAAACGCACTTCGGGAAATATAAATAAGAGATCCAAGATCACATCCTAACGTTGATTTTAATCTTAGCGAGAATAAATTAATGAACGTGGCACTCTCTTCCATCTTGGAAGAGGGTGAATATGTATGTTTTCCAAAAAGTAAACGTAGAAGCCATGAGGCAAAATAATATAATCCGAGAAGAATTAAGTAAATGAATGCTCAAGGCACTTTCATATCCCAAATGTAAAACTCATCATGCACTACTTATCTCTGTTTCACTATGGACACAAACATCACTTGTCTTAAAAGAACCTTAGCCTATTTATTTCCTGACTAACATAAGCTTTCAGAGTTTAATTAACAAAACATGTAGTAAGCAATATTGAGGAATGAAATAGAAGGAGAAGCAAGGAGTTTCGCTTGTAATGGAATTGCGGGGCTATACGTTAATGACTTTCTGGATTTATCTCATTCTTTTCTTTTTTTGATTTTCATAACGATGTGATCCGCACGTTCTTGTTGTTTCTTTCATCACGACTCAATCCGTATATATATGACAAAAAATTCTCACATTCCTTTTCGGTTTTCACAATCGACGTATAGTTATACTATCGCATAAGAAAATCTAGATCATTCTTGAGTCTCTATTACTCCTGGATGATTACTTCTCGAGAAGTCTCCCGTTGCCTCCTTGACTTCATCAAGAAAAACAATCTCTGCATTAGCTCCTCTTTACCCTGTTATCTTCCTCTGCTACTATACATACATAGAGACAAGTCAACACGTGATTTAAAATATATTTTTCTGGTCTCTTCTTGTATCTTTGCTCTTGCTCGAAAAGGAGACAAGCCTCACTTTATAATGTTACCAAGTAACATGACCTGCATGACTGGCAACTCCAGGTCAGAGGTTTGATCTAGTCCGACTTTCATTGTGGAAGTATGATCAAGTAAATCTCTGCGGGAACTTCTGTCACTCATTGAGTATTTATTATGTATAATAAATTGAGTGTATATGTATATCGTCTCAACTTCGATTGTTCTTAGAAGGTCACTGTGGTTCCAGACATATTACTTTCAAACGAGAATGAATAGGTCTCATTGTTTACTGTTGTAGGGAAATTGAATTGTAAAGTCACCCTTTAAATTCTTTTAGAATTAATTATAGTTTTATTTCTATAGGATATAATATATTTTCTATGAAAAATATATTTATATTCCCTTGATCTGTCCTTCAGTATACTTTTGAGAAATAATCTGTACGTGTTAATTATCATTTTCACACTAAATAAAATCAATTAAAATACATTGATAACAAAAAAATATCAAAAATCCAAACCTTGAATTTTACATCGAAGAAAACCTTAAAATTTTCGACCAACAAAACAGCTTGTCCTTTTCTTTCCCTGCCTCCAAAACCTCATGTTCAATGCATATATTTATTTATTTAATTTATTTAATTAATCAGAATTAATTGTTTCCAACAAATTCTTTAATTCCAAAACATGTAACTGATAAAATAGTTCTTGATTACATAGGACAAAATGTCAAGGGTTTAGTGGAAGTGCAAGGTAAAATCTGCATGATATAGTCATTATCCATGTTTGAACAAATTCTTTGCTCCAAAACATGTAATTAACATAGTAGTTCTTGATTACATAGGACAAAATGTCAAGGGTTTAGTGGAAGTGCAAGATAAAATCTGCATGATATAGTCATTATCCATGTTTCAACAGATTCTTTGTTCAAAAACATGTAATTAATAAAGTACATTAGTTCATGATTACACAGGACAAAATCAACGCCGCTGCCGGGGATCGAACCCGGGTCACCCGCGTGACAGGCGGGAATACTCACCACTATACTACAACGACTTGATGACCTGGTCAGAACTTTTGGCCTAATTAACAAAAGCTCGATCAACAGTGAGAAATAAACTTCTCGCTCTCTCGTTTGGAAATGAAAACAAAACCACTGAGAACTATCTATCAATGAAATACAATTGAAAATATTTAATATGAGTCTAAACGGGTTGGAAAAAAAATACAACATTCACTTAATCAAAATCAGAGAAAGTATAATTAAAAATAAACTTCCTCCGCTATAGGAACTTCGATCGGGACGTTTGGAATTCTAACTAATTTCTCTTAAACCCCAGTTCGGGTATAAAACCATGAAAAGGAATATTCCTTCTCCTCCCATGTGTACGTTGGGAAAGAGAATATCCTGTTCTTTTCCCAAAAATTCACAAAACTTTGGTTTGAAACATTTCTCAATCCATACTAAACAGTTTGGTTTGAAGTGAACAACATATTGTAAACTTATTAGAGAGTTTTGATTTAAATCCTTACTTGAAATATTCGATTTTCGTCAGAAAGTTTGTAATCAAAATGATTTTACGTTTAACGGTTATATTTCTTTCCTCGCAAAATGAAATTAGTGAAACCGCAAAATGAAGTACTGCTGGTTACTAGGACTACTTATAGAAAGCATATGGGGTTTAACCTAACTTCAAATCAAAAATAACTTGTTTTATATATGTGCCACGTATACAAAAGAAGAAGATACAACATTCACTTCACTTAACCTAAACCAGAAAAAAAAAGTGAAAACTGATTTCCTCTACACTGGAACTTCGGTCTTTTATGTGAGTCTGTCGTTTCTAGTCAAGGTTTTGAAGTGAAAAGTGAATTTATGCATCCAAAGTGCCTCAGCAAACGTAGACGGAGAAGGAGACAAATGGGATCATATAATATTCATCTCGACTAACATCAGGAGAAAAGAAGCATCCATTTTGAAGTAACAAGATCTATCATAAGAGTTCTATCACTATATATCTCATATGAAAATCACAGTGGGTTATATCTAACTGATCTTCTTTATGAAAACATAAACATATCTGACATCTATGTAATTGTTGTTTATATATCAGGTTCGTTACACCTTTGAGTTTCATGGTCAAATCGAGCAGGTATACAAGCTGATATCTCAGAAGTTGTTATATCTATAATTAACTGATTTGCCCAAAGAACAATATGAGCGTGAAGAGACCTCTTTCCTTGTATTTTATAAATGATTACCCAATGCAAAACTTTACCAAAGAGACCGTCTAATTTACATAAGATGTATTTCTTAAAGAAAGCTTCTAATCTAAACTGGAAAAGAATAGCACATTCTGATGGAACACCTTTCCAAGTGAAGTCTAGGTTCATTTGTTTAAGTAACATCTCCAAATCATTCATTTCAACCCAATGTGTTATGGTAAGTTCATCATATGTAAGTGTGAGAAAGAAATTATTATAAAATATCTCTAAGTTTTTACTATTCCAAGCCAGACTATTAGGAATTGTATGAGGTATATTATGTTTTACCATCCTATGAAATATTTCATTCTCTGTGAACATAGGATTCTGAGTTTTTATAAACTGATAATCTTTTTCCAAACCACATATCTTTGTATTTGAAGTCAGTTGCATCATTTGTCTAATCTGATACATCATCAAGACATAAGGTTTAGATAAAGTGAATACACTAAATAACTGTTGATAATCTCTACGTTGATAACCAGATAATCTACATTTTACCCCGGAAGAAACCATAGAGAAGAGAAAAAATGGAAAAAAAGTTGTCTCATAATAAATTTCTATCCTCTGATATATCTTCTTCCTGAGTAATAAGGCTATTTTGCAATGCACCGTTATAACAATGTGTAAAATTACCTGAATCAAAAGTATCAAATGCTCTTTTTCTTGACAATAGAATAGTAGAAGTAACATCTTATAATACTTTAAGATATGGGTCGTATGTAGATCAAGACTATAAATACTTTTCTCTCTCTGATTATCAATAATTGTGCTAATTACATTAGAATTCAAAACATACAAACCAAACAAAGTTACAAGTCAATGTTTATCCGGGCTTGTCTTTGAATCTAGTGATGAAATACAAATAGTCTTCATGCAATTCATTCATCATTAGATTCGAAGATAAACCCGGATAAACATTAAAGATTGTCCTCTGAAGGCTAGTACATTCTAAATTTTCAACATTCTAAATTACAATGGGACTATCAAGAAATGACTTAGATCTAAAAGTCCTCCATGGAAATCATTATATTTACTTGTTATACCAATCCTTGAATCGATCAACGATAACAGTTGTAGATCTAGTGGTTTAGTCCGTAAAATATGTTGAATAGACTTTGGATATATAAATGTGTTATATTCTTGACGATCGAGATCTACCTTACACAAGTTATATATAATATTCATGTTTGGCATTGGATATATGGCAACCTCAAATGCATAAGAGATACCATAAGGATGTACCAAATCACTTTGGAAGATTGTAATCTTCTACGAACAAGGTTTCCAGAATCTACAAATCCACAATAACAACATTATTCCACTTCTACACATGTTTTTTGACGGAGCAGTCTTCATTCAGTGAGTTTGTTCGAAGCATCATGTCAAAGACATCTTGAAGTTGTTTCTACTCTGTTAGATAAAGTATTAGCTCGTGCTAAAGCTCTATGGATCCAACGATTACGTACCATGAATGTTTATAAGTCAATGTAGAAATATATCAAGTTACGGACAAACCATTCACTGCCGTGTTTGTAAACACTTTACACTATAAGCTTCACGCAAGACTTCATCGCAAGATTCCTCCTCTATGAGTGTTCAAGTTTTACAACAGATTTAGTCGTGACATTGATGATCTCAGAGTAAGTTCGCACCGTTAAACATGTCATAAACTCCTTACAACATTGAATGGACTCCGATACGACATCTACTAGTTCAGATGATGAATGAGCCAAACAAGAGTATGTTAACGGTAATGTAACGAGTAATGTTCGATCATAACCAAATGAAAGTTGTAAATTTCTATTGAAAGGAAAAGAAAATGTAAATGTAATGTTACAAATATATTTGTTAATCTAATGATGCGATCAACACATTTGAACTTGATGGTGAATTATATGCAATAATTTTAAGGCTAATTAGAACCAAAAGAGAAATTATCTTTTTAAGAATACATTGAACATTTGTTACGTGTCAGTCTGGGTTGTGTTGAAATCATCCCAACAACTACTCTGAGTGGATTCACAAACTCTTGAATACATTGTTATCTTTAACTGAGAACTCGATCACTGTTATAACACATGTTCATTTCGATTCCTTATGAATATTAACAGTTCTAAAATCTCTTCAAGTTTATTTTTGTTTGGTTTTACATTTGACCACAAAGAGACAAAAAGTTAAAGTGGAGATACAAAGGTGACACAATCTATTCCTACTTTCTTAAAGAGAATATATCTGTAAACCAAGATAAAATAAGATGGAGAAAAGGAAAGATAGTATGACGGGAGGATAATAGTATATTTGTACAAAAATGGTTAATTTATTTTGGTTCGGGTTGCATTGATATCACCCCATGATTTCTAACAACGACTAGTCTATGTGGTTGGTGTTATAAGAGAGAAAAAAAGAGTGGAGATATAAAGTTGACAGCTAGTCTATGTGGTTGGTGTTATAAGAGGAAAAAAACAAAGTGGAGATATAAAGATGACACAATACGTTCATACTTTCCAAAGAGAGTGTTTTTGTAAACCAAGATAAAGTAAAGTGGAGAAAAATGAACCTAGTATGGTCCGCAGTTAGGAGGATAATAGTATATGTTTGCAAAGTTTGTTATTTTATTTGGTTCGGGTTGTATTGATATCAACCCATGATTTGTAACACCAACTACTCTATGTGGTTGTTGTTATATAAAGATGACACAACATGTCATAATTTCTAAAGAGTATATTCCTATAAACCAAGATAAAGTAAAGTGGAAAAAACGAGCCTATTATGGCCTACCGTTGGGAGGATAATAATATATGTTTGTAAAGTTTATTATTTTATTTTGGTTCAGGTTGCATCGATATCGCCCCATGATTTATAACAACAACTACCTTGTGTGGACTTCTTATCTTTAATAGGGAAATTTTGCAACATATGTTCAATTTGATTTCTTATGAATATTTAACAGTTCTATAATCTCTTAAAGTTTGTCTGTTTGGCTTTACATTCTATCACAAAGAGAAAAATTGATATAAACTACAGATACAATGATGACATGTTTATGTAAACCAAAATAAAGTAAAGTGGAGAGAAGGAGTCTAGTGGGAGGATAATATTATACGTTTGCAAAACTTTATCGAGCACTCTTTTTTGAGAAACACTTTTGTTCCCATCGATGGGAAGAGGAGGGAGTAAAAGATATACCAAAGATCGAAACGAACTATGGGGAGATGAATCCATAGTTCATCTCCTCGATGGTCCACTTAGACATAAACAATGCATTCACGAGGATAATTCAAACTTTGGTTATGTATCTCCTCGTACATATATTTTTCGAAGACATGTTTGTACTTTGCACATCTAAAACATTACACAGTACATATTCTCAAAGAGAGCTACAGAGAGCTTTAGCCTGCGTCATTCACAAGAAAGCAATCGCAGTAGACGATGTCTCTTCAGGTGCACCTGTTGTATGTAGAAGTATTGATTTTTTGATCTCCGACATTATAGGTGCGACTGGCGATTTTAGAGCTACGGATAGCAGTGCTTAGCCCCGGTGTTCTCCCCTTCGGGGTGGTTATTGCTGGTCCCTTCCGGTCCTTCTTTCCCTTGTAAGGCTTGATGGGGTCTTCCCATCCGTTGGCTATTCATTGAGTCACGTTTCAACATATTCTCAAAGAATGTGTTACCATGTTATTTATGGTGATTCTGTGCTAGTCTCTCTCCCTACGGCGATAGTGCCAGAACCATAATCATCAGGAACCATACATAACATGAAGAATCGACAACGAGTAAGACTGATCACATACATCGGTTTGTATACTTTCAGGTATGAGTTTCCTCCTCCGATCTGAAACGCATGACTCCTATCCATACAAATACATCCGTTAAATATCCATCGTCGTGTAAACCTACCTCGTATAAGCAATATCACTCGCACCTCGATTCCTACAAAATCCAAGCACCTAGTTGACACTTCAATGATTCGGTTTCGTTTATCGACATATTAGCTTGTCAACAAGTTAAGAATCCAAGCTTTTCAATAAAGAAACATGGCACTAGAGGTATCAATCACAGAAAGAGAATACAGTATATTGTTAACTCACTCTTCAAGTGAACACTGAGACATGATCAAACAGAGTAAGTTGAACATCATAACCAGTTGTAAGTAACAAGCATCAGTTCTGGATCTTTCTTCTATAGTTATATGAGAGTTCATATGCGAGCGTTGTTATCGGTATTAAAGGCTGGTGTGTGTCCCGTGTTCAGTAATGGATCGGTCTTAAGTGAGAAAGACATAGACAAGTTTGTCATTTTCACATTTTTATGAATTTGCATTCACAAGTTATCTACATTAATCATTTTATTATACTAACAAATAAAAATAATTACTCTAAAATAGACATGCACAACAAAATTAGTGGACTCATCAGCAATTCAAAAATCAACGTATGACTATAGTTTATAATCAGTTCTAATATAATTAGAAAGATCATAACAAATTGTAGTTCACCCTTGATACAGATCAAGTATGATCATCATATTCTTCTCGTTCCATGTTTGCTGCCAAAGGTCCAATGTAACTATCAGACAATCTTTCAATACTGGACTTCACTATACAGACAAGAACATGGATACGACATAAGTGAAGTCTAACAAAACTCTCATTTCACTTAAAGTGCAAAGCATAAGTTTTGGACCTTCACTAGCATGTACATTAGAACCCACTAGAACTGTGCAAATTAGACACATGTTAGCAAGAAAACCCAACAACTAAACAATTGAACTAGACCATGAACATGTTCTTATAATAACGTTGTCGAACCAAAGTCTGACTCGATTGATGTGACAGTCCGGCTGTATCCAAGAACTATACGCTATGGATAAGGGAGTGGTGGTAGCAGAGTTGGCACTCGAGGCGTGGCAGCGACATACAACTTTACTTGAGGGTGAGCTCAAGGGAGCTAATGCAGAGATGGTTTTTCTTGAGGAGGATGGCAACGGAGGCTTGTCGAGAGACGTAGTCGTCTAGGAGTCACAGAGAAGCTCAAGGATGAACTAGATTTTGTTCTCCTCCGATTTCATTCCTCAATTTTTCTTACTGTTGTTATGTTACATCAGCTCCGGAAACTTATGTTAGTTGAGAAATGAATAGCTCTTTTATGATGACAAGTGATGTTTGTGTCCACCATGCAGCGAAATAAGTTGCGTATGACGAGTCCCACTTACGAGCTATCAACACGCTTTGAGGATCCACTGATTTAATTCTTCCCAAATTACATTCTTTTTCTTTGTGGTTGTTACATTCAGCCTCATAAGATCAACTCTTTGTATTTTGCTGATAACATCTGCGAGTCGAGAGATATTTTAAAATATATTTTATATTATATTTTTAGTTTTTTAAAATACTTAAATCTATTACAATATATTCTCAAAAAATCAGTTTTTAATACAAAATATGATATTTTATCTTAAAACTCATTCAAAAATTCAAAAATTCATTTCAATTTACTATTTTTTAATATTTATGAAAATAATATATTTTACTTACACGTGTTTAAACAAAAATCGTTAGTGAACCCCACCTCTCCAACATTCAGCTTTTGGAAAACGTACATATTCACCTTCTTGTAAGATGGAAGAAGGTGAAACACTCCTTAATTTATTGCTCAATCCTTCTCGCTTGGAGCATCCGGCAATAAGTTAATGCCACGATTAAACTCAATGTTAGGATGTGATCTCGGACCTCGGGCTGATAGTTCACGAACTGCGTTTCTATGCATTGCCTTTAAAGGTTATTTCCAGAAAACCCGCTTTGTACTTTGTTAACATTTAACAAAAAGGATGGGTAATGTGTGTATCCACATCACTCAGTGGAGAACTCTTCAAGGCGGCTTCTACACAAACAGCAAGGCAGCACAATGGAGAATTGGCGATGGAATGTGTCCGGTCTGTCATATAGATATAGAAGATACAATCACATGTTCGGGAACTGTAGACAAATCTAACCACGGTAGTCTTTTCTTAAACTCATCAGTCAAAGTACCTCTGCACACATTAGAAATGTAAACAGCCTACTTACCTTCTGATTACTTGTAAAAGAAGGAAGGAGACGGACTCAGTACTTTCTTTTGTGATAGTGGAAGTGCTCTCTACAGCCTGACTTGGACATAACAGTGTGGTGTTTTGTGACACTCTAGAGCATCGTGGATGCTGATCTTGTCAGAGAGTAAGAGGTACTCTGCACTTATAGTTTCAAAACTGTACAAGCATAGTTCGCGTGTGTTTTAGGGGTGGTAATAAACGGGTTGCTCCAGACTCCACACTGTTTCACTTTGGCGATAGGATTGGATACAAAACGTACAGGTTCTCGCATTTTGAGAGAAGAGCTGACCGGGTGTTTTTGAGTTTGAAGCTTGTAATTTTGGCACAGCACACGCCATGCAGAGTACTTCACTCGAAACCGCAAAAGCAATGCAGAAAAAAGAGAGAAAAAAGATGAAATTATGAAAAATTATCGTCGGCTCGATAGTCCTCTCGCAGTAACGAAAATGTATGAAACTGCATGATATGCAGTTTTGAAACTGGAGGCGAAGAAGGACTCTAAGAAAGCTATCGTTAATCTCTTTGGGACCACCCGTAATAAAAAAGGTAGAGACTGATAGCACCTTGCTAATAGAAGTCAACCAGCTGAGAGAGAGAGCGAGCCCGCACGTTGTCCTTTTGGGTCCTCGTGTGTTTTCCTTTTAGGTTTCTTGCTCTCGGGGAAAGATAGTGTTATTCTTTCAAGGTGTAAACATTTTTCTCCTAATAAATTTAAAAATTTAAAAATTTAAAATTTAAAATAATTTAACAGTTATGTTTAAAATATTATCCTCCTGCACGGACAAAGCCCCACTCCTCTTGGCTACCATCCCGAAATCGATCCCTTCCATCAAATTATGATTGAAGATCACCGTCTTCTTTTGCATCTCACTATTGATTATAACCTTAAAAATGATCATGATAGACTTCAAGGATACTGTTGAAGTGCTAAAATGGAAAAGATCCCATCGGTTCCTTGTTCTCGATATTCACCCCGGTCTAATATTTCTGCTTTCAGCCACTATGATATTTTTCTTCTCAGTTGTGGGACGAAGTCAATCTACATCCAGAGTTTTCTCTTTATTTTCTTGTTAGTCTTTTTCTTTCTCTCCAGTCAAAAGCTCGAGTAGCATCATCTTCTTTTTCTCATATAGATAGCAGGCATCTTTGTCTTTTGGCTATGATAATAAACTCGATCTCTGGACCACTTTTTAAGATTAAAATAACAGACTCCGAGATGCTTGCAATGGAGGCTATGGATTAATCATTTATCTGGATAATCCAGAGACGGGATTCTTTGTCGTGTTGTGTATTTTGTCATATTAGTTATTTTCTTCTTTTTTCTTTCCAGGTTTCACAGCAACTCCCATATCACTCCTTTTCTCCTAATATGACAAAATATGTTACTCGAAATTATTTTTTTTTATTCTTTTCTGTTTTTTTACAATCGAAGTATAGTTATGCTAACGCATAGCAAAAACTCACATGCAATTACCTCAGTTAAACCGATGACGATGTCACGTGATGCTTTGACAAAAATTTATGCGTGCTATTATGGAAAAGAGGCCGTAGGGATTCAAAAAAATGTTCCAGACTTCACAGACCTTATAATTATGACGACCAATAATAAAATGACTGTGAGGCTGTCAAATAAAAAGCCCCAAGCAGCGTCAAAGCGTGCTTCTGCAGTGACCCATTCGACCCATTGTATCGAAGAATGGAGTACGACTAAGTTTTGTACTTAAAAAGAACCCCCCAAATATTCCCAATAAATTTAGTCATATAATTATTCCAATCTTCAAATCCATTTTCTAAATTAATAAGAAACTGAAATTTTTGGACGTGCTTCTAGTAATTGTTGAACTGATTAAAAAAATATGCAGAACCTCCAAGTTCAACATCCAGTCGTTGTAGTATAGTGGTGAGTATTCCCGCCTGTCACGCGGGTGACCCGGGTTCGATCCCCGGCAGCGGCGAATCTTTTGTCCTATGAAATTGATAACTACTTTAGTAATTACGTATTTTGGAACAAAAGAATTGGTCGAACATGGATAATAATGACTACTTCATGCAGAAATTGATAACTACTTTAGTAATTCGTATATTGGAACAAAAGAATTGGTCGAACATGGAGCCTTGTACAGTGAATTTCGTTTTCTCTTATCAGAAAATATATAAATGTTATAAAAATATGTTAAATAAATTATTGAAAATATTTAAATTAATTCATAAATAATATATATGAATCAATCTTAAAATAACCAACTCATCAAAATATAACCATAAGTGGAGTCAAGGCTGATGCATTGTTGAGAGGATAACTCAAGGACACTAATTGCATATCCTTCCCAACAGTCTTGTACAATGAGATTTCGTTTTCTCTTATCAGAAAATATGTAAATGTTATAAAAATATATTATAATAAATTATTGAAAATATTTAAATTAATTCATAAATGATATATATTAATCACTCTCGGAATAATCAACTCATCAAAATATAACTCATAAGTGAAGTCCGGACTGATGCGTTGCTGAGAGAATAACTCAAGGACACTGATTATCCTTCCCCACAGCCGTGTACAATGAGATTTCATTTTCTCTTATCAGAAAATATGTAAATGTTATAAAATATATTATAATATATTATTGAAAATATTTAAATTAATTCATAAATAATATATGTTAATCAATCTCGGAATAATCAACTCATCAAAATATAACCCATAAGTGAAGTCCGGACTGATGCGTTGCTGAGAGGATAACTCAAGGACACTAATTTTCAAATCGCGCCGTTTTCAGAAGACATTAATTAATGTTTTAATCATTCTCGTTGAAAAGATTAAAACATTAATTAATGTACACCCATGTACACTTCGGAGTGTACATGGGTGAAGATAAGATGCTTCTCGCATGAAAATAGAAAAGCATCCAACGATCCAAAGTTCCGTTCTACAGGAAATCTAATTATCACTATAAATTTCTTCCCGGTTTAGGTTAAGTGAAGTGGATACTGTATTTCATCCTTTACATATGTGCCATATGAAGTAAGGCACCCTTGAATTTAATGAAGTCATGATTACCTTCTCCATGGAGGAGGTAAATATGTATAGGTTTAATTTATTATATAATGCTTTTCAGAAAAATTAAAGAATAGATTAATCTGTTGATTAAATATATACATTTCTTCAGCACAGATGGTCTCAGGTGCAATCCTTGAAGGACTTGAGTTTACTTTTCTCTAATTGGTTATGTTATTATCCGTCAAGTTATATATTTATCTCTTCTATCAAAAGATGTACGACGTGAATATGCAAAGTAGACGCCTTTTTTTGTTGAAAAAAATTCACCTCTGATGCAGTAAATGTTAAACCATGCTTCTCGGCCTTTTTGTGGCCCTTGCAACCAATGCTCGAGACCTCCACCGCCAAGTACAGTAGTCTCCCACCTAATTACGCAACTTGAACTTGGGAGGATTGTGCATACTTAGCTGGTAGGTACGCACTTTAGACGAATCACTTCCTAATCGCTTGATTCGACTGCAATGTTGAAGAAACCGAACGGGAAACGCCTCAATGAGTCCCAGCGATGCGAGATCATAGTGAAGCTGAGCAAGACGGATGCTCCCAGTAAAAAGGCTATAGCGCGCGAGTACGATGTTAGTGAAGGAGCTATCAGAAAGGTGTGGGACAAGCGGGAGCAAATCCTAGAGCGATCTGCCTTAATGTCTGATGAAGCTAAAGAAAATTCTTTTTGATCCTTTGTTGGTCGTTTCATCGAGCTTGAAGACATGCTTTACATCTGGATTGACAACGTGCGTCGTGTCAATCTTCATGTTCCGTCATCTGTCGCCATCGTCAAAGCGAAAAGTATTGCATCGAGTTTATCGATTCCAAAAATGGACTTCAAGGCATCCTGGCAATGACTAAGTCGATTCAGAGTGCGTCGAGGGTTACAAAAGATGATGCTTCACGGAGAGAGAGCTGAAGTCAACGAATCTGATCTTGGATTGCTGACAGCTTTAGACGACCTCTACGTGATTATTACTCAATATGATCTGAAAACGTCTACAATATGGACGAAACCGGCGTGTTTTTTTGCATACTACCGAGATACAACCTTCTAATGCCAGATGAGGACATATCAACCACTAGAGGAAAGAAAAAATCCAAAGATCGGGTTTCTTTTATCGTGTGCGTCGACGCTGTGCGATCGCATAAAATTCCTTGCGCATTGATCGACAAACCGAAAGCACCTGCCTATATCAAGGACCGCCAATGGCATGTTCCATATTTCAGTCAAGCTAAAGCTTGGATGGACGTGGAAATGTGCTGGAATTGGTTCAACAAAGTGTTTCTTCCAGAAGTGAAAAAATGAACCGTACCTCCTCGGACACTTTGAGACTTTCGAACGCAAAATGTTAGACACGTCTTCTTTCCTCCAAATTGCACAAGTTGGAAACAGCCTTGCGATATGGGCATAATCACAGCTCTTAAGAAGAGGTTCAAATATCTCTATCTCAAGGATGTTCTTGACTTCTATGAATTGGATGAGGAGGCGAAAATTCAGTGAAAAAAAAATGCAGGGGTGGAGATTACGATGCGGTGCTGCTGGAGTTGCATACGGAAATCCAGCACACCTGCTCGATGCTGCGAGCTATGTCAAAGAAGCTTGGCAATCCGTGTCACCAAGCTCTATCAAAAATACATTTATCAAGGCGGAAATAATGACATTAGAAGCCGATCAGGAAGCAGTGAACGAGATCGAGGATTTAGGGACCGAACTTGCACAAGCTATCGCAGCTTTAAAACTTTCTGTTGGGCAAGACGAGCTTGAAGAATTTGTTCATGTCGACGATGAAAACAGTGAAGAATTCGCAGCTGCAGTTTTGGAAGACGTTGAAGAGCTTTTGGAGACGATGAAGATTGCTGAAGAGAATCTGGACGATGACAATGATGATGACATTCTTATCTGTCAAGCGTCAGATTCGGGTTTAGAAAACACCGTTGTATTTAAGAGATTCGAGTCACTTTATAAGCAAGTTGTTGATATAGAGGATCAGTTTCTTTGCTCCTCCAAAGTTCGAGAAGAGGCAGAGGAAACATTCGATGATCTTAGAAAGTTGTTTGAATCGTTTCAAAGTAAGGTCCGAGCTGTCATCTTGAAAGTCAAACGCAAGAATCTTCAAAACTTGCTCCAAATGACAATCCATGACACGTTGAACTAAATAAATCTGAACCCTATTTTTGGGAAAATAATGCATACTTTACCGGGATGCGTACTTAAACGGGTGCGTACTTAGGCGGGAGGCTACTATACGTGCACACTCTTCTACCCTATGTACATTTTCATTCTTGCTAACTGTTAAGACACCCAAGTCCAGATCTACTTGGAGTGTATAGCTATTCGAGAGTTTATTTCACGAGAGGACTAAACATTTCCAACTATATATGTAGCAGTATTTTCTTTGCGTATCAAACTTTTTAGTGAATATACTATACTTCCAAAGAACGTAATCGAGAAATGGAAGCAAGACGATAAGCTATTGTTTCGAGGGAAAAATAAACGTGCGTGATAGAGCGAGAGTCACAAGCGAGTGGTATTGGAAGGAAGATTGCATGCGGGGGGATTTTTTGGGCACTCCACGACTGTTCGAACGAAAGGAGAAAAAGAAGCCACGGTTGTTTTTTTGGGTGTATTGTCTTGATGCTTGAATGTAATATCTTCAACGTGCGGTTTCTGACGATGAAGGAGGGAGGTGGCTGGCACTAGCGGTGTAAACATTTGGGGGTTGCACGCTTCATTTTTTTTATGAGCGTCAAGTTTTGGACGACACAGAGGCGGGAGGTCTGACGGCAGCTTTCACTGAAGTGGGAGCGGAGAAGCAGCGGTAGGGTAGCTAGGGCGCAGACGGACGTTAATGGATAGGGACGAATGCGAACTCCTGTCGAGGAGAAACTGCACTTACTTTCTCGTGTCTTGCTTTCTCGTGTATTGTGTTGCTTTCTTTGCACTCGATTGAGATCACGTGGAGGGGAAACAACGCTTGCTTCGTTGTTTCTAGTTGTTTTCTCATCTCGTCGACCGTGAGGTTTTGGACGACAAGAGCACGAGGTGTCACGGCAGGTTTCGCAATTTCAGTTGTGTATGTACTTCTTGTCGTCTGTCGTTCTCCCCATTCGCTGACACGTTTTTAGGCAGAAAGAGAAAGGACACGAGGTTGTAGAGCACGACAAGCCTGGATTTGTCATTGGTATCTGGTGTCCGTCCGTGTCTTCTATCCATTTTTTGCTTCTTTTCGACAAGGGCTCGAGGAATGGAACGAAATGGGCTTCAGTTCCTTCCAACTGCAACACGGCTGCACAGACGGGATGGTATGGGGTGGAGTTCTGGCTTGCAGATGTGACGATATCACTTCATGACAACATATACGAAGTCTCGCAGATAAGTGCTCCATTCTTCACCTATTGTGTTCACTTTTATCAAGTGTATGGACGATTTAGACGTGAACGATACATCACTTTCGGCAGAAAAAGTCCACGAGTCGTCTACCGATAATACTTTTGATACTGTGGAGGTGCCTCGTAGTCCGACGCGGATAGAGGAATTTGACTGCACGCACTTCTCTGCTACTATTCCGTGTTTTTCTTGTTTGTTCGTGAAAAAACTTATGATATCATTCGCAGACAGCACCCTTCAGCTCACTCGCACATATAGGTATTTGGACCTCGATTCTGCTCGAGAAGTTGTCTCATTGTTGCTCAAGTTCGACTATGTGAGAATTAACAAAACTTGTTCTCAATGTCCATTGCACTCTATTCCAATATGCTGGCTGGTCCCTATAGATTTTTCTCCTATTCCTCTGATAATTTGTCGCTGTACTTGCAGGATCGTAGATTCTGCATGTTCTCGTATCCTGCATTCTTTAAACATTCTGACAACAGTTTTGAATCCACTGTCGGTTGCTTGTATAGGGCACACTCGCTTCCTTGCATGTGTTTTGTTCTCGACCCGTCTAGTTCAAATTTCTTTGTCGTCATTTTCCGTGTTTTTCACAAGACCATGTCTTTGACGAGAGAAGCGAGAGCAAAGAGACCTAGCCCGGAGACATCGATGATGGTTTGCAAGACCGACACTGATCTCGACATATCATTATTTTCCTTGCTTTCTCAGTTTCTTCATACTCAATGTCTGTCAGGAGTTATTTCTGTGAAGTGTGGAGGTAACTTCCTCCACTTACATTTTCAAGGGGTGATTTGTATCTACGCAAAATCCTCTATTGACATCAAAAAACGTCTAATGCATGCTCTTGGATTGGACAAGAACAAACTTGTAAGTGACGAAGTCTATGTGAAGATGCTGTCGAATTGGAGACTCCACACATGATGGGTTACTGTCTTAAAGAAGAGGAGCACCATATAATGACCATGATAAACATCAACGATTTCATGATCGCAGATGAGAAACAACTGTTCATGTTACTTGAAATCTCCGAGACAAAGAATCGAGTTGAGCTAACATACATCAACATACTGCCAAATGACGCTTCAGTTCAACAGGTATAAGAGCCACCATCCGCTTTCAATAACATTTTTGTGTTGTTTGCGTGCGATGCTTATGTTTGGCAAATACATGGCATCTCTCATGTGACTTCTCCAGCATGGTATACACAAAAGACTCGCTGATGTGCTATGGAATTCTCTTATCAGTCTTAGGGATATCACTCTCGAGGACATTGATCAGATTTTCTTTTTCAGAGAGAGCCAGCGTTGCGCGCACTATAACCACATGTATTATCAGCACGCATAGAACAAAAGAGATGCAGAAGAGAGAACAGAACTGCCGTCAGAGCCAGAGGTGTCAGCTCCGAACGGCGACCCACTCCCGAGTACATATCCTTTGCGGACGCCCTGCTACGTTCGACTGCCTCAGATATATCTTTCGTCATGGAAGTTTGAAATCAGTCGCCTGCTAAGGACACAACTTTTACAGTACTTATTAGCTATTAGCTATTACGATAGGGGGCTCTGCAACATATGTCTCCTACCATTGCATGGGCTTTGCTTGTCTATTTTAAACTACTTTCTTTGCCTGTACAGCAGGCTTTCGTTTGTAGGTTAGCACCAAGGCTGTATGCTTTCGAACTGCATTGTACTTGGAATATTATCTGGCTCTCGTCTGTGGAGTGATGCAACGACTGTCCTTTTCTTCAATCTTCAAATACTATCTGATCATTGTATTGCACTGTGCTTATGTGTAAAAAGATTATGGATGAAGAGGATCAAAATGTGAATAAGTACGACCGCAGGCTGCTGTAATTTTTTCATCCAAGAGGGCTACACGTTGGAATTTACTCTGCTGGACGTTCGAGATGCAGTGGAACGCAACACCATTGATCGAAGAGAGAAAATAATCACAAAATCCCCGTTAAATAAACCCCTTGCTCAGAACTTCTCTCCAGTGAATATACATGAATAGTTCCAAACTCCGATTCTGGAGTGAAGAGAAAACGATCTAGATCTCTCTTGTTAGCTACAGCTCTATGGATGCAAAAACCACAATAAGTGTTTTCTTCCACACGAGAGAATATGATATATTAACTCGTAAGATCAAACTATTTACAACAGTTCGATCGACATCTTCATTCATTTCACTATAGCAGTTGAATATAATAATAATTTGTAAGATCAAATTATTAAATGTAACATACAGTTTGATGAGAATAAATTACACCGCCCATTGGAATTGACTGATAAATTTTATTACCGCAGTCCGATACAATAACAACATCTATTAATTTTACTACAACATCATGTATAATAACAATGTGTAAGTTCAAAGTATAATTCTAAAATATAATATATGAAAATAAATGTACATAATCGTGCATCTGTTGGAAATGGACTGCTAATAGAATAGACTAAGGTAAAACTCTAAGTCACGGCATTAGGACAATATGAGAGTGTGGGAGAGCTCCTCAAGAGAGTGTAGGCAAAACCAAGTAAGTAGATACTCAATAATGTACAATGGCCTTCAGCAAGAATAATATACCTTGGGGTCTTGGCCTTGGTGACCTTACGAAAGGTCACCATCCTAAAAGCCTGAACTGCTTACTGCTAAGAGGAGTATTCACACTGCGTACGGTATTCTAACACTCCCACTCAGTAACAGTTCGGATAAAAATATTACTTAGCTAGAAAACATTCCTAGCTTTGGTAGTAGATAGTCCAACTTGGGAGCTGGTAAGCTCTTTGTCAGAATATCTGCAACCATGTCCTCAGTAGGACAATATCTAACTTCTATAACTTTTCCAGCGACGTGATCTTTGATGAAGTGATATCGGATGTCGATGTGCTTCGTACGGTCGTGGAACTTGCTGGTGTCGACAAGGGCCATAGCACTTTGGTTGTCACAATATGTAACGGTCGGCTCCTTGTCATGCAATCCAATGTCGGTCAAGAGCTGACGTAACCAGATTGTCTCTGAGCAGCTCGTGCTAAGAGCTACATATTCTGCCTCTGTACTTGACAAGGCTACTGACTTCTGTCTCTTGGAGGACCAGCTGATGGCTCCTCCAGAGTAGATGAAGCAATGTCCTGATGTGGATCGTCTTGTCTCCGCGTGTCCTCCCCAATCAGCATCGGTGTAACCGAATAGAGAGTAGGGCTGGGGTGAGTGAGCATACTCAAGGTACAAATTTAAAGTTCCCTTGATGTAGCGGAAAACCCGCTTCATAGCGGCAATGTGCTTAGGTCCAAGACTACTCATGAACTGGGAGAGTACACTAATGGGATAAGACAAATCAGGACGAGTACATACTGCAGCCCAATTAATAGAGCCGGCTGCGCTCTGGTAAGGATAACTATTACATAACTTCTTTTCATCCTCAGTGACAGGGGAGTCATCCGAAGAAAGTTTCTCACCTGTAACTAGAGGGGTGCTTACAGGTTTGCAGTCCTGTAAGCCAAACTGAAATAGTTTTTGTGTCAAATACAAAGTTTGACTAAGTCTGATAGTGCCAGAGGACGGGTCACGATTAATCTCAATGCTAAGGCAATGATGGACTGGACCGATGTCAGTCATGCTGAACCGTGAGCTCAATTTTCCTTTTACGTGAGACAGTAGAGCCTCACTGCTGCTGGCAATCACAGTGTCATCCACGTAGAGGGCAAGGATGACGAAGTGCTGTTTCTGGTGCAAGTAGTAAACATTTCCGTCTGCACCGGACTTAGCAAATCCAAGAGAAAGCAAGAAGTTGTCGATGATCAAGTACCATTCTCTTGATGATTGCTTAAGACCGTAGAGAGTCTTGAGCAATCTGCATACTTGACTGCGCCTTGCTGTAGTCACGCCTTCCGGAACACTCATGTATATTTCCTTGTTGAGTGTTCCATTCAGAAATGCAGTTTTAACATCCATTTGATGTACATGTCGATTATACTGCGCTGAGATGGTAAGGATGAGCTGTATTGACTGAATGCGGACTACAGGGGAAAAAGTTTCTGTGTAGTCCAACCCGTAGATCTGGGTGAAGCCACGAGCCACTAGTCTCGCCTTATAACGAGCAATGGACCCATCGGTATTAAGTTTTAACTTAAAGGTCCACTTACATGTTATCGGTCGGCGTCCTTGTGGCAAGTCGGTGAGCTTCCAGGTGCCGTTAGATTCATGGGAATCTAGCTCCTCCTCTATTGCTCTTCTCCACTGATCGGCATCAGGAGAAGATACTGCTTCTGTGTAAGAAACAAGTTCCATTGGCATTGGTTTAAGAGTTACCATCAATGCACGCTTGGTGTTCTTCCGAGACTTCGGGATCAGCGATGAAGGGTCGTAGCCTTCATCTGGGTTCCGTTGTGGAGGAACTGAATGTCGAGCTGATCGTCTCAATGGAGGCGGTGCTGGGAAATCCAATGGAGGAAGAGAGGACTCGCTGTGGGTGGAGCCGGAAACTCGTGGTGAGCGTGGTGATGTGCGCCGAAGGTAAGGATGGCGCGGGCTCAAGTTCTCTGCAGGGGGAGAGTGATTGTTTGAGGAATGAGAACGTGGAGGACGACTGCTCCCACTGG
The DNA here is from genome assembly GCA_036924285.1 of Asterella californica. NCBI lineage: Eukaryota > Viridiplantae > Streptophyta > Marchantiopsida > Marchantiales > Aytoniaceae > Asterella > Asterella californica. The sequence goes on from JAYKYS010000013.1 coordinate 6,802,125, forward strand.
ATTGTGTACTACTGGTGACTCCTCTGCCAAGGCCATGACTGCTAGGGACTCCTCCTCCAGATCCAAGACCAACGGATGGGGTTGGAGCTGGATTGGCAGGAGATGGCAGAGGAACTCCCACTGAAGGGAAACCGGGAGAGACCGACGAGAAATGAGCTGGACCAGCTGAAAGGACGGGCACAGTATGATAAAAATGGACGTCGATCTCAGGAGATGCTTGAGTGAGTGGGAGATCAGCAGAGGGGGTGGATGTGGGAGGGAGAGTCGGAGAAGACTCATCGAAGATAACATCACGAGAAGTGAAGGTATGACCGTCAGATTTTCTTTGGAGACGGTAACCCTTACTCTGGCCGCTATAGCCAAGGAAGATACACTCGTGAGAGCGATCATCGAGCTTTGTGCGCTCAACCTCGGGGACCTGGGAAAAAGCGCGACAGCCAAAGACGCGCAGAAAGGAGAGATCGGGTCGACGAGGTGTTGTGGAGGCATAGGAGTGCCAGAGTTCATAAGGTGTGGTCATAGACGGGATAGCCTTAGACGGACACCGATTCTGGAGGAAGGTGGCGCAAGTGATTGCTTCACCCCAGAAGGGCTTGATGAGCTTAGAAGTGTAAAGCATAGAACGGACAGCATCAAGCAAGCTGCGGTTCTTACGTTCAGCAACGCCATTCTGCTGAGGAGAGTAAGGGACTGTGAATTGACGCTGGATGCCACGCTCGCGACAGAAAGCGTCAAAAGCAGCTGAACGATATTCCCCGCCATTGTCAGATCGCAAAGTGACGAGAGATTGACCAGTGGCGCGCTCAGCAAATGCTAGATAGTCCCGGAAAGCAGCAAAACAGTCACTCTTATAGTAGAGAAGACGAGTGACAGTGTAGCGCGAGTAGTCATCAATAAAAGTGATGAAATACTCATAGCCAGAAAAGGTGCAAGGGGAGATGCGACCACTAATATCGGAATGGACCAGTGCTAGAGGACGAGTGGATCGAGTGGAGCTAGCACGTGGGAATTTAGTGCGTGCATGCTTGCCGTGTGCACAAGCTGGGCAAATATCCTCAGAGAGCGGGAAGGAAGGTAGGCCGGTAACATACCTGCGGTGGCTCAGCTCATGAACTCGATGATGGTTGATATGGCCGAGTCGCTGATGCCACAGGGTAGAGAGATCGCCCGTCGTAGTAACAAGGGCACAGGGTCTAGGTGGCGTCGGTGGAGGAGTCCGACTGCCAGATGTGAAACCCTGGATGCCGTCTAGTAGGCGCGGAGGAGATCGCGATCTAAAGAACTCGGAATTTGCAGGATGTAAATCGGGAAAATTCAAAGCTGGATCGAGATGAATGAGGGAAACCGGATAAGGAATGTGAGGACCAGAGCCAAGAAGGCCCTGCGTCCCTCTTCGGGGGACTATGTCCCTGTGGGAGGGACCGTCCCCCTGGTCCCTTGGCGGACTGCCTTCGGGGCAGTCCTCGGGGAACAGACTGCCGTCAGGACAGTCCCCGGACGGACAGACTGCCACCATCGGCCCCGCCGCGCGAGGATGCAATATCCCCTGTGCGGGGATATTGCATATCCCCGCCTGGGGATAGTGCATGGGGCCGGGGTCTCTGGCGCGGATCCCCAACGCTCGAGGATCCGTGCCGACCCCGTACTCCCAGGTCAGCGGGGGTCGCGGCGACCTCCCACGGCCTGGGAGATGGACTGCCTCCGTGCGGAGGCAGTCCGTGGGGATGGGGCATCACCTCATCTCCTTGGAGCATGGGGATGAGGTTATGCCTCATCTCCAGGTGCATTGGGATGGAGGACGGATGGGGATGGGGATCCCATCCCATCCTCGTCGTCCCATCCTCGTCCCGCCTCGGGGGGTGCGTTGCCCCCGGCGCGAGGCCCGGAAGCCCCTCGCTTCCGAGAAGGGGCGCCGTTGTCAAGGGACGCGCGTGGGGGTCCTCATTGGCTGCGGGCTCACTCACTGGCTGTGTGATCCGTGTGTGTATCCGTGCATTGACAATTTCAAGAGGTGTGCCAACTGGGTGTGTGCGAACGAGGTCGATCCGTGTGAGGGGAAGAGGTGGGCTGCCAATGGACTCGATCCGTGTGCTGCCAGTGGACGCGCGTGGAAGAGGTGGGGCACCAAGAGGTGGTGTCCTAATAGAAAATTGACCAAGGGGTGTCATGGTGAGGGAGGTAGACCCCGCGCGGACTGAATTTGGGCCTTCATTTTCCAAGTGAGACAACTCCGAATTTGGTGGAGTGATAGGGACTTCTCTAGTGAGAGAGTGCTCCTAATTAGGGATTTGAAAATTCCGTGAGTGACTTGGCTGAATTTCTGCTTGGGTGTGCGCATTCTGTGAGGCGAGGCTGGGCCTGGACCGTGGGAAGCGGATCCTGCGCATGTTGCGGTTGAATAGTGAGGTGCTAGTCCGCTGATTAGATTGCGGTCTAGCTCGCAAACGCGGTCCTGATCTCTGGCTAGGTGGTAGTGTGTGGATTACTGAAGTCCTACCAGCTGTAGCTACAAGCGCGGTTTGGTCAGCGACCAAAATTGAATTGCCGAGCATGTAGAGATCATCGACGGTGGGGCAGGGAGCAAGCACTTGACCAAATCTGTCTTCAAGGTGACAGAATCCGTTGCCAATTAGGCACCAGTCGCCATTGGCATCAAATTGCCGAGCTGAGAATAAATTCTTTTGCAAGGCGGGCACGTGAAGAACGTCACGTATGTACACGTGCTCACCGTTGAGCAGGCGCACTTCCACCATGCCAGAACCAGCAACGTGAATAGTGGTGTTGTCACCGAGTAGAATCGCATCATTTTCGGTGTTCTCAGCAGAGACGGGTGAGTATTCGACGAATTGTCGTCGATTGTGCGCCATGTGGTGTGTGGCACCCGTGTCCACATACCAGTTAGGATCAGCTGTCTGCACGATTGCAGACGAACATTGTGCCACCAAAACCCGACGAGTGTTGCCGTTGTTGTTCTGGGGACGGCGATTCTTGTTCTTATTCTTGTTACCAGCAGTCGAGTTTTCGTTACTGCTGCTGGGCTTGTCCGGACACTCAGCGATGCGGTGCCTGGGCTTGTTGCACTGGAAACATTTCTCGTTAGGATCTGGCGGTCTCTTCGGTGGCTGGTTACCGCCTTGTCGGTTGCCACCATTGTTGCGCCGGTTGTTGTCATTGCGACCTCCTTGCCGGCGACTTGCAAACAAGGCAGTGGATGGTTCCATCGATAGCTTACGCCCGATCGTTTCTTCCTGAATGAGGAAGGTGATGAGGTCCTGTAGCGAGAGATTTGGGTTCGTTCTCATCGCCTGCAAGAATAGATGGTAGTTGTTGGGCATGCTGCCCATCAACGCGAGGACTTGCTCCTCGTTGGCAATTATCAATCCAGCTGAAGTCATCTGCTGGATGAGAGACTTGAAGTTATTGACATGTTGGGTAACAGTCTCGTTGGATTTCATCTTTAAAACCCGCAACTTCTCTCTCAAGTGCATCTTGGTCACCATGTCTTGACCTGCAAAGTGTCTGGTCAAGGTGGACCATGCATCGTTTGACGTGGTGCAGGACATTAGATGTCCTGCCACACTGTTTTCGCAGCATTCATTGATCGCTGCGAGTGCGTTAACGTCACGCTGATCCCAATCTGCGATGCTACCGGATCCGGTAGCAGGGGGAGGGATGGGTACCGCAGTACCTCCGGGTGTCGTGGCACGTGGTCTCTGCACGTTCTCTTCCACGATGTCAAGAACACCATGGGCCCTGAGCCGCAAGGTTGTCTTGTGCTTCCACAGCGTGAAGTATGTGCCGTCGAACTTGGCCCAGCCTTTGGTGTCAAAGGGGGCAGACATTCTGTATCAGATTGATCGCTGGAACGGTGAAATTCTGTTAGCGAAGGTACAGAATATGGGTGCGTGAAGCGTCCTTCTCGCAGCAGCTGAAGCGTCCTCCAACTGCTCTCACCTAAGGGTCGAAGGCCTACCTAGTGCCTATGCTATTGTGCTAGTGCATCAACAATGCAAAGCTCTGATGCAAACCATGTTGGAAATGGACTGCTAATAGAATAGACTAAGGTAAAACTCTAAGTCACGGCATTAGGACAATATGAAAGTGTGGGAGAGCTCCTCAAGAGAGTGTAGGCAAAACCAAGTAAGTAGATACTCAATAATGTACAATGGCCTTCAGCCAGAATAATATACCTTGGGGTCTTGGCCTTGGTGACCTTACGAAAGGTCACCATCCTAAAAGCCTGAACTGCTTACTGCTAAGAGGAGTATTCACACTGTGTACGGTATTCTAACAGCATCAAACTGTGAACCGTGATGTTTTAATGTGAGAATTTATCAAATCTGATGATGTTGAGTGTTAAGTAGTACAATGCATTGAAATTGACTGGAAGTGACGATGTCTAAATATAAAAGACACTGGGAAAACTTCTTTCGGGTTGCATAAGGTCACGGGAAGAAAATATAAAGTATTGGCAAGCGACAAAACTTTATCCAACAATTTATGTCGCTGAAGGTCTGCATGATGGCATGTATTACTAGCGTAAGCCACTCTCTCAGACAACAACTTAAGCTCAACTTAAGTTCCTTCCCCACGTCCTTGTATAATGAATTTCATTTTTTCTTATCAGAAAATGTGTAAATATTATATAAAATACTATAAAATATATTGTAAAAAATAAATTAAAAATAAAATATATGTTAACCAGTATAAGAATAATTAACTGATCCAGATATAAATCATAAGTGGAGACCGGGCTGATGCATTGCTGAGGATATAAGTTCACGACAATAATTCTCAAAATACGTCATTCTATCAGGAAATTAATTTATGATCTAACTTTTCCCGCCGTATGAATTAGAACATAAATTAATGTGCACCTCATATACACTTCTAAATGTACATGAGGTGAATATCCTCCTCATGAGCTCATAATGCCACTGCTGGCAAGGTCTTCCGCTATACATACGATGATATATGAGTGTGAGAGGTGTTTACTGTAACGTGGAATTCAAAGAAAAGAATGTAACAATCACATACTGAACTCGTTGGACCATGTTCTTTTGAGAGCGATGAAATATGTATGGTCTGTAAGATCAGATTTTCATGATAAAGTACACTTTAATGAAAATAATTAAAGCATCAGCTTTTCCTCTCTAAAATCTTGGAATGCTAAGTTGCGCATCCAGCATATTGAGAAGGAAGATATTTGGAGTTTAGCTCAATGTTTTTCTTTTTTGCTGTTAGAGCATGTCTTTTTGTACAATTTTCTCAGTTCCAAGTGACACATTTCATTCACTTAATCAGCAAAAAACTCAGAAAACTGTCCGAACATCCTTTAGAGTACTTTCAGAGTACATTTTCTCTTTGTTTCTAAGAATCTGCATGAGAATGTAATCCTTGTGCACTTTTTGTTATCGACCCAAACTTCTCCAACTAACCATAAGCTAGAAATGCTAACTGAGAAGAGGCAATACTTGACCCAAGTAAGGCCCAGTCGTACATTGTTTGTTATCGATAATAAGACTGAAAATCGCACATGTCAGTTTATCAGTTATCATTAAACTGGAGTAGAGAATATTTTTGAAATTAGTCGACTCGTGGAAGATGCTCTTGGATATCATTTACTCTTGATATCAATAGTGTCAGTGTAAATTACTGAAGTGTACGTTAATATTGTATGATTGCTCCGGTAGAACCACGTGGCGTCACTTACGATCATTTGCATACACATTTCTAATATCCTGACATTTTAAATTCAAATGCAGATATTTTCTCTTTTGTCTCAGAAAAAAAACGAAAATCATATTGTGTCTGTATCAGTTGCTCCATGTTTGTGGACTGAAAAACCTATGTGTTACCAAGCCTGCTAAATATATTTCGGATTCAGAAAGAAAATAATAAAACTACTGATAAACTACTATTTCCGACTGGCCTCTAACATGATCTGCTATGTCTTTCATATATGATATCATACGCAATCATGAACACACAATGCCCCGCTGGTAAACTTTTTAACTGGCTCTATTCAACTTTTACATCCTGACGTGGAAATAACATAAATAATACATCACAAGGAGTGGAGTAAAAGAACAACGTACCTCGGGACATATGAAGACACCAATCAAGTTTTTAATTGTAAATAAATAAATAAATAAAATTATGCAAATAAAATATAATAAAAACAATTATTTACTTAGAATAGAGCCTACTGCTGCAAGGCAACAACCCTTCATATTATCAATGGATAAAGTCTGTTATAACTTTCCAAGAAATCTTGTAAACTTGTGAGAGTTTTTCACTTTTATTAAATGTAACACGATGCACAGTGTTTCTTCAGGCCTCTTTCGTAGAGCTTCCCTGCAGCTGAGACCTATATAAAGCAGAAACCATGAATAAGAGGAAACGCGACCCAATGAATAGCAGACCCTATCAAGCCTTACAAGGGAAAGAAGGACCCGAAGAATCAAGCAACTACCACCCGAAAGGAAAAACACCGGGGCTAAGCCCCGCTATCATGTTGCACTCACATGGTGTACGTTCTCCGGAATCCGGAGAATTATGGAAAATAATGATGGATGTCCGTAGAACGGTAATCATTAATTGTATTTCTAGAGTTACTAGATTGAGAAGGTTAAAACTTTGTTATGAACCGGATGTAACAGATACACAGATTCAAGAGATAACCGGCCGGTATGCAATTGCGAGTTCTTGTTTAGTTCCCTTGTTTGCATGGATCAACAAAATAAGCGAGACCATCTGTTTATCTTGTGCTTGTCCCTTCCGTTCCAGCGTATTCTTCAGTATTGCGTGTTGTTCCACATACTCAGCTCCTGATTAATTAACGGCTCGGTTAGTACTCGGACTCAATTAACGAAGTCTGGATTCTGGAGACGTGATGTTCGAGAAGTACCTCTGGAGCTTAATGGTTCTGGATGTAGTAGTATTCTATGTATTCTTGCTGAGAACTGAAATTCTGGAAGGTCAGAATTTCACTTCTCAGATTAGGCTTCTCAGTTAGGGACTGTACTGTAGCCAGGTTGTAGCCAGGTAGATTGCAGATTGTAGCCAGGTTTTCCGGCTGAATTACTTTCTACTCACCGAGAATGTATTGCTTTCACCAGCCCCAGCGCTACACTTGTCGTTCACCTGTTGGAGTATGACAGTACTATAATCTAAGCTTGGTCTGATTTTCCATGTACACACATCCAGTAAGCCAATAAACTACACTTACTACAAGGTCCACCATAAACTGACACGAGATCAGGAGGGTCAGCTATAGGAAGAAGTGAGAGAGCTGCTTGAATCTTCCTCAAAGATAGATAGCTCCATTTTCTGCTTTATCTGGGTTGTGTAGCAGCAGCAAACAGCACGCAACCCACCAATCTCATCGACTGGAAGATCACGAGAGAAGGATATGTGCAGTTGCTTGAACAGCAGCAGTTTGTTTCGTATGTAATGTAGGCCTTGCGTGCTGGAGTGGTGATAGACATGCTTGACGATGACTCACTCCTCTCTGTTTTAAGCAGTTTCAAAGAATTGTTCACTAGTTCTGCTGCTGCTTGCTGGTGACCACTAGAGCAAAGCATAGCCCTCCTGGCGCTCATCTGAACCTTAGTTAGGTACTGTACTCAGGCTGCACTCACATGATGTACAATTTAGTTCTCAGATTTGCTCAGTTCTCAGATTTGCTGCTCAGAATTTCAGTTCTCAGATTCTCAGATTCTCAGATTTTCAGTTCAGTCTCATGGAGGGAGGCAACCATGTGTGATTAGAAGCGGCAGCAACATTCCTACTCCTGTCGCTTGTTTGCCTATCAAGAGACCACCATGGCAGAGTTCACTTTTTTGACTTACAAATAATCTGCTGCTGGATATTTGCCTGCAGTCTGCTTGGTTTTGCTGGACTCTGCATGCAGTCACTTGGTTCGACTCTGACTGATTCCATAAGGTATACCGTATGAACCAATTCTTGCAATTCTCGTCTGAGAATGAGTGGTCGTTGTAGAATCCTCAGAACACAGAACTGAATGCTTGAAAGCTATAACCATGAGATGTCAATTAGAAGGTGTTTTTCAGAGCGTTCTGTTTGAATCAGAGGATAGCAGAGTGTTTGTGACCATTTGCCCTTCAGTAACTTGGATTTGCATATCGTGGGTGAGGAGATGGTAGACATCTGATTACTCAGTTTCTGTCTCTCCGCGTTCGGAGATGATAGCGTGACAGGATGTGAGAATGAGAATTTCTGGTTTCTACATGAATACCCAGGGTTACGAGAAGGGCAGTGTAAGCCTGATGTCAATACACATGGGCTCCAACGTGTGAGACACGAATTACCAAGTTCTTCTCACTCTAAACCTGAGAAAATTATGGAACTGCAAAAATAGTCTTATCATAGGTACAATCATCGTATCACCGTGAACATGAAATCTTATGACTGTAATGTTATATCAGACTGTGTCTTGAATTCAGCAAGGTGGTCACAACAAGACTGAGTGTTTATCAAGAATAGGTATTTTCATTCTCACTCCACTCAGATTTGTCATTAACTGTACGTTCTATATGTATATGCCCGCTCCACGAGTTGCACTAGACACAAACAGAGTACATAGTAACTTGAAACTGAAAACCATAAAAACTGATGTGATAATCAACAAAGAAATTGATGCACTTGTAGACGAGCTTTAGGTAAGATGTTTATTCAGCTCTATCGCCAAATAACTCTTTTGTTTTCAGCTCCAAGAGTTTCTCCATTATCAATGTTCTCCGTTCATCATTGGCTAACTTTCTCTTTTTAAGATCTGTGTAATTCTCTGTCCATCTGTCTAGTGCTGCGGCCATAGAACTAGATGATGTTTTATATCGTCTTGAGAGTTGCCCAGTAACACCTATGTGATTTATTCGAGGAGAATCAAGAAATGCCCTAGGACTTCTTAGTCCGGGTTCGGTTGCATTTGATTCTTCTTGCACTTGGTGAACAGTACGAGCAGAAGATTGTGCAGTAGAAGGTGATGAAGGAGAAGAATTCAAGTCCCAAATCGGAACTGATTCAGAACTAGTTCCGTTGTCTACACCATTTGGAACTCCAATTATCTTATTGGAAGTTCCGAATAGATCATAACACACATCATAATACTCCCATGTTGAATCTGTCGAGCCAGTAGTATTTTGCTTTTTCTTCTCAATCATGAATTTCTTCCGAAGGTAGTACAACTTGTTTTTTATCTGTTTTACCGTCAAGAGTGACTCTCTGTTTCTGTTTACCTTCTCAACGATTTGTAACCAATGCTTGCTTTTGAGGTTTCCATTGTGCAACATGTCCATTTTGATGAACTTGTAGTAATGAAGAAGCTCCCATACTCTATCATTGGGCGAGCGATGGTCATCTGGATCATAATGATCTTCTTGCATTTTGAGAAAGTAGTCCCTAGCACAGATAAATGGAGCCAAAAGTCATTTCTCATTTCCTTTTAGAAGAAGGAAGAACTGTTTAGACGACCATAGAAGCGGCAACGATAATATAATCTGAAATAGTTTCTTTGCTGACAGTTCTGGAACACGATAAGATGAATCACAACAGCTGTCTCATCACCAATCTATATGGAGTTGTTGCAGGTGAAATTAGTATAGTCTAGACTAAATATGATGAAGAGTGTAGCTGAATCTTTGCAACTGTCATCACCAGCATAGATATGCAAACACTAGTGATGTTCTCATCACGTTTGCCGAGTAAAAGTTCTGGACAACTTTGAACTCTTATAAATGGGAATAAACCAGTCCAGAGGGAAAGACTGTGACAGTAATCATGGTCGGAGGACCCACTAAAGGTACATGAGCAGAGATCAGACACGTTCATTCATCCTCTCAACCAAATACTGGACTGAATTACCTTGCTGATAGAAATAATGGCCCGCTTCAACTCGAGATGCCGTTCACATGAGACAATGGTGGAAGCTCGTCGTCGCTTCCTGCTCCAGCACCAGATAAAAACATAGACTGATATTGAAAGATTAAACCCCGAATATGAGTATAAAAGCATGAAAAGAAAATGAATTCCAAATATCAAAAGATTTAGGTATCATTGTTCTGGTTTGATCCATAATCTACAGTAGTGATCTCTACGTGTACGTTGTTCATGATAATGCAGGATTCATCTTCCAGCAGTTGACTGTGTGTTCGCAATGTTCTATTACTCGTAAATCAGAGAGATTTCACTTCATTAGGTGCTGACGTTTAACTAGAGCTTTTTGTTTTGTTTTCTGCTCATTGCGTGCCGGCCTGAAGACCTGTCGCCTCCTAACCCACGTGCCCAATTATCGAGCCCCAGACCTCACATTACTCAGACTAACCATTGTGCTGGCGCCTGTCCTCTGGGAACTAGAGCTTTGCTAGAGCCATGACTGTTCCACACTTTCTGTAGTCAACTAGTACGCATAGTACTTTCTGTAGTCAACTAGATGCAACACTATGAATTGAAAGTAATTAATTATGTCCCGATCGAAGTTATCGGGGTTGAAAGTTGCACCAAGTCCTTCGGAGATAGCGCTTTGTTGGAGCATATATACATTTGGATGCCCAACTCTGAACTCTGATACTGAAGTTTGAACTAGGACTGTAAGTACAGTAAGGACTGTAAGTGCAAACTAGAACTCTGATACTGAAGTAGAGCTTTCTAGCTTGAGGAGATTACGAAGGGCTTCGGCGTCCAGCAGAGCTCTGATCATGAAATTTAAGATCCGTTCAGCGTGGGTCTTTAAGAGGGGGAGGTTTTTCTAGATGGTTATAACAGGGAAGCAAAGATCTGCAGCGCGTGAACCTGAGAACTTTTAGTCTGAATATATGACCTCTGATTTAACCCCAAGAAGCACATGGGATCAACGCAAGGCAGTTAGTCTATCATAAGTCTATCCGTGTTCTCAGCATATCGGCATTTGCCTGGTGTGTGGTGCTCTGAACAGCTTCATGGAACTAGGATGAAGAGAATAATAAAAAATATTGTCTCTGCTTGCAGGCACGACCTTTGTTCAAGGACAGGCGAAAGTTTCCGTCGATGATAGATCCAATGCTACAAGGACGTTATCCCATGAGAGGACTGTACCAAGCTCTAGCTGTTGTGACTGCGCTTAGCTACCTAGCGTCACAAGTATACGACCCAGGTCTTCATCCAGTTGGAAGTAGTAGACATTCTGTTACATACGGGAAAAGAACTCTGATACTGAAGTAGAGCTTTCTAGCTTGAGGAGATTACGAAGGGCTTGGGCGTCCAGCAGAGCTCTGATCATGAAATTGTGGTTGAGAAGTTTCTGAAATAGTTTCTAAAAGACTAAGAAATGTCTGTGTTTGTGGACTTGACGATTATTACATACTGCAGCGCAGGCATTGCCACTTGGTTCGTGTAGTGATTGAACTGTGACTTTTCGCAGACCCACCGAACTTGAGTTAGCGTAGTGGCATGACTAATCACGTTCAAACCAAAAGTAGTGGTATAAGGCTTCGGAGACATCCATAGCTCTCATTTCACAAGTTTACAGCCACGGAGCAGAGAGAAGACAACCGTTAACTTGTTAATATTCTTCCCCACGATATATTCTTTTAGCATATGGCTATCCTTCGTTGAGCAATAGTTTAGTTCTGAGGAACAGATTCTTAGAAACTTAGTTCGATAATGAATGATGTCTGCAAAGTGAAGTCATGGAACTTCAAGATCTAGTGGTTCAGACCTTCTTCTACAAATAACTAGGACGTTTCGGTTAATTGATCGAGAGTTATCAAAGTTCTCCACTCAACTCGCAGCTACTTATCTGATTTGCTTCTTCTTTCCATGGTCAGTGTACAACCTCCAGAACTGTCCTTGTTTGTCAAAGTTCAGGTTATTCCACAATGGCTCCCGAACTTCCAGAGGGAAAGACTGTGGCAGTAATCATGGTCGGAGGACCCACTAAAGGTACACGAGCAGAGATCAGACACGTTCATTCATCCTCTCAACCAAATACTGGACAGAATTACCTTGCTGATAGAAATAATCGCCCGCTTCAACTCGAGATGCCGACTACCTCTCTAGTCTCCGAGTGTAAGAGTATCCAAAGACAACACATGAGACAATGATGGAAGCTCGTTACCGCTTCCTGCTCCAGCACCAGATGGACTAACAGCTCCCGCTGTACCTCCTGCACCTAGCATCAGCATACGACCTTCATGATTATCTCGAGTATCTTGAGCGTGAGGTGAGCAGTGAACACACCAGAAATGAATTCACTATTTCTCAACATCCACTCGAAGATCAGAACATTTGACTCAGATTTATAGGATCATGTAGCTTTCGACTAAACATCTAGACATGCGAACATGCTTCTCGTATCGGACTCACGCAGAACTCTTCGTTGTCGAAGAGCAAGCAAGAAACATAAGTATACTCCTGATAGATAGCACGACTCTCCTGACTTCTCAGACTTCTCGGTGAAATCCTAACTCTCTCTCGTGGAAGAAGGGACGACCCCTCAATAGAATAAAATCAAATCGATGCTAAACTTGCAGCTGATGTCCGAGAACTCGGCTCGATGTTGCACTCTGGTCGACTGATTGAATACAACGCGACATAACATATGTACAAGAATATAGCGAAGAGTAGTTAACATCCTTGATCTTGGTTTTCGTTCTTGGTTCTCATTCCCGCTGTTCTGTCCCTTTGAACTACAATCGTCAGATGAAGTATTTTTCAACCGTTGATATTTACACTACCGATGGTTTCAGTAATTAATCACTTGTATACTGGGAGATAAACAGGATTTTTGCCACGTTGTCACAGTCCGTAGAATTTCCCCGGTTTTCTCTACGGAAATAAAATCGTTTTTACGGAGAACGATGATCGGTTCTCCGGACACTTTCGGTTACAGAAGTCTCCGTAGGTGTCCGCATTCCGCAAAAGTTCCACCGATACAAGGCCATGTGAGTGCAGCTTCAGTAACCATGAATAAGAAATGACAGGGCTTCAACGTCCCGGATGTTGTACATCCGGCCAGATCCAGCAGCAGGCTGCTGAGAAAGTGCCACACGTGAACACCTGCCATTGGAATGGCTATGCGGAGGCGCTCGCTCCCTGGCGTCTAGGTCACGAAAGTGCGATCACCCTCCTGCTTTTGCTGGTTTTCTTGAAGATACAGGAGACAGGTTCTTGTTGGCACTGGAGGATGGCACCATCTAAGCGCGATAGAAGAGGAAGCGATATGGGTCGACTTTCCAAGAAAAAGTTCAATGTTTGAAGTAAATGAAGATTTTTCGCAGGTTCACCATTGAAACCTCGTGCATCTGGTTCATCTCTTGGGTCGTTGTAGCGCTAACAAGAACTCTCGTTCATAGCACCTTCATCTGTTCGAAGAATAGAGAGTAGCTAAAAACAGCACGAGGTTTCGGTTGTGGACCTGCGAGAGAATCTTCATTTTTGAAACGGATCCATCGCGCTTCCTTTTCTTGATCGCTACAATGGTACCATCTTCGAGTACTCCTCTGGACATAGTTCCGAATCTCCCTGTTCCAATTTGGTTGTGTTCGGAGAAATCGTCCGTGTCTCTTCTGAGTTCTCGTAGAGGCATTGCAGTTGTAGTGTCTCTGCATCACAGGTGTCGGATTCAGATTTTTCGACTAGTGCATGATGAGCAGGAGACTGAGATATTTCCTGCATATCAGTGGACGTCCAGCTCCTCAAGTCATCCTACTTCGACATGGGCGCAGATAAGTTGAACTTTCTTACCTTTGCCAGTCTTAGTGAGATTCATGTTCGGAACCGATCTCTAACTCCGAATGACTATAATTTCCAATGATTCTTTGCTTGTAAGACAAATGTGCAGAGAGGAATCACATAGGTCATCATAACCACTTGATCAGTTTGAGCTGAATTGACCTCCTTAGTCGGTTATCTTCATCTGGTAAAGTTCCTGTATCGTTCTGATGTTTCCTTTTTTAAGGAAACATCCAGACAAGAGATTATTGGCCTCCATGGTTGCTCAAGAAGTCGTGTATCTATCTCTTAAAGGGTTGGTTTATTTTCATTGCTTATGTGAAGCGAGTTGGCCGCTTGTGCCAGCCAACAGGCCGACTGGAAGAGTCATACCCATAGGTATATTAAATGTAGGCATGCAAAGAAACTGAAGGGGGTCACTTATCTATCACTGCGGATAAGCATGCTCGATCAACTTGGTGGAATCTTTTGCTCTGCGGATACACTGTACTGCTGCCATTCCGACGCAATTCATCATCCGGGATATTCATGAGAGCAGTGATATCTAATTTTGCATCAGTGATAATTATGAAAGGAGTGTGAAAATGATAAACGACATGCTGTTATTCAGCATGTTCTAGTTGCTTGTTTGTCGATCTAACAGTTTGTACCGACTCTAAGCAGGTTCATCTCCCGATGGTCACCTCACAGGATATGAATCTATAGAAGAAACTTGTAAGACGATGTGGCTAAGAAAGGCCACGATTTCAGCTGTTTGCGAGTGGCGGCACTGAGTCAGATAGTCGAGACAGTGCTTACATTCTTGAACGAGGTGGCCCAGATGACGGTGTATGACAAATTCGGTGGATGAGTTTGGCGAGAAGCCGGGTGCGCTCATCCGGTTACGTGACAACAGCATTCGCATATATGAACTTAACACTAAAGAACACGAGAGTCCTCTCAGATACATTCTTTTTTTGTTGCGCGCTTATGATATCCAAGAAGGACGTGACATTTCTCCACCCTGCGCCTGATACGTGGAAAGAGGCGGATGAAACTTTTCAGAACTGTGCTCGCGTGCCTGGACTTATTGGACCTGGATCTGTTGTTGGGTGAGGCTTTTTCCGACCTGGTGATCGCTTGGTTGGGCGGAGACGATCTCTGAGTTAGACCAAGACGCTCAGGGTTGGTTGCATTCAACACGGATGTCCAAGGAGTTCGATCCTCAGACTGCATATACGTCGTGTAAATGGTACAGTAGCCTTGTTTCGCTGCACTCTCCATAGAGGTAATCATGCTGGTACTCGAGCAGCGGTGTTGGCATTGCTCCAACAGTACAATTAGTTTTGATACCACACCATTACATCATTCACTCCTGCAGCAAGTTATGGATACAGGAACAGTGGCGTCTGGAGTTGTAGGTCATCCTTCTTGCAATGCACTTGGGGATAGACTTGTACCCGATAAGGATTGCTGCGAGACACTTCAATCATGGTAATCCAGGAGGAGTTTCCCGGGCTGCCAAGGTCGCATGATTGGATTCGATTTATATCCGTTTCAATAGGGAGTCCGTTGGGACATCTAGCGCCACCACAGTGGCGAGATTGTTGGGCCGAGGTGCTCTGGAATGCTCGGTATTTCTTCGAACTTGGCTCTGGGTTGAACTAGGTTTTGCATCTTCGGCATGTTGTTTCCGATAACCGAGTGGGTAAGGGTTTGACATTGTCCTCAAGCAGTTTGAGCGCAAGATGTCTGAGGAGATCTGTACACTGCTTTGACAGATTGCTATCCAAGATCCCACCTTTCCACGTCAAGGGCGAGAGTTCCTTCGTTTCGGCGGAAGTTAGAAGCATTTCATAAGTTTGCGGACCATACAGAGTGTGCATGGACAACTGTGCACCACTTGGAAGTGTGTGCTTGGAAGTAAACACAAACCAAGGTGGTTTTGTACAAGCGTTTGTTAGTATGGGCGAAGTTACGGACACTTAATACGCTTAGTTTGCAAGCTGGTGAGCCATTGGAGCGTGCATGACGACTTTTAGTCCACACGAGTAAAACTTTAAGGTGGTTCTATAAAAGAGTGGAGTGTCTGGACCGAGCATTCTCGTCTACATCATTCTCAGTTCAAATTTCGTCGTAAATACCTGCAGCCGAGGTAGGTATATTTTCAAGATCTTTTTCAGGATCTGTAGGTTTATAGTGTTTGGAACTTCCTTCAGTCCCTGAACAGAACAGACCCTTCGCAAGAAGATTTACTGGAAATGCCTTCTCTCGTAAATGGCCGGTTTTGCAAGGTTACGGTTGATTGCCAGAATTGCGGACTTATTTCTGGCCCCTCCCAAGAGCGGATATTTCAGTACGAACTGAAGCTTGCTCGGAGATCAGAAACTAGGCCGAGTGGGAACAAGAGAACAAAAGACAGTACGAAGAAGTTGATGCAGATTCAAGTCTTCTGCGTAATCCTCACGGTTGTTAACAAGTTTGAGAGAAATCGCAGCTGTCAATAGCTGCCTCCGTAGGTGTGGGCCTCAGACATGCAGCAAATAATCACGACTGCAAAGGATCGCAATGAAAAAGTGTTTGCACACCACGATACCCTTTGAGTAAATAACACTCAGATACACCATTCGGGTAACAGAGAGGAGAACTGGCTTCAGAAGCTGTCTAGTGCTTTCCAATGGTCGAAGTGTGGTGCCTGTAATAATTCTTTATAGAACAGAATCACCCCCTACACCGTGAAACCTGACTTCTCAGCGAGTTTTATCAGCTGTCTCGATCAGACGGCGGCTTGGCACGGTTTGAACATTGCCTGCCGCATACTCCTAGGGAGGAAGCTTGAAACTTCTTCTCCACATCTAGCCCTCATGTTTCCCGCGGCTACAGAAGTTCTAGCTAAAGGCTGTCCAGCGGAAGTTCATTGTTGCTCTGGAAAACACGAGGTTAGTTATGGCCACTTCCTGCCTCCATGCTGTCCACCCACTTGTTACTGCCAACTCGGTAGACTCCTTCCCTTCTCCATTCCTCATAAATCCTCCTGGATTCGGTTCATGACTGCGCGGGAAGGTCAGTGAACTTCGGCCGGCTGTTGGACCGATTAACAGGCCAGGACTCGTAGCCATAACGAACGCTCTGTGACAAAAGCCCTCATTTCTACCCATATTCCATAGCTTAGCAGCTCCATGCTCCCAAGCTCAGTTGTTCTCAGTTTCTTCTTTCTATCTGTACTCTTCAGTGAATACAACAGAGCGGCGTGGCGCTGCACACCAAATCGGCACACATGTACAGCAAAGCTCATAGCAAGTGATATCCCTATACTCCTCCGCTAAACCCTTTTGGTGCTACAACTGAGAGAAATGCAGACATAACTGATGTCCTCCGGCTTCGGACTTGAAGTTCTCGTGCCAAAGGGTTCGTGCACCCTTTTATGTCCTCCATCTACCCAAACTTGACAGGTTCCGTGTGATTATCAACCTGACCACCAGAAGGTGAACTGCAACTATATCGATTAGTTGAACCGGTGAGCTTGCCACAGACTTGTGATATCTGCCACTGAACTAAAAAGGGAAACTACACAAGACGCGCTCCGTATGGTCAATCATGCCCTTGTATACCCAGCATTGAATTCAGCTCCTTCAAGCGCTGGTTGCCCTCGCTCAACAGGAATCGAATATGCTGAGGATCTTTCACATCGCGATTTCGCTCCATCTCTGCTCTTATGCTCTGCTGAAGCTCTCCTGTATATAATCCAAGCGAGACATTCCAAAACGAAGAACGGAGTGAACTCAAAGGGAGATGGTAAGCTAGGCAGAAATTTTCCATTCAGATTTTGGTATGTTTCCGAATCGGTTCAAGCAGAGACCAGAGACCAGAGTACAGAGTTCTTCTTACCACGCGCAGGAGCATGGGCACGGCGGGTGGATCGTACAGCTGATCGGTACAAGCGCAGCACTTGAACTCGCAGCAGAAACTGTCGCAAATCCAACATTGCTGCTCGAAAATCCCCGCCGATTTAAAGGAGCTATAAAATCTTCGTCGACTCCTTCATCCGTCCCTGCTTTGTCTGGAGAGCTGAGGACAGCCATGACATCCTGACCTAATGGAAAAACCCAGAAGCAGATTCAGAAAATCCTAACTCCGCACGGTACAGTGGATTCCAACACCTCTTGGTGCTCAATACAGCATCAAGTTACAAACCAAAGTTATCTTGTGTTAACCCAAAATATGCGTGCAACATGAACTTCTCGGTAACCGTTTTCCTCTTGTTGTTTATTAGAAATCATATATATGTTCGAAGAAAATTTTATTTAAATTAAAACAAAAAAACAATATTAATATTAAGCATTAAATAAACTTGGAGATATAAGAAAAAGCCGACACATAACCCATGAGGTAAATAGACAAGAACGCGTTGCATACAGTATATATGCAAAGAATTACAAGTAAATAAATGAAAAATATTTATTTAAATTTATTTCTGATTTTTAAATAAATAAAACACCTGCATATTCCTCCTCTTCAGAACTCGGAAGGGAATGAAAATGCGCATCTGGAAATACGATCTGCTAATATTTAAGCAGATATTGGTTCGGTTCCGGTTCGCGTCCTTAGGATCGAACCTGAACTAAACTATTTTATTTGAAACTGAACTATTTCGGAATCGAACTAATTAGAATCGAACTATTGAACTGTTTTGGAGTTAATCAAGAGAATTACTGAATTAATTTTGTTATCTGCTGTTTGATCATCGAACCAAACCATCACTTAGAACTAGAACCATGTGTATGAGAGTTCTATGTAAGTGATCTCGTTCACTTAACACTACCAGGCAGATCTTCTCTTGTAAATGTGCACTGTCTTCATTTTACCTCAAGAAGGTTTTTCTTTTCTTTTCTACACTAGAATATATATTCTAACTAAATCTTGTGCAGTGATAAAAGATCACCATGATAGCAATTCCAGAGGGATCACTTACAGAGTTGCTATTATAGAAGAATGGTTACGATAATACGATTATTTCCATGTCTAGAAAAATAGAAATTTACTGGATCATACCCTAGAATGAATTTCGATCAGACCCTTCCTCTGGAGTTTCCAGTCATATAAGTCACTTTGCTTAGTCAGCAGTCCGGTATGACTTGCAACTCCAGGTGAGGGGTCTGATAAAACAAGAAATTATAAAAGAAGTCTAATCCAGTTCTGCGTCAGCTTGTCATGCCAGAAAGCATATCAAGTATCAAATTATCGGTGTGATTAGACAAAATGACTCGTATGACTGGCAACTCCAGGTGAAGGGTATGATCAAACAAGAAATTATAAGAAAAGTCTAATCCAGTCTGTCATTCGTTCCGGGGTCTGATCAAATAAATATTCGCTAGAAGAGCTTCGAGAAACTAATATGACACTACTAGAAAACATAATTCAGATATTAACCAGATGGACGTTGTTCCTTACAAGTCTGTACTTTCTTCACTAAGTCTCATTTCTTTCTCTTTTCTTCACCTTCTCGTGCTACGTACTCCTCTCACCGTTCAGTCCCTGCTGCTATCGACTTACACAGACCGAAATATAATACATCACTTGAAATTACACTCTTGATTCGAAAGATCGTAGTATAACTCTTATGATGACGCTAAAATGAGACTCGCAGCAGATGCGAAGATCGTCAAACAACAAGTAAATTTGTGCAGGGAATAGTGTTGAATTCTGAGACGTTTGGTAAATTCAATACTTTACCTTGTCTGTCAAGTTACATATAATTACCAGGTACTAAACATCATAAATAAATGAAAGCTATGAAGTGCTTATGGTTACCCCAGTGAACATCAAGTCGTTGTAGTATAGTGGTGAGTATTCCCGCCTGTCACGCGGGTGACCCGGGTTCGATCCCCGGCAGCGGCGCTTTTTATGGACGTGAAATCTTGTCATGGTTTTTGCTTGCTAAGGAGAGGCCTGAGTCGCTTAGCAAGAGGCAGGTGAGTTTAACCATAAAATAATATGCGGGTCCAATCATTTCTATCATTTCTAATGTAATAATCATTTCAAAATGTGTTAAATAATATACTTAATTCAATTTTAAGACATTTAAATACCGAGAAGAAGAAAATAAATTTTAGTTATTGCTGTTTAAAATATATTGACTAAGTCATTTTGATGTGGAGTCAAAAGGTGTAGTCTATTCTGTACACTAGCACAGGTTCTTTGTATTACTAAACAATAGACCAGCCCTCCTTAAGAATTTCACTCATTCTGCCTGTTTCCAACTTCACCATGATTTCTTCAGGAGGCCCAGTATATTTCGTTCATATGGCAACTGAGGCCTGGCAAAATATGCATACTAAACTTCACAGCGACAAGGCGAAAACGGATAGATGCTGTATATATGGGGGAAATTTTAGTATGTGATACTGGTAGCAATTTACTCCAGAAAAAGGTTATCCTGCAGAAAATAATCTGAGAAAGATGAACTTTAGGCAGAGAAAAGACTTTAAATCTCAGAAGAATATAAAATC
Source organism: Asterella californica (assembly GCA_036924285.1). NCBI lineage: Eukaryota > Viridiplantae > Streptophyta > Marchantiopsida > Marchantiales > Aytoniaceae > Asterella > Asterella californica. The sequence goes on from JAYKYS010000013.1 coordinate 6,822,344, forward strand.
AAGTCCAGTTAATTACTGCTAACATAAATCTTTTGTTCCTTCTTCCATAAGGGTACCGAAACTAATGTTATAATACTTCCATGTAGTTCTTTAGAAAAGATACAATAAAGTTTTAAACATATGCACAAAAATGTTTGAATTCGGATATAGATCTAGAGAAGTTTGTCTTTCTATGACGAGCTTCTGTTTTAGATCAGTTTTGTTAATCCAAAAGGTTCAGTAACCTAGTACGATGGTAGTCGTGAGACCTGAATGATTTATCCCATTAGTCCATAATGATCCATAATAGAATGTTATGTAATATTTAAATTTGTCGTAAACCAACATCAGGCCACCTGGTGCCAAATCGGGAACTGTTAACCTTATTACTTGGGGTCGAGAGTGGAGCTTTCCAGCTATAAAATCGCTTGGCTGTTGCATATACCTTAAGTTAATTGGTGGAGGCATCCACGATAGCAAGCTAATTATAATTTGAAACAAAGAAGAGAGAACGAGTCCAAAACTATATGATCACGATAATCATTTATTAAGTACATATGATTCATGACATAGTGAGTGTGAAGTGTCCATATGATGAGATATTACGAATGAGTATCCATGAAAGTAGTTTCTATAAAAATAAATGAGCTCCAAACTATATATATGTGATACTGATTGAAATAAACTGAAGGTGAGAAATTCAGATATGGATCCTTGAAGGATCTAACAACTACGTGTGCTAACCACATGCAAAGTATAGAAATGATACAACCGGCAGATTTACATATACGCGGAAAGAAGCAAAGAAGGACCAAGTTTGTTGTTAAGAAAAGTTAAACCCTCCACCATCAATTTTTTGCTCGCAATCGAATCCAGTAGTTGCAAAAGTTTTCCACTATGCAGATACTGAGATGTGAACAGGTTTATGACAACCTCGAAGCTCGGACTAGTCTAGGCTAGGCTAAGAAGCTTGATAACCTGCTAGTTATATATCTATATATGATAAAGAACTTTCTTCCATAGGTTTCTCGGTCTAAGCGCACAACTTATACTCATAATACTGAACCATATGGGTAAGGCCTTATATGGACCTTACCCATATAAGGCTCATACCTTATATGGGCCTTACCTACATAAGGCCCGTATAAGGTATATATATATGGGCCTTATGGAGGCGAAAAGGCCCATATATACTAGGCCTTTTCGCCTACATGTAAAATTTCCTGAAATTATAGCACCCAGACTGAAAAAAAGTTCACCAGGTTCTTATTCTTCCCTTGCCATTGGACTAGGAAGAATCCCTTGCAAGTTTACTGTTTTCAGAAAATATTGCTGAATTATGACACTTCAAGTTTCTACTTTGTGAAACTTATTGACATTGTTCGGTGATTTAGTCCAGTTGCATGGGAACCATCTGATAGCTAGAGGACTTGGATGACGTCATCAAGAATTCTCCACAATATTTTTACATAGTGGTGGAAAGAGAATCTCGTATGGTTTAATAATATTGAGATTCTTTTACTTTAAACTTTTAAACCTCTATTATCCATATAAAAGAAATAAAAACACTACGCAATGAATACCAGACGGATGGAAAGATCTCATCAAGCCGAAGAACGAGAAAGAGAGGCTCGAAGAGCCAAGCAATTAACACACCAAAGGAGAAGAGAAAATCAAAGCATATAAAAATAAAAATAGAATATTTTATTTTATTTTCTCCTCCTGTATACTTTAGGTTGACGAGAATATGTGATGTTGCTCCAGAAAACCACCAAATCTTCCTTTCTGAATCAGCATTTGACGATCGATATTTAACTCTTACAGTTCATTTACCTAACCTTGCCTGGGAAAGGTTAGATATTAAATTAAGCTTGCTGCACTCTTCCATCTCATCTTAGGATGAAAGGGGTGAATAAACAGGTAAGTAAAAGAATAAACTCTACTATCCTATCACGGACAGAACACCAGGATCTTATTAATATGTCGTTTGTCCTATAATTATCTCTCTTTCTACTTAGCACCTAATATGCACAATGTATTCTCAGATCTACCAGTTCTGAGGTGTTCGAGTAAACTATTCTAGGCACCCACCCTCGTGCCTGCAAAAGAAAAAGGTAAAAGATATGCGAAGTGATACATACATAAGTATTTTCTAATATAAACATATTTACAATACCTTTTCCATAATATGGTGAATAAACTCACAAATTAAGCCTTGTTTATAGTCACGTTACTACGCATGAAAAGCTCCACGCAGTGACTACCCAACAGATGGGAAGACCCTCAAGCCCAACAAAACCTAAAAGGACACGAAAGGCACACAGACCGGACAACTAGTCTGGCCTGACACGTGTTATCATTGGCATTAACCAACAATGTAATTTTATAACGGTTGAAAAGTGACACTCTAACAAAACTATAATGATAAAAAAGTGTAGAGACTAGATATGTACAATAGACAGTATTGGCATATTATATTTTATCGGAAACATATATTATATTATATAATGAACATATTTTTAATTAGTTCATTTCGTTTTCCCTTTGATTGAAGAGTTTTTCAGAGATTTCCAGGTCAACTTGGTCACATGGTTAGTGTTCTTTCCCCTCCCTTAGAGACGCTTCTACTACTCTTGCAAGGTTATTTTTATTAAAATATTTCACTTTATTATGTTTTGTCTTTTAACGCTCTTCAACCTTGTCAGGTCCTTGTTAGATACATTAGAAACCGTTCTTTATTAAGCATTACTCGTTGAGATGAAACAAATAACTACGCTTGCAATGTAATTTTAGATTATACATTATCGATTTATCATATATCTATTTTATTATATATATATATATATACATATTATACATATATATACTCTATAGATTTTATCGATTATACATCACTTATTAAGTGAAACAAAAAACTATGCTTGCAATGGACCTTAGATGATACATTATCGACTTATCGGATCTCTTTTTATTATATATACAAATATTCTACATGCATATACTCTATATATTTTATCGAATAGAATTTTATATATTAGCAACTTATCGGATCTCCTTTTATTATATATCCAAATATTGTACATGCATATACTATATATATTTTATCGGTTATGAATGCATGATATTTATCTAAATCTAAATGCTAAACTCCCACCTCTCTTTTCACACGTCCCTCTCTATTCTTAACCGTTAATAATGCGACAAAATACAATACACGTTAGAAAATCCAGTTTCTTCCTTGGTTTTCACAATCGACAAATAACTAAACTGAAGTAATTTAGCAAAAACCCTCACATGAATCTGGGGCAAAACGCTTCAAAAATTTACCGCTGAAGTATAGCAAAGAACCTCACATGAATCTGGGGCAAAAGGTAACAACAATTCGCCGCTGCCGGGGATCGAACCCGGGTCACCCGCGTGACAGGCGGGAATACTTACCACTATACTACAACGACTGGATGGTCAGATGCACCGCATGGACTCATAACTATTTTATAATGTATGACGGTCAGAACCTGGTTATGATATACAACCTGACGTTCAAGCGAAACATATTGAATTTATCAAACGTTTCAGAATGCAACACTTCAGAGACAGAGAATAAATACTGTTATAATTAAGTATAAGATATACGCAGCAACACTCCGGCTCTACTCAAAGTTAGGCCATGTTTCCATGGCGTAGAAGTTGCTATGCGAGAGGAATAAATGAGTGTTGGCACCGCCACAGTCCTTATGGACTCAGAAAAGATTCCTCTATCTCTAGTTAATAAATATCGATGGATACTTAACAAAAATGTTACCATGTTATCTTCTGGTTTTGGATAGAATACCAGGCAATCTCAGGGTTTGTTTTTCAGGAGTTCGGTAGAGATCTGAAAATGTTTAGTTTTGTATCACACTTTGTCACTTATGTGAAGATTACTGTATGAATATCAAGTGAGGATATTCATCTCATGTACAATTAAGTACATGAGGTTTCTTTTCAAAAGCTCCCACGAACATCTTTGTCGACAGACATGTGGTAAGACTAGACGCAATTCGTATCATAATATTTAGAGGAGCACAGTTATAATAAAGAACCTGAACAGAGATAGTGAATAGCATCCCTAACGTACTTGTACAGTGAAAATCGTTTTCTCTTAGTGGAAAACATGTAAGTGTTATAAAATATAATATAATAAGTTATAAGAAAAAGTTAAAATCACTTATAAATGTTAAAAGTTAATCTCTCCGGGAGCAGCTAACTGATTGAGACAGAACCCATAAGTCGAGAGCAGGCTGAGACGTCCCTCAGGGTATAAGTCCGGGATTGGGATTGTAAATAAGCGTCATTTAACAAGACATTTAATATATATCCTAATCCTTCCCATCGGAAGGGTTAGGATATATTTTAAACACCCATGTACACGAAGTGTACATGGGTGAATAAGCAGCCTTGAATAACCATGATCATCATGGTTATTCACTTCTTCCTGCAGATGGAAGAGAGCTGCAACCTTAATTTATTATCTAACCGTTCTTATAAGAAGGGTTAAGTAATAAATCAATGTATTAATTAATATATGATTCTGGTGAAGTAGGCTCTCGCACTTGTACCCCGGAAGCGCAAAGTCTTGCACTCCACTTATGGGTTTTCTAACCACGCTTCCAAATTTCCAAGAACAATTAATATTAAATTTAAATTTAAATTTAATTTAGAATATCTATATAACTGTTATAAACTAGTTCATTCATTGTATTTGGATCTCATACATGATTTATTTTTTATTTTCAACCAATTGTGTATTACAATAGATGGCCGTAATGAAAGATAAGTAATAAACGGACCTTTCTAAGCACTCTGAAATTCTTTTTCTCTTTATAAAGAATAATCCGAGATAACTTGCTTTGTACCCTAGAGTTAACGATAGGACTCTAGTGTATAGAGTCGGATTTGAACCGGGTCGATCACGTTCTAAATCCAAGCTATTGCCGCTGCACTAATGATGTAAAAGAGGCTCTTTACTTAATCTTACAAACACGAGGAAGATGGTTCCTTTTTGTCATGGTCCATTCTTACGGCACTTCTATAATACTAGAAGATAGGTTTAACCTTTTCACAACCAGTTACAAGTTCAGATTCACCTCCCGCTTAACGCGGTTGTCCTTTTCCCCCTCCTCGGCCGGATGTTCGCTTTGGATGCATATTTGACCGTGAACGGCCTTCGGTTCTTCAAACTACAAGCTTCAGTCAAAGAATTAAAGAAAACAAACCACTTTCAGTTCTTCTTCTACTAACAAATGAAGTCTTACCACTTGAGGAGTCGAACCCCAGTTGCGCTCCAGTTTGCTCACTTGGTTCCTTACATAGAACCGTCGTGAAGAAATTGACAGTGAAAGCACTATGGCCTAAATAATTTTGAGCTGAACAACAGTCTGACTCAAACATGAGAAAATGAGATTTCGGTGATAAAGATATGCAAGTTTAAATGAAAGTGAGATGGAAATCGTGTTTTAAGGAATTGTAAAAGAAAACTGAAAGTGAGTTTGAAATGTGAGTACTAAAACATTACCAAGCAGATTGTAGTCTAAAAACTAGAATCGTCAAGTTTTTAGATCCGAATAAGAAGAATCCAGTAAAAGAGAGAGAAAAAAACTCAACCTCTTCTGCAAACCGATTCAAGTATAGATTCTATGGATAGAGTATGCAGCTAGAGGACAGTAAAAGAGGAAAAAACAACAAAAGAAAAAGCTTAATCCCTTTTGCAAAACCTTTTTCTGAAAACATGTGGGGTAGGATGAGTTGGTTATCATAGCTTCTTGGCAACAAGAGGTCTTGGCTTCAAACTCACAATGAGTAAGATTTTGGTTTTGTTACCTCTACTGTCACGTCAGTTTGGGCACCTCGGCTAGGTTGACCGAGTGCGAAGTGGCGCATCCCGGTAAGGCCGTTAGTGCCGTTAGGGCGAGTTGGGAGGAGAGTCCACTAGGGGTAAACTTCGCAGGTAGGGCTTGGAGGCCTTAGTTCTTTGAGTTGAGCCTTCAAGCTCCAGGCTATGATGGATAGTCTAGTTGAGTGTAACCTGGATTCTCTTCGCGTTTAGAGTGGGTTTGGCTTGACCGTTTGTGAGTAATCCTTGTTGTGGTGTTGGAGATGATAATCTCTGTATTCAGATTACTCAAAGAACTGAGTGCAGGTCGAGGCGGAGTTCAGTAAGAGCTCGCAGATCTGAAATCGGAAATCGTCCGCTGGTATCTTCGGGCGTTGCCGTTCGTGGTTGATTGTTTGGAGCTGTGATCGAGGTGTGTGGACGCCGTGCTACATTGGTGGTCGCAGATCGATTTGCTGTTGTTGGGGTCGAGTGGAGATTTCTGTCATGCGGAAGCGCTGCAGAAATTTTGCGGAATGTTCTTGAAGTGTGTTGTTGGAGCCGGATTGCGCGTTTGGGCGTAGCAGCTGAAATACTTATCAATGACGGGCCGGAGTGGACTCTTTGGAAGCGCATTGGAGAGACGATTCTAGCGCACTAAGTTTCGTGGAGTTTGGCCAAGGACTGAAGAAGTTATGGCATGTCGAAGTTCGCTGCCGTGAAACCCGCAAGCACTAAAAGGCTAGTTACGTCAGATTTTGGCTCAATTTCGTGGGGAAACTCGAGTTTAGTAGTTGTTGTGTGTGTGTGTGCATCCACGAAGTGTGTGTGGTGCATTTGCGAATCTGTTTTGGTGGTGTTCGGGTTGGATTTGGAGGTTCTTGCTGTTTTACGTCAGATTTTGGTCACCCGCGTGCACCCGCAAGCTGTTTTCGCTGTTTTGGAGGCTGTTTTGGTGCAATCTTCTGCAATTCGAGCCTCTTCTGGTGTGTGTGTACCTGTTCTACTCTACTTCAAGCGGAGCGGAGCGAAGAGTGAGCGGGAGTGTCGAGTGCGTGTTGAGGCTTCGAGGCTTCGAGGCTTCGAGGAGCAGAGATGCGTGAGTGCGGAGGCGTGAGAGCGGAGTGCGAGAGTGCGGAGGCGGAGCGGAGCTGAGCCTGAGCCTGAGCCCGAGCCCGAGCCCGCGCCCGCCGCAAGCCAGCTTGCTGGCGTGCGTGAGAGAGGTATCCAAGTTCTAGTGTGTGGGAAGGGTAAAACCAGCTGGTCACCCATCCCAACACTATTTCTGGACTTGGACTCCTGACTTTTTAGTCTTAGCTTTGGCTTTACCACTAGACCAATAGCTCTTGGTGTCCTACAGGGATGCGTGCAAGTACTTATGGACTTGTTTAAGGTAGTAGGAGACCTTCTCGCACGTTCCTAGAGGAGTGGTAGGGCGACCCCATAGTATTAGGGGCAAGCTATAGTTGTGGTAGTGTTTGTCTATACCGTAGAGACGCGTATGTAGGTAGTCGGTGGCAGTTGTCTTGGGTGAGCTAGTAGAGCTACCACGTGGATGTTTTTGGAGCTACTAGAGGTGTGGACATCTAGTTAGTGACCTCCAGTGTCAGTTACGACAGTTGGTGACCATATATTGTGCATGTGGTCACCGACGAGGAGACGTCAGTCCGGGTGGGACTGGATTTCTCTTTATGTGAATGTTTGAGTGTGGAGGGTTATCGTTTGGACTTCTTGTGGTTGGAACCCCTCCATATTCTGCTTCCTGTTTGTGCGCCGCGTTTGCGTGTGTTGGCGCTGGATTTCCGGAGTGAGTTCACTCCAGTGTGCTGTCGGTAGTGAGGCTGGAGTTGCGGACCAGTCAGACTACCTTTGTCTCTCTCACGGTGCGGTTGGAGTGATGACCAACAGACCGTGAGAGGCTGCCTGTGGTGATGGCAGGTACAGGTTGCTCTTACCTTGACCGTCCTAGTAGGGGATAGGTGAGCTCAGTAGGAGCGGGGTTAGGCAAGTGGTGGTTACGGTGGTGACGGAGATTGCGACTTCCGGTTGGGGAGTGTGCTAGCGGGATTCTCTCATCCCGGAGTTCTCGGGAGGTTCTGGTGGGGACTTCTCCGACAGTGGGTATACACGGAGTGGGGTGAGGTACCGACTACCTACACCATTGCCGTCGGTTGTTCCAGAGGACGAGTCAGACGCAGACAGCGCGTTTTCTGGTGGTGAGTCTAGTGTCACCACACCGTTGTTGTGGGACATGGACGAGATCTATGGGGCCACGAAGGGGCCTCGACGTTACTCGGGTACAGTTGGTACCATTGAGCTGGATGACTTCATCCAGGAGTTTGACAGTTGGTGCGATCTGCAGCAGATGCGGAACCCACAGCTATTTACACCCTTCATGGCGTGGAAGGGTTTGTTCCAGCACTTGGAGGGATCGCCGATGGACGATTATCATGAGTTCAGGCGAGATTACAGTGTTGAGATCGAGTTGTGGAGACAACATTGGTCTCCCAACTACGTTTCTATCACTACTGGCGCAGTTTCGGGAGGCGTAGCACCTACGAGTTCGGGTGCCAGTAGCAGTGGTACAGCCGCAGGTGGCGGAGTACCTACTACCAGCGGTGCGTCCACAGATAGTGGAGCGGGTGGTAGTGTGAGCGGGATACCACTAGGGTTTAACCCTGTGGTTCAGTTCTTCCAATGTTTGAGGAAGAACTATCAGGGTGTGCGGACCGACAAGTTGAGGAGTCTGCAGGAGTTCCAACGGAAGACTGGAGAGAGCCTACGCGAGGCGTTTACTCGCATGAGGCGGTTGATCAGCGTTACCCAAGGGGTGACGGAAGCACAGGCAGTCCAGTTCTGGTATGGGATACTAGACCGGGAGCTGCGTAGGAGAGTTAGAGATGCTACTCTTCTTAGAGATATCGCTCCGACGTTGGCGGTTGTCTTTAGTCTGGCTGAGCGGATTGAGCTCAACATGGTGGAGGAGAGGGTGGTGGTTGCTGGGTTCAGCAAGGAGACACCACATGGAGCGACCACCTCTTCTCGAGGATCACAGGCTACGCAACAGCGTGGTAGTGGTGGTGGTAAGGATCGTGCAGAGCAGTCACGATCGCAGGGAGGTGTAGGAGGATCTGGTGGGCAGAAGCCCATGCCGTCCTTCTCTAGTCAGCAGCAAGCGGGTCCTTGCTGGACGTGTGATGGTCCTCATCAGCAGAGGGACTGTCCACAGAGGAGAGGTTATGAGACGTCAGGGACATCAAGGACGTCTCCAGCAGTACCTAGGCAATGTGAGCATTGCGGACGACCTGGTCACAGTAGTGACCGTTGTTTTGATCTCCATCCCGAGTTGCGGCAAGGGAAGGCTGATCGTGGACGAGGCGGAGGAGCTCAGGGAGGCCGTGGTGGTCGAGCTGGAGGTAGAGGTCCAGCACCTGGGAGAGGACCGGTCGGTCCACCGCCTGCTACGACGTCAGAAGCAGGTATGGCTGCTCGGATTGAGCAGTTGGAGCAGAGGATAGCTAGTATGGCCATGGCTCAGCGGAGGTCAGGTGGAACAGAGGCTTCCACGTCTTATGGAGGAGAAGGAGATGACTTCGACTTCATGGCTGGTGTGGCGCAGATTGAGGCATCTGCGGCAGTGACTAGAGGTGCAGTACGTGCCTCTGAGCCACGAGGTGCATCAGTGGAGTTGGATCCACAACGCGGGGAGGCTGGTAGACAAGCCAGGCTTCCCCAGTCGTTCACGTTATCGGAGGCGTTGAGGACCACATCTATGGTTCCTAAACGACCTACCGATGGTGCAGTAGAGTTGGAGGCACCGACATCCAGGAGTGGGTGTGATGTGAGTCCACCTTCGACGTCTGTGGATGCGACGTCGAACCCGATGTTGGGGGCGGCTACAGCAGTTTTGCGAGCCCCACTATTCTCAGCCACGGATATGAGGGCATTGGGAGTCAACTTGGCTCCAGTGTTCCAGTTGGCGGCCACGCTCAGTGAGAGCGAGGATGTAGTTACCTCTAGTGCTGAGGTAGTTCAGCGAGAGACGGTAGACGTGTCCATGGAGTCGAGGATCAGGACAGCTACCAGTGGTACTTGGCAAGCGGCGGCTGCTAGGTTAGATGAGTTACCAGCTAGGCCGGCGATTGACCGTGCTAGTTTGGCACCAGGTGTGGTGTTGTTGGACAATAGAAGTGGTATCTTCTGTTTGGTGGCACCTTCAGGGAAAGTGTATCGACCCCAGAAGGTCTTGTTAGACTCTGGAGCCCAACCGTTGATGTTGGGAAAGGCGGCGTGTATTGGTTTGGGTCTGAAGAAGTCCGAGATAGAGAGATGTCCATTCCAGTTGCAGACATCTCTAGGGGGATCAGGAGGTACGGCTCTCCACATGACACGTGAGATGTTGACGGTGAGAGTTCGGCCAGATCACCCCACGGATGGCTCTATGGTGAAGGCCAAGGCCATCGTTACAGCCGCAGAGTCTTATGATGTATTGGTGGGAGGTGCTGTGTTGTACCCTATGGGGTTCGTGATTGACTATTGGGCAGAGACAGCATCTTACAGACCAGGTTGGCAGTCCGGTGAGGGACGAGTGAGCCGCTTACCAGTGCGGTTCAGTGCTAGAGTTGGGACGACGGAGCCTACACCAGGAACGATGGCATCCGTTGCAGGGTTCAGTTCGATCATGACTTGGCCGGACGAGTTGTTGGAGGGTAATGCCCATGCGGAGGATACTCCGATCTATGAGGAGGTGGAGGACATGCCTAGCATGTCTACGTTAGTACCATCTGCCTTGGATGTTCCACTCTGGAGTTCGAGTGGAGGGTTGCAGCAGTATGCTGATCAGTTGGTGCAGCAGGCTTGGAGTGAAGCTTTTGTACCACCAGTAGAGGAACAAAGGGTTGTTCCTGCTACTGGCCCTGTGACCTTATCACCGTTGGATACGACTCCCATTGTGTGGCAGTATCCAGAGGAAGGTGTATGTGTGCTGGAGCTGTTTGGAGGGATCAGCCTTTGGCTGCGGTATTGCAGGCAGGTATACAAGTACAGCGATACTTGTATGTGGAGAGAGATGAGATTGCGAGACGCATCTCATTGCGACATGTGGCACGTTTGGTGCAGAGATATCCTGAGTTGTTGCCCATATCAGCTGTTAGAGGATACCAGCAAGCATTACCGTCGGATATTTCGCTGCTGGGGGCGCAGGATCTTACGTTTGTGGGCACCATTCACTTGGTGATAGCCGGATGGCCATGTCAAGGTCACACGCGTGCAGGGAGAGGTCAGGGTTTACATGACCCGCGATCTAGGATGTTCTGGGAGATGTTACGGATCCTACGACATCTCCAGATGCATCAGGTGGATTCTCCAGCATACATCTTGGAGAATGTTCCTTTGTTGGGTGATGCTCGTACACAGATGATGGCGAGTGTGCACCAAGTGCGGTCTTGGGTTGGACCAGCAGTGTTGTTGGATGCAGCGAGAGTGGGATCTCGTGCACATCGTCCACGGTTGTGGTGGACGAACTTGTTACCGAGAGAGGTGCTTAAGCGCACACACGATGGAGTGAGACGACCAGCGCACCTCACGGTTGATAGCATCTTGGATGCAGGACGACGATCTCAAGTAGTGAGAGTCGTCGATAGGTCACCCATGGCAGTGGTGAACCTAGTGGGACGGCCCATGGTAGCATTACCCACATTGGTAAGCTTTCCAGCGTCACATGCTTACAGAGATGGAGGACCTGGGCTTGTGTGGGATGCTCAATTACGGCAGTTGGTGGAGCCCAATGCCGATGAGAGAGAGCGAGCGATGGGTTTCACTACGGGTACGACGGCAGTAGCTTCGGTGTCGGAGGCTTCACGTCGTCAAGTATTGGGTCAAGCAATGGACTTGAATTGCTTGACATGGATTGTTAGCCTTGGATTGGCTGAGCAGCGTCGGATGCGATCGACGGGTGTTATTGCTCGAGCACTCTTGAGCTCTTTGCCTACCGGGTCGGTGGAGGCAAAGGCTGGGGGCGAGGCACGTGGAGTTCGTCATCCTTGGACATCATGGGATGTCATAGGAGAGAGTGTGGAGTTTGCAGCTAGAATTGCAGAAGTTTTACACACAGTAGCGGTGGAGGTTGTTGGTGGTGAGCAGAAGGAAACTGCTCCAGAGGCTGCAAGATAGCAGTCAACGACTTCGTCTTCTACCTCTAGCATGGTGACAGAGGATACTTGGGAGCCGGAGATCGGACCCAAGCTTATAGGAGAGGAGAGACGAAGAGTCCAAAGATTCCTGAAGAGCTACATGAATTGTTTTGCCTTCAGTATGAAGGATTTGGGTACCTTGAAGGGACCTGGTATACGGATCGACTTGGCTAATGACACGCCAATCTTTCGACGTCCTTACAGGTACAGTGACATGGAGAGAGCCTTGATCCAGAGTCGGACTCAAGACTTGTTGGAGGCTGGGTTGGTGGAGATGTCGCATGGAGAGTATGCATCTGCCACAGTTATGCCAGCCAAGAAGGATATGTATGGCAACTACACAGATAGACGGATGTGTGGGGACTATCGTCCTATCAATCGGCAGACGAAGTCCGATAAGTATGCCATGCCGACACCTGAGGAGATCTTTGATGCAGTGGGGCATGTGAAGGTCTTCAGTACTTTGGATCTTCGAGCAGGGTATCATCAGTTGCCAGTGAGAGAAGAAGATAAGTCCAAGACAGCATTCTGGGGAATTGACTCTCACGGCAAGGATTGTTTGTATCAGTGGCGGTTCTTACCATTTGGGTTGAAGAACGCCCCTGCTGAGTTCCAAAGGGTGATGGACAGAATCCTAGCAGGATTGGATTTTCTCAGATGTTACATTGACGACATCTTAGTCTATAGTGCTACAGTGGAGGAGCACGAGAGACACTTACGGGATGTGTTTGAGCGGTTGAGAGCTCATGGGTTGAAGTTACACCCTGGGAAGTGTAAGTTCTTCTAGGAGTTGGTAGAGTATCTGGGCCACACCATCTATCCAGGTGGATTGGGTGTTCAACAGACGAAGGTTGAGGCTATTGCACGTATTCCACGCCCCACAGATGTGAGTCGAGTTCGAGCATTTGTTGGTTTGGCGAACTTCTATCGTCGATACGTGAAAGGGTTTAGTGCAATTGCGAAGCCGTTGACCAAGCTGATGAAGGTGGACCAGGAGTGGCAGTGGGGAGATGAGCAGGAGCGAGCTTTTGTAGAGCTCAAGGATAGGTTGACATCTGCTCCCATCTTGAGGAGACCCGTTAGGGGGCGTCCTTTCCAACTGCACACCGATTGGAGTATGTTAGGACTTGGAGCAGTGCTGACTCAGCATGATGATGAGAAAAAGGAGTTCGTGGTGGCGTATGCCAGTCGCTCCAACAATTCAGCGGAGGCGAGGTATAGTTCGTATGAGGGAGAGTGTTTGGCGGCAGTGTGGGCTGTTGCACACTTTCGATGTTATCTGTTTGGGAACCCCTTTACTCTCATCACTGATCACCAGCCGCTCAAGTGGTTGATGGAGTCCGACAAGCTTACAATGAAGCTTGCACGATGGACTCTGATCTTACAGGAGTATGACTTCCAGGTAGTACATAGACCTGGAGTTGCAAACCTAGATGCCGACGGGTTGAGTCGCAACCCGTGCACGAGTCAGCAGGATCAGACTGGGGCTCGCTGGCATGACGAGGTTGATGAGGAGATAGTGCCAGGGTGGCATGCATCTGCCTTTCTTTGTGTGTTGGCCATGAACTCTCGTATGGAGGGCCAAGTCGTATCTTTCTCTGGTCAGAGAGTAGATGATGAGTCTCCAGATCCTGAGGGTGGAGATGGTGTTTCAGACCAGCGAGATATCCATGATGATGTGACCGTGATGGAGTATCTACGTACTGGTGTGGTAGTAGGCACAGTAAGTGCCAAGGAGCGAGATCGTGTCCTTCAACGAGCAAAGAGATTTCGACGAGAAGGACGACATGTACTTCGAGTGTGGGGTGATGGGAGAGTACGGATAGTGCCACATCCATCCCAGAGGGCACAGTTAGTACGACATGCCCATGAGGAGTTGGGACATTTTGGACTGAAGCGTACGCATAGCTTACTCCAAGGACAATATTGGTGGCGTGGTATGCACATCGATGTGCAACAGTTTGTCGCACGATGTGTGGTTTGTGATCGAGTACGAGCATCGTTTAATGCTCCTACTCCACAGTTACACCCCTTACCGATTATGGGGTTGGGTTACCGTTGGATTTTGGATTTTGCGGGACCCTTACCGTTGACCGTACGTCACCACCGGTATGTGTTGGTGATGGTGGAGCACTTCTCCAAGTGGATTGAGTTGGTGGCATTACCAGACAAGGCGAGTGAAGGGACGGCGTACGCGTTCTTAGATCGAGTGCTGAGTCGTTTCGGAGCACCAGCTGAAGTGCTGACAGACCAAGGTACAGAGTTCCTTGGTGAGTTTCAGGCCTTGTGTGATCAGGCGCTGATTGATCATCGGACTACATCTCGAGATCATCCTGAGGCGGATGGTTTGGCGGAGAGGATAGTTCAGACGGTGAAGAGAGGATTGCGCAAGTATGGCTTGCAGAAGGACCACTTGGGAGACTGGGATGTGCAGTTACCATGGTTGGCTATGGGCTACCGTTTTAGCCGACAAGCGTCTTTGGCTTCCTTCTCACCGTATTTCTTATTGTATGGCCGAGATCCAGATCTACCTTCGGCCATTCGTCGTGATTCTGCTGAGGTGCTGGACCTTGATGACCCGGATATGTGGGTGAGAGCATGTTCTCAACGAGCAGAGACATTTCGAAGAGTTATGCCTATGGCTTTTGAGAACCTAGCGATTGCCCAGCATAGAGACACGTTGCGGTATGCGACTATCCGAGGAGGAGGTTATCGGCCGTCGATTCGCAGGTTTCATCCTGGCGATTATATCTATCTACAGCAGACTGCACCGACGACGTTGGACGTGACCGCAGGGCGCACTATTTTACGAGTGCGTGAGGTGTTACCTTCTGGAGTACTCATGTTAGAGGGCCGTGATGGTGTTGTGTGGAAGGACCATGTGCGTAATTGCGCGCCATGTCATCTTCCCAACATTGATGGTACCGTCGACCCAAGCTTAGCAGTTGTACGCGCGAGCTTGAGGTGTATGTTGTGTGGGTCTGCTAGCGGAGCAGCCCGTATGTTGGTGTGTGATGGTTGTTCGAGAGGTTGGCACATGTCATGTTTGACTCCACCTCTCAGTGTAGTTCCTACTGGACGGTGGGTTTGTCCTCGATGTATATAGCGGAGATAGTCAATTAGATCTTTGCGTGGTATGGATTGCAGACAGGCGACTAACGATGGGACGATGTAGCACCCGGCCTCCTGATCCTTGCACCCATGAAGGTGTGTATCACGTAGTTGGGATATGGAGCTATCTGGAGTTAGAGGGACCTAACCGCCAGTTAGGGGGGCGATTGTGGTACACTTGTGTATGTGTATGACATCATCCATGTGTTATGTGTATGTGTGGTGTTTCTCTGACAGCGATGTATGTTGTGTAGCGATGTGTATGCGCACGACAGCTGTCACGTCAGTTTGGGCACCTCGGCTAGGTTGACCGAGTGCGAAGTGGCGCATCCCGGTAAGGCCGTTAGTGCCGTTAGGGCGAGTTGGGAGGAGAGTCCACTAGGGGTAAACTTCGCAGGTAGGGCTTGGAGGCCTTAGTTCTTTGAGTTGAGCCTTCAAGCTCCAGGCTATGGTGGATAGTCTAGTTGAGTGTAACCTGGATTCTCTTCGCATTTAGAGTGGGTTTGGCTTGACCGTTTGTGAGTAATCCTTGTTGTGGTGTTGGAGATGATAATCTCTGTATTCAGATTATGTGTTATGTGTATGTGTGGTGTTTCTCTGACAGCGATGTATGTTGTGTAGCGATGTGTATGCGCACGACACTACACACAAAAAGATCTTATATAGTAGGTTGGTCATTGTAAAGATTATATTGAATCTGTTTACCTAGGAGATTATGTTGGATTTGTGGACCTAAGGACGAGGATTATGTTGATATTTTGGACCTAGTGGCAAGGATTATGTTGAACGAGTATATACAATTCCAAGAGCAAAAAGCTCATAAAATTATGCAGTACTCACACACACACAAAGTATCGGTAGCATGTTGATCTTTCCGGGCTTGAGGGGTCACTCTTATTCATGAAGAAAAACCTGAGTGTAGAGATCTAATTAAAAGCCCATATTTGTTTTACTAGAAAAATTTACAAGCACTGATTTTCCAACAAATTCCTATAAAATACTACCTATTTTAGGTAAAAAATATTTCTTAGTAAATAAATGTATATTTATTAAAATAAAATTCATGTTATAGCTTATCTTAACATGATTTATACAACCTATGAGTTTTATTATGTGTCAAGAACTCTATTATATAATTTTTGGAGAAAATTTATAGTCAAAGAGATCATGTCTTAGAGCTTGAGGTAAGTTAAAGATAGATTCTTAAATGGGCTCATTCAAAATCAAATATCAACGAATAAGTTATATGTCAGTTGTCAAATTAATAACAAATCTTTCTTGTAAGAAAAAGGTATAATTTTTGAGAAACTAATGAATAAATGTAAATATAACCTAAAATCCATATATCATTCAAATGACGCACTTTCTCACTGCAATGACAACAACTTATATTCATAGTTTGATCTAAACTACGAACTTCAAGTAATATAAATTTAGTTGACATATGTTGGCTTCGGTCAATTATAATACTTGAGTTCTGAAGCTCATAGTATAAATCAAACTTCATATATGAACATTTATATAATCCAGAAATATTTATATAATACAAATTAACCTTTTAAATGAAATATAAAATATGAGAGAATTATTCTAGAATCTCACATTTTAGAATCAACAATTCTTTTAAATTTTCACAAAAAACATTTAAAATTCTCTTTTCTTACTTACAAGTGTTCTGAAAAAAATATATAACTGGGAACCCCTCGAGCTTACGGGGATGATGTTGGATCTGCACTACTTATGTTGGTGTCTGCTGACTTAAGGGATAATGTTGGATCTGTGGACCTAGGAGTTGTTGGTCATTCAGGAGATATGTTAGATCTGTGCTACTTATGTTTAGGTCTACTGACCTATGGGATTGTGTTGGATATGCGAGGAAGAATACATACAATTCCAAGTGGAGCAAGCTCGTAAAATTATTGAAGATCGTGTGAACACAGAACTATCTCTATAGTGAACAGATTTGCATGTTCTGTAGACAGACGTGAGTGGACCTTCTTAGGAAACTCTATAATTACTCATAATCAATTACACTGAGAGAGACATCAATTTGGCATCAGAGCGAGACAGAGAAAACAAGCAGTCGATCGTTGAGAAATGATGAAACAAATTTATGTTCCTATGCACTTTGATTAAGAGAAGTAGCCGTCAATAAGAGAGAACGGTTAGTGGAGGAACACGCACAATTCCAGAAGAAAATCCTTCATCTGTCAGGTTTGGATTGTTTTGCTCTACTCACAGTCAAGAAAGTTCCGGCTTGAAAGAACAAAATGGAATTCTGCTAAAAACGTCTCATACATCCAAGTTCTCAAGCCCGGCAAGGCGAAAACGCTCAGGCGACCACTGCGAATGGTTTGAGAAACAAGCCTTCAGATTGTCATCATGGTTTTTCAGACTCCAATGAAGTAACGTACCTTTTCCATTACAAGAAGGCAAGGATCTCCAGTCCACGAACTCAGACCAAGGATGTTTTTTCACCGCTTCCAAATCACTCTCGTCCTTGTAGTCCATTAGTTAGCCTCGGGGAGAGTGACATTTCTGCGGGGAGAGAAACCTCGTTGGAGAAGTCTGATGTGCCTTGATTGAACAACTCAAAAGACAAAATCTTCACTGATTTTCCTTTAGATCTATGTACTAGATAAAGTACTGAATTCCAAGAGGAACCGTGCGGAATCTCCAAGAATCAGGTTCTGAATCCTCCGTGATTGGTGATGAGTTCATGATTTCAACTACTGATCCTAGCAGCACGATCTTCTGATCTTATAAAGCACACAACAGAAGTTCATGTGGCAAATACAAACCAACTGCGACTGGGTACGGGATATTTGAGTTCGAACTCTTGAGTCTATAAGGGTCTCTTCCGACTAGGTCTTTTAACGCGCCTAATGTCTCCCGCCGGACCTGAAGGGTACAGTTGCCAGTCCTGCAGCTTTTGGTAACTATTGCAGTCGCGATAGCTATCGTTTTCTCATCACACATTCTTTACCTTCATAATTTTTGGAGAAAAAAGTAGTCTCACGTGCCGCGACTATCGCTTCCCGTCAGTTCCACTTGGCACAACATCCCGCTGAACCAGCATGATCTCTCTCCTGCCGGATAATGCAGCCGCTTCAGCGAAATACACGGAAGTACTACCTCTGAGGTACCCCAGCCAAAAACCTTGGAGATGCTATATGCTAACGATATATGCTATTGACACACTCACGAAAGTACAGTCTGAAGCCAATTCTTATTACCGAACCAATCTGACACTGTCCAATAAGCACACTAAGGACCTAGTCAGAAGAGACGCTAATCCGTTCTTTACCTTCAGTGACGGTTCCAAGTTTTCATTGCAAAATTTCCGTGAGCGGTTTTCGTTCTCTCTGATCTCTCCCAGGGAACACCCTCTACAACGGAGATATGGAAGACGTGGGCCAACAAATGGAGCCGGACTACTCTTACCAAGTTTGGATAAGAAGATCGGTCAGTAAAGATAGATATACATCATTCATTTTCTTTCTCTTTTCTTTTGATAATCTTTATTTTACACTTGGAGTGGACAAGGACTATAGTGTTAGAATACAAGTGTGAATACTCCCGTATTACAATAACTAGTTCAGGCTTTTAGATGGTGACCTTTCGTAAGGTCACCAAGGCCAAGACCCAAGGTATATTATTCTGACCTAAGGCCATTGTACATTATTGAGTATTCATTTACTTGGTTTTGCCTACACTCTCTTGAGGAGCTCTCCCACACTCTCATACTGTCCTTATGCCGTGACTTAGAGTTTTGCCTTAGCCTATTCTACTAGCAGTCCATTTCCAACATGGTATCAGAGCTTTGCATTGTTGATGCACTAGCACAATAGCATAGGCACTAGGTAGGCCTTCGACCCTTAGGTGAGAGCAGTTGGAGGACGCTTCAGCTGCTGCGAGAAGGATGCTTCACGCACTCATATTCTGTACCTTCGTTAACAGAATTTCACCGTTCCAGCGATCAATCTGATACAGAATGTCTGCCCCCTTTGACACCAAAGAATGGGCCAAGTTCGACGGCACATATTTCACGCTCTGGAAACATAAGACAACCTTGCGGCTCAGGGCCCATGGTGTTCTTGATATCGTGGAAGGGAACGTGCAGAGACCACGTGCCACGACACCCGGAGGTACTGCGGTACCTATCCCTCCTCTGCTACCGGACCCGGTAGCATCGCAGATTGGGATCAGCGTGACGTAAACGCGCTCGCAGCGATCAACGAATGCTGCGAGAACAGTGTGGCAGGACATCTAATGTCCTGCACCACGTCGAACGATGCATGGTCCACCTTGACCAGACACTTTGCAGGTCAAGACATGGTGACCAAGATGCACTTAAGCGAGAAGTTGCGGGTTTTGAAGATGAAACCCAACGAGACTGTCACCCAGCACGTTATCGTGTCGGATATTTTGTGCATAAAGGATGTCCAGGAAAACGCGAGGTTCCTGGCTGTGGAGATGCTGTGTGCCAAACAAAGACAAGACAGAGAAGAACAACCACGAAAAGGAATGCTGCAATATATACCACTCTGAAAGTATGTACACTGTCGATTCTTTCTCCAAACAGCACAAAACTGAGGAAAAGACCAGAGCGGTCTGTAACCTACTTCAGAAGCCCTAAAACAAACCCCTGAAACGTAACCCTAGTCTGAAATCGCCAAAACGTAGCTCAAAGCAAGAGGAACTTCTCTTTGCTAACAACCAGAGCCACAACACTATCATGCGATCCAAACCCAAGTCCAAACCACATCCACACACTAGCTCTTGGCTAAAGCTAGCTACCACAAGCCATACACAACCAACTAAGTCCTTAACGAACTCAAAAGGACGAAACCTGTAGCGAAGGAACCGAAAAAGACCTATCTGGGAACTTTCTCCTTTCGCCAAACGATCTTCAAATGTTGATAGGGTCTCCTTCCCTGACTCCATTGGCCCAAGAAACCTTCAGATCCGGCTCCTGATAGTTGAGATATCGCTAATATTCGGTCGCAGGTGACCGAACCTTCAAAAACTCCTCCTTGCGGCTTAAAACCGCTCACACCGCACAAACGGATCGTCTAAACTGATATCCGTCTTCGCTGGTAGGTAGATCTGGCTACCCTGAACCCAACAAGACTCCAAACAAGCCGTTTGGAGTTCCCCTTGCAAAACTACTCGAGAAATTTGGTCGCAGGCTACAAAAAACTGACGTAAATCGGCTCCCTGCGGCTCAAATTTGCTCACCACACCCAAACCAACAATCCAATTCACTTACAGTCTTCTACTATGCGTACATGAGGACTCCCTGATCGCGTAGGCACCAAGAACGAAGAGCTTGGCTCACCGATCGCGAAGAACAATCCAATCTCAGGTCGCAGGCGATGAAAACTTGACGCAAGCGCTTCCCTGCGAGCCAATTTCTCTCACAACTCTCAAACCGCCCGATAAAACTTTGTATCGTCTTCAATTTCCTGAAGAACTCGTTGTTCTGATCCCGATGGATCCAAGGACAGCAAGTTTGGACTCCGGAACGGCCCGAATGGTCCAACTCTCCTTCACAGGTAACTGAAAACCCCAATTCTGCTCCCTGCGTCTCAATTTCTCCCAGAACACAACCCCAGATCCGTCTCTTCAAGAACCGTCTTAACCTGTGCGTAACCTGCACAGATCTGAACCCGATGACACCTTGCGCGCGTGTATTGGACTTCCCAATTCTCCAAAACATCCACCGACAGGTTGCAGGAACAAGCAAGCCCCTTAAGCAGCCCCCTTGCAACAGTCTTTTTCCGAATCGCATAACTTCTTCTCTGGATGTCCAAACGAAATAAACAAGATGCCCATGGAAAGCTGACAACGAGCTCTATCCATCTATGCGATAAAAGTAAAGATCCGAAGTTGCACCAAAAGCTCGTAAGCTGGGGCCTAGCTTGTTTTCTCCATCTTTCGAGTCCTGTAACTTCTTCACTATGCGTCCAAACGAAGTAGACAAAGTGCCTATGGAATGCTGACAAGGAGCTCTATCCACTGGTGCGATAAAAACGAAGATCCGAAGTGGTGCTAAAAATCCGTAAGCTGGGGCCTAGCTTATTTTCTCCATCTTTCGAGTCCTGTAACTTCTCCACTAGGCGTCCAAACGAAGTAGACAAAGTGCCTTTGGAAAGCTGACAAGGAGCTCTACCCATCTATGTGATGAAAATGGAGATCTGAGATTGCGCCAAAAGCCCGTAAGCTGGGGCCTAGCTTGTCTTCTCATGAGTGTCTTTGGAGCGACAAGCATCGAAGTTTGAATTTCAAATAGGAGCCGGTCCACGACACGACATCCACCCCCTCTGAACCTGTGCATCCTCCGGTATGCACCAGAGATACCAACCAAGGAGTGGACCGGCTTATCGTCCTACTTCCCATCGTAACCAACCTCACCTTCAAGATCTTCTGCATAATCCTCATCCTCAAACTGAAACTCCGTCAAGATATCTGCTAGATCGACCTCCTCATCTCTCTTTTTGAAAATCTTGACGCGTTTACCTGCCACTGGTACCTTCAAGCTTGTTCCATCCAACTCTTGCAGGACGTAAGTTGCGTTGTCATGAACCTTCTCCACCACATACGGACCAAACCATCTTCTGGAAAACTTCCGGAGTGCACTATGCTGGTTGTCTAGACTGTTGTCATAGACTAACACCCAATCACCTTCCTTGATTTCCCTAGGTCTCAAACGATGTCGCTGATCAAATCTGACCTTGTTCTTCAACCGTGCTTCTCGCAGCATACCCAAAGCAGTTTGGATATCATCTGATCTTCTCTCTAACTGCCTAATTCGAATAGCAAGAAGCTCTTCTCTAGTCAAATTGTCCTCCCAAGGTAACACACTCCATATCAGAACATGTTCTTCAATCGGCATGATAGGCTTCTGACCTGTGATGAGTTCCACCGGCATGTAACCTGTCACCGAGCTGTGCGTCGTTCTATCTGCCCATAACGCAAATGGTAAGACTCGAGGCCACTCGCGCACCCTTCCGTTGCAAGCCTTCACCAAAGCCTTCACAATGGGTGGATGACCACGTTCACTCTTGGCATTCCCTTCGGGGTTGTAAGCAGTTGTCAGTGACAACCTCACCCCACACCTTGAAAAGAATTCACGAGCCTCATGTGCATCTAGCTCTCCCGGATCTGCAGTGATCTTTCCCACACATCCATACCGACAAACAACCTCTTCCAAGAGAAATCTACATACCCCTTCAGTTGTCTTCGTCCGAAGCGCCCTACCCTCGACTTGATTTGAAAGATCCTTTCTAGCAAGTACCAAGTATCTCATCTGCCATAATCCAACCGGCATAATCACCAAGTCTACCACCCACTTGAAGTGGATCGCCAACGGATAAGTCGGATGTAATCCGTCAAGATGGCGGATATTCGAATACATCTGACATGTCAAACAAGACTCCACAAAAGATACAACATCCTTGTACATGTTTTTCCACCAATACCACTCTTTCATCTTTGTAAAAGTGGCCCAAATCCCTCGATGTCCAGCCCAAAGAC
The DNA here is from genome assembly GCA_036924285.1 of Asterella californica. Taxonomy (NCBI): domain Eukaryota; kingdom Viridiplantae; phylum Streptophyta; class Marchantiopsida; order Marchantiales; family Aytoniaceae; genus Asterella; species Asterella californica. The sequence goes on from JAYKYS010000013.1 coordinate 6,845,015, forward strand.
TCTCATGGAACGCCTTGAGCAACTTCTGCTGATCTTCCTTGTTGCAAATCACCCGTAGCGGTACTCCACCTTTTTGCTTCGATCGCTTCCAAAGAAACCCATCTTGCAACATGAAGTTGTAGGCCTTCCTTCTAACTCTCCGGAACCTCTCATCTGTCCAACCTGTCTGCTTAACCATCGTACTCAGGTACCTCTCGATATCAAGCAAATCACCATCATACAACCGTTCAACAAACAACTCATCTTCTCTTCCTGTCTTTGCAATCGAATAGAACTCTGTACCCACGTCGTCAATGTCTTCTACCATCTCATCTTCCCCATCATATCGAGCCCGAGATAACATATCCGCCATCAGATTATCCTTCCCTGCGATATGTCTAAACTCCGGGTTCAACGACTTGATATATGCGATCCATCGTAACATCGCAATATCAGGAGTTGAACAATTCATGATCATCCCTAACAACGGCAAGCAATCAGTTTCAACCACCACTACTGCTCCAATCAAATACTCTTTCTCAGTTTTCATAGCTGAAACAATACCCCACAATTCTCTCTTCACTTGCGGGTAAGCACGTTGTCGAGCACTTAACACCTTCGCTCCGAACCTAACCGCAAACCTGTCTCCATCCTCATCATCCTGTCAGACTGCCCATCCAATTCCAACTGGACTTGTATCCATAGTAAGAACCACCGGCCTAGCACCCTTGTAATCAATCCTTCCCAGAACTGGAGGAGATGATAGTAAAGACTTCAGCTTCCTTACCGCATCAGTATGCTCTTCCTCCCATCTGAATTTATGACCCTTACGCAACAATCCATACAACGGATCCGCCACATGCGCATAATAAGGAATCCAAATGTGGTAGAATACACAAGCACCCAAAAATCTTCTTACTTCTGTCAGCGAGTTGCAAACCTCCTTCATCCTTCCAATCGCATCCACCTTGTTCGGATCTGGCTTCCGACCAAACGATCCACACAAATGACCAACGATCAAAACCTCTCTAACTCCAAACGTAGACTTCGCACCTGACAGCGTAAGATGAACTTCCTCAAGTCGAGATAAGATCTTCTCACAGTCTGCGATGTGATCAGTGACGTATCGCCGACACCCCCTCTGATCTAATGCTTCATCCTTCTCATCTTTCACACATCCTTTGATGGGGATGTCATCCAAGAACGGCATCGTCTTTTCGGAGATGAAGTCCCTTAGAACTCGATTCATCCTGTTCATCATGTGTGCTACCGAGTTGATAGCTCCCTGTGGTAAGGTACACATCCTAACCAACCCCAAAGGTGTCCTCATTGTCGTGAAGCTTTTGCTCTCCTCCGCTAGTTGAAACTGATCATACCCCGAGTAAAGATCTCCCATTGAGTAAATCGCTCTTCCTGCAAACGCTTCTGCAAACTCATCCACAATCCGTCCCACCCCAGCATTTTTGATTGTTACTTCGTTCACCGGCTGCATGTCTTGGATGAACCGCAGCGACCCATTCTTCTTTGGTACTGTAAACCATCTGCTTGAATATGGTGCAAACGACGGCTCCAAGGTCTTCATCCGCATCTTCTCCTTCAGCAACTCCACTAGTTTGGGCAAGTGAGCCCGCGGTACTGGAATTGGTCTCAGGTTCCATGGCACATGCGGTACCGTGAAGATAACCATCGGGGTAACAACGTACGGATCTACACACCCAATCTCATGTGGCTCAAAAGCAAATGCTTTCCCATGTCTTGAAAGCATCTCCTTGAAGCACATCCTCTCTTCTGGTAGAAGAGACCCATCAGATCCAATCTTCAGCTCTTCAAGTGTCTTCTCCGTGAACTTGTGTCCTATCATTGCAGGATCTCTCAAACTCTTCTCCTTCGAAGCTCGATCCATCTGTTGGTTGGTGTCTTCCGGCAAAGGACCAGCAACTGGCTTTACTTTCCTATCCACTGTCTTGTACCTTGTCTCAACTCGAACCTCCGGTGCACGGAATGATTCGATCATCGAATAGACCTCCCTTGAATGAATCTGCACGACCTTATCCATATCCTCCCATCCAATAGACACGATCTCTCGCAAGGGATCTTCCAACCCATCCTCTTCATAAACACCAGAAATCCATTCATCCCCTTCTAGCTCACCCAACTCTTTCAACATCAACTCAACACCACGCAAATGTTTTTGTTCTTTTCTTCTCAGCTCTTCTATCTTCTTGTAGACAGCAATCCCACACTCTGAAAATCCAATAAACCCTGTACAAAAGGCACTATCTCCATCAAGCGAGAGTACCTTCTCTTGCGCACCACCACAATCCCGCTCTATAGTGGTACTCAACGAAAATCCTTGAACTCTTCACTCACCCTTGGAAGCGGCTTCTCCCTCAAACGATCTCGGTTGCGCTCGTGGTTGGACGGTACAGTCAGGAACTGTACCGCTCTCTTCCCATCTTGACTTCGGATCCTAGCATACGCAGATCCGTCGTCCAATACTTTTGTCACCATCCGGGTTGCTATGATGAAAGGTTGACCCAGAATGAGTGGATATGATGTTGCTTCCTGAACAAAGAAGTTTTGCTCGATAGCAACATCACCTACGCGCACTCTGATGTCTGGACAAGCTCCATACAAGTCTCCTCTCGTGTTGTTGGCTGCTCTTATGACCCATCCATGCTCTGTGTCGATCAGCCACTTCTTCCTCTTGTACAGCTCCTTCGACATGATGTTGATTTCTGATCCATGATCGATCAGAGCAACCACCGGCTCATCCAAGTCCTCGATCCTCACCAACGTCTCCGTCGTAGCTCGAGCCTAGTGACTGTGGCTGTAATGACTTGAGCTCCGCTTCCCATTCTCCTCTTCATCCTCGAAATGCACCCTGTGCCTTCGATCTCTTTCTTCCTCTGGAGAATAGACACTGCACCTTGCAAGCTCTCTCTCCTCATCCACTGACATCCTAGTATCCAAAGCATGTGATAAACCAGTCTCACCCGTAATTTGTCGTTCCTTTTGATGACATCGATGATGACATCATGAAACTCACGCTTGGCGATGCCTAACACTTCTCTCAAAGTAAACTCCACCTTCGCATTCAGAATGCGATCTTCCAAGACTCCCTTCAAGTCTGTTGAAGCCTCGATATCCGACTGTAGCTTGTACGCAGCCGGCTTACCCTTCTCCTTCTGAGATTTCTCCTTCGATGAAGAAGGAGCATCGTCCATCGGTAGGTCTTGAGCTCCTGCATCCCGAAGCTCTTGGCGAATCTTCTCCCCTCGAGTCTGTCTCTTGGAAGAAGTTCCTTCCCCTGCATCCTCTGAATCTCGCCTTCTCTTCTCTTCCAACAACGCTTCGTGTTGGTTCTTGGCGATGTAAGCATGCACCGATAGAGCTTCTATCGGATCCTCCCATCCAGTATCCCTTCTGATCGTAGCAGCTGTCCTCTGCAACGTCTCACGTGCCATCTTCCCTTTCTGTTTCATGGAGATGGCAGATGACCACAACTCACTTGGCTCAACTTGCTTGTTGAAACTCCTCTCAGCCTGATCCTCTACCCTTGTGCCATAAGTTCCAGCTTCCACGATTGCGACTGCTTGCGCTGATAGGTGGTCCTCAACCAACTTCTTCATCCCTCCTCTACCAAAGTTGGTCTGAAGAAGTGCACCAGTATCCCTCAACGCTACCTTCCCATCCTTCCAGAAGATCACTCCTTGCTGCAGAATATCTGTGAACTCCTTGCAATCTCTGCGTGGATGATCAGTACCATCGCACCAGATACACCGCTGGATCCAGCCTTGCTTCTCAACCGGTCTTACTCCGCTTGTAGATCCCTTCTCTTCCAATTTGGTGAGCTTGATCTGCAGATCTCGCATTCCACGCAATATCTCCTCAAGGTTTGAGTCATCCTTCTTCGGAGATACCATGGGTGCTTGAACAACTGGAACAACAGGAACAGCTGGAGCAACTGGTACTACTTGTCTAGCAACAGGGAACTGATCGGACTACAGGAACAGATGTTACAGCTGTAAGTGTTGGTACCAGTCTCCTAACAGGAACTTTCTCTCGTCTCCGCTCCCTCTTGGTAAGCAGACCAACAGCTTCTTCAACCTTCTTCCAGTTGCTGGTCAATCCATCGTCCTCCTCCTGGTCTTCCAGAAGTACCTCTAGCTTCTCCTGCAACTTCTTATCTGCAGCCCGAAGAAATAGCTCTGTCTTGTTGGACTGCAACGTCAACTTCTCCATCCTGGTCAGCCGTGAAAACTGCTTCTCAAACTCTCTGAGCAACTCAGTAGCTTGTAAACCCTTCCTTGGTTGCTCAACCCACTCCAAGAATGACTTCTTGGTGACTCGATCAGAGTCTTCCAAGAAGTACTCATCCATCAAGGCACGAGCAAAAGTCTCCCAATCCTTGTTAAAATGCTTCGTTAGCATTTTAACATGATCCCTAATCTCTGGAGCCGCTGCCAACTCAAACGTCTCAATCATCTCATCTTCTGAGACCCGGTTCAGCTCCATCTCCTTCACATAATGTCTCAGATACCTTGAAACATCTCTTCCATCAAACTGGTCAATCCTGCTGACCACCGCTTGTAGCGCCTTTGTTGCCAAAGCTTCCTTCCGCTCATCAGATTGTTGCTGCCGTAAGAACATAGTGAAAGCTTGGAACATCGATGCAGTCGCTGGATCCAACTGCACCTTCGGCAACCCACTTGAACCACTAGCTCCATCTCCATCACCTTTCCCATCCCCACTCATGACTGCCAATCTCTTCTTCAAAGTTCACACACAGAAGAAATCTCCACCCCAGACCTTCACGTCGAGTTCACCACCGTATCATGTCGGATATTTTGTGCGTGAAGGATGTCCAAGAAAACGCGAGGTTCCTGGCTGTGGAGATGCTGTGTGCCAAACAGAGACAAGACAGAGAAGAACAACCACGAAAAGGAATGCTGCAATATATACCACTCTGAAAGTATGTACACTGTCGATTCTTTCTCCAAACAGCACAAAACTGAGGAAAAGACCAGAGCGGTCTGTAACCTACTTCAGAAGCCCTAAAACAAACCCCTGAAACGTAACCCTAGTCTGAAATCGCCAAAACGTAGCTCAAAGCAAGAGGAACTTCTCTTTGCTAACAACCAGAGCCACAACACTATCATGCGATCCAAACCCAAGTCCAAACCACATCCACACACTAGCTCTTGGCTAAAGCTAGCTACCACAAGCCATACACAACCAACTAAGTCCTTAACGAACTCAAAAGGACGAAACCTGTAGCGAAGGAACCGAAAAAGACCTATCTGGGAACTTTCTCCTTTCGCCAAACGATCTTCAAATGTTGATAGGGTCTCCTTCCCTGACTCCATTGGCCCAAGAAACCTTCAGATCCGGCTCCTGATAGTTGAGATATCGCTAATATTCGGTCGCAGGTGACCGAACCTTCAAAAACTCCTCCTTGCGGCTTAAAACCGCTCACACCGCACAAACGGATCGTCTAAACTGATATCCGTCTTCGCTGGTAGGTAGATCTGGCTACCCTGAACCCAACAAGACTCCAAACAAGCCGTTTGGAGTTCCCCTTGCAAAACTACTCGAGAAATTTGGTCGCAGGCTACAAAAAACTGACGTAAATCGGCTCCCTGCGGCTCAAATTTGCTCACCACACCCAAACCAACAATCCAATTCACTTACAGTCTTCTACTATGCGTACATGAGGACTCCCTGATCGCGTAGGCACCAAGAACGAAGAGCTTGGCTCACCGATCGCGAAGAACAATCCAATCTCAGGTCGCAGGCGATGAAAACTTGACGCAAGCGCTTCCCTGCGAGCCAATTTCTCTCACAACTCTCAAACCGCCCGATAAAACTTTGTATCGTCTTCAATTTCCTGAAGAACTCGTTGTTCTGATCCCGATGGATCCAAGGACAGCAAGTTTGGACTCCGGAACGGCCCGAATGGTCCAACTCTCCTTCACAGGTAACTGAAAACCCCAATTCTGCTCCCTGCGTCTCAATTTCTCCCAGAACACAACCCCAGATCCGTCTCTTCAAGAACCGTCTTAACCTGTGCGTAGCCTGCACAGATCTGAACCCGATGACACCTTGCGTGCGTGTATTGGACTTCCCAATTCTCCAAAACATCCACCGACAGGTCGCAGGAACAAGCAAGCCCCTTAAGCAGCCCCCTTGCAACAGTCTTTTTCCGAATCGCATAACTTCTTCTCTGGATGTCCAAACGAAATAAACAAGATGCCCATGGAAAGCTGACAACGAGCTCTATCCATCTATGCGATAAAAGTAAAGATCCGAAGTTGCACCAAAAGCTCGTAAGCTGGGGCTTAGCTTGTTTTCTCCATCTTTCGAGTCCTGTAACTTCTTCACTATGCGTCCAAACGAAGTAGACAAAGTGCCTATGGAATGCTGACAAGGAGCTCTATCCACTGGTGCGATAAAAATGAAGATCCGAAGTGGTGCTAAAAACCCATAAGCTGGGGCCTAGCTTATTTTCTCCATCTTTCGAGTCCTGTAACTTCTCCACTAGGCGTCCAAACGAAGTAGACAAAGTGCCTTTGGAAAGCTGACAAGGAGCTCTACCCATCTATGTGATGAAAATGGAGATCTGAGATTGCGCCAAAAGCCCGTTAGCTGGGGCCTAGCTTGTCTTCTCATGAGTGTCTTTGGAGCGACAAGCATCGAAGTTTGAATTTCAAGTAGGAGCCGGTCCACGACACGGCAACGTAAACAACTTCAAGTCTCTCATCCAGCAGATGACTTCAGCTGGATTGATAATCACCAACGAGGAGCAAGTCGTCGCGTTGATGGGCAGCATGCCCAACAACTACCATCTATTCTTGCAGGCGATGAAAACGAACCCAAATCTCTCGCTACAGGACCTCATCACCTTCCTCATTCAGGAGGAAACGATCAGACGCAAGTTATCGATGGAACCATCCACTGCGTTGTTTGCAGGACGCCGGCAAGGAGGACGCAATGGCAACAACCGGCGCAACAATGGTGATAACCGACAAGGCGATAACCAGCCACCGAAGAGACCGCCAGACCCCAACGAGAAATGTTTCCAGTGCAACAAGCCCGGGCACCGCATCGCTGAGTGCCCGGACAAACCCAGCAGCAGCAACGAAAACTTGACTGCTGGTAACAAGAACAAGAACAAGAATCGCCGTTCCCAGAACAACAACGGCAACACTCGTCGGGTTTCTGGTGGCACAATGTTCGTCTGCAATCGTGCAGACAGCTGATCCTAATTGGTATGTGGACACGGTGCCACACACCACATGGTGCATTATCGACGACAATTCATCGAATACTCACCCGTCTCTTCTGATAACACCGAGAATGATGCGATTCTACTCGATGACAACACCACCATCCACGGTGCTGGTTCCGACATGGTGGAAGTGCGCCTGCTCAACGGCGAGCATGTGTACATACGTGACGTTCTTCACGTGCCCGCCTTGCAGAAGAATTTATTCTCAGCTCGGCAATTTGATGCCAATGGCGGCTGGTGCTTAATTGGCAACGGATTCTGTCACCTTGAAGACAGATTTGGTCAAGTGCTAGCTCCCTGCCCCACCGTCGACGATCTCTACATGCTCGGGAATTCAATTTTGGTCACTGACCAAACCGCGCTTGTAGCTACAGCTGGTAGGACTTGAGTAGTCCATACACTACCACCTAGTCAAAGAACAGGACCGCGCTTGCGAGCTAGACCACAATCCAACCAGCGGACTAGCACCTCACTATTCAACCGCAACATGCACAGGATCCGCTTCCCACGGTCCAGGCCCAACCCCGCCTCACAGAATGCGCACACCCAAGCTGAAATTCACCCAAATCACCCAAGTCACTCACGGAATTTTCAAATCCCTAATTCGGAGCACTCTCTCACTAGAGAAGTCCCTATCACTCCACAAAATTCGGAATTGTCTCACTTGGATAATGAAGGCTCAAATTCAGTCCGCGCGACCTCTATCCCCTTCACTATCACACCCCTTGGATCATTTCTCGTAAGGACGCCACCCCTCGGCATGCCTCCTCAATCGCACGCATCCACTGACAGTGCACTCATTCCTTTCACGCGGATCGATCCAAGTCCAACGTCCTTACTGGTCCCCGCCGATTGGAAAGATCTCACATCTGTGGACCCTCACGCGCACCCCCTGACAATCGCACCGATCGAGGAACGAGATGAGGACCCCATCCGGATGGAGATGAGGATCCTCATCCGCGCGGCATGTGCCGCCTCCCCGCATAGGAGAAAGTGCACATCCCCTGCGCGGGGACGCACACTTCATATCCCTGCACAGGCGAGGATATGAAGGCGGCCCCCCATCGGAGGTCCCGCCTCCTCACCTCCTCCATGTGCATCCCTGCATAGAGGATGCACATGCCCATCAAGGCACCCCCACATCGGAGGTGCCGCCCCCTCAACTAGACACCCCGACATCGGGGGTGCAGCCCCCGCATCCCCGCAGTGAGGATGCGCGCGCCCTATCTCCGCCGCCGCGAGGATATGATGATGGGGATGCGCATCCCCACATAGAGGATCGCGCATCCCCGCGCGGAGGGGCCGGCAGGCCAACCTCCGCGGACTGCCCTGTTGGCAGTCCATCCGGGGCCAGCCCCGACGACCGTCCGTCTAGGGACTAGGGGGACGATCCCCCTAATAGAGACATAGTCCCCCAAGGTGGGACAGAGGGCCTTCTTGGCCCTCGTCCTTACAGTCTTTACCCTGCTCACTTGGTCTCATCTCGGATTCCCTTTGGCGAGCAGTCGGGCTCTTTTTTTTTTCTCGGCCTCGGTCTCCTCCGCATTTGTTGGCAGACCTTCAGGGCTTTACATCTGGCAGTCGGACTCCTTCACCGACGCCACCTCGACCCTGTGCTCTTGTTACTACGACGGACGATCTCTCTACCCTGTGGCATCAACGACTCGGTCATATCAACCATCATCGAGTTCATGAGCTGAGCCACCGCAGGTATGTTACCGGCCTCCCTTCCTTCCCGCTCTCAGAGGATATTTGTCCAGCTTGTGCACACGGCAAGCATGCACGCACTAAATTCTCACGTGCTAGCTCCACTCGATCCACTCGTCCTCTAGCACTGGTCCACTCTGATATTAGTGGTCGCATCTCCCCTTGCACCTTTTCTGGCTATGAGTATTTCATCACATTCATTGATGACTACTCACGCTATACAGTCACTCGCCTTCTCTACTATAAGAGTGATTGTTTTGCTGCTTTCCGAGACTATCTAGCATTTGCTAAGCGCGCCACTGGTCAATCTCTTATCACTTTGCGATCTGACAATGGCGGAGAATATCGTTCAGCTGCTTTTGACGCTTTCTGTCGCGAGCGTGGCATCCAGCGTCAATTCACAGTCCCTTACTCTCCTCAGCAGAATGGCGTTGCTGAACGTTATCGTGTCGGATATTGCGTGAAAGATGTCCAGGAAAACGCGAGGTTCCTGGCTGTGGAGATGTTGTGTGCTGAAACAGAGACAAGACAGAGAAAAACAACCACGAAAACGAATGCTGCGATATATACACTCCAAATATATGTACACTGTCGGTTCTTTTTCCTAAGAGCACAGAATTGAAAAACAGACCAGAGCGGTCTGTAACCTGCTTCAAAAGCCCCTGAAAACAACCCTTGAATCGCAACCCTGATCCAAAACCACCGAAGCGTAGCTCAAAGCAAGAGAAACTTCTCTTTGCTAACAAATAGAGCCACAGCAGTATCACGCGATTCAAACTCAAGTCCAAACCACATCCATGTATAAGCTCTTAGCTAAAGCTAGCTACCACAAGCTGTATACAGCCAACCAGAACTCTAACGAACTCAAAAGAGCAAAACCCGTAGCGAAGAAACCGAAAAAGGCTTATCTGTGGACTTCCTCCTTTCGCTGAACAGACTTCAGATGTCGATAGGGTCTCCTCTGCTGACTCCGTTAACCCAAGAAACCTTCAGATCCGACTCCTGATAGCCGAGGTATCGCTGATTTTCGGTCGCAGGTGACCGAACCTTCAAAAACTGCTCCCTGCGGCTTAAAACCACACACCATGCACAAACGGATCGCGTAAACTGATATCCGTCTTCTCTGGTAGGTAGATCTAGCTACCCTGAACCCAACAAGACTCCAAACAAGTCGTTTGGAGTTCCTCTTGCAAAACCACGCAAGAAATTTGGTCGCAGGTTGCAAAAAACTGACGTAAATCAGCTCCCTGCGGCTCAAACTTGCTCACCACACCCAAACCAACAATCAAATTCACGTACAGTCTTCTCCTATGCGTACATGAAGACTCCCTGATCGCGTAGGCACCAAGAACGAAGAGCTTGGCTCACCGATCGCGAAGAACAACCCAATCTCAGGTCGCAGACGAACGAAAATCTGATATAAGCGCTTCCTTGAGAGCCAATTTCACTCACAAGTCCCAAACCGCCCGATGAAACTTTGAATCGTCTTCAATTTCCTGAAGAACTCGTTGTTCTGATCCCGATGGATCCAAGGACAGCAAGTTTGGACTCCGGAACGACCCGAACGGTCCAACTCTCATTCACAGGTAACTGAAAATCTCAAATCTGCTTCTTGCGTCTCAATTTCTCCCAGAACACAACCCCCGATCCGTCTCTTCAAGAACCGTCTTAACCTGTGCGTAGCTTGCACAGATCTGAACCCGATGACACCTTGCGCGCGTGTATTGGACTTCCCAATTCTTCAAAGCATCCACCGACAGGTCGCAGGAACAAGCAAACCCTTTAAGCAGCCCCCTTGCAACAGTCTCCGTACGTACAGTTCTCTCTTGAATAATAAGAAGCAGGCCCCTTGCGTCTTTGATATAACGCCTGGAGCTCTAAATACCCAATCAGCAAGTAACTAGGGGCCTAGCTTGATTTTGCCTTCTTTCGGATCACATAACTTTTTCTCAGGATGTCCAAACAAAGTAAACAAGATGCCCATGGAAAGCTAACAACGAGCTCTACCCATCTATGTGATGAAAGTGGAGATCCGAAGTTACGCCAACAGCCCGTAAGCTGGGGCCTAGCTTGTTTTCTTCATCTTTCGAGTCTTGTAACTTTTCCACTAGGCGTCCAAACGAAGTAGATGAAGTGCCCATGGAAAGCTGACAAGGAGCTCTATCCACCGGTGCGATAAAAACGAAGATTCGAAGTGGTGCCAAAAACCCATAAGCTGGGGCCTAGCTTATTTTCTCCATCTTTCGAGTCCTGTAACTTCTCCACTAGGCGTCCAAACGAAGTAGACAAAGTGCCTATAGAAAGCTGACAAGGAGCTCTACCCATCTATGCGATGAAAATGGAGATCTGAGATTGTGCCAAAACTCGTAAGCTGGGGCCTAGCTTGTCTTCTCATGAGTGTCTTTGGAGCGACAAGCATCGAAGTTTGAATTTCAGGTAGGAGCCGGTCCACGACACGACATCCACCCCCTCTGAACTTGTGCATCCTCCGGTATGCACCAGAGATACCAACCAAGGAGTGGACCGGCTTATCGTCCTACTTCCCATCGTAACCAACCTCACCTTCAAGATCTTCTGCATAATCCTCATCCTCAAACTGAAACTCCGTCAAGATATCTGCTAGATCGACCTCCTCGTCTCTCTTTTTGAAAATCTTGACACGTTTACCTGCCACTGGTATCTTCAAGCTCGTTCCATCCAACTCTTGCAGGGCGTAAGTTGCGTTGTCATGAACCTTCTTCACCACATACGGACCAAATCATCTTCTGGAAAACTTCCGAAGTGCACTATGCTGGTTGTCTAGACTGTTGTCATAGACTAACACCCAATCACCTTCTTTGATTTCCCTAGGTCTCAAACGATGTCGCTGATCAAATCTGACCTTGTTCTTCAACCGTGCTTCTCGCAGCCTATCCAAAGCAATTTGGATATCCTCTGGTCTTCTCTCTAACTGCCTAATTCGAATAGCAAGAAGCTCTTCTCTAGTCAAATTGTCCTCCCAAGGTAACACACTCCATGTCAGAACGTGTTCTTCAATCGGCATGATAGGCTTCTGACATGTGATGAGTTCCAGCGGCATGTAACCTGTCACTGAGCTGTGCGTCGTTCTATCTGCCCATAACGCAAATGGTAAGAGTCGAGGCCACTCGCGCACCCTTCCGTTGCAAGCCTTCACCAAAGCCTTCACAATGGGCGGATGACCACGTTCACTCTTGGCATTCCCTTCGGGGTTGTAAGCAGTTGTCAGTGACAACCTCACCCCACACCTTGCAAAGAATTCACGAGCATCGTGTGCATCTAACTCTCCCCGATCTGCAGTGATCTTTCCCACACATCCATACCGACAAACAACCTCTTCCAAGAGAAATCTACATACCCCTTCAGTTGTCTTCGTCCGAAACGCCCTACCCTCGACTTGATTTGAAAGATCCTCTCTAGCAAGTACCAAGTATCTCATCTGCCATAATCCAACCGGCATAATCACCAAGTCTACCACCCACTTGAAGTGGATCGTCAACGGATAAGTCGGATGTAATCCGTCACGATGTCGGATATTCGAATACATCTGACATGCCAAACAAGACTCCACAAAAGATACAACATCCTTATACATGTTTTTCCACCAATACCTCTCTTTTATCTTGGTAAAAGTGGTCCAAATTCCTCAATGTCCAACCCAAAGACTCTCATGGAACGCCTTGAGTAACTTCTGCTGATCTTCCTTGTTGCAAATCACCCGTAGCGGTACTCCACCTTTTTGCTTCGATCGCTCCCAAAGAAATCCATCCTGCAACATGAAGTTGTAGGCCTTCCTTCGAACTCTCCGAAACCTCTCATCTGTCCAACCTGTATGCTTAACCATCGTATTAAGGTACCTCCCGATATCAAGCAAATCACCATCATACAACCCTTCAACAAACAACTCATCTTTTCTTCCCGTCTGTGCAATCGAATAGAACTCTGTACCCACGTCGTCAATGTCTTCTACCATCTCATCTTCCCCATCATATCGAGCCCGGGATAACATATCCGCCATCAGATTATCCTTCCCTGCGATATGTCTAAACTCCGGGTTCAACGACTTGATATATGCGATCCATCGTAACATCGCAATATCAGGAGTTGAACAATTCATGATCATCCCTAACAACGGCAAACAATCAGTTTCAATCACCACTACTGCTCCAATCAAATACTCTTTCTCAGTTTTCATAGCTGAAACAATACCCCACAGTTCTCTCTTCACTTGCGAGTAAGCACGTTGTCGAGCACTTAACACCTTCGCTCCGAACCTAACCGCAAACCTGTCTCCATTCTCATCATCCTGTCCGACTGCCCATCCAATTGCAACTGGACTTGTATCCACAGTAAGAATCACCGGCCTAGCACCCTTGTAATCAATCCTTCCCAGAACTGGAGGAGATGATAGTAAAGATTTCAGCTTCCTTACCGCATCAGTATGCTCTTCCTCCCATCTGAACTTATGACCCTTCCGCAACAACCCATACAACGGATCCGCCACATGCGCATAATGAGGAATCCAAATGTGGTAGAATACACAAGCACCCAAAAATCTTCTCACTTCTGTTAGCGAGTTGCAAACCTCCTTCATTCTTCCAATCGCATCCACCTTGTTCGGATCTGGCTTCCGACCAAACGATCCACACAAATGACCAACGATCAAAACCTCTCTAACTCCAAATGTAGACTTCGCACCTGACAGCGTAAGATGAACTTCCTCAAGTCGAGATAAGATCTTCTCACAGTCTGCGATGTGATCAGTGACGTATCGCCGACACCCCCTCTGATCTAATGCTTCATCCTTCTCATCTTCCACACATCCTTTAATGGGGATGTCATCCAAGAACGGCATCGTCTTTTCAGGAATGAAGTCTCTTAGAACTCGATTCATCTCGTTCATCATGTGTGCTACCGAGTTGGTAGCCCCCTGCGGTAAAGTACACATCCTAACCAACCCCAAAGGTGTCCTCATTGTCGTGAAGCTTCTGCTCTCCTCCGCTAGTTGAAACTGATCATACCCTGAGTAAAGATCTCCCATCGAGTAAATCGCTCTTCCTGCAAACGCTTCTGCAAACTCATCCACAATCGGTCCCACCTTAGCATTTCTGATTGTTACTGCGTTCACCGGCTGCATGTCTTGGATGAACCGCAGCGACCCATTCTTCTTTGGTACTGTAAACCATCTGCTTGAATATGGTGCAAACGACGGCTCCAAGATCTTCATCCGCATCTTCTCCTTCAGCAACTCCACTAGTTTGGGCAAGTGAGCCCGCGATACTGGAATTGATCTCAGGTTTCATGGCACATGCGGTACCGTGAAGATAACCATCGGGGTAACAACGTACGGATCTACACACCCAATCTCATGTGGCTCAAAAGCAAATGCTTTCCCATGTCTTGAAAGCATCTCCTTGAAGCACATCCTCTCTTCTGGTAGAAGAGACTCATCAGATCCAATCTTTAGCTCTTCAAGGGTCTTCTCCGTGAACTTGTGTCCTATCATTACAGGATCTCTCAAACTCTTCTCCTTTGAAGCTCGATCCATCTGTTGGTTGGTGTCTTCCGGCAAAGGACCAGCAACTGGCTTTACCTTCCTATCCACTGTCTTGTACCTTGTCTCAACTCGAACCTCCGGTGCACGGAATGATTCGATCATCGAATAGACCTCCCTTGAATGAATCTGCACGACCTTATCCATATCCTCCCATCCAATAGACATGATCTCTCGCAAAGGATCCTCCAACCCATCCTCTTCATAAACATCAGAAATCCATTCTTCCCTTTCTAGCTCACCCAACTCTTTCAACATCAACTCAACACCACGCAAATGTTTTTGTTCTTTTCTTCTCAACTCTTCTACCCTCCTGTAAATAGCAATCCCACAATCTGAAAACCCAACAAACCCTGTACAAAAGACACTATCTCCATCAAGCGAGAGTACCTTCTCCTGCGCACCACCACAATCCCATTCTATAGTGGTACTCAACAAAAATCCTTGAACTCTTCACTCACCCTTGGAAGTGGTTTCTTCCTCAGACGATCTCGATTGGGCTCGTGGTTGGACGGTACAGTCAAGAACTGTACCGCTCTCTTCCCATCTTGACTTCGGATCCTAGCATACGCTGATCCGTCGTCCAGTACCTTTGTCTCCATCCGGGTTGCTATGATGAAAGGTTGGCCCAGAATGAGTGGGTATGATGTTGCTTCCTGAACAAAGAAGTTTTGCTCGATAGCAACATCACCTACGCGCACTCTGATGTCTGGACATGCTCCATACAAGTCTCCTCTCGTGTTGTTGGCTGCTCTTATGACCCATCTATGCTCTGTGTCGATCGGTCACTTTTTCCTCTTGTACAGCTCTTTCGACATGATGTTGATTTCTGATCCATGATCGATCAGAGCAACCACCGGCTCATCCAAGTCCTCGATCCTCACCAACGTCTCCGTCGTAGCTCGAGCCCAGTGACTGTGGCTGTAATGACTTGAGCTCCGCTTCCCATCCTCCTCTTCATCCTCAAAATGCACCCTGCGCCTTCGATCTCTTTCTTCCTCTGGAGAATAGACACTGCACCTTGCAAGCTCTCTCTCCTCATCCACAGACATCCTAGTATCCAAAGCATGCGATAAACCAGTCTCACCTGTAATCTGTCGTTTCCGTTTGATGACATCGATGATGACATCATGAAACTCACGCTTGGTGATGCCTAACACTTCTCTCAAGGTAAACTTCACCTTCGCATTCAAAATGCGATCTTCCAAGACTCCCTTCAAGTCTGTTGAAGCCTCGATATCCGATTGTAGCTTGTATGCAGCCGGCTTACCCTTCTCCTTCTGAGATTTCTCCTTTGATGGAGAAGGAGCATCGTCCATCGGTAGGTCTTGAGCTCCTACATCCTGAAGCTCTTGACGAATCTTCTCCCATCGAGTCTGTCTCTTTGAAGAAGTCCCTTCTCTTGAATCCTCTGAATCTCGCCTTCTCTTCTCTTCCAACAACGCTTCGTGTTGGTTCTTGGCGATGTAAGCATGCACCGATAGAGCTTCTATCGGATCCTCCCATCCAGTATCCCTTCTGATCGTAGCAGCTGTCCTCTGCAACGTCTCACGTGTCATCTTCCCTTTCTGTTTCATGGAGATGACAGATGACCACAACTCACTTGGCTCAACTTGCTTGTTGAAACTCCTCTCAGCTTGATCCTCAACCCTTGTGCCATAAGTTCCAGCTTCCACCATTGCAACTGCTTGCGCTGATAGGTGGTCCTCAACCAACTTCTTCATCCCTCCTCTACCAAAGTTGGTCTGAAGAAGTGCACCGGTATCCCTCAGCGCTACCTTCCCATCCTTCCAAAAGATCACTCCTTGCTGCAGAATATCTGTGAACTCCTTGCAATCTCTGCGCGGATGATCAGTACCATCGCACCAGATACACCGCTGGATCCAGCCTTGCTTCTCAACCGGTCTTACTCCACTTGTAGATCCCTTCTCTTCCAATCTGGTGAGCTTGATCTGCAGATCTCGCATTCCACGCAATATCTCCTCAAGGTTTGAGTCATCCTTCTTCGGAGATACCATGGGGTGCCTGAACAACTGGAACAACTGGAACAACTGGTACTACTTGTTTAGCAACAGGAACTGGTCGGACTACAGGAACAGGTGTTACAGCTGTAGGTGTTCGCGCCAGTCTCCTAACAGGAACTTTCTCTCGTCTCTGCTCCCTCTTGGTAAGCAGACCAACAGCTTCCTCAACCTTCTTCCAGCTGCTGGTCAATCCATCGTCCTCCTCCCGGTCTTCCAGAAGTACCTCTAGCTTCTCCTGCAACTTCTCATCTGCAGCCCGAAGAAATAGCTCTGTCTTGTTGGACTGCAACGTCAACTTCTCCATCCTGGTCAGCCGTGAAAACTGCTTCTCAAACTCTCTGAGCAACTCAGTAGCTTGTAAACCCTTCCTTGGTTGCTCAACCCACTCCAAGAATGACTTCTTGGTGACTCGATCAGAGTCCTCCAAGAAGTACTCATCCATCAAGGCACGAGCAAAAGTCTCCCAATCCTTGTTAAAATGCTTTGTTAGCATTCTAACATGATCCCTAATTTCAGGAGCTGCTGCCAACTCAAACGTCTCAATCATCTCATCTTCCGAGACCTGGTTCAGCTCCATCTCCTTCACATAATGTCTCAGATACCTTGTGACATCTCTTCCATCAAACTGGTCAATCCTGCTGACCACCGCTTGTAGCGCTTTTGTTGCCAAAGCTTCCTTCCGCTCATCAGATTGTTGCTGTCGTAAGAACATAGTGAAAGCTTGAAACATCGATGCAGTCGCTGGATCTAACTGCACCTTCGGCAACCCACCTGAACCACTAGCTCCATCTCCATCACCTTTCCCATCCTCACTCATGACTGCCAATCTCTTCTTCAAAGTTCACACACAGAAGAAATCTCCACCCCAGACCTTCACGTCAAGTTCACCACCGTATCGTGTCGGATATTGCGTGAAGGATGTCCAGGAAAACGCGAGGTTCCTGGCTGTGGAGATGTTGTGTGCTGAAACAGAGACAAGACAGAGAAAAACAATCACGAAAACGAACGTTGCGATATATACACTCCAAATATATGTACACTGTCGGTTCTTTCTCCTAAGAGCACAGAATTGAAAAACAGACCAGAGCGGTCTGTAACCTGCTTCAAAAGCCCCTGAAAACAACCCTTGAATCGCAACCCTGACCCAAAACCACCGAAGCGTAGCTCAAAGCAAGAGAAACTTCTCTTTGCTAACAAATAGAGCCACAGCAATATCACACGATTCAAACTCAAGTCCAAACCACATCCATGTATAAGCTCTTAGCTAAAGCTAGCTACCACAAGCTGTATACAGCCAACCAGAACTCTAACGAACTCAAAAGAGCAAAACCCGTAGCGAAGAAACCGAAAAAGGCCTATCTGTGGACTTCCTCCTTTCGCTGAACGGACTTCAGATGTCGATAGGGTCTCCTCTGCTGACTCCGTTAACCCAAGAAACCTTCAGATCCGACTCCTGATAGCCGAGGTATCGCTGATTTTCGGTCGCAGGTGATCGAACCTTCAAAAACTGCTCCCTGCGGCTTAAAACCGCACACCACGCACAAACGGATCGCGTAAACTGATATCCGTCTTCTCTGGTAGGTAGATCTAGCTACCCTGAACCCAACAAGACTCCAAACAAGTCGTTTGGAGTTCCTCTTGCAAAACCACGCAAGAAATTTGGTCGCAAGTTGCAAAAAACTGACGTAAATCAGCTCCCTGCGGCTCAAACTTGCTCACCACACCCAAACCAACAATCCAATTCACGTACAGTCTTCTCCTATGCGTACATGAAGACTCCCTGATCGCGTAGGCACCAAGAACGAAGAGCTTGGCTCACCGATCGCAAAGAACAATCCAATCTCAGGTCGCAGGCGAACGAAAATCTGATGTAAGCGCTTCCCTGCGAGCCAATTTCACTCACAAGTCCCAAACTGCCCGATGAAACTTTGAATCGTCTTCAATTTCCTGAAGACCTCGTTGTTCTGATCCCGATGGATCCAAGGACAGCAAGTTTGGACTCCGGAACGGCCCGAACGGTCCAACTCTCCTTCACAGGTAACTGAAAATCCCAAATCTGCTTCCTGCGTCTCAATTTGTCCCAGAACACAACCCCCGATCCGTCTCTTCAAGAACCGTCTTAACCTGTGCGTAGCTTGCACAGATCTGAACCCGATGACACCTTGCACGCGTGTATTGGACTTCCCAATTCTTCAAAACATCCACCGACAAGTCGCAGGAACAAGCAAACCCCTTAAGCAGCCCCCTTGCAACAGTCTCCGTACGTACAGTTCTCTCTTGAATAATAAGAAGCAGGCCCCTTGCGTCTTTGATATAACGCCTGGAGCCCTAAATACTCAATCAGCAAGTAACTAGGGGTCTAGCTTGATTTTGCCTTCTTTCGAATCGCATAACTTTTTCTCAGGATGTCCAAACAAAGTAAACAAGATGCCCATGGAAAGCTAACAACGAGCTCTACCCATCTATGTGATGAAAGTGGAGATCCGAAGTTACGCCAAAAGCCCGTAAGCTGGGGCCTAGCTTGTTTTCTTCATCTTTTGAGTCTTGTAACTTTTCCACTAGGCGTCCAAACGAAGTAGATGAAGTGCCCATGGAAAGCTGACAAGGAGCTCTATCCACCGGTGCGATAAAAACGAAGATCCGAAGTGGTGCCAAAAACCCGTAAGCTGGGGCCTAGCTTATTTTCTCCATCTTTCGAGTCCTGTAACTTCTCCACTAGGCGTCCAAACGAAGTAGACAAAGTGCCTATGGAAAGCTGACAAGGAGCTCTACCCATCTATGCAATGAAAATGGAGATCTGAGATTGTGCCAAAACTCGTAAGCTGAGGCCTAGCTTGTCTTCTCATGAGTGTCTTTGGAGCGACAAGCATCGAAGTTTGAATTTCAGGTAGGAGCCGGTCCACGACACAACAACGTAAGAACCGCAGCTTGCTTGATGTTGTCTGTTCTATGTTTTACACTTCCAAGCTCATCAAGCCCTTCTGGGGTGAAGCAATCACTTGCGCCACTTTCCTCCAGAACCGATGTCCGTCTAAGGCTATCCCGTATAGACCACACCTTATGAACTTTGGCACTCCTATGCCTCCACAACACCTCGTCGACCCGATCTCTCCTTTCTGTGCGTCTTTGGCTGTCGTGCTTTTTCTCAGGTCCTCGAGGTTGAGCGCACAAAGCTCGATGATCGCTCTCACGAGTGTATCTTCCTTGGCTATAGCGGCCAGAGTAAGGATTATCGTCTTCAAAGAAAATCTGACGGTCATACCTTCACCTCTCGTGATGTTTTCTTCGATGAGTCTTCCCCGACTCTCCCTCCCACATCCACCCCCTCTGCTGATCTCCCACTCACTCAAGCGTCCTCTGAGACCGACGTCCATTTTTATCATACTGTGCCCGCCCCTTCAGCTGGTCCAGCTCATGTCCCGTCCGTCTCTCCCGGTTTCCCTTCAGTGGGAGTTCCTCTGCCATCTCCTGCCAATCCAGCTCCAATCCCATCCATTGGCCTTGGATCTGGAGGAGGAGTCTCTAGCAGTTATAGCCCTGGCGGAAGAGTCACCAGCAGTACACAGTCCAGTGGGAGCAGTCGTCCTCCACGTTCTCACTCCTCAAGCAATCACTCTCCTCCTGCAGAGAACTTGAGTCCGCGCCATCCTTACCTTCGGCGCACATCACCACGCTCACCACGAGTTTCCGGCCCCACCCACAGCGAGTCCTCTCTTCCTCCATTGGATTTCCCAGCACTGCCTCCATTGAGACGATCAGCTCGACATTCAGTTCCTCCACAACGGAACTGTCACGTCACAAGTATCCCATTATTTGTGTGCATGTTTATATAAGTTTCATTAGGTATGACTATCTTATAGGTTACTCTAGTTCGAAGATCTAAATCTAGAGTGATCAAAACTAGCCATAACTAGCGAAGATAGTTATAACTAAGTTGGGGAAACTATTAGAGGTTCCACTATGACACTATGTGACAAGTGCGGAGCTCTAAATATGCTTCTCAAAAGTATGTAACTTTGTTGACCATCGCTGATTGGATGCATGATGAAAAGTCATGCACAAAGATCTAAAGATGCTCCTCAAAAGACGTATTAGTTTGTTGTCGCCTTCCGATTGGATAGGGTGGAAAGTTAACACTTTACAAAAGCTAAAGTAGGAGAATCTCTTACTTTTGTAAAGTAGAACAAGTAATGTGTGTGCTATTCTTAAAGGCTTAGTAGCCTTTAGAAGTTTTACTATTTTGGATTGCGCACTTACCATGAGGTAACGTAACTTAGTGAAAGTTACCACGGTAAGAAGTTGTAGAGTATATAAGGAGGAGTTGAGAAGGTGGAAGACACTCTCATTTTCCTGTCTATAAGTAAAGTGAGCATTGGAGACCTTGGGAGTCCTTGAGTACTATGTGATGCAATGTGGAGGGCGGGGTTAGAACTTGTGTGCAGGAAACGCTATTAGAGGGACCGATGTGACCATACGGGTCAGAGTGTTGAGTGAAGTGAGCATGGGTATGATAGAATCTTTGTAATTAAGGTGCACTAGTAATCCTAGTCATCTGAGGTACCCCTGGGTGAGAGACAGGCCGGCTTACATTTTGGTTCCGTTGCCGGGACCTCGATACAAAGATTCATATGTAGTCGTTAGTACAGTTCATGTCTGTTTTCGAGCATGAGTTCAGAACCTTTGTACATACACCATGTTATAGAGGGCAAGATAAGCTTTCCAATAAGCTTGATATCTCCGAGAGATCAATTGTGAGGAGAGAGTTATGTCTTTCGGAAGTTAAGGGGGTTTTTCGGTATCAAATAGTGAGCTCTCGGGAAGGAGTTTACAGTCATTTTCATATTTTCAGTTTTTAGAGTTAGACCTTGAAATCTTCCATGCTGATAGCTTGCAAGATAAGCTATCTAGGCACCCAAATCATGCGTGAATTGATCGAGTAGAACTGGAGTTATGGCATTCGAAGCGAAGGGGGGTCAAATCTGTTATATCGTTTGCTGAAGTAAAAGAGTGAAAGAATTACAGAATTCTTGAGAGGATTATGTTCGATCTCTGAGGCTCAGGGTTGACAAGTTAAGCTTCTACTTAGTAATGTGAGAGATTGTTAAGCGAGAAGATAGTCGAGTGATAAAAAAGTGTCAAACAAACTATAGAGCGAGAGAGATGTATGACAGATCATCGTCATGGAAGGACAGCAAGAGTGGAAATTGAGGTTGAGCAAGATCCCTCAAGGCTATGCGGTGATAGTTACCGCTGATCTGGCGAAAGGAGAATTTCGACTCGAATTTGAGGAAGAAACAGAGAGTAGTCGTAAGAACCAGGAGAAGAACTCGAGGTGCTTTTTGTGTGGAGAAGAAGGACATAAAGTGAGCAAGTGTCCTACAAAGAATAGACTTTTGCGTGAGCGAAGAGGGTTGGTCGACTTAAGCTTACACATAGGTCCTTCTTCCCCTAGACAAGCTGTCATTGACCCTACAACCTTTTGTCCTAGATGTGGAGTGGACGGGATTCCAGTTGAGCACGAGTGTAGCGCAGTGGTTGCTTTGCTAGAAACTGTAGCCCAAGGTCTGGAGAGAAGGTTGAGTGTAGAAACGGAACGAGTGAAGACCTCTAGCGAGGATGGAGATAGTCTATCACACGAGAGATAAGATGACCATGAGGGTCAAACTTACTCCAACCTTTGGAGAGGAGAGAGCTCAACGGGGAAATTGTGGATTGCGGTGAAGTGCGATCTTCACATCTGCAAGCAGTACCTCGAGTAAGAAGAAGAAAAGAAGAGAAGAATGGGGAAACTTCCGGTGTTTTACGGAAAGGATGGAGAAGACGTGGAAGGATTTGTGAGAGACTTCAAAAGAGCATGCATTGGCAATGGAGATCGAAAGAAGAGCGAGTGGGTAGGGTTGATACCTGAATTTCTTGAGAGTTCTGCATTGACATGGTATGAGGATAGGAAGAAGAGAAGAGTAGTGGGGACTCCAGATGATACTTGGGAAGTATTGACGGAGGCCTTAATTGAAACTTTTCTTCCTGATGAAAGTTACGAGAAGTTAATGGTGGAGGTAACTTACCTCAAACAAGGAGAGAAAGAGAAAGTAAGGACTTATGCCGAGAGGGTGGAGAAATTAGAACAGAAGTTTCGGGTGGTTTTACGAAAGAGTGGAGATGTAGTAGAACCAACGATGGTGGGCATTGGAGCAATGCTCACAAAGAATTTTATTGGGGGATTGAGGCCGGAGATTCGAACACAAGTGCGGTATGAGAGACCAACTTCGAAGACTGATGCAGTGAAGATCGCAACCAGGATGGAAGAGAGTCTGGATGGAGACGACTTGCAACCAATGACTGTTGGGGCAGCATGTGGAGATGTGCAAGGGCCGAGCATGCCAACTCTGAAACCTGCGAGTGTTCCGACTGTTCGATTTCAAAATCTGACTCCGATAGCTCCTACTAGTGCGGTTACAGTCACTGTACCATCTAGATCTGTTACTCCCGACTTTCGTGATGAGTTGAAAAGTTTGACAGAGTCTCTGGCAGATTTGAAGATCAATATGGTGAATTTGTTGCAACACCGTAGTCCAAATGTTGGAGGAGGCTCACGAGGTTATGGGAACTATCAGTCTAGAGGTGGACCATCGCAAGGATCACCAAGTAACTACACGAACCAAGGATGTTTTACGTGTGGAGGATCACATTTCCAACGTAATTGTCCAAGTCGTAATGGTGGAACGGCGGATGGAGCTTCAACTTCACAAAGCAAGGACAAGGGTGTAGCGTGCATTGACATCTTGGAACCACGAGATGTACGAGAAGGTTTTCAATCTGTAGAGCTGTTGGCTCAAGAGAGGAAGAGGATGAGGACGCATTTCGACGAAGGAGAACCAGTCGTGATGGAAGATTCTCCAAGTCAAAATACTCGGAGTAGCAAATCTTCTTCAAAAACCAAAGAACGGCGAAAGAAATTGGGAAATACTGATTTCACAATTTCGATGGAGCAATCAAAATACAATGTGGTGGAAGACGTGGGTAAGCAACGAGCAAACATTACTGTGGGACAGTTGATTGCTCTGAATCCTTCGGTGAGGAAAGAACTTCGTAGCGGTCTAAGCTCCCGACGAGGTCGGAAGAAGAAGGTAAATCCTTCTACTGTCGGTGTGAGTGCTTTAGATGCTAGTGAAGGAGAAGTGTGCAACAAGGCATCAAAAGTAGAGGCTCGTATCAATGGGAGAGATGTCTCAGATGTTCTTGTCGATGGAGGATCGGCAGTAAATGCCATCTCAGAACGACTCATGAGGAAGTTGGATCTAGTACCAACTCGTCCTTCTAGTATCACGGTGGGCATGGCTAACAGACAGCGAGTTAGACCATTGGGAGTGCTGGAGAGAGTTTGTGTGTCAGTAATGGGAGTGCAAGTAAACATGACATTTCAAATCTTGAAAGAGTCAAGTTATGAAATGTTACTCGGAAGACCTTGGCTTCGAGCAGTACATGCAACGGATAACTGGCACAAAGGTTATTTACGCATCGGACCGAATCACCACCGGATCAAAGTTCCATTGCTCGGAGATCAAGTTGGGACGTCAGAATCGGATCGACCCACATCGGACTACTGGGAGTCAGAAGTTGTTGATACTACTTCTGATGTAGGTACCAATTCTTCAGATTCGGAATCTGAAAATACATCGTCAGAAGAGGAGAGAGAAGAACGAAATGTGGGTGTGAATGTAGTGGATCTTTTTCCGTCTCCGGAAGTGCAAAGAGATCGAGACAAAGAACCGTTGACTCCCGAGGAGGTGGAGAGAAGAATTGCCACCTTACGTTATGGATCGAAGGTTACTAAAGAGGAGAAGAGTTGTTTCGAAGAGATCTTTCGCAAATACATTCATGTATTTGCATTTAGTTACAAGGATCTGAGGGAGGTCACACTGGAGCAGCATCGCATCGAGTTAGAGAAGGAAGTCAAACCGGTGCGACAGAAGCAACGAAGAGTGAGTCCTCCAATTGCGGATCTGGTGAAAGAAGAGATCGAGAAGCTGCACACTGCCGGGTTCATTTACGAGGTGGAGCATTCTGAATGGGTATCACCCATTGTTATCATAAAGAAGAAAAATGGCAAATTGAGGGTGTGTGTTGATTACAAGAAGCTCAATGCGGTCACAAAGAAGGATTATTATCCTCTACCTTTCATTGACGAGATCTTGGAAGAAGTGGCGGGAAACGAATGGTACAGCTTTGGAGATGGTTATAGCGGATATAACCAGATCAAAATTGCACCAGAACATCAACACCTGACCACTTTCACTACTCCGTGGGGTACGTTTGCATTTCGAGTCATGCCATTTGGTTTGTGTAATGCTCCTGCGACGTTTCAAAGGTTTATGAACAAAGTGTTCGAACCTTTTCTAGGAAAGTTTGTGAGAGATTTTATAGATGACTTTTGTGTTTACGGGAGTAAGGAGAAGCATTTTGAGCACCTTGTGAAGGTCTTAGAATGTTTAGATGTAGCAAATGCATCTCTCAATCCGGAGAAATGTATTTTTGGGTGTGAGGAAGGGTTACTCTTGGGTCATATCATATCCAAGGACGGCATTGCCGTTGATCCAGAGAAGGTGCAGAAGATCTTAGAGCTCCCTTTTCCTAGTACTCTCACTAAGCTACGACAGTTTTTAGGTATGGTGGGGTATTATCGAAGGTTTATACTCTCGTTCTCACATAAAGCGTATGCTTTGACTGTATATCTGAAGAAGGGAGTAGATTACGTGTTGATTTTAGGAGATGAAGAAGCTCTAGCCGCCTTTGAGGAACTGAAGAAAGCTCTTACTTCAGCTCCGATCTTGGTTAAGCCCGATTGGAATAAACAGTTTATTCTATATACGGATGCTTCAAATATAGCAGTAGGATGTACTTTAAGTCAGTATGATGTTGAAGGTAGAGATCATCCTATCGCATATGCTAGTCGGCAAATGGTCAAGGCAGAGAGAAATTATTCTGTGACAGAGAGAGAAGGATTAGCAGTGATCTATGCTTTGAGAAAATTTCGACATTATCTCATAGGAGGCAAGTTCACTATCGTTACAGATCATAAGGCATTGAAGTACATCTTCAATAAACCTATGGTCGAAGGACGATTAGCAAGGTGGAAGCTCTTATTGTCAGAGTACGACTATGAGATCTGTGATCGACCGGGGAAGAAACACGCGAATGCAGATTTGTTATCTAGAGCTTACGATGGGGATGGAGAGGAGCTGGTGGATGACACCTTTCCTGACGAAGATTTGATGGTCTTGAGCAACTCTATTATCCCAATAGAATATCAAGAAATTTGGGATTTTGTTACGGAAGGTATCTATCCAGATGGGATGCGGACCAGAGAGAAGAAGGCACTGGTGAAACGAAGTCAACCTTACTCGGTGGTGGAAGGTGTGTTATTCCGTGAAGGAGTTGATGGGGTCCTGAGAAGAGCTGCGAGCAAGGAGGAGTCTCTACGACTCATGGAAGAATTCCATGACGGTCCAGTATGTGGAGGACATTTCGCAGGCAAGTTGACGGCTCATAAGATACTCGATGCGGGATATCACTGGAGGGGGATGTTTAGAGATTGCTTGACGTATTGTAAAACCTGTGATGTTTGTCAAGCTTTCGCTATCAAATCTAGTGTTTCCACTCCTCTTAGATCTATTCCGGTTCTTGGACCTTTCGAGAAATGGGGAATAGATTTTGTTGGGCCTTTGAATCGCACCCCTCGCAACAATAAGTATATTGTTGTAGCCACAGATTATCTTACGAAGTGGGTAGAAGCTAGACCTCTTGTAACTATTGGAGAAGTTGAGGTGGGTAGATTTCTGTACGAACGGATCATTACTAGGTTTGGATGTCCTCTGGAGTTAGTTTCTGATAGGGGTCGAGAATTTGTGAGTGGTATGACTACTGCTATGTGCACCCACTTCTCCATTTCTCAGAGGGTTACTACTTCATATAAACCTAGTTCAAACGGTTTGGTAGAGAGGACAAACTTTACCTTGTGTCAAATGTTAGCAAAGGATGCTGACATGGAAGGGGCCAAACACAACTGGGACAAGCGTCTTCATGCGGTTCTATGGGAGTATCGTACAACAGTGAAGACGTCTACGGGATATTCACCTTTCAAGATGGTGTATGGGTTGGAATCAAGATTACCAATCCAATTCGACCTAACCACCTTTCAAACCTTGCAAGCTGGACTGAAGAGAAAGGGTGGTCCAATAGCTGAGAAAGAGAGGGGAGAAACCTTGTTGGAGCTGGAGGAGAATAGAGACGATGCAGCTCAACGAATTGAGATGGCTCAGCTACAACAGAAGAAGAGCTATGACAAACGCTTGGTGAAGAACAAAACGAAGTTACAGCCATTTCAAGAGGGTGAGTGGGTGATGTTATGGGATGCTATTAGGCACAAGCGAGTTCAAAAGAAATTCTTACGTCGATATTTTGGACCTTTCATCATCTCCAAAGTGTGGAGTAATAACACCTATGATCTTCAAGAGAGAAGTGGTACGTTCTTCGACCGAGTGAACCACGACAAGTTGAAGAAGTTTCATCAACGTGATACTTCACTCCGAGGACGGAGTGAAAATTAAGTCTGGGGGTAAATGTCACGTCACAAGTATCCCATTATTTGTGTGCATGTTTATATAAGTTTCATTAGGTATGACTATCTTATAGGTTACTCTAGTTCGAAGATCTAAATCTAGAGTGATCAAAACTAGCCATAACTAGCGAAGATAGTTATAACTAAGTTGGGGAAACTATTAGAGGTTCCACTATGACACTATGTGACAAGTGCGGAGCTCTAAATATGCTTCTCAAAAGTATGTAACTTTGTTGACCATCGCTGATTGGATGCATGATGAAAAGTCATGCACAAAGATCTAAAGATGCTCCTCAAAAGACGTATTAGTTTGTTGTCGCCTTCCGATTGGATAGGGTGGAAAGTTAACACTTTACAAAAGCTAAAGTAGGAGAATCTCTTACTTTTGTAAAGTAGAACAAGTAATGTGTGTGCTATTCTTAAAGGCTTAGTAGCCTTTAGAAGTTTTACTATTTTGGATTGCGCACTTACCATGAGGTAACGTAACTTAGTGAAAGTTACCACGGTAAGAAGTTGTAGAGTATATAAGGAGGAGTTGAGAAGGTGGAAGACACTCTCATTTTCCTGTCTATAAGTAAAGTGAGCATTGGAGACCTTGGGAGTCCTTGAGTACTATGTGATGCAATGTGGAGGGCGGGGTTAGAACTTGTGTGCAGGAAACGCTATTAGAGGGACCGATGTGACCATACGGGTCAGAGTGTTGAATGAAGTGAGCATGGGTATGATAGAATCTTTGTAATTAAGGTGCACTAGTAATCCTAGTCATCTGAGGTACCCCTGGGTGAGAGACAGGCCGGCTTACAGAACCCAGATGAAGGCTACGACCCTTCATCGCTGATCCCGAAGTCTCGGAAGAACACCAAGCGTGCATTGATGATAACTCTCAAATCAGTGCCAATGGAACCTGTTTCTTACACAGAAGCAGTATCTTCTCCTGATGCCGATCAGAGGAGAAGAGCAATAGAGGAGGAGCTAGATTCCCACGAATCTAATGGCACCTGGAAGCTCACCGACTTGCCACAAGGACGCCGACCGATAACATGTAAGTGGACCTTTAAGTTAAAACTTAATACCGATGGGTCCATTGCTCGTTATAAGGCGAGACTAGTGGCTCGTGATTTCACCCAGATCTACGGGTTGGACTACACAGAAACCTTTTCCCCTGTAGTCCGCATTCAGTCAATACGGCTCATCCTTGCCATCTCAGCGCAGTATAATCTACATGAAATGGATGTTAAAACTACAATTCTGAATGGAACACTTAACAAGAAAATATACATGAGCGTTCCGGAAGGCGTAACTACAGCAAGGCGCAGTCAAGTATGCAGATTGCTCAAGACTCTCTACGGTCTTAAGCAATCATCAAGAGAATGGTACTTGATAATCGACAACTTCTTGCTTTCTCTTGGATTTGCTAAGTCCGGTGCAGACGGAAACGTTTACTACTTGCACCAGAAACAACACTTCGTCATCCTTGCCCTCTACGTGGATGACACTGTGATTGCCAGCAGCAGTGAGGCTCTACTGTCTCACGTAAAAGAGAAATTGAGCTCACGGTTCAACATGACTGACATCGGTCCAGTCCATCATTGCTTTAGCATTGAGATTAACCGTGCTCCATCTTCTGGCACTATCAGACTTAGTCAAACTTTGTATTTGACACAGAAACTATTTCAGTTTGGCTTACAAGACTGCAAACCTGTAAGCACCCCTCTAGTTACAGGTGAGAAACTTTCCTCGGATGACTCCCCTGTCACTGAGGATGAAAAGAAGCTATGTAATAGTTATCCTTACCAAAGTGCAGCTGGCTCTATTAATTGGGCCGCAGTATGCACTCGTCTTGATTTGTCTTATCTCATTAGTGTACTCTCTCAGTTCATGAGTAGTCCTGGATCTAAGCACATTGCCGCTATGAAGCGAGTTTTCCGTTACATCAAGGGAACTTTAAATTCGTACCTTGAGTATGCTCACTCACCCCAGCCCTACTCTCTGTTCGGTTACACCGATCCTGACTGGGGAGGACATGCGGAGACAAGACGATCCACATCAGGACATTGCTTCATCTACTCTGGAGGAGCCATCAGCTGGTCCTCCAAGAGACAGAAATCAGTAGCCTTGTCAAATACAGAGGCAGAATATGTAGCTCTTAGCACGAGCTGCTCAGAGATAATCTGGTTACGTCAGCTCCTGACCGACATCGGATTGCATGACAAGGAGCCGATCATTACATATTGTGACAACCAAAGTGCTATGGCCCTTGTCGACACCAGCAAGTTCCACGACCGTACGAAGCACATCGACATCCGATATCACTTCATCAAAGATCACGTCGCTGGAAAAGTTATAGAAGTTAGATATTGTCCTACTGAGGACATGGTTGCAGATATTCTGACAAAGAGCTTACCAGCTCCCAAGTTGGACTATCTACTACCGAAGCTAAGAATGTTCTCTAGCTAAGTAATATTTTTTATCCGAACTATTACTGAGTGGGAGTGTTAGAATACAAGTGTGAATACTCTCGTATTACAGTAACTAGTTCAGGCTTTTAGATGGTGACCTTTCGTAAGGTCACCAAGGCCAAGACCCAAGGTATATTATTCTGACCCAAGGCCATTGTACATTATTGAGTATTCATTTACTTGGTTTTGCCTACACTCTCTTGAGGAGCTCTCCCACACTCTCATATTGTCCTTATGCCGTGACTTAGAGTTTTGCCTTAGCCTATTCTACTAGCGGTCCATTTCCAACACATAGTAGGTTAAACTACTACATGATGACAGAGAACTGTGGAGGTAAAACAAGATCTAGAGTACCAACGATGATTTTCTGAGAAAAGCAATCATTTGTGATGATCGACTAAGAAATAAATAAATCAGAATCTGGAGAGAGACAAATAAATACATTATGAATGTAACGAGGAAGATAAGATCAAAATGACATCACACTAAAAGAAGAGGTTGCGAAAGAAACTCTGACGTAAATACTAGACGGTTGCAACTAGCAAATAAGTTTGAGAAAAGAAAACGGCGAAGAAGAAGAACTTTGGAAATTCTCAGGTGAGTGCCCAGCTCCTCTGGAAAAATGACATCGTCTTCTACTATTCGTTCTCATCTCCGTTAATCAGTAAATTTAGCAGAATGAATTATAACACTGGAAAATGCCAATGGAAATGATATTAATAGAATACTCAGGAAAAGTTTCTGGTAGTGAAACAAAACCAGCAACAACAGCGTCAGCTTTGAGCTGAGATAACAAAGCGGGAGCATATCATATTAAATATCTCAAAACAATACATACATAGTGTATATGGATTAAAAACATCCAAAGAGATAGGACTCGTTGGAAAAAAGATTCTAAACCTCGTCAAAAGTAGATCTTTTACAAGTTGATATCACAATACATGCACTAAAAATGACAGAAGAAACGAATCTAACATAACACATTAATAAGTTCCAATCCCTTGTACAACAAAATGGTTGGGTTTGATAAGCCACTAGATGACGAATCTAGCATACTAACTCTACTGAATTCTTTACCTGATTCTTATTTCGGGATAAAAATGGTCCTGTATGTCCAGCAAACACTCACGCTAGAAATAGTCATTAGCAGCTTGCTGCAACACAAAACCATCTTACAACACCACAAACAAACACATGCAAGAAGTAATGCAAGCTCTTCTACAAACGCATTACTTGTGCAATTCCAGCCTAATGAATTTAAAAGAATTAGATTTAAATACTCGATTAAATTTAAGCATAACCCAAGAGTCCGAAATAATAATATGGGTCCTAGAAAATTCTTTATAGGAAAATGTTATTATTGTAAAAAAGTTGGTCATCAAATAAAATTTACAACATAAAATTAAATGATGATAAAAAGAAAAGAGAGTAGAATCAAGCCAACACGTGACCGCGTCAAATGAACCAAAATTGTTTTATTCAAAAAATGATCAACGTTCGGTAATAGACTCTGGAGCCATGGCTCACATGACTAATAAGAAAGACAAGCTGACAAACTATAAAATGTTGTCAAGAAAAACTTATGTATATTTGAGTAATGATACTAAATATCAAGTAGTTGGTAAGGAATCATATATTTGAAAAAATAAGCTATTCTGTAGAGCAAAGAACAAATATGGATATTTTTTATATCTCGAGTCTAATTAAAAGTCTATTATCTGTTGTTAAATTAATTGACTTTGAGTCTAAAAAATAGAATTTGACAGTAGAAGATGCTTGATGAAAAATCAAACAGCTTGTGTAATATACATAGGTAAAAGAGTTGGAGACCAATATATATTAACAACTGAAGATGTCTGATTCGCTAACTTTCTCGAAAAAGAAGTTAGTTCAAAACATCTTTTTTAAGAATGTTGTGGCATCAAAGATCAGGCCATGTAAATTTTCAGAAATTAACCTAACTTTGCCAATCTAAATTGGTACAACGGCTTGACATAAAACAAGTCAAAGATAATTTTTTTTGTAAGGGATGTATACAAGGAAAGCAACATAGGAATAAGTATCCTAAGGTGTCAATAAGTAAAACCTCTATGGTTTTAGAGCTTGTGCATTCCTACCTTGGTGATCCAGTGCAGACTAAATCCCTTGGTGGGAGTGAGTATTTTGTCACGTTTATAGATGATTTTTCTCGTATGACGTTTACTTATTTTCTGAAGAAGAAATCTAAAGCCTTTGAGAAGTTTCAGATATTTAAACGTGGAAAACATCTAAAAACATTAAGAAGTGATAATGAGAGAGAATATTTTTTTGAAGGTTTCAACAATATTGCTTGGAACATAGCATTAAACAACAATTTCTAATAGCATATACTCCTGAACAAAACGGAGTAGATGAAAGAAAAAACAGGATGTTAGTTGATTCCGCAGTTAAAGAAGAATATGATTCTCTCATGAAGATGAAAACTTGGACACCTACAAAAATACCTGAAAACAGAAAAGTTGTGGGATGTAAGTCTATCTTCAAGATAAAGTTGAAAGTCAATGGGACTGTTGATTGTTTCAAAGCTAGACCTGTGACAAATGAATATTCACAAGAAGCTTGGATGGACTATCATGTCACATCTTCACTAGTTATGAAAATTATGTCAATTCGTGCTTTGATGGCACTAGCAGCTAAGAAAGCTTATGAAGTTCACCAAATGGATGTTAAGACAACTTTTTTGAATGGATATTTACAAGAAGATATGGTCTTAAGATCAAGGTAATCCTAACCTAGTGTGTAAATTACAAAGGTCGTTTTATGGATTGAAACAAGCCCCTAGAGCTTAGTTTCAACGTATTGACGTATATCTGCAGAAAATAGAATTTACACAAAGTAATGCTAATTCTAATATATATCTCAAGGAGTGGGAGAAGCTCTTATGATGATAGCGTTATATGCAGATGATGCTATTTTTGTTACTAATGATAAAGCTAGATTGTTGAAGGAGACGGAAGCTTTACTTTCGAAAGAATATGAGATGACATATTGTTTGGGCATCCCAATCAGAAGAAATTGAAGACTAAAGGGAGTTCATTATCAATAGAAATATATTTAGACTATTTTGTCAAGGTTCAACACGACGGATAGTAAACCCATGAGTACTCCAATGAAAGTTGGAGCAAAATTATCGATGAATCAATGTCCAACAACTCCTGAAGAAAAAGAAATGAGAAGTATTTCATACCAAATTGTAGTAGTTAGTCTTATGTATGCTATGGTGTGCACAAGACCAGATCTCGCATATTCAATTGAGATAATGTCTCAATATCTTAGAAATCTGTGGATTGCTCATTGGCAAACCAAAAGATAATATTTTGATCTCTAAAGAGAAATTTCTAAATATCACATAGAGTACGATGGAAGTACAAGTGGTGACACAATATGTTTACAAGGCTATTCAGATGCAGACTGAGCAGGAGACAAAGATAGTAGAAACTCTATTTGGTTATTGTTTTTCTCTTGTTTCAGGATCAGTCCGTTGGGACAAGCAAGAGGCAGACTGCAATTGCATTATCAAAGACAAAAGCTGAATATATGATAATTTCACAAGTGCCAAGAAACGTGATTTGGTTACAAAGATTGTTGGATGATCTTTGAGAAGCTCAACTTGGTCCAACAACGTTACATTGTGACAACCAAAGTGCAATTGATATGACTGAAAATCCAAAGTTTCATTCATAAACAAAGCATATCGAAATTCAACATTCTTTTGTGCGGGAAAAGACTCAAAGTAAAGCGAATCACTCATGAGTAATGCTCGACACAAGAGATGACAACTAACATACTTACGAAAAGTTTAGGAAAGGAAAACATAAGTACTTTTGCAATAAGCTCAGAGTACAATCATTTGAAGACTACGAGACTAAAAACTCTGGTCAAAGGTTGATGATAATCCTAATCTTTCTAAGAGACTAAGAATCAATTAAATAGTTTATAGTTATTTGTGAAGTGAGAATATTGAAGATAGTGTGAACACATAACTATCTCTATGGTGAACAGACGTGTCTATTCAGTAGACAGATGTGCATGGACCTTCTTAGGTCCATGCACACAGAAAAATTCTATAACTATTCATAATGAATTACACTAAGAGAGACTTCTCTCTCATACTGAAAATCAATTAAATTGTACGTTACACAAAAAAAGTTTGACAACATCTTGACCCTTTTGAGATTATGTTGGGTCTATGCTAATTATGTTGGGTGTGTGGACCTAGGGACGGAGGACGAGTACATATATAATTCCAAGAGCAGCAAGTTCATATAAATATGTGTTACTTACAGACACAAAAAGAATGTTGACAATAGGTTGGACCTTTCGAGGATTGTGTTGGGTCTGCGCTACTTAGGTTGGGTTTGCGGACTTGGGGGTAGAAGACGAGTACATATAGTTCCAAGAGCAACAAGCTTGTAAGATTATGCGCTACTTACACAAAAAGAGTTTCGAAAACATGTTGATCCTTTTGAGGATGATGTGACATATGTGCTACTTACACATACAAACATAGTTTGTACAACCCTTTTATGAATTATGTTGGATCTGCGGACCTTAGGATGGAAGAACCTCATGGATTATGTTGGGTTTGTGAACTTAGAGACACGAGACCTTTCAGGGATTATGTGGATCTGTGGATCTAAGGGGTCGTCTCATGTTAACCCTTTTGAGGATTATGTTAGAACTATGCTACTTACACACACCAATCTTTTAAAAAGCATTTCTATATCATGTTGGCCCCTCGGAGTTCACTAACTATTTTTTTATAAACATGTGTAAGAAAAAACAAGGTACTTTTAATTATTTTAAGCAAAATTCTAAAAATATATATAAAACTAAATTAGCTTTTAATCTTTAAATGAGTTTTTAAAGTAAAAATAGAAAGATTATTTTAAAAATATTTATTTTTATAAAATCTAATAATTTAGAAATAAAATAAAAATATTAAAATATCTCTTGACTCGCAAATGTTATCAACAAAATACAAGGAGTTGTCTCCTCGAGGTTGATCCTTTCGGGACGGGTATGTACAGTTCCAAGATAAGAAGCTTGTAAAATTATGAGCTACTTACTTCCACAAAAAAGAGTTTCTACATCAAGTACTCTTTCGGAGATTATGTTGGATCCATGGTTCTAGAGGAGAACAAGCTCATAAATTATGCACTACTTACACACACAAAAAGAGTTTCTATAGCTGGTTGCCTCATTCGGGGATTATGTTGCATCTGCAGACCTAAGGACGAGGGACGAGTATGTTAAGATGTTCGCTACTAAAATATGCCATAAGATTACTGAGTGTACATGCAATTCCAAGACTATGCAGTAGTGAGATGAGATCAACAATTGATCCTTTCCAAAGATTATGTTGGGTCTGCGGATCTAGGGATGAGACAAGATCCTCCTTAAACCTATTATGTATGTTGAGATGCCTCCGCTTGCTACTCTTGACTGTTGCACTGCTAGTAAATTCCAAGATCGTGAAATAGTGAGATGACATCAATAGTTGACCATTCTAGAGAATCATGTTGATACTACATCAACAGTTGACCCTTTCAGAGAATTATGTAGGGTCTGCAGACGTAAGGACGATGGACGTGATCCTTCTTATGCATACTATGTATGCGATAGAGGATTATGTTGTGTTTGCAGATCTAGGGACGAAGGACGAGATCCTCCGTAAAACGTACTATGGATGTAAGACGCCTATGCTTACTACTGTTGGTCCTTTAGATTTCTGCACTCCTCATAAAACAGTGTGCTACTAAAGTATGTTGTAAGGTTACAGAGCTGGCAATAGTGAGATGGAATCCACAATTGACCCTTTAAGAGGATTATGTTTTGTCTGCGAACCTAGAGACAAGGGACGAGATCCTCCTTGAATGTACTATGTATGTGAAAAGAGATTATGTTGGGCATAAAAGAATCTAGGGACGAGAGACGAGATCCTCTTTAAACATACTATGTATGTGAAACACCTCCGCTTACTACTGATGGTCCTTTTGATTTTGCATTGCTCATAAAATTATGCGCTCCTAAATCCTTCTGCGAAAAGAGTTTAGATAAATTAAACTTGTGGCCAAAACAAAAGTGCGACATATGTTTAACATAAAAATATTGTTCATGAACAATAACAAATTACTCTTATAATCAATTTAATTTTAGCCATAATTTAAACTCGTGTCCGAAGTAAAATTGCGCCGCTGCCGGGGATCGAACCCGGGTCACCCGCGTGACAGGCGGGAATACTCACCACTATACTACAACGACTCGATGTTTTAGCAGCCTGGCATACGCCCAAAAACTATTTCTTCCGATAACGTTCAGAACCACGTGGTAACATGAACCTGGTACTTCTCTTGAGTAACGTTGTTAAAACATGTTGTCTTCACTGACAGTGGCTGCAGCAAGTGAAGATCCAAAAATCGTATTGATCTAGAGAGGCACTAATGGAAAAAGGCAAAAAGCGAATGCCAAACTGTGACAATGAACCGCTCATTGCCAGAATTGAACTCGGTAGATGATTGAATGAACCGCTCGTAGTTTCATTAGGATTCGGTTCGGGTTTTGACTGCGCGGAAAGAGCTCTGGAGCTTCATCGACCTGCGATTGAGACTCAAAAATGGTCAGAAGAACCGAGACTTACAACCGAGGAGGTCTCCGTGGAAGCACTGAATCTTGCAATGCACGCACAAGGTACAAACAACTTCGAAACGCAGTAGAACATACAAACAACTTTACGTACATTATCTTCAGGTATAATATGAAATCGTGGATTGCAACACAGCACTCGTACATTCAACACCTCGAGAATTCCGCTCTTTGTAATATTCACTAACCACAGTGCGTGTTCTAAGATTCACATAATATCTTATTTTAGTAGCCAAAAAGTTGAAAGTATATCCTTTTGTTAATTTTTGAACATGATATTTTTTTTAAATAATATTTTTGCTAAAGTGAGTTTATTTATCTGTTAAAAAAATATATTCACATTTAAATTTATTTATTTTAAAAATATTTATTTCAAAAGTATTTATTCATGATAACAATATTGCGTTTGTCATAATAGTTAAATATTTCACATATACATTGAATAATGACATTTTATTGATACAATGTTCTTACATCACAAGTACCGATAAAACGAAGGAAAAAATTCGGAAAAACGGTTGTTCTTCTGTAAATAAAAATGTAAACATATTTCTTTTGGACTAAAAAATATCTTCCTTGAAATATATATGTCTTATTTTTAATTCCTGATGATTTTAATGTTATAACAATATACTTTTTAAAATCTTAAAATCTTCTAAAATTTGATCAAACCAATCAATCTAAATCTCTTTGACTCTCTCTTAATTATAACAAAATCGTTTAGTGAAACCCTTTAGTTCCAAACCGTACTGCAACACACACCGAATGAGTGGCAACCAGAACTAAAATGATACCATAGTTGGGATGCTCAGTCCGAGATTCGTATCAAGAAGTTACGGACTCGTCATTGGAATAGATGATCTGACCCTCAAGCACAAGTACACACACCTCCGAAGTGTGCATTCGATCATCCTCAAGAAAGAACTTACAATGGTCCAACATCATGAAAGAAAGTGAACGGAGATGCGAAGAATAACAAACGGATGGGAAGATTGAATGGAGAAATAAAAGAAATAGTTGACAACTTTCGCATGTAGTTAATAGTGAAATAAAAACGATTGCGTTTCACATTACGCATGCACTGTGACCATCTTACCGTACTGGGAACTCAATTCGTGCAATTAACGATTGTTCATATTTATCTCTGCATTATTTTTTACATGTGTTCTTGAATGCGGAAATGATCTTTCAAATGGTCTAGAAATGTCAATTTCTCAATAATTTATGCTAAAGATTCATATCTATATTTCTATACTCAATTTAGTATTGAATTCCATCAAAAATGCATAACCATGCTCATCAACTTCCGGACTTTTTATTCTCTTTATGGTACCGGAAATATTATAAGTGTTATATGGATATTCTAGACTAAATTATAACAAAAATTTAAATTTAAATATTAAATGTTAGTCGTTCCAGGAACAACAGCAATGTAAACAGAAAACCCATAAGTGAAGTGCACGGCGATGCGCTTCAAGAGGTACAAGAGTGGGAGCGTACTGAACCAAAAGAATACACTAATGTATCATCTAATAAATGAAGCACTCTCTATCTTCAGATGGAAGAAGGTGAATAACCATGAAATGAACATGATATACTATAAGCATACATGAATTCATGCTATAAATTTTGGTGACAAAATCTTACTCCCGGTACTGAATACATTTAGCACCTCGTGCAAACACTTCAAAGTGCATACATCTATACGGAGTTACGGTATGTCCGGTGAGCAAGACAGCAATTTTAACTCACAAGAGGAGAGAATCCAAGACCCATTAAAGTTCACAAAGTTGGTACAAACTCTTGCTTAAACCACTAGTAGTGGTATAAAAGGCTTGACTTCGCACGCGACTAGTCATTTTTCACTATAGCTCTCAGTTAGAGTGCGGGAGGCCAAGGCCTCTGTTGAGCTCCCGCTCTCAAAAGAGCTCACTGGGTCATGGTAACGTGAGGATAAGTGATTATATCAAAATATGCTGGGTAGTAGAACATTTCAAAATTCAAAATATTCTATTTCTGTGATTCTCATTGACTCAAGATTCACTTGATAATTTGAAGCCGTCTGTATTCTTCCTGAACTCATCATGGGCTCATTTTGAACTTTTCTCTTCTGCTCATTTCGCTACCAAGACCACAAAGTTTCATCAAGTATTGCGATGGTGACTGCGTTGCGCAAATCTCTCAAGTGCCCGTCAGTGCCGAACTTACTTAGCAAAGGTTAAAAGTGATTGACGGTGGAGATCCCCGCTGCTAATATAGCAGTACTTGTGGTTTAAGGAGGCAATTTTTGTGCATTTATCTAACAGCAACACCCTTTCGCTACTTGGTACAGCAGAAAATATGAAATTACTTACATTAGCTTCAGAAGCATGCATATTCATCCTCTTCCAAGTCTGGAAGAGGTGAAATATGTAAACGTTTTAATTTATGTCCTAACCCTTTCTGTTGGAAGGGTTAGACCATAAATTAAAGATGTTGTGGTCTAATTTTTTACTTCGCAGGATCAGCTTTATTGTATCATGAGAATCGCCGTGCACTCATTGCTTATGGGTTTTTTAGGATGCTAGACTCCATGTGTCGTGCAGCAAAATATCTAGATTTGGTTTATTATTTATAGTAATAGTTAATTTAATCAGTCAACTGTCATCTTCCCAGAACAGTTATTCTCTGTCCACATCGAATTAAAAATATGATTAAAGATATTTTCACTTTTAGACAACTCCCGATAAGTTGGACAACTTCAAACTGCAAATTCCATACAACCAAGTAATGAAACCGAAACCGTTTGATTCAGTTTTGAAAGAAAATTAAAAAGAACGACTTTGGGATAACAGAAACGTCTGAAACTTCAGTAAAAAATAAAACATGTCCGATCCGCACACTGAATTTTCATTCCCTATGATCACTCTTGTCTTCTTCTTGGCTAGAAGTACACTTTGCAAGCATATTTAGCTTTCTTTGGTAAGAAGAATGCAGCGTCTTACGACCATGTTACAACTGTGGTCACGATGCTCGGTTCTGAACCTACGTGGGACGGAAAACCGGAGACGACTCTCACACAATAACACGTAATGCAGCAGACCTCTCAGTATAGAGCTCGATGAAGTATCAAGAAGTTATTGGTATCAAGAAGTTACGAGATGATCACATATGAGGCAAACACTTTCACTGTAAGTACTCTTGATAACATAAAGATCTCATTTTTTGGGTTCATATCAGAGAATCACAAATTCAATCGTTAAGAACAGAATGCTTTTCATGATAAATCTTTCACGCAAGAATAAACTCTTTGAAGTAGTGACTCAAAACAAAGCTCGTCACGAGCTTTACTTTTTCTAAAAGCGAACTGATTATAACTAGTTTTAGGGAGGATATTCACCTCATGTACACTGAAGTGTACATGAGGTGTAATCTATATTCTAACCCTTCTCGCGTAATATAAATTAGTTTTTATCCAGAATGATGCGTATTAACAATGAAAATCTCTGACTTATACTCTCAAAAGATATAAATTAAACTCATGTCATAAACAAAACTGCGACCCATGTTTAACATGAAGTATTGTCCAAGACATATAGCAAAATACTCTTTTATGACAAACCCTTCTGCAACAAAAAAGGTTTAGACCTAATTTATTCCTTTCCAAGACAAAACCGCGCCAAGTACTCTTTTAGTTAAAATTGAATTTATGAAATATCCTTCCGCAAAAGAAGTAAAGATGTAGATTAGACTCTTGCCCAAACAATAGATGCGCCGCTGCCGGGGATCGAACCCGGGTCACCCGCGTGACAGGCGGGAATACTTACCACTATACTACAACGACTAGATGTTCCTCTCGTTCGGCATAACCATATTATAGCATATTAGGGACCTGGTAGTCCTCTTGAGTTTTGGCACCGTCACAATCCTTACGACTCGGAAAAAGTTCATCTTCATGTAAGTGAAATGTTTAGGAAATCGTTTCATGTTATCTTCTGGTATCAATCTTAGCACATAATAAAGTGCAGAGCTCGGTGAACGTGAACTACTGCTGGATACCGAGAAAACATGGTAACAATCTTAACGGATTCTCGTCTTTTGCCTCATATGTCATCATCTTGTTGCTTATCCGTCATCTTCATTACAACTGCACCACTGCAATACCAGCACGTTTCGGGGTTTCATCACAAGAAGGGCGATTCACATCGCTTAGTGTGGTACGTCAAGTGTACGTCCTGCAATCACTAGAGAGAAATGGAATTGTGCGAGTTGCAAGGGGAATGCCGCATGGACCTGGCCCAGGACCGAACAGATACTTCTCGACGAAGGCAAGACTGTCAATATCTGCAGCATTCATGGCGCATACGTCCGCATTCTCGCGCGTGATTTCTCCCGAGCATTTGCTTGTAGGCCAAATCTGCGACTTTTGGTCGAACGTGTGACCAGCTAGATCGTAGTCGGGGAAGTTGATGATTACGGCTGGAAAATCACGCCTCGACGACTGAACTCGTGACTGGCAGTTCGCATGAAATCCGTCCCTCTGACCCACGTTCAAAAAGAATTCCATGTAAGGCCTCCAAAACGAAGTGGCCACATCTCCGAACCCTAAATGGTCACCGCAACCAGGATAGAAGCCTACGAGGACGGCGAAGCGGTAATCATCTCTCACTTCGTTCCTGTCACGGGGAGTGAGACCAGCTTCTGTCATTGTCGTCTCGGCTCCTTGACTCCATCCCAACAAGCCGATCCTGCTCGATCGGACCGTGCCCAAGGACACGAGGTACTGCCATCCTGCCCTTGCGTCGTGAACCCTAATCGTGTAAGCCGAGACATTGTTCGAGAACGTGCCGTCGCTGCACTGATATTGCCACTCTTCACTTTCGACATCGGGAGGAGCTCGAGGTGTGAAGCTGTCCACCGCCAGTGCTACGACGTTCTCCGAGGCGAGCTGCACAGCCCACTTCTCGATATGGTTTTGAAGATCCCAAGTTCCTCCGGAAGTTTTGTTCACTTGTCTGTGCGACCATATTCCGCTGCAGCCGTGCATCAGAACCATGCCCGCGTAGCAGCTGGACTGGTCGTAGGCCATTGGCGTGTAGAGAATGCCAGATAGAGTAACACCATCTGGACCCGGAAAAGTAACATATGCTGGCGGCGCTGCTTGGCTGAGAGTACAGAGCAACGCCAGCGTGCAAAGCCACGAAGAAATCGCCATAGTTTATTTTCTCACACGACGCATGTTCAGGCGAGTGTGCATCAGTGGTCGACCAGCTGTAAAATG
Organism: Asterella californica; assembly: GCA_036924285.1. NCBI lineage: Eukaryota > Viridiplantae > Streptophyta > Marchantiopsida > Marchantiales > Aytoniaceae > Asterella > Asterella californica. The sequence goes on from JAYKYS010000013.1 coordinate 6,886,609, forward strand.
CGCCAAGTGCTGTGTGACATATTTAGGTTAATGTCTCGTTCTCTGTCATTCTTGTTGTATTTCAATCGCCGATGTGCTTCCCGATCGCGTAGTGCGTGTGTCTGTTACCTTGTTCTCTGGCTGAGTTCGGCAAAAGGAATCCCTCAAGCCTAATGCCTAACGCGAACTGTTCTCAGCACTGTTGTGGGAACAAGCGATAGGGGTCTTTTAAGATCTCCGCAATAATCTGCGGTACTGTACCTGCAAGATGCAGCAGCTTGAAAAGGAGAAACCAAGAAGAGAACTGAAACTGGCCACAGCAGGCTTGCTAGGAAAATGATCATCCTCTTCAACTTGGAAGAACCTTATTTGTCAGAACGACGACAAGAAATTCTTCTCTGTTGAATGGTGCGAATGTCAGGTGAGCATTCATGTGCTATCTAGCATTCTTCCTGTACAGCAGTCAGAAAATCATACTGGAAAATAAAATATTTCCTAAGAAGCTAACGCTAGAATCGAATGGGGTCTGAAGAAGAAGAATCTGATGGATAAGAGGATATGAGAATCTGGTGGCTATGCGTTTGGCTACAGCAGAGAAAGTGAACCTCTAGAGTGATTGGCACGTCAATAAATTATTTGAAAATGCAAATGACGTTAAAAGCAGAAAATGCCAAACTATTTTCTTGTTTTGTTATCTTTGTCTTTTCGAATCAACTATTATCTATGCAGTAGCATAGCAAAAACGACAGTAAATCTAAAGTGTTTTTCAACCGTTCTTTCTAAAAGGTCTAGTTCTAAATACTTGCGAAATGCAAAACATGCAAAAAGTATCTACTTTAAGCTCTGATGCGGAAACGATTGAGACATCCTTACCTGAACTTGAATAAATTGTCGATTTCATCTTTCAAGAGGAGGGGTGGTAAAAATTTCAGTCAAGAAATCAAGAACCTGTTCAAGTTCATGTAAGATCAGGTGCAAGTTTGACACGTTTTACCATGTCCACAATTGAGCAAACTAGGCTTGAACGTCAGTGAGAGATGGAAAACGAGGAACTCTCCATGTGCGAAAGCAGCCTTTGGTCTCTTGACTATACATGAGATACCAAGAACGTTCTAATCAGGATTACCAAGTCTACAGGATTACCAGAGTCACGCTCGGCCGACAAGCTTTAGAAAGGCGAGTTGTCTCACAGGATCTGGAGCTCTGGCTGTCTAACGTATTAACCCTAACGTCTTGATCTGATTTGAGGTGTCTTTATCGCTTTAGAAGTACCGTGTCACTTAACTTCTCCTTGACTACTTGCAGGTGCTGGTGGAAGACGAGAAATTTACTCTTCTAGCTCGAGCTGGTAGGCAGGTAAGCCCCTCGAAATCACTTAGATTTTCCTTATCCTTATCGAAAAAATATGTCTATATAGAGTCCTCTGTCGAGGTTTATCGTATAGAGTCTCATTATTTTCTAGTTTTTTTTTTTTTTACGTTAGAAATGTTACCATATGTGGGGGTTACCAACATGCTATTTAGTTTTTCCTTTCTCTCAATGTATGGTTCTGATTTCAGCGCATTTTCTGGTTTACTCCTTACTCAAAGCCCGAATTGGATCAACCCTCAAATATCTCGGATTCCATCCAGTGCATAATACGAGTATTTGTGGAATTCATTCTGTCATTCTTCTCCTTTCAGCGTACTTCCACGACATACTCTTTTTTCATCTGTCTGCCACCGGACATAAATGTGCACTGTCTGCTCTCAGATTTTCTTCTGGTTACGTAATCATCGATATCTAGGCACTGCTCACACTGGAATCACGAGTGACTGGGAATCGTTGTCACAGGATATTTCACTCGCACTATGCTTAGATTAGTTTTCATCTCATCGTATACAAGATATCCTAATTGTTTCTCATATCCGGTGGTCGTGCTACCGTGACTATGTTAATTGCTCTAGATTCTTGAACATCTTGATCTGTGGTTAAAGGATTATTGCTAAAAGAGTGGACAATTTCAGCGCAATTTGCACCCATCTTTCTTCTTGCTAAATACTTCTCTGGGTTAGCACCGTCTAGCGAGGGCGTGGTCTATGATCGAAAGGCTAGATCATGTAGTTCTTGATGACTACTTCGTCTCTGGGTCTCATTCAATGTTGTTTGGCTCAATGGTCACTACCCATAGAACGAAGATGTTGAGCATATCTGTTACATTTTCAGTATAATACTCCCAGAACACACATACTCAGTTATGTAAGAAAGCTGGTACCATCGGAGTTGTTTACAAGATTCATTCGTTTGGAGTGGAAACCTAAGGAAACTGCCACCCTAGGTATTAGGTTGATGTTTTTAAGTTTCGAGCTACTAGCATCCCTTTAAATACCAAGAAGAATAAGATGTGCTTACTAGCTAAGGTGGGTAGTCTCTGTGAAGATTGAGACGAAGATATTATGCACTTTACAGAGAACCAAGATATTGTGCATAATCTGTTAGAGTGTGTTAAACATAATACTCTCGGAACAACATTTTTTCAGTGACTTACGAGAGCTACCATCGGTGCTATTTTTCCCTCTTTCCGTCTTTCTTTCCATCCATCTATTACCTCTTTCTGTCTCGCAGTGAGCTCAGCGTGATGGACTTCGATAGTAGAGAGAGGAGAAGGATGGTGTCAACTTTCAAGACTGGGAAAAGGAAGAGCAAGGAAGCTCAAATAAACTAATTGCGTTAATTGATCAATATGCTCAACGTAGTATATCTATGATAAGTAACATGTCTCTACAGTAATAGAGACTTCATCGGTCACGCTTTACCATGTTGCATGCATAGTCACCTCCTCCATTTTTCGATGGGGGAGGCAAATATGCGTGCGTTTAATTTAATACCTAACCCTTCCGGTAGGGTTAGGTATTAAATTAAACTCACGATTTAGTTAATGTATTAATGAATACAAGTTCCTGGCCTTGTATCTTCTGAATCGCAGCAGTCGACTCAGGACTTATGGTTTATCTCTGCTCTTCTCTTGTTTCCATGCTTAGGTTAACAATTGATATTTATAAAAAAATTTGATTGTTTTTGTTTACTTGGTATATAAATTTTTATAAATAAATATTTATTTTCCGGATAACAATAAACGAGAAAACGTTCCCACAAGTTCATCGAACATATATATATATTCACTCTAGAGATGCTATCACTAAAGGAAAGTTTAAATTTTAGAGTTTTGAGATAACGAAGAAACATATATGTACTTTGTTTTGTAATCAGAGTCTCTATTATAGAGATGAAGATATCTTTATCGCTATAGGATGGGAATGATGTAGATAATGATGTGATATAGTGAGTGATGCTATATTATATCCTCAAAGGAGTTGGTAAACCATTTTTGACTCGCTGCACAAGTGAGTTTGTTTATCCTCCTTGCATCGACATAAAGTCTTCAGTAGTAATAAGGAGATTGTCTTCCCTAACGAACACACCCTACAAACAAAAAGTGGTTACACAAGTGATTGGTTGCCTTCCTCGATATCTAAGAGTTAACAGTGCTAATATTATTACGACTCCAACTTAATAATTCAATGTAGTGTATTGAATTATCCCACAATCATCTCATAACCGTGCACGTTAACACACCTTCGAAATTTAGAGGGACAGCAAGCAATTCAGTGAAAATTAAGCTTATAATTAATAGTGAGTCTCAATATACATCCCACTAAGGTTACTTGAGGGAAGTGGGGAAGATGATAAGAATCGATAACAGATGAAAATTAGATGTTTCATTGGCGGTGTGAGAAGGGATTGCCCTTGGTCTTTTATGAGAAGTACAAGAATCCATGTTTATCACTTAGAAGAATGAAATTACTAGGTTTTTGTAGTTGGTTCTCTTTCAATTTAATTTATTCACCAATGTATTTAAAGATAATTTTTTTTCTTAAATCAATCTTGTATGACTCAACTTTGCTTGTCCCACCCAATACATCAATCAATCCATGTACATTCTTCCTCTATACTTAGATGAAGACTCCATGATCTCATTAACACCAAGAACAAAAACTTGATCTGTCGATTACGAAAAACAAAGCACTTTTAGGTCATAAATGAATGAAAACTGATAAAAGTAACTCCTTGGATCGAAAAACAAGTTTAGAAACGATCGGAATAGTGTCGTGTCATGAATAGACTAGTGGGTGAATGGCATACTAGAAAATAAAATTTTCAAAATTATTTGAAATACATATATAAAAGCACCATTGGTTAAAGTCCGAAGAGTAATACAAGATTGGTTTTTTAATCATCACGTACTATGTTGTAAGTCAAGAACGACTCTTGAAAAAAGATGAAACTTTCTGTCTATGATGAGATATGAGGTTGTTGTAGCTAGTGTTCTCTAGGGATGGATGCATCAACTTCTATGATAAACTTTGAAACTCAGTAGATGTAGTTTTGATCGATCACTTTCTCTGGAACTTTATAGGATGATGGACTAGTCTTATATATCCCCTGTTGCAAAGTCTGAGCTTTCTTTGACGAACAGATTACAAGCTACACGTTGTCGTGTCTATGTCGGTATGAAAGATGCATCTAAAAATACGCGAGATATCTGACAATAGAAAAATTAGAGAAGCTGAGAGCAAGAAAATACATAACAAAACACGAATACTAAACTCCGTTGACCCAAAAACAATTGTATTTCCACTTATTTTGGTTCCGCCAACGCAATATGTAATCTTGAAATAGTATGTATGATCTAAACCCAAATCCAACGCATGCACTGCATAATTCTAAAAATTCCTTTCCAACCATACCCAACATGCATCGATAACTGACATCATCACGAAAAGTTATCAACTCTCAAAGTTTCTCTCTAACACATATGCACTTTAAGTATATGTTTGCACCCTTGAACTTTTTCATACAAGCTCCAAATGTGCCAGAAGACCTTTATCACCAGCTTTCCAGTGATATCCATTTTATCCCCAACTAACCCTGACAGAAAAAGTTACAGCTGTTCAAAGTTTGCTGTTGTTTACTCAGTTCCACTGCCTTCACCCGAGTTCTCTTCACAACATCGAAGTCTCAAAAATCCCTCCCTAAAAATTAGCAACTTGACGACACTCTCCAAGAATCCTCCAAATGAAAAAAATTGTCACCTTTTTATACTCTTCCAACCACCTCCCTAGATAACTAGTGTCAACATCAAGAGCAGCCACATGACATCCATGCAACACGCTAGGTGGAAGGCATGCATACTGCCACATGACAGCCATGCAGGAATCCAAGTTAGAACATTTTGCCACCTCACTGGTCATTCAGCAGCAGCATCTAATCAGCATCCATAGCCACGTCAGGAATTTATGACATCATCAATTTCACCCTGTCAGCATTTGAATGCCACGTTAGCATCTATTGTTGATCAAACCTTAAAAATTTTGACCTCCGTAACTCTTTTTATGTAGCTTTCTTGACGTTGATCAATAGGCAATTTTGACCTACTCAACAAGCTTTGTCCAATGGTGTCCTCTGATTTACATTCTGAGCAAGTTGAGGAAAATTTACCTTCCAACCCTCCGTTTCAACCACAAGCCGTTCCAAGACACAACAATGTATGTGAAAATTTATCCTAAAAGGATATGTTTTAACACTCTAGTGACTCCAAGAATCTTCATCTCTGAGATTCACATCAGCTTGAAACTTGATCTCACAGCAAAAAATACTCATTAAACACACTCACAAGAATGACACAAAATTCCACAAGAATAAAAGTTTTTTTTAGTATTCTCAAACACGTCTTCGTTTATTTACAAATGGTCATATCTTGACCCTTTTAAGTCAAAATTGATCAAAAAATTGAGGTCAACGTCACTAGCTCGTTCAAATCTCTCCAACCTTATCTTGATCTCTCTTGGATCTGTTCAACAACCATTTTTTATGTCTGACTGAATATGTTATCTCTGAAATCCATCCCTCCAACTTCAGTCGATCACAACTCTCACACTTAGAACACAAATCATGATCGTTGAGTCAACAATTATCAGCTCGTTGGGAGCTTTCAAACCCATATCAATCTCGGTCAGATCAAATCATAACACAACTATGAACATGTACACTCAGAAATTGAATTTTCAAACTTCAGTCAGATATATCTCTATTTTCTTGAACTCAGATTGACGATCTTGGATTACATTTGCAAGCGTGCAAAAAGATCATTCGAATGATATCATAAACTCCTCCATATCCTTGTTGTAGCGACTGCTATATTATTTTGAACAATAAAGAGTACTTTGGATCTTCTGTAAAACATAACCTACCAATGAGAAATTAAAGATTTAAGTTCTTGTCTTCTACTGATTCACTAAGTCATCTTTGGTCATACTGTATGTTTGGAGCACAACTAAGTCATTTATGACTATAAAACATTTGTCGTCATACATGAAAGCTTTGATAAACAAGTTCGTCTACTAGGCGCAACTTAGCTAAACTACTTAATTATAAGAAAGTTCAACATTGACTAGTTACATAATAGAATAATAGACTATGGAACTTCAAGAATTATATACAAGTGGACATACGGATCTCACACAACATGTGTCTAGTTGCTTTTGCATGAAACATACGTGTATATCAAATTACGTTGTGGAAAGCACGTAACATCGAGAAAACACAAACATTAACGTACGAGTGTAAACTTTTAATCCAATATCTTATTTTTACTACTATGATTATTCACAAGATTTACAAACAGACTCAATTGTCTATGATCTTAACACGAATTCTTAAAACTCTTATTTAGCACTATAGTTGCAAAGCCCTCGGGAAAATGAACCCAACGGTACCCAATATATCTCCAACAAACTCTTTCGAAAGAAATTATGCCACTTCTATGCTAATAGCTTTCAATCTCAAAATTACTCCGACCTATATACCAAAATCCAAATTGTAAAGCCAGGTATAATTCTCGTGAAAATCCAATTCCAACTATACCCTTTGTGCTCCAACCTTACACTACAGTAAAGAGTTATAAGGGTTTAAATTTTTTGTGTCTTAATCCTTCCTCTGCTCGAAACTGCACGAACTCACGAGTAGATTTACAGACTCCACCCTAAGACTCCTTAATAACTTCAAACCTATGTAGTTTGCTCTATGTATCTCCAAAGAGGTCATTCTTGAGGTCCTTGCAAAGATCTCGGTGTCTTCTTTCCAACGGTATCACTTTCACTCTCAGTTGACATCTACAACTCGAGTTATGATCAGTCAAAGCCGTCAGACCCCTTCTCTTTTAAAAAATCTATGTGATCCCTCATGCAGATTAGCCCTTCAGACCCACACAACCCCTCCAACCTAAGATTTGTTTTAGCTGTTGTACAGTTTGGACATTCGGCTCAAAAGTTCTCTTTGATTCCAAACATCAATAACTTCCACCTTGCAACTTGAAAAAAGAAAACTTTTGAAAAAGCCCTTTGGCTCAAACTGACTTCCATAGCCCAAGTTACAGCCACTTGAAGGTCTCTAGTGATGAAATCTGCAAAAGCCTTCGTGCAGATTGTCACCTCCTAGTCCACAACACCCTTCCTACTAGAATCTGTGCAAGCTCTTGCACAGATTTGACATAAACTCCTAAGCACATAGTGAACTTCAAACCCATGTAGTTCTAAAACCAGGTGGTGACGTTGGAAAGATTTCATCGTCCTCTTTTCACGGTGTCAAGCATGATAAGAACTGAGCTCTGAACAAAAAACTATGGTCATTTAAAGTCTTATTAACCTTTCCCTTCAGTAAATCTGCACGAAGCCTTGTGTAGATTTGTTGTATAAACCCACTTCAACCCAAAACCCATCCCAAAACCTTATTAAGTCTTGAAAATTGTGTCAAAAAATTTGTACAGCCTCTTTGCGCCTAACCACATTCTATCTTCTAAACTCTAAAATGTCTTAGCTTTTATATTGTTAAGAAGCTGAGGGGTAAAATCCAAATGTAACTTTGTACGAGCGTCATATGTCACGCATGCAAGATTACAAAATCTCATGTGTGTCTGATTGTCAACTGAGACAGATGCGCAATGACACCTCATCCTAATATGTCATGTCAGCCTTAATGTTCCTTCACCGTCTTCATCCAATCATCATCCATGTCAACATCATGTCTTATCAATGCTCTGTCTCGTCAACATCTCGGATGCCATGTAAGTCTATCCGACGTTCTATCCGTGTCACGACACATGAAGTCTTAAAAAGTCAAAACTGCTCGTAGCTTCGTCGTCTTAGCTCCGTTCACGACGAAAGAAAGATTAATTTTGATAATCTCGACAAGACCTACCCAGTATTGTACAATTTTGTCACTATAAAGTCCTTAGGACCCTAGATTGTTACACAAGATTGGACTCTTTGTTGAATCATATCCTACAAGACCATTGGCTGTCACACAGAAGCAAGTACAACCACTATTATCATAATCTCAAATCACCATATTTTGACAACAATGTGCTTGAAAATCATCATATCGTGTAAACATACTCCATTCAAATTACTTCATTTTGCTCTCTCAGATACAAACAATTGGACTTTGATAACATGACTATCGTCAACAATCCTCTCTTCATTCCTAAGCTACGACCGACGATCAAACGTAGAAGCCTATGATGGTTAACTACCAATCCTTGCTATCTATTCACCTTTGTCTTAACCTTGTCTAATTTACCCAACTCGTTCTGAAACCTAGTGAATAATCGATCCCGTTATGTTCGTCAATCTCTCTTTTAAAGAGGATTTTTCGCTCCTTCTCGTTAGATCTCCTAATGTGTGGATCATCCCGAAGTCTAAAAGGACCTTTTGAGCTTTTGGTTGCAATATCTTGTTTGAATACCTAGTCTCTTTTCAAAAGGGCACAGGTCTTCGATCCGATAACCTTGATTTTTGTTACAAGTACGTTATCCTCTTAGTGACGATATTATTAAGTTATTCCTCTAATGTCATTGGGGTGACATTTTGACGTCCCTGGAGTAAATTTATGTTTCAGCTATTTCTAGAATGATCTCCGAAAGTTCCCTTTGGTGACATCCTCTATGGAGTGATCGAATTGGTCAGGAGGTCCTTACATGATTTCATCCTTGAGTGACATCATCTCGTGAGTAGTCTCGCAACCAAGAACCTCTGAGTGACATCATCCTTTGAGTAATCTCTCAGCCGAGAACTTTTAAGTGACGTCATCTCTTGAGTGCATAACTCAGTGGGGAGCCCTTGAATGATCATCCCTTAAGTGCAAAACTCGTCGATGAGCCCTTGAGTGACGTCATCCCTTGAGTGCAAAACTAAGTGGGGGAGAAGGACCCTTGAATAACATCATCTCTTGTGTATATAACTCAGGGGGATGTCTTGGAGTGAGGTTCATTCAAATCTTGCCGACATGGTTTTAACATAAACTGACTGTTTTGGAAAGCATTTGCAATCATCATACAAACCACTTGGCAATCTTGCATGCAGGACACATGTTTGCTAACCGTATAAAAGCTAAGGCTTTTAGAGTTCAGTGTGAAGGTATTTGAGTAACACGTCGAGAGGTCAAGCGGTCATAGTAGTCTTTAAAAGATGTCATAATCAAGAGCTTTTGATACAGTTGGATAGGATTTTCTGAATTTGTTCCACTAATACCAAAAATATATTTTTAGGCCTAAAGAGAAGAGGTTATAGACTTTGAAGTTTTCAAAAAATTTAGATTTTCTGGCAAAATTGTGCGAGCTCTCATACAATTCTACCATTGGGGAGGTCTGAACCCTAAACAATGCTAGACCTCACAAAATTTCTATCTCGAGGAAGGTCGGCATCCTTTGACAAGACATAGCTCTGATTCATGCATGTTAAGCATCATCAGAAAGGACGTTTCAAAGGCTTTCTGATGACACCAAAATCATTGGATTTGGAGATACTTCAAGGGGTTGTTATTTCATGTGGAAGGTCTATTGGTGATGTTTTGCATATCATTAGAACCGGATTTTCACGAGGATAGTATTTGACACATTAGTTTTGGGTTTTGGTAAATATGTTAAGAAAGTTTTGAAATTTAAGATTGTGAACTTAGAAGTGATATAACTTCATTTAAGATAGTCCATATGGGATGTATTGGATATTGTTGAACTGGATTTTTTGAGGACTACTTAGTTGTTGCGTTAAATCAAGATTTTAGACACTTGTGTAAAGACCACAGAAAACAGAGTATTTGTAAATTTTGTGAATAATTGACAAAAGTAAAAGGGCGGCCTTAGAGCGGTATATTAAGAGTTTTGGACAAAAAAATTACACCTGTACGTTGCTGGTCGTGTTTCTTGACTATGCACTTTGCACAACTAGATACCCAATGAATACATTTTTCGTGTCCAATAACAGGACACCGGACCACGATACGACAACACAAGGAGGAAGGTGGAGTACATCTTCGAGATGAATAACATGTACGTCAGATTTTGTCACAACAAGGATATTTCGACCAATTTGAAGACTTAAGGAGGATGATACTAAGAATTAAAGACGTAAAGGTCTTGTTGTTACAACCTTGCTCGAATGTAATCTTTGTGTGTATCGAGAAGTGCATTTTTCGATAGACAAATGGAATGTGACATCCAGTAATGACTGATGTACAGAACTTGTTCAGGGGTTATACTAGGAGTTTGTTGTCATTTGGTTAGTGAAGAAGCGTTTTGATAGGAACACTATCTATCTAATATGTAAACCAACCAAGGTGATTTTTGCTTCTGTTTGTCTCGAATGATTAAATGATTTTGTTGGAAATCAGTCAGCTTGACATGTTTCTCCCATAGTCCAACACCGTCTTCGTAACTCTGGGTTCCTTTTGCACAAGTTATGAAATATTCCTTATCGACAATGCTCCTTTTGGATCCATAAGAGTAGTCGACGATACTCCTACGACCCCGCTGTTTTTAGCATTCATGAACATACTCTAGGTTACTAGAGGAGAATCTTTTATATTCTTTTCAATATACAAAGGAAGGATAAGCTGGAACTGTACTAAGCTCTCCCGAGTTGATACGAGGTTTTGAGCTAGTTGAGATGGGAGGGGTCACCAGGATATCTACGGCACAATGTTCCATCATATATCAATTTATGTTTTGAAAGAACCTTCTCATGAAGTCATGCGGTTGTAATTGTTTCTTTTGATAATGTATCTCATACAATTGTACGAACGAAATATCCATTGCAACTGAATTTGCTCTCTAGGACATTTTGATAACAAGAAAATAGTCACTTGTTTTATACATGTACTACTACAAGTTAGCATCACACTAGACAAAATGAAACTCTTCTGCTCGATAGAGAGTACTGGAGGTAAAGATGTCAACTAAGAATTTAGGGTGCACAGAGTGTTGAAAGTTGTTACTGGATGAAGGTTGCAGCAAACTGGAAAATTGATGGAAATGAGGTGATGACATGTTCTATGAGGACTTCCCTCAGAACTGCTTTGTGTGACAAAGGTCATACAGCATTGAAGAAAGGGAGGCTACAGTTGGCTGTGAATTTCTACACTCAAGCGATTGCGCACGAGGAAGCTACAAGTGTCGTTTTAAGTTACAGAGCAGATGCATACCTTAAACTTCATAAATATGAAAATGCAGTTGAGGATTGCACGGAGATCATAGAGTTGCAACCCAAGTTCTGGAAAGCTTATGCCCTTAGAGCGGAAGCTTTTCGGCAGCAACGCAAATTTCACGAAGCCATTGTCGATCTCCGACAGGCCAAGAAGCTACATCCAACAAGAAAGAACATATTTGACAAGCTGATATGCAAATGCAGGCGAGAGGTCGATGCAGTGAAACATTCACTTCGCATCACACAACTAACTGAAGAAGCTAAGAAGCTCCCACGTCGCCCTTATGTGAGAGGTGACAAACGTGTCACCTTGGGACATTACATTCTCAGAGTGCACGACTGTTTAGCTGTGATTGCCAAAATCCTTGATGAGCCTGGTTATGGTGCCATTGTTTGGAAAGAAGATCAGTCCGACCGTTGGAAGAAGATGCGGATGACGGATCAATTTTCCACCAAGGAGAAGGAAAGAAAAGCACCAGATTATGACTTTCTCATCGTTGTTAATCGAATGGAAGAGCTTCAGTGTACCCTGAAAGAAGTGGGAAGTGAGGGGCGTCAAGCCTTAGCGTTGGCTCAAGGGTTTCAAACTTTACTCGATTCATATTATTACCACGGCCGATTGATGTTGGAGATAATAATCGAAGTCTGCAAGTATGGAGATGATTTCATTCTCAGGGCCTTTCTACATGCACAACCCTTACCGACTCTTATGCGAGGTCTTCAAGCAGATTGTCCATTCGTGAGAAGCAATTCTTTTGCTTTGCTAGACCTCGTCGCAACACTCAAGCCGCAGCAAGTCCTCACTTTGTTCATGAAAGAAAACTTGTTCCACATAACCTTGCAATTCATGCGCTCAGGGTCAGTTTTCGAGCATGAGAACTCAATCAATCTTTTCTTCAAACTGGTTTTGGATCCACGCTTGAGACGACACCTTCTAAGTCTTCCTAAGCACATACTTTTGGAGGATTTGTGTGGAGGGCTCATTCGAGCATGCAGGTCTGATAGACCAATCATCCGTATGTACGGATCGCAAGCTATCACAATTTTGTTAGGATACGATAAGAGAAAATGTGAGAATTGGACACTTGTCTTGGTCCCTGCGGGCTTATCAGATGAGGAAACTCTATCGATCGATGATGAGTGTGTTATGTCTATGCTCACGATATTTGTAAATGGTGGAGTATTAGCTGCTGTCGCTGGACTTCTATCAAGAGAGAGTGAGACGGCTCCACAGAGGATTGAGGAACATGTGCCTTGTATTTGGGAAGAGGATGTGGAGGTGATTTGTGAACAGATCGGAGAAACAATGAGTGAATTTCCAGAGTTCCACGAGTGCAAGTTTAGACATTTCGACTTTCTCTCAGGGTATGTTCAGGTGGCTATGTTGAATGCTGTCCGTGCAGTGGACTACATGGCAAACACCAGACATGCTGTAGAGGTGCTGGAGCAGGTTGCCCCGTGGGGATCATTTATGGCCCTCTTGTCTTCGTTCCCTCATCCTCTTGCCACACTTATGATTCAAGCCTTGACAAAGTTGTGCCGAAGGAATAAGCGAGTTGCGGTACATCTCTCGAACGTCTGGCCGGCAAATTCATCCATCATCCTTATGGAATTAGCACGGTCTGCACAGAAGCAAGGTGATTGGTCGACTCACCAAGCGGCGATGTTAATCCTCGGCAAGTTGGCAGCGTATAAGAGCTTTCTGACCGTCGTGCAGGATCCCATATCTTTCAACATCTTAATCAGTCTGCTTCAAGTTGGGCGATCGACCACGAGTGTCAGTTCAGGATGCACTTGTTTGGCCGTAGCTATAAAGAACTGTGAGGACTGCTTGGAGCTAGCAGAACTACGTGCATCCTCACTGGTGAAAAGTCTATTGGGTCTGTGGTGCGAGTTCAAGAAAGAAGAACAAGTCAGGTTTCAGATTGAAGAATTGCTCTACATTCTGATGAAGAGGTCCAGTCTGTTTCAGGAAGCTGTACTAGTGGCTATCAAGAATGGGAAGTGCATTGGTTTCCATGGAGCTGTGCTAGAAAGTCATAAGTTACTTACTTATAAACCATCAAAGATTCTAGCGCTAAGAAAAATCCAGAAGGATGATCATCCAATTCTGAACTATCATGAATTTGGAAGGACAGGTATCAACCTCCACATGGTTGTCAACTTTCTATCTACTCTTGTAAGGACTACCGGTACTAAGTTTGAACCTTCGACCAAATTTGCAGATTTATGCGCTGGTTCGGGATTGTTATCCATTCAGTTAGCTAAGCAGTTTAGAGAGACCCATTGTTTTGCAGTCAACTACAATCGAGCTTTGGTGGAGCACACCAAAAGATTAGCAAAGCACGAGTCATTGAAAAATTTGACCTCAGTTTTGAGCAAAGGCTTGGATTTGTTACCACAAGCATTGCCCTCTATGGTCGACGTGGCGATCTTGTGTTTGAGTCTCGAAGGTATCCATGATCTCGGACATCTCTTCCAGACACTGAACCTGAAGCTTTTACCTCGAGGGAAATTGGTTTTGGTCGATGGTAACCAATACTTGATGGGTAACGCAAAGGACTGTGGCATTTCCAGAGGATTCACCGTCGTCCAACAGCCAAGACTATTTGAGCAGTACTCAGTTATTGTCTTGGAAAAACCTTAGACATGGAATTGCCTCTCTTGCATCCATTTCCAAGAGCCAAAATAACACCAAATCAGAGATTGCACTGAAGGGTAAACTTTGTGCTTAGAAGGGTTACCGCCTCATACTCAGCAAATCACGAGAAACAAAGACAAAGGTCATTCAGGCCTCTGGGAACCGAGCTCATGACAAACAAAAGTACTCTCAAGAATTCACTCTCTTGTGAGTATTACAAATCAAGAGAATATCGTTTTACTCATTGTTGTAAAGTTTAACAGTTAAGCTCCCATGCCAGTCTTTGACTTTGTTGGTCTCTGCAGAGTCAAGAACCATCAAGGGAAGACAAACTTGTGGTTTCTCTACTAACAACTTTGACTTCATCGGCATGAAGTAAAGATGCAAAGCTCAATTTTCTTCAAGAGAAGAACCAGAAGGTGATTAGAAAACTGACAATCATTTGTGAAATTCTGTGACATAAATTATAAGTTGTATAACCTAAGAAGCATTTCACTTTTCATGTGAAGGTTTCAGATCAAAGTAGAGAGTATGAATGTATGGCAAGAGCGAGGACCCGATCCACAACATCAATTTCTGGCGAATTGTAGTTACTAAAATGAGGTCCTTCACTTTTCATGTTTCGACACGATCAAGACAACCAGCTTCATGTCGAACGAAGAGTGAGTTCTGAGAATTGAGGTCAGCAACTTTTATGATAAAGATGGATAAAACATAATAATCTGACAGCTTGTTTCATTCACAAGGTGCTTATCAACTTTACATTCAGTAAAGCCAAAAAAAATGATCCATCTAGGAATAAACATCCTTGAGTTTGTAGGAGAGAAACTGAAGAACTACAGCTGAATTTCTTGACTATGTCATGATAGGCATGCTGATTTAAGAGCTTCTCATTGTATTCTCTTTATCTAGTACCACGGTGGAGATATGCGACAGTTCAGTTCTTTTGCTCAAGAATAATCAAGTATTATGTAATAAACTTTATCTTTTGTTCGATCAAGGTACTAGTTTCTAGAAAGAGTCATGGTCACAAGAGGCACAACATTAGAGTTTCAAGTAGTAACTTTTAGCAATCCTCTTCTATCACTAAGATAGTTTGAAGCCTTGGTACTATGCAATAATTCCAATTCTAAATGATCTGTTTGGGACTTTGCAAACTCTATGTTTACCAAAATACGATGATTGTAATGAATGTGTTCAACTTCCATGTTTCACAAACTATGGTAGTAACTTTTCAACTGGAGCGAATTATTACTAGTACTGTATTCCCATCTGCTCCTACAGCAATGAAAAATATGGCTCTGTGATGTGGACTTGTTGTACATCACTGAGTGCTCTTTTACACATATGTACATCTCAAAATAAAAAAGAAAATTGAGTTTGAGTTTGAGTTCTTTATCTTCTTCTGAAAAGGACGAGTTAAGACATACTCATTTGCAAACTATTACTTGGACTGACTTTGGTTTGGTTTATAGAGATGTACACCAAGTACACTTAATACGCTGGATAGATCCAGACAATTGAAGATGTTTGAATGTTATTCATAATTTTTACCTACACTAATTAAGGTTATGGAAATTGAGTCCGAATATAATTACTCTAGGTCAGACTAATAATCATGTTCATCTCAAATTGAGTTAATGATTTCTTTGCAGTTTTTAGAAGCAACTTCAGAGTCCAAACTAATATTGGTAGTTAAAATACTTTATTTTTGTTTAATGAGATATGCAACATGCTAGACCCGACGAAGTCTGCGTTCATTCTAAAGAAGAGGACAAGTCCAAGGTTACCATGTTTGGCTGACTACATGGTATATTGTCTTCAATATATCCTTCATTCTTTTGCCAAAATGGCTTTTCCAAAATTGTATGTTATCTTAATTTTAAGACAAAAGTCTCATGGTTACTTCAAGACACAGTCAAACATAAAATTTGCAGCTCTAAGAGTTCCTGCCCACATGTTGTGATATTTCAAACACAATTAGCACATAACATTTCATACTATATTTTATTTCACTATTGTGTCCACATATATAACTTCTTTCTACTTTCATCGTACTAGTTAGAAGCATGAGAAATACTCAACGTCTTCAACTTCCATATTTCTACTTGGATCCTTAGAACAGGAAGTATGTGTGATGTACATTGAAGAGAGACTTTGATGGTATCTTGCCAAATTAGAGAATTCCAAACTCGTTGAGATAATGACTACAAAAGTGCAGTTCAATTTTCAAACATCTCAGAAGTATCTTGATCGTTGGATGGATTATAAAGAAGTTTGACAAACCTTTGGAAAAGTACTTGAAAGTCTTGTTTTCAGTGAGTTTCTTTTTTCCTTTCACATACTACTTTATCGAAGTAGTATGTGAAAGAAAAGTAGACCTCTTAATATCAACGAGGAGATTTCAATTCAGTTCAACAATCAAGCAAGTCAATATGTTCTCTTGTGTTTGATTTTGAGTTGATGCGGTAAGTGAATAGGTGATTATATGGTTATATGTCTTGTATGCATCTCTTCATTGTAGGCTCAAGAAAATGCATGATCACCTACCAAATGACTTCTGTAGTCAAAATAATGTTGTCTTAGTAAGATGCCACTCAATATATCCATGTTGAAAGAGTTCAAATAGAGTGGGGAAGGTGGCAAGCTTAGTGTCGTTTCCAAGAGTAAGTCTTGGAGGTTTATTTGACTCTCTTGTGCTGTCTGGGATGTTAGTATGATTTATGAATGAAAAGGGTTGACATTGTTTTGCAGTAAACTAGCTTACTATTTCCTATGGTTCATATCTCCTATTTGTATCTCAACTTATTTCTGAGAAGCTTTTTTTATTGGATGTTATTAGAAAATACGTATATATTATATAAAATTTTATTAATTCCGTTATATGTTAAACTCATTTGGACTTCAAGAGAAAACCCATTAGCTAATGTCCATGAGTGAAGCGATTCTCAACGAATTCTAACAGATCATTGGCAGTTGCAGATATTGATATGGATTCAGCTGAAGAATTGTTCTCACACAACTCAAATTCTTTTTCTCGTGTTGACATGGCTAAAATGTTCATGAATTTTTACCAGTTGTCTACATCAGATTCTTGGACTATGGTAGTGTTTCCGGTTCAGCAAGCTTATGATGTTGAAGATACTTGGCGTGAATTCAGATGCAAAAGTTCCTCTAGACATTTGGTTGAAAACAAATTGCAAAAGTGCTGGTGGCCAAAGAGTGACTATGAATGACAAGAGTAGACAGGAAGACTTTGATCAAAAGGTATGAAGATTTCTATGGAGAACTTTGGATCAAGAGTTGGATATCTAGAAACTGATATCGTTGCTCCATCTTGTAGTTACAAGAACTTCTTGTCTGATGATAAACTCGTCAACATCCAGAAGTCTCAAGCTATGATCAGTTGATTGATCACACATTTCTCAAAAGAGGAAGATTGGATCATGGATCTTTGCTCTGGTTCAATACGACTCTGGTTCATGCATTGTAGACAAGTCGACAATATTATAGTGGAGACTGATCTTTGTTAATTTATGTACATCTCTCGTGCGTCTTCAGCATGAAGATGTTATTTGATATGGAAGCAGAGACATAAAAAGATGTGTCAACGTCTTCAAGAAAAGATGAGGTTATGCTTCAAAGCAAAGCGCAGATTACTTTGAACAGTTGGCAGAGGGAAAGGAGATGCACTTAGAGATTCCAAGTGAAGCCAGGTCTAGTTCAGATTATGTAGTTGAGCATTTTGTGTCAAAGAGTCAAGTAGCATGTGAGTCGATAAAAAATCTTGTCCGTGTTGCAGATTCTATTATTGAGCATTTGTTTCATTGAGTGGATTTTTATTTATTCACTATTTGTACATAAGTTTCAGATATATTTTTTTCATTATTATTGTTTTCACTTGTTTGGCTGGAGATTTCACGTTCTTCAACGTTGGATTGAGTTGCAAATAATTCTCTTATTTTAAGAGAATTATTTGAGTTGTACGCATTTCAGAGAATCGCACCAAAATTATTTGCACAGAAGGTGAGGTTCAATATTTTCAAAACAAAAACTCATAAACGGGTATACGGTTACTGTTAGCACCTGATCATTATATATATTACTTACTTAACTAGTAAAAAATCAGTTCAAGTATGTTGAATAAGCACAAGGTTTAATTAGAAAGTTAAACCATGTGCTTATTCTCCCCATCTGAAGATAGAGGAGATGAATATGTATGGATGCTCCACATCAAAAGAGAGATTTTAATTATATAAAGATATAATTATGATTATTTCTATAAATTTGGTACTATGCGGAATTATTTTCAGCAACCACGTACAAATGACTGTAGAAACTTTACACCGAAAACAATTCAATGGTTGTCTGTGTAAAGCTCCACTGCATGCAAGATCAACTTGGGGGAAACTTTTGCAAGCTTGTTGTATCAAGAAAAGATATTAGTGTATCGGTAAAACATATTACTGTTAAGAAAAAATCTTATACCAAATTGATAGAAAAGATCAAAATATTTTATAATGATTAAGTGTTAGCCCGTCTGGAAATGTGAGAAGATCGAAATATAAACCATAAAGAGAGCGTTGAAAGAAGTGCTGCTCAAAATACATATGCAGGATGCTGATAACCACAAGAGCACATTTAATCAAAAATTTAATTTATAATCTAATCTTTTCTCACGAAAGAGTTAGGTAATAAATTAAACCCTTACATATTGAAAAACTGAGCACTCATGCCTATTCACCGCCTCCATCTTTCGATAGAAGAGGCAAATATACAAGGGTTTATTTATTACCTAATCCTTCGAACAAGAAAGATTAGGTAATAAATTAAACTCACAATAAATTATGTATAACAGCTTCAGGTTCTTGGACTTATATTTTTAATAGCCTTGCTGTCTACTCCTGCTTTATGGATTATATTCTAGTCTTCCCGTGTTTCCAAGCAAGAGTTAACAGTTTATATATAGTATAGTATAAAATATTTTCATTATTTTCATTATTTGATAATAAAAATAATGAAATTTAATACTTATATATTTTACTGATAACAACAAACTAACAAAAGTTCTCAAAAGTTTATCGAGCATGCATATTATTTTACCTCCTGCATCAGGAGGAGGTGAATATGCAAAAACTTAGACTGAATATATGCATAGATATATGCACGGATGTCCAATGAAAAGCTAACGATGGAAGGTATACGAGAGATACCTTCCATCACAAATAATAGCAAAGAAAAATATCAGATTGAAAGTGTCGTGACACACTTTTTGTATTTTTTAGCTCAACAAGTCAAATGAGAATAGGAATCTCAGTAGTTCCAAATTTCCAAATGTCCAGTTTAAAAATCTCAACGTAAATATAAATTCAATAAAATAAAATAATTTAATATATTATAAAAACAAACAAACGAGCATTAGCTTGTTGGCATCCCAATCTGCCTGTGGCCGAGGCATCGTGGGGTCGAGTCTTCTCGCGAGAGTGCTCAATCCGTACGAGGGCAGCTAAAAAGCCCCACGGCGAAAAACAGAGCTAAACATTGGCGTAGTGTGCCTAACCAGCTTCTTATTGGAGAAAGAACTTTCAAATAGAGAGAATATTTTGTTTATTTGTTTAGGCCTCCGTCTGAACATTTCTCGAACTCTGCCTGCACGAGTCGAGATGGAGAAATGAGGAGAGCGGGTCATCCGCAGCGTAAGTTAGGATAGTAATATTAGGCTGAGCACCTGCATATTCACCTTTTCTAAATACTTAACTTTTCCTGCCGGAATATTATTAAATTAAATTTCAGTGCATATTAATATATTAATGATTATATTAACGACTATGGAGTCTCGGTCTTGTATTTTCTGAAGCGTGACATTCAGGTTAAAATTTATGGGTTATTTTTTATTCTCCCCGTGTTTCCAGACATAAGTAATAAATAATCTTTATAAAATATTTTAATTTTTTACATCTACTTAATATATATTTTTTACTTCATATATATATATATTCCTGATAACATGAAGCGAACAAAAGTTTCCCGGAATTCATCCAGCATGTATATTAAGAGATGTAAAACCTTGAGGTTTCGGATGATGTTTATTTCCGCAAAATATGATTATAAGGTTCAGCAGTCTAATGGGAATCTAGTGGGATTCCCGTCGTTCTTACACGTGAGAAATTATGAAACTTATACAAAGGATTTATTATGTACATCAATAAAAAAATATAAAGGATATTATTTTCTTTTTATTTAAAAAGTATTCCAACTTCTCGACTAAATGTACATAAAAAGATCTGTAGTTCTTTTTATTATAAAAAAATACCAACCTCTCGATCACAATCTAGTACGCCTGTCAAAATCTGTCACTAAACATCCTCACGGGAAACTGTAAGTCTCCCTTATATTCCCACGGCGTTTCAGTACAATCAATTATAGGTTCTCTTTAAACCTAGTCGTGTAAACTCGTCACCTCAAGCCATTGCTCATTTATATGGTTGTTATGTTACCCATATGAAAATATTATTTTCGAGGTTTGACACCCCCTAGTAGCGGTTTGAATCCAATGGCAGATTTTGTCTAAAAGCAACGCTCGGAAATATGTGGCATCCTCTGTAAACTCTACGGTCAAAAATGAACATCACTATATATATATGTATGGTGATAATAAATATTTGATAAATAGTAAATATTATTACGTGTACCTTGGGGTCTTCACGAACCATGGAAAATGGACATCATCTCTCAAGTTGGAAGAAATTCTGTCAGATTTTGTCGATAAAGATCAACAGGTATGGGGAATTCACGTATAGGGAAAATGTAATCCTACTAATTGTAATGGTAGATAGTGAAAGTTATTACCTGTCTCTTGGAGTCTTCACGAACTATGAAACTGTCCATGTGAATCCACACAACAGTACTCGAACCAAAAGCTTCGTTAATAGTTTGCAGCGCATGCATCTCCAACCATACCGCAAAAGATTGAACCCATGATCTTCTCGTAGAGGACTTTACGCTAAACCACTTTGCCTGTCTTCGGTGTCAATGGAATGTTAACATCCTATTCTTTGTAATTTTGTTAACAAAGATCTCGCGTTGAAAGAATGAAGAGTAAAAACTCACGTAAATTATTCAACACCATCTCATCCGTACTAGAACTCGCGGTAATAATATACCAACTGCAGATGTAATGTCCAAGACAGATATTTACGTAAAGTGTCTACTTCGATCTAACGACATCTAAGAAGAAAAACCATTATGATGGAGAAACTCACTAGAACGACTTTATGACTTGAGACGATGTTTACGCCATCTTAGTATCGGTTGATCTATTATTTATTTTTTAAAAATTAAACCCGCAGAGGGCGGGGAGGATATTTATTAAACTCGGCTAAGGGGGCCCCCATACAAAAGTAACCCGGAACCCTGGTCTTTATTATCCACAGTAAGCCCTAAGGCCCGGCTAACCTTCCCCCATTTCCGCCACCTTTTCCCCTGGCGCGTCCCCAATCTGCTCTTCGGCTTTCTATTCTCTCTCCTCTCGACCTGACATTCGTCAAGAAATCTAGGGTTTTCATTGTGGTCGTCCTGCACCTCGTGCGGATTCATCGAACCGATCGTGGGCTTGAGATTCTCACTGCTCTTCTTTTTTTCGTGATCATAACATTTCTCTCTCTTCTGCTTAGTCGCCGCGTTATGATTAGCACTCTCGTCCCGTTTTGATCTATTGTAGCCTCTCCTACTCGTGCACTTATTCGTGGTCCTGTCGTGAATGCTCCTCGTGCGCCCCGAGGTAAAAAGTTTCTTTTCTTTTTCCACCTTATCCGGTCTGACCTTCTTGTCATCTCTGTGGTCGCAGAATGAACCGCAAATCTTCACCTCCTGGCCCCACCGCTCCTCCGTGGTCTTGCTAAACTGTCGCTCATCATAATTCGGCTTTTCCTGTGGACCTCGTCCTTTCTGCTGCATCTTCTATCGACCTGGTGCTCCTCGCGGCTTCATCTGTGTACTTTCCTACTTTGGCGGTGGCCCCCAAGCTTGGTCATGTGGAACCTCTCCCTGCCCTTCTTCATTTTACTTGTGTGTATTCTCATGTTGGTGATCCTCATGAAAGGTTATGTATCGTGCTCGTCCTGCTCCCCTCGCGTCCCTACCTGCCATCTCTGTTGAATCTCTCTGAGCGTCACCGTAGCGTTGTTCCAAGCTTTTTTCTTCTCTTGGCTCGTGTTTTCCCGCAGTTCTGCCCACAATGTTTTAGCTACTTCCGTCAGAATTCGGACGGCCGGACAGTCAGATTTGTTCCCTCAGAAAATCCAATCAGCTCTCTCTCTCCAGACAATCTGGGTACGCTCCACCAGAATCAGGACTAAGGCAGGGTTGTGTTCCCTTATCTTTAGGGCCTATCCACCGTAGCTAGCAGCTCGCTTCCTTCTTCATAACCCAGCTTACATTCAGTGTTATGGAGAGAGAACCGCCCCCATCTATTATTACTCGCTGGGCATTCCCAGAAGCAGTGTTCGATGGTCTTTGTTACATTACATCTCTTCGGACAGCCTCCATCTCCAACCAGCATCTGTTGAGCACGGCGGTTAGTGAAGAACCCCCTGTTTAGCAGCCTCCAGAGCCAAAGATTAGTTCTAGTCGTCCCTCTCTTCTTCCATACTCTCGTCCATCTTTCTTCCCACACCTTGTAGTGGTCATTCGTTCCCCATCTTGCATTCAGTGTCTCGTAAGTGAGTGTCTGCGAGGTTAGCAGCTCTTTCCAAGCCCGTAGCTCTTGCCTCCAGCCTCTCGTTTCCCTGCTGCCTAGTTTTCATACCCAGTTCTCACTGTCTTGCAGTCCATCCGGTATCGTCTGAACCTCCCCTGTCCACCTCGTTAGTTTTCCCAGTAGAACCTCCCCCTGACCTTCTATTAGATCCCGTCTAGCTTCGGAGTGAGTAAGAGAGATTCCCCCCATGGAGTCTCTCAGGTCCTTCAGCTTGAGGGCGTTGAGCGTAGCCAGCTTGTTTCTTCTAATGTTGCGTAGGACCTCTCCTCCTGTCTTGTTTGGCAGTCGGGTCGAAGTTTTGCCAAATGTCAACCGTGAGGAGGGATGAGAGTGACCTCGGTAGCTGCACTATATTCTCCTCGAATCGAAGCCGCTCCACCACAAGCCTCCAGCACCTAAGCATATTATCGAGGATCGGTAGGGAGCGAATGAAACGACCGGGTATCATTAGTATGCACTCTTCGGGGGTCCATCCCACCGTGTATCTCCTCCTTTTGTCTTTTCTTCTCGCCTCCTGTATTCCCCATCTCGATATTCTGATCCATTCTTGGCTACCCCGCTCAGTAGTTTAGCTAGGTATTTTAGCTTGAGAGGACGAGCAACCGTTCTAAAGTGAGAGATCCCTAGGCCCCCGTTCCACTTTGGTTTGGTAAGGGTCTCCTAGACTACCAGCGGAGTCTTACGTTTGCCTTCCTCCCCCGCATCCCACAGGAAGGTTCGACACACCTCCTCCATTCTCTTAAATCCTGCTTCCGAGCAGTCAACACTCGTGAGTTGATACACGGGGATAGTCCTTAAAACGTGAGTCAGGAGGATGATGTGGCTGGGTCAGGATAGGAGCTTGTTCGACCAGTGTTGAAGTTTGTTTTGTAGCGGTCCCGTGATAGCTTTCACAATCTGGTGCTTTGTGATCTCCCTCCCTATCCAAGCCCCTAGGTATTTTACCATCTGCTCAGGTTTCGTGATGATACAACCTGAGTCTTCCAGCCATCTAGGTGTGCTACCCATTCCCATCGGGATCACGACTGATTTGCTCAGGTTCAAGGAAACTCCTGAAATCCCTTCATACCGGTGTATTACCTCCTACGTGGCTTTGAAATAGCTTTCTGTTCCTTCTATAATAATACCGGTGTCATCAGCGAAAAGTTGATGAAAGAGAGAGGTCTCCTCTCTCGTTGTCGGAGTGTGATCCGTCTACTTAGGAAAGCGCCGGACTTCTGGCTGTGGTTGTTTACTCAAGAGGTTGGCTTTCAGGTCACAACAGGGGCCATAAACACTCACACAATTGTGTAGGATCCTCTAATATGCTCAAAAAGTGAAATTTAGGTCTAACTAATAGTAATAAGTTTAAGCGATGAACTTTGACACACAAAGAGAGGAAAACTATGAAGGTGTAGACTTCAGAACTTCTCCTACATGTAAATGAGGTCCTACTGGATACACATATGAAGTTTCAGCTTGAGATCAGTTCAGAGCACCGAGATATGGGTAGAAACTTTTTGAACAGAGAAATTACGGCAATTTCTGGAACCCAGATAGCTATTTCGACCTATAACAGAAAATTGTCTCGATCAACTTCAAAGTTTCTTACAGGATTTGCAGTTCACAGCTTGCTGAACACTCTTGTGAAATTGGGACTCCTGATTGTTTGTAGAACTCCAGATCTCCTTCTCTAAAGTCGCTGTTCTAGATTAAGAGCTTTTCAGACCCCCTCTGCTTCAGCGGCCGTCTTGAATTACTCAATCACTCAAATGATTCAAAACTTTTTGGACAGTCGTAGCCCTCCTGACAGTGAACGCAACCACGAAGTTTTGAAGTGATTTCCTCAATTCTGCTACAATTGGCACCGAAAACAAAAGTGACGCAGTTTTGACACAATTCGAACTTCAATTGGGCATAACTCCTTGTTTATTGATCCAAATCGAGCAAAAATTTCACTGACAGTGCTTGGCACGACGAGCTCTCTCTCTTCCTGTGCTCTCAGATTTCTAAGATCCCCACCAAAATGCTCAAACTCCACTCTAGAGCTCTGTTTCTAAACTTAGAGTTTTACAAAAGACAAAAATGGACCAATGGGAGTTCATAGCTCCACTTGACTGTCCTTTTGTGCCTTAAACTACCTGGTAACTTATCTACACTCATAGGCTACCACGTCAAGCCCTCTAGAGTGCCAGCGTAAAACTTAAACTACATAAAACGACACGTAGCCCCAAAATTTAACTTAAATCAGCTAGAAAGCGTGCATGGACGACAAGTAAGTACAACCCATGAGCTCAAACCCCTATCAGCATGGAAATCCTAAGTTATGTACATTGAACGTCATAGACAAGTAAGAAGTCACTTGCACAAGCGCACAAATGCTTGAACAAGTGACTCCCCTCCTCCCTTCCTTGCATTTCTCCTACAGTCGGTTCTTCTTGTTTCTCTTGCGTTCTCTGTTCTTCGCTGTTGTCACTCTCTCCCAGTATCTCAGCTTGCTTTTCAGGGTTCTCCTCACTTGTTATCTCTGTAATCTGTCCTTTTCCACTTCTCTTCTTGCTGTGCTCGGTAGATTGATTAATCCCGACTAGCTCGTTAAGATCAAGCAGCACGTCTTTGGGGTTTTTTCCTTGTGTCTAATTCATCGGCTGTCCCCGCATCGCTGACCTGGAGAATGGATTTTTCTCTTCTGAGCCCATCCTCTATCCGTCCTAAGTGATTTTCTTCCCCTCTCCTTCCATTCGCTCCTTACGTTTTCTCTGCTGCTGTTGTCTCCTCTCCTTGCTCACCCTCCTTTTCCTTCCTCTCTTGTCCTCCTCCCTCAACCTCAAGCATGTTGAAGCGATTGGTAGGTTTTTTCACTTCAATCCATCGATTCACTTGCCTCGTCCATTTTTGTTTTGCTACCACATGAGTGAATCCGTCCTCTTTGTTTCCTTTCTGGTCCTCTTTCTGTGTTGCTCCCCCCTTCAACTCCGTCTCAGCGTTCTGAGTTGGCACGACTTCGCTGCTTTTTTCCGTCTGTGCTCCATCCCCTCTCCTGCGGTTCTCTGGGCAGTTTCTTGCGTAATGCCTCTTCCGTTTGCAGGCAAAGCATATGTCTGGTAACGACTGGTAAGTTATTGGTTGTATTATCGTTTCTCTCACTCCTATTCTTATCTTAAGGTGATCCTTCAGCTTTGTGTCTAGATCGATCAGAACACACCCTTTAATATGTGGGTAGGCATTGGTCGACCTTGTAGTAGATTTGTACAGACCGGACCAATGGCTGCTAACATTTCCTCCGTCTCAACCTCGAAGGTGAGATCCACCAAGGAGAGATCCACCCAGACCGCCATCGTCTTAGAATTATTCGTCTGGGTTCGGAAGCCCGGGCTCCATGGTGTCGCTAAGACTTCGTCCGTTGTAGAACAAGGGGGCCTCCTTGTAAGATGAGCTCTAGAGTGAACTCAAAACTCGAATGCTCGTGGAGGTACATTTGCATCCTTTATATAGTGAGAGGAATAGTACATGATAAGCTTCCGGTCAATGCTGACCTCTCAAAGTGAGATCGCTGACGTGGCTTACATGCAACCTTAGATCTGAAACAACGTCTAGAGGGTTCAAAATGAGCCACGTAAGAGCCCGCTGGAAAGTTCTCAAAGCTTCTTTCCAGAAACTTCCTTTTGGAAGTTTCTTGGCGGACTTTTGGCGCTCCAGCCTATTGATAGAAGTACTCTTTTGTTGCATGTATTCTCAAGCCACTAACTAATTCTTATATCAAAGACTCCTACCAAACCAATTTCCTCTCTAGTTGATAAGTAGAGTTCTACTTATTACAAACCTCCCCCCTTTTAAGAAGCAACGTCCTCGTTGCTCAACTGCTCTATGAGTGGCGCGTGTGCAAGATTAGTTGCAGGTTCCATGTTGCTTCATGTAATGGATATCTTTTCCATTTCATCAAATAATCTATCTGTTGAGGAAGAGTCTCACGAACACGTTTCTTTAAGATGCGTTCTACTTCAAACTCTTCCTCGCCATCGATAATTTGAGGAAGAGGTCGTGTCTCTTGCGAATTACCAAATTGATGAGGTCGTGGTGTATATCACCGTAATAAAGGCACATGAAAAACCGGATGAATCTTCATGTGGGGTGGAAGTTCGAGTTGATATGTCACTGCTCCAATTCTACGGACAACCGAGAAAGACCCGATGAAGCGAGGGTTGAATTTACGGCTGCCGCTCAGAGTAAAGTTGGTTGTGGATAACCAAACTTGATTACCAATCGTGAACTCTTCATGCCGACGGTGTCCATCGGCATATTGCTTTTGTCGATTCTGAGCAACTTGTAGTTTCACCTTAGTTTTTTCCACTCCTTGTTGAATTCGTGTCACAAATTCATTGACAGCATCCACTTTGATGTTGACTGACAATGACGTACCGAATCGTGTCAAACTTGCTAGTGTGAGAGGATGTTCTCTGTACATGAGATAAAAAGACGTTTCGCGAATAGATGCGTTGAGAGAGTTGTTGTAGGTCAATTCTATCAAAAGAAGTAAGGTGTCTCACTTCGCTTGCTCCTCCAGAGTAAAGACTCGTAGCATGTCTTCAATTGTGCGATTGACTTTTTCAATTTGTCCATCGGTTTGTGGATGATAAGCAGTAGACATGACAAGTTTAGTTTTGAATAAATCAAATAGAGTTTTCCAAAATAGGTTAGTAAACTGAGGATCTCTATCTGTTATAAGCACCCGAGACAGACCGTGCTAAGCAAAAATGGTGTTCAAATATAACTGGACAAGTTGCGGTGCTGAGACGTCTTTCGTGGTTGATCGAAGGTGGATCATCTTGCTGAGCTTATCGACGAAGATGACTATGGAGTCAAACCCGAAACTGGTCATGGGTAGTTCACACACTAAGTCCATACTAACATGTTCCCAACGTTTGGAAAGGATCGAGAGGGGTTGAAGAAGACCGGAAGGTGCTTGGTTTGCACTCTGCAACATCCTCTGCCATCTTGGGCCAATAGAACACTCGTTGGACTGCTTCTATTGTCTTTTCTGTCCCATATGTCTTGCAATGACTAAATAGTGACATTTAGTTAGTATGATGGTACGTAGTTCTGGATCTTCTGGGATCCATAACTTCCCTTCACGGAATACCAAACCATGGCCGTGGGTGATGGTTCTTGAAGGTTTGGCTGCTATAATCTGTGCATCCGATCTTGTGTCCTCGATCAATTTTATCCAAAAGTCAGAATTCATCTTGACTTCAAAGACTATGTTATGCATAGTAGGCATACGGGTTAATGCATCAGCAATTTGCTTCTTGTCCTCAACATACGTGATGATCATGTTGAATAGCTGTCTCTATTCTGTCCAACGGATTTGTCCCTTTGAGAGATCCTTCTACGTCTCCAAATAGACTAAAGGTTTGTGATATGTCTTGACCACAAGCCTTCTCCCTTAGATAGTGCTTCCAATGCTTCGTGGCGAGAACTATCGCCAATTCTTCTCTTTCGGTGGTGTGATAGTTTTGTTCTGTTGGTAACAACTTCCGAGATAAGTATGCAAATGGATGTCAACCATCCTTTCATTCTTGTTGCAACACCGATCCTACTGCCGTGCCTGATGCATACGTTGCTAACTTTATAGGTTTCTTCAGGTCGTACACTTGAGTATCGGAGCATGTAGTAGTGCGGTCTTCAGTGCTTGAAACCCTACTTCTTGCGTTGTTCCCCACATCCATTTCTTTCTTTTGCCTAACAGAGCAGTTAGTGGTTATGCAAGCTTGGCAAAATGCTTAACAAATCTACGATAAAATCTTGTCAATCCTAAGAAGCTCTTAAGTTCAGTCTGATCTTCTAGAGCTTTCCATCGTGGATGACAGTTATTTTATCTACCATTACTTGTATACCTTCTGCACTCACTTTGTGTCCTAAGTAATCCACCTCCGTCTTGCCAAATTTATATTTTGAAATTTTAGCGTACAATTTGTTTTGACGGAGTACTTGGAGAACCTCTCTCAAATGGTGCACATGTTCCTTCATAGTTTTGCTATAGACTAGAATGTCATCAAGAAATATCACGACTGATCTGTCTAAGTAAGGGCGGAATATGTCATTCATCAAACCCATGAAGGTGACTGGTGCATTTGTGAGACCAAATGACATCACTAAGTATTCGAAGTGACCATACCTTGTTCGAAAGGTAATCTTCTCCACATCTTCATCAGCAAGTCGAATCTGGTTATATTCGCTCCGTAAGTCTAGCTTCGTGAAGTACTTTGCTCTTTCGAGTTGGTCGAACAAGTCATCCATCCGAGATAGTGGATACTTATTCTTCACCGTTTGTTGATTGAGTGCTCGATAATCGATGCACGTCCTTATGCTGTTATCTTTTTCTTCACAAAAAGGACTGGAGCTCCATATGATGACACGTTGGGCTGGATAAATCTTTTCTGCAACATCTCCTCGATTTGTGCCTTGTACTCTTTCAATTCATGTGGTGCTAGTCTGTATAAGGTCTTACAAGGAGGGGTGTTCCTTAGAATCACCTCGATTTTGTGATCAATCTTTCGTGTTGGTGGTAGCTTTGAAAGAAGATCATCGGGAAAGACATCCCCATATTCTGCTATCACATCTATCAAGCTTTTTGAAATCTGTCCGTCGAGCTGTGCACTCGAGACTTCTCTTATTAAACCCAGAAAACAGATATCGCTACTACGTATCGCACTCGTACCTATTACATACAAAGGCAAGTTCTGTCTTCGAGATCTCACTCTATCTTCGGAGATTTTCCACTGTTTGGTTTTCACTACTTTTCTCCGTCAATCCACTTCAAGATTATACTGCTCCATCCACAGCATACCCAATATGACATCATAACGGGCTAATTTGATCACTCGCCACTCAATATCTTCGCGATATTCACCTAAAGTAAGTTCTATCTTTCGAGGTAGAGATTCAATCTTCTCGATTTGCCCATTGGGTAGTTCCACCTCTTCACTCTCATCACTTTCTAACTCCATTCCCAACTTCATAGCACCACGAGATAAAAAGTTTTCTGTTGCATCAGGATCGATTAGTACTCCATCCGTGACGATCAACTGCGCATTATTTTTTGTCAATCTCTTTCTTCTTCCCTCGTCTTTCTTCTCCCTCCTTGCACCAGTAAGGCCACGAGGTGCATTTACTGGTGTTCTTCGTTTCTCAATCTTACCTCGACTTCTTCATGTCTTTCTATCTCGTTCAGATGATTCAGAGGTCGACGATATGGAGGTCTTGGATCTCTAAGAAAATGATCTCGACAATTTGCAGCTATGTGACCGAATCGTCCACAGTTGTAACATCGACGTTGCTCGAGTTGAGGTGCAGCATTCCTAACACCTTCTCCTCTAGAAGCTCCTTGATGTCTTTCTTCCGACCGTCCTCGCCGATCTCCACCTTGAAACTGTCGTGGCTGATAACGGATGTTATCGAGCTCCATGGACGTCAGACCGTTTGCATATTGGATCTCGGATCGATTCTCGTGATTTGGTGAAATCATCACTTCTCCTCCTAATGCTCCAA
This sequence comes from Asterella californica, assembly GCA_036924285.1. NCBI lineage: Eukaryota > Viridiplantae > Streptophyta > Marchantiopsida > Marchantiales > Aytoniaceae > Asterella > Asterella californica. The sequence goes on from JAYKYS010000013.1 coordinate 6,917,090, forward strand.
CAATTCTCTGAGCGCAATCGATGACCTCAAAAACCGTGAGTGGATTTTGCACCATTATCTCTTGTCGGATTCTTTCCTTCAATCCCTCTTGAAATTATCAACTTGCAAGTCGAAGAAGACTTCTACATACTCTTGAAGCTTCCCTTCTGTTTCAATCCCCACATCCTCGTTCGAGCCATTTGCGCAGAATCCACTGATTAGAAATTCTTCAACAGCCCTTCTTGCATTGCAATCCATGTTATTGTTCTCCCTTCCACCAGCACTGATCTCTCCCATACATCATACCATGTGAGAGCTTTATCGTTCAAGTATCCACACGCAAACACTCCCGCTACGTGCTCCGTGATTTGCGTACTGAAAAGTTGCAAAAATCGATTCATTCGAGAAATCCAATTCTCGACCACTCCCATGATTCGTTGACTTTTGTACGGTTCAATGTTACATGTCTTCTTCATCTGTAGTAACAAAGCACCTTCATCCTCGACTAGAGCTCTAACAATTTGTGCCACGGGTTCATTTGGTGCAGCTTGCTCTCCCATCATCGGTACTCCTTGAGAAGATCGTCCTCTTCCAACATTTGTCATACTCTGACCCTCGAGGTTCAACATCTTGTTCTGTAGCACTTCAACCGTCATCTTCATCTCCCGAAACTCGTTCAACATGCCCTGCATCAATTCCTGCATCACCAATTCTGGTTTGGAGGTTGCGACTTCATGATCGTTCTCTCTCTTTCTTTAAAATAGCACGGAAGTGTGAGATTTTTCTTAGTATAGAGTTATGACGGCCACTCAAAAGCGTTCATACACTACATGTACTACAAAAGGGACGGGAGAATTGATTATCTCACGGTAGAAATTCTCATCAAAATTTCTAATCACAAACTCTCTATGTAACGATTTCGGTCTACAGACATAGCGGATCTCCAGCCACGTGTTGAAGAGAACAGGAGCGGATAGATTTAGATCCATGCTCACTAAATCAAGATATAGACGGTCACATCCCAACTGGTCGTATATGTCACTATTGGAAAAATCATCGAGACTACCGAATTCATCACTTGATCCATGAAATCCTCACCAAAATGATAGACAAGATACACTCAAAAATGCTCACGACGCAGATACATAAGCTTGATATGAAAAGGATTCAAGAATGATAATTCTGGAGATGGAAATCTACCCCATCCATCACATAGCTCTCTTGATCTTTTGGACGCACTCAGAGTTTCAGTTACCAGGTACCTCGATCAAAGGTCATTCTAAGAGAAATAATCCGCTCTCTTAGAGTTTTTTGCTCTGATACCATTGTAAGATGGGCTCTAGAGTGAACTCAAAACTCGAATGCCTGTGGAGATGCATTCGCATCTTTTATATAGTGAGAGGAATAATACATGATAAGCTTCCGATCAATGCTGACCTCTCAAAGTGAGCACACGGATCGCTGACGTGGCTTACATGCAACCTTAGATCTGAACAACATCTAGAGGGTTCAGAATGATCACGTAGGAGCTCGCTGGAAAGTTCTCGAAGCTTCCTTTCAAAAACTTCCTTCTGGAAGTTTCCCGGCGGACTTTTGACGCTCCAGCCTATTGATAGAAGTACTCTTTTGCTGCATGCATTCTCAAGCCATTAACTAATTCTTATACCAAAGACTTTTCCTCTCACTAATTTCCTCTCTAGTTGATAAGTAGAGTTCTACTTATTACACTCTCTTAGCAACAGGTTACGTTGCTCTTGCGTTTCTAGTACCACAAGGAAGTTCTTCTTGCTAAGCATACGTAATTGTCTTATTTGCATTCTCATTCCTTGTACCAGTTTTCTTGATACCCAAGCTCCAAATGCGTCTCGTGACGGGCTGCAGTCCGCTGTTGACATGACCACTGCTGTCGCCTTCAGCAGCGACAATCTGCTCGCTACGAGATTCTTGTCCAGTTCTACTATCACTCCATGTTTGTACTCCCCTAGTTGCTGGTTCTTTTGTATGTTCTGCAGAGCCGCTACCAGTTCCTCGTCCGGTATGCCCGCTCCCGCTAGCGGGTTCAACCCCTCCAAGTATAGGTTCTGACATGTTTTGGCTAGTAACTTAAGAGGTTTCTTCCAGCTATTTTATGCGTGTGTCGCTCCCTCCCCTCTAGTTTTCCCATGGCCCTGGTCACCTTGCTGCCACACTTCTTGGTTTCCTTTTGCCTTCTGATGCAGCTCACCTCCCGAAATAACTGCCGTTTGTCCTTTCTGCAGCATAGGATTGATAGGACCCCTCCGGACGATCCGCTGGAACCCTTGGCGTCAGCATTGCTCAGCCCGCTCCTGCCAGCCTGAGGAGCGTCATCACCATAGGAGACTGTCTGCTCTGTCTCTACTGATATTTCTGCATTCATCTGTCCCTTCTCTGGCGTTCGAACCTCCCTACTCCCCTCTGGACCTTGCTCAATCTCCCTTTCTGCCGTCTTCTCATCCAACCCTAGTTCTTCCCCCCTCTCACACTTCGTTTTTTTCTGGGCATGGTGTAAACCTTCCACCGTCGCTTTGCTTCTCTCGAGGTTTTCCGTTCTTCTTGAGTCTACCGTATTCATCGATTCTCTTCTCCCTCTTTTTTTTTCCAATTTCGCTTCATGGTACGAAACTCTGTGTTTCATCGCTTCGAACCTCAGGGCCCCGGAAGAGCCATTTCCCGTCATGTTCTCTCCTGTTGGTGTTGTGTGCTCTTGCCTCTCCATCCAATATGCCGCAATCCTGTCAAATCGGTTACCCCTTGTAAAGATCGTCAAATCGATTACCCCTTGTAAAGACTGGAACCCTAAGCACTATTCGTCCCTCTAATTGCTACTTCCTTCAGGCTTGTTACCCTACTCCCTTAACTCCTTTCCCTTAATCCTACTTAGACTCCCTAATCCTCCCTGTTACCCCTCGGCGTTCCCCCCGCCCACCCTCCGCCTTCCGCTCCGCCATCCCCCCTTCCTTTCCATCCTCTATCGGTTGATCTGTTAGCAGCATCTCATTCTCACATTCTCACATTCTGAGACAGGCCGTACGTCGATGTGATCTGGACTTCATGCGGATTATTGCCCGCCTGAGTAAAAAGTCAATGCTCCCTAGACATCAATAAGTGTAAAAGAAATATTCTTCAACGGCAGGGAAATAGTCATAATATCGCAATAATTAACATTAAGATAGTGATAATATCCCATTAGTTAACATTATATCACAGTCGCGCTTGTGACTCGAACACCATAATCTTTAAGTTTGGACACTCAGATAAATACTCAACACAATAAAGGTTACAATAAAGTTACAATAATTAACATTATATCGAAGCACGACTGAATCTGGATCGCGCTTATGAATCAAAAACCATAATCTCTTCAAAGAATTTTGTGCGTCGCGCTTGTGACTCAGAAACCATAATCTCTTCAACGAAATTTTTTTACTTTGACACTCTAAGATAATTACTCAGCACCGTACATACTCCACGACGTGAATAGCCTTTAAGAAAACGCAGGCGTTTTCTTGGGAGGAACTCCAGAGGTGCCCGCAGGAAACACCTGCCAAGTTCTAGCCGAAGTCGTAACTCCCTCCCAAGCGTGTAGAATCTTTCAGAAAGGTTCGTAACTTTGACACCTCTAATAGATCGATGAGTCCTCCTCACAGAAAAATATGAATATATCTCCACCATTTTCATTTAACCTTACTTGCGCTGTTCCGGTACCGTTAGTCTGTGCGTCCCATCTGAAAAGGTTTCGGCAGTCTCGCCACATCCCGGCGTTACTCCAAAGTAGTCAGACGTTTCTTCACCAACTCATTCTTCCCGGCGTAACTTACAAAGAAATCGAACAGAACGGCCACAGTCGATTGAGCCCTATATCTCATAGAACTATCTGGAAAGAGCTTTACGCTTAAGGATACTCCTGACTAGTCCATCATGGCCCGTCAGTCTAAACTCGGCTGCTTATAACCTACCACCAGTATATAACCTTCCCATTTGATACAACAAAGAGGCAGAAACAGATACGGTCAGTATCTGGATCAGCTAACATGGACATGTCTTTCAAAAAGCAGCGGCTCAATAAAACACAGTTTCCACTGGCGAAAATTCAGATCACAGTAATCAGTTAGCGCTGGATTTCCCTATCAACAGACAGAAATACAGGAGCTTCCGTAGTGATTTATTGCAGGGCTGGCTTTCAGCAATACCACCAGTTGGAGACCTACATTTGAGATAGGTTACTAGGATTTAGCGGGAGCTGTAACTGAATTAGTCAAATTTGAGAAGCTGGAGTTGGATTTACTTCGAGGTGCTTTAATCCACGAGGCTTTGTTCACTGACTGAAGCAAAACATGCTTCTTACTGTACAGTGGTGATAATGCCGGCTGCTACTGGCAGTGACAGTGTTCGTAAGAAACATTGAGACCGTCATCATCTCGATATCAAGCAAGCTAAACACTTGGACTAGCTTCTTCTGTGACCACAGACAAAGTAGCAATCCCTCCTTTTGATCTTCTCACAACAATCTTAAAGGCAACTCCCACCTGGTCTCCTAGAGCTTCAACAATCTGCAGTCAGTGACATAGGGCAACTCAATTTCTTTGCAGGGAGATATTATGAAACTTACGCAAGTTTCCTTGCAAATGCTTCAAAAGAATGGGTAGATACGCAACTGAGATTCTGGAAATTTCCGAGTTCTCTTCCTTCCTCACGATGTAAGTAGCAAGACTCCTTTCAGCTATGAAAGCAGTTAAACTCCCGTACAACAGTCTCCAATATAGGATGGCCATCAACTGTTGTATAGCTACGTGGAGAAGACATGAACAGTCAAGCAACATAAACTACCGTCGCATGACTATGAGGACCTGCACCTCCTAAGATTCGGTTCGTGCCATTTCGTCCAGATGTATCTTCCCTGGTTCCCAAGTAGGCAAATGGATAATGGAAGAGAAAATTGGTCCCTACTAGTGATGACCAGACTCCCGACCCGACAGATCTCTTGTTTCCACCATTCACGGCTCATTCCTCACGCCCAAATAACGTATCAAACATAAGACGTGGTAAACGGGCAGGAACTTCATTCAGCAGAACGAGCTGAGTAACATACCTGGTGGATAGATGTCACCGGCTGACCATCAAACTGAACCACAACATCACCAGCTCGTACTCCAGCTCGTTCTGCTGGAGAACCAGGTATTACCTAAGACAGGTAAAGTTGTGATCAGTTCGTACTGAATCAAGGCCAAAATATTATTCCGAAGATGCTATTCGGCTCCGCTAAGGGTTGAGTACTACGGCAACGACGATCCCCAAAACCCTCATTAAACAAGCAGACTAAGACCGTACCTGAGGGACAAGAACGCCTCCCATTACATCAGGAAATGAAGGGTCCCTTTCTTTGAGTTGAAGGATGATATCTTCAGTCAATCCAAGCATCTTCATTCCAAGCCAAGGCCGTACCACACGCCTATAACATAACATACAACCATATTCACCAGGCTGCGTAGAAACTGGAAGAAGCAACAAAAGGGAAAGAAAGATGTCCTTAAATGCCCGCAACTTATATCAGTGTAGAGTTACCCGAAAACTGGCACATGAAATAAGTTCAAGGTGAAGTCTGTACCCATGTTTCTTAAGCTGGTTTATAATCTTGAGAGCACTATCAATCGGAATGGCGAAGCTGACACCGTCAGCTGCCAATGCTTTCATGGTATTGATTCCAATCACCTCACCGTCGAGATTAAGTAAGGGTCCCCCAGAATTACCCTGCACAAATTCTGATGACAATCATTTACTGGCATTGTAGGAGTTACGAAATCTTCCAAGTGATGAATTATAGCAGAGAGTACTTACTCGGACGACAAGCACCTGCGAACGCACTAAGTTCGTTCGCAGAAAATTGGGAACTTATGCTCTCTCATCAAGTAGGAAGAGTGAAAAGCAAAACTATCCAGATGAGCCTACCCAGCTAAGCTGACAACATCTCCATTACACGCTCAAGAAAAAGAGTCCAACCGTGATGCTTGAAATGGAAATTTCTAAATTTTCTGCATAGGACAGAATAGCTTCTCCGAAGCAAGTAGACGCTTATTTCTTTCTGCTAACCTGGTTGATTGCAGCATCAGTCTGGATGTAGTCTGCGTGAACTCCTCTTAAACCCATTTCCGCACTTTTCCGGTCTACACAGCTAGACAAAGTTGAGAAAGGAAGCAATCAATTAAATCTCCTCAACCACTACAGAAAGATATGCAGATGGAACTGAGGTCGAAAACTTGGTCGGTAGGAAGTGGTCTTACCTGACAATCCCAACTGTGACACTCTTATGCAAATGCAAAGGGCTCCCTAATGCAATCAATCTCCTCTACCACGACAGAAATACTGGAAATGGACTGAAGTGGGAAACTTGGTCGGTAGGAAGTGATCTTACCTGACAATTCCAACGGTGACAGTGTTCTGCAAATGCAGCGGGCTCCCTAATGCAACTACCCATTCTCCAGGCCTGAGTTTGCTGGAAGATCCAAAAGATACTGTCGGCAAAGGCTTCGTTGAGTGGACTTTCACCACGGCTATATCTGCTAAAGAATCATAACTGATGATTTCACCAGGGAAACTACGACCATCTTGCATTGTTACCAGGATCTGGTTGAGACAAAGAGTCAAATATCAGAAGACTCACGAGGGAGTTATTGAGACCACAAGCTGTTCCCAGATAAAGGTGACATGCTTTATCTAAGATCAAGCAAATCCAGATAATTTTACTAGATACTGAAGCCTAAACCCTCTGTAAACAACAAAGTGCTTTCAACGCCTGTCTAAGTGTAGTTTCCATAGGTTCCTTCCCTGTTATAAACCAGACAAAACAATCTGTCCCGAAAAAACTTCTCATAGCAACCTCTTTTTGACCATCTATTTTCATCAACTTGAAGAGTAATAAATTGCTGCGATCGACGTGCTCGAGACTCACCTTGCCTTTATATGGCCCGTGCCCATCATCTGCCACGACATGAGCATTAGTCAAGATGGTGCCATCAGGACTGATAACAAATCCCGAGCCACCAGTCTGTGCAAAATAACACCGCGACCGCCTGCAATATTCGGCTGATTCAATCACCAATCAGTCCGCAGATAAGATACGGAAAGGCTTTCAAACAACAAGGGAACGAAACCGGCAAGCCTAGGTTAAACTTGCAACGATCGCTCTCCGTGCGGGTCAGAATGTTGCATCTACTCTTCAACACGACTACAGCGCTAGACCACTTTTATGTGAAAAGGAGAATCGACCAAGGTCACCATAAGTAAATGAACATCTTTCTATCTCTGATCTTACCAATAGAAACGGTGATATTGACCACAGCTGGGGCAGCCTTAGCGGCAGCATCGGCAATTGCATGTCGAGTTAGGTAGATATCCTTCGCTGTAGTCGTGGAGTCTTGAACCGGTCGATCATTCATGGCTTCCATATGTGCCACTTTTGTTCGTGACGGCACCCAGCGCATGAATTTGGAAGGCCCCATGGTCTTCCCATCTAACTGTCCATTGTCTTGGTTTTCGGGTGAAGCTGCAATTGAATTCTTAAGAGTCATTATTGTACAGCCCTTATTTCATGTCAAAACTCTTACGTGACCACATCTTCCCTTTAGCAAACAATCCTGGGTTTTGCTTCTTTACTTGTACCCCATATGGACATGATGATGAGTCGTCGGAATTCACGAATTTAAGGAAGGAGTTTTCGACCAGCAGTTTCTTCGCATATTTACACGATATAAAGAGCAGGGTTTGAGAATTATAAGGAGCTTTCATACACCAGTTTCTTTGCATGCTTCCACCATATAAAAAGATTTATCTATGAGTAAGAATCTCCCAGCTCCGCCCTTCGTTCGCTGGAACAAGCGGCAGACTCGGTTCACATCAGCAATTCGAGCACACCAAGGGGGAAAAAGCCAACTCCTTTAGAGACACAGAGGACTTCTTGAGCAACAGTGGAGGTGACAGCAGCTTTAACAGAGAGGCCAATCTCTCGACGATATGGTGCAAGAAACATCCAGAGAGATACAGCAAGAGATAATGGATTAGGGCGGTCAATACCGCTCAATCGATCAGGCGGTTGTGATTCCTCCTCACATCCTCTTCCTGCGAGCAACCGGTCACGAACTTTCATCATTCAGAATCAGAGGTCTGTGGAGAGCATGACTCCGACAAAGACTGCAGAAGAACGTAACTATGTGACTTTCTTGCGCTCACACTGTAGTAGGGTGATTTGACTGGATGTATACACTGATATGCAAGAAATATCCAGTCCACAGATCATCCTCCACCAGTCGAACGTTAAAATGTTACACCCATAAAAACTCATGATATTCTGGACGAAATCAGGCTGAATGTTGCTGTTCGGCTTTTGCATGGAGGCAGGCACCGTTAATCATGACTAAGAAGAGAAGCTGCGTCAGCACGTACCCTGCGAACTTTCAATGGAGACTGCACCCGCGGTCACGCCAACCAGAAGGCCGCACGCTAATGCACTGTTTGGATTGTAGTTCTTTCTGAAGATATTAGCACTAAGCACACCGGTACTCTGTTTGAGCGAATTCTTAACCTGAATATTCCAACGAACAAGATTTAGACTCAATAGCCACTTGCTTATGGACTCAAGTAAGGGAGAAAAAACAAACTCAGTAATCGAATGAACCAGGCGTTACACCTGGAGCCTAATTTAAGCTCGTACTCACTCACTCGTTTGGGCAGTTTCACAAATCCATGGCAGGAAAAACAAAACCATAGCTGCCCCTTCAACTCCGTAAGAGAGTAGTAAAACTTAAGGGCAAACCACAATATCCACCATGAGAAAACTCTTCAAACAGAGTTCTAGGGTAGGTGTTGTACGAATTCTTGACAGAAAGCGCAAATTGGCATTTCGGACACAGTCACAACAAAACTCATCCTCGATGACTACGGTGAAACGGTCTAATAACGCATCCTCTGGTGCAACCCCGAGAACCTACAGAACCACTAGCTGGCCTGAAGGTGACAAGACGCCCCGTCATTGGCTACACCTACAACTTTCCTATTGTCTGGCGGAGAAGGCTATGCGAACCGAAAGAAAAAAATCTAAAATGTGTCTTCGCTAGGCTAAGCCAAGTCTATAAAATTCTAAACAGATCAGCCTATTAACGTTTAGAAAATATCACACGCATCAAAGCGAGACATTTGGACGGTAATGAAACGTCCTAGGTACAAAGTCGAACTAAGTGATTCCGCCGACTCGTGAGATTCAAGACAGTGTCCAAGACAAGTTCTCCATAAACCCTCGGTACGAGGATAAAGGTTTTTCATTCATTCTGTTCCAACAGTTTTGGGTCCGACTACATAATCGGCTGAAACTTGGCATGTAACTCACATCAATTCTGCAAAAGCGGTGGATACACTGCAGGAGTTGAGACCACCGGCCGTTCGCCATGACGTTTGGAGACAAACTCGAAAGGAACTTGGTTCAGAAGTTGGGAAGACCCCTGTGATGCATCCACGGGTAGCGAGTCAACAAATCAGTAAAATCGTCTTGTGACACTCCCTCAGCAGGAGAATCAACTGCTTCGCCAGAATTCAAGTCATCTTCAGGCCGGATGTGTAACTGCTCATACGGTGAAGCACCTGCAGATAAATCTGAACAAGAAGAGAAGAGGTGAATCGCCTGCACGTTTAACTCGTTCGTGACCACGGGGTCGCCATAGAGTTGCACAATTCCTTCACTTCACTCCCGACGTGCTTATTTTCAAGCGTTTCATATCGTAGCCAACACTGCCGCCATACGCTGAACTTGTCAAAGCCGCTTGAAGCAGAAGCCCGTCATATTTTCGGAGGTTCTCAGGACAGCAAACTCCTCGATACGTCGGCAAGAACTCGCCGAGCAGCTGAAGAGCGTCATTTCATGAGCAAGTCACGAGTAACTCAGTTCAAATTAGTCGATGATGGCCGGTGACCGTAAGCTGGCGAGGCTCCTCTAGTTCAAATTTACGAGGAATCAATCCTGGTCGATGAAAGACTGTGTAGTAATCTACATGGTAACGCCATGTAGATTGCACAGTAGTATCTCATACTGTACATAATGTACGTGGAGAATCCCATTATCCCACTTGGAGCGATTCTCCTGACACCAACTGAGGAGAGGACGAGAGCGAAGCGTTTTCCTTCATTACCCTTGGTAAGTCATGATTTTCTAAGCAGCTATACCCATGACCCAAGATTGAGGAAATTGTGGATAGGCTTTGTTTTTTCCTTTCTCCACGCGTCCTTTCTCATTGTAAAATGTCACTTGATAGTACGTATAGGAAATGCCCATGACCGCAAAATTGAGGAAATTGTGGATAGGAAGCATGCATATCCATCCTCTCCATTTGCTTCTCCTCCTACTGAAGGAGATGGAGAGGCAAATCTGCGACATGTTTAACTTATTAACATGATTATAAATTAACCAACAACTTAGAAGTATTTGTTTACTCCTTCGTACCGTAACAGTTTCATGTTCAAAGTAGATTCCATTCGTCTCATCACTTTAGTTATTGTTTTATGATCTTCTATTCTAAGTGTATGACGGGCCCGGGAGATCCCGTGTACAACCCTGCATCTAGTCATGGCTAAACTAAGTAAAAAAGAGAGATGGAAATCTTTCCACTTACATAAAACTAGCTCGTATAGCCAAGAAGTATGTAAATAAATAAGCATGCTGGATCAACTTCAGGAACTTTTGTTTCTTATTTATTATCGGGAATGTTATAAGTGTTATATGAAAATCTAGACTAAATTTTAATAAAAATCAAAATTAATTTAATTGTTAAATATCATTCATTTTGAGAACAAAAATCAAGTCAGTAGAAAACCAATAAGTGATGTGCAGGGTCACTCGCTTCTGGGGATACAAGAGAGAGGGCCTGCTGAAATAAGAAAATACATCAATCCACACATTAATATATCACCTAACTTTTACATAAGGAAGGGTTAGGTGATAAGTTAATGTTAAGCTTGTATCCCTCTTCTCTCTTCAGAAGGAAGAGAAGTGAATAAGCAAGCACACAAGAATATGCATCCAAACTGCAGTTCTAGGAAGAAGGAGATAAACGTTCAACAAAAAACTAAAATAATCATCGATAATTTACTGAAAATAATCTTCAAAAATAATTGAGTGAAAAAATTAATGTAAAGCGCACAGTCAGGGGGAAAATACTGATCGACAGAGTTTACAAATAGTTACTTGTCTCAAAGTTCTAAAAACTGATTTCACTGAATTCAAAGTATTAAGTTTAACTCATTAAATTTAACTTCACTTGGTAACTTCATTACACATGCTCACTTCAGACATATGAAACTCATAAGTAACTCACGAGAACATAGCTGTAACGTCGTTTACTATTACTATGGGCAGTGATTACACAAAAAACACGTGGCGGCTACAGGGAAACGGCGAGGGCTCAAGGATAAGGGTTAAATGGGTTCGCGAATCCTAGAACCAGGGCTTTTTATCATTTTCACTGTACGCACACCAGAGAGCAGGCCAGAGAGCAAGAAACTGAGACTACATTGAGAGCTTATCGCAGAGAGGTGCAAGGTGGAAATTTCACAGGGACTAAGCTGAGTGCAGGCTGTGAGTAAATAGTTGTAGACTAAGGGGATCAGCGAGATTCTAGCCTTGGTCTAACTTTCAATTTGAGATCTAGTCTATTGAGTGAAAGATTACAGCGTTTAGAGTGCAGATTCCTGAAGAGATAGCGTTCTGGAGTGAAATTATCAGGAGATTTGCAGAGCAGTGAAGAATTGCTGTCCCAAGAGCTCTCCGAGACCTTGTTAGCAAGAAAACGTTGTGTAATGTATATGAGCCCGTGATTTGCTTTGTTATATGATAAGCAAGCTTGGATTGAGTGCCAAGGTTGGATTGAAGCGTCTGGTGTGGAGTTGACTCTATTTCTATGTACTTTCCTACTTCCTAGCATCCACTAGGCTTCCTAGTCCTGGCTGTAGTCCTGCAGGGTTTATTGCGTTCCGACTCAACCACCAGTAGCGGAAGCGCTGTCCAAATTTTACCAAACCCAAGCCTGGAATAGTTTCCACAGTGTTCTGAAACCTGAGATTAGTAGCAGAGACCTGCAGAAGACTAGTTGGTTATTCTAAACCCGTCCGACGGTTATCAAATCATTGGTGTTTATTAACAGAAAGTTTAACGAACTGGATCTGGAGACACAAATATAGTACAAGGTCTTCAAGGAGATTCACGTTCGGCGATTCATTGGCTAGAGACGGACGACTCGACTCCGTGATCTGCGGTCGAACGTTACAGTTGGTATCAGAGCAGGCTCAATTTGAGTCTTTGCTAAACACCATCGACAATGGAGGCTGTGTCGACCGAGTTGGACGAGATGAAAGCATTGCTTAGAAAGTTGGAAGGACGACTTGAGCAAGTAGAAGCTGAGAACAAGGTGCTTAAGGCGGATTTAACTCAAGCAAAAGCGACACAAGAGAAGGAAGCGGAGGTCCCTGTACTGCAAATCGAGCAAGTCAAGGATTTAGCACTACCAGGCGAAGAAGCAGTTGATATTGCTCAAGCAAATAAGAATGAAGATGGATCACAGAAGGTGCAAGAGAATGTTGCGGAAGGCAGCTCAGCCAAAGAAGGGCACAAGCGGAAAGTGAAGTGGGCTGAACCAGCGACACCATCAGCCTTCAACGGTGAGAAAAGCTTTTCTAGGTTTGAGTTATGGATTACTGAAATGGAGAATTACCTGGAGAATTTCGATGAGCGCAGTTGGTTCACCTATGCTGTTAGTAGACTGGAAGGAGAGGCTAAGGAATGGTATGGAGGTCAACAACGGATGAGAAGTTTGAACGGTACAACTCCTATGTCCACTTGGCCTGAGTTGAAGGATGAACTCCGACGACATTTGGTACCAGTGGATGAAGCTACACAGTTTCGACTAGAACTTATTCATCTGAGACAGACAGGGAGTATCAGACAGTATCTCCAGCGATTTTTTGAGTTGGTTACTCGTTTGCACATGGTGGATCGTACCGACTTGCTGTTTCACTTGAAGAAAGGTCTGCAAGGTTTCTATGCTAGTGTGTTTGATAGCTGGGTTATGTTTCACAAGTCCGAGGACATGCAAGACTTGTTTGCATTTCTGGAAGCAGCAGAGAACACTAGGGAACGTAACTACACCGTGCAGCCCTCCAAGTTTCAACGTGGAACAAGTGATGGCGAGCCTAGTAGAGGATTTTGGCGCAATCCTCAAGGACTGTAAACCCTCCGCGGTCCTAACGATCAACTACCCCCCGATCTCTCAACCTCCACGATCGTCATCCACGAATCTGCAACTGTCGGGCCTGTCTCTCACTCAGGGGTCACCTCTGATGGCTTTGATGGAAGCACACCATGAATCTTGAAGGGAAAAATGTTAAGTTCACTCTCATTCATACACCCACAAACTTATCAACTAAAATCTCCATAATCTCATCCACTAAAATCCTCCATTCTAACGACGTCTCTCAAGTTCTCACATGCTAAAAATATCCCACACTCTCTATATTACTCAAGTTGTCATTACGACGATGTGAAAACAAGGATGAGGAGCTCTTCTCTACTCCTCTATTTATACATTCTAGGTTTTTACTTTGGTACCCTCCGGTAACTCAGCCGTAACTACTTTTACCGGGTTTTACTAAGATATTACTTAAGGTAAAAGCATTGATCACATGGGCTTTTTACCTTTTCACATGGGCTTATTCCTTCAAAGTCAACAACTTCTAGAAGGATTCTGGAATATTCTCAAGGAATCTCGAATTTCCACCCCCCCTCTACACTAGGACCCACTAAAAAGGAAACATGTGGAATCTCTTCTTGTTTTTAATGCCCACAAAGTCCACAACTTTAATCCAACCACTAATATCAAGTCAAAAAGGAGATAAGGGATACTTTCCACCCCCTTTCTACCTTTTAGACAAGATGACAAGATAGTAGTGCTCACTCTTTAGCAAATATCTGAATTCTGCCAAAAGTACAGCTAAGTTTAACCATAACTAACTTTTAGCTAGTCATGACTAACTTGATATCTCCTAAAAGTACTTTGGCAGCAAATAAACATTCTCAACACTTAGTTAGAACTAAACACCTTACTAGAACATTAGCATTTGGTTTGTATGAGGTCGTTACTCGTGGCTTGATAGAAAAGTGTTGTAGCATAGCAGTAGTCATGCTCCCTACAAACTCTCCTCCTCTATCTGAGACCAACTCTAACGGACATCCAAATCTTGTGATGATCCTCTCCCATAAGAATCTACCGACTTCTGTTTCATTGGTCTCTCTCAAAGGTCTAGCCTCTACCCACTTGGTACAATAGTCAGTGGCGACTACAATGTATCTATTGCCTCGAGGTGTCTTATTAAGAGGACCTACAAAATCAATACCCCACTTCTCAAATGGTCCTAACACGGGAATTGATCTTAACGGAGGTGTTCTAGTAGACTTCAGAGCAAATGCTTGACATACGTCGCAAGTTTTGCAATAGTCTAAACACTCTTTGAAAATCCCTCTCCAGTGGTAACCCGCATCCAAAATCTTGAAGGCTGTTATCTTACCAGCAAAGTGACCTCCGCAAACAGTTCCGTCGTGAAACTCGTGCATTAGCTTGAATGCCTCCTTCTGACCAACTGCTCTCCTTAGTAACCCATCTGCTCCTTGATGAAACAGAATTCCCTCTACCATGGTGTAAGGTTTGCATCTCTTGATCAACGCGTTACGTTCTCGGGTATGCATACCTTCTGGAAAAGAGCCATCTACAAGGAAACTCCAGATTTCCTTGTACTCGTCCGGTATCTCCTCGATGCTTGTGATGGTCATCAGATGCTCGTCTGGAAATGAATCATCAAACGGTTCTTCTCCCTCATCATCATAAGCCCTTGACAAAAGATCAGCATTCGCATGCTTCTTCCCTGGTCTATCTTCGATCACATAATCGTATTCTGTTAGAAGGATCTTCCAACGAGCAATACGACCTTCGGCATTAGGCTTATTAAAGATATACTTTAAAGCCTTGTGATCTGTGACTATGGAAAATTTCCCTCCTAGCAAGTAGTGTCGAAATTTCTTCAATCCAAAGATCACCGCTAATCCTTCTCGTTCAGTCACGGAGTAATTCTTCTCCGCTGGAACCATCTGCCTACTAGCATAAGCTATAGGATGATCATGCCCATCTCCATCTAGCTGACTTAATGTACATCCGATTGCTACATTGGAGGCATCCGTATACAGAATAAATGCTTTACTCCACTCAGGTTTAGCAAGTATAGGAGCTGTCACTAATGCCTTTTTCAGCTCCTCAAATGCTTCCTTTGCCTTCTGATCATGCACTATCAAGTCAAAATCAACTCCCTTCTTCATGTACATAGTCAAAGCTATTGCTTTGTTTGAGAAGGAAAAGACAAACCTACGATAATATCCAACCATGCCAAGAAACTGCCTCAACTTTGTCAAGTTGATCGGAAATGGAAGATCCACAATCTTCTTCACCTTCTCAGGATCTACCGCAATCCCATTCTTGGAAATGATGTGCCCTAACAGCAGACCTTCTTCGCAGCCAAAGATGCACTTCTCTGGATTTAGAGAAGCGTTGGCTTGCTCCAACCGCTGCAAAACTTTGATCACATGATCAAAGTGGTCCTCCTTTCGTCCGTACACACAGAAATCGTCAATGAAATCCCGAACAAACTTCCCTATGAATGGTTCAAACACCTTGTTCATGAACCTCTGAAACGTGGCCGGAGCATTACACAGTCCGAATGGCATCACTCGAAATGCAAATGTTCCCCAAGGAGTAGTGAAAGTAGTCAACTGCTGGTACTCCTGTGCTATCTTGATCTGGTTGTATCCACTATAACCATCACCAAAGCTGTACCACTCATGACCGGCAACTTCCTCCAAAATCTCATCTATAAATGGTAGAGGATAATAGTCCTTCTTGGTAACTGCATTCAGCTTCTTATAGTCTATGCACACTCGCAGCTTACCATTCTTCTTCTTGACAATCACAATGGGTGAAACCCATTCTGAGTTCTCCACCTCATAGATGAAACTCGCCTCCTTCAACTTGTCTATCTCCTCCTTGACCATCATTGCCGTTGTAGGATTGACCCTTCTCTGCTTCTGTCGAACTGGTCTTGCGTTCTCCTCCAATTCGATTCGATGAGTCTCGAGGGTCACCTCCTTCAAATCCTTGTAGCTGAAAGCAAACACATGGATATATTTTCGAAATATATCTAGGAATCTACTTTTCTCTTCTTGAGTGACATTGATACCAAACTTCAGGGTAGAGAGTCTTCTCACAATCTCTGCCTCACTCAACTCTTCTTTGTCAGGATCTTTCTCCACTGCTGGTCGAGGCAACAAGTCAATAGCACTAAGCTGATGTACTGATTCGTCTCGACCAAATCCTTCATCCTCAGACGAGGATTCTTGGTCGTAAGAATCCCCAGTATCTACTTCCGAGACACTCTGATCATCCTCCGTATCAGATTCCCAGTAGTCACTAGTGGGTCTATCAGAGTCAGAAGTCACAACTCCAACACCCGAGAGAGGAACTATCACTCTATGATCTCTAGGCCCAATTCGTAAGTATCCCTTGTGCCACCTATCCGTGGTGCGCACAGCTCTCAACCAAGGCCTACCTAGGAGCAAATCATAACTAGAGTCCTTTAACACTTGAAAGGACATCAATGTTTGAACTCCCATCACAGACACGACCACCTTCTCTAACACACCAAGAGGTCTTACCCGTTGCTTGTTAGCCATCCCCAAGACAATGCTAGCCGGGCGAGTTGGTTCCATTCCCAACTTCTTCATCAACCTCTCCGATATGGCGTTTACAGCCGACCCTCCATCCACCAATACGTCAGAGACGTAGTGACCATTCAATCGGACTTCAATCTTTGAAGCCCTAGTGCATACCTCTGAAGCATGCACATCCACCACACCAACTCCCACTGACTTTGATGTCTTGCTCTTGGGTTTCTTCTTCTTGCTTCTCTTAGAACTCAGTCCTCCTCTGAGTTCCCTTCGTAAGCTGGGATTAAGTGCGATCAGTTGTCCAACAGTGATGTTGGCTTTCTGAGCACCCACATCTTCAACCACATCATATCCCGCTTGGGAAGATGAAATGGTGAAATCCGCCATCCCCAGCTTCCTTCTTGGCTCCCTTGGTGTACTCGAAACATTACTCGAACGAGTACTTCTACTTGCTGACTCCTCCATGAAAACCGGTTCATCAGAAAATCGAGTTCTTTTTCTTTCTTGAGCTAAAAGCTCCACCGGTGCATGAGAAGAGTTTGAACTCTCTCCTTTCTCGTAGATGGGATCTCGCACGACATCGATAGTAGCCACCCCTTTGTCTCGTCCTTGTGATGGATTTCCTCCACCCACATTCATTCTGACAGCTTCGGCACCTCTTGCTCCGTTGTTAGGACAATTTCGCTGGAAATGAGAACCTCCACACGTCCAACAAGTGATTCCTCCAAAGTTACCTTGGTTGCCTCCAAAGTTACCTTGATTTCTTCGGTTGGGATTGTTGTCGTAACCTCTTTGACCTCCTCCTCCACCTTTGTTCCTCCATTCTCGTAACTGCACCACATTTATCTTGAGATCCGCAAGAGTGTCAGTGATGCTCTTCAGCTCGGCATGAAAATCAGAGGTGACAGTAGACATCGTTGTTGGGACAAACGGTCTTGGCACCACCGTTGGAGTAGGAGCTGACGTTGAAGCAATCACCAATTGTGATGGTGCAGGTGCGATCGTTGTGGCTACACCAGGAGTCGGAGTTGACACCAGAGCAGCATGATGAGGTTGGATGATATCTCCTTCATCCAAACTCTCTTCCATATTTGTCGCTATCTTGATGGCCTCCGCTTTGGTTGCTGGCTTCTCGTACCTCACTTGGGTTCGAATTGAAGGTCTCAACCCTCCCACCAAGTTCTTGGTCAGCACTGCTCCAATCCCCGCCATCGTTAGTTCCACATTGTCTCCACTCTTCCGTAGGACCGTCCGAAACCGTTGCTCCAACTTATCCACCCTTTCGGCATATTGCCGAACTTTCTCGTCGTCACGTTGCTTCAAATGAGTAAGCTCCACCATGAGCTTCTCATAACTCTCTTCTGGAAGAAATTCTTCGATGAGTGCATTACTCAACGTCTCCCATGTGTCCTCAACTGCACCAGGTGTCTGGCTCTTCACTCGGTCTTCATACCACGTAAGAGCAAAATCTTCTAAAAACTCTGGCAGTAACAACACCCATTCTTCCTTCCTTCTCACGTTGTTTCCGATGCAACCCCTTTTGAAGTCTCGAACAAACGGTTCTACATCTTCATTGTCCTTCCCATGAAACACGGGTAGCTTTCCCATCTTGTAACTACTCTTTCTACTCTTCTAATCGTCGTGCAATAACTACTCGCTAAAAGAGTACGAACATCACCAATTCCATTCGCGAATAATCTACCATAGGTAAAATGAAAGGAAATGGTTGTAACAACACCTCTTGTGCCATCTCTTCCCCCAAGGTAATCATGAGTCTGAGTCGCATCACCGTCTTCTCCACCATCCGAATGACGATCTCCATCACAACTCAGCCGAGTCCTCCTTTGAAGTCGACAACTTCTCCGTCTCAGCTCTTTGAGTCTCGTCCAACTTCTCGACTACGGACGTAAGTAGGGCGGCCACATCGACGCACTTGTGTCCTCTTGATAGATCACCCACTCCACAACTTGGACAAGGATCTTCGCCTAGAAGATGAATTGGCGCTGGTGACGATGGACCCACTCGAAGACTCAAATCAGTAAACTCCCGCTTCCCTTTAGCTCTCTCGGTTCTGATTCTAGTTGGACAATTCACTACTTTGTGTCCCAACCCTCTACAGAAATAACACCACAAGTCGGTTTCTACTCTTCTCCTCGGCGATTCTACTTGAGGTTTAGTACTAGGGTTTTCAAACTCGACGATAATCTCTCTCGAACTTTCTCCGACACTTACTATGACATCTAAACCTTGAGGAAGGTTTCTAAGTCTAACTTTCCAATCTTTTGAATTTCCACTCATGTTGCACCTTCTCAACCATTAAGTGGACAAAATATCATAGAGGAAAATAATTCTACATTACTTTCTTAACTCTTCCGAGCTTTATATTAGAAATCGTGCATTATACATGCGATACACGAAATAAAATCTAATCTAATATTAACTATCAAAGATATGATCCTCCTCACCCTCGTTTGTACTCATCACAACAGACATCTTGAACTCACTCTTGTAAGGATCCAACTCTATTTCACCAGGAGCATTCGTGGCCTCCATAGTGAATGATGCTTTAAACTCGACTTTCTTCAAATCTGTGCCAATTGTCGCGGAAGCTTCTTCGTATAGAGTAAAGAGGGCACCCCAAGTGCTATAGATGCGTGTTCGTAACTCATCTATACTTAACTTGGGCTTCTCCGTCTCTGTTCGAACTCCTAAACGTCTCTTCTTCCACCTCGTCATTCGAACTGGATTCCCCATGACGTATCTTCAAGACCTCCTTGTATGCCGAAACGTATCTCTCTTAGTTGGTAAGAGATCTCTCCAAGATTTTTGTGGTCTCCAGTAGCTCAACCTCCAAGCTACTAAATCATGAAGTTTCAACAGAAACTTCTCTAATCAGAAGAGATGGTGATGACTGTACAAATTTTCAGAGAACTGAAATTTGTATATTTTCACTTCCCTCATGGTTGTCAACCCCCTCCACTTTGAAAAATCCTTTCTCCCTCTTCAGACCTCATCTTCTCATGATTTCTTTTGTCCTGGATAGCTTATCAGCCACTCTAAAACACTGGAAAGTTTCTCAGGAAAATAAAATTCACAGAAAATCTGACACTGACTGTAAACTTTTTCCAGAGAACAGAATTCCTCAACTCTCACGAATAGACCCCCTCAACTTTGAAAAATCATTGCTCCCTCTCTAGACCACCTTTTCCTATGATTCCTTTTGTCTTAGATAGGTTATCAGCCAATCTAAAACAATGGAAAGTTTCTCAGGAAAATAAAATTCACATAAAAGTTGACAGCGACTGTACAAATTTTCCAGAGAGCAGAATTTCTAAACTCACAAATTTCTCTCCTCTAATAACTTTTCTCTCCTCCTTCTCTACAACTCTTGTTGCACCTCCTTTCAACTCTCCTCAAACCCTTTCTAAGTGAACAAGATGTAAAGAATGACTTCGAACGCGTCATATATCACTACGGGATACACGAAAGGTTCTAACGTTGCTAACATCGCGTTAGCTCTCTCTCCTCCCAACGTTCTCTCCATGTGCTCTCTCATAATCTCCTTTTGTCGAATATAGAACTGAACTCTAAACATCGTTCAACGATCCCTTCAAGTGAGGTCCCGGCAACGGAACCAAAAATGTAAACCCTCCGCGGTCCTAACGATCAACTACCCCCCGATCTCTCAACCTCCACGATCGTCATCCACGAATCTGCAACTGTCGGGCCTGTCTCTCACTCAGGGGTCACCTCTGATGGCTTTGATGGAAGCACACCATGAATCTTGAAGGGAAAAATGTTAAGTTCACTCTCATTCATACACCCACAAACTTATCAACTAAAATCTCCATAATCTCATCCACTAAAATCCTCCATTCTAACGACGTCTCTCAAGTTCTCACATGCTAAAAATATCCCACACTCTCTATATTACTCAAGTTGTCATTACGACGATGTGAAAACAAGGATGAGGAGCTCTTCTCTACTCCTCTATTTATACATTCTAGGTTTTTACTTTGGTACCCTCCGGTAACTCAGCCGTAACTACTTTTACCGGGTTTTACTAAGATATTACTTAAGGTAAAAGCATTGATCACATGGGCTTTTTACCTTTTCACATGGGCTTATTCCTTCAAAGTCAACAACTTCTAGAAGGATTCTGGAATATTCTCAAGGAATCTCGAATTTCCACCCCCCCTCTACACTAGGACCCACTAAAAAGGAAACATGTGGAATCTCTTCTTGTTTTTAATGCCCACAAAGTCCACAACTTTAATCCAACCACTAATATCAAGTCAAAAAGGAGATAAGGGATACTTTCCACCCCCTTTCTACCTTTTAGACAAGATGACAAGATAGTAGTGCTCACTCTTTAGCAAATATCTGAATTCTGCCAAAAGTACAGCTAAGTTTAACCATAACTAACTTTTAGCTAGTCATGACTAACTTGATATCTCCTAAAAGTACTTTGGCAGCAAATAAACATTCTCAACACTTAGTTAGAACTAAACACCTTACTAATAGATAAACTTCCTATGTGTAACATAGGTCGTTACAGGACAGATAGCGTCCTCTCAGAGTAGAGGTGGTAGAGGACGTGGTGGTGGAAGATTTGGTGCAGCGGGAAGGAGGTTTCCTCGTGGGTCTCAACAGCAAGGAGTTACTCGTGGTCCTACTCAGACCCGACCTATTGGATCTTATGCATCCAATGCAGGATCCAACCAAGCTTCGACTTTAGGTGCTAGGAGCAGTGCTACACCTTCAAGGACGATCATCTGCTTCGGTGCGGACGGGATGGTCACATCGCTCACGAGTGTCCTCAACGTTCAACAGCGAGCAATGTTCGTGGGTTGACAGCTGAGGAGATAACCAATTGTGTTGAAGAACCAGTTGAGGCGACTACTGAAGCAGAGGTATGTGCTGGTGAGCATTTGATAGAACAGGGAGATTTTCTACCGTGGATTGAAGTAAAAATAGGAAACCACCGGTGTTGTTTGCTTATTGATACCGGAGCAGATGTGAATGTCTTGGATGAAAAACTGATCAGGACCTTAGGGGTGACTAGAACCAAGATCATGAGCCCGTTGTCGTGTGACGTGCTTTCTTATCTGGGAATACACCGGGTATCTAGCTGTAGAGAGTACGTGTCGCACTCCGTGACTCAGAACCAGTGACCACCCAAACCTCTCTCTGATCTCCAAGTACACTTTGAACCTTTCTCGCTACGATATCCTCACGTCATCTCGGCAGATCTCTCTCTTACTCGACTAGGAATAGAACCGGGGTAACAAGCATGGGCAACCTGTTCCTGCCATCACCGCAAGCACTCTTGGGTCTGCTGGTCATCACTCCAGCCTCACCACAAGAGAAATACAAGCACTCATAATAGAAAAGAACCCTAAGCGCAACGCCCGCACACAAATCCAATCAAAACCAACTGGGCGTACAAACAGGCATGCGGGTATGGAGAGGATCCAAACACAGGAAATACAGTCAACAACTCTCCATACCCATGATCAAGTGCTCTGAAGCACTGGCAAAAACCTCCAGGTCGACCTGTTCTTCAAAGAATCTTAACTCTTGCGTCTTTCGGAGCAAGAACCTCTCAACTTTACCTCGCTGTCACTCCTCAACCACAGCTCAGAATGAGAAGAAACCAAGGCCAGCAGATAGCCTGTAGAATAATCTCTCTATTAAGGTATTACATGCAGAGAGATCATCTCTGAGTTGGCATCTATGCCCTTCCAAAGTTCGCTGTTTCTATAACACGATACTATTTCAACAGAACTTTGCTGTTCGATTCCTCACAAACCACTCGATCAAAACAGCTCAAACTTCTCTTGAAGCTAATGTGTCACCATCACTACCACTCTGTAAAATTTCACCAGCAGATCTTCAACCAAACTCTCGGAACGATCAAGCCCTTATCGCTGTTTTTATAACATGATACTATTTCGACAGAACTTTGCTGTTCGATTCCTCACAAACCGCTCGATCAAAACAGCTCAAACTTCTCAGCGTAAGTGACAATGGGAAGAACGATAGGATCCGGAGTAGCCATCACCGCAGCCATAAACGACTCTCCCCAATGAGCTACCATAAATACTCGAAAATGATCTCGCGGCAGACAATGGATCTTAATGACGAATGGATGCGCAAGTGGAAGATCAGGAGCACGAAAGGGTTCTCCGTTCATGCCTACCACTCGCACTGCCGCTTACTTCATCCGATGATACTGATCACACTCCACTAGACTTGGATACTCTACACTCTATCCTTCAAGCTCCGCGCACCTCTCTTCTTATACATCAATCTCACATGCGACGACAAGAGTACTACTCTTATCTCCACTCAGCGAAGAGTACACGGATCGTCCACGTGGAGCCTTATCTTTTGACACGATAAGGTCACAGTGGCTCCTCAACACCAAACACGTACGAAGGATATGTGGTGGTTTCACACCCTAGCCAATCCACAACACGACACCGTTGTTGGTAACGTTTGTGCAAGGCAGCACAACCGTTACAGAAAAGCTCATGAGTGTTCCTATTACTGTTGGAGGGGTAACTAGGAAACATGAGTTCTTAGTTATGAGCTTAGGTGACACGATGGAGGGTATCTTGTCATGGTCTTGGTTACAAGAGACCAAGGCCAAGCTAGATGTTCAAGAAGGGAACGTCATAGTCATGGATCAATGGGGCTTGGGTCAACCCCATCCATTGATCATTAAAGAGAGACCCAAGGAGACAAACCATGCTGTCCGTAGGTTCCAACAAGCCAAAGTGGCATTTCAAATCTGCACAGCTAGGCAGTTTGGAAAGCAGATCAAGTCGATAGACGAAGCTTGGATTGCAGTGATGTCTAAACCCAAGGTGGAGACGGATGAGGAAGAACGCGTGGCTGCTCTTCTCATACACCCTGATATGCAAGTACTGATTGAGAGGTATTCTCATATAATGCCGGATCAGTTACCAACAGGACTTTCTCCGAGGAGAGCCTTGGATCTAGTTCCTGGGGCGACACCTATTGCAGTGCCATCAAGACGTATGTCGTTTGATGAGCTAACAGAGCTGAAGACTCAGTTGAAAGAGTTGGTAGCTCAAGGTATCTTACGACCTAGCATATCACCTTATGCTGCACCGGTGTTGTTCGTGGCCAAGAAAGATGGTGGTATCCGCATGTGTGCAGACTACCGTGCACTTAATAAGGTTACTGTCAAGAACAAGTATCCTCTTCCTCTCATGGATGAAACCACAGATCGGTTGGCCACATGAAAGTACTTCACCAAGTTGGATCTTCGTTCTGGATATCATCAAATCCGGATCAAAGAAGGAGATGAACAAAAGACGGCTATAAGGACGAGGTATGGCTTGTTTGAGTATACAGTGTTGCCGTTTGGATTGTCCAATGCACCTGGTACTTTCTGCAGGCTAATGAACGAGATCTTCAGAGATCTATTGGATGAGAGTGTTATCGTGTACTTGGACGATATCATCATCTTCTCATCCACTTGGAATCAACATCTAGCATATGTTGAAATGGTGTTTAAGCGTCTAGAAGAACATCAACTCTACCTCAAGAAGAGCAAGTGCTCTTTTGGACAAGAGAGTGTGGTGTTTCTAGGATGTTTGATCGATGCGCAGGGTATTCATCCTAACAGGGCTAAGATTCGAGCCATTGTTGAATGGAAGAGACCTGAGAGTGTTCATGAGCTCAGATCTTTTCTTGGGTTAGCCACATATTTTCGGCGCTTTGTTTATCAGTTTGCGCATAAAGCCGCACCTTTGTTTGGCTTATTACGCAAGACTTCCAAGGTTGTTTGGAATCCAGCAGCTGAAAGAGCGTTTCAGGAGTTGAAACAAGCACTGACAAAGATGCCCGTGCTAGCTCTTCCAAAGATGGGAGAACCTTTCGAGGTTCACACAGATGCTTCTCAATGGGCCATTGGAGGAGTGCTGATGCAAGAAAAGCATCCAGTGGCTTACAAAAGTCATAAGTTTTCAAAAACAGAGGCAAAATGGCCTGCTCATGAACAAGAGATGTTCGCAGTTGTCCACTGTCTGAAACGTTGGGAGCATTATTTGTTACCAAGCAAAGTTACTGTTGTGATGGACTGCGAGGGTAATACATACTTTCAAAGTAAACCTCGGTTGTCACGCAAACAGCAGAGATGGCAAGTGGAGCCTGCACGTTTTGATATCGAATGGCGATATCAAAAGGGGAAGGAAAATATTCCAGCGGATGTGTTAAGCAGACGTGTCCAGGCGTTAACAACCCAAGACACAAGTGAAGAGCTTTTGGATCGAATCAGACAAGCATTGTCAGATGATCCTCAGGCTCAACGTTGGACCAGCCAACAAGGGAGAGATCCATTGGTACGTAATCTCTCATTTCGCAATGGCCTTTGGTTTTATAAGCAAACCAAGGTCTATGTTCCAGCTTGCGCTCTAAGGACACTAGTCATGCAAGAATGTCATGATTGTGAACTAGCTGGACATGGAGGACAAAATAGAACATTGCAACGAGTTAAAGAGCAGTTCTATTGGCCGTCCATGTTGGAGGATGTAATCAAGTACGTGCAGACTTGCTTGACATGTCAGCAACAACGAACTGAGCGGAGGAGACCTGCAGGATTGCTGAGACCTTTGTCAATACCTGATGGACCTTGGGAGAGCATAAGTATGGACTTGTGCACAGGTTTATCCGAATCAGGAGGTTTTGATGCTCTGTTAGTTGTTATAGATCGTTTCAGTAAGCAAGCTCACCTCATCCCTTGTAGAGAAGCAGTGACGTCAAGAGGTGCCGCTGAACTGTTCATACGATATGTTTTTAAGTATCATGGGATGCCTAAAGACATTGTTTCATATCTGGATAGGAGGTTTGTAGCTGATTTTTGGAAGGGTTTGTTTCGAAGGCTCGGAACTACCTTCAAGTTCAGTTCCTCTTATCATCCTGAAACTGATGGTCAAACAGAAAGGACTATACAGATAGTAGAGCAAGGGTTAAGAAACTATATCATGCGAGATCAGAGTGATTGGAGCGAGCACTTGGACTTGGTGGAGTTTACATAAAACAACACCAAGCACTCGAGTACAGGATTTAAACCATTTGAAGTGGTTTATCGAGGCTCTCATGCACCTTGGACTCCTATAGCTCTAGCTACCAAGGGGCATGAAAACACAGGAAGGTCAAACCAAGATCCTCCAGATCTAGAGACTTTCATACGTGTTCAGGGTACTGTGTTTCAAGAAGCCAAGAAACACATGGAGAAGGCACAACAACGGTATGCTAAGTATGCAAACCGTGGTAGGCAAGACGTACAGTTCGAAGAAGGGCAGAGGGTCTGGTTGAGAACCAAGAACTTCAGAATACCAGCAGGGGTGGACTTAGCCAAGAAGCTTCTTCCAAAGTGGGCCGGACCATTCCTGATTGAGAAGAAGTTAGGTCTTGTGACTTATAAGTTACGTTTTCCAGCTAGTATGAAACATTATCACCCCATCATTTATGTTTCTAACTTGAAAATGTTTCGTGAAGAACTAGAATTGTTGCCTGGAAGATATCAGAAATGGCATCCAGTGTTAGAAGCATTACCAAGAGCTGATGATCTTGAGTTGATTGAGATAGTAGATCATCGAGCATCACCGAATCCAGATGGAGCTGGAGAACCCGTTACTCAATACCTATGTCGTTGGACAGGTAGAGTTCCGGGATTGGTAAGTGAAGCTTGGGAGTATCTAGATGATCTAGCATTGTACAAGTTCCAGGAACCACTGCGTAAATACTTTGTGAGACGACAGTCCGCAGTGTTTTCTTCCAGCTAAGCGGTGGATTGAATCGAGTCAGAAAAGTCATGCAAAGGGCCCTTCAAGGACACTGGAATCGAGTAGATCTGGCCAATCTGCTCGTCTAAAGGTGGAGTTGTGGTCTGCTGACTGCTTATGGCTGTCGGATGTCAATCAGGTCTAGGCTGATGCTACTATGTGTGTACCATAGTAAGGAGGTGGATAAAAGAAAACTGACGAGTTTACCACCTGGAAGCTAGGGTTCTGTCTCACTCGAAAGCTTCAACGAATGCTCGGTGATGGAGCATAGCTCTGAGAAAGAGCTTAATCTTACCCTGGATGGGGTAATGCCTCTGGATTTGAGGAAGTGTTGTTCCTAATGTGGTATTGCAGATACCGCAGTTCAGTGGAAGAACTGCTTTTTGTTAGTTGGGGCGATTGTAACGTCGTTTATTGTTACTATGGGCAGTGATTACACAAAAAACACGTGGCGGCTACAAGGAAACGACGAGGGCTCAAGGATAAGGGTTAAATGGGTTCGCGAACTCTAGAACCGGGGCTTTTTATCATTTTCACTGTACGCACATCAGAGAGCAGGCCAGAGAGCAAGAAACTGAGACTACATTGAGAGCTTATCGCAGAGAGGTGCAAGGTGGAAATTTCACAGGGACTAAGCTGAGTGCAGGCTGTGAGTAAATAGTTTTAGACTAAGGGGATCAGCGAGATTCTAGCCTTGGTCTAACTTTCAATTTGAGATCTAGTCTATTGAGTGAAAGATTACAGCGTTTAGAGTGCAGATTCCTGAAGAGATAGCGTTCTGGAGTGAAATTATCAGGAGATTTGCAAAGCAGTGAAGAATTGCTGTCCCAAGAGCTCTCCGAGACCTTGTTAGCAAGAAAACGCTGTGTAATGTATATGAGCCCGTGATTTGCTTTGTTATATGATAAGCAAGCTTGGATTGAGTGCCAAGGTTGGATTGAAGCGTCTGGTGTGGAGTTGACTCTATTTCTATGTACTTTCCTACTTCCTAGCATCCACTAGGCTTCCTAGTCCTGGCTGTAGTCCTGCAGGGTTTATTGCGTTCCGACTCAACCACCAGTAGCGGAAGCGCTGCCCAAATTTTACCAAACCCAAGCCTGGAATAGTTTCCACAGTGTTCTGAAACCTGAGATTAGTAGCAGAGACCTGCAGAAGACTAGTTGGTTATTCTAAACCCGTCCGACGGTTATCAAATCATTGGTGTTTATTAACAGAAAGTTTAACGAACTGGATCTGGAGACACAAATATAGTACAAGGTCTTCAAGGAGGTTCACGTTCGGCGATTCATTGGCTAGAGACGGACGACTCGACTCCGTGATCTGCGGTCGAACGTTACATAGCCGTCTTCAGTATAAAGATAAGTCAGTCACACGGTATAAAGATCAGTCAGTCACACGTATGAGTTTTAGTTTATAGCCTAACCCTTCCAAGAAGAAGGTAGGTATTTCTCTGGTTGTCGTACTCTCCATACTCATTGCGGATGCATATGAAGTAGGCTTTCTCTGTCCTTCTCTACGGCTCTCCTCCTCAATCTAAAAGTGTGACTTGGAGGTATGTATAGGAAAAGCCAAGATTAAGCCAAACACCAGAAAAACATAATATGCTTCTTATCAAGCTCATTTAAGTATCGTTTTCTTAATATTGCACTTCTGTCTAGAAAAACAAGAAAAACTTAAATTCACATTATAAAATTCAGACTCAAATATCTTTTCAAATACATTACATTTAGTGTTGTAAAGATAATTTCAGGATGATAAATATACAATTGCAATAAATTACTATTAAATTATAAAGATTATAAAACATAAAACACTGATTGTGATGTCCTGCGATTTAATGTACATGATAGTAAAAACATGCATTCTCTCACATTCACCAGTGTTAATTTCAAGTAACATCATCTCATGTTTAAGGGTTCAAGACATCATTCCAGTATTCAACACTCATCTCGCAAGTACCGATTAAAATCAATTCCGTCTAGTAGTGGCAAGAAATAACTACAAGTTGTTACAAGTTGGACTTCGAGTGCCGCTATATGTAAATTCAACCGTCCTTATTTAACATACCATTATAGTGTGACTATCCGTTGTCGTAAATTTGTCCTCAATGTTCGATTAGTAAAAGTATCCACTAGCAAATATATTACAGTCAGTGTTAACAATCTTCAAAATCCCAACACTCATGAATAGTGAATACTATTTATGAGTAAAACTATTTGAGTTATTATACTGAATTTAGTTGCCACCGTACATATTCATAGTTAATATTCATGCGAATATTTTCGTTTTGTTGTGCATATACAAATATGTGCATCTCGAATGACTGCTCCAATATTAAACTAGAAAGTCTTCTTTAATGGATTTAAGTAAGATTTAAAAGAGATTGAGTTTTCTTGACATATTTTGATCCATCATTATTTTCCAGTTAATCAACTAATACAACGAAGTAAGTGGGTATCTCATGTATGTATTGTATTTTGGAGCTCTGAATCAATGAACATTTATCAGGCTCTTTATGTTAATTACACTTATTTAACCACCTTGGACAATTAGCTATCTGGAGTATTTGAAGATGGAATTAAGATTCATAGTTCGAGATATTTCATGAAATATTATAGTACCTCTATAATATTTCATGAAATACTAGCAACAATATCTACACACAAAACATGTCGTTCTAATATTATGTTCTCCATTGTCGATCTTCTTGCATCCAACATGCTTATCTTTCAGTGGTTTTCGCAAGAATGATTTATGAAGAATTCACTGAATGTCTTTTGAGAAACGTATTGTAATGGAGACATCTCATTAAAACTAGGACACTGAATTGGATAGTCATGATATTTCTTATGTTCTAAAATGAATCATCCAAGTTCATTAAAATAGTTGGATGAGAAACTTGATACAATTTTGAGTTTTATGAATGTTCCATTGCATATATGAATTTTCGATGAAAACATTGAAAGTCCATTAGAGATCTATTGGTATTTTTATGATAGTCAAGAAGGTGGTAAGTCTTTCAAAAGTTGGGATTCACAATCATGATCATATTTCTTAAACTTTGAAAAGGAGATAGATGGAACTCGTGTTCAACTATAAGGCTTGGAGTTGTCTCAAATCTCATAATAAAAGTTGGTCGAATAAAAACGATTTCTGAGCTCGATCAGTTGTGTAAGGTTGGTGGTTGCAGGCGCAAAAAGATGTTATAGTCTTGATCTTCTAAGTGTACAAATGCCATGTAGATAATCTAATGGTCTCGTTCACCCACGGCAAGAGGGAGCGTATATTGATTTTCTCAATAAGTATTGGATTCATTTATGCCATTTATTCATTTTCTACTCTCATGGTGTTTGATATGTATCGTTGGCAATGTAATTATGCATTTTACCTTTGCATTCACTCACGAATTATAATTTAAGAAATAATAAAGCATATGAATGTGATGCCATCAATACTGCAATACCTATTATGTAATGAGAGGATTTACGATGTATGTGGACGGTTCATGTTCTTGTGTGTTAGAGGATTGCTAACGTAAATCCACTCTGGAGAAAATATCAAATTTATAAAGCGCACCGTCAGAAGTAAGAACCGGGCTGAGTCGCAGAAAGTCTCAGTCCACGATGGTCGCAGCACATACTCTACATTGTACGACAGAAGTTCAGCACCAAATATTGGTCGTCGGCAGCAATTTGCTTGATCACACCCCCAGTAGGTTCTTTGAGCTTGATCACACCCCTCTTACGATGTATGGCTTGATCACACCCTTGACTGGCTGTTGCTTGTAAAACCGGTCACTTTGTGATGTTACTCACATGTGAGGTTACACCTATTAAATTTCCGAGCATGTATAGTCTAACTATGTTGAATAATATTAAATATTTTGAATTATAGTGATATTTAATCAAGGTTGAAAATACTAAAATTATAAACCAAAAGATAAAATGACTGGTTCTACTGTCAATTACACGTCACGGGTATGATCAAGCTTAAGGAACCTAAGAGGGGTATGATCAAGCTCAAGGAACCTACTGGGGGTGTGATCAAGCAAATTTCTGTATCGACGACAGAAGTACATCCAAATTTGTACGTCACTTTGACACGTGATGGACCTCACAACGCACTTGCGCCAACCATGTGAATATATATGCACCATAGTCCAACAAGAAATGCTTATCCATACTCTTGCCATATCATTTTCAGTACCATTGGCAAGGAGAGGAACTGTCCTTTCGTATGGAGAGTTGCAAGCTTTGACATGTGAGTGGACCACGGATGGCACAGACCGGGGTAAGCATTCACGCTCGTGACGCCTGTTTCTGCGGTGCCGGTGGCCCTGGTGGCCCCAGTGGCGCCGGTTTTGTGCAAACCTCGTTGCAATGCTGTAGTAAAAGATTTTCTGAACATCTCAGATCTTCAGAGGATATGGAGGCGGAGGACATGGGAGGATTGCTCTTCGGATGATAGTTTGCTTCACAATTGAATCTGTCCGTACTATGTTTTGAAGGGTTTGAGGCATTGTTTTGTAAATCAGGGTCCATGAACCCGATAGGGAGTTGGCATCTGTCCCGCTCCAAAGCCTTTTATAAACCGATCGCGTATGGAATTATTGAAAGGGGAGGTCGGAATTTTGTATGATGTGGCAGATGGCGTAAGTGGATCAAGCGGAGCATTTTCTACGGAGCCGGTGGGATCCCTTAAGTTGACGACCAAGTGAGTGATTTGTCCCGTCACCAGGTTTCTTAGTTGAGGATCGAGGATCAAGACAGTCGAGATGGCTAAGTACAGTGCTTTACTGTTCTTTGTGATCATCGCTGCTGCATTTTTCTCGGGGACGATTGTAGAAGGCTCGAAGTTCGAAGGGATTCCTGATGAAGCTCTTCCCACTAGTTCGGGATATCTAACCATCGACGAAGCTAAGGGAACCAAGATGTTCTACGTTTACTACGAAGCCGAATCTCCATCCGGGAAGTTGTCGGAAACACCCATAGTTTTGTGGTTGCAAGGTGGGCCAGGGTGCTCTGGATTGCTGGGTAATTTCTTCGAACTTGGCCCGTGGGTTATAGATTCCGATCAGCAGTTCCGTCCGAATCCTGGGGCGTGGAACAGAGTCTATGGACTCTTGTTTCTGGATAACCCAGTGGGTACGGGGTTCAGCATTGCCCCTACGCAGCAAGATGTCCCAATGAACATTGAAGAGGTTGGAAAAGATCTGTACACTGCTTTGAAAGCTTTCTACAGCCAAAATCCTAGCTTCCAGACTCGAACATTGTATGCCACGGGCGAGAGTTATGCTGGTAAGTACGTTCCAGCACTTGGGTACTACACTCTCCTCCAGCAGGAAAAAGAAAGTCCCGTGTTTCGACTGGGGGGTCTGGCCATAGGAAATGGGCTGACTCACCCTGTGGCTCAGATTCCTGCCTACGCATCCGCAGCTTACTTTATGGGTCTCATCGACGATGAACAGCGGAGGCGGAACGAGGAGCTTGCTGAGCTCGTTGTGGAACACATAAACAGTGAAAGATTCGATTTAGCACACGATGCACGGTCGGATCTTATGAGCTCTCTTTACGAGCAGACTGGTTTGGCAACATTGCTCGACATCAGGAGGGAGCTGGATTACTACACTTACCCGAATGGATCGACTTGGCTCGCTCCTGTTTTGAATCGTGAATCTATCAAGAGGGCTCTAGGAGCCCAGTTATACATAGCCTGGGAGGACTGTACCGACTATGTGGATCCAGCATTCCGAAACCAGACAATGCAAAGCACGAAATATATGGTGGAATATGCGCTATCGAAGTTGCCGGTTTTGCTGTATCAAGGTCAGTTTGACCTTCAGGACGGAGTGGCATCGAACGAGCAGTGGATGAAGGACATCAAATGGACCGGGATTTCGGAGTTCTGGGAGTCTGGAAGGAAAGTGTGGGTGCATGAAGGGGTCACGGCTGGACATGTTCGAACGCACGGCAATCTTAGCCATGTCGTGATCGTGGGAGCTGGTCATCTGGTTCCTGCTGATCAAGGAGTTCGATCACGGGTAATGCTGGAGTCTTGGATTGAAGGGAGCCTGGCGTCGTTGCCCTCTCCGTCTCCGTCTGCTACAGCTATAAAGAAAAGCAAAACCAGTTGTAAGTTCCGTTATCCGCCGTGGTGCCCTTTCCTGCCATTTGCCGTAAGTCGAAACTCTAGGGAGCCGGTACAAGTACCGTGTCTTGGAGCTTGTGATCTGTAAGTGTGTCCTGTATGTAAGTGATGGGTACTGCCATTTAATCCCTTCAAGCACACACATTTTCTTTTAGAAGGAAACGTGTCTGATTGCCTTGCTTGTCCTTGAGCCTTTACCACGAGAGAAGAAAAACTTTTGAAAGGTCGGGTTAAGAAGCTACTGCGAAGGGCAATTGAATTGTGGATTTTCCGTTCCTTATCTGCAGGTCCTGTCGACACGTACTTTGTGCAGAGTGAGAAGACCTTGGAGATGGATGTGCCTGCACAAACTTCAACGTCGATATGAACGAAAACACTTGGAAGTGCTATCCCACTTGTGGTGAGTGTTCATGAAATCGTTTAGGTTAGTTTTCGAGTCTGAACGTTATCGATTGCTGGATAAAGCTGCATCAGCCTACAGAGAAGTTCTTGTAAATATTTCGCTCGAAAAGTTTCAGGTTTTCGAGCTCCTGTAGGCGATGTTATCCTCTTGAATTGAGTCTCTTAGCATCATTTCTACTTTACAGACCTCAAGGGTGATTTGTGCTTTTAACTGTCAAGAATATTGCTCCTGACCTCTATCCCAAGCCTTCTCTGTTGGTCGAAGCCCCATGATGCGAGTCAGTGTGTCAACTTTTGCTGCGAAGATGCAGTACCTAAGTAGTAATCAGTGTTAAGGCCGACTCTATGAGCGTGTCTGATGTACGTCGAGGATGACCACCCCTGAGTTTCCATCCTGCAAGGGAATAGTCTATTCGGGCGGTAGTGCTTTCGCGGAAGTCCATGTGGAGCAGCTCTTGATTGTCTCTGGACTTATACTATCAAGGATTAGTGTCTGCTGACCAGCAAGCAAGCAAGCATCTAATATTAGGTAATCTATTGGGAAAATCTTATGTATTATCATATGTCATACGGGGAAACTCCATGGATGAAAACTCTTGAGAGTTGAATCTCGTATGGATTCGGAGATCAGCTCGTTTTAAAGAGACGTGGCTCACATGTATCCAGCAGCGAGTGTTACCGAAATCTCAAGACTCTTAGAGATACTAACCCAAAATTCACCAGTCACAAATGAACGAAGATGATCAACAGAACGGAGTGTTGAGGACGACCACGGATTCTCGCTCGTCGTTACCTTCTCACAGCTGGTCTACGCGTACGATGAGTAACTTAACCCAGGATTAACAGGAGGAACTGACTCGAGAGATGCAAGTCTGGTCAATGATCATGAAACAAAAAAGGCGCAGCGAAGGAAGAGTGAGATTTGGAGGCATTTATTGAAGAGTTTGTGCACGCTAAGCGTGGCTAAGCGAGGAGACTTCACAGAGCCCAAGGGACAAGTCACGCCAGTGAATGGGTTCCAAAGATTGGCCTGGGTACTGGTTACGGTAATGACCAGGTTCTGTGGGATTGTTGGGTTCAAACCTTGTTCAGTACAACATCCCCTTGTTGTAGTGACCGTATGGATGGTTGTTCTCAGAACCAACCCAATGAAGTCACTTGCGTTTGGAACCATATTGGGTTAACTTTTGTAGCGGAAGGCTGACAACAAGGACTCTGTGAATGGCTCATCTCACAGCTAAGTAAATGAGGTCGCATGCCTAAACCATGGACGGGTAGCGATTGAGGCGTAAGACTCTTCGTTCACCCTTCTCACAATTGAAGCAAATGAGTCGCCAGGTGTTAACGATAAAGGGTTAGCGATTGAAGCGCAAGGCCCTTCATCCTGTCTGAGTTCGTTCACCCTTCTCACAACTAAGCAAATAAGTCGGCAGGTGTAAACCTTGGGCAATCCTGGTCTGCATTGAACCAAAAAAGGTTAGCGGTTAAAGCATAAGGCCGTTCATCCTCCCCTCTGTGGGCACCCGAGCCTGCGAGCTTCAAAGAAAAGAAGGAAATGAGGGTGAAAGTTTCACTTGTGAGTGTACGGTGGTCGTCGGGCGATTACTTCTCGTACAAACCGCATTAAATATAAGCTTCACAGTATGTAGCTTCACGTATCAATATGTTATCTACCTCATTTTACCTGATTCCACGGATCGGCGTTTGAGTAAAGGGTACTCCTGTACAGCTATCAGCGAGCGATTATCTAAGTTCACAATAGTGCCAGTTCTGACTTGTGAATTACTGTCCTCCTCCACGGCCAGTGTGATCTGAGACCCTCTGTAAGCATGTTGGAGTGTACGAGGACGCCCGCTGAAGCCGGTTGGATCAGAAGTTTGACACGGACCAGCAAGGAGTTTGTGATCCATCAGACTAGTGAGGTACGGAATCAGTTTAGTTATTCAACAAACGATTCCACAACCGTAGGTAGGGCGATGCCAGCTGATGTCCAATTCGGTGTACTGCTGTTCCTGGCACTCGACATTCAATAAAGGTACAAACTAACATCATTCACAAGAAATGACGATGAAATTCACAAAAGAATAATACAACATACAATATACATATAATACATCTCGTACGCTGCTGCTGTTGCAGTGGTTGATTAGGTTTTTCATATGAAAAGTCATGACGCGTAAGTCCCTTGCATAAGTCTTGCATGCTATGCTGGCTCACACCCACGCACTCACCTCTGCAGCACCATCAACAGGAAGCAGCAAGAGAGCGAGTTTCTCCGCAAGAGAGAATGAAATAATGAACACGCGAGGCCCGCGGTATCTGCAAGTAGGCCGCTGTGTATTGGATTGGCTCTAAGATTGGGAGCATTAAGAAGAGAGAGAGAGAAGAGAGAGAGAGAGAGAGAGAACTGAAGCACTGGAGTCGAATAGAAACCCTCGCGCAACCGGTAAACCTAGAAGAGGCTGATTGATCACAGAGTGAGAGTGAGAGTAAAAGGGCGGGGGATAGAGTCGAAACCCTCACTCGTGCAACTGCAAACCAACAAGACGCTGATCGTGAGAGAGAAAGGCACGGGGTCCGCTGTTCATCACGTATCTGCAGAACCTAGAAGAGGCTGATTGACCAGAGAGAAAGAGAGAGTGAGAGAATTCATATCATTCATGTGCATGTAGATGGGAGTAGAGGAAGATGGGGAGTGCATACGTCCCAGTCATCCATCTCCTCGGAGAATTAATGAGCATCGTACTCATACCTACCATATGGACGTAGCAACTCTCGCAATGACTCGCATCATCGCATGCCTTGTGGAGCTCGATAATTTCTGAATGTCCACGCTCTTTCGTAATAGTCTTCGAGTGTACTGATGGCCAGCGTTCCGGTCTTTCGTCCTGATGACCGTACGAGGACTCGAGGAGCCTCTCTCGAACTTAGAAGAGGCAATGACTGGCCAAATTTCGCTTTGGAGGGCAGAAAGGGCTCGGTTGAGCTGTATCAAGTCAAGCGAAGTGCTCTGCAGCGGAGCTGAGCTGAGCTGAGCTGCGAGACTGTAAAGGTCTAAGTCCTAGCTAGACTCTGACCTACTAATGACCACATATCGTGTTATGATTGACTGTTTAAGAGTCTCTCGGACCTCCTGACGTCCTCTAGCCTCTCCTCACTACCTAAATCTCAGATGAATCCCATATAGCCATCAGGGACGTTGTATAGGCCCCAGCCAGCCCCATAATCTAGCAGCAGCTGTGAAACGAGAGCTCCGTTAGTAGTTAACTCACAGAGAAGCACTCATGAGTTTCTTTCATGAGTATGGCCCTTCGGGACCCTCTTTCCCTTGTTCGGCTTGATGGGGTCTTCCTATCCGTTTGGTATTCACTGCGTGGCGTTTCTCCCGTTTCTTCAAGGGTCAGACGAGAGGGATAGGTCGCAACAGCCTCCTGCGGGTTGTTGTAATTCCTGTCAACCAGCAGTCAGGTCTAGGAATTTTGTCTTAGTCCGAACCAGATAGATTGCAGGTCAAGACCACACAGGGACCTGCTCTACGTAGCACTAGCTCCCAGATACCACCTCTTCTTCTTTCTCAATTTGCAGTACAGTACACTTCCGATTATTCTGCTCTTCCATTGTCTGCTGTTCTCTTCATGATTTAGCTGCTGCTCTTATAGCTGAGAATCAAAATGCATGTCTTTCTCCCCGAGACACCCACGAAAACGCTCATGAAATACATGCGATTTCCCCAAGTGCAGTTAGTAGACAAATTTATCTCGTCAGAGAGACACATACACACAAAATGAATGCTCGAGTTCAGGATAAGATATGTGGCACAAGAAGTGTATCTCGCTCGGCTAATGGCTGAGAAGTTCAGGTTGACTTAGAAATAAATTAACAAATGCTACAGTCACTTGAACCTGGGATTAATGCGATGAGAACTAGGGGGTACACTATAGGCTCATCCTTCGGCGACCAGTAAGTAGTAGTACTTCTACGTTAGTGATCCCTTGAACTGCTTGACAGAAGCCATAATTTCTCCACTGATGTCCAAATTTCGATTTCAATTTCTTCTTAGACATTTCGTACTTTGAAGAAACGTTTTCTGCACACGCACAATATATATCTCAATATATCTGCGTCCTATATGGACTACTAAGTCTCGCCTGCCCGCTGGCAGAAGACAAGAGAAGAGCAGCATAATACGATCTTTTTCCTCCACGAGGCTGCATACTGAAATTCGTCCACAGTGTTCGAATCTCCAAGAGGGTGAAGGTTCGGGACTGCAAGTAAAAGTGATGCTGATGCGGACTCGGACTGATGGTCTTTTAGCCTTTTTGGTGAAAAGCGGGTTCAAAGTCATTGACTTTGACGAGCGGCTGGTACCAGTCCAACTTGTGACTGGTTTGTTTGTGTTCTTCACGTACTTTCATGATGAG
Organism: Asterella californica; assembly: GCA_036924285.1. NCBI lineage: Eukaryota > Viridiplantae > Streptophyta > Marchantiopsida > Marchantiales > Aytoniaceae > Asterella > Asterella californica. Next base: position 6,954,679 of record JAYKYS010000013.1, read on the forward strand.
CCCAAGCCCAAATGGTGTATAACACTCAGTTTTTGATGGTTTGATTCACTCTCTTGATTAGCTCCCTTTTGAACTCTGGCCAGGAAAGAAAGCCGAAAGTACTTGCTGGGCGTACAGACACTGTTGGCTTCTGGAGTGTTTTGTTGGGGTGTTGTATTTCTGCTATTAGTATAAATAGGTGATGCTAATGCGCTCTGTGAGACTTTCTAATGCCATGAAATTGTGCTGTACATTTTGAGGCTACTGCTGGTACCAACAAGTAAGTAGCACAGTAATCGAGGGAGTTCAGCTGCGCAATCATCTGCATTCCAGTTCGTTAAGATCCGCACCAGAAGGCCTGCTCGCTGATGCACAGTAGATTACACAGTATTGTCTTCTTCCCCTGCTTTCAACCGATGAAATGAAATACTTTATCTATATCCTCGTGAGGGAATGGGCTGATAGCAGGAAAAGAATAGAGAAGCTTTTCCACACTAACATCTGGATTCCAAATTTGAGCACTGTTAAACTGCATCTTTGGGACATCCATGTTTTGCTATGCATTTGCATAGGTGAGTGGAGGTCTTGAGAAAGTGAATAAAATAGAGTCCGGAGAAGTTGGAAGACTTTTTCACTTCTTAAGAAATATTCCGACTTGGCAATCAAATAAAAGTAAAATGTAATATGTGAGAAGAAAACATGAAAAATGGAAAGAAAAGAATCGTTTGATAGTTCTTATTGTGTGTGGGGCAATCAATTACAATTGTGCAGGTATGTGTGAATAACGAACATGACGAGACGCTATCGTGATGATGATCAAGGCAATGATCGAGCACGAGCGTGATGGTGAGGCAATGTCAAGACAATGGTTGAAAGCATGAGGACATGAACTCACAGACTGGAGACTGAGATGATTGTCGATGGAGGCAACAGTCAAAAGCATGAACATGAGCTCACATCTTAAAGATTGAGACAATGGTCGATTGAGGTGATGGTCAAAAACTTGAGGACACAAGCTCACAAGTTAAAGATCGAGATAATGATCGATCAAGATGATTGTCGCAGTATGTGACGGGAGCTCATGAGTTAAGGATATGTTGGTCGATTGAGGTGATGATCTAAAGCATGAAGGAACAAGCTCGATCCTTAATGTTTTCTACCATCGTTTCAATCTTGACAATGACCCCGATGGATATAGACAAGGAGGAAAGCACTAGGTAGTTTTGACCATCGAGTTCTTACTCCCATGTTATCTGTCACCGTCTCTTTCTTGACGATACCTCCAATGGAGATGGATCTAAAGACAAGTCGGACCGTCTGAATTCTTGCTATATGGTTTGTGTCGTCGTCTCAATCTTGACAATGAGCTTAATGAAAGTTGGAAGCGCTGGATAATTTTGACCGTCTGAGCTCGTTCTCCCATGCTTTCTGTCATCGCTTCAATCATGACAGTGATTGCAATGGAGATGGACGAAAGAAAAGTGTTAGATAATTTTGACCGTATGAGCTATTGTCCCCATACTTCTACCAGTGCTTCACTCTTGACAATGGTCTCCATGGAGATGGATGAAAAGAAAAGCGCTGGATTACTTTGCCTGTTTGAACTTGTGTCCCAACATTTTTTGCCACCGTCTCAACCTTGTGACAATGCTCTCAATGGAGATGGACTAAAGAGCACAGACGATGTCGGAAGTAATTTTTCATGTTTGTTGTTTTGATAGATAATGTTTGTAATTGCATCATGTCTGTTGTTTTGATAAGATAATTGTTCTACACGATTATGTTATGCAATGTTGTAGAATAGATAGTAATCGAGATTTAGATATGAAAAAGACAATATATCAATGCTTTTACACGATTATGTCATGTATTGCTGTAGAATAGATCGTTATCGAGGTTTAGATATGACAAAGACAGTTTAGGTAATCGATAGAGGTCTGTGTTGCATGATGAGTGGTGCATGTTGTACGAACTTACTGTATTGAAACAATAAGTTTCGTGCAATAAGCTCCTCAAATCAATTATCATACTTTGAAACAACTCAATATCCTATTTCCACATTGATAATTGGCACCAATGATCAAACCTATCATTTTTATCCCCAAACTGTGTTACCTTCTCTCAAACTATTTCAAAACTGTTTTATCTTCTCTCAAACTATTTCAATGTAATACGTTGTCGTGTCATGGACTAGCTGTAGATTGAAAGCGAGCTTGGAAAGAAAATTTCTCAACTTTTAATCTGGAGGCACCATTGTGCATGACTCTCTGTTTTTATCATTTTTTTTGTCTTTGAACGGATACAAACAGAGCTCAGACAAAAAAGATATGAGGGTTTAAATTTTCAATGGTATGACGAGGTAGAGATGCTGAAAAGTCTGAAAGTGCTAACAAATAGTCTGAAAAGTGCTAACACGTGGCACTTTTTTTGACGTGGAAGAAATCCAAAAAGTGCTGATATGGCACTTTGCTGACTGTATATTTTTATGACCTTATCGTGTCGGATTTTACGTGAAAGATATCTAGGAATATGCGAGGTTCCTGGCTATGGAGATGTAGTGTGTTGATGTGTTGAACAGACAAGAAAGAGAGAAACAAGCACGAAAACAAACGTCGCAATATATATACCAACTCAACGTAGATACACTGCCGGTTCTTTCTCCCTAAGAACACAAAACTAAGAAACAGACCAGAGCGGTCTGTAATATGCTTCAAAACCCCTAAAATGATTCCTTGAATCCCAACCTAGACCCAAAACTATCGAAGCGTAGCTCAAAACAAGAGAAACATCTCTTTGCTAACAAAAAGAGATGCACCATATTACACGATTCAAACCCAAGTCCAAACAACGTCCATGTACAAACCCTTAGCTAAAGCTAGCTACCACAAGCTGTACATAATCAACTAGATCTCTAACGAACTAAAAAAGAGCAAAACCGTAGCGAAAGAACCAAAAAAGATCTATTTGAGAACTTTCTCCTTTCACCAACCGGTCTTCAGATGTTGATAAGGCCTTCCTTCCTGACTCTGTTGGTCTCAAGAACTATCAGATCCGACTCCAGACAGCTGAGATATCATTGATTTTTGATCGTAGGTGGTCGAACTTCCAAAAACTTCTCCCTACGGCTTAAAACCACGCACACCGTCCAAACGGATCGCTTGATCTGATATCCGTCTTCTCTAGTAGGTAGATCTAGCTATCTTGAATCCAACGAGACTCCAAATAAGCCGTTTGGAGTTCTTTTTGCAAAACCACACAAGAAATTTGATCGTAAGATGCAAAAATTGACGTAAATCGACTCCTTACGACTCAAACTCACTTAGCACACCCAAACCAATAATCCAATCCATATACCATCTTCTCCTATGCGTAGGTGAAGACTCCCTGATCGCGTAGAAACCAAGAACAAAGAGCTTGGCTCACAGAGCGAGAAGAACAATCCAATCTCAAATCGCAGGCGACGAAAAATTGACAAAAGCGTTTCCCTGCGAGCCAATTTCACCCAGAACTCCCAAATCACCTGATGAAATTTCGTATCGTCTTCAATTTCCTGAAGAACTCGACGTTTTGATCCCGATGGATCCAAGGACAGTAAGTTTGGACTCCGGAACGGCCCGAACGGTCCAACTCTCCTTCATAGGTCATTGAAGCACTCAAAATCCTCTCCATGCGTCTCAATTTCCTCTAGAACACACTCCTCGATCCGCCTCTTCACAAATCGTCTTAACCAACCGTAGCCTGCACAGATCTGAACCAATGACACCTTGCGCGCATGCATTGGACTTCCTCCTCCAGAATACCCTGGTCCACGAGATTTCAGTTCCACGTGAAGAAGTCGAGGTCCTACTCCTTGATGTAAGATTTGACCTCGGCTAACTCTACTGTCGATAAAACCAACCCTCGAGGATGCATCGACATGTTCGAGCTTCTGTTACACTAAACCACACATATCTGTGAGCCTAAGACTCAGTCCTTACCAGGTCCTCACAGTCCAGCTTCCACTCTCAGAAGACGAATCTAGTCTTCTAGAGACAATTATTCCGTCTTCTAGAATTCTAACAGTGCTTCATAAGTACATCCCGTCTTCTGAGCTATATCTAAGCAATCCTAACTAAGCAAGACATCGCATGGATTCTTAAAAAGACAGTCCACCTCGCAATTCATCTTACTTCCTAACAGAAGATGAGAAGATACGTTAGAAGTTCAGTCTACGAATGATTCAAAAGAAGGCTGAGGACTCTTGCGATGACAAAGATCTCCAAGAAGATTCTCGGGACAGCTTCTGATGAACTAACATCCTCAGAAGACTCCCCGCAGCCAGGCTTTCCATCACTTATCTCAACTGTCTTTGGCTTCTTACACACAATCTAGTCTCGCAACAAACATAGAACATTCACATTTTGTTTTCTAACTCCTCACCTCACATACACTCTCAGAAGAAGCTTGCTGCGTAATGAGAAGACATGACCGTTGAACATTCTCTTCAGATTCTGCCAACAAGACTTCTCACAACTCTCTTCTAAGTTTCAAGAAGAAGAAGGAAGATGCTGCTATGGGTCAGATAGAAGAGATCCGTAAAGGACCTTCACGTCTTCTCGCGCATTCTGCCAACCTCTCCAATCTTCTAGTCTCTCTAGGAAGATGTGGATTCGAGAAGTTAGGAAGATTGGGAGGCACAGGCTTGATTCTTAGTTTCTTGCTTCTCTCAAGCTCACTCTGGATTCGCATCAAGCTTCTCTCAACACAAATTTCAATCCAATCCAATCACTTGATACGAATTGCAAACTTTCGTCTGCCGAAGATGTTCAGACATTCAGAAGCATCTTCTGTCCACGGATTATAAGACAGAAGCGCAGTAAGATAGGAAAATTGATAATCAGAGCATCAAATTTGAGTATGGAAAAAAAAGAAGCTCAATTTCAATTCGAGAAGAAGTGGGAAGATGGCTGACAAAATTTGGATAACGCTTCCGCGTTCAATTTTCTCAAGAGAATTTCAGGGTAGGGAGAATGATCGATGAGCTTCCTGCAAACGATTGGAGAAGCACGGGAGACATCAGAACAAAAGGTGGAAGTAATGAGGAAAGAGAAAGAACATGAGAAGAATCTTAGTATTGCTTCCGGTTACGCTTCTGGTTGCTCCTTCAATCTTCTGCGTGCTTCAGCACTTGAATTTTGTCTTCAATGTCTTGTCACGATCTTGCTTCTGCCTCCAATCTCGAGCTGCTGCTAATTGCTTTCACAATCGAGCTCGCTCTGCTGCAATTCGAAGCTTCTCTCTCGATTTCTTACTCGACCTTTAATTTTTGATCTTCTAATCTTGTGGGGATTTCTCACTCTTCCATCTCGAGTGCGCTTCTTGGCTGGAAGACGCAGTCTCTAATTCACTCTCTCCAATTCGCTTCCATGCGCTTCTAATGTCCTCTCTAATTTCTAGTTCGAAGTCAATTCCCAACTCGAGAAGCAACAAGAGAGCTCTGTGCTAATGCGCCTCCAACTTCCGTATCTTCTTCTACACGTTTAAGGAAATGGCTTCGATTATCCTAGTCCTATCTATTACAATCGTGATATCGACCATCGATTCTCAAGTTTCATCTTGACAATTATATCTATCTACAGAAGACTGCACCGATGACGTTGGACGAGACCGCAGGGTGCATTATTTTACGAGTGCGTGAGGTGTTATCTTGTGGAATACTCATGTTAGAAGGTCGTGATGGTGTTGTTTGGAAAGACCTTGTGCGTAATTGTGCGCCATGTCATCTTCTCAACATCAATGGTACCGTTGACCCAAACTTAGCACTTGTACGCGCAGGCTTGAGGTGTATGTTGTGTGGGTCTGCTGGTGGAGCAGCCCATATGTTGGTGTGTGATGGTTGTTCGAGAGGTTGGCACATGTCATGTTTGACTCCATCTCTCAGTGTCGTTCCTACTTGACGGTGGATTTGTCCTCGATGTATATAACAGAGATAGCCGATTAGATCTTTGTGTGGTATGGATGCAGACAGGCGACTAACGATGGGGCGATGTAGCACCCGGTCTCCTGATCCTTGCACCCATGAAAGTGTATATCACGTAGTTGAGATATGGAGCTATCTGGAGTTAGAGAGACCTAACAGTCAGTTAGAAGGACGATTGTGATACACTTGTGTATGTGTATGACATCATCCACATGTTATGTGTATGTGTGGTGTATCTCTAACAACGATGTATGTTGTGTAGATATGTGTATGCGCAGGACAGCTGTCACGTCAGTTTAGCACCTCGGCTAGGTTGACCGAATAGGGAGTGACTAATATCGGTAGGGCCGTTAGTGCCGTTAGAGCGAGCTCTTGAGATAGTCCACTAGGGGTATACTTCGCAGGTAGGGCTTGGAGGCCTTAGTTCTTCAAGTTGAGCCTTCAAGCTCCTGGCTATGGTGGATAGTCTAGTTGAGTGTAACCCGAATTCTCTTCGAGCATAGAGTGGGTTTGATTTGATCATTTGTGAGTAATCGTTGTTGCCGTGTTGGAGATGATAATTTCTCTGTAGAGATTATTGTGGTACACTTGTGTATGTGTATGACATCGTCCAGGTGTTATGTGTTATGTACCTCTGACAGCGATGTATGTTGTGTAGCGATATGTATGCGCAAGATAATTTTCTGTATAACTCCATTTTTAATGAATGAAGAGTCAAAACTATAGTACTCATGAACACCCACGCACTTGTACTTTCAGATTATGGATCCAAGTCACGAGCCGGAATCGACGGATTTCTCTCTTTCAAATTTTTCATAACTTAAAAACTACATTAACTATTGCATAGAATGCTTCTTTTCACAACTGAAAGCAAGAGGTCACTCTCCTCTACGAGCTCCTCATTCTGGTGCTTTCACCCTTCTTTAAAGTGATACTTTGACTCAAGTTAGAGGGCAGTTTGTTTTGCTCAGCCCTATCTTAACTCCTGCCTAGCTTGGTAAGCTCGAGTGTAACTTCTTGTAGAAATGTCACTCAGGTGTCTTCTGAAATCTGTTTCACTATATCAGACATCTTGTAACACGACACCGGTAGATGGATTTCTCAATCCAAGTGACGGAAGGATCAATGAAAGAGAAACTCACATGAAAAAATACATGAAAGTGTTCTCTTGATCCGTTGGAACTGAGCTCTAGAGTCAATGGCTACAAGTAAACTATGTTACAACCGTCAATGTGACTGACTCATGAGAGTTTCTCTGGAGATATGAAGTACCACTACATCACGGAATGAGACTTCAGCAGCAGGAGTGATGATGAATTATCAGTCTCTTAGACATATGTCATTATGCTCCTCTAAATATCTTGTTAAAATAGAAAGAGTTCATCATGTTTAAACCATATCTTATTTTGTTTATGTCATGTGGATACTTTCTCTGATCCACCTCCGATTCCACTCAACTGCTTCCAATGTCAGCTTCCGAGAGGTTCACAGGAAACGCTCTTCACTCAGTACGCTTCTTGCGCTTCAGCAATTCGACCTCGCCTTGCTTCCGGCTTCTACTCGATCCTATCCTCACTCAATTCCACCTTGCTGCCTCCTCACTCGAAGCTCACCCTCTGAAATCGATATTCTCAAGAAGTGCTTGCTGCGGGAAGTTGGAATGCGCTAATGCGCTTCTTGCGCATCTTCCCCGCAGATTAAGGGTTTCGACCCTAGGTGACTTACCCGACCTACCTACCACCTTGGTGTTACCTAGTAGGTACACCTACTCCTTTACCTGAAAATTCATGGTTAGGCCTTCGCGGTCGCTGTTTTCCGGAAGATGGATGTCTTCCGCCGTCTTCCCGTCTTCCGAAGATGCAACTGAGAAGACGTTTCCCGGAAGACGGTCGTCTTCCGAAGAAGTCAACTTCTTATTAAAAAGCTCATAAGATCATCTTTCTTCTAAAGAAGCAGTAATCTTAAGTAACAACGCTTCTTCAGTTATACAAACAAGTTATTAATCTTAAAAATTTTAAAAATTCGTGAATCCTGTAATTTGTGGGCACCACACATCCTAACCAACCCCAAAGGTGTTCTCATTTTCGTGAAGCTTTTGCTCTCCTCCGCTAGTTGAAACTAATCATATCTTGAGTAAAGATCTCATTGATGTCTTGGATGAACTGCAGTGACTCGTTCTTCTTAGGCACTGTAAACCATCTGCTCGAATACGGTGCAAACGACAGCTCCAAGATCTTCATCCACATCTTCTCCTTCAACAACTCCACCAGTTTAGGCAAGTGAGCCAGTGATACTGGAATTGGTCTTAGATTCCACGGCACATGCGGTATTGTGAAGATAACCATTGGGATAACAACGTATGGATCTACACACATCATCTCTTCTGATAGAAGAGACCCATCAGATCCAATCTTCATCTCTTCAAGGGTCTCATCCGTGAACTTATGTCCTATCACTGCAGGATCTCTCAAACTCTTCTCCCTTGAAGCTCGATCCATCTGTTGGTTAGTGTCATCCGGCAAGGGACCAGCAACTGACTTTACCTTCTTATCTACTGTCTTGTATTTCGTCTCAACTCGAACCTCAGGTGCACAAAATGATTCCATCACCGAGTAGACCTCCTTTGAATGAATCTGCACATCCTCCCATCCAATAGACATGATCTCTCACAAAGGATCCTCCAACCCATCCTTTTCATACACACCAGAAATCCATTCATCCCATTCTAGCTCACCCAGCTCTTTCAACATCAACTCAACCTCACGCAAATGTTTTTGTTCTTTTCTTCTCAGTTCTTCAACCTTCTTGTAAATAACAATCCCACAATCTGAAAATCCAACAAACCCTGTACAAAAAGCACTTTCTCCTTCAAACGAGAGTATCTTCTCCTGCGCACCACCACAATCCTGCTCTATAGTGGTACTCAACAAAAATCCTTGAACTCTTCACTCACCCTTGGAAGCGATTTCTCCCTCAGACAATCTCAATTGCGCTCGTGATTGGACGATACAGTCAAGAATTATATCGCTCTCGTCCCGTCTTGACTTCGAATCTTAACATAAGCAGATCCGTCAACTAGTACCCTTGTCTCCATCCGAGTTCCTGTGATGAAAGGTTGACCAAGAATGAGTGGGTATGATGTTGCTTTTTGGACAAAGAAGTTTTGCTCGATAGCAACATCACTTGCGCACTCTGACGTCTGGACATGCTCCATATAAATCTCCTCTTGTGTTGTTGACTGCTCTTATGATCCATCCATGCTCTATGTTGATAGGCCACTTCTTCTTCTTGTACAACTCCTTCGACATGATGTTGATTCCGATCCATGATCAATCAGAGCAACCATCGGCTTATCCAAATCTCCAATCCTCACCAGCGTCTCCGTCGTAGCTCGAGCCTAGTGACTGTGACTGTAATGACTTGAGCTTTGCTTCCCATCCTCTTCTTCATCCTCAAAATGTACCTTGCACCTTCGGTCTCTTTCTTCCTCTGAAGAATATACACTGCACTTTGCAAACTCTCTCCTCATCCACAAACACCCTAGTATCCAAAGCATGCAATAAAACAGTCTCATCTGTAATCTGTCGCTTCCGTTTGATGATGTCGATGATAACATCATGAAACTCACGCTTAGCAATGTCCAAAACTTCCTTCAAAGTAAACTCCACCTTCACATTCAGAATGTGATCTTCCAAGACTCCCTTCAAGTCTGTTGAAGCCTCGATGTCTGACCGTAGTTTGTATGCGGTTGGCTTACCCTTTTCTTTTTGAGACTCCTTCGCTCTCTCTTCGATGGAGAAGGAGCATGATCCATCGATAGATCTTGAGCTCATGCATCTCGAAGCTCTTGACGAATCTTCTCTCCTCGAGTCTATCTCTTGGAAGAAGTTCCTTCCCCTGCGTCCTCTGAATCTCGCCTTCTCTTCTCTTCCAACAACGCTTTGTGGTGGTTCTTGACGATGTAAGCATGTATCGATAGAGTTTCTATCGGATCCTCCCATCCAGTATCCCTTCGGATCGTAGCAGCTGTCCTCAACAATCTCTCACGTGTCATCTTTCCTTTTTGTTTCATGGAGATGACAGATGACCACAATCCACTCGGCTCAACATGCTCGTTAAAACTCCTCTCAGCTTGATCCTCAACCCTTGTATCATTGGTTCTAGCCTCCACTATTGCAACTGCTTGCGCTGATAAGTGGTCCTCAACCAACTTCTTCTGTGGTACACGTGTCTATGGAGTCGAGGATCAAGACAACTACCAGTGGTACTTGGCAAGCGGCGACTGCTAAGTTAGATGAGTTATCAGCTAGGTCAGCGATTGACCGTGCTGGTTTGGCACTAGGTGTGGTGTTGTTGGACAACAAAACGAGCATCTTTTGTTTGGTGGCACCTTCAGAGAAGATGTATCGATCATAGAAAGTCTTGTTGGACTCTGGAGCCCAATCGTTGATGTTGAAAAAGGCGGTGTGCATTGGTTTGGGTTTGAGCAAGTGAGGTGGAGAGATGTCCATTCAAGCTACAGACATCTCTAGAGGGATCATGAGGTTCAGCTCTACAGATGACACGTAGGATGCTGCCGTGAGAGTTCGATCAGATCATCGCACGGATGGCTCTATGGTGAAGACCAAGACCATCGTTACAACTGCGGAGTCATATGATGTGTTGGTTGGAGGTGTTGTGTTATATCTTATGGGATTCGTGATCGAATATCCGGCGGAGATAGCATCTTACAGACCAAGTTGACAGTCCGGTGAGGGACGAGTGAGCCGCTTACCAGTGCGATTCAGTGCTAGAGTTTGGACAACAGAGTCTACATCAGGGACAATGGCATCCGTTGCAATTCGGTCATCACTTGGTCGGACAAATTGTTAGAGGACAATGCCCATGCGGAAGATACTTCGATCTTTGAGGAGATGAGGGACATGCCTAGCATGACTACGGTAGTACCATCTACCTTGGATGTTCCACTCTGGTGTTCGAGTGGAGAGTTGCAGCAGTATGCTGATCGGTGGTGCAGCAAGCTTGGAGTGAAGTCTTTGTATCGTCAGTAGAGGAACAGTGGGTTGTTCTTGCTACTGGCTATGTGACCTTATCACCGTTGGATACGACTCTTATTGTATGACAATATCCAGAGGAGGGTGTGTGTGTGCGGGAGCTGTTTGGAGAGATCAGCATAGGTTTGGCTGTGGTATTGTAGATAGACATACAAGTACAACAATACTTGTATGTGGAGAGAGATGAGATTGCGAGACGCATCTCATTGCGTCATGTGGCACGTTTGATGCAGAGATATCTTGAGTTGTTGTGCATATCAGCCGTTAGAGAATACCAACAAGAATTACCGTCTGATATTTCGCTGTTGAGGGCGCATGATCTCACGTTTATTGACACCATTCACTTGGTGATAGCCGGATGGTCATGTCAAAGTCACACGCGTGCTGGGAGAGGTCAGGGTTTACATCATCCGTGATCTAGGATGTTCTGAGAGATGTTATGAATCTTAGGACATCTCCAGATGCATCAGATGGATTCTCCAGCGTACATCTTGAAGAACGTTCCTTTGTTGAGTGATGCTCGTACACAGATGATGACGAGTGTGCACCAAGTGCGGTCACAAGACGGATCGGCAATGTTGTTAGATACAGCGAGAGTGAGATCTTGTGGTGCCCACAATTTACAGGTGTACGAATTTTTGAAATTTTTGAAGTTAATCACATGTCAGTGTCATTGAAATAACCTTGTTGCTTAAGATTACATCTTGCCTAGAAGAAAGATGGTCTTAAGAACTTTTTGTAAGAAGTCGACTTCTTCCGAAGACAGAAGAAAGACATCTTCCGAGAAGACATCTTCCCGACCAGGTCTTCGGAAGACGGAAGACGGAAGACGCGGGTCTTCCAGAAGACAGTGACCATGACTGCATGAGCTTTAACCGCGCACCACCCAGTAGAAGGGTAGGTGTACCTACCAGGTAGCCAAAGGTAGTAGGTAGGTCAGGTAGGTCGAAGAACCTCTAACTGCGCAAGAAGATACGGAGAAGCACATTAGCGCAGAAACCATAGACTACTTCCCGCCTCGAAGGTATTAGCACAAAAGATCGAATTAGGAGGTGCCGAATTGAGTGAGGAGGACCAGCAGAGTGAAATTGTGAAACAGCAAGGATCGAATCGTAGCTAGAGAGAAAGCAAGGACAAATTTCTGAGAGTAGGAAGCACCATCGAGCTGAAGGAGTCTCTTGTAGATTACCAGAAGTAGACATTGAAGGACGATTGAAGAAGAATCAGAGGTAGAGCACCGATCGATTGAGAAGCTGCAGGATGTGACGCCAGATTGACAATAGGAGTAGTTCTGTGGGGTCGCATTGGAAGCTGAGGTGGAGCCGAAAGCGCGTAGAAGATTGAAGGCACTACGGGAAGCAATCAGAAGACTGTTTGAGGTTCTTCCCATGTTCTTTTTCCTTCCCACCGCTTCTTGCCTTTGGTTTAGTATTCCTCGCGCTTCTCCGATTATTTGCAGAAAATCCATCGATCGTTTTCTCCATCCCAAATTTTCCCGCTGTGAAATTGGGCGCAGAAGCGCTGCCTAATTTTCGACAGCCATCTTCTCACTTCTCCTCGAGCTATAATCGAGCTTCCCTGTCCGTCATTCTCAAATTAGATCTCTCAGCTATCAATTTCCTTACCTTACCGTCCCTCTACTCCCAAATCCTTTGGACAGAAGACGCTTCGGAAGATCTGAACATCTTCGGAAGACGCTTCTGAAACTTGAACATCTTTGGAAGACGCTTCTAGATGTCTGAAGTCTTCGGAAGACGACTGTGTGTAATTCATATCAAGATTGGATTGGATTTGCTTTTGTGTTAAGAGAGGCTTGGTACAAATCCTAAGTGACTTGATGAGTTGTTTGTTGTTTCGAGAAGCTGGAAGTTGGGAACCAGGCCTGTGTCTCTTGATCTTCCGAGCTTCTCAAATCCACATCTTCCTAGAGAAACTAGAAGACTGGAAAGGCTGGCAGAATGCGCGAGAAGACGTGAGGGTCTTTTATGGATCTCTTCTGTCAGACCCATAGCAACCTATTCCTTCTTCTTCCCGAACTTAGAAGAGAGTTGTGAGAAGTCTTGCTGACAGAATCTAGAGAGAATGGTCTAGGTTCATGTCTTCCCATCATGCAGCAAGCTTTTTCTGAGTGTGTATTAGAGGTGAGAAGTCAGAAGAACAGAGTGTGAATGTCTTGTGTCTGTTGTGAGGTTAGATTGCGTATCGGAAGCAGAAGACAGGTGAGACCAGTGAAGGGAAGCCTGGCTGCGAGAAGTCTTCCGAGAACGTTATTGAATCGGAAGCTGTCCCGGGAGTCTTCCTAGAGGTCACTGTCACGGAAGGAGCTCACGACCATCTTCTGAACTTTTTATGCACTCTGCTTCTCACATATCTTGTATCTTTTGTTAAGAAGTAGGATGAAATGCAAGGTGGGTTGTCTTCTTAAGAATCCATGCGATGCCTTGCTTAGTTAGGATTGGTTAGATATAGCTCGGAAGACGAGAGGAACTTAGGAAGCACTGTTAGAATCCTAGAAGACGGAGTAACTGTCTTTTGGAAGACTAGATTCGTCTTCTGATAGTAGAAGCTGGACTGTGAGAACTTGAGAAGGACTAGGCCTTCGACTCATAATAAGTGCGTGTGGCTTAGTGTAACAGAGCTTGAAGTATGTCGATACATCCTCGAGGGTTGGTGTTGCCGGTAGCAGAGTTGGCCGAGGCCAAACCCTTCATCAAGGAGTTGGGTCACGACTTCTTCTTGTGGGATTGGAACTACGCAGACTAGGATCTTCTGGAGGAGGTTTGGGCAACATTACCTCTCCGCAACCGTGTACCTGCGAAGGCAGGAGTAGCTCGTGGAAGATCATCTTCCTTGATAGCAGAATGGTGGCGTAGGGCTTTTCACAGATCAGAAGCAGAGAACCGAGGGTATGAGTTAGAGAAGAAGATCCTACCCATGATCTCGGGAAAATGACATGCGCCTGAGAGCACAACTTGCCTCTTTCTGGAGGACAGGCAGGGAAGAAACGGATTGAAGGTCGAAGCTTACCGGGAGCCGCAGAAGTGTCTTCTGACGAAGCTGTTCCTTCACCTCTTTCTCAAGGGGAAGCTTGAGAAAGAGAAGAAGGAACCGCTTGGACACCAGGACGTGGAATTCCTGGAAGTCATTTGGGAAGGGTTGCCCATCAACTGGGGCGCGTTCTTCCACACATATGTGCTGGCAGAGCTGGTATACTTAGGTACCCCGGCAGGAAGACATCTTACTCCGTTCTTCTGTTACTTGTACGCTGTCGCGCTACTTGGCGGCTACATGCTTAACTTCTACTCCGTCGCTTGAGTTTAGTAGTTCTAGAAGTTAGCTTATATTACTTCTAGCCGCTTATGTATATGTTTGACACCTTTGCATACGGTGTTATCACTATTTTGAGTCTTAGTAGGTTGATTACCATGTTGATAGGGCTTAAGCTCATGGGTTGTATTTGCGTGTCGCCCATGCACGCTTTCTAGCTGATTTAAGTTATTTTTCGGAGCTGCGTGTCGTTTTAGGTAGTTTAAGTTTTACGCTGGCACTGTAGGGAGCTTGACGTGGTAGCCTATGATTAAAACTAAGTTGCCACGTGGTTTAGGGTACTAAAAGACAACCAAGTGGAGCTATGAACTCCCATTGGTCTGTTTTTGTCTTTAGTTTAACTCTAAATTTAGAAACAGAGCTCTAGAGTGGAGTTCGAGCATTTGGTGGGGGATCTTCGAAATCTGAGAGCACAGGGAGAGAGGTCTCGTCATGCCAAGCACTTCCAGTGAAAATTTCGACCGATTTGAGTCAATAAAGACGGAGTTATGAGCAATTGAAGTTCGGATTGTGCTAGAATTGAATCATTTTGGTTGGATTTAGGGTTTTCAGTGTCACTCGCAGCAGATTTGAGGAAATTGCTTCAAAACTTCGAGGTTGTGTTTTCCGCCAGCAGGGCTACGATTTCACAAAAAGTTTCATATCGATTGAGCAACTGAGTAATTCAGGGCGGCCGCTGAAGCTGAGGGGGTCTGAAAAGCTCTTAATCTAGAGCAGCGACTTCAGAGGAGGAGATCTACAGTTCTGTGTACATTCAGGAGTCCCAACTTCACAGGGATGTTCAGCACCCTTTAGACTGCAAATCCTGTAAGAAACTTCGAAATTGATCGAGCCAAACTCCTGTTATAGGTTGAAATAGCCAGCTAGGTACCAGAAATTGCCGTAGTTTTCTTGCTCAAAACTTTTCTGTTCATATCTCCGTGTCAGAATTTGATCTCAGGCTGAAATTTCGTCTGTGAGTTCAGTAGTACCTCATTTGCATGTAGGGGAAGTTTAGAGGTCTAAACCTTCATAGTTTTCCACTCCGTGAGTGTCAAAGTTCACCGCCGAATCTTATTACTGCCAGCTAGACCTGAATTTTGCCTTCTGGGTATATTACTAGATCTTACACATCTGTGTGAGTGTTTATAGCCCTATTGTGACCTGAAAGCCAACCTCTTGAGTGAACAACCACAGCCAGAAGCCCGGCGCTTTCCTAGGTAGACGGATTACACTCCGACAACGCGACCAAGGGGGACCTAACAGAAGATCAGTTGACGAAATATAGACCAACAGGACAACACGAGATAAAAGAGGAGACCTCAAGAGAAGATGACCGAGCAGCGGTCATGACTCCCCCTCCCACTCTAGTGCCGCAGATGAGATCAGGCACTCATTAGAAGACGCTTCTGGTGAGGGAAGAAGATTCCAGTGGTTCAGAAGACGCGACACCACCAAGGAAGATGAGCCCTAGGAGCGTACCTAAGAAGATCACCTCCTTCCCGATCATTCACTTTGGATCGGAGTCCGACTCACAAAAAGAGCCACTGAGTGCTTGAGCTGCACAGAAGACCGCTTCTGCAACTACAAGGAGTCTTTCGAAGACTCCAGAAGATGAAGGTTGGATGAACACTCCTACTGCGATGCGAGGAAGTGCAGTGAAGAGAACCGCTTTTGTCATGAGAAGGGATCTTCCACCCCGGAAGATGAGAAGAGTAGCTTCTTCTCGCACGTAGAAGTAGAAAGCCACAGCAGTGGAAGAGATATCCTTGCCTCTGGAAGACAAGGAAGACACCTCCGACCGGATTGTGGGGATGAACTTGTCTTCCGCGAGAAGAAGACTGGAGGAGTTCAGCGCCTTCTTCCATTCGGAGATCCAGCCAGCTATGGAGTTGGTGGAGAAGCGCGCGATGGCTCAGGAGAAGTCACTGCGCCTGGATTCGATCTGCGCACCTTGATGCAGCAAGAAGAAGTCCAGAAGAAGGTGGAAGCGCTGGAAGCCAACCTCCGCATCACGGAGAAGCCGCAGCGAAGTACAAGACGGAAGCAGCCGCTTCTGCCAAGGAGTTAGTGCAGTGAGGAAGAGCAACCAGGAGTTGCAGGCACGTTTACAGCAGCGTGACCAGGAGGTTCTGCGGGTCAGAGGTAAGATCACCACCCTCGCAGAGGAGAAAATAACGTGGAAGACGCAGCGAGAAGCAGCAGAAGCCCGTGCGCAGAGATTGCTAGCACAAACGATGGAAGCACTTCATTTGTGAGTAATTGTTGTTGCCGTGTTGGAGATGGTTATTTCTGTATAGAGATTATTGTAGTACACTTGTGTATGTGTATGACATTGTCCACGTGTTATGGGTTATGTGTGGTGTATCTCTGACAGCGATGTATGTTGTGTAGTGATATGTATGCGCACGATAATTTTTCTGTATAACTCCATTTTTTATGAATGAAGAGTCAAAACTATAGCAATCACGAACACCCACGCACTTGTACTTTCAGATTATGGATCCAAGTCACGAGCCGGAATTCTCAGATTTCTCTCTTTCAAATTTTTCATAACTTAAAAACTACACTAATTATTGCATAGAATGCTACTTTTCACAATTGAAAGCCAAGGTCACTCTCCTCTATGAGCTCCTCATTCTGGTGCTTTCATCTTTCTTTAAAGTGATACTTTAACTTAAGTTAGAGGGCAGTTTGTTTTGCTCAGCCCTATCTTAACTCCTGCCCAGCTTGGTAAGCTCGAGTGTAGCTTCTTGTAGAAATGTCACTCAGGTGTCTTCTGGAATCTGTTTCACTATATGACATCTTGTAACACGAAATATGTAGATGGGTTTCTCGGCGGAAGGATCAGTGAGAGAGAAACTCACATGAAAACATTCCATGAAAGAGTTCTCTTGATCCGTTGGAACTGAGCTCTAGAGTCAATGGCTACAAGTAAACGATGTTACAACCGTCAATGTGCACAGACTCATGAGAGTTTCTCAGGAGATATGAAGTACCACTACATCACGGAATGAGACTTCAGCAGCAGGAGTGATGATGAATTATCAATCTCTAAGACATATGTCATTATGCTCCTCTAAATATCTTGTTAAAATAGAAAGAGTTCATCATGTTTAAACCATATCTTATTTTGTTTATGTCACGTGGATACTTTCTCTGAAAATACAGTTAATAAACTCATAAAAATAAATAATTTATGATCTCTGCAAATGCATAGCCCTCTCAATCCCATTTAAATTGCAGACACCTGTTCTTCTTTCGGACATCAGGAGGAACTAGTTTGGTAGTTTTAGTAGGAAAAGAACGGCCGTTGCAGCAAGGAAGCAGCCGTCCTCCCTCCCCAACTATATAGATATTCTCAGCTGTGTATGAGTTTATATCCATTTCCAGGAGAATATCTGTTACTGTGGGAAGCCTTACATTCGTTTGTTGGGAGGCATGGGCGAATTTATCTGGTCTCACCCACACTATCGAGCACTGTGGCACGCGTGGAATGGCACTATCATTCTACACAGTGCTGCTGCTGCTGTTCTGCCAAGATGCTGTCCCCCAACTACCACCAGCACAACGTTCGTTAGTCTCATCGGTGGGAAAGGCTGAGGGCGTAAAGACGTTGTAAGCTGCAGCCAGTTGTGCACAACACAAGACTGCAGTTCAGTTAGCTAGGAGACTGTGTCAAGTTGTCAACACGGTTCGTCCGTCCGTCCGTCCACCCATCGAGACCAGAAATGCATGCATCGCATTAACTTCCACAAGCGGAAGAGATGTTTTTGCGTTCACTGAGGATCGTCAATCGACGGTCCTTCGTGCACAAGAGAGGTCGACGAGGATGAGGGTATTGCTGCTCTTGCTTTTAGGGCAGAGGTATAAAGCTTTTCCTAGCAAGCAGCAGTCGCTCAAATCGCCGCATGATGCTGCAGCAGCTGAAACGGTGGAATGGGAGCCCCTGAAGCAGCGGAAGAAAATCGAGAGAGGAGAGCGGAGCACCAGAAGCAACGGAACGAACGGAGCGCGACAGTAACAGAACCAACGAACGTTCCCGCTAGATTGATGGGAGGACCGAGAGGATGCGCACTGCCAGCAGCTCAGAAGCTTGGCTTCCGATTTGCTGGGAGGAAGCGCCCGGTAAAAGCGCTGCCGCTGCTGCGCAATCAATCAATCTCCCTCGTCCGTCTCGAACTTCGAGAAGCGATGAGGTTGGATCAAATTTATTATCACAAGAATGAAATATCCTCTCATGTACGGTACTTGGGCGGACAGACAAACGAGTAGTGCAGTGAAGCGACGAGCTACTGCTCTTTCAAACAGTTGAACATGATCGTTTACTCTGCGCAAGATTCAGTGTATGGCAGTGCATACACTGAATACAAGTCGGCTGACTCATACGGTCTTGTGGATCTATGGATTTTGTTGCTAGCAAGACATCAATTATGTCCAGTGTGGATCCGTAGATTCCGTTTCTAGCTTCCCCAGTAATCAATACGTCAGAATGGGGATCGAAAAGAGCCGACAAGTACGTTCGACGCTATCCCTGTGCCCGATTCTTCACAGACTTCTTGTCCAACTCCTCCCTGAGGCTTCTTTTTTGATCCCCAAAGTCTTGTTCCGAGTCTCCAACTGCTTTGCTTCTGCAGCTGCCGTGTGTTGCATTTGGCTCTAGAGCTCCGACCCTAATCAGTTTAGTAGCGCGTGTTTCACCTCAATCCCAACATCTTCCTTCTGGTTTCATTCGCATCCACCAGCAGCAGCACGACGCGCACTCCCTCCCTTCTTTCTCGCCTGCCTCCCTGTCTCCTGTCTGTCTTGACTTGTTCGCTTCCTTCCTTCCACAGCCTCTGCTTGTCATCTCTTGGCTCCTGTTCATCCTCCTGCTCTTTCTCCTCTGCGCCTGCTGCCCCAACTGTTATGTTCTGTTGTGTGGGTACCCAAATGAATAGGACCATCGCCCAGCCTAGCCCAAGCAGAGTCTCACTTGTCCTCCCGCTATGCCAGCGAAGCTTGTTTCCCATATCGGAGGCGCGGGCGCATCTGCCTTCTCTGAGTCCAGCTAATCCACTTACTGCTGCTCGGGGGCTACGATGACTTCAGTCAGCTTGGTTTCGCTCCCATCATCTCAATTCATGACTTCGTCATCCATGATGCTGTGCTCACTGTGGCATCATTCATTCCTTGAGGGTATTTATGACATCGTATGCGCAAACAACGCAGCACATAAGTGGATATGGTGGTACCAGCCGAGAGAGCAGTAGGAGGAAGGTAGACGTAAAAATACGGTACGAGAAGAGGGTGGTGGGTGTAGTTAGAAGTAGAAAAGATGAGAACTTACTATAAACAAATACTAGACTCCACGGCCAGACAATGAGAATAAGACAGACCCATGATGGAGTACAACTGCCATTTATTGCAGTGGAAAGTACGGCCGAGTTCGGTTCAGTGCTAAATAATGGATGGGTATATATAGATGATGGGTTGGTTAGAAGGGTTTTTGTCTCTTCAACTGGTGAAGATGATAAGAGAAGTCCATAATGGGATCTAACTGGAGAAGAGTGACGTTCCACATACATACATTTTGTAGATGAAATTGCCAACTTGCCCAACCGACTTTGCAAGGGCTCACCACAGTTGTATTATTGGATTGTTCGACCGAAGGCCACCTACAAGCCTGCACTACAAGCTTGGGATAGATTGCTCTGAAAAGTTTCGACAGAATAGCGTAACTGTTGATCGGATCGCATCGACCCAACCTGATGCGAAGCTGATATTTACATGTTTTTCCTCTGATCGCCAACAACTGCTGTGCTAAAATCTACAAGTTCATTTAACTTAGCTGGAGGCAGCATTTAAGAATCTAACGATTAAATGCCCGCTGTTCTGAACGGTAGCTACAACTGTTGCTGCTCGACTGACTCGAGAATTATATTGGGGGACAAAATTGCGAGCTGTGTTGGCCAGGTCTAGTGCGTGGAGATTACAGCCAACGCTCCTGGGAGTAGTCCTGTTCTTCTACACAGACAGAGAACCGACTATTTCTGCCGAACAACAACTATGACTATTAACATTCACAGAATGCCAACCACGACCAAAGTGGGTCTCAGTGAAGAAGACTCTCTTCCTGTCTGTCTGTCTCCCTCCTCGGTGCACATTCTCTGTGATCATGAGGGATGGATGGGTTCGAACTGTAATGAATCCGCAACTTTTCTGTCTCCTCTTTGAGTATAAGGGTCTAAGAAATGTGGTTCACAACTCCTACGTTTCGGCCAGATTTAGAGCTTTGACGCACATTACTGGCGGGGACAGCTTCAGCTAATGGTAATATACAAGCTAAGTGTATAAAGCCACAAGCTGCTAACTCACTGATCGAATATGTCTCGCCATATATCAGAAAATACTTGTACGATGATCGAATGGTACTCAGCGGAATTGAGAGACAAATAACACTGCAGCAGTTCTTCCAAATCTTCTGCCGTTTGAATATCATTCTCCAATATCATCTCCACCATGGATTCTCTAAAATCCTGGTACGGATCGTAGGATGCTTTCACCACTGCTACGCTATCGGAACCCACTACCGAAGTTCTCTCCTCCTGCGCTCTCGTTTGACTGCTCGGCCTCGCATTGCCCCCAATCTTCTTCTGAGTATCTCCTGGCGAATGAGCCGGTGATACATTGCGAGCATTATTCACCTTGTTGATGTTGCTCGCATCTTGCTGCAGCTGCTGTTGTCTCGGAGATGGAGAATTACTGGACGGTTTTTTGCCAGAAACCTCTTGTCGTCTCGGAGACTGCGTACGGCTCACCTTCTTGCTCCCCGCTTCTTGTTTCGCTGAGGGAGTTCTTGGGCTCGTCGCTCTCTTCCCAGCGTGCAACTCCTGCCTCCGGGGAGATCCCGACCGACTGGATGGTTTCATGGAGTTGACGGGGACATCCTGCACCCTCGGCGATGCTGAACGACTGGCCTTTCTACTCAAGACTTCACGAGTAGTTGTTGGAGTAGGGGGTTGTTTCTTGGGCGTCCTGGAGCTCCTTTCCTGTATAGATCTTTGACTGCGGGGTGCCGGGCCGTCGGACTCCGATAATTCCACAGGACCCGACCTTCTAGACCCTCTATCCGATCTAAAAGAAGGAAATTCGACCTCCCAAGGCCTGGCTGCGATACTGGTTTCGAAGTCGGACTCTTCCGTCTGAGCATTTCTGTAAAAATCGCTTGCATACTCTGCGAGTGGCTGAGAGAAGTGTTCATAGACCAGGTTATCCGAAGCATGATCCTGATGGTGGTGATCGTTCGGGGATGATTTGTAGTCGATTCTTCCCTTTGTGTGTTTCTCTACCTCCCCGACAGGACTGTGAGTTCGCGAACTCACAAGGGAATGCAGATGCACTTTGTGGATCACCGGAAGACCGAAGGATTCGTACTCGACAACCGAGTCCTCCGCAGCTCTAAGCAGCTGCTGCTTCGTTTGCTTCTCGAGCTCGCTGGCTTTGCTCAGAGCTCGCAAATTCTCCCGTGCCCAATCCTTGGCACTCAAGACAGTCTTCACGAGAGAGGCTTCCCTCCTGCACATGGCGGCGTGCTCCCTCGCGTCATCCTCTGTCAGCAGAACGTCAGACTCATCTGCGGCCTTGCGATCATAGCTCACTCTCCCCCTCAAGGTCGTCGTCGTCATCTGCTGCTGGTGCTTCTCCTCCTCAGCAAACCTACTCTGTACTCTCCCCCAGCCATCGCTAGCAGCAGCCGCATTGCGCACCGTCTTGGCCAACACGGCCTCGCGTCGAAGGCTCCGTTCCTCGTCCTCCGTCAAAACGGCCTCAGTCGATGATGCAAAACCAGCAGCCGTCAAGTCACCATTGCCGAACTGATTCAGTTTCTTCAGAAGATACTGATCGATGGCGGCGTTGGTGTTGTTGTGCCGTTGAGAGCGCACCTTGAAGAAATCCTCATCGCTCGAGAAGGAGGTGTAGGTGTCGTCGAACAGTCGATTATCGTCAGTGGTGAAGCTGAGCTTTCGTTCGAAGCGGAGGGTGGGGTTGTGATCGGTGCTCATCTCCCGGCTGAAGTCCGGGCAAGCCGATCGATGACACTCCATGTCTCGCGGATCCGAGTAGTTGCCAGCGTCCGAGGGAGTGTTCGGGGGCATGCATCGCACGGTGTGAATTGGAGAGGGTTCGCCCGCAGCGCTAATCTTGCTTATGGTGTCTCTCGCTCTCCGTCTCCGAGAACTCAAAGACGACTTCTCCGGCTCGCTCCATTCCCTCTCTCTCTCTCGCTCCCTCTCCCACTCCATTGTTCCATCGAGCTGCAGTGACATGGTACGAGCTCGCAAATGTGCCCGAGCCGACGCGGGCTCCGAATCCGTAATGTCGAGCTCCGAATCCGAATGAGTGTCGCTGTTCACGCTGTTGCACTTGGAGCTCTGCAGGCAACGACCGAAGAGAGGAGGAACAGCTTTACGAACACGATCCTGCTGAAGCAAAGCGGAGGTCGAGTCGAAAGAACAACAGCCCGAGTCTGTGGAATTCGAGCTTCTTCGCGGGGGTGAGACGGGCCTCGATTTCATACCACCACCTCTTCGAACGGGGGATTCGGTAGGGAATCGGATGTCGTAGCTTTTGTGGTTGACCGGGCTCGAGCATCGAGGGCTCGAGCAGTAGCGCATGTCCCTGTCCCTGTTCTGAGGGAATGTGCGCACGGGAGAAGGGGGACTGCTTGGGAAATCCTTCGAAACCGTGGAAAAGTCTTGCAGATCACCGCTCCAGTCGCTCGGATTCGTCAGAGCCCCTTTGCCCTTGAGCTTCTTTCCCGTCATTCCCTTGATCTTGCTCAGCACGCTCGGGAACATACTGGACAACTTGAATTTCGTCCCATTGCCCATTCTGCTGGAGCTAGCGAGGACTTAATGCTCGAAGCACGAAGCAGAACTCGACTTAATTCGTCTTCTCCTTCGCCTCGCTTTGCATCAGCAGCGAATGAGATCGACACTTCGACACGTCACCTCACCAAATTGACCACGCATTTCTCTCGACCCACCAGCCTAAAACCATATCCTTTTCCAGCATTCGGCCTACTCTCCAGCAGCAACATCCAACCGACCGACCAACACCCTTTCAACAAGAACGAGAATCGAATTCCATCACAGCCTCGCCCTCTCTCTCATCATCGTCACGCCCCATCTCTCGCCCCTAACGGAATAGTATTTAGTTAAGTCGGCTGTCAGTACCGACCGAACGACCGACTGTTTTGAATCCCGTGACTGATCTCCGATCAAACTCAATTCCCCAAAACCAATGTGTGAGTGTTTTGTGATTTCTCACCACAAGCTGACTTCTCTCCCACTCTCTCTCTCTCTCTCTCGCTTGATCTTGAGAGTACAAAGTGAGACTGGGTCTGAGGGACGGGGTCCAGTGATTGGAAACGAGTGCACCCAACCGACGCAGAATGCTGCAAGACTGTGAGGGGAACTGATGTATGTATCCCTCTCCTCCTTCTCTGGGGGCTCGGCTAGAGGGGAGAGAGAAAGGGAAAGGGAGTGTGGACTCTGTGGAGTGTGCAGAGCAGTTGAGAAGTGTTGTGAAAGCGTCCCTCCCTGCTCCTTTCCTCCCCGTCCGTCCCAGTCCAAGGCTGTCAGGGAGCACTGTTTTGGACTGACTAACTGACTGAGGGCAGGGGCCTGGGCAGTGGCCTAAGGAGAAGACGAGCAAGCGAAGTGTTCAGTCAGAGACTTGCTGCACTTCAGAAGCAGCAGGAAGCAGGAAGACGACGGATCAGTCAGAATGAATGAATCAGTCACATTACTAGCTCGCTCTCTCCCCTCCGTGAATCCGAGCTGAAGCTGCTGCTCGGTGAATTGGGGAAGGAGGGAGGTACAGTCAGACATGCGGATGACAGTCTAAAGCGGTCGGCCGACTTCAGTATATGACGACGTGGGACCCTCCAGCGGTCAAAACGACAAACGCATTCTTCGTCCCCTCCATCTCCATCGCCATCGCCATGTTCCTTCTCCTTCTTCGTCTGGGGATCGGATCAGTCGTCGCCGCAAGCAAGCAAAGAGCAGAGCAAAGCAGTGCGCACTAACGTCGCCTTCTTTTTCCTTCCCCTCCCCGCCAGGGCCACCACTTGCTCAAGGAATGCTCAGCCGCCGTGACAGACAGAGCGAGCTAACAGCCGCCACTATATTGTAACGGAGTTCCTCCATCACAGACCGAAAATCAGCTCAAACTAACAGCTCAACTTCCATCCGTCTCGAGCCCAACGGCAGCAGCGCCGCATCACGGTCGTCCTGATTTGAACCCGAGGTTTGACCGGTCGTACCCTCGAGTTATCATTACTGTTTTGGGTAAATCCGCCATAACCGTCTTCCGTCTTCCTAATCATAATCAACTTGAGCCTCGGGGTCAAGTCTCTGCAGGGCACTGCTCCCACTCCACTCGGTGGGTGCTCCTCCTCCTTACTTCCCATCAGCATACTATAGCAAAACTGAATAACACAAAAAATATTCCAACGTAAGCCTATTAGTACGTAAAGTATTTTCCTACGTTCGAGATCTCAGAAGAACCTTGACTGTACTTCGACGGTTTTATGCTCTCTCTCTCTCTCTCTCTCTCTCTCTCTTCTTGCCTTGTTTGTGTTCGTTGCAGCTTGCGAGCTAATCTAAGCGGAATATCATCTGACTTTTATCACGTTAATAATACCCGTCTTCTTGAAGGAAACTGTAGCTTTCGGAATCGAAGTCAAAAAACATTTTGAGTGGATATGGTCAACAAAATGGTCTCCATCTTCTTCTCCACATCTTCTTCTCTTCTTTGGAGTTCGAGTGTTTGCACGCAAAGAGAACAACGGGCGCCCATCAGTTTTCGTCCAAAATGCCATGCCATGCCATGCAAATAGGAGAAGTATACGTTTTGATTCGCTTTTCTTGTTTTCCTCCACTTAACTCCATTGAATAGATCTCCAGTAAGGGTTTTGGTTAATTTTCGTGAGCTATACATAAGCCAGCAACTTCCTTTCGCTACAATGACGACAAAGAGTGTGAGCCGCTGTCAGCCGACTGACCTCCCCATTATTTCGATCACCGCTTTTTTGGCGAACGTAGAAAACACAATCTCGACCATGACCACGTCTAGCTTTTCATAATGAAAGCTAGATCGTCCGGAAAGTGTTGTTGTTGTTAGTATCTGATCTGACAACTATCTCCGTTAGTTAGTACACTTCCCCATCCATCTTTAACTCTTATTCCAACTTATTGTAGAAGAGGAGAGCTATGAAGGGTTTGCTTCTTTTGTCTTGATTAACGTGCTTCTCGACAGCACATGATTGTACATATCAGCAACCCTCCCCCCGCGAAACGAGCAACACAACCACCACCGCGTTGCAGCTTTCTCGTACTCGATCGTGTAGAAATTTTGGAACGATTTCGTTCACCAGAAAGAGATGTCTTTGATGAGTCAGGAGTCTGGAGAAGAGAAGAAGGGGGGAAGGGGGAAGTCCCAAGGAGATGGAAGCAGAAGAAGAGACTCGCTAACTATACGAAGCTATCTTCTAGCAAGTCTGTCGGTCCTTGCAGCATGAATTCTCTCCAGCGTAGGGGGGTGGCTGCTGCTGTGCGCTCTCATGATCGATGAACTAACTAACCTCAGAAAGGAGATATTAAAGGAGGTGAAATCAACAGCAGTCTAGCTAGGCTCCACAGGCGATTCCTGAATCCTGTCCATCCCTTCATAGACCTGAGGTTCCCCACAGGGACTAGGTAGGTCTCTTAATTACAGATACTAACAAGAAGTTCGGTCAACTATAGCAACTGCTGCTGCAGCAGCACTCACACAACTCTAGAGAAATCATGCTTGTTTTGCACGCTAGCTGAATATACAACTGTGATCATTTCTCCTCCTGTGCTCCAGTCTCTAATGAGCTTCTTGTCCAGACTCACTCACGTGTCGCATGTAGCAGCTCTACGAGAGGAAGCACGGGCAATACAAAACCCCATCCAAACAAACATACAAAAGCCTTCTAAAATTATTGCTTGCTCTGATGCTGGATTCAGGATCATCCACAACTTTGATCAGTTAAACTTGCCACCTAGTGTCTTGCTTACTTAACACCTCCTCAACGGGGAACACGAAAGGAGAGTTCGCCCCACGACACGCAGTTCGTTAGTTCTGCTTCCAGAAGTGATCAATTAAACCTTAGAGTCTAATTATTACTGCAGTAGTATACCGTAGCAGTCATAGTAGAACAGGAAAGAAAATCCACCCAAACAACCCCCACCCCTCATTGTTACTTGCTCTTGGACTTCACTTTTTGACTCCTTCCTCATAAACCGTTTACCGGAAAAATTTCTCCCTGCCTAGCTAGCTACTTGTGTGCTCATCTCATCTTAGCAGGACCGGTCGGTGCAGGGATGTAGGGATTCGTTGCACTGTCCATTCGTTCACGCAGGTAGAACAGGGCGGCTAACAATGGCAAGTTCTGCTGTATGTGTGGAATCAGAGTGGATCCTTTTCTTTCCAAGCGACGGAAAAGAGGCAAAGAGAAGAGAACTACATACATGGCAACGAACGAATCGACCTCAATCCTTCCTACGCGCATGCTTAAGAATTGATTACAGATTCTAAACGCTAAACTTCCTCCGGGAATCCTCACCACCCGAGGGTTCTTGCTTGGGGACCATCAATTAGGAAGGGATAGAATATCCAGAACTCAGAAGTTAGCACGTTGTTAACTTGTCAGTTCGGACCTACTAGAGTCTAGAAGGAGTTGAGGAAAATTCTTCAAGTCGGAACAAATAAACTCGTTACAGTATTCCTTAAACGTCCTCACCGTCTTCTGAGTTCTGACTCTACTTCTCCTCCGCTTTCTTTCTACGCCGAATGTTCTGAGGTTTGGGAACGACTTATGAAGACATTCATGAAGCTATAAGAAGTTGATGTTTCTACGCCCTCCATAGTAATAAATAAAGCCAAGCTTACTTAGATCTATATAATTATTAGCGCCTTCTGGAAAACTCCTCCTCTTCCTGAGGGTTCCTCTGCGGGTTAGTTCCCACTATTTCTGAAGCTTCGGAGCGAGCAAGAGGACGATGAAGATTTCGAGAAAGACCAAGCGTTAGCTGCCTTACATGCGTGGCCTTGACAGGGATTATTAATAGACACCAGCAAGGGATCTGTGCAGAGTTTAGAACCGCTGCAGCGCTCGGGGTAAAAAATTTCGGTAACCGGAAATTATCCGACGGTAATAAATGAAACCGGTTTTTTTCATTCATTTATTAATCTTCCCGGTTTTCTTAACGACTAACTTGTAGTTTTGCAAAATTTTAACCTACAAATTATCCGGCTGGGATTCATTTCAACCCGACTTTTCAGAATTCCAACCGGTTGGAAATACAAAGAATGCCGGTTAGCCCCGAGCCCTGAACCGCTGTCAAAGGACCACCCCCCACCCAAGAAGCGGAGCGAACTCAGCCAAGAGAAGAGAGACTCTACTTTCGTCAGTCAGTCAGTCATCAGTCAGTGCCGACAACTTTCGTTCCTTTCCTTCATTCCTTTCGAGTCAAAGAAGAACAAGAAGTAGTAAGAATTTTCTCCAAAGGTCGTGGAGAAGGAAAGGCACGATGAGAGGAGGAGAAGCCTAGAAGGAAGAAAGCATTCAACGGAATTTTTCCCACGACGGTTATGGCTGTGTGTGTGTGTGGTCCAGAGACGACATATAATACAATTCAATAGGTAGAGAGGAGTCTGATGACGATCAGGATTTTGTCCCTCCATGCATCCATGCATCCATGATTCCATATCCTCATCACTTCTCCAGCTATTTATTCCTTTTCGCCTCCAGCTAGCTACTAAGGAGAAAGGATGATGAGATAGACACCTTTCCTCGAAGTAGACCGATCTAAAGCCAGAGGATTCACGCTTTGGGTCATAACCTCGTCCCCAATGAACGGACGAACTCATCCGTTTGTTCACTGACTGCAGAACTGGTCCGCAATCGACGACGAAGAGGTTGAGACAAACTCACTTGACAAAGTGAGTTTGTCTCGACGGGCCGGTTTGGCCCATAACACATGTCAAACTAAACCATGCACTGGACAAGAGGAAATGAATGATCAGGAATTTGTGCCTCTTGGAATTTTGGCAGTGTCTGAGTCGGTCCAGGCAGTGAGGAGGAAAGAAGGATGGGAGGAAGGAGTTGACCAACCCTTTCACCAAACCGGCTAAAGTGTCTAGAGAGTGAAAGCATGGGAAGATAAGTCAAGAAAATATTCTTGCAATCTCCAGACAGCGGAAAAGTTCAGCAAAAGCTTCTGTGCTTCATTCGATTTGGAAACAGAAAAGTATCATTTTATATTAGCAGCACTGTAGATTCCCCCCTCACTGCCCTCAGAGGCCGTTGTTTCTACCCTTCCTGTGAAGTCCATTCCTTCATTCAGTCAAAATAAATAAATTCCTTCATTCAGTCAAAACAGTCGAAAGCTTGTGAGATACCAACAGCTGTGCTGCCTGTGCATGAGAATGTGTTCAAATGCCCATCCCTGCCACTGGCTGGAACATGAGGCTTGCTCCCAAACCCATCATCGATCATCATATTTTGAAGAACAGCGCCAGAAAGAGCCAGCTCTGAGCTGGCTCTTTTCTTCTGTAGTGTTTGCTGTTTGGTAGTGGGGAGGGAAGAAACGTTGTTCGTAATCCAGTTCCAGTCCATTGCAGTCCAGTCCAGTCCCTGCAGGGTCCTTCCACTGGGTAAAGACCATCACTAGTTGTCGAGGCACGAAAAGTTCTCATCCTCTAGCAAGCTTTCTTGTATGACCTCGACGAACACTATGTTCGTGTAGCATTTGTCATGCTGGAAACACCTTATGAAACAGGCAGAGGAAGCTTTTCTCATTGGCACGTGTTCCAGGTTCCTTCTTTCCTTCTTTCCTTTCGTTTTATTCTTTTGTCTTGTGCGGTTTCTCTCGCCATAGCTGCTCTCTCCTCGACGTGAATTTCCTAGTCTTTCTTTGAAGAACTCAAAAAGTCGATGTTTATTTAGCGTCGATGGAAACTCAAAAATGTCTTGTGAAGAGAATCGATTCCCTTTATCCACCTTGTCAGATGATGTACGTTTGTACACTTACATGATGATGGACCTCTGATTTATAATGTAAAGATTTGTGGTCATGCCTCCTCATGCACGTAAGAATGACTAGAAATGAACCGTCAAGTTCTCGAGAGGCTTGAATGATAGCCTATCTAGTGTATATATAATATCACGAGGACTCGAATAGAATCCTCATCATTAAAGAGAACCTTTTGTCATTTATCGGTAACAACTCCCCTCTCCCTCTCTGTCTCTCATTCATTCGTGTCCAGGTTAAAAACTCTACATACTGGCCTGTCCCAGAAGAATGTAATATTTGTTCCCAAGAAATCAAATTATATCTTTCAAGGAGCTTGCCTCCAGATGCTTCGTCACTTGATGATGGAGAAGAAGAAGAATGAGAAGGAGAATAAGAAGACTTCCTGAATCACTCGATAAGTTTCCATCATAGCCACTTACTCTCACAGCCCGCCCCAAAGTTCTGCCTTCGTTTGTCGTTGTCAAGGATGTCGACAGTCGATGGTCCATGAAGAAAGGAAGGAGAATAATAGTTCAACGTAAAAAGACAACCCCATTAGCACTTTCATATTGTACCGAGACAAAAGTTAGCAAAACAGCCGACCAGATTCCTATCCCTGAACTGCACAGAATTGTTACCATCCATCCGTCCACCCTAAAACCAAACTCGACAGGACATGGCTTGGAGTAGCCAGACGTAGCTAGTTCTCCCGTTTTGCATCCCTTTTTACTCTTTTTCTTCCTTCATTTTGTACGCCAGAGTTGAGGTTTCTCACCAAATCATGTTATTTGTTTCCTCTTATTACCAGAAAGCCAAAGTAGGCTCGACGGATATGTATACAGTTTTTGCATGTCGGAGTGAGCTGCTGAGGGCCCACCCACCTCCAAAAAGTGGCCGCCCCGCCGTAAACTCAACGGACTCTGTTTCATTATTTCGTCACTGGAGGAGGAGGATTCTTGTCTCTCTCTACATAAAGGCTCATCATCGATCAAGATTTATGCTTCAGGCGGGCGGATGGATGGATGTCGTAACTACTGCAGTAGAGTGACTAGAGTCTGTGGACTCTGGAGTGGCATCTTCCAGGAACCAACTGAGTCTGAATCTGAGGGTTGGGGCCTGACTGACTGAAGAGGCAGGCCATCGATTAAGTAGAAGCATGTGACTTAGCGAGGGACAGTGGATTCCACGAGTGCTTCCTCCGGAACTTATTCGTTGACCATTATTATCACTCACTTCCCCTTCTTCTCCTCCCGTGGCCAGGAAGGCCACGAAGCAAGACATCCGACGGCTCTTTTCCTTCTCCTCTTCATTTTTTTTCCTTTCTCTTCCTTCTGAAGCTCTTTAAGTCCCCTCTCAAGCTGGTGGATTCAGAGCTCTTTCAGCTTCTTCCTTGCCATTGTAACTGATTGAAATGTCGGTTTATACACAACTAATAGTTTAAGTTTCGTTGAGGTTCACTTCCAAGCCTCAAGCATACTTTCATAGTTGTGTTACGCAGTAAACTGAAGTGTGAAGTCTGTTTTCCACCATTCGACTCACCATCCAGGCCTAGGTGAGATCAGATCATGAGCTGTAGTTGGGAGACTCAAGTTTGATGTACAACTTGATTTTCTTCAGCTGGTGTGATCCACGCCCTGTTCTTGGTCCAACTCGTGTGACATACCTCAGCAGCATGCTTCTGGCTATCTAAAGATATGTTGTGGATCGACTCCTTTCCCCTTGACAGAATCAAACCTTGTGATATCAGAAGCTAGACTCTCAGGACATGCCCCTGCACCTTCAAACCTACGTCAAGTACTGATGGATAAAGTAGAAATAAACAATAAAGAAGAGAAACACCTGGAGAAAGAGAGTACACAAATCAGAATCATAATGTGTTGGTACTTTGAGGCTCTATGAACATAGCTATTCGCAGCAGTGAAACTTACTTTGAGCCCATATATAGTAGAGAGTTTCTGAAAGTGAAAATTAAAGTACATTTCCAGACTTGAGGTTTCTGGAGTTCAGGTTTCTTTCACCCTACTCTGACTGAATGGCCAAGTGGTGTGCCACAAACCATTAAACAAATTTAGATGTCAACCCGCTCTACATTTTAACCATGAGAGTGGGCGGGAGGGAGATCAATGATCTCTCGCTTTCTCTCTCTTCTCTTATCATTCTGTCATGACTCGTACCTACTTGTGGGTCCACATGGGCAGCACATATAAGCTCGAGTTGAAGAGGTTGTGCTCATCTGGTGACGTCGAGTGTGCCTGTCTACCGTGAGAAGAGGTCAATCCAGAATTCCTAGCCCTGCTGAGTGAGACAAGTAGTACTCTCTGAGATGGCAACGACATCACTACACTCACTCAGGTGACCTAAAAGAGTATCTTTGAATTCGCACTTGTTCGTCTGACTCTCACTAGTCGTAGTAGTAAGTAGAGTACGAGATTCACACGAGAGAAAACGAAACGCTCACACTCGGCTTAATTAAACTGGTCATCATCCGAAGAATCAACGAGGACAGCAGACCGTCCGCCCGTCATGTCTTGGAGAACCTAACCAGTAGGTCCAACGGGGCTTCTAGCACCACGAGTTCTGTCAAAATCGGTAGTACGCTAGTCCTCAGTAGTACCACTGTGTACCAGAGCAGCATGTACAACGAGAAGGTGATCAACAATGACGAGAGAGTTAAGTTACTGGGTGCTATGTGATTTATGATGGGGCATTTTTAAATACGGAAAGTGTATAGATTCTGCTGAAGTTTCTCCACCAGCCATTTCTCCCTTGATCACTCATTACTCTTAAGGACAAGATTGTCGTAGAAACAATGCTTCTGTCATACAAAAGGAAAGGAAAGGACTCGAATCCATCAGTACAAACCCGAAACTTCTCGGTGCGATATCATTCAAACTCTCTTCTTGGTGACGATATCATTCAAACTCTCTCGAGGCAGGTCACCGCTGCAGGTGCTTTTCAGTGTGTGTGTGTGTGTGTGTTTAGCTAGCAAGCTAAACTCATGCGGCGTACAATATCTGGTGGGTTGTTGACTAATCCACCAAAAACCTTGAGATCCGGATTCACTGCTTCCGACAGCAGGACTGATAACGTAATCAAACAAACTCCTGAGGACGTTGATCACCAGTCAAGATGCATTCCAGATAGCCAGACAGAGGAGAACATGTCCGTTACTGTACTGAGCATGAAACTATGCCCCAGAAAGCAGTACACGCAAGTGCGGAAAAGGTCAGTACTGTAATGCACCTTAATTATTCATTCTTTTGAAAAGAATATTAATTACTTTTCACGACACCAAGTGTAGATTATTCTACCCCTCACGGAAGTTATAGCACTGGAAGTATATCCTATCCTCTACCACTTTCAAGACTTTGGGTTCAAACCGGCACGAGTGTACAAGCGTGTATATCATAAACATGGTTTGTTAGATCTGATATTCGATGTACATGATATCAAGAGGATAATATGCTCATGAGAATCTACGAAGTAAATTATTTGTTAAGGAAGTACTTAAAACCGAGATCAAAATAACATCATATCCCAAGAGGAATCATATATAGACTTCGTAAAGATGTATCATCAGTACTCACCTAAGGAACCCGAAAAGCTACAACTATAAATTTAACTACATAATTTATCTCAAGAAACAGTAGTCTCTTGAGTTTACCAAGGTGACTTATTACTAGACTAAATAACTGACTAGCTGTCACTATAAAACTATATAATACTGAGCTTAACTATATCTTTAACTTTGTTCATATATATAATTTTAATTTTAATTTTACTTTTAATATATATATATATATATATCTCATATATAATGAAGGGGGTAGTTTCTAATCTACCCTTCAACGCAATCGTCTTTAGGGAACCACATAAAAACGAGTCCGTTCAATGCTGTTGTTTAGGATCGCAGCTTATTTTGATTACACAAAGTAGGCCAATTTAGCATAGCGTAACTTAATAAGGTATCTCCTACAAGGTGGACCAACCGATCATTCAGAGTTATTCATATATACATAATATGTTCATATATCGCAAATATATGAACATAGCCCTAGGGACCCTGTATTTTACGAGGTATTCTATGTTGATGTGGTGCATATTGAAGGATTCTATCTACTAAGGAAAAGATTAGTATTTAAAAACGAGCAAAGGTTACAAAATATTGAGGCTGAAGTGAACCCTGATCTCAACTTAAAAGATGGACGGTTGGGATGTGGCTCTACTCAAGGGTCATCGGTAACAAATTTTGCTACCGATTTTCAAAGTAAGGATTGCTTACTCAACAACAAAGTTCAGCAAGCTTGGATCATTTCTTCTTACTGATGAATGACGTTTAAGTATCATACTACTAACCAAAACATTTCTGATCTCAATCATAAAAAATGGATAATGAACATGATTTAGTGATTTGTATCTACTGCATATGTTTGTCAAAAGTAATTACTAATTCCTAATAACGACAAAATGTTATTTTGATCCTAATAATAAAGACAACAAAATGTGTCAGATCTTCCATTCTATGCATGTAGAGTTAGTTCTTTCTACTCAGTTTGCTGTACATGGATCATGGAAATAATCTGATGTTTTCATTTCGTCATGAATGTGCTTAAATCTTGTTAATATAAATTATAACGATAAACAGAACTCGCAAAAAAAAAAGATAAAACCTTATGTAAAAGTAAGGTCCTACATCTTCGGCCTCAACTAAATCAATTTACGAAGTTTCACTTACATATCACAAGGTCATTTGTCTGTTTTAGCCTTAGCCATGAAGATTTTTCGCTCTAACTATTATGCTAAAAGTGCCCTCCCGGGAAAACCGCACACCATACCCGAACGGGTTGGGATTCCACCTTTATTATTTTAGTAACTCAAACCTGTAAAAGAAAAGAATTGTTTTGTATAACATACATGACATGAGAATTGCCCTAATATGTTAATATGTTTTCTCTTTCCGCAAAGATGTTCAAGTTATTTCTGAATTATTAAACCAATTCAATCTTTATCATAACACTCATTGCGAATGAATTTATTTACAAGAAAATAAATTTTATTACCGATGATGATATAATCATCATCATCATCCATAGTTTATGATAAAAGATAAATGTTATGATCTGGTATAATAATCATTACGTTATGACAAATCATCTTTTGACTAGTACGAGTAGCGTGCTCGTCACTCCTCTACCGTCGATCGTTCCATGCAGGGATTCACTCTCCACGCGACGAGATTTGATCCATGTGGTATAGTCTACTCCACAAGGTTTCCAGTGACAGAGAGAAACATTCTCGCAAGGTTTATACGGAATTTCAAGCTGAAATTGTAACAAAAATTTGGTGATAAAATTTCAGCTAAAATTTTAAAATTTTAGCTATATTATTTTTTTATAATTTAATTCTTGTATGAATTTTCTAAAATTTTGATAACAAAAATTTCGGCTTTAGTTAACTAGAATGCAAAGTTCAATTTACTTTGAACTTTGCATTCTCGTTAAGTAGGGGTGACCAAATGGTGATATTACTTATGAGAGGTTAAAAGTACAATGTCATGGTTAAAAATAAGACATTTCAACTAGCACTTTTAGACGTTTTGAAACACTGGAAAAAGGAAACCATAATTCGAACATGTGACACAATTTGTTAATAATCATTTTATTTTCTCATCCTCCATTTTGGAACGATGATAGAAAATAGACTTAACTTGATAATGACCGAAGTTTACCAGATGCAGAAGGTGTTATCAGGTAGATGGAATTACTTCTGAAAGGAAATGGTAAGATAAATAAACTAATCAACTGGAGTTTGTTTCCCTCGTGTTCAAGGTTCTCGAGATAGATGAAAAACAATATTCGGTAACTATAGTGAGATCTTAGCATATCTCTGGCATCGGTCTGGTATCTGGTAGCACTAAATGCAATTAAACCCCCCCTTCCTGGTATAAAAGGGTCCCAGATAGAATATTCCTCTTAGATTCGTTTTTGAATTCAAAATCCTTCTCTGAAATCTGGAACATAAAAAAGCTTAGAATTTAACAAACTGGGTTCTGATAATGCTTAGATGAAAATCAAAAAAAAAAATTTTGCAAAAATGTAGCGCTTCCTAGTCGCTTTCCAACATTACCTACCACCTCAACAATGGAGGTCAGACCCAAACATTATTGAAAGACGTAGTTTGCTCTGGGTAACCCAGAGTTCCATCTTTCATGTCTGCACGTCAAAAATTGAGGAGTCTGGGTAACCCATACTCTAAATATCAGGAGCGGGGTTTAACTGATAAAGAATTGATTCAGAACTTTTACTATTACACCCTCTTCTATCTGAAGATGGAAGAGGGCTGCAAGCTTTATTTATTGCCTAACTCTTCCTTACGGGAAGGGTTAAGTGTAAATTAGGGTATTCATTCATGTATTTTTTTGGTTTAGTAGGTCTCCGCTCCTTTACCCCTTGAAATACGTCGCTGTGGACTCCACTTATGGTTTTTTGTTTACATTACCATTGTTCGTAGAATGACTAATATATATTATTTTTATTTTTGTTAGAACTTAGTCTAGAATATCCATATAACATTTCCGATGGGTATTAGCAATGGTACATCCCACCGCAAGATAACAATACCCATGATTTAACCACATTTCTTTCAAACCATGCACTGATTCATAAGTGACTAATCCATTGGGCAAGAAAAATTGCACTTCTACCATGTCTAAGTTCTGTCCAAATCACACCAAATTGATGTGAGCAATGTAAAATCTTCAAAACGATTGATTAATAAGGTCCAAATCACACCAAATTGATGCGATCAACCGTCTCGTCTATCCTATCACACTTACAACATGTTGAGTAAAGAATTATATTAACCGAACAGCACGTTTTCTCTTCCACACATCTCTCCTGTCAGCATAGTCCCATACGATACAGTATGGAATCAGTAATGAACCAGACCTATTTATATTTCCCACATGAACAAAAGCAAGGCTAGCAGTTGATCTTGTTCACATCTGTTGTAGACTTTGTTCTGTGTGTAGGTTAACAGAACCATGATTGGATTCATACAATGTACTTTTCCACCTCATGCTCCCGTGAGAACCGACGATCTTCTGCAGCCACTGACAGCCCTAACCAGACAGTGCTGGGGTTTACCACGAGTTACACAGAGATTAATCACAGTAGATCTTCTTCAATCACCTCGTGAGGTAAGAAGTTACATGTTCTTTCTTTTTTCTCTTTTTCTTTTTTATATAGAAAAACTACGTTGCGTCCGAAATTTTATTAATAATAAAAGGAGAGGAAATAGAAAGAGCATGGAAATGGTTTCCGCGGCTCCCACCAGGCTTTGAATCCCCAAGACTTTATTAAAGGGAAACAGAGACAAGGTGGACAGAGAATACCAGATCATGCTTAGTGAAAATAAAATGGCCTTAGAAGCTCGTGACTGTACGACAGCGACTGCAGTTAATGTACAGCGAGAGGAGCGGCAAGCCAAAAAGAAAGCAGAAAACTTCGTACTAGACTGCTTTGAGTGTATGGTGACGAAAGGGAGGGTGCGATGTAACCATACGAGGCCGTCAGAGAGCAATCGGTGAAACGGGAGAGGCTCTCCGGGAGGTAAAGACCTGACGTGTGTGGTCTGTCAGTTTTCGAACAGTGATTAGTGAGAAGCGTTGGACCTGGTGTGCATATAAGGATGCACAGCGATGCGTCCAAGCTTGTCTCCAATACATTACAAGAAGTAGAAAATATAACTGATGAGTAAGCAGGGGCAAAAGAAAGAGCTGATGGAGCAGACGCGGAATCGTCGCATCATGTAAAACTTGGAGCATTACTTTGGTATAGTGCGAGCGAGAATCTGCCAATACATAGAGTGTGTCGAGCAGCGAACAAAAAGATGTGAGATGTCTTCGTCCCTTGCATGGCACCGTGAACAACATTGTTGTGTGCAGAGATTGAGTTGAGCTCGATTCTCTTGTAAAATAGCCGTTATGAAGCAACCACCAGATGAAGACGACGTCTCGTCGATGCAAGGAAGTGGAATGAAAACCTGTCCAGATAGTAGTCCATCTTGATGGGTACCAACCCAAAATCCAGTATCTGTTCAGTTTGGAAGCTTGTGTTTGTGAAAAAGAATCAAGCTGAAGAAGGAGAAGATAAAAAGATTTGACAGGTAATTTTGAAGTAGGTGAAGAAGAAAGCTCAGTGCCTGCCAGAGCCCAATTATAAAGTTGCCACCTGTCTGTGGTATTAGCAACGGGAAATGGGGCGAGACGAATATGTAATGCTGATAACGGTGGTGAGAAAGTAGAGAGAAGCATGGAGGATGTAAGGAAATCTAGTAATGTATGGAAGCCATAGGAAGAACACTCTTGAAGGAGTGTTGCAAGCTGAGATGAATGGATGAGATCTGCCTTGTAAAGAAGGACAAAGACCGCTGGGAAAAGGAGAGTAGTAGACACAATTTAGATTGAATGGCTTCCATGTTGCTGTATTGAAATGACTATACCAAGCCTCAAGCATAGCAGTACTGTAAGGAGACCCACGGACCGAAGTAAAGGAGCCTAGGAGGAGCAGAATATGCACAAATGACGAGTGTTGGGAAGGAAAATCCAGTGCAAAAAAAATGGACAGTCATTGTGGAGATAAAGTGTAAAAAGATCGATACTTCTAAGAAGACACTCCAAGAAGAGAGAACGAGTAGACAAGAAAGTAAAATAAGAATAACGAGTAGACAAAGAAGTAAAATAGGAATAAGATGAGAGACGTTTCGTCTCTCCAAATATATATATAGTGAGGATGAGTACAAAGAAAAACACTAATGGTGGGTTAGTCCTTTAACTAACTGTACGTAATAACCTTAACTACTCCGGCTTATATTAACAGTCGATCTACTAGAGCTTGAGACTATATCAACACTCTCTTTCAAGCTCGACTCTACATCTTGTACTCCTAGACAATATCTGAAAGCATCAAACTTATCTCTAGGCAATGCCTTAGTAAAGATATCGGCAACCTGATCTCCTGTGCTCCTAAAAATTGAGCTCAACCTCTCTTGCAAGGACCTTCTCTCTAATCAAATGATAGTGTGCATCTCACTGTGCTTCGTCCTAGCATGGAAGACAAGATTACTAGCTAACTCTAATATTGTCAGTATATACAAGAACACGATTGTACACTCCACACCAATATCAGAGAGCATATATCGAAGCCAAATCAATCCATATGTGCTTTTGTTGCTCCTCGGTACTTTGCTTTTATGGATGACAAAGCAATTGTAGGTTGCTTCTTAGAAGCTCAACTTATAGCAGCGCTTCCAAGTCCAAAAGCGTAACATGATGTGGATCTCATGTCAGCACTCCTGCCCAATCAGCATCAGTGTAGCCGTGTAACAACAATAGTACACCGTATCGATAGTGCAGTCCGAACTGCATCGAAAACTTCACTTAGTGGAGGATCTGCTTAACAATCTCCAAATGTGATCTTCGTGGTGATTGAATAAACTGACTGATCAGATCGACGACATAGCTTAAGTCTGATCTGGTGATAGTTAGGTAGATAAGACTCCCAATCATCTGTCTATACATGTCAAGTAACTCATCATCTTTTGCTCCTAGCTTTACCCCTTGCTCTAATGTTGTAGCATGGGTTTGCAGTCAAGCATACCAAATCTCTCAAGCATATTGAGAGCATATTGTCGCCATACAAACCAAACATCCTTCTCATCTCTAATGAACTCCATAGCAAGAAAGTACTTGAGCTCTCCCAAGTCCATCATCTCGAACTCAGATTTCTAGTGATCATTGATCTGGAAATAAGCTCCTCATAGTGATCAAAAATGATCAAGTCATCAACGTAAATGGTGATCACCACAATCTGATCTCGTATTCTTAACGAATACAAGGTAGTATGAACTACAAAGATGAAAATCAAGAGACTGCAAGTAAGAATTGATCTTTGCATACCATGCTCTTGGTGCATATTTCAGACCATAGAGAGCTTTTCGTAACTTACATACGGGAAGGGACCTTAGGATCCTCAAAAGCCACTCCATGTTGCTGTACGTAGTCCTTGACTACCAGTTTGATCTTGTACCGACACACGGTATCATCCGAGTTGCGCTTGATCAAGTAAGTCCACCAACTACCAAGTCTGTTGGTGGTGAAGCGCAGCAAGCTCAACTTCCATAGCACTCACTCACTAGACTTTGTGCATCGCCTCCTCAAGTGAACTCGGTTCTTGTTCTTGAAGAACATTGATCATATATGTACTCGTGGACTCCAACGTTAATAACAGCTCTTTGTGAAACTTATTTTGATATGGAATCAATGACTTTTCCAAATCCTCCACTCAAAGTACTACTCTGAGGTACTACAGTGGACTAACTCTTTGGTTCTACAATAAGTATAGATATGACTACGACAAGTGCAGGAGTAAACCAAGACTGTAGCTCATCAAAGACAACAACTCTATTGATATATACTTCGGTGAAGGATTGTAACATCTATATCTTTTTGTATCAGAAACATATCCAAGGAAGATACATCTATCTGGTTTTGGATCTAGTTTCTTACATTTCTCATCAAGTATATGCACATAACAGATACATCTGAAAACTTTAAGGAAAGAGTAATCAGACTTATTGCATGTGAAGACCTCCATCGATGTCTGACTGTGTATTGCCGCTATAGGTGTCCGATTCATCAGATACACCGCATATGAAATAGTTTTTGCTCAATAAGATCTAAGTATGATCTTCTCGTTCCATAGCACGAGCAGCTTCTGCTATGTGTCGATTCTTGCACTTCGTAACTCCGTTCTGCAACGGATTGTAACTACAAGTCTTTGGACGTCGGATGCCATGCTCACGCAGATATGCATCGAACTCTCCAGAAAGAAACTCGCCTTTTCCATCAGATCTCAAACATAAGATAAATTCTCTAGACTATTTCTCCACCAACTTGCGAAGAATTTGGAATGCTGACAGTACTTCGACGGAGGACTTGTTTCTCAACAAATACATCCAAGTATAACACGAATGATCATCAATGAAGGACACAAAGTATTAGAAATCGGTCATACTTGGTTGAGAAGCAGTCCATACATCAGTGTGAACAAGCTCTAAGAGTTTGTTCGCTCTACTACCTGATTTAAAGGGCTGTCTAGCTTGCTTGCCGAACTGACATGATGCACAGACTTTAGTGAGCTCATTGGATTCGAATTTGGGCAGACATGTAATCAAGTCAAAACTTGGAAGGCTTTCCATCCTCTAGAAGTTCATGTGTCCAATTTGCTTGTGTCAGATGTCAATATCAGAT
Organism: Asterella californica; assembly: GCA_036924285.1. Lineage (NCBI taxonomy): Eukaryota > Viridiplantae > Streptophyta > Marchantiopsida > Marchantiales > Aytoniaceae > Asterella > Asterella californica. Next base: position 6,995,377 of record JAYKYS010000013.1, read on the forward strand.
ACTATTGGACCACTCTATCCATACATGACAGCTTTTAACTTAGGCGTAGAGACATCTAGTTTGGACAGCCTATCACTCTTGCCACCCGAGCTTTGATAGTGCTACTAGAATCTTCAATGAAGCATCCATCTTTATTGAAGCACACTTGCAGATCTTGCTCTATCAACTATCTTACAAAAAGAAAGTTTCTAGTCAATGTGGTACATGCAAGACCTTCCCTATACTAGTAAACGTTGATACAGGAATGTCTAGCAAAATGTTACCCTTGTGTTGGATCTTGTGCTTGGTGTCATCATCTGTCATCCTAAACTGAGGAGTCTCCACAGGCTCGAGTGAACTGAACCACTCCCGATGGAGTATCATGTGATCAGTGGCACCGGAGTCGATCACCCAATCAATCTGTGGCTCGAAAGCTGCATAATTCTGATATGTTGTAACTCAACAACTGTTCTGAATAGACTTGCTCGGTTGCTGCATAGCCTTGCTGGTTGTTGTCGTATTGCATTTGGTTTTTCAGTCGCTTGTAGCATTGATTTACATTGGGGCCTTGTTTCTTGCAGTAGTCTCTAATTGTTGGAAGAACCAACATGTTGCTAGTTCTACTGCTGTTGCTGCTACTAGTGTTGTTGTTACTGTCCGTGACCACGTCCACGTCCTCGTCACATCTTTCCCACGATCTCTACCTCGAGATCCTCCAATAGACAGATTCTTGCTGACTTGTTGAAGTAGTACTCTTAGGCGCACCTCCTCTCCTAATATTATAGGAACTAGTTCATCAAATCGTGGAAGGGGTTCTTTGGTCAAGATTAAAGTGATGAACTGCTTGTACTCAGCAAGCAGTCCATGCAATGTGATCACGATCAAGACAGTGGGATCAATCTTGACTTTGACAGAAGACAATTGATCTGTGAGTTTTTGACGTGATTCACATATATGCACATGGACCCCTTCTTCACAATGTTGAACTACTGTAACAATTGTAGCTTCCGAGTCTCTATTCTTGATTGAAATAGATGCACGAATGCATCCCAAGCTTTCTTGGACGTATTACAATCCTGGATGTGATCGATCATCGATGTTGAAACTGTCAATGAGATGTAATGAATCGCTTGGTAGGATCGCTTCTTCCACTCCTTGAATATTGGGTCTGAAATGAGTGCATAAGATGCTTTCTCCTCCTCAATGATAAGATCCTATAGATCTTGTCTTTGCATGAAAGTCATCATCATCATCATCCGGAACTTCCACACTTGGTAGTTGTTATTGTCGAGTTTCTCTCCAGTGATCAAAGAAACGGACTCCGTCATAAATGCAATCAAGACATTTCACTGTTCACGAAATCTCACAAGACCTCCACGAAACTCTTCCGCTCACATCTCATGATCAAGAGTTTATCACAAGTCACAACAACAACAACTTCGCAGACTCCTCCTGAGCGAGAATGAAGAAAGAACATGTCGGTGAACTATAGGTGTATAAAACAAGACAAAAACATCAAAAGAACTAACAAAAAAAGATCGAAACTGGACAAATGAGGTCCGAAATGGATGCACAATACTTTGAAATCTCACCCTAATCGGAAAGATTAGGTGCATAAACATCAATCAAACAGAGTGTACTGTCAAAAACTTGACTTGTGAGAGAAATGTAGCAAAAGACAACAAAGGAGTTGAGCACTATATAATCTTTGTGGATTAAGAACTCTAAACCGTCACTCCTACCTATAACATCAAAAGCACTACACAGTCCGATGCAACAGTATGGATCAGAAAAACCATGATCCATACTATTACATTCTTCGGACTCACCATCCTCTGAGATCTGAAGAAAAGCACGAAGAAGATATTTACAATGATTAAGATGCAAACCTACATTCCAAGTAGTGATTAGGACACAAGTAGAGAGAAACTGAATCGAGTATGACCTCGTCATGTCTCTGAGGGGGCTAAGGGGCCGCGTCTAGTGTGAGGAGGAGTATGCAACTGTGTTGTCACTGCAAGTTCAGTGCATAAGTAATTCTCGTCTGCCGGAGCATCCATTGAATCAATTGGGTGTCGTGCTCGACGGAGCTGTACTGATGTATCCATAGCGGCATGCACAATGAGGATTGTGATGTAACAGCCAAACCGCTAAAATATGAAAAAGTGAAAGATGCGACTGAGGGAACACCGATGAGCGTGCAGTGGAAAGTGGAGAGGTAGCAGAAGGACTAGCTCCTTCTTCCATGGAAGTACTCATACCGAGATCAAGAAGTCGAACTTGAAACATAAGTGTCTATGTCTCAATTTTCCATTCAACAACAAGATTGTGGGACGAGAACAACGTTAATCCCAAAAGATCATACCACATGCCGTAGAATAAACTAAGTTGAAGACAGCCACCGAGATCCGTAGCACAAAGTCAATGGTACCAAGCAAGGTAGGCAACATATCTTTACACCAGGATAGAAAGTGAAGAATTTTGACCCAGGTGGGCTGAGAAATCGGCACATACCGAGGGTCTTTTGCGGCAAGTTCTTATCCCAAGTGTGCTACCAAGCAACCCTGCAATAAAGGAGTAGTAACCCTTAACGCTACATCTCGAGCAAAGTTGGAGCCAAATAGCACCATAAAAGTTGACGAGTCCACTTGTTTGATAGTCAGAATCTTAAATTGGACTTGGCGGGTCCAAGTTGAAACAACTCAGTCTCAATAAGCTTCAAACGGAACCTCTTCCTCGTAGATGTAGATAATCAATGCTTGGTCGTGGTAGAGACGTAGCGAACATAGCTCCACAGCCGGATCTATCCTCATGCGAACCGCAAGAAGAGATGAGGTGTTTGCAACTTGCAGAGCTGAGAATTGTGCCATAAGCATCATATCAGTAGTCATCTTGTCACGGACAGCAAAAGCAGAAGAAGTGTCATCCATGAGATATGACTATAGGAATGATTCAGAAATGGAAAAGAAAGACATGAAGTCTATTCACTATGCCGCGCTCTTCGTATTATAAGGCCGGAAATTGTCAAAGAGGACAATAGGGGGTGTCAAAGTTCAGAAGAAAGATTCTTCAACGGCTGAGAGATAACTGGACGTAAAATTGTCACCGGTAAGTTTGTATACAGTCGCGGCTCATTCTAGATCGCGCCTGAGATTGACCATCAAGATTTTACCATTGATTGTTTTCTCGTTTCTACACTAAAGATAAGTACTCATAGTAACAGAGAATCCATTGCAAAAAGAATCAGAAGAAACCGATGAATAGCCGTTAAGAAAACGCCCGCGGCGTTTTCCTGCGGGTACCTCCCTGAGGTACCCGCAGGAAACACTGGCCGCAGTGTTTCCGAATCCGTAACTCACGCCCGCGTCCTCACGAATATTTCAGAGATTCTTTAACTTTGACACCCCTAATAGAGATCGAACGGTGAGGTCTCCCAGGGTATAGGAAGTCGTGTTTCGGGTCCAAAATAACCACAAACCTGTTCCTAGGTATTAATGACAAGACGATCTGGATGCCGTGTAACTTCTACATAAATGAAACACATGTTCAAGTGCAAGAAAGCAGAAGCAGGGAGAAAAAAGTTACGTTGAAAGAAAGACGAATAATGAATGATGAAAGCAAGGCCGCGACGAGAAAGAATGCACGGTAAGACACTAAGAGTGGATAATAGTTGAATCCTTAATCAGTTGATGTGTCTGACACCTCCAAATGTGAAGCAAATGGTAGTACACGGACTTGGCACTCGACAAGCCAAGAAACAGAGAGAGCGTAATCTCGTAGCGTCGAATAGCCATCTTGAAACTAGTTACATGTTCTCTTATCTTCCACTTGTATGAAGAAAGTTATTTAATTTGTCACTTGTTTATGGAATCCGATGATTTATATAGTTTCCGGTTTTCACAATAAGAAACCAGAAAAGTTCCTAGCAGCCCCAAAACTTTAACTTGCGAGTTGGCCGCAAAAAAGAAGAAGTCTTGAACTGTCTGGAAATCATCTTAAACAAAAAGGTGTTTTTATTTTAAAATAAGTTTTTTTTTCATCTCAAGTTTTCTATAATAAATTTCTATTTCTGCAAAATATGCATTAATTAAGTCATATTTTATTGCGATGTCCAGTGTCAGATTATTCCGCTTCCTAGTATTTGCCATAACAATTAACTTCTCATATTCCCACTTCCTAGTATTTTCCATAACAATTAACTTCTCATATTTCCAGCAACTTGAGTTTCCCTTCCGAATCAAGTATATTTATAATTTTTCTACGCTTCTACCTCTATTAACTTTCCCAATCTCAAATGGGTGCATATTTTGGTTTGAGACCTGGTATCTGGCTAAATTGATATTCCAACAATTGAATAAGCACGACTGCAACTTTCTGCGCAAGAAGCTCCGAACTTCACAAGAGGCAGACAGCCTGCCATACATGATAACAACAATAGATTGTTATTTTGAAGTTATCGGACGATCCAGACTCGTAGGAGTAGAGTTTTGGGTTTGTTAGTGACGTGCACACAAGTCACACCTGTTAGGTCCCCTCTTCAGGACGCGTGTTGTATAGCAGATGCAATCGCCAGGAACATGAACGGGAACGCCAGTACGATAGATACTATTTTGGCGGATTTGCCAGGTTGCTGCTACGAGGAAAGTGAATTATGTGTCATGTGCGTATCATAACACTCTGATCTGATCCAAAACGCCATTTCAGATTGAAGTCGCACCTCGTTATAGTCACACGATATGTACCCGAAGTATTTGTGACTATTTCTCTTTGTAATTAACCTCGCTATCCATTCTCCTAGTAACCTAGAGAATCTATTCACGGGACCAACCAAGAAATATAGTGTGTCAAAGCTAAGAGAAGATTCCCTAATGTCCAGAAGGAAAGCAAGCCGTGCTTTATCGATGGATATCATTGTACAGAATCGTGAATTCATATATGATACCATTTTATTTGTGAATTGATATCATTATTTCAGTTTTTAATGAAAATTTCTCTCAAAATTAGAATAATTCACTTGAGTCTTAAACTACTTTATTGCCGAAATTTACCATAGACTCTGAGAAAAGGTAATAAGAGACACTCGGAGGGTTTTTCTATAGATTCTCCCGGAGATGCTCACAGAAAACATCCGTAATCTCTAGAACCAAGTCATAATATTCCTCTGCGAATGAAGAATATTGAGTGAAGATTTTAGTTTTGACACGCAATAATATACCCATTTATACTCTCTCTTGGCGCAAAGGGTTTGGTAATCCAAACCCTTTCAGTTTTTTCTTATCATATTGAGCATTTTCACTAATCTGGACTACCTAGACTGGATTATGCGAGTGGACTACTAAACCCTAACGTAATCTTTTCATCATTTCCTTAACATCTTGTATTAAAAGATTTGGTTCACCGAGTAACACATATGGGGAAGTTCTTTTGAATTTGAGCACTGTATGACTGATTATATGTGCACTACAAATCAAGGTTCTGAGAGGAATCCCATGGAACGAATTTGAAATTCAGATTCATTAAAGAATATTTGAGAATAGTTCCTTCAACAGCCACTTGTATCAAGAAAGGCTTTAAGCACAAAATGCTTCTCGTGATAAAATTTTCATCCAAGCATAGAATCAAAGAAGGAATTGAAACCAAAGCTCTTCACAAACTGTACAAGTCGTAATTAACTTCAAAAAACTACTTATTACTGATAGAGAAATATTAAAAAGAAATTACATGGTTTGTTAGAAAAAATGTTATTTTCTTCAAGCTGTATATACTACACTGCGCAGGAAAAATGAGCATTGTCTTTCATGGTTTTATACACATACAGGGTTTAAACACATATAAGCATAAATACAAAGAACGTTTTCAAGAATGTGGCTATACTTATATATTATTAAGATGATAGTGAGAATTTGTAATAATAAAATATAAAAAAATAACAGTAACATCGTTTTATCACAATAGATCGTCAAATCTCACTCCAAATCCCGTTTAATCAGAATAAACTCGTAAAAGAACAGTCATAGACATGGACAATTTACTTTAACAGAATTCATGCCGCTCTTTTTAATGGTACAATCTCCACGAAATGGTTGCAAAGAGAGGAGGTCAAAAACATGAAAATTAAATGAAAACAACGTATGCATTTTTGCTATAAACTGGAAAGGTTTGTCAAACTAGACTTGATTAAAAGTGGTACAAAGGTCTACAACTAAGTTGAAGATTTTCACTTACTTCACTTTATAGCAAATCATATGTTTCACTTTCTTGTCAAGCCTATACACAATTTAACAATCCAATTCTGTTTACGAAAGGACACGAGAAACTCAATGTACGACCATTGATTTTCTAATATAATATAATATAATATATTCTTAGGTATATAACCATAAATTATTAATTTTGATCTTTTAACCACTTGGCTTGATATAAACTTTCTGCTTCTATAATCTTAACTTTATAACTGAATATTGAGGGTTAAAGAACTTTCGTGAAATTAATTGCAAGACTTGAGTACAAGATTTTACTATTTTACAGTCCCATTGTCATGGTAAGATGATCCTGGAGAAAAACCTCATTATCAAGTAACGGTCGTTTTTAGCTGCTCTTGTTTCTACTTAGAGGTGAGGATGCATGCACGTGAATGATGTCTGAAAACACTCAAGTTTTCAACTAGCACGTATGGTCCGGAGATTATCATTCAAACAAATAGTAGAGAATAATTTTGTATGCTATTATATATACATGGGAATATTTCCAAGGATTAGTCGCACTCAGATATAGTGTTCACCTTGCCTGCAAAACAATGACCCAAACTATCTTTTAGAAATGGTAACCCCATCTTCATGAATCCACAATTCATGCGGTAGTTTGCACGCATAAAACCCATTGTTTCTCCAAAGTGTAAGTAGCATGAAGTGGAAAAAGCATCACATCTTCGCAGAAATCTGCTTGATACACCCAGTATGTCTGTTGGGTTGGATTACGTTTCTGTTAGGGAGATCAAACCAGTTACTTTCACATGTCGTATTTTACCTGTCATCTGGGTAGGGGATTTGATCTCGTTCCGCTCCTTGCATGCGCAGTAGAATCTAATAAAATGATAAACGACCTACTGCGATACTGACATGACAAAGTAACTAGTTTGATTGTCGGTCTCTAGTCTTGGATGTATCAAGCAATACATCGCTAGGAGGGATATGGTACATCACAACGAACGTATTAAGGTGTGATCAAGCAAATTTGTGGACATGTTGAGTATTGATTTGAATGTTGGTTAGAAGCATATGACTGAGACGGTTGCTTCTTTTTTATGCTAATACGTTATGTCTTGAGCGATCATTTAGAATGCAGTCATATATTTATGCTGGGAAGTTGATGATATGACAGAGATTGAATGTCTTGGACAGATATAGTCACTGAACTCTGTTCTCTTCGTCGCTGTCCGTCTCTCTCTCGCTCTCTCTCGCGCTCTAACTGTGCGCTCGGTGAAACGCAACTGGGAGCTTAGAGTTCATCCTCACGAATGGAGAAAACATGGAATGGAGAACACACACACTCGCTGAACGACAAGTTTCACCGTGTCAGTACCATCTACTGTACTGCAAAGGCACGTTACTTACAGCCGAATCTTATATTCCCCACAGACAGAAGCATAAGAATCATTCATCACTGTCTGCTGGTATGTTCATCGCCTAGAGAAAGTACAAGTCGATGCACTTGGAATTGAATGCTGCAGAAGCATTCCATGCAAGAGCTTTATCTACTCGAGTGGCACCCAAATCTCCAACGGAAGCCCCAGGGAAGGAGGAGAGGTTCGATCCGATACAGACAATATGCACTGATACAAGAGCGAAAAGAACGAACCACGGTAGAAAAGAACATCTTGTTCCCTTCATATCATCATATATGTCAATATGCATAAGCACTATCATCATATCTTGTAGTCATTTTGATCCCCCTCAAGTACAGCTGCTCAATGATATCCACATTAAATGAGCCCGACATCTGCTGTTTTATCCAGCCAGCCCCCAAGCCATATATGATTGAAGTTCGTGCTTTCATTTATCACCCAGAAACTTATGATCACCTGTAACCCGTCAGTGACTAGCTCCATGGTCTGATGAAGGACACGAACTTCATCAGACGAGGAATTGTTTTCGATTTCGAAATTGGTCTCACAAAGTTTGGAAGAAGCCGATTTATAGAATAGAATAAGTACGTTAGTCTCTCGAACAGGATCTCGGAACGCCTGCCTCTGAAGGAGGTAAAGTCCCAAGTGGACGTGTGGATGAGACAGATATGAGTAAAGTTGGAGAGTGACGATGGAAATCTACTTCTGAGAAACAAGATCGAGAAAGTGTTATCTCGATCTTACAGTGATCCACTGAGTGTCCAGAGATTTACTGTAAAAGGACAATAACAAGCCTACACAGACTAACATCGAACTCCTGGGAACGTTGAAAGTATTGAAGTTGAATCATTGCCCCATATTTGTATGGTGGTCCCCAAGCTATCAGTTTGTGGAGGAAGGATACTTTTTGTGCACTTTATTTCCCGGTACAGTTTTATGGCCGATGCTTTTAATCTTCTCTAGCCTTTCTGAGTCTTAGCAACAGCTTGGCCTTTGAAGGTTTTCCGGAAGCGGTTGGTCATGATCAGGCCATAAGCCTCAGAATCTCAGTAGAGGAGGCTGACTTTATAGGGAATCAAAGACTGCTCTGCTTTGCTCTTCTGCATCCATACATTAAATTATGTGCTTCACTTATCCCACGCACACACTCTTCAACTTACCTTGCACGACAACTTTCTCGTGTACGATTGTGATCTGCCAGTATTCCTCCTGGATGAACTTCATATCTTTCACTTTCTCTTGCTTCGACAATCATTGTACATCTGATAATCATCATCATGTTCATGTTCATCCCTCCCTCTTTCAACCTGTTTCAGGTCGTTACGTAGTTCCCCTTCCATTGCCTCCGGGGTAGATAGTGGGATCGGTATCGGGCATAACATATCCGTCGGGAGAAACATAACGGCAAAAGTGCGATTCTATTGGAGACAACTTTAAACTTGCCATGGGGCAAGAGGAGTAATTATTTACTTGGTCAGCCCATGCGCCATAGTTTTTACGTGACAAGGCCATTAGGTTCACTTCATTATTTGGCCGGGACCATGACCGAGTATAGTGAAATTAGGGGCACCCTGTGCCATGCGTTGTCCAGGTCAGACCATGAACTGTATGTGGCAGCCCCAAAGATCGGCTTATGTGGACTTATAAGATTTATAAAATTTTCCATGAATATGCAAAGAAATGATTTGATATATTTTTTGTTTTACTTTCACCCACTAAAAGCATGTACTGATAGTTTAAACTCGTTCATTACATCTATATCTCTTCTATGGAAACTATCCTTCTTGTTTTCTAGATGGAAGCTAAAACTTTTTCTTCTTTGATTGGGGATATTTCATGGGTTAGATGTTTATCAAAAAATATTGTCGTAATAGTTTGTTTTTAACTCTTATCATAAATTAGTATGTCTTATCTATTTTCTATTTCTTTCTATAATGATTAGGTTATCAGAAAATAATTTATTTTAATATTTATTAAATCGACATGGTTTGCTATTGGAGGATGAATGATCATCCCAAGGAGAATATTGCATAATGTTATACAAGTTTATGGCAATAGGATATAAAAAATTGTGTAACATAAGGAGCATGAGTATTATTTAATAATGCATCTGATATAATAAGAAATTACATTGGATGAAAACTGCCCAAGAAATTTAAGAAAATACTGTAATAATTAGTATTTTCATCTATTTTAAATTAAAACTTAATTTCCACTAGAACAAGGCACAAATATACATCCTAACTCTCTTCTTTGGTGAGTATAGATAACACGATAAGATAAAAGTAGGACAGCATTCTAGATTTATATTTGTTGTCATATGCTCTTTTTAATCTCCAAGACCAAAACTACTTAGAGCATGTTCTTTTTCCTTGCGATTTAAATTAACTCATGATTAAATTTAAAGGCATTCCTTGCCTATTAGAACATATGTTATGAAACGTCTTGGAAATGAAAAGTTAGTTTCGAGCCATGACTAAATGGGGGTTCACCTGAGAATCATGATTAAATTAAAAACCAAAATTATGTTTCACACATAGATACGAGAGGATTTTTAAGTAAGCAAAGTGACGAGACATGACCCAATATTGACATGCAATCCTCATTCAGAAACGAATAAAGAATATTATAAAAGATCTCTCATGCTCCATCTAAGAAAAAAGTAAAAGTTAGCTATTGAAAGTGCCAAGCACTAAGGATCTTGCTTGTAGACTGATAGTGGAGAGATGGGCAAGAAACGAATATTCTCTCCTTTCTGAAATATTCAGAGGAGTGGTAAAGCTAACACCTTCGTTTGCTCTACCCAGACTCAAAAACATCTATAATCTTCCACAAAAGACATACCAGTATAATCTATCAAATGCAACCTTTGCGAGACCTGCTGCAGTTGACTACAATGGGGAACTAGTCAAAAAGCAACAGCAAGGTGAGGACAGCCATACCCTTCCACTGAACACATATTTCGATCATTGTTTCAGTTGACCTTCCACTCAACTACCCTCCGAACTCACATTTCTTTTCTTCATTCATATCCTCAAACCTCATTACAGTCACACCTAGTCTAGTCACAACCGCGTTTTTATCACACTTTTCACGAGACTTGATCATATTTTCATAAAGTAATTCGTTACATTTGGTACTACATGCTATATAAAATTTCTGTGATGAGAAATTTATATACAAATAATTACATACTTCAGAAAAGATCAAGAAGCTTTTCATTTCCGCATAACTCTCTCCAAGTTTACTATTCAGTCGAAGCGTGAATTGTTACTACTTGCTCAGTGTACATAAACAAGGTTGCTGTTTATTAGACAGTCTTATTGTGATTATAAATATGCACATAAGCAAAATAAGACAAAATAGATACTGTGAGGTTTACTTTGAGAATGTGATTATAATCCAATAACTGAAACATTTCAAGAGGTAATGTATGGGTCACATAAGGGCTCTCTGGGTTCTGCCAGTTGCACCAGGTGGAAGAAAAAGGTGGAGGTGATCACGATTTGTTGTCACACAGCCTCGCATGCATCTGCAGGTCGACTTTCCCGCGACAAATGTGTCGTTGGGATGTAAAGGCTAGAGATCTAGAGAGAGAAACAGAGATGAAGACAGGATATATGATTGATCATGTCGATACCAGCTACAGCCATGCGCAAAAGATTTTATACCGTTGGAAAGGAAGTCAGGGACTATTTACATGCACTTTGCAGTCTGAGCGAGGCTGCCTCAACATACATTCTCGTAACAGTAGAGTCTCTGTCTTACCAGCTTTTTGATTTCGTCAAGAAATTATTTTGCTTACACATGAGCTTCAAGATGACAAAATGACAGCTAGTCAGTAAAAAGACTACAACGACACTAATAAATGGAAGTGAAAGAAGAAGACCTACTATACAACCTACGGACATTCAGTCAAACACTCCCATGGCTAAAGCGAGTCTAGATGGAATGGAAGCGACAATCAGTTAGTAACGTTAAGCAGAAGGAGGCTATGGAGGAACGAATGAAAGAAGAAAGATTGCTGTTTATATCATACACTTGGTGACCTGATATTCGTGAGGACTGCGGAATTTATCGCCATTTGAAAGGGTAAGGAAAGGACAAAGTTTAGATAAATTTGTTTATCGTTTATTTCTTCCTTTAAGTTCTAAACCTTTTATATCTCGTGTACACCGCCATCACTATGCAAAAGCAGAGAATTTTCTAAAGAGCTATATCTAGAGATTTATGGAGCTCAGCGTGTTTGTCGAATAAATATCCATATTCTCTACTCAACAACAACCGAAGCAAATGCAAAACCTCACAATAACGTAACCTGCGAATCCATCGTTGGCTATTCATTGCGCCGCGTGTTCATATCCATGAGCCTTTCTCGTTGAGGTAACAAACACTTTCTCAACTCATGAGGCCTTGGAACATAGACTACAAAAGCTGCAGATGCTTTGCCAGTTTTGCCTTTATGTGACTGTGGTCCCAAAGGAAGAAAACAACAACAAACGTCTCAGAGCATAATTGTAAGAAGATCTCTATTCTTGCTGATACGATACTGTGATATTACGATGTTATGGATTAGTCAAATTATCGCTACTGTAACTTTCCATGCTGGATGCAGGAGTTCAGGTCTTCAAGTACAATCATGGTGTCAGCGGGAAGAAATAAGCAGCAATTTGGATTCTGGAACATGTGGTGATTGCGTTCTATGGGCTTCTGCAGGATCATGGAAGGAAACTGATAATCATCGACAGAAGCACATCATTCAATCGACCATCAGTGAGAGCTGTTCTCAGACTGACTAAACCCATCGGTCAAATAGAGGGTCATCACTTCCTGCAACAAAGAATATTTCTTTTTAAAGTAGAAATGGAAAAGCCTGCAATTCCTTCTAGAAGTATTACTTTATTACAGTATTTTACTTCGCTCATTCTCGCCCTTGGTCGTCACAATGCAGAGAAAGACTTCAGTACATACAAATTGTAAATACGATATTACTGGGGACTGATACTTGCAGCCGTTGTTCACACCAAGAACTAGCAAAGTCCTTCTAGCGACCATGACAAGAAATAGATCTGAGAGTCTCCAGTTTCAAAGCATGGCATTCCACCACTTACGAAGTCCCTTTTCCATGACAACTGACTGAAGTCGAAGCTAAGAGTAGTGACACTGATGTCGACCGATACCGGTATACCCGGTAAACTAGATGTATTCAGAGTGTAAGTCACATCAGTTATGTGATGGTCACGCATTAAACACCGAAGGGGATATTGAGGATATACTCTAGAATCGTTTCTGAATCACAAAGAATACAAGTAAAAAGAATTGGAATTATTATAGTAATTAATAAAAAGTTGACGTGTGTAAATTACAAAAGATATAAAAATATTTTTAAAGTGATATATTTTATTATAATTGAGATTGGTTAATAATAGGAAAATGATTTAAGAGTCCTCGTTTCAACTTTAAGATCTTTAAGGTTCAATCTTCAGAATGCATAATATAAGTTATGTTATAATGACGTAACTACTTAAGTGTGAACTAATATATGAAATTATAAATAGTTGAAAATGAAATTATGTTCAAAAAAATTGAGCTTCTCTAAACACGCTCATGTAATTTGGTTCTCTCACGTTTACATGGTTTGAAAATATCTTTGAGTTTTTTCACGACATATTTTTCATATGTTATTCATTTCGATAAAGTACAAAAATACTTTCTGAGTATCTTTCTTCGAATTCGAAGACATGCTATAATTGTTCAACGAGACTTGCTCACCTCTTCACCGTTATAGTACATGGTACCAAAATGCTCCCAGTCTCTCCACAGTCCTTAACCTGAAGCTAGGACGTGAACCTCTATCTAAATGAAAATTTGTTCCTTACCAGATATATAAGATAAGCACCATAACCGGTGCATTTGACAATTTGAGGATTCAGGCAGTGATTGAAAATGACAAAATATAAAGCTTACATTACTTTTTCTTGTGTAAAAACTATAACGTATGAAATCAAACTACACCGATCACCGCATTTAGTTTTGTAAGAGTAGTTCTGCAAGCTATCAGAGGTTCATAATTTTGTACCTCTTGCAGTAAAGTCTTGCCCAGAGTATTTGCGGTTTAAGACTAAATACAAGACACTGTATCATACTCTTATTATGTATCCACTAGTTTTTCTTTCGACATATCTACCTTAAGCGAGATCTCGTGTCTACAATTCTCTTCTGAATGATACGTTCTTACTCACCATTACTATGTATGTGCATTGTTATGATATTTCTCATATTCACGAGCTAGTGTTAGAATTGTTCTAAATCCGTCCACCCACTAATTAATCTTACCAAAAGTATTTCATATGAGATTAAATCTGTACGAAGACTAAACCTCATCCTTTCATCAAGAAGGGTTAGATAATAAATTAATCTGTTAGATTAAATATGTTCTTTTTTACAGCAGATGGTACCACTTGGTCTTTGAAGCACGTGAGTTTATGCTTCCCGTATGGGTTATGTCGGGTTCTTCTCGCATCTCCATCGGCTAACCATTTAACTTTAGAGATAACTTTGTTTCTTAACACTTAATATAGAACTTTTACTTAACACTTCAACATTTTCTGAAAATAGCAAGCGGACAAAAGTTTCCCAAAGTTGCATGTATATTCATCGAGTAGTAAATCGTACGAAATTCTTCCTATTAGCGTAATGCACTTCCGAGGGATTATTACCGTGTCGTAACTCGTAAGCAATTCTTTCTACTGTGTAAGTTATAATTATTACGTAATTTAGTATAACATCCAAATACTCTAGCCTAGAGTGAGTTCACGCAAAAAGTTCTTACGCCCTGTGAGAAGTTATAATATTAAAAAATTTCAAGAGAAATGATAAATTGATAAATTACATAGGAGAAGAATGAAATTTATTTCGGAAACTTTGCTTGTCCATAACTTGAAAATAATAGCAGTTGAAGTCCGTACACATTTTACTGTCTGGCCTTGGCTAAACGCAACTTACAAAAGTGCAAAATCCTTCGATAATTACGAAGGGACGAACTACTCTTGCAAAAAGTACACATGAACTGCAAGCCAAATCCCGCTACCTACAAACTCCATAAGTGCGTTTTTATCTATTGAGGCTCAAGTATATTCTGAGATTCTTGACACATTTCTCACTCAAAAGGTGCAATATCATTTCCCCAGAGTATGAGTGCTGCTTGTCATGATCACAATCACGGCTAGCATTCTCTTCTCTCTTCCAGTCTTCGTCTCAGAATTTCCATCCATATTTGTGAGATCTCTTCGTTGAGAGAGAATCCATGTACATGCAAAATATGCATACGATACTATATCAACTTTGGGGAACTTTTGCTCTTTTTATGTTACATATTAGTAAATATGATGCGAAAGCTCTATTAAGTTGTTAAGTGTTCTAAATTTATTTGTAAATATATCAAATAATAACCGCACCTAGAGTTATTAAATGAGCCAAACGTAACCCATAAAGCGAGTTTGGACAAACACGCCTCTGCAATTACAACTGCGAGAAGCTGCTAATAAACACACATTAATTTATTCCAGACATTATTTTATTAGCTAACTCTCAATAATAAATTAAACCCTTGCATATTCTCCTCCGAAGATGGAGGAGATAAATATGTACGAGTTCCAGCAATCATCAAGCGAGAATCTCCCGAGCTATATAAAACTTTCAAGATCGAGAAATAAACTTCTTCCAGTTTAACGATATCATTGCCAGCGTTTTCATTCTCTATATCTAAACCCTATCTAGAAATAATTGCAAAACTACAATTATCCATAGATGCAGAAGCTCGATAACTGCATTTCCTGAATTCACTCCTCCCCTCTTGCACTTATCCAGGGCCGATTGTACTGATCTATCTGTACACAAAAGAGGATCTACTATCTCCAGACAATTGCATATCCGAAAGACAGGAATTCCAGAACATGAGGAGTTCTGTCGGGATCTTCCATAACTGCATTCAGCCTCAGTGGAAGGATTTATCATCTCGCTGACACTTACATTCGAGCTGCATTCTGGAGTGGCATGCTCCAGAATGGAATGGTCTTGATAAGTGCCAGGAATTCCTCAACGAACTCCTCAAATACATTCTCGCTCTCTCTGTGGTTTAGTAGCTCGTATGTGAGAGAAGAGGATATATGCAGTACTCTACATCAGATGTGGAACCATCAGAAGAATGTCTTCAGTGGAATCTCCACCATCCTCAAGTATTATAATAATTTCCATTTTCTCTCCTTTACATTAGTAGGTATGACAAGATCCCTTTGTTTGTTTTTGTTTCGCTTCTGGAGAAACTTTATCTTGCTGACAATGAAAGACCGATGGACACTAACGTGATTTGTTATACTCGCAATAAATACGCAAATTCTGCAGGTGGGCGGAATTTTTGCCAATACTCTTTTCCTTTTAAATTTTGTGTGTGAATTCTTTTTAGGCCTATTTCTTTGTGGGGCTTTCTGTAGCCAATATTCTTGGAACGGTGCATGTTCTAAGACATTTTGTGTGCGTTTTCTCCTAAAATTTAACTTCTTTCTTGGACACACCCTATAGTGCGTATCAAAGCTATAATCTATTGTAAATATTCTTTACTTGTGCGCGAATGTTACGACTTCGACCAAGAGTTCGTGGACGTTTTCTGCATGAACATTCCTTACTTGCTTTTCAGTTATTTTGGCAGTAGAGAAGTTTAATACTCAGAAATTTCAGAAAACTGAAAAAATAAAAAAATTTACTATCACTTCACAAATATGAAAGCATCTTTGGAGATCCTTGTAGGAAAATGCTGCGAGCATTTCTATCTTGAGTTTTATTTGTTTTAGCAGTAGAAAATTTTAATATTCAAGGAAGTGTTTCTAAATTTCAGAAAAATAAAAAATTAGAAATTAAATAATACTGTCAATTGACAAATATGCAGGTAAACAGTTCATAGTCCTATACAAAGCTGTCTGGCGATATTTAAATTTTAGCCTTTTCCCTTCTTCCCATTAGAGAATATTCTATCTTAGCTTCCACACGCACTAGTGTAACCTAGATGTGCTATATATATTTGTCGGGGTTCCGGCTCGTTTAGGAGTCGTGTAGTTGCTAAAGTACTTTTGCCTTTTGCTTGATTATGTGAAGAGAAGCAATCTCTCAAGCAAAAAGCTTCATGTTCATGAATACATTCTGAGACGTATTGAACAACGAGACGCATCAAGCACAAAGGCTTGACGGATGAAGGATATATTGTAGAAGCCTTCTAAGTAGACAAACGAAATTTATCCTACCAGATTCCCTCGAGAGAATAAACAGTTGGAATATTAAGATACCATGTAGGAAACTAAGACAACTTACTCTAAGACTCTTAGCTAGAAGACATACACAAAATGTGTGTGAGAGAGGAAGCGAGAGAGAGAGCTGAATACTCCAAGCCAAAGGCAAAGTCGGAATAATGATAATGATGAGAGGACCAGGTGGGTCCTCGTGATATACAAAGGGAAAGAGTAAAAGGTCGAGAGGTGTCATCTCCTTGTGCCCCTTCACAATAACCACTTAAGGGTAGTGACTGTTCACACAGTATTCTATCACATTCGAGGAAACAAGTACAGTAACAGTAGATTGAAAGACACTGCATTCTGATTTCTTACCGAAGTGTTCATATTCCGAGTCTTTACCGACCGAGATATCTATAACATTCGGATGTAAATAAATGGGTTGTTTGTAGTGAATTTGTGGATTTATTTCCTTGAAGACCACTACGAAAGTCTATCTTCAGATTCAGTTCTATTCCATCATTGTTAAAATGACACGTGTTCTCTAGAGTCTATGGAAATGAAAGTTACCGCTGGGACCAGAGTAATGGATTAATCTGTAACGAGACTTTAGGTTCTGGTCTTAACTTAACTACGCCTAAGGCGTAAGCTTTGAAAAGAGTTTGACCATGTTTCTTTGCTGTCTAAACTCTTTTCAAATCAAGTATTAATTCAGAATCCAAGCTAAACACCACAACCACTCTCACGCTTTGGAGCTTTAGTCTTGAAGCGATTGAAAATAAACTAAATGCTACGATACTAAATTACAGACGATAAATCACAAGCTCATATAGCTTACACATACTGGTACTGGCACTGGTCAATGGACCTCAAAACCACTAATTACGTTCAAAATTTTACTGTGATAAGAAAATTTTGCTCCAAGTCAAATTTCTCTACATGAGCTTTCGCTTTCATCCAAACTTCACTAATTTCTCCCCTAACAATATTAATATCGTATCATTGTCCTAATGGTTCAAAATGCTCCTCTCAACATCCACATATGATCTATGATCACAATAAAGTAGAATTCTATTTTCCAATAGCTCCTTAACGGTTATATCTTCCATGTGAGCTCTAATGGCTCTTCTCTATGACCTTGTGGTGCCCACATGATTCCGTTTTCTGAAAATCAACACATCTGTTTGTTTAATGATTGTTAGAAGTCATTAATGGTGGTAGAAGAAAGAGTTTATGCTAAATAATCTTTAATTAGTTATTTTAAGATTAAAGTAGATATTTATTTACTAAGGAATAGGTAAGAGTCTAATGGTTGAATCGGTCATATTTTATCTCGAATCTTCTACAAAAAGTCAGAAGACAAAATACACCAATAGGTCACAAAAGACATCATCAACCTAGAGTGAGGAATCACGAGGTGTGACATGGCATGTCAATAGAGGGTCGAAATGTGTGACCTAACCTCTGACAGGAAGTCAAAAGACACAAGACCTTCCCAACTGGTGATGATTGACCAATGAGGAGTTAGGAGGAACTGATGCACTGAATGGATCAAATGAAAGATAGATCATGATGATAAGATCATAATATGAGAATCTAGAGATCAGGATAAACCTTAAAGTCTTCTTTTTCAAAGCTCATTCTACATCTTGTCTAGGAGTTGTGCAACCTTGTGGAGAGGAGAGAACAGAGCTTTGAGAGATTGTTTGTGAGTGTTTTGTAAGCTATGATGCAGTCCTCACTCGAGAGAACAATATCCAATGGAAGATAAAATTAGAAGACAAGGTTGTTCAAGAGGAGGTGCTCTTATTGCAATTGGAAGCTAAGGAGATCTGTCTAGTTAACATTCCGTTTGGAAGATCAAAGAAAGCACTTCCTTCCATGCATGGTTCGAATGAAGACCAAGGTGATGGATGACGGATCTCATTATGCTACGATCCGTAGTCCAGATTGTAGACGTTCTGTGCAGTTTCTGACCGTTCGTATGAACCACGAACGAAATCGATAGACTTTGAGAGATTCTCTTATCTGTAAGAGCAACGGTTTTCAGAAACCACTCTTGTAGGACGGGATAGCAAGATTGATGGATCTGCTACCACTATGATGCTGCTTCAGCAGCCTGGAGGATCACATGAGGCTGACGAAGAGGTTGCTCAAGATTCAGAGAATAGGTATACAGTACATAGTTGGAAATCTGGTTTGATGACTTTCAGTTCTGATGATTAGAGTGAGTTCACATGAGTAGAGGATCTGACTGAGAAGAGTAGAAGATAGATGGAGAAGTATGTAGAAAATCTGCGCTGTATAGGAGTTTTGAAAGAAGACGAGATGATTTCTGATGTTAACGAGGAATTTGTAGGTGTAAAGTCTTTTATTCGTTGGCTGGATGATGTAGATAGGTTGATGGAGCAGATGGGAGGAAGGATGGTGATCCCCATCCATTCTCGTAAAGTCTATGAGGAGATTGTCTCGTGCTTACAACCTCGTCATCATTTGAGACTGGAGAGTGGACGGAAAGATGCAATCTGCTGGTGTGACTCTCATCGAGAAGCAGAGGTGCACACCAAATACAAAACTGTAGCGAAGAAGGTGAAACTAGTGGTGACTCAATTATTTGTGGATTCATGATAGCAGATGGAGTTAACGGTCACTAAGCTGGTGCTTAGAGATCCTACACAAATAGGACATCAGTTTACCAAGAGACACTCGAGCAGCTCGAGATAGTAGGGGGTGGCTTCCTGACTGAAGTTGAGAAAAGAGCTTTCGAGCAGATGATAGTTAGCATGGTAAGGCATTTTCTTTCTCAACTGAGGAGATTGGTTGTGTGGATCCTAGTGCGATAGCTCCGATGGTTATCTTCACTGTTCCTCACGTACCTTGAGACTCGAAGTCGATTTCAGTCCCTCGTGCCTTGCTACCAAAGATCATTGAATTACTGAAGGAGAGGATACGGATGGATATTCTTGAACCATCTATGGCTCCGTACTCTAGCCGATGGTTCATAGTACCTAAGAAGACATGAGCTTTACGCTTCATCCAAGACTTACAGCTTGCCAACAACATCACAATTCGAAATGTTGAGACATGACCAGTGGTTGATGAAGTAGCTGAGGCGTTTGCTAGAAGATCGATCTATTCTATTGGAGATCTGTTTTCATGTTATGATCAGTTTCAGTTTGCTTTGGAGAGTAGAGACTTGACTACCATGCGTACACCTTTGGGGTTGATGTGAATGTGTATTCTTCCTCAGGCGCGACAAACTCAGTAGCCCATATGCAAAACGTGATGCATAAAGTGTTACGAGAGTTTGTACTTGAGATCACGAACTCATTTCTCGATGATATCTGTTTGAAAGGCAGTCCGGTGGAGGACAAGGACAAAGTTGTGACTGCTGATGATTGCAAACAATTTGTTGTAGACCAGATTCGAGATGTGAAAAAGATTCTGATGCACCACTTACCTTAACTCACTTTGGTCCGGACCGGAGCCGGACCGTCTGTCTAATCATCAAGCTCAGCAATCCTAAGTCCCGACCTAGACCCGCCTAGCTCGGTACCAAAACATGAGCAAGTCACACGATGACTTGGGGCGGACTTCCCATAAAGTCTAGGGTCTTAAACAATGCCTCCAACGCACCTAGCGGCTCAACCGTCCATGATGTCCGTCTGGGTCTAGGCTCCCGAACGGTGGTCTAACCTGCCGACTCGTTCTCTAGTCTTGCCTCAGCTCTTACAGCGTTCCTAAGTCCACACGTCCAAGTTTGGACGAGAACGTGCCTTGGAACCGGCCCAGCCATCACCTCATGTCCCCAAAGTCCATCCACCGAACCCTGGGGTCGGATGACTCGTCCTGGTCCACCCAGGCATCGAGCCCCCCTCATATATACTTCTGGGAATCGGCGGCCCCGTCTTCCTCTTTGGTCTCTAAAAATTATACCACAACCCGATCCTGATTCGGTCATAACTTCCAGCTCGGAGGTCAGTTCGAGGAGTGTTATATATCACTGGAAAGCTCTCGACGAGACCTTTCCAATGATACCTCACTCACCTCGAGATCTTACGTGGAGCTCCGTCCACAACCTAAAACGTCGCTGGAGCTCCAACACTTAGTCATTTTTCTGAGAATCTGTGGTCCAGACCCAGACTTGAACCTTGTGGTCGGACCAGCATCCGAATCACGGTCGGTCTGCGTCTCGGATCCACGTCTCAGACCTATGTCTCAGACTCATGTTTCGGTCCGTTCTCAGACTTGTCCCCTTAGATCAGCGTTCGTCAGGGGTCGTCTTGAGGTAAGCTCTAACCCAATGTTCCAACCTTGGCTCAGAGAATCACTTAGGCTTCTTCTGATCCCGACTTCCCGGCCAAGCCGTCCAGTCCTACTCGCAGCGTTCGCAACCTAGCGCAAGTCCACTAGGGTTCCGTTGCTCGCGTATGCGTCTGATCTTGAGAGTGAGGGTCGCGACACTCACCCCCCACTTTGGAGGTTGATGCCTTCATCAACAATGATCCTTTAAGTTAACGCCAAGTTCAAGATGGGTAGCTAATCCCTTGGCGTCAGAATTGCATTCTGATAGCTAACCCGCAATTCTCTTCTTGGCTTGAGTCTTAAGTTGTCGCTAGAACACTTAGAAAATTCCAACTAGTCTTGGGAAAAGCCTTATCTTTTTGGCTTACCCTAAACAAAACTAGTTGACAATTTCTAAACATTCTATTTAAGACTCTAACTTGCTAACTATAAGTATTCACACCTACTTACAAGGTCTCTCGAAACTCATTTTCTGGTCGCAACCTGATTTGACTTAGACGCGCGACTAAGTTTACTTTGTAGAAAACCACAAAGCAAGATCACTCCAAGCCCCAAGACAAGTATGAAAGTTCATACTTACTTTGTCAACGTTACAGCAAACCTAAGTCTTGACATCAAGACTTAGTCTTGATTTAGATGCTTATCCAAACCAGCTCGCTTCCTTTGAGTGTGCTTCGTTCCTGCTCTTGACAACATCCTAGGCATTTGATCAGAACTAGTTATAGCCATGCACTACTACTACACTTAGACAAAATTTCAAGAAATAAAGTCTTTATTTCCAAATACAAGACAAAGCTACAAAATCCATCGGTCCAAATCGCTTCAAGTTGCTACTCGTATGGTTCGTCATTTCTTCACTCCTCGCTGGAAAGAGATGTCCTCATCTTGCTAACGCCCTTGTTGTCCTTGTCTCCGTTTGAATAGATCCAATACTTCACTTGCATGTGTTAGCTCCTCCTCTGGCACCCAAGTTGCTTCCTTCAAATGGTAGCCACGCCATTTGACCAAGTACTCCATCCGGTTAGACTTACGCCGCGATCGCAAAATGTCTCTATCTCCTATTCTGCTTCGCCTTGCACGACTTCAAGTTGAGGCATGAGTACATGTTTACGCTCCGGTCGCAAATCGTCCTTGAAGTATTTCTTTAATAAAGAAACATGGAAAGTCGGATGCAACCGCCACTCACGAGGAAGCTCTAATGTATAGACGTCTTCGTGCGGATTCTTGACAATGACAAAAGGGCTCGTGAACTTCGATGAAAACTTCACCGATATTTCCTTGGGAAGTGTGAAGTTTTTCGTACTTAACCATACTTCTTCGCCCACTTGAAACTTCACTTGCCGTCGATGCTTGTTTACCTGCTTCTCGAGGTTCTTCTTTACTTGCTCCTCGCTCCGCATCATTGCCGTCACCAACTCTTCAGCTGATGTTTGCCGTGTTCTTGATCGTGCCGATGTAGAACTCCCTGCAAGAGTCAAATCAAGAGGCCCTTCTGGCTCACGTCCGTAAGCCAGCAAGAAAAGCGATTCACCGATTGCCGAATGCTTGGTGGACTCCTTGAACTCCTTCCAACCAAACGCCGAGACGATCAAGGCATGCTCATCCCTGTATGCAATCCACCAGAGAAACGCATGGTCCTTCAGGAACGTAACCGCCGCTCTCACCTTGTCAGACTCCTTAGCCTGTTGCGCCTCAAAGTATAGATCCAACTCAGTTAAGAAATCTTTAACCTTACGAGCCCGTCTTATATCTGAAAACGGGATCGGCAAATTCGTCTTACAAAGCTTCCTGATAGACGAAGAGCTCCCTTGGCCTGCCTCAAGCTCAGCGATACGTTTATCCCTAGAGGTCATACCCTCCTGCATGGTCTTCATCATCTTGATGAGTTCCGCATACAAAGCTCCTTGACTTCCCGCGCCTGAATCGTTGGGCACCGCTGACAAGATTCCGTCTTGCTGCACCAATACCGCAGCTAGTACAGGGCTCCCTTGACGTTGGGGCAAAGGTTGTCGGTTATCGTCCTGTGCCTCGGCACTAGCTCGAGTCGATCTGTTAGCCGCTCCTTGTTTCTTGGTCTTCCTCTTGGAACTCTGTCCGTCGTCGATCATCGCTCCACGTGTTCACCTAGAAACGCTGATCCGCTTCGTGTCTCGCGTCTCTTCTCAAGTGTAGCTGCTACCTCAAGTTCTCGCTCACCGAAGCGTCGGCTCTGATACCACTTTTCGCGCACCTACCGCCTTGTTGCGCCAGCGGAAGCTCTTGCTCGGTAGGTCACGAAATCTTTTACACCGCTAACCTGCAAACCACCATCAAATGTTAGCGTCCATGCACCACTTATCTTATCTCACTTTGGTCCGGACCGGAGCCGGACCGTCTCCTTAATCATCAAGCTCAGCAATCTTAAGTCCCGACCTAGACCCGCCTAGGTCGATCTCAAAATATGAGCAAGTCACATGATGACTTGGGGTGGACTTTCCATAAAGTCAGGGTCCTAAATGGTGCCTTCAGCACACCTAGCGGCCCAACCGCTCATGATGTCCGTCTGGATCTATGCTCCCGAACGGTGGTCTAACCCGCCGACTCGTTCTCTAGTCTTGCCCCAACCCTTACAGCGTTCCTAAGTCCAGACGTCCAAGTTTGGACGAGAACGTGCCTTAGAACCGGTCCAGTCATCACCTCATGCCACCAGAGTCCGTCCGCCGAACCCTGAGGTCGGATGACTCGTCCTGGCCCACCCAGGCATCGAGCCCCCCTCATATATACTTCTGGGGATCGACGGCCTCGTCCTCCTCTTTGGTCCCTGAAAATTATACCACAACCCGATTCTGATTTGGTCATATCTTCCATCTCAGAGGTCAGTTGATGGAGTGTTATATATCACTGGAAAGCTCTCGACGAGACCTTGCCAATGATACCTCACTCGCCTCGAGATCTTACGTGGAGCTCCGTCCACGACCTAAAACGTCGCTAGAGCTCCAACACTTAGTCATTTTTTTGAGAATCTGTGGTCCAGCCCCAGACTTGAACCTTGTGGTCGGACCAGCGTCCGAACCACGGTCCGTCTGCATCTCGGACCCACGTCTCAGACCTATGTCTCAGACTCATGTTTCGGTCCGTTCCCAGACTTGCCCCCTTAAGTCAGCGTTGGTCCGGGGTCGTCTTGGGGTAGGTCCTTACGCTCTAACCCAATGTTCCAACCTTGGCTCAGAGAATCACTTAGGGTTCCTCTGATCCCGACTTCTCGGCCAAGCCGTTCAGTCCTACTCGCAGCGTTCGCAACCTAGCACAAGTCCACTAGGGTTCCGTTGCTCGTCTGGGTCCGATCTTGAGACTGAGGGTTGCGACAATAGTCTCTTTCTCTGATATCTGATCCAAATCCATCTCCATCTTGTAACATCTTATGTACTTTGAGATGTCTCTCTCATCAAACAGATCGAGCTTGTCGTTCATCTTTCGAAGTGTTTTCATCTCTATAGCATCTTTTTGTTGATTCTTTTGCTCTTGTCGTAAAAACAAAGTGAAGGCTTGAAACAATTGTGCGGTTGCGACATCCAACTGCACCTCATATATCTCTTCAGATCGTTTCATCTCGTCCATAGTCATGGCTCGTCCTTTCCGCCCATCCTTTCGTGATCCCAACCTTCTACATATCCATCATCTCCGGTCCGCAACATCCTCTCAAACAACCGTATCCATCTTCATCGTCATTCATGATTGTTGATCTCCTCTTCAAGTTCTAACACACAAAACTCTCCATCTCATACCATCACGTCGAGTTCACCACCTTTCTGTTGCATCGGATTTTGCTTGAAGGTTGTCCAAAAAATAAGAGGTTCATGACTGTGGAGATACCGTGTGATGAACAAAGATAAGAAAGAGAGAGACAAGCACGAGAACGAGCGTCATAATATATTCCAACTCCCAATTTATATACACTGCCGGTTCCTAAGAACACAAAACTGAGAAACAGACCGGAGCGGTCTGTAATCTGCATCAAACTCTCTAAAACGAGTCTTTGAATCTCAACCCAGACCTAAAACTACCAAAGCGTAGCTCAAAGCAAGAGAAACATCCCTTTGTTAACATAAAGAGTTGCACCAGCTTCACACGATTCAAACCCAAGTCCAAAAAGCGTCCATGTACAAGCCCTTAGCTAAAGCTAGCTACCACAAGTTGTACATAACCAACTAGAACTCTAATGAACTCAAAAAGACGAAAATCGAAGCAAAAGAATCAAAAAAGTCTATCTACAACCTTTCTTCTTTCACCAAATGATCTTCAGATGTCAATAAGACCTTCCATCCTAACTTTGTGGCCTCAAGAACTCCCAAATGCGGCTCTCGACAGTCGAGATAGCCGATTTTTGCTCGCAAGTGACCAAACCTCCAAAAACTACTTCCTACTGCTTAGAATCACGCACACCACCCAAACAATTGTCTGATCTGAGATCCGTCTTCTCTTGAAGGTAGATCTAGCTGTCCTGAACTCAACGAGACTCCAAACAAGTTGTTTGGAGTTGCCCTTACGAAATAACGCAAGAAATTTAGTCACAGGAAGTAAAAAATTGACGTAAATCTACTCCCTACGGTTCAAACTCGCTCACCACATCCAAACCAACAATCCAATCCACATATTGTCTTCTCCTATGCATAGATGAAGACTCCCTGATCACGTAAGCACCAAGAATGAAGAACTTGGCTCACTAATCACGAAGAACAACCCAATCTCAGATCGCAAATGATTAAAAACTGACGTACGTCTTTCTCTATGAGTCAATTTCACCCAGAACTTCCAAATCGCTCGATGTAACTTGTACCGTCTTCAATTTCTTGAAGAACTCGGTGTTTTGATCCCGATGGATCCAAAGATATCAAGTTTCGACTCCGGAACGGCCCGAACGGTCTAACTCTCTTTCGTAGGTTATTGAAGCACTCCAAAACTCTTTCTCTGCGTCTCAATTCTTTTTGAACACACTCCCTAATCTGTCCCTTCACGAACCGTCTTAACCAGTGTATACCTGCACAGATCTGCACCCAATGACGCCTTGCGCATTTGTGTTGGACCTCCAAATCTCTCGAACCGTCCGTTGGCAGATCGCAGATTCAAGCTAACCCTTTAAATTGCTCCTTTACATCAGTCGTAGTACGTGAAGTTTTTCACAGATAATGAACAAGCATGCCCCTTGCATCCTTAGTATAGCGCTAAGAACCATAAATACCCAGTCAGCAATAGTAAACTAGAGCCTAGCTTGATTTTCTCATCTTCTGAATCTCGTGACTTTATCACTAGAAGTCCAAATGAAGAAGATGAAGTGCCCATGGAAAGCTGTCAATGAGCTCTACCAGTTGATTTAATGAATGTGAAGATCCGAAGTTGTGCAAAAAGCTCATAAGCTAGGGCTTAGCTTGATTGTCTCACCTTTCGAGTCTCGTAACTTCACCACTAGGCGTCCAAATGAAGTAGATGAAGTGCTCATGGAAAGCTGACAACGAGCTCTACGAGTCGATGTAATGAAAGTGAAGATCTGAAGTTGTGTAAAAGGACTCATTTTTAGTCTTATGAGCGTCTTTGGAGCGATAATGATAAATATCAAAAATAGATATTTAGATAGGAGCTGGTCCAACACGACAGCGTGCTCAATCAGATCCGCCACTCGTGTGAACTCAATCCAATCGTCAAAAATGAAAGCCATCAAACCAAATCTCCAACTTTTTACAATATAACTAATCTCAGAATCTTGAGCAACCTCTTTATGATCATTAGTTTCTTGTGATCCCTCAAGCGAGATCATGGTAGTAATAGATCTTTCACTCTTGTCTTCTCCCTTACAAGGGTAGGTTCTGAAAACCCCTACTTCTATAGATAGGAGAATCTCTCAAAGTTTGTCTATGTCGTGATTCATATTTCGTTCGTGGTTCAAACCGTTAGAACCTACACAGAACGTCTATCATATGAACAACGGATCTTAGCATGATGATATCCATCACCTTGGTCTCCATCTAAACTAATGATATAAAGCTAATCAAGAATGACAAGATACGAAGCAGAAGATTGCACGAAGAAATGTTGATCTAACTCCACATCACATATCTTCACCCTCAAAGTAGGACAAGCGTCATATAATATGTCCTTCTGGTTGATGATAGCACATAGCACCCAATAGTGGTTCAGTTCGAACAGTCACTGTCCTCTCTCGTACACCTCTCGTGATATGATGTTGATCTATGATCCATGATCAACGAGCATAGCAACAAGTTCAGACAGACTCTCAAAACATACTAATGTAGCACTCGTAACACGAGCCCAATGTCTCTTTCTGAAGTCACTATCAGTAGTTGGACTCTCGTCGTCAACTTCTTCTTCATTAAACTCATTTGTGTTGATACAAGCAACTAACAGTTCTTGCTGCTACCCCTTCTAATCAACCTCCTGAAAATGCACCTTTCCAAACTTTGCATCATTCACAGAAGCTCCAACCACATCTACCATTTGACTCTCTACTTGCTCAGACATCACCTATCTCTTCCGTTTGATGATGTCGATCATGTGAAGCTCTCTCTTCGCAATGCCAAGAATCTTTCGAAGAGAACATTCAACTCGTGCGTCCAATATCCTCTGCTCCAAGATGCTCTTGAGATCAGTAGAAGTTTCAATATCCACCGTCAACTTGTAGGTCGGGCCCTTCCTCTTTTCTTGAGTTGTAAACCGCCTACCAAATAGTTGTTGGTTCTTTGGGATCTCTACATGTCCTCCATTGACCCCGGTGCAAGTGGAGGAGCTTGAGAAGTAGATGGAACATCCTCTCGAGGAGCTGCTCATCTCTTGGTGACTCTCTGTGTATCTCTTGTCTCCTCTAGAACTCTAGTATCAAAATTAGAGACATTTCGTCACCTTTTTTCCTCAGCAATTGGTGACTGTGTAAACTTTTGCTGATAGAACATTTATGCTGACATTTTTAGTAAGCACCAACCCACCGTTATAATGCTGACATGACGGCGGGTTTGGTGACATGGCGGATCAATGATGATTTGGTAACTTGCATGGCTGCCACTTGACAAGCTGCATGGTCAACACATGGTATTTAAGACAAAAAAGGTGGATGGTAGACATCTGACTTGTTGGATATAAAAGTTGAGGTTTCAGTTTCATAACATGCATTCTTCGAGTCTAGAATCATCAAGCTGCCAAAATGCACGATAAGCTCCTCAAAGCACTTAGCCGTCTCTTAATATTTATTTATTTACGTTTTGGATGTTACTGAAACAAGCTCAACAAGGGCTTTCCAAAAGTATAAAAAGATTTACTTTTGGTCCCATATTCAAGGAGCTGTGAATATTCAAAGATAAGTGTATCATTTTTTACTCAAACAAATCGTGCTTTGAGAACCTTTGAGTGCAAAAACACATTTTGAGTTGGATATTTGGTTTCAGAGGCCTTACTTTCGATTCTGAAATCGATGTTGAAAGTGTGTCTTTTGGGAAAAAATTGATAGGATCTCCAACCTTTATGGAGAGTTGGATGCACACTAAGCTTGTGAATTATTTGAAAAGTGTGAGATCAAGTTGTCGCTTATAGCTGCCTACAACCCCGAGGGTAACACAAAGAGCGAGTACGATCATCCGCTGATAGTCAAGATCAGAAAGATTGCAGTCGGTCTCATGTCATAGATCGACTAGTGGGTGAAAAGGAGTTTGAGAGACGTCTTTTTTGAAACTTATTCAAAATGTGAATATGAGAGCAACATTATGCAAAGCTTGACGAATAGAGCAAGATTATATTTTTAATCATCATACTAAGAGAGTTATGGAGTTCAGAAGTTCAGAAGTTCTAGAGTTTTGATTACGATGATGTTGATGTGGCATCCGAGTATAAAAAATGATGTTTTTATTTTTTTAAATATCTTTTATCTCTTTTGCAAAACACCACTTTAAAAGAATTTGCCGTATAGAAGGCAAAAAAGGATGCTGTGAATCCAAGGTGGTGCGATAGTGTAGTATTACAAGCTCATTTCTTTGAGATCAGAGGTTCAAATCCTTTGATGATTGTATATTCATTTGGAGCCTCAGTTCTCTTCATGTATCACAATATCTTCATTTTCCTAGATATGAATATTTGATCTCAGAACGAATCAGATGCTGTCTTGGGATGCTCTTGGTACGTTTTGATTTTTAGATTAACCCTCTAAGTTTATAAATAATATTCTGATTTTTAGACTACCTCGCTAAGTTTGTGATATTAGTTATTATTTACTTTTCTAGCTTTGTATTAAATAATCTTCTCTGCTTTGGATTCAATATCTTATGTTTCCGCTGTGTAGTCTTGGTTTTGAACTTGTGCCGTCTTGCATCTTAACGTCAACACTAGTCTCTGTGGTAAATGTAACATGTGTAATTATCTCATGTACATCTGCATGTAAACTCACGTGACAAGTGTATCAGAACAATGTTTATAGACGAATGGAACTCAAAGAACGGATATATCATTCTCTAGAATAATTCACATAAGTCTATATCATCTTTATATCATTTTTATTTTTTATGAATGTTTAATGAGACGATGAAACAATGAACAAGTTAAATTTTTACTGCAGATAGTCCGCTTGTCCTCTTCCTTCCGTGAGACAAAAGTTCGTTTGGGATACTTATTGT
This sequence comes from Asterella californica, assembly GCA_036924285.1. Taxonomy (NCBI): domain Eukaryota; kingdom Viridiplantae; phylum Streptophyta; class Marchantiopsida; order Marchantiales; family Aytoniaceae; genus Asterella; species Asterella californica. Next base: position 7,025,214 of record JAYKYS010000013.1, read on the forward strand.
TCCCTTTTGCAAGGCCGTAGTTATAAAGTGTTTGTTTTTTTAGGAACTCTTTTCTCTCCGGTCGCTGTTTTAATGTTCTTTGTTGCCTTCTTTGGGAGAGACTCTAAAGTTTAGAAAAAACTTTAGAGTCCTCCCAAAACTAATCAACGGGAAACGCCAGCCGGAAGAGGTGGAGCTAACATAGAGTATTTGTAATCAATTAGAAAAATTTATAATTAATTTAGAAATCTACGATCAGTTCTATATCAGCTTGTTCAATATTCTTGGGTGCTTATAGACGGTAATGTTGTAACGTACAGCAGATTCCATCAGCTCCGGTCTTGTCCCTATAAATAACGTATTTCCGGATATTCATCTCCCGGGTCCTTATCTCTGCAGGTCTCAAGTTTCTTTGAACCTTCGGTTTGCATCTACCTTTCCTGACGTTCGATGAACTTTGTCATGATCATTAGCCGGTGCCGGCAGTCCGACCAGTCTGTCAAGCAGTGATCCACAGGCTGCAAGCAGCGGCGGAGAGGGATGGAGGATTCCCCCTGACCGACGCGACTGCCAGCCTACTGTCGTTGCCTGGGTAATCCGCTACAGTAGCTGGTCGTTCGCAGTCGACCGGGATCAGATTCATAGAGCCTGCAAGTCTACAGTGGAGAGGCAACGCGTGGTATGACAGGCTGCAGGCATAGGGGAACAGGGAACATACCCTAATGGTACTGTAGTTCGAACTCCAAACCCTCATCTGCAACCACGTTCATATGTGTTGGGTAACACATTGCTGTCCATCCATGAGGGCGTCATGGTTAATACTGGAGGGACTGGCTGACTGGCTTCAAATTCCGGTACAGTTAGGACTCGTGCCCGGACTGTATTTCTCGAACTGGTTCTAGTTCCGATTAGTTGTAAACAGGTTCGGTTCCATATAAGTAGTTTGTAATCAGTTTGATTCCAGTTCAGTTCTAAGGGTTGGAAAATGGCTTAGTAGGATTTTCTTCTAATAATTTAATTCTATTTCCAATCCAATCAAGTTCAGTATTACAGGAGTGTGCAACTGATCTGATCGAGGATATATAAGTTCTTACGAAAGAAATCCTTTAGATTATTCTTGTGTATTTGGTCAGTCATAAATGGTTTAATTCTGAAGTGGTTTGGTTCTAACTGGTTCAGTTTCAATACTGAAATTCGGTTCGATTCTTAAGGTTAGAATTTGGAAGACTCAAGCTCAAAGCAGGTCCGGTTTCAGTTCGATTCGATTCGATTCCATCTTGAATGGTCCGAACCAAGTGCTAGAGTCAGTTACAAGAAGACTCTTAAGGTTCGAGAGAAAGAGAAAAGAACATTTAAGTTTTGCCACAAGAAAAGATGGATACATGATCTGATGACAGAATCGAATGATAAACGATCAATGTTGATGTGATATAACGTGTCGTGATCACAAAGAAACCCGAAAAAAACCCGAAGATGTGGACAAGTCCAGAAATCTAACCCTTTATTTAGCAGCATGGATTTCACTACCCTGAAACCAAACCAGAGAGACACATATATAATGAGGGGGAAGTACACAACAAACAGTCTCCGAAAGGAGACCAGAACAGATCAGTGTATCAAACCTCCAAACATCAGACACGGACGTCGGAATCCCAATAGAACCGTGCTCAGCAGGTGAAGAAACATTTCTGATACCCTTCGAGCTACTGGTTGGGGTAAGGAATATTAAAAGTCACATATATGTCGGCAAATCCAAGTTTGGTAGTCGAATCATTTGGTAACCAGACAACGCATTTGGGACAGGTTTGCTAGTCCAATCTTGAAGGTGTGATGCTGATTCGTAACGAGATTCAGGTCAATAATATGCTCGTAGATCCATACGGTTCTCTGTTTGACACACTAACCGTACATTATATACTAATATAAAGGTGAAAGGAAAATTTGTCGGGATGCTTCTCTGATCTGTTCAGATCTCTCGAAACAGTTTCTGTACTTACTGTCTGGATTGACATTGGAGTTTGGAAGCACAATGAGTAGACACTCGATCTGTGAGGGGAAAATGACAAAAGCTTCCCTCTGGAGACAGAACAAGTTCAACACGGTGAGAAATACCAACAGGGCGGAGAAGTTATGAGTAGCAGCTGAGAGAAGTTCAGGGGAGAAATTTTACTGAAATGCATGGGGGACATCCGAAACAATGGACTGCTGATGAATGTGATAAAAGGTGACGAATTATTCCCTAGATTGACGAGAAAGGTCACACACTTTTTTTCTCTGTTATTATGTTTCTTAAGCACGGAATTTCAGTTGACAGATCATGATCATGAGCATGGAAATTTGCTGAGTTTGGAAACATGATCTTCCTAGGGATAAAGTCCATGATGAGGTATGCAATCAATCTGCATATATCCAAACAGACAAGTACATCACTTCCAGGAAGGAGATTTGCCTCTAGCAGAGAATAAAAGACATGGGGGGTCCTGCATCACCTACAAGTTGACCGTCAAAACAGTCTGGTTTATGATCAATCATGACTATTATAGACATAGCTAAGTGGCACACAGCAAGATACAGTACAGAGATTTCAGTAGATTAGGTTGATCAGGAACATGATTTCTTTAATTGTCTTCTAATACTTCAGCAAAGAATTAAGTAATTATATATACACAAAAAGATCACAGGAGTTGAGAAAACATCGAGATCAGAGATCTTGAAAACCAAAACCAACCTCTTGACTAGTCCTGAGCCAAAGTGATATCTTTCTCGGAGGGATGGTTCCTATCATAATTCTGCCAGGAACAGCCTTTTGGTTAGTCCCATCTAGGCCATATAAGCAGCTTATGATTACAACCTCATTGCCAAACTGTGAGTGGAAGCATGTCCAAAAAACAATTTATACTGAAAAGAAAGCAAAATAGAATTATCGTCTTCTTTGATTGATGACATATACCGTTATCTGCTATCGTGAGAGAGTCTTTTCTTGGCGTTTCAAGAAGAAAAGTTACGAGAATAGCTCAGTGTTATAAATATCATATCCAGGGTGGTACATAGATTTCAGCCCATCCAGATAAAGGAAAGAATATATATTTGGTGAACATGTTAGAAAAGATGTTCCCATTTAGGAAATGTTACAAGAAGAATAAAATCACCACTTTTACGTAACAAGACTCACATACATTAGCTAATTTAAATGCATCCAAAGTGCCATAGCGAATGTGGACCGAAAAGAGAACAAGTGAAATAACAAGAAAATGATTGAGAAAGTAGATTTGCTCTATGGGTTCAGGGAGTAACGGAGATGTCTTCTAATTTTCTACTGGATGAGGTGTTTTATTGCCTCAAACTTTTTTCCTTTTGTTATACAAGTATATAAATTTTAGAAAATACCCTCCATTAAATTAGTATTTAGATTAAAATTCCTCTACAAATATTAAACAACGAATCCAGGATCTCCCTTCACTGAGACAATATCAAGTGGAGGAAGAAGGGAGAGATTTAAGAAGGAAGATTAACAAGGAAAGCAACGAATTAGAGAGGGTACGTAGGATACAATGCTTGGAGAGAAATTCTTAAGTTTCCAGTAAATATCTCAACATAAAACGTAATAGCAAGAGCACCATGCATATTCACCTCTTCCATCTTTCGATGGAGGAGGCAAATATACAGGTGGTTAATTTAGTACCTAACCCTTCCGGCAGGAAGGGTTAGGTACTAAATTAAACTTAGATATATATTAACGTAAAAATGACTGTGGACTCCCGGTGTTATACCTTCTGAAGCGCGGCGCCTTGCTCGAGACTTATGGGTTCTCTTCTACCTTCCCCGGGTTTCCAGGCATGGATAACATATAACGTTTATAAAATATTTTAATTTTTTTCATCTACTTAGTACATATTTTTTACTTAACACATATATATATTCCCAGTAACATGAAGCGAGCAAAAGTTCCCCCGGAGTTCATCCAGCATGCATATTAACCGGTTTATCAATCGGTATCAAGTTTCTGTTTCCAAACTAACGGCTGATTTGTCGATGTCGGTTGGTTTGCGCCGGTAAAGATCCAGCACAGTTTCAACCCGTTTTTCAAACACACAGGAAAGCAACTTCCGGTTGATCTTCCAAGTAACTCCGGTTAGCCCGAGCGCCGGTAAGATAGATGGTAAAAGATCCAACAACAGTCAGTGACACGTATGTCGGATGGAAAGTAGCGTGAAAAGAACTGACAAAAGCTTAGCGTAGCGGGAGGAGTAAACGAAATGATTTTTTTTTTTTTATTTTTTTTTTATTTTTTTATTTTTTACGAAATGATGGTCCTTATAAGTGAAGCTGAGTTGTGCAGACCTAGTGATCATGATTACACGAATTTGTGTAGTTCTAAGACTTGCAATAAGTGTAATGAGATGAGCACTTTCTGAGAAAAAGAGAAAAGAGAAATCATGAATCCTTTTATGATGAGTTTAGCCATGAACTAGCGGATATGAAAAGGGTTACCAACAGTAAGAAATCCATGTCTTTTTAATTTCATGGTTTGCATCTCTTGGATACTTAAACATTAAATTTAGGTTAGTTGTGAGACTATAGACTGTAAGAAAGTATAAATTATGCAAAGAGAACAGAAGACATGAACAATCAAGTCACTCTTCTTACATGTTAGCCAAAGCGAAGAAGTTCTTATGAGAGAAGAAGTTTAACACCTAGAAGTTACCAACTCTATTTGTTTTCCAAGAGAGCAGCTGCAAAAATGTGTTTTGATTTTTAAGTTTGGAAGTTATAACATTAACGCTCATATGAAATATATTATGGGTTTACTTCCACCAACCTGTCTTTGAACAAATACATTTCCGTATATTGATAGTACTCGTAAAAGTGAAAGAAGGTACATTTGTCACATCATTTTCGTCATTTGTTAGTTCTACCGAGTGCGAAGTGGCACGTTGTTTTAGTGTCGATAGTTCCAGTAGTGTCGTTACAACCGTTAGCGGAATTTCTTGAGTCGAGATCACCAAGGAATATATTCCGAGTTGAGACTTGCAGTCTCTCACTTTTCTCGAGTTGAGCCTTCAAGCTCCTAGCTATTGTAGATGCTCTTAGTGAGTAGAACCTACGAACATATAGTGGGTTTGGTTTGATTCGTGTGTGATCTGATGTTGGTTTGTAGGTGTTTATGCATGTGTTTTCGAATTACTCGAGATAAATCATTCACAAAGTTTTGAGTGAGAAAAATTAGGTCATAGATTTTCTGCCGGTGGTATCTCCATCTTTCTGCCAGTGGTATCTCCGGTGGATTTGTGAGGGTATTCTTCTTTGCGTGGTATTTCGTGAACGTCTTACATGGAGGATGAGGAGCTGCGAGAGTTGTACTCATGGAATGAGGACTGATTCAAGTTCCGGATCTTTCATTTCTGAATTTGTTCCATATCAAGCTTCACTACATCCATTACGATCACTTTCGGTAGTGGTTCGATGCCTACTTTGGTGAAGAGTTCATGGAGAGAGTGATGGAGTTGCCTACTCCAGTGATCTTGCCAATTGTCACATACGGAGAGAAAGGAGATCTGACTGGTTGTACATTTTACTTTGACGGGTGAATGAACCTGAACTTTCTTATCAACGTCCCTTTCAACGTCTAGGTCGATATCTGATGTCACTGTCAGAGAGATCAGTCATCATGCGTGGATCACTAGAAACTTTGGTGAGGAATATTGTAATCAAGTGATGGCTTTCTCATTTCTTTTTGTCGTACTTTTCATCATAGATCGATTCAAGGTCATCATCTTGACTTTGTATTGAATCTTGAGTATTCTTGTGTCACTGTAGTGTCTATTGCCTAGCGAGGGTGATTATCTGAAGATTGAGGCTTGAAGTATCTTGAAGTATCTTTGTTCAAGTTTTGAAGGGGTGAGAGCGTTTTAAGATTACAACTCGTTCTATGGTGCTAAGTAGAAGATCAGTTTTGTCATCACAGAGCTCCCAGGAGGTTCCACGAAAGATTCCTCTATAGTACATGGTGAGTTCACACGAAGTGGTTGTAGGTATCAGTCAGTGCTACCAATTTCAATGGTGAGAGATATCGTTTCGACAGGTGTTAGTGATACTTCTCATGTTGTTATTCCTCGATCGTGTGAATTATGGACGAGATCTATAGGACCACGAATGATCCTCGATGATACTCGAGTGCAGTGGACACCATCGAGCTGGATGATTTCAGCCAAGAGTTTGACAGTTGGTGTGATATGCAGCAAATGTGGAATCCGTAGCTATTTACTCCCTTCATGGCATGGAAGGGATTGTTCTAGCACTTGGAGGGACCGCAGATAGACGACTATCACGAGCTTAGTCGAGACTATGAGATATCGAGTTGTGGAGACAATATTGGTCTCTCAACTATGTATCAATTACTATTGATACATTCACTTGCGTTGTGACATCAATGAGTTCTGGTGGAGCGGCGGACGGTGTTGATAGTACGGAGGTAGGAGATGTCTCTCCTACAGGCAGTGCAGTCATTGGAGATGGAGCTGTTGGAGGTAGTGATTGTACTAAGGTTTAATCATGTGGTTCAGTTCTTCCAATGTTTGAAGAAGAACTATCATGATGTGAGGATTGACAAGCTCAAGAGCTTGCAGGAGTTCCAACGGAGGACTGGAGAGAGCCTATGCGAGGAATTCACTCGCATGAGATGATTGATCAGTGTCACTCAAGGAGTGACGGAGACATAGACGGTGCAATGTTGATATGGTATACTAGATAGTGAGCTACGACGAATAGTTAGAGATGCGACTCTCTTACACGTGACAACATTTACATTGACTGTTGTCTTCAATTCGGATGAGAGTATTGAGCTCAACATGACTAGGGAGAGGGTGGTGATTGTTGGCTTTAGCAGTAGGGATGGTTCTTACACTTCGAGTGTATCTACTTCTTCTCAAGGGCCTTAGTCTATGCATCAACGTGGTAAGAAAGGTCAGAAGATCGGACAGTTACAACCTCAAGGAGAGTATCTAGAGGTTCTAGTGTGACAGAAGCCTTTATCGTCATTCTCTAGACAACAGCAACAGGGTTGTTGGACCTGTGCTATTGACCATCACCAAAAAGATTGTCATGAGAGACAAAACACGTCTGGGATGTCTCAGACGGTGTAGCGACAATATGATCACTATCACAGACATGGTCACACTAGTGACAAGTATTTTGATCTTCACCCAAAGTTGCATCGAGATAGAGCTACCACTACAGATCAAGGAGTAGAAGCTCAGAGAGGTCATGGAGCTTGTGTTGGTGATGGAGGTCAAGCACCTAGTAGAGGGCAGACCGCTCACACTGTTGATCCTACTTTTGATGTTACTATCGCTACTCGGATCCAACAGTTGGAGCAACAGATAGCTAGTATGGCTATTGCTCAGTGGAGATCTGGTTCGGAGACGGGTGCCTCCACATCTTATGGAGGAGAACTAGATCCACATGAGATAGATGCATGGTAATTATTCAAGGAGCAGCACGTGCTCTAGAGCTCCAAGGAGCATCAGTGGAGTTGGATCTACAAAGAGAGGAGGCTAGTAGACAGACTAGGTTTCCTCAGTCATTTACATTATCAGATGCGCTAAGGACCTCTTCTACAGTTCCTAGTCGTATTGATAATGTAGATCAGTTAGGTGCACGAATATCACAGTGGAGCAAAGACGAGTCAGCTTTTGAGATCCACGGATGCATGGCATGACACATTGCTGAGGACAACCACGTCTATCTTGCGAGCTCTTTTATTTTCAACCAAGAATATGAGGACATTGGGAGTCAGCCTAGCCTCAATATTTCGGATGGCAGCCATGCTTTGCAAGAATGAAGGTGTTGTAGTCTCTAGTACAAGGTGATTTGATAGACCGGTCCATAGACTTGAAGATCAAGACGGCTACCAATGACACATGACAAGCGACGACTGCTGGGATGGATGAATTATCAGCGAGACCGACGATTGAGCATTGTCGCACTACTTGGCGACTATATGCTACACTTCTACTCCAACACTTGCGTTTAGTAGTTCTAGAAGTTAGCTAAATATTACTTCTAGTCCTTTATGCATATGTTTGACATCTTTGCGTATGATGGTAACACTATTATGTTATATGTTTTGAGTCTTAATAGATTGATAGTCTGCTATTTATCTTGTTCAAGCACTCATACGCTTGTGCAAGTGATTTCATCTATTTTGTTCTAAGTACATAACTTTAGGTTTACCATGTGGATAGAGTTTAAGCTCATGGGTTGTGCTTACATGTCGCCCATACATGATTTCTAGCTTGTTTATGTTATTTTTTAGAGTTACATGTCATTTTACATGTCTTCGCAAGAAATTTAAGGTTTATGTTGGCACGTTAGAGGCTTGACATGTAACATATGTGTGAAGTTAAGTTGCCATGTGATTGGGGGCACAAAAGGACAAGGAAGAGAAGCTATGAACTCTCATTGGTCCATTTTTGTTCTTTGTGAAACCCTAAACTTTGAAACAGGGGTCTTAGGGGCAGTTTGAGCTTTAGGTGATGAAATTCGTAGATATGAGGACATAGGGGGAGAGAGCTCATCGTGCCAATCATTGTCAGTGCAAGTTTTGATCGGTTTGGAGCAATAAAAAGAGAGTTATGTCAATCTGAAGTTTGGATTGGATCAAAATTGCATCACAATCGTTGATGTTGGGGTTTTTGGTGTCAATTGCAGCAGAATAGAGAAAATGGCTTCAAACCTTCGTTGTTGCATTTACTATCAGCAGTGGTACAACTATCAAAAATTTTTCATGTTATTTGAGTGAGTGAATAATTCAGAGCAATCGCTGAAGCAGAGGAGTCTGAAAAACTCTCAATCTAGAGCAACAACTTCCAAGCTCGAGATCTAGAGAACAGTGTACAACCAGCAAGTCAAATTTCACAGGGTTGTTCAACATGCTGTAGACTACAAATCTTGTAAGAATGAATAAAGATTATCGAGACAATTTTCTGTTCTAGGGAAGTATGAATACTTATAAGTTAGCAAGTTTGAGTCTTAAGTAGAATGTTTAGAAATTATCAACTAGTTTTGTTTAGGGATGGCTAAAAAGGTTAGACTTTCCCGAGACTAGTTGGAAATTTCTAAGTGTTCTAGTACGACTTAAGACTCAAGCCAAGAAGAGAATTGCATGTTAACTACCAAAACGCAATTCTAGCACCAAGGGGTTGGTTACCCATTTTGAACTTGACATTAACTTAAGGATCATTGTTGATGAGGGCATCAACCTCCAAAGTGTAGATAAATGTCGTGACCTTCAGTCTCAAGATCAAGCGCAAATGCAAACAATAGAATCCTAGTGGACTTCCGCTAGGTTGTGAACGATGTGAGTAAGACTTAACGGCTTGACCGCGAAGTCAGAAACAGATGAACCTTAAGAGGTTCTCTAGACCTAGGTTGAAAGGTTGGGTTAGGACGTAAGGACATATCTCTAGACAAACTCAAATGAATGTTAGCCTAAGGGAGCAAGTCTAAAAATGAACCGAAACGTAAGTATTGAGACGTAAGTCTGAAATGTAGGTCCGAAACATGGGACTGAGACGTGGGTTTGAACGCTGGTCCGAACCACAGAGTCCCAGTCTGAGACTAGACCGCAGTTTCTCAGAAAATTACTAAGTGTTGGAGCTCTAGCAACATTTTGGGTCGTGGATGGAGCTCCACATAAGATCTCGAGGCGAGTAAAGTATTATTGGAAAGGTCTCAGCGAGAGCTTTCAAGTGATATGCAGATGTCTTCTAACTGACGTCGGAGCTGAGAATTATGACCGATCTTGTGATCAGGTTGTGATATAATTTTCAGAGAGCAAAGAAGAGGACGGGATCGGAGATCCCTAGAAGTGCATATGAGAAGGCTCGATGCTTGGGTGGACCAGGACAAATCACCTGACCTCAGGGTTTGACGGGTAGACTTTGGGGGCATGAAGTGATGGTTGGACCAATACCAAAACGCGTTCCGATCCAGACTTGGATGTTTGGATTTAGAACGACCGAAGGGCTAGGACAAGACTAGGGAACGAGACGACGAGTTAGATCATCATTTAAGAGCTTGAACCCAGATGGACATCATGATCGATTGGACCGCTAGGTGTGCTAGAGACACCATTTAGACCTTGAACTTTATGGAGAGTCCGTCCCAAGTCATGTTGTGACTTGTTCATGTTTTGAGACTGACCTAACCGAGTCTAAGTAAGGACTTAGAGGTGATTATTGTGCTTGAGAGTTAGGGAGACGATCCGGCTCCGATCCGGATCAAATGAGATAAAAGTAAGTGGAGCATGAACGCTAAAGTGTGATTGTGGTTTGTAGGTTAGCATTGTGAGTTTCGTGACCTACTAAGCAAGAGCTTCTGCTGGCGTAACAAAGTGGTAGGTGCACGAAACCTTAGAGTGGATAGCATCTTGAATGCAAGACGACAATCTCAAGTAGTTGATAGGTCATCCATAACCGTGATGAACCTAGTGGGACAACCTAGAGCGGCATTGCCTACACTTTTGAGCTTCCTTGGTTCTCATGGATACAGAGAGGGAGGCTCTTGACTAGTATGAGAGGTTAATTTGCAGTTGTTGGTGAAGTCCAACATCGATGAGAAAGAGCATATGATGGGATTTCTTACAAGTACAACGGATGTATCTTTGATGTTAAATGGAGCACACCGTCGTGTTGGATCAAGCAATGAACTTGAACTGCTTGATCTAGATTGTGAGCCTTGGTTTGGCTGAGCACCGCAGATCGACAAGTATTACTGCTTAGACCCTTGTGAACGCTTTGCCTAAGGACGAGGTAAGGAGAGATCATCATCCGTGGACATCGTGAGATGTGACGAGAGATCATTTGGAGGTTGCAGCTAAGGCTATTGGGGTCCAGTGTGCGGACACGGTTGAGTCCATTGATGATGAGCAGGAGAGGTCTGCTCATGATGTTGTTCAATAGCAACCAATTGCTTCGTCCTCTACCTCTGATGTGATGACAAAGAATACTTGAGAGCTAGAGATTGGAGCCAAGCTTATAAGAGGAGAGAGACGGAGAGATCACACACACAATCTCTTGAGAGGTTACGAGAATTGTTTTATCTTTAATATGAAGGATTTGGGTACCTTGAAGGGATCAGGTATACAAACTGAGTTGGCTAGTGACACTCCAATCTTTCGATGTCTTTATAAGTAAAGTGATATGAAGAGAGCCTTGATCTGAAGTCGGACTCAAGACTTGTTTGAGACTGGTTTGGTAGAGATATCTTATGGAGAGTATGCATTTGTCATTGTTATGCCAGCCAAGAAGGATATGGTATATGAACTGAGTTGGTTGGTGACACTCTAATCTTTCGATGTCTTTATAAGTACAGTGATATAGAGAGAGTCTTGATCCGAAGTCGGACTCAAGACTTGTTTGAGATTGGTTTGGTGAGATATCTTATGGAGAGTATGCATCTGTCATTGTTGTGTCAGCCAAGAGAGAGATATGTATGACAACTACATTGATAGATGGATGTGAAAACTGAAACTGTCCTATCAATCGATAGACAAAGTCTGAAAAGTATGTCATGCCTACACCATAGGAGATCTTTGATGCGGTTGGGCATGCAAAGGTCTTCAGTATGTTGGATCTTTGAGCATGATCTATCATCAGTTGTCGATCATAGAGGAGGATAAGATCAAGATAGGGTTCTCGGGGATTGATCCTTACAATAAGGATTGTTTGTATCAATGGTGATTCTTACCATTTGGCTTGAAGAACATATCTGTCGAGTTCTAGAGGGTTATGCATAAAATCTTAATAGGATTAGATTTAGTTCAGTGTTACATTGATGACATCTTAGTCTATAGTGCTACAGTGGAGGAGCACGAGAGATATTTATAGTTGGTGTTTGAGCGGTTGCGAGCTCATGGTTTGAAGTTGTATCCTGGAAAATGTAAGTTCTTCGAAGATCAAGTGGAGTATCTTGGTCACAATATCTTCAAGTGGGTTGGGAGTACAACAAACAAAGGTTGAGACGATTGCACTCATATGTCTCGTCTCACATATGTGAGTCGAGTTTGAGCATTTTTGGTTTGGTGAACTTCTATCGTCGGTATGTGGAGGGACTTAGTGCAATTGCAAAGCCTTTGATCAAGTTAATGAAGGTGGACCAAGAGTGGCAGTGGAGAGATGAGCAAGAGCGAGCTTTTCTAGAGCTCAAGGATAAGTTGACATTTACTCTCATCTTGAGGAGACTTATTAGGAGACGTCCGTTCCAACTATACACTGATTGGAGTATGTTGGGACTTGGAGCGATGCTTGCACAAAAGAATGATAAGAGAAAGGAGTTCGTTGTGATGTATGCTAGTCGTTCCAACAATTCAGCGGAATCGAAGTATAGTTCAGACGAGAGAGATTGTTTGGCTATAGCGTGGACTGTGACACACTTTCGAGAACGCGTTCATTCTCATTATTGATCACTAGTCGCTGTCGTGATGTGAATCATTTTACATTGTAAATAATTCACCTCTCTGTCAAGCGTTAGTCTCTCTGAGTGAAGTTAGGACCTCAGAGAAGTCGACACTAGAGGTTGTTATATATTTTGAGTCTTAGTAGGTTGATTACCGTGTAGATGGAGTTAAGCTCATGGGTTGTAATTACGTGTCGCCCATGCATGCTTCCTAGCGAGGTTAGGTTATCTTTCGAGATTACGTGTCGTTTTACATATCTTCGCATGTAGTTTAGGGTTTATGCTGACACTTTAGGGGCTTGACGTGGTAGCCTATGTGCAAAATTTAAGTCACCACATGGTTTGGGACACAAAAGGACAGGGGAGTGAAGCTATGAACTCCCATTGGTCCAATTTTGTCTTTGTGTACTGCTAAACTTAGTAGTAAGGGTCTTAAGAGGAGTTCGAGCAATTGGTGAAAAAACTTCGAAATCTGAGAGCACAGAGAGATAGGGTTCGTCGTGCCAAGCACTGTCAGCGAAATTTTTGATCGATTTGGAGCAATAAAGAAGGAGTTATGGCTGACTAAAGTTCGATTTGTGCCAGAATTGCAGCACTTCTGTTGATTTTGGGGTTTTCGGTGTCAATCGCAGTAGATTTGAGAAAATCGCTTCAAACCTTCAAGGTCGCGTTCATTGGCAGCAGGGCTACGATTGTCCCCAAATTTTCATGTCAATTGAGTCTGTGAGTAATTCGGGGCGACCGCTGAAATAGAGAGGGTCCGAAAAGCTCTCAATCTGGAACAGCAACTTCAGAGAGCGAGATCTGGAGTTCTGTGTACAATCAGGAGGCCCAACTTCACAGGAGTGTCCAGCAAGCTCTGTACTGCAAATCCTGTAAGAATCTTTGGAAGTGATCGAGCCAATTCTCTGTTCTAGGTCGAAATAGCTGACTGGGTACCAGAAATTATCGTAATTTCTCTGCTCAGAACGTTTCTGCCTATATCTCGACACTCTGATTTGATCTCAAGCTGAAACTTCGTGTGTATGGTCAATAGGGCCTCATTTACATGTAGGAGGAGTTCTGAAGTCTGAACCATCGTATGTTTCTAAATCTGGATTGTTAAAGTTCGCTGTCTGTCCTTATTACTGCTAGTCTGACCTGATCTTCACTTCCTGAACATACTGGAGGGTCCATTCGACCTGAGTGAGTGTTTATACTATTCCTCTTTTGATCTGAAGCCTTCCTCTGTAGTAAGCAACCATAGCCTGAAGCCCAACGCTTCCCTGAGTAGACTGAACGCTGCCTTCAAGATCATATCACAGCCAGAAGGTTCCGCCCTTCCCAAGAAAACTCTCAACTCGACATCTGGTGCTTCCACTGAGAGCTCTTGGGGTGATTGATTGAGAAGGTTGAGTCCACTACATGGATCGCAAGAGTGTTGCTGCTGCTACTTCTACGTCTGCTGCATCTACGTCTACTGCAGCTCCTTCTGTAGCACCAGCGGCTACAGCGACATCTGCATCTGGTCTAGATACGGCTGAGATTCTGAAGACACTTGCGGCCCTGGTCCAACAACATCCGATCATTGGAGGGGGTGAGTTGAAGTCTACCAGGGCTTTGCAAGCAATTGTGAATAAATGCGGTAGATTTGAAGGTAGAGATATTTCTAGAATCGAACAATCTCTTCGAGAGGAGTTTCTCGAAGAAGATTCAGAGAGAGTCACTAGAAGAACGTTTCTGGACTGGGTTGAGCAGCAACCTGGTCGTATGATGAACCTGAATGAGATGTTGAGAGAGTTTGATCGGAGATACCGACAACTCTCAACTCTTGAGAGGATAACCTTAGATGCTAGGAAAACCGAGCTTTTCCTGCAAGCTACCGATGATGCTACGGCAGATCGGTTATGCTTTATGTTGGCTGACCGATCGGCTGAAGGAGGAGTTACTACTGATTGGGAGAGAGTTGAGGATGCTGTTGCTGTATTGACGAGACAAAGGCGTGGAAGAGTGGCTGTGAGAGGACGTCCGCTTGCAGAAGTGACCGCTCAACCTCGCACTGCTCCTCAAGTACAGCAACCTCCGGCTCCTGCTCCCAGACCTGTTGTACCGGCTGCAGTACCTTTGATACCAGTGGTGCCAATTCCTGCACAAAGGGCACCGGTTCAGAGACCTGCAGAGAACCATGGACAGCAGAACCAGATCGAAGATCTGATTCGACAGATGAGAGAACTGAAGGTGGAGTTAGCTGGCCTGCAAAGAGAGCAGCCAACGGCGCCTGCTGCTGCACGTCCAGGAGGTGCTCCTGTTCGTAGATGTATCTGGTGTGACAGTCAAGATCATTTCCGAGGGGACTGTCAAGAGCTCACGGCTGCTCTGCGAGATGGTGTGGTTCGCTACCAAAACGGTAGGCTGCATCTTTCTTCTACTGGAGAGCCGCTAAGCACGCAGTTTGGACGAGGAGGCATGAGGAGTCTACCTCAGATTACAGCTGCTGCAACTATACATGCATTGATGGCACCACCGGTAAATCTTGATGTATATGCCGGTCACATTGAAGTTTCTTCTAGTCCTACGTTGCTAGATAGGACTACTGAGAAGAAACCTGTTCAAGTTCCTTCTGAAGTACTGAAGAGAGGAGCAGAGACTATCCGTAGGGTCACAGGATGGAGAGATCCTGTTGATGCTGCGTCTATCAAAGCATTCTTCGACGTGGATAGACACGTTCACTGGCAGGATGCTTCTGTGGAGGAGAAGAGGCGGCGAGAAGCCTCTGAACTTGATACTGGAGTTCCAGAGGAGACTGGAGATAGACGGAGGGTCACAAGGAGACGAGCAGCTCTTCCTGAGGACATCCCGTCTACTTCTGCAGCTCCTCCACCTGCACCAGGTCCGATGGAGGACGTGCAGAGATCCCAGCAGGAGCCAACGACTGCTGGTAGACGGTTTACTGCCCAAGAGAAAGAGAAGGGACCGACTTACAAGTTGGCAGCAGATATAGAGACTTCAACTGATCTCAAGAGCATCTTGGAGCAGAGAATACTTGACGCACGAATCGAGTTTTCTCTTCGAGAAGTTCTTGGTATTGCGAAGAGGGAGTTTCACGAGCTGATTATCGACATCATCAAGCGGAAGAGACAGGTGATGTCCGAGCAAGTAGAAAGTCAGATGATAGATGTTATAGGAGCTTCTGTGAATGATGCGGAGTTCGGCAAGGTGCATTTTCAGGAGGCTGATGATACAGAGTACCAGCAAGAAGCGTTGGTTGCTGGTACCAACACTGCTGAGTTTGATGAAGAAGCTGGGGATGAGAGTCCAGCTACTGATAGTGACTTCAGAAAAAGGCACTGGGCTCGTGCTACGACGGCTACACGAGTTCGCCTTGGAAGTCTTGAACCTGTTGCTGCGTTAGTTGATCAACATCATGTCACGGGAGGTGTACGAGAGACGTCAGTGGCCTATCAAACTGAACCATGGTTGGGTGCTACGAGCTGCAAACAACCAGAAGGGTGAGTTATACGGCGCTTGTCCCAACGTGAGAGTGAAGCTGGGTGATGTGGAGGTAGATCAGCACTTCTTCGTGCAGTCTTCTGCTTCTTATCCTGTGATTCTTGGTCAGCCTTATATCACCGCAGTTAGAATGGAGACGAAGGTGATGGATGATGGATCTCACTATGCTAGGATCCGTAGTCCCGATGATAGACGTTCTGTGCAGTTTTTGACCGTTCGTACGAACCACGAATGAAACCGACAGACTTTGAGAGATTCTCCTATCTGTAGGAGTAAGGGTTTTCTGAAACCACTCTTGTAGGCCGGGATACCAAGAGTGACGGATCTGCTGTTACTATGATCTCGCTTGAGCAGCCTGTGGGATCACAAGAGGCTGACGAAGAGGTTGCTCAAGATTCTGAAAACTGCTACACTGTATATAGTTGGAAATCTGGTTTGATGACTTTCAGTTCTGATGATTGGAGTGAGTTCACGCGTGTAGAGGATTTGACTAAGAAGAGTAGAAGGCAGATGGAGAAGTATGCAGGAAATCTGCACTGTACAAGAGTTTTGAGTGAAGATGAGATGATTTCTGGTGTTTACGAAGAGTTTGTAGGTGTACAGTCATTTGTTCGTTGGCTGGATGATGTAGATAGGTTGATGGAGCAGATGGGAGGAAGGGTGGTGATCCCCATCCACTCTTGTAAAGTCTATGAGGAGGTTGTCTCGTGCTTACAATCTCGTCCTCATCCGAGACTGGAGAGTGGATGGAAAGATGCAATCTGCTGGTGTGGCTCTCGTGAAGAAGCAGAGGTTCACACCAAATACAAAACTGTAGCGAAGAAGGTGAAACCAGTGGCGACTCAGTTACCTGTTGATTCACGACAGCAGATGGAGTTAGCGGCCACTGAGCATGTACTGAGAGATCTTAAACAGATAGGACACGAGTTTACTCAAGAGACACTCGAGCAGCTCCAGATAGGAGGGGGTGGTTTCTTGACTGAAGTGGAGAAACGAGCTTTTGAGCAGATGATAGTCAGCCATGGTAAGGCATTTTCTTTCTCAGCTGGAGAGATTGTTTGTGTGGATCCTAGTGTGATAGCTCCGATGGTTATCTTCACTGTTCCTCACGTACCTTGGGACTTGAAGCCGATTCCAGTCCCTCGTGCCTTACTACCGAAGGTGATTGAGTTACTAAAAGAGAAGATGCGGATGGGTATTCTTGAACCATCTATGGCTCCGTACTCTAGCCGATGGTTCACAGTACCTAAGAAGACAGGAGCTTTACGCTTCATCCAAGACTTACAGCCTGCTAACAACATCACGATTCGAAATGTTGGAACAGGACCTGTGGTTGATGAAGTAGCCGAGGCATTTGCTGGAAGATCTATCTATTCTATTGGAGATCTGTTTTCAGGTTATGATCAGTTTCAGCTTGCTTTGGAGAGTAGAGACTTGACTACCATGCGTACACCTTTGGGATTGATGCGGATGTGTACTCTTCCTCAGGGTGCAACAAACTCAGTAGCTCATATGCAAAACGCGATGCATAAGATGTTACGAGAATTTGTACCTGAGGTTACTATCCCATTTCTTGATGATATCCCCATGAAAGGTTGTCCGGTGGAGGACAAGGACGAAACTGTGACTGCTGATGGTTGCAGAAAGTTCGTTGCAGACCACATCCGAGATGTGAAGAAGATTCTGATGCGCTTGGAAAAGGTACACCTCACTCTGTCAGGTACCAAATCTCGTTTTGGAATGTCAGAGATTGTGGTGGTTGGTCACTTATGCGGTACTTTTGGGAGACGGCCGAACCCAGAAAAGGTAGATGCTATAGCAAGGATAGCAGACTGTACCAACATCACTGAGGTTCGTCGATTCTTAGGAGCTTGTGTGTTCTTTCGTGTGAGTATTCCTCATTATGCACACATTGCCGAACCTTTGTATGCACTTCTGAGAAAAGGGAAGAGGTTTACTTGGCGGCAAGAGCATCACGAGACGATGGAGCAGCTGAAAGAAATTCTGAAGTCTCCACCTGTACTAAAGAGACTTAGCTACGAGAGCAAAAGACCTATCATATTGACTGTTGACACAAGTCCAAAGGCGATTGGATGGGCAGTCGGTCAAGAAGATGCAGAAGGCGTGCGGTTTGTTTCTAGGTTTGGGGCTCAGATCTTAACAGATAGACAACGTAACTATCCTCAAGTGAAGCGTGAGTTGTGAGGAGCTGTTACTGCTATGAAGGTAGACCGAGAGTTCTTGATAGGTGCACGTGTGATACTAGAAACAGACTGTTTGCCTTTGCTAGGTATGATAGCAAACTGTAATACTCCAGACATAGCAATGCTACGATGGATTGCTTATATCCGGAGTATGAATCCTGAGCTGAAGCATATAGTAGGAAAGGATAACCCTGTTGCAGACATGTTATCTAGGGCTCGTTATACAGATGAGGAAGAGATGTTTGCAGAAGTCGAAAATGAAGAGAAGAGAGACTTTTGGTGCCAAGTTGGTCAGCAGACTTCAGACTTGGAACCACTGCCATTCTACGAGGAGTTCTACACGAAAAAGTTCCACGATATCGGATATTATCTGAGTTTATTATGCAGACGAGAGGGTTGGAGTGATGTAGAGTTTAAGGAGATCAGACGAAAGGCGTACGGTTATCTTCTACGTGAAGGTTACCTGTGGAAACGTCCGAAGAGAAGAGACGGAATGCTGGCTAGAGTGGTGGATGATCAACCAACGAAGCTGAATCTGCTTAAGGAGTTTCATGACACCTTGTGGGCTGGACACCGTGGAGTTTGGGCTACGTACACGAAAATGAAGGAGCGATACTGGTGGAAGGGTTTGTATCAAGACGTAGTGGATTTTGTTGGGTCGTGTTTGCATTGCCAGTTCTACTCTAAAGTCCGTTACAGAGATGGACTTGTACCTACCTACCCACCTAATATTCATTTTTCGTGGGTCCTTGATCTTGTGATGATGCCGCCGGGACTGTGGGGGATGCGCTACTTGGTGTTAGCTCGGGAAGATCTCTCCAACTACGTGGAGGGACGAGCACTGCGAACGAAGACTGCAGAGAACATATGTAGATTCGTGCTGGAAGATATTTTCTGTCATTATGGATCTGTTGGAAGACTACGAGCAGATAGGGGTGAGCTGAGAAGTGCAGAAGTGAAGGAGTTCTTTGCTCGTTATGGAATAAAGCTTCGACTTACTACTGCCATGAATCCAGAAGGGATTGATAAGAGTGAACGAGGACACCCTTCTATTGTTCACGCTTTAGTGAAAGCATGTGATGGTAGGCCTAGAGAATGGCCGAGACTACTTCCATTTGCTTTATGGGCTGATAGGACTACACATTGTACCACGACTGGGTATATGCCAGTTGAGCTTATGTTGGGGCAGAAGCCAATCATGCCTGCTGAGGAGGACTTTCCTACGTGGGCTACGCTACCGTGGGAAGATGGTATAGATCATACTTCACTCCTTGCTTTACGAATTAAGCAGTTGGAGCGAAGGGAGGAGGATCTTGTTGAGGCGCAAGAGAAACTGAAGGTGGTTCGAGTCAGAAACAAAGAGCGTTTCGACAAGACTCACCGACTACGACCAAAGCCAATACGTGTTGGTGATTGGGTTCTGGTGTATGATAGCACGCTGGAGAACCAGCATTCTACACTTCGTAAGTTCTCGCGAAGATGGTTCGGACCTTATGTTGTGTTAGATGTGTATGAGAATGCCACTTATAGTTTACGAGAGCTAGATGGTACTCCTTTGAAACTATCTGTGGCCGACAAGCGAGTGAAGTTGTTCAAACGACGTGGAGGATCAATAGATTTGTTCAACTTTCTAGAGTCTGAGCAGAGGACGACAAGAGATGAAGACGTCTCGGCTACTGAAGAGACTGAGGCGGAGGAGAGTGACGATAATGAAGAGCAAACAGAAGACTGAAGAGGTTGGCACATGCCGGAGGATGTGCAGGTTTGGAGGGGGTGGATGTCGTGATGTGAATCATTTTACATTGTAAATAATTCACCTCTCTGTCAAGCGTTAGTCTCTCTGAGTGAAGTTATGACTCAGAGAAGTCGACACTAGAGGTTGTTATATATTTTGAGTCTTAGTAGGTTGATTACCGTGTAGATGGAGTTAAGCTCATGGGTTGTAATTACGTGTCGCCCATGCATGCTTCCTAGCGAGGTTAGGTTATCTTTCGAGATTACGTGTCGTTTTACATATCTTCGCTTGTAGTTTAGGGTCTATGCTGACACTTTAGGGGCTTGACGTGGTAGCCTATGTGCAAAATTTAAGTCACCACGTGGGTTGGGACACAAAAGGACAGGGGAGTGAAGCTATGAACTCCCATTGGTCCAATTTTGTCTTTGTGTACTGCTAAACTTAGTAGTAAGGGTTTTAAGAGGAGTTCGAGCAATTGGTGAAAAAACTTCGAAATCTGAGAGCACACAGAGATAGGGTTCGTCGTGCCAAGCACTGTCAGCGAAATTTTTGATCGATTTGGAGCAATAAAGAAGGAGTTATGGCTGACTGAAGTTCGATTTGTGTCAGAATTGCAGCACTTCTGTTGATTTTGGGGTTTTCGGTGTCAATCGCAGTAGATTTGAGAAAATCGCTTCAAACCTTCAAGGTCGCGTTCATTGGCAGCAGGGCTACGACTGTCCCCAAATTTTCATGTCAATTGAGTCTGTGAGTAATTCGGGG
Organism: Asterella californica; assembly: GCA_036924285.1. Classification (NCBI taxonomy): domain Eukaryota; kingdom Viridiplantae; phylum Streptophyta; class Marchantiopsida; order Marchantiales; family Aytoniaceae; genus Asterella; species Asterella californica. Next base: position 7,045,839 of record JAYKYS010000013.1, read on the forward strand.
CGACCGCTTAAATAGAGGGGGTCTGAAAAGCTCTCAATCTGGAACAGCAACTTCAGAGAGCGAGATCTAGAGTTCTGTGTACAATCAGGAGGCCCAACTTCACAAGAGTGTCCAGCAAGCTCTGTACTGCAAATCCTGTAAGAATCTTTGAAAGTGATCGAGCCAATTCTCTGTTCTAGGTCGAAATAGCTGACTGGGTACCAGAAATTATCGTAATTTCTCTGCTCAGAACGTTTCTGCCTATATCTCGACACTCTGATTTGATCTCAAGCTGAAACTTCGTGTGTATGGTCAGTAGGGCCTCATTTACATGTAGGAGGAGTTCTGAAGTCTGAACCATCGTATGTTTCTGAATCTGGATTGTTAAAGTTCGCTGTCTGTCCTTATTACTGCTAGTCTGACCTGATCTTCACTTCCTGAACATACTGGAGGGTCCATTCGACCTGAGTGAGTGTTTATACTATTCCTCTTTTGATCTGAAGCCTTCCTCTGTAGTAAGCAACCATAGCCTGAAGCCCAACGCTTCCCTGAGTAGACTGAACGCTGCCTTCAAGATCATATCACAGCCAGAAGGTTCCGCCCTTCCCAAGAAAACTCTCAACTCGACATCGCTCAAATGGTTATGGAGTCCGACAAGCTTACGGGAAAGCTTACACGGTGGCTCTGATTTTGCAAGAGTACGACTTCCAGATAGTTCGTAGACCTAGGATAGCGCACGGAGATGCAGATGATTTGAGTAGAAATCTATGTATGAGTCAGAAGGATGGAAACAGGAGCTCGTTGGCATGGTGAGATAGATGAGGACAATGTGCTAAGTTGGCATGCATCGGCTTTTTTGTGTATGTTGGTTCCAGAGGATCATTTGGTAGCTCTCATGAGTCAAGGGGTAGATGGTGAGTCCTCGGATCGGAGAGGTAATGATGTTTCGATGGATCAGTCAGATATCCATGAGGATGTGATGATTATAGAGTATCTATGTACTTACGTCGTGGCGGACATAATAAGTGCCAAGAGGTTTCGATGTGAAGAGAAACACGTTCTTCGTGTGTGAAGGATGAGAGGGTGCGTGTAGTACCACATCCATCACAAGAGCACAATTAGTTCGACATGCCCACGAGGAGTTGGAGCAATTTGGAATGAAGCGCACGTATAGCTTACTCCAAGGACAATATTGGTGGCGCGGTATGTACACCAATATGCACAGTAGTTTGTGACACAATGTGAGATCTGTGATCGAGTACAAGCATCATTCAATGCTCCTACTTCACAGTTACACCTCTTATCGATTATGGAGTTGAGTTATCATTGGAGTTTAGACTTTTTGGGACCTTTATCGTTGATTGTATGACACAACTAGTATGTGTTGGCGATGATGGAGCAATTCTCCAAGTGGATTGAGTTGGTGCACTACTAGACAAGGAAAGTGAGAGTGTAGCATATGCTTTCTTAGATCGAGTGTTGAGTCATTTTGGTGCATCAGCCAAAGTGTTGACTGACCAAGGTATCAATTTTCATGGTAAGTTTCAAGCCTTGTGTGACCAAGCGCTGATTGATCACCGTACTACATCTCGAGATCATCCTGATGCTAATGGTTTGGTCAAAAAGTTATTCAGATGTTGAAGAGAGGATTGTGCAAGTATGCCTTGCAGAAAGGTCATCATGGAAACTAGGATCTTCAGTTATCATGGTTGGCTATGAGTTATCATTTAAGATGACAAGCATCCTTCTCATCATACTTTCTGCTATACGATCGAGAACCAGATTTATCTGTGGCTATTCGTCATGATTCTGTTGAGGTTAAGATATATAGGTGAGAGTATGTTCTCAATGAGTTGAGAGGTTTCAGAGAGTTATGTCGATGACATTTGAGAACTTATCGATTGCTCAACATAGAGATACGTTACGATATAGAACTATTCAAAGAGGAGGTTATCTACCATCGAATCATAGCGATTACGTGTATTTGCAGCAAACAGCACCAAGGACATTGGATGTGACTACATAACGCACTATCTTACGAGTGTGTGAGGTGTTATCATCTGGTGTTTTCATATTAGAGGGTCATGATGGTGTAGGTTGGAAGAATCATGTGTGTAAGTGCGCACCATGTTATCTTCCTAACATCTATGTTCTGTGGATCCAAGCTTGAGGTCTATGTTATGTGGATCTGCTAGTGGAGCGATCACTATGTTGTTATGTGATGGTTGTCGAGAAAATAGCACATGTCATGTTTGACACCAACTCTCATCATAGTTCTTCAAGGACAATGGATATGTTCTTGGTGCAGTTAGCAAGGTACATCATTCGACCTTTACATGATATAGATTGCAGATATGCCATTAAAGATGATATGATATAGCACCCGGTCTCTTGATCTTTGCACCGAAGAAGGTGTATATCAAGTAGTTGGATCAGATGACTATATGAAGTTCGAGAGACCAAACCGTCAAGTAAAAAGACGATATGGTATACTTGTGTATATGATGTTATGTATTTTGTAGTTTAGACATCGATGTATGTTGTGTAGCGATGTGTATGTGCAACCAGCTGTCACGTCATTTTTGTCAGTTGCTAGTTCGGCTGAGTGCGAAGTGACGCGTGCCGTTAGCGTCGTTAGTGGAGTTTCTTGGGTTGAGTTCATCAAGGAGTATATTTTGAGTTGGAGCTTGTAGTCTCTCACTTTTCTCAAGTTGAACTTTCAAGCCTCCTATCTATGATAGATGCTCTTAATGAATAGAACTTGGATTCTTTGCGAGCACATAGTGGGTTTGGCTTTATTCGTGAGTTATCTATTGCTGATTGATGAGTGTTTATGCATGTGTTTTCAAATTATGGTGGTATACTTGTGTATGTGTATGACACTATGTGCTTGTTATGTATTTTGTAATTTAGACAGCTATGTATGTTATGTAACGATGAGTATACGCACGACGCATTTCTTTACAAGCAAGAGATCAAGTTGATCAACCAGAGACTACGATGGTGAAGAAAATCATTAATGATATAAACGGAATCAGCTTCAGTATTCAATATATAATAGTGTTAACATAATTAAAATTCACAAATAATTATAGATAACATTCTTCATTTGGCTGGAAGAACCCACATATCACCATGTCCTCCCTCTAGTGCTGATGCTAATACATTTATATAGCATACTCTACATTTTTGCCCTATTTAGTTTATATGTTTAAGTATTCGAGTGCGTTAAAGTGTATCACACTTTCGATGGCGTAGTCCTTAACTTTTTAACTTGTAGTATTCAAGGTTAAAATATGTTACGTGGTTTAATGATTATGTTTACGTGATGAACGTATAGTAGAATATTCTTCTAATGTATTTTACAAGTTCCTCTTGTCAAGCAAATCAAGATGGTTTGGCGTATTTTAATAGCGGAATATTTGATTAAATTATTGAGCAAAACTTCACTATCTCTGAATACTGTAAGATTATTTAAACCACAAGTACCACTATATAAGCTCCACCCGTCATTTGTATCAAAGGTATGTTCCCACACTTGTGGTGTCGGAAGTGCGATTGTACTTATTTGCTTTATGAGTAATGAACGATCTTCTCAACTCTTTCTTATGTTATATTTAATAGTTATAAGAAAATTTGATTTTCATATTAAAATAAATTTTTACACTTTTATAGTTGTATTTTTATCAAATACAAATTATTTCCCCTCTACAGTACCATTACAAAACCCAAGTCTGACTCGTCATGCCGTGACAAGAGCCCATTCTCATCCAGATTCTCTTCCCTTATTCCTCTTCGTCGTCAACCTCAAGGAATCATGCATCTAGTTTCAGATCAAACGTCAAGACAAGAAGAACTCTTTGCACGTTCGGCGCAGAGGAAGATCAAGGAAAAAGAGGTGGACTCATATGAGAACGCGGAGGCTCGTGCTGGGACACAGGAAAGAGGAGCAGGTGCTGACGAATACTTCTCCATCGGGTCGTGCAGACAGTCGTCTTGCTGCTCAGGAATGGTGCCAACTGGCACCTCCATAACTCCTCACGTGGGTCGGCGGCGACGCGTATCGATGCAGGCACGACGTGGTAGTCAGCCGGTGACATTCTCCTGCTTATTTTGTAGGACTGCAAAACTGCGCAGTTTCGAAGAAGGAAACGTTTCGACACTCTTTGTGTTTGATCATACACATCATCTAAGTCTTTTAGCAGAATATTAATGTTGATTCTTTTTATTTTATTTTCTTATATTAATTTGTCCTTTCGTTCAATGTATGAACTTAGTGGAAAGTAGTAGTGAACAGTGCTATACAAGATGAGAAATCAGGATGTTAAATTCCATCAACTCATTTTATTCTTTCACTTGTAGTTACTTAAATAGATTTTTGTTTTTACTAACTATAAAATTATTTGTTTACAGAGTGAAATGCCCTCACACTACGGCATTTCGGTTATTCTTTAAATGACGATTTTCAATGTGTGCTTGTCACGCCAGGGCTCACTGTTTCTTATGTGTACTAACACTGATATTACTGTGTTAAGTAATGATATGATCATATCCCACAGAAAGTTATCACTCCCAAAATAATATTTTCTCTTAGTTAAGGGAAAATGTTATTTCGGTAACTTAGAGACATGTCAAGCATCAGTGAAGTTTAGGGTTTAGGATTCACCTCGGCAATTTCAATGGGGAGCTCAGTATGAAATTATGAACTCGATATGCAAACGTGTAATTTATCACCAAGTTTTGCAGAGAGGTTTTGGTTATAAATTAACCAACGTTTTAAAACAGAATTTTAATTTGTCCAGACCAAAGTCTTGATGGGTTCATTTTTGTCTTGCTCAGTCCTCTAGACATGCTTGGTATGTTTATGCTTGTACTATGTCTTTTTTTTCCTGGTCTAACATAACACTTCATGTGTACATATTTTTCAGTATAACAGAAGCTTGAACTTACACTTAATGTGTACATATTTCTGATTACACTCCTTTTAAATACATACAATGATGAAATGTTTGTCACTACCTAGACTTTTTTCTTAATACATTAAAATTTCTTGTTCCAAGTAAGTGATATTTTTGAAAAACACTTCCCCAATGATTTTGTCCTTTCCAACTGCTCTTATCAGCCTTCCACATGTTTTTGTCCTCATTGTGCTTATTTCCTTCCGCATCTTTACGCAAGAGGTCACTTTGAATGCATATATATTTGACATGGAACTCATGGAGGTAGTCCTGAATCTGCTCTTCAGTTATTTCTTTTAGAGTATTGCTTTTCACGCCGCATAACGCTCATCGCTAAAACTGCACACTCTCATCGTGAGATTTCTCATCAACGGCTCCCCCGGATTTTCAGATTTTATGTTTATCCTTACTTTAGATGCTCTTAGTTTACCGGTATTGTTTATCGCCTTTAGAACTTTTCACGGTTAATTCGACGGCCGGTGAAGGACAGTGGTGGTTGACCGTATCTCAATTTACAAAGAATACAGAATCCTCTGCGACCCGAGCTTCATGTTACCTTCTGTTGCCATGCATTTATACCAGTCGACTGGCACAGTGCGGCAGTGGAGTCGTTTCGGGTGTGACGCCAAAACTGTCCCATACCAGTTTCCAGAGCCGCATTTGGTACAAATCAGTTTCCAGAGCCGCACCAAAAGCGGCCCTGAAAACTACAACGGTGGCTGCCACTGCCATCGACAAAATCAGAGGCCATTCGCAGTAAACAATGTCCGCAGTTTATTACTGCGATAGGAAAAGGAGAAAGTTTTCCGAGAAGAACAGAAAACAGATAAAATAGAGATTTTATCCCACGTTTCACCCTCGCAGTTGCTGCACAGTCCTTAAACCACCCCTCCCGCTACTTTAGTGGTGGGAATCCTCACCACTAACACTCTTTAGTTACGGTTACTCCAGAACAAGAGAGGAGGGTCCCCGCAGCAAAATGCACCTTGTTGACACGTTTCCATCTGTGATCATCTGACTGAGATCTATCTGACTGATATCAGGGACAGATATAACCGTTCACGGGTTGTTCCGCACCCGTTAACGCACGTTCCAGGGAAATACTTCTGGTTACTTATTATCTACTAAACTTTATCTGGATCCTTATCTAGACGTTTTCAAGCTTCTAAGGAAAAAGCACGAAAGAACAGTGACAAGCTTTTTGTTTCCAACAGCGCAAGCCAGTTTTCGCTTCAAATGGATTATATAGTGTCTTTTATCTGTGGAGATTTTACGAGGAGTTGTATGAGAATCATGATCAGTTTGTGGCATTCTACAATGCTAATGCAGAAATGAGTTTAGCATTTTGTTTCTTTCATTTGATATTTTCTTTTTTCTTCATAACGATGGCGAGCATAAGATTATGTAACTGTGTCTGGTGGAAATTTCCTCGTTAGTATGTAATGTGGCAGAACGTACATATGGGAGCGTTGCAGATGCTACAACCAGAGCATCAAGAGAATGAATGGAGAAAACAGTGCAGAATGTCCTTTACGGCATTTAGAGTGTTGGTGGAGCAGTTGAGGCCGTTCATGGTTAAAACTTCTAAACGAGCACCTATCCCAACAGAGCTTGCGGTCGCTTTCGTTCTTCATCGATTAGCTTATGGTCTTCCACCAAAAATAGTGGCAGCTTCATATGGTGTTGGTAGTAGCACAGTTACTCAATATACTAACGAAGTGACCGAAATTCTCAGCAATCCAAGAAAACTAGGTATGACTCTCATTTCTCTCCCTTCTGCTGCAAAACAACGTGAAATCAGCGAGAGTTTGCTGGAGTGCACTGGAATTCCGAATATGGTGGGCATCGTCGATGGTTCCACATAAAATTATCTACACGTCCGAACAATGAAGAGGAGCCTGTTGCCTACTGGAATCGTCATGACACTCACAGCGTCATCTTACAAGCGATTTGTGATCATGACATTAATTTTCTTGATGTTAGTTGTGCGTCACCACGAGGCCAACATGATTTATACTGTTCTCAGGTCCAGTAGTGTCTGGAAAAGTTAGTGTCCGGAATGATTTTGAAACTTCTTGTTAGACTTGTAAATGGACGACGAGTCCATCCTTTTCTCTTGGGAGACAAGACGTATCTCTTGATGCCTTTCTTAATGAAAGGATTTGAGATAGGAAGTACGAACAGAAAACAGACATTTAATATGTCTTTATCGGCGGGGAGAGCAAAGATCGAGAATGCATTTGCTGTTTTGAAGAATCGTTGGCGAGTACTTAAGAACTTGAATGTTCGTTTGGAGTATGCGGCGGCATTTTCCGGTTCGGGTACAACTGGCTAGAGGTCTTGCTTTTGTATGTGATTGCAAGTAATCAGTAAGGAGTGAGTTTATGAGCTTGCATGTGCAAAGTTGTTATCGGGTTTGCTACATCGGCACGTTATTAGGGACTGCATGAGAGAATATTACCATAAGCCCACAGTAAAGATTCCCAGTCTAGATCATGAGGATGTATCAAACCCGTTTGGAGTATGTGGCATGTTGATTCCTACATAATTTCTGTAAACTTTGTGGAGAATCCTCGGCATTATTTGAAGCTGAACCGGATCCAATTCCTTTGCTACACGAGGGAGACTTTGTACTATCTGGTGCTAGAGAATTATGACTTTCTGATCTGGGTGATCAGCAACGGGATTTTTTATTACTGGGACCTCCCATCACTAAGCTCTAGACCATAAGTACTGATCTCATATTATTTTCAGAAGGATCTTAGAGTAGCAGAATTGCACAGTGACTGTCTATGTATTGTACGTGGACCTTCAGTAATCTGTTCACTGTAAGAGAAGTTGGTAGAATGAGGTCTTCTCAGCAATTTTATGCACTTTATACTTTCTGATACAGATTTGTATACTCCAGATTTTCATCGTGATTACAGAAATATACAGTAATTTTGGTACGATTCATCAAACTTTTTGTGCTGTTGCTTGCCTCGTCCATAGTTCCTAACTCTTCAGTGCTATGCATCGTCTTGCACCATTTTAGGATATATTTTAGTTCTCAACCCATTGGTTTTGCAGTATGACAGTCTATCTACAGGTAGGTACCTTAGGATTTTTCGTATGAGTGACTAAGGAATTCCTTTTGGAATACGTTTTGATAAGGTTTTGTTATTTCTTGCACTTACAGATTATATTACTCACAAGGAATGAGATCAGTCTTCATAATATATGAAATTGAGTTGCGCAGAAGATCATGGATTCAATCAAAAATATTCATCGGCGACCATCATTTAGAAGGTCTATAGAGGCATTGGTATGATCCAGAAATAATATTCAACTTAGATTTCAGACTGAGTTTAGTGTCAACTGATATTGTGAAAGAAGAAATCATTTATTCTTAGTTAGAATGATTTTTCACAGATCTACACTATCTACTTAAAAACTCATGTGTTCTCGATGAAAGACTGTGTGAGTGGAGTCTTAGATTTCAAAGCGTACAAAATGAGAACTATATCGTGACTTATTCAAGATAATAAGGAACATGTTACGTGTTTACTTATCATGCAATTAAGAAAACTGAGTAGTTGTGAAAGAATTCACGTGTTTGCTGCTAGTCATCAGAGTTTGAACTGTCTTCAGGAATCGCTCGCTTTCGTTTTGGTTTGTTGCGATTCGTTCCTAATATATTGTCCTCTTGGAGTTGAACTTGAATGTTAAGTTCTTGTCGTCGTAATTCAGCTTCACGTCGATATTTCTCCAGTTCTCTCTGCAAGTGCATCTTTTGTATCTCCAGTTCAGTTGACGCTTGTAACTTCGCTGCCTCTATACGAGCAAATACCTCTGCAAATGAACTGATGTCGTCTTTGAATGCTTTGCCTAACTCTTGTTGTTTGGTTCTCTTCTTTCCACTTATCGTTTTTGCTGAAACACCTGGAAGGTTCTCAATATTTGTCAAGTTAGAATTCTCATCCTCCTGCGGTGTCGATGACTGAACTGATCGACTCGGATTGGTTGGTGACTGAACTGATCGACTCGGATTGGTTGGTGACTGAACTGATCGACCGGGAGTGGTTAGGTCTGGATTCACATTGATTTCTGCTCCTCCATGATATGGTACTTCCTTTCCCACTTGAGATGGTTCTCCTTTTTGTGGAGAAGAATGTTCAGACATATCAATGTTGAAATCAAGCTCATTCATGCTATCAAATGCAACTTCAGAACCATATGCATCTGACGTAACTTGAGAACCTTTGTTGGTAGAACATATTTTGATTTTGGATCTGATGCTCCGGGGTTTCCTGTCACCTTCGGATTGTTGGATAAGAATTCGTCCAAACTGTTAAACAACGGCCAAGAGCAAGATCCAGAGCATGTGCTTCGCTTTCCATCTTGTTCTTGTTCGTATCAATTTTTCAACATTTGATTTTCTGTTTGCACTGCGTCTGCTCAAGCTACAAACTACATAAATCTTGAATCTTATCCGTTATCTTCGTTCCAATGCTTTCCTTCCAGATTACCACGATTGAGCGTGAGAAAACAGTCACGATAAGCAGATATAGGGCTCTAGTTGACATATTATTCCATTTTGCAATCTCCTTTGCGTGCAAGCTCGTGAGATTCTGCCATTGGGAATGTATCCATAGCTTTTAGGAAACAGAGAAGAGAACACACTCAATGGATGATGCGCGATGGTGAAAAATGAATGTGCTACAAATGAGAAGAAGGCAAATCTTAACCCACTGTCCAGTCTTTATCCTAGTAGAAATTTAAAATCTGCAGGTCATATTTCCACGTACAACATATCTTAGACAACTGAAAACCCGACTTTACTACACCCGTTTCTGTGATCCTTATCTGCACAAGCAACTGTGATGATGGCTAGGATCGCAGTCAAAGTCGAACACTTGGATATGTGACTGCTAGAAAAGAAACTACAAGTGCGTGTGCCGCAAAATTTATGGTGAAACTCCAGTTTCAGTTCTGATCATTACTGTCCTTTCTGTGCTTCTACCTTAACAGAATCTTTCCTACCGTCCTGGGTTCTTACATCCTGGTATCAGAGATGAAGGTGTTCAAAGAGAGCACTCTTGTTCGTGAGTTATATCTGCGTTTGAATTATGATGGCACACTCGTCTTTCAAGCTTGTAACTTGATCTCTTACTGGCCTCAGATTAGACTTGGTCAGTGAATACTTTGTTCCTCTCGTTGGCAGCTAAGATTTCGAAAGCCTTTACAGTTCACCTGTAAAGCTGTGTGTGTGATGCCGGTCGAGCAGTTTAATAAATCTCTTCGCATTTCAGCTCTGCACGCGCACGCAATGAAGTTTTAAAGGTCTCGCGTTTGCTCTGACTAGCAATTCAGGACTGATCGGAAATGTACTGAAAGTTCTTCTAACATTTTTGTAAGGAGCAGCGTTCACGAGGATGTCGCCCTTGGAAGAACAGATTGTATATATATCTAGGTCTTTTGGGTTGTTCATATTGTGTATATTTGGAGCTCGATCTTCGTTCAGTGATTTCCGTACAAAACATTTCTAAACGGCAGTCAGGAATGAAAACGAGAAGGTAACGATAGGTAGCCACTATGTAATATATAGCCACTTTGTAAGATATTTCCATGTAAATCAACTAACGTTTGAGAACTGTGAATTTGTCAGCATGATTTACATCTCAGTTCAGACGGCCCGTGCAGAAGCGGGAAAGCTTGTGTATAGGACTAGTTGATGAGCTAGACTCTGATCCCCGTCGTGTGAACTCCCACTCCACGAATCAGAAGAATTTAGAAAGAATGCCCGATGTTCACGCCGAATTCTCCACTGAGAGGGTGGTTTGACAAGATTCTGGTGTCGAGGGGAATTCAGCAAACTGGATGCACATGGCAAGTGCGCCGTGGGTCCTTATACTTTAAAGGTTTTCGAACAAGTGGTCAGAGACGTAGGTACCGATATATAGTTTCAGTTGTGCTCGTGACCTGTCTCGCTCCGACCAGCTTCAGGACCCAGCTTAGGAATCCAGAACGATGCAGTTGACTGAACTGATTACTTGAGTCAGCCTTACACTTATTTTATACAATGTAGTCAATCATATCAATAATCCTAAAGCTGCGTTCACATCGTGGCTTTGCGACCAGTTTCCCCAGGTGTGGCTGAAGGGGAATTCACAATGCAAATTTTAAGTAACTTCGCAGTTCCACAGTATGAGAAGGAAAAAGTATTTTACACTAATCTCAAAACTGCACTATCTGTGCAGTGTGGGGTCTTGCGATCCCGCATGTATGCAGATTTTGTGGGGTGTAGTGATCTGCAAGAGGATCGTTGGTCATGACCTGGAGCTTCCAGTGTCTATGTTTGTGCATTACGATGGCTCCTATTTGAGAAGGATCGGACCTTGTTCAGCATGGCCTGCAGCTTATCCACGCTCGCTTGCATCGTCTCTCGTTTTTTCACGGATGTTTGTTTGTCTTGGAATGCTTCCTTCAGAAATGTATTGTAGGGACAATTCCTTAGTTTTGTTCCTAAACACCTTTTCATTGCATTCGATCCAAGCCGCTTGTAGCAGCTCATTCAAAATCAGCATCTGCTCTGTTGACACTGGTTAGATTTGATGCAGTTATCGATCGACTCCAAGAGATCTAGCGTCAGCAGAGGCTTCGCATAGAATTTATTGAGTACCAGTATCATCCTAATCCAGTGAGATATTCGTGGACATTCTAGAAACTGATGTTTAGCATCTTCGGTTGTTTCACCCCAGGAGTGGAAGTGATCGTCATGTACTCCTCATAAGGCCACGCCGTTCGTGTGAGTAGTATCCGTAGTGTAAGACTCTCCAGACTCTCAGCTTAACCGCGTATGGGGAGAGCGCGCGCCATAAAGATTACCAGAATTGCTTCCACTCTGTTTGTCGGAAGCCTAATCTCTATCTGAGTTGAAGTTGTGAAGCGTCCCAAGAAGTCAAAAGGAGCAATTTGGCCCATTGTGTCGTGCTGAGAGACCAAGCTGAAGGTGTTGGGAGGTTTGTTTGTGCTCTCGAGTGCTTATGTCTTCATTGCCAACCTCCGCTCATTGCCAAGGTATCACACATGGAGCGGTGCTGCATTTCGACAGTAATCTCAAGAATTCAGTTACCTGGCTGTTGATTGTTGGGTGATGTGTCCTGAGAGTTCATATGATGACTTCGAGCGAACTCCAAGTTCCGTCTTCCGCTTGTAATTGCTCCATTGTTGAAATTCGTGTTCTTCTCATGAATTCAACTATCGGTCCTTGCTTCAAAACCCTTCCGTGGCTATGTTTCTTCAGTATGAAGACTAGTTGAATGATGGTTAGGTGTCGAGGAAGTCGAGCACCTTCAACTACGAATGTTAGGTGGTTACTAACTTCTTTCCAGCCTTTCAGAAGAACTCGAAGCTACATGGAGGCAATTTTTCTGAGGATGGATGAAGGAAGAAGAACCCAAAAAGCGCTGGTGGCATGGGATATGATCACACGCACGCTACAAGAGGGCGGCCTCGACATCTGACCCTTTAAATCGCATACCCATGCAATGCAACTAAGATGGATATCACAACTCCTCCAAGGTGCCGAAGAGGAGTGGGCTCAAATAACAAGAATCCACATTCAAATCGCACTAAGATCGGACCCCATCGACAAGAAAAGAAGCATTGACTAATGGACGTTGTCGTGTCGTGGACCGGCTCCTATCTGAAATTCAAACTTTGATGCTTGTCGCTCCAAAAACACTCATGAGAAGACAAGCTAGGCCTCTGCTTACGGGCTTTTGACACCATTTCGGATCTTCGCTTTCATCGCATCAGTGGATAGAGCTCCTTGTCAGCATTCCATTGGCACTTTTGTTTGGACAGGATAGGATAGGTCTTTTTCTGTTCCTTCGCTACGGATTTCATTCTTTTGAGTTCGTTAGGGACTTAGTTGGTTGTGTACGCCTTGCGGTAGGTAGCTTCAACCAAGAGCTAGTGCGTGGATGTGGTTTGGACTTGGGTTTTAGTTGTATGATATTGGTGTAGCTCTTTTTGTTAGCAAAGAGAAGTTTCTCTTGCTTTGAGCTACGCTTCTGCGATTTTGGGTTAGGGTTGTGATTCAGGGGTTTGTTTTAGGGCTTTGAAGTAGGTTACATATCGCTCTGGTCTCTTCATCAATTTTGTGCTCTTAGGAGAAAGAACCGGCAGTGTACATACATTTGGAGTTGGTATATATTGCGCGTTTGTTTTCGTGGTTGTTCTTCTCTATCTTGTCTCTGTTCGTCACACAACATCTCCATAGCCAGGAACCTCATGTTTTCTTGGACATCCTTCATGCAAAATATCCGACATGATACGGTGGTGAACTCGACGTGAAGGTGTGGAGTGGAGATTTCTTCTGTGTGTGAACTTTGAAGAAGAGATTGGCAGTCATGATTGGAGATGGAGCTAGTGGTTCAGGTGGGTTGCCGAAGGTGCAGTTGGATCCAGCAACTACATCGATGTTCCAAGCTTTCACTATGTTCTTACGGCAGCAACAATCTGATGAGCGGAAAGAAGCTTTGGCAACGAAGGCGCTACAAGCGGTGATCAACAAGATTGACTAGTTTGATGAGAGAGATGTCTCAAGATATCTGAGGCATTATTTGAAAGAGATGGAGCTGAACCGGGTCTCAGAAGATGAGATGATTGAGACGTTTGAGTTAGCAACAGCTCCAAAAATTAGGATGTTAAAATGCTAACGAAGCATTTTAACAAGGACCGGGAGAGGTTTGCTCGTGCTTTGATGGATGAGTACTTCTTGGAGGACTCTGATCGAGTCACCAAGAAGTCATTCTTGGAGTGGGTTGAGCAACCGAGGAAGGGTTTACAAGCTACAGAGTTGCTCAGGGAGTTTGAGAAACAGTTTTCATGATTGACCAGGATGGAGAAGTTGAGGTTGCAGTCTAACAAGACAGAGCTATTTCTTCGGGCTACAGATGAGAAGTTGCAGAAGAAGCGAGAGGTACTTCTGAAAGACCGGGAGGAGGACGATGGATTGACCAGTAGCTGGAAGAAGGTTGAGGAAGCTGTTGGTTTGCTTACCAAGAGGGAGCGGAGACGAGAGAAGGTTCTTGTTAGGAGACTAACGCCAACACCTACAGTTGTAACACCTGTTCCTATAGTCCGACCAGTGGTTCTTGTTGCTAGACAGGTAGTACCACTTGCTCCTGCTGTTCCAATTGTTCCAGTTGTTCAGACACCTATGGTATCTCCGAAGAAGGATGATTCAAACCTTGAGGAGATTTTGCGTGAGATGCGAGATCTGCAGATCAAGCTCACAAGATTGGAAGAAAAAGGGTCTACAAGCGGGACAAGACCGGTTGAGAAGCAAGGCTGGATCCAGCGGTGTATCTGGTGCGATGGTACTGATCATCCGCGCAGAGATTGCAAAGAGTTCACTGATATTTTGCCGCAAGGAGTGATCTTCTGGAAGGATGGGAAGGTAGCGGTGAGGGATACTGGTGCACTTTGTCGTGCGCATACACATCGCTACACAACATACATCGCTGTCAAAGGAACACCACACATACACATAACACATGGACGATGTCATACACATACACAAGTGTACCACAATCGTCAGTTTGGTAACTCGGCTAGGTTGACCGAGTGCGAAGTGGCGGACCCCGGTAAGGCCGTTAGGGCAAGTTGGTGAGAATGTCCACAAGGGGTATACTTTGCAGGTAGGGGCTTGGAGACCTCAGTTCTTCAAGTTGAGTCTTCACGCTCTTGGCTATGGTCGGTAGTCTTGTGAGTGAGATCCGGATTCTCTGCGAGCACAGAGTGGATTTGGCTTGACTGTAGTTATTGTCTAGTGTCTGTTGACATGGTGGAGTGAGTACATACCTTGTTATCACTTGAAGAACTCAGATTGCAAGGCCTGGGGTAGGGATTTCAGGTCGCAGATTGCTACCGGTGGTATCTCCGGAGTTGGCAGATCGTTGGTATCTTCGATTTGCGCGTGCGCGCGTGCGTGGAGTGGCTTGTTTTGGTGTTGTGATCGATCGCTGTGGAGATGGATGTCGTCTGAACCTGTTCGAGGTCGATTTGGTGGTGAGGTAGTGCGGAAGCGCTGCTGAAATTTCGCGGAATGCGTTGAAGTGACTTGTTTCGGGCTGAAGTGCGCATTTGGGCGTGGCAGACGAAATAGTCAACAATGTCAGGTCGATGTGGGCTCGTTAGAAGCACGCTGGGAAGACGGTCCTAGTGCAGGAAGATTCACGAAGTTTGGTCGAGCCGTTTTTGAGTTATGAGAAGTCGAAATTTCTGGTGACGGGTTTTGGGACGGGTTTTAGGTCAGCAGAAGTGCGTCGGGGAGTGTCAGGTTGGATTGGGTCGATAATTTTTGGATCTGAGGAGTGCAGTAGATGCGTGCCGGGAAGACGATTCCAACGCAATCAAAATCGTTTGATTTGGTGAAGGATCGACGAAGTTACAAGCCGAAGAAGGTCACGGATTGGTCAAAATCTAACGTAAATCCCGTCTGCGAGTTCCAAATTGACTGATTTCGACAATTTGGTGCAATTTCGACACTGAGTTGCTGTTTCTGGTGTTTTCTCGTCGTACTCGTCCTTCTTTATGACGTTTGGCCCGGGTACTCTTCTCCAAGCGGAGCGGAGCGGGAGTATCGAGGCGTTTAGAGGCTTCGAGGAGCAGAGGTGCGTGAGTGCGGAGGCGGAGTCCGAGCCCGCGCCCGCCGCAAGCCAGCTTGCTGGCGTGCGTGAGAGAGGTATCCAAGTTTCAGTTGTGTGGGAAGTGTAAAACCAGTAGGTCACCCATCCCAACACTATTTCTGGACTTGGACGCTTAACTCTGTAGTCTCAACTTTGGCTGTACCACTAGAACAATAGCTCTTGGTGTCTTACAGGGATGCGTGCAAGTACTTAGGGGTTGGTTTAAGGTAGTAGGAGATTGGCTCGCACGTTCCTAGAGGAGTGGTAGGGCGATCCCAGAGTACTAGGGGGAAGCTGCTGTTGTGGTAGTGTTTGCCTATACCGAAAAGGCGCGTATGAAGGCAATTGGTAGCAGTTGTCTTGGATGAGCTAGTATAGCTATCACGTTGATATTTTTGGAGCTACTAGAGGTATAGACATCTAGTTAGTGACCTTAGGTACAAGTTATAACAGTCGGTGATCATATATTGTGCATGTGATCACTGAAGAAGACGCGTCAGTCCGGGTGGGGCTGGGTTTCTCTTTATGTGAATGTTTGAGTGTGGAGGGTTATCGTTTGGACTTCTTGTGGTTGGAACCCCTCCATATTCTGCTTCCTGTTTGTGCACCGCGTTTGCTTGTGTTGGCGTTTGATTTCCAGAGTGAGTTCACTCTAGTGTGCTGTCGGTAGTGAGACTAGAGTGATGACCAGTCAGACTACCTTTGTTTCTCTCACGGTGCAGTTGGAGTGACGACCAACAAACCATGAGAGGCTGCTTGTGGTGATGGCAGGTACAGATTGCCCTTACCTTGACCGTCCTAGTAAGGGATAGGTGAGCTCAGTAGGAGCGAGGATAGACAAGTTGTAGTTACGATGGTGACGGGGATTTCGACATTCTGGTTAGAGAGTGTGTCCGCGAGATTCTATCATCACGGAGTTCTCGGGAGGTTCCGGTGGGGACTTCTCGGACAGTGGGTATACACGGAATGGGGTGAGGTACCGACTACCTACACCATCGTCGTTGGTTGTACTAGAGGACGAGTCAGACGCGGACAGTGCGTTTTCTGCCGGTGAGACTAGTGTCACCACATTGTTGTTGTGGGACATGGACGAGATCTATGGGACCACGAAGGGACCTCGACGTTACTCAGATACGGTGGGTACCATTGAGCTGGATGACTTCATCCAAGAGTTCGACAGTTGGTGCGATCTGCAACAGATGCGGAACCCACAGTTGTTCACACCTTTCATGACGTGGAAGGGTTTGTTTCAGCACTTGGAGGGATCGTCGATGGACGATTACCACGAGTTCAGACGAGACTACGGTGTTGAGATTGAGTTGTGGAGACAACATTGGTCTCCCAACTACGTTTCTATCACTACTGGAGCAGTTTCGGGAGGCGTAGCACCTTCGAGGTCAGGTGCCAGTAGTAGTGGTACATCCACGGGTGGCGGAGTCCCTACTACCAGCGGTGCGTCCACTAGTAGTGGAGCAGGTGGTAGTGCGAGCGGGATACCACCAGAGTTTAACCATGTAGTTCAGTTCTTCCACTGTTTGAGGAAGAATTATCAAGGTGTGCGGACCGACAAGGTGAAGAGTCTGCAGGAGTTCCAGCGAAAGACTGGAGAGAGCCTACGCGAGGCGTTTACTCGCATGAGGCGGTTGATCAGCGTTACTCAAGGAGTGACGGAAGCACAGGCAGTCTAGTTCTGGTATGGGATACTAGACCGGGAGCTGCGTATGAGAGTCAGAGATGCCACTCTCCTTAGAGACACCGCTCCGACATTAGCGGTTGTCTTTAGTTTGGCTGAGCGGATAGAGCTCAACATGATAGAGGAGAGGGTGGTGACTGCTGGGTTCAGCAGGGACGCATCACATGGGGCGACCATGTGATGCGTAGCCTGTGATCCTCTTTTCGAGGATCACAGGCTACGCAACAGCGTGGTGGTGGTGGTGGTAAGGATCGTGCTGAACACTCGCGATCCCATGGAGGTGCTGGAGGATCTGGTGGGCAGAAGCCCATGCCGTCCTTCTCTAGTCAGCAGCAAGCAGGTCCTTGCTGGACTTGTGATGGTCCTCATCAGCAAAAGGATTGTCCACAACGAGAGGTAGTTATGAAACATCTGGGATGTCTCAAGCGGTGCCTAAGCAGTGTGAGCACTGCGGGTGACTAGGTCACAGTAGTGACCGTTGTTTTGATCTCCATCCGGAGCTATGGCACGGGAAGATTGATCGTGGACGAGATGGAGAAGCTCAGGGAAGCCGTGGTGGTCGAGCTGGAGGTAGAGGTCCAGCACCTGGGAGAGGACCAGTTGGTCCACCGCCTGCTACGACGTCAAAAGCAGGTATGGCTGCTCGGATTGAGCAGTTGGAGCAGAGGATAGCTAGTATGGCTATGGCTCAGCGGAGATCTGGTGGAACAGAAGCTTCCACGTCTTATGGAGGAGAAGGAGGTGACTTCGACTTCATGGCTGGTGTGGCGCAGATTGAGGCATCTGCGGCAGTGACTCGAAGTGCAGTACGTATCTCTGAGCCACGAGGTGCGTCAGCGGAGTTGGATCCACAACGCGGGGAGGCTGGTAGACAGGTCAGACTTCCTCAATCGTTCACGCTATCAGAGGCATTGAGGACCACTTCTATGATTCCTAAACGATCTACCGATGGTGCAGTGGAGTTGGAGACATCGACATCCAAGAGTGAGGATAATGCGAGTCAACCCTCGACGTCTGTGGATGCGACGTTGAACCTGATGTTGAGGGCGGCTACAGTAGTTTTGCGAGCCCCACTATTTTCAGCCACGGATATGAAGGTATTGGGAGTCAGCTTGGCTCTAGTGTTCCAATTGGCACCCACGCTCAGTGAGAGCGAGGATGTGGTTACCTCTAGTGCTGAGGTGGTTCAGCAAGAGGCGGTATATGTGTCCATGGAATCGAAGATCAGGACAACTACTAGTGGTACTTGGCAAGCGGCGACTGCTAAGCTAGATGAGTTACCAACTAGACCGGCAATTGACCGTGCTGGATTGGCACCAGGTGTGGTGTTGTTGGACAACAGAAGTGGTATCTTCTATTTGGTGGCACCTTCAGGGAAGGTGTATCGACCACAGAAAGTGTTGTTAGACTCTGGAGCTCAACCGTTGATGTTGGGGAAGGCGGCGTGTATCGGTTTGGGTCTAAGGAAATCCGAAGTAGAGAAATGTTCATTCCAGCTACAGACATCTCTAGGGGGATCAGGAGGTACAACTCTACACATGACACGCGAGTTGCTGACGGTGAGAGTTAGACCAGATCATCCCAAGGATGGTTCCATGGTGAGGGCCAAGGCTATCGTTACGGCCGCGGAGTCTTATGATGTATTGGTTGGAGGTGCTGTATTATACCCTATGGGATTCGTGATCGACTATTGGGCGAGACAGCATCTTACAGACCGGGTTGGCAGTCTGGTGAGGGACGAGTGAGCCGCTTACCAGTGCGGTTCAGTGCTAGAGTTGGGACAACGGAGCGTACATCAGAGACGATGGCATCCGTTGTAGGGTTCAGTTCGGTCATAACTTGGCCGGGTGAGTTGTTAGAGGACAATGTCCATGCGGAGGATACTCCGGTCTTTGAGGAGGTGGAGGACATGCCTATCATGTCTACATTAGTACCATCTGCTTTAGATGTTCCCACTCTGGAGTTCGAGTGGAGAGTTGCAGCAATATGCTGATCGGTTGGTGCAGCAGGCTTGGAGTGAAGCCTTTGTACCGCCAGTAGAGGAACATCGGGGTGTTCCTGTTACTGGTCCTGTGATCTTAACACCGTTGGATACGACTCCCGTTGCATGGCAGTATCCAAAGGATGGTGTGTGTGTGCTAGAGCTGTTTGGAGGGATCAGCACAGGTTTGGCTGCGGTATTGCAGGCAGGCATACAAGTACAGCGATACTTGTATGTGGAGAGAGATGAGGTCGCAAGACGAGTCTCATTGCGTCACGTGGCACGTTTGGTGCAGAGATATCCAGAGTTGTTGCCTATATCAGCTGTTAGAAGATACCAGCAAGCATTACCGTCATTTCGCTGCTGGAGGCGCAGGATCTCACATTTGTTGACACCATTCACTTGGTGATAGCCGGGTGGCCATGTCAAGGTCACACGCGTGCTGGGAGAGATCAGGGTTTACATGACCCGCGATCTAGGATGTTCTGGGAGATGTTACGGATCTTACGACATCTTCAGATGCATTAGATGGATTCTCCAGCGTACATCTTGGAGAATGTTCTTTTGTTGGGTGATGCTCGTGCACATATGATGACGAGTGTGCACCAGGTTTGGTCCTGGATCGAACCGGCAGTGTTGTTAGATGCAGCGAGAGTGGGATCTCGTGCACATTGTCCACGATTGTGGTGGACGAACTTGTTACCGAGGGAGGTGCTCAAGCGCGCACACGATGCAGTGAGACGATCAGCGCACCTCACAGTTGATGGCATCTTGGATGCAGGACGACGATCTCAAGTAGTGAGAGTCATCGATATGTCACCCATGGCAGTTGTGAACCTAGTGGGACGATCTATGGCAGCGTAATCCACTTTGGTGAGCTTTCCAGCGTCACATGCTTACAGAGATGGAGGACCTAGGCTTGTGTGGGATGCTCAATTACGGCAATTGGTGGAGCCCAATGTCGATGAGAGAGAGCGAGCGATGGGTTTCACTACGGGTACGACGGCAGTAGCTTCGGTGTCGGAGGCTTCACGTCGTCAAGTGTTGGGTCAAGCACTGGACTTGAACTGCTTGACATGGATTGTTAGCCTTGGATTGGCTGAGCAGCGTCGGATGCGATCGACGGGTGTTACTGCTCGAGCACTCTTGAGCTCTTTGCCTACCGAGTTGGTGGAGACAAAGGCTGGGGGCGAGGCACGTGGAGTTTGTCATCCTTGGACATCAGGGGATGTCATAGGAGAGAGTGTGGAGCTTGCAGCTAGAACTGCAAAAGTTTTTCGCACAGTAGCGGTGGAGGTTGTTGGTGGTGAGCAGAAGGAAACTGCTCCAGAGGCTGCAAGATAGCAGTCAACGACTTCGTCTTCTACCTCTAGCATGGTGACAGAGGATACTTGGGAGCCGGAGATCGGACCCAAGCTTATAGGAGAGGAGAGACGAAGAGTTCAGAGATTCCTGAAGAGCTACAGGAATTGTTTTGCCTTTAGTATGAAGGATTTGGGTACCTTGAAGAGACCGGGTATACGGATCGACTTGGCTAATGACACGCCAATCTTTCGACGTCCTTACAGGTACAGTGACATGGAGAGAACCTTGATCCATAGTAGGACTCAAGACTTGGTGGAAGATGGGTTGGTGGAGATGTCGCATAGAGAGTATGCATCTGCCACAGTTATGCCAGCAAAGAAGGATATGTATGGCAACTACACGGATAGGCGTATGTGTGGAGACTACCGTCCTATCAATTGACAGACGAAGTCCGATAAGTATGCCATGCCGACACCTGAGGAGATCTTTGATGCAGTGGGGCATGTGAAGGTCTTCAGTACTTTGGATCTTCGAGCAGGGTATCATCAGTTGCCGGTGAGAGAGGAAAATAAACCCAAGACTGCATTCTGAGGGATTGACTCTCACGGCAAGGATTGTTTGTATGAGTGGCGGTTCTTACCATTTGGGTTGAAGAACGCCCCTGCTGAATTCCAAAGAGTGATGGATAGGATCCTAGCAGGATTGGATTTAGTCAGATGCTATATTGACGACATCTTAGTCTATAGTGCTACAGTGAAGGAGCACGAGAGACACTTACGGGATGTGTTCGAGCGGTTGAGAGCTCATGGGTTGAAGTTACACCCTGGGAAGTGCAAGTTCTTCCAGGAGTTGGTAGAGTATCTGGGTCACACCATCTACCCAGGTGGGTTGGGTGTTCAACAGACGAAGGTCGAGACCATTGCACGTATTCCACGCCCCACAGATGTGAGTCGAGTTCGAGCATTTGTTGGTTTGACGAACTTTTATCGTCGATACGTGAAAGGATTTAGTGCAATTGCGAAGCCATTGACCAAGCTGATGAAGGTAGACCAAGAGTGGCAGTGGGGAGATGAGCAAGAGCGAGCTTTTGTGGAGCTCAAGGATAGGTTGACATCTGCTCCCATCTTGAGGAGACCCGTTAGGGGACGTCCTTTCCAACTGCACACTGATTGGAGTATGTTGGGACTTGGAGCAGTGCTGACTCAGCATGATGATGAGAAAAAGGAGTTTGTGGTGGCGTATGCCAGTCGCTCCAACAATTCGGCGGAGGCGAGGTACAGTTCATACGAGGGGGAGTGTTTATTTGCAATGTGGGCTGTTGCACACTTCCGATGTTATCTGTTTGGGAACCTCTTTACTCTCATCATTGATCACTAGCCGCTCAAGTGGTTGATGGAGTCCGACAAGCTTACAGAGAAGCTTGCACGATGGGCTCTGATCTTACAGGAGTATGACTTCCAGGTAGTGCATAGACCGAGAGTTGCAAACCTAGATGCTGATGGGTTGAGTCGTAACCCATGCACTAGTCAGCAGGATCAGACTGGGCTCGATGACATGACGAGGTTGATGAGGAGATAGTGCCGGGATGGCATGCATCTGCTTTTCTTTGTGTGTTGACTATGAACTCTAGTATGAAGGGCCAAGTCGTATCTTTCTCAAGTGAGAGAGTAGATGACGAGTCTCCAGATCTTGAGGGTGGAGATGGTGTTCCAAACCAGCGAGATATCCATGACGATGTGACCATGATGGAGTATCTATGTACTGGCGTGGTGGTAGACACAGTAAGTGCCAAGGAGCGAGATCGTGTCTTTCAACGAACGAAGAGATTTCGACGAGAAGGACGACATGTACTTCGAGTGTGGGATGATGAGAGAGTACGGATAGTGTCACATCCATCCAAGAGGGCACAGTTAGTACGACATGCTCATGAGGAGTTGGGACATTTTGGAGTGAAGCGCACGCATAGCTTACTCCAAGGACAGTATTGGTGGCGTGGTATGCACGTCGATGTGCAAAAGTTTGTTGCACGATGTGTGATTTGTGATCGAGTACGAGCATCGTTTAATGCTCCTACTCCACAGTTACACCCTTACCGATTATGGGGTTGGGTTACCGTTGGAGTTTGGATTTTGCGAGACCCTTATCGTTGACTGTACGTCATCATCGATATGAGTTGGTGATGGTGGAGCACTTTTCCAAGTGGATTGAGTTGGTGGCATTACCAGACAAGGCGAGTGAAGGGACAGCGTATGCATTCTTAGATCGAGTGTTGAGTCGTTTTGGAGCACCAACTGAAGTGCTGACAGACCAAGGTACAGAGTTCCTTGGTGAGTTTCAGATCTTGTGTGATCAGGCGTTGATTGATCATCGAACTACATCTCGAGATCATCCTGAGGCGGATGGTTTGGCGGAGAGGGTAGTTCAGACGGTGAAGAGAGGATTGCGTAAGTATGGGTTGCAGAAGGGCCACTTGGGAGATTGGGATGTGCAGTTACCATGGTTGGCTATGGGCTATCGTTTTAGCCGACAAGCGTCTTTGGCTTCTTTCTCACCGTATTTTCTATTATACGGTCGAGATCCAGATCTACCTTCGATCATTCGTCGTGATTCTGCTGAGGTGGTGAACCTTGATGACCCGGATATGTGGGTGAGAGCATGTTCTCAACGAGCAAAGACATTTCGAAGAGTTATGCCCATGGCTTTTGAGAATCTAGCGATTGCTCAGCATAGAGACACGTTGCGATATGCAACTATCCGAGGAGGAGGTTATCGACCATCGATTTGCAGGTTTCATCCTGGCGATTATATCTATCTGCAGCAGACTGCACCAACGACGTTGGATGTGACCACAGGACGCACTATTTTACGAGTGCGTGAGGTGTTACCTTCTGGAGTACTCATGTTAGAGGGCCGTGATGGTGTTGTTTGGAAGGACCATGTGCGTAATTGCGCGCCATGTCATCTTCCCAACATCGATGGTATCGTTGACCCAAGCTTGGCAATTGTACGAGCAGACTTGAGGTGTATGTTGTGTGGGTCTGCTGGTGGAGTAGCCCGTATGTTGGTGTGTGATGGTTGTTCGAGAGGTTGGCACATGTCATGTTTGACTCCACCTCTCACTGTCATTCCTATTGGACGGTGGGTTTGTCCTCGATGTATATAGCAGGGATAGCTGATTAGATCTTTGCGTGGTATGGATTGCAGACAGGCGACTAACGATGGGGCAATGTAGCACCCGGTCTCCTGATCCTTGCACCCATGAAGGTGTATATCACGTAGTTGAGATATGAAACTATCTGGAGTTAGAGGGACCTAACCGCCAGTTAGGGGGGCGATTGTGGTACACTTGTGTATGTGTATGACATCGTCCATATGTTATGTGTATGTGTGGTGTTCCTTTGACAGCGATGTATGTTGTGTAGCGATGTGTATGCGCACGACAGTTGTCACGTCAATTTGGTAACTCGGCTAGGTTGACAGAGTGCGAAGTGACAGACCCCGGTAAGGCCGTTAGGGCAAGTTGGTGAGAATGCTCACAAAGGCTATACTTCGCAGGTAAGGGCTTGGAGACCTCAGTTCTTCAAGTTGAGCCTTCAAGCTCCTACCTGCGAAGTATACCCCTTGTGGGCATTCTCACCAACTTGCCCTAACGACCTTATCGGGGTCCGTCACTTCGCACTCGGTCAACCTAGCCGAGTTACCAAACTGACGTGACAACTTCTTCAGACCAACTTTGGTAGAGGAGGGATGAAGAAGTTGGTTGAGGACCACCTATCAGCGCAAGCAGTTGCAATCGTGGAAGCTGGAACCTATGGCACAAGGGTTGAGGATCAAGTTGAGAGAAGTTTCAACAAGCAGGTTGAGCCAAGTGGATTATGGTCATCTGCCATCTCCATGAAACAGAAAGAGAAGATGGCACATGAGACATTGCTGAGGACAGCTGCTACAATTAGAAGAGATACTGGATGGGAGGATCCGATAGAAGCTCTATCGATGCATACTTACATTGCCAAGAACCAACACGAAGCGTTGTTGGAAGAGAAGAGAAGGCGAGATTCAGAGGATGCAGGGAAGGAACTTCTTCCAAGAGATGGACTCGAGGAGAGAAGATTCGTCAAGAACTTCAAAATGCAGGAGCTCAAGATCTACCGATGGACGATGCTCTTTCTCCATCGAAGAAAAGAGTGAAGGATTCTCAGAAGGAGAAGGGTACCCCGGCTGCATACTAACTACATTTGGACATCAAAGCTTCAACGGACTTGAAGGGAGTCTTGGAAGATCGCATTCTGAATGCGAAGGTGGAGTTTATCTTGAGAGAAGTGTTGGGCATCGCTAAGCGTGAGTTTCATGATGTCATCAACGATGTCATCAAACGGAAGCGACAGATTGCCGAAAGATACTAACCAACAGATGGATCGAGCTTCAAGGGAGAAGAGTTTGAAAGATCCTGCAATGACACAAGTTCACAGAGAAGCCCCTTGAAGAGTTGAAGATTGGATCTGATGGGTCTCTTCTATCAGAAGAGAGGATGTGCTTCAAGGAGATGCTTTCAAGACATGAGAAAGCATTTGCTTTTGAGCCACATGAGATTGGGTGTGTAGACCCGTACGTTGTTATCCCGATGGTTATCTTCACGATACCGCATGTGCCATGGAACTTGAGACCAATTCCAGTATTGCGGGCTCACTTGCCCAAACTAGTGGAGTTGCTGAAGGAGAAAATGCGGATGAAGATCTTGGAGCCGTCGTTTGCACCGTATTCGAGCAGATGGTTTACAATGATTAAGAAGAATGGGTCGCTGCGGTTCATCTAAGACATACAACCGGTGAACGCAGTAACAATCAGAAATGTTGGGTGAGACCGATTGTGGATGAGTTTGCTGAAGCGTTTGCAGGAAGAGCAATTTACTCAATGGGAGATCTTTACTCAGGGTATGATCAGTTTCAACTAGCAGAGGAGAGCAGAAGCTTCACGACAATGAGGACACCTTTGGGGTTGGTTAGGATGTGTATCTTATCACAAGGAGCTACCAACTCGGTAGCACACATGATGAACGGGATGAATCGAGTTCTAAGAGACTTCATCCGTGAAAAGACGATGCCGTTTTTAGATGACATCCCCATCAAAGGATGTGTGGAAGATGAGAAGGATGAAGCATTAGATCAGAGGGGGTGTCAACGATACGTCACCGATGACATCGCATACTGTGAGAAGATCTTATCTCGACTTGAGGAAGTTCATCTTACGCTGTCAGGTGCGAAGTCTACGTTTGGGGTTAGAGAGGTTTTGATCGTTGATCATTTGTGTGGATCGTTTGGTCGGAAGCCAGATCCGAACAAGGTGGATGCGATTGGAAGGATGAAGGAGGTTTGCGACTCGCTGACAGAAGTAAGAAAATTTTTGAGTGCTTGTGTATTCTATCACATTTGGATTCCTCATTATGCCCATGTGGCGGATCCGTTGTATGGATTGTTGCGTAAGGACCGTAAGTTCAGATGGGAGGAAGAGCATACTGATGCGGTACAGAAGCTAAAGTCTTTACTATCATCTTCTCCAGTTCTGGGAAGGATTGATTACAAGGGTGCTAGACCTATGGTTCTTA
The DNA here is from genome assembly GCA_036924285.1 of Asterella californica. Taxonomy (NCBI): domain Eukaryota; kingdom Viridiplantae; phylum Streptophyta; class Marchantiopsida; order Marchantiales; family Aytoniaceae; genus Asterella; species Asterella californica. The sequence continues at coordinate 7,072,036 of JAYKYS010000013.1, forward strand.
CTGTGGATACAAGTCCAGTTGCAATTGGATGGGCAATCGGACAGGATGATGAGGATGAGGACATGTTTGTGGTTAGGTTTGGAGCAAAAGTGTTAAGCGCCCGTCAACGTGCATACCCGCAAGTGAAGAGAGAACTATGGGGTATTGTTTCAGCCATGAAAACTGAGAAAGAGTATTTGATTGGAGCAGTAGTGGTGGTTGAAACCTATTGCTTGTCATTGTTAGGGATGATCTGTAACGACCTATGTTACACATAAGAAGTTTGTCTATTAGTAAGGTGTTTAGTTATAACTAAGTGTTGAGAATGTTTATTGGCTGCCAAAGTACTTTAAGGATGTATCAAGTTAGTCATGACTAGCTAAAAGTTAGTTATGGTTAAACTTAGCTGTACTTTTGGCAGAATTCAGATATTTGCTAAAGAGTGAGCACTACTATCTTGTCATCTTGTCTAAAAGGTAGAAAGGAGGTGGAAAGTATCCCTTATCTCCTTTTTGACTTGATATTAGTGGTTGGATTAAAGTTGTGGACTTTGTGGGCATTAAAAACAAGAAGAGATTCCACATGTTTCCTTTTTAGTGGGTCCTAGTGTAGAGGGGGTGGAAATTCGAGATTCCTTGAGAATATTCCAGAATCCTTCTAGAAGTTGTTGACTTTGAAGGAATAAGCCCATGTGAAAAGGTAAAAAGCCCATGTGATCAATGCTTTTACCTTAAGTAATATCTTAGTAAAACCCGGTAAAAGTAGTTACGGCTGAGTTACCGGGGGTACCAAAGTAAAAACCTAGAATGTATAAATAGAGGAGTAGAGAAGAGCTCCTCATCCTTGTTTTCACATTGTCGTAATGACAACTTGAGTAATATAGAGAGTGTGGGATATTTTTATCATGTGAGAACTTGAGAGACGTCGTTAGAATGGAGGATTTTAGTTGATGTGTTTAAGGAGATTTTAGTTGATAAGTTTGTGGGTGTATGAATGAGTGAACTCAGCATTTTCCCTTCAAGGTCATGGTGTGCTTCCATCAAAGCCATCAGAGGTGACCCCTGAGTGAGAGACAGGTCCGACATGTTGCAGATTCGTGGATGACGATCGTGGAGGTTGAGAGATCGGGGGGTAGTTGATCGATAGGACCGCGGAGGGTTTACAGATCATGAATTGTTCGACTCCTGATATTGCGATGTTACGATGGATCACATATATCAAGTCGTTGAACCCGGAGTTTAGACATATCGCAGGGAAGGATAATCCGATGGCGGATATGTTATCTCGGGCTCGATATGACGAGGAAGATGAGATGGTAGAAGACATTGACGACGTGAGTATAGAGTTTTATTCGATTGCATAGACAAGAAGAGAAGATGAGTTATTTGTTGAAGGGTTGTATGATGGTGATTTGCTTGATATCGGGAGGTACCTTAGTACGATGGTTAAGCAGATATGTTGGACGGATGAGAGGTTTCGGAGAGTTCGAAGGAAGGCCTACAACTTCATGTTGTAGGATGGGTTTCTTTGGAAGCGACCGAAGCAAAAAGGTGGGGTACCACTACGAGTGATTTGCAACAAGGAAGATCAGCAGAAGTTGCTCAAGACGTTCCATGAGGGTCTTTGGGTTGGACATCGAGAGATATGGACCACTTTTACAAAAATGAAAGAGCGGTATTGGTGGAAAAACATATACAAGGATGTTGTATCTTTTGTAGAGTCTTGATTGACATGTCAGATGCATTCGAACATCCAACATCGTGACGGATTACACCCGACTTATCCGTTGGCAATCCACTTCAAGTGGGTGGTAGACTTGGTGATTATGCCGGTTGGATTGTGGCAGATGAGATACTTGGTACTTGCTAGAGAAGATCTTTCAAATCAAGTCAAGGGTAAGGCGCTTCGGACAAAGACAACTGAAGGGGTATGTAGATTTCTCTTGGAAGAGGTTGTTTGTCGATATGGATGTGTGAGAAAGATCACTGCAGATCGAGGAGAGTTAGATGCACATGAGGCTCGTGAATTCTTTGCAAGGTGTGGGGTGAGGTTGTCACTGACAACTGCTTACAACCCCGAAGGGAATGCCAAGAGTGAACGTGGTCATCCACCCATTGTGAAGGCTTTGGTGAAGACCTGCAACGGAAGGATGCGCGAGTGGTCTCGACTCTTACCATTTGTGTTATGGACAGATAGAACGACGCACAGCTTGGTGATAGGTTACATGCCAGTGGAACTCATCACAGGTCAGAAACTTATCATGCCGATTGAAGAACACGTTTTGACATGGAGTGTTACCTTGGGAAGACAATCTGACTAGGGAAGAGCTTCTTGCTATTCGAATTAGGCAGTTAGAGAGAAGACCTGAGGATATCCAAGCTGCTTTGGATAGGCTGCGAGAAGCACGGTTGAAGAACAAGGTCAGATTTGATCAACGACATCGTTTGAGACCTAGGGAAATCAAGGAAGGTGATTGGATGTTAGTCTACGACAACAGTCTAGATAACTAGTGTAGTGACGAAGGATTTCTCCTTTTGCCCATTTAGTATACAAGATATCGTTCCCACAGAGGATTTGCACAAGTAACGCTGCTCTAAGTTCTAAGATCTGTTCAAACACACAAACACACGGGTTTTGCCTAGAAAATCCCGTCTTCTCACAAAACCACACAAAACCACACGTCTTCCAGACACGCCAAATGGTGCTCTGGACCCAAACAAACAACTACCAATTACAATATCACACAACTATTCACAGAGAAGCTCGGGAAGACGAACTTCCTGCTTCCAGGTTGCTTCTTCCGGTCTTCTCGATACCGTCTTCCCGAAGCGATTCTCGTCTTCAGGGGGTTTAGCTCGTCTTCTCACACCTCCAGAAGGCTGTCCGGCTTCGCAGAAGTCGACTAGTAACAGTCGTTACACCTTATTCTCACACTCACATTCCAACGGGGTGGATCAATCACAGGGTGTATGCCCCCTGTAGCCTTCCCAGGCTTCTGCCTACGGAAGTTATCTTCCTGCAGCACTACAACGACATTCACCTTCACGGAAGCTCAATAGAAGTATCGGAAGCTCACTAGAAGAAGATAAGAAGATGGACAAGATGAGAGAAGATGGGAAGAAGAAGAAATCCAAACAAGAGAAAACAGGATGAAAAAGGGCAATTAAGATTCCGACAGGCTTCTAGTCCGGATCCTGACTAACAAGCCATCCCTGCTTGTAATAGTTTGGGGAGGAAGACAACAAACGTGAGTACTGTAGCACCGTCTTCTACTCGAGGATGTCGTCTTCTGTTGCGGGAAGAAGTCTTCTTTCTTCTTCACTTCGCTGCTCTGACTGCTCTGTCTTCTGGGATCACTTACCCAGAAGACCGTTCGTACGTAAATCCCAAGTGCTCTACTGAACGAGTCAAGCTACACTTCCACAACGGCTGACAGTCATCGCCACTCAAGAAGAACACTTCCCATGCACAATTGGGAGCGAATTCAATACATTCCACCACCCAGAAGACATGGACAAAGCGTCTGCACTCAAATCCACAATCTTTTCTCCGAGAAGAAATCACAATGGCATTGGGAAGCTCACTCCCTCTACTTCCTGCGTCTACTCCTCGACATACCAGTCTAGCTAACAGGACTGCACGAGGATGCCGTTCCCTGTTCCTAGACTGTCCCTGCTCTAATGTGTCTCTCCTGTCTGCCTGTAGAATCGGTGTGTATGTTCAGTTACTGCCGAATTCTACAGAACTGGCAGAGCTCTCAGAGAGCTTTTCTCCTACCATGCTATCCTACTTAACCATCTACCTTGGGAGGCGACCACCAGGGAGAGAGAGAGAGGCGCTGACAAGAGGTTGTCACCTCACATGCATGCGGTCCCTCTTCCCAATTAGCCCTCCACTGTATTACTCCTACGCTATCTATGCTGCCACATGGGGTCCTAACTATTTTTACATGGAAAATTGCCACCCTTAAGATAGCATGTCCAATCCTACTAAATCTGGAAGTGTCGATTGAGTTTGCTAACTACTCTGATTGCTCGGTGGCAATCTCTACATGATCTGCTCCTATCGGAGCTACTACCTCGACTTCTGATGGGCTGGGAAGCCCTGCACTTACCTCGGGTACCACTGAGGTAGCTTCCCTCTCCTCGCTCTTCGCTGGCCCTGCTATTTCTGCGGCTGCGTCTTCCTCGGCTTCGACTTCGGAAGACGGAATGGTCTTCTGGGAAGACGAGTCGAATGGTGCGTCTTCGGTCTTCTGAGGCACAGATGCAGTACTAGGGACCATGGCGATCTCATAAGGGTCCGGGGAAGTCGCTTCCTCCACGCGGAATACCTGGGAAGACGGCTCGTCTTCCTGTCTTCCAGAAGACATCATGTCTTCCGGGGCGTCTTCTGGAGTCTTCTCGTCTTCCAACGCTGTCACCACCAAGTGTACAGCGAGATCGAACTCCTCCTTCTCCATTCCGGATCCAGTCGAGGGTGCTGGGGCTTGGGAAGATGCGGTTGCAGGTGTCAAAAGTGAGGGAAGACCATAAAGTGTCTTCACTCCTTCTATCTGTCTATCCAAGTACCTGAACATGCTATCTCTGCTTTCCACCAACCTCGTCTTGGACTCGCTATCCCATTCCCTAGCTAAGATAAGTAACTTCTTACCCGCGGTGAAGTTGAACTTCTTCCGAAGCGCTTCTACCGACTGAGCTAGCATCTTCTGCGCACGGGCCTCTACTGCTTCCCTCTGCGTCTTCTATGTTGCAGCTCGCGCTTCTGCGGCTTCTCGCTGCATCTTCCAAGTGGTCTGCTCTTCTGCGAGGGTAGTGATCTTCTCCCGTACTCGGAGAACTTCCTGATCACGCTGCTGTACTCGCGTCTGCAACTCCTGGTTGCTCTTCCGAAGTTGTATCGACTCCTTGGCAGAAGCGGCTGCTTCCGCCTTGTACCTGGCTGCAAGCTTCTCCGTAGTGCGGAGACTAGCTTCCAGAGACTCCGTCTTCTGCTGGCTGTCTTCCTGTCGCAGCAAGGTGCGCAGGTCGAATCCAGGCTGTAAGAGCTTCTCCTGTGCCCTCGCTCTCCTTTCCAACAACTCCATAGCGGGCTGGATCTCCTTCTGGAAGTAGGCACTGAACTCCTCTAGTCGTCTTCCTGCAGAAGACAAGTTCATCCCCACCACTCGCTCGATGGTGTCGACTTCGTCTTCCAGAGGCAAGGGAGCCTCTTCCACCACTACGGCCTTCATCTTCTGCGCACGAGAAGAAGCTACTCTTCTCATCTTCCGGGGTGGAAGACTCCTCGTGGCAGGAGCGGCTCTCCTCTTTGCGCTTCCTCGCATCGCAGTAGGAGTGCCCATCCATCCTTCGTCTTCTGGAGTCTTCGGAAGACTCCCAGGTGTTACAGAAGCTGTCTTCTGCTCCGATCGGGTACTCAGCAAGTCTTCCTCCGAGTCCGACTCCGATCCTGAATGGATGAGGGAGATGGGTGTCCTTTGTACACTTCTGTGGCCCATCTTCCTCATTGGCGTGGCGTCTTCCGACCCACTTGACTCGTCTTCCCTCACCAGAAGTGTCTTCTGGTGAGAGCCGGGCCTTAGCTGTGGTATCAGAGTGGGAGGGGGCGTTGCTGCTGCCTCTCGATCATCGTCTTCCGAGGTCTCCTCCTTCACCTCCTGTCGCTCCGTTGGCCCATACACTGCCAGCTGATCTTCCCTAAGATCCCCCATGGCTACATACAAGTAGCAGAAGAAGGGCGTCAGATGTCCTCCCGCCGGGGTATCCAAGTATGCTAGCTCCGTCTGTACATAGTTGTGGATGTATGCGCCCCAGTAGATTGGCACTCTGTCATCCCACACTGATTCCAGGAACTCCACGTCCTGATCTCCTAAGTACCTCGTCTTCTGCGCTTTTCTCTTGGGGAAAAGATGCAGAAACAACTTCGCCAGAAGTCGCTTTTTCGGCTCCCGGTAAGACTCTATCTTCCAACCGTTCCTCCCCTGCCTGTCTTCCACAAAAAGGCAGGTGGTACTCCCAGGTACATGCCATGAACTCACAATCCTAGGCAAGATCTTCTTCTCGTACCAATATCCTCGGTTCTCGGTCTCAGGCGTGTGAAACGCCTTACGCCACCAGTCTTCTGTCCAGGAAGATGGTCTTCCCCGAGCAACTCCTGCCTTCGCAGGTACACGGTAACGCGGTGGTAACGCGGTCCATACCTCCTCCAGAAGCTCTTGATCTGCGAGGTTCCAGTCCCACAGAAAGAAGTCGAGACCCAACTCCTTGAGGAAAGGAGTGGCCTCGGCCAATTCTGTCGCTGGTAACACCAGGCCTCGCGGATGCATCGACATACCTGGAAGATCTGCTGCACTAAACCACAAGCACCTACTATGAGCTGAAGGCTCAGTTCTTCTCGAGTGCCCACAGTCTAGCTTCCACTCTCAGAAGACGAAACTAGTCTTCCAGAAGACAGCTACTCCGTCTTCCGGGATTCTAACAGTGCTTCCTAAATAGCTCTCGTCTTCCGAGCTATATCTAAACAATCCTATCTAAGCAAGGCCTCGCATGGATTACGAAGAAGACAACCCACCTTGCATTACATCCTACTTCCTATCAGAAGATACAAGATATGCGAGAAGTAGAGTATGAGAAAGGTTCAGAAGATGATTGCGGGCTCCTGCGGTGACAGTGGTCTCTGGGAAGACACTTGGGACAGCTTCCGATTCAATGTCTTTCTCGGAAGACTTCCCGAAGTCAGACTTCCCTTCACTGGTCTCACCTGTCTTCGTCTTCCTACGCGCAATCTATCCTCACAACAGACTCAAGACAATTGCACTCTGTTCTTCTGACTTCTCACCTCTCATACGCACTCAGAAGAAGTTTGCTGCATGATGGGAAGACATGACCCTCGACCATTCTCTCCGGATTCTGCCAGCAATACTTCTCACAACTCTCTTCTAAGTTCGGGAAGAAGAAGGAACGGCTGTTATGGGTCGGACAGAAGAGACCCGAAATGGACCCTCACGTCTTCTCGCTCATTTTGCCAGCCTTTCAGTCTTCTAGTCTCTCTAGGAAGATGTGGAGTTGAGAAGCTTGGAAGACCGGGAGGCACAGGCCTAGTTCCCGAGTTCCAACTTCTCGAAATAACACAACAACTCACCACACCACTCAGACTTCGTATCAAGTCTCTCTAAACACAAAAGCAAAGCAAATCCACTCTTGATACGAATTGTGTTCAGTCGACTTCCGAAGACAGTCTTCCGAAGATGTCTTCCGAAGACAGTCAAGTTCAAGAAGCGTCTTCCGAGGATGTTCCCATCTTCCGAATCGTCTTCTATTTCAAGTTTCGGGGGTAGAGAGGTAGTAGGGTAGAGAAATTGATAGTTGGGTTCGCCAATTTGAAGACTAGGGGTAGAGAAGCTCGAATTGAGCTCGGGAAGAAGCAAGGAGATATCTTGACAGAAATTGGGCAGCGCTTCCGCGCCCAATGTCTCAATAGGAAAGATGGGGGGTGGGGTAATCGATCAGGCTGCCTGCACACAATCAAGGAAGCGCGGGGAGTACCAGACAATGGCGAGAAGAAGTGGGAAGGGGAAAGAACAGGGGAAAGAACCTCTACAGTCTTCTTCGGCTCCCGAGTTGCCTTCGACCTCCGCGCGCTTCTGGCTCTTGTCCTAGCTTCCAATGCGACTCCTCTCGAATGCGCCTGCTGTCAATTTTGGTCCACACCTCGATTCTTCTTTCGCTTCTACTCGCCACTCTCCACTGTCAACTTCTCGGAAGCTCCACAGAAATGCCTTCGCTCTTTCTGCTGTTTGTGCTCCCGCAATCCGATTTCACCCTTCGCCTAGCTGCCAACGTACTCTGTACTACCTCGATGTCTTACTCGATTCCTCTCTCAATGTTAGCTCGAAGTTCACTCTCTCAATCGATCTTCTTCAGGCGCACTGTGCTGCGGGAAGTTGGAAGGTGGCTAATGTGCTTCCTCACGCATCTTCCCCGCACATTACGGGTTCTCGTCCTTGGTGTCTTCCTGACCTACCTACCTATTTGGTGCGCTCCAGTAGGTACACCTACTGTTTACCCGAAAACTCGTGGTCAGGCCTTCGTGATCGCTGTCTTCCGGAAGACAGGTGTCTTCTGCCGTCTTCCCATCTTCCGCCGTCTTCCTATCTTCTGAAGACGCAACTGAGAAGATGGTCTTCCGAAGACGGTCGTCTTCTGAAGAAGTCAACTTCTTATTACAAACAGCTCTTAAGATCATCTTCCTGTTAAGGAAGACGTAACCTTAAGTAACAACGCTTCTTCAGTTATATAAACAAGTCATTAATCTCAAAAATTTCAAAAATTCCTGAATACTGTAATTTGTGGGCACCACATACGCCCACCCTCACATGTTTGCGTCCCCGCAAACATCAGTGGTTCCTGCACTTCTGTTTACGTCCAGTACTTCTTGACGCGCCACCCATTAACACGAGTGGTCATCAGTGTACCGTCCAACTCTTCCAACTGCAAAGAGCCATTGTCGAAGATCTCTAAGACACGGTAAGGTCCCATCCAGCGAAGATGAAGTTTCTCGGGGAACTTAATATGACGGTTGTCGTAGAGGAGTACCAAGTCCCCGTCCACAACGGTCACCTTCCTCAACTTGCTATCGTAGTTTACCTTACGTTGCGCTTGCACCTCGTATGTCTTCTCCAAAGCTACATTCCTGTCTTCTTCAAACTCTACGAAGTTCAGAAGACGCTACTCCTGGCTCTCTTCTTCTCCCATGCGTTCGGATACGGCTAACCGGTATGTTGGGACCTCTAACTCAATGGGCACAATGGGCGTCATGCCGTAAATTAGGTAGAAAGGCGTCTTCTGGGTAGTGACTTTAGGTGAAATTCTGAAAGCCCACAACACAGATGGCAATTTCGTGTCCCAGTCATACGCATGGTTAACAGTTACCTTGTTCAGGATGTTACACAGAAGACCGTTCGACTTCTCCGTCAGCCCATTAGCTTTTGGGTTGTATGGCGTCGTCTTCCGATGCTTAATCCTGAAGTATTGGGTCAGGAGGGAGATAGTCTCATTTACGAAATGAGTGCCCTTATCTGACACCAATTCCAACGGACATCCATACCTAGTGATGATGTTATGCCATAGGAACCTTGCTACTACTGCGGCATCGTTCTTTCTCGTGGCCTCGCCTTCCACCATCTTGGTGGCATAGTCGGTAGCTATTAAGATGTACCTTTCTCGTGTTCTTCTCGCCACCGGGGTGATAGGTCCTACAAAGTCGATTCCCCACTTTTCGAACGGGGCAAGCGGAAGAATGGGAGTAAGAGGCCACCTTGTTGTAGCGGTCGGTCTTCCCACCCTCTGGCATGCATCGCACTTCCTGATCTCCTGGAAAGTGTCTCGGTACATAGTTGGCCACTAGTATCCGGCGTCTAGCATCTTCTTCACTGTGGTCGTCAATCCGTAGTGACCCCCAGCATCTTCGTAGTGAAGACCTGTGATCACTGCTTTTATCTCTGACGGCTCGAGACATCTTCTCAGCTTCTCGTCATGTCCCTTTCGAAACAGGATACCCTGGAAGATAGCATATGGACCTGCCTTGTGTAAGAAGACGGCCTTCTGCTCCGCATCCATTCCCTCGGGGTACTGTTGGTCTTCCAAGAACCTTCTCAAGTCCTTGAAGATCGACTCTTCTGTGGAAGTCGCAAAGACTGGATCAGAAGATCTAGTCTCGTCTTCTGGGAAGCAGGCGGTACGCCCCCTCTCAGATGAAAGTGTCTCTGCGAAAACTGAAAACAACTTCTCGTCAGGAAACTCGTCTTCCACTTCATCTTCTCGTCGTTCTGTCTCCAACCTGGATAGGTAGTCAGCATTAACATGCTGTCTTCCGGGCCTGTACTCAACTGTGTAAGTAAATTCCTGGAGTAGGAGAATCCATCTAGCTATCCTGCCAGACAAATCTGCTTTCTTTACAAGATGTTTCAAAGAGAAGTGATCTACATAGAAGACAAACGGGTTTGCCAGAAGATAGTGTCTAAACTTCCTACAGGAGTAAATCATGTCAAGACACTCCCTTTCGGTTGTCGAGTACTTCTTCTCTGCATCACTGAGTTGTCTTCCCGCGTAGTAGATGGGGTAATCCTTCTTCTTCTCATCTTTCTGACTCAACACCACTCCGATGGCAAAAGCAGAAACATCCACATAAATGTGGAAGACCCTTTCCCAATCAGGCGGCCGTAGGACAGGGGATTCCGACAGAAGCCTCTTCATTTCTTCGAATGCTTCCTGCTGCTCAGAAGACCAAATGTATGGTTCGTCTTTCTTCAGCAACTTAGTGAGTCTTCCTGCTACCTCTGCGTACCTGTCAATAAACCTCCTGTAGTATCCTACGTTGTCAAGGAAGCTTCTCAACTGTGTCAGGTTAGCAGGTGGGTGGAGTTTCATGATGACTTCCACTTTAGCACAGTCGACTTCTATACCTCTTCCGGAAATCCTATGTCCTAGCAAGATCCCCTCTGACATACCAAAGAAGCATTTCTCAGGGTGAAGTGTCAAACGATGTTCTCTACACTTCAGAAAACACTTCCTCAGAAATATCAAGTGGTCTTCTCTCGATCCAAACACACAGAAATCATCCAAGAAAATCTCCATAAAGGTGCGAAGATACTCCTTGAAGATTGTAATCATCAACCTCTGGAACGTGGCTGGTGCGTTGCATAAACCAAACGGTATTTGATTGTACGCGTACGTGCCCCAATCAGTAGTGAAAGTGGTTTTCGACTTGTCTTCTTCTCTGATTGAAACTTGGTTGTACCCAGAATACCCATCTAGGAAGCTGTAGAACTCATGTCCTGCTACCTGGTCTAACACAGAGTCGGTGAATGGTAAAGAGTGATGATCCTTTTTCGTGGCCAAGTTCAGCTTCCGGAAGTCCTGACACACTCGGATCTTCCCTGTCTGCTTCTTCGGCACGATGACAATGGGAGCTACTCATTCACTGCTAAGTACTGGGAAGATGACTCCTGCCTTCAGGTATTGGTCAATCTGGTCCTTCACCAGAAGCGAGTACTTGGGGTTGAGCCGGTACTGCCTCCGCCGTGCAGGAACAACGCCTTCTAGCAAGTCGATGCGATGCTCTCCCAATTCTCGAGGTATGCCCTTCATGTCTTCTATGGTCCATGCAAAGACATCCTGGAACTCCGTCAGAAGTTCTCGAAAGTCTTCCAACTGCTGGTCCTCGATCACCTTGGAAAGCTTCAGCTTCTTCCCAAGAGCAACCTCCATCTCTTGGAGAACATCCGGGTTCACCATTCCTTCAGTGTGACTGTACTCACTAGCACCAAAGTATTCCGGTTTGGGAGCTTCTTCTAGTTCGGATTCGTCTTCTGGAAGACCAACTGTCGGGTCTTCCGAAGGGAAGACGGTATTCTCGTCTTCTGGAAGACCAACTATCGGATCTTCCGAAGAGAAGACGGTATTCTCGTCTTCTGGAAGCTCTTCTTCCGCAATCTCGTAGCACTCAATGTACCCACAGACCACATCGTCCACTTTCTCTGCTACTTCTGTAGCACACACGTTATTCACCATAAACTCATTATACCGTTCATCACTGTCAGAAGACGCAGCTGAGTCTTCTGAAGTGTACCTCTCCGTTGTAGAAGGAGTTTCACCTTGGTGTCCAATCTTAATCCAAGGAAGTGAGACCTTAGCCTTCTCACCTGGCTTGGGTGTAGGATTGGGAAATCTCAAACGATGCCTTCTCCAGTCGGTATTCACATTTGCAACATACAGCCATGGTCTTCCTATCAACACCTGATATCCAACCTTAGCTACAGGTCGCAAAATGATGTAAGTGAGGTAAAAAGATACTCCACCAATTACCGTCAAGACATCTTTCAGTTGCCCCAAAGGTCGTCTTCTGGTCTGGTCCGCCATTCTGAGAATTCTCGGAGTAGGCTGGAACTCAGTGAAGCCTAGGGCATGCGCCGTTTCTTCCGTCATGATGTTAACTCCGGAGCCGGAATCAATGGGTACCTTCTTCAGAAGACAACCATGGATCTCCATATCAAGTTCTGGGGCTCCCAAGTCCTCATGCTCTATTCTTAGGATCGGGGTGCTCGTGGGAAGTTTAGCTGCCCTCCTCTTCCTCGATCCTCGAAGCACAGATTGTAACAACTTCCTGTAACCAGCGTTGTCATCCAACAGCTGTTGGAAGGTCACATCCGCCTTCTGATTCCACAAGTCTCGCAAGAAGTCGTACGGAGATCTTTTCAGAAGAGTGACTGGTGTTTCCAATAGAGAAGATGTAGTAGCTGCTTCCTTGGGTGGAAGACCAGAAGAGTGTCTTCCCTCGACTGGAGGCTGTTCCCGTGAGACAGGTGTTGCCGTAGTCGGTGTAGGAAGTTGCTGTACTATCTTTCGTCTCTTCTCCAGCTCTTCTTGCATGATTGCTTCAACCTCTTGTCTTATGTCAGGAGCAAAGTACTTCGGATCTTCTCGGTCGTAAGTAGGAGAAGACGGCCGCTCGGGAGAAGATGACCTCTCCTTACGCTGCTTCTTCTTCTTGACGTCCTTCTGGCGAGATTCTGACTTCCTTTTGCTTCTGGTACTTACCTTGAACACAGCTTCATCCAAAACTTCCTCCGGAGGTCAACTATCTGAATTCGGGTCAGGATTCCAAACAGTACCATCCGTCAAAGTGAGAGATGACGCTTCTTCAGGTGTCTTCATCTTCTGAGCTGCAGGCGTCTTCTGCAACTGAGGTTCCTTTCCTTCGCGCTTCCCGGGATCTGGTTCGTCTTCCTCGATATGGAGACAATCCGTACAATCCCCATGATCTTCTTCTTCTACCGTGATGTGCTGTACCACTTCTAACTCGAGCTTAGAAGATGATGCAGCTTCTGCAGGAGGTGTGGTATCTGCAAATCTCACCATTTGTCGTGGCCGTAAGGTCTGAGGACAATTCCCTGTGAAATGACCGGCTTCCTTACAGTTCCCACACAAGGGCACTTGCCCAATCTGTCTTCTCGGATGAGGACAGGTGGACCACCAGTGTCCTGTCTCTCCACAATTATTGCACGCTCCAGGAAGAAGGTTGAGAGGTCGTTGTGATGAAGAAGGCTGCCAGGGTGTCCTGGTCTGTACATTGCTAGCTCTATCTCTCGGTACATAACGATTATATTGGGCGGGAGGCGTAGGAGTGAAGGGTTGGATCGTCTCGATCCTATAGCAAGTTTCCCCACTGGGATCGTGTAGATATCCCTCATCATCTTCTTCCCATCCTGCCCAGTTGACAGCTTGGTCCTGCGTATACTGATCTCTGGTGTGTCCAGAAGAGTTACAAAGGTTGCACCAAAGGTTTGGCCGGGAAGCCGTAGGCTGCTTCTGCTTATCCTTCTGGTTCAGAAGATGAACTTTCAGGTCGGCAAACTGCTTCAGAACCTCATCGATGCGGGGATCAGGTGCAGACTGAATGATCTGAGTTTGAGGCATCTTCTGCACAACTTCCTCCCTTGCTCGCGTCTTCTCCTTCTTCTTCTTCCGCGTCTTCTTCTCTTGTTCAGATTCGGATTCTGAACTTTTGACAGTAGACTCTTCAGAAGTAGAGGCTGCTTCCGAATCACTGTTATCAGTTTCAGTGGACTTGGACTTCTTCTTGGACTTCCGGAAAGACTTCTTCGACTTCTTGGACTTCTTCGAGGTCTTCCCTTTGTCTTTCGTCATATTCCGAGTGATGCTCGAGGTTTCATACTGCTCGGCATGCTTCTGTACTTCTGCTAAATCATCACCTCCTCCTCTTCTGCAGTACAATTCCATATCCTGAGACAATCCTCCCAAGTACCAGTCCACAGCTTGTTGAGCACAGTAGCCGGGTCTTCCTTGGTTCTGAGGGATGTGATCCAGGAGGTCTTCAAACCTCTCGGTGTAATCCCGCAGTGTCTCTTTCTTCTTTCGTTCGAGTCTCTGAAGCTCTATGAGGGTCATACGATCGTAGCCCACTCCTCTAAATCTCTTCAGAAAAGCTGCCTTCAGAGTAGCCCAAGCGGCCATTACTACAACATCATCCAACGTTTTACTCATCCACTTCCTTCCTTTCTCTTTGATCAAACTGGGAAATACACGGAGTCTGTCAACATCAGCGTCTTCCTTGTTGGATCTAGAGATGGTCTCGAACATCGTGATGAAGTCGTCCGCATCGTCATCATCGTCGTACGGATGGTACTTCTGCCGAGTGTGGGAAGCCATGTTGACTGCCGACTGGTGCGACTGCCAACTTCTTTCTTCCTCAGGTCCAGGTGGTGGAGATGGTCTTCTCGAAGGTCCAGGCCTGTCTGAGTCACGAAGGTCGTCTTCTGAGTCAGAGCTACTGTCACTGCTACCTCCCGAGACGTCTGGAACAATCTCCTCCAGTCTTCCCTCACCTTGAGAAGCTTCTCCCGCACTTGGGAAGACGTCTTCTGAGTAACCAGTACCGAAATCTACTCTATACACGTGATCACCCGGTTGGCTTCTGTTTTCGCCAAAGATTATGCTCGAGATGGAAGGTTCTTCCAACTCTACCGATCGGATCTTCCTGAGCTCTTCTTCTTTCCTTTGGTGTCTCAGGGATATCCGCTGCTCTCTAGAAGCGGTTCGCTGGGGTGAGTTTACCCACTCAGGATCTTTACCCGTGCGTCTTCTGCTTCTTCCTCCGGTCGGAGACATCCACCAGAGTACTGAGAACAGATGTCTCTATCCTTCTACCACTAGATCTGGTAGACCAAATGACTGAACAACCGATCACAAGTTCAGAACGTCTTCTTCTCCTGCTTCTGGTTGCACTCACTACAATCTTCCAAGATCGAGTCTTCCAAGGAGTTCTTGGAAGCAGGGAAGCGGCTTCTTCCAACTCTCCTTGATGTATCTTACCAACTTCTGGTTGCGGTTCCTGTCTTCTAGCAAGATAGAGTCCCACAACACATTCAACTACAATCGAAGTTAGTTCGAAACGAATTCTAACTAATGGCACGCAGATCCAGGAAGCTTAGAACAGAAGTTACTAAGATGAAATCCCCGGCAGCGGCGCCAAAAATGGTTCCTCACTATATGTAGTGACGAAGGATTTCTCCTTTTGCCCATTTAGTATACAAGATATCGTTCCCACAGAGGATTTGCACAAGTAACGCTGCTCTAAGTTCTAAGATCTGTTCAAACACACAAACACACGGGTTTTGTCTAGAAAATCCCGTCTTCTCACAAAACCACACAAAACCACACGTCTTCCAGACACGCCAAATGGTGCTCTGGACCCAAACAAACAACTACCAATTACAATATCACACAACTATTCACAGAGAAGCTCGGGAAGACGAACTTCCTGCTTCCAGGTTGCTTCTTCCGGTCTTCTCGATACCGTCTTCCCGAAGCGATTCTCGTCTTCAGGGGGTTTAGCTCGTCTTCTCACACCTCCAGAAGGCTGTCCGGCTTCGCAGAAGTCGACTAGTAACAGTCGTTACACCTTATTCTCACACTCGCATTCCAACGGGGTGGATCAATCACAGGGTGTATGCCCCCTGTAGCCTTCCCAGGCTTCTGCCTACGGAAGTTGTCTTCATGCAGCACTACAACGACATTCACCTTCACGGAAGCTCAATAGAAGTATTGGAAGCTCACTAGAAGAAGATAAGAAGATGGAGAAGATGAGGGAAGATGGGAAGAAGAAGAAATCCAAACAAGAGAAAACAGGATGAAAAAGGGCAATTAAGATTCCGACAGGCTTCTAGTCCGGATCCTGACTAACAAGCCATCCCTGCTTGTAATAGTTTGGGGAGGAAGACAACAAACGTGAGTACTGTAGCACCGTCTTCTACTCGAGGATGTCGTCTTCTGTTGCGGGAAGAA
Organism: Asterella californica; assembly: GCA_036924285.1. Lineage (NCBI taxonomy): Eukaryota > Viridiplantae > Streptophyta > Marchantiopsida > Marchantiales > Aytoniaceae > Asterella > Asterella californica. Next base: position 7,087,881 of record JAYKYS010000013.1, read on the forward strand.
GTCTTCTTTCTTCTTCACTTCGCTGCTCTGACTGCTCTGTCTTCTGGGATCACTTACCCAGAAGACCGTTCGTACGTAAATCCCAAGTGCTCTACTGAACGAGTCAAGCTACACTTCCACAACGGCTGACAGTCATCGCCACTCAAGAAGAACACTTCCCATGCACAATTGGGAGCGAATTCAATACATTCCACCACCCAGAAGACATGGACAAAGCGTCTGCACTCAAATCCACAATCTTTTCTCCGAGAAGAAGTCACAATGACATTGGGAAGCTCACTCCCTCTACTTCCTGCGTCTACTCCTCGACATACCAGTCTAGCTAACAGGACTGCACGAGGATGCCGTTCCCTGTTCCTAGACTGTCCCTGCTCTAATGTGTCTCTCCTGTCTGTCTGTAGAATCGGTGTGTATGTTCAGTTACTGCCGAATTCTACAGAACTGGCAGAGCTCTCAGAGAGCTTTTCTCCTACCATGCTATCCTACTTAACCATCTGCCTTGAGAGGCGACCACCAGGGAGAGAGAGAGAGGCGCTGACAAGAGGTTGTCACCTCACATGCATGCGGTCCCTCTTCCCAATTAGCCCTCCACTGTATTACTCCTACGCTATCTATGCTGCCACATGGGGTCCTAACTATTTTTACATGGAAAATTGCCACCCTTAAGATAGCATGTCCAATCCTACTAAATCTGGAAGTGTCGATTGAGTTTGCTAACTACTCTGATTGCTCGGTGGCAATCTCTACATGATCTGCTCCTACCGGAGCTACTACCTCGACTTCTGATGGGCTGGGAAGCCCTGCACTTACCTCGGGTACCACTGAGGTAGCTTCCCTGTTGCAGCTCGCGCTTCTGCGGCTTCTCGCTGCATCTTCCAAGTGGTCTGCTCTTCTGCGAGGGTAGTGATCTTCTCCCGTACTCGGAGAACTTCCTGATCACGCTGCTGTACTCGCGTCTGCAACTCCTGGTTGCTCTTCCGAAGTTGTATCGACTCCTTGGCAGAAGCGGCTGCTTCCGCCTTGTACCTGGCTGCAAGCTTCTCCGTAGTGCGGAGACTAGCTTCCAGAGACTCCGTCTTCTGCTGGCTGTCTTCCTGTCGCAGCAAGGTGCGCAGGTCGAATCCAGGCTGTAAGAGCTTCTCCTGTGCCCTCGCTCTCCTTTCCAACAACTCCATAGCGGGCTGGATCTCCTTCTGGAAGTAGGCACTGAACTCCTCTAGTCGTCTTCCTGCAGAAGACAAGTTCATCCCCACCACTCGCTCGATGGTGTCGACTTCGTCTTCCAGAGGCAAGGGAGCCTCTTCCACCACTACGGCCTTCATCTTCTGCGCACGAGAAGAAGCTACTCTTCTCATCTTCCGGGGTGGAAGACTCCTCGTGGCAGGAGCGGCTCTCCTCTTTGCGCTTCCTCGCATCGCAGTAGGAGTGCCCATCCATCCTTCGTCTTCTGGAGTCTTCGGAAGACTCCCAGGTGTTACAGAAGCTGTCTTCTGCTCCGATCGGGTACTCAGCAAGTCTTCCTCCGAGTCCGACTCCGATCCTGAATGGATGAGGGAGATGGGTGTCCTTTGTACACTTCTGTGGCCCATCTTCCTCATTGGCGTGGCGTCTTCCGACCCACTAGACTCGTCTTCTCTCACCAGAAGCGTCTTCTGGTGAGAGCCGGGCCTCAGCTGTGGCATCAAAGTGGGAGGGGGCGTTGCTGCTGCCTCTCGGTCATCGTCTTCCGAGGTCTCCTCCTTCACCTCCTGTCGCTCCGTTGGCCCATACACTGCCAGCTGATCTTCCCTAAGATCCCCCATGGCTACATACAAGTAGCAGAAGAAGGGCGTCAGATGTCCTCCCGCCGGGGTACCCAAGTATGCTAGCTCCGTCTGTACATAGTTGTGGATGTACGCGCTCCAGTAGATTGGCACTCTGTCATCCCACACTGATTCCAGGAACTCCACGTCCTGATCTCCTAAGTACCTCGTCTTCTGCGCTTTTTCCTTGGGGAAAAGATGCAGAAACAACTTCGCTAGAAGTCGCTTCTTCGGCTCCCGGTAAGACTCTATCTTCCAACCGTTCCTCCCCTACCTGTCTTCCACGAAAAGGCAGGTGGTACTCCCAGGTACATGCCATGAACTCACAATCCTAGGCAAGATCTTCTTCTCGTATCAATATCCTCGGTTCTCGGTCTCAGGCCTGTGAAACGCCTTACGCCACCAGTCTTCTGTCCAGGAAGATGGTCTTCCCCGAGCAACTCCTTTCTTCGCAGGTACACGGTTACGCGGTGGTAACGCGGCCAATACCTCCTCCAGAAGCTCTTGATCTGCGAGGTTCCAGTCCCACACGAAGAAGTCGAGACCCAACTCCTTGAGGAAAGGAGTGGCCTCGGCCAATTCTGTCGCTGGTAACACCAGGCCTCGCGGATGCATCGACATACCTGGAAGATCTGCTGCACTAAACCACAAGCACCTACTATGAGCTGAAGGCTCAGTTCTTCCCGAGTGCCCACAGTCTAGCTTCCACTCTCAGAAGACGAAACTAGTCTTCCAGAAGACAGCTACTCCGTCTTCCGGGATTCTAACAGTGCTTCCTAAATAGCTCTCGTCTTCCGAGCTATATCTAAACAATCCTATCTAAGCAAGGCCTCGCCTGGATTACCAAGAAGACAACCCACCTTGCATTACATCCTACTTCCTATCAGAAGATACAAGATATGCGAGAAGTAGAGTATGAGAAAGGTTCAGAAGATGGTTGCGGGCTCCTGCGGTGACAGTGGTCTCTGGGAAGACACTTGGGACAGCTTCTGATTCAATGTCTTTCTCGGAAGACTTCCCGAAGTCAGACTTCCCTTCACTGGTCTCATCTGTCTTCGTCTTCCTACGCGCAATCTATCCTCATAACAGACTCAAGACAATTGCACTCTGTTCTTCTGACTTCTCACCTCTCATACGCACTCAGAAGAAGTTTGCTGCATGATGGGAAGACATGACCCTCGACCATTCTCTCCGGATTCTGCCAGCAATACTTCTCACAACTCTCTTCTGAGTTCAGGAAGAAGAAGGAACGGCTGCTATGGGTCGGACAGAAGAGACCCGAAATGGACCCTCACGTCTTCTCGCTCATTTAGCCAGCCTTTCAGTCTTCTAGTCTCTCTAGGAAGATGTGGAGTTGAGAAGCTTGGAAGACCGGGAGGCACAGGCCTAGTTCCCGAGTTCCAACTTCTCGAAATAACACAACAACTCACCACACCACTCAGGCTTCGTATCAAGTCTCTCTAAACACAAAAGCAAAGCAAATCCACTCTTGATACGAATTGTGTTCAGTCGACTTCCGAAGACAGTCTTCCGAAGATGTCTTCCGAAGACAGTCAAGTTCAAGAAGCGTCTTCCGAGGATGTTCCCATCTTCCGTATCGTCTTCTATTTCAAGTTTCGGGGGTAGAGAGGTAGTAGGGTAGAGAAATTGATAGTTGGGTTCGCCAATTTGAAGACTAGGGGTAGAGAAGTTCGAATTGAGCTCGGGAAGAAGCAAGGAGATATCTTGACAGAAATTGGGCAGCGCTTCCGCGCCCAATGTCTCAATAGGAAAGATGGGGGGTGGGGTAATCGATCAAGCTGCCTGCACACAATCAAGGAAGCGCGGGGAGTACCAGACAATGGCGAGAAGAAGTGGGAAGGGGAAAGAACAGGGGAAAGAACCTCTACAGTCTTCTTCGGCTCCCGAGTTGCCTTCGACCTCCGCGCGCTTCTGGCTCTTGTCCTAGCTTCCAATGCGACTCCTCTCGAATGCATCTGCTGTCAATTTTGGTCCACACCTCGATTCTTCTTTCGCTTCTACTCGCCACTCTCCACTGTCAACTTCTCGGAAGCTCCACAGAAATGCCTTCGCTCTTTCTGCTGTTTGTGCTCCCGCAATCCGATTTCACCCTTCGCCTAGCTGCCAACGTACTCTCTACTACCTCGATGTCTTACTCGATTCCTCTCTCAATGCTAGCTCGAAGTTCACTCTCTCAATCGATCTTCTTCAGACGCACTGTGCTGCGGGAAGTTGGAAGGTGGCTAATGTGCTTCCTCACGCATCTTCCCCGCAGATTAGGGGTTCTCGTCCTTGGTGTCTTCCTGACCTACCTACCTATTCGGTGCACTCCAGTAGGTACACCTACTTGTTTACCCGAAAACTTGTGGTCAGGCCTTCGTGATCGCTGTCTTCCGGAAGACAGGTGTCTTCCGCCGTCTTCCCATCTTCCGCCGTCTTCCTATCTTCTGAAGACGCAACTGAGAAGACGGTCTTCCGAAGACGGTCGTCTTCTGAAGAAGTCAACTTCTTATTACAAACAGCTCTTAAGATCATCTTCCTGTTAAGGAAGACGTAACCTTAAGTAACAACGCTTCTTCAGTTATATAAACAAGTCATTAATCTCAAAAATTTCAAAAATTCGTGAATACTGTAATTTGTGGGCACCACAACCAGCATAGTGCACTCCGGAAGTTTTCCAGGCGATGGTTTGGTCCGTATGTGGTGAAGAAGGTTCATGACAACGCAACTTACGCTCTGCAAGAGTTGGACGGAACGAGCTTGAAGGTGCCAGTGGCAGGTAAACGCGTAAATATTTTCAAAAAGGGAGGTGAGGAAATCGACCTAGCAGATATCTTGTCGGAGTTTCAGTTTGAGGACGAGGATTATGAAGAAGACCTTGCAGATGAGGTTGGCTACGATGAGAAGTATGGTGATATGACGAAGTGCGTGCCGGTCCACTCCTTGGTTGGTATCTCTGGTGCATACCGGAGGATGCACAAGTTTAGAGGGGGCGGATGTCGTGTCGTGGACCGGTTTCTATCTGAAATTCAAACTTTGATGCTTGTCGCTCCAAAAACACTCATGAGAAGACAAGCTAGACCTCTGCTTACGGGCTTTTGGCACCATTTCGGATCTCCGCTTTCATCGCATCACTGGATAGAGCTCCTTGTCAGCATTCCATAGGCACTTTCGTTTGGACACCTAGTGGAGAAGTTACAGGACTCGAAAGATGGAGAAAACAAGCTAGACCTCAGCTTACGGGCTTTTGGCATAACTTCGAATCTTCACTTTCATCACATAGATGGGTAGAGCTCTTTGTCAACATTCCATAGGCACTTTGTCTACTTCGTTTGGACGCCTAGTGGAGAAGTTACAAGACTCGAAAGATGGAAAAAACAAGCTAGGCCCCAACTTACGGGCTTTTGGCGCAACTTTGGATCTTCACTTTCATCACATAGATGGGTAGAGCTCGTTGTCAACTTTCCATGGGCATCTTGTTTACTTCGTTTGGACATTTAGTGATGAAGTTATGTGACTTGAAAAAAGACAAAATCAAGCTAGACCCTAGTTATTTACTGACTGGGTATTTGAGGCTTCAGGCGTTATATCAAAGGAGCAAGGGGCCTGCTCTTTTTTATTCTGAGAGAATTTCGTACGTACAAAGACTGTAAAAGGGGACAGCTTAGGGGTTAGCTTGTGTCTACGATCTGTCGGTGGATGGTTTGAGGATTTGGGAAGTCCAATACACGCGCGCAAGATGTCATTGGGTTCAGATCTGTGCAAACTATGCACAGGTTAAGACGGTTCTTGAAGAGACGGATCAGAGAGTGCGTATTGAGGAAAATTGAGACGCAGGAGGGAGATTTGAGGATTTCAATTATCTGTAAAGGAGAGTTGGACCGTTCAGGCCGTTCCGGAATCCAAACTTGATGTTCCGGAGTCCAGACTTGATCAGGATCAGAACACCGAGTTCTACAGGAAATTGAAGACGATACGAGTTTTCATCGGGCGGTTCAAGATTTCTGAGTGAAATTGGCTCGCAGGGAAGCGCTTACGTCAGATTTTCGTTCGTCTACGACATGAGATTGGGTTGTTCTTTGCAATAGGTGAGCCAAGCTCTTCGTTCTTGGTGCCTACGCGATCAAGGAGTCTTCATCTACTCATAGGAGAAGACCGTGTGTGGATTGGATTGTTGGGTTGGGTGTGGTGAGCGAGTTTAAGCCACAGGGAGTCGATTTACGTCAGTTTTTTGCAACAGGTTACCAAATTTCTCGTGTGGTTTTGCGAAGGGAACTCCAAACGGCTTGTTTGGAGTCTTGTTGGGTTTAGGGTAGCTAGATCAACCTACCAGAGAAGACGGATATCAGTTTAGACGATCCGTTTGCGCGTGGTGTGCGGTTTTAAGCCGCAGGGAGCAGTTTTTGAAGGTTCGGTCGTCTGCGACCGAAAATTGACGATATCTCGACTATCGAGAGTCGGATCTGAAGGTTTCTTGAGCCAAAGGAGTCAAGGAAGGAGACCCTATCAACATTTGAAGACCGTTTGGCGAAAAGAGAAAGTTCTCGAATAGGTCTTTTTCTGTTCCTTCGCTACATATTTCGTTCTTTTGAGTTCGTTAGGGACTTAGTTGGTTGTGTACGGCTTGTGGTAGCTAGCTTTAGCCAAGAGCTAGTGCGTGGATGTGGTTTGGACTTGGGTTTCAGTCGTATGATACTGGTGCAGCTCTTTTTGTTAGCAAAGAGAAGTTTCTCTTGCTTTGAGCTACGCTTCGGCGGTTTTGGGTTAGGGTTGTGATTCAGGGCTTTTGTTTTAGGGCTTTGAAGTAGGTTACAGACCGCTCTGGTCTGTTCATCAGTTTTGTGCTCTTAGGAGAAAGAACCAGCAGTGTACATACATTTGGAGTTAGTATATATTGCACGTTCGTTTTCGTGGTTGTTCTTCTCTATCTTGTCTCTGTTCGGCACACAGCATCTCCACAGCCAGGAACCTCGCATTTTCCTGGACATCCTTCACGTAAAATATCCGACACGATAACGCGGGCCTTTTGCTAGCAGAAGACTTGAAAATTACGACATGTCGAACGTGCAAACATCTTTCTAGGAGTCTTAGGCATGTGAGAGTATACAAAGGAATTGACCGGAGTGCATGCTTTAGAAGAATCGTTCTACTTGTAAAGTTGAGTAATCTAGATGACCAATGGAATAGCTTTTTGCAAAGCTTGCTAGTTAGAAATTCAATTCTCTAACTCTGTGTTAGCTTAAGCCCCACTGGGCAACCTAGGTAGATGTGAATCTCACCCACTTGTGCTATAGTCCAGCCTGTTGCTGATATCCACTATGGTAGTGATTCCATGGTGATCGAAATGAGTAACAATTTTTCTACATTGAGCTTGGCTCATGAGATACTTTCAAAAATCCAAATTGCCTCGCATGCCGTTTGGAAGTTTTCCAGGGTTCTTTCAATGAAGACTTCTGTATCATCTGCGAACAGTTGGTTCAAAGTTCGCATCCTTCATTGAAGTTCAGGTCTCGAAATCGTCCTTGGGTGTATGCTCTATCTAGAAAGCGCATGATTGTGACGACAAGGAGAACTCCTTCGGTGCCTTGATACATCCCTGCTTGACTCCTCTTTCGATATTTATTTATTATGTGTATGGCCCGTTTACATGCACCACCGACTTCGCTCCTCCCATCATACCTCGTAGCAGTGCAATGAATTTCTCCGAGAACTTCATTGTATGGAGAAGATCCCACATATAAGTGTGCGATATTCTATCATACGCTTTCATGAAGTCAAGTTTCAAGAAGACTAGGGGCTTCCTCCTGCTATTTGCTAACTCTTGGGCCATTTGTTGTGTCAAGACATTTTTGAATATGGAACGCCCTGGCATAAAGTCAGTTTGCTGTCGATCTACTAGTCTGTCCATCATTAGGGATAATCGTTGGGTGAGGATCTTACTAATGATTTTATACATCAGAGTCATCATAGTTATCGAGCGCAAGTTTTTGAGGAACTGTTTGAATTGGTTTTGACCACTAGTTTGACTACTCCTTTGGTTGCTTTACTTGACAGTTGGTGAGTCGTCCAGTATTTGTGTACCGCTTCCAGTCATCATCAGCAAACTCCCAGCATGCACTCAGTACTTCTACCATCAGTCCATCTAGTCCTGATGACTTATCTTCGGGGAGGCTCTTGATTGCCTATTTGACGTCCTTTTTTGTAGGTTGGCATTCGAGAATCAGATTGTCAACTAGGGAACTTCTTCCGTGATGAGTTGTTCCAACAACCTCCTCCTTTCTTCGCTATTCCCTTTCTACTTCCTCGTCAAATGCAAAAAGATTGGTAAAAACATTCTGATTCTCTAGGATCTACTCCTCTTCCATAATGACTTCACTTGAATCTCTTTCGAGTGCTAAGAACCGTTCTCTAGCATACTTTGCTCTAAGTTGAGCGAAGAAATATCTTGACGGTGTCGAAGAGAGTCCTTCTCAAGAAGGACGAGCCTTCTGGCTGTGATAGATCGCGAGGAAGAAGTAGAGATTGAATACCAAGACAAGGGCTAAGCTGGTAGTCCACAACGGCTGAAGTCACTCACAGAGATTATGACTATAGGTCACTTACTACTTAGCAGATCAAGTCTCAACCATCAAGAGATAGATCCACCTCCGTTGTCGAGGAGAGTCCTTCTCAGGAAGGGCGAGCCTTCTGGCTGTGATAAATCGCGAAGTAGGAATAGAGATTGAATGCAAAGACAAGAGCCAAGCCGGTGGACCTCAAAAGCCAAGGCTTCTCACTATTTCCAACTCTGTCTGACAATATTACTGCTCAACAAACTCAATCCTCATTCACCAGAAGGTAGATTCATCATAAAACACAACAATAGAAGAGATCTGAACTCCCAACGCCTTGTATTCTTTCTTGGAGCTATCTCACAACAGAAATTTCTCAAAACTCTAACTTTCTCAGTCTCAGTCCTCCTTCCCCACTCAAATAACGTTCTCCTTCCGCCAATTTCACCTCAACCCTAGTCTCCTAGATGAGATTCAGACCCTAAACTCTTCATCCTCTCTCTGCGTCAACCTCCCAACTGAAAATTCTCAGAAATTTGATCCAACGTCGATCAAAAGTCCTCTGTAGATTTTCAAACGATCTCTCTCAATAAAACTGCCCCTTGTCCTTTCAAAAGATAGTTCTGCCTCCAGATTGTATAACAGATAAAGTCTCATCTCCCAAACACTTGTCCACCTCTCTGCAACAATCGCCCAGTTCACCAATTCAATTCTGTCAAAAAAATTGATCTCTCCCAGCCTCCAAGCTTCTCCTACGCGTCCCCGATCCTAATCCCTAATCCTTTTCCTTCCGCTTCAGCTCTCAGCTCTCAGTGAAAAAATCCCTTGAAAAGTGTCCTCGGTCTCAAGCCGCCGCAGGTATTTAAGCTAAAAGTTAAGGCCCCAGCTAAGCTACCCCTACTCCTTATAAGCGTAATCACTTATCATAAGCAGGGCCCTAGCTAAGCTGCCCCCTACTGTCCTTACATACATCTTTTAATTTTCAAATCTTACCTTTTTTTAAATAAAAGCACACAGTTACCTCTGTAAACTAAACTCCTTCACGAATAAAGACTTCACAACTTCTCCGTCATCACTAAGCCGACTCGACGATTAATTAACAGACTGATAAAAGTTTCTCGTGCCCTTGATGCCACCCTGAATATACCCCAAGCCATCCAATGTAGGTTGAAGCTCATACACTTATGGGGCTGCCCCACAGGGCTTACAGCCCCCCCATATACGCACCAAGTATCTCCCATGGTATATTCACGATGGCATGTGGAGGCCTAGAGATGTAACGACCTATGTTACACATAGGAAGTTTGTCTATTAGTAAGATATTTAGTTATAACTAAGTGTTGAGAAGGTTTATTTGTTGCCCAAGTACTAAGGAGGTATCAAGTTAGTCATGACTAGCTAAAGTTAGTTATGGTTAAACTTAGCTGTATTTTTGATAAAATTCAGATATTTTCTAAAGAGTCAGCATTATTATCTTGGTATCTTGTCTAAAAGGTAAAAAGGAGGTGGAAAATATCCCTTATCTCCTTTTTGACTTGATATTAGTGGTGGGATTAAAATTGTGAACTTTGTGAGCATTAAAAACAAGAAGAGATTCTACATGTTTTCTTTTTAGTGGGTCCTAGTGTAGAGAGGATTGGAAATTCGAGATTCTTTGAGAATATTCAATTTGGCACCCCAGGACTTATCTTGCGTTTTAACCCTTGACAGTAGAGCATAACGGAACCCAAAGGGGAAGAGAAAACCGCATACTTCTCGTTTCTCACGACAACTTAAAAATGACACCTCCTATTGTTACACTCACAGCAACCGTCTTGAGAGTGCAGACGGAAATCGTTTCCTCATAGTCTTCCTGGAAGTGTGTAAGAAACACTTGATATGGAAAAGTTTCGGACAGAGTTATGAGTTTCAAGAGAGTTTCGGAGAGAGTTATTATCAAGTTTCAGAAGACTCCGATTTCATTGTGTGCTTAAATAGGTGAAATCTGCCCGAACTTTTGGTTATAAGCTTCAAACTGAAATTGGTTTCGCTCTTGCTAGGGAACTAAAAAGCGGGTAAGCCAACGTGGAATTCAACTTTATACCCGGTTCTTTTTGCGGGGAGCTTAAAGCCGGTGGGCGAATCCGAAGGTGATTTCTTCGAAACCGCCAAGATAAAGATCTAGAGTTTCTGGGCTTTTTAGCAGGGATTCACAGAAAACCTATGTTGTGAAGTTAATGTAAGACACGACGGCAGACCGTAAGTAGGACTTTTTCTTTCTGACGTAATGATGATCTGACGTTATGATGTCGTCTAAGGCGGCAGGAGAGATAGAGAATTGACTTTCTGATTTCAGATACAGTAGAAAGAAAGGCGAGTCCTTTTTATGCATATTTTACTGCATCTTGGGCTCAGAGTCAGTCCCATCCATCAGATCTATCAGCGGCATGGACTTTTGTGCTCGTACGTACAGCGTCGATGAGGTATTTAGTCTGGCAGCGAAATCCAAGCAAATCGGAGTAGCCCTGGGCCCTCCATCCACTACTTACTCCGACGAACATGGCCCGTAGGCTCACGCGAGTGCAGTATGGCTCATTTCCCACGACGACCGGGCTTACCAGAGTTGCCAAATCTTTGCTCGAAGTGTCCCCGTTGAGAAGAGGTTTGCCTCTCAGAGCTGTCAGCGATTCCGAATCAGGGGCTCTCACGAGAGTCCAGTGGGTGGTGAGACGATACGCTCAGGCGGTTCCAATCCCAGAACCAAAACTCAGTATTGCCAGCAATGCTACCAAAGTAAGTAAATTACCCCGCTGATTTCATCGTGTGGCGGAACTCCCGAGGGCAGAATTAGAGTTTGCAGTCAAGCGAGGATGCGTAGTAGTTGCAGAGCTGAGGGTCGGCTCTCGGCTGATTCGAAGGTCTTGCTCTGTCCTTTCCGGAACTCAATATGAAGCCCCGAAGATCTAGAATTTTCCGTCGTGGTGCTCCTTCTGCAGCAAGCTAATGGTCGAAGTCATGCGCATTTGTTGAAGTCGACGAGCCAGGTCTAATTCAGCAAACAAGGTTCTGGCTTGAGTGCGTGGGAACGGACTCGATAGACTCACATGGCATGCAACAAACGGATGAGAGACTATGTCACTATGTACAGTCCTTACACTTGGGCAAGTGCGTTTCCGCTGGGGCATTCTGTCAGCGAGTGTTTAGTCTGAGAGTCGAAAATTAATAATTTATAGCTCGGCGGATTAGACTGACACCCAGCAGACTGCGTACTGAAGTTCTCTTTTGTGCTACTGGATTAATAGCGAGAAGAGAAAAATTGCGCGGTTCCGGATCCTCGAGCGCACCTTGGTCTGCCAAATAGATCATATGAAGTGCGAGTTTCATTGCTTTCAAGTAGCAGATGTGTTTCTTCTTTTCTCTTTAATGGTATGCTCAGCTTCTATCCGATTGCAATTTCTGTGGCCCTGTAGCTTGTGGGCCGAACCCCAATGGTTTTTCTCACCAAAATATGTGACCATTTCGGCGTCAAAGCCAAGATTGTTGGAAAGATGGAGAGCATGCAGCCTTTATCCAGCGTGAAGGATCGGTAACGAAGCTTAACTTTGCCTCGCCTGCACGACTTCAAGTTTGCACATGTCACATGACTTTGCCGGTGAAACTAATCCATCGAATGACGAACTGATCCTGAGATTGCTTTAAAAAGCATTTAGCACAGCGGCTGTTAAGGTACAGCATGATGAAGGATCTGTAACTGTCGGTAGTAAGCTACATATGACGCTAGAATTAATCAATTGGTTCTGTTTTCCACATACCTCGAGAATGATGTGCTTAGTCTGAGTTTCCTGACTCCTCAGGAGTGTACTGTTGGATTAGAATTGGATTAGCGATGATCCGGAACTCATCGCTAATCCGATATCACCTGGAAAGGTAGGAAGCCGCAATCAGTTGAATTTTGATATGGCATTATTTTGTCTTCTGTTCAGTAAAGGGTGACTTTTAACATTAACTCAGAGTTAAATGAGCTTGCTGAGAACGCCAAGTATCTGACTGAGCAGCGCGGTTTGCGTGGATAAACTTATAATGAATGAAGATAATCATGCTGAGTTTCTGGCTTTGCAGAAGACTTTGGTTGAACCGACATCAAGAAATATGGGAATCGGTCTTGCCTTTCTCGCTGCCTCGTTGGGTTACAGGGTCATCTTGACAATGCCATCTTACACCAGCCTCGAGCGCCGTATCGTCCTCTATAGGAGCCAAGTTGGTGCTCACAGACCCAACCAAAGGCATGGGTGGTTTTGTTGCGAAAGCTCACGAGGTCTTGGCAAGGACTCCCAACTCATACATGCTCCATCAGTTCGAGAACCCCATTAACACGGATGTACGTTTGTGCGTAATATATAAGAGAGTACGAGCCATTCGCTTATTACTAATTTGCAAGGGTCTGGCTTTCATGTCAGCTCTTCGATTGGATGTGTAGCAAGCTCTCCGTGATGGACGTAACGGACCTACATGTACAGAGCATGCAGTTCTAATAGGTCCGTTACGTTTCGCATTCTGAAATTAAACTTTCTTGCATACTTTCAGGTGCATTATGGAACTACCGGCCCCGAGATTTGGGAGGATACAGCTGGCAACGTAGATCTATTAGTTGCAGGGACCGGGATTGGGGGAACTGTTTCTGGCGTGGGGAACTTTCTGAAGCATAAGAACCCGTACGTGAAGGTACGTATACGTATTTTTTGAATCTGAATCTTCCAGTAAGAAAACTCTGTTCAACACAGATGTAAATAGATTTCAGTAGATAGTGAGGATAATGACACTAGGGCACGAAAGAATCTTCGAGCTAATCAAATCATGCTTTGACGTATCACAGGTGTATGGCGTCGAAAGCAACATCCTTAATGGCGGAAAACCAGGTACAGTGTCACACTATCTGATTCTCTAATCTGAGACTATTGAGCTGTCATTTTGAGTGAATTTCTGAGTGCTCCCTAGCTTTATGAGGAATTCTTTATCGCACAACGTCACAAGTTCATGATCAGCAATATAAATCATCTTCTGGTTACAATGTATCTATGGAAGACCCTCACCAGATTACAGGAACGGGCGTAGGTTTCGTTCCGGGCATTTTGGATGTGCCTATGCTTGATGGGGTTGTCGAGGTCAGTACCGTAACGCGGTTATGCAGGAGAGGATGCTGCAGAGTTCAAATATTCTAAATTTGTTATTCTACTTTTGAGAACTCTGTGTTGGATAACTGTACTGCAAGTGTCGCGGAGGGGCATATATAGATGTTAACGGCAGATCTTAACAGTTTCTTTGCCAAATGATTCAAACAGCATATGACGGTTTGATGACAAGCACGTCTAACTGTTACCGTGATTTAGATGCCCAAAGCTGAATCTGACTGGAGATCAAGCTGAGTTCCGCCGAAAATTTGTCCTTCTTGGATAAAAGAAAGCAGTATGAATTCGAATTGCTTTTCAGGTATTCATTCACATCCGATCTGAACTTCTGAGAAAATCATCCTCAGGTTGCTAGCGAAGAGGCTATTGAGACATCCATACTGCTAGCAAAGAAGGAAGGCGTTTTTGTAAGTCTGTCGAACTCTCTCCTGTTCTCAACAAAGTGATTTGACCAAAGCCCGTGACGAATAATTTGTTCTTACTTAACTTGCGGGGGGTATTTTCACCTTAATTCTTCTATATAATAATCACAACGCAGCTGTCATTTTAGAGCATCATGCAGTTCTGACACCATCCAGTTTCTAAATGTCCTGACTCAAGAACTGGTCATGATCATCCGAAGCTAGGATCATTGCTTTGACAATAATTAACTATGCACGAAAGTTGTATATGAAAGTTTCTGATATGTGAACAGAATTCTAACTTGGTAATAATAATGGGGAGGAAAAGAAGTTCTGAAAATTCTGGTTTCATCCGGGCACAAATCGATAGCTCATAATAGTTTATTTTCAGGCTGGAATATCTGCGGGCGCAAACACAGCAGCAGTCAGGCTTGCTAAGGAGCCTGAGAATGAAGGAAAGCTCATGAACGTAAGCATGAACTATCCTCTGATATTCCATCTGTGCAGGTTTCTGTTTTTTGACTTCAAAGGGGTTTCTGGCCGGGATGAAAGGTAAAGCAGAGCAAGATTTCAGATTCATTTGTTCGCAGAGTTGGTCTCTGACTTCTGCCGTCACACGGATATGAACAGATCATCATTCCAAGCACTGGAGGGCGGTATTTATCGGCGAATCTGTTCGCGTCTGTGTTTGTGAGAAAAGAATGCATGCAGATGCAGTTTGAACCTTGATATTTTTGCTAGGCATCAATCAAGCATGCGTAGAAACGAGTAGAAACCTCAAGGAAAGATCTCTTTCTGTTCCTGTAAGTGACCTCGCAAGGTTGGCTTGAGCCTTAAGATAGTAGAAGACCAAAAACTTCTGAGGATGTTTTGCTAACAAGTTTTGATGTAAAATAGCTCAAACAGAAGTAAACTAACGTTTAGAATATGCTAAAACGTATTCTAAACTTCATAAAATTCAACGCATAGTTTTCCAGTTCCCCACAGTTAAGTGGAGACTTGTTCATCCCCATTCAGCTGCAACTCACCACCCCGTGAAGTTCTTTTCTGAGGTTCAGGTCGAGAGATCGGCTAATGATGTGTGTAATCATCATCACGTTACAGGTTACGCTTACTCGTGCCACTGTCAAATTTATTTGTCCAAGCGGCAAATTATGTCAAAGGAGATCCCGGGTGAAAATGGTTGGACCTGTTAGTTAAATACTGTAGGTAGCAACTCTCACCATCTCATCATCGCGGACCGTTAGAGTAACGTTATTTCCAGTAATTCAATTTAGAGGCAGTTTGAGTACACACACGTTTTGAGCGCGGATCATTGTGTACTGTCTCACAGACTCTCTTAATTTCATGTGGTTTCCGTCTGTGATGTATGACTGACACTTTTTGGTCACGGAAGTAAATCTTTCGTGAAATCTCTCATCTGCAATCGTGAAACAGGTTTTCTCGTTCACTGCTTCTGCATTTTTGACATGGTATCAGAGCGATGTTTGGGATTTAGATCTGCTTGCGATTGTCAAGCATCTAACTAACAGGCATTAGCTTTTTGTGATCACAGATTCATTTCTCAATGGGTACAAACCTACGAGCTGATATGATTCTTCCTCGGTTCGATGGAGAGTACTTCCATATCTGTAAACGTACTATTGTTATTTTCTTGAAGATTGAAGATTTGCTGCCGATCATAGATGGATCTGAAGTCAGACCCGCAACTGACCCTGCTGCTCAAGTTGCTTGGGAGAAGAAGGACCTTAAGAACCAACTTGGTTCTTAACACTGCATTGAGTTTGAACCTTCAGAAGTATGTTTTGTCATGCACTATTTCTAAGACCATGTTCGATACTTTGATGGCAGTTTTTGATTCTACTGATTTGGTGACTAAAGCCAATCTGAAGATCGTTTCAGGAATCTTGTGCTTTCTGAAGGACAGCTGTTGGCTCTCATTTACAAGAATTCAAGTACATTATTGCTCAGTTAGAGACTATGGCTGTAAGTTCTTGATGATGAGACTATCATGAATCTTATCAGCAGCTTATCTGATAGTTTACAACCTTTAGTGCAGACGCTACGTGCCATTCCTAATTTGACTCTTGCTGGCCTGACTAGCATTCTTCTACGTCATGAAGCTGAGCAGAAATGAAGATATGTGAGAACTGATTGAGCACAAGATATTTGTTCCCAAAAGAAGAGGATGGGGAAAAAGAACATGGTCTCAAAAGATAAGAAATCCCAAGGTTCTAGTTCTAATGGATCTGTAGAGAAGAGTGGCAATACATTTTGCAGGTATTGCAAGAAGATGGGGCACGTTATTGATATACTTGCTTCAAGTTGCAGCAGAAGAAGCGATTTGAACAAGCCTCCAAGTAGAAATCGAATGCAGGGCAAGTGATGCTCCTGGTGCGCGAAGGAAGGTGTTGATTGTTTCTGAAGCTGTTGTCATCGATCAAGACGATTCTTGGTACATTGACACCGGAGCCACACATCACATGACTGCTAATCGTGATTACTTTCATTCGTACACAGAATCATTTCATCTCAGAATGTTTTCTTTCGTAACAACTCTTCTCATCCCATTGCTGGTATTGGTACAGTGGTCGTTAAGTTATCTCAAGAGGAGGTAGAGGTCACGAAGGTCTACCATGTTCTAAACTTATGGAAAAATCTATTTTCTACACGATATTTGAAACAAAGGAGGATCTTTGTTGTTTTCTCGTGGTTCTTGTCAGCTTGAACTTGTAGGAGGTGAGTTTTTGGCAGATTGTTCACTGCACCAATGCCTTTACAAGTTGGGAGATGTTGTTTACCCTGTCTTTACCGCAGCTGCTACTTCTACGATGGAAGCTCTTCAAGTTCAAGAGGCATATAATCTTTGGCACTTGAGACTAGGTCACATTGGTGAAACCAGAATTCAACGACTTTAGGTGAAGGGAATGGCGAATGGTTTACCCAAGTTCACTTCTTCTCACGTAAGATGTGAATCTTGTCTTTTGGGAAAGGAGAGCAGTGATGCTTTTCCCACTGGAGGAGGTACTCGAGCTACAGCTTTGTTGCAGTTAGTTCACTCAGATATCTGCGGTCTTATTTCTCCCTCTTCTTGTTCGGGGTATAAGTATTTCCTTACTTTTACAGATGATTTCTCGAGATACACCTATGTGTATCTATTGAGGAGCAAATCTGATTGTTTCAAGATCTTTAAGGAGTTCCTTGCCATTGCTGAACGTACTACTGATGAGAAGTTGAAGACACTGAGGTCAGATAATGGTAGAGAGTATGTTTCTCGAGAACTTAACTTGTTTTATGCTGAGGAAGAAATAAGTCATCAACTGACTACTCCTTATATGCCAGAGCATGCAGAATGGAGTTAGTGAAAGAAAAAACGGTGAGTGGTGCATCTTTCTTGATTATATAATGAAGATTCCAAGAGATACAAGTTAGCTAGAGTCAGTACTCGAAATATTCTCTTCTCAAGAGATGTAGTCTTTCACGAGGATGTTTTCCTGATGTCTTTCATTCTAAAACCTGAGGATTTTTCAGTACCACCTACTCCTCTGAGTAACGTTGACTCAATGCCTCCCTCTGGGCATCCTAAATTACCATTTTTTGCTCCTGCTCAATCAGTTTCATCTGTTCAAACATTTTCTGTACCAGGACCTCTTATTATCTCACCTAGTATCCTGCCTCCTACATCTAATGTTTCACCTAGTTTTGCTTCCTCTAGTTACGTTGTTCACCCAGTTTTGCTTCAAAGTTTTAGTACTGGAGCAGGTGCAGCTTCTCCACGTAACAGCTTGGGCACAAGTTCATCTGATCAAGGACCTGGGAAAAGGATGAGTGACTAGACCCCTCATGAGAAAGATCAAGCGATAGAAGATTTGTTTGTGGATCTTGAGGTAGATCATGGATCTGGAGGTACGGTAAGTGTGTCTTCGCAAGGATCTCAATAGATCACAAGCTTAAGGAGGTCTACTCTTCAAAGGAAGCCTCCTGTACGATATGATGAAGCATCCTTTGTGTCGCCACGGTCGTTGTTTGTTTCAGCGCTTCAAGCATCAGTTTTATCTCAGGAATCTGATTCTTATACAGCAGCTGTGTCCAGTCCCGAAAGCGAACACTGGAGGAGAGCAATTGCAGAAGAGCTCCAAGCTATGGATTAAGATGTCAACTTGGACCATAGTTCGGATGCCTGCAGATCGACATGTTGTAGGTTGCCATTGGACTCTTAAACTCAAAACTCAACCTGATGGTACAGTTTTGAGATATAAGGCTCGTCTAGTTGCCCAAGGGTTTTCACAAATCAAGGGATTAGATTATGAAGAGACGTTTTGTCCAGTAATCAGGATGCAGTCAGTTCGTGTGCTCTTGGCTATTGCTGTGCAGTTTGGCTTGCATATCCACCAGATGGACGTGAAGACTACATTCTTGAATGGGATTCTGGAAGAAGAAGTTCACATGAAGCTGCCAGAAGGTCTGTCACCAGTGGAATCCTACTTTGGTTTGCAAGTTAAGAAAGTCTATCTATGATTTGAAACCGTCCTCCAGGACTTGGTTTCAGCGGATCGATACTTATCTTAAGAAGATAAGTTTCAAGTCAGTGGGAGCTGACACAAATATCTATTTATTTACTGATCAGCTTGGAATTTTAATTCTAGCACTTTACGTAGATGATATTCTACTCATGGCTGTTAATCTGGAGCTGATGCAGTATGCCAAGATGCTTCTTAGTTACGAATTTGCGATGGCAGACTTAGGGCAGGTTCACCATTTCTTGGTCATACACATCAATTATGATGTCTTAAGTGGCATTATGGACTTGTCTCAGACGTTTTACATATTTCAGAAGCTTGCTGTTTTTCACCTGGAGAATACAAAGGCGCTGAGTGCACCAATGGTTGTGAGAAGACGTCCATCTCGTGAAGAGTCTCCCACTACAGACGAAGAGAGGGGGCAGATGAAAATTATATCTTATGAGAGTGCAGTTGGATCTCTGACGCGGACAGCAATGTGCACTCGATCTGATATTGCTTTCTCTACATTTTCATTGGTTCAGTTCATATCTGATCCAGGACTTGCACATTGGGTAGCTGTCAAGTGAGTATATCGTGACTTGAAGAGCACTGTCAACTTTACTTTATGTTACAAACGTTTAGAGAAGCCGTCCTTGTCACTTGGTTATTCAGATGCGGATTGGGCTGGTGGCTCAGACACTAAGAAGTCTACTTCCGGATTCTGTTTTTTACTGTCAAGTGCTACAGTCAGTTGGAGCAGTACTCGACAGAAATCTGTTACGCTTTCTACTACAGAGGTTGAATACCTAGCAATGTCCAAAGCAGCAGCAGAAGCTATCTGGCTATGGGAATTGCTGAAGGAAGTCCAACCTGAATGTGCAACCAGCACTGTCACCATCTTTTGTGACAACAAAAGTGTCATTTCTCTTCTAGGAACTACCAAGTTTCTTGATAGGAGTAAGCATATTGATATTCCGTATAAGTTCATAAATCAGCATGTGGCTGATAAGATTATCAGCGTGTTATACTGCTCTAGTGAGGATCAACTAACAGACATTTTCACTAAACCCTTGACCAAAGAGAATCATTATAGGCTGGTAAGAATGTTAGGGCTATTTGATAATTGTTGAGTGAGAGTTACTTACTAAGTGGGAGTGTTAGTTCAATACTGTAGTTAGCAACTCTCACCATCTCATCAGCACGGACTGTTAGAGTAACGTTATTTCCAGTAATTCAATTTAGAGACAGGTTTGAGTATATAGACGTTGTGACCGCGGATCATTGTATCCTGTCTCAAACTCTCTTTCATGTAGTTTCCGTCTGTGATATATGACTGATATTTTTTATCAGTGAAGTAAATCTTTCGTGGAACCTCTCATCTGTGATCGTGAAACAGGTTTTCTTGTTCAATGCTTCCGAATTTCTGACAGGAACTACTAGATGAAATCAATAATGCGTTTGCTTAAATCACAAACATGGGTATAAGAGGAAGAAAACGAATATTATTGTCAATTCTAATCTAATTTAATTGGTTAGAAACAAAACACAAAGACGTGAAGCTTCTCAAGGGCTCTCAATGCTCGTCCACTGCTAATATTTGCAAAAGAAAGACCCCAAGAGAGTAAGAAATTTACTGTAGTTTGTACTTTAATCAACAGGCTAAGTAAACCATAACCGGGTGGATGAGAAGAGAGACAAGTAGTCAGGTTGACCGGCACATAACAAAAAGTTATTGGTTGGTCTTCAACTGTTTCCACGGTACCTTCCCATTGTGCTCAAGACCTCCCGCTTACTAAACGGGTGCTCTAGCCAGCTGAGCTATAGAACCTTGATAAGCCGCACTCTATAAGATCTATTCATTTTGCGCATACATGTATATTCACCCATGTACACTTAGATAGTGTACATGGGTATAATTTAGAGCTAACCTTTTCTTAGGAAGGGTTAGCTCTAAATTATAGCCTCAATGATTTGACTCTGTTCATAACAGAGATTGACTTATAGTCGGATGGTTCTAAGGATGGTTACAGTGTTTATGGGTTTTCAGAAGGCCATGTGTTTCGTTTTTATGTGATAGTCAAAATTAGATTTTTTAAATTTAGTGTTTTAAATTTAGACCTGTAAATTTAGATATTTGTCGTCTTTCATTGCACCCCGAGCGTTAAAGTTCTTTCACTTGTACATTTAAATGTATATTTAAATGTACTGTGCACCCCCTCCCCCCACCAAAAATACACCCCCCAATAATCAAACTCTTGGCTGGCTGCAATCCCCTTTGGAACGGTGAAGTATTTATATCATTTCTGTCTTTTTCCTGTTTCTTGTACAAGTCCGTGGGGCAAGATATGCGCACTCATGTTCCGACAGTCCGGAATACATATGTTAATGAGTTGTGTGCATGTTCTTTACCAACTTGAGGACAATCTATCACAAGAGCAAACATCTACAGTGATTGAAGGAGAAGTAAAAATATGTTTCTGATTGTGCATGCAAAATCAGATCTCTCTCCAATGTGAAACGTCGAACGCACATATATGGACCATGAAGCCAGCACTCGTTGTGGAGGAGGGCGTTTCCTTGAAGAAGAGGCAGTCAATGTTGAGAGTTATTGTGAGAGCAATTAGGTAAATCATTTTTGAGGTTACAACAATTATGTATTAGTAATATATTAACCTACACCCTTTGTAGAGTAGTATGAGTCAGAGGTCTTTTTTATCTGTACCACTTCTGAAGTCTAAGTAAAACTGTGATCATTCCACCCAAGATGTTTCTATTTAAGTTCTATTTAAGATGTTTAAGAAAGAGAGCACACGCGAAGCAATAAATAGCCAATGGATGGAAAGACCTCATCAAGCCTTACAAGGAAAGAAGGACCTGAAGGGTCAAGCAACCAATACCTGGGACTAAGCTATCAGTAGCTCTAAGGTCGTCTATCGTTCTTTAGATATCACACACCGATAAGTCAAAACTCCTACATACAACAGATACAAATGAAATAGCATCGTCTCTTGCAATTGCTCTATCGTGGAACAATCTAAATTAGTTGTCTAAAAGATGTAGTGCAAAAACAGTGAGAGGCATCAGAGTCTACCCTAGTGCCTCATAGTATACTATGACATAATCTGGAATAAAAATGTGGAACTCAGAGGCTGTTGATCCGCATATCTACAAAGCTAAGAGGATGAAGTGATGTGCCATATGCATACCGCTATACTTTATCATCTCCACTGCTGCCGGAGTTGTTAGAGAATGATGTGCCGACCTCACCGATCACCTGATTAGTAACAGGTGAATGTGGGATATTAACTTGTCCCATTTCAGTCTCCAGCGCTTCGTACCCACTTAAATCAGTCTTGCGCATATGATATGCCTCATATAGTCCGTTGAGTGTATGCCAAAGAAAAACAAATACCAGAATAATCCCGACAATGTATTGGGAGGGACCGGTGATAATATAAGTGCCTATCGTACCGAGTACCACGAGCAGAGTCACATAGCACAGTCTTTCGGTCAACGTCAGGAAGAAATACTTTGTGCTACAACTCCATAAGAATCTAAGCATGTATTTCTCATGATCAGACGTCCTTTCCCCGTCTTCAGGTTGGGTCTTCCTCCGCACCTCTCTCATCAATCTTTGACGCCACCTCGAAACCTCCCACCGAAAAAGGGGCCACAAGATAAAAAACATAGCTGCTACAATTTTGACAGTCTTATACATTCCCGTCGCCGCCAATGACTCCGGGTCAGAGGCTTCCTTCCATGCTAAAACGGCAACGAGACCAGCGACAGGAGGTATCCCTTGCGGTATGTCGGGCGAAAAACTCCCTTCCGCTTCTTCGAATCGGTTCTTCATCGATTCCTCCTCATGTCGGATCTTTTTCTTTACACTGCGCTCTTCAAACTTCCTCTCCAGCTCTTCTGTAACAAGTTTAGTATCTCCTTCCGTCATATTCTGCACAAGAAGAAACCACCACCAAACATAGAGGGAATATTAACCCAACGTAACAACATAAGTCTTATCTCCTATCGTAGGATTCCTGCATGCACAGAACACGTCTAAACATAAGTCTTATCTCCTATCGTAGGATTCCTGCATGCACAGAACACGTCTATTCATCAGGCGCCACGACGACTAACGACTCTACTAACATCACTCCAGCCATAGCTCGATGCTCTAAACACGATTCAAGTAATGCGAACCAAACTCTGATCTCTTCACCTGATCGATCCATCAAGCCCACCTCAGTTTATTGAGCTCTATTTGCTGTACTCCGTTTGTCTCTTGGGAAGAGCTTGCGGTTCCAACCTTGCAGCGCCAACCTTGCAGCTAGTGAGAAGAGATCGCGGACTGCTCTTCTCTTAGAGCTTGCACTGACGCTGCAGAAACCCCGACTTGGTTCTACAACACTGTTGCACAACACTGCCCCGACTTGTCGAAAGACACGGACCCTCGCAGTCTCGCAGTCTCGAACAACTCTGCAGAACTGTATTCAGCTGGGAGGGAGGGGAGGCGGAGTGCGTGAGGAGGAACGGAGGGGAGGAGACGGTAGTGTTTCTAGTATGCTGGAGGAATATTAACCCAACGTAAGATCATAAGTCTTATCTCCTATCGTAGGATTCCTGCATGCACAGAACACGTATATTCATCAGGCGTCACGACGACTAACTCTACTAACATGACTCCAGCCATAGCTCGATTCTCTAAACACGATTCAACTAATGCGAACTAAACGCTGATCTCTTCACCTGATCGATCCATCAAGCCCACCTCAGTTTATTGAGCTCTATTTGCTGTACTCCGTTTGTCTCTTGGGAAAAGCTTGCGGTTCCAACCTTGCAGCGCCAACCTTGCATCTAGTGAGAAGAGATCGCGGACTGCTCTTCTCTTAGAGCTTGCACTGACGCTGCAGAAACCCCGACTTGGTTCCACAACACTGTTGCACAACACTGCCCCGACTTGTCGAGAAACACGGACCCTCGCAGTCTCGCAGTCTCGAACAACTTGCAGAACTGTGTTGAGGTAGGGAGGGGAGGCGGAGTGCGGGAGGAACCCCGACTTGTCGAAAAACACGGACCCTCGCAGTCTCGCAGTCTCGAGCAACTTGCAGAACGGTATTGAGGTAGGGAGGGGAGGCGGAGTGCGGGAGGAGGAACGGAGGGGAGGAGACGATAGTGTTTCTGGAGTGATGGAGGAGACGATAGTGTTAATTTCTACCGTGTAGAGAATTTTATAGTGTTTCTAAGGTGCTGGTGGATGATTTAGGGAGTAGTTTTTGTGATATTTCAACAAGGTCAACGGAACTAGAAGGAGCTTGCGAGTACTTTTTGATTCGGTCAGCTTGCTGATATTTCGGTCAGCTTGCTGATATTTCGGTCAGCTTGCTGAATATCAGCAAGCTGACCGAATCCCGAAAAGGTATACTTACGAGATCATGCTGACCGAATCCCGAAAAGGTATACTTACGAGTATGATCGTCTGTTCGAAAATAGGCGGCTGATATCACCTCTTACGGGTATGATCGTCTGTTCGAAAGTAGGCGGCTGATATCACCTCTTCCAAGTTCGGAAGAGGGGATAATGTATGTACGTTTAATTTAATATCTAACCAATCGAATAGGAAGCTATTCGATTGGCTGATTATGGGTTATCGTCTTTTCGAAAAACGACGGCGACGATGCACGCATGCATTTCAACGACGGGCACGATGCACGCATGCTTTTCAACGACGGGGACGCTCCTTATTCTTTTGATGCAGCGCATTGCCCAAGCAATGGTTTTCATAACATTTTGTAACCATGGAGAACTAAGGAACGGAGGTCATCCGTACTACAGTGTGTAGGTAGGGTGATCAGCAACCGTTCTGCCGCGCGGTTTCCAGGTCAGTTCTTTGGTGATACTGCGAGAGCCTCCTTCTTTGTTAGAGGGGAGGAAAACCTTCTAGAAGGTTTTCCTCCCATCTGTTGGATTGGTGCTATGAGTTGGGGATCTTGCTGCTATACATGGTGACATGGATGACGTCACAACAACGAAGTACTGATCGAGGACGGAGAATCTAGGCTCTTCCTCGTCGCCATGAGACTGTAATTTTGGTAGGGCGTGCAGTACAACGTCGGAATTGCATGAACTCGGTGAAGAAGGTAAGGGAGAAGAAGATAACTCTGAAGAACATGCAGAAAAGGGATTCAGAAGAGAATTCGATATTCTTCTGGTTGAGTCCGGAAGGGCATCATGAAGCCGGGAGCTTCGGAAAGATGAGGGATTTATCCCACGCCTGTCAGTTCGTGTGATATCTCTGAGGACTGCTACTGCTGGCCAGTACTGTACTTGTTTCAGAGAGAGAGAGAGAGAGAGAGAGAGACATGAAGCCGGGAGCTTCGGAAAGATGAGGGATTTATCCCACGCCTGTCAGTTCGTGTGATATCTCTGAGGACTGCTACTGCTGGCCAGTACTGTACTTGTTTGAGAGAGAGAGAGAGAGAGAGGTATTTTTAGACAATCAGAGAGAGAGAGAGATGTCTTGAAGTGCAAGAAGAGAACCAGATGAGAATTTTGGAAGACTCCATATCCACTTGAGTTATCAGCCGGAAGATGCAGGCGGAGCGGATTGCAGGTGGATATTGCTGCAGCCAGCTCTTGCAGGTGCTGAATTTTATCATCTTCAGACTCTAGTTGCGATAGTGGAATAGGTCCTGGTTTTGTGTTGCCAGCTCCTTGAAGTTTAAACCTTCGGACCATTTTATAATTTTGAAGTCAACTTCCACTTAACCTGCACTGTAATGGGTCAGTTGTGTTTCCTTTGAAACGTTTCCTTTCTAGAAACGTTTTCCTCCCTGTCTGAAAGTAAGAACATAAAGCAATAGGTCAGAGTTGGGATGTCCTGGGTATCATATCGAAGTTGTGTTAGTTGGGTTGGGCTGATAACACGAAGAAGTCTTCTTGTAGAGAGCTTTTCAATAGCGAAGAAAAAGAGTTTCGCTTAATAGGCACCTTCACAGTTAAGTTACGAGCACGCGATTGTTGGTCTTTGATTTCCTTCTTAGTTCTTATTTGACAGGCTGAAGTCTTCGGAAACAGTCTTCCAAATCCTAAATCGCTGGCTGGATATGCTTGAGGAGGGACTTTTCGAATCCAGCTATTATGAAGGCCTACTTGAAGAACGAGGTGAAAAGCACCGGAGAAGTGGCCTTTCGGTTGATCGTGGACTGGGTTTATTATCGCCAACGTCTAAGCTCAGCTATTCAGAAAATTATTAGCATTCCAGCCGCCTATCGTGTCTCTTCCCGTATTCTGTGAATGAACTGAACCAGACTGAACCTCGTCAGATCAAGGGCATCCTTGATCCTTCCTGCTCTTTCCGATCCAATATCTGGTTTTACTGAACTGATCCACTCCCCGTGATTATTTTTAAATTCACACCTGCAGTAAAACGAGCAACTTCATAAGATTCAGATGAATCTAAGACAGGATAGATTCAGAAAGAAAGTATACGAAAAACCTGTGCATTGCAAGTAGTGTGTTTGTCTAGACAAGACCATGCGTGACTCGCCTAGTGTAAGACTTAAAAGACTGTAAAAGCCTATACTGCCTTCAGATCACTCATGCACCACCTCTGTGAAGACCGGTAAGACTTTCAGCGACACGATACTCCACGGGACGGTCCTCTCGATAACCTCACCATGATAACGACACGATACTCACGGGATGGTCACCAAGTTTGACCATTTGCACTACGTAACCTACACATGATGATCCCGGAAAGAAAACTATATATAGCTCGTCTCAGCAAATCTACCATCGATGATGATACCAGACCGTCACGAGACATGTCAATTCAGAACGAAGAACCCACACGGTTCAGAAGTCTAACGGTTACAGGTCCCACAGGTTAAAATACAACCGAGAGCCAGGTAGAAGCCGCAGACTTGATATAGCTATGTGACATCATTTGGAACATATAAACGACGGCAACGTTGTGGAGGGGACAAAAATTGATAGGAAGGTGGCAACGTAAACCACACTACTGAGCCAGGGTCCAAACCCCTCAGTTCTTTATCTCAAGGCTGTATCGTTACATTGCATATGAGCATAAAGCTAAGCCTAGACTTGCTAAACAGGGAGATTAGCCGAGCACATCCCCTGTCATGAATCGATGATTTAAAACAGCTGTCGGTCGCATACAATAGTTTTGATTCAACATACCTGCAAGAAAACAAAGTAGAGACACGAGAAGGTTAATAACCGATAGAATAATCACCTAGAGCTAGTACTGGTACTTTACCCATATCATGCTGCTGATTCTGAAACGAACACACCCGAACGAAAGGGATGAGAACAGACAAACGTGGAGACTCATAAGCTGCAAAGAGTATTCACGCGGAAGTATGATATAAACTAATCCCAAACCAACTCTATCAGGTTTCGAACCTCTACATACCTCTCCACTAGAGTACAGAAGCCCCCCAAACCTAAGAAAGAGAAGAAAATACCCCGAACTGTTGTGAAGTAATAACAAGTCGCTATGCATGTAATGGAATTATAAGGGATATGCGTTTGCAAGAATTCACAGTCTTATTTGGTGAAAAGATTGTATAGATGGCTAACTGAGCCAAAACTTGTTTGGAATTTAGGAATGCATTGTTTAACTTTTTTGTTCGTGTGGTTATTTTTTGATTTTCCTCAGTACATTTATTATTAATTTTCTTCATCTCATTTGTTATCGTATTATCTATTTTTGTTAAATATGATGTACAATATTGTACCGCAGCGTATGGATCCAACACGTATTGATAATCTGTGTTTGCTTACCAAATTGAAGTAACAATTTTTGGGAAAGAATTAATATAAATATCATTTGGATGACATTTTAGATGTATGGAAAGTTTAGATAAATAATATTTTTAAGCTAATACCTAAGTTACATATGTAATTTCTAAATGTTAAAGATATTGATCGAAGTTCATCTCCATTCTAGTTTAAAAAAAATATGAGTTTGAAACTCTAATAGATTTAAGTTTTATATCTCTCGTCGTTTCATCATCGACTTCATCATTAGTTAAAGGATAGAATATTGTTGTTTTTGATGTGGGATGTCATGGAAATCAAAATCGACAAGAAAAAGAAGATCTTTTTCTATAGCAAGTATTTGTGTGATGATGAGTTTGACATTTGGGGGGGCTGTCTTGTTCAGAAGGTGCGAATTGTGTACTGGGCCAAGTTTCAGTCGATTTGGAGATTTCCAGCGGCAGATTTTCAAATGGATCTTTTTCGACCAAAATGAAAGTTTTAGGACTTGAGTCCAAAACTAATCCTGTTTCGAATAAGGGTGGGCCCAACCCTAGCTATTTCAAAATTTCTGAAAATTTCAAGGGGTCGCACGCCCATTTTCGACCTCATTTGGTCTAGTTTCGACCTTTCTTGGTGTATTCTTTCGACGTTTCCGTCGTGTTTTGTACACCTACAGTTTACGCACAGGTTCTTTTCTCGTTGTCGCTGCAGGAGGAGTTCGCGGAGTCGCCTTGTCGTGACTTGTGACAACTCTTGATCGCGCGGTGGGGAGAGACGAGTTTCGTGCAGTTTCTGGGAGGTTTTCCGCGTACAGAACAGTGCAATTTTGACATTGCAGCTATGGCGGAGTCTGTGTCTTTGATCACTGGAGAGAAACTCGACAAGAACACCTACCAAGTGTGGAAGTTCCGGATGAAGACCTTCCTGCAGGGACAAGATCTATGGGATCTTATCACTGAGGAGGAGAAAGCGCCTGAAGTGCCAATTTCTGATCCGAAATTCAAAGAGTGGAAGAAGCGCTCATATCAGGCTATTCACTACATCGCGCTGACAGTTTCAGCATCGATGATCGGTCACATCCAGGATTGTGATACGCCCAAGAAAGCTTGGGATGCACTCACGCATCTGTTTCAGTCCGGAACAGAGGCGCGGAAGCTGCAATTGCTGCAGCAGTTCAATACCGTGAAGAAGGGGTCAATGTGCATAAACGACTATGTGAACGAGGTCAAGCAGCTCGCGGATCAGTTATCTTCTGTCAAAGTCGAGATTGATCCCACTGTCTTGATCGGAGCCACATTGCAGGGACTGCCTGCAGAGTACAAACAGTTCATAACATCGATTTCGATCAGAGAACCTCTTCCGCGGTTTGATGAGCTTGTTCCTATGATGTTAGGAGAGGAGGTGCGCCTACTGGGGAGTTCTACTTCGACGGGTCAGCAAGAATCTGTCTATTTTGCAGGTTCTGGAGGATCTCGAGGTAGGGGTCGTGGCAAAGGTGCTGGACGTGGACGGGGTCGCGGACAGCAACAGCAATAGCAGCAGAACTAGCAGAACCAGCAACAGTCTGGTGGTTCCAACAACAATCAGAGAAGAGCGCCTGGTTCTTGCAACTACTGCAAGAAACAAGGCCACAATGCGAATCAGTGCTACAAGAAGCAGAACGATCAGAGACAACACGACAACAACCCCCAACAAGGTAACAGCAACCAGCAAGGCTATGCAGTCACTGAGCATGTCTATTCGGAGCAATTGCTGATTACTACGCATCAGAGTTATGCGGCTTTCAAGCCACAGATTGACTGGATGATCGACTCCGGCGCCACCAGTCACATGACTCCCCATCGGGAGTGGTTTAGTTCACTCGAGCCTGTGGAGACTCCACAATTTATGGTGACAGGAGATGACACCAAGCACAAGATCCAGCACAAGGGTAACATTCCACTTGACATTCCTGCCTCAACGTTTACTGGTATACGGAATGTCTTACATGTACCTACATTGACTAGAAACCTACTATCTGTAAGACAGTTGATAGAGCAGGGTCTGCAAGTGCGCTTCAATAAAGATGGATGCTTTATTGAAGATTCGAATGGCACTGTCATAGCTCGAGGTATCAAGAGTGATAGGCTGTTTAAACTAGATGCATCTGCGCCTAAGTTACAGGCTGCCATGTATGGACAGAGTGGTCCAGTAGTGTCTGATATTGACATCTGGCACAAGCGAATTGGGCACATGAACTTTCAAAGGCTGAAAAGCCTTCTGAGTTCTGACCTGGTTACAGGTCTGCCCAAATTCGAATCCAGTGAGCCCACTGGAGTCTGTGCAACATGTCAATTCGGCAAGCAAGCTAGACAGCCCTTTAAGGGATCAGGCAGTAGAGCGAACAAGCTTCTGGAGCTTGTTCACACTGATGTATGGACTGCTTCTCAGCCAAGTATGACCGGTTTCCAGTACTTCGTGTCGTTCATTGATGATCATTCGCGTTATACTTGGATCTATTTGTTGAGAAACAAGTCCTCTGCCGAAGTACTGTCAGCATTTCAGACTTTCTGCAAGTTGGTGGAGAAACAGTCTGGAGCATCTATCCTCTGTTTGAGATCTGATGGAGGAGGCGAGTTTCTTTCTGGAGAGTTCGATGCATATCTGCGTAAGCATGGTATCCGATGCCAGAAGACCTGCAATTACAGTCCGCAGCAGAACGGGGTTGCGGAGCGCAAGAATCGACACATAGCAGAAGCTGCTCGTGCGATGTTGAACGAGAAGACCATGCCTAGACCTTACTGGGCAGAAGCTGTTTCATGTGCGGTGTATCTGATGAACCGGACGCCTACAGCGGCAGTCCACAGCAAGACACCGATGGAGGTCTTCACAGACAGTAAGCCTGATTACTCTTTCCTTAAAGTTTTTGGATGTATCTGTTATGTGCACATACCTGATGAAAGACGTAAGAAACTAGATCCGAAAGCAGATAGATGTATCTTCCTTGGTTATGCTTCTGATACGAAAGGATATAGGTGCTACAATCCTTCGTCCAAGCAGTTCTATATCAATAGAGATGTCGTGTTTGATGAGCTACAGTCTTGGTTTGCACCTGCACCTGTGATAGCCATCCCTGTACCTACTGTAGAACCAAGGAGTCAGTCCACTGTAGTACCTCAGAGTAGTACGTTGAGTGGAGGATCTGGAGAAGTCACTGATTCCAGATCAGAATCTGTTGCACATAGAGCTGTTGTTAACGCTGGAGTCCACGTAACACAGCCTAGTGGAACTAGTGTAGTTTCTACACATGATGAGCGCGTTCTATTGCAGCGTATGTTTGACTCATCCAGATATGTGGATCTTCCACATCCCCTGGATACTTTGTCCCAGACCTTGGCGTCTACGTCAGATCAATTGCAAGGGGAGGTAACTAGTGCACCGATTACCTCTCGCAGATCTGAGCGACCAAAACATCCAGTGAGTAGGTATATGCATGAAGGTTTTCTTGCTGCGCACCATGCATATATGACCGATGTTCTTCAGGAACAGGAACCGAGTTCGCTTGAGGAGGCGATGCACAAGGCCCAATGGGTAAGTGCTATGGAAGCTGAACTTGCTACGCTTCATCACCAACAGACTTGGGAGTTGGTAGACTTACCTCAGGGTAAGAAAGCGATTGGTTGCAGGTGGGTCTTCAAGGTCAAGCGCAACTCGGATGGTACCGTGTGTCGGTACAAGGTCAGATTGGTAGCTAAGGGCTACGCACAGCAACATGGAGTGGATTTTGAGGAGACCTTTGCTCCTGTTGCGAAGATGGTGACTATTCGAACAGCAGTTGCAATTGCAACTCAGAAAGGTTGGAAGATGCACCAGATGGACTTCAAGAACGCCTTCCTCAATGGCGATCTTGAGGAGGAGGTCTACATGCAGCAACCTCCTGGTTATGAAGATCCTAAGTTCCCTTCCCGTGTATGTAAGTTACGGAAGGCTCTCTATGGTCTGAAACAGGCACCAAGAGCATGGTATGCAAAGATCAATTCTTACTTGCAGTCTCTTGGTTTCCACCTGTGTAGTTCAGACTCTACCTTGTATTCATTGAGAATACGAGACTGGATTGTTGTGATCACCATCTATGTTGATGATTTGACCATTACCGGTAACTTTGAGGAGCTTATTTCCCAGATCAAGGATCACTTGAAATCCGAGTTCGAGATGATGGACTTAGAAGAACTCAAGTACTTCCTTGCTGTGGAGTTCATTAGAGATGGGAAGGATGTTTGGCTTGTACAGCGACAGTATGCTCTCAGTATGCTTGAGAGATTTGGTATGCTTGATTGCAAATCCATTGCTACACCATTAGAGCAAGGGGTAAAGCTAGGAGCAGAGGATGGTGAGTTGCTGGATGATCCACGCATGTACAGACAGATGGTTGGGAGTCTTATCTACTTGACCATCACCAGACCAGACTTGAGCTATGCTGTCGGTCTGATTAGTCAATTCATGCAGTCACCACAGAGATCACATTTTGAGGCTGTCAAGCAGATCCTCCGCTACGTGAAGTTCTCGATGCAGTACGGACTTCACTATCGATACGATGGACCATTGTTGTTACATGGCTACACAGATGCTGATTGGGCAGGAAGTGCCGACACGAGATCCACGTCAGGTTACGCTTTTGGACTTGGAAGCGCTGTTATAACCTGGGCTTCTAAGAAGCAACCCATAGTTGCTTTGTCATCCACGGAAGCAGAGTATCGAAGAGCGACGAACGCAACATGCGAATCGATTTGGCTTCGATGTCTGCTATCTGATATTGGTGTGGAGTGTATAGATCCTGTTGTTGTATATACAGACAACATTAGCAGCATGAAGTTAGCTAATAATCCTGTTTTCCATGCTAGGACGAAGCACATTGAGGTGCACTATCACTTTATTAGAGAGAAGGTCCTTGCAGGAGAGATTGAGCTCAGTTATGTGAGCACAGGAGATCAGGTTGCCGATATCTTCACTAAGGCGTTGCCTAGAGATAAGTTTGATGCTTTCAGACATTGTCTAGGAGTACAGGATGTAGAGATGAGCTTGAAGGGGAGTGTTGATATAGTCCCAAGCTCTAGTAGATCGACGGCTACCATTAGTCGGAGTGGTTAGGGTTGTTAGAGTTAGTTAGAGGGCTAACCCACCATTAGGGTTTCCCTTGTACTCACCTCCACTATATATACAAAGAGAGGCAAAGCCTCTCTCATCTCATTCCTATTTTACTTCCTTGTCTACTCGCTCTCTCTCTTCTTGGAGTGTCCTCGAAGTATCGATCTTTCTACAATGAGGAGGCAGAAGACGAAGACACTCCTCGGGGGAAGACGAAAGAGGAGACTTCGCCGAGAGACACTTCGACAGTGGAAGGAGAGATAGAGCAACTCGCTTCTTCGGCGAAGTACATCCAGGAGGTGGTTGTGCCACTGCTGCACACCTTGGAGGGGAACCGCGTGACATATGAGGAAGTTATCAGTCGAAAACTGAACTTAGCGGAGTTAGTGCATATGATGCACTTTGACCGAGGTAACTGACAAGAGGAGAAAGATAACTTACGAGCAGCACTCCTCATGGCACAGAAGGAAACACAGGTGAAGACCGCGGAGCTCAAGAATGTGACTTTGGAGAAGGAGGAACTTCTTCAGCAGAAGTTGGATGGAGAGAGAGAACATGAGAAAGTTCTTTCTCTGACGAAGGAGTTAGACGAGATACGCGGGCAGCGGAACAGGAACCAAGAAACCATCGCTGAGCTGATGAAGGAGGTCGGGGACTTGAAGCATCGCATCATCACGGTCGAGGAGCTGAGCGCTCAACTTCGGAGTAGGGTCGAACCAACATTGAAGAACTACTTCACCGCCGATTTGGATACTTCAGAGCTAGGTTTTCTTTGGCAGATTAGAGAGGAGTTCACAGCTGCAGACGTAGAGGGTTCTTCGACGAAGAACCGAGTAGCTAGACTAGACCAGCGGGTAGTTAGAGAGCTTAGGGAGGTTAGAGCGACCGTTGAGTTCTCAGTTAGTGAGATAGGTAGAGAGTTAGCGCTAGGAAGCGGTGTTGTTCCTGGTGTCATTTCAGGCACAGGATCTTCATCCGACGGACCAGGAGTACTCCCGACTTCTTAGGAAGAAGATCCGTCATCTTCGAGAAAATCTGTATATAAGCGTTGTGTTGTTCGTATTCTGGACCTCTATGTGTTTTATCATTTTTGGATTTTTCATTTCCTGAGTTTGCGGAGCCATTGTGTGTTTGTCAACTTCGGAGATTTACCTACGAAGTCTCGTAGTTTGCTGTGGGAGGAATTAGTCTGGGTGCCGAAGCCTTTGCTGTTTGACATCTGAAATCAGAGTAAGAGTTTGTGACGAAGTGCGAAGTCTGAGAATAGACCAGCACTTGCGAGGTTAGTTTGCTACGAAGACGTTTTTGGGCGAAGTTCACTTTAGAAGGATTTGTTCTTTAGTGAAGACACTTTGGAGGAAGTTGAACCTGGTACTTCGGCTGAAGAAGAGTCTTCTTCTCTAGAGTTTTTTGAGAGCAGAAGTAGTGAAAGTAACTTAGTGCGAAGATACTTAGCGTTTATGGTGTTAGAGGCTACTTAGTAGCACTTCAGCAGTACTTCCTCGTGTGACATTTTCCGTCCGTGGCTCTGTTTCTCTGTTGTTCATCTGTTTCTTGAGGTCCTTGACCTATTTAGTATCTGTTATGTTATCTGTCAGGATTATCAACTCTATCTTGTTGGATAGATCTGAGTTTGATCTCTACCGGGATTGATTTCTGCCCGTGAGAATAAAAGACAACCATAAAGAATCACCTTTGTCACATGTTTACTACTTTTGGATGATCTTTACTTGCATCTCTGTGGATTCGATCCTTAAATTACTACTTTCGAGCATCTTTTGGTTTTCTTGTGTGCTACAACCTCTGCAATCAATCATCCTAAGATCTCTCAGTGGAAGCATCAAATGTCAAGGTGAGAGTTTTCTTGAGAAAGGTGGAACCTTCGTGCTGTGATGTGATCCGAAAACTCTGATATTCTTACTCAGGGAAGCACTGGGTTTCTAGTTGTGGCTGGTTTACTCAAGGGATAGGCTTTTCAGGTATAAACAAGATGCTATAGACACTCATACAGGTCTGTAGGAACTTCTGATATGTTCAGGAATCAAAGTTCAGGTTTAACTAGTAGTAATAGGATCAAGCGGTGAACTTTAACGCTCAAGAAGAGGAAAAATATGATGGTTCAGACTTCTAAAATTCTCCTCCATGTAAAGAAGGTCCCACTGAGTACACACACGAGTTTTAGTCAGATCAAATTCTAGCACCGAGATATGGATAGAAACATCTGAGTAAGGAAATTACGGTAATTTCTGACACCCAGATGGCTATTTCGACCTAGAACAGAAAATTGGCTAGGGTCATTTTCGAAGATTCCAAATCGAACAGGATTTGGAGTCTACAGGATGTTGAACACCTCTGTGAAGTTGGACCTGGTGGTTGTACACGGTTCTCCAGATCTCGAACTCTGAAGTTGTTGCTCTTGATTGAGAGCTTTTCAGACCCCCTCTTCTTCAGCGGTGGCCTTGGATTACTCACTCACTCAAATGACTTGAAACTTTTTAGACAGTCGTAACCTTGCTGAAAGTGAACACAACCACAAAGTTTTGAAGCGATTTCCTCAGTTCTATTGCAATTGACACTGAAAACCCCAAATCCAACAAAAGTGATGCAATTCTAGCACAATCTAAACTTCAATTTGGCATAACTCTCTCTTTATTGCTCCAAATCGATCAAGAGTTTAACTGACAGTGATTGGCACGATGAGCTCTTCTTCTTGTGCTCTCAGATTTCACAGTGTCCACACCAAATGCTCGAACGCTTCTTTAGATCCCTACTTCGAAGTTTAGGTTTTTACAAAAGATAAAAAATGGACCAATGGGAGTTCATAGCTCCACTTGACTGTCCTTTAGTGCCTTAAAACATGTGGCAACTTAATTTCACTCATAGGCTATCACGTCAAGCCCCCTTAAATGCCAACGTAAATCTTAAACTACCTAAAATGACACGTAACCCGGAAAGATAACTTGAACTAGCTAGAAAGTGTGCATGAGCGATAATTAAATACACCCATGAGCTTAAACTCTATCAACATGGTAAACCTAAGTTTTTGAAACTTAGGTTTACCATGAATGTACTTTGAACGTCAAAGATAAGTATGAATTCACTTGCACAAGCGTACGAATGCTTGAACAAGATAAATAGCATACTATCAACCTTCTAGGACTCAAAACATATAACACAACGGTGTTAACATATGCAAAAGGACTAGAAGTAATATTAAGCTAACTTCTATGACTACTACCTCTCAAGTGTCAGAGAAGAAGCGTAACACGTAGCCGTCAATGCTCACAACCTCTAGAGTCGACTTCTCTGACGTCTTAGACAGAGAGGTGAATCATTTACTATGTGAAATGATTCACATCACGACATCGCGTCTCCTCAACTCTCTTGAATTGTCCTTAATGTCTCCCCAACTCCCGCCCTATGGCAATTTATCTTGAAAACAAGTCTTATGTTAAGCAGTCCTCTAGTTGAGGTCAGGCCTTTGTGTCATTATATAGACATTTATTTATCAAGCAACCCCCTAGAGAAGTTGATCTTAGCTAAGCTAACCCTTTGTTTAATAAAAATTTCTCGATCCTCGATGTCATTTTGATGCAACCTAGATTATGAACTAAGCCATGATTTTAGAGCCGAAGCCACAGCTAGAAGATCATCCCACATGGCTTACAACCCTCCTATAGTTGTATCATGTATCTTCAAGCTCATAATCTCGATTGCATGCAATCTAGATTATGAACCAAACCATGATTTTAGGACCGAAGTCATAGTTACAAGACTACCCCACATGACTTACAACCCTCTCATAGGGATACCAAGTATCTCTCATTATAATCTCATTTGCATGCAGAAACTTAGACCAAGAAGCTCACGTTTAAAGAGGATACTAGTCCGCCCTTAGATGTGTAAAACGTAGTCACACATCCAACATAGACTCACATCCAAGAGATCAACATGTTGAGATAAAAACTAAGAGCCAAGAGGATTTGATCCAAGGGCCTCTTGTTCCTAGGTGGGCACCCCTTCCATTGAGGTGGTTCCGACTTCCATTTAATATAGTAAAGAAACATGTACATAAGCTTACATAACTTGCTTTTATCTCCATTGCTAACTTTTTGGATATTATTTTCACTGTACATTTCTGTTTCTAGTAATGAAAGGACCAAAACTGTACTACTCAAGAACACCTCAACGGTGGTGTCACAAATAACGGGTCTGAGTCACCAACAAAAAATGATAGTTTATTCTTTTATCACTTTTTTAACCTAGAAATGATGCAAACATCTATGTACAACCTTGTTCTGCATAAATGAAAACACGTGCTTGCTCTAACAAGAAGAGCTTCCACCTGGTACCTTCATGATTTCTTAGTAGCTCTTTGGAATATAAGCTAGGGAGCAACTTGTCTAGCTTGACCCTAGCTTAGCACATGCCAACTTAACAAGCTCTAGGGCAACTTCCTTTACAACTACGTACATAGTGAAAAAAAATGTTTTTGTTATCATCTTCCATTGTACAGACTATCATGCAACACGACATTCACCCCCTCCAAACTAGCACATCCTCTGGTATGTGCCAACTCGTCACTAGTCCTCATAATTCTCCAATTCATCTTTGTTCTCCTCAACTGCCTCAGATAAAAGGTCCTCATTTGCACTTATGATCTATTTTGACCTTAAGAACCCAACAAGCTCTACTGTTCCTCCTCTCTTTCTGAATGGCGTCTTACAATTGGATATCATGTCGAGTAGAGATGGACAGTCTGTCTCGAAAACTACATGGGCACCAATCGTTAACTCATGGTATGTCTTCATCACGATGATCACTCCTCACAACTCACACTTCCCTTGAGGATAGTCTCGTTGCTTGTTTGACAAGATTCTATCTCCAAACCTAGAGATAAATCTTACGTCACTCGCATCATCTTGATCAATCGCTCAACCAATCGCTTTTGGACTAGTATCCACTGTGATAATAACAGACCTTCCACACTCATAGTCTGCTCTTCAAGACAAGTTTAGATTCGACTCATTCATAGCCTCATGATGAATTGAAGTCGATACAAACCTCTTATCTTTCTTCAATAATGCATGCAGAGGCTCTGTAATTAACTATAGTGTCAACCTTCTCCAAGTTTGATCGCCTCCCAAAAGCACCCACAAAGGATCAACCATTAAAATCTCTAGCACACCAAACTTAGAACTTAGCACATGACAGGTGAGATGTACCTCCTCTAGGAATCAAAATATGCTCTACATCTCTGAAATGATTTG
The DNA here is from genome assembly GCA_036924285.1 of Asterella californica. Taxonomy (NCBI): domain Eukaryota; kingdom Viridiplantae; phylum Streptophyta; class Marchantiopsida; order Marchantiales; family Aytoniaceae; genus Asterella; species Asterella californica. The sequence goes on from JAYKYS010000013.1 coordinate 7,125,480, forward strand.
CAACAAACCTCCTACGTCCATTCAAGAGTATTGCATCACTCTTGTCTTTAACCGCGCAACCTTCTATACGAATATAATCTAGAAATGGAATGATAACCTCAAGTACCAACTCCCGTAATATCTTATGCATCACATTTTGCATATGAGCTATTGAGTTCACCGCTCCTTGAGGAAGAGTGCACATCCGCATCAATCCCAAAGGTGTACTGATGGTGGTTAGATCTCTACTCTCGACAACCAACTAAAACTGATCATAGCCGGAATATAGATCTCTAATCAAATAATAGTCCTCCTTGCAAATGCCCCGGCTACCTCATCAGTCATAGGACCTGTCCCAACGTTATGAATGATCACATTATTCGTAAGTTGCAGATCTTGTATGCAGCACAAGGCTCATGATTTCTTGGGTATAGTGAACCATCTACTAGAGTATGACCCCATAGACAGCTCAAATATCCTCATCTATACTTTCTTTCAACAACTCAATGAGTTTAGACAACAAGGCACGAGGAATCAGAATCCGTTTCAGATCCCAAGGCACATGACAGATGATGAATATAATCATAAGCAATATTATCTTTGGATCCTCACAACCTATCTCCTCTGCTGAAAAAGAAAATAATTTACCATGATCCGCTATCATCTGCTCAAAAACTATCTTCTCAACTTCAGTCATGAAATCACCTCCTCTTGTCTAGAGCTCTTTCAATGTCTTGTCAATAAACTGATGCTCTACTCATCTATGATCACGCAATATGAGCTTAGTGTCTACTAACTGTACTTGTTGTCTGTGAGTTAGCATGTAGTTGAGTTGCTACCGGCTTCACTTTCTTCAGTACAGATTTATCCATTGCATGGACTTTTACCTCCTGAGGAAGTGTACACCAACAAACTACATCTCTTCTCTCACTCTTCTACATTCGATGGGAAAGAACCACAAACACGTAGTAATCTTCTCATACATTTATCAAGAGTAGATAGGGATCATCATATAATTTCTCCTCCATCAGTCTGCTCACATCGTCCAACCAATTAACAACTTACTATATAGACACAAACTCTTCAAACAATCCTGAAACTACATCTTTTTCATGTAAAATCCTTGCACGTCACTGCTCTGACACTTGTTTCATCATCGTTTTTTTGTATTTTCTTCCATATCCTCAACTTTCATAAACTGACTTCACTCATCGCTCTCAAACGTGAACAATCTAGACTACTAGCTATGTACACTATACATGTCTTCGAAGTCTTGTACATGTTTCTCATATGACTCTTTCATCTTTTGTACTAACTATGACGAGATCTCAACATGAGGTTCTACACTCCTGTCATCCGGCTCTACATGAGTGAACTGTGAAAACCCTTACATCTATTTGTCTGAGAATCTCTAAGGGTTTGTCGATTCCGCTCACGTCTTGAACGAACAGTCAGAAACTGTACTGAATACTTGTCAGCAAGATTCCAAATTCTGACATAATGAGATCCATCATTCATCACCTTTGTATCTGTTCGAACAGCAATAATGTAAGGTTGACCTAGTATGACATGATAAGAAGTAAATGATTATACAAAGAAACGTTGTTTGACCTGTACATCTCCAATCCTTACGCGTGTATTTGGGCAGGCTTTGTATAACTCACCCTTTTGATTATTTGCAGCATGAAGTACCCACCATGGTTCTTTTTGATTGACCATTGTCCCTTCTCATACACCTCTTTTGAAACAATGTAGATTTCTGTCCTAGGAACCACAAGTACAAGTACCAATTTAGAAAGCCCTTTGTAGTGTCCTAAGATTACTCCTTTTGCCCATTTAGTATACAAGATATCGTTCCCACAGAGGATTTACACAAGTAACGCTGCTCTAAGTTCTAAGATCTGTTCAAATACATAAACACACGGGTTTTGCCTAGAAATCTCATCTTCTCATAAAACCACACGGCTTCCAGACCCTTCAGAAGGTGCTCTGGATCTAAACAACCAACTACTAACTAAAATATCACACAACTATCTACAGAGAAGCTCGAGAAGACGCTTCCTGCTTCCATGTCACTTCTTCCAATCTTCTCAGTACCGTCTTCCCGAAGCAATTCTTGGCTTCTGGGGGTTCAACTGGGCTTCTCACACCTCCAGAAGACTGCTCCTGCTTCGTAGAAGTCGACCAGCAACGGCTGTCACACCTTGCTCTCCCACATTCCAACGGGTTAGATTAATCACAGGGTGTATGCTCCCTGTAGTCCTCCCAGGCTTCTGCCTATGGAAACAGTCTTCCTGCAGCACTACAATGACATTCACTTTCACGGAAGCTCAATAGAAGTCTCGGAAGCTCACTAGAAGAAGGTAAGAAGATGGAGAAGATGAGGGAAGATGGGGAAGAAGAGAAAATCCAAACGATAGAGAAACAATATAAGAATAAGAAATGAAGATTTCGACATGCTTCTAGTCCGAATCCTGACTAACAAGCCATCCTTGCTTGTAATAGTTTGGGGAGGAAGACAACAAACGTGCGTACAGTCACACAGTCTTCTACTTGAGGATGTCGTCTTCTGTTGTGAGAAGAAGGCTTCTTTCTTCTTCTCTCGCTGCTCCGACTACTCTGTCATCTGGGATCCCTTATCCATAAGACCGTCCGGCATGGATCCGAAGTGCTCCACTGGACGAGCCAAGCTGCAAATCTCACAACTGCTGATAGTCACCGCCACCCAAGAAGAATGCTTCTCATGCACAATCGGGAGTGAATTTCAGGAAATACACGACCTCCAAGACACAAGCAAAGCTTCTGCACTCAAATCAGTGTGGTGCCCACAAATTACAGGATTTACGAATTTTTGAAATTTTTGAGATTAATAACTTGTTTGTATAACTGAAGAAGCGTTGTTACTTAAGATTACGGCTTCCTTAGAAGGAAGATGATCTTATGATCTGTTTGTAATAATAAGTTGACTTCTTCGGAAGACGACCGTCTTCCGAGAAGCGTCTTCTCGGTGGTGTCTTCGGAAGACGAAAGACGACGGAAGACGAAAGATGGCGGAAGACACGTATCTTCCAGACGACAGCGACCGCGGAGGTCTAATCACGGGATTTCCAATTAAAGAAGTGGGTGTACCTACTTGGGTAACCCCGCGGTGGTGGGTAGGTCAGGTAGGACATCGGGTTGAGAACCCCTAAACCGAGTGAGAAGATGCGCAGGAAACGCATTAACACAAAACACTTACCTGCTTCCCGCATCGAGCAATTTTTGACCTGGAAGATCGAACTGAGGGGATTGAGTGGAGTAAAGGCAGCGAGGTGAAATTGAGTGAGGTTAGGATTGATTAGAAGCTAGAAGGAAGACGAGGTCGAATTACTGAAGCGCAGGAAGCGTATTGAGCTGAAGGCGTTTCCTGTGAACTCCCGGAAGCTGACATTGGAGGACGGCTGAGTGAAATCGAAGATGGACGACTTAATCGATTGAGGCGTAGTCCGGAGCTGACGACGGAAGCAGCTCAATGAGGTCGCATTGGAGCTGGGACCAGAGCCAGAAGCGCGCGGAAGAAGAAGACAACTCGGGAAGCAGGCAAAAGATAGTAGAGGTTCTTCTCATGTTCTTTTCCCTTCCCACTGCTTCTCGTCTTTGTTTGGTATCCCCCGCGCTTCCCCTGTGGTTTGCAGGCAACCGGATTGATCAATTTCCCCATTCTTATTTTCCTATTGTGACATTGGGCGCGGAAGCGCTGCCCAATTTCCGTCAGACATCTTCTTGCTTCTTTCCGAGTTCAATTCGAGCTTCCCTACCCCTAGCCCTCAAATTGGAGATCCCAACTATCAATTTCCCTACCCCATCATCCCTCTACCCCCGAAACTTTGAACGGAAGACGCTTCGGAAGATTGGAACATCTTCGGAAGACGCTTCGGAAGCCTGACTGTCTTCGAAAGACGACTGTATCCAATTCGTATCAAGAGTGGACTTTGGTTTGGTGTTAAAGAGAGGCTTGGTACGAATTCCGAGTGGCTTGGTGAGTTGCTTTGTTATTTTGAGAAGTTGGAAGTCGGGAACTAGGCCTGTGCCTCCCGGTCTTCCAAGCTTCTCAAATCCATATCTTCCTAGAGAGACTAGAAGACTGGAAGAGCTGGCAAAATGCGCGAGAAGACGTGAGGGTCCATTTCGGGTCTCTTCTGTCCGACCCATAGCAGCCCATTCCTTCTTCTTCCCAAACTTAGGAGAGAGTTGTGAGAAGTCTTGCTGGCAGAATCTGGAGAGAATGGTCGAGGGTCATGTCTTCCCACCGAGCAGCAAGCTTCTTCTGAGTGTGTATGAGAGGTGAGAAGTCAGAAGAATAGAGTGCAAATATCTTGAGTCTATTGTGAGGATAGATTGCGAGTAGGAAGAAGAAGACAGGCGAGACCAGTGAAGAGAAGCCTGACTTCGGGAGGTCTTCCGAAGAAGACATTGAATCAGAAGCTGTCCCGGGAGTCTTCTCAGAGACCATTGTCACCGCAGGAGCCGCGATCATCTTCTGAAACTTGTTCATACACTGTCGTAGGGCGTGAAATATGGTCTGGGAATACACGGGGTATCTGGTTGTAGAGAGATACAACTGGATCTACGACCTAACCGATGAAAACTTATGCTCTCACTATCTAATCTATCAGTCTTTTTTGTAGGTTACTAGCGAGCTAACTTGACCCAAGTGCAACACATGTGCATCACACAAATGACTCGGAGCTCGATTCCACTCTAGATAAAGGCAAGGCTCATATACGGTACGTGTCTGCTTTAGATTCCAAGCACTTCTCATACAATCTCTCATCAACATCCGCTTCACTACTTCTTCTCGACAAACTATCTAAATTGTAGACTCTGACCTTCTATTGTTCGCTGATACGATTTTTGCTCAAGGAGATGTCCACAGCAAGGACCGCCTACTACACAAGCTTCCCAACGATACAAGACATATCGGCAGCAAACAGCTAGAGACTCGGGGCGTGACACCGAGGATAACAGTACCTCAGCTTCAGCAAGACGTGGCACCTCCACTGAGCGTGATCGCCGTACCAATCTCACAGTACAGCCTCCTTGTCATCCACACGACACCTCCAAGAAGCACACCTCCCATCTTCAAGTCGTTTTTGGTTCAACTCCAACCATGAGATTTAAGTGAAATCTCTCTACGTCTTTCTCGCCTCGCTGCAAACTGAACTTTGACAATCTCGTGCCTTCACCTCGATTATCCAATCAGGCTCAAACTTCACAGGACACCCCCTCTGACCCTTCTCTACTACTGTATGAAATTTCAGTCTCAGATCTGAACCCAACTGTCCACGATGAATCAAGCCACCCGCCTGTGCTAACTTATGAGCTTTACAGATCTCGATGACCAAAATCCTAGATCTCCACACATTCTCTTACCCAATTGAACTGAAATTTCACATGTGACTAGCTGATAGGGCACACTCTCATCCTGGAAAGTTTCACTCAAAGATCCAATCCCATGTGCACGGAGCAACTCAAGCTTTGAATCCAAAGAAAGCAGTTTTACTCATACCTCTCAACTGTAACAGCCAACTTCAATCAATCATTTCAGGAGCAAATCCAACCCAAATGTAGGATTGTTTTACATCAATACAACCAACATGGAGTGAACTACTAGATCCCCTTGACAGCTCCTAAAGATCACCTCGCAAACTCCCGGATCACTCCAAAACGTGGCTCGGGGTACCGATTGACCCCCTGACTTTCAACGTCCATCACTCTCTCCTCAGAATTCCAAATCGCCTGATCTTTGTCTCCAAAGTGTAGCCCGTCTCGAGAGCTTTCCAACAAGACCACTCACTCCTCAAATGACCCCCGGGAAGACCTCCAAAACCCTAAAGCCGTCTGCAGATCTGGAATGGAGTTGATTGGTCAAAAATAGACCAATAAGAAAACAGATCTGGAAACCTCTTTTGTCCTCTACTTGGTACCCTAGAACACCTATAACCTTACTACCCTCTCATGCCTTCAAGGCATCGGCCCCAACCTTAGGTTAATTACACTCGTCAAACTATAGAGATCTTACTTAACACTTAAGATTCAGTACAAGGTCAAGATGATGACCTGGAACCGATTTACGACGAAAAGTACTACAAAAGGAAATGGAGAAGCCATCACTTGATGACAGTACACCTCGCCAAAGTTCCTTGCGATCCACGCACGATGATTGATCTTCCGCCGACAGTGACATCGAACATCCACCCAGACGTTGAAAGGGATGTTGGCTGGATAATTCAAGTCCATTGGTCCTCGTCAAAGTAAGATGTACACTGTCAAGTCCCAGTCCTCTCCATACGTGACGATTGGTAAGATCACCGGAGCAGGCGAGTCCATCATCCTCCCCATGAACTCTTCTCCAAAGTAGGCGACGAACCACTGTCGAAAGTGATCGCGGTGGATCAAGTGAAGCTTGATATGAAACGGGTTCGGAAATGGCAGATTTGGAACTCGATTCAGTCCTCCATCCATGAATACAACTCCTGCCGTTCCTTCTTATCACGTAAGACACTAAGACACACTCATGAAAACTACCCCCAAGGAAGAATGCCTCCCAAACCCCCAACCCACTATCTTATACCTATGTTTGACAACAAGAGTCATTCATGCGAACGTTCACGGATCATTGAGTCGGCACATCTTGTTATCATGCGATCTCACATCCAGATCTTTGTGAACGTGACACCTAATACTCTCTCATGCGAACTACACAAAAGGTTCACCGAACACAAAGAAAACACAACACCCGTTCTACACTGAATTCACATGTGGGACGTCTCACAACACGACAACGCTTTGCTTCTCGCACATTTTCCATCTTCTGTTAGGAAGTAGGATGTAATGCAAGGTGGGTTGTCTTCTTGGTAATCCATGCGAGGCCTTGCTTAGTTAGGATTGTTTAGGTATAGCTCGGAAGACGAGAGCTATCTAGGAAGTACTGTTAGAATCCCGGAAGACGGAGTAGCTGTCTTCTGGAAGACTAGTTTCATCTTCTGAGAAGTAGAAGCTAGACTGTGGGCACTTGGGAGGGACTAAACCTTCAGCTCACAGTAAGTGCGTTTGGCTTAGTGCAACAGATCCTCCAGTATGTCGATGCATCCTCGAGGGTTGGTGTTACCTGCAGCGGAGTTGGCCGAGGTCACACTCTTCCTCAAGGAGTTGGGTCTCGACTTCTTCTTGTGGGATTGAAACCTCGCCGACCAGGGACTTCTGGAGGAGGTTTGGGCCGCATTACCACCTCGCAACCGTGTACCTGCGAAGGCAAGAGTAGCTCGAGGAAGACCATCTTCCTGGACTGAAGATTGATGGCGCAAGGCCTTCCACAGACCAAAATCTGAGGACCGAGGTTATTGACTCGAGAAGAAGATCTTACTGTGGTGCCCACAAATTACAGGATTCACGAATTTTTGAAATTTTTAAGAATAATAACTTGTTTGTATAACTGAAGAAGTGTTGTTACTTAAGGTTACGTCTTCCTTAGCAGGAAGATGATCTTAAGGATTGTTTGTAATAATAAGTTTACTTCTTCGGAAGACGACCATCTTCGGAAGAGCATCTTCTCGGTGGTGTCTTCGGAAGACGGAAGACGGTGGAAGACACGCATCTTCCGGAAGACGACGAACCGCGGAGGCTAACCACGGATTTTTCAGTAAAGGAGTAGTTGTACCTACTGGATCGCACCGAACAGGTAGGGTCATCCGATCATAGCCCACTCCTCTAAACCTCTTCAGAAAAGCTACCTTCAGAGTAGCCCAAGCGGCCATTACTACACCATCATCCAACATCTTACTCATCCACTTCTTTCCCTTCCTTACGATCAAACTAGGAAATACACGGAGTCTGTCGACATCAGCGTCTTCTTTGTTGGATCTAGAGATGGTCTCGAACATCGTGATGAAGTCGTCCGTGATAGCATCATCATCATACGGATGGTACTTCTGCCGAGTGTGGGAAGCCATGTCGATTGTCGGCTGATGCGACTGCCAACTTCTTCCTCCCTCAGGACTTGATGGTGGAGATGGTCTTCTCGAAGGTCCAGGCCTGTCTGAATCACGAAGGTCGTCTTCTGAGTCAGAGCTGCTGTCATTGCTACCTTCCGAGACGTCTGGAACAATCTCCTCTAGTCTTCCTTCACCTTGAGAAGCTTCTTCCACACTTGGGAAGACGTCTTCCGAGTAACCAGTACCAAAATCTACTTTATACACGTGATCACCCGGTTGACTTCTGTCCTCGCCAAAGATTATGCTCGAGATGGAAGGCTCTTCCAACTCTACTGATCGGATCTTCTTGAGCTCTTCTTCTTTCCTTTGGTGTCTCAGGGATATCTGCTGCTCTCTAGAAGCGGTTCGCTGGGGTGAATGTTCCCACTCAGGATCTTTACCCAAGCGTCTTCTGCTTCTTCCTCTGGTCGGAGATATCCACCAGAGTACTGAGAAGAGATGTCCCTCTTCTTCTAACACTAGATCCGATAGACCAAATGACTGAACAACCGATCACAAGTTCGGAACGTCTTCTTCTCCTGCTTCCGGTTGTACTCACTGCAATCTTCCAAGATCGAGACTTCCAAGAAGCTCTTGGAAGCAGGGAAGCGGCTTCTTCCAACTCTCCCTGATGTATCTCTTCCGCGTCTGGTTGCGGTTCCTATCTTCTAGCAAGAAAGAATCCCACAACACATTCAACTACAATCGAAGTTAGTTCGAAATGAAACTAACTACTGGCACACAGATCCAGGAAGCTTAGAACAAAAGTTACTAAGATGAAATCCCCGGCAGCGACGCCAAAAATGATGCTCACTATATGTAGTGACGCAAGATTACTCCTTTTGCTCATTTAGTATACAAGATATCGTTCCCACAGAGGATTTGCACAAGTAACGCTGCTCTAAGTTCTAAGATGTGTTCAAACACACAAACATACGGGTTTTGTCTAAAATCTCGTCTTCTCACAAAACCACGCGTCTTCCAGATACGCCAAAAGGTACTCTAGATCTAAACAAACAACTACTAACTAAAATATCACACAACTATTCACAGAGAAGCTCGGGAAGACGATCTTCCTGCTTCCAGGTTGCTTCTTCTGGTCTTCTCAGTACCGTCTTCTCGAAGCGATTCTCGTCTTCTGGGGATTCAGCTCATCTTCTCACACCTCCAAAAGACTGTCCGGCTTCGCAGAAGTCGACTAGCACGGCTGTTATGATGTACTTTTATACTCACATTCCAACGGTTAGATCAATCACAGGGTGTATGCCCCCTGTAGCCTTCCCAGACTTCTGCCTACGGAAGTGGTCTTCCTGCAGCACTCAACACATTCACCTTCACGGAAGCTCAATAGAAGTTTCGGAAACTCACTAGAAGAAGGTAAGAAGATGGGGAAGATGAGAGAAGATGAGGAAGAAGAGAAAATCCAAACAAGAGGAAAACAAGATGAAAAGAGGAAATTAAGATTCCGACAGGCTTCTAGTCCGGATCCTGACTAACAAGCTATCCTTGCTTGTAATAGTTTGGGGAGGAAGACAACAAACATATGTACAGTTGCACCGTCTTCTTCTTGAGGATGTCGTCTTCTGCTGTGGGAAGAAGGCTTCTTTCTTCTTCACTTCGCTGCTCTGACTACTCTGTCTTCTGGGATCCCTTACCCATAAGACCGTTCGTACGTAGATCCCAAGTGCTCTACTGAACGAGCCAAGCTACACTTCCACTACTGCTGATAGTCACCGCCACTCAAGGAGAACACTTCCCATGCACAATTGGGAGCGAATTCAAGGCAATCCACCACCCAGAAGACATGAACAAAGATTCTGCACTCAAATCCATAATCCATTCCTCGAGAAGAAGTCACAATGGCATTGGGAGCTCACTCCTTCTACTTCCTGCGCCTACTCCTCGACACACCAGTCTAGTCAACAGGACTGCACGAGGATGCCGTTCCCTGTTCCTAAACTGTTCACTACCTCTATCTACATCTTCGAACCACTGCTAGTACGAGCATGCAGACCCCTCCTATGTATTCCCAGACTATTCGTATGTTTCCAACAACGGGTGTAGTGTGCGAAGAACTGTCTATCATGTGTCTCCTCTCTAATGTGTCTCTTCTGCATGCACTATAAAATCGATGTGTGTGTGCAGTACCTACAGAACTCTGTTTCCTACTCTTCGATCCTACTTATGTCGCTGTCATGAGAAACAGGAGAGACGACCACCAGGAAGAGAGAGGCGCTGACAGGAGGTTGCCAACCCACATGCAAGCGGTTCCCCTTCCTAATTAGCCATCCACCTTGTTTACCCTACGCTACCTATGCTGCCACATGGTATCCTAACTAATTTTACACGGAAAACTGCCACCCTTAAGATAGCATGTTCGATCTTACTAAATTTGGTGTTGTCATTTCAGTTACTATCTAATCTGATTGCCCGGAGGTAACCTCTACCTGATCTGCTCCTATCGGAGCTCCTAATGTGACTTCTGATAAGCTAGGAAGCCCTGCAGTTACCTCGGGTGTCACTGAGGTGGCTTTCTCCTCATCGCACTTTGCTGGCCCTGCTGTTGCTGCGGCTGCGTCTTCCTCGGCTTCGGCTGCGTCTTCCTCGGCTTCGGCTTCTGCTTTGGAAGACGGAAGCGTCTTCTGGGAAGCTGAGTCGAGTGTTGCTTCTTCCATCTTCTGAGGCACTGGTGCGGGACTAGGGATCATGACGACCTCATAGGGGTCCGGGGAAGTCGTTCCCTCCACACGGAATACTTGGGAAGACGACTCGTCTTCCTATCTATCGGAAGACATCCTGTCTTCCGGGGCATCTTCCGGTGTCTTCTCGGCTTCCAACGCTGTCACTACCAAGTGCACAGCGAGGTCGAACTCCTCCTTCTCCATTCCGGATCCAGTGGACTCGTCTTTCCGCACCAGAAGCATCTTCTGGTGAGAATCGGACCTCAGTTGTGGCATCAGAGTGGGAGGGGGCGTTGCGGCTGCTGCTCGGTCATCGTCTTCCGAGGTCTCCTCCTTCACTTCCTGTTGCCATGTTGGCCCATACTCTGCCAACTGATCTCCCCTAAGATCCCCCATGGCTACGTACAAGTAGCAGAAAAAAGGTGTCAAGTGTCCTCCCGCCGGGGTACCTAAGTACGCTAGCACCGCCTGTACATAGTTGTGGATGTATGCGCCCCAGTTGATAGGCACTCCTTCATCCCACACTGCTTCCAGGAACTCCACGTCCTGATCTCCTAGGTACCTCGTCTTCTGCGCTTTCCCCTTGGGAAAGAGATGCAGAAATAGCTTCGCCAGAAGTCGCTTCTTCGGCTCCCGGTAAGATTCGATCTTCCACCCATTCCGACCCTGTCTGTCTTCCATGAAAAGACAAGTGGTGCTCCCAGGCACGTGCTACGTACTCACGATCCTAGGTTGGATCCTTCTCAAACCAATACCCTCGGTCCTCGATTCAGGCCTGTGGAAAGCCCTGCGCCAATAATCTTCAGTCCAGGAAGATGGTCTTCCTCGAGCTATTCCGGCCTTCGCAGGTACACGGTTGCGAGGTGGTAACGCTGCCCACACCTCCTCCAGAAGTCCCTGGTATGCGAGGTTCCAATCCCATAAGAAGAAATCGAGACTCAACTCCTTGAGGAAGGGCGTGGCCTCGACCAACTCCGCTGCTGGTAACACCAACCCTCGAGGATGCATCGACATACTGGAAGATCTGTTGCACTAAGCCACATGCATCTACTATGAGCTGAAGGCTCAGTCCTTCCCAAGTGCCCACAGTCTAGCTTCTACTTCTCAGAAGACGAAACTAGTCTTCCAGAAGACAGCTACTCCGTCTTCCGGGATTCTAACAGTACTTCCTAAATAGCTCTCGTCTTCCGATCTATATCTAAACAATCCTATCTAAGCAAGGCCTCGCATGGATTACCAAGAAGACAACCCATCTTGCATTACATCCTACTTCCTATCAGAAGATACAAGATTCGTGAAACATAAAGTGCATAACAGGTTCGGAAGATGGTTGCGGGCTCCTGGTGACAGTGGCCTCTGAGAAGACACTCGGGACAGTTTCCGATTCAATGTCTTTCTCGGAAGACCTCCCGAAGTCAGGCTTCCCTTCACTGGTCTCACTTGTCTTCTTCTTCCTACGCGTAATCTATCCTCACAACAGACGAGACATTTGCACTCTATTCTTCTGACTTCTCACCTCTCATACGCACTCAAGAGAAGCTTACTGCTCGGTGGGAAGAGAGGACCCTCAACCCTTCTCTCCAGATTCTGCCAGCAAGTCTTCTCACGACTCTCTCATAAGTTTGGGAAGAAGAAGGAACGGCTGCTATGGGTCGGACAGAAGAGACCCGAAATGGACCCTCACGTCTTCTCGCTCATTTTGCCAGCCTTTCAGTCTTCTAGTCTCTCTAGGAAGATGTAGAGTTGAGAAGCTTGGAAGGCCGGGAGGCACAGGCCTAGTTCCCGACTTCCAACTTCTCGAAATAACAAAAGAACTCACCACACCACTCAGGATTCGTACCAAGCCTCTCTTTAACACAAAAGCAACACCAATCCACTCTTGATACGAATTGGTTACAGTCGACTTCCGAAGACAGTCTTCCGAAGACAGTCAAGTTTCAGAAGCGTCTTCCGAAGATGGTCCAATCTTTCGAAGCGTCTTCTGTTCAAGGTTCCGGGAGTAGAGAGGTAGTAGGGTAGGGAAATTGATAGCTGGGATCGTCAATTTGAGGACGATGTGTAGGGAAGCTCGAATTGAACTCAGGAAGAAGTAGGAAGATGCCTGACAGAAATTGGACAGCGCTTCCGCACCCAATGTCACAATAGGGAAAATGGGGATGGGGGTAATAATCGATCAGGCTGCCTGCAACCAACCGGGGAAGCGCGGGGGATATCAAACAAAGGCGAGAAGAAGTGGGAAGGGGAAAGAACATGGGAAGAACTTCTACAGTCTTCTGTCGACTTCCCGAGCTATCTTCAATCTTCCTCGCGCTTCTGGTTCTGGTCCCAGCTCCAATGCGATCCCACAAGGCTGCTTCCGCTGTCAACGTCTGGCTACGCCTCAATCGATTGAGCCACCCACCTCCGATTTCACTCAGCTGCTTCCAATGTCAGCTTCCGGGAGTCTCACAGGAAACGCTCTTCACTCGACACTCTTCTGCGCTTCAGCAATTCGACTTTGCTTTTCTTCTAGCTTCAAATCGATCCTAACCTCCCTCGATTTCACTCGCTGATTTCCTCACTCAAATCGATCACTCTGAAATCGATCTTCTCCACCAAGAGCGCTCCTGGTGCGGGAAGCTGAAAATCTGCTAATGCGCTTCCTGTATCTTCCTCGCAGTTTAGGGGTTCCGACCCTAGGTGACTTACCTAACCTAATAGAGCTTCAGAGGCTCAAACGGAAGAAGAAAGAGACACTGCGGGATTACACCGAGAGGTTTGAAGACCTCTTGGATCACATCCCTCAGAACCAAGGAAGACCCGGTTACTGTGTTCAGCAAGCCGTGGACTGGTACTTAGGAGGATTGTCTCAAGATATGAAATTGTACTGCAAAAGAGGAGGAGGTGATGATTTAGTAGAAGTCCAGAAGCATACCGAGCAGTATGAAACTTCGAGCATCACTCGGAATATGACTAAAGACAGAGGGAAGACCTCGAAGAAGTCCAAGAAGTCGAAGAAGTCTTCTTGGAAGTCCAAGAGGAAGTCCAAGACCACTGAAACTGATAACAGTGATTCAGAAGCATCTTCTACTTCTGAAGAGTCTACGATCGAAAGTTCAGAATCAGAATCTGAACCAGAGAAGAAGACACGGAAGAAGAAGAAGGAGAAGACACGAGCAAGGGAAGAAGTTGTGCAGAAGATGCCTCAAACTCAGATCATTCAGTCTGCACCTGATCCTCGTATCGATGAAGTTCTGAAGCAGTTTGCCGACCTGAAAGTTCATCTTCTGAACCAGAAGGACAAGCGGAAGCAACCTACGGCTTCCCGGCCAAACCTTTGGTGCAATCTTTGTAACTCTTCCGGACATACCAGAGATCAGTGTACGCAGGACCAAGCTTTCAACTGGGCAGGATGGGAAGAAGACGATGAGGGATATCTACACGATCCTAGTGGGGAAACCTGCTATAGGATCGAGACGATACAACCCTTCACTCCTACGCCTCTCGCCCAATATAATCGTTATGTACCTAGGGATAGAGCTAGCAATGTACAGGTCAGGACACCCTGGCAACCTTCTTCATCACAACGACCTCTCAACCCTCTTCCTGGAGCGTGCAATAATTGTGGAGAGACAGGACACTGGTGGTCCACCTGTCCTCATCCGAGAAGACAGATTGGGCAAGTGCCCTTGTATGAGAACTGTAAGAAAGCCGGTCATTTCACAAGGAATTGTCCTCAAACCTTACGGCCACGACAAATGGTAAGATTTGCAGAGACCACACCTCCTGCAGAAGCCGCATCAGCTTCTAAACTCGAGTTAGCAGTGGTACAGCATATCACGGTAGAAGAAGAACATCCTGGGGATTGTACGGATTGTCTCCATATCGAGGAAGACGAACCAGACCCCGGGAAGTGTGAAGGAAAGGAACCTCAGCTGCAGAAGACGACTGCAGCTCAGAAGACGAAGTCGCTTGAGGCAACTTCTTCTTTCACTTTGGAGGATGGCACTGTTTGGAGCCCTAGCCCGGATTCAGACAGTTGGCCTCCAGAAGAAGTCTTGGATGAAGCTGTGTTCAAGGTAAGTACCAGAAGCAAAGAGAAGTCAGAATCTCGTCAGAAGGAGATCCAGAAGAAGAAGCAGCGAAAGGAGAGGTCATCTTCTCCTGAGCGACCTTCTTCTCCTACTTACGACCGAGAAGATCCGAAGTACTCTGCTCTTGACATTAGACAAGAAGTTGAAGCGATCATGCAAGAAGAGCTGGAGAAGAGACGGAAGATAGTAGAGCAGCTTCCTACACCGACTACGGCAGCCCCTGTCTCACGGGAACAGTCCCCAGTCGAGGGAAGACACCATTCTGGCCTTCCACCCAAGGAAGCAGCTACTACATCTTCTCTGTTGGAAACATCAGTCACCCTTCTGAAGAGATCCCCTTACGACTTCTTGCGAGACTTGTGGAAACAGAAGGCGGATGTAACCTTCCAACAGCTGTTGAATGACAACGCTGGTTACAGGAAGTTGCTACAATCTGTGCTTCGAGGATCGAGGAAGAGGAGGATAACTGAACTTTCCAAGAGCACCCCGATCCTAAGATAGAGCATGAGGACTTAGGAGCCCCAAAACTTGATATGGAGATCCATGGTTGTCTTCTGAAGAAGATACCCATTGATTCCGACTCCGGAGTTAACATCATGACTGAAGAAACGGCGCATGCCCTAGGCTTCACTGAGTTCCAGCCTACTCCGAGAATCCTCAGAATGGTGGACCAGACCAGAAGACGACCTTTGGGGCAACTGAAAGATGTCTTGACGGTAATTGGTGGAGTATCTTTTTACCTCACTTACATCATTTTGCGACCTGTAGCTAAGGTTGGATATCAGGTGTTGATAGGAAGACCATGGTTGTATGCTGCAAATGTAAATACCGATTGGAAAAGATATTGTTTGAGATTTCTCAATCCTACACCCAAGCCAGGTGAGAAGACTAAGGTCTCGCTTCCTTGGATCAAGATTGAACGCCAAGGTGAAACACCTTCTACAACAGAGGGATACACTTCAGAAGACTCAGCTGCGTCTTCTGATAGTGATGAACGGTATAATGAGTTTGTGGTGAATAACTTGTGTACTACAGAAGTAGCGGAGATAGCAGAGGATGTGATCTGTGGATACATTGAGTGCTACGAGATTGCGGAAGAAGAGCTTCCAGAAGACGAGAATACCGTCTTCCCTTCGGAAGATCCGACAGTCGGTCTTCCAGAAGACGAGAATACCGTCTTCTCTTCGGAAGATCCGACAGTTGGTTTTCCAGAAGACGAATCTGAATCAGAAGAAGCTCCCAAACCGGAATACTTTGGTGCCAGTGAGTACAGTCACACTGAAGGAATGGTAAACCCGGATGATCTTCAAGAAATGGAGGTTGCTCCTGGGAAGAAGCTGAAGCTTTCCAAGGTGATCGAGGGCCAGCAGTTGGAGGACTTTCGAGAACTTCTGACGGAGTTCCAGGATGTCTTCGCATGGACCATAGAAGATATGAAGGGCATACCTCGAGAATTGGGAGAGCATCGCATTGACTTGCTGGAGGGCGTTGTTCCTGCACGGCAGAGGCAGTATCGGCTCAACCCCAAGTACTCGCTTCTGGTGAAGGACCAGATCGACCAATACCTGAAAGCAGGAGTTATCTTCCCAGTGCTCAGCAGTGAGTGGGTAGCTCCTATCGTCATCGTGTCGAAGAAGCAGACAGGGAAGATCCGAGTGTGTCAGGACTTCCAGAAGCTGAACTTGGCCACGAAGAAGGATCACCATCCTTTATCATTCACCGACTCTGTGTTAGACCAGGTAGCAGGACATGAGTTCTATAGCTTCCTGGATGGGTATTCTGGGTACAACCAAGTTTCAATCAGAGAAGAAGACAAGTCAAAAACCACTTTCACTACTGATTGGGGCACGTACGCGTACAATCACATGCCGTTTGGTTTATGCAACGCACCCGTCACATTCCAGAGATTGATGATTACAATCTTCAAGGAGTATCTGAGTACCTTCATAGAGATATTCTTGGATGACTTTTGGATCAAGAGAAGACCACTTGATATTTTTAAGGAAGTGTTTTCTGAAGTGTAGAGAACATCGTTTGGCTCTTCATCCTGAGAAATGCTTCTTTGTTATGTCAGAGGGAATTTTGCTAGGACATAGGATTTCTGGAAGAGGCATAGAAGTCGACTGTGCTAAGGTGGAGGTTATCATGAAGCTTCACCCACCTGCTAACATGACTCAGTTGAGAAGCTTCCTGGGCAACGTAGGATACTACATGAGGTTTATTGACATGTACGCAGAGGTAGCAGGAAGACTCACTAAGTTGTTGAAGAAGGACGAACCATACATTTGGTCTTCTGAGCAGCAAGAAGCATTCGAAGAAATGAAGAGGCTTCTGTCGGAATCCCTTGTCCTAAGACCACCTGATTGAGAAAGAGTCTTCCACATTTATGTGGATGTTTCTGCTTTTGCCATAGGGGTGGTGTTGAGTCAGAAGGATGAGAAGAAGAAGGATTATCCCATCTACTATGCGGGAAGACAACTCAGTGATGCAGAGAAGAAATACTCGACAACTGAAAGAGAGTGCCTTGGCATGATTTACTCCTGTAAGAAGTTTAGACACTATCTTCTAGCCAACCCGTTTGTCTTCTATGTGGATCATTTTTCTTTGAAACATCTTGTAAAGAAAGCAGATTTGTCTGGTAGGATAGCTAGGTGGATTCTCCTACTCCAGGAATTTACTTACACAGTTGAGTACAGGCCTGGAAGACATCATGTTAATGCTGACTACCTATCCAGAATAGAGACGGAACGACGAGAAGATGAAGTGGAAGACGAGTTCCCTTACGAGAAGTTGTTTTCAGTTTTCGCAGAGACACTTTCATCTGAGGGGGGGCGTACCGCCTACTTCCCAGAAGACGAGACTAGATCTTCTGATCCAGTCTTTGCGACTTCCACAGAAGAGTCGATCTTCAAGGACTTGAGGAAGTTCTTGGAAAACCAGCAGTATCCCGAGGGATTGGATGCGGAGCAGAAGGCCGTCTTCTTACACAAGGCAGGACCTTATGCCATCTTCCAGGGTATCCTGTTTCGGAAGGGGCATGACGAGAAGCTAAGACGATGTCTTGAGCCTTCAGAGATTAAACCAGTGATCATAGGTCTTCACTACGAAGATGCTGGGGGTCACTACGGGCTGAAAACCACAGTGAAGAAGATGTTAGACGCCGGATACTGGTGGCCGACCATGTACCGAGACACTTTTCAAGAGATCAGGAAATGCGATGCGTGCCAGAGGGTGGGAAGACCAACAGCTACTACTAGGTGGTCCCTTATTCCCATTCTTCCGCTTGCTCCGTTCGAAAAGTGAGGAATCGACTTTGTGAGTCCTATCGCCCCGGTGGTGAGAAGAACACGAGCACGGTACATTTTAATAGCTACCGACTATGCTACCAAGATGGTGGAAGGCGAGGCCACAAGGAAGAACGATGCCGCAGTAGTAGCCAGGTTCTTTTGACACAACATCATCACTAGGTACGGATGTCCACAATAATTGGTATCAGATAGGGGTACTCATTTCTTAAATGAGACTATCTCCCTCCTGACCCAATACTTCAGGATTAAGCATCGGAAGACGACGCCGTACAACCCGAAAGCAAATGGACTAATGAAGAAGTCGAACGGTGTCGGAGTGTGATCCGTCTACCTAGGAAAGCGCCGGGCTTCTGGCTGTGGTTGTTCACTCAAGAGGTTGGCTTTCAGGTTACAACAGGGGCTATAAACACTCACACAGATGTGTAAGATCTAGTAATATACCCAGAAGGCGAAATTCAGGTCTAGCTGGCAGTAATAGGATCCGGCGGTGAACTTTGACACTCACGGAGAGGAAAACTATGAAGGTTTAGACCTCTAAACTTCCCCTACATGCAAATGAGGTACTACTGAACTCACGGACGAAATTTCAGCCTGAGATCAAATTCTGACACGGAGATATGAACAGAAAAGTTTTGAGCAAGAAAACTACGGCAATTTCTGGTACCTAGATGGCTATTTCGACCTATAACAGGAGTTTGGCTCGATCAATTTCGAAGTTTCTTACAGGATTTGCAGTTCACAGCTTGCTGAACACTCCTGTGAAGTTGGGACTCCTGATTGTTTGTAGAACTCCAGATCTCCTTCCCTGAAGTCGCTGTTCTAGATTAAGAGCTTTTCAGACCCCCTCTGCTTCAGCGGCCGCCCTGAATTACTCAGTCACTCAATCGATATGAAACTTTTTGTGAAATCGTAGCCCTGCTGGCAGAGAACACAACCTCGAAGTTTTGAAGCAATTTCCTCAAATCTGCTGCGATTGACACTGAAAACCCTAAATCCAACAAAAGTGATTCAATTCTAGCACAATTCGAACTTCAATTGGTCATAACTTCGTCTTTATTGCATCAAATCGATCGAAAATTTCACTGGAAATGCTTGGCATGACGAGCCCTCTCTCCCTGTGCTCTCAAATTTCGAAGATCCCTCACCAAATGCTCGAACTCCACTCTAGAGCTCTATTTCTAAATTTAGAGTTTAACAAAAGACAAAAATAGACCAATGGGAGTTCATAGCTCAACTTGGTTGTCCTTTAGTACCCTAAACCACGTGGCAACTTAGTTTTACTCATAGGCTACCACGTCAAGCTCCCTAGAGTGTCAACGTTGTCGTGTTGTGGTTCGGCTCCTGTGTGAAATTCCTGTGTAACCTATGTTGTGTTTCTTTTCCGTGTTTCGTGAACCGTATCGCGTAACTCGTCGAACGGTGTGATGAGTGCCACGTTTGTGATTATCTGTTTAGGTGATCGCACGGTAGAAGAACGTGCCAAGTCATCGATCTGTGCGCGTTCACTTTAGTGGTCCTTGTCGCCGCATTTGTGTATAAAATGGTGGGTCGAAGGTTCATACGGCATTCTCTCTCAACGGGTGATTCGTAAGGGTTCTCGGTGATCTGCATGGAGGAGTGAAGAACTGCAGGAGTGGTGGTTATGGACGGAGGTGTGTTACCGGCTCCGGATCTTCCTTTCCCGAATCCGTTTCACATCAAGCTTCATTGCATCCACCGCGATCACTTTCGACAGTGGTTAGTTGCGTACTTTGGTGATGAGTTCATGGGGAGGGTGATGGAGTTACAGCTTCCGGTGATCCTTCCAATCGTAACATACGGAGAGACTTGGGATATGACGGTGTACATTTTGTTGTGAGGAACAATGGATCTCAACTATCCATCGAACGTTCCTTTCAATCTTTGGGTCGATGTCCGGTGCCATTGCAGACCGAAGATCAATCATGGGGCTTGGATCGTGAGAAACTTCGGGCAAGAATATTACAATCGAGTGATAGCTTCACCGTTTCCTTTTGTCATACCTTTTATTGTAGAACGTTTCCAAGTTGTAATATTGACGTTGTATTAGTCTGCGGCTCACTGGTTTCATTCTAGTTGAGCGCTTCTGTGTAGTTACGGACCGCGAAGAATCCATCGACATATCTGAAGGATTTTGTGAAGTCTTAGAGTGTTGTTGATGTCTTGTGTCTCCTTGGAGAGTAAAAATTCGTTCTAAGGGAAAAGTTAAGAGGAGAAAAGACAAAAAGTAAAGTTCTTTTTGCTCTTATTGGTCCACTTTTGGACCAATGGTGTTCTAGCTGATCCTCGCGACGTTTCTGTGGTTTCTGGAGGCTTCAGAGGTCCATTTGCGAAACGAAGGGTATGGTTGGAGAGCTCTCGACCGGGGCTACAATCTGGGCTGAAGAATCGATCGATTTGATGAAAGTATGAGCGCGTTATGATCAATTGAGTGGAGGGGGGTGAAATTTGTACCTACTGCTACGTTTCTGGTTGTTCTGAGAGACTCGCGAGGAGTTTTGAGGAGCTGTCTGTTGGGTTGGAGAACTGACGGCGTGCTGGTCATTTTGATATCAATTTGGTCAGTTTCTTGATCGATTTGGATTCTGAACCGACCGATTGAAGTTGAGAAGTGCAGATGGGATAAGGCGGGGACAGCGAACTGTGATAGCCATGGATAGTTTGCTATTGCTTAAGATCTGAGTCGAATTTCTGAGTGAAACTTTCCAGGATTGAAGAATGTCTTATCAGTAAGATACTTGGGAAGTTTCACCTCAAATGGTCGAGTAGTTTGTTCAGAATCTTGGATCAAATGTACCTGGGTCTGTAAAGCTCTGAAGTTAGCACAGATTACGGTTTGATCCATATCTGAGAATTGGTTTGAGATTTCGACCTGAAAATTGTTCAGGGTAGGAGTGAAGGGTCCAATCAAGCTTCCTGTGAAGTTTGATCATCATTGGTCGAGTAGTTTGGAAGGACTGAGATCTCAAAGTTCGAAAATACTTCTGTTATGAGCAGTTTCGGGTTTTTTCGGTATCATCTATTGTCAATTTGATCATTTTCGAGCAATTTGGAGAGGAGTTTGTTGCTGAAACTGCCATACCTGCATACAACTCGACATTGGAAGGTGTGGGGCTGATTTCAGCTCTTGGTGATGAAGGAGAACGGAGCCACCATGAGTCTTAAGCCGCTGTTTGGGTTCTCGGAGCTGCCAGGTACTACCGCCGTTGGTGCTATATTGAAATCTGAATAGTGTTTTGGATTATGCATGTTTTGCCTTGCTGGAATACTCGGTAGACCAGGGTGTACAGCAAGTTGTATCGATACTCTATCAAGTTGATTGAGTGATCTTAGTATCTTCTGATTGTACTATGAAGTTGTGATAGTTGGATTGATGGCCAGTTAGCGTCGCTGGGGAGCTATTCAGAAGTCAGGCTTCCAGTGATATAGATGAATAACTTCAGTTAGATAATACAGATCTGAGTATTTTTAGTTAGAATACAAAAGATCTGTTTGTAACACAAGTTTATGCAACCTATACGTAACCTTGGATCGTAGCAAGCTTTAAACTTGAGACGAGCGGATACAAGGTCACTCAGGCTAGAAGAGTAAATAGTGAAACATTTGAGTGGAAACATCCAGATCTAGATCCAACCTTGTCAATCCACATACCTCTACACAGCCATATACCCCGTGTATTCCTAGACAGAAAAACACGTTATACGATAGCTGGTGAACTCGACGTGAAAAGTCTAGGGTGAGAGGTACGTGCGTGGTTTTGCCACCATGGACATTGAAGGGTTGGGTCATTACGTAGATGAGGCTTCTACATCTGGAGAGGCACCAAAGGTGACCAAGCTTTCACGGTCTGATATGCGATTGCTTGAGGCATTCGCGTTGGTAATGCAACAACAGCAAGCCACTGAACGGAAAGAAGCAATGGCTACTAAAGCCTTGCAATCTGTTGTGGGGTTGCTAGATCAGTTTGACGGGAAGAACATATCCAAGTACCTAAAGTACTATTCCCGGGAGATGGAGTTGAGCAAGGTGCCTGAAAGAGAGATGGTGAGTACATTTGCGCTTGCTGTCGTACCTGAACTACGAGAGCACATGAAGGACATCATCCGATCTCATGGTGCTACGTGGGAAGGATTTACTCTTCAGCTGAAAGAAGAGTATTCTTTAGAAGATGCAGACCGAGTGACTAAGAAGTCATTCATGGAGTGGGTAAACAAACCCAACAAAGGGCTTGTTGCCACAGAGCTATTTCGGGAGTATGAGAGACAATTCCTTCAGTTGTCTCGGATGGAGAAGCTCACATTGGAGAATGACAAGGTGGAGTTGTTTCTACAAGCAGCCAACAATGAATTACAAAGGGAGTTGGAGCTGCTTCTAGAAGATAGGATGGAAGACAACGGACTCACGACTGATTGGAGAAAAGTCTCTGAAGCAGTGAGTGTACTTGCCAAACGAGAGTACCGGAGAGGGAAGGTGGTGGTAAGACAAGAAGAGAGACCACCACCGATCATAGTACCTCGTAGGCAACCAATGGTACCCAATGTGCAAGCACCTATTGTGCATGTACCTCAAGTTCCACTTCCTGCTATTCCTGTCCCGAAAGTTGCACCGCAAAGAGATGCTATGGAAGAGTTGGTAAAAGGGATGAGGGACTTGCAGATCAAGTTAGCAAGGTTGGAAGAGAAGGGAGGAGCACATGATACCAGACTTGCTCCTAAGCAAGATTATGTACAGAGATGCATTTGGTGTGATAGTTCTGATCATGCTCGAAGAGAGTGTGGTGATTTTGCCAAAACTCTACGAGATGGAGTAGTCTATTGGAAGGAAGGAAAGATTGCTCTGAAGGATAATGGAGAGATTCTTAGAACCAACTTCGGGAAAGGAGGAATGAAGCAAGTACTGGAGGAGTATCTATCTCAACATGCTACTGCGTCGGTAGAAGCTGCTACTTATGGAGTTGAGGTAGTACGAGAAAGAAGTGCTTCTAAGAAGCATGGAGATACTCTTGATATGTGGAGTCACGCGGTAAGCACGAATAAAAGGGGGAAAATGGCAAGGGAGGAGCTGCTCAGAACAGCCACAGCAATCAGAGGTGCTACTGGATGGGATGATCCTGTGGATACAATGTCTGTACATGCTTATTTGGCGAAGAGTCAACATGAGGCTCTCATGGAGGAGAAGCGCAAACGAGATGAAGCAGGCCCTAGCGAAGAGAGAACAGCTCTCAAGAGGCAAACAAGAGGAGAAAAGTTCAGACCGGAGATTATGTCTCTACCAGAGGAGACTATGGAAGAGGTCATATCCTCTACTCCTGAGAAGTCAGAGAAGAGCAGAGG
Organism: Asterella californica; assembly: GCA_036924285.1. Classification (NCBI taxonomy): domain Eukaryota; kingdom Viridiplantae; phylum Streptophyta; class Marchantiopsida; order Marchantiales; family Aytoniaceae; genus Asterella; species Asterella californica. The sequence continues at coordinate 7,148,884 of JAYKYS010000013.1, forward strand.
TAAGGAGAAAGGTAAATCTCCTTCATACAAGCTTCAGTCTGATATTGAAGCTGCTACGGATCTGAAAGGAGTACTAGAAGAGAGAGTACTCAATGCCAAGATCGAGTTTACCTTGCGAGAGATCCTTGGGATTGCCAAGAGGGAGTTTCATGATGTCATTATTGACACCATCAAACGAAAAAGGCAATTGGCAGGAGAAACCGCTGTGTCTAATGCATTAGACACAAGGATATCAAGAGAGGAAGAGTTAGAACTAGCTCAATGCTGCATCAACCGCAAGGTTCGGTTTGAGGATGATAACGATGACAAGGTCCCTAGTCATTACACTAGAGGACATTGGGCTAGAGCTACTACCGAAGCCTTAGTAAAGGTGGGAGAGATGACAGATCCGGTGGTTGCTCTCATTGATCATGGATCAGAGATCAATATTGTCTCTAAGGACATCTACAAGCAAGGTGGATGGCCTGTTGATATAGATCATGGTTGGATGATCAGAACGGCGAACAACACACGAGGAGAACTCTACGGAGCTTGTCCTGATGTGAAAGTGAAGGTGGGAGATGTAACTATAGAACAAAACTTCTTTGTTCAAGATAGTACATCATACCCGGTGATACTCGGTCAACCTTACATTACAGCTGTGAGGATGGAGACCAAGGTTTTGGATGATGGATCTGCTTATGCGCGGATCAGAAGTCAAGATGGCAAGAGAGCGGTACAGTTTCTAACTGTATCAGCAAACCACGAGCGGAACAGAGATTATCTGAGGGGTGGCTCCTTGCCTAAGGTCACGGAGGAGTTCAAGGATTTTTGACAAGTACTGCTATAGAGCGAGGACATAGTGGTACACAGGAGAAGGTACTCTCGCTAGAGAAAGAAAGTGCTTTTTGTACAGGAGTTGTGAGATTTTCTGGGAATGGGTTAGCTACACATACACGACTTGCTGACTTGCAGAAGTGGGAGCAGAAAGTTGTGCGAAAAACTGAAAAAGATCTAAAGAGAGTTGGTGTGCTTGAAGAGGATGATAAGATAGAAGGTGTTTATTTGGAGTTAGGGTTGGGAGATTTCATCGATGAACTTGCTATGTATGAGCAAGAAGATGAGGATCATGTGGTGGAAGTACACTCTAGGGAGCTCTATACAGCTATAGAGTCATTCGTAGATCCTGAAGTTAGAGTTGATACTAGGTACAAAACGGTAGACAAGAAGATAAAACCTGTTGCTCAGCCATTACCTAGTGATTCTAACCAGCGAGTCCAGCAATCTTCGAAGGAGAAAAGCTTGAGAGATCTTAGCCGGGTCGGTCACAAGTTCACTGAAACTACGCTCAAGGAGTTGAAGGTTGGTTCAACAGATTTTCTTTTGTCTGTGGAGGAGAATAGGTTTAGGGAGATGTTAACTAGGCACGGGAAAGCTTTTGCTTTTGAAGCCTCAGAAATCGGATGTGTAGATCCTAGCATTGTGGCGCCAATGATCATATTCACAGTTCCACATGCTCCTTGGGACTTGAGGCCAATTCCTGTACCTAGAGCGCATCTACCAAAACTCATAGAGCTCTTGAAGGAGAAGATGCAGATGAAGATCTTGGAACCATCATTTGCACCATACTCTAGTCGTTGGTTTACAGTACCAAAGAAGAGTGGTGCATTACGGTTCATCCAAGATATGCAACCTGTGAACCAAGTGACCATCAGAAATACAGGCATAGGACCTATCGTCGGAGAGTTTGCTGAAGCGTTTGCTGGGAGGGCTATTTACTCTATAGGAGATCTTTACTCTGGATACGATCAGTTTCAACTTGCTGAACAGAGTAGAGATATCACCACCATGAGGACACCGTTGGGGTTGGTCAGAATGTGCACACTACCACAAGGAGCAACAAACTCGGTAGCGCACATGATGAACGGGATGAACAAGGTTCTCCGTGAGTTCATTCCTGAGAAGACCATGCCTTTCTTGGATGACATTCCAATTAAAGGATGCGTTGAGGAGGAGAAAGATGAGACAATGGATCAGAAGGGGTGTAGAAACTTTGTTGCTGATCACATTTCAGATTGTGATAAAATCTTATCACGACTTGAAGAGGCGCATTTGACACTATCAGGTGCCAAGTCTTCATTTGGAGTGCGAGAGGTTGTGATTGTGGGGCACTTATGTGGATGGTTTGGACGCAAGCCTGATCCTGGTAAAGTGGATGCTATACGGCGGATGAAGGATACTTGTGGTTCAACAACAGAGGTGAGAAGGTTTCTTGGAGCTTGTGTCTTCTATCATGTGTGGATTCCACATTTTGCACATGTGGCAGATCCTCTTTACGATCTGTTGAGAAAGCACAAGAGGTTTGCATGGGAGGAGAGACATACTGAGGCGATTCAGAGATTGAAGCAATTGTTATCTTCTCCACCTGTACTTCGTCGTGTGAGCTATGAGGATAGCAAACCAGTGATACTTACTGTTGATACTAGTCCGATAGCCATTGGATGGGCAGTAGGACAGGATGATGAAGAAGAGAATCGCTTTGCAGTCAGATTTGGAGCAAAGGTGTTGAGTGAGCGACATAGAAACTATCCTCAAGTGAAGAGAGAGTTATGGGGAGTAGTTACAGCTATGAAAGCTGAAAAGGACTATTTGATTGGAGCGCCAGTAATAGTAGAAACAGATTGTTTACCACTATTAGGGATGATTACAAATTGTAACACCCCTGATATTGCTATGCTACGCTGGATTGCTTACATCAAGTCCTTAAATCCTGAGTTTCGACACATAGCGGGGAAGAACAATCCAGTAGCTGATATGTTATCTCGTGCGAGGTATGAGGATGAGGAGGAGATGATAGAAGATACAGAAGACGTTGGTACTACTGTTTTCTGTAGAGCTCAAGGAGGTGAGAGTGAGCATTCGAAACCGTTCATGGAAGAGATATATGAAGGAGAATGGATAGACATAGGACGCTATCTAAGCATGTTGACTAGACAACCAGGATGGAGTGATGCCCACTTTAAACAAATCAGGAGGAAGGCTTATAACTACTTGCTACAAGGTGGTTATTTGTGGAAACATGCTAAGCAAGGTGGTAAGATGCCACAAAGGGTTGTGTGCAAGGTTGACATGCAGAAGTTACTCATGCAGGAGTTTCATGAGAGCTTGTGGGCAGGACATAGAGGTATTTATGCCACCTTTACAAAGCTGAAGGAGAGATATTGGTGGCGTAACATGTACAGAGATGTAGTTCAATTTGTGGAGACATGCCAAACTTGTCAAGAGTATTCAGGAATTCGGCATCGAGATGGATTACATCCTACTTATCCACTTGCAATGCATTATAAGTGGGTAGTAGATCTTGTTATTATGCCAGTTGGTATATGGCAGATGCGATACTTAGTTTTGGCACGTGAGGATTTGTCCAACCAAGTGGAAGGGCGAGCCTTACGGACAAAATCCACAGAGGGAGTCTGCAAATTCTTGTTGGAAGATGTGATTTGTAGATATGGTTGTGTTGGGAAGATCACGGCTGATCGAGGGGAGCTGAACAATGATGAGGCTAAAGCGTTCTTCAAGAGGTGTGGTGTGAAGTTAGCTCTCACCACAGCCTACAATCCGGAAGGTAATGCGAAGAGTGAACGTGGTCATCCTCCTATTGTGAAAGCTATTGTGAAAGCTTGCAAGGGGAGGGCAAGAGAATGGCCAAGATTTCTTCCGTTTGCATTATGGGCTGATCGTTCGACTCATAGTTCAGTTACGGGATATATGCCGGCGGAGTTGATGCAGGGGCAGAAACCTATCATGCCCATTGAGGAGCACATACCTACTTGGAGTGTTCTACCTTGGGAGGATGGTATGTCTACAGAAGATCTTCTTGCTGTCCGAATCCGTCAACTAGAGAGAAGACCTGAAGATGTAGAGATTGCATTGGAGAAGCTGAAAGAGGCGCGCTTGAGAAACAAAGACAGATTCGATAAGCGTCATCGATTAAGGCCGAAGGAGATTAAAGAAGGAGATTGGGTGTTGGTCTACGATAGTAGCTTGGACAACCAACACAGTGCGCTTAGAAAATTCTCTAAGCGATGGTTTGGCCCGTATGTGGTTCTTGTCGTGCTTGACAATGCCACATATTCACTAAGAGAGCTTGATGGGGCAGAGCTCAAGGTTCCAATTGCAGGCAAGCGTGTGAAACTCTTCAAGAAGCGAGATGAAGGGATAAGCATGGAGGAAGTCGAAGTTGAGTTTGATATCTTGGATGATGACGGAGAAGATTTGGATGACGAAGATATTGCTAACGACAACATCAGTGAAGAAGATGAAGATATAGTGTGATGCCGACCACAACTTGTGAGTGTTGGCGCATACCAGAGGATGCGCAGGTTTAGAAGGGGTGGATGTCGTGTTGTGGTTCGGCTCCTGTGTGAAATTCCTGTGTAACCTATGTTGTGTTTCTTTTCCGTGTTTCGTGAACCGTATCGCGTAACTCGTCGAACGGTGTGATGAGTGCCACGTTTGTGATTATCTGTTTAGGTGATCGCACGGTAGAAGAACGTGCCAAGTCATCGATCTGTGCGCGTTCACTTTAGTGGTCCTTGTCGCCGCATTTGTGTATAAAATGGTGGGTCGAAGGTTCATACGGCATTCTCTCTCAACGGGTGATTCGTAAGGGTTCTCGGTGATCTGCATGGAGGAGTGAAGAACTGCAGGAGTGGTGGTTATGGACGGAGGTGTGTTACCGGCTCCGGATCTTCCTTTCCCGAATCCGTTTCACATCAAGCTTCATTGCATCCACCGCGATCACTTTCGACAGTGGTTAGTTGCGTACTTTGGTGATGAGTTCATGGGGAGGGTGATGGAGTTACAGCTTCCGGTGATCCTTCCAATCGTAACATACGGAGAGACTTGGGATATGACGGTGTACATTTTGTTGTGAGGAACAATGGATCTCAACTATCCATCGAACGTTCCTTTCAATCTTTGGGTCGATGTCCGGTGCCATTGCAGACCGAAGATCAATCATGGGGCTTGGATCGTGAGAAACTTCGGGCAAGAATATTACAATCGAGTGATAGCTTCACCGTTTCTTTTTGTCATACCTTTTATTGTAGAACGTTTCCAAGTTGTAATATTGACGTTGTATTAGTCTGCGGCTCACTGGTTTCATTCTAGTTGAGCGCTTCTGTGTAGTTACGGACCGCGAAGAATCCATCGACATATCTGAAGGATTTTGTGAAGTCTTAGAGTGTTGTTGATGTCTTGTGTCTCCTTGGAGAGTAAAAATTCGTTCTAAGGGAAAAGTTAAGAGGAGAAAAGACAAAAAGTAAAGTTCTTTTTGCTCTTATTGGTCCACTTTTGGACCAATGGTGTTCTAGCTGATCCTCGCGACGTTTCTGTGGTTTCTGGAGGCTTCAGAGGTCCATTTGCGAAACGAAGGGTATGGTTGGAGAGCTCTCGACCGGGGCTACAATCTGGGCTGAAGAATCGATCGATTTGATGAAAGTATGAGCGCGTTATGATCAATTGAGTGGAGGGGGGTGAAATTTGTACCTACTGCTACGTTTCTGGTTGTTCTGAGAGACTCGCGAGGAGTTTTGAGGAGCTGTCTGTTGGGTTGGAGAACTGACGGCGTGCTGGTCATTTTGATATCAATTTGGTCAGTTTCTTGATCGATTTGGATTCTGAACCGACCGATTGAAGTTGAGAAGTGCAGATGGGATAAGGCGGGGACAGCGAACTGTGATAGCCATGGATAGTTTGCTATTGCTTAAGATCTGAGTCGAATTTCTGAGTGAAACTTTCCAGGATTGAAGAATGTCTTATCAGTAAGATACTTGGGAAGTTTCACCTCAAATGGTCGAGTAGTTTGTTCAGAATCTTGGATCAAATGTACCTGGGTCTGTAAAGCTCTGAAGTTAGCACAGATTACGGTTTGATCCATATCTGAGAATTGGTTTGAGATTTCGACCTGAAAATTGTTCAGGGTAGGAGTGAAGGGTCCAATCAAGCTTCCTGTGAAGTTTGATCATCATTGGTCGAGTAGTTTGGAAGGACTGAGATCTCAAAGTTCGAAAATACTTCTGTTATGAGCAGTTTCGGGTTTTTTCGGTATCATCTATTGTCAATTTGATCATTTTCGAGCAATTTGGAGAGGAGTTTGTTGCTGAAACTGCCATACCTGCATACAACTCGACATTGGAAGGTGTGGGGCTGATTTCAGCTCTTGGTGATGAAGGAGAACGGAGCCACCATGAGTCTTAAGCCGCTGTTTGGGTTCTCGGAGCTGCCAGGTACTACCGCCGTTGGTGCTATATTGAAATCTGAATAGTGTTTTGGATTATGCATGTTTTGCCTTGCTGGAATACTCGGTAGACCAGGGTGTACAGCAAGTTGTATCGATACTCTATCAAGTTGATTGAGTGATCTTAGTATCTTCTGATTGTACTATGAAGTTGTGATAGTTGGATTGATGGCCAGTTAGCGTCGCTGGGGAGCTATTCAGAAGTCAGGCTTCCAGTGATATAGATGAATAACTTCAGTTAGATAATACAGATCTGAGTATTTTTAGTTAGAATACAAAAGATCTGTTTGTAACACAAGTTTATGCAACCTATACGTAACCTTGGATCGTAGCAAGCTTTAAACTTGAGACGAGCGGATACAAGGTCACTCAGGCTAGAAGAGTAGATAGTGAAACATTTGAGTGGAAACATCCAGATCTAGATCCAACCTTGTCAATCCACATACCTCTACACAGCCATATACCCCGTGTATTCCTAGACAGAAAAACACGTTATACGATAACGTAAAACTTAAACTACCTAAAACGACACGCAGCCCCGATAAAATAACTTAAATCAGCTAGAAAGCGTGCATGGGCGACAAGTAAGTACAACCCATGAGCTCAAACCCCTATCAGCATGGAAACCCTAAGTCATGTGCATTGAACGTCATAGACAAGTAAGAAGTCACTTGCACCAGCGCACAAATGCTTGAACAAGATAACTAGCATACTATTAGCCTACAAGGACTCAAAATAGTATTAACACCGTATGCAAAGGTGTCAAACATATGTATAAAGGACTAGAAGTAATATGGGCTAACTTCTAGAACTACTAAACTCAAGCGTCGGAGTAGAAGTCAAGCATGTAGTCGCCAAGTAGCGCGACAACGGTCTTCTGTGTAACATCTTGAATAAGGTAACTGTTAACCATGCGTATGATTGGGACACGAAATTGCCATCTGTGTTATGGGCTTTCAGGATTTCACCTAGAACAAAATCGGTAGCGAAGGAATCAAAAAAGACTTATCTGAGAACTTTCTCCTTTAAGCAATGGTTTTCAGATGTTGATAGGGCCTTCTTTCTTGACTCCGTTGGCCTCAAGAACTATCAGATCCAACTCCCGATAGTCGAGATATCGTTGGTTTTCGGTCGCAGGTGATCGAACTTTCAAAAACTCCTTCATGTGGCTTAAAACCGCACAAACCGCACAAACGGATCGTCTAAACTGATATCCGTCTTCTCGGGTAGGTAGATCTAGCTACCCTGAATCCAACAAGACTCCAAACAAGCCGTTTGGAGGTCGCTTTGCAAAACCACACGAGAAATTTGGTCGCTGGTTGCAAAAAACTGACGTAAATCGACTCCCTGCGGCTCAAACTCGCTCACCACACCCAAACCAACAATCCAATTTACATACTGTCTTCTCCTTTGAGTAGATGAAGACTCACTGACCGCGTAGGCACCAAGAATGAAGAGCTTGGCTCACCGATCGCGAAGAACAACCCAATCTCAGTTCGCAAGCGAACGAAAATCTGACATAAGCGCTTCCTTGCGAGCCAATTTCACTCAAAACTCCTGAACCGCTCTATGAAACTTCGTATCGTCTTCAATTTCTTGTAGAACTCGGTGTTCTGATCCCGATGGATCCAAGGACAACAAGTTTGGACTCCAAAACGGTGTCGTGCGCATACACATCGCTACACAACATACATCGCTGTCAGAGGTATATCACACACACACAATACATGGACGATGTCATACACATACACAAGTGTATCACAATGATAACAAGGTATATACTCACTCCATCATACCAACAGACACTAGACAATCATTACAGTCGAGCCAAATCCACTCTGTGCTCTCAGAGAATCCAGATCTCACTCACAAGACTACCCACCATAGCTTGAAGGCTCAACTTGAAGAACTGAGGTCTCCAAGCCCTACCAACGAAGTATACCCTTTGAGGGCACTCCCACCAACTTGCCCGAACTGCACTAACGATCTTACCGGGATTCTCCAGCACTCGGTCAACCTAGTTGAGTAGCCAAACTGACGTGACAGCTGTCATGCGCATACACATCGCTACACAACATACATTGCTGTCAGAGGTACATCACCTACACACAACACATGGACGATGTCATACACATACACAAGTGTACCACAATCGCCTCCTAATTGGCGGTTAGGTCCCTCTAACTCCAGATAGCTCCATATCTCAACTACGTGATATACACCTTCATGGGTGCAAGGATCAGGAGGCCGAGTGCTACATTGTCCCATCGTTAGTCGCCTGTCTGCAATCCATACCACGCAAAGATCTAATCGACTATCCTTGCTATATACATCGAGGACAAACCCACCGCCCAGTAGGAATGACAGTGAGAGGTGGAGTCAAACATGACATGTGCCAACCTCTCGAACAACCATCACACATCAACATACGAGCTGCTCCACCAACAGACCCACACAACATACACCTCAAGCCCGCCATACAACTGCCAAGCTTGGGTCAATGGTATCATCGATGTTGGGAAGATGACATGATGCGCAATTACGCACATGGTCCTTCTAAACAACACCATCACGGCCCTCTAACATGAGTACTCCAGAAGATAACACCTCACGCACTCGTAAAATAGTACGTCTTGCGATCACATCCAACGTTGTCGGTGTGATCTGCTGCAGATAGATATAATCGCCAAGATGAAACCTGCAAATCGATGGCCGATAACCTCCTCCTCGGATAGTTGCATATTGCAACATGTCTCTATGCTGAGCAATCGCTAGAGTCTCAAAAGTCATGGGCATAACTCTTCGAAATGTCTCTGCTCGTTGATAACATGCTGCTAGAACCCACATATCCGGATCATCAAGGTTCAACACCTCAACAGAATCACGATGAATGGCCGAAGGTAGATCTGGATCTCGACCGTATAATAGAAAATACGATGAGAAGGAAGCCAAAGACACTTGTCGACTAAAACGATAGCCCATAGCCAACCATGATAACTGCACATCCCAGTCTCCCAAGTGGCCCTTCTGCAAGCCATACTTGCGCAACCTCTCTTCACCATCTTAACTACCCTCTCTGCCAAACCATCCGTCTCAGGATGATCTTGAGATGTAGTCAGATGATCAACCAACGTCTAATCACACAAGGCCTGAAACTCACCAAGGAACTCTATACCTTGGTCTGTCAGTACTTCAGCTGGTGCTCCAAAATGACTCAGCGCTCGATCTAAGAACGCATACGCCAACCCATCACTCACCTTATCGGATAATGCCACCAACTCAATCCACTTGGAGAAGTGCTCCACCATCACCAACACATACCGGTGGTGGCGTACGGTCAACGGTAAAGGTCCCGCAAAATCTAAACTCCAACGGTAACCTAACCCTATAATCGGTAAGAGGTGTAGTTGTGGAGTAGGAGCATTAAACGATGCTCGTACTCGATCACAAATCACACATCGTGCGACAAACTGTTGCACATCGACGTGCATACCACGCCACCTATACTGTCCTTGAAGTAAGCTATGCGTACGCTTCACTCCAAAATGTCCCAACTCCTCATGAGCATGTCGTACTAACTGTGCCCTCTGGGATGGATGTGGCACTATCCGTACTCTCTCATCATCCCACACTCGAAGTACATGTCGTCCTTCTCGTCGAAATCTCTTCGCTCGTTGAAGGACACGATCTCGTTCCTTGGCACTTATTGTGCCTACCACCACGCCAATACGTAGATACTCCATCACAGTCACATCGTCATGGATATCTGTTGGCTTGGAACATCATCTCCACTCTCAGGATCTAGAGACTCATCATCTACTCTCTGACCAGAGAAAGATACGACTTGGCCCTCCATACTAGAGTTCATGGTCAACACACAAAGAAAGACAGATCCATGCCACTTGGCACTATCTCCTCATCAACCTCGTCATGCCATAGAGTCCCAGTCTGATCTTGCTGACTCGTGCATGGGTTAGGACTCAACCCATCAACATCTAGGTTTGCTCCAGGTCTATGCACTACCTGAAAGTCATACTCTTGTAAAATCAGAGCCCATCGTGCAAGCTTCCCTGTAAGCTTATCGGACTCCATCAACCACTTGAGCGACTGATGATCAGTGATGAGAGTAAAGGAGTTCCCAAACGGATAACATTGGAAGTGTGCAACATCCCACACTGCAGCTAAACACTCCCCCTCGTACGAACTGTATCTCGTCTCTGCTGAATTGTTGGAGCGACTAACATACGCCATCACAAACTCCTTTTTCTCATCATCATGCTGAGTCAACACTGCTCCAAGTCCCAACATACTCCAATCAGTGTGCAGTTGGAAAGGATGTCCCTTAACGGGTCTCCTCAAGATGGGAGCAGATGTTAACCTATCCTTGAGCTCCACAAAAGCTCGCTCTTGCTCATCTCCCCACTGCCACTCCTGGTCCACCTTCATCAGGTTGGTCAATGGCTTCGCAATTGCACTAAATCGTTTCACGTATCGACGATAAAAGTTCACTAAACCAACAAATGCTCGAACTCGACTCACATCTGTGGGGCATGGAATACGTGCAATGGCCTCGACCTTCATCTGTTGAACACCTAACCCACCTGGGTAGATGGTGTGACCCAGATACTCTACCAACTCTTGGAAGAACTTGCACTTCCCATGGTGTAACTTCAACCCATGAGCTCTCAACCGCTCGAACACATCTCGTAAGTGTCTCTCGTGCTCCTCCATTGTAGCACTGTAGACTAAGATGTCGTCAATATAGCATCTGACAAAATCCAATCCTGTTAGGATCTTATCCATCACTCTTTGGAATTTCAGCAGGGGCGTTCTTCAACCCAAATGGTAAGAACCGTCATTGATACAAACAATCCTTGCCGTGAGAGTCAATCCCTCAGAATGTTGTCTTGGATTTATCTTCCTCTCTCACCGGCAACTGATGATACCCTGCTCGAAGATCCAAAATACTGAAGACTTTCACATGTCTCATTACATCAAAGATCTCCTTAGGTGTCAGCATGGCATACTTATCGGACTTCGTCTGTCGGACGGTAGTCTCCACACATACGTCTATCCGTGTAGTTGTCATACATATCCTTCTTTGCTGGCATAACTGTGGCAGATGCATACTCTCCATGCGACATCTCCACCAACCCAGCTTCAACCAAGTCTTGAGTCCTACTCTGGATCAAGTTTCTCTCCATGTCACTGTACCTCTAAGGACGTCGAAAGATTGGCGTGTCATTAGCCAAGTCGATCCGTATACCCGATCCCTTCAAGGTATCCAAATCCTTCATACTAAAGGCAAAACAATTCTTATAGCTCTTCAAGTATCTCTGAACTCTTCGTCTCTCCTCTTTTATAAGCTTGGGTCCAATCTCCAACTCCCAAGTATCCTCTGTCACCATGCTAGAGGTAGAAGACGAAGTCGTTGACTGCTATCTTGTAGCCTCTAGAGCAGTTTCTTCCTGCTCATCACCAACAACCTCCACCGCTCCTGTGCGAACAACTTCTGCAGTTCCAGCTGCAAGCTCCACACTCTCTCCTACGACATCCCATGATGTCCAAGGATGACGAACTCCACGTCCCTCGCCGCCAGCCTTTGCCTCCACCGACCTGGTAGGCAAAGAGCTCAAGAGTGTTCGAGCAGTAACACCCGTCAATCGCATCCGACGTTGCTCAATCAATCCAAGGCTAACAATCCATGTCAAGCAGTTCAAGTCCATTGCTTGACCCAACACTTGACGACGTGAAACCTCCGACACTAAAGCTACTGCCGTCGTACTCGTAGGAAAATCCATCACTCTCTTTCTCTCGTCGGCATTAGGTTCCACCAACTGTTGTAACCGAGCATCCCACACAAGCCCAGGTCCTCTATCTCTATAAGCATGTGACACTGAAAAGCTCACCAGAGTGGGTAATGCTGTCATAGATCGTCTCAGTACGTTCACAGCTGCCATGGGTGATCTATCGACGACTCTCACTACTTGAGATCGTCATCCTGCATCCAAGATGTCATCAACTGTGAGGTGCGTTGGTCGTCTCACTGCATCATATGCGCGCTTGAGCACCTCCCTCGGTAACAAGTATTTCCATCACAACCGTGGACGATGTGCACGAAATCCCACTCTCGCTGCATCTAACAACACTGCCGGTTCGAACCAGGATCGCACCTGGTGCACACTCGTCATCATATGTGCACAAGCATCACCCAACAAAGGAACGTTCTCCAAGATGTACGCTGGAGAATCCACCTGATGCATCTGGAGATGTCGTAAGATCCGTAACATCTCCCAAAACATCCTAGATTGTGGGTCATGTAATCCCGGACCTCTCCCAACACGCGTGTGACCTTGACATGACCACCCGGCTATCATCAAGTGAATGGTGCCAACAAACATGAGATCTTGCGTCCCCAGCAGCGAAATATCTGACGGTAATGTTTGTTGGTATCCTCTAACGGTTGATATAAGCAACAACTCATGATATCTCTGCACCAAACGTGCCACATGACGCAATGAGACGCGTCTTGCGACCTCATCTCTCTCCACATACAAGTATCGCTATACTTGTATGCCTGTCTGCAATATCGCTGCCAAACCTGTGCTGTAAACCCTCCGCGGTCCTATCGATCAACTACCCCCGATCTCTCAACCTCCACGATCGTCATCCACGAATCTGCAACATGTCGGGCCTGTCTCTCACTCAGGGGTCACCTCTGATGGCTTTGATGGAAGCACACCATGAACTTGAAGGGAAAATGCTGAGTTCACTCATTCATACACTCATAAACTTATCAACTAAAAATCTCCTTAAACACATTAACTAAAATCTTCCATTCTAACGACGTCTCTCAAGTTCTCACATGCTAAAAATATCTCACATTCTCTATATTACTCAAGTTGTCATTACGACAATGTGAAAACAAGGATGAGGAGCTCTTCTCTACTCCTCTATTTATACATTCTAGGTTTTTACTTTGGTACCCTCCGGTAACTCAGCCGTAACTACATTTACCGGGTTTTACTAAGATATTACTTAAGGTAAAAGCATTGATCACATGGACTTTTTACCTTTTCACATGGGCTTATTCCTTCAAAGTCAACAACTTCTAGAAGGATTCTGGAATATTCTCAAGGAATCTCGAATTTCCACTCCCCCTCTACCTAGGACCCACTAAAAAGGAAACATGTGGAATCTCTTCTTGTTTTTAATGCCCACAAAGTCCACACCTTTAATCCAACCACTAATATCAAGTCAAAAAGGAGAGAAGGGATACTTTCCACCTCCTTTCTACCTTTTAGACAAGATGACAAGATAGTAGTGCTCACTCTTTAGCAAATATCTTAATTCTGCCAAAAGTACAGCTAAGTTTAACCATAACTAACTTTTAGCTAGTCATGACTAACTTGATACCTCCTTAAAGTACTTTGGCAGCAAATAAACATTCTCAACACTTAGTTATAACTAAATACCTTACTAATAGACAAACTTCATATGTGTAACATAGGTCGTTACATTTTACCCCCGGACTAAATTTTCGCTCCGTCCTCGGAGTGAAGAGAGAACTTTCGTCGATGAAACAACTTCAACTTGTCATGGTTGACCCGATCGAATCTCCTTCCTCCCAACTCCTGAATGTCATACGTGAAGTTGCTCCACACCTTATCTACAACAAAAGGACCAAAATATCTAGGAAGAAACTTCTTCCTAGCCCTCTTGAATCTGATAGCATCATACAACATTACCCAATCTCCGACTTGAAAAGGTTTTACCTCCCTCTTGCCCAACCATTTGTCATAACTCTTCTTTTGATATGCCTGAGCTCGTTCCATCCGGATCATTGCTACCGCTCGGGTCTCTTCCAACTCCATGAGTTGCTCCCTTCTTGATCTGACCACGTCTTCTCCTCTCGACCTCTTCAACTTTCGTTGAATAGTTTGAAAAGTATCCAATTCGAATTGGATCGGCAACTTGGACTCCACTCCATAAACCAGTCGAAATGGAGAGTACCCAGTAGAAGTCTTTGTTGTCGTTCAGTACTCCCATAAGATGGCATGTAGCCTCTTATCCCAAGTATGTTTCGCAGTCTCCACACCAGCATCTTTGGCGAGCATCATACAAAGTGTAAGATTGGTCTTCTCCGCAAGACCATTAGCATTTGGTTTGTATGAGGTCGTTACTCGTGGCTTGATAGAAAAGTGTTGTAGCATAGCAGTAGTCATGCTCCCTACAAACTCTCCTCCTCTATCTGAGACCAACTCTAACGGACATCCAAATCTGGTGATGATCCTCTCCCATAAGAATCTACCGACTTCTGTTTCATTAGTCTCTCTCAAAGGTCTAGCCTCTACCCACTTGGTACAATAGTCAGTGACGACTACAATGTATCTATTACCTCGAGGTGTCTTATTAAGAGGACCTACAAAGTCAATACCCCACTTCTCAAATGGTCATAATATTGGAATTGATCTTAACGGAGGTGTTCTAGTAGACTTCAGAGCAAATGCTTGACATACGTCGCAAGTTTTGCAATAGTCTAAACACTCCTTGAAAATCCCTCTCCAGTGATAACCCGCATCCAAAATCTTGAAAGCTGTTATCTTACCACCAAAGTGACCTCCGCAAACAGTGCCATCGTGAAACTCGTGCATCAGCTTGAACGCCTCCTTTTGACCAACTGCTCTCCTTAGTAACCCATCTGCTCCTTGATGAAATAGAATTCCCTCCACCATGGTGTAAGGTTTACATCTCTTGATCAACGCGTTACATTCTCGGGTATGCATACCTTCTGGAAAGGAGCCATCTGCAAGGAAACTCCAGATTTCCTTGTACTCGTCCAGTATCTCCTCAATGCTTGTGATGGTCATCAGATGCTCGTCTGGAAATGAATCATCAAACGGTTCTTCTCCCTCATCATCATAAGCCCTCGACAAAAGATCAGCATTCGCATGCTTTTTCCCTGGTCTATCTTCGATCACGTAATCGTATTCTGTTAGAAGGATCTTCCAACGAGCAATACGACCTTCGGCATTAGGCTTATTAAAGATATACTTTAAAGCCTTGTGATCTGTGACTATGGAAAATTTCCCTCCTAGCAAGTAATGTCGGAACTTCTTCAATCCAAAGATCACCGCTAATCCTTCTCGTTCAGTCACGGAGTAATTCTTCTCCGCTGGCACCATCTGCCTACTAGCATAAGCTATAGGATGATCATGCCCATCTTCATCTAACTGACTTAATGTACACCCGATAGCTACATTAGAGGCATCCGTATACAGAATAAATGCTTTACTCCACTCAGGTTAGCAAGTATAGGAGCTGTCACCAATGCCTTTTTCAGCTCCTCAAATGCTTCCTTTGCCTTCTGATCATGCACTATCAAGTCAAACTCAACTCCCTTCTTCATGTACATAGTCAAAGCTATTGCTTTGTTTGAGAAGGAAAAGACAAACCTACGATAATATCCAACCATCCCAAGAAACTGTCTCAACTTTGTCAAGTTGATTGGAAATGGAAGATCCACAATCTTCTTCACCTTCTCATGATCTACCGCAATCCCTTTCTTGGAAATGATGTGTCCTAACAGCAGACCTTCTTCGCAGCCAAAGATGCACTTCTCTGGATTCAGAGAAGCGTTAGCTTGCTCCAACCGCTGCAGAACTTTGATCACATGATCAAAGTGGTCCTCCTTTCTTCCATACACACAGAAATCATCAATGAAATCACGAACAAACTTTCCTATGAATGGTTCGAACACCTTGTTCATGAACCTCTGAGACGTGGCCGGAGCATTACACAGTCCGAATGGTATCACTCGAAATGCAAATGTTCCCCAAGGAGTAGTGAAAGTAGTCAACTGCTGGTACTCCTGTGCTATCTTGATCTGGTTGTATCCACTATAACCATCACCAAAGCTGTACCACTCATGACCAGCAACTTCCTCCAAAATCTCATCTATAAATGGTAGAGGATAATAATCCTTCTTGGTAACTGCATTCAGCTTCTTATAGTCTATGCACACTCGCAGCTTACCATTCTTCTTCTTGACAATCACAATAGGTGAAACCCATTCTGAGTTCTCCACCTCGTAGATGAAACTCGCCTCCCTCAACTTGTCTATCTCCTTCTTGACCATCATCGCTGTTGTAGGATTGACCTTTCTCTGCTTCTGTCGAACTGGTCTTGCGTTCTCCTCCAATTCGATTCGATGAGTCTCGAGGGTCACCTCCTTCAAATCCTTGTAGCTGAAAGCAAACACATGGATATATTTTCGAAATATATCTAGGAATCTACTTCTCTCCTCTTGAGTGACATTGATACCAAATTTCAGGGTAGAGAGTCTTCTCACAATCTCTACCTCACTCAACTCTTCTTTGTCAGGATCTTTCTCCACTGCTGGTCGAGGCAACAAGTCAATAGCACTAAGCTGATGTATTGATTCATCTCGACCAAATCCTTCATCCTCAGACGAGGATTCTTGGTCGTAAGAATCCCCAGTATCTACTTCTGAGACACTCTGATCATCCTCCATATCAGATTCCCAGTAGTCACTAGTGGGTCTATCAGAGTCAGAAGTCACAACTCCAACACCCGAGAGAGGAACTATCACTCTATGATCTCTAGGCCCAATCCGTAAGTATCCCTTGTGCCACCTATCCGTGGTGCGCACAGCTCTCAACCAAGGCCTACCTAGGAGCAAATCATAACTAGAGTCCTTTAACACTTGAAAGGACATCAATGTTTGAACTCCCATCACAGACACGACCACCTTCTCTAACACGCCAAGAGGTCTTACCCGTTGCTTGTTAGCCATCCCCACGACAATGCTAGCCGGGCGAGTTGGTTCCATCCCCAACTTCTTCATCAACCTCTCCGATATGGCGTTTACAGCCGACCCTCCATCCACTAATACGTCAGAGACGTAGTGATCATTCAACCGGACTTCAATCTTTGAAGCCCTAGTGCATACCTCTGAAGCATGCACATCCACCACACCAACTCCCACAGACTTTGATGTCTTGCTCTTGGGTTTCTTCTTCTTGCTTCTCTTAGAACTCAGTCCTCCTCTGAGTTCCCTTCGTAAGCTGGGATTAAGTGCGATCAGTTGTCCAACAGTGATGTTGACTTTCTGAGCACCCACATCTTCAACCACATTATATCTCGCTTGGGGAGATGAAATGGTGAAATCCGCCATCTCCAGCTTCCTTCTTGGCTCCCTTGGTGTACTCGAAACATTACTCGAACGAGTACTTCTACTTGTTGACTCCTCCATGAAAACCGGTTCATCAGAAAATCGAGTTCTTTTCTTTTCTTGAGCTAAAAGCTCCACCGGTGCATGAGAAGAGTTCGAACTCTCTCCTTTCTCGTAGATGGGATCTTGCACGACATCGATAGTAGCCACCCTCTTGTCTCGTCCTTGTGATGGATTTCCTCCACCCACATTCATTCTAACAGCTTCGGCACCTCTCGCTCCGTTGTTAAGACAATTTTGCTGGAAATGAGAACCTCCACACGTCCAACAAGTGATTCCTCCAAAGTTACCTTGGTTACCTCCAAAGTTACCTTGATTTCCTCGGTTGAGATTGTTGTCGTAACCTCTTTGACCTCCTCCTCCACCTTTGTTTCTCCATTCTCGTAACTGCACCACGTTTATCTTGAGATCCGCAAGAGTGTCGGTGATGCTCTTCAGCTCGGCATGAAAATCTGAGGTGGCAGTAGACATCGTTGTTGGGACAAACGGTCTTGGCACCACCGTTGGAGTAGGAGCTGACGTTGAAGCAATCACCAATTGTGACGGTGCAGGTGCGATCGTTGTGGCTACACCAGGAGTCGGAGTCGACACTAGAGCAGCATGATGAGGTTGGATGATATCTCCTTCATCCAAACTCTCTTCCATGTTTGTCGCAATCTTGATGGCCTCCGCTTTGGTTGCTGGCTTCTCGTACCTCACTTGGGTTTGAATTGAAGGTCTCAACCCTCCCACCAAGTTCTTGGTCAACACTGCTCCAATCCCCGCCATCGTTAGCTCCACATTGTCTCCACTCTTCCGTAGGACCGTCTGAAACCGTTGCTCCAACTTATCCACCCTTTCGGCATATTGCTGAACTTTCTCGTCGTCCCGTTGCTTCAAATGAGTAAGCTCCACCATGAGCTTCTCATAACTCTCTTCTGGAAGAAATTCTTCGATGAGTGCATTACTCAACGTCTCCCATGTGTCCTCAACTGCACCAGGTGTCTTGCTCTTCACTCGGTCTTCATACCACGTAAGAGCAAAATCTTCTAAAAACTCTGGCAGTAACAACACCCATTCTTCCTTCCTTCTCACGTTGTTTCCGATGCAACCTCTTTTGAAGTCTCGTATAAATGGTTCTACATCTTCATTGTCCTTCCCATGAAACACAGGTAACTTCCCCATCTTGTAACTATTCTTTCTACTCTTCTAATTTTTGTGCAATAACTACTCGCTAAAAGAGTACGAATATCACCAATTCCATTCGCGAATAATCTACCATAGGTAAAATGAAAGGAAATGGTTGTAACAACACCTCTTGTGCTATCTCTTCTCCCAAGGTAATCATGAGCCTGAGTCGCATCACCGCCTTCTCCACCATCCGAATGACGATCTCCATCACAACTCAGCTGCGTCCTCTTTTGAAGTCGACAACTTCTCCGTCTCAGCTCTTTGAGTCTCGTCCAACTTCTCGAGTACTGACGTAAGTAGAGCGGCCACATCGACGCACTTGTGTCCTCTTGATAGATCACCCACTCCACAACTTGGACAAGGATCTTCGCCTAGAAGATGAATTGACGCTGGTGACGATGGACCCACTCGAAGACTTAAATCAGTAAACTCCCGCTTCCTTTTAGCTCTCTCGGTTCTGTAACGACCTATGTTACACATAGGAAGTTTGTCTATTAGTAAGGTGTTTAGTTATAACTAAGTGTTGAGAATGTTTATTGGCTGCCAAAGTACTTTAAGGATGTATCAAGTTAGTCATGACTATCTAAAAGTTAGTTATGGTTAAACTTAGCTGTACTTTTGGCAGAATTCAGATATTTGCTAAAGAGTGAGCACTACTATCTTGTCATCTTGTCTAAAAGGTAGAAAGGAGGTGGAAAGTATCCCTTATCTCCTTTTTGACTTGATATTAGTGGTTGGATTAAAGTTGTGGACTTTGTGGGCATTAAAAACAAGAAGAGATTCCACATGTTTCCTTTTTAGTGGGTCCTAGTGTAGAGGGGGGGTGGAAATTCGAGATTCCTTGAGAATATTCCAGAATCCTTCTAGAAGTTGTTGACTTTGAAGGAATAAGCCCATGTGAAAAGGTAAAAAGCCCATGTGATCAATGCTTTTACCTTAAGTAATATCTTAGTAAAACCCGGTAAAAGTAGTTACGGCTGAGTTACCGGGAGTACCAAAGTAAAAACCTAGAATGTATAAATAGAGGAGTAGAGAAGAGCTCCTCATCCTTGTTTTCACATTGTCGTAATGACAACTTGAGTAATATAGAGAGTGTGGGATATTTTTAGCATGTGAGAACTTGAGAGACGTTGTTAGAATGGAGGATTTTTAGTTGATGTGTTTAAGGAGATTTTTAGTTGATAAGTTTGTGGGTGTATGAATGAGTGAACTCAGCATTTTCCCTTCAAGTTCATGGTGTGCTTCCATCAAAGCCATCAGAGGTGACCCCTGAGTGAGAGACAGGCCCGACATGTTGCAGATTCGTGGATGACGATCGTGGAGGTTGAGAGATCGAGGGGGGGTAGTGATCGATAGGACCGCAGAGGGTTCACATTTTTGGTTCCGTTGCCGGGACCTCACTTGAAGGGATCGTTGAACGATGTTTAGAGTTCAGTTCTATATTCGACAAAAGGAGATTATGAGAGAGCACATGGAGAGAACGTTGGGAGGAGAGAGAGCTAACGCGATGTTAGCAACGTTAGAACCTTTCGTGTATCCCGTAGTGATATATGACGCGTTCGAAGTCATTCTTTACATCTTGTTCACTTAGAAAGAGTTTGAGGAGAGTTGAAAGAGGGTGCAACAAGAGTTGTAGTGAAAGGAGGAGAGAAAAGTTATTAGAGGAGAGAAATTTGTGAGTTTAGAAATTCTGCTCTCTGGAAAATTTGTACAGTCGCTGTCAACTTTTCTGTGATTTTTATTTTCCTGTGAAACTTTCCAATGTTTTAGATTGGCTGATAACCTATCTAAGACAAAAGAAATCATAGGAAAAGGTGGTCTAGAGAGTGAGCAATGATTTTTCAAAGTTGAGGAGGTCTATTCGTGAGAGTTGAGGAATTCTGTTCTCTGGAAAAAGTTTACAGTCATTGTCAGATTTTTTGTGAATTTTATTTTCCTGAGAAACTTTCCAGTGTTTTAGATTGGCTGATAACCTATCTAAGACAAAAGAAATCATAGGAAAAGGTGGTCTAGAGAGGGAGCAATGAATTTTCAAAGTTGAGGGGGTCTATTCATGAGAGTTAAGGAATTCTGTTATCTGGAAAAAAATTACAGTCATTGTCAAATTTTCTGTGAATTTTATTTTCCTGAGAAACTTTCCAGTGTTTTAGAGTGGCTGATAAGCTATCCAGGACAAAAGAAATCATGAGAAGATGAGGTCTGAAGAGAGAGAAAGAATTTTTCAAAGTGGAGGGGGTTGACAACCACGAGGGAAGTGAAAATATACAAATTTCAGTTCTCTGAAAATTTGTACAGTCATCACCATCTCTTCTGATTAGGGAAGTTTCTGTTGAAACTTCATGATTTAGTAGCTTGGAGGTTGAGCTACTGGAGATAACAAAAATCTTGGAGAGATCTCTTACCAACTAAGAGATACACGTTTCGGCATACAAGGAGGTCTTGAAGATACTTCATGGGGAATCCTGTTCGAATGACGAGGTGGAAGAAGAGACGTTTAGGAGTTCGAACAGAGACGGAGAAGCCCAAGTTGAGTATAGATGAGTTACGAACCCGCATCTATAGCACTTGGGGTGCCCTCTTTACCCTATACGAAGAAGCTTCCGCGACCATTGGCACAGATTTGAAGAAAGCCGAGTTTAAAGCATCATTCACTTTGGAGGCCACGAATGCTCCTGGTGAAGTAGAGTTGGATTTTTACAAGAGTGAGTTCAAGATGTCTGTTGTGATTAATACAAACGATGGTGAGGAGGATCATATCTTCGATAGTTAAATTTAGATTAGATTTTATTTCGTGTATAGCATGTATAATACACGATTTCCAATATAAAGCTCGGAAGAGTTAAGAAAGTGATGTAGAATTATTTTCCTCTATGATATTTTGTCCACTTAATGGTTGAGAAGGTGCAACATGAGTGGAAATTTAAAAGATTGGAAAGTTAGACTTAGAAACCTTCCTCAAGGTTTAGATGTCATAGTAAGTGTCGGAGAAAGTTCGAGAGAGATTATCGTCGAGTTTGAAAACCCTAGTACTAAACCTCAAGTAGAATCTCCGAGGAGAAGAGTAGAAACCGACTTGTGGTGTTATTTCTGTAGAGGGTTGGGACACAAAGTAGTGAATTGTCCAACTAGAATCAGAACCGAGAGAGCTAAAGGGAAGCGGGAGTTTACTGATTTAAGTCTTCGAGTGGGTCCATCGTCACCAGCGCCAATTCATCTTCTAGGCGAAGATCCTTGTCCAAGTTGTGGAGTGGGTGATCTATCCAGAGGACACAAGTGCGTAGATGTGGCCGCCCTACTTACGTCAATAGTCGAGAAGTTGGACGAGACTCAAAGAGCAGAGACGGAGAAGTTGTCGACTTCAAAAGAGGACTCAGCTGAGTTGTGATGGAGATCGTCATTCGGATGGTGGAGAAGGCGGTGATGCGACTCAGGCTCATGATTACCTTGGGAGAAGAGATGGCACAAGAGGTGTTGTTACAACCATTTCCTTTCATTTTACCTATGGTAGATTATTTGCGAATGGAATTGGTGATGTTCGTACTCTTTTAGCGAGTAGTTATTGCACAAAAATTAGAAGGGTAGAAAGAATAGTTACAAGATGGGGAAGTTACCAGTGTTTCATGGGAAGGACAATGAAGATGTAGAACCATTTGTACGAGACTTCAAAAGAGGTTGCATCGGAAACAACGTGAGAAGGAAGGAAGAATGGGTGTTGTTACTGCCAGAGTTTTTAGAAGATTTTGCTCTTACGTGGTATGAAGACCGAGTGAAGAGCAAGACACCTGGTGCAGTTGAGGACACATGGGAGACGTTGAGTAATGCACTCATCGAAGAATTTCTTCCAGAAGAGAGTTATGAGAAGCTCATGGTGGAGCTTACTCATTTGAAGCAACGGGACGACGAGAAAGTTCGGCAATATGCCGAAAGGGTGGATAAGTTGGAGCCATGGTTTCGGACGGTCCTACGGAAGAGTGGAGACAATGTGGAGTTAACGATGGCGGGGATTGGAGCAGTGTTGACCAAGAACTTGGTGGGAGGGTTGAGGCCTTCAATTCGAACCCAAGTGAGGTACGAGAAGCCAGCAACCAAAGCGGAGGCCATCAAGATAGCGACAAATATGGAAGAGAGTTTGGATGAAGGAGATATCATCCAACCTCATCATGCTGCTCTGGTGTCAACTCCGACTCCTGGTGTAGTCACAACGATCGCACCTGCACCATCACAATTGGTGATTGCTTCAACGTCAGCTCCTACTCCAACGGTGGTGCCAAGACCATTTGTCCCAACAACGATGTCTACTGCCGCCTCTGATTTTCATGCCGAGCTGAAGAGCATCACCGATACTCTTGCGGATCTCAAGATAAACGTGGTGCAGTTACGAGAATGGAGGAACAAAGGTGGAGGAGGAGGTCAAAGAGGTTACGACAACAATCCCAACCGAGGAAATCAAGGTAACTTTGGAGGTAACCAAGGTAACTTTGGAGGAATCACTTGTTGGACGTGTGGAGGTTCTCATTTCCAGCGAAATTGTCTTAACAACGGAGCGAGAGGTGCCGAAGCTGTCAGAATGAATGTGGGTGGAGGAAATCCATCACAAGGACGAGACAAGGGGGTGGCTACTATCGATGTCGTGCGAGATCCCATCTACGAGAAAGGAGAGAGTTCAAACTCTTCTCATGCACCGGTGGAGCTTTTAGCTCAAGAAAGGAAAAGAACTCGATTTTCTGATGAACCGATTTTCATGGAGGAGTCAGCAAGTAGAAGTACTCGTTCGAGTAATGTTTCGAGTACACCAAGGGAGCCAAGAAGGAAGCTAGGGATGGCAGATTTCACCATTTCATCTTCCCAAGCGGGATATGATGTGGTTGAAGATGTGGGTGCTCAGAAAGCCAACATCACTGTTGGACAACTGATCGCACTTAATCCCAGCTTACGAAGAGAACTCAGAGGAGGACTGAGTTCTAAGAGAAGCAAGAAGAAGAAACCCAAGAGCAAGACATCAAAGTCTGTGGGAGTTGGTGTGGTGGATGTGCATGCTTCAGAGGTATGCACTAGGGCTTCAAAGATTGAAGTCCGGTTGAATGGTCACTACGTCTCTGACGTATTGGTGGATGGAGGATCGGCTGTCAACGTCATATCGGAGAGGTTGATGAAGAAGTTGGGGATGGAACCAACTCGCCCGGCTAGCATTGTCGTGGGGATGGCTAACAAGCAACGGGTAAGACCTCTTGGGGTGTTAGAGAAGGTGGTCGTGTCTGTGATGGGAGTTCAAACGTTGATGTCCTTTCAAGTGTTAAAGGACTCTAGTTATGATTTGCTCCTAGGTAGGCCTTGGTTGAGAGCTGTGCGCACCACTGATAGGTGGCACAAGGGATACTTACGGATTGGGCCTAGAGATCATAGAGTGATAGTTCCTCTCTCGGGTGTTGGAGTTGTGACTTCTGACTCTGATAGACCCACTAGTGACTACTGGGAATCTGATACGGAGGATGATCAGAGTGCATCAGAAGTAGATACCGGAGATTCTTACGATCAAGAATCCTCGTCTGAGGACGAAGGATTTGGTCGAGATGAATCATTACATCAGCTTAGTGCTATTGACTTGTTGCCTCGACCAGCAGTGGAGAAAGATCCTGACAAAGAAGAGTTGAGTGAGGCAGAGATTGTGAGAAGACTCTCTACGCTGAACTTTGGTATCAATGTCACTCAAGAGGAGAAAAGTAGATTCCTAGATATATTTCGAAAATATATCCATGTGTTTGCTTTCAGCTACAAGGATTTGAAGGAGGTGACTCTCGAGACTCATCGAATCGAATTGGAGGAGAACGCAAGACCAGTTCGACAGAAGCAGAGAAGGGTCAATCCTACAACAGCAATGATGGTCAAGGAGGAGATAGACAAGTTGAAGGAGGCGAGTTTCATCTATGAGGTGGAGAACTCAGAATGGGTTTCACCCATTGTGATTGTCAAGAAGAAGAATGGTAAGCTGCGAGTGTGCATAGACTATAAGAAGTTGAATGTAGTTACCAAGAAGGATTATTATCCTCTACCATTTATAGATGAGATTTTGGAGGAAGTTGCTGGTCATGAGTGGTACAGCTTTGGT
Source organism: Asterella californica (assembly GCA_036924285.1). Classification (NCBI taxonomy): domain Eukaryota; kingdom Viridiplantae; phylum Streptophyta; class Marchantiopsida; order Marchantiales; family Aytoniaceae; genus Asterella; species Asterella californica. The sequence goes on from JAYKYS010000013.1 coordinate 7,173,694, forward strand.
GATGGTTATAGTGGGTATAACCAGATCAAGATAGCACAGGAGTACCAACAGTTGACTACTTTCACTACTCCTTGGGGAACATTTGCATTTCGAGTGATGCCATTCGGATTGTGTAATGCTCCGGCCACGTTTCAAAGGTTCATGAACAAGGTGTTTGAACCATTCATAGGGAAGTTTGTTCGAGATTTCATTGACGATTTCTGTGTGTACGGACGAAAGGAGGACCACTTTGATCATGTGATCAAAGTTTTGCAGCGGTTGGAGCAAGCCAACGCTTCTCTAAATCCAGAGAAGTGCATCTTTGGCTGCGAAGAAGGTCTACTGTTAGGGCACATCATTTCCAAGAATGGGATTGCGGTAGATCCTGAGAAGGTGAAGAAGATTGTGGATCTTCCATTTCCGATCAACTTGACAAAGTTGAGGCAGTTTCTTGGCATGGTTGGATATTATCGTAGGTTTGTCTTTTCCTTCTCAAACAAAGCAATAGCTTTGACTATGTACATGAAGAAGGGAGTTGATTTTGACTTGATAGTGCATGATCAAAGGCAAAGGAAGCATTTGAGGAGCTGAAAAAGGCATTAGTGACAGCTCCTATACTTGCTAAACCTGAGTGGAGTAAAGCATTTATTCTGTATACGGATGCCTCTAATGTAGCAATCGGATGTACATTAAGTCAGCTAGATGGAGATGGGCATGATCATCCTATAGCTTATGCTAGTAGGCAGATGGTTCCAGCGGAGAAGAATTACTCCGTGACTGAACGAGAAGGATTAGCGGTGATCTTTGGATTGAAGAAATTTCGACACTACTTGCTAGGAGGGAAATTTTCCATAGTCACAGATCACAAGGCTTTAAAGTATATCTTTAATAAGCCTAATGCCGAAGGTCGTATTGCTCGTTGGAAGATCCTTCTAACAGAATACGATTATGTGATCGAAGATAGACTAGGGAAGAAGCATGCAAATGCTGATCTTTTGTCAAGGGCTTATGATGATGAGGGAGAAGAACCGTTTGATGATTCATTTCCAGACGAGCATCTGATGACCATCACAAGCATTGAGGAGATACCGGACGAGTACAAGGAAATCTGGAGTTTCCTTGCAAATGGCTCTTTTCTAGAAGGTATGCATACCCGAGAACGTAACGCGTTGATCAAGAGATGCAAACCTTACACCATGGTGGAGGGAATTCTGTTTCATCAAGGAGCAGATGGGTTACTAAGGAGAGCAGTTGGTCAGAAGGAGGCATTCAAGCTAATGCACGAGTTTCACGACGAAACTGTTTGCGGAGGTCACTTTGCTGGTAAGATAACAGCCTTCAAGATTTTGGATGCGGGTTATCACTGGAGAGGGATTTTCAAAGAGTGTTTAGACTATTGCAAAACTTGTGACGTATGTCAAGCATTTGCTCTAAAGTCTACTAGAACACCTCCGTTAAGATCAATTCCAGTATTAGGGCCGTTTGAGAAATGGGGTATTGACTTTGTAGGTCCTCTTAATAAGACACCTCGAGGCAATAGATACATTGTAGTCGCCACTGACTATTGTACCAAGTGGGTAGAGGCTAGACCTTTGAGGGAGACCAATGAAACAGAAGTCGGTAGATTCCTATGGGAGAGGATCATCACGAGATTTGGATGTCCGTTAGAGTTGGTCTCAGATAGAGGAGGAGAGTTTGTAGGGAGCATGACTACTGCTATGCTACAACACTTTTCTATCAAGCCACGAGTAACGACCTCATACAAACCAAATGCTAATGGTCTTGCGGAGAAGACCAATCTTACACTTTGTATGATGCTCGCCAAAGATGCTGGTGTTGAAACTACGAAACATACTTGGGATAAGAGGCTACATGCCATCTTATGGGAGTACCGAACGACAACAAAGACTTCTACTGGATACTCCCCATTTCGACTGGTTTATGGAGTGGAGTCCAAGTTGCCGATCCAATTCCAATTGGATACTTTTCAAACTATTCAACGAAAGTTGAAGAGGTCGAGAGGAGAAGACGTGGTCAGATCAAGAAGGGAGCAACTCATGGAGTTGGAAGAGACCCGAGCGGTAGCAATGATCCGGATGGAACGAGCTCAAGCGTATCAAAAGAAGAGTTACGACAAACGGTTGGGCAAGAGGGAGGTAAAACCTTTTCAAGTCGGAGATTGGGTTATGTTGTATGATGCTTTCAGATTCAAGAGGGTTAGGAAGAAATTTCTTCCGAGATATTTTGGTCCTTTTGTTGTAGATAAGGTGTGGAGCAACTTCACATATGACCTTCAAGAGCTGGGAGGAAGGAGATTTGATCGAGTAAATCATGACAAGTTGAAGTTGTTTCATCGACGAAAGCTCTCTCTTCACTCCGAGGACGGAGCGAAAATTTAGTCCGGGGGTAAAATGTAACGACCTATGTTACACATAGGAAGTTTGTCTATTAGTAAGGTGTTTAGTTATAACTAAGTGTTGAGAATGTTTATTGGCTGCCAAAGTACTTTAAGGATGTATCAAGTTAGTCATGACTATCTAAAAGTTAGTTATGGTTAAACTTAGCTGTACTTTTGGCAGAATTCAGATATTTGCTAAAGAGTGAGCACTACTATCTTGTCATCTTGTCTAAAAGGTAGAAAGGAGGTGGAAAGTATCCCTTATCTCCTTTTTGACTTGATATTAGTGGTTGGATTAAAGTTGTGGACTTTGTGGGCATTAAAAACAAGAAGAGATTCCACATGTTTCCTTTTTAGTGGGTCCTAGTGTAGAGGGGGGGTGGAAATTCGAGATTCCTTGAGAATATTCCAGAATCCTTCTAGAAGTTGTTGACTTTGAAGGAATAAGCCCATGTGAAAAGGTAAAAAGCCCATGTGATCAATGCTTTTACCTTAAGTAATATCTTAGTAAAACCCGGTAAAAGTAGTTACGGCTGAGTTACCGAGAGTACCAAAGTAAAAACCTAGAATGTATAAATAGAGGAGTAGAGAAGAGCTCCTCATCCTTGTTTTCACATTGTCGTAATGACAACTTGAGTAATATAGAGAGTGTGGGATATTTTTAGCATGTGAGAACTTGAGAGACGTTGTTAGAATGGAGGATTTTTAGTTGATGTGTTTAAGGAGATTTTTAGTTGATAAGTTTGTGGGTGTATGAATGAGTGAACTCAGCATTTTCCCTTCAAGTTCATGGTGTGCTTCCATCAAAGCCATCAGAGGTGACCCTTGAGTGAGAGACAGGCCCGACATGTTGCAGATTCGTGGATGACGATCGTGGAGGTTGAGAGATCGGGGGGGGGGTAGTGATCGATAGGACCGCGGAGGGTTTACAGTTCTGATTCTAGTTGGACAATTCACTACTTTGTGTCCCAACCCTCTACAGAAATAACACCACAAGTCGGTTTCTACTCTTCTCCTCGGACATTCTATTTGAGGTTTAGTACTAGGGTTTTCAAACTCGACGATAATCTCTCTCGAACTTTCTCCGACACTTACTATGACATCTAAACCTTGAGGAAGGTTTCTAAGTCTAACTTTCCAATCTTTTGAATTTCCACTCATGTTGCACCTTCTCAACCATTAAGTGGATAAAATATCATAGAGGAAAATAATTCTACATCACTTTCTTAACTCTTCCGAGTTTTATATTGGAAATCGTGTATTATACATGCTATACACGAAATAAAATCTAATCTAAATTTAACTATCGAAGATATGATCCTCCTCACCATCGTTTGTACTAATCACAACAACATCTTGAACTCACTCTTGTAAGGATCCAACTCTACTTCACCAGGAGCATTCGTGGCCTCCACAGTGAATGATGCTTTAAACTCGGCTTTCTTCAAATCTGTGCCAATGGTCGCGGAAGCTTCTTCGTATGGGGTAAAGAGGGCACCCCAAGTGCTATAGATGCGGGTTCGTAACTCATCTATACTTAACTTGGGCTTCTCCGTCTCAGTTCAAACTCCTAAACGTCTCTTCTTCCACCTCGTCATTCGAACTGGATTCCCCATGAAGTATCTTCAAGACCTCCTTGTATGCCGAAACATATATCTCTTAGTTGGTAAGAGATCTCTCCAAGATTTTTGTGGTCTCCAGTAGCTCAACCTCCAAGCTTTTAAATCATGAAGTTTCAACAGAAACTTCCCTAATCAGAAGAGATGGTGATGACTGTATAAAGTTTCAGAGAACTGAAATTTATATATTTTCACTTCCCTCATGGTTGTCAACCCCCTCCACTTTGAAAAATTCTTTCTCCCTCTTCAGACCTCATCTTCTCATAATTTCTTTTGTCCTGGATAGCTTATCAGCCACTCTAAAACACTGGAAAGTTTCTCAGGAAAATAAAATTCACAGAAAATCTGACAATGACTGTAATTTTTTTCCAGATAACAGAATTCCTCAACTCTCACGAATAGACCCCCTCAACTTTGAAAATTCATTGCTCCCTCTCTAGACCACCTTTTCCTATGATTTCTTTTGTCTTAGATAGGTTATCAGCCAATCTAAAATACTGGAAAGTTTCACAGGAAAATAAAATTTACAGAAAAGTTGACAGCGACTGTACAAATTTTCCAGAGAGCAGAATTTCTAAACTCACAAATTTATCTCCTCTAATAACTTTTCTCTCCTCCTTTCTCTACAATTCTTGTTGCACCCTCTTTCAACTCTCCTCAAACCCTTTCTAAGTGAACAAGATGTAAAGAATGACTTCGAACTCGTCATATATCACTACGGGATACACGAAAGGTTCTAACGTTGCTAACATCGCGTTAGCTCTCTCTCCTCCCAACGTTCTCTCCATGTGCTCTCTCATAATCTCCTTTTGTCGAATATAGAACTGAACTCTAAACATCGTTCAACGATCCCTTCAAGTGAGGTCCCGGCAAAGGAACCAAAAATGTAAACCCTCCGCGGTCCTATCGATCAACTACCCCCCGATCTCTCAACCTCCACGATCGTCATCCACGAATCTGCAACATGTCGGGCCTGTCTCTCACTCAGGGGTCACCTCTGATGGCTTTGATGGAAGCACACCATGAACTTGAAGGGAAAATGCTGAGTTCACTCATTCATACACCCACAAACTTATCAACTAAAAATCTCCTTAAACACAGTAACTAAAATCCTCCATTCTAGCGACGTCTCTCAAGTTCTCACATGCTAAAAATATCTCACACTCTATATTACTCAAGTTGTCATTACGACAATGTGAAAACAAGGATGAGGAGCTCTTCTCTACTCCTCTATTTATATATTCTAGGTTTTTACTTTGGTACCCTCCGGTAACTCAGCCGTAACTACATTTACCGGATTTTACTAAGATATTACTTAAGGTAAAAGCATTAATCACATGGACTTTTTACCTTTTCACATGGGCTTATTCCTTCAAAGTCAACAACTTCTAGAAGGATTCTGGAATATTCTCAAGGAATCTCGAATTTCCACCCCCCCTCTACACTAGGACCCACTAAAAAGAAAACATGTGGAATCTCTTCTTGTTTTTAATGCCCACAAAGTCCACAACTTTAATCCAACCACTAATATCAAGTCAAAAAGGAGATAAGGGATACTTTCCACCTCCTTTCTATCTTTTAGACAAGATGACAAGATAGTAGTGCTCACTCTTTAGCAAATATCTTAATTCTGCCAAAAGTACAGCTAAGTTTAACCATAACTAACTTTTAGCTAGTCATGACTAACTTGATACCTCCTTAAAGTACTTTGGCAGCAAATAAACATTCTCAACACTTAGTTATAACTAAATACCTTACTAATAGACAAACTTCATATGTGTAACATAGGTCGTTACAGTGCTGATCTCTCCAAACAGCTCCAGCACACACACACTCTCTTCTAGATATTGCCATCCAATGGGAGTAGTATCCAGCGGTGTTAAGGTCACAGGGCCAGTAACAGGAACACCCCGATGTTCCTCTACTGACTATACAAAGGCTTCACTCCAAGCCTGCTGCACCAACCGATCAGCATACTGCTGCAACTCTCCACTCGAACTCTAGAGTGGAACATCCAAGGCAGATGGTACTAACATAGACATGCTAGGCATATCCTCCACCTCCTCAAAGACCGAAGTATTCGTCACATGGACATTGTCCTCTAACAACTCACTCGGCCAAGTTATGACCGAACTGAATCCTGCAAAGGATGTCATCATCTCTGATGTAAGCTCCGCTGTCCCAACTCTAGCACTAAACCGCATTGGTAAGCGGCTCACTCGTCCCTCACCGGACTGCCAACCCGGTCTGTAAGATGTTGTCTCCGCCCAATAGTCGATCACGAACCTCATAGGGTATAATACAGCACCTCCAACCAATACATCATAAGACTCCGCTGCCGTAACAATAGCCTTGGCCCTCACCATGGAGCCATCCGTGGGATGATCTGATCTAACTCTCACCATTAGCAACTCGCGTGTCATGTGTAGAGTTGTACCTCCTGATCCCCTTAGATATGTCTGTAGCTGGAATGGACATCTCTCCACTTCGGACTTCCTCAAACCCAAACCGATACATGCCGCCTTCCCCAACATCAACGGCTGGGCTCCAGAGTCTAACAACACTTTCTGCGATCGATACATTTTTCCTAAAGGTGCCACCAAACAGAAGATACCACTTCTGTTGTCTAACAACACCACACCTGGTGTCAATCCAGCACGATCAATTGCCGGTCTAGCTAGTAACTCATCTAGCCTGGCAGTCGCTGCTTGCCAAGTACCACTAGTAGCTGTCCTGATCTTCGACTCCATGGATACATCTACCGTCTCTTGCTGAACCACTTCAGCGCTAGAGGTAACCACATCCTCGCTCTCACTGAAGGTGAGTTCACATTGCATTCGTTCTCAAGAAATACTCCATTTTCCAAAGACTTCCGGAGAAGTCCGTAATTGAAAAGTTACGGAGAAACGTTATCCGTAAAGCAGAAACATCAAATATCATGCGGAGGAAAAACCGGAGAAACTCAACGGAACGACCGGGTTAACAAAACTAATCATTGTAGATCGTGTTCTCGACGATTCATCTCCCGGTTGTTAAGTCATCATTACTTACAGAACGGATATACACGGGAAATCGACGTTCTGAATCAAAATAATCTTACGGTCAATAATGGTTCTTTTATTACAAACGTGAAAATATTCGTGAGCACAGGGTGCAAAATTGAGATTTCTGGTGAAACGCTTCGGCAAGAGTGAATTTGGAATTGAGATTTCTTGTGAAACGCTCCTCTCTCATTGATTTTGACAGCCAAGACAGTTGAGTGGTTCTCGTTGACAGCAAAACGGTTCTCGTTGAGGTAAGCCTTCTTGTATTCATCATCAAACGTACTCAAAATATCTTATGAAGCGAAAGATGTATGTATCTTGATTCTGTTGATTTCTCTGCTCTGACACCGATGTAGGAATGAGATTTCCAAGCAGCTATACTGGTTTAATACTCAATGTTAAGATTAAAGTTTACAACCTTCCTGTGTTTTCCGCTGTGTGCAGTTCTCGTTTCCAACCACCAGCTGATTCTGCTGGGAAGCTCGGAGGGACAGGGAAGGACTGGATTACCATTTCGAATCTTGTCTGAGAAGATCATTTGTCGTCAAGTTGTACTGCTGTCTGCGCTGTTCGAGTTGCAACTATAACTTTCGTATAGGAGCACGAGAAGCAAGATGCAATCTTTTTATTTCTTCCGAGAGGAAATCTTGTGATGCATTTCTCTATGAACGTCAAGAATGAAGTTCTACTCGGAGAACTCGACGAACTAATAAAGTACCGAACGACGTAATGTTATTGTAAGTGCTAAGGGAAGATCCATCTTGTGTAAGGCGATACGAGCAGCTATCAACCCAAAATACTTGCACTGCATAACACATGACCAAGTGAGGAAATTACAGATTTGTGAGAAGTTTGAGCTCACGTGTCAGCAAGTGTGGCTGTAGACTGAATAGTGATTCCTCTAAAGGGTCCATAGGATACGATGAATATGTCCAACCAAGATTGGTCACAGAGCCACCGGAATCGTTATCAGACCTGTACAGGATGATGATGAAGGCGTAACTTCCTCTGGTCATCACACTCGAATTAAAATATGCATTGCTGCGGCTAGTAGAAATTTGGTTAATAGGTAGTATGTACACTGTACAAGCAATGAGAAATAAAAATCTGGATTCATCATATTCCTGTGATAACACCATTGCTAATGCTGTCGAAAACCATACCCTTTGACGGGTGCTTTTCTGACATGAAACTTTGTACTGATGCTGCCATACAGTCCTTACGCAAGCTCCAGTCCTCAGGAAGTCTCTGGGTAGTCTTCCTCCATGATCAGTGAATTGTTTGTTGTGTTCAAGATCGGATCTTCCACTTTAACTGGAGCTTGCGTGATGACTATGACAACCATAACATCTCTATGGGCTAATGAACTAGAAGGAGCGACTTGGGACTGACCCATGAAGTCCGTCAGTTAAACGGGTCTCCATAATTCAGAATCTCTATCAAACCTGTACAGGATGTTACAACCATAACATCTCTGTGGGTTGATGAACTAGAACCAACAACTTGGGATTGATCCATGAAGTCTGTCAGTTTAGGTGGTCATGATTCCCACTAAAGTGTTGGCTTACAAACATGTGTCATAGCAGATGTCTATCCTTTTGGACGTAAAGAGCTTTCACCAGAGCTTACAACGTTCTGAATATATTCTGCACAGAAACTGATTAGCTTCTGAAACTATGACGCATATCCTTTTCTGGACACGAAAAGAATAACCAAGAGGCTGAACCCAACGAATAAATACAACTCCATGTCTATTGTCATTCAAACATATCCACTACTCCCACATGAAGGAGTTGACTCAAATTGGAAGAACTGAAAAGAAGATGCTCCTTCAGTGTTAGTGGGCTGGCCATGCCAGTTAGTATAATTTTGAACAAAAAGTGACAATTTAACTGTTACTTTTAACTTTCTATTGTGATGAAGACGAAGCCTCAGCGTCTATAGAGGACAGATACGAGAAAGGTTAAAGGTCAGGCAGATTGGTGTATTCTGAGGTAGTGGATATCCACTGCCTCGGCTCAAATTGAGTCATCGGAGCATGTTGATTATCGGTACTCTCTAAGTTCCTTGCAGTCTGAGGACTTAGTGCTCTGTGGTAAATATCCACTGAAGAGACTATCGGGTAGCTGATCCCTCGGGATTGGCAGTTGTATTGTAGTTTTTGGTTGAGAACTATCAGTATTGTAGTTTTTGTTTGGGATTCAGGAGTGTGTGGAATGACATCTACAGACTTTATCAAACGCACGGTGATGAGTAAGGTTAGTCTTTCTACGTAAACATGCATTTTGTTGTGTCTTGAGGTGCCAGATTTAGCAGGTGAACGTCAGATCGAAGGGTTGTGAGCTATTCAGAGAGCTGCATGACATAGCTATGAGTTTTGAATTGAATTGGTGACTGGGTTGATGTGTCTAGTAAGTAGAGAGGCGACTATACCAGAGTAGAAAGTAATGTGCAGGTAAGTATAACCTTAGGTTAAAGGCCAGGCAGAAATACAACTAGTGGTGTATTCTGAGGTAAGGATAATACATTTGTATTGCAAGGAGTCCAAGTATCCGACTTACTTCTTGATAGTTACTCTTGGCCTATGGTACGCACTTCCATGAATACCACACTTCCATGCAACCAAAGGAATAGGTACTGCTTTTCTCACCGTAAAGAGTTTTACATCTAAGATCTCCGGCGCTGTACTAGATCAGATCATGAGACACTAAAACCGGGCGGAGATAGAAATAATATGCAGTATATTACTTGGAATATTGCTGAATACTTGTAGACTACGGAGTCCGGGGAGTTTGTTAGTTAAGGTGCAGAATGTTTTCTGAAATCTTATGCCTTTAACATCATTTCTGTAATCAGAGACCCGACTGGTCAAGGGGAATAAAGGTGCTGCAACATCAACGGTGGCACGTCCTGCACTTCGGATGATCAGGAGGAACCTTTAGACTACAACGCCGACCTATGTTGCTTATTTTTGAATGTTTTAGACGTTATCACCTTCGGGGAAGAAGAATGTAGGATATTGCTGGAGAATGTCCTTAGCCTCCTCCGCGTACTCAGGTCTGGATTGCCAGCGGGTGTCTATAGTACTCATGGACTGGTGTTCAGATTCGGGTTCATGCCATGGATACATCCTAACTACCACTGACTGCAGCAGCCCTCTACCTCTCAAGCATGAGCAGTTCCGGACCTGTAGAGTTCAGATTCATGATATTATGTTCTAGCTTCATTTCTCCATATTTTGAGAAATATAGTTAGCTTCAGAAAAATGAAGCAGTTGTGTAGTTGATGGAAGCGCCATCCCTATTCCCTGTGATTTCTGATCTGAGTCTCATCTGAGTTTATTCTTGTTCTAATCTGAATTTTTTTTCTAATTTGTCAGGTTGTGTACAAAGTATTTGACTGAGAGCTTAAATTAAAGCTACCAGGGAGCGTTATACCAATAATCACAAACAAATATTAATTATGTAAGTTTTGAATATAATCTCATGAATACTTGTTTTTCTTGGTATATTCTGTATTGAATTCTGAGAAGAAGTATGTTGTGCTTGTTACCAATTGTGTTTAGTGTTTGGAGGTCTATTGATCATGAAGATACTCAACAAATATCTTCTGGAGGAGATGATGATAGGTGGTCAACAAACAGACTATGGCAACTACTGCAATGTTATAAAGTGATCAAGGTGGATCAGCTTCACAACGGGAATCTGAAACTGAAGCACTGGCATCAGTTAACAGAAAAGGTGAACAAAGAACCTTTCACAAACATGATAGTCAACTTCAAACAAGTTAGAGACAAGATTGACTATCTCCGAAAAATGTTCATGATGGAGAAGAGGAAACAGAATAGTACAGGTTCCATCGACTCTACGTGAGAATTCTATGATATGTGTTATGATCTGTTTGGGAGTTCCAGCAAGGTGGTTGGAGTTCCAAATGGCGTAGATAATGGTATTAGTTCCGGCTCAGTACCATTTGTGGATCTAAATGCTTTTCCATCACCAGCACATCCTACACCTGAGTCTACTCGCATACGATCAGAAGAAGCTATGACTCAGTCATCACCGAACAGTCTTGATCCATCACCACAAATCAACCACCGGGGTGTTACTGGTCAATCTTCTAAACGTTGGAAGAGATCACCAAGTTCTAGCTTGGCATCAGCTCTTGATCAATTCACTGAAGCTTACAAATAAAAAACAGAGGTTGATGCACAAACTGCATCTATGTTGAAGGAGATTCTAGAGCTCAAGAAACGTCAATTATTTTCTTCTCCATGAATATTCTTTTCAACAGGTAATCATACCTTCTACTGATGATCACACCAGTATTTGTAAAGTGCTTGTCATACTAGCTTTCTTTCTCGCGTTCGAATATTGTTGATGTTCTCTTGTATGCTCAAGAAGGGTTGTCCGTCTTGAAATGGTTGATAGTCCATAAGATCGGATAGACGATCAGTTATACTGAGTTGTATCCCATTGTTGTTGATGAAGTTGTGAAGCATTACTGTAGCCATGAGACATGTAGGTACATCTTCTAACTTCATAGGCATTCCACCGTCTAGAACTCGCCACCTCTTCTTTAGTAGACCAAAAGTATGTTCAATACGTACTCGAGCTCTCCTTAGACTACGATCATATTCTCTTTCATCTCTTTGACCATACTGATAGTCAAATGCTTTTTGCAGAAAAGGTGCAAGTGGATATGCTGCATCGCCCACAATGAATGGTTTCACTTGGATGCTCCTTTCTCCATGCTGAAGTCTTGAGTTGTTGCTTGATGATGCAGAGAGAAGTGGTAGATTCAACATAGGTTCTTCAACAACAGGTTGTTGGTGAACTTGTACCACAAGGAAGACACTCGAAGATGACTAGCGTCGTGTTGTGATCCAGGAAGAAGAAAAGCTACGTCAAGAAAGTTTCGATCTGCATCGCAAACTCCTTGGAGTAGAATAGAATGATAGTGATGTCTGTTCCAGTATTCTGCTGGATGAAATCGCTGTCTTGGTTTTTTAGCCAGCTTGATGTGACATCCATCTATTGCACCAAACATTAGTGGTAATTTTGATAAGGATTGAAACTTACTGTGATATTCTATAATCGTTGACCTCTTGGTAATCCAACGAACTTTGAGAATAGTTTTTCTCTGCTAGCTAAGATGCGACAGATGATGTCTGTATACTGATGACAGTTGATCGTCACACATGAAATTTATCAGATATTTCTAGCAACGTCGTATTATGTGCAAGTCTGTATATAACAACAGCCAATGAATGTTCCAAAGGTGCTACTAGATGTGATGATCTTGTAGGTACTATGTATGTACATGCTTACTTAATCAAGAGCTAATATGAGACTCTCATGGAAGAGAAGTGTAAGAGAGATGATGCAAGTCCTAGTGAGGAGAAAAATACTCCTAAGAGGCAATTACAAGGAGAGTAACCTCGACAAGATACTACACCAATGCAAGAAGTGACGATGGAAGAAGTCTCACCATCTAATCCAGAGATATCATAAGGAACTAAGGAAAAATAAACCTTCTACCTACAAGCTGCAGTCAAGCGTTGAAGCAACTACATATTTGAAAGGAATGTTAAAAGAAAGCGTACTAATGCAAAGATTGAGTTTACTCTACGAGAAATCTTAAAATTGCAAAGAAGGAGTTTCATGATGTCATCATTGACACCATCAAGCGGAAGAGATAATTGACAAGAGAGACTACTATGACTAATGCTCTAGATACGAGAATAACAAAAGAAGAGGAGTTAGAGTTAGTTGAATGTTGCACCAATCGTAAGGTTTGATTTGTTGTATATGAAGATGAGGGAGATGATAAGATTCTTAGTCATTTCACTAAGGGACATTAGGCCAGAGCTACTACGAAAATCTTGATGAAGGTAGTTGATGTGGTAGATCGGTGGTTGCTTTCATTGATCATGGATATGAGATTAACATTGTGTCTGAAGATGTCTACAAGCGAGAGAAGTGGTCCGTTGACAAAGAACATGGTTGGATAATCCACGTGGTGAATATTACATGGAGAAAACTCTACGAGAAATCTTTAGAATTGCAAAGAAGGAGTTTCACAATGTAATCATTGACATCATCAAGCGGAAGAGATAATTGACAAGAGAGATTGCTATGACTAATGCTCTAGATACGAAGATAACAAAGGAAGAGAAGCTAGAGTTAGTTGAATGTTGCACAAATCGTAAGGTTCAGTTTGTTGTATATGAAGATGAGGGAGATGATAAGATTCTTAGTCATTACACTAGAGGATATTAGACCAGAGCTACTACAGAAACCATGATAGGTAGGAGATTTGGCAGATCCGATGGTTGCTTTCATTGATCATGGATATGAGATTAACATTGTGTCTAAGGATGTCAACAAGTGAAAGAAGTGGTCCATTGACAAAGAACATGGTTGGATAATCTACGTGATGAATATCACACGGAGAGAACTCTACAAGAAATCTTTACAATCAGAAACAAGTCGCTACGCATGCAATGGAACTGCAAGGGATATGCGTTTGCAAGACCTCACAATCCTGGAAGGTGAAATCTGTGAAGGTGAATGTTAAAAATGAAATCCATCTCATCTCACGAGTCTTAGAAAGTGTATATGTGAAAGTGTAATTCTAGAGATGTGGATGAGTGTTAAAAAAATGATGAAAATTAATATAGTCTTTGAAAGCCATGATAAAATTATCTTCGGATATTGAAAGAAGTAGTTTATAAATTTATGTAACTCACAACGGGCATCTTTCAACATGTCTTCATATGGTGATAATAACATGTCTGCATCATTTATGCAAATATATACTTGTGAAGCTTCTGATCATTTTGAGGATAGTGATCTTAAGAATCTTCAAATGTATGAAAATATAGAAGTTTATGAGTCTTTGGACCGATTCGAAGATAATGATAAGTTACAACTGCAGAAAAGAACATTTACAATATGGTGGAGGTTAGGAAAAATAATTTCAGACTGCATTATTAGATATATTTCAAAATTTATGGAAGTTAGGAAAAGATACATAAATGGCATTGTGCTAGTTTTCAGTTTGTGTATGATGCAATTATTGTAAAAAAATATAAAGGAGTATATGATGTCTTAATTGTTAAAAATAGCTTTAACTCGATGCATATGAATTTGTATTGAATGGTTCGAATAATGAGCGTATTAAGAAAATAAATAGACTAATTTCTTTAGCTACCTGAGAATATAATAACATATAATTATTTTTGAAATGAGAAAATATATAATGAAGATTGTGAGAGATGTTGTGAAGATTATGTACATTGGAGTATCGATAATATATAAGATATGCAAGAAATGTATAGAATGATTTGAATCTTGAGGTCGTCTTCAGAGCAATGATGAATCGTAACTGCGAAACAAAGTATTTGGAATCCTATGGATGTTAAAATGAGCATGTTTATATTGTATTGAACAATTGTGGATGCATATATTTAGGAATTTTGCAAAGTCAATAGCTCATGACATGATGATGATTTACAATTTATATAAAAAATATTATTTTTCAAGAAATGTAAAAGGGAGTACCTTGTTTCGCAAGTGTTGAAAATCTCTTGAATCTGAAATATATGGTCATGAACATCATTCGTATAGCTTGATTGATGAGTACACGAAGAAAAGAAGATAAGATTATTTTTTTTCACGTAAATGAGAACATATTAACATGTGATGGATTTTTATAGAGAATAAAAATAGGATCATGATCTGTCCAATAAGCATGTGATGATGAAGAGAGATTTTCATATTGGGGAACGTAAGTCCATATTTGATCTAGATTTGATCCGTATTTTGTGGTTGGTTTTGTGAAAGTTGGAAAAAAGTTGAATGAACTCATGAAAGATGCGAAAAATGTAGTTTGATGATCATCAATTTTGAGCAGATCGATATTGAAATCTCCTATGATTATCGTGGGATAATCCTTAGGTATGTTTTGAATAATGGTAGTAAAATTGATCAAAAACTCATCAACATACATACGAGGAGATTTGTATACAACTATGATGTGAATTGCACGACGAGTTAGAATGTTGAAATCTGCAGAAATTATTTCCATGTTATGAGTTCCAAAAATATTATGCATAGAGAGTTGCATTGTGTTTTGATATGTTAGTAGCAAACCTCGACTTGTGTGCGTATGTATATATTGAAAGCGTTCGATGTCTATGAAATACGAAATAGAAGTAAGATTTTGTATAAGTGTCTCATTGAAGCACAAAATATCAAATAGTTGTAAATTATGATCTGCTCGAACATCAAGGTGATGTTTTATTAATGATCTTGTGTTTAGAAATTGTATGAGCATGTAAGTGGAAGATGAGATATTCATCTGAAGATCATGGATGTGGAATTGCCACGATGATTTAAGTTTCAACCGTTTCATTTCGAGAGTGACTTTGCTGTCTACAACTATATGACGATGCTCGATCGATCGTAATATATGTAAGTCCTTAGGATTTTTCACTCTAGATAATGCAGTGTATGTCAATCCGTGTCGATTTATGTGCTTGGGACTGAAAGCTACCTGATGCATGGTCAATCCTTGCGATTTGTGGATAGTTCGTGTAGATGCTTGTTGAACAAGGAATTGTGTTCTAGTGATCTTATGTTCTCAGGTATATTTATTGATTGGAAATTGTTGTGAAATTCTCATGATGGGCGTCCAAGATGGATGAATGTTATTGGAATACAAAAGTTTTTGTTTGTTCCTCGTTTGTGTTCCAATCTTTGGATCAAAAAACTGGATCCAAATGATTTGATCATCGTTATATGTTGTTGTGAACATGAAAATCTCATCGCTTCTATTGGTGAGTCTATCTCGTGTGTTATAATTATAACATAATTCTACTAACATGGTAACTTTTAGAGATAAAGTATTGTGTAATCCAGCTGTATCTTTTGGATTTATAGATATCTTAAATCTTTTTGATATAACGGAAGAAATTTGATCTTTTGAATGAAATAAATATTCGTTCCCATCAGTTATACTAAATACATGTTGATTATGAAGTTTCGTATCTTTGTTAGTGTAAAATAAATGAGGTATATCGTTTGGTTTAGAATACATTTTTGATAAGTTGAATTTAAATAATGTAGATCAGAAGATGTTTGTTGATTGATGCGAATACGATTCAAAATTTGTATAAAATTTGTATTGTTCTGATGCATAGGTTGAGTCAGTTCATAGTGTTTGAGAAATGAAGACCATATGTTAGTGGTAATATTTTGAATAATTATTAGAAGACTGAAAATTCCATGAATCTTGAACAGGTTGTACTTGATAAAAATCACCGCAAACAATTATAACCGTCATCGAATAGAAGGTTGAAAGTCTGAGTTATTTGTTGTAACCTTTGGTTTATGTAAGAGAACATTCTTGCGCCCACTAGAGAGATTTCGTCTATCACTAATCATCTTAATTGGTTATAATATTTGATGTATTTATCCAATCAATCTGGACTTAATTTTGACACGTTCATATCGTAAAAGTCTTTAGGGATTGCTAAGGCATTGTGAATAGTCATTCCTCATATGTTATATGCAGCTCATCCTATGTATGCTATCTTCAAAACTTTTATTTGTTCGGGATCATAAGAGTGACTGATTCCAAGATGATCAAGTCTTACTTTCTACTGATCATCACTTATTGAGCGAAGAGATGATCAAATGTCAAACTCATCATCACACAAATACTTGCTATAAGAAAATATCTTCTTCTTCTTGTCGATTTCGATTTCCATGGCATCCCATATCAAAAATGACAATATTATATCTTTTAACTAACGATGAACTTGATGATGAAACGACGAGAGATATAAAACTTAAATCTATAAGAATTTCAAACATGATTTCTTCTTTCAAAACTGGATTGGATATGAACTTCGATCAGTATCTTCAACATTTAGAACTTACATATGAAGCTTACTTATTAGCTTTAAGATATTCTTTATCAAAATCTTCTATATATCTCAAACGTCATCCAATAGATATTTACATTAATTCTTTCTCAAAAATGTTGCTTCCATATGGCAAGCCAACACAGATCATCAATACGTGTTGGATCCACATGCTGTAGCACAATATTGTACCTCATATCCAACAAAAGTAGACAATACAATAACGAATGAGATAAAGAAAATTAACAATAAATGTACCAAGGAAAATCAAGAAGTAACCACACGGATAAAAAAATTAGGCAATGCATTCTTGAATTCTAGACAAGTTTCGGCTCAATTAGCCATCTATACAATCTTAAAATTACCTTTGTATCATGCTTCTCGTTCTTTTCAATTCATAGACACTAGTAGTCCATTTGATCAAACTTTCCTCCTCAAAAGTGCCAAACAACTATCTTCTGAAGATGATTCTTCGGCAAACATAGGATTGTCATCCATCATAGATAAGTATGCACGACATCCACAACATCTGCAAACAAATTCAATGACTTTGATAGAATTCGTGGTCAAGTTTAATACTTCACAAAACAAAAGATTGAGAAAATCTAAAATCATTCGATGGATATGTTTCGACCAATATAAACAACCGGAAGAGTATTTTATAGAGCAATTGCTGTTATATGTCTCTTTTCTATACGACGAGAACAACATTAAAGATTCAACTGAAACATGGGAAAATACATATAATAGACATAAATCACATATTCTGTTGTTACAAAATTTGTATACTTTTAAGTACAATACGGACGAAGTAAACGAGGATTGGAAGAAATTTGAGGATGGTGGCAGAACTTGAAGAAATGAGAGAATATCATAACGAACAAAGCGAACCGGAACAGGATTCGAGCAATTTGGATTTAGACAATGTCAACTTAATGCAACGAACTATTTTTAAATGTACTTCAAAGACTACTAATCGTGAAGAAACCTTCCCGATCAAAGATCCTCTAATATCAATAGAATCGTTTTGTGTTGAGTTACGTCAATTGAACAAACAACAAGATCTAATCTTCAATGATTGTATGTACAAAAAGAGACACTTCCACGTGAACCAATCCATTTATTTCTTACGAGAGAAGCAGGAACCGGTAAAACACTTACTATCAGTCACTCTTATGATCAGTAAGTGACTTGTACGTACTCTAAAGTAGAGTAAGTACTCTTATGACATAAGTAACTGATTCCATAAGAGATCTCTCTCTGGATTATGATCGATCAGCTTGTCGAAGAGAGAAGGGATGTCATAACTATGAAGACTTCGTTGGGACTAGTAAGGATGTGCGCATGGCTCACAAGAGGCTATAAACTTAGTGACGCACATGATGAATTTAATGAATAAAATTTTATAAGATTCTATTCCATCATATATCATCCAAGAAAGACAATGTCATTCTTGGATGATATTTCAATTAAGAGTTGTCTAGACGAGGAGAAGGATGAAACGACAAGCAAATGAGGTGCCATAAGTTGCTGTTGATTGAATAAGTATACCTCATGCTATCAAGAGTTAAGTCCTCATTTGGAGTGCGAGAGATTATGCTTGTGAGACATTTGTGTGGATGATTTTATCATAGATCAAATCCAAGTAAGGTAGATGTCATTCAACGCATGAAAGATACATGCAGTTTGCAGACAAAAGTATGGAGTTTCTTAGGAGCTTGTGCGTTCTATCGTTTTGGATTTCTCACTTTGCACATGTTGCTGATCTTCTGTACGGCTTGCTCCGTAAAGACGAGAAGTTTAAGTGCTACAAGAAGCACTCAATGGCAGTTTGAAGATTAAAAGAATTATTATCTTTTTCGCTTGTAATTCGTATAATCAGTTATGAGGATGGTAAACCCGTAGTTCTAATCGTTGATAGTAGTCTTACAGTCATTGAATGGAATGTGGGGCAAGATGATGAAGAAGGAAATATGTTTATTGTGCGAGTCGACGCAAAAGTTGTTGAGTGAGGGATAGAAGAAGTATCCACAAGTGAAGTGAGAATTGTGAGGAGTGGTTACAACTATGAAGACTAAGAAAGACTATCTGATTGAGGCATCGGTTGTAGTCGTAATGCTCCATTCTTTTTGGGCGCGATAAACCAACGACTGGAATACAACACAAATGAAGGTTTGAGAATCTTCATTTGCATCTTTTCTTTCAAGAGTTCCATAAGCTTAGGTAGATGAGCCCTATGTGTAGGGATTGACCTCAAGTCTCAAGGAGCATGTGAAACTGTAAAGATGATCATATGATCCATACACCTTATCTTTGAAGGTTCCAAAGAAAATCTTTTCTATGCCTACTGAACATCTCTCTAAACTCTCGCTCTTCAATAGGAAGGAGAGAATCTATAGATCTTACCTTCAAATCCGTGAGGGTAGCTTCAATAAACTTGTGATCCATTTGATGAGGATTCCTTAAGGTATTCTCTTTTGAAGCTTGTTGAACTTGGTGGTTGAAGCCATCATGTAGGTTGAGCTACAAGTTTAACCTTTCTATCTCTTGTTTTGTACATAGTTTCAACTTTGACATCAGATTTCTGAAATGACTCTATGATAGAGTAGAGCTCTCTAGAAATTATTCCTATCAGTTGATCTTCACTCAAAGACCGATTGTTTGTCATTGTTGAGAATGATTGCAAATTGTAACACTCCTGATATTGCTATGATAAGGTGGATTACGTACATCAAGTCAATGAATCTTGAATTCAAACATATAGTGGGTAAGGATAACCTAGTAGTAGATAACATTATCTCGAGCAAGGTATGAGAGAGAAGAAGATATGATCGAGGATATAGAAGATATGGACGCTATCGTCTTTTCTAGGGCATAGAAAGAAGAACTAGTGTATCCAAAATCATTAGTTGTATGAAGACGAATGGATAGATACTGAATGTTATCTTAGCACATTGTTGAAGCACCATGAATGGAGTGATACACATTTCAAACAAATAAGACGGAAGGTCTACAACTATCTACTACAAGGTGGTATATGTAGAAGCACCTAAACAAGATTTTGATCTATTGCATAGAGTTGTGTGCAAGAAGGAGATGCAAACACAACTCATCCAAGAGTTTCATGACATCTTATGGACTAGAGAACAAGGTATTTATGTAACCTTTACAAAGCTCAAGGAGAGGTATTTGTGGCACAACATGTAAAGAGATTTTGTGAGGTTTGTAGATCGTGCCAAACTTGTCGAGATGTACTCAAATGTAATAGCATTGAGACGGTTTGCACCATACGCACTTCTGATTTTGATTGACATTATGTTTACTATAAGTAAATCAATATAATATCATATATTTAATAATATATAGCAGCATTAATATTTCAGTAAATAGTAAATATATGCTTTCATCCAAACGTGATAACGTGTTATAGATATCACAAAGTAACCAAAACTCTTTATTGTATAAAAATATGTTACATCCTCGCAGTTCAATGGATGCATCTTCTCACTAGCGTTACTTCCTATTGGTCTGGAGTAGATCAACTTTCAATTGATCTTTAGATATCATGATAAAGTGATGTGCCGTCTTACGTTGAGTACATGATATGGTCATGATGCCAACTGCTTCACGCAACTACTAAGCATGTAACACATGAGGTACTTGCTCTTGCATAGAATATCATTTACTGTAATGTCTTTTGTCGTATACTAATATTTCATTAGAGTCATATTAGTGAAAAAATCACTACATAACTCACATGTGATCCAACGGAAAGCATAAATGTTTGTTGCTTCTATGTAAGGTGTAATGAGTACTTCATTATTTGGAGCTCTTGGTTCATGTCTAGCTTTCACATGGACAAGCTCGGATGCTATCCATGCACGTGGATTCTTCTCTTCTATTGGATATCGGAAGCTTTCATATCCCTTGGCTTTACATTGAGAAAACCAAGGTCTCCAAGACAACAAATACTAATGAATGTGTGAAAGAGTGCCTTCATTGGTCGAAAGTTCCACTCTCAAAATCCCTCCAAGGAAAATGAACAATTATATTCTTTAGATGGATGTCATAATGCAATGATTTCTTTGCTTGCATGAATGCTAAAGTGCTCCACAATGTAGAGGTCATCTCCAAACGACATTTTCAGAAAACATTCAGTAGATCTAGTTTTCTGATGAAAATCTCTCTACCACATCATCCAGGATTTTGATTCGAATTTTTTGTCGTGTGACAACTTTCCAAGCGTGGCTCTTTCATCGCTCATCCACTTCTTAATATCTCTATCATTCCAAGATGGAAAGATGAGGATAGAGTTATCTCATCATACAACGCTGCGACAAGAAAAACAATACTAGGAGACTAATGGTGAAAGTTGTCATCTCTTTAATCATTTCGTGGATTCTTTTATGCTCAGAGGTGCTTTTGAGCTCATTGGTTACATATTCCACAACTGGTGCTAACCCAAGTTGACCTGCTAAAGCTGCATCTTTGATTCCACACTTGTATACACCCCTATAAGTTCCTCCACCAAGTCTTGTGGTCTAGTCTGGTAACTGAGTGTATGAACATGATCCAATTCATCATAGCGGAAGTGTTCTCTTCCTCACGAGCTCAACAGAGCCTATTGACTCCAAGACCAAGCATTGAGATGACGAGAACATTTACCTCCATCTCATGAAAGATGAATGCATCAACCACTCTATCGACCTCGAGCCGAATCATCACAAGACTGTTTGAACGTACAAGCTCATGCATACTAGACCACAGATCAATGATGGGGTCCCAAACAAATACCTTGCTCGTATGAAGAACAAACACCATAATCTCCGCTCCTTCTCCAGGCATATTAGAGCTCCACATGATAGTCGTGACTGATTCATGCATAGAGGTGTTAGCAATGGCATCATGTCGGAGATCAGTCCTTAAGACGCTATCGTATAACGTGTTTTTCTGTCTAGGAATACACGGGGTATATGGCTGTGTAGAGGTATGTGGATTGACAAGGTTGGATCTAGATCTGGATGTTTCCACTCAAATGTTTCACTATCTACTCTTCTAGCCTGAGTGACCTTGTATCCGCTCGTCTCAAGTTTAAAGCTTGCTACGATCCAAGGTTACGTATAGGTTGCATAAACTTGTGTTACAAACAGATCTTTTGTATTCTAACTAAAAATACTCAGATCTGTATTATCTAACTGAAGTTATTCATCTATATCACTGGAAGCCTGACTTCTGAATAGCTCCCCAGCGACGCTAACTGGCCATCAATCCAACTATCACAACTTCATAGTACAATCAGAAGATACTAAGATCACTCAATCAACTTGATAGAGTATCGATACAACTTGCTGTACACCCTGGTCTACCGAGTATTCCAGCAAGGCAAAACATGCATAATCCAAAACACTATTCAGATCTCAATATAGCACCAACGGCGGTAGTACCTGGCAGCTCCGAGAACCCAAACAGCGGCTTAAGACTCATGGTGGCTCCGTTCTCTTTCATCACCAAGAGCTGAAATCAGCCCCACACCTTCCAATGTCGAGTTGTATGCAGGTATGGCAGTTTCAGCAACAAACTCCTCTCCAAATTGCTCGAAAATGATCAAATTGACAATAGATGATACCGAAAAAACCCGAAACTGCTCATAACAGAAGTATTTTCGAACTTTGAGATCTCAGTCCTTCCAAACTACTCGACCAATGATGATCAAACTTCACAGGAAGCTTGATTGGACCCTTCACTCCTACCCTGAACAATTTTCAGGTCGAAATCTCAAACCAATTCTCAGATATGGATCAAACCGTAATCTGTGCTAACTTCAGAGCTTTACAGACCCAGGTACATTTGATCCAAGATTCTGAACAAACTACTCGACCATTTGAGGTGAAACTTCCCAAGTATCTTATTGATAAGACATTCTTCAATCCTGGAAAGTTTCACTCAGAAATTCGACTCAGATCTTAAGCAATAGCAAACTATCCATGGCTATCACAGTTCGCTGTCCCCGCCTTATCCCATCTGCACTTCTCAACTTCAATCGGTCGGTTCAGAATCCAAATCGATCAAGAAACTGACCAAATTGATATCAAAATGACCAGCACGCCGTCAGTTCTCCAACCCAACAGACAGCTCCTCAAAACTCCTCGCGAGTCTCTCAGAACAACCAGAAACGTAGCAGTAGGTACAAATTTCACCCCCCTCCACTCAATTGATCATAACGCGCTCATACTTTCATCAAATCGATCGATTCTTCAGCCCAGATTGTAGCCCCGGTCGAGAGCTCTCCAACCATACCCTTCGTTTCGCGAATGGACCTCTGAAGCCTCCAGAAACCACAGAAACGTCGCGAGGATCAGCTAGAACACCATTGGTCCAAAAGTGGACCAATAAGAGCAAAAAGAACTTTACTTTTTGTCTTTTCTCCTCTTAACTTTTCCCTTAGAACGAATTTTTACTCTCCAAGGAGACACAAGACATCAACAACACTCTAAGACCTCAGAAAATCCTTCAGATATGTCGATGGATTCTTCGCGGTCCGTAACTACACAGAAGCGCTCAACTAGAATGAAACCAGTGAGCCGCAGACTAATACAACGTCAATATTACAACTTGGAAACGTTCTACAATAAAAGGTATGACAAAAGGAAACGGTGAAGCTATCACTCGATTGTAATATTCTTGCCCGAAGTTTCTCACGATCCAAGCCCCATGATTGATCTTCGGTCTGCAATGGCACCGGACATCGACCCAAAGATTGAAAGGAACGTTCGATGGATAGTTGAGATCCATTGTTCCTCACAACAAAATGTACACCGTCATATCCCAAGTCTCTCCGTATGTTACGATTGGAAGGATCACCGGAAGCTGTAACTCCATCACCCTCCCCATGAACTCATCACCAAAGTACGCAACTAACCACTGTCGAAAGTGATCGCGGTGGATGCAATGAAGCTTGATGTGAAACGGATTCGGGAAAGGAAGATCCGGAGCCGGTAACACACCTCCGTCCATAACCACCACTCCTGCAGTTCTTCACTCCTCCATGCAGATCACCGAGAACCCTTACGAATCACCCGTTGAGAGAGAATGCCGTATGAACCTTCGACCCACCATTTTATACACAAATGCGGCGACAAGGACCACTAAAGTGAACGCGCACAGATCGATGACTTGGCACGTTCTTCTACCGTGCGATCACTTAAACAGATAATCACAAACGTGGCACTCATCACACCGTTCGACGAGTTACGCGATACGGTTCACGAAACACGGAAAAGAAACACAACATAGGTTACACAGGAATTTCACACAGGAGCCGAACCACAACACGACAACGCTCAAGTGCCCACCTCATTTGATAGGACTGGGAGTCTTAAGATGCATCTTGGCTCTTTCCACGAGGTCTTGACATGTGGGACCTTGGCTGATCATATGTTTAATAAAGTTATTGGATGTGCACTATTGTGCATGCTCTTTCCATAAAACAAAAACAAAACAAACACAGCAAAACCGCACGAAGTACCCTCGTACTCCTCCTTTCTTTTCTTGTTGTTTGAAGATTCTACCTCAGCACTGAAAGTTGTCTTGCAATCTTAGAAAAGACAAAAGTATAAATTATTAGGGATACTTGGTGCTATTCTTTTCTATGTCTCACTTTCATGAATGAATTTTGGAGCTACTCTAACCAACAACATTACTTTTGTAAGAAAATATACAGTTCTATTCTGAGATAGAGCTTCACGATAGAATGGTTCAGATTTTTGAGCAAGAAGGATATTTGTTTGGACAATCTGCGGGATTTAAGCCATAGGGAGGAGGTTTTAAGATTCTATCATCTGCGACAAAAAAATGTTCGTATCTTGGGTGTTGGGTGTCGGATCTAAAGGTTCTTGGAGCCAACAAAGTCAGGAAGGAAGACGCTATCGACATCTAAAGCCGTTTGGCGAAAGAAGAAAGTTCTTGGGTAGACCTTCTTCAGTTCTTTTGTTACGGTTTTTGTCTTTCTGGATTCGTTAGAGTTCTAGTTGGTTATGTACGACTTGTCGAAGCTAATTTTAGCTAAACTTGTATATGGGTGTTTTTTGGATCGGGGTTTGAAGAGTGCGATATTGGTGTAAAACTTTATGTTTGCAAAGGGATTTTTCTCTTGCTTTGAACTTCGCTTTGCCAGTTTTGGGTCTAATTTGAGATTCAAAGACATGTTTCAGGAGATTAGGTGTAGATTACAGACCACTCAGAGAATTTATGTTCTTAGAGAAAAAAAGACGAAAGTGTATATAAAGTGGGAGCTAGTATATCTTGCGAAGCTTCTTCTCGTGGTTGTTTCTCTTCTTTTTGTCTTTGTTCAACACACAATATTTCCACAACAAAAAACCTTAGGTTTTCTTCTCCTGATTGTACACAGTTCTCTAGATCTTGTTCTCTGAAGTTGCTGCTCTAGATTGAGAGCCTTGAATTACTCACTCACTCAATTGAGATGAAAATTTGAGGATAGTCGTAGCACTGGTGACAGTGAACGTGACCACGAAGGTTTGAAACAATTTTCTCAAATCTGCTGCGATTGACCTCGAAAACTCCATAATCAACAAAAGTGATGCAATTTTGACACAATTTGAACTTCAATCAGCCACAACTCCTTCTTTATTGCTCCAAATCGATCAAAAATTTCACTGAAATAGACTAGCATGACGAGCCCTATCCTCCTGTGTTGTCAGATTTCCGAATCCTCTCACCAAATGCTCGAACTCCTCTTAAGACCCCTATTACTAAGTTTAGTGATACACAAAAACAAAATTGGACCAATGGGAGTTCATAGCTTCACTCCCCTGTCCTTTTGTGTCCCAAACCACGTGGTGACTTAATTTTGCACATAGGCTACCACGTGAAGCCCCTAAAGTGCCAGCGTAAACCCTAAACTACATGCAAAGACATGTAAAAGGACACGTAATCCCGAAAGACAACCTAACCTCGCTAGGAAGCATGCATGGACGACATGTAAGTACAACCCATGAGCTTAACTCCATCAACATGGTAATCAACCTACTAGGACTCAAAATATATATCATCCTCCAGAATAGACTTCTCTGAGGTCCTAACTTCACTTAGAGAGATTAACGCCTAACAGAGAGGTGAATTATTTACAATGTAAAATGATTCACATCACGACATCCACCCCCTCCAAACTTGCACATCTTCTGACATGTGCCAACCTCTTCAGTCTTCCGTTTGTTCTTCATCATCGTCACTCTCCTCCGCCTCAACCTCTTTAGTAGCCGAGCCATCTTCGTCTCTTGGCATCCTCTGCTCAGACTCCAGAAAATTGAACAAATCTATTGATCCTCCACGTTGTTTGAACAACTTCACTCGCTTCACTTCACTAGCTTCAGATCCGGCCACAGATAGTTTCAAAGGAGTACCATCTAGTTCTCGTAAACTGTAAGTGACATTCTCATACACATCTAACACAACATAAGGTCCGAACCATCTTCGCGAGAACTTACGAAGTGTAGAATGTTGATTCTCCAGTGTGCTATCATACATCTGTAAACCCTCCGCGGTCCTATCGATCAACTACCTCCCGATCTCTCAACCTCCACGATCGTCATCCACGAATCTGCAACATGTCGGGCATGTCTCTCACTCAGGGGTCACCTCTGATGGCTTTGATGGAAGCACACCATGAACTTGAAGGGAAAATGCTGAGTTCACTCATTCATACACCCACAAACTTATCAACTAAAAATCTCCTTAAACACATTAACTAAAATCCTCCATTCTAACGACGTCTCTCAAGTTCTCACATGCTAAAAATATCTCACACTCTCTATATTACTCAAGCTGTCGTTACGACAATGTGAAAACAAGGATGAGGAGCTCTTCTCTACTCCTCTATTTATACATTCTAGGTTTTTACTTTGGTACCCTCCGGTAACTCAGCCGTAACTACATTTACCGGGTTTTACTAAGATATTACTTAAGGTAAAATCATTGATCACATGGACTTTTTACCTTTTCACATGGGTTTATTCCTTCAAAGTCAACAACTTCTAGAAGGATTCTGGAATATTCTCAAGGAATCTCGAATTTCCACCCCCCCTATACACTAGGACTGTAACGACCTATGTTACACATAGGAAGTTTGTCTATTAGTAAGGTGTTTAGTTCTAACTAAGTGTTGAGAATGTTTATTTGCTGCCAAAGTACTTTTAGGAGGTATCAAGTTAGTCATGACTAGCGAAAAGTTAGTTATGGTTAAACTTAGCTGTACTTTTGGCAGAATTCAGATATTGCTAAAGAGTGAGCACTATTATCTTGTCATCTTGTCTAAAAGGTAGAAAGGGGGTGGAAAGTATCCCTTATCTCCTTTTTGACTTGATATTAGTGGTTGGATTAAAGTTGTGGACTTTGTGGGCATTAAAAACAAGAAGAGATTCCACATGTTTCCTTTTTAGTGGGTCCTAGTGTAGAGGGGGGGGTGGAAATTTGAGATTCCTTGAGAATATTCCAGAATCCTTCTAGAAGTTGTTGACTTTGAAGGAATAAGCCCATGTGAAAAGGTAAAAAGCCCATGTGATCAATGCTTTTACCTTAAGTAATATCTTAGTAAAACCCGGTAAATGTAGTTACGGCTGAGTTACCGGAGGGTACCAAAGTAAAAACCTAGAATGTATAAATAGAGGAGTAGAGAAGAGCTCCTCATCCTTGTTTTCACATTGTCGTAATGACAACTTGAGTAATATAGAGAGTGTGAGATATTTTTAGTACTTTTAGCGAGTAGTTATTGCACAAAAATTAGAAGGGTAGAAAAAATAGTTACAAGATGGGGAAGTTACCAGTGTTTCATGGGAAGGACAATGAAGATGTAGAACCATTTGTACGAGACTTCAAAAGGGGTTGCATCGGAAACAACATGAGAAGGAAGGAAGAATGGGTGTTGTTACTGCCAGAGTTTTTAGAAGATTTTGCTCTTACGTGGTATGACGACCGAGTGAAGAGCAAGACACCTGGTGCAGTTGAGGACACATGGGAGATGTTGAGTAATGCACTCATTGAAGAATTTCTTCCAAAAGAGAGTTATGAGAAGCTCATGGTGGAGCTTACTCATTTGAAGCAACGGGACGACGAGAAAGTTCGGCAATATGCCGAAAGGGTGGATAAGTTGGAGCAACGGTTTCGGACGGTCCTACGGAAGAGTGGAGACAATGTGGAGCTAACGATGGCGGGGATTGGAGCAGTGTTGACCAAGAACTTGGTGGGAAGGTTGAGGCCTTCAATTCGAACCCAAGTGAGGTACGAGAAGCCAACAACCAAAGTGGAGGCCATCAAGATTGCGACAAACATGGAAGAGAGTTTGGATGAAGGAGATATCATCCAACCTCATCATGCTGCTCTGATGTCGACTCCGACTCCTGGTGTAGCCACAATGATCGCACCTGCACCATCACAATTGGTGATTGCTTCAACGTCAGCTCCTACTCCAACGGTGGTGCCAAGACCGTTTGTCCCAACAACGATGTCTACTGCCACCTCTGATTTTCATGCCGAGCTGAAGAGCATCACCGATACTCTTGCGGATCTCAAGATAAACGTGGTGCAGTTACGAGAATGGAGAAACAAAGGTGGAGGTGGAGGTCAAAGAGGTTACGACAACAATCCCAACCGAGGAAATCAAGGTAACTTTGGAGGCAACCAAGGTAACTTTGGAGGAATCACTTGTTGGACGTGTGGAGGTTCTCATTTCCAGCGAAATTGTCCTAACAACGGAGCAAGAGGTGCCGAAGCTGTCAGAATGAATGTGGGTGGAGGAAATCCATCACAAGGACGAGACAAGGGGGTGGTTACTATCGATGTCGTGCGAGATCCCATCTACGAGAAAGGAGAGAGTTCAAACTCTTCTCATGCACCGGTGGAGCTTTTAGCTCAAGAAAGGAAAAGAACTCGATTTTCTGATGAACCGGTTTTCATGGAGGAGTCAGCAAGTAGAAGTACTCGTTCGAGTAATATTTCTAGTACGCCAAGGGAGCCAAGAAGGAAGCTGGAGATGGCGGATTTCACCATTTCATCTTCCCAAGCGGGATATGATGTGGTTGAAGATGTGGGTGCTCAGAAAGCCAACATCATTGTTGGACAACTGATCGCACTTAATCCCAGCTTACGAAGGGAACTCAGAGGAGGACTGAGTTCTAAGAGAAGCAAGAAGAAGAAACCCAAGAGCAAGACATCAAATTCTGTGGGAGTTGGTGTGGTGGATGTGCATGCTTCAGAGGTATGCACTAGGGCTTCAAAGATTGAAGTCCGGTTGAATGGTCACTACGTCTCTGACGTATTGGTGGATGGAGGATCGGCTGTCAACGCCATATCGGAGAGGTTGATGAAGAAGTTGGGGATGGAACCAACTCGCCCGGCTAGCATTGTCGTGGGGATGGCTAACAAGCAACGGGTAAGACCTCTTGGTGTGTTAGAGAAGGTGGTCGTGTCTGTGATGGGAGTTCAAACATTGATGTCCTTTCAAGTGTTAAAGGACTCTAGTTATGATTTGCTCCTAGGTAGGTCTTGGTTGAGAGCTGTGCGCACCACTGATAGGTGGCACAAGGGATACTTACGGATTGGACCTAGAGATCATAGAGTGATAGTTCCTCTCTCGGGTGTTGGAGTTGTGACTTCTGACTCTGATAGACCCACTAGTGACTACTGGGAATCTGATACGGAGGATGATCAGAGTGTATCAGAAGTAGATACCGGAGATTCTTACGATCAAGAATCCTCGTCTGAGGACGAAGGATTTGGTCGAGATGAATCAACTTAGTACTATTGACTTGTTGCCTCGACCAGCAGTGGAGAAAGATCCTGACAAACAAGAGTTGAGTGAGGCAGAGATTGTGAGAAGACTCTCTACCCTGAAGTTTGATATCAATGTCACTCAAGAAGAGAAAAGTAGATTCCTAGATATATTTCAAAAATATATCCATGTGTTTGCTTTCAGCTACAAGGATTTGAAGGAGGTGACTCTCGAGACTCATCGAATCGAATTGGAGGAGCACGCAAGACCAGTTCGACAGAAGCAGAGAAGGGTCAATCCCACAACGGCAATGATGATCAAGGAGGAGATAGACAAGTTGAAGGAGGCGAGTTTCATCTATGAGGTGGAGAACTCAGAATGGGTTTCACCCATTGTGACTGTCAAGAAGAAGAATGGTAAGCTGCGAGTGTGCATAGACTATAAGAAGCTGAATGCAGTTACCAAGAAGGATTATTATCCTCTACCATTTATAGATGAGATTTTGGAGGAAGTTGCTGGTCATGAGTGGTACAACTTTGGTGATGGTTATAGTGGGTATAACCAGATCAAGATAGCACAGGAGTACCAACAGTTGACTACTTTCACTACTCCTTGGGGAACATTTGCATTTCGGGTGATGCCATTCGGATTGTGTAATGCTCCGGCCACGTTTCAAAGGTTCATGAACAAGGTGTTTGAACCATTCATAGGGAAGTTTGTTCGGGATTTCATTGATGATTTCTGTGTGTACGGACGAAAGGAGGACCACTTTGATCATGTGATCAAAGTTTTGCAGCGGTTGGAGCAAGCCAACGCTTCTCTAAATCCAGAGAAGTGCATCTTTGGCTGCGAAGAAGGTCTACTGTTAGGGCACATCATTTCCAAGAATGGGATTGCGGTAGATCTTGAGAAGGTGAAGAAGATTGTGGATCTTCCATTTCTGATCAACTTGATAAAGTTGAGGCAGTTTCTTGGCATGGTTGGATATTATCGTAGGTTTGTCTTTTCCTTCTCAAACAAAGCAATAGCTTTGACTATGTACATGAAGAAGGGAGTTGATTTTGACTTGATAGTGCATGATCAGAAGGCAAAGGAAGCATTTGAGGAGCTAAAAAAGGCATTAGTGACAGCTCCTATACTTGCTAAACCTGAGTGGAGTAAAGCATTTATTCTGTATACGAATGTCTCCAATGTAGCAATCGGATGTACATTAAGTCAGCTACATGGAGATGGGCATGATCATCTTATAGCTTATGCTAGTAGGCAGATGGTTCCAGCGGAGAAGAATTACTCCGTGACTGAACGAGAAGGATTAGCGGTGATCTTTGGATTGAAGAAATTTCGACACTACTTGCTAAGAGGGAAATTTTCCATAGTCACAGATCACAAGGCTTTAAAGTATATCTTTAATAAGCCTAATGCCGAAGGTCGTATTACTCGTTAGAAGATCCTTCTAACAGAATACGATTATGTGATCGAAGATAGACTAGGGAAGAAGCATGCGAATGTTGATCTTTTATCAAGGGCTTATGATGATGAGGGAGAAGAACCGTTTGATGATTCATTTCCAGACGAGCATTTGATGACCATCACAAGCATCGAGGAGATACCGGACGAGTAGAAGGAAATCTGGAGTTTCCTTGTAGATGGTTCTTTTCCAGAAGGTATGCATACCCGAGAACGTAACGCGTTGATCAAGAGATGCAAACCTTACACCATGGTGGAGGGAATTCTGTTTCATCAAGGAGCAGATGAGTTACTAAGGAGAGCAGTTGGTCAGAAGGAGGCATTCAAGCTAATGCACGAGTTTCACGACGGAATTGTTTGCGGAGGTCACTTTGCTGGTAAGATAACAGCCTTCAAGATTTTGGATGCGGGTTATCACTGGAGAAGGATTTTCAAAGAGTGTTTAGACTATTCCAAAACTTGTGACGTATGTCAAGCATTTGCTCTAAAGTCTACTAGAACATCTCCGTTAAGATCAATTCTAGTATTAGGGCCGTTTGAGAAATGGGGTATTGACTTTGTAGGTCCTCTTAATAAGACACCTCGAGGCAATAGATACATTGTAGTCGCCACTGACTACTGTACCAAGTGGGTAGAGGCTAGACCTTTGAGAGAGACCAATGAAACAGAAGTCGGTAGATTCTTATGGGAGAGGATCATCACAAGATTTGGATGTCCGTTAGAGTTGGTCTCGGATAGAGGAGGAGAGTTTGTAGGGAGCATGACTACTTCTATGCTACAACACTTTTCTATCAAGCCACGAGTAACGACCTCATACAAACCAAATGCTAATGGTCTTGCGGAAAAGATCAATCTTACACTTTGTATGATGCTCGCCAAAGATGCTGGTGTTGAGATTGCGAAACATACTTGGGATACGAGGCTACATGCCATCTTATGGGAGTATCGAACGACAACAAAGACTTCTACTGGGTACTCCCCATTTCGACTGGTTTATGGAGTGGAGTCCAAGTTGCCCATCCAATTCGAATTGGATACTTTTCAAACTATTCAACGAAAGTTGAAGAGGTCGAGAGGAGAAGACGTGGTCAGATCAAGAAGGGAGCAACTCATGGAGTTGGAAGAGACCCGAGCGGTAGCAATGATCCGGATGGAACGAGCTCAAGCGTATCAAAAGAAGAGTTACGACAAACGGTTGGGCAAGAGGGAGGTAAAACCTTTTCAAGTTGGAGATTGGGTTATGTTGTATGATGCTATCAGATTCAAGAGGGCTAGGAAGAAGTTTCTTCCGAGATATTTTGGTCCTTTTGTTGTAGATAAGGTGTGGAGCAACTTCACATATGACCTTCAGGAATTGGGAGGAAGGAGATTCGATCGGGTCAACCATGACAAGTTGAAGTTGTTTCATCGACGAAAGTTCTCTCTTCACTCCGAGGACGGAGCGAAAATTTAGTCCTGGGGTAAAATGTAACGACCTATGTTACACACAGGAAGTTTGTCTATTAGTAAGGTGTTTAGCTCTAACTAAGTGTTGAGAATGTTTATTTGCTGCCAAAGTACTTTTAGGAGGTATCAAGTTAGTCATGACTAGCTAAAAGTTAGTTATGGTTAAACTTAGCTGTACTTTTGGCAGAATTCAGATATTTGCTAAAGAGTGAGCACTACTATCTTGTCATCTTGTCTAAAAGGTAGAAAGGGGGTGGAAAGTATCCCTTATCTCCTTTTTGACTTGATATTAGTGGTTGGATTAAAGTTGTGGACTTTGTGGGCATTAAAAACAAGAAGAGATTCCACATGTTTCCTTTTTAGGGGGTCCTAGTGTAGAGGGGGGTGGAAATTCGAGATTCCTTGAGAATATTCCAGAATCCTTCTAGAAGTTGTTGACTTTGAAGGAATAAGCCCATGTGAAAAGGTAAAAAGCCCATGTGATTAATGCTTTTACCTTAAGTAATATCTTAGTAAAACCCGATAAAAGTAGTTACGGCTGAGTTACCGGAGGGTACCAAAGTAAAAACCTAGAATGTATAAATAGAGGAGTAGAGAAGAGCTCCTCATCCTTGTTTTCACATTGTCGTAATGACAACTTGAGTAATATAGAGAGTGTGGGATATTTTTAGCATGTGAGAACTTGAGAGACGTCGTTAGAATGGAGGATTTTAGTTGATGTGTTTAAGGAGATTTTTAGTTGATAAGTTTGTGGGTGTATGAATGAGTGAACTCAGCATTTTTCCTTCAAGTTCATGGTGTGCTTCCATCAAAGCCATCAGAGGTGACCCCTGAGTGAGAGACAGGCCCGACATGTTGCAGATTCGTGGATGACGATCGTGGAGGTTGAGAGATCGGGGGATAGTTGATCGATAGGACCGCGGAGGGACCCACTAAAAAGGAAACATGTGGATCTCTTCTTGTTTTTAATGCCCACAAAGTCCACAACTTTAATCCAACCACTAATATCAAGTCAAAAAAGAGATAAGGGATACTTTCCACCTCCTTTCTACCTTTTAGACAAGATGACAAGCTAGTACTGCTCACTCTTTAGCAAATATCAATTCTTCCAAAAGTACAGCTAAGTTTAACCATAACTAAATTTTAACTAGTCATGACTAACTTGATACCTCCTTAAAGTACTTTGGCAGCAAATAAACATTCTCAACACTTAGTTATAACTAAATACCTTACTAATAGACAAACTTCCTTTGTGTAACATAGGTCGTTACATTTTACCCCCGGACTAAATTTTCGCTCCGTCCTCGGAGTGAAGAGAGAACTTTCGTCGATGAAACAACTTCAACTTGTCATGGTTGATCCGATCGAATCTCCTTCCTCCCAACTCCTGAAGGTCATACGTGAAGTTGCTCCACACCTTATCTACAACAAAAGGACCAAAATATCTAGGAAGAAACTTCTTCCTAGCCCTCTTGAATCTGATAGCATCATACAACATTACCCAATCTCCGACTTGAAAAGGTTTTACCTCCCTCTTGCCCAACCATTTGTCATAACTCTTCTTTTGATACGCCTGAGCTCGTTCCATCCGGATCATTGCTACCGCTCGGGTCTCTTCCAACTCCATGAGTTGCTCCCTTCTTGATCTGACCACGTCTTCTCCTCTCGACCTCTTCAACTTTCGTTGAATAGTTTGAAAAGCATCCAATTCGAATTGGATCGGCAACTTGGACTCCACTCCATAAACCAGTCGAAATGGAGAGTATCCAGTAGAAGTCTTTGTGTGTCTTTGTCGTTCGATACTCCCATAAGATGGCATGTAGCCTCTTATCCCAAGTATGTTTCGCAGTCTCAACACCAGCATCTTTGGCGAGCATCATACAAAGTGTAAGATTGGTCTTCTCCGCAAGACCATTAGCATTTGGTTTGTATGAGGTCGTTACTCGTGGCTTGATAGAAAAGTGTTGTAGCATAGCAGTAGTCATGCTCCCTACAAACTCTCCTCCTCTATCTGAGACCAACTCTAACGGACATCCAAATCTGGTGATGATCCTCTCCCATAGGAATCTACCGACTTCTGTTTCATTAGTCTCTCTCAAAGGTCTAGCCTCTACCCACTTGGTACAATAGTCAGTGACGACTACAATGTATCTATTGCCTCGAGGTGTCTTATTAAGAGGACCTACAAAGTCAATACCCCACTTCTCAAAGTGGGGTATTGACTTTGTAGGTCCTCTTAATATTGGAATTGATGTGTCCTAATTGATCTTCTAGTAGACTTCAGAGCAAATGCTTGACATACGTCGCAAGTTTTGCAATAGTCTAAACACTCCTTGAAAATCCCTCTCCAGTGATAACCCGCATCCAAAATCTTGAAGGCTGTTATCTTACCAGCAAAGTGAACTCCGCAAACAGTTCCGTCGTGAAACTCGTGCATTAGCTTGAATGCCTCCTTCTGACCAACTGCTCTCCTTAGTAACTCATCTGCTCCTTGATGAAACAGAATTCCCTCCACCATGGTGTAAGGTTTGCATCTCTTGATCAACGCGTTACGTTCTCGGGTATGCATACCTTCTGGAAAAGAACCATCTACAAGGAAACTCCAGATTTCCTTCTACTCGTCCGGTATCTCCTCGATGCTTGTGATGGTCATCAAATGCTCGTCTGGAAATGAATCATCAAACGGTTCTTCTCCCTCATCATCATAAGCCCTCGACAAAAGATCAGCATTCGCATGCTTTTTCCCTGGTCTATCTTCGATCACGTAATCGTATTCTGTTAGAAGGATCTTCCAACGAGCAATATGACCTTCGGCATTAGGCTTATTAAAGATATACTTTAAAGCCTTGTGATCTGTGACTATGGAAAATTTCCCTCCTAGCAAGTAATGTCGGACTTCTTCAATCCAAAGATCACCGCTAATCCTTCTCGTTCAGTCACGGAGTAATTCTTCTCCGCTGGCACCATCTGCCTACTAGCATAAGCTATAGGATGATCATGCCCATCTTCATCTAACTGACTTAATGTACACCCGATAGCTACATTAGAGGCATCCGTATACAGAATAAATGCTTTACTCCACTCAGGTTTAGCAAGTATAGGAGCTGTCACCAATGCCTTTTTCAGCTCCTCAAATGCTTCCTTTGCCTTCTGATCATGCACTATCAAGTCAAACTCAACTCCCTTCTTCATGTACATAGTCAAAGCTATTGCTTTGTTTGAGAAAGAAATGACAAACCTACGATAATATCCAACCATCCCAAGAAACTGTCTCAACTTTGTCAAGTTGATTAGAAATGAAAAATCCACAATCTTCTTCACCTTCTCATGATCTACCGCAATCCCTTTCTTGGAAATGATGTGTCCTAACAGCAGACCTTCTTCGCAGCCAAAGATGCACTTCTCTGGATTCAGAGAAGCGTTAGCTTGCTCCAACCGCTGCAGAACTTTGATCACATGATCAAAGTGGTCCTCCTTTCTTCGGTACACACAGAAATCATCAATGAAATCACGAACAAACTTTCCTATGAATGGTTCGAACACCTTGTTCATGAACCTCTGAAACGTGGCCAGAGCATTACACAGTCCAAATGGCATCACTCGAAATGCAAATGTTCCCCAAGGAGTAGTGAAAGTAGTCAACTGCTGGTACTCCTGTGCTATCTTGATCTGGTTGTATCCACTATAACCATCACCAAAGTTGTACCACTCATGATCAGCAACTTCCTCCAAAATCTCATCTATAAATGGTAGAGGATAATAATCCTTCTTGGTAACTGCATTCAGCTTCTTATAGTCTATGCACACTCGCAGCTTACCATTCTTCTTCTTGACAATCACAATGGGTGAAACCCATTCTGAGTTCTCCACCTCGTAGATGAAACTCGCCTCCCTCAACTTGTCTATCTCCTCCTTGACCATCATCGCTGTTGTAGGATTGACCCTTCTCTGCTTCTGTCGAATTGATCTTGCGTTCTCCTCCAATTCGATTCGATGAGTCTCGAGGGTCACCTCCTTCAAATCCTTGTAGTTGAAAGCAAACACATGGATATATTTTTGAAATATATCTAGGAATCTACTTTTCTCCTCTTGAGTGACATTGATACCAAATTTCAAGGTAGAGAGTCTTCTCACAATCTCTGCCTCACTCAACTCTTCTTTGTCAAGATCTTTCTCCACTGCTGGTCGAGGCAACAAGTCAATAGCACTAAGCTGATGTACTGATTCATCTCGACCAAATCCTTCATCCTCAGACGAGGATTCTTGGTCGTAAGAATCCCCAGTATCTACTTCTGAGACACTCTGATCATCCTCCGTATCAGATTCCCAATAGTCACTAGTAGGTCTATCAGAGTCAGAAGTCACAACTCCAACACCCGAGAGAGGAACTATCACTCTATGATCTCTAGGCCCAATCCGTAAGTATCCCTTGTGCCACCTATCCGTGGTGCGCACAGCTCTCAACCAAGGCCTACCTAGGAGCAAATCATAACTAGAGTCCTTTAACACTTGAAAGGACATCAATGTTTGAACTCCCATCACAGACACGACCACCTTCTCTAACACGCCAAGAGGTCTTACCCGTTGCTTGTTAGCCATCCCCACGACAATGCTAGCCGGGCGAGTTGGTTCCATCCCCAACTTCTTCATCAACCTCTCCGATATGGCGTTTACAGCCAACCCTCCATCCACCAATACGTTGTCGTGTCGTGGACCGGCTCCTACATGAAAATCAAATTTTGACTTTTGTCGCTCCAAAGACACTTATGGGTAAGACAAGCTAGGCCCTAGCTTACGAGTTTTTGGCACAATTTCAGATCTCCATTGCCATCGCATAGATGGGTAGAGCTCCTTGTCAGCTTTCCATAGGCACTTTGTCTACTTCGTTTGGACGTCTAGTGGAAACGTTACAGGACTCGAAAGATGGAGAAAATAAGCTAGGCCCCAACTTACGGGTTTTTGGCACCACTTCGGATCTTCGTTTTTATCGCACCAGTGGATAGAGCTCCTTGTCAGCTTTCCATAGGCACTTCATCTACTTCGTTTGGACGCCTAGTGGAAAAGTTACAAGACTCGAAAGATGGAGAAAACAAGCTAGACCCCAGCTTACGGGCTTTTGGCGCAACTTCGGATCTTCACTTTCATCACATAGATGGGTAGAGCCCGTTGTCAGCTTTCCATGGGCATCTTATTTACTTCGTTTGGACATCCAGAGAAGAAGTTATGCGATTCGAAAGAAGGTAAAATCAAGCTAAGCCCCTAGTTACTTGTTGACTGGGTATTTAGGGCTCCAGACGTTATATCAAAGACGCAAGGGGCCTGCTTCTTATTATTGAGGGTTGAACTTCGTACGTACAGACTGTAACAAGGGGGCTGCTTAAGGGGCTAGCTTGCGCCTGCGACCTGTCAACGGACGGTTCGGGAGATTTAGGAGTCCAATGCAAGCGCGCAAGGCGTCGTTGGGTTCAGATCTGTGCAGGCTACGCATTGGTTCAAACGGTTAGGGAAGAGACGGATCGGGGAGTGCGTACTGAGAGAAATTGAGACGCAGGAGGCAGATTTGAAGTTTTCAGTTACCTGTGAAGAAGAGTTGGACCGTTCGGGCCGTTCCGGAGTCCAAACTTGCTGTCCTTGGATCCAACGGGATCAGAACACCGAGTTCTACAGGAAATTGAAGACGATACCAATTTTCATCGGGTTGTTTGGAAGTTCTGAGTGAAATTGGCTCACAGGGAAGCGCTTACATCAGATTTTCGTTCACCTGCGACCTGAGGTTGGGCTGTTCTTCGCGATAGGTGAGCCAAGCTCTTCGTTCTTGGTGCCTACGCGATCAGGGAGTCTTCATCTACTCATAGGAGAAGACTATACGTGGATTGGATTGTTGGTTTGGGTGTGGTGAGCAAGTTTGAGCCGCAGGGAGCCGATTTACGTCAGTTTTTTGCAACCTGCGACCAAATTTCTTGCGTGGTTTTGCAAGAGGAACTCCAAACGACTTGTTTGGAGTCTCGTTGGGTTT
The DNA here is from genome assembly GCA_036924285.1 of Asterella californica. Taxonomy (NCBI): domain Eukaryota; kingdom Viridiplantae; phylum Streptophyta; class Marchantiopsida; order Marchantiales; family Aytoniaceae; genus Asterella; species Asterella californica. Next base: position 7,212,375 of record JAYKYS010000013.1, read on the forward strand.
AGGGTAGCCAGATCTACCTACCAGCGAAGACGGATATCAGTTTGGACGATCCGTTTGTGCGGTGTGAGCGGTTTTAAGCCGCAGGGAGGAGTTTTTGAAGGTTCGGTCACCTGCGACGGAAAATCGGCGATATCTCGGCTATCAGGAGTCGGATCTGAAGGTTTCTTGGGTTAACGGAGTCAGCGGAGGAGACCCTATCGACATCTGAAGTCCGTTCAGCGAAAGACGGAAGTCCACAGATAGGTCTTTTTCAGTTTCTTCGCTACGGGTTTTGCTCTTTTGAGTTCGTTAGAGTTCTGGTTGGCTGTATACAGCTTGTGGTAGCTAGCCTTAGCTAAGAGCTTATACATGGATGTGGTTTGGACTTGGGTTTGGATCGCGTGATACTGCTGTGGCTCTGGTTGTTAGCAAAGAGAAGTTTCTCTTGCTTTGAGCTACGCTTCGGTGTTTTTGGGTCAGGGTTGCGATTCAAGGGTTGTTTTCAGGGGCTTTTGAAGCAGGTTACAGACCGCTCTGGTCTGTTTTTCAATTCTGTGCTCTTAGGAGAAAGAACCGGCAGTGTACATATATTTGGAGTGTATATATCGCAGCGTTCGTTTTCGTGGTTGTTTTTCTCTGTCTTGTCTCTGTTTCAGCACACAACATCTCCACAGCCAGGGTAGTGACCATTCAACCGGACTTCAATCTTTGAAGCCCTAGTGCATACCTCTGAAGCATGCACATCCACCACACCAACTCTCACAGACTTTGATGTCTTGCTCTTGGGTTTCTTCTTCTTGCTTCTCTTAGAACTCAGTCCTCCTCTGAGTTCCCTTCGTAAGCTGGGATTAAGTGCGATCAGTTGTCCAACAGTGATGTTGGCTTTCTGAGCACCCACATCTTCAACCACATCATATCCCGCTTGGGAAGATGAAATGATGAAATCCGCCATCCCCAGCTTCCTTCTTGGCTCCCTTGGTGTACTCGAAACATTACTCGAACGAGTACTTCTACTTGCTGACTCCTCCATGAAAACCGGTTCATCAGAAAATCGAGTTCTTTTCCTTTCTTGAGCTAAAAGCTCCACCGGTGCATGAGAAGAGTTCGAACTCTCTCCTTTCTCGTAGATGGGATCTCGCACGACATCGATAGTAGCCACCCCCTTGTCTCGTCCTTGTGATGGATTTCCTCCACCCACATTCATTCTAACAGCTTCGGCACCTCTCGCTCTGTTGTTAGGACAATTTCGCTGGAAATGAGAACCTCCACACGTCCAACAAGTGATTCCTCCAAAGTTACCTTGGTTACCTCCAAAGTTACCTTGATTTCCTCGGTTGAGATTGTTGTCGTAACCTCTTTGACCTACTCCTCCACCTTTGTTCCTCCATTCTCGTAACTGCACCACGTTTATCTTGAGATCCGCAAGAGTGTCGGTGATGCTCTTCAGCTCGGCATGAAAATCAGAGGTGGCAGTAGACATCGTTGTTGGGACAAACGGTCTTGGCACCACCATTGGAGTAGGAGCTGACGTTGAAGCAATCACCGATTGTGACGGTGCAGGTGCGATCGTTGTGGCTACACCAGGAGTCGGAGTCGACACCAGAGCAGCATGATGAGGTTGGATGATATCTCCTTCATCCAAACTCTCTTTCATGTTTGTCGCAATCTTGATGGCCTCCGCTTTGGTTGCTGGCTTCTCGTACCTCACTTGGGTTCGAATTGAAGGTCTCAACCCTCCCACCAAGTTCTTGGTCAACACTGCTCCAATCCCAGCCATCGTTAGCTCCACATTGTCTCCACTCTTCCGTAGGACCGTCCGAAACCGTTGCTCCAACTTATCCACCCTTTCGGCATATTGCCGAACTTTCTCGTCGTCCCGTTGCTTCAAATGAGTAAGCTCCACCATGAGCTTCTCATAACTCTCTTCTGGAAGAAATTCTTCGATGAGTGCATTACTCAACGTCTCCCATGTGTCCTCAACTGCACCAGGTGTCTTGCTCTTCACTCGATCTTCATACCACGTAAGAGCAAAATCTTCTAAAAACTTTGGCAGTAACAACACCCATTCTTCCTTCCTTCTCACGTTGTTTCCGATGCAACCCCTTTTGAAGTCTCGTACAAATGATTCTACATCTTCATTGTCCTTCCCATGAAACACAGGTAACTTCCTCATCTTGTAACTATTCTTTCTACCCTTCTAATTTTTGTGCAATAACTACTCGCTAAAAGAGTACGAACATCACCAATTCCATTCGCGAATAATCTACCATAAGTAAAATGAAAGGAAATGGTTGTAACAACACCTCTTGTGCCATCTCTTCTCCCAAGGTAATCATGAGCCTGAGTCGCATCACCGCCTTCTCCACCATCCGAATGACGATCTCCATCACAACTCAGCTGAGTTCTCTTTTGAAGTCGACAACTTCTCCGTCTCAACTCTTTGAGTCTCGTCCAACTTCTCGACTACTGACGTAAGTAGGGCGGCCACATCGACGCACTTGTGTCCTCTGGATAGATCACCCACTCCACAACTTGGACAAGGATCTTCGCCTAGAAGATGAATTGGCGCTGGTGACGATGGACCCACTCGAAGACTTAAATCAGTAAACTCCCGCTTCTCTTTAGCTCTCTCGGTTCTCATTCTAGTTGGACAATTCACTACTTTGTGTCCCAACCCTCTACAGAAATAACATCACAAGTCGGTTTCTACTCTTCTCCTCGGAGATTCTACTTGAGGTTTAGTACTAGGGTTTTCAAACTCGACGATAATCTCTCTCGAACTTTCTCCGACACTTACTATGACATCTAAACCTTGAGGAATGTTTCTAAGTCTAACTTTCCAATCTTTTGAATTTCCACTCATGTTGCACCTTCTCAACCATTAAGTGGACAAAATATCATAGAGGAAAATAATTCTACCTCACTTTCTTAACTCTTCCGAGCTTTATATTGGAAATCGTGTATTATACATGCTATACACGAAATAAAATCTAATCTAAAATTAACTATCAAAGATATGATCCTCCTCACCATCGTTTGTACTAATCACAACAGACATCTTGAACTCACTCTTGTAAGGATCCAACTCTACTTCACCAGGAGCATTCGTGGCCTCCACAGTGAATGATGCTTTAAACTCGGCTTTCTTCAAATCTGTGCCAATGGTCGCGGAAGCTTCTTCGTATAGGGTAAAGAGAGCACCCCAAGTGCTATAGATGCGGGTTCGTAACTCATCTATACTTAACTTGGGCTTCTCCGTCTCAGTTCGAACTCCTAAACGTCTCTTCTTCCACCTCGTCATTCGAACTGGATTCCCCATGAAGTATCTTCAAGACCTCCTTGTATGCCGAAACGTATATCTCTTAGTTGGTAAGAGATCTCTCCAAGATTTTTGTGGTCTCCAGTAGCTCAACCTCCAAGCTACTAAATCATGAAGTTTCAACAGAAATTTCCCTAATCAGAAGAGATGGTGATGACTGTACAAATTTTCAGAGAACTGAAATTTGTATATTTTCACTTCCCTCATGGTTGTCAACCCCCTCCACTTTGAAAAATTCTTTCTCTCTCTTCAGACCTCATCTTCTCATAATTTCTTTTGTCCTGGATAGCTTATCAGCCACTCTAAAACACTGGAAAGTTTCTCAGGAAAATAAAATTCACAGAAAATCTGACAATGACTGTAAATTTTTTATAGATAACAGAATTCCTCAAATCTCACGAATAGACCCCCTCAACTTTGAAAATTCATTGCTCCCTCTCTAGACCACCTTTTCCTATGATTTCTTTTGTCTTAGATAGGTTATCAGCCAATCTAAAATACTGGAAAGTTTCACAGGAAAATAAAATTCACAGAAAAGTTGACAGCGACTGTACAAATTTTCCAGAGAGCAGAATTTCTAAACTCACAAATTTATCTCCTCTAATAACTTTTCTCTCCTCCTTTCTCTACAACTCTTGTTGCACCCTCTTTCAACTCTCCTCAAACCCTTTCTAAATGAACAAGATGTAAAGAATGACTTCGAACGCGTCATATATCACTACGGGATACACGGAAGGTTCTAACGTTGCTAACATCGCGTTAGCTCTCTCTCCTCCCAACGTTCTCTCCATGTGCTCTCTCATAATCTACTTTTGTCGAATATAGAACTGAACTCTAAACATCGTTCAACGATCCCTTCAAGTGAGGTCCCGGCAACGGAACCAAAAATGTAAACCCTCCGCGGTCCTATCGATCAACTACCCCCCGATCTCTCAACCTCCACGATCGTCATCCACGAATCTACAACATGTCGGGCCTGTCTCTCACTCAGGGGTCACCTCTGATGGCTTTGATGGAAGCACACCATGAACTTGAAGGGAAAATGCTGAGTTCACTCATTCATACACCCACAAACTTATCAACTAAAAATCTCCTTAAACACATTAACTAAAATCTTTCATTCTAACGACGTCTCTCAAGTTCTCACATGCTAAAAATATCTCACACTCTCTATATTACTCAAGTTGTCATTACGACAATGTGAAAACAAGGATGAGGAGCTCTTCTCTACTCCTCTATTTATACATTCTAGGTTTTTACCCTCCGGTAACTCAGCCGTAACTACATTTACCGAGTTTTACTAAGATATTACTTAAGGTAAAAGCATTGATCACATGGGCTTTTTACCTTTTCACATGAGCTTATTCCTTCAAAGTCAACAACTTCTAGAAGGATTCTGGAATATTCTCAAGGAATCTCGAATTTCCACCCCCCCTCTACCTAGGACCCACTAAAAAGGAAACATGTGGAATCTCTTCTTGTTTTTAATGCCCACAAAGTCCACAACTTTAATCCAACCACTAATATCAAGTCAAAAAGGAGATAAGGGATACTTTCCACCCTCTTTCTACCTTTTAGACAAGATGACAAGATAATAGTGCTCACTCTTTAGCAAATATCTGAATTCTGCCAAAAGTACAGCTAAGTTTAACCATAACTGACTTTTAGCTAGTCATGACTAACTTGATACCTCCTAAAAGTACTTTGGCAGCAAATAAACATTCTCAACACTTAGTTAGAACTAAACACCTTACTAATAGACAAACTTCCTATGTGTAACATAGGTCGTTACAGTCCTAGTGTAGAGGGGGGGTGGAAATTCGAGATTCCTTGAGAATATTCCAGAATCCTTCTAGAAGTTGTTGACTTTGAAGGAATAAACCCATGTGAAAAGGTAAAAAGTCCATGTGATCAATGATTTTACCTTAAGTAATATCTTAGTAAAACCCGGTAAATGTAGTTACGGCTGAGTTACCGGGTTACTAAGTTTAACCATAACTAACTTTTAGCTAGTCATGACTAACTTGATACCTCCTTAAAGTACTTTGGCAGCAAATAAACATTCTCAACACTTAGTTATAACTAAATACCTTACTAATAGACAAACTTCCTATGTGTAACATAGGTCGTTACACATCAGAACCCAATCACCAACAAGTATTGGCTTTGATCGTAGTCGGTGAGTCTTGTCGAAACGCTCCTTGTTTCTGACTCGGATCACCTTCAACTTCTCTTGCGCTTCAGCAAGATCCTCCTCCTTCGCTCCAACTGCCTAGTTCGTAAAGCAAGGAGTGAAGTATGATCTATATCATCTTCCCACGGTAGCGTAATCCACGTAGGAAAGTCCTCCTCAACAGGCATGATCGGTTTCTGCCCCAACATAAGCTCAACTGGCATATAACCAGTCGTGATGCAATGTGTAGTTCTGTCAACCCATAAAGCAAATGGAAGTAATCTCAGCCATTCTCTAGGCCTACCATCACATGCTTTCACTAAAGCGTGAACAATAGAAGGGCGTCTTCGTTCACTCTTACCAATCCCTTCTGGATTCATGGCAGTAGTAAGTTGAAGCTTTACTCCATAACGAGCAAAGAACTCCTTCGCTTCTACACCTCTCAACTCGCCCTTATCTGCTCGTAGTCTTAACGACAGATGATATCTTCAAGCACGAATCTACATATGTTCTCTGTAGTCTTCGTCTGTAGTGCTCGTCCCTCCACATAATTGGAGAGATCTTCTCGAGCCAACACCAAGTAGCACATCCCCCATAATCTCGGCGGCATCATCACAAGATCCAAGACCCACTAGAAATAAATACTAGATGGATAGATACAAGTCCATCTCTGTGACGTATTTTAGAGTAGAACTAGCAGTGCAGACACGAGTCAACAAAATCCACTACGTCTTGATTCAAACTCTTTCACCAGTATTGCTCCTTCGTGTATGTAGCCCAGACTCCACAGTGTCCAGCCCAAAGGGTGTCATGAAACTCATTAAGCAAATTTAGCTTCGTCGGTTGATCATCCACCACTCTAGCAAGCATCCCATCTCTTCTCTTCGAACATTTCCATAGATAACCCTCACGTAGAAGATAATCGTACGCCTTTCGTCTTATCTCCTTGAACTCTGCATCACTCAGCCTTCTCATCTGCATAATGAACTCAGATAATATCCGATATCACAGAATTTCTCCGTGTAGAACTCCTCGTTGAACGGCAGTGGTTCCAAGTCTGAAGTCTGCTGACCAACTTGGCACCAAACGTCTCTCTTCTCTTCATCTTTGACTTTTGTAAGCATCTCATCCTCATCTATATAACGAGCCATAGATAACATATCTGCAACAAGATTATCCTTCTCTGCTATATGTTTCAGCTTAGGGTTCAGACTCCAGATATAAACAATCCATCGTAGCACTACTATGTCTGATGTATTATAGTGTGCTACCATACCTAGCAAAGACAAACAATTTGTTTCTAGTATCACATGAGCTCCTATCAAGAACTCTGGATCTACCTTCATAGTAGTAACAGCTCCCCACAACTCACGCTTCACTTGAAGATAGTTACGTTGTCTATCTGTTAAGATTTGAGCTCCAAGTCTAGAAACAAACCGCACACCACCGGCATCTTCTTGACCAACTACCCATCCGATCGTCTTCAGACTCGTGTCAACGATCAATACCACAGGTCTCCCGCTCTCGTAGTTAAGTCTCCTTAGTATAGATGGAGACTTCAGAATCTCTTTCAGCTGCTCCATTGTCTCGTGATGTTCTTGCCGCCAAGTAAACCTCTTTCTTTTCTCAGAAGTGCATACAGAGGCTCGGCGATGTAAGCATAATGAGGAGTATTCACACGAAAGAATCACAAGCTCCTAAGAATCATCGAACCTCAGTGATGTTGGTATAATCTGCTATCCTTGCTATAGCATCTACCTTTTCTGGGTTCGGCCCTCTTCCAAAAGTACCACACAGCCGAAAGATGGTTATCGGTTCAAGGACGCAAGGTGAATTCTCTTGAAATTGAGTAGAGCGTATCAAGTAAATGGCCTGAGGTAGAGCACTCAATGGAATAGGGTGACCCAAAGCTTGACCAACCCCAAGGAAACTCCGAATTGTGGTGGTGGGTCAAAATGACCCACCACCACAATCTCTGACATTCCAAAATGAGATTTGGTACCTGATAGAGTGAGGTGTACCTCTTCTAGACGCATCAGAATCTTTTCTACCTCTCGAATGTGGTCTGCAATGAACTTTCTGCAACCATCAGCAGTCACAACTTCATCCTTGTCCTCCACCGGACAGCCTTTTATGGGGATAGCATCAAGAAATGAGATAGTAACCTCAAGTACAAACTCTCATAACACCTTATGCATCGCGTTTTGCATATGGACTACTGAGTTTGTCGCACCCTGAGGAAGAGTACACATCTGCATCAATCCCAAAGGTGTACGCATGGTAGTCAAGTATCTACTCTCCAAAGCAAGCTGAAACTGATCGTAACCTGAAAACATATCTCCTATAGAATAAATCAATCTCCCTGCAAATGCCTCATCTACTTCATCAACCACAAGTCCTGTTTCAACATTTCGAATCGTGATGTTGTTGGCAAACTGTAAGTCTTGATTGAAGCGTAAAGCTCTTGTCTTCTTCGATACTGTGAACCAACGGCTAGAATACGGAGCCATAAATGGTTCAAGAATACCCATCCGCATCCGCATCCTCTCCTTCAGTAACTCAATCACCTTCGGTAGCAAGACACAAGGGCTGGAATCGGCTTCAAGTCCCAAGGTACGTGAAGAACAGTGAAGATAACCATCGGGGCTATCACACTAGGATCCACACAACCAATCTCCTCAGCTGAGAAAGAAAATGTCTTACCATGGCTAACTATCATCTGCTCAAAATCTCGTTTCTCCACTTCAGTCAAGAAGCCACCCCCTCTTATCTGGAGCTGCTCGAGTATCTCTTGAGTAAACTTGTGTCCTACCTGTGTAGGACCTCCCAGTACAAGCTCAGCAGCAGCTAACTCCATCTGCTGTTGTGAGTCAATAAGTAACGCAAACACCGTTGTGAACACTTACAACATGTTCCGTCATGCTCCTCATGCCAGAGAACATCATGAGCTCAAAAGGTTCCCAGCACTCGCTTCTGACCCTTAATGATCTCAGTTACTCGATTTGTAGAATCTCCTCCTTCGAATTCTGCTACTGCTGCCCCTCAACTGCAGGTTTACCTCTTCAGGTATTTCTAGTCACAGACTGTCACCTTTTAGCTCATTCGTAAATAGATTCTTCGTTTCTTAAGGACTGTGCATCCAATCTTATACTGATCCGAATACAACATCACTCATTATTATCATTGTCATATATCCCTCCAGCGAGAGATAGGACCACAACATGCTGCAAAACAGAAAGAAAGTCTAATATATATTCACAACCTTCGAGGTATCAACCTTACATAGGTGAAAGAGACAAAAAGAAGGCGAGTGAGTAAAGACTCGATGTTCGTTTCAATCCCTTCTTGTAGCACATTGCATTTCATTCTGTTCCATAGAGCTGCAATATTCGTGATTCATGTGCACATCATCGTGTCTACCCGGTCATCCAAAAAAGATATTGATGACAGGATCTATGAGGGTAGTCATATTTAGCGTGTACAGTAGCGATGTATAAGGTGATGTTATATATTACTGTTCTCGTAGTTCGGGGAGAAAGAACTGCTACTGTACCATACTCTTTGTACAGTTTGAGATATATATTCCGTTGTATGCTTTCTTGAGTTCTTGAGAAAGTGTAGGTACATCTGATGAGTGGTGACCTCCTCATTTGACATCAAAATGAACAGATCCATCAATGAGCTCAAAGTCGACCACTGGTTTCACCTTCTTCCCTACAGTTTTGTATTTGGTGTGCACCTCTGCTTCTTGACGAGAGCCACACCAGCAGACCGCATTCTTTCATCCACTCTCTAGTCTCGGATGAGGACGAGATTGCAAGCACGAGATAACCTCCTCATAGACTTTACGGGAGTGGATGGGGATCACCACCCATCCTCCCATCTGCTTCATCGACTTATCTACATCATCCAGCCAACGAACAAAAGATTGTACATCTACAAACTCCTCGTAAACACCAGAAATTATCTCACCTTCTTCCAAAACTCTTGTACAACGCAGATTTGCTGCATACGTCTCCATCTGTCTTCTACTCTTCTCAGTCAGATCATCTACTCGTGTGAACTCACTCCAATCATCAGATCTGAAAGTCATCAAACCAGATTTCCAACTATGTACAATATAACTACTCTTCGAACCTTGAGCAACCTCTTTGTCAGCCTCTTGTGATCCCATAGGCTGCTCAAGCGGGATCATAGTAACAATAGATCCATCACTCTTGTTATCCCGTCCTACAAGAGTGGTTTCAAAAAACCCTTACTCCTACATATAGGAGAATCTCTCTCAAGGTCTATCGATTTCATTCGTGGTTCGTACGAACGGTCAGAAACTGCACAGAACGTCTATCATCCGAACGGTGGATCCTAGCATAGTGAGATCCATCATCCATCACCTTGGTCTCCATTCGAATTGTAGTGATATAAGGCTGACCAAGAATCACAAGATATGAAGCAGAAGACTGCACGAAGAAGTGCTGATCTACTTCCACATCACCTATCTTCATCTTCATGTTAGGACAAGCACCGTATAACTCACCCTTCTCGTTGTTTGCCGCTCGTAGCACCCAACCATGATTCAGTTTGATAGACCACTGACCTCTTTCGCACACCTCTCGTGACATGATGTTGATCTCAGATTCGTGATCAACTAAAGCCGCAACAGATTCAAACATACTACCAAGCGAACCCGTGTAGCAGTTGTAGCACGACCCAGTGTCTCTTCCTGAAGTCACTATACGAAGTTGGACTTTCGTCGTCAACTTCGTCATCATCAAACTTAGCAGTGTTGGTACCAGCAACCAACGCTTCTTGCTGATACTCTGTGTCATCAGCCTCCTGAAAATGCACCTTCCTGAACTCTACATCATTCACAGAAGCTCCTACCATCTCTATCATCTAGCTTTCTACTTGTTCAGACATTACCTATCTCTTCCGCTTGATGATGTCGATTATCAGTTCGTGAAACTCTCTCTTCGCAATACCAAGAACCTCTCGAAGAGAAAACTCGATTCGCGCATCAAGTATTCTCTGCTCCAAGATGCCCTTGAGATCCGTTGAAGTCTCGATATCAGCCGTCAACTTATAAGATGATATATTCTCCTTCTCTTGGGCAGTAAACTGTCTATCAGCAATCATTGGCTCCTGCTGGGATCTCTGCACGTTGTCGTGTCATGGACCGGCTCCTATCTGAAATTCAAACTTCGATGCTTGTCGCTCCAAAAATACTCTTGAGAAGACAAGCTAGGCCTCTGCTTACGGGCTTTTGGCACCATTTCGGATCTTTGTTTTCATCGCATTAGTGGATAGAGCTCCTTGTCAGCATTCCATAGGCACTTTGTCTACTTTGTTTGGAGGCCTAGTGGAGAAGTTACAAGACTCGAAAGATGGAGAAAACAAGCTAGGCCTCAGCTTACGGGCTTTTGGCATAACTTCGGATCTTAGAAGTTAGAAGACTCGAAAGATGGAGAAAACAAGCTAGGCTCCAGCTTACGGGCTTTTGGCGTAACTTCGGATCTTCACTTTCATCACATAGATGGGTAGAGCTCTTTGTCAGCATTCCATAAGCACTTTGTCTACTTCGTTTGGACGCCTAGTGGAGAAGTTACAAGACTCGAAAGATGGAGAAAACAAGCTAGGCCCCAACTTACGGACTTTTGGTGCAACTTCGGATCTTCACTTTCATCACATAGATGGATAGAGCTCGTTGTCAGCTTTCCATGGGCATCTTGTTTACTTCATTTGGACATCTAGTGATGAAGTTATGCGACTCGAAAGAAGACAAAATCAAGCTAGGCCCTAGTTACTTGCTGACTGGGTATTTGAAGCTTCAAGGGTTATATCAAAGATGCAAGGGACCTGCTTCTTTTTATTCTTAGAGAACTTCGTACGTACAGAGACTGTGAAAGGGGACAGCTTAAGAGCTAGCTTGTGCTTGCGACCTGTCGGTGGATGGTTTGAGGATTTGGGAAGTCCAATACACGCGCGCAAGGTGTCATTGGGTTCAGATCTCTACAGGCTACGCACAGGTTAAGACAGTTCTTGAAGAGACGGATCGGAGAGTGCGTATTGAGAAAAACTAAGACGCAGGAGGGAGATTTGAGGATTTCAGTTACCTCTGAAGGAGAGTTGGACCGTTCAGGCTGTTTCGGAGTCCAAACTTGTTGTCCTTGGATCCATCAAGATTAGAACATCGAGTTCTACAGGAAATTGAAGACGATACGAGTTTTCATCGGGCGGTTCAGGAGTTCTGAGTGAAATTGGCTCGCAGGGAAGCGCTTACGTCAGATTTTCGTTTGTCTATGACCTGAGATTGGGTTGTTCTTCGCAATAGGTAAGCCATGCTCTTCGTTCTTGGTGCCTACGCGATCAAGGAGTCTTCATCTACTCATAGGAGAAGACCGTGTGTGGATTGGATTGTTGGGTTGGGTGTGGTGAGCGAGTTTAAGCCGTAGGGAGTCGATTTACGTCAGTTTTTTGCAACATGCTACCAAATTTCTCGTGTGGTTTTGCGAAGGGAACTCCAAACGGCTTGTTTGGAGTCTTGTTGGGTTCAGGGTAGGTAGCTAGATCTACCTATCAGAGAAGACGGATATCAGTTTAGACGATCCGTTTGTGCGTGGTGCGCGGTTTTAAGCCACAGGGAGCAGTTTTTGAAGGTTCGGTCGTCTGTGATCAAAAATTGGCGATATCTCGACTATCGAGAGTCGGATCTGAAGGTTTCTTGAGCCAAAGGAATCAAGGAAGGAGACCCTATCAACATTTGAAGACCGTTTGGCAAAAGGAGAAAGTTCTCGGACAGGTCTTTTTTTGTTCCTTCGCTACGGATTTCGTTCTTTTGAGTTCGTTGGGGATTTAGTTGGTTGTGTACTGCTTGTGATAGCTAGCTTTAGCCAAGAGCTAGTGCGTGGATGTGGTTTGGACTTGGGTTTCAGTCGTATGATACTGGTGCTGCTCTTTTTGTTAGCAAAGAGAAGTTTCTCTTGCTTTGAGCTACGCTTCGACGGTTTTGGGTTAGGGTTGTGATTCAAGGGTTTGTTTTAGGGCTTTGGAGTAGGTTACAGACCGCTTTGGTCTATTCATCAATTTTGTGCTCTTAGGAGTATACATACATTTGGAGTTGGTATATATTGCGCGTTCGTTTTCGTGGTTGTTCTTCTCTGTCTTATCTCTGTTCGGCACACAACATCTCCACAGCCAAGAACCTCGCGTTTTCCTGGACATCCTTCACGCAAAATATCTGACACAATAACATCTCCATCGGACCTAGTGCAGGTGGAGGAGCTGCAGAAGTAGACGAGATGTCCTCAAGAAGAGCGGCTCGCCTCCTTGTGACCCTCCGTCTATCTCCAGTTTCTTCTTGAACTTCGGTATCTAGTTCAGAGCTTCTCGGCGTCTCTTTTCTTCCACAGAAGCATCCTATCAGTGAACGTGTCTATCCACGTCCAAGAATGCTTTGATAGACGTTGCATCAACAGGATCTCCCCACCGTGTGACCTTACGGATAGTCTCTGCTCCTCTCTTCAGTATTTCAGAAGGAACTTGAGTAGTATTCTTCTCAACAATCCTATCTAACAACGTAGGACTAGAAGAAACTTCAATGTGTTCGGCATATACATCAGGATTTACTGGTGGTACCATCAATGCATTCACAGTTGCAGCCGCAGTAATCTGAGATAGACTCCTCATGCCTCTTCGTCCAAACTGCGTGTTTAGCGGCTCTCCTGTCGAAGAAAGGTGCAACCTACCATTCTGGTAGCGAACCACATCATCTCGCAAAGCAGTCGTAAGTTCTTGACAGTCTCCTCGAAAATGATCAGTATTGTCACATCAGATACATCTAAGAACACCTCGTGTACGTGCAGCAACAGGCGTCGGTGGCTACTCTCTTTGCAAGCCAACTAGCTCCACCTTCAGTTCTAGCATTTGTCGAATCAAGTCTTCGATTTGGTTCTATTGTCCGTGGTTCTCCGCAAGTCTTTGAACCGGTGCCCTTTGTGCAAGAACCGGCACAACTGATATCAAAGGAATTGCAGCCGAAACAACAGGTCTAGGAGCAGGAGCCGGAGGTTGCTGTACTTGAGGAGCATCACGAGGCTGAGAGGCCACTTCTACAAGTGGACGTCCTCTCACGGTCACTCTTCCACACCTCTGTCTTGTTAGTACAACAACAGCATCCTCGACTCTTCCCTAATCAGTGATAACACCTCCTTCAGTAGATCGATCGGCTAACATAAAACATAACCGATCTGCGGTAGCATCATTGATAGCTTGCAGGAAAAGCTCTATTTTCCTAGCATCTAAGGTTATTTTCTCAAGAAATGAGAGATGTCGGTATCTCCGATCAAACTCTCTCAGCATCTCATTCAGGTTCATCATACTACCAGGTTGCTGTTCAACCCAGTCGAGAAACGTCCTCCTAGTAACTCTCTTTGAATCCTCTTCAAGAAACTCCTCTCGAAGAAATCGTTCAAAACTCATCCAAATTCTAAGGTTTCTTCTCTGTACATCCCTAACTTGGTCCCGCAACTCAAGAATGACATCTAACTCAAAACTTGCTATCATCTCGGCATCAGTAACTCTAGCCAGCTCCCTCTCTCCTCTATACTCACGTAGATATCTAGAAATATCTCTACCTACAACCCTTCCACATCTGTTCACTAGCTTGCAAAGCCTTGGTGGATTTTAACTCACCCCCTCCAACGATCGGATGCTGTCGGACCAGGGCCGCAAGTCTTCAGAATCTCAGTCGAATCCGGACCGGATGCAGATGTCGCTGTAGCCGCTTTCTTTAAAGGATGGCTGCTTCCAAGCCCACCTCCTGGTTGTCATCGCTCAATAACTTCCTATAGAAGGTGTTGCAGTAGACGTAGATGCAGCAGTTGTAGAAACGGCAGCAGCGCTCTTGTGATCCATCTTCCTCTTCGTCTTAGAACTCAACCTCACGGTCAATCACCCCAAGAGCTCTCAGTGGAAGCACCATATTGTATGTCGAGGCGAGAGTTTCCTGGGAAGGGCAGAACCTTCTGGTTGTGATATGATCGTGAAAGCTGTGTTATGTCTACTCAGGGAAGCGTTGGGCTTCAGGTTGTGGTTGCTTACTACAGAAGTAGGCTTCATATCATAAGGGGACACTATAAACACTCACTCAGGTCGATTGAACCCTCCAGTATGTTCAGAAAATGATTATCAGGTCGAACTAGCAGTAATAAGATTAGACATTGAACTTTAACAGTCAAGAATCAGAAACATAAGATGGTTTAGGCTTCAGAACTTCCCCTACATGTAAATGAGGTCCTACTGGATACACATATGAAGTTTCAGCTTGAGATCAAATCAGAGCATCGACATATGGGCAGAAACGTTCTGAGCAAAGAAATTATGACAATTTCTGGTACCCATACAGCTATTTCGACCTAGAACAAAGAATTGGCTTGATCACTTTCGAAGATTCTTACAGGATTTGGAGATCACAGCTTGCTGAACACCCCTGTGAAGTTGGACCTCCAGATTATACACAGTTCATATCTCGTTCTCTGAAGTTGCTGCTCTAGATTGAGAGCTTTTTAGACCCCTTCTGCTTCAGCGGTCGCCCTGAATTACTCACTCACTCAATTGAAATGAAAATTTGGGGACAGTCGTAGTCTTGCTGACACTAAACGTGACCACTAAGATTTGAAGTGATTTTCTCAAATCTGCTGCGATTGACATCGAAAACCCCAAAATCAACAAAAGTGATGTAATTTTGACACAACTCGAACTTCAATCAGCCACAACTCTTTCTTTATTGCTCCAAATCGATCAAAAATTTCACTGATAGTGATTGGCACGACGAGTCCTATCCTCTTGTGTTTGCAGATTTCAGAATCCCCTCACCAAATTCTCGAACTCCTCTTAAGACCCCTACTACTAGGATCAAGGCATGATAAAAGGGGCCTAAAGTGTACCATTCTGTACTTTTTTCCGTAGTACTTGTGTTTCTATAAAGTACTAATGCTCTTCTAATGTTTCACTATATAGTTTCATTAGTGTTAATGGTCCGATCTATGAATGCTATAGTGGTTTCAAATTCAATGATGCAGATCTTTTTGATCTGAACTACTTATAGTACACAATAACTTGAAGGAATAAAGTCTTGTGCGCAAAACTATAAGCAAAGGGAGGGAGAGCGAAGAGGGAAAGGACCTTCTAGAGCTTGTCCGCACGTACCTTGACTTTTTGACCCGTACCTTAACTTTGGAGGAAAAGAGATCTTCTCTTCGAAAGTTCAGTGTCACGTCAGTTTGGTGACTCGGCTAGGTTGACCGAGTGCGAAGTGACGGACCCCGGTAAGGCCGTTAGAGCAAGTTGGTGAGAGTGTCCACAAGGGGTATACTTCGTAGGTAGGGGCTTGGAGACCTCAGTTCTTCAAGTTGAGCCTTCAAGCTCCTGGCTATGGTGAGTAGTCTTGAGAGTGAGATCTGGATTCTCTGCGAGCACAGAGTAGATTTGACTTGACTGTAGTGGTTGTCTAGTGCCTGTTGGCAGTTGGAGTGAGTACATACCTTGTTATCACTTGAAGAACTGGATTGCGAGGCCTGGTTTAGGGATTTCAAGTCGCAGATTGCTACCGATGGTATCTCTAGAGTTGGCAGATCGTTGGTATCTTCGATTTGCGAGTGCGCGCTTGAGTTGAGTGGCTTGTTTTGGATGTTGTGATCGATCGCTATGTGTATGGGTGTCGTCTGAACTTGTTCGTAGTCGATTTGGTGGTGAGGTAGTGCGGAAGCGCTGCTAAAATTTCACGGAATGTGTTGAAGTGATCATTTTCGGACTGAAGTGCGCATTTGGGCGTGGCAGACGAAATAGTCGACAATGTCAGACCGATGTGCGCTCGTTGGAAGCACGCTGGGAAGACGGTCCTAGTGCAGGAAGATTCACGAAGTTTGGTCGAGCCGTTTTTGAGTTATGAGAAGTCGAAATTTTTGGTGACGGATTTTGTGACGGGTTTTAGGTCAGCATAAGTGCGTCGGGGAGTGTCAGATTGGATTGGGTAGATAATTTTTGGATCTGAGGAGTGCAGTAGGTGCGCGCTGGGAAGACGATTCCAACGCAACCAAAATCGTTCAATTTGGTGAAGGATTGACGAAGTTACAAGCCGAAGAAGGTCGCATGTTGGCCAAAATCTGACGTAAATCCCGTCTGCGAGTTCCAAATTGGCTGATTTTGACAATTTGGTGCAATTTCGACCCCGAGTTGCTGTTTCGGGTGTTTTCTCGTCGTACTCGTCCTTCTTTATGGTGTTCGGCCCGGGTACTCTTCTCCAAGCGGAGCGAAGCGGAGAGTGAGCGGGAGTGTCGAGGTGTGGAGTTGCGTGTTAGGAGGCGTTTAGAGGCTTCGAGGCTTCGAGGCTTCGAGGAGCAGAGGTGCGTGAGTGCGGAGGCGGAGCCCGAGCCCGCGCCCGCCGCAAGCCAGCTTGCGTGCGTGCGTGAGAGAGGTATTCAAGTTTCAGTTGTGTGGGAAGTGTAAAACTAGTAGGTCACCCATCCCAACACTATTTCTGGACTTGGACGCTTAACTCTGTAGTCTCAACTTTGGCTGTACCACTAGACCAATAGCTCTTGGTGTCTTACAGGGATGCGTACAAGTACTTAGGGGCTGGTTTAAGGTAGTAGGAGACCTGCTCGCACGTTCCTAGAGAAGTGGTAGGGCGACCCCAGAGTACTAGGGGGAAGCTGATGTTGTGGTAGTGTTTGTCTATACCGAAAAGACGCGTATTGTGAAGCCTTGGTTTTTCGTTTTGTTAATTAATTGATTAGTTGTAAAGTAAATAAGAAGAATAGATGATAGAAGATAAACGATATGAGTAGAATAGTGTTAATTAGAAGTTTAGTGAAGAATCTCAGTTCTGGAGGAATTTATCGAATCTATGGAGACACTGAAAGATGATTTCCTCATAGATGAATTCCTCGGGCGAAGAGCTTTCTAACGAGATGTTGTGCGAGGCAATCGGAGACCGAATGACGAAGTTACAGCAGACTGAAGAATGTCAGTCGTCAAGAGGAAAACCCTAACTTCGGCACGTGCAGGAAAACCTATCGCAGGATATAAGCCAGGTAACAAGACATTCACTTTACTCTTTTACTATTCCCAGAGCGAGCGATAGCAGGGCGCAGCGAACCGCATTTTCCGAGCGCCGAAGTACATCAGTGACTGGCGAGGAAGCCGTTTGAGGCGAAGAACTCGATTACGGGCGAGGAAGGGATTGCGACGAAGAATCCGTTTGTGACGAAGATCGTTGCAGTGATCCTAGGGATGCGCGGGATGCAGACGACTAAGGCGCCGAGGCTCCGATCCTTTGAAGTTAATCGAGCGGCTCTTCGCCGCTATAACAAGGAGCTCGAGGAGATGGGATTAGCTTTTCTCTTACTTCCTTGGTGGGGGATGGTCTCCTCCAAATTGGTGCACGAGTTGAAGGTCTGCAAGCAGCATTCAGCCGATGATCACTATGGGCGACCTTCTAACTGGACCGAAGCTCACTGGTCCGTTGTCTTGGGAACAGACGGTGCAGGACGGGAAGGTGATCTTCTTTTTGATGCCACAGCTGCAACTGCTTCGCCCGAAACGGTGAAGAACTTCCCGAATCTCTTCAGGGAGTTACCTCTAGGGAGGAATGGCTACCGAACGAGCGATTTCTGCGATCCGAAGAAGAGAGAAGTAGCCGATGCGATTATGGCGATCTTCAGGCCACGAAGAACGACATACATGTCGAATTGACAAATCAACTTCATCGAGCAGCTCTTCGCCGAAAGAAGAGCACATTGGGCGAGGATCTTTCATCGTCATGTGCTGAAGCTTTGGACCGAGAACGACTTGGTGTACATAGGATCATTTGTATCGGTGTTCTATATGGGGATGGGATTGCTGTCGGACGAACAGCAGACGAAGTTGGGTTTTACCGCAGTTGCAGAGGAAGATGAATTTCAGGTGGTATAGACTCCAGCACGAGACGCACATCTTGAGAAGTTCTTCGATGAAATCGAGGCCGAGGACGTAGCAACCGAAGTAGTAGTGGAGAAAGCGAAGAAGCACGAGGCATCGACTTCAATGCCAGCTCCAGAGAAGGCGACCGAAGAAGTAACTCAGGCTGAAGACGAAGATGTGGTCGAAGTATCTCCTCCGATCCGTAGGAGTGGAAGGAAGAAATCATTGGAGGAAACGCCGAGGTCTGTGCAGAAGTCCCGGAAGAAGATGAAGATGACGAAGACGATCCGGACCGAAGATGAAACAGTTGAAGAGGCGACTGAGGAAGTCGATGAAGGAAGCACTCCTCGGACGGAGAAGGACATTGCTACCCCGAAGAGTACTCTTTCTCTGTCGACGATAGGAAAGATCGAGAAACTGGCTTCTTCGACGGATTACCTCAAGGATGTAGTCGTACCGCTACTGCACAGCTTGGAAGCGAACCGCGGGACCTACGAGGAAGTCGTCGGTAGGAAGCTGAACCTGGCAGAGTTAGTGCATACGATGCACTTCGGCCGAGGTAACTGGCAGGAAGAGAAGGAGAATCTGAGAGCTGCACTTCGCATGGCCCAGAAGGAGGCACAGACGAGGACCGATGAACTGAAGAATGCGACATCTGAGAAGGAAGAACTTCTTCGGCAGAAGATTGATCGTGAGAAAGAACATGAGAAGGTTCTTTCTCTGATGAAGAAGGATTTGGATGACATGCGCGGGCAGCGAAACAGGTACCAAGACACTGTCGGCCAGCTGACGACGGAGGTGGAGGATCTGAAGCGGCGTACCGTCAAGGCCGAGGAGCTAAGCGCTCAACTTCGGAGTAGGGTCGAGCCGGTGCTGAAGAACTACTTCGCCGTTGAGATGGACGCCGAGGAAGCGGGATTTCTTCGCAAGGTTAGAGAGGAGTTCTTAGCTGCAGATGCGGAGGGTACTTCAGCTAGGAACCGGGTAGCTAGGCTAGGCCAACGAGTAATTAGGGAGCTTAGGGAGGTTAGAGCAACCGTAGAGTTCTCAGTTTGCGAGATAGGTAGAGAGCTAGCGGTAGAAAGCGGTGTCGTTCTTGGTGTCGTTTCGGACACAGGACCTTCATCCGACGGTCCAGAAGTACGCCCGACTTCTTAGGAAGAAGATCCGTCATCTTCGGGAAAATCTGTATATAAGCGAGCTGACTTCGGAGGAAGTTGTTCTTTGGTGGAACACTTAGGAAGGAGTTCAGTCTGGTACTTCGGCGGAAGAAGAGTCTTCTTCGCCAGAGTTTTCCGAGAGCAGTAGTAGTGAAAGTAACTTAGTGTGAAGATACTTAGCGTTTATGGTGTTAGAGGCTACCTAGTAGCACTTCAGCAGTACTTTCTCGTGTGACATTTCCGTGCGTGGCTCTGTTACTCTGTTGTTCATCTATTTCTTGAGGTCCCTGACCTGTTCTGTAACGACCTATGTTACACATAGGAAGTTTGTCTATTAGTAAGGTGTTTAGTTATAACTAAGTGTTGAGAATGTTTATTGGCTGCCAAAGTACTTTAAGGATGTATCAAGTTAGTCATGACTAGCTAAAAGTTAGTTATGGTTAAACTTAGCTGTACTTTTGGCAGAATTCAGATATTTGCTAAAGAGTGAGCACTACTATCTTGTCATCTTGTCTAAAAGGTAGAAAGGAGGTGGAAAGTATCCCTTATCTCCTTTTTGACTTGATATTAGTGGTTGGATTAAAGTTGTGGACTTTGTGGGCATTAAAAACAAGAAGAGATTCCACATGTTTCCTTTTTAGTGGGTCCTAGTGTAGAGGGGGGGTGGAAATTCGAGATTCCTTGAGAATATTCCAGAATCCTTCTAGAAGTTGTTGACTTTGAAGGAATAAGCCCATGTGAAAAGGTAAAAAGCCCATGTGATCAATGCTTTTACCTTAAGTAATATCTTAGTAAAACCCGGTAAAAGTAGTTACGGCTGAGTTACCGGGGGGTACCAAAGTAAAAACCTAGAATGTATAAATAGAGGAGTAGAGAAGAGCTCCTCATCCTTGTTTTCACATCGTCGTAATGACAACTTGAGTAATATAGAGAGTGTGGGATATTTTTAGCATGTGAGAACTTGAGAGACGTCGTTAGAATGGAGGATTTTAGTGGATGAGATTATGGAGATTTTAGTTGATAAGTTTGTGGGTGTATGAATGAGAGTGAACTTAGCATTTTTCCCTTCAAGATTCATGGTGTGCTTCCATCAAAGCCATCAGAGGTGACCCCTGAGTGAGAGACAGGCCCGACAGTTGCAGATTCGTGGATGACGATCGTGGAGGTTGAGAGATCGGGGGGGTAGTTGATCGTTAGGACCGCGGAGGGTTTACAGTTCAGTACCTGTTATGTTTGTTTGTCAGGATTGTCAACTCTGTCTTATTGGATAGACCTGAGTTTGATCTCTACCGGGACTGATTTCTGCCCGTGAGAATAAAAGACAACTATAAAGAATCACCTTTGTCACGTGTTTACTACTTTTGGATGATCTTTACTTGCATCTCTGTGGGTTCGATCCTTAAATTACCACTTTCGAGCATCTTTTGGTTTTCTTGTGTGTTACATATAGAAGGCTGAATAAATTTTGGCGCCGCTGCCAGGGATGCGAATGCTGAAATTATCCAAGATCAGTGAACAGAAGTCCAGAGATATGTATGTCGACGGGCAAGCCTGATCCTCCTGGAAACGTGCAATCTGAGAGAGACAAGAGGCGAGAAAGACGAGCAGAATATCGAGAACAGATTCTGGAAGAAGCTCGTCGGTTGAAAGAAGAGCATAAGAAGAGAGAACGAGGTTGGAGAACACCTAACTCAAAAGAATGGAAGAAGAAGGAACCAAGCCTTGGTGAATCAAGTTCACCCCGGACACCAAAGTCATTACCTCCAACTCCTTTCGAATCTGCTCAAAGAGAAATTGACTTCGAAGAAGTTACCACTCGGCTAAGTGCTGAGAACGAACATCCAGAAAGTGAAGTAGGGTGGAAACCTTTTCCCGAAGTCAATACTGTTTTATATCCGCAGTTGTTTACTCCTGACCCAGAGTTAGGAAGTACTTCTGCAGATCAAGATCAGTTTACTTCTTCGAATGAAGAAGCTGCAACTAAGGCAGTAGAAGCTGTTACTACCTTAGTGGAACTTTTACAGGTGCAGGAACTTATACCTCAAGCACTGGTGCGGGAAATCCTTCCGTTAACTCCAGTGACTCAGAAGGACAGCGCTGCTCCTTACTTACAGCCAACCACAGGACCGTCCATATTCAAGAAGAGACAAGCCCAAGCAGCTGCTGCTGCGGGTATTGCCCCTGCTGTCCTCGTTCAAGCTGCAGTACCAGCGCCGATTCCAGCTCCTGCCAAGATAGCAACTCAAGTTCCAAGAGCTCCCTTCGTTCGAAGTATGGCAGACCAACCCATCACGAAACATGGGTACCCAAAGTTCAGAGGAGGATCTTCAGATGACGATGAGGATGCAGATGCTTATATTAAACTGTTTGAATCTGTATCTGTCACTAATAAGGAAGATGCTGAACCAGATCGTCTGCGAATCTTTCCAAGTCTTCTCAGGAAGAGAGCACGCAGCTGGTACAATCATGCAAATAGAATACCAGGAGACATCGATACTTGGGACAAGCTGAAGACAAAGTTCTTAGAGCGGTTCCGTGAAATTGGATACAATCGTCAAGTTTTGGGAAAGCTGACCAGACTGGTCAGAGGAAAGAAAGAGAGCCTAAAAGATTATGTCCAAAGATTTTATAATCTACTGGACAGAATTCCGAGGATGGGTACAGCCAACCCATACTCTATGGATCAAGCCACCGAATGGCTAGTTACCGGCTTACCGATTGAAATGGAGATCTGGTGTCGTCGAGGAAAGATGGACGCCATTGAAGAGGTTGTTGCCTCAGCAGAAGCATTTGAAGCATCCACCCTCGGAAGTAAGGGAGGATGGATAAAAGGGAAGAAGAAAGGGAAGAAAGAAAAGAAAGAAAAGAAGGAGAAGAAGGAAGAGAAATCGACTCGAAGAAAGAAGCACAAGAAGAGTCGCAGAGAACCCTCTTCCTCCGATGAATCTTCTGACGATGAGTCTTCTTCGGCCGAGTCTTCATCGGCGAGTACATCTTCTTCGAGCGAAGAAGAACGAAGAATGAAACGCAGTTCTTCGTCCAAGGAAAAGAAAAGCTCGAAGGAAAAGAAGGGCAAGACAAGAGGGGATAGTAATCAACTCATGGAGGAGATGATTAAAGGGTTCGCAGACCTGAAAGTGCAGATGGTACGATCTCCCGAAGGGAGAAAATCACCTGCTACATCCCGTTCAAGTTTATGGTGTACGACATGCGGTAAATCAGGACATGCTAATACGGAATGTAAGAACAACAGAACATTTCAGGCACAATCACTTGAATGGGCACCAGCATTCGAATCATATTATAGCTCATTCTTTGTGGAAACTCCGGACGAAGTATATGGAGTATTAACGAATCCACCCCCAACACAGCCAGCAATTACCCCAATTCAACCCATACCAATTCAAAGGTTTGCACCAAAAGAGAGGGCCTTGAATGTATCTCAGAAACGTTTGATGAGTCCGCCAGGAGCAAATAAACCACCACCCCATGGGTCTTGTTTTAATTGTGGCAGTTTGGAACATTGGTCACCAAACTGCCCTCACCCAAAGAAATCGATGGGATATGTAGCACTTTGTGGAAGGTGTCATCAGCCAGGACATGCCACAGCAGATTGTACTAACCCACCCGCAGAGAAGAGAGGGGTTCGCTTTGATCCCAAAACAGACCGTCCTGCGGAAACACAACTGCACAAGGTGGACTTGGAAGAATGGAAAGCCGCTGGAGATGAAGGATGGCCACCAGAAGAAACTTGGGTTTGCAAAGTGGACACCAGAAGCTCTTTCAGATCTAAGAGGAAGGCGGAAGAAGCACCTCTAAAAACTCAATCGAAGAAAGAGTTGAAGAAGCAGAAGAAGGCTAAAGAGAAAGCCAAGAAGAAGATAGTTGAGGAGGATACCGAAGAAGAAGAAGAAGAAATACTGAAAAGCGTAAATCCTCCGAGACTACCAGTTGACATTACGGACAAAGTTCGCGAACTCCTGAAGAAGGAGTTGCTACGAGCAGGAACTTCGGCAAGAAAAGCTGATACAACTTCGGCCGAAGTACCAAAACAATCAACTTCGTCCGCACCCAAGATTTTCCGCACTTCGGCCACTGAAGACAAGACTGCGACCAAGGACGAGGAGGTTACGAAGAAGCACAGTTGACCGGAACCTGTGAAGAAAGAACCTGTGGCGGTACCACACTATGATGTGGTAGCTGATCTAGAAACACAGAAGGCTAACATAAGTTTCAAGCAGCTGATTGAAGATAACAAAATTTACAGAAAATTGTTACTTCAAGCACTGAAGAAACCCACTAAAGCAAGAAGATCGAAGTTACCTTCTCTATTTCACATCGAGGCAGAAGACCTGGGATCTCCAGAAGTGGAAGTGGAGGTTGCAGGTTGTGTAATTAGGAAAGTGCCAATTGACTCTGGATCAGGACTCAACATAATGACAGAAGACACGGCACACGCGTTGGGTTTCAGTAAGTTTGAAGAAACTCAGCGGGTGTTACGGCTGGCAGATCAAACGAGAAGACGACCACTTGGGCTACTGCGCAACATCCTCACCTTAATAGGCGGAATTTCTTTTAAACTTACTTATGTTGTGCTGCGCCCTTTGGTTAAGTCTGGTTATCAAATTTTGATTGGGAGGCCATGGTTGTATGGTGCCAAGGTACTAACAGATTGGTACCGGCACCGTTTACAGTTCAAAGACCCACAGAAACCAACTGATAAGGCTGTGATGGTTTCTTGGAAGAAGATAACACATCAGGGCGAAACAGAGTCGAATGATGAAGGTTACACTTCAGGATCTGATTCATCAACAAGCAGCGCAGGAGAAAGGAAAGGAGACCCTTATTCGATGGTCAACTATCTACAGTGCTATGAAATTGATGAAGAAGAAGATATGAACGAGGCCGAATAGCAATCACAGCTAGGTCATGGGAGTGCAAAGACCAGTCATACAGACGGTATAGTCCTTCCATGAGCATCCCAAGACCTACTAATAAGCGAAGGTAAGAGCCTAAAGATTTCTGTTGTGGTACAAGCAGAAGAGTTAGAAGTGTATCGTCAGATGCTGATCCATTACCAAGATGTCTTTGCCTGGACTGTGGAGGACATGAAGGGGATACCTGCACAGTGGGGAGAACATCGTATCGACCTCATTGAAGGATCAGTACCTGTACGACAGAGGCAGTACCGACTCAACCCAAAATACTCCTTGATGGTTAAAGACGAGATAGATAAGTACCTAAAGGCAGGTATTATTTTTCCTGTGTTAAGCAGCGAATGGGTAGCACCCATAGTAGTCGTACCCAAGAAGCAAACAGGAAAGATAAGAGTCTGTCAAGATTTCAGAAAGCTGAATGCAGCAACCAAGAAGGATCATCACCCTTTACCTTTTACTGATACCATTTTGGATCATATATCTGGAAAGGAATGTTACAGCTTTCTGGATGGGTTTTCAGGGTACAATCAAGTGTCCATAAGAGAGCAAGATAAGGACAAGACTACCTTTACTACAGATTGGGGCACTTATGCTTATCACAAGATGCCTTTTGGACTATGCAGTGCACCAGCTATCTTTTAGAGGATGATGACCTCAATTTTTCAAGATTATTTGCGAAAATTTTTAGAGATTTTTATAGATGATTTTTGTGTTTTTGGCACACGTGAAGAACATGCAGCGTGTTTAGCCAAAACCTTTAAGAAGTGTAGGGAAGCCAGACTTGCATTACATCCTGAGAAGTGTTTCTTCGTGATGACTGAAGGAATACTTCTTGGACATAGAGTATCAGGCCGAGGCATAGAAGTAGATGTAGAGAAAGTTCGAGTAATACTCTCCCTGCAACCCCCTACTGACATCAGCGAGTTGAGAGCCTTCCTAGGACATGTTGGATATTACAGAAGGTTCATCAAAGACTACGCCATACTTGCTGCGCCACTGACAGAATTGCTGAAGAAGACGACAGAGTACCATTGGCACGAGAAACAGCATGAGGCGTTTGAGACGTTGAAGAAGAAGTTGGCAGAAGCACCTGTCATGCGACCACCAGACTGGGAGAGACCTTTTCAAGTGTATGTAGACACTTCTGCGTTTGCTATTGGAGTGGTGCTCAGTCAGAAAGATGATGAAAAGAGAGACCACCCAATCTACTATGCGAGTAGACAACTTTCAGCAGCAGAAAAGAACTACACCACTACTGAACGTGAAGCGTTGGGAATGGTGTACTCAGTAAAGAAGTTCAGACATTACCTTCTTGGCTATGAGTTTGTTTTTCATGTGGATCATTATGCGTTGAAGCATCTAGTACAGAAATCAGACTTATCAAGGCGTATAGCAAGATGGATGTTGTTACTTCAAGAGTTTACTTTCACAGTTCAGACGAGGCAAGGGATTCATCATGAGAATGCTGATTACTTGTCTCGACTGAGAACGGGAGAACGAGTGGATACAGTGGCAGACGACTTTCCAGATGAGGAATTGTTTCAGCTGACAGTAGCACCTGCTACGAAGTACTATGATCTGTACAGATATTTACAGACTTTGCAGTGCCCAGAAGAAATGGATGCTGAACAGCGAACAGTCTTCATACATCAGGCGGGACCTTACGAGATGAAGAACGGGATATTGTTCAAAGGAGGACCTGATGAAGAACTTCGGAGATGTCTGGAAGTGCATGAGATACCACAAGTGGTGGGAGCACTACACTCAGAACCTGAAGGCGGACACTATGCACTGAGGAACACTGTGAAGAAGATTCTCTCAGCTGGATACTGGTGGCCGACGATGTACAAAGATGTTCATGAGATCATCAAGAAGTGTGATAACTGTCAACGAGTGGGTAAGCCTACGCCAACCACTCAGTGGCCGTTACATCCGATACTTCCATTAGCACCATTCGAGAAGTGGGGGATTGATTTTGTAGGACCTATACAACCTGCAACACGCCGCACTAGAAGAAGGTACATTCTGATAGCTACTGATTATGCAACGAAGATGGTTGAAGCAGCAGCTACCAAGAAAGACGACGCAGCCACTGTGGCTGAGTTTCTGTACACACAGATCATTACTCGATATGGATGCCCACTGGAGTTGGTAAGTGACCGAGGTACACATTTTTTGAACAAGATGATAGAGGAACTGACAGATTACTTTGGTATAAAACACCGGAAGACAACACCGTACAATCCAAAAGCTAATGGATTGACGGAAAAGTCTAACGGAGTGTTGTGCAAGATTCTGAACAAGGTGACAGTGAATCATGCATATGATTGGGATACAAAGTTACCGGCTGTCTTATGGGCATTTTGGAATGCAGAGAAGATCACGACTCGACAAACACCCTTTTTCCTAACATATGGCATGACACCGATTATGCGAGTTGAATTTGATGTGCCTACTTACAGAATCCTGTCTGAAGATAGATTGTCAGTGGAGGAGAGCCAACTGTTACGACTCAAGAGTCTGATCACACTTGAGGAAGACCGTGAAGAGTCTAAACGACTAACGGAAATCATTCAAATGAAGCGGAAAGAGAAGCACGATAAGAAGATCCGCAAGGTGGACATCAAGGATGGTGATTTAGTACTGCTGTATGACAGTAGGTACACCAAATTTCTAGGGAAGTTACACTTACGTTGGATGGGTCCTTACAAAGTAACGCGTCGTTATAGTAATGGTTCGGTTCAGTTGGAAGAACTCGATGGAACATTGTTAGCCACTCGAGTCAATGGGTGGAGAATCAAGAGATACTACTCTTAAGTGTTCGCGGGGTCGCTTCACAATTGAGAGGGGAGTATGTGAAGCCTTGGTTTTTCGTTTTGTTAATTAATTGATTAGTTGTAAAGTAAATAAGAAGAATAGATGATAGAAGATAAACGATATGAGTAGAATAGTGTTAATTAGAAGTTTAGTGAAGAATCTCAGTTCTGGAGGAATTTATCGAATCTATGGAGACACTGAAAGATGATTTTCTCATAGATGAATTCCTCGGGCGAAGAGCTTTCTAACGAGATGTTGTGCGAGGCAATCGGAGACTGAATGACGAAGTTACAGCAGACTGAAGAATGTCAGTCGTCAAGAGGAAAACTCTAACTTCGGCACGTGCAGGAAAACCTATCGCAGGATATAAGCCAGGTAACAAGACATTCACTTTACTCTTTTACTATTCCCAGAGCGAGCGATAGCAGGGCGCAGCGAACCGCATTTTCCGAGCTCGAAGTACATCAGTGACTGGCGAGGAAGCCGTTTGAGGCGAAGAACTCGATTACGGGCGAGGAAGGGATTGCGACGAAGAATCCGTTTATGGCGAAGATCGTTGCAGTGATCCTAGGGATGCGCGGGATGCAGACGACTAAGGCGCCGAGGCTCCGATCCTTTGAAGTTAATCGAGCGGCTCTTCGCCGCTATGACAAGGAGCTCGAGGAGATGGGATTAGCTTTTCTCTTACTTCCTTGGTGGGGGATGGTCTCTTCCAAATTGGTGCACGAGTTGAAGGTCTGCAAGCAGCATCCGGCCGATGATCACTATGGGCGACCTTCTAACTGGACCGAAGCTCATTGGTCCGCTGTCTTGGGAACAGACGATGCAGGACGGGAAGGTGATCTTCTTTTTGATGCCACAGCTGCCACTGCTTCACCCGAAACGGTGAAGAACTTCCCGAATCTCTTCAGGGAGTTACCTCTAGGGAGGAATGGCTACCGAACGAGCGATTTCTGCGACCCGAAGAAGAGAGAAGTAGCCGATGCGATTATGGCGATCTTCAGGCCACGAAGAACGACATACATGTCGAATTGGCAAATCAACTTCATCGAGCAGCTCTTTGCCGGAATAAGAGCACATTGGACGAGGATCTTTCATCGTCATGTGCTGAAGCTTTGGACCGAGAACGACTTGGTGTACATAGGACCATTTGTATCGGTGTTCTATATGAGGATGGGATTGCTGTCGGACGAACAGCAGACGAAGTTGGGTTTTACCGCAGCTGCAGAGGAAGATGAATTTCAGGTGGTACAGACTCCAGCACGAGACGCACATCTTGAGAAGTTCTTCGATGAAATCGAGGCCGAGGACACAGCAACCGAAGTAGTAGTGGAGAAAGCGAAGAAGCACGAGGCATCGACTTCAACGCCAGCTCCAGAGAAGGCGACCGAAGAAGTAACTGAGGCCGAAGACGAAGATGTGGTCGAAGTATCTCCTCCGATCCGTAGGAGTGGAAGGAAGAAATCATTGGAGGAAACGCCGAGGTCTGTGCAGAAGTCCCGGAAGAAGATGAAGATGACGAAGACGATCCGGACCGAAGATGAAACAGTTGAAGAGGCGACTGAGGAAGTCGATGAAGGAAGCACTCCTCGGACGGAGAAGGACATTGCTACCCCGAAGAGTACTCTTTCTCTGTCAACGATAGGAGAGATCGAGAAACTGGCTTCTTCGGCGGATTACCTCAGGGATGTAGTCGTACCGCTACTGCACAGCTTGGAAGCGAACCGCGGGACCTACGAGGAAGTCGTCGGTAGGAAGCTGAACCTGGCAGAGTTAGTGCATACGATGCACTTCGGCCGAGGTAACTGGCAGGAAGAGAAGGAGAATCTGAGAGCTGCACTTCGCATGGCCCAGAAGGAGGCACAGACGAGGACCGATGAACTGAAGAATGTGACATCTGAGAAGGAGGAACTTCTTCGGCAGAAGATTGATCGTGAGAAAGAACATGAGAAGGTTCTTTCTCTGATGAAGAAGGATTTGGATGACATGCGCGGGCAGCGAAACAGGTACCAAGACACTGTCGGCCAGCTGACGACGGAGGTGGAGGATCTGAAGCGGCGCACCGTCAAGGCCGAGGAGCTAAGCGCTCAACTTCGGAGTAGGGTCGAGCCGGTGCTGAAGAACTACTTCGCCGTTGAGATGGACGCCGAGGAAGCGGGATTTCTTTGCAAGGTTAGAGAGGAGTTCTTAGCTGCAGATGCGGAGGGTACTTCAGCTAGGAACCGGGTAGCTAGGCTAGGCCAACGAGTAATTAGGGAGCTTAGGGAGGTTAGAGCAACCGTAGAGTTCTCAGTTTGCGAGATAGGTAGAGAGCTAGCGGTAGAAAGCGGTGTCGTTCCTGGTGTCGTTTCGGACACAGGACCTTCATCCGACAGTCCAGAAGTACGCCCGACTTCTTAGGAAGAAGATCCGTCATCTTCGGGAAAATCTGTATATAAGCGTTGTGTTGTTCGTATTCAAGACCTCTATGTGTTTTATCATTTTTGAGTTTTCTATTTCCTGAGTTTGCGGAGCCATTGAGTGTTTTGTGTTCTTCGGGGATTTACCTACGAAGTATCGTAGTTTGCTGTGGTAGGAATTAGTCGGGTGCCGAAGGATTTGCTGTCGACATTTGAAATCAGAGTAGAACGTTTACGGCGAGGACTGAGAATAGACCAGCATCTGCGGAGTTAATTTCCTGCGAAGACGTTTTTGGGCGAAGCTGACTTCGGAGGAAGTTGTTCTTTGGTGGAACACTTAGGAAGGAGTTCAGTCTGGTACTTCGGCAGAAGAAGAGTTTTCTTTGCCAGAGTTTTCCGAGAGCAGTAGTAGTGAAAGTAACTTAGTGTGAAGATACTTAGCATTTATGGTGTTAGAGGCTACCTAGTAGCACTTCAGCAGTACTTTCTCGTGTGACATTTCCGTCCGTGGCTCTATTACTCTGTTGTTCATCTATTTCTTGAGGTCCCTGACCTGTTCAGTACCTGTTATGTTTGTTTGTCAGGATTGTCAACTCTGTCTTATTGGATAGACCTGAGTTTGATCTCTACCGGGACTGATTTCTGCCCGTGAGAATAGAAGACAACTATAAAGAATCACCTTTGTCACGTGTTTACTACTTTTGGATGATCTTTACTTGCATCTCTGTGGGTTCGATCCTTAAATTACTACTTTCGAGCATCTTTTGGTTTTCTTGTGTGTTACACGTATGAAGGCAGTTGGTAGCAGTTGTATTGGATGAGCTAGTAGAGCTATCACGTTGATATTTTTGGAGCTACTAGAGGTATGGACATCTAGTTAGTGACCTTAGGTACAGGTTATAACAGTCGGTGATCATATATTGTGCATGTGGTCACCGAAGAAGACGCGTCAGTCCGGGTGGGGCTGGGTTTCTCTTTATGTGAATGTTTGAGTGTGGAGGGTTATCGTTTGGACTTCTTGTGGTTGGAACCCCTCCATATTCTGCTTCCTGTTTGTGCGCCGCGTTTGCTTGTGTTGGCGCTTGATTTCCAGAGTGAGTTCACTCTAGTGTGCTGTCGGTAGTGAGGCTGGAGTGATGACCAGTCAGACTACCTTTGTTTCTCTCACGGTGCAGTTGGAGTGACGACCAACAAACCGTGAGAGGCTGCTTGTGGTGATGGCAGGTACAGGTTGTCCTTACCTTGACTGTCCTAGTAGGGGATAGGTGAGCTCAGTAGGAGCGGGGATAGGCAAGTTGTAGTTACGGTGGTGACGGGGATTTCGACATTTGGGTTAGAGAGTGTGTTCGCGAGATTCTATCACCACGGAGTTCTCGGGAGGTTCTGGTGGGGACTTCTCGGATAGTGGGTATAGGAGTGGGGTGAGGTACCGACTATCTACACCATTGCCGTTGGTTGTTCCAGAGGACGAGTCAGACGAAGACAGCGCGTTTTCTAGTGGTGAGTCTAGTGTCACCACATCGTTGTTGTGGGACATGGACGAGATCTATGGGGCCACGAAGGGGCCTCGACGTTACTCGGGTACGGTGGGTACCATTGAGCTGGATGACTTCATCCAGGAGTTCGACAGTTGGTGCGATCTGCAGCAGATGCGGAACCCACAGTTGTTCACACCTTTCATGGCGTGGAAAGGTTTATTTCAGCACTTGGAGGGACCGCCGATGGACGATTACCATGAGTTCAGACGAGACTACGGTGTTGAGATTGAGTTGTGGAGACAACATTGGTCTCCCAACTACGTTTCTATCACTACTGGTGCAGTTTCGGGAGGCGTAGCACCTACGAGGTCAGGTGCCAGTAGTAGTGGTACATCCACGGGTGGCGGAGTCCCTACTACCAGCGGTGCGTCCACTAGTAGTGGAGCAGGTGGTAGTGCGAGCGGGATACCACCAGAGTTTAACCCTGTGGTTCAGTTCTTCCACTGTTTGAGGAAGAATTATCAGGGTGTGCGGACCGACAAGTTGAAGAGTCTGCAGGAGTTCCAGCGGAAGACTGGAGAGAGCCTACGCGAGGCGTTTACTCGCATGAGGCGATTGATCAGCATGACGGAGTGACAGCGTCACTCAAGGAGTGACGGAAGCACAGGCAGTCCAGTTCTAGTATGGGATACTAGACCGGGAGCTACGTAGGAGAGTCAGAGATGCCACTCTCCTTAGAGACACCGCTCTGACATTAGCGGTTGTCTTTAGTTTGGCTGAGCGGATAGAGCTCAACATGGTAGAGGAGAGGGTGGTGACTGCTGGGTTCAGCAGAGACGCATCACATGGGGCGACCTCTTTTTCTCGAGGATCACAAGCTACGCAACAGCGAGGTGGTGGTGGTGGTGGTGGTGGTAAGGATCGTGCTGAGCACTCACGATCCCATGGAGGTGCTGGAGGATCTGGTGTGCAGAAGCCCATGCCGTCCTTCTCTAGTGAGCAGCAAGCAGGTCCTTGTTGGACTTGTGATGGTCCTTATCAGCAAAAGGATTGTCCACAAAGGAGAGGTGGTTATGAGACATCTGGGACGTCTCAAGCGGTGCCTAGACAGTGTGAGCATTGCGGACGACCAGGTCACAGTAGTGACCGTTGTTTTGATCTTCATCCTGAGCTACGACAAGGGAAGGTTGATCGTGGACGAGGCGGAGGAGCTCAAGGAGGCCGTGGTGGTCGAGCTGGAGGTAGAGGTCCAGCACCTAGGAGAGGACCAGTTGGTCCACCATCTGCTACGACGTCAGAAGCAGGTATGGCTGCTCGGATTGAGCAGTTGGAGCAGAGGATAGCTAGTATGGCTATGGCTCAGTGGAGATCTGGTGGAACAGAAGCTTCCACGTCTTATGGAGGAGAAGGAGGTGACTTCGACTTCATGGCTGGTGTGGCGCAGATTGAGACATCTGCGGCAGTGACTCGAAGTGCAGTACGTATCTCTGAGCCACGAGGTGCGTCAGTGGAGTTGGATCCACAACACGAGGAGGCTGGTAGACAGGTCAGACTTCCTCAATCGTTCACGCTATCAGAGGCATTGAGGACCACTTCTATGATTCCTAAACGGTCTACCGATGGTGCAGTGGAGTTGGAGACATCGACATCCAAGAGTGGGGATAATGCGAGTCAACCCTCGACGTCTGTGGATGCGATGTCGAATCCAATGTTGGGGGCGGCTACAGTAGTTTTGCGAGCCTCACTATTTTCAGCCACGGATATGAGGGCATTGGGAGTCAGCTTGGCTCCAGTGTTCCAGTTGGCAGCCACGCTCAGTGAGAGCGAGGATGTGGTTACCTCTAGTGCTGAAGTGGTTCAGCAAGAGGCGGTAGATGTGTCCATGGAGTCGAAGATCAGGACAGCTACCAGTGGTACTTGGCAAGCGGCGGCTGCCAAGCTAGATGAGTTACCAGCTAGATCGGCAATTGACCGTGCTGGATTGGCACCAAGTGTGGTGTTGTTGGACAACAGAAGTGGTATCTTCTGTTTGGTGGCACCTTCAGGGAAGGTGTATCGACCACAGAAAGTGTTGTTAGACTCTGGAGCCCAACCGTTGATGTTAGGAAAGGCGGCGTGTATCGGTTTGGGGCTGAGGAAGTTCGAAGTGGAGAGATGTCCATTCCAGCTACAGACATCTCTAGGAGGATCAGGAGGTACAACTCTACACATGACACGCGAGTTGCTGACGGTGAGAGTTAGACCAGATCATCCCACGGATGGTTCCATGGTGAGGGCCAAGGCTATCGTTACGGCCGCGGAGTCTTATGATGTATTGGTTGGAGGTGTTGTATTATACCCTATGGGGTTCGTGATCGACTATTGGGCAGAGACAGCATCTTACAGACCTGGTTGGCAGTCTGGTGAGGGACGATGTCGTGTCGTGGACCGGCTCCTACTTGAAATTCAAACTTCGATACTTGTTGCTCCAAAGACACTCATGAGAAGACAAGCTAGGCCCCAGCTTACGGGCTTTTGGCACAATCTCAGATCTCCATTTTCATCACATAGATGGGTAGAGCTCCTTGTCAGCTTTCCAAAGGCACTTTGTCTACTTCGTTTGGACGCCTAGTGGAGAAGTTACAGGACTCGAAAGATGGAGAAAATAAGCTAGGCCCCAGCTTACGGGTTTTTGGCACCACTTCGGATCTTTGTTCTTATCGCACCAGTGGATAGAGCTCCTTGTCAGCATTCCATAGGCACTTTGTCTACTTCGTTTGGACGCATAGTGAAGAAGTTACAGGACTCGAAAGATGGAGAAAACAAGCTAGGCCCCAGCTTACGAGCTTTTGGCGCAACTTCGGATCTTTACTTTTATCGCATAGATGGATAGAGCTCGTTGTCAGCTTTCCATGGGCATCTTGTTTATTTCGTTTGGACATCCAGAGAAGAAGTTACGCGATTCGGAAAAAGGTAAAATCAAGCTAGGCCCCTAGTTACTTGCTGACTGGGTATTTAGGGCTTCAGGCGTTATATCAAACACGCAAGGGGCCTGCTTCTTATTATTGAGAGTTGAACTTCGTACGTACAGACTGTTGCAAGGGGGCTGCTTAAGGGGCTTGCTTGTTCCTGCGACCTGTCGGTGGATGTTTTGGAGAATTGGGAAGTCCAATACACGCGCGCAAGGTGTCATCGGGTTCAGATCTGTGCAGGCTACGCACAGGTTAAGACGGTTCTGGAAGAGACGGATCGGGGGTTGTGTTCTGGGAGAAATTGAGACGCAGGGAGCAGAATTGGGGTTTTCAGTTACCTGTGAAGGAGAGTTGGACCGTTCGGGCCGTTCCGGAGTCCAAACTTGCTGTCCTTGGATCCATCGGGATCAGAACAACGAGTTCTTCAGGAAATTGAAGACGATACAAAGTTTTATCGGGCGGTTTGAGAGTTGTGAGAGAAATTGGCTCGCAGGGAAGCGCTTGCGTTAGGTTTTCATCACCTGCGACCTGAGATTGGATTGTTCTTCGCGATCGGTAAGCCAAGCTCTTCGTTCTTGGTGCCTACGCGATCAAGGAGTCCTCATGTACGCATAGGAGAAGACTGTAAGTGAATTGGATTGTTGGTTTGGGTGTGGTGAGCAAATTTGAGCCGCAGGGAGCCGATTTACGTCAGTTTTTTGTAGCCTGCGACCAAATTTCTCGAGTAGTTTTGCAAGAGGAACTCCAAACGGCTTGTTTGGAGTCTTGTTGGGTTCAGAGTAGCCAGATCTACCTACCAGCGAAGACGGATATCAGTTTAGACGATCCGTTTGTGCGGTGTGAGCGGTTTTAAGCCGCAGGGAGGAATTTTTGAAGGTTCGGTCACCTGCGACCGAAAATTAGCGATATCTCAACTATCGGGAGCCGGATCTGAAGGTTTCTTGGGCCAACGGAGTCAGGGAAGGAGACCCTATCAACATTTGAAGATCGTTTGGCGAAAGGAGAAAGTTCCCAGATAGGTCTTTTTCGGTTCCTTCGCTACAGGTTTCGTCCTTTTGAGTTCGTTAAGGACTTAGTTGGTTGTGTATAGCTTGTGGTAGCTAGCCTTAGCTAAGAGCTTATACATGGATGTGGTTTGGACTTGGGTTTGGATCGCGTGATACTGCTGTGGCTCTGGTTGTTAGCAAAGAGAAGTTTCTCTTGCTTTGAGCTACGTTTTGGCGATTTCAGACTAGGGTTACGTTTCAGGGGTTTGTTTTAGGGCTTCTGAAGTAGGTTACAGACCGCTCTGGTCTTTTCCTCAGTTTTGTGCTGTTTGGAGAAAGAATCGACAGTGTACATACTTTCAGAGTGGTATATATCGCAGCATTCCTTTTTCGTGGTTGTTCTTCTCTGTCTTGTCTCTGTTTGGCACACAGCATCTCTACAGCCAGGAACCTCGCGTTTTCCTGGACATCCTTCACGCACAAAATATCCGACACGATACGGTGGTGAACTCGACGTGAAGGTCTGGAGTGGAGATTCTTCTGTGTGTGAACTTTGAAGAAGAAATTGGCAGTCATGAGTGGGGATGGGAAAGGTGATGGAGATGGAGCTAGTGGTTCAAGTGGGTTGCCGAAGGTGCAGTTGGATCCAGCGACTGCATCGATGTTCCAAGCTTTCACTATGTTCTTGCGGCAGCAACAGTCTGATGAGCGGAAGGAAGCTTTGGCAACGAAGGCGCTACAAGCGGTGGTCAGCAGGATTGACCAGTTCGATGGGAGAGATGTCTCAAGATATCTGAGGCATTATGTGAAGGAGATGGAGCTGAACCGGGTCTCAGAAGATGAGATGATTGAGACATTTGAGTTAGCAGCAGCTCCAGAGATTAGAGATCATGTTAAAATGCTAACGAAGCATTTTAACAAGGACTGGGAGACGTTTGCGCGTGCCTTGATGGATGAGTACTTCTTGGAGGACTCTGATCGAGTCACCAAGAAGTCCTTCTTGGAGTGGGTTGAGCAACCAAGGAAGGGTTTACAAGCTACTGAGTTGCTCAGAGAGTTTGAGAAGCAGTTTTCACGACTGACCAGGATGGAGAAGTTGACGTTGCAGTCCAACAAGACAGAGCTATTTCTTCGAGCTGCAGATGAGAAGTTGCAGGAGAAGCTAGAGGTACTTCTGGAAGACCGGGAGGAGGACGATGGATTGACCAGCAGCTGGAAGAAGGTTGAGGAAGCTGTTGGTCTGCTTACCAAGAGGGAGCGGAGACGAGAGAAAGTTCCTGTTAGGAGACTGGCGCCAACACCTACAGCTGTAACACCTGCTCCTGTAGTCCGACCAGTTCCTGTTGCTAGACAAGTAGTACCTGTTGCTCCAGCTGTTCCTGTTGTTACGGTTGTTCCAGTTGTTCAGGCACCTATGGTATCTCCGAAGAAGGATGACTCAAACCTTGAGGAGATATTGCGTGGAATGAGAGATCTGCAGATCAAGCTCACCAGATTAGAAGAGAAGGGATCTACAAGTGGAGTAAGACCGGTTGAGAAGCAAGGCTGGATCCAGCGGTGTATCTGGTGCGATGGTACTGATCATCCGCGCAGAGATTGCAAGGAGTTCACAGATATTCTGCAGCAAGGAGTGATCTTCTGGAAGGATGGGAAGGTAGCGCTGAGGGATACTGGTGCACTTCTTCAGACCAACTTTGGTAGGGGAGGGATGAAGAAGTTGGTTGAGGACCACCTATCAGCGCAAGCAGTTGCAATGGTGGAAGCTGGAACTTATGGCACAAGGGTTGAGGATCAGGCTGAGAGGAGTTTCAACAAGCAAGTTGAGCCAAGTGAGTTGTGGTCATCTGCCATCTCCATGAAACAGAAAAGGAAGATGGCACGTGAGACGTTGCAGAGGACAGCTGCAACGATCAGAAGGGATACTGGATGGGAGGATCCGATAGAAGCTCTATCGGTGCATGCGTACATCGCCAAGAACCAACACGAAGCGTTGTTGGAAGAGAAGAGAAGGCGAGATTCAGAGGATTCAGGAGAAGGGACTTCTTCAAAGAGACAGACTCGAGGGGAGAAGGTTCGCCAAGAGCTTCGGGATGCAGGAGCTCAAGACCTACCGATGGACGATGCTCCTTCTCCATCGAAGGAGAAATCTCAGAAGGAGAAGGGTAAGCCGGCTGCGTACAAGCTACAGTCGGATATCGAGGCTTCAACAGACTTGAAGGGAGTCTTGGAAGATCGCATTCTGAATGCGAAGGTGGAGTTTACTTTGAGAGAAGTGTTAGGCATCGCCAAGCGTGAGTTTCATGATGTCATCATCGACGTCATCAAACGGAAACGACAAATTACGGGTGAGACTGGTTTATCACATGCTTTGGATACTAGGATGTCAGTGGATGAGGAGAGAGAGCTTGCAAGGTGCAGTGTCTATTCTCCAGAGGAAGAAAGAGATCGAAGGCGCAAGGTGCATTTCGAGGATGAAGAGGAGGATGGGAAGCGGAGCTCAAGTCATTACAGCCACAGTCACTGGGCTCGAGCTACGACGGAGACGTTGGTGAGGATCGAGGACTTGGATGAGCCGGTGGTTGCTCTGATCGATCATGGATCAGAAATCAACATCATGTCGAAGGAGCTGTACAAGAGAAAGAAGTGGCCGATCGACACAGAGCATGGATGGGTCATAAGAGCAGCCAACAACACGAGAGGAGACTTGTATGGAGCTTGTCCAGACATCAGAGTGCGCGTAGGTGATGTTGCTATTGAGCAAAACTTCTTTGTTCAGGAAGCAACATCATACCCACTCATTCTGGGTCAACCTTTCATCATAGCAACCCGGATGGAGACAAAGGTACTGGACGACGGATCTGCGTATGCTAGGATCCGAAGTCAAGATGGGAAGAGAGCGGTACAGTTCCTGACTGTACCGTCCAACCACGAGCGCAACCGAGATCGTTTGAGGGAGAAGCCGCTTCCAAGGGTGAGTGAAGAGTTCAAGGATTTTCGTTGAGTACCACTATAGAGCGGGATTGTGGTGGTGCGCAAGAGAAGGTACTCTCGCTTGATGGAGATAGTGCCTTTTGTACAGGGTTTATCGGATTTTCAGAGTGTGGGATTGCTGTCTACAAGAAGATAGAAGAGCTGAGAAGAAAAGAACAAAAACATTTGCGTGGTGTTGAGTTGATGTTGAAAGAGTTGGGTGAGCTAGAAAGGGATGAATGGATTTCTGGTGTTTATGAAGAGGATGGGTTGGAAGATCCCTTGCGAGAGATCATGTCTATTGGATGGGAGGATATGGATAAGGTCGTGCAGATTCATTCAAGGGAGGTCTATTCGGTGATCGAATCATTCCGTGCGCCGGAGGTTCGAGTTGAGACAAGGTACAAGACAGTGGATAGGAAAGTAAAGCCAGTTGCTGGTCCTTTGCCGGAAGACACCAACCAACAGATGAATCGAGCTTCAAAGGAGAAGAGTTTGAGAGATCCTGCAATGATAGGACACAAGTTCACGAAGAAGACCCTTGAAGAGCTGAAGATTGGATCTGATGGGTCTCTTCTACCAGAAGAGAGGATGTGCTTCAAGGAGATGCTTTCAAGACATGGGAAAGCATTTGCTTTTGAGCCACTTGAGATTGGATGTGTAGATCCGTACGTTGTTACCCCGATGGTTATCTTCACGGTACCGCATGTGCCATGGAACCTGAGACCAATTCCAGTACCGCGGGCTCACTTGCCCAAACTAGTGGAGTTGCTGAAGGAGAAGATGCGGATGAAGATCTTGGAGCCGTCGTTTGCACCATATTCAAGCAGATGGTTTACAGTAACAAAGAAGAATGGGTCGCTGCGGTTCATCCAAGACATGCAGCCAGTGAACGCAGTAACAATCAGAAATGCTGGGGTGGGACCGATTGTGGATGAGTTTGCAGAAGCGTTTGCAGGGAGAGCGATTTACTCAATGAGAGATCTTTACTCGGGGTATGATCAGTTTCAACTAGCGGAGGAGAGCAGAATCTTCACGACAATGAGGACACCTTTGGGGTTGGTTAGGATGTGTACCTTACCGCAGGGAGCTACCAATTCGGTAGCACACATGATGAACGGGATGAATCGAGTTCTAAAGGACTTCATCCCCGAAAAGACGATGCCATTCTTGGATGACATCCCCATCAAAGGATGTGTGGAAGATGAGAAGGATGAAGCATTAGATCAGAGGGGGTGTCGGCGATACGTCACTGATCACATCGCAGACTGTGAGAAGATCTTATCTCGACTTGAGGAAGTTCATCTTACGCTGTCAGGTGCGAAGTCTACATTTGGAGTTAGAGAGGTTTTGATCGTTGGTCATTTGTGTGGATCGTTTGGTCGGAAGCCAGATCCGAACAAGGTGGATGCGATTGGAAGGATGAAGGAGGTTTGCAACTCGCTGACAGAAGTAAGAAGATTTTTGGGTGCTTGTGTATTCTACCACATTTGGATTCCTCATTATGCGCATGTGGCGGATCCGTTGTATGGATTGTTGCGTAAGGGTCATAAATTCAGATGGGAGGAAGAGCATACTGATGCGGTAAGGAAGCTGAAGTCTTTACTATCATCTCCTCCAGTTCTGAGAAGGATTGATTACAAGGGTGCTAGGCCGGTGGTTCTTACTGTGGATACAAGTCCAGTTGCAATTGGATGGGCAGTCGGACAGGATGATGAGGATGGAGACAGGTTTGCGGTTAGGTTCGGAGCGAAGGTGTTAAGTGCTCGACAACGTGCTTACCCGCAAGTGAAGAGAGAATTGTGGGGTATTGTTTCAGCTATGAAAACTGAGAAAGAGTATTTGATTGGAGCAGTAGTGGTGGTTGAAACTGATTGCTTGCCGTTGTTAGGGATGATCATGAATTGTTCAACTCCTGATATTGCGATGTTACGATGGATCGCATATATCAAGTCGTTGAACCCGGAGTTTAGACATATCGCAGGGAAGGATAATCTGATGGCGGATATGTTATCTCGGACTCGATATGATGGGGAAGATGAGATGGTAGAAGACATTGACGACGTGGGTACAGAGTTCTATTCGATTGCACAGACAGGAAGAGAAGATGAGTTGTTTGTTGAAGGGTTGTATGATGGTGATTTGCTTGATATCGGGAGGTACCTTAGTACGATGGTTAAGCAGACAGGTTGGACAGATGAGAGGTTTCGGAGAGTTAGAAGGAAGGCCTACAACTTCATGTTGCAGGATGGGTTTCTTTGGAAGCGATCGAAGCAAAAAGGTGGAGTACCGCTACGGGTGATTTGCAACAAGGAAGATCAGCAGAAGTTGCTCAAGGCGTTCCATGAGAGTCTTTGGGCTGGACATCGAGGGATTTGGGCCACTTTTACAAAGATGAAAGAGCGGTATTGGTGGAAAAACATGTACAGGGATGTTGTATCTTTTGTGGAGTCTTGTTTGACATGTCAGATGTATTCGAATATCCGACATCGTGACGGATTACATCCAACTTATCCGCTGGCAATACATTTCAAGTGGGTGGTAGACTTGGTGATTATGCCGGTTGGGTTGTGGCAGATGAGATACTTGGTACTTGCTAGAGAAGATCTATCAAATCAAGTCGAGGGTAGAGCGCTTCGGACGAAGACAACTGAAGGGGTATGTAAATTTCTCTTGGAAGAGGTTGTTTGTCGGTATGGATGTGTGGGAAAAATCACTGCAGATCGGGGAGAGCTAGATGCACATGAGGCTCGTGAATTCTTTGCAAGGTGTGGGGTGAGGTTGTCACTGACAACTGCTTACAACCCCGAAGGGAATGCCAAGAGTGAACTTGGTCATCCACCCATTGTGAAGGCTTTGGTGAAGGCTTGCAACGGAAGGGTGCGCGAGTGGCCTCGACTCTTACCATTTGCGTTATGGGCAGATAGAACGACGCACAGCTCGGTGACAGGTTACATGCCGGTGGAACTCATCACAGGTCAGAAGCCTATCATGCCGATTGAAGAACATGTTCTGACATGGAGTGTGTTACCTTGGGAGGACAATTTGACTAGAGAAGAGCTTCTTGCTATTCGAATTAGGCAGTTAGAGAGAAGACCAGAGGATATCCAAACTGCTTTGGATAGGCTGCGAGAAGCACGGTTGAAGAACAAGGTCAGATTTGATCAGCGACATCGTTTGAGACCTAGGGAAATCAAGGAAGGTGATTGGGTGTTAGTCTATGACAACAGTCTAGACAACCAGCATAGTGCACTCCGGAAGTTTTCCAGAAGATGGTTTGGTCCGTATGTGGTGAAGAAGGTTCATGACAACGCAACTTACGCCCTGCAAGAGTTGGATGGGACAAGCTTGAAGGTACCAGTGGCAGGTAAACGCGTCAAGATTTTCAAAAAGAGAGATGAGGAGGTCGATTTAGCAGATATCTTGACGGAGTTTCAGTTTGAGGATGAGGATTATGCAGAAGATCTTGAAGGTGAGGTTGGTTACGATGGGAAGTAGGACGATAAGCCGGTCCACTCCTTGGTTGGTATCTCTGGTGCATACCGGAGGATGCACAGGTTCAGAGGGGGTGGATGTCGTGTCGTGGACCGGCTCCTACTTGAAATTCAAACTTCGATACTTGTTGCTCCAAAGACACTCATGAGAAGCCAAGCTAGGCCCCAGCTTACGGGCTTTTGGCACAATCTCAGATCTCCATTTTCATCACATAGATGGGTAGAGCTCCTTGTCAGCTTTCCAAAGGCACTTTGTCTACTTCGTTTGGACGCCTAGTGGAGAAGTTACAGGACTCGAAAGATGGAGAAAATAAGCTAGGCCCCAGCTTACGGGTTTTTGGCACCACTTCGGATCTTTGTTCTTATCGCACCAGTGGATAGAGCTCCTTGTCAGCATTCCATAGGCACTTTGTCTACTTCGTTTGGACGCATAGTGAAGAAGTTACAGGACTCGAAAGATGGAGAAAACAAGCTAGGCCCCAGCTTACGAGCTTTCGGCGCAACTTCGGATCTTTACTTTTATCGCATAGATGGATAGAGCTCGTTGTCAGCTTTCCATGGGCATCTTGTTTATTTCGTTTGGACATCCAGAGAAGAAGTTACGCGATTCGGAAAAAGGTAAAATCAAGCTAGGCCTCTAGTTACTTGCTGACTGGGTATTTAGGGCTTCAGGCGTTATATCAAACACGCAAGGGGCCTGCTTCTTATTATTGAGAGTTGAACTTCGTACGTACAGACTGTTGCAAGGGGGCTGCTTAAGGGGCTTGCTTGTTCCTGCGACCTGTCGGTGGATGTTTTGGAGAATTGGGAAGTCCAATACACGCGCGCAAGGTGTCATCGGGTTCAGATCTGTGCAGGCTACGC
The DNA here is from genome assembly GCA_036924285.1 of Asterella californica. Lineage (NCBI taxonomy): Eukaryota > Viridiplantae > Streptophyta > Marchantiopsida > Marchantiales > Aytoniaceae > Asterella > Asterella californica. The sequence goes on from JAYKYS010000013.1 coordinate 7,254,859, forward strand.
ACAGGTTAAGACGGTTCTGGAAGAGACGGATCGGGGGTTGTGTTCTGGGAGAAATTGAGACGCAGGGAGCAGAATTGGGGTTTTCAGTTACCTGTGAAGGAGAGTTGGACCGTTCGGGCCGTTCCGGAGTCCAAACTTGCTGTCCTTGGATCCATCGGGATCAGAACAACGAGTTCTTCAGGAAATTGAAGACGATACAAAGTTTTATCGGGCGGTTTGAGAGTTGTGAGAGAAATTGGCTCGCAGGGAAGCGCTTGCGTTAGGTTTTCATCACCTGCGACCTGAGATTGGATTGTTCTTCGCGATCGGTAAGCCAAGCTCTTCGTTCTTGGTGCCTACGCGATCAAGGAGTCCTCATGTACGCATAGGAGAAGACTGTAAGTGAATTGGATTGTTGGTTTGGGTGTGGTGAGCAAATTTGAGCCGCAGGGAGCCGATTTACGTCAGTTTTTTGTAGCCTGCGACCAAATTTCTCGAGTAGTTTTGCAAGAGGAACTCCAAACGGCTTGTTTGGAGTCTTGTTGGGTTCAGAGTAGCCAGATCTACCTACCAGCGAAGACGGATATCAGTTTAGACGATCCGTTTGTGCGGTGTGAGCGGTTTTAAGCCGCAGGGAGGAGTTTTTGAAGGTTCGGTCACCTGCGACCGAAAATTAGCGATATCTCAACTATCGGGAGCCGGATCTGAAGGTTTCTTGGGCCAACGGAGTCAGGGAAGGAGACCCTATCAACATTTGAAGATCGTTTGGCGAAAGGAGAAAGTTCCCAGATAGGTCTTTTTCGGTTCCTTCGCTACAGGTTTCGTCCTTTTGAGTTCGTTAAGGACTTAGTTGGTTGTGTATAGCTTGTGGTAGCTAGCCTTAGCTAAGAGCTTATACATGGATGTGGTTTGGACTTGGGTTTGGATCGCGTGATACTGCTGTGGCTCTGGTTGTTAGCAAAGAGAAGTTTCTCTTGCTTTGAGCTACGTTTTGGCGATTTCAGACTAGGGTTACGTTTCAGGGGTTTGTTTTAGGGCTTCTGAAGTAGGTTACAGACCGCTCTGGTCTTTTCCTCAGTTTTGTGCTGTTTGGAGAAAGAATCGACAGTGTACATACTTTCAGAGTGGTATATATCGCAGCATTCCTTTTTCGTGGTTGTTCTTCTCTGTCTTGTCTCTGTTTGGCACACAGCATCTCCACAGCCAGGAACCTCGCGTTTTCCTGGACATCCTTCACGCACAAAATATCCGACACGATAACGAGTGAGCCGCTTACCAGTGCGGTTCAGTGCTAGAGTTGGGACAACGAAGCGTACATCAGAGACGATGGCATCCGTTGCAGGTTTCAGTTTGGTCATCACTTGGCCGGGCGAGTTGTTAGAGGGCAATGCCCATGCGGAGGATACTCCGGTCTTTGAGGAGGTGGAGGACATGCCTGGCATGTCTATGTTAGTACCATCTGCTTTGGATGTTCCACTCTGGAGTTCGAGTGGAGAGTTGCAGCAGTATGCCGATCGGTTGGTACAACACGCTTGGAGTGAAGCCTTTGTACCGCCAGTAGAAGAACATCGGGGTGTTCCTGTTACTGGCCCTGTGACCTTAACACCGTTGGATACGACTCCCATTGCATGGCAGTATCCAAAAGAGGGTGTGTGTGTGCTGGAGTTGTTTGGAGGGATCAGCAAAGGTTTGGTTGCGGTATTGCAGGCAGGCATACAAGTACAACGATACTTGTATGTGGAGAGAGATGAGGTCGCAAGACGTGTCTCATTGCGTCACGTGGCGCGTTTGGTGCAGAGATATCCTGAGTTGTTGCCTATATCAACTGTTAGAGGATACCTGCAAGCATTACCGTCTGATATTTCGCTGTTGGGGGCGCAGGATCTCACGTTTGTTGGCACCATTCACTTGGTGATAGCCGGGTGGCCATGTCAAGGTCACATGCGTGCTGGGAGAGGTCAGGGTTTACATGACCCGCGATCTAGGATGTTTTGGGAGATGTTACGGATCTTACGACATCTCCAGATGCATCAGGTGGATTCTCCAGCGTACATCTTGGAGAACGTTCCTTTGTTGGGTGATGCTGGTGCACATATGATGACGAGTGTGCACCAAGTGCGGTCCTGGGTCGGACCGACAGTGTTGTTAGATGCAGCGAGAGTGGGATCTCGTGCACATCGTCCACGGTTGTGGTGGATGAACTTGTTACCGAGAGAGGTGCTCAAGCGTGCACACGATGCAGTGAGACGACCAGCGCACCTCACAGTGCATGGCATCTTGGATGTAGGACGACGATCTCAAGTAGTGAGAGTCGTCGATAGATCATCCATGGCAGTTGTGAACCTAGTGGGACAACCTATGGCAGCGTTACCCACTTTGGTGAGCTTTCCAGCGTCACATGCTTACAGAGATGGAGGACCTGGGCTTGTGTGGGATGCTCAATTACGGCAGTTGGTGGAGTCCAATGCCGATGAGAGAGAGCGAGCGATGGGTTTCATTACGAGTACGACGGCAGTAGCTTCGGTGTCGGAGGCTTCACGTCGTCAAGTGTTGGGTCAAGCAATGGACTTGAACTGCTTGACATGGATTGTTAGTCTTGGATTGGCTGAGCAGCGTCGTATGCGATTGACGGGTGTTACTGCTCGGACACTCTTGAGCTCTTTGCCTACCGGGTCGGTGGAGGCAAAGGCTGGGGGCGAGGCACGTGGAGTTCGTCATCCTTGGACATCATGGGATGTCGTAGGAGAGAGTGTGGAGCTTGCAACTAGAACTGCAGAAGTTTTTCGCACAATAGCGATGGAGGTTGTTGGTGGTGAGCAGAAGGAAACTGCTCCAGAGACTGCAAGATAGCAGTCAACGACTTCGTCTTCTACCTCTAGCATGGTGACAGAGGATACTTGGGAGCCAGAGATTGGACCCAAGCTTATAGAAGAGGAGAGACGAAGAGTTCAGAGATTCCTGAAGAGCTACAGGAACTGTTTTGCCTTTAGTATGAAGGATTTGGGTACCTTGAAGGGACCAGGTATACGGATCGACTTGGCTAATGACACGCCAATCTTTCGACGTCCTTACAGGTACAGTGACATGGAGAGAACCTTGATCCAGAGTATGACTCAAGACTTGGTGGAAGCTGGGTTGGTGGAGATGTCGCATGGAGAGTATGCATCTTCCACAGTTATGCCAGCAAAGAAAGATATGTATGGCAACTACACGGATAGGCGTATGTGTGAAGACTACCGTCCTATCAATCGGCAGACGAAGTCCGATAAGTATACCATGCCGACACCTGAGGAGATCTTTGATGCAGTGGGGCATGTGAAGGTCTTCAGTACTTTGGATCTTCGAGCAGGGTATCATCAGTTGCCGATGAGAGAGGAAGATAAACCCAAGACAGCATTCTGAGGATTGACTCTCACGGCAAGGATTGTTTGTATCAGTGGCGGTTCTTACCATTTGGGTTGAAGAATGCCTCTGCTGAATTCCAAAGAGTGATGGATAGGATCCTAGTAGGATTGGATTTTGTCAGATGCTATATTGACGACATCTTAGTCTATAGTGCTACAGTGGAGGAGCACGAGAGACACTTGCGGGATGTGTTCGAGCGGTTGAGAGCTCATGGATTGAAGTTACACCCTGGGAAGTGCAAGTTCTTCCAAGAGTTGGTAGAGTATTTGGGTCACACCATCTACCCAGGTGGGTTGGATGTTCAACAGACGAAGGTCGAGGCCATTGCACGTATTCCACGCCCCACAGATGTGAGTCGAGTTCGAGCATTTGTTGGTTTGGCGAACTTTTATCGTCGATACGTGAAAGGATTTAGTGCAATTGCGAAGCCATTGACCAAGCTGATGAAGGTGGACCAGGAGTGACAGTGGGAAGATGAGCAAGAGCGAGCTTTCGTGGAGCTCAAGGATAGGTTGACATCTGCTCCCATCTTGAGGAGACCCGTTAGGGGACGTCTTTTCCAACTACACACTGATTGGAGTATGTTGAGACTTGGAGCAGTGCTGACTCAGCATGATGATGAGAAAAAGAAGTTTGTGGTGGCGTATGCCAGTCGCTCCAACAATTCGACGGAGGCGAGGTATAGTTCGTACGAGGGTAGTGTTTAGCTGCAGTGTGGGCTGTTGCACACTTCCGATGTTATCTGTTTGAGAACCCCTTTACTCTCATCACTGATCACCAGTCGCTCAAGTGGTTGATGGAGTCCGACAAGCTTACAGGGAAGCTTGCACGATGGGCTCTGATCTTACAGGAGTATGACTTCCAGGTAGTGCATAGACCGGGAGTTGCAAACCTAGATGCTGATGGGTTGAGTCGTAACCCATGCACGAGTCAGCAGGATCAGACTGGGGCTCGATGGCATGACGAGGTTGATGAGGAGATAGTGCCGGGGTGGCATGCATCTGCCTTTCTTTGTGTGTTGGCCATGAACTCTAATATGGAGGGCCAAGTCGTATCTTTCTCAAGTGAGAGAGTAGATGACGAGTCTCCAGATCCTGAGGGTGGAGATGGTGTTCCAAACCAGCGAGATATCCATGACGATGTGACCGTGATGGAGTATCTACATACTGGCGTGGTGGTAGGCACAGTAAGTGCCAAGGAGCGAGATCGTGTCCTTCAACGAGCGAAGAGATTTCGACGAGAAGGACGACATGTACTTCGAGTGTGGGATGATGGGAGAGTACGGATAGTGCCACATCCATCCCAGAGGGCACAGTTAGTACGACATGCTCATGAGGAGTTGGGACATTTTGGAGTGAAGCGCACGCATAGCTTACTCCAAAGATAGTATTGGTGGCGTGGTATGCACGTCGATGTGCAAAAGTTTGTTGCACGATGTGTGATTTGTGACCAAGTACGAGCATCGTTTAATGCTCCTACTCCACAACTACACCCCTTACCGATTATGGGGTTGGGTTACCGTTGGAGTTTGGATTTTGCGGGACCCTTACCGTTGACGATACGTCATCATCGGTATGTGTTGGTGATGGTGGAGCACTTCTCCAAGTGGATTGAGTTGGTGGCATTACCAGACAAAGCGAGTGAAGGGACGGCGTATGCGTTCTTAGATCGAGTGCTGAGTCGTTTTGGAGCACCAGCTGAAGTGCTGACAGACCAAGGTACAGAGTTCCTTGGTGAGTTTCAGGCCTTGTGTGATCAGGCGTTGATTGATCATCGAACTACGTCTCGAGATCATCCTGAGGCGGATGGTTTGGCGGAGAGGGTAGTTCAGACGGTGAAGAGAGGATTGCGTAAGTATGGCTTGTAGAAGGGCCACTTGGGAGACTGGGATATGCAGTTACCATGGTTGACTATGGGCTACCGTTTTAGCCGACAAGCGTCTTTGGCTTCCTTCTCACCATATTTTCTATTATACGGTCGAGATCCAGATCTATCTTCGGCCATTCGTCGTGATTCTGCTGAGGTGTTGAACCTTGATGACCCGGATATGTGGGTGAGAGCATGTTCTCAACGAGAAAAGACATTTCAGAGAGTTATGCCCATGGCTTTTGAGAATCTAGCGATTGCTCAGCATAGAGACACGTTGCGATATGCAACTATCCGAGGAGGAGGTTATCGGTCATCGATTCGCAAGTTTCATCCTGGCGATTATATCTATCTGCAGCAGACTGCACCGACGACGTTGGATGTGACCGCAGGACGCACTATTTTACGAGTGCGTGAGGTGTTACCTTCTAGAGTACTCATGTTAGAGGGCCGTGATGGTGTTGTTTGGAAGGACCATGTGCGTAATTGCGCGCCATGTCATCTTCCCAACATCGATGGTACCGTTGATCCAAGTTTGGCAGTTGTACGAGCAGGCTTGAGGTGTATGTTGTGTGGGTCTGCTGGTGGAGCAGCTCGTATGTTGGTGTGTGATGGTTGTTCGAGAGGTTGGCACATGTCATGTTTGACTCCACCTCTCACTGTCATTCCTATTGGACGGTGGGTTTGTCCTCGATGTATATAGTAGAGATAGCCGATTAGATCTTTGCGTGGTATGGATTGCAGACAGGTGACTAACGATGGGGCAATGTAGCACCCGGCCTCCTGATCCTTGCATCCATGAAGGTGTATATCACGTAGTTGAGATATAGAGCTATCTGGAGTTAGAGGGACCTAACCGCCAGTTAGGGGGACGATTGTGGTACACTTGTGTATGTGTATGACATTGTCCATGTGTTATGTGTATGTGTGGTGTTCCTTTGACAGCGATGTATGTTGTGTAGCGATGTGTATGCGCACGACAGCTGTCACGTCAGTTTGGTAACTCGGCTAGGTTGACCGAGTGCGAAGTGACGGACCCCGGTAAGGCCGTTAGAGCAAGTTGGTGAGAGTGCCCACAAGGGGTATACTTCGCAGGTAGGGGCTTGGAGACCTCAGTTCTTCAAGTTGAGCCTTCAAGCTCCTGGCTATGGTGAGTAGTCTTGAGAGTGAGATCTGGATTCTCTGCGAGCACAGAGTGGATTTGGCTCGACTGTAGTGATTGTCTAGTGCCTGTTGACAGTTGGAGTGAGTACATACCTTGTTATCATTGTGGTACACTTGTGTATGTGTATGACATTGTCCATGTGTTATGTGTATGTGTGGTGTTCCTTTGACAACGATGTATGTTGTGTAGCGATGTGTATGCGCACGACATCAGGTCTAAGCATAACGACTTAGTATCAGAACAAAGCCCGATAAGTTTGACTGTCACTTCAGAGATTTGCAGTACTGGGTGCTTGTCTGATCTTCGTGATGGAAGATACTTTCGAAAATCATGATCAAACTCTTGAAGATGAGTGGAAGGAAGAGGAATTTTATAAAGACGTGGATTATTTTGCCACTGTGTGTAAACTTCCATCTCGTGGATTGTTATCGACGACTATAGACCAACATCTCGTAGTCACTGATGCACAACTCACAGAATGCTTTGGACCTGCGTAAGGAAGAAACGAGAGGAACGGGTTCAAAGTCCATCTGAGTACAGGGATCCCTCATACAGACATCACTCAACTATTACAAGTAGTAGATGGACGAGAGAAAATCGTGAATGATTGCATCGGTCGAAATTGTGCCAAGGGTTTATATGTGGAGAGGATTTTGCGCAAACGAGTGAATTGGGATGCTTTTGTTGTAGATAAGCTGAAAAACCAGTTGAAAGTTCAAAAGATCCGCAAGGGACCCAGGCCAACATGTCCTCCTTGGGTTCGAGATCACCGAGTATACACACCCCCTCTCGATTTGATCTTTGACGACGATGATCACGAGGAGTATGACAAGTGTGTGCGCGCTTCTTCTCATTACGTTCTGCAGGACTCTTCACAAAATGTTGAAGAGACTACGCTCTGTGTAAATCATTTGAGCCGTTTAGAAACTAATTTTTCTCTTCGTCATTCTGTTGGAGCTGGAGCAGACGTCAAGAATGTGTGTGTCGAGGTCTTAGAACTCCAGATTTGTCGTGCTGAAAACCGAAAATGAGAAGAGAAGGATCAGCTTGATAAGTTCAAAATGCTCTTGGAGTCGCTCATTGCAGAAGAAAAGGATGGACAGAAGGTAACAGAGGAAGTTCAGCAAAAGATCACAAACGAAGAACGAAAGATCTTCCAAGTGAAGATTGAAGTCACTAGACTGCAAGAAGAAGCGAAACATATATCCATGAGCTTAGAACGCGACGATGGATTTAACGATGAGGACCCTGAAGTAAGTAAACTCTATATCAACTGGGAGAGACTGATTTCGACTTTTAGTTACCCATGGTTCTTCCATCGAGATTTCACGATGTACGTATACCTTTGTGTATTGAGAGCTTTGGTTTCCACGAAGCAAGCTGATGTATGGTATGCTAAAGAACCTGGAAAGCACGTTACATGATAAATCAGTAAAGGTCACTTTTAGCAGTTCTTGTGGATGAGAAATTGACATTTAGATTTGAGATCTGACTCGATTGTCAGTTATCGATGATTCTCCTAACCAGCATTTTAGCCAGTTGCATTGAGACCTGACTCGATTGTCAGTTATCGATGATTCTCCTATCCAGCATTTTAGCCAGTTGCATTGATGTGCGCATACCACAGGCCTGAGTGCTTTTCGTCTTCACGGAGCAAGCTGATTGTTGGTATGCGAAAGGAACCTGGAAGGTGATCAATTTTGGAGTGAAGTTCCTGTTGCATTACTCCTAGACGATCTCTGTACACTCGATAGGACCGCACGTTACATTAGATTGTAGCAACCGCCGCCATTAGCAGATCTTGTGAGTGGGAACCTAAGCCCAGATTCATATTTTAGTGTCAATTACAGGTCTCTTAGTTGTTCATCGACGGTTCATCCGTTGAGAAACTTTCTAGCGAGATTACAGAGTCTTGGGGTTGGTTTATCGATTTTGCATCGTTAAGTGTACAATTGCTTCTTGTTTCCACGAAGCAACCTGAAGTCAGTATGCGAAAGAAATCTGGAAGGTGTTCATTGCAGGAGAAGTAGTTTCTGTTATTGTCCCTGAGTCATCTACCTGTACACTGAACAGAGGAATGCGCATGAAATTGTAGTAAATGCCACCATTAGCAGAGCATGTGGGCGGCTGGGTTTGAAACACCTATAGCATTGGCCTCATAATGTTTTGAATGTGTGGCGAAAGCATCGTAAGCTCCTCAGGTAACTTGTGATCTTCGTGAGCAAGGTGTCTCGAATAGACTGCGATATTTAGTGCTGATGACAATAACTTCGTATCTGGTAGTAGGTCGGTAGATTTACAATGGAACCATTTAAACTACATGTTTTCCGTTTTTTCTTGCCTTACAATTGTTTGCTCAAGCGTGACTTGACTTTGGGTAGATCTTGCACTCCGTTGTCATCTACTTGCATAGATTATCTTTTTACACCTCCCATGGAGTTTTGACTTTACTTCACCCGGGCAAGGAATGTGATGCTATCGGAGTTGGTATAATCGAGGTTTACACTCCTTGATCTTGTCTTAACTCTGGAGTTGTTTTTGCAAGCGGATTGATGGAGAGTTGAAGGTATCTTTGAACTTTGTTATGCTGTTATAAATTATTGTACTGTAATCCGGGTAAGTTCTAGTAGCCTCGAGTGAAACACCGGTCTTGCGCACATGTGGGGTCTTGGGATCCCGCACTGCACAGATAGTGCAGCTTTGAGATTAGTGTAAAATACTTTTTCCTTCTCATACTGTGGAACTGCGAAGTTACTTAAAATTTGCATTGTGAATTCCCCTTCAGCCACACCTGGGGAAACTGGTCGCAAAGCCACGATGTGAACGCAGCTTCAGGATTATTGATATGATTGACTACATTGTATAAAATAAGTGTAAGGCTGACTCAAGTAATCAGTTCAGTCAACTGCATCGTTCTGGATTCCTAAGCTGGGTCCTGAAGCTGGTCGGAGCGAGACAGGTCACGAGCACAACTGAAACTATCGGTACCTACGTCTCTGACCACTTGTTCGAAAACCTTTAAAGTAGAAGGACCCACGGCGCACTTGCCATGTGCATCCAGTTTGCTGACTTCCCCCCGACACCAGAATCTTGTCAAACCACCCTCTCAGTGGAGAATTCGGCGTGAACATCGGGCATTCTTTCTAAATTCTTCTGATTCGTGGAGTGGGAGTTCACACGACGGGGATCAGAGTCTAGCTCATCAACTAGTCCTATACACAAGCTTTCCCGCTTCTGCACGGGCCGTCTGAACTGAGATGTAAATCATGCTGACAAATTCACAGTTCTCAAACGTTAGTTGATTTACATGGAAATATCTTACAAAGTGGCTATATATTACATAGTGGCTACCTCTCGTTACCTTCTCGTTTTCATTCCTGACTGCCGTTTAGAAATGTTTTGTTGTACGGAAATCACTGTCTCGATTCTGAACGAAGACCGAGCTCCAAAGTTCGCTCAGATATGAACAACCCAAAAGATCTAGATATATAAACAATCTGTTCTTCCAAGAGCGACATCCTCGTGAACGCTGCTCCTTACAAAAATGTTAGAAGAACTTTCAGTACATTCCCGATCAGTCCTGAATTGCTAGTCAGAGCAAACGCGAGACCTTTAAAACTTCATTGCGTGCGCGTGCAGAGCTGAAATGCGAAGAGATTTATTAAACTGCTCGACCGGCATCACACACACAGCTTTACAGGTGAACTGTAAAGGCTTTCGAAATCTTAGCTGCCAACGAGAGGAACAAAGTATTCACTGACCAAGTCTAATCTGAGGCCAGTAAGAGATCAAGTTACAAGCTTGAAAGACGAGTGTGCCATCATAATTCAAACGCAGATATAACTCACGAACAAGAGTGCTCTCTTTGAACACCTTCATCTCTGATACCAGGATGTAAGAACACTTAGAGATGATCCACGGCTCAAACCCAGGACGGTAGGAAAGATTCTGTTAAGGTAGAAGCACAGAAAGGACAGTAATGATCAGAACTGAAACTGGAGTTTCACCATAAATTTTGCGGCACACGCACTTGTAGTTTCTTTTCTAGCAGTCACATATCCAAGCTTCACCTTCACCAGCTGGAGAGTCATCTCTCCGCAGGAAACCACCGGGGTTACAGGCACTTTACGTCTCAACCATCAACTTGACAAGGTGCCGTATCAACATTACCTGGACACATCCGCATCCTCAAGACCACCTCCTCAACTTATAAACAGATTCAAATGCGGGACACTCAGAAAGTCACCATGACTCCTTCCCCACCCAGAGCGCAATCATCTTTCCATGTACCAGTCAGACATAATTCAGTCGTGGGCTTCGGTTAAACTAAGAGAGCCGGATCCCTGGTGCTTCGCTTGACCTCTGTGATTATTCCTTGTAACTGAGCTCTGGGCAGTGCTTGCGTTCATCACTGTCATTCACGCCTCCTCTTCATTCTCCGTGTGATTAGGTAGAGATACGCCGTAAAAGTTCAGTCGACACGTTCGCAGTGTTCAAGTACTAAACTAAACTGTTTTATAGCAAATTCAGTAAACAACATGATGGCTACTCCTCGGTTATTCGCCGCGAGTACCACCTGTTTCACAGTAGCGGCTCTATAGTTCAGGTTACAAAGAGCATGCCCTTTCCCTGTAGACTGAAGCCATCCACAGATTACCAACTCGCTACGCGCTCTTCGCAATGATGATGACACCCGTGCCTAAGCGGAATTCCTCGCAGCTGTAGCAACACTATCTTCGGAACAACTGCAACCATACTCGCGTACCTTGGCATGTTTCAGTTGATACATTTCCGTTAAAAGTTTTCTTTGCCTCAAGTCTACAGTGTAGGGAAGTGTCTCCAGGGATTGTCTGGCTCCAGGGACAGAAAATGGACCAAAGCCGGGATAGCTCATGTACCTGGTCGAGACCAGTCGGCACGTACCTGGATTTTAGCCGAGGACGGACTGGAGTCGTAAAAGATCTCGGAACCTACGGAGAAAAATGAGGTCTTGCTGGAACAGTTAGAACTTGTACCAGTTCTGGCCATGTCTCCTTCGGAAGTGGACATTTTCAACCAAATCAAGTGCTTCCATGACCGGTGCAAACCACTAACGGACATTCCAGATTGTGAATGTTCAATATGCCCACAAAGTATGGACCCACAAAATCTGTCCATACGATTCAATAATGTTTCTCTAATTGACTGAAGGCATGATTTCTCGGCGAGTGTCACGCAAATCATCACACTAGACTCTAGAACACTAATATCTTTTCTATCACAAAGACGGACAATTGTTTACATCTGGTTGTGGAATGCCATGCCTGTACTATCTGAAGGGTAAGCCCCAAACTACCTTCTCCAGATATGACTCAGAATACGCCTGTGGAAGTTAAAAACCATGCCTGTACTATCTGAACGGTAAGCCCCCAACTTCCTTCTCCAGATATGACTCAGAATACGAAGGAAAATGTGCCGTGAAACGAACTTCATGGACATGATCACGTATAACAATCAGCCATCATTATCGTTGATTTATAGAACCAAAACCTCGACCATCACATTCATCTGCAGAGAATGGATCAGTAGTCGGGAAAGGCAAGAAGTACGTACCATCGACCCGTGCAGAGTAACAGACGAGTGATGCACGGCAGATCTGTCCCGGAATGCTATTCTTAGTCACAAAAATTATTTACATTGAACTTGCGACAAGTCATTGTCAGTGACACCAATGCTCCCTATCTTTGAGCTAGCAGAGATTATGGACACCACAGAAATCGTCTACTTGCAGGAGGAAATATGAGCACCACATAAATCTCCTACTGGCAGAGGAAAAATGAGCACGTCTTCAGGTGCAAATGGCAACTCCTAGGATGGTCAAAACCAAAAAAAGATCCTTCTGCTGAAGAACAAAAAACCTGGTGTCAACCAACAGGTCTTCAACGTAGAACCTCTTCTATCATGGATGCCTTACAGGAAATTTCTCCTGGTCTTCTCTGCACACAACCTGATTCCAACTCCTCCAGTTTGTTCCTTGACAGATCTGCAAGCTTGCAATGCAGGGCATGAATCTACTTAATAATAACGTCTTCATAGGACGAGTAGAAGAACTTAATCACATCCATGGGCTCGGCATTGCTTGGAATATCACCACATCGTCCACTGGTTGCATCTTCTCCGGGTAGGGAATCCAAGTCCACTCACTCGTATTAAAGTTGTACATCACCACGGAGAACCCGGAGGAATTGCGAGAAGTAAAGTATATGATATGCCTAAGGCCGGTACACTTGAAGTCCTCTATCCCCTGACCCAAGGTAGCAACAAAATTGTTGTGCAATTCCTCAGGCATCCGTCCAACTTCTACCCAAACCAAGTTGGTCTGATCCAGTTCCCAGATCCGTACACTCTGAGGCTTCAGAAAGTTCCAACCCTGCCTCCAATACTTGTGTACTCCTCCAACTAGCAGCAAGCTACCATCTCGCTCTACCAACCGAGGTCGCACGAGAAAACGAGGAAGCGGTGCTTCGAGTTTGCTCCAGACTCCTTCCTCAACATTCATGAGCATCACTTTTATTGACCAACCGGCCATCATGTAGTAAATATACCCATTGCACACTAGCCCGTAGGAGCGAAAGTTCACATCTTGAGGTATGGCGCCTCCGAGTTTCATCCACGAGTCTGTGGAAGACTGATACACCTGAGTCAAACGATACCACCCGGTTGTTGCGTTGCCCACCACAATAATTTTGTAATGCCGGGACTTTTTGTCAAATAGCATGCAAGTTGCAAGGTCCAGATGATGACCGAACGAAATTCGTGGCAGAAGTTTCAGAGCAGGTGGAGGGAGTTGTCTCCACGACCTAGTGGTAGGATTGCAGATAAAGAAAGCAGCGGCCTTATCTATAGTAGCAGCAAAACAAAGCAACCCTCCAGCTGCTGCTGCCAAGTAGACCTCACGTTGGAGTTTTGAAACCGGGAAAGTAAGACACAGATCGAACCACTTGCGCGAAATAGGATTGTACCCAGCAAATGACTCTGTGTCCGGGCTGGTTCCCAGCAAACAAGGTGTTGGTGAAGGATCCACTTCACACGAGTTCAAAAGATTTCGCGAGAGAATCAAGAAGTTCCAGGTTTTACAGATGCAGCGCAATTTTAGAATGGAGCTCAAAGGCAATTTGATGAGGACTTTCTCAGTTAAGTCCTCGGGCAGATCACTCCAGATGGGAGCATCCATATCAGGAGAAGAAACGCTAGAAAAGTCACTGCAGACAAGTCGGACCTTCTAAGAAGCAGACTGTGAAGAGGGTTGAGCAGATATTCACTATGATACAGATACTTGAAATACGTACATGGACATGAGTAGATTTTCACGAGATTTGGCTCGTTTCACTTGGACAGAAGCGCAATCCTAAGAGAAAACATACTGCCCTTAACGTTGAGCATATCACCCCTTTCTTTCGTGTTAACCCAACGGACTCCGAAGTTCCTATACAAGGTGAACCCCGTCACTCTGATAGGCGAGACGTGTAAGCACCGTGAGGTGTAGTACAGCTTACTCGTACTTAAATTATCCACCGTGATGCGCCTCTTAAATCGTCTGGAAGAGGAGGAAAGAGGGGACAACCTATAATGAGGGAAATTTCAGAAAGAAGACAAAGAACAGGAAGATATTTAGTTCTATGTACACACTAGAACTACATACGAGAGACACTCAAGGACGCTTACTCTTTACATACAATCAACCTCAGGAAAATGATCCACCATCGCCTCATGTAAGATTTTGGAAATTATTGTGAGGCTTCCAAACACCAACAATACTAAGCCCGGGACAGGTTGCTATTGGCCGAGCGATACAGTCAATAACATGTTCTGCTTCGCAATGTGAACCATAACTAGGGTGAAAGAGATGGAAGAATGCGGGAACGGGAAACTGGATTCTTAGTAGGAAACAAAGAACAGATCGAAACCAACATTCAATAGAAGTGCAGATGAATTCAGGTTAAAACTCCAGGAATATGACGAGAACACCGGAACAAGAACTCTAGGAGTCCTAGACGCTGCAATCAAACTTACTGATATCCTCGACCTTCAAAGTACGGTTAACGCAATAAACTCTTTCCCGACACAAGATTACTACCCAAGAAATCAAGGTCCCAACAATCTATCAATAATGAAACTAAACAAGCACTCACCAGGTCAGGAAGAAGAAGAACACAACAAACCAGACGCAAGCACAAACTGTCCACAGCGACCCTCCAGGAGTGAAGGTGACTGAGTGGAGAACGAAAGAAACAATCTAATCTAGACAGACTCAAAAAGTCACTTCGAATGCGAGTTCTCAGTCGAGCGTCTCCGCAGCATCATATTGATGAGAAAAGATACGAGAAAGAACGAGCGCGCGAGAGATACTTTGCAGCAGAAGCACGAGAAAGAAGACGAGCGATCAATGTCTCACCACACATAACCAGAAGCATTCACGAGTGACGGAAACCCGATTTTGCCACGTTTGGCGGACTCTTGCCAACGTCAACCGCTTGAGGGTCCCGTCAGGACCCTCTAGCCCCTCCACGTTTTGACTGATAAATGCACTGCTATCACGTGTAAATTAATTAAAAACGATAATCGTTTTCCGTGCCTGGAGATTGCTCTGAGCCCGTGCTATCACCTAAACCGCGAGGGTTTCTCTGAGACTCACTTCCCTCTATCAGAGGAAAGCAACCCTAAGACTGTCGCAGCTTAGGGTGCTTGTGCACTCTAAGGCCACAAGCATTCTAAGGCCGCACTTAGAGTGCACAAGCACCCTAATTTTGTGCGACCGAAGGCAATGTTCGGGGAGTACCGGCTACACGTTGTGTCATTTCCGGTTCAAATTGGCGATTACCGACATGGAGGGAAATCCGGCGGAAACGTTTCCGGCCTTTGCAACCAGAAAATCGGAAATTCACGGTTCGAACACAGAGAAGCCGGAAATTTGCGAGAATATTCGTGGGTATTTCGGAAAAACGGCCGATCGACGGATGTTGTCTTCGGAGTATTTACGGTTGCGTTTGAAATTTTCGGAAAAGAACGGACGGCCGTTTTTCACGACCGGAAATGACACGTACGTAAAATGACACGTAATCTAATTCTTAGGGTTAAGTACTTTTAAATGTAAGCGTGAACAAATCCTGACCGCAGATGAGAAACGAGAACGAATCTCGTTCGTCCGTAGCAGGGAATGAGGTGCGAGCACTCGCTGCTTGCGAGCCCTAATCTTCATTTTCGACCTCGACAGTGTCAATTTCGAGCTCCGCGTCCTCCGTGCTCTCGTCGAGTCGTAGTCGATCGTCGACGCAGATTCGCAGTTGAGGAATTGGGAATTTGAGGTCTTGAGGCTGCAGTGCGTACATTCGAGGTCAGACGGATATCAGATTAGCACGCGGTCGACGCGATGATGCGAATCAATCGACTTTGCGGGGCATTTTGGACCAGGCGGAGATGATTTTTCGTCGTTTAGGGCTGGTTGGACTCGATCGTCTGCTTTTCTGTCGACTTGCTTGTTCTTGCAGTGCGTGCTGTGCAGTCGAGGCAAGACGGAAGAGGACCTGGCACGCGGTCGACGCGATGATGCGAATCAATCGACTTTGCGGGACATATTTGACCAGGCGGAGATGAAATTTCGTCGTTTAGGGCTGGTTGTACTCGATCGTCCGCTTTTGTGTCAGGCTTGCTAGTTCTTACAGTGGTGCTGTGCAGTGAACTTGCGGGGCATGTTGGACCAAGCGGAGACGGATACTTGTCATTTATGGCTGCTGGCTCTACTCGTATGATTTGTTTATTGCTGGTCTCCGTCTCATTGTGCACATGTCAATCGAGTACTTTCGTTGCATTTGTTTATTGTTTCTCCGTTCTCTCATTGTGCAGATGCTTCTCGTCGGATTAGTTTATGTTTCTGTTGCTTCTTGAGACTGAACTACCGCGCGCGCCCTTTTCTTACCGATTTTGAACTTGAAGCTGCAGGCGGCGGACCGTGGACCACGAGTCGACTGGGAAATCTCGACTGTTCACAGTGACTGATGTGGGTCTACGCAGCTTACGCTTCGATTTTGTTGTCAATCGCTTCAGTGTCTCCTCACCTCCTCACCTCCTACATTCGCCGCTGTTTCACGTCATACCTTACGCGTCTTCCTCCCCTCTCACATTTTGCACCACATTCTGCATCGCTGCGTGCGAGCTGCTCCAAGTCCGTCTGTCATTCGGAGTTCTTCTCGTCTTTCCTCGTCTGCTTTGAGAGGTGGTAGTTCTGTGAGTCGGCCATTCGGAGTTCTTCTCGTCTTTCCTCGTCTGCGTCGAGAGGTGGTAGTTCTGTGAGTCGGCTCGTGGAGGTTCGTACGTCTTTAACCTCGGTTGAGATGTTGCTAACATTGCTATACATTGTAGAGGTTTAATCTTTTGGTGTGCATAGTAGTTTAGTTTCATTCATTCTTTTTGTTCAGTGAACCCTTGGTTGGCTATAGCTACAGCGATCCGATCTGCGACTGAGTATTTCTGGTGTAGACTCAGGACTGAAGAGAGAACTGTCAAGAAGGGCCTCGCTTCTAAAGTCGGGACTCAGGAGTCGGGAGTAAACTGTTGAAGCGAAGGGTCTGTGTAGAACCAACTCAGCTTCGACAGGAGGGAAGTAACAAGTCTCGGGAGTCCACAGTCGCATCGATTCTCGGTAATCATTGTGAACAGATACTGCAAGTTACCTTTAGACATAATAGTGGCGCAGTTCTTTCTTGAGAGTCTACAGCTTAGAGCAATGAAGAGACAGAAGTGTCTTTTCGATTCAGGTTTCACTTCCGAGAAGGTAACTGTACAGTTACCATCCATCGAGGTAGATACTGCAAGCTTAGATGAGAGCGTTAGTACAGAACGTTTCACTGCCGCGGAGAAGACAGAAATCTTACATAATTGTAAGACATGGAATGATAAATGGCTCCTTGATTTTGACTGGATCCGCTTCGATCCTTCCATTGGCAGAGTATTTTGTAAACTCTGCGAGAAAGGTAGGGGGCGAGGGCACTTTGCTACGAGAGGGTCTAGAAATGTAAGGACTTCTGCTTTCCATGACCATGCTGCCTCAAATGAGCATAAGGCAATTCTTACTGTAAAATTACTGGGTGCAAAGACCATAGAGAAAGCCATGACAACCGCGAGGGAGACATGCGACAAAGCAGTTCTAACATTATTTCGTGCTGCTTACTTTATTGGTAAGGAAGGTATCTCCTTCTCGAAGTTTCCGAAGCTATGTAAGATGCTTCATTTTGTTACCGGCGACATAACCACTTCCATGTATCAAGACGACAAGAGTTGTGCAGATATTATCTTCTGTATAAGTCAGATACTGCACAAGCGTGTCTTGGACAAGGTAAGAAAGTCTCCTTTTTTCGGGATAATGGTGGATGAATCGACTGACGTCTCTGTGACCGGTCATCTAGTGGTCTTTGCTACCTTTTTGGACGAAGGTGTAGTGAAATCATCTTTTCTTGGGTTGTTGCAAATGCGGTTGAAAGACTTTGAAGCTATCACTTCTGCTGTAACTCGTCTTGTTTCTGACTGTAACTTAGACTCTAATCGTTTTATGGGATTTGGTTCGGATGGTGCGAGCATCATGATCGGTGTTCGGAATGGAGTCGCTGCGCGTTTAAAACGTACGGTTAATCCTCACATGCTTTCTGTGCATTGTATTGCACATCGAACTAACTTGGCGAGTCTTGCCGCAGCTAAAAGTCCTGGCTGCAAAGAGATTAGTGACAATGTCGATAGTATCCTGAATACGCTTGCTTCTTATTTCCAGAGCAGCTCCAAGCGTAAGGCAAGTCTGTCGTCGTTGCAAGAATCATTGAATGATGCACGAAAGTGCATGAAGCGATACTTGAAGATCCGATGGTTAAGCCGTTGGCAAGCTGTTACCAGTGTCTGTGATAGTTACGAGTCAGTCTTGGTTTACTTTCGTGATGTTGCAAAATCGGATGACTGTGTGGCTTCGTCTTTGTTCCAGAAGCTTGGTTCTTTCAAAATATTGTATATATTTTACTACTTAGCTGATATTCTAGGTAGCTTGGCGAGATTGAACAAAGCTTTCCAGAGTCTATCCATAGACTGTTCGAATGTAGGTCCTCTAGTGAGGACTACGATAACTGAGATTGGTGTTAACTTCTTAGTGGAGACCACAGATCTCAACGCCTGTCTTCTGAACGAGGACACAGGATATCACATTCTGCCAGAGTATGGTCCTCCAGGTGGGTATCTGAAGCGCCTTCAGTCTGAACTAAGAGGTAAAATGTTTCACTCAGTGACTTTGGAGAGAGATCGCATTGGCAGAGATTTGGAGAGTGCTTTACTTTTCCAGAAAGAGTTTTCTCAAGCTGTGTGCTCTGCTTTGGAGGAGAGGTTCGAGGATAATTCTGTCATTAGTTGTTTCAAGGTTTTGAACCCTCTTCTGATGCCTTCAACTGCGCTAGCGGTAAGAGAATGGGGTGCGAGAGAGATAGAGCAGCTTTGTGACTTTTTTGGACAAGATCTGCCATTCGGTTCGGGTAGTATTCAAAAAGCCTTGATTTCTTCCTCTGCTATTCGAGGTGAATTTAGATCCTTTAAGATTCACTGCAGATCAGAATGGGCAGAGAAGCGGTTTAATGACTTGTGGTTTATGTTGTCTGGTGACGAAGTGTACGAAGGTCAGTATCCGAATTTGTTTACTTTGGCCAATATTGCACGCATTCAGTGTGTTTCCACCTCCGTCTGCGAACGAGCTTTTTCTATCCAGAATGCTATCAAGACGAAGTTTAGAAATAAACTTCAAACCAAACATCTTGAAGCTACAATGCGAGTGAGTTTACAAGGTATTGGAGGAGACGAAGATCTTCTGTCGGAAGCTATTTCTCTCTGGAGGAACAGCGTGGAGTATAGGCACCTTTACGCACATCCTGCTGTGCACTTGAGTTCGAGTTCTTCTGATCGGGGTTCATGCAGTGTTACTACTCCACTGTCTTGAAAGTTAATTGGTTCTCTGTTTGCATGTGTTTGCATTTTACAGTCTGGGACTTCTTGGGAACCCTCTCTGAAATACAACTGTTTTTCAGTTGTATTTCGGAGGGGGTATGATCTCTTGCCCCAGTTGGGGGGTTCTCGGGTTCAACTCCCGCAAGAGACTTCAGAATTTTAGCAACCCACCTTAGTTTTAGCAACCCACCTTAGTTTTAGCTATGGTGGGTTGCTAAAACTCTGAGGTCTCTTATGGGAGTTTAGGTATATAGCCAGGTTGATTGTTTGTCCATGGTCGGCCATGTCCCCAAACTACAAACTATTCGCGAGGAGGAGGAATTGAAAAGATGAGCGTAAACCGGAGACAAAGTGAAACTAAACTTTTAAAAAATTAACGATTGATTTTATAATAAAAAAAGTTTTTAAATATAATTACCGACAGAAATTTTCAGGACGACGGAAAAAAACAGTTCGTTAAAAGAAACGAGCGGAAAGTCGACATGAAGGAAACAGGATGTTCGGAAAAAAAATTACCCTATTTAATTATCATCGGAAAGTTTATGGTTCAGGATAAAATTCACGGAAGGTTCCGGAAGTAAAACAGTGCCACCGATCTCCAGTAAATATTTCCGGCGAAATGCAGTTTTTCCTTGACAATCTCCCCGAACACTGACCGAAGGTCGCACAAAAATTTAAACCTGAGACCTCCTAGTTCTGGACGAGCTCATCTGCCAGTGCGCTATTGCTTCACCATGTCAGATTTTGACTCAAGTCACATTATAAAACGTACTTCTCTCAATTCCGCTACACCCTGCCCAGAGTGTGCTTGTTTGGACAATTACATTAACGCTGCAGCGTGCGAATGCAGAACTTTAATCAGTCAAAACGTGAAGGCGCTTGAGGGTCCCGTCAACCTCCTGCGCGAGCTCTACTGGACACGTACGAGTGCCTCCTATCCACCTGTACGGCTTTTCTTGTCAAAGAATTTCCCCTGCTAAAGATTCTCCTTCTCCTTTTTCCCCACTTTACTAGCCGAAGTTCGAACGCGCTCCTTTACCAATTCATCTATGCTAAACGCTAAAATAGCACCAATGAATCTCTTTTCCGTAGTGCGGCCCACTGATCCTCCTACTTAACTTCTTGTATACTGTAGCGCCAATTCATTGCCCGCTCAGACTTGTTGTCAATGCATTAATGGATGAGGTAAATATAAGGGTTCAATTTATTACTCAATTTTCCATGAAATGTAAGTAATGAATAATAATAAATTAAATGTAACTATTTTTTATTCGTCAAGTTGGTATGTATATTTTTAAAACCCATTTACAAGTATTTTATTTATGGATTTTTTCATAACTCTCGATAACTGCTGGGATATAACGTTTGACAGTATTATATTCTGATTTATCACATCGATGACATTTTGAATCTATTTTAATATGTAAATAAAGAATGCCACAAAATTAAACCGAGATGGTTTTGGTAAATTTCCCAAAGATTTTACTTCTCAAAGATTCCAGAAGCTTGCATGATCTGAAATACAATATTATTCTAATTTACCTGACAATTATATAGTTAATATACATTTTTACTTATTGTGAATCTTATTTCGTAACTTGATCACATCTCGTTTGCAGTTTAGTCATCCTCTAATAACTCCATGTAAACCCTCCATGAATTTTGGTCTTTAATTTAGATGTAATAAAGCTTCATTAAGCATGGGTCTTCATTTTAAACCTCATTTTGGTTGATCATCGAAGTAACTTACGATCTATAAAATAATAGAATTGTTTTATACGTTTGTACTCAAAAGTTAGTTTATTATCATCGGTAGTAAACTACGACCAATAGAACAAGGTGAAACGCTTGTAATGAAACAGTGAGGCTATGCGTTCACGATTTATCCCGATCTATTTTTCTTGTTTTTTTTTTTTTCACAACTACTCCATCCGTAAGTTTCCACTATTGTTCTTGTCTTTTCAGTTTTCACGACGACCTCATTAGTGTGTTTTCTCTAATTCCTTTTTTCTTCAGTTTTCATGACGTCTCTATCCGTCCCTATTTGTCCGTTTCACTACACAGACAAAAATATTTCGCTTTTTTTTCCGATTTTCACAATCTTTGTATAGCTATGCTAACGAATTATAATAATAACAGAATTTCCCCATTCCTACGTTGTCCGCTTCCGTTTTCATACTTGAACTTGGCGGAAGTAAGTGCGCGGATTGAATTGTTAGTTAATTCTGAAATACCCTCAACAAAATGTGTTTCAGGTGAGATAGAATCAGGGAACATTTTAGAATACTCTCAAATAAAATCTATTCTGCTTGAGTTATAGAGATATGTATGTATTTTATATCAATCAAAATCGTTTATTTTATTTTATACATGTTAAATATTACAAAAACCACGACTTTCGATCCGGACAAAACCCATAAGCAGAGCGGGACGACACATGCTTCTGAAAACGAACCCTGCCCTCAAACAAGCCTGAACTTATGATTATATTAATTTAATCCACCCAAACGGATGGACGGTGGATATATATATATATATATATATGCATGCTTCAGAATAAAGAATAACCATGCATTCCCATTGCGCGGATTAAACGTAAGGCTTCCCATGGCCCGCAATAGAGCTTGAAATCTTATTTCCTTTGTAATCATTATGTCTCCTCAGGTTCTGGATAATATACCGGAGTACTAAACCAACCAGTCAAGCGAACCACCAGCCATGCGGTGAACCCGAAATACATCACAAGTTTTGCAGAAGAGTTTGCAAACAATTTTCTGCACAAAAGTCACTTGACATAGCTGTAGGTGTAGTCAAAGAACCTAACTCCCACAACTTAGAGATCTCCCACGTAGAGCATGTAGGTAGAACACACATCCCGCTGCATGCACCTCGACCAGACCTCTGACTTCATGAACCCCCACCACAGAAGTTAGACGGTTAGGCTATAAAGATGAGAAAGATGAGAAAGAGAGATGTGATCCATGGAATCTGAAGACTTTTCCAACTCTGCAGGGGCTCGTCGGTCAAAGAGTTTCTATTTAGTTCCGGTACATCTCTGGGCAAACTCCACTCTGTATAGTGGTAGATCAGTGATCTTGACAAAAGAACTAAATACACATGAAATAGTGATACTTTTCCAAGTGATATCCTTGCCCTTTCCAAGTGATAAGACCCCACATGGTAATGTAAAATACAACGAAGTAAAATAGCAGAATGGAAGCAACTGCACACTAGAGCGAGAAAATGTGAGAGAAAAACCTGATGAGTTGAAGGAGTACCGAGAAGAGTGTAATGGTACAATATCCTAGAGCGTACATAGTAAATCCCGTTGTCGTGTCGTGGATCGTCTCCTATCTGAAAATCTATTTCAATGTTTATCATTATCGCTCCAAATACACTCTTGAGACTAAAAATGAAAATTTTTGCACAACTTCGGATCTTCGATTTCATCGCATCAATGGGTAGAGCTCATAGTCAGCTTTCTATGGACACTTTGTCTACTTCATTTGGACGCCTAGTGGAGAAGTTACGAGACTCGAAAGATGAGAAAAGCAAGCTAAGCCTCAGCTTACGAGCTTTTTGCATAACTTTGGATCTTCATTTCCATTACATCGATGGGTAGAGCTTGTTGTCAGCTTTTCCATGAGCACTTTGTCTACTTCATTTAAACGCCTAGTGGAGAAATTACGAGACTCGAAAGATGAGAAAAATAAGCTAGGTTTCAGCTTATGGACTTTTTGCACAACTTCAGATCTTCATTTTCGTTACATCAATGGGTAGAGCTCGTTGTCAGCTTCCCATGGACACTTCGTCTACTTCATTTGGACGTCTAGTAGAGATGTTACGAGACTCGAAAGAAGAGAAAATCAAACTAGGCCTTAGTTTACTATTGCTGATTGGGTATTTGCAGCTCTCGGCTCTATACTAAAGACGCAAGAGGCATGCTAGCTCATTATCTGAGAAAACTTGTACTTATAGCGACTTACGTAAGGGAGCAGCTTAAGGAGTTAGCTTGTTTCTACGATCTGTCGGTGGACGGTTTGGAAAATTGAGAAGTCTAATGCATGTGCGCAAGGTGTCATTGGGTTCAGATCTGTGTAGGCTACCCCTTGGTTAAGACGGTGTCGGATTGAGAGTCTTCCTGGGAAGGGCGAACCTTCTGGCTGTGATATGAGCTTGAAGGCTGTGTGCAATCTACTCAGGGAAGCGTAAGGCTCCTGGCTGTGGCTGGTTTACTCACAGGATAGGCTTCAGGTCTCAAGGTGATACTGAAAACACTCATATAAGTCTCCAGGCTCTTCTGATAAGTTCAGGAAGCAAAGTTCAGGCTTAACTAGCAATGATAAGATCAGATGGCGAACTTTGACACTCAGGATTGAGAAATATGTGAAGGTTCAGACCTCAGAACTCCTCCTACATGTAAATGAGGTTCTACTGGATACACATACGAAATTTCAGCTTCAGATCAATTCAGAGCACTAAGATATGAACAGAAACTTTCTGAGTAGAGAAATTACGGCAGTTTCTGGTACCCAGACAGCTATTTCGACCTAGAACAGGGGATTGGCTCGATCAATTTCAAAGTTTCTTACAGGATTTGCAGTACACAGCTTGCTGAACACTCCTGTGAAGTTGGGCCTCCTGATTCCACACAGAACTCCAGATCTCGCTCTCTGAAGTTGCTGCTCCAGATTGAGAGCTTTTTGGACCCCCTCTACTTCAGCGGTCGCCCTGAATTACTCACTGACTCAATTGACATGAAAATTTGGAGACAGTCGTAGCCCTGCTGACAGTGAACACAGCCACGAAGTTTTGAAGCGATTTCCTCGATTCTGCTGCAAATGACACTCAAAACCCCAAATTGAACAGAAGTGCTTCAATTCTGACACAAATCGAACTTCAATCAGCCATAACTCGTTGTTTATTGCTCCAAATCGATCAAACTTTTTGCTGACAGTGCTTGGCTCGACGAGCTCTATCTCCCTGTGCTCTCAGATTTCGCAGTACCCTCACAAATTGCTCGAACTCCACTCTAGAGCTCTGTTTCTAAATTTAAAGTTTAACAAAAGACAAAAACAGACCAATGGGAGTTCATAGCTCCACTTGGTTGTCCTTTAGTACCCTAAACCACGTGGCAACTTAGTTTTACTCATAGGCTACCACGTCAAGCTCCTTAGAGTGCCAGCGTAAAACTTAAACTACCTCAAACGACACGCAGCCCCGAAAAATAACTTAAATCAGCTAGAAAGCGTGCATGGGCGACAAGTAAGTACAACCCATGAGTTCAAACCCCTATCTACATGGTAAATCTAAGTCATGTACATTGAGTATCATAGATAAGTATGAATTTACTTGCACAAGCGTACGAATGCTTGAACAAGATAAATGTCATACTACCAACCTACTAGGATCCAAAATATTTGACAGAGTTAACACCATATGCAAAAGGTGTCAACCATAAGCATAAAAGACTAAGAACAGTACAGAGCTAACTTCTAAGACTACTAAACGTCAAGTGTCGGAGTAGAAATAACATGCGCTAAGTAACGCGACAGCAGTGATAAGTGAATCATTTACTATGTCAAATGATTCACATCACGACAACGGTTCGTGAAGAGACGGATCGAGGTATGTGTTCTCGAGGAAATTGAGACGCATGAGAAGTTTTTGGAGTGCTTTAGTGATATGTGAATGAGAGTTGGACCGTTCGGATCATTTCGGAGTCCAAACTTGCTATATTCTTGGATCCATCGAGATCAGAACATCGAGTTCTTCAGGAAATTGAAGACGATATGAAGTTTCATCAGACTATTTGAGAGATGTGAAGAAAATTGACTCGTAGAGAAACGTCAATTTTTCATCATCTGTGACTTGAGATTGAGTTGTTCTTCGTGATCAGTGAGCCAAGCTCTTCGTTCTTGGTGCATATGCAATCAAGGAGTCTTCACTTACGCACAGGAGAAGATCGTGTGTGGAGTGGATTGTTAGTTTGGATGTGGTGAGCGAGTCTGAGATGCAGAGAGTCGATTTACGTCAGTATTTTGCAACCTGTAATCAAATTTCGTGCGTGATTTTGCAAAGGGAACTCCAAACGGCCTGTTTGGAGTCTCGTTGGGTTCAGGGTAGCTAGATCTACCTATCAGAAAGACTGATATCAGATAAAGCGATCCGTTTGGACGGTGTGCGCGGTTTTATGCCGTAGGGATAAGTTTTTGCAAGTTCGGCCACCTGCGACCGAAACTCGACGATATCTCGGCTGTCGAGAGTCAGATATGATAGTTCTTGAGACCAACAGAGTCAGGAAGGCCTTATCGACATCTGAAGACGTTTGGCGAAAGGAAAAAGTTCTCAGATAGATCTTTTTCGGTTCTTTCGCTACGGATTTCGTCTTTTTGAGTTCGTTGGAGTTCTAGTTGGTTATGTACAACTTGTGGTAGTTAGCTTTAGCTAAGAGCTTGTACATGAATGTTGTCTGGACTTGGGTTTGAAATCGTGTGATACTGGTGCAGCTCTTTTTGTTAGCAAAGGGATGTTTCTCTTGCTTTGAGGTACGCTTCGATAGTTTTGGGTCTGGATTGAGATCCAGAGACTCGTTTTGGTGGGATTTTGAATCAGATTACAGACCGCTTTGGTCCGTTTCTTAGTTTTTGTGTTCTTAGGGAGAAAGAACCGGAAGTGTATGTACACTGGGAGTTGATATATATTGCGACTTTCGTTTTCGTGCTTGTTTCTCTCTTTCTTGTCTCTGTTCAGCACATTAGATCTCCACAGCTAGGAACCTCACGTTTTCCTGAACATCTTTCACGCAAAATCCAACAAGATATCATTTTATAAAAGATTACTGTCCCTCGCTGCTTAGTGCAGCAATTTACTTGACCCCACCCCTAGTACGTTTCTGAACTTGACCTCACCCCCAACCGACAACCGACCATTTTGTCATGTCTTTGTCATGTCACGGTCCAGATGATGATACAATCAGCAGAAACGTCACATCAGGTATGACGGGTACAATGACCACGCATGGAGAAAGCTCAAGCTTAGAAGCAAGTCGTACAAACATCGAGCCGCATGACGATAGACGCGCAATTCATACCATAAGCATCGAGTTGCAGATCAAGATACACACATGCCTAGCCTTTGTTTACGCCATGGTAATGCAATTCGGCTCGTTGGTAGAATTTCTTGATGCTTTTGAGACAAAACTTATGAAAGCCGAGTCTTAACGTAAGAGATTGTGTTCTCTAGACTGGAGTCTCTTTGGAGAAACCAGGATAACAATGTGCTCTCCAAATATCTATTCCTATCACTATCTACAATAAAAAGAGAAAATGCAGGAGGGTGTTTAGCATTAAAAAGATAGTTTGTGGAATTTTTGACGAGACTATCATCCACCATCAAAACATCTCTCGTGCTCAAGTTGTATCGGTGTAGAACACTAAAATCTTTCAAGTACAAATTATTATCAAAGGTAGCTTCTCTCACCATCTTAAACTTAAACACATATCTTGAGCGAACACCCTATATGCTTACAAACTCAAAAACTCAAAAAAACTTGAACTCATTTGTGAGAGCGATACAACATGGAAAACATGGAAATGGAAACATGAAAACATACAGGGAAATAACAAGAAAACATACATGTAATTCAAGAAAAACATACAAGTAATTTATAGAAGATTAGACATACCTTTCTGTTTGCAACTTCTGAAAGTAGGTAGTCATTCTCTTCCATAGCACAAGATGTGGTCATTCTTGCTTAAACATCACTCATCTATCACACTGTGAGAATACCACAATCAGATATCTTCTAATGTCTGACTGAAATATCCATCAGTGCAACTTGATATCCCCAAGCGTTGGTATGCGGAGCCAATGCACAACAATTGTCCGAAGAATTCCAAGACGAACTGAAATCAAGAGTTCTAGACACACCGTCTATAGATTTCAGAGCAAGCGGTGTAAGTCAAAGAGCCGCTTGAATTCCATACTATTTTAACAATAGCGCACTTCATCCATCGTGCATCTACAACTCTCTCCAAAAATTGTCTAGTAAAAAGTATCGTATCTTTATTTTATATTTTTCTGCTATATGCATATATATATATCCATATGTTTTGAGCATCTATCATATGTACATGTTTATTATCAAAAGTAAAAAACAACATAAGAAAAAAGCTTGAATTCATCAGAACTTTATTTCATCTGAACAGAATGACAAGTTGAGAATATAACAAATTGTTATGAACTTGAATTCATCCAAACAAAACACCACAAACTTGACGATCCACTTTTAAACAAAGTTTCATCACTCTATTTCTTCGGATTATCCCGCTTATATTCAATTCACCTTCTATAAGATCTCTATCGTTATCTCTATCATAAATTAGCTGCCCATCAACTTGTGTCCACTCATCTCTCTTATTCAAGAGAAAGTTGTACAATATAGCAAAACAACTAGTCCAACGAACTAACATTTTCTTATCTTTTCTAGTCTTTAACTAAGTCCTCAACTGTTTGAGAAAGTGTCATCTTGACTTCGAAATATCAATGTAGTGCTCGGTAACTAGAGCATATGCAACACAATTTGAACTTCTTCTTCTCCTTATCTCGAGAAGCCATGCAGAAAGAAAGTACCAAATGCCGAAGAGATTATATTTGGAGTCATCAAGCGAATATTGAAGTGTAGATGTTTTATGTATGTAAAACCTTCCAAGTATCAAATCTTCATGTAAACAACTTAAATCTTTGCATGGATGAATAATATCAGGATTCTCAAGCAAATATCCTGCCCCACGGCCTTGTACAAGTAACAAGGAAAGGACAAGAATGATACAAATACCAGGCCGTTCGAAGGCGATTGCACGCTAAGATGTTTAAATTTTGCGGGGTTGTAGTGTAAATTGAAATATACACTCTTAGCCTTGTACCGTGAAGGAATTTAACGCGTGGGGTGCAGTGTAAGTTTAAATATACACTCTTAGCCTTGTGCAGTGAAAAAATTTAACGCACCTGGTTTCATGAAGATGTCAAACTCATACGGCAAATTATAGTCTTAATTTAAATATCTAAATTTAAAGTTATAAATTTAAATTGCTATATTTAAAAAACCTAATTTAAACATCTTTTAGGAAAACGAAACACATGGCTTTCTGGATACCACAAAAATCCATAAGCAAAGTGACCACACCTGGAACTATCCAACTATAAGTGAATTCTTGTTTATGACTTTGTTTATTCTTGTTTATGAGTAAATCATTGAGACATTAATTTAGAGCTAACCCTTCCTAAGAAAAAAGTTAGCCCTAAATTATACCCCATGTACACTGTCTAAGTGTACATGGGTGATATATAATCTCATAATACGGAACCTTCGCAGTAGTACTGTAACGGCATTTTTCTATAAATGGGTAGTGATTAACGAAACAACACGCGACGCTGGCTGAGATCTCGGGAGCGAAGACTTTGTGAGACTCCAAGTACTTAACTAGGGTCGCGAACCCTAAAACGGCTGCTTTTCATTTTTGCTCGATTGCAGAAGATATCAGGAGAGAGACAGAGAGCCGAGGCCAGGCAGGGAGCATAGACTGCACCCTAGAGTTCAGAGAACAGAGGCTGTTGGCACAAATCAGAGTACATTGAGGAGAGACTTTTCGGTTTTTCACTTGACTGTGTATAGAGATCATGCGGACAGAGAGCACTGATACTTGCAAATAAACTGTACCTGCAAAGCCTGAATGCAGAGACTATCTTACACCGTGGGTAGAACGTTATTAAACTGCCAAATACCTGAGTGATGTAGAGATGATCAGTCAATTACTTTGATAATTTGGTTATAGAGTGAGAAATCAGTATATTCAAGATGAAGACAAGTTTTCTGGAGGGATTGGAGTTCCGAAGTTAAATTCTCATCAGAGAGTTCCAGTAGCAGGAAAGATTGCCGATCTGAGCGTTTCTCCAGGACCTCGTCAGCAAGTAAACGCCGTGTAATGTATATGAGCCCGTGATTTGCTTTGTTATATGATAAGTAAGCTTGGATTGAGTGCCAAAGCTGGATTGCAGCGTCTGATGTGGTGTTGACTCTATTTCAGTATAATTACTTTACCTTCTTACTTTCTAGCACCCACTAGGCTTCCTAGTCCTGGCTGTTCTTCTTCAGGGATTATTGCATTCCGACTTGATCACCAGTACCGGAAGCGCTGCCCAAATTTTATCCAACCCAGACCCAGAATAGTTTTCATGGTGTTCTGAAACTTGAGATTAGTACCAGAGACCTGCAAAAGACTAGTTGCTTATTCTAAACATGTCCGACGGTTATCAAATCCTTGGTACTTATTAGCGGAAAGTTTAACGAACTGGATCTGGAGACACAAATTAAGTATACAGGTCTTCAGGGAGGTTCACGTTCGGCGATTCATTGGTTAGAGACGGACGACTCGATTCCGTGATCTGTGGTTGAACGTAACAGTTGGTATCATAGCAGGTTCAAGTTGAATCTTTGCTGAACACCATTGACAATGAAAGCCGTGCCGACTGAGATGGACGAGATGAAGGCGTTTCTGAAGAAGTTGGAACGCTGACTTGAGCAAGTGGAAGCTGAGAACAAGGTGCTTAAGGCGGATTTAGCTCAAGCAAAAGCAACACAGGAAAAAGAAGCAGAGGTCCCTGTACCGCAAGCCGAGCAAGTCAAAGATTTAACACTGCTAGGTGAAGAGGCAGTTGATGCTACTCAAGCAGATAAGAATGAAGGTGGGTCACAGAAGGCGCAAGATAATGTTGCGGAAGGTAGCTCAGCCAAAGAAGGGCACAAGCGGAAAGTGAAGTGGGCTGAACCAGCAACGCCATCATCCTTCAACGGTGAGAAAAGTTTTTCCAAGTTTGAGTTATGGATTACTGAGATGGAGAATTACTTGGAGAATTTTGATGAACGCATCTGGTTCACCTATGATGTTAGTAGCCTAGAAGGAGAGGCGAAGGAATGGTATGGAGGTCAACATCGGATGAGAAGTTTGAACGATACAACTCATGTGTCCACTTGGTCGAAGCTGAAAAACGAGCTGCGACGACATTTGGTACCAGTGGATGAAGCTACACAATTTCGACTAGAGCTCATTCATTTGAGACAGAAGGAAGTATCAGACAGTACCTCCAGCGATTTTCTGAGTTGCTTACTCGTTTGCACATGATAGATCTCACCGACCTGTTGTTTCACTTGAAGAAAGGTCTGCAAGAGTTCCATGCTAGTGTGTTTGATAGTTGGGTTATGTTTCACAAGTCCGAGGACATGCAAGACTTGTTTGCACATATGGAAGCAGTAGAGAACACTAGAGAATGTAACTACACCGTGGAGCCTTCCAAGTTTCAGCGTGGAATAAGTTGTGACGAGCCTAGTAGAGGATTTTGGCGCAATCCTCAAGGACAGATAGCATCCTCTCAGAGTAGAAGTGATAGAGGACGTGGTGGAGGAAGATTTGGTGCATCTGGAAGGAGATTTCCTCGTGGTTCTCAGCAGCGAGGAGTCACTCGTGGTCCCACTCAGACACGACCTACTGGATCTTATGCATCCAATGTAGGATCCAACCAAGCTTCGACTTCAGGTGCTAGGAGCTAGCAATACTACACCTTCAAGGACGATCATCTGTTTTTGATGCAGATGTGATGGTCATATCGCTCGTGATGGTCTATCGCTCGTGATTGTCCTCAACGTTCAACAACGAGCAACGTGCGTAGGTTGATAGCTGAAGAGACAACTAGTGTTGATCTGTTGAGGTGTCTAATAGAGCAGAGGTATGTACTGGTGAGCATTTGGTAGAACATGGAGATTTTCTGCCGTGGATTGAAGTGAAACTAGGAAGCCAACAGTGTTGTTTGCTTATAGATACTGGAGCAGATGTGAATGTCTTGGATGAAAAGTTGGTCAAGACCTTAGGGGTGACTAGAACCAAGATCATGAGCCCATTGTTGGTAAGGTTTGTGCAAGGTAGCACAACCGTTACAGAAAAAGCTCATGAGAGTTCCTATTACTGTTCGAGGGGTAACCAGGAAGCATGAATTCCTAGTTATGAACTTGGGTGATACAATGGAGGGTATCTTGTCATGGTCTTGGTTACAAGAGACCAAGACAAAGCTAGATGTGCAAAAAAGAAACGTCATAGTCATGGATCGATGGGGCTTGGATCAACCACATCCTTTGATCATCAAAGAGAGACCCAAGGAGCCAAACCATGCTGCTCGTAGGTTTCAACGAGCCAAGGTGACATTTCAGATATACACAGCCAGACAGTTTGGAAAGCAGATCAAGTCAGTAGACGAAGCTTAGGTTGCAGTAATGTCTAAACCCAAGGTGGAGACGGATGAGGAAGAACGTGTTGCTGCTTTTCTCATACATCCTGATATGCAAGCATTGGTTGAGAGGTATTCTCACATAATGCCGAACCAGTTACCAACAGGACTTCCTCCGAGGAGAGCCTTGGATCATGCTATTGATCTGGTTCCTGGAGCTACACCTATTGTAGTGCCATCAAGACGCATGTCATTTGATGAGCTCATAGAGCTTAAGACTCAGTTGAAAGAGTTGGTAGCTCAGGGTATCTTACGACCCAGTATATCACCTTATGCTGCCCCGGTGTTGTTCGTGCCAAGAAAGACGGTGGTATTCGCATGTGTACGGACTGTCTTACACTCAATAAGGTTACTGTCAAGAACAAGTACCCTCTTCCTCTCATGGATGAAACCACCGATCGGTTGGCCATAGGAAGGTACTTCACAAAGCTGGATCTGCGTTCTGGATCAAAGAAGGTGATGAAGAAAAGACCGCTGTAAGGACGAGGTATGGCTTGTTTGAGTATACAATGTTGTCGTTTGGATTGTCCAATGCACTTGGTACTTTTTGCAGGCTGATGAATGAGATCTTCAGAGATCTCTTGGATGAGAGCGTTATCGTGTACTTAGATGATATTATCATCTTCTCATCCACTTGGGATCAACATCTAGCAGATTGTTGAAAGTTTAAGCGCCTGGAAGAACATCAACTCTACCTCAAGAAGAGCAAGTGTTCTTTTGGACAAGAGAGTGTGGTGTTTCTAGGATGTTTGTTCGATGCGCAAGGTATTCATCATAACAAGACTAAGATTCGAGCCATTGTTGAATGGCTCATTGCTTACCTGCTTACCTTGCCTCAGCATTCAACAAGTAAGCAAGTAAGCAGATAAGCACTGAGACCTGAGAGTGTTCATGAGCTTAGATCTTTTCTTGGGTTAGTCACATACTTTTGGCGCTTTGTTTATCAATTTGTGCATAAAGCCGCACCTTTGTTTGACTTATTGCACAAGGCTTCCAAGGTTATTTGGAACCCAGTAGCTGAAAGAGCCTTTCAAGAGTTGAAACAAGCACTGACAGAAATGCCCGTGCTAGCTCTTCCAAAGATGGGAGAACCTTTCGAGGTTCACACATGTCACGACCCTCATTCTCGAGATCGGACGCAGACGCGAACAACAGAACTCTAGCGGACTTGCGCTAGGTTGTGAACGCTGCGAGTAGGACTTAACGGCTTGGCCGGGAAGTCGGGATCAGATGAACCTTAAGTGGTTCTCTGAACCAAGGTTAGAACCTTGGGTTAGGACATAAGGGCCTACCCCAAGAGGACCCCGGACAAACACTGACTTAAGGGGGCGAGTTTGGGAACGGACCGAAACATGAGTCTGAGACATAGGTCTGAGACATGGGTCCGAGACGCAGACGGTCCGTGGTTCGGACGCTGGTCCGAACCACAGGGTTTGAGTCTGGGTCTGGACTATAGGTTTCCGAAAAATGACTAAGTGTTGGAGCTCCAGAGACGTTTTAGGTCGTGGACGGAGCTCCACATAAGATCTCGAGGCGAGTGAGGTATCATTGGAAAGATCCCGTCGAGAGCTTTCCAGTGATATATAACACTCCTCGAACTGACCTCCGAGCTGGAAGTTATGGCCGAACCACAATCGGGTTGTGGTATAATTTTCAGGGACTAAAGAGGAGGGCGGGGCCGCCGATCCCCAGAAGTATATATGAGGGGGGCTCGATGCCTGGGTGGGCCAGGACGAGTCACCCAACCTCAGAGTTCGGCGGGCGGACTCTGGGGGGCATGAGGTGATGGCTGGGCCGGTTCCAAGGCACGTTCTCGTCCAGACTTGGACGTCTGGACTTAGGAACAATGTAAGGGCTGGGGCAAGACTAGAGAACGAGTCGGCGGGTTAGACCACCGTTCGGGAGCCTAGACCCAGACGGACATCACGGGCGGTTGGGCCGTTAGGTGTGCTGGAGGCACCGTTTAGGACCTTGGACTTTATGAGATGTCCGTACCAAGTCATATTGTGACTTGCTCATGTTTGGGACCGACCTAGGCGGGTCTAGGTCGGGACTTAGGAACTGCTGAGCTTGATGATTAGAGAGACGGTCTGGCTCCGGTCCGGACCAAACTGAGAGAAGGTAAGTGGTGCATGGACGCTAACTTGTGATTTTGTTTGCAGGTTAGTGGTGTAAAGTTCGCGACCTACTGAACAAAGGCTTCCGCTGGCGCAACAAGGCGGTAGGTGCGCGAAACACAAATGCTTCTCAATGGACTATTGGAATAGTGTTGATGCAAAGAAAGCATCCAGTGGCTTACGAAAGTCACAAGTTTTCAGAAACTGAGGCAAAATGGCTTGCTCATGAACAGGAGATGTTCGTAGTTGTTCATTGTCTGAAACGTTGGGAGCACTATTTGTTACCAAGCAAAGTTACTGTTGTAATGGACTGCGAGGGCAATACATACTTTCATAGTAAACTTCGTTTGTCACGTAAACAACAAAGGTGGCAAGTGGAACTTGTACGTTTTGATATTGAATGGCGATATCAAAAGGGGAAGAAAAATATTCCAGCAGATGTGCTAAGCAGACGTGTCCAAGCATTAACAACTCAGGACACAAGTGAGGAACTTTTGGATCAAATCCGACAAGCATTACCAGATGATCCTCAAGCTCAAGGTTGGACGAGTCAGCGAGAGAGAGATCCATTGGTACGTAATCTCTCATTCCGCAATGGTCTTTGGTTTTACAAGCAAACCAAAGTGTATGTTCCAGCTGGATCACTAAGGACACTAGTCATGCAAGAATGCCATGATTGTGAACTAGCTGGACATAAAGGACAAAATAGAACGTTGCAACGAGTTAAAGAGCAGTTCTATTGATCGTCCATGTTGGAGGATGTAGTCAAGTACGTGCAGACTTGCTTGACATGTCAACAACAACGAACGGAGCGAAAGAGACCTGCAGGGTTGCTGAGATCTTTGTCAGTACTTGATGGGTCTTGGGAGAGCATAAGTATGGACTTATGCACCGGTTTACCTGAGTCATGAGGTTTCGACGCTTTGCTAGTTGTCATCGATCGTTTCAGCAAACAAGCTCACCTCATCCCTTGTAAGGAAGCAGTGACGTCAAAAGGTGTCACTAAGCTGTTCATTCGATATGTTTTTAAGTATCATGGGATTCCTAAAGACATTATTTCAAACTTGGATACAGATAGTAGAGCAAGGATTGAGACATTAACTGAACTGATTGATTAACATACAGAACGACGATCAAAGGACGATACAGATAGTAGAGCAAGGATTGAGAAACTATATCATGCGAGATCAGAGTGATTAGAGCGAGCACTTGGACTTGGTGGATTTTGCATATAACAACACCAAGCATTCGAGCACAAGATTTGAACCATTTGAAATGGTTTATCAAGGTTCTCATGCACCTTGGACTCCTATAATTCTGGCTACCAAGGGGCATGAAAACACATGAAGGTCGAATTAGGATCCTCCAGATCTAGAGACTTTCATACGCGTTCAGGGTATTGTATTTCAAGAGACGAAGAAACACATGAAGAAGGCACAACAACGGTATGCCAAGTATACAAACCGTGGTAGGTAAGACGCACAGTTCGAAGAAGCGCAGAGAGTTTGGTTACGAACCAAATGGACTTAGCCAAGAAGCTTCTTCTAAAGTGAGCAGTACCATTCCTGATCGAGAAGAAGTTAGGTCCTGTGACCTATAAGTTACGTTTTCCAGCTAGTATGAAGCATTATCACCCCATCATTCATGTTTCTAACTTGAAAATGTTTCACGAACTGCGGTATCTGCAATACCACATTAGGAACAACACTTCCTCAAATCCAGAGAAACACTACCCCATCCAAGGTAAGCTCTTTCTCAGAGCTATGCTCTAGTGAAGCTTTCGGGTGAGACAGAACCCTAGTTTCCAGGTGGTGAACTCGTCAGTTTCTTTTTATCCACCTCCTTACTATGATACATCATAGTAGCGTCAGCCTAAACCTGATTGACATTGGACAGTCATAAGAAGTCAGCAGACCACAACTCCATCTTTAGACGAGCAGATTGATCAGATCTACTCGGTTCCAGTGTCCTTGAAGGGCCCTTTTGCATGACTCTTCTGGCTCGATTCAATCCATCGCTTAGCTGGAAGAGAGCACTACGGATTATCGTCTCGTAAAGTATTTACGCAGTGGTTCTCGGAACTTGTACAATGCTAGATCATCCAAGAACTCTCAAGCTTCACTTACCAATCCCGGAACTCTATCTGTCCAATGACATAGGTATTGAGCAACGGATTCTCCAGCTCCATCTGGATTTGGTGATGCTCGATGATCTACTATCTCAATCAACTCAAGATCGTCAGCTCTTGATAATGCTTCTAACACTAGGTGTCATTTCTGATATCTTCATGGCAACGATTCTAGTCTTGGTTGGGACGATCGTAATGTCATTTTTCTATAAATGGGCAGTGATTAACAGAACAACACCCGGCGCTGGCTGAGATCTCGTGAGCGAAGACTTTGTGAGACTTCAAGTACTTAACTAAGATCGCGAACCCTAAAACGGCTACTTTTCATTTTTGCTTGATTGCAGACGGTATCAGGAGAGAGACAGAGAGTCGAGATCAGGCAAGGAGCATAGACTGCACCCTAGAGTTCAGAGAACAGAGGCTGTTGGCACAAATCAGAGTACATTGAAGAGAGACTTTTCGGTTTTTCACTTGACTGTGTATAGAGATCATGCGGACAGAGAGCACTGATACTTCCAAATAAACTGTACTTGCAAAGCATGAGTGCAGAGACTATGTTACACCGTGGGTAGAACGTTATTAAACTGCCAGATACCTGAGTGATGTAGAGTTGATCAGTCAATTACTTTGATAATTTGGTTATAGAGTGAGAAATCAGTATATTCAAGATGAAGACAAGTTTTCTGGAGGGATGGGAGTTCCGAAGTTAAATTCTCATCAGAGAGTTCCAGTAGCAGGAAAGATTGCCGGTCTGAGTGTTTCTCCGGGACCTCGTCAGCAAGTAAACGCCGTGTAATGTATATGAGCCCGTGATTTACTTTGTTATGTGATAAGTAAGCTTGGATTGAGTGCCAAAGCTGGATTGCAGCGTCTGGTGTGGAGTTGATTCGGTGTAATTACTTTATCTTTCTACTTTCTAGCACCAACTAGACTTCCTAGTCCTGGCTGTTCTTCTTCAGGGTTATTGAGTTTCGACTTGATCACCAGTTGCGGAAGCGTTTTCAAATTTTATCCAACCCAGACCCATAATAGTTTTCATGGTTTCTGAAACTTGAGATTAGTACCAAAGACCTGCAAAAGACTAGTTGGTTATTCTAAATCTGTCCGACGGTTATCAAATCCTTGGTGCTTATTAGCGGAAAATTTAACGAACAAGATCTGGAGACACAAATAAAGTATACAGGTCTTCAGAGAGATTCAAGTTCGACGACTCAGTGGTTAAAGACGAACGACTCGATCCCGTGATCTACAGTCGAACCAAACAAGTAATGTAGTGTGTAGGCGAAGCCTCCCGTTTTCCCCTTGTGGGCTTTGTTCGAAATCAAAGTCTGGACTCTGGAGTATCTAGATAACTCAAGAAAGCACGGTGTGAGTAGACACGGCGGCATGATGGCATGTTGTGCTGGAGCCTCAAGAAGCGGCCGAGGTGAGCTGGAGACTCGGACGGACTCCACGTCAGCAGGATTCAGCTCGGGGACCCGGATTATACATGTGCGTCCGGGTCCGTATCTGAAGCGAGAGCCCGTTCTTGTCACGGAGTGGGATGGGGAAGGAAAGGAACGAACGAGTGATAGGAAAAGAGGAAAAGAGGAAAAGGGAGAGAGAGAAGGCTATACCTGGCTAGTGACCGCAGGAAGCGTGGACTGATATGTTTGAAATTTGAATTGCTGCTCTTGCGTTGCATGGTCTGGTCTGGTCGTGCACAGAGAGTTGGTGAAATTCGGGTGAATGAATGAGTGAATGCTTGTGGGGTGAAGTGTCCGATCTCTCTGTCCCTCAATCTTTTTTTGCTGGAAGTTCTAGTTCTTGCTGTGATGTTTGGCTTTCGGGCGAGCTAGCGCAGTCCTATTTACTAGGGCAGCTCCGTCCATGATTGGCTGACTGGACTTGGGAGGAGGAGGGTTGAGTTTGATCGAGAGCAGCGAAGGCTGAGCTTTCAGTTTGTACAATTGATTCGAAGGAAAGCAAGGTTGGTCAGTTGTGTAGCTGTGTTCCATCCATCTATCGGCCTTCTCGGAGGAGCCCATGTATGTGTGAACGACAGTGAGGAGACAGCAAAGGAAGGAAGGAGTGGGAGGGACCTGTGGATAGAACTTCGTGGTGTGGACTTTGAGTTCGGCTTTCATGATTGTGCGTAGACGAGAGCTCGAAACACTTCAATTGCTCCACAGTCGAACTTGAAGCTGACAGTTTATCAGAAGTCTACTTTGTTTTTTCGTCTTTTTTGAAGTATGGATGGATAAATAAGCTTGTGACCTAGCTGTGCACTGAGCAGAGATGCTTGCTGACACACGTTTCGAATCTGGGTCCAACGATGGAATTACAGTCCGAATTAGCGCGGGAGGTTTTTTCCTCTTTCGGTGCTCGTGAAGAGCCTAGTGTTTGTCAACTTTGGTGACACACCAAATTTAAGTATCAAATTACGTACTCCGATCGGACAAATCTATCAAATTACGTACTTCGAACAGCTCGTGGTCTTTAGACTACACTCTGAAGGCAGAACGTTATGGCGCAGTGTATGGCAGGGTCCTACTGGTGGCATGTCAGGTTACAGACCAGTTTCCAACAGCGATTTTCGGGTCCTGTTCTAATGCGATCAACTACTAAGCAGTACTCCAACAGTTCTATATCTTCTTTCCTGTCTCGGTCCGATTTGGAGGATTTTGTGCTGCCAAGATTTAGAACGGAGGCCGTAAAAAGCCCGAGCGTCCTGAGCATACGGACGAATTGGGAAATCACATACAACCCTTGGGCTGTTCATACGATGAATGGCTTTGGAAAGAAACAAAGAAACAAACGGAAAGAGATCACCGGTGGACCATCAAGAGGTTGGAGTGGTGCAGATGATGGCGACGGTGGTGGTGGCGGCGGTGACGATGATGAAGAAGAACACATCTTCTTACTACCCGTTCTGACACTCGCATTTGCAGCGTTCCACTTATATGTTCACTGGATTAAGGACGAGAATCTGGATTTTGGGTTTTTCGGCACTGGATTGATTCTTTTCGGACTTCTCGCTGTGGCTGCAATTGTGCTCAACGCGTATGTCTATCTAAACTCTCACGCCAAAGTGTTTACTGGAATAGTTCTTCCGTTCTTCCCTTACATCCTTCTCCGATCCTCCCTTGCGGGTTGTAGTAAGGTTCTTAATTCAGAAGCGTTGTAGTCTTAAGCTTTCATCTAGAGAGCACCCGAGTGGTAGATAAAAGATGCGGATGGACACAGCACCGTATTGCTCCAGTGATTGACGCTGACGAAGCATGTTCTACATTAGGTAATGCAATGCATACCACCTGGCGTTGCAAACCTGTAAAGATCTATAAAGTACAGCGGTATTGTGACAATCATGACACATGTTCGCTTTGAACATCCTTACAGCAGAACAGGCATTGACGCGTACAATTTGGGGCTTGGAGCGTCAGTGGGCACGATGGTTTGGACAGGTATGGTTTGAATCACCACTCTTGGTACAGCCTTAGCTTTTTATTCACGTCGAGTTTTCACTCCCATACATGGAAGGTACCATCTCCGGCAATGTGCTCTGGCTATACATTTCCGTTTGTACGCCCTTTAGTTACAGATATTCGTTAAATTGATGGCTGAAGTTAGCGCACATTCACACCCCTCATTGCTTCTCTGGGTTCTTGCGGACTACCTAAGTGTGTGGGCGTGGTTCTTGATTCTATCTGCCATCCCCTTGGACGTATATATCATCACTCCGCTCATAATGTTTATACCTTGGCAGAATAGTGAAATGCTGGAGCATGTGCTCGGTCGTATACTGAGATCTTGCATGACACAGCAAAGTGTTATGCAGAAGACTTAGAGCTCGCATGCTGTGCGGAGGAACTGAAAGAGTTTGACTGAGTTTCTTGACATCTCTTGTTTAGCACCCGAAACAGCATCTGGTGATTAATAATGTTCGGAACATGTGTTTTGTTTGGTCTGTCCAGACGTCATACATAGGAAGTTATGTTTTCGGAAGTATACCATCTCACCATTGGATTCACTAGTAGGTAGTGTACAAAGCTAGCCTCTGTAGGGAACGTTATGGAACGTTATTATCCGATCAATAGATACCTTTATGCACACGTTGATCTCTGTCGAATGTAAATACGAATGCAGTCTTCAGATGATGCATTGGCTTTGGTAATGTTGTGAGATACCAGAGTCTGGTGGGGACCTTACAATACTCTAAATGAAGTTGGTTGCTACTTTCCGGTTAAAGGTTATGTTTCTCGTTTAGATGGTTGCGCTTTGCAGACCGACTACTGACTGGTCACTGTGTCACAGGCGAGCCCTCTCTAAGAGACGAAACCCCTGCTGGAATTTTGGCACTGTTTGCGGCACCAATGGCTGTTATGTTTAGGGCAAAAGACCCAGGCCTTCAAGTGTTGGGAAGGAGAACTCGATGCAGGTGTTTATCTGAAAGTAGGTGAATGACGGGCATTCATAAATACCCCAAAGGCGCAACCGAATTCTGTTTTGTTTGTGCTCTTCTCCAAGTTCGGTTCTTTTAAGGTAGAGTCACCTATCCAGTTCGCACATCTTTTATCTCGCTGCGTTTATATTTGGCTAGCTTGAGCTGTGTGAATACTGCATTATTGCAGCGCCTACTGAGGGAGATAACCAGCCTGTCGAAGGCTCGACATCACCTGATGGAGCTTCCAGTGAAGAAGCGGACGTAGATTCGACGTCCAAGCAGTCAATTTCTCAGGTCCGTGTTAGTCCTTCTTCGCTGTTGGAGGTGCCTCTCTTCTGAAGTCTGTTTTGTTCTTACGTAGTCGTTATGTGCGGACTTGCATTAGGGCGTCCAAATTGATTTGAATCTCCCGCGAAGAAAGTTGTTAGTTGAGTTCACCTGCAACGCGTGCAACTCACGAACTCAGCGACTCATCAATCCGGAGGCTTACAGACGGGGGACTGTATTTGTACAGGTAGTCTTTATTTTCTTGGTTCCATCAGTAACTTATCGTCTGGCATTAATTCATTCACCTGTTTCTCAGGTTATGTTCTTTTACAGTTTCGTGCTTTCCATGTCAGTCAGTGGTCTGATTGCCCGTTTGGATCCGTAGCGGTTGCGGTTGGAGCTTTTTGTCCCTTTCTTTCATTCTCATGGTTGTCATCTGCGTGTGCAGTGTGGAGGATGTGAAGCTTATCACCAGCTTGTTGATAATTTGAACCTCATACAAGAGTTCGACTTCAGGAAAGATGATGGTGTGACTGGAATCTAGAGTTCAGCAACCTGAAGATAATTTTTGGTTAGCTGATGATATCAGTTGGAGTGTGTTAAACTTCATTGTTCCGGTAAGTTCTGAAGTATATATCACTGTTCGGGTGAAGAACAGTCATCCAGTCATGCAATCAGCAGAGTAAAGAGACGATGACTAGCTTTACACTAGTGATTGAGTTCTATGGAGTTATTTGTTGAGAGAAACGGAATCTTCCCCTGACCTAAAGTACGAACGGAAGAAAAGGTATAT
Source organism: Asterella californica (assembly GCA_036924285.1). Lineage (NCBI taxonomy): Eukaryota > Viridiplantae > Streptophyta > Marchantiopsida > Marchantiales > Aytoniaceae > Asterella > Asterella californica. The sequence goes on from JAYKYS010000013.1 coordinate 7,296,349, forward strand.
TCGTTTTTCTCCTTTTATGTCAGGAGTTCTGTTGGTATTTTGATCATGTTTATTATGATCGAAAATATCTAAAATTCACTCTTGTGAAACACCGGACTGCCGTAAAACCGAACTATTTATAAAAATCTAAAGAGTAACAGATAAAATAATTATATATATTTTATTCATATATTGGATCAGTATGTTTATGAACTGTTCTTTAAAGGTTGCAATTGGCAATGGTATCTATGGTTTCTCTCTTTGTTTTAAGATAAATTGAGAGAATAGAGAAAGAACTTTTATTCTAAGGATAATCTAAACAAAATTTAGATTATTGGAGGATGGAAAATGATAAAAGACTTAAATCAAAGCAAAGTCAATCGTATCTAGTCTGTTTAGTGTTTGTTGAATGGTATTATCATGTACTATTCGACTTGGTTTGGTTCTTCTCGACTACAATAGACGATATCTTTACTAACGAAGGAAATTGTAGTTAGCAAGGAAGTCGGATTCATGTGTACTTAGACTGCTAGATCTGATTGCTTCCATTCCTCTTGTATTTTGTTAACCACATATACTGAAATATGTGTTTAACCGAGAATATAAACAATTTAATGAGGCTTTTGATAAATTTTAACTCCAGAAAAATTCATTTTGATCTAACAAACAATTTAGATTCTGTTGACTTGGAACAAATTAACTATTATTCAAAAGAGTATCGCAATATATAATTTCATTTCCAATATCCATGTAAAGTGGCCGTATCAAAGAAAACAAAAAAAAGACTTGCGGAACTTTTTTTGCTAATTTGCTTTGTTGATAGGCGGTCTATGGGACGACCTTCTTGGGAAGATGTTGTGTCTCTCTATTTGGAGTTTAGAAAAAGAGGTTATTGGGAAAGTGTTGTGTCTCTCTATTTGGAGTTTGGAAAAAGAGATTATTGAGAAAGTGTTGTGTCTCTCTATTTGGAGTTTGGAAAAAGAGATTATTGGGAAGGTGTTGTGTCTCTCTATTTGGAGTTTGAAAAAAGAGATTATTGGGAAAGTGTTGTGCCTCTCTATTTGGAGTTTGGAAAAAGAGATTATTGGGAAGGTGTGTGTCTCTCTATTTGGAGTTTGAAAAAAGAGGTTATTGGGAAGGTGTTGTGTCTCTCTATTTGGAGTTTGAAAAAAGAGGTTATTGGGAAGGTGTCGTGTCTCTCTATTTGGAGTTTGGAAAAAGAGGTTATTGGGAAAGTGTTGCGTCTCTCTATTTGGAGTTTGCAGACTAGTTAAACTTTGGACATCTCGTTCATGATGGGTGGTGTGTTTTTTATGGGCGGTTTTTGATTCTTTCGTTCGATGAGGTTTGTGTTTCTCGAGTTGAAAAAGAACGGAAAGAGTGCAGCAAAACTTTTGACTATGTTTCTTTGGTGAGGTTATGAAGAGTTGCCTCGGTTCTCTATTTGGACTTTGCAGAGTAGCAAAACTGTGGGTGATTTGAGTCTCTTTTTGAACGAAGTTTTGTATTTTCTAGGTTCGCTATGGAGAGATATTGAAAAATGAGATCCTCTGGAGTTTTATTGCTTTTGCTTTTTGGTGAGGCAGGTTCGTCTTGAGACAATATGTTATTTGTGAATCCACTATGGACCATGTGCAATACGACTCTGAGGCGACGAGCTGCGACCATGTTGCTGTCTTTGTCCTAGTCTCTCAAATCCTTCATCAACAAATTGCAAATAAAAGTTAGTTAATCTGCTACTTTATGATCAAGTAGCTCTTTTGTCTTTAGTATTGCGCCAAAAACCACAAATACCCAGTTAGCATCGACAAGTTATAGCTTAACTTGACTTTTTATCTTTCGAACCTCACAACTTCATCATTAAGCATCCAAATGAAATGGAATGTCCATGAAAACTTACAATGAGCTTTATCACTTGGTGTAATGAGATTGGAGATAAGTCTTTTTTTAGTCTTATAACGTCTTTAAAACGATACTGCATAGTATCAAATTTTGATTTTCATGTAGGAGTCAGTCTATGACACGACAACATGCATAGACGTCTTGTCTTTTATGTAAAAACTAAAGTGGATGAAGACTTTCTTATATTTCTGAAGACATTGACTATGTTGAGTTGATCTTAGATGCTTCGGACGATGAGATTGTAGCTTTGAAGAAGCAAATGAGTCGAGATCTTGAAGTTAATAAGACATCTTCAAAACTTGGTCGAGTATGATATTGACTCATTTGAAGAATCATGTCAGAGTATTTCCTGAGACAAGGATCATCAAGACTGATAATGTTGAATAACATGCAAATAACATTTCAACTTATGTTATTTCTCTAGCTTATGTTCATGTTCTTTTCTTGCTTTCTTCATAAGATGTTTGTTTCTTGCTTACTTTTTATTTTACGATAAATCAATATATTTAAAATTTGAATGTGTAAGTCTAACCAAAATGTGTCTGAATACGATCCGGTTTAGCAAGATAGAGAACTTGACAAATCGTCTATTCAGGAGGGTGAAGAAGAAAAGAATTATCCTTACGGATAGTCTTTAAGAAAGGAGAGCTCGATACTCTCAAAGAGACATAGTCTTTAAGAAGGAGAGCTCAATACTCTCGAAGAGACAGCTGGTTAAGGAGGAGACAATCTCATGCTAAGGAGGAGATCTCTCATGTACATGGATCTTCAGAGTTTTATCCTCGTTTGGTTAACCCTACAGCCATGCGAAAAAGAACTCTCATCCTTGACATGAATGATCTCTTTGTGAGTGTTGGAAGACATGAACACGCGTTAATGCTAGTTCGTGAGAGAGGATGGAGGGTATGAAAAAACCACAAATTTGGTATGTGGTTCGTATCGGAGTTAAACCATTTCTTGATATGTACTTCACGTACTCTAGCTAACAAGAGAGTGCTATTCTGTCACAAAGAGCGATGTGGTGCAACAGGAGGTGATGCAATCGACCATTTTCCATGGATTGTGGAAACTACAAATAGGCTTGAGCCGAGAAGGACGAGAGAAGACGATGTTGGCAGCAAGACGACCCGCTAGCAGTGTCTCAATCGAGCGGTCCGGTGCAGAGTCGATTGTTTGGGGTGTAGAAAATTTGGGGATATCGCTATGTCCAGCCATCACCACCACTGTAGGGACGCCCTAGACAAAATCCGCACGGCTAGGGAGCAAGTAGTGGAGATCAGCGGGAGGACATCCTTGCGAAACGAACTGGCAGAGACAATTTTGGAGTTGGATAGTGCAACAGTAGCTTTGGATGCAGAAAAGTTCAGGTTGCTAAAGTGAGTAAGTGTACGATTCCGCAGACTAATGACTGTCGCTTTCTCTGGATAATTAGGCTCGGCCTGAACTGAAACTGATCGAAGATATATCACCAATGCTTGAGTTAGCGAAGTACACACAATCTTGCATATGATGTCATGCACATAATTCACTTGCTGTTTGAAACCGTTTCTATTAACAATTAATCGAGTGATCGAATGATGTAGACACATAAAAAGCGCATTGTCTGTGCCTTTGGACGTCACTCACAGATATAAGCGTTCAGTTCTAGCAGCCTAAGCGTTATTTCCAGGGTCTTCGCACAAAACACTAGCAAGACGACACACACAAGGAACCGTCGATGGAAACGGAAAATGCCTCACGGCTGCTTGTATTTAAATTGACCTGTTACAATAACAGTCGCACGTCCAACTGTGCATGCACAGCTTCTAATAAGACGTGCTATCTCTTATGGGTGTATGGTCACTCGAGCGTCCGATGGGAGACTATACTCCACTGCAACACAAAAATTGAATGAGATTTGTCCCAGCCATCCAAATTGAGCTCGGTGGGAACATATACTCAGACTCCTGACTGAAGCACATGTTAATTCGCTGGCTGCCATCAGGAAAGTGCAACCGATGACCACCTAAGACATATATCGTCTCGATAGGAAATTGTACCATATGTCCACCTTGGAGCACAAAGTATGATCCGGCTGGGACATCAAGTGGGAGTCCCCGCTGCAAGACAACATCTGCAAGCTCACGTCTGTTGGGAAGGAAGAATAGTGTCGATGTAGGCAGTCGAACTGGCACATTCAGTAAGAATGTGAAGCTGCGATGAGATCGATGTCTCCCATGCCCGTGCACTTGCCTCGTTCTGGTTAAACAGCGTGCTTCACTGCAAACGACGAATGCGGTACATCTCATTCAGATCTGTCACAAAGCTAAACTAAAAATCGTCGAAGGGAAAACACAAGAGAATGGCTTTTTTCATTTCTCGATTTCTTTGTATTACTACAACTGGTATTACTCAACCTTGATCACTGCGAATGTACAAGGTGACTTATGGCCAGCGCTGTATTCAAGGGGAGGTTACCAACTGAACACAGTAGATCGAGAATCCGGCTCCCAAGGAAGAACGATGCGATAGGAATAAATTGCATATTTTTCTGAACAGCAGCTTGGCATTGAAATGATGTGCACAACTAGACTCACACACTTCTACTGGCACTGCATAGGGACTCAGGGCTCGAGACTACACCCACACACTTCAACTCACAACTGCATTGAACATGATGCCTAAACCAAAATCTGAGTTTGCAGTGCATGCCTTGGGGTCCAAATTAGGATCATTAATATGGGAGAACATTTAACAACAATAAACACACGAAAAAATCGGGAGTATAACATTTTCCTTAATGCGTGTGGTGCCCGAACTTCCACTCTCAGTACTCTTCCCCTACTTCCCCTTCCGATGAGTCGCTGGAGGTCGAGAACATGACTTCTGCCGTATCGATGGGAATGGTCAAATTTATATCATCAGTGGCTTGGTCTCTTACATGAGTTCTCTCCTCAGTGGGCAATGGTATTATCCCTTCGGTTGTGGCCCGGCTGTCTGCACTGGGTGCAACGCTCTAGTATCGTTCCTGTTGTGCCGATGTTAGTGGTTGTAGACTCTTGTCGTGCTATGGGAACTCTTCTTCTCCTTCTTACCTCAAACTCGGATGCTGGGAAGTGACTGATCTGTTCGTCCCGTATTGCATATTATGTCTCCTCTACAGGATCATGTGAGTTTGCAGGTGTGTTCATCGATGTGTTATCCTCTACGTGACTACCGTTGTCCCTCACTTCTCTAGCTTGAGCTTGGGAGAATTCGAGTATTGTTGTCGATTCTGTGTCTCCCTCCCCGTCTAGCAACTGGAGGTGGTCTGCATGTCCAGACAAGCTCTAGCTCATCAACACATATTGCAGGTAAATGTCGGTGACCCTAAATAGAGAAGAGAGAAGAACTATACCAGATATGATCAAGTCGAGTCACTGGATGTTCTCCAAGTTCTCTGTTAAAGCTATGGCATGACCACAAGACCAACTCATTTCCTGATATTCTAAACATGTACAAGTCCCCCTTCTGTTGGCTCCGTGTTTCACAACACGAGTTTCACCACTTGCGTGGCATCGGATGGTGGCCTCTGCAGGGCTTGAAACTTGACAAAGAAAACCTTCTGATGCTTGTTCATTCTTTGAGCTGTCTTGTACGTGAGAATTTTGTCAGCAGATTGGTTTCACCTTGTAGTTGCATCCTCCGTCTGGTGAACTGCTGCATAATGTAGTACCAAAGGTCTAGAAGTATTCGCAAAGGAGCATTCCACCTCATCTGCTTTAAAGCGTTGTTCGTACTCTCGGCGATATTCGAAGTGACTTTCCCGTACCTAGGTAGAGGAAATGCACATCTTCTGTAGCGGGCTGGGTCAATCCTTCGCAAATAAATGGGCAACTGTTGACTCCTCTCTCCAGAGGACTCCAGTTTCTCTATAACTTCGTTGTACTTGTCATGTTCCGAACACTGGCTTCAGATATCTCCCTATCAAATTAAAGACAAGCACCAACCGAAATATAATAATATCACTCCACAAAACATCTACTTCGTTATACAGGATGAATTGACAAGAAGAGGCTTACACTTGAAGATTCTCCGCATAGAGGCAAGTCAGGAAAGGCTTCTCCGCTTCTTTTCCTGAGGTGTGTCCGCACATTCCACAGGGCCCATGTTTGGCAGCTGGAAAAATCTCCTGGACGGCTTTCTCAAGACCTTTTGTGGCGAATCACCATCTGTGGCGAATTAATATCCGATAGGCTATCTCTCAATTTGGCACAAAGCCAGGTCCAACTGATAGTGTCCTCTCTCGAAGCCACCGCATATGCAAGAATTACTGCTTCGTTTGCACCATTCAACACTAACGCAAGGAAAATTTGACAAGCGAACTTTCTGCTTTTGTTGTGGTATGCATCTTAGCATATCACCTTCTGACACAATGCAAAAGCAGAACGGCAAGCGTTTGGACAAACAAAAAAAGGCTAAATATCCGAGGATCATTTCCTATGTCTCCCAATCGACGATATCTTCTCGGTCGAGATCTTCGATTTTTCTACACAGGGGGGATATAATGAAAAAAACACCGCCTGGCTCCCTTCCAACCACTCTCGCGACAACTCACGACTTCTCCATACTCGAGTATAAAACGTTCGTTTATTGAACGTGGTCCGAACTTCCTCCATAACATTCCTGATAGGTGTGTTCGGGTCTATGGCAACTCGGTTGCACAACACCGAAGCCAGCAATTTAGAGTTCGATGTTGACTCATGCCAATAAGCCACATGGCCTGAGCAAGTGTGCTCCAAGTTGCACACTGTAATGACTATTTTCCCGGTGTACTTATGTCTCTGGACTCTTACTCTCCACTTACACGGCTGCGTAACTTGTCGTTCTCTTCCTGCTCAAAGAAAAAGGGGATTAGCGCCTGATGAGTTGAAGTTCTTCAACTCATCAGGCGGTATAACGGTACAATACCCTGGAGCGTACATAATAGGTCCCGTTTTCTAAAAGATTACTGTGCCTCCTGCTTAGTGTGGGACTTAAAACAGGACCTACTATGTACGTTATTCCAAATGTACCTTTACATCTTCTCACATGGACAGCGAGATACAACACTAAAAGGGAACGCCCGGAACGAACGAGAAGAATGGGAGTACAGAGAGTACAAAGGACTACAGAGAAGAGTATAACGGTACAATACCCTAGTGCGTACTCTCTAGGGTAATGTACTTTTACATCATCTCACATGGACAACGAGATACAGCGCTAAAAAGAAACGCCCGGAGCGAAGAAAAAGAGTACAAAAATACAATACCCCGGAGCGAAAGAAAAGAGTCCAAACGTACAATACCCCAGAGCGTACATGTAAGTCCTGTTTAAGTCCCACACTAAACCTGTGAGGCGTCAGTTTGGAAACATAGGGACCACGCAAAGACAAGAGGTATTAGCGCCTGTTCAACCCTCCAGAAACGCTTCAGCTCACCACCAACGCCAACACACAAACACTAGCCAAACTCAAAACTTGTCCGCAAGATTAGACAGAGTTGATTTTGGGATATCCCGGTCTCGGTGGTTTACTGAGTTGCACAGCTTCCAAAAACTGGTCACAACGGAAAGGACTTATCAGCTGTTTATACTACAGGGCCAAGTCTTTAGCACCGTCATCAAACGAAGCGGGCCGTATGCCCCTCCTGAGATGCGTATCACATTCATCCTACTCAGCCCATCCTAACTACTTCATATATGACTTTTCCGACTGACACTTGTTTAAACCAAAGAACCCAGCATACGGCCATAGCTTTCCGGATCGGAAAAAAGAAGCTTTACAAAATTTCACAGCACAACCCCTACTGAATACTAGAGCTATCGTCGGCAGGAGCTATTTGCTCTGTACCTTCTACACTAGAGCCTCCGGCTAACGAACAATGCTCCACTTTGACGGTTGTTTCAGTACGAGTGTCTACGGAAACAGTTTCAATTATCTCTTCACCAGATATCTCCTGTGTCTTCACGGTTGTGGTTGCTATGGTCTGGGTGAATGTGGTCGTCGAAACTTCTTCCGCTACAAACTCTACAGACTCCAACGGGCCCGGGGCAACAGCAACGACTCCAACTGCTTCACTATCCATCGGTTCACACTCCACGCCTTTTCCCGGTACTGGCTCTTCAACTGCTGTCCTTGGTTCCGTGTGCGGTACTGGCTCTTCAACTGCTGTTCCTGGATCCGTGTCCACAACTAGCTCTTCCACTGCTGGTCTTAGATCCGTATCCATCGCCATGGAGTCTGGTACAGTAATATTTTCGGTTTCTACGGGTCTTCCTGTTGCCTTTATACCATTGCTGTGAAGATCAGGAATCGATTCCGCAACGAGCTGCCCACCAGAAAACAAACCTGGTACTGGCTCTTGAACTCCTGTTCTAGCATCCGTGTCCATGGCCACGGAGTCTGTTACAGCCCGATTTGCTGCACTTTCGGGTGATTCCAACCCTGTTGCTTCTGCACCATTGCTGTGAAGACCAACATTCGATTCCGCAACGAGCTGCCCACCAGAAACAAAACCTGTAAGGGCTGGAACAGGTGTATCCTGCAAGACGCCTGAGGCATAGGCCTCTGGGTCGTACCCATGTGCCTCGATGAGGGCTTGACGTCTGGCCACGTTCGCCTACAAGCACGTTAATGGGGTGAGTAGATCTAGCAGAAGAAACAGGCATTATGGTAAAACTCGACAGTCAAGACTGAAATCAGTTCAGAAAACAGCAGAATTGGCACTTCAAATTCACAAACTGAATTACCTGATAGTTAAACTTTTCACCGACAATCATAGCCATTTCCTGAAGACCACTGACAAGATGTGCTCGCCCAATATCATTAACAAGCCGCTGAGAGGGTACACGGTCCTCATCAGGTACGATTGCAAGTCGATCAGGCCTCAGAAGCAACGACTGAAAGGTGGGCTGCAGCTCGTAGCACTGTTCAAACAAAGAACGTCGGCAAAAGACATACAGACCGAGACGCGCACGTGACATCGCGACTACCAGCCTCCGCACATCTCTAAGATGTCCAACCATGCGGGTTCGAACAAGAGACAGCAAGATGTAATCATTCTGTTGTCCCTGGAATCTGTCCACTGTTGTGACCTGTAGAAAGAAAGAGATAAGAACGATATGAGTTCTTCCACTGTTCAAAACAGCTCTCTGAATCCGCGACATCATCTTTGGATAAAAGGTGTCAACGTACAAAGGGCATGTCATTCAGTAACAACAGTCACAAGAAACAAAGAGTCATTAACACATAATTTGATTTGCATACCTTGCTTGGCCTTCCGAAAAGTGGATGACTCGCACACCGTCTCTCAATCACATCGCGAATTAGATGCTTCTGCCCATTGTACGTGCTCAAGATAGATATCTTATTCGCAGGATAGCCCAAAAGCCGCATATACTGGAACACACTGACAAGATATTCGGCTTCTCCAAGATTTTGGTAGAACCATGGATTAGGCTCTGATTCTCCTTTTCCTTCGAAGTCAGGTACGTCAATGAGTTGATATTCATGCGCAAATCCGGCATTCGCCATGTGGAAAACTTTCTCTTCTCTCACATACTTCAAGTCACCCAACTCTCTATACCTCCAGTTGTAAAGCTTAGCTATGCTGGGCCGTGCTCTACCCTGAGCATTGAGCTCAACATAGGGGACACCGAGCCTCACAAACCTGGTGAACAAACTCTGATCCATGTGACTATACTTTTGGAACGCCATATTCTTCACGACTGGAGGAAGCTGATGGTGATCTCCTATTAGAATACAACGCTTTAAGCGGGCACGACCATCCTCCTGTCTCTGTAACAACATAGGAATGAATGTTTCTATCTCTAAAATTTGTGCACTTTCCTCCATCAGCAAGTTGTCATACTTGAATCCAAGCTGCAAGAAATCACGTCTCTTCAAAGCAGCATGGGTACAGGTCATTGCGACAATTTTAGCCTGCTTAGCCATAAGGTAATTGGCTCTGTCTGCAGTTGATTTCAGCAACTCAAATGCACGACACTCCTCCAACTCTTGAAACATTGTCTTCAGATGCCTAAAACATCCGGTTGCTGCGCGCATATCACGTGCGTATGAAGCACCTCCAAATATTTCCTGTGGCGAATCCTTGAAATACTCTTTGAAAGGGAACTTCTCTTTCACAATGTCAGCTTTACCCTGAGATCCTTCACAGATGGCGACAAACTCCTCCCACCGTGAGAGCACGTGTAACAGCCAAAAATGGGCTGCAGTTTCGCAAGTGTATGCGGCATCTTCCGGAATGTTCAAGGTTCTGGCCAACCGCTCTACCTCTCCCAGAAGCTCTAACCGCCTTGACAACATCGCATTTACACGGCCTTGTCGGCTAAAATCAAGTTCTGTTTCCAATTCTTGCTCTCCTTGCCCCAAACGAAGAAGATACCGTGCGGGCACATCCCGCTGCATGGACAACAAACAGATGCACAATATTCCTCTCAGGTCAGTAAGTCTTTATAAGTACTCAGTCCATCTCGTTCGTCGAACTGGAGAGCAAGCTGCGGAAATCTGGCGTTAACTGCGTTTGAGAAGAAGGCCCTAAAACACATATAAGACAACGGTCTAGACAGAGCTGTGTACCTGCATGATCTTCTCAAACAAATCATTTAGAGCCTGATTGGAGTGAGTTATAAGCAAAGTCCTCTGAGACGGACAGTTGTGATAGAGAACATTCAAAATCTGCACTGCCGTGTCAGTCTTCCCAGTTCCTGGAGGCCCGACAACCATAGTCAAACCGGGCTGAACTCCAGATATAATCGCTCCCACCTGTACCATGAAGTCCACAATGTTAACTCTGAGCTCTCTACTGGACATCATAACCCACAGTTATGATGTCCAGTAGAGACATCATAACTTGGCTTCGCGTTTTTAACTACATACCTAGACAAACAATGTCCGTCAGAAATGATCTACAAAAGTAGGAAGGCTAGTCCTCCAAAAAACTGTAAGACTTGAGACACAGTTAGAGCCAAGACCTGCACAGGAGTGAACCGGACAGAATTTTGCTTCGGCTGATCTTGAGGATAAGGTCCCGGGTCAGGAGGCACGTAACCCTCCACAAATATCTTGGGCTTCTCTGAGCTGCTTTCAGAAGTTTTCGTGACACTTTCTCCTTCCACTCCTTTCCTTTTTCTGTTACCAGCTTTCACCTTGGCACCGCCGGGTTTTGAAGGTTTCGGAAGGGTGACACGGAATGGAGGTCTTGGTTCCTTGTCCTCTTCACCATCTGGGGTAAGAAATTGTACCTGCGGTGACAAGTATATGCAGGTAAACATTCCTCCAACTTTCTTGCCCAAAATTGAACCCAAACATCTCAACAGCACCGAACCTAGCTATCTACAAAAGCTGGATAGCAACTAACCTCGTTCGAAGGGAAACTTTCAACAAGATGCTGTGCATCAAGAAACGTATCCTTAAAGTCAACAATATCCAATAGTTGGGGCATATTGCGCCACTGCGCTGCAGCAGGATCACCATATCCCAAAAATATATCATGCAGCCATTCGGGTACGATGCAGTCTTCATTCATAAGATCCCGAATGGATTCGAGGATTGCTTTGAAGTTGTTCTCCTTCGGCTTTCGTCTCATGATGATGTTAAAAGATCCATACACATCATCCGCCCCATTTTGTGCCATGCCATTAACATCTATCTGGTATTGAGCACTGTCTAACGAGATAAGCGCTGTTCGCAGTTCCCCCTGTGGCGGCTTCCAGTCCTCTCGCTTTACCCTTCCTGTGAAGTCATTCATAAGCTGGTTCCCTTCATCACGCATCTCTATAATCTCGCAGCCACGTACGTATGCTAGACCGTATCTCTCAGGTACGCTCAACTTCGCAGCCTCTTCCTTGTCGAGTACCTTGGGTGGGGGTGTAATTGAAAGAAGGAAAAGAACATCGTGCTCTTTCAGTTCGTCCCACTCAGACCTCTTCTCGCCGCGAAAGATTCCAATACTAAATGTCACTTCGGCATTCACAGCAGAAGGTTTTAGTTCTCCGATATTGGGCTGCTTCACTTCGACTATTTTGAAATTCTGTATGGGCACAGCCATCCTAGCCCAGCCAGAAAACTTGGTCTCTCCTTCACTGTTGATGTACGATCCCATGCGTTTCAGAACATCGTGTATGTCCTCCCTTATTTCATAGGTCGACTCCAAGCGAAACAAATTGAAATTTCGCAGAAGATAATCATGCAGCGTAAGAAACTGAAGATTCAACTTCGGTAACGCAAGGCATCCTTCGCCGGTATAGTTTATACTCGGCACAAGGCTTTCGTCCCACATGACCTCTTCATTTGGATAGAGAGGCAGGGAATTTATTGTCTGCCTTTGTGATGGTCGCCTTTCAAACGCAGCCACCACGACCTCAAGAAGAAAATCAACCCTGTTTACCCAGGGATCAGTCGGAGAGATCAGCCTTAACTGTTGACATTCGAAACAGATATTGTTAGCTTTGAACGAGCAACTCAAAACGCTTCTTACTGCAAACCAATGGACCAAGAACATGTAGTAGGAACTTTCGTTGCAACCACATGCGACATATAGGAACGAATTCAAACGGTCCAAAGGTCCGAACACGGACAGGATGAGAATCCTGACCTGTTCGCAAACTAGATGCTTCAGTTCGTCAGCTGTAAGGACTGAGAGCTTCTCTATCAGAGCGTCTCTCTTCTCTATGGAACCAATGTTCGTCAAGGCCACCTCCTGCAACTGCAAAGCAAGGACACGTTAGCTATATGAAAAGGATAATCCCTTTCGTAGCCTTTAAATGGCAGACTTATCCAGCAACCACAAGCTTCAACCAAAAAGCACAAAGATACCTTCGCTACTGCTTTGAAGACAAGTCGTTGAAAAGCTTGAAGCCGAGAGCAATGAGCCAGCAACACATCGTCATCAGTAAGCTGTACTCCTGTCTGTTCATCGATCTCAAACCTTTCATAGAACCTGAGTAGATCTACTAGTTGTCCAAACAGACGGCCCCGCGGATGGGTGTAGAGAGAACTCATCCGACATTTGATCACAACCGCTGCGTCCTCCACCAAAGCCAAAAGATACCTGAATCCAGCAAAGAGTCTTTAGTGACCAAAGGTCTAACAATCTGAGCCGCGCGCAGAACAAGAGTGAAACAAACAACCCGCTAATAAGGAGTTATCTTTGGTTATACTGTTCTGCGGAAAACAGCCATGTGCATTTAGACGATACTGAAACAAAGTGTGATCATACCTCCTCGTAGGCAGCTGACTCAAGAGATCAATCAGAAACTCTGTAAATCGCTCGCAATAAAGCAATGATGCTTCATCCACTTCTGCTTCTTTACTTCCCTTGCTGGCAGGGCCATTCGGTGAACTAGTACTCACCGTCGAATCCAGTATCTATTGATACAGTATTCAACACAAACACGTGAGTCGGTCATTAACGTCCGCCTTGCAGTGTATTTCACAGTTTCTTTCTTAACATTTTTCAGCGTTTGTCAGACATATCAGCTAAGATGGACAACACTAAAGTCACAATCTTAAACAAGGCCTGTCATAGAGCAACGATGACCGTTAGCGCTTGAATTCTCATACCTCCAAGAACTCTTGTATCAGTGAGGGCAGAAACCTCACTTCCAACTCTTGCTTTGGATCATACGGACCAGAACCTGCTTTCTTCGCAAGCTTTGCCTCCTTCTTCAAAAGTTTCTTCCATGGTTCTAAAACCTCTTGTGGATGGTAAAAGAACTCCATCTGCAAAAGAGACATAATCCGATGAGCATTCACGAAGTTGACGGGAAGAGTGCTGCATTTAGAAATCTACAACAGGATTCTACAACAGGATTTCAAGATTGTCGAACGCGAATCAGTCACATTCCTCCAATAAAGACCGGGTTAACGAGCAACCTGTAGGCGACCGGGTGAAAGGGCGTGCCATAGCTTTAAGTGTGCTAGCTTCAAGACTGGAGCTCTAACCATCTCATCCTCCAGACTCTGCACGGTGAAACAGGAAGTTTAAGTGACGGTGAAAAGTCTACGCCACCAACTACAGTCACCAAACCCACCAACTATGCGGAAACAAAGAATGGTGAATCTTATGACGAATGTGTCACCTGAAAACAGTGTATCATGAACAGCAAATAGTTCGTTTTCTCCCGGATGTTCCATACATGCTCCTTCTGAACCCACGAGTATCAGACAGTGTTTGTCACAATGAAGGGCTATTCAGTTCGAACACAGACAAAACAAAAAGCACTATCCACCACCCAAAAGCTACCAGCAGTAACGTTCAAGACTGCAAGGGAGTAAACTGACGCCCATTCTTTTATCCTTAAATGCTAATCCTGTCAACACACGATGATGCGAAATATTTGATATAAAGTATACCTGGTCTTTAAGAGTAAACACTCGTTGGCAGAAAGCTGGGAACGCATCCTCTCTATCATGAAAGCATCTCCATGCTGGAACATTCTCCCGAAACTGCTCCACGCCCCAGTAACATCCTGGACGTATTAGCAAAATTGAGGCTAATATTGAGATAAATTGCTGTGCATTCATTAGAGAGTTGAATGGAGGAGACTGGTAAACTAAAGCCTATATCGTAAGACAACGCTAGAACGTAGGCAAATCTGCAACTGATTAAAGGTTGAAAGTTAAATGATGCTCAGAGGTGGTTCGTCGCGTTACATAGAATCCTGCTCAGCTGCAAGCAAAATACATATGTGCGTGCCAGATTTGCCACTGCGTTGGACATGTTGGAACCAATTACTTCACCAGAACAGATCCCGGAAAGATTTCACAATATACTGGACCCACCTTCTCGTTGACCATCAAGATTATCGACATAACATGCTCGAATGAAGCTGTTGCCGGGTTAAAATTAGGCCACAAATAGTTTTCTAGGTACTGGCTTATCTCCAACACCATTACTCGCTGTAAAGGCACTGTCTTGCTTCCTGTAGTGAGAAGCAGCTCCTTCCTGTATATGTCGTCCACTAATTCCGAGTTGAACACAGGCCTAGAATTGTTGCCTTTCGTGACAGACCAGTTCGCTTCCGCGATTTTCGTAATCTTGTCCCGCTGTATCTCATTAAGAGTGATTGCCTTGCCCGGCATCGGGCCGAGCTTCTGTTCCACTGATTTCTCAAGAGCATCCCCGAGAGGAATGGCCGAAGGAGCAGCATAGTCGGCAACTCTTGCCTTCTTCAACTGTGTGAAGTTTGATGAGTACGCCGCCATGATGCAGTGCCTTCCTGCTGCAAGTAATAGACTCAAAGAAATGCCGCTCGAACATACAAACTCCTTTGCTGAATTAAAAAGCGCGGCAAACGATGAAAATCAGTTCCCAGCTCCGATCCCTCGCGCTGAAACATTGGCCTCACTATTGAGTCCTCGCTATACGTTTTCTGCAGGAACAGTCAAAACTCCACCACCTAACGAAACCCCGACGGAATTTCCCCTCTCGATCGTATTCGAACTCCCACACATTTCGAACGGACCCAGCTACCCCTTACTTCGCCCGAACGCAGCTGCAAAGCGAACCACAGACTGTACCCTTCCGGTGCAAATTTAGGTCTCCGCTCCTTCGCGAGCTTCTGCTAAAATACTGTATCTTGATAATGCCCACCATTGTATTCAAGTGAGTCAAGTTCACTCTTCCCACGTGGCTGTCCATTCTCCAAGGCAGTAGATGTCGACCTGGACCGTCGCAAGTTTTCACATCAGCCGCAAGTGGCCTGTTACATCAGTATTATGTACACGTGTGCTTGCTGTCGAAGAGAATTACTCCTACATGGCAATAGGGCGTGTCAAAGCTCCCCCTAAGAGTGGTCCGGTCAGACCCCGTAATCTTTTTCATGAGTCGTCTGGTTAGCAGGATATCTATAGACGAATAATATGCATGCTCGATCAACTTCTGATAACTTTTGTTCCTTTATTGTTATTAAGGAAATATATAAATATTAAATAAAATATATATTAAATAGATAAAAAATAAAAAAATTTATAAACATTATTTGTTAGTCCATGTCTCGAAACATGTGGAAAGCAAAAAAAATTCATAAGTGTTGACTCGATTCTCGTGCTTCAAAAGATACAAGACCGAGAAGCTATATTCTTGAATATATTAATTTATTCAAATATTTAATTCAATATTCAATATTAATTAAGTATTAAATTAAACTAAGATGCATAAACTCGAAAGAGGGTAAATATGCATGCTCAACATCATCGACGGTTGTCAGAGTACCTATAGACGAATATGCATGCAAGATAGACTTAGGAGAACTTTGACAAGCATCCATATTGCATATATTCACCATCTTCCAAGTTAATATTCATCATCTTCCAAGTTAAGAAGAGGAGTATATGTAAAGAGTTTTAATTTGTTTTTTAGAAATATTAAGTTCTAAATTAAAGCTTAAAAATACTTTACGCGTGAGAATGACATTTCTTTATATTAAAAAAGAGTTCTGTTCTCGTGACACATTTATGGTTTTAACTAAAAGTGCCAAGTGTAATGAAAGTGTCAAGATGAGATTTGAATTTGTGGATCTAAATTTAGCACTATAAATTAAATGAAGTTATATTAGAAATCTGACACAAGTAGTAAATTTTGTCGACCAATACACATTTTCTTCTTGATGTACGCTTTATTTTTCACCAAATTATAGTGAATTGAACTTTAACAAAAGTCACAGTTTATCTTTTTTCCATGACTGTGTACTTTACGCTTTCCTCGCATAATGCATTTTTTACTCACTTTTTATAAGGCTGCTATAAGCCAGTTGCTCGTGATTATTTTTTGTTTATTTAAATATTTATTTTTTTCTTTCATTTTCTTGTTTGTACACTTTGGATGCATATTTTGCTAGTTTGTTGTTATCTGAAAAAGATGCAAGTGTTAAGTGAAATTCCTGTACCAGGTTTAGAGAAAAATCAAAATATTTCTAAAAGTTAAGTAGTAGTGAGATCTGAAGAAGCGGACAGATCCAGAAAGAATCTATAAAAAAAAAAGGACTAACAAACGCACTTCCGAAACTGCATATCCGAGATTGATCCCAAACAAATCACATTTTTTTGCAGTTTAATTTATTACTTAACCTTTCCGAAAAGGTTAAATAATAAATGGAATTTTTACATATTTACCTCTTTCCATTAGAAGATGGAGGAGGTGAATATGGAAGATAGATTTTTATTATGAGGACTTATAGAGTTTCTCGCTTCTTACAAGAATGTCCGTCGTTCTTTTGAGTGAAACTTCAAGTTTGTTTGAATCTCATAATAATTCATGCAAATTTTCAAAATATTAGCTCTTTAGTATATTGATTTATGTATATGTACTAATCGTTGGTCTAAAATGTGAAGCGTATTATCTTATGCTCTCCTTTATTTTTATGAGCTAAATTTCAAATTTGTTTGAATCTTATAATTATTCATAGAAAACGAATGTTAGCTCTTTAGTCCACTGATCTATGTATATTCATCTCACGGAAGTTGCTATAGGGGGCATTCGGTTCAGAAATATTTTCGAATTATTTTTACATTTCGACCAATGCGGTCCGTGTATACAGTCCTTTGGTGCCGTTGTGTTTCTTTTTTAGCCCTTTCTGCGCAGTGAGGAAAACCCATTTTCGGACGGTTGGTTTGTGACGACAACACATGACAGTTTGCAAAATATTGTCTTTATACACGTTATGGCCGCAACCATGACCGCCAGAACAGGGTGCCAGTTCCGTACATATTTCATGGGACATGGAGTCTGCCTGCATACCAGGCTCGAATACTACTAGAGCAGGAAAGCAATAAAGTCTGTGGGACTGTGAGCAGTCACCGAGTAGTAGAGTAAACTCATAGATATCGGATAAAGAGTATAACTAAGAGTATAAAGAGGACAATAAAGCCGGATCAGTCGCTGACTACAGCAATAGGTGTACACTACAACTTACAAAGTACACTGTACAAGCAGAGAACCATAAGATGCACTTTGGAAGAAAACGTTAACAGTAAACTGTACAAAAGGCTCCGCTGTTTACACTTCGAGCGGGAAGCACCTATCCGCACCAGTGGAACGCAGCAAGGCATCGACGAGAGATATGTACTCCGGCAGCACAACGTCCTCCTGTGACTTCTGAGGCTGACATGGCAGCTCGCCTTCTGGTGTGTTGGGAGTCTCGTCTGCACCCGCTCCGTCGTCCGAACGCTGATAATACCTTCCACTGCAGCGAGGGCATCGCGGAGACTCTCTGTAAAAAAGATGTGATCGATATCTTGAGGTGTTATATCGTGCGGCCTGATGAGACAGGTCCATAGAGCATCCGTCCGTGTCCTGTGTATCCCGTGCTGGAGAAGCCACATGGCGAGGGGATGTACTTACCTGACATCAGCATGGCACAAAGACAACGTGGAAACATTGTTGACAATGGTTGTCGACTTTTGTACATGTTGTATTGCAATGCTCGCTGTAGTATGTTGAAATAGACGAGTTCAACACAGTTTTTGGTGTCAGAGGCACCAAGCAGCATGTATAACTCCTTACCATCTGCGACCATGGATTCGTTGATATTCTTCATAGTCGCGATGTGGTGCTCCTCCTGATGGTCTTTCAGACAGTAACCCACCATTCTGACGAAGATGTGAAGTCCCATGTTCGACAAGACTTTCATGCACACCTCCCCTCCCACAGGCTTGCTCTTGTCTCAACTGAGAGCCTGCACGACACGCTTTTTCACATCAATGCAAGATTTGGCATGGATAGAGATTACTCTTTGGAAATGTAAGTGGAGGAGGCTGCCTCCACGCTCCACAGAGAACACTCTTGAGACACAGTGTGCATGGAGAAAATCAGAAAGCAACGGGAATAACGAGATCTCCTTATCAGTGCCGGTCCTGCAAACTGTCATCGAGGTCTCCAGTGTCGGCCTCCTCGCTCTCGCCTCCCTCCTCAAAGACATTGCCTCAAGAGAAGGATGTATAATGACGACAAAGGAATCGATACTGAAACGGGTCCAACACATAACACAGACAGGGAAGACAGTGTCGTCTATACAAGGAAACAACAGTGCACTCCAAAGCCTTGTCGGGACATCTGAAGAATGTAGGATAGGAGAACATCCGAAACCTGCAGTCCTGTAAATAAAAGGACAACTTATCAGCGGAGTATGAAAAGAACCTAAAGGGACCAGCGAGGGAATATATCGGTCTACAATGGAAGCCGCAAGAGAAACAACTTTTGCCAATCTTGATGTAGTCGAACTTGAGCAAGAACGATGGCACTTCTCGACCAAAACAAGAAGAAACCTCCAAGTACATGTACGCGCGTGTAAGCTCAAGGGTCCTGTCCGAAAATGGGATCATAAGTCATTCTAAAGACAGAAAAGAGAAGCGCGAAACAACAGAGGAGAAGTGTGGCCGCAAACTGTCGTCCGTAGACGGCGAGCTCGACTCAACATCAACAGAGGAAGTGCTCGCAGTGGAGCCATCGGACACTTCTGCTGGACAGGTATCGCCTAAACTCTTATCAGTCATAGCAACGAGAAAAAGAACAAGAGAGAAAAAATACACTTAGCTTGCAGTTGAGAAGTAACAGCCATGCCGTCCAGATCGTGAGTTCCACACCGCTCCTTTCTCGGACTCCAAACAACGAAAGGCAGCACGCCCCTGCCCACTATCAAAACACACATCACGACAGCACAGCAAACTTGAGAACAAAAGCTGCGAATGCAAGCAGCAAACGGGAAAAGTCTGTCCGTCACGGCACTGCACAAGACGAATCTTGAAGGAGCAAGAAACTGAAGCAGCAAACCGCGGCACAGCACGGCTGAGAACCAAAGCCACGAATGCAAGCAGCAAACGGGGAAAGTCCGTCCGCCACTACACAGCACAAGACGAATCCTGAAGGAGCAAGAAGCTAAAGCAGCAAACCGTGAAGCCCCGATCGAAAGCCAAGAGCGAAGAGAAACCGTGAAAACACCAAAGCTCGAAAACCGCAGCGACTTTCATCGTGAAAGCGGTAAACTGTGAAGCCCCGTCCACGAACACCAAACCCGCAGCTATAACTCGCAACACCTCTCCGCCAACAGATGATCCACCCAACCACCACGAGAACTCCTGCAGCCCTCCTACCAGCTCTCAGTCGAGAACACCTGTAGCTCTCACGACACCAGCCGACCTGCAAAGAGTCGAAAGACGATCGACCTAATGAGCTCATTTTTCCGTTACGGCTACTTTTCGACTCGATTTAATTCCCCAACTGCCCTCCCGCCGTTTTTTATACCTTACGCGTCCTCCTCCCGCCCAACCGCGCCCCCAAATTTTCCCCTCCGATCGTCCCGGTTGTCGTTTTCCGCCGTTTCTCCACTTCGGCGACTAGGATGTATATGTAATGTAGTTGGTCTAAAATGTGAAGCATACTATCTTATGTGGCTCTGCAGATCGCACTTCTATTGCTTGGAGTTCCTTCACGATCATATCTCTAAAATCAAAGAGACTGGAACTAATGAGAGACTTGCACAAGCTAATCAAATGAAGATACAAAAAGGAGGAAATTCTTAACTTGAATAATCAAAAGTTTGACACGCATAACATGATTTGTCTGGAAGACGATGAACGATGACATAGATTGTCCAGAAGAAAAGAAAAATGAGCGACGTAGACGTAGGAGAGCTTCATTTGAGAGAGTTCGACACATATGAATATATATTGAGTGTGAGCTTGAAGAGAAAGACTTGATGCAATTATATGTATTATTTCATAGTAATAGATATCACAAAACTAAGCGGATTCAACTACCTTTCTTCAAATTTTTTCCATAGTTCACCAACATGGAGAAGAGTTCTCTCTTTGAATCAATAAATAATTAGAACACATCACAATAGTAACTTCATCACAATATATTTTCAAAATTCGTGAGAGATACCTAATTACTTACTTGATCTTGAGTAGAGTAAGTAATTACACGCACCGTCTATTTTCTAATGCTCTTCGTATAGAGATGCTTAATTACACATTGTTATTTTTCTAATGCTCTTAGTGCAAAGACGCCTAGACACGAGATCCTCAATATATTATCCTATATATATTACGTTTGCATTCATATTCACCTCCTCCATCTTTCAAATAGAGGAGGTATTATACATACACATTAATTTATGAGCTAATCCTTCTTATCAGAAAAGTTAGCTCATAAATTAATAACCTTCATAAATTAATATGATTAATTAAATATTATTTTTATTCATCCAAAACACTTCTTTTATAGTAGAAGAGATTAAGTTTCAACTGATCACGCTTATAGCTTATTGTTTTTTGACATTCCATATGTTACATTCAGCTGAGAAGTACTTAAATTTAGATATTTAAATTTAAGCATTTGAACTGAGACTTGGATTTATCTTGCCACTATGCTCAATGCAGTGGAAAAATAAATCTAAATCTTTTGTGCAGCGGTGCAATGTTTGCTTAATGCAAAAAAAACTTTATTTTTTTCAAGAAAATCTTTCCCCAAAATTCATGTATATTACTAGCTTCAAACTACCAGCTCCCTCGTCCCTTTGTGCATTTTTTGTCCTATTCTCGTCAAGAATTTTGTGTCTCCAAAATGTCAACTCGTCTTTTATCGACCACTTTTAAAAAACCATTGTTTGCATGCATATCAAGTAGTTTTAAGCGTAGTCTCTTTTGAGTCTTTTTTAAAGCTCTTTGTGCAAAGATGACTAATTACTCATAGTCTCTTTTCTAATGCTCTTAGGGTATAGATGCCTAATTATACATCATATCATCAACAACGTACAAAATTACGCGTACGATATATTTTTCATTGCTCTTTGTGTAGAAATTCTTAATTACACATTGTTTCTTTTTTTATGCTCTTAGTGAAAATATGTCTAATTACACACAAGATCATTTGTAGAGTAAGTAATTAGATACACTGTATCTTTTATAATGCTCTTCATGCTTAGATGTCTAACCACACACAAGACCTTGAGTGAAGTAAGTAATTATAAGCACACTCACTCTTCTATTTCTTAGTTCGCACAGTTTGACTTATAAGCAAGACCTGTCTTCTATTGCTTCCTTCTCCATTTTGTCTGTTAGCCTTTGCAGTTATGAAGAAAAATGATTTTTCATCATCAAGCTACTACGAGTGGTAAGTATTAGAACGTGTCAAAGTTGAAATCTTTTAGTAATATTCTCTAGCCGTGATCAATAGTAACGACCACGGTCGAATGTCTTGTGGGCATCTCTTGAGATGACCTCAAGAACTGATCACGACCATCACTCTCTCAATCATAGTACCGAAAGACCGTAAGTTTTGAATTTCTGTAGTCTCCCTCCGTATAGTCACTACTGGACAAAAACACATAACACATATCTGAGGTATCATACTTTTCTCGACGTGTGCATTTTGCATTTTGCACATTCTCAATTCGCTTTAGTTTCATAAGCAGACTCGAATCTCGATGTACACATCACACATTTTCAATCTATTTTAGTCTCGGAGAGAGTCTCTAAAGCTGTAATCCAATATGTCACGTTTATCATAGCGCAGGAGGTGTTGTAAGATATTGAATTTATTTTAGAGATAGAGATGTTGACGAGTTCTGATGAAAAATCTATACATTTTTTGCATCCATTGAAGATAGTATTGATTCCATCAACGATTCAAGTTTTGAGATGAAATATTCAGTTTATATATAGCACTACAGAATGCAAGATATTTGGATCGATCGATTTTGTTTTCAAAGAATTTTTTTTTTGTGGAGAACTTCTTTTCATACTTTTTCGAAGGTTCTTTTCGATAGCTTGCGCGGATAGATGAATCTTCATTCAAGCGATGATGTCTCTTATATAAGATCATCTTGTGTTCATGAACAATTCTAGATTTTCTCAGGCTCATGTTTACAGTTTGTTGTGGCACTCGATCAACAAAGTCATAATGACAATGAAGCTTGTTTGGATCGTTCTCTCTTTCTATGAGAGTAGATCATTGTAGCATGGTGAACTGTACCACAAGAGTTATGACAATGTTAGAGTACAAGTTACGGAACCAAGTGAAACTGTCAAATCGAGCAGAAAGAGCTCATATTGCATATCTTTTTCGAGAGAGATATTTTTTAAGTTGTTGCAGATTGATAGATGATACTTTACTCCTTTTTAGTCAATGACCTATGTACTATAGAGAAACATATTTTGATAAAAATGTAATTATAATATAAATACTCAAGTGATATATGATCATCAGAAGAAATTCATGTACATATTTCAGGTATGTTAGGGATTGAGAATTTCACCAACTTTCTCCCTTGGAGAGATATCGACGGTAAGTGATGCTGATGCATAGCAAGAAAGTGCACGAGTAACAAAGATATCCTTTGCGTACCAACAAATGCTTGTGTATGCTTCTTTGATGTGAAATAAGAATTCTCTTGGGTTTTCATAACATGTTATCGTGAGCAGCCCATGCGAGGAAAGTTATAATAGAGGTCTATATCCTCATCCGCGATCACTTTTTTGTGGGTTGGTTGATCGTTATGAATAACGGTCGCACTTTAGATCTGCCGTTGGCGCATGATGGGTGGATCTCTTGAACCGCAGGGCTGGGATGCGAGGGTTGCATTTTAGATCACTGTTGACACACGATGAGTACATATGTCGTTGATCTGTATGGAATTTTATTTGATTTGCATCACAAAGGGTTGTTTGAGTGACGATCGAATGCAAGAAGCAGTTTGTGGTACCGCAACTAAGCTGTTTCTCTTTCTATCATATAATTCTCTTTTCTTGCAGGTGTCGGTTCTATTTATCAAGAAAAATCTCGTGTTGGACTCCAGGAAGAAAGTGCGTAGCTTTGAAGTACCTTTCATAAGACTTGCCAAATCATGCTCAAAGTTCACTTTTGAGTGCTCGGGCTGACGATACATTTCCAGTACTAGAGTAAGGCATTGGTGGGCGGCTGTAGATTGGGACCGTGTCTGGTTAGTTGAAGCCAGAAGAACTTTAGAAAATTTTCGACTATGACAACAAGATA
This sequence comes from Asterella californica, assembly GCA_036924285.1. NCBI lineage: Eukaryota > Viridiplantae > Streptophyta > Marchantiopsida > Marchantiales > Aytoniaceae > Asterella > Asterella californica. Next base: position 7,320,243 of record JAYKYS010000013.1, read on the forward strand.
TGCTGGCGACTCTAGCCTCCAGACGTGAAAAATCTACATTTATTCTCCTGTCCTAAACATTCTTCTCATTCTTGTACTTTTGCAACAGTTTGAGTATAATCTATTCTTTATTCATTCTGCACATATCTGCGTTCGCATGATGAGTCAGAGAAACGTGAAAATGAAGAACACGATGGAAAACAGCAAGAAGGGACTTGATTCGAAGTATGAAGATTCAGTTTCAAGAGATAAGTATGATTTGGTATTGTAGAAGCAGGATCCTCAATCTTGGAAGAGGACATATGTGGATCTGTGTCAAAAGAAGAATTGGATCATGATGAACTATGAAGTTTCACAATAGATGCACCTGTCAGTGGTCAGTGAAAGTATTTTCACTGAACTAGTAACGTTCAAATCTAACCTTGGGTTAAAATCTAACAAGACAGGGTGCCAATTTACAATCTTCCCGGCATCATATGGGCAGAGCCTTGTCAAAAAGGAAACATCGAGTCTTCTTGTTCTGCTGGTTCATTAGATTGAGGACTAGAATTGCTGATAATGTAGCTCTATTGAGGTAGAAGTGCTAGGGGTTTCATCTTCGAAGTGATTAGAAACTTCCTCTTCATTTTTCTCTCAGAAAACTTCAGGCAAAAATTGCTCTACGATCACTTCATAGTCAGCTATCTCGCTCAACCTCTAGTTCTTGGCATGTCGTTGCACATATATTTCTCTAAAATGACTCAAGTAGAGTGAAGTAGCTGTTTTGAAGCTCGAGCTCCTTGTCTTTGATGTGCATTTCTGTGAAGTTCGTTGGAAGCTACTTCGGCAATGATGTCTTTTGTTTCTTTGCAATAAATTTCAAAAGAAGAGTTTAGGTAGGTGGATCAGAGAGCATGAACATTCTGTAATTTCTACTTGTAGTTATCGTAGTTGTGCATTCATTGTCATACTGAATAAAAAGTCACTTTCTTTTGTTTGCAATGGAATTTTTTATTATCGCGATCATGTCTACAATAGAATTCTTTCTTATCGTGTGATGTTGGATTCCATTGTTATCGTGTGATGAGGTTCACGTACAGGAGCGCTGCTAGAACTGAGAGGTCAAATCAAATCATGTTACGAGAAGCGTTCTCTGCAACAAAATTAGCAATGCTACAAGCAGCACTTTGTCGCACAAGCAAAACACATTTACATGAGCACCTAAAGAACAAAACCGAGCAAACCTATCTACAAATCCTCCATCCTCTTCTTGCGAGAAGCAGCACCTCCTCTTACATCACGGCTTCTCTTTTGCAACTCAGGCACTCTTCCTGCACGTGCCTGCTCTTGGTTCTGACTCCTTGGAAACATAGATAAAATGGGCACAACAAGAAGCAACGCATAATAAAACACGAAGTGCAAGTAACACACCATCCATACCTACACTTCCTGAAGCCGAAAGAGATCGGGTTGGTTCCTTGTCCTATGTGGGAGGTCTCGTCCCTTGGAGACGCAAGTCATACATTCATACGTTTACATCATAGTTTTATTGTTCGAACGACTTTCTTCAATCTAATAATTCTTTTATATATTTCTTCTTTCTTTCAGCAATTCTCAACATTTCATTAATTTTATCTACTTGATTTGCTTACTAGTGACTGCAACGCAACTCCAGACATTTTCCGTTATAACCATCCATGTATTCGGTCGTATTCATTGACGTGCCTCCTAGCGCAACATGTTTCGCGACTTGTAGAGTTACCTGGGGAAATCATAACGTAGCCGATCCTCGTTGCCTCGTTCGTCTATTCAAGATTTGACGCTCCTACTGTACAGTGACAGATACGCTGGACATACTCACAGAAATTGAATTTTATTTGAAGGAGCGAAGTTTCAGTCACGGAGTTCCCTGAACACTGATTCATAGAAGGTCGCGCGATTTCCGAAGGCGCAAGGCTGTTGGGCTGTTCGTTGGCTCACACGCTGAGCTCTCGCGAAGCCTCTCCTCGCGCGCAGTTTGACGAAGGACGAGGATTGGTGTCACACGATGGGAGGACTTAAGAATGATGATCCACAAAAGGATGCCGATCTCTTCCAGTTTCTGAATTCTATGCTTCAGCAAGTGAGTGTCGTTACTCATTTCCCTATCGAAGTATGTCTGGATCGTGTTCTGTTCTTTAACCTTTCCAGGTGACTGGAAGTGGTGGAGTGGAGCGAAAAAGTGAGAGTACATACCGGATCTTGTCACGTTCGCAGTTCAAAGTGGAGATTGTTTCTTTCGCTTTACACTCGTAATAGCTTCATGATCTTGTTCCGTATGTTCCCTTTTTTCTCCGCTCCTGTCAATTGCCTGTCTATACCTGCCAGTGCAATCCCTATTAAAGCTGCTCCTGTTGCGGATTTTATGAAAACCAATTGGCTTTTCTGGCATTCAATTCAAGCATTTCGCTTCAGAGATTTCCGTTCAGATTGAGTACCGGTCCAACTTAAAAGATCTCCTTCCAGTCATATCAAGTGCTAAGATCAAAGTAATATGTCACAGCAAGCTTGGAACTCTGGGTGAAATGGAATTTTAGCTGTCAAGCTTGGAAGTCCGTAGGTGGTTGCGACCAGTTTTGTCTGAGCGTCCATGGTTGTAAGCTTCCTCGTTGGACTTAGATACTGGAATCCGGAAATAGATACCCCTACCAGCTTGAACAGGAAGGAAGATTTGGAGTGTGTGTATTGGAGGATGAAGAAGCATGCCAGAACCTCATTCGTAAAGATCCAAAAGTAATTCACGGGTAGCTGTCCAGTCAAGTGGTGAAAAGGGTGTAGTTTGGAGCCCTTTCCTCGACCGGAGCTGGACGTGTCCATCTGTAAGTTGACTATCTTTGGAAGGTAAACACAGCCTACAGGTTTAAAGAGCAGTCAGACTACCGAGAAGGCAAGAGCTCGCGTGCGTTCACCTCCTCGGTTAAAACTCTAGGCTACATACTTATGAACGAGAGCTCGTTTTAAGGAAGCATTCATCCTCGAGTATTTACAAGGTAATCTGACATTGCAGGTGGAGGAATCAAGTGGGGGTCCGGAACTGGAGTTGCGCTCTAAGATCGAGGCACTGAGGACAGAAACTCAGAAGGTTCCCGCCGCATCGACGAGTGGGTCAATAAATGAGGTGCTCCCTTCTCTCGTCAGTTAAGAATGTACGCTAGTGTTTACGGTCAATAGTGAGCACCGTATGGAGGAACATGTAAGAAAGATGAAGTTGTTCATTCATCTGCTCGTACAACATTGTCTTTTCTTGGTGCATGGGCAATATCTCGTGACCTAGAAATGGTGGTGTGTGTCTCTGCCCTTTATGCTCAGGCTGAAGTGAGCAACAGGCTGGAGAATTTGTCTGCAAGACTGGCCAAGGTGCAAGCGATGATAGCGGACGTGGAGAGTGATCCAGATGCCAAGTCTTTTCTCCAAGGTAGTGCTGCCTTGTGGATGCCTGTAATTACCGCCAACTCAGATGAGCGTCGTGCGGCATCATCTACACCCGCAGATCCTCAAAGTACACCCACCTGCGAGTGAAAATTGGCAGGACTGATCTTTGTTGGGAGGTACTAATTCTCGACACTGATGGCGATTGATCAATGTTTTCAAGAGGTCGTGTCCAGCTACCGGTTGTATATATCGGAGGCCTGTGCTACCATATGTGAGTGAACTTAGTCTTCTCCGGATGGAGAGTTCGGAGGGGGAAGCTGATAAACCATAAACCAAAGACACAGAGACTAGGTGTACGTAGGAAGACAAACTTACGGCTGAAACGGCTGTCTTTTCACCTCAGCAGTATTTACACACAAGTTTTATATAGTCAGAAGACCTTTGGCTTCAAGAGTTCCTGTAAATGGTTAAGTACGTCGTAGCATCCATAACGATTTAGTGATTCTTCGGCAGTCTCCTTCGATAATGAACAAGATTTGCATATTTCACCACAGATGAATCCAGGAACTCTGTGGAATGACAATATTTTGGAACCACGATGGCGGCTAAGCTTGCACAGGGTATGCATGCAAATTCCTGTCGAACTTTTTTTCTGTCTTAATACAACAACCTTTGCTTCGTGTACAGAAGACGTGTCTCTCCCGCCCGCAAGCGGTAACGTGAACCCTCAGGTTGAATTGCCATGAGACATGTTATTCTCATCCGCACACGCCCTCACTTTAGGCTACAGCGAACTACTGCAGTTCGCTTTTTGTAGTGATGTTTTAGAGGGCTTGTGCCGTGGCTTCGTTTTGCGTGGGTTCCATCTGCCGCTTTTGATACCTGGACTGAATAATGACACTTCAACCCACATGAGCACCCGAGTGTATGATAACCAGATATAGAAGGAAGCCTGTGAACTGTATGTCTGGACTCTGGGTGGTACATATGAACAAGTGGGCTGCACCCTGGTTTGGCACACTCCGTACAGATATTTGTGAAGTCCCAGTGAGTTGCCGTTAGTGCCAGTCCAGAGGAGGCGAAGTGTGAGGAGGTCTCCCTCAAGCCTTGCGGTATCCGATAGTGCCCATAGACGAACACAGTATCAGCATATGTTGGTGAGGTACCGTGGAACCGTACTTTTGCCCTTACTTGCATCCACTCTTCAAGCACCAAAGACATTTAACTTCTTGTTACTTATAACCCGTCCAGCTGGGTGTCAATTGGCGCGCATTAGTAGCTCAACAAAAAACTAGGTCTTTTCGTAGTACTGGGCTCAACGAGTCCCTAACAACTCGTTCTGCAGATAGCCATCCTAGCTCGAACAACTCCCAGCATTTACTCAGAATTGCAAACGATTTCAAGGGTACCAAAAGCCCTCAATTTAGTTTAAGGCTCTGTTCTGATCCAGGTTCATCAGTCGTCTTTTGTCTGCTATTACGTATTATTTCGCAATACATCACTTGAAATTTCCTGATTCTGGAACATGATGCACCACTCATGAAGCAGATGACTGAATTTCTCACAATCAGTATACAATTTAGATTGAATCGTTAGTGCCAGATTTCACTTGAGTGTCCTACATTCGACTGTCCCTTCCAGTCGGTTCGAATTATAATTATGCTCGAGAATTAATGCTCGAGAAACTGTCTCCCTATCTGTGTTCCTACCCGCTTGTGCACGAAGAGGGAAAAGAATTCAGAACTAAACATCAAAAATTTTAAGAGCGGAATCAACGCTCCCCTAGCGTGACTTCTTCACGGAGACAGACCGAGCTGCTTGTTTTGCCCTATCTTCGATGTATCCGCTGATCGGAGGCGTGAGGGAAGTCGGGATTCTACTCTTAGGAAAGGGAGTTAGATCTGGTACCAGTGCAGCCTCCCGGAGATGTGGAGGCAGAGCCGCCAACGCTTCCTTCTTCAGCTGTAGTCTGATCGATTCGCCCTTGGCTCTTTCTCTGTCTTCTCGTAACATCGCCCGGCTATGATCTTTCGCAAGCCTTTTACCCTCCTCTGCAGTCAGCAACATGGAAATCTCAGGGGTGGCAGCGACCATCTCTGCAACACCAAGTTCTTCGTCCGCTGCTTGCTTGGCTTTTGCAGCCTTCTTTGCAGCATTCTTAGCAGCCTTTTCTCGGGCTTTTTCCTGCTCAATTTCTCGTTCCCTCTCCTTGGTGATTACACCGAGCTTTTCTATCGCCGCTAATCGGATGCTATCCTTCTCCTTCAGTGCCTTGACGGGTGCTGGGGCGTTCAAGCAAGCATCAAGTAGGCCATCGAATCGCTCCCGGTGATCTTCCTTAGACTCCTTGCCATTGGTCTTCGCCGCCTGCTTCGCCTTCGAGGCCTTGGCCGCATTAGGAGCTGCAACCTTCTGCTCTATCGGGAAAGCAAACCATCTGCGCTGCTCCGAACCCAACCACTCTCTGCGCCCGACGCTCCGCTCGAGACCTCCCATAAATCTAACATCCCGTCTCACGGCAGCAGTAGAGATGAGTAAGCATCTCGAAGCCACTTTACTGGCCATTAAATCCACCTGCAATTCATCACAAGAGTGCTGCGTGCAGCTCTAGGCTCTGTTCCAAAGGTTGCTTTGCAGGGTTTTAGTGCGTCGCGTTTGCATTTGAGGTAGGGACCAAGCGCACATACTTTATCACTGCTTATTCTGCTGCTTCTTCAAATCTGCTTTGAAGGATTGGAATACAAAGGTAAATGTTGTGACGGGAACCATAGTCTATGTTTTATGTGATTAAAGAATTTTCTGTATTTTATGTTTATTGCAACAAAAGTCATCAGTAATATTACATGTGTAAACATAGAAAACAAATAGCTCTAAAGAAATATTTATTTATTTTTAAATTTTTGCTTCAACAAAAGTCAACAGATAATATAGCACGTGTCAGTTTTTAAACCAAACAACTCCTACAAGACCTTAAGAGAGTACCCTTTATGAATAGGTTAGTATTTAGAATATTCTCTATTCAGTTTAATGAAAACTCAAAAACTGATATATCTGCGATTACAAGTCTTATTATCGAATGTAGGTTCGGGTAGAAAACTAGACGAAAAAAACTATGTGCGGTTAAACTCTTATCAGTTTATGTCTTTTAAATTTAAGTTGGATATATGTTGGATCTTTCTTTCTAGAAAGTAAATCATATATATATATATATATATATTGAATGCGAATGAACGAGAGCCAACGTTCAGAAAGTGTTGTTATACCGTTTCGAGATGTGAGATATGCAACCAAAATGCTGAAGCAAATGTTGAAGTTGGGATAAAGGGGAAACATGGAGTATACTTTCTTCCGTGAAAAAAAGACTTAAATAAAAAAATATTTAAATATTGCAAACAACTGCTTGCATACCAAGTAAGCAAGTTTAAATCATCTTCTTAAATCTTACCCAGAGTATGAGTATAAAAGTATGAACACGAATATTCTTTCTTTTCTTCCCAGCGTATTTTGAGTCTAAAGAAAAGATTCTCTTTTGCTCTAAAAAATATTATAATTTTAATTAATAAATATTTAATAGTTTGTTTCGAAATGAATTATAACTTGTAAAGTTGGTGATCAGCTTTAAGTTGATTCTTTGTTCCACGTACTCCAAGTTGAGATGAATGAGTGGTCATCAAAACCATTTTGGTGCATAACAGTTAAATTTCTTAGTTCTCTAAAAGTAATCCAGCGGAACCAGTACAGACGTCATCGTTTGTCCTACATAGTTGTCATTACCGTAGATAATAGTCTAAGTTTAATTAACGATACAATATGGCTAATTGATATAAAAAGATAAGGTTAACCTTGGATGTTATCGGGAGTAGCACCAAACGTCATCAATTGTCAAAGCAATTCCATAGGGTTTGCATTACCGTAGTCTCAAGTATACTCACGCTAGCCAATTTTTCTTTAGTATTTTTAGCAAAATTTTTTACGAAACTTTTGCTTGCAGAGAATAGTCAGACCACGGTCTTTATCTCATGCAAATGCTTATCCACAAACTTGAAAGATTAGTTTTGTTATTTCGTATTGATTTGTCCATAAAGATTTGAAAGTATAGTTCTAGATTTGTTTATCTGGTTAGGTTTGGATGATAACATGAAATGTGATAAATATGAAATATGTGCATCTGCTAAATGAAACACAAATAATTTCTCAAGCAAGTACTAACTGTTCGCGTACAAAGCTAGCACGAATGTGCATGTAACTCAGGATTTCAGACAGGTGAGTGCAAGAGGACATGCATAGTTGTAGAGATAAAAATTCAGTCTTCTTATTGACTATTGCACGGAAGCATTATGTTTTGGATGTGGTGTTAGGTGAATGTACACTATGCGGCAAGTGGGCCGAAGAAGAGAGGCACAGTTGTAGGGAGCAAAATTCGATCTTGTTATTGACTCTTCGATCTTCTTTGCGGCTGTCGCACGGAGACGTTATGTTTTGAATACATGAAGCTGAGAGACAAATTTAAACTATTGCTCACGGTTGGATGTCTACTTCAAAACCTTCAGCTCGTGTAATGGTGATTGCTGCTCGTGTGGATGGTTCCGAATTGGTTTGGGAGTTGTGTATTTTGGTCATGTTTCATCATTTAGACGGGTTTATCTGGATTGTGTTGAGTATGTTGACTTTTGGACTTCTACCCAATATTAGAGCTAAGTTTTCTATTTTGTTTTCTTTGCTATTTTGCCTTACCTTTGTTCATTTAACTCGATGATGAGAAAGAACATTTTGGGTCTATCGTGCAATTGTGATGGTTGAGTTGATGATCGAGACTTAACCAAACTGGAAGGCCACAGCTCAGATCCTATACAGTCCTCCACTCTTAATGAGACCTTAGATGCTGTAGAGTCCACGTTTGTTAGTGAGCTGAATTCTTCTGTTGTAGATTCTTGCCTATGCCAGCCCAAAGATCTTTTTCTTGCTTGAGAGCTGCCGACCACCACTCGCATCTCTAGACGAGACTCCCGCTTCACGACAAACAATTCTTGCGTTCGATGAGAGGAAAGTTCTATTCCACTAGGTGACTTACTATGCGTACTTAGATCTTCTGTCATCTGCACATTCTCCGCACTTCTTACTTGACGGTGATTTCGTTAAAGTGGGTCGTGCTTTCGTTGCTTTGTCTGGGTCATTTTTCTTCTTAGGCACTACTGACGATGACTATTAGATTATTCTAGAGGATCAACACTTTCAAATATTACGTATTCCAAGTATTAGGTCGAACTGAGCTCTAAGCTTTTACGGCCGATTGTGCATGTCATCTATCTCTTCCGGTTCCTGCCATGTTTGTATTTTGTCTTGCACATTGAGTGTTTTTGTTACGTTTGTCTGCGTTTCTTTGAAACCTCTCGACTAGATGTTTCTTTGAAAAAAAGCGAGGGTGAAGAGAGTAGCCCTGCGAAGAAGAATCTCGAAGTGTCTGTCACAGTGTGTAAAACGGGTGAGGATTTGGATTTGTCCTTCTTCTCTCTCATGAAGAAATTCCTGCAGCATTCGGACCGAAGTCTATGTGAAGACTTTAGCTAACAAGGACCTTCATATCTTTGTTGACATGGTTGGGTATCGCATGAAGGACGAGCCTGAGCAGTAGCACTATGCGCACATTAAAAGCATCTTTGAGAATAAGTTGGTTGACGGTAGAGAAATATATACTCTGCTGGATGCATGTGATGCTAAAAATCGTGTTGAACTAATCTATGCTAACATCCTGCCACACGCTTTACAATTCACCAAGTACATATCAACACGGCCGCTGTCTTCTACTTTAGGACTTGCCTTCAGTCGATGATTGTGTCAAGAAAGTACTATGCATCCCCTCGGTGGCTTAGGCAGGCGAGGATTGAAGTCTAGAGGGTGGATTCATTATGGTAGTCATTTTTTCATCCATAGCTTATTATACCACAAGATGTGCAGAAGATTTTCTTCTGGCAAGAAACTCGAAGATGTCACAACTGCAAGCATCGGTATACAGATTCAAGAAAAGAACAGTCAACCGCAGTTGAGAAAGAGGGCACCTAAACTCTACATAGAGGTGAGCAGAGTCTAGAGACGATCTACTGTCTGACTATTTACTTCTGAACGAAGTTCTAACGCGAGAAACAAGCTCTAGAGATTTCTGAAGACGGTCCTATCAGGATTGAATGACTGGAATAACCGTACATGTAACTAAATAAAATGAATAGCTAAGAACAGCTGATGTATATGTAGCAGTATGTAAGCTACAAATATATAGCAGTAGGAAAGTCGTACCAACTAGGACTGATGTTTGCAGCAAAAGCTACGAAGTGTATAGAGTTTTTCTGGTATCTATAAAATTTTCAAAGCGCCGCGATGCTTTTTTACTACGAGATGAGAACGCGAAACTGCAGTACTATGCGTATTCCACGAGCGCCCCGAAGAAACCAACCCCCTTTAGTCGTTCTGTAATTCGCCCGTCTCACGGCTGAGAAAAATAAAAACTTTAATTTTTTTACCGAAGGGGCCCCAAACGAAAGCAATGGTGAATATAATATGCACGCTTAACTTAACTTAATGGTGAATAATATACTGGGACTACGGTATATAGGTCGACTAGTAGTCCAAATTTAACGACGATTTAATTTAGTAATTTAACGTATATGGCTACTTGATATATATTAAGTAAACGTTGTGACATCGTGATATCCTGTGCTTTTACTACTGCTTTTCCATCAATTTTCAGACCTCTATCGTTTGAGTTTTCCTTTAAATTTTTCATTGGGAAGTGAGTTGAAACTTACGAAGCAGTCAACCTGAGCGTGCAATATAAAATCTAAGGCTCTGAAGATTTATGAGCAATAACAGAGGTTTCATGACTTTGTGAACTCGAGTTTTGGTTTGCGTTCTTACACGGGTTACATTTAACTTTGAAATTTGTATCATTTGACACAGTCTCGTCTTCGTGCTGGTTCCATCGTTTAGTCTATGGGTAAGATGAGATTTGTTGTGCTCTTAACTGCACTGAGAGTCCTCTCAAGTTTTACGCACACTACGCCTCCTGCTTGCGAACCTGTCACATGACAAGCATGCATTCCCTAAATACACGTCCAAGTACAGAGCTTTCGTTTCGGGGCCCCTGGCTCCTACCATTGCCTTGTTATCGTCGGGTATGACGCATCATAACTCTACTTCGTATTCAAAACAACAGGTGGCCTTTAATGCGAGTACTGGTTTTATTAGCAACCTGTAAAGGTGTGAAGGGGTTGTGTATCTCCCAATCACTGTCACCGAAGTATTACGTCCAGAAGTGTGTACTGATCCAAGAATCCAAGTCCCAAGGTTAACCTGGCCAGTTAATGCTTCTAGACTCATTTCTTGTGTGTATAATGCTTTGTCAAATAGAATGTTAGATGAATAAGTTCCACTTAGTCCGAGGGTTCACAAAAACAAAATATCAGGCCTTTACAAATCTGCATAGAACACCGAATTCTGCAATATCAGCATCGGACATCTTCGAGCCGAGATGATGTTGGAATCTTCGTGACCTACATAAAACAGAGAACCACATGGTTCAGATTTTTGATGGATTCCGAGAGTTGATAGAACTAGAGACTGGGTCCTCATACGGTTGAAACGTCCAACAATTCTCCAATGATCAAGGTTTTACCTCTTGCTATCGCTGATAGTAGTTTGAGTTCGACGCTCCTCTTCAAGCTGGTAGATACGAGCCAGATAGGCAATGTAATCTAACAACGTAACTCCCGTGATTCTTCCCTTTGGAAGCAATCTTGTCCTGATAATCTCGTCTAGCCTCCCCTGCCTTACCGATTGCCTGTTGGCACGGAAAGAGAGAACAACAATTCAATAGAAGCCATAATCCAAGGATCATCGAAACCAATAACGACTTTCACACTTCAGCAGCAGGCATGGGGTAACAACATTGTAGGAAGCTGGAGACAATTCCTGCAATCTAGCACAGAAAAGGTATACGGTAATGGTATGGTAAACGACCTTATACTCTCCTCCTTTGAGTAGGTCTTCTCGATAGTCTTCAGCTGACTTTTCACGTCGTCACAGGTGACCATGCATTTGCCAACAGCAGGGACATCTTTGGCAGCTGATAAGATGCCCAAGGCCACGGGTAACCTGTTTTCACGACAGGCAACCAGCGAAGTGGTGGAGAACGACTGCAAACCTGCACGTACAAGCTGAGAGGCTATTTCTTGACAATTTTCCCAGAAACTACAGTGTCCAGTGTTGCCTTCAGGTGCACCATTCCACGCGCTTCTGGAAGTGGTCCGGTCAGTCTGCAGTCAAACAACCAGTGAACAGTTGGTTAAACACGGCAGTTTTGCGCTGCAATTTCAGATGCAAAAGACGCCGGGATGAGATCGATTTAACTTCAAACGTACAGGTCCCAGCAATCACTGGTGAACAATTTTTCTCCCAAAATCAAGTGCGACCTGAAGGTTCACCTGGTTCTTACTTTCCGTGAGTCTGAGGAAAAGCTTGATATCGTATTTGAAGCTGAGATGGCATCCACTATTGTAGCAAGGGCATCACAAGCAAATGTACTGGACGGAACAGGCCTATGCAGACGGCGCAGCGCTTGTCGTTGATCCTGCAGAGCTCTCCAAGCTTGCTGAACAGGGTTGACAAACTCACATCTGGTCACAACAGGTACACTGATATTTGTAGTGTCATCTGCTTCCACGTCCCCTGAAAACTTGATCTGAGAATCTTCCATCTCTGAACATCCCGCCTTCTCCAAACCTGTAATATTTTCTAAATCACAACCAAGTCGTGGACTTTGACCATCTCCAGTTACTTTAACTACCTTGGAACCGGTAAGTTCTACATTGCCACAAGGACTTTCCAGGGCTTCGCCTCGCTCTCCGTCCTCAGGAATATAAGTATTCACATGATTCGCATATACATACTCTACAGGTCCAGACTCCCCTGGACAAGGTTGTAGATTGAGATCTACATCAAAAACAATGCTTGCTGTCTTTAGCTTTGCCTTGGCACCAACTTTCATCTGGGTTGTATCCAGGTTGTCGGCCTCCACGTCCATGACAAGTTCGCATGTCTGATCTTGATTCAGACTGCGATCTTCACCTGTGTGGTTCGATTGTGAGACTGAACGGGGCAAGTCTGATGAAAGTTTCTTGTCCACGTCAGTCTCTGAGAATGGAGAGGCAGAAAAAATCTGACGAGATGACAAAGATTCAAGATCTTCCGAACACAAGTCTGCCATCAAGTTTACATCCTCATTTACAATCTCTGCCCTGAAATAGACTTCCACATTTGAAGGGATTCTCGAACCTGGAAAATCAGTTTCAAGGACTTGTTGAAGCCTCTTTCGCTTCACTGTAGGAACAGATTCACTACTGGAAATCAATATCACGTCTTTGTCTTCCAAGTCATCAATAATGCCCTCGTTCGCAAAGGTTGCCATGCTACTGACTTGCACGTCAGTCGCCTGTATTCCTTCGCTGTAAGGATTTGACACATGAGAAAGACATGCATCGTGACCATCAGCCTGAACCTGGGAAGCTCGGCCTTCATCATCATCCGAGTCGTACAAACGAAGACCACGCTTTGGTCTAACTTTCTCCGGCCTGAGTGGTGAACGAGCCAAAGCTCGAGCTTCCCTGATATTCTTGGGAGGACTTTCAGCAAATCGCACGATAGCAATAGATTCACCCTCAGTGTAGTTGTTGGTGGCAGCAGCCTCGTCGTCAACTACTTTTGTCTTCACACGTGACGCTCTTCTCGTAGCATCCTTGGCCCTCCTCAGAGCCTTTCGTTCAGTTTCAGCAGCATCCAGCTGAGCCTGTAAGGCCAGACCCTGTTGTTCGGCATCCTTTACCGCATTCATTACTTCATGCTTCTCAAGTTCGCTCACTGCTGCGTTCATCCTACTTGCAACATCAAGAGACAGGAGACACGGGGAGCTGCTGGAGAACACTTCAGGCAGTATAATGTGGTGAATGTCAAGATCGTACAGGTACCTAGCCTCAAAGTCCCATTGCCTGAAAGCACTGGCTCGTACCCCTCTTAAACATCTGTCGTCCATTTTTCCTGGATAGAGTGCAGCGTTCAGATTTGGAACACAAGGTCTAAGGCAGAGACGTCTTCGTGACTCTTTCAAATTTTCAGTCACAGATCTCTCTGAGATATCTTGAACATTGTCAGAAGAAGTTCCGAAATCCGGTGATGTACCATGCAAAGATGACGTCAGCGATGAACAGCTATCTTGTCTCCAGAACTGGAGTGACATTAGGACCTTCCGCATGTCACACTGACAGGATTCGACCAGTCGACTGACCATCCAAGGAGAGCATGCAACTCGCTCTGCAAGACACACCTGAAGGCATTTGAAGTCAGAAAAACAACCAGCATTACCACGTTGCAGCTACTCGTGCGTGGAAACAAGTGACGAACAAGGGTCAAGAAAGATACCATGGAAGCATGAAGTGTTAACTCCTTAGGAGATGGATAGCAGAAGTCGATTCGGGTTTTCTCCAAGATTTGAGGCAGACCTGGCTGCCGTGCTGTTTGTATCACAGGAAACTTGTTAAAAACCAGATAAAATGCATTCCCTTTAACCAAGAGGCCCGACATATGAACTAAGCTATTCACAAACCACAACCCATGCATCTACTCTTCAAGGAAACTGTAAACCTAAAACAGTCGCATGATTGGTTGGCAAGGACGGCAACGGGTAGTGTGACCCACAATTGCTTGTGAGAATAATAGGACGCTTCGTCTTCTTGGCAAGCTGGACCAAGGAAGCCAAGAAACCCCTGTCCTCCTCGAAATGTAAGTCAACGTCTTCAAAGAGAATGACTGTCATTTTCTTCTTCCGTGGGCTGCGTGGCTGCGGTTCCTCAGCACTCACTCCAAGACTCTCTTCACAATCCTTTGAAGCATAGCAGTCATACAGCTTTCTACCAACTACAGACCTGTCCCCGGCCGCTTTGGAACTCTTGCTATCAACAGCACTATGCGGCTTGCTTTCTTTCTTGCCCTTGCCAAGTCTCCCAACGGTTTGTGGCATTGTATGAATCTCATCAGTATCGTTGACTGAAGTGGCTTGACCTTCAATCCCAGACCTGCACAAGCATACTGACATCACTCATTAGAAAAATACGTGAAGATGACCAAAACGATCACCGATTGTTCCTAACGTACCTTTCATTCTTCAACATCAATGGAACTTACCATTTCCCCATCGCTTCGGATTCCAACCCTCCTTTCCCAAACTTTTGCATCAACGAAGCTCCAGATCGACAAGAAGAGGCATTGATCTGGAAACAAAAATCACCTCAAATGTTTAATAACGCCAGGACATCATAGAGGCACACGCTATGAGATCACGCAACGCTGCCTAGCTCAGCATCAAATGGAACAAGCAGCCAGCTAAACTTGAACATGCTTTAGTTAACAGATGCGTGAGAAGAACCACTAAAACTATTTCTTATCCACTTCGACCCCAAAATAACCTGATGTAAGGCTCCTTGACTTAACCAGAAGGTAAAAGATGCTAACGCTTTAGATTGCTCTCTAAAGGATACATGTCCTTGCAGAACGAATCTACGAGAAGTGATATATCACCTCGATAACAGTTAACCCCTGCTCTGCAGCACAAGCATATATTGCTGCAGTCTTTCCACACTGCATCCAAAACGACCCAAAGGCTATAAGGTATTTCTCGAAATAGAACCAGACAAGAGATAGGTCAAAAGTACTTCAGTCAAACAGCTGCACTGATATCACTGGTCACTTCATTTGAAACGTTACAATCCGGTAAGGTGGTAAGTAAGAACGTGTTCGGGTGCCTAAGGTACATGCAACAAGATTCCAAATCGAGACAGGTTGTTGACTCACCCCGGTTGGGCCAGTTACAAGTAAAGTGCTATGAAGGTCACTCTCCTCATCAGAACCCGTGTCGCTGTCACTGTCATCTTCGAACCACCCTCTGTCACTGTCGGAATCAGCTGCGCGAGCGAGAGCGTTTGTCTGAGAAGGATCCGGACCATTCACTACTCCGATCATCCTCTCTCGCCAGCTATGCAACCAGTTGTTCAAGGACTCAACTCCGCTGTCATTCCCGCAGACCTGAGGATATAACGGTAACCTCATGATCAGTTTCGGTTCATAGTAACGAGGACGTGAGCTCATTCAATACACTAAAACAGACTAGAACCGGGTACTTCTGCCCTGTGCACCCTGTCGAGCAGTCAACTTGTAGTGTAGTTATCTTCATACGTCGAGAATGGCAGATATGCTCAAGGACCACTCTCCAGTATTGAGGTATCACGCAATTAGTCCAGCCAAGTACAGTGAGAATCAATTAGGGGCCGAACGTGCGCTAACAATGCCGAGCGGAGTTAGCTAATTGTTATATAACCGGACGGTGTGCCGATGGAAATGTGTAGTGCGAAGCACATTTCCAGAGTAGGTTCCCCTCGGTATGTAGTCGAATTCGAGTAGACACTTGTACTACACTACAACTTGTAGTGTAGTTAGTCATTTAGTGTACTAACTTTCCAGTCCTTTGCAAAAGTAATCCCTTCAAGAAAGCCTTTTACACACGTAGAAATAAAGCTCTAAATATGTCAACTGAGAACTGCTAATTAATATGTATGTTGATATTACGTTTGTAGGGAATCCGGTATACGCTCATTTTACAAACTCTGACTTCTAGAAACCAAATCCCTTAATCGTCTGCCTATCTTTAAGGAAGTTAAAGTTTTCTACAAAGCTCCGAATAAAGGTTTTACTTCTTAAATTTGCGCCGAAAATCTACTGTACCAAAAGTGAATGCAACGCAATATTACATACCTCTTTCGGTGATCTGGGCTGATAAAGGTCCGTCCAGAGCATATTCTTCTGTAAACTCGGGGCTCCATTATGAAGCGAATCATGACGTCCCTTATACCATGACAACCTGCCTCACCAAGCGGGTGCATAAATCTTGTAAGCAAAAATGTATGGATCGAACCAATACACCGACCTACACCACTATGCCCGCCGATGTGGTTAGCAGCGCGATGCAAGAGCTATTCGCATACGCTTCAATTAACCCGTGAATTCGGAACCATCAGAAGTACATCGCAGGTAAAAATGTGGGATGAGCGTACGCTAAGTTTGTACACCTATTTAGGGATAAAGTCTACCCGGGGATCACGTTCTCAGGAAAGTGAAGAAAACACATATCTCCAGGGAAAGGACCCTTGGTGTGAGAAACAATACAGCAACTTGAGTCCGATGAGTTTGAGCGAACTCCACAGCACGGGACTTAGAGACAAGGGGGACATCGTACCATGACGATAAAAACCGTGATCAAACAGCAAGGAACAAGCGTAGATCCGCGACAAATATATATCTCGATGTGTGAATAGCAGCGAAATGCAAGAACTGCTCACATGAACCCATGAATGTATAACCCAGAGAAGCACATCACAAAAGGACGAAAGGGTGAATGTACACTAAAACTGTTCACGTCTTTAGCAAAATTCAAACCTGAGAACAGGACGTTGGGAATGTGCAGCAAACAGGACCTTCCCAGAAACAGGACCCCTGGTATGAAAGACCAGTATAGATGGACATGTACCACATGAATGGAAACCGTATCTGTATGATCCACCAGTGCATCAAAAAATTCGGGGTTACTACAAAAGTATACTGACCCAATAACTGATGGTACTTTCCCTCGTTCAGAAGATAAACACCACCAGTGACCATACTAGAAGTTCTGATTCATCAGTTCTAGGTGGAATAGCATTAAAACTTCTTTTCATTTAGATACAGATCCCCTCTCCAATCAAGCACCTCAACATACCTTTCTTTCAACTTTCCTGTTGAGGTACTACCATCCATCACATGAAGCGGGAGGGGCTGGACATTGGCTCCCATGAGCTTTCTTCTTGGTTCTGCGCTCTGCTCACGTACCATAAGACAGGCATTGAAATTAGTAATATGAGAACAGAGGCTTAGGAACCACACAGAGTCCTTTAAGTTAATCTACGTTGGGTCTAAGGGGCTTACCTCCAGCAAGTACTCGTAAAGATTCTCAATTCCGTGTTGAGAGGATGAAGCTTGGGAACGATCCCCATGTTTGGTACCAGCGTTCGCAGGACAGAAAGCAGATCTTTTAGACAACAGTTCCACCTTCTCCGGCGTCGGTAATGATGATCTAGAAATGAGAAGGTCGTCCTTGAGACTGTGTCCTCTTTGCATAAGACGATGCACTAACGCCTCCTCCTTACAACGTTCAACGATTGGTTGATTACGATGAAAATGTTGGTCTTCCCCTCGTGGTTCCGTCTCCTCCTCCTAGAAGTTTCAGATCATGCATATATCAGCAATGTTATAAACTCCATAGCTCCCAAATTCATCCCAAAAGAAGAGAATAAAGATGAAATTAACATTGTCCTGCGAAAGATTACCTTTAAACACTGAGTCACATGTGTAGGTGGACAAGGCTCTAAATATCCGACTTCGCTGCAGGAACTCGCGGCTTTGGTGGTTGATGGTTTTGCCCTTAAAAACAGTGGATGTATCGGTTTACCCGCATTTCGAAGAGCATAATCCTGAGTACTAAGCCGGGTATTCCATATAAATCATACCACAGGTAATGCAAGGTACAATTACATTATTAGGAACACCCATCCAAAGTCACACGACTGCAAGTATCATCAGAGTCTGGAACACCATCTTCTGTGTCCATGTCACGAACTCTTTACTTTTATCAGCGAATTTGGCAATTTTGGCAATTCCCTCGATCTCTGTATCTACCACAAATGATATGTGTAGTATATATGTTGGAAACAGCAACTTCGCCCACACACTTAGCTAACCCCCAAATAGTTTTGAACCCAGGGAAGTTTGAACGACAAATGAAATCTCTATATTTACCACACGAAACGAAACGAAACGAACGAAATTCGTTAGTATACAAGAAGAATGTGGCATACCTTAGAGTCCAGTGCAGCTTTGACACTCAGCACACATTCGGAAACCTGAGATGAACCACTGAATGTCTTAGAAGAAGTTTTCTTTGCTTTAGGAAAGTCTGACTGGACACCAGAAGATTTGGCTTTCGTTGAAGCTACCCCTGTTGGCCCACCCTTCAAGAACTCGTCCATTGAGCGCTTGGTGTCGTGATGATTTGTTAAGACATTATTTTCCTCTGCAAGTAGTTTGCGTCTTTTGGAAACTGGCATGAAAAAGGCTGCAAACAGGTAACACACGGCCCTAGTTATTCAGGAAACCAACGAAACCCCTCGATCTCCAATAAGTTTGAGACCAAAAGCATACTTGGAATAAATTTCATGTCGTTAACTGAGTGAGAAAAGAACAACACTAGAACCAGCGAGATCACACCGTTAGGAGGTTTCGAGAATTTACTCGAACAGGATGGCTAACTCAAAATGTTCATGGAGTAGTACTTACTTTCACATATAGCTATTTTTTTAGATTCCCCAAGACCAGTGATGGTTTCGCTTTCCTGAACATATTTCTTGTCCTGTGCTTTCCGACGTCGTGAAGCAGCCGCTTGCTTCTGTTGTGGACTAGTCCTGGTAGCAGCCGGGGCATTTACCACTAGAGCTTTACCAGGAGGTGATGAGACCTGCGATGGTAAGAGAGTCTTCGCTGACAACTGGTGTTCAGGCATGGAACCAGTTTTCATACTGTCCTCGCCTGTTTCTACTCCCTCCTTAACTGAGTCAACCGTTCGCTTCATTCTTTCTATTTTACCGCAATGAGAGAGAGAAAGTTTCCTCTCCCGCTTTGCTCTGCTGGTATCTAGAACTGTCACGTCTACCCTTAAACAATCCATGCTGTTGGAATATCAACCAACCAGTTGTGGATTTCATGTTTTATACACAAATTCTTTCTGCCGTGATTTTCCCCACACGATGGTAAGCAAGACGTCCGAACGATGACAACAGCAACCTGTAGAAAGCAAGACGGCCGAACGATGAGAACAGCAACACGCAGAAAGCAAGACGGCCGAACGATGAGAACAGCAATCCGCAGAAAGTAAGACGGCCGAACGATGAAAAAGCAGCTCCGACAAACAAGCGGTGGCCAGGTTCGTGGAGGAAACACGCCGCATCTGCCAAGAAAAAAACCACGAGACCCCTCCTCAATAGAAACCACGACTGCCCACCATGAGAACAGCAGAACAGCGGCTCGGACAAAAACGAGCGGGAGCCAGGTTCGCGAAAGAAACACCACACCTCTGCCACGAAAAACGTCACGAGACCCCGCAACCGCAGAAAACACGACCGCCCACGATGAGAACAGCGGCTCAGGTTGAATCCAGGTTTGCATTCTGGATGTAGTATGGTCGTAACCATAATTCACAGCATAACCCTACAGCATTCCAGAATTATTCACAGGAGGTGTCGATTACGGTACCTCCGTTGCGCACTTCAACTTGCGCACAGTAAACACAACAAGCGCATCCTTCGAATCACGAATGAGGCAAACTGAACTCAAAAGTTGTACCTTCCAATCCTTGAGGACCGGAAGTGCATTGATAACTAAAGACGACAACAGTGACGGCTTAGAAGCGCGGCCCGACCTCTTCCCCTCGCAATGATAATGGAAGGATGTTGCTTTCCTCCAAGCTCCTTTCGCAGTCCTTCGTTTTCCACTCCGCCGTGGAATGTTCGAACCAGAAAAATTATCTCTTTGAGTGTGTTCGAACCGCATGGCAGCTGTGTCGCATTCTTGCCAACGTGCTTCGCTTTGTTCTTAACATTGTGCCGCGCGGTCTACAAGGATTCAATCTGACGCGCATAATCCGCGTGGTCTAGTCTCACCCACCTAAACCGCCGGTCTATATGTGAATTTCACTGGAAATTTTGCTCACCATGACAAGTGTTCGAAGCAGACGTGCAATATGTGCATAGAAGTTAATCTAAAATTCTCAAATATTATTAAAAGAGGAGTATTGCAAGAGATGAGTACATCCCCTTCTTCAAAACTTTTACAAGGTGTTGTAAAAAATGATAGTGAATTTTATAGAGAAAAATTAATACATATATTTTATTAAAAATTTATAAAAACTAATACTAAAGTTGAAAATAGAAATTAATTTGAAAATTATCGTAATGTTTTGTAATGTATGTTTAGAATAAAATTTAATTATAACAAGATATGTTATTTTCAATCAATCATAATATAAAAGTTAATCTTTATAAGATATAAATCATTTTAATAACTTTGTTAATAATAATATCATAACTCGAAAATAAATTAAAATCAACTTTTCACGATAACATGGGAGACCCCTTTTGTCAAGTCTCGGGTCCCTTCGTATGAACAACCTTTTGGTACTCGCGGAGACCGCGAATGCACATCTCTTTCCGAGCGTGTTATTTTGGCTCTTTGCACTCTGGTCCCTTATCACGAGGGGCCTTCTTACCCATCACCTTCATGCACGCCCGCGATGACGACTGATTGCATTTAGTCTTAATACATACAACCTTCTAGAACTTGTGTATGCGCTTGGACGGGAGACCCCATGCTCATCTAGATCTTTCTCTCTAAAATCATTTGGAGACACCATTCGCTCAGCACCGCTAAAGTTACGTAGATACTTTGAGACCAGATATATTTTAGACACTAAGATCGTTCGTGAATGCAAACGATCTGTTCATGATTTCGGATACGCGAAACAAAAACAATGGCACTCAATCATCTGATTCTCGATGATCTTTGAGAAACACGACAGAGGGTCTTGGAATTTTGAGAAACTCAAACGGAGAGAGACTTCGACTGATGAACCGGCTGATCTAAGTTGAGATCTCGCTCACGCAAAACTGACGTCCAAGACTCACGAGATGTGAGCCATTTTTAACTTGCGGACGTCTTCAGACCTCTCCCGTGACCGCGTGTCCTCATAGAACAACGAGTTGAAACTTGATTATCTGAGTCCTCGTCCTCTTTTTCCCGTCTCCGGCTCGAACAGTGCAAGAGATAAGATAAGATGGAGTGGCCACTGAGTAGTTCGAGTAGGCTTACCTACTCGCTGGCAACGGTCACACCTCTTAATGATCACTTGCACATCTTTGTACATGGTGGACCATCAGTATCTTGCATCCAAAATCTTCTTCACTGTGTTCCGAAGGGCATAATGTCCTCCTGCTGATTCAGAATGCATGGCGTCCACCACTCGTCTTACTTCTTTCTCCTCCAGGCATCTTCGAAGTTCATCATCGGTCCCCTTCTTGAATAAAACGTCATTCTTCATCTCATACGGTCCGACTTTGTATATGAACACCGTGCGCTGCTCCACATCCATTCCTTCAAGACACTGCAATGTATACAGATATCTATATATCTCATGGTACCTACTCGTGGGGGTTACTGTCAGCTGGAAAAGCTCTTCATCTGGAAAGTCGTCTGCTACGTTGTCTTGTCTCTCTCACAAGTAGTCTGCATTCTCATGATGTTTACCTGCTCGAGTTTGAACTGTGAATTTGAACTCCTGCAGTAACAACATCTATCGTGCTATTCTTCCCGACAAATCAGATTTTTGCACAAGATGTTTTAAAGCATAGTGATCCACGTAGAATACAAACTCGCAATCCAACAAGTAGTGTCGAGATTTTCTGACAGAATACACCATCCCTAGTGCTTCACGCTTTGTAGTGGAGTAGTTCTTTTTTGCAGCAGATAGCTGTCTACTCGCATAGTAAATCGGATGGTCTCTCTTTTCATTGTCTTTCTGACTCAGTACCACTCCAATAGGGAATGCTGAAGTATCCACATACACTTGAAGGGTTGACTCCAATCTGGTGCTTTCATGACTGGAGCTTCAATCAACTTCGTCATCAGCGTTTCAAAAGCTTTCGGTCTTTGTTCCTGCCAAACGTACTCAGTAGTCTTCTTCAACAATTCGGTTAGTGGTGCTGCCAAGGTTGCATAGTCTTTCATAAACTTCCGATAGTAACCCACATGTCTTAAGAATCCTCGCAACTCGCTAACATTAGAGGGAGGATCCAAAGCTACTATAACTTGGACTTTATCTACATCTACTTCAATGCCTCGCTACGAGACTCTATGTCCTAATAAGAGAAATAGAAATAGAAATAGAAATAAGAGAAATCCCTCTGTCATGGTAAAGAAATACTTTTCTGGATGTAATGCCAACTGAGCATCTCTACAACGCTGAAAAACTACAGCCAAGAAATCTATATGCTCTTCCCTTGGACCAAAAACACAAAAATCATCTATAAAAATTTCTAATAACTTCCTAAGATACTCCTGGAAAATGTTTGTCATCATTCTTTGAAATGTGACAGGAGCATTACACAAACCAAAAGGCATCTTATGATATGCAAAAGTACCCCAGTCAGTGGTAAAAGTAGTCTTGTCTTTGTCTTCTTTTCTAATGGATATCTGATTATACCCTGAAAATCCATCAAGGAAACTATAGCACTCATGACCAGCTACCTTATCCAAAATAGAATCTGTAAAAGATAAGGGTGATGGTCTTTCCTGGTTGCTGCATTCAGTTTCGAAAATCTTGACATACTCTAATTTCACTATAGGTGATACCCATTCACTGCTAAGGACAGGAAAGATAATTCTAGCACTTAAGTACTTATCAGTTTCATCCTTGACTAAGAGAGAGTACTTCGGGTTTAGTCGATACTGTCTTTGTCTCACAAGTACAGAGTTTTCTAACATGTCAATTCGATGTTGATCCCACTTCGCAGGAATACCCTTCATGTTTTCTATCTTCTAGGCGAAGACATCATGGTAGTAAGTTAACATGTCGTGGTACATCTCAATTCTGCTCCTTGTAACTTCACTGCGATCTTCAATACCTTCCCTTCTTTGAGGACCAAATCCACTGTTGCTGACTTCAGTACCATTCCTTCGGTGTGGCTTATCTCTGAACTTCTCTGTCCCAACTGTGATTGCTATTCTTCCTCAGGCCCTTCGCACTCTTCTTCTTCTTCTATCTCATAGCATTGCAAGTAGTTCACAACTATGTAGGGTCCTGATCTTTCATCCTCCGAGCTAGTGCTTGAAGATGAAGAGTCTTCGTCGGAAGTGTACCTTGAATCTGTTGAAGATGTTTCACCCTGGTGTGACATCTTCTTCCAGCTTACAGAGACACCTTTATCCGTGGGTTTCATCAGATCATTAAAGGATAACTTTTGCTTATACCAATCAGTGATTACCTTAGCACAATATAGCCAAGGCTTGCATATAAGCACTCCATAGCCAGACTTAACCAGTGGTCTTAGTACAATATAGGTAAGTTTGAAGATTATCCCACCAATTGTCGTAAGGATATCTCGCAGTACTCCCAAAAGTCTTCGTCGACTCTGATCCGCCATCCTCAACACTCTTGGTGTTGATTCGAACTTTGTTTAACCCAATCCATGCACTGTCTCCTCTAGAGTCTATAGGCACATGCTTTATTAGACATTCATCTATTTCGATGTCTACTTCTGGAGATCCTAAGTCCTCCAATCCCACTTGAAACAATGAGGCAGATTTTCGATTTAGCCTTCGCTGGTTTTCTCAAGGCTGCTAACAACAACTTCATGTACAGCATATTATCTTTGACCAACTGCTTTATTGTTATGTTAGCCTGTTGGTTCAGTAAGTCCTCCACTACATTATAGTGGGGGCTTATCACTTGAGCAGTCTTCTTAGTCTGCTCAACCATCTGGTTTTGAAGTTTAGGTGGTCGATTGCCTTCGGACGAAGTGACTTCGGTCTTCACCCTTCCAAGTCCTTCCTAGCTAGGTTCTACCTCATTCGTTTCTCTACTCATTTCCTTATTGAGTAGTGCTTTCACTTCCTCAGAAATGTCAGTAGGTAGTATTGCTGAGGTCTTTTTCGGTCTCTCCTCTTCATTACGAATCTCGGCCGAATCCAACTTTGCTCGCTTCTCTGCCAGTTCATCCACTTGTTCTATCAACGTCTTGTGCGCTCTCTTCTTCTTCTTCAACTCCTTCCGCTCAATCTTCTTGATGTCCTTCGCCTCCTGAGCTTCGGCTTCCGTCAGAGTCTCTCCTTTCTGAAGTATCTTCTTTACACTTCGAGTCTCGACTTTGTTTATCAGAATTTCTTTGTCTTCTGACCAACCATATCCATCGTCTTTTGAAAGAGTGCAAGTCTTCAAATCTTCCACTAAATCGACCATGTTCACTCCTACATCTGGTCGTTGTTGGTTGAGAGGTGGTTGAAACCTCACACCGGTCTTCTGAGTTGATTCATTCGTACAATATGTGGTTCCATGTCTGGGCTTACCACACTTCCCACATAATGACATATATCCTACTTGTTTCTTTGGATGAGGACAAGAAAGAGTCCAATGACCAACAGCTTCACAATTAAAACATGACGTACCAAGAGTTGACGGCCCTTGGTAACCTACAGGGGCAAACTTTCGTTGGGAGACGTTAGTTGTCATTTATCTGGATACAAAACGTTGGATATGTATCGGAGGAATGGGTGTAAATTGTTGGGATTGAGTGGGCACCATAGCACCATCTTGGGCTTGTACTCCATAGACTCCATCTTCACATTCCACGAAGTAATTGGGCTCATATACTGGTGCCCATTCCACTGAATGTGTATGTAAGACGGCTTAGTGTTCTGCATATTATGTGTTGGCGTGTCCAAGTTTTTCACAACTAGTACACCACAGATTCGGACGAGAACCATATGGTGACTTTCGTTATTCTGGTGTTCTCACCAACTGTACCTTGAGGTCCTCGAACTTCTTGAGAAGATCATCAAGTGCGTGATCTTTAGGTGGTGGTGTTCTTTTCACCATCGGAGGTCTCGACTTTGTTATCTTCTTTCTCTTTCGTTTAAACTCTTTGTCCGAAGAGGAAAAATATTCATCCTTCGATGTTGAAGTTTCGTCCGAAGACTCCTCTTCTGAAGATTCTTCCGAAGATGAAGATTTTCTGCTTCTTCGCTTCAGCTTCTTCTTCTTCTTATCTTCCTTCTTATTATTTTTGAACTTCCTGAAGTCCTTCTTCTTCCTCGACTCTGAGGTCTTTTCATGGTCTCTACTGAGGATATTTGAGGACTCATAATTCTCAGCAGAATCAACGGCTCGCTCCAAGGTTGACGTATCAAACCATCTAATCCATGTGTGTTGCTTTGAAGGTAACCCCCTTCACAAAGCACTCTACTGTCTGTGCCGGTGTGTAGGCTGGATGTGCTCCGTTGGCAGGTAGTCTATCCAAGATTCTGTAAAATCTTTGGACATAGCTCTTCAAAGACTCTTTTCTTTTTCGTTTAACGCTGTTTACTTTGTGCAGTACATGCTTGTTATAGTTCAGTTCCCTGAATCTCTTAAGAAATTCGTTTTTCATTAAATCTCAAGTAGATACGATTGCTGGAGTTAGATTGGCATGACTGTATCATTTTCTGGCTGCGAGTTTCAACAAACTGGGAAAAATCCTCGTCCGATCAGGATCATTGTCTTCTTTGTTCGCATGTGATACCGCCTCAAATTGTTTAATAAAGGAGTCGGCACTCTCTCCATCTCCATCACTGTCAGAATCTTCACCGTCAACTTTTGGGTAGTTTTGGCGAGTGAAAGGCGGTGTTTCTGACAGAAGTGATATTCTTGTCATCGTATGAGGTACTGTAGAAGATGGAACTGCTGAGTGCTGTCCTCGACTATATATTGTTGGTACCGTCAAATTTGAAATCCGCACTGGTCCGGTGCTGGACAAGTTACTTGATGGTCAAAGAGTCAACTTAGCAAGAGCGCTCACAATTACAGTACTTGCTCTGATATTCGAAAGATTCACTTCGTGCAAAGATACTTCGGTCGAAGTGTCTTCAACTAGATGAACGTCTATTCGTCTTACGTTGTTCTCCTTCTTGGACGAGGACGAGGTAGAAGCCTCTTGACTTCGTAGCTTAAAGAGCGATACTCCTGGAGTACCTTGAGGTCTAAGATTCGGGATTTGAAGGGCAGGTGATCCCAACGACAACAATTCTCGAATCAATTCTTGTCCTCTTTGTTTCTTCAAGAGTTCTACAAAACTTGTGATCTCTGGCCCATGTTTAACGATTAGTTCCAAGGCCGCTTCCGATTTTGGATTTGGATCTTCTACAAGAGAGGGTAAAATATTGAGTTCTGACTTATCAGAACTTGATGATGAAGATGAAGATTGAAATAGGTCCACCCTTCGAAGTAAAGGAGTTTCTTCTATATCAGTCTCTTCGTCTTCAGCTTGGATACCTTTGTCTTTTTGCGTTGATTCAAACAGAGATTCATGTAAACTTGTGGTCCTTGAAGGGAATGGTAACCATGAGACGTCTTTAGGTGAACTCTCTCCACTTCGTCCACTCGAGCTTGGAGATTCGATGTCATCCTTCTTTTTCCAGAATTTACACTCGTCTTTCTCGTAGCAAGTTCGCGATGAAATAGGTATTGAGCTCCTTTCAAGCGAAGATGAAGTTCCTTCAGATAGATTTTTCACTTCTTGCCACTTCTGAGCTGCTTGACGTCTTCGCTCCTTCGTAGTCTCTTTCTGACGTTGAACTTCTTCCAACAGTTGTTCACGAACCAATCTTCTTTTCAGTGCTCGCCTTGTCTTTCTCGTCTTCTGGTCTTCTTCAGAAGGCGCTCGTGCTCCCACCGACATACATGTCAACGGTTACAACGTATTGGATTTAAGTAAAAGTCAAATTTGTATCCTCGGCAGCGACGCCAAAAGTTTTGTATGTTTCTATATGTAACAACCCAGAGAAAGACGATGTATTGGAAATAGTAAATTAAGGATCGTTCTCACGAAGATACAGTTACAATTAGTTGCGATATCGTCCTCACCGAGACTAGAGAATGAATGGAAGGATGCAGTCTGCTGGTGTGGCTCTCATTAGGAAGTAGAAATACACGCCAAATATAAAGCTGTAGCGAGGAAGGTGAAGCCTATGATGATCCAATTATCTGTTGATTCACAACAGCAGATGAAGTCAGCCGCCACTGAGCCGATACTTAGAAATCTTGCACAAATAAGACATCGGTTTACTCAGGAGACACTCAAACAACTCCAAATAGGAGGGGTGGTTTCTTGACAGAAGTAAAAAGAAGACTTTTAAGCAGATGATTGTCAGCCATGGTAGAGCATTTTCTTTCTCAACTGAAGAGATTGGTTGTGTGGATCTTAGTGTGATAGCCCCGATGGTTATCTTCACTGTTCCTCATGTACCTTAGGACTTGAAGCTCATTCTAGTCCCTCGTGCCTTGCTGCCAAAGCTCATTGAGCTATTGAAGGAGAAGATGCAAATGAGTATCCTTGAGCACCATGGCTCCGTACTCTAGCCGATGGTTCACGGTGCCTAAGAAGTCAGGGGCTTTGCGCTTTATCCAAGACTTGCAGTCTGCCAACAACATCACGATTCAAAGCGTAGGGACAGGACCTGCGGTTGATGAGGTAGCTGAGGTATTTGTTGGGAGGTCGGTCTATTCTACCAGAGATTTGTTTTCAGGCTATGATCAGTTTCAACTTGTCTTGGAGAGTATAGACTTGACTACCATGCGCACACCTTTGAGATTGATGCGGATGTGTACTTTTCCTCAAGAGGCGACAAACTCAGTAGCACATATGCAAAACACAATGCATAAGGTGTTACGGGAATTTGTACTTGAGGTCATTATTCTATTTCTGGATGATATTGTCCGGTGGAAGACAAGGACGAGACTATGACTTCTGGTGGTTGCAGAAAGTTTATTGCAGATCACATTCAAGACGTGGACCGAGTCTTGACACGTCTGGAGGAAGTGCACCTCACTCTGTCAGGTAGTAAGTCTCGTTTTGGAATGTCAGAGATTATGGTGGTTGGTCATTTGTGTGACACATTTGGACAAAGACCAAATCTAGAGAAGGTAGATGCTATAGCAAGGATAGCAGACTGTACCAATATCACTGAGGTTCGACGCTTCTTGGGAGCTTGTGTGTTCTTTCGCGTGAGTATTCCTCATTATGCACATATTGCCGAGTCTTGCTTCTCAGGAAAGAGAAAAGGTTTACTTGACGGCAAGAACATCATAAGACGATGGAACGGCTGAAGGAGATTTTGAAGTCTCCACATGTACTAAGGAGACTTAACTATATGAGAGGAAGACCTGTGATACTAACAGTAGACACGATTTCAAAAGCGATTAGATGGGTGGTTGGTCAGGAAGATGCATATCATATGTGGTTTGTTTCTAGATTTGGGACTCGAATCTTGACAGATAGACAACGTAACTATCCTCAAGTAAAGCGTGAACTGTGGAGAGCCGTTACTGCTATGAAGGTAGATCTGGAGTTCCTGATTGGTGCTCATGTGGTTTTAGAAACAGATTGTTTATCTTTTCTTGGTATGATAGCAAACTGCAATACTCCGGATATAGCAATGTTGAGATGGATTGCTTATATTCGGAGTTTGAATCATGAGCTGAAACACATAGTCGGGAAGGAAAATCCTGTAGCAGACATGTTGTCTAGGGCTCGTTATGTGGATGAGGATGAGATGATAATAGAAGCTGAGGATGAAGAGAAGAGAGATGTTTGGTGTCGAGCTAGTCAGCAGACTTTGCATTTGGAGCCATTGTCATTCAAAAGAGGAGTTCTACACGAGAAGGTTATGTGACATCGGATTCTATCTGAGTTCTTTAAACAGACGAGAGGGTTTGAATGATGTAGAGTTCAGAAAATAAGGAGGAAGGCATATGATTACTTGTTGCGAGATGAGTATTTTTGGAAACGTCCAATAGAAGAGATGGAGCACTTCTACGAGTTATAGATGATCTGCAGACCAAGCAACAGCTGATGAAAGAGTTTCATGACACCTTGTGGGCAGGACATCGGGGAGCTTGGGATACCTACACAAAGTTAAGAGAGAGATACTGGTGGAAAGGACTTTATCAAGATGTGATGAACTTTTTGAGTTCATGCTTGCATTGTCAATTTTACTCAAAGATACGTTACAGGGATGTCTTGGTACCAAACTATCCGTCTAATATCTACTTTCAATGGGTTCTTGATTTGGTAGTGATGCCTCTCAGGTTATGGAGTATGAGGTATTTGGTGTTGACTCGAGAAGACCTCTCCAACTTTGTGGAAGGACGAGCTCTGAGGACGAAGACCAACAGAGGGGATATGTAGGTTTGTTCTTAAGGATATTATTTGTAGATATGGATCTATAGGGAGATTGTGTGCAGACATTGGAGAGTTGCGTGGTACAGAAGTGAAGGAGTTCTTCGTCCAACACGGAGTGAAACTCAGACTCACTATTGCCATAAATCCGGAAGGGATTGGTAAGAGCAAGAGAGAGCATCCATCTGTTGTTCAAGCCCTGGTAAAGACATGCGATTGTAGACATAGACAGTGGCCGAGGTTGCTCCTTTTTGCTCTATGTACTGTAGACCGGTCTGTCTCTCACCCAAGGGTATCTCAGATGACTAGGATTACTAGTGCACCTTAATTACAACGATTTAGTTATACCCATGCTCACTTACTCAACTCTCTGATCCGTATGGTCACATCGATCTCTCTAATAGCGTTCCTGCAAACAAGTTCTAATCACGCTCTCAACATTGCATCGCATAGTACTCAAGGTCTCCAATGCTCACTTTTCTTATAAACAGGAAAATGAGAATGTCTTCCACCCTCCTCAACTCCTCCTTATATACTCTACAACTTCTTACCGTGATAACTTTCACTAAGTTATGTTACCTCATGATAAGTATGCAACCCAAAATAGTAAAACTTCTAAAGGTTACTAAGACTTAAGAATAGCACACACATTACTTGTTCTACTTTACTAAAGTAAGAGATTCTCCTACTTTAGCTTTTGTAAAGTGTTAACTTTCCACATTATCCAATCGAAAGATGACAACAACCTAATACGTCTTTTGAGGAGCATATTTAGATCTTTGTGCATGACTTTTCATCATGCATCCAATCAGCGATGGTCCATAAAGTACATACTTTTGAGAAGCATATTTAGAGCTCCGCACTTGTCACATAGTGCTATAATGGAACCTCTAATAGTTTCTTCAACTTAGTTATAACTATCTCGACTAGTTATGACTAGTTTTGATCACTCTAGATTTAGATCTTCGAACTAAAGTAACTTTTAAGATAGTCATGCCTAATGAAATTTATATAAGCACACATACAAACAATGGGATATTTGTGGTGTGACAGGGCTGACAGATCGACTCATTGCACTACTACTTGGTACACGCCAATTGAACTGATGTTGGGTCAAAAGCCAATTATGCTGGCAGAGGAGGACATTCTTACATGGACTACTCTACCGTGGAATAGATCGTGTACAACTTCTTGCACTTCGAATCAGGCAGTTAGAAATAAGGAGGAGGATCTTATAGAGGCACAACAGAAGCTGAAAAAGCTCATCTCAAGAATAAAGACAGGTTTGATAGGACCCATCAGCTCCGACCGAAGCTCATACATGCTGGAGATTCGATTTTGGTGTATGATAGTATGTTAGAGAACCAACACTCTACGGTTTCAAAATTTTCTAGGAGGTGGCTTGGTCTGTATGTTGTCTTAGAAGTGCATCAGAATGCTACTTATTCTTTGCAGGAGCTTGATGGTACACCTCTAAGGCTTCCTGTTGCTGGCAAGCGTGTCACGTTGTTCAAAAGGAGGAGAGAATCCATTGAGCTAGCCGAATTTTTTGAGTCAGATCAGATGATGGATACTGATGCAGATCTACTACCCGACGAAGACGCTGGAGACGTTGAAGAGGACGATGGCAATTTAGAGAACCTTGGAGACTAGTGGAAAGGTTGGCATATACCGGAGGATGTGCAAGTTTGGAGGGGGTGGATGTCGTATGCATAGCATTCCACATGTTGAAACAAAACTTCAGAAGATACTCAATCGGTATTTGTTAAAGAAGCTGTACCTTAGCTTATCAAGCTGGGCAGGAGCTAAGCTGGGGCTCTGCTCGGCAAGCTGCCCCCTAGCTTGGGTTGAAATATCACCCTGAAGAGAGCAAAAAGTTCCAGAATGTGGAGCTCGTCGAGATGAGCGACTTTATGCTTTCGGTTTCAAGAAAAGGTGTTCTAGGTAATAGTTAGTACAAAACCTAAGCTATGAAAAGTGTGAAAG
The DNA here is from genome assembly GCA_036924285.1 of Asterella californica. Classification (NCBI taxonomy): domain Eukaryota; kingdom Viridiplantae; phylum Streptophyta; class Marchantiopsida; order Marchantiales; family Aytoniaceae; genus Asterella; species Asterella californica. The sequence continues at coordinate 7,351,760 of JAYKYS010000013.1, forward strand.
AGAGAAATCTGTCGATTCTGGCTCGTGACTCGAACTCATGATCCGACAGCGTGAGTGCGTAGGTGTTCGTGGGTACTATAGTTTTGACTCCTTAATCACTAAAGACGGAGTTGTACAGAAAAATTTCTTCTGGAATAGGAATATGTATCAACTTTGTTTGCTTTTACAACGAAAACAGAGACCATCTCAGTGATAGGGCGCCCGCCTAGGAGTAAAGTGATCTCAGGATCAATTCCGCCTGGCCTGTGTTTCCTATTTCGGCATGTTGATCTCTTGGAAGGGAGTCTACGTTGGATATGTAGCCACGTCCTGCATATCTAAGGGCTAGAGATCAGTATCTCTCTTAATCGTTGGCTTCTTGGCATAAGCCTCCGCATGCCACCTTGAATATACCATGGGAGATACCTGGTGCGCAAATGAGGGTGCTGTAAGCTCTGTGGGACGATCTCATAAGTGTATGAGCTTCAACTTACATTGGATGGCTTGTGTGTATATTCAAGGTGGCGTCAAGATGGCATCGAGAGTTGGAAAACTTTCTTTTTTACAAGGGGCTAGCTTAGAAAGGGGCCCACTTGGCTGTTACGTAAATAATAATAAGGACCCTAGCTTAGCAAGGGTGTTAAGGATGTTAGGGTTTGAAGAGAGGAGAGGACGTCGTGTGAAAGAGGTATTCTACTTTTTGTTGAAGGGGATGCTGTCGAGACGCACAAGAGAAGCTTGGGGGCTGAGGAGATCAAATTTCTGAGAGAATTGAGTTGGGAGGTCGACGCAAAGAGAGAGACATGTGTTTAGGAGCAGGAACTCTATCCATTATACTGTTTTGGAGGAAAATACTCTTTTGAAAAGACAGGAGGCAGTCTTATTGAGTGGAGATCCCTTGAAGCCGTCAGACGCGTAGGAGAAGCTTGGGGGCTAAGGAGATCAAATTTCTGAGAGAATTGAGTTGGGAGCTCGACGTAAAGAGAGAGACATGTGTTTAGGAGCTGGAACTCTATCCATTATATTGTTTTGGAAGAAAATACCCTTTTGAAAGAACAGGAGACAGTCTTATTGAGTGGAGATCAATTTGATAGTATACTAAGGACTTTTGATCGTCACTGGATGAAATTTCTGAAAGTTTTCAGTTGGGAGGTTGACACAAAGGGAGGATTAAAAGTTAGAGGAGCTTGAATTTACCTCCTAGGTTGTTTGGAGGTGAATTTGGTGAGCATAGAACATCTATTTGAGCAGAGGAGAAGAGAGGGACTGAAAAGGTCAGGGTTTTGAAAGATTTCACTGCAGAAGCTGTTGCAAGAAGGGATACAAAGCGTTGGGGTTTCAGATCTTCATCAATTGTAGAAATTGGGGAGTAATCTGTTATCTGAAGAGCGAGAGAAGATTAGTTGAGTGAAAATTGACTGTTTGGGAGTGATCTGCTGTGATTAGCGTAAGGAGGTCTTGTTGAGTAGAAATCGCTTATAAAATTGATATCTGTGGAGGACTACTGAGTGTCATTGGAAAAGACATAAAGCATCTTGAGTTCAGATTTCTTCTATCTGTTGTGTCGGGAGGTGGATTTGTCTTCTGGTGGCTGAGACTTGATCTGTTAAGCAGTAAGTGACTTGTAGTCAAAATATAGTCTCTGTGAGTGACTTCAGCCGTTGTGGACGAGCTAGTTGGCTCTTGTTTTCTTGATCAATCCTTACCTCTATCTCGTGATCGATCAAAGTTAGAAGGCTCGTCCTTTCTGAGAAAGACTCTCCTCGACAACGAGATACATGAATGGCTCTAAGATCTCTAGCATGACAGTAGCTCTAGCCTCTATAGGAGTTCTCTCAATATGTTCTCTCATACCCTCCTTCTGTCTAATGTACAACTGCACTCAAAACTATCTCTAAAGCCTCTCGATGAGATCTCGACAATAGAACCCTCAAACTTACTACCGGTCAAGCCTCTCACTCATGGTTGATATCTGATGAGGTTGTATCATAGATGAGGCGCATCATAGAACTAAGAGAACATAACTAAAATCGACTCTCAAACACATTCATGCCACTCTCACTCAAGGTAAGAACTCTCATGGAGATATGGAGAGTTTAATGATAATGATACAACTTGACAACTTCAGAATACAAAGAAAAGGAAGATGATAGATCACTTTACCATCTCACTATTTATATTACTCCAGATTTATCATGATAACTACCCATAAATCTAATTTATTACAATTTATAGAAACTAAGTCAAAGATAAAAGTCATTAGTCAATGAAAAATGTTTCTATTTTTGACTCTACTCTAATAGTTTAAATTTCTTTAAGCATAAAAGAGTTTTTGAAAAGAATCTTAGATTGCTCTCTATAGAATAAAATACTAAACATAATTAAGCAAAAAATCTACAATATTCTTGATTAGTTGATTTTAAACTTCTATGACCAATAAAATCTCATCATGCATAAGACAAGAGATTATTATTCACCTACTTGTCATCTTATGCACAACAAAATAAAATAGTGGTTCTCACACTTGAAATATTTTAATATATTTCACAAATATAGTCAACTATAATTTGTGACTAATCCTAGTTACTTGTCACTAACTTAAAATGCCGTCTAGCCTTAGGATTTTATTTACAAGACTCTCCACATAGTTATAATTTATCACATATTTAATACAAATATATTGATGCAATTTTCTCCCTCACACTGTAAGCTTCTTATCGTAATTGGAGATGCTTATTCACCCTTCTCGTGCTTATTATCATTGTTCATCCTTTTCTCCTATGTGATGTTTCACTATATGTGAGTGTCTTTGGATTTTTCACATATTATTTTTAGCTCAAACCAGTCATGTGTTATTTGAGCTTGGTTTCCCATCGTCCAAATAATGAACATACCTTTCTAAATTTCTCTTAAAATCAAAATATCTATAATGTCTTTTTTCTAAAGATAAGTAAATTCAATCTCTTAAAGATTAGAAGCAGCAAGTGGTCAGGTCTCGTAACCAAGCTGTTGCCAGTAGGTAAGATGAGTGTACGAGTCAAAACTGTGCACTCCAAGTTGAAAACTCCTCTCGATTTCCTTAGGAGTCACAGGCCTGGTCACTACGACGTAGGAGTCAAAACTGTGCACTGCAAGTTGAAAACTACTCTCGATTTCCTTAAGAGTCACAGGGCTGGTCACTACCACGTACGAGTCAAAACTGTGCACTCAAGTTGAAAACTACTCTCAATTTCCTTGGGAGTCACCTGTGACTCCTAAGGAAATTCCGGGGAAACTTCGGGAAGTTACGGCTGATAGAGTAGTGAGAACCGGTTGAGAATGTGAATTTTCGAAAGTTTAGAAAAATGAGTCGGAAAGTTACCGAGTAAAAGATGAAGATAGTACTCTCAATACTCGGAAAAAGTGAAGCAGTTCCCGGTATCCTTTAGAAAATTGCCGATTGATGCTAGGTCGTGCCGGAAAATCCCCGGTTCTCTCAAAAGTCCTTCCCGAACACTGAGTCACAGCTGGTCACTACCACGTGTCTAGGTGTTTGGGATTACATAGCTTGTTACCACGAGATCACTTGGCCCTCCGAAACTGATTTTAAAGCTCTCTGTAGATAACAGAATTAACTGCGTGCAATATCTCTAGAGCAAGAGTTTAAAATAAAAGAGAAAAATTTATAAGTTCGAATCCATACGAATTGATAAGGAGCCGTAACCACCGTCCTCGTCAATCATGAAAAGCTCGAATCCATCGCTTGTCCTCTTGCTCCACAACGCTCCCAAAGGCGGTTGGGGATGCTTATTTTGTTATGCTGCTGTGAATTGCGTGTACCTGATAGTCTAGACCTGGCAGGCTGAGAAAGCATGGAAGAAAGGGGCCTGCGGCGCGCTGCGCAGCTGGCTAGACATATCTGTGCGAATCACGGCGACAGCAAATTTGAGCGCCTTCACAGACTGGAAGATCCTTTGAGATCTGCGCAGTGGAGATCATGTTCGGGTCTCGGAGGTGTTCAGTTCGAGGAGATTTTGTACGAGAAATCAGTCGGCGAGGGCATAGCAAAGGTTTGTCGTCCTCTCGGAGATGGATGGTTTTCGTTTGAATAAATGCCGCTTAGTCAGCAAAGGTCTTGCATTTGCTGTGATGACAGCATCCGTCATCATACATCGATCCATCCAGCTCCTGCTTGCTCTTTTTGAAATGGTGTAAATTCGAATGGCGCTGCTCCTGTCCAGATCACCATCAACAGGCCGCAGTGCCGCAATGCCTTCACCGTCAAGACCGTGGAAGAGATGCAGCGTGCGTTTCATGACGCTCGTGATGATAGCGACGTTGGTGTCGTTATTCTTACTGGCAAGGTATTAGGCTCTCTTTCCACCTCCGTCAAATAACATCATCTTCAGTTCAATTCACCTCACGGACGTGACAGCTGCTAGAATAGAGCTCAAAATCCATGCTAGCTCGAAGAGACGGTAATTTGTAAGGATTGTATCGTGAGTAGTAGGAGTTTTGAAGGAAGGAAGGAAGAGAAGGAAGAGCATGTCACTGAAGGCTTTTGGATATTTTTACGGAAATCCGAGTAGTTGGGGATAGGTCTCGTGAGGCATCCATAACTTAATTGTTGTTGCGTTGTGTGTACGCAGGGAACGGAGGCGTTCTGCAGTGGGGGAGATGTCGGTGTCCGCTCAAAGCAGGGCTATATTGGTGAAAACCAGATCCCAAGATTGAATGTCCTAGATTTGCAGGTACTTCCTGCCTGTTGCTGCCATTTTCTCACTTCACTGTGCCGCAAAACAAGTATTTTCCTGTGAAGCACTAGACCACGGGATGTCCATAGCTCAGCCACTCGCAGCCAAACAAAGCTCTATATACAGAGAGTTATGGAGCTTAACGAGTTTGACAAATCAGCTATGAAGTTTTTGATTGCCGTTTTCTCACTTCACTGTGCCGCAAGGAAAGTCTTTTCTGTGAGGCACTGGACCCACGGGATGTCCATAGCTCAGCCACTCGCAGCCAAACAAAGCTCTATATACAGAGAGTTATGGAGCTTAACGAGAGTTTGACAAATCAGCTGTTCTTGATATCTTTATATCGATGTGGAGAACTGGGACCACACTCCCGTGTTGTCGATCGTTTGACTAGTATGTCCTGCACAGAAAACTGTGTACAACTACTGCTAATGTATGACTTATCTGCACACCTCGCGCTTCGTCTGGTGATCGTATTCATTTTGCAGATACAAATTCGGAGACTACCGAAGCCAGTCATCGCGATGGTAACGTCTTTTTATTTCAAGTGCAGTCTGCGGTTTGGAAGCTGTCGATCGTGCAGTACTAACTTGGACTGCACTGCGCATGCTTTGGGTTCGTTTAGATGAGGGAATTTTGTTAGGCAGTTACTGCATCACTGTCCTGTTTCGTGAACACTCCACGAGTTGAAGATTCTTTCTGCGTGCGAGAAGCTGAAGAAGTTTCTGTGGCAGGTTGCAGGGTATGCTGTTGGCGGTGGACATGTTTTACAGCTCGTCTGTGATCTTACTATTGCGGCAGATAATGCTATGTTCGGCCAGACCGGACCTAAGGTGTTGAATCTCAATAATCACCAGCTGTTGAGCATTCTATAAACCGTTTGTATTGGGGAGAGGGAGAAGGTCGTACCATCTTGTTCTGGGCTCACATATGAGAACCTAAAATTCGCATTCAGAACTCTTCACATTGCCATGTTTCCACCGAACAGATGACATGGTTGCTGTACGTACGTGAGGTAACGCCAAGGTAGTTGGTTCCGGTTTTCAGGTTGGGAGTTTCGACGCAGGCTTCGGAGTGAGTGCTATGACTCACATGGTAAGGACACTAAGCAGTTATATGTGGTCTTGTAATCTTTTCTGACTTCACATTCATCACATCAGATCACATGCACAACAGCTGGAAGAGTTTGACATTACTCCAGTCCAGTCCTATTAATACGTACAGTAACGGTAGAGATCGCTGCCTCTGCTGTATCTTGCTCAACTGACCTGACCTGACCTGACCTGACCGACTTTTCGGTCAATGGCGAAATTCATTGCAGATCGGTGCAAGAAAGACAAAAGAAGTATGGTTTCTGACACGTCTATACGACGCGCAGGAGGCTCTTGATATGGGACTTTGCAACACCGTTGTACCGGTAAGTACACGATTCAGTCTTGATTCCACTGCAAGGCAAGGACTCTCTCTGGCTGGCTGGCTGGCTGCCTTCTGTTTCTCCGTAGTCGGACGGAGAAACAGAAGGCAGGCAGACTTAGAATTAGTCGTTAGAATTCTGCTTGGTTTGGAATTCTAACGACTCGGTGATAATTGGCCGATTATGGAAATGGAAGCAACTTTTTGTACTTCGAAGATTAGGTGCTTCAGATCACTTACCGTCTTAATGCCGTGTCCATTGGGTACTGTCAGTCCTTTGCACTTGAGTCCAGGAAGAGAAGGGCTTTACTTCATTAGGATCGAGTCAGTTTTTACGTTTGTCCGGGCCACGACTGAAATGACTGAACTGAGGAACGCCTATACTTTTGACGTCTGTTCTGTGTGCGTATGCTGCGGCAGAGAAGCCGCAGATTATACGAAAAGAAGTGCTAGTTTCTTTTTTATCTAAGCGTCGTACAAAAACTTTTCCGTTCTGCTTGCGTCACGCTTGAGATTTGCTCTCTCATTAGGCGCTCACTTTGTTCGTGAATTGGTTGTTGGTTGGTGAAGCTGGACAAACTGGAGCAGGAGACACTGAAGTGGTGTCGTGAGATCCTACAGAACAGCCCAACATCAATTCGTGTCCTCAAGGCAGCAATCAACGCCACCGAAGCCAACTCCGACGCCCAGGTAGTTCGTACAGTCCTCCCTGGTCCAGTACTCTGTTCTTACTGGCTGTCGCTCTAGCTCTAAAACTCCGTTCTCCCCCATATCCCTCTCTGGCGCCGTAGCATTGTCGTAGATGCAGGACCACACGCCTCGTCACCGACACGCATCCCATCATGACTGATCCACCCGCACAACTGAAGCTCGAGTTCAGTCACTGTGGACCACTCAGTACTCGTGGGATCGACAGATACTTGGAATCTACTTGACAGTAGTGGTTGGATCTCGATGAGGGCATGTGAAGCGCCAAGTTTTGCTGTATCCTCAAGTTTAGCGGGAGCCCGACCTGCACGGCTTCCTCCGGCGTAAACCAACTCTATATTTCTAAGTGAATGAGTGAAATTCAGAGAGACAGACAGATGCTGCATTTTGAATTTTGAACTTGTAGAAGGAACATGATTCATTTACAAATCGTTTGTCTTCACGAATAGTATTAAGGTACAGTTAGTTACATAGAAGGATGAGCATAGAAACCCTGAAGTTTGAATCTATATAGAAATCTTGACAGACATGAATACAAATGTTTTGTGCAGGCACTGGCTGGGAACTCTACCTTGATCTTCTACTCGACGGATGAGGCCGAGGAAGGAAGAAAGGCGTATCTGGAGAAGCGAAAACCAGATTTCTCCAAGTTCAAAAGGCTTCCTTGACTAGGGAATGCTTCTACTGTCAGCGACCGTAGAAATAGTCCGACGTGCTCTGTTTAGACAAGAGCTAGGACCATGAACTCACACCTCTAGACCTAAAGGGATTCAATTCTTGAAATTTTGGATTCTCAACTTATCTCCTCCTGCTTCCAGATAGAGAGTAGGTACAGCAAGTCCAAGTTTGAACTCAATCGAGATGCGGCCTAGGAAACCGGAAATGGTGAGAGCAGAGAGGAGACAGGATGAAACTTCTAACTTTCGTCGTTCACACGAAAAGCTTTCACACGAAAAGCGGCGTGTACGCTAGAGAAATAAAACACTCAGCGAAGGCTATTGAGTAAAGCACACTCGAAAATATCAAGTACTCCGCGATATTCAGTTTTAGAAACGCTGATCAATTTGCTCATCATCTCGAGCGCTCAGTTGGCAGATAACGCCAATCTACTCACCATCGGGGCAGTAAGCTCTCCAAAAGCGGAACAACCCGAAGTCTTCAAGTGGCGAGGTGAATTCTCGATTTTAATGACATTCATGGAGCAAGAGAGCGAAGCGAGTTAGTGATTCTTTTGTAATACTAATTTCTAATTTACCTGCAGGTAGAAGGTGGGAGCTCGAAAATCTTGAGCTGATCCGGTTCGGAGCACACGCCGGAAACCGGCAAGGAATTGCATTTCCTTATGTCATACTGAAAAGAAAAATGGGCCCCGATGATTGAAAGGAATGTATAGGAAGTCGTGTGCATGAGGGTTCTCTGGGCGAATGTAGATTGGTTGGTCGGATTATGATGATTTTAGAATCGAGAGGATTGGAATGCTTCTAGTTAACTTCGTTACATGTTTCTATGCTTTCGAAGAAGATCGATATAACTTTAAAACTACGTGCACCTTCAGAGCATGAATTCGTATCCACGGACTCGAGCGGGCGAAGAAACTCTCATACTCTTTGCCGCGATGCGGCGAAGCTCTATGGCAATGCCCATAAAAGTTTTGTGGAGTACTCACAACTCACACTTTTTCACGGGAAACAGCAGTTTCTTTGAGCTCTTTGATTGTACAGAAACCACACTTAAACAGGAGACATCCATAACCTTAAACCTCACATTCAAGAATTCGATATCTTCGCACTTCACGTATCTTGCAGCCATCATTTCTAGCCTTGGGAAAACGAGGAGCTACGCTTGCAGTGTGATTGCGGGGCTATGCCTTAAAAAGATTGATCCGGGACCGGAGTTAACCTAATACCTTTCGATTTTCACAACCGCTCCTTCCGCCCCCTCCGTCACTTAACCGAATGTTCACACGATAAAATACACTATATCACACAAAGTTCCCCTTTCTTTTCCGTTCTTCATAATCGACGTATAGCTATGCTAACGCATATAAAGAAAAATGAAAAGATCTGTTTATAACGGAATTGGCGGGACTATGCGTTAGCGAATATACACACTCACTCTCTACGCCGCCTCTCTCGTCAATTTAACCGTTAAATCTAAAATAGTTCTGTTGATAATTCTTTTTGTAAGAATAGGAATGTGTTCAATAAAAAGTTTGATCAAAACTTTCTAAGAGCTTAACAATGTAGAATCCATTTCAGACCAAACAGTTCAGAATCGATGGAGAAATGTTCACATGAAGTTTTCTGGTTTCGTGGAACAAAATCGAATGTTTTATCAGCTCAAAGGTAAACGGGCATTAGAAAAGGAAGATTCTCTTTTCTGTTTCTATACCCGCACTGGGGGTTTAAAACGACAAAATGCACTGTCGAAGTATAACTATATATGAGCAGGTACTCCTCTTTCCGGGTCACGGTTCGACGCACACCTTTTCTGATCTTTCCCCGTAGGTCAGGTCACCAGATCCACTATTCTTTCCCCTTCGAACCCGATGATTGAACGATGACCGGATTGGAAATTACCTATTACATTTGGTAACTTTACAATTAGCATGATTTATTGTCGCTGCGCTCTTGTCCGATGACTTTGTCCAGCACATGTGAAACTAGGCAAATGCACGTATGCGTTTTTTTTTCATACCATCATAATAAAAAGTGAGTTAGGCTTGTGACGCAATTGTAACGCATAGCTATACGTAGATTGTGAAAACCGGAAAAACGGAGTGTTGTCGTGCAGCTAAACGTACAGATACTCGAAAACAAAAAGAAAGTAAGAAAAACTGACAGAACTGTTACGAAAACTGAAAGAAAATAAATCTACACAAATCGCTAACGCATAGCCCGTAATTGCATTACAAGCGTAGCTCCTTGTTAGGTCCTTAGGTTTCTTTTTCTTGAACAGTACGGGTGGATGGACCCATCTTACATATGCAAGTCGAGGCAATGCGAAGGTCTGAATTTTTGTACCTCACTCTAGTGAAGGTAGAGGAGTGTTTTTAACTGACTAGCTCCGGTGCTTGCTTTACGCATACTGGGATCTCTTATTCCTCACCCCCACTTCAATCCTCCGCGGCACATCTTCAACAAATCAGATCAAAATCTCAACAAATCAGATCAACAGGGACTTAAAGATCAAAAGGATTAGCTTGCTACCTCAAGTTAACTATATTTTAACTTATACTCTGTTTGGTCTGGTTCAAGAGACTTTTTTCATCAGAAAAATACTTGGTCGTCTGCACATTTTAAGTACTGTTGTGGTGCTTGCGCTCTCATTATATATGTGTGCTTCTCTGGATTCAGGATAGTGGAATCCATGCTGCACTACAAACGAGAGTTAGAGTTTTAAGCTTGTCCATGTCTTCAGACTTTTCTGTGCTTTTGAGATGCTGATTCGTACTATGTTTATTGTCAATCATTCGGATCTTATCGTCAAATCCTGTACTCATCTACCAAGTGTAATAAAAATCAGTCTCCTTAAAAAAACAAAAAAACAAAAACTATATTTTAAGCCGTTCTTAAGGAAGTCCATGAGCCCATTTTCCATTTTTCTTTTTGTTCAAAAAGATAGTGAGGATGGATAGTGCATGATTTTTGGTATAGTTTTCAATGGTTTTTGTGGAATTTGGAGGTCTGAATTAAACAATTGGTGGTACAAAAACTCATAATCCATGTAATTGTAGAAAGATCGATACTTCGAGGACACTCCAAGAAGAGAGAGCAAGTAGACAAGGAAAGTAAAATAAGAATGAGATGAGAGAGGCTTTGCCTCTCCATGTATATATAGTGGGGGTGAGTACAAGAGAAACCCTAATGGTGGGTTAGCCCTCTAACTAAACTTTAACTACCCTAACCACTCCGGCTAATGTTAGCCGTCGATCTACTAGAGCTTGTGGCTATATCAACACTCCCTTTCAAGCTCGACTCTACATCTTGTACTCCTAGACAATATCTGAAAGCATCAAACTTATCTCTAGACAATACCTTAGTGAAGATATCGGCAACCTGGTCTCCAATGCTCACATAACTAAGCTCAATCTCTCTTGCAAGGACTTTCTATCTAATGAAATGATAGTGCACCTCAATGTGCTTCGTCCTAGCATGAAAAACAAGATTACTAGCTAACTTCATGTTGCTAATGTGTCTGTATATACAACAACAGGATTTGTACATTCCACATCAATATCAGATAGAGACATCGGAGCCAAATTGATTCGCATGTTGCGTTCGTTGCTCCTCGATACTCTGCTTCTGTGGATGACAAAGCAACTGTGAGTTGCTTCTTAGAAGTCCAGCTTATAGCAGCGCTTCCAAGTCCAAAAGCGTAATCTGACGTGGATCTCTTTTCGGCATTTCCTGCCCAATCAGCATATGTGTGGTCATGTAACAACAATGGTTCACCGTATCGATAGTGAAGTCCGTACTGCATCGAGAACTTCACGTAGCGAAGGATCTGCTTGATAGTCTCAAAATGTGATCTCTGTGGTGACTGCATGAATTGACTAATCAGACCGACGGCATAGCTCAAGTCTGATTTGGTGATCGTCAGATAGATAAGACTCCCAACCATCTTTCTGTACATGCGTGGATCATCAAGTAACTCACCATCCTCTGCTCCTAGCTTTACCTCTTGCTCTAATGACGTAGCAATGGATTTGCAGTCAAGCATACCAAATCTCTCAAGCATACTAAGAGCATACTGTCGCTAACAAGCCAAACATCCTTCTCATCTCTAATGAACTCCACAGCAAGAAAATACTTGAGTTCTCCTAAGTCCATCATCTCGAACTCGGATTTCAAGTGATCCTTGATCTGGGAAATAAGCTCCTCATAGTTACGGATAATGATCAAGTCATCAACATAGATGGTGATCACAACAATCCGGTCTTGTATTCGTAATGAATACAAGATAGAGTCTGAACTACAAAAGTGGAAACCAAGATGCTGCAAGTAAGAATTGATCTTTGCATACCATGCTCTTGGTGCCTATTTCATACCATAGAGGGCCTTCCGTAACTTACACACACGAGAAGGAAACTTTGAATCCTCATAACCTGGAGGTTGCTGCATGTAGACCTCCTCCTCAAGATCACCGTTGAGGAAGACGTTCTTGAAGTCCATCTAGTGCATCTTCCAACCTTTCTGAGTTGCAACTCCAACTGCTGTTCGAATAGTCATCATCTTCGCAACAAGAGCAAAGGTCTCTTCAAAATTCACTCCAAGTTGTTGTACGTAGCCCTTGGCTATCAATCTGACCATGTATCGACACACAGTACCATCCGAGTTGCGGTTGACCTTGAAGACCCACCTGTAACCAATCACTTTCTTACCCTGAGGTAAGTCCACCAACTCCCAAGTCTGTTGATGATGAAGTGCAGCAAGTTCAGCTTCCATAACACTTACCCATTGGGCTTTGTGCATCGCCTTCTCAAGCGAACTCGGTTCCTGTTCCTGAAGAATATTGGCCATAAATGCATGGTGCACAGCAAGAAAACCTTCATGCATATACCTACTCACTGGATGTTTTGCCCGCTGTCGTGATGTGAATCATTTTACATTGTAAATAATTCACCTCTCTGTCAAGCGTTAGTCTCTCTGAGTGAAATTAGGACCTCAGAGAAGTCGACACTGGAGGATGTTATATATTTTTGAGTCTTAGTAGGTTGATTACCATGTTGATGGAGTTAAGCTCATGGGTTGTAATTACATGTCGCCCATGCATGCTTCCTAGCGAGGTTAGGTTATCTTTCGTGATTACGTGTCGTTTTACATGTCTTCGCATGTAGTTTAGGGGTTACGCTGGCACTTTAGGGGCTTGACGTGGTAGCCTATGTGCAAAATTAAGTCACCACGTGGTTTGGGACGCAAAAGGACAGGGGAGTGGAGCTAGGAACTCCCATTGGTCCAATTTTGTCTTTGTGTACTGCTAAACTTAGTAGTAGAGGTCTTAAGAGGAGTTCGAGCATTTGGAGAGGGATCTTCAAAATCTGAGAGCACAGGGAGATAGGGTTAGTCGTGCCAAGCACTGTCAGCGAAATTTTTGATCGATTTGGAGCAATAAAGAAGGAGTTATGGTTGATTGAAGTTCGATTTGTGCCAGAATTGCAGCACTTCTGTTGATTTTGGGGTTTTCGGTGTCAATCGCAGTAGATTTGAGAAAATCGCTTCAAACCTTCGAGGTCTCGTTCATTGGCAGCAGGGCTACGACTGTCCCCAAATTTTCATGTCAATTGAAATTGTGAGTAATTCGGGACGACCGCTGAAGCAGAGGGGGTCCGAAAAGCTCTCAATCTAGAGCACCAACTTCAGAGAGCGAGATCTGGAGTTCTGTGTACAATCAGGAGGCCCAACTTCACAGGAGTGTTCAGCAAGCTGTTTACTGCAAATCCTGTAAGAATCTTCGAAAGTGATCGAGCCAATTCTCTGTTCTAGGTCGAAATAGCTGTCTGGGTACCAGATATTGCCGTAATTTCTCTGCTCAGAACGTTTCTGCCCATATCTCGACACTCTGATTTGATCTCAAGCTGAAACTTCGTGTGTATGGTCAGTAGGGCCTCACTTACATGTAGGAGGAGTTCTGAAGTCTGAACCATCGTATGTTTCTGATTCTGGGCCGTTAAAGTTCGCTGTCTGACCTTATTACTGCTAGTCTGATCTGATTTTCGTTTCCTGAACATACTGGAGGGTCCATTCGACCTGAGTGAGTGTTTGTACTATTCCCTTTTGATCTGAAGCCTACCTCTGTAGTAAGAAACCATAGCCTGGAGTCCAACGCTTCCCTGAGTAAACTAAACACAGCCTTCAAGATCTATCACAGCCAGAAGGTTCCGCCCTTCCCAAGAAAACTCTCAACTCGACATCTGGTGCTTCCATTGAGAGTTGAACTCAGGGGTGATTGATTGAGAAGGTTGAGTTCACTACAAGGAGAAGAGATGGATCGCAAGAGTGCTACTGCTGCTACTTCTACGCCTGTTGCGTCTACGTCTACTTCAGCTCCTTCTGTAGCACCAGCGGCTATAGCGACATCTGCACCTGGTCTAGATACGGCTGAGATTCTGAAGACACTTGCGGCCCTGGTCCAACAACATCCGATCATTGGAGGGGGTGAGTTGAAGTCTACCAAGGCTTTGCAAGCAATTGTGAATAGATGCGGTAGATTTGAAGGTAGAGATATTTCTAGATATCTGCGTGAATACAGAGGAGAGATGGAACTAGTTAGAGTTACTGATGCTGAAATGATAGATAGTTTTGAGTTAGCTGTCATTCTTGAGTTGCGGGACCAAGTTAGGGATGTACAGAGAAGAAATCTAGATGTCTGGATGAGTTTCGAGCGATCTCTTCGAGAGGAGTTTCTCGAAGAAGATTCAGAAAGAGTTACTAGGAGAACGTTTCTAGACTGGGTTGAGCAGCAACCTGGTCGTATGATGAACCTGAATGAGATGCTGAGAGAGTTTGATCGGAGATACCGGCAACTCTCAACTCTAGAGCGCATAACTCTAGATGCTAGGAGAACTGAACTTTTTCTGCAAGCTACCGATGATGCTACGGCAGATCGGTTATGCTTTATGTTGGCTGATCGATCTGCTGAAGGAGGAGTTACTATGGATTGGGGAAGAGTCGAGGACGCCGTTGCTGTACTAACAAGACAGAGGCGAGGAAGAGTGGCCGTGGGAGGACGTCCGCTTGCAGAAGTGGGCTTTCAACCTCGTGCTGCTCCTCAAGTACAGCAACCTCCGGCTCTTGCTCCGGCTCCCAGACCTGCTGTCCCGGCTGCAGTACCTTTGATGCCAGTTGTGCCAGTTCCTGCGCAAAGGGCACCGGTACAGAGACCTGCAGAGAACCATGGACAGCAGAACCAGATCGAAGATCTGATTCGGCAGATGAGAGAACTGAAGGTGGAGCTAGCTGGATTGCAGAGAGAGCAGCCGCCGGCGCCTGCTGCTGCATGTCAAGGAGGTGCTCTTGTTCGTAGATGTATCTGGTGTGACAGTCAAGATCATTTTCGAGGGGACTGTCAAGAGCTCACGGCTGCTCTGCGAGATGGTGTGGTTCGCTACCAGAACGGTAGGCTGCACCTTTCTTCTACTGGAGAGCCGCTAAGCACGCAGTTTGGACGAGGAGGCATGAGGAGTCTACCTCAGATTACAGCTGCTGCAACTGTACATGCGTTGATGGCACCACTGGTAAATCCTGATGTATATGCCGGTCATATTGAAGTTTCTTCTAGTCCTACGTTGCTAGATAGGACTACTGAGAAGAAACCTGTTCAAGTTCCTTCTGAAGTACTGAAGAGAGGAGCTGAGACTATCCGTAGAGTCACAAGGTGGGGTGATCCTGTTGACGCTGCGTCTATCAAAGCATTCCTGGACGTGGATAGACACGTTCACTGGCAGGATGCTTCTGTGGAGGAGAAGAGACGGCGAGAAGCCTCTGAACTTGATACTGGAGTTCCAGAGGAGACTGGAGATAGACGGAGGGTCACAAGGAGACAAGCGGCTCCTCCTGAAGACATCCCTTCTACCTCTACAGCTCCTCCACCTGCACCAGGTCCGATGGAGGACGTGCAGAGATCCCAGCAGGAGCCAACGACTGCTGGTAGACGGTTCACTGCCCAAGAGAAGGGGAAAGGACCGGCTTACAAGTTGGCAGCAGATATCGAGACTTCTACGGATCTCAAGAGCATCTTGGAGCAGAGAATACTTGACGCGGGAATCGAATTTTCTCTTCGGGAGGTTCTTGGTATTGCGAAGAGGGAGTTTCACGAGCTGATCATCGACATCATCAAGCGGAAGAGACAGGTGATGTCTGAACAAGTAGAAAGCCAGATGATAGAGATGGTAGGAGCTTCTGTTAATGATGCAGAATTCGGGAAAGTGCACTTTCAAGAGGCTGATGATACAAAGTACCAGCAAGAAGCGTTGGTTGCTGGTACCAATACTGCTGAATTCGATGATGATGAAGCTGACGATGAGAGTCCAGCTGCTGATAGTGACTTCAGGAAGAGACACTGGGCTCGTGCTACGACGGCTACACGAGTTCGTCTCGGAAGTCTTGAACCTGTTGCTGCGTTAGTTGATCACGGTTCAGAGATCAACATCATGTCACGGGAGGTGTACGAGAGAGGACAGTGGCCTATCGAACTGAACCATGGTTGGGTGCTACGAGCTGCAAACAACCAGAAGGGTGAGTTATACGGCGCTTGTCCTAACGTGAGAGTGAAGTTGGGTGATGTGGAGATAGATCAGCACTTCTTCGTGCAGTCTTCTGCTTCATATCCTGTGATTCTTGGTCAGCCTTATATCACCGCAGTTAGAATAGAGACGAAGGTGATGGACGATGGATCTCACTATGCTAGAATCCGTAGTCCAGATGACAGACGTTCTGTGCAGTTTCTGACCGTTCGTACGAACCACGAACGAAATAGACAGACTTTGAGAGATTCTCCTATCTGTAGGGGCAAGGATTTTCTGAAACCACTCTTGTAGGACGGGATATCAAGAGCGATGGATCCGATACTACTATGATCCCGCTTGAGCAGCCTGTGGGGTCACAGCAGACTGATGAAGAGGTTGCTCAAGATTCTGAAAATAGCTGCACTGTACATAGTTGGAAATCTGGTTTGATGACTTTCAGTTCTGATGATTGGAGTGAGTTCACGCGTGTAGAGGATTTGACTGAGAAGAGTAGAAGGCAGATGGAGAAGTATGCAGAAAATCTGCACTGTACAGGAGTTCTGAACGAAGGTGAGATGATTTCTGGTGTTTACGAGGAGTTTGTAGGTGTACAGTCTTTTGTTCGTTGGCTGGATGATGTAGATAGGTTGATGGAGCAGATGGGAGGAAGGGTGGTGATCCCCATCCACTCTCGTAAAGTCTACGAGGAGGTTGTCTCGTGCTTACAATCTCGTCCTCATCCGAGACTGGAGAGTGGATGGAAGGATGCAATCTGCTGGTGTGGCTCTCGTGAAGAAGCAGAGGTTCACACCAAATACAAAACTGTAGCAAAGAAGGTGAAGCCAGTGGCGACCCAGTTACCTGTTGATTCACGACAGCAGATGGAGTTAGCGGCCACTGAGCCTGTACTGAGAGATCCTAAACAGATAGGACACGAGTTTACTCAAGAGACACTCGAGCAGCTCCAGATAGGAGGGGGTAGCTTCTTGACTGAAGTGGAGAAACAAGCTTTCGAGCAGATGATAGTTAGCCATGGTAAGGCATTTTCTTTCTCAGCTGGAGAGATTGGTTGTGTGGATCCTAGTGTGATAGCTCCGATGGTTATCTTCACTGTTCCTCACGTACCTTGGGACTTGAAGCCGATTCCAGTCCCTCGTGCCTTGCTACCGAAGGTTATTGAGTTATTGAAGGAGAGGATGCGGATGGGTATTTTTGAACCATCTATGGCTCCGTACTCTAGCCGATGGTTCACAGTACCTAAGAAGACAGGAGCTTTACGCTTCATCCAAGACTTACAACCTGCTAACAACATCACGATTCGAAATGTTGGAACAGGACCTGTGGTTGATGAAGTAGCCGAGGCATTTGCTGGAAGATCTGTCTATTCTATTGGGGATCTGTTTTCAGGTTACGATCAGTTTCAGCTTGCTTTGGAGAGTAGAGACTTGACTACCATGCGTACACCTTTGGGGTTGATGCGGATGTGTACTCTTCCTCAGGGCGCAACAAACTCAGTAGCTCATATGCAAAACGCGATGCATAAGGTGTTACGAGAGTTTGTACCTGAGGTTACCATCCCATTTCTTGATGATATACCAATGAAAGGCTGTCCGGTGGAAGACAAGGACGAAACTATGACTGCTGATGGTTGCAGAAAATTCGTTGCAGACCACATCCGAGATGTGGAGAAGATTCTGATGCGCTTGGAAGAGGTACACCTCACTCTGTCAGGTACCAAATCTCGTTTTGGAATGTCAGAGATTGTGGTGGTTGGTCACTTATGCGGTACTTTTGGAAGACGGCCGAACCCAGAGAAGGTAGATGCTATAGCAAGGATAGTAGATTGTACCAACATCACTGAGATTCGATGATTCTTAGGAGCTTGTGTGTTCTTTCGTGTGAGTATTCCTCATTATGCACACATTGCCGAGCCTCTGTATGCACTTCTGAGAAAGGAAAAGAGGTTTACTTGGCGGCAAGAACATCACGAGACGATGGAGCAGCTGAAAGAGATTCTGAAGTCTCCACCTGTGCTAAGGAGACTTAGCTACGAGAGCGGAAGACCTATCATACTGACTGTTGACACGAGTCCAAAGGCGATTGGATGGGCAGTCGGTCAAGAAGATGCAGAAGGCGTGCGGTTTGTTTCAAGGTTTGGAGCTCGGATCTTAACAGATAGACAACGTAACTACCCTCAAGTGAAGCGTGAGTTGTGGAGAGCTGTTACTGCTATGAAGGTAGACCGAGAGTTCTTGATAGGTGCACGTGTGATAGTAGAAACAGATTGTTTGCCTTTGCTAGGTATGATAGCAAACTGTAATACTCCAGACATAGCAATGCTACGATGGATTGCTTATATCCGGAGTATGAACCCTGAGCTGAAACATATAGCAGGAAAGGATAATCATGTTGCAGACATGTTATCTAGGGCTTGTTATACAGATGAAGAAGAGATGTTTACAGAAGTCGAAGATGAAGAGAAGAGAGATGTTTGGTGCCAAGTTGGTCAGCGGACTTCAGACTTGGGACCACTGCCGTTCTACGAGGAGTTCTACACGAAAAAGTTCCGCGATATCGGATATTATCTGAGTTTATTATGCAGACGAGAGGGTTGGAGTGATGCAGAGTTTAAGGAGATTAGAAGAAAAGCGTACGGTTACCTTCTACGTGAAGGCTATCTGTGGAAACGTCCGAAGAGAAGAGATGGGATGCTGGCTAGAGTGGTGGATGATCGACCGACGAAGCTGAATCTGCTGAAGGAGTTTCATGACACCTTGTGGGCTGGACACCGTGGAGTTTGGGCTACGTACACGAAGATGAAGGAGCGATACTGGTGGAAGGGTTTGTATCAAGACGTAGTGGATTTTGTTGGGTCGTGTCTGCACTGCCAGTTCTACTCTAAAGTCCGTTACAGAGATGGACTTGTACCTACCTACCCACCTAGTATTCATTTTTCGTGGGTCCTTGATCTTGTGATGATGCCGCCGGGACTGTGGGGGATGCGCTACTTGGTGTTGGCTCGAGAAGATCTCTCCAACTACGTGGAGGGGCGAGCACTACGAACGAAGACTACAGAGAACATATGTAGATTCGTGCTTGAAGATATCATCTGTCGTTATGGATCTGTTGGAAGACTACGAGCAGATAGGGGCGAGCTGAGAGGTGCAGAAGCGAAGGAGTTCTTTGCTCGTTATGGAGTAAAGCTTCGACTTACTACTGCCATGAATCCGGAAGGGATTGGTAAGAGTGAACGAGGACACCCTTCTATTGTTCACGCTTTAGTGAAAGCATGTGATGGTAGGCCTAGGGAATGGCCGAGACTACTTCCATTTGCTTTATGGGCTGATAGGACTACACACTGTACCACGACTGGGTATATGCCAGTTGAGCTTATGTTGGGGCAGAAGCCAATCATGCCTGCTGAGGAGGACTTTCTTACGTGGGCTACTCTACCGTGGGAAGATGATATAGATCATACTTCACTCCTTGCTTTACGAACTAGGCAGTTGGAGCGAAGGGAGGAGGATCTTGCTGAGGCGCAAGAGAAGCTGAAGGTGGCTCGAGTTAGAAACAAGGAGCGTTTCGACAAGACTCACCGACTATGACCAAAGCCAATACGTGTTGGTGATTGGGTTCTGGTGTATGATAGCACGCTGGAGAACCAGCATTCTACACTTCGTAAGTTCTCGCGAAGATGGTTCGGACCTTATGTTGTGTTAGATGTATACGAGAATGCTACTTATAGTTTACGTGAGTTAGATGGTACTCCTTTGAAACTATCTGTGGCCGGCAAGCGAGTGAAGTTGTTCAAACGACGTGGAGGGTCAGTAGATTTGTTCAACTTTCTAGAGTCTGAGCAGAGGATGACAAGAGATGAAGACGCCCCGACTACTGAAGAGGTTGAGGCGGAAGAGAGTGATGATGATGATGTACAAACAGAAGACTGAAGAGGTTGGCACATGCCGGAGGATGTGCAGGTTTGGAGGGGGTGGATGTCGTGATGTGAATCATTTTACATTGTAAATAATTCACCTCTCTGTCAAGCGTTAGTCTCTCTGAGTGAAATTAGGACCTCAGAGAAGTCGACACTGGAGGATGTTATATATTTTTGAGTCTTAGTAGGTTGATTACCATGTTGATGGAGTTAAGCTCATGGGTTGTAATTACATGTCGCCCATGCATGCTTCCTAGCGAGGTTAGGTTATCTTTCGTGATTACGTGTCGTTTTACATGTCTTCGCATGTAGTTTAGGGGTTACGCTGGCACTTTAGGGGCTTGACGTGGTAGCCTATGTGCAAAATTAAGTCACCACGTGGTTTGGGACGCAAAAGGACAGGGGAGTGGAGCTAGGAACTCCCATTGGTCCAATTTTGTCTTTGTGTACTGCTAAACTTAGTAGTAGAGGTCTTAAGAGGATTTCGAGCATTTGGAGAGGGATCTTCAAAATCTGAGAGCACAGGGAGATAGGGTTAGTCGTGCCAAGCACTGTCAGCGAAATTTTTGATCGATTTGGAGCAATAAAGAAGGAGTTATGGTTGATTGAAGTTCGATTTGTGCCAGAATTGCAGCACTTCTGTTGATTTTGGGGTTTTCGGTGTCAATCGCAGTAGATTTGAGAAAATCGCTTCAAACCTTCGAGGTCTCGTTCATTGGCAGCAGGGCTACGACTGTCCCCAAATTTTCATGTCAATGGAAATTGTGAGTAATTCGGGACGACCGCTGAAGCAGAGGGGGTCCGAAAAGCTCTCAATCTAGAGCACCAACTTCAGAGAGCGAGATCTGGAGTTCTGTGTACAATCAGGAGGCCCAACTTCACAGGAGTGTTCAGCAAGCTGTTTACTGCAAATCCTGTAAGAATCTTCGAAAGTGATCGAGCCAATTCTCTGTTCTAGGTCGAAATAGCTGTCTGGGTACCAGATATTGCCGTAATTTCTCTGCTCAGAACGTTTCTGCCCATATCTCGACACTCTGATTTGATCTCAAGCTGAAACTTCGTGTGTATGGTCAGTAGGGCCTCACTTACATGTAGGAGGAGTTCTGAAGTCTGAACCATCGTATGTTTCTGATTCTGGGCCGTTAAAGTTCACTGTTTGACCTTATTACTGCTAGTCTGATCTGATTTTCGTTTCCTGAACATACTGGAGGGTCCATTCGACCTGAGTGAGTGTTTGTACTATTCCCTTTTGATCTGAAGCCTACCTCTGTAGTAAGAAACCATAGCCTGGAGTCCAACGCTTCCCTGAGTAGACTAAACACAGCCTTCAAGATCTATCACAGCCAGAAGGTTCCGCCCTTCCCAGGAAAACTCTCAACTCGACACCGCTCAGATCTGCGAGAGATAATCGGTGCACTAATCACCTCTCTTTGGAACTGATCTGACGTAGACGCCAAGGTCTAGGAAAAAATATCCAGTGGATGTGGAAGATCCACATATCTAGATGAGTCAAACATACGTTGCAATAACACGCGCTCATCTTGTGTAGAAACTACACTAGTTCCACTAGGTTGTGTTACGTAGACTCCAACGTTAACAACAGCTCTATGTGCAACTAATTCTGATATGGAATCAGTGACTTCTCCAGATCCTCCACTCAACATACTACTATGAGGTACTACAGTGAACTGACTCCTTGGTTCTACAGTAGGTATAGGGATGGCTACGACAGGTGCAGGTGCAAATCAAGACTGTAGCTTATCAAAAACAATATCTCTGCTAATATAGAACTGCTTGGACGAAAGATTATAGCATCTATATCCCTTCGTATCCAAAGCATAGACCAAGGAAGATACATCTATCAGCTTTCGGATCTAGTTTCTTACATCTTTCATCAGATATGTGCACATAACAGATACATTCAAAAACTTTAAGAAAAGAGTAATCAAGCTTACTGTCTGTGAAGACCTCCATCGATGTCTTATTATGAACTACCGTTGTAGGCGTCCGATTCATCAAATACACCGCACATGAAACAGCTTTTGCCCAGTAAGGTCTAGGCATGGTCTTCTCATTCAACGTCGCACGAGCAGCTTCTACTATGTGTCGATTCTTGCGCTCCGCAACCCCGTTCTGCTGCGGATTGTAACTGCGGATCTTCTCACATCGAATGCCATGCTCATGCAGATATATCGAACTCTCCAGAAAGAAACTCGTCTCCTCCATCAGATCTCAAACAGAGGATAGATGCTCCAGACTGTTTCTCCACCAACTTGCAGAAAGTCTGGAATGCTGACAGTACTTCGACAGAGGATTTGTTTCTCAACAAATAGATCCAAGTATAACGCGAATGATCATCAATGAACGTCACGAAGTACTGAAACCGGTCATACTTGGCTGAGAAGCAGTCCATACATCAGTGTGAACAAGCCCCAGAAGCTTATTCGCTCTACTACTTGATCTCTTAAAGGGCTGTCTAGCTTGCTTGCGGAATTGACATGCTGCAGAGACTCCAATGGACTCACTGTAATCAAATTTGGGTAGACCTGTAACCAGATCAAAACTCGGAAGGCTTTTCAACCTCTGAAAGTTCATGTGCCCAATTTGCTTGTGCTAGATGTCAATGTCAGACACTACTGGATCACTCTGTCCATACATGACACTCTGTCGTGTAACTTAGACGCAGATGCATCTAGTTGAAACAGCCTATCACTCTTGCTACCTCGAGCTATGACAGTGCTGTTCGAATCTTCAATAAAGCGTCCATCTTTATTGAAGTGCACTTGCAGACCCTGCTCTATCAACTGTCCTACAGATAGCATGTTTCTAGTCAACGTGGGTACGTGTAAGACATTCCGTATATCAATAAACGTTGGAGCAAGAATATCAAGTGGAATGTTACCCTTGTGCTGGATCTTGTGCTTGGTGTCATCTCCTGTCACCATGAACGGTGGAGTCTCCACGGGCTCGAGTGTACTGAACCACTCCCGATGGAGAGTCATGTGACTGTGACGTCAGAGTCGATCACCCAGTCAGTCTGTGACTGGAAAGCGGCATAACTCTGATGCATTGTAATCAGCAACTGCTCCGAATAGACTTGCTCAGTGACTGCATAGCCTTGGTTGTTGCTGTTACCTTGCTGGGTTGTTGTCGTATTGCTGCCTTTGATTGTTCTGCTTCTTGTAACACTAATTCGCATTGTGGTCTTGCTTCTTGCAGTAGTTGTAGGAATCAAGCGCATGTCTCTGGTTGTTGTTGACAGAACCAGACTTTGCTGGTTCTGTTGTTGTTGTTGTTGTTGTTGTAGTCCGCGATCCCGTCCACGTCCAACACCTTTGCCACGACCTCTACCTCGAAATCCTCCAGAACCTGCAAAATAGACAGATTCTTGCTGACTTGCAGAAGTAGAGCTCCCCAATAGACACACCTCCTCTCTTAACATCATAGGAACTAATTCATCAAACCGCGGAAGAGATTCATGGTTGAAATTGTTGTTATGAACAGTTTGTACTCTGCATGCAGTCCCTGCAATGTGACAAGACAGATGAGATCAATTGACTTTGACAGAAAATAGCTGATCCGTGAGCTGCTTGACATATTTCACGTAGTCGTTAATGCACATCGATCCTTTCTTCACGGTGTTGAACTGCTGCAGTAATTGCAGCTTCCGCGTCTCTGTTTCGGATTGAAACAGACGCGCGAGTGCATCCCAAACTTTCTTGAGTGTATCGTAATCTTGAATGTGATCGATCATCGATGCTGAAACTGTCAGCGCGATGTATTGAATTGTCTAGTACGAGCGCTTCTTCCACTCCTTGAATTTCGGATAAGAAATTGATAATTCAGGTGCTTTCTCCTCCTCAGTGATAAGATCTCAAAGATCTTGGTCCTACAAGAAAGTCATCATCCGGAACTTCCACACTTGGTAGTTGTTCTTGTCGAGCTTCTCTCCAATGGTCAAAGACACGACTCCGTCATAGCTGCAATGTAGAAATTGCTCTGTTCTGTACGCGAAAAGAACCTCACAGAACCTTCACGAAACTCGTCTGTCCACACCGCGCGATCAAGAGTTGTCACAAGTCACAACAAGTCGACTCCGTGAACTCCTCCTGCAGCGAGGGTGAAGAAAGAACTTTTCCACGAACTGTAGGTGTACAAAACACGACGGAAACGTCGAAAAAACACACCAAGAAAGGTCGAAACTGGACCAAATAAGATCAGAAATGGCATGCGACCCCTTGAAAATTTCCAAAATTTCCACCCATATTCGAAACAATATTTGTTTTAGACTCAAGTCCTAAAAGTTTCGTTTTGGTCGAAAAAGATCCAATTGAAAATCTGTCGCTGAAAATCTCCAAATCGGCTGAAACTTGGCCGAGTACACAATTCATATCTTCTGAACAAGACAATCCTTACCAGACTGGTTGACAGATATCAACGAGAAAAAATCATCCAGGTCTCCGAAATCGCGCTCAAAGTTTCTGGTGCGAAAGAAACAGTTTCGTCTCATCGGAACGCATCAGCAAGATAGTGCTCGACATCAGACACAACTCCAGCTGCTCTCTCCTGTACTTCTCCATGCACGAACTCCATCTTTGCTCATCAGCAAAGGACACACGCTCTCTACTACTCTAATATCATGTAGAAAGATCGATACTTCGAGGACACTCCAAGAAGAGAGAGCGAGTAGACAAAGAAAGTAAAATAAGAATAAGATGAGAGAAGCTTTGCCTCTCCATATATATATAGTGGGGGTGAGTACAAGGAAAACTCTAATGGTGGGTTAGCCCTCTAACTAAACTGTAACTACCATAACCCCTCTCACTAATGTTAGCTGTCGATCTACTAGAGCTTCGGGCTATATCAACAATAATTTGTACCACCAATCTCTAATACACGTCAAAAATATGAACTAAAACACACAAGTGATGTGGTAGGTTGATTGGCAGAACCGTCTACTGCAAGTCAAAGGTCAGATCAAGACAAGATTCAATAAGAGATGTATGACCAAACTCTACTTCGTATTGGAAGACTGATCAAGCAAAAACAGTATTCACACACACTCGATGTATAGCTATGCAAACATATAACAACAACACGCTTAAGAAACATCTTTTCATTGAACAAGTAGAAACATGTTAAATTTATGAATTCCAATTATAACCTCTTCCTCTTAGTACATAAATTAAAATGCGTGAATTTTCCCCTTCTTCTGAACTTGGGTGAATATGCATGCTCCTCAATGTATGTAAACCAGAAGTCTACGTATACGTATGGAATACAACCAAAGCTCTCCCAGAGAATTGGCTCTACACTTTGTGACTGATCTCATAACTAATTATTGAATATACTTCGACAAATATTGAAACGAAGCTTTCATGGTTTTTCTGCAACAAAACCGTATAAGTAATATCTTCCCGAAAGTAAATAGAGAGGCAATAATATTCCTTTCTTTGCTTCTTTTTCTTTCTAAAAGGCGACGGTACCCCAGTCTTTATTAGAAACGGACAGGTGAAAAACAAGGGTACCGAACATACCGCCAAGAAGACCCAACCACGGAAGTCACCTCTTAGCGACTAATTCATTTAAACCCCGGTATGGGTATAGAAGCATGAATGGAATATTCTTTGTTTTCTGATAGTGTACTTCGAGTTTGAGAAAAAGATTTCTTTTTGTTCCCAGGAACCTTGAACTTTTCATTTTTAACATTTCTTTATCAGTACTAAACCGTTTGTTTTGAGATGAACCACAACTTGTAAAATTAATGAATAATAACTTAAATTTAATTCTTTATTTCACAAATTCCATGCTCTATGGAGATGTAATCACCAAAACCGATTTCTGCATAAAGGTAAAACTTTTCAGTCCTCTGAAGCAGACCCGCGAAAAGAGATGCTCCGGATCACCAGAAGTACTTCTATACATACCGGGGTTTAAAGAGCCGAGGTGAGACCGGAGGACAAGAGGGAAAGTGGAGGTGAGAGGAACCGTTTGTTCTAACGAAGTTAACGAACTAATGCCTATGAGACTACCTAGCTCGAGTAAATTAACAAATTGGATAGAGAAATGAGCTTCAAGTTAAAACATCCCCCATGCAATCTAGCATTTTGTTACGCTTACAATAACATTGCCGAACTATGCTAACTTTGTTACCAAACTATGCAAAACTAATCTCACCTTGTTTCCCAAACTTATCTTGTTTTGAACTTTAAAAATTCTACGATTAACTATGCAAATGCATAGCATCAAAACTTTGATAACATGCAAATTAACATGTACACGAAGCGTAGCAAGCTCTGCTTTTGTGTATAAAGTGTACATTATCATTTATTATCAGTATATTTATTAGAGTGTGAAGATACATTTATACAGATGAAATATTTCCGCCTAAGAAAGAATCAGATGTCGTCTTGGAGGCTCTAGTTACCATAAATATTCAAAATATCCCTCTAAATCTTTAGACGTAAATGGAAACGCAATTTGGAAGTCTTCAGTTTACATTTATTACTGCATTATCAGTGAAATGATAAAAAATTCAAATATAGTTACGTGTAAAGAACCGATCTGCGAGATGTGTATATATAATTAATTACTAAACATAATACACCTTCAAGCGTGCAAAATAATGATCACTGCTTATTTATTCACCTAGAAAGTGCAGTGACGTTCTACTAATATATTAATGTCGAAACTGGTGCTTCCTTTGTAAAAAAATTGTTTGGAGACCACAATTTATTATTCCTCTTCGCGTTCAGTAGTCGAGAAAGTCGAATTCAGTGCTGCAAACAAAACATTTCTACACTCTTGTGATAAAAGGGACCTTCTGTCCCGTGATTTTTTCGGTTGTACTATTTCTCCAGTTTGCTGGGCGATCTTTGTCCTCAGCAGTCTGCAATTCCAGTCTGCGTATAGACAGTGCAGATTTTATTGAGCACCGATTCCACTCATCGAATGTCATTCATTTCATACTGCTCTGCACATAAAAGGCATATTGATTTCAAATATTTTTTAAATCCATTTATTCCATACCGCTTCAACGAGAAGCGCGTAGTTACTTACTTCCACCAAACTGAGTTATTGCTTGCTTTCTCCTTAGCTAAAAAAGTCACATGTTTTCATTTTTCTTCTTCCTCTGTACACAAGTAACCATCAATTACAGGGATAGTACTGCCCGTCTTACTGCTAAGTACGTGTTGAAAGCAATCATTCTCGCTATTGAGAGAAGTCCGAAACTGCCTGTCATCCATACCAGTTAACGAGGTAAAAAGCAGCTACTGTACAAATGACTCTACTGCTAAGAAGATGAAGGTCTGCTAGGTAATATATGGTTAACAGTTCTAGTTCTTCCCTTCTGCTAAGTACATGTTTAAAGTAGTCATTCTCGCTATTAAGAGCGAGTGAGAAACTGCCTATCGTTACAGTGGAATTTGAACGAGGCAAAAAACCAGCGACTGTAGAAATGACTCTGCTGCTAAGAAGCTAAAAACCAGCGACTATACAGATGACTCTGCTGCTAAGAAGCTGAAGCTCTGCTAGGTAATATATGCACCTAAGAGAATATTACCCGTTCTGATAACTGTGCACTGAACCGAAGAAGAATGCCCTTCCACAGATATAGTCAATAACGATAGAAAAGCCCTGCCACCGATATTGCCTGTCACATGCTGCTCTTATACTGCTGTCTGCTCTGCAGGCAAAGGTGGAGTTAGATAAGAAAGAATAAGCTTCTGAAGTGCAACACAGAACCAGGTAAAGTACCTTCCATTGCTCGCTAGGCCGTCTTATCTCGAAGTAAAGTGCTGCAAAGAGGAATGTAGTCAGGAAAAACTTGGACGGTTTCAAAGAGTGGACAGGCGTTGTCATGTTGTGGATTGGTTAGAAACCACCACATATTCTTATCGTACGTGTTTTGATGTTGAGGAGCCACCGAGATCTTATCGTGTCAAAAGATAAGGCTCCACGTGGACGATCCGTGTACTCTCCGCTGAGTGGAGATAAGGGTTAGTACTCTTGTCGTCATACGCGAAGTTGTTGTATAAGAAGGGAGGTGCGCGGAGCTTTGGATATAGGATGTAAAGTATCCAAGTCTAGTGTGTGTGTTATCAGTATCGTTGGATGAAGTAAGAGACAGTACGAGTGATAAACATGAACGGAGAGCTCTTTCGTGCTCCTGATCTTCCACTTGCGCATCCATTCGTCATTAAGATCCATTGTCTGTCGCGAGATCACTTTCGAGTATTTATGATGGCTCATTGGGGAGAGTCGTTCATGACTGCGGTGATGGCTACTCCGGATCCTATCATTCTTCTCATTGTCACTTACGACGCTGTTGGAGATCTTACTGTCTACATCTTGCTTTGATGTGGTATGGATCCTCCATTGGATCTGAACTTTCTAGTGAGAGATCCGTTCAACACTTGGGTCGAAATACGTTGTTCCAATTGACCAAAAGTAGCGCATCAGGAGTTTGTCGTGAGGAACTTCGGAGAGGATTATTACAACCAAATAATAGCTTCATCTGTTCCTTTTGTAGTTCCGTTTATTGTCAACCATTTTAGCGTCGGGATTCTGACTCTATATTGAGCCTAGTTTGTCCTTCGTGTCTACGTGCTTCGTGGTCAACGGTATTGTCAACGGCACGTGTTTGTAGTTTGTTCAATATAAGCTTTGAGGTCCACATGATACTTTTGCATAAAAATTCGTTCTTTGTGTGTTTGTCATGTGAGTGAAGACAAAAATCTTTTGTCAACTTGTTTCTTATTAGTCGAAAGTTTGATCAATCATCTTCTATTAAGTTCCTTTCACGATTTCGAGGGTTAGAGGCACTTCTCGTGGTCCATTAGCGAAGTGTTGGATATGGTTGGAAAGCTTGAGAGACGCGAATG
Organism: Asterella californica; assembly: GCA_036924285.1. Classification (NCBI taxonomy): domain Eukaryota; kingdom Viridiplantae; phylum Streptophyta; class Marchantiopsida; order Marchantiales; family Aytoniaceae; genus Asterella; species Asterella californica. The sequence goes on from JAYKYS010000013.1 coordinate 7,380,638, forward strand.
CCCGTGGACTCAATGGTTGATTTGAAGCACGAATGAGACGTTTTGATCGATTGAAGCTGAGAGAGTCAAATTCATGATCAATTTTATTTTCGTGAGGTCTTTCTCACTTTCTGGGAGTTCTGTGAGGTTGCTGGAGACGAATTGACTGTTGCTGGAAAGCTCTTGCGATGGGCTTGCTGATGGACTCGGAGATCAATCGATTCCAAGCAGGAGTGAAAACGTTATGACTGGCTGAAGTTGGGTGTCACAAATTGGAGGTTATGAGAGTAGGCGATTGTAAACATGAGATATTGAGAGCGATATGGAGAGTTTGGTAAACACTCATCATCCAATTTCAGTCATAAATAAGCTTCATGAGATATATAAGGAAGAGAAATTTGAAAGCCCATGATAGTTAGAAGTGCTAATGCTCAGATATTTCTTTTTATTATTGACAAATATATACCCCACTAGTGCTAAGAAGTAATCGGTTTTCAATTTTTATGTAATCTTATATTTTCTCATCGAGAAAATTTAAGAAGATTACATAAAAATGAGAAGAGAAGTGAATCATTCACGTCAAAAACCCTAGAATTTCCAGGATTGATTTTACATAAGGTGCGGTCACATTTCCCCCTAGCCCACCTTCGTATGCATCTCAAGTGGTCCGGCTGTGCTTCTCCAGCTGGTCTTGGCCGTGCCTTTTCCACTGTGACCGTCTCTCTAGGGGAAGAGTTTCCACGTAAAGCTAGTGAATCTTGTGTTGGTGAGGCCGTCATTTGTTGCGACTTTTTCTGAAAAGATCGGCGCTGAAATTAATTATGACGTCTGGTCTCAACTTTAGTTGTTTTGATCATTTTGATAATTTGATAATTTCCATTTTCTAAAGGAATTTATTTTACTGAAAAGAAGTGGAATTAGATTTCAGTACATTCAGAAATCTTATTCATTTTTCTTGTAATTCGATTTACCCCAAACCTTAAAATTTCAAGGTCTCTCGTTAAACAAAAAACAAAACCATAGAAAATATAAAAACAGAAAAGATGACAGACATATCCGGTCATTCGTCCAAGCTTCTGGTGATCCATTCTTTCCTGTTTATTACCAGCGTCGGGGAAAGGTTGACAATCTTTATTTCACCTTGCACTTGCATAAGAGTTGCAAGTAATTGCTCACGGCAAGAGTTTTAGAAGTAATCAAAGATGTATGAAAGCTAAGAGAAAAGATTCTCTAACGTTTAGAAAGAAAACAGCCGTAGTTTATTGAAGGTTAGCTTCGTATAGAGCAATGAATCTCTTACCATCTCCTTTGTGAAATGATATAATTATTTTAATTTTAATAATTTTTTTCCATAAACTAAAATAGAATACTTGAATTATAAACCACTTTAGTGCAAAAGCTTACAGCCGAATCAAAAACAAACACTAACAAACTTCTACGGCATTTTCCTACGGGTATTTTCATAGTCGCTTGCAAAAACAATCCTTGGCTGTAATCGTATAGTTCGCGGATGAAAAATATTGAAAGAAGATTCCAGCTTTGACACTCACTATGTCCCCCTTCAGCGGCATCCATAGGCTCCTTACATTTCCTTCTTCGCTTGATAGCCTCATCTTCTTCAAGAACAGTGTCCATTGCATCATCATCTTATCATTCTTTCTGCCAAGTTTCTGTTTGAGGTGGGCGAGATATTTTCTATGGGTCGGATGGAGCATTCACGTTCACGGTGTTGTGTCGTGGATCGGTTATGGCATGAAACAAAAGTCTTAGGAAAAACATTTTTCCAAACTTGCTGCTGAGAGAGTTCTGACAACAGCATTGGATAGATCTCGTCAGAGAAAATCAAAATAGGTGTTTAAATTGTCGTAAACGAAGCAAAGATGAAGAAGTTACAGCGATTTTAACATATGGGTTTTGGATAAATAATAACTATTGTTATTTACAGGATGCCTCAAGGCGTAACGACCTCGGGGTGAAGCGATGAGCCCTCCAGGTGGAACGACCTCAAGGTCGGACGACACAAACATAGTAAACAAAAACATGATGATATTTACATGATGCCTTAGAGTGGAGCAACTTGGGGGTGAGTGACGGGTGCCTCAAGTTGCTACCTCAAAGTGGGACGATCAAAATATGGTAAATAACAACTAGTTGTTATTTATCATGCACTTATCTATGGATGGAAGGACTTGGGGGTGCAATGACGGACGTCCTAGGTGGACCGACGTTCAAGTGGACTGCCTCGAGTATGATAAATAACAACATGTTGTTATATACATTATGACTTAAGGTAGAGCGTCCTCATGGTGGAGAGATTCGAGCATGGTAAAGAACATGTTATATTTATCAGACGTTCCATGGTGAAGCTATTGGTTGGAGCGACACATAGGAGGAGAATGACACCAAGGATAGAGCGAAAATAACACGGGAATGATAATAAGTTGTTATTTAAGATATATTACAACAACTTATTGTTATTTCATAAACATATAAGATATATTTCAACTAGCAGAAAAAAGGATTTGGGGTTCTTTTGGATTTTTGGTGCTACTGGAGGTCTTTGACAACATGTCAGCTTGGAAGGATTTGGGATTGACATGGAAAGGACTAGCTTGAAGTTACAAGCAAGCGATGATGATTTTGGGAGGTTGGTGAATCCAACGCAAGCACGCAAGACGTCATTGGATTCATATTTGTGCAAGCTACGCATAGGATCAGACGGTTCGTGCAAAGACAAATTGAGAATTGAGATTTGAGAGAAATTGATACGCAAGAAAGGAGGATTGAACGTTCCAATTATCTGTGAAGAAGAGTTGGACCGTTCAGACTGTTCCGGAGTCCAAACTTGTTATTCTTAGATCCATCGCGATCAAAACACCAAGTTCTATAGGAAATTGAAGAAGATCGAGATTTTCAACTGATGATTTGAGAGTTCTGGGTGAAATTGACTCGCAAGCTCACGTTATATTTTGTGCACCAGCGTTCAGAGGTTAGATTGTTCTTCACGATCGGTGGATCAAGCTCTTCATTGTTGGTGTAGATGCGATCATAGAGTTTTCACGTACACAAAACAGAAGGCCGTATGTGGATTGGGTTGTTGGTTTGGTTGTGGTGAGTGAATTTGGGTTACAAGAGAGCAATTTACGTCAGTTTTTAGCTTTCTATGACAAAAGATCGTTTGACGAAAAGAAGAAGTCTCCAGATTGGTCTTCTTCGGCTTGTTTACTACGGATTGGGTGTATACTTTGGCTTCCGACACGATTCTTGCTATATCATTAGCTATGTTTGCTGCAGTTCAATCCTCGTTTGGATTAGGATGATCTCATCATCAGACTAGTGATATACTGAGCAGCAGCGATGCAATGGTGCTATTATGGATGTGATCGCAATACATAGTTTGGGTAGCGGGACTCTATTGTGAAGCTAACTGTTAGCAAAGGGTGTTTTCTTTACTTCGAGTTACGCTTCGACAGTTCTTGTCTCATGATTAGATCTAGGGACTTGAATCTAGACTAGAGATTGTCTGGTCAGCTCAGCTCATCTCACTATATAAAGTGAGATTTGGATATATCAGAAGTCTCGTTTCTCGTGTTTGTCTGTGTCTCTCTCTCTCTCTCTCGATTGATATCTCACAACCATATACCTCGTGTATTCTTGGACAACTTCAAAATGATCAGTATACCTCCTCCTACAATGAAAACAACGTTTAGTATCCTGCCAGAAAAATATATTTTGTATGTCCTGTGGAGTAACTTCGTACGGATTGAAGAACGATTTTCATACGGAGTCTCCACACTTGAATGCCTCCTTGCATGAGTCAACTTGGAGAGGTAGAGTACTTACCAAACAGTATCATAGCACACAAGCAACTATGGAAAGTAGTAGACAAAGAATGAGTTAGAGTGCACGCGGTAGTATATTGACGTAAGTAGTTCGACTCTGTTTTTCATATCGCAAGCGTCTACTAACATATATACCTCTTTGTCATCGACCACCATGCTCTTAATAATATTCCTCATGTGCCAATATCATCCTTTAGACAATATCTTAGCATGCCCACGTAAGTGTGGAGGCCCTGATTGCTACACGCTTTATCACATATCTCACCTCCTAACGGTATCTCGATTCAAGTCCAACGCGGTAGTAGTTCACTTTTTCACCTCGAAAGAGGTTTTGACGTTGATGCAAATAACTACTTGGAAATGAAGATGGAGCAATGCTTCTCTTGCTCCACGAAGAACAAACCAGAGAGACACTTGTTTTCCAAGAAAGTACCTAACATGGAGAAGAAATATAACTCTAAAATGCCTCCACTCTTACAGACGAACATTGATAACTCCAACTGCTCTTTCAAAACATTGGTCTTCTTCGTCTTCGCTTGATTTTTCAGAAACATAGAGCCTCGAAGTGTCAGAAAAGTATGGACAGAGAAATCAAAGATCCGAGGATAAAACTATACAAATGCAGGGTAGACTGCGGAGGCAGTAAACTGACTGAATAGTCGCCTTGAGGAGTTTTGAAAATCTAGAAATAAAATACTTCGGACAAGAAAACATGCACTCCCTACTATCTTGAAAAATCAACAAGTAGTTGTCATTGTTACAGTCAAGGTAAATGAAAGGATCTGAGAGGACACCGAAAGAGAAGGTCTTATGATAAGAAAATATCCGTCTGACCTTCACGAAGTCTATTTCAAGTACAAAATCTGATGGATCATGAGATAATTCTAAATCCACGTAGAGATAAGTCCACTTCCACTCAAGTATCTTGTCACTATAACCTATGAGATACAAACCGGAAGTAGCATGATCATCTACAGAAGGAAAAGGAGGTTGTAATTGAAGAAAAACGTAAAGAAATTGATCATCAACTAGATGCTCACGGGTTTGCAACACAAGACGATTCTTCGCTAGAATATCATCGACTTGACTTTCAAACATAGCAGCGGAGGAAAATATGCATTCATCATAGAGCGAGATCGATAACAAGAGAGAAGAAGCATACGCAGAAAGATGGTGCTCAAAGAGCATGCTATGTCAAAAGAATGTCATGGAATGAGAGAAGAGAACTTAGTTGTCCGAAAGAAGGTCGTGCCGAGAAACCACACGCTATGCAAACAAAAATGCAAGTTCCATGGACTCGTCCAGACCTGCAAGAACGAAAAATGAAAAAAACAAGAGAAACATCTTGTGTGATCCAGCATGAAAGCACGTGGAGCTAGTAAAGAAGGTGTTTCTTGAGCAGCAAGGACTGAAAATGATAAAATCAAACAGCATGTCAGAAGATAAATTGCATCTTCTCGTCCGCAGCTTGCCGCTTCTCTCACCGGACGACTTCTTTTTCCCAGTGGATCTGCATTTGCATCATAAAACCCCTTATCCTAAGCAGACAAAACAAAGATTGCAAGACGATTGAAAAAACGACGATCCCACGAGATAGAAGAAAGCAGCCAAGACAAGAACCGTGCATGTCGGCAGCAGCGGAACGCATTTCTCAGCTAGCGACATCTCTCAACGCAATTCTTCAGCACCAAACCACAAAAGGGACCAGTGCTATCATGTTCGTCTGTCCATCCACAAGCAGTCATCGCATGACGATTGTGAAATATTAAACTTACAACAGAATTTTACTAGGTTCCACTACCTTCCACCTACACCTCTTCCAAACAATCAAGTTCCTGAATGCATAACGTGAAGTAGAACATACAACCGGTCTCTGCCAATCGATTGTGTGAATTTCTGCCTGCCTTCCTCGCTTGTCTTCTTACCCAGACAACGTTCAGTCAGACGTTAGAGATGCATATTATCCTAAAGTCACTTGTAGTCTTGTGCTGCTCATAAAAACACCTACATTTTTATGTTCTAGCTGTTTTACATTCTGTTCTGATCTTTCTTCATGTTATCAGTCGTGTGAGAAAATAATTCATATAACATTAACTTTGGGAGAACTTTTGCTCGTCTTTTTATATATATAAATATAATTTTTATATTTAACTATAAAGAAAAAAGTTTAATTAGGAGTGTTAAATATTAACTGCACTTAGAGTTTCGATAAGGTCCAAACATAATCCACAAAGAGAACGCAGAGAGATGCGCTTCGGAGACTGCAAGTGCGGGAGGCTGTTAACAAACACATTTAATTTAAACCGGTCATAAATTTATTAACCAAACCTTCCCACCGAAAGATTAGATAGTAATTTACATATTTGGTGAATATGCGATTACACGCCTTTTGAATTATCTTGATGCAATAGATGAAGAATTTTCAGGTATTGTGCAATGACTAATCATGGTCTAAAGATAAATGAAGACTACTCGTGAAAGATCTTTAGGCCAAAATCGTATTATATACCTTATTACATCAGGTAACCGAGAAGGTAGCATCAGTCTTGATATATACCGACTTTGTAATATAGTATGAAATACCACATACTATGTGATATAATAGAAACTTGTGGAAATTTTTTTCTCCATTCTTAGAATAACATTCCTAAGCATCACTAAGCTTCCTCCCTTTTCCTCGTGGGAAGAAATGCAAAGGTGAATGCCAATCTGCAAGACTGCCGAAGGGGTCTACTATTGCAGGTCAAACATCCAGCTACTCGGGTTGCATCTACATGAAGGACACGCATAAACCCTACATGCATATAAGCTACTCGGGTTGCATAAACCCTACCTGCACATAAGCTTATATGCATGTAGGGTAAGGTCAAGGTACTGGTGAATAATAGAGTACCGTACTTCCAACTCAATTCAGTCATTAGTTTCTTCGCTGAATAAATGAGCGATAATCTAAAAGAAAAAGCTTTATAATGAGCTAAACTGGAGAAGACCATGGAGCCATCGTGAATGAAATCTCTGGAAATTATGTCAGGGCAAAAATCGATAAACGTAAATGTAAATATTCTAACTGTAGTTAACATATTTTTACCAATTTTTAGGTCATCAGTAACATACAAGACATAAATTTCCAAGTTATGCGAGCTAAAAAGAAGTGAAAGAAGATATCCCAGAAACTTAGAAACCAAAAAGTAACTGTTACACAATCAACTATTATCTAGACACAAAACAAATTCCCCGATATGTACTTAGTCTACCATCATATGAGGAATCTATATAAATGAACTAAATTGACATTGCTTTGATGACTTTTCACTTTTTCCATGTAACGATATTCTCGAGTAGAACAGTAGTAATTGTTTTCACTAGTACTTTCTAATTCTATAAATACGTTATATACATTAAATTAAGAGATATAGTTGAAACACACCGATTTGATGAAAAAGATTTATTAAACGAGTGAAAAATGAAGATGAGTGGAACTCTCTCGGTGAATACTGGATAATGATTTAATGGACATAAGAGGAAGTTTGAAACTTTTTCTGACAGATTCAAGTTTTGATATAAATTGTTCGCTCACTTGGGTGCGAGAACTGAGTTTGCAGTGTGCAAGAAACTGGAAGCTTCCAGAGCTAAAGAGAAATGGGTGGAAATTTACTTTGAGAGTCTAGCCACAAATAGGGATTGTCAAAGCTGGAATCTTCTTTCAATATTTTTCATCCGCGAGCGATACGATTACAGCCAAGCTGTTTTTTGCAAGCGACTATGGAAATACTCGTAAGAAAATGCCGTAGAAGTTTGCTAATGTTTGTTTCTGATTCGGCTGTAAGCTTCGCACTAAAGTAGTTTATAATTCAAGTAATCTATTTTAGTTTTTGGAAAGATTTTTTATTAAAAATTAAAATAATTATATCATTTCACGAAGAAGATGATAATCGATTCATTGCTCTATACAAAGCTAAACTACGGCTGTTTTCTTTCTAGACTTTAGAGAATCTTGTCTCTTAGCTTTCACACACCTTTGATTACTTCTAAAACTCTTACCGTGAGCAATTACTTGCAACTCTTATGCAAGTGCAAGGTGAAATAAAGATTGTCAACCTTTCCCCGACGCTGGTAATAAACAGGAAAGAATGGATCACCAGAAGCTTGGACGAATGCCCAGATATGTCTATCATCTTTTCTGTTTTCTATTTTCTATGGTTTTGTTTTTTGTTTAACGAGAGACCTTGAAATTTTAAGGTTTGGGGTAAACCAAATTACAAGCAAAATGAATAAGATTTCTGAATGTACTGAAATCTAATTCCACTTCTTTTTAGTAAAATAGATTCTTTTAGAAAATCGAAATTATCAAATGATCAAAACAACTAAAGTTGAGACCAGACGTCATAATTAATTTCAGCTCGGAATCTCGCTCGAATATTAGCCGATCTTCTCAGAAAAAGTCGCAACAAATGACGGCCTCACCAACACAAGATTCACTAGCTTTACGTGGAAGCTCTTCCCCTAGAGAGACAGTCACAGTGGAGAAGGCACGGCCAAGACCAGCTGGAGAAGCGCAGCCGGACCACTTGAGATGCATACGAAGGTGGGCTAGGGGGAAATGTGACCGCACCTTATGTAAAATCAATCCTGGAAATTCTAGGGTTTTTGACGTGAATGATTCACTTCTCTTCTCATTTTTAATGTAATCTTCTTATATTTTCTCGATCAGAGAATATAAGATTACATAAAAATTGAAAACCGATTACTTCTTAGCAGTAGTGGGGTATATATTTGTCAATAATAAAAAGAAATATCTGAGCATTAGCACTTCTAACTATCATGGGCTTTCAAATTTCTCTTCTTTATATATCTCATGAGGCTAATTTATGACTGAAATTGGACTGATGAGTGTTTATGTAGCGGATGTAAAATCCGATCCAAGTGGTCGCATGTTCATGATGATCAGATTAACTCACTTATTTACGGAGGTTCGGGACTCCTTACTTGAAGAGTTTTAATTAGCTAAACTTGGATTACCAGTTCTTTTCCCATCTTGTATCCAAGGTGGAAGTTTTTTCATTTCTTTTTTATGGTTTTTTTATTATTACTTATTACTTACCGATCAGATGCTTACACGCTTCGATGAAGATCGTTTGGTAGTGCCGATAAGGAAGCCGTACAAGCTCGATGGAGGAATTCTGTCTGGAGCATAGCACAGAAAAAGAGAAATTGAAAACGTGGTCACTCTAAACCCTTCGTGGCCCTTTCGCACTCTACTGTATTTGGCAGTAGTCTGATAAGATAGTAAGTTTTCGATGCAATAGGGAGACCGAAAGGTACGATCTTTTCTGGCTTCTTCGACCAAGTGCAGTCACTCTTTGCATAAGTTTGTACGAGGTTATATTTCTTAGGCTCTATGGACTGCGATATTAGTGTTTGTTTATCATCTAACTAGAGTTAGAATGAAGGTTACTTCTGTATGTTACATAAACATTTTTCCAGTTCAAGGTAGTCACAGTTATAATTATGACGTCGTGTCTGTGCATACAGAAGTATCAGAAAATTTAGTGTATTGTATCTTTAATATATTTGTCGGACTTGATCCTACTTCTTCTAAGATTATCTTACTTTACCGTCTCTTTGACTAGCAATAGCAGTTCAACAGATCAAAATGTCATATCATTTATAGCAGTCGATCATTTATCTGCACAGAAAATTCAGTTTATGTTTATGTACAGCAGATAATCAGCCCGTGAGATCTCTTACTTATTTTGTGCACTGTCTCCACATTGCAGTGAACATGCTGTTATCAATTAGGGTTATGATCAAAGAAATCAATGCAAAAAAAGACGAGTCAAGTACAACAAACTTATTAGAGGTACGACCCATTAAATCTTCTGAAATATTTAAGGTAAGAAGAATCCAGTTTTTGTATCGTAAATTTCTAACAACACGAAACAACCAAAGTTAAAGTTTTTGATACAATCATTACTCTATTGACCATGTCAAAGTTAAAATCTTTTAAAATGGCAAATATTCTTGACTCGTTATATAATTAAGAATTCGACCTCTTGGTCGTGGATGTTTCCTGTGGATACAGGTGGAAAATATCTCAGGCATCTCTTACTAACCTTTGACCCGCTTCGGCTGTGAGTTTCAGCAGTAAGAAAGTTTAAATCTCAAAGAATTTACCTTAATTTTCTAAAGTAAAATGATTAAGAAATAAAAAGTTTATATCAATCACAAATATGACAGTACGTGATCCACTGCTCTATACAAGTTATCATTTGATATACAACTTACTCTTTCCTTCTAGACATCAAAGAATCTTATGTTTGGAATAAGTTAATTTTACTTATTTTAATTGCAAAAATAAAGATGTCTTACTACATTTATGCACCACAGGGCCTTGTCTTGCATGAAAATAGTAAGCCATCTTTATTTTTTGTTCATCGGACGCTGAAGATCCGCAAGGACAATATCCTTCTCCACAACTTTGTACAGTGAATTTCATTTTCTCTTATCAGAAAACGTCTAAATGTTATAAAAAATGTTTTAATATAACTTATAACTGAAATCTTGACTGATGCGTTGCTGAGAGGATAAATCCGGGGTACTAATTGTCAGACCAAGCCGTTTCCAAAGGACATCAATTAATGTACACCCATGTACACTTCAAAGTGTACATGGGTGAATATTCTCTCTCAAGACAATCAGCAGGGAACGGACCATAACGGTTCTCCCTCAAAGACTATACGTCAAACCCAAACATTAGTTTGGTGCCGGCCGGCTTGGATGAGAGTGATGGCTGCATGATCATACCTTATACAAATCCCTCATGGTCAGAATTTTCAAACCAAACCCATGTCATCAAACCCCTCGTGGTCAGAATTTTTTTTAAAACTCCTGTCGGTTTCAGAGTTTTGATATAAAAGAAGATGACAAAAATCAATCGACCGCGACTTCGCGATGATGCTCCAATTTCTGTGAGGCTCGGTGGGATGAGGGATTCTATGAAGAATTCACATTTGATGAATTAATGGTCATACTTACAAAAATATTCTACACATCGGACATTGACTTAAGCATGGCAGAAATTAGGCAAGTTACAGTCATGTAAACTCGCACGACATCAATTAACCCACCGAAAGAGTTCTAAAAGAATGGGCAAATATGAGTATAGTTAGCTCTGAGTTTATGTCTTAGCTTTGACACGTCTTATTTTATCAAATATTAAATGTGTTGGTGCAATATAGCCACTAATGATGCTACTGCACAGCAAGTGACGAGAACACAATAGATAAGTCAATAAAGTCAAATGACGTAATAAAGTGGAGAGCAATTTCACAAAACGAGTTCATAAGTAAACAGTAGAGCCATCCTACAGTGCTAGAAAAGGCAGTTAACCTAAAATGGTTATGAACGTTTGGATAAATAGCCAAATAGAGAGTGTCAAAGTTAAGAAAGAAGATTCCTTAATGTCCACAAGCGAAGCAACTATAGTTTCTTTAAAGACAACTTTGTATAGAGTCGTGAATCACTTATCATTATATTATGGTATAATAATTTGAAGTTTTAATAGAAAAAAATAATAAATTATCTAAATCTTACACTGCTTTGCTACAAAAAGTTATGATCAAATTTTTAAAAGAAAAAAATGCCCATGGCATTTTCGTATTGATACCTCTAGAGGTGCTTGCAAGAAACGGCTGTAGACTATTGACTGCGATCGTAACACTCGATCTGACGAAAAATATCACTTCAAAATTCTAACTTTTACACGTTGTAATAGACGTGTAAATGTTCCGAGAAAATATTCCTCAACGGGTGAGAGACAAGATATCATAATTTTGACAAGGGTAAGATTATGTATCACCCTGTTGAATGAACATTGTTCTTTCTTCATTATTTGTTTTTCACTTTACACTGAAAATAATTATTCAGAGCAGTCTACTATCTACTGGGAAAAAGAACGAGCGAAAAGATTAAAAGTTGTTTAAGAGAACTGCTGCTGTGTTTTCCTGCGGAAACATTCGGAAGTGTATGGAGAAAACAACCACGAGCAACTGGGCGATGTAGTAACTCCCTCCTACGGGTCTTGAATCTTCCAAAAAGGTTCAAACTCTGACACCCCTAATCCGCTCCAACCCAGAGCTATTAACCCGATCTGCCACAGCTACCACGTGATACTCAACTGAGTGACGTGCTGAAGTTACTACGTAGAGTTCTTGCATACTTGGTGTCAAACTACACGAACTGTAGGGCGATATCTTGAGTTTGGCTCGCTGGTGGCACAGTTCTACTTCTGAGCACGTTTACAGCACCGGCCTTGCCGTACGTAAGAGTATTCCAGCCGGTTCAGTTGTCAAGGATTTACTTGACCTCACCCTAATACGTTTTTCGAACTTTATCTCATCCTTCTTAACGTTGAGTTAATTAATCACATCCTTGACTGGCTATAGTAAGTTAAATAAAAATAAAAATAAATAAAATAGAATATAACAAATGTATATAAGCCTTCAAACATATATTGAATTTTAAAGTTGCTTTATCACTGAAAACCTCGAAAAAACTGCAAATATTTTATAATATATTATCGATCCAAATTATTTTTATTTGATTTAACACATTGTCCTTACATAACCATAACTTCCTAAAGCGTGTGACCAAACAAGGGGGACACGCGGAGCAATGAATAGCCAACGGATGGAAAGACCCATCAAGGGAAAAAAGGACCCGAACTGCGAAGCAACTAACTCCCCGAAGGGAAGAACACCGGGGCTAAACCCCGCTATCAGTAGCTCTAAAGTCGCTATCGCACCTATAATAATAAAAAGGTCGCATATCGCACCTGTCAAATAAGGCAACCTCAAAGAGTGTAGAATCATGTCAGACAAACGTATTAGGGGTAGGGTCAAGTAAATTTCTGTTATGTGGTTGACTCTATGGAGGACCCTTTCTGTGCGCACGGAAGACGCGGTAGCCGCTCCAGAGGAAAAAGTCCAACGTTGAATTTCTGGACGTTGTCCCCCATCTACAGTTATATATAAGCGGCGCAGATGCATATGGAACACGTGATCCATGTCTGAGACAGTTCCAGTGTCAGTCCTCTGCCCAATCTCTTCTGCATTCGGTATCCGTGGTGCGGAGCTTCACCAATCGATTTTTTCTTCCCATCGGAGGTGATATATAGGGCTGGTGCAACTGTGCTGAAAGGAAGTGTTTGTTCTGTCTGCGGCCTCCTCTCAGCTCCGCCACCTCCAGACCTTGGTATACGTAGTGTGGATCTAGTGTGTGTTTAGGTTTCAGTATTCCTGCAAGTACAGGTTGAATTCTAAGTTTTAGAGCACCATCGTTTCTTCTCCATCAAGGTTCGTTGTGGAAGAGAGCCCCGCAATTGTAGTCTAGGTGGTCACGAGGTACGTGCGTACCTTTGCGGGGGAGCCTTGAGCAAGCGGAATCTTCAACTCCAGTGAAGTCTCGGAATCATGGGGAAGGACAAGAAGGACACGAAGGCAGATAATCTCAGCATCAAGCCCATGGACCCGAAAACTGGGCTCATCGATGCTGGATCTATCCGAGAGTACAAGTCGCTTTATACTGAATACAAAGCTCAAAATGAAAGTAAGTTGCGCGATCTTACCTGTAGTTCAGTTTCTTACTCAGTTTTTGCTTCAGTATCTCTTGAACTCGAGCGTTTCCAGACTACTCACTGGGTTGGCAATGGAGTAAGAGATCTTAGTCTGTGTGTATTCGAGTGATAGTTGCTCTCTCGGATTCCTAACTAAGAAGCTCATATAGATATATCCTGCACGCTAATTGCATTGCATTGAACTTCATTTCTCGTACATAGTTCTTGATGAAGAAGTGGATAATCTGGCCAAACATGCCTCAGATTGCACTCAGTTCTTATAGGTGTCCTTCGCGAGATCAGGTTATTTGATATGGAGAACAGTTAAACTTGCTATACCCTCACAAGCAAGATTTGTTCGATGTACTATATACTATGGGCGGTAGGTTACATAAGACTTGTACAGAGACTTATCCGATGTTTACACCACTTGCAGAGCAAGCGAATTCACAACTGGAAGAGCACGTCCAGACGCGAATTCACAAAACTGTCGATGAACAGAAGAAGAAGAGGAAGAGGGACATCACGACCGTGGCAGCGTCGACAGCGGCGGGGACTATGCTTCCATTTTCGGGAATTCCCATCATGGTCGCCACAACCATGGTGCAGTGTGTCGGATTTTCAGCTTCTCTAGGGTTGATACCTGTTGCTAACGTACGGTCCTTCCAGGATGTCAACACTCTTTCCACGCAGCTGACATCCACCCTCACCAAGGCCTCCAGTAGTGGAATGAAAGCTGCGATCGAGGCATTCGTTTTGGAGGCTCTAAAAGTCGGAGGGTTAGAAAATGGTTGTGGGAGGAGATTCTGAAGGACGTGGTGTTTGAGATTACTTCTGGTGTCGTCACAGAAGCAGCGTGGGTTATAACTCCGTTATTTGCTGCTCCCAAGTACATCCTCCACCGAAAACTCATTAAGAAGATGTACGTGTCGCTGGGAGAAAAAGCAATTGTCGTCCACAAAGCCTGGGTAACTGATCATCTTTTCTTGGGAAAATCAGAAACTGAGAAGCAGCCGGAACAAAATGTTGCTGCTGTTGCGGTGGCTCATCCGGGTTTCCCGACTGCGTACCCAATTGCAACTGGGTACCCAGTTACAGGCCAGCGGCTTTACGAATCCAATTCGGAGCAAGGAGTGCCTTATCCTGCGTACTATCAACCGGCATTCGCTTCCCCGGAGCATAGACAACCGCATCCTCAGGAAGCTGCGCCAGCTCACTCTAACTCATTCCCGGTGCACCACCCTCACAGTCAGTATGGCTACTACCCACCTCCATACCCGATGCATATGCCCCCCGGCCAAACGAATTCCTCGTCTCAGCAAGGTCCGCAGTACCAGCAGTATCAGCATACCGTCCTCCTCAGCAAGGAACTCATGAGCAACCATCTTATGCACCCAACAACTACTCACGACAGCCACCTGGTGGCCACAATCCCACTCCTCTAGTGAGTCACATGCACACTAATTCTACGTCCAATCTCCCCGGAACCCATGGTTCATCGACCAACGTTTCTTCGGATCTCGCGGGAACCTACTCTGAAGTTCCACCAGTTGCCTATCCTCAGCAAGGTCAGAATCCGCGAGAATGCCCAGTACACCAAGCAGTCGACGCCTTATCAAGGAGGTAATAACCCGGCATCAACCAATCCGCTCCAAGCTACAATGAAGCACCACCGTCTGGTAATTATCCTCCTCAGTACTCATATCACGGCGCTCATAACCCAAGTCCATACCCATCAGGAGCGAGCTACCAACAGGGGCCGCCTACAGGATCTCGAGCTCCCACCACGGGCACTCACAGTGTGAGCCACCGCTTGGATGTTCTGCCTACCCTGTGCAACAATCACATTTCCCGTCCCCGTACGGTCCAGCTGCCGAGCAAAACCTACATCAGCAACAACCATACGGACCTCCCCCAGTCCAGTACCAGCAGCAGCATCCTGCACCAGGGAGTTATCCCCAGAATCCTCCACCTCAAAGGCAAGCGGAGACTTGCTGAGCGGCGAGGCTCAAGCATACATATTATACAGCTAGGCTACATGTTTGGTATGCGGAAGTTTACTTCCATCGTACAGATATCATGTTGGAATTCAGAAAAATACAAAGTCCTGAAATCCTGTTGGAAATTTAGTACGTGATGGACTCCACACGGCCTGAGGATTGTCGAGAGCAGACATGCTCGAACCAGTAACTTGGATACAAGGCGAAAAAGAAGCTGTCACGAAAAGAAGTTGATACAGGAACTGTCAAAGCGAAGGTCGACCCATGTTTTAGAAGTATCAGGAGTTTTAGATACTGTCAGGAGAAAAATCTGTAGAACTCCTTAAGCTGTACCTTCTTGTAGTGACAGGTTTTTGACACACATTTGCCACTACTTCTCAACATCCATTCTCGAGGAGGATGCTGTAACTGTACTAATTGAGTGCCGTCTACTCGGGTACCGGCATGAGAGTAACATGCAAGTTTTAAGCGAGTCTAAGTTTTTGGGCTGTTCGAACATATTTGTACGCTACATTCTCGTGATCATCACGAGAAAGTAGCGTACAAATATGTGATACATGAGAACAACACGATTGGAAGAGAACTCCTCTCGGAACGAGTCGCAATTGGCTGTATTCATTTTGTCCTTTTCTTTTCCAGCTTCGGTTCTACACGCACCGAAAATTTGTAAATCGCACAATATTTAGTTTACTAGATCTAGATTCTCTTCAGGTCCACCACGGAAGTCAATATACGATCATGCTCAGAGTGAATCAAATACTGCCTTATCCGCTATTGAGTTTGCCTGGCCTCCTGGTCACGATCGCGTCCCGCTTTCACTCTATTCTTGTCCATGTTATACTCCAGCTGGGCCTGTGACAGTAATAAAATGGTGAGTGGTAAATGGTATTACCTGTCCCTTGGGATTTACGAGGACCATGAGATTGTGCATGTGAGTCCATCATAGTGAGACTTGGACCAGAAGTTTTATTAATTGTTTGAACTCATTAACTTTCTCTTAGAAGACTCTAGGCTAAACAACTTGGTATCACCGAGCTTGGGTCCGTAGCTTCATGTTGTCAGAATTGGAAAATATTTGTTAAAAGAAGGAAAAAGATGAAGTGGAAAAAACAGAAGTCGTGAAGGAGTCTGCTTTAGCTATATGTAGATCTCTCGCTTGATCTATCGTTTTAATTTGCCTGTTTTTGCTATAGACTCTGCTCTGCAGTGTTACAAGTGACTTCTTTCAGTCAATGCATCGCTCTT
Source organism: Asterella californica (assembly GCA_036924285.1). Taxonomy (NCBI): domain Eukaryota; kingdom Viridiplantae; phylum Streptophyta; class Marchantiopsida; order Marchantiales; family Aytoniaceae; genus Asterella; species Asterella californica. The sequence continues at coordinate 7,397,317 of JAYKYS010000013.1, forward strand.
TTTTGAGTTCCCTGCATTCTAAGTCTATGGATGCAAAAGGGTGTACTATCACGGAAACAGTTGATTGTAAACTAATTACAACATGAAACAGATTACTGCATGATGGTCATGACCGAGATCCAAGCAAGTAGATTTGGTATACAATCAAGTCAGTAGATTGGTTACAGTCAAGCAAAACTTTGAATATTCGGTGTATAAAGAATACTGTATGCTGTTAATCAGTACATGGTGTCTGCAGTAGATATAGGGAGTACATGTAGGCTACAGCTGGGACCCTGGATTTGCACGTTGAATCTATACGTCCCTGGATTACTCACGGGGTCCTTAGACTGTACAGATAGGTCCTTGGAAGTCAACGAGTGGCCACTGAAGATCGCGCTTGAGCACCGCCAGGTCATCTTGAGTATATTTGTTGTTCATGTAAGCCAGATCTTGCTTTGTCACTGTTGGATTATTAAGAAACATAACACACTTACCCTAAAATAATTTTCCAAGGTCAGAAATTAGAAACTTGCCACGGAAACTGGGAGATGAGTTAGAAGTATAAGCATATAGATTAATATGTGCATCTTGATAAAGTTGTAAATTTTCTTTTATCCACATGAATAATTTTCATAAATAATGTCTAGGTTCAACTTCAGTCACTTCTACTACAATATCCTCTTAGATAATATTCTTGGAATGTAAGTTAGAGTATATAACAACCCCTCTAGGTATATGACGATGCTTCGTTTCCCATTACCTTTCCAGATTGTGTTGGAGAGAGCATACGCTGACTTTGGTTTTCACAGAATAATGAGAAATTAGTGAGACTTAATTAACGTTCAATCTTTAGATCATCCGAAAACTTAAATTAACGTTCAATCTTTAGATCATCCGAAAACTTAAATGTTAAACAAGCTCCGAACTCTTTCACTTTCTGCAGTAAAATGTGCACGAAATTTAACTTTAGTGTGAGAACTAAGTGACCACTACGGTTTGAAATTTTAACTTTTTTTGTTTGTTTTTTTTTAAGGCCCCTTTGCGCTGTGGGGCTTTCTGCAGCCGTATGCTGCTGCCCTTGCAGGGCATGAGTCCTCCGCCAGGAGGACTCGACCCCACGGCGCCCGGGCTACAGCGGATGGGGTAGGCAACAAGCTATTGCTTGTTGGCAGGTATGAAATTCTATGATTCACTATATAATGGAACTTTTGCTATTTTACTTTTGCACAACTATTTTATTTTACTTTTACTTTTGCACTTTTTACTTTTGCTTTATTTTACTTTTGAAAAAAATAAAAAAAATAAAAAAAAATAAATATTGGAACTTTTGCGCATGTGCTGTCACATGATCCGTGCTCTCTCTCTTTCCAAACTGGCCACTATGACTGTCAGCCAGTTGGGACTCGAACTTGCAAGTCCACTACATGCGACAGAACCATTATCGTGGATGTGTACGAGTTATGATGGTTGGCAGGGGGTCGGAGATGTCAACAGTCAACGGGGATCGAGAGAGTATAGAGTCTATAGACTTTAGACTCGCAGTGCTCGGCGAGGGAGGTATTGCGTTAGAGAACCAAGAACCGGGAGGTTCAGCAGGTGGGGCGATGGCGGAGCGGGTGCGAGCTCGATGGAAGCGCGCAGTAGTGCTTAGAACGTAAATCACCCTCACGATGGAGACCGATCAGGGAGCGAAGCTTGAGGTTTAATTGGCGAGTTTAGAGAGCGTGAATTGAAAGCAGAAGTAGACGAGTGTGAGCTGAGCACAAAGTAACGGAGGAAGAGAGCGCGCGAAGAAATTCAAGAAGTTAAAGAAGGCACCATGAGTGAACAATTTTGCACGGTGCAAGAGCACCAGGGGGTCGAAATTGATAAAGAGAAGAAGCGGAGCCGAACTCCGGAGACTATCGACCCTGGTTCAAAAAATGCAGGTGAAGAATGCAGATCCGAAAAAGCTGGAGTCCCACCAACGCAAGGGTCGAAAAAGCGACAACTAGCTGAACTGTGTGGGGGATGCTCGATTCGGACATTGGGGAGAGTCGACGTTCAAGGGCAAGAAGGTGCTCCTCCCGCGAAGGACTTGGAGGGTCCAAATACGGAAATGGCAACCCAAAACGAGGGCGAGGTAGAAGAAAGAACGGAGAGAGCCGAACTGCCAACTGCAATGACGATAGTAGAGCAAATAAACGAATCTGCTGCAAAAACATCGAACATTGCAGTAAGTTTATCAGAAGGAGTAAAGGTAAACATAACAAACAAAGAAGGCGAGGAGTCGATGACTAGGAAGGACTCTGAGCTGCCCTCAGAAACTGCAAAGGGTACTGCAGCAATAGGGAACGAAAAGGTAGACCCCAGCACAGCTGCAAAACCAAACTGCTGGATGAAACCTCTCAGCATACTCAACAAAGGAGGAGAGAATCCATACCTTGAGGGACTCGATATCACGGCTGGGAAGAGATTACCCGACGAAGAGTTACTGAAAGCCCTGGAGAATATAAAGAAGAATCAACAGCAGGGGGACTTCAAAAATGGGGTAACAGTAGAACTAAGCCGTGATCTAGTCGCAAGCAGACTAGTACAACTCAAAAAAACAGCAGTGGTGCTTTCTACTGTCGATTGCAGCCCATCAAGGGATGCTTTCGAGCTCTGGGTCCACAAATGTCTGGAACCGAACCTGGGAGTCAACGTCCAGCAACTGAGAATGTTGAACAGGAGACACTTTCTGGTAGTGCTTAAAGACGAAGGTCAAAAGCAACTAATCCTGCAGCGATCTCCACTGTACTTCAACAAACGAATCGTGCTGACTGCGCCGTGGGCTCCAGGCTTCAAAACCCACACGGACAATACAAGAGCAGTAGCAGTGTGGGTAGACTTACCGTTAGTAGACCCGACCTTTGAAGTGGGAGCGGATGAACTTCTAGGAGCTATAGGTCCGGTTCTTTACAGGACGACGATGAAGTCAACAAACGGCTACCCTCATATACGTGGCTGCATTTTGGTGGACCCCGAAGGCGATTTAAAGGACCACATTCTCATACGAATAGGGGTAGGAGAGCCCATCAAACAGCCGATAGTATATCAATCTCTCCCGGACTCGTGCTTCACCTGCAAACGGAAGGGCCATTTTGCCAAAAATTGCCCAGAGAGTCGCAAGAACACTACAGCAACACAAGAGGAGGTCGCGCGGCAGCAAACAGAGCTCAAATAGACCTCAGCAGAAGGAGCATCAAAGGATACCCTGGGAACAGTCCAACAAGGAGAGGATGGGTATAAACTGGTAGTAGGAAAACACAGAAAAGGAGGGAAGACGACAAGCAAATGGGTGGAGATAAAACCTACAAACAATCGTTTTGCCGCCTTAAGTTTGGAATCTGGAGATCAGAACACAACACAAACGATCTCCAGCAACAAGTACCCTCTCGGAGTAACTGAAGAGCTCAGAAATGGTTCCCTTTCGCCTCCACCCATGGTGCCGGCCCAGATACAACTGCTGCGAAAGGACGTCGGAGCTTCGAATCCCAAATGTGCCACCATCAAGGAGAGAAGTCAATGCACTAAGGGAAATGGAGATATTCCAGACCTCAATCTAGGGACCAGCCGTGAACTTGTAGCAGGAGAGGGGAAAGAGGAAAGGAATATGAAGGAGACAACAGAAGGAGAATCAGGGACAGAGGACCCGCTACAACGAGCTGAGCAAAACAAAAGAGGAGAAGCACAACTACAAGGACCCACTACAAGCCACCAACAGGCCCAAGAGGAGGGTCAAGCTCTGATAAACGTTACAGAGGAGCTCACAGAGGTACTGGGACCAGTACAGAAATCAAGGGGAGGAGGACCAGCGGGACATTTGGAAGAGATGACGACACAGGAGAACGAATCACCAGACGAGGAGGTTATGTCGGAGCCCCCTGACATACGAGAAGACAGCCAGAACACAGGTCACGGCTGGGGAGGAGAACCAAATACGAAAGGGGACCTGACCAATAGACAACCAAACCTTTGGCTGGATCCCACCTCGCTAACCCCTCCGCTTCTAGAACTAGAGCGTGAAGTGCTAAGAGAGATTGACACCAACACCCTGGCGAAAAGGAGGACAACTAAGAAAACAACCATCCCCTTCGCCCCTACTTCTTCCAGCGGCAGCTTCACTGGAGCCGGAGGAAAGATGATCCCAATAAACGGGAAAATCAGGAAACCATCGAGGCCTCTCCGCTCAAAGGGACCCTCTGCTGACAACTGGAGATTCGATTGACACTAAGCTAGTGATCAAATGCAGACAAAATTAAAGCTGTCCACGTGGAATGTCAGGGGGCTAGGAGACCCCCACAGAGTGTCAATCTTACGCCGATGGTGTGGAAGAGAAAGGGAACCTGTGGACATCATTGCTCTGCAGGAACTCAAAACAGAAAAACAAAGGTTAGAATTCAATTTGAACAGGATCCTACCCCAAGGAACTAAGGTCACTGACTACAATGAGGAAGGGAGAGGGGGAGCGTCCCTGCTCTTGAGACCTCACATTCAGGTAGAAGACCTTGGAGTAAAGGGAGACGGCACAGTAGCCTGGGCGATAATATCCTCGGCTGTTGGACCCCTAGGCATAGCCTCTGTATATGCACCCAACAACAGGGAGAGAAGAAGAAATCCGTGGGATTGGTTAGGATCCAAGGTAAGTACTGGCCAGTGGATCTTAATGGGAGACTGGAACATGGTCGAGCTTCCCGACGACAGTATAGGGCCCTCTCCTCTGCTTCACGGAAGTGAACTGAGACTCTGGAGAAACACCTTACTCCAGACTGACCTGGTTGATGCCTATTTCTGCGCAGTTGCAAAAGAAGGACCGACTTACACACGTCAGGTTAGAACGGGCACTAGACTGGACCAAGCAAGGTTAGACCGAATCTACCTGAATGATAGGGCCGACTGGTGCGTCATGGTCTCTAAGCTGAAGCACGATGGAAGGCAAACTCTTTCAGACCACATACCGGTAACTATGGAAGTCAGATTGAAGGAAGATGATACCTCCCGGACAAGGAAAACGACATATTTCAAAATGGATGCAAGTGCTATGACAGATACCAGGATTAGGGGAGAGGTGGAGGAAGCGTGGCAAAACCACTTACCAGGGCAACCCGACCCGAGAATTAAATGGGCTTTAGCTTGGGGAAGGGTGAGGAAGCTACTGATTAAAGAGAAGAGAGAGAGAGCGAACAGGCTCCTACCGAGGACCAAGTTGGAAGAGGAACTATTGGCTCTAAGGATCAGAGCTGAGAGTGATCGGTCTGAAGCCCTCCAACTGGAACTAAGAGAAGCAGAAGGCACTCTTAGGAAAAGAGAGCATCAAGACGCCTGCCTATGGCGGAAAAGAAGCAGAATTAGATGGCTCAAAGAGGGGGAAGCTCCATCTAGATATTTCTTTGCTCAACTTAAAGCAAAGCACAGCAGAGAAGAGATAAAAGCTATCATGCTTGAAGAGGGCAGCACCACTGAAGACCATAACGAGATACTTCAAAGAATACACCGTTTCTACTCGAACCTATACGAGGAAGACACGAAGGTATCAGCTAACATTGAGCAAAGGCACCTCATCCTCAACCTAACCTCAAAGTTTGTAACGGAGGAGGAAAACAGGCACCTGACAGCGACTCCTACTGCAGAAGAGATCGAAGAGGTGATAATGGGCTTCCCAAAGGAGAAATCACCAGGCGCAGACGGGGTTACCTATGAGATGCTCCAAGTGTGCTGGTCGTTTATCCAGGTAGAGTGCACTGAAATGGTGCAAACTTTCTGGAAGAGTGGCACCACAGACAGGAAAACACTGCAAGGGGTCATCAAGCTCATTATGAAAGGGGGAAACAAAGCTGATCTAAGCAACTGGAGGCCCATATCCCTGCTCACAGCCACTTACAAAATCCTGGGGAAACTCCTTGCTGAGCGACTAAAACAAGTGGTGGGCTCGGTGGTCGATGTTCAACAGACAGGTTTCATTCAAGAAAGGGACATCTATGACAACATCCTCAGTTTTAAGATGGGGCAAGAGATGGTGGAAGCTACGGGTCAACAAGCGCTTTTCTTTAAGGTTGATTTCATGAAGGCTTACGATAGGGTGTCTCATGACTACCTATGGGCTACGATGGAGTCGATGAACTTCAACCGGCACTTCATAAACTTGATAAAAGGTCTTACTCTAAGTGGCACTTCAAAAATCCACAGCAATGGGTCATTCACAGAAGAAGTCAAATTGAGCACAGGCGTACGTCAAGGCTGCCCGGTAGCTCCTTACCTTTTCGCAATCGCCACTCAACCCCTCATGAACCTGTTCAAAGATGCACAGAGCAAAGGGAAAATACAAGGCATCCAGGTTGGGGATGGGAAGAGCCTGCTTCACCAGCTCTTCGCCGATGACACCGGACTGATGATACAAGGTACGGAGGGTTGCTTCCTTGAAACTCAAGCGGTAATAAAACTTTATGAAGGGGTTTCAGGAGCAGCACTAAACCTGAGCAAGTCACTAGTGGTACCCTTGGGGATGGATACTATTGCTACCTGGCTGGAGGAGACGGGATGCCTAATTGCTAGGCCTGGACAAGTGTTCAAATACCTCGGGGTATCCATAGGAGTGGGCCTGACAGAAGGTCAAGCAGTTGACTGCCTAGTGGAAAGACTGCAAAAAAAGCTCCAGCATTGGGCAAACCGACTACTCTCCTGGCCGGGCAGAGTAATTCTACTTCAACATGTACTAAGAAGTATACCTACCTTTCAACTCACTTGTCTAAATTGTACGAACGATGGATACAGGAGGTTGGAAGGAGTATGCAGAGCCTTCCTATGGGGAAGAAATGAAGAAGGGGGTAACAAGACAGCGCTGATAGCCTGGGATACAGTCACAAGAGGCAAAAAGGACGGTGGTCTGGGGATACTGCCCTTTGCTGATGTTGCTCTCGCCCTAAAGCTCAAATACCTAGGAAAGCTGCTAGAGGGAGGAAAACAGGAGTGGAAATACATAGCCAAATGGGGGATCCGGGACGCCCTGGCTAAAGGGACCCACAGGAAGCTCTGCAAGTTTTGGTCACCAGAGGAAGGACTCCTGTTGATACCCAACCTGCAATGCAAAGGACTTCCTACTCTAAACTCGATGTTAAAAGGTTGGAGAAAAGTTCACTCGAAACTTACCTTGTCGGGGATTCCTCTAGAACTCTTCGCGGACCTGAAGGTTGAGCAAGTGGTAGAACTTTGGCAATATCACCAAAAGGTTAGCGAACAGGAGAAGATAGAAGCCAGAAAAGAAGCTAGAAGGAGGAAGCTCTCTAACCTGAGGAGTATCAAAGAACTAGACCTGATCCAAGGTCTAGAAAATTGCTACTTAGGGGCTGCACCAGTCAGAGAAGAGGAAGAGAGAAGTAACGCCTTTCAAGCATTGGTACTATGGGGAGGAGAGATATCACTGACGACAGAGAAACTGCAGAATAGTCCCAACTGGGGGTGGGCGTACAGGGATACAACACTTAGAGGCTGGTCACAAAGCCTCCGGACATGGAAGGACCTCCTCGCACACCATGAGAATATCGAACAACCTCTCAGCAGGAGATGGTCAAATACAGACTCAAGAGATATATGGCAGAGGAGATGGCACGGAGTTTGGAATAAAGGCGGCCTACACCGGACGAACCTCTGGATCTGGAGGGTCCTTAATAGAGGGCTTTTCACCAACAAGAGGGCTTCTTTAATGAACATAAGAGACGGCCTATGCCCGTGCTGCAAGAGGGAAGAGGAAACAATAGATCACCTTCTGTGGGACTGCAATAGAGTGAAGAGAAGGTGGAACCGGCTAGAAGTGCACAACAGTGACTGCGGTGGTGAATATCGTGACGGGGAGGGACTCCTAAGCACTATAGACAAGGCGCTTAAACTTAGGACGACCAACCCGGCCCTCCTCTATCTGGTCACAGAACACACTCAGGTGGCGTGGATCGAAAGGGCGAATCTGGTATTCAGGAATACTAGATCGGACCGGCCAGCCGCTCAAATTGTTGCCGAAGTAGTTAAGACGGCTTGGGCGACTCTAAGGGAGGATGCGAGCGATGGCAGGAGACAAGCATGGGTTAGTGATATGAAGACCTGCACGGAAATCCAAGCGCGTTTAAACACAAGATACAGCAGAGAAGGTCAAAGCGCTAGTATTGAAGGTGGACATGATCAAAACGAAGATTATCCCGACCGTTTACCTCCAGGTCAATACGACCCCTGACAATTCTTCGCTAGGTGACACCGAGGGCCGCGGCGAGGAGAAGACAAGCCGTGCGGACAAGGAGAACCTTCACCCACTGATGACGTATGCGTTCGCGAAATCTGACAAAAGGGCCCACATGAAGCAAGGACCCCACCAGCCCACCTTCAACCACATGACAAGAACGAGTCAGAATGCCATATCGCAGGGGAGCTCCGAGATCGATACTGACATTGTCCCGGCTCCCGAGGCTCTGCACGGTGTTCTCAGCGCTATCACCACCTGGCTCAAACAGGATAACCGAATCATTAGGGCCTTCAAACATTCGCCACGGCACATGGATGGTCTATGGAAAGGCCCCAAGGAAGAGAGGACGCGTGGTGCGAAGGGAAGCGGTGGTGCCGTCCCTCAGGCAGCTCTTCGGAGCAGTAGAGATAGTGCTAGAAAAGCGGCCGCTCCGCCTAATCGGACCCCCGCGGCTATGGCCATTACCTACACTAGACGGAGGAAGAGAGATGTGAACAAGGCGATTAAGGCCATCGAGCAAAAGACGAGTTATGACTACCACCAGCTCTTCACGAACTACGAGAAAGGGGCGTTGGACGGTAGTCGTAGGAGTGATCGCGAGACTACGAAGGATTATACCGATCATTACCAGCAGAGTAAACAGAGCCAAGAGAAGATGGAAAATTTTAGGTCGTCTAGATCTATGAGGAGTAATGACAAGTGGGCGCGGCCCGCGGCCAATCAAGGCACTAGGTCCCCTGCCAGAAGTAGCAGGGTTTTTCTTACCTGGGACCCGGGTGTGGGTGCCCAGTTTTCTCATCGTTTTTAAATAAATTTCGCCTGGGCGTACCGCCGCCCTTTCTCCTAAAATTAAAAAAAAAAAAAAAAGAAGAAAAGAAAAAGAAAAGAAAAGAAAGAGAACCAAGAACCCACTTCCGAGAACGGGAAGCATCAGCATGAAAAACGGATCGCAGTGCGCAGCCGGTCGGCGGCTATGCAGCTGTCTGGGAAATTACGACCGGTCTGAATGTGTATTACCGGCAATATACATTCCGGCTAGATAGCAGGAGGGCGTCAGGGAGCGTAGCACTGAGGAAGGGAGCTGGGAGGAAGAGTTGGAGGGGTAATAAAGCCCCTCCTCCAAGTTCGGGGCTCTTTTTGATAAGGCCCTTTTGCCTTCAAAGTCTTTTACCTCTTCCTTTCTGATTACTTGTTTTTCTGTTTTCTTCTGATCTTTTTACCTTAGAATTTAGTTTAGACCTTGCTTTTGTTAGGAGGGCTAGAATTTCTCAGGGATTTTTTTTCTGTTCTAGTTTTGTTTCTTGAATTTTCCCTTGGTGGTATTTATATCCTTTATCTTTTTCTCATTTTATACTTTTCCTTGTCTACAATAGTACCAAGTTTTTTGTCCTTATTATAATACGTAGTAGATTATTGATGATATAGCATTTATTTGTTAGGAAACTCGATGCAGTGAATAGCCAACGGATGGGAAGACTCCATCAAGCATTACAAGCGAGAGGGATCCGAAGGGTCAAGCCACCAACGCCCCGAAGGGAGGAAGAACATCGGAGCTAAGCCTCGCTATCATTAGCTCTAACGTCGCATATCGTTCTTAAAATATCCCGGTAAATCAAAACTCCTACATACAACAGGTGCACATAAAATAGCATCACCTACTGCAATTGCTCTCCTGTGGACCTTGCTTGCTAAAGCTCTCTATAGAATAATGAAAACTCGCTGTCTAAAAGACGTAATGCAAAAAAAATTAAAAATTTATTCTTTGACATCTCTCATGATATGCTGTGACACAATCTCAGTAAAAATGTCAAACTCCGAGACTGTCAATCTATATATCTCCAAGGCTAGGGGGATGAAGCGATGTCCCACGTGCACACCCTATACTTGATGACATTTGCTGTTGTCGTCACGCTTGCAGTCCGTCCTGAGAGATGGATGATCATCTATGCCGCCACTGAGTCTCGTCTCGGATCCGTGACAATCACATCTGTCACTGAGACCTGGTCCTCTCTCATCATGTACAGGTCAGCTCTCACTAATCTTCTCGTCTAAAAGACATGTCAACGCTCTCTCCATGTCATATAGCCGCTCTTCCGTGCTATAGCAAACACAACACTGATGGCATCATAAGTAGCTATCCGCTCTCCATCATGAGGACAGCGAACAAGGTATCGAGTGAGACACCGCACTCACAAGTGGACAGTGCCGAAGCAACAGGTTGAATTAAGCCTAGACGGAACTCATCACTGTAGAGAAGATAGTCAGTGCGAGTCAGAACGCTCTAATGCAAGGTCGAGCTATGGATCAAGAGTCTGCATCTTTGTCCGAATAAGAACGGAGTCGAGCTCTAGTATTCCGTGAGATGGAAAGATCGACTAAGAGCACATGAAGAACTTGCTGGAAGCGGTGTCTCGTTAGAGAAGATTGCAGTCCGTGAGATCCATCGGTAACTAAAGTATCAAATCGAGGATGTGTCTCACGTGCTTGAAGAGTCAAACTATCTCTTGTCTTAAAGAGACACACATGTAGTAGGTAACAATCATCCTCTATCTTTGTCACATAGCTCTCCAAAATAAGTCTATCTCGCACGACAAAATGACAACGAAGCCAAGGTGCTGAGAGTGTCCAACTACCCGAAAATACTACCGAAGTAATCTCTTAGATAATAAACCCATCCCATCTTATGATATCGTTAATAGTGTCTGTCTATATGCGAGAGGTTATGTCGCACACTCAAAGATCTCCGGTCCTAAGATGTCATCAAAGACCTCATTATCCTCCTATCAAACTCTTTGAGACCCGAGATGAAGATAAGAGATGAAGGTACTGTGTTGAGTAAGTAATACAGGCGACATGCAATGGAAGAGGAAATGATACCAAAGACAACATGAGGGTCCTCTAACTTAGAACGATCCTCAATATGCAAAATGTCTCCCGTCATAGCAACATCTGAGAACCACAAGACAAAGTCTTCTGAACCCACAGATACTTCGAGGATACGTAAACCATCTCTAGGTGTAACAAATCCCTCTAGGAGTTGGAGGTCCGACATAATACTTATCACATACCAAGCTCTACACTTTGACATCTCACTCTCAATCCTACCAAGGTCAATTGAGAGACAAGGTGATCAAAGATATCATAGACTTGATCCGTTGGACCTATGATATGTGTGACATCAGCTAGAGATGAAACCACACAACCTTGAGCAACCAAGGCGGTGCCCAAGAGAGCTCTATAGTGAGCTAAGACAATGAGGGGTGCACCCAAAAGGTCTCCTTGATGAGTATATGCAACGGAGCTGATGACTATAACCCTCTCTGTCAAATGACTGTGTTGGTAATAAAGAGACGAGGAAAAATCATAAAATGATCGCACGAAGGGAACGAGACTCGTCAGAGATCCACTGCTATCCATGAGCTCTGTCATGCGCATACACATCGCTACACAACATACATCGCTGTCAGAGATACACCACACATACACATAACACATGGACGATGTCATACACATACACAAGTGTACCACAATAATCTGAATAGAGAAATTACCATCTCCAACACTACAACAAAGATTACTCACAAACGGTCAAGCCAAACCCACTCTAAGCACGAAGAGAATCCGAGTTACACTCAACTAGACTATCTACCATAGCATGGAGCTTGAAGACTCAACTCGAAGAACTAAGACCTCCAAGCCCTACCTGCGAAGTATATCCCTAGTGGGCTCTCTCACCAACTCGTCTTAACGGCACTAACGGCCTTACCGGGATGCGTCACTTCGCACTCGGTCAACCTAGCCGAGGTGCCAAACTGACGTGACAGCTGTCGTGCGTATACACATCGCTACACAACATACATCGCTGTCAGAGATACACCACACATACACATAACACATGGACGATGTCATACACATACACAAGTGTACCACAATCGCCCCCCTAACTGACGGTTAGGTCCCTCTAACTCCAGATAGCTCCATATCCCAACTACGTGATATACACCTTCATGGGTGCAAGGATCAGGAGGCCGGGTGCTACATCGCCCCATCGTTAGTCGTCAGTCTGTAATCCATACCACGCAAAGATCTAATCGGCTATCCCTGCTATATACATCGAGGACAAACCCACCGTCCAGTAGGAACGACACTGAGAGGTGGAGTCAAACATGACATGTGTCAACCTCTCGAACAACCATCACACACCAACATACGGGTTGCTCCACCAGCAGACCCACACAACATACACCTCAAGCCCGTGCGTACAACTGCTAAGCTTGGGTCAACGGTACCATCAATGTTGGGAAGATGACATGGCGCGCAATTACGCACATGATCCTTCCACACAACACCATCACGGCCCTCTAACATGAGTACTCCAGAAGGTAACACCTCACGCACTCGTAAAATATTACGTCCTGCGATCACGTCCAACGTCGTCGGTGCGGTCTGCTGTAGATAGATATAATCGCCAGGATGAAACCTGCGATCGATGATCGATAACCTCCTCCTCGATAGTCGCATATCGCAACGTATCTCTATGCTGAGCAATCGCTAGGTTCTCAAAAAGCCATAAGCATAACTCTCCGAAATGTCTCCGTTCGTTGAGAAGATGCTCTCACCCACATATCCGGGTCATCAAGGTCCAGCACCTCAGCAGAATCACGACGAATGGTCGAAGAAAGATCTGGATCTCGGCCATACAATAGAAAATACGATGAGAAGGAAGTCAAAGAGGCTTGTCGACTGAAACGGTAACCCATAGTCAACCATGGTAACCGCACATCCCGGTCTCCCAAGTGGCCCTTCTGCAAGCCATACTTGCGCAATCCTCTCTTCACCTTCTGAACTACCCTCTCCGTCAAACCATCCGCCTCAAGATGATCTCGAGATGTAGTCCGATGATCAATCAGCGTCTGGTCACACAAGACCTGAAACTCACCAAGGAACTCTGTACCTTGGTCTGTCTGCACTTCAGCTGGTGCTCCAAAATGACTCAGCACTCGATCTAAGAACGCGTACGCCGTCCCTTCACTCCGCCTTGTCTGGTAATACCACCAACTCAATCCACTTGGAGAAGTGTCCACCATCACCAACACATACGGGTGATGACGTATGATCAACGATAAGGGTCCTGCAAAATCCAAACTCCAACAGTAACCCAACCCCATAATCGGTAAGGGGTGTAACTGTGGAGTAGGAGCATTAAACGATGCTCGTACTCGATCACAAACCACACATCGTGCGACAAACTGTTGCACATCAATGTGCATATCACGCCACCAATACTGTCCTTGGAGTAAGCTATACGTACGCTTCACTCCAAAATGTCCCAACTCCTCATGGGCATGTCATACTAACTGTGCTCTCTGGGGTGGATGTGGCACTATACGTACCCTCCCATCACCTCACACTCGAAGTACATGTCGTCCTTCTCGTAAAAATCTCTTCGCTCGTTGAAAGACACGATCTCGCTCCTTGGCACTTACTGTGCCTACTACCACACCAGTACGTAGATACTCCATCACGGTCACATCATCATGGATATCTCGCTGGTCTGAAACACCATCTCCACCCTCAGGATCTGAAGACTCATCATCTACTCTCTGACCAGAGAAAGATATGACTTGGCCCTCCATACTAGAGTTCATGATCAACACACAGAGAAAGGCAGATGCATGCCACCCTGGCACTATCTCCTCATCAACCTCGTCATGCCATCGAGCCTTAGTTTGATCCTGCTGACTCGTGCACGGGTTGCGACTCAGTCCATCGACATCTAGGTTTACAACTCCAGGTCTATGTACTAGCTAGAAGTCATACTCCTGTAAGATCAGAGCCCATCGTGCAAGCTTCCCTGTAAGCTTGTCGGACTCCATCAACCACTTGAGCGGCTGGTGATCAGTGATGAGAGTAAAGGAGTTCCCAAACAGATAACATCGAAAGTGTGCAACATCTCACACTGCCGTCAAACACTCTCCCTCATACGAACTATACCTCGCCTCCGTTGAATTGTTGGAGCGACTGACATACGCCACCATGAACTCCTTTTTCTCATCATCATGCTGAGTCAGCACTGCTCCAAGTCCCAACATACTCCAATCGGTGTGCAGTTGGAAAGGACGCCCCCTAACGGATCTCCTCAAGATGGGAGCAGATGTCAACCTATCCTTGAGCTCTACAAAAGCTCGCTCCTGCTCATCTCCCCACTGCCACTCCTGGTCCACCTTCATCAGCTTGGTAAACGGCTTCGCAATTGCACTAAATCTCTTCACGTATCGACGATAAAAGTTCATCAAACCAACAAATGCTCGAACTCGACTCACATCTGTGGGGCGTGAGATACGTGCAATAGCCTCAACCTTCGTCTATTGAACACCCAACCCACCTGGATAGATGATGTGGCCCAGATACTCTACCAACTCTTGGAAGAACTTACACTTCCCAGGGCGTAACTTCAACCCATGAGCTCTCAATCGCTCGAACACATCTCGTAAGTGTCTCTCGTGCTCTTCCACAGTAGCACTATAGATTAAGATGTCGTCAATATAACATTTGACAAAATCCAATCCTGCTAGGATCATGTCCATCACCCTCTGGAACTCAGCAGGGGCGTTCTTCAACCCAAATGATAAGAACCGCCACTGATACAAACAATCCTTGCCGTGAGAGTCAATTTCCCAGAATGCTGTCTTGGACTTATCTTCTTCTCTCACTGGCAACTGATGATACCCTGCTCGAAGATCCAAAGTACTGAAGACCTTCACATGCCCCACTGCATCAAAGATCTCCTCAAGTGTCGGCATGGCATACTTATCGGACTTCGTCTGTCGATTGATAAGACGGTAGTCCCCACACATCCGCCTATCCGTGTAGTTGCCATACATATCTTTCTTGGCTGGCATAACTGTGACAGATGCATATTCTCCATGCGACATCTCCACCAACCCAACCTCCAACAAGTCTTGAGTCCGACTCTGGATCAAGGCTCTCTCCATGTCACTGTACCTGTAAGGACGTCGAAAGACTAGCGTGTCATTAGCCAAGTCAATCCGTATACCAGGTCCTTTCAAGGTACCCAAATCCTTCCTACTGAAGACAAAACAATTCCTGTAGCTCTTCAGGAATCTTTGGACTCTTCGTCTCTCCTCTCCTATAAGCTTGGATCTAATCTCCGGCTCCCAAGTATCCTCTGTCACCATGCTAGAGATAGAAGACGAAGTCGTTGACTGCTATCTTGCAGTCTCTGGAGCAGTTTCCTTCTGCTCACCACCAACAACCTCCACCGCTATTGTGCGTAAAACTTCTGCAGTTCTAGCTGCAAGCTCCACACTCTCTCCTATGACATCCCATGATGTCCAAGGATGACGAACTCCACGTGCCTCGCCCCCAGTCTTTGCCTCCACCGATCCGGTAGGCAAAGAGCTCAAGAGTGCTCGAGCAGTAACACCCGTCGATCGCATTCGACGCTGCTCAGTCAATCCAAGGCTAACAATCCATGTCAAGCAATTCAAGTCCATTGCTTGACCCAATACTTGACGACGTGAAGCCTCCGACACCGAAGCTACTGTCGTCGTACCCGTAGCGAAACCCATCGTTCGCTCTCTCTCATCGGCATTGGACTCCACCAATTGGACCATTGGACTCCACCAGAGTCTAACAAGACCTTCTGAGGTCAGTACACTTTCCCTGAATGTGCCACCAAAGAGAAGATACCACTTCTGTTGTCCAACAACACCACACCTGGTGCTGTAAACCCTCCGCGGTCCTATTGATCAACTACCCCTGATCTCTCAACCTCCACGATCGTCATCCACGAATCTGCAACATGTCGGGCCTGTCTCTCACTCAGGGGTCACCTCTGATGGCTTTGATGGAAGCACACCATGAACTTGAAGGGAAAATGCTGAGTTCACTCATTCATACACCCACAAACTTATCAACTAAAATCTCTTTAAACACATCAACTAAAATCCTCCATTCTAACGACGTCTCTCAAGTTCTCACATGCTAAAAATATCCCACACTCTCTATATTACTCAAGTTGTCATTACGACAATGTGAAAACAAGGATGAGGAGCTCTTTTCTACTCTTCTATTTATACATTCTAGGTTTTTACTTTGGTACCCTCGGTAACTCAGCCGTAACTACTTTTACCGGGTTTTACTAAGATATTACTTAAGGTAAAAGCATTGATCACATGGGCTTTTTACCTTTTCACATGGGCTTATTCCTTCAAAGTCAACAACTTCTAGAAGGATTCTGAAATATTCTCAAGGAATCTCGAATTTCCACCCCCCTCTACACTAGGACCCACTAAAAAGGAAACATGTGGAATCTCTTCTTGTTTTTAATGCCCACAAAGTCCACAACTTTAATCCAACCACTAATATCAAGTCAAAAAGGAGATAAAGGATACTTTCCACCTCCTTTCTACCTTTTAGACAAGATGACAAGATAGTAGTGCTCACTCTTTAGCAAATATCTGAATTCTGCCAAAAGTACAGCTAAGTTTAACCATAACTAAATTTTAGCTAGTCATGACTAACTTGATACATCCTTAAAGTACTTTGGCAGCCAATAAACATTCTCAACACTTAGTTATAACTAAACACCTTACTAATAGACAAACTTCTTATGTGTAACATAGGTCGTTACATTTTACCCCCGGTGTCGTGTCGTGGACCGGCTCCTACTTGAAATTCAAACTTCGATACTTGTTGCTCCAAAGATACTCATGAGAAGACAAGCTAGGCCCCAGCTTACGGGCTTTTGGCACAATCTCAGATCTCCATTTTCATCACATAGATGGGTAGAGCTCCTTGTCGGCTTTCCAAAGGCACTTTGTCTACTTCGTTTGGACGCCTAGTGGAGAAGTTACAGGACTCGAAAGATGGAGAAAATAAGCTAGGCCCCAGCTTACGGGTTTTTGGCACCACTTCGGATCTTCGTTCTTATCGCACCAGTGGATAGAGCTCCTTGTCAGCATTCCATAGGCACTTTGTCTACTTCGTTTGGACGCATAGTGAAGAAGTTACAGGACTCGAAAGATGGAGAAAACAAGCTAGGCCCCAGCTTACGAGCTTTTGGTGCAACTTCGGATCTTTACTTCTATCGCATAGATGGGTAGAGCTCCTTGTCGGCTTTCCATAGGCACTTTGTCTACTTCGTTTGGACGCATAGTGAAGAAGTTACAGGACTCGAAAGATGGAGAAAACAAGCTAGGCCCCAGCTTACGAGCTTTTGGCGCAACTTCGGATCTTTACTTTTATCGCATAGATGGATAGAGCTCGTTGTCAGCTTTCCATGGGCATCTTGTTTATTTCGTTTGGACATCCAGAGAAGAAGTTATGCGATTCGGAAAAAGGTAAAATCAAGCTAGGCCCCTAGTTACTTGCTGACTGGGTATTTAGGGCTTCAGGCGTTATATCAAACATGCAAGGGGCCTGCTTCTTATTATTGAGAGTTGAACTTCGTACGTACAGACTGTTGCAAGGGGGCTGCTTAAGGGGCTTGCTTGTTCCTGCGACCTGTCGGTGGATGTTTTGGAGAATTGGGAAGTCCAATACACGCGCGCAAGGTGTCATCGGGTTCAGATCTGTGCAGGCTACGCACAGGTTAAGACGGTTCTTGAAGAGACGGATCGGGGGTTGTGTTCTGGGAGAAATTGAGACGCAGGGAGCAGAATTGAGGTTTTCAGTTACCTGTGAAGGAGAGTTGGACCGTTCGGGCCGTTCCGGAGTCCAAACTTGCTGTCCTTGGATCCATCGGGATCAGAACAACGAGTTCTTCAGGAAATTGAAGACGATACAAAGTTTTATCGGGCGGTTTGAGAGTTGTGAGAGAAATTGGCTCGCAGGGAAGCGCTTGCGTCAGATTTTCATCGCCTGCGACCTGAGATTGGATTGTTCTTCGCGATCGGTGAGCGAAGCTCTTCGTTCTTGCTGCCTACGCGATCAGGGAGTCCTCATGTACGCATAGGAGAAGACTGTAAGTGAATTGGATTGTTGGTTTGGGTGTGGTGAGCAAATTTGAGCCGCAGGGAGCCGATTTACGTCAGTTTTTTGTAGCGTGCGACCAAATTTCTCGAGTAGTTTTGCAAGGGGAACTCCAAACGGCTTGTTTGGAGTCTTGTTGGGTTCAGGGTAGCCAGATCTTCCTACCAGCGAAGACGGATATCAGTTTAGACGATCCGTTTGTGCGGTGTGAGCGGTTTTAAGCCGCAGGGAGGAGTTTTTGAAGGTTCGGTCACCTGCGACCGAAAATTAGCGATATCTCAACTATCGGGAGCCGGATCTGAAGGTTTCTTGGGCCAACGGAGTCAGGGAAGGAGATCCTATCAACATTTGAAGATCGTTTGACGAAAGGAGAAAGTTCCCAGATAGGTCTTTTTCGGTTCCTCCGCTACAAGTTTCGTCCTTTTGAGTTCGTTAAGGACTTAGATGGTTGTGTATGGCTTGTGGTAGCTAGCTTTAGCCAAGAGCTAGTGTGTGGATGTGGTTTGGACTTGGGTTTGGATCGCATGATACTGTTGTTAGCAAAGAGAAGTTCCTCTTGCTTTGAGCTACGTTTTGGCGATTTCAGACTAGGGTTACGTTTCAGGGGTTTGTTTTAGGGCTTCTGAAGTAGGTTACAGACCGCTCTGGTCTTTTCCTCAGTTTTGTGCTGTTTGGAGAAAAAATCGACAGTGTACATACTTTCAGAGTGGTATATATCGCAGCATTCCTTTTCGTGGTTGTTCTTCTCTGTCTTGTCTCTGTTTGGCACACAGCATCTCCACAGCCAGGAACCTCGCGTTTTCCTGGACATCCTTCACGCACAAAATATCCGACACGATACGGTGGTGAACTCGACGTGAAGGTCTGGGGTGGAGATTCTTCTGTGTGGAACTTTGAAGAAGAGATTGACAGTCATGAGTGGGGATGGGAAAGGTGACGGAGATGGAGCTAGTGGTTCAAGTGGGTTACCGAAGGTGCAGTTGGATCCGGCGACTGCATCGATGTTCCAAGCTTTCACTATGTTCTTACGGCAGCAACAGTCTGATGAGCGGAAGGAAGCTTTGGCAACAAAGGCGCTACAAGCGGTGGTCAGCAGGATTGACCAGTTTGATGGAAGAGATGTCTCAAAGTATCTGAGACATTATGTGAAGGAGATGGAGCTGAACCGGGTCTCAGAAGATGAGATGATTGAGACGTTTGAGTTGGCAGCAGCTCCAGAGATTAGGGATCATGTTAAAATGCTAACGAAGCATTTTAACAAGGATTGGGAGACCTTTGCTCGTGCCTTGATGGATGAGTACTTCTTGGAAGACTCTGATCGAGTCACCAAGAAGTCATTCTTGGAGTGGGTTGAGCAACCAAGGAAGGGTTTACAAGCTACTGAGTTGCTCAGAGAGTTTGAGAAGCAGTTTTCACGGTTGACCAGGATGGAGAAGTTGACGTTGCAGTCCAACAAGACAGAGCTATTTCTTCGGCTGCAGATGAGAAGTTGCAGGAGAAGCTAGAGATACTTCTGGAAGACCGGGAGGAGGACGATGGATTGACTAGCAGCTGGAAGAAGGTTGAAGAAGCTGTTGGTCTGCTCACCAAGAGGGAGCGGAGGCGAGAGAAGGTTCCTGTTAGGAGACTGACACCAGCACCAACTGCTGTAACACCTGTTCCTGTAGTTCGACCAGTTGTTCCTGTTGCTAGACAGGTAGTGCCGGTTGCTCCTGCTGTTCCAGTTGTTCAGACACCGATAGTATCTCCGAAGAAGGACTCAAGTCTTGAGGAGATCACGCGTGGGATGCGAGACTTGCAGATCAAGCTCACCAGATTGGAGGAGCAAGGATCTACAAGCGGAGCGAAACCTGTTGAGAAGCAAGGCTGGATCCAGCGGTGTATCTGGTACGATGGTACCGATCATCCGCGCAGAGATTGCAAGGAGTTCAGTGATACCTTGCAGCAAGGGGTGATCTTCTGGAAGGATGGGAAGGTAGCGTTGAGGGATACTGGTGCACTTCTTCATACCAACTTTGGTAGAGGAGGGATGAAGAAGTTGGTTGAGGACCACCTATCAGCACAAGCAGTCGCCATCGTGGAAGCTGGAACTTATGGCACAAGGGTTGAGGATCAAGCTGAGAGGAGTTTCAACAAGCAAGTTGAGCCAAGTGAGTTGTGGTCATCTGCCATCTCCATGAAACAGAAAGGGAAGATGGCACGTGAGACGTTGCAGAGGACAGCTGCAACGATCAGAAGGGATACTGGATGAGGGGATCCGATAGAAGCTCTATCGGTGCATGCGTTGTCGTGTCGTGGACCGGCTCCTACTTGAAATTCAAACTTCGATACTTGTTGCTCCAAAGACACTCATGAGAAGACAAGCTAGGCCCCAGCTTACGGGCTTTTGGCACAATCTCAGATCTCCATTTTCATCACATAGATGGGTAGAGCTCCTTGTCAGCTTTCCAAATGCACTTTGTCTATTTCGTTTGGACGCCTAGTGGAGAAGTTACAGGACTCGAAAGATGGAGAAAATAAGCTAGGCCCCAGCTTACGGGTTTTTGGCACCACTTCGGATCTTTACTTTTATCGCATAGATGGATAGAGCTCCTTGTCAGCATTCCATAGGCACTTTGTCTACTTCGTTTGGACGCATAGTGAAGAAGTTACAGGACTCGAAAGATGGAGAAAACAAGCTAGGCCCCAGCTTACGAGCTTTTGGCGCAACTTCGGATCTTTACTTTTATCACATAGATGGATAGAGCTCGTTGTCAGCTTTCCATGGGCATCTTGTCTATTTCGTTTGGACATCCAGAGAAGAAGTTATGCGATTCGGAAAAAGATAAAATCAAGCTAGGCCCCTAGTTACTTGCTGACTGGGTATTTAGGGCTTCAGGCGTTATATCAAACACGCAAGGGGCCTGCTTCTTATTATTGAGAGTTGAACTTCGTACGTACAGACTGTTGCAAGGGGGCTGCTTAAGGGGCTTGCTTGTGCCTGCGACCTGTCAGCGGACGGTGCGGGAGATTTGGAAGTCCAATGCAAACGCGCAAGGCGTCGTTGGGTTCAGATCTGTGCAGGCTACGCAATGGTTCAAACGGTTAGGGAAGAGACGGATCGGGGAGTGCGTACTGAGTGAAATTGAGACGCAGGAAGCAGATTTGGAGTTTTCAGTTACCTGTGAAGGAGAGTTGGACCGTTCGGACCGTTTCGGAGTCCAAACTTGCTGTCCTTGGATCCAACGAGATCAGAACACCGAGTTCTACAGGAAATTGAAGACAATACCAGTTTTCATCGGGCGGTTTGGAAGTTATGAGTGAAATTGGCTCGCAAGGAAGCGCTTACATCAGATTTTCGTTCACTTGCGACCTGAGGTTGGGCTGTTCTTCGCGATTGGTGAGCCAAGCTCTTCGTTCTTGGTGCTTACGCGATCAGGGAGTCCTCATGTACGCATAGGAGAAGACTGTAAGTGAATTGGATTGTTGGTTTGGGTGTGGTGAGCAAATTTGAGCCGCAGGGAGCCGATTTACGTCAGTTTTTTGTAACCTGCGGCCAAATTTCTCGAGTGGTTTTGCAAAAGGAACTCCAAACGACTTGTTCGGAGTCTCGTTGGGTTCAGGGTAGCTAGATCTATCTGCCAGCGAAGACGGATATCAGTTTGGACGATCCGTTTGTGCGGTGTGAGCGGTTTTCAGCCGCAGGGAGGAGTTTTTGGAGGTTCGGTCACCTGCGACCGAAAATCGGCGATATCTCGGCTGTTGGGAGTCGGATCTGAAGGTTTCTTGGGTTAACGGAGTCAACGGAGGAGACCCTATTGACATTTGAAGATCGTTTGGAGAAAGGAGAAAGTTCTCAGATAGGTCTTTTTCGGTTCCTTTGCTACGGATTTCATCTTTTTGAGTTCGTTAGGGACTTAATTGGTTGTGTACGGCTTGTGGTAGATAGCTTTAGCCAAGAGTTAGTGCGTGGATGTGGTTTGGACTTGGGTTTTGGATCGTGTGATATTGTTGTGGCTCTATTTGTTAGCAAAGAGAAGTTTCTCTTGCTTTGAGCTACGCTTTGGCGATTTCAGGCTAGGGTTGCGATTCAGGGGTTTGTTTTAGGGCTTCTGAAGTAGGTTACAGACCGCTCTGGTCTGTTCCTCAGTTTTGTGCTGTTAGGAGAAAGAATCGGCAGTGTACATACTTTCAGAGTGGTATATATCGCAGCATTCTTTTTCGTGGTTGGTTTTTCTCTGTCTTGTCTCTGTTTCAGCACACAACATCTCCACAGCCAGGAACCTCGCGTTTTCCTGGACATCCTTCACGCACAAAATATCCGACACGATATAGGTGGTGAACTCGACGTGAAGGTCCGGGGTGGAGATATTTGTGTGTCAGAACTGGACAGAAGAGATCAGCAATCATGAACGAGGATGAAGATGGGTTTGGTTGTTCGGGAGGATGTTGTGGACCTGGGATGATGGATTTCTAGACGGTTGGGATCATGGGAGGATGGGAGTATGGGACGAGCCATGACTTTGGACGGAATGGATAGATCAGAGGGGATACCAGGGGTGCAGTTGGATGCAGCAACTGCACGATTGTTTCAAGCCTTCACTTTGTTTATGCGACAAGAGCAAGGGAAGCAACAAAAGGAGGCTTTGGGGAAGAAGGCGCTTGGAAGGGTGATCGACAAGTTTGATCTTTTTGGTGGGAGAGACATCTCTGAGTACTTGAGATGTTACAAGATGGAGATGGATTTGGATCAGGTACCGGAGAAGGAGATGATCGAGACGTTCGAACTCGCTGCAGTGCCTGAGATAAGGGAGCATGTGAAAGGTCTAGCAAAGCGTTTTGGGAGGAACTGGGATACATTTTCACATGCACTGATGGAGGAGTATTTCTTGGGAAACTCAGATCGAGTAACCAAGAAATCTTTTTTGGGATGGGTCAACGGATCCAGCAAGGATTTACAGCCTGCAGAGCTGTTAAAGGAGTTCGAGAGACAATTCTCTCAACTACCTCGGGTGGACAAGCTAACCTTGGAGAGTTACAAGACGGAGCTGTTTCTTCAAGCTGCGGATGAACCATGGCAGGAACAGTTGGAACTACTTCTGGAGGATGGAGATGATGAAGAAGGGCTAACAAGAAATTGGGAGGTTGTGCATGAAGCTGTTGAGCTTCTTGTCCGAAGACAGATAAGGGAAAGGGTTACAAGGTTGACACCTGCAGCGTTGACTACCACACCAGTTCAGGTAGTATCTGAGGTTCAACCTCCAGTTGTGATTGCAGAGGAGGAGGATCCAACCATCGAAGACCTACAGCAAAAAATGCGAGATCTGCAAGCTAAGGTTACTAGGTTGGAGGATAAGGGATCATCAACTGAGACGGTGCTTATACCCAAACCAGCTTGGGTACATCAGTGCGTGTGGTGTGATGATACTGATCATCAACGGGACGATTACATCGACTTTGCAGAGTCTTTGCAACGTGGGGTTATTTCTAGGGAGGATGAAAAGGTATCATTCACAAGTACGGGTACTCTCCTTCAAGCCAACGTTGGTAAAGGAGGGATGAAGAGGTTGGTGGATGATTACTTTGCGGTACATGCAGTTGTAGCTATCGAAGCTACAAGTTATGGTGCTAGGGTGGAGGAGATTGAGCATGATCTCCATAGAGATGGTTTGGATGAGCACGAGGATCTAAACGAACTCAGGTTGGATACTGCATCCACGATGCAGAGCGAGAAGAAGGGACAAGAAGAGACTTTTTCAGAGAAGCAAGCTGGGGAGGATAAGGTTCAACAGGAAACTATTCTTCCTGAACAGGCAATGGAGGGCGATCCTTCACAACCGGAGGAGATGGTTGGGATGCAGACAATGGACATGGTTGATCTGGTTGCAAACATACAACAACCAGATATTGGGGTTGGGGTTATGATGATGGATGTGAAGAGAGATTGGGAGGAGTGCATTCGAGATGCGAAGGTTGAGTTCTTATCACTGGAGGTTTTGGGTGCAGCTACAAGGGAAGTCCATTGTGCCTACATTGACTTCATCAAGGACGGACATGCTGAGGACGAAGGAGAATGGACGGATGCTATCGAGGCTACGGGTATAGGATGATGGGTAAGGATGGCTTACAGGGGAGAAGCCATTGCTGAAGGTGATTTGTGTTGGGAGGATGATGCTTGGAGGATTGTAAATATTTTCAGGAAGGTTGAGAGGATGATGCTTGGGAGATTGTGAGGATTTTCAGAAGAAGATATCAAAGAGGATGATGGTTGAGGAAGATACTATTCTACAGCGAGACAATGATGGTTGCAGTTGATGATT
Organism: Asterella californica; assembly: GCA_036924285.1. NCBI lineage: Eukaryota > Viridiplantae > Streptophyta > Marchantiopsida > Marchantiales > Aytoniaceae > Asterella > Asterella californica. The sequence continues at coordinate 7,421,842 of JAYKYS010000013.1, forward strand.
TTGGTTGCAGCAGTGTGGTTCTTTTTTTTCAGAAAAAACAAAAAAGAAGAGTTGGATACGTACAACGACATGTACATGCTTGAGGTTGAGGGTTACTGTCAGGATACGGGTGATGATTGGCAGGATGAGGGATGTCTACTACGACACTTGGGTTTCAAACCTCGACGATGAGGTTCTACAGGACGCATGGAAGACATTTCTATGGTATGATGGGTTATTCTTTCTATGTCTTCGCATATTGAAGATGTGTAGATTTAGAGGGGGTGATTGGATGGGAGGTTCGAGGTGAAGATCGATGAGCATGGATCTAGGAAGGATCATGGCAGGGTAGCAACTTCAAGATGACGATCAGGTAGCAACTTTGAGGATGAGGTTGACTGAGATGGGAGGGAGGATGACAAGATGGTTGAGTGCCGGTCCACTCTTTGGTTGGTATCTCTGGTGCATACCGGAGGATGCACAGGTTTGGAGGGGGTGGATGTCGTGTCGTGGACCGGCTCCTACTTGAAATTCAAACTTCGATACTTGTTGCTCCAAAGACACTCATGAGAAGACAAGCTAGGCCCCAGCTTACGGGCTTTTGGCACAATCTCAGATCTCCATTTTCATCACATAGATGGGCAGAGCTCCTTGTCAGCTTTCCAAAGGCACTTTGTCTATTTCGTTTGGACGCCTAGTGGAGAAGTTACAGGACTCGAAAGATGGAGAAAATAAGCTAGGCCCCAGCTTACGGGTTTTTGGCACCACTTCGGATCTTTACTTTTATCGCATAGATGGATAGAGCTCCTTGTCAGCATTCCATAGGCACTTTGTCTACTTCGTTTGGACGCATAGTGAAGAAGTTACAGGACTCGAAAGATGGAGAAAACAAGCTAGGCCCCAGCTTACGAGCTTTTGGCGCAACTTCGGATCTTTACTTTTATCGCATAGATCGATAGAGCTCGTTGTCAGTTTTCCATGGGCATCTTGTCTATTTCGTTTGGACATCCAGAGAAGAAGTTATGCGATTCGGAAAAAGATAAAATCAAGCTAGGCCCCTAGTTACTTGCTGACTGGGTATTTAGGGCTTCAGGCGTTATATCAAACACGCAAGGGGCCTGCTTCTTATTATTGAGAGTTGAACTTCGTACGTACAGACTGTTGCAAGGGGGCTGCTTAAGGGGCTTGCTTGTGCCTGCGACTTGTCAGCGGACGGTGCGGGAGATTTGGAAGTCCAATGCAAACGTGCAAGGCGTCGTTGGGTTCAGATCTGTGCAGGCTACGCAATGGTTCAAACGGTTAGGGAAGAGACGAATCGGGGAGTGCGTACTGAGTGAAATTGAGACGCAGGAAGCAGATTTGGAGTTTTCAGTTACCTGTGAAGGAGAGTTGGACCGTTCGGACCGTTCCGGAGTCCAAACTTGCTGTCCTTGGATCCAACGGGATCAGAACACCGAGCTCTACAGGAAATTGAAGACAATACCAGTTTTCATCGGGCGGTTTGGAAGTTATGAGTGAAATTGGCTCGCAGGGAAGCGCTTACATCAGATTTTCGTTCACTTGCGACCTGAGGTTGGGCTGTTCTTCGCGATTGGTGAGCCAAGCTCTTCGTTCTTGGTGCTTACGCGATCAGGGAGTCCTCATGTACGCATAGGAGAAGACTGTAAGTGAATTGGATTGTTGGTTTGGGTGTGGTGAGCAAATTTGAGCCGCAGGGAGCCGATTTACGTCAGTTTTTTGTAACCTGCGGCCAAATTTCTCGAGTGGTTTTGCAAAGGGAACTCCAAACGACTTGTTCGGAGTCTCGTTGGGTTCAGGGTAGCTAGATCTATCTGCCAGCGAAGACGGATATCAGTTTGGACGATCCGTTTGTGCGGTGTGAGCGGTTTTCAGCCGCAGGGAGGAGTTTTTGGAGGTTCGGTCACCTGCGACCGAAAATCGGCGATATCTCGGCTGTTGGGAGTCGGATCTGAAGGTTTCTTGGGTTAACGGAGTCAACGGAGGAGACCCTATTGACATTTGAAGATCGTTTGGAGAAAGGAGAAAGTTCTCAGATAGGTCTTTTTCGGTTCCTTTGCTACGGATTTCATCTTTTTGAGTTCGTTAGGGACTTAATTGGTTGTGTACGGCTTGTGGTAGCTAGCTTTAGCCAAGAGTTAGTGCGTGGATGTGGTTTGGACTTGGGTTTTGGATCGTGTGATATTGTTGTGGCTCTATTTGTTAGCAAAGAGAAGTTTCTCTTGCTTTGAGCTACGCTTTGGCGATTTCAGGCTAGGGTTGCGATTCAGGGGTTTGTTTTAGGGCTTCTGAAGTAGGTTACAGACCGCTCTGGTCTGTTCCTCAGTTTTGTGCTGTTAGGAGAAAGAATCGGCAGTGTACATACTTTCAGAGTGGTATATATCGCAGCATTCTTTTTCGTGGTTGGTTTTTCTCTGTCTTGTCTCTGTTTCAGCACACAACATCTCCACAGCCAGGAACCTCGCGTTTTCCTGGACATCCTTCACGCACAAAATATCCGACACGATAGCGTACATCGCCAAGAACCAACACGAAGCGTTGTTGGAAGAGAAGAGAAGGCGAGATTCAGAGGATGCAGGGGAAGGAACTTCTTCCAAGAAACAGACTCGAGGGGAGAAGGTTCGCCAAGAGCTTCGGGATGCAGGAGCTCAAGACCTATCGATGGACGATGCTCCTTCTTCATCGAAGGAGAAATCTCAGAAGGAGAAGGGTAAGCCGGCTGCATACAAGCTACAGTCGGATATCGAGGCTTCAATAGACTTGAAGGGAGTCTTGGAAGATCGCATTCTGAATGCGAAGGTGGAGTTTACTTTGAGAGAAGTGTTAGGCATCGCCAAGCGTGAGTTTCATGATGTCATCATCGATGTCATCAAACGGAAACGACAAATTACGGGTGAGACTGGTTTATCACATGCTTTGGACACTAGGATGTCAGTGGATGAAGAGAGAGAGCTTGCAAGGTGTAGTGTCTATTCTCCAGAGGAAGAAAGAGATCGAAGGCGCAGGGTGCATTTCGAGGATGAAGAGGAGGATGGGAAGCGGAGCTCAAGTCATTACAGCCACAGTCACTGGGCTCGAGCTACGACGGAGACGTTGGTGAGGATCGAGGACTTGGATGAGCCGGTGGTTGCTCTGATCGATCATGGATCAGAAATCAACATCATGTCGAAGGAGCTGTACAAGAGGAAGAAGTGGCCTATCGACACAGAACATGGATGGGTCATAAGAGCAGCCAACAACACGAGAGGAGACTTGTATGGAGCTTGTCCTGACATCAGAGTGCGCGTAGGTGATGTTACTATTGAGCAAAACTTCTTTGTTCAGGAAGCAACATCATACCCACTCATTCTGGGTCAACCTTTCATCATAGCAACCCGGATGGAGACAAAGGTACTGGACGACGGATTTGCGTATGCTAGGATCCGAAGTCAAGATGGGAAGAGAGCGGTACAGTTCCTGACTGTACCGTCCAACCACGAGCGCAACCGAGATCGTTTGAGGGAGAAGCCGCTTCCAAGGGTGAGTGAAGAGTTCAAGGATTTTCGTTGAGTACCACTATAGAGCGGGATTGTGATGGTGCGCAAGAGAAGGTACTCTCGCTTGATGGAGATAGTGCCTTTTGTACAGGGTTTATTGGATTTTCAGAGTGTGGGATTGCTGTCTACAAGAAGATAGAAGAGCTGAGAAGAAAAGAACAAAAACATTTGCGTGGTGTTGAGTTGATGTTGAAAGAGTTGGGTGAGCTAGAAAGGGATGAATGGATTTCTGGTGTTTATGAAGAGGATGGGTTGGAAGATCCCTTGCGAGAAATCATGTCTATTGGATGGGAGGATATGGATAAGGTCGTGCAGATTCATTCAAGGGAGGTCTATTCGGTGATCGAATCATTCCGTGCGCCGGAGGTTCGAGTTGAGACAAGGTACAAGACAGTGGATAGGAAAGTAAAGCCAGTTGCTGGTCCTTTGCCGGAAGACACCAACCAACAGATGGATCAAGCTTCAAAGGAGAAGAGTTTGAGAGATCCTGCAATGATAGGACACAAGTTCACGGAGAAGACCCTTGAAGAGCTGAAGATTGGATCTGATGGGTCTCTTCTACCAGAAGAGAGGATGTGCTTCAAGGAGATGCTTTCAAGACATGGGAAAGCATTTGCTTTTGAGCCACTTGAGATTGGATGTGTAGATCCGTACGTTGTTACCCCGATGGTTATCTTCACGGTACCGCATGTACCATGGAACCTGAGACCAATTCCAGTACCGCGGACTCACTTGCCCAAACTAGTGGAGTTGCTGAAGGAGAAGATGCGGATGAAGATCTTGGAGCCGTCGTTTGCACCATATTCAAGCAGATGGTTTACAGTACCAAAGAAGAATGGGTCGCTGCGGTTCATCCAAGACATGCAGCCAGTGAACGCAGTAACAATCAGAAATGGTGGGGTGGGACCGATTGTGGATGAGTTTGCAGAAGCGTTTGCAGGAAGAGCGATTTACTCAATGGGAGATCTTTACTCGGGGTATGATCAGTTTCAACTAGCGGAGGAGAGCAGAAGCTTCACGACAATGAGGACACCTTTGGGATTGGTTAGGATGTGTACTTTACCGCAGGGAGCTACCAACTCGGTAGCACACATGATGAACGGGATGAATCGAGTTCTAAGAGACTTCATTCTTGAAAAGACGATGCCGTTCTTGGATGACATCCCCATTAAAGGATGTGTGGAAGATGAGAAGGATGAAGCATTAGATCAGAGGGGGTGTCGGCGATACGTCACTGATCACATCGCAGACTGTGAGAAGATCTTATCTCGACTTGAGGAAGTTCATCTTACGCTGTCAGGTGCGAAGTCTACGTTTGGAGTTAGAGAGGTTTTGATCGTTGGTCATTTGTGTGGATCGTTTGGTCGGAAGCCAGATCCGAACAAGGTGGATGCGATTGGAAGGATGAAGGAGGTTTGCAACTCGCTAACAGAAGTAAGAAGATTTTTGGGTGCTTGTGTATTCTACCACATTTGGATTCCTCATTATGCGCATGTGGCGGATCCGTTGTATGGATTGTTGCGTAAGGGTCATAAATTCAGATGGGAGGAAGAGCATACTGATGCGGTAAGGAAGCTGAAGTCTTTACTATCATCTCCTCCAGTTCTGGGAAGGATTGATTACAAGGGTGCTAGGCCGGTGGTTCTTACTCTGGATACAAGTCCAGTTGCAATTGGATGGGCAGTCGGACAGGATGATGAGGATGGAGACAGGTTTGCGGTTAGGTTCGGAGCGAAGGTGTTAAGTGCTCGACAACGTGCTTACCCGCAAGTGAAGAGAGAATTGTGGGGTATTGTTTCAGCTATGAAAACTGAGAAAGAGTATTTGATTGGAGCAGTAGTGGTGGTTGAAACTGATTGCTTGCCGTTGTTAGGGATGATCATGAATTGTTCAACCCCTGATATTGCGATGTTACGATGGATCGCATATATCAAGTCGTTGAACCCGGAGTTCAGACATATTGCAGGGAAGGATAATCTGATGGCGGATATGTTATCTCGAGCTCGATATGATGGGGAGGATGAGATGGTAGAAGACATTGACGACGTGGGTACAGAGTTCTATTCGATTGCGCAGACAGGAAGAGAAGATGAGTTGTTTGTTGACGGGTTGTATGATGGTGATTTGCTTGATATCGGGAGGTACCTTAGTACGATGGTTAAGCAGACAGGTTGGACAGATGAGAGGTTTCGGAGAGTTAGAAGGAAGACCTACAACTTCATGTTGCAGGATGGGTTTCTTTGGAAGCGATCGAAGCAAAAAGGTGGAGTACCGCTACGGGTGATTTGCAACAAGGAAGATCAGCAGAAGTTGCTCAAGGCATTCCATGAGAGTCTTTGGGTTGGACATCGAGGGATTTGGGCCACTTTTACCAAGATGAAAGAGCGATATTGGTAGAAAAACATGTACAGGGATGTTGTATCTTTTGTAGAGTCTTGTTTGACATGTCAGATGTATTCGAACATCCGACATCGTGACGGATTACATCCAACTTATCCGCTGGCAATACATTTCAAGTGGGTGGTAGACTTGGTGATTATGCCGGTTGGGTTGTGGCAGATGAGATACTTGGTACTTGCTAGAGAAGATCTATCAAATCAAGTCGAGGGTAGGGCGCTTCGGACGAAGACAACTGAAGGGGTATGTAAATTTCTCTTGGAAGAGGTTGTTTGTCGGTATGGATGTGTGGGAAAAATCACTGCAGATCGGGGAGAGCTAGATGCACATGAGGCTCGTGAATTCTTTGCAAGGTGTGGGGTGAGGTTGTCACTGACAACTGCTTACAACCCCGAAGGGAATGCCAAGAGTGAACGTGGTCATCCACCCATTGTGAAGGCTTTGGTGAAGGCTTGCAACGGAAGGGTGCGCGAGTGACCTCGACTCTTACCATTTGCGTTATGGGCAGATAGAACGACGCACAGCTCGGTGACAGGTTACATGCCGGTGGAACTCATCACAGGTCAGAAGCCTATCATGCCGATTGAAGAACATGTTCTGACATGGAGTGTGTTACCTTGGGAGGACAATTTGACTAGAGAAGAGCTTCTTGCTATTCGAATTAGGCAGTTAGAGAGAAGACCAGAGGATATCCAAACTACTTTGGATAGGCTGCGAGAAGCACGGTTGAAGAACAAGGTCAGATTTGATCAGCGACATCGTTTGAGACCTAGGGATATCAAGGAAGGTGATTGGGTGTTAGTCTATGACAACAGTCTAGACAACCAGCATAGTGCACTCCGGAAGTTTTCCAGAAGATGGTTTGGTCCGTATGTGGTGAAGAAGGTTCATGACAACGCAACTTACGCCCTGCAAGAGTTGGATGGAACAAGCTTGAAGGTACCAGTGGCAGGTAAACGCGTCAAGATTTTCAAAAAGAGAGATGAGGAGGTCGATTTAGCAGATATCTTGACGGAGTTTCAGTTTGAGGATGAGGATTATGCAGAAGATCTTGAAGGTGAGGTTGGTTACGATGGGAAGTAGGACGATAAGCCGGTCCACTCCTTGGTTGGTATCTCTGGTGCATACCGGAGGATGCACAGGTTCAGAGGGGGTGGATGTCGTGTCGTGGACCGGCTCCTACTTGAAATTCAAACTTTGATACTTGTTGCTCCAAAGATACTCATGAGAAGACAAGCTAGGCCCCAGCTTACGGGCTTTTGGCACAATCTCAGATCTCCATTTTCATCACATAGATGGGTAGAGCTCCTTGTCGGCTTTTCAAAGGCACTTTGTCTACTTCGTTTGGACGCCTAGTGGAGAAGTTACAGGACTCGAAAGATGGAGAAAATAAGCTAGGCCCCAGCTTACGGGTTTTTGGCACCACTTCGGATCTTCGTTCTTATCGCACCAGTGGATAGAGCTCCTTGTCAGCATTCCATAGGCACTTTGTCTACTTCGTTTGGACGCATAGTGAAGAAGTTACAGGACTCGAAAGATGGAGAAAACAAGCTAGGCCCCAGCTTACGAGCTTTTGGCGCAACTTCGGATCTTTACTTTTATCGCATAGATGGGTAGAGCTCCTTGTCGGCTTTCCATAGGCACTTTGTCTACTTCGTTTGGACGCATAGTGAAGAAGTTACAAGACTCGAAAGATGGAGAAAACAAGCTAGGCCCCAGCTTACGAGCTTTTGGCGCAACTTCGGATCTTTACTTTTATCGCATAGATGGACAGAGCTCGTTGTCAGCTTTCCATGGGCATCTTGTTTATTTCGTTTGGACATCCAGAGAAGAAGTTATGCGATTCGGAAAAAGGTAAAATCAAGCTAGGCCCCTAGTTACTTGCTGACTGGGTATTTAGGGCTTCAGGCGTTATATCAAACATGCAAGGGGCCTGCTTCTTATTATTGAGAGTTGAACTTCGTACGTACAGACTGTTGCAAGGGGGCTGCTTAAGGGGCTTGCTTGTTCCTGCGACCTGTCGGTGGATGTTTTGGAGAATTGGGAAGTCCAATACACGCGCGCAAGGTGTCATCGGGTTCAGATCTGTGCAGGCTACGCACAGGTTAAGACGGTTCTTGAAGAGACGGATCGGGGGTTGTGTTCTGGGAGAAATGGAGACGCAGGGAGCAGAATTGAGGTTTTCAGTTACCTGTGAAGGAGAGTTGGACCGTTCGGGCCGTTCCGGAGTCCAAACTTGCTGTCCTTGGATCCATCGGGATCAGAACAACGAGTTCTTCAGGAAATTGAAGACGATACAAAGTTTTATCGGGCGGTTTGAGAGTTGTGAGAGAAATTGGTTCGCAGGGAAGCGCTTGCGTCAGATTTTCATCACCTGCGACCTGAGATTGGATTGTTCTTCGCGATCGGTGAGCCAAGCTCTTCGTTCTTGGTGCCTACGCGATCAGGGAGTCCTCATGTACGCATAGGAGAAGACTGTAAGTGAATTGGATTGTTGGTTTGGGTGTGGTGAGCAAATTTGAGCCGCAGGGAGCCGATTTACGTCAGTTTTTTGTAGCCTGTGACCAAATTTCTCGAGTAGTTTTGCAAGGGGAACTCCAAACGGCTTGTTTGGAGTCTTGTTGGGTTCAGGGTAGCCAGATCTACCTACCAGCGAAGACGGATATCAGTTTAGACGATCCGTTTGTGCGGTTTTAAGCCGCAGGGAGGAGTTTTTGAAGGTTCGGTCACCTGCGACCGAAAATTAGCGATATCTCAACTATCGGGAGCCGGATCTGAAGGTTTCTTGGGCCAACGGAGTCAGGGAAGGAGATCCTATCAACATTTGAAGATCGTTTGGCGAAAGGAGAAAGTTCCCAGATAGGTCTTTTTCGGTTCCTCCGCTACAGGTTTCGTCCTTTTGAGTTCGTTAAGGACTTAGATGGTTGTGTATGGCTTGTGGTAGCTAGCTTTAGCCAAGAGCTAGTGTGTGGATGTGGTTTGGACTTGGGTTTGGATCGCATGATACTGTTGTGGCTCTGGTTGTTAGCAAAGAGAAGTTCCTCTTGCTTTGAGCTACGTTTTGGCGATTTCAGACTAGGGTTACGTTTCAGGGGTTTGTTTTAGGGCTTCTGAAGTAGGTTACAGACCGCTCTGGTCTTTTCCTCAGTTTTGTGCTGTTTGGAGAAAAAATCGACAGTGTACATACTTTCAGAGTGGTATATATCGCAGCATTCCTTTTCGTGGTTGTTCTTCTCTGTCTTGTCTCTGTTTGGCACACAGCATCTCCACAGCCAGGAACCTCGCGTTTTCCTGGACATCCTTCACGCACAAAATATCCGACACGATACCGGACTAAATTTTTGCTCCGTCCTCGGAGTGAAGAGAGAACTTTCGTCGATGAAACAACTTCAACTTGTCATGATTTACTCGATCAAATCTCCTTCCTCCCAGCTCCTGAAGGTCATATGTGAATTTGCTCCACACCTTATCTACAACAAAAGGACCAAAATATCTCGGAAGAAACTTCTTCCTAGCCCTCTTGAATCTGATAGCATCATACAACATAACCCAATCTCCGACTTGAAAAGGTTTTACCTCTCTCTTGCCCAACCGTTTGTCGTAACTCTTCTTTTGATACGCCTGAGCTCGTTCCATCCGGATCATTGCTACCGCTCGGGTCTCTTCCAACTCCATGAGTTGCTCTCTTCTTGATCTGACCACGTCTTCTCCTCTCGACCTCTTCAACTTTCGTTGAATAGTTTGAAAAGTATCCAATTCGAATTGGATCGGCAACTTGGACTCCACTCCATAAACCAGTCGAAATGAGGAGTATCCAGTAGAAGTCTTTGTTGTCGTTCGGTATTCTCATAAGATGGCATGTAGCCTCTTATCCCAAGTATGTTTCGCAGTTTCAACACCAGCATCTTTGACGAGCATCATACAAAATGTAAGATTGGTCTTCTCGTTACTCGTGGCTTGATAGAAAAGTGTTGTAGCATAGCAGTAGTCATGCTCCCTACAAACTCTCCTCCTCTATCTGAGACCAACTCTAACGGACATCCAAATCTCGTGATGATCCTCTCCCATAGGAATCTACCGACTTCTGTTTCATTGGTCTCTCTCAAAGGTCTAGCCTCTACCCACTTGATACAATAGTCAGTGGCGACTACAATGTATCTATTGCCTCGAGGTGTCTTATTAAGAGGACCTACAAAGTCAATACCCCATTTCTCAAACGGCCCTAATACTGAAATTGATCTTAACGAAGGTGTTCTAGTAGACTTTAGAGCAAATGCTTGACATACGTCACAAGTTTTGCAATAGTCTAAACACTCTTTGAAAATCCCTCTCCAGTGATAGCCCGCATCCAAAATCTTGAAGGCTGTTATCTTACCAGCAAAATGACCTCCGCAAACAGTTCCGTCGTGAAACTCGTGCATTAGCTTGAATGCCTCCTTCTGACCAACTGCTCTCCTTAGTAACCCATCTGCTCCTTGATGAAATAGAATTCCCTCCACCATGGTGTAAGGTTTGCATCTCTTGATCAACGCGTTACGTTCTCGGGTATGCATACCTTCTGGAAAAGAGCCATCTACAAGGAAACTCCAGATTTCCTTGTACTCGTCCGGTATCTCTTCGATGCTTGTGATGGCCATCAGATGCTCGTCTGGAAATGAATCATCAAACGGTTCTTCTCCCTCGTCATCATAAGCCTTTGACAAAAGATCAGCATTCGCATGCTTCTTCCTTGGTCTATCTTCGATCACATAATCGTATTCTGTTAGAAGGATCTTCCAACGAGCAATACGACCTTCGGCATTAGGCTTATTAAAGATATACTTTAAAGCCTTGTGATCTGTGACTATGGAAAATTTCCCTCCTAGCAAGTAGTGTCAAAATTTCTTCAATCCAAAGATCACCGCTAATCCTTCTCGTTCAGTCACGGAGTAATTCTTCTCCGCTGGAACCATCTGCCTACTAGCATGAGCTATAGGATGATCATGCCCATCTCCATCTAGCTGACTTAATGTACATCCGATTGCTACATTGGAGGCATCCGTATACAGAATAAATGCTTTACTCCACTCAGGTTTAGCAAGTATAGGAGCTGTCACTAATGCCTTTTTCAGCTCCTCAAATGCTTCCTTTGCCTTCTGATCATGCACTATCAAGTCAAAATCAACTCCCTTCTTCATGTACATAGTCAAAGCTATTGCTTTGTTTGAGAAGGAAAAGACAAACCTACGATAATATCCAACCATGCCAAGAAACTGCCTCAACTTTGTCAAGTTGATCGGAAATGGAAGATCCATAATCTTCTTCACATTCTCAGGATCTACCGCAATCCCATTCTTGGAAATGATGTGCCCTAACAGCAGACCTTTTTCGCAGCCAAAGATGCACTTCTCTCGATTTAGAGAAGCGTTGGCTTGCTCCAACCGCTGCAAAACTTTGATCACATGATCAAAGTGGTCCTCCTTTCGTCCGTACACACAGAAATCGTCAATGAAATCTCGAACAAACTTCCCTATGAATGGTTCAAACACCTTGTTCATGAACCTTTGAAACGTGGCCGGAGCATTACACAATCCGAATGGCATCACCCGAAATGCAAATGTTCCCCAAGGAGTAGTGAAAGTAGTCAACTGTTGGTACTCCTGTGCTATCTTGATCTGGTTATACCCACTATAACCATCACCAAAGCTGTACCACTCATGACCAGCAACTTCCTCCAAAATCTCATCTATAAATGATAGAGGATAATAATCCTTCTTGGTAACTGCATTCAGCTTCTTATAGTCTATGCACACTCGCAGCTTACCATTCTTCTTCTTGACAATCACAATGGGTGAAACCCATTCTGAGTTCTCCACCTCATAGATGAAACTCGCCTCCTTCAACTTGTCTATCTCCTCCTTGACCATCATTGCCGTTGTGGGATTGACCCTTCTCTGCTTCTGTCGAACTGGTCTTGCGTGCTCCTCTAATTCGATTCGATGAGTCTCGAGCGTCACCTCCTTCAAATCCTTGTAGCTGAAAGCAAACACATGGATATATTTTCAAAATATATCTAGGAATCTACTTTTCTCTTCTTGAGTGACATTGATACCAAACTTCAGGGTAGAGAGTCTTCTCACAATCTCTACCTCACTCAACTCTTCTTTGTCAGGATCTTTCTCCACTGCTGGTCGAGGCAACAAGTCAATAGCACTAAGCTGATGTAATGATTCATCTCGATCAAATCTTTCGTCCTCAGAGGAAGATTCTTGATCGTAAGAATCTCCGGTATCTACTTCCGAGACACTCTGATCATCCTCCGTATCAGATTCCCAGTAGTCACTAGTGGGTCTATCAGAGTCAGAAGTCACAACTCCAACACCCGAGAGAGGAACTATCACTCTATGATCTCTAGGCCCAATCCGTAAGTATCCCTTGTGCCACCTATCCGTGGTGCGCACAGCTCTCAACCAAGGCCTACCTAGGAGCAAATCATAACTAGAGTCCTTTAACACTTGAAAGGACATCAACGTTTGAACTCCCATCACAGACACGACCACCTTCTCTAACACACCAAGAGGTCTTACCCGTTGCTTGTTAGCCATCCCCACGACAATGCTAGCCGGGCGAGTTGGTTCCATCCCCAACTTCTTCATCAACCTCTCCGATATGGCGTTGACAGCCGATCCTCCATCCACCAATACGTCAGAGACGTAGTGACCATTCAACCGGACTTCAATCTTTGAAGCCCTAGTGCATACCTCTGAAGCATGCACATCCACCACACCAACTCCCACAGACTTTGACGTCTTGCTCTTGGGTTTCTTCTTCTTGCTTCTCTTAGAACTCAGTCCTCCTCTAAGTTCTCTTCGTAAGCTGGGATTAAGTGCGATCAGTTGTCCAACAGTGATGTTGGCTTTCTGAGCACCCACATCTTCAACCACATCATATCCCGCTTGGGAAGATGAAATGGTGAAATCCGCCATCCCTAACTTCCTTCTTGGCTCCCTTGGTGTACTCGAAACATTACTCGAACGAGTACTTCTACTTGCTGACTCCTCCATGAAAACCGGTTCATAGGAAAATCGAGTTCTTTTCTTTTCTTGAGCTAAAAGCTCCACCGGTGCATGAGAAGAGTTTGAACTCTCTCCTTTCTCGTAGATGGGATCTCGCACGACATCGATAGTAGCCACCCCCTTGTCTCGTCCTTGTGATGGATTTCTTCCACCCACATTCATTCTAATAGCTTCGGCACCTCTTGCTCCGTTGTTAGGACAATTTCGCTGGAAATGAGAACCTCCACACGTCCAACAAGTGATTCCTCCAAAGTTACCTTGGTTGCCTCCAAAGTTACCTTGATTTCCTCGGTTGGGATTGTTGTCGTAACCTCTTTGACCTCCTCCTCCACCTTTGTTCCTCCATTCTCGTAACTGCACCACGTTTATCTTGAGATCCGCAAGAGTATCGGTGATGCTCTTCAGCTCAGCATGAAAATCAGAGGTGGCAGTAGACATCGTTGTTGGGACAAACGGTCTTGGCACCACCGTTGGAGTAGGAGCTGACGTTGAAGCAATCACCAATTGTGATGGTGCAGGTGCGATCATTGTGGCTACACCAGGAGTCGGAGTCGACACCAGAGCAGCATGATGAGGTTGGATGATATCTCCTTCATCCAAACTCTCTTCCATGTTTGTCGTAATCTTGATGGTCTTTGCTTTGGTTGTTGGCTTCTCGTACCTCACTTGGGTTCGAATTGAAGGTCTCAACCCTCCCACCAAGTTCTTGGTCAACATTGCTCCAATCCCTGCCATCGTTAGCTCCACATTGTCTCCACTCTTCCGTAGGACCGTCCGAAACCGTTGCTCCAACTTATCCACCCTTTCGGCATATTGCCGAACTTTCTCGTCGTCCCGTTGCTTCAAATGAGTAAGCTCCACCATGAGCTTCTCATAACTCTCTTCTGGAAGAAATTCTTCGATGAGTGCATTACTCAACGTCTCCCATGTGTCCTCAACTGCACCAGGTGTCTTGCTCTTCACTCGGTCGTCATACCACGTAAGAGCAAAATCTTCTAAAAACTCTGGCAGTAACAACACCCATTCTTCCTTCCTTCTCACGTTGTTTCCGATGCAACCCCTTTTGAAGTCTCGTACAAATGGTTCTACATCTTCATTGTCCTTCCCATGAAACACTGGTAACTTCCCCATCTTGTAACTATTCTTTCTACCCTTCTAATTTTTGTGCAATAACTACTCGCTAAAAGAGTACGAACATCACCAATTCCATTCGCGAATAATCTACCATAGGTAAAATGAAAGGAAATGGTTGTAACAACATCTCTTGTGCCATCTCTTCTCCCAAGGTAATCATGAGCCTGAGTCGCATCACCGCCTTCTCCACCATCCGAATGACGATCTCCATCACAACTCAGCCGAGTCCTCTTTTGAAGTCGACAACTTCTCCGTCTCAGCTCTTTGAGTCTCGTCCAACTTCTCGACTACTGACGTAAGTAGAGCGGCCACATCGACACACTTGTGTCCTCTTGATAGATCACCCACTCCACAACTTGGACAAGGATCTTCGCCCAGAAGATGAATTGGTGCTGCTGACGATGGACCCACTCGAAGACTTAAATCAGTAAACTCCCGCTTCCTTTTAGCTCTCTCGGTTCTGATTCTAGTTGGACAATTCACGACTTTGTGTCCCAACCCTCTACAGAAATAACACCACAAGTCGGTTTCTACTCTTCTCCTCGTAGATTCTACTTGAGGTTTAGTACTAGGGTTTTCAAACTCGACGATAATCTCTCTCGAACTTTCTCCGACACTTACTATGACATCTAAACCTTGAGGAAGGTTTCTAAGTCTAACTTTCCAATCTTTTGAATTTCCACTCATGTTGCACCTTCTCAACCATTAAGTGGACAAAATATCCTAGAGGAAAATAATTCTACATCACTTTCTTAACTCTTCCGAGCTTTATATTGAAAATCGTGTATTATACATGCTATACACGAAATAAAATCTAATCTAAAATTAACTATCGAAGATATGATCCTCCTCACCATCATTTGTACTAATCACAACAGACATCTTGAACTCACTCTTGTAAGGATCTAACTCTACTTCACCAGGAGCATTCATGGCCTCCACAGTGAATGATGCTTTAAACTCGGCTTTCTTCAATTCTGTGCCAATGATCGCGGAAGCTTCTTCGTATAAGGTAAAGAGGGCACCCCAAGTGCTATAGATGCGGGTTCGTAACTCATCTATACTTAACTTCGGCTTCTCCGTCTCAGTTCGAACTCCTAAACGTCTCTTCTTCCACCTCGTCATTCGAACTGGATTCCCCATGAAGTATCTTCAAGACCTCCTTGTATGCCGAAACGTATATCTCTTAGTTGGTAAAAGATCTCTCCAAGATTTTTGTGGTCTCCAGTAGCTCAACCTCCAAGCTACTAAATCATGAAGTTTCAACAGAAACTTCCCTAATCGGAAGAGATGGTGATGACTGTACAAATTTTCAGAGAACTGAAATTTGTATATTTTCACTTCCCTCATGGTTGTCAACCCCCTCCACTATGAAAAATTCTTTCTCTCTCTTCAGACCTCATCTTCTCATGATTTCTTTTGTCCTGGATAGCTTATCAGCCACTCTAAAACACTGGAAAGTTTCTCAGGAAAATAAAATTCACAGAAAATCTGACAATGACTGTAAATTTTTTTCAGATAACAGAATTCCTCAACTCTCACGAATAGACCCCCTCAACTTTGAAAATTCATTGCTTCCTCTCTAGACCACCTTTTCCTATGATTTCTTTTGTCTTAGATAGGTTATCAGCCAATCTAAAACACTGGAAAGTTTCACAGGAAAATAAAATTCACAGAAAAGTTGACACCGACTGTATAAATTTTCCAGAGAGTAGAATTTCTATACTCACAACTTTATCTCCTCTAATAACTTTTCTCTCCTCCTTTCTCTACAACTCTTGTTGCACCCTCTTTCAACTCTCCTCAAACCCTTTCTAAGTGAACAAGATGTAAAGAATGACTTCGAACGCGTCATATATCACTACGGGATACACGAAAGGTTCTAACGTTGCTAACATCGCGTTAGCTCTCTCTCCTCCCAACGTTCTCTCCATGTGCTCTCTCATAATCTCCTTTTGTCGAATATAGAACTGAACTCTAAACATCGTTCAACGATCCCTTCAAGTGAGGTCCCGGCAACGAAACCAAAAATGTAAACCCTCCGCGGTCCTATCGATCAACTACCCCCCGATCTCTCAACCTCCACGATCGTCATCCACGAATCTGCAACATGTCGGGCCTGTCTCTCACTCAAGGGTCACCTCTGATGGCTTTGATGGAAGCACACCATGAACTTGAAGGGAAAATGCTGAGTTCACTCATTCATACACCCACAAATTTATCAACTAAAATCTCCTTAAACACATCAACTAAAATCCTCCATTCTAACGACGTCTCTCAAGTTCTCACATGCTAAAAATATCCCACACTCTCTATATTACTCAAGTTGTCATTACGACAATGTGAAAACAAGGATGAGGAGCTCTTCTCTACTCTTCTATTTATACATTCTAGGTTTTTACTTTGGTACCCCCGGTAACTCAGCCGTAACTACTTTTACCGGGTTTTACTAAGATATTACTTAAGATAAAAGCATTGATCACATGGGCTTTTTACCTTTTCACATGGGCTTATTCCTTCAAAGTCAACAACTTTTAGAAGGATTCAGGAATATTCTCAAGGAATCTCGAATTTCCACCCCCCCTCTACACTAGGACCCACTAAAAAGGAAACATGTGGAATCTCTTCTTGTTTTTAATGCCCACAAAGTCCACAACTTTAATCCAACCACTAATATCAAGTCAAAAAGGAGATAAGGGATACTTTCCACCTCCTTTCTACCTTTTAGACAAGATGACAAGATAGTAGTGCTCACTCTTTAGCAAATATCTGAATTCTGCCAAAAGTACAGCTAAGTTTAACCATAACTAAATTTTAGCTAGTCATGACTAACTTGATACATCCTTAAAGTACTTTGGCAGCCAATAAACATTCTCAACACTTAGTTATAACTAAACACCTTACTAATAGACAAACTTCTTATGTGTAACATAGGTCGTTACAGTGCCAAACCAGCACAGTCAATCGCCGGCCTAGTTGGTAACTCATCTAACCTAGCAGCCGCCGCTTGCCAAGTACCACTGGTAGCTGTCTTGATCCTCGACTCCATGGACACGTCTATCGTCTCTCGCTGAACTACTTCAGCACTAGAGATAACTACATCCTCGGTCTCACTGAGCGTGGCCGCCAACTGGAACACTGGAGCTAAGTTGACTCCCAATGCCCTCATATCCGTGGCTGAGAATAGTGGGGCTCGCAAAACTGCTGTAGCCGCCTCCAACATCGGGTTCGACGTCGCATCCACAGACGTCGAAGGTGGACTCACATCACACCCACTCCTGGATGTCGATACCTCCAACTCTACTGCACCATCGGTAGACCGTTTAGGAACCATAGATGTGGTCCTCAACGCCTCCGATAACGTGAACGACTGGAGAAGCCTGGTCAGTCTACCAGCCTCTCCGCGTTGTGGATCCAACTCCACTGACGCACCTCGTGGTTCAGAGGTACGTACTGCACCTCTAGTCACTGCCGCAGATGTCTCAATCTGCGCCACACCAATCATGAAGTCGAAGTCACCTCCTTCTCCCCCATAAGACGTAGAACCCTCTATTCCACCTGATCTCCGTTGAGCCATAGCCGTACTAACTACTCCAACTGCTCAATCCGAGCAGCCATACCTGCTTCTGACGTCGTAGTAGGCGGTCGACCGACCGGTCCTCTCTCAGGTGCTGGACCTCTACCTCTAGCTCGACCACCATGGCCTCTCTGAGCTCCTCCACCTCGTCCATGATCAACCTTCCCTTGCCGCAACTTGGGATGGAGATCAAAACAACGGTCACTACTGTGATCAGGTCGTCCGCAATGCTCACATTGCCTAGGTACTGCTTGAGACGTCCCTGATGTCTCATAACCTCTCCTCTGTGGACAGTTCTTTTGCTGATGAGGACCATCACACGTCCAGCAAGGACCCACTTGCTGCTGACTAGAGAAGGATGGCATGGGCTTCTGCCCACCAGATCC
Source organism: Asterella californica (assembly GCA_036924285.1). Taxonomy (NCBI): domain Eukaryota; kingdom Viridiplantae; phylum Streptophyta; class Marchantiopsida; order Marchantiales; family Aytoniaceae; genus Asterella; species Asterella californica. The sequence goes on from JAYKYS010000013.1 coordinate 7,439,924, forward strand.
TCCAACACCTCCCTGAGATCATGACTGCTCCGCACGATCTTTACCACCACCACCACCACGCTGTTGCGTAGCCTGTGATCCTCGAGAAGAGATGGTCGCTCCATGTGGTGTCTCCTTGCTGAACCCAGCAACCACCACACTCTCCTCCACCATGTTGAGCTCAATCCGCTCAGCCAGACTAAAGACAACCGCCAACTTCGGAGCGGTATCTCTAAGAAGAGTAGCATCTCTAACTCTCCTACGCAGCTCCCGGTCTAGTATCTCATACCAGAACTGGACTGCTTGTGCTTCCGTCACCCCTTGGATAACGCTGATAGACCGCCTCATGCGAGGAAACGTCTCGCGTAGGCTCTCTCCAGTCTCCCGCTGGAACTCCTGCAGACTCCTCAACTTGTCGGTCCGCACACCTTGATAGTTCTTCCTCAAACATTGGAAGAACTGAACCACAAGGTTAAACCCTGGTGGTATCCCGCTCACACTACCACCTGCTCCACTACTTGTGGACGCACCGCTGGTAGTAGGTACTCCGCCACCTGTGGATGTACCACTGCTACTGGCACCCAAACTCGCAGGTGCTACGCCTCCCGAAACTGCACCAGTAGTGATAGAAACGTAGTTGGGAGACCAATGTTGTCTCCACAACTCGATCTCAACACTGTAATCTCGTCTGAACTCATGATAATCATCCATCGGCGGTCCTTCCAAGTGCTGGAACAAACCCTTCCACGCCATGAAGGGTGTAAACAGCTATGGGTTCTGCATCTGCTGCATATCGCACCAACTGTCGAACTCCTAGATGAAGTCATCCAGCTCAATGATACCAACTGTATCCGAGTGACGCCGAGGCCCCTTCGTGACCCCATAGATCTCGTCCATGTCCCACAACAACGGTGTGGCGACACTAGACTCACCATCAGAAAATGCGTTGTCTGCGTCTGACTCGTCCTCTGGAACAACCGACGGCAATGGTGTAGGTAGTCGGTATCTCACCCCACTCCGTGTATATCCACTGTCCGAGAAGTCCCCACCAGAATCTCCCGAGAACTCCGTGATGAGAGAATCTTGCTAACACACTCCCCAACCGGAATGTCATAATCTCCGTCACCACCGTAACCACCACTTGTCTAACCCCGCTCCTCCTGAGCTCACCTATCCCCTACTAGGACGGTCAAGGTAAAGGCAACCTGTACATGCCATCACCACAGGCAGCCTCTTACGGTCTGTTGGTCGTCACTCCAACCGCACCGTGAGAGAGACAAAAGTAGTCTGACTGGTCCGCTGTCGCGTCGGACGTTTTGCGTGAAGGATGTCCAGGAAAACGCGAGGTTTCTGACTGTGGAGATGTTGTGTGCTGAAACAGAGACAAGACAGAGAAAAACAACCACGAAAACGAACGTGCAATATATACCAACTCTGAATGTATGTACACTGCCAGTTCTTTCTCCTAAGAGCACAGAACTGAGAAACAGACCAGAGTGGTCTATAACCTGCTTCAAAAGCCCTTAAAAACACCCCTTGAATCACAACCCTGGTCCAATACCATCGAAGCGTAGCTCAAAGCAAGAGAAACTTCCCTTTGCTAACAAACAGAGCCACAACAATATCACGCTGTCGTGTCGTGGACCAACTCCTACTTGAAATTCAAACTTCGATACTTGTTGCTCCAAAGACACTCATGAGAAGACAAGCTAGGCCCCAGCTTACGGGCTTTTGGCACAATCTCAGATCTCCATTTTCATCACATAGATGGGTAGAGCTCCTTGTCAGCTTTCCAAAGGCACTTTGTCTACTTCGTTTGGACGCCTAGTGGAGAAGTTACAAGACTCAAAAGATGGAGAAAATAAGCTAGGCCCCAGCTTACGGGTTTTTGGCACCACTTCGGATCTTCGTTCTTATCGCACCAGTGGATAGAGCTCCTTGTCAGCTTTCCAAAGGCACTTTGTCTACTTCGTTTGGACGCATAGTGAAGAAGTTACAAGACTCGAAAGATGGAGAAAACAAGCTAGGCCCCAGCTTACGAGCTTTTGGCGCAACTTCGGATCTTTACTTTTATCGCATAGATGGATAGAGCTCGTTGTCAGCTTTCCATGGGCATCTTGTTTATTTCGTTTGGACATCCAGAGAAGAAGTTATGCGATTCGGAAAAAGGTAAAATCAAGCTAGGCCCCTAGTTACTTGCTGACTGGGTATTTAGGGCTTCAGGCATTATATCAAACACGCAAGGGGCCTGCTTCTTATTATTGAGAGTTGAACTTCGTACGTACTGACTGTTGCAAGGGGGCTGCTTAAGGGGCTTGCTTGTTCCTGCGACCTGTCGGTGGATGTTTTGGAGAATTGGGAAGTCCAATACACGCGCGCAAGGTGTCATCGGGTTCAGATCTGTGCAGGCTACGCACAGGTTAAGACGGTTCTTGAAGAGACGGATCGGGGGTTGTGTTCTGGGAGAAATTGAGACGCAGGGAGCAGAATTGGGTTTTCAGTTACCTGTGAAGGAGAGTTAGACCGTTCGGGCCGTTCCGGAGTCCAAACTTGCTGTCCTTGGATCCATCGGGATCAGAACAACGAGTTCTTCAGGAAATTGAAGACGATACAAAGTTTCATCGGGCGGTTTGGGAGTTGTGAGTGAAATTGGCTCGCAGGGAAGCGCTTGCGTCAGATTTTCATCGCCTGCGACTTGAGATTGGATTGTTCTTCGCGATCGGTGAGCCAAGCTCTTCGTTCTTGGTGCCTACGCGATCAGGGAGTCTTCATCTACTCATAGGAGAAGACCGTGTGTGAATTGGATTGTTGGTTTGAGTGTGGTGAGCAAGTTTGAGCCGCAGGGAGCTGATTTACGTCAGTTTTTTGCAACCTGCGGTCAAATTTCTCGAGTGGTTTTGCAAGGGGAACTCCAGACGACTTGTTTGGAGTCTCGTTGGGTTCAGGGTAGCTAGATCTATCTGCCAGCGAAGACGGATATCAGTTTGGACGATCCGTTTGTGCGGTGTGAGCGGTTTTAAGCCGCAGGGAGGAGTTTTTGGAGGTTCGGTCACCTGCGACCGAAAATCGGCGATATCTCGGCTGTTGGGAGTCGGATCTGAAGGTTTCTTGGGTTAACGGAGTCAGCGGAGGAGACCCTATCGACATCTGAAGTCCGTTCAGCGAAAAGAGGAAGTCCACAGATAGGTCTTTTTCGGTTTCTTCGCTACGGGTTTTGCTCTTTTGAGTTCGTTAGAATTCTGGTTGGTTGTATACAGCTTGTGGTAGCTAGCTTTAGCTAAGAGCTTATACATGGATGTGGTTTGGACTTGGGTTTGGATCTTGTGATACTGCTGTGGCTCTGTTTGTTAGCAAAGAGAAGTTTCTCTTGCTTTGAGCTACGCTTCGGTGGTTTTGGGTCGGGGTTGTGATTCAAGGGGTGTTTTTAAGGGCTTTTGAAGCAAGTTACAGATCGGTCTGGTCTGTTTCTTAGTTCTGTGCTCTTAGGAGAAAGAACTGGCAGTGTACATACATTCAGAGTTGGTATATATCGCAGCATTCGTTTTCGTGGTTGTTCTTCTCTGTCTCGTCTCTGTTTCAGCACACAACATCTCCACAGCCAGGAACCTCGCGTTTTCCTGGACATCCTTCACGCAAAACGTCCGACGCGACATCGGTGGTGAACTCGACGTGAAGGTCTGGGGTGGAGATTTCTTCTGTGTGTGAACTTTGAAGAAGAGATTGGCAGTCATGAGTGGGGATGGGAAAGGTGATGGAGATGGAGCTAGTGGTTCAAGTGGGTTGCCGAAGGTGCAGTTGGATCCAGCGACTGCATCGATGTTCCAAGCTTTCACTATGTTCTTACGGCAGCAACAATCTGATGAGCGGAAGGAAGCTTTGGCAACAAAGGCGCTACAAGCGGTGGTCAGCAGGATTGACCAGTTTGATGGAAGAGATGTCTCAAGGTATCTGAGACATTATGTGAAGGAGATGGAGCTGAACCGGGTCTCAGAAGATGAGATGATTGAGACGTTTGAGTTGGCAGCAGCTCCAGAGATTAGGGATCATGTTAAAATGCTAACGAAGCATTTTAACAAGGATTGGGAGACTTTTGCTCGTGCCTTGATGGATGAGTACTTCTTGGAGGACTCTGATCGAGTCACCAAGAAGTCATTCTTGGAGTGGGTTGAGCAACCAAAGAAGGGTTTACAAGCTACTGAGTTGCTCAGAGAGTTTGAGAAGCAGTTTTCACGGCTGACCAGGATGGAGAAGTTGACGTTGCAGTCCAACAAGACAGAGCTATTTCTTCGGGCTGCAGATGAGAAGTTGCAAGAGAAGCTAGAGGTACTTCTGGAAGACCGGGAGGAGGACGATGGATTGACCAGCAGCTGGAAGAAGGTTGAGGAAGCTGTTGGTCTGCTTACCAAGAGGGAGCGGAGACGAGAGAAAGTTCCTGTTAGGAGACTGGCGCCAACACCTACAGCTGTAACACCTGTTCCTGTAGTCCGATCAGTTCCTGTTGCTAGACAAGTAGTACCTGTTGCTCCAGCTGTTCCTGTTGTTCCGGTTGTTCCAGTTGTTCAGGCACCCGTGGTATCTCCGAAGAAGGATGACTCAAACCTTGAGGAGATATTGCGTGGAATGAGAGATCTGCAGATCAAGCTCACCAGATTGGAAGAGAAGGGATCTACAAGTGGAGTAAGACCGGTTGAGAAGCAAGGCTGGATCCAGCGGTGTATCTGGTGCGATGGTACCGATCATCCGCGCAGAGATTGCAAGGAGTTCAGTGATACCTTGCAGCAAGGGGTGATCTTCTGGAAGGATGGGAAGGTAGCGTTGAGGGATACTGGTGCACTTCTTCAGACCAACTTTGGTAGAGGAGGGATGAAGAAGTTGGTTGAGGACCACCTATCAGCACAAGCAGTCGCCATCGTGGAAGCTGGAACTTATGGAACAAGGGTAGAAGATCAGGCTGAGAGGAATTTCAACAAGCAAGTTGAGCCAAGTGAGTTGTGGTCATCTGCCATCTCCATGAAACAGAAAGGGAAGATGGCACGTGAGACGTTGCAGAGGACAGCTGCAACAATCAGAAGGGATACTGGATGGGAGGATCCGATAGAAGCTCTATCGGTGCATGCGTACATCGCCAAGAACCAACACGAAGCGTTGTTGGAAGAGAAGAGAAGGCGAGATTCAGAGGATTCAGGAGAAGGGACTTCTTCAAAGAGACAGACTCGAGGGAAGAAGGTTCGCCAAGAGCTTCGGGATGCAGGAGCTCAAGACCTACCGATGGACGATGCTCCTTCTCCATCGAAGGAGAAATCTCAGAAGGAGAAGGGTAAGCCGGCTGCGTACAAGCTACAGTCGGATATCGAGGCTTCAACAGACTTGAAGGGAGTCTTGGAAGATCGCATTCTGAATGCGAAGGTGGAGTTTACTTTGAGAGAAGTGTTAGGCATCGCCAAGCGTGAGTTTCATGATGTCATCATCGATGTCATCAAACGGAAACGACAAATTACGGGTGAGACTGGTTTATCACATGCTTTGGATACTAGGATGTCAGTGGATGAGGAGAGAGAGCTTGCAAGGTGCAGTGTCTATTCTCCAGAGGAAGAAAGAGATCGAAGGCGCAAGGTGCATTTCGAGGATGAAGAGGAGGATGGGAAGCGGAGCTCAAGTCATTACAGCCACAGTCACTGGGCTCGAGCTACGACGGAGACGTTGGTGAGGATCGAGGACTTGGATGAGCCGGTGGTTGCTCTGATCGATCATGGATCAGAAATCAACATCATGTCGAAAGAGCTGTACAAGAGGAAGAAGTGGTCGATCGACACAGAGCATGGATGGGTCATAAGAGCAGCCAACAACACGAGAGGAGACTTGTATGGAGCTTGTCCAGACATCAGAGTGCGCGTAGGTGATGTTGCTATCGAGCAGAACTTCTTTGTTCAGGAAGCAACATCATACCCACTCATTCTGGGTCAACCTTTCATCATAGCAACCCGGATGGAGACAAAGGTACTGGACGACGGATCTGCGTATGCTAGGATCCGAAGTCAAGATGGGAAGAGAGCGGTACAGTTCCTGACTGTACCGTCCAACCACGAGCGCAACCGGGATCGTTTGAGGGAGAAGCCGCTTCCAAGGGTGAGTGAAGAGTTCAAGGATTTTCGTTGAGTACCACTATAGAGCGGGATTGTGGTGGTGCGCAAGAGAAGGTACTCTCGCTTGATGGAGATAGTGCCTTTTGTACAGGGTTTATTGGATTTTCAGAGTGTGGAATTGTTGTCTACAAGAAGATAGAAGAGCTGAGAAGAAAAGAACAAAAACATTTGCGTGGTGTTGAGTTGATGTTGAAAGAGTTGGGTGAGCTAGAAAGGGATGAATGGATTTCTGGTGTTTATGAAGAGGATGGGTTGGAAGATCCCTTGCGAGAGATCATGTCTATTGGATGGGAGGATATGGATAAGGTCGTGCAGATTCATTCAAGGGAGGTCTATTCGGTGATCGAATCATTCCGTGCGCCGGAGGTTCGAGTTGAGACAAGGTACAAGACAGTGGATAGGAAAGTAAAGCCAGTTGCTGGTCCTTTGCCAGAAGACACCAACCAACAGATGGATCGAGCTTCAAAGGAGAAGAGTTTGAGCGATCCTGCAATGATAGGACACAAGTTCACGGAGAAGACCCTTGAAGAGCTGAAGATTGGATCTGATGGGTCTCTTCTACCAGAAGAGAGGATGTGCTTCAAGGAGATGCTTTCAAGACATGGGAAAGCATTTGCTTTTGAGCCACTTGAGATTGGATGTGTAGATCCGTACGTTGTTACCCCGATGGTTATCTTCACGGTACCGCATGTGCCATGGAACCTGAGACCAATTCCAGTACCGCGGGCTCACTTGCCCAAACTAGTGGAGTTGCTGAAGGAGAAGATGCGGATGAAGATCTTGGAGCCGTCGTTTGCACCATATTCAAGCAGATGGTTTACAGTACCAAAGAAGAATGGGTCGCTGCGGTTCATCCAAGACATGCAGCCAGTGAACGCAGTAACAATCAGAAATGCTGGGGTGGGACCGATTGTGGATGAGTTTGCAGAAGCGTTTGCAGGAAGAGCGATTTACTCAATGGGAGATCTTTACTCGGGGTATGATCAGTTTCAACTAGCGGAGGAGAGCAGAAGCTTCACGACAATGAGGACACCTTTGGGGTTGGTTAGGATGTGTACCTTACCGCAGGGAGCTACCAACTCGGTAGCACACATGATGAACGGGATGAATCGAGTTCTAAGGGACTTCATCCCTGAAACGACGATGCCGTTCTTGGATGACATCCCCATCAAAGGATGTGTGGAAGATGAGAAGGATGAAGCATTAGATCAGAGGGGGTGTCGGCGATACGTCACTGATCACATCGCAGACTGTGAGAAGATCTTATCTCGACTTGAGGAAGTTCATCTTACGCTGTCAGGTGCGAAGTCTACATTTGGAGTTAGAGAGGTTTTGATCGTTGGTCATTTGTGTGGATCGTTTGGTCGGAAGCCAGATCCGAACAAGGTGGATGCGATTGGAAGGATGAAGGAGGTTTGCAACTCGCTGACAGAAGTAAGAAGATTTTTGGGTGCTTGTGTATTCTACCACATTTGGATTCCTCATTATGCGCATGTGGCGGATCCGTTGTATGGATTGTTGCGTAAGGGTCATAAATTCAGATGGGAGGAAGAGCATACTGATGCGGTAAGGAAGCTGAAGTCTTTACTATCATCTCCTCCAGTTCTGGGAAGGATTGATTACAAGGGTGCTAGGCCGGTGGTTCTTACTGTGGATACAAGTCCAGTTGCAATTGGATGGGCAGTCGGACAGGATGATGAGGATGGAGACAGGTTTGCGGTTAGGTTCGGAGCGAAGGTGTTAAGTGCTCGACAACGTGCTTACCCGCAAGTGAAGAGAGAATTGTGGGGTATTGTTTCAGCTATGAAAACTGAGAAAGAGTATTTGATTGGAGCAGTAGTGGTGGTTGAAACTGATTGCTTGCCGTTGTTAGGGATGATCATGAATTGTTCAACTCCTGATATTGCGATGTTACGATGGATCGCATATATCAAGTCGTTGAACCCGGAGTTTAGACATATCGCAGGGAAGGATAATCTGATGGCGGATATGTTATCTCGGGCTCGATATGATGGGGAAGATGAGATGGTAGAAGACATTGACGACGTGGGTACAGAGTTCTATTCGATTGCACAGACAGGAAGAGAAGATGAGTTGTTTGTTGAAGGGTTGTATGATGGTGATTTGCTTGATATCGGGAGGTATCTTAGTACGATGGTTAAGCAGACAGGTTGGACAGATGAGAGGTTTCGGAGAGTTAGAAGGAAGGCCTACAACTTCATGTTGCAGAATGGGTTTCTTTGGAAGTGATCGAAGCAAAAAGGTGGAGTACCGCTACGGGTGATTTGCAACAAGGAAGATCAGCAGAAGTTGCTCAAGGCGTTCCATGAGAGTCTTTGGGCTGGACATCGAGGGATTTGGGCCACTTTTACCAAGATGAAAGAGCGATATTGGTGGAAAAACATGTACAGGGATGTTGTATCTTTTGTGGAGTCTTGTTTGACATGTCAGATGTATTCGAATATCCGACATCGTGACGGATTACATCCGACTTATCCGTTGGCGATCCACTTCAAGTGGGTGGTAGACTTGGTGATTATGCCGGTTGGATTATGGCAGATGAGATACTTGGTACTTGCTAGAGAGGATCTTTCAAATCAAGTCGAGGGTAGGGTGCTTCGGACGAAGATAACTGAAGGGGTATGTAGATTTCTCTTGAAAGAGGTTGTTTGTCGGTATGGATGTGTGGGGAAGATCACTGCAGATCGGGGAGAGCTAGATGCACATGAGGCTCGTGAATTCTTTGCAAGGTGTGGGGTGAGGTTGTCACTGACAACTGCTTATAACCCCGAAGGGAATGCCAAGAGTGAACGTGGTCATCCACCCATTGTGAAGGCTTTGGTGAAGGTTTGCAACGGAAGGGTGCGCGAGTGGCCTTGACTCTTACCATTTGCGTTATGGGCAGATAGAACGACGCACAGCTCGGTGACAGGTTACATGCCGGTGGAACTCATCACAGGTCAGAAGCCTATCATGCCGATTGAAGAACATGTTCTCACATGGAGTGTGTTACCTTGGGAGGACAATTTGACTAGAGAAGAGCTTCTTGCTATTCGAATTAGGCAGTTAGAGAGAAGACCAGAGGATATCCAAACTGCTTTGGATAGGCTGCGAGAAGCACGGTTGAAGAACAAGGTCAGATTTGATCAGCGACATCGTTTGAGACCTAGGGATATCAAGGAAGGTGATTGGGTGTTAGTCTATGACAACAGTCTAGACAACCAGCATAGTGCACTCCGGAAGTTTTCCAGAAGATGGTTTGGTCCGTATGTGGTGAAGAAGGTTCATGACAACGCAACTTACGTCCTGCAAGAGTTGGATGGAACAAGCTTGAAGGTACCAGTGGCAGGTAAACGCGTCAAGATTTTCAAAAAGAGAGATGAGGAGGTCGATTTAGCAGATATCTTGACGGAGTTTCAGTTTGAGGATGAGGATTATGCAGAAGATCTTGAAGGTGAGGTTGGTTACGATGGGAAGTAGGACGTTAAGCCGGTCCACTCCTTGGTTGGTATCTCTGGTGCATACCGGAGGATGCACAGGTTCAGAGGGGGTGGATGTCGTGTCGTGGACCGGCTCCTACTTGAAATTCAAACTTCGATACTTGTTGCTCCAAAGACACTCATGAGAAGACAAGCTAGGCCCCAGCTTACGGGCTTTTGGCACAATCTCAGATCTCCATTTTCATCACATAGATGGGTAGAGCTCCTTGTCAGCTTTCCAAAGGCACTTTGTCTACTTCGTTTGGACGCCTAGTGGAGAAGTTACAAGACTCAAAAGATGGAGAAAATAAGCTAGGCCCCAGCTTACGGGTTTTTGGCACCACTTCGGATCTTCGTTCTTATCGCACCAGTGGATAGAGCTCCTTGTCAGCTTTCCAAAGGCACTTTGTCTACTTCGTTTGGACGCATAGTGAAGAAGTTACAGGACTCGAAAGATGGAGAAAACAAGCTAGGCCCCAGCTTACGAGCTTTTGGCGCAACTTCGGATCTTTACTTTTATCGCATAGATGGATAGAGCTCGTTGTCAACTTTCCATGGGCATCTTGTTTATTTCGTTTGGACATCCAGAGAAGAAGTTATGCGATTCGGAAAAAGGTAAAATCAAGCTAGGCCCCTAGTTACTTGCTGACTGGGTATTTAGGGCTTCAGGCGTTATATCAAACACGCAAGGGGCCTGCTTCTTATTATTGAGAGTTGAACTTCGTACGTACTGACTGTTGCAAGGGGGCTGCTTAAGGGGCTTGCTTGTTCCTGCGACCTGTCGGTGGATGTTTTGGAGAATTGGGAAGTCCAATACACGCGCGCAAGGTGTCATCGGGTTCAGATCTGTGCAGGCTACGCACAGGTTAAGACGGTTCTTGAAGAGACGGATCGGGGGTTGTGTTCTGGGAGAAATTGAGACGCAGGGAGCAGAATTGGGTTTTCAGTTACCTGTGAAGGAGAGTTAGACCGTTCGGGCCGTTCCGGAGTCCAAACTTGCTGTCCTTGGATCAATCGGGATCAGAACAACGAGTTCTTCAGGAAATTGAAGACGATACAAAGTTTCATCGGGCGGTTTGGGAGTTGTGAGTGAAATTGGCTCGCAGGGAAGCGCTTGCGTCAGATTTTCATCGCCTGCGACTTGAGATTGGATTGTTCTTCGCGATCGGTGAGCCAAGCTCTTCGTTCTTGGTGCCTACGCGATCAGGGAGTCTTCATCTACTCATAGGAGAAGACCGTGTGTGAATTGGATTGTTGGTTTGAGTGTGGTGAGCAAGTTTGAGCCGCAGGGAGCTGATTTACGTCAGTTTTTTGCAACCTGCGGTCAAATTTCTCGAGTGGTTTTGCAAGGGGAACTCCAGACGACTTGTTTGGAGTCTCGTTGGGTTCAGGGTAGCTAGATCTATCTGCCAGCGAAGACGGATATCAGTTTGGACGATCCGTTTGTGCGGTGTGAGCGGTTTTAAGCCGCAGGGAGGAGTTTTTGGAGGTTCGGTCACCTGCGACCGAAAATCGGCGATATCTCGGCTGTTGGGAGTCGGATCTGAAGGTTTCTTGGGTTAACGGAGTCAGCGGAGGAGACCCTATCGACATCTGAAGTCCGTTCAGCGAAAAGAGGAAGTCCACAGATAGGTCTTTTTCGGTTTCTTCGCTACGGGTTTTGCTCTTTTGAGTTCGTTAGAATTCTGGTTGGTTGTATACAGCTTGTGGTAGCTAGCTTTAGCTAAGAGCTTATACATGGATGTGGTTTGGACTTGGGTTTGGATCTTGTGATACTGCTGTGGCTCTGTTTGTTAGCAAAGAGAAGTTTCTCTTGCTTTGAGCTACGCTTCGGTGGTTTTGGGTCGGGGTTGTGATTCAAGGGGTGTTTTTAAGGGCTTTTGAAGCAAGTTACAGACCGGTCTGGTCTGTTTCTCAGTTCTGTGCTCTTAGGAGAAAGAACTGGCAGTGTACATATATTCAGAGTTGGTATATATCGCAGCATTCGTTTTCGTGGTTGTTCTTCTCTGTCTCGTCTCTGTTTCAGCACACAACATCTCCACAGCCAGGAACCTCGCGTTTTCTTGGACATCCTTCACGCAAAACGTCCGACGCGACAACGCGGTCCAAACCCAAGTCCAAACCACATCCATGTACTAGTTCTTAGCTAAAGCTAGCTACCACAAGCTGTATACAACCAACCAGAACTCTAACGAACTCAAAAGAGCAAAACCCGTAGCGAAGAAACCGAAAAAGGCCTATCTGTGGACTTCCTCCTTTCGCTGAACGGACTTCAGATGTCGATAGGGTCTCCTCCGCTGACTCCGTTAACCCAAGAAACTTTCAGATCCGACTCCTGATAGCCGAGATATCGCTGATTTTTGGTCGCAAGTGACGAATATTGCTCTCTGCGGCTTAAAACCGCACACCACGCACAAACGGATCGTCTAAACTGATATCCGTCTTCCCTGGCAGATAGATCTAGCTACCCTGAACCCAACAAGACTCCAAACAAGTCGTTTGGAGTTCCCCTTGCAAAAACACTCAAGAAATTTGATCGCAGGTTGTAAAAAACTGACGTAAATCAGCTCTCTGCGGCACAAACTTGCTCACCACACTCAAACCAACAATACCAATCCGCACACGGTCTTCTCCCATGAGTAGATGAAGACTCCCTGATCGCGTAGGCACCAAGAACGAAGAGCTTGGCTCGCCGATCGCGAAGTACAACCCAACCTCAGGTCGCAGGTGAACGAAATTCTGATGTAAGCGCTTCCCTGCGAGCCAATTTCACTCAGAACTTCCAAACCGTCCGATGAAAACTGGTATCGTCTTCAATTTCCTGTAGAACTCGGTGTTCTGATCCCGTTGGATCCAAGGACAGCAAGTTTGGACTCCGGAACGGTCCGAACGGTCCAACTCTCCTTCACAGGTAACTGAAAACTCCAAATCTGCTTCTTGCGTCTCAATTTCACTCAATACACACTCCCCGATCCGTCTCTTCCCAAACCGTTTGAACCAATGCGTAGCCTGCACAGATCTGAATCCAACGACGCCTTGCGCGCTTGCATTGGACTCCTAAATCTCCCGAACCGTCCGTTGACAGGTCGCAGACGCAAGCTAACCCCTTAAGCACCCCCCTTGCAACAGTCTCTGTACGTACAGTTTTCTCCTGAATCTCCTGAATTATAAGAAGCAGGCCCCTTGCGTCTTTGATATAACGCCTGAAGCCCTAAATACCCAGTCAGCAAGTAACTAGGGGCCTAGCTTGATTTTACCTTCTTTAGAATCGCATAACTTCTTCTCTGGATGTCCAAACGAAGTAAACAAGATGCCCATGGAAAGCTGACAACGAGCTCTACCCATCCATGTGATGAAAGTGAAGATCCGAAGTTGCGCCAAAAGCCCGTAAGCTGGGGCCTAGCTTGTTTTCTCCATCTTTCGAGTCTTGTAACTTTTCCACTAGACGTCCAAACGAAGTAGATGAAGTGCCTATGAAAAAGTGACAAAGAGCTCTATCCACTGGTGCGATAAAAATGAAGATCCGAAGTGGTGCCAAAAACCCGTAAGCTGGGGCCTAGCTTATTTTCTCCATCTTTCGAGTCCTGTAACTTTTCCACTAGGCGTCCAAACGAAGTAGATGAAGTGCCTATGGAAAGCTGACAAGGAGCTCTATCCACTGGTGCGATAAAAATAAAGATCCGAAGTGGTGCCAAAGACCCGTAAGCTAGGACCTAGCTTGTCTTCTCATGAGTGACTTTGGAGTGACAAGCATCGAAGTTTGAATTTCAAGTAGGAGCCGGTCCACGACACGACACCGCAACTCCAGCCTCACTATCGACAGCACACTGGAGTGAACTCACTCCAGAAATCAAGCGCCAACACAAGCAAACGTTGTCGTGTTGTGAGACGTCCCACATGTGAATTCAGTGTAGAACGGGTGTTGTGTTTTCTTTGTGTTAGGTGAACCTTTTGTGTAGTTCGCATGAGAGGGTATTAGGTGTCACGTTCACAAAGATCTGGATGTGAGATCGCACGATAACAAGATGTGCCGACTCAATGATCCGTGAACGTTCGCGTGAATGGCTCTTGTTGTCAAACATAGGTATAAGATAGTGGGTTGGAGGTTTGTGAGGTATTCTTCTGGAAGGGATAGTTTTCATGAGTGTGTCTTAGTGTCTTACGTGATAAGAAGGAGCGGTAGGAGTTGTATTCATGGATGGAGGACTGAATCGAGTTCCAAATCTGCCATTTCCGAACCCGTTTCATATCAAGCTTCACTTGATTCACCGCGATCACTTTCGACAGTGGTTCGTCGTCTACTTTGGAGAAGAGTTCATGGGGAGGATGATGGACTCGCCTACTCCGGTGATCTTACCAATCGTTACGTATGGAGAGGACTGGGACTTGACAGTGTACATCTTACTTTGAGGAGGGCCAATGGACTTGAATTATCCAGCCAACATCCCTTTCAACGTCTGGGTGGATGTTCGATGTCACTGTCGGCGGAAGATCAATCATCGTGCGTGGATCGCAAGGAACTTTGGGGAGGAGTACTGTAATCAAGTGATGGCTTCTCCATTTCCTTTTGTAGTACCTTTCATTGTAAATCGGTTCCAGGTCGTCATCTTGACCTTGTACTGAATCTTAAGTGTTAAGTAAGATCTCTATAGTTTGACGAGGGTAATTAACTAAGGTTGGGACCAATGCCTTGAAGGCATGAGAGGGTAGCTAGGTCATAGTTGTTCTAGGGTACCAAGTAAAGGACAAAAGAGGTTTCCAGATCTGTTTCTTATTGGTCTATTTTCGACCAATCAACGTCATTCCAGATCTGCAGACGGCTTTAGGGTTTTGGAGGTCTTCCCGGGGGTCATTTGAGGAGTGAGTGGTCTTGTTGGAAAGCTCTCGAGACGGGCTACACTCTGGAGACAAAGATCAGGCGATTTGGAATTCTGAGGAGAGAGTGATGGACGTTGAAAGTCAGGGGGGTCAAATCGGTACCCCGAGCCACGTTTTGGAGTGATCCGGGAGTTTGAGAGGTGATCTTTAGGAGCTGTCAAGGGGATCGAGTAGTTCACTCCGTGCTGGTTGTATTGATGTAAAACAATCCTACATTTGGGTTGGATTTGCTCCTGAAATGATCAATTGAAGTTGGCTGTTACAGTTGAGAGGTATGAGAAAACCCGATTTCTTTGGATTCAAAGCTTGAGTTGCTCCGTGCACATGGGATTGGATCTCTGAGTGAAACTTTCCAGGATGAGAGTGTGCCCTATCAGCTAGTCACATGTGAAATTTCAGTTCAATTGGGTAAGAGAATGTGTGGAGATCTAGGATTTTGGCCATCGAGATCTGTAAAGCTCAGAAGTTAGCACAGGCGGGTGGCTTGATTCATCGCGAACAGTTGGGGGTCAGATCTGAGACTGAAATTTCATACAGTAGTAGAGAAGGGTCAGAGGAGATGTCCTGTGGAGTTTGAGCCTGATTGGGTAATCGAGGTGAAAGCACGAGAGTGTCAAAGTTCAGTTTGCAGCGAGGCGAGAAAGACGTAGAGAGATTTTGCTGAAATCTCTTGGTTGGAGTTGAACAAAAACGACTTGAAGATGGGAGGTGTGCTTCTTGGAGGTGTCGTGTGGATGACAAGGAGGCTGTATTGTGAGATTGGTACGGCGATCACGCTCAGTGGAGGTGCCACGTCTTGCTGAAGCTGAGGTACCGTTATCCTCGGTATCACGCCCCGAGTTTCTAGCTGTTTTGCTGCCGATATGTCTTGTATCGTTGGGAAGCTTGTGTAGTAGGCGGTCCTTGCTGTGGACATCTTCCTGAGCAAACTCGTATCAGCGAACAATAGAAGGTCAGAGGCTACAATTAGGTAGTTTGTCGAGAAGAAGTAGTGAAGCGGATGTGGATGAGAGATTGTATGAAGAGTGCTTGGGATCTAAAGTAGACACGTACCGTGTATGAGCCTTGCCTTTATCTAGAGTGGAATCGAGCTCCGGGTCATTTGTGTGATGCACATGTGTTACACTTGGGTCAAGTTAGCTCGCTAGTAACCTACAAAAAACACTGATAGATTAGATATTGAGAGCATAAGTTTTCAACGGTTAGGTCATAGATCCAGTTGTATCTCTCTACAGCCAGATACCCCGTGTATTCCCAGACCATATTTCACGCCCTACGACAGTTGGTGAACTCGACGTGAAACGTCTGGGGTTGAGAGATACGTTTTTTCCAATCATGGACGCTGAGAGCCTATCTCAATTCATAGATGAGGCTTCTACGTCTGGAGAGGTCCCGAGGGTGAACCCACTGAAAAGATCTGACATGCGATTGCTTGAGGCATTCGCATTGATCATGCAACAACAACAAGCTGCTGAACGAAAAGAGGCAATGGCTACTAGAGCTTTGCAGTCTGTTGTGGGTTTGTTGGATCAGTTTGATGGAAAGAACATATCCAAGTACCTTAAGTACTATTCTCGGGAGATGGAGTTGAGTAAAGTTCCAGAGAGAGAGATGGTCAACACATTTGAGCTTGCTGTCGTACCAAAGATACGAGAGCATGTGAAGGAGATCATCCACTCTCATGGCGCTACATGGGAGGAGTTTACTTTTCAATTAAAAGAAGAATACTCTCTAGAAGACGCAGATCGAGTGACTAAGAAGTCATTCATGGAGTGGGTAAACAAACCCAATAAAGGGCTTGTTGCTACAGAGCTATTTAGGGAGTTCGAGAGACAGTTCCTTCAGTTGTCTCGGATGGAGAAGCTCACATTGGAGAACGACAAAGTGGAGCTGTTTCTGCAAGCAGCTAACAATGAGCTACAGAGGGAGTTGGAACTACTTCTGGAAGACAGGATGGAAGATACTGGGCTCACGGCTGATTGGAGGAAGGTTTCTGAAGCAGTGGGTGTACTTGCGAAGCGGGAGTATCGGAGAGGGAAGGTGGTGGTAAGGCAAGAAGTGAGACCACCGCCAATCGTACTACCCCGTAGGCAACCAACAATGCCTAATGTACAAGCACCTACGGTACAAGTACCTCCTATTTCATTTCCTGCTGTCCCTGCCCCTATGGTTGCACCTCAAAAAGATGCAATAGAGGAATTGGTAAAAGGGATGAGAGACTTGCAGATTAAGCTAGCAAGGCTAGAGGAGAAAGGAGGAGTACTTGAGGGCAAAACCGCTCCAAAGCAAGGGTATGTGCAGAGATGTATGTGGTGCGATAGCACTGAACATCACCGGAAGGAGTGCGGAGACTTTGCTGACATCCTACGGCAAGGGGTGATCTACTGGAAGGAGGGGAAGGTTGCCTTGAAGGAGACAGGTGAGATCCTCAAAACTAACTTTGGAAGAGGAGGGATGAGACAAGTTTTAGAGGATTATCTTTCACAACATGCTGAGGTATCAGTAAAAGCCGCTACCTATGGGGTTGAGGTAGTGAAAGATAGAGATAGTACTTCTGAAGAGGAAGTAAAGGCGAGTGAAATATGGAGTCATGCTGTGACCACAATGGAGAAAGGAAAAGCAACAAGGGGTGAGTTACTCAAGGTGGCCACGACAATCAGAGGTGCTACTGGATGGAGTGATCCAGTAGATACAATGTCTGTACACGCCTACTTGGCAAAGAGTCAACATGAGGCTCTCATGGAGGAGAAACGTAGGAGGGATGATGCTGGTCCTAGTGAGGAGAGAAGTACTCCTAAGAGGCAGTTACGAGGTGAGAAACCTCGGCTAGATACAACGCCGGTGCGAGAAGAGACTATGGAGGAAGTTCCACCATCTACTACAGAGAGGTTAGAAAGGAGTAAGAAAGGTAAGCCTGCTACCTACAAGCTGCAGTCGGATATTGAAGCTGCTACAGATTTGAAGGGGGTGTTAGAAGAGAGAGTGCTCAACGCAAAGATTGAGTTTACTTTACGAGAGATCCTTGGAATAGCAAAGAAGGAGTTCCATGATGTCATTATTGACACCATCAAGAGGAAGAGGCAGTTGACAGGAGAGACTGCTATGACAAACGGTCTAGATACGAGAATAACGAAGGAGGAGGAGCAAGAGTTAGCTAAATATTGCACCAGTCATAAGGTTCGATTTGCTGTCGATGAAGATGAGGGAGATGATAGGGTTCCCAGTTATTATACTAGGGGACATTGGGCTAGAGGTACTACGGAGACCTTGGTGAAGATAGGAGATTTGGTAGATCCGGTGGTTGCTCTCATTGACCATGGATCTGAGATTAACATCGTATCCAAAGATGTCTATAAGCGAGGGAAGTGGCCCATTGACACAGAGCATGGTTGGATGATCCGGGCAGCGAACAACACACGGGGAGAACTCTACGGTGCTTGTCCGGATGTAAGGGTAAAGATTGGAGATGTAGTCATAGAGCAAAACTTGTTTGTTCAAGACACTACTTCGTATCCGGTAATTCTTGGACAGCCATACATTACGGCTGTAAGGATGGAGACCAAGGTGCTGGATGATGGGTCTGCATATGCTAGGATCAGAAATCAAGACGGTAAGAGAGCAGTGCAGTTTCTAACTGTACCGCCTAACCATGAGCGCAATCGGGAGAACTTGCGGAGTGGTTCTCTTCCTAAACTCACTGAAGAGTTTAAGGATTTTCGCATAGGGTCACCATAGAGCGAGGGCATGGTGATACCGATACACAGAAGGAGGTACTCTCGCCAGCGAAGGGAAGTGCCTTTTGTACAGGAGTTGTGGGATTTTCTGAGGGTTGGATTTGCTCCTGAAATGATCAATTGAAGTTGGCTGTTACAGTTGAGAGGTATGAGAAAACCCGCTTTCTTTGGATTCAAAGCTTGAGTTGCTCCGTGCACATGGGATTGGATCTCTGAGTGAAACTTTCCAGGATGAGAGTGTGCCCTATCAGCTAGTCACATGTGAAATTTCAGTTCAATTGGGTAAGAGAATGTGTGGAGATCTAGGATTTTGGCCATCGAGATCTGTAAAGCTCAGAAGTTAGCACAGGCGGGTGGCTTGATTCATCGCGAACAGTTGGGGGTCAGATCTGAGACTGAAATTTCATACAGTAGTAGAGAAGGGTCAGAGGGGATGTCCTGTGGAGTTTGAGCCTGATTGGATAATCGAGGTGAAGGCACGAGAGTGTCAAAGTTCAGTTTGCAGCGAGGCGAGAAAGACGTAGAGAGATTTTGCTGAAATCTCTTGGTTGGAGTTGAACAAAAACGACTTGAAGATGGGAGGTGTGCTTCTTGGAGGTGTCGTGTGGATGACAAGGAGGTTGTATTGTGAGATTGGTACGGCGATCACGCTCAGTGGAGGTGCCACGTCTTGCTGAAGCTGACGTACCGTTATCCTCGGTATCACGCCCCGAGTTTCTCGCTGTTTTGCTGCCGATATGTCTTGTATCGATGGGAAGCTTGTGTAGTAGGCGGTCCTTGCTGTGGACATCTTCCTGAGCAACTCCAGCGAACAATAGAAGGTCAGAGGCTACAATTAGGTAGTTTGTCGAGAAGAAGTAGTGAAGCGGATGTGGATGAGAGATTGTATGAAGAGTGCTTGGGATCTAAAGCAGACACGTACCGTGTATGAGCCTTGCCTTTATCTAGAGTGGAATCGAGCTCCGAGTCATTTGTGTGATGCACATGTGCTACACTTGGGTCAAGTTAGCTCGCTAGTAACCTACAAAAAACACTGATAGATTAGATATTGAGAGCATAAGTTTTCATCGGTTAGGTCATAGATCCAGTTGTATCTCTCTACAGCCAGATACCCCGTGTATTCCCAGACCATATTTCACGCCCTACGACAACGTGGCGCACAAACAGGAAGCAGAATATGGAGAGGTTCCAACCACAAGAAGTCCAAACGATAACCCTCCACACTCAAACATTCACATAAAGAGAAATCCAGCCTCACCCGGACTGACGTCTCCTCGTCGGTGACCACATGCACAATATATGATCACCAACTGTCGTAACTGACCCTTGAGGTCACTAACTAGATGTCCACACCTCTAGTAGCTCCAAAAACATCCATGCGGTAGCTCTACTAGCTCACCCAAGACAACTGCCACCAATTGCCTCTATACACATCTCTACGGTATAGGCAAGCACTATCACAACTATAGCTTACCCCTAATACTATGGGGTCGTCCTCTACCTCCTCCTGCGAGAAAGTCTCTTAATGCACATACACACAAGAAAACTCCTAAACTTGAGTTTCTACACGAAATTGCACCAAAATCTGACGTAACTAGCCTTTTGGTACTTTCGGGTGACACGGCAGCGAACTTCGACATGCCATAACTTCTTCAATCCTTGGTCAAACTCCATGAAGCTTAGTGCACTAGAATCGTCTCTCCAATGCGCTTCCAAAGAGCCCACTCCGGTCCGACATTGGCAAGTACTCCGTCTGTCACGCGCAATCCGGCTCCAACAAGACACTTCAAGAACATTCTGCAAAATTTCTGCAGCGCTTCCGCATGACAGAAATCTCCACTCGACCCCAACAACAGCAAATCGATCTGCGACCAGCGGACGATTTCAGAGCAGCGGGTTCTTACTGAACTCCATCTCGACCTGCACTCAGTTCTTCGAGTAATCTGAATAGAGAAATTACCATCTCCAACACTACAACAAAGATTACTCACAAACGGTCAAGCCAAACCCACTCTAAGCACGAAGAGAATCCGGGTTACACTCAACTAGACTATCCACCATAGCCTGGAGCTTGAAGGCTCAACTCGAAGAACTAAGGCCTCCAAGCCCTACCTGCGGAGTATACCTCTAGTGGGCTCTCCCACCAACTCCTCCTAACGGCACTAACGGCCTTATCGAGATGCGCCACTTCATACTCGGTCAACCTAGCCGAGGTGCCAAACTGACGTGACAGCTCTCTAAAGATAAAAATGCAAGAAACATTATTAAAAGTATTCTCCACGTCCACTTGTAACTTAACCAAACGAGATGGATGTACAAGAGAGCCTTAATATCGAAAGACATAGACTCACAACCTCCAAGCATCGCAACTCCAAACTAGAGTGGATAAAGGTGGTCTTGAAAAGTATCTAAGAGAAAAAAGAACAATGGTACAACTAATAAGTCGTAAGAGAATCTCGTCGATGGTTATCGATCAAATCCTTCCGCTATCCTTCATCATGACCAAAAGTCTAGCTGCTCACGATACCTGAGCTATAGAATATGAAATATGTCTTTGAGCTACTGCTACCGCTGCTTGAAAAAGCTCCTTGAAACACTACAGGGGTCGTCTGTCCGAAAACAATCTCGTAGGTGCTCGTAGATACTCCCAGACAGACCTCCAGAAAATAGACATAGAGTTATACACAAGACCTGGGCAAAGAAAGATCTATCAAGATATAATGACTCCTCAAGCTGATAGTCCTGAACCTCAAGTGGTGGGAGATCACCTAGGGGGATGAAGAAAATGCGAGGAAGTGATCGTCTCCTCAATACGACATGCCACTAACAAAAGATGCAATGTTGTAGTAGGTCTACTATACTCTCCAACTTGAGCTAATATCCTACAACGTAATACGCGAGTGGAAGACTCATAGCTTGATGAATTGTGTCCAATGAGACGATGCATGATGACAAGTACTCAGTGGACGTCATTTTGTTGAGAGTGACTTGTGGCACAAGTGCAAGAACGTCATCAAGAAGTTCTTACGTTGTTAGCAAAAAGTTTGTTCTAGAAACAGTGGATGAGATTGAGGGTGACATCAGACTTGGAGCTCTTGACTAAGAGGATTTTAGAGACATGGCTTCCCATGAAGGCGTCTCAGTTACTAGCACCACGTCTCAACTGGTTCGACGAGTGGTTAATATGCACGAGTTGAAAAAGAGAGACATTGCACAATCTAGTCATATGATGTATCTTGAGTTAGCTCGACCTGGCATTGTAGATAAGTTGAAAGGGTGGATTTATACTTGTTGTCAGCTAAATGCTAGGAGGACCGTGGGTCTCGAGTTCCATTATGTGAGCAAGGAGGACGATGCATCTACATTATGTTTGGATATCAAGAATGTTGCTGATCATTGGGTGGATGACCAAGTAACTTGCTTCGTTCTACAATGACTTACAAGAGCTCTCTGACCTTGTTGTAATGTCTCGGACTTCAATCGACTGATCTTTGACATGTATTATATGAGAAGTAAGATGATGTAGATGTATTTTCTTCATACTGATCAATCAGTATAGGATCATTATACTTATGATTTATGCCGTTACTATAGCACATCTTCCAACATGACGCATGTGGTGTATGATTTCATAGATTTTCTTACTCATGTGGCCATCATTGTTCTTGCAAAAGATCATTACTATCATGAAAATATGAGTTTATACGCGTGCGCGAGAGAACTATATGTCTGAGATCTTCAACAACATCATAAACAAGTTAGCAACAAAGAAAATTCACTTTCTTCGAACGCAACTTGCGGCGCATGCAATGGACTCGAATGACAATAACATGTTTACTGAAATAACAGGTTTCTCTAAACCTGTTTCAATAATAGATCTTACAAATCTGTTATTGATCGATCAGATTTACTTGAAACTTGTTATTTGAAACAGGTTTCTCTAAACTTGTTTCGCATGACAGCGGGTTATGATTTAGGTTCTAGTAAACTGGGTACATCAAAAATTATGCCTAAATTTTTAGCATCCATTTAGAACATCAAATTAGAATTTCAAAATACATTCAGAATAGTGAATCGGACTGTGTATTTCTAAGGGGAGGTGAACCTCTTGAACTACACCGGTTGCAGCAGAAGTTCTTCATCCCTCCCCATTGACATCTATTGTCAATCGTTCATCAAGGTGAGGAAACCTAGTGCCAACACACAATCATACTGAAACAAAAATTAGACCACAAAGCCTACATGTATTTCACCAAGAGTTTCTCAAGATGGACTAAGCAACAACCTCTATAACTTATGGAAAAGGAGTCTGTTCCACAAAACCAACCACACGAGCAAGCTACCTATACACTACAAATCATTTCTTCTTGGGTTCTGACTCCGCAAAATTGTACATAACATACAAAATCAACGAGTCTTAAGATTCTAAGCCCATATCACTTGCAAACACATCACAAGCTTGACTGAAAATTGGAAAATGACCCCACAGATAACTAACACTACAGAAATGGTTCTTCCGTTTCAGTCCTCCGAGAATATAACGAACAAGCCAAGAGAACCTATATACATCCTCGAGTACTACCTCAAGGATAGGCTGCCCCCATTTATCCTCGACGAGATCATCATGCCAATTATGACAAAAAACAACAACATAGGTTCTCAAAAAATCACTCGATCACGATGCAATGATCGATGACTGGAGTCAGCGGCACCACATACAATTATTGGTGGTGGACTATTTCACCTTAGTGCAAAATAACGCACATTCAACATTCAAGTGCATAATGATCACAGCATGCACAACGATAATGTTTTTTCTTCGGACAGATTGCCCTATCTGCATTGTGAATTTCCACTCCCCGACACTGATTCTTGTCCTTTTATCCTTTTTCACAAAGTGCACTTTGGATGCATATACTCACCTCTTTCATTTTAGATGGAGGAGGTAAATATCCTGAGGTTTAATTTATTACTTAATCCTTCCAACATGAAGGGTTAAGTAATAAATTAAAGTAACAGTAAATTAATATATAAATGACTACATGTTCTCTGACTTGTACATTTAGCAATGCAGCAGTCTATTCATGTCTTATGATTTATATCATCATCTTCTCGCGTTTCCAGACATGGATTAACAGTTAATATGTATAGAATATTTTGATTATTTTCAAGAACTTGGTATATGATTTTTGTTTAACACTTGTATATTTCTCCGATAACAACAAGAGAGGAAAAGTTTCCGTTTCATCGAGCATGCATATTAAACCCTGCAAATTTTAAACCCTGCCATCATCCTTAACCCTTCACCTATACCCGCTGACTATTTTGCTCCCCTATATAACAGCTTATCATTTCCTGTACGTTTCCCCAAACTTCATTTTGCATGCATATTATATTGAGAGGAGAGCAGTTTGTTCTTCCGTTTTTGTAACTTTGTACATGTGGAATACTTGTCTAATAGCACTACTGAAGTACAATTGGGTAATTCTTCCAACGCGTATCAAGGAGGACTGCTGTTGTTTTTTCTTAAGTCAAACGCACATACCATGAAAACATCGCATGATCGTATGATAGGACTTGTAGACTGCTGTTGTTTCTTTAGTGCTATTTAGATAAGGTACTTTAGGGTTTTGTCATCTACTAAGATAATTATTATCCAAAAGTCACTCGTATATATTTTGCACCTATACATATTCATCCAAGGTAAGTTCAGATCAGAAAATCACCGCAAATACAATTTTATTATTTTCCGCGGTGACCAATGGGTGGGCATGGTGGATTATTCTCTACTCGGACGAAACTGGTGGTGCCTTCCATATGGCATGTTCTTTCCTCACTCGTTCGTTGAAATTCAGACATTCGATAATTTAATTCGGGCGTGCAACTTTACATTTTGAACCGTCTTTGCTTCGGTACATGGTTCTTCCAGTGCGCTTCTTCGTAATGTGCAGGAAAAAAACAGAGTCAATGATCTATGTAATTTATTTCAGGCGTGTAAATTTACATTCGCTACATCTGTAATCATAGCAATTTCGGTCTACACTACAGCGACTGCTAGCAAGTGAAAGCGAAAGTGCTTTCTCCACGATATAGGCATACACTCTAGGACTATATTCCTGGACTATACACCCTTCATTGTAAAACTGCGATCCGGTGACTACGCGAGTACACTACAGCGATGGGTACTGAAGTTTTCCCGTTGTCTTCTCCTACACTAAAGCTGCCACTATACATATATTTTACAATTATACATACTTTCCTCAAACTGCGGAAGCCCTGTCCAATCTGATGGATTTAAAAGAGCAGCGAGGAGTAGTATGAAGTCCGGGGCAGGTTCACTATGTCTACTTCGTTGGCTGCTTGTTAGGTTTATGCCATCCTCTTCAGCGACTTCCATAGGCTCCTTATCTTTCCTTCTTCGCTTGATAGCCTCATCCTCTTCGAGAATAGTGTCCATTGCACCATCGTCCTGCCATTCTTTCTGCCGAGTTTACGCTGGAGGTGTACGAGATAGTTTCTATTGGTCGGATGGAGCATTCACGTTCTTGGTGTCTCGTCGTGGACTTGTTATGACATGAAAAAGTCCTAGGAAAACCATTTCCTCAAAATTACTGTTTACAGAGTTCTGACAGCCGCATTGGATAGATCTTGTCAAGAAGGTCCAAATTGGTGTTTACATTGTCATAAACAGAGCAACGACGAAGAAGTTACAGCAATTTTAACATTATGGGTTTTGGATAAATAACAACTACTTGATATTTACAGAATACCTCAAGGCAGAACTACCTAGAGGTGGAGCGACCTCAGGATGTGGTGATATGATGGTGATGTGGTGATGTGATATGATAGGTGATTTGGTGATAAATAACAACAAGTTGTTATTTATAGAATACCTTAGCGACTTGGGGGTCAAGCGACTGCGCTCCAAGTTGAAAGACCCCAAGTGGAGCGATCTGAAAATGATAAATACCAACCTTTTCTTATTTATCATGAACCTATGGATGCAGCGACTTGGAGGTGAAGCGAAAGACCTCTTAGGTGGAGTGACCGTAGGGTGGTACGATCTGAGCATGATAAATAACATTATGTTGTTATTTACATTATGACATAGGGTAAAGCGATCTGAGCATGGTAAATAATAGCAAGTTACTGTTTACTAGTCGCTCTATGGTGAAGCAACTTGGGTGGAGCGACTCACGGTAGGAGAATGACGTCAAGAGTGGAGGAAAAACATTATATAAATGACAATAAGTTGTTATTAATAACTTATAACAACAACTTATTATTCATAAACATATAAGATATATTTCAACAAGCAAAAAAAGGAATGTGAGGTTTTCTTTGATTTTTTGGTGCTTTTGGAGGTTTTGGACAACAGGTCAGCTTGGGAGGATTTGGAGATTGACGTAAGCATTATGACATATTGTTGAAAGGGGTTAGCTTGAACCTACGGGTTAGCGATGATCATTTTGGGAGGTTGGTGAATGCAACGCAAGCGTGTAAGACGTAACTAGATTCAGATTTGTGCATACGATCAGACGGTTCGTGCAAAGACAGATCGAGAATTGAGATTTGGGAGAAATTGATATGTATTGAAGAAAGATTAAGTGCTTAAATCGTTAGTGAAGAAGAATTGAACCGTTTAGACCGTTCCGGAGTCCAAACTTGCTATCCTTAGATCCATCATGATAAAAACACCGAGTTCTTTAGGAAACTGAAGACAATACTGATTTTCATCTTGCGGTTTGAGAGTTCTAGGTGAAATTGACTCGCATGGAGACGCTTACATTAGATTTTGTGCACCTACGACTTGATGTTAGATTATTCTTCGTGATCGGTGAAACAAGCTCTTCATTGTTGGTGTCGATGCAATCATAGAGTTTTCACCTACACAAAGCAAAAGATCGTATGTGGATTGGGTTGTTGGTTTGGGTATTGTGAGTCAATTTGAGCCATAGAAAAGCAATTTACGTCAGTTTTTTCCTTCCTATGACAAAAAATCGTTCGACGAAAAGAAGAAGTCTCCATATCGAAATTCTTCAGCTTCTTTACTACGGGTTGGGTGTATACTTGAGATTTTGACATGAATCTCGTTATATCGTTAGCTATGTGGGTTGCACTCACGACCCTCGTTCGTGTTAAAGTGATCATCGAGCTAGTGGTATAATGAATGATGGAGATGTAACGAGTTTCGGATCTGGATACGAGTTACACTTCATATATTGCCAACTAAGTGGGCTGCACTTTCGACCGTCGTTTGGGTTAAGATGATCTTATCATCAGACTACTGATATACTGAGCAACGGTGATGCAGTGGTGCTATTACGGATGCGGTCGCTATACATAGGTTTGGGTAGCGAGACTCTGTTGTGAAGCTAACTGTTAGCAAATAGTTAGCTTCACAACATGGATGTGTCTGCCAGAAAAATATATTTTGTAAGTCCTCTGGAGTAACTTCGTGCGGACTGAAGAATGATTTTCATAAGGAGTCCCCACACTTGGATGACTCCCTACATGAGTCAACTTGGAGAGACAGAGTACTTATCAGACAGTATCATAGCACACAAGCAACTATGGGAAGTAGTAGACAAAGGATGAGAATTTTATACTTACTGAACTAGAGTGCACGCGGTAGTATTTTGACGTATGTGAGTTCTACTCTGTTTTTCATATCCCAAGCGCTCAATAACATATATATAACTCTTTGTCATCGGTCACCATAATATTCCTCATGTGCTAGTGGTGATAGTCCTCAATATCATCCTTTAGACGATATCTTATCATACCACGTAAGTGTGAAGGTCCTGATTGCTAAGAGCTTTAATGCATATCTCACCTCCTATCGGTTTGTCTCGGTTCTAGTCCAACGTGGTAATAATTCATTTTTTTACCTCGAGAGAGGTTTTAGCGATGATGCAAATAACTTTTTGGAGTAGTGCTTCCACTACTCGATAGAGAACAAACCAGAGAGACACTCGTTTTCCAAGAAGGTACCTAACATGGAGAATAAATATAAGTCTAAATCACCTCCACTCCTACACGCAGTCATTGATAACCCCAACTGCTCTTTCAGAACATTGGTCTTCTTCGCCTTCGCTTGTTTCGTCAAAAACATAAAGCCTCAAAGTGTCAAGAAAGTATAGATAGAGAAATCAAAGATCTGAGGATTAAGCTGTACAAATGCAAGGTAGACTACGGAGGCAGTAAACTGAATGAACAGTCGGCTTGAGGAGTTTTGAAAATCTAAGAACAAAATACTTCGGACAAGAAAACATGCGCCCTCTTTTATCTTGAAAAATCAACTAGTGGCTATCATCGTTACAGCCGGGGTACATGAAAGGACCTGAGAGGGCACTGAAAGGAAAGATCTCATGATGGGAAAATATCCGTCTGACCTTCACGAAATCTGTTTCAAGTACAAAATCTGGTGGATCGTGAGATAACTCTAAATCCACGTAGAGGTTAGCCCGCTTCCACTCAAGTATCTTGTCACTATAGCTGATGAGATACAAACCAGAAGTAGCAAGATCACCTAGAGAAGGAAAATGAGGTTTTAAATGGAGTGAAACGTAAAGAAATTGGTCATCAACTAAGTGCTCACAATCTGCAATAGAAGGCGATGTCCTGCTAAATATATCGTCGATTTGACTTTCAGACATAGCAGCGGAGGAAAATGTGCATTCATCATAGAGCAAAGTCGATGGCAAGAGAGAAGAAGCATAAGCAGAAAGATGACACTCAGATAGCATGCTATGTCAAAAGAATGTCATGGAACGAGAGAAAATAACTTAGTTGTCTGAAAGAAGGCCGTGACAAGAAACCACACTCCATGCAAACAAAAATGCAGGTCCCATGGACTCGTCCAGACCTGCAAGAAAGAAAGATGACAAAAGTGAAAAAAGCACCTTGTGTGATCCAGCATGAAAGCACATGAAGCAAGTAAAGAAGATGTTTCCTGAGCAGCAAGGCACTAAAAGCGATAAAATAGAGCAGTATGTCAGAAGATAAATTCCATCTTCTCGCCCACAGCTTGCCGCCTCCCTCGCCGGACAAACTCGTTGTCAACTTCTTTCTCTCGATGAGTCTGCATCCGCATCAGAAAATCCCTTATCCGAAGCAAGCAAAGCAAGAAAACAAGACGACTGAAGAAATGATGATCCCACGATATAAATGAAAACAGCCAAGATGAGAACCGCACATGTCTATAATTATCGGAACGCATTTTCCAACCAGCGACGTCTCTCGACGCAATTCCTCAACACTGAACCACAAAAATTAGGAGGAGGATCTCATGTTCATCTTTCCATCCACAAGCAGTCATCGCGTGACGATTATGAAATAATAAACTTGTAACAGAATATACTATGTTCCACTGTCTTCCACCCTACACCTTTGCCAAACAGTCAAGTTCCTGAATACATAACATGAAGTCGAACATACAACCCGTCCTTACCAATCCCTCGTGTGAATTTCTCTTCGTCTTTCTTGCTTGTCTTCTTCTCATTCAACGTTCAGTTATACGCTAGAGATGCATATTATCTCAGACGCAGCTCCCGAATCCAACACACAGAAAATCATCAAAAATTCAACAAAAACAGCTATGTTGCTCAAACGAATGCGCAACCTGCACCTACACAGCAACATGCAATACAAGCAAACAGCTCCAAGTCAAAATAGAAGCAAACCTGAGCTTCTCCGCTCCTCCAAACTCCTTCGTAACTCTTAGTAGAGTACTAGATGGCTCATAGGAGCACCACTCAACGTCTCCTTGCTTGTGACGTCCTGGTTGGACCCTAGTGCTCACTCCCAAACACTAAAAACCTCGAACGCTCACTCTGAAGATAAACTTCCTATGATAGAAATTCGGTCGAACTTCAGCTCGGACCACTGAACTCCTTCGAGCAGATCTCGAGCTAAAACTTCACAGAATTAGCTCTTCCTAGAGCTGAATCTACTGCACTTGAAATCAGGTCGAATGAATGCTCACAGCTCCAGCAATAATTCGGTTAACTTGAAATCAGGTCGGATGAATGCTCACGTCTCCAGCAATAATTCGGTAACGTTTCGACCCTGACGTAAACTCCTAGAACACAAAAACTCTGAAGTTAATAAATCTACTTTCCATCCTGCTGCTTCCCTAAACAATGAGAAAACGGGCCAACAGGGCCAAGGTTCTGTTCAGGTCAAAATTGTACTCCAAAAGCAAAATCAAAAACTCTCAAGAACAAGTTTGGCAACCTGACTGCGTCTGAAAACTCTATGTCTTCTCTGAACCCCCAAGGGGTTTAAATATTTTCCCAATGATCTGAAAGAGCTCATGCTTCTTTCAGATCTACTCTAAAACCTATCTAGTCAGCAAAGCTGACTGTAGATTAAATAAAGCAGATTTAGAAGAAAAAGGTAAACTCACCTTTTTCCCATCCGCTTCCTCTCTCCCCGTAAGTCACTTAGGAAGTACCTGAGCTACTTCCAGCTGAGACTTCTGCTTCTATAACAAAAAGTCTAGTTAGCAAAGAAATAAAAAGAAATAGCTTTTCAGCTATTAATATGGAAATCAGCATGTGGCTGATTTACCTACCTGAATTTTTTAAAAGAATTCAGTGTTTAGACTTAAAGTCTTTATATTCTGAACTTGCGTAGCAAGTGAGAACTTAGTATTAAATCATATTAAAATGACTAAATGATTAAAATAACTCTCAATTTACTTTACAATAAGGAGATAAAATTCACACATAAACAAATAAATAAACATCAACAATATGGCTATGTGCATATTTTAATATTTTTGGAAGTCACAAAAGCATTTACACACAAAAAGAATATTTTTTTTCCAAAAGAATCCTAGTCATATCTTTGTCATACGGATTCATCTTACGCATTTGAAAGTACGTGCGGGTTTATTAAGAGGCGGGACACTCCTAGCTACTCATCTTAATTTTTCTCTCACAAGTAAAATTCAAATAAGAGGCACTATGCATTTTCCTTCCAGCTAACCACAATCTCGAATATTCACCTCCATGTGCGTGCATTTAATCATCGCCGTAGCATGTATCTCCTGTAAGCTGCAACACACAACATCAATGTAAACTTAATTTACTAATATATATTCATGGAGTTGGGCTTGCACCGGTATGCGCCAAGTCAACTAACTTGTACCTGGTTGTGCTGAGTTGCAACCGGATTGCACCGCGACTCGACGACCATGAAGAATCGACCTCAGGATCTTACATCTCATACCGCAAGGTTTCGGTTCTGAGCTCATAGCGTATACGTTACATCCTCCCCCACCAAAGAAAGGTCAGACCTACCACTGATCTGAGTAACGTTCAAACAAACAAACACAATATAACGCATAGACAAGCAACAAACTCTAACCCTCTAGCAGATCGTTCAAACTTACATAAGCCTTGCAGCATACCTCACAACTACACCTTCAGTAGGAGAGGTGATGAATCCCTTACCCCTTTCAGTGATCTTAGTACGGAGTAATACCTCTGCAAGACTTAATGCACCGTCTCATGGTTAGATCTATGCTCTCTTGTGCGCTTTTGCTCATAAGCCACATAAAGCTCAAGCATGACAGAACAAGAGCTATTAGTTAACTTCTCCCCCAAGTTTCAGTAGAGAAGTCTCTTCAGGTCCACCTGCATAAAAACTCACGCATACGACCGCTAGGTGTATCTACCCATCTATGATCTAAAATGCAGACCAGTTTCATCTCATCAAAACATGGTAAAGACTCAAGTGCATGATGTCATTTCTGGTCTCTTCCTAGCATCTGAACCTGCTCAGCATTGAACTCTTTCAAGTTCGAAACATGCACAACTGGATGAAAATCTCTCATGCTAGCAGGAAAAATTCACTTGTACGTAACTGGGCCTAACTTCTTTTCTATCAGAAAAGGACCGGCCCATCTTGGTAAGAAATTACGTGTTAGGTCTTTTAGAAACGAATAATTTTTCATTTTCAGCCAAACTCGCTCACCTTCCTGAAATGAAACATCTCGATGCCACTGTTAGTATACTTAACGTATCACTTCTATGTCATCTACATGTTTGCAAGAGCTCTGTCATAAACTTCTGAACATCCTCAGGGTCAGAACTTTCAAACATGATAACGTTTTCTAACTGAGTAGAAAGCATTAGAGATGACCAAGGTGAGTGTTGGCCTCAGTAAACAATTTCAAAAAGTTTAAAACCTGTAGCGGATTTGAGAGGCATAATTTATGAGTTAATCTTTCTCTTATGAAGGGTTAGCTCTAAATTAATGTCTCAAAGATTGACTTCATTCGTAAATAAGACTTGACTTATAGTTGGATAGGTTCTCAAGGTATAGTCACTACGTTTATGGATTTTTCTGGTTTCAAAATGTCATGTGTTTCGTTCACCTAATAGTAGTTTAAATTAATTTTTAAATATAGTAATCTAAATTTAGAATTTTAAATTTAGACTGTAATTTGTCTTTTGACTTCTATTCACGATACTAGGCACGGATTAAAATTTTCATGGCACCCCAGTAAACCACAAATAAGACTGTATATTTTTTCTCACTTTTTTCAATTTAAATTTAGACTTGCATTAATTGAAGAAATCAGCCATAAAAAATTTAAATTTACACTGCAACCCCCGCTTCCTTCACCGTACAAGTCCGTGGGGAAGGATATTATACTAAAGTCACTTGTAGTCTTGTGTTCCTCGTAAAAAAACCTACATTTTTATGTTCTAGCTGTTTTACGTTCTTCTGTGATCTTTCCTCAAGTTTTCAGTGTGAGAAAATAATTCATATAACATTAACTTCTGGGGAACTTTCGCTCACCTTTTTATATTAAAATAATATATAATACATATTTAATTGTAAAGAAAAATAAATATTAATTGTAAATATTAAATATTAACTGCACTTAGAGTTACGGTATGGTCCAAACATAATCCACAAAGAGAATGCAGAGAGATGCGCTTCGGAGACTGCAAGTGCTGTTAACAAACACATTTAATTTAAACCGGTGATAAATTTATAATCCAACCCTTCTCACCGAAGGATTAGATAGTAAATTTACATATTTGGTGAATATGCAAGTACACGCCTTTTGAATTATCTTAATGCAATACATGAAGAATTTTCAGGTATTGTGCAATGACTAATCATGGTCTAAAGAGAAATAAAGACTACTCTTGAAAGATCTTTAGGCCAAAATCGTATTATATACCTTATTACATCAGGTAACCGAGAAGGTAGCATCAGTCTTGACATATATCGACTTTGTAATATAGTATGAAATACCACATACTATGTGATATAATAGGAAACTTGTGGAATTTTTTCACTCCATTCTAAAATTAGTTTTTCAATACTGTCACTAAGCTTCCTCGCTTTTCTCGTGGGAAGAAATGCAAAGGTGAATGCCAATCTGCAAGACTGCCGAAGAGGTCTAGTATTGCAGGTCAAACATCCAGCTACTCGGGTTGCATAAACCCTATATGAAGGACACGCATAAACCCTACATGCACATAAGCTTATATGAATGTAGGGTAAGGTCAAGGGGTGAATAATAGAGTACCGTACTTCCAACTCAATTTCAGTCATTAGTGTCTTCGCTGAATAAATGAGCGATAATCTAAAAGAAAAAGCTTTATAATGAGCTAAACTGGAGAAGACCATGGAGCCATCGTGAATGAAATCTCTGGAAATTACGTCAGGGCCAAAATTAATAAACGTAAATGTAAATATTCTAACTCTAGTTAATATACTTTTACCAATTTTTGGGTCATCACTAACATACAAGACATAAATTTCCAAGTTAATGCCTCTTCATGATCCGACGCTCGAGCTAACAGGAAGTGAAAGAAGATATCCCCAGAAACTTAGAAACCAAAAAGTAACTGTTACACTATCAACTATTATCTAGACACAAAACAAATTCCGAGATATGTACTTAGTCTACCATCATATGAGGAATCTACATACATGAATTAAGTTGACAATGCTTTGATGACTTTGCACATTCTCCATGTAACGATATTCTCGATGTAGAACAGTAGTAATTATTTTCACTAGTAGTTTCTAATTCTATAAATACGTTATATACATTAAATTAAGAGAAATAGTTGAAACACACCGATTAGATTAAAAAGATTTATTAAACGAGTGAAAAGTGAAGATGAGTGGAACTCTCTGGGTGAATACTGGAAATCTTTAATGGACATAAGAGGAAGTATGAAACTTTTTCTGACAGATTCAAGTTTTGATATAAATTGTTCGCTCACTTGGGTGCGAGAAGTGAGTTTGCAGTCTGCAAGAAATTGGAAGCTTCGAGAGCTAAAGAGAAATGGGTGGAAATTTACTTTGAGAGTCTAGAGTGTCAAAGCTGGAATCTTCTTTCAATATTTTTCATCCGCGAGCGATACGATTACAGCCAAAGCTGTTTTTTGCAAGCGACTATGGAAATACTCGTAAGAAAATGCCGTAGAAGTTTGTTAATGTTTGTTTCTGATTCGGCTGTAAGCTTCGCACTATATATCAATCACAAATATGACAGTACGTGATCCACTGCTCTATACAAGTTATCATTTGATGTACAACTTACTCTTTCCTTCTAGACATCAAAGAATCTTATGTTTGGAATAAGTTAATTTTACTTATTTTAATTGCAAAAATAAAGATGTCTTACTACATTTATGCACGACAAGGGCTTGTCTTGCATGAAAGTAGTAAGAAATCTTTATTTTTTGTTCATCGGACGCTGAAGATCCGCAAGGACAATATCCTTCCCCACAGCTTTTGTACAGTGAATTTCATTTTCTCTTATCAGAAAACATCTAAATGTTTAAAAAAAATTTTAATAAATTATTAAAAAATTTTAATTTAATTCATAAATAATATATGTTAATCACTCTCGGATTACCCAACTCATCAGGATATAACTTATAACTGGAGTCTTGGCTGATGCGTTGCTGAGAAGATAAGTCCGGGGTACTAATTGTCAGACCGCACCGTTTCCAAAAGACATCAATTAATGTACATAGGTGAATATTCTCTCTCAAAACAATCAGCAGGGAACGGACCATGACGGTTCTCCGTCAAAGTACGGACCATGACAGTACCGGCACGTAAGAGTATTCCAGCCGGTTCAGTTGTCAAGGATTTACTTGACCTCACCCTAATACGTTTTTCGAACTTTATCTCATCCTTCTTAACGTTGAGTTAAGTTAATCACATCCCTGACTGGCTATAGTAAGTTAAATAATAATAAATAACAATAAAAACAGAATATAACAAATGTATATAAGCCTTCAAACATATATTGAATTTTAAAGTTACTTTATCATTGAAAACCTCGAAAAAACTGCAAATATTTTATAATATATTATCGATCTAAATTAATTTTTATTTGATTTAACACTGTCTTTACATAACAATAACTTGCTAAAGCGTGTGACCAAATAAAGGGGACACGCGGAGCAATGAATAGCAAACGGATGGGAAGACCCATCAAGCTTTACAAGGGAGAGAAGGACCCGAACGGCCAAGCAACTAACTCCCCGAAGGGAAGAACACCGGGGCTAAACCCCGCTAAGGTCGCTATCGCACCTGGTCAAATAAGGCAACCTCAAAGAGTGTAGAATCATGTCAGACAAACGTATTAGGGGTAGGGTCAAGTAAATTTCTGTTCTGTTGTTGACTCTATGGAGGACCCTTTCTGTGCGCACGGAAGACGCGGTAGCCGCTCCAGAGGAAAAAGTCCAGCGTTGAATTTCTGGACGTTGTCCCCCATCTACAGTCATATATAAGCGGCGCAGATGCATATGGAAGACGTGATCCATGTCTGAGACAGTTTCAGTGTCAGTCCTCTGCCCAATCTCTTCTGCATTCGGTATCTGTGGTGCGGAGCTTCACCAATCGATTTTTTCTTCTCATCGGAGGTGATATATAGGGCTGGTGCAACTGTGCTGAAAGGAAGTGTTTGTTCTGTCTGCGGCCTCCTCTCAGCTCCGCCACCTCCAGACCTTGGTATACGTAGTGTGGATCTACAGTGTGTGTTTAGGTTTCAGTATTCCAGCAAGTACAGGTTGAATTCTAAGTTTTAGAGCACCATCGTTTCTTCTCGATCAAGGTTCCGTTGTGGAAGAGAGCCCCGCAATTGTAGTCTAGGTGGTCACGAGGTACGTGCGTACCTTTGCGGGGGAGACTTGAGCAAGCGGAATCTTCTACTCCAGTGAAGTCTCGGAATCATGGGGAAGGACAAGAAGGACACGAAGGCAGATAATCTCAGCATCAAGCCCATGGACCCGAAAACTGGGCTCATCGATGCTGGGTCTATCCGAGAGTACAAGTCGCTTTATACTGAATACAAAGCTCAAAATGAAAGTAAGTTGCGCGATCTTACCTGTAGTTCAGTTTCTTACTCAGTTTTTGCTTCAGTATCTCTTGAACTCGAGCGTTTCCAGACTACTCACTGGGTTGGCAATGGAATAAGAGATCTTAGTCTGTGTGTATTCGAGTGATAGTTGCTCTCTCGGATTCCTAACTAAGAAGCTCATATAGATATATCCTGCACGCTAATTGCATTGCATTGAATTTCATTTCTCGTACATAGTTCTTGATGAAGAAGTGGATCATCTGGCCAAACATGCCTCAGATTGCACTCAGTTCTTATAGGTGTGCTTCGCGAGATCAGGTTATTTGATATGGATAACAGTTAAACTTGCTATACCCTCACAAGCAAGATTTGTTCGATGTACTATATACTATGGGCGGTAGGTTACATAAGACTTGTACCGAGACTTATCCGATGTTTACACCACTTGCAGAGCAAGCGAATTCACAACTGGAAGAGCACGTCCAGACGCGAATTCACAAAACTGTCGATGAACAAAAGAAGAAGAGGAAGAGGGACATCATGAGCGTGGCAGCGTCGACAGCGGCGGGGACTATGCTTCCATTTTCAGGAGTTCCCATCATGGTCGCCACAACCATGGTGCAGTGTGTCGGATTTTCAGCTTCTCTAGGGTTGATACCTGTTGCCAACGTACGGTCCTTCCAGGACGTCAACACTCTCTCCACGCAGCTGACATCCACCCTCACCAAGGCCTCCAGTAGTGGAATGAAAGCTGCGATCGAGGCATTCGTTTTGGAGGCTCTAAAAGTCGGAGGGTTAGGAAAATGGTTGTGGGAGGAGATTCTGAAGGACGTGGTGTTTGAGATTACTTCTGGTGTCGTCACAGAAGCAGCGTGGGTTATAACTCCGTTATTTGCTGCTCCCAAGTACATCCTCCACCGAAAACTCATTAAGAAGATGTACATGTCGCTGGGAGAAAAAGCAATTGTCGTCCACAAAGCCTGGGTAACTGATCATCTTTTCTTGGGAAAATCAGAAACTGAGAAGCAGCCGGAACAAAATGTTGCTGCTGTTGCGTTGGCTCATCCGGGTTTCCCGACTGCGTACCCAGTTACAGGCCAGCGGCTTTACGAATCCAATTCGGAGCAAGGAGTGCCTTATCCTGCGTACTATCAACCGGCATTCGCTTCCCCGGAGCATAGACAACCGCATCCTCACGAAGCTGCGCCAACTCACTCTAACTCATTCCCGGTGCACCACCCTCACAGTCAGTATGGCTACTACCCACCTCCATACCCGATGCATATGCCCCCCGGCCAAACGAATTCCTCGTCTCAGCAAGGTCCGCAGTACCACCAGTATCAGCATACCGTCCTCCTCAGCAAGGAACTCATGAGCAACCATCTTATGCACCTAACAACTACTCACGACAGCCACCTGGTGGCCACAATCCCACTCCGCTAGTGAGTCACATGCACACTAATTCTACGTCCAATCTCCCCGGAACCTATGGTTCATCGACCAACGTTTCTTCGGATCTCGCGGGAACCTACTCTGAAGTTCCACCAGTTGCCTATCCTCAGCAAGGTCAGAACGGCGAGAATGCCCAGTACACCAAGCAGTCGACGCCTTATCAAGGAGGTAATAACCCGGCATCAACCAATTCCGCTCCAAGCTACAATGAAGCACCACCGTCTGGTAATTATCCTCCTCAGTACTCATATCACGGCGCTCATAACCCAAGTCCATACCCGTCAGGAGCCAGCTACCAACAGGGGCCGCCTACAGGATCCTCGAGCTCCCACCACGAGCACTCACAGTCTGAGCCACCGCTTGGATGTTCTGACTACCCTGTGCAACAATCACATTTCCCGTCCCCGTACGGTCCAGCTGCCGAGCAAAACCTATATCAGCAACAGTCATACGGACCTCCCCCAGTCCAGTACCAGCAGCAGCATCCTGCACCAGAGAGTTATCCCCAGAATCCTCCACCTCAAAGGCAAGCGGAGCCTTGCTGAGCGCCGGGGCATACAGTTTATACAGCTAGGCATACATATCATACAGCTAGGCTACATGTTTGGTATGCGGAAGTTTACTTCCATCGTACAGATATCATGTTGGAATTCAGAAAAATACAAAGTACTGAAGTGTGATATCAGGCTTCTTGTTTTCGGAAATTTAGTACGTGATGGACTCCACGGCCTGAGGATTCTCGAGAGCAGACGTGCCCGAACCAGTAACTTGGATCCAAGGCGAAAAAGAAGCTATCACGAAAAGAAGTTGATACAGGAACTGTCAAAGCGAAGGTCGGCCCATGTTTTAGAAGTATCAGGAGTTTTAGATACTGTCAGGAGAAAAATCTGTAGAACTCCTTAAGCTGTACCTTCTTCTAGTGACAGGTTTTTGACACACATTTGCCACTACTTCTCAACATCCATTCTCGAGGAGGATGCTGTAACTGTACCAATTGAGTGCCGTCTACTCGGGTACCGGCATGAGAGTAACATGCAAGTTTTAGTGAGTCTAAGTTTTTTGGCTGTTCGAACATATTTGTACGCTACATTCTCGTGATCATCACGAGAAAGTAGCGTACAAATATGTGATACATGAGAACAACACGACTGGAAGAGAACTCCTCTCCGAACGAGTCGCAATTGGCTGTGTTCATTTTGTCCTTTTCTTTTCCAGCTTCGGTTCTACACGCACCGAAAATTTGTACTCTATTCTTGTCCATGTTATACTCCAGCTGGGCTGGACAGTAATAAAATGGTAAGTGGTAAATGGTATTACCTGTCCTTGGGATTTACGAAGACCATGAGATTGTGCATGTACACCATAGTGAGACTTGGACCAGAAGTTTCATTAATTGTTTGAAGCAGCATGCACCTCCAATCATGCCTGCAAAAGATTAAACTCATTAACTTTCTCTTAGAAGACTGTAGGCTAAACAACTTGGGACACAGAGCTTGGGTCCGTAGCTTCATGTTGTCAAAATTGGAAAATATTTGTTAAAAGAAGGAAAAAGATGAAGTGGAAAAAACAAAAAGTCGTGAAGGAGTCTGCTTTAGCTATATGTGGATCTCTCGCTTGATCTATCGTTTTAATTTGCCTGTTTTTGCTATAGACTCTGCTCTGCAGTGTTACAAGTGACTTCTTTCAGTCATTGCATCGCTCTTTTTTGAATTCCCTGCATTCTAGGTCTCTGGATGCAAAAGGGTGTACTATCACGGAAACAGTTGATTGTAAACTAATTACAACATGAAACAGATTACAGCATGACGGTCATGACCGAGATCCAAGCAAGTAGATTTGGTATACAATCAAGTCAGTAGATTGGTTACGGGGTACAGTCAAGCAAAACTTTGAATATTCGGTGTATAAAGAATACTGTATGCTGTTAATCAGTACGTGGTGTCTGCAGTAGATATAGGGAGTACATGTAGGCTACAGCTGGGACCCTGGATTTGCACGTTGAATCTATACGTCCCTGGATTACTCACGGGGTCCTTAGACTGTACAGATAGGTCCTTGGAAATCAACGAGTGGCCACTGAAGATCGCGCTTGAGCACCGCCAGGTCATCTTGAGTATATTTTTTGTTCATGTAAGCCAGATCTTGCTTTGTCACTGTTGGATTATTAAGAAACATAACACACTTAGCCTAAAATAATTTCAGGGTCAGAAATTAGAAACTTGCCACGGAAATTGGGAGATGAGTTAGAAGTATACGCATATAGATTAATATGTGCATCTTGATAAGCTTGTAAATTTTCTTTTATCCACATGAATAATTTTCATAAATAATGTCTAGGTTCAACTTCGGTCACCTCTACTACAATATCCTCTTAGATAATATTCTTGGAATGTAAGTTAGAGTATATAACAACCCCTCTAGGTATATGACGATGCTTCGTTTCCCATTACCTTTTCCAGATTGTGTTGGAGAGAGCATACGCTGACTTTGGTTTTCACAGAATAATGAGAAATTAGTGAGACTTAATTAACGTTCAATCTTTAGATCATCCGAAAATTAAACGTTAAACAAGCTCCGAACTCTTTCACTTTCTGCAGTAAAATGTGCACAAAATTTAACTTTAGTGCGAGAACTAAGTGACCACTACGGTATGATTTTCTATGACTCACGTTATAATGGAATTTTTGCACATTTACCGTCACATGATCCGTGCTCTCTCTCTTCCCAAACTGGCCACTATGACTGTCAGCCAGTTGGGACTCGAACTTGCAAGTCCACTACATGCGACAGAACCATTATCGTGGATGTGTACGAGTTATGATGGTTGGCAGGGGGTCGGAGATGTCAACAGTCAACGGGGATCGAGAGAGTATAGAGTCTGTAGACTATAGACTCGCAGTGCTCGGCGAGGTATTGCGTTAGAGAACCCGGAAATTTCTGGCCGTGCGGATGTAATCGGAAGTACTCGCCTTTTGTCCAAAAACTGACGACAATGACACTCGGAAGTAGATTTTTCCCGGGGATAGATAGATTCCGGTAGATTTTGTTAAGTACCGGAAAATTAGAAACGTACCGGAAGCGACAAAACTTAAACCGGAACTCCCCGGGACGATTTGCAGTCGTGTAACTGTAAACACATATCAGACAAATATATGACACGTTTCTTGTATGTCCGAGGAGTTTCCCGATGATGTTATAAGCTGTTTGACTATTCAGTTACATACGTTTTATGCTGTTGTCATTGGCCTTTAGCTGAAAAGAAGAAGCGAGTTGAGATTCATATTTGGCCTTTAGCTATTTGCGTGCCGTGCCTTCTAAGCCCCCAACATCCACGGTCGGGTACTCCCTGGCCGGTTTGTGTCATGGAGGGGGCTTAGCTATTGAAGCCGAGACCTCACTTCCGTTGGGAAACTGCGCACTTCTCGTCTTGAAATTGGACTGTATGAAATGACCGTAACTATGTAGATTGACGGGCTATTTCACACACGTGCTTCCTGCACTACTTTTCACGTAGTTGAATCCTCATCGTCTCTGATGAAACTGATAAACAACGATATGGTATTATTTCTATGCACGGTAACGTAATTAATATGAGTAGAGTTAACGTGTTGTCTAGTTGAAGTATTAAAACTGAAAACAGAGTGAATTTGGAGGTAAACTTTCATCTTCAAAATTAATTTAAACCACAGGTCTCATTATATTAGAGGTGGGATATATCATTGGGAATCAGTTTAGACTTGTTCTAAGAGGATGTATATTCACACTCTTTCGAGTTTGGAAAAGAGAGAATAATCATTTAATTTATATCTAACCCGTCTGGCAGGAAGAGTTAGATATAAATTAAATGTCTCATTAAATCGTAATGTAATTGTGTACAGTTCTCCAGTCTTGTACCTTCTGAAGCACGAGACCCGAGCCATCACTTATGGGTTTTTTTTTGCTTTCTTTGTGTTTTCAGACATGAGTTAACAAATAATGTTTATAAATGTTTATAATTTTTATATTTTCTGAATATATATTTGTACTTAATATTTATATATTTTTTGAATAAAAGTCAAACGAACAAAAGTTACCAGAGTTCGTCGGGGATGTATATTAAAGGTTAGCCCACCGTATACCCGCACTGTTGGCATCTTTCCATTTCTGCCTTGGTTGACAGATATCTATGGTTTGAAAGATGCACCAGCTCAAAATCTAACAAATGGGATCTTCAAGGACCGATTTGAGCCACGGGAGCTCTCACTATGTCTTCAGAACGCCTTCAGCCACGGAAATGAAATACTATTTCTCAAAATTTGAAAATAATTAACACAATACCCTTCAAAATAATGCCCGAAATTTCACATACAAGAACCCACTTCCGAGAACGGGAAGCATCAGCATGGAAAACGGATCGCAGTGCGCAGCCGTCTGGGAAATTACGACCGGCCTCAATGTGTATTACCGACACCGGCGATATACATCCCGGCTACAGAGCAGGAGGGCGTCAGGGGGCGTAGCACTGAGGAAGGGAGCTGGGAGGAAGAGTTGGAGGGGTAGTAAAGCCCTCCTCCAAGTTCGGAGCTCTTTTTGATAAGGCCCTTTTTGCCTTCACAGCTTTTTGCCTCTTCCTTTTCTGCTTACTTGTTTTTCTGTTTTCTTCGGATTTTTCTAACCTTAGAATTTAGTTTAGACCTTGCTCTTGTTAGGAGGGCTAGAATTTCTCTGGGGTCTTTTTCTGTTCTAACTTTTTTCTTGAACTTTCGCTTGGTGGTATATATATCCCTTATCTTTTTCTCATTTTATACCTTTCCTTGTCTATAATAGTAACAGGTTTTTCATCCTTATTATAATATGTAATAGATTATTGAGGTTATAGCATTTCTTTGTTAGTGGGTCTGGAGTTTGGTTATTACAGTGGAATAGTTTTACCTCTGGATTGATAAGATTATGAAAGATCAATTATGTCGTCTAGGGTGCATTCTAGACGTCTTGGATACTGTCACCTACTTAGAGGATGTCCAGAAGTCTCCACTTTCAAGTGTCATAGTCTTTGCTCTCACGATATGTGCAAGTTAAGCAATTGTTGGGACCAGGAGCCGGTCAAGCGACAATTTTCCAGTTTCTGTTTGTCACTACCGATCAATGGATGGATCAGAAGACGAGAGACTGTAGAGGTTCTATCTGCCGATCCACATGTAATTCTATAGGAGGGTGTTGGTCACAGAGCGACAAGTATGGATGATGACTTCGATGTCAAACCTGATGTCTTGCGTGCTCTAGGTGTTCAGAATGTTGTCGTGATGTGAATCATTTTACATAGTAAATAATTCATCTCTTTGTCAGGAATTAACCTCTCTAAGTGAAATTAGGACCTCAGAGAAGTCGATTCTGGAATATGTTATATATTTTGAGTCCTAGTAGATTATTTATCATGTTCATAGAGTTTAAAGCTCATGGGTTGTACTTACATGTCGTCCATGTATGCTTTCTAGTTTGTTTAGTTATCTTGCAAGGTTACGTATTATTTTACATGTCTTCGCAAGTAGTTTAAGATTTATGCTGACACTTTAGGAGCTTGACATGGTAGCCTATGTGTGAAATTAAGTCACCACGTGGTTTTGGACACAAAAGGACAGGGGAGTGAAGCTATGAACTCCCATTGGTCCATTTTTATTTTTTGTAAAACTCTAAGTTTAGAAGCAGGGGTCTTAAGAGGAGTTTGAGCATTTGGTAAGGACTTTCAGAAATCTGAGAACACGAGGTGATAGAGCTCGTCTTGGCAGTCACTGTCAGTGACATTCTTGATCGATTTGGAGCAATAAAGAAGGAGTTATGCCAAATTGAAGTTCGGATTGTATCCGAATTACATCATTTTTGTTTATTTTGGAGTTTTCGATGTCAGTGGCAGCAGAATTGAGAAAATAGCTTCAA
Organism: Asterella californica; assembly: GCA_036924285.1. Classification (NCBI taxonomy): domain Eukaryota; kingdom Viridiplantae; phylum Streptophyta; class Marchantiopsida; order Marchantiales; family Aytoniaceae; genus Asterella; species Asterella californica. Next base: position 7,482,858 of record JAYKYS010000013.1, read on the forward strand.
ACCATTGTGGTTGCATCCACTGTCAGCAGGGCTACGAGTGCCCAAAAATTTTCATGTCATTCGAGTGATTGAGTAATTCAAGGCGACCGCTGAAGCAGAGGGGGTCTGAAAAGCTCTCAATCTAGAGCAGCAACTTCATGGATCGAGATCTGGAGAACTGTGTATAATCAAGAGGTCAAATTTCACACGGATGTTCAGCATGCTGTAGACTCAAAATCCTGTAAGAATCAAGGAAAGTTGTTGAGCCAATTCTTTGTTCTAGGTCAAAATAGCTATCTAGGTACTAGAAATTACTGTAATTTCCTTACTTAGAATGTTTCTTTCCATATCTTGATGCCCGAATTTGATCTCAAGCTGAAACTTCGTGTGGGTGTCCAGTAGGACCTCTTTTACATGTAAGAGAAGTTTTGAGGTCTAAGACATCATATGTTTCTTATTCTTGAGTGTTAGAGTTCACTGTCTTATCTTATCACTAGTAGTTCAATCCGATTTTTGTTTAAGGGCCAATAGACCTGTGTGAGTGATTTCTAGTGTTATCTCATAACCTGAAGCCTATCCCTTGAGTAAAAAACCATAGCTAGAAACCCAGCGTTTCTCTGACTAGACATATCATAGTCTTCAAGGACACATCACAACTAGAAGTTTCAGCCCTTCCCAAGAAAACTCTCACCACGACATCTGGTGCTTCCATTGAGAGCTCTTGGGGTGGTTGATCGCGGAGGTTGAGATTCTTATACAAAGAGAAGATGGATCGGAAGAAGCGGAAGCACAACTTCTGCTACCTCTACGGCTGCTGCATCTACGTCTACTGCAGCACTTCTGTAGTACATGTGACTCTAGCGACATCTGTATCTAGTCCGGATACGGCTGAGATTTTGAAGACTCTTGTGGCTTCGGTCCAACAACATCCGATCGTTGGAGGGGGTGAGTTAAAGTCCACCAAGGCTTTGCAAACTATTGTGAACAGATGTAGAAGGTTTGAAGGTAGAGATATTTCTAGATATCTGCGTGAGTATAGAGGAGAGATGGAACTTGTTAGAGTTACTGATGCTGAGATGAGAGCCAGCTTCGAGTTATCTGTAATTCCTGAATTGCGAGACCAAGTTAAGGATGTGCAGAGAAGAAATTTTAGTATCTAGATGAGTTTTGAGCGATCTCTTCGGGAGGAGTTTCTTGAAGAGGATTCAGAGAGAGTTATTAGGAGAACGTTTCTGGACTGGGTTGAGCAGCAACCTAATCGTATGATGAGTCTGAACGAGTTGTTGAGAGAGTTTGATAAGAGATACCGACATCTCTCAACGCTTGAGCGCATAATCTTAGATGCTAGGAGAACAGAGCTTTTCTTACAAGCTACCGATGATGTTATGACAAACCGATTATGCTTCATATTAGCAGATCCATCGGCTGAAGGAGGTGTTATTATGGATTGGGGAAGAGTTGAGGACGTTGTGACTATTGGGGCTGTTCTAACAAGACACAGACGAGGGAGTGTGGCTGTAGAAGGACGATCGCTTGCAGAAGTGATCTCTCAACCTTATGCTGCTCCTAGACCTGTTGTCCCGGTTGCAGTTTCTTTGATGCCGGTTGTGTCAGTTCCTACAGAAAGACCACCTGTTCAGAGACCTGCGAGGAACCATGGTCAGCAAAATCAGATCGAAGATCTTATCCGACAGATGCATGAGTTGAAGATGGAGCTAGCCGGCTTGCAGAGGAGGCAACCACCGACGTCTGTTGCTGCACGTCTAGGAGGTGCTCTTGTTCGTAGATGTATATGGTGCGACAATCCTGATAATTTCCGAGGAGACTATCCAGACCTCACAACTGCTTTGTGAGATAGTGTGGTTTGCTATCAGAACGGTAGGATGCACCTTTCTTCTACTGGAGAGCCGTTGAACACGCAGTTTGGACGAGGAGGTATGAGGAGTCTACCTCAGATTGCTACAGCTGCAATGGCAACTGCATTGATGGCACTGATGGTAAATTCTGATGTATATGCTAGGCATATCGAAGTCTCTTCTAATCCTACATTGTTAGATAAGACTGCTGAGAAAAGTATTGCTCCAGTTCCTTCTAAGATACTGAAGAGAGGAGTCGAGTCTATTCGTACAGTCACAGGGTGGGGAGATCTTGTAGACACTGCTTCTATCAGAGCATTCTTGGATGTGGATAGACACGTTCATTGGCAGGATGTTTCTGTGGAGGAAAAGAGACGGCGAGAAGCCTCTGAACTTGATACTGAAGTTCTTGAGGAAACTGGAGATAAACAGAGAGTCATAAGGAGACGAGCAGCTCCTCCAAAGGACATCCTCTCTACTTCTCAAGCTCCTCCACCTGCACCGGGTCCGATGGAGGACGTGCAGAGGTCTCTGCAAGAGCCAACAGCTGTTGGAAGGAGATTTACTGCCTAAGAGAAAGAGAAAGGATCGTCCTACAAGTTGACAGTTGATATTGAAACTTCTACTGATCTCAAGAGCATCTTGAAGCAAAGGATACTAGATGCATGAATCAAGTTTTCTCTTCGGGAGGTTCTTGGTATTGCGAAGAGAGAGTTTCATGAACTGATCATCTACATCATCAAGCAGAAGAGACAGGTGATGTCCGAACAAGTAGAAAGTCAGATGATAGAGGTGGTATGAGCTTCTGTGAATGATGCAGAATTAGAGAAGGTGCATTTTCAAGAGGCTGATGACACGAGGTACCAGCAAGAAGCGTTGGTTGCTGGTACCAACACTGCTGAGTTTGATGATGACGAAGTTGGCGACGAGATTCCAACTACTGATAGTGTATTAGAGGCATTAGGCTCGTGCTACGGCTGCTACACGAGTTTGCTTTGGAAGTCTGTCTGAACTGTAACGACCTATGTTACACATATGAAGTTTGTGTCTATTAGTAAGGTGTTTAGTTATAGCTAAGTGTGGAGAATGTTTATTTGCTGCTCAAGTACTTTAAGGAGATATCAAGTTGGTCATGACTAGCTAAAATTAGTTATGGTTAAACTTAGTTGTACTTTTGGTCAGAATTCAAATATTTTCCAAAGAGTGAGCATTACTATCTTGTCATCTTGTCTAAAAGATAGAAAGGAGGTGGAAAATATCCTTTATCTTCTTTTTGACTTGATATTAGTGGTTGGATTAAAGTTGTGGACTTTGTGGACATTAAAAACAAGAAGAGATTCCACATGTCTCCTTTTTAGTGAGTCCTAGTGTAGAGGGGGTGGAAATTTGAGATTCTTTGAGAATATTCTAAAATCCTTCTAGAAGTTGTTGACTTTGAAGGAATAAGCCCATGTGAAAAGATAAGAAGCCCATGTGATTAATGCTTTTACCTTAAATAATATCTTAGTAAAATCCGATAAAACTAATTATGGTTGAATTACCGGGGGTACCAAAATAAAAACCTAGAATGTATAAATAGAGGAGTAGAGAAGAGCTCATCATCCTTGTTTTTCACATCATCGTAATGACAACTTGAGTAATATAGAAAGTGTGATATTTTAACATGTGAGAACTTGAGAGGCGTTGTTAGAATGGAGGATTTTAGTTGATGAGTTTATGGAGAATTTTAGTTGATGAGTTTATGAGTGTATGAATGAGTGAACTTAACATTTTCCCTTCAAGTTCATGGTGTGTTTCCATCAAAGCCATCAGAGGTGACCCCTGAGTGAGAGACAGGTCCGTCATGTTGCAGATTCATCTCGACCATCGTGGAGATTGAGAGATCGAGGGGTAGTTGATCGATAGAACCACAGAGGGTTTACATTTTAGGTTCCGTTGTCGAGACCTCACTTGAAGGGATCGCTGAAGGATGTTTAGAATTCAATTCTACATTCGATAAAAAGAGATTATGAGAGAGCACATGGAAAGAACGTTGGGAGGAGAGAGAGCTAACGCAATGTTAACAACGTAGAACTTTTCGTGTATCTCGTAGTGATCTATGACGCGTTCGAAGTCATTCTTTGCATCTTGTTCACTTAGAAAAGGGTTTGAGGAGAGTTGAAAGAGGGTGCAATAAGAGTTGTAGAGAAATGAGGAGAGAAAGTTATTAGAGGAGAAAACTTTGTGAGTTTAGAAATTCTGCTCTCTGGAAAATTTGTACAGTCACCGTCAGATTTTCTGTGAATTTTATTTTCCTGTGAAACTTTTCAATGTTTTAGATTGGCTGTTAAGCTATCCAGGACAACAAAAATCATGAGAAAAGATGTCTAAAGAGGGAGCTATGAATTTTCAAAGTTAAGGGGGTTTATTCGCGAGAGTTTAGAAATTCTGGTCTCTGGAAACATTTTATAGTCATTGTCAGATCTTCTGTGAATTTTATTTCTCTGTGAAAATTTCTAGTATTTTAGCTTGGCTGATAAGCTTTCTTGGACAGCAAAAATCATGAGAAATGATGCCTGGAGAGAGAGATAGAATTTTTCAAAGTAGACGAGGTTGACAACCATGAGAGAAGTGAAAATATACAAATTTCAGTTCTCTAAAAATTTGTACAGTCAACACCATCTCTTCTGATTAGAAACATTTCTGTTGGAAATTCATGAGTTAGTAGCTTGGAGGTTGAGCTACTGGAGACCACAAAAATCTTAGAGATATCTCTTATCGATTAAGAGATATATGTTTCGGCGTACAAGGAGATCTTGAAGATATTTCATGGGGAATCCAGTTCGAGTGCCGAAGTTGAAAAAGAGACGTTTGGGAGTTTAAACAGAGACGGAGAAGCCAAAGTTAAGTATAGAAGAGTTGCGAACACGCATCTATTGCAGTTGGGGTGTCCTTTTTGCTCTATATCAAGAAGCTTCTGCGAGCATCGGTGCAGATGCGAAGAAGATTGAGTTCAAAGCATCATTCACTGTGGAGGTCATGAATGCTCTTGGCGAAGTAGAGTGTGATCTTTACAAGAGTAACTTTCAAGATCAATACAGACAATAGTCATGATGATATTATCTTAGACTCTTAATTTTAGATTGGATTTTATTTCGTGTATAGCATGTATAATACACGATTTTCAGTATAAAGCTCAAAATATAAGAAAGTGATGTATAATTATTTTTCTCAAAGATATTTTGTCCACTTAATGGTTGAGAAGGTGTAACATGAGTGAAAGTTCAAAAGATTGGAAAGTTAGACTTAGAAACCTTCCTCAAGGTTTAGATGTTATAGTAAGTGTCGGAGAGAGCTCGAGAGAGATTATCGTTGAGTTTGAGAACACTAGTACAAAATCTCAAATAGAATCTCCGAGGAGAAGAGTAGAAACCGACTTGTGGTGTTATTTCTGTAGAAGGTTGGGACATAAAGTAGTGAATTGTCCAACTAGGATCAGAATCGAGAGAGCCAAAGAGAAGTAGGAGTTTACTGATTTAAGTCTTCGAGTGGTCATTGTCACCACCGACGATTAATCTTCTAGGAGAGGATCCTTGTCCAAGTTGTGGAGTGGGTGATCTATCAAGAGGACACAAGTGCATCGATGTGGCCACCCTACTTACGTCAGTAGTCGAGAAGTTGGACGAGACTCAAAGAGCTGAGACGGAGAAGTTGTCGACTTCAAAAGAGGATTCGGCTGAGTTGTGATGGAGATCGTCATTCGGATGATGGAGAAAATGATCATGCGACTTAGGCTCATGATTACCTTGGGAAAGAAATGGCACAAGAGGTGTTGTTACAACCATTTCTTTTCATTTTATCTATGGTAGATTATTCTCGAATGAAATTGATGATGTTCGTACTCTTTTAGCGAGTAGTTATTGCACGGAACTAGAAGAGTAGAAAGAGTAGTTACAAGATGGGGAAGTTACCAGTGTTTCATGGGAAGGACAATGAAGATGTAGAACCATTTGTACGAGACTTCAAAAGGGGTTGCATCGAAAACAACATGAGAAGGAAAGAAGAATGAGTGTTGTTACTGCTAGAGTTTTTAGAAGATTTTGCTCTTACGTGGTATGAAGACCAAGTGAAGAACAAGACACCTGGTCCAGTTAAGGATACATGGGAGACATTGAGTAACGCACTCATCGAAGAGTTTCTTCCAGAAGAGAGCTATGAGAAGCTCATGGTGGAGCTTACTCATTTGAAGCAACGGGACGACGAGAAAGTTCAGCAATATGCCGAAAGGGTGGATAAGTTGGAGCAACGGTTTTGAATGATCCTACGGAAGAGTGGAGACAACATGGAGCTAACGATGGTGAGGATTGAAGCAATGTTGACCAAAAACTTGGTGGGAGGGTTGAAGCATTCAATTCGAACCCAAGTGAGGTACGAGAAACCAGCAACCAAAGCGGAGGTCATGAAGATTACGACAAATATGAAAGAGAGTTTGGATGAAGGAGATATCATCCAATCTCATCATGCTGCTTTGGTGTCGACTTCGACTCTTGGTGTAGTCACAACGATCGCACCTGCACCATCACAATTGGTGATAGCTTCAACATCAGCTCTTACTCCAGCGGTGATGCCAAGATCGTTTGTCCCTACAGCGATGTCTACTACCACCTCTGATTTCCATGCTGAGTTGAAGAACATCACAGATACTCTTGCGGATTCAAGACAAACGTGGTGTAGTTACGAGAATGGAGGAACAAAGGTGGAGGAGGAGGTCAAAGAGGTTACGACAACAATCCTAACTGAGGAAATCAAGATAATTTTGGAGGCAACCAAGGTAACTTTGGAGGAATCACTTGTTGAACATGTGGAGGTTCTCATTTCCAGCAAAATTGTCCTAACAACGAAGCAAGAGGAGCCGAAGTTGTTAGAATGAATGTGGGTGGAGGAAATTCATCACAAAGACGGGACAAGAGAGTGACTACTATCGATGTAGTGCGAGATTTCATCTACGAGAAAGGAGAGAGTTCAAACTCTTCTCATGCACCAGTGGAGCTTTTAGCTCAAGAAAGAAAAGATCTCGATTTTTTGATGAACTGGTTTTCATGGAAGAGTCAACGAGTAGAAGTACTTGCTCGAGTAAAGTTTCGAGTACACCAAGAAAACCAAGAACGAAGTTGGGGATGACAGATTTCACTATTTCGTCTTCTCAAGCGAGATATGATGTAGTTGAAGATGTGAGTGCTCAGAAAGCCAACATCACTGTTGGGCAATTGATTGCACTCAACCTCAGTTTACGAAGAGAACTCAGAGGAGGATTGAGTTCTAAAAGAAGCAAAAAGAAGAAACCCAAGAGCAAGACATCAAAATCTGTGGGAGTTGGTGTGGTGGATGTGTATGCTTCAGAGGTATGCACTAGGGCTTCCAAGATTGAAGTCTGATTGAATGGTCACTACGTCTCTGACGTGTTGATGGATGGAGGGTCGGCTGTAAATGCTATATCAGAGAGGTTGATGAAGAAGTTGAGGATGGAACCAACTCGTCCGGCTAGCATTGTCGTGGGATGGCTAACAAGCAACGGATACGACCTCTTGGTGTGTTAGAGAAAGTGGTCGTATCTGTGATAGGAGTTCAAACGTTGATGTCCTTTCAAGTGTTAAAGTACTCTAGTTATGATTTGCTCCTAGGTAGGCCTTGGTTGAGAGCTGTGCGCACCACTGAAGGTGGCACAAAGGATACTTACGGATTGGGTCTAGAGATCATAGAGTGATAGTACCTCTCTCGGGTGTTGGAGTTGTGACTTCTGACTCTGATAGATCCACTAGTGACTACTGGGATCTGATACGGAGGATGATCCGAGTGTCTCAGAAGTAGATACCAGAGATTCTTACGATCAAGAATCTTCGTCTGAGAACGAAGGATCTGGTCGAGATGAATCATTACATCAGCTTAGTGTTATTGACTTGTTGCCTCGACCAGTAGTGGAGAAAGATCCTGCCAAAGAGGAATTGAGTGAGACAAAGATCGTGAGAAGACTCTCTACCCTGAAGTTTGGCATCAATGTCACTCAAGATGAGAAAAGTAGATTCGTAGATATATTTCGAAAATATATCCATGTGTTTGCTTTCAATTACAAGGATTTGAAGGAGGTGACTCTAGAGACTCATCGGATCAAATTGGAAGAAAACGCAAGACCAGTTCGACAGAAGCAGAGAAGAGTCAATCCTACAACAGCAATGATGGTCAAGGAGGAGATAGACAAGTTGAAGGAGGCGAGTTTCATCTACGAGGTGAAGAACTCAGAATAGGTTTCACCCATTGTGATTATCAAGAAGAAGAATGGTAAGCTGCGAGTGTGCATAGACTATAAGAAGCTGAATGCAGTTACCAAGAAGGATTATTCTCCTCTATCATTTATAGATGAGATTTTGGAAGAAGTTGCTGGTCATGAGTGGTACAGCTTTGGTGATGGTTATAGTGGATATAACCAGATCAAGAATAACACAAGAGTACCAGCAGTTGACTACATTCATTACTCCTTGGAGAACATTTGCATTTCGAGTGATGTCATTCGGACTGTGTAATGCTCCGGCCACGTTTCAGAGGTTCATGAACAAGGTGTTTGAACCATTCATAGAGAAGTTTGTTCGTGATTTCATTGACGATTTTTGTGTGTACGAAAGAAAGGAGGACCACTTTGATCATGTGATCAAAGTTTTGCAGCGGTTGGAGCAAGCCAACGCTTCTCTAAATCTAAAGAAGTGCATCTTTGGCTGCGAAGAAGGTCTGCTGTTAGGACACATTATTTCCAAGAAGGGGATTGCGGTAGATCCTGAGAAGGTGAAGAAGATTGTGGATCTTCCATTTCCGATCAACTTGACAAAGTTGAGATAATTTCTTAGCATGGTAGGATATTATCGTAGATTTGTCTTTTCCTTTTCAAACAAAGCAATAGCTTTGACTATCTATATGAAGAAGGGAGTTGATTTTGACTTGATAGTACATGATCAGAAAGCAAAGGAAGCATTTGAGGAGCTGAAAAAGACATTGGTGATAGCTCCTATACTTGCTAAACCTGAGTGGAGTAAAGCATTTATTCTTTATACGGATGCATCCAATGTAGCAATCGGATGTACATTAAGTAAGTTAGATGGAGATGGACATGATCATCCTATAGCTTATGCTAGTAGGCAGATAGTTCCAGCAGAGAAGAATTACTCCGTGACTGAATGAGAAGGATTAGCGGTGATATCTAGATTGAAGAATTTCAACACTACTTGCTAGGAGGGAAATTTTCCATAGTCACAGATTACAAGACTTTAAAGTATATCTTTAATAAATCTAATACCGAAGGTCGTATTGCTCATTGGAAGATCCTTCTAACAGAATACGATTACGTGATCGAAGATAGACCAGGGAAAAAGCATGCGAATGTTGATTTTTTGTCGAGGGCTTATGATGATGAGGGAGAAGAACCGTTTGATGATTCATTTCCAGATGAGCATCTGATGACCATTACAAGCATTGAGGAGATACCGGACGAGTACAAAGAAATCTGGAGTTTCCTTGCAGATGGCTCTTTTCTAGAAGGTATGCATACTCGAGAGCGTAACGCGTTAATCAAGAGATGTAAACTTTACACCATTGTGGAGAGAATTTTGTTTCATCAAGGAGCAGATGGGTTACTAAGGAGAGCAGTTGGTCAAAAGAAGTGTTCAAGCTAATGCACGAGTTTCACGACGGAACTGCTTGCGGAGGTCACTTTGCCGGTAAGATAACAGCCTTCAAGATTTTGGATGCTGGTTATCACTAGAGAGGGATTTTCAAAGAGTGTTTAGACTATTGTAAAACTTGCGATGTATGTCAAGCATTTTCTCTGAAGTCTACTAGAACACCTCCGTTAAGATCATTTTCAGTGTTAAGACCATTTAAGAAGTGTGGTATTGACTTTGTAGGTCCTCTTAATAAGACACCTCGAGACAATAGATACATTGTAGTCGTCACTGACTATTGTACCAAGTGGGTAGAGGTTAGATCTTTGAGGGAGACTAATGAAACGGGAGTCGATAGATTCCTATGGGAGAGGATCATCAAAAGATTTGGATGTCCGTTAGAGTTGGTCTCAGATAGGGGAGGAGAGTTTGTAAGGAGCATGACCACTGCTATGCTACAACACTTTTCTATCAAGCCATGAGTAACGACCTCATACAAACCAAATGCTAATGATCTTGCGGAGAAGACCAATCTTACACTTTGTATGATGCTCGCCAAAGATGCTGGTGTTGAGACTGCGGAACATACTTGGGATAAGAGACTACATGCCATCTTATGAGAGTATCTAACTACAACAAAGACTTCTACTGGGTACTCCTTATTTTGACTGGTTTATGAAATGGAGTCCAAGTTGCCGATCTAATTCGAATTGGATATTTTTCAAACTATTAAACGAAAGTTGAAGAGGTTGAGAGGAGATCAAGAAGGGAGCAACTCATGGAGTTGGAAGAGACTCGAGCGGTAGCATTGATCCGGATGGAACGAGCTCAAGCGTATCAAAAGAAGAGTTACGACAAACGATTGGGCAAGAAGGAGGTAAAACCTTTTCAAGTCAGAGATTGGGTAATGTTGTATGATGCTATCAGATTCAAGAGGGCTAGGAAGAAGTTTCTTCCGAGATATTTTGGTCCTTTTGTTGTAGATAAGGTGTGGAGCAACTTCACATATGACCTTCGGGAACTAAGAGGAAGGAGATTCGACTGGGTAAATCATGACAAGTTGAAGTTGTTTCATCGACGAAAGTTCTCTCTTCACTCCTAAGACGTAGCGAAAATTTAGTCCGGAGGTAAAATGTAACGACCTATGTTACACATATGAAGTTTGTCTATTAGTAAGATGTTTAGTTATAGCTAAGTGTGGAGAATGTTTATTTGTTGCCCAAGTACTTTAAGGAGATATCAAGTTAGTCACGACTATCTAAAATTAATTATGGTTAAACTTAGCTGTACTTTTGGACAGAATTCAAATATTTGCTAAAGAGTGAGCATTACTATCTTGTCATCTTGTCTAAATCGTAGAAAGAAGATGAAAAATATCTCTAATCTTCTTTTTGACTTGATATTAGTGGTTGGATTAAAGTTGTGAACTTTGTGGGCATTAAAAACAAAAAGAGATTCCACATGTCTCTTTTTTAGTGGGTCCTAGTGTAGAGGAGGGGGTGGAAATTCGAGATTCCTTGAGAATATTCGAGATTTCTTCTAGAAGTTGTTGACTTTGAAGGAATAAGTCCATGTGAAAAGGTAAGAAGTCCATGTGATTAATACTTTTATCTTAAGTAATATCTTAGTAAAATTCGGTAAAACTAGTTACGGCTGAGTTATCAGAGGGTACCAAAGTAAAAATCTAAAATGTATAAATAGAGGAGTAGAGAAGAGCTCCTCATCCTTGTTTTCACATCGTCGTAATGAACTTGAGTAATATAGAGAGTGTGTGATATTGCTATGCGTTGTCGCATAGCTTACTATCAATTTTTGAGTTTTTTTAAATCCTGAAAAACAAGAATCTTTTTCCACTTTAGGATTGATCATCATCGTGTGGCAACTTGAGAGAGTCAGTTAACGAACAAACGCGAGTAGTTACTATAGGCTTTCAACTAGATTGTGTTATAGAGTAAGAGAATGTGGAGCAGAGTTATTGTGTCGTGCGCATCTTGCTACCGATGTCTCAAGCAAGAGAAAATGTGGAGCAGAATTGTTCTGTCGTGCGCATCCTGCTGCTACCAGTGTATCAAACAATGGAATGGGAGGAGAGCTGTTGTGTCGTGCGCATCCTGCTACCGGTGTAAAATTGTGCAATTATTAGACGTGTCTAATTTCAAACAGACGAGAGCCTCTGCCTGTACTGAATCTAAAGCCCCGCTGAAGTGGATGTCAGTAATCGCTCGGAGATTTTCAACATAAATTGTACAGGTTTTGATTTCATTCTGGTATGGCTCTGGAGATTAGGGAGGGGATGAATATCGGGGACTGCGCCTTCTTGATGCATATATGATCTTACTCGGAGTCCTCGCGACCAAGTACATCCCCAAGGAACAATTAGGCTCCACCGATGATTGCGGATTCTCACCTTTCAGCATTGACGTCAAAGCTAAGCACGGCTCGCCAGACATTGCTCGTGATATTGCCTTTCAAAAAGTCAAGACTCGTGTCGAGGGCACACGGCTCGCATCTGCTGCTCTCGGTCTCTGAAACAAAGAAGCTGTAAGCTCTCTCTGTAACATCGAAGAATATCTGTGGATGCAGGAACGATATGCATTGATAAGAAGTCTTCAAGATATTTCGTTCATCATATCAAGTTTGTGCACTCATGGCATAAATCCTTTGCATTCCGTCAAATCAAGTTCCTATTAAGGTATACGCCCGTCCGTGACTCAAGAAATTCTACTAAGCAAACAATGGGGCCCCACCCTGTTTGCGTTAAGCTGTCGAGGCTGTACAGTACTGTGTTTAGCGCAGAGCGTCCGTTGTGAATGTCGGCTCGGGATATCAAGCGATCCAAAACTTATTCGCTTGGGCCGGGTTCTACTCCATTAGAGAACTTGTTGAAATAATGTCAGATCCGAGGGAGGGTCTGCATTGAGCAGACCTTTGGAGTTCTGAGGTTTAACATCCTTAACGTCGCAGCACTAGCAACATCCAGTGGACAGCCGAAATAGTTAATGCAGCTTGCATTTTACATAACTTTCTTGTTACGAACCGTGTGTTAAGGCTTCCTGTAACAGCAGACGTTAGTTCAAGGCCTTCGATGTCAGGAGTAAATGCACCTGAGTACGAGATGCAGGAGACGAGGTGCGACAAGCATTAGCGTTATATCTAGCTGATGGAGTCTCTTAGAGTTCCATATTTTACATCTTGGTGTATCGTCCATGTTTGTTAGCAAGTATATTGTCGAAGGCAATCAGGGACTGTTAAGTCCCTGTGTACTGAATCTCTCAAAGTTTGAAGGGACTTCCTTCATATTTTCAATATAGTAAACATCGTGTTACTAATACTTCGAGGCTTCTCGAGACCATTAGAGAGGTTCAGGTTGAAAATTTAAACTCTTTTCTTTTGCATTTTTCCCTTGGGATTTATTGTTTTGCTTTTTTGCTTTTCCTTTTCGTGTTCTTTGGTCTTTTCTTCACAGAACTCTGAAATATGGTTATTTCATCCCCTGTTAACATTCATAGTTTCTTCATTCTGCTCCCGTAATTCACTACGACGTTTATGTGGAATTCATACAGCGCATAAGAATCAACATAAATAGTTCTCAGTTCGGTTACTTCTCTGGTGTGCAGAGTGTGCATGGATAAGTTCCGAAGTTTGATCTTCGATAGGACATAGTTTGGTTATAGTTAACATAGTAGTACTTAGTTCGGTTATGTGCGAGACTTCTGCATTAAGGTATGTGCCGCCTTCGGTATCGAGGTCGACGGTTGTCAAACACTTGGCTTCAGTTTATTTTCGAGAAATGACCACCGCACAAAAGACCCTGTGATTATGCAGGTCCTCCTCGACCTCGACATGTATCGTATGAGAGTGTGGGGGATTTCTTGGTGAACCTAGTTCTGGCTTCGGGTCTATACTTCACTTCTTCTTTGAGGTTGGAAGTGTGTTCAAGTGTTCGGGTGTTCGAGACTCAAAGTCTTTTCCTGTGACCGTGCAACGTGTCCTTGGAGTTTGAAAAAGTTGTGGTGCTGAAGTTTGCAACCGAGTGATCCTCCACACAATGGGTGAGTAACTTGGAATTTCCATGAAGAAAGGAATCGGCTGTACTAGTGAAGCCGCGATAGTAGTCTTGAGTTCGATAGAATGTTTAAGCCCGGTGGCCTCTTGGATCGAGTTCTCGTAGCGTGCCGTAAAGTATTGCTGCCTGGACTTCATGTTTGTTTGTGTTTTCGAATTGGCTAGACAGTTTACTCGGCTTGACTGGACTCTTTTGCTCAGCTCTACTCTTTTCGTTCTTGCTCCTGCGAGTCCCGCTCTTGCTCACCAGGTGTTGGTTTGATTCATTGAGGTAAAATCAAGGTTCGATGGAACCTTATGCTCGATGTTATAATAGTCATGTTATGAACCACAGCGTCTCTGGCGATGAATGTGTTTGTTATGTGTAATTATCGTTAAGTCCACTGCCTTTGTGCAGGCTGTCCGCTCTGGCCGTTGACCTCCGATTGTCCAGACGATTGCAAGCAAAATTTCACGGGGCTCTAACGGATATAATGCTTCTGTTGGAATCTTCATACTGTACGTTGATATGTAAATATTCATCTCGCCTTAGGTTTAATTCCGTTGAGGCTTTTAAACCATGCGAATCTACAATTGCTGGAGTGCTTTTCCGTCTTCGAGTAGGGCCTCGTGCGTAGCAAAGTATCACCATGATTTCGTCCCTTCGCCATGAACAACGCTTTGCTTCTGCAGAACACCCCATCGGAAAAGGACAACTTTCTAGAACCCCCGTGTGGATTTCGCTTGAGCCGGGAGGAGAGTCCTTATGAATTGCGGTCCTAACCACTCTAACCGAAGAGTACAGTAGTGTCACAATTTCGCAAATTAATGCGCATTTACTTAAGGCCTAGCGTGTGACGGGATCTGCCAGCGCGTGCGACGGGTAGCTGCCCGCTATTTCCTAAACCTCGAGGGAGGAGGTTTTTTCTGAAGGCATTAACCCTAACCCAGCGGCCGGAGGCCGCATAGTAGTGCGACAAGGACCCTAAGACAGCGGCCTGCGGCCGCAGCGTCAAAATGGACACTAAGAAGATCGAACTCAAGACCTCCTTCTCCTACCCTTGAAGTCTCACCACCACGCTACCACGAGGTGATGATGAAATCCTCTCCCGCACAGTAATAAAGAGGTCTCACTCGATCTTCACATCTTTTGTCCAAATTTCTGTCTTGCTTACCCGGATTCACGCGTGCCGCAATTAAACTGACACGAGGGTCACTGCATTAGTTGGCTAATCAGGGACACTACTGTACCATCCCTCTAACCAATTCCTGTCGGAGTGAGAGACGCAAGTTAGACTTGGGAATCTTGCTTATTGATCGACACAGAAAGGCGGAAGCACTGGTGGTCCCTAACTGCTCACTCCCTTCAACCTTCCTCCTTCCTTCAACACTTCCTCCTTCCTTCACTCTCAACTCGGTTTCTAAACAATTCAATAGAGTGGAAGAACGGCTACGAGTTCAAAGGCACTAGGAGCTCGAAGCAACCTTGTAACTAACCCCTCCAGAGCATGGAGCTTTAGTGAAACTATACTCTAAGTGTTTTTGAAGCAAAAACTCTAACCTGAGGTGAGATTCAACCAATTATTACTTGGGTTTTTGTTTTCCTTTTTCTTAATGGAAAACCAGATGTTTATTCCCATATTTTAACGGAGGGTCCACTCTCTAGCATACGTGGCCTATGGTTTTTGTCCCATCCAGTACACCTACTCGAATTGTATTCAAACTGTAAATCTTTGAGAACTTTGATTTCACTTGACATAACTTTCTACACTTGTTTAAATAATAACAATAGTTGTTATTATGAACTTCGTGCCAGCTTTCAACGCAATTAGTCTGAAACATAGATGTTGATGTGGTTACTGTGACTTGAATGTGACTCCTGGTGATGTCTTCCTCTCCTAGGACCTGCATTCAGGGCCCGCTTGATACTCAGCTTCTAGTGTGTCACTTGGCATTTTGAGTTCTCTCGCTAGTAACACTCGTGTCCACAGTGCACTTCTCCCTTTGTTGCTTGAGAATTTCACGGTGATTGATTTTATATTGGTATTTCATTTTTTGGAAAGATCTTCTCCTTAATTCCTTTCTTTGGTATTAAGGAGGGTATTATTCACCTTATGTATAGTTCAGTATTTCGTGCGAGGGATTGAAATAGTTTTGGTTTGGTTACTGTATATTTTATTTTTTATCTTTACTTTTTTTGCAGCAGCAAAGTCTTTGTACAGCGAGATAAAAGACATTTTTGGAAAATTTCGTACAGGTAGAAAAAGAAAAACCTTCTTCGGCTCGCTCGTTTCTTCATGACTCACAATAACTTTTTGTGATGCAGCTCCCACGATTGACTAGTACTCTGAGAGCATTGAAAAAACAAAGTGACAATATTCTCAAGTATCTCTATATCCCCCTCATGATACAGAGTTACCCTAACTTAGCGCTCCAAGATAGCCACCCCAGAAAAGATTTTCAATATGATGTGATTATGTTCGGCAGGTGAAGCAAAGTGATAGTATTGATCCAAAGCAAGCCCTACATGCAGCAAAGTGATAGTATCGATCCAAAGCAAGACCTTTTTTCATAACGACGTTTTACCTCTGAAATAAGTTTACGAGATCATAAGTACTGCTTTTACTCACGAAGGTAAGAAACATTGGATTTCTGGAGCTTTTGGATGAGAATCCGAGTTGTTTGTTTGATGTTCACGACCGCAATTTTAGTAATTGAGAAGTGTAGACGATAAGAGGTGAGGTTAGGGACCGTGAGGATATGGCTGCCATCCGTGAGGACGATCTCAAGGCCTACAAAGATGCCGTCCAATCTTTGCAAAATGAAGTTAATGAAAGTGAGACTAAAAAGGGAAGTGCAGACAAAGTGGCTCAGCTGGAAGAAAGCTTGCGCAATGCAGAGTCTAAATGTATCGAGCTTGGAGAGAGGTTGAAAACTGCCGAAGAGAAGGTCAAGGAGTACGAGAGCAATGCACAACTGCAAGAGAAGGATGTCATCCACTCTATAGGGATAATTGTAGAACTAAAAAGTATGATTGCTGTCTATGAAGGGAAGATCAAGGAAGCTAGAGATTTAATACAGTCAACTAAGCTCGAGGTAGATGAAGTTCGACAGTATGTCGAAAAGGTGGATAAGTTGGAGCAACAATTTCGGACGATTCTACAGAAGAGTGGAGACAACATGGAACCAACGATGGCGAGGATTAGAACATTGACATCTTCAATTCGAACCAAAGTGAGGTACGAGAAGTCAGCAACCAAAGCGGAGGTCATCAAGATCACGACAAATGTGAAAGAGAATTTGGATGAAGAAGATATCATCCAACCTCATCGCTCTGGTGTCGACTTTGACTCTTGGTGTAACCACAACGATAGCATCTGCACCATCACAATTGGTGATCGCTTCAACATCAACTCCTACTCCAGTGGTGGTGCTAAGACCGTTTGTCTCTACGGTGATGTCTACTGTCACCTCTTATTTTCATGCTGAGTTGAAGAGCATCACCAATACTCTTGCGGATCACAAGATAAATGTGGTGCAGTTACGAGAATGGAGGAACAAAGGTGGAGGAAGAGGTCAAAGAGATTACGACAACAATCCCAATCGCGGAAATCAAGATAACTCTAGAGACAACCAAGGTAACTTTGGAGGAATCACTTGTTGAACGTGTGGAGGTTCTCATTTCTAACAAAATGGTCCTAACAATGGAGCAAGAGGTGCTGAAGCTATCAGGACGAATGTTGTTGGAAGAAGTCTATCACAAGCACGAGACAAGGGAGTGATTACTATCGATGTAGTGCGAGATCTCATCTATGAGGAGGGAGAGAGCTCGAACTCTTCTCATGCACCGATGGAGCTTTTAGCTCAAGAAAGAAAATGAACTCGATTTTCTGATGAACCGGTTTTCATGAAACAATCACCAAGTAGAAGTACTCGCTCGAGTATTGTTTCGAGTACACCAAGAGAGCCAAGAAGGAAGTTCAAGATGACAGATTTTACCATTTCATCTTCTCAAGCGGGATATGACGTGGTTGAAGATGTGTGTGCTCAGAAAGCTAACATCACGGTTCGACAACTACTCGTACTCAATCTCAATTTACGAAAGGAATTCATAAGAGGACTGAGTTCTAAGAGAAGCAAGAAGAAGAAGCCCAAGAGCAAGACATCAAAATCTGTGGGAGTTGATGTGGTGGATGTGCATGCTTCAGAGGTATGCACTAGGGGTTCAAAGATTGAAGTCCGATTGAATGGTCACTACGTCGCAGTGGTGGATGGAGGATCGGCTGTAAATGTCATATCGGAGAGGTTGATGAAGAAGTTGGGGATAGAATCAACTCACCCGGCTAGCATTGTTGTGGAGATGGCTAACAAGCAACGGGTAAGACCTCTTGATGTGTTAGAGAAGGTCATTGTGTCTATGATGAGAGTTCAAACATTGATGTCCTTTCAAGTATTAAAGGACTTTAGTTATGATTTGCTCCTAGGTAGGTCTTGGTTGAGAGCTGTGCTGTAAACCCTCCACGGTCCTATCGATCAACTACTCCCCTCAATCTCTCAACCTCCACGATAGTCATCGATGAATCTGCAGCCTATCGGGCTTGTCTCTCACTCAAGGGCCACCTTTGATGGTTTTGACAGAAACACACCATGAACTTGAAGAGAAAGATGCTATGTTCAATCATTCACACACCCCTAAACTCATCAACTAAAAGTCTTCATAAACTCATCAACTAAAATCTTCCATTCTAACGACGTCAGTCAAGTTCTCACATGCTAAAATATCTCACACTCTCTATATTACTCAAGTTGTCATTACGACGATGTGAAAAACAAGGATGAGGAGCTCTTCTCTACTCCTCTATTTATACATTCTAGGTTTTTACTTTGGTACTCTCTGGTAACTCAGCCGTAACTATTTTATCAGATTTTACTAAGATATTACTTAAGATAAAAGCATTAATCACATGGACTTCTTATCTTTTCACATGGGTTTATTCTTTTAAAGTCAACAACTTCTAGAAGGATTTTGGAATATTTTCAAGGAATCTCGAATTTCCACCCCCCCTCTACACTAAGACCCACTAAAAAAGAGACATGTGGAATCTCTTCTTGTTTTTAATGCCCACAAAGTTCACAACTTTAATCCAACCATTAATATCAAGTCAAAAAAGAGATAAAGGATATTTTCTACCTCCTTTCTACCTTTTAGACAAGATGACAAGATAGTAGTGCTCACTCTTTAGCAAATATCTGAATTCTGCCAAAAGTACAGCTAAGTTTAACCATAACTAACTTTAGCTAGTCATGACTAACTTGATACCTCCTTAAAGTACTTTGGCAGCAAATAAACATTCTCAACACTAAATACCTTACTAATAGACAAACTTCTTATGTGTAACATAGGTCGTTACAGTGCGTATTACAGATAGGTGGCACAAGGGATATTTATGGATTGAACCTAGAGATCATAGAGTGATAGTACCTCTCTCGGGTGTTAGAGTTGTGATCTCTGACTCTGATAGAATGACTACCGAGAATCTGATACAGAGGATGATCATAGTGTCGTAGAAGTAGATACGTGAGATTCTTATGATCAAGAATCCTCGTTTGATGATGAAGATTTGATCGAGATGAATCATTATATCAACTTAGTGCTATTGACTTGTTGCCTCGACCAGCAGTAGAGAAAGATCTTGACAAAGAAGAGTTGAGTGAGACAGAGATTGTGAAAAGACTCTCTACCCTGAAGTTTGATATAAATGTCACTCAAGATGAGAAAAGTAGATTCTTAGATATATTTCAAAAATATATCCATGTATTTGCTTTCAGTTATAAAGATTTGAAGGAGGTGACTCTAGAGACTCGTCGAATTGAATTGAAGGAGAATGTAAGACCAATTCAACAAAAGTAGAGAAAGGTCAATCCTACAACAGCAATGATGGTCAAGGAGGAGATAGACAAGTTGAAGGAGGCGAGTTTCATCTACGAGGTGGAGAACTCAGAATAGGTTTCACCTATTGTGATAGTTAAGAAGAAAAATGGTAAGCTGCGAGTGTGCATAGACTATAAGAAGTTGAATGCAGTTATCGAGAAGGATTATTATCCTATATCATTTATAGATGAGAGTTTTTAGGAAGTTGCTGGTCATGAGTGGTACAACTTTGGTGATAGTTATAGTGAGTATAACCAGATCAAGATAGCACACGAGTACCAGCAGTTGACAACATTCATTGCTCCTTGGAGGACATTTGCATTTCGGATGATGTCATTCGGATTGTGCAATGCTCCAATCATATTTCAGAGATTCATGAACAAAATGTTTGAACCATTCATAGGAAAGTTTGTCCGTGATTTCATTTGACGACTTTTGCGTGTACGAAAGAAAAGAGAACCGCTTTGATCATGTGATCAAAGTTTTACAGCGGTGTCGGAGTGTAATCCGTCTACCTAGGAAAGCGCCGGGCTTCTGGCTGTGGTTGTTCACTCAAGAGGTTGGCTTTCAGGTCACAATAGGGCTATAAACACTCATACAGATGTGTAAGATCTAGTGATATACCCAGAAGGTGAAATTCAGGTCTAGCTGGCAGTAATAGGATTCGGCGGTGAACTTTGACACTCACGGAGAGGAAAACTATGAAGGTTTAGACCTCTAAACTTCCCCTACATGCAAATGAGGTACTACTGAACTCACAGACGAAATTTCAGCCTGAGATCAAATTCTGACACGGAGATATGAACAGAAAAGTTTTGAGCAAGAAAACTACGGCAATTTCTGGTACCTAGCTGGCTATTTCAACCTATAACAGAAGATTGGCTCGATCAAATTCAGATATTATCACAGTATTTGAAGTCTACAGGGTGCTGAACCTCCCTGTGAAGTTGGGACTCCTGACTGTACACAGAACTCTAGATCTCCTCCTTTGAAGTCGCAGCTCTAGATTAAGAGCTTTTCAGACCCCTCTAGCTTCAGCGGCCGCCCTGAATTACTCAATTGCTCATAACTCCGTCTTTATTGACTCAAATCGATCGAAATTTTCACTGGAAGTGCTTGGCATGACGAGCCCTCTCTCCCTGTGCTCTCAGATTTCGAAGATCCCTCACCAATTGCTCGAACTCCACTCTAGAGCTCTGTTTCTAAACTTAGAGTTTTACAAAAGACAAAAATGGACCAATGGGAGTTCATAGCTCCACTTGACTGTCCTTTTGTGCCTTAAACTACCTGGTAACTTATCTACACTCATAGGCTACCACGTCAAGCCCCCTAGAGTGCCAACGTATAACTTAAACTACCTAAAATGACACATAGCCCTGAAAAGTAACTTAAATTAGCTAGAAAGCGTGCATGGGCGACAAGTAAGTACAACCCATGAGCTCAAACCCCTATAAGCATGGAAACCCTAAGTTATGTACATTGAACGTCATAGACAAGTAAGAAATTACTTGCACAAGCGCACAAATGCTTGAACAAGATAACTAACATACTATCAGCCTACTAGGACTCAAAATAGTGTTAACACCGTATGCAAAGGTGTCAAACATATACATAAAGGACTAGAAGTAATATGAGCTAACTTCTAGAACTACCAAACCTAAGCGTCGGAGTAGAAGTCAAGCATGTAGCCGTCAAATGGCGCGACATCCACCCCCTCTGAACCTGCACATCCTCCGGTATGTGCCAGATCCAGATCAAGACTCTTCAGCTTCTGCTTCAAATTCATCTTCAACCTCCATTGAGTCTTCAGTTTCATCCTCAGTAAGTTCTGCAATGTTCTGGTCCTCTCCTCTTCTTCTAAAGAGCTTGATTCTCTTTCCTGCGATTGGTACCTTGAGCACTGCACCATCTAACTCTCTCAAAGATTATGTGGCATTATCATAAACTTCTAACACCACATATGATCCAAACCATCTCTTGGAAAACTTTCTGATAGCGCTATGCTGATTATCAAGACTACTATCATAGACTAACACCCAATCACCCTCCTTAACTGGTTTAGGTCGTAATCTATGCGTTCTATCAAATCTGCCTTTGTTTCTCTCTCTAGCAGTCTTTAATCTTTCGACAACTTTGACAACATCCTCAGGTCTTCGTTCTAACTGCTGGATCCTTAATGCAAGAAGATCCTCCGTACTTCTACCATCTTTCCATGGCAAAACATTCCAAGTAGGCACAACCTCCTCAATCGGCATTACAGGTTTCTGTCCTAGTATCAATTCTGCTGGCATGTAACCTGTAACGGTACTATGAGTTGTACGGTCTACCCATAAAGCAAACGGTAGCAGTCTAGGCCATTCAAGGATCTTACCCTTGCAAGCTTTTACTAAAGCTTTGATGATTGGCAGATGACCTCTTTCGCTCTTGCCATTCCCTTCAGGATTGTAAGCAGTGGTTAACGCCAACTTGATTCCCAATCGCTTGAAGAACTCAACTGCTTCTTGTGCATCTAGCTCACCCCTATCTGCAGTGATCTTTCCCACACACCCATACCTACAAATAACATCTTCAAGTAGAAAGCGGCAGACACTAGCAGTGGTCTTCGTCCTCAGAGCACGGCCTTCGACTTGGTTAGATAGATCTTCTCTAGCCAAGACTAGATACCTCATTTGTCCAAGTCCAAATGGCATAGTTACCAAATCAACTACCCATTTGTAATGAATGGCTAAAGGATAAGTAGGATGCAATCCATCACGATGACGTACGTTGGAATACATCTGGCAGGGTATACAAGATGAAACAAACTATACTACATCCTTATACATACCCTTCCACCAATACTTCTCCTTCATCTTGGCAAATGTAGCCCAAACTCCTCTATGACCAGCCCATAAACTCTCATGGAACTCCTTGATCAGCTTCTGCTGCAATTCCAAGTCACATACCACCCGTTGCGGTATACCTCCTTGTAGCTTAGGGCGCTTCCATAGATGTCCTCCATGTAAAAAGTAACCATAAGCAGTTCTACGGATCCTCCTGAAATCTGCATCAGACCAGCCTTCTTGCCTTTCCAATGAACTCAAATAGCGCCCAAGATCCAACCACTCGCCATCATACATAGTTTCCTCAAAAAACTCCAACGAGGCTGCAAAACAGTTTCTATCTCTTCTAGCAAGAGCACTAGAATAGAACTCTGTTCCCACATCCTCCTGATCATCTATCATTTCTTTCTCATCGTAATACCTGACCCTTGATAACATATCTGCCACAGGATTGTCCTTCCCTGCAATATGTCTAAACTCTGGGTTCAAGGACTTGATATATGCTATCCACCTCAACATAGCAATATCTGGAGTTGTACAGCTAGTGATCATTCCCAAGAGAGATAAACAATCTGTCTCCACAACCACAGGTGCTCCTATCAAGTATTCCTTGTCACTCTTCATCGCAGTAACTACTCCCCATAGCTCTCTCTTGACCTGAGGGTAGTCTCTCTGCCGTGAACTTAATACCTTAGCACCAAAACGCACCACATATCTATTTCCATCCTCATCGTCTTGTCCTACAGCCCATCCAATGCCAATAGGACTAGTATCAACAGTAAGGATAACAGATCTGCCCAACTCATATGTTACCTTCCGTAGAGTTGGCGGTGAAGCCAAAAGATCCTTCAACTTCCTCATAGACTCGCTTTGCTCCTCTTGCCACTGAAATCTTTGCCCCTTCCTCAGCAGCTTGTACAACGGATCTGCTACATGTGCAAAGTGTGGAATCCATATATGATAAAACACACATGCACCTAGAAACCTTCTCACCTCAGTAACTGATCCACATGTCTCCTTCATCCTTCGAATGGCATCAACCTTGTTTGGACAAGGTTTCCGACCATAAGACCCACATAGGTGTCCCACTATTAACACCTCCTGTTCTCCAAATACAGATTTTGCTCCTGATAAAGTCAAATGAACCTCCTCCAGTCGACTCAGTATCTTATCACAGTCAGCTATGTGATCTGCTACAAACTTACGGCACCCCCTCTGATCTTTTACCTCATTCTTCTCCTCCTCAGCACACCCTTTGATCGGCACATCATCAAGGAATGGCATAGTTTTTTCAGGAATGAAGTCCCTCAAAACTTTGTTCATGCCATTCATCATATGCGCTACAGAATTGGTAGCACCTTGTGGCAAGGTGCACATCCTTAGTAACCCCAAAGGTGTCCTCATTGTAGTCAAGTCTCTACTCTCAGAGGATAATTGAAACTGATCATAACATGAATATAAGTCTCCCATGGAATAGATAGCACGACCTGCAAAAGCCTCTGCAAACTCGTCTACAATAGGTCCTATACCCATATTCCTGATAGTCACCTTGTTAACTGGCTGCATATCTTGAATGAATCTCAAAGCTCCACTTTTCTTCGGAACAGTAAACCATCTGCTAGAATAGGGAGCTATAGATGGTTCCAAGATACCCATCCTAATCCTCTCATTGAGCAAGTCTATCAGCTTTGGCAGATGAGCTCTAGGCACAGGGATAGGACGTAGATTCCAAGGCACATGCGGTATAGTAAAGATTACCATAGGTGCAACCACACTTGGATCTACACATCCTACTTCATGTGACTCAAATGCAAACGCCTTACCATGCCTAGATAGCATCTCCCTGAAGCTCTTCTTCTCTTGCTCAGTAAGAAATCCATCACCTCCAATCCTCAGCTCCTTCAGTGTTGTTTCTGTGAACTGGTGCCCAATTCTTCTCGGTCCTCTGAGCGTCGGTTCTCGTGCAGCTTGCTCCATCTTCTGATTGTAATCGAGTGGTAAAGGCAAAGCCACTGGTTTGACTTTCTTCGCCACTGACTTGTACTTGGTCTCCACATACACCTCTTGCCGATCTATAAACTTATCAATTACATCATAAAGCTCCTTGGAGCTCACTCTCACCACTCTATCTACATCATCTATAGAACTTTCTACTATAGATCTCAACTCCCCTATAGTATCTAGCAAATACTGCTCTTCAAACACCCCAGATATGTATTCATCTCCTGCTAACTCTCCACTATCCCACAAAGACTGCTGTATATACTTCACATGTTGCCTCTCAAACCTCTTCAGATTTTTAACCTTCCTATAACACACTGATCCACATGATGTCAGTCCTAAGAAGCTAGTGGATAAAGCTTCCTGCTCTACTGGATCAGGCGAGAATCCTATCTCTACTGTACCGTTGAAGTCTCGCTCTTCAATGGTACTCTGCCAAAACCCCTAGATTCTCTAAACTCTTGAGTAATCTTAGGTAGTGGACGGTCTCTCAAGCTATCACGATTCCTCTCATGTTCTGCAGCAACGGTCAAAAACTGAACAGCTCTTTTGCCGTCTCTACTACGTATCCTAGCATAAGCTGAACCATCATCCATAACTCGTGTCTCCATTCTAACAGCAGTAATGTAAGGCTGCCCTAGAATGATAGGATAGGTTGACATGTCTTGCACAAAGAAATTCTGAACATCACTGATGTCACCCACAGTTACCTTGATGTTGGGACAAGCACCATAGAGTTCTCCCCTCTGGTTGTTGGCAGCACGGATAAGCCATCCATGGTCGGTGTCTATGGGCCACCTTCCACGCTTGTACAGCTCCTTAGACATCAGATTAATCTCTGAGTCGTGATCAATCAATGCCACCACAGGTTCCTCTAGATCTCCCAACTTCACCAAGGTCTCAGTGGTTGCTCTTGCCCAATGGTTGTGAGAGTAATGGCTCTTCTGCGATGCTTCCACCTCATCTTCAAACCGCACGTGCTGATCTGATCTCCCCTCTGATACTTGAGAGCAGTAACCAGCAATCTCATCTTCCTCATCCTCCGACAGTTTGGTCCCTAGAGCGTTAAGCGTAGCTGCTTCACCCAAGATCTGACGTTTCCTCTTGATGATATCTATGACAACCTCATGGAACTCACGCTTTGCAATCCCAAGAATCTCACCCAAGGTAAACTCAACCTTCCCATTCAAGATACGATTCTCTAACACCTACTTCAAGTCTGTAGCAATCTCAATGTCAGACTGAAGTTTGTATGCAGGCATCTTACCCTTCTCCTTGCTCCTCCTTCTCCTTTGGTGTTGTAGGTGGTAGATCCTCCATAGTCTCCTCCCGAGTAGGTGTTGTCTCCTGCCTTGCCTCTGGTCTAGCCCTTTCACTCCTTGTAGCAGGTCGTTTGGCTGTAGAAGCCTCACCTGTATCCTCTCTCGTGCGTTTTTCTTCTAGTACAGCTTCATGCTGACTTCTTGCAACATAAGCATGCACTGACATAGTATCCACAGGGTCATTCCATCCTGTAGTTTCTCTAATTGAGTTGCCAACCCTTCGTAGCACATCCTTGTCTAGCTCTGTTCTAGCTACGGACCGCACTACATCTGACCACAACCCAGTAGTCTCTTTCTCTCTCTCCATTTCCACTTTCACTCCACACGTAGCAGCATTCACAAGAGAAACAGCATGTGATGCTGATATATCATTCACAAGTCTCTTCATACCACCCTTGCCAAAGTTGGTTCCCAGCATCATCCCAATCTCTCTCAAATGGATCTTACCATCTTTGAAGAAGATAAGATCCTTCCTCAATGCATCTGAAAACTCCCCACAATCTCTTCTTACATGGTCTAGGCTATCACACCATATACAACGATGAACAAAGCCTTCTCTCATCTGAGGTCTCTGCATAGCAGGCTGTACATTCTGCTCCTTCTCTTCTAACCTAGTGAGCTTAAGCTTAAGCTCCTTCATACCCTTAATCAACTCATCAAGCGGTGAGTCTTCCTCTCTAGCAATTACCAAAGCGGGTTTAGTAGGCAACTGCTTGACAGGAATTATCAGAGGTGCTGCTTCACTTACCACCACCTTGTCCTTTCTTCTTTGTCTCTTGGTCAGCAAAGAGACAGCCTCTTCAACCTCCTTCCAGTCAGTCTTCAATCCTCTCTCCTCACTCTTGTCTTCCAGCAACAGCTCAAGCTTCTCCTGAATAGTCACGTCCGCTGCTTGTAGGAAAAGCTCGGTCTTCTCAACCTCTAGTGTAAGCTTCTCTGTCCTAGAAAGCTGAGCATATTGACGATCAAACTCCCTTAACAACTCATTTACAGACAAACCTTTGTTAGGCTTAACCACCCACTCCAAGAACGTTCTCTTGGTCACCCTCTCTGAATCTTCAGTGTAGTACTCCTCCTTCAAAGCGCGCATAAAGCTCTCCCAACTCTGTCCTTGCTGCTGCTTGAGCTCCTTCACACGCCCACGAATCTCAGGGACAACAGCAAGTTCAAAGTTCTCCACCATCTCCTTCTCAGGTACCTTGTTCACCTCCATCTCCCTAGCATAGTATCGCACGTACTTGGAAATATCTGTCCCCTTGAACTGATCCATCTGGTGCACCACAGATTGCAACGCCTTGGTTGCTAACACCTCCTTCCTCTCTATGCTCTACTGCTGCTGCATGAACATGGAAAAAGCCTGGAACATCTTCATCGTAGCAGCATCAAACTGAACAGGTTGCTGAGCAGCAGCAGCACCTCCACTTGATGATCCTTGGTTGGCCATGATATCTGATCTTGTAACACTCTCAAGAAAACTCCCACCCTAGGTGTTTCACGTCGAGTTCACCAAAAAGAGAGTATGTCGGAGTGTAATCCGTCTACCTAGGAAAGCGCCGGGCTTCTGGCTGTGGTTGTTCACTCAAGAGGTTGGCTTTCAGGTCACAATAGGGCTATAAACACTCATACAGATGTGTAAGATCTAGTGATATACCCAGAAGGTGAAATTCAGGTCTAGCTGGCAGTAATAGGATTCGGCGGTGAACTTTGACACTCACGGAGAGGAAAACTATGAAGGTTTAGACCTCTAAACTTCCCCTACATGCAAATGAGGTACTACTGAACTCACAGACGAAATTTCAGCCTGAGATCAAATTCTGACACGGAGATATGAACAGAAAAGTTTTGAGCAAGAAAACTACGGCAATTTCTGGTACCTAGCTGGCTATTTCAACCTATAACAGAAGATTGGCTCGATCAAATTCAGATATTATCACAGTATTTGAAGTCTACAGGGTGTTGAACCTCCCTGTGAAGTTGGGACTCCTGACTGTACACAGAACTCTAGATCTCCTCCTCTGAAGTCGCAGCTCTAGATTAAGAGCTTTTCAGACCCCTCTAGCTTCAGCGGCCGCCCTGAATTACTCAATTGCTCATAACTCCGTCTTTATTGACTCAAATCGATCGAAATTTTCACTGGAAGTGCTTGGCATGACGAGCCCTCTCTCCCTGTGCTCTCAGATTTCGAAGATCCCTCACCAATTGCTCGAGCTCCACTCTAGAGCTCTGTTTCTAAACTTAGAGTTTTACAAAAGACAAAAATGGACCAATGGGAGTTCATAGCTCCACTTGACTGTCCTTTTGTGCCTTAAACTACCTGGTAACTTATCTACACTCATAGGCTACCACGTCAAGCCCCCTAGAGTGCCAGCGTATAACTTAAACTACCTAAAATGACACATAGCCCTGAAAAGTAACTTAAATTAGCTAGAAAGCGTGCATGGGCGACAAGTAAGTACAACCCATGAGCTCAAACCCCTATCAGCATGGAAACCCTAAGTTATGTACATTGAACGTCATAGACAAGTAAGAAGTTACTTGCACAAGCGCACAAATGCTTGAACAAGATAACTAACATACTATCAGCCTACTAGGACTCAAAATAGTGTTAACACCGTATGCAAAGGTGTCAAACATATACATAAAGGACTAGAAGTAATATGAGCTAACTTCTAGAACTACCAAACCTAAGCGTCGGAGTAGAAGTCAAGCATGTAGTCGTCAAATGGCGCGACAGCGGTTGGAGCAAGCCAACGCTTCTCTAAATCTAGAGAAGTGCATCTTTGGCTGCAAAGAAGGTCTACTGTTGGAACACATCATTTCCAAGAATGGAACTATGGTAGATCTTGAGAAGGTGAAGAAGATTGTGGATCTTCCATTTTCGATCAACTTGACAAAGTTGAGGCAATTTTTTGACATAGTTGGATATTATCGTAGGTTTGTCTTTTCCTTCTCGAACAAAGCAATAACTTTGACTATGTACATGAAGAATGGAGTTGATTTTGACTTGATGCTGCATGATCAAAAGGCAAAGGAAGCATTTGAGGAGTTGAAAAAAAACATTGGTGACAGCTCCTATACTTGCTAAACCTGAGTGGAGTAAAGCATTTATTTTGTATACAGATGCCTCCAATGCAACAATCGGATGTATATTATATTAGTTAGATGGAGATGAGCATGATCATCCTATAGCTTATGCTAGTAGGGAGATGGTTCCAGCGGAGAAGAATGACTCCATGACTGAACGAGAAAGATTAGTTGTGATTTTTGGATTGAAGAAATTTTGACACTGCTTGCTAGGAGGAAAATTTTCCATAGTCATAGATCACAAGGCTTTAAAGTATATCTTTAATAAGCCTAATGTCGAAGGTCGTATTGCTCGTTGGAAGATCCTTTTAACAAAATATGATTACGTGATCGAAGACAAACTAGACAAAAAGCATACAAATGTTGATCTTTTATCGAGAGCTTATGATGATGAAAGAGAAGAACCGTTTGATGATTCATTTCCAGACAAGCATCTGATGACCATCATAAACATTGAGGAGATATCGGACGAGTATAAAGAAATCTGGAGTTTTCTTGTAGACGGCTCTTTTCCAAAACGTATGCATATTCGAGAACATAATATGTTGATCAAGAGATGCAAACCTTACATAGTGGTGGAAGGAATTTTATTTCATCAAGGAGCAGATTGATTACTAAGGAGAGTAGTTGGTCAAAAAGAGACGTTCAAGCTAATGCACGAGTTTCAGGACGGCACTGTTTGCGGAGATCACTTTGCTAGTAAGATAACAACCTTCAAGATTTTGGATGCGGGTTATCACCGGAGAGGGATTTTTAAGGAGTCTTTAGACTATTGCAAAACTTGCGACGTAAGTCAAGCATTTGCTCTGAAGTCTACTAGAACACCTCCGTTAAGATCAATTCTAGTGTTAGGACCATTTGAGAAGTGAGGCATTGACTTTGTAGGTACTCTTAATAAGACACCTCGAGGCAATAGATACATTATAGTCACCATTGATTATCGTACCAAGTGGGTAGGGCTAGACTTTTGAGGGAGACTAATGAGACAGAAGTGGTAGATTCTATGGGAGAGGATCATCACAAAATTTGGATGTTCGTTAGAGTTGGTCTCAAATAGAGGATGAGAGTTTGTAGAGAGCATGACTACTGCTATGATGTAACATTTTTCTATCAAGCCACAAGTAACGACAGACAGAAAACATACAGTTATCTTTTACATGAAGGTTATCTGTGGAAACGTCTCAAAAGAAGAGATGGAATGCTTGCTAGAGTGGTAGATGATCAACCGATAAAGCTGAATCTGCTTAAGGAGTTTCATGACACCTTGTGGGCTCGATATCGTGGAGTCTGGACTACTTACAGAAAGATGAAGGAGCATTATTGGTGGAAGGATTTGTATCAAGACGTGGTGGATTTTGTTCGGTCGTGTCTGCACTGCCAGTTCTACTCTAAGGTCCGTTACTGTCGCGACCCTCATTCTCAAGATCGGACCCAGACGCAAACAATAGAACCCTAGCGGACTTGCGCTAGGTTGTGAACGTTGCGAGGAGGACTTAACGGCTTGGCCGGGAAGTCGGGATCAGATGAACCCTAAGTGGTTCTCTGAACCAAGGTTGGAACCTTGGGTTAGGACATAAGGGCCTACCCCAAGAGGACCCCAGACAAACGCTGACGTAAGAGGGCGAGGTTGGGAACGGATCGAAACAGGAGTCTGAGACATAGATCTGAGACGTGGGTTCGAGACGTGAGACCGAGACGTAGGTCCGAGACGCAGACGGACCATGGTTCGGACGCTGATCCAACCACAGGGTTCGAGTCTGGGTCTGGACCACAGATTCTCAAAAGTGTTGGAGCTCTAGCGACGTTTTAGGTCGTGGACGGAGCTCCACGTAAGATCTCAAGGCGAATGAGATATCATTGGAAAGGTCTCTTCGAGAGCTTTCCAGTGATATATAACACTCCTCGAACTGACCTCCGAGCTGAAAGTTATGACCGAACCAAGATCGGGTTGTGGTATAATTTTCAAGGACCAAAGAGGAGGACGGGACCGCCGATACCCAGAAGTATATATGAGGAGGGCTCGATGCCTGGGTGGGCCAAGACGAGTCACTCGATCCCAAAGTTCGACAGACGAACCTTGGAGGCATGAGGTGATGGCTGGACCGGTTCCAAGGCACGTTCCCGTCCAGACTTGGACGTCTAGACTTAAGAACGATGTAAGGGTTAGGACAAGATTAGAGAACGAGTCAGCGGTGTCGCGCTACTTGGCAGCTACATGCTTGACTTCTACTCCGACGCTTAGGTTTGGTAGTTCTAGAAGTTAGCTCATATTACTTCTAGTCCTTTATGTATATGTTTGACACCTTTGCATATGGTGTTAATACTATTTTGAGTCCTAGTAGGCTGGTAGTATGTTAGTTATCTTGTTCAAGCATTTGTGCGCTTGTGCAAGTGACTTCTTACTTGTCTATGACGTTCAGTGTACATGACTTAGGGTTTCCATGCTGATAGGGGTTTGAGCTCATGGGTTGTACTTACTTGTCGCCCATGCACGCTTTCTAGCTAATTTAAGTTATTTTTCGGGACTATGTGTCATTTTAGGTAGTTTAAGTTTTACGCTGGCACTCTAGGGGGCTTGACGTGGTAGCCTATGAGTGTAGAAAAGTTACCAGGTAGTTTAAGGCACAAAAGGACAGTCAAGTGGAGCTATGAACTCCCATTGGTCCATTTTTGTCTTTTGTGAAACTCTAAGTTTAGAAACAGAGCTCTAGAGGAGAGTTCGAGCAATTAGTGAGGTATCTTCGAAATCTGAGAACACAGGAAGAGAGAGCTCGTCGTGCCAAGCACTGTCAGTGAAATTTTTGCTCGATTTGGATCAATAAACAAGGAGTTATGCCCAATTGAAGTTCGGATTGTGCCAAAACTGCGTCATTTTTGTTGATTTTGGGGTTTTCGGTGCCAATTGCAGCAGAATTGAGGAAATCACTTCAAAACTTCGTGGTTGCGTTCACTGTCAGGAGGGCTACGACTGTCCAAAAAGTTTCGAATCATTTGAGTAACTGAGTAATTCAGGGCGGCCGCTGAAGCAGAGGGGGTCTGAAAAGCTCTTAATCTAGAGCAGCGACTTTAGAGAAGGAGATCTGGAGTTCTACAAACAATCAGGAGTCCCAACTTCACAAGGATGTTCAGCATCCTGTAGACTTCAAATACTGTGAGAAGATTTGAAATTCATCGAGCCAATTCTCTGTTCTATGTCTGAATAGCTGTCTAGGTACCAGAAATTGCCATAATTCTCTTATTCAGAACTTTTCTGTCAACATCTCGGTGCTAGAATTCAATCTCAGGCTGAAACTTCGTGTGTGTGTTCAGTAGTGCCTCATTTACATGTAGGGGAAGTTTAGAAGTCTAAACCTTCATAGTTTTCCTCTCTTTGAGTGTCAAAGTTCACCGCTTAAGCCTATTACTACCATTGAGACCTAAATTTCGCTTTTTGAGCATATCAGAGGATCCTACACTCCTGTGTGAGTGTTTATAGCTCCTGTTGTGACCTGAAAGTCAACCTCTTGAGTAAACAACCACAGCCAGAAGCCCGGCGCTTTCCTAGGTAGACGGATCACACTCCGACAGCGGGTTAGACCACCGTCGAGAGCCTAGACCCAGACGGACATCACGGGCGATTGGACCGCTAGATGTGCTGAAGACACCGTTTATGACGCTGGACTTTATGAGAAGTCTGCCCCAAGTCATCTTGTGACTTGCTCATGTTTTGGGACCGACCTAGGCAGATCTAGGTCGGGACTTAAGAGAATGCTGAGCTTGATGATTAGGGAGACGGTCCGACTCCGGTCCGATGTCGTAGGGCGTGAAATGTGGTCTGGGAATACACAGGGTATCTGGCTGTAGAGAGATACAATAGGATCTATGACCTAATCGATGAAAACTTACGCTCTCACTATCTAATCTATCTATCTTCTGTCTTGATTACTATCGATCTAACCTGTTTCAAGTGCAACACACGTGCATCGCACAAATGACTTAGAGCTCGATCCCATTCTAGGTAAAAGCAGAGCCATACACGATACATGTCTGCTTTAGATCCCAAGCACTTTTCATACAATCTTTCATCAATACCCGTTTCACTACTTTTTCTTGACAAAACTACCTAAATGCTAGACTCTGGTCTTCTATTGTTCGTTGATACGAGCTTCGCTCAGGAAGATGTCCACAGCAAAGGACAGCCTACTACACAAACTTCCCAACGATACAAGGCATATCGGCAGCAAACAAACAGAAAACTCGAGGCGTGACACCGAAGATAACGGTATCTCAGCTTCAGCAAGGCGTGGCACCTCCATTGAACGTGATCGTCGTACCAATCTCACAATACAGCCTCCTTGTCATCCATGCAACACCTCCAAGAAGCTCATCTCCAATCCTCAGGTCGCTTGTCCAAGATCATTCAAGAGATTTTAGGCGAAATCTCTCTTCGTCTTCCTCTCGTCCTGCTATAAATTGAACTTTGACAACCTCGTGCTCTCATCTCGATCATCCAATCAGTCTCAAACTTCACAGGAAATCCCCTCTGACTCTCCTCTACTGCTGTATGAAATTCCAGCCTCAGATCTGAACCAAACTATCCGCGATGGATCAAGCCACCCGCTTGTGCTAACCTATGAGCTTTACAGACCTCGATGGCTAAAATCCTAGATCTCCACACATTCTCTTACCCAATTGAGCTGAAATTTCACATGTGACTAGCTGATAGGGCACACTCTCATCCTGGAAAGTTTCACTCAGAGATCCAATCCCATGTGCACGGAGCAACTCAAGCTTTGCACCCAAAGAAAACGGATTTACACATATCTCTCAACTGTAACAGCCAACTTCAATCGATCATTTCAGGAGCAAATCCAACCCAAATGTAAGATTGTTTTGCATCAATGTAACCAGCACGGAGTGAACTACTCGATCCCCTTGACAGCTCCTAAAGATCACCTCTCAAACTCTCGGATCACTCCAAAACGTGGCTCGGGGTACCGATTTGACCCCCTGACTTTCAACGTCCATCACTCTCTCCTCAAAACTCCAAATTGCCCGATCTTCGTCTCCAGAGTGTAGCTCGTCTTGAGAGCTTTCCAACAAGACCACTCACTTCTCGAATGACCCCCAGGAAGACCTCGAAAACCCTAAAGCCGTCTGCAGATCTTGAATGATGTTGATTGGTCGAAAGTAGACCAATAAGAAAACAGATCTGAAAACCACTTTTCCTCCTACTTGGTACCCTAGAACCACTATAACCCTAATACCCTCTCATGCCTTCAAGACATCGGCCCTAACCTTAGGGTAATTACACTCGTCAAACTATAGAGATAATACTTAACACTTAAGATTCAATACAAAGTCAAGATGACGACTTGGAACCGTCTACGATGAAAGGTACTACAAAAGAGAATGGAGAAGCCATCACTTGATTACAGTACTCCTCGTCAAAGTTCCTTGCGATCCACACACGATGATTGATCTTCCACCGACAATGACATCGAACGTCCACCTAGACATTGAAAGAGATGTTGGCTGGATAATTCAGGTCCATTCGTCTCTCGTCAAAATAAGATATACACTGTCAAGTCCCAGTTCTCCCCGTACGTGACAATTGGTAAAACCACCGGAGTAGACGAGTCCATCATCCTCCTCATGAATTCTTCTTCAAAGTAAGCGACGAACCACTGTCGAAAGTGATCGCGGTGGTTGCAGTGAAGCTTGATATGAAACGAGTTTGGAAATGGAAGATTCGGAACTCGATTTAGTCCTCCATCCATAAATGCAACTCTTGCAGTTCCTCACTTATCACGTAAGACACTAAGACACACTCATGAAACCTCCCAAGAAGAATGCCTCACAAACCCCGACTCACTATCTTATACCTAAGTTTGACGACAAGAGCCATTCACGCGAATGTTCACGGATCACTGAGTCAGCACATCTTGTTATCGTGCGATCTCACATCTAGATCTCCGTGAACGCGACACCTAATACACTCTCATGCGAACTACACGAAAGGTACGAGGTACACAAAAGAAACACAACACACGTTTTGTACTGAATTTACATGTGAGACGTCCCACAACACGACACCAGACCAAAGTGATATAAGATAAGTGTGCATGGACGCTAATATGGGATGGTGGTTTGCATGTTAGCGGTGTAAGTTTCGTGACCTACCGAGAAAGAGCTTCCGCTGGCGCAACAAGGCGGTAGGTGTGCGAAAAGTGGTATCAGAGCCGACGCTTCGGTGAGCGAGAACTTGAGGTAGCAACTGAAGGCTGGACGCTTGAGGAGAGTCGCGAGACACGAAGTGAATCAATGTTTCTTGGTGAACACTTGGAGCGATGATCGACGACGGACAGAGTTCCAGGAGGAAGACCAAGAAACGAGGAGCGGCTAACGGGTCCATATCGACTCGAGCTAGCCCCGAGGCACAATCAGGGGACGATAACCGCCAACCTTCATCCCAACGTCAAGGGAGCTCTGTATCAGCTGCGATATCGGTGCAGCAAGACGGAGTCTTGTCAACGGTATCCAACGATTCCGGCACGAGAAGTCAAGGAGCTTTGTATGCGGAACTCATCAAGATGATGAAGACCATGCAGGAGGGTATGACTTCTAGGGATAAACGTATCGCTGAGCTTGAGGCTGACCAAGGGAGCTCTTCGTCTACCAGGAAGCTTTGTAAGACGAATTTGCGGATCCCATTTTCGGGTAAAGGACGAGCTAGTAAGGTTAAGGATTTCTTAACTGAGTTGGATCTATACTTTGAGGCGCAACAGGCTAAGGAGTCTGACAAGGTGAGAGCGGCGGTTACGTTCCTGAAGGACCATGCGCTTCTGTGGTGGACTGCATACAGGGATGAGCATACCTTGACCGTCTCGGCGCTTGGTTGAAAGGAGTTCAAGGAGTTGCTCGCAGGACGATTCACACCGGAGTATCAAAGGATTCCGGACGATGTTGAGTTGGTGAGACTGAAGCAGACGAGAACCTTAAGTGCTTATGTGCACGAGTTTAGTGCCAAACTAGACTCGTTCTCCAAGTGGACTGAGGAGACCAAGATATGTATATTCATTGGAGACTCAAGTCTAGCTCGGAGAAGGCTCTCTTTCGGATGCCGAAGCTATCGGAGACATGTGCCGAACTTTTGAAGCTAGCGGAGCGAATTGGGGACGATGAAGTCCAGCAACAGAATCCTTTTGAACCACGCAGCACGGACAAGTTCCAGAAGAAGAACAATGGCTTCAAACGACAATAGGATGGGGTTGAGAAAGATCGGAAGGATTCTTCTGTCCCGGCAGCAAAGCGGCAGCAAACAAGAGCAAAACCAAAGGGGCAAACACCTCAGAAGGGCAATGGTGCTAAGTTTACTTGCTACAACTGTGGCGGGGCGGTCCATATTGCTAAGGGGTGCACGAAATCTAAGGTTAGTAACTGTAGCATGAATGCGTTTGTTGCAAAGGACTTGTTGGAGGGTCAGATGACTGTGACCTTGAGAACCACGAAGAAGACGCCAGGATTGATGTTTCTACAAGCCAAGGTTGCTAATCGTGATGTTACTTTTCTTGTGGACACAAGAGCGACTCACTCCTTCATAAGTCCAAAGTTGGTGAAGAAGTTGGGCTTGTCTACCTCCAAGACAGACAAGTCTATTCAAGTGCGCTTTGCCAAGTGCAAGACCGAAGTAGCCTTGGATGTACGATTTGCATGTGGGAAGCTGGAGTTCACAGAGAACTTCACGGTGTGCGAGATGGATGATATCCATGCTCTTTTGGAGAACACTTTCTTGGACAGGTTTGAAGTGGAACTTAGGCGGAAACTTTTAAGGTAAACGCTAGAGTTAAGGGCGGAAGCTGGGAGTGAGGTTGATCTGAAAGGCGCGGAAAATTGAAGACTTTACGATAAATTTGATCAAACGTAAACAGATGGCTTCAACGACGGAGTCATGTGTTTGATGCGGGTTGCAGATTTGATGACGGGTGGCGGACAAGAGGAAACATCAAGAGACGCGATTAAACTTTTGGATGTGCTTCGTGAAGTGATTAAGGAGTTTGAGGATGTCTTGACGAATGAGTTACCTGCTGAGTTACCTCCAAAGCGGGTGGTGGATCACAAGATTGAAGTCTTACCAAGATCAAAACCACCTTCCAAAGCCCTTTATCGACTCAATCAGGTGGAACTCCTTGAGTTGAAAAGACAACTCGGTGAGCTATTAGCGCGAGGATATATTCGAACCGGTAAGTCACCTTATGGAGCCTTAGTTCTTTTCGCAAACGTTATGAGTAAGAAAATTATGGCAATTTCTAATACCCA
This sequence comes from Asterella californica, assembly GCA_036924285.1. Lineage (NCBI taxonomy): Eukaryota > Viridiplantae > Streptophyta > Marchantiopsida > Marchantiales > Aytoniaceae > Asterella > Asterella californica. The sequence goes on from JAYKYS010000013.1 coordinate 7,519,881, forward strand.
GATAGCTATTTGACCTAGAAAAAAAAATGACTCAATAAATTTTGATGATTCTTACACGATTTTGAGTCTACAGCATGCTGAACATCCCTGTGAAATTTGACATCCTCATTATACACAATTCTCCATATCTCGATCTCTGAAGTTGCTGCTCTAGATTGAGAGCTTCTCAGACCCCCTCTGCTTCAGCGATCGCTTTGAATTACTCAATCACTCAAATGACATGAAAATTTTTGGGCAATCACAGCCCTGCTGACAGTGAACGCAACCACAAAGGTTTGAAGCTATTTTCTCAATTCTGCTTCCACTGACACCGAAAACTCCAAGATCAACAGAAGTGATGCAATTCTAACACAAATACGAACTTCAATTTGGCATAACTCCTTCTTTATTGCTCCAAATCGATCAAGAATTTCACTAACAATGATTGGCACGACGTGCTCTATCACCCTGTGTTCTCAGATTTCCAAATGTTCTTACCAAATGCTCGAACTCTCCTTAAGACCTCTGCTTCTAAGTTTAAAGTTTTACAAAAGATAAAAATGGACCAATGGGAGTGCTTCACTCCCCTGTCCATTTGTGCCCCAAACCATATGGTGACTTAATTTCACACATAGGCTATCACATCAAGCCCCTAAAGTGCCAACATAAATCTTAAACTACTTGCGAAGACATGTAAAATAATATGTAACCTTGAAGGATAACTAAACAAACTAGAAAGCATACATGGGCGACATGTAAGTACAACCCATGAGCTTTAAACTCTATGAATATGGTAAACAACATACTAGGACTCAAAATATATAACACCCTCCAGAATCGACTTCTTTGAGGTCCTAACTTCACTCAGAGAGGTTAACTTGTGAGAAAGAGATGAATTATTTACTATGTGAAATGATTCACATCACGACATCTAGTTATCAAACTAGAAAACACACATGGGCGACATGTAAGTACAACCCATGAGCTTTAAACTATATGAACATGGTAAACAACCTACTAGGACATAAAATATATAACACTCTCCAGAATCGACTTCTCTGAGGTCTTAACTTCACTGAGAGAGGTTAACTGCTGACAAAGAGGTGAATTTTTTACTATGTGAAATGATTCACATCATGACATCCACCCTTTTCAAACTTACACATCCTCCGGCATGTACCAACTTCTTCATTCTTCTGTCTGTTCTTCATCATCATCATTCTCCTCCGTCCCAGTCTCTTCAGTAGTCGGGGCGTCTTCATCTTTTGTTATTCTCTGCTCTGACTCCAAAAAGTTGAATAACTCTACTGATATTCCGCGTCCTCTGAATAGTTTCACACGTTTATCAGTCACATATAGCTTCAAAGGAGTATCATCCAGCTCCCATAAACTATAAGTGACATTCTGATACACATCTAACACAATATAAGACCCGAACCATCTTCGTGAGAACTTACGAAGTGTAGAATGCTGATTCTCCAACATGCTGTCATACATCAGAACCCAATCACCAACACATATCGGCTTTGGTCGTAGTCGGTGAGTATTGTCGAAACGTTCCTTGTTTCTGACTCGAGCCACTTTCAACCTCTCTTGTGTTTCAGCAAGATCCTCCTCCCAACTGCCTAGTTCGTAAAACAATGAGTGAAGCACGATCTATGTCATCTTCACACGGTAACGTAGCCCACGTAGGAAAGTCTTCCTCAGCATGCATGATTGGTTTCTACCCCAACATAAGCTCAACCGGCATATAGTCAATCGTGGTACAGTGTGTAGTTCTATCAGCCCATAAAGCAAATGGAAGTAGTCTCAGCCGTTCTCTAGGTCTACCATCATTGCTTGACGAAAGCGTGAATCATAGGAGGGTGTCCTCGTTCATTTTTATCAAAGTCCTCTGGATTCATGGCAGTAGTAAGCCGAAGCTTTATCCCATAACGAGCAAAGAACTCCGTCGCTTCTACGTCTCTCAACTCACTCCTATCTGCTCGTAATTTTCCAACAGATCTATAACGACAGATGATATCTTCAAGTACGAACCTACATATGTTCTCTATAGTCTTTGTTCGTAGTGCTCGTCCCTCCACATAGTTGGAGAGATCTTCTCGAGTCAACACCAAGTAACGCATCCTCCATAATCTCGACGGCATCATCACGAGATCAAGGACCCACTGGAAATGGATACTAGGTGGATAGGTAGGTACAAGCTCATCTCTGTAACTTTCACGCACGTATCGCCTTGTTGCGCCAGCGGAAGCTCATGTTCGGTAGGTCACGAAACTTACACCGCTAACCTGCAAACCACCATCACATGTTAGCGTCCATGCACACTTATCTTATCTCACTTTGGTCCGGACCGGAGCCGGACCGTCTCCTTAATCATCAAGCTCAACATTCCCCTAAGTCCCGACCTAGACCCGCCTAGGTCAGTCTCAAAACATGAGCAAGTCACAAGATGACTTGGGACAGACTTCCCATAAAGTCCAGGGTCCTAAACGGTACCTTCAGCACACCTAGCGGTCCAACCGCCCGTGATGTCTGTCTAGGTCTAGGCTCCCGAATGGTGGTCTAACCCGTCAACTCGTTCTCTAGTCTTGCCTCAGTCCTTACATCGTTCCTAAGTCTAAACGTCCAAGTCTGAACGGGAACATGTCTTGGAATCGACCCAGTCATCACCTCATGCCCCCAAGGTCCGCCCGCCGAACCCTGGGGTCGGGTGACTCGTCCTGGCCCACCCAGGCATCGAGCCCCCCTCATATATACTTCTGGGGATCGGCGGCCCCGCCCTCCTCTTTGGTTCCTGAAAATTATACCACAACTCGATCCTGGTTCGGTCATAACTTCCAGCTCAAAGGTCAGTTCGAGGAATGTTATATATCACTGGAAAGCTCTTGACGAGACCTTTCTAATGATACCTCATTCGCCTCGAGATCTTACGTGGAGCTCCGTCCATGACCTAAAACGTCGCTAGAGCTCCAACACTTAGCCATTTTTCCGAGAATCTGTGGTCTAGACCCAGACTCGAACCCTGTGGTTGGACCAGCGTCCGAACCATGATCCGTCTGCGTCTCGGATCCACGTCTCGGTCCCACGTCTTGAATCCACGTCTCAAATCTATGTCTCAGACTCTTGTTTCGGTCAGTTCCCAGACTCGCCCCCTTACGTCAGCGTTTATCTGGGGTCCTCTTGGGGTAGGCCCTTATGTCCTAACCCAAGGTTCCAACCTTGGTTCAGAGAACCACTTAGGGTTCATCTGATCTTGACTTCCCGGTCAAGCCGTTAAGTCCTCCTCGTAGCGTTCAGAACCTAGCGCAAGTCCGCTAGGGTTCTGTTGTTCGCGTCTACGCCCGATCTTGAGAATGAAGATCGCGACACTCACCCCCACTTTGGAGGTTGATCCCCTCATCAACAATGATCCTTTAAGTTACCGCCAAGTTCAAAATGGGTAGCCAACCCCTTGGCGTTGGAATTGTGTTCTGGTAGCTAACCCTCAATTCTCTTCTTGGCTTGAGTCTTAAGTTGTCGCTAGAACACTTAGAAAATTCCAACTAGTTTTGGGAAAAGCCTTACCTTTTTGGCTTACCCTAAACAAAAACTAGTTGACAATTCCTAAACATTCTACTTAAGACTCTAACTTGCTAACTATAAGTATTCACACCTACTTACAAGGTCCCCCGAAACTCACTTTTTGGTCGCAACTTGATTTGACTTAGACGCGCGACTAAGTTTACTTTGTAGAAAACCACAAAGCAAGATCACCCCAGCCCCAAGACAAGTATGAAAGTTCATACTTGCTTTGCCAATGCTACGGCAAACCTAAGTCTTGACATCAAGGCTTAGTCTTGATTTAGATGCTTATCCAAACCAGCTTGCTTCCTTTGAGTGTGCTTCGTTCTTCCTCTTGACAACTCCTAGGCATATGATCAGAACTAGTCATAGCCATGCACTACCAATACACTTAGACAAAATTTCAAGAAACAAAGTCTTTATTTCCAAATACAAGGCAAAGCTACAAAATCCATCGGCCCAAATCGCCTCAAGTTGTTACTCGTATGGTTCGTCGTTTCTTCACTCCTCGCTGGAAGGAGATGTCCTCAGCTTGCTAACGCCCTTGTTGTTCTTGTCTCCGTTTGAATAGATCCAATACTTCACTTGCATGTGTTAGCTCCTCCTCTGGCACCCAAGTTGCTTCCTTCAAACGATAGCCATGCCATTTGACCAATTACTCCATCCGGTTAGACTTGCACCGAGATCGCAAAATGATCTCTACCTCATATTTTGCTTTGCCTTACACGACTTCAGGTTGAGGCATGAGTACTTGTTTGCGCTCCGGTCGCAAATCATCCTTGAAGTATTTCTTTAATAAAGAAGCATTGAAAGTTAGATGCAACTGTCACTCGCGAGGAAGGTCTAATGTATAGACGTCTTTGTGCGGATTCTTGACAATGACAAAAGATCCCGTGAACTTCGACGAAAACTTCACTGATATTTCCTTCAAAAGTTTGAAGTTTTTCGTACTTAACCATACTTCTTCGTCCACTTGAAACTTCACTTGCCGCCGATGCTTGTTTACCTGCTTCGGGTATTGTTGCTGCGTCTTCTCGAGGTTCTTCTTTACTTGTTTCTCGCGCCGCTGCATTGTCGCCACCAACTCTTCAGCTGATGTTTGCCGTGTTCTTGGTCGTGCCGATGTAGAACTCCCTGCAAGAGTCAAGTCAAGAGGTCCTTCTGACTCACGTCCGTAACCCAGCAAGAAAGGCGATTCGTCGGTTATCGAATGCTTCGTGGAATTGTAGCAATACTCTGCAAGACTGAGCCACTCCGTCCAATCACTTTGATCCGCGCTCACATAATTTATCAAATATTGATTCAGAACCGAGTTAACTCATTCTGTTTGTCCATTTGTTTCCGGATGAAAGGCGGTACTAAATTTTAACTTAGTCCCCAATTTTTGGAACAAGTGTTTCCAAAAGACACTTGTGAACTTAAAGTCTCTATCCGAAACAATACTCCGCGGTAATCCATGTGAACGCCATCAAGTATCTAAGAACAACCGAGAAGTCGTGAATGCTGTTGCAGTATCCAAGGTCAGAGCAAACTTCGCTAGTTTGCTAAACCGATCAACTATCACAAAAATCGTGTTGTATCCATTCAAGTCAAGCAGAGAGGTAATGAAGTCCATGCTAATGCTTTCCCAAGGTCTGGCTGGAATCGGCAGAAGATGAAGCAACCCTTGTTTCTTCTCATAAGAAACGCGGTTCGCTTGACATGTTACACATGTTTTCACAAAGTGGGCAACATTGTCTTTCGTGTGGGGCCAATAAAACTTTTTAGCTATCACTGCTAAAGTGGACTTTTCTCCTTTATGACCTGATAAGGGCACATCATGACATTCTTTTAACAACTTGGTCCTAAGTTTTCCTTGTCCCACATAAACTCGACTTTGCTTAAACATGAGTAAACCATATCTTAGCTGCATGTTCTGCAACTTCACTCTTCGCTTGAGTTGTTCCAAGTACTCCTTCGCTTGGTCATCGCCCATGTAACCTTCACGTATTCGCCTCTCCAAGTCTGACTCCTTATGATACATAGCTCGCAAAATCTGTGTTGACGATGAAAGATATTCCTCCTTGCGACTCAAGGCGTCAAGAACCACATTGTCCTTTCTCGCTTTGTGGATTAATTCCACATTCATGAGCGCTAAGGTATCGTGCCATCGTAGTTGCTTTGGCGTCACCCGATCTTGTGTCTCAAAGTACTTGAGCGTAATATTATGAGTATACATTTGGGTTTTGTGTCCCAAGTAATGCGTCATTTCCTCAAGCAATGAACCACTGCAAACAGTTCCTTCTCGTGAGTCGGCCATCGACTCTCTATTACAGATAACTTTTTGCTTTCGTATGCTACAGGTTTTCCATCCTGCACCAACACGCCGCCAATCGCATAGTCGCTCGCGTCCGTGTGCACCTGGAATGGTTTGTCGAACTCCGGCAGCTTCAAAACTGACACTTTTGACAAAATAGCTTTGATCGTCTGAAACGCATCATCCACCTCCTTGGTCCAACTTACCTGTGCGTCTTTGTCCGTCCAATACGTCAGCGGCTTTACGATCTTTGAAAACCCCTTCACATACTTGCGGTAGAACTGCGCCAATCTTAAGAATCGCCGCATCTCCTTCCCTGTAGTCGGAGGCTCCCAAGTCATAATCGCGTCCACCTTCTGCATATCCGGGCTGACTCCTTTTGCACTAATGACATGTCTCAAGAAGTTAATGCGCTCCAAACCAAACTCATTCTTGTCAACGTTGGCAAATAGCTTATGCTCCTGCAGCTTCGTCAACACCAGCCTTAGCTGCTCCGCGTGCGACTCTAAGGTTTTGGAGTAGATCAAGATGTCGTCGATGTAAACGATGACGAACTCATCCATCTCCTCGCGAAAAATTATGTTCATCAATGTAGTGAACGTCGAAGGGGTGTTGTAGAGTCCAAAAGGCATCACTACGAATTCAAACGATCCGTATCTGGTTCGACAAGCGGTCTTCTCAACATCTGGATCAGCTATCCGGATCTGATAATATCCTGACTTCAAGTCTATCCTGCTGAAGTATCTTGCGTCCGCTCACCTATCAAAGAGGTCGTCTATAATTATTCTTCACCGTCACCTTATTGAGTGCACGATAATCTACGCAGAGTTGTAACTTCTCGTCCTTCTATCTATATCTCGATGCCCAAAATTGATCTCATGCTGAAACTTCATGTGGGTGCCCAGTAGGACCTCTTCTACATGTAGGAGAAGTTTTGAGGTCTAAGACATCATATGTTTCTTATTCTTGAGTGTTAAAGTTCACCGTCTGATCTTATCACTACTAGTTCAATTTGATTTTCATTTTCTGAACATATCAGAGGGTCAATAGACATGTGTGAGTGATTTATAGTATCATCTCATAACCTGAAGCCTATCCTTTGAGTAAACAACCATAGTCAGAAGTCCAGCGTTTCTCTGACTAGACGTATCACGGTCTTCACGGTCACATCACAGCTAGAAGGTTCCGCCCTTCTCAAGAAAACTCTCATCACGACAACTTAGTCATTCATGTTTTTATGACTTAACTTCCTTGCTTCAGATTATTTGTGAAATGGTATAGGTCTATGTCGTCATATAGCTTTGTGGATAATGTTAGTAACTTATAGTTTTGCACTATAGAAGGTGGTTAGAGTGGATTTGGATTCTCAAGTTTCCCTAGAACCTATTCTTAACTCCCAAATGCCAGCAGAGGGCAACTTAGGAGAAACCAGCAACCTTCAGACAGATCTCCCCATGCATGGATTTCTTGCCATGTCTAGCTTGAGGGTTGTCTTCTAGGCGTGGTTAGATGCCCCTATTACGACTACCAACATGAGTTTCATTCCCATAATTACAGTCATACATCAAAGCTGATACATGAAGCTTGTATGCCCTGCTCGACACACAAGTGGAGATCTGCTGAGCTGGAGATATACAACTATGTCTCATATGTGATCCAGCATATGTACCACACGGCACTGTGTGCTGATCTTGATCACTCTTAGTTGAACTCTATATATAGAGTTCAACTAGGGCGACGCATGTTGAAACTAGCACGTGATATCTAGGACGCATTTCTTCTATTTTCAAAGCAGATATCGGAGAGCGATTGAGCGGATTGAAGTTACATTAGGTCGATAATCAAGATAGAATGATGAGATGCAGTCAGAGTTGTTGATCAGACATTTCTCCAACCTCAATGTTGATCCTGCTTATGGTGGTTCATGACAACACGAATATGTGTTGCACCATTTTGTCATGTCTCCTTAGACACGCATCAATAGACGTTCTGACTAAATTTTCTATTTTGACTTCGTTGCATATGTGATATGATTCTATCCGAAATGGATACAACAACACTTGTGCCTTCAATGATGTTTGCGATGAGCATGTAATGAAATTGGTCAACATGACTCGAGTACGAAGAACAACGTGTGGTTGATCGAGGACTCTACATTTGAGATCGGTATCCAAAGACTCATAGCTCGAGAGATTGTGTCCAATAAGATGATACAAAATGACATCCACATGCTCCTCAGTGGATGTCATTTTGTTGAGATGTGACATAGTCAATCAGAATGACTTGTGGCACAAGTGCAAGAACGTCATCAAGAAGTTCTTGGTAGACGCTGTTGGTGGACGAGGCTGAGGATGGCAGCAGACTTGGAGCTCTTGACTAAGAAGATTCTAGAGACATGTTCTCACCGGTTCTCAGAAAATCACTCAATCAGGATGCAATGATCAACGACTGGAGTCAGCGACATCACACACAAGTTCGTCTTAGTGCAAAATAGTCCACCATCAATAAAATCAGGCTAGTGTATATAGTCAACTATTATATATGCATATGTAAATCATAATGCGTGTGTATATAATGTAATGCACATTCAGTATTCATATGCATACTGATCATGAGCATGCACCATGATAATGTTTTCTCTTTGGACGGACTACCTTATCCGCACAGTGAATTTTCACTCTCCGACATTGATTCTTTTCTTTCTGTCCTTTTTCACAAAGTGCACTGTGGATGCATATATTCACTCCTCCATCTTCATCCTGAGGTTTAATTTATTACCTAATCCTTCTAACATGAAGTGTTATATAATAAATTAAACTCACAGTAAATTAATCTATAAATGACTACATATTCTTAGACTTGTATCTTTAGCAACGTGGCACCCTAGTCATGCCTTATGGTTTATATCTTGTTCTTCTTGAGTTTCCAAACATGGATTAATAGTTAACATGTATAAAATATTTTGATTATTTTCAAGCACATGGTCTATGATTTTTGTTTAACACTTGCATTTTCTCTGATAACAACAAGAGAAGAAAAGTTTACATTTCATCGAGCACGCATATTAAACCCTACGACTTTTGAACCCCACCGCCCATCTCTAACCGTTCACCTATCCCCGCTGATTATTTTGCTCTCCTATATAGCAGCTTATCATTTCCTGTACATTTCCCCAAACTCCACTTTGCGTGTATATTATATAGAGAGGAGAGCAGTTTGTTCTTCAGTTTTTGTGTCTTTGTACATGTGGAATACTTGTCTAATAGCACTGCTGAAGTACAATAGGGTAATTCCGCTGAAGCGTATGAAGAGGAATTGCTGTTATTTCTTCTTAAGTCAAACGCAGACACCATGAAAACATCGCATGATCATATGGTAGGACTTGCGGACTGTTTCTTTAGTGCTATTTTAAGTAAGATCACTTGTATTTTTGCACCTATGCATATTCATCCAAGGTAAATTCGGACCAAAAAACCTACGCAATACAGTTTTTTATTTTTATTTTTATTTCTATTTCTATTTCTATTTCTATTCACGGTGGCCAATGGACATGGTGGACTATTCTCTATTCTGATGGAACTGCCGGATACCTTCCATGGCGCATGTTCTTTCCTCACTCATTAGTTGAAATCCAGACGTTCAATAATTTATTTTGGGTGTGCAAATTTACATTCTGAACAGTCTTTGCGTCAGTACATGGTTCTTTCCTAGACTATACGTCCTTCATTGTGAATATACGAGTACACTACAGCGAGGGTACTGAGGTTTTCCTGCTGCTTTCTCCTAACACTAGAGCTGCCACAACTATACTTACTATGCTCAAACTGCAAAAGCCTTGTTCGATCTTGTGGATCTTAAAAGAGCAGCAAGGAGTAGTATGAAGTCCAGGGTAGGCTCACTAGGTCCACTTCGTTGGCTGCCTATCAGGTTTATGTCGTCCCCTTCAGCGGCATCCATAGGCTCTTTACCTTTCCTTCTTCGCTTGATAGCCTCATCCACTTCGAGAACAGTGTCCATTGCACATCGTCCCGTCATTCTTTCTGCCGAGTTTCTGCTGGAGATGTGCGGGATATTTCGTATGGGTCGGATGGAGCATTCACGTTCGTTGGTGTCGCGTCGTGGATCGATTATGGCCTGAAACAAAAGTCTTAGGAAAATCTTTTTTCCAAACTTGCTGCCGAGAGAGTTTTGACAGCAGCATTGGATAGATCTTGTCCAAGAAGGTCAAAATTGGTGTTTAAATCATCATAAACAAAGCAAATATGAAGAAGTTATGGCGATTTTAACATATGGGTTTTGGATAAATAACAACTATTGTTATTTACAGTATGTCCCAAGAAGAAACGACCTAGGGGTGAAACGACGAGTCCTCAATGTGAGGTGACACAGACATAGTAAATAACAACATGATGCTTTAGAGTGGACCGCCCTAGGTAGAGCAACTTGGGGGTGAACCGACGAGTGCCCTAGGTTGTGACCTCAAAGTGAGGCGACTAGAAGATGATAAATAATAACAATTTGTTGTTCTTTATCATACATCTATATATAGATAGAGTGACTTGAGGGTGCAATGACGGACGGCCTAGGTGGACTGCCTTGAGTATGATAAATAGCAACATGTTGTTATATACATCATGACTTAAGGTAGAGCGGTCTCACGGTGGAGAGATTCGAGTATGGTAAATAACAACATGTTATTATTTATCAGACGTTCCGTGGTGAAACGACTCACAAAAGAAGAATGACATCAAGGGTAGAGCGAAAATAACATGGGAATGATAAGTTGTTATTTATGAGATATAACAATAACTTATTGTTATTTCATAAACGTATAAAATATATTTCAACGAGCGGAAAATGGATTTGGAGTTTTTTGGATTTTTGGTGCTACTTGAGGTCTTTGATAACAGGTCAGCTTGGGAGGATTTGGAGATTGACGTGGAAAGAATTAGCTTGAACCTACAAGCAAGCGATGACAATTTTGGGAGGTTGGTGAATCCAACGCAAGCACGCACGACGTCATTGGATTCAGATTTGTGCAAGCTACGCATAAGATCAGACGGTTCGTGCAAAGACAAATTGAGATTTGAGATTTGGGAGAAATTGATATGCAAGAAAGGAGGATATTCTAATTATCTGTGAAGGAGAGTTGGACCATTCAGACTGTTCCGAAGTCCAAACTTGTTATCCTTAGGTCCATCCCGATCAAAACATTGAGTTCTGTAGGAAACTGAAGAAGATAGGATTTTCAACTGACGATTTGAGAGTTCTGGGTGAAATTGAGTCGCAAGCAGTCGCCATGTTTTGTGCACATGGGTTCAAAGGTTCGATTGTTCTTCACGATCGATGGATCAAGCTCTTTGTTGTTGGTGTAGACGTGATCATAGAGTTTTCACGTACACAAAGCAGAAGATTATATGGGTTGTTGGTTTCGGTGTGGTGAGTGAATTTGAGCCACAGGAGAGCAATTTATGTCAGTTTTTAGCTTTCTATGACAAAAGATCGTTTGACGAAAAGAAAAAGTCTCCATATCGGCGTTCTTCAGCTTGTTTACTACGGATTGGGTGTATACTTTAGCTTTCGGCACGATTCTCGCTATATCATTAGCTACGTGTGCTGCACTCTCGACCCTCGTTTGGGTTAGGATGATCTAATCATCAGACTAGTGATCTATTGAACAGCAGCAATGCAATGGTGCTATTACGAATGTGATCGCTATACCTAGGTTTGGGTAGCGAGTCTCTATTGTGAAACTAATTGTTAGCAAAGGGGTGTTTCTCTCGCTTCGAGGTACGCTTCGAGAATTCTTGTCCGAGGATTAGATCTAGAGACTTGAGTCTAGACTAGAGATTGTTCTAGTCGGCTCATCTCCATTTTGTGTAGATAAAGTGAGGTTTGGATATATCTGAAGTCTCATTCTCTTGTTTGTTTGTGGTTCTCTCTCTCGCACATGATATCTCTACAATCATATACCTCGTGTATTCTTGGACAACTTTCACATGTAAAAATCGTGATAATACGATAGCGGTTGGGACATCGATCTCTTCTTCTATATCTTGTTCGTCAAAATGATCAATATACCTCATCCTATAGTGAAAATAAAGTTTAGTATCCTGCCAGAAAAATATATTTTGTATGTCTTGTGGAGTAACTTCGTGCAGATTGAAGAACGATTTTCATATGAAATCTCTGCACTTGAATGCCTCCTTGCAGTCAACTTGGAGAGGTAGAGTACTTACCAGACAGTATCACAGCAAGCAAGCAACTGCGGAAACTAGTAGACAAAGAATGGGATTTGTTTTACTTATTGAATTAGACGTATGTAGTTCGACTCTATTTTTCGTATCACAAGCGCCTAGTAACTTATATACGTCTTTGCCATCAGTCACCATCCTCTCAATAATATTCCTCATGTGCATGTGATGATAGTCCTCAATAACATCTTTTAGACAATATCTTAGCATGTCCACGTATGATGGAGATCTTGATTGCTAAGCGCTTTATTGCACATCTCACATCTTATCGATATGTCTCATTCCAGCGCAACGCGATAGTAGTTCATTTTTTCATCTCGAGAGGGGTTTTAACGTTGATGAAAATAACTCCCTGGAATTGCAGATGGAACAATCCTTCTCTCGTTCGACAAAGAACAAATCAGAGAGACACTTCATTTTCCAAAAAAGTACCGAACATGGAGAAGAAATATAAGTCTAAATCGCGTCCATTCCTACAGACGGTCATTGCTAACTCCAACTGCTTTTTTGAAACATTGGTCTTCTTCGCCCTCGCTTGTTTTCTCAAAAACATAGAGCCTCGAAGTGTGGAGAAAGTGCGGACATAGAAATCAAAGATCCGAGGATAAAAATGTACAAATGCAAGGTAGACTACGGAGGAAGTAAACTGAATGAACAGTCGGCTTGAGGAGTTTTGAAAATCTGGAAATGAAATACTTCGGACAAGAAAACATGCGCTCCCTACTATCTTGAAAAATCAACAAGCAGTTGTCATCGTTACAGTCGAGGTACATGAAAGGACATGAGAGGGCACCAAAAGATAAGACCTCATGATAAAAAAATAATCGTCTGATTTTCACGAAGTCTATTTGAAGTACAAAATCTGATGGATTGTGAGATAACTCTAAATCCACGTAGAGATAAGTTCATTTTCACTCAAGTATCTTGTCACTATAGCCTAGGAGATACAAACCGGAAGTAGCAAGATCACCTAGAGAAGAAAAGGGAGGTTGTAATTAGAGAGAAACGTAAAGACATTGATCATCAACTCAATGCTCACAGCTTGCAACACAAGACGATGCCCCGCTAGAGATATCATCGACTTGACTTTCAGACATAGCAGTGGAGGAAAATGTGCATTCATCATAGAGCGGGGTCGATGACATAAGAGAAGAAGCATACTCAGAAAGATGATGCTCAGAGAGCATGCTATGCCAAAAGAATGTTATGGAATGAGAGAAGATAACTTAGTTGTCGAGAAGAAGGTCATGCTGAGAAACCACACGCCGTACAAACAAAAATGCAGGTTCTATGGACTCGTCCAAACCTGCAAGAAAGAAAGATAAAGAAAACGAGAGAAACACCTTGTGTGATCCAGCATGAAAGCATGTGGAGCTAGTAAAGAAGGTGTTTCTTGAGCAGCAAGGACTGAAAGCGATAAAATAGAGCAGCATGTCAGAAGATAAATTGCATCTTCTCGTCCGCAGCTTGCCACCTCCCTCGTCGGATGACTTCTTTCTCTTGACGGGTCTGCATGCACATAGTAAAAGCTCTTATCCGAAGCAGGCAAAACAAAGAAAGCAAGACGACTGAAGAAACGATCGATCGCATAGGATAGAAGAAAGCAACCAAGACGAGAACCGTGCATGTCTACAACTAGCGGAATGCATTTCTCAGCTAGCGACATCTCTCAACTAATTCCTCAGCACCAAACCACAAAGGAGACCAGTGCTATTGTATGAAGAGGACCTCATGTTCTCCTTTCCATCCACAAGCAGTCATCGCATGACAATTATAAAATATTAACTTACAACAGAATATACTAGGTTCCACTGTCTTCCACCCTACACCCCTGCCAAACAATCAAGTTCTCGAATGCATAACGTGAAGTCGAACATGCAACCCGTCTCTGCCAATCCATTGTGTGAATTTCTGCCCGTATTCCTGTAGTGACGCAGGATTACTCCTTTTGCCCATTTAGTATACAAGATATCGTTCCCATAGAGGATTTGCACAAGTAACGCTGCTCTAAGTTCTAAGATTTGTTCAAACACACAAACACACGGGTTTTGTCTAGAAATCCCGTCTTCTCACAAAACCACGCCTCTTCCAAACACGCTAAAAGGTGCTCTGGAACTAAACAAACAACTACTAACTAAAATATCACACAACTATTCACAGAGAAGCTCGGGAAGACGATCTTCCTGCTTCCAAATCACTTCTTCCGGTCTTCTCGATCTTCCCGAAGAGATTCTCGTCTTCTGGGGGTTCAGCTCGTCTTCTCACACCTCCAGAAGATTGTCTTGCTTCGCAGAAGTCGACTAGCACGGCTGTTACACCTTACTTTTCCACTCACGTTCCAACGGGTTAGATTAATCACAGAGTGTATGCCCCCTGTAGCCTTCCCAGGCTTCTGCCTACGGAAATGATCTTCCTGCAGCACTACAACGACATTCACCTTCACGGAAGCTCAATAGAAGTCTCGGAAGCTCACTAGAAGAAGGTAAGAAGATGGGGAAGATGAGAGAAGATGGGGAAGAAGAGAAAATCCAAACAAGAGAAAACAAGATGAAAAGAGGAAATTAAGATTCCGACAGGCTTCTAGTCCGGATCCTGACTAACAAGCCATCCTTGCTTGTAATAGTTTGGAGAGGAAGACAACAAACATGTGTACAGTTGCACCGTCTTCTTCTTGAGGATGTCGTCTTCTGCTGTGGGAAGAAGGCTTCTTTCTTCTTCACTTCGCTGCTCTGACTACTCTGTCTTCTGGGATCCCTTACCCATAAGACCGTCCGTACACAGATCCTAAGTGCTCTACTGGACGAGCCAAGCTACACACAACTGCTGACAGTCACCGCCACTCAAAGAGAACACTTCTCATGCACAATTGGGAGCGAATTCAAGGAAATCCACCACCTAGAAGACACGAGTTAAGCTTCTGCACTCAAATCAGCAATCCATTCCTCGAGAAGAAGGTACATAGGTGTTGGGAAGCTCACTCCCTCTACTGTCTGTCCCTACTCCTTGACACATCAGTCTAACCAGCAGGACTGCACGAGGATGCCGTTCCCTGCTCCTAGACTGTCCACTACTCATCTACATCTTCGAATCGCTGCTGGCGGTAAGAGAATGCAGACTTCTTCCTGCGTTATCCCCCTATTCCAACATCGAGTGTAGTGTACACTGTAATGCCTATCATGTGTCTGGGTGTGCTCTCCGTCTGCACCGTCAAATCGCTATGTGTGTGTGCAGAGCCTACAACAACCCCTCATTTCCTACTCTTCGATCCTACTTATGTCGCTGCCATGAGAATCAGAGGAGACGACCACCAGGGAGAGAGAGGCGCTGACAGGAGGTTGTCACCTCACATGCAAGCGGTTCCCCTTCCTAATTAGCCATCCACCTTGTTGCTCCTACGCTACCTATGCTGCCACATGGTATCCTAACTAATTTTACACTGAAAAACTGCCACCCTTAAGATAGCATATTTGGTCCTACTAAATCTGGAATAATCAACTTTGGTTACTATCTACTCTGATTGCTCGGAGGCAACCTCTACCTGATCTGCTCCTATCGGAGCTCCTAACGCGGCTTTTGATAAGCTAGAAAGCCTTGCAGTTACCTCGGGTGTCACTGAGGTGGCTTCCTCCTCATCGTTCTTCGCTGGCCCTGCTGTCGCTGCTGCTGCGTCTTCCTCGGCTTCGGCTTTTACTTCGGAAGACAGAAGCGTCTTCTGGGAAGCGGAGTCGACCGGTGCTTCCTCGCTCTTCTGGAGCATCAGCTCGGTACTAGGGACCATGGCGACCTCATAGGGGTCCGGGGAAGTCTCTTCCTCCACGCGGAATATCTAGGAAGACGGCTCGTCTTCCTGTCTTCCAGAAGACATCTTGTCTTCCGAGGCGTCTTCCAAAGTCTTCTCGGCTTCCAACGCTGTCACTACCAAGTGCACAGCGAGGTCGAACTCCTCCTTCTCCATTCCGGATCCAGTAGATGGTGCTGGAGCTTGAGAAGATGTAGTTGCAGGTATCGGAAGCGAGGGAAGACCATAAAGTGTCTTCACTCCCTCTATCTGCCGATCCAAGTATCTGAACATGCTCTCCCTGCATTCCACCAACATTGTCTTGGACTCGCTGTCCCATCCTCTAGCCAAGGTAAGTAACTTCCTACCCACGGTGAAGTTGAACTTCTTCCAAAGCGCTTCCACCGACTGTGCTAGCATCTCCTGTGCACGAGCCTCCGCTGTCTTCCCGCTGGTTTTCTCAACTGCAACTCACGCTTTTGCGGCTTCTTGCTGCTTCGCCCATGTCATCTTCTCCTCTGCGAGGGCGGTGATCTTCTCTCGCACTCGGAGGACCTCTTGATCGCGCTGCTGTACACGCGCCTGCATCTCCTGGTTGCTCTTCCGAAGTTGCACAAGCTCCTTGGCTGAAGCGGCTGCTTCCGCCTTGTATCTGGCTGTGAGCTTCTCCGTGGTGCGGAGACTAGCTTCCAGCGACTCCGTCTTCTTCTGGTCTTCTTCCTGTCGCAGCAAGGTGCGCAGACCGAATCCAGGTTGCAAGGGCCTCTCCTGTGCCTTCGCTCTCTTCTCCAGCAACTCCATAGCTGGCTGGATCTCCTTGTGGAAGAAGGCGCTGAACTCTTCTAGTCTTCTTCCTGCGGAAGACAAGTTCATCTCCACTACTCGCTCTGAGGTGTCGACCTTTTCTTCCAGACAAGGATGCCTCTTCCACCACAATGACATTCATCTTCTGCGCACGAGAAGAAGCTACTCTTCTCATCTTCCGGTATCGTGTCGGATATTTTGTGCGTGAAGGATGTCCAGGAAAACGCGAGGTTCCTGGCTGTGGAGATGCTGTGTGCCAAACAGAGACAAGACAGAGAAGAACAACCACGAAAAGGAATGCTGCGATATATACCACTCTGAAAGTATGTACACTGTCGATTCTTTCTCCAAACAGCACAAAACTGAGGAACAGACCAGAGCGGTATGTAACCTACTTCAGAAGCCCTAAAACAAACCCCTGAAACGCAACCCTAGTCTGAAATCGCCAAAGCGTAGCTCAAAGCAAGAGGAACTTCTCTTTGCTAACAACCAGAGCCACAACAGTATCATGCGATCCAAACCCAAGTTCAAACCACATCCAAACACTAGCTCTTGGCTAAAGCTAGCTACCACAAGCCATACACAACCAACTAAGTCCTTAACGAACTCAAAAGGACGAAACCTGTAGCGAAGGAACCGAAAAAGACCTATCTGGGAACTTTCTCCTTTCGCCAAACGATCTTCAAATGTTGATAGGGTCTCCTTCCTTGACTCCGTTGGCCCAAGAAACCTTCAGATCCGACTCCCGATAGTCGAGATATCGTCAATTTTCGGTCGCAGGTGACCGAACCTTCAAAAACTCCTCCCTGCGGCTTAAAACCGCTCACACCGTACAAACGGATCGTCTAAACTGATATCCGTCTTCGCTGGTAGGTAGATCTGGCTACCTTGAACCCAACAAGACTCCAAATAAGCCGTTTGGAGTTCCCCTTGCAAAACCACTCGAGAAATTTGGCCGCAGGTTGCAAAAAAAACTGACGTAAATCAGCTCCCTGCGGCTCAAACTTGCTCACCACACTCAAACCAACAATCCAATTCACACACGGTCTTCTCCTATGAGTAGATGAAGACTCCTTGATCGCGTAGGCACCAAGAACGAAGAGCTTGGCTCACCGATCGCGAAGAACAGCCCAACCTCAGGTCGCAGGTGAACGAAAATCTGATGTAATCGCTTCCCTGCGAGCCAATTTCACTCAGAACTTCCAAACCGTCCGATGAAACTTTGTATCGTCTTCAATTTTATGAAGAACTCGTTGTTTTGATCCCGATGGATCCAAGGATAGCAAGTTTGGACTCCGAAACGGCCCGAACGGTCCAACTCTTCTTCACAGGTAACTGAAAACCCCAAATCTGCTTCCTGCGTCTCAATTTCTCCCAGAACACAACCCCCGATCCGTCTCTTCCCAAACCGTTTGAACCAGCGCGTAGCCTGCACAGATCTGAACCCAACGACGCCTTGCGCGCTTGCATTGGACTCCTAAATCTCCCGAACCGTCCGTTGACAGATCGCAGACGCAAGCTAGCCCCTTAAGCACCTCCTTGCAACAGTCTCTGTACGTACAGTTCTCTCCTCAATCTCCTGAATAATAAGAAGCAGGCCCCTTGCGTCTTTGATATAACGCACTAAAGCCTTGAATACCCAATCAGCAAGTAACTAGGGGCCTAGCTTGATTTTACCTTCTTTCGAATCGCATAACTTCTTCCCTGGATGTCCAAACGAAGTAAACAAGATGCCCATGGAAAGCTGACAACGAGCTCTACCCATCCATGTGATGAAAGTGAAGATCGGAAGTTGCGCCAAAAGCCCATAAGCTGGGGCCTAGCTTGTTTTCTCCATCTTTCGAGTCTTGTAACTTTTCCACTAGGCGTCCAAACGAAGTAGATGAAGTGCCTATGGAAAGTTGACAAGGAGCTCTATCCACTGGTGCGATAAAAACGAAGATCCGAAGTGGTGCCAAAAACCCGTAAGCTGGGGCCTAGCTTATTTTCTCCATCTTTCGAGTCTTGTAACTTTTCCACTAGGCGTCCAAACGAAGTAGACAAAGTGCCTATGGAAAGCTGACAAGGAGCTCTATCCACTGGTGCGATAAAAACGAAGATCCGAAGTGGTGCCAAAAACCCGTAAGCTGGGGCCTAGCTTATTTTCTCCATCTTTCGAGTCTTGTAACTTTTCCACTAGGCGTCCAAACGAAGTAGACAAAGTGCCTATGGAAAGCTGACAAGGAGCTCTATCCATCTATGCGATGAAAATGGAGATCTGAGATTGTGCCAAAAACCCGTAAGCTGGGGCCTAGCTTATTTTCTCCATCTTTCGAATCCTGTAACTTTTCCACTAGGCGTCCAAACGAAGTAGACAAAGTGCATGTGGAAAGCTGATAAGGAGCTCTACCTATCTATGCGATGAAAATGGAGATCTGAGATTGTGCCAAAAACCCGTAAGCTCGGGCCTAGCTTGTCTTCTCATGAGTGTCTTTGGAGCGACAAGCATCGAAGTTTGAATTTCAGGTAGGAGCCGGTCCACGACACGACATCCACTCCCTCTGAACCTGTGCATCCTCCGGTATGCACCAGAGATACCAACCAAGGAGTGGACCGGCTTATCGTCCTACTTCCCATCGTAACGAACCTCACGTGTAAGGTCTTCTGCATAATCCTCATCCTCAAGGTTGCAACCTGATCGTCATCTTGAAGTTGCTACCTGCCATGATCCTTCCTAGATCCATGCTCATTGACTTTCTCCTCGAACCTCCCATCCAATCACCTCCTCTAAATCTACACATCTTCAATATGCGAAGACATAGAAAGAATAATCCATCATACCATAGAATTGTCTTCCATCCGCCCTGTAGAACCTCACCGTCGAGGTTTGTGACCCAAGTGTCGTAGTAGACATCTCCCATCCTGCCAATCATCACCCGTATCTTGACTGTAACCCACAACCTCAAGCATGTACATGTCGTTGTACGTAATCATTTCTTCTTTTTTGTTTTTCTGAAAAAAAAGAACCACACCGCTGCAACCAAAATCCTCAAACGCATAATTATCTCGCTGTACAATGATATCCTCCTCAACCATCATCCTCCCTGATCCATCTTCTGAAAACTCTTACAAACCTCTCAAGCATTATTCTCTCAACACAAATCATCTTCAGCAATGGCTTCTCTCCTGTAAGCCATCCTTACCCATCATCCTATACCAGTAGCCTCAAGAGCATCCGTCCACTCTCCTTCGCCCTCAGCAGGTCGTTTGTCCTTGATGATGTCAATGTAGACATCATGGACTTCTCTTGAAGTTGCACCCAAGACCTCCCGTGATAAGAACCGAACCTTTGCATCTCGAATGCACTCCTCCCAACCTCCTTTCACATCCATCATCGTAATCTCTACATCTGGTTGTTGTTTGTCTGCAACCAGATCACCCACGTCCACTGTCTGCACCCCAACCACCTCCTCCGGTTGTGAAGGATCGTCCTCCATTGCCTGTTCAGGAAGAATAGTTTCCTGTTGAATCTTATCCTCCTCAGCTTGCTTCCTTGAATAAGTCTCTTCTTGTCCCTTCTTCTCGCTCTGCATCGTGGATGCAGTAGTCAACTTGAGCTCGTCTGGATCCACGTGCTCATCCAAATCATCCCTATGGAGATCATGCTCAATCTCCTCCACCCTAGCATCACAACTTGTAGCTTCGGTAGCTACAACTGCATGTGTCGCAAGGTAATCATCCACAAACTTCTTCATCCCTCCTTTACCAACGTTGGCTTGAAGGAGAGTACCCGTACTTGTGAATGTAACCCTTCCATCCTCCCAAGAAATAACCTCTCGTTGCAAAGACTCTGTAAAGTCGATGCAATCATCTCGCTGATGGTTAGTACCATCACACCACACGCACCGATGTACCCAAGCTGGTTTGGGTACAAGCTCCATCTCAGTCGATGATCCCTTATCCTCCAACCTAGTAACCTGAGCTTGTAGATCTCGCATCTTTTGCTGTAGGTCCTCGATGGTTGGATCCTTCTCCTCTACAATCACAATTGGAGGTTGAACCTCAAATACTACTTGAACTGGTGTGGTAGTCAACGCTGCAGGTGTCAACCTTGTAACCCTTTCCCTTGTCTGTCTCCGGACAAGAAGCTCAACAGCTTCATGCACAACCTCCCAGTTTCTTGTCAACCCTTCTTCTTCCTCTCCATCCTCCAGAAGTAGCTCCAACTGTTCCTGCCATGGTTCATCCGCAGCTTGAAGAAACAGCTCTGTCTTGTAGCTCTCCAAGGTTAGTTTGTCCACCCGAGGTAGTTGAGAGAATTGTCTCTCGAACTCCTTTAACAGCTCTATAGGCTGTAAACCTTTGCTAGATCCGTTGACCCATTCCAGAAACGATTTCTTGGTTACTCGATCTGAGTTCTCCAAGAAATACTCCTCCATCAGCACATGTGAAAATGTATCCCAGTTCCTCCCAAAACGCTTTGCTAGACCCTTCACATGCTCCCTTATCTCAGGCACCGCAGCGAGTTCGAATGTCTCGATCATCTCCTTCTCCGATACCTGATCCAAATCCATATCCATCTTGTAACATCTCAAGTACTCAGAGATGTCTCTCCCATCAAAAAGATCGAACTTGTCGATCACCCTTCCAAGTGCCTTCTTTCCCAAAGCCTCCTTTTGTTGGTTCTCTTGCTCTTGTCGCGTAAACAAAGTGAAGGCTTGAAACAATCGTGCAGTTGCTGCATCAAACTGCATCCCTGGTATACTCTCAGATCTATCCATTCCGTCCAAAGTCATGGCTCGTCCCATCCTCCCATCCTCCCATGATCCCAACCGTCTAGAAATCCATCATCCCAGGTCCACAACATCCTCCCGAACAACCAAACCCATCTTCATCCTCGTTCATGATTGCTGATCTCTTCTGTCCAGTTCAGACACACAAATATCTCCACCCCGGACCTTCACGTCGAGTTCACCACCGTATCGTGTCGGATATTTTGTGCGTGAAGGATGTCCAGGAAAACGCGAGGTTCCTGGCTGTGGAGATGCTGTGTGCCAAACAGAGACAAGACAGAGAAGAACAACCACGAAAAGGAATGCTGCGATATATACCACTCTGAAAGTATGTACACTGTCGATTCTTTCTCCAAACAGCACAAAACTGAGGAACAGACCAGAGCGGTATGTAACCTACTTCAGAAGCCCTAAAACAAACCCCTAAAACGCAACCCTAGTCTGAAATCGCCAAAGCGTAGCTCAAAGCAAGAGGAACTTCTCTTTGCTAACAACCAGAGCCACAACAGTATCATGCGATCCAAACCCAAGTTCAAACCACATCCACACACTAGCTCTTGGCTAAAGCTAGCTACCACAAGCCATACACAACCAACTAAGTCCTTAACGAACTCAAAAGGACGAAACCTGTAGCGAAGGAACCGAAAAAGACCTATCTGGGAACTTTCTCCTTTCGCCAAACGATCTTCAAATGTTGATAGGGTCTCCTTCCTTGACTCCGTTGGCCCAAGAAACCTTCAGATCCGACTCCCGATAGTCGAGATATCGTCAATTTTCGGTCGCAGGTGACCGAACCTTCAAAAACTCCTCCCTGCGGCTTAAAACCGCTCACACCGTACAAACGGATCGTCTAAACTGATATCCGTCTTCGCTGGTAGGTAGATCTGGCTACCTTGAACCCAACAAGACTCCAAATAAGCCGTTTGGAGTTCCCCTTGCAAAACCACTCGAGAAATTTGGCCGCAGGTTGCAAAAAAAACTGACGTAAATCAGCTCCCTGCGGCTCAAACTTGCTCACCACACTCAAACCAACAATCCAATTCACACACGGTCTTCTCCTATGAGTAGATGAAGACTCCTTGATCGCGTAGGCACCAAGAACGAAGAGCTTGGCTCACCGATCGCGAAGAACAGCCCAACCTCAGGTCGCAGGTGAACGAAAATCTGATGTAATCGCTTCCCTGCGAGCCAATTTCACTCAGAACTTCCAAACCGTCCGATGAAACTTTGTATCGTCTTCAATTTTATGAAGAACTCGTTGTTTTGATCCCGATGGATCCAAGGATAGCAAGTTTGGACTCCGAAACGGCCCGAACGGTCCAACTCTTCTTCACAGGTAACTGAAAACCCCAAATCTGCTTCCTGCGTCTCAATTTCTCCCAGAACACAACCCCCGATCCGTCTCTTCCCAAACCGTTTGAACCAGCGCGTAGCCTGCACAGATCTGAACCCAACGACGCCTTGCGCGCTTGCATTGGACTCCTAAATCTCCCGAACCGTCCGTTGACAGATCGCAGACGCAAGCTAGCCCCTTAAGCACCTCCTTGCAACAGTCTCTGTACGTACAGTTCTCTCCTCAATCTCCTGAATAATAAGAAGCAGGCCCCTTGCGTCTTTGATATAACGCACTAAAGCCCTGAATACCCAATCAGCAAGTAACTAGGGGCCTAGCTTGATTTTACCTTCTTTCGAATCGCATAACTTCTTCCCTGGATGTCCAAACGAAGTAAACAAGATGCCCATGGAAAGCTGACAACGAGCTCTACCCATCCATGTGATGAAAGTGAAGATCGGAAGTTGCGCCAAAAGCCCATAAGCTGGGGCCTAGCTTGTTTTCTCCATCTTTCGAGTCTTGTAACTTTTCCACTAGGCGTCCAAACGAAGTAGATGAAGTGCCTATGGAAAGCTGACAAGGAGCTCTATCCACTGGTGCGATAAAAACGAAGATCCGAAGTGGTGCCAAAAACCCGTAAGCTGGGGCCTAGCTTATTTTCTCCATCTTTCGAGTCTTGTAACTTTTCCACTAGGCGTCCAAACAAAGTAGACAAAGTGCCTATGGAAAGCTGACAAGGAGCTCTACCCATCTATGCGATGAAAATGGAGATCTGAGATTGTGCCAAAAACCCGTAAGCTGGGGCCTAGCTTATTTTCTCCATCTTTCGAATCCTGTAACTTTTCCACTAGGCGTCCAAACGAAGTAGACAAAGTGCATGTGGAAAGCTGATAAGGAGCTCTACCTATCTATGCGATGAAAATGGAGATCTGAGATTGTGCCAAAAACCCGTAAGCTCGGGCCTAGCTTGTCTTCTCATGAGTGTCTTTGGAGCGACAAGCATCGAAGTTTGAATTTCAGGTAGGAGCCGGTCCACGACACGACACCGGGGTAGAAGATCCCTCATGACAGGAGCGGTTCTCTTCACTGCGCTTCCCCGCATCGCAGTAGGAGTATCCCTTCTTCTCTTGTCTTCTGGAGTCTTCGGAAGACTCCCAGGTGTTGCAGAAGCGGTCTTCTGCTCCGATCGGATACTCAGCAGTTCTTCTTCCGAGTCGAACTCCGATCCTGAATGAATGAGGGAGATGGGCTTCCTACGTACACTTCTAGGACCCATCTTCCTCGGTGGCGTGACGTCTTTCGACCCACTAGACTCGTCTTTCCTCACCAGAAGCGTCTTCTGGTGAGAGCCGGACCTCAGCTGTGGCATCAGAGTGGGAGAGGGAGTTGCGGCTGCCGCTCAGTCATCATCTTCCGAGGTCTCCTCCTTCACCTCCTGTTGCCTTGTTGGTCCATACTCCTCCAGCTGATCTCCCCTAAGATCTCCCATGGCTACGTACAAGTAGCAGAGAAAAGGTGTCAAGTGTCCTCCCGCCGGGGTACCCAAGTACGCTAGCTCCGCCTGTACATAGTTGTGGACGTATGCGCCCCAGTAGATGAGCACTCTTTTATCCCACACTGCTTCCAGGAACTCTACGTCCTGATCTCCCAGGTACCTCGTCTTCTGCGCTTTCTCCTTGAGAAAGAGGTGCAGAAACAGCTTCGCCAGAAGTCGCTTCTTCGGCTCCCGGTAAGATTCGATCTTCCACCCATTCCTACCCTGCCTGTCTTCCACAAAGAGACAAGTGGTGCTCCCATGCACATGCCATGCACTCACGACCACCCATCTACGACGGTCACCTTCCTCAACTTGCCATCGTAGTTCACCTTACGTTGCGCTTGTACCTCGTATGTCTTCTCCAAAGCTGCATTCTTGTCTTCTTCAAACTCTACAAAATTCAGAAGATGCTGCTCTTGGCTTTCTTCTTCTCCCATGCGTTCGGATACGGCTAACCGGTATGTTGGGACCTCTAACTCAATGGGTAGAATAGGTGTCATGCCATAAGTTAGGTAGAAAGGCGTCTTCTGGGTTGTGACTTTAGGTGAAATCCTGAAAGCTCATAACACAGATGGCAATTTCGTGTCCCAATCATACGCATGGTTAACAGTTACCTTATTCAGGATGTTACACAGAAGACCGTTCGACTTCTCCGTCAATCCGTTCGCTTTCGGGTTGTACGGCGTCGTCTTCCGATGCTTAATCCTGAAGTATTGGGTCAGGAGGGAGATAGTCTCATTTAAGAAATGAGTACCCCTATCTGATACCAATTCCAGCGGACATCCGTACCTAGTGATGATGTTGTGCCAAAGGAACATGGCTACCACTGCGGCATCGTTCTTTCTTGTGGCTTCGCCTTCCACCATCTTGGTAGCATAGTCGGTAGCTATTAAAATGTACCGTGCTCGTGTTCTTCTCGCCACCGGGACGATAAGACCCACAAAGTCGATCCCTCACTTTTCGAACGGAGCAAGCGGAAGAATGGGAGTAAGAGGCCACCTAGTAGTAGCTGTCGATCTTCCCACCCTTTGGCACGCATCGCATTTCCTGATCTCCTGAAAAGTGTCTCTGTACATGGTCGGCCACCAGTATCCGGCGTCTAACATCTTCTTCACTGTGGTTTTCAGCTCGTAGTGACCCCCAGCATCTTCGTAGTGAAGATCAGTGATCACTGGTTTTATCTCTGAAGGCTCAAGGCATCTCCTTAGCTTCTCGTCATGTCCCTTCCGAAATAGGATACACTGGAAGATGGCATAAGGACCCGCCTTGTGTAAGAAGACAGCCTTCGGCTCCGCATCCAATCCCTCGGGGTATTGTTGGTCTTCCAAGAACTTCCTCAAGTCCTTGAAGATCGACTCTTCTGTGGAAGTCGCAAAGACTGAGTCAGAAGATCTAATCTCGTCTTCTGGGAAGCAGGCGGTACGCCCCCCCTCAGATGAAAGTGTCTCTGCGAAAACTGAGAACAACTTCTCGTCAGGGACTCGTCTTCCACTTCATCTTCTCGTCGTTCCGTCTCTAATCTGGATAGGTAATCAGCATTAACATGCTATCTTCCAGGTCTGTACTCAACTGTGCAGTAAATTCCTGGAGTAGGAGAATCCACCTAGCTATCCTACCAGACAAATCTGCTTTCTTTACAAGATGTTTCAAAGAAAAATGATCCACATAGAAGACAAACGGGTTTGCTAGAAGATAGTGTCTAAACTTCTTACAAGAGTAAATCATGCCAAGACACTCCCTTTCAGTTGTCGAGTACTTCTTATCTGCATCACTGAGTTGTCTTCCCGCGTAGTAGATGAGATAATCCTTCTTCTTCTCATCTTTCTGACTCAACACCACCCCTATGACGAAAGCAGAGACATCCACATAGATATGGAAGACTCTTTCCCAATCAGGTGGCCTTAGGACAGGGGATTCCGACAGAAGCCTCTTCATTTCTTCGAATGCTTCCTGCTGCTCAGAAGACCAAATGTATGGTTCGTCCTTCTTCAGCAACTTAGTGAGTCTTCCTGCTACCTCTGCGTACCTGTCAATAAACCTCCTGTAGTATCCTACGTTGCCCAAGAAGCTTCTCAACTGAGTCAAGTTAGCAGGTGGGTGAAGTTTCATGATGACTTCCACCTTAGCACAGTCGACTTCTATACCTCTTCCGGAAATTCTATGTCCTAGCAAGATTCCCTCTGACGTACCAAAGAAACACTTCTCAGGGTGAAGAGCCAAACGATGTTCTCTACACTTCAGAAAACACTTCCTTAGAAATATCAAGTGGTCTTCTCTCGATCCAAACACACAAAAGTCATCCAAGAAGATCTCCATGAAAGTGCGAAGATACTCCTTGAAGATTGTAATCATCAATCTCTGGAATGTGGCGGGTGCGTTGCATAAACCAAACGGTATTTGATTGTACGCGTACGTGCTCCAATCAGTAGTAAAAGTGGTTTTCGACTTGTCTTCTTCTCTGATTGAAACTTGGTTGTACCCAGAATACCCATCCAGGAAGTTGTAGAACTCATGTCCTGCTACCTGGTCTAACATAGAGTCGTTGAATGGTAAAGGATGATGATCCTTCTTCGTGGCCAAGTTCAGCTTCCCGAAGTCCTGACACACTCGGATCTTCCCTGTCTGCTTCTTCGGCACGATGACAATAGGAGCTACCCACTCACTGCTAAATACTGGGAAGATGACTCCCGCCTTCAGGTACTGGTCGATCTGGTCCTTCACCAGAAGCGAGTACTTGGGGTTGAGCCGATACTGCCTCTGCCGTGCAGGAACAACGCCCTCCAGCAAGTCAATGCGATGCTCTCCCAACTCTCGAGGTATGCCCTTCATGTCTTCTAAGGTCCATGCGAAGACATCCTGGAACTCCGTCAGAAGTTCTCGGAAGTCTTCCAACTGTTGGCTCTCGATCACCTTGGAAAGCTTCAGCTTCTTCTCGGGAGCAACCTCCATTTCTTGAAGATCATCCGGACTTACCATTCCTTCTGTGTGACTGTACTCACTGGCACCAAAGTATTCCGGTTTGGGAGCTTCTTCTGGTTCAGATTCGTCTTCTGGAAGACCAACCGTCGGATCTTCCGAAGGGAAGACGGTATTCTCTTCTTCTGGAAGCTCTTCTTCCGCAACTTCGTAGCACTCAATGTATCCACAGATCACATCTTTTGCTCTCTCTACTACTTCTGTAGTACACAAGTTATTCACCACAAACTCATTATACCGTTCATCACTGTCAGAAGACGCAGCTGAGTCTTCTGAAGTGTACCCCTCTGTTGTAGAAGGAGTTTCACCTTGGTGTCCAATCTTGATCCAAGGAAGCGAGACCTTAGTCTTCTCACCTGGCTTGGATGTAGGATTGGGAAATCTCAAACGATGTCTTCTCCAGTCGGTATTTACATTTGCAGCATACAGCCATGGTCTTCCTATCAACACCTGATATCCAACCTTAGCTACAGGTCGCAAAATGATGTAAGTGAGGTAAAAAGATACTCCACCAATTACCGTCAAGACATCTTTCAATTGTCCCAAAGGTCGTCTTCTGGTCTGGTCCACCATTCTGAGGATTCTCAGAGTAGGCAGGAACTCAGTGAAGCCTAGGGCATGCGCCGTTTCTTCCGTCTTGATGTTAACTCCGGAGCCGGAATCAATGGGTACCTTCTTTAGAAGACAGCCATGGATCTCCATATCAAGTTCTGGGGCTCTCAAGTCCTCATGCTCTATCCTTAGGATCGGGGTGCTCTGGGGAAGTCTAGCTGTCCTCCTTCCTCGATCCTCAAAGCACAGATTGTAACAACTTCCTGTAACAAGCGTTGTCATCCAACAGCTGTTGGAAGGTTACATCCGCCTTCTGATTCCACAAGTCTCGCAAGAAGTCGTAAGGGGATCTCTTCAGAAGAGTGACTGGTGTTTCCAACAGAGAAGATGTAGTAGCTGCTTCCTTGGGTGGAAGATTAGAATGATGTCTTCTCTCGACTGGGGGCTGTTCCCGTGAGACAGGGGCTGCCATAGTCGGTGTAGGAAGCTGCTGTACTATCTTCCGTCTCTTCTCCAGCTCTTCTTGCATGATCGCTTCAACTTCTTATCTAATGTCAGGAGCAAAGTACTTCGGATCTTCTCGGTCGTAAGTAGGAGAAGACGGCCGCTCAGGAGAAGATGACCTCTCCTTTCGCTGCTTCTTCTTCTTGATCTCCTTCTGACGAGATTCTAACTTCCCTTTGCTTCTGGTACTTACCTTGAACACCGCTTCGTCTAAGACTTCTTCGGGAGGCCAACTGTCTGAATCCGGACTAGGGCTCCAAACAGTGCCATCCGCCAAAGTGAAAGAAGAAGCTGCCTCAAGTAACTTCGTCTTCTGAGTTGCAATCATCTTCTGCAGCTGGGGTTCCTTTCCTTCGCGCTTCCCGAGGTCCGATTCGTCTTCCTCGATATGGAGACAATCCGTACAATCCCCAGGATCTTCTTCTACGGTGATGTGCTGTACCACTGCTAACTCGAGTTTAGAAGATGATGCAGCTTCTGCAGGAGGCGTGGTCTCTGCAAATCTAACCATTTGTCGTGGCCGTAAGGTCTGAGGACAATTCTCTGTGAAATGACCGGCTTCCTTACAGTTCCCACACAAGGGCACTTGCCCAATCTGTCTTCTCGGATGAGGACAGGTGGACCACCAGTGTCCTATCTGTCCACAATTATTGCATGCTCCAGGAAGAGGGTTGAGAGGTCGTTGTGATGAAGAAGGTTGCCAGAGTGTCCTGGTCTGTACATTGGTAGCTCTATCCCTAGGTACATAACGATTATATTGGGCGGGAGGCGTAGGAGTGAAGGGTTGTATCGTCTCGATCCTATAGCAGGTTTCCCCACTTGGATCGTGTAGATATCCCTCATCGTCTTCTTCCCATCCTGCCCAGTTGACAGCTTGGTCCTGCGTACACTGATCTCTGGTGTGTCCGGAAGAGTTACAAAGGTTGCACCAAAGGTTTGGCCGGGAAGCCGTAGGTTGCTTCCGCTTGTCCTTCTGGTTCAGAAGATGAACTTTCAGGTCGGCAAACTGCTTCAGAACTTTATCGATACGAGGATCAGGTGCAGACTGAATGATCTGAGTTTGAGGCATCTTCTGCACAACTTCCTCCCTTGCTCGCGTCTTCTCCTTCTTCTTCTTCCGCGTCTTCTTCTCTGGTTCAGATTCTGATTCTGAACTTTCGACAGTAGACTCTTCAGAAGTAGAAGATACTTCCGAATCACTGTTATCAGTTTCAGTGGACTTGGACTTCCTCTTGGTCTTCCGAGAAGACTTCTTCGACTTCTTGGACTTCTTCAAGATCTTTTCTTTGTCTTTCGTCATATTCCGAGTGATGCTCGAGGTTTCATACTGCTCGGCATGTTTCTGTACTTCTACTAAATCATCACCTCCTCCTCTTCTGCAGTACAATTCCATATCCTGAGACAATCCTCCCAAGTATCAGTCCACGACTTGCTGAGCACAGTAACCGGGTCTTCCTTGGTTCTGAGGGATGTGATCCAGGAGATCTTCAAACCTCTCGGTGTAATCCCGCAGTGTCTCTTTCTTCTTCCGTTCGAGTCTCTGAAGTTCTATGAGGGTCATCCGATCATAGCCCACTCCTCTAAACCTCTTCAGAAAAGCTGCCTTCAGAGTAGCCCAAGCGGCCATTACTACACCATCATCCAACATCTTACTCATCCACTTCCTTCCCTTCCCTACGATCAAACTAGGAAATACCCGGAGTCTGTCGACATCAGCGTCTTCCTTGTTGGATCTAGAGATGATCTCGAACATCGTGATGAAGTCATCCGCGTCAGCATCATCGTCGTACGGATGGTACTTCTGCCGAGTGTGGGAAGCCATGTCGACTGCCGGCTGGTGCGACCGCCAACTTCTTTCTTCCTCAAGTCCAGGTGGTGGAGATGGTCTTCTCGAAGGTCCAGGCCTGTCTGAATCACGAAGGTAGTCTTCTGAGTTAGAGTTGCTGTCACTGCTATCTTCCGAGACGTCTGGAACAATCTCCTCCAGTCTTCCTTCACCTTGAGAAGCTTCTTCCGCACTTAGGAAGACGTCTTCCGAGTAACCAGTACCAAAATCTACTTTATACACGTGATCACCCGGTTGGCTTCTGTCTTCTCCCAAGATTATGCTCGAGATGGAAGGCTCTTCCAACTCTACTGATCGGATCTTCCTGAGCTCTTCTTCTTTCCTTTGGTGTCTCAGGGATATCCGCTGCTCTCTAGAAGCGGTTCGCTGGGATGAATTTACCCACTCAGGATCTTTACCCGTGCGTCTTCTGCTTCTTCCTCTGGTCGGAGGCATCCACCAGAGTACTGAGAACAAATGTCCCTCTTCTTCTACCACTAGATCCGGCAGACTGAATGTTTAAACAACCGGTCACATGTTCGGAACGTCTTCTTCTCTTGCTTCCTGTTGTACTTATTGCAGTCTTCCAAGATCGAGTCTTCCAAGAAACTCTTGGAAGCAGGGAAGCGGCTTCTTCCAACTCTCCATGATGTATCTTATCAGCTTCTGGTTGCAGTTCCTGTCTTCTAGCAAGATAGAATCCCACAACACATTCAACTACAATCGAAGTTAGTTCAAAATGAAACTAACTACTGGCACACAGATCCAGGAAGCTTAGAACAAAAGTTACTAAGATGAAATCTCCGGCAGCGACGCCAAAAATGGTGCTCACTATAGGTAGTGACGCAGGATTACTCCTTTTGCTCATTTAGTATACAAGATATCGTTCCCATAGAGGATTTGCACAAGTAACGCTGCTCTAAGTTCTAAGATCTGTTCAAACACACAAACACACGGGTTTTGCTTAGAAATCCCGTCTTCTCACAAAACCACGCATCTTCCAGACACGCAAAAAGGTGCTCTGGAACTAAACAAACAACTACTAACTAAAATATCACACAACTATTCACAGAGAAGCTCGGGAAGACGATCTTCCTGCTTCCAGGTCACTTCTTCCGATCTTCTCGATACCGTCTTCCCGAAGCGATTCTCGTCTTCTTGGGGTTCAGCTCGTCTTCTCACACCTCCAGAAGATTGTCCTGCTTCGCAGAAGTCGACTAGCACGGCTCTTACACCTTACTTTTTCACTCACGTTCCAACGGGTTAGATTAATCACAGGGTGTATGCCCCCTGTAGCCTTCCCAGGCTTCTGCCTACGGAAATGATCTTCCTGCAGCACTACAACGACATTCACCTTCACGGAAGCTCACTAGAAGAAGATAAGAAGATGAGGAAGATGAGAGAAGATGGGGAAGAAGAGAAAATCCAAACAAGAGAAAACAAGATGAAAAGAGGAAATTAAGATACCGACAGGTTTCTAGTCCGGATCCTGACTAACAAGCCATCCTTGCTTGTAATAGTTTGAGGAGGAAGACAACAAACATGTGTACAGTTGCACCGTCTTCTTCTTGAGGATGTCGTCTTCTTGAGGATGTCGTCTTCGTCTTCCTGATGTGAAAGTGAAGGTGGGAGATGTAACTATTGAGCAAAACTTCTTTGTTCAAGATAGTACATCATACCCGGTGATACTCGGTCAACCTTACATTACAGCTGGGAGGATGGAGACCAAGGTTTTGGATGATGGATCTGCTTATGCGCGGATCAGAAGTCATGATGGCAAGAGAGCGGTACAGTTTCTAACTGTATCAGCAAACCACGAGCGGAACAGAGATTATCTGAGGGGTGGCTCCTTGTCTAAGATCACGGAGGAGTTCAAGGATTTTTGACAAGTACTGCTATAGAGCAAGGACATAGTGGTACACTAGAGAAGGTACTCTCGCTAGAGAAAGAAAGTGCTTTTTGTACAGGAGTTGTGAGATTTTCTGGGAGTGGATTTGTTACACATACACGACTTGCTGACTTGCAGAAGTGGGAGCAGAAGGTTGTGCGAAAAACTGAAAAAGACCTAAAGAGAGTTGGTGTGCTTGAAGAGGATGATAAGATAGAAGGTGTTTATTTGGAGTTAGGATTAGGAGATTTCATCGATGAGCTTGCTATGCATGAGCAAGAAGATGAGGATCATGTGGTGGAAGTGCACTCTAGGGAGCTCTATACAACTATAGAGTCATTCGTAGATCATGAAGTTAGAGTTGACACTAGGTACAAAACGGTAGACAAGAAGATAAAACTTGTTGCTCAGCCATTACCTAGTGATTCTAACCAGCGAGTCCAACAATCTTCGAAGGAGATCTTTACTCTGGATACGATCAGTTTCAACTTGCTGAACAGAGTAGAGATATCACCACCATGAAAACATCGTTGGGGTTGGTCAGAATGTGCACGCTACCACAAGGAGCAACAAACTCGGTAGCGCACATGATGAACGGAATGAACAAGGTTCTCCGTGAGTTCATTCCTGAGAAGACCATGCCTTTCTTGGATGACATTCCAATTAAGGGATGCGTTGAGGAGGAGAAAGATGAGACAATGGATCAGAAGGGGTGTAGAAACTTTGCTGTTGATCACATTTCAGATTGTGATAAAATTTTATCACGACTTGAAGAGGCGCACTTGACACTATCAGGTGCCAAGTCTTCATTTGGAGTGCGAGAAGTTGTGATTGTGGGGCACCTATGTGGATGGTTTGGACGCAAGCTGATCTTGGTAAAGTGGATGCTATACGACGGATGAAGGATACTTGTGGTTCAACAACGGAGGTGAGAAGGTTTCTTGGAGCTTGTGTCGTCTATCATGTGTGGATTCCACATTTTGCACATGTGGCTGATCCTCTTTATGATATGTTGAGAAAGCATAAGAGGTTTGCATGGGAGGAGAGGCATACTGAGGCGATTCAGAGATTGAAGCAGTTGTTATCTTCTCCACCTGTACTTCGTCGTGTGAGCTATGAGGATAGCAAACTAGTGATACTTACTGTTGATACTAGTCCGATAGCCATTGGATGGGCAGTAGGACAGGATGATGAAAAAGAGAATCGGTTTGCAGTCAGAATTGGAGCAAAGGTGTTGAGTGAACTGTAACGACCTATGTTACACATAGGAAGTTTGTCTATTAGTAAGGTGTTTAGTTCTAACTAAGTGTTGAGAATGTTTATTTGCTGCCAAAGTACTTTTAGGAGATATCAAGTTAGTCATGACTAGCTAAAAGTTAGTTATGGTTAAACTTAGCTGTACTTTTGGCAGAATTCAGATATTTGCTAAAGAGTGAGCACTACTATCTTGTCATCTTGTCTAAAAGGTAGAAAGGGGGTGGAAAGTATCCCTTATCTCCTTTTTGACTTGATATTAGTGGTTGGATTAAAGTTGTGGACTTTGTGGGCATTAAAAACAAGAAGAGATTCCACATGTTTCCTTTTTAGTGGGTCCTAGTGTAGAGGGGGGGTGGAAATTCGAGATTCCTTGAGAATATTCCAGAATCCTTCTAGAAGTTGTTGACTTTGAAGGAATAAGCCCATGTGAAAAGGTAAAAAGCCCATGTGATCAATGCTTTTACCTTAAGTAATATCTTAGTAAAACCCGGTAAAAGTAGTTACGGCTGAGTTACCGGAGGGTACCAAAGTAAAAACCTAGAATGTATAAATAGAGGAGTAGAGAAGAGCTCTTCATCCTTGTTTTCACATTGTCGTAATGACAACTTGAGTAATATAGAGAGTGTGGGACATTTTTAGCATGTGAGAACTTGAGAGACGTCGTTAGAATGGAGGATTTTAGTGGATGAGATTATGGAGATTTTAGTTGATAAGTTTGTGGGTGTATGAATGAGAGCGAACTTAGCATTTTTCCCTTCAAGATTCATGGTGTGCTTCCATCAAAGCCATCAGAGGTGACCCCTGAGTGAGAGACAGGCCCGACAGTTGCAGATTCGTGGATGACGACGATCGTGGAGGTTGAGAGATCGGGGGTAGTTGATCGTTAGGACCGCGGAGGGTTTACATTTTTGGTTCCGTTGCCGGGACCTCACTTGAAGGGATCGTTGAACGATGTTTAGAGTTCAGTTCTATATTCGACAAAAGGAGATTATGAGAGAGCACATGGAGAGAACGTTGGGAGGAGAGAGAGCTAACGCGATGTTAGCAACGTTAGAACCTTTCGTGTATCCCGTAGTGATATATGACGCGTTCGAAGTCATTCTTTACATCTTGTTCACTTAGAAAGGGTTTGAGGAGAGTTGAAAGAAGGTGCAACAAGAGTTGTAGAGAAAGGAGGAGAGAAAAGTTATTAGAGGAGAGAAATTTGTGAGTTTAGAAATTCTGCTCTCTGGAAAATTTGTACAGTCGCTGTCAACTTTTCTGTGAATTTTATTTTCCTGTGAAACTTTCCAGTGTTTTAGATTGGCTGATAACCTATCTAAGACAAAAGAAATCATAGGAAAAGGTGGTCTAGAGAGGGAGCAATGATTTTTCAAAATTGAGGGGGTCTATTCGTGAGAGTTGAGGAATTCTGTTCTCTGGAAAAAGTTTACAGTCAGTGTCAGATTTTCTGTGAATTTTATTTTCCTGAGAAACTTTCCAGTGTTTTAGAGTGGCTGATAAGCTATCCAGGACAAAAGAAATCATGAGAAGATGAGGTCTGAAGAGAGAGAAAGGATTTTTCAAAGTGGAGGGGGTTGACAACCATGAGGGAAGTGAAAATATACAAATTTCAGTTCTCTGAAAATTTGTACAGTCATCACCATCTCTTCTGATTAGGGAAGTTTCTGTTGAAACTTCATGATTTAGTAGCTTGGAGGTTGAGCTACTGGAGACCACAAAAATCTTGGAGAGATCTCTTACCAACTAAGAGAGATACGTTTCGGCATACAAGGAGGTCTTGAAGATACGTCATGGGGAATCCAGTTCGAATGACGAGGTGGAAGAAGAGACGTTTAGGAGTTCGAACAGAGACGGAGAAGCCCAAGTTAAGTATAGATGAGTTACGAACACGCATCTATAGCACTTGGGGTGCCCTCTTTACTCTATACGAAGAAGCTTCCGCGACAATTGGCACAGATTTGAAGAAAGTCGAGTTTAAAGCATCATTCACTATGGAGGCCACGAATGCTCCTGGTGAAATAGAGTTGGATCCTTACAAGAGTGAGTTCAAGATGTCTGTTGTGATGAGTACAAACGAGGGTGAGGAGGATCATATCTTTGATAGTTAATATTAGATTAGATTTTATTTCGTGTATAGCATGTATAATGCACGATTTCTAATATAAAGCTCGGAAGAGTTAAGAAAGTAATGTAGAATTATTTTCCTCTATGATATTTTGTCCACTTAATGGTTGAGAAGGTGCAACATGAGTGGAAATTCAAAAGATTGGAAAGTTAGACTTAGAA
The DNA here is from genome assembly GCA_036924285.1 of Asterella californica. Lineage (NCBI taxonomy): Eukaryota > Viridiplantae > Streptophyta > Marchantiopsida > Marchantiales > Aytoniaceae > Asterella > Asterella californica. The sequence goes on from JAYKYS010000013.1 coordinate 7,555,489, forward strand.
ACCTTCCTCAAGGTTTAGATGTCATAGTAAGCGTCGGAGAGAGCTCGAAAGAGATTATCGTTGAGTTTGAGAACCCTAGTACAAAACCTCAAGTAGAATCTCCGAGGAGAAGAGTAGAAACCGACTTGTGGTGTTATTTCTGTAGAGGGTTGGGACATAAAGTAGTGAATTGTCCAACTAGAATCAGAACCGAGAGAGCTAAAGGGAAGCGGGAGTTTACTGATTTAAGTCTTCGAGTGGGTCCATCGTCACCAGCGCCAATTCATCTTCTAGGCGAAGATCCTTGTCCAAGTTGTGGAGTGGGTGATCTATCAAGAGGACACAAGTGCGTCGATGTGGCCGCCCTACTTACGTCAGTAGTCGAGAAGTTGGACGAGACTCAAAGAGCTGAGACGGAGAAGTTGTCGACTTCAAAAGAGGACTCGGTTGAGTTGTGATGGAGATCGTCATTCGAATGGTGGAGAAGGCGGTGATGCGACTCAGACTCATGATTACCTTGGGAGAAGAGATGGCACAAGAGGTGTTGTTACAACCATTTCCTTTCATTTTACCTATGGTAGATTATTCGCGAATGGAATTGGTGATGTTCGTACTCTTTTAGCGAGTAGTTATTGCACGACGATTAGAAGAGTAGAAAGAGTAGTTACCAGATGGGAAAGCTACCCGTGTTTCATGGGAAGGACAATGAAGATGTAGAACCGTTTGTTCGAGACTTCAAAAGGGGTTGCATCGGAAACAACGTGAGAAGGAAGGAAGAATGGGTGTTGTTACTGCCAGAGTTTTTAGAAGATTTTGCTCTTACGTGGTATGAAGACCGAGTGAAGAGCCAGACACCTGGTGCAGTTGAGGACACATGGGAGACGTTGAGTAATGCACTCATCGAAGAATTTCTTCCAGAAGAGAGTTATGAGAAGCTCATGGTGGAGCTTACTCATTTGAAGCAACGTGACGACGAGAAAGTTCGGCAATATGCCGAAAGGGTGGATAAGTTGGAGCAACGGTTTCGGACGGTCCTACGGAAGAGTGGAGACAATGTGGAACTAACGATGGCGGGGATTGGAGCAGTGCTGACCAAGAACTTGGTGGGAGGGTTGAGACCTTCAATTCGAACCCAAGTGAGGTACGAGAAGCCAGCAACCAAAGCGGAGGCCATCAAGATAGCGACAAATATGGAAGAGAGTTTGGATGAAGGAGATATCATCCAACCTCATCATGCTGCTCTGGTGTCAACTCCGACTCCTGGTGTAGCCACAACGATCGCACCTGCACCATCACAATTGGTGATTGCTTCAACGTCAGCTCCTACTCCAACGGTGGTGCCAAGACCGTTTGTCCCAACAACGATGTCTACTGCCACCTCTGATTTTCATGCCGAGCTGAAGAGCATCACTGACACTCTTGCGGATCTCAAGATAAACGTGGTACAGTTACGAGAATGGAGGAACAAAGGTGGAGGAGGAGGTCAAAGAGGTTACGACAACAATCCCAACCGAGGAAATCAAGGTAACTTTGGAGGCAACCAAGGTAACTTTGGAGGAATCACTTGTTGGACGTGTGGAGGTTCTCATTTTCAGCGAAATTGTCCTAACAACGGAGCAAGAAGTGCCGAAGCTGTCAGAATGAATGTGGGTGGAGGAAATCCATCACAAGGACGAGACAAGGGGGTGGCTACTATCGATGTCGTGCGAGATCCCATCTACGAGAAAGGAGAGAGTTCAAACTCTTCTCATGCACCGGTGGAGCTTTTAGCTCAAGAAAGGAAAAGAACTCGATTTTCTGATGAACCGGTTTTCATGGAGGAATCAGCTAGTAGAAGCACTCGTTCGAGTAATGTTTCGAGTACATCAAGGGAGCCAAGAAGGAAGCTGGGGATGGCGGATTTCACCATTTCATCTTCCCAAGCGGGATATGATGTGGTTGAAGATGTGGGTGCTCAGAAAGCCAACATCACTGTTGGACAACTGATCGCACTTAATCCCAGCTTACGAAGGGAACTCAGAGGAGGACTGAGTTCTAAGAGAAGCAAGAAGAAGAAACCCAAGAGCAAGACGTCAAAGTCTGTGGGAGTTGGTGTGGTGGATGTGCATGCTTCAGAGGTATGCACTAGGGCTTCAAAGATTGAAGTCCGGTTGAATGGTCACTACGTCTCTGACGTATTGGTGGATGGAGGGTCGGCTGTAAACGCCATATCGGAGAGATTGATGAAGAAGTTGGGGATGGAACCAACTCGCCCGGCTAGCATTGTCGTGGGGATGGCTAACAAGCAACGGGTAAGACCTCTTGACGTGTTAGAGAAGGTGGTCGTGTCTGTGATGGGAGTTCAAACATTGATGTCCTTTCAAGTGTTAAAGGACTCTAGTTATGATTTGCTCCTAGGTAGGCCTTGGTTGAGAGCTGTGCGCACCACGGATAGGTGGCACAAGGGATACTTACGGATTGGGCCTAGAGATCATAGAGTGATAGTTCCTCTCTCGGGTGTTGGAGTTGTGACTTCTGACTCTGATAGACCCACTAGTGACTACTGGGAATCTGATACGGAGGACGATCAGAGTGTCTCAGAAGTAGATACCGGAGATTCTTACGATCAAGAATCCTCGTCTGAGGACGAAGGATTTGGTCGAGATGAATCATTACACCAGCTTAGTGCTATTGACTTGTTGCCTCGACCAGCAGTGGAGAAAGATCCTGACAAAGAAGAGTTGAGTGAGGCAGAGATTGTGAGAAGACTCTCTACCTTGAAGTTTGGTATCAATGTCACTCAAGAGGAGAAAAGTAGATTCCTAGATATATTTCGAAAATATATCCATGTGTTTGCTTTCAGCTACAAGGATTTGAAGGAGGTGACTCTCGAGACTCATCGAATCGAATTGGAGGAGCACGCAAGACCAGTTCGACAGAAGCAGAGAAGGGTCAATCCCACAACGACAATGATGGTCAAGGAGGAGATAGACAAGTTGAAGGAGGCGAGTTTCATCTATGAGGTGGAGAACTCAGAATGGGTTTCACCCATTGTGATTGTCAAGAAGAAGAATGGTAAGCTGCGAGTGTGCATAGACTATAAGAAGCTGAATGCAGTTACCAAGAAGGACTATTATCCTCTACCATTTATAGATGAGATTTTGGAGGAAGTTGCCGGTCATGAGTGGTACAGCTTTGGTGATGGTTATAGTGGATACAACCAGATCAAGATAGCACAGGAGTACCAGCAGTTGACTACTTTCACTACTCCTTGGGGAACATTTGCATTTCGAGTGATGCCATTCGGACTGTGTAATGCTCCGGCCACGTTTCAGAGGTTCATGAACAAGGTGTTCGAACCATTCATAGGAAAGTTTGTTCGTGATTTCATTGATGATTTCTGTGTGTACGGAAGAAAGGAGGACCACTTTGATCATGTGATCAAAGTTCTGCAGCGGTTGGAGCAAGCTAACGCTTCTCTGAATCCAGAGAAGTGCATCTTTGGCTGCGAAGAAGGTCTGCTGTTAGGGCACATCATTTCCAAGAATGGGATTGCGGTAGATCCTGAAAAGGTGAAGAAGATTGTGGATCTTCCATTTCCGATCAACTTGACAAAGTTGAGGCAGTTTCTTGGCATGGTTGGATATTATCGTAGGTTTGTCTTTTCCTTCTCAAACAAAGCAATAGCTTTGACTATGTACATGAAGAAGGGAGTTGATTTTGACTTGATAGTGCATGATCAGAAGGCAAAGGAAGCATTTGAGGAGCTGAAAAAGGCATTGGTGACAGCTCCTATACTTGCTAAACCTGAGTGGAGTAAAGCATTTATTCTGTATACGGATGCCTCCAATGTAGCAATCGGATGTACATTAAGTCAGCTAGATGGAGATGGGCATGATCATCCTATAGCTTATGCTAGTAGGCAGATGGTTCCAGCGGAGAAGAATTACTCCGTGACTGAACGAGAAGGATTAGCGGTGATCTTTGGATTGAAGAAATTCCGACATTACTTGCTAGGAGGGAAATTTTCCATAGTCACAGATCACAAGGCTTTAAAGTATATCTTTAATAAGCCTAATGCCGAAGGTCGTATTGCTCGTTGGAAGATCCTTCTAACAGAATACGATTATGTGATCGAAGATAGACCAGGGAAAAAGCATGCGAATGCTGATCTTTTGTCGAGGGCTTATGATGATGAGGGAGAAGAACCATTTGACGATTCGTTTCCAGACGAGCATCTGATGACCATCACAAGCATTGAGGAGATACCGGACGAGTATAAGGAAATCTGGAGTTTCCTTGCAGATGGCTCTTTTCCGGAAGGTATGCATACCCGAGAACGTAACGCGTTGATCAAGAGATGCAAACCTTACACCATAGTAGAGGGAATTTTGTTTCATCAAGGAGCAGATGGGTTACTAAGGAGAGCAGTTGGTCAGAAGGAGACATTCAAGCTAATGCACGAGTTTCACGACGGAACTGTTTGCGGAGGTCACTTTGCTGGTAAGATAACAGCCTTCAAGATTTTGGATGCGGGTTATCACTGGAGAGGGATTTTCAAAGAGTGTTTAGACTATTGCAAAACTTGCGACGTATGTCAAGCATTTGCTCTGAAGTCTACTAGAACACCTCCGTTAAGATCAATTCCCGTGTTAGGACCATTTGAGAAGTGGGGTATTGACTTTGTAGGTCCTCTTAATAAGACACCTCGAGGCAATAGATACATTGTAGTCGCCACTGACTATTGTACCAAGTGGGTAGAGGCTAGACCTTTGAGAGAGACCAATGAAACAGAAGTCGGTAGATTCTTATGGGAGAGGATCATCACAAGATTTGGATGTCCGTTAGAGTTGGTCTCAGATAGAGGAGGAGAGTTTGTAGGGAGCATGACTACTGCTATGCTACAACACTTTTCTATCAAGCCACGAGTAACGACCTCATACAAACCAAATGCTAATGGTCTTGCGGAGAAGACCAATCTTACACTTTGTATGATGCTCGCCAAAGATGCTGGTGTTGAGACTGCGAAACATACTTGGGATAAGAGACTACATGCCATCTTATGGGAGTATCGAACGACAACAAAGACTTCTACTGGGTACTCCCCATTTCGACTGGTTTATGGAGTGGAGTCCAAGTTGCCGATCCAATTCGAATTGGATACTTTTCAAACTATTCAACGGAAGTTGAAGAGGTCGAGAGGAGAAGACGTGGTCAGATCAAGAAGGGAGCAACTCATGGAGTTGGAAGAGACCCGAGCGGTAGCAATGATCCGGATGGAACGAGCTCAGGCGTATCAAAAGAAGAGTTACGACAAACGGTTGGGCAAGAGGGAGGTAAAACCTTTTCAAGTCGGAGATTGGGTTATGTTGTATGATGCTATCAGATTCAAGAGGGCTAGGAAGAAGTTTCTTCCGAGATATTTTGGTCCTTTTGTTGTAGATAAGGTGTGGAGCAACTTCACATATGACCTTCAGGAGCTGGGAGGAAGGAGATTCGATCGGGTCAACCATGACAAGTTGAAGTTGTTTCATCGACGGAAGTTCTCTCTTCACTCCGAGGACGGAGCGAAAATTTAGTCCGGGGGTAAAATGTAACGACCTATGTTACACATAGGAAGTTTGTCTATTAGTAAGGTGTTTAGTTCTAACTAAGTGTTGAGAATGTTTATTTGCTGCCAAAGTACTTTTAGGAGATATCAAGTTAGTCATGACTAGCTAAAAGTTAGTTATGGTTAAACTTAGCTGTACTTTTGGCAGAATTCAGATATTTGCTAAAGAGTGAGCACTACTATCTTGTCATCTTGTCTAAAAGGTAGAAAGGGGGTGGAAAGTATCCCTTATCTCCTTTTTGACTTGATATTAGTGGTTGGATTAAAGTTGTGGACTTTGTGGGCATTAAAAACAAGAAGAGATTCCACATGTTTCCTTTTTAGTGGGTCCTAGTGTAGAGGGGGGGTGGAAATTCGAGATTCCTTGAGAATATTCCAGAATCCTTCTAGAAGTTGTTGACTTTGAAGGAATAAGCCCATGTGAAAAGGTAAAAAGCCCATGTGATCAATGCTTTTACCTTAAGTAATATCTTAGTAAAACCCGGTAAAAGTAGTTACGGCTGAGTTACCGGAGGGTACCAAAGTAAAAACCTAGAATGTATAAATAGAGGAGTAGAGAAGAGCTCCTCATCCTTGTTTTCACATTGTCGTAATGACAACTTGAGTAATATAGAGAGTGTGGGACATTTTTAGCATGTGAGAACTTGAGAGACGTCGTTAGAATGGAGGATTTTAGTGGATGAGATTATGGAGATTTTAGTTGATAAGTTTGTGGGTGTATGAATGAGAGCGAACTTAGCATTTTTCCCTTCAAGATTCATGGTGTGCTTCCATCAAAGCCATCAGAGGTGACCCCTGAGTGAGAGACAAGCCCGACAGTTGCAGATTCGTGGATGACGACGATCGTGGAGGTTGAGAGATCGGGGGTAGTTGATCGTTAGGACCGCGGAGGGTTTACAGAACGACATAGAAACTATCCTCAAGTGAAGAGAGAGTTATGGGGAGTAGTTACAGCTATGAAAGCTGAAAAGGACTATTTGATTGGAGCGCCAGTAATAGTAGAAACAGATTGTTTACCACTATTAGAGATGATCACAAATTGTATCCACTATGTGATATTGCTATGCTATGCTGGATTGCTTACATCAAGTCCTTAAATCCTGAGTTCCGACACGTAGCGGGGAAGAACAATCCAGTAGCTGATATGTTATCTCGTGCGAGGTATGAGGATGAGGAGGAGATGATAGAACATACAGAAGACGTTGGTATTACTGTTTTCTGTAGAGCTCAAGGAGGTGAGAGTGAGCATTCGAAATCGTTCATGGAGGAGCTATATGAAGGAGAATGGATAGACGTAGGACGCTATCTAAGCTTGTTGACTAGACAGCCAGGATGGAGTGATGCCCACTTTAAACAAATCAGGAAGAAGGCTTATAACTACTTGCTACAAGGTGGTTATTTGTGGAAACATGCTAAGCAAGGTGGTAAGATGCCACAAAGGATTGTGTGTAAAGTTGACATGCATAAGTTACTCATGCATGAGTTTCATGAGAGCTTGTGGGCAGGACATAGAGGGATTTATGCCACCTTTACAAAGCTGAAGGAGAGATATTGGTGGCGTAACATGTACAGAGATGTAGTTCAATTTGTGGAGACATGCCAAACTTGTCAAGAGTATTCAGGAATTCGGCATCGAGATGAATTACATCCTACTTATCCACTTGCAATGCATTATAAGTGGGTAGTAGATCTTGTTATTATGCCAGTTGGTATATGACAGATGCGATACTTAGTTTTGACACGTGAGGATTGTCCAACCAAGTGGAAGGGCGAGCCTTACGGACAAAATCCACAGAAGGAGTCTGCAAATTCTTGTTGGAAGATGTGATTTGTAGATATGGTTGTGTTGGGAAGATCACGGCTGATCGAGAGGATCTGAACAATGATGAGGCTAAAGCGTTCTTCAAGAGGTGTGGTGTGAAGTTAGCTCTCACCACAGCCTACAATCCGGAGGATAATGCGAAGAGTGAACGTGGTCATCCTCCTATTGTGAAAGCTATTGTGAAAGCTTGCAAGGGGAGGGCAAGAGAATGACCAAGATTTCTTCCGTTTGCATTATGGGCTGATCGTTCGACTCATAGTTCAGTTACGGGATATATGCCGGCGGAGTTGATGCAGGGACAGAAACCTATCATGCCCATTGAGGAGCACATACCCACTTGGAGTGTTCTATCTTGGGAGGATGGTATGTCTACAGAAGATCTTCTTGCTGTCAGAATTCGTCAACTAGAGAGGAGACCTGAAGATGTAGAGATTGCATTGGAGAAGTTGAAAGAGGCACGCTTGAGAAACAAAGACAGATTTGATAAGCGTCACCGATTAAGACCGAATGAGATTAAAGAAAGAGATTGGGTGTTGGTCTATGATAGTAGCTTGGACAACCAACACAGTGCGCTTAGAAAATTCTCTAAGCGATGGTTTGGCCCGTATGTGGTTCTTGTCGTGCTTGACAATGCCACATATTCACTAAGAGAGCTTGATGGGGCAGAGCTCAAGGTTCCCATTGCAAGCAAGCGTGTGAAACTCTTCAAGAAGCGAGATGAAGGGATAAGCATGGAGGAAGTCGGAGCTGAGTTTGATATCTTGGATGATGACGGAGAAGATTTGGATGACGAAGATATTGCTAACGACAACATCAGTGAAGAAGATGAAGATATAGTGTGATGCCGACCACAACTTGTGAGTGTTGGCGCATACCAGAGGATGCGCAGGTTTAGAAGGGGTGGATGTCGTGTTGTGGTTCGGCTCCTGTGTGAAATTCCTGTGTAACCTATGTTGTGTTTCTTTTCTGCGTTTCGTGAACCGTATCGCGTAACTCGCCGAACGGTGTTTTGAGTGCCACGTTTGTGATTATCTGTTTAAGTGATCGCATGGTAGAGGAACGTGCCAAGTCATCGATCTGTGTGCATTCACTTCAGTGGTCCTTGTCGTCGCAATTGTGTGTAAAATGGGTGGGGTCGAAGGTTCATACGACATTTTCTCTCAGCGGGTGATTTGTAAGGGTTCTCGGTGGTCTGCATGGAGGAGTGAGGAACTGCATGAGTGGCGGTTATGGACGGAGGTGTGTTACCAGCTCCGGATCTTCCTTTCCCGAATCCATTTCACATCAAGCTTCATTGCATCCACCGCGATCACTTTCGATAGTGGTTAGTTGCATACTTTGGCGATGAGTTCATGAGAAGAATGATGGAGTTACAGCTTCCGGTGATCCTTCCGATCGTAACATAAGGAGAGACTTGGGATATGACGGTGTACATTTTGTTGTGAGGAACAATGGATCTCAACTATCCATCGAACGTTCTTTTCAACCTTTGGGTCGATGTCCGGTGTCATTGCAGACCAAAGATCAATCATGGGGCTTGGATCGTGAGAAACTTCGGACAAGAATATTACAATCGAGTGATAGCTTCACCGTTTCCATTTGTCGTACCTTTTATTGTAGAACGTTTTCAGGTTGTAATATTGACGTTGTATTAGTCTGCAGCTCACTGGTTTCATTCTGGTTGAGCGCTTCTATGTAGTTACAGACCGCGAAGAATCCATCGACGTATCTGAAGGATTTTTTGAGGTCTTAGAGTCTTGTTGATGTCTTATGTCTCCTTAGGAGTAAAAATTCGTTCTAAGGGAAAAGTTAAGAGGAGAAAAGACAAAAAGTAAAGCTCTTTTTGCTCTTATTGGTCCATTTTTGGACCAATGGTGTTCTAGCTGATCCTCGCAACGTTTCTGTGGTTTCTGGAGGCTTCGGAGGTCCATTCGCGAAACGAAGGGTATGGTTGGAGAGCTCTCGACCGGAGCTACAATCTGGGCTGAAGAATCGGTCGATTTCATGGAGGGATGAGCGCGTTATGATCGATTGAGTGGAGGGGGGTGAAATTCGTACCTACTGCTACGTTTCTGGTTATTCCGAGAGACTCGCGAGGAGTTTTGAGGAGCTGTCTGTTGGGTTGGAGAGCTGACGACGTGTTGGTCATTTTGATATCAATTTCATCAGGTTCTTGATCGATTTGGATTCTGAACCGACCGATTGAAGTTGAGAAGTGCAGACGTGACAAGGCGGGAACAGCGAACTGTGATAGTCATGGATAGTTTGCTATTGCTTAAGTTCTGAGTCGGATTTCTGAGTGAAACTTTCCAGGATTGAAGCATGTCTTATCAGTAAGATACTTGGGAAGTTTCACCTCAAATGGTCGAGTAGTTTGTTCAAAATCTTGGATCAAATGTACCTGGGTCTGTAAAGCTCTGAAGATATCACAGATTACGGTTTGATCCATATCTGAGAATTGGTTGAAGATTTCGACCTGAAAATTATTCAAGGTAGGAGTGAAGGGTCCAATCAAGCTTCCTATGAAGTTTGATCATCATTGGTCGACTGGTTTGGGAGGACTGAGGTCTCAAAGTTCGAAGATACTTCTGTTATTAGCAATTTCGGGTTTTTCGATATCATCTATTATCATTTTGGTCATTTTCGAGCAATTTGGAGAGGAGTTTGTTGCTGAAACTACCATGCCTGCATACAACTCGACATTGGAGGGTGTGGGGCTGAATTCAGCTCTTGGTGATGAAGGAGAACGGAGTCATCATGAATCTTAAGCCGCTGTTTGGGTTCTCGGAGCTGCCAGGTATTACCGCTGTTGGTGCTATATTGAGATCTGAGTAGTGCCTTGAAGCATGCATGCTTTACCTTGCTGGAATGCTTGATAGGCCAGGGTGTACATCAAGTTGTATCGATACTCTATCAAGTTGATTGAGGGATCTTATAGCATCTGTTGGTTGTACTATGAAGTTGTGATAGTTGGATTGATGGGCAGTTAGCATCGCTGGAGAGTTATTTCAGAAGTCATGCTTCCAGTGATATAGAGGAATAACTTCAGTTAGATAGTACGGAGCTGAGTATTTTAGTTCGAGTACAAAAGATATGTTTGTAACACGAGTTTATGCAACCTATACGTAACCTTGGGTCGTAGCGAGCTTTAAACTTGAGCCGAGCGGATACAAGGTCACTCGGCTAGAAGAGTAGATAGTGAAATATTTGAGTGGAAACATTCAGATCTAGATCCAACCTTATCAATCCACATACCTCTGCACAGCCATATACCCAGTGTATTCCTAGACAGAAAAACACGTTATACGATAGCTGGTGAACTCGACGTGAAAGTCTAGGGTGAGAGGTACGTGGAAACATTTGCGAAACATAAAGTGCATAACAAGTTCGGAAGAAGGTTGCGGGCTCCTGCGGTGACAGTGACCTCTGGGAAGACACCCGGGACAGTTTCCGATCCAATGTCTTCCTCGAAAGACCTCCCGAAGTCAGGCTTCCCTTCACTGGTCTCACCTGTCTTCGTCTTCCTACGTGCAATCTATCCTCACAACAGACTCAAGACAATTGCACTCTGTTCTTCTGACTTCTCACCTCTCATACGCACTCAAAAGAAGCTTGCTGCTCGGTGGGAAGACATGACCCTCGACCATTCTCTCCAGATTCTGTCAGCAAGTCTTCTCACGACTCTCTCCTAAGTTTGGAAAGAAGAAGGAATGGCTGCTATGGGTCGGACAGAAGAGATCCGAAATGGACCCTCACGTCTTCTCGCTCATTTTGCCAGCCTTTCAGTCTTCTAGTCTCTCTAGGAAGATGTGGAGTTGAGAATCTTGGAAGACCGGGAGGCACAGGCCTAGTTCTCGACTTCCAACTTCTCGAAATAACAAAAAAAACTCACCACACCACTCAGGATTCGTACCAAGCTTCTCTTAACACAAAAGTAACACAAATCCACTCTTGATACAAATTGATCATAGTCGACTTCCGAAGACAGTCTTCCGAAGATAGTCAAGTTTTAGAAGCGTCTTCCGAAGATGTTCCAATCTTCCGAAGCGTCTTCTGTTCAAGGTTTCGGGGGTAGAGGGGTAGTAGGGTAGGGAAATTGATAGCTGAGATCGTCACTTTGGGGACGATGGGTAGGGAAGCTCGAATTGAACTCAGGAAGAAGTAGGAAGATGCCTGACAGAAATTGGGTAGCACTTCCGCACCCAATGTCACAATGGGAAAAATGGAGATGAGGGGTAATCGATCAGGTTGCCTGCAACCAACCGAGGAAGCGCGGGGGACACCAAACAGAGACGAGAAGCAGTGGGAAGGGAGAAGAACATGAGAAGAACCTCTACAGTCTTCTGTCTGCTTCCCGAGTTGTCTTCGACCTTCCGCGCGCTTCTGGCTCTGGTCCTAGCTCCAATGTGACTCCACACGGCTGCTTCCGCTGTCAGTTTCTGGCCACGCCTCAATTCCACCTTCGATTCTACTCAGCTACCCTCCAATGTCAGCTTCCCGGGAGCTCACAAAAAACGCCTTCGCTTCCTGCCTTCCGTGCTTCAGCAATTCGGTCTCGCCCTCCTCCTAGCTGCTAACTGGTCCTCACCTCGCTCGATTTCACCTCGCTCGATTTTCTCACTCGAAGCTCACCCTCTGAAATCGATCTCCTCAAGAAGTGCTTGACGTGGGAAGTTGGAATGCGCTAATGCGCTTCCTGCAGATCTTCCCCGCAGATTAGGGGTTTTGACCCTAGGTGACTTACCCGACCTACCTACCACCTTGGAGTTACCTAGTAGGTACACCTACTCCTTTACCTGGAAATTCATGGTTAGGCCTTCGCGGTCGCTGTCTTCCGGAAGATAGGTGTCTTCCGCCGTCTTCCTGTCTTCTGCCGTCTTCTCGTCTTCCGAAGACGAAACTGAGAAGACGCTTCCTGGAAGACGGTCGTCTTTCGAAGAAGTCAACTTCTTATTAAAAAGCTCATAAGATCATCTTCCTTCTAAGGAAGCAGTAATCTTAAGTAACAACGCTTCTTCAGTTATACAAACAAGTTATTAATCTTAAAAATTTTAAAAATTCGTGAATCCTGTAATTTATGGGCACCACAATTCCCCGCTTGTCTTCTTACCCACAGAACGTTCAGTCAGACGTTAGATATGCATATTATCTTAAAGTCACTTGTAGTCTTGTGTTGTTCATAAAAACACTTACATTTTTATGTTCTAGTTGTTTTACGTTCTATTGTGATCTTTCCTCATGTTTTCAGTCGTGTGAGAAACTAATTCATATAACATTAACTTCTTGTGAACTTTTGCTCGTTTTTATATATAAAATAATATAATCTTTATATTTAACTGTAAAGAAAAAAAATAAATTGTGAGTGTTAAATATATTAACTGCACTTAGAGTTTCGATATGGTCCAAACGTAACCTACAAAGAGAACGCATAGAGATGCGCTTCGGAGACTGCAAGTGCGGGAGGCTGTTAACAAACACATTTAATTTAAACCGGTTATACATTTTTTATCCAAACCTTCCCACCGAAGGATTAGACAGTAAATTTACATATTTGGTGAATATGCAAGTACACGCTTTTTGAATTATATTAATGCAATACATGAAGAATTTTCAGGTATTGTGCAATGACTAATTATGGTCTAAAGAGAAATAAAGACTACTCTTGAAAGATCTTTAGGCCAAAATCGTATTATATACCTTATTACATCAGGTAACGGAGAAGGTAGCATCAACTTGATATATACCGACTTTGTAATATAGTATGAAATACCACATACTATGTGATATAATAGAAACTTGTGGAAATTTTTTTCTCCATTCTTAGAATAACATTCCTAAGCATCACTAAGCTTCCTCCCTTTTCCTCGTGGGAAGAAATGCAAAGGTGAATGCCAATCTGCAAGACTGCCGAAGGGGTCTAGTATTGCACGTCAAACATCCAGCTACTCGGGTTGCATAGACCCTACATGAAGGACACGGATAAACCCTACATGCACATAAGCTTATATGCATGTAGGGTAAGGTCAAGGTACTGGTGAATAATAGAGTACCGTACTTCCAACTCAATTCAGTCATAGTTTCTTCGCTGAACAAATGAGCGATAATCTAAAAGAAAAAGCTTTATAATGAGCTAAACTGGAGAAGACCATGGAGCCATCGTGAATGAAATCTCTGGAAATTATGTCAGGGCAAAAATCGATAAACGTAAATGTAAATATTCTAACTCTAGTTAATATATTTTTACCAATTCTTAGGTCATCAGTAACATACAAGACATAAATTTCCAAGTTAATGCCTCTTCATGATCCGACGCTCGAGCTAAAAACAAGTGAAAGAAGATATCCCCAGAAACTTAGAAACCAAAAAGTAACTGTTACACTATCAACTATTATCTAGACACAAAACAAATTCCCAGATATGTACTTAGTCTACCATCATATGAGGAATCTATATACATGAATTAAATTGACAATGCTTTGATGACTCTGCACTTTTTCCACGTAACGATATTCTCGATGTAGAACAGTAGTAATTATTTTCGCTAGTACTTTCTAATTCTATAAATACGTTATATACATTAAATTAAGAGAAATAGTTGAAACACACCGATTAGATGAAAAAGATTTATTAAACGAGTGAAAAGTGAAGATGAGTGGAACTCTCTGGCTGAATACTGGAAATCTTTAATGGACATAAGAGGAAGTATGAAACTTTTTCTGACAGATTCAAGTTTTGATACAAATTGTTCGCTCACTTGGGTGCGAGAAGTGAGTTTGCAGTCTGCAAGAAATTGGAAGCTTCCAGAGCTAAAGAGAAATGGGTGGAAATTTTATTTTGAGAGTCTAGCCACAGCCAATGAAGTGAACCTAGTAAACCTGCCCCGGACTTCATACTACTCCTCGCTGCTCTTTTAAGATCCACAAGATCAAACAAGGCTTTTGCAGTTTGAGCAGAGTAAGTATAGTTGTAAAATATATGTATAGTGGCAACTCTAGTGTTAGGAGAAAGCAGCGGGGAAACCTCAGTACCCTAGCTGTAGTGTACTCTCGTATTCACAATGAAGGGTGTTTAGTCCAGGAATATAGTCCTAGAGTGTATGTCTATATCGTGAAGAAAGCAAGCTTGACTGAAAACTGGAAACTGACCTCGATAACTAACACTGAAAAAATAGTTCTTCCGTTTCAGTCCTCCTGGAATATAACGAACAGGCCAAGAGAACTTATATACATCCTTGAGTACTACCTCAAGGGTAGGCTGCCCCCATTTATCCTCAACGGGATCATCATGCCAAGTACGACAAAAAGCAACAACACCGGTTCTCAGAAAATCACTTGATCAAGATGCAATTATCAACGATTAGAGTCAACGGCACCACATACAAGTTCGCCTTAGTGCAAAATAGTCCACCACCAATAAAATTAGACTAGCGTATATAGTCAACTATTATATATGCAGATGTAAATCATAATGCGTGTGTATATAATGTAATGCATATTCAGTATTCAAATGCATAATGATCATAACATGCACCATGATAATGTTTTCTCATCGGATGGATTGTCCTATCCGCACTGTGAATTTCCATTCTCCAACAATGATTCTTGTCTTTCTGTCCTTTTTCACAAAGTGCACTTTGGATGCATATATTCACTCCTCCATCTTTATCCTGAGGTTTAATTTATTACCTAATCTTTCCCACATGAAGAGTTAGGTAATAAATTAAACTCATAGTAAACTAATGTATAACTGGTTACATGTTCTTGGACTTGTAGCTTTAGCAACGTGGCAGTCTAGTCATGCTTTATGGTTTATATCATGTTCTTCTTGAGTTTCCAAACATGGATTAATAGTTAACATGCAGAAAATATTTTGATTATTTTCAAGCACTTGGTATATGATGACATCCACCGAGGACTTGTCACCATGTATCACTTTATTCGGCATAATCCCTCGAGCTATTAGTCTTGGATACTGATCTCAAATGCACGGTCCTCGATCAACCACACACTGTTC
Source organism: Asterella californica (assembly GCA_036924285.1). Lineage (NCBI taxonomy): Eukaryota > Viridiplantae > Streptophyta > Marchantiopsida > Marchantiales > Aytoniaceae > Asterella > Asterella californica. The sequence continues at coordinate 7,570,893 of JAYKYS010000013.1, forward strand.
TCCCTACTCAAGTCATGTTGACCAATTCCATTACATGGTCATCACAAACATCATTGAAGGCACAAGTGTTGTTGTATCCATTTCGCATAGAATCATACCACATACGCAACAAAGTTGTCAATATATCAATATAGAAATTTAGTCAGAACGTCCATTCATGGGTGCCTAAGGAGACATGACGAAATGATGTAACACATATTCATGTCGTCATGAACCACCATAAGCAGGACCAGCATTGAAGTCGGAGAAATGTTTGATCAACAACTCCGACTGCCTCTCATCATTCTTCATTGATCATCAACCTAATGTGACTTCAATCCACCCAATCTCTCTTCGATATCTGCTTTGAAAATTGAAGAAATGTGTCTTAGATATCGTTGCTATATACAAAGTCCAACTGAGAGTGGTCAAGACCAACACATAGTACCGCGTGGTACATGTGTTAGACACATATGAGACAAAGTTGTATATCTCCAACTCAGCAGATCTCCACCCGTGTGTCGAGCAAGGCATAGAAGCTTCATATATCAGCTCTGATGAATGGCTGTAATTATGAGAACGAAACTCATGTTGACAGTCGTAATAGAAGCATCTAACCACGATTGGAAGACATCCCTCAAGCTAGACACTGCAAGAAATCCATACATGGGGAGATCTGTCTGAAGGTTGCTGATTTCTCCTAAGTTGCCCTCTACTGTCGCTTGGGAGTTAAGAATAGGTTCTAAGGGAACTTGAGAATCCAAATCCGCTGTGATCACCTTCTATAGTTCAAAACTATATGTTACTAACATTATCCATAAAGCTATATGACGACACAAATCTATACCATTTCATGAATAATCTGAAGCAAAGAAGTTAAGTCATAAAAATCTGAACGACTGCGTTCTGAACACCTAGAGCACGCAAGACCTTGTTTGACATCGAAGTCATCATCCATACTTGTCGTTCCGTGACCAACACCCTTCTCTGGAATTACATGTGGGTCGGCAGATCGAACCTCTATGTCTCTCGCATCTGATCTATCCATCGATCGAGAGTGACAAAAAGAAACTGAAACATTATCGCTTGATCGGCTCCTGGTCTCAACAATTACATAACTTGCACATATCGTGAGAGCAAAGACTATAGCATTTGAACCATACCGGTGGAGACTTCGGGACATCCTCTAAGTAGGTGAGAGTATCCAAGACTTCTAGATGCACCCTAGACGACATAATTAATCTTCCACAATTTTATCAATCCAGAGGTCCAACTATTCCACTGTGGTAACCAAACTCCAGACCCACTACCAGAGAAATGCTATAACCTCAATAATCTACTACATATTATAATAAGGATGAAAAACCTGTTACTATTGTAGACAAGGAAAGGTATAAAATCAGAAAAAAGATAAGGGATATAAATACCACCAAGCGAAAGTTCAAGAAACAAAACTAGAACAGAAAAAAAACCCCTGAGAAATTCTAGCCCTCCTGACAAGAGTAAGGTCTAAACTAAATTGTAAGGTTAGAAAAGAAATTATTTTATTTCCGTGGCTGCAGGCGTTCTGAACTTCGGGAAGACATAGTGAGAGCTCCCGTGGCTCAAATCGGTCCTTGAAAGTTCCATTCGTTAGATCTTGAGCTGGTGCATATTTCAAACCATAGATCTCTATCAACCGAGGCAAAACGAAAAGATGCCAACGATGCGAGTACACGGTGGGCTAACCTGCAGCTCCTAATCGCGTTTAGAACAAGTCTAAACTGATTATCAATGATATATCCCATTGCTAATATAATGGGATCTTTCGTTAAAATTATTTTTGAAGATGAAAGTTTACCTCCAAATTCACTCTGTTTTCAGTTTTAATACTTCAACTAGACAACACGTTAACTCTACTCATATTAATTACGTTACCGTGCATAGAAATAATACCATATCGTTGTTTATCAGTTTTCATCAGAGACGATGAGGATTCAACTACGTGAAAAGTAGTGCAGGAAGCACGTGTGTGAAATAGCCCGTCAATCTACATAGTTACGGTCATTTCATACAGTCCAATTTCAAGACGAGAAGTTTAGCGCAGTTTCCCAACGGAAGTGAGGTCTCGGCTTCAATAGCTAAGCCCCCTCCATGACACAAACCGGCCAGGGAGTACCCGACCGTGGATGTTGGGGGCTTAGAAGGCACGGCACGCAAATAGCTAAAGGCCAAATATGAATCTCAACTCCCTTCTTCTTTTCAGCTAAAGGCCAATGACAACAGCATAAAACGTATGTAACTGAATAGTCAAACAGCTTACAACATCATCGGGAAACTCCTCGGACATACAAGAAACGTGTCATATATTTGTCTGATATGTGTTTACAGTTACACGACTGCAAATCGTCCCGGAGTTCCGGTTTTTAGTTTTGTCGCTTCCGGTACTGAACAAAATCTACCAGAATCTATTATCCCCGGGGAAAATCTACTTCCGAATGTCATTGTCGTCAAGTTTTGGACAAAAGGCGAGTACTTCGGATTTCTTTCCCGCACGGCTAGAAATTTCCGGGTTCTTCAACGCAATACCTCGCCGAGCACTACGAGTCTAAAGTCTACAGACTCTATACTCTCTCGATCCCCGTTGACTATTGACACCTCCGCCCACTTGAGGCCCCCTGCCAACCATCATAACTCGTACACATCCACGATATATAATGGTTCTGTCGCATGTAGTGGACTTGCAAGTTCGAGTCCCAACTGGCTGACAATCATAGTCGCCAATTTGGAAAGAGAGAGAGCACGGATCATGTGACGACACATGTGCAAAAATTCCATTATAACGTGAATTGGTGTGAAGAGCGAGCTCGTAGTGGTCACTTAGTTCTCGCACTATTCTGTGAAAACCAAAGTTAGCGTATGCTGTCTCCAACACAATCTGAAAAGGTAATGGGAAACGAAGCATCGTCATATACCTAGAGGGGTTGTTATATACTCTTTCCAAGATATTATCTAAGAGGATACTGTAGTAGAAGTGACTGAAGTTGACCCTAGACATTAGTTATGAAAATTATTCATGTGGATAAAAGAAAGTATCCAAGATATTATCTAAGAGGATATTGTAGTAGAAGTGACTGAAGTTGAACCTAGACATTATTTATGAAAATTATTCATGTGGATAAAAGAAAATTTACAAGTTTATCAAGATGCACATATTAATCTATATGCATATACTTCTAACTTATCTCCCAATTTCCGTGGCAAGTTTCTAATTTCTGACCTTGGAAAATTATTTTAGGCTAAGTGTGTTATGTTTCTTAATTATCCAATAGTGACAAAGCAAGATCTGGCTTACATGAACAAAAAATATACTCAAGATGACCTGGCGGTGCTCAAGCGCGATCTTCAGTGGCCACTCGTTGACTTCCAAGGGCGTATCTGTACCGTCTAAGGACCCCGTGAGTAATCCAGGGACGTATAGATCCAACGTGCAAATCCAGGGTCCCAGCTGTAGCCTGTACTCCCTATATCTACTTCAGACACCACGTACTGATTAACAGCATACAATTCTTTATACACCCAATGTAACGTTCGACCGCAGATCACGGAATCAAGCTGTCCGTCTCTAACCAATGAGTTGTCGAACGTGAACCTCTCTGAAGACCGATGTACTTTATTTGTGTCTCCAGATCTAGTTCGTTAAACTTTCCGCTACTAAACACCAAAGATTGGTTAACCGTCGGACGGGTTTAGAATAACCAACTAATCTTTTGCAGGTCTCTAGTACTAATCTCAGGTTTCAGAACACCATGAAAACTATTCTGGGCTTGGGTTAGATAAAATTTGGGCAGCGCTTTCGCTACTGATGATCAAGTCGGAATGCAATAATCCATGCAGAACTACAGCCGGGACTAGGAAGCCTAGTGGATGTTAAGAAGTAGGAAAGTACACAGAAATAGAGTCAACTCCACACCAGACGCTTCAATCCAACTTTGGCACTCAATCCAAGCTTGCTTATCATATAACAAAGCAAATCACGGGCTCATATACATTACACGGTGTTTTCTTGCTGACAAAGTCACGGAGAGCTCTTGGACCGGCAATTCTTCACTCTTCTACAACTCTCCTATGAGAATTTCACTCCAGAACTAGAATTTCTCCAAAAGCTTGACTTCACTCTGAACGCTCTGATTTTCTACTCAATAGACTAATTATCAAGTTAATTGCCAAACCAACACTAATCTTTCTTGGTACCCTTGAATTGCAAGTGTTTATCCAGATTCTGCCCTCAATGTAGTCTGGACGATGTACATTCTCTGCTCTCTGTGCTCCAGGATACAGTCAATGCTCTCTGCTTGGCCTCTGCTCTCTGTCTCTATGCTGATACCGTCCGCAATGAAGTGAAAATGAAAAGAAGACCGTTTTAGGATTCGCGACCCTAGTTAAGTACTTGGAGTCTCACTTCAGTCTTTGCTCCCGAGATCTCAGCCAGCGCCGCTGTCGCGCTACTTGACGGCTACATGCTTGACTTCTACTCCGACGCTTGAGTTTAGTAGTTCTAGAAGTTAGCTCATATTACTTCTAGTCCTTTATACATATGTTTGACACCTTTGCATACGGTGTTGACACTGCATTTGCTATTGTGTTATATATTTTGAGTCTTAGTAGGTTGATAGTATGTTATCTATCTTGTTCAAGCACTCCTGCGCTTGTGCAAATGATATCATGCTTATCCATGTTGTGAAAGTACATAACTTAGGGTTTCCATGCTGATAGAGGTTTAAGCTCATGGGTTGTACTTACTTGTGGCCCATGCACGCTTTCTAGATTGGTTAAGTTATCTTTTAGGGTTACGTGTTATTTTACATGCCTTCGCGTGAAGTTTAAGATTTACGCTGGCACTTTAGGGGCTGACGTGGTAAGCTTAGAACTGTACTTGGACAAGATCATCTCATGATCACCCGCCAGATTAATTTCTTATATACTTGAGGCAGTCAACTGAAGTGCCTGCATGCTCTGTCTCCATATCAGAGGAACATGTAGCAACTATGCACGCAAGTGCAATCTGCTTCTGCAAGCAGCATCTACCGTAACGCTTGTCTCTGTGCGGACGATTTAGCCACCGTCCATCATTATCACTTGTGTATCTAGCACGCGCTCGTAAACAATCCTCGCTGTTTGAAATCCCAATTAAGAGTAGTTTTAGCTATAGACATCTTTCGACTGAAAACTAATTCATCTACTAACTGTAAGACAGTAATTATGTCAATTTTGTTCAGGCTGAGCTCAATATGTATATAGATGAAACTCACAGTTGAGTCAGATGCTTGTGGATCAATCAGAGGCAGAATAATATGGAAGGTGACGGCAAACAAAGCCTCAGAGTCACCTGCAAAGAGGTGATTCTGAGCTCAAGCCAGTCTGAAAAGGAAGACTTTCAGTCCAATCAAGTTATCACGTGGATTAGGCACTAAAGGACAACCAAGTGGAGCTATGAACTCCCATTGGTCTGTTTTTGTCTTTAGTTTAACTCTAAATTTAGAAACAGAGCTCTTAAGGAGAGTTCGAGCATTTGGTAGGAGGACTTCGAAATCTGAGTGCACAGGGAGATAGAGCTCGTCAAGCCAAGCACTTCAAGTGAAATTTTCGATCGATTTGAGACAATAAAGACGAAGTTATGACTAATTGAAGTTCGAATTGTGTTAGAATTGAATCACTTTTGTTGGATTTAGGGTTTTCAGTGTCACTTGCAGCAGATTTGAGGAAATTGCTTCAAAACTTCGAGGTTGTGTTCTCTACCAGCAGGGCTATGATTTCCCGAAACTTTGCATCGATTGAGTGACTGAGTAATTCAGGGCGGCCGCTGAAGCTGAGGGGGTCTGAAAAGCTCTTAATCTAGAACAGCGACTTCAGAGGAGGAGATCTGGAGTTCTATGTACAGTCAGGAGTCCCAACTTCACAGGGATGTTCAGCATCCTGTAGACTTCAAATACTGTGAGAATATCTGAAATTGATCGAGCCAATTTTTCTGTTCTAGGTTGAAATAGCCATCTGGGTACCAGAAATTGCCGTAGTTTTCTTGTTCAGAACTTTTCTGTCCATATCTCAGTGTCAAAATTTGATCTCAGGCTGAAACTTCGTGTGTGAGTTCAGTAGTACCTCATTTGCATGTAGGGGAAGTTTAGAAGTCTAAACCTTCATAGTTTTCCTCTCCGTGAGTGTCAAAGTTCGCCGCCGGATCCTATTACTGTCAGCTAGACCTGAATTTCACTTTCTGAGCATATTAGAGGATCCTACACTCCTGTGTGAGTGTTTATAGCTCCTGTTGTGACCTGAAAGCCAACCTCTTGAGTAAACAACCACAGCCAGAAGCCCGGCGCTTTCCTAGGTAGACGGATCACACTCCGACACCGCGTGTTGTTCGTAATCACTGTCCAGTCAAGTCCGGTTAATTTAAGTAAACGGCGTTACAATTGGACATCCCAACCAACAAAAAACAGTTCTTCCACTAAACTGCGATACCTGCAATACCACATGAGGAACAACATCTCCTCAAATCCAGAGGAACATTACCCCATCAAGGGTAAGGTTAAGCTCTTTCTCAAAGCTATGCTCCATTACCGAGCATTCGTTGAAGCTTTCGGGTGAGACAGAACCCTAGCTTCCAGGTGGTAAACTCGTCAGTTTTCTTTTATCCACCTCCTTACTATGATATACACATAGTAGCGTCAGCCTAAACTTGATTGACATCCGACAGTCATAAGAAGTCAGCAGACCACAACTCCACCTTTAGACGAGCAGATTGGTCAGATCTACTCGGTTCTAGTGTTCTTGAAGGACCCTTTGCATGACTCTTCTAAAATTCAATCCACCGCTTAGCTGGAAGAAACCACTGCGGACTGTCGTCTCACAAAGTATCTACGCAGTGGTTCCTGGAACTTGTATAATGCTAGATCATCTAGGTACTCCCAAGCTTCACTTACCAATCCCGGAACTCTACCTGTCCAACGACATAGGTTTTGAGTAACGGATTCTCCAGCTCCATCTGGATTCGGTGATGCTCGATGATCTACTATCTCAATCAACTCAAGATCATCAGCTCTTGGTAATGCTTCTAACACTGGATGCCATTTCTGATATCTTCCTAGCAACGACTCTAGTTCTTCACGAAACATCTTCAAGTTAGAAACATGAATGATGGGGTGATAATGCTTCATACTAGCTGGAAAACGTAACTTATGAGTCACAGGACCTAACTTCTTCTCGATCAGGAACGGTCCTGCCCACTTTGGAAGAAGTTTCTTGACTAAGTCCACCCCTGCTGGGATTCTGAAGTTCTTGGTTCTCAACCAGACCCTCTGTCCTTCTTTGAACTGTATGTCTTGCCTACCACGGTTTGCATACTTGGCATACCGTTGTTGTGCCTTCTCCATGTGTTTCTTGGCTTCTTGAAACACAGTTCTCTGAACACGTATGAAAGTCTCTAGATCTGGAGGATCCTGGTTCGACCTTCCTGTGTTTTCATGCCCCTTGGTAGCCAAAGTTATAGGAGTCCAAGGTGCATGAGAACTCCGATAAACCACTTCAAATGGTTTAAATCTTGTACTCGAATGCTTGGTGTTGTTATATGCAAACTCCACCAAGTCCAAATACTCACTCCAATCACTCTGATCTCGTATGATATAGTTTCTCAACCCTTGCTCCACTATCTGTATAGTTCTCTCCGTCTGACCATCAGTTTCAGGATGATAAGAGGAACTCAACTTGAGAGTAATTCTGAGCCTTCGAAACAAACCCTTCCAAAACTCAGCTACAAACCTCATATCTAGGTTTGAAACAATGTCTTTAGGCATCCCATGATACTTAAAAACATATCGTATGAACAATTCAGCGGCACCTCTTGAAGTCACTGCTTCCCTACAAGGGATGAGGTGAGCTTGTTTGCTGAAACGATCTATAACAACTAGCAGAGCATCAAAACCTCCTGATTCGGGTAAACTTGTGCATAAGTCCATACTTATGCTCTCCCAAGGTCCATCAGGTATTGGCAATGGTCTCAGCAACCCTGCAGGTCTCCTTCGCTCCGTTCGTTGTTGTTGACATGTCAAGCAAGTCTGCATGTACTTGACAACATCCTCCAACATGGACGGCCAACAGAACGGCTCTTTAACTCGTTGCAACGTTCTATTCTGTCCTCCATGTCCAGCCAATTCACAATCATGACATTCTTGCATGACTAGTGTCCTTAGAGATCCAGCTGGAACATAGACCTTGGTTTGCTTATAAAACCAAAGGCCATTGCGAAATGAGAGATTGCGTACCAATGGATCTCTCTCTTGTTGACTGGTCCAACGTTGAGCTTGAGGATCATCTCGCAATGCTTGTCTGATTCGATCCAAAAGCTCTTCACTTGTGTCCTGAGTTGTTAACGCCTGGACACGTCTGCTTAACACATCCGCTGGAATATTTTCCTTCCCCTTTTGATACCGCCATTTGATATCAAAACGTGCAAGCTCCGCTTGCCACCTCTGTTGTTTACGTGACAAACGAGGTTTACTCTGAAAGTATGTATTACCTTCGCAGTCCGTTACAACAATAACTTTGCTTGGTAACAAATAATGCTCCCAACGCTTCAGACAATGAACAATTGCGAACATCTCCTGTTCATGAGCAGGCCATTTTGCCTCTGTTTCTGAAAACTTGTGACTTTCGTAAGCCACTGGATGCTTTTCTTGCATCAGCACTCCTCCAATGGCCCATTGAGAAGCATCTGTGTGAACCTCGAAAGGTTCTCCCATCTTTGGAAGAGCTAGCACGGACATTTCTGTCAGTGCTTGTTTCAACTCTTGAAACACTCTTTCAGCTGATGGATTCCAAACAACCTTGGAAGTCTTGCGTAATAAGCCAAACAAAGGTGCGGCTTTATGCGCAACTGATAAACAGAGCGCCGAAAGTATGTAGCTAACCCAAGAAAAGATCTGAGCTCATGAACACTCTCAGGTCTCTTCCATTCAACAATGGCTCGAATCTTAGCCCTGTTAGGATGAATACCTTGCGCATCGATCAAACATCCTAGAAACACCACACTCTCTTGTCCAAAAGAACACTTGCTCTTCTTGAGGTAGAGTTGATGTTATTCCAGGCGCTTAAACACTGTTTCAACATCTGCTAGATGTTCATCCCAAGTGGATGAGAAGATAATGATATCGTCTAAGTATACGATAACACTCTCATCCAAGAGATCTCTGAAGATCTCGTTCATCAGCCTGCAAAAAGTACCAGGTGCATTGGACAATCCAAACGGCAACACTGTATACTCAAACAAGCCATACCTCGTCCTTACAGCTGTCTTTTCTTCATCTCTTTCTTTGATCCGGATTTGATGATATCCAGAACGAAGATCTAACTTGGTGAAGTATCTTCTTGTGGCGAACCGATTGGTGGTTTCATCCATGAGAGGAAGAGGGTATTTGTTCTTGACAGTAATCTTATTGAGTGCACGATAGTCCGCACACATGCGAATACCACTGTCTTTCTTGGTCACAAACAACACCGGGGCAGCATAAGGTGATATACTAGGTCGTAAGATACCCTGAGCTACCAACTCTTTCAACTGAGTCTTCAGCTCTGTCAGCTCATCAAACGACATGCGTCTTGATGGCACTACAATAAGCGTAGCCCCAAGAACCAGATCAATAGCATGATCCAAAGCTCTCCTCGGAGAAAATCCTGTTGGTAACTGGTCCGACATTATGTGAGAATATATCTTAATCAATGCTTGCATATCAAGATGTATGGGAAGAGCAGCAACACGTTCTTCCTCATCTGTCTCCACCTTGGGTTTAGACATCACTGCAACCCAAGCTTCGTCAACCAACTTGATCTGCTTTCCAAATTGTCCGGCCGTGCAGATCTGAAATGCCACCTTGGCTCGTTGAAACCTACAGGCAGCATGGTTTGGCTCATTGGTTCTCTCTTTAATGATCAATGGATGTGGTTGATCCAAGCCTCATCGATCCATGACGATGACGTTCCCTTCTTGAACATCTAGCTTGGCCTTGATCTCTTGTAACCAAGACCAGGACAAGATACCCTCCATCTTGTCACCCAAGCTCATAACTAAAAACTCATGCTTCCTAGTTACCCCTCCAACAGTAATAGGAACACTCATGAGCTTTTCTGTAACGGTTGTGCTGCCTTGCACAAACCTTATCAACAACGGGCTCATGATCTTGGTTCTGGTCACCCCCAAGGTCCTCACTAGTTTTTCATCCAAGACATTCACATCTGCTCCAGTATCAATAAGCAAACAACACCGGTGGTTTCCTATTTTCACTTCAATCCAATGTAGAAAATCTCCATGTTCTACCAAATGCTCACCAGCACATATCTCTGCTTCAGTAGTCACCTCAACTGGTTCTTCAACACTGGTTGTCTCTTCAGCTGTCAACCCACGAACGTTGCTCGCTGTTGAACGTTGAGGACACTCACGAGCGATGTGATCATCCCGTCCGCATCGAAAACAGATGATCGTCCTTGAAGGTGTAGCACTGCTAGCTCCACTGCTCCTAGCACCTGAAGTCGAAGCTTGGTTGGATCCTGCATTGGATGCATAAGATCCAATAGGTCGTGTCTGAGTAGGACCACGAGTAACTCCCTGCTGTTGAGACCCACGAAGAAATCTCCTTCCCGCTGCACCAAATCTTCCGCCACCACGTCCTCTACCACCTCTACTCTGAGAGGACGCTATCTGTCTTTGAGGATTGCGCCAAAATCCTCTACTAGGCTCGCCACCACTTGTTCCACGCTGAAACTTGGAAGGCTGCACGGTATAGTTACGCTCCCTAGTGTTCTCTACTGCTTCCAGAAATACAAACAAGTCTTGCATGTCCTCGGACTTGTGAAACATAACCCAACTATCAAACACACTAGCATAGAAACCCTGCAGACCTTTCTTCAAGTGAAACAGCAAGTCGGTGCGATCCACCATGTGCAAACGAGTAACCAACTCAGAAAATCATTGGAGGTACTGTCTGATACTCCCTGTTTGTCTCAGATGAATGAGCTCTAGCCAAAACTGTGTAGCTTCATCCACTGGTACCAAATGTCGTCAAAGTTCATCTTTCAGCTCCGGCCAAGTGGACATAGGAGTTGTACCGTTCAAACTCCTCATCCGCTGTTGACCTCCATACCATTCCTTCGCCTCTCCTTCCAGTCTACTAACAGCATAGGTGAACCAACTGCGCTCATCGAAATTCTCCAAGTAATTCTCCATCTCAGTAACCCATAACTCAAACTTGGAAAACTTTTCTCACCATTAAAGGCTGATGGCGTTGCTGGTTCAGCCCACTTCACTTTCCGCTTGTGTCCTTGTTTAGCTGAGCTACCTTCCGCAACATTATCTTGCGCCTTCTGTGACCCATCTTCATTCTTATCTGCTTGAGTAGCATCAACTGCTCCTTCACCTAGCAGCGTTAAATCCTTGACTTGCTCAGCTTGCGGTACAAGGACCTCTGCTTCTTTCTCCTGTGTCGCTTTTGCTTGAGCTAAATCCGCCTTGAGCACCTTGTTCTCAGCTTTCACTTGCTCAAGTCGGTCTTCCAACTTCTTCAGAAACACCTTCATCTCGTCCATCCTAGTCAGCACAGCTTCCATTATCGATGGTGTTCAGCAAAGATTCAACTTGAACCTGCTCTGATACCAACTGTAATGTTCGACCGCAGATCACGGAATCAAGCTGTCCGCCTCTAACCAATGAGTTGTCGAACGTGAACCTCCCAGAAGACCGGTGTACTTTATTTGTGTCTCCAGATCCAGTTCGTTAAGCTTTCCGCTACTAAACACCAAGGATTGGTTAACTGTCGGACGGGTTTATAATAACCAACTAATCTTTTGCAGGTCTCTGGTACTAATCTCAGATTTCAGAACACCATGAAAACTATTCTGGGCCTGGGTTGGATAAAATTTGGGCACCGCTTCCGCTACTGATGATAAAGTCGAAACGCAATAATCCATGCAAAACTACAGCCGGGACTAGGAAGCCTAGTGGATGCTAAGAAGTAGGAAGGTACACAGAAATAGAGTCAACTCCACACCAGACGCTTGAATCCAACTTTGGCACTCAATCCAAGCTTGCTTATCATATAACAAAGCAAATCACGGGCTCATATACATTACACAGTGTTTTCTTGCTGACAAGGTCACGGAGAGCTCTTGGACCGGCAATTCTTCACTCTTCTGCAACTCTCCTATGAGAATTTCACTCCAGAACTAGAATTTTTCCAAAAAGCTTGACTTCACTCTGAACGCTCTGATTTTCTACTCAATAGGCTAATTATCAAGTTAACTGTCAAACCAACACTAATCTTTCTTGATACCCTTGAATTGCAAGTGTTTATCCAGATTCTGACCTCAATGTAGTCTGGATGATGCACAGTCTCTGCTCTCTGTGCTCCAAGATACAGTCTATGCTCTCTGCTTGACCTCTGCTCTCTGTCTCTATGCTGATACCGTCCGCAATGAAGTGAAAATGAAAAGAAGACCGGTTTAGGGTTCGCGACCCTAGTTAAGTACTTGGAGTCTCACTTCAGTCTTTGCTCCCGAGACCTCAGCCAGCGCCGCGTGTTGTTCGTAATCACTGCCCAGTCAAGTCCGGTTAATTTAAATAAACGGCGTTACACCCAACACTCAAAGTATTGCTTGACTGTACCCCATAACCAATCTACTGACTTGATTGTATACCAAATCTACTTGTTTGGATCTCGGTCATGACCGTCATGCTGTAATCTGTTTCATGTTGTAATTAGTTTACAATCAACTGTTTCCGTGATAGTACACCCTTTTGCGTCCATAGACCTAGAATGCAGGGAATTCAAAAAAGAGCGATGCAATGAATGAAAGAAGTCACTTGTAACACTGCATAGCAGCGTCTATAGCAAAAACAGGCAAATTAAAACGATAGATCAAGCGAGAGATCTACATATAGCTAAAGCAGACTCCTTCACGACTTCTGTTTTTTCCACTTCATCTTTTTCCTTCTTTTAACAAATATTTTCTAATTTTGATAGCATGAAGCTACGGACCCAAGATCGGTGTCCCAAGTTGTTTAGCCTACAGTCTTCTAAGAGAAAGTTAGTGAGTTTAATCTTTTGCAGGCATGATTGGAGGTGCATGTTTAATCTTTTGCAGGCATGATTGGAGGTGCATGCTGCTGCAAATAATTAATGAAGCTTCTGGTCCAATTCTCACTATGGTGGACTCACATGCACAATCTCATTTTCCTCGCAAATCCCAAAGGACAGGTAATACCATTTACCACTTACCATTTTATTACTGTCACAGGCCCAGCTGGAGTATAACATGGACAAGAATAGAGTGAAAGCGGGACGCGACCGTGACCAGGAGGCCAGGCAAACTCAATAGCGGATAAGGCAGTATTTTATTCACTCTGAGCATGATCGTATATTCACTTTCCGTGGTGGAGCTGAAGAGAATCTAGATCTAGTAAACTAAATACTGTGCGATTTACAAATTTTCGGTGCGTGTAGAACCGAAGCTGGAAAAGAAAAGACAAAATGAACGCAGGCAATTGCGACTCGTTCCGAGAGGAGTTCTCTTCCAATCGTGTTGTTCTCATGTATCACATATTTGTACGCTACTTTCTCGTGATGATCTCGAGAATGTAGCGTACAAATATGTTCAAACAGCCAAAAAACTTAGACTCGCTAAAACTTGCATGTTACTCTCATGCCGGTACCCGAGTAGACGGCACTCAATTGGTACAGTTACAGCATCCTCCTCGAGAATGGATGTTGAGAAGCAGTGGCAAATGTGTGTCAAAAACCTGTCACTACAAGAAGGTACAGCTTAAGGAGTTCTACAGATTTTTCTCCTGACAGTATCTAAAACTCCTGATACTTCTAAAACATGGGTCGACCTTCGCTTTGACAGTTACTGTATCAACTTCTTTTCGTGACAGCTTCTTTTTCGCCTTGGATCCAAGTTACTGGTTCGGGCACGTCTGCTCTCGACAATCCTCAGGCCGTGGAGTCCATCACGTACTAAATTTCCGAAAACAAGAAGCCTGATATCACACTTCAGGACTTTGTATTTTTCTGAATTCCAACATGATATCTGTACGATGGAAGTAAACTTCCGCATACCAAACATGTAGCCTAGCTGTATGATATGTATGCCCCGCCGCTCAGCAAGGCTCCGCTTGCCTTTGAGGTGGAGGATTCCAGGGATAACTCCCTGGTGCAGGATGCTGCTGCTGGTACTGGACTGGGGGAGGTCCGTATGACTGTTCCTGATGTAGGTTTTGCTCGGCAGCTGGACCGTACGGGGACGGGAAATGTGATTGTTGCACAGGGTAGGCAGAACATCCAAGCTCAGACTGTGAGTGCCCGTGGTGGGAGCTCGAGGATCCTGTAGGCGGCCCCTGTTGGTAGCTAGCTCCTGACAGGTATGGACTTGGGTTATGAGCGCCGTGATATGAGTACTGAGGAGGATAATTATCAGACGGTGGTGCTTCATTGTAGCTTGGAGCGGAATTGGTTGATGCCGGGTTATTACCTCCTTGATAAGGCGTCGACTGCTTGGTGTACTGGGCATTCTCGCCGTTCTGACCTTGCTGAGGATAGGCAACTGGTGGAACTTCAGAGTAGGTTCCCCCGAGATCCGAAGAAACGTTGGTCGATGAACCATAGGTTCCGGGGAGATTGGACGTAGAATTAGTGTGCATGTGACTCACTAGGGGAGTGGGATTGTGGCCACCAGGTGGCTGTCGTGAGTAGTTGTTAGGTGCATAAGATGGTTGCTCATGAGTTCCTTGCTGAGGAGGACGGTATGCTGATACTGCTGGTACTGCGGACCTTGCTGAGACGAGGAATTCGTTTGGCCGGGGGGCATATGCATCGGGTATGGAGGTGGGTAGTAGCCATACTGACTGTGAGGGTGGTGCACCGGGAATGAGTTAGAGTGAGCTGGCGCAGCTTCGTGAGGATGCGGTTGTCTATGCTCCGGGGAAGCGAATGCCGGTTGATAGTACGCAGGATAAGGCACTCCTTGCTCCGAATTGGATTCGTAAAGCCGCTGGCCTGTAACTGGGTACCCAGTTGCAATTGGGTACGCAGTCGGGAAACCCGGATGAGCCACCGCAACAGCAGCAACATTTTGTTCCGGCTGCTTCTCAGTTTCTGATTTTCCCAAGAAAAGATGATCAGTTACCCAGGCTTTGTGGACGACAATTGCTTTTTCTCCCAGCGACATATACATCTTCTTAATGAGTTTTCGGTGGAGGATGTACTTGGGAGCAGCAAATAACGGAGTTATAACCCACGCTGCTTCTGTGACGACACCAGAAGTAATCTCAAACACCACGTCCTTCAGAATCTCCTCCCACAACCATTTCCCTAACCCTCCGACTTTTAGAGCCTCCAAAACGAATGCCTCGATCGCAGCTTTCATTCCACTACTGGAGGCCTTGGTGAGGGTGGATGTCAGCTGCGTGGAGAGAGTGTTGACGTCCTGGAAGGACCGTACGTTAGCAACAGGTATCAACCCTAGAGAAGCTGAAAATCCGACACACTGCACCATGGTTGTGGCGACCATGATGGGAACTCCTGAAAATGGAAGCATAGTCCCCGCCGCTGTCGACGCTGCCACGCTCATGATGTCCCTCTTCCTCTTCTTCTTCTGTTCATCGACAGTTTTGTGAATTCGCGTCTGGACGTGCTCTTCCAGTTGTGAATTCGCTTGCTCTGCAAGTGGTGAAAACATCGGATAAGTCTCGGTACAAGTCTTATGTAACCTACCGCCCATAGTATATAGTACATCGAACAAATCTTGCTTGTGAGGGTATAGCAAGTTTAACTGTTCTCCATATCAAATAACCTGATCTCGCGAAGCACACCTATAAGAACTGAGTGCAATCTGAGGCATGTTTGGCCAGATGATCCACTTCTTCATCAAGAACTATGTACGAGAAATGAAATTCAATGCAATGCAATTAGCGTGCAGGATATATCTATATGAGCTTCTTAGTTAGGAATCCGAGAGAGCAACTATCACTCGAATACACACAGACTAAGATCTCTTATTCTATTGCCAACCCAGTGAGTAGTCTGGAAACGCTCGAGTTCAAGAGATACTGAAGCAAAAACTGAGTAAGAAACTGAACTACAGGTAAGATCGCGCAACTTACTTTCATTTTGAGCTTTGTATTCAGTGTAAAGCGACTTGTACTCTCGGATAGACCCAGCATCGATGAGCCCAGTTTTCGGGTCCATGGGCTTGATGCTGAGATTATCTGCCTTCGTGTCCTTCTTGTCCTTCCCCATGATTCCGAGACTTCACTGGAGTTGAAGATTCCGCTTGCTCAAGGCTCCCCCGCAAAGGTACGCACGTACCTCGTGACCACCTAGACTACAATTGCGGGGCTCTCTTCCACAACGGAACCTTGATCGAGAAGAAACGATGGTGCTCTAAAACTTAGAATTCAACCTGTACTTGCTGGAATACTGAAACCTAAACACACACTGTAGATCCACACTACGTATACCAAGGTCTGGAGGTGGCGGAGCTGAGAGGAGGCCGCAGACAGAACAAACACTTCCTTTCAGCACAGTTGCACCAGCCCTATATATCACCTCCGATGAGAAGAAAAAATCGATTGGTGAAGCTCCGCACTACAGATACCGAATGCAGAAGAGATTGGGCAGAGGACTGACACTGAAACTGTCTCAGACATGGATCACGTCTTCCATATGCATCTGCGCCGCTTATATATGACTGTAGATGGGGGACAACGTCCAGAAATTCAACGCTGGACTTTTTCCTCTGGAGCGGCTACCGCGTCTTCCGTGCGCACAGAAAGGGTCCTCCATAGAGTCAACAACAGAACAGAAATTTACTTGACCCTACCCCTAATACGTTTGTCTGACATGATTCTACACTCTTTGAGGTTGCCTTATTTGACCAGGTGCGATAGCGACCTTAGCGGGGTTTAGCCCCGGTGTTCTTCCCTTCGTGGAGTTAGTTGCTTGGCCGTTCGAGTCCTTCCCTCCCTTGTAAAGCTTTATGGGTCTTCCCATCCGTTTGCTATTCATTGCTCCGTGTGTCCCCTTTATTTGGTGACACGCTTTAGCAAGTTATTGTTATGTAAAGACAGTGTTAAATCAAATAAAAAATAATTTGGATCGATAATATATTATAAAATATTTGCAGTTCTTTCGAGGTTTTCAATGGTAAAGTAACTTTAAAATTCAATATATGTTTGAAGGCTTATATACATTTGTTATATTCTGTTTTTATTTATATTTATTATTATTTAACTTACTATAGCCAGTCAGGGATGTGATTAATTAACTCAACGTTAAGAAGGATGAGATAAAGTTCGGAAAACGTATTAGGGTGAGGTCAAGTAAATCCTTGACAACTGAACCGGCTGGAATACTCTTACGTACGGGAAGGCCGGTGCTGTAAACGAGCTCAGAAGTAGAACAGTGCCACCAGCGAGCCAAACTCAAGATATCGCCCTACAGTTCGTGTAGTTTGACACCAAGTATGCAAGAACTCTACGTAGTAACTTCAGCACGTCACTCAGTTGAGTATCACGTGGTAGCTGTGGCAGATCGGGTTAATAGCTCTGGGTTGGAGCGGATTAGGGGTGTCAGAGTTTGAACCTTTTTGGAAGATTCAAGACCCGTAGGAGGGAGTTACTACCTCGCCCAGTTGCTCGTGCTCTTTCGAATGTGTCCGCAGGAAAACACAGCAGCAGTTCTCTTAAACAATTTTTAATTTTTTCGCTCGTTCTTTTTCCCAGTAGAGAGTAGACTGCTCATAATAATAATAATTATTGTCAGTGTAAAGTGGAAAAAAAATAATGAAGAAAGAACAATGTTCATTCAACAGGGTGATACATAATGTTACCCTTGTCAAAATTATGATATCTTGTCTCTCACCCGTTGAGGAATATTTTTTCATTGTTCTTTCATTCAACAGGGTGATACATAATGTTACCCTTGTCAAAATTATGATATCTTGGGTGATACATAATGTTACCCTTGTCAAAATTATGATATCTTGTCTCTCACCTGTTGAAGAATATTTTCTCAGAACTTTGACACGCCTATTAGAATGTGTAAAAGTTAGAATCTTGAAGTGATATTTTTCGTCATATCGAGTGTTACGGTCGCAGTCAAGAGTCTACAGCCGTTTCTTGCAAGCACCTCTAGAGGTATCAATACAAAAATGCCACGGACATTATTTTCCTTTAAAAATTTAATCATAACTTTTTGTAGCAAAGCAGTGTAAGATTTAGATAATTTATTATATTTTTCTGTTAATACTTCAAATTATTATACCATAATATAATGATA
Organism: Asterella californica; assembly: GCA_036924285.1. Classification (NCBI taxonomy): domain Eukaryota; kingdom Viridiplantae; phylum Streptophyta; class Marchantiopsida; order Marchantiales; family Aytoniaceae; genus Asterella; species Asterella californica. Next base: position 7,589,231 of record JAYKYS010000013.1, read on the forward strand.
AGTGATTCACTACTCTATACAAAGTTGTCTTTAAAAAAACTATAGTTGTTTCGCTTGTGGACATTAAGGAATCTTCTTTCTTAACTTTGACACTCTCTATTTGGCTATTTATCCAAACGTTCATAACAATTTTAGGTTAACTGCCTTTTCTAGCACTGTAGGATGGCTCTACTGTTTACTTATGAACTCGTTTTGACGGTTGTGAAATTGCTCTCTACTTTATTATGTCATTTGACTTTATTGCACTCTATTGTGTTCTCGTCACTTGCTGTGCAGTAGCATCATTAGTGGCTATATTGCACCAACACATTTAAAATTTGATAAAATAAGACGTGTCAAAGCTAAGACATAAACTCAGAGCTAACTATACTCATATTTGTCTATTCTTTTAGAACTCTTTAGGTGGGTTAATTGATGTCGTGCGAGTTTACATGACTGTTACTTGCCTAATTTCTGCCATGCTTAAGTCAATGTCCGACATGTAGAATATTTTTGTAAGTATGACCATTAATTCATTAAATGTGAATTCTTCATAGAATCCCTCATTCCACCGAGCCTCACAGAAATCGGAGCATCATCGCGAAGTCGCGGTCGATTGATTTTTGTCATCTTCTTTTATATCAAAACTCTGAAACCGACAGGAGTATTCTGACGGGGTTTGGTTTGTATAAGGTATGATCATGCAGCCATCACTCTCATTCAAGCCGGCCGGCAGCAAACTAGTGTTTGGGTGACAAAGACACGAAAGGAGTTTTGGCCAGAGATGTTTGACGTATAGTCTTTGAGAGAGAACCGTCATGGTCCGTTCTCTGCTGATTGTCTTGAGAGAGAATATTCACCCATGTACACTTTGAAGTGTACATGGGTGTACATTAACTGATGTCCTTTGGGAACAGCTTGGTCTAACAATTAATACCCTGGATTTATCCTCTCAGCAACGCATCAGCCAAGACTCCAGTTATAAGTTATATTAAAACTTTTTTTTATAACATTTAGACGTTTTCTGATAAGAGAAAATGAAATTCATTGTACAAGGCTGTGGGGAAGAATATTGTCCTTGCGGATCTTCAGCGTCCGATGAAAAAAAATAAAGATGTCTTACTACTTTCATGCAAGACAAGGCCCTGTCATGCATAAATGTAGTAAGACATCTTTATTTTTGCAATTAAAATAAATAAAATTAACTTATTCCAAACATAAGATTCTTTGATGTCTAGAAGGAAAGAGTAAGTTGTTTATCAAATGATAACTTGTATAGAGCAGTGGATCACGTACTGTCATATTTGTGATTGATATACAGTGCGAAGCTTACAGCCGAATCAGAAACAAACATTAACAAACTTCTACGGCATTTCTTACGAGTATTTCCATAGTCGCGTGCAAAAAACAGCTTTGGCTGTAATCGTATCGCTCGCGGATGAAAAATATTGAAAAAAGATTCCAGCTTTGACACTCTAGACTCTCAAAGTAAATTTCCACCCATTTCTCTTTAGCTCTGGAAGCTTCCAATTTCTTGCAGACTGCAAACTCACTTCTCGCACCCAAGTGAGCGAACAATTTATATCAAAACTTGAATCTGTCAGAAAAAGTTTCATACTTCCTCTTATGTCCATTAAAGATTTCCAGTATTCACCCAGAGAGTTCCACTCATCTTCACTTTTCACTCGTTTAATAAATCTTTTTAATCTAATCGGTGTGTTTCAACTATTTCTCTTAATTTAATGTATATAACGTATTTATAGAATTAGAAACTACTAGTGAAAATAATTACTACTGTTCTACATCGAGAATATCGTTACATGGAGAATGTGCAAAGTCATCAAAGCATTGTCAACTTAATTCATTTATATAGATTCCTCATATGATGGTAGACTAAGTACATATCGGGGAATTTGTTTTGTGTCTAGATAATAATTGATTGTGTAAGAGTAACTTTTTGGTTTCTAAGTTTCTGGGGATATCTTCTTTCACTTATTTTTAGCTCGAGCGTCGGATCATGAAGAGGCATTAACTTGGAAATTTATGTCTTGTATGTTACTGATGACCTAAAAATTGGTAAAAATATGTTAACTACAGTTAGAATATTTACATTTACGTTTATCGATTTTTGCCATGACATAATTTCCAGAGATTTCATTCACGATGGCTCCATGGTCTTCTCCAGTTTAGCTCATTATAAAGCTTTTTCTTTTAGATTATCGCTCATTTATTCAGCGAAGAAACTAATGACTGAATTGAGTTGGAAGTACGGTACTCTATTATTCACCAGTACCTTGACCTTACCCTACATGCATATAAGCTTATGTGCATGTAGGGTTTATGCGTGTCCTTCATGTAGGGTTTATGCAACCCGAGTAGCTTATATGCATGTAGGGTTTATGCGTGTCCTTCATGTAGATGCAACTCGAGTAGCTGGATGTTTGACCTGCAATAGTAGACCCCTTCGGCAGTCTTGCAGATTGGCATTCACCTTTGCATTTCTTCCACGAGGAAAAAGGAGGAAGCTTAGTGATAGTATTCAAAAGCTATTTTTAGAATGGAGAGGACAATTTTCGCAAGTTTCCTATTATATAACATAGTATGTGGTATTTCATACTATATTACAAAGTCGGTATATATCAAGATTGATGCTACCTTCTCCGTTACCTGATGTAATAAGGTAATACGATTTTGGCCTAAAGATCTTTCACGAGTAGTCTTTATTTATCTTTAGACCATGATTAGTCATTGCACAATACCTGAAAATTCTTCATGTATTGCATTAAGATAATTCACAAGGCGTGTACTTGCATATTCACCAAATATGTAAGTTTACTATCTAATCCTTCGGTGAGAAGGGTTGGATTATAAATTTATCACCGGTTTAAATTAAATGTGTTTGTTAACAGCCTCCCGCACTTGCAGTCTCCGAAGCGCATCTCTCTGCATTCTCTTTGTGGATTATGTTTGGACCATACCGTAACTCTAATTGCAGTTAATATTTAATATTTACAATTAATATTTATTTTTCTTTACAATTAAATATGTATTAAATATTATTTTAATATAAAAAGGTGAGCGAAAGTTCCCCAGAAGTTAATGTTATATGAATTATTTTCTCACACTGAAAACTTGAGGAAAGATCACAGAAGAACGTAAAACAGCTAGAACATAAAAATGTAGGTTTTTTTTACGAAAAACACAAGACTACAAGTGACTTTAATATAAATATCCTTCCCCACGGACTTGTACGGTGAAGGAAGCGGGGGTTGCAGTGTAAATTTAAATTTTTTATGGCTGATTTCTTGATATGACATCTTCAAAACGATTTGTTTGTTTCTTTCGTGGCCAAAAAACAAACTAGGAAAATTAGTCTCTTCACAAAATTCATCTTTGAATAAACTCAAAGGGTGATATCCCTCGCTAGGAGCCACAGTAAGTTTATACTTTTCATTGACGTAAATCATTTCAGGATCTAAAAAGTTTGCAATAAATGTATTAGTGTTTGTGTTCGGTTCATGATTATTTTCATCGAACTCGTTATTTGTTTCAATGGTTTCTACTTCATCGAATCGGAGTTGTTCTTTGGAATAATTGTCGTTGAAAGTGTGAATCCAATTTTCATTCAGCTCGATATTGTGATGTTTGTATAAGTGTGTATCAATAAGATAATGTAAAGTTCGCATTACTTTGTTAGGTCGAACGTAGCTTGTTTTATAGATTGATTTTAGAGTCAGTTTTCTTTTGATTTCCACTATGACAGAACCTTCTTCATCAGCCATACGTGGTAAATGTGTTTGAATCATGTTTGTCTTTGACGGGATATTGATAACACTACCTTTTAGATACCATTGTTGGAACCCATTGTATATATGAATGTTTCCGAACAGGCTCGCGGTGAGATCAATCTTTCTTCGGCTTCGTTTAAACATTCAAGATATGGTATCGTATTGTTATTGTAAACTCTAGATATTTCAAAGAAAAGAGATATTTTGTTATCGTTTATATATCGCATACACATCAAACAAATCCTTGTATTATCTTTAAGCTGTTCGAAAGTTATGTTAGTTGTTTCAGCATAAGAGCAAATGAAATCGTAATGAATTTGATTGATATATTTTAAATTCTTCAAGAAATCACGTTTATAGCATATGTCACACGAATGATATGGAACGTCGAGTAAAGACTTGGAGTAAGTACCTACGTGTTTTTCTTCTAATGATAATTTTTTTCGTTTTTTAGAAGTACGGTTAGATGTGTTAATTGAATTAGTCTTATTCATTATTCTGTATTGTTTTATTTTGTCAAAAAGTGTTTCTTTCATTCTAAAGAGTTGTATCTCATATTGTTTATGAGATTGTATGAAATTCTTTATGACATCTCTTATGGATAAATACGGATATCTCTGATAGAATAATAAGAGTTCCGAATATAGAATGTTAAATTGGTGAGAGTCAATATCTTGCAAAGGATGGTTTACTTTGGTCTTTTGGAGATTTAGTTTATCTATACCTAGTTTATAAATTTTAGTTTGAATAGTGTTTAAGTCATTCTCATAAATAGGATTTGTACTTATAAATTTACGTATTAATTGTACTATTGGTACATTTAGATGAATTAATCATAAATCTTGCAGTTGTTTCACTATATACTCCCATTTCTCAGTAAGAAATTCATCACGAATCAATACGATTGGTTCGTAATGACCGGAATTACCTTCATTATCATCATATAGAAGATTGAAAGTAACATGATACGAGTTGTTGTTTGGAAATTGAATTATATTCTTTCCAGAAGTAGAACTATAGATGTGTATATTTTTTTGTAGTATGGAGGATAAACCTAAGAGACATAAAGAATCACCCCACGCACCACCTTCTTTTGCCATTTTACCAACTTTGGTTATATATTCATCTACAGATTCGACACGATGCGACACTCTCAATTCATCTTCCATGAAATAAGATAATATCAATGAATCATATGTATCTCTAGCTCTTGAGTAGATATTATAAAGTTCATTTTGAGTTTGATTTTGTAAAGATGCGGTAGAAGATTTATGATGCAATAAATATTGTATCGAATCAAACGTACAATCTCCCGGAGTATATATGAAATCTTCACACTTTTTAAATTCAGACAATTCTTTAGACATCTGAACAGAATAATAGAAGATTATGTTTGTTGTTTGATAAACTTAGAAATTGTAATCCATGAAAATTATGCAAAGGTTGTAATCCACTTACTTGATTATGATGACCGTCGTGCTGTTCAACTTGGGTTGTTCGATTATGGTTTGATGACGAAGTTTGAGTTCTCTTTCTTCTCCTCTGGGTAGTTTTCTGAGCAAGAACAATGTGGAGCAGAAGCACATAGATCATGTAATCTTGAATATTTGCTACGTTTCATATGTTGTTTCAAACGTATAAATTAATATACATTTGATTTAATAATGCAATCTATTTTTTATTGCAATAAGTGTATATATTCTGAAGCATGACTGACTTTTGTACTACAATGCATTTCACCTTCTAAATTAGAATAAATAAATTTTGAACTTCTTTTTTAAAAGGTGATACTTTTGCACGAATTTCTGCAATAATTAGTTTTGATTCCACGTCTTGATTAATTTTAAACTAATAATAAACTTTTTAGTGGAGTAGTGATTTTGTTAGCAGATGGAGGTTGATTGTATCTGCAGGGATGTATTACAGGTCTTGATGACTCCTTCACCTAGGACAGCTACGCTACTGTGACATCTGTCCATACGTGCTCCTTGTTGTATGCAAAGGTTGTAATCCACTTACTTGATTATGATGACCGTCGTGCTGTTCAACTTGGGTTGTTCGATTATGGTTTGATGACGAAGTTTGAGTTCTCTTTCTTCTCCTCTGGGTAGTTTTTTGAGCAAGAACAGTGTGGAGCAGAAGCACATAGATCATGTAATCTTTAATATTTGCTACGTTTCATATGTTGCATTAAGTTTAAATTTCATACATTTTCACTGCGTGAAGATGTTTGATGTAATTTGTATAAAATGATGTCACATTTTAAGTGTAATGAACGTTTCTGAAGTATTTACGTTTGAAATAATCTTGAATTTTCCGTTTAATGCAATTAAATTTTACGTTTCGATTTGTTTTTGTTCGCAAAGATGTTTGCGAATCACATCACGTATGAATGATAGTAAATTTCGTAAATAATTGTCCTTTCAAAAGTGTTTCAAAAGCGTTTCAAAACGTTTCAAAGCATTTCATAGCATTTTTTGTTTTTGTTTCAAAGCGTTTCAAAGCCTTTCATAGCATTTTTTTTTTTGTTTCAAAGCGTTTCAAAGCGTTTCAAAGCGTTTTTTGTTTTTTGTTTCTCCCAGTTTATACGTTTCTCCGTGGGCTTTATTGTTTCATGCGTTTCGCACGTTCATAGAGTTGCACTTGGAAAAGAGTTTCAAGTTCTACATATATCATCGTAGGTCAGACTCCGTTTGATCATGCGATATATACCTGGAAAACAACATCAAAGAAAGCGTTGTTGGAAAACTTCAAGTAATGTTGAATTTACCTTGGAATATTTACAACTGGTATTGATTTACTTGAATGCTTAAACAAAAATGCTATAAAATAAAAGTCAGAAATAAAATATATTATAAATTAGATACATGAAATTAACTACAATGGTAAAATTATAATTATGTAAAATATCATATATATAGTGACAATAAATGCAGAAGACAAAACAGTTCTTGAAGCGTTCAATGTTACGTATGTTTGTGTAACTAGATTATTTAGATATAAAAAAAGTTCTTCTAACTTTATCGATGTTGAAAGATTAAACGGTTGGAATTGTGGAGGTTTTCGACGATTCTCCCTCAGTAGATGTAGTCTCCTTGATCTGTTAAAAAGAAAAGTTAGACGTTCAATGATGTCATTATATTAGTGATTTTGTAATATTCGATAGCGATTCTTATATTGATGCATCAATTGAGATGACATGAGTCAATGTTTTAAAGAAATTATTAAAAATCATCATGATACTTCTACAATTGAAAATGAAATAAAGTATAAATTGTATACCTGATCAAATCCACAAAAATCATCGTCTGAATTAAAAGAGAAAATTCCTGTTGTTGCGATCTCCTCTATTTGATACAGTAGCATATCTCGATGGTTGTCGCTGTCATAATTTTGGACAACCTCTGTTTCCACTAGGCCCGTCAGATCTTGGAACCAATTATCTTTTGCATGGACCATGTATTGTTTATCATTGGAAAGATCTTCCACATACCCTTCAATCCATGGCACAGGTCATAATTGACAATCCAGATTACAACTTTCGCAAAAGCCTCGAAGATGATTCAAATCTTGAATTTGTAAGTGTGTCGAATTGCATGTGACGCATGTGTATTTGTAAGGTCTGTCATCATAATTACGTGGTTTGAAAGTACCACGTACCTAAACACATGGAAAGAAGTTATAAACATAAGATATATCTGCGAATAGGAAAGTTGATTCTGATTATTCACATAAAAAATTGATTATATACCTTGATGTTTTTATTTTCTCTTGTGATGTGAGCGTTCCGCGCTCTTTTTAAAATGTCAATTCTTGATTGGATCGAAGGAGTTGCCCATATAGTAGCTGCGTGTGTATGCAGCTTTGGAAGATCATTTTCTTCTCTTGTGGACAAAATCTGTCTTGATACTGATTTCAAGTGCAACAATACAGCATGTCCAGAGTGAAAACGATCTCAATATTTTTATACTCTGTTGCGAAATTATAATGGATGATCAACTGCAACATGAAAAAAAATGTGTTAGTCTAGAAGTTTCATGAATAGCAAAATTTTGAAATCAGTTGCGAAATAAATTTATAAACGTAAGTTATTTAATGTACATAATTACTTACCGTCATCTTGTCGTCTTCAGAATCACCATCTGCAATTGTGATCTCAAATTTTTGGTATCTGTTTTCACCGTGTACAGCAATAACGGCATCATGTCATCTTACTGTCGTGAATCGAACAGTAAGATGAAGCATGCACATTCGGAGAGGCATGAAGTGTCAGAATTTGAAAATTGGAGTAGAACTCCAAGGTGTGATGGTCTGAATTGTTGTTTGCCCATCGATCAAGAGGATGAATTTGACATCCCCTTTGTGACTGAGAGCTTTTACTGGTCTCTCTACCTGCACGGCCCTACGACCAAAGTATTATATCCTACAATACGTATTTCTATTCACTTTATCTGACCAATTTAGAGCGTTGTTGCCTTGGGCAGTACATGTAATCGTCTTTTCCATACGACGATCAACCATATCGGAAAGAAGAAATGAGCTTTTTGTTATAAATCTATTAATATTACCATATTTGTTTAATATAATTCCTTCAAATATATCATTTCTTTTCGCATATTCTATATTATCTATAAATATAGATAAGTTTCTATCTACAGGTGGAGTTTCAGATGGAATAATTATCTCTTGTTCTTTTTTTTTTCTTTTTGGAGACTTTATAGGAGATGCTGGAGCAGATAAGTTTTTATCTACAGTTGGAGTTTCAGATGAAATAATTGTCTCTTGTTCTTTTTTTTCCTTTTTGGAGACTTTATAGGAGATGCTGGAGCAGAACTTGGCTGCTTCAGTATTGTACTATGGGTTCATTCCCTTCTGTATCATCAGTGGAAATCTTTTTCAGTTTTCCTTTTTTGGACGTAGTGGAATCCATTGTATATATGAACCTGAAAAATGCACATAATATCATTTTCTATCCAAGATAGATATAATATATACAATCATGACAATAGACAAAAAGCTATTTCAATTGGATGTCTTAGGTCTTACCTTCGTGATTAAAAGCAGTAGTTATGATCTCGTAAACTTATTTCAGAGATAAAACGTCGTTATGAAAGAAGGTCTTGCTTTGGATCGATACTATCACTTTGCTGCAAGTAGGTCTTGCTTTGGATCAATACTATCACTTTGTTTCACCTGCAAAACGTAATCACATCATATTGATAAGAATATAAAAGAAGTTATAGCAAAGTGGTAGGACTGTGAGACTAAAACAACTTATCTTCAAATGCCCTTTATAGTCAGCTTAACTCTCGCAACTCTCACAAAAAATAGATTTCGTGAGTATGATTCCATACAAAATTAAAATCTATTAAATGAAAAATGAAGTTACAACTATTCATCAATTCTACAAATTACAATGTAGTCAAACATAGGAAGGAAAGAATAAAAGGGTTCAACAAGACAGAAGAATTATTGGACTGTAAGGTTTAGGGGTCAGGGTTGAATTCATATCCCCTTCTTAACACAAGTAAAACAATCCTATCGTCTGATCATGTCGAGTTAGAGTGAAATAGTCTGAAGTAGTTCAAGTTACGTAGCAGCAGACGAAGCAAGGCCACAAGCTGCCTCAACGCGATCTTCACTCGCATCATCGTCGTCGTTATTCGTCGCTCTCGACCCACATACTTGGCTCAAGATCAATGACTACCAATACATAAGTTCACAAGACCTGTTGCAGCTAACGAGCCTAGCTCCAGCTCAATCACCTTTAACCTAACTAATACATGAAGTCGAGGTATTTACGGCAAGATTGAACCTAAAAGTTCCATCAGCTGAAGGAGGTCCACCCGACCTCACTATGCGTTATAGATTCGGGTTGCATGGAAACTATTCCATGTGAAGAGTTGTACTTATCTAAGAATATTGGCTGGAGAAGAACTACAGGAGAAACATATGTTGCGGCTTATCACAAGCAAAATAGTCGACAAATGAACTCGCAGGTTCAACGCTTACATATCATCGTTTCTTGAACTAGAAGAAACATCCATGGTCAAAAATAAATTTCATAGAATCCTGAAGGTTTTACATAACGGGGCTCTGGACCTGAAGGACCGTGGACTGAAGATCCTTTCAGATTAGAGGAGTTCTTCGCAATCTCTGACCTCACTTCATCTAGCTCGAACTTAATTGACTGCAATAAACCTCTAGTTTTCTTGATCTTTCCTACATAGACTACAACCATACTTTCCAGTTCTGCAATTTTCTCCATAGAGTGGATGACATCCTTCTCTTGCAGTTCTGCAGTGCTCTCATACTCCTTGACATTCATTTTAGCAGTTTTCAGCCTCTCTTCAACCTCGATAGATTTAGACTTTGCATTGCATAAGCTTTCTTCCAACTGAGCCACTTTGTCTGCACTTCCCTTCATTTTAGTCTCACTTTCACTAACTTCATTTTGCAAAGATTGGACTGCATCTTTGTAGGCCTTGAGATTATCCTCATGGATGGCAGCCATATCCTCACGATCCTTAACTTTACCTTGTGCGTACTTTAGCTTCTCCGTCAGCTGAGTCACCTTCTCTTCAGCAACTTGTAAGCTGTTTCCAAGTTCAGATCTTTTAGCGTCATATTCCTCGAGACTTGAAATCTTTTCCTTTGCATCCAAGAGCTCAGCTTTTAAAGATTCCACCGTGTCCTGGAAAGATTTCCACTCTCTTCATGTGTTTTAATCAGACTCTTCAATACATATCTATAAATCCAAAAGATACAGCTAGATTACACAATACTTTATCTTTTAAGGTTACCATGTTAGTAGAATTATGTTATAATTATAACACACGAGATGGACTCACAAATGGAAGTGATGGGATTTCCATGTCCACAACAACATATAACGATGATCAAATCATTTGGATCCAATTCTTTGATCCAAATATTGGAACACAAACTAGGAATAAACAAAAACATTTGTATTCCAATAACATCAATCCATCTTGGACGCCCATTATGAAAATTTCACAACAATTCCCAATCAATAAATATACTAGAGAACATAAGATCACTAGAACACAATTCCCTGTTCAACAAGCATCTGCACGAACTATCCACAGATCGCAAGGATTGACCATGCATCAGGTAGCTTTCAGTCCCAAGCACATAAATCGACACGGATTGACATTGACATACACTGCATTATCTAGAGTGAAAAATCCCAAACACTTACATATATTACAATTGATCGAGCATCGTCATATAGTTATAGACAGCAAAGTCACTCTCGAAATGGAACGGTTGAAACTAAAATCATCGTGGCAATTCCACATCCATGATCTTCAAATGAATATCTCATCTTTCACTTACATGCTCATACAATTTCTAAACACAAGATCATTAATAAAACATCACCTTGATGTTCGAGCAGATCATAATTTACAACTATCTGATATTTTGTGCTTCAATGAGACACTTATACAAAATCCTACTTCTGTTCCGATTTCATAGACATCAAACGCTTTCAATATATACATATGCACACAAGTCGAGGTTTGCTACTAACATATCGAAACACAATGCAACTCTCGACGCATAATATTTTTGGAACTCATAACATGGAAATAATTTCTGCAGATTCCAACATTATAACTCGTCGTGCAATTCACATCATAGTTGTATACAAATCTCCTCGTATGCATGTCGATGAGTTTTTGATCAATTTTACTACCATTATTCAAAACATATCTAAGGATTATCCCACGATAATCCTAGGAGATTTCAATATGCTCAAAATTGATGATCATCAAACTACATCTTTTGCATCTTTCATGACTTCGTTCAACTTTTTTCCAACTTTCACAAAACCAACCACAAAATACGGTTCAAATCTAGATCAAATATGGACTAACGTTCCTCAATACGAAAATCTCTCTTCAACATCACATGCTTATTGGACAGATCATGATCCTATTTTTATTCTCTATAAAAAGCCATCACATGTTAATATGTTCTCATTTACGTGAAAAAACAAATCCAATCTTCTTTTCTTCGTGTACTCATCAATCGAGCTATACGAGTGATGTTCATGACCATATATTTCAGATTCAAGAGATTTTCAACACTTGCGAAACAAGGTACTCCCTTTTACATTTCTTAAAAAAATATTTTTTATATAAATTGTAAATCATCATCATGCCATGAGCTATTGACTTTGCATCCACAACTGTTCAATACAATATAAACATGCTCATTTTAACATCCATAATATTCCAAATGTTTTGTTCGCAGTTACGATTCATCATTGCTCTCAAGACGACCTCAAGATTCAATCATTCTATACATTTCTTGCATATTTTATATATTATCGATTCTCCAATGTACATAATCTTCACAACATCTCTCACAATCTTTATTATATTTTCTGATTTCAAAAATAATCATATGTTATTATATTCTCAAAAAGCTAAACAAATTAGTCTATTTATTTTCTCAATACGCTCCATTATTCGAACCATTCAATAGAAATTCATATGCATCGAGTTAAAGCTAATTTTAACAATTATGACATCATATACTCCTATATATATTTTTTACAATAATTGCATCATACACAAACTGAAAACTAGCACAATGTCATTTATGTATCTTTTCCTAACTTCCATAAATTTTGAAATGTATGTAGTAACACAGTCTGAAATTATCTTTCCTAACCTCCACCATATTCTAAATGTTCTTTTCTGCAGTTGTAACTTATCACTACCTTCGAATCAGTCCAAAGACTCATCAACTTCTACATTTTCATACATTTGAAGATTATTAGGATCACTATCCTCAAAATGATCCGAAGCTTCACAAGTATATATTTGCATAAATGATGCAGACATGTCACTATCACCATATGAAGATATGTTGAAAGATGCCCGTGGTGAGTTACATAAATTTATAAACTACTTCTTTCAATCTCTGAAGATAATTTTATCATGGCTTTCAAAGACTATATTAATTTTCATCATTTTTTTAACATTCATCCACATCTCTAGAATTACACTTTTACATATATCACTTTCTAAGACTCGTGAGATGAGATGAGACCTGTCGTTAAAATTATTTTTGAAGATGAAAGTTTACCTCCAAATTCACTCTGTTTTCAGTTTTAATACTTCAACTAGACAACACGTTAACTCTACTCATATTAATTACGTTACCGTGGATAGAAATAATACCATATCGTTGTTTATCAGTTTTCATCGGAGACTATGAGGATTCAACTACGTGAAAAGTAGTGCAGGAAGCACGTGTGTGAAATAGCCCGTCAATCTACATAGTTACGGTCATTTCATACAGTCCAATTTCAAGACGAGAAGTTTAGCGCAGTTTCCCAACGGAAGTGAGGTCTCGGCTTCAATAGCTAAGCCCCCTCCATGACACAACCGGCCAGGGAGTACCCGACCGTGGACGTTGGGGGCTTAGAAGGCACGGCACGCAAATAGCTAAAGGCCAAATATGAATCTCAACTCCCTTCTTCTTTTCAGCTAAAAGCCAATGACAACATCATAAAACGTATGTAGCTGAATAGTCAAACAGCTTATAACATCATCGGGGAACTCCTCGGACATACAAGAAACGTGTCATATATTTGTCTGATATGTGTTTACAGTTACACGACTGCAAATCGTCCCGGAGTTCCGGTTTTTAGTTTGTTGCTTCCGGTACGTTTCTAATTCTCCGATACTGAACAAAATCTACCAGAATCTATCTATCCCCGGGGAAAATCTACTTCCGAATGTCACTGTCGTCAGTTTTTGGACAAAAGGCGAGTACTTCCGATTTCTTTCCCGCACGGCCAGAAATTTCCGGGTTCTTCAACGCAATACCTCGCCGAGCACTACGAGTCTAAAGTCTACAGACTCTATACTCTCTCGATCCCCGTTGACAATGTAACGTTCGACCGCAGATCTCGGAACAGATTCGTTAATCTCTAACCAATGAACTGCCGAACGTGAACCTCCCTAGAGACCTGTATACTTTATTTGTGTCTCCAGATCCAGTTCGTTAAACTATCAGCTAATGAGCACCGAGGATTTGATAACTGTTGGACGGGTTTCGAATAACCAACTAGTCTTTTGTAGGTCTCTGGTCAATCTTAGGTTGCTAAATACAGGTGGAACTATTCTAGACCTGGGTTGCATAAAATTTGGGCAGCGCTTCCGCTACTGGTGATCAAGTCGGAACGCCAGGACCCACAAGGAGCAACCGTCAAGACTAGGAGACCTAGTAGATGCTAGGAAGTAGGAAGGCACACCGAAATAGAGTCAACTCCACACCAGACTCTTCAATCCAACTTTGGCACTCAATCCAAGCTTGCTTATCATATAACAAAGCAAATCACGGGCTCATATACATTACACGGTGTTTTCTTGCTAACAAGGTCTCGAAGAGCTCTTAGGTCGGAAATTCTTCACTGCTCTGCAAATCTCCTGATAATTTCCCTCCAGAACGCTATCTCTTCAGGAATCTTCACCCTGAACGCTGAAATCTTCCACTCAACAAACTATCTCAAAATACAGATCTGATCAGCACTGAAATCTCCTTGGTACCCTTGACCGGTAACTATTCACCCACAGTCTATGCCCAGTGTAGTCAAAACACAGTTCCAGCCTGCCTCTATTCTTTCTGGTAAGGCTCTGCTAATGATCCACTCAACCTATGCTCCCTGGTCTGATAAGACTTCACTCTCTGGTCTCGTACAGTCTCTAATCAGTCTCTCTGCCAGCCACCAACCTGAGAACCATGCGCAGTGACCTGAAGCCAAGAAGTGAAAAACGTTCAATGAGACATTTAGGGTTCACGAACCCCTTATCTAGTCCTGGAGAGCCCTTCGTATCACCTTGTAGCCACCATGTGACGTCATTTAATCACAGCCCTTTTTAAAAGTAAACGGCGTTACAACTATTGACACCCGAAGCATCGTCATATACCTAGAGGGGTTGTTATATACTCTTTCCAAGATATTATCTAAGAGGATACTGTAGTAGAAGTGACTGAAGTTGACCCTAGACATTAGTTATGAAAATTATTCATGTGGATAAAAGAAAGTATCCAAGATACTATCTAAGAGAATATTGTAGTAGAAGTGAATGAAGTTGAACCTAGACATTATTTATGAAAATTATTCATGTGGATAAAAGAAAATTTACAAGTTTATCAAGATGCACATATTAGTCTATATGCATATACTTCTAACTTATCTCCCAATTCCCGTGGCAAGTTTCTAATTTCTGACCTTGGAAAATTATTTTAGGCTAAGTGTGTTATGTTTCTTAATTATCCAATAGTGACAAAGCAAGATCTGGCTTACGTGAACAAAAAATATACTCAAGATGACCTGGCGGTGCTCAAGCGTGATCTTCAGTGGCCACTCGTTGACTTCCAAGGACGTATCTGTACCGTCTAAGGACCCCGTGAGTAATCCAGGGACGTATAGATCCAACGTGCAAATCCAGGGTCCCAGCTGTAGCTTGTACTCCCTATATCTACTTCAGACACCACGTACTGATTAACAGCATACAATTCTTTATACACCCAATGTAACGTTCGACCGCAGATCACAGAATCAAGCTGTCCGCCTCTAACCAATGAGTTGTTGAACGTGAACCTCTCTGAAGACCAATGTACTTTATTTGTGTCTCCAGATCCAGTTCGTTAAACTTTCCGCTACTAAACATCAAAGATTGGTTAACCGTCGGACGGGTTTAGAATAACCAACTAATCTTTTGCAGGTCTCTAGTACTAATCTCAGGTTTCAGAACACCATGAAAACTATTTTGGGCCTGGGTTGGATAAAATTTGGACAGCGCTTCCGCTACTGATGATCAAGTCGGAACGCAATAATCCATGCAGAACTACAGCCGAGACTAGGAAGCCTAGTGGATGCTAAGAAGTAAGAAAGCACACAGAAATAGAGTCAACTCCACACCAGACGCTTCAATCCAACTTTGACACTCAATCCAAGCTTGCTTATCATATAACAAAGCAAATCACGGGCTCATATACATTACACGGTGTTTTCTTGCTGACAAGGTCACGAAGAGCTCTTGGACCGGCAATTCTTCACTCTTCTGCAACTCTCCTATGAGAATTTCACTCCAAAACTAGAATTTCTCCAAAAAGCTTGACTTCACTCTGAACGCTCTGATTTTCTACTCAATAGGCTAATTATCAAGTTAACTGCCAAACCAACACTAATATTTCTTGGTACCTTTGAATTGCAAGTGTTTATCCAGATTCTGCCCTCAATGTAGTCTGTATGATGTACAGTCTCTGCTCTCTGTGCTCCAGGATACAGTCTATGCTCTCTGCTTGGTCTCTGCTCTCTGTCTCTATGCGGATACCGTCCGCAATGAAGTAAAAATGAAAAGAAGACCGTTTGAGGGTTCACGACCCTAGTTAAGTACTTGGAGTCTCACTTCAGTCTTTGCTCCCGAGACCTCAGCCAGCGCCACATGTTGTCGTAATCACTGCCCAGTCAAGTCCGGTTAATTTAAGTAAACGGCGTTACAATCGTCCCAACCAACAAAAAACAGTTCTTTCACTAAACTGCGGTACCTGCAATACCACATTAGGAACAACATCTCCTCAAATCCAGAGGAACATTACCCCATCCAGGGTAAGGTTAAGCTCTTTCTCAGAACTATACTCCATTACCGAGCATTCGTTGAAGCTTTC
This sequence comes from Asterella californica, assembly GCA_036924285.1. NCBI lineage: Eukaryota > Viridiplantae > Streptophyta > Marchantiopsida > Marchantiales > Aytoniaceae > Asterella > Asterella californica. The sequence goes on from JAYKYS010000013.1 coordinate 7,605,715, forward strand.
GGGTGAGACAGAACCTTAGCTTCCAGGTGGTAAACTCGTCAGTTTTCTTTTATCCACCTCCTTACTATGATATACACATAGTAGCGTCAGCCTAAACCTGATTGACATCTGACAGTCATAAGAAGTCAGCAGACCACAACTCCATCTTTAGACGAGCAGATTGGCCAGATCTACTCGGTTCTAGTGTCCTTGAAGGGCCCTTTGCATGACTCTTCTGACTCGATTCAATCCATCACTTAGCTGGAAGAAACCATTGCGGATTGTCGTCTCACAAAGTATCTACGCAGTGGTTCTTGGAACTTGTACAATGCTAGATCATCTAGGTACTCCCAAGCTTCACTTACCAATCTCGGAACTCTACCTGTCCAACGACATAAATATTGAGTAACGGATTCTCCAGCTCCATCTGGATTCGGTGATGCTCGACGATCTACTATCTCAATCAACTCAAGATCATCAGCTCTTGGTAATACTTCTAACACTGGATGCCATTTCTGATATCTTCCTGACAACGACTCTAGTTCTTCACGAAACATCTTCAAATTAGAAACATGAATGATGGGGTGATAATGCTTCATACTAGCTGGAAAACGTAACTTATAAGTCACAGGACCTAACTTCTTCTCGATCAGGAACGGTCCTGCCTACTTTGGAGTTTCTTGACTAAGTCCACCTCTGCTGGGATTCTGAAGTTCTTGGTTCTCAACCAGACCCTCTACCCTTCTTTGAACTGTATGTCTTGCCTACCACGGTTTGCATACTTGGCATACCGTTGTTGTGCCTTCTCCATGTGTTTCTTGGCTTCTTGAAACACAGTTCTCTGAACACGTGTGAAAGTCTCTAGATATGGAGGATCTTGGTTCGACCTTCCTGTGTTTTCATGCCCCTTGGTAGCCAAAGTTATAGGAGTCCAAGGTGCATGAGAACTCCGATAAACCACTTCAAATGGTTTAAATCTTGTACTCGAATGCTTGGTGTTGTTATATGCAAACTCCACCAAGTCCAAATGCTCACTCCAATCACTCTGATCTCGCATGATATAGTTTCTCAACCCTTGCTCCACTATCTGTATAGTTCTCTCCGTCTGACCATCAGTTTCAGGATGATAAGAGGAACTGAACTTGAGAGTAGTTTCGAGCCTTCGAAACAAACCCTTCCAAAACTCAGCTACAAACCTCCTATCTAGGTCTGAAACAATGTCTTTAGGCATCCCATGATACTTAAAAACATATCGTATGAATAATTCAGCGGCACCTCTTGAAGTCACTGCTTCCCTACAAGGGATGAGGTGAGCTTGTTTGCTGAAACGATCTATAACAACTAGCAGAGCATCAAAACCTCCTGATTCGGATAAACTTGTGCATAAGTCCATACTTATGCTCTCCCAAGGTCCATCAGGTATTGGCAATGGTCTCAACAACCCTGCAAGTCTTCTTCGCACCGTTCGTTGTTGTTGACATGTCAAGCAAGTCTGCACGTACTTGACAACATCTTCTAACATGGACGGCCAACAGAATTGCTCTTTAACTCGTTGCAACGTTCTATTCTGTCCTCCATGTCCAGCCAGTTCACAATCATGACATTCTTGCATGACTAGTGTCCTTAGAGATCCAGCTGAAACATAGACCTTGGTTTGCTTATAAAACCAAAAGCCATTGTGAAATGAGAGATTACGTACCAATGGATCTCTCTCTTGTTGACTGGTCCAACGTTGAGCTTGAGGATCATTTGGCAATGCTTGTCTGATTCGATCCAAAAGCTCTTCACTTGTGTCCTGAGTTGTTAACGCATGGACACGTCTGCTTAACACATCCGCTGGAATATTTTCTTTCCCCTTTTGATACCGCCATTCGATATCAAAACGTGCAAGCTCCACTTGCCACCTCTGTTGTTTACGTGACAAACGAGGTTTACTCTGAAAGTATGTATTACCTTCGCAGTCCGTTACAACAGGAACTTTGCTTGGTAACAAATAATGCTCCCAACGCTTCAGACAATGAACAATTGCGAACATCTCCTGTTCATGAGCAGACCATTTTGCCTCTGTTTTTGAAAACTTGTGACTTTCGTAAGCACTGGATGCTTTCCTTGCATCAGCACTCCTCCAATGACCCATTGAGAAGCATCTGTGTGAACCTCGAAAGGTTCTCCCATCTTTGGAAGAGCTAGCACGGACATTTCTGTCAGTGCTTGTTTCAACTCTTGAAACACTCTTTCTGCTGCTGGATTTCAAACAACCTTGGAAGTCTTGCGTAATAAGCCAAACAAAGGTGCGGCTTTATGCGCAAACTGATAAACAAAGCGCCGAAAGTATGTAGCTAACCCAAGAAAAGATCTGAGCTCATGAACACTCTCAGGTCTCTTCCATTCAACAATGGCTCGAATCTTAGCCCTGTTAGGATGAATACCTTGCGCATCGATCAAACATCCTAGAAACACCACACTCTCTTGTCCAAAAGAACACTTGCTCTTCTTGAGGTAGAGTTGATGTTCTTCCAGACGCTTAAACACTGTTTCAACATCTGCTAGATGTTGATCCCAAGTGGATGAGAAGATAATGATATCGTCTAAGTATATGATAACACTCTCATCCAAGAGATCTCTGAAGATCTCGTTCATCAGCCTGCAAAAAGTACCAGGTGCATTGGACAATCCAAACGGCAACACTGTATACTCAAACAAGCCATACCTCGTCCTTACAGATGTCTTTTCTTCATCTCCTTCTTTGATCCGGATTTGATGATATCCAGAACGAAGATCTAACTTGGTGAAGTATCTTCTTGTGACGAACCGATTGGTGATTTCATCCATGAGAGGAAGAGGGTACTTGTTCTTGACAGTAACCTTATTGAGTGCACGATAGTCCGCACACATGCGAATACCACCGTCTTTCTTGATCACAAACAACACCGGGGCAGCATAAGGTGATATAGTAGGTCGTAAGATACCCTGAGCTACCAACTCTTTCAACTGAGTCTTCAGCTCTGTCAGCTCATCAAACGACATGCGTCTTGATGGCACTACAATAGACGTAGCCTCAGGAACCAGATCAATAGCATGATCTAAGGCTCTCCTCGGAGGAAATCCTGTTGGTAACTGGTCCGGCATTATGTGAGAATATATCTCAATCAATGCTTGCATATCAAGATGTATGGGAAGAGCAGCAACACGTTCTTCCTCATCTGTCTCCACCTTGGGTTTAGACATCACTGCAACCCAAGCTTCGTCAACCAACTTGATCTGCTTTCCAAACTGTCCGGCCGTGCAGATCTGAAATGTCACTTTGGCTCGTTGAAACCTACAGGCAACATGGTTTGGCTCCTTGGGTCTCTCTTTAATGATCAATGGATGTGGTTGATCCAAGCCTCATCGATCCATGACGATGACGTTCCCTTCTTGAACATCTAGCTTGGCCTTGGTCTCTTGTAACCAAGACCAGGACAAGATACCATCCATCTTGTCACCCAAGCTCATAACTAAAAACTCATGCTTCCTAGTTACCCCTCCAACAATAATAAGAACACTCATGAGCTTTTTTGTAACGGTTGTGTTGCCTTGCACAAACCTTATCAACAACGGGCTCATGATCTTGGTTCTGGTCACTCCCAAGGTCCTCACTAGTTTTTCATCCAAGACATTCACATCTGCTCCAGTATCAGTAAGCAAACAACACCGGTGGTTTCCTATTTTCACTTCAATCCACGGCATAAAATCTCCATGTTCTACCAAATGCTCACCAGCACATATCTCTGCTTCAGTAGTCACCTCAACTGGTTCTTCAACACTGGTTGTCTCTTCAGCTGTCAACCCACGAACGTTGCTCGCTGTTGAACGTTGAGGACACTCACGAGCGATGTGATCATCCTGTCCGCATCAAAAACAGATGATCGTCCTTGAAGGTGTAGCACTGCTAGCTCCACTGCTCCTAGCACCTGAAGTCGAAGCTTGGTTGGATCCTGCATTGGATGCATAAGATCCAATAGGTCGTGTCTGAGTAGGACCACGAGTAACTCCCTACTGTTGAGACCCACGAAGAAATCTCCTTCCCGCTGCACCAAATCTTCCGCCACCACGTCCTCTACCACCTCTACTCTGAGAGGACACTATCTGTCTTTGAGGATTGCGTCAAAATCCTCTACTAGGCTCGCCACCACTTGTTCCACGCTACTTGAAAGGCTGCACGGTATAGTTACGCTCCCTAGTGTTCTCTACTGCTTCCAGAAATGCAAACAAGTCTTGCATGTCCTCGGACTTGTGAAACATAACCCAGCTATCAAACACACTAGCATAGAAACCCTGCAGACCTTTCTTCAAGTGAAACAGCAAGTCGGTGCGATCCATCATGTGCAAACGAGTAACCAACTCAGAAAATCGCTGGAGGTACTGTCTGATACTCCTTGTTTGTCTCAGATGAATGAGCTCTAGCCGAAACTGTGTAGCTTCATCCACTGGTACCAAATGTCATCGAAGTTCATCTTTCAGCTCCGGTCAAGTGGACATAGGAGTTGTATCGTTCAAACTCCTCATCCGCTGTTGACCTCCATACCATTGCTTCGCCTCTCCTTCTAGTCTACTAACAACATAGGTGAACCAACTGCGCTCATCAAAATTCTCCAAGTATTTCTCCATCTCAATAACCCATAACTCAAACTTGTAAAAGCTTTTCTCACCATTAAAGGCTGATGGCGTTGCTGGTTCAGCCCACTTCACTTTCCGCTTGTGCCCTTCTTTAGCTGAGCTACCTTCCGCAACATTATCTTGCGCCTTCTGTGACCCATCTCCACACCAGACGCTTCAATCCAACTTTGGCACTCAATCCAAGCTTGCTTATCATATAACAAAGCAAATCACGGGCTCATATACATTACACGGTGTTTTCTTGCTGACAAGGTCACGAAGAGCTCTTGGACCGGCAATTCTTCACTCTTCTGCAACTCTCCTATGAGAATTTCACTCCAGAACTAGAATTTCTCCAAAAAGCTTGACTTCACTCTGAGCGGTCTGATTTTCTACTCAATAGGCTAATTATCAAGTTAACTGCCAAACCAACACTAATCTTTCTTGGTACCCTTGAATTGCAAGTGTTTATCCAGATTCTGCCCTCAATGTAGTCTGGATGATGTACAGTCTCTGCTCTCTGTGCTCCAGGATACAGTCTATGCTCTCTGCTTGCTCTCTGTCTCTATGCGGATACCGTCCGCAATGAAGTGAAAATGAAAAGAAGACCGTTTGAGGGTTCGGGACCCTAGTTAAGTACTTGGAGTCTCACTTCAGTCTTTGCTCCCGAGACCTCAGCCAGAGCCGCGTGTTGTTCGTAATCACTGCCCAGTCAAATCACTGCCCAGTCAAGTCCGGTTAATTTAAGTAAACAGCGTTACACCCAACACTCAAAGTATTGCTTGACTGTACCCCATAACCAATCTACTGACTTGATTGTATACCAAATCTACTTGTTTGGATCTCGGTCATGACCGTCATGCTGTAATCTGTTTCATGTTGTAATTAGTTTACAATCAACTGTTTCCGTGATAGTACACCCTTTTGAGTCCATAGACCTAGAATGGAGGGAATTCAAAAAAGAGCGATGCAATGAATGAAAGAAGTCACTTGTAACACTGCATAGCAGAGTCTATAGCAAAAACAGGCAAATTAAAACGATAGATCAAGCGAGAGATCTACATATAGCTAAAGCAGACTCCTTCACGACTTCTGTTTTTTCCAATTCATCTTTTTCCTTCTTTTAACAAATATTTTTTAATTTTGACAACATAAAGCTACGGACCCAAGATCGGTGTCCCAAGTTGTTTAGCCTACAGTCTTCTAAGAGAAAGTTGGTGAGTTTAATCTTTTGCAGGCATGATTGGAGGTGCATGCTGCTGCAAATAATTAATGAAGCTTCTGGTCCAATTCTCACTATGACTCTTCCTCGCAAATCCCAAAGGACAGGTAATACCATTTACCACTTACCATTTTATTACTGTCACAGGCCCAGCTGGATTATAACATGGACAAGAATAGAGTGAGAGCGGGACGCGACCGTGACCAGGAGGCCAGGCAAACTCAAAAGCGGATAAGGCAGTATTTTATTCACTCTGAGCATGATCGTATATTCACTTTCCGTGGTGGAGCTGAAGAGAATCTAGATCTAGTAAACTAAATACTGTGCGATTTACAAATTTTCGGTGCGTGTAGAACCGAAGCTGGAAAAGAAAGGACAAAATGAACACAGGCAATTGCGACTCGTTCCGAGAGGAGTTCTCTTCCAATCGTGTTGTTCTCATGTATCACATATTTGTACGCTACTTTCTCGTGATGATCTCGAGAATGTAGCGTACAAATATGTTCGAACAGCCAAAAATCTTAGACTCGCTAAAACTTGCATGTTACTCTCATGCCGGTACCCGAGTAGACGGCACTCAATTGGTACAGTTACAGCATCCTCCTCGAGAATGGATGTTGAGAAGTAGTGGCAAATGTGTGTCAAAAACCTGTCACTACAAGAAGGTACAGCTTAAGGAGTTCTACAGATTTTTCTCCTGACAGTATCTAAAACTCCTGATACTTCTAAAACATGGGTCGACCTTCGCTTTGACAGTTCCCGTATCAACTTCTTTTCGTGACAGCTTTCTTTTTCGCCTTGGATCCAAGTTACTGGTTCGGGCACGTCTGCTCTCGACAATCCTCAGGCCGTGGAGTCCATCACGTACTAAATTTCCAAAAACAAGAAGCCTAATATCACACTTCATGTATTTTTTCTGAATTCCAACATGATATCTGTACGATGGAAGTAAACTTCCGCATACCAAACATGTAGCCTAGCTGTATAATATGTATGCTTGAGCTCGCCGCTCAGCAAGGCTCCGCTTGCCTTTGAGGTGGAGGATTCCGGGGATAACTCCCTGGTGCAGGATGCTGCTGCTGGTACTGGACTGGGGGAGGTCCGTATGACTGTTGCTGATGTAGGTTTTGCTCGGCAGCTGGACCGTACGGGACGGGAAATGTGATTGTTGCACAGGGTAGGCAGAACATCCAAGCGGTGGCTCAGACTGTGAGTGCCCGTGGTGGGAGCTCGAGGATCCTGTAGCGGCCCCTGTTGGTAGCTGGCTCAGACTATGAGTGCCCGTGGTGGGAGCTCGAGGATCCTGTAGGCGGCCCCTGTTGGTAGCTGGCTCCTGACGGGTATGGACTTGGGTTATGAGCGCCGTGATATGAGTGCTGAGGAGGATAATTACCAGACGGTGGTGCTTCATTGTAGCTTGGAGCGGAATTGGTTGATGCCGGGTTATTACCTCCTTGATAAGGCGTCGACTGCTTGGTGTACTGGGCATTCTCGCCGTTCTGACCTTGCTGAGGATAGGCAACTGGTGGAACTTCAGAGTAGGTTCCCCCGAGATCCGAAGAAACGTTGGTCGATGAACCATAGGTTCCGGGGAGATTGGACGTAGAATTAGTGTGCATGTGACTCACTAGGGGAGTGGGATTGTGGCCAGCAGGTGGCTGTCGTGAGTAGTTGTTAGGTGCATAAGATGGTTGCTCATGAGTTCCTTGCTGAGGAGGACGGTATGCTGATACTGCTGGTACTGCGGACCTTGCTGAGACGAGGAATTCGTTTGGCCGGGGGGCATATGCATCGGGTATGGAGGTGGGTAGTAGCCATACTGACTGTGAGGGTGGTGCACCGGGAATGAGTTAGAGTGAGTTGGCGCAGCTTCGTGAGGATGCGGTTGTCTATGCTCCGGGGAAGCGAATGCCGGTTGATAGTACGCAGGATAAGGCACTCCTTGCTCCGAATTGGATTCGTAAAGCCGCTGGCCTGTAACTGGGTACGCAGTCGGGAAACCCGGATGAGCCAACGCAACAGCAGCAACATTTTGTTCCGGCTGCTTCTCAGTTTCTGATTTTCCCAAGAAAAGATGATCAGTTACCCAGGCTTTGTGGACGACAATTGCTTTTTCTCCCAGCGACATGTACATCTTCTTAATGAGTTTTCGGTGGAGGATGTACTTGGGAGCAGCAAATAACGGAGTTATAACCCACGCTGCTTCTGTGACGACACCAGAAGTAATCTCAAACACCACGTCCTTCAGAATCTCCTCCCACAACCATTTTCCTAACCCTCCGACTTTTAGAGCCTCCAAAACGAATGCCTCGATCGCAGCTTTCATTCCACTACTGGAGGCCTTGGTGAGGGTGGATGTCAGCTGCGTGGAGAGAGTGTTGACGTCCTGGAAGGACCGTACGTTAGCAACAGGTATCAACCCTAGAGAAGCTGAAAATCCGACACACTGCACCATGGTTGTGGCGACCATGATGGGAACTCCTGAAAATGGAAGCATAGTCCCCGCCGCTGTAGACGCTGCCACGCTCATGATGTCCCTCTTCCTCTTCTTCTTCTGTTCATCGACAGTTTTGTGAATTCGCGTCTGGACGTGCTCTTCCAGTTGTGAATTCGCTTGCTCTGCAAGTGGTGAAAACATCGGATAAGTCTCGGTACAAGTCTTATGTAACCTACCGCCCATAGTATATAGTACATCGAACAAATCTTGCTTGTGAGGGTATAGCAAGTTTAACTGTTCTCCATATCAAATAACCTGATCTCGCGAAGCACACCTATAAGAACTGAGTGCAATCTGAGGCATGTTTGGCCAGATGATCCACTTCTTCATCAAGAACTATGTACGAGAAATGAAATTCAATGCAATGCAATTAGCGTGCAGGATATATCTATATGAGCTTCTTAGTTAGGAATCCGAGAGAGCAACTATCACTCGAATACACACAGACTAAGATCTCTTATTCCATTGCCAACCCAGTGAGTAGTCTGGAAACGCTCGAGTTCAAGAGATACTGAAGCAAAAACTGAGTAAGAAACTGAACTACAGGTAAGATCGCGCAACTTACTTTCATTTTGAGCTTTGTATTCAGTGTAAAGCGACTTGTACTCTCGGATAGACCCAGCATCGATGAGCCCAGTTTTCGGGTCCATGGGCTTGATGCTGAGATTATCTGCCTTCGTGTCCTTCTTGTCCTTCCCCATGATTCCGAGACTTCACTGGAGTTGAAGATTCCGCTTGCTCAAGGCTCCCCCGCAAAGGTACGCACGTACCTCGTGACCACCTAGACTACAATTGCGGGGCTCTCTTCCACAACGGAACCTTGATCGAGAAGAAACGATGGTGCTCTAAAACTTAGAATTCAACCTGTACTTGCTGGAATACTGAAACCTAAACACACACTGTAGATCCACACTACGTATACCAAGGTCTGGAGGTGGCGGAGCTGAGAGGAGGCCGCAGACAGAACAAACACTTCCTTTCGGCACAGTTGCACCAGCCCTATATATCACCTCCGATGAGAAGAAAAAATCGATTGGTGAAGCTCGGCACTACAGATACCGAATGCAGAAGAGATTGGGCAGAGGACTGACACTGAAACTGTCTCAAACATGGATCACGTGTTCCATATCCATCTGCGCCGCTTATATATGACTGTAGATGGGGGACAACGTCCAGAAATTCAACGTTGGACTTTTTCCTCTGGAGCGGCTACCGCGTCTTCCGTGCGCACAGAAAGGGTCCTCCATAGAGTCAACCACATAACAGAAATTTACTTGACCCTACCCCTAATACGTTTGTCTCACATGATTCTACACTCTTTGAGGTTGCCTTATTTGACCAGGTGCGATATGCGACCCTTTTATTATTATAGGTGCGATAGCGAAATTAGAGCTACTCATAGCGGGGTTTATCCCCGGTGTTCTTCCCTTCGGGGAGTTAGTTGCTTGGCCGTTCGGGTCCTTTCTTCCCTTGTAAAGCTTGATGGGTCTTTCCATCCGTTGGCTATTCATTGTTCCGCGTGTCCTCTTTATTTGGTCACACGCTTTAGCAAGTTATTGTTATGTAAGGACAATGTGTTAAATCAAACAAAAAATAATTTGGATCGATATATATTATAAAATATTTGCAGTTTTTTCGAGGTTTTCAGTGATAAAGTAACTTTAAAATTCAATATATGTTTGAAGGCTTATATACATTTGTTATATTCTTTTTATTTATTTATTTATTATTATTTAACTTACTATAGCCAGTCAAGGATGTGATTAATTAACTCAACGTTAAGAAGGATGAGATAAAGTTCGAAAAACGTATTAGGGTGAGGTCAAGTGAATCCTTGACAACCGAACCGGCTGGAATACTCTTACGTACGGGAAGGCCGGTGCTGTAAACGTGCTCAGAAGTAGAACTGTGCCACCAGCGAGCCAAACTCAAGATATCGCCCTACAGTCCGTGTAGTTTGACACCAAGTATGCAAGAACTCTACGTAGTAACTTCAGCACGTCACTCAGTTGAGTATCACGTGGTAGCTGTGGCAGATCGGGTTAATAGCTCTGGGTTGGAGCGGATTAGGGGTGTCAGAGTTTGAACCTTTTTTGAAGATTCAAGATCCATAGGAGGGAGTTACTACCTCGCCCAGTTGCTCGTGCTCTTTCGAATGTGTCCGCAGGAAAACAAAGCAGCAGTCCTCTTAAACAATTTTTATTTTTTTCGCTCGTTCTTTTTCCCAGTAGAGAGTAGACTGCTCTGAATAATTATTGTCAGTGTAAAGTGGAAAACAAATAATGAAGAAAGAACAATGTTCATTCAAGAGGGTGATACATAATGTTACCCTTGTCAAAATTATGACATCTTGTCTCTCACCCGTTGAGGAATATTTTCTCAGAACTTTGACACGCCTATTAGAACGTGTAAAAGTTAGAATCTTGAAGTGATATTTTTCGTCAGATCGAGTGTTACGGTCGCAGTCAAGAGTCTACAGCCGTTTCTTGCAAACACCTCTAGAGGTATCAATACAAAAATGCCACGGACATTATTTTCCTTTAAAAATTTAATCATAACTTTTTGTAGCAAAGCAGTGTAAGATTTAGATAATTTATTATATTTTTCTGTTAATACTTCAAATTATTATACCATAATATAATGATAAGTGATTCACTACTCTATACAAAGTTGTCTTTAAAAAAACAATAGTTGTTTCGCTTGTGGACATTAAGGAATCTTCATTCTTAACTTTGACATTCTCTATTTGGCTGTTTATCCAAACGTTCATAACAATTTTAGGTTAACTGCCTTTTCTAGCACTGTAGGATGGCTCTACTGTTTACTTATGAACTCGTTTTGACGGTTGTGAAATTGCTCTCTACTTTATTATGTCATTTGACTTTATTGCACTCTATTGTGTTCTCGTCACTTGCTGTGCAGTAGCATCATTAGTGGCTATATTGCACCAACATATTTAATATTTGATAAAATAAGACGTGTCAAAGCTAAGACATAAACTCATAGCTAACTATACTCATATTTGTCCATTCTTTTAGAACTCTTTCGGTGGGTTAATTGATGTAGTGCGAGTTTACATGACGGTTACTTGCCTAATTTCTGCCATGCTTAAGTCAATGTCCGACATGTAGAATATTTTTGTAAGTAATTTTTGTAATATTTTTTCTCGTTCCATGACATTCTTTTGACATAGCATGCTCTTTGAGCACCATCTTTCTGCGTATGCTTCTTCTCTCTTGTCATCGATCTCGCTCTATGATGAATGCATATTTTCCTCCGCCGCTATGTCTGAAAGTCAAATCGATGATATCTCTAGTGGAGAATCGTCGTGTGTTGCAAACTGTGAGCATCTAGTTGATGATCAATTTTTTTACGTTTCTCTCCAATTACAACCTCCTTTTCCTTCTCTAGGTGATCATGCTACTTCTGGTTTGTATCTCATAGGCTATAGTGACAAGATACTTGAGTGGAAGTGGACTTACCTCTACGTGGATTTAGAGTTATCTCACGATCCACCAGATTTTGTACTTGAAATAGACTTCGTGAAGACGGATAGGTCAGACGGATATTTTCCTATCATAAGACCTTCTCTTTCAGTGTCCTCTCAGATCCTTTCATTTACCTCGACTGTAACAATGACAACTACTTGTTGATTTTTCAAGATAGTAGAGAGCGCATGTTTTCTTGTCCGAAGTATTTCGTTTCTAGATTTTCAAAACTCCTCAAGGCGACTATTCAATCAGTTTACTGTCTCCGCAGTCTACTTGCATTTGTATAGTTTTATCCTCGGATCTTTGATTTCTCTGTCCATACTGTTCTGACACTTCGAGGCTCTATGTTTCTGAGGAAACAAGCAAGGGCGAAGAAGACCAATGTTTTGAAAGAGCAGTTGGAGTTATCAATGATCGTTTGTAAGAGTGGAGGCAATTTAGACTTATATTTCTTCTCCATGTTAGGTACTTTCTTGAAAAACGAGTGTGGAGCAGGAGAAGCATTGCTCCATCTTCATTTCCAAGTAGTTATTTGCATCAATGTCAAAACCTCTTTCGAGGTGAAAAAGTGAAATGCTACCGCCTTGGACTGAAATCGAGATATACCGATAGGAGGTGAGATATGTGATAAAGCGCTTAGCAATCAATGCCTCCACACTTAGTGTGGGCATGCTAAAGTATTGTCTAAAGGATGATATTGACACATGAGGAATATTATTAAGAGCATGGTGGCCGATGACAAAGAAGTATATATGTTACTAGACGCTTGCGATATGAAAAATAGAGTCGAACTACATATGTCAATATACTACCGTGTTGTTGTAGTGCGTGGCATACAAGATGATGAAATAGAGCTTCAAAAGACACTCAACCAGCATTTGTTTAGGAAGCTGCGGCCTAGCTTATCAAGCTGGGCAGGAGCTAAGCTAGGGCTATGCTTGGCAAGCTGCCCCCTAGCTTGGGTTGAAATATCACCTTGAATGAGGACGAAAGTTTCCAGAATGCAGAGCTCGACGAGTAGAGCGACCTCATGCTTCCAGTTTTGACAAAAAGTGTTTTAAGCAATAGTTAGTACGGGTTTTAGACTGAGAAATATGCGAAAGAGGAAAATCCGTCGATTCTGGCTCGTGACTCGAACTCAGAATCTGATAGCGTGAGTGTGTAGGTGTTCACAAGTACTATAGTTTTGACTCCTTGTTCATTAAAAATGGAGTTGTATAGAGAAGTTAGCGTAGGAAAAGCTAGTAAAGACTTTACAAGAAAATTTCCTCAGGAAAACATATGTACAAAAATTTAAGCTTCTTGAACGGAACCAAAGACCATCCCAGTGATAGGGCGCCTGCCTAGGAGGAAAGTGGTCTCAGGATCAATTCCCCCTGGACTCGGGTTCCTATTCCGGCGTGTTGGCCTTGTTGATATAGTCCCAAGCTCTAGTAGATCGACGGCTAATGTTAGCCGGAGTGGTTAGGGTTGTTAGAGTTAGTTAGAGGGCTAATCCACCATTAGGGTTTCCCTTGTACTCACCTCCACTATATATACACAGAGAGGCAAAGTCTCTCTCATCTCATTCATATTTTACTTTCTTGTCTACTCGCTCTCTCTTCTTGGAGTGTCCTCGAAGTATCGATCTTTCTACATGGTATCAGAGCTGGTGAGAGTGTGTGTCCTTTGTTGATGAGCAAGATGGAGTTTGGAGTACAGGAGAGAGCAGCCGGAGTTGTGCCTGATGTCGAGCACTATCCTGCTGATGCGTTCGGGTGAGACGAAATCGTTTCTTTCGCATCAGAAACTTTGAACGTGATTTCGGAGGCCTAGACTATTTTTTCTCGCTGAAATCTGTCCTGTTCTGTTCAGAAGGTGCGAATTGTGTACTGGGCCAAGTTTCAGTCGATTTGAAGGTTTCCAGCGACAGATTTTCAATTGGATCTTTTTCGACCAAAATGAAAGTTTTAGGACTTGAGTCTAAAACAAATACTGTTTCGAATATGGGTGGGTTTGAAAATTTCTGAAAATTTCAAAGGGTCGCACGCTCATCTTCGACCTTATTTGGTCTAGTTTCTACCTTTCTTGGTGTGTTCTTTTGACGTTTCCGTTGTGTTTTGTACATCTACAGTTCGCGGATAGTTTCTTTCCTCATTCTCCCTGCAGGAGGAGTTCGTGGAGTCGACTTCTTGTGACTTGTGACAACTCTTGATCGCGCGGTGTGGAGAGACGAGTTTCGTGAAGGATCTGTGAGTTTTTCCGCGTACAGAACAACGCAATTTCGACATTGCAACTATGGCGGAGTCCGTGTCTTTGATCACAAGAGAGAAGCTCGACAAGAACAACTACCAATGTGGAAGTTCCGGATGAAGATTTTCCTACAGGGACAAGATCTATGGGATCTTATCACTGAGGAGGAGAAAGCGCCTGAAGTGCCAATTTTTGATCCGAAATTCAAGGAGTGGAAGAAGCGTTCATATCAGGCTATTTACTACATCGCGCTGACAGTCTCAGCATCGATGATCGGTCACATCCAGGATTGTGATACGCCCAAGAAAGCTTGGGATGCACTCGCGCGTCTGTTTCAATCCAGGCGCGGAAGCTGCAATTGCTGCGACAGTTCAACACCGTGAAGAAGAGGTCGATGTGCATCAACGACTACGTGAACCATGTCAAGTAGCTCGCGGATTAGCTATCTTCTGTCAAAGTCGAGATTGATCCCATTGTCTTGATCGGAGCCACATTGCAGAGACTGCCTGCAGAGTACAAACAATTCATAACATCGATTTCGACCAGAGAACCTCTTCCACGGTGTCGGAGTGTGATCCTTCTACCTAGGAAAGCGCCGGGCTTTTGGCTGTGGTTGTTTACTCAAGAGGTTGGCTTTCAGATCACAATAGGGCTATAAACACTCACACAGATGTGTAAGATCTAGTAATATGCTCAGAAAGCGAAATTCAGGTCTAGCTGGCAGTAATAGGATCCGGCGGCGAACTTTGACACTCACGGAGAAGAAAACTATGAAGGTTTAGACTTCTAAACTTCTGACTGTACACAAAACTCCAGATCTCCTCCTCTGAAGTCGCTGCTCTAGATTAAGAGCTTTTCAGACCCCCTCTGCTTCAGCGGCCGCCCTGAATTACTCAGTCACTCAATCGATGCGAAACTTTTTAGGAAATCGTAGCCCTGCTGGTAGAGAACACAACCTCGAAGTTTTGAAGCAATTTCCTCAAATCTGCTGCAAGTGACACTGAAAACCCTAAATCCAACAAAAATGATTCAATTCTAGCACAATTCGAACTTCAATTGGTCATAACTTCGTCTTTATTGCCTCAAATCGATCGAAAATTTCACTGGGAGTGCTTGGCATGACGAGCTCTACCCTCCTGTGCTCTCAGATTTCGAAGTCTCCTCACCAAATGCTCGAACTCTCCTTTAGAGCTCTGCTTCTAAATTTAGAGTTAAACTAAAGACAAAAACAGACCAATGGGAGTTCATAGCTCCACTTGGTTGTCCTTTAGTGCCCTTATCCACGTGGTAACTCAACTTCACTCAAAGGCTACCACGTCAATCCCTAAAGTGCCAGCGTAAATCTTAAACTTCACGCGAAGGCATGTAAAATAACACGTAACCCTAAAAGATAACTTAACCAATCTAGAAAGCGTGCATGGGCGACAAGTAAGTACAACCCATGAGCTTAAACCTCTTTCAGCATGGAAACCCTAAGTTATGTACTTTCACAACATAGATAAGCATGATATCATTTACACAAGCGCAGGAGTGCTTGAACAAGATAGATAACATACTATCAACCTACTAAGACTCAAAATATATAACACAATAGTGTCAACACCGTATGCAAAGGTGTCAAACATATGTATAAAGGACTAGAAGTAATATAAGCTAACTTCTAGAACTACTAAACTCAAGCGTCGGAGTAGAAGTCAAGCATGTAGCCGCCAAGTAGCGCGATATCCACCCCCTCTGAACCTGCACATCCTCCGAATGTGTCATCCTGATCAAGACTCTTCAGCTTCGGCTTCAAACTCATCTTCAACCTGCATTGAGTCTTCAGCTTCATCCTCTGTAAACTCTGCAACGTTCTGATCCTCCCCTCTCCTCCTAAAGAGCTTGATTCTCTTTCCTGCGACTGGTATCTTGAGCACTGCACCATCTAACTCTCTTAAGGAGTATGTGGCATTATCATAAACTTCTAACATCACATAAGGTCCAAACCATCTCTTGGAGAACTTCCTGATAGTGCTATGCTGATTATCAAGACTACTATCATAGACTAACACCCAATCACCTTCTTTAATTCGTTTGGGTCGTAATCTATGCGTTCTATCAAATCTGTCTTTGTTTCTCTCTCTAGCAATCTTCAACCTTTCCACAGCTTTGGCAACATCCTCAAGTCTTCGTTCTAACTGCTGGATCCTTAATGCAAGAAGATCCTCCGTACTTCTACCATCTTCCCATGGCAAAACATTCCAAGTAGGCACAACCTCCTCAATCGGCATCACAGGTTTCTGTCCTAGTATCAATTATGCTGGCATGTAACCTGTAACGGTACTATGAGTTGTACGGTCTGCCCATAAAGCAAACGGTAGCAATCTAGGTCATTCACAGATCTTACCTTTGCAAGCGTTCACCAAAGCTTTGATGATTGGCGGATGACCTCTTTCGCTCTTATCATTCCCTTCAGGATTGTAAGCAGTGGTTAACGCCAACTTGATTCCCAATCGCTTGAAGAACTCAACTGCTTCTTGTGAATCCAGCTCGCCTTTATCTGCAGTGATCTTTCCCACACACCCATACCTACAAATAACATCTTCAAGTAGAAAGCGACAGACACTAGCAGTGGTCTTCGTCCTCAAAGCACGACCTTCAACTTGGTTAGATAGATCTTCTCTAGCCAAGACTAGATACCTCATTTGTCCAAGCCCAAATGGCATAGTTACCAGATCCACTACCCATTTGTAATGAATAACTAAAGGATAAGTAGGATGCAATCCATCACGATGACATATGTTGGAATAAATCTGGCAAGATATACAGGATGAAACAAACTGTACTACATCCTTATACATACCCTTCCACCAATACTTCTCCTTTATATTGGCAAATGTAGCCCAAACTCCTCTATGACCGGCCCATAGACTCTCATGGAACTCCTTGATCAGCTTCTGCTGCAATTCTAGGTCACATACCACCCGCTGTGGTACACCTCCTTGTAGCTTAGGGCGCTTCCATAGATGTCCTCCATATAAAAAGTACCCATAAGTTGTTCTACAGATCCTCTTGAAATCTGCATCAGACCAGCCTTCTTGTCTTTCCAATGAACTCAAATAGCACCCAAGATCCAACCACTCGTCATCGTACATAGTTTCCTCAAACAACTCCAATGGAGCTGCAAAACAGCTTCTATCCTTTCAAGCAAGAACACTAGAATAGAACTCTGTTCCCACATCCTCCTGGTCATCTATCATTTCCTTCTCATCGTAGTACCTAACCCTTGATAACATATCTGCCACAAGATTGTCTTTTCCTGCAATATGTCTAAACTCTGAGTTCAAGGACTTGATATATGCTATCCACCTCAACATAGCAATATCATGAGTTGTACAGCTAATGATCATTCCCAAGAGAGGTAAACAATCTATCTCCACAACCATAGGTGCTCCTATCAAGTATTCCTTGTCACTCTTCATCGCAGTAACTACTCCCCATAGTTCTCTCTTGACCTGAGGGTAGTCTTTCTGCCGTGAACTTAATACCCTAGCACCAAAACGCACCACATATCTATTTCCATCCTGATCATCTTATCCTATAGCCCATCCAATGCCAATAGGACTGGTATCAACAGTAAGGATAACAGATCTGCCCAACTCATATGTTACCTTCCGTAGAGTTGGTGGTGAAGACAACAGATCCTTCAACTTCTTCATAGACTCGCTTTGCTCCTCTTGCCACTGAAATCTCTGCCCCTTCCTCAGCAACTTGTACAACGGATCTGCTACATGTGCAAAGTGTGGAATCCATATATGATAAAACACACAGGCACCTAGAAACCTTCTCACTTCGGTAACTGACCCACATGTCTCCTTCATCCTTCGAATGACATCAACCTTGTTCAGACAAGGTTTCCGACCATAAGATCCACATAGGTGCCCCACAATCAACACCTCTTGTTCTCCAAATACAGACTTTGCTCCTGATAAAGTCAAATGAACCTCCTCCAGTCGACTCAATATCTTATCGCAATCAACTATATGATCTGCAACAAACTTACGACACCCCCTCTGATCCTTTACCTCATTCTTCTCCTCCTCAGCACACCCTTTGGTCGGCACATCATCAAGGAATGGCATAGGCTTTTCAGGAATGAAATCCCTCAAAACTTTATTCATGCCATTCATCATATGCGCTACAGAATTGGTAGCACCTTGTGGCAAGGTGCACATTCTTAGTAACCCCAAAGGTGTCCTCATTGTAGTCAAGTCTCTACTCTCAGAGGATAACTGAAACTGATCATAACCTGAATATAAGTCTCTCATTGAATAGATAGCACGACCCGCAAAAGCCTCTGCAAACTCGTCTACAATAGGTCCTATACCCATATTCCTGATAGTCACCTTGTTAACTGGCTGCATATCTTGAATGAATCTCAAAGCTCCACTCTTCTTCGGAACAGAAAACCATCTGCTAGAGTAGGGAGCTATAGATGGTTCCAAGATACCCATCCTAATCCTCTCATTGAGCAAGTCTATCAACTTTGGTAGATGAGCTCTAGGTACAGGGATAGGACGTAGATTCCAAGGCACATGCGATATAGTAAAGATTACCATAGGTGCAACTACACTTGGATCTACACATCCTACTTCATGTGACTCAAACGCAAACGCCTTACCATGCCTAGATAGCATCTCCCTGAAGCTCTTCTTCTCTTGCTCAGTAAGAAATCCATCACCTCCAATCCTTAGCTCCTTCAGTGTTGTTTATGTGAACTGGTGCCCAATTCTTCTCAGTCCTCTGAGCGTCGGTTCTCGTGCAGCTTGCTCCATCTTCTGATTGTAATCGAGTGGCAAAGGCAAAGCCACTGGTTTGACTTTCTTTGCCACTGACTTGTACTTGGTCTCCACATACACCTCTTGTCGATCTATAAACTTATCAATAACATCATAAAGCTCCTTGGAGCTCACTCTCACCACTCTATCTACATCATCTGTAGAGCTTTCTAATATAGATTTCAACTCTCCTATAGTATCTACCAAATACTGCTCTTCAAACACTCAAGATATGTATTCATCTCCTCCTAACTCTCCACTATCCCACAAAGACTGCTGTACATACTTCACATGTTGTCTCTCAAACCTCTTCAGATTCTCAACCTTCCTATAACACACTGATCCACATGATGTCAGTCCTAAGAAGTCAGTGGATAAAGCTTCCTGCTCTACTGGATCACGCGAGAATCCTAGCTCTATTGTACCGTTGAAGTCTCGCTCTTCAATGGTACTCTGCCAAAACCCCTAGACTCTCTAAACTCTTGAGTAATCTTAGGCAGTGGACGGTCTCTCAAGCTATCACGATTCCTCTCATGTTCTGCAGCAACGGTCAAAAACTGAACAGCTCTTTTGCCATCTCTACTACGTATCCTAGCATAGGCTGAACCATCATCCATAACTCGTGTCTCCATTCTAACAGCAGTAATGTAAGGCTGCCCTAAAATGATAGGATAGGTTGACATGTCTTGTACAAAGAAATTCTGAACATCACTGATGTCACCCACAGTTACCTTGATGTTGGGACAAGCACCATAGAGTTCTCCCCTCTGGTTGTTGGCAGCACGGATAAGCCATCCATGGTCGGTGTCTATGGGCCACATCCCACGCTTGTACAGCTCCTTAGACATCAGATTAATCTCTGAGCCGTGATCAATCAACGCCACCACAGGTTCCTCTAGATCCCCCAACTTCACTAAGGTCTCTGTGATTGCTCTTACCCAATGGTTGTGAGAATAATGGCTCTTCTGCGATGCTTCCACCTCATCTTCAAACCTCACGTGCTGATACGAACTCCCCTCTGATACTTGAGAGCAGTAACCAGCAATCTCATCTTCCTCATCTTCTGACAGTTTGGTCCCTAGAGCATTGAGCGTAGTTGCTTCACCCAAAATCTGACGTTTCCTCTTGATGATATCTATGATAACCTCATGGAACTCACGCTTTGCAATCCCAAGAATCTCATCCAAAGTAAACTCAACCTTCCCATTCAAGATACGATTCTCTAACACCTGCTTCAGGTCTGTAGCAATCTCAATGTCAGACTGAAGTTTGTATGCAGGCATCTTACCCTTCTCCTTGCTTCTCTCCTTCTCCTTTGGTGTTGTAGGTAGTAGATCCTCCATAGTCTCCTCCCGAGTAGGTGTTGTCTCTTGCCTTGCCTCTGGTCTAGTCCTTTCACTCCTTGTAGCAGGTTGTTTGGCTGTAGAAGCCTCACCTGCATCCTCTCTTCTGCGTTTTTCTTCTAGTACAACTTCATGATGACTTCTTGCAACATAAGCATGCACTGACATAGTGTCCACAGGGTCATTCCATCCTGTAGTTTCTCGAATTGAGTTGCCAACTCTCCGTAGCACATCCTTGTCTAACTCTGTTCTAGCTACGGATCGCACTACATCAGACCACAACCCAGTAGTCTCTTTCTCTCTCTCCATTTCCACTTTCACTCCACACGTAGCAGCATTCACAAGAGAAACAGCATGTGATGCTGATATCTCATTCACAAGTCTCTTCATACCACCCTTGCCAAAGTTGGTTCCCAGCATCATACCAGTCTCTCTCAAATGGATCTTACCATCTTTGAAGAAGATCAGATCCTTCCTCAATGCATCTGAAAACTCCCCACACTCTCTTCTTACATGGTCTAGGCTATCACACCATATACAACGATGAACAAAGCCTTCTCTCATCTGAGGTCTCTGCATAGCAAGCTGTACATTTTGCTCCTTCTCTTCTAACCTAGTGAGCTTAAGCTTAAGCTCCTTCATACCCTTAATCAACTCATCAAGCGGTGAGTCTTCCTCTCTAGCAATTACCAAAGCGGGCTTAGTAGGCAACTGCTTGACAGGAATTATCAGAGGTGCTACTTCACTTATCACCACCTTGTCCCTTCTTCTCTATCTCTTGGTCAGCAAAGAAACAGCCTCTTCAACCTCCTTCCAGTCAATCTTCAATCCTCTCTCCTCACTCTTGTCTTCCAACAACAGCTCAAGCTTCTCCTGAATAGTCACGTCCGCTGCTTGTAGGAAAAGCTCGGTCTTCTCCACCTCTAGTGTAAGCTTCTCTGTCCTAGAAAGCTGAGCATACTGACGATCAAACTCCCTTAACAGCTCATTTACAGACAAACCTTTGTTAGGCTTCACCACCCACTCCAAGAACGTTCTCTTGGTCACCCTCTCTGAATCTTCAGTGTAGTACTCCTCCTTCAAAGCTCGCATAAAGCTCTCCCAACTCTGTCCTTGCTGCTGCTTGAGCTCCTTCACATGCCCACGAATCTCAGGCACAACATCAAGTTCAAAGTTCTCCACCATCTCCTTCTCAGGTACCTTGTTCACCTCCATCTCCCTAGCATAGTATCGCACGTACTTGGAAATATCTGTCCCCTTGAACTGGTCCATCAGATGCACCACAGATTGCAACGCCTTGGTTGCTAATACCTCCTTCCTCTCTGTGCTCTGCTGTTGCTGCATAAACATGAAAAAAGCTTGGAACATCTTCATCGTAGCAGCATCCAACTGAACAGGTTGCTGAGCAGCAGCAGCACCTCCACTTGATGATCCTTGGTTGGCCACGATATCTGATCCTGCAACACTCTCAAGAAAACTCCCACCCTAGGTGTTTCACGTCGAGTTCACCAAAAAGAGAGTATGTCGGAGTGTGATCCTTCTACCTAGGAAAGCGCCGGGCTTCTGGCTGTGGTTGTTTATTCAAGAGGTTGGCTTTCAGGTCACAATAGGGCTATAAACACTCACACAGATGTGTAAGATCTAGTAATATGCTCAGAAAGCAAAATTCAGGTCTAGCTGGCAGTAATAGGATCCGGCGACGAACTTTGACACTCACGGAGAAGAAAACTATGAAGGTTTAGACTTCTAAACTTCTGACTGTACACAAAACTCCAGATCTCCTCCTCTGAAGTCGCTGCTCTAGATTAAGAGCTTTTCAGACCCCCTCTGCTTCAGCGGCCGCCCTGAATTACTCAGTCACTCAATCGATGCGAAACTTTTTGGGAAATCGTAGCCCTGCTGGCAGAGAACACAACCTCGAAGTTTTGAAGCAATTTCCTCAAATCTGCTGCAAGTGACACTGAAAACCCTAAATCCAACAAAAATGATTCAATTGTCGCGCCCCTCATTCTCAAGATCGGGCGCAGACGCGAACAACAGAACCCTAGCGGACTTGCGCTAGGTTGTGAACGCTGCGAGTAGGACTTAACGGCGTGACCGGCAAGTCGGGATCAGATGAACCCTAAGTGGTTCTCTGAACCAAGGTTGGAACCTTGGGTTAGGACATAAGGGCCTACCCCAAGAGGGCCCCAGACGAACGCTGACCTAAGGGGGCGAGTCTGAAAACAGGCTGAAACATGAGTCTCAGACATAGGTCTGAGACGTGGGTCCGAGACGTGGGACCGAGACGTGGGTCCGAGACGCAGACAAACCACAGGGTTCGACCCTGGGTCTGGACCACAGGCTTTCGAAAAAACTGCTAAGTGTTGGAGCTCCAGGGACGTTTTAGGTCGTGGACGGAGCTCCACGTAAGATCTCGAGGCGAGCGAGGTATCATTGGAAAGGTCTCATCGAGAGCTTTCCAGTGATATATAACAATCCTCGATCTGACCTCCGAGCTGGAAGTTATGGCCGAACCACAATCGGGTTGTGGTATAATTTTCAAGGACCAAAGAGGAGGGCGGGGCCGCCGATCCCCAGAAGTATATATGAGGGGGGCTCGATGCCTGGGTGGGCCAGGACGAGTCACCCGACCCCAGGGTTCGGCGGACGGACTCTGGGGGCATGAGGTGATGGCTGGGCCGGTTCCAAGGCACGTTCCGATCCAGACTTGGATGTCTGGACTTAGGAACGATGCAAGGGCTGGGGCAAGACTAGGGAACGAGTCGGCGGGTTAGACCACCTTTCGGGAGCCTAGACCCAGACGGACATCACGGGCGGTTGGGCCGCTAGGTGTGCTGGAGGCACCGTTTAGGACCTTGGACTTTATGGGAAGTCCGCCCCAAGTCATATTGTGACTTGCTCATGTTTGGGACCGACTTAGGTGGATCTAAGTCGGGACTTAGGATTGCTGAGCTTGATGATTAGGGAGACGGTCCGGCTCCGGTCCGGACCAAACAGAACTAAGGTGAGTGGTGCATGGACGCTAACTTGTGATTGTGTTTGCAGGTTAGCGGTGTAAAGTTTGCGACCTACTAAGCTGGAGCTTCCGCTGGCGCAACAAGGCGGTAGGTGCGCGAAACAATTCTAGCACAATTCGAACTTCAATTGGTCATAACTTCGTCTTTATTGCCTCAAATCGATCAAAAATTTCACTGGGAGTGTTTGGCATGACGAGCTCTACCCTCCTGTGCTCTCAGATTTCGAATTCTCCTCACCAAATGCTCGAACTCTCCTTTAGAGCTCTGCTTCTAAATTTAGAGTTAAACTAAAGACAAAAACAGACCAATGGGAGTTCATAGCTCCACTTGGTTGTCCTTTAGTGCCCTTATCCACGTGGTAACTCAACTTCACTCAAAGGCTACCACGTCAACCCCTAAAGTGCCAGCGTAAATCTTAAACTTCACGCGAAGGCATGTAAAATAACACGTAACCCTAAAAGATAACTTAACCAATCTAGAAAGCGTGCATGGGCGACAAGTAAGTACAACCCATGAGCTTAAACTTCTTTCAGCATGGAAACCCTAAGTTATGTACTTTCACAACATAGATAAGCATGATATCATTTACACAAGCGCAGGAGTGCTTGAACAAGATAGATAACATACTATCAACCTACTAAGACTCAAAATATATAACACAATAGTGTCAACACCGTATGCAAAGGTGTCAAACATATGTATAAAGGACTAGAAGTAATATGAGCTAACTTCTAGAACTACTAAACTCAAGCGTCGGAGTAGAAGTCAAGCATGTAGCCGTCAAGTAGCGCGACAGCGGTTTGATGAGCTTGTTCCTATGATGTTAGGAGAGGAGGTGCGCCTACTGGGGAGTTCTACTTCGACGGGTCAGCAAGAATCTGTCTATTTTGCAGGTTCTGGAGGATCTCGAGGTAGGGGTCGTGGCAAAGGTGCTGGACGTGGACGGGGTCGCGAACAGCAACAGCAATCGCAGCAGAATCAGCAGCAGCAGAACCAGCAGAACTAGCAGCAGTCTGGTTCCAACAACAATCAGAGAAGAGCGTCTGGTTCCTGCAACTACTGCAAGAAGCAAGGTCACAATGCGAATCAGTGCTACAAGAAGCAGAACGATCAAAGACAGCAACACGACAACAACCCCCAACAAGATAACAGCAACCAGCAAGGCTATGCAGTCACTGAGCATGTCTATTTGGAGCAGTTGCTGATTACTACGCATCAGAGTTATGCGGCTTTCGAGCCACAGACTGACTGGGTGATCGACTCCGGTGCCACCAGTCACATGACTCCCCATCTGGAGTGGTTTAGTTCACTCGAGCATGTGGAGACTCCACAGTTTATGGTGA
This sequence comes from Asterella californica, assembly GCA_036924285.1. Classification (NCBI taxonomy): domain Eukaryota; kingdom Viridiplantae; phylum Streptophyta; class Marchantiopsida; order Marchantiales; family Aytoniaceae; genus Asterella; species Asterella californica. The sequence continues at coordinate 7,630,297 of JAYKYS010000013.1, forward strand.
CAGGAGATGACACCAAGCACAAGATCTAGCACAAGGGTAACATTCCACTTGACATTCCTGCTTCAACGTTACTGGTATACGGAATGTCTTACATGTACCCACATTGACTAGAAACCTGCTATCTGTAGGACAGTTGATAGAGCAAGGTCTGCAAGTGCGCTTCAATAAAGATGGATGTTTTATTGAAGATTCGAATGACACTGTCATAGCTCGAGGTATCAAGAGTGGTAGACTGTTTAAACTAGATGCATCTGCGCCTAAGTTACAGGCTGCCATGTATGGACAGAGTGGTCCAGTAGTGTCTGACATTGACATTTGACACAAGCGAATTGTGCACATGAACTTTCAGAGGTTGAAAAGCCTTCCGAGTTCTGACCTGGTTACAAGTCTGTCCAAATTCGAATCCAGTGAGCCCACTGGAGTTTGTGCAGCATGTCAATTCGGCAAGCAAGCTAGACAGCCCTTTAAGGGATCAGGTAGTAGAGCGAACAAGCTTCTGGAGCTTGTTCACACTGATGTATGGATTGCTTCTCAGCCAAGTATGACCGGTTTTCAGTACTTCGTGTCGTTCATTGATGATCATTCGCGTTATACTTGGATCTATTTGTTGAGAAACAAGTCCTCTGCCGAAGTACTGTCAGCATTTCAGACTTTCCCCAAGTTGGTGGAGAAACAGTCTGGAGCATCTATCATGTGACTGAGATCTGATGGAGGAGGCGAGTTTCTTTCTGGAGAGTTCGATGCATATCTGCGTGAGCATGACATTCGACGTCAGAAGACCTGCAGTTACAGTCCGCAGCAGAACAGGGTTGCGGAGCGCAAGAATTGACACATAGTAGAAGCTGCTCGTGTGATGTTGAATGAGAAGACCATGCCTAGACCTTACTGGACGGAAGCTGTTTCATGTGCGGTGTATCTGATGAACCGGACGCCTACAGCGGTAGTCCACAGCAAGACACTGATGGAGGTCTTCACAAGCAGTAAGCCTGATTACTCTTTCCTTAAAGTTTTCGGATGTATCTGTTATGTGCACATACCTGATGAAAGACGTAAGAAACTAGATCCGAAAGCAGATAGATGTATCTTCCTTGGTTATGCTTCTGATACGAAAGGATATAGGTGCTACAATCCTTCGTCCAAGCAGTTCTATATCAGTAGAGATGTCGTTTTTGATGAGCTACAGTCTTGGTTTGCACCTGCACCTGTCGTAGCCATCCCTGTACCTACTGTAGAACCAAGGAGTCAGACCACTGTAGTACCTCAGAGTAGTACGTTGAGTGGAGGATCTGGAGAAGTCACTGATTCCAGATCAGAGTCTGTTGTTAACGCTGGAGTCCACGTAACACAGCCTAGTGGAACTAGTGTAGTTTCTACACAGGATGAGCGCGTGCTATTGCAGCGTATGTTTGACTCATCCAGATATGTGGATCTTCCACATCCACTGGATACTTTGTCTCAGACCTTGGCGTCTACGTCAGATCATATGCAAGGGGAGGTGACTAGTGCACCAATTACCTCTCGCAGATCTGAGCGGGCAAAACATCCAGTGAGTAGGTATATGCATGAAGGTTTTCTTGCTGCACACCATGCATATATGACCAATGTTCTTTAGGAACAGGAACCGAGTTCGCTTGAGGAGGCGATGCACAAGACCCAATGGGTAAGTGCTATGGAAGCTGAACTTGCTGCGCTTCATCACCAACAGACTTGGGAGTTGGTAGACTTACCTCAAGGTAAGAAAGCGATTGGTTGCAGGTGGGTCTTCAAGGTCAAGCGCAACTCGGATGGTACCGTGTGTCGGTACAAGGTTAGATTGGTAGCTAAGGGCTACGCACAGTATCATGGAGTGGATTTTGAGGAGACCTTTGCTCTTGTTGCGAAGATGGTGACTATTCGAACAGCAGTTGCAAGTGCAACTCAGAAAGGTTGGAAGATGCATCAGATGGACTTCAAGAACGCCTTCCTTAACGGCGATCTTGAGGAGGAGGTCTACATGCAGCAACCTCCTGGTTATGAGGATCCTTAGTTTCCTTCCCGTGTATGTAAGTTACAGAAGGCTCTCTATGGTATGAAACAGGCACCAAGAGCGTGGTATGCAAAGATCAATTCTTACTTGCAGTCTCTTGGTTTCCACCTTTGTAGTTCAGACTCTACCTTGTATTCGTTGCGAATACAAGACCGGATTGTTGTGATCACCATCTATGTTGATGACTTGATCATTACCGATAACTTTGAGGAGTTTATTTCCTAGATCAAGGATCACTTGAAATCTGAGTTAGAGATGATGGACTTAGGAGAACTCAAGTACTTCCTTGCTGTGGAGTTCATTAGAGATGGGAAGGATGTTTGGCTTGTACAACGACAGTATGCTCTCAGTATGCTTGAGAGATTTGGTATGCTTGACTGCAAACCCATTGCTACGCCATTAGAGCAAGGGGTAAAGCTAGGAGCAGAGGATGGTGAGTTGCTGGATGATCCACGCATGTACAGACAGATGGTTGGGAGTCTTATCTACTTGACCATCACCAGACCAGACTTGAGCTATGCTGTCGGTCTGATTAGTCAATTCATGCAGTCACCACGGAGACCACATTTTGAGACTTTCAAGCGGATCTTCCGCTACGTGAAGTTCTCGATGCAGTACGGACTTCACTATCGATACGGTGGACCATTGTTGTTACATGGCTACACAGATGCTGATTGGGCAGGAAGTGCCGACAGGAGATCCACGTCAGGTTACGCTTTTGGACTTGGAAGCGCTACTATAAGTTGGGCTTCTAAGAAGCAACCCACAGTTGCTTTGTCATCCACGGAAGTAGAGTATCGAGGAGCAACGAACGCAACATGCGAATCGATTTGGCTTCGATGTCTACTATCTGATATTGGTGTGGAGTGTACAGATCCTGTTGTTGTATATACAGACAACATTAGCAGCATGAAGTTAGCTAGTAATCATGTTTTCCATGCTAGGACGAAGCACATTGAGGTGCACTATCATTTCATTAGAGAGAAGGTCCTTGCAGGAGAGATTGAGCTCAGTTATGTGAGCACAGGAGATCAGTTTGCCGATATCTTCACTAAGGCATTGCCTAGAGATAAGTTTGATGCTTTCAGACATTGTCTAGGAGTACAGGATGTAGAGATGAGCTTGAAGGGGATTGTTGATATAGTCCTAAGCTCTAGTAGATCGACGGCTAATGTTAGCCGGAGTGGTTAGAGTTGTTAGAGTTAGTTAGAGGGCTAACCCACCATTAGGGTTTCCCTTGTACTCACCTCCACTATATATACAGAGAGAGGCAAAGCCTCTCTCATCTCATTCCTATTTTACTTCCTTGTCTACTCGCTCTCTCTTCTTGGAGTGTGTGGTGTCCACAAATTACAGGATTCACAAATTTTTGAAATTTTTAAGATTAATAACTTGTTTGTATAACTGAAGAAGTGTTGTTACTTAAGATTACGGCTTCCTTAGCAGGAAGATGATCTTATGAACTTTTTGTAATAAGAAGCTGCCTTCTTCGGAAGACGGCGGAAGACGGAAGACGCTTCAGAAGATTGGGACATCTTCGGAAGATGCTTCGGACGCCTGACTGTCTTTGGAAGTCGACTGTACTGTAACGACCTATGTTACACATAGGAAGTTTGTTTATTAGTAAGGTGTTTAGTTATAACTAAGTGTTGAGAATGTTTATTGGCTGCCAAAGTACTTTAAGGATGTATCAAGTTAGTCATGACTATCTAAAAGTTAGTTATGGTTAAACTTAGCTGTACTTTTGGCAGAATTCAGATATTTGCTAAAGAGTGAGCACTACTATCTTGTCATCTTGTCTAAAAGGTAGAAAGGAGGTGGAAAGTATCCCTTATCTCCTTTTTGACTTGATATTAGTGGTTGGATTAAAGTTGTGGATTTTGTGGGCATTAAAAACAAGAAGAGATTTCACATGTTTCCTTTTTAGTGGGTCCTAGTGTAGAGGGGGGTGGAAATTCGAGATTCTTTGAGAATATTCCAGAATCCTTCTAGAAGTTGTTGACTTTGAAAGAATAAGCCTATGTGAAAAGGTAAAAAGCCCATGTGATCAATATTTTTACCTTAAGTAATATCTTAGTAAAACCCGGTAAAAGTAGTTACGGCTGAGTTACCGGGGGTACCAAAGTAAAAACCTAGAATGTATAAATAGAGGAGTAGAGAAGAGCTCTTCATCCTTGTTTTCACATTGTCGTAATGACAACTTGAGTAATATAGAGAGTGTGGGATATTTTTAGCATGTGAGAACTTGAGAGACGTCGTTAGAATGGAGGATTTTAGTTGATGTGTTTAAGGAGATTTTTAGTTGATAAGTTTGTGGGTGTATGAATGAGTGAACTCAGCATTTTCCCTTCAAGTTCATGGTGTGCTTCCATCAAAGCCATCAGAGGTGACCCCTGAGTGAGAGACAGGCCCGACATGTTGCAGATTCGTGGATGACGATCGTGGAGGTTGAGAGATGAGGGGGGGGGTAGTTGATCGATAGGACCACGGAGGGTTTACATTTTTGGTTCCGTTGCCGGGACCTCACTTGAAGGGATCGTTGAACGATGTTTAGAGTTCAGTTCTATATTCGACAAAAGGAGATTATGAGAGAGCACATGGAGAGAACGTTGGGAGAAGAGAGAGCTAACGCGATGTTAGCAACGTTAGAACCTTTCGTGTATCCCGTAGTGATATATGACGCGTTCGAAGTCATTCTTTACATCTTGTTCACTTAGAAAGGGTTTGAGGAGAGTTGAAAGAAAGTGCAACAAGAGTTGTAGAGAAAGGAGGAGAGAAAAGTTATTAGAGGAGATAAATTTGTGAGTTTAGAAATTCTGCTCTCTGGAAAATTTGTACAGTCGTTGTCAACTTTTCTGTGAATTTTATTTTCCTGAGAAACTTTTCAGTGTTTTAGATTGGCTGATAACCTATCTAAGACAAAAGAAATCATAAGAAAAGGTGGTCTAGAGAGGGAGCAATGAATTTTCAAAGTTGAGGGGGTCTATTCGTGAGAGTTGAAGAATTCTGTTATCTGGAAAAAATTTACAGTCATTGTCAGATTTTCTGTAAATTTTATTTTCCTGAGAAACTTTCCAGTGTTTTAGAGTGGCTGATAAGCTATCCAGGACAAAAGAAATCATGAGAAGATGAGGTCTGAAGAGGGAGAAAGAATTTTTCAAAGTGGAGGGGGTTGACAACCATGAGGGTAGTAAAAATATACAAATTTCAGTTCTGTGAAAATTTGTACAGTCATCACCATCTCTTCTGATAGAGAAGTTTCTGTTGAAACTTCATGATTTAGTAGCTTGGAGGTTGAGCTACTGGAGACCACAAAAATCTTGGAGAGATCTCTTACCAACTAAGAGATATACGTTTCGGCATACAAGGAGGTCTCGAAGATACTTCATGGGGAATCCAGTTCGAATGACGAGTTGGAAGAAAAGACGTTTAGGAGTTCGAACAGAGACGGAGAAGCCCAAGTTAAGTATAGATGAGTTACGAACCCGCATCTATAGCACTTGGGGTGCCCTCTTTACCCTATACGAAGAAGCTTCCGCGACCATTGGCACAGATTTGAAGAAAGCCGAGTTTAAAGCATCATTCATTGTGGAGACCACGAATGCTCCTGGTGAAGTAGAGTTGGATCCTTACAAGAGTGAGTTCAAGATGTCTGTTGTGATTAGTACAAATGATGGTGAGGAGGATCATATCTTCGATAGTTAATTTTAGATTAGATTTTATTTCGTGTATAGCATGTATAATACACGATTTCCAATATAAAGCTTGGAAGAGTTAAGAAAGTGAGGTAGAATTATTTTCCTCTATGATATTTTGTCCACTTAATGGTTGAGAAGGTGCAACATGAGTGGAAATTCAAAAGATTAGAAAGTTAGACTTAGAAACCTTCCTCAAGGTTTAGATGTCATAGTAAGTGTCGGAGAAAGTTCGAGAGAGATTATCGTCGAGTTTGAAAACCCTAGTACTAAACCTCAAGTAGAATCTCCGAGGAGAAGAGTAGAAACCGACTTGTGGTGTTATTTCTGTAGAGGGTTGGGACACAAAGTAGTGAATTGTCCAACTAGAATCAGAACCGAGAGAGCTAAAGGGAAGCGGGAGTTTACTGATTTAAGTCTTCGAGTGGGTCCATCGTCACCAGTGCCAATTCATCTTCTAGGCGAAGATCCTTGTCCAAGTTGTGGAGTGGGTGATCTATCAAGAGGACACAAGTGCGTCGATGTGGCCGCCCTACTTACGTCAGTAGTCGAGAAGTTGGACGAGACTCAAAGAGCTGAGACGGAGAAGTTGTCGACTTCAAAAGAGGACTCAGCTGAGTTGTGATGGAGATCGTCATTCGGATGGTGGAGAAGGTGGTGATGCGACTTAGGCTCATGATTACCTTGGGAGAAGAGATGGCACAAGAGGTGTTGTTACAACCATTTCCTTTCATTTTACATATGGTAGATTATTCGCGAATGGAATTGGTGATGTTCGTACTCTTTTAGCGAGTAGTTATTGCACAAAAATTAGAAGGGTAGAAAGAATAGTTACAAGATGGGGAAGTTACCTGTGTTTCATGGGAAGGACAATGAAGATGTAGAACCATTTGTACGAGACTTCAAAAGGGGTTGCATCGGAAACAACGTGAGAAGGAAGGAAGAATGGGTGTTGTTACTGCCAGAGTTTTTAGAAGATTTTGCTCTTATGTGGTATGAAGACCGAGTGAAGAGCAAGACACCTGGTGCAGTTGAGGACACATGGGAGACGTTGAGTAATGCACTCATCGAAGAATTTCTTCCAGAAGAGAGTTATGAGAAGCTCATGGTGGAGCTTACTCATTTGAAGCAACGGGACGACGAGAAAGTTCGGCAATATGTCGAAAGGGTGGATAAGTTGGAGCAACGGTTTCGGACGGTCCTACGGAAGAGTGGAGACAATGTGGAGCTAACGATGGCGGGGATTGGAGCAGTGTTGACCAAGAACTTGGTGGGAGGGTTGAGGCCTTCAATTCGAACCCAAGTGAGGTACGAGAAGCCAGCAACCAAAGCGGAGGCCATCAAGATTGCGACAAACATGGAAGAGAGTTTGGATGAAGGAGATATCATCCAACCTCATCATGCTGCTCTGGTGTCGACTCCGACTCCTGGTGTAGCCACAACGATCGCACCTGCACCGTCACAATTGGTGATTGCTTCAACGTCAGCTCCTACTCCAACGGTGGTGCCAAGACCGTTTGTCCCAACAACGATGTCTACTGCCACCTCTGATTTTCATGCCGAGCTGAAGAGCATCACCGACACTCTTGCGGATCTCAAGATAAACGTGGTGCAGTTACGAGAATGGAGGAACAAAGGTGGAGGAGGAGGTCAAAGAGGTTACGACAACAATCCCAACCGAGGAAATCAAGGTAACTTTGGAGGTAACCAATGTAACTTTGGAGGAATCACTTGTTGGACGTGTGGAGGTTCTCATTTTCAGCGAAATTGTCCTAACAACGGAGCGAGAGGTGCCGAAGCTGTCAGAATGAATGTGGGTGGAGGAAATCCATCACAAGGACGAGACAAGGGGTTGGCTACTATCGATGTCGTGCGAGATCCCATCTACGAGAAAGGAGAGAGTTCGAACTCTTCTCATGCACCGGTGGAGCTTTTAGCTCAAGAAAGGAAAAAAACTCGATTTTCTGATGAACCGGTTTTCATGGAGGAGTCAAGAAGTAGAAGTACTCGTTCGAGTAATGTTTCGAGTACACCAAGGGAGCCAAGAAGGAAGCTGGGGATGGCAGATTTCACCATTTCATCTTCCCAAGCGGGATATGATGTGGTTGAAGATGTGGGTGCTCAAAAAGCCAACATCACTGTTGGACAACTGATCGCACTTAATCCCAGCTTACGAAGGGAACTCAGAGGAGGACTGAGTTCTAAGAGAAGCAAGAAGAAGAAACCCAAGAGCAAGACATCAAAGTCTGTGGGAGTTGGTGTGGTGGATGTGCATGCTTCAGAGGTATGCACTAGGGCTTCAAAGATTGAAGTCCGGTTGAATGGTCACTACGTCTCTGACGTATTGGTGGATGGAGGGTCGGTTGTAAACGCCATATCGGAGAGGTTGATGAAGAAGTTGGGGATGGAACCAACTCGCCCGGCTAGCATTGTCGTGGGGATGGCTAACAAGCAACGGATAAGACCTCTTGGCGTGTTAGAGAAGGTGGTCGTGTCTGTGATGGGAGTTCAAACATTGATGTCCTTTCAAGTGTTAAAGGACTCTAGTTATGATTTGCTCCTAGGTAGGCCTTGGTTGAGAGCTGTGCGCACCACGGATAGGTGGCACAAGGGATACTTACGGATTGGGCCTAGAGATCATAGAGTGATAGTTCCTCTCTCGGGTGTTGGAGTTGTGACTTCTGACTCTGATAGACCCACTAGTGACTACTGGGAATCTGATACGGAGGATGATCAGAGTGTCTCAGAAGTAGATACTGGGGATTCTTACGACCAAGAATCCTCGTCTGAGGATGAAGGATTTGGTCGAGATGAATCAGTACATCAGCTTAGTGCTATTGACTTGTTGCCTCGACCAGCAGTGGAGAAAGATCCTGACAAAGAAGAGTTGAGTGAGGCAGAGATTGTGAGAAGACTCTCTACCCTGAACTTTGGTATCAATGTCACTCAAGAGGAGAAAAGTAGATTCCTAGATATATTTCGAAAATATATCCATGTGTTTGCTTTCAGCTACAAGGATTTGAAGGAGGTGACCCTCGAGACTCATCGAATCGAATTGGAGGAGAACGCAAGACCAGTTCGACAGAAGCAGAGAAGGGTCAATCCTACAACAGCGATGATGGTCAAGGAGGAGATAGACAAGTTGAGGGAGGCGAGTTTCATCTACGAGGTGGAGAACTCAGAATGGGTTTCATCCATTGTGATTGTCAAGAAGAAGAATGGTAAGCTGCGAGTGTGCATAGACTATAAGAAGCTGAATGCAGTTACCAAGAAGGATTATTATCCTCTACCATTTATAGATGAGATTTTGGAGGAAGTTGCTGGTCATGAGTGGTACAGCTTTGGTGATGGTTATAGTGGGTATAACCAAATCAAGATAGCACAGGAGTACCAACAATTGACTACTTTCACTACTCCTTGGGGAACATTTGCATTTCGGGTGATGCCATTCGGATTGTGTAATGCTCCGGCCACGTTTCAAAGGTTCATGAACAAGGTGTTTGAACCATTCATAGGGAAGTTTGTTCGAGATTTCATTGACGATTTCTGTGTGTACGGACGAAAGGAGGACCACTTTGATCATGTGATCAAAGTTTTGCAGCGGTTGGAGCAAGCCAACGCTTCTCTAAATCCAGAGAAGTGCATCTTTGGCTGCGAAGAAGGTCTGCTGTTAGGGCACATCATTTCCAAGAATGGAATTGCGGTAGATCCTGAGAAGGTGAAGAAGATTGTGGATCTTCCATTTCCGATCAACTTGACAAAGTTGAGGCAGTTTCTTGGCATGGTTGGATATTATCGTAGGTTTGTCTTTTCCTTCTCAAACAAAGCAATAGCTTTGACTATGTACATGAAGAAGGGAGTTGATTTCGACTTAATAGTGCATGATCAGAAGGCAAAGGAAGCATTTGAGGAGCTGAAAAAGGCATTAGTGACAGCTCCTATACTTGCTAAACCTGAGTGGAGTAAAGCATTTATTCTGTATACGGATGCCTCCAATGTAGCAATCGGATGTACATTAAGTCAGCTAGATGGAGATGGGCATGATCATCCTATAGCTTATGCTAGTAGGCAGATGGTTCCAGCGGAGAAGAATTACTACGTGACTGAACGAGAAGGATTAGCGGTGATCTTTGGATTGAAGAAATTTCGACACTACTTGCTAGGAGGGAAATTTTCCATAGTCACAGATCACAAGGCTTTAAAGTATATCTTTAATAAGCCTAATGCCGAAGGTCGTATTGCTCGTTGGAAGATCCTTCTAACAGAATATGATTATGTGATCGAAGATAGACTAGGGAAAAAGCATGCGAATGCTGATCTTTTGTCGAGGGCTTATGATGATGAGGGAGAAGAACCGTTTGATGATTCATTTCCAGACGAGCATCTGATGACCATCACAAGCATCGAGGAGATACCGGACGAGTACAAGGAAATCTGGAGTTTCCTTGTAGATGGCTCTTTTCCAAAAGGTATGCATACCCGAGAACGTAACGTGTTGATCAAGAGATGCAAACCTTATACCATGGTGGAGGGAATTCTGTTTCATCAAAGAGCAGATGGGTTACTAAGGAGAGCAGTTGGTCAGAAGGAGGCATTCAAGCTAATGCACGAGTTTCACGACGGAACTGTTTGCGGAGGTCACTTTGTTGGTAAGATAACAGCCTTCAAGATTTTGGATGCGGGTTATCACTGGAGAGGGATTTTCAAAGAGTGTTTAGACTATTGCAAAACTTGTGACGTATGTCAAGCATTTGCTCTAAAGTCTACTAGAACACCTCCGTTAAGATCAATTCCAGTATTAGGGCCGTTTGAGAAGTGGGGTATTGACTTTGTAGGTCCTCTTAATAAGACACCTCGAGGCAATAGATACATTGTAGTCGCCACTGACTATTGTACCAAGTGGGTAGAGGCTAGACCTTTGAGGGAGACCAATGAAACAGAAGTCGGTAGATTCCTATGAGAAAGGATCATCACGAGATTTGGATGTCCGTTAGAGTTGGTCCAGATAGAGGAGGAGAGTTTGTAGGGAGCATGACTACTGCTATGCTACAACACTTTTCTATCAAGCCACGAGTAACGACCTCATACAAACCAAATGCTAATGGTCTTGCGGAGAAGACCAATCTTACACTTTGTATGATGCTCGCCAAAGATGCTGGTGTTGAAACATCGAAACATACTTGGGATAAGAGGCTACATCCCATCTTATGGGAGTACCGAACGACAACAAAGACTTCTACTGGATACTCCCCATTTCGACTAGTTTATGGAGTGGAGTCCAAGTTGCCGATCCAATTCGAATTGGATACTTTTCAAACTATTCAACGAAAGTTGAAGAGGTCGAGAGGAGAAGACGTGGTCAGATCAAGAAGGGAGCAACTCATGGAGTTGGAAGAGACCCGAGCGGTAGCAATGATCCGGATGGAACGAGCTCAGGCGTATCAAAAGAAGAGTTACGACAAACGGTTGGGCAAGAGGGAGGTAAAACCTTTTCAAGTCGGAGATTGGGTTATGTTGTACGATGCTATCAGATTCAAGAGGACTAGGAAGAAGTTTCTTCCGAGATATTTTGGTCCTTTTGTTGTAGATAAGGTGTGGAGCAACTTCACATATGACCTTCAGGAGCTGGGAGGAAGGAGATTTGATCGAGTAAATCATGACAAGTTGAAGTTGTTTCATCGACGAAAGCTCTCTCTTCACTCCGAGGACGGAGCGAAAATTTAGTCTGGGAGTAAAATGTAACGACCTATGTTACACATAGGAAGTTTGTTTATTAGTAAGGTGTTTAGTTATAACTAAGTGTTGAGAATGTTTATTGGCTGCCAAAGTACTTTAAGGATGTATCAAGTTAGTCATGACTATCTAAAAGTTAGTTATGGTTAAACTTAGCTGTACTTTTGGCAGAATTCAGATATTTGCTAAAGAGTGAGCACTACTATCTTGTCATCTTGTCTAAAAGGTAGAAAGGAGGTGGAAAGTATCCCTTATCTCCTTTTTGACTTGATATTAGTGGTTGGATTAAAGTTGTGGACTTTGTGGGCATTAAAAACAAGAAGAGATTCCACATGTTTCCTTTTTTGTGGGTCCTAGTGTAGAGGGGGGGTGGAAATTCGAGATTCCTTGAGAATATTCCAGAATCCTTCTAGAAGTTGTTGACTTTGAAGGAATAAGCCCATGTGAAAAGGTAAAAAGCCCATGTGATCAATGCTTTTACCTTAAGTAATATCTTAGTAAAACCCGGTAAAAGTAGTTACGGCTGAGTTACCGGGGGTACCAAAGTAAAAACCTAGAATGTATAAATAGAGGAGTAGAGAAGAGCTCCTCATCCTTGTTTTCACATTGTCGTAATGACAACTTGAGTAATATAGAGAGTGTGGGATATTTTTAGCATGTGAGAACTTGAGAGACGTCGTTAGAATGGAGGATTTTAGTTGATGTGTTTAAGGAGATTTTTAGTTGATAAGTTTGTGGGTGTATGAATGAGTGAACTCAGCATTTTCCCTTCAAGTTCATGGTGTGCTTCCATCAAAGCCATCAGAGGTGACCCCTGAGTGAGAGACAGGCCCGACATGTTGCAGATTCGTGGATGACGATCGTGGAGGTTGAGAGATCGGGGGGGGGTAGTTGATCGATAGGACCACGGAGGGTTTACAGTACACAATTCGTATCAAGAGTGGATTTGCTTTGCTTTGGTGTTCAGAGAGACTTGGTACGAATCATGAGTGGTTTGGTGAGTTGTTTTGTTATTTTGAGAACTCAGAAGACGGGAACTAGGTCTGTGCCTCCTGATCTTCCTAGCTTCTCAAATCCACATCTTCCTGGAGAGACTAGAAGACTGGAAGAGCTGGCAAAATGCGCGAGAAGACGTGAGGGTCCATTTCGAGTCTCTTCTGTCTGACCCATAGCAGCCATTCCTTCTTCTTCTCAAACTTAGGAGAGAGTCGTGAGAAGACTTGCTGGCAGAATCTGGAGAGAATGGTCGAGGGTCATGTCTTCTCACCAAGCAGCAAGCTTCTTCTGAGTGTGTATGAGAGGTGAGAAGTCAGAAGAACAGAGTGCAATTGTCTTAAGTCTGTTGTGAGGATAGATTGCGCATAAGAAGACGAAGATAGGTGAGACCAGTGAAGGGAAGCCTGACTTCGGGAGGTCTTCCGAGAAAGACATTGAATCGGAAGCTGTCCCGGGTGTTTTCCCAGAGACCACTGTCACCGCAGGAACCCGCAACCATCTTCTGAACCTGTTATGCACTTTACGTCTCGCGAATCTTGTATCTTCTGATATGAAGTAGGATGTAATGCAAGGTGGATTGTCTTCTTGGTAATCCATGCGAGGCCTTGCTTAGTTAGGATTGATTAGATACAGCTCGGAAGATGAGCGCTACTTAGGAAGCATTGTTAGAATCTCAGAAGACGGAGTAGCTGTCTTCTGGAAGACTAGATTCATCTTCTGAGAGTGGAAGTTATACTGTGAGGACTTAGGGAAGGACTGAGCCTTTGACTCACAACAAGTACGTCACTTCTTCCAAGGAGTTAACGCAGCTGAAGAAGAGCAACCAGGAGTTGCAGGCGCGCTTACAGCAGCGTGACAAGGAGGTTCTGCGAGTACGGGATAAGCTCACCGCCCTTGCAGAAGAGAAGACGACGTGGAGGACTCTACGGGAAGCCGCAGAAGCGCAGGTTGCGGCCGAGAAGACTCAGAGAGAAGCAGCGGAAGCCCGTGTGCAGGGATTACTAGCTCACTCGGTGGAGGCACTTCGGAAGAAGTTTAACTTCACCGCGGGTAGGAAGCTCCTTACCTTAGCTAGAGAGTGGGACGATGAGTCCAAAGCAATGGTTGTGGAGTGCAAGAAGAGTATGTTCAGGTACTTGGACTGGCAGATAGAGGGAGTGAAGGCGCTCTATTGTCTTCCCTTGATTCTGCCACCAGTAAACACGTCTTCCCAAGCACCAGCATCATCGACAAGACCAGACTTGGAGAAGGAGGAGTTCGACCTCACTGTGCACTTGGTAGTGACAGCGTTGGAAGCCGAGAAGACCCGGAAGACGCCCCGGAAGACAAGATGTCTTCTGGAAGACAGGAAGACGAGCCGTCTTCCCAGGTATTTCGTGTGGAGGAAGCGACTTCCCCGGACCCTTATGACGTCACCATGGCTCCCTGTGTCGAACTAGTCCCTCAGAAGAGCGAGGAAGCACCAATCGACCTAGCTTCCCAGAAGACGCTTCTGTCTTCCGAAGCAGCAGCGACAGCAGAGCCAGTGACAAACGTGGAGGAGGAGACCACCTCAGCGACACCCGAGGTAATTGCAGGGCTTCCCAGCCTATCAGAAGACTAGTTAGTAGTTCAGGTAGGAGTAGATCAGGTGGAAATGGCATCCGAGCCATTAGAGTAGATAGCAAAACGCAGAAGATCAGGAGCTTGTCCAAACTTAATAAGTGCTCAATATGCTATATTAGGAAAAGACAGGTCTAATTTAATTTTAGATCAGTGACCTTGTGGCAAAGTAGGCAACGCAGGGTAAACAACCAGATGGCTAATTAGGAAAAGGGAACCGTTTTTGCATGTGAGGTGGCAACCTTCTGACGGTGCCCATCCCTCCCTGATTGCAGTCAAAGCTTGGAAGGGAACTCTCCCCTGCACCGCAAGGCAGATACATAAGTAGGATCGAGGAGTAGGAAAACTAGCTCTGCACAAACACCAACATTTTACGGTGCAGACTCATAGCACATTAGACACATGACACACTACAGAGATCTGCACACACACACAGATTCTACGGTGCAGACAGATTAGCTACGCTCGATGTTAGACTAAGAGAATTACGCAGGAAGAAGTCTGCATTCTCTGGTTATCAGCAGCGGCTTGGAGATGTAGGTGTAAGTGGTGAACAGTTTAGGAACAGGGAACGGCATCCTCGTGCAGTCCTGTTGACTAGATTGGTGTGTCGAGGAGTAGGGACAGACAGTAGAGGGAGTGAGCTTCCCAATGCCATTGTGACTTCTTCTCGGGGAGTGGATTGTGGATTTGAGTGCAGAAGCTTTATTCATGTCTTCTGGGTGGTGGGTTTCTTTGAATTCGCTCCCAATTGTGCATGGGAAGTGTTCTTCTTGAGTGGCGGTGACTGTCAGCAGTTGTGGAAAAGCTTGGCTCGTCCAGTAGAGCACTTAGGATCTACGTACGGACGGTCTTATGGATAAGGGATCCCAGAAGACAGAGTAGTCGGAACAGCGAAGAGAAGAAGAAAGAAGCCTTCTTCCAACAACAGAAGACGACATCCTCGAGTAGAAGACGGTGCCACAGTACTCATGTTTGTTGTCTTCCTCTCCAAACTATTACAAGCAGGGATGGCTTGTTAATCAGGATCCGGACTAGAAGCCTGTCGGTAACTTAATTTCCTCTTTTCATCTTGTTTTCTCTCGTTTGGATTTTCTCTTCTTCCCCATCTTCTCTCATCTTCCCCATCT
This sequence comes from Asterella californica, assembly GCA_036924285.1. NCBI lineage: Eukaryota > Viridiplantae > Streptophyta > Marchantiopsida > Marchantiales > Aytoniaceae > Asterella > Asterella californica. Next base: position 7,645,479 of record JAYKYS010000013.1, read on the forward strand.
TCTTACCTTCTTCTAGTGAGTTTCCGAGACTTCTATTGAGCTTCCGTGAAGGTGAATGTCGTTGTAGTGCTGCAGGAAGACTATTTCCGTAGGCAGAAGCCTGGGAAGGCTACAGGGGGCATACACCCTGTGATTGATCTAACCCGTTGTAATGTGAGTGTGAGAGTAAGGTGTAACAGCCGTGCTAGTCGACTTCTGCGAAGCAGGACATTCTTCTGGAGGTGTGAGAAGACGAGCTGAACCTCCAGAAGACGAGAATCGCTTCGGGGAGACGGTATCGAGAAGACCGGAAGAAGTGACCTGGAAGCAGGAAGATCGTCTTCCCGAGCTTCTTTGTGAATAGTTGTGTGATATTTTAGTTAGTAGTTGTTTGTTTAGTTCCAGTGCACCATTTGGAGTGTCTGGAAGACGTGTGGTTTTGTGAGAAGACGGGATTCCTAGACAAAACCCGTGTGTTTGTGTGGTTGATCAGATCTTAGAACTTAGAGCAGTGTTACTTGTGCAAATCCTCTGTGGGAACGATATCTTGTATACTAAATGGGCAAAAGGAGAAATCCTGCGTTACTACAGAGTGTCCTCGAAGTATCGATCTTTCTACATGTCTCTCGGATGGGAGTCTATGTTGGATATGCAGCCACGTCTTGCATATCTAGGGGCGGGAGACTGGTATCTCTCTCTCTTGGTCTAAGCCTCCGCATGCCACCGTGAATGTACCATGAGAGATACCTGGTGCGCATATGGAGGGGCCTGTAAGCCCTGTGAGGCAGCCCCATAAGTGTAGAGGCTTCGGCCTATATCGGATGGCTTGTGGTATATTCAAGGTGGCATCAAGAGCACGAAAACTTTTGTAAATCCGTTAATTAATCGTCGAGGCAGCTCCATAAGTGTAGAGGATTCGGCCTACATCGGATGACTTGTGGTATATTCAAAGTGGCATCAAGATGGCATCAAGAGCACGGGAAAATTTTGTAAATTCATTAATTAATCATCGAGTCGGTTTAGTAATGGCAGAGGAAGTTATGAAGTCCTTATCCGTGAAGGAGTCTGCTTTACAAAGGTAGCTGTGAACTTTTATTTAAAAAAGAGGTCAGTTTTGCAAGAGAAGATCTGTACGTAGGGACAATAGGGCGGCAGCTTAGCTAGGGCCCTGCTTCTGATAAGTGACTGCGCTTATAAGGACTTTCTTTTGAATTTCAAAAACAAATTCACCTTCTGAAATAATAAGTTCTAGTCATGCAGGCACAATATCAACCCCATTTCATTGTCCCTGCCTGGCCCGGAAATGCACTACGGGCTTGCGGAGAGCTAAAGCCTTGTCAGTAACCATCTCAAAGATTGGACAATAAGCAGCTTCAGGCGCTTGACTTGGCATATCATACTTCTCAAATATTTCCAAGGTCCTCCTCATGGTATTCAAGTTGCTCGGATCAAATCACTTAGCTCCGTGGCAAGACCCTCCGGGTCGAGAGAGAGCTGAAGGAAAACCCTCCAAGCGGAAAAAGGGACTTGAACCCTCAACCTGGGGGGACGTCTCCCAAATAAAATCCTCGGTTTAGGTCGGCAGGATGGTTGCGATGGCGTCGCTGCATGAACGACCTGACCGAACTCGCTGGAGGGGGTGAGTTGAAATCCACAAAAGCTTTGCAGGCGATTGTGAATAGGTGTGAAAGATTTGAAGGCAGAGATATTTTCAGATATCTTCGTGAGTACAGAGGAGAGATGGAGCTTGTAAGGGTGGCCGATGCTGAGATGATTGGAAGTTTTGAGTTGACTGTGATTCCTGAGTTGAGAGATCAAGTGAGAGACGTACAGAGGAGAAATCTTGGTGTTTGGGCAAGTTTTGAGAGAGCTCTCCGAGAGGAATTCCTTGAGGAGGATTCTGAGAGAGTTACTAGGAGAACCTTTTTGGATTGGATTGAGCAACAACTTGGCCATAGGATGGGGCTGAATGAGTTGCTAAGAGAGTTTGATTGAAGATACCGACAGCTTTCGACGCTCGAACGGATAACCTTGGATGCTAGAAGGACAGAGCTCTTCTTGCAAGCCACAGATGAGGCTACAGCAGATCGATTATGCTTCATGTTAGCAGATCGATCAGCTGAATGGGGTGTTACTATGGACTGGAGGAGAGTGGAAGATGCTGTCGCTGTTGTCATGCGCATACACATCGCTACACAACATACATCACTGTCAGATGCACACCACACATACACATAACACATGGACGATGTCATACACATACACAAGTGTACCACAATAATCTGAACAGAGAAATTACCATCTCCAAACCATCCGCTTCAGGATGATCTCGAGATGTAGTCCGATGATCAATCAGCGCCTGATCACACAAGGCCTGAAACTCACCAAGGAACTCTGTACCTTGGTCTGTCAGCACTTCAGCTGGTGCTCCAAAACGACTCAGCACGCCGTCCCTTCACTCGTCTTGTCTGGTAATGCCACCAACTCAATCCACTTGGAGAAGTGCTCCACCATCAACAACACATATCGATGATGACGTACGGTCAACGATAAGGGTCCCGCAAAATCCAAACTCCAACGGTAACCCAACCCCATAATCAGTAAGGGGTGTAACTGAGGAGTAGGAGCATTAAACGATGCTCGTACTCGATCACAAACCACACATCCTGCGACAAACTGTTGCACATCGACGTGCATACCACGCCACCAATACTGTCCTTGGAGTAAGCTATGCGTACGCTTCACTCCAAAATGTCCCAACTCCTCATGGGCATGTCGTACTAACTGTGCCCTCTGGGATGGATGTGGCACCATCCGTACCCTCCCATCACCCCACAGTCGAAGTACATGTCGTCCTTCTCGTCGAAATGTCTTCGCTCGTTGAAGGATACGATCTCGCTCCTTGGCACTTATTGTGCCTACTACCACACCAGTACGTAGATACTCCATCACGGTCACATCATCATGGATATCTCGCTGGTCTGGAACACCATCTCCACCCTCAAGATCTGGAGACTCATCATCTACTCTCTAACCAGAGAAAGATATGACTTGGCCCTCCATACTAGAGTTCATGGCCAACACACAAAGAAAGGCAGATGCATGCCACCTTGGCACTATCTCCTCATCAACCTCGTCATACCATCGAGCCCCAGTCTGATCTTGCTGACTCGTGCACGGGTTGTGACTCAATCCATCGGCATCTAGGTTTCCAACTCCATGTCTATGCATTACCTGGAAGTCATACTATTGTAAGATCAGAGCCCATCGTGCAAGCTTCCCTGTAAGCTTGTCGGACTTCATCAACCACTTGAGCGGCTGGTGATCAGTGATGAGAGTAAAGGGGTTCTCAAACAGATAACATCAGAAGTGTGCGATAGCCCACACTGCAGCTAAACACTCCCCCTCGTACGAACTGTACCTCGCCTCCGTCGAATTGTTGGAGCGATTGGCATACGCCACCACGAACCCCTTTTTCTCACCACCATGCTGAGTAAGCACTGCTCCAAGTTCCAACATACTCCAATCGGTGTGCAGTTGGAAAGGATGCCCTCTAACGGATCTCCTCAAGATGAGAACAGATGTCAACCTATCCTTGAGCTCTGCGAAAACTCGCTCCTGCTCATCTTCCCACTGCCACTCCTGGTCCACCTTCATCAGCTTTGTCAACGGCTTTGCAATTGCCTCTAAACCCCTTCACGTATCGACGACAGAAGTTCACCAAACCAACAAATGCTCGAACTCGACTCACATCTGTGGGACGTGAGATACGTGCAATAGCCTCAACTTTCGTCTGTGAACACCCAATCCACCTGGATAGATGGTGTGGCCCAGATACTCTATCAACTCTTGGAAGAACTTACACTTCCCAGGGTGTAACTTCAATCCATGAGCTCTCAACCGCTCGAACACATCCAGTAAGTGTCTCTCGTGCTCCTCCACTGTAGCACTATAGACTAAGATGTCGTCAATATAACATCTAACAAAATCCAATCCTGCTAGGATTCTGTCCATCACCCTTTGGAACTCAGTAGGGGCGTTCTTCAACCCGAATGATAAGAACCGTCACTGATACAAACAATCCTTGCCGTGAGAGTCAATTTCCCAGAATGCTGTCTTGGACTTATCTTCTTCTCTCACTGAGAACTGATGATACCTTGCTCGAAGATCCAAAGTACTGAAGACCTTCACATGCCCCACTGCATCAAAGATCTCCTCAGGTGTCAGCATGGCATACTGATCGGACTTCGTCTGCCGATTGATAAGACGGTAGTCCCCACACATCCGTCTATCCGTGTAGTTGCCATACATATCCTTCTTGGCTGGCATAACTGTGGCAGATGCATACTCTCCATGCGACATCTCCACCAACCCAACCTCCAACAAGTCTTGAGTCCTACTCTGGATCAAGGCTCTCTCCATGTCACTGTACTTGTAAGGACGTCGAAAGATTGGCGTGTCATTAGCCAAGTCGATCCGTATACCAAGTCCCTGCAAGGTACCCAAATCCTTCATACTGAAGGCAAAACAATTCCTGTAGCTCTTCAGGAATCTTTGAACTCTTCGTCTCTCCTCTCCTATAAGCTTGGGTCCAATCTCCGGCTACCAAGTATCCTCTGTCACCATGCTAGAGGTAGAAGACGAAGTCGTTGAGTGCTATCTTGTAGCCTCTGGAGCAGTTTCGTTCTGCTCACCATCAACAACCTCCACCGCTACTGTGCATAAACTTCTGCAGTTCTAGCTGCAAGCTCCACACTCTCTCCTACGACATCCCATGATGTCCAAGGATGACGAACTCCACGTGCCTCGTCCTCAGTCTTTGTCTCCACCGACCCGATAGACAAACAGCTCAAGAGTGCTCGAGCAGTAACACCCGTCGATCGCATCCGACACTGCTAAGCCAATCCAAGGCTAACAATCCATGTCAAGCAATTCAAGTCCATTGCTTGATCCAATACTTGACGACGTGAAGCCTCCGACACCGAAGCTACTGATGTCGTACCTGTAGCGATACCCATCGCTCGCTCTCTTTCATCAGCATTGGGCTCCACCAACTGCCGTAATTGAGCATCCCACACAAGCCTAGGTCCTCCATCTCTGTAAGCATGTGACGCTGGAAAGCTTACCAAAGTGGGTAACCCTACCATGGGCCGTCCCACTAGGTTCACCACTGCCATGGGTGACCTATCGACGACTCTCACTACTTGAGATCGTCGTCCTGCATCCAAGATGCTATCAGTCGTGAGATGCGCTGGTCGTCTCACTCCATCATGTGTGCACATAAGCACCTCTCTCGGTAACAAGTTCGTCCACCACAACCGTGGACGATGTGCACGAGATCCTACTCTCGCTGCATCCAACAACACTGCTGGTCCAACCCAAGACCGCAGTTGGTGCACACTCGCCATCATCTGTGTACGAGCATCACCCAACAAAGGAACGTTGTCAGGTTGAGAGTCTTCTTGGGAAGGGCGAACCTTCTGGCTGTGATATGAGCTTGAAGGCTGTGTTCAATCTACTCGGGGAAGCGTTGGGCTCTTGGCTGTGGCTGGTTTACTCACAGGATAGGCTTCAGGTCTCAAGGTGATACTGAAAAACACTCATATAAGTCTCTAAGCTCTTCTGATATGTTCAGGAAGCAAAGTTCAGGCTTAACTAGCAATGATAAGATCAGATGGCGAACTTTGACACTCAAGATTGAGAAATATGTGAAGGTTCAGACTTCAGAACTCCTCCTACATGTAAACGAGGTTCTACTGGATACACATACGAAATTTCAGATTCAGATCAATTCAAATCACTAAGATATGAGCAGAAACTTTCTGAGTAGAGAAATTACGGCAGTTTCTGGTACCCAGACAGCTATTTCGACCTATAACAAGGAATTGGCTCGATCACTTTGGGAAATTCTTACAGGATTTGCAGTACACAGCTTGATGAACACTCCTGCGAAGTTGGGCCTCCTGATTCCACACAGAACTCCAGATCTCTCTCTCTGAAGTTGCTGCTCCAGATTGAGAGCTTTTCGGACCCCCTCTACTTCAGCGGTCGCCCTGAATTACTCACGGACTCAATTGACATGAAAATTTCGAGACAGTCGTAGCCCTGCTGACAATGAGCACAGCCACGAAGTTTTGAAGCGATTTCCTCGATCCTGCTGCAAATGACACTCAAAACCCCAAATTCAACAGAAGTGATGCAATTCTGACACAAATTGAACTTCAATCAGCCATAACTCCTTCTTTATTGCTCCAAATCGATCAAACTTTTTGCTCACAGTGCTTGGCTCGACGAGCTCTATCTCCCTGTGCTCTCAGATTTCGAAGTGTCTTCACAAATTGCTCGAAATCCCCTTTAGACCTCTGTTTCTAAATTTAGAGTTATATAAAAGACAAAAATAAACCAATGAGAATTCATAGCTCCATTTGGTTGTCATTTTGTGCCTTAAACCATGTGGTAACTTATCTACACTCATAGGCTACCACGTCAAGCCCCCTAGAGTGCCAGCGTAAAACTTAAACTACCTAAAACGACACGCAGCCTCGAAAAATAACTTAAATCAGCTAGAAAGCGTGCATGGGCGACACGCAAATACAACCTATGAGCTTAAGCCCTATCAACATGGTAATCAACCTACTAAGACTCAAAATATATAACATCTTCCAAAAACGGACTTCTCTGAGGTCTTAACTTCACTCAGAGAGACTAATGCCTGACAGAGAAGTGAATCATTTACTATGTGAAATGATTCACATCACGACAACGTTCTCCAAGATGTACGCTGGAGAATCCATCTGATGCATCTGGAGATGTCGTAAGCTCCGTAACATCTCCCAGAACATCCTAGATCGCGGGTCATGTAAACCCTGACCTCTCCCAGCACGCGTGTGACCTTGACATGGCCATCCGACTATCACCAAGTGAATGGTGCCAACAAACATAAGATCCTGTGCCCCCAACAGCGAAATATCTGATGGTAATGCTTGCTGGTATCCTCTAACAGCTGATATGGGCAACAACTCAGGATATCTCTGCACCAAACGTGTCACATGTCGCAATGAGATGCGTCTCGCAATCTCATCTCTCTCCACATACAAGTATCGCTGTACTTGTATACCTGCCTGCAATACCGCAGCCAAACCTGTGCTGACCTCTCCAAACAGCTCCAACACACATACACCCTCCTCTAGATACTGCCACACAATGAGGGTCGTATCCAACGGTGATAAGGTCACAGGGCCAGTAGCAGGAACAACCCTTTGTTCCTCTACTGGTGGTACAAAGGCTTCACTCCAAGCCTGCTGCACCAACCGATCAGCATACTGCTGCAACTCTCCACTCGAATTCCAGAGTGAAACATCAAGGCAGATGGTACTAACATAGACATGCTAGACATGTGCTCCACCTCCTCAAAGATCAGAGTATCCTCCGTATGGGCATTGCTCTCCAACAACTCACCTGGTCAAGTGATGACCGACCTGAACCCTGCAACGGATGCCATCGTCCGTGGTGTAGACTCCGTCGTCCCAACTCTAGCACTGAACCGCACTGGTAAGCGGCTCACTCGTCTCTCACCGGACTGCCAACCTGGTCTATAAGATGCTATCTCCGTCCAATCGTCGATCACGAACCTCATAGAGTATAACACAACACCTCCAACAAATACATCATAAGACTCTACGGCTGTAATGATGACCTTGGCCCTCACCATAGAGCCATCCGTGGTGATCTGACCGAACTCTCACAATCAACATCTCACGGGTCATGTGTAGAGCCGTATCTCCTGATCCCCCTAGAGATGTTTGCAACTGGAATGGACATCTCTCCACCTCGGACTTCTTTAGATCCAAACCAATACACGCCGTCTTTCCCAACATCAACGTTGGGCTCCAGAGTCTAACAAGACCTTCTGAGGTCGATACACTTTCCTTGAAGGTGCCACCAAACAGAAGATACCACTTTTGTTGTTCAACGACACCACACCTGGTGCCAAACCAGCACGGTCAATCGCCGGCCTAGCTGGTAACTCATCTAACTTGGCAGTCGCCGCTTGCCAAGTACCACTGGTAGCTGTCCTGATCCTTGACTCTATGGACACATCTACCGTCTCTTGCTGAACCACCTCCGTACTAGAGGTAACAACATCCTCGTCCTCACTGAGCATGGTCGCCAGCTAGAACACTAGAGCTAAGCTGACTCCTAGTGCTTTCATATCCGTGGCTGAAAATAGTGGGGCTCACAAAACTGCTATAGCCGCCCCCAACATCAAGTTCGACGTCGCATCCACAAACAGCGAGGGTGGACTCACATCACACCCACTCCTGGATGTCGATGTCTCCAACTCTACTGCACCATCGGTAGGCCGTTTAGGAACCATAGATGTGATCCTCAACGTCTCCGATAACGTGAACAACTGGGGAAGCCTGGTCTGTCTACCAGCCTCCCCGCGTTGTGGATCCAACTCCACTGACGCACCTCGTGGTTCAGAGGCACGTACTGCATCTCTAGTCACTGCCGCAGATGTCTCAGTCTGTGCCACGTCAACCATGAAGTCGAAGTCACCTCCTTCTCCTCCATAAGACGTGGAAGTCTCTATTCCACTTGATCTCCGCTGAGCCATAGCCATACTAGCTATCCTCTGCTCCAACTGCTCAATTCCAACAGCCATACCTGCTTTTGACGTCGTAGCAAACGGTGGACCGACTGGTCCTCTCCCAGGTGCTGGACCTCTACCTCCAGCTCGACCACCACGGCCTCCCTGAGCTCCTCCGCCTCGTCCACGATCAGCCTTCCCTTGTCGCAACTCGGGATGGAGATCAAAACAACGGTCACTACTGTGACCAGGTCGTCCGCAATGCTCACATTGCCTAGGTATTGCTTGAGACGTTCCTAACGTCTCATAACTACCTCTCCTCTGTGGATAGTCCTTTTGCTGATTACGACCATCACACGTCCAACAAGGACCCCCTTGCTGCTGGCTAGAGAAGGACGGCATGGGCCTCTGCCCACCAGATCCTCCAACACCTCCCTGAGATCGTGACTGCTCCGCACGATCCTTACCACCACCACCATCACGCTGTTGCGTAGCTTGTGATCCTCGAGAAGAGGTGGTCGCTCCATGTGGTGTCTCCTTGCTGAACCCAGCAACCACCACCCTCTCGTCCACCATGTTGAGCTCAATCCGCTCAGCCAGACTAAAGACAACCGCCAACGTCGGAGCGGTATCTCTAAGGAGAGTAGCATCTCTAACTCTCCTACGTAGCTCCCGGTCTAGTATCCCATACTAGAACTGGACTGCATGTGCTTCCGTCACCCCTTGGGTAACGCTGATCAACCGCCTCATGCGAGTAAACGTCTCGAGTAGGCTCTCTCCAGTCTTCCGCTGGAACTCCTGCAGACTCCTCAACATGTCGGTCCGCACACCCTGATAGTTCTTCCTCAAACATTGGAAGAACTGAACCACAAGGTTAAACCCTGGTGGTATCCCGCTCACACTACCACCTGCTCCGCTACTTGTGGACGCACCGTTGGTAGTAGGTACTCCGCCACCTGTGGAGGTACCACTGCTATTGGGACCCGAACTCGCAGATACTATGCCTCCCGAAATTGCACCAGTAGTGATAAAAACGTAGTTGGGAGACCAACGTTGTCTCCACAACTCGATCTCAACACTGTAATCTCGCCTGAACTCATGATAATCGTCCATCGGCGGTCCTTCCAAGTGTTGGAACAAACCCTTCCACGCCATGAAGGGTATAAACAGCTATGGGTTCCGCATCTGCTGCAGATCACACCAACTGTCGAACTCCTGGATGAAGTCATCCAGCTCAATGGTACCAACTGTACTCGAGTAACGTCGAGGTCCCTTCGTGGTCTCATAGATCTCGTCCATGTCCCACAACAACGGTGTGACGACGCTAGACTCACCACCAGAAAACACGCTGTCTGCGTCTGACTCGTCCTCTAGAACAACCGACGGTAATGGTGTAGGTAGTCGGTACCACACTCCACTCCGTGTATACCCACTGTCCGGGAAGTCCCCACCAGAACCTCCCAAGAACTCCGTGATGAGAGAATCTCGCTAACACACTCCCCAACCGGAATGTCGCAATCTCCATCACCACCGTAACCACCACTTGCATAACCCCGCTCCTACTGAGCTCACCTATCCTCTACTAGGACGGTCAAGGTAAGGGCAACTTGTACCTGCCATCACCATAGGCAGCCTCTCACGATCTGTTGATCGTCACTCCAACAGCACCGTGAGAGAGACAAAGGTAGTCTGACTGGTCTGCAACTCCAGCCTCACTACGGACAGCACACTGGAGTGAACTCACTCCGAAAATCAAGCGCCAACACAAGCAAACACGGCGCACAAACAAGAAGCAGAATATGGAGGGGTTTCAACCACAAGAAGTCCAAACGATAACCCTTCACACTCAAACATTCACATAAAGTGAAACCCAGCCGCAACCGGAGTGATGTCTCCTCGTCGATGATCACATGCACAATATATGATCACCAACTGTCGTAACTGACACTTGAGGTCACTAACTAGATCTCTACACCTCTAGTAGCTCCAAAAATATCCACGTGATAGCTCTACTAGCTCACCCAAGACAACTGTCACCAATTGCCTTCATACGCGTCTCTACGGTATAGACAAACACTACCACAACTATAGCTTCCCCCTAATACTGTGGGGTTGTCTTATCACTCCTCTAGGAACGTGCGAGAAGGTCTCCTATTACCTTATACAAGTCCATAAGTACTTGCACGCATCCCTGTAGGACACCAAGAGCTATTGGTCTAGTGGTAAAGCCAAAGCTAAGACTACAGAGTTAAGAGTCCAGGTCCAAAAATAGCGTTGGGATGGGTGACCAGCTGGTTTTACACTTCCCACACAACTGGAACTTGGATACCTCTCTCACGCACGTCAGTAAGCTGGCTTGCGGCGGGTGCGGGCTCAAGCTCAGGCTTAGGCTCCGCTCCGCCTCCGCACTCTCGCACTCCGCTCTCACGTCCCCGCACTCACGCACCTCTGCTCCTCGAAGCCTCCGCTCCGCTCCGCTCCGCTTGAAGTAGAGTAGAACAAGTACAACACACCAAAAGAGGCTCGGCTCCACCTCGAATTGCACAAGATTGCACCAAAAGAGACTCCAAAACAGCAAAAACAGCTTGCGGGTGCACACGGGTAACCAAAATCTGATGTAAAATAGCAAGAACACCCAAAGCCAACCCGAACACCACTACAACAGATTCGCAAATGCACCATACACACTTCGTGAATGCACACACACACACAAGAAAACTCCTAAACTCGAGTCTCCACATGAAATTGCACAAAAATCTGACGCAACTAGCCTTTTTGCACTTTCGGGTCACACGGCAGCGAACTTCGACATGCCATAACTTCTTCGATGCTCGGCCAAACTCCACGAAACTTAGAGCACTAAAATCGTCTCTCCAATGCGTTTCCAAATAGCCCACTTCGGCCTGACATTGACAAGTACTCCGTCTGTCACGCCCAAACGCGCATTCCGGCTCCAACAAGTCACTTCAAGAACATTCTGTAAAATTTCTGCAGCGCTTCCGCATGACAGAAAATCTCCACTCGATCCACAACAACAATCGATCTGCGACCAGCAAGGTACCATGCGTCCACACACACCTCGATCACAACTCCAAACAATCAAGCACGAACGACTACGCCCAAAGATACCAGCGGACGATTTCAGATCAGCGGGTTCTTACTGAACTCCATCTCGACCTGCACTCAGTTCTTCGAGTAATCTCAACAGAGAAGTTATCATCTCCAACACTACAACAAAGATTACTCACAAACGGTCAAGCCAAACCCACTCTAAGCACGAAGAGAATCCGAGTTACACTCAACTAGACTATCCACTATAGCCTGAAGCTTGAAGGCTCAACTCAAAGATCTAAGGCCTCCAAGCCCTACCTGCGGAGTATACCCCTAGTGGGCTCTCTCACCAACTCGCCCTAACGGCACTAACGGCGTTATCGAGATGCGCCACTTCGCACTCGGTCAACCTAGCCGAGGTGCCAAACTGACGTGACACCGTTCTAACAAGACAGAGGCGAGGGAGAGTGACTGTAGGGGGACGGCCGCTTGCAGAGGTGATCCATCAACCTTATGCTCCTCAAGTACAGCAGCCTCCGGCTCTTGCTCCTAGACCTGTTATTCCTGTAGAAGCGCCTCCAGTGCCAGTTGTGTCAGTTCCTGCATAGAGGGTACCTATTCAGAGGATGGTTGAGAACCAAGGTCAGCACAATCAAATTGAGGAGTTGATCCGACAGATGGGTGAATTGAAGATAGAGCTGGCTAGTTTACATAGAGAGCTACCACCGACGCCTGGTGCTGCTCATCCAGGCGGTGCTCCTGTGCGTAGGTGTATCTGATGTGACAGTCCAGATCATCTTCGAGGAGATTGCCAAGAGCTTACAGCCGCTCTACGAGATGGTGTGGTTCACTACCAAAATGATAGACTGCACCTCGTTTCTACCGGAGAGTCATTGAACACGCAGTTTGGGCGAGGGGGTATGAGGAGTTTACCTCAGGTCGCTACAACTACGACAGTAACTATGGTAACAGTACCACCGATGAATCCTGATGTGTATGCTCGGCATATTGAAGTCTCTTCTAGTCCTACTTTGCTGGATATGTCTCTTGAGAGGAGCAGTACTGAAGTTCCTTCTGAGGTGTTGAAAAGAGGAGCAGAAACTATTCGTAGAGTCACAAGGTGGAAAGATCCCGTAGATACATCGTCTATTAAAGCTTTCTTGGACGTAGATAAGCATGTCCACTGGCAGGATGCTTCTGTGGAGAAAAAGAGACGACGAGATGTCTCTGAGCTTGAAACTGGAACTCCAGAGGAGAGACAGGGACGGAGAGTCACTAGAAGACGAGCAGCTCCTCCAGAGGATGTCCCGTCTACCTCCCAGGCTCCGCCACCTGCACCAGATCCAATGAAGGACGTACAGAGACATCAGCAAGAACCAACGACTGCTGGCAGACGGTTCACTACTCAAGAAAAGAAAAAAGGGCCGGCTTACAAGCTGGCTGCAGATATTGAGACCTCCACTGATCTCAAAAGCATTCTGGAGCAGATGATATTAGATGCACGGGTTGAGTTTTCACTTCGAGAAGTTCTTGGCATCGCAAAGAGAGAGTTTCATGAGCTGATTATCGATGTCATTAAGCGAAAGAGGCAAGTCATATCTGAGCAGGTAGAGAGCCAAATGATAGGTGTGATAGGAGCTTCTGTAAATGATGTGGAGTTTGGGAAGGTGCATTTTCAAGAGACTGGTGACAAGAGATACCAACAGGAGGCGTTAGTTGCTGGAACTAGCACTATTGAAGCTGATGAGATGAAGCTGATGGAGAGAGCCCAACTGTTGACAGTGACTTCACGAAGAGGCATTGGGCTCGTGCTACAACTGCCACACGGGTACGTCTTGGGAGTTTACCCGAACCTATTGTTGCTTTAGTTGACCACAGTTCCAAAATCAATATCATGTCGTGAGAGATATATGAGAGAGGACTGTGGCCTATTGAGTTGAATCATGGATGGGTGCTGCGTGCTGCTAACAACCAGAAGGGCGAGTTGTATGGAGCTTGCTCTAACGTGAGAGTGAGGATAGGTGATGTAGAAGTAGATCAGCACTTTTTTGTGCAGTCTTCTGCTTCGTATCTAATCATTCTTGGTCAACCTTATATCACTACAGTGCGCATGGAGACCAAAGTGATGGACGATGGATCACACTTTGCTAGGATCCGTAGTCCTAATGATAGACGTTCTGTTCAATTTCTGACTGTTTGGACAAACCACGAGCGAAACAGGTAGACCTTGAGGGACTCTCCTATTTGTAGAAGTAAGGGTTTTTAGAACCCACTCTTGTAGAGCGTGAGGACAAGAGTGAAGGGTCAAGGACTACTATGATCTCGCTTGAGCAGCCCAAGGGGTCACAGGAGATTGATGAAGAGGCTGCTCGAGGTTCTGAGAATGTATATAGAGTATTAAGTTGGAGATCTGGTTTGTTGGGTTTGAGTCATGAGGATTGGAGTGAGTATACACGAGTAGAAGATATGACTGTAAAAAATAGGAGATAGATAGAGAAAGGTATAGCTGATATGAGCTGTATAGGAGCTTTGGAGGAAAAAGAAGTGATTTTTGGTGTATATCAAGAGTTTATCGATGTACAGTCTTTTGTTCGTTGGCTAGATGAAGTAGATAGGATGGAAGAACAGTTGGGAGGTAGGGTGGTGATCCCCATCCATTCTCCTGAAGTCTATGAGGAGATTGTCTCATACTTGCGATATCGACCTCATCCGAGATTGGAGAATGAATGGAAGGATGCAGTCTGCTGGTGTGGCTCTCGTCAAGAAGCAGAAGTACACGCCAAATATAAAGCTATGACGAGGAAGGTGAAGCTTGTGGTGACCCAATTGCCTGTTGATTCGCAACAGCAGATGGAGTCAGCCGTCACTGAGCCTGTACTCAGAAATCCTGCACGAATAAGACATCAGTTTACTCAGGAAACACTCGAACAACTCCAGATAGGAGGGGGTGGTTTCTTAACTGAAGTAGAGAAGAAGACTTTTGAACAAATGATTGTCAGTCATGGTAGAGCATTTTCTTTTTCAGCTGAAGAGATTGGTTGTGTGGATCCGAGTGTGATAGCTCCGATGGTTATCTTCATTGTGTCTCATGTGCCTTGGGACTTGAAGCCGATTCTAGTCCCTCGTGCCTTGCTGCCAAAGCTCATTGAGCTATTGAAAGAGAAGATGCAGATGGGTATCCTTGAGCCATCCATGGCTCCGTACTCTAGCCAGTGGTTCACGGTGAAGTTTGGGGCTTTGCACTTTATCCAAGACTTACAGCATGTCAACAACATCACGATTCAGAACGTGGGAACATGACCTGTGGTTGATGAGGTAGCTGAGACGTTTGCTGGGAGGTCTGTCTATTCTATCGAAGATTTGTTTTCGGATTATGATCAGTTTCAACTTGCCTTGGAGAGTAGAGACTTGACTACCATGCGTACGTCTTTGAGATTGATGCGGATGTGCACTCTTCCTCAGGGAGCAACAAACTCAGTAGCACATATGCAGAACGCGATGCATAAGATGTTGCGGGAATTTGTACCTGAGATCACTATCCCATTTCTGGATGACATTCTCATGAAAGGATGTCCGGTGGAAGACAAGGATGAGACTGTGACTTCCAATGGTTGCATGAAGTTTATTGCTTATCATATTCAAGACGTGGGCAGGATTCTAACACGTCTGGAGGAGGTACACCTCACTCTATCAGGTACTAAGTCTCGTTTTGGGATGTCAGAGGTTATGGTGGTTGGTCATTTGTGTGACACATTTGGAAGAAGACCGAACCCAGAGAAGGTAGATGCTATAGCAAGAATAGCAGATTGTACCAATATCACTGAGGTTCGATGTTTCTTGGGAGCTTGTGTGTTCTTTCGTGTGAGTATCCCTCATTATGCACACATTGCCGAGTCTTTGTATGCGCTTCTGAAGAAAGGGAAGAGGTTTACTTGACGGCAAGAACATCACGAGACGATGGAACGGCTAAAGGAGATTTTAAAATCTCCACCCATATTGAGGAGACTTAACTATCAGAGAGGAAGACCTGTGATACTAACTGTAGACACGAGTCCAAAGGCGATTGGATGGGCAATTGGCCAGGAAGATGCAGATGGTGTGCGGTTTGTTTCTAGGTTTGGAGCCCGAATCTTGACAAGAAGACAACGTAACTATCCTCAAGTAAAACGTGAACTATGGGGAGTTGTTACCGCTATGAAGGTAGATCGGGAGTTCTTGATTGGTGCTCATGCGATTTTAGAAACAGATTGTTTGCCTTTGCTTGCTATGATAGCAAACTGCAATACTCCAGACATAGCAATGTTGAGATGGATTGCTTACATCCGGAGCTTGAACCCTGAGTTGAAACACATTGCCGGGAAAGAAAATCCAGTTGTAGACATGCTATCTAGGGCTCGTTACGCAGATGAGGATGAGATGGTAATAGAAGCTGAGGCCGTAGAGAAGAGAGATGGTTGGTGTAGTCAACAGACTTCGGATTTGGGATCACTGTCATTCAAAGAGGAGTTTTACACGGGAAGGTTACGTGACATTGGACTCTATCTGAGTTCTTTAAACAGACAAGAGGGGTTGAGTGATGTAGAGTTTAGAGAGGTAAGGAGGAACTTGTTGCGAGATGGGTATCTTTGGAAGCGTCCAAAAAGAAAGGATGGAGCATTTCTACGAGTTATAGATGATATTCAGACCAAGCGACGGTTGATGAAGGAGTTTCATGACACCTTGTGGGCCAGACATCGAGGAGCTTGGGCTACCTGTACAAAGTTGAAGGAGAGATACTGGTGGAGAGGACTTTATCAAGATGTGGTGAACTTTGTGAGTTCATGCTTGCACTGTCAATTTTATTCAAAGGTACGTTACAGAGATGGCCTGATACCAACCTATCAGCCTAGTATCCATTTTCAATGGGTTCTTGATTTGGTAGCAATGCCTCCTGGGTTATGGGGTATGAGGTACTTGGTGTTGGCTCGAGAAGACCTCTCCAACTTTGTGGAAGGACGAGCTCTGAGGACGAAGACCATAGAAGAGATATGTAGGTTTGTTCTTGAAGATATTATTTGTAGGTATGGATCTATAGGGAGATTGCGTGCAGACAGATGAGAGTTGTGTGGTACGGAAGCGAAGGAGTTCTTCGCCCAACACGGAGTGAAACTCAAACTCACTACTGCCATGAATCCGGAAGAGATTGGTACGAGCGAGAGAGGGCATCCGTCGATTGTTCAAGCTCTGGTAAAGGCATGCAATGGTAGGCATAGACAGTGGCCTAGGTTGCTCTCTTTTGCTCTGTGGACTGACAGATCGACTCATTGCACTACTATTGGATACATGCCCATTGAACTGATGTTGGATCAGAAGTTGATTATGCCGGCAGACCTACATGTGCTACTTTACTGTGGGAAGACGAAATGGATCATATACAACTTCTTGCACTTCGAATCAGGCAGTTGGAACATAGAGAGGAGGATCTTATAGAGGCACAACAGAAATTGAAAGAGGCCCGTCTCAAGAACAAGGACAGGTTTGACAAGACCCATCGGCTTCGACCGAAGCCCATACATGCTAGAGATTGGGTTTTGGTATATGACAGTACCTTAGAAAATCAGCACTCTACGGTTCGGAAATTTTCTAGGAGGTGGTTTGGTCCGTATGTTGTCTTAGAAGTGCATCAGAATGCTACTTACTCTTTACGAGAGCTTGATGGTACACCTCTAAGGCTTCCTGTTGCTGGTAAGCGTATCAAGTTGTTTAGAAAAAGAGGAGAACCCGTTGAGCTAGATGAATTTTTGGAGTAAGATCAAATGATGGATTCCGATGCAGATTTGCTATCAGAAGAAGACGCAGAGGAAGTTGAAGAGGACGATGGCAATTTAGAACTTGAAGACTAGTGGGAAAGTTGGCACATACCGAAGGATGTGCAGGTTTGGAGGGGGTGAATGTCATAGTGCGTGGCGTTCAAGATGATGAAACGGAGCTTCAAAAGACACTCAACCAGCATTTGTTCAGGAAGCTGCGGCCTAGCTTATCAAGTTGGACAGGAGCTAAGCTAGGGCTATGCTTGGCAAGCTGCCCCTTAGCTTGGATTGAAATATCACCCTGAATGAGGGCGAAAGTTTCCCGAATGCAGAGCTCGACGAGGAGAGCGACCTCATGCTTCCAGTTTTGACAGAAAGTGTTTTAAGCAATAGTTAGTACGGGTTTTAGACTGAGAAATATGCGAAAGAGGGAAATCCGTCGATTCTGGCTCGTGACTCGAACTCAGAATCTGATAGCGTGAGTGTGTAGGTGTTCACAAGTACTATGGTTTTGACTCCTTGTTCATTAAAAACGAAGTTGTATAGAGAAGTTAGCGTAGGAAAAGCTATTAAAAACTTTACAGAAAAATTTCCTCAGAAAAACATATGTACAAAAAATTTAAGCTTCTTGAACGGAACCAAAGGCCATCCCAGTGATAGGACGCCTGCCTAGGAGGAAAGTGGTCTCAGGATCAATTCTCCCTGGCCTCTGGTTCCTATTCCGGCATGTTGGTCTCTCGGATGAGAGTCTATGTTGGATATGCAGCCACGTCCTGCATATATAGGGACGGGAGACGGATATCTCTCTTAATCGTGGGCTTCCTGGGCTAAGCCTCCGCATGCCATCGTGAATATACCATGGGAGATACATGGTGCGCATATGGAGGGCTGTAAGCCCTGTGAGGCAGCCCCATAAGTGTAGAGGCTTTGGCCTACATCAGATGGCTTGTGGTATATTCAGGGCGTCATCAAGATGGCATCAAGAGCACGTGAAACTTTTGTAAATCCGTTAATTAATCGTCGAGTCGGTTTAGTAATGGCAGAGGAAGTTATGAAGTCCTTATCCGTGATGGAGTCTGCTTTACAAAGGTAGCTGTGAACTTTTATTTAAAAAAGAGGTCAGTTTTGCAAGAGAAGATCTGTACGTAAGGATAGTAGGGGGGCAGCTTAGCTAGGGCCCTGCTTCTAATAAGTGACTGCGCTTATAAGGACAGCAGGGGGATAGCTTAGCTGAGGCCTTAACTTTTAGGTTAAATACCCGTGGCGGCTTGAGATCAGGACATTTTTCAAGGGATTTTTTCACATAGAGCTGAAGCGGAAGGAAGAGGATTAGGGATTTAGGATCGGGGACGTGCAGGAGAAGCTTAGAGACTAGGAGAGATCAATTCTTTCTGACAGAACTGAGGCGGACAAGTGTTTGGGAGCGGAAACTTTATCTATTATACAATTTGGAAGCAGAACTACCTTCTGAACGGTCAGGAGGCAGTTTTATTGAGGGAGATCGTTTGATCATCTGCAGAGGACTTTTGATCGACGCTGGGTTAAATTCTTGAGAGTTTCAGTTGGGAGATTGACGCAGAGGGAGGATTAAGAGTTGGAAGAGCTTGAATTTACCTACTAGGCTGTTTGAGGTGAATCTGGTGAGCTAGGAGCATCTATCTGAGCGGAGGAGAAGACAAGGACTGAGAAGATCGGGTTTTTTGAGAAATTCCGGTGCTGAAGCTGTTGCAAGAAGGGATACAAGCGTTGGGGTTTCAGAACTTCATCGGTTGTAGGGTTTGGAGAGTAATCTGCTGGAGAGAACACTAGTTGAGTGGGAATTGGCTGTTTGGCACCTGCGGTGATCAACGTAAGGAGTTGAGTAGAGATAGGTTGTAAATTGATATATGTGGAGGACTATTGAGTGTGTTTGGAAGAGAAATAAAGCATCGTGAGTTCAGATTTCTCTTATCTGTTGTGTCTGAAGGTGGATCTGTCTCCTGAGACTTGATCAGAAAAATAGCAAGTGACCTATAGTCAGAGAGTAGTCTATGTGAGTGACTCAGCCGTTGTGTACTACCAACCTTGGATCTTGTCTTGGTATTCGATTTCTACTCCTACCTCGCGATTTATCACAGCCAGAAGGCTCGCCCTTCCTGAGAAGGACTCTCCTCGACAGCGTGCACTCTAACTCAATAAGTAAAAAAAATCCCATTCTTTGTCTATTACTTTCCGTAGTTGCTTGTGTGCTATGATACTGTTTGGTAAGTACTCTACCTCTCCAAGTTGACTCATGCAAGGAGGCATTCAAGTGTGGAGACTCCGTATGAAAATCGTTCTTCAGTCCGTACGAAGTTACTCCACAAGACATACAAAATATATTTTTCTGGCAAGATACTAAACGTTGTTTTCACTGTAGGAGGAGGTATACTGATACAGAAGAAGAGTTCGAAGTCTCACTTGCCCAACCGCTATCATATCGTCACGATTTTTACATGTGAAAGTTGTCCAAGAATACACGAGGTATATGATTGTAGAGGTATCAGTCGAGAGAAAGAGAGACACAGACAAACACGAGAAACGAGACTTCTTATATATCCAAATCTCACTTTATATAGTGAGATGAGGTGAGCCGACTAGAACAATCTCTAGTCTAGATTCAAGTCCCTAGATCTAATCATGAGACAAGAACTGTCGAAGCGTAACTCGAAGTAAGGAAAACACCCTTTGCTAACAGTTAGCTTCACAATAGAGTCCTGCTACCCAAACTTATGTTAGCGATCACATCCATGATAGCACCATTGCATCGCTGCTGCTCAATATATCACTAGTCCGATGATGAGATCATCCTAATCCAAACGAGGATCGAGACTCCAGCACACATAGCTAATGATATAGCAAGAATCGTGTCGGAAGCCAAAGTATACACCCAACCCATAGTAAACAAGCCGAAGAAGACCGATCTGGAGACTTCTTCTTTTCGTCAAACGATCTTTTGTCATAGAAAGCTAAAAACTGACATAAATTGCTCTCATGTGACTCAAATTCACTCACCACACCCAAACCAACAACCCAATCCATATACGGTCTTCTGCTTTGTGTACGTGAAAACTCTATGATCGCATCTACACCAACAATGAAGAGCTTGACCCACCGATCGTGAAGAACAATCTAACCTCTGAAGTATGAAGTGAAAATATGAAGTGAGCTTGCGAGGCAATTTCACCCAGAACTCTCAAATCATCAGTTGAAAGTCCCTATCTTCTTCAATTTCCTATAGAACTCTGTGTTTTGATCGCGATGGATCTAAGAATAACAAATTTAGACTCCGGAACAATCTGAACGGTTCAACTCTCCTTCACAGATAATTGGAACATTCAGTCCTCCTTTCTTGCGTATCACTTTCTCTCAAATCTCAATTCTCGATTTGTCTTGTACAAATATGAATCCAATGACGTCTTGTGTGCTTGTGTTGGATTCACCAACCTCTCAAAATCATCATCGCTTGCTTGTAAGTTCAAGCTAGTCCTTTCCATGTCAATCCTGAAATCCTCCCAAGCTGACATGTTGTCAAAGACCTCCAATAGAACCAAAAATCCAAAAGAACCCCAAATCCTTTTTTCTGCTAGTTGAAATACATCTTATATGTTTATGAAATAACAATAAGTTGTTGTTATATTTCATAAATAACAACCTATTATCATTCCCATGTTGTTTTCGCTCTATCCCTGATGTCATTCTCCTCCTATGTTTCGCTCCAACCAATAGCTTCACCATGGAACGTCTGATAAATAATAACATGTTATTTATCATGCTCCAATCTCTCCACCATGAGGACGCTCTACCTTAAGTCTTAATGTATATAACAACATGTTGATATTTATCATACTCGAGGCAGTCCACTTGAAGGTCGGTCCACCTAGTGCGTCCGTCATTGCACCCCCAAGTCCTTCCATCCATAGATAGGTGTTTGATAAATAACAACAAGTTGTTATTTACCATGTTCTAATCGCCCCACTTTGAGGTAGCAACTTGAGCAATGCACCCGTCACTCACCCCCAAGTCGCTCCACTCTAAGGCATCATGTAAATATCATCATCTTGTTGTTTACTATGTTTGTGCCGTCCGACCTTGAGGTTGCTCCAGCTGGAGGGCTCGTCGCTTCACCCCTAGGTCATTCCGCCTTGGGGCATCCTGTAAATAACAATAGTTGTTATTTATCCAAAACCCATATGTTAAAATCGCTGTAACTTCTTCATCTTTGCTTCGTTTACGACGATTTAAACACCAATTTTGATTTTCTCTGATGAGATCTATCCAATGCTGCTGTCAGAACTCTCTCAGCAGCAAGTTTGGAAAAATGTTTTTCCTAAGACTTTTGTTTCATGCCATAATTGATTCACAATGCAACACCGTGAACGTGAATGCTCCATCCGACCCATAGAAAATATCTCGCCCACCTCCAGCAGAAACTTGGCAGAAAGAATGGTGAGATAATGGTGCAATGGACACTGTTCTTGAAGAGGATGAGGCTATCAAGCGAAGAAGGAAATGTAAGGAGCCTATGGATGCCGCTGAAGGGGACGACATAAACCTGACAGGCAGCCAACGAAGTGAACCTAGTAAACCTGCCCCGGACTTCATACTACTCCTCGCTGCTCTTTTAAGATCCACAAGATCGAACAAAGCTTTTGCAGTTTGAGCAGAGTAAGTATAGTTGTAAAATATATGTATAGTGGCAACTCTAGTGTTAGGAGAAAGCAGCGGGGAAACCTCAGTACCCTCGCTGTAGTGTACTCGCGTATTCACAATGAAGGGTGTTTAGTCCAGGAATATAGTCCTAGAGTGTATGTCTATAGCGTGAAGAGAGCAAGCTTGACTGAAAACTGGAAACTGACCTCGCAGATAACTAACACTGAAAAAATGGTTCTTCCGTTTCAGTCCTCTTGGAATATAACGAACATGCCAAGAGTACTTATACATCCTCGAGTACTACCTCAAGGGTAGGCTGCCCCCATTTATCCTCAACAGGATCATCATGCCAAGTACGACAAAAAGCAACAACACCGGTTCTCAGAAAATCACTTGATCAAGATGCAATGATCAACGACTAGAAACGGCACCACACACAAGTTCGCCTTAGTGCAAAATAGTCCACCACCAATAAAATCAGGCTAGTGTATATAGTCAACTATTATATATGCACATGTAAATCATAATGCGTGTGTATATAATGTAATGCATATTCAATATTCAAATGCATAATGATCATAGCATGCACCACGATAATGTTTTCTCTGATGGACTGTCTTATCCGCACTGTGAATTTCCACTCTCCAACACTGATTCTTGTCTTTCTGTCCTTTTTCACAAAGTGCACTTTGGATGCATATATTCACTCCTCTATCTTTATCCTGAGGTTTAATTTATTACCTAATCCTTCCCACATGAACGGTTAGGTAATAAATTAAACTCATAGTAAATTAATGTATAACTGGTTACATGTTCTTGGACTTGTACCTTTAGCAACGTGGCAGTCTAGTCATGCTTTATTGTTTATATCATGTTCTTCTTGGATTAATAGTAACATGTATAAAATATTTTGATTATTTTCAAGCACTTGGTATATGATGACATCCACCGAGAACTTGTCACCATGTACCACTTTATTCGGCACAATCCCTCGAGCTATTAGTCTTGGATACTGATCTCAAACGCACGGTCTTCGATCAGCCACACATTGTTCTCCCTACTCAATCATGTTGACCAATTCCATTACATGCTCATCGCAAACATCGTTGAAGGCACAAGTGTTGTTGTATCCATTTCGCATAGAATCATACCACATACGCAACGAAATTGCCTATATCAATATAGAAATTTTAGTCAAAATGCCCATTCATGGGTGCCTAAGGAGATCTGACGAAATGGTGCAACACATATTCATGTCGTCATGAACCACCACAAGCAAGATCAGCATTGAGGTTGGAGAAATGTCTTGTCAACAATTCCGACTGCATCTCATCATTCTTCCTTGATCATCGACTAAATGTGACTTCAATCCACCCAATCTCTCTTCGATATCTACTTTGAAAATTGAAGAAATGCGTCTTAGATATCGTTGCTAGTTCGTCTTCTCTATATACAAAGTCCAACTGAGAGTGATCAAGACCAACACATAGTGCCGCGTGGTACATGTGCTAGACACATATGAGACAGAGTTGTATATCTCCAGCTCAGCAGATCTCCACCCGTGTGTCGAGCAAGGCATAGAAGCTTCACATATCAGCTCTGATGAATGGCTGTAATTATGAGAGTGAAACTCATGTGTCATGGCAGTCGTAATAGAGGCATCTAACCACGCTTTGAAGACACTCCTCAAGTTAGACACGGCAAGAAATCCATACATGGAGAGATCTGTCTGAAGGTTGCTGATTTCTCCTAAGTTGCCCTCTGCTGTCGCTTGGGAGTTAAGAATAAGTTCTAGGGGAACTTGAGAATCTAAATCCGCTGTGATCACCTTCTATAGTTCAAAACTATATGTTACTAACATTATCCACAAAGCTATATGACGACACAAATCTATACCATTTCACGAATAATCTGAAGCAAGGAAGTTAAGTCATAAAAACCTGAATGACTACGTTCTGAACACCTAGAGCACGCAAGACATCAGGTTTGGCATCGAAGTCATCATCCATACTTGTCGTTCCGTGACCAACACCCTCCTCTGGAATTACACGTGGGTCGGCAGATCAAACCTCTATGTCTCTCGCATCTGATCTATCCATTGATCGATAGTGGCAAAAAGAAACTGAAACATTATCGCTTGATCGGCTCCTGGTCTCAACAATTGCATAACTTGCAAATATCGTGAGAGCAAAGACAATAGCACTTGAATCATACCGGTGGAGATTTCAGAACATCCTCTAAGTAGATGACCGTATCCAAGACTTCTAGGATGCACACTAGACGACATAATTAATCTTCCACAATCTTATCAATCCAGAGGTCCAACTATTCCACTGTGGTAACCAAACTCCAGACCCACTACCAAAAATATGCTATAACCTCAATAATCTACTACATATTATAATAAGGATGAAAAACCTGTTACTATTGTAATACTCCATCCGCCTATAGCCCGGGCGCCGTGGTGTCGAGTCCTCCTGGCGAGGGGACTCATGCTGTGCAAAGGCAGCAGCATACAGCTGCAAAAAGCCCCACAGTGAAAAGAGGCTTAAAAAAAATTCTAAACAAAAACTATTGTAGACAAAGAAAGATATAAAATGAGAAAAAGATAAGGGATATAAATACCACCAAGCGAAAGTTCAAGAAACAAAACTAGAACAGAAGAAAAAAGAACCCTGAGATATTCTAGCCCTCCTGACAAGAGCAAGGTCTAAACTAAATTCTAAGGTTAGAAAAATCCGAAGAAAACAGAAAAACAAGCAAGCAGAAAAGGAAGAGGCAAAAAGCTGTGAAGGCAAAAGGGCCTTATCAAAAAGAGCTCCGAACTTGGAGGAGGGGCTTTACTACCCCTCCAGCTCTTCCTCCCAACTCCCTTCCTCAGTGCTACCCTCCCTGACGCCCTCTTGCTCTCCAGCCGGTGCCGGTAATACACATTCAGGCCGGTCGTAATTTCCCAGACGGCTGCATAGCCGTCGACCGGCTGTGCACTGCGATCCGTTTTTCATGCTGATGCTTCCCGTTCTCGGAAGTGGGTTCTTGTATGTGAAATTTTTGAAGGGTATTGTGTTAATTTTTCAAATTTTGAAAAGAAATGTTTTATTTCCGTGGCTGCAGGCGTTCTGAACTTCGGGAAGACATAGTGAGAGCTCGCGTGGCTCAAATCGGTCCTTGAAAGTTCCATTCGTTAGATCTTGAGCTGGTGCATCTTTCAAACCGTAGATCTCTGTCAACCGAGGCAAAACGAAAAGATGCCAGCGATGCGAGTACACGGTGCCTGCAGCTCCTAATCGCGTTTAGAACAAGTCTAAACTGATTATCAATGATATATCCCATTGCTAATAAAATGGGACCTGTCGTTTAAATTATTTTTTGAAGATGAAAGTTTACCTCCAAATTCACTCTGTTTTCAGTTTTAATACTTCAACTAGACAACACGTTACCTCTACTCATATTAATTACGTTACCGTGCATAGAAATAATACCATATCGTTGTTTATCAGTTTTCATCAGAGACGATGAGGATTCAACTACGTGAAAAGTAGTGCAGGAAGCACGTGTGTGAAATAGCCCGTCAATCTACATAGTCTACGGTCATTTCATACAGTCAAATTTCAAGACGAGAAGTTTAGCGCAGTTTCCCAACGGAAGTGAGGACTCGGCTTCAATAGCTAAGCCCCCTCCATGGCACAACCGGCCAGGGAGTACCCGACCGTGGATGTTGGGGGCTTAGAAGGCACGGCACGCAAATAGCTAAAGGCCAAATATGAATCTCAACTCCCTTCTTCTTTTCAGCTAAAGGCCAATGACAACAGCATAAAACGTATGTAACTGAATAGTCAAACAGCTTATAACATCATCGGGAAACTCCTCGGACATACAAGAAACGTGTCATATATTTGTCTGATATGCAAATCGTCCCGGAGTTCCGGTTTTAGTTTTGTCGCTTCCGGTACGTTTCTAATTCTCCGGTACTGAACAAAATCTACCGGAATGTATCTATCCCCGGGGAAAATCTACTTCCGAATGTCATTGTCGTCAGTTTTTGGACAAAAGGCGAGTACGTCCGATTTCTTTTCCGCCGGCCAGAAATTTCCGGGATCTTCACAGTCTAAAGTCTACAGACTCTATACTCTCTCGATCCCCGTTGACTATTGACAACTCCGCCCACTTGAGGCTCCCTGCCAACCATCATAACTCGTACACATCCACGATAATGGTTCTGTCGCATGTAGTGGACTTGCAAGTTCGAGTGGCTGACAGTCATAGTGGCCAATTTGGAAAGAGAGAGAGCACGGATCATGTGACGGCACATGTGCAAAAATTCCATTATAACGTGAAATGGTGTGAAGAGCGAGCTCGTAGTGGTCACTTAGTTCTCGCACGATTCTGTGAAAACCAAAGTGAGCGTATGCTGTCTCCAACACAATCTGAAAAGGTAATGGGAAACGAAGCATCGTCATATACCTAGAGGGGTTGTTATATACTCTTTCCAAGATATTATCTAAGAGGATACTGTAGTAGAAGTGACTGAAGTTGAACCTAGACATTAGTTATGAAAATTATTCATGTGGATAAAAGAAAATTTCCAAGATATTATCTAAGAGGATATTGTAGTAGAAGTGACTGAAGTTGAACCTAGACATTATTTATGAAAATTATTCATGTGGATAAAAGAAAATTTACAAGTTTATCAAGATGCACATATTAATCTATATGCATATACTTCTAACTTATCTCCCAATTTCCGTGGCAAGTTTCTAATTTCTAACCTTGAAAATTTATTTTAGGCTAAGTGTGTTATGTTTCTTAATAATCCAACAGTGACAAAGCAAGATCTGGCTTACATGAACAAAAAATATACTCACGATGACCTGGCGGTGCTCAAGCGCGATCTTCAGTGGCCGCTCGTTGACTTCCAAGGACGTAACTGTACCGTCTAAGGACGCGTGAGTAATCCAGGGACGTATAGATCCAACGTGCAAATCCAGGGTCCCAGCCGTAGACTGTACTCCCTATGTCTACTGCAGATACCACGTACTGATTAACAGCATACAATTCTTTATACACCGAATACTCAAAGTATTGCTTGACTGTACCCCATAACCAATCTACTGACTTGAGTGTATACCAAATCTACTTGCTTGGATCTCGGTCATGACCATCATGCTGTAATCTGTTTCATGTTGTAATTAGTTTACAATCAACTGTTTCCGTGGTAGTACACCCTTTTGCATCCACAGACCTAGAATGCAGGGAATTCAAAAAAGAGCGATGCAATGACTGAAAGAAGTCACTTGTAACACTGCAGAGCAGAGTCTATAGCAAAAACAGGCAAATTAAAACGATAGATCAAGCGAGAGATCTACATATAGCTAAAGCAGACTCCTTCACGACTTCTGTTTTTTCCACTTCATCTTTTTCCTTCTTTTAACAAATATTTTCCAATTTTGAGAACATGAAGTTACGGACCCAAGATCGATGTCCCGAGTTGTTTAGCCTACAGTCTTCTAAGAGAAAGTTAATGAGTTTAATCTTTTACAGGCATGATTGGAAGTGCATGCTGCTGCAAAAAGTTAATGAAACTTATGATCCAAGTCTCACTATGGTGGACTCACATCCACAATCTCATGGTCCTTGTAAATCCCAAGGGACAAGTAATACCATTTACCACTTACCATTTTATTACTGTCACAGGACCAGCTGGAGTATAACATGGACAAGAATAGAGTGAAAGCAGGACGCGATCGTGACCAGGAGGCCAGGCAAACTCAATAGCGGATAAGGCAGTATTTTATTCACTCTGAGCATGATCGTATATTCACTTTCCGTGGTGGAGCTGAAGAGAATCTAGATCTAGTAAACTAAATACTGTGCGATTTACAAATTTTCGGTGCGTGTAGAACCGAAGCTGGAAAAGAAAAGGACAAAATGAACGCAGCCAATTGGGACTCGTTCCGAGAGGAGTTCTCTTCCAATCGTGTTGTTCTCATGTATCACATATTTGTACGCTACTTTCTCGTGATGATCACGAGAATGTAGCGTACAAATATGTTCGAACAGCCCAAAAACTTAGACTCGCTAAAACTTGCATGTTACTCTCATGCCGGTACCTGAGTAGACGGCACTCAATTGGTACAGTTACAGCATCCTCCTCGAGAATGGATGTTGAGAAGTAGTGGCAAATGTGTGTCAAAAACCTGTCACTACAAGAAGGTACAGCTTAAGGAGTTCTACAGATTTTTCTCCTGACAGTATCTAAAACTCCTGATACTTCTAAAACATGGGTCGACCTTCGCTTTGACAGTTCCTGTATCAACTTCTTTTCGTGACAGCTTCTTTTTCGCCTTGGATCCAAGTTACTGGTTCGGACACGTCTGCTCTCGACAGTCCTCAGGCCGTGGAGTCCATCACGTACTAAATTTCCAAAAACAAGAAGCCTAATATCACACTTCAGGACTTTGTATTTTTCTGAATTCCAACATGATATCTGTACGATGGAAGTAAACTTCCGCATACCAAACATGTAGCCTAGCTGTATAATATGTATGCTTGAGCCTCGCCGCTCAGCAAGGCTCCGCTTGCCTTTGAGGTGGAGGATTCTGGGGATAACTCCCTGGTGCAGGATGCTGCTGGTACTGGACTGGGGGAGTTCCGTATGACTGTTGTTGATGTAGGTTTTGCTCGGCAGCTGGACCGTACGGGGACGGGAAATGTGATTGTTGCACAGGGTAGGCAGAACCTCCTAGAGGTGGCTCAGACTGTGAGTGCCCGTGGTGGGAGCTCGAGGATCCTGTAGGCGGCTCCTGTTGGTAGCTCGCTCCTGACGGGTATGGACTTGGGTTATGAGCGCCGTGATATGAGTACTGAGGAGGATAATTACCAGACGGTGGTGCTTGAGTGTAGCTTGGAGCGGAATTGGTCGATGCTGGGTTATTACCTCCTTGATAAGGCGTCGAATGCTTGGTGTACTGGGCATTCTCGCCATTCTGACCTTGCTGAGGATAGGCAACTGGTGGAACTTCAGAGTAGGTTCCCCCGAGATCCGAAGAAACGTTGGTCGATGAACCATAAGGTCCGGGGAGATTGGGCGTAGAATTAGTGTGCATGTGACTCACTAGAGGATTGGGATTGTAGCCACCAGGTGGCTGTTGTGAGTAGTTGTTGGGTGCATAAGATGGTCGCTCATGAGTTCCTTGCTGAGGAGGACCGGTATGCTGATACTGCTGGTACTGCGGACCTTGCTGAGACGAGGAATTCGTTTGGCCGGGGGGCATATGCATCGGGTATGAAGGTGGGTAGTAGGCATACTGACTGTGAGGGTGGTGCACCGGGAATGAGTTCGAGTGAGCTGGCGCAGCTTCGTGAGGATGCGGTTGTATATGCTCCGAGGAAGCGAATGCCGGTTGATAGTACGCAGGATAAGGCACTCCTTGATCCGAATTGGATTCGTAAAGCCGCTGGCCTGTAACTGGGTACCCAGTTGCAATTGGGTACGCAGTCGGGAAGCCCGGATGAGCCACCGCAACAGCAGCAACATTTTGTTCCGCCTGCTTCTCAGTTTCTGGTTTTCCCAAGAAAAGATGATCAGTCACCCAGGCTTTGTGGACGACAATTGCTTTTTCTCCCAGCGACACGTACATCTTCTTAATGAGTTTTCGGTGGAGGATGTACTTGGGAGCAGCAAATATCGGAGTTATAACCCACGCTGCTTCTGTGACGACACCAGAAGTAATCTCAAACACCACGTCCTTCAGAATCTCCTCCCACAACCATGTTCCTAACCCTGCAACTTTTATAGCCTCCAAAATGAATGCCTCGATCGCAGCTTTCATTCCACTACTGGAGGCCTTCGTGAGGGTGGATGTCAGCTGCGTGGAAAGAGTGTTGACGTCCTGGAAGGACCGTACGTTAGCAATCGGTATCAACCCTAGAGAAGCTGAAAATCCGACACACTGCACCATGGTTGTGGCAACCATGATGGGAATTCCCGAAAATGGAAGCATAGTCCCCGCCGCTGTCGACGCTGCCACGCTCGTGATGTCTCTCTTCCTCTTCTTCTTCTGTTCATCGACAGTTTTGTGAATTCGCGTCTGGACGTGCTCTTCCAGTTGTGAATTCGCTTGCTCTGCAAGTGGCGAAAACATCGGATAAGTCTCGGTACAAGTCTTGTGTAACCTACCACCCATACTATATACTACATCGAACAAAGCTTGTGAGGGTATAGCAAGTTTAACTGTTCTCCATATCAAATAACCTGATCTCGCGAAGCACACCTATAACAACTGAGTGCAATCTGAGGCATGTTTGGCCAGATTATCCACTTCTTCATCAAGAACTACGTACGAGAAATGAAATTCAATGCAATGCAATTAGCGTGCAGGATATATCTATATGAGCTTCTTAGTTAGGAATCCGAGAGAGCAACTATCACTCGAGTACACACAGACTAAGATCTCTTACTCCATTGCCAACCCAGTGAGTAGACCTACAAGACCAAATAAATAATATACCCTACGAGTAGAATTCAACCTCTTAAATAGCCCTGAATTGAAATGTTCATAAGAGAGCCTGGAAACGCTCGAGTCAAGGGATTCCAAGCAAAAACTGAGTAAGAAACTGAACTACAGTTAAGATCGCGCAACTTACTTTCATTTTGAGCTTTGTACTGAGTATAAAGCGACTTGTACTCTCGGATAGACCCAGCATCGATGAGCCCAGTTTTGGGGTTCATGGGCTTGATGCTGAGATTATCTGCCTTCTTGTCCTTCTTGTCCTTCCCCATGATTCCGAGACTTCACTTCCGCTTGCTCAAGGCTCCCCCGCAAAGGTACGCACGTAGCTCGTGACCACCTAGACTACAATTGCGGGGCTCTCTTCCACAACGGAACCTTGATTGAGAAGAAACGATGGTGTTCTAAAACTTAGAATTCAACCTGTACTTGCAGGAATACTGAAACCTAAACACACACTATAGATCCACACTTCGTATACCAGGGTCTGGAGGTGGCGGAGCTGAGAGGAGGCCGCAGACAGAACAAACACTTCCTTTCAACACAGTTGCACCAGCCCTATATATCACCTCCGAGGAGAAGAAAAAATCGATTGGTGAAGCTCCGCACCACAGATACCGAATGCAGAAGAGATTCGGCAGAGGACGACACTGAAACTGTTTCAGACATGGATCACGTCTTCCATATGCATCTGTGCCGCTTATATATGACTGTAGATGGGGACAACGTCCAGAAATTCAACGCTGGACTTTTTCCTCTGGAGCGGCTACCGCGTCTTCCGTGCGCACAGAAAGGGTCCTCCATAGAGTCAACAACAGAACAGAAATTTACTTGACCCTACCCCTAATGCGTTTGTCTGACTTGATTCTACTCTTAAATCAAATAAAAGATAATTTGTATCCATAATTTATTATAAAATATTTGTTGTTTTTTAAATTTTTAATAATAAATTAATTTTAAAATTCAGTATATATTTGAAGGATAATATATATTTGTTATATTCTGATGAGGTGCTATTTTAATTTATTATTATCAAACTTGCTATAGCCGGTCAAGGATGTGATAAAGTAACGCAACTTCAAGAAGGATGAAATCAAGTCCGAAAAACGTATTAGGGTGAGGTAAAGTAAATCCTTGATCGCGGGACCGGCTGGAATACTCTTACGTACGGGAAGGCGGTGCTGTAAACGTGCTCAGAAGTAGAACTGTGCCACCAGCGAGCCAAATCAAGATATCGCCCTACTGTCCGTGTAGTTTGACACCAAGTATGCAAGAACTCTACCTAGTAACTTCAGCACGTCACTCAGTTGAGTATCACGTGGTAGCTGTGGCAGATCGGGTTAACAACTTGGCGTTGGAGCGGATTAGGGCTGTCAAAGTTGGAACCTTTTTAGAAGATTCAATACCCGTAAGAGGAAGTTACTACCTCGGCCAGTTGCTCGTGGTTGTTTTCTCTAGACACCTCCGAAGGTGCCCGTAGGAAAACACCGCAGCAGTTCTCTGAAATAATTCTAACTTTTTTCGCTTGTTTTTTTTTCCAGTAGAGAGTAGACTGTTCTGAATAATTATTGTCAGTGTCAAATGAAAAATAAATAATGAAGAAAAAACAATGTTCATTCAAGAGGGTGATACAAAATGAGCCGCAGTTCTACGTAATGTTATCCTTTGCAAAGTATCTTGTGTCTCCTCCGCTGAGGAATCTTTTCTTAGAACTTTGACATGCCTATTAGAACGTGTAAAAGTTAGAATCATGAAGTGATATTTTTCGTCAGCGACCGAGTGTTAAGGTCTCAGTCAAGAGTCTACAGCCGTTTCTTGCGAGCACCTCTAGAGATATCAATAGGAAAATACCACTGGCGTTTTTTATCTTTCTTTTTAAAATTCGATAATAATATTTTGTAGCAAAGTAGTGTAAGATTTAGATAATTTATTATATCTTTCAAATTATTTTTCTATTAAAACTTCAAATTATTATATCATAAATATAATGATAAATAATTCACGACTCTATACAAAGTTTTCTTTGAAGAAACTATGGTTGTTTCGCTTGTGAACATTAAAGAATCTTCTTTCTTAACTTTGACACGCACTATTTGGCTGTCTATCCAGACATTCATATCGATTTCAGTTTAACTGTCTTTTCTAGCACTGTATGATGGCTCTATTGTTTACTTATGAACTCTTTTGGACGGTTGTGAAATTGCTCTCCATTTTTATGTCATTTGACTTTATTGCAGTCTATTGTGTTTTTGTCACTTGCGGTGCAGTAGTATCATTAGTGGCTATATTGCACCAACACATTTAATATTTGACAAAATAAGACGTGTCAAAGCTAAGACATAAACTCAGAGCTAACTCTACTCATATTTGCTCATTCTTTTAGAACTCTTTCGGTGGATTAATTGATGTCGTGCGAGTTTACATGAATCTTCAATGTCCGATGAAAAAAGTAAAGATGTCTTACTACTTTCATGCAAGACAAGGCCCTATCGTGCATAAAAGTAGTAAGACGTCTTTAGTTTTGCAATTAAGATAAGTAGAATTAACTTATTCCAGACATAAGATTCTTTGATGTCTAGAAGGAGAGAGTCAGTTGTGGATCAAATGATAACTTTGTATAGAGAAGTGGATCAATGACTGTCATATTGTGATTGATATAAACTTTTTATTTCTTAATCATTTTACTTTGGGAAATTAGGGGATCTAAACTTTCTTACTGCTGAAACTCACAGCCGAATCGGGTTAAAGGTCAGTAAGAGATGCCTGAGATGTTTTCCTACTGTACCCACAGAAAACATCCACGACCAAGAGGTCAAATTCCTAATTACATTTGTCATTTTAAAAGATTTTAACTTTGACATGATTAATAGAGTAATGATTGTATCAAAATCTTTAACTTTGGTTGTTTCGTTTTGTTAGAAATTTACGATGCAAAAAATGGATTTTTCTTACCTACAATACTTCAGAAAATTTACTGGGTCGTACCTCTAATACGTTTGTTGTACTTGACCCGTCTTTTTTTAAATTGATTTACTTGATCACAACCCTAATTGACAACAACAGGTTCATTGCCATGTGGAGACATGGCACAAAATAGGTTCATTGCCATGTGGAAATCTTGCACAAAATAAGTAAGAGATCTCACGTGCTGATAATCTGCTGTACATAAACATTAAACTGAATTTTCTATGCAGACTGTAAGCTAAATTTCTGATATACTTCTATATGCACAGACACAACGTCATAATTATAACTATGACTACCTTGAATTGGAAAAATGTTTATGTAACATACAGAAGTAACCTTCATTCTAACTCTATTTAGATGGTAAACAAACACTAATATCGCAGTCCATAGAGCCTAAAAAGTATTACCACGTATAAACTTATGCAAAGAGTGACTGCACTTGGTCGAAGAAGCCAGAAAAGATCGTACCCTTCGGTGTCCCTATTGCATCGAAAACTTACTTTCTGATCAGGCTACTGCAAAATACAGTATGAGTGCAAAAGGGCCACGAAGGGTTTAGAGTGACCACGTTTTCAAAGTCTAGTGACCTACTCCTCGAGATTCTACATGTTTTCTCTTTTGTGTGCTATGCTCCAGACAGAATTCCTCCGAAAAACTTATGTCATTTGACTTTATTGCACTCTATTGCATTTTACTGTATATTCACCTCATGTACTGTACATTCACCTCATGTTGAAGTGTACATGAGGCGTAATTTAGGAGCTAGTCCTTCTGTTAGAAAGGGTTAGCTCTAAATTATGTCTCAAAGATTTATTTTGTTCGTAAATAAGAATTGACTTATAGTTGGTGTTCTAGGTGTGGTCACTGCGCTTATGAGTTTTTGTGGTTTCCAGAAGACCATGTGTTTCGTTCTTCTAAGAAATGTTTAAATTAATTTTTTAAAATATAGCAATTTAAATTTAGATATTTAAATTAAGACTATAATCTTTCGTTCGAGTTTGACATCTTCACGAAACCAGGCGCGTTAAAATTTTCACTGCATCCCAGTGAAACACAAGAGTGTATCTATTCAATTGACGCTGCACCCGCTCGCTTCCTTCACTATACAAGGCTAAGAGTGTATATTTAAATTTACACTGCAACCCCCATAAAATTTAAAACGTCCTGGCTAGCGTGCAATCCCCTTCCAAACGGCCGGGTATTTATATCATTCTTGTCTTTTTCTTGTTAGTTGTACAAGGTCGTGAGGCAGGATATTTGCTTTTGTCAGTAGTATCATTAGTGCCTATATTGCACCAACACATTTAATATTTGACCAAATCATGCGTATCAAAGCTAACACATAAACTCAGAGCTAACTCTACTCATATTTGCCCGTTCTTTTAGAACTCTCTCGGTGGGTTAATTGATGTCGTGCGAGTTTACATGAATCTTCAGCGTCCGATGAACAAAAAATAAAGATGTTTTACTACTTTCATGCAAGACAAGGCCCTGTCGTGCATAAAAGTAGTAAGACATCTTTCTTTTTGCAATTAAAATAAGTAGAATTAACTTATTCCAAACATAAAATTCTTAATGTGGTCTAGAAGGAAAGAGTCAGTTGTATATCAAATGATAACTTTGTATAGAGCAGTGGATCACTTTCGGTCATAGTTGTGATTGATATAAACTTTGTATTTCTTAATCATTTTACTTTGGGAAATTAGGGTAAATTCTTTGAGATTTAAACTTTCTTACTGTTGAAACTCACCGTCGAAGCGGGTCAAAGGTCAGTAAGAGATGCCTGAGATGTTTTCCTACTGTACCAACAGAAAACATCCACGACCAAGAGGTCGAATTCCTAATTATATAACGAGTCAAGAATATTTGTCATTTTAAAAGATTTTAACTTTGACATGATTAATAGAGTAATGATTGTATCAAAATCTTTAACCTTGGTTGTTCCGTCTTGTTAGAAATTTATGATACAAAAACTGGATTCTTCTTACCTAAAATACTTCAGAAAATTTACTGAGTCGTACCTCTAATACATTTGTTGTACTTTACCCGTCTTTTTTTGAATTGATTTACTTGATCACAACCCTAATTGACAACAGCAGGTTCACTGCCATGTGGAGACATTGCACAAAATAAATAAGAGATCTCACGGGCTGATAATCTGCTGTACATAAACATTAAACTGAATTTTTTGTGCAAATAAATGATCGACTGCTACAAATAATACGACATTTTGATCTGCTGAATTGCTATTGCTAGTCAAAGAGCCATACTGTTCGCCTTACTGCTCTACAATCCATAGAGCCTAAAAAATATTACCATGTATAAAATTATGCAAAGAGTGACTGCACTTGGTCAAAGAAGCCAGAAAATATGCATGGCAAGCGTCATAACGGCCGATAGTGAGAAGAGGACAAGCGGGGGACGCGGGCAGGTAAAACACAGGAACGTGGTTGGACATTTCGCTGGAAGATTAAGGCGGGCACGCGGTGGGGGAAGGGTTTGAGCGGAGTTGGCGAGACGAGATGGAAAAATTTGCGTTAGGAGCTGGGGCTGGAACCTGCCAGCTGTTGCGTGAGGTTTCTTCATGGTTTTTGGTCGGCGAGGCCTGTGCATGTGTATTTGCTGGCATTTGCATGGGTTCGCGCTTGTGTATTTGCTTCTTGCTTGTGGAATTCACGCGGCTCGTTTGGTTTCTGTGCGTGATGTTGGGACTGCGCGGGGTTTCTTCGTGGTTTTTTTCTCGTGGAGGCGAGCATGAGAAGCACCTTCCTGCTGGTGGTATTCGCGCGACTCGTTTCATTTCTATGCGTGATGTTGGGAGTGCACGACGTTTCTTCGTGGTTTTTCATCATGGAGGTCAGCATGAGGAGTGGGAGAAGGCGGGTCAGTGTTAGTCGTGGTGAATGTAGCTATGTTGTCGTGCGATGACGATTTGTCTTTGTTTTTGTTGTTTTCTTCTGGAGCAGCGATTAAGCGAGTGGGGGCTGCGTGAAGAGGTGAATAGGACTAGGCGTTGGGAGTGTGGCAGCAATTCCAGCTCAGTGTATTCTTTTTCATTTTGTGCTTCTTGTTACTTGTTCTAACTCGACGGTGTCGTCGTACGGCTTGTGCGTTTCTGCTTTTCTTGTTGTTTTCTTGCATGCGTTTCCGAGCATGTCGATTTGCTACTGCTGTAACTCCTGGGGTTAGGAGTGAGCGGCGACCGATGGAGGTGGATGTCAATGGGAGGAGGCAGAAGAGACAAATGTTGGTGGGTTTCGGTCGGGTTTGTTCTGCGATATCAGTTGGCCGTGGCTGTACATGGCTACATGCCTGTGGGGGTGTGACCGTGATGGATTGGAGGAAGGTGCCACTCGTGTGGAGAAGCAGCATCATCTAATTTGGACGGTATGATTCAGTATGTGGTCATGTTGTCTGTTTGTCATTGTTTTCTATCCCAGATACGGAGTTGCAGTTTGCAAGAACAGAGTTTTGCGAGTTCGTTCCGTTGGCGAACGCTTTTTCAAGGAGTACTGGCTCAGATCGGTGTTTCCCCATCGACGTTTCAGTTTAGTTGCATTTGCTGAAAGGTAGTAAATAGTTTTTGTGCGAGCAAATTGTACAGCTAGTTTTCTTATGCGATTTGGAGTAAACAGTTGTAGGACGGTTTGCTGGAAGACAGTAACCACGTCTCCACACAGTTTTGACGAGTTGAGAGCAATAAAGAAATAAGACGCACCGTCGTAATTTTTCCATCAGTAACTGTGTCGAGTGGCATGAGAAAAGGAGAACCACAGCTGAAGAACGAAACCCTACAAGTAGTGCGTAGCGAAACGGGTCTTTGGAAAGACAGAGAAATGATAAATCTGATCTAAGCAAGTCGGGGAGAAAAAATCAATGGCATTAATTCGCTTGCAACATAAAAACACGCTGTAGTCGAACAGGACTCTAAGAGCCGATGAGGAGACGTGGTTGGTCTTCGATGCAAAATACAGTTTAATACACCGCTATGTAAACCCAAAAGTAAAGAGAGAACCAGACATGAGTGATAATAATGCACGCTTGAGAAACAAAGTCGTACTCTTCGGTGTCCCTATTGCATCGAAAACTTGCTATTTTTATCAGCCTACTGCAAAATACAGTAGAGTGCAAAAGGTCGACGAAGGGTTTAGAGTGACCCCGTTTTCAAAGTCTAGTTTTTTTCTTTTTTTTGGTTTTTTTTTGGCCTCTTTTCGCTGTGGGGCTTTCTGCAGCCGTATGCTGCTGCCCTTGCACAGCATGAGTCCCCCCGCCAGGAGGACTCGACCCCACGTTTTCAAAGTCTAGTGACCTACTCTTCGAGATTCTACGTGTTTTCTCTTGTGTGCTATGCTCCAGACATAATTCCTCCACCGAGCTGGTACGGCTTCCTTATCGGCAGTACCAAACGATCTTCATCGAAGCTGTAAACATATGATCTGTAATAATAATGATAGTAAAGAATATAAAAGAAAAGTGAAAAAACTTCCACTTTGGATACAAGACGGAGAAAGAAGTCGGAATATTATCTATGTTTAGCTAATTGAAACTCCTCAAGTAAAGACCGCCGAATTTCCGTAAATAATTGAGTTCATCTGAGCATCGGGAACATGCGACCACTTGGACCAGATCTTACATCCGCTACACGTTATTCAGAGACTTGTACAGTCTAACTTGAGTAGAGTCTCAAGAGTCCGGATTTTTTGTTTCTTTGTTCTTTAAAGTTTTGACTCGCGAGGCAGCTGTTCAAGCTACGTAGTCCCTTGTATCTAGTCCGGGCCATTGCTTAGTTCGTAAGTCTTCAATTCTTTTTCGGAAAATATTTAACACCAAAATCGGCCTTGGAATGTAAATAATATGAACACAAATATGCATGCTAGATAAAGTTTTAAAGATTTTTTTCACTTTTCGTTAAACATGATGGACGGTTAACAGACAAGTATGACCGTGGATTGAGCCTACGTCTGTATTTTAAAAAAATGTTGAAAAACTCGATGAAAATCATATGTTTTTGCCTTCAATGTCTATAATTGCATCACTCGTCACATATATTTAGTACTCAACTTTACATTCAAACCTTAAAATAAAACACATTTTTAAAACAGTCAAATCTGTGAATATTATCAGAATATGATAATGTTCAGAAAAATGATCGCTGGATCATTTTTCCAAGAAGCGTTAGAAGTGAAGATCCTGACGCATGTGCAAAAACTGACGAGTATGTAACCAGAGAACGTTAGCAAGACTTGCAACTTTAAAAACTGAAAGAAGAAGTGATCTCTCAATCACTTCTCTAAGAAGCGGTGGGTGGTAAATGTTGGACACATGTGCGGAAGCGACAAATAATGTACAAGAAACAAAAGAAAATTACTAAACATACAAAACCAAGAAAAGAAGTGATCCCTCGATCACTTCTCACTTTTGTCAAGAGAAAGGTCATCACTAGTAAAAGCCGTACAGATAAAAGTAACACAGTCAGTTAATTAGTAACCACAGTAGATTAAACTATAACTTGTGACACGAAACACGATTCAGAGAAGGTTGAAATCTAACCACGGAGATTAACTAAACCGAGGTGGTTAAGGAAACAAAAGAACGAACCGCAAGCTTCGATTCAAAATTATGTGAAGAACGTGCAGTATGACGTCAAGTACAGGACCTGGAGAAATAACGAGCACTTAGCATTTAATGCCAGGAGGCTAAGTAAATGGTACTTCATCTGTAACAAGAATTTATTAAAAGTACTTTTTCTTAAAAATAAATAAACACTAAATCGCATAAAGTCAAAGAACGGAGAAGATTAGAAGGTACTTTGAATGCAAGATTAGCTTACATACAAATGGTCAACAATGAGAACGAGTGTAAATAATAATAAGAGTGAGTAAGGATCCCACAATACTAACAAGCGGGTAACAATTCAAAAGAAAACATTACTTAATATAGTCCAAAAAATTTACTTTACAAGATAATTATATTGGTTATAGTTGACAACTACATTATCCATACAGTCTAACGAATGTCAAGCTCAACCGTACCATTCCGGTCTAATAAAAACTTTTCTCAGATGTAGTCATTTTCATTATCAGAAGATAAATCATCTACAACTTCTGATTCAGTGTGGTTTGTATTGTTCCACTCAAAGCCTACTTCTTTCAAAAGTTTCAGATTGTCGTGCGCATACACATCGTTACACAACATACATTGCTGTCAGAGGTACATCACACACACACAAAACACATGGACGATGTCATACACATATACACAAGTGTATCACAATGATAAAACGATATGTACTCATTCCATCATGCCAACAAGCACTAGACAATCACTACAGTCGAGCCAAATCCACTCTGTGCTCACAGAGAATCCAGATCTCACTCACCAAGACTACCCACCATAACCAGGAGCTTGAAGACTCAACTTGAAGAACTGAGGTCTCCAAGCGCTACCTGCGAAGTATACCTTTAGTGGGCACTCCCACCAACTTGTCCTAACGGCACTAACGGCCTTACCGAGATTCACCACTTCGCACTCGGTCAACCTAGCAGAGTTGCCAAACTGACGTGACAGCTGTCGTGCGCATACACATCCCTACACAACATACATCGCTGTCAGAGATACATCACACACACACAAAACACATGGACGATGTCATACACATATACACAAGTGTACCACAATCGTCTCTTAACTGACGGTTAGGTCCCTCTAACTCCAGATAGCTCCATATCTCAACTACGCGATATACACCTTCATGGATGCAAGGATCAAGAGACCGGGTGCTACATTGTCTCATCGTTAGTCGCCTGTATGCAATCCATACCACGCAAAGATCTAATCGACTATCTCTGTTATATATATCGAGGACAAACCCACCGTCCAATAGGAATGATAGTGAGAAGGGAGTCAAACATGACATGTGTCAACTTCTCGAACAACCATCACACACCAACATACAGGCTGCTCCACCAGCAGACCCACACAACATATACCTCAAGCCCATGCATACAATTGCCATGCTTGGGTCAACGGTATCATCGATGTTGGGAAGATGACATGACGCGCAATTACGCACATGGTCCTTCCAAACAACACCATCACGGCCCTCTAATATGAGTACTCCAGAAGGTAACACCTCACGCACTCGTAAAATAGTGCGTCTTGCGGTCACATCCAACGTCGTCGGTGCAGTCTACTGTAGATAGATATAATCGCCAAGATGAAACCTGCGAATCGATGGTCGATAACCTCCTCCTCGAATAGTCACATATCGCAACGTGTCTCTATGTTGAGCAATCGCTAGGTTCTCAAAAGTCATGGGCATAACTCTCCGAAATGTCTCTGCTCGTTGAGAACATGCTCTCACTCACATATCCGGGTCATCAAGGTTCAGCACCTCAGCAGAATCACGATGAATGACCGAAGGTAGATCTGGATCTCGATCATACAGTAGAAAATACGGTGAGAATTGTCGGCTAAAATGGTAACCATAGCCAACCATGGTAACTGCACATCCCAGTCTCCCAAGTGGCCCTTCTGCAAGCCATACTTACGCAATCCTCTCTTCACCGTCTGAACTACCCTCTCCGCCAAACCATCCGTCTTAGGATGATCTCGAGATGTAGTCCGATGATCAATCAGTGCCTGATCACACAAGACTTGAAACTCACCAAGGAACTCTGTACCTTGGTTTGTCAGCACTTCAGCAGGTGCTCCAAAACGACTCAGCACTCGATCTAAGAACGCATATGTCGTCTCTTCACTCGTCTTGTCTAGAAATGCCACCAACTCAATCCATTTGGAGAAGTGCTCCACCATCACCAACACATACCGGTGGTGACGTACGGTCAACGGTAAGGGTTCCGCAAAATCTAAACTCCAACGATAACCCAACCCCATAATCGATAAGGGGTGTAACTGTGGAGTAGGAGCATTAAATGATGCTCGTACTCGATCACAAACCACACATCGTGCAACAATTTATTGCACATCGACGTGCATACCACGCCACCAATACTGTCCTTGGAGTAAGCTATGCGTGCGTTTCACTCCAAAATGTCCCAACTCCTCATGAGCATGTCGTACTAACTGTGCCCTCTGGGATGGATGTGGCACTATCCCTATTCTCCCATCATCCCACACTCGAAGTACATGTCGTCTTTCTCGTCGTTA
This sequence comes from Asterella californica, assembly GCA_036924285.1. NCBI lineage: Eukaryota > Viridiplantae > Streptophyta > Marchantiopsida > Marchantiales > Aytoniaceae > Asterella > Asterella californica. The sequence goes on from JAYKYS010000013.1 coordinate 7,687,208, forward strand.
AGGACACGATCTCGCTCCTTGGTACTTACTATGCGTACCACCAGACCAATACGTAGATACTCCATCATGATCACATCATCATGGATATCTCGCTGGTTTAGAACACCATCTCCATCCTCAAAAACTGGAGACTCGTCATCTACTCTCTCACTTGAGAAAAATACGACTGACCCTCCATACTAGAGTTCATGACCAACACACAAAGAAAGACAGATGCATGCCATCCTAGCACTATCTCCTCATCAACCTCGTCATGCCATCGAGTCCCAGTTTGATCCCGTTGACTCGTGCATGAGTTACGACTCAATCCATTAGCATCTAGGTTTGCAACTCCCGGTCTATGCACTACTTAGAAGTCATACTCCTGTAAGATCAGAGCCCATCGTGCAAGCTTCTCTGTAAGCTTGTCGGACTTCATCAACCACTTGAGCGGCTGATGATCAATGATGAGAGTAAAGGGGTTCTCAAACAAGTAACATCAGAAGTGTGCAACAGCCCACACTGCAGCAAAACACTCCCCCTCGTACGATCTGTACTTCGCCTCCGTGGAATTGTTGGAGCGACTGGCGTACACCACCACAAACTCCTTTTTCTCATCATCATGCTGAGTCAGCACTGCTCCAAGTCCCAACATACTTCAATCAGTGTGCAGTTGGAAAGGACGCCTCCTAACAGGTCTCCTCAAGATGGGAGTAGATGTCAACATATCCTTGAGCTCTACAAAAGCTCGCTCTTGCTCATCTCTCCACTGCCACTACTGGTCCACCTTCATCAGCTTGGTCAATGACTTCGCAATTGCACTAAACCTTTTCAAGTATCGACGATAAAAGTTCACCAAACCAACAAATGCTTGAACTCGACTCATATCTGTGGGAGATACGTGCAATGGTCTCAACCTTCGTCTGTTGAACACCCAACCCACCTGGATAGATGGTGTGACCAAGATACTCTACCAACTCTTGGAAGAATTTACATTTCCCAAGATGTAACTTCAACCCATGAGCTCTCAACCGCTCGAATACATCTTGTAAGTGTCTCTCGTGCTCCTCCACTGTAGCACTATAGACTAAGATGTCGTCAATATAACATCTAACAAAATCCAATCCCGCTAGGATCATGTCCATCACTCTTTGGAATTTAGCAGGGGCGTTCTTCAACCCAAATGGTAAGAACCGCCACTGATACAAACAATCCTTGTCGTGAGAGTCAATCCTCCAGAATGTTATCTTGGGCTTATCTTCTTCTCTCACCGGCAACTGATGATACCTTGCTCGAAGATCGAAAGCACTGAAGACCTTCACATGTCCCACTGCATCAAAGATCTCCTCAAGTGTCGACAGGACATACTTATCAGACTTCGTCTGTCGATTGATAAGATGGTAGTCTCCATACATGCGTCTATTCGTGTAGTTGCCATACATATCCTTCTTTGCTGGCATAACTGTGACAGATGCATACACTCCATGCGACATCTCCACTAACCCAGCTTCCACCAAGTCTTGAGTCTTGCTCTAGATCAAGGTTCTCTCCATGTCACTGTATCGATAAGGACGTTAGAAGATTGGCGTGTCGTTAGCCAAGTCGATCCGTATATCAGGTCCCTTCAAGGTACCCAAATCCTTCATATTGAAGGCAAAACAATTCCTGTAGCTCTTCAAGAATCTCTGAATTCTTCGTCTCTCCTCTCCTATAAGCTTAGGTCCAATCTCCGGCTCCCAAGTATCCTCTGTCACCATGCTAGAGATAGAAGACGAAGTCGTTGACCGCTATCTTGCAGCCTTTGGAGCAGTTTCCTTCTGCGCACCACCAACAACTTCCACCGCTACTGTGCAAAAAACTTCTGCAGTTCTAGCTGCAAGCTCCACACTCTCTCCTACGACATCCCATGATGTCCAAGGATGACGAACTTCAAGCGCCTCGCCCCTAGTCTCTGCCTCCACCGACCCGGTAGGCAAAGAGCTCAAGAGTGTCCGAGTAGTAACACCCGTCAATCGCATCCGACGCTGCTCATCCAATCCAATGCTAACAATCCATGTCAAGCAGTTCAAGTCCATCGTTTGACCCAACAGTTGACGACGAGAAGCCTCCGACACCGAAGCTACTGCCGTCGTACTCGTAGGAAAATCCATCGCTCTCTCTCTCTCATCGGCATTGGACTCCACCAACTGTTGCAACCGAGCATCCCACACAAGCCCAGGTCCTCCATCTTTGTAAGCATGTGATGCTGGAAAGCTCACCAAAGTGGATAACGCTGCCATGGGTCGTCCCACTAGGTTCACCACTGCCATGAGTGACCTATCGACGACTCTCACTACTTGAGATCGTCGTCTTGCATCCAAGATGCCATCAACTGTGAGGTGCGTTAGTCGTCTCACTGCATCGTGTGCGCGTTTGAGCACCTCCCTTGGTAACAAATTCGTCCACCACAACTGTGGACGATGTGCGCGATATCCCACTCTCGCTGCATCTAACAAGACTGCTGGTCCAACCCAAGACCGCACCTGGTGCACACTCGTCATCATATATACGCGAGCATCACTCAACAAAAGAACGTTCTCCAAGATGTACGCTAGAGAATCCACTTGATGCATCTAGAGATGTCGTAAGATCCGTAACATCTCTCAAAACATCTTAGATCACGGGTCATGTAAACTGTGACCTCTCCCAGCACGCGTGTGACCTTGACATGGCCACCCGGCTATCACCAAGTGAATGGTGCCAACAAACGTGAAATCCTGCGCTCCCAACAGTGAAATATCTGACGATGTTTGCTAGTATCCTCTAACAGCTGATATAGGTAACAACTCAGGATATCTTTGCACCAAACGTGCCACGTGACGCAATGAGACGCGTCTTGCAACCTCATCTCTCTCCACATACAATATCGCTGTACTTGTATGCCTACCTGCAATACCGCAGCCAAACCTGTGCTGATCTCTACAAACAGCTCTAGCACACACACACCTCCACTGGATACAATGAGAGTCGTATCCAGTGGTGTAAGATCACAGGGCTAGTAACATGGACACCCTGATGTTCCTCTACTGACGGTACAAAGGCTTCACTTCAAGCCTGCTGCACCAACCGATCAGCATACTGCTGCAACTCTCCACTCGAACTCCAAAGTGGAACATTCAAGACAGATGGTACTAACGTAGACATGCTAGGCATGTCCTCCACCTCCTCAAAGACCGCAGTATATTCCGCATGGACATTGTCCTCTAACAATTCGTCCGGCCAAGTGATGACCGAACTAAACCCCGCAACGGATGTCATCTTCTCTAATGTAGGCTCCGTTGTCCCAACTCTAACACTGAACCGCACTGGTAAGCGACTCACTTGTCCCTCACCGGACTGCCATCTCGATCTGTAAGATGCTATCTCTACTCAATGGTCGATCACGAACTCCATAGTGTATAATACAACACCTCCAACCAACATATCATAAGACTCCGCGATCGTAACGATGGCCTTGGCCTTCATCATGGAGCTATCTGTGAGATGATCTGGTCGAACTCTCACCGTCAACATCTCGCGTGTCATGTGTAGAGCTGTACCTCCTGATCTCCTTAGAGATGTCTGTAGCTGGAATGGACATCTTTCCACTTCGGACTTCTTCAGACCCAAACCGATACACGCCGCCTTCCCCAACATCAACGGTTGGCTCCAGAGTCTAACAAGACTTTTTGTGGTCGATACACTTTCCCTGAAGGTGCCATCAAATAGAAGATATCACTTCTGTTGTCCAACAACACCACACCTGGTGTCAATCCAGCACGGTCAATCGCCGGCCTAGCTGGTAACTCATCTAGCCTGGCAGTCGTCGCTTGCCAAGTACCACTAGTAGCTGTCCTGATCTTCGACTCCATGGACACATCTACCATCTCTCGCTGAACCACCTCAGCACTAGAAGTAATCACATCCTCGCTCTCATTGAGCGCGGCTGCCAACTAGAACACTGGAGCCAAGCTGACTCCCAATGCTCTCATATCCGTGGCTGAAAATAGTGAGGCTCGCAAAACTGCTGTAGCCACCTCCCAACATCGGGTTCGACGTCGCATCCACAGACGTTAAGGGTTGACTCGCATTACCCCCACTCTTGGATGTCGATGTCTCCAACTCCACTACACCATCGATAGGTCATTTAGGAACCATAGAAGTGATCCTCAATGCCTTCGATAGCGTGAACGACTGAGGAAGCCTGGCTTGTCTACCAGCCTCTCCGCGTTGTGGATCCAACTCCACTGACGCACCTCGTGGTTCAAAGACACTTACTGCACTCCGAGTCACTGTCCGATGTCTCAATCTGCACCACACCAGCCATGAAGTCGAAGTCACCTCCTTCTCCTCCATAAGATGTGCAAGCCTCTGTTCCATCAGATCTCCGCTGAGCCATAGTCATACTACCTATCCTCTGATCCAACTGCTCAATCCGAGCAACCGTACCTGCTTCAGACGTCTTAGCAGGCGGTGGACCGACTGGTCCTCTCTCAAGTGCTGGACCTCTACTTCTAGCTCGACCACCACGGTCTCCTTGAGCTCCTCCGCCTCGTCCATGATCAGCCTTCCCTTGTCATAGCTCGGGATGGAGATCAAAACAACGATCACTACTGTGATCTGGTCGTCCGCAATGCTCACACTGCCTAGGCACCGCTTGAGACATCCCACATGTCTCATAATCACCTCTCCTCTGTGGACAATCTTTTTGCTGATGAAGACCATCACATTTCTAGCAAGGACCCGCTTGCTGTTGACTAGAGAAGGATGGCATGGGCTTCTGCCCACTAGATCCTCCAACACCTCCATGAGATCGTGATTGTTCAACACGATCTTTACCACCACCACGCTGTTGCGTAGCTTGTGATCCTCGAGAAGAGGAGGTCGCCTCATGTGATGCGTCCCTACTGAATCCAACAGTCACCACCCTCTCCTCTACCATGTTGAGCTCAATCCGCTCAGCCAAACCAAAGACAACCGCCAATGTCGGAGCGGTGTCTCAAAGGAGAGTGGCATCTTTGACTCTCCTACGCAGCTCCCGGTCTAGTATCCCATACAAGAACTGGACTGCCTGTGCTTCTGTGACCCCTTGGGTAACACTAATCAATAGCCTCATGCGAGTAAACGCCTCGCGTAGGCTCTCTCCAGTCTTCCGCTGGAACTCCTACAGACTCCTCAACTTGTCGGTCCGCACACCTTGATAGTTCTTCCTCAAATAGTAGAAGAACTGAACCACAGGGTTAAACCCTGGTGGTATCCCGCTCGTACTACCACCAACTCCACTACTAATGGACGCACCGCTGGTAGTAGGTACTCCGTCATCCGTGGATGTACCACTGCTACTGGCACCCGAACTCGTAGGTGCTACGCCTCCCAAAATTACATCAGTAGTGATAGAAACGTAGTTGGGAGACCAATGTTGTCTCCACAACTCAATCTCAACACCTTAGTCTCGTCTGAACTTGTGATAATCGTCCATCGGTGATCCCTCCAAGTGCTGAAACAAACCTTTCCATGCCATGAAAGGTGTAAACAGTTGTGGGTCCCGCATTTGTTGCAGATCGCACCAACTGCCGAACTCCTAGATGAAGTCATCCAGCTCAATGGTACCCACCGTACCCGAGTAACGTCGAGGTCCCTTCGTGGTCCCATAGATCTCGTCCATGTCCCACAACAACAATGTGACGACACTAGACTCACCACCAAAAAACGTGTTGTCTGCGTCTGACTCGTCCTCTAGAACAACCAACGGCAATGGTGTAGATAGTCAGTACCTCACCCCATTCTGTGTATATCCACTGTCCGAGAAGTCTCCACCAGAACCTCCCCAGAACTCTGTGGTGATAGAATCTCACGGACACACTCTCTAACCAGAATGTCGAAATCCATGTCATCATCATAACTACAACTTGTCTATCCTCGCTCCTACTGAGCTCACCTATCTCCTACTAAGACAGTCAAGGTAAAGACAACCTATACTTGCCATCACCACAAGCAGTGTCTCACGGTCTGTTGGTCGTTACTCCAACTGCACCGTGAGAGAAACAAATATAGTCTCACTAGTCATCACTCTAGTCTCACTATCGACAGCACACTAGAGTGAACTCACTCCAGAAATCAAGCGTCAACACAAGCAAATGCAACGCACAAACAGGAAGCAGAATATGGAGGGATTCCAACCACAAGAAGTCCAAACGATAACCCTCCACACTCAAACATTCACATAAAGAGAAACCCAGCCCCACCTGGACTGACGTCTTCTCTTTGGTGACCACATGCATAATATATGGTCATCAACTATCATAACCTGCACCTAAGATCACTAACTAGATGTCCACACCTCTAGTAGCTCCAAAATATCAACGTGGTAGCTCTACTAGCTCATCCAAGACAACTGCCATCAATTGCCTCCATACGCGTCTTTACGATATAGACAAACACTACCATAACAACAGCTTCCCCCTAGTACTCTGGAGTCGTCCTACCACTCTTCTAGGAACGTGCGAGAAGGTCTCCTACTACCTTAAACCAGTCCCTAAATACATGCATGCATCCTTGTAAGACATCAAGAGCTATTGGTCTAGTGGTACAGCCAAAGCTAAGACTACAGAATTAAGCGTCCAAGTCCATAAACAGTGTTGGGATGAGTGACCTACTGGTTTTACACTTCCCTCACAACTGAAACTTGGATATCTCTCTCACGCACGCCAACAAGCTGACTTGCGGCGGACGCGGACTCAGGCTCCACTCCGCCTCCGTACTCTCGCACTCCGCTCTCACGCACCTCTGCTCCTCGAAGTCTCTAAACGCCTCCACGTCTCGACACTCCCGCTCACTCTCCGCTCCGCTCCGCTTGGAGTAGAGTAGAACTCGTGTCAAACACCACAAGAAGGACACGTACGACGAGGACACACACGAAAAAGCAACTAAGAGGTCGAAATTGCACTCCAAATGATCGAAATCAGCCAAATTGACACTCGCAGACGGATTTACGTCAGATTTTGACCAATCCATAACTTCCTTTGGCTTGTAACTCCGTCGATCTTTCACCAAATCGAATGATTTTTGGTGCGTTGGAATCGTCTTCCCAGCGTGCACCTACTGCCCTCTTCAGCACCAGATATTGTCGACGCATGCCACTCCGGAGTTGGCAGACCATTGATATCTTCGATTTGCGAGTGCACGCGTGCGTGGAGTGGTTCATTTCGGTGTTGTGATCGATCGTTGTGTGAATGGCTGTCATCTGAACATGTTCTCAGTCGATTTGGTGATGAGGTAGTGCGGAAGCGTTGCTGAAATTTGACGGAACGTTGTTGAAGTGACATGTTCGGGCTGAAGTGCGCATTTGGACGTGACAGACAAAATACTTCTGAATGTTAGACAGACGTAGGCTCGTTGGAAGCGCATTGGAGAGACGGTCCTAGTGCACGAAGTTTTGTGAAGTTTGGTCGAGCAGTTTGTGAGTTATGACAAGTTAAAATTTCTGATGACGGATTTTGTGACGGATTTGAGATCGGCAGTGCTCGCAGAGAATCCAGATCTCACTCACCAAGACTACCTACCATAGCCAGGAGCTTGAAGGCTCAACTTGAAGAACTGAGGTCTCCAAGCCCTACCTGCGAAGTTTACCCCTACTGGACACTCCCACCAACTTGCTCTAACGGCACTAACGGCCTTACCGAGATTCATCACTTCGCATTCGGTCAACCTAGCCGAGTTGCCAAACTGACGTGAAAAGATCTCTTGAAAGAATGATATTGTTTCTATTCAACTTGATATTGTACATAAATAGTTGAGTATCAAAGAGATTTAACTCGTCAATATTCAATCTTCTTTTTCTTTTATCTACTTTTAATTATGATAAGTAAGCACCATCGAATGAATATGCCGCTTGTGTTGTGTACTTCATAATCTTGATCAAAGCCAATACGTCTTGACCAATCATAAGAATTTTGTTCACTTTAGTTAACCAAAATGGTTGTTTTTGCTAATCTTTGTAAGGAGCAAGAGCAATGAATGATTTCTCTTCTAAATCTTTGAAGTCTCCAGGTGTTTCAGTACGTGCTTCATTTCATCGTGTATCATAGTATAAGGAACGAGATGGTCCAACAATTCATTCAAACAATTCTTCTTCCACTTCTTGTCCTTCTTCAATCACTTGGTCAGGATTATTTGTGATGGAAGAGACTTCAGAATCTGCATTCAGTGGTTTAGGCCAACGGAACATGTTATTCTATTGTCCTTCTTGCATAAAATCTTGAATGATATTCTTCTGTTGTCTGAGAAATGTACTCTACCAAATCTTCTCCTCCTCCAAAAAATATGTATTACCAACCTCTAAAGCTTTGATGTAACTCTCCAAAATTTTAGTCACCGGGTCTAACTGCCTTCAGTGCAGCGAGTGGTGCTTCTCAAATTATAATCTCCGAAACGTAGTTGAGGAATTCCACATGAGCTCTCCAATCCTGAATAGTGGATAAGAGTTTTGTCTACAGTCCGATTTCTTCCAATTCTGCTATTTTCTCAAATTTGAATTGTCATTGAAAACTGACGTCGTGCAGAATTTCAACAGCGAGTGGACTCACTGAATCGTTGAGATAATTTTCAAGCTCGAGCATCCTCGTCAGAAAATGACAAGTAGGACGTGGTGTGTACGACTGCTCAATGACTTCTTGAAGTGCTGGTAGTGTGAATGCTTTGGTCCTACTCAAACGTTTAGAAAATCTACTAAACATCTGGTCAATTTGGTCATATGTATGACCTACTTAGAGAAATCCAAGTTTGATCTTCCAGAATATTTTTTTCAACCAACATATTGAGATAAGCAAGAACATATTCGTTCTTGTTTTCTCTTGCAGTGTTATCGACTTGAAGATACAACACTTCATGGACCTTCCCAAGTAGAAATGATATGGTGGAGAACAGTAATTGTCAGATTTGAGTTATTATGAATATTATGATAACTGAAAAATACTTCTTGTAGTGTCGCAAGATTACTCCTTTTTAGTGTACAAGATATCGTTCTCACAGAGGATTTGCACAAGTAACGCTGCTCTAAGTTCTAAGATCTGTTCAAACACACAAACACACGGGTTTTGCCTAGAAATCACATCTTCTCACAAAACCACGCGTCTTCCAGACTCGTCAAAAGGTGCTCTGGACCTAAACAAACAACTACTAACTAAAATATCACAACTATTCACAGAGAAGCTCGGGAAGACGCTTCTTGCTTCCAGGTCGCTTCTTCCGATCTTCTTAGTACCGTCTTTCCGAAGCAATTCTCGGCTTCTGGGGGTTCAACTCGGCTTCTCACACCTCCAGAAGACTACTCCTGCCTCGTAGAAGTCGACTAGCAATGACTGTCGCACATTGCTCTTCCAATTCCCAACGGGTTAGATTAATCACAAGGTGTATGCCCCATGTAGCCTTCCCAGGCTTTTGCCTACGGAAATGGTCTTCCTGCAGCACTACAACGACATTCAATAGAAGTCTCGGAAGCTCACTAGAAGAAGGTAAGAAGATGGGGAAGATGGGAGAAGATGGGGAAGAAGGAAAAATCCAAACAAGAGAAAACAAGATGAAAAGAAGAAATTAAGATTCCGACAGGCTTCTAGTCCGGATCCTAACTAACAAGCCATCCTTGCTTGTAATAGTTTGGGGAGGAAGACAACAAATGTGCGTACAGTTGCACCGTCTTCTACTGAGGATGTCGTCTTATGCTGTGGGAAGAAGGCTTCTTTCTTCTTCTCTCGCTGCTCCGACTACTCTGTCTTCTTGGATCCTTTACGCATAAGACCGTCCGTACGTAGATCCGAAGTGCTCTACTGGACGAGCCAAGCTGCAATTCCACAACTCCTGACAGTCACACCACTCAAGAAGAACGCTTCCGATGCACAATCGGGAGTGAATCTAAGAAAACCCACCACCCAGAAGACATGGACAAAGCTTCTGCACTCAAATCAGCAATCCATTCCCCGAGAAGAAGTCACATTGGCATTGGGGAGCTCACTCCCTCTACTTCCTACGCCTACTCCTCGACACACCAGTCTAGCCAACAGGACTGCACGAGGATGCCGTTCCCTGTTCCTAAACTGTCCACTACCTCTATCTACATCTTCGAACCACTGCTGGTAACGAGCATGCAGACCCCTCCGGTATAATCCCAGTCTATTCGTATGTCTCAAACATCGGGTGTAGTGTGTGTGCGCACAGTACACAATAACGTACTTAGTGCGCCCCTCAAATGTGTACACTCCGTCTAATGTGTCATGAGTCTACACCGTAAAATGTTTGTATGTGTGAAGAACTGAATTTCCTACTCTTCGATCCTACTTATGCATCTATCACGAGAAAACAGAGAAGACGACCACCAAGGAGAGATGGGCGCTGTCAGAAGGCTGCCACTCCACATGTAAGTCGTTTCCTTTTCTAGTTTAGCCCTCTACTTTGCTGTTCCTACGCTACCTATGCTGCCACATGGTATCCTAACTAATTTTACAATGAAAACTGCCATCCTTAAGATAGCATGTTCGGTCCTACTAATTTTGAAAATGTCAACGTCGGTTGTGATTACTATCTACTCTGATTGCTCGGAGGCAATCTCTACATGATCTGCTCCTACCGGAGCTCCTAACGCGGCTTCTGATAAGCTAGGAAGCCCTACGGGCACCTCGGGTAACACTGAGGTGGCTTCCTCCTCATCGTTCTTCGCTGGCCTTGCTGTCGCTGCTGTTGCTTCTTCCTCGGCTTCTGCTTCGGCTTCGAAAGACGGAAGCGTCTTCTGGGAAGCGGAGTCGAGTGGTGTTTCCTCGCTCTTCTGGAGCATTAGTTCGGTACTAGAGACCATGACGACCTCATAGGGGTCATAGGGGTCATCAAGTGCACAACGAGGTCGCACTCCTCCTTCTCCATGTCGGCACCGATCGATGGTACTAGGGCTTGGGAAGATGTACTTACCGGTGGCGGAGTCAAGGGAAGTCCATAGAGTGTCTTCACCCCCTCTATCTACCTATCCAAGTACCGGAACATACTCTCCTTGCACTCTACCAACATCGCCTTGGACTCATCGTCCCACTCTCTAGCCAAGGTAAGCAACTTCCTACCCGCGGTGAAGTTGAACTTCTTCTAAAGCGCTTCCACCGACTGTGCTAGTATCTCCTGCGCACGAGCTTCCGCTGCTTCTCGCTGCATCTTCTCGGCTGCAACTCGCGCTTCTGCGGCTTCCCGCTGCGTCTTCCATCTTGTCTTCTCCTCTGCGAGGGCGGTGATCTTCCCCCGCACTCGGAGAACCTCTTGGTCGTGCTGCTATAAACGCGCCTGCAACTCCTGGTTGCTCTTCCTCAGTTGGGTCAGCTCCTTGGCAGAAGCGGCTGCTTCCGTCTTGTACCTCGCTGCGAGCTTCTCCGCGGTGCGGAGACTAGCTTCCAGCGCTTCTGTCTTCTTCTGGCATTCTTCTTGATGCATCAAGGTGCGCAGACCGAATCTAGGCTGTAAGGGCTTCTCCTGAGCCTTCGCTCTCTTCTCCAGCAACTCCATAGCTGGCTGGATCTCTGAGTGGAAGAAGGCACTGAACTCTTCCAGTCTTCTTCCTGCAGAAGACAAGTTCATCTCCACAATCCGATCGGAGGTATCGACCTTGTCTTCTAGAGGCAAGGATGTCTCTTCCACCACTATGGTCTTCATCTTCTGCACACGGGAAGAAGCTACTCTTCTCATCTTCCGGGGTGGAAGATCTCTCCCCATGGTAGAAGCGGTCCTCTTTACTGTGCTTCCTCGCATCGCACTAGGAGTATCCATCCATCCTTCGTCTTCTGGAGTTTTCGGAAGACTTCTTGGTGTGGCAGAAGCGGTCTTCTGCTCCGGTCGGGTACTCGGCGGCTCTTCCTGCGAGTCAGACTCCGATCCCGAATGAATGAGAGAGGTGGTCTTCCTAGGTACACTTCTAGGACCCATCTTCCTCGGAGGCGTGGCGTCTTTCGATCCACTGGAGTCGTCTTCCCTCACCAGAAGCGTCTTCTGATGAGTGTCGGGCCTCAGCTGCGGCATCAGAGTGAGAGGGGGAGTTACGGCTGCTGCTCGGTCGTCTTCTTCCGAGGTCTCCTCCTTCGTCTCATGCTGCCCTGTTGGTCCATACTTCACCAACTGATCTTCCGTGAGATCTCTCATGGCTACGTACAAGTAACAGAGGAAAGGTGTCAAGTGTCCTCCTGCCGGGGTACCTAAGTACGCTAGCTCCGCCTGTACATATACGTGGAAGAATGCGTCCCAGTTGACGGGCACTCCTTCCGCGCACACTGCTTCCAGGAACTCCACGTCTTGATCTCCAAGGTACCTCGTCTTCTGCGCTTTCTCTTTGGGAAAGAGATGCAGAAACAGCTTCGCCAGAAGTCGTTTCTTCGGCTCCCGGTAAGATTCTACCTTCCATCCGTTCCTTTCCTGTCTGTCCTCCATGAAGAGGCAAGTTGTGCTTCCACGCACATGCCACTCACTCACGATCCTGGGTAAGATCTTCTTCTCGAGCCAATAACTTCGGTCCTCGGATTCTGATCTGTGGAAGGCCCTGCGCCACCAATCTTCAGTCCATGAAGATGGTCTCCTCGAGCTACTCCTGCCTTCGCAGGTACGCGGTTGCGAGGCGGTAAAGCTGCCCAAACCTCCTCCAGAAGACCCTGGTCGGCGAGGTTCCAATCCCACAGGAAGAAATCGAGATCCAACTCCTTGAGGAAGGATTTGGCCTCGGCCAACTCTGCTGCGGGTAACACCAACACTCGAGGATGCATCGACATACTTGAAGATCTGTTGCACTAAGCCACACGCACTTACTGTGAGCTGAAGGTTCAATCCTTCCGAAGTGTCCACAGTCTAGCTTCTACTTCTCAGAAGACGAAACTAGTCTTCCAGAAGACAACTACTCCGTCTTCCGGGATTCTAACAGTGCTTCCTAGATAGCTCTCATCTTCCGAGCTATATCTAAACAATCCTAACTAAGCAAGGCCTCGTATGGATTCCTCAGAAGACAACCCACCTTGCATTACATCCTACTTCCTATCAGAAGATGGAAAATGTGCGAGAGACAAAGCGTATGAACAAGTTCCATAAGATGATCGCGGCTCCTATGATGACAGTGGTCTCTGGGAAGACTCTTGGGACAGCTTCCGATTCAATGTCTTTCTCGGAAGACCTCCCGAAGTCAGGCTTCCCTTCACAGGTCTCATCTGTCTTCTGCTTCCGACTCGCAATCTATCCTCACAATAGACTCAAGACATTTGCACTCTATTCTTCTGACTTCTCATCTCTCATAGTCACTCAGAAGAAGCTTGTTGCATGATGAGAAGACATGACCCTCGATCATTCTCTCCAGATTCTGCCAGCAAGACTTCTCACGACTCTCTCCTAAATTCGGGAAGAAGAAGGAATGAGCTGCTATGGCGGATAGAAAAGATCCGAAATGGACCCTCACGTCCTCTCCCGCATTTTGTCAGCCCTTCCAGTCTCTCTAGGAAGATATGGATTTGAGAAGCTTGGAAGACCGGGAGGCACAAGCTTGGTACAAATTTCGAGTGGCTTGGTGAGTTGTTTTGTTATTAAATAACAAAATCTCGGAACTCAGAATTCGTACTCGGAAAGTACGAACTCGGAATACAAACTCAGAATTTGTATCAAGCCTCTCTTAACACCAAAGCAAAGCAAATCCACTCTTTGATACGAATTGTATACAGTCAGTCTTCCGAAGACAGTCATGTTTCCGAAGATGTTCAGATCTCAAAAGCGTCTTCCGAAGATGTTCCAATCTTCCGAAGCGTCTTCTGTTCAAGGTTTCGGGAGTAGAAGGATGGTAGGGTAGGGAAATTGATAGCTGGGCTCTCCAATTTGAGGGCTAGGAGTAGGGAAGCTCGAATTACACTCGGGAAGAAACAAAAAGATGTCTGACGGAAATTGGGCAGCGCTTCCGCACCCAATGTCACAAAAGGAAAAACCGGGGTGGGAATTGATCGATCGGGTTGCCTGCAAACAATTGGGGAAGCGCGGGGGATACCAAACAAAGACGAGAAGTAGTGGGGAAGGGAGAAGAACATGGGAAGAACCTCTACTATCTTCTGTCTGCTTCTGGAGTTGTCTTTGATCTTACGTACGCTTCCGGCTCTGATTCCAGCTCCAATGCGACCCCACAAAGCTGCTTCCGCCGTCAACTCCTTACTACGCCTCAATCGATCAAGTCTTCCACCTTCGATTCCACTCAGCCGTCCTCCAATGTCAGCTTCCGAGAGTTCACAGAAAAACTCCTTCAGCTCGATACGCTTCTTCTCCCAGTAATTCGACCTTGCCTTCCTTCTAGCTTCGAATCAATCCTGACCTCTCTCAATTTCATCTCGCTGCTTCCTCACTTAAGGCTCACCCTCGAATCAATCTTCTAACCAAAACGTGTCTTTGCTGCGGGAAGCTGAAATGTGCTAATGCGCTTCCTGCGCATCTTCCCCGCAGTTTAGGGGTTTCGACCCTCCTGACCTACCTAACCTATTTGGTGCTACCTGGTAGGTGCACCTACTTCTTACGTGGTGAAGCTTTCGCGGTTGCCGTCTTCTGGAAGATACGTGTCTTCCGCCGTCGTCTTCCGTCTTCCGAAGACAAAACCGAGAAGACGCTTCCCGGAAGACGGTCGTCTTCCGAAGAAGTCAACTTCTTATTACAAAAAGATCGTAAGATCATCTTCCTTCTAAGGAAGCCGTAATCTTAAGTAACAACACTTCTTCAGTTATACAAACAAGTTATTAATCTTAAAAATTTCAAAAATTCATGAATCTTTTAAATTGTGGGCACCACACTTCTGCACGGAGATTGCGAATGAAAACCAAGCAACCACAGTGTGAACTTTGACGAAGTACTTTTCATCCATGCTTTTTGGAATGCAAGTAAAATGAAGAAGATCTATCTTACTCTAGTCCATCTCGTCGATCTGATCAAAAACATACTTCTTCGGTTCCGCGAGAGCTTTCTTTTTATGCTTAGTTTGCTTCTCTCGCAGTCATTTGTTGGAGCATGTAAATATCTTGCAAAATTAGCTGCCATAGAATCAAATGAAAAAGAAAAAATATATCAGATTCGTTCATTATAAAATATGTAATAATTTTAGTTGCAAAATAAATTAAAATTAAAATTTTAAATAGATAGATCTAACTAGATAAATGTTTTATCTCCAAAGAGTAAATGAAATATTATGACAATATGAATGATAAAGAACCTAAAACAATTATTAATAGAATAAGAAAATTATTAAATTATAACTATTGAACTTAACTAAATATACTCAAGCTGATTGCTTGTAATTATTTATGAATACAACTACTGAATAAAATTAAATATTACTCAAGCTAATTGCTTGCAGTTATTTACAAATACAATTACCAAAAAAATAAATAATACTCAAGCTGACTGCTTGTAATTATTTACAAATACAGAGTACAGTGTAATCACTTAACTCACATTTTTTTGTTGACACAATGCTTTTGTCTCGCGGAGCTTTCAGTTGAGTGCAAGTTGAACAAGTTGAAAAATTGATTTATTTTTGAAATCTTCACTTTAAGGAAATGAGATTTCCACAAATAACAAAAATAAGAACTCATCACTTCGCTCTGATCTTCGTCTCTGGTTATCATGCATATAGATTTTTACACATCTTTCTTCGTGTAATTGTCTAGTAAATGAAAAAAATCTTTGTTGGATAATCTCTCTCAGTTTTCAAGAAAAATTGCTTACACCAATGTTTAGCAATCACCTTATTCTCTGTTGGGACTCTGCTGAAATGGTCTCTTCTAAGTCAAGGATCTAATGTTGTCTTGACTCTAGACAGTCGATAATTACCAAGAGTGTAGACATACTTAAACGCCACTCGACAAACAGAAACATCCTTGATTCGATAAAGAGGAAGAGAACTTTATGAACCCTCACTACTAGAGGAATTGCAATGCTCTTGGAGGTGGATGTTTTGTTCATTCTGGTTGAGACCAAAGAAGTAAGACCTTACTTCTTTGATACTTTCGAACTCAACAAACCAAGACAATATTTGGAACAATATTTTTTCTAAAAAGTTTACAAATTGTATGAGTGTCTAACCTTTCCTTTACATTTCCGTCTTTCCTCTCCAACGTTAGAGTAGAATATTTACGATGTCTTCTTTCGATGTCTATTTTGTCAAAATCATCTTCGAACAACAAATTCAGCCGAATCCCAAGCACCTCTAAAAACTTATTTGTTTTCTTCACTTTGAGCACTGATAGCTCTTGTTTCGCTACCTGTTACTGAAGTCTGAAATGCAACTCCCTTTGCACTAAACTTATTGCACCCTAGCGAGTCACCAAGACATAGTGCCATTGTGTCAGAACAGCTCCTGGATTGACTTATCGGACTCGCCGATGAACTCAAGAATAAACCAGCGGTTAAATTTTCAACCGTTCTGTTGAGGAACTTCTCATGCTTTTTGACAGTAATCTCAGGAGAAAAATGAGGAAATATACGACGACTGCCGTACTCCAAACATACAAGAGATGAAGTTGTCGTTTGTCAAGTAGGATATGCTTCCACGTCATGTTTTGTTTCAACCTCTAGCCTCTCTAGTTTCATTGTTTTGTCGAATACACCCTCTGCAAGAACCATCCGTATAGGTGCTCTCTAAGTTTGTTCCACCGAGCTCGACTTGGAGTGATGTTCTCACGCACTGCTACTTGTTTTTCTTCAACATGTTTGTCAACAGGAGAAAATATCGCAAATAAAGAACATGAAGTAATAGTAATCCTCCTCGGGTACACTACGTTACCTCTCAAGTGAGGTTGAGGAGAGTTGTCGCTTTGAGTTGCGCTGCTTTCAGAAGGTATTGGTGGAATAACCGTAAAAAAAAAACTGAATTAAAACTAGAAGTGAAGCCTCCGATATTTCTCTCCGAGATTCGATCACTTGAGAAGAAAAGTCATCGAATCATATCACTTCTCTTCCTCTTCTCCTTCCTCTTCTCTTTTCTCTCTTCTCTTCTCTTCCAATCAATAGAAGAAGAGCTGAGCAAAGAAGTGATCCATGGGGGTGGAGATGACTTGAGCATAGAAGTGAGACGAGGATCACTTCTCTTCCTGGACAAAGAGCCCTTGTTGGGAGAAGTGATCGGCCGACCACTTCTCCTAGCACTTCCAATCAAATCTTCCTTTGAGCTGCCTTGACTTTCTTCATCTTCTTAAATTTCTGTAGCAATAAATCCAAAAGCCAACTTTTGAACGGTTTAGACGGAGAAACAATAAACAAACTAGACGACTGAGCAAACAAAGTTGGAGACGGAACAATAGAATTACACAATGATATGCTTGTCCCTTCAAGGAACACGAAAACCTGAGGATTAATTCTCTGAACTCTCTACGTCACTCTCATCTCCTGAACTAAAAGACATTTTCACACAAAGAAAATATCTGTATGAGAAAACAGATCACTGCAACAAGCCCCTTTGTCTCTCCCAAAACTAAAACCATGGTTACAATGGTGCCCTCAAGTCAAGTTTAAATAGTAGTAGTACACAATTCTAAGCAGAACTTCCAATCTTACACTGTACTACATGAAAGGTTTAAAAATTCTCATTCTTGTGAATATCTAACTTTTTGAGATTTGTTTTTTCCTAACAAAGTGACTTTCGACCATCAGATCTTGATGAAATTTTCCACATGTGCTCTCTATATTAGTTTCCACATTGTGGATGGTAGGATCTTGAAAATATGTTTCTGTGATTTAATGCTGAATTTAAGGTATAAAAACTCTGTTTGGAACTACTGGATGATGAGAAATCTAAAGAACTTGCTTTGATTTTAAAAAGCATGACGTGACATGCAATTTCAGAATTTGAAAATATCAAACACGGTCACGAGGAGAGTGCAACCTGTTTAAGAAGTTCAACTCAAAACTACTCCGTTTGTCCTTTCAAACTACTTGGAAACTTGAATTTTAAGTTGTTCAAAATATTATTTACACCAAGCTAGAAATGTTAATTTTGGAATTTTGGAGCTTAAAAATAATAGATGGAACGTTTACAAAACTTTCTTCAAGGAAAGTTGCTCGTCTCTGGAAGGTGAATCCATCCATACCTATAAATTTTAATTTTTGTCACTTTGGTTTACATTCCAAAATGCTCCTCATCCAAAAAGTACGGTGACGCACAAGGATTGTTGAAATCTTGAACTGTGATCATGATCCTACCGTACTTCTTTTGTTCATTGGAAAATTTCATGATTTCTGACTTTGTTTTGGTTATTTTTACAAGGTTTTTTCATTTCACTCATTTGGCTCAAAGATGCAACGGCGAAGGTTTCGAACCAAACGAAGTCATCAGACGATACAACTGGTGCCTCACATGATCTCCAATTCTTTTCCACACTAAACTGAAAGTCAATCACGAGTGTACAAATAATTAAAGAAACGTGATGATTTATTTCATCATTTGAACAATATTACACCAAGCTTAGATGTGTTATTAGTGTATAGAGTATTGAGAAATGATTCTAACATTTTGAGATTTTAGTTTTTTTCCAACAAAGTGACTTTTGACCATCAGATCTTGATGAAATTTTCCACATGTGCTATGTATATTAGTTTCTACATTGTGAACGGTCTGATCTTGAAAATTATGATTTTGTGATTTATTGATGAATCTAAGGTATAAAAACTCTGTAAAAGTTATTCAATAAATCCATGGTACCTAAAGAGTTCTAAACATCATTTAAAGAATTTAATATTCATAATGTATCTTAAGACATGTGTCTAGAAAGTTTGGGAGCTTTTTCTCATTAAGAACTATGTTTTTGAACGACGGGAAATCTAACATGACGTGCAATATCAGAATTTGAAAACATCAATCATGGCCACGAGGAGAGAGCAACCTGTTTAGGAAGTTTCTTTTCAAACTTTGTCTGTTTGCCCTCTAAAACAAAGTGAAAACTTGAATTTTAAGTTTAGATTTGTTCAGAACATTATTAACACTAAGCTAAAAGTGTTAATTTTAGAATTTAGAACTTAACAAATAGTAGATTGATCATTTTCAAAACTTTCTTCAAGAAAAGTTGCTCGTCTCTTCATCATTTGAACAATATTACTCCAAGCTTAGGTGTGGTATTAGTGTAAATACTGTTGTGAGTTGATGCTGAATTTAAAGTATATTGAGCTTCTATATAATCTATTCAATAAATCCATGAAATACCTAAATAATTCTAAAAATCATCTAGTGAATTTAATATTGGTAATATACCTTAACACAATTATCTAGAAAGTTTGAAAGGTTTTGCGTTAAGAACAACGTGTTTGGATGACGAGGAATCTAACGAACGTGCTTTTAAATAGGATGTCGTGGAATGCAATTTCAGAATTTGAAAATATCAAACATGACCACGAGGTGAGAATTTTCATTTCAAAATTTGTACATTTGCCTCTTAAAATGACTTGAAAACTTGAATTTAAGTTAGATTGGAAAACTTATATTATTAATATTAAACTAAAAGTATTAATTTTAGAACTTTGGAGCTCAAAAATAATCAAGAGATTGTAAAGTGAAAGTTGCTTGTCTCCATAAACTGAATCCATTCATGCCTCTCAAAAGTTCTTCTCTTTGCCCTCTCATGACATGATTAAGTTTAGATTTGTTCAAGTCATTATTAAAAAGCTGAAAGTGTTATTTATAAATAATATAGAGCCTAGAAATTTATAGAAGGAAAGTTTCTCGCCTAGAAATTTTAATTGTTGACACTTTGGGTACAAAAGAGACGAGATTCAATGATGAGATTATGACTTTGGACGAGGTTCTGACGATATTTAATTCTCATACAAATTGTTGAATGAAATGCCAAGTCACTTGTATTGAAATCAGTCTTGTACTAATCTTGCGTAAAGCTAAATGTATTTATTATTATTAAATTAATATTTCTCAATATAATGAGAATATTCAAAAATATGTAAACTTTATTGTTCAACTTAAACTTAAAGTCTCCTTCCATGTTTATGTAGTTAGACTTAAGTTCTACTGTAACTTTGCTAACCATAAAATTTGGCAGCAAGTATTTAAGGACCTCTGACTCTTGTCATTCCTAACAATTCTCACGCTCCACTCTTCACTCTCCTCACCGTCTTTGTGAAGGATTTTCAAGTTAAAGTTTCTGTATAGAGATTCACATTACTTCATCATATCACAAAATCATGACGTCAACTGAGTGCTTTTTTATGTCTTGTAATTTTCATGTTCTAAGTTAAAGATTTTATTGTTTTTTTCATTTTGACCACTACATCTTTGCCCTTGCGTAGAAATGATCCATCGATCATTTCTCCTTTGTCTTTGACATTCGTGAAAAGTGATCTATTGATCACTTGTCCTTATCCTTTTGTCTTTGACATTCATGAGAAGTGATCGTGCAATCACTTCTCCTTAGGCATTCATTTTTGAGAAAAATGATCGAGTGATAACTTCTTCCAGGTCTTTTCCTTTTGCGAGAAGTGGCTGGTCGATCACTTATTCTTCTTCTTTGACATTTGTGAGAACTGATAGGACGATCACTTTTCCTTAGCCGTTCTCTTTCGCAAGAAGTGATGAACGATCATTTCTCCTAGGCCCTTCTCTTTCATGAGAAGTGATCGGTCAATCACTTCTTCTTGTCCTTTGCATTCGTGAGAAGTGATCAAGCGATCACTTCTCCTTAGCCCTTCGCTTTCATGAGAATGGATCTGGATGATCACTTCTCTTTCGCTTTGGACATTTGTGAGAAGTGATCGATCGATCACTTCCTGTTCAGATGGTACTGGTCACTCAAATCCTCCGCTCGGATGAGGATTAACTTCTCTTAAGAAAATGAAAGTCCTCACCAGAACCACCAAGGAGAACACAAACTTAAGATGATGTTGACTCTTTGTATGAATGGAGGATTCATAGAGAGAGGTTGTATTCCGACTGCAAGGTAGAAAAGCAAACTTGTGTTTTTAGTGTTACACAGTTTCTGTTTTCCATAGTTCAATCCAGAATATTTTATCGACCATCGCATTCAGATTCACGAAGTGGATCACACCCACGTGAGTAACATCAAGACTATATACTTGAAGAGCAATTGCGCCTTGGTTACACCTTCCGTGGTTATAAATGTTCCGAAAGATTATCCTACAAAACACGAGCGGGATTTCAGCAAGGCCAAAACTGTTTACCAATAAGCTTCTACTACTTATTTGTTCTAGTTGTTTGACAAAGAGTTAGTGATCTAGTAAATTTCAGCTGACTAATGTTTCATGTTTGTGATTTATCAGATACGTAGTTGGTGGTGGGAATCGCGGTGCTCAAGCTCTACTAGAGTTGTACAATACATACAAAGATAACAGATTTCTTGAGTGTGAATGTTGGATCTACTCTGGTTGCAGTGATGAGGATTTTATTGCTCCTGGTTGGAATCTTGTAATCTTGATCAAGAGTACTGTAAGAAAATATCCACTATTACAGATTTCAAACTTGTCACAAAATTTACGAGATGCATGGTGGCGTGAAACAAGAAGACTCGAATCTTCACCTTGAATGTGCAAAAGAGTACGCACTGCACGATTTTCGTGAATATGACAAGAAAAGTGTATAGAAACATGATCCTTTGTTCCAGATTATCTTCAAGAACAAACCTTGTGTGGATTGCAAGACACGATTTTCAAAATGCACATCAATTTAGAACTAAAAAGATAGAAGAAGACGTTTCCTTCACCTAAGAAGAAGAAAGCTACTAGGTATTCAAAAGCTTGCAAAGGATCTCAAGTTGAAAGACTAACGTTCACTTCAGTGGATAACTAAGATTGATGTCCTTGTATGACTTTTAAGTCCAATCATCTCAAAGGAACTTTCACTCGTCGAGATGGCTAACAAGAGAGAGAAGTTCAAGGCGCTCAGTTAAGTGGAGAGGTTGTTCATGCAACTGACAAATACTCCTGACTGGTCAACATGTGTGCAAAGTTTCCAGAGAAAATTAAACTAGAAAGACTTGAGTATTTATCAAAGATCACGTAAGTATTAATATTTTTCATGCTTTATTTTTTGTTGAAGTTATTTGACAATCTAGTGATAATTTGTTTTACTAATTTATCTTCATGTTTATTTTGTTCAACTTAAAGTTTGTAAAAGAGATGGGAGGAAGAAAAATCCAAAGGAAGAAGAAGACGAAGAGTATTAACAAGTTGGTAATTCTATCTCAGATACATTTCGGAACTATATTCGTCGAGCAGAGAAAAAAGACGACGGACGGACACTATAAGTGATCCTTTCTTCAAACTCCACATTTGAGGAGTTTAAGTATGTGAAGAATGTTATTTCTTTATGGTCTGTATTTTGTAATGATGCTTTGCAATTGTCTTCATTTCTTCCTTGGAAAGTATATTCACTCGTCATTGCTGATATTTCATACTGGTTCAACCTAACTGGAGCTGAGAATGACGATAATGTAATGTTGACGACGTTAATGTAATGTTAGTAATGTTACGTCAGACGGTAATGTTAGAGTTGTTCTCATAATTTTGAGAAAAGTCATTACTCTAGACGGACAAGTGGTAAATCCATACTAGAAATCTATGAAGTTGACTTGTTGGTTCGTGGAGCATTTCTTGCGAGAAGGTGATTGGATTCTTGATTGAATTGCGGGAAGTGGTGCAACCACAATGACATCTTTACAGTTGGGAAAGAATGTTGCAGCGGTAGAGATTAGTCAAACTGATTTCATAGTTTCTCGTGTTCACACGATGAAACTTACTTTAGATTTTACTCTAGAACTTAAAGAAGCAAGAGATGACGTTAGGGTGGATGAGCTTATTCCTCCACTAATGACGATAAAGCTCTAGTTTCACTAACGGTTCATTCATATTCTAGTCCGTTAAAGGAGAACTTTGACTTTAGAGCTCCTCCTGCAGAGGAGGTTCTTCCTTCACAATGTGTTCTCTTTTCACAACCACAAGTTGATATTACTCTTCAATGAGAACATTGTATTTTTATTCTCTTGTTAATTATAATTATTTTATCTTGTGTAACATCTATTTATTCTGTTCTTCTGTTATTTCTTGTGTGAATTGATGTAACGCAAAGCCTCACAAAGTATTTTTTTAACTAAAAGTCAGTAAAATCTTCAATGTTTGCTCGAGATAGTGATATAAATTTTTGTTAATAAAGAGCATTACCAAGTAATCATATTTACTTTAGTGTTGCACTAATAACTCGATTGAAATTCATTTCATTGAACTAACGAATAATTCAAATTCGGTCAAGAAAAGTAAAAGCTATTTAGTTCAAAATTGTTGATTTCGACCTCATAAAGAATTCGCTTTTTACGTATATTTTTTACTACTAACATTCTTCTATAATAAACGTAATTATGATTACCTCACACCAAACTGCTTTTAGACAAAAGTGAGAATTGCTGTACCAACAATTGTATGACGGTAGGTCCGATGTCTTCAAGTTAAGATATACTACCAGATAACCGTTAACTCAAGGTCAACCTCAGGTCCACAACATTACCACATTTCAGTTAGAATAACATGATCGGACAATCTTAACTAGAGTCGAGAACGTAGATTAACAAAATCTTGTCTTCTATACGTAAAAATCTACCGTCGTGCAATTAATCTCCGTCAAAAGTTTTGCGTTCACCGAACTCCTCGGAGAAGTGATCCATCGATCATTTCTCAGTGTTCGTCCCTCGAGTTTGAAAGTGAGAAAGAAGTGATTGATCGATCACTCCTTTCAGCTATGATTTTGAACAAGATGTTCTCCTAAGAGGAAATGCTTATATGACCATTCTAGACGAATCTAACTTTTTTTTTTTTATACATTTTTTCGAGGAATGAGCTTTTTAGAAAAAGTGGTAGGTTATGAACCATAATGCATTTTCTGCAGAAATGATCTTACGGTCACAGTTCCCGTCTAGTCGGTCACTATTATCAGAAAAGTTATAAGTGTTATATAAAAAATTATAAAATAATTTTAGGTAGATTAAATTTATTTATAATATTAAATGATAACCATATGTAGAGTTAGAAGAAAAGCTCGGATCTCATAAAACAAAAAAATACAGACGCGATTCCAGAACTACAAGTACAAAGAATACTTACTAGTCTAACAAACACGTGTTAATTGAATCTATATTAATTTCTAAATTTCTAAATTAATTTTTTGAATTAATAAATAAATTAAGCTCATGAACTTTTGCCTCCTCCATGAGATGATGGAAGTTTCTTTCGGATCCCGAACCAAGGATCCGATAAAAAAACAAGCAAGTAAAGAAGAGGAAAATTTATAAATTTCGTTAATTGTTAGATAAACTAAATATATCTAGATATTTACTTTTGTAAAAGTAACGAAAATATTTGATAGACGATAAATCTTCTCCTAGCACAAGTTATCTCCAAATCTGTAGTTTTAATTTTTAAAAATTAAATACAGATAAATGCTTTAAACATGGAGAAGTAAGTTTGTCTCTGTGCATCAAACCAGACCGGAGTTTTACACTTGGATCTGAATCACAAAAACGTAATAAAATCCGCACGAAAATGCACCTCGATTCCCAACATATATTAACAACTGGTGAACGAATGATAATTCTTGAAAAATATTGTTTTTATTAAGTTATCAAATTTATTCTTCTACAAAGAAATCCTTCTATCTCACCTCTCTATCTGAAGTATGAATTATCCTTGGAATTAACCGACTTTAGAATAATGTAAATATGGGTATTTCCGTCTAAATTATACAGTTTTTGAGTCTATGTTTTGTTCCCGTCCCGAAATCTGCCGAATTTTCCAAAAGCTTTAGGAATTCCAATACTCTAAAAGCTTTACATTTTTGGAGAATACAGTTTAAAATTAGTGAAATAAAAGGAAAAGAAACATGTTATCTGTAGGTCTTTTCCTTTGCTGGTATGATTAGTTTTATAGGTGGATCTTCTGAGATTTACTTTACCTCACCTCTAATACATTTATCGGACTTTCACCCTTCTTTATTTTGTGTTATTTGACTACACGCCCGATAGACAACATCAGGTTCAACAAGTTTAACACTATGTAAAGACATTGCAATGAGACAAGTAAGAGATAATATGGGTTGTTAATTTATAGTAAAATTACTTTAAATTAAATATTTTTAAATAATATCCAAAAATATATAAGTATTAGATGAGATTTATATATCAAATAGATCAAAATAATCAAACTTTTTTATAAATATTAACTGTTAGTAATACCTAAAAACGCGGGAATACCAGGATATAAACCATATTGATTTATAATACAGATTTTGCTATTTGAGTAAGTATGCATTCCTAGAGCATCTCCACCAGAGCACTGAAATGCTCCTGCATTGCAGACAATCCGGGTAACCAGTAGTCGTCTTGGCATGGTGAGTGAGAAATATAGTAAATGTTGTTTTTCCACGACATATTTATCTCGTATATTGTCCCGATAAATATCAACGTTAAATTTTGACCGAATGAAAAAGAACAAAAGACATACCCTCGCTCGTTCTTGGTTCGAAGAGACAAGGAACTGGATCTTCTGGGGCCGTTTCCAAAGTTCGGGTGGAGATGCTAGCATCGTTCCTTCTTTTTCTGAAAAAAATAAATATTTAATTTTATAATAAATTAATATATAATTAGTCTTTACTTAGTCACTAATTCTCGCACTTGTAGTTTCAGAAACACCTGTGTATATATACGTTGCACTTATGCAAGATGTCTCTGCAGTTCTCTCTTTGTTAATACTTAATAGTTAATAAAAATTTTAATTACTGTATTTTCACAATTCAAAATATATACTTAAATGTATATATTACTGATATAATACAAAGGATAAAAAGAAAAATAATTCTTCTCGCCTGCGATGAAATTGCAAACCCAAATCTGACTCTTCATGGTGACCAGAACCAGTCCTCAGCTTCTTTTCTTTCTATTTTCTTTTTTATTTTCTTCCTTTGCTCCAGTGAAAACTTCAAGAGATATACATTTTATTTACTTATTTATTTTCACGAGAACCTCCTATTCTAGTGTGAAGTAAGTTTTGCTAACCGGTGCTCCGGCTTCCGGTAATAGTGAATGATCAAGTCGGCAACCACTTACGGGTGGCGGCGCCGTTTCCTGATACCGAACTCGATCGATTCGACAGGCGTCATACACAGTCGTTCAGGACTGAAGTCACGGAACAGTTGACAGAAAACGTGTAGATATCTCTCAACTATGCCAGAATCGGTCAGTATCCACTGCTTTGGCCAGTAGTTCAGAATCTTCAGATGAAAACCACAGCTGTTGGCTGGTTTTACCATTGAATACAGTAATTGCAGATAAACGAAAATCAAGGTGTTAATGATGCTATGGTAAGAATAAAGATAACATGAACTGAAAAATGAACAGAAAGGACGTACACTGTTGACGGAGGAAACGGACGTAAGGACTGTCTAAGAGTTTATGTTTACAGTTTGTGGTGTTAACTCTGAGTTTATGGTTGTGCGCGGGAGAGTTTTAGAATTCGAGAGCTTGAATAGTAGACTGACTCGTTGGTTGGCTGGTTTGTTCACTGGTTTAGTTCGTTCTTCTCGTTTCTGTTCAGAGTCTTTGTTGCTGCTATTCTCTTTATCTGCGATGATAATTTTGAATCTCCAAAAAGTCCATGAGAAATTTGAAAGCAAAGAAGCATTGACACATGTTCTCGTGAAAGTCAGAATCAAAGGTTACGATAGAGATTCATTTCATTTGTATGAAAGATGCCTTACATGTCGAAAGAAGATCTTTCAAGCAAGAGAGAGATGTCGAGGATGTTGGATTTCATACTTACAACGCTATATATTATCGTTTGATGCTATTGAAGATGAGAGCGGGCAGGTGTGGGCCGTTGTCTGGCAGTCAGCAAAAGATATTTTACACTTATCTGCGACTGAATTCTTCGTTAAAGAGATGAGAGACGAAGACGTAGCGCTCCTTGACAAGTTGATTGGACATCAGTATATCGCAGAATTCAATATTGCTACGAGGAAGATCGTGTTTGATAGACACATATGGATCGGTCGAATGGATCTTGTAACGAGAAAATAATTTATTTTTGAGCTCAATGTAGTGTATACTCCTCCTTGCAAAAGTCCAGAGTCAAATGAGACATCATTGAGAAGTTTAGTTAATCTAACACCAAGCACGACATCAGACCATGAAGTACTATAACATGCACTGATAGTAGAATCTGCTCGAATTCTTCTCTTGATGTTTGCCTTAGGTACATTCAGCGTGGTTTTACAGATATACTTGCCTCTCATCTTGTTCACGTATTTGATTCTTATATTGATAATATGTTTTGTGTGATGTGAAACTGAATATTTCAATCTTGTTGCTTTGATATAGACTAGATTCATAGAGTTGAGACCCTACCAGCATTGTATGAGTGGTGGTAGTGTTGGTGGGGTAAATTTATGAGCTGATTGGTAGCTTAACAAGTCCTACACCCTTCGTAAATTAGTCTTGTAAATGTTCCTCATAGTATAGGGTGAAAATAAACCCTAATCTAATATGGAGTCCATTTGTGCATTTGTTTCTTTTCTAAAGTATTGTTCAAGTATCGTCATTTAAAATTTAAAGCAAACAGTGGATTTTGACAGTCCATCAGTTGAGTTCAATGTTTGTGGTGATACGAGAAAAGAGCTATAACGATCATTTTGATTGTTTAACTCAGCGACTTTTCTTTGATTGATTTTTTTTGATTTTCTGGTTTTTCGTAACTGTACTGTATACGTTAGACAAGTCTCACGAACTGTTCCATATTGCATTCCGTTCGGAGAGCGTAGTGGTCACAAATTTGAAGCCTTGGGATCCAATTTCTTCTTCAGGATATTCTTGAACATTCATCTCGGCTGTAGAGCATCCTGATGGCTTCTTGGTACGTACCACTGTTCACAGACTGGGGAGCATAAACTACTTGAGATAAATATGCAATGCATGCTTTGTACAGACTGGGGAACATAAACTACTTGAGATAAATATGCAATGCATGCTTTGTTTAGAATAGAGAATAGAGGCTTCTCAACGCTATAGTTATAGTTCATAACCCATGTACATACTTCATGTTTGTGTTTCACACATGTAAATTTAATTGAATCCAGTGAGATATATTCTTCACAGTCAGCGTTCACAGTAACAGCTTTAAGAGTTGTTGGTTCATCCTCACGTTCAAACTAGACCTACTTCACTGAAACTGATGTACTTGAACACAGAATCTCTTGACCTGCAATTTCTCTGCTGAATCTGTGCAACATCTCCAGAAACTCGTAAAGACCTCTGAAGAAACTCATTCAGTACAGCAATGCAAACATTTTAGTCTACGTTTCTTCACACTGTAGAGACCAAATAATTTTAGGAAAGAACTGTTCTTTCAGAACCAGATCGATGCACCTTGAATGAACATTAGAAAGTTATACACTAAATTGCACATAGCACTCTATAACAATATGTATGGACAGTAGTATATCAATATTTTAAACATTAATTCACAACATAGAGAAGAAATGCTCGTGGTGAGAGTTGAATCCACTGTGACTTTCCTATTGAAGCACGAACTCCCCTAACCAACACCCCAAGCAGACTATACACACTAGAGAAAATTTCACACACCCAACACAAACAAAAAGGAAACACGTAAAATTGAATTGAATTGAATTGAATTAAATTAGCTAATTTGGTAGCTCTTACTCAGGATCCTCATCCTACACAGTTTGGGAATAAAACCAAGTAACATCAAGTGTCTAGATATTTACAGCCCCACGAAATAGGTGCAAGAGATAAATATTGATAAGTACCGATCAAAGATGTAGAGCTTACCTCAAACTTTACGACCAGTGGACTATTAAGCAACAACAAGTAACAATAACTAAGCAATGTGTGGCTAACGATGTAATTGAATCATATTTTCAGAGCCCGAGCAGAAGGCTTCATATGTACATGTCACAACGTATCACAACATCAAGTGGTAGTCTTTAAAGATCGTATGATAGGATCTAAGCAAAACATGTACCAATAGCTCTATAATATACGTAAAAATGTCCTATATGCAAGGACCCTAAACCGCATATACGAGTCATCACCCCTCCCCTCATCTTTTGGTGTAAATTCTGATCATTTTGACGGAATGATAGTTGATCCCTCTTATATCATTACAACTAGGTAGGTAACTGGATCACAGATAACATACGACATCTCTCAACAAATAAATGATGAGACCCATGTACAAGAAGTCTTCATCAAGGCACAAAATTCTTTTTTTCAAGTCACTATTGTAGCAATACATGAATCCAACCTTCACACCTACCATCTAGGTCCTCCTTATCAGGTCCGATATTACAGCTGACTGATAAGCTCGATAGTATCCAAACCGACTCATAATACATTAAGAAGATCCAAGAAACCAAAACATTTGTATATTATACAAGATGAAAAAGAATAAACAAAAGACAAGCTTCTGCAACGTAACTTGTCCAAGACTTATATTTTTCATGAAATTTGTCAACTCAAGAAATCTGCAGGACCTCTTGTAGCTCAAGTTTGTTGCTGAGAACGAGCTCGTAATGCTTGCATATACTGAGAAATTTTACAGTGTACAGAAGTCCACATCCTCGAGATAGAACGAATGAACGAAGTATTATTCTGCTCTACTCGTAAGAGTTCTCTCAAGTAGTTCATATCGACCTCCATAATCTGTTGGATAGCATCGACAATGCCTTCTGTGGAAATAATGTCCTCTTCAGCTTTATGTGCTTCATACTCAACCTTTGGAGAGAGGATATCAACAGATGATCTTTGCTCGTCCATTGGTTCGATGACGTTTGGATTAAAAATCTGGAATTCTTTTGAGCTCGACAATTCATCAACCACTAAGTTACATTGTTCTCAAAATGAGAGGCTCGAGTTCATGATGTAAAAGAGATATGATATCTCCGATAAGTTCTTTCGAAGAGAGATAATGACGTTTGCAACTTGCTGCACTTATGCACTAAATGCTTACACAGTAAGTATATGTCATTAAGAAACAAAGGACATGCACAATACCAAAGCTAATGGAACAAAGATACTCTGTTTGCACTTGGGACGTCTATTTCCATTTCTGTTTGAAATCTACCCACCAAGAAGAGAAAGAATGTCCTGCCAAAATCTGCTCAAGATGAATTTGCATGTCGAGAATCAGATTCATGGCTAAGATGTTAGCTAGTGTATCGAGCCTAGGTCGATTGCAAGAATACTTATAATCATACCTCAACTTCCGTCAATGAGATTCTACAATGTTTGTTCTCCGAGACATCACTAACATAGATTTGACACTACGACTGAACCATGTCAACTTCCTAACACAGTACCACTCATTCCAAAGATAAGAACAAAAGTGAATCAAGTATTTTCCTATACAAAAATCATACGCGTGTTTAACTGCAATGGTATGTAGGTCCTCTGCAGACTTAAATTCACCCAAAATGGTTGGTATTAGAGGATGGAGATTCAAGTGAGTTGTAAACCATACAAGCACCTCCTTCCTCAGCTCGAGAGGAATAATATGTCCTTCTACTGCTGTATTATCAAGCGTCCATCCACTGTCTTTGAACAAAAATTGCCTAGCAGCTTCAACGGCATTATAAGGATTCATTGTCTTACCTACTGCTAGACACCGTACTTCAACCGTCGCTCGTGCATGCTTTAGACAAACTTGTATGTGAGTGTTTGATCAGCTCATCTCCAAAGCACCGATTTGACCGACATCTTTGTCAATCACTACAAAATTCTGCTTGAGACCAGATGTAGAGATTTAAACCATGCCCACAAAAGCATCTTACGTACTTGTTCCACCGTGGTTCCAACCGCTTTCTTCATCGTTGTATAAAACAAATATACCAAGGGAAGGCAAAACCCTCCACAATTCCATTTCATCACAAAAAACTCAAAGAGAAGTGCATTAGTCTTAAATGTTGAATCTATTACAAGATCTCGTACGCTACTAACCTTCGACCAAAAAGGAGTGGAAAAAGTAAAGCACTATGAGATTAATTTTATTCATATAGCATTACATGGAACCCTTTCTGCCGATACATATCACTGCTGATGAGAAGCTGTGGTGCCCACAAATTACAGGATGCACGAATTTTTGAAAATTTTAAGAATAATAACTTGTTTGTATAACTGAAGAAGCGTTGTTACTTAAGGTTACGTCTTCCTGAACAGGAAGATGATCTTAAGAGCTGTTTGTAATAAGAAGTTGACTTCTTTGGAAGACGACCGTCTTCTGAAGAGCGTCTTCTCGGTGGTATCTTCGGAAGACGGAAGACGGAAGACACGTATCTTCCGGAAGACGGCAACCGCGGAAGCTTCACCACGTAAGGAGTCCGAAACCTTGAACAGAAGACGCTTCGAAAGATTGGAACATCTTCGGAAGACTGTCTTCAGAAGACGCTTCAGTAGTTTGACTGTCTTCGGAAGTCGACTGAACACAATTCGTATCAAGAGTGGATTTGCTTTGCTTTTGTGTTTAGAGAGACTTGGTACGAATCCTGAGTGGTGTGGTGAGTTGTTTTGTTATTTCGAGAAGTTGGAAGTCGGGAACTAGGCCTGTGCCTCCCGGTCTTCCAAGCTTCTCAACTCCACATCTTCCTAGAGAGACTAGAAGACTGGAAGGCTGGCAAAATGAGCGAGAAGACGCGAGGGTCCATTCGGGTCTCTTCTGTCCGACCCATAGCAGCCATTTCTTCTTCTTCCCAAACTTAGAAGAGAGTCGTGAGAAGACTTGCTGGCAGAATCTGGAGAGAATGGTCGAGGGTCATGTCTTCCCATCGAGCAGCAAGCTTCTTCTGAGTGCGTATGAGAGGTAAGAAGTCAGAAGAACAGAGTGCAATTGTCTTGAGTCTGTTGTGAGGATAGATTGCGCGTAGGAAGACGAAGACAGGTGAGACCAGTGAAGGGAAGTCTGACTTCGGGAGGTCTTCCGAGAAAGACATTGAATCAGAAGCTGTCCCGAGTGTCTTCCCAGAGGCCACTGTCACCGCAGGAGCCCGCAACCATCTTTCGAACCTGTTATGCACTTGATGTTTCACGAATCTTGTATCTTCTGATAGGAAGTAGGATGTAATGCAAGGTGGGTTGTCTTCTTGGTAATCCATGCGAGGCCTTGCTCAGTTAGGATTGGTTAGATATAGCTGGGAAGACGAGAGCTATTTAGGAAGCACTGTTAGAATCCCGGAAGACGGAGTAGCTGTCTTCTGGAAGACTAGATTCGTCTTCTGAGAGTGGAAGCTAGACTGTGAGAACTTGGGAAGGACTGAGCCTTCAACTCACAGCAAGTACGTCACTTCTGTCAAGGAGTTAGCGCAGCTGAAGAAGAGCAACCAGGAGTTGCAGGCGCGTTTACAGCAGCGTGACCAGGAGGTTCTGTGAGTACAGGATGAGATCACCGTCCTTGCAGAGGAGAAGACGACATGGAAGACACTGCGGGAAGCCGCAGAAGCGCAGACTGCAGCCGAGAAGACGCAGCGAGAAGCAGTGGAAGCCCGTGCGCAGGGGTTACTAGCTCACTCGGTGGAAGCGCTTCGAAAGAAGTTCAACTTCACCGCGGGTAGGAAGCTCATTACCTTAGCTAGAGAGTGGGACGAGGAGTCCAAAGCAATGTTGGTGGAGTGCAAGGAGAGTATGTTCATGTACTTGGACCGGCAGATAGAGGGAGTGAAGACGCTCTATGGTCTTCCCTTGATCCCGCCATCAGTAAACACGTCTTCCCAAGCACCAGTATCATCGACAAGACCAGACATGGAGAAGGAGGAGTTCGACCTCGCTGTGCACTTGGTAGTGACAGCGTTGGAAGCCGAGAAGAACCCGGAAGATGCCCCGGAAGACAAGACGTCTTCTGGAAGACATGAAGGAAGACCGTCTTCCCAGATATTCCGCGTGGAGGAAGCGACTTCTCCAGACCTCTATGAGGTCACCATGGCTCCCAGTGTCGAACTAGTCCCTCAGAAGAGCGAAGAAGCACCGGTCGACTCCGTTTCTCAGAAGACGCTTCTATCTTCCGAAGCAGAAGTCGAAGCCGAGGAAGAAGAAGCAGCAGCGGCAGCAGAGCCAAACGTGGAGGAGGAGGCCACCTCAGCGACACCCGAGATAATTGCAGGGCTTCCCAGCCTATCAGAAGACTAGTTAGTAGTTCAGGTAGGAATAGATCAGGTGGAAATGACATCCGAGCCATTAGAATAGATAAGCAAAGCCCAGAAAACCAGGGACTTGTCCAAACTTAGTAAAGTACTAAATATGCTATATTAGGAAAAGACAGATCCAATTTAATTTTAGATCAGTGACCATGTGGTAGAGTAGGCAGCGCAGGGTAAACAACCAGATGGCTAATTAGGAAAGGGGAACCATTTTTTGCATGTGGGGTGGCAGCATGTTGACGGTGCCCATCCCTCCCTGATTGCAGTCGAAGATTGGAGGGGATTCCCTCTGCGTCTCAAGGCCGATGGTTAAGTAGGATCACAGAGTAGGAATTAGGAGCTCTGCACAAACACCAACATTTTACGGTGCAAACTCATAGCACATTAGACCTGTGTGAAGAATTGAGTTCTGCACACACATACCAATCTTACGGTGTAGACAGATTAGACACACAGGGGAGTCTTCGAAGAAACTGGCTGCCTGCACACACATACCAATCTTACGGTGCAGGAGACAGATTAGACACTAGAGGTACACAGTGTACACTACACTCGATGTTGGAATAAGGGGATAACGCAGGAAGAAGTCTGCATTCTCTTACCACCAGCAGCGATTCGGAGATGTAGATGAGTAGTGGGCAGTCTAGGAGCAGGGAACGGCATCCTCGTGCAGTCCTGCTGATTAGACTGATGTGTCGAGGAGTAGGAGCAGACAGTAGCGAGAGTGAGCTTCCGGAACAACACCTATGTACCTTCTTCTCGGGGAATGGATTGCTGATTTGAGTGCAGAAGCTTTGTCCATGTCTTCTGGGTGGTGGATTTTCTTAGGTTCACTCCCAATTGTGCATGGGAAGTGTTCTTCTTGAGTGGCGGTGAATGTCAACAGTTGTGGAGTGTAGCTTGACTCGTTCAGTAGAGCACTTGGGATCTGCGTACGAATGGTCTTTTGGATAAGGGATCCCAGAAGACAGAGCAGTCAGAGCAGCGAAGTGAAGAAGAAAGAAGCCTTCTTCTCACAGCAGAAGACGACATCCTCGAGTAGAAGACGGTGCAACAGTACTCACGTTTTTTGTCTTCCTCCCCTAACTATTACAAGCAGAGATGGCTTGTTAGTCATGATCCGGACTAGAAGCCTGTCGGAATCTTAATTGCTCCTTTTCATCTTATTTTCTCTTGTTTTGGATTTCTCTTCTTCTCCATCTTCTCTCATCTTCCCTATCTTCTTATCTTCTTCTAGTGAGCTTCCGAGACTTCTATTGAGCTTCCGTGAAGGTGAATGTCGTTGTAGTGCTGCAGGAAGACCATTTCCGTAGACAGAAGCCTGGGAAGGCTACAGGGGGCATACACCCTGTGATTGATCTAACCCGTTGGAATATGAGTGTGAGAATAAGGTATAACGACCGTTGCTAGTCGACTTCTGCGAAGCAGGACCGCCTTCTAGAGGTGTGAGAAGACGAGCTGAACCCCCAGAAGACGAGAATCGCTTCGGGAAGACGGTATCGAGAAGACCGGAAGAAGCTACCTGGAAGCAGGAAGATCGTCTTCCCGAGCTTCTCTGTGAATAGTTGTGTGATATTTTAGTTGGTAGTTGTTTGTTTAGTTCCAGAGCACCATTTGGCGTGTCTGGAAGACGTGTGGTTTTGTGAGAAGACGGGATTTCTAGGCAAAACCCGTGTGTTTGTGTGTTTGAACAGATCTTAGAACTTAGAGCAGCGATTACTTGCGTAAATCCTCTGTGGGAACGATATCTTGTATACTAAATGAGCAAAAGGAGTAATCCTGCGTCACTACAGAAGCATAGCACTTCGTTTGAAAATTAGTCCGTGACACATCATAGTCATTAGTCCATCTCGTTCGAAAGCTCCACAATTTCCGGAAGTCAGTTAACATCCTCATTGTCTCTTATCACTAATGATTCTAACGAATCTCAAAATCAACCAACTGTTGTGAGCTTCGTTTAGATAGCTAAGTTTCTACATCTTCATGGTAATCAGACAAATATTTCCATCATAATGTAGCAATACTGTCTAATCTTATCTTAGACCTAAATCTTGAGGGGGTATTATAACTCTTCGAGTAGTATTACAAACATTTCCACTTTTATGTTTTGGAAGTTTGATAGAGATGTTTCTTATTTCAAATACAACATCTATTCATCTTTTTTGCATATTCACGTCTTTCATGTTCGGAAGAGGAGAATTTGCAAAAAAGATTAATTTATCACCTAATCCTTCTTGCGGTAACTTTCAAGTGATTAAACTCTCTAAAAATATATTTTTTGACAAGGTTACGACTCGTTCTTATCGTTCATGTTGCGCATCTCATCCTTCTTCCTTTATGGATATTTCTCGTGATATCCGATATGGATATATATTTAAGATATAACACTTTCCTTCACTCGCCCAAAAAGT
This sequence comes from Asterella californica, assembly GCA_036924285.1. Classification (NCBI taxonomy): domain Eukaryota; kingdom Viridiplantae; phylum Streptophyta; class Marchantiopsida; order Marchantiales; family Aytoniaceae; genus Asterella; species Asterella californica. The sequence continues at coordinate 7,722,839 of JAYKYS010000013.1, forward strand.
CATTTTGGATATATATTCATAAGTTGATAGAAAACAACAGAAATAATATTATCTTTCCATCTCCATCCAGATGTATATGTTCCTTGTGCTTATGATCACATCTTCTATTCTAAACTTAAAACAGGGGATAATGCAAAGCGGTTCACTTTATCATCTAACTCATTTTGCGAGAAGAGTAATAAGTAATAAATTAAACCTTAATAAAATCTATTTGTTTGACAGGACTGGAAGCTCGTCTTAGGTTCATGGACATGTTTTTACCAACATGGCTTATGAGTTTTCTTTGGAAGTTCGGGCATATACTATATATAGTATATAATATATATATTTAAAATATTATATATTTATATTTTATATATGTATAAAGTTCTAAAATTCTATATTTAACATTGATTAATAGATCTAGACTTCTCGATATGACATCATTGCACTGTTCGCTCCACTTATTATATTAGATTTTGTTCCTATTTCCTCTCTTGTATTTTTCTTTTATGGAGACAAAAGTTCATGTTACATGCATATTCACAAAAAATTGCTTGATCACACCCACAGTACGTTCCCTGCGCTTGATCACACCTCTCTATGATTTAGTCGCTTTATCAAACCCCTAACTGGCGTCAGGCTGTGAAACCGATAACTTGTCCATATCACATTTACATGTCAGCTCCAGCTGGATCGAACTACAGGCCTGCAGCAACGGAAAGTGCTTCATGCATTGTACTTCTCGTTCTTCTGTTGACACGTCCATCATCTCGAACAGTGAAATCGTGCTTACATGTCAGCTGAGTTGGTCATGTAAACGGGTTCGTTGTCTGAAACCAGTCAGGGGTATGATCAAACGACTAAACTCTAAGAGGAATGTGATCAAGCGCAGGGAACGTACTGGGGTGTGATCAAGCAATTTTCTGTGCATATTCATTATAGACATGGTATGATCCGGAACATGGTATGATATGGTACATACGGTACTAGACAAAGGTTGATGATTAAAGATTCCAAGGACTTAGTACTGCATCTTCAGTCACCGCGGAGTTCGAATTAGATCATTGGGGTAACCGATCTTATCGATACAAGCTCTTGGACTCTGGAGATTCCCAGTAATGGCATTATCCACCGCTTCTACCCCTGAGGTCGTAGTTCTCATGATGATCACAAAGATGATGGGGATGAGTCAAACCAAGACTATCATGTCATATGATTACTATTAACATGCATTCTACCTAATGAATCAAGGATTACATAATCACCACTTCCATCTTCAGATGGGAGCATGATGCATATTTTTTTATTGATGAACAAGAACTCATTTTAGAAGAGTTTGGTAATAAATCAAGTTCAAATAAAAAATAGATTGATTGATTCATTTGTAATAACTCCTTTATAGTTGAACCAGAAAGTCTCTTCTTACTATGTGGATGAGTTTACTACACTCTGAACATACAATGTCTAAGTTTTAAATTGACTGTTTATTTGATAATCGTCTGACTTTGTTTGCACCGCGCATGTCCATGATCTAAGAACTTGATCTTGTAATATTTGGTTCATATAAAAACTAAATATATACAACTCTGATATATACAACTCTGAATTCTTCCACTGCTTAAATATATATCTCAGATATATGTACGTAAATACACATAGCAATTGATATTATTTTCTCATCACAGAAATTCTTTCCCCATAGAGTCCGCTTGGAACAAAATTCTGCCGATGCAGAATACTCAGTTTTCTCAAAATTCCACATGGCACTGCGTCTTCTTACCCTTCTTTGCTCAGGATGTCATGATTTATGCATTATGAGTATGATGTACTGCATGATGTACTGTATGATGTATGCATTATTAACCCCTACTGTAGCTGAAATCAAGTGATGAATGCCACGTGACAATAAACCTACATTTTCAATTAGTTATGAGATTCAGTAAAAAACGTTTGTGCTGTGAAAAGAAGTAGTTACCACCCGTTTCATCTCTTCAGTATTAGTCAACCACTCACTATATACATGAATAAACATGAGCAACTTCTCAAGCAGCTTGATTAAGTTCTAAGCTCGAAAAGGGAAAAGAACTGAACGAGGAGAAACATAGGCCGGAAGCCCATGGACTGGACCACCCGTTAATCCGAGCTCAGATAGCTCAAGCTCTTGACAAGTAGGTGAAGATTTCCTTGCGCTTTTGAACTTTTGAACCGGTATGAGTTCGTGGTGTGTATATCTAAGGTAACGTGATCTCCTTTTACGATGAGAGCTCTGTTCTAGCTTGTTCTTACTTGCAATTGGTAACAGCTTGCGGTTCATCCTAATACGTAGATATTGAAGGCTATGTTGAGATGGAAAAATCCACTGCTCACTACTACTCTGAATTCTACCCTGGAGAGGAGAGTAACTGTGTGGTAGCTGGACAGTTGACAGCAATCATGATTGAGTGATCTTTAAATGCTTCTTCTTGCTTTCCTCTTGCGTTGGAAGAGAATTGATCCAAGAGAAAACAAGTCCGTGTAAGTTAATTGTTTACTGGATAACTAGATAAGAGGTCTATAGGTCAAGTATTTGTATTTTGGTATAATAGCAGGCTAGGCCTGCCAAGGATACTGAGTCCAAATATCCTGAACTAGTTGCTGTACTGAAGTTCACACTTAGACAGCTAATTTCAACACTCACATTCAGCTACTAGTTGTTGCAGACTAAGACTTCAAATATTTAATCTTAGTCTTGGTAAGAGGTAGTCGAACTCTGGAACCGGTAGATCCTTAGTTATGACATCTGCTACTATCTCCTGAGTAGAGCAGTACTTCACTTCAATTATCTTGGATATAACTTGATTCTTAATAAAGTGGTACTGAGTATCTATATATTTCATCTTGTCTAGAACTTGGACGGTTCTACAATGATGATTGCACTCTGGTTATCACAATACAAAGTGGTTGTCTCATTCTGAGCTAATCTTATATCAGTTAAGAGTTGGAGAAGCTCTATTGCTTCTGAGGAACATGTGCTAAGTGTCATATTCTCAACTTCATACTCGACAGTGCGACAAATTTTTATTTCTTCGATGACCAACTGATTGCTCCTTGAGAATAAATGATACAATTTCCAGAAGTTGAACATCATGACTGGATGTGACCTCCCCAGTCAGCATCGGTATAGCCGAATAGAGAGATCGGCTGAGGTGAGTTGTATCTAAATACTGATCTAAAATATCTTTGATACAAAATGTGCAGTTTATGACGATGATGTATTTTAATCTTGGGTTAGTCATGTATTGAGATAATACACTAATGTTAAAAGTTAGATCAGGACGAGTGCAAATGGGGCTCAGTTAATCGATTCTGTTGCACTCTGGTATGATAATAAGCACATTGCGTCTTCTCTTCATCGGAAACATGACAGTCTTCAGTTGAGAACTTTTTTCTTAAGATCAACAATGTAGTCACAAGTTGGCAATTCTTTAGGTCAAATTGGAACAACTTTTGGATCAAGTATAACGTTTGACTGAGCCTGATCTATCTTTCTGCTCAATTTTGATTAATCTCTATACTCAAATGATGGATATAACCGGTGTCATTCATTTTGAACCTTGTGATGAGGTTGCTCTTGATGTACGTCAGCAGTCCTTCATTGCTGCTTATATGATCATGTCGTCAACATAAAGAACTAGGATGGAAAACGTACTATCTTTATGAATGAACATTATCGTCAGCTCTTGACTTACCGAACCCATGAGAAAGAAGGAACTTATCTATGGTCAAGTATCATTCTCGAGAAGTGTGCTTCATTCCATAAAGTGTACGAAGTAGCTTGCACATTTTACGGATTCTTGAGACATTGATGCCATCGAGGACAACCATGTAGATCTCTTCGTTCAGCATCCCGTTTAGTAACTTTCACATCCATCTGGTGGACATGAAAGTTGTGTTGAGCTACGATCACCAGTATCAATCGTACTGATTGTAAATAGACCACCAAGAAGAAGATGTCACTGTAGTCGAGTCCGTACACTTGTGTGAATCACCAACCGTGCCTTGAATCGAACGATGGAGCCATCTTGATTCAGCTTCAACTTGAAGGTCCATTTGTTGGTTATGGATCTTCGTCAATGTGGTAAGTTTGTGAGTGTCCACGTATCATTGTTCTCGTGAAGCATCATCTAGAGATGACATAGTCTCTTGGTAGGAGTTGGGCCCCATCGAGAATGATCTCAAAATCATTAAAGCACTGTTTTTTCGTCTATTCTTATTGGTTTATTATATCGCTTCTTATCGTACTACAACCTTGATCTTCGAGATCAAGTTTGTAGTATCATAATATTTTGCTGGATCGTGGTTAGGAGGTTTGATTGACATGTGGATCGTAAGAGTGATGGTGGTGCTTGGATCTCGATGAGAGGAGAAAATGCTACAACCTCAATCCCACTTGAGTGTGACGGTGGAGACTTCGCTGGTGAGTGATGAGGTATGGATGTAACATGCTCATACTCTCTACATCGGCTGAGCGATTATGCTTGGTTCGGACGAAGGAAGATAAGTGCATAGTCGAAAGTTGAGAAAGATCGATGTGACCAAACCGCTTGTATCGAAGATCGACATTGGAGCTATGAACGTGAGGTAAGCGAAGCACAGAAGAGTGATTGATCGATAGAGATCAGAAATAGATGTGTTAGACTCGTCAATAATGTAAGACAAACCGTCGAGTAATACACCGGCGGACCGTCAAGATATTTGCTGACGACCAGGAATCTGTCAAAGGTCCGCCATGCAGAATCTATTGATGAAGACTGTTAACTGACTGACCGCCAGGTCACTCGCTGACGAACGTCTGTTGACGCTCATCATAAGTTGATGGATGAGTATCGGAGAACAGAAATCCACCGGCGATTTGTCATGCAGAATGCACCGGTGAAGACCGTTCCTCAGCGGACCTCTGATCTAATTGTTGTACACATCGCCTACACAACATTCCTTTCTCTACCACTAAGTTGGGAGAAAGGAGATGAGTTCTCTAGAAAGTCTCCAAAGAGAGTCATTGGGAAGAGAAGGATGGAATGTCCTTCTAGACCACGAGAGGTCAACGCGTGAGGGTTGATCTCCTCGGAGGAGAGAAAGCCTCCCAACTCTGAGGAGTTGGGAGTCCTTCCGTGAAGAAAAGGATCAAGACGAAGTGTGACTTCTTTCTGAGATCAGAGACAACGCATGAGTTTGGGACAGACAAGTGAGACGTGCCGATTGGGTAAGAGGGCAAGAGACTCAAGGTCAGAGGACCCGTCTTGATCTTAGGAGACGTTACGATTTGTGACTGTGATGAATGAGAGACATGGGACTAAGTTCTACTATGGTTGGCTAGGAGGTGAAGCTGCGTGGAAGGGTGTAATGATAAGATGACCCGCGGTCGACCACGGTTGCTTGATCAGTCATCATGAGAACACCCTAATCTCTTAGGAGAGAGAGTTTCAAGGAGTATTGTCAGGAGCAGAGATTGAAAGTTGGATGAGGGATGCTCTGCTTGCAGTTGTGTATGGTGTGCTAGCGAGAGGCATTGTGTGTGTGCGGGAATAACAAACGAGACCAACATGTAAAGATTGTTGCTTAGCGAACGTGGAGCAATTGGACATCTATTTTTATTCTCTAATAACAAGCTCTATTACTGATTATATATCATCTATTTTTAGAATCAAACATACGAGATGAAATAGATTCTTTCATAGTGCGAGGACGTGCAAGACGTCCTTAATTAATCAGTTTCACATTGACGAGTTTGACTTCAACGTCGTCGTGGTCTTCAATTTGGACTGTGGTGTCATCACATAAGAGAATATGATCTGAAGAGCATTTTCTCCTTCATTGGACTTACAAAATTGATCACAATCGAGGTCATATGATGAGTGATGTCAGTGTCAACGTACCATTGGCGGTCCATGACTCAGGGTGTAAACTGGTTGTGAAGCTGAGTCGTCAATACGTACCTCATGTTGTTGTTGTTAATGTTGTTGCGCTGGCAAGTATTTTTTTATTCCAAGAACGCTGGTTTTGGTTTTGATTGTTGTCTTGTTGCTGGAACTGATTAGGCAAGGCGCTGCTGCTAGAAGCTTGATTGGGACAATTCTAGACACGATGTCTAGTCAAATTGTATCCAAAACACTGAATATTGGAGTCTGGTGGTCGTTTCTTAGGCTGATTCCATCCGGAGCAGTTGCAGTTCTTGCCTTTCTTGGATGGTTATCTCTCGTTCGTGAACAGTGTGGTCGAAGGTTGGTGTTGTATCTTTCGATGGAAAGTTTCTTCGGTAAGAAGAAACAAGATGAGATCTTGCAACGCCAGGTTGTTGTTGCAATTCATCACTTGTAAGAACACTTGACAGCTATCGAGCATGCTGCTCATGAGTGTAAGCAGCTGCTCATGCGCGCCTACTTGCACGCTATGGATACCAGCTGTTCAATGATGGATTTGAAGGTGTTCATGTGTGATGTGACCATGTCATTCTCTCTCATCTTTTAGATTCATAGTTTCTCTTTAAAATGCATTTGTGTCATGTTCCCTTGCGTAGAAAATCTGAAGTCAGTGTGTTTCCTGCATCACTCGTTCGTTGTACAACATGAGATAATGTGATCAATAACAATGTTCTTCCAACATTGATTTATCACCGTAAGAGCATTCTTGCTCTAACAATCCCGCTCTATGATGCTATTTGCTCGGTAGAGGATTATCGAGAATGACAATTGGTCGAGGTACGTTATCATCGACTATTCCAAAGACGTCTTCTATGTCTAGCTGGAGCTTCATCTTATGCTTATGTAAAGTATGTCTCATCGAACTACGTCCAGCTTTTCATACTGAACGTTGTCGTGTTGCACATGGGTATGTACAGTGAAGACTAGTAACAGAAGGATTTTCTTTTCATTGTGTACGTAGTTGCGAAGGAAGCTGCCCTGTAGCTTATCAAGCTGGGCATGAGCTAAGCTGGGGCTATGCTTGACAAGCTGCCCCCTAGCTTGGATTGAAATATCACCTTGAAGGGAGCAAAAAGTTCAAGAATGCGGAGCTCGCCGAGAGGAGCGACTTCGTGTTTCGGTTGCGAGAAAAAACATCTTAGGCAATAGTTAGTACAAGTCTTAAGTCATGAAAAATGCGAAAGAGAGAAATCTGTCGATTCTAGCTCGTGACTCGGACTCATGATCTGACAGCGTGAGTGTTTACGTGTTCGCGAGTACTATAGTTTTGACTCCTCATTCACTAAAAACGGAGTTGTACAGAGAAGTTAGTGTAGAAAAAACTAGTAAAGACTTTATAGAAAATTTTCTTCAAGAATAAGAATATGTACAGATTGTATTAGCTTTTAGAACGGAAACAGAGGCCATCCCAATGATAGGGCGCCTGCCTAGGAGAAAAGTGGTCTCAGGATCAATTCTCCTTGGTCTGTGTTTCTTATTCCGGCATGTTGGCCTCTTGGAAGGGAGTCTATGTTGGATATGCAGCCACATCCTGCATATCTAGGGATGAGAGCTTAAGCCCCCGCATGCCATCTTGAATATAGCATGAGAATCTCTCTTAATCATGGGCTTCCTGGCCTAAGCCTCCGCATGCCACCTTGAATATATCATGAGAGATACCTGGTGCGCATATGAGGGAGCTGTAAGTCATGTGGGACAGCCCCATAAGTGTAGGGGCTTCGGCCTACATTGGATGGCTTGTGGTATATTCAGGGTGACATCAAGATGGCATCAAGAGCAATGGAAACTTTTATTAATCAAGAGGTCATCTTAGCTAGGAGGCTGCTTTTGATAAGGATCATGAGTCAGTTGATAAGTTGTGCGTATAAGGATGTAGAGGGCAGCTTAGCTACGAGCTTATGTTTTAGGTAAATAAACTTGCGACGACTTTCGACGAGGACTTTTTACAACAAACTGACATAGGAGAGAGGAGACGCGCGCATGAGAGAGAGGAGAGATTTTTGACAATTGAAGACTTTGATGATGGAATCGACACTGGAATAAAGTTTACTGAGTCTTGAAAGACCTATGTGTGTGTATTGGAGAGATTTGTATTTGGTGGACGCAAGAGACAGGATTTTGAGTTCTCATCGTCTGCAAAAATTTGCTTTTTTTTATCGTCTCCTGATCAATCGCAGTCAGGAGGTCCGTCCTCCTCAAGAAAGACTCTCGCCACGACATCTGGTGCTTCCACTGAGAGCTATTAGGGTGATTGATTTGGAGAATTGACTGGATTGAGAAGACGGATCATAGTGCTGCCGTACAAGGTGTGGCTATTGCTTAAGGTGCCCTGTTCAACTGACTCATGATCATGATGGAATTGGCTCTCAAGGAGGACCTACGATAGTCCCAACAGCAACCGCACAACCTGTTATAGACACATCTCAGATTCTTCAGGCGTTGGCTGCCTTGATTCAGTAGCAACCTGCAATTGGAAGAGCTGAGCAGAAATGCACAAAGGCGTTACAAGCAATTGTTGGTCGATATGGACGATTTGATGGACGAGACGTTACTAGGTACTTGCGGGAGTATGTGGGTGAGATGCAGTTGGTCAAGACACCTGAAGTTGAGGTAATTTTTGAGCTTTGAGTTGACTGTTACCCTGAACTGAGAGAGAAGGTGAGGATTTGAACGTGCACTGAGAGAAGAGTATATAGAAGAGGATTCTGAAAGAGTCGTTCGAAGGACCCTCATGGATTGGATAGAGCGTCAACCTGGACGTACCATGGGGTTGAATGAGGTGATTTGTGAGTTCGAGAAGAGGTACTCTCAGCTTCCTGGTCTAGAGAGGTTGACGCTGGATGCTAGGAAGACGGAGTTGTTCTTAGGGGCTCTGGATGAGTTTACAACAGACAGACTTTGTTTCATGTTAGCTGATCGTGGAGCTGAAGGGGGAGTTACATCTGATTGAAGAAGAGTGAAAGAAGCAATATCTACTCTTGCTAGACAACGCCGTGGTAGGATGGCAGTGCAACTAGAGACCTTGCCAGAACAGAGAGTAGCTCCGCAGGTTCCGATAGTTCCTCCTATAATACCTCATGCACTTATAATGATCCCTCAAGCACATGTAGTGGTTCTCCAAGTGATTCCTCAAGCGTCTGGAGTACCTATCCTAGCACAGAGAGGACTTAGATAGCAGCAGCGACCTGTTGAGAACCGAAATTAAAATAATCTGATTGAAGAGCTCACTCAACAGTTGAGAGATTTGAGGGTTAAGATGACAGATCTGAAGAGAGATCAACGACCGGTCGCGCCAGGTGCTCGACTTGTAGGAGGGACCTTTATCAGGAGATGTATTTGGTATGATAGTCCAGATCACCTCAGAGGGGATTGTCAAGATTTAGCGGTTGTCTTGCAGGAGGGCGTAGTCAATTATCAGAACAAAAGATTGCATCTAACCGCCACTGGGCAACCTCTGAACACATATTTTGGAAGAGGAGGAATGAGGAGTTCGCTTCTAGCACTTACTGGTGCGAACACTACAACGATGACTTCGGGTTCTGCAGAAGCTGATGTATATACTGGGAGAGTTGAGGTGCGCTCTAATCCAACTATGGTTGAGCAAGCTACTGAGGTCTCAGTTGAAATGATGAAGAGAGGTGCAAAAAGCATTAGGAGGGCTATTGGATGAAGAGACCCATTGGATACAACTTCTATTCGACCGTTTTTAGAAGCGAGTTGTGAACAAGATGTCATGGTGGAAGACAAAAGACGACAAGATGCTTCCGACCTAGATGCAGGAGTACTAGCTGACAGTGACCATCGAAAAGTTACGAGGAGAAGAGCAGCAGAACCATCACCATTTGTATCAACTGGTAGGTTTCTTGTTGCAGAGGGTGTACCCTCTACCTCTACAGCTCCACCACCTGCAGTAGATCCTATGAAAGGTGTACAAGATTTACCGCGGGAGGCTACTGCTACTGAGAAAGTACGGGGGAAGAGGTTTACAACACAAGAGAAGGAGAAGGTTCCGGCTTACAAGTTGGCAGCAGACATCGAAATAGTAACAGACCTGCGTGCTGTTCTAGAGCAACACATTTTGGATATTGGAGTTGAGTTTATTCTTCGTGAGGTACTTGGTATCGCAAAGAGAGAGTTCCATGAGTTGATAATTGACATCATGAAGAGAAAGACACAAGTGTTGGCTGAACAAGCATAGAGAGTGACCTAGGTTACTCCTTTTTGCTTTATGAGCTGATAGAACAACTCACTGTTCAACTACGGGGTACATGCCCGTTGAATTAATGTTAGGGCAAAAATCGATGATGCCAGCAGAAGAAGATTTTCCTACCTGGGCTACCTTGCCATGGGAAGACAATATGGATCGTGTACAACTTCTCTCGCTACGAATCAGACATTTAGAATGTAGAGAAGAGGATCTTGCAGAAGCGCAACGAAGGTTGAAGGTGGCTCAACTTGGGAACAAGGAGAGGTTTGATAAGATCCACAGGCTTCGACCAAAACCGATACAGGTTGAGAACTGGGTGTTGGTATACGATAGTATATTAGAGAACCAACACTCTACAATTCGAAAGTTTTCGAGGAGATGGTTTGGCTTATATCTTGTCTGATCTCTGATGTAGACCAAAATGCTATCTGTTCTTTACGAGCGCTAGATGGTACGCCTTTAAGACTTCTTGTTGCTGAAAAACGAGTGAAGTTGTTCAGAAAAAGAAAGGAGACAGTGGAGCTAGCTGAGTTCTTAAGATCGGAACAGACAACAAGTACAAATGAAGACCTTTGTGAGGCAATTGAGGCGAGTCAAGACGACTTGGAGCATCACGAGGATCAGTGACGGATTGGCAAATACCAAAGGATGTGCAGGTTTGGAGGGGGTGAATGTCGTGTTGCATGTGGGTCTGTACAGTGAAGACTAGTAACAGAAGGATTTTCTTTTCATTGTGTACGTAGTTGTGAAGGAAGCTGCCCTGTAGCTTATCAAGCTGGGCATGAGCTAAGCTGGGGCTATGCTTGACAAGCTGCCCCTTAGCTTGGATTGAAATATCACCCTGAAGGGAGCAAAAAGTTCCAAAATGCGGAGCTCGTCGAGAGGAGCGACTTCGTGCTTTCGGTTGCGAGAAAAAGCGTTCTAAGCAATAGTTAGTACAAGTCTTAAGTCATGAAAAATGCGAAAGAAGGAAATCTGTCGATTCTAGCTCGTGACTTGGACTCATGATCTGACAGCGTGAGTGTGTACGTGTTCGTGAGTACTATAGCTTTGACTCCTCATTCACTAAAATCGGAGTTGTACAGAGAAGTTAGTGTAGGAAAAGCTAGTAAAGACTTTACAGAAAATTTTCTTCAGAAATAGGAATATGTACAGACTGTATTAGCTTTTAGAACAAAACAGAGGCCATCCCAGTGATAGGGCACCTGCCTAGGAGAAAAGTGGTCTCAAGATCAATTCCCCCTGATATGTGTTTCTTATTCCGACATGTTGGCCTCCGGGAAAGGAGTGGCCTAAGCCTCCGCATGCCACTTTGAATATATCATGAGAGATACCTGATGTGCATATGGGGGGGCTGTAAGCCTTGTGAGACAGCCCCATAAGTGTAGGGGCTTCAGCTTACATTGGATGGCTTGTGGTATATTGAAGGTGGAATCAAGAGCACGAAAAACTTTTATTAATCAAGGGGCCTGCTTAGCTAGGGGGCTGCTTTTGATAAGTAGTTGTGCGTATAAGGACAGTAGGAGGCAGCTTAGCTAGGGGCTTATCTTTTAGGTAAATAAACTTGCGGTGGTTTTCGACGAGAACTTTTTACAGAAATCTGACAGAGGAGAGAGGAGACGCGCGTTGGAGAGAGAGGAGAGATTTTTGACAGTTGAAGACTTTGATGATGCAATCTACAGTGGAATAAAGTTTACTAAATCTTGAAAGACCTATGTGTATGTATTGGAGTGTTTGATTGTATTTGGTGGACGCAAGAGATAGGTTTTTGAGTTCTCATCGTCTGCAAAAGATCTGCTTTTATTTTGATCGTTCTCCTGATCAATCACAGTCATGAGGTCCGCACTCCCCAAGAAAGACTCTCGTCATGACAACGTGTTTGCCATCACAGATATATCGTTAAACTACTATGGTTCTATTGAACACTGCGATCGTTTGGACAAAGCCGCGCTAGCAATCAAGTCTTTTGATTGCTGCTTCATCTATGCTTAGGGTCTACCTGAAGCCTATGTTATTATGTTGAAAAGATAATAACCTGAAGGTCTGATACTATAGAAGAAAAGGAGAGAGAGAATCGATGCAGAGAGAGCAAATATGTATAAACTAATTGTTTACTGAATAATAAGATAGGAGGACTATAGTCCAAGTATTTGTACTTTGCTACAAGGGAAGGCTAGGTCTTTCAAAGGTCACTACTATGGTTCTATTGAGCACTGCGATCGTCTGGACAAAGCCGCGCTAGCAATCAAGTCTTTTGATTGCTGCTTCATCTATGCTTAGGGTCTACCTGAAGCCTACGTTATTATGTTGAAAAGATAATAACCTGAAGGTCTAATACTATAGAAAAAAAGGAGAGAGAGAATCGATGCAGAGAGAGCAAATATGTATAAACTAATTGTTTACTGAATAATAAGGTAGGAGGACTATAGTCCAAGTATTTGTACTTTGCTACAAGGGAAGGCTAGGTCTTTCAAAGGGCACGAGCTCAAATATCTTGAACTAGTTGTCTACCGAATTCAACACTTAGAAAACCTAACTCCAACATTGGAGCAATACGTGATCATGGTACCGAAGATGAAAGTCGTACATAATCGTATAGAAGCATTTCGATTGGTGCTTTATATAAGACATACAGAATTGAGTGTGCATGGGCTTGAGCTCTTTCCTGCGGCTCCAACGTGTAAACTATGTACACCTTGGCCGGCCCCAATCGATTCGATTGTCGTCCCATGCTGTGATTCGTTCGTATCATACATTTACTATGCTATGAAACTATGTCTAGAAGCAAACTGAGGTTGAATGACATTTCATGTCTTAGTTTACATCCGGATTCAGATATCTTTTCCGATTAATATTTCTGTCATATCACATGAAATAATGTCTAACTCAATTTCTCACTGGATGACTTCGTTATCTTCGAGAAACATGCATATGTGGTGAAGGCGAGCGGAGCTCCAGTGCGTCGATCAATCTTGTTGGAAGGTAAAAGTAAAGGGCGCAGTCATGCATCTTCCAGTGCTTGCGCTTGCCTTTGTGTAATTCATCTTCCAGTCAAATGATACATACATATGATCTGTTCCTGGACAGAGAATGAAGAATGTTCCACTAGATGATGTGAATCTTGGTCTGTACACAGAAATGCATCTGTTTGCCAACTTTTCTTCAACTCCAAGAGTTAAAACAAGTTGATTACTTGGACAATAAGTGTTCAGGCTAGAATCATGTATCCATAAGGAAGCAAGCATTCACTTACGTTATTGACCTACCAAGTTCTATTCCATGTGCTCATTCGCAGATATCGAAGTCCGACGGGCGACTAACTACCCTTGTTTGCAGACTTCGGAGCATCTACAACTTCAACATGTTATCTTTGACATTGTTTGCAGCTACAATTTAATCTTTCTTTTCAGTCGTTGGAACAATCGGATCATCCTTAACAATCGTTGCAGTTTGTCGTCCGATATTCATCGAATAGAAACTTTCAGACTACTTTATTGTTTAGATTCAAACAATATATTGTACCAGTCAAAACCAACTGCGAGCTCAGTCGACAAAGGACCGAAGGCCATCAGAACTATATCAGGAAAAGGTGCATGTTCTCTCGTAATTTCATTTCGTGAAGAGAAGCCAATTGCGAATGCCATATATGCAGCAGATCCATCTCGAGTCAGTTCTCTTGTAGTGTTTGTACTTTAGCTAGTGGACATGAGAGCGGTGTGGAGATCAGATGATTTTGCCCTTCAAGGGTGATGTTCTGAGAGAGTTGAAGCAGCAGGAAAACGAGAGACGATTACCCAGTATGTCCTTCTGCCGAACAAGGGCAAGTAGTTCAGCTGGCTACTTCCTTCCGATAAGCGCTTCTCATCGATTAGAGAGTAGATTATCCGAGAACCACCACAAGTGCTGTTGGGCTTTCCCAAAACGTTTGTGGATTTCTATACAGTGTGCAGTACGAAGCTTGTTGTCATTGACAATAGCCGGACCCGTTTCAATATTCATTTCCACCATTGCTTGGTCCTCTTGAGTTTTGGTTTGTAGTGGATCCGTCCTCGTCAATTTGGTCGGTTAGGAACTGATTGCTATTAAACATACACAACGGGAGATATGAAAACAAGAGAGTTGAGACTTGAGAGAGGCATAGAAAGTACAGACAAGAAATAACGAGAATTAATAGCTTCGGTTCAGGAAGAGAAGAAAACTCAAGAAGAGTGGAAAACCCATATCACTTTACTTTATTCTAACCAGCACAGTGAACATGAAATACCTCATCTTGGCTAAATAGCCTAATGATCTGAGTGAGACAGGAACGAAGAGGCAGTTAAGCCTCGATCCATCTTTCTTGGCAGGTTACACAAGCAGCAAGATTACTCTTCATGTGTAAGAATTGGAACGTCACCCTACAGGTTATCACAAGGTGGGCTGCCGCGCCAACACTCCCTCTCAGATCACTATGGCAATAAGCAGTTTGGTAAAATTCCAAGCTTAGATCTAAACAAAGTAAACTTGGGCCGTGTCACTGCTTTTGTAAACAAATCATCAGTGTTGTCATCAATCAAAATATTCATGTTACTGATTTATCGATATGATAACGTGTGAGTGAAATCTCACATCAATGTGCTACATCCTCGAATGACCTACGAGATTGTGCACGTGCAGAATATAGCTCTGGTTGTCACCCAGAATCGGTGTAGCTTCAATCTGTCGGTAACCAAAGAAAATAGTTTATGCATCCAAATTGCTTCTTTTACTGCATAAGGCAATATACTCGGCCTCTGCAGAAGATAAAACTTGCTTCTTAGACCTCCACTATATCACTCCACTGTTCAAATGAAAACAATATCCGGACGTAGATCTTTTGTCATCTACATCACCAGCGAAATCTGATTCAGTCCAACCATGTACAAAAATTTTTCCAATCGTTGATGTTGCTCCCTCTAAACGTGAGTACGTGGTTCCGGATCTCTTTCAAGTACTGAAATTCTTTTTACTGCTTGCCAATGAACGCATCCTGGGTTGGTCATGACACTGAATACGCTATATCTGGTCTAGTCTCGATGAGTAGATACATCAAGCTTTCCACAGCTTGTTTGTAAGGAATCAACCTCATGTCACCTTCTTCATCTTCCGTAGATGGGCACATAGAAAAATCCAAACCTTCACCAACTTCTATTGGAGTATCAAAAAGGTGACATGTGGTCATCTTGAATCTCCAGAATAGCCGTAATGTAATGCTCTTGAGATAGAGTGACCACTCTTTCCCTCATGTTACGACAGACTTGAATTCCCAAGAGGAATTTGATCTCTCCAAGATCAATCATGACATATTATTGTGGAATGTAGTCTTGAATATTTCAAAATGCTTCGGACTGTCACTACCCAATACATAATCATCCATGAATGCTGTAATAATGAAAAGATAACGAGTGCGCATAAATACACTCGGATCATAAACACTTGGAACAAACTCTTGTGACTCCAAAAATGTGACTCTCCCGTAGCTTCCAGTCCCATACTCTACTTGTCTGTTTGAGGCCATAGGTACATTTTTTTAATTTAAGCACTTCGCTTTTTATCTGTGGAAAATCTTTCGGTGGTTGCATATAAATCTCTTTAGTCAATTCCTTGTGCAAGAAAATAGTGACTACATCCATGTGATGACTCGAGATCTGGACTTGCTGCAATATTTAGCACAGCTATGATGGAATTGAACTTAGACACATGAGCAAATGTTTCACTATAATCCAAACCTTTAACTACTAAGCGTAGCTTGTACCTGTCTATGGATCCATCAGCTTTCCTCTTAAGCTTGAACACCCACTTATTCTCTATACACTCTCCCACCCACTTCTTTCTTTCAAGTAGTGTAGTGAACTCCCAAGTTCCATTCTCGATCAAGGAGCTATACTCCTTCTGCAAAGCTTCACTTCATTCTCGCTTCTGCGTGTAATTCATAGCTTATTCAAAGATTGTAGGTCCAGGAATCTGATCTCTCCATCCGTAGATGCAACAAAACAATATTTTCAAATCCAATAGGCAGTACACCTTGTTTGATCGAGTACTCTTTGTTGAAACTAATCTAGTTGGTCATCAGTATCACTCAAAATGGTACAAGAGGAATCAAAGGAGTTCACAACACAGAAAGAAAGGAGACTTGTAATAAAGTCCACTAAGCAGGTATGGACAAAAACCAAGAACGTCATTGTTGGAGAGAGGTGTCAAACTTCCAACATGGATATTATCTCGGGGGTTTCACTAACTATTTCTTTTGAAACACGTGCAAGGAAAAATATAGTATTTTAAATTATTTTCAGCAAAACTTTTAAAAATCAATAAAACTAAAATAAACTATTTTTAATCTTTAAATATTTTAAAGTAAGAGAAGGTATTTTATAAAAAAAATAATTCTTTTGAGAATATTTTTTTTTATAAAATAATATTAATAATATTAATTATATTTAAAAACAAAATAGAGATATTAAAATAGTTGTTGACTCGTATGACTTATCATCAAAATACAAAGAGTTGTCCTCTCGAGGATTGCATTTTTCATTGACTTCAAGATCGATGAGATGAGGCAATTGTTTCCTCATTATGATGACGAGCAATGAAAGGCAAAAAAGTAACATAAAAAAGTATTGCATTTGTGAAATCCATCAAGAGGATGGGAAGAATAGAAGAATGAAGCGATAAATGATCCTCAGAGAGGAGGAAGGTGCGAAGTGAGAAAGAACTTCTAATTCTTTGTTGATTTGGAACAAGAAGGAATCCAAGTTGATTGATCTACAATGGATTTGCACAAACAGATAAATCCTTCTGCCAACAAGCACAAGCTGAACCGAGATGGACGTTTGTATTTCTATGACGCTGCCTAGTCCCAAGTTTCTAGGTTGGAAGTAATTGGCACGAAGGTGCACTTCGAGGTGTCCAAATCTAAGATGCAAAACATTTTGTGAGCTTCACACTCCATGTGTAGGACAACAGTTGCAGCACTTTTACATACCGTGGAATGGATTTTCTGCCCAAAAGCATCAAGCCTAGTCAACTTTTGAATACCCTCAAGCTGACAAGCTGGAATACCCTCGACCATCTGACTTGTTGCCAGAATGCTGCATCTACTCATACCGTGGTAGAGCAGCAAGCAGTCTTTCACCTGGTCCCGTGAATTTGGTGGATACATTGATAGAGCAGTAAGAAACCAGCTGAGTATTGTGCTATTGTTATCAAATCTCCTCTGGTATAGTTACTGAACTGTCAATGAAGAAGTAATCTCTCATGCTTTTATCTCCCGTCATTGGTTGTGAATCATCCACGTAGGAGAATCTCTAACTATTTTCGGATAGCAAATCTCTATCCATGGTGTCTGATTAACCAAATAGACATACAAGCACTAGCGTAAATGTTCCAATCCAAATCAGAACAAAGATAACAAATATGGAACACGAAACTAGATGTTGTATATTTATCACGATTATCAAGAAGACTCCGAATACTCTGATAATGATAGTGTGTTAATGACATTCCAATCGGATCATCTGGAAGACCATATCATCCTAGTCCAAACAAGAACTGTGAGTGCATTCCATGCAACTAGCATAAAAAACAATATCTAAATATGTGAAATAAATGACAAAAAAATGATAAAAAAGAGAATGGAGACAACAAAGAGAATGCGAGAGAGAGAGAGAGAGAAAGAGAAGAGGAGAATGAGAGAAGTATCACTATTATATCAAAAAGTAAAGTTTTAGAATTTACACCAAGGTATCATATAGACTACTACTCATCTTCCTTGCATTATTTCCAACCAGTTGGTTTTTATAATCAGTTGGAAGTTTCTGTGGAAATGAGAACCTAACATATGAAGCAATCAGATTCTCGTCAAGATTGACAATACAAGTAACTATGTTGTCTACCATGCTTGAATGATGAGTTGGAACTTGTGGAAGCACTTGAACATACAGTTAATTCAAACTAGAAAGGCTTTAAGAGTGACATCTTCCATTTGTCATTAGATAAAAGTACATCTTGCAAGGATGTACTTGGTGTTACAACATGTTGATTATTTTTGGACTAGAGTGACCTTAGCTTCTTGTTGTTTGGAACAAAGTGTGGAATATTAGTCTAACTTCTGGAAGATGTAGAGATGGAAACTTTGTGTCCAATATTTCCATCTCATATCCATCATGCCGGGAATGTTTTGCTGTGGTCTGAGCATTTTTGTCTTTATTGGAATCATCATCACTATCTTTATATTGATTCACACGCTTTCCTTTGTGCTTTGGTGTCTCTTCTTCATATTCGTCATCAAGATTGTAGTCGATGTCATCTTCTACATCTAAGTCTTAATTCTGAAGGTCATCTAAATACTTTTTCTCACTTAATTGTCTCTTGGAAGATGATTCATTCTCAACTTCTTGTCTATAACAACCTCTTCATACTTGTACAATATCTCTTAGAAGAGATGTTCATCAGAAATCCACACATCTTTTGGATCTTTTGTGGCGCCGTAGTCCATCTCTTCTCTCGTATCTAGCCCTCAAAACCTCTTGTTGTGCTTTTGAAGACAACAAGAGAGTAATTCACATTTGAGAGTTGAGAAAGAATCAACTTTCAATGTACAATTAGATGAGAAGAAGTTTTTAGATGACCTTCAGAATGAAGATTTTGATGTAGAAGATGACATTGACTACAATCTTGATGATGGATATGAAGAAGAGACACCAAAGCACAAAAGAAAGCGTGTTAATTAAATAAGATAGTGACGATGCTTCTGATAACGACGAAGATGCTCAGACCACAACAAAACATTTCGGGTTTGATGAATATGAGTTGGAAACATTGAACACAAAGTTGAGAAGAAGTTTTTAGATGACTTTCAGAATGAAGGTCATCTAATCAGAGACATTGTCAACAACCCTCCAAGGGACCTCAAACAGTTGCATCACACATCTCCGAGATAATCATGTTAGACCTCAACTCTTTCTCATAAAACTTCAAGTGCTACTCTTGTAGCTCTTATGTCTGTCCGTAAACATTACCCATGAAGTCTTTTGTAGAATCCACTTGTTGAAGAAGTGCAAAAATGAGGCTCATCAACTCAATGATGTCATGCATCTTGTCTCAAACAGAAGAATCTAAAACAGTACTGACTACCTCTCGCTCTTGTCGATGGTTGTTTTGTCTTTGATATTATCGATAAATTTCTTTCACATTTCGTTCATAACCATACTCTTCAAGCAATAGTGCATCTTGTACACTGTGATGAAATTGATTGCAAATGTGTGATGACAGACTCAACAGTCGCAACAGCGTTCAGAAAATGATCTACAAACATAATATGTGTTGCATGATGATTTACTATAAATATATCTTTCATCCATTTGAACTTCCCAGTGTCCTCAAACAATAAAGCAAGACCATCGATTGTAAGACCTCCCTAGATGACATACAAAATTTTCTCCGTCACCAACTCTCTGAGAAGGAAGTTCACATGAGCATTATCAGCAACTAATTGCAACACTCGATTTAGACCCAACTTATCTATTTCCTATTTATGCAATTTGCCATCCATTTTTTATTCTTCACAATGTTACTCTCAGTCAAAGCTCAGACAAATAGTTCACAAAATTTGTTGGTTACCATGATGTTCATCAGTGGTCTTCCTTGAACATTAGTCCATCCATCGCAAGAAATAGTCTTCTTACAATTTTCTCCTTTTGGAAATATGATTCTTTTTCGCCACCTCTTCCAATTTCTTGTAGGTTGCGTTCAAGGGAGGACGTCTCTACGTCTAATCGCTTGGGAGCGTAAACCTAGTAACATTCTTTGAAAAATTTAATGCTTTGATGACAATGAGATGACGCATAGAATGAAAAGATCATCCATTCGTCGCACAAGTCATACATCAATACTCACCTGCTTGATGTCATCGTGCTCTGTTGAAAAGAATAGGAATATTTCTTTGGATATGACTTTCCCTCTTGGTCAATCCGCTTGACCCGAACCTCCTCCACCAGCTCTCAAAGGTTATAAAATGTTTGAATTTGTGAAAGAAGAAGGTTGCCAACATCAAACTCTTGTATGATGTGTTTTTCATCACTGTTGGTATCTAATTATGCTCTACGACTGATTGGAATTTCAACAAGTTCGTCGTCCAATGTCTCTTTAGCTGGACCATTCAGTGTTCTATGTCTGTCCTTAATCTTTATTACTGTGAAAATGTCATATACCACATGTGATGGAGCAGCAAGACACGTGGAAACATCTTTCTAAATAGATTTTTGGAGTACTTGAACATCACCTCGAGTGCTATGTTTTCTTGTGCTTGTGAAGTGTCGTTTCATCCTTGAGAATGTTGTACACAAATGCAAGTTCGCAATGCTTGCATTGTACGATGGTTGTCTTCTACAGTGTTGTTCATGATTATGTACTGGTCTCGAGTAAACTGTGAAGAATGATCTCTCTGTTTTAGGATCCCACTTGTACCTCCAGTATCCAATACCTAGCATCGTAGAAGCGTAGTAGATGTTGTCTTCCTCTTCTTGTTTGATGTTCCGTGTTGTCTCCATGTTTGCTCTTTTACAGTTTAGAAATAGACAACACTAGCCCAAATGATCAAATCATTCTAGTTCAATCAAGAAATGTGAGTCCACATAGTTACTGATTATCTATTTCTATAGTACTATGTCGACAACAGATAATCGTCAACCATGATCACTCAAAAACAGAAAACACTAGCCTAGATGATTAGTTCATCGTGTCGAAACGAGGATCGTGAGTGCAGTCCACGTAACTAATGAAATTCTGAATCGTAATTGTTGAACTAGAAGATGTGAGAGAAACTGACATCTAATTCTCTAAAGATTGAGTGAAGAATGAAAAGAACTTCATACTCCAGAGTCTCTACTTGTACTATGAGGTCCAAAATTGCATTTATATCAACGATTGACCCATAAAGAACTACTTAATATTTTGTCACACTTCACTCTAATTGACTTTTGCTCTTTGGTTGAAAATGTAATCACTCTATTTGATAAAGCCTAACAACCCAAAAAAGATTTATCAAAGCATAACTACACAAAAAATCATATCTAGGGAGTGTGAGCACAAAAATGATGACTATTAGGTGGTTCACCTACCTAAGTATGTAGATTGGTGTCCACCCTATGACATCCAGTCGCTCCATTCTTGGTCGGATTGCTTCACCTTAAGCGTCCGATCGCTCCACCATGGATCGCTTCACCTATACTTCGTCCATCGCTACATCTTGGAATGCTCGATCGCTTGATTACTAGAGCATCAAAGTTTTGTTTTAAATCTCATCATTGACGACATAGTTCTGGAAATCTCTCGCTTCCATCTCAATTTACCATCCGACACTATTAATTTTTATGTAAAATTACAAAAATAGATTTCAAAAGTTCATGAAATTTCGCTGAAATCGGTGAAATTTTGATTACTCTCAACTAACCCAAAAAGATACATTTCTTATTCTTGGAGTCAAGTTTTTTCTTTGAGCATCAAGAATGTGTATGTGAGCCACACATCCAAAAACCTTCATGTGAGACAAATGAAACTTACAACTTATCCATTTCTCCTATGGAGTGGATTCAACGGATCTACATGAACTTTTGTTTCTCATTTTGACGAGTTGTATGTCGTGTGAAGTGTGTCCAAGTGTACATGGTTATTTGGCTGTGGAGAAAATTTCCTTTGGAGTGAAAGAAACATATGTAAACCCGCACAAAGAATCAATTTATTAATATTTTTTTCTTCACTTCACGCTTACACAAAATGTATAAATAATCCTTTCAAGTTCAGGATGTCAACTCAACTTTCCTATCTATTCTTTCTCAGTTTGGGAAGACCATGAATCTGACCTAGATTGCTTACAACCATGAAGGTCATTTAGCTCGTAGCTTGGAGCATATGCTCAATGATGAGTTCCTCATGGTTGATAATCTTATCTCACGATTTATCAATCATGAGATAGGATACAAGCTCTCGCGCCGTCATGTATTTTAGGCTCACCAGATCTTCATCAACTCTGAACCCAAGAATCTCAATCCTCCCCGCAATAGGGCTCGACATGAAGGAACCATGTAATTTCTCTATGAGACTGATACTCGAATCTAATATGAAAGCCAATAACCTGTTGAGCCGCGATATGAGTTCAATCTAATATTGACACTCGCGATGAACCACTAACCTGTTGCATCGCGATAGTAGTTGAATCAAATAGTGACACTCGCGATGAATAACCTGTCGAGTCGAGATAGGAGTTGCACCAAAAGACGTAGTGTCGATAGCTGGAGTAGAGGCAATGTATTACTGACTGAAGTAGAGACAAGAAGTAACGAGAATGAATAGCTTTAATTCAAGAAGAGAGGAAAACTCATTTTACTTGTGAGCACCAGCACAGTGAACATGAAATACCCCATCTTGGATAAATAGCCTAATGATCTATCTGAGTGAGACAGGAACGAAGTGGGGGTTAAGTCTCGATCCATCTTTCTTTGCAGGCTACGCAAGCAGGAAGAGCAATCTTGCTGACTTTCAAAGTCCTTTGGAGTGAAAGAAACATATGTAAACCCGCACAAAGAATCAATTTATTAATATTTTTTTCTTCACTTCACGCTTACACAAAATGTATAAATAATCCTTTCAGGTTCAGGATGTCAACTCAACTTTCCTATCTATTCTTTCTCAGTTTGGGAAGACCATGAATATGACCTAGATTGCTTACAACCATGACGGTCATTTAGCTCGTACCCTGGAGCACATGCTCAATGATGGGTTCCTCATGATTGATAATCCTATCTCACGATTTATCAATCATGAGATAGGATACAAGCTCTCTCGCCGTCATGTATTTTTGGCTCACCAGATCTTCATCAACTCGGAACCCAAGAATCTCAATCCTCCCCGCAATAGGGCTCGACATGAAAGACACAAGAAGTAAAACCCCTTCGCATGCGCTCAGATCTTAAGTCGAGGATAGTGCAAACCATATAGATATGAGCGATAGTAGACTCTTACATATGTAGAAATATATATTTATAAATACGAGCAATAAAAGCGTTTGAGTAAACCAATTGAATCAAAACTGAATTACGCAAATATTTTACTTTAAAATCATTTAACCATCCCTTCAAGAGATCAGTAGGACACGTAGTGATTACAGAGGCTCGATGATGCTTGATGGTCTCTCCCTTTACTTACTTTTGATGTGTACAACAAACTCTCATTTGGAGAATCCATTTCTTTTTAGGAAAATCACTCTCTGCCTTCAATCTAGTGATCACATAAGATTTCCCTTTGAATCAATAAATTATTTCAAACTTTTCGATGCTCAAAAGAATGATGACTAACTGATTGTCACTGAAAATTCCCCCACACTCCTTCAGCTTCCTAGTTAGAGACTTAATCGTCTCAGTGTGTTTCTCTACATCTCTCCCTTCTCTCAACTTCAGATTCATGAATTGTTTCTGGAGGAACAACTTCTTGGATTCTACGTCCCTTCCCGCATGTTATTTTTCAAGGTTGTTCATGCTTCCTTTGGCAATATCTGTCAACCACCAGCTTCATCTTGGAAGAATTCACTGTGAAGAAAATTCAAAGCAGATCCACTTTGGTGTGATCGAACTCGAGACTACATAAATGATGACTGTCCAGAGATCTTGCTGGATCATATATTGCTTCATAAGCAATTTCCACTTTATGTAAATGGAACCAAGTAATTTCTCTATGAGACTGATACTCGAATCTAATATGAAATCGCGATGAGTCAATAACCTGTTGAGCCGCGATAGGAGTTCAATCTAATATTGACACTCGCGATGAACCAGTAACATGTTGCGCCGCGATAGTAGTTGAATCGAATAGTGACACTCGCGATGAATAACCTGTTGAGCCGAGATAGGAGTTGCACCAGAAGACGTAGTGTCGATAGCTGTGTCACGATGTATGACAGCAAGAACCCAATTCATAGCACCACTCCAACAGGGGAGGAAAACCTTCTAACAAGGAAGGAGGCTCTCGCAGCCTTCACAAGAGGAAGAAAAGAAGGAACAGAGTATCACTAAAGGGACTGACTTGGGGGCAGAGCCCCTTCACAATATATAGAGAGAGTCAAAAGACTTTTGGGGTTGGGTCTCCGTAACATAGTTGTGCCAAAGTCTTACAGGACTTGTGCCCAAAGTCTTACAAGACTTCAGGAGCTTGTACTACTACGCATGTCAACAGTCCTCCTCAAGCTCATATCAATATCCTTAACACCTAGACATAATCTGAAAATATCAAATTTATCTCTAGGTAAAACTTTAGTGAATATATCAGCAACTTGTTCACCTGTAGGTATATATCTCAGATCTATCTCTCCAGCCAATACTTTTTCTCGAATAAAGTGATAATGAACCTCTATATGCTTGGTCCTAGCATGAAAACAGGATTAGAAGTAAGTTTAATACTGCTGATATTGTCTGTGTGTAAAACAACAGGGTCAGAAAATTCCACACCCATATCTTTCAGTAAGGTATGAAGCCAAACGGATTCGCAAGTAGCATTAGTGGCACCTCTGTATTCTGCTTCAGTCGATGACATAGCAACTGTAAGTTGCTTCTTCGACTGCCAGCTAACAGCAGAGTCTCCAAGGCTGAAGACAAAAACTGACATAGATCTTCTATCTTGAGCACTTTCTGCCCTGTCTCCATCAGTAAAACCATGTAACAAGAAAAGACCACCCGCTGCGTAGTGAAGTCCATACTGGATTGTGAACTTCACGTACCGTAAAATCCGTCGAACTGCATCAAGATGAGGTTTCCTAGGTGCCTGCATGAACTGACTAACTAGGCCTACAGCATAACTTAGATCAGGTCTAGTAATGGTCAAGTAGATCAGGCTGCCTACAATCTGTCTATAGAAATTAGGATCTGCTAATAGCTCACCGTCCTCAGCATTCAACTTCAGAGAAGATGCAAGAGGGGTAGAGATAGGCTTACAAGCTGCCATCCCAAACTGTTCTAGCTTATTCAGAGCATACTGTCTCTGTAACAGCCATGTATCATCTCCATCCTTGATGAACTCAATAGCTAGAAAGTACTTCAGTTCATCTAGATCTTTCATATCAAACTCTCCTTTCAGCTGATCTTTCACCTGCTTGATAAGGCTCTTAGAGGTACTAGTGATAACAAGATCATCTACATAGATGATGATCAGTACTGTGTTATCATCGAGCTGCAAAGAGTACAATGAGGAGTCTGAACTACAAAGACGGAAGCCAAGCAATAGTAGAAACGAGTTAATCTTGGCATTCCAAGCTCTTGGAGCTTGCTTAAGTCCATACAAGGACTTCCGGAGTCTACAAACTTTATTTGGATACCTCTCATCTTCGTATCCAGGGGGTTGCACCATGTAGACCTCCTCCTGCAGATCTCCGTTCAAGAAAGCATTATTGAAGTCCATTTGATGCAGTTGCCACCCTTTACTTGTAGCTAATGCCACAAGGGTGCGTATGGAAGCCATCTTGGCTACCGGACTGAAGGTTTCCTCAAAGTCAAGACCATACTGCTGCGCATATCCTTTAGCCACAAGTCTCGCCTTATGCCTGTGGACTGAACCATCCGAATTTTTCTTGACCTTGTAAACCCATCTACAACCAATAGTTTTCTTACCATAAGGTAAATCAACCAGCTCCCAAGTCTGCTGATTTTGCAAAGCTGAAAGCTCAACTTGCATGGCTTCCACCCATTTTGCTTGATGCATCGCCTCCTCAAGAGAATTCGGTTCCTGCTCATGTACGACATTCACCATGTAGGCATGGTGTTCAGCCAAGAAACCTTCACACTGAAAACGTTGGATAGGATGTCTCGCTCTGGTGGACCTTCGCAGATCAGATTGACCTGATGGTCCAGCTTCAGATCCCTGATTGGCTGAGAGCTGCTGACATGGTCATCAAAAGCATACACAATATCTGCACTGCGTTGCTCATTGATCATCTGCTGCAACACTGGAGAGCTGTTGGAATGTACAACCTGTGTAGGTTGAACAACAGGTGGAGGGACCTGAACCGTAGGTACATCAACTACAGGGACTTGGCCAGACCAAGGAGCTCTCATGCGCATTGGATGAAATACAACACTACCACTACCTGAACTAGTGGCTTGAGTGGTTGTAGAACCAACCTGAACTAGTTGGACAGAGGATAGAATAGGTGAAATAGCAACAGAGCATCACTTAGTCTGATACCAAGATAACAACTCATCAAAAACAACATCTCTACTGATGAGCAGTCTCCTCGAAGTTGGGATATAACACCTATATCCCTTCGTATCAGAAGCATAGCCTAAGAAGATACACTTCTTAGCTTTCGGATCTAGCTTGCTGCGTCTTTCATCTGGTACTTGTACAAAACATATAGAACCAAACACTTTGAGACAGGAGAGGTCTGGTTTCTTGCCTACTAATACCTCGTAGGGGGTCTTCTTATGTACCGCTGCAGTTGGTGCACGGTTCATGAGGTAGACAGCACATGCAACAGCTTCTGCCCAATAACACTTAGGCATAGACTTCTCATTCAGCATCGCACGTGCTGACTCTGCAATGTGTATGTTCTTCCTCTCTGCTACACCATTCTGTTGCGGGCTGTAGCTGCACGTGACCTCTCTCTTGATCCCATGCTCTTGCAAAAATGTGTCAAAGTGACGAGAGATGAACTCGCCTCCTCCATCCGAACGGAACCGTAAGATACAATGGTTATACTGTTTCTCAACTAGGGTCTTGAATGATTGGAACATAGCAAAGACGTCTGACTTGACCTTGAGGAAGTAAACCCACGTAAATTGCGAGAAGTCATCTATGAACGAGACGAAGTACTGAGAACCATTCAAGCTTGCTTGAGATGCAGTCCATACATCAAAATGTATCAACTCCAACACCCTAGAGGCTCTAGTGCCATGATGGCGAAATGGCTGTCTAGCTTGCTTGCCAAATTGACAAGCTTCACAAATCTGAGATGGGATAGGAGATGTGAACTTGGGAAGACCTGTAACTAACTCTGACGTAAGTAAGATCTTCAACCGCTGATAGTTCATATGGCCTACTCTCTTATGCCATATCTCTAAATCTGAGATTCCAGATGTATGAACAAACATCGCAGCTTGAAGTTGAGGTTGAACAGCATCCAATTTGAACAACCTTCTTACTCTTGACCCTCTGGCAACTACATTGTTATCACTGGTTTCAACAATACATCCCTTGCTGTTGAACCGAACTTGATAACCCTGCTCCACCATCTGACCTACTGAAACTAGATTCCTAGTAATGGTGGGCACATACAGTACATCTCCCAAAGCAGAAATGTTTGAAGATACAACAAATAGAGGAATTGTACCCATATGTGTAATGTTGTGCTGGGTATCATCATCAGTATAGACTATTGCCAGTGTCTTCAATGGCTCCTTCTGGCTGAACCATTCACCATGTGCTGTCATGTGGTTCGAAGCTCCAGAATCAATAAACCACTCATCAGCAGGTTTGCTCATGGAACCTATGACATGTGCCATCGTCAAAAGACTGCCATCTGAAAAAGGTTCCTCTGTCGACACATAGTTTTGCTGTGGAAGCTTGCCAGACCTGATGTCTGCTTGCCTCTTGAAGCAGGTCTTGATCACATGACCTTTGGTTTTGCAGTATGCACAGAACCGCTGCTCACCCCCGTCTTTATCTTGTTGTTGCTGATGGTCAGATCGAAGGTTCTGTTGCTGCTGAGAGAACTGACGACCAGAAGAACTAAATCGGTTCTTATCTCTATCACCGAAGCTCTTTTCTCGTCCTCTGCCTCTACCTCCAGCAAAGAAAGCTTGCTCTTGTGATGAGGTAGAACCACCATTGCCCTGAAGACGAATCTCTTCTGACACTAACATAGGAATCAACTCATCGAACTTGGGAAAAGTATCCCTGACAGCAATGGAAGTCTTGAAAGATTTGTACTCTTTCCCAAGACCATTGATGGTGTGTAGGATGAGATCATCATCCTCGACTTTCACCCCTATGCTGTTAAGCTGCTCAACTAGACCTCGCACTTGATAAACATAATCTGTAATGCTCAATGAACCCTTCTTAACATCCAAGAGTTGCTGCTTGAGTTGCAACTTACGAGCTTTGATAGATGTCTTGAAAACATTAGCTAGTGCATCCCAAACCTCTTGGGGGGTATCAACAGATTGTATGTAACCAAACATGGAAGGTGAGACACACAAAGAAAGATAATGCACAGTTTGACAAGCTCGTTTGTTCCATGCATCAACATCAGGATCTGTATCAACTCCAACGGGTTTCGCATCTGTCCTTGTGATCAAGCCAAACAGGCTTTGGCCTTTCAAGAAGGCAGACATGCGATACTTCCATATGGAGTAGTTGTT
The DNA here is from genome assembly GCA_036924285.1 of Asterella californica. Taxonomy (NCBI): domain Eukaryota; kingdom Viridiplantae; phylum Streptophyta; class Marchantiopsida; order Marchantiales; family Aytoniaceae; genus Asterella; species Asterella californica. Next base: position 7,751,404 of record JAYKYS010000013.1, read on the forward strand.
TTTGTCTAAAGGCTAACCGGTAATGGCTGAAAACTTTTCTATTCTACTCATGATGGATTAGACGTAAGAAACGAAGATACAGACAATGTCTCTGAACAGATCGAAATTTCACACAGTGATAGAAATGTTGATTCTAGGGTTATATGATGTAGGTTTAGACGTAGGTCTGTGTGATCCAAACACAGTCCGTTTTGGCTAAAAATGAATAGAAGACCCTAAAAAATGCAGTCAAAGCTTGTTGACTGACTATAATTATGAAAACTCTCACAAAAACACACAACAAACACAGCAGAGGGACAATTTGAAAATTCAGAACCTGTCACCAACGCTGTCATTCCTTGCTGCACCAGAAAAAATGATGTCTGGTTCGAAAGTAGCTCCAAACAGCAAGGACGCCTATTAGAGTTTCGCCTCAAGAGAAATCTCCATGTGCAAAAAATTGCAGCACCTCCAGTTGCAATCTGAGTCCTCTGTATGCCTCCAATCTCTAATTTCTTCACTCAAGCTCTGATATCATGTCACGATGTATGGCAGCAAGAACCCAATTCATAGCACCACTCCAACAGAGGAGGAAAACCTTCTAACAAGGAAAGAGGCTCTCGCAGCCTTCACAAGAGGAAGAAAAGAAGGAACAGAGTATCACTAAAGGGACTGACTTGGGGGCAGAGCCCCTTCTCAATATATAGGGAGAGTCAAAAGACTTTTGGGGTTGGGTCTCCGTAACATAGTTGTGCCAAAGTCTTAAAGGACTTGTGCCCAAAGTCTTACAAGACTTCAGGAGCTTGTACTACTACGCATGTCAACAAGCTGGAGTAGAGGCAATGTATTACTGACTGAAGTAGAGACAAGAAGTAACGAGAATGAATAGCTTCGATTCAAGAAGAGAGGAAAACTCATTTTGTGTGAGCACCAGCACAGTGAACATGAAATACCCCATCTTGGGTAAATAGCCTAATGATCTATCTGTGTGAGACAGGAACGAAGTGGGGGTTAAGTCTCGATCCATCTTTCTTTGCAGGCTACGCAAGCAGGAAGAGCAATCTTGCTGACTTTCAAAGTCGAAAATGGACCGTCACCCTACGAGCTATCACAAGTGGGCTGCCTCGCCAACAAACCAGTTATATCACTCGGTTCAGAATCAGAATTTAGTATATATTTGCATATATACAGTTACCCACTCTATTTCTCCTTGATGACTCTATCGATCGAAACCTGGTTGACGTCTTGCGTTGCAATTGTGTTTCGTTCGAGAAACACGACTATTCGACAGCTGTTGCCAGTCGAATAGAACGCCTTGTACAGATTATTGTTTATCACCGTTGCAGCGTGTACTATACATCAAAGTGAATAGAGAGCGTGCACTTCCGCAAAAAAAGTGTTTGAAGTGCGGAAGTCCCTATCCTTGGCAGTAAGCACTTCAGATATGATCCACTTTCCCATGTAAGATCTCCTAAGTTCGAACACGGTAGACGCACGACCATTTCTGTTCCGATGTTGCGGTCCTGATCATGATATGTGCTTCGAGCTTGTAACTTTCTTTCTCGCGAGTATCTTCCAGTACATTAATTTCTGTTCCAGCAAGTGGAAGAATCAGTCTGTGACTTACCGGTAGATTGTACTCTATCGGACTTCGACGTTAGAAGAAGTTTTTCCTTTCTAGTGTTATATTACAGGCTGTTTGTCAATGGAGAGCTTCAAGCTAAGCGCAAAGAACAAGTAAGTCTGAAGAGAATTTCCGCTCTCAATCAATCTTCCCACGTTTATCTACTAGACAGCCATTTCAACGCACTCTTCCGCAGGTTCTCTATATCATAGGCGATGATACCCCGTCTGAGCGAACGTCCGCAGCTGAACTCCAAGCGATAATCTCACGCTTTACTTTATATTTCATGATGTTTTTGCTTCAGACTAAAGTTTGATTATTCCTTGGCTTTGATTTAACTCGCTTATATCTGAGCGCCTCGTATACTTGGAATTGGCAGCTTGACAGGCACTATCGGTACTTGAAAAACTGTGGACTCACTCACACACACTACGAATGTTGTAGACCATCCACAGTCCACATTCAGTAATAGTAAATCTATAGTAGGATGCCGGGAAGTTTAAAACCTTAAAATCCCGCTGAAATGCCCAGAGACTATTTCTGAGAGCAGAATTCACTCCAAGCTGCAGTAGTCATGATCAGTGAGTGGGTGTGCACCCAATTCCTCATTCTCAACTCACAAGCTGGGGATACGCGGCTCCGCATCTCAACCTACTACACCTTCAGCCCACCATAACCACCAAAAGACCAACCCGGAGGAACATCATATAATATGATGGCCCGCAGAAAGAAAGCATGACAGAGGGACTAGGATGATGCGGAGAGAGAAAAATGTCCTTCTAAGTAACAGATTACAAGCTCATAATGTTTCGTACACACCCCTGACTCGCAAATGCTCCGGTGACAAATGCTTTGTTCCGAAGTTTCAACAATTGCTCTTCTCCGACGCTTGATCCTGCTTTTCTCCGTTGTTCTAACCTTTTAAACAGCTTTCTCCGAATGTGTCCTCACCGGGTGATCTTCAGGGAAAGGATACTTCCTTCAGGGGGCTCACTGAGAAACGTTCGGGCCGGTCGCAAAAAAGTGGCATCATATCTGGATGAGGTTTTGCATCTGGTATCGATCAGAAATAAGCCTTCTCTAGATACGTGCCGTTGTCTCAGTGCACAATTGCTGCTCCCGCTTTCCGTGTAGAGTTTACAGAATGGCTGCTGGTCTGCTTTTGTCTACATGGATCGTCAAAAGTTTTCAAAAACAGTGTCACGCATCGCTTCGAAGTTGTCCTTCAAGTAGTCCATTGTTTGCGCCTTGAGTTTCCGTGCCTCGTACGCTTTCGCCAGTCTGATCAACTTTCCTATGTTCTCAGGCGTCACCTCCTTGCACAGCTCCTCGTCGCACAGCTCTTTCAAGTACTGAACACCATACTTGTGTGACACTTGCAGCATCGCTTCAGGAGTGATCTCGTCGTTGAACTCGATGAGTCCAGTGTAGCAGAAGTTCACCATCGTCTGCATAATTCGCTGGGTTGTGTCTCTGATTGCTAAATACTTATAACCATTCTCAACCTTAACGTTCTCTAGCATCTTGCTGAACAGAACTGACTTTGCAACCTGCACATGTACAAGATGAGGACACCTGAGCAACAACGAGGACAGCTGAGTCTTCCAAGTATCAATGTAGACTCAAGAGCTCCGAGTCAAGCTAACAGTCCGGAGCTGAATGAAGACCTGTCCTAATGCACAAGCAGATCATGGTAAGGGCAGCATCTGATTCTGCATCAGCAGCTCTTGTGCCTTCCAGCAAAACACTAGCATGCAGAATGACTCGACTGTTCACCAGACAGAAGAATGGCTGAGCTTTGTTCTCTGAGTGGACGAGATGATATCCGACAAACCGACCTCTCAACCACCCCAACAAAGTGAACGACGATGAATGGTGCAGAGAGCATGATGACGAATGCTAACCTAATCTCACTGACAGAATCAGAATAAGTCAACCCACCAGAATATGGCGATGGGCCCATATCCAAGGATTTCCATTGAATGCCAGAGCTACGGCCTCTGGCTCGAACAGGCCTGATTTGGGAACTTGGAGCTCAAGGAAACTGAGTCTATCCGTCAGCTCCCTCTTCGTTTTCTTCATAGCGATGCGTTGAGACTTTTGCTCCTTCGTCATGGCCTTCTCGTTGGCTAGCTTCAAGTCATTCAAAGCCTTCGAGTGATTCTCCTTTTCTTCCCGCAACGCGTTTTCGAGCTCTACAATTCTCTTGGCCTTCTGCTCCACGCTAAAGCGGAGCCCTTCGATCTCGTTGCCATCTCGTGCAACGCATTTTCTGCAACCGAGGGCGCTGTAAATCGCCCCCGGTGAACGCTTTCTCGGGGACTTTCCTTTATCATCGACTTTCGCACATATGCTGCACTGTATCTTGGTCTTGCAGTTAGGGCAATCGATGTAATCTCGGCATCCCATTGCTGTTTATCTCGTAAGTAACTGCAGCAACACATTAGTAGGATTTAGCCTCCTTATTCTCACAAAGCATCGAACGTACTCTAGTCAGTATACTAATTTCTGTGATGCAAGAATTCAGAACTTTCACTAAACTTCACTAGAACCCAGCAAGGACAGCACGAACTCTAGGTGTACAGTTGGGACCACTTGGGATTACTAAGGTAGTGTCTGCTATTCTTAAGTTCTGAGAAGGAGAACTAATTAATCCACCGTCAGCCATGGTGAATCAATAGCAGGACTCAATACAAAGCTTCAAATGAGCGAGCCTGTACGAGAATAAGGGTCTCTGCACACTGTGAAGAAGGCTATGCATTTGGTACAGCAGAGAAAGTGAACATAATGAGAGACACGGAAGTAAATACTGAAAATGCATGGGGAGAGTAAAGCAGAAAAGCACAAATGGGTCAAATTGAGGGTGTGCAAATGCATAACAAAAACTATTGGAAACGCATGTGGGAGTCAAAGTAAGGGAATTTACTTGATTGCACCTCTACATTTCCTGGACTCGACCGCACCATTTACCAGAAACAGCAGGTTCCGCAAGTTCACCACCACTACACAAGACAAGTAAGCGATCGTACTGGATGATAATATGTTATATATACATTTTGAACAGACTATACCATTGCCCGGCTACTAACATACACGTCTCACATTCAAATTTCATAGCATTCTACCTACTAAACATGCTATTGTCAATCAAATCAAAGTTGCGATCAAAATGAGCAATGTTAAGAGAGGTGTCTCACATTCAAATTTCAGAGTATTCTACCTACTGAACCTGCTATTGCCAATCAAATCAAAGTTGCGATCAAAATGAACAATGTTAAGAGAGGTGTGATCAAATCCAACAAACGTGTAAAAGGTGTGATGAATTAAACTTTCCGGAAATGACCATATAATTTCTCTATATTATATTTCTTGTTATTATCGATGGTTAAATATGCAAATGCATAAGCAAAAAGTAAAAGTAACGAAATCTAGCACAGTTTCCAATCTCGCGGTACATAGTTATTTTGGTTCCATGTTTGACGAGACTGGAGGCGACCGTGAAGAGAAGGTCTAGAGCTGGAGCTGCATATGAGAGAACCAAGCAACATTCACTTTTCAGTGTGAAAATATCAGAAATTTTCTTCATCAAATCTCAGTAGGTTTGTTGTGCTTGACCACTCTCCTCTTAAAATGTATTTTTTAATCACTTGATTATCTATTGTGAATCCAGTCATTTTACCATTTCAGTGATATGGGACGGCACACATCATCCTTTTGAGAATGGATAGTCTGCATTTTGCCATGTTAGTGATATGGTACGGCACACATCAACTTTTTTAGAATGGATATCCTGAAGTGTATTTTATTGTTGAAATGATCTGAATGATAGAAATATTTAGTTATAGTCGAAGGTAATAAAATAATAACAATATAAAAAATAACTGGTTTTACTTTCGTTGGCCAGTCAAATGTGTGATCAAGGAAAAACAAATCTACTAGGAATGTGATAAATTAAATTTCTGTGCAAATCTTCATGCAGAGATAGATACTTTCGAATGGGAGGTTGGGATCTACTAAAGCTATACCCGACCACGTACGTATCCAGGAAGGGTTCCGTATCCATCTTTTGTACATATGTACATATGACTGTATCAGTTGTGACATGCTATGTACTCATGCAGATCTCGTGAGTTGGAAGTTTGCCTTTACATCGCTCGACTTTTGCTTCCTACTCGTAGTAATGAACGAAGTTGGAGAAGGAATGCAGCCGCCGATTCGAAGGGTATGTCAGGTTGGTTATTATTGTCAAAGCGGCGGGGATTCTCAAGATTTGACTAAAGTACAGCTAAGAGTATTGATGGCTCAAAGCGGGGCATTTGCTGTTCAGTTCATAGCAGGAGAGAGGAGTTCAGAAGGAACTTCATACTATGTCTGGAGTCTGGACTCTGCTAGCGAGGTTTTTCTTCATTGGTGATCCTTAGCGAAGTTCACAACTTCACGAGGCTTTGTTGTGTCGATATCCAGTCCACATTTGCTCCTGATGTAATGCATGGGACCTTGACTGAGGAATTTCAAGTTCAAGCGAGAGTTGTAGAGGAAGAGAGGGATATGACCAGCAATACCAAAGTATCGCGGAGGATATTTTTTCGAATGCAGTGTTTTTTACAAAAGTAAACCAGATGCATGGTTCTGAACTTCCGTACTCACGTTCTGGAGATCCTTGGCAATACTTTACAATCATAGAGTGAGCTTTCACAACTTTTAGAAAAGTTCATATAAAATGGAACCATCCAATGATCCAATGCCTTTCCGAGTCTAGTCTCGGTGACCTACGTAGTAGTACATCACACGTGAGAACACGACAGACCTAATTCTGGGGGCCGTCAGAATTTATGATCTAGCCGACCTGAAACCCTGAATCTATCTACCGTTCGTTCGTTCGTTCGGCCTTTGCTTCAACCACGGGGGAGCTCTAAAACTAGAATGGGAAGTTACGGACCAGCTTCGTTGCTGGCAATCGGAAGGCTCTGCCTGCTCCAACGAGACGGCAAGTACGATAGATGATACCTGTTCTGTATCGAACGTTTCACGTCTGGGGATGTGACCCAACTTGTTAGTCAAGGAGGCTGGGCTCGAGAAATAATGGTACCGGTTGGATATATTCGTCGAATATATTCGTTGGCGGTAGTGTCTTGGACATTCTTCACGAGAAGGAAATCGACAGATCTCGAGTACAGATTCTGCAGAGAGAGATGTGTAGGTTGAGAGCGGGGAACCAGTCCTGGGAGTCGAAAGCAGGGCACTCCTAAACCCCAGCTACGAAATAGCGAAATCAGCGTCGGCAGGCTGCCGGTTTCATAACTCGCATCAGGGGGGCCCAGTACAGTGAGCGCCTATTGTCTGAGTTCGTCAGTGGTACTCGTTCTCAATCTGGAGACCTTTTAGGGATTGGAGCTTTTCTTCGAAGAGAAAACGGTAATGGGAGTTTCATAGCCGCTCAAACAGGTCGGTCTTCCAGATGTAGGAGTAATATAAGGAGTACTCCTTCGGTCCGTTGAGTTTGACTCGCTTCTCGCTCTGAAGCGCGTTTGGTGATTATCGTGATATTCAGAGTCTGGTGTACAGGGACTCAGCAAGGGTAGAAATGGCGAGCCTTAGCTCAATGGGTGCATCGAATATTGAGAAATCCGCGTTCTCGAGCTGATTGACTGAAAGTCTGTGAACGTAGTCGGTGACAAGCTCCGGGTTAGTGTAGCTACACGAATCTGTGCGTTCCATTGTCCATTAGTGAAGATTGTTGCATCAGTGAAGATCGTTGCATCAGCGAAGCTCACTGAGGCCTCGTAAAGCCTGTCGATGTTTATTTCATCTTGTGTCCTACGATCGCTCGCTGCTGTACTTTAAGGGATGCGCAGTCTATTTTCCTTGGTAGTCTCTCCCGTTCACGAAAACCGGAGATCAGGAAAGCTGATAGCTTGTTCCATGTATGTGTATGCATGATCCTCTACTGTCTGAGTGCTACAACAGTGTGATGCGTACACCTTCGCTGCGAAATATCCCTATTACTCGTAAACGATGATCGAGGTTGCGAAGCCTTGCTCGACGCGGAACCTAGGAATTTCTAATGGAGAGGAGAAGATGGAAGCTCCTATTTTCTCCTCTCTTCTACCCGTGGTGAGTACGTGCAGGGATGGACTTAGTCCCATCTTGTTTGAAGTCGAGGACACACAAGAGCGGAACCTCAAAATCATACTGAGATATTGGCACGAGCGTCGACCGACCTCAATATGGCTGCTGCTGTGCAGTTCACGCAAAGTAGACACATAGAGAGAGAGAGAGAGAAATAGAGAGAGAGAGAGAGTCGCAAGAAACGTTGACACGGAAAACCACGCCAGAGCATATGTACCATTAGAGGAACCCGAAGGATTGACCGGATTCACTCGTCATTTCGCGCGAAGCGAAGAAGATGCTGGACGGGGGAAGGTGAGGGAGTAGTTTCCGCTCCGCATCACCCTCCTAGCAGCATGTCAACTGCGTGCTTCTCCGATACGATCTGACTGCTGTAGTCGCCTTCAGCACTTTCGTACAGCTCGGACGGACGACTTCCTCCCAAACTCGGACTCCGGACTGCATATCCTATCCCGCTGGGTATCCACATCTCATCATCAGTCGGATCGAAGAACAAAAGCGATAGCCATCTATTTCATCGAAGCACCGGCACCGACCGTGTCCACGGAGGACTCCGGCAAAGACGTCGAACATCAATCAAGTAGTACTGTATACACAAGGGAAACAACGACGCAGATAGAAGACATTTTACCAGTCTCGCTTTCAAGCTTCATGGTCAGTTTCGTCACGGTCCCCGTTTCATTAAAGGGTCTGTCGGTGCAGAATACAACGTGGCCAAATATCTGTCCCCCGAAAGCGCAAGCCTCAAGGGGTTCTGTCACGATGGTGAGATGAACTCCGCCCGACCTTAATCAACGGAATGAAAGCCAAGGAACTTGAAGGAAGTAGTCCCCATCGCTGGAGAACTACGCAGAGAGAAAAGGAAGGTAGGCCGAAGTTCTCCGCGCCTATCCCACTCACACTCCCACTCCCACTTTAGTCCAAGCTCCGACAAGTTGGTAAGGGCCCCGGGGACTTTTCACTTCCTGCAGCAGCTGCGCAACTGCAGCTGAGGGCGGGGGAACGTGGGAATGAAGCGAACGTTGGCTTTCATTTCACAGTGAGTGAATGAGTGATATACCGTATAGCACAACTGCAGCGAGCGAATGCGGTTGACTCAGGGCATGGTCAAAGGTGCTGCTGCGGCCGGTTTGTCTGCGATCGATCGGCCGTGGGGAGGGAGGGAGGGAGGGAGTCTTTCATGGCTGTAAAGGCGATTTCATCTCAACGGTCTGCAACGATTCTATGGTCCAGGGCCTCGGAGAGTCAGGCGACTCAGGCCGATACTCAGTTTATTCATACTTCACTACTGATCCGATGAAATGCAGAAAAAGGCAAAAGAAAGCCCCCACTTTACTGAGTCTGTGAGACATAGCTGATTCGTTCTAGAGTGTCACGTCGTGTTGAGCTACATGGACTAGATCTCATGACTCATTATTTATTTGTAGGCAGTGTGTAAAACTCTGGGAAAGGGCTGAGACTGAGACGTGAAGACGAGAGGAGGTTGGAAGCTTTTTTGCTGTAAAATCTTGGACATCGAGATAGCAAAGGAGAGCTGGACTCAGCACCGGTTGTGCCGGTCTCTGATTGTCGGCAGAGTGAGCGGTAGGTACGCGGTTCGTGCAACAGAGTGCGGGACTGCGAGACAGGAGGGAGGAGAGAGGGGATAGTAGTAGCAGTAGTAGTGCTCTGTTTGGTACGGCCTCTGTTCCAGTGACAGAAGGAGGAAAAATTTACTCGCAGTAGGTGGTAAGGAGAGAGCTGTGCACCACAGTTCAGTGCTGCAGTGCTACTCACGCTGCGCTTGGCTTGCTTGCTTGTTGCGTGCGTGCTGCATTATATCTAGCATCCAAGTCTGTCATTTTCTGAGAGAACCTGTGGACTCACAGATCTCCAAGGCTTGGATTGGAGCCAGCTGGGTGGGAGCGAGCAGCCATGGCATTGCTGTTGCAGCTTTCAAAGAGGGAAGAAAGAAGAGGTTGATCAAACGCGAACTCGAACGAGGATCTCGGCCAGGGAATAGGGTTTACGAATTCGAAGGAAATTCTCTAAACAGGAAGTTTTATCATCGACGGACAGAGATGGAGTACTACATGCCTACTCCACCGTTCCCCCTCCTCGCTACAACTGTGGCACCGGATCCTACACAGCTATGGGGCGCTCAAACTCGTTTTGCGCCAATGCCCACAAACGCACCGTGGCAGAATTTCGTTCTCAACACGGGGTCTACTGCAGAGTATCTCCACCCTTACAGTCTCCAGTCTAGCGATGGCAAGCTCGGGATTTGCTACCCGCGGAGAATGGCGGAAGTGGCCATAATGTATCAAGTCATTATTGCTGATCTCATTTTCTCGTGTTTGGAAGAAGGAGCCTCGCCACACTCTGTTACTAACTACGACGATCTCAGTGTCACTCTGACCTATGGCTCTGGAAGGCTTTCTGTTCCCATTGTGCGCGGGAGTCCTTACGTTACGCTCATATACAAAGATGGTACTCCCGTCATAACAACGTCTCATGCAATTCTGAACGTCTCTTCCAACGATGACAACACGAAGCACAAGGTTACGCTGAACAACGATCAGACGTGGTTGATTTACTGCTCCTCACCTCTGCCTGTGGACAGGAATCTCGTAGTCACTACCAGCAATGGGCAAAGGTTCACCGGGACCATCAGGGTTGCTATTCTTCCATCAGGGAATGCGACGGACTCCAATGAGGCCTTCCTAGATCAGTACAAAGGGGCTTATCCTGTCGGTGGGACTGCAGATTTCTCAGTGCCATTTCAGGTCAAGTATACATGGCAGAAGGAGGGTACTGGAGACTTACTGTTGCTGAGCCTCCCCCATCAGCGAGAGAATGTGTCTCTCTCGGCTGTGCAGTCAATTCCCAGTCTTGCTTACACCAGTATGGATGGAGTCTTACAAGGGGTAGTGGGGGATACATGGACCATTGCCACAGCTCCCATTCAGGTAGGCTGGTATTCGAACACAGGACTAGTGAAGCCCGAGTACAGGGATCCTGTGGTCGCTGCCTTGCAGGTAGATGTTGCAAATCTTTCGTCCATCGACACAAACGCCTCGTACTTCTACGGAAAGCAGCTAGCCAGAGCTGCCAGACTGGCCCTGATCGCAGAGGAGATTGGGGGCTGTGAGCCGCAGGTAGAAACAGTTCGACAGTTCCTCATCAAGACCATCACGCCTTGGTTCGACAACACTTTCCAGGGAAACGGACTCGTCTATGACGCCAAGTGGGGAGGCGTTGTGAGCATCAATGGAGCTGCGGATTTAGGTGGGGACTTCGGTTTAGGTGTGTACAACGACCACCACTTCCATTTCGGCTACTTCGTCTACGCAGGGGCTGTGCTAGCTAAGCTCGACGGAGACTGGGCTCAGAAATACAAAACCCATCTCTACACTCTCGTGCTGGATTATATGAATCCCGTGGCAGGGACCCAAATTTCTCCCAAGCTCAGAAGTTTCGACCCTTACGTCCTGCACTCGTGGGCTGCGGGGCTCACAGAATTCGTGGATGGCAGGAACCAGGAGAGTACATCAGAAGCCATTAATGCCTACTACGCGGCTTCTCTTCTGGGTCTAGCTTACGGGGATCAGGCGCTCCAGCAGCTGGCGCTCACTGTCACAGCCTTCGAGATGAACGCCGCGCAGGCATTGTGGCACGTTCGGAGGCACAGTACACTGTACGATGACATGTTCGTGGAGGACAATCGGGTGGTGGGTGTCTTGTGGGCGAACAAGAGGGATAGTGGATTGTGGTTTGCGCCACCACAGAATAAGGAAATGAGGTTAGGAATTCAGGTGCTGCCCATCACCCCCGTGACGCAGTTCGTGTTCACAGATGAGAAGTTTTTGCACGAGCTGGTGGATTGGACTCTGCCGAGACTGAGCGAGCCGGACGTGACCGATGCGTGGAGAGGTTTCACTTACGCTTTGCAGTATCTTTACCACCCGCATCCTGCCGTGAACATGATAGACCAGCTGCAGGGGTTCGACGATGGAAATTCGAGGTCGAACTTGCTCTGGTGGATGTACACTCGTTTGTGAGCTTAGGCATTGTAACGAAAATTTGTGTAGGAGTTTAGTGTAAACATTTGTTCTTTTGCGGGAACATTTTTCATGACTTTACGGTGTTCATTTATGGTGGAGGGGCGAGTGGAGGGAGGACTCTGCTCTCTGCCCCATTTTTAAGCTCGAAGATTGAGTTCGGGCTTGTTCCCATGCCAACCGCTCTGCCAACGGTGAATTTATATGTACCTTCCTTGTAACTTCTGACTCCATGAATAGGCCAGGCCAGGCCGAAGGCAGAGACAGAGAGAGAGATCATTTGTTGTTTCTCCCAAGTGAGAAACTCTGTACTTTAAATTTCTAGTGTGCCAACAGTGGAAAATGTCCCCTGGACGTGGAGAGTATAATCGAATGATAAAATAATCTCGAGTTCACAGCTCTTCTTCATAACCTCTTCGCTTCTTATTTTCGTGTCTCGTCATTAGTTCTCTGCGTTGTTCTCCATCTTTGTCTCCTTCATTTATCACAAAACCGAAAATAACGATTATGAGAGTGTGGAGGGCCCTCCTGATCCTGGGATGACCCGTACCGCACCGCACCACGTGTCCCTGAGCAGACGTCTTTCTGCTGATCTGATCGTTGAAACTTCCAAGTTAAGACAAGGAGATATCTGGCTCTTGCCTTCCCCGCCGGAAGACAAAGAAGATTGTCGGTTGGAACCTTTAGAGGGTTGGGAAAGCTCACCCGACAGGTTTCAGTGATTGAACAGTTTGCAGAAACTTATCGTAGTGGGCTTTTGTCAGAACAGTGCTTATCACAGAACGACAAGAAACATCAGGACAAGTAGGTGCTGCTCATGCCTGTTCTGAAGGAATGTGACGAGGACTTGTTTTGCCATGTTTGTAACTAGCCAGAAATAGGTTATCCCTTTAGTTGAGCATTTACCGAACGGCTGTTTCCATTGGACTAGGGGCTAGTCTTTTCCGACTCGTTTATCGGTTTTAAGATAATTTTAGAGGAGTACTCGACTGCAAACTCTATTTCGATCGTGATCTTCGTGTTTTTGTATGCTGAACTTGCGCCCAAACTTACTATTCCAGTTTCTCTGAGGAGGTTTCTGGTACGCAAGCGCTTTTCTGTTCTGACTGAGAAAAACTTTAAACCGATGCGGTTGCTCCCGGATCTCGGGGATTCACAAGGCAGCAAGTGTAGCACTTCGCTTGCTATATCTCGAAGTTTCCTATTTCCGTGGGTACCAAATCTGCTTGTCTCATCGAAACTGAAAACTTGGCGCAGATTGTGTGTCGGAGCTGAGGTTGCATGGTGTTCAATGGACCTTGCATGCCAGTAAACTCGGCAGCGCCTAAGCCCCCCGACGAGGAACCGATATGCTCAGCTTCTGAAGAGAGAGAAAATTTCCAAAAAGTTGCACGGACAAGGTGAATTCCTGTTCCGACGAGGACGAAACCCTCGTCTCTCTCATCGGAAAAGAGAACCTGCCGCTGTTGGTATGGGTTGCATGGTGTCCACGGACCTTGCTGGGCTGCACGTATGCTCATCAGGTTCTCCTTTTGATTCTAGCAAACATATCACAAGTACAGGTTGTCCGAGGGAAAGAAAGAAAAGGAATTACATGCTTCAGCGAGTCTGTGAACTCCTGTTGTTTCGGCGACTTATCAAGGTCTCTCGTGTTCCACCGGAAAGGTGAATTCCTGTTCTAATATCATCCATCGAAACCGAGAACTTGTGGCAGTTGGTGTGGCGCATGGTGGGGTGTGGAGCGTCCACAACAAAGGAAGACCTTGCATGCCAGAACACGGGAACGCACCTAAGCCCCCCTTGACGTGCTCTTGTCATGATCAAGAGAAAACTGCATGCTCCAAGGAAGAGGGAATTACCAGCCAGCAGATCTTAGCTGAGTGATTACTACGTTTGAGGTCAAAGCTGATTGTGTCCTTACAGTAAAAGGAGCAGGGAATCAAGTTCGAACTTCGAAGTCTATAGGGCAGAGCTTGAACAGGGCTTTAGGGTTAGAATGATTAAATGTCTGAATTTAGTCAGCTGAGAAATATTCTAACGTGATTAAACTCGGTCCCACATCTCAGTCAGCTGTTTCGGCTGTAGGATCCAACTGCAAGATGGTTGATCTTGACCACCACAGAATCTCATTCACCAACTAGAGGCCACATCATACCTGCAAGTGCTTTCGTTCTCCAAGACTGCTTTCTAGTTCCGACCGCTTGGGAGAAATTTGGTGTAGTATTCGGAACTATTGAAGAGTTTATTATTGGTTTAGAATTTTTGAAAAGTGAAGTTTGATCGTCTAGATGAATTCTACTGAGAGCAAGACATATTGACCATTACCTGCTGAACTTTGATCTACACCATCACACTATACCTAGTAATTCTTCTCGTTCACAATCGAGGCGATCATCCTGTATAGGTACATAACTGTCTCGAACCGGTTTGAAGACTTATGGCGAAGTATTCTGGTCGTCTCTTTTTTCTCAGAAGAAGTCGTTGTAGCAGTAGCCATTCCACAACAGCAAGATCAGTAGTAGCGGATCACGTCAATCAGGGTGAGTCGCACATGGTGCACGTTTGAAGTGCAGAAGTGTACTGTTCTAGCGTGGACAATCTACCCCCTAGCACTGCGCAGATATGCTTCACGAGTCACAAACTCATAAGAACCGCATGAATTCGAAGCTGATCTGGTCAAATCTTGTCATCTCGTGTCGCTGTAATATTCTCGGAGAAGGGTACTAAAGAACTAGCTCATGTGTCGAGCCCCTTTGTACGCATGTCCGTTGACATCCGACTCAAGAAACTTACCGTTTCGTTGGTCATCCACTATCATGTACATGTGCTGAATTCCATTCGTATCCCAGCCCATTCAGTCACTCATTCATCTTGTTAGATAGAGGTCAAAGAGCATGTACTATTATAAGCGTTGTCACTCGAACTGTGGTTCTTATAAGGGCACGAAAATATCACTAGGACCAACGACGAAGAGTCAACTTATCGAGATCCCAACTTGATAGTCAATCAAACTTTATTTTTGACTAATTAAGAAGTTCTGCAGGTCAAGGTTCATTCATCCATATGATCCTGGTATCATGTAAGGAAGCATCAAAGCCGCTCCTCGTGATCAGCCGTCTTTTCTACTAGCGTTACTCACTTCAGATAAGTTTCTAGAACCAAAAAACTCTTCTAGAGATCTTGAAAGTAAAAGAGAGTCGCTCGAGTCAGCTCAACTATAAAAGCCATGCTCTACTAATACTTACTACAGGATACTTACTAATTGAGAACTATGTCCTCTCTAGAGCACTCAAACCTCTTCAGAGAATGACAAAGCTTGATGTTCGGCTATAAAGTTTCATTTTTTATTTTCATCAGGTTTGTTTTCAACTTAGACACTTTTTCTTCATGGAGTTTACTCGACCAAACACCGTAACTAGCATAACAAAGCTTGATGGTATGTGATAAATTCTAATTTTTTTTATGGTTTCTAGATTTGTTTTAACTTTGACATTTTTAGTCAAGTTTGATGGTTTGTTATAATTTACTTTAAATTATATATATTTATTTAATTAATTAACTTTTTTCCATAATAGGGTTTACTCGATCTGACATCTGACTCGACACCAAAAGGTTTTATCTTTTTCTTGGTCTGTGGTGCATGAACTGAACCTCAACTGCTAGCTAGGGATTCTGCCAGGTGCGAGGGACCTAGCTTGCACCTCCAGGTTGGGAGGTGGGGACTCTCTCCATCAAACGAGAGCTTGATGGGTTACGATGGTCTGCTATAATGCATCCACTTAAAATTTCTAGAAAGGGATCATGATCATCGAACATGCAAGATGTGTTATTTCTATCACGATCGAGATGATGTAGTCTTGATTGATTCCATCTCACTCCTGTAAGATCTATGCTCTATAATCCCTACAAATTTAATCTGGAGGCCGGTGCTGTATAGTCCTGACATTGACAGCCCTTATCATCATTGCATCATTCGGGAGCTTCTCTTTGAGAGACGAAAAGCGAGCTCCTCTGCTTGGGGTAGGACCTCTTGGCACAAGTGACAAATCGCTTTCTGTCCTATAAAGCATGCATGATTATTTCTCTTGTACGTTAAGTGTTTGTCGCTAGACTTGCAGGAATATACCGCAATCTAGAAACGGCACCATCGAGAGAATAGGGAGGAAAAGGCTCTGTGAACGGCCCCAAAGGAAGTCACTTTTCGGGATCTATTTCTGGGGCATGAGTGGAGTACCAGAATGAAAAAGAGCGTGCTACTGCTGGCAAGAATGACGTTGAAATCGTCAGTTCCAGGAGCGCAGCACGATCGGCACATTCGGAACGTGACTCAAGAGGACCGTCAAGGCCAGAAATCATCAAAGAAATTCTATTATATTATGTCCCTTCCTCGAAAAGCTCAGTTTGTTTAAACCCCCACTGAGGGTATAAAATGACCGGAGAGAATCATTCTCTCCGGATACCTTAGTGCGGACCGTGTCAGGACCTCCGCGGGCAGATGCGCTTCTTGCCCCAACACTCGATTTCTCACCCTGCCCATCGTCCCGAACAGGACGTGCCCTAGGTCATCCGCTTCACGAGTGAGGAGAGCAGGCTGTAGTCGGCTGAAGGTTTTGACGCCACCAACTGGTACCACACCTTTGCACGGGGTAGAAGTTCGACGTGAGGCACCTCCGGACGACTCTGTGGTTATCGTTTTTGCCCTTGGAAAGATTTGGTACCAAGTTCTCGGAGAGACTATTTGATTTTGAATGTTTGCACTCTCTCCGTGAAAAAACTGTTGGACAGTTCTTGAACTGATCACATGACTTCCGTTGAGTACAGAAGTCTGCCCTGACTTCTGTGGCGAGAAGTCCTTGGACCGATAAACCACAGTCTTCAACAACGCTGCTTTCGCTGTTGCACTCTTTCAAAGATTCAGCTTCACGGTAATATCGCTTTCTCAATGTCCCTGGATAGTTGACGTAATGTTGACTGCCTCTCAGACTTCACTCAAGACGTAATGTTGCCCGTCTCTCAGACTTTCACTCTGAACTTCAAAGTACCTTGAGATGGGACCACAAGTTTTGCTATTGGTCGCACTCCAGTTCGTTTTGGCAGGAATCTAACCTATCACAAACCAAGAGCTTTACCATCCAGAGCTTCAGCAACGGACTTTTTGCTCAGCTTCTTGTAGTTTCGCTGAGATGTAGAGCTTCCGAACTGACATTTTGTGTCCTGATGCTGATGAAGAGGATGAGATCTGCACCGTTTGTCTATGTAGCTATAGGTGTACATTTCACGTTGTGTTTTCTCGTTTGGTCCGCCGTTGTACTTTCTCATTTGGAATTTTGTGAAACGTCAATCCAGACGGGGATTACGTGGGTTCAATTCCCGCTGACGTTGATAAATCACAGTTTCTCGTTGTTTGTTTCTGTACTTACTCGATAGATTTGAACTGCAGGTGGTCCTCTTTTAAAATGCCAAGTTTATCAACTCCATTTATGTTTGATATGTCCCGGAGCTTGTCTCATCTCTACACATCGTTACACATTTTTGGACTCACACTGCTTTAAATTACATTCAGAGAACATATGTGTGCCAATCTCGAAAATTGCTATCGAGCACCATCATCGGTAGGTATATATGTATAGCCAAAACTTCTGTCGTGGTTTTCGTGTTATACATAATATGGTGAGTGATAGTACAGTAGGCAGTTATTATGACACTCGAGAAATCATCTCCGACTCAACCGAACTCGCTTACGAGATGTGATCTGATTGACTGATTGTTCTCACCTCATTTCCTGGTCACATGAGTGAGTCCTGGTTCGAGACGAAAATGGAGGTCAACGAAGACAAGTCAGTGCAGTACAGTTCTCGTAGTAAGCTACATATCCTCAGTATGACTAAAGCTCAGTAGATTAGGCCACTCAGTGTAAATAACGAACTGGAAACGGAAGCGTCCGCTGGTTCAATTCTTTCATTGCAGTCGATTATCTTTTCTGCATACTAGCTGTAGCTTTGGACTCCCGAGTAGAAGTGAAGAAGAGCAGTAGGTAGCTTCGAACTGGAAAGCCTCATCTCTTCACTTTGGAACTAAACAGAAGGAAGTCTATATCATTTTTTACTGCTAAATATTGGATTCAGTGGGTCGTGGAATTCCTTGGTTTCTTAGTTCCTTGTCGCCCACCTTACGAGATTGGGCTTATCAACTATCTGTAGGAGTGGGTCTCCAGATGGCTTTTCACTTAGAGGAATGAAAACTTTCAAACAGAGTAACTTTCAAACTTTCAAACTTTCAAGTTGAGAAGGCACAGAGAGAAAGACACCGAGAAATATTTTTTAAAAATATAAGAAAAATATAAGAAAAATTCGACAAGTTGAGAATGTTCTACACTACAATAAAAGGGGTACTAGCAAATGACATACTTGCACCAAGTACAAGTACTTGTTCTTTTATTTGTCTCAAGAACACCCATAACATTCCGTGATTTGTTATATTTATCTTGAAGCACGTAAAAGTAGATACAAAAGTCGGTGCTAAACCAGGCAGAGAGGCACCTTCTGCAAGAAGAGGCACCTTCTGCAAGAATTGAAGAGACAAGACGCCGCACAGTTTGTTACAACCACCGCAACAATAGCGACTAGTGGCAGAGAAATAACAAATGCATGAAAACAAATACGGATATATAAAAGAACGGAGTAAAGCTTACCTGATAAAAGCAAACAGACTATACACCATAGGCTCACCATCAAGTGCAACATCGGACCCGGTACCTGTATCATAACTGAAGATGATGAAGTTTCCACCTTTGCGGAATCGATAGCTCAGCACTATAAGAACTAAAAAATGGATCACGCAAAGTGATAATGAGAAGAAATAATATACCTTGTAAAATAACAGTATACCTTGTACAATCAAATTGTAAAGAAATGATTTTATTTACCTATTATCGGTATCAAAAAATCCGCGCTCTCAATTCATCCTTCCATGCCGTTGTTCGACGCACAAGCACCCTGTTTGTTGCCGGTCGTCGACGAACGGTACTATCATTCTGCCGACGTGGATAAACTGCTAGTACCTCTCGACGAATGTTCTCGTTCCAATCCATAGCAGCACAAGCTAATCGAGCCTCATGCGATCTCTCCAAATGGATCCTCTTCGTGGCAAACTTGTTGATGACAGAATGGAAAGTCTCGCTCATGAAATTCTCTCTCGCGCGTATGTAGAAACGCATCTTCGCTGGTGTAATATGTTTAGTAAGGAAGGCCGCCACAGCAAGATGCGTAGCTCCGCCATGTGGAAAGCGTGCACCTTCTCCAAACTCGCGGTCACTACAAGGTCGATCGCCTGGAAGAATACGACAATCCGAATGATCGCCAGCCCAATGTGATGCGGCAGTCAAGATGTCAAAACACATCAACTCCGGACAAAGGTCCCCTCTGCAACAAATGGATGAAATATGGTTAGATAAGCGAATTTTGTAATTATGTGAGACTGAAATATAGAAATCACAAAAGCGACAAACTACGACATAGAACTTATTACCTCTCAAAAGCACGACGAGCACAAGTGTAAATCCATGACTTGAGTTTATAAGCAATATCTTGTGCACCAAGCTTAGGGTATTTCAGCCCTCGGGTGCGCTCAGGCTGCCAGTAGTCCTCTGTTGGAAGAGCTAGATGCTCGGCAATTCGATTCACGAGCACTATCTTTGAACCGCCTAGAGGAAGAGCTCTAGCTCGACAAAAACTCTTCAATGTTGACACTGAAAAGACCGCTAGCTGGCTCCTACTCCGTGCATCCTCGATGCCTTGATCACTCGTAGACATACGCACATCTTGCAACTCCTCCTTGAATTTGGTAACAATCTCCTTACACTTGTGCCAAAGATCCTTTTGGTTACGGATCTCGTTCCTGCACCACAAGATGCAAGATGAAACCATGGAAAATAGAATTTTCTCCAAAACAATTTCAAAACAGCTTATGAAGTTACATACCTATCAATAATAGTGTCAACAGCGTGATTATCATCATGGATAATCTCCAAGATGAACATGCCTTTCTCTTGGAGATTCTCAATTCCTTTCTGAACCGCGGCCGTCTCTATTCTCCAAGAGCTCTCAGCTTCCACCCGCGTCATCGTGACCATCTCAATAACTCGATTGTCGGCTGCATTGATGAATGGAACTGTCCCATGATATCCATTGCGAGATGAATCCCATCGACAATCGACGTATAGGATCAAAGGCTCTAGTGTGTACAATATTACAAAAAACACTTATAAGAATCTTGACATATATAAAAACACACATAAATATCAAATATCTTATGTACATAAAAATGAATATATGACTAAATCTATAAATGATAAGCTAAGTATTTACCTCCAAACAATGTTGCATGCATCGCCGTCTTGTGTTCTTCCCATTGTGATAATGCAGCACTGCACCACCCGAGAGGACGTCCAACTCCACCTTGAAAATCATACCAATGTCTCTCTGTGGGGACATGAAGTCGCATGGCCTCTAGCATACTCGCAATTGAGGTATAACTAAGACCTGCACATAATGCAGCGTGGTACATCTGCCCTATCACATCTGACGATCCTCTCTCTCTCTCCATCTCCCCTGTCACAAAAACCGTCATATGGCCTGCATCGCATCCGAACTTCAACTGCCAAACCTGATGAAACTCTGTAATAACTGGTGCGGTGCAATACAATACGCAATCTGATCGTGGACATTTCACACGAAATACATCACAGAACTCCATGATCTTTCCTCGGTCCCATAACCCATATTCGGCCTCCACGCGTGTCCGGGGCTCATCCTCCGTCTCGACGTGAGGCTCCTCCTCCAACTCATCAGTACGCACTCTCGTGGGCTCAACTTGACTATCGGGGACAATAGTCTGACTATCACTCACATGGTCTAGTGACTCTTGTTCAACTATGGACTCATCAGGCACATGCTCGGGGGCTGCTATACGTTGTGCACGAGCAGCCACTAAGACATCTATACGTCTTGCTGAACCATCCAACAACCATCTCAAGACAGCGGCATGTGACGTTTGCGGTCCCAATGCATGACGTAAACGTGAGTAAGTGTCTAAAAGATCCTCTGGAATCCGAATAACTTGAACGTTATTCGGACGTCTCTGCCCATGGTAGTTGATTTGATCAGAAGGAAATTGACCCCAACGTCGACCCGCCATACAGTCAAAATAGTGATCTGAGATACAAGTATGCAATGTTTACGAGTAACAACTTACTCCTATACGTCATGCCAACAAGTCCAACTTCAAAAAATCAATAACAAAATATATATCATTTGAAACTCTAGAATAAGAACAAAATGCACAATATCATATAGGCTCAACAATAAAATTTAAACTGAGTATAATGAACAAAGCTTCTGAAATTCAAATAAGAGACGCCACTAGCATAAGTAGGAAATAATTATTCATAAAATAAATCCACATTCAAAACTAACATGACTAAACATCTTTGCAGCTCATAAATTTGTACCTAAACAAATCTATAAACATCAAAAAGTCTATAATTCTATAGGTCTCAGGAACATCACCTTGTAAAATAACTTGAGAGTATGATGACACATCAACACCTTCAAATGACACACCTCAGCAACATCCAGTTTACAGTGATAAATTTACAATGTAAAATAACATGGGAGTATGATGACACATGAACACCTTCAAATGACACACTTTGATTCAAAGTAAAAATGAATAAACTCCAGAGCAAGAGGCTAACTCCCCAAGCCTCTCTCACCTCACCAGCATCCTGTTTACAGTCTAAGCCAAGAAGATAATGACTTCTTCCTCCTTCCTGCAAGGAGCACATCTCGTTTCAAACTGCCCTGGCATTTTCAGGGCAACTGCCCAAAGATTTCAGGAGTTGCTGCCCATGGATATTGGGACAACTGCCCAAGTCCAAAGGAGTTCAAATTCGAATTTTAGCACAGTGGCTGCAGATATCACGTGAGAAGGCTGTTTTGTGTCAGTGGATACTGCATATGTATTTTTGAGTCTTATACGCCGATTTTTTTACAGAATGTAGAGTATCCTTTGCTGATTCTATCGTGATACAGTATGGCTGGAACTGACAACTGTACTTGGCATTATTACTCCCCGAAAAAGGCTCTGGGTAACCCAGAGCCTCCATTTCCGCGAAACGCGATCCGCGGAAATGGGGCTCTGGGTTACCCAGAGCCTTTATACGGGTAGTGGGGGTTTAATCGTTCCCGAACAGCACGAAGACCAAGAAGATTACAATATCCGTGACACTTTACCCGAAATATGTAAATCAGCTCTCGTTGAGGTTTTTCTTTTTACATCACTCTGTGAACTCGTTTCACAATGTAACTAGAACTTCTTCATACTAAAGAAATAGACTTGTACTACTTGTGGTGGTATGCACCTAGTGTTTTGCTTCCTTACCGAACAGAATTAATGGTTCTAGAGAACGTTGTCGAGTTGAGAGTTTTCCTGGGAAGGGCGGAACCTTCTGGCTGTGATATGATCTTGAAGGCTGTGTTTAGTCTACTCAGGGAAGCGTTGGACTTCAGGCTACGGTTTCTTACTATACAGAGGTAGGCCTCAGATCATAAGGAAACACTATAAACACTCACTCAGGTCGAATGGACCCTCCAGTATGTTCAGGAAGCGAAGATCAGATCAGACTAGCAGTAATAAGGTCAGACAGCGAACTTCAACAGTCCGGAATCAGAAACATACGATGGTTCAGACTTCAGAACTCCTTCTACATGTAAATGAGGCCCTACTGACCATACACACGAAGTTTCAGCTTGAGATCAAATCAGAGTGTCGAGATATGGGCAGAAATGTTCTGAGCAGAGAAATTACGGCAATTTCTGGTACCGAGATAGCTATTTCGACCTAGAACAGAGAATTGGCTCGATCACTTTCAAAGATTCTTACAGGATTTGCAGTACACAGCTTGCTGAACACCCCTGTGAAGTTGGGCCTCCTGATTGTACACAGAACTCCAGATCTCGCTCTCTGAAGTTGATGCTCTAGATTGAGAGCTTTTCGGACCCCCTTTGCTTCAGCGGTCGCCCTGAATTACTCACAATTTCAATTGACATGAAAATTTGGGGACAGTCGTAGCCCTGCTGCCAATGAACGAGACCTCGAAGGTTTGAAGCGATTTTCTCGAATCTACTGCGATTGACACCGAAAACCCCAAAATCAACAGAAGTGCTGCAATTCTGGCACAAATCGAACTTCAATCAGCCATAACTCCTTCTTTATTGCTCCAAATCGATCAAAAATTTCGCTGACAGTGCTTGGCACGACGAACCCTATCTCCCTGTGCTCTCAAATTTCGAAGTTTCCTCTCCAAATGCTCGAACTCTTCTTAAGACCTCTACTACTAAGTTTAGCAATACACAAAGACAAAATTGGACCAATGGGAGTTCATAGCTTCACTCCCCTGTCCTTTTGTGTCCCAAACCACGTGGTGACTTGAATTTGCACATAGGCTACCACGTCAAGCCCCTAAAGTGCCAGCATAGATCCTAAACTACATGCGAAGACATGTAAAACGACACGTAATTCCGAAAGATAACCTAACCTCGCTAGGAAGAATGCATGGGCGACACGTAATTACAACCCATGAGCTTACCTCTATCAACATGGTAATCAACCTACTAAGACTCAAAAAATATATAACATCCTCCAGTATCGACTTCTCTGAGGTCCTAACTTCACTCAGAGAGACTAACGCTTGACAGAGAGGTGAATTATTTACAATGTAAAATGATTCACATCACGACAACGTCTTTTTCTTTCCCTACACACGTTGATGAGACGCATTCTATCTTAGAGCATCTCCAGCGCGCCCACACAAACCACCACTGAACCCTAACCTTTACGGTATTTGTTTGCCGGTGGATATTTGCAGATTTCTTAAACTTCTCCCCATCCAAAAACATCACCAACCGCTGTGAAAAAAAAAGGTCTGCAGATTCAACAAACGAATATTGTACACTAGGAGAAAGTACAGCGATGGAAGCAATGAAACGATTTCAGATTTTGTGCAAGAGTTAGTGTCTTCTTCGAGCCTGAATCTTTGAGATAGTCAACGAAAGATGATATTCTATAACAGATGAGTATCAACACAAAGAGAGGTTATCTGGAGATGTTTGTCAGTATGGATTATATAAAGTATGTTTGGAAGAACTGTCCTGTTTCTTGACAAGTACAATCTCAAGACAATTATAACAAATGTCAATAATTCTTCAAGTTGTTGCAGGTCACTCTCTATGGATATGGCACAGATTCTTTGGTATTCTTGGTGGAAATAATGACAACAACGTTTGGTCAGAAGCCCGTTAGTTCAAAATATGCTTGCAGGAGATGGTGGAGAATTCGCATTCCAGATAGGAAGCAATATCTAGCAAAGATATTATTTACTTGCTGATGACATCTATCCGGAATAGACCATTTTCATTCAAGCGATCCCAGAATCGCAAGGAGAGAAGAGGACATCGTGATCTAAAATGCAAGAAGGTCGCAGAAAAGATGTGGAAAGATGTTTTGGAGTGTTACAAGTTAGATTTGGCATCATACAAAATCCTTGTAGACAGTAGAATCCTCAAATCATACGAGATATCATGGTAGCTTGTGTTGTGCTTCACAATATGATAATAAAAGACGAGAGATATAAGATCATTCCTTTGGAGATAGACTAGTATCACAACTCATTCGAGTCTCACCTTCGAACAGTTTGTAGTTGGGTACTTGACAGATTGAAACTCATTTTGATCACTTTAAGTTACGGAATGATCTCATCGATCATCTCTACAATGTACTGTTCAAAACTGAGTTTTACTGTTTACATGCATGTTACAATTTTCACTCACTCTCTGTTAAATCTTGAATATTTGCATCTTTTCACTATTTACAAACTGAGAAATTGGCTGCATATTTTGTTCTTCCATCAACTCTAGTGTTTTCTTCATGATCTCCCCAAGTTCCAAAGTGACCCTTGCTTGACATCGCATGGCTGATTCTCTCTGCTTTATCACCTTTTGGTCTTCTTTTGCAACTTTGTTTCCTTGCGATCACTTCTATCTTTTCTCATCCAAAATTTCAATTTTTTACGACTCGATAATCACATCTCTTATTTCTTGAATCAGCGCCTTCTACTTCAATTTATTGTGGGAGTACGTTGTCGTGTCGTGGACCGGCTCCTACTTGAAATTCAAACTTCGATACTTGTTGCTCCAAAGACACTCATGAGAAGACAAGCTAGGCCCCAGCTTACGGGCTTTTGGCACAATCTCAGATCTCCATTTTTATCACATAGATGGGTAGAGCTCCTTGTCAGCTTTCCAAAGGCACTTTGTCTACTTCGTTTGGACGCCTAGTGGAGAAGTTACAAGACTCGAAAGATGGAGAAAATAAGCTAGGCCCCAGCTTACGGGTTTTTGGCACCACTTCGGATCTTCGTTCTTATCGCACCAGTGGATAGAGCTCCTTGTCAGCATTCCATAGGCACTTTGTCTACTTCGTTTGGACGCATAGTGAAGAAGTTACAGGACTCGAAAGATGGAGAAAACAAGCTAGGCCCCAGCTTACGAGCTTTTGGCGCAACTTCGGATCTTTACTTTTATCGCATAGATGGATAGAGCTCGTTGTCAGCTTTCCATGGGCATCTTGTTTATTTCGTTTGGACATCCAGAGAAGAAGTTATGCGATTCGGAAAAAGGTAAAATCAAGCTAGGCCCCTAGTTACTTGCTGACTGGGTATTTAGGGCTTCAGGCGTTATATCAAACACGCAAGGGGCCTGCTTCTTATTATTGAGAGTTGAACTTCGTACGTACAGACTGTTGCAAGGGGGCTGCTTAAGGGGCTTGCTTGTTCCTGCGACCTGTCGGTGGATGTTTTGGAGAATTGGGAAGTCCAATACACGCGCGCAAGGTGTCATCGGGTTCAGATCTGTGCAGGCTACGCACAGGTTAAGACGGTTCTTGAAGAGACGGATCGGGGGTTGTGTTCTGGGAGAAATTGAGACGCAGGGAGCAGAATTGGGGTTTTCAGTTACCTGTGAAGGAGAGTTGGACCGTTCGGACCGTTCCGGAGTCCAAACTTGCTGTCCTTGGATCCATCGGGATCAGAACAACGAGTTCTTCAGGAAATTGAAGACGATACAAAGTTTTATCGGGCGGTTTGAGAGTTGTGAGAGAAATTGGCTCGCAGGGAAGCGCTTGCGTCAGGTTTTCATCGCCTGCGATCTGAGATTGGATTGTTCTTCGCGATCGGTGAGCCAAGCTCTTCGTTCTTGGTGCCTACGCGATCAGGGAGTCCTCATGTACGCATAGGAGAAGACTGTAAGTGAATTGGATTGTTGGTTTGGGTGTGGTGAGCAAATTTGAGCCGCAGGGAGCCGATTTACGTCAGTTTTTTGTAGCCTGCGACCAAATTTCTCGAGTAGTTTTGCAAGGGGAACTCCAAACGGCTTGTTTGGAGTCTTGTTGGGTTCAGAGTAGCCAGATCTACCTACCAGCGAAGACGGATATCAGTTTAGACGATCCGTTTGTGCGGTGTGAGCGGTTTTAAGCCGCAGGGAGGAGTTTTTGAAGGTTCGATCACCTGCGACCAAAAATTAGCGATATCTCAACTATCGGGAGCCGGATCTGAAGGTTTCTTGGGCCAACGGAGCCAAGGAAGGAGACCCTATCAACATTTGAAGATCGTTTGGCGAAAGGAGAAAGTTCCCAGATAGGTCTTTTTCGGTTCCTTCGCTACAGGTTTCGTCCTTTTGAGTTCGTTAAGGACTTAGTTGGTTGTGTATGGCTTGTGGTAGCTAGCTTTAGCCAAGAGCTAGTGTGTGGATGTGGTTTGGACTTGGGTTTGGATCGCATGATACTGTTGTGGCTCTGGTTGTTAGCAAAGAGAAGTTCCTCTTGCTTTGAGCTACGTTTTGGCGATTTCAGACTAGGGTTACGTTTCAGGGGTTTGTTTTAGGGCTTCTGAAGTAAGTTACAGACCGCTCTGGTCTTTTCCTCAGTTTTGTGCTGTTTGGAGAAAGAATCGACAGTGTACATACTTTCAGAGTGGTATATATCGCAGCATTCCTTTTTCGTGGTTGTTCTTCTCTGTCTTGTCTCTGTTTGGCACACAGCATCTCCACAGCCAGGAACCTCGCGTTTTCCTGGACATCCTTCACGCACAAAATATCCGACACGATAACGTGTCTCATATCTAACTTGATCAACCAAACTGATATGAAAGTGAAACTCCACTCCTTCTGATGTTTCATTTTGTATAGTTCCAAAGCTTTTTGGACTTGATCTCTCTGAAGTGCTCAACTCATCAAGACCCACGACTTGTGAATAAATATCACTGAATTTGGTCGTGTCATGTTTAATAACCACTCACTTTCTCTAGACTCCTGGCTGGACGCTCTCTGTTAGAATAGGCTATACAGTATGAACATGCGTACAACAACTAGTTTAGGCTATTTGGGTTCATGCCCCTTCGCAGGCTTTGCCTGCCCTTGTACCAAAGTATAAGTACCTGGCCTTTGGACCTCCTACCTCATTATTCATTTCAGTAAACAAGCTTACTTATACTTGGTCTCTCTCACATCGATTCTCTCTCTCTTTTTCCTATATGGTATCAGAGCTACGGGTTGTTATTTTCCCAGCATAATAACGTAGGCTTCAGGTAGACCCTAGGCACAAGTGAAGGAGCAATCAGGGGACGCCTTTATTACTAAAGCGCGAAGGACGCTTCTCGCTTAGATGATCGCAGCGCTCAATAGAACCTCAGTAGTTCAGCGATACATCTGCGATGCCGAACACGTTCAGCACTAAAGATTGGGTAAAGTTCGATAGGACGTACTTCACATACTGGAAACACAAGATGAAACTCCAATTAGACGCTGAAGGCATTCTCTGAATTATCGATGGTAGCAAACCTCGACCAGTCATCACTACCGCTAACCCTCTACCTGCCACCGGACCAGGTAGCGCTGCGGAGTGGGATCGTCAGAGCAAGAATGCTCTGACGGCAATAAACCAGTGTTGCGAGAACACTGTTATCGATCACATTATTTCTTGCCGCTCGGCAACAGAAGCTTGGAACACATTGACTTCTAACTTTGCCACGCAAGACACAGTGACCCATATGCACTTGAAAGAAAAGCTGCGAACCCTCAACACTTTCAAGTCGATTGTCGAGTAGGCGCACAAGAGCAGCTGCTCACACTCATGGGTAGCGTGCCTGACAGCTACCAAATGTTTCTACAAGTGATGAGATGCAACACCAACTTGACGTTGCAAGATCTCATCTCGTTTCTTCTCACCGAAGAAACTTTTCGTCGAAGAATACAACATGAACCTTCGACTGCATTGCTTGCAGGAAAGAGACAACCACCCAAGCAAGACAAGAACGGCAACCATTCTAAGAAGCAGACACCAGATTCCAACATTCAGTGCTTTGGGTGCAATTTAACTAGACATCGTGTCCAGAATTGCCCAAATCAAGCCTCAAGCAGCAGCGCTCCTCCCAATCAACCTCAGCAACAAGGTGGAAATCAGAAGAACCGCAAGCCCACCATCTCACACCTTCGAGTTTTTGGCTGCACAGCTTTTGCCAACATTATAGAGACTCACTGCTCTAAGCTAGATAGTCATTCCAACGAGTGTCTCCTTCTTGGCTACAGCAGTCAAAGTAAGGCATACCGTCTCCAACGAAAATCTGACGGTCATACTTTTGTTTCTCGTGATGTTATCTTTGATGAGTCCTTCCCTGCATCGACATCGTCCCCTCCCAACCTAGCTCTCACTGCTATCACCGAGGATGAAATTCAAAATGATGCACTTCTTCCATCATCATCCTCCTACTTCGGGTCCAGCCCCTATCTCTTCAGTGGGAGCTACTCTTCCCCTTCTGAGTTTGTTTGTTCCGTCTCCTTTTGCACCATCTCCCGCCTTTGGTCTTTCTGTTGGCCCTGGTCCCGGTCATCCTTCAAGCAGTAGTCTTGTTCCGGGCCCCGTTCCTCTTCTCCCCTTAACGGGATATGGAGGAGGAGGAGGAGTTAGCAGAGGCAAATATCACACACCAACTCAATCTGTGGCCAGCTCGTCCACTAATAGCCCACAATCCCATAGTCGATATCCATTCTCAACTTATTCTATCATGAATTTATCTTCCCCCATCTGAACCAGACATAGTACCGATGTAGAAAACATGAGCACGCTACACCGATACCTACATCGTTCACCACTGCAGTCTCCACCACCGCACTCAAGTGACATCGAGATGACATCATCTCCCCCACTGAGATCCAAGCACCACCACCACTCCGACGATCAACACGTCAGTCCAACTCGCCTAATCGTGATCCAGCTGAAGGTTACGACACAACGACTTTGATCCCGAAGGCACGAACGAGTAAGAAGCGTGCGATAGTGGTGACTTTGAGACCAGTTTCGATGGAGCCCAACTCCAGAAGCTCTATCATCTCCAGATGCTACTCGATGGTCCGAGATCATCACCAAAGAGCTCAAGTCCCACGAGGAGAACGGTACATGGACACTCACAGATTTACTACACTGACGAAGGCCCATAACCAACAAGTGGACCTTCAAGTTGAAGCTGAATTCAGATGGGTCCATCGTCCGATACAAGATACGGCTAGTGGCCCAAGGATTCACTCAAGTGTATGGGCTCGACTACACTGACACCTTCTTTCTTGTGGTCCGTGTGCAATCAGTGCGATTGATACTAGCAATCGCAGCTCAACACAACCTCCACGTTCATCAGATGGATGTGAAGACAGCATTCTTAAACAGGACGCTGCGTGAAGAAATCTACATGGCAATCCCTGACGGCATCAACGCCCCAAGAACTGATAAAGTGTGCAGGCTACTTCGTACACTTTATGGATTGAAGCAATCTTCTAGAGAATGATATTTGATCATAGATAAGTTCTTATTTTCTCTTGGGTTCAGTAAGTCAGGAGCTGATGATAACGTATACTACTACATTCATAAGGATAATCAGTTTGCCATCCTAGCACTCTACGTCGATGACACAATCATAGCAAGCAGCAGCGAAGGATTGCTGACATACATCAAGAGTAACCTCAGCACAAGGTTCAAGATGAGTGACATCGGTAATATCCATCATTGCTTGAGTATAGAGATTAACCGAAATCGAGCAGAAGGATGGATCAGACTCAATCAAACCTTGTACCTGACCCAAAAATTATTCCAGTTTGGCTTAGAGAATTGTCAACCTGTCATTACACCATTGACCCCAGGAGAAAAGTTCTCAACTGAATATTGTCATGCTACTACTGAAGAGAAGGCGCAATGTGCTTCTTATCCATATTAGAGTGCAACAGGTTTCATCAACTGGGTTGTCGTCTGCACTCGTCTTGATCTAACCTTGAGCATTAGTGTATTATCTCAATACATGGCTAACTCAGGATTAAAGCACATCACCGTCATAAAGCACACATTTTGCTATATCAAGGGTACTTTAGACCAGTACTTAGAATACAAGTACTCGTCCCAACCGATTTCTCTATTTGGCTACACTGATGCTGACTGGGGAGGTCACATCGAGTCACGACATTCAACTTCTGGAAATTGCTTCATCTACTAACAAGGAGCAATCAGTTGGTCGTCAAAGAGACAAAAATCTGTTGCACTATCGAGTACTGAAGCTGAAAACATGACACTCAGCACATGTTCATCAGAAGCAATGTGGCTTCGACAACTCTTAGCTGATATAGGTTTAGCTGAGAATGAGACTACTACTTTGTATTGTGATAACCAGAGTGCGATAGCACTCGTAGAATCGTCCAAGTTTCATGACAAGACGAAACACATAGATATTCGGTATCACTTCATTAAGGATCAAGTTACATCCAGACAATTGAAATGAAGTACTGCCCTACTCAGGAGATGGTAGCGGATGTCCTAACTAAGGGCCTACCGGCTCCTAAGTCGGATTATCTTCTACCAAGACTAGGATTTAAAGTTTAAATCTACAACAACTAGTCGCTGAGTGGGAGTGTTAGAATTGGCTATACAGTATGAACATGCGTACAGTAACTCGTTTAGGCTATTTGGGCTCATGTCCTTTCGTAGGCTTTGCCTGCCCTTGTACCAAAGTATAAGTACCTGGCCTTTGGGCCTCTTACCTCATTATTCATTTCAGTAAACAAGCTTACTTATACTTGGTCTCTCTCACATCGATTCTCTCTCTCCTTTTCCTATACTCTCCACATGCTGCAGGTAGATTCTAGTTATACTGCATAGAAATGTGATCCTAGAAAGCTTGATTTTTCTGAACATTGCGGAAAATATGGAAAAACAACCGAGATAGGTGACGTTCTTCTTCTATGGTAAAATTTCTTGTCTACACTTGTCACGTTGTCGTCAGTCCCAAATACGTCATTCATTTCTTTTGATATCATGGTGTGCAGAGTTCATGTGTTGGAAAATGCTGCAAAAAAGTGTGTACATTGCCTAGGTTGTGTGTGACTTGCTGTCTCGCAAAAGTACCGTGTCTGCATCCTTTTTTATCTCGACTTACACTGCATCTTAGGTTACAATATATGCAGTGGATCAAAACTTAAGGATAATTTTGACGGCAGGACAATAAAGTAATAATGCAATGTACGTTTGTGTAGCACGCTGGAAATGCTCTTAGCAATGAAGGTGTTTTAGCACTGAACGATGTGACATTCTGAACTTTGTACCAGACTTAGAATTTTTACGCTCGTTGATCATTTTCCTCGAGACTATTTGTTGATTGTTTCCCGTTGATTCCAAATATTCTTATGATATTTCCTCTCAGTAAATGTTTTGCTTTTCAACCAGAATACTTATTACTCAAGTGTTTAAGCATGGTAAGAATATGGCTATACAAGTCTATTTTTTAGTACACGTTTGTACTAAAAAATAGACTAAGAATATGGTTGTACAAGTTTATTTCTTAACTGTGGGTACGTTCCAGTCCATCTAGGTGAAACTCATGATGTACAAGGGAAAACCTCGCTATCATTGCAAGTAGCGAACTGTTCTAACCTCTACCTGTTGGATGTAATCCAGAATTACTTTATCACACTCTTAATAAGTTTCTGATCTCGCTCCCCTTACCTTTCAGATTGGTTTACATGATCCCACTTTTGACGAGCAACAGCAGGTTTAGAATCCCATGTCATTTGAATAAAAGACATGCATGTCAATAGCAATTTATCTATCTGCACTGAAAATTCAGTTTAAAGTGTTTGTACAGCGGATTATTTGTGTCCTCCTGAGGTTGAACCTACTGAAACTACTATTGGCAATCAATGATGCGGTCAAGAAAGTAATTTTAAGAGAGATGGGTCAAGTTCAAAAAACCTATTGGGGATGCGGTTAAATAAATTTCTGGATGCAAGCAGATACATCTGGCAAAGGAGCAACGATGGTAGTTCATTTTACATCTAAAATATAGACGTTTACCACTTTTGTGGAAGCATCATTCCTGACGATATCACCACATTCATTTAAATTCACTTTATTGACTAGACTTAGTAAGCTTTGCAGGGGTGTAATAAAGCATTTTGCACATGGCACAACACGTTTCTCAGCTCAGAACCGAAGGTGGTGAGAGGGTGCTTGGGGACAGCGAAAGAAGATTACGACAAAAACCTACCGTTTGACAAGTCTGAAACTGTTGTAGAAGCAGATGGAACTCCAGATACTCTCATGATATTAGGCCTGCTCTTCATAGATCAATTATGCTGCGTGTTTATGTAGCCTTTATGAAGTCGTTCTTGTATAGTTGACCATAACTCGTTCCAATTCCATTACGGCTTCGACCTCCCAGACGGTGCTTGAACCACCAAGTCCACTCCCCACATATCAAAGAACTCGAAGCATATTACACTTCAGATCCAACTTTTTCTTAATTTTTCTACCCATCCATCAACCACAAAGATAAATGGAGCCGCGCTCTCTTTCAAGGTAACCAAGGTTTCATAATATTCTCCTTCCCCTGAACGAGAAAGTATGACAATCAGTATCATAACACACATCGAACAAGCTTATTCGGAAAGCAGTATATGCCTTGAGCATACATACGGTGCTGAGCTCTAGCTTTAGTCCCTTAAATTTCTCATGTCAGTAGCTACACTGTCAACAGTAATTATTTGGCAACTCAAAAAGTGTGGATGTGATTAAGTGTTGCATATGTTATAATTTCTAACAAAACTTTTATGTTCTAACAAAATATACTAGTGTGATTATGTATACTAGGAGTCACCTTACTTGGTTGATTTACAAAGTCAAGTGGATGTTAACATAGCCTGTTTTAGGTTTAACTTATCATACCCATATTGGGAAGGAAGTTTTGAAAAGATATGCATCACATAAAGTCTAACAGATCACTCATAGTGTGGCTCCCACTATTGGAATCAAAGTTGGTAATTAAGTTCTGTAACCCACAGAAATTACTGTGATCCATGTACAGGACAAGTACAATTAATTCATGTTCGAGATCATGTTGAGGTTTCAAGTTGTGCACGGTAGAACAGAAAAAATTATGCACCTCAACTCTCTTTTTGAGCCAGGATGAGATGACCATGCGTAATCATGTTACCAAATGGGTTCTAAATTTAATGAGATAAATTTAAAAAAGTTTGTCACATTTCGGAATTTGCAAACCCAAGCGATCACCATTCCTCTCGCGACTCTGCGTTTTAGTAAGCTCTATTCTTCAGCCTTCTTCTTTAAATTTAGTGAAATAAATTTTATCATAAGTCTTAATTTGCAAATCCACTCTAACACCATTTTTCCTCGTGACTCTATGTTTTAATAAATTATATATTTCTCTAATATTTTTTGAAAACTGATCTCAGTCAATTACTCATGATTATTTTAATATTCTGTTTTAAGATTTAATTTTTTCTTTATTTTTCAAAAAGTGAAGTTTGGATGCATATTTATTTACCTTTCCACCTTCAAATGAAGAAGTGAATTATATGCTTGCTTCATTTGGAAGGAATGGCTTGTCCCGAGCACAAATTTGATAAAA
Organism: Asterella californica; assembly: GCA_036924285.1. Taxonomy (NCBI): domain Eukaryota; kingdom Viridiplantae; phylum Streptophyta; class Marchantiopsida; order Marchantiales; family Aytoniaceae; genus Asterella; species Asterella californica. The sequence goes on from JAYKYS010000013.1 coordinate 7,785,245, forward strand.
TTTCCGCCACCATTTCAAGTTGGCGGTCGACTACCGTAGGGCTGAGTGTGGTGTGGGCGAGTGCGGAGATCCACCTGTAGAGCGTCGCGATCGCGATCGCTATCCGTCTTCCCTGTTCCGGCCGACCAATTCGCGTGTTCCGCCGCGCTACTCACTTGCGGTGTTCGACCGCCTACTACTCTTTCACTCCTTGCTCCCTGAACGTATTCTGGAGATTTGCAGTTCTGGGCAAATAAAGACCAAACATTATACAGGAAATTAGTTATAGTCGATGCTTCTTCAGAACTTTTCCAACCGACACCAGGTTTCAAGGGGTTGTCGAAAATAAATGTTGATGATTTAGTTTGTTGATGGTAATTCGATGAATTCGGTCCTGTCTCTGAGTTCTGATGTCTTTTGGAAGGATTGAGAACAAGTCGTCGAAGAGCAAGAAGTTCTTGTAGATTCGAATTCGTATGACGGTTGCTATCCGCCGATGTTCTAGTGTGAGGTCTGTTCGGCCGGCGGTGCAAGTGAGAGAAGGGTGGATGATTGTGTGGACCTAATTCGCCCGATGCTTACCTTGTTATACCAGCTAAGTTCGTCTCCCTTGGCGATGAGAGCGTTGCTTCGAGCAGCATCTTCCAGCAACTTCTCGCTCCAACAGAACTCGCAGGAATCCCAACCGTTCTCGGTGCTTGCGACTATCATATGCTTGCAGCACGCGTTCGACCGCGCTCTTGGTGCACGGGCTCTTGCATGAGCGCTGTCGAACGCGTGAGGCCCATCCGAATAGTGATACCCGCCCCATTTTTCCCTGACGAAATTCTCAGCTGAAGACGAGGCACAGTACTGGTTGTGAAGTTGATTTCCGAGAGAGAAGAAAGTGTGCCTCACTCCTTTCTCGTCTATCTCCGCCATTCTGTTGAATAAAAGCAGTGCGCGAGAACTTCTTCTTATCCCATCGGTTCAAGATCGCAACTCGTATAATTGCTTTAACTGCTTGGATTTTACAGATTAGATTCGTCAGAATAGAGACCAGATTTACTTGTTTCGAGAGGAAATCCACAGTTCAAGCAGTGCCCGTTGTCGAAGTTGTTAAGCTCTGGGGGGAGCCACCAGCGCTTCTGCTCCCTGGTGAATAGTCGTGAACAGGCAGAATCTAACCGTTTGTAGTGCAATTCGGTTATTCTCCGCTCCGGGCGGGACAGACACACAAAGGTCGCAATCGGGAAGATCTCGGAGGAGCATTGGTCTGGGAGAAAAGGCTCATCCGGCTCGAAGATGTGGGCTAAGGGTCAGAAGTCTCGAACACATATATTACAGACGTGGTTTTTAGGCAGGAGCTAACACTCGGAAAGTGCAGAAAATTCTCCATTTCCTTCCATTTTCATATTCCTGCTATAGCAGTTTCTGACCCTTTCGTTTCAGAAAGAAAGAGAACTGCTAAAGATAATGTCTAGGTTCAGACTTCAGTCCCTCTTAGTATTACTAGTTTCAGTCACCTTTAGTATATTAACCTCAGTCTCCTCTCCCTAGGACTGATCACTGATGAGAGTATATAATAACCCCTATTGAGAGATGATGAGTCCACTTATCTCTTTACTGCTATCTTATATCCAAGAGAGATAATCATTATGTTTGATTCTCAAACATGATATTAGAGCTCAGATCAGAGCATTAGCAAGGAGATTGAGGAACCTGAGTGTGAAAAAGACATAGAGTGAGCACACCATCTTCAACAGAAAGAAGAGAAAAGAGCAAAATTTTCTGATCAAAACATCTTTGATTGCATTTTTGAAGATGAAAGAGATCTAATTTTGCAATTTTGAGAGATCTTTTGGATAAGGATTACCGGAAGAGCTTTCCAACAGTTCAACTTCCGACCCAAACGCAGCTCGTATAAGAAAGTTACACTTTGACAAAATCTTGATCAATGCAACTTTAACTATATTTTTTAAAGATCTTAATGATCGAATTTGACATTTTTGCTTGACTGGATTGCAAGAAATAATAATATAGACACTACTTCCATCTCCACAACCACTCTAAGAAGTTTCAGATTTTTCTCAGCTATTTTATATTCTATCGACGACTAACGTCAGTGATAACTTGCTTCATGATCATCATAAGTTGACAAGTACAAACTATCCAATATGGTGTTTCAAGGTTCAAACCATCTTCCAGAATTACGACTTGTGAGACATTGTGTTAGGTGATGAAGAGAGACCTCTAGGATCACCAACAGCTGTCAAATCTTGGAATAAACGAGATCAACAAGCACTTGCCACCATCAAGATGACTATCAAAGACTTTGAAGCCTTAGATATCTTGGAGGCTAAAACTTCAAAAGAGATTTGGGATACATTCATCAAAAAGCACGAAAGAGCAGCTCCTGAGAGGAAAAGAATGCTTCGCAAAAAGTTGAATACTTTGCAAATGGCTGTAGGAATTTCACTAAAAGAGCATTTGAATACAGTGAAAGGTCTGATACAACAATTGAAGAATCTAGGTGGGGCTATAGATGATGACGACTTGGTATTGATAGTGCTCCAGAGTTTATCATAATCATACGAGCATTTCGTCAAAGTTGTGGATGTACGTAAGGAGCCTGTCACATTCGAAGAACTGTAGACACTAGCTTTGCAAGAAGCTATGAACATCGAGATTAAATCTACTTAAGCAACTGCACTGATGCTGCTTTCCTCTCCAGGAGGAGAGATAAAAAAACGTGGTAGACCTCAAAATTCTCAATCTAGACACTAGGAGCATTGGGAGAACAAGCGGGAAGTTCTACTCGAGACTCAGAGTGCAAGTTCAACAATTTTAACAAATGAAAACCAGAGATTGCAAATACTATAAGAAACGTGGTCACTTCGCGTATGAGTGTCGGAAGAAAGCGTTTGATCAACATTCAAACACCAACAGAGGTAACTTCATACAGACATCTGATCATGACGAGAAGCTTTTCTTCACTGCCATGTATATGGACGTTCATGACCAACAATGATGGATTGATTCTGGAGCAGCTAACCACATCAGATCGAAGAAGGAGTGGTTCCAAGATTTCCATCCTATGAAAGGATCAGAGATACAACTGGGTGATGATAAGAGATATGAAGTTAAGGGGGAAGAGAATACACGTATCAAGCTTCCTTCAGGTCAGATCAGAACCATTGGAGATGTTTGGTTTGTACATGGTGTTGTGCACAATTTGTTAAGTGTTGGTAAACTTGCTGCAGATGGATTTCAACTCTCATTTGATGCATAAAGTTGTTTCATTCTTGACCAAGGATCTCTCGTAACCACAAGGCTGAAGGTTGACCACTTGTATGAATTACAAGCCCTACCTTTGGTTGCTCCAGTTTTAGCTGTTGTAACAAATACGAGTCAATTATGACTCCTTCGACTTGGACACTTACATTATCATAAAATATGAAAGTTGTTTCAAAGACTTGGCCCTTGGTAGTTCCAAACTGGTCCTTGTTAACACCCCATGTGAAGTTTGTCTCAATCTAAGCAGACCCAAAGGAAGTTCTTAAAAAACTACTATAACACGAGCAACAGAGAACTTTCTGCTGCTACAAACAGATCTCTATGGACCTATTGAGACTATTTCGCTTGGAGGTTCTAAGTACTTCATGCTGGTTGTTGATGATTTCTCGAGATATATTAAGATTTTCTTCTTCGTTAAGAAAGTATGAAGCACTCTCACATCTTCAACAACTTGTTAACATGATGGAACGACAAAATAGACAGCTAGTGAAGAGTCTGCGAAGTGATAGAGGAGGAAAGTTCACTTTCAATACTTTTGATAAATATTTTGCTGAGAAGGAAATACTACGACAATTGATTACGACATACACGTCTCAGCAAAATGGAGTGGTTGAACGAAAGAATAGAACTGTTGTGGAGATGGCAAGAAGTCTTCTCAATGAGCAAGATCTACCAAAAGATCTTTGGGCTGAAGCTGTGAATACTGCGGTTTACTTTCTGAACATAAGTCCAACAAATGTTGTTCCTAACAAAACTCCATTCACAAGAAAGAAACCAGACCTCTCTAACCTAAGAATTTTTTGATTGTAAAGCATATGCTAGATCTCCTCAAATATTGCTCCAAAAGTTTGATGATAGATCTCAGATATGTACATTCATAAGATATCCAACAAGAGAAAAAGAATATAGACTCTTGAGTGCTACAAGAAAGATCATTATCAGTCAAGATGTAGTATTTTTAGAGGTCCCTCTACTTCAAAATTCACAGCATCATCTTTCTGATCTGCTATCTCTCTCGGTCCAGACACCTACTTCCGAGAATCATGAAGAAGAAGCTCAGCAAGAATCACCACCTACACAAGTTGAAATTACTGATTCAATCCCAACTACAGAAGATTCGTCTCTGATACACCAGACTACCCAGATTTGAATTTTGCTGCTCAACCAAGGAGATCCATTAGAATAAAGAATGTTCCTGCAAGGCTAGAGGATTGTATTCTCATGGCTGAAGCTCAAGTTGATGAGAAACTATTTCATGCGAGGAGGCTTTCAGTAAAGATCAGTGGAGACGTGCAATGGAGGAAGAATATGATGCATTATTCAAAAATGAAACCTGGAGCCTAGTACCTCTTCCATCTAACAAGAAAATACTTGGTTGTAAGTGGGTTTATAAAATCAAGAGACATGCGGATGGATCTATTGAGAGTTACAAGGCTTGTCTTGTTGCAAAAGACTACTTGCATACTGCAGGAGAGGATTTTCAAGCGACCTTCACACTTGTGGTAAAACTCAACTCCATTCGAGTTCTTTCTGCCCTTGCAAAACTGCATGGTTGGAAGTGTCTACAAATGGATGTCAAGAATGCATTTCTTAATAGGATTCTTCAAGAAGACATCTACTTACAGCAACCACTTGGATTTGTTCTAACAGGAGATGAACAATTAGTGTGCAAGCTACATAAGACATTGTATGACCTCAAACAAGCTCCAAGAGCTTGGTACACAAGAATCGACAACTTCTTGATGCAGCAAGGCTTCTCATCTACTAGAGGTGATCCAAACTTCTATGTTTTGATTACTTCTCAAGGTATTGTGTTATTATTATTGTATGTGGATGATCTGATAATATCCGGAATAATCAAAGAGGAGTACAGAAGGTTCAGCAAGCTTTGAGTTTGATATGAAAGATCTAGGACTTCTCAACTTTTGCTTCCGAGTTCAGTTTTTGGAAGACGACAACATGTTGTACCTCACTCAAGCAAGATGTACAGAAGGTATACTTCGGGATTTTAAGATGGAGAAGTGCAAGCCTGCGCCTACTCTCATGGTTATCTCTAAAGAGTGGTAACGTTCTTCTGTTGATAACAAGCGTGCAGATGCAACAAAATTCAGGAAACTGATTGGGAGTTAATTTACTTGGCTGTCACTACTAGACCAGATATTTCATATGCAGTCAGCAAACTAAGTCAAAATATAGAGTCTCTCACAATAATGCATATGAGGGGAGCAAAGAGAGTTTTGCGCTACCTCATAAGAACTACCAGTTATGGATTCAAATAAGTCTCTTGGACTTGTCGAATTTACAGATGCTGATTGGGCAGACGATTCTTCATATCGTAAATCAATGTCCAGATTTGCGTTTATGCTTGGAGGAGGTGTCATCACTTGGCAGTGTAAAAAGCAGCCAACTATTGCTTTATCCTCCTCTGAAGCAGGACATCGTGATCTCTGTAATGCAGCACGAGAGACCATTTGACTAAGATGGATGTTGGAGGATGTAGGTGTGAACCAAGACATTCCAACAGTAATCTGGACTGATATCATGAGTGCAATAACATTGACGAAAAATCCAGTGCACCATGCTAGAACAAAGCACAATGGTCCACTTCACTAAGGAAAAATAGTTTCAGGAGAGGTTGTTACTCAATGGGTAATAACTGATGACCAAACTGTTGATATATTCACCAAGTCTTCGTCTTCAGACAGGTTTCAAAAATTGAGACTTTAATTTGGTGTATATTCATTACCACTGACATTAAGAAGGGGTGTTAAAGATAATGTCTAGGTTCAGACTTCAGTCACTCTTAGTACACTAGGTTCAGTCACCTCTAGTATATTAACCTCAGTCTCATCTCTCTATGACTGATCACTTACCTCTTAGTGATCTCTTGTCTATAGGTTAGATCATGGGTCGACTGATCCTTTTACTGACATCTCATATCCAAGAGAGAGTAGTCACTAATTTGATTCTCAAACAAGAACGAGATCCCACTACTTCTTCGAGCTATCCTGCTATAGCAGTTTAGGACTCTTTCGTTTCAGACAGAGAATGAGATCCCATTACTTGTTGGAGCTATCACAAGGTACAGTACCCCAGTTTCGACCTTCTGAGTTCGGCAGTGCTTGGAACTAGAAAACTCTCCGAATATGTTGGCCACCGGCCCAGTTACTCCGCTGTGGAGGTCGATCTCAGTGAAAGATCACCTGAAGTAGTAACAACTACAGCAATGGAAGATCGCCCTCAAACAAAAAGAAACAAATCATGAGATCGATGGTAAAGCATATACAAAAGTTGGATCTGTAGCGTATCGATAATACAAGAACTTTTGGTGCATATGCTCTCGGAACCAGTAGGCTGTGAATGGGCAACAGCGCACGGTTGCAGAGGTTGCAGAAAGACCCACAGCGAACAAACTCTTTGGAGAGAAAGTGGTTCTGGGGATTTGGACCACCACACCGAATTGAAGGACAAGAGTGCTGTAGTTAGCTTCAGTTGCAAACAGAACTTCTGTTGCCGGCGATAGATCATTCAAGATTCTGATAATAATTCATCTTCCAATTCTGTTGATACACGACGAAATCCAGAAAGAACTCGAAGAGAGACTCCAAAGCTTTTGGGCCATCTCTACAGTACTGTAGGTACATTCGAGTTCATACGGAACTTTTCCTTCCTAACGGTTGACGCATTCGTAAGAAAAGGACAAGAAAATCATTACAAAGCACGAAAAGACGGGAAACCCCCCACCGCGGCAAACCAAGACTGAAAGAAGTCGACACCGTCGTTTCTGACGAAACTTGTGTTTCTACTACTAATAGCTAGCTCGCACGTACAGCAGAGTTCGAAGTTCTGGAAATTCCCCACTTCTTTCGCCAGATACACCATGATGCTCAGTGAGGTCGCGACGAATCTCAACGGAGAAGTTCGGAAGTTCAGATCAAAGAGTCTCGACACCTGTTCAGTGAGATACCCCAAGTTTGAAATCATGTTCTGTAGAACTTCGACTTCGTCCGCGGCTATTCCGGGTACACGATTCTGCCAGCGCATCGTTTCGACAGATATGTACTTGACCTCGGCTTACGATCGCTACATGAAGTCCCCCGGAGAGATACGAGGGATATTGTCAGACTGCCTTTTCCTCTTCGTGAACATGAACTTTGCATAAACCTACAGCAAAATGATCGCAAGGTATAACTCAATAAGTAACTCAAAGTGGATAGAGACAGATCTTTGAAAGACAATTGATAATCTCTTTATATCCAATAAAGAATCTAGATAAAAACTGGAAAGAAGAGCGAAATTCAATATATACCTCCAGTATATAGTCCGCCCCTTGGTTACAAAAACACTAAAACTAACTTGGTGTCCAAAGTTGGCGAACTCATGCCGTTGGCTCATTTAAAATATATATGTACCTCAACTGGTCTCGGCGGGCGAGTACCAAGATTATGATAAGCATTAAAGTATTACAAACGTTTCAAGATGTGTTTAATGTAATCTTGAAGAAATCGTTATCGAAATGTTTAGATTTGTCTCTAACCTGCTAAATGTTTTTGTGATTTAATTTCTTATGAAAAATCAAAAGACATTTAAAATAAGAGACTAGTTTTGAGGCAAGATTAAATGAATATGCATCATACAGTCATGACTAAATTTAGAACCAAATTTACTGAAAGATTCACATGTGGATACAAGAAGAGAATTAAAACTATAAATAAAAGTCAAGAAATGATCAAAGTGAGATATAATCAATCTTCAAAACCAAAACATAATAATTCAAATGATTCTATAATATATAACCTATTAACCTCTCCTCACAAAAAGAAGGATCATATCATAATTAATCGTTTCTCCTCGTTAATATTTATTCATTCGTTAATATGAATCGTTAATCATATTCTCCTCTGCCAACAAGCAGTAGATTGTTGGCTTCCCCATCCGCCTGTAGCCCGGGCGCCGTGGGGTCGAGTCCTCCTGGCGTGATCAACTTCTCAGAAATGCAAGATCCCAGAATGCAATCTGCTCATACTGCACTTTGATCGTTGTAAGGAGCATAGAAAACTACCAATTATCACTTCTTACCTTCTTCCAGACACTACAGTAAGTGCTCTTCCAGAGTACTCATAACTGGATAGTGCAGTCGGATTTACATGAGCAGGTTCTGCGGATGTATCCCGTTCATGGCCTTGCTCTTTCGGCGTGGATAGCCTTTCGCTCCATGCAAACGCATGCAAAATGAAATGGCGAAACGTGGACCGAAACAGACGTAGCGATGGCAAACCGCCTTATCGGACCTTTTCGTTCCTTCGTATGAATCCAGAGGGGAGTTAGCAGATCTGCAATCGCCATGAGATACAGAACACACGGAACTAGTGAGCAGTACCTTTGTTTGAATCTGATCGAAGGATGTCCATGCATGCATGTGCTTTATCAAGCATGACGATTGCTACGCAACTTCTCCTGAAACCCGAGGTTTGAAGCTCTCGCGAGCTAGACATTAAGTTCCTGTACGAAGTTCGGCGCCTTAGATAACAACAAAATTACCCAATCATAAAATCTGCCAAGCAACAGAAGAAACATAAAGATACAATCAATGGGAGAAACGCACGAGCTCTATTACGTTTGGGACGTGCGAAGAGGGCCTTACTGATCTGACGCGACAGAGCATATGTTTTTCTAGTTTTAGATTTTAGTAGCGTTTATGCAGCGTTTCTTTCGTCATCGTCTTTAGCTCGTGAACTGCATGAATTCGCAACTGTAAGCCGTTTTCGCTTTGTTTTGAAGTAACGTAACCGCGGTAGCTGACGATGACTGATAAGACGGGCTTGAGGTCTGACATAAATTGATAAGAGGGGTCCGATCAAGCTCGACTTTCGTACTGGGGAACTGAAAGCAAAAAACTGCTAAAACGATGAACTGATACAGCCTAAGCTATTACTAGTACTAGTCGCGAACTGGCAAAAGTCGTACAAGAGCAAGTACCAGCGATCACTTTCTCATTCATCATTGCTGCAGAGCAAGGCATCATGAGTTTAGAACGGTGATCCAACCGGGACAGCGGATACTCCTTAACTTTGGCGAAGTGATTATTCTCACAAAGCCAAGTCCTCCAGAGAATAACAAAGTTTGACAGAAACTGTATGCAACAGATGTGTTCAGACGATCGAGTATCATTCTCGAACTTCCAATTTGACTGTACGTATAAGTACAGAGCTCACGTTTTCCTCAAAGTACAAACATGTCATATAAACATACGAAAGTAGCCGGGGACTACGTTTCTTGTGACTATAGTAATGCAGATTTATCCAACCTTCGAAACAAGTGCCTAAGGAATTTGCTTTAGGCTATGAGATTGCAGCCTTTGCCGCCCCCTCCAGTTCGCAACTGAAGGCTTTGAGTGGGCCTCTCAGCAATAGAACACGGAATATCCTCCAGGGTGGGAAGACGATTCTCCGTCTCTCTGTGTTGTTAGATGTCTTTTAAAGACATCTAGCAACACCAGAGAACTTCAACACGAGGCGAGTTCTGAAATGACCAACCTGAGGTATCTTATGCGAGATCCAGAAATCATGAAAATTTTTGTTGACGAGTAAAAAACCAAACGAACGATCTTCTTGTCTTCCTAGGACCGCATCTGAGGGCTTGATGAATTCGGGACAGAGACTGTACCATTTGGACTAGTCACTGATATCAAAACGATCATATCACCTACAAAATCCATCGAGCTATAAAATTTGTACCTTCAATACCGAGAACAGGACATTTTTTCAAACGCTCCTTCCTGTCCAAGAAGTACAGCACAGCTTAGCAAAAGTGAAATGTTCCTGTTGGGGATATTTCACTACCAGCAAAAGGTCTTCCATGTCTTCTCTCTTGTCCAGGGAATGGTGGTCATAACTGCTTTGTTGCTCCACCAGATAACGACTGCCAATAAGTAAGAGTCATACCAAACCAGGTGCAGAAAGTCCTGGGTAAAATTCCTGAGTTACACCGTTGCAGCAACGCTGGTGTCCAAAGTATCCCAAACCGCGCCAATAAGTACAAAAGAGTTATACCGAACCAGATGCAGAAAGTCCTGAGTAAAATTCCTGAGTTACACCGTTGCAGCAACGCTGGTGTCCAAAGTATCCAAAACCGCGCCAATAAGTACAAAAGAGTTATACCAAACCAGATGCAGAAAGTCCTGGGTAAAATTCCTGAGTTACACCGCCGCAGCCAAGCTGGTGTCCAAAGTATCCAAAACGCGGTGACGATGACCAAAGCTGTTCTTAGGGTGAGACAATTAGGAAGATTATCTTTGTGTCATGCCTTGAGGATTTGCCGTAACCAGGCTGCGCGTTTTGTGCAAGACACCAAAAGAAGATCAGCTGCAAGCTGAAACTTTGTTGCCTCTGGACCGATGCATTACCTGTGGGGTGGCGTCCCACGACTCATGTATCTCTGGAAATGGCGGATGAAAATCATCAGAACTTGCATGACACTAAACCATTCACAATAAACGTCCGACGGATATCTACTGAGACCGCCAAATTCTCGACAGCTCTACAACTGCATATGCTCTTCTAGCCGAGGAATGACTGTGAAGGGTTGCGGTACCAGTTCCATCTGCAACTTCGATAAGTTAGTCGGTGTTGTCTGGGTTCCCGTCATGTTCCACAGTTATCTGCGACACACATTAACCTGATACTGAGTAATGGAGAAAGAGCCATAGCGGTAGTACCAACGATACTACATTATGTTCAACTAACATGAACGTTAGCATTCAAACATTTCCCACACTTCTTCAGAAGACAATTGATACGTCTTGCCAGTGCTTGTGAACAGTCACGGAGTTGGGTTCTCTTTCGTTGCTGTTAATGTTCGAGCAACTGTGAAGAACTCCTCGATTTCTAGGTACTGGAACACCAAGACTCGACTCATTCCAGTAGATGTCTACCATCTATATCAGTCAACGTAAGAAACAAGAGCAAAGAATGCGTCCTAACTTTTCAGTAGCTTCTCAGAAAACCTAGTACATCATGAATATCCAAACACCAGTATCATATGATCCTCAGATTCGAACCCCTTACATGGACAATTCAACCACTGAAAAGAAAAAAGCTACTCCTACTTCCCAGGTTTACTCTCTCCCCCTTGCTAAGCCTGAGTTCAGAGCATCACATTGGTACGGATCCAGATACCTACAACTAAGCGAGTACAAATTCCAGGTCCCGTCAAACTGTGAGATTACTACTGTAACATTGCACCGGTCAACGAAAACAATTAGTACAATGTCCCGGTTCCGATGAACTCACAAACATGTAAGAAGAGCATTCATCAGCTTGTGATCAGTTTGCTTCCCGGAAAGTAAGAGTTCCGTCAATTGCATCGAGTGTGGTGAAGTACATACCTTCGAAAGTTCAACACCTTCTTGCTCACAAGAGTTCATTGAGAAGACGCAGTCATCGTTCTTCAATTTCTCGTTTCCGTATGCTGTACCTGCCCAGTTCACACAACAGATACACCAGGTTCCTCTTTTACGACTTCCCTTTAAACTTCTACCTCCTAAATCTCTTGGATCTCTAAGCGGAAGGAATTTCTTTACCACCACCAGTTGAGAAAAAACTTGCGGAAGCAGGACAGGCTTACCTGAGGAAGGTCGACTTTCGCGCAGCAGGACATGCTGTGACTAAAAGTGTATGGAGACATTCGAGGGCAGCCATAGATGATCTCGATCTGTGAGTAGCAACACTCCGCTTAAGCTCTGCACGGAAGCGATTTACACATGACTTACTGGATCATCAACCGGAAGTCATTCGAACATGCCTTAGGAGACCATCAGTTGGAACCACAGCTGAACAGGAAAATTTCTCAACGATTACCCACGTATTATGGGAATTTCGATCTCTTCCAACAAAAATCATGATCAGCAAGGTGCTACGCTTGCATTAACATTGCTAAGGCTATGCATTTGTTCGAGAATCATGTAAACGATTTACATGTTAACTAGAAATGCAAATCCTGTCGTTTGTAAAAGACTACAAGAAATTCTCACCTTGCTTTCTGGCTCTTGTCTCGCTTGAAGTTTGCAAAATCGATGGTTAATGATGCAAATAACGCATAGCAAAACTCTTTCCACGGAGGAAAGACACAATCGATTCCCACGGTGAACCTTCCCATTTTGTGTCCAAACCCGTAATAGAGAGCTCAACCCGCAGAGAACCACTCCACCCGAACCCTTTCTTGACACAGCTCTTTCACTGCGAAACGGTAACGGAGAGCCGCTTTCCCCTCACAGGCCCGCCCTCCCTGTAGGAAGACTCGACCTCACGCCGCCCCGGCTCCGGGCGGATGGGGCTGCGTAGCAAAACTTGAATAAATCCTTTACAGTATAATTTCGTTATTGTTACATTATTTATTCTTCATATGTTTGTAACTAAACACCAATAAAACAGTTTTTAAAATTTCTGAATAGATTCGATTCATACTCTTGTGGTGAAAGAGATGTGACTGTAAAATTTAGCAAGCGCTTCTTGCTTCACTTTTCGGCCTGCTTTCACTGCAATCCTACAAAATAATATATTTCTAATTTGGACAATCATATTAATACTCTTGATGGTTTTCCTTGCCACGTGACAAAAAGTTAATTGAATTAAAAAGATAGATGCACTCCATCCACTCATGCTTACTAATCACTTATATATTACTTATTTCCTTCACTACAATTAGGTATATAGTTTTATTTTATTTTATTCTAACGACTCAAATAAGTGAAAATAAACAGTTTGATAACGAGAGAAATTACAAAGTAAAACTCTGCTCCCAAAAAATGTGCTTATATTATTTGTGAGTATATCGGATATGATTATAGTGACATTTGCTTGTATCTCCGTTGATTGTTTATTTAATTTTGATTATGATTATCTAAACTTTCAGTTATATTAGATTGAATAGTGACACCGAGATGCGTTATTATGTATATTTTTTTCTAAGGTGAGGCTATGCTTCAAGGCGTAGATACTAGATTACTCTTAAACAACTGGAGGTAGAAGATGAGATATATATCGTTAGAGATTCCTTAGGCTAGTGAAGCATAGACTAACTCAGATCATAAAATTCACCCATCTGTTTGAAAGAGTCAAGTAGCAAGAAAGTAGATGGAAAATCCGTTCTGTTCCAGATTCTTCGATTCAGCAGTTTCTTAGTTGATTTGAGTAGCATACCGTAAAATTTAAGATATAAACATAAGTTAACAACAACTAGATATTCACTAATGAGCATTCTTTTTAAAATAAATTCCTATAATTTCTCCGTATATAATTTTTCTCTGGTTTTCTGGAATTAGTTATTTTGCTAACCTTAAAAATGATCATTTATATATATAATAAATTTTGAGTTGCATGAGAGGAAATAAATAAAATTACTATCAACAAATTATGGTTAAAACTCAAAGTTTGCTAAATGTCATCACAAAACAGAACGAGGAGTCAAATCGTTAGTCAAGAAAAAAAAAGGTTTTTTCTTAGGGTTGAGAGTTGTAGAGTTTTAACTTTTTTGAGAGTTTAAACTGTAAAAATATTGTTGTTAGCTTATGTTTATATCTTAAACTTTAGGGTTACAAGTTAAAAAAAAAGTTTTGTAGAACGGAATGAAATGAGAGAAGTTTCGTGTGATACTGCCCTTACAACCCCTACTGATATCAGCGAGTTGAGAGCCTTCCTAAGACATATCGGATATTATCGGTTCATCAAAGACCATGTCATACTTGCTGCGCCATTTACAGAACTGCTGAAGAAGACAACAGAGTATCATTGGCACGAGAAGCAGCATGAGGCATTTGAAATGCTGAAGAAGAAGTTAGTGGAGACACATGTCATGCGACCACCAGACCAGGTTTATGTAAATACTTCTACGTTTGTCATTGAAATGGTGCTCATTCAGAAAGATGACAAGAAGAGAGACCATCCAATCTACTATGCGAGTAGACAGCTTTCAGCAGCAGAGAAGAACTACACCACTATTGAACGTGAGGCGTTAAGAATGATGTATTCAGTAAAGAAGTTCAAACATTATCTTCTTGGCTGTGAGTTTATTTTCCATGTGGATCATTATGCATTAAAGCCTCTGATACAAAAGTCAGACGTGTCAAGAAGGATAGCAAGATGGATGTTGTTACTTCAGGAGTTCAACTTTACAGTTCAAACTAGACAAAGTATTCGTCATGAGAATGCTGATTACTTGTCTCGATTGAGTACGAGAGAACAAATGGATACAGTAGCAGATGATTTTCCAGATGATGAATTGTTTCAGATGACAGTAGCATCGGCTACGAAGTACTACGATCTATACAAATATTTGCAGACGTTGCAATACCCAGAAAAAATAGATGCAGAACAGCAAACAGTCTTTATACATCAAGCAGGACCGTACGAGTTGAAGAATGAAATACTATTCAAAAAAGGAACTGATGAGGAACTTCGAAGATGTCTGGAAGTACATGAGATACAAGTGGTAGGTGCATTACACTCTAAATCTGAAGGTGGACACTATGCGCTAAGAGATATTGTGAAGAAGATTCTCTCAGTTGGATATTGATGGTCAACAATGTACAAGAATGTTTATGAGATCATCAAGAAGTGTGATAATTGTTGACAAGTGGGTAAACCTATGTCAACCACTCAATGGCCGTTACACTCGATACTTCCATTAGCACCATTTGAGAAGTGAGGTATTGATTTTGTAGGACCTATACAACCTGCAACACCGCACTAAGAGAAGGTACACTCTGATAAATACTGATTATGCACGAAGATGGTTGAAGCAGCAACTACCAAGAAAGACGACGCATCTATTGTCGCTGAGTTTTTGTACACACAAATCATTACTCGATATGAATGTCCATTTGGGTTGGTGAATGACCGAGGTACTCATTTCTTGAACAAGATGATAGAAGAATTGACAGAATATTTTGGTAGAAAACATCGGAAGACAACGCCGTATAATACAAAAGCTAATGGACTAACGAAGAAGTCTAATGGAGTGTTGTGCAAGATTCTGAATAAAGTGATAGTGAATCATGCGTACGATTGAGATACAAAGTTACCTGCTGTTTTGTGGACGTTTCAAATTGCAGAAAAGATAACGACACTGTCATACATCAGCACTAAAGATGAGGATTTAGTGCTGTTGTATGACAATAGTTATACTAAATTTCCAGAGAAGTTACACTTACGCTAGATGGGTCCTTATAAAATAACGTGTCGTTATAATAATGGTTCTGTTCAGTTGGAGAAACTTGATGGGAACATTGTTAGCCACTCGAGTGAATGGATGGAGAACAAGAGATACTACTCTTGAGAGTTAGGTCGCTCACAATTGAGAGGGGGAGTAGTTTCTGTTTATAAAACATCATTACTGCAGTGGTAATAGGTTGTGTCTAGAGACGTGTTCGACCCGGTTCGAATCCGGTTGTACCCCAAAGTCCTATCTTTCACTACAGCCATCTACAGTACCACACAATTGGTTGAGAATGAAAAATAAATCACGTACGATATCCAAATACAATGAACTAATTAGACGCAGGTGATAATGCAAGAACAGTATACATATCAATATGCCTTCAAAGCGAACCCCCGTCGGAGGAGAGAAAAAAGACAAGCAAGGAAGGCGCGGTGGCGTTCGAAGAAGCCAAACTCTTCTTCCTTGCATGTTGGATGAACTCTGGGAATTTTTGCTCGTTTAATGTTATTGGTAATATATATATATGTGTTAAATATAATATATATACTAAGTAAGTATAAATAATCAAAATATTTTATAAAATTTATTTGTTAGCCTATGCCTGGAAACACATGGAGAGTAGGAAATAACCCATAAAGCTTGAACCAAATGCCACCCTTCAGAACATACAAATCCGAGAATTCGCTTCAGAATGTACATTAATATACAGTGAGTTGAATTTAATACCTAACCCTTCCGGCATATTACCTCCTCCATCGTCAAACAGCCGCTAATAACAATCAAGTACTCACTTTCTTATAAGTAGACTATAACCCGATTTCATACTAATTATCAAAATCTGATAATATCCAACATATCAGCTTTCAGAGAACTTAAATTTTGGTTTTTTACAAAGATAAGATGGTTAAATGGAATAAGATACTAAGAACAAGACTTAATATGTATTTTACTAAAGATGAGAGGAATAAAATATAAAAATAGATAATATTCTTAATTTGCAAATATATGTGGAATATAAGCTATATTTAGATATAAGTCCTCCATAGAGTTCATGGACCGCTATCGTGTTGAGACACGGCTCACATGTGAATTTAGTGTAGAACTCATATTATGTGTTTTTTCTATGTTTCAGGAATCTTCTTATGTAACTCGGCTGTATACCGTATTAGGTGTCAGGTTCACGGATATCTAAGATGTGAGATCGTACGATAATGAGACGTGCATCTCAATGATTTGTGGACATATTTGACATCTGTGTCAAATTTGGGTATAAGATAGAGCGTAGAGAGTTCATGAGACATTCTTCTTTGCGTGGTATTTCATGAGCATCTTACATGGAGGGTGAGGGACTGCAAGAGTTGTACTCATGGAGGGAGGATTGATCTGAGTTCCGGATCTTTCATTTCTGAATCTGTTCCATATCAAGCTTCACTACATCCATCGTGATCACTTTCGGCAGTGGTTTGTTGCCTACTTTGGTGAAGAGTTCATGGGAGGGTGATGGACTTGCCAACTCTAGTGATCTTGCCAATCGTCACATACAAGGAGAATTGAGACCTGACTGTGTACATCTTACTTTGAACTGAACTTTTCTAGCAACGTCTCATTCAACGGTGAATGGAACTGAACTTTTCTATCAATGTCTCTTTCAACGTTTGGATCAATATCCAGTGTCACTGCCGATGGAAGATCACTCATCGTGCATGGATCACAAGGAACTTTGGTGAGGAGTATTCCTCATTATCTTTTGTCATATCTTTCATCGTATATTGATTCAAGGTCGTCATCTTCATTTTGTATTGAATATTGAGTATTCTCGTGTCATTGTAATCTCTATCGTCTAGCGAGGGTGATTATCTTAAGGTTGGGACCCAAAGTATTTTTTTTCAAGCGTTGAAGAGGTGAGAGTGTTTTAGGGTTACAACTCGTTCTATAGTGCCAAGTAGGAGATAAAGTGATCTTCAATCTCTTTTCTCATTGATCTATTTTTTATCAATTAAATTCATCCAAGTTTCAAGAACGGTTTTGGGGTTTCAAAGGATTTCATGGAGATCATTCGTGGATTGTGAGGACTCGTTGGAAAGCTCTCGAGCTGGATTACAATCTGGACGTAAAGACCGATCGATTTGGAGTTCTGAGTGGAGTGTTATGATCGTTCAAAGTCAGGGAGACAAATCGTTATCCCGAATCATATTTCTGAGTGTCTCGATGATGATCTTTCAGTTTTGTCAAAAAGATTGGGTAGTTGACGTCGTTCTG
Organism: Asterella californica; assembly: GCA_036924285.1. Lineage (NCBI taxonomy): Eukaryota > Viridiplantae > Streptophyta > Marchantiopsida > Marchantiales > Aytoniaceae > Asterella > Asterella californica. Next base: position 7,802,975 of record JAYKYS010000013.1, read on the forward strand.
GTTGCACTGATGTAAAATAGTTATATGTTTGGGTTGGATTTGATCTCGAAATGGTCAATTGAAGTTGGCTGTGACAATTGAAAAATAGAAGTAAAATTATTTTGCTTGGATTCAAGGATTGAATTGTTTCATGAGTATGGATCGAACCTCTGAGTGAAACTTTTCAGGATTGGAGTGTGTCCTATAAGCTTGCTGCATGTGAAATGTCAGCTCATTTGGATAAGAGAAGGTGTTGGAGTCGTGAATTTTAGCCACCGGGGTCTGTAAAGTTCATAAGTTAGCACAAGCAAAAGACTTGGTCTATTTTGGGCAATTGGTTGCGGGTCTGAAGCTGAAATTTTAGAGAGTAGTAGGGAAGGATCAGAGGGAATTTTGAGTGAAGTTTGAACTCAATTTGAAGTTCGAGTTGGGAGCAAGAGGTTATCGAAGTTCAGATTACAACGTGGCGAGTTTCGAAAAAGAAGAGTGATCCTCCTACTTGGTTGGTTTTGACCAAATGACTTAGGGTTTGGGAGTGGAACTTCATGGCAGTGCTGCAAGTGAGGAGAAGGAGTTATGTTGTGAATTTGGCATGGAGATTATACTCAAATAAGGTGTTACACTATGTCGAGGTGGTTGATTAGAAATCTCTAACAGCGAGATATCGTTATCTTCGGCACCACGTCTTGAGGTCATTGGTTACTTGCTGCGTGCATTCCTTATCTTGTTGGAAAGCTTGTACAGTAGGTTATTCATTGCTATAAGGTTCATCTTGAATAGAGCTCATATCAACGGAATGTAGAAAGTCAAAAGTTGAGTGTTTAGATAACTTGTCAGAGAAAATCAATAAAAAGTGTATAGCTAGTGAACATTTGAAGGTGCTTTTGTGATGTAAGCACATGTTTATCATGTTGAATCGTTCTTGTACTTAGAATAAGGTTGAATGTCCAGTTGTGGTGTGTGATGCACGTGTGTTACACGTGGGATCAAGTTAGGTCAGTAGAAACCAAGACAAAGCTTGATAGATTATGTATTGAGGGCATTAGTATTTCATCGAGTAGGTCCAAGATCTTGCTGTATCTCTCTACAACTAGATACCCTATGTATTCTGAGATCAAACTTCATGCTTTACGACACCACTCAGACTTGTATCTTATAGAAGTTAAATTTAGCATAAAGAATTATACAAAGATACGTTGGATTACATTAAACACAAGGTCATCATAGACATGAAAGTGCTCAACATTATCAGAATTGAAGGAGAAATCTATTCAAGACTTTTTGAGGAAGATTAGCTACAAGGGAAGCCGATGAAATTCATGAAGCAACAAGACAAAAAAGGAAACCAAACAATGAGATATACTTTATTCTTCTCATGATTCACGTAAGTGAAATTAAGACTTTGAAGAGTCAATATATGCGTCTTCAATACTCTCTGATGCTTCACCACTGGGTTATCTCATGTCCATCTTGATCGTCAATGATATCTTCATATTTTTCCTTGGCTTCTTCTTCTTCATTATCATTTGTAGGTCGAATGCCTTCCTCAATTGCTATCTCATGTTCTAGTCGAAACAACTGATTTCTTATTTGGATTGTGGTTGTCTTACGCAGTCGATTACTAAATAAAATCAAAAGCTAAAATTTATACTTCCGAAATATCTAACTCTTGTTTGTAGAGTGCAGGTTTTCCTCTACCATCGAAAACCTTACGTCTCTCTAGAAAATATCTTTTTATGTAAGGATCATCCGACTATGTTGCATACCACTAGATCATATTCCAATTCACCAACCGTTATCACTACGTTTGAGACAACTATATCTTTATGCATGTCTATATCGCCTGAAGGAGTTTCATGCTAGATCTCAGGTCTCGTCAATGAAAATGGACGTCCAGTCAATATTTGCTTGGTAACTTGTTCTTGATTGTAGAACTAGTATTTTCATCATATTTTCTCGATCTCAAAATACATGTAACATGTATTCTGAATCTCTTTTACGGTTGAGGACATTCTGTAATGCGTTAAGTCCACTTTCTTTCCCTTCCACTAACCTCGCCAATGTAGTTTTAGCACGTTTTGTTTCTGAGTAAGACTTCAACAGTGCTGGTTGCTGAAGAGAAGAAGCAGCGGTTGGAAGCAGAACATCGAATCAAAGAGATCATGACACAGATGGAAGAGATGGAAGAGATGGAAGAGACTCTAAGAAAGAAGTTCAACTTCACAGCATGGAGAAAGCTTCTGACCTTAGCTCGAACTTGGGATGTTGTTTCCAAGGACATGTTGTTAGAATGCAAGAACAACATGTTCATATACTTGGATCGGCAGATTGAAGGTCTGAAGACGCTTATGATCTTCTCCCAGTTCTCATCCCTACAGCCATGTCTTCGGACGCCACATGTCTCTCTCATGTTGAGGATCCAAACAGGAAAGAATTAGACCTAGCTATTCACCAGATGGTAACAACATTGGATTTGGAGGAAGCACGAGAAGAAGCCTCAGAAGCTAGGACGTCTTCTGAAAGACAAGAAGAGGAGCCGGCTTCTCAAGTATTCAGAGTGGAGGTAATGTCTACCTCTGAACTCTAGAAGTTCGTCACAACTCCAACCAACGATCAGGTCTTGCAGAAGAGTCTAGAAGCGAAGCATGGTATGACTTCTCAAAGTCATCTTCCGTCTTCTGGACCAAGTACAGATGAACACATGGTTGCCGCTGAGACGGATGTCACCTCAGATGTGTCTGAGGTACCAGCTGAGCAGCACATGGTACCAGAAACTGAATTAGACATACAAACAAGTGCGGATGCCATGGATATTATACTTGGTGACCGTGAATAGGTAGGAAATCTAGTTAGGTCCAAAGTTTTCTATACCTTGCTGATTTTGAAGAAATCGGAGTTAGCTGTTTTTAACCTTGCAGCTCCCTTTTTGTATTTTTCAATCGCTGTCCATATGACAGAGTTAATTAGAGCAGGAATATGGAAGGTTTTCCAAACTTAGAGGGATCGAAAGTCCAAAGGGGGGTGGTCATCTTCCAGAGGGTCTTTTTTTCCTCTGGACTATGGTTGTGATTCGAGGGAGTCCTTCCTATGATTAGAAGCAGTTTTGTTTGGCTGTTGGTCAGTCCGTGATCAAGCAACAATATAAGGCTTGGGATTGATGTTATTTTTATACACACGCTCGCACATTAAGCTTTGCACATCCGCACCAAAGAAAGAGTGCGGAAGTGTAAACATGAGTAGACAGAAGTAGACAAGGAGTGAAATCCTCATGTAGTCTTGTTTAGTCTGGTGTGTAGAGGAGTAAGAACAAGAAGCTGAAGGAGCTACCAGGAGCTGAAGTAACTTTTTTTCAAAGATTTGATTGACTATTTGTTTACAGAAACTTTGTCTATGTTTTCTAGAGATTGGATTTCATCGAATTCATACCCAATTGTGCATGGGAAGTTTTCTTGTTGAGTGATGATGATTGTCAGAAGTTGTGTAGTGTCCAAATTCGTCTCATCCAATGGAGCACTTTGGATCCACATGCAGACTGTATGTGAGGTATAGATTCTTTGAGATAGAGTGGTCGAAAGTGTGGACAGAAGAAGCCAGAAGCTGTATCTATAATGCTTTGGCTGAGTACCAAGCAGGAAACCGAGAAGTTAGGCGATGAGAGTGTCGACATAAGTCTGAACCCTTATAAAAGCTCATTTGGTCAAAGAGATAGTGGGTGGTAATTAACTCTAGGGTTGTCCAAGAGGAAAACCTAAGGAACACAGAGCTGACGGATCGCTTCTTACCACATCAGAAGACGTCATCCTCAACAAAAAGAAGATCAGACTGTAAGTATGTGTTTAGTCTTCTCCCCCATATTACTACAAGCAATGATGGCTTGTTAGTCAGGATCCGGACTAGAACCCTATCGGAAGATTTATTTCTCACCTTCTCTCTTTTATTATTATTTTCTATTCTTCTCTTCTTTTCTCTTATCTTCTCATCTTCATTTTATCTTCTACTCAGTTATAGCAGCCTTGTGTGAGTATCAATAGATGTGAGTGGCGTTGTAGTGCTACCAAAAGACCGTTCTAGTAGACAGAGGCTTGGGAAGGCTACAAGGAGCATACACCATGTGACTGAACTAATCAGTTGAGCATCCGCAAGGATAATTTGTTGTGTGGAGTAGTAGTTGGTATCTACTGAGCAGCGGTAGTGTTCTAAGGGTGTCAAAAGTCGAGTTGCACCACCAGAAGACTAGATTTACTTCTGAAAGTCGACATGAGAAGCTTGGAAGCCTAGCAAAGGACTAGTAATCGTCTTTCTTGTCTTCTCCGTGTACATTTGTGTTGTATTTGAAGTAGTGGTCGTGTGTTATGTTCTAGAGCACCTTTTTGAGGGTCTAGAAGTTGCATGATTGTGTGGGTTAGAAGGAACTTTTGGACAAAACTAGTGTGTTTGTAAGTTTAGATAGATCTTAGAACTTTGAACAGTGTAACTAGTGTAAATCTTCTTGGAGAACAAAATTTTTTATGCTACAATGGTGTAAAAGGAGAAATCCCAAGACATTACACACGTCTGTATTGGTTTGGGAGATATACTAGGCGTTAAGACTATAGTCATATGCGTTGTGATCGCGTCATGTGATTATCAATTTCACACTCAACACGGCAAAGTATGATTCTTGACTTCTAAATATGACTACTTGTATAACCTAGTGAGTAGTGATAAGATGTGTTACGGTGCATGCGTTAGAATCATCCACCTAAGCAATCTACACTTGGATGAGTAAGACGGCATCAAACATGTGATATGCATGTGTGTTATCTCATCGATCCGTGTGAACGGTTGGTGAACTTGCGTCTATCTTTGTGTTGTGTTCTAAAACTTTAAAACAAAGGGGAGTGACCCATGAAGACATTCGACTTTAAAGGATTCAAGCGATTACTTGTAGACATACATCGTAGTGATCTTAGGTGTATGAGTCTTTGTTAGTATCGATACTTTATGATCTCTTTGTTGTGTAGATTGGGTAAGGATATCATGAGAGATAGACCAAAGGCTCTATGGTTTTCATTCTGAAATCTTTTTCAAATCAAACTGATGTATCTTGAGCGAGTTCATTTTCAACAATTTCTGATAGGATCTTTTGGACATAATTTTACCGTGCAAGTTATGCTCTCACCTGCCTGTAAACTCTCCGCAGTCCTATCGGTCAACTACCCTACAATCTCTCAACCTCCACGATAGTCATCGATGAATCTGCAACATGTCAAGCATGTCTCTCACTCAGGGGTCACCTCTGATGGCTTTGATGGACGCACACCATGAACTTGAAGAGAAAAATGCTAAGTTCAATCATTCACACACCCATAAACTCACAACTAAAATTCTCCATTCTAACGACGTCTCTCAAGTTCTCACATGCTAAAATATCACACTCTCTCTATATTGCTCAAGTTATCATTACGACGATGTGAAAACAAGGATGAGGAGCTCTTCTCTACTTCTCTATTTATAGATTCTAGGTTTTTACTTTGATATCATCTGATAACTCAGTCGTAACTATTTTTATCGGGTTTTACTAAGGTATTACTTAAGATAAAAGCATTAATCACATGAGCTTCTTATCCTTTCACGTGGGCTTATTCCTTCAAAGTCAACAGTTTCTAGAAGAATTTTGGAATATTCTTAAGGAATCTCAAATTTCCACCCCCTTCTACACTAGGACTCACTAAAAAGGAGACATGTGAAATCTCTTCTTGTTTTTAATGTCCACAAAGTCCACAACTTTAATCCCACCACTAATATCAAGTAAAAAAGGAGATAAGGGATACTTTCTAGCTCCTTTCTATCTTTTAGACAAGATGAGAAGATAGTAGTGCTCACTCTTTAGGAAATATCTGAATTCTGCTAAAAAATACAGCTAAGTTTAACCATAATTAACTTTAGCTAGTCATGACTAACTTGATATATCCTTAAAGCACTTGGATAGCAAATAAACATTCTCAACACTTAGTTATAACTACATACCTTACTAATAGACACACGTCTTATGTGTAACCTATGTCGTTACATTTTACCTCCGGACTAAATTTTCGCTCCGTCCTCGGAGTGAAGAGAGAACTTTCGTCGATGAAACAACTTCAACTTGTCATGGTTGATCCGATCGAATCTCCTTCCTCCCAGCTCCCTAAGGTTATATGTGAAGTTGCTCCACACCTTAACTACAACAAAAGGATCAAAATATCTAGGAAGAAACTTCTTCCTAGCCCTCTTGAATCTAAAAGCATCATACAACATTACTCAATCTTCGACTTGAAAAGGTTTTACCTCCTTCTTGTCCAATCGTTTGTCATAACTCTTCTTTTGATACGCTTGAGCTGGTTTGATCCCGATCGTTGCTACTGTTCATGTCTCTTCCAACTCCATGAGTTGCTCCCTTCTTGATCTGACAACGTCTTCTTTCCTCGACCTCTTCAACTTTTGTTGAATAGTTTGAAAAGTATCCAATTCAAATTGGATCGGCAACTTGGACTCCACTCCATAAACAAGTCAAAATGAGAAATATCCAATAGAAGTCTTTGTTGTCGTTCGATACTCTCATAAGACGACTTGTAGCCTCTTATCTCAAGTATGTTTCGCAGTCTCAACACCAACATCTTTCGCGAGCATCATACAAAGTGCAAGATTGATCTTCTCCGTAAGATCATTAGCATTTGGTTTGTATGACTCGTTACTCGTGGCTTGATAGAAAAGTGTTGTACATAGCAGTAGTCATGCTCCTTAGAAACTTTCTCCTCTATCTGAGACCAACTCTAACAGACATCCAAATCTTGTGATGATCCTCTCCCATAGGATCTACCCACTTCTGTTCATTAGTCTCTCTCAAAGGTCTAACCTCTATCCACTTGGTACAGTAATCCATGGCAAATACAATGTATCTATTGCCTCAAGATGTCTTATTAAGATGACCTACAAAGTCAATACCCCACTTCTCAAATGGTCCTAACACTAGAATTGATCTTAACGGAGGTGTTGTAGTAAACTTTAGAGCAAATGTTTGACATACGTCACAAGTTTTGCAATAGTCTAAACACTCCTTGAAAATACCTCTCCAATGATAACGCGCATCCAAAATCTTGAAGGCGGTTATCTTACCAACAAAGTGACCTCTGCAAACAGTGCCGTCGTGAAACTCGTGCATTAGCTTGAAAGCTTCCTTCTGACCAACTGCTCTCTTTAGTAATCCATCTGCTCCTTGATGAAACAAAATTCTCTCCACCATGGTGTAAGGTTTACGTCTCTTGATCAACGCATTACGTTCTCGGGTATGCATATCTTCTAGAATAGAGTCATCTGCAAGAAAACTCCAAATTTCCTTGTACTCGTCAAGTACCTCCTCAATGCTTGTCATCACTTGCTCGTCTGGAAATGAATCATCAAACGGTTCTTCTCTCTCATCATCATAAACCCTCGACAAGAGATCAACATTAGCATGCTTCTTCCTTGATCTATCTTCGATCACGGAATCATATTCTGTTAGAAGAATCTTCGAACGAGCAATATGCCCTTCGGCATTAGGCTTATTAAAGATATATTTTAAAACCTTGTGATCTGTGACAATGGAAAATTTCCTTCCTAGCAAGTAGTATCAAAATTTCTTCAATCCAAAAATCATAGCTAATCTTTCTCGTTCCGTCACGGAGTAATTCTTTTCCACGAGAACCATCTGCCTACTAGCATAAGCTATAGGATGATCATGCCCATCTCCATCTAAATGACTTAATGTACATCTGATTGCTACATTAGAGGCATCCATATACAGAATAAATGTTTTACTCTACTCAAGTTTAGCAAGTATAGGAGCTATCACTAATGCAATTTTTAGCTCCTTCATTGTCCTTCCCGTTGTCGTATTGTACATAGGTCTATACAGTGAAAAGTATTGCAGAGAGACTTTTTTTCTATATTGTGTAAAGGAAGCTGCCCTGCAGCTTAACAAGCTAGGCAGGAGCTAAGCTGGGGCTATGATTGACAAGCTGCCCCCAAGCTTGGGTTAGAATATCACCCCTAAAGGAGTCGAGAGACACCAGAATGCAAAGCTCGACGAGGAGAGCGACCTCATGCTTCTAGTTTTGATAGAAAGTGTTTTAAGCAATAGTTAGTACGAGTTTTAGGCTGTGAAATATGTGAAAGAGGGAAATCTGTCGATTCTGGTTCGTGACTCGAACTCAGAATCGGATAGCGTGAGCGTGTAGGTGTTCACAAATACTATAGTTGTGACTCCTTGTTCATTAAAAACGGAGTTGTATAGAGAAGTTAGTGTAGGAAAGACTAGTAAAGATCTTACAGAAAAATTTCTTCAGGTAAACATATGTACAAAAGTTTTTACCTTCTTGAACGGAACCAAAGGCCATCCCAGTGATAGGGCGCCTGCCTAGGAGGGAAGTGGTCTCAGGATCAATCCCCCCTGGCCTCTGGTTCCTATTCCGGCATGTTGACCTCCTGGAAGGGAGTCTATGTTGGATATGCAGCCACGTCCTGCATATCTAGGGGCGGGAGACCGGTATCTCCCTTAATCGTGGGCTTCCTGGCCTAAGCCTCCGCATGCCATCCTGAATATACTATGAGAGATACCTGGTGCGCATATGGGGGGGCTGTGAGCCCTGTGGGGCAGCCTCATAAGTGTTGGGGCTTCGGCCTACATTGGATGGCTTGTAGTATATTCAGGGTGGCATCAAGGGCACGGGAAACTTTTGCTGAATATTATGTACGCATAAGGACAGCAGAGGAGCAGCTTTAGATGGGGCCTTAAAATTAAAGCAAAAACTACAGTGGAAGCGGAAGATTACCGCGGAAGCTTGAAGCGGAATATTACAGCGGAAGCGGAAAACTACAGCGGAAGCTTGAAGCGGAGTATTACAGCGGAAGCGGAAAACTACAGCGGAAGCGGAAGATTATCGCGGAAGCTTGAAGCGGAATATTACAGCGGAAGCGGAAAACTACAGCGGAAGCGGAAGATTATCGCGGAAGCTTGAAGCGGAATATTACAGTGGAAGCGGAAAACTACAGCGGAAGCGGAAGATTACCGCGGAAGCTTGAAGCGGAATATTACAGCGGAAGCGGAAAACTACAGCGGAAGCGGAAGATTACCGCGGAAGCTTGAAGCGGAATATTACAGCGGAAGCGGAAGATTACAGCGGAGGCGGAAGGAGGAGAATTAGAGTTTAAGAGGGGGGCAGCTTAGCTAAGGCCCTGCTTCTGATAAGTGACTGCGCTGATAAGGACAGCAGGGGGGCAGCTTAAGCTGGGGTCTTTACTTTTAGGAAAAATACCTGCGGCGACTTGGGATCGAGAGGACAGTTTTTTTTTGCAAAGGAAGATTTTTTCTGAGAGAGCTGAAGCGGAACACGCAAGAGAAGCTAAGAAGCTGAGGAAAGATCAAATTGGGGACAGATTGAATTTGGAGACCATCGTAGGGAGAGGGACAGGAGCTTTAAGCTTGGACGTTGTCCAATAAACTGTACGGAGGAGAAATTACTCTCAGGAGGCAGTTTTATTGAGAGAGATCGTTTGAAAATCTACGGAGGACTTTTGATCGACGCATGATCAAATTTCTGAGAGTTTCAGTTGGGACAAAGAGAGGAATAAGATTCAGGGGTTCGAATTTCACTAGTAGGTTCAAATTAAGACGTACTTGGTAGACTTTTGGTTGAAAACTGGTTGACGGGAGAAAAAAGGCACGCAGGAGAGAAAAAGAGAGAGATTTTCTTTACAGTTGAAGAAATTGATGATGCAGCTACACTGAAATAAAGTTATTTGGAGCTTGAGAGACCTATTTGTGTACCTAAGGTGTGCTGGAGTGCTTGTTTTGATAAACAGTGGGCACAAGAGGCTGTGGTTTGAGATTTCATCGTTGGCAGCAACCTATTTTCCTTTCTGGTCGTTTTTCTCTGATCGGTCACAGTTAGGAGGTCCGCCCTCCCAAGAAAGACTCTCAACTCGACACCGTGAAACATTGGTAGTTTCTCCATTTTGTAACTACTCTTCTAATCTTCACGTAATAATGATTCCTTAAATGAGTATAAACATTATCAATTCCATTCGAGAGTAATAATCTACCGTAGGTAAAATGAAAGGAAATGGTTGTAACTACACTTCTTGTGTCATTTCTTCTCCGAAGGTAATCATGAACCTAAGTCGCATTACCGCCTTCTCCAACATCCGAATGATGATCTCTATCACAACTCAGCCGAGTCCTCTTTTGAAGTCCACAACTTCTCCGTCTCAGCTCTCTGAGTCTCGTCCAACTACTCGACTACTGACGTAAGTAGAGCGGCCACATCTACGCATTTGTGTCCTCTTGATAGATCACCCACCCCACAACTTGGACAAGGATCCTCTCTTAGAAGATGAATTGGCGGTGGTGACGATGGACCCACTCGAAGACTTAAATCAGTAAACTCCCGCTTTCCTTTGGCTCTCTTTGCTCTAATCCTAGTTGGACAATTCACTACTTTATGTCACAACTCTCTACAGAAATAACACCACAAGTCGATTTCTACTCTTCTTCTCAGAAATTCTACTTGAGGTTTTGTACTAGTGTTCTCAAACTCAACGATAACTCTCTCGAGCTCTCTCCGACACTTACTATGACATCTAAACCTTGAGGAAGATTTCTAAGTCTAACTTTCTAGTCTTTTGAACTTCCACTCATGTTTCGCCTTCTCAATCATTAAGTGGACAAAATACATTTGAGGAAAATAATTCTACATCCTTTCTTAACTCTTTCGAGCTTTATATTGAAAATCGTGTATTATACATGTTATACACGAAATAAAACTCAATCTAAAATTAACTGTCTAAGATATGATCTTCATGACCATTATCTGTACTAATCATTACAGACATCTTAAACTCACTCTTGTAAGGATCCAACTCTACTTCACCAAGAGCATTCGTGGCCTCCACAATGAATGATGTTTTCAACTCAACCTTCTTCACATCTGCGCCAATGATCTCGGAAGCTTCTTGATATAGAGTAAAGAGGGCACCCCAAGTGCTATAGATGCGTATTCGCAACTCATCTATACTTAACTTTGGCTTCTCCGTCTCCATTCGAACTCGCAAACGTCTCTTTTTCCACCTCGGCACCCAAACTGGATTCTCCATGAAATATCTTAAAGATCTCCTTGTATGCTGAAAAGTATATCTCTTGTAAGAGATCTCTCCAAGATTTTTGTAGTCTCTAGTAGCTCAACCTCCAAGCTACTAACTCATTAAGTTTCAACGGAAACTTCCCTAATCAGAAGAAATGGTGCTGATTGTATAAATTTCCAGAGAACTAAAATTTGTATAATTTGACTTCACTCATGATTATTTTTTTTTCTCTCCAAGCCTCATCTTCTTATGATTTTTGTTTCCTCTAATAGCTTATCAGACAAGCTACAATCCTGGAAATTTTCACAGGGAAATAAAAAGCACAGAAAAGATGACAGCGACTGTACAGAATTTTCATAGAGCAGAATGTCTAAACTTTCACGAATAAACCCCTTCAACTTTGAAAATTTATATCTTCCTCTCTAGACCTCCTCTTCCCATGATTTTTGTTGTCCTAGATAGCTTATCAACCAATCTAGAATACTAGAAAGTTTAACCGGAAAATAAGAAAATAGAGAAAATCTAACAGCACTGTATAAATTTTCCAGAGAGTTGAATTCTTAAACTCTCAATTTTTTCTCCTCTAATAACTTCTCTTTCTTCCTTTCTCTACAACTCTTGTTGCATTCACTTTCAACTCTCCTCAAACCCTTTCTAAGTGAACAAGATATAGATAATGACCTCAAACGCATCATAGTTCACTACGGGATCACGAAAGGTTCTAAAGTGACTACCATCGCGTTAGCTCTCTCTCCTCCCAATGTTCTCTCCATGTGCTCTCGCATGATCTCCTTCTGTCGAATGTAGAATTGAACTCTAAACATCCTTCAACGAACCCTTCAAGTGAAGTCTTGGCAACGGAACAAAAAATGTAAACCCTCCGCGGTCCTATCGATCAACTACCCCTCAATCTCTCAACCTCCACGATAGTCATCGATGAATCTGCACTATGTCGGATCTATCACTCACTCAAGGATCACCTCTGATGGCTTTGATGGAAGCATACCATGAACTTGAAGAGAAAAATGCTAAGTTCAATCATTCACACATCCATAAACTCATCAACTAAAATTCTCCATTCTAACGACGTCTCTCAAGTTCTCACATGCTAAAATATCACACTCTCTCTATATTGCTCAAGTTGTCATTACGACGATGTGAAAACAAGGATGATGAGCTCTACTTTACTACTCTATTTATAGATTATATGTTTTTATTTTGATATTCTCCGATAACTCAGCCGTAACTAATTTTACTAAGATATTACTTAAGATAAAAGCATTAATCACATAGACTTCTTATCTTTTCACATGGGCTTATTCCTTCAAAGTCAACAACTTCTAGAAGGATTCTAGAATATTCTCAAGGAATCTCAAATTTCCACCTCTCTCTATACTAGGACCCAGTAAAAAGAGACATGTAGAATCTCTTCTTGTTTTTAATGACCACAAAGTACACAACTTTAATCCCACCACTAATATCAAGTCAAAAAAAGATAAGGGATATTTTCCACCTCCTTTCTATCTTTTAGACAAGATGACAAGATAGTAGTGTTCACTCTTTAAGAAATATCTGAATTTTACCCAAAAGTACAGCTAAGTTTAATCATAACTAACTTTAGCTAGTCATGACTAACTTGATATATCCTTAAAGCACTTGGGCAACAAATAAACATTCTCAATACTTAGTTATAACTAAATATCTTACTAATAGATAAATTTCTTATGTGTAACCTATGTCGTTACAGTCCCTGTGATCTTATCTGTTGTCACTTATGATCAAGAATGAGATCTTATTATTTTTATTCCCGTCTAACAAGAGATGGATTTAAATCAGCTCCCGCTGATATTTTTAACACTGAGTGGAAATAAGGCACATTTGCTGATCCAAAGTCATGTACCAAGTTCTAATTGTGAGGAACTTCGGAGAAAAATACTATGAGAGATTCTGTCATCACTTATTATGTTTGTCCGTATCTTTGATCATTCAACGTTTTCGTGTGGTTATCTTGACCCTTTACTGAGAAAAAGAAAGTGCTTAGATTGCCGAGAAGTTTATGAGGAATTGTAAGATACTAGTCGTAATGTGCAGCAACCGTTGACCACAACTAGAAGGTACGTCTTTTTTCAAAAAAGGCACTTGCTACGACAACGGTGTACTGAGGCCAGCGTTGTCGTGATGTGAATCATTTCACATAGTAAATGATTCACTTCTCAGCCAGGAGTCAACCTCTCTGAGTGAAGTTAGGACTTCAGAGAAGTTGATTCTCGAGGGTGTTATATATTTGAGTCCTAGTAGATTGTTTACCATGTTCATAGAGTTTTAAACTCATGGGTTGTACTAACTTGTCGTCCATGCATGCTTTCTATCTGGTTTAAGTTATCCTTCAGGGTTGCGTGTCATTTTAGGTAGTTTTAGATTTTTGTTGGTACTCTAGAGGCTGACGTGGTAGCCTATGAGTTAAGTTAAGGTACCACGTAGATTAAGGCACTAAAGGACAACCAAGTGGAGCTATGAACTCCCATTGGTCTATTTTTGTCTTTTGTAAAACTCTAACTTTAGAAACAGAGGTCTAAAGGAGAGTTCGAGCATTTGGTGAGGACACTGCAAAATTTGAGAGCACAGGAAGATAGAGCTCGTTGTGCCAGGCACTGTCAATGAAATTCTTGATCGATTTGGATCAATAAACAAGGAATTATGCCAATTTGAAGTTCGAGTTGAGTCAGAATTGCATCACTTTTGTTGATTTTGGGGTTTTCAATGTCAATTGCAACAGAATTGAGGAAATCGCTTCAAACCTTCGTGGTTGCGTTCATTGTCAGCAGGGCTACGACTGTCCAAAAAGCTTCAAGTCATTTGAGTGACTGAGTAATTCAGGGCGACTGCTGACGCAGAGGAGGTCTGAAAAACTCTCAATCTAGAGCAGTAACTTCAGTGAGCGAGATCTAGAGTTTTGTGTACAATCAGGAGGTCCAACTTCACAGGAATGTTCAACATCCTGTAGACTCCAAATCCTGTAAAAATCTTCGGAAGTGATTGAGTCAATTTTCTGTTGTAGGTCGAAATAGCTGTCTGGGTACCAGAAATTGCCGCAATATTTTTGCTCAAAACTTTTCTGTCCATATCTCGGTGTTAGAATTTGATCTCAAGCTGAAACTTCGTGTGTGTGCTCAATGAGACCTCTTTTACATGTAGGAGAAGTTTAGAAGTCTAAACCTTCACATATTTCTCAATCCTAAGTGTCAAAGTTTACCGTCTGATCTTATCATTGCTAGTTAAGCCTGAACTTTGCTTCTTGAACATATCAGAAGAGCCAAGAGACCTGTATGACTGTTTTACAGTGTCACCTTGTAACCTGAAGCCTATCTTTTGAGTAAACCAGCCACAGCTAGAAGCCTAGTGCTTCCTTGAGTAAACGTATCACAGCCTTCACGGTCATAACACAGCCAGAAGGTTCCGCCCTTCTCAAGAAAACTCTCACCTTGACATCGTGCTTCCTTATGTACTGGCTCTTAGCCTCCAAAACATTCATTCACATCTCAAGAAGCTTTCAGGATGTCAGATCTCTATTATACTTGATATTGTCTAATGTGTGTTAGAAGTGAGTACACCTTTCGACAAGGAAATGAGCCATGTTATGATTTATTATGAACAAGAATCTTAACAAGGTGTGAAATCTATGAACGAGAATCTTGACAGTGCGTGAAACCTAAAATCTTTACCATCTTATGCTCGATCTGACGAGATAAGCAATTCGGTCTAACTCATGCACAATTAACATTACTGTGTGAAGTTATGTGTCACTACGATAAATCAAGTGTCAAAGTTCTCGAATCACAACACATTACTGTTGATATGGATAATAAAAACTATTCGTGCTATCATATGCATGTATAACTTGTATATACATTAATTGTGCACTAATCTAATCTGTAAGTTAGATTGTGGGTAAAAATTACATTAGGGGTTAAACCCAACCTTTCAAATATATTCTTCTTTTCCTATATAATGATAAACTATGATCGTTGCCACTAGGTTAGTTCGTCATAAAGTGATTGATTTTACATGCAATAGTCAATCAAGGGTGTGATCAAGCTATACATCATTAAGAGGAGGATGGTTTACGTATTCTCGAGATTACCGGTGGGTTCATAGGACTTTGTCTCTCATTTGTTAGATGTTTCTTTGATGGAGGACGTTTTGCATATTGAGGATCTCCTTAAGTTAGAGGACCCCCAGGTTGCCTTTGATATCTTTCCTCCCAAAGCACGTCGTCCGAATTACTTATTCCGCACAATACCTTCATCTCTTATCTTCATCTCGCGCCGTAGAAAGTTTGATAGGAGGATCATGCAGATCTTTGGTGATATCTTAGGATCGAGGACCTTTGAGTATGTGATAGGACCTCTCACACATAGGCATACATCAGTGCAGATATCATATGGCACGGTGGGTTTATTATCTATGGAGGAGATTGCTCCAACAGCCTTTTTGGGTAGTTGAGCTCTCTCAACAGCTCTGTTGTCATTTCCTCATGCGAGATAGACCTATTTTGAAAAGCTATGTGATAGAGGTAGAAAATGTTTCATACCTACTACAGATTTGTCTCCATGAGACAAGAGATAGTTTGACTCTTGAGGCATGTGAGGCACATCCTCGATTCGATACCTTAGCTATCGATAGATCTCATGGACTACAATCCGCTCTGACGAGACATTACTTCCAACAAGTTCTTCATGCACTCTTAGTTGATGTTCCATCTCACGGGTACTAGATCTCGACTCCGCTCTTGTTCGGACAAGGATGCAAGTTCTTGACTCATAGTTCGATCTTGCATTAGAGCGTTTCGACTCGCACCGACTATCTTCTCTATAGCGATGAAGTTCCATCTAGGCTGTTGCTTCGGTACTATCCACATGCGAGTGCGATGTCTCGCTCGACATCTTGGATCGACATCTTGCTCGTTGTCCTCACGATGAAGAGCGAATAGCTATTCATGATGCGATCAGGGACGTTGTGTTTGCTAGAGCACGGGAGAGCGGTTACATGACGTAGAGAGAGCGTTGGTATGTCTTTAAAATGAGAGGGTCAATGAGAGCTGACTTGTACATGATGAGAGAGGATCAGATCTTAGTGGCAAATGTGGTTATAGCGGATCTGACATGAGACTCAGTGACGACACAAGTGATCATCCATCTCTTAGGATGGGTTGCATACATGGCGGCAGCAATGAAGGTGGTCAAGTATAAGAGTACGCATGAGAGACATCGCTTCATCCCCAGAGTCTTGGAGATATATGGATAGACAGCCCCGGAGTTCGACGTTTTTATTCGAGATTGTGCTAGAGTCTATCATGAGAGAAGCCAAAGATACCACTTTCTCTTTCTTTTTGCACTATGTTCTTTAGACAACGAGTTTTCATTGCTCTACTGAGAACTTTAGCAGGCGTAGTCCACAAGAGAATAACTGCAATAGGCGATGTTACTTGATGTGCACATGTTATATGTAAGAGTTTTGATTTACTTGTGTGTGATATTTTAAAAACGATAGGAAATTTTAGAGCTATTGATAGCCAGACCTAGCCACGATGTTCTTCATCCCTTCTTGGCGGTGGTTGCTTGGACCTTCGAGTCCTTCTTTCCCTTGTTCGGCTTGATGGGGTCTTCCCCTCCGTTGGCTGGCTATTCATTGCATAGCGCGTTACACTTGGAATTTAGTTCGATATCGGTACTCAAGGCAGCATTCGAATATGTTGATTACATGTATACCAAGAACTGCCGGCTCCTAGATCCCTCTGTACATCCCTCTGTACATGTGAATGTAGTCTGCCACAGTTGTCGCTGGATCTGCGAATTACTAAGTCACAGGTACAGCTCGTGGATGTAGATTCTGAAAGTATCGGTCGATTGGGTTAATTTCGAATTCGAACTCGATGATGTTTGACTGTCCTGACCATTCGGTTAACTTTTATTAAATTGGTCAGACTTCACTTGACGATTCTATAGCTAGCATAAGGTCGTGATCATAACTCTATGCAGGACTGTAGATAGTTTGTTTTCAGCGGAAGCAGATTCTGAAACAGTTCTGAATCTTTGCATGCATATGAACTCGACTTTCTCCGGGTACTGTGAGAGTATATTCTTGCAGATTGTTCATGGGAGCATGCGGGGATTTTTGGGCCGGTGGAACTAAGTTGCCTCTTTCTCCTTGTCGTTTGAATAGCGAAGATCGTGTAGCTAGACATCTTTCTCGAGTTGTCGTACGGACAATAGAACAATACGCGGAAGAGAACCAAGAATTGTTTTGGCCTGCGTTGAAGTCGAGACGTTCAGTGATCCATGCCTAGTACATGTTTGCTGGAGCCAGTCGTATCATCGACTCGTCTGCAGTACTTTGGCTAATCGCTATATATATATATTGGATGTGCAAGCTAGCAGGCTTGTCGATCGCAATCCGAATTTGGGCCCAACCTGTAATTACGATAGATAAAGACCTGACCACTAAAAGCCAAGGCGATAATACTAGCGCCTTCTAGATTCTCTGTGAAAAAATGCAAAACTCAAGTGACTTGAAATTTGAGTGCCCTTTTAATGAATAAACTCGTTTTAAATCGTTCCGCTCGCGCTCCCTTCTAATATGCGGCTTCGGTCGATTTAAATTTTGAATGACGTCAAATGAAAGATTTTTTGGTCGTGGAAGGATGCTCACGCTCACGTCTATGTGAGGTTATAACTTACATCAATTTGGATTCTGAATGACATTTAAAATGAAAGATTATTTAGTCGTGGCAGATAAGCCGAACTTTACGTCGTGGAAGGTTAGGACTCCCGGGCTGCTTCTCTGCCGGATAGAGCGTTCGTATGTTTTATTGTACTCTTCTCAGCCTAACCTTCAAAGAGGTAATCAGAGTAAGCGGAATTCTAAGCAGTCGAACTTGTTAGACTTCCAATGACCTGATCCAGTATAATGATGTTAAAAGTCTAATATTTTTTTGCATATTCACCTCTTCCATCGAGGGTTTAATTTATTACCTGTTGAGAAGAGTTAGATAATAAATTAAACTCTTGATAATAAGTTATCAATATCTCGTATATGTACTTTGGGGAATGAAGTTTTAGGAACTCTTCTTATGATTATGTTTGGGTTTTCTTGCACTTCTATTTAGTTAATATTTAATATTTATAAAATATTTTAATTTTTCGGTTATTAATTAATATAGGTTTTTTTTTTACATTTATATTTTTGTTATAACAAAAAATGAGCAAAAGTTACCAGAAGTTGATGTTACATTTGTATTATTTGGTTCAGACAATGGATATATGGTTCGAAGTCCCAGAGTCGTTCATTGTGCGAACCCTGACTTTTGAAAGTGAAGGTGGCGCATGGTTCTAGTATAATACGGGTGTTTGTAACTCAGCCATTCATAATTCGTTAAAAAAATAAGCATCCCTCACCACCATGGCAAATTTTTTCTGACTTTTTGTTATCGGAAAACGGATCAATATTATGTGAAAAATATATAAGTTAATAAAAATAAAATTATTTTGTAAGTGGTAAATGATAACCGGACAAAAAGTTCTTAAAAATTTCACTAGATATAACCCATAAAACAAGTGTATACAATTCATGTGCTCCTGTAAACATGCTATAGACATTATTTTATTATGCCTTCACCCTAATATGTAAACATTCCGTTACAAGTGAAAGAACAAAACGAGGAGTTTTGTGTCATAACTAAAATCATATCGATAGAATAAATTAAAAATAAGTTGCATTAATTTCAGTGACACGCCTTCCGTGGCAGATCCTCAGTCAGGCTACGAGTTTATTCGGTAACGGTTACATAGCTTAGTGAGTGGCAACGGGGGTTTAAGGATGTAGTTAGTCTAAACTTGACTATTTTAGCTTTTTTGAAGCGAGAAGCGACTAGAAATTGATACCCAGAAATCTAAAGTTGACCATTTTAGTTTCTTTTGATAGTGATAACCAGGAGTCACTTCTTATCCTAAAGTAGTCATGTTTGCTAAGTTTGATTCTTACCGGATCCCGTGATTCAATATGCATCCGGTCGGGGAGGGGAAAAGGACAATCGCGAAAATAAGAAGTAAATCTGGAATGCTAATTGGTTGTGAAAAGATTTAACCTTGGAATTAGAGAAAAAACTTACCTTCTAATATAATATAGAAGTGCCGAAAGAATCTTGGACCATGGCAAATAAGAGTATTTGCTACATTCGTTGTCACATTTTCCTCTCAACACATGCTTATTGTTAGTCTGTTTCGTATCTGTACGAGGATATCTGGTGACGTCACTTGGTTATCTCCGGAACAGTGATATAATTAACTTCATACCCACCAAGCTTATGTTCGGCTTCAACAGTTGTCAAACAGCTGTGCTTCGGCTTACGGCAAGGCCTCACAACGACTGCAAACACTTATGGAATGATGTAACTAGTTGTAAAGAGCTAGTCAATTAAATTTTTTTTGTTATTTAATTGACTAGTTGTAAAGTATATAAGAAGAATATGTAGTAGAAGATAGAGGATAGAAGTAGAATAGTGTTAATTAGAAGTTTAAGGAAGAGGATCTATTCTTGAAGAATCAATTGAAGTGAATTCAGTTTGGATGAAAGTTCATCATAGATGGATTCTTCGAGTAAAGAGCTTTCTAACGATATGTTGTGCGAGACAAACGGAGTCCGAATGACGAAGTTACTAATGATTGAAGTATCGAGGAAGTCGGTGAAAAATGACTTCTTTGTAATTTGGCTGATGAAGAACTTCGGTGAAATTGTGAAAATCTGCGGCTTGTGTGTTTAAAGCCATCGTGATGTATAAGATTAGCGAGTTAGGTCATTTGTCGTATTGCATCAACAATGTTAGGAAGGGCGAAAAGACTTGTAGAAGTTTATCGACAAAGACTGTTTAGAGGACGAAGTTTCCTTCATTGCACTTCACGCACTTCTTCGTACTTCACTCTCACTCTTCAAGTTTTATCACTACTTCGTTCTTCTTCGAATGCACGAGATGCAAACGTCCAAGCCACCACGACTTCGGGCATTAGATGTGAACTATGTTGGTTTTCGTCAGTATGAGAAGGATCTCGAAGACATGGGTTTGTTGTTCATTCTTTTACCTTGGTGATCGATGATATCAGTGAAGTTGGCACAGGAGCTTCGTGTGTGTAAAGAACATCCTTTGGATGAACCCTATGGAAGATCTGAGAATTGGATCAAAGACAATTGGTGCTTCGTCTTGAGATTAAAGAAGTACGATAAGACAGAGATCTATTCTTCGATAGTACTTTGTTGCATGCACCAGTGGAGGCGGTACGAAGTTTTCCTCGGTTGTTCTGAGAGTTACAGCAAGGAAAAATGACTATTGCACCAGAGATTTCCTCGATGCGTAGAAGCAGGAGGTACCGGACGCGATAATGACAATCTTCAGACCGAAGAGGACCACCTTCTTGTCAAATTGGCAAATTTACTTCATTGAAGAACTCTTTGTCGAGAAACGAGCGCACTGGGCGAGGATCCTTCACTGACATGTACAAAAGTTATGGGTCGAAGATGACATCGGTCTCAATTTTCTACATGGGTATGAGCTTGCTGACGAAGGATGATAAGAAGAATTTGGACTTCGTCAATCAAGCTGAAGAAGAAGAATCCGTGGTCGAGCCAACTTCGTAGAGAGATGTACCGCTGGAGAAGGTATTCGACGGAGTCGCGAATGAGGAAGTAGTCACCGGGGATGTTACGACTGGAGGAGCTACTAAGGAACCTCAGATCGTCAATTTGGACGAAGGCAAATCAAGGAGATTGCAGCACCGATCCGAAGAAGAGGACGAAGAAGAATCTTGGGGTATACATCAAGATCAGCGCCATCGACTTCGAGAAAGAAGATGAAGAGAGAGTGAATTGTGTATGCTAAGAAGTCGATGCTGAGAAAGTCGGTATGAGGCCGAGGACACTCCAATGAAAGAAAAGAAGGAAGAGTGTGCCGAAGCGCAAATGAGCTCTTATGCAACGAAAGAAGTACATCGTCTGAGTTCTTCGATGAAGTACTTGCAAGAAGTGGTAGAATTGTAAATCCTCAGCGGTCCTATCGATCAACTACCTCCCAATCTCTCAACCTCCACGATAGTCATCGATCAATCTACAACTTGTCGGGTCTGTCTCTCACTCAAGAGTCATCTCTGATGGCTTTGACAGAAGCACACCATTAACTTGAAGGGAAAAAGATTAAGTTCAATCCTTCATATACCCATAAACTCATAAACTAAAATTCTCCAGTCTAACAAAGTCTCTCAAGTTCTCACATCTTAAAATTTCACACTCTCTCTATATTGCTCAAATGTCATTACGACGATGTAAAAACAAGGATGAGGAGCTATTCTCTACTCCTCTATTTATACATTCTAAGTTTGTACTTTGATACTTTACTCAACCGTAAGGTTTTACTCATATATT
The DNA here is from genome assembly GCA_036924285.1 of Asterella californica. Classification (NCBI taxonomy): domain Eukaryota; kingdom Viridiplantae; phylum Streptophyta; class Marchantiopsida; order Marchantiales; family Aytoniaceae; genus Asterella; species Asterella californica. Next base: position 7,824,560 of record JAYKYS010000013.1, read on the forward strand.
ATCTAAGGTAAAAGCATTAATCACATGGGTTTATGCCTTTAAAGTCAACAACTTTTAGAAGGATTCTCGAATATTCTCAACGAATCTCAGATTTCCACCTTCTCTTCACTAGGACCCACTAAAAAGATTACATGTGGAATCTTTTCTTGTTTTTAATGCCAACAAAGTCAATAACTTCAGTCCCACCACTAATATCAAGTCAAAAAGGAGATAAGGGATATTTTTCATCTCTTTCTATCTTTTAGACAAGATGACAAGATAGTAGTGCTCACTATTTAAGAAATATCTGAATTCTGTCCAAACGTACAACTAAGTTTAACCATAATTAACTTTAGCTAGTCATGACTAACTTGATATCTCCTTAAAGTACTTGGGCAGCAAATAAACATTCTCCACACTTAGTTATAACTAAACACTTTACTAACAAACAAACTTCTTGTGTGTAACATAGATCGTTACAGTGTCTCTACTCCTCGGAGAGTAACTGAGGAACGTACGAGCAGGTAGTCAGACGACAGCTGAACTTAGCTGAGCTCGTGCAGATGATGAACTTCGGGTGAGGAAACTGGCAGGAAGAGAAGGAGAACCTGCGAGCTACGGTCTTGACGGCGAAGAGAGAGATTACTGCGAAGTCCATAGAGGTTCGCAGATTGACTTCAAAGCAGGAGGAACTACTTTGTCAAAAGGTGGAAATCAAGGAGTATGAGAAGATATTGTCGTTGACGAAGAAGGAGCTGATCCATATGAGACATCAACGGGATCGCTGCCAAGACACTGTAGTCGAGATGACAAAGGAGATCGAGGATCTGAAGATGAAGTGTACTTCGACCGAAGAGTAAGTCGTGAGTCTTCATAGCAAAGTCGAGTCGACGTTGAAGAGCTAGATCGCAATCAATTTGGATACTTTGGAGCTGAAGCTTCTTCAGCATATTAGATAAGAGTTAGAAGCAGAAGATGTAGAGGGTTCTTCGACAAAGAACCGCGACTAGATTAGGTCAAAAGGTAGTGCGAGAACTTCGCGAGATCATAGCGACTGTGGAGTTTTCGGTTAGGGAGATAGTTAGAGACTTAGCGTTAGATTCTGATGTGGTTCCTGCTGTCGTTTCAAGCGCATGACCTTCATCGGGTGGTGTCGATGTTCATCCTACTTCTTCTCGAAGTAAGATCCATCATCTTCGGGCGAAGTTGTATATAAAAAGTTGCGTTGTTCGATTTCAATACCTTTATGTGTTTGTTATTTTGGATTTCTACTTTTCTGAAGTTTACGGAGCCATTGCATATTTGTCTTTTTCGGAGATTTACCTACAAAGTTTTGTAGTTTGTTGTGATAGGAGTTAGTTTGGGTGATGAAGTTCTTTGTCAGTGACATCCGAAATCAGAGTAAGAAGTTTGTGATGAAGTCTGAGAACAAACCCACAACTACAAAGTTAGTTTACTAAGAAGTAGTTTTACGGCGAAGTTACTTTGGAGGAATTGTTATTCTTAAGAAGTATCTTCGTGGTGAAGTTCTTCTTAGGTAGCAGTTCAGAAAGGAGTATTCTTCATACTTCGGCAGAAGAAGAGTCTTCTTTGTCAGAGTTTCTGAGAATAATAATAGTGAAGATAACTTAGTGTGAAGATACTTAGCGTTTATGGCGATAGAAGCTATTAGTGGCACTTCAACAGTACTTCTCTATTGAGACTTGTTATCAGTGGCTCTGAATTCTTTGTTGTTTATCTTTTTCTTGAGGTCTGTTATGTTATTTGTCAGGATAATCAACTCTGTTTTGTTGGATAGACCTAAGTTTAATTTCTACCGAGAATGATTTTTACCTGTGAGAATCAAAGATAATTATCAATTATTAAGAATCACATTTATCACTTGTTTATTACATTTGGATAATATTTACTTGCATCTCTGTGGGTTTGATCCTTGTATTACTACTTTCGAGCATCTTTTGGTTTTCTTGTGTGTTACATATGGGTATTAAAGTTCATGAATTTGAAACTTTTATTAACATTTTGTTTGATTTTTTCCTGATACCAAATGTACTTGAATAACATATTTTAACATATATTCTGAACGCTTTTCTCATAACCTTTCGGAAGATATATAAAAGTGTTTATTTTGATGACAACAATAGCTTGAACAAATCCGATAAACTACATGCATTTTTGAGATTTGATAGTTTTTGTTCCACCCCAATGCGAAACAGCCCAGAGTGTATACTCTTTAAAGTGGAAATGATGTGTGTCTTAAAACTTTCAAAGTTATATTTTGTGCATGTAATGATCGTCTACGTAGAATCCAAAGCAATCTCAATCATTGTTTAGCCTCCAAACACATTTATTTACCACAAAAGAGTACTGAAAGTTTTTTGTTGCAAGCATGGACTCTATGCATTTCTTGCTCCTTCTTATGTTAAGACGCTAACACGTGTTAGATTTAGTGTAAAAGTACATTTTAACTGAAAAACAATCGTAATATAACGTTATAAAACTTACTAAAGAACTATAACAATTAGATGAAGATGTATAACAAATCCGAGGTCTCGTTAAGTGACATAAACAAAACAGGACGTTTGCAACAGAACCGAGAAATTATACGTTAGTGATTTATCTCAATCTGAATTTTTTTCTCTTATTTTGATTTTCACAGCGATTCCATCCGTCCATCTTCACTACACGACAAAAAATTATAAGTATAGCAACAACAAGAAGAGAAGTAAAAAAAGATCGTAATTCACTCACCATTTCATTATATTTTGAAATGAAAAGAATCAATTTCATCAACTTGAAGTCGAGAGAGCTTATAAGAATAAAAGAGTCAATACTCTCTTGGTTGTCATAGAAGTCCATCTATGATGAAAAGAATATCTTGTGACAAAGGAACCACTTTGCTCTTCCTTCAGATATGTTCCGACATTATCACAGAATGGACATCTTATCTTAGACCATGCTTAATGTAATATTGTATATCATAATATTAATATCGCCCCTTTCGGATCCTACTGTAGTTGTACAGACGGAAGTTGCAATTCCAGAGCATGTCCATTCATCCTCCCTTCGAGGCGTTGGTTGCTTGGTCTTTCGGGTCCCTCTTTCTCTTGTAAGGCTTGATGAGGTCTTTCCATCCGTTGGCTATTCATTGCGTCACGTATTCAACTCAATGCTCTTTGATTTATTATAAGAGCATGCGTTAAGACGTAAGAAAATGGTGCAAAATCCTAAAGGACTCTTATTGCTAATGAGTTAGTGTAATTTTTTGGGGAGATTTAAGTCTCTTTCCTTCACTTTACAGGAACGCCCTTACAATTTAGAGTTCTACTAGCCTTTCCTTCGTATTTTTCTATGCTTGATAATCCTCAAATCAGTGTTCTATAGATGATAACGATGTCACGTCAGTTTGGCACCTCGGCTAGGTTGGTCGAGTGCGGAGTGGTTAATCTCGATAGGGTCGTTAGTGCCGTTAGGGCGAGTTCTTGGGATGACCCACTAAGGATATACTTCGCAGATATGGCTTGGAGGCCTTAGTTCTTCAAGTTGAGCCTTCAAGCTCCTAGCTATGGTGGATAGTCTTGGTGAGTGCAATATGAAATCTTTGCGAACACAGAGTGGATTTGGCTCGACTTTAGTGATTGTTTAGTGCCCGTTGGTATGGTGGAGTGAGTACATACTGTTTATCACTTGAAGAACTCGAATTGTGGGGTCTGATTGAGAGGTTTCAGGTCGCGGATTTCTGTCGGTGGTATCTCCGGAGTTTGCAGATTGTTGGTATCTTCGATTTGCGAGTGCGTGTGTGCGCGGAGTGGTTATTTTTGGTTGTGTGATCGATCGCAGTGTGGATTACTACTGTTCAAACTTGTTCTTGGTCGGATTTGGTGGTGAGGTAGTGCGGAAGCGCTGCTAGAATTTCTTGTCACAGATTTTGATATCAATTTGAGGTCGACAGAAGTGCATCGACGGACGTCAGGTTGGCATGAGTCAGCAATTTTTGGTGCGGTAAAGTGCAGTAGGTGCGCGCTGGGAAGTCGATTCCAACGCACCAAAAATTGTTTGATTTGGTGAAGGATCGAAGGAGTTACAAGCCGAAGAAGGTCATGGGTGATCCAAAATCTGACGTAAACTCGTCTACGAGTGCCAATTTGGCAGATTTCGGACTTTTGGAGTGTGCTTTCTACCTCTCAGTTGCTATTTTGGGTGTATTCTTCATGCACGTCCTCTTTGTGTAGTGTTTGATCTGAGTTCTACTCTACTTCAAGCGGAGCGGAGCGGAGAGTGAGAGGGAGTGTTAGGAGGCGGAGGCGTTTAGAGGCTTCGAGGAGCAGAGGTGCGTGAGTGCGGAGGCGTGAGAAGCGGAGTGCGAGAGTGCGGAGGCGGAGCAGAGCCTGAGTCTGAGCCCGCCGCAAGCCAGCTTGCTGACGTGCGTGAGAGAGGTATGCAAATTTCAGTTGGGTGGGAAGTGTAAAACTAGTAGGTCATCCATCCCAACATTATTGTTGGTCTTGCACACTTAACTTTGTAGTCTTAGCTTTGACTTTATCACTAGACCAATAGCTCTTGGTGTCTTCTAGAGATACGTGCAAGTACTTATGGACTTGTTTAAGGTAGTAGGAGATCTTTTCGCACGTTCCTAGAGGAGTGGTAGGGCGACCTCACAGTATTAGCGAAAAACTATAGTTGTGGTAGTGTTTGCTTATACTGTAGAGATTCTTATGAAGGCAGTTGGTGGTAGTTGTCTTGGATGAGCTAGTAGAGCTATCACGTAGATATTTTTAGAGCTACTAGTTAGTGGACATCTAGTTATTGACCTTAAGTATCAGTTACGACAGTTGGTGACAATATATTGTGCATGTGGTCACCGAAGAGGAGGCGTCAGTCCTGGTGGGGCTAGGTTTCTCTTTATGTGAATGTTTGAATGTGGAGGGTTATCGTTTGGACTTCTTGTGATTGGAACCTCTCCAGATTCTACTTCTTATTTGTGCACCGCGTTTGCTTGTGTTGACGCTTGATTTCTGGAGTGAGTTCACTCCAGTGTGCTGTCGGTAGTGAGGTTGGAGTTATAGACAAGTAAGACTATCTTTGTTTTCCTGACGGTGCGGTTGGATTGGCGACCAACCGACCGTGAGAGGCTGCATGTGGTGATGATAGGTACATGTTGCCCTTACTTTGACCGTCCTAGTAAGGGATAGGTGAGCTCAATAGGAGCGGAGTTAGGCAAGTGGTGGTTACGGTGGTGATGAGGATTTCGACATTCTGGTTGGAGAGTGTTCACGAGGTTCTATCATCACGGAGTTCTCGGGAGGTTTTGGTGAGGACTTCTCGGACAGTGGGGTATACATGGACTAGGATGAGGTACCGACTATCTACACCATTATTGTCGGTTGTTCTAGAGGAGAGTCAGACGTAGACATCGCATTTTCTGATGGTGCGTCTAATGTCACCACACCGTTGTTGTGGGACATGGATGAAATCTACGGGACCACGAAGAGACCTCGATGTTACTCGGACAGAGGAGGTATCATTGAGCTGGATGACTCATCCAGGAGTTCGACAGTTGGTGTGATCTGTAGCAGATGTGAAATCCACAACTGTTTACACTCTTCATGACGTGGAAGCGTTTGTTCAACATTTGGAGGGACCGTCAATGGACGATTATCATGAGTTCAGACGAGACTACAGTATGGAGATTGAATTGTGGAGACAACATTGGTCTCCCAACTACGTTTCTATCACTACTGGCGTAGTTTCAGGAGGCGTAACACTTACGAGTTCGGGTGGCAGTAGCAGTGATACATCCACGAGTGACGGAGTACCTACTACAAGCGGTGCGTCCACTAGTAGTGGAGCAAGTGGTAGTACGAGCGGTATACCACCAGGGTTTAACCCTGTGATTCAGTTCTTCCAATGTTTGAGGAAGAACTATCAGGGTGTGCGGACCGACAAGTTGAGGAGTCTGCAGGAGTTCCAGCGGAAGACTAGAGAGAGCTTACGCGAGGCGTTTACTCGCGTGAGGCGGTTGATCAGTGTTATCCAAGAGGTGACGGAGACACATGCATTCCAATTCTGGTATGGAATACTAGACTGGAAGCTGCGTAAGTCAGTCAAAGATGCGACTCTTCTTAGAGACATCGCTCTGACGTTGGCGGTTATCTTTGATCTAGCTTAGCGGATTGAGCTCAACATGGTGGAGGAGAGGGTGGTGGTTGCTGGGTTCAGCAGGGAGACACCACATGGAGCGATCATCTCTTCTCGAGGATCACAGACTACAAAACAGTTGAAGCTCTGACCGTAAATTTCATCATCGTATGTTTTGTGGATTAGACGCAATGACGATTTGAAGACAGAGGGGTGCAGAAAGCTTTCAATCTGGAGCAACAAGTTCGTAGATTTATGGAGGGTGATTCAAACTGTCAAATCTACTAAAATTTCTTGAGTAATGAGTTTACTTTGTGATTTGCTGGCATAGGAAGTTTAAGTCAAAGTAGACGGTTCACTTAGGCGATGAAGCTTCCGTGTTGAATCTGAGATTAGAAGTACGTGTAAGTTTATGTGAATTTGTATTAATTGTGAGAGGTGATCTAGCTGTCAGATCTTTATGAAATCTGACTTGTAAGTAAAAGTCTTAGTATTCTACCTACGTTGCAAGTTTGAGAGAAGACTGAGCTTTAGATATGAACCTACAATGTCTGAAACTCCGCTGCTTTTCTTGTCGAGTTGTATTCGACAACAATATCTAGTCTTGGTGTCGAGTCTTGTTAGCTACAGTTGGCAGAAAAGCATCTAGTATGACGTTGTGGTTATCACAGTTTGCAAATTGTAAGATTTCTTTAAAAAGTTTAAGTTAACGTCGTGTATATATAATTGAATTAACCTTGTTACTTAAGTTTATCCGCTGCTTAGCGAGAAGATGAACTTAAGACAAAATTTTAGAAGAGAAGCCGACTGCCGGAAGACGGACGTCTTCTCAGAAGATGTCTTCCAACAGACATAGTGCGAATCTTCTAGGAGAGGATCGTGACTGTAACTGCGAGAGATACCAATCTAGTACCAACTGGATGATAGAGTAGGTGTTTGGTGGACCTAAAGAGCAGCCACCTAAGTAGTAGGTAGGGCCAGGGTTGACATGACACTCACCTAAAAATGCAGGCAGCTGGGTAGTAGATAGGAAAACTACCAAATCAAAGAAGAGGGCGTAAAAGCGCCATGTCTTTTTTGCTTTTCTCTACTCGAATTCAAACTCACATCGAGGAAGACATCAGAGGTCCACGAAGAAGAATTGCAATGAGACGTTGTGAGGACGATCGTCTTTCAGCAAGAAGATAGCTCGAAGTAGAAGTAGACAGAATTTCTCAAGGATTGCGGAATTTGAAACTCTAGAATCGAAGATTGGAGCTTTAGGTCGCAGATAGTAGAGCTCGAAGTACTACGAGAAGGTAGAGTTCTGAGCAAGGAGAAGTCGCTCGTGAGTTGGCAGCAATGGAAGTGCTCACAACAATCGAATAGAAGCGCATCGCATCTACACCAGCACATTTCGAGGTTCTTCTCACTTCTGTTCTCCTTCTCATCGTCTTACCTCTTTTCTGTTTCTACGATTCCTTCTTTCTCGATTTCTTGCAGGAAGCTTGCCTACTCTCTTCCTCTTTCTTGGAATTTCTCATGAGTGGATTGCAGGCGAAAGCCCTGTCTAAATTTTGCAGCCTTCTTCCAAATCTCACTTCCTGAAATTGAATTTTGATCTTCCTCCCTCTATCTTGAAATTCTTTGTTTTTTGTCCATCCACTTCTCTACCCCATTGTGCTTCTGTCCCCAGAATCCATGGACAGAAGACTTGTTTCAAATCTGGACATTTCAAGAAAATGAATTTCAAATTCACATCAAGTAGTATGGATTTAATTTGAATTCCGAGAATCTTGATGTGAATCCAGAGTGGAATTGTGAGTTGGTAATTATTTCGAGAAGCATGAACTTGGGTTTCAAGCCAGTGCCTCCCAAGCTTCCTGTCTTCCCAAATCCATATCTTCCTAGAGAGCTAGAAGATTGGAAAGGCTAGCAAAATGTGTGAAAAGATATGAGGGTCCTCCACATGTCTCTTCTGTCTGACCCATAGCAGCCTGTTACTTCTTCTTCCAACCTTAGATGAGAGTTGTGAAGAAGTCTTGCTGGCAAAATCTGGAGAGCAATGTCAAGGTTCATGTTTTCTCTTTATGCATCAAGCTCCTTCTGAGAGTGTATGCGGAGTGAAGAGTCAAAGATAAAGTGCGAATATTTAGTATCTGTTGTGAGGATAAAATTGCGTGCAGGAAGCCAGAAGACATGTGAGACTAGTGATAAGGAAGCCTAGATGTGAGAAGTCTTCTGAAGATGTCATTTACTCAGAAGTTGTCCCGGAAGTCTTCTTGGAAGCCACTGTCACAGTAAGAGCCCTCTAAGAACATACTCTGTTGTACTGTAAGTTGGAAAGAGTTTGAACTCTCTCAAAAACTTACGTCTCTACTTTTCACCAACTACCGAATGACTTGATCAAAGAGTCTATAAGCACGACTATCTTCATAATAGCCCACATGCACACATTTTTGAGACTTTAAATCCAACTTCACTCGTCTCTCATCCGGGATGTGTACATAAGCAATAGCACCAAATACTCTTAAGTGAGATAAGTTTGGCTTCCTCGCTATCCATAGCTCTTTAGGCGTTTTGTCCTCGAGAATCCTATTTGGAGATCTATATGCCATTGTACGTACAACTTCTGCTCAGAGTATTTTTTCTACCTTCCGTCTATACAACATCGACCTTGCTCCCTCCAAGAGCGTACGATTTGCTCTTTCTGCAACCACATTCTGTTGTGGAGAATATGGACTCGTAATTTGGTGTATGATCACATGATTTTTCAGGAATGAAGTCATTTCCTTGTTCATGTATTCACCTCCGTTGTCGGTCCTTCATGTTCATATGTTCTTTCTTGATTGTTTTTCAGAAAGCAGACTTGAACTCCTGGAAAGTTGTGAGGACCGCTTGTCCAAGTTTTCTTGCAAGCCCGTAAACCCAGATCCACATGCTGTAATCATCGATGAAAGTAAGTACATACTTAGAGTTCCCTAAGAAAAAGACGTTGATGAATCCACATATATATGAGTATACAAGTTGTAGAAGCTCGGTCGATCTGGTAGTCAATGTAGGAAATGGTTCTCTGTGTTGTTTCTCTTGGAGGCAAGGCTTGCAAGTAGGTATGCTATCAAATCTCGAGTGACATTGATTTCATTTCTCATTCGAGATGCCAAATGTCTGATGCTATCTTCATTCAGATGTCTAAGTCTCTCATGCCAAATTGTGAGTGGAACTGCAAGTGAATTTGAAGTGGTCGTCTTTATTGCTCCAAGGTAAGATGCCTCATAATTATCCAGTCGTATGAGATGTCTTGTCGCGGACTGGCTCCTACTTGAAAATAAAACTTCGATCATTATCGCTCCAAAGACGTTCATAGGACTAAAAATGAGTTTCTTTAAACAACTTCGAATCTTTGCTATCGTAGCATCAACTAGTAGAGCTCGTTCTCAACTTTCTATGGGCACTTCATATACTTCGTTTGGACACCTAGTGGTGAAATTGCAAGACTCGAAAGGTAGGAAAATCAAGTTAGGTCCTAGCTTACGGACTTTTTACACATCTTTGAATCTTCATTTTCATTACATCAACTAGTAGAGCTCGTTGTCAACTTTCCATGGACACTTCGTCTACTTCATTTGGACGCATAGTGGTAAAATTACGAGATTCAGAAGATGAGAAAATCAAACTAGGTCTTAGCTTACTATTGTTGACTGGGTATTTGCGGTTCTTAGCGCTATACTAAGGACGCAAAGGGCCTATTTGTTCATTATCTGTGAAAATCTTCACGTATGCGACTGACATAAGTGACAGTTTAAGGGGTTAGTTCGCTTTTGAGATCTGTTGGTGGATGATTCGGGAGATTTGGAGGTCCAATTCAAACGCGCAAGGCGTCATTGGGTTTAGATATGTGCAAGCTACGCATTGATTAAGACGTTTCGTGAAGATGCAGATTGGAGAGTGTGTTCTGGGAGAAATTGAGACGTAGGGAAAGATTTGGAGTACTTCACTGATCTTCGAAGGAGAGCTGGACCGTTCGGACCATTAGTGAGTCCAAACTTGTTGTCCTTAGATCCATCAAGATCAGATTGTAGAGTTCTTCAGGAAATTGAAGACGATACGAAGTTTCATCGGACGATTTGGGAGTTCTGGTTGAAATTGACTCGCAAGGAAGCGTTTACGTCAATTTTCGTCACTTACGATCTGAGATTGGGTTGTTCTTCGTGATAGGTGAGCCAAGCTTTTCGTTCTTGGTGTCTACATCAAGGAGTCTTCATTTACGCATAAGAGAAAATGATATGTGGACTGGATTGTTAGTTTGGGTGTGATGAGCGAGTTTGAGACACAGGGAGTCGATTTACGTCAGTTTTTTGCTTTCTGTGATCAAATTTCTTGAGTGGTTTCGTAAGAGGAACTCCAAACAATTTGTTTGGAGTCTTGTTGAGTTCATAATAGCTAGATCTACCTACCAGAGAAGACGGATCTCAGATCAGGCGATTCGTTTAGACGGTGTGCGTGATTCTAAGTCGCAAGGAGTTTTTGGAGATTCGGTCACTTGTGATTAAAAATTGACGATATCTCGGCTGTCGAAAGTCAGATTTGGGAGTTCTTCAGACCAACAGAGTCAAAAAGGAAGGCTTTATCGACATCCGAAGATCATTTGGCGACAGAAGGAAGTTTCTAGATAGGTCTTTTCTGGTTCCTTTGCTACGGTTTTCATCCGTTGGAATTCGTTAGAGATTCGTTATTCTGCCTTTCTATACTATCTCCGACATGGATAGCAGGTAGAGCTTCCCACCCTTCCGCTGATGTCTGACAATCGCTTATGTGTTGAAGCTTATCGTCTTCTACAGACATCTCGATCATGCCTTGTGCCAATGATCCTTCTTTTTCTATCTAGAGATATCTTCTTCATCGCTGGTGTCATCTCTTGGTCTTTCTACTTTGTTCGTGATATAATCCGAGAGGTCTCTCTTAAGAGCGATTTTGATTCGCTTACTCCAGAGATAATAATTATCTTTGGTCAATCTCTTGATGTGATTAATCTCTGAATTTGGATTCATCTCAGCTAGAAGCAAACTGATTCTATCGTGATTTTTAAGATACAAATCGATAGAGAATGGAAGTCATTTCTGTGAACGCATAACCTGTCGAAAGGTGTACTCGCTTCTAATATACATTAGACAGTATCAAGTACAGCGGAGATACGACATCTTGAAAACTTCTTAAGATGAATGTTTCAGAAGCTAAGAGCAAGTACATAAGGAAGCACGCTGGCCTCAGTACACCGCGCATGCAAGAAGTGCTGCAACATACAAATAGTTTTAACGTAAACTGTAAAATCAAGAAATATTAATTGAGAACTGAAAGGTCTGAAACTAACATTCTTACCGTAGAAATGCACGACAGAATATCAATAGTCGAATCACGCATCGCATCTGTACCCTGTTCAAGCTGTTTCTACTTTCGAGACAGTTCACCTCGCGGTGTTGTTGTTACTTTTCGCGCAACGGAAACATATCTAGTTCGCCATTTCACGCAAACTCGACACATCCTTTACCGCATTTCGCGTTTTGGAAAAGCTCCGGATTCGGTTCGCGCAGTTCGATAACGCAAAGTTCATTGGATACCATAGGCCGAACAGGAGAATGGGTTAGTTCGATAACGCAAAGTTATAAATAACTACGGTACAGGAAGCGAGTTCATTGGATACCATAGTCCGAACAGGAGAATGGGTTACTCTTGAATAGCAGACCCTCATAACGTGAGAGTATATAGACAGAACCGCAATTGCAAATCCTGGAATTAAGCCCTACCGCAACAATTCGAATAAACTGTGACGCCTAAGGTGTATAGCTTTGATGTGAGGCCTAGACAGAACTCCGAATGTCCACTTCTTTCAATCTAGACCATTGCTACGGAGATCTGAGGTTACTACGCATCAGTAAAGTCAACTTCTGGGCCACCACCTTCGGAAGACCCCGCAGGAGCCAACGAGGCTTGTACACGAAGCACGTACAGCGGTTATTTCGGTAATCGGCTGTCTATTGTGATTTAATAGGTGGCTGCGGATCGTTTCTGAGGTCGAAAGTTCAACGTCGAGGACTGGATTCTGGAATCCAAGTTGATTTGTAGTCGATCCAAACGACAGTTACGACAACCGAGGACTATATTCTCCTAAGCTGCTGCAGGCTCAGAAGATTAGACTTATCTCTAACACCACACAAACCGCTGATGGACCCACGTGTACGTTAGCAGCACATTCGATACGCGCAGCCTCGATATAAGTCACAGCTGTCTTATATTATTATCTCATTTTAGCTTGTTGTTTCAGAGCGCGATGAAGACGGAAGTTCTACGTAAACTTGATCCTGATAGTAGGACAGACAGCTCGGGTGTCGATCGGAGCTCGAGCACAGGAGAGGGTCCATCGTGTTTTAATTTGGTGTCGCGGTCTAGCAGTGCCTTCTTTCGAGGCCCACTGGCTGATGATGAAGGTGGGTGCCCACAGCATGAACGAGGAGCCTACGGCCTCCGGTAGTTCAGAGCACACCAGCATCGCCCATGGCAACCTTTAACTTGATTATGACTCATGAGTACTGCCAGCAAATATCTATCGATCTTTATTTCGATTCAGCCGTTAGAAAGGATTTAGTGAACTTCAGTTTAGATCCAGCAAGTCTCGAAAAGGTACGGTAGTAGTAGATGCATGCAGGAGAATGTGTTGACCACTGAATCGTATTAGTATACGATTGAGTGACGGTCTGATTTATAATTGGGGACTCCGTGAATGACGTTAGTATGATAACTATAACTTGTTAAGTTATAGTTATCAGTTAGTGTGGGAACTTGTCCTGGACTTCAGCAAAAGCCCATGTACATTACTTCAACTTGCGAAACGAGTCTGTCGTTGGTTAGTTTTGTGAAGCTGAACGTTACTTTACGAAATCTTTTGGTTGCAACTTCATGATTCGAATTCTAATCGCATGCCTGTCGTTACAAAGATCCGAAACGAGTGATCATGAAGCATCATGGCGGTCACGTTATTAAATTATATATTATATCTACGTGCTGGTTGGCCATGGGAATTGCGTGCTTGTCTGTGATAAGCATATTGATATCTGTTTTGTCAAAAAGTTCAACGTTGGCGCTCCGTGTAGTTTACGCCGACCACAACCGACCATGAACCATATATCATGAATATAATTTTTTTGTCAGTGTACACGAATAAAGGTGGCCAAGAATCCGAACATCATGAGCACGAGGTTCTGATACAGAGGGAAATGAATATTTTCGTTAACGTTCGGTAACTAGTCTGTTTTATGTGAGTAGGGATAATTACTCGAGGAGACGCCGGTGTATCCCTTCTTGCTGGGATATTTGTGACTGCGCTGTGGGCCAAACTGACAGAAATTTGCTTGATCACACCCACAGCAGGTTTGTTGTGCTTGACTGATTACACCCTCTTAACAATGTGTTGCTTGATCACCACCCTGATGACAGTACAACCAGTCACTTTTCCATATCGTTCAATATTTTATTTTTTCGACCATAATTGCATACCTTTTCCATTCAAATCTTATCAACAATAAGTATATGTTAGACGATACATGCTCCAGAAATTACCGTGTGCAATCCAAGAAGTAAATCACCTTGGTTTTACAGTCTATGTGATCAAGCAATACACCTAAAAAGGGGTGATCAATCACAACAAACTTATTGGGGGTGTGATCGATCAAATTTCTGGAAAAACTGAAACTATGGTGATCATCAATATACAATCCTCTTAGGATTAAGTTTCTTGTATAGGTGTAATTTTTCAAGTTTTTTATTGACTAATCTCTCAGTACAAAGTCGGGCTTGATTGGACCTTTTCTACCAAATCATGTTTTGATCAGACCCTTCAGTGGCAGCAGATCGTCTTGCCAGTGATCATCCTATGCTAAAGTTCATGAAAATATCAACACATTAAGTTCGTAACGAACTTTATGCAAAAAACATGATCCATGTAATTTGCATCGGCAATCTCTAGTTCTGATACACATCAAAAATAAAAACTCGAAAACATAAGCTAATGTGACAAGATGACTGACAAAACGGACTATTGCCAGTCAAAGGTCTGATCAAGACATTGTCAAGCTTCAGTAAGCGAGGTCTAATCAAGCTTGACTTTCGTACTGAGTCACTGATTTAAGTAGAAAAGTGATAATTTGTTAATACATGTGAAACTCTAGTTAACGTTGTATGCCATATATTGGCTGCCAAGTATTTTGATACTACTGTAATCTTACTGATACTACTGTAGTTAAGTCTCTACGTATACTCATGTAGTTAAGTCTCTACGTATATTCAGTTGAAGGTATATTTTACGTTATGGAACCTAAACCTTGCTACAAAATGTCTATGCACCTCCGATGTTTTTCTTGGTGTTCACTTATTTATTTCTATTATTTCCTTCTCTAGATAAATAAATAAATTTTTGCCTCTCTCCTTCTTGTGTGTAACGGCTCCTAAATCCCTATTCCATCATAAGTAAGTAGGATCAAGTGTATAGCTAGCTGCAGGTGGTGATATCAGTTTCTCCCACTGATCTGGGACTGATTACACTTTGCAGCAACAGGCTGCATGCCCATGTTCTATACACAAGGTATTGCAAGCTAAGCATAAATGTATCAGCCATCGATCGATTAGCTATCGCAGTTTCAGGAAACATTCACACCTTCCGATTTAATGCTTTACAAATGAACTGGCGAGCATCGATCGATTAGCTATAGCAGTTGCAGGAAACATTCACATCCTTCCGATTTAATGCCTTACAAATGAACTGGTGAGTTGCGACATTCTTGACCTTGAAGCTTCTATTGCAATTGCGTTATTTCTAGGTCATTCTTAGTATGCATGAAAGACCGTAGCAATCGAGCTACAATTTCCCTCCTCTGTAATTAAGCTTGGCGGCCAGTTCAGCTTGCGCTGTGTGTGCCTGAAGATCAGAGATCGAGCTAGTTGCAATCATATGCATATGTGTTGAAATTCTGGTTTCTTTCCGCCTGTGGCTTATCCGTTCATCAATCTCAATACGTGCCGTGAAAATCAACGTAGTGGGCTGTGCCAGTCGACTGTGGGACAGGGAGACGTAGATAGTCAATGGGACCTGACGACTTATGAGCCGCATGGTGACAAGCTTACTGTGCACACTTGCACTGGGCGGCAGATTACACCTCAAACTTGGTGTTGCGTGTTTTACTTGATCACTCCGTCACGCGCTTGCTACGTACTTTGTCACCCCGGCAAATTACCTTCCAGACTCTGATGTCGTGGATTACCAGTTGGCCGTCCCAGATCAACGATTCACAGTTGGCAAGTCTGAGACCACCAGGTCTCAGCGTTACGTGACCACAAAGCTTGACCTTCCAGCACCTGGAGAAGAATGATTTGTTCGATCTAGTCCCGCAACCAGCAAAGCTTTTGCGGGGTGTATGCCGTGGCAGTCGGACCATCTCAATGGGCAGCAAGAATTACAGTATTTGCTTCTGTCGGAGAATGTAAACCTAACTTTGCATCAGAAATTTCTTTTGAATTCACTGACCTCTAGATCTGCATATTAAGAAATTAAGCTTACAAACCATTAGAAACGTCGACACAGACTCTGCCAAGCTGTTCTAGATCTGGAGCCGTTTTGCAGATTAAAACTGGTGGTTACTCATTTGAACCTGCTTAAGTTGACATATGAGATTGTGAGATGGATCATCTCTAGGGAATGTACTTTGTGCCTGACGTACGCGTCGTCAGCAGCGTTAGCTTGCTAGTATGCTTTAGAACCCACAAGTTCATTCAGCAGGCGGTCGCAGAAGCAGAATACCAACGAAAAACGATATTCACATGTACACACTTGAGCAAAACATTATCGAGTATAAATGACATGAATGCAGCAGGCCAAGCTATACTACTTGAGCTACTGTGAGTATGAGAACTTTTGGAGGTCAGAGGGCAAAGGACAAAGAGTGGAGACATCTGTTCTAGTTGGTTCTCCCCTGGAGGATCGATTAGACAACTTTAGTAAGACATGTACGATCACACTGAACATCCTATTCAAGATCAGATTCTAACCTGGATTGAGGACAGAGTAGATCCCGTCTCATCTCATCACGCTTAAGCTTGTTGTGAGACGAACATTGGTGCTGGAAAGGAAAAGAAAGATGTAAAAGAAAGACAGAGTTTGGCCCTATCTCCGAACATAAAAGGTGCCAATGCAACAATAGCTGTCTCCTGATTGAGCTGCCACCGTGTCGTCGATTTTCTTTTTAGCTTCAAGAACAGACTCGACGAATGGACGATGTTGGACGGCACATACAGGTCAACCCGCTTAGACCAAAGTTTGTTTTCCAGGCATAAAGCTGAGCTGGCCAGCGAAACTCGGGTCCTGAGAACCTTAAGCTTGTTACAATGGCAACTCCTTACAGACTTATCTTCACAACCGTAAAGAACTGTCTTCGAAGTTGAACCCTTTCCTCTGGAAAACTCTCCAAGTTGACAACATTTCTTTATCCAGCGGGGTCCAACCAGATCATGTCACTCTAGCTGAACCCAAACCCAACACCGCTCCAGGCCACTCAATTTGAGATGCCATCAAATTCACAAAGTGGGATAATGACTCCAGATTAGTAACCCCCACCCTTGTAGACAAGCATGCATATTATTCACCTCTTCCAAGTTGCAAAGAGCTTTAATTTATTTTTAACTTTATTTTTGGAAAAATTAGGCTCACTAATGGCTTTTATATGATTAAAGTGAACATGTATAATGAAATTATCAAATATAATCTAAATTTATTAATTTAAATTTAGCTCTTTAAATTTAGTGAAGTTTGACACAACCCTACCAGCCATGATTGTGCACTTTATACTAAATTTATTTTATATAAAACTTAGACACAAGTAACAATTTACAAATCTTATCCAGCAGTATTTTTCACGTGACTGCGCTTTATTCAAATTTTTCACTAAATTATTTTTGAAAGTTATTATAAATCAATTATCGATTATTTTAATTATCTGTTAAACTTTTGTCTTTTCCCTTCCTCTTAGAAGTGCAATTTGGATGCATATTTTGACTCCAGATGAGGAACCCCCACCACACTTTGAGGCAAGAGAAAGAAACCCAAGCTTAAGGGATATACCTAGGGGTACTAGGGCAGATTGTTTAAATAGGTGCCAGGACCCGTGGCCCTGAATGTGGATCCGGATGAACCAGAGAGTGAGACAAACGTGGGCCCAGTCACTACAACATGTGAAGCTTAATTTGTGGGCGATCATGTTTGGCTGGCTTAGCTAAACACGTAAGCTGAGTGGTTCAACAGCCAATCGATCGGACCAGCTTCTACAGCATGTTCCAGTGTATCGACATCTAGTCCCCTAACTAAAGGTCTCTGGGAGTTGGATATATCAGATTCTCCGTTAACCTAGCTATAGCTAGCTAGCACTGGTAGTCGACGGAAGTTGCTTACAAGTGCACATGTAGATGGCCAGCAGCTTACATGTACCAATATTCTTCTCATATATACACATGTCTCCTCCAAGAATTTTAGTGCGTTTAGTCGACTCGTTCAAAGCACTCGTAGCTGCATCTGATGAGTTAACTTAGTGGGCTATTGATTAGTTAGTTAAGTAGTTCCAGTTTTGGTTGGTCGATTAGAAGTTGTCGGCAGTGATACGCGCCAAGATAGGTAGGGTAGAATAATCTATTCGATAATCGTGTGGTGCGCAGAGGGTTTGAGTTTCGAGCTCCTCCCTACCTTCGTGGAATTGCTGCTGCGTCCAACGAGCCGGACTCGTTATTCAACTGTTCGGTCACCCGCTCAACCCCAAATTCGAAACAAAACAAATCAAGATCAGTAGAACCGCGTGTAGCACATGCAGCCAACAGAGCCTACGATGTTCCGACCTAGTACGAAGTCCCCAGCAAACCGTATATAAGGAACAGTCCGACTCATCTACTCTCATACAGTTTCTGCAGTCAAAAGACAAAAGACAGAGCTTGCAAGCATTCAGCAGCCTACAGAACATACAGGACACACTCGCAGAGGTAGTCCGTACGTGATCTCGATCTCGATCGCACCTTCAATTTGAGGCGGAGGGTGACAACAGCATTCGCAGCAGTTCCGACACTCTTAAAACTTCAGAAGTCCACCATGAGTTCCTACCGCAACTACGGCAGTGGATACTATCAGGTCCGAAGATCACCCGTTGGAATTTTATTCACGCCTGAAGGGAAAACAACATTGGGCACTGCATGGGCCGGATCCAAGCTAGCTAGCTTCCGATGTTGATTCCAGTTCCCCACGCAAGTGACTTGTGTAGATTCTTGTCGAACTAAGGGTAATTAAACGTTGTGCGCCCGGAATTGGAATTCTCCTAGCATCGCATTTTCGGTTCCAGTTTTCCTCTTCTGATTTTTCTTCACTCCGAACTGATGCAGGAATACAAATCAGAGCAGCTGGAGTATCCTGGGTATGACGACAACTGGGTGCTGGGTGTATCTTCGGCTGCAGCTCCATATGTGCACGACCCTGCATACTCTTCACGTCGCTATTATGGCAGCGGCTACGGTAACTACGGCAGCGGCTATAGCAGCAAATACCGACCGCGTAGCAGTTACGGGTCCAGTTACAGCAGCAACCTCGTCGCTCATCCCTTTCGTCACCACCCTCAGCCTTCCATCCTCACTCAATTGTTCCCCTCCAGAAGGCATAACTACTCAACTTCGACATCCGGTTATCGGGTATGCAACCACTACTTGTTCGATCCAACCTTTCAGGCTTCAGCAAGATTTGACTGCAACTGCAAACTGCAAATTTGGGAACTCGTATTTCCAGTTGCATTGGACTGTCAGTCGACCAGTCAGTATATATAACGCAATTGCCATTTCAGTGGAAGTTTGTTTAATTTCTGTGTTAGAATCAGGCAGTACCTGCAGCTAATTCGCTTGACATGAGCTCTGACGTTTGTTGAATGTTTGTGCTTGGGAACTGATTCTTTTTGCGATCTGTTCTTGCAGGATGACGTGAAACTGAAGGTCGAGATCTGCTGTCTCGAATGCAAGAGCAAGATGTTGGACGCTCTGAGGAAAATGAAGGGTAAGCTTTCTGTTTACAGATCTGAAATTCTATCATGATAGTCGTCGACAAGTACAATCAGCTCTAGTAGGTAGTCTGCAACTTCGTGAAGACCATGGAAGATCCAGAATTTGAAATTCCAAGTATCTTTCTGATCATGAGCTAACGAGAAACGCTTCATTTCTACTTCAGATTCCATGCCTGTGTTTAATTTCTAACATATGTCCAGATCTTCTGATAATGTGTGAACATATATATATCGTGCAGGTGTTTATGATGTCCATGTGGAGGGCGCAGTTCATGCCATGGTGACAGTAACGGGCGATGAGTTGAAACCGAAGAAAATACTGAAGAAGGTCCGCAAAATTATCAAGGCTGCTGACTACTGGTCCGACTGGCATTACTCGGACGGAGTTGCCCCACACCATTCAGGATTTCATTCAGGATTTCTCGCGCACCCATCATACTCATCCAGTCCAAGACTGAGACACAGATCCTACTGAGTCACACTCGTTGATAAAATTTCCGAGCATCATACGCATAATGCAGATTCTGGAGTCAAATAGATCGCGATCTATTTTGACTTCTGCATTATATATACTGTCACTGTCACACCATAGCCACTGTACAATATCTCCAGAGTCTGTTGTAAATGATGATTTGAGACTACTGCCCTTCCCTTCCTACAATTACTCGAATTTCTCCTCCCTTTACTCTGGATATCACGCCTTTCAGCGATGCCGGAATGCAGTGATGGATATCGCTGACAATCATTATGACCTACACGTACGGAGATAAAGCAGCCGAAATCTTCAGGAGATCCGATTGCTGACGTTGACACAAAGTGGTGCTGAAAGCCCGAAACGCTGAGTCGTGTCTGAGCCCCTGAAGTGTACACTCTCTGCCTAAGTACTCCGCCGCTAGACTTCGCATGGGACTCCCTGATCCGTTAGAACCTGCTGCGTTTTGTCTCTTTGTACAGAACTTCTCCAATAGATGTAGATCTAGCTAAGAGCGTCCAAGCTAAGACGATGTGTATATATGTATAGACAGGACGTGCCGTACAGATGATACCTGTTACATGGCCAGAGCTGCAGCTGCTCACGGGCTTGGGCTGCGCAGAAATATTTCGCAGAGGAGATCTACAACTATATCTTTGCGTACCAGCCTGATCATGAGTTCGGGAGCCGTTCTTGCCGTACGTCAACAGTATACTGGCTGCAACATCCGAGTTCTACTACATACTGCTGAATCGTCGGCACGAACAACCTTCGACTAATTTCCTGCTTCGAGTACGAGAGGAAGTTTGCACGGCCATCAGTGCTGGATCAGAGTGCTGAGATAGCGCCACTTGGTGTGGACAGTCTGCCAGTGTAGCAGTCGTGGTCCATCACTCGAGGCTAGTTAGTTTTAAGAGCTAAATCTCTAACGGGTGATCAGATAAATAGCTAGCATATTGAAGCGGGGAAGAAATGGAGTGCTTATTATGGTAGCGAGTAAGTAGGTGTAGTGCATTCTACATCGACGGGTTGACGTTAAATTTTCAGCATTTGGTAATGAATCCATCTGTTGTGTCCTGTACATGCCAAGTTGCAATGGATTTCACTTTTTCCTTACAAAATAGTCTAAAATACGAGTTAAAGGTTTTTCATCCATTATATGAATGTCACACCCGTCCGTTAGTAATCATATATATGCAACGACTCTGCATATGGTAAAAGTTACAGACAGAATGATCTATGGGAAGCTTAGGGTTTCGCGGGCATTGGAAATTTTAAGTTTTGGACAGGCAAAAGTTGTGTCTGACTGATTGTGCTAGCATTATTTACGATTTGAACCTCATGCAAATAAAAAGAATCAAGTTGTGGAAACAGCAAAACCATTATAAAATCGCACAAGTCGCAGAAAACAAGTAGCTACGCTTGCAACGAAATTACGTGGCTATTCCTTAGCGATTTGGTCCGACCCAAACTCCTTCCTGTGAACCCTGTCTCTTCCTGTCTGTACAGCGGCTACATTCGCTATACTCACTACACGACAAAAGATTCCCCCTTCCTTTGCGGTTCTCACACTCGACGTTATGCTAACTCATAGCAATAACGATGAACATATGAAGTGGTCGGAAAGTGTACACGAATTACGTTTTCGCGCTTTCTCTTTCACATTTGCTGAAGCCCTATCCGTCCAGACCGAAGAGCCGAGGCTGGATCTTTTCGCCTTTGAGCTTAGCTCTTAGGGCCCAGACGCACACAGTACTATGTCTTTCCCCAAGAAAGTTATGGTAACAAGATTTATCAGCGCAACGGTTAGATTTGTCCCAAGACTAAGTTCGATAATAAGACTTATTTGCGCACATGTAAGTCTATCGGTTTTCACTAAAATAAAGTAAAACATATTTAATTTAACCTATTCGTAGAGGATAATCTTAGGTATCATATTAAAGTTGTCTATATTGACATGTGTTAATAGTATTTGTTAAAAACATTATTTTTCAATTAACACAAATCTAAAAGTAAATATCATGGTTCAGCCCACCCCAATTACCTTATCTGAATGAAAACCCTATATGTTACCAAGCAGGATAATCTGCTTGAAGTTCGAATTCAGAGGAAAAACTAACTGCACATGGGACCTTACACCATTCTTGCAGTTACCCGTTCACGAGAACCCGGGCAGCCCATGGGGAATCCGCCCGACCCCCGACAAAAGGAATCGATTTCCTTTTGTTTATGATGCGTTTTCTTTGTATTCTTTTATTTTTGAATATGATGCTCACATTGCCATGACTTGATCGCTTGTACATTTTCTGTTTATGGCAATAAAGTCCAAGGTGCTCCGCCAATTATTATTATTATTATTATTATTATTATTCAGAAGTTCAAGTTGAAAGTTTTTCATCCGATCAGGGAATAATAGGGGTGTCATTTCATACATAAAATATCCTCGTCCAGGACTAAGTTGAGATCAGGATGAATCCTGCTGGACAAGCTCAATCCATTTTCGTGGATAAGGTTTTTACTTGTCGTTCAAGTTGCCGGCCGATTTTCTAACTGAACATATGAAGAGATTTTATTTGCTCGAGTCTGAGGTTGATTTTCACCCATACCCAAGCTTCAGCTATCCGGGCACATCATCTTTAATAAACATTCGAAAATGACACCCTTTACTAATTCGGCAAAAATAGTTGTACACCACAGACAAGCCATTCCATTCAGAGCATCGTTATTCATTGTTGCAAACTTTGTCTTACAGATTGGATTTGAATGACTCTTGAGAAGAGCTTTCTTAGCATCGTTATGCATGCAAGTTGCATAAGGTGACCATGTGTCTCTAGGTACAGGTTGAATAGGGTCTACTTAGCAGATCTTCTCGATGCCCCGTGTAGATTTATTGAAAGAGAAATAGTCAACAGCTTTTGAACGACAGCGGTTTCCTCTACAGAGTTCTATTTACGTCATGCTTGGTACAGTTGGAAAGATGGTGACAAGACCTTTCCAATGATATCTCAGCTGCATGCTTTGCAGATGTGGTTAGGGAACTACAAGGGTTTAAAATTCACTAAGTATTTAGAGATTATACATCAGATCAGTGAGAGAGCTCGCACAAATTTCAGTGGAAGTGTCTGTTAGGAGCTGAAAGCAACAATCTGAGCAAGGGTTCGTGCAGATTTTCTCAAGGAGAGGTCAAAAAACTTTAAGTGGTCGTAATTTCACTTACATATTTCAGTCTGGAGCGAACTTGGTATCATTGGAAAAGGTTTTTTAATGACTTTCTGGTGATAACAAGAACATCTGATTCTGAGCAATGAAACAAAAGTTATTGATATTTACGTCTCTAGAAAGTTTTGCGCCGAAACTCCAAACTATGCGAGGGCTTGCACAGGAGTTGTGAAGGTTGGAAACGTATATCTGTGTGAGGGCTTGCATAAGGGAGAGGTCTGACAACTTTGACTTGAGTTGTAGGGGTTAGTTGAGATATTGAGGTGTTCGTTTGAGACACAAAGGGTATTGTTAGAATCAGATTTCCATGAGGAGTGCACATGGTTGTTCAGTTTTAGGTTTTGGTAAATAAGGTTGGAGGGTTTGGAGATTAAAGGTTTTTACTGTTGAAGTGGCATAATTTGTCCCACAAGAGTCTGTGATGCTGGGTGGCTACACATCTTTATCGTTAAATCAGAGTTTTAGGAATTTTTGTTGAGACCAGACCATTGAGTCTGTTTGTAAACTTTCTGCATGATTGACTACAATAAATAATAGGATTTTGGATTAGAAGATCAGATTTGTACTCGTACGTTGTCGTTCATGTTTTTCAACTCCACGCACTTTTCACAACCAGATATCTCGCATATTCTCGGATCACCTTTCGTGCCTTAGATACAACAACGTTGTGGTGCCCACAAATTACAGGATTCACGAATTTTCGAAATTTTTGAGATTAATAACTTGTTTGTATAACTGAAGAAGCGTTGTTACTTAAGATTCCTGCTTCCTTAGAAGGAAGATGATCTTATGAGCTGTTTGTAATAATAAGTTGACTTCTTCGGAAGACGACCGTCTTCCGAAGAGCGTCTTCTCGGTGGTGTCTTCGGAAGGCGGAAGGCGGAAGGCGGAAGACGGCAGAAGACACGCATCTTCCGGAAGACGGCAACCATGGAAGCTTAACCACGTAAGGAGTAGGTGCACCCACCAGGTAGCACCGAATCGGTTAGGTAGGTCAGGAGGGTCGAAACTCCTAAACTGTGGGGAAGATGCGCAGGAAGCGCATTAGCACAGAAACCTACCTGCTTCCCGCATCGAGAGATTGGAGAACGAGAAGATCGATTCAGGCAGCGAGTTGATTTGAGTGAGAAAATCAGCGAGTGAAATCTAGTGAGGTTAGGATCGATTCGAAGCTAGAAGAAAGGCGAAGTCGAATTGCTGAGCGCAGAAGAGTGTCGAGCTGAAAACGGTTTTCTGTGAGCTCCCGAAAGCTGACATTGGAGGGTGGCTGAGTGGAATCGAAGGTGGAATTGAGGTGTAGCCAGAAGCTGACCGCGGAAGCAGCCTTGTGGGGTTGCATTGGAGCTAGAACCAGAGACAGAAGCGCGCGGAAGATCGAAGACAGCTCGGGAAGTCGACAGAAGACAATAGAGGTTCTTCCCATGTTCTCTTTCCTTCCTCACTGCTTCTCGCCTTTGTTTGGTATCCCCCGCGCTTCCCCGGTTGTTTACAGGCAGCCTGATCGATCTATCCCTCACCCCTATTTTCTTATTGTGACATTGGGCGCGGAAGCGCTACCCAATTTCTATCAGACATCTTCCTACTTCCTCCCGAGTTCAATTCGAGCTTCCCTACTCCTAGCCCTCAAATTGGAGATCCCCGCTATCAATTTCCCTACCCTACCATCCCTCTACTCCCGAAACCTTGAACAGAAGACGCTTCGGAAGATTGGAACATCTTCGGAAGACGCTTCAATAGCTTGACTGTCTTCGGAAGTCGACTGTGCACAATTCGTATCAAGAGTGGATATGCTTTGCTTTTGTGATAAGAGAGGCTTGGTACGTATTCCGAGTGGCTTGGTGAGTTGTTTGTTATTTTGAGAAGTTGGAAGTCGGGAACTAGGCCTGCGCCTCCCGGTCTTCCAAGCTTCTCAAATCCACATCTTCCTAGAGAGACTAGAAGACTGGAAGGGCTGACAAAATGCGCGAGAAGACGTGAGGGTCCACTTCGGGTCTCTTCTATCCGACCCATAGCAGCCCATTCCTTCTTCTTCCCGAACTTAGGAGAGAGTCGTGAGAAGTCTTGCTGGCAGAATCTGGAGAGAATGATCGAGGGTCATGTCTTCCCATCGAGCAGCAAGCTTCTTCTGAGTGTGTATGAGAGGTGAGAAGTCAAAAGAACAAAGTGCAAATGTCTTGAGTCTGTTGTGAGGATAGATTACGCGTAGGATGAAGAAGACAGGTGAGATCAGTGAAGGGAAGCCTGACTTCGGGAGATCTTCCGAGAAAGACATTGAATCGGAAGCTGTCCTGGGGGTCTTCCCAGAGACCACTGTCACCGCAGGAGCCCGCGACCATCTTCTGAACCTGTTATGCACTCTACGTTTCGTGAATCTTGTATCTTCTGATAGGAAGTAGGATGTAATGCAAGGTGGGTTGTCTTCTTAGGAATCCATGCGAGGCCTTGCTTAGTTAGGATTGTTTAGATATAGCTCGGAAGACGAGAGCTATCTAGGAAGTACTGTTAGAATCCCGGAAGACGGAGTAGCTGTCTTCTGGAAGACTAGTTTCGTCTTCGGAGAAGTAGAAGTTAGACTGTGGGCACTTGGGAAGGACTGAGCCTTCAACTCACAGTAAGTGCGTGTGGCTTAGTGCAACAGATCTTCCAGTATGTCGATGCACCCTCGAGGATTGGTGTTATTGGCAGCAGAGTTGGCCGAGGCCACACCCTTTCTCAAGGAGTTGGGTCTCGACTTCTTCCTGTGGGATTGGAACCTCGCCGACCAAGGACTTCTGGAGGAGGTTTGGGCACCAAGGACTTCTGGAGGAGGCCCTCGCAACCGTGTACCTGCGAAGGCAGGAGTGGCTCGAGGAAGACCATCTTCCTGGACCGAAGATTGGTGACGCAGAGTCTTTCACAGGTCAGAATCCGAAGACCGAGGGTATTGGCTCGAGAAGAAGATCTTGCCCAGGATCGTGAGTGAGTGGCATGTGCCTGGAAGCACAACTTGCCTCTTCCTGGAGGACAGGCAGAGAAGGAACGGATGGAAGATCGAATCTTACCGGGAGCCGAAGAAGCGACTTCTGGCGAAGCTATTTCTGCATCTCTTTCCCAAGGGAAAAGCGCAGAAGACGAGGTACCTTGGAGATCAGGACGTAGAGTTCCTGGAAGCAGTGTGGGATGAGGGAGTGTCCGTCAACTAGGGCTCATTCTTCCACATATATGTACAGGCGGAGCTAGCGTACTTGGGTACCCCGGCGGGAGGACACTTGACACCTTTCCTCTGCTACTTGTATGTAGTCATGGGGGATCTCACTGAAGGACAATTGGTGAAGTATGGGCCGACAGCGCAACCTGAGACGAAGGAGGAGACCTCGGAAGAAGACGACCGAGCAGCAGCCGCAACTCCCCCTCCCACTCTGATGCCGCAGCTGAGGCCCGGCTCTCTTCAGAAGACGCTTCTGGTGAGAGAAGACGATTCCAGTGGGTCGGAAGACGCCACGCCTCTGAGGAAGATGGGCCCTAGAAGTGTATCTAGGAAGACCACCTCTCTCATACATTCGGGATCGGAGTCTGACTCGGAGGAAGAACTGCTGAGTATCCGACCGGAGCAGAAGATCACTTCTGTCACACAAGGGAGTCTTCCAAAGACTCTAGAAGACGTAGGATGGATGGATACTCCTACTGCGATGCGGGGAAGGGCAGTGAAGAGGACCGTTTCTACCATGGGGAGAGATCTTCCACCCCGGAAGATGAGAAGAGTAGCTTCTTCCCGTGTGCAGAAGTTGAAGACCATTGTGGTGGAAGAGGCATCCTTGCCTCTGAAAACAAGGTCGACACCTCCAACCGAACTGTGGAGATGAACTTGTCTTCCGCAGGAAGAAGACTGGAAGAGTTCAGCGCCTTCTTCCACGCAGAGATCCAACCAGCTATGGAGTTGCTGGAGAAGAGAGCGAAGGCTCAGGAGAAGCCCTTGCAGCCTGGATTCGGTCTGCTCACCTTGATGCGTCAGGAAGAAGGCCAGAAGAAGACAAAAGCGCTGGAAGCTAGTCTCCGCACCACGGAGAAGCTCGCAGCGAGGTACAAGACGGAAGCAGCCGCTTCTGCCAAGGAGCTGACCCAACTGAGGAAGAGCAACCAGGAGTTGCAAGCGCGTTTACAGCAGCGCGACCAAGAGGTTCTCCGAGTGCGGGGGAAGATCATCGTCCTCGCAGAAGAGAAGACAACATGGGAGACGCAGCGGAAGCCGCAGAAGCGCGAGTTGCAGCCGAGAAGATGCAGCGGAAGCTCGTGCGCAGGAGATGCTAGCACAATCGGTGGAAGTTGCTTACTCTGGCTAGAGATTGGGACGAGGAGTCCAGAGCGAGGTTGGTCGAGTGCAAGGAGAGCATGTTCATGTATTTGGATCGGCAGATAGAGGGAGTGAAGACACTCTATGGTCTTCCCTTGACTCCGCCACCTGCAACTGCATCTTCCCAAGCTCCAGCACCATCGACTGGATCTGAATTGGAGAAGGAAGAGTTCGACCTCGCTGTCCACTTGGTAGTGAGAGCGTTGGAAGCCGAGAAGACACCGGAAGAAGCCCCGGAAGACAGGATGTCTTCTAGAAGACAGGAAGAAGAACCGTCTTCCCTGGTATTCCGCATGGAGGAAGCGACTTCTCCGGACCCTTATGAGGTCGCCATGGTCCTTAGTGCCGCACCAGTACCTCAGAAGAGCGAGGAAGCACCACTCGACCTGTAACGACCTATGTTACACATAGGAAGTTTATCTATTAGTAAAGTATTTAGTTATAACTAAGTGTTGAGAATGTTTATTTGCTGCCAAAGTACTTTAAAGAGGTATCAAGTTAGTCATGACTAGCTAAAAGTTAGTTATGGTTAAACTTAGCTGTACTTTTGGCAGAATTCAGATATTTCCTAAAGAGTGAGCACTACTATCTTGTTATCTTGTCTAAAAGATAGAAAGGAGGTGGAAAGTATCCATTATCTCCTTTTTGACTTGATATGAGTGGTTGGATTAAAGTTGTGAACTTTGTGGGCATTAAAAACAAGAAGAGATTCCACATGTTTCCTTTTTAGTGGGTCCTAGTGTAGAGGGGGGGTGGAAATTCGAGATTCCTTAAGAATATTCCAGAATCCTTCTAGAAGTTGTTGACTTTGAAAGAATAAGCCCATGTGAAAAGGTAAGAAGCCCATGTGATTAATGCTTTTACCTTAAGTAATATCTTAGTAAAACCCGGTAAAAGTAGTTACGGCTGAGTTACCGAGGGGTACCAAAGTAAAAACCTAGAATGTATAAATAGAGGAGTAGAGAAGAGCTCCTCATCCTTGTTTTCACATCGTCGTAATGACAACTTGAGTAATATAGAGAGTGTGGGATATGTTTAGCATGTGAGAACTTGAGAGACGTCGTTAGAATGGAGGATTTTAGTTGATGAGTTTATGAAGATTTTTAGTTGATAAGTTTGTGGGTGTATGAATGAGTGAACTTAGCATTTTCCCTTCAAGTTCATGGTGTGCTTCCATCAAAGCCATCAGAGGTGACCCCTGAGTGAGAGACAGGCCCGACATGTTGCAGATTCGTGGATGACGATCGTGGAGGTTGAGAGATCGGGGGGTAGTTGATCGATAGGACCGCGGAGGGTTTACATTTTTGGTTCCATTGCCGGGACCTCACTTGAAGGGATCATTGAAAATGTTTAGAGTTCAGTTCTATATTAGACAAAAAGAGATTATGAGAGAACACATGGAGAGAACGTTGAGAGGAGAGAGAGCTTCCGCGATGTTAGCAACATTAGAACCTTTCGTGTATCCCGTAGTGATATATGACTACGGGATACACGAAGTTTAGGGTTTGAAGTCATTCTTTACATCTTGTTCACTTAGAAAGGGTTTGAGGAGAGTTGAAAGAGGGTGCAACAAGAGTTGTAGAGAAAGGAGGAGAGAAAAGTTATTAGAGGAGAGAAATTTGTGAGTTTAGAAATTCTGCTCTCTGGAAAATTTATACACTCGCTGTCAACTTTTCTGTGAATTTATTTTCTGAGAAACTTTCCAGTGTTTTAGATTGGCTGATAACCTATCTACTACAAAAGAAATCATAGGAAAATGTGGTCTAGAGAGGGAGCAATGAATTTTCAAAGTTGAGGGGGTCTATTCGTGAGAGTTGAGGAATTCTGTTCTCTGGAAAAAGTTTACAGTCATTGTCAGATTTTCTGTGAATTTTATTTTCCTGAGAAACTTCCCAGTGTTTTAGAGTGGCTGATAAGCTATCCAGGACAAAAGAAATCATGAGAAGATGAGGACTGAAGAGGGAGAAAGAATTTTTCAAAGTGGAGGGGGTTGACAACCATGAGGGAAGTGAAAATATACAAATTTCAGTTCTCTGAAAATTTATACAGTCATCACCACCTCTTCTGATTAGGGAAGTTTCTGTTGAGACTTCATGATTTAGTAGCTTGGAGGTTGAGCTAATGGAGACCACAAAAATCTTGAAGAGATCTCTTACCAACTAAGAGATATACGTTTCGGCATACAAGGAGGTCTTGACGATACGTCATGGGGAATCCAGTTCGAGTGCCAAGGTTGAAGAAGAGACGTTTGGGAGTTAGAACGGAGACGGAAAGGCCAACGTTAAGTATAGAGGCGTTGCGATCAAGCATCTATTGCAGTTGGGGTGCCATTTTTGCTTTATATAAAGAAGCTTCTGCGAACATCGACGCAGATGTGAAGAAAGTTGAGTTCAAAGTATCATTCACTGTGGAGGCCACGAATGCTCCTGGCGAAGTAGAGTGTGATCCTTACAAAAGTGACTTTAAGATGTCTGCTAGGATCAGTACAGACGATGGTCATGAGGATATTATCATGGACTCTTAATTTTAGATTGGATTTTAATTCGTGTATAGCATGTATAATACACGATTTTCAGTATAAAGCTCGAAAGAGTTAAGAAAGTGATGTAGAGTTATTTTCTTCAAAGATATTTTGTCCACTTAATGGTTGAGAAGGTGCAACATGAGTGGAAGTTCAAAAGATTGGAAAGTTAGACTTAGAAACCTTCCTCAAGGTTTAGATGTCATAGTAAACGTCGGAGAGAGCTCGAAAGAGATTATCGTTGAGTTTGAGAACCCTAGTATAAAACCTCAAGTAGAATCTCCGAGGAGAAAAGTAGAAACCGACTTGTGGTGTTATTTCTGTAGGAGGGTTGGGACATAAAGTAGTGAATTGTCCAACTAGAATCAGAACCGAGAGAGCTAAAGGGAAGCGGGAGTTTACTGATTTAAGTCTTCGAGTGGGTCCATCGTCACCAGCGTCAATTCATCTTCTAGGCGAAGATCTTTGTCCAAGTTGTGGAGTGGGTGATCTATCAAGAGGACACAAGTGCGTCAATGTGGCCGCTCTACTTACGTCAGTAGTCGAGAAGTTGGACGAGACTCAAAGAGCTGAGACGGAGAAGTTGTCGACTTCAAAAGAGGACTCGGCTGAGTTGTGATGGAGATCGTCATTCGGATGGTGGAGAAGACGGTGATGCGACTCAGGCTCATGATTACCTTGAGAGAAGAGATGCACAAGAGGTGTTGTTACAACCATTTCCTTTCATTTTACCTATGGTAGATTATTCGCGAATGGAATTGGTGATGTTCGTACTCTTTTAGCGAGTAGTTGTTGCACAAAAATAGAAGAGTAGAAAGAATAGTTACAAGATGGGGAAGTTACCAGTGTTTCATGAGAAGGACAATGAAGATGTCGAACCATTTGTACGAGACTTCAAAAGAGGTTGCATCGGAAACAACGTGAGAAGGAAAGAAGAATGGGTGTTGTTACTGCCAGAGTTTTTAGAAGATTTTGCTCTTACGTGGTATGAAGACCGAGTGAAGAGCAAGACACCTGGTGCAGTTGAAGACACATGAGAGACGTTGAGTAATGCACTCATCGAAGAATTTCTTCCAGAAGAGAGTTATGAGAAGCTCATGGTGAAACTTACTCATTTGAGGCAACGAGACGACAAGAAAGTTCGGCAGTATGCCGAAAGGGTGGATAAGTTGGAGCAACGGTTTCGAACGGTCCTACGGAAGAGTGGAGACAATGTGGAGCTAACGATGGCGGGGATTGGAGCAGTGCTGACCAAGATCTTGGTGGGAGGGTTGAGACCTTCAATTCGAACCCATGTGAGGTACGAGAAGCCAACAACCAAAGCGGAGGCCATCAAGATTACGACAAATATGAAAGAGAGTTTGGATGAAGGAGATATCATCCAACCTCATCATGCTGCTCTGGTGTCAACTCCGACTCCTGGTGTAGCCACAACGATCGCACCTGCACCATCACAATTGGTGATTGCTTCAACGTCAGCTCCTATTCCAACGGTGGCGCCAAGACCGTTTGTCCCAACAACGATGTCTACTGCCACCTCTGATTTTCATGCCGAGCTGAAGAGTATCACCGATACTCTTGCGGATCTCAAGATAAACGTGGTGCAGTTACGAGAATGGAGGAACAAAGGTGGAGGAGGAGGTCAAAGAGGTTACGACAACAATCCCAACCGAGGAAATCAAGGTAACTTTGGAGGCAACCAAGGTAACTTTGGAGGAATCACTTGTTGGACGTGTGGAGGTTCTCATTTCCAGCGAAATTGTCTTAACAACGGAGCAAGAGGTGCCGAAGCTGTCAGAATGAATGTGGGTGGAGGAAATCCATCACAAGGACGAGACAAGGGGGTGGCTACTATCGATGTCGTGCGAGATCCCATCTACGAGAAAGGAAAGAGTTCAAACTCTTCTCATGCACCGGTGGAGCTTTTAGCTCAAGAAAGGAAAAGAACTCGATTTTCTGATGAACCAATTTTCATGGAGGAGTCAACAAGTAGAAGTACTCGTTCGAGTAATGTTTCGAGTATACCAAGGGAGCCAAGAAGGAAGTTGGGGATGGCGGATTTCACCATTTCATCTTCCCAAGCGGTGTCGGAGTGTGATCCGTCTACTTAGGAAAGCACCGGGCTTCTGGCTGTGGTTGTTTACCCTACATGTAAATGAGGTACTACTGAACACACACACGAAGTTTCAGCTTGAGACTGAATTCTAGCACCGAGATGTTGATCGAAAAGTTCTGAATAAGAGAATTATGGCAATTTCTGGTACCTGGACAGCTATTCTGACCTAGAACAGAGAATTGGCTCGATGAATTTCAAATATTCTCACAGTATTTGAAGTCTACAGGATGCTGAACATCCTTGTGAATTTGGGACTCCTGATTGTTTGTAGAACTCCAGATCTCCTTCTCTAAAGTCGCTGCTCTAGATTAAGAGCTTTTCAGACCCCCTCTGCTTCAGCGGCCGCCCTGAATTACTCAATCACTCAAATGATTCGAAAATTTTTAGACAGTCGTAGCCCTCCTGACAGTGAACGCAACCACGAAGTTTTGAAGTGATTTCCTCAATTCTGCTGCAAGTGACACTGAAAACCCCAAAATCAACAAAAGTGATGCAGTTTTGGCACAATCCGAACTTCAATTGGGCATAACTCCTTGTTTATTGATCCAAATCGAGCAACAATTTCACTGAAAGTGCTTGGCACGACGAGCTCTCTCTTCTTGTGTTCTCAGATTTCCAAGATACCTCACCAAATGCTCGAACTCCACTCTAGAGCTCTGTTTCTAAACTTAGAGTTTTACAAAAGACAAAAATGGACCAATGGGAGTTCATAGCTCCACTTGACTGTCCTTTTGTGCCTTAAACTACCTGGTAACTTATCTACACTCATAGGCTACCACGTCAAGCCCCCTAGAGTGCCAACGTATAACTTAAATTACCTAAAATGACACATAGCCCCGAAAAATAACTTAAATTAGCTAGAAAGCGTGCATGGGCGATAAGTAAGTACAACCCATGAGCTCAAACTCCTATCAGCATGGAAACCCTAAGTTATGTACATTGAACGTCATAGACAAGTAAGAAGTCACTTGCACAAGCGCACAAATGCTTGAACAAGATAACTAACATACTATCAGCCTACTAGGACTCAAAATAGTGTTAACACCGTATGCAAAGGTGTCAAACATATACATAAAGGACTAGAAGTAATATGAGCTAACTTCTAGAACTACCAAATCTAAGCGTCGGAGTAGAAGTCAAGCATGTAGTCGCCAAGTAGCGCGACATCCACCCCCTCTGAACCTGCACATCCTCCGGTATGTGCCAGATCCAGATCAAGACTCTTCAGCTTCAGCTTCAAATTCATCTTCAACCTCCATTGAGTCTTCAGCTTCATCCTCAGTAAGCTCTGCAATGTTCTGGTCGTCCCCTCTCCTTCTAAAGAGCTTGATTCTCTTCCCTGCGACTGGTATCTTGATCACTGCATCATCTAACTCTCTCAAAGAGTATGTGGCATTATCATAAACTTCTAACACCACATAAGGTCCGAACCATCTCTTGGAAAATTTTCTGATAGCGCTATGCTGATTATCAAGACTACTATCATAGACTAACACCCAATCACCTTCCTTAACTGGTTTGG
This sequence comes from Asterella californica, assembly GCA_036924285.1. Taxonomy (NCBI): domain Eukaryota; kingdom Viridiplantae; phylum Streptophyta; class Marchantiopsida; order Marchantiales; family Aytoniaceae; genus Asterella; species Asterella californica. The sequence goes on from JAYKYS010000013.1 coordinate 7,857,963, forward strand.
GTCGTAATCTATGCGTTCTATCAAATCTGTCTTTGTTTCTCTCTCTAGCAGTCTTTAACCTTTCCACAACTTTGGCAACATCCTCAGGTCTTCGTTCTAACTGCTGGATCCTTAATGCAAGAAGATCCTCCGTACTTCTACCATCTTCCCATGACAAAACATTCCAAGTAGGCACAACCTCCTCAATCGGCATCACAGGTTTTTGCCCTAGTATCAACTCTGCTGGCATGTAACCTGTAACGGTACTATGAGTTGTACGATCTACGCACAAAGCAAATGGTAGTAGTCTAGGTCATTCACGGATCTTACCTTTGCAAGCTTTTACCAAAGCTTTGATGATTGGCGGATGACCTCTTTCGCTCTTGCCATTCCCTTCAGGATTGTAAGCAGTGGTTAACGCCAACTTGATTCCCAATCGCTTGAAGAACTCAACTGCTTCTTGTGCATCCAGCTCACCTCTATTGCAGTGATCTTTCCCACACACCCATACCTACAAATAACATCTTCAAGTAGAAAGCGGCAGACACTAGCAGTGGTCTTCGTCCTCAGAGCACGGCCTTCGACTTGGTTAGATAGATCTTCTCTAGCCAAGACTAGATACCTCATTTGTCCAAGTCCAAATGGCATAGTTACCAGATCCACTACCCATTTGTAATGAATGGCTAAAGGATAAGTAGGATGCAATCCATCACGATGACGTATGTTGGAATACATCTGGCAAGATATACAGGATGAAACAAACTGTACTACATCCTTATACATACACTTCCACCAATACTTCTCCTTCATCTTGGCAAATGTAGCCCAAACTCCTCTATGACCGGCCCATAAACTCTCATGGAACTCCTTGATCAGCTTCTGCTGCAATTCCAAGTCACATACTACCCGCTGCGGTATACCTCCTTGTAGCTTAGGGCGCTTCCATAGATGTCCTCCATGTAAAAAGTAACCATAAGCTGTTCTACGGATCCTCTTGAAATCTGCATCAGACCAACCTTCTTGCCTTTCCAGTGAACTCAAATAGCGCCCAAGATCCAACCACTCGCCATCATACATAGTTTCCTCAAAAAACTCCAACGAGGCTGCAAAACAGCTTCTATCTCTTCTAGCAAGAGCAATATGTCCTTCCAGTAATGAACTCGTAAGTGTTTTAGCAAAAATAGTAATTGTGTTTATAATAATCTACTATCGATTAAGACGCGATTTTTTTGTGTTTCAAACTACCGAAAATGAAAAAAAAATAAGAACGTGGGATTTGATATTGAGTAAGCTCCGGGGTGCTATTCAACAACAGTTGGCCGGCTACAGGGAGAATATTGACTAGAATAGAACTCTGTTCCCACATCCTCCTGATCATCTATCATTTCTTTCTCATCGTAATACCTAGCCCTTGATAACATATTTGCCACAAGATTGTCCTTCCCTGCAATATGTCTAAACTCTGGGTTCAAGGACTTGATATATGCTATCCACCTCAACATAGCAATATCTGGAGTTGTACAGCTAGTGATCATTCCCAAGAGAGGTAAACAATCTGTCTCCACAACCACAGGTGCTCCTATCAAGTATTCCTTATCACTCTTCATCGCAGTAACTACTCCCCATAGCTCTCTCTTGATCTGAGGGTAGTCTGGAGCAAGCTGCACGAGAACCGACGCTCAGAGGACCAAGAAGAATTGGGCACCAGTTCACAGAAACAACATTGAAGGAGCTGAGGATTGGAGGTGATGGATTTCTTACTGAGCAAGAGAAGAAGAGCTTCAGGGAGATGCTATCTAGGCATGGTAAGGCGTTTGCGTTTGAGTCACATGAAGTAGGATGTGTAGATCCAAGTGTAGTAGCACCTATGGTAATCTTTACTATACCGCATGTGCCTTGGAATCTACGTCCTATCCCTATGCCTAGAGCTCATCTGCCAAAGCTGATAGACTTGCTCAATGAGAGGATTAGGATGGGTATCTTGGAACCATCTATAGCTCCCTACTCTAGCAGATGGTTTACTGTTCCGAAGAAGAGTGGAGCTTTGAGATTTATCCAAGATATGCAGCCAGTTAACAAGGTGACTATCAGGAATATGGGTATAGGACCTATTGTAGACGAGTTTGTAGAGGCTTTTGCTGGTCGTGCTATCTATTCCATGGGAGACTTATATTCAGGTTATGATCAGTTTCAATTATCCTCTGAGAGTAGAGACTTGACTACAATGAGGACACCTTTGGGGTTACTAAGGATGTGCACCTTGCCACAAGGTGCTACGAATTCTGTAGCACATATGATGAATGGCATGAATAAAGTTTTGAGGGATTTCATTCCTGAAAAAACTATGCCATTCCTTGATGATGTGCCGATCAAAGGATGTGCTGAGGAGGAGAAGAATGAGGTAATGGATCAGAGGGGGTGCCGTAAGTTTGTTGCAGATCACATAGCTGACTGCGATAAGATATTGAGTCGACTGGAGGAGATTCATTTGACTTTATCAGGAGCAAAGTCTGTATTTGGAGAACAAGAGGTGTTGATTGTGAGGCACCTATGTGGATCTTATGGTCGGAAACCTTGTCCAAACAAGGTTGATGCCATTCGAAGGATGAAGGAGACATGTGGATCAGTTACCGAGGTGAGAAGGTTTCTAGGTGCATGTGTGTTTTATCATATATGGATTCCACACTTTGCACATGTAGCAGATCCGTTATACAAGCTGCTAAGGAAGGGGCAAAGATTTCAGTGGCAAGAGGAGCAAAGCGAGTCTATGAGGAAGTTGAAGGATCTTTTGGCTTCACCACCAACTCTACGGAAGGTAACATATGAGTTGGGCAGATCTGTTATCCTTACTGTTGATACTAGTCCTATTGGCATTGGATGGGCTGTAGGACAAGACGATGAGGATGGAAATAGATATGTGGTGCGTTTTGGTGCTAAGGTATTAAGTTCACGGCAGAGCCACCACGTTGTATTTTGATTGCTCCATCGAAATTGTGAAATCAGTATTTCCCAATTTCTTCCGCCGTTCTTTGGTTTTTGAAGAAGATTTGCTACTCCGAGTATTTTGACTTGGAGAATCTTTCATCACGACTGGTTCTCCCTCGTCGAAATGCGTCCTCATCCTCTTCCTCTCTTGAGCCAACAGCTCTACAGATTGAAAACCTTCTCGTACATCTCGTGGCTCCAAGATGTCAATGCATGCTACACCCTTGTCCTTGCTTTGTGAAGTTGAAGCTCCATCCGCCGTTCCACCATTACGACTTGGACAATTACGTTGAAAATGTGATCCTCCGCACGTAAAACATCCTTGGTTCGTGTAGTTACTTGGTGATCCTTGCGGTGGTCCACCTCTAGACTGATAGTTCCCATAACCTCGTGAGCCTCCTCCAACATTTGGATTGCGGTGTTGCAACAAATTCACCATATTGATCTTCAAATCCGCTAGAGACTCTATCAAACTTTTCAACTCATCACGAAAGTCGGGAGTAACAGATCTAGATGGTACAGTGACTGTAACCGCACTAGTAGGAGCTACTGGAGTCAGATTCTGAAATCGAACAGTCGGAACACTCGCAGACGTCAGAGTTGGCATGATCGGCCCTTGCACATCTCCACATGCTGCCCCAACAGTCATTGGTTGCAAGTCGTCTCCATCCAGACTCTCTTCCATCCTGGTTGCGATCTTCACTGCATCAGCCTTCGAAGTTGGTCTCTCATACCGCACTTATGTTCGAATCTCCGGCCTCAATCCCCCAATAAAATTCTTTGTGAGCATTGCTCCAATGCCCACCATCGTTGGTTCTACTACATCTCCACTCTTTCGTAAAACCACCCGAAACTTTTGTTCTAATTTCTCCACCCTCTCGGCGTAAGTCCTTACTTTCTCTTTCTCTCCTTGTTTGAGGTAAGTTACCTCTACCATTAACTTCTCGTAACTTTCATCGGGAAGAAAAGTTTCAATTAAGGCCTCCGTCAATACTTCCCAAGTATCAACTGGAGTCCCCACTACGCTTCTCTTCTTCCTATCCTCATACCATGTCAATGCAGAATTCTCAAGAAATTCAGGTATCAACCCTACCCACTCGCTCTTCTTTCGATCTCCATTGCCAATGCATGCTCTTTTGAAGTCTCTCACAAATCCTTCCACGTCTTCTCCATCCTTTCCGTAAAACACCGGAAGTTTCCCCATTCTTCTCTTCTTTTCTTCTTCTTACTCAAGGAACTGCTTGCGGATGTGAAGATCGCACTTCACCGCAATCCACAATTTCCCCGTTGAGCTCTCTCCTCTCCAAAGGTTGGAATAAGTTTGACCCTCATGGTCATCTTATCTCTCGTGTGACAGACTATCTCCATCCTCGCTAGAGGTCTTCACTCGTTCCGTTTCTACACTCAACCTTCTCTCGAGACCTTCGGCTACAGTTTCTAGCAAAGCAACCACTGCGCTACACTCGTGTTCAACTGGAATCCCGTCCACTCCACATCTAGGACAAAAGGTTGTAGGATCAATGACGTCTTGTCTAGGGGAAGAAGGGCCTATGTGTAAGCTTAAGTCGACCAACCCTCTTCGCTCACGCAAAAGTCTATTCTTCGTAGGACACTTGCTCACTTTATGTCCTTCTTCTCCACACAAAAAGCACCTCGAGTTCTTCTCCTGGTTCTTACGACTACTCTCTGCTTCTTCCTCAAATTCTAGTCGAAATTCTCCTTTCGCCAGATCAGCGGTAACTATCACCGCGTAGCCTTGAGGGATCTTGCTCAACCTCAATTTCCACTCTTGCTGTCCTTCCATGACGATGATCCGTCATACATCTCTCTCGCTATATAGCTTGTTTGACAGTTTTGATCACTCGACTATCTTCTCACTTAGCAATCTCTCACATTACTAAGTAGAAGCTTAACTTGTCAACCCTGAGCCTCAGAGATCGAACATAACCCTCTCAAGAATTCTGAAATTCTTTCACTCTTTTGCTTCAGCAAGCGATATAACAGATTTGACCCCCCTTCACTTCGAATGCCATAACTCCAGTTCTACTCGATCAATTCACGCATGATTTGGGTGCCTAGATAGCTTATCTTGCAAGCTATCAGCATGGAAGATTTCAAGGTCTAACTCTAAAAACTGAAAATATGAAACTGACTGTAAACTCCTTCCCGAGAGCTCACTATTTGATACCGAAAAACCTCCTTAACTTCCGAAAGACATAACTCTCTCCTCACAATTGATCTCTCGGAGATATCAAGCTTATTGGAAAGCTTATCTTGCCCTCTATAACATGGTGTATGTACAAAGGTTCTGAACTCATGCTCAAAAACAGACATGAATTGTACTAACGACTAAATACGAATCTTTGTATCGAGGTCCCGGCAACGGAACCAAAATGTAAGCCGGCCTGTCTCTCACCCAAAGGTACCTCAGATGACTAGGATTACTAGTGCACCCTAATTACAAAGATTTAAGTACACCCATGCTCACTTCACTCAACTCTCTGACCCGTATGGTCACATCGGTCCCTCTAATAGCGTTCCTGCAAACAAGTTCTAATCCCGCTCTCACATTACATCGCAAAATACTCAAGGACTCCCAAGGTCTCCAATGCTCACTTTACTTACAGACAAGAAAATGAGAGTGTCTTCCACCTTCTCAACTCCTCCTTATATACTCTACAACTTCTTACCGTGGTAACTTTCACTAAGTTACATTATCTCATGGTAAGTGCGCAATCCAAAATAGTAAAACTTCTAAAGGCTACTAAGACTTAAGAATAGCACACACATTACTTGTTCTACTTTACTAAAGTAAGAGATTCTCCTACTTTAGCTTTTGTAAAGTGTTAACTTTGCACGCTATCCAATCGAAAGACGACAACACACTAATACGTCTTTTGAGGAGCATCTTTAGATCTTTGTGCATGACTTTTCATCATGCATCCAATCAGCGATGGTCAACAAAGTTGCATACTTTTGGAAAGCATATTTAGAGCTCCGCACTTGTCCTATAGTGCCATAGTGGAACCTCTAATAGTTTCCTCAACTTAGTTATAACTATCTCAGCTAGTTATGACTACTTTTGATCACTCTAAATTTAGATCTTCAAACTAGAGTAACCTTTAAGATAGTCATACCTAATGAAATGTATATAAGCATACACACAAATAATGGGATACTTGTGGTGTGACAGAACAGCTCTTCTGCCATCTCTACTACGTATCCTAGCATAGGCTGAACCATCATCCATGACTCGTGTCTCCATTCTAACAGCAGTAATGTAAGGCTGCCCTAGAATGATAAGATAGGTTGACATGTCTTGTACAAAGAAATTCTGAACATCTGATGTCACCCACAGTTACCTTAATGTTGGGACAAGCACCATAGAGTTCTCCTCTCTGGTTGTTGGCAGCACGGATAAGCCATCCATGGTCGGTGTCTATGGGCCACCTTCCACGCTTGTACAGCTCCTTAGACATCAGATTAATCTCTGAGCCGTGATCAATCAATGCCACCACAGGTTCCTCCAGATCTCCCAACTTCACCAAGGTCTCTGTGGTTGCTCTTGCCCAATGGTTGTGAGAGTAATGGCTCTTCTGCGATGCTTCCACCTCATCTTCAAACCTCAGGTGCTGATAGGATCTCCCCTCTGATACTTGAGAGCAGTAACCAGCAATCTCATCTTCCTCATCATCCGACAGTTTGGTCCCTAGAGCGTTAAGCGTAGCTGCTTCATCCAAAATCTGAAGTTTCCTCTTGATGATATCTATGATAACCTCATGGAACTCACGCTTTGCTATCCCAAGAATCTCACCCAGAGTAAACTCAACCTTCCCATTCAAGATACAATTCTCTAACACCTGCTTCAAGTCTGTAGCAATCTCAATGTCGGACTGAAGTTTGTATGCAGGCATCTTACCCTTCTCCTTGCTTCTCTCCTTCTCCTTTGGTGTTGTAGGTGGTAGATCCTCCATATTCTCTTCTCGAGTAGGTGTTGTCTCCTGCCTTGTCTCTGGTCTAGCCCTTTCACTCCTTGTAGCAGGTCGTTTGGCTGTAGAAGCCTCACCTGCATCCTCCCTCCTGCGTTTTTCTTCTAGTACAGCTTCATGCTGACTTCTTGCAACATAAGCATGCACTGACATAGTATCCACAGGGTCATTCCATCCTGTAGCTTCTCGAATTGAGTTGCCAACCCTTCGTAGCACATCCTTGTCTAGCTCTGTTCTAGCTACGGACCGCACTACATCAGACCACAACCCAGTAGTCCCTTTCTCTCTCTCCATCTCCACTTTCACTCCATAGGTAGCAACATTCACAAGAGAAACAGCATGTGATGCTGATATTTCATTCACAAGTCTCTTCATACCACCCTTGCCAAAGTTGGTTCCCAACATCATCCCAGTCTCTCTTAGATGGATCTTACCATCTTTGAAGAAGATCAGATCCTTCCTCAATGCATCTGAAAACTCCCCACAATCTCTTCTTACATGGTCTAGGTTATCACACCATATACAACGATGAACAAAGTCTTCTCTCATCTGAGGTCTCTGCATAACAGGCTGTACATTCTGCTCCTTCTCTTCTAACCTAGTGAGCTTAAGCTTAAGCTCCTTCATACCCTTAATCAGTTCATCAAGCGGTGAGTCTTCCTCTCTAGCAATTACCAAAGTGGGCTTAGTAGGCAACTGCTTGACAGGAATTATCAGAGGTGCTGCTTCACTTACCACCACCTTGTGCCTTCTTCTCTGTCTCTTGGTCAGCAAAGAGACAGCATCTTCAACCTCCTTCCAGTCAGTCTTCAATCCTCTGTCCTCACTCTTGTCTTCTAGCAACAGCTCAAGCTTCTCCTGAATAGTCACGTCCGCTGCTTGTAGGAAAAGCTCGATCTTCTCCACCTCTAGTGTAAGCTTTTCTGTCCTAGAAAGCTGAGCATACTGACGATCAAACTCCCTTAACAACTCATTTACAGACAAACCTTTGTTAGGTTTAACCACCCACTCCAAGAACGTTCTCTTGGTCACCCTCTCTGAATCTTCAGTGTAGTACTCCTCCTTCAAAGCGCGCATAAAGCTCTCCCAACTCTGTCCTTGCTGCTGCTTGAGCTCCTTCACACGCTGTCGTGATGTGAATCATTTTACAGTGTAAATAATTCACATCTCTGTCAAGCGTTAGTCTCTCTGAGTGAAATTAGGACCTCAGAGAAGTCGACACTGGAGGATGTTATATATTTTAAGTCTTAGTAGGTTGATTACCATGGAGATGGAGTTAAGTTCATGGGTTGTAATTACGTGTCGCCCATGCATGCTTCCTAGCGAGGTTAGGTTATCTTTCGGGATTACGTGTCGCTTTACATGTCTTCGCATGTAATTTAGGATCTATGCTGGCACTTTAGGGGCTTGACGTGGTAGCCTATGTGCAAAATCAAGTCACCACGTGGTTTGGGACACAAAAGGACAGGGGAGTGAAGCTATGAACTCCCATTGGTCCAATTTTGTCTTTATTTACTGCTAAACTTAGTAGTAGGGGTCTTAAGAGGAGTTCGAGCATTTGGTGAAAAGACTTCGAAATCTGAGAGCACATGGAGATAGGGTTCGTCGTGCCAAGCACTGTCAGCGAAATTTTTGATCGATTTGAAAAATAAAGAAGGAGTTATGGCTGATTGAAGTTCGATTTGTGCCAGAATTGCAGCACTTCTGTTGATTTTGGGGTTTTCGGTGTCAATCGCAGTAGATTTGAGAAAATCGCTTCAAACCTTCGAGGTCGCGTTCATTGGCAGCAGGGCTACGACTGTCCCCAAATTTTCATGTCAATTGAAATTGTGAGTAATTCAGGGCGACCGCTGAAGCAGAGGGGGTCCGAAAAGCTCTCAATCTAGAGCATCAACTTCAGAGAGCGAGATCTGGAGTTCTGTGTACAATCAGGAGGCCCAACTTCACAGGAGTGTTCAGCAAGCTGTGTACTGCAAATCCTGTAAGAATCTTTGAAAGTGATCGAGCCAATTCTCTGTTCTAGGTCGAAATAGCTGTCTGGGTACCATAAATTACCGTAATTTCTCTGCTCAGAACATTTCTGCCCATATCTCGACACTCTGATCTGATCTAAAGCTGAAACTTCGTGTGTAAGGTCAGTAGGGCCTCATTTACATGTAGGAGGAGTTCTGAAGTCTGAACCATCGTATGTTTCTGATTCTGGACTGTTAAAGTTCGCTGTCTGATCTTATTACTGCTAGTCTGATCTGATTTTCACTTCCTGAACTTACTGGAGGGTCCATTCGACCTGAGTGAGTGTTTATACTGTTCCCTTTTGATCTAAAGCTTACATCTGTAGCAAGCAACCATAGCTAGAAGCCCAACGCTTCTCTGAGTAGACTTAACACAGTCTTCAAGCTCATATCACAGCCAGAAGGTTCCGCCCTTCTCAGGAAAACTCTCAACTCGACATCTGGTGCTTCCACTGAGAGCTCTTGGGGTGATTGATTGAGAAGGTTGAGTTCACTACAAGGAGAAGAGATGGATCGCAAGAGTGCTGCTGCTGCTACTTCTACGCCTGCTGCATCTACGTCTACTGCAGCTCCTTCTGTAGCACCAGCGGCTACAGCGACATCTGCATCTGGTCTAGATACGGCTGAGATTCTGAAGACACTTGCGGCCCTGGTCCAACAACATCCGATCATTGGAGGGGGTGAGTTGAAGTCTACCAAGGCTTTGCAAGCAATTGTGAATAGATGCGGTAGATTTGAAGGTAGAGATATTTCTAGATATCTGCGTGAATACAGAGGAGAGATGAAACTAGTTAGAGTTACTGATGCTGAGATGATAGGGAGTTTCGAGTTAGCTGTAATCCCTGAGTTGCGAGACCAGGTTAGGGATGTACAAAGAAGAAATCTAGGTGTCTGGATGAGTTTCGAACGATCTCTTCGAGAGGAGTTTCTCGAAGAAGATTCAGAGAGAGTCACTAGAAGAACGTTTCTGGACTGGGTTGAGCAGCAACCTGGTCGTATGATGAACCTGAATGAGATGCTGAGAGAGTTTGATCGGAGATACCGACAACTCTCAACTCTTGAGAGGATAACCTTAGATGCTAGGAAAACCGAGCTTTTCCTGCAAGCTACCGATGATGCTACGGCAGATCGGTTATGCTTTATGTTGGCTGACCGATCGGCTGAAGGAGGAGTTACTACTGATTGGGGGAGAGTCGAGGATGCTGTTGCTGTATTGACGAGACAAAGGCGTGGAAGAGTGGCTGTGGGAGGACGTTCGCTTGCAGAAGTGACCGCTCAACCTCGCACTGCTCCTCAAGTACAGCAAGCTCCGGCTCTAGCTCCCAGACCTGTTGTACCGGCTGCAGTACCTTTGATACCAGTGGTGTCAGTTCCTGCACAAAGAGCACCGGTTCAGAGACCTGCAGAGAACCATGGGCAGCAGAACCAGATCGAAGACTTGGTTCGGCAGATGAGAGAATTGAAGGTGGAGCTAGCTGGTCTGCAGAGAGAGCAGCCATCGGCGCCTACTGCTGCACGTCCAGGAGGTGCTCCTGTTCGTAGATGTATCTGGTGTGACAGTCAAGATCATTTTCGAGGGGACTGTCAAGAGCTCACGGCTGCTCTGCGAGATGGTGTGGTTCGCTACCAGAACGGTAGGCTGCACCTTTCTTCTATTGGAGAGCCGTTAAGCACGCAATTTGGACGAGGAGGCATGAGGAGTCTATCTCAGATTACAGCTGCTGCAACTGTACATGCATTGATGGCACCACCGGTAAATCCTGATGTATATGCCGGTCACATTGAAGTTTCTTCTAGTCCTACGTTGCTAGATAGGACTGCTGAGAAGAAACCTGTCCAAGTTCCTTCTAAAGTACTGAAGAGAGGAGCAGAAACTATCCGTTATCGTGTCGGATATTTTGTGCGTGAAGGATGTCCGGGAAAACGTGAGGTTCCTGGCTGTGGAGATGCTGTGTGTCAAACAGAGACAAGACAGAGAAGAACAACCACGAAAAGGAATGCTGCGATATATACCACTCTGAAAGTATGTACACTGTCGATTCTTTCTCCAAACAGCACAAAAGTGAAGAAAAGACCAGAGCGGTCTATAACCTACTTCAGAAGCCCTAAAACAAACCTCTGAAACGTAACCCTAGTCTGAAATCGCCAAAACGTAGCTCAAATCAAGAGGAACTTCTCTTTGCTAACAACCAGAGCCACAACAGTATCATGCGATCCAAACCCAAGTCCAAACCACATCCACACACTAGCTCTTGGCTAAAGCTAGCTACCACAAGCCATACACAACCAACTAAGTCCTTAACGAACTCAAAAGGACGAAACCTGTAGCGAAGGAACCGAAAAAGACCTATCTGGGAACTTTCTCCTTTCGCCAAACGATCTTCAAATGTTGATAGGGTCTCCTTCCCTGACTCCGTTGGCCCAAGAAACCTTCAGATCCGACTCCCGTTAGTCGAGATATCGCCAATTTTCGGTCGCAGGTGACAGAACCTTCAAAAACTCCTCCCTGCGGCTTAAAACCGCTCACACCGCACAAATGGATCGTCTAAACTGATATCCGTCTTCGCTGGTAGGTAGATCTGGCTACCCTGAACCCAACAAGACTCCAAACAAGCCGTTTGGAGTTCCCCTTGCAAAACTACTCGAGAAATTTGGTCGCAGGCTACAAAAAACTGACGTAAATCGGCTCCCTGTGACTCAAATTTGCTCACCACACCCAAACCAACAATCCAATTCACTTACAGTCTTCTCCTATGCGTACATGAGGACTCCCTGATCGCGTAGGCACCAAGAACGAAGTGCTTGGCTCACCGATCGCGAAGAACAATCCAATCTCAGGTCGCAGACGATGAAAACTTGACGCAAGCGCTTCCCTGCGAGCCAATTTCTCTCACAACTCTCAAACCACCCGATAAAACTTTATATCGTCTTCAATTTCCTGAAGAACTCGTTGTTCTGATCCCGATGGTTCCAAGGACAACAAGTTTGGACTCCGGAACGGCCCGAACAGTCCAACTCTCCTTCACAGGTAACTGAAAACCCCAATTCTCCTCCCTGCGTCTCAATTTTTCCCAGAACACAACCCCCGATCCGTCTCTTCAAGAACCGTCTTAACCTGTGCGTAGCCTGCACAGATCTGAACCCGATGACACCTTGCACGCGTGTATTGGACTTCCCAATTCTCCAAAACATCCACCGACAGGTCGTAGGAACAAGCAAGCCCCTTAAGCAGCCCCCTTGCAACAGTCTGTACGTACGAAGTTCAACCCTCAATAATAAGAAGCAGGCCCCTTGCGTCTTTGATATAACGCCTGAAGCCCTAAATACCCAGTCAGCAAGTAACTAGGGTCATAGCTTGATTTTACCTTCTTTCGAATCGCATAACTTCTTCTCTGGATGTCCAAACGAAGTAAACAAGATGCCCATGGAAAGCTGACAGCGAGCTCTACCCATCTATGTGATGAAAGCGAAGATCCTAAGTTGCGTCAAAAGCCCGTAAGCTGGGGCCTAGCTTGTTTTCTCCATCTTTCGAGTCCTGTAACTTCTCCACTAGGCGTCCAAACGAAGTAAATGAAGTGCCTATGGAAAGCTGACAAGGAGCTCTATCCACTGGTGCGATAAAAACGAAGATCCGAAGTGGTGCCAAAAACCTATAAGCTGGGGCCTAGCTTATTTTCTCCATCTTTCGAGTCCTGTAACTTTTCCACTAGGCGTCCAAACGAAGTAGATGAAGTGCCTATGGAAAGCTGACAAGGAGCTCTACCCATCTATGTGATGAAAATGGAGATCTGAGATTGTGCCAAAATCCGTAAGCTAGGGCCTAGCTTGTCTTCTCATGAGTGTCTTTGGAGCGACAAGCATCGAAGTTTGAATTTCAGGTAGGAGCCGGTCCACGACACGACATCCACCCTCTCTGAACCTGTGCATCCTCCGGTATGCACCAGAGATACCAACCAAGGAGTGGACCGGCTTATCGTCCTACTTCCCATCGTAACCAACCTCACCTTCAAGATCTTCTGCATAATCCTCATCCTCAAACTGAAACTCCGTCAAGATATCTGCTAGATCGACCTTCTCATCTCTCTTTTTGAAAATCTTGACACGTTTACCTGCCACTGGTACCTTCAAGCTCGTTCCATCCAACTCTTGCAGGGCGTAAGTTGCGTTGTCATGAACCTTCTTCACCACATACGGACCAAACCATCTTCTGGAAAACTTCCGGAGTGCACTATGCTGGTTGTCTAGACTGTTGTCATAGACTAACACCCAATCACCTTCTTTGATTTCCCTGGGTCTCAAACGATGTCGCTGATCAAATCTGATCTTGTTCTTCAACCGTGCTTCTCGCAGCCTATCCAAAGCAGTTTGGATATCCTCTGGTCTTCTCTCTAACTGTCTAATTCGAATAGCAAGAAGCTCTTCTCTAGTCAAATTGTCCTCCCAAGGTAACACACTCCATGTCAGAACATGTTCTTCAATCGGCATGATAGGCTTCTGACCTGTGATGAGTTCCACTGGCATGTAACCTGTCACCGAGCTGTGCGTCGTTCTATCTGCCCATAACGCAAATGGTAAGAGTCGAGGCCACTCGAGCACCCTTCCGTTGCAAGCCTTCACCAAAGCCTTCACAATGGGTGGATGACCACGTTCACTCTTGGCATTCCCTTCGGGGTTGTAAGCAGTTGTCAGTGATAACCTCACCCCACACCTTGCAAAGAATTCACGAGCCTCATGTGCATCTAACTCTCTCCGATCTGCAGTGATCTTTCTCACACATCCATACCGACAAACAACCTCTTCCAAGAGAAATTTACATACCCCTTCAGTTGTCTTCGTCCGAAGCGCCCTACCCTCGACTTGATTTGATAGATCTTCTCTAGCAAGTACCAAGTATCTCATCTGCCACAACCCAACCGGCATAATCACCAAGTCTACCACCCACTTGAAATGTATTGCCAGCGGATAAGTTGGATGTAATCCGTCACGATGTCGGATGTTCGAATACATCTGACATGTCAAACAAGACTCTACAAAAGATACAACATCCCTGTACATGTTTTTCCACCAATACTGCTCTTTCATCTTGGTAAAAGTGGCCAAAATCCCTCGATGTCCAGCCCAAAGACTCTCATGGAATGCCTTGAGCAACTTCTGCTGATCTTCCTTGTTGCAAATCACCCGTAGCGGTACCCCACCTTTCTGCTTCGGTCGTTTCCAAAGAAACCCATCCTGCAACATGAAGTTGTAGGCCTTCCTTCGAACTCTCCGAAACCTCTCATCCGTCCAACCTGTCTGCTTAACCATCGTACTAAGGTACCTCTCGATATCAAGCAAATCACCATCATACAACCCTTCAACAAACAACTCTTCTTCCCTTCCTGTCTGTGCAATCGAATAGAACTCTGTACCCACGTCGTCAATGTCTTCTACCATCTCATCTTCCCCATCATATCGAGCCCGAGATAACATATCCGCCATCAGATTATCCTTCCTTGCAATATGTCTAAACTCCGGGTTCAACGACTTGATATATGCGATCCATCGTAACATCGCAATATCAGGGGTTGAACAATTCACGATCATCCCTAACAACGGCAAGCAATCAGTTTCAACCATCACTACTGCTCCAATCAAATACTCTTTCTCAGTTTTCATAGCTGAAACAATACCCCACAGTTCTCTCTTCACTTGCGGGTAAGCACGTTGTCGAGGACTTAACACCTTCGCTCCGAACCTAACCGCAAACCTGTCTCCATCCTCGTCATCCTGTCCGACTGCTCATCCAATTGCAACTGGGCTTGTATCCACAGTAAGAATCACCGGCCTAGCACCCTTGTAATCAATCCTTCCCAGGACTGGAGGAGATGATAGTAAAGACTTCAGCTTCTTTACCGCATCAGTATGCTCTTCCTCCCATCTGAACTTATGACCCTTACGCAACAATCCATACAACAGATCCGCCACATGCGCATAATGAGGAATCCAAATGTGGTAGAATACACAAGCACCCAAAAATCTTCTCACTACTGTTAGCGAGTTGCAAACCTCTTTCATTCTTCCAATCGCATCCACCTTGTTCGGATCTGGCTTCCGACCAAACGATCCACACAAATGACCAACGATCAAAACCTCTCTAACTCCAAATGTAGACTTCGCAGCTGAACTTCCTCAAGTCGAGATAAGATCTTCTCACAGTCTGCGATGTGATCAGTGACATATCGCCGACACCCCCTCTGATCTAATGCTTCATCCTTCTCATCTTCCACACATCCTTTGATGGGGATGTCATCCAAGAACGGCATCGTCTTTTCGGGGATGAAGTCCCTTAGAACTCGATTCATCTCGTTCATCATGTGTGCTACCGAGTTGGTAGCTCCCTGTGATAAGGTACACATCCTAACCAACCCCAAAGGTGTCCTCATTGTCGTGAAGCTTCTGCTCTCCTCCGCTAGTTGAAACTGATCATACCCTGAGTAAAGATCTCCCATCGAGTAAATCGCTCTTCCTGCAAACGCTTCTGCAAACTCATCCACAATCGGTCCCACCCCAGCATTTCTGATTGTTACTGCGTTCACCGGCTGCATGTCTTGGATGAACCGCAGCGACCCATTCTTCTTTGGTACTGTAAACCATATGCTTGAATATGGTGCAAACGACGGCTCCAAGATCTTCATCCGCATCTTCTCCTTCAGCAACTCCACTAGTTTGGGCAAGTGAGCCCGCGGTACTGGAATTGGTCTCAGGTTCCATGGCACATGCGGTACCGTGAAGATAACCATCGGGGTAACAACGTACGGATCTACACACCCAATCTCATGTGGCTCAAAAGCAAATGCTTTCCCATGTCTTGAAAGCATCTCCTTGAAGCACATCCTCTCTTCTGGTAGAAGAGACTCATCAGATCCAATCTTCAGCTCTTCAAGGGTCTTCTCCGTGAACTTGTGTCCTATCATTACAGGATCTCTCAAACTCTTCTCCTTTGAAGCTCGATCCATCTGTTGGTTGGTGTCTTCCGGCAAAGGACCAGCAACTGGCTTTACCTTCCTATCCACTGTCTTGTACCTTGTCTCAACTCGAACCTCCGGTGCACGGAATGATTCGATCACCGAATAGACCTCCCTTGAATGAATCTGCACGACCTTATCCATATCCTCCCATCCAATAGACATGATCTCTCGCAAAGGATCCTCCAACCCATCCTCTTCATAAACACCAGAAATCCATTCATCCCCTTCTAGCTCACCCAACTCTTTCAACATCAACTCAACACCACGCAAATGTTTTTGTTCTTTTCTTCTCAACTCTTCTATCCTCCTGTAAATAGCAATCCCACAATCTGAAAACCCAACAAACCCTGTACAAAAGGCACTATCTCCATCAAGCGAGAGTACCTTCTCTTGCGCACCACCACAATCCCGCTCTATAGTGGTACTCAACGAAAATCCTTGAACTCTTCACTCACCCTTGGAAGCGGCTTCTCCCTCAAACGATCTCGGTTGCGCTCGTGGTTGGACGGTACAGTCATGAACTGTACCGCTCTCTTCCCATCTTGACTTCGGATCCTAGCATACGCAGATCCGTCGTCCAGTACCTTTGTCTCCATCCGGGTCGCTATGATGAAAGGTTGGCCCAGAATGAGCGGGTATGATGTAGCTTCCTGAACAAAGAAGTTTTGCTCGATAGCAACATCACCTACGCGCACTCTGATGTCTGGACAAGCTCCATACAAGTCTCCTCTCGTGTTGTTGGCTGCTCTTATGACCCATCCATGCTCTGTGTCGATCGGCCACTTCTTCTTCTTGTATAGCTCCTTGGACATGATGTTGATTTCTGATCCATGATCGATCAGAGCAACCACCGGCTCATCCAAGTCTTCGATCGTCACCAACGTCTCCGTCGTAGCTCGAGCCCAGTGACTGTGGCTATAATGACTTGAGCTCCGCTTCCCATCCTCAAAATGCACCCTGTGTCTTCGATCTCTTTCTTCCTCTGGAGAATAGACACTGCACCTTGCAAGCTCTCTCTCCTCATCCACAGACATCCTAGTATCCACAGCATGCGATAAAATAGTCTCACCCGTAATCTGTCGTTTCCGTTTGATGACATCGATGATGACATCATGAAACTCACGCTTGGCGATGCCTAACACTTCTCTCAAGGTAAACTCCACCTTCGCATTCAAAATGCGATCTTCCAAGACTCCCTTCAAGTCTGTTGAAGCCTCGATATCCGACTGCAGCTTGTATGCAGCCGGCTTACCCTTCTCCTTCTGAGATTTCTCCTTCTGAGATTTCTCCTTCGATGGAGAAGGAGCATCGTCCATCGGTAGGTCTTGAGCTCCTGCATCCCGAAGCTCTTGGCGAACCTTCTCCCCTCGAGTCTGTCTCTTTGAAGAAGTCCCTTCTCCTGAATCCTCTGAATCTCGTCTTCTCTTCTCTTCCAACAACGCTTCGTGTTGGTTCTTGGCGATGTAAGCATGCATCGATAGAGCTTCTATCGGATCCTCCCATCCAGTATCCCTTCTGATCGTAGCAGCTGTCCTCTGCAACGTCTCACGTGTCATCTTCCCTTTCTGTTTCATGGAGATGGCAGATGACCACAACTCACTTGGCTCAACTTGCTTGTTGAAACTCCTCTCAGCCTGATCCTCTACCCTTGTGCCATAAGTTCCAGCTTCCACGATTGCGACTGCTTGCGCTGATAGGTGGTCCTCAACCAACTTCTTCATCCCTCCTCTACCAAAGTTGGTCAGAAGAAGTGCACCAGTATCCCTCAACGCTACCTTCCCATCCTTCCAGAAGATCACTCCTTGCTGCAGAATATCTGTGAACTCCTTGCAATCTCTGCGCGGATGATCAGTACCATCGCACCAGATACACCGCTGGATCCAGCCTTGCTTCTCAACCGGTCTTACTCCGCTTGTAGATCCCTTCTCTTTCAATCTGGTGAGCTTGATCTGCAGATCTCTCATTCCACGCAATATCTCCTCAAGGTTTGAGTCATCCTTCTTCGGAGATACCATGGGTGCCTGAACAACTAGAACAACTGGAACAACTGGAACAACTAGAGCAACTGGTACTACTTGTCTAGCAACAGGAACTGGTCGGACTACAGGAACTGGTGTTACAGCTGTAGGTGTTGGCGCCAGTCTCCTAACAGGAACTTTCTCTCGTCTCCGCTCCCTCTTGGTAAGCAGACCAACAGCTTCCTCAACCTTCTTCCAACTGTTGGTCAATCCATCGTCCTCCTCCCGGTCTTCCAGAAGTACCTCTAGCTTCTCCTGCAACTTCTCATCTGCAGCCCGAAGAAATAGCTCTGTCTTGTTGGACTGCAACGTCAACTTCTCCATCCTGGTCAGCCGTGAAAACTGCTTCTCAAACTCTCTGAGCAACTCAGTAGCTTGTAAACCCTTCCTTGGTTGCTCAACCCACTCCAAGAATGACTTCTTGGTGACTCGATCAGAGTCCTCCAAGAAGTACTCATCCATCAAGACACGAGCAAAAGTCTCCCAATCCTTGTTAAAATGCTTCGTTAGCATTTTAACATGATCCCTAATCTCTGGAGCTGCTGCCAACTCAAACGTCTCAATCATCTCATCTTCTGAGACCCGGTTCAGCTCCATCTCCTTCACATAATGTCTCAGATATCTTGAGACATCTCTTCCATCAAACTGGTCAATCCTGCTGACCACCGCTTGTAGCGCCTTTGTTGCCAAAGCTTCCTTCCGCTCATCAGATTGTTGCTGCCGTAAGAACATAGTGAAAGCTTGGAACATCGATGCAGTCGCTGGATCCAACTGCACCTTCGGCAACCCACTTGAACCACTAGCTCCATCTCCATCACCTTTCTCATCTCCACTCATGACTGCCAATCTCTTCTTCAAAGTTCACACACAGAAGAAATCTCCACCCTAGACCTTCACGTCGAGTTCACCACCGTATCGTGTCGGATATTTTGTGCGTGAAGGATGTCCAGGAAAACGTGAGGTTCCTGGCTGTGGAGATGCTGTGTGCCAAACAGAGACAAGATAGAGAAGAACAACCACGAAAAGGAATGCTGCGATATATACCACTCTGAAAGTATGTACACTGTCGATTCTTTCTCCAAACAGCACAAAAGTGAAGAAAAGACCAGAGCGGTCTATAACCTACTTCAGAAGCCCTAAAACAAACCTCTGAAACGTAACCCTAGTCTGAAATCGCCAAAACGTAGCTCAAAGCAAGAGGAACTTCTCTTTGCTAACAACCAGAGCCACAACAGTATCATGCGATCCAAACCCAAGTCCAAACCACATCCACACACTAGCTCTTGGCTAAAGCTAGCTACCACAAGCCATACACAACCAACTAAGTCCTTAACGAACTCAAAAGGACGAAACCTGTAGCGAAGGAACCGAAAAAGACCTATCTGGGAACTTTCTCCTTTCGCCAAACGATCTTCAAATGTTGATAGGGTCTCCTTCCCTGACTCCGTTGGCCCAAGAAACCTTCAGATCCGACTCCCGATAGTCGAGATATCGCCAATTTTCGGTCGCAGGTGACAGAACCTTCAAAAACTCCTCCCTGCGGCTTAAAACCGCTCACACCGCACAAACGGATCGTCTAAACTGATATCCGTCTTCGCTGGTAGGTAGATCTGGCTACCCTGAACCCAACAAGACTCCAAACAAGCCGTTTGGAGTTCCCCTTGCAAAACTACTCGAGAAATTTGGTCGTAGGCTACAAAAAACTGACGTAAATCGGCTCCCTGCGACTCAAATTTGCTCACCACACCCAAACCAACAATCCAATTCACTTACAGTCTTCTCCTATGCGTACATGAGGACTCCCTGATCGCGTAGGCACCAAGAACGAAGTGCTTGGCTCACCGATCGCGAAGAACAATCCAATCTCAGGTCGCAGACGATGAAAACTTGACGCAAGCGCTTCCCTGCGAGCCAATTTCTCTCACAACTCTCAAACCACCCGATAAAACTTTATATCGTCTTCAATTTCCTGAAGAACTCGTTGTTCTGATCCCGATGGATCCAAGGACAGCAAGTTTGGACTCCGGAACGGCCCGAACAGTCCAACTCTCCTTCACAGGTAACTGAAAACCCCAATTCTCCTCCCTGCGTCTCAATTTTTCCCAGAACACAACCCCCGATCCGTCTCTTCAAGAACCGTCTTAACCTGTGCGTAGCCTGCACAGATCTGAACCCGATGACACCTTGCGCGCGTGTATTGGACTTCCCAATTCTCCAAAACATCCACCGACAGGTCGTAGGAACAAGCAAGCCCCTTAAGCAGCCCCCTTGCAACAGTCTGTACGTACGAAGTTCAACCCTCAATAATAAGAAGCAGGCCCCTTGCGTCTTTGATATAACGCCTGAAGCCCTAAATACCCAGTCAGCAAGTAACTAGGGTCATAGCTTGATTTTACCTTCTTTCGAATCGCATAACTTCTTCTCTGGATGTCCAAACGAAGTAAACAAGATGCCCATGGAAAGCTGACAGCGAGCTCTACCCATCTATGTGATGAAAGCGAAGATCCTAAGTTGCGTCAAAAGCCCGTAAGCTGGGGCCTAGCTTGTTTTCTCCATCTTTCGAGTCCTGTAACTTCTCCACTAGGCGTCCAAACGAAGTAAATGAAGTGCCTATGGAAAGCTGACAAGGAGCTCTATCCACTGGTGCGATAAAAACGAAGATCCGAAGTGGTGCCAAAAACCTATAAGCTGGGGCCTAGCTTATTTTCTCCATCTTTCGAGTCCTGTAACTTTTCCACTAGGCGTCCAAACGAAGTAGATGAAGTGCCTATGGAAAGCTGACAAGGAGCTCTACCCATCTATGTGATGAAAATGGAGATCTGAGATTGTGCCAAAATCCGTAAGCTAGGGCCTAGCTTGTCTTCTCATGAGTGTCTTTGGAGCGACAAGCATCGAAGTTTGAATTTCAGGTAGGAGCCGGTCCACGACACGACATCCACCCTCTCTGAACCTGTGCATCCTCCGGTATGCACCAGAGATACCAACCAGAGATCTATATTGTAGCTATGATTAGTTTCAGTTGGTTGTCAAAGTAGAGATCTGACCACCATGCGTACACATTTGGGATTGATGCGGATGTGTACTCTACCTCAAGGAGCAACAAACTCAGTAGCTCGTATGTAAAATGTGATGTATAAGATATTATAGGAGTTTTTACTTGAAGCTAAGATCTCATTTCTAGATGATATTCCAATAAAAGGCTACGCGGTCGAAGATAAAGATGATGCAGTGCTCGTGAATAGATGTAAGAGGTTTGTTGTAGATCATATCAAAGATGTAGAGCATATTTTGACTTGTCTAGAGGAGGTACATCTCACCTTGTCAAATGATAAGTCTAAGTTTGGTGTGCTAGAGATTTTAATGGTAGGTCATTTGTGTGGTACTTTTAGGAGACGATCAAATCTGGAGAAGATTGACGCTATAGTTGAGATGGCAGATTGTACAAATATCACAAAAGTTTGACGCTTTTAGGAGCTTGTGTATTTTACCGTTTATCCATTCCTCATTAAACTCATGTTGCAGAGCCTCTAGATGTATTTATTGAGGAAAGGTAAGAGGTTTGTATGGACTTCAGTCTATCAAGAGGTTATAAATAGGTTGAAAAAGTGGATTATGGATGTAGATCTATCATTGTCACAGTGGATACTAGTCCAAAGATGATATCTAAGCGATTGATCTAGATGATGCAAGTGACGTACGATTTATCTCTAGGTTTGGGACTAGAATCTTGTCAGATAGGCAACGAGATTATCCTCAAGTAACGCGTGAGTTGTGAGAAGTGGTCACCGCGATAAAGACAGACCGTGAGTTTCTGATTGGTGCTCATTTAGTTTTAGAGATGGACTGTCTGTCTCTACTCGGCATGATATCTAACTATAATACGTCGAACATAGCGATGTTGCATTGGATTGCCTACATCAAGAGCTTGAATCTAGAGTTGAAGCATATAAAAAAAAAGTAGAACGTGGTAGCAGATATGTTGTCAAGGACTCGTTATGTAGACGAGGATGATATGTTTACAAAAGTTGAAGAAGAAGATAGAAATGATGTTCTGTGTCTAGTTGATCGATAGGTTACAAACTTGGAGCCGTTGTTGTTTAGGAAGAATTTTACATAGGTGGACTTCATGACATGGTATTTTGCTGGAGAGGCAAGAGAGGTGGAGTGAAGTAGAGTTCATAGAGATAAAGAAACAAGCATACAATTATCTTCTACGCGATGGATACCTTAGGAGATGGTCACAAAAGAGAGATGAGATATTCATACGAGTAATGGACGATCAACAGACTAAGCAGCAACTAATGGAGGAGTTTCATGACAACTTGTGGGCTAGACATCGAGAGATTTGAGCTAATTACATAAAATTGAAAAGAAGATATTGGTGGAAAAGTCTTTATCGAGATGTGGTGAACTTTGTCAGTTTGTGTCTGCATTGTCAGTTTTGCTAGAAGATGCGATATAAAGATGGTCTTGTACCTACTTATCCGCCTTGCATTCACTTCTAGTGGGTTCTTGACTTGGTGATAATTCCTCCCGGATTATGAGATTATGCGACATTTGGTCTTGGCTCATGAGGTGATCATGAAAGGCTCTTGTGTGGTAATGAATCTCTAACTGAGTCCGTATCTAACGGCCGGAATGAGTAGATTAATATTCCACTCAATAACGTACTCCGGCGATTATACAAACTTCAAGTAACCTCATCTTCAAAGGCTGAAAGCCTTAGTCTTTCAACTGAATTCTCTTCCGTTACGGTTGCCAGATCTACAAGGGCCTGCAGAACAGTGGAAACTGAAGCCACACGTCTCCTGCGGCTGAATGTGTACATCACTGACAATGAATGCAATTGGAGAGTGTCGAGACTACTTGTGAAATTGTGAATAACCACAAAGACTAGTCAAGAGTTGAATTCTTGACCAAACAATAAGGCAATTGTCTCACTCAACCGCGTTAGATCTCAAACTGCAGAGGCGAGTACTGAGAGCTGTTGTGTCTTCAACAAAAAGGAACTAAAACTGGATTATTCAATCATAATTCACCGAAGTCAACCTGCAACCAGAAGGTCTGCAGACGCTTGCAGCTGTCTTCAGCTTCAGCTTCAGGCAGTAGTCTAAGAGTAGATATAGTAGATATAGAAATGAGGCCTCTGTGCTTCAAATATAAAGTACAGAGGCCTCATTTCGAGCTAGGAAGGTCTTCGAACTGTTAAAATCATCTTCTTCGAGCACTCTATTGGACTGACGGACCTAGAAAACGAACCCTATCTTGGCAGATTACAGGCAGATTCTAAAAAACGAATACTATCTTGGCAGATTACAGGCGGATTACGCCAGCAAAACAACATTGCAAACTATCATTACTATGGGGCGAGACTCTTCGGAAGACTTGCCCAGCTGCCCCAGCTTCCCGCTCTTTTCGTTCTATTTCCCTCATAGCAAGGCTTTGATGTCGAAGTGCATATGAGAGCTGCGATATAATAAATTTTCTTGTGTTTCCTGTACCGTTCCAAGATATTACTTTCCTTGTTCCAACTGTGGAACGACTTACGCTGCAGGTTACAGAGCACGTTGTCTATAATCTCTGAACCTGCTTGCAGACATGTGAGTATGGGAAACGGGTTCACCGACAGCCGAGCCCTTCATCGGCAGATACACGAACCAGAAACCGCTCAAGTCCAGAAACCGAATACTCTGTGCTTTGTTATCATCCTCCTTGCCAGTGTGTAATATGATCACTCCATCATCCTCGGACCTTTTTACACCAGTTACTTCACTGGTAGAGATTTTCCTTCCATCTGGTTCATAGATATACTGTAGTATTTAAAAAGCCCTGGCAAGAACATACCTATGCAGGACAACGATTCAGGGGATGGCCAAGTCAGTTCACTAACAATATACGGTAAGGGTAGTTGAGGTGTTGGCAGTATCTTCAATCACGGTTACAACTCTGCTCATGGGTTATGCGCCTCCGTTGTTATCACTTTTCTTTAAGCTCTACACGATTTCTTATCATTTATAGGCATAGCACTTAGAATTGAATCATTGTTAAGGATATGGTGCGCCTAAAGTTAATAATTGAGGCGTTGTTCAGCGTGCGGTGCGATTAAAGTTAACAATCTGCTTTGAAGAGGGCAAGAGAAAAACTGGAGAAAGCATCGATCGAGATGCTCGTTAATATTTTCACTTCCAGCCCAACAGTTGCAGCTGTATGCTTCAGTAATGGATCTTATTCCAGTGAATACAGTCTTCTAGTGTTGCATAAATGAGGCCTGCACCACCTCTTGCGGGAAGTTAGTGTTTTGTGAACCTTGGAGGTCATTGATAAATTTACCCTGTTGATTCTGTGCAAGCTTCAGGTGTTAACGACATGCGTATCCACGGTTGGACCGAATCTGTGCTATGGTGACAGTCGTAGGTGCTGCTCCTTCGGGGAAAGTACTGAGAGCGCAGGGTTTTGGTCCGACTCTTAATATGTATTCTGCAAATAACTACCATCACTAGCAATTCACAGGGTCAGTGTTCACCTTTGAGACGCTGTGCTTTCACGACAATGGTTTTCGGCTCCAGTGCAGCTCCCCAAAACTGATGGTTCATTTGTTTGCAGGGGCAGGAAAGAAAAATCAAGGTGATGATGAGCTGCAGGTCACACGCAAGTTCAGAAGCAAGTGTTTGAGCACATCTTGAAAATCAGCACGAGTCAGAGACGATCGCGAGGAAACTGACCATGAAGGAATAGATATCCAGAGGGCGAATAGAATCCGAATGGTGCCGAATTCTTTGAGGTGACAGCAATTATGTACCAGTAGCATATTAACCCACCTTCTTTGTAGAGTAGTATGAGTCGAGATACTTTTTGTCTATACCATTTCTGAAGTCTAAGTAAAGCTGTACACATTTTATCTCAAGATATTTCTGTTCAGTTCTCCTTCTGTCAGTTTTAACAAGCTGATATGTTATCAGTTTTATCAATTTGGTAGTATTCCGTTGTGGGAGATAGAGTTTCATATTCTGAGAAACTTAGAGTAAAGTTCTCAATTTTGTAACAAAACTCAAGGATAAAGAGCATAAATGAGCCGAGATAGAAAATCCATCGAATAAGACCATGAGGACAAGTTTCAACAAGTTTTTGATCCATCGAAACCATGGTATTCGGAGGAAGAACGCCCCAACATGATGACAGAAGATGCTTTAAACGCATAAAGTCATACCTGAGGAACAGCATCCACCGTTGCCATTACCACGAGTGGTATAATCGCTTCCGAAATTATAAACTAAATATCACTGAGAATGTTTAGTGATACAGGGATGCAAGTCCTCACCTTCACTAGGACTTACTTACCGTGGCGCAGATACGCAATGGCCGCTTCTGATTGCAGATATACTGCATATAGGGTCTCATCAGGAATAGACTCTACGGGATATACCTTCATCATCTGATGAGATACGAAGTCAAACTTCTGCCATGCTAATGCTACCGTAGCTACACTTTTCAACAGCGATGACGCACTTGAGGTAAGTGTAATGAAAATAATGGTGCACACCACGTCCACTGGTACTTATCCCACAGGTTCAAAGCATCACCTGAAGTCTCGGGGATTCGTTTACTAGTACATATGACTTTTCCTTTCCTGACGCCAGGGTACAGTACAGCTGAACCGTGGACTTTAGTTACCCTCAGCAACCCTTTGTCCTCTGATCATCTGATGTGGGAACCCGATCGTGAAAGAAAAGACTCCAACATTGGAGCGTCCTTTTTCTTTTCGTTTATAAGTGTTTTTCTCCCTAGGTTTACTCTCCGTCCTTTTGTTTGTGCAAAAGCTACATTAGCAGATAAGTTTCCATAGTTTTGCAACAGCAAGTGAAATTCAGTGATGAAGTGCGCTTTCCATCGGGAGTTGCACAGATCTGGTTGCGTCCCAGCAAGCGCAAGTCTCATCCGGCGGTCCAGTATAGTAGTGCTTCGGCCAGCAGATTTGCCGGGTCATCACAACAAGAAAATGATGCTGAAGATGTTTGAATACAAATCTGAGTGCTAACTTGCAAGCCCCATCACGTACAAATGGCAAGTTCGAGTTCCGGAACATCAGAAACCATTCACGGTGTTGGAACCATCAAAAAGGTATGTCTAAAATTCTGAATCCATACAGTCCCTCGTCAAATGTTCGTGTCTGGTTGAGCATGCTGTGACTCAAAGTCGAAACTAAACCCTTTGTAGACCTAATGCTCTCCGTGCGGGCTCTGTAGTTTTGCTAGCAGCTCATTTTAAGTCCTATCTCGATTTATGTGACACTTGCTTGTGTAAACTGACACATGGCTGCACATGTGCGTGACTCGGTTGATCTTTGACAGATAAACGATGCAGTTTATGAGTTCCATCGACCTGCAACGGGATTTATCGATTTGGAAATCATTTTTTTCCATGGATTCCAAGCGAAAGGAAGTGAAGATGCATATTTGAAAACGTGGATGGTTGCTGGCGGGTCTGCGTGCTGGCTGAACACATGGTTTCCAGAGAAGTATCCCCAATCTCGTGTCATGTCAGTGTCTTATGATTCCAGCACTGAAGTTACGAACTCCGAAGGAAGGATGGACATGCATCTGGTGGGCGAAAATCTGGCGCAGTCTATCATCGAGCTCGCTGGAGTTGGCCAGTCTTGCCCTGTCGTGCTGGTCGGGCATGGTGTGGGTGGCCTGGTGCTGAAAGAAGTTTGTTGCAAAGCAGAGCAGCTGGGGACCAAGTTAAAAGCTAATAGAGGTGGCATTAATACGTACGAGACTTTTCTTACGAGGATGAAAGGGGCCTTCTTCTTTTCGACACCACAGTTAGGAACTCGTACACAAGCGAATCCAAGACGGCAGAGTCCTTTGCTGAAATATTATGAACTTCTTAGCTCAGACAGTGCAAGACTGAATTCTGACTTCCAAGATTTGCGCAAGCCTGAACGATATGGATGGAAGACATTCGGTGTCATTGAAGCTAACGTCACCGAAAACTGCGATACAGGGTTCCGAATGTCAAGTGCAGTAAGTATCTACACATTCCCTTCTTGCCGCTCATCTCTGATGTCTAGGTTCTACAGGAGAGAATCTCACTGTCTCGCATTACTCTGCAGGAAAGTAACGAAAAAATCGTACCTTAAAACTAGCATTTTGCTCTATATGAGCTTGTGAGTCTACAGTGCTTTATCCCGAAGGGTTTGGATGCATGGACAGTTCTAAATTATGATGTACCAACATAAATAACTGTCATGTGTCATGTTGCAGATAAGTCGAGTGTTTGGTTGGAAAACTCAAAGTTCACCTGTGGTTGAAGAAGGATCTGGACGAAATGACATGGACGATTTTTCTGTTTTAGCTGGCGAAGATAGTTTAACTATATGTAAACCAAAGGAGCGAACCTCAAGCAGTTTCCAGATTCTCATGAAATTCGTGCAAAAAGTCCTCGAAGCTGAGGTATGCATCCAAGTACAAGATGAAGATTAGTATTGCAAGTTGTAGAAATGGCATATACGTGTACCAATTCGTATTGTCGCATAACTTAAAAAAATTTGCAACTATACGAATATATCAGCCCACGATGATACCCTTTAGTAGCGCAGCACTTACTCCAGATGTTGAACCTGATGCCTGTATGATTATCAGCGATAGCGTCTGAACCATTTCATACGTTGTACAGGAATGGGTACTCAAGCAATGGCAGTCTACTCTCCAGTTTCCTCCCAGGTTTATCAGTATGCCGAATCGTGTGAAAGATGTGTTACAAACGCTGCGACTGGGTCAGACAGAACCATCCAGAGTGTCTCTGGTAGGAATGGGCGGTATAGGGAAGTCTACTCTCGCGAAGGAGCTGCTGGTCAGAATTCGATCACAATTCGACTTCGTTTTCTTTGTAGACGATTTGAAAAGCAGGTTGAAACATCAAGACCTTCTCACTCTCATCGCTGACAACTTGTACTATGGCAGCAGAGCAAAGGTTAGGATGCAAGATCCACAATCACTGTGGCTACTTGTGAGGGGGAAGAAAGTGCTTCTTATCATGGATAATGTTGATTCTGACGCGCAGATCAGTACTTTATTGAGACCAGATTGGGTTGGAAAGGGAAGTCGGTTGATAACGACATCTCGTAAACGAACCGAAGAACTGATGCCTTCGTTTCTAGTGTATGAGGTTCCCTTCTTGTCTATGGCTGAGTCCGTGAATCTCTTCGAAGCTCATGTTGATACTGAGATAGTAAAAGAAATTCCTGGTCAGATTTTTTATCAAGTTGTGGACAAATGTGACGGCTTACCCCTTGCAATAGAGGTGATCGGAAGCTACGTAGGCCGAGAGAAAGACCTTACCATTTGGAAGGAAGCTTTGGAGAGATTGAGGAAAGCAGAGTCGATAAATGGAAGTGCTGATGATAGACTGTGGAGTAAACTCCGAGTGAGTTTTGATGGGCTGGGCCGTTCGGAGTCTAGAATATTTTTGGACTTGGTCATGTTTGATAAGTGGGACGCAAATGGAGTTCAGTACGATTTGCGTATTTGGAGAACCGTATGGGAAGTTGATTCCACAGTGAGCAGTAGCTTGAGGAACCTCGTCGACAGATGTTTTATACGCATCTCAGGGGAAATCAAGCATGAGTACGTCGCACTGTCTAGTGATGCTAACTTCGCTTATATACACGAACAGCTACGTGATATGGGGAAGAGTATCATTCGACCCTACGAGGAAAAGATAGAGCTCTGCCGAGGAGTCTGGCAATCGGAGGATGTCCATAAATTGCTCGTTGAATACAAGGTGAAGATCCTATCGTTGCAAGCAGTCATAGCTTGCTTGGACACTTTTTTCATATATATGACTTTGCTCATCACTTCAGTTTGACAATCGTACGTTATTCTTCCATTTGATAATGCTCGTTTCTGACAAGTTTCTCCTGCAGGGTGGTACTGCACGCACGGAAGCATTATCGGTGGCGAACTATAGTGTAACTGCTCATTCCAGAAAGCAGTATCCTTGGAGTTCTATCGGCCAAATGCAACAATTGCGCTTACTAAGAATGTCCGGCATTGAGATGACTGGAGACGGTTCTCAACGCTTTCCATCAAATCTTGCATTACTTCAAATCAGTACATGCTTCAGAGAAAAGGTCAGGAGACCAGTTTTCCAGTTTTTGGAAAACGATTACTGGCCAATCCGTAAAGAAGATGTAGGAGGGCTTCATAAATTAAGGGTTCTTGTTTTGGAGAACTGCTTGTCTGCTCATCTTCCCAGAAACTTTCACAAGTTGAGCAACTTGAAACTTCTCATGCTCAGTGGAGAACAATTGACGAAGCTTCCAAAGAACTTTGGACAACTGAAGTCTCTTCAGGCGCTGGTTCTCCAGAACGTGGGGCTGCGGAACCTTCCCGATTCTTTTCTGGAGCTCTCGTCACTTCAGACCTTGAGATTAACCGCGTGTTCAGCTCTGAAGGCATTGCCTGACTGCCCGATTCCGGAATCCGCTCTACTGGCACAAAATGTTCGGACTCCTCTCTGCACCTTAAAAACTTTGACACTAGAAGTTCTTCCGGCCTTGAAAGAACTGCCCGAGTCCTTGGGATTGCTGGGTTTGCTTGAAGAGCTCATTATCGTCTGGTGTCCTGCTCTGTCGAAGCTGCCTGAGAGTCTTGGAATGTGCCAGAGACTGAAGGTTCTAACCATTCAAGCTTGCGACAGCTTGGAAAGTGTAGGTGAGTCTTTGGGCGAACTTGGATTTCTTTCTAAACTTCAAATCAGTAGTTGTGCAGCTCTTCGTCGTCTGCCAGACTCACTAGGCCAACTGAAAGAGTTACGCCTCTTGGAAATCGGAGGGACGTCTATTACCAGTCTGCCGGCATCTATCTGGAACCTACAAGAGTTACGTAGTCTTCAGCTCTACGATTTATTGTATCTCCAAGGCCTGCCTGAGCCTAGGGGTCAGATGGATACAGCTCAAAGCATTGTCCGACGAAATTTGCTGCAGTTCTCTGGGTCGCATGGACTACTTAGAAACCTTGAAACTTTGTCGATAACTAATTGTGCGAGTCTACACAGCCTGCCTGAGTGCTGGGGTCAAATTGATTCATTGGAAAGCATTACAATTGTTAACTGCAAACCGCTGGAGAGATTGCCGGAGTCGGTTGGAGGGCTTAGAAACTTGAAACGGGTTCTCATAAACGGGTGTGATAATCTTCAGAGCCTGTCTGAGTTAGGTCAAGTTGATTCGCTTCAAGAGATTTCCATAGTTTGGTGCAGAAGTCTGAAATTGCCAGAGAATCTTGGACGACTCGGAAACCTGAAAATTCTTAACATAGTGGGCTTTGAATACCTTGAGAGCCTGCCTGAGCACTTGGATCAACTCCATTCACTGGAACAGATTTCCATAGGTGGTTGGTCAAGTCTGAAGAGATTGCCAGCGTCTCTTGGACTACTTAGAAACCTTCAAAGACTCCACATATGGGGGTGTGACTCCCTTGAGAGCCTGCCTGAGAGCATGGGTGAGTTGACAACCTTGGAAACATTAACTCTATCATACTGTGGGAGTTTAAATAGACTGCCAGAGTCTTTTTGGCAGCTACAAGCACTCACAAGCCTCAAAATCTGGAAGTGCGATAACTTGAAGGTGACACGAGAGTCCTTGAGGCAGCTGACACCACTGAACGATACGATGTTACGATGACGGATTATGTGGTTAGAGAGGCTCTGCGTAGCTACCTGCTGTAAATTGTAAATACCTTACAGGAACAACTTGTTCCATTGTTCATACCGTGCAGCCTTATTGATTGACCCGGACATCTTGTGGATTGATCACTCGAAATTCTTTTCTGCATATCGTATAGAAAGTATCATCCAGGCTCGAGTTTTAAGGGAAGCTACTTCCACTGTCCTCGGGATAAGAGGACGCTCTGGACAGGTTGATGGGTGGTGCTCGTAGACTGCTGGGCTGGCAGGACAGGAATAAAAACTCTCCGGGTCAATCGACACAAGCACGAGCGCTCTCGCTGGTCCGGTTAGCCATAGCACGAAATTTAGGTTCGAGTCCCAGGCCACAGCTGCTTCCTGTTCACGCAAAGCAAAACGGGACGAGATACCATTCCATATGGAGTCTCGTGCATCCATTCCCTTCGAATGATGGAAGGAGTAACACAAAATCGTGCTCCAGCAGAAGCCGAACCAAGCACGGCAGCAACATTTAACTTACCCATCATCATCCGACGTTTGTTTGGCATTCAGAATTCAAAGAGGATGCGATGGATTGGGTGATGCTCCACCCAAACCAATCGACTTCGATGTTGAGAAGGTGGATCATGGTGCGGCCAAGGGGGAGCTGCACCGACTGAGGCTTTTCTGAAAGACTCATTCGCTTCGCACGATCGAGAAAGTAGATTTCGCCAAGAGGCAGAGCACGGAGCACGTGGAACTGGCCCGTTCACCATGACTATGGTTGGAATGTGCTGATGAAATAGCGGCTTTGCAAAAGATCCCATGCTCGTTCACAGTTGAATCAGAAATGTTAAGATGACGAAACTGTTAAAACGAGCTAGTCATGAACGTAAAAGCGGAAGGGACACAAAATGCTTGCTTCCACCTTGGTGAGTTGTTCGAACCGGTAGAGACATTTGTAGAGAGTTCTCGCGGGCGGTCGCGAACTTCTTGTCGGTAAGGCGAGAAAGTGTAGTTCAAATCAACTGTCAGAGCAAAACCGAAGGTCATGTATCCAGTAGTAACAGGATGCAGTATGTTTGAGTTGTCCATGTTTCACTGCAGCTTTTGTGCACTTTACATCAATTCTACCGACGAAATCTAAATCTTAATATCTGGAGTTTGGAGTTCCCTACAATTTTCTTCAGAAAGAGTCCCTGGTTGATACAGTATTTAGCGTGCTTGATCCACTACT
This sequence comes from Asterella californica, assembly GCA_036924285.1. Taxonomy (NCBI): domain Eukaryota; kingdom Viridiplantae; phylum Streptophyta; class Marchantiopsida; order Marchantiales; family Aytoniaceae; genus Asterella; species Asterella californica. The sequence continues at coordinate 7,889,853 of JAYKYS010000013.1, forward strand.
GGTCTCTTGCAGCCGCTGTTGTTTCACAGTGAATAACGACAATTACTGGAGTTTAGGGTTTATGCGACCTTATAGTTTGACAGTCAGATCCACTGGAACTGGATGATATATCGTCCGCACGCCATTTCCCGTCCCATTGGATCTAGACCAATCCAGGAGTGAATCTGTAAATTATCGACTGGAGCTTTACAGTAAGCAGAATCGATAAAAGCTCGCAGACAACTTAGATAGCTCTGCTGGTCCAAGAAGAGCTATTCGTCGAGAAGCTTCAGCAGGTGATCGATTTACCTGTACAGAATTCGGTGTGATGTGATCATTGGAAGAGAACGTATCTAAAATTTTTAATGTGAGGTAGTGGGCATAGAATGGGGAGAATTGTAATCACCATCACGGGTGTTAATAAAGTAAAACGGGGATAAGAATAACATCATATCTCAAGAGTGGCTTTATATAGTCCTCTAGGGTATTTCCACAATACTCATATAAGGAACTCAAAAGGATACAACTAAATGGTAGTAACTATAGATATATGACACTGAGTCTCTTGAGTTTTCCAAAGTGATTATGATTAGACTAGTTGTCAATATCAACTATGTAATTGAATTTAACTGGATCTTTAACACCTCCTCTTAAAGTCAGCGGCAGTTCACATACAGCAAGTCTTTGATGTATGTGACACGAGCATTACAACTCATGTTGCCACTCAAAATACTGGTTGTTTCTGATTGTCTTTCACTAAAATCTTCCAGTATCCATTTCACCATTAAAATATGTGTTTTTAACATCCAGTTGTCATATATTATTTTTTTTGAGTTTCAAAAAGCAATAAACATATCAAATGTAGTTTGACAACTGGAGTGAAAGTCTCTCCAAATTTTTTACCTTCTTCCCCAAATAACCTTTAACAACAAGTCTTGCTTTGCGTCTCTAAATGCTGCCATTTGCTGCATACTTGATCTTGGAAACCCACTGTGTATCAATTACTTTCTTATCTTATGATAAAAAAATGAAGTCCAAGCACCATTTCGAATTAATGCTTTGTACTGTAATTCATAGTTGTCTTTCATTTTCTGGAATGTAGCGCTTTTGCTACTCAAAAGTACTACATTCCAAAGATTGACTATACATTATTCGAATGAGAATACAAAATTTTAGGTATCTATTGATTAGTTATTCTTGACTTGTCAAATGTAAATTTCTTGACACTAATAAAGTTATTTTGTTAGTCATTAGATTTGTGGTCCTATCATCAACATATAACATTGTATATCAAATTATGTTTACTACACCTTTAAATTTGAAGGTCGTGAAAATTTCATGAAAATTAGACATCTAAATATAAAGAAAATGTTTTTGTGAATCTCTGGTCAAACCAATTCTTGCTAGTTAGAAAAGATTTTTTTAAAAAAAGAGGTACCTAGTTGTTATTAGTGCCCGTTGATAGCTTTTTGCTCCTTACACCTCACAATAAAATGAGGTGGTAAAGAGGAAGAACAAGAGTGATAGCTAAGATGACAAGGTGTTTATTGAAGGAGAAAAATCTACTCCGAATATTGTGGACTAAAGTTATTAACATTGTTGTTTATCTACTAAACAGAAGTCTTACCAAAGTAATTGTTGTGGAGTTTAAACCACCTAAAGAAGCTTTTTTTGGTAAGAAACCTGATATCTCTCACTTAAAAGTTTTCGGATGCAAAGCATATGTTCTAGTTTCTAAAGACTTGAGAACTAAGCTAGATGATTGTACTTCTATTTGCACCTTTATAGGTTATTCTGAGCAATCTAAAACTTATTGCCTTCAGAATAAGAATAACAGAATAGTCATCACCGCGATGTTATGTTTGATGAGAGTGACTATGCTCATCATCCAACTTGAGAGCAAAACTTTCCATTCTACCTCCTCCACAACCTTCAAATAACTATATTCATAGTGTAGTTACAAAACCTCTTTCAGCAAAAGTATTCTCTGATATCTGAAAAGAGAATGATCAAATTTCAACTCATCAAACTCAGGATATTGCAATAGACCCAGAAAAAAAATTTAAAAATTCAGAAATACCTATGATATTTCTGAACTTTGTGTTATTCTTGAACTTGCTCAAGAAATTTCAGAAGAGCTAGAACCACAAATTCAGTTGAGATGTTCTACTCGAGAAAGGAGTATACCTTCTCATTTCCAAGATATGATCAGTTTGTATCTTGTTGAAGAAGCAAATGGTGAAGAAACTACTTTTACATGGACTACACCATTTTGATGCAAAGTAGTCTAAGAACTTCATAGACTACAATGCTCTAATATAATGCAGCCCATGAACTTTATGGACTATACTCTTTGGATTTAAAGTTGACCAAGAACTTTATGGACTACATCAGTTTGGTGCGAAGCAATCCATGAAGTACGTGGAGTGCACTCAATCAATATCGAACAATCTTTAGTTTATACCTCTTTGGTGTAGATTCGTCCATGAATTCATGTATGGTTCTTAGTCCAACGAATAGATGCACATGGATTTCAAAAGTTGAATCAATTTTTAAATGATGACTTTGAAGTCATTTGACCATCTTGAACAGAAAAGAGAAAAATTATCATTACAACACTATGAATTTATTCAATCAAAGATGTGTGAAATTTTTGAAGAGTACGAATTAGTACATTCAATAGATGCCTTAAGCTCTTCCTCTAGCGGCATGTTTTTGGATCGAAAGAACATCATTTGGATCCTCATATTCCTTTTGGAAAGTTTTGATGCTCTCGTCTATTAGTAGAAGTACTCTTTTGCTGCATCTATTCTCATGTCTACTTAGACGTCCAACAGACTTGGGAGTAGGTGGACATACTTGAGAGTAAGAAGGCGATTGATTGCAGGTGGATCTTCAAGGTCAAGCGCAACTCGGATGGTACCGTGTGTCGATACAAGATCAGATTGGTAACCAAGAGCTACGAACAGCAACATGGAGTGGATTTTGAGGAGACCTTTGCTCTAGTTGCGAAGATGATGACTATTCGAACCGAATAGCAGTTGCGACTCAAAAAGATTGGAAGATGCACCAGATGGACTTCAAGAACGCTTTCCTCAACGGTGATCTTGAGGAGGAGGTCTACATGTAGCAACCTCTAAGTTATGAGGATCCTAAGTTTCATTCCCGTATGTGTAAGTTACGAAAGGTCCTCTACGATTTGAAACAGACATCAAGAGCATGATATGCAAAGATCAATTCTTACTTGCAGTCTCTTGGTCTCCATCTTTGTAGCTCAGACTCTATCTTGTATTCACTAAAAATACGAGATCGAATTGTGGTGATTACCATCTACGTTGATGACTTGATCATTACCGATAACTATGAGGAGTTTATTCTCAGATCAAGGATCACTTGAACTCTGAGTTCGAGATGATAGACTTAGGAGAGCTCAAGTACTTCCTTGCTATGGAGTTCATAAGAGATGGGAAAGATGTTTGGCTTGTACAACGACAATATGTTTTCAATATGCTTGGGAGATTTGATATGCTTGACTGCAAACCCATTGCTATGCCATTAGAGCAAGAGGTAAAGCTAAGAGCAGAGAATGGTGAGTTCTTGACAATCCTCGCATGTATATATAGATGATTGGGAGTCTTATCTACTTGATTATCACCAGACCAGACTTGAGCTATGTCGTCAGTCTGATCGGTCAATTTACACAATCATCACAGAGATCACATTTAGAGGTTGTCAAGCGGATCCTCCACTACTTGAAGTTCTCGATGCATTACGAACTTCAGTATCGATATGATAGACCATTATTGTTATACGACTATATTGATGCTGATAGTGTCGACAGATAGATCCACGTCATGTTACATTTTTGGACTGAGAAGCGCTACTATAAGCTAGGCTTCTAAGAAGCAAACTACAGTTGCTTTATCATCCACAAAAGTAGAGTACCCAAGAGCAACAAATGCAACATGCGAATTGATTTGACTTCGATGTATGCTATCTGATATTGGTGTGGAGTGTAGAGATCTTGTTGTTGTATATACTGACAACATTAACAACATGAAGTTAACTAGTAATCTTGTTTTTCATGCTAGGACGAAGCACATTAAGGTACACTATCATTTCATTATAGAGAAGGTCCTTGCAAGAGAGATTGACCTCAGTTACGTGAGCACAGGAGATCATGTTGCTGATATCTCTACTAAGGCATTGCCTAAAGATAAGTTTGATGCTTTCAGATATTATCTATGAGTACAAGATGTAGAGTCGAGCTTGAAAGAGAGTGTTGATATAGTCCCAAACTCTAGTAGATCGACGACTAATATAAGTCGGAGTAGTTAGGATTGTTACGAACAGTTAGTTAGAAGGCTAACCCATCATTAAAGTTTTCTTTATACTCACCCTCACTATATATACATGGAGAGGTAAAATCTCTCTCATCTCATTCTTATTTTACTTCCTTGTCTGCTCGTTATCTCTTCTTGGAGTGTCTTCTTAGAAGTATTGATCTTTTCACATAAAACTTGTACGATAATATAGTTATCATATGTTCACTTTAAACACTACCTCTATAATATCGTGCTGATCTCAACTGTAGATTATGATTTTCTTAAACCGAACAGACAATATTGACTTCCCTCTTCTACCAAATATAAATACAAAGTATTCACTTTCATTTTATAATGTTGGATGTTTGAGTGCTTGTCGATCTTCACTTTGACTCATTTTATGTGAATTTTAGCATTCGTGTGTAACGAATTGTAGCCGATGCTTTCCAATTCGTCAAACTTTAAGAAAGTCAAACTTCAAGATCAGGAGAGAAACAAACTGTAGGGTTGAGTAGGAAAAGGTGTCGGATTCTCTGTTATACTCTCATACTCAAGGTTCTGCAGTTCTGAAGGTGAAAACTCCTTCTCAGAATCTGTCTTACCAAGGAGACATTGTGGTATCCACAATTTGAAAGATTTGAGATTTTTTTGAAAATTTTAAGTTAATGACGTGTCTTAAGATTACACCTTGCTTAGCGGGAAGATGATCTTAAGGTGAATTCGTGAGAAGAAGTCAACTTCTTTCAAAGCCAGAAGACAGAGTATGCTTCCAGGAAGATGGTGACTACAACCACGGGAAGTACCAACCGCGCATCAACTAAGTAAGGGTAACTATACCTGACGTACAGTCACCACTGTAGTAGGTAAGGCTAGGGTAGATTGAGCTATTACTTAATCGCGAAAGAGAAGACAAGAAAGGTAGAGACACATCAGCACCATAGCTCACTCTTCTACTTCTCTACTCTATTTGGGAATTGAGGAAAACATTGGAAGCACGTAAAAGCGGATCGTAGTGAGCGAGTGAGAGAGGACGTCTTCCGCAAGAAGCGCACTCAAGGTAGAAGAATTGAGAATCCTCACGAGAACAGAAGATTGGAAATTGAGAATTGAAGGAGGAAATCGTGAGTTGGAAGCTTCGAATCGCAGCAGCTCGAATTCGATTGTAGGAGCAGCGTTGCAGCAGCTCGAGGTTGAAGATAAAAGTAGGATCATGGCAAGGCGAAGACAATGAATGCATGATTGAAGCACTGAGGCGCGTAGAAGACTGAAGAAGCAAATAGAAGCGTAGCGCAGTACAGTACTGAGGTTCTTCTCACTTCTTCTCCCTTCTCCACCGCTTCTGCCCTCTGTTCATATGCTTTCCACGCTTCTTCGATCATTTGCAAGAAGTCTATCGATCCCTCCCCTTCCCTGAAATTTCTCTGAGAAGATTAGACGTAGAAGCGTTGTCCATTTTTCAACAGCCATCTTCCCAGTCTCTTCTTAAGAATTGAAATTGAGCTTCTTCTCCTCCTTATTCCAAAATTCTTGTTCTATCTATCAATTTCCCTACCCTACTGCTCTTCTGTTTCAAAATCCGTGACAGAAGACTCGTTTGAATGTCTGGACATTTTCAGAAGCCAAATGTTTGAAATTCACATCAAGGAGTTGGATTGGATTGGAATTTGAGTTGTGAGAAGCTTGATGTGAATCCAGAGTGAAATTGAGAGTTGGCATTTGTTGCGAGAAGCAGGAAATTGAGAAGCGGGTCAGTGCCTCCCAAGCTTCCTGGCTTCTCAAATCCACATCTTCTTAGAGAGCTAGAAGATTGAAAAGGCTGGCAGAATGCACGAGAAGATGTGAGGGTCCTCCACGGGTCTCTTCTGTTTGACACATAGCAGCTTGTTCCTTCTTCTTTCCGAACTTTAGATGAGAATTGTGAGAAGCCTTGCTGGCAGAATCTGGAGAGAAATGTCAAGGGTCATGTGTTCCCATTATGCAACAAGCTTCTTCTGAAAGTGTATGCGAGGTGAGGAGTCAAAAGACAGAGTGCGAATGTTCCATGTCTGTTGCGAGGTTAGATTGCGTGTAAGATTCTCCAGTCTTCTTCTGATCAATCCGCAGACTTTGCTTCTCACATATCTTGTCATCTTCTGTTAAGAAGTAGGATGAATTGCAAGGTGGATTGTCTTCTTAAGAATCTATGCTATGTCTTGCTTAGTTAGGATTGCTTAGATACATATCGGAAGATGTGATGTACTTAAGAAGCACTATTAGAATTCTGGAAGAAAGAATAGCTGTCTTCTGAGAGTGGAAGCTGGACTGTGAGGACATGATAAGGGTTGAGCCTTCAGCTCACATCAAGTATGTGTGATTTAGTGTAACAGAAGCTCAAAATGTCGATGCATCCTCGAGGGTTGGTGTTATCACAAGCAAAGTTTATTGGAGCCAAATCTTTCATCAAGGAGTTGGGCCTCGATTTCTTCACATTGGACTGGAATCTCGGGTATCAAGGTCTTCTAGAAGAAGTCTGGGCAGCATTATTGTCGTAAAACCGTGTATCTGTCAAGGCAAGGGTCGCCAGAGGAAGACCATCTTTATGGATGGTGGAATGGTGACCTAGAGCTTTCCACCGACCTGAATCAGAGAACCGGTATGAGCTCGAGAAAAGGTAGATTCCCACAATTATTTCAGAAAAATGACATGTACTTGAGAGTACTACATGCCTCTTCCTGGAAGATCGACAGGAGAGGAACGGATGGAAAGTGGAAGTCTACCGGAAGCCGAAGAAGCATCTTCTGGGAAGTTGTACATTCATCTTTTCTCCAAAAGAAAGGCTCAAAAGGTTAGATACCTCAGAGACCAGGATGTGGAGTTCTTAGAAGTTGTTTGGACAGGAGAGGTCCTCAACTGGGGCGCCTTCTTCCACGTCTATGTTCATGCCAAGTTAGTTTACTTGGGCATCTCACCCCCTTCTTCTACTATCTATATGTGTCCAAGGGGGACCTGAAGGAGAACCAGTTGGTCAAGTATGGGTCAGCGTGACAGCGAGAGGTCAAAGAAGAGACCTCGGAGGAAGAAGACCGGGCAGCTGTCATTTCTTCTCCTCTCACTCTAGTGTCTCAAGAGGAACCAGACACTCATTAGAAGACGATCACTATTCAGAATGATGACTCCAGGACCACATGGAGTCTTCTGAAAACTCCAGAAGCCAAGACCTGGGTCGATGTTCCAACTACGACAGGAGGATGCACAGAGAAGAGGATTGCTTCTGCGGTGAGAAGAGATCTTCCATCCTAGAAGATATTGAGAGTAACGTCTTTTCAAGCACAGAAGGAGAAGATCATTTGATGGAAGAGATATAGAGACCTCTAAAGACAGGGAAGCCGCCAAGGACCGATTTGTGGACATGAACTTGTCTTCTACGAGAAGACGACTAGAGGAGTTCATCACCTTCTTCAGCTCTGAGATCCAGTCAGTGATGGAGTTGGTGGAGAGACGAACGATGGCTCAAGAGAAGTCGATGCAACCTGGATTTGGTCTTCGGATCTTTATTCAGCAGGAGGAAGCCCATAAGCAGAAGATGGAAGCTCTGGAAGTCCACCTCCGCACCACGAAGAAGATTGCCACGAAGTACAAGACGGAAGCTTCTACTTTTGTCAAGGAGTTTGTCCAGCTGCGGAAGAGCAACCAGGAGTTGCAGGTGCGACTTCAGCAGTGAGAGCAGGAAATTCTGCGGATCAGGGGTAAGTTAACTGATCTAGCAGAGGACAAGAAGACTTGGAGTGCACAGCGAGAAGCTGTGAAAGCCAAGGCTACAGAAGAGAAGAAGCAGCTGGTGGAAGCAGAAGCTCGAGACAAAGAGATTATGGTGCAGATGGGAGAAGCGCTTCGGAAGATTAACTTCATTGCGGGAAGGAAGCTTCTGACGTTAGCCCGCACATGGGACGACGCTTCTAGAGAGATGTTGATGGACTACAAGGAAAGCATGTTCCGCTACCTGGATTGACAAGTCGAGAATATGAAGATTCTCTATGATCTTCTCTCGGCTCTCACCACCGCAGCTACGTCTTCTGGTGCACCAAGACCAACCATTGTGAAAGACCTCGACAAGGAGGAGTTCAATCTCACTGTCCACTTGGTGATGACAGCACTGGAAGCCGAGAAGATGAGCGAGGAAGCTCCAAAAGACAAGACGTCTTCTGGAAGACATGCAGAAGAGATTTCCCAGGTATTCAGGGTGGAGGAAATGACTATCTCTAACCTCTGTGAGATCGCCCCAGCTCCTAGTGTCGAGCAGGTTGCGTAGAAGAGTTAGGAAGCGTAGGTGGATTCGGCTTCCCAAAGACATCTTCCGGCTTCCGAGTCCATGCCAGAAGCACACATGACTCGCACTGAGGAGGATGTCACCTCAACCACGCTTGAGGTATCATCAGAGCCACCCACGATGCTAGAAGCTGAATTAGAGGATCATGCAAGTGCGGATCCTCTAGGATCACATCTGGTGATCAAGAATAGACAGTAGAGGTAGTTAGATGTTTATATCTTGCTATTTTGTACAAAATCGGAGTCTGCTATTTTAAGATGAGCAACTCCCTCTTTATAATTTTAAGATGACTGTCCATGTGGCAAGATAAGCCACGGTAGGAGTAGAAAGTACTTTCTAGACCGAGAGGAGAACAAAAGCCTGGGAGGTGGTGGCCTTCTGACAACGACACACTTTTCTCTGGGATGTGATTGCAACTGGAAGGGATCTCCCTCCTACGACTCAAGGCACTTGTATTAATCGATGTCAGATACATATATACACAATACACACGTAGAGTTTTGAGTTACACATAGAGTGGGTCTGCACCTCTAATCCCAACAGAGTATCGTAGGAATGTAGACAAGAGTAGACAGCATAGACAAAGAACGGCATCATTGTGTAGTCTTGCTTCTAAGCTGATGTGTCGAGGGATAGTGACAGAAAGTGGATGGAGTATAAGCTTCCAGAAGCCAATGTAACTTCTTCTCGAGGATTGGATTTCCGATTTTGGTTGAAAAAGCTTTATCTATGTCTTATGAGGAGTAGGTTTCATCGAATTCATACCCAATTGTGCATTGGAAGTCTTCCTGTTGAGTGGCGGTGATTGTTAGAAGCTGTGCAAAGTCTAAGCTTGTCTCATCCAGTGGTGCACTTTGGATCCACGCACGGACTGTCCATAAGAGATTGATCTCCTGAGTCAGAGTGGTCGGAACAAAGACAAAAGAAGCCAGAAGTCTTCTTTCCACAGCAGAAGACGTCATCCTCGATCGGAAGACAGTGTAACTGTAAGCATATGGTCTTCTTCCTCAATTTACTACAAGCAGGGATGGCTTGATAGTCAGGATCCGGACTAGAAGCCTGTCGGAATCTTAATTTCTCTCTTTTTCATTATTTCCTCTTGTTTAGATTTTCTCTTCTTCTCTCTCTTCCTTCATCTTCCCATCTTCATCTTTTCTCTCATTTGGGTTCAGAAGCTTTGTTTGAGTATAAGTGGATGCGAATGTCGTTGTAGTGCTGCCGGTAGATCTTTTTCACAGGCAAAAGCCTGGGGGAAGGCTACAAGGGGCATACACCTTGTGATTAATCTAACCCGTTGGAAATTGTAAGAGCAATTGGTGATCAGTAGTAGGAATCGACATCTGGAGATCCGAGTCAATCTTCAGGAGGTGTCGGAAGCCGAGTTGAACTCCTAGAAGTCAAGAATTGCTTCTGGAAGCGGACGTGAGAAGACTTGAAGCCGTGATCTAGAAGCAGTAATTGTCGTCCCGGTCTTCTCAATGGGTAATTGTGTGGTATTTTAAGTAGTAATTGTATGTTAAGTTCTAGAGCACCTTCTGAAGGATTTGGAAGCTGTGTGGATTTGTGAGAAGAATGGATTTATGGACAAGACCTTAGTGTTTATGAGTTTGAATAGATCTTATAACTTAGAGCAGCGTAACTAGTGTAAATCTTCTTGGGGAACGAAATCTTTTATGCTACAATGGGCTAAAGGAGAAATCCTGAGACACTACAGACACCCATGAAGCATTACATCATATGCTAGAAACATCTTAGGAAAATACCATAATTCTTTTGTGTTGTCAACGAAAGACGTGGATCAAGGGAGGACAGACGACATTCAATGGACCGTCGTCAAGGTCCTGCAAGTACAAAAGGGTTATAAGCTCAAGCATCCATGCAATGCATGGATGTTCCATGATGACTGATTCATGATTATGACGTTGACTTTGAAAGAGATAATAGTTTTGAAGATGAGCGATTTAGAGAAGTATATTCTCTACTACTGATCCAGAGGAAAGTTAAATTAGATCTCTCACCTCTAAGGTTGTTTCCACTTCTCACATCTATCATGAAGAAGTATAAGTCACCCGTGGTTGATATATCATCTGAGTCATCTCCTCCCGTAGCTCATGCGTTCTCTCAAATTTGTCAACCATTTTCTCTCAATCTTCTACAAAGTCAACTGACTCTTCGACCGAGTCAAAATCTTCAGACAACGACGATGAGAATTCATTTTTCCAATAAAATATGTATGAATAGTTGTCCGCACAAGATAATACTTTGAGTGGATCAGAAGTCGCGATCGTAGCTCCACCTCATTTTAGAGAAACTCTCCAGAGTCGAAACCTCAACGTAAGACTTTGGAAAGATTGTTGAAACGTCCTCCCAAGAGTTCTCAAGATGGAAATTCACAAGAAATTAGCATCACAAGTGCTCACTGTTGACGTGAGCAAATATTGTTTTAACAAACTTTGCATCTGCATCTATCAGAGGTTTTACACTGCAAGAGTGGATGACTCATTCTTTCTTTCACAGACAGCCAAACTACAAAAGATTTAACTTTTCAAGTAACTTCTCCAAGCAAGAAGTTTATGATCACTACAAGAGTCGAGATATCAAGAGGAGTCCATGAAACTATTATTGTTTTCTTCTTTCACAAGATATTGGAGAAGATTTTATCCTTTGGTTACCATACTGATGCGATGCACAAAAAATTCAATAGTTGTGATCTTGTGAGCTTTAAAACCTTATTCGATATTGTGCGCAGATTGGTGTTGAAAAAGATTTTCGATTTGTGTTTTCCTGTTCAAGAATAATCATCTTTTATGTCCTCATCGACTATCACTTATATACGTGTGTCAATGTCATTGTCAACATCCGATCTTAATTATAGATAAGAGAATAATTGTATGTACTTCTTATTGATGTCATGTTATTTTAATTGGTGTCGTCCATGCAATGCATGGACTACCATCAACAAGAGAAGGAGGTGACCTCAAGATATGAAATCAAGCACACTATTTTATGTTGTATATTCGACGTCCTCAGGAGCTATTACTGAAAGATGGAAATTTATTTCCAGTAGTAACTTCTGGAGATGTTAAAGTGTACTACACGTTTATTTCAAAGCACTTTCAACAAAGTTGGTTGACAAACATCCAAAAACTAAACATACTTCTTCGTGTTGCATAATTTAACGTCCTCGAGAATTATTATGAGAAGAATAACATTTTCTTTTGTAACAACTTTGGGGATGTTTAAGTTTTGACCTTTGACCTATACATTTACTGTTCTATTGACACCAACAAACCTTTCATGTCTCATAGCTTCTAATATGTCGTTTTTTTTCTTGTAGATCAAGCTGTGACTCAAACTGCACCAAAAACAAGAAGCAGAAGAACGTTGTGGTGTTGTGATACGGCTCACATGTGAACTTAGCGTAGAACTTGTCTTATGTTGCTTTTTATGTCTCGTGAATCTTTTCAGGTAACTCACATGACAACGTATTAAATATCACTTTCATGATTATCTAGGATATGAGATCGCACGATAATGAGACATGCCAGCTCAATGATCTGTAGACACTCGCGTGAGAGACTCTTGTAATCCAATTTATAATATAAGATAGAGGGGTTCGTGAGAGTATTATTCCTTGTGTAGTGTTTCGTGAGTAGTTGTTAATGTCTTACATGAAGGGTGAGGAGCTACAAGAGTTGTACTTATGGATGGAGAATAGATCCGAGTTCAGGATCTTCCATTTTCAAATCCGTTTCTTATCAAGCTTCACTACATCCATTAGATCATTTTCGACAATGATCTGTTGCTTACTTTGATGATGAGTTCATGAGAGAGGTGATGAACTTGCCTACTCTGGTGATCTTACCAATTGTCACATACGGAGAGAATTGGGACCTAATTGTGTACATCTTATTTTGACGGGTGAATGGACTTCAACTTTCCAGTCAACATTGTCATGTTGTCACACAGCTCACATGAGAATTTGTTGTAGAACTTGTACTGTGTTATTTTTCTATGTTTCACGAACCTTCTCATATAACTCGACTGAGAGTAGATTAGGTGCCACATCCACGGTTATCTGGATGTCAGATCGTACGATAATGATACGTGCCAGCTCAGTGATCCGTGGACATGCGCGTGAGTGACTCTTGTTGTCAAATTTCTGTATAAGATAGAGGGTCGAGGTTCGTGCAAGCATTCTTCTTTGTATAGTGTTTCGTGTCTTAGTGTCTTACATGCAGGATGAGAAGCTATAGGAGTTGTACTTATGGATGGAGGATTGATCCGAGTTCGGGATCTTTCATTTCTAAATCCGTTCCTTATCAAGCTTCATTACATCCATTACGATCACTTTTGGTAGTGGTTCGTTGATCTATTTTGATGAAGAGTTCATGAGAAGGGTGATGGACTTACTTACAGTGATGATCTTGCCGATTGTCACATACGGAGAGAATTGAAATCTGACTCTATACATCTTACTTTGATGAGTGAATGGACCTGAAAATTCCAGCCAACGTTCCTTTCAACATTTCCAGTCAACGTTCCTTTCAACATTTGAGTTGATATCAGATGTCACTGCCGGCGGAAGATCAGTCATTGTGCGTGGTCGTGAGGAACTTTGATGAGGAGTATTATAATCAAGTGATGGCTTCCTCATTTTCTTTTGTCGTACTTTTCACCGTAGATCGATTCAAGGTCATTATCTTGACTTTGTATTGAACCTTGAGTATTCTCGTGTCATCGTTATCTCTATCGCTCGATGAGGATGATTGCTCTATGTTAAGGTTGGGACCCGAAGTATCTTGGTTAAGGCTTTAAAGATGTGAGGATTTTTTAGGGTTACAACTCGAGCTATAGTGCCAAGTAGGAGATAAAGTGATCTCCAATCTCTTTTCTCGTTGGTCTGTATTCGATCAATCAAGTTCATCCAAGTTCTAAGGACCGTTTTGGATTTCTGAGATCTTCTCGAGGATCATTTGTCAAATGTGAGGTCTCGTTGGAAAGCTCTTGAGCTGGGCTATAATCTGGAGTTAAAGATCGAGCAATTTGGAGTTCTGAGCGTTGTGTTATGATCGTTCAAAGTTAGGAGGGTTGAACCGATACCTCCGAGTCACGTTTTTTAGTGTCTTGAGAGTTTTTGAGATGACCTTTCGGTTTTGTCATAGAGATTGGATAGTTGAAGCATTGTTGGTTGCACTGATGTAAAATAATTCTACGTTTGGGTTGGATTTGACCTCGAAATGATCGATTGAAGTTGGATGTGAGAGTTGAGAAATAAAAATAAAGTCATTTTTCTTGGATTCAAGGATTGAGTTGTTCCATGAGCATGAGATCGAATCTCTAGGTGAAACTTTCTAGGATTGCAGTGTGTCCTATCAGCTTGCTGCATGTGAAAATTCAGTTCATTTGGATAAGAGAAGGTGTTGAGATCATGGATTTTAACCATCGGGGTCTATAAAGCTCATAAGGGTCAGAGGGAATTCTTGTGAAGTTTGAGCCCAGTTTGAAGTTTGAGGTGGGAGTACGAGGTTATCAAAGTTCAGATTACACGCATGGCGAGTTTCACCTACTTGGCTAACTTCGACCAAACGACTTAGGACAAGATTGAACGCCTAGTTGTGTTGTGTGGTGCACGTGTGTTACACTTGAGATCTGGTTAAGTCAACAGAAACCAAGAAAGAGCTTGATAGGTTGGATACTGAGTATATAAGTATTCCATCGAGTAGGTCTTAGGTCCCGCTGTATCTCTCTACAGTCAGATACCTCGGGTATTCCCAAACCAAACTTCACGCCCTACGACAACATCTTCTTCAACATCTGGATTGATATCCAATGTCACTGTCGATGAAAGATCAACCATCATGTGTGAACCGCGAAGAACTTTGACGAGGAGTACTTTAATCAAGTGGATGGTTTTCTCATTCTCTTCTGGCGTACCTTTCATCATAGATTGATTCAAGGTCATCATCTGGGCTTTGTATTGAATCTTGAGTATTCTCGTGTCATTGTTATCTCTATTGCCTGGTGAGTATGACTGTCTATGTTAAGGCTAGGGTTTGAAGTATTTTTGTTAAAGCTTTGAAGGTGTGAGGGTGTTTTAGAGTTACTACTCGAGCTATAGTGCAAAGTAGGAGATAAAGTGATATCCAATCTCTTTTTTCATTCTATTTTTTATCAATCAAGTTCATCCAAGTTCCACTCACCATTTTGAGGTTTCAGAGGTCTTCCCAAGTATCATTAGTCAAATGTGAGATCTCGTTGGAAAGCTCTCAAGCTGCGCTATAATCTGGAGGCAAAGATCAAGCAATTTGAAGTTCAGAGCGGAGTGTTGTGATTTTTCAAAGTTAGGGGGTCAAATCGATATCTCGAAGCATGTTTTTGAATGTCCGAGAGTTTGAGAGATGATCTTTCGGTGTTGTCATAGGGATTGGGTAGTTGACGCTATGCTGGTTGCATTGATGTAAAATAGTCCCACGTTTGGATTGGATTTGACCTCAAAATGATTAATTGAAATTGGCTATGATAGTTGAGAAATAGAAGTAAAACCGTTTTGCTTGGATTCAATGATCGAGTTGTTCTATGAGCATGGGATCGAATCTCTGAGTGAAAATTTCCAAGATGTGAGTGTGTCCTACCAGCTTACTACTTGTGAAAGTTCAGCTGATTTTGTCAAGAGAAGGTGTTGGGGTTGTGGATTTTAGCCACCAGGGTCTGGAAAGCACAGTTAGTACAGACGAAAGACTTGGTCCGTTTCGAGCATTTGGTTTGGGGTCTAAAGTTCAAATTTTAGAGAGTAGTAGTGAAAGATGAGAGAGAATTTCCTGTGAAGTTTAAACCTAGTTGGAAATTCTAGTTGGGAGCAAGAGGTTGCCGAAGTTTAGATTACAACATGGCAAGTTTCGAAAGAAAATAGTGACTTCTCCTACTTGGTTGGCTTCGACCAAACGACTTGAGGTTTGGAAGTGAAACTTCATAGACTGCTGGCAAGGGAGATGAAGAAGATATGTTGTGAATTTAGAACGGAGATTGTACTTAAATAAGACGTTATACTATGTCAAAGCTGCTAATTAAAAATCTCTAACAGCGGGTACCGTTATCTTCGGCATCACGTCATGAGCTCATTGGTTACTTGCTGCATGTATGTCTTACCTCATTGAAAAGCTTGTACAATAGAGTATCTGATGTTGTAAGATTAATCTTGAATCATCCTCGTATCAATGAACCAAAGGAAGTCAAAAAGTTGAGTGTTTAGGTAGCCTGTTGAAGAAAATCAATAAAAAATGTATTGCTAGTACACATCTGAAGGTGCTTTTGTGATTAAGCATATGTTTATCAGGTTTGAATCATTCTTGTACTTAGAATAAGATTGAACATCCAGTTGTGGTGTATGGTGCACGTGCGTTACATTTGAGGTCAAGTTAGGTCAATAGAAACCAAGATAAAGTCTGATAGATTAAGTATTGAGAGCATAAATAGTTTATCGAGTAGATCCTAGATCTTGTTGTATCTCTCTACAACCAGATATCTTGTGTAATCTCATACCAAATTTCACGAATACGGACAGTGTTCGTCTTCAAGTCTAATTGTCCGGAGGATAGCGCGTTTGTTTTCATTGAATGGATCAAAAGAAGACTGCACAACCTCATTTTCACAAAGTACCGAAGTCCGTGGAAGGTGCAGCTTTGGCTGGAGTTCATTTGGTTGGAGCATTAATCTTCCATGGAAGTTAATTTGAAGACTCGAACGTTTTTAACATACAAATAGTCTCATATCTGATTCAAACTTGACAATTACAGTTCTTCATCGCATTTTGTTTGATTGGGAAGGTGATTTACCACTAGCCTTGTATTTGCAACTTGATAATACTGTTTGAAAAAATAAAAATAACATCCTCTTTGCCTACTTGGTAATGGTAGTACACATAGGTGTTTTCAAGAAGATGAAATTGGGTTCTCTCATGGTTGGACATACCCATGACTTTGTTGATCAAGTGTTCAATCGATTTTCCAAAGCATTATCATGCCAAAATGGTTTTACAATGTCTAAGTTGATCAAAGTTTTAGAAAATAGTTATGATCTTGAACCTAAAGTGATTCTACAGATAGAAACGTGGGACTTCAAGAAGTTCATTGAGGATGAACTTAAACCGTATTGTTCATTTTCTGATATTACTTTTAATCAGCAGTACAAGTTCAAATTTCTAGCACCTCTTGATTGTCACGTTTGGTACAAGCAATTCTCAACAGATCGAGAGAGAAAATCAATTGAAAGAATTAAACAACTCATATATTCTTTTAATGAACATGACATGTGTGCATCAATGATGTTTCATCTTAAATCTTAGCAAGAGATTAAGAGACAAAACAAGAAATATTTGCAAAATATGTCTACATTACCAACGGCGAAGAGTGATCTCGTACATCACGACCAAGCGATCAGTAGAGATAGAGCAGTATAATTCAAGCAGGAATTGAATTTATCTGAGGTAACAATTTTATCATCCAATTTCATCTTAATAACAAGCGGCAGATTAGCTCTAGACCAAGTTATCATTAGCTCAAGACCAAGTAACAACAGCTGGAGAACAAAATGAAGTTATGGTGGACGACGACGAGTGCAACAGAGCTGTAGACGATAATCGCGAAGATTGTGTAGATTAGGTAGGAAATACATGGTTATCCAACCAAATTTTGATGAGAATTGAGAATATTTAAATCTTATTCTCAGTTGCGAATGACTTTATTCCCTATTCAAGCATGACAGTCCATGCATTGCATGCATTGCATGGATTGTCATGTGTACATCTATTTTCTACTAATTGACTCTTCAATTTTTTAGACAATAATTAGTTCTATAGATAACAAAAAAAGTACATATTTTTAGTCCCGATAAGATTATTATAATAAGTAATAATATCGATCACTACATATCTTTAAGTGCTTGTTATTGAACTCGTGGCTTTCACTATGTTGAAGTGAGAAAAGATAAATGTAAACTGCAATATGGAATAGTTGAGTTAGAGCATCCATGGATTGCATGGATTACAATCCAAAAAGATTTGAGTTTGCTCTTGATAAATACTAGACTTGACGAAAAATATCGCGACAATGCTTCGTGTTTAGTCATGTTCTTCCCTAGTTTCATTATTGATTCATTTTTATTATCCTTTGAGATTTCAAAAATTAAATGAAATGTTTGACATTCCAAAAAACATATCTGAAGATCATTTTAGCAAGAAGCTCATCTTCAAGTTAGACAAACTCATGAAGAGTGTGGAATGGTCTCTTTTCTAAATTATATTAACATAGTCAAATGGACAAAGTAGCTGATTTGTTCAAAATTATCAAAATTTTGGTATATTCATTGTTTGATTTCACTTTCAGCTCTTATAGTTTTTGAAGTTATTTCATAAATATGTCTATTTTGTATTTTTTTCGAGTTTAAAAGTAGAAAAAATCCTAAATTTTGCTATTTTCTGCAATTTATATTTCTGCAAAAAGTTGATGAGTTCCCGTTACGACAAGCGAGTACCTGATTGTTGTGAACGGTTGTTTGAGATGAAATGTGCATACTTTACTTAGATTTCAAAACTGGTTAAGACAGAAAAGACCTAGACCCATACTACTCTACAAAGAATGTGGGTTAAACTACGGGTACATAACTGCTATCAAAGTGATTTACCTGACTGCTATCACACAATCTCTCATGTCAAATCCATATCACAAGTAATCTTTTTTTCTTTTTTTCTTTTTCTTTTTAGCTTCCGCAGAGTTTAGATGTAACCCTTTAATGATATTTAGCAAGTTCATTACAGATGCATAATGAACTTGTCGATTAAGTAAAGGAGTTTGAAACGAACAATTTGCACGGTGAAATACAGTGCACTTGATCATCAGTTTTACACCAGTTGTTAATGGTTACTCTCTTTCCCGACACGCGCAACATTGTGCGCCTTCTCGGAGGTAAAGTCCAGCTATTTACACAGTTCAAACTCAAGATATACGAAGAATGAAACCCGGTTTGCAGTTGCAGAAGAGTTCTAGGAGTGCAAGTTCGTGTGTCCTATTTTTCCATGTGGGAGTTCATGCAAGTGCTGTCCATCTGTTCTTATCCATAGCCGTAATCAGTCGATTCTGCCTCATCAGTACGTGTGCTACATATCCCGCCGATTACTTTGGATGCGCTACGATCAGATGGTCAGTTCATCTCTTCAACAGCTTGTTGCTGGGGAGAGATGAGACCAGGACAGATTGGAGCACCGTTAGTACCCACGTACCTGGACCAGATACAACGTGTCAATGCCTGCAAGTGTAATGTTGGTAAAGTTTTGGATCGTATGGCATGTCAGAACATACAGTGAAGCTGACTTATTCTCTGAACTGGTTTAGGAGACTAAAGCCTTATATCCACTCGTAGATGACCTGCCTATGTTGTTGACTGCGCTTGACAAGATCTTCGCAGACCGATTGGTGACAAAAGTCTCACAACAAGCCAGTCGAGCCATAGTCCCTATTGACCGGCCGGCCAAGACAAGACTTAGGATTCCGAGTCTTTATTAGCTTATCGTGACTACTGAAAAGCCATTCAGGCCGCTTCAGTTTGGACTACCCGGCAAACGGTTTATGTATTTTGTGAACCCTGAATTTAGCTCAATGCTCATGCATAAATTCTGCATAAATATGCAGCGTATACGTTCAGGTACAGGTGATATCATCTGTACATGAATGTATATTGTAACGTTCGACCGCAGATCACGGAGTCGAGTTGTCCGTTCTAATCAATGAGTCGTTGAACGTAAACTTCTCTGAAGACCGGTGTATTTTATTTGTATTTTCAGATCCAGTTTGTTAAACTTTTCGCTAATAAACACCAAGGGTGTGATAACCGTCGGACGGGTTTAGAATAACCAACTACTCTTTTGCAGGTCTATGGTACTAATCTCAGGTTTCAGAATACAATGGAAACTATTCTGGGAATGGGTTGGATAAAATTTGGACAGCGCTTCCGCCACTGGAGATCAAGTCGGATCGCAATAATCCCTGAAGAACCACAGCCAAGACTAGGAAACCTAGCGGATGCTAGGAAGTAGGAAGACAAAATAATTACGCCAAAATGGAATCAACTCCACACCAGACGCTTCAATCCAGCTTTGGCACTCAACCCAAGCTTGTTTATCATATAACAAAGCAAATCACAAGCTCATATACATTACACAACGATTACTTGCTGACGCGATCTCGGAGAACGCTCAGACCGGCAATCTTCCCTGCTACTGGAATTCTCTGATGAGAATTCCACTTCGGAACTAAAACTTCTCCAAAAAGCTTGTCTTCTCTTTGGACGCTCTGATCTTCCATTCAAAAGACTAAATCTCAGATTAACAGTCTTACTAACTCTAGAATTCCTCTGGTAACCTCAGCCTGCAACTCTTAACCAACGGTTTGTTCTCTGTGTAATCTGGTCTAGGTCTCTAGTCTGCCAAGCTACTTCTCTGCTCACCAGGTCACAGTCTCTCTGCTCAGCTTCTGCTCCGTCTCTGCTGGTACAGTAAAGTGAAGAATGGAAAAGTGGCCATTTTAGGGTTTGCGAATCTCTAAGTACTTGGAGTCTCGCTTCAGTCTTCGCTCCCGAGATCTCAGCCAGCGCCGCGTGTTGCTGTCTAATCATTGCCCAGTTTAGAAAACGGCGTTACAATCGCCCGAACCAACAAAAAGTAGTTCTTCCACTGAACTGCAATATCTGCAATACCACATTAAGAACAACACTTCCTCAAATCCAGAGGAACATTACCCCATCCAGGGTAAGGTTAAGTCTTTTCTTAGAGCTATGTTTCATTACTGAGCATTCGTTGAAGCTTTCGGGTGAGACAGAACCCTAGCTTCTAGGTGGTGAACTCGTCAGTTTCTTTTTATCCACCTCCTTACTATGATACACCATAGTAGCGTCAGCCTAAACCTGATTGACATCCGACAGTCATAAGAAGTCAGCAGACCACAACTCCACCTTTAGACGAGCAGATTGACCAGATCTACTCGGTTCCAGTGTCCTTGAAGGGCCCTTTTGCATGACTCTTTTGGCTCGATTCAATCCACCGCTTAGATGGAAGAGAGCACTGCGGATTGTCGTCTCATAAAGTATCTACGCAGTGGTTCCTGGAACTTGTACAATGCTAGATCATCCAAGAACTCCCAAGCTTCACTTATCAATCTCGGAACTCTACCTGTCCAACGACACAGGTATTGAGTAACGGGTTCTCGAGCTCCATCTGGATTTGGTGATGCTCGATGATCTACTATCTCAATCAACTCAAGATCGTCAGCTCTTGGTAATGCTTCTAACACTGGGTGCCATTTCTGATATCTTCCTAGCAATGATTCTAGTTCTTCGCGAAACATTTTCAAGTTAGAAACATGAATGATGGGGTGATAATGCTTCATACTAGCTGGAAAATGTAACTTATAGGTCACAAGACCTAACTTCTTCTCGATTAAGAATGGTCCTACCCACTTTGGAAGAAGTTTCTTGGCTAAGTCCACCCCTGATGGGATTCTGAAGTTCTTGGTCCGTAACCAAACCCTCTGTCCTTCTTCGAACTGTACGTCTTGTCTACCACGGTTTGCATACTTAGCATACCGTTGTTGTGTCTTCTCCATGTGTTTCTTTGCCTCTTGAAACACAGTACCCTGAATGCGTATGAAAGTCTCTAGATCTGGAGAATCCTGATTCGACCTTCTTGTGTTTTCATGCCCCTTGGTAGCCAGAGTTATAGGAGTCCAAGGTGCATGAGAACCCCGATAAACCACTTCAAATGGTTTAAGTCATGTAATCAAATGCTTGGTGTTATTATATGCAAACTCCACCAAGTCCAAATGCTCACTCCAATCACTCTGATCTCGCATGATATAGTTTCTCAACCCTTGCTCTACTATCTGTATCGTCTTTTCCGTCTGATCATCAGTTTCAGGATGATAGGAGGAACTGAACTTGAGAGTAGTTCCGAGTCTTCGAAACAAACCTTTTCAGAACTCAGCCATAAACCTCTTATCCAAGTCTGAAACTATGTCTTTAGGCATCCCATGATACTTAAAAACATATCGAATGAACAGCTCAGCGGCACCTTTTCACGTCACTGCTTCCTTACAAGGGATGAGGTGAGCTTGTTTGCTGAAACGATCGATGACAACTAGCAAAGTGTCAAAACCTCTTGACTCAAGTAAACCGGTGCATAAGTCCATACTTATGCTCTCCCAAGGCCCATCAGGTATTGACAAAGGTCTCAGCAATCCTACAGGTCTCCTCCGCTCCGTTCATTGTTGTTGACATGTCAAGCAAGTCTGCATGTACTTGACTACATCCTCCAACATGGACGGTCAATAGAACTGCTCTTTAACTCGTTGCAACGTTCTATTCTGTCTTCCATGTCCAGCTAGTTCACAATCATGACATTCTTGCATGACTAGTGTCCTTAGAGCTCCAGCTGGAACATAGACCTTGGTTTGCTTATAAAACCAAAGACCATTACGGAATGAGAGATTACGTACCAATGGATCTCTCTCTTGTTGGTTGGTCCAGTGTTGAGCTTGAGGATAGTCTGGCAATGTCTGTCAGATTCGATCCAAAAGCTCTTCACTTGTGTCTTGAGTTGTTAATGCTTGGACACGTCTGCTTAGCACATCCGCTGGAATATTTTCCTTTCCTTTTTGATACCGTCATTCGATATCAAAACGTGCAAGCTCCACTTGCCACCTCTGTTGTTTACGTGACAAACGAGGTTTACTCTGAAAGTATGTATTACCCTTGCAGTCCGTTACAATAGTAACTTTGCTTGGTAACAAATAATGCTCCCAACGCTTCAGACAATGAACAACTGCGAACATCTCCTGTTCATGAGCAGGTCATTTTGCCTCTGTTTCTGAAAACTTGTGACTTTCGTAAGCCACTAGATGCTTTCCTTGCATCAGCACTCCTCCAATGGCCCATTGAGAAGCATCTGTGTGAACCTCGAAAGGTTCTTCCATCTTTGGAAGAGCTAGCACGGGCATCTCTGTCAATGCTTGTTTCAACCCTTGAAACGCTCTTTTAGCTGCTGAATTCCAAACAACCTTGGAAGCCTTGCGCAATAAGCCAAACAAAGGTGCGGCTTTATGCGCAAACTGATAAACAAAGCGTCAAAAGTATGTAGCTAATCCAAGAAAAGATCTGAGCTCATGAACACTCTCAGGTCTTTTCCATTCAACAATGGTTTGGATCTTAGCCCTGTTAGGATGAATACCTTGCGCATTGATCAAACATCCTAGAAACAACACACTCTCTTGTCCAAAAGAGCACTTGCTCTTCTTGAGATACAATTGGTGTGCTTCTAAGCGCTTAAACACTATTTCAACATCTACTAGATGCTGATCCCAATTGGATAAGAAGATGATGATATCGTCTAAATACACGATAACACTCTCATCCAAGAGATATCAGAAGATCTCGTTCATCAACCTGCAAAAAGTACCAGGTGCATTGGACAATCCAAACGACAACACTGTATACTCAAACAAACCATACCTCGTCCTTACAGCCGTCTTCTCTTCATCTCCTTCTTTGATCAGGATTTGGTGATATCCAGAACGAAGATCCAACTTGGTGAAGTATCTTCATGTGACCAACCGATCAGTAGTTTCATCCATGAGAGGAAGAGGATACTTGTTCTTGACAGTAACCTTATTGAGTGCACGATAGTCTGCTCACATGCGAATACCACCATCTTTCTTGGTCACGAACAACACCGGGGCAGCATAAGATGATATACTAGACCATAAGATACCCTGAGTTACCAATTCTTTGTCTGAGTCTTAAGCTTTGTGAGCTCATCAAATGACATGCGTCTTGATGACACTGCAGTAGGTGTAGCCCCAGGAACCAAATCAATAGCATGATCCAAGGCTTTCCTCGGAGGAAGTCATGTTGGTAACTGGTCCGACATTATGTGAGAATACCTCTCGATCAATGCTTGCATATCATGATGTATGGGAAGAGCAGCAACACGTTCTTCCTCATCCGTCTCCACCTTGGGTTTAGACATCACTGCAACCCAAGCTTCGTCTACTGACTTGATCTACTTTCCAAACTGTTTGGCTGTGCAGATCTGAAATGCCACCTTGGCTCGTTGGAACTTACGAGCAGCATGGTTTGGCTCCTTGGGTCTCTCTTTGATGATCAAAGGATGTGGTTGACCCAAGCCCCATCGATCCATGACTATGACGTTCTCTTCTTGCACATCTAGCTTTGCCTTGGTCTCTCGTAACCAAGACCATGACAAGATACCTTCCATTGTATCACCCAAGTTCATAACTATGAATTCATGCTTCCTAGTTACCCCTCTAACAGTAATAAGAACACTCATGAGCTTTTCTATAACGGTTGTGCTACCTTACACAAACCTTACCAACAACGGGTTCATGATCTTGGTTCTAGTCACCCCTAAGGTCATGACCAGCTTTTCATCCAAGACATTCACATCTGCTCTAGTACCTATAAGCAAACAACACTATCTTCACTTCAATCCACGGCAGAAAATCTCCATGTTCTATCAAATGCTCACCAGCACATACCTCTGCTCCAGTAGACAACTCAACAGATTCTTCAACATTGGTTGTCTCTTCAGCTGTCAACCCACGCACGTTGCTCATTGTTGAATGTTGAGGACAATCACGAGCGATATGACCATCACATCCGCATCAAAAACAGATGATTGTCCTTGAAGATGTAGTACTGCTAGCTCCACTGCTCCTAGCACTTGAAGTCGTAGCTTGGTTGGATCCTGCATTGGAGGCATAAGATCCAGTAGGTCGTGCCTGAGCGGGACCGCGGGTAACTCCTCGCTGTTGAGAGCCACGAGGAAATCCTCTTCCAGATGCACCAAATCTTCCACCACCACGTCCTCTACCACCTCTACTCTGAGAGGACGCTATCTGTCCTTGAGGATTGCGCCAAAATCCTCTACTAGGCTCGCCACCACTTGTTCCACGTTGAAATTTGGAAGGCTGCACGGTATAGTTACGCTCCCTTGTGTTCTCTGCTGCTTCCAGATATGCAAACAAGTCTTGCATGTCCTCGGACTTGTGAAACATAACCCAGTTATCAAACACATTAGCATAGAAACCTTGCAGACCTTTCTTCAAATGAAACAGCAAGTCGGTGCGATCCACCATGTGCAAACGAGTAACCAACTCAGAAAATCGCTAGAGGTACTGTCTGATACTCCCTGTCTGTCTCAAATGAATGAGCTCTAACTGAAACTGTGTAGCTTCATCCACTGATACCAAATGTCGTCGAAGATCATCTTTCAGCTCCGGCCAAGTGGACATAAGAGTTGTACCGTTCAAACTCCTCATCCGCTGTTGACCTCCATACCATTCCTTCGCCTCTCCTTCCAGTCTACTAACAGCATAGGTGAACCAGCTACGCTCATCGAAATTCTCCAAGTAATTCTCCATCTCAGTAACCCACAACTCAAACTTGGAAAAGCTTTTCTCACCGTTGAAAGATGATGGCGTTGCTGATTCAGCCCACTTCACTTTCCGCTTGTGCCCTTCTTTGGCTGAGCTACCTTCCGCAACATTATCTTGCGCCTTAGGTGACCCACCTTCATTCTTATCTGCTTGAGTAGCATCAACTGCCCCTTCACCTAGCAACGCTAAATCCTTGACTTGCTCTGGTGGTGATACATGGACCTCTGCTTCCTTCTCAGGTGTTGCTTTTGCTTGAGCTAAATCTGCCTTAAGCACCTTAACTTCCACTTGCTCAAGTCGGCCTTCCAACTTCTTCAAGAATGCCTTCATCTCGTCCATCCCAGTCGGCACGGCTTCCATTGTCGATGGTGTTCAGCAAAGATTCAACTTGAACCTGCTCTAATACCAACTGTAACGTTCGACCGCAGATCACGGAGTCGAGTTGTCCGCTCTAACCAATGAGTCGCCGAACGTGAACCTCCTTGAAGACCGGTGTACTTTATTTGTATCTCCAGATCCAGTTCGTTAAACTTTCTGCTAATAAACACCAAGGGTTTGATAACCGTCGGACGGGTTTAGAATAACCAACTAGTCTTTTGCAGGTCTCTGGTACTAATCTCAGGTTTCAGAATACAATAGAAACTATTTTGGGCCTGGGTTGGATAAAATTTGGGCAGCGCTTCCATTACTGGAGATCAAGTCGGATTGCAATAATCCCTGAAGAACCACAGCCAAGACTAGGAAGCCTAGTGGATGCTAGGAAGTAGGAAGACAAAGTAATTACATCGAAATGGAATCAACTCCACACCAGACACTTCAATCCAGCTTTGGCACTCAATCCAAGCTTGTTTATCATATAACAAAGCAAATCACGGGCTCATATACATTACACAGCATTTACTTGCTAACGCGGTCTCGGAAAACGCTCAGACCGGCAATCTTTCCTACTACTGGAATTCTTTGATTAAAATTCCACTTCGGAACTAAAACTTCTCCAAAAAGCTTGTCTTCTCTTTGGACGCTCTGATCTTCCACTCAAAAGACTAAATCTCAGATTAACAGTCTTACTAACTCTAGAATTCCTCTGGTAACCTCAACCTCAGTCTCTGCTGCTACAGTAAAGTGAAGAATGGAAAAGTGACAGTTTTAGGGTTCGCGAACCTATAAGTACTTGGAGTCTCCCTTCAGTCTTCGCTCCCGAGACCCCAGCCAGCGCCGTGTGTTGCTGTCTAATCACTGCCCAGTTTAGAAAACGGCGTTACAATATGCAGCATATCACTTGTACATCAATGTATACGCTGCATATTTATCTAGAGTAAAGGCATTGGAATTACTTGGAAGCGAACAAGCTTGTTGGCAGCCCCATCAGCCCGTAGTACCCACTTCCGGGAGTGGAGTAGCAGGTTCCTGCTGCAAAAAGCCCCACCGCGAAAGAGGCCGAACAGTGTTCGGCCGTAACCGGTTAAACTTCTTTCTGTGATTGAGAAAACAATAATTCAAACTACGGAATACTTGGAAGGCCGAATGACCGCCTGAGCTCGAGGTACAGGGTCCTCGGACTCAAAGTAGTGTAAAGGTTTACTTTATTTTATTGCTGGTTTCAGAAACCCTGTGGAACTGTGTCGACGCCTGCGTAAGCTGTTTGAGGTGCACTCACATCGTGAGATTTAACGTCAGCAGCTCCATCGGGTTTTAGACTCACCTCTTCAGTGCATATATTCACCTCTTCGGTGAATCATTGGCAGTCCATTCCACTTTATATTATTTATTCAGGTTAGCTTACTTCAAGTATCCGGGTGGTTTTGGCCGTTTCTGCTTATAATTTTTTGCTCATCTCACTACGGTCTCCCAGCGCGGCTACGGTCCATTAAGTTTATTTCTTCTTGAAGTGCGAGAAAGCAGGTATCTGGAGGCGTCCGTGCCAATCGCTTCTGTTCATTTCTGAAATATCGACTCGTCCCTAGTTCGGTTCTTCACGTTGCATAGAAACCATGTTTGTTGCGTGAAGTTAGTGTAGAATATTTTCGGAATGGGTTACAGTCTCACTGAGACTGAGAGGCGTACTGCAGTCTTACAGAGTGGCAACAAGAAAGAGCGAGTTGCAAAGTAGCAGGTTTTGAGCCATAAGATCAAGTACATTTGAAAGCGTAGATTTATTTGTGAATCGCAGTACAGTGTTACAGAATATTGCGAAAAGACAGTCCACAAACTGGGCTGTTGTAGGCAGTTTATTAATCGAAACGTAACTAGAGGGACAGTTGCACAGTGTAAGGGTTACTGTCACATGGACATAAAACTATCGGCGTACATAAAGGCTTCCCAGCTTGTCATAAAAGACAACTTGTCATATTAGAAGTATCTACGTAGACAAGTGAAGCCTTGAAAGTCGAAGAGGCAGTGGTCAAGTATGTACTATATACATTGAGAGGTAAAGGTGAAATGGGTTTCTGTGACAGCAGAAAGGCATTTCATCTCAGATAAAGTCTTCTGAGCTTGTGAAAAACAACTGTCGTCGTACAGAAGACAGAAAAGAAACAGCATAGTATGCCTCTTGTCTCGGAGAAGAAGTGGTTACGTTGAAGGTCTCTGCTCCATTGTTGGTTCTGCGTGGAAGTAGAAAAGATGAGATATAGAAAAGAAATTGACAGGCGTAGGTTGAGGTTTGTGTCCCGATGCAAAGCGCTACATAGCGGTAGGAATTCGGACAAGATCCGTACAATTTCAAAAAGTGGAGCGCCGGCGTCCATCCTGGGGAAGATAAACTGAATAATCTTTCTTCATCCTCTGGAGTTATAGTGATGAAATATCCTCTTTGGTCTTCATGGTTGAAAAAGAAGATAATGTAGATATCTCTGATGATGATCGTCTCTGGATGCACGATGAACTTCCAAAGCGCTTCACTTCTTGCTCGTTGTATTCAGTTATTCATCAACCACTTGCAGGATGGGGCGTACTTGCCTGATTGTACCATGGACATTAGAGAAGTCTGCATACTGCCGAGCGGGTGTCGGCTTTTATATTTGTTGAACTGCAACGTTCATTGAAGTATGCTGTTGGAGTTCAGCTCAGCCTTATTTTTTGTGTCTGCTGCACCGAATAGAGTGAAAAGTTCTTGTCCATCTGTAAGCATAGCATCAGTGATATTTTTCATGCAAGAACAGTTGTGTACTTCAGATTGATCTTTCATGCAGTAATCAATCATACTGAAGAAAGTATGAAGTCTTCTGTTATTCAGATTTTTCATGCAGACTTCTCCTCTCAACTATCTGCTATCCTCTTTCCAACCTAGGACAACAATTAAACGAATTTTCACATTTATAGTGCTTGTTACTTGTAAACAAAAACTCTTTGAACATGGATATGTAGCAAAACGTCTCTTCTTTCTACAAAAATGAGACACTCTCACATTCTTGCTGTAGAAAAAGCACGAGGAACCCCAACAAACAAGGTCAAGGAACCCACCTGTCTGACCAACAGTAACAGAAACTTCAAAAGTTTTGGAGGAAATTTTCTTCGAACGAGGAACAGAGCCTGGGTTGCTCTCCCGCATCTCGCGAGCAGCTTGTCTCATATTATCTGATGGAAACGATTTATGTTTGCAGGTTATTTTGTAAAGTCTACTGTAGAACGCTTCGAAACACTGGTCCCAAAACCACGATGTGACGCAGCTTTAGTTGCATACAACATCTTGCGATTTTGCATGATGGATCCATCGGTTTTAGACTTTACATTCTTATCGTCTCCTGAAATTTAGTTCTACATCCAGTGCAAGACACTTGTCGTTTACTTGCAAAATGAACCAGTCTGTAAACTAAACGCGGGCCACGTATGTGAGTAATGTCGCCATACATATGGATATTTTGGTGCCAAACCTCTGTCGCGCACGGTCAATGTTATTTGCTACAGCCGGGTAAATATACCGGTTAATATATGCGGCTATTCAGTCGTTTCTGGGTCAAGCCGCACAAAACGCGGCTCGGGAAAGAGAGACGGAGGCTGCCTCTGCCGTCGACGGAGCCAAGCCGCACAAGCAAAAAATTGGTGTCGCGAAGCTTTAGAGAAAGCCGGCTGCCGTAGTGCAGAAACTGGAGAAGTTTAAAATTTGCATTGCTTTTTTTTTGTTTGGTTTTTTTTAGGCCTCTTTTCGCTGTGAGGCTTTCTGCAGCCGTATGCTGCTGCCCTTGCACAGCATGAGTCCCCCGCCAACAAAGTCTACCCCACGGCGCCCGGGCTACAGGCGGATGGGGTAGCCAACAAGCTATTGCTTGTTGGCTTAAAATGTGCATTGCTACTTGCACAACAAAACACTGCATGCAGGTTGACCTATCCTAGTTACTTATTACTCGACAGTAGGACACCAGCAAATACGTGGATTTTGTCCTCTTAATCGGTCGCGGAGTCCTGAGGTTCCGCAGTAAGTCCGCAACTTAGACTGCTGTTCACAGTACAAATAGCAGCTGGGATACTTCAGTTTCTTCATCGGCAGCTACGCAGCTTCATCATCAGCTTCATCGTCGAATTCTTCCTTTATACACGTGTATTCTCCATACAGTTCCAGCTGCAGCAGCATAAGGGTCCTTGTCTAGGCTGACTGGGCTGACATGCAAGCTTCCTCCAGACCAGTTGAGCAAGCTGAAGTCGATCCGCGGCGGGAACTTAATTAAGTTAGCTCGGCAGAAGCCTACGTTCCAGCCCGAAGACAGACGAATTCATCCACAATGACGGTGTTGACAAACGCCACAGTCTCGACAGGCAGCAGCGAGTTGCAGAATAAGATGAAGAATGTGACCCTCGACAATGGGATAGACATTTTTGTTAGCGCCAACGTCGCTGCAATTGGAGGCGCAAGTGCCACACCCATCTCAGCGGAGGACAAGAGGGATCACGTTGTCGCCATTAATTTTCTCTTGGGATGGTTACAGTGCTGGGCAGTGAAGGCTGTTGTGACGTTGGGAATTCCGGACATGCTTTCCAAGGCACCGAACAAATCTCTTACGGTGGCGGAAATCATCTCTCAGATCGAGTGCAAGAATCCATCCAACGCCGTGTCTTTGCTCAGCCGCATCATGACGTTCATGACCTGCAAGGGCTTCTTCTCCGAGTCAGTCAATGAGAAGAACGAGATCGAGTACGGCTTGAATGGTGTCTCCAAAATGTATGTTACAGACTACGAGCTCAGTGTGGTACCCTGGGTCAAGCTCGCCTTCCACCAGTCTTCTGTCCCGATGTTCGAAAGAATGCACGAGGCGATCACGAAAGATGTCTGCCCGTGGGACGAAATCCATGGCATGCCCATCTATGCCCAAAATCCTAAGTTCCCCGAGTTTGGCGACCTCTTCCACAACGGCATGACTACACACTCAAACTTTCTGGCGAGAATTATTGCTGAGGAATACGAAGGCTTCAAAGACACCAAAGTACTCGTCGACGTCGGAGGCAGCGTAGGCAACACCTTAGCTCTGATTCTCAGATTCCACCCACACCTTCGCGGCATCAATTTCGATCTGCCTTCGGTCGTAGCAAACGCACCATCTTTGCCAGGTGAGTGTTTAAATTTAGTCTCACGTACGTACGTAGCTCATGAATATCACCGTATGTAGTCAGCACTCTCCCATTTTCCATATTTAGTTCACTCATCATGGCACCAATTGCGTGCCATGCCTGTGGATCCAAAGGGAAACGCTCAGGCCCGGAGTGAAGTGCCAAGCGTCAGTGAGGAGAGAGTTCTACCCAATTCGGCCTACCTCCCCGACGCTCCTTCTCTGAACTTCATTACTCCTCATTACTTAGAAACCTGTCTAGTTCTTTACTCTGCAGATTCTGCAGGTACCACAGTACTAGTGCTAGCAAGGTTGATTTGGGATTTTCTGCTCTAGAGTGACGTGCACGTGATATATACGCTGACTTCTGTCTGGAAATGCAGGTATCGAACATGTTGGTGGTAACTTCTACGAGAGTATACCCAATGGCGACGCGATGCTGCTGATGGTAATCCCGAGCTTCTGTGGCTTTGCTTTCTTATTTACTTACTTGTCTTATTCATATAGTAGTGCAAGTCGTGATATAGCGCTAGCGATTGTCTCTTTGACACAGTTCCAACTCTCGATCGAGCATATATGCTTTGTCTAGGACACTAGGATTGAACTTGGCATCTGAACTCTGTGTTCCAGGCCATTATCCACAACAACAGCGACGAGAGCTGCGTAAAAATCATGAAGACTGTTCACGCTGCTCTTCCGGAGGATGGGAAAGTGATAATTGCGGAGTATGTTATGACGAAGGAAAATAATCACAATGCCGAGCGAGTAAGGCTTTTAGACATGATGATGCTTACTCACTTTCGTGGCGGTAAGGAAAGAACTTTCGAACATCACAAAGCTCTGTATGAAGCAGCAGGCTTCCCTCACTCCAGACTCATCAAAATGAGTGGACCCATGGATATCATAGAAGTCCGTAAGAAGTAGTCGATACGCCCTGAAGCAGAATGGAATGTCCATTGATTGAATGTATGGCCTCAGATCATCATGTCAACTTCTAATTTTAATTTCAGCTAGACCTGTATGAAGCAGCAGGCCTCTCCAGCGAGGGGAGTCCCTCACTGCAGACTCCTAAACTCGACGAGACCTATGCATGGATATATTAGAGGTCCGTCAAGAGTACAGTAAGCACTGAAGCAGAAAGTCCATTGAGTGAGTAGCTATCCTCATGATTAGATCATCTTGAGAGCGTTGTCACCTTGTAGCTTTATGTACACCTTCCATGTATTTCGCTCCAATGTACATTCAAGCTTACAAGTGCACATATATGTAATAAAGGAAACACAGTTTTCTCCTATTTTACGTACTATGCAAAAAAGAATGCAAACAACTTTGAAAGCTCGAAGACACCGATCGAAGTGTACAAAGTGCACGTTTCGGAACGATTATATAAATGTAAGCGACAAGTCTGTCAACGTACGTACCCGATGCCAGCTACCGATATCGAATTATACTACCCGATGGTGAACCATGCATCTTATGGTTTTACAAAATAATCGTCAATAATAGCAAAATGTATTCGAGATCGCTGTGGTAAACCTGAAGCAGAAAACATATTGCTAGCTGTTTGCATAGCTTCCGGTTATCATTACTACTCAGTCGATTGGTGCAAAAAGTCCATTTTAATGATCTGTCTGGACCTTTAAGTGGCATCTTTGTCGACCACTGTACGATCAGTTGCAGACAGCTTTTGACAGAACCGAAGTCTCGCACAGTTTAGATCTCGTACTGCAAACTAGTACTATCAACATCGATATCTAGAACAAGAGGATCACGGCAGGCGGACGACGGATTAGCTGCAACTCGTCATGACGACTGTACTTTAATTTCTATCAACTGTCATGGAACGAAGGGGCGTCTTGAGTGGCGTCTTAAATGTTCTTGGTCTTCGGATAAGTTCCGTATACCGATTCCAGGTTACTCCATACTTGGTCCTACCTGATTCCTTCGACCATATATAGCGCCCGGTTGCGTCTTAAAAGAGGGCTTTTAGCTCTCCTAATCTAGATCTCAGGACGAGATTGCTGCTTAGAAGTGATACCGGCCCGGGGATGGGCGGGGCTGCGGGAAGAGGCGGGTAAGGAGGCGTGGGCGGCAGCTATGTCGACGCTGAGGGCTATCCAACGCAAATGGCAGCTCTAACTAGCAAGTACTCTAAAAGTGTTCGTCCTCCGGCTATCCTGCAGAAACCAAAGCGTGGAAGAGGTACGAATAACAGCGTGGAAGAGGTACGAATAACAGCAAGGAAAGCGACAGGGAAGGGCACGGTACCGTGGAGATGGAGCGGAAGAAGCCGCGGGGCATGAAGATCACCACTGCCCAGGAGAACAGCGACCAAAAGACGAGGCACGAAGTCCACGAACGTGGCAGCAATAATCATGATCACCAGGGTGCGCTGACGCGGTGGGGCCGGAGGCTTGATGCTCTGGAGCGGCCGGTCCTGCACTCGCTCAAGGACCTCGTCAGAAACAGTAAAGGCAAGAAGATTAGGGCGGATTTTACCTCGATTGATGAGCGAAAAGACAAGCACGCGATGTTGAATGATTACAAGGGCGACCAGGTGATGGCGAAGGAGAGTGGTAGGGATCGGTGTCAGAATTGGTCGTCTACTTCGATGCCCTGTCAGGGCAGTCGCACGATGGTGATGGCGATGGCGATGGCGGCGACCCTCATGATCGGGAAGAGCGGTAAGACGAGGAGAGTCAAGAAGGAATTAGAGAATAGCGACGAGAGTGGGGACGAGCGGCTGACCCCGTTAATTGCCATGTCGCGGAGTGCGGGCGCGGGTAGGGGTCGGACTTGTGTATGGCGGGTGGCTCCCTCCAGCCGGTAATAAAATTTTCTCCCGACCCTCCGTGGCGGTTTAATTAAAAATATATATATATATATATATACCGGCCCGGGGACCAGTAGGCTCTACAGTTTGGGTGATGATTTACTTCTCACTTCGGGATAATTCAATGTCCAGTCGATAGGCGTTAGTTACCGTGGTACGTGCTGTTACTGGAAAGCTTTCTTCGCCACGTAAGCGTGGAATACAGCTTAGATATACCGTCACCTTTTAAGGACCATTTAGTACCCCTAGTGTGGACTTCTAAATTAAGGACTGAATCCAGTCTTTAATTTAGAAGTCCACAATTCAGTCCTTAATTTAGAAGTCCACACTAGGGGTACTAAAAATTCAGTCCTAAATTTAGAAGTCCACACTAGGGGTACTAAATGGTTCCGGTACCGACTGGGTGTTTCGTTTTGTCTGCCGGGACGTAAACCGATGGAGATTCTGAAACAGAAATTACAACCCGGTCATCATAAGCGGTATCTGGCGTACAGTCCGTAGCACTGCCGGATACTGGACAATACATAGTAATCATCAAGGAAGAGGGACTGAAGATAGAAACAGGCCTCGCCACCACTTGAATGGCAGTTGGTACACTCCGAGTAGAGGTTTCATGTTGAGGAAGAAGAGGATTTCTCATGTCCTTCTTTCGTTCTTGGTTTCATATAGAAAAAAGAGAGAGAATAGATGCAAGAGTGAGCAAGTATGTGTAAGTTAATTATTCATCGAATAATGAGATAAGAGATCCATAGGTCAAAATATTTATACTTTGGTATAAGGGCAAACTAGGTCTGGTGATGATAGAAGTACATATCATTTTGAACTGCATCCTCTGTGATAGTGAGAACTGAACTAGGAGAAGATGAAGTCAATGCAAGGAAAGA
Organism: Asterella californica; assembly: GCA_036924285.1. Classification (NCBI taxonomy): domain Eukaryota; kingdom Viridiplantae; phylum Streptophyta; class Marchantiopsida; order Marchantiales; family Aytoniaceae; genus Asterella; species Asterella californica. Next base: position 7,924,219 of record JAYKYS010000013.1, read on the forward strand.
CTTATCAAATATAACATCACTAGAAACAAAAGTATCATTGTCAGATTTGCACTGTGGACAGTATGTTAGCTTTGACTACTGTAGCCCAAGGAGGATGTACTAGTGAGAGTGACTATCTAACTTGGACGAGTGAGTCTCGTGAATGTTGACAAAAGCTGTGCAGCCAAAAACTCAAAGATGTGAAATGGAAGATTTGTGGACATGCTAGAGCTCAAAGTGAGTAGTGGAAGAATCAATGACGTTGATGGGACAATGATTCAGAACATAAGTGGCGCAATTAAGAACCTCGCTCCAAAACTTTTCTAATCTTGCTGAAAATATCATAGCTCAGACAGAGTTCAAGAGGGCGCGAGTTTTATGCTCAACTAACCCGTTCTGCTGAGGAGTGTCAAAAACAGTCAGCTGACGTTAGATACCATGCTGTTGACAATATGCATCGAAGAGGATAGATCAGAACTCACCACCATCATCTGGAGCGCAGAGTCTTGAGTTTCTTGAAGGTTGTGAAATAATCGCTCTTGTAGTAGAGCAAACTAGCAACGGTATAGTGAGAGTAGTCATCAGTCACGATCATGAAGTACTCATAGTCAAGAAAAGTGCAAGAGAAAATGAGACCACTAATGTAAGAATGAGCAATTTCAAGAATCTCGGTAGTGCAAGTATTGGCGGCGCGTGAAAACTTCGTACGAGCTTGCTTGCCATGCAGAGACATAGCACAAGTGAAATCGTGAATGATAGGCAAGTGTAAGCCGAGAAAGGACTGAAAACAACGAAGTTGGTCAAGCCGAGAAAGATTGATGTGGCCAAGCCGCTTATGTCATAGGTCGGCAGTTGGAGTTGCAAACTTGAGGTAAGCAAAGCGCGAATGGTCCAGGAAAGGAGGGACTCTCAATCTCTCCTAGACTCCGAGAGTCAACCTTTTGTGAGTTGACTCCTATGGAGAGTGAGCCTCCTAACTCCTCAGAGATGAGGGTCCTTCTGCAAAGAGAGGAGGAAGGGCGGCGCTACACGAGGGGTGTGCTCCTCTGGGATTGAGAGCATCAATCTGATCTTGGGAGCATGGTCTGCAAGGTTGGGTCCAGCTCCTCCGAAAAGGAAGAAGGAGCTTGACGTCCCTTCTTCTCCAATGTGAGGGTGTTGTCTCTCATTGAAAAATGTGCTGATTGGAGGAGAGCCCTAGATCAGAGGACGAATCTTAGATCTGGGGGCACAGATCGCCACGAGGATGATCCTTGCCCATCTTGGAGCCCGGCTGCTGCCAAGCAACAGCCACGGCTAGTGGAGAACACGCCGCATATAGTATGACGTGTTGTTGAGAATTCTCATGTAGGGGAGCGAGCTCATGGAGGTGCCTCTTGAGAGATGATTGGTCTTTGTGACCAATCACTTTTGAGGTCGTGGATCGTCACATGACGATCCATGACTACGACGAATGAGGGACATGGAACTGAGTTTGATTGTGTGTGGTGGAGAGGTGCGAATTGTGTGAAGGGATGCAAGAGTAAGATGAGCCGCGGTTGATCACGGTTGGTTGATCGATCACCACGTTCACCTCTGGGTTCCCCTAGTCTCTTCAGAGAAATGGTTTCAAGGGGGCACTATTGGAAGTAAGGATTGAGAGTGCTCTACGTGCAATTGTGCATGGTGTGCTTGCCGAAGGTATGGAATGTACAGCAAGAATAATAGACAAGCCCAGCAAGTAAAGATCGTTGCAGAACGGGCATGAGACAATTGGACGTCTATTTTTATCTTCTAAATAGCACCGTTATCGATTATACACCACCTATCCTTAGAATCAAACATTCGAGCTAAAAAAATTTCTTTTGTAGTGCAAGACATCCTTCATTAGTACATCTTCATAGTTGAGGAGTTTGACTTCAACATCACCGTGATCTTCAATCTGGACTGGGGTGTCATCACCTAATAGAATATGATCTTGAAGAGCATTTTCTTGTTCAATGTACTAACAAAATTGATCACGGTCAAATGTCACTTGCAGGATGACGTCGGTGTCAACGTACCAGTGACGGTCCACGACTCGAGGTGTGAAACTGTTATGAAGCTCAGTCATCAGTACGCATCTCGTGTTGTTGTTGTTATTACACTGGTAGTTTTCTGATTGCGGGAACGTTGGTTCTGATTTTGATTGCCGTCTTGCTGCTGAAACTGATTAGGAGGAGTGCTGCTGCTGGAAGCTTGGTTGGGCAATTCTAGACAAGATGTCCAGTCAAATTGCATCTAAAACATTGAACGTTGGAGTCTAGTGACTGCTTCTTAGATTGATTCCATCCAGAACGGTTGCAGTTCTTGCCTTGCTTGGATGGTGTTCTCTTTCCTACAAACAATGCGATCGAAGGTTCGTGTTGCATCTTTCAGCAAAAAATTTCTTCTATAAGAAGAAACGAGATGAGCTTTTGCAACGTCATGTTGGTGTTGCATCTCATCACTCACTTGTAAGAAATTTTTATAGCTATCAAGCATGTTCTCCATGAGTGTAAGTAGTTGCTCTTGTGTTCCTACTTGCGCACCTATGGACACAAGCTGCTCAACGATGGATTTGAAGATGTTCATGTGCGATGTGACCGTGTCATTCATCGTCATCTTGAGGGTTTGCATCTTTTTCTTCAAATTCATTTGTGTCACGGTGTCTTGCATGGTAAAGTTAGAAGTCAGCATGTTCCACGCGTTAATCGTCGTATGACAAGAAATAATGTGATCGATAATAGTGTTCTTGCAACACTGATTTATCGCTGTAAGAGCATTATTCTTGATGATCACACTCCTGATGCTAACTACTCCGGTCACAAGTAGAGGATTATCGGAATGACAACTGGTCGAGGTACGCTGTCATCAACTATTCTAAAGATGCCTTTCGCGTCTAGTTGGAGTTTCATCTTATGGTTCCAGTATGAAAATACATCCCATCAAACTTCATCCAGCTTTTCATGTTGAACGTGTTCGTCATCGCAGATATGTCACCGAACTACTATGATTCTATGAGCGTTGCAATCGTCTGAGCGAGGAACGTCCTCCGCGCTTAGCAATCAAGGCATTCTCTGATTGCTCCTTCACTTATGCCTAAGGTCTACCTGAAGCCTTCGTTATTATGCTGAGAAAATAAGAACCTAAAGCTATGATAACGTATAAAAAAAGAATTCAATGCAAGAGAGAGCATGTATTTGTAAGCTAATTGTTTACTGAAAATTGAAGTAGGAGGTCCATAGGCCAGGTATTTGGTACAAAGCAGGCTAAGCCTGCAAAAGAGCACGAGCCCAAATATCCTGTCGAGTCGACCTAATATATTGTCGAGTCTAAGCCTAATTCCATCATTTCTTGTCTGTATCTCGTTGCGTTCTATGAGAAAAGGAAGAAAGGGAAAAGGAAAAGGAGAAAAGTATCCACATCTGGCACTACATTGCATTGTCAATTGTATTTACTGTCGTAGTTAAAACTTCCTCGATTCAACTTCTGCCCACTTTCTGCGCACTCTGACAATGTCTGGAGTTGGAAGCTTGCTGCCGACGACCCTTTGCAATTTCTCTATTTTATTGCCGATCTTTGACAACCCCTATTAGTTATTCCTGACTCAGAGTCTGCACTATATATATGCAATCAGTTTAAATTCAGGTTCCTGCATTTGCTTTCCTGATACTGAGCATCCTCGGCAACCTCACACGTGATCGGTATCGATGGCAGGGCAAAGTCCCGTGTAAACAATTTGGAGTGTCGGCTCGACCAATTGCCAGATGAACTAGCCGCTCATGATCAGGGACGAGGAAGTAGAGAATAGACCAAGAAAGGTGGGTAACTGGATTGCGCTCGTTTCGACTGCTGCCTTCTAGTTGGCAACATCTCCATATCTCTGAGCTAGAGATGGTGATTGACTTCTGTAATTACCACAAGCTCGATCCGCTTGTGGACAATAATACCTACAGAATCAGTGATGAAGTGCGGGAGCCGTAGGCAGAATAACGTCATATCCGTAGTAAGGAGAGGTGGATATATACAAGACAGTGATGCTCTAGGAAAAAGAGTCGGAGGAAGAGAAGTAGAGTAAGATAAGAGGGAACACAGTTTAGCTACAGGATGAGCCGACTCGGCCGTGAACAATTCCTATACTGTAATTGTACGCAGAGAGCTCGAGAGAGACAGCAAGCTGAGACTAAGTATCCTCATCCTCAAGCTAAGTCTAACAATTGATATAACATTGTTAACAATCAGTAGCTTGCGAAGCGTGAGAAGGGGTGGAACGTACACTCAGGGAAAATTCTCGAGTCGGTTGACTGGTGGAACTTTATCCATGGGACATGTCCTGACTCATGTAACAAGTAAGAGACCGATCTGCATATGATTGCATGAACTTCGTAGACGCTTCGCTTGAGTTTCATCAGACTTGTGAATATTTCTGCGGCACTAGGGACACCTCTCCGGGAATGTGCATGCAGTCCACGAGTTATTGCTATGCATTTGCATAGTACAGTCGTCCTCATTTTATTGCAAGAAGGTTGGAGTAAGCTTTCAGGTTGCACTTACGCACGGTTTTCATTTATGCATAACTGCAAAATTTTGTAGTGTTGTACTTCTCCTAGCGTGCATGATGAATTGCATTTCCACTTGAACAGCAGAGTATAATCAATTTCTCTAGCTTCTGTTAAAGGCTCGACAGAACAAATGTCAAAAGCCAAACCTGCAGAGAAGTTCAACACACATAATCAGGTGTAATTTTGGTTCTAATCATGGCAGGAAAGCACGATAAGAAGATTTTTTACCAACGATGTCCGAACTGCAGGCACAGGTACTACACTACGGAAGAATAGGACAAGGCTGCCACACCCACACTACCGGACGTCGGCGGAACGGTGCACCCGGCTGCGCACGAAGACGAGGACGACGAACCTCTCTCAGAGTATATATCCCTCACGAGCGCATTACTTAGGAGCACAAGATTCGATAGAGCAATCCGAGTACGTGTTTAAACCACCAGTACCGGTATACAAATGAGAAAGGAATATTCCTTTTTTCTTCCATTGTACTTCGGGTTCAACAAAGGATTCTACTTACGATATAGCAGAGAGTGATGGACGTGGAAATTTCATCTTAGTGTAACATTCTACCGCAGATCTCGGAACAGATTCTTTAATCTCTAACCAATGAACTGCCGAACGTGAACCTCCCTAGAGACCTGTATACTTTATTTGTGTCTCCAGATCCAGTTCGTTAAACTATCAGCTAATGAGCACCGAGGATTTGATAACTGTGGAACGGGTTTCGAATAACCAACTAGTCTTATGTAGGTCTCTGGTCAATCTTAGGTTGCTAAATACAGGTGGAACTATTCTAGACCTGGGTTGCATGAAATTTGGGCAGCGCTTCCGCTACTGGTGATCAAGTCGGAACGCCAGGACCCACAAGGAGCAACCGCCAAGACTAGGAGACCTAGTAGATGCTAGGAAGTAGGAAGGCAAAGCAATTACACCGAAATAAAGTCAACACGACACCAGATGCGCCCAACTCAGGTTGCAGCTGGCGGAGACGCTTGAACACCTCTTCTAGGAATGTCATGCGGCCAAAGATAGATGGAAGAGGTTCAAACTTCACGATCCAAGATGTGAGCTAGACTACGTTGAAGGGTGTAGGCTTCTCAAGACTATGGATAAGACGTTAACAATGATAAAACTCAACCCCATGATGCTCTACATCCTGGTGGAACACACCCAAGTGACATGGAAGAAAAGACCGGATTGGATATTTCGAGGACACAAGAAGGATCGCCCTGCGGCAAGAATTCAAGCGGAGGTTGTTAAAACAATGTGAGCGGGACTAAGCGTAGATGCGAGCCTTGACAACAAAAAAGCCTCGGCCAAGGTAATGCTGACCCTAGGGAAAGTTCAAGGAAACCTACGGATGCGATCGAGAGGAGTGCAAGACCATATCACAAATCCTCTTGACCCTTGATGAAACTACAAACCATGACACTAAACGAGGAGGTTAATTTAAAACTTAAAAGTTTTATATTATTTTTTTATAGTTCACATTTTTATTGCATAACTCTCGAAGAATCGAGAGTTTAGTTCTTGTTTATTGTTCTAAAAAATTATCTCTTCTATGATATTCTCTCGATGATCACGACTTTTTTTGGGGACATAACTCTTGATGATCGAGAGATCTAGTCCTCGAGGGGACAACTTTTTGTATATTGATGATAACACCTGTGAGTCAAGAGGTATTATAATACTCTTATTTTATTTTTTCTATAAATTATTTAGCCTCTACTTTTACTAAAATAAAAAATAAAAAATAACCTGTTTTTCTTTATAAAGTTATAACTTTGGGATTAAAAATACTTATTTTTCAATACATTTTTATTTATAATAATGAATTATTTTCATATTTATTTAGTATATTCTATCCCAATCTCAATAGAAGTAAAGAGGAATATCCGCTCTTCATCCCCCTTTGCTTAACTAGGTCATGGGAAATATTTTTCTTCTCTTCACGAATTCATACAATTCTTATAACATCTGGGTATTAAACTGTACATGAAACAGCGAACCATGGAAAACAGAATACAACTTATATTCAATTGATTTTATTATTCAAATCTTTATATGTTACCTTATATATATCTTGAACTGGTGTCCTTTGATGTATCCTAAAACAATACATCCAAGAGTATATTGGAGTAAAGTTCCTAAAATATATATCATTGATAGTAAATGCTACATAAAAAACATACAGTATTAACATCCAAAAAGAATATTACCAGTTATTACAAAAGGGTCCTAAGTGATATTCATGACAAGTATATCCTTTGATGTATCTTAAAACAATACATCCAAGAGTATATTGGAGTAAAGTTCCTAAAATATATATCATTGATAGTAAATGCTACATAAAAAACATACAGTATTAGTTACTACATGCAGGGCATGACAAGTTTTAAGTATTAGTGTCATAATGGAATGGATATCTTCGAGTAGAGTTTCTAATTTAAAAAAGATCTGGGTATTAAACTGTACATGAAACAGTGAACCATGGTTTACAACTTATATTCATATTGATTTTATTATTCAAATCTTTATATGTTACCCTATGTATACTTGAACTGGTGTATATATGATAATATTCAAAAGGAATATTACCAGTTGTTACGAAAGGGTATTAATCAAGAACCAATGTATATCAGATTATAGTACTTTGGTACTAAGGCTGAATTAAACCTCTAAGAACAAATTAAGATGGTCATGAACTATCTTACATCTAATATTAATTCACAAACAACTAAAGTTTAATACTATAGAGAGTCGGTCTTAACTCAAAAGAATTCAAAGATGAAGTTGAGAATTAAATATACTGTAGTTGCAAACAGTACCATCGCATTACTGTCCTCTAAGTGACATTGGTGCGATTGAAGGAAATCGATAGAATAAGTACTACTTGTCATTAAAACTTAAGATATACCAAACTCTCGTGATGTAAATAATTTACTCCTATACTTATTATGTAGATGTCAAGTTGGACTTGATAATTCAGCCTAAATCTACCTTTCATTTGTTTTAGTCAAGTATGAGAAAGAAGATAGACTAGGTGCATACAATTGACAAGATTGATTGATATTCACCTGTATGGGCATGCATATTATTCACCAGGTGAATATCGTTCTGCTAATCATTTCATCATTCAGATTTGTGAGAGACTGACGCAGATCGATATTCACATGTATGGGCATGCATAATATTCACCAGGTGAACATCGTTCTTCTCACCATTTCATCAGTCAGGTTTGCGAGAGACTGACACAGATCGATTTTCACCTGTATGGGTATGCATATTATTCACCTGTCTCTGGATTGACATTGTCTTTGAATATATTATTTTTGCATTCGGTGGAATTATTTTTGGTCTGGACCAATCGTGAGTTTGAGCACAGTGCTGCAGTTGTACACCCCTTGAGCAAGTTCGTGTAAATTCGGTTTCGGATTCACTCTTAATTCACTTCAGCATGGGTCGTTTGGTATATTAGGACGTCACTTGACAGATTAGTTTTTCACAGGAATGAACCCGGTGTCCTCTGTAATTGCTCCTGGGAGAGTTGATTCATCTCTCTAATTCTTCTCAGACGACTATATATTTTTATTTCTCAGAAAAGATATACTTTATATTCTTTTGATCTATCAAGATTACAGAGTTAAAAAATTGTTAACTTGTTTCAGATTCGGACTCAAGACATCGGAGATCGAAATAAAATGTCTTACCAATGCAACAAAGTTTTACTACATAAAAAGAACAATAGGTCCACGTCTAATATACTTATTTATCATGTACCATTGTATTGTATCTTTGACGTCTGGCTCATCCATACTAGAGTAGAAACTAAGAGACTTACTGCAATCGATATGCTGGTACTAAACGGACCCTCATGTATATTCACTCTTTCACTATATCTAATTTATTCTAAAATAACTTACATCTCAACAACGAACCAAAATTTCAAATTTCTCTCACACTTTCTGCTTTTCCTTTTCCTTCCCACATGCAAAAAATAAATTTGCATGTATATTCGACAGCACTTTGACAGTAAATCTGGAGTTGACGGTGAGATGGACATGTATGTTGTTCACGTGTCCTCGTTGTCTGCCAAGTAGGATTGCAATCCATCCGGCAAAGACGAATAATCCCGCGTGTTCGACAGAAACGAGCCTTGCACGGAATGCTCTTCAGTGTGAGATCAGGACTGGAGCGATGGACGCCTCTAGCACTATGAGAAGAAGTGGATGTCTAACACCAGACTGGTGGTAGGGTAGTTGGGGCCATCATGGCATCCAGGTGGGCAAGCAGCACCATCTTCAGCGTCCGCGTGCACGTGGAGGTCACGGCCTGTGATGGTTAGCCAACGAATCTCATTCCTTAACATTATACCGTGTCTAAAGTATAAAGAACTGGAAGCTGTCTGTCGGCTTGTAAATCTTTCCATCGAACATCTAATTTAAGGTTCGTAGGAATACAGCTCTAAGGAGGAATTAGTAATGATTCGACCGCCTGAATTCACGTTCGAGGTTAACCCTTGCTACTATTGAAAAATATCACTGCGACGGTGGTATCGTCCAGTGATATTTTTCATGTTTCACTTGCATCTGATGTGATATCCCAATTTCCCCTCGTATCTCAGGAAAATGACAAAGACTGGTGTCATCTGCGAAAAAGCAAACACTTGCAACGAGAATAATTCTAATATACATTAAACCACAAGTACTACTACTAAAGCGGCGAGATATACCACCGCTAAGCACTTTAGTGATAACTAGTTACGGGATTAGTGAGACGGACTAGCCCACCGATATTGCGCAATCATGTTATGTTGGCATTAGTGGATAGAATCGGTCGAGGTTTGGCTTGAAAGACGTGGGATTTCCTCACTTACAAAATGAGCCATCGTTGGCTCTCAGCAGACGTCAGTCGCTTGAGATATGAGCGGAAACAGAATCGGGGACAAAAAGGGATTTTCAAAGAATATTCGTTATTTGAATTTTGAAAACTTACTGTGCAAAATCAAATCTCTGTACAAGGACCCTGACAAGAGACACAAGAACTTCTGGCACGCCCATTTTTCTGGCAATGCAGTAGAGGTCCACGGCCGGTGACTGAGTGAGAAAACAGAAAAATAAGAATTTCCAGCAAGAGGAAATTGGTAGTCGGAAAATTGCACCTCCGTACAGATAGAAGTGCCTCTCTTGTCAGCAGGCACTGCCCCTCCTCTAGCCTCGAAGAGGGAGGGAGTGGGCAGTGCGCCTCTCTTGTCACGAGGCACTGCCTCTCCTATAGCCTCGAAGAGGGAGGGAGTGGGCAGTGCGTCTCACGAATCATGAGGCACTGCCCGGATGTATAGCCTCGAAGAGGGAGGGAGTGGGAAGAGCGCAGGGGGTATATGAAAAGCCTCTTGTATTATTTTCTTCATTTGCACACATGCTGTTCTTTTAGTTTTCTCTTTTCTGGTCCTGCTGAGTATTTGAAGTCTTCATAGTGTTTTTTCTGTTGTTACTTCTCCATAAGAGTCTTAGTGGTGTGTTTTTTTTGTCCTCTTGGTTCTTCACTATTTTGAATTTTTCTGAATTACATATTTATTGGTATTTATATTTTTTGCTGTGCTTTGTGTGATTTTCTAATTTCCAGACTTGTACTTTCTTATATTGATGTAGTTGCATATTATATTATCTTAGTTGGTCTTTTATTTAGAAACCAGAATGTTGTAGTGCGGTAGCATATAAATGTTAGGGATTACTTAGTGCTTGATATCCATTTAGAGGGTGGGTCGAACCTCCGGACGGATAGGTATCACATACTTTTAGTTTTATCGTAGTTATGCCACCTAGAGTACATCCTAAACGACCTAGAGACCGGCACTTACCTAGAGGATGTCCGGAGGTCCCAACAGGTATGGTGAGGATCCCAGAGTCCTTGCTCCCTAGATATGTACAAGTCATGAGACTTCTAGGACCAGGAACTGGACACGCTGCCGTCTTTCGATTTCTCTTTGCCACAGCTGACCTACGCATAGACCAAATGGCGAGGGAGGCTGAGCCACGACTTGCGGATCCAGATGTAATTCCAGATGAGGGTGGTCTGGAGACAGATGCGGTTGGAGCTACAGTGGATGACTTAGTTGCTGATCCATCAATCTTACATGCTTTTGGTCTTCTCAATCAGGTACCAAACAAAAACCTTTTCTTATTGTGATGTCTTGAAGTATTTGAATGCATGATGGGTTGGACATGTACAAGATTGTTGGTTACTTGAATATACGAAATATCTATTGCAATTGTGATTCAAGTGCTCATTTCTATAAGATATTTCGGTATCCGAGCTCTAAGAGCCAGTTCGACTAGACTCAGAAGCCCCGCTGGAGCCTGTTTTGGATTCCCATATCTCTCTTCGTACAGACGAGGATCAGTCATCGACCTTGCTAGAGGATCCTGAATCTCACCTCCCCATATATGGCTTTTGTAGCGAGTTCTAAGTTACGAGAGCTTTTCCAGATCTTCCAAGTGCGATGTCCTCAATTCGGGTGTGAGCAATTTTTCCTACCTCCCATCATTTCCTCTATCCACCAGAGTTGGTCTTTGAAGCTAATGTGTCCTGCTAGACATACATATGGTTGGAGGTCCACTGAGATGGAGATATACAATCATGTCTCGGATGTTACCAACCGTATGTATCACGCTGCTTTATCCGCGGGCTTGGGTTACGAGCAGCTGGACTCGGTGTATCGGGAGGGAGGGTTGGCTCCGGTATCTAGGACCCACTTCTTCGGGTTTCAGACGGGTAAACACCGTGATGTAGGATGGGTTGAGGCCACATTGGATAGATGGGCAAGGTTGAAGGATGAGGTGCAGTCGGAAGTGATCATCAAGCACTTTCCAAACTTGAATGAGATGCCAGCTGGTGGTGAGTGCTTGCTTGCTTTGGCGGATGCTGCTTGCTTTGCTTTGTTATATTTCTGCAAACCTTGGATGGATTCAGTATTATGGTTTTCCAAACAGGTAACTTCGTTGTATATGCCGACTTGAGGTACGACTCTACACGAAATGGGTACAATGGCACGTGTGCGTTCATTGACTCCAGTTCAGGCAAGGTCGTGGAATTGGTGAACATGACGCGCGTTGAGACTGGCAACAACTCGTGGTTGATTGAAGATCGAGCATTCTTGGTTGGAATCGAACGGATGATTGCACGTGGTATAGTACCAGATGAGGTGGTGCATGACGATAAATCCTCCGTGGATGCCATCTTGGCTCGTCATGGCATTGTGTCACAGAAGGACCTCTGGCACAAGTGCAAGAATGTCATCAAAAAATTCTTGGTTGAGTTGCAAATGAAGAAACGCATGCCACGATCTGTAGAGGAAGCTGAGGTGGCTACAGACTTAGAGCTTCTCACGAAACGACAACTTACTGCTTGGTTGCGTGGTCAAGGAGCTGTAATCGCTAGAAACAAGCCCATCCTTGTTCAGCGGGTAGCACAAATGAGAGCTCTACAGAAAAGGGATCCGATATGATCTCGTAGGTTCATGTATCCAGGGTTACAAGAACACGGGATTGCAGATAAGCTAAAGGGTTGGATCTACACATGTGCCCAGCTGAATGCTCGGAGGATGGTGGGTCCTGACGGACGTTACGAGCAAGAGGAGGATGATACGAGCACTTTATGTTTGGACATCAAGAATGCCGCAGATCATTGGGCAGGAGAGCACTTGAATTGCGAGATTCTCCAGTGCACCACCGGGATACTTCGGCCTTGTTGCAGTGTCCCAGATCTGAACCGCCCTGCATCAGACAAGTATTACAAGAAGAGTAAGTTCTTGAACCCTTGGATGCTTGAGTTTTGGATTAGTACGAATCTTTGCAATGTAAAGGCTTATACCAACTTGATGACTGCAGATTCTTCCACTCACTTAGCCATGGTGACTTTCTTGCATCGGGCTATTACGCCAGCAAAGATGCGTTTTTATACTCGTGCAAGAGAGAACTATATGTCGGAGACTTTCAACTCCGTGATAAATAAGTTTGCCACGAAGAGGATTCACTTTGCACGGACGCACGAGGCGCGACTCGCAGCATGCGCTATGGATTAGAACTAGAATATTGTACGAGAGCCGATCAAGATATTCCAACATAGACCACAACATACATCCGTACGACATAAGACATCTACGACGCGGGTGTTACCTCCTCGAACAACAACATGGAAGTCAGCATTGAGAGAGCGTTTGTTCGGTGAACGTCATAGCGCTTGAAGATGTCTTGATTTTCTCTTGACGTACCCATCTGAACATCCACATTTTCCAACACTATTTATCGTTTTTGGTGACAGGATACACACTTAGGTAACATTCAGTACTGCTGTTTGAATAGTGTTTAGAGATAACTTGAAGCGGTTTGTCTACAGCGCCCGCTCTGTTAGCAGTAAACCTCAACACTTAGTTGGCTATCACAGGTCTGTTGAGGGTAGTGCGAAATCTGTTTTCAAGAGCTGGGAACGTCGATTGGAGTTCTCAAGTGTTTGCTTACAGACTAACGAAGGCGATCTGGAGTTGATAGTCTTCATTCCTTTCACTAATGAATTGAAAATCAAAAGCATTTCTGTAATCGGTGGACCCAATGGCACTTGCCCGGCCAAGTTGAGAGCTTTTATCAACCGCGTGGATATCAATTTTTCAAATGCTCAAGATGTGAGTGCTGTGCAAGAGTGGGATCTTACGGAGAATCCGAACGGTGAGTTGGAGTATCAGACCATGTATGCTAGGTTCCAAGGTGTTGCAAGTTTGACTCTGCACTTCTCCGTGAATTTTAGTGGTGATGTCACCGAGATCCAGTACATTGGGTTGCAGGGAAAAGCCACTTCACTGAAGAGGGACGCTGTCACCACCATAGTGTACGAGGTCATGCCGAATCCCTCTGATCACAAAGCACCAACAGATGAAATTCTTCCACATCTTACTCACTTCTGAGCAGAAGTCAGAGGTGGCCTTTGTACAGGGTCTACTTGCTTGATCAGTGAGCATGAGACTACGTGAATGGGGTTCTCACGACCAGCTTGTTGTATATACACCCTTGACCAGATTCTACCCCGGAGCACAGCTTATGACCGAAGGATTAGGGGAGCCTCGATAAAAATCAAAGTGTGTACTTCATCGAAATTCTGAACAATGTCTAGCAACACCGTTTGTTTCTCACTGCAGACTGGAGTCTCGAGAGAGAGAGAGGAGAGGCCGGCCCATCAGCCATCAAATTCTCTGCTAGGTGTTTTGCTCTGATTCGAGAGGTGGAAGTCCCTCTGTCGGTCATACATTCGAGCTGGCTTCCAGTCTCCCTCCGGTAATCAACGGAAGAATAAATGTGTAACAACCCAGAGAAACACAAAGTATCGGAAATAGTAAATAAAGGATCGTTCCCACGAAGATACAGTTAACAATTACACAAAACACAGTACTACAACGTCACAATGATAATTCAAATGGTTTTCTGTTATTCTCACGGAATTGAATAATATCCGGATGAGAGTTAAGTCTGATAAGAAACCAAACCTGATAAAAAACCTGATAAATCGAATACAAACAACAATGAAATAGTTCTTTGATCAGGGACCCTTCCGACAAACATACAAAAGATTGAGAAGACAGATGTGAATGAATGAATAAGGTAAAATACTACTGAAATGTTACTAGTCTTCTTCTGAAAAGACAGAAGAATACTGATTTCACATCAAGGTTCCAAGGAATAAGTCCCTACTCTTCCTAAGGAATGTTCTTCCAACTAAATCCTCATGCTTAAGAATCCCACTTATTTGAAGAAGCCAAACTTAAGATGAAGCCACCATCATCCAAACTCTCCTTACAATTTAACTTATGCTCTTCCACTTCACAGTAACTAATTTGTTCTCAGATCTTCGTTCAAAAGCTCTTCACGAAGATTACAGTCTCAACTTCGGCCGAAGGCTCTTCAAAGTTCCTACACCGAAGTCTCTTCTTTCAAGTCTAAGGGCGAAGATCTTCGTCAATCAGAAAATTACACCTGCGACAGTAAACACCGAATATTCGGAGGAAAATATCTTCGTCCAAAGCATTCACAACATCGCTCCGCACTTTTGGGAAATAGAAATAAATTAATAAAGAACTGAAAACATGGAAAAGGCACGAGGACTGTGGATCGCGCTGCTTATATACTACTTCGTCCTAACCTAACTGTTTTTCTAACTGCGCTAACTGTCTAACTTCCTAAGAAGGCGGAAGATCTTCGTTACTCTACGATCATCTTCATCTTCACAGTAACTAACTTCCTAAGCCTAACTGTGCTCTAAACTCCTCTAACTGAACTTCCACGTTCGCTCGCATCTCGCCAATCTCCCTATCTACTTTCTGTCTAAGTCGAGAAAGGCGCGCTTTCACACCGTCGGGATTCGTCTCCGCTTGCACTACCTCCGCCTTCAACGCCCGAAGAAGACCAAGCTCGTCCACATCTAACCCCGAAGTCACGTACGCGGACAACACCGGCATCAACTTCTTCCGAAGGTCTTCGGAGTCAGTCACCTTCGTCTTCAAATCTTCGTTCTCTTTTGTGAGTTCTGCAACTGTAGCCTGGAATTCGCCTCGGCTTCGCTGTAACTCAGCTACTTGGTCAGATAACTCCTTTATGCGGTCGGCGAAGCTCTTCGTCGACACCTTCAACTCTTCATCCTTACTGATCAAAGCAGTCCTCGCTTCTTCGTATTGGCGCCGAAGATCTTCTAGCTCCTTCTCCGATTCCAACCTTATCTTCGTCGCATTCCGGGCTTCTTCGCGAAGATTGTTCTTCTCCTGCTGCCAAGTTCCCCTACTGAAATGTAACTCCGCCAACATCTCTGGAAATGTCACCTTCCGCTGCACTTCCTTCTCGTAATCCTCCTTGTTGTCTTCAAGAAGTCGGAGGATCGGGACGACTACCTCTTCGCCATAGTTCATCGCCTGTCTAAAGAGATCGACCTTGCTCAATGTTGTTCCGGCCGAAGTGCCTTCACCGCAGACAGCTTCACCTTCAATCTTTGCTCCTGAACTACTCAGGTCCACTGTTTCCTTCTTCGTGCCCTTTACCTTCTTTCGGGCCTTCGGTTTCTCCATGGGCGAAGTTGGAAGAGGCTTCTTCCTCTTGCTACGTCTCTTCTCTTCGTCTTCGACCGTTGCTTGAACAGTCGCTGCCTGCTGCTCCTCTTGAGTATCTTCGGCCATTGCCTTCGGTGAAGATCCCAGTTGCTGAATGTCTTCGGTTTGTCCCTCTTCGACCTGACGAGCGGGTGATGCAAAATCTTGTTCTTCGTCTTCACCGAAGCCCAACTGTTTAGCTTCATTCTCCTTCAGCCACCCCATACCGAAGTAGAAGATGCTGACAAATCCTCCCAGATACACATAGTCCTGCTTCTTAAACAGCCGTTGGACCTCATCGTGGAATATCTTCGCCCAGTAAGCTCGTCTTCCGGCGAAGAGGTGTTCGAAGAAGCATACCTTCCAAGTCGACAGGTAAGTTGTTCTTCGGGGGCTCAAAATCAGCATGATGGCCTCCGCAATCTTCCTCTTCACGGGATCCTTGTACTCGGACAACTTGTAGCCATTCGTCTGGTGCATCGGACTCTCGAAGAGCTCGCCGTAGTTCTGGTCCTCCTTGACCAAGTGCTTCATCGACGCATTGTCGAAGAGCATGTCACCCTTCGTCCCAGCTTCATCCAGCAGAACCTTCTCCCAGTTCTCGACAGTCCAGTTGCCAGGTCGCGCATATAGTTCTTTGCCTCCATGGTCTTCACACATCCGAATCTGGCTAATGAACTTGCCAGACACCTTCGTCCATCCTCCCAGGGTTAGGAAGCTAAGGCCTATCTCCTTCAGCTTCGGCCGAAGGCGCACTAACTCCTCTTGGTCTAACTCAAAGGCTCTAATACGTGGTAACTTCGTCGCGATAGACATCGTGATCAGACGAAGATTGCTAGCTGGCTGAGATGAACTTTGTCTAAAACTGCTTGTCTTCGCTCAAGTTAACCTTCGCCCCAACCTGATTGTCTTCGCCTAATTTGAAAATCTTCGCTCAAATCGATCGTGCGCAAGTGAGGATTAGGGTGAGCGCTAAGAGAGAATGTGAGAAATGAGTCAATTCTCCTAGTATATAGGTCGGTTCAAACTCTCACACGTGCCGAAGTCGCCTCTGATTGGTTGTCCCCTGACCTGATAAGGGCATGCGCAATCTCATCTTCGCCCACGCCGCTTATCGTTCCTGTTCCTTTCTGGGTAGGTAGTTCGTCTTCGCTCAGACCATTCGTGAAGAGAATGTTCTGACGATATACGTTCTGGTCTTTCCTGGAGAGGTCTTCTCCCGAAGATCTTCGTCGAAAGTTCTCCTCTTCTTCCGAAGACTCTTCTTCAGAAGTCTCTTTTTTTACTAAAACTAAGCTATTTCTTCTTCTAACTTCATTATTTCTTCTACAAACTCCTATATTTCAAGCTTCTTCTATCAAAAATTGAAAAAGTGGGCTCTACATACTTCTCCCCCCAGATGTGAGCGACCCCGCGAACACGTCAAGAATAGTATCGCTTGATTCTTCCACCGTTTACTCGAGTAGCGAAAAGATTTCCTTCAAGGTCTTTAAGTTGGACTGAACCGTTACCATAACATTGTTCGACTATGTATGGTCCCATCCATCGTAGCTGTAACTTACCTGGAAACTTAATATGTCTGCTATCATATAGCAAGACCAAGTCTCCATCGTTCACTTCTACTTTTCTTAACCTCTTATCATATACTTCCTTCCGCTTCTCTTGTATGTCCTTAGTTAACTCCAGAGATGCTTCGCGATCTTCTTCCAGTGCCATCAAACTTTGCAACCTGATGAGCTGACTATCTTCTGCAGACAGTCTATCCTCTGACAGAATCCTGTAAGTAGGGGTTTCAAACTCAATAGGCATAATGGGATGCATTCCATACGCCAAGAAGAATGGTGTTTGTCTTGTTGTTATCTTCTCTGTATTTCTGAATGCCCAAAGTGCTGCATCCAACTTGGTGTCCCAATCGTAAGCATGATTGACAGTAACTTTGTTCAGAATCTTGCACAGTAATCCATTGCTTTTCTCGGTAAGTCCATTCGCCTTAGGATTATATGGGGTAGTCTTCCGATGCTTGATCTGAAAGTAATCTGTCAGTGCCTCTATGGTATTGTTCAAAAAGTGTGTGCCCCTATCACTCACCAGTTCCAATGGACACCCAAACCTGGTGATGATATTCTTGTGTAGAAACGCTGCCACGGTTATCGCATCATCTTTCTTTGTTGCTTCAGCTTCCACCCACTTGGTTGCATAATCTGTAGCTACCAAGATATATCTTCTGCGTGTCTTCTTCGTCGCTGGCTGAATAGGCCCCACAAAGTCAATTCCCCACTTCTCAAATGGTGCAAGGGGTAAGATAGGATGAAGTGGCCATTGAGTAGTTCGAGTAGGCTTACCCACTCGCTGGCAACTGTCACATCTCTTAATGATCGCATGCGCATCTTTGTACATGGTGGGCCACCAGTATCCTGCATCCAAGACCTTCTTCACTGTGTTACGGAGAGCATAGTGTCCTCCTGCTGGTTCCGAATGCATGGCATCTACCACTCTCCCTACTTCTTCCTCTTCCAGACATCTTCGGAGTTCATCATCGGTCCCTCTTTTGAACAGAATGCCACTTTTCAGCTCGTACGGTCCAACCTTGTGTATGAACACCGTACGCTGTTCCACATCCATTCCTTCAGGACATTGCAACGTATACAAATATCTGTATATCTCATGGTACCTACTTGTGGGAGTGACTGTGAGCTGGAAAAGTTCTTCGTCTGGAAAGTCATCTGCTACATTGTCTTGACGCTCTCCCGTCCTCAATCGAGACAAGTAGTCTGCATTCTCGTGGTGTTTCCCTGCTCGAGTTTGAACTGTGAATTTGAATTCCTGCAATAATAACATCCATCTCGCTATTCTTCCTGATAGATCAGATTTTTGCACCAGATGTTTTAGAGCATAATGATCCACATAGAAAACAAACTCGCATCCCAACAAGTAGTGTCGAAATTTCCTGACAGAATACACCATCCCTAGTGCTTCCCGCTCTGTAGTGGAGTAGTTTTTCTCTGCAGCGGATAGCTGTCTACTCGCATAGTAGATCGGATGGTCCCTCCTTTGACTGTCTTTCTGACTCAACACCACTCCAATAGCGAATGCTGAAGTATCCACATATACTTGAAAAGGTAGATTCCAATCTGGTGCCTTCATGACTGGAGCTTCAATCAACTTCGTCTTCAGCGTGTCGAAGGCCTTCTGCCTCCGTTCCTGCCAGATGTACTCAGTGGTCTTCTTCAACAATTCGGTTAGTGGTGCTGCCAAGGTTGCATAGTCTTTGATGAACCTCCGATAATAACCCACATGTCCTAAAAATCCCCGCAACTCACTAACATTTGTGGGAGGTTCCAAAGCTACTATAACTTGCACTTTGTCTACATCTACTTCAATGCCTCGCTGCGAGACTCTATGTCCTAATAAAAGTCCTTCTGACATGGCGAAGAAACACTTTTCTGGATGCAACGCCAACTGAGCATCTCTACAACGCTGAAAAACTACTGCCAAGGAATTTATGTGTTCTTCCCTTGGACCAAAAACGCAAAAGTCATCTATAAAAATTTCTAAGAATTTCCTAAGATACTCCTGAAAAATGTTCGTCATCATTCTTTGGAATGTGGCAGGAGCATTACATAAACCAAAGGGCATCTTATGATAAGCAAAAGTACCCCAATCAGTGGTAAAAGTAGTTTTGTCTTTATCTTCTTCTCTGATGGATACCTGATTGTACCCTGAAAATCCATCGAGAAAACTGTAGCACTCATGACCAGCTACCCTATCCAGAATAGAATCCGTAAAAGGTAAGGGATGGTGGTCCTTCCTAGTTGCTGCATTCAGTTTTCGAAAATCTTGACATACTCTTATTTTACCAGTTTTCTTCTTAGGAACTATCACTATAGGCGATACCCATTCACTGCTAAGGACAGGAAAAATAATGCCAGCACTTAAGTACTTGTCAATTTCGTCCTTGACTAAAAGAGAGTACTTTGGGTTCAGTCTATACTGTCTTTGCCTTACAGGTACAGAGTTTTCCAGTAGATCAATTCGATGTTGACCCCACTTCGCTGGGATACCCTTCATGTCTTCTATCTTCCAGGCGAAGACATCCTGGTAGTAAGTTAACATATCATGGTACACTTCCAATTCGGGTCCCTGTAACTTCGCTGAGATCTTCAAGATTTTCCCTTCGTCAAGAACCAAGTCCATTGTTGCTGACTTCAGTACCATTCCTTCTGTGTGGCTCACCTCTGAACTTCCTTGTCCCAACTGTGATTGCTATTCTTCCTCATTCTCATCGCATTCTCCTTCATCTTCTATCTCGTAGCATTGCAAGTAATTCACAACTATGTAAGGTCCTGCTTTTTCATTTTCCGAGCTAGTATCCGAAGATGAAGAGTCTTCGTCCGAAGTGTACCCTGAATCTGTTGAAGATGTTTCTCCCTGATGCGACATCTTTTTCCAGGATACAGAGACACTTTTCTCCTTGGGTTTCATCGGATCATTAAAGGACAGCTTCTGTTTATACCAATCAGTAATCACCTTAGCACCATACAGCCAAGGTCGCCCTATGAGCACTCCATAGCCAGACTTTACCAAGGGTCTTAGTACAATATAGGTAAGTTTGAAGATTATCCCTCCAATGGTTGTAGGGATATCTCGCAGTACTCCCAAGGGTCTTCTTCTACTCTGATCCGCCATCCTCAACACTCTCGGTGTTGATTCGAACTTATGGTAACCCAAACCATGCGCCGTCTCTTCTGTAATAATGTTCACACTAGAACCAGAATCTATAGGCACATGTTTTATTAGACATCCATCTATCTCGATGTCTACTTCTGGGGATCCTAAATCCTCCAATCCAACTTGAAATAATGAAGGCAGATTCTTCGACTTAGCCTTCGCGGGTTTTCTCAAGGCTGCCAATAACAGTTTCCTGTACAGCCTATTGTCCTCGACCAACTGCTTAATGGTTATATTGGCTTGTTGGTTCAGCAGGTCTTCTACTACGTTGTAATGAGGGCTCACCACTGAGACAACCCTCTTAGTTTGTTCTGCCGCCACCTTGCGTAGTTCAGATGGTCGTTCGACTTCGGGCGAAGAGACTTCGGCCCGCACCTTCCCCAGCCCCTCTTGGCTAGGTTCCACCTCCTTGGCTTGCTTACTCAGTTCCTTACTGAGTAGTACCCTTACTTCTTCGGAGATGTCCGCAGGTAATGTTCCTGAGGTCTTCTTCTTTCTCTGATCTTCTTGACGATCATCTGTCCGTGCCGATGTCGTCTTTTTCTCTACAACTTCGCGCACTTGTTCCTTCAAAGTTTTGTGCGCTTTCTTCTCTTTCTTCTGTTGCTTCCGCTCAGACTTTTTAAGGTCCTTCGCCTCTTGAGTTGCAGCTTCTGCTAGTGTCTCCCCCTTCCGAAGTAGTTTCTTCCCACTTCGAGTCTCCACTTTGTTCACCAGCATCTCCTCGTCTTCTGGCCAACCATTTCCATCTTCTTTTGACAGAGTACAAGCTTTCAGATCATCGACCAATTCGACCATGTTTACTCCTGCATCTGATCGTTGTTGGTTGAGTGGCGGTTGAAATCTGACTCCGGTCTTCTGGATTGGTTCATTCGTACAGTCCGAAGCTCCATGACCGGGTTTTCCACACTTTCCACATAATGGCATGTATCCCACTTGTTTCTTTGGGTGAGGACAAGAAGGAGCCCAGTGACCTGTAGCGCCACAATTAAAACATGATGTACCAAGAGACGGTGGTCTTTCCTGGTAACCTGCAGGGGCAAACTTTCGTTGGGTAACGTTAGTTGCCATCTGTCTAGGTACAAAACGTTGAATATGTACCGGGGGAATGGGCGTGAATTGTTGAGGCTGAGTGGGTATCATGGCTCCATCTTGAGCTTGTACTCCATAGACCCCGTCTTCACACTCTACAAAGTAATTGGGTTCGTATAATGGCGCCCACTCCACTGCATGGGTGTTATAGGATGATTTACCGTTGAAACATTCCGTATTGGCATGTCCAGGTTTACCACAGTTAGTACACCACAAATTTGGACGTGAAGTAGTTGGCGATTTTCGCCTCTCGGGCGTTCTGACCAGTTGCACTTTGAGGTCTTCGAACTTCTTAAGAAGATCATCAAGAGCAGTGTCCTTAGATGGCTGTGTCCTCCTCACCATCGGAAGTCTGGATTTCGTCATTCTTTTCCGCTTCTTATGCTTTTCCTCTTCGTCCGAAGATGAGGTATCTTCATCTTCTGATGTTGAGCTTTCGTCTGAAGACTCTTCTGAGGATTCTCCCGAAGATGAGAATTTTCGGTGTTTCCGTTTTGACTTCTTCTTCTTCTTCTTCTCATCCTTTGCACTCTTCTTCGATTTTCTGAAATCCTTCTTCTTTCTCGACTCTGAAGCTTTTTCACGATCTCTGCTGAGGATGTTGGAGGATTCGTAATTCTCAGCAGAATCAATGGCTCGTTCCAATGTTGACGTATCAAACCGTCTTACCCACGTTTGTTGCTTTGAGGGTAACCCCTTCACAAACCATTCTACTGCCTGTGCCGGAGTGTACGCTGGGTGTGTTCCATTGGCAGGTAATCTATCCAAAATTCCATAGAATCTTTGGACGTAGCTTTTCAAGGACTCTTTCCTCTTACGTTTGACGCTATTTACCTTATGTAACACATGCCTGTTATAATTCAGTTCTCGGAATCTCTTTAGGAATTCGTTCTTCATTAGATCCCAAGTAGATAAGATCGCGGGAGTTAGATTGGCATGACTGTACCATTTTCCGGCTGCATGTTTCAACAAGCTGGGAAAAATCCTCGTACGATCCGGATCATTATCTTCTTTATTTGCGTGAGATACCGCTTCAAATTGCTTGACAAATGAGTCGGCACTCTCTCCATCTCCATCACTGTCCGAATCGTCACCGCCGAATTTTGGATAATTTTGGCGAGTGAAAGGTGGTGCCCCTGACGGAAGTGGTACTCCTGTCATTGTATGCGGTAGTGTGGAAGGTGGGACTGTTGTCTGATGTACTTGTCCTTGTCTTGTTGGTACCGTTAAGTTTGAAATCCTCACTGATCCTGCGTTCGACAAATTGCTTATTGGTCGAAGTGTCAGCTTGGCAAGAGCATTCACCACCGTTGTTCCCTCTTGGATGTTTGGGGAGTTCACTTCGGGCAAAGTAACTTCGGCCGAAGGCTCTTCAACTGAGTGAACATTTCCTCGTCTTACTTCATGTTCTCTTTTGGGTGAAGACGAGGTAGAGGCCTCTTGACTTCGTATCTTAAAGAGTGATACTCCTGGAGTACCCTGTGGTCTAAGGTTTGGGATTTGAAGAGCAGGTGATCCCAATGGTAATAATTCTCGAATTAATTCTTGTCCTCTTTGTTTCTTCAAGAGGTCTACAAAGCTTGTGATTTCCGGCCCATGTCTGACGATCAGCTCCAAGGCCGCTTCCGCGTCAGGATTTGGATCTTCCGCAAGAGTTGTCAAAATATTGGATTCTGTCTGTGCTGATCCTGAAGATGAAGACGAAGATGAAGATTGAAACAACTCCACTCTTCGAAGTGAAGGTGATCCTTCTCTATCTGACTCCTCTTCTTCTGCTTGAATACCTTCTTCTTTTCTTGTTGATTCAAACAGAGATTCATGAAAATTTGTGGTCCTTGAAGGAAATGGTAACCATGATACGTCTTTAGGTGAACTCTCTCCACTTCTTACGCTCGAGTATGGAGATTCGATATCTCCCTTCTTCTTCCAGTATGTGCGCTCGTCTTTCTCGTAACGTGTTCGTGGTGAAATAGGTACTGAACTTCTTTCAAGCGGAGATGAAGTTCCTTCGGAGAGATTTTTCACTTCTTGCCACTTCTGAGCTGCTTGACGTCTTCGCTCCCTCGTTGCCTCCTTCTGGCGTTGGACTTCTTCCAACAATTGTTCTCGGACCAATCTTCTTTTCAGCGCTCGCCTGGTCCTTCCCGTCCTCTGATCTTCGTCAGAAGGCGCTCGTGCTCCCCCCGACATACATGTCGACGGTTACAACTTACTGAATTCAAAGTAAAAGTTAAATCTGTATCCCCGGCAGCGGCGCCAAAAGTTTTAATGTTTCTATATGTAACAACCCAGAGAAACACAAAGTATCGGAAATAGTAAATAAAGGATCGTTCCCACGAAGATACAGTTAACAATTACACAAAACACAGTACTACAACGTCACAATGATAATTCAAATGGTTTTCTGTTATTCTCACGGAATTGAATAATATCCGGATGAGAGTTAAGTCTGATAAGAAACCAAACCCAAGTACAAAACTGATAAATCGAATACAAACAACAATGAAATAGTTCTTTGATCAGGGACCCTTCCGACAAACATACAAAAGATTGAGAAGACAGATGTGAATGAATGAATAAGGTAAAATACTACTGAAATGTTACTAGTCTTCTTCTGAAAAGACAGAAGAATACTGATTTCACATCAAGGTTCCAAGGAATAAGTCCCTACTCTTCCTAAGGAATGTTCTTCCAACTAAATCCTCATGCTTAAGAATCCCACTTATTTGAAGAAGCCAAACTTAAGATGAAGCCACCATCATCCAAACTCTCCTTACAATTTAACTTATGCTCTTCCACTTCACAGTAACTAATTTGTTCTCAGATCTTCGTTCAAAAGCTCTTCACGAAGATTACAGTCTCAACTTCGGCCGAAGGCTCTTCAAAGTTCCTACACCGAAGTCTCTTCTTTCAAGTCTAAGGGCGAAGATCTTCGTCAATCAGAAAATTACACCTGCGACAGTAAACACCGAATATTCGGAGGAAAATATCTTCGTCCAAAGCATTCACAACATCGCTCCGCACTTTTGGGAAATAGAAATAAATTAATAAAGAACTGAAAACATGGAAAAGGCACGAGGACTGTGGATCGCGCTGCTTATATACTACTTCGTCCTAACCTAACTGTTTTTCTAACTGCGCTAACTGTCTAACTTCCTAAGAAGGCGGAAGATCTTCGTTACTCTACGATCATCTTCATCTTCACAGTAACTAACTTCCTAAGCCTAACTGTGCTCTAAACTCCTCTAACTGAACTTCCACGTTCGCTCGCATCTCGCCAATCTCCCTATCTACTTTCTGTCTAAGTCGAGAAAGGCGCGCTTTCACACCGTCGGGATTCGTCTCCGCTTGCACTACCTCCGCCTTCAACGCCCGAAGAAGACCAAGCTCGTCCACATCTAACCCCGAAGTCACGTACGCGGACAACACCGGCATCAACTTCTTCCGAAGGTCTTCGGAGTCAGTCACCTTCGTCTTCAAATCTTCGTTCTCTTTTGTGAGTTCTGCAACTGTAGCCTGGAATTCGCCTCGGCTTCGCTGTAACTCAGCTACTTGGTCAGATAACTCCTTTATGCGGTCGGCGAAGCTCTTCGTCGACACCTTCAACTCTTCATCCTTACTGATCAAAGCAGTCCTCGCTTCTTCGTATTGGCGCCGAAGATCTTCTAGCTCCTTCTCCGATTCCAACCTTATCTTCGTCGCATTCCGGGCTTCTTCGCGAAGATTGTTCTTCTCCTGCTGCCAAGTTCCCCTACTGAAATGTAACTCCGCCAACATCTCTGGAAATGTCACCTTCCGCTGCACTTCCTTCTCGTAATCCTCCTTGTTGTCTTCAAGAAGTCGGAGGATCGGGACGACTACCTCTTCGCCATAGTTCATCGCCTGTCTAAAGAGATCGACCTTGCTCAATGTTGTTCCGGCCGAAGTGCCTTCACCGCAGACAGCTTCACCTTCAATCTTTGCTCCTGAACTACTCAGGTCCACTGTTTCCTTCTTCGTGCCCTTTACCTTCTTTCGGGCCTTCGGTTTCTCCATGGGCGAAGTTGGAAGAGGCTTCTTCCTCTTGCTACGTCTCTTCTCTTCGTCTTCGACCGTTGCTTGAACAGTCGCTGCCTGCTGCTCCTCTTGAGTATCTTCGGCCATTGCCTTCGGTGAAGATCCCAGTTGCTGAATGTCTTCGGTTTGTCCCTCTTCGACCTGACGAGCGGGTGATGCAAAATCTTGTTCTTCGTCTTCACCGAAGCCCAACTGTTTAGCTTCATTCTCCTTCAGCCACCCCATACCGAAGTAGAAGATGCTGACAAATCCTCCCAGATACACATAGTCCTGCTTCTTAAACAGCCGTTGGACCTCATCGTGGAATATCTTCGCCCAGTAAGCTCGTCTTCCGGCGAAGAGGTGTTCGAAGAAGCATACCTTCCAAGTCGACAGGTAAGTTGTTCTTCGGGGGCTCAAAATCAGCATGATGGCCTCCGCAATCTTCCTCTTCACGGGATCCTTGTACTCGGACAACTTGTAGCCATTCGTCTGGTGCATCGGACTCTCGAAGAGCTCGCCGTAGTTCTGGTCCTCCTTGACCAAGTGCTTCATCGACGCATTGTCGAAGAGCATGTCACCCTTCGTCCCAGCTTCATCCAGCAGAACCTTCTCCCAGTTCTCGACAGTCCAGTTGCCAGGTCGCGCATATAGTTCTTTGCCTCCATGGTCTTCACACATCCGAATCTGGCTAATGAACTTGCCAGACACCTTCGTCCATCCTCCCAGGGTTAGGAAGCTAAGGCCTATCTCCTTCAGCTTCGGCCGAAGGCGCACTAACTCCTCTTGGTCTAACTCAAAGGCTCTAATACGTGGTAACTTCGTCGCGATAGACATCGTGATCAGACGAAGATTGCTAGCTGGCTGAGATGAACTTTGTCTAAAACTGCTTGTCTTCGCTCAAGTTAACCTTCGCCCCAACCTGATTGTCTTCGCCTAATTTGAAAATCTTCGCTCAAATCGATCGTGCGCAAGTGAGGATTAGGGTGAGCGCTAAGAGAGAATGTGAGAAATGAGTCAATTCTCCTAGTATATAGGTCGGTTCAAACTCTCACACGTGCCGAAGTCGCCTCTGATTGGTTGTCCCCTGACCTGATAAGGGCATGCGCAATCTCATCTTCGCCCACGCCGCTTATCGTTCCTGTTCCTTTCTGGGTAGGTAGTTCGTCTTCGCTCAGACCATTCGTGAAGAGAATGTTCTGACGATATACGTTCTGGTCTTTCCTGGAAAGGTCTTCTCCCGAAGATCTTCGTCGAAAGTTCTCCTCTTCTTCCGAAGACTCTTCTTCAGAAGTCTCTT
This sequence comes from Asterella californica, assembly GCA_036924285.1. Taxonomy (NCBI): domain Eukaryota; kingdom Viridiplantae; phylum Streptophyta; class Marchantiopsida; order Marchantiales; family Aytoniaceae; genus Asterella; species Asterella californica. The sequence continues at coordinate 7,951,043 of JAYKYS010000013.1, forward strand.
TTTTTACTAAAACTAAGCTATTTCTTCTTCTAACTTCATTATTTCTTCTACAAACTCCTATATTTCAAGCTTCTTCTATCAAAAATTGAAAAAGTGGGCTCTACAAAATGTCCTCCATGTCCTGGCAGGAACACACAAGGCAGGAACACGGAAATTGACAGCGCCAACTACTTGCACAGGAACCCTCACCCTCATAATCGATTGTAAGATCACCTTCGAAGGGAGTTGAACCCAACGGAGCTGGCCAGTCCAGCGAAGGTTCACTCTCCTCACAAGAGGAGAGGAAGCACAAGCCAACAAAATACACGAAAAACCCAACAGATATAAAGAAAGGCAGAGCAAACCACCTTGATGAAAAAGAACTCAGAAACGCAAAGACAAATAGTTCTTGAACTGTCAAGAACACATCCGCAAAACTATATTCATATCGTACAGTACAAAATTATTATACAGAAAAAATCGTTACACGCACAGACAGAAAATATATGCAATGGAAACGTACAGACAGAAGACAAAACGTACATTGCAATGGTCATGACACGAAACCTGTGTGCTTTTCGCCAGGCTCCTCCCAAGTCTGTTGTACTGCTGTCTGCAAGTACTCCGGAAACTGAGTCCTTTCTTTCCACCCAGCAGAGTAAGATAAATACCGATATACCAAAAATCGCTGCTTCTTGGGTACTGTTTTCGCATAAGAGTAAGCAGCACAAAGAATAAAAGGCTCCACGTCCATTTCCAGTGTGGCTGCGAAGAGATCACAAGCATCACAAAAATGCACGAAAAGAACTCGAAATCGTGAACGGAAATGAACCTGGCTTTGCGAATGGGTTCTTCTGATGTACCATACTTGAATATGCCAACCCATGAAAACTTCCATACACCTTCCAAGCAAATCTCAATTCGGGGCTTGGAAGGTAAATCTTGTACAACATCCTTATGAGGCTGATAGAGGTCAACAAAACGATCGACGGGCTGGAAAAACATCGGATTGAAGACAGAAAAGACCGATTCAGAAAACCAAGAAGCAACAACCGTCGTCCGAGATTGAGAAGGAAAGAGTAAGGTTGGGAAACCGATGTGAACCCTGCTCAGATATGAACCCTGCTGAGAGATAGTCGCCGTTGTAAGTCGTCGCTGCAAATGTAAAGCGTGAGCCTTAGTACCCATGAACCGCAGTTACTCCAAGAAGACGATAACTTAGCTCGCTGCAAATGTAAAGCGTGAGCTTTAGCACCCAGTAACCGCAGTATCTCCAAAAAGACGCAGTGTTAGCTCACTGCAAATATAAAGCGTGAGCTTTAGCACCCAATAACCGCGGTATCTCCAAAAAGACGCAGTGTTAGCTCACTGCAAATGTAAAGCGTGAGCCTTAGCAAATGTAAAGCGTGAGCCTTAGCACCTAGTAACCGCGGTTTCTCCAAAAAGACGTAGTGTTAGCTCGCTGCAAATGTAAAACGTGAGCCTTAGCACCCACGAACCGCGGTTCCTCCAAAAAGACGATATGTTAGCCCACAAAATAAGTCGAGACTTCACAAATAAACAACCAAGAAACGATGGCGGTAACCTGCAGTAACAGTAATCTACTTAGATAAAACTACGACGACTCGATGTTCGCTTCCATCGACTCTGCTGCCTTCAATCAGGCAGTTTTCTCAGTCGAAGTTCACCATACAGCAAGGGCGACCCCACCACTGTCTCCGTCACAACGAGCCTCCCACAAGAAGTTCACCATACAGCAAGGACGAGCCCACCACACAACCAGACGAGTGACCCACCACTGCGTCCGTCACAACGAACCTCCCACAAGAACGTTTGAAAAACAGGAGCGGCGATGGCAGAAGCACCTGAAGACTGTTGCGTGATGACCTACCCCACCACACAAGCAGACGAACACCATCAACACCTCCGAATCAACGAGCAAAGACCAAAATGTGTGTGACACAAGCGCGGCGGCGATGACAGAACGAGCGGCAACGATGGCAGAAGGACCTGAGGATGCTTGACCTAGCAGGGTCAGAAGTTATTGGCCGGGAAAGAGCTCCGGCTCTCTGTGCACATTCGCTACACTGGGAGGAGAGGAATGCCACGTCGGCACCTCTCCCTTTTATACCACTACTTGTGGTTTAAACAGGATGTAAGAAAAAAGTCATGTAAACCGTCGATCGAGATTTAGTACTGCGAGCTTGTGTCTTGTGTGTCTGTGAGAGGAAAGAGCAGCAGAATGCCACCATTGTAGATTGCGGACTGGATCTACAGCTTGTGTATGTCTGACTTCAACGTAGATTTGTTCAACCCAGGTCTCCTGTCAGATCTGTGTTGAAGAGCTTTCAACAGCAAGGGCATCCCATAACTGGGGCAACACGGCTGGAATGTCTCATTTGTGATGACTTCTCTGCCACCTTAACAGGTGTTGATCAAAAGCGATGCAGACTGTCTGGCCTTTTTCTACCCAATTGAGGTTAGAAGAGGAAAATAATCAAACACCCCAGCTGTACTTCTCACGTATGTGGAGCACGCTTCCAAAGCGTGCAAAACCACCAGAAAAGCAGTTGACTGGGAAACCAGTCAAACTCTGTAATCATTTTATCTCTTATAGTTTAGAACCACCGCAGCTTTCTCGTTTAGGAGATAAACATTCGCTTCAAACGAGGACTTTTGTAACCGCTTAGTTTCAGAAGAATGTGCATATACCATACTTAGTTCAGAAATCTACTTAGTCAGCCCCCTCCAGCAACTTCACGACTCTGTCAACCTCGACAGTTCAAAAGTTTTTTTGTCAACTCCCGGACCTGAAAATTACCAGTAGAGTAAGACGTGTCAACCAGTAGCCGATAATATGACTAGTAGAAGAACATATCACAGCAGTTTTTGCACTAAGGTTCTTCTAACACTTTTGTATCAAGAACATCATAAGAACTTTCCCGGTACATCTTACGTGGAGGTTGACAAAGAAACTTCTGATTAGTTAGGGTTGACAGAGTCATGAAGTTGCTGGAGGGGGCTGACTAAGTAGATTTCTGTACTTAGTTTGATGGAATTCTGGTCCTAATTTGCAAATGGTAGTTTGTACGTCAGTACAAACTACCATTTGCAAGTACTTCCACGCGCCTTGGAAGATCTCAATTCGCACACTAAAACAGCTAAATTATATAACAATTGTTACAGAATCAGATTGTTACTGAATAATGACCGCTATATTACTATAATCTCTAGGGACTTGTAAACGTACTTTTAGAGTCACTAAGACACGGAGAAAATACTCATAAAGGATAATTGAAACTCATACATAGACTTATGGAAACGCTAACGCATGCCCAAAACGCACCAACGTGAAAATACAATCAAGCATGTTTATCTCCTTTATCTTTCGATGGAGGAGATAGATATGCATAAGTTTAATTCTTCTATTCGGAAGAGTTAGATGGAGGAGACAGATATGCAGAGGTTTAATTTTTCGACTCGGAAGAGTTAGGTAGTAAATTAAAATCATCGTAAATTAATATTTAGATAGTTGTTAATTACCAAGCTTGTATTTTAGAAGCAAGATACTCTATTCATACCTTATGGTTTATGTTCGAATCTTCTCGCATTTCTAGATTTAAAATAATACTTATAAAATACTTTGATGTTTCTTATCAGTTTTGTATAAGATTTTCTTTTAATACTTATATATTTCAACGTTCTCAAAAGTTCATCCTGTATGCATGTTATTTAGCTTTAAAATCGCTTTAAACTGGTACTACGCAAACAGCCGTCGATGTTTGGTAGTAGTTGGCTACAAACACTCTCCTGTTCGTTGATTCGGACTCATGGGCGGGACGAAGAAGAAAGATTTGGATTGCAATACGACAACGAGATGAGGGTGGACGTGATCCAAACCTGTCCGCTTCGGAACGTGTACTCCAGTTCGGACCGTGAGCCGCTCATGCCAAGAGAGTTGTTGTTATCCATTAAAGTAACTCAAACCTTGTCCGTAAAGGATTTCTGTAGCTCCCGTAAAACCTTTTACAGGTTTTTGCTGTAAATGGTACATATCATCACCAGAGGTGATACATAAAATGTATTGACAATTGATGTTGGCATAAAACAAATCGTCTCAAAACCGTTGGAAAAGTTCCAATCCGTTGTCTACCCTCATTATATAAAAGTATTGGGTCGCCTCTGGGAAGACCCCTTGATAAAATTTCGGTATAAAGTTTCTCCGTCGCCTCTGTTCGGCTTTTTGGTTTATCTATTTGTTTTTAAGTTAACCGCGAGACCGAAGACCGTTAGAGTTCAAAATTTAGGACACAAAATTTAGCCGTTACGTGTAGAATGCCAGTTTTCTAGAGTTCCTTGCAGGAAAGTGACACAAAATTTAACCGTTACGTGCAGAATGCACGTTTTCTCCAGTTCCTTCCATATATTTTTTCACCCTCGGCTGCGAACTTGACTGTTCGCGGTTCATTATTTTTGGCCCATTTCGAAGTATTTTGATTGGCGCTTACGCCGGGATGTCCCTTTTGGGGCGTTTGAATTTCTGTCGGACACATCTAAACGTTTTCTTTTCATTTTCGTTCTTATTGCTAAATTAAACGCGCTCACAGAGAAGATCTTTTCACAACTCTCCATGTATATCACTTTTGGAAAGAAAATCCCGCATTATTACTTGAGTTTAGTTCATTCATTGTATTTGGATCTCATTGTATTTATGTATGATTTATTTTCATTCTTAATCAATCATATGTTGTTATGGAAAATTTTAATAAAACATAAATAAACTCCTCTAAGTCACTCTGAGAAATTATTATTTTTTAATCAACGAAATAATACGAGATAACCTTCTCTGTGAACTGTAATCAATAGAGTTATTTTCTTCTAACCATAGGATTGAAGATTCAAATCGAGACTTGCGCGTCTCCAGACTCAAGGTATTGCCACCGCAGTATTCATGTATATCTGCTCGTTACTTAATGTGTTTATTATTAAGTATGTCAGTTATCCCACGGTAGATATTTCTTTTGACACGTATTCTCTCTCGCATTACCGTTATTCATTTTATTTTATTCTTCAGAGAGAATATCTCAAGCTAGCAATTACAGAAGAACAAAAAATTTAAGACACTTCTATATAATATTAAGAAAGTGCTAGGTTTATTCTTCAACCAGTTACAATCTCAGATTTACCTCACATTTATCTCTCGCACTATACGCGCTTGTGTTTTTCTCCCGTTTCAGCCAACCTCCACTCTCTATGCATAATACCTTTATTCCGAAACTGATAGCAGGCCGTACGTAGTAAGGTATTCTGCTACTACTGCTTGAAGCAGTCTGTACATGTGTACGTAGTAAGGTATCCTGCTACTACTGCTTGAAGTAGTCTGTACATATGTATGAAACTAATGTAACACCTTTTGCTTTTTCCCCAAACCAGATGGCATTCGGGCAGTGATTAATCCAAAAGTGGCAGCTGCATGGTCATAAAGCAGGCTCAAGAGACTAGATAAAAGAGTGTCGCGAGCCCTAAAGGAGGCCATTCTCAGTTTCAGGTTTTGGGAGAAGAGCACTCTTGGAGGAGGAGAGAAGACTGTATTTCCAGAATAGAGAGATTGTATCTTGGAGTTCAGAAAACAGAGAGCATGCAAATCTGATTACTTGGAGAGTAGACTTGGAGAGCAGATCTGGAGAGCAGACTTGGGGTGTTGATTAGATCGCTGACTTGGGGTCTGATCTGTTGAGTAACAGAAATCAGGGCGTTCAGAGTGAAATTAGGTTATCTGGTGAAGTCTTAGTTCTGGAGTTGCTGAGTAGTGAAGAATTGCCGGTCCAAGAGCGCTGCGTGACCTTGTCAGCAAGTACATGCCATGTAATGTATATGAGCCCGTGAATTCCTCCATTCTGATAAGTAGGCTTGAGTTGTGTGCCAAAACTGAGTTGGGCGCATCTGGTGTCGTGTTGACTTTATTTCGGTGTAATTGCTTTGCCTTCCTACTTCCTAGCATCTACTAGGTCTCCTAGTCTTGGCGGTTGCTCCTTGTGGGTCCTGGCGTTCCGACTTGATCACCAGTAGCGGAAGCGCTGCCCAAATTTCATGCAACCCAGGTCTAGAATAGTTCCACCTGTATTTAGCAACCTAAGATTGACCAGAGACCTACATAAGACTAGTTGGTTATTCGAAACCCGTTCCACAGTTATCAAATCCTCGGTGCTCATTAGCTGATAGTTTAACGAACTGGATCTGGAGACACAAATAAAGTATACAGGTCTCTAGGGAGGTTCACGTTCGGCAGTTCATTGGTTAGAGATTAAAGAATCTGTTCCGAGATCTACGATAGAACGTTACAGTTGGCATCAGAGCAGGTTCAGGTTGAATCTTTGCTGAACACCATCGACAATGGAAGCCGTGCCGACTGGGATGGACGAGATGCAGGCGTTTCTGAAGAAGTTGGAAGGCCGACTTGAGCAAGTGGAAGCTGAGAACAAGGTGCTTAAGGCGGATTTAGCTCAAGCAAAAGCGACACAGGAGAAAGAAGCAGAGGTCCCTGTACTACAAACTGAGCAAGTCAAAGATTTAGCACTGCTGGGTGAAGGAGCAGTTGATGCTACTCAAGCAGATAAGAATGAAGATGGGTCACAGAAGGTGCAAGAGAATGTTGCGGAAGGCAGCTCAGCCAAAGAAGGGCACAAGCGGAAAGTGAAGTGGGCTGAATCAGCGACTCCATCAGCCTTCAACGGTGAGAAAAGCTTTTCCAGGTTTGAGTTATGGATTACTGAAATGGAGAATTATCTGGAGAATTTCGATGAGCGCAGTTGGTTCACCTATGCTGTTAGTAGACTGGAAGGAGAGGCTAAGGAATGGTATGGAGGTCAACAGCGGATGAGGAGTTTGAACGGTACAACTCCTATGTCTACTTGGCCGGAGCTGAAAGATGAACTCCGACGACATTTGGTACCAGTGGATGAAGCTACACAATTTCGACTAGAACTTATTCATCTGAGACAGACAGGGAGTATCAGACAGTATCTCCAGCGATTTTCTGAGTTGGTTACTCGTTTGCACATGGTGGATCGCACCGACTTGCTGTTTCACTTGAAGAAAGGTCTGCAAGGTTTCTATGCTAGTGTGTTTGATAGTTGGGTTATGTTTCATAAGTCCGAGGACATGCAAGACTTGTTTGCATTTCTGGAAGCAGCAGAGAACACTAGGGAACGTAACTACACCGTGCAGCCCTCCAAGTTTCAGCGTGGAACAAGTGGTGGCGAGCCTAGTAGAGGATTTTGGCGCAATCCTCAAGGACAGATAGCGTCCTCTCAGAATAGAGGTGGTAGAGGACGTGGTGGTGGAAGATTTGGTGCAGCGGGAAGGAGGTTTCCTCGTGGGTCTCAACAGCAAGGAGTTACTCGTGGTCCTACTCAGACACGACCTACTGGATCCTATGCATCCAATGCAGGATCCAACCAAGCTTCGACTTCAGGTGCTAGGAGCAGTGGAGCTAGCAGTGCTACACCTTCAAGGACGATCCTCTGCTTTCGATGCGGACGGGACGGTCATATCGCTCGTGATTGTCCTCAACGTTCAACAACGAGCAACGTGCGTGGGTTGACAGCTGAAGAGACAACCAGTATTGAAGAACCAGTTGAGGCGACTACTGAAGCAGAGGTATGTGCTGGTGAGCATTTGGTAGAGCATGGGGATTTTCTGCCGTGGATTGAAGTGAAAATAGGAAACCATCGGTGTTGTTTGCTTATTGATACTGGAGCAGATGTGAATGTCTTGGATGAAAAACTAGTCAGGACCTTAGGGGTGACTAGAACCAAGATCATGAGCCCGTTGTTGGTAAGGTTTGTGCAAGGTAGCACAACCGTTACAGAAAAACTCATGAGTGTTCCTGTTACTGTTGGAGGGGTAACTAGGAAGCACGAGTTTTTAGTTATGAGCTTAGGTGACACGATGGAAGGTATCTTGTCCTGGTCCTGGTTACAAGAGACCAAGGCAAAGCTAGATGTTCAAGAAGAGAATGTCATTGTCATGGATCAATGGGGCTTGGGTCAACCACATCCTTTGATCATCAAAGAGAGACCCAAGGAGCCAAACCATGCTGCTCGTAGGTTCCAACGAGCCAAGGTGGCATTTCAGATCTGCACAGCTAGACAGTTTGGAAAGCAGATCAAGTTGGTAGACGAAGCTTGGGTTGCAGTGATGTCTAAATCCAAGGTGGAGACGGATGAGGAAGAACGTGTTGCTGCTCTTCCCATACATCCTGATATGCAGGCATTGATTGAGAGGTATTCTCACCTAATGCCGGACCAATTACCAACAGGACTTCCGCCGAGGAGAGCCTTGGATCATGCTATTGATCTGGTTCCTGGGGCTACCCCTACTGTAGTGCCATCAAGACGGATGTCGTTTGATGAGCTGACAGAGTTGAAGACTCAGTTGAAAGAGTTGGTAGCTCAGGGTATCTTACGACCTAGTATATCACCTTATGCTGCCCCGGTGTTGTTCGTGGCCAAGAAGGATGGTGGTATTCGCATGTGTGCGGACTATCGTGCACTCAATAAGGTTACTGTCAAGAACAAGTACCCTCTTCCTCTCATGGATGAAACCACCGATCGGTTGGCCACAGGAAGGTATTTCACCAAGCTGGATCTGCGTTCTGGATATCATCAAATCCGGATCAAAGAAGGTGATGAAGAAAAGACAGCTGTAAGGACGAGGTATGGCTTGTTTGAGTATACAGTGTTGCCGTTTGGATTGTCCAATGCACCTGGTACTTTCTGCAGGCTAATGAACGAGATCTTCAGAGATCTCTTGGATGAGAGTGTTATCGTGTACCTAGACGATATCATCATCTTCTCATCCACTTGGGATCAGCATCTAGTAGATGTTGAAATGGTGTTTAAGCGTCTAGAAGAACATCAACTCTATCTCAAGAAGAGCAAGTGCTCTTTTGGACAAGAGAGTGTAGTGTTTCTAGGATGTTTGATCGATGCGCAGGGCATTCATCCTAACAGGGCTAAGATTCGAGCCATTGTTGAATGGAAGAGACTTGAGAGTGTTCATGAGCTCAGATCTTTTCTTAGATTAGCCACATATTTTCGGCACTTTGTTTATCAGTATGCGCATAAAGCCGCACCTTTGTTTGGCTTATTGCGCAAGGCTTCCAAAGTTGTTTGGAATCCAGCAGCTGAACGAGCGTTTCAAGGATTGAAACAAGCACTGACAGAGATGCCCGTGCTAGCTCTTCCAAAGATGGGAGAACCTTTCGAGGTTCACACAGATGCTTCTCAATGGGCCATTGGAGGAGTGTTGATGCAAGGAAAGCATCCGGTGGCTTACGAAAGTCACAAGTTCTCAGAGACTGAGGCAAAATGGCCTGCTCATGAACAGGAGATGTTCGCAGTTATCCATTGTTTGAAGCGTTGGGAGCATTATTTGTTACCAAGCAAAGTTACTGTTGTAACGGACTGTGAGGGTAATACATACTTTCAGAGTAAACCTCGTTTGTCACGTAAACAACAGAGGTGGCAAGTGGAGCTTGCACGTTTTGATATCGAATGGCGGTATCAAAAGGGGAAAGAAAATATTCCAGCGGATGTGTTAAGCAGACGTGTCCAGGCGTTAACAACCCAAGACACAAGTGAAGAGCTTTTGGATCGAATCAGACAAGCATTGCCAGATGATCCTCAGGCTCAACGTTGGACCAGCCAACAAGGGAGAGATCCATTGGTACGTCATCTCTCATTTCGCAATGGCCTTTGGTTTTACAAGCAAACCAAGGTCTACGTTCCAGCTGGATCTCTAAGGACACTCGTCATGCAAGAATGTCTTAAATACTTGAGTTTAAGAGCTTGGGCCGCCGCCTTGAAGGGGGTGATTCCTAGACCCCCATCCTTCTTGGATTTGTTAAGGCATCTCAAGCCACCATAGGCACCTTGTTTCTCCCTCCCGGACTTCTTCCCCACATAAAAGACATGCAGACCTCTTCTAGTTTCTTGTATCTTGTTATAGAGCATTCGACACTCGTAAGTTGATAAGCGGGAATGGACCGTAGCACGTGGGTGAGGAGTACCGTCCAGCTCGACCAAGAGAGAAGTTTGTTGGACCATTGCTGTAGCTGGCTTTGTAGGTAGTCCACGATTCGTCTCCACCACCTGAGCTTCGGCCAGATCCCTCCCAATCCAGACCTCTAAGTATTTAATCATTTGGCCGGGTCTCGTGATGATACACCCTAAGTTTTCGAGCCATCCAAGTATCTCCTCCATGCCCATCAGTATCACCAAGGCCCTATGAGACCGCCTCGTACATGTGAATCATCTCTTGTGTGGCTTTGAAGCATTCCTCCGTACTTTCTAACATGAGTCCCGTGTTGTCAGTGAAAAGCTGGTGTAGTAGAGATATCTCCTCTCCTATGTTGATCCCTTCGGTTGTACCATGTTCTCTTGCTTGCTCAGCATGTTCATCAGCGGCTGGGTGGCGATGACAAAAGGGAAAGAGACGACTGGACACCCTTGTTTGACCCCTCTTCCTAGAGTAATACTCTCGGTAAAGCCTCGATTCACGTGCACTTTAGACTGTCCTCCAACCGCCAAGCCCTTGAGCAGTTCCACAAACTGGGGATCAAACTTCATGTGTCCCATAGTGTCTCACATGTACTCTTGTGATATCCGATCATACGCTTTCATGAAGTCTATCTTGAGAAGGCCACCCCTTAGCCTTAGTTAGCTCCTGCCTCAGCTTGAAGCTAACTATGTTGGCGTAAATGTCCCTTCCATGTATGAAGCCCGTTTGCTATTCATCAACTACATTTCTTATCACCGATTTTAATCTTTATGCCATGAGCTTGCTAAGGATCTTGTAAGTGGCTGTTAGTAGAGAGATCAGCTGCCAGTTCCCTAGATCGTTCTTTACTCCATCTTTCCAAATGAGTTTGATAACCCCTTGTAGGGTCTTCTCGTCGATCTTCCTTGTTCGCCAGAATTCCTTTATCATTGCTAGACATTTCTTGTTTATGAACGGCCAGCACTCTTGCAAGACTTCGTAAGTTTCCCCATCGATCTCCGGTGACTTTTTCTTAAGAAAACTCAAGAGCAGTTTTTCTAGTTCTTCACGTGGTTGTGGCTCCACTAGATGCATTTCGAGGTTAGCTCCATCACTTCTTCTTTTTTATTCTGTTTAAGGTGACTTTTCTGTCTTCTTGATATAGCTCAGAGTAGAACCGGTGAACCGTCTCTAGAATTTCCTTGTGATCTTCTGTTGTCTGTCCATTTTCCAATATCATCCCTTTCATCGTCTCTCGTCCATGCTTAGTCTTGAGCCGAGCAAAGAAGTAGCGTAAGGGCGCCTCTCCTTCCTTGAGCCACCTTATCCTGCTCCTCTTCCTCCAGAGAATGACATCATGATGTTCTTTCTACTAAGTTTCTTTTTCACCTCCTGCAGTTCCTCCGGTTGTTCTCTATCATTAGGATTCTTAATCTTTGCAGCCCTGCTTCCAACCCTACCTTTTGAGATATCCTTTGCCCCCCAACCTTTCCATTAGTACTCTTCGTACTCTCGCCCATCCCACCGTCCACTTAACTCGTGGGTCTCCGCTGTCATGTCGTGGACCGGCTCCTATCTGAAAATCAGATTTTGATCATTATCGTTCCAAATACACTCATGCGACTAAAAATGAGACTTTTGACACAACTTCGGATCTTCACTTTCATTACATCGATGGGTAGAGCTCGTTGTCAGCTTTTCGTGGGTACTTTGTCTACTTCATCTGGACGCCTAGTGGAAAAGTTACGAGACTCGAAAGATGGGAAAAACAAGCTAGGTCTCATCTTACGGGCTTTTGGCACAACTTCGGATCTTCACTTTCATTACATCGATGGGTAGAGCTCCTTGTCAGCTTTTCATGGACACTTTGTCTACTTCATTTGGACGCCTAGTGGAAAAGTTATGAGATTCAAAAGATGAGAAAAACAAGCTAGACTCCAGCTTATGAACTTTTGGCACAACTTCAGATCTTCACTTTCATTACATCGATGGGTAGAGCTCGTTTTCAGCTTTTCATGGGCACTTTGTCTACTTCATTTGGACCTCTAGTGGAAAAGTTATGAGACTCGAAAAAAGAGAAAAGCCCTAGTTTACTATCGCTGACTGGCGCTATACTAAGGACGCAAGGGGCCTGCTAGCTCATAATCTGTGAATTCTTGTACGTACAGCATCTGACGTAAGGGGGGCAGCTTAAAGGGCTAGCTTGCACATGCGACTTGTTAGCGGACGGTTCGGGAGATTTGGAGGTCCAATGCAAACGCGCAAGGCGTCGTTGGGTCAGATCTGTGCAGGCTACGCATTGGTTAAGACGATTCGTTAAGAGACGGATCAGAGGAGTGTATACTGAGGGAAATTGAGACACAAGGAGAGGATTTGGAGAGCTTCAGTAACTTGTGAGGTCCAACAGAGGAGGCACTGTAGTAGTATATTGATTACTGTCTATGAGTGGTTGCACACTTGCTCAAGTCACCTTGCAGTTTGGCTTGGAGCGTCATCAAAGTCTAAATTTTTGGTTACATTATTAGCGGTCGAGTGGTGGTAGACCTCATGATTCCGGTGTGAAATCTCCAGGAGGAAATTAAGACAAAAGTCAGAGTACATGCGGATCTGGCACTCTGGCAACATGCTCCCATATGCTCATGGATGGATGTTTGGAGCAGAAGGTGCTTCTTTTTACTACATATCGGCATTGTGCTCTCATATTTCGAACATCGATCCATGGCTAGAGTACAATGGGACACTAGAGACGGCAGTGAGAACATGTTTTGTAGAGGTTTTATATCACATGGAGCTTACAAGTATGTCCTCCCTCTCTGTCAGAAGACTATTGCTATAGATGCTTATCACAGTAAAAATTGAAAGTACATGTGTCTGATCATGATGGCTTCGGTATTGGATGGAGAAAACAAATCAGTTATACTAGCTTATGCGGTGGTCTCATCAGAGAATTGTGAAACGTGACTTTGGTTCTGTCGGTTATAAGAGATGTCATAGAACGAGCAATGGATGAAGATATGATGATTATTTCGAGCAGACAAAAGGATCTTGAAGCTGATGTTGCTGAGGTCCCAACAGAGAATCCATAGGCATTCCACTCATCACTTTCGAATGAATATTTGAACACAGTTCGACAAACGTGCTAACTCATTATTTAAGGAGTTCATTTATGCGAACAATTTATATAGTTGAGTTTTTCAACATTGTGGATTTGTGAAGAATTGAGCTAAGGATGTGTATGTTTCTTTAAGTGTTTGTTCCATAATGATACTTAGTCGTTGTTACAAATGTAACTTCAAGTTGCTATTTCAAATGTAATCAATAACGAATGAACACAATTGAACACAAATAATGCTTAGTTGTCATTCCGTGCTCTAGAATGACACTTAGGTGTCATTCTGGGAAATGAAGAAGCACCACAAGGTCAAATGATTGTCTAGATTAGTGTTAGAGATGTTTATTAGTACCATTGCAGGTCGCATTAAGTGTGTGGATACTATTTTGTTTCGACTTACACCGCAGGTATAGAATAGCACTCAGTTGTAACTTTATGGAATAGGAGCATGTTGTCCTATAACATCTGTCATCTGACTCTCTACTGGCTCGGACATCACTTGTCTCTTCCGCTTGATGATGTCGATGATCAGTTCATGAAACTCTCTCTTTGCAATACCAAGAACCTCCCCAAGAGAAAACTCGATTTGCGCGTCCAGTATCCTCTGCTCCAAGATGCTCTTGAGATCTGTAGAAGTTTCTATGTCTGCTGCCAACTTGTAAGCCGGTCCCTTCTCTTTCTCTTGGGCAGTAAACCGTCTACTAGCAGTTGTTGGCTCCTGCTAGGATCTCTGCACGTCCTCCATTGAATCTGGTGCAGATGGAGGAGCTGCAAAAGTAGACAGGATGTCCTCTGGAGGGGCTGCTCGTCTCCTTGTGACTCTCTGTCTATCTCCAGTCTCTTCTGGAACTCCAGTATCAAGTTCAGAGGTTTCTCGTCCCTTCTTCTCTTCCACAGAAGCATCCTGTTAGTGAACGTGTCTATCCACCTCCAAGAATACTTTGACAGACGTCAACAAGATCAACAAGATCATCCCACCCTGTGACCCTACGGATAGTCTCAGCTCCTCTCTTCAGTATTTCAGAAAGAACTGGAGCAATACTCTTCTCAGTAGTCCTATCTAGCAACGTAAGACTAGAAGAAACTTCAATGTGTCCGGCATGTACATCAGAATTTACCGGTGGTGCCATCAACGTATTTACAGTTGCAGCCGTGGCAATCTGAGGTAGACTTCTCATGCCTCCTCGTCCAAACTGCATGTTCAGCGGCTCTCCAGTCGAAGAAAGATGTCGCCTACCGTTCTGGTAGCGAACCACACCATCTCGCAAAGCAGCTGTAAGCTCTTGACAGTCTCCTCAAAAATGATCAAGACTGTTGCACCAGATACATCTACGAATAGGAGCACCCCCTGGATGTGCAGCAGCAGGCGCCGGTGGCTGCTCTCTTTGCAGGCCAGCTAGCTCCACCTTCAGTTCGTGCATCTGTCGAATCAGATCTTCGATCTGGTTCTGCTGTCCATGGTTCTCCGCAGATCTTTGAACATGTGTTTTTTTTGCAGGAACTGACACAATTGGCATCAAAAGAACTACAGCCGAGACAGCAGGTCTGGGAGCAGGAGCCGGAGGTTGTTGTACTTGAGGAGCAGCGTGAGACTGAGAGGTCATTTCTACAAGCGGACGCCCTCCCACGGTGCTCTTCCACGCCTCTGTCTCAATAGTACAACAACAACATCCTGGACTCTCCCTAGTCAATAGTAACTCCTCTTTCAGCAGATCGATCAGCCAACATGAAGTATAACTGATCTATCGTAGCATCATCGATAGCTTGCAGGAATAGCTTTGTTCTCTTAGCATCTAAAGTTATGCGCTCTAGAGTTGAAAGTTATCGGTATCTCTGATCAAACTCTCTCAACAACTCATTCACGCTCATCAAACGATCAGGTTACTGCTTGACCCAGTCCAGAAACGTTCTCCTAGTAACTCTCTCTGAATCTTCTTCAAGAAACTCCTCTCGAAGAGATCGCTCGAAACTCATCCAGACACCTAGATTTCTTCTCTGTACATCCCTAACTTGGTCCCGCAACTCAGGAATTACAGCTAACTCAAACTAGTTATCATCTCCATATTAGTAACTCTAACCAGCTCCATTTCTCCTCTTTATTCACGCAGATATCTAGAAATATCTCTACCTTCAAACCTTCCACATCGGTTCACAATAGCTTGCAAAGCCTTGGTGGATTTTAACTCACTCCCTCCACACATGAAATACGGATCGCAAGAAAACACACCACCATGATTTTGATCCGGCCAAGATAAAACACACGGCACGCAAGTAAATCTTCAACTCCGGATCATGCAGATTCAAAAGCTCACGCTCAAGAACTCAGAATATCAGAAAACTGCTCCTGTGAAGCACCAGCGCGTTCATCTAGAAGCTTCATGTTTTCTATTCAGAAAGATACACTTACACGTTGCGAGTCTCCTCTCTACTTGATTCTGTCCTCTAATCTCAATCTCTCGATGTCAAAACTCTAATCAGTCAGAAAGTCTCTTCATACGTAACCTTTGTGTAAAAATTCTCTCCTCATCTCTACTGTTTCTCTATTCGATAATCTTAGCATGGTACTTCGATAATTCGACAATGTCCTTGGAAATCTCTCCTCTCTGGAGTACACCCCTCTGGGTTTTTCTCCACCCTACGTAACCTTCAGTGTCACGTGACAGGGGTAAAAGATACCCTAAACAGATGGCAGCAGAAAAATAAACCAGTGATAATAAATCTACATGTAAGAAGACTAATTCATAAGCCTTCGCAGGTTCATCTGTACGAACGACCACTGAGTCGACTGTACAATTAGCATTTGACACCTCCACTCGAAGTAACTCCATCAACGCTACCTCTGGCCACCAGAATCACCTCATTCTACACGTGGAGCTCGAGTTACAGCTGTTGTCGTTCTCCGGCTCCTTTAAACTTTCAAATGCCGTAAGTATCACCTCAAGTATCAGTTTCACTTGATTTTTCAACCCAAGTGAATAATATGACTGAGATCTACATTTTCTACAAAAGAGTTGGTACCAACTTGGAGTATCTTTGATGCCATCTCGCTACCCCATGACTTAGAAGGCCGCAACCGAATTGATACTAGTGACCCCGACAACTCGAAGGTGAGCTTAGTCCTCTAGCATAGGGTCCATTTCGATCCGGTGGTAAACTCCCTCTAGCATCCACACCAGGTGACTGTACAGTGCAGAGGTAGACGGAGACGTCCCGCATTCACGGTACGTTTCAGAGACATCTAGTGTCCCACCCTTAGGCAACTTGGTGCCTCTCATATCCTCCCGAAGGGGCCAACCTACTCCAAGCCGGTTGTGAGTCTGAGGGGATTTGATCTGGAGACCTCCTCCCTACAGGTTTGCTCAGCTACACCAGGGAAGCTGATCTCACAACTGGTTCTAGAGACTAGTTTCTAAGCTGATATGCTAGCAAAGTGCGATATTTCATCTTTCTTTCACTAACACGAAGTGTCATAACTTTCTCTAGACATGATTTTTTTGTGCATTTCAAAATGCAAATAAATACTACACACTACAACATACATGAGAAAAATCTAAAACATACTTTTCGAACTCTCTCAGATTTATGATAAATTTCTCGGTATCCAGAATCTTGTAGAAGAACTCCAAGTAACTTTTCGCTTCCAACTCCGTTTGCAATTTTTGAACATACCACGGTCGTCTAGTCTTCTCACGTTCCATGTAACAATTTTGAGTGTGTTCTGCATCTGTTAATTATAATTTGAATCCCCTTCTCTACCTTCCTTTCTCTTCTTTGTAATACTTTACTTGGTTGGGTTCATAACAACTAGTAGACTTCTAGACAACGTTAAGTTCCCCTTCTTCGTCAAATTCTCTTTATTCGAAGGGATCTTCCCTATTCTACCCGAGGGCTTTGTCCGTGAGTTCATTGTCTTAGGTTGTTGATTCTTCCTCGCTCCTCTCCTACCCCCAGCCAAGACTCTCTTAGGTTGAACTCCTCGTTTAGGGTTTCTATTTAGATTCTGAGTAGATTATGCGCTCGTAATTAGATTGTGTTGCTCTACTTCCATGACATATCAGCAACCCTATCACCTAGCCTAATCTCATCTTATCGTGTTCGGCGGTGTCATTGTGGATAACTGTATAGTCTCATCTGCTGGTTACGCGAGGGAGACACAGAGAGTTGTATCGACCCAGGAGAAGGTTAGACTCATTCAGCTTAAAGTTCCTCAAACGGAGGAACTTAAATGGAATTGCAGGAGGTGAAAAGAAACTTACTAGAAAGAACATCATGATGTCATTCTCTGGAGAAAGAGGAGCAGGATAAGGTGGCTGAGGAAGGAGAGGCGCCCTTACGCTACTTCTTTGCTCAGCTCAAGACTAAGCATGGACGAGAGACGATGAAAAGGATGATATTGGAAAATGGACAGACAACAGAAGATCACGAGGAAATTCTAGAGACGGTTCACCGGTTCTACTCTGAGCTATACCAAGAAGACAGAAAAGTCACCTTAAACAGAATAAAAAAGAAGAAGTGATGGAGCTAACCTCGAAATGCATCTAGTGGAGCCACAACCACGTGAAGAACTAGAAAAACTGCTCTTGAGTTTTCTTAAGAAAAAATCACCGGAGATCGATGGGGAAACTTACGAAGTCTTGCAAGAGTGCTGGCCGTTCATAAACGAGAAATGTCTAGCAATGATAAAGGAATTCTGGCGAACAAGGAAGATCGACGAGAAGATCCTACAAGGGGTTATCAAACTCATTTGGAAAGGTGGAGTAAAGAACAATCTAGGGAACTGACAGCTGATCTCTCTACTAACAGCCACTTACAAGATCCTTAGCAAGCTCATGGCATAAAGATTGAAATCCGTGATAAGAAATGTAGTTGATGAATAGCAAACGGGCTTCATACAGATAAGGGACATTTACGCCAACATACTTAGCTTCAAGCTGAGGCAGGAGCTGACTAAGGCTAAGGGGTGGTTTTCCCAAGATAGACTTCATGAAAGCGTATGATCGGATATCACAAGAGTACATGTGAGACACTATGAGACACGTGAAGTTTGATCCCCACTTTGTGGAACTGCTTAAGGGCTTGGCGGTTGGAGGACAGTCTAAAGTGCACGTGAATGGAGGCTTTACCGGGAGTATTACTCTAGGAAGAGGGGTCAAACAAGGGTGTCCAGTCGTCTCTTTCCTTTTTGTCATCGCCACCCAGCTGCTGATGAACATGCTGAAGCAAGCAAGAGAACATGGTACAACCGAAGGGATCAACATAGGAGAGGGGATATCTCTACTACACCAGCTTTTCACTGACAACACGGGATTCATGTTAGAAGGTACGGAGGAATGCTTCAAAGCCACACAAGAGATGATTCACATGTACGAGGTGGTCTCATAGGACCTTGGTGATACTGATGGGCATGGAGGAGATACTTGGATGGCTGGAAACTCAGGGTGTATCATCACGAGATCCGGTCAAATGATTAAATACTTAGGGGTCTGGATTGGGAGGGATCTGCCGAAGCTCAGGTGGTGGAGACGAATCGTGGGCTGCCTACAAAGCCAGCTACAGCAATGGTCCAACAAGCTTCTCTCTTGGTCGAGCCGGACGGTACTCCTCACCCACGTGCTACGGTCCATTCCCGCTTACCAACTTACGAGTGTCGAATGCTCTATAACAAGATACAAGAAACTAGAAGAGGTCTGCATGTCTTTTATGTGGGGAAGAAGTCCGGGAGGGAGAAACAAGGTGCATATGATGGCTTGAGATGCCTTAACAAATCCAAGAAGAGGGGGGTCTAGGAATCACCCCCTTCAAGGCGGTGGCCCAAGCTCTTAAACTCAAGTATTTAGGGAAGTTGCTTGATGGAAGAAGACAAGAGTGGATCAACATCGTGAAGTGATAAATTAAAGAGACCATGATGCAAGGCAGGAACAAGACAAAGATGACGAAGTGGACTCCGAAAGAATATCTTCTGATGACACCAGGACTCCGGGTCCGCATCCTCTCGACCCTTGACAATATACTAAAGAGCTGGAAGGCGGTTTACAATAGGCTCATTTTTTACTAGAGCAAGGCTTAACTACCAGGGGCCTTATCTTCTCTGCTAGAGGTTGAACTAGGCCAAAGGGAGTTTAAGAAAAGAAAAACTCACTACGCTAAACTCTCTAAAGCTTAAAGACGTTCAGAACTTGATCAGAGAGACCTTACTATTAGTATCTCTCACTTGGAGGACCAGAATCATCGGAGGGCCGATAGCTGGAAAGACTCGTGAGATGGACGAGAGAGATGCAGATTATTTCTAAGGGATTGCAAGAGAGCAAGAGCTTGACCTGGGAAAAGGAGAATTGCTCCATGAGAGGGTGGAAGCTTGATCTTAGAACTTGGAAGGAATTGCTACCAAAAAACACCTCTAACTGCGAGAGTCTGAACGTGCGGTGGGGCGTGAGGGATTCCGAACTGCTATGGAAAGAGCGATGGAGGAGGGTATGACAAATGAGAGAGGCGATGAGAACTAACATTTGGCTGTGAAGAATGCTAAATAGGGGATTCTTTACTAACCACCGGTGTCGTGTCGTGGACCGGCTCCTACCTGAAATACAAACTTCGATGCTTGTCGCTCCAAAGACACTCATGAGAAGACAAGCTAGGCCCCAGCTTACAGATTTTGGCATAATCTCAGATCTCCATTTTCATCGCATAGATGGGTAGAGCTCCTTATCAGCTTTCCATAGGCACTTTGTCTGCTTCGTTTGGACGCATAGTGAAGAAGTTACATGACTCGAAAGATGGAGAAAACAAGCTAGGCCCCAGCTTACGGGTTTTTGGCACCACTTCGGATCTTCGTTTTTATCGCACCAGTGGATAGAGCTCCTTGTCAGCATTCCATAGGCACTTTGTCTGCTTCGTTTGGACGCATAGTGAAGAAGTTACAAGACTCGAAAGATGGAGAAAACAAGCTAGGCCCCAGCTTACGAGCTTTTGGCGCAACTTCGGATCTTTACTTTTATCGCATAGATGGATAGAGCTCGTTGTCAGCGTTCCATGGGCATCTTGTTTATTTCGTTTGGACATCCAGAGAAGAAGTTATGCGATTCGAAAAAAAGGCAAAATCAAGCTAGGCCCCTAGTTACTTGCTGACTGGGTATTTAAGGATTCAGGCGTTATATCAAAGACGCAAGGGGCTTGCTTCTTATTATTGAGAGTTGAACTTCGTACGTACAGACTGTTGCAAGGGGGCTGCTTAAGGGGTTTGCTTGTTCCTGCGACCTGTCGGTGGATGTTTTGGAGAATTGGGAAGTCCAATACACGCGCGCAAGGTGTCATCGGGTTCAGATCTGTGCAGGCTACGCACAGGTTAAGACGGTTCTTGAAGAGACGGATCGGGGGTTGTGTTCTGGGAGAAATTGAGACGCAGGGAGCAGAATTGGGGTTTTCAGTTATCTGTGAAAGAGAGTTGGACCGTTCGGGCCGTTCGGGCCGTTCGGGCCGTTCCGGAGTCCAAACATGCTGTCCTTGGATCCATCGGGATCAGAACAACGAGTTCTTCAGGAAATTGAAGACGATACAAAGTTTTATCGGGCGGTTTGAGAGTTGTGAGAGAAATTGGTTCGTAGGGAAGCGCTTGAGTCAGGTTTTCATCGCCTGCGACCTGAGATTGGATTGTTCTTCGCGATCGGTGAGCCAAGCTCTTCGTTCTTGGTGCCTACGCGATCAGGGAGTCCTCATGTACGCATAGGAGAAGACTGTAAGTGAATTGGATTGTTGGTTTGGGTGTGGTGAGCAAATTTGAGCCGCAGGGAGCCGATTTACGTCAGTTTTTTGTAGCCTGCGACCAAATTTCTCGAGTAGTTTTGCAAGGGGAACTCCAAACGGCTTGTTTGGAGTCTTGTTGGGTTCAGGGTAGCCAGATCTACCTATCAGCGAAGACGGATATCAGTTTAGACGATCCGTTTGTGCGGTGTGAGCGGTTATAAGCCGCAGGGAGGAGTTTTTGAAGGTTCGATCACCTGCGACCGAAAATTGACGATATCTCGACTATCGGGAGTCGGATCTGAAGGTTTCTTGGGCCAACGGAGTCAAGGAAGGAGACCCTATCAACATTTGAAGATCGTTTGGCGAAAGGAGAAAGTTCCCAGATAGGTCTTTTTCGGTTCCTTCGCTATAGGTTTCGTCCTTTTGAGTTCGTTAAGGACTTAGTTGGTTGTGTATGGCTTGTGGTAGCTAGCTTTAGCCAAGAGCTAGTGTGTGGATGTGGTTTGGACTTGGGTTTGGATCGCATGATACTGTTGTGGCTCTGGTTGTTAGCAAAGAGAAGTTCCTCTTGCTTTGAGCTACGCTTTGGCGATTTCAGACTAGGGTTGCGTTTCAGGGGTTTGTTTTAGGGCTTCTGAAGTAGGTTACAGACCGCTCTGGTCTGTTCCTCAGTTTTGTGCTGTTTGGAGAAAGAATCGACAGTGTACATACTTCAGAGTGGTATATATCGCAGCATTCCTTTTCGTGGTTGTTCTTCTCTGTCTTGTCTCTGTTTGGCACACAGCATCTCCACAGCCAGGAACCTCGCGTTTTCCTGGACATCCTTCACGCACAAAATATCCGACACGATACGGTGGTGAACTCGACGTGAAGGTCTGGGGTGGAGATTTCTTCTGTGTGTGAACTTTGAAGAAGAGATTGGCAGTCATGAGTGGGGATGGGAAAGGTGATGGAGATGGAGCTAGTGGTTCAAGTGGGTTGCCGAAGGTGCAGTTGGATCCAGCGACTGCATTGATGTTCCAAGCTTTCACTATGTTCTTACGGCAGCAACAATCTGATGAGCGGAAGGAAGCTTTGGCAACAAAGGCACTACAAGCGGTGGTCAGCAGGATTAACCAGTTTGAAGGGAAAGATGTCTCAAGATATTTGAGGCATTATGTGAAGGAGATGGAGCTGAACCGGGTCTCAGAAGATGAGATGATTGAGACGTTTGAGTTAGCAGCAGCTCCAGAGATTAGGGGATCATGTTAAAATGCTAACGAAGCATTTTAACAAGGATTGGGAGACGTTTGCTCGTGCCTTGATGGATGAGTACTTCTTGGAGGACTCTGATCGAGTCACCAAGAAGTCCTTCTTGGAGTGGGTTGAGCAACCAAGGAAGGGTCTACAAGCTACTGAGTTGCTCAGGGAGTTTGAGAAGCAGTTTTCACGGCTAACCAGGATGGAGAAGTTGACGTTGCAGTCCAACAAGACAGAGCTATTTCTCCGGGCTGCAGATGAGAAGTTGCAGGAGAAGCTAGAGGTACTTCTCGAAGACCGGGAGGAGGACGATGGATTGACTAGCAGCTAGAAGAAGGTTGAAGAAGTTGTTGGTCTGCTCACCAAGAGGGAGCGGAGGCGAGAGAAGGTTCATGTTAGGAGACTGGCGCCAACACCTACAGCTGTAACACCTGTTCCTGTAGTCCGACCAGTGGTTCCTGTTGCTAGACAGGTAGTACCAGTTGCTCCAGCTGTTCCAGTTGTTCCAGTTGTTCAGGCACCTATGGTACCTCCGAAGAAGGATGATTCAAACTTTGAGGAGATCATGCGTGGAATACGAGACTTGCAGATTAAGCTCACCAGATTGGAGGAACAAGGGTCTACAAGCGGAGCGAAACCTGTTGAGAAGCAAGGCTGGATCCAGCGGTGTATCTGGTGCGATGGTACCGATCATCCGCGCAGAGATTGCAAGGAGTTCAGTGATACCTTGCAGCAAGGGGTGATCTTCTGGAAGGATGGGAAGGTAGCGTTGAGGGATACTGGTGCACTTCTTCAGACCAACTTTGGTAGAGGAGGGATGAAGAAGTTGATTGAGGACCACCTATCAGCACAAGCAGTCGCCATCGTGGAAGCTGGAACTTATGGCACAAGGGTAGAGGATCAGGCTGAGAGGAGTTTCAACAAGCAAGTTGAGCCAAGTGAGTTGTGGTCATCTGCCATCTCCATGAAACAGAAAGGGAAGATGGCACGTGAGACGTTGCAGAGGACGGCTGCTACTATCAGAAGGGATACTGGATGGGAGGATCCGATAGAAGCTCTATCGGTGCATGCGTACATCGCCAAGAACCAACACGAAGCGTTGTTGGAAGAGAAGAGAAGGCGAGATTCAGAGGATTCAGGAGAAGGGACTTCTTCAAAGAGACAGACTCGAGGGGAGAAGGTTCGCCAAGAGCTTCGGGATGCAGGAGCTCAAGACCTACCGATGGACGATGCTCTTTCTCCATCGAAGGAGAAATCTCAGAAGGAGAAGGGTAAGCCGGCTGCATACAAGCTGCAGTCGGATATCGAGGCTTCAACAGACTTGAAGGGAGTCTTGGAAGATCGCATTTTGAATGCGAAGGTGGAGTTTACCTTGAGAGAAGTGTTAGGCATCGCCAAGCGTGAGTTTCATGATGTCATCATCGATGTCATCAAACGGAAACAACAAATTACGGGTGAGACTAGTTTATCGCATGCTGTGGATACTATGATGTCTGTGGATGAGGAGAGAGAGCTTGCAAGGTGCAGTGTCTATTCTCCAGAGGAAGAAAGAGATCGAAGACGCAGGGTGCATTTTGAGGATGAAGAGGAGGATGGGAAGCGGAGCTCAAGTCATTATAGCCACAGTCACTGGGCTCGAGCTACGACGGAGACGTTGGTGAGGATCGAAGACTTGGATGAGCCGGTGGTTGCTCTGATCGATCATGGATCAGAAATCAACATCATGTCCAAGGAGCTATACAAGAAGAAGAAGTGGCCGATCGACACAGAGCATGGATGGGTCATAAGAGCAGCCAACAACACGAGAGGGGACTTGTATGGAGCTTGTCAAGACATCAGAGTGCGCGTAGGTGATGTTGCTATCGAGCAAAACTTCTTTGTTCAGGAAGCTACATCATACCCGCTCATTCTGGGCCAACCTTTCATCATAGCGACCCGGATGGAGACAAAGGTATTGGACGACGGATCTGCGTATGCTAGGATCCGAAGTCAAGATGGGAAGAGAGCGGTACAGTTCCTGACTGTACCGTCCAACCACGAGCGCAACCGAGATCGTTTGAGAGAGAAGCCGCTTCCAAGGGTGAGTGAAGAGTTCAAGGATTTTCGTTGAGTACCACTATAGAGCGGGATTGTGGTGGTGCGCAAGAGAAGATACTCTCGCTTGATGGAGATAGTGCCTTTTGTACAGAGTTTGTTGGGTTTTCAGATTGTGGGATTGCTATTTACAGGAGGATAGAAGAGTTGAGAAGAAAAGAACAAAAACATTTGCGTGGTGTTGAGTTGATGTTGAAAGAGTTGGGTGAGCTAGAAAGGGATGAATGGATTTCTGGTGTTTATGAAGAGGATGGGTTGGAGGATCATTTGCGAGAGATCATGTCTATTGGATGGGAGGATATGGATAAGGTCGTGCAGATTCATTCAAGGGAGGTCTATTCGGTGATCGAATCATTCTGTGCACCGGAGGTTCGAGTTGAGACAAGGTACAAGACAGTGGATAGGAAGGTAAAGCCAGTTGCTGGTCCTTTGCCGGAAGACACCAACCAACAGATGGATCGAGCTTCAAAGGAGAAGAGTTTGAGAGATCCTGTAATGATAGGACACAAGTTCACGGAGAAGACCCTTGAAGAGCTGAAGATTGGATCTGATGAGTCTCTTCTACCAGAAGAGAGGATGTGCTTCAAGGAGATGCTTTCAAGACATGGGAAAGCATTTGCTTTTGAGCCACATGAGATTGGGTGTGTAGATCCATACGTTGTTACCCCGATGGTTATCTTCACGGTACCGCATGTGCCATGGAACCTGAGACCAATTCCAGTACCGCGGGCTCACTTGCCCAAACTAGTGGAGTTGCTGAAGGAGAAGATGCGGATGAAGATCTTGGAGTCGTCGTTTGCACCATATTCAAGCAGATGGTTTACAGTACCAAAGAAGAATGGGTCGTTGCGGTTCATCCAAGACATGCAGCCGATGAACGCAGTAACAATCAGAAATGCTGGGGTGGGACCCATTGTGGATGAGTTTGCAGAAGCGTTTGCAGGAAGAGCGATTTACTCGATGGGAGATCTTTACTCAGGGTATGATCAGTTTCAACTGGCGGAGGAGAGCAGAAGCTTCACGACAATGAGGACACCTTTGGGGTTGGTTAGGATGTGTACTTTACCACATGGAGCTACCAACTCGGTAGCACACATGATGAACGGGATGAATCGAGTTCTAAGAGACTTCATTCCTGAAAAGACGATGCCGTTCTTGGATGACATCCCCATTAAAGGATGTGTGGAAGATGAGAAGGATGAAGCATTAGATCAGAGGGGGTGTCGACGAGACATCACTGATCACATCGTAGACTGTGAGAAGATCCTATCTCGACTTGAGGAAGTTCATCTTACGTTGTCAGGTGCGAAGTCTACTTTTGGGGTTAGAGAGGTTTTGATCGTTAATCATTTGTGTGGATCGTTTGGTCGGAAGCCAGATCCGAACAAGGTGGATGCGATTGGAAGGATGAAGTAGGTTTGCAACTCGCTGACAGAAGTAAGAAGATTTTTGGGTGCTTGTGTATTCTACCACATTTGGATTCCTCATTATGCGCATGTGGCGGATCCGTTGTATGGATTGTTGCGTAAGGGTCATAAGTTCAGATGGGAGGAAGAGCATACTGATGCGGTAAGGAAGCTGAAGTCTTTACTATCATCTCCTCCAGTTCTGGGAAGGATTGATTACAAGGGTGCTAGGCCGGTGGTTCTTACTGTGGATACAAGTCCAGTTGCAATTGGATGGGCAGTCGGACAGGATGATGAGGATGGAGAAAGGTTTGCGGTTAGGTTCGGAGCGAAGGTGTTAAGTGCTCGACAACGTGCTTACCCGCAAGTGAAGAGAGAACTGTGGGGTATTGTTTCAGCTATGAAAACTGAGAAAGAGTATTTGATTGGAGCAGTAGTGGTGGTTGAAACTGATTGCTTGCCGTTGTTAGGGATGATCATGAATTGTTCAACTCCTGATATTGCAATGTTACGATGGATCGCATATATCAAGTCGTTGAACCCGGAGTTTAGACATATCGCAGGGAAAGATAATCCGATGGCGGATATGTTATCTCGAGCTCGGTATGATGGGGAGGATGAGATGATAGAAGACATTGACGACGTGGGTACAGAGTTCTATTCGATTGCACAGACAGGAAGAGAAGATGAGTTGTTTGTTGAAGGGTTGTATGATGGTGATTTGCTTGATATCGGGAGGTACCTTAGTACGATGGTTAAGCAGACAGGTTGGACGGATGAGAGGTTTCGGAGAGTTCGAAGGAAGGCCTACAACTTCATGTTGCAGGATGGGTTTCTTTGGAAACGACCGAAGCAAAAAGGTGGGGTACCGCTACGGGTGATTTGCAACAAGGAAGATCAGCAGAAGTTGCTCAAGGCATTCCATGAGAGTCTTTGGGCTGGACATCGAGGGATTTGGGCCACTTTTACCAAGATGAAAGAGCGGTATTGGTGGAAAAACATGTACAGGGATGTTGTATCTTTTGTAGAGTCTTGTTTGACATGTCAGATGTATTCGAACATCCGACATCGTGACGGATTACATCCAACTTATCCGCTGGCAATACATTTCAAGTGGGTGGTAGACTTGGTGATTATGCCGGTTGGGTTGTGGCAGATGAGATACTTGGTACTTGCTAGAGAAGATCTATCAAATCAAGTCGAGGGTAGGGCGCTTCGGACGAAGACAACTGAAGGGGTATGTAAATTTCTCTTGGAAGAGGTTGTTTGTCGGTATGGATGTGTGGGAAAGATCACTGCAGATCGAGGAGAGTTAGATGCACACGAGGCTCGTGAATTCTTTGCAAGGTGTGGGGTGAGGTTGTCACTGACAACTGCTTCAATCCCGAAGGGAATGCCAAGAGTGAACGTGGTCATCCACCCATTGTGAAGGCTTTGGTGAAGGCTTGCAACGGAAGGGTGCGCGAGTGGCCTCGACTCTTACCATTTGCGTTATGGGTAGATAGAACGACGCACAGCTCGGTGACATGTTACATGCCGGTGGAACTCATCACAGGTCAGAAGCCTATCATGCCGATTGAAGAACACGTTCTGACATGGAGTGTGTTACCTTGGGAGGACAATTTGACTAGAGAAGAGCTTCTTGCTATTCGAATTAGGCAATTAGAGAGAAGACCAGAGGATATCCAAATTGCTTTGGATAGGCTGCGAGAAGCACGGTTGAAGAACAAGGTCAGATTTGATCAGCGACATCGTTTGAGACCCAGGGAAATCAAAGAAGGTGATTGGGTGTTAGTCTATGACAACAGTCTAGACAACCAGCATAGCGCACTCCGGAAGTTTTCCAGAAGATGGTTTGGTCCGTATGTGGTGAAGAAGGTTCATGACAACGCAACTTACGCCCTGCAAGAGTTGGATAGAACGAGCTTGAAGGTACCAGTGGCAGGTAAACGTGTCAAGATTTTCAAAAAGAGAGATGAGGAGGTTGATCTAGCAGATATCTTGACGGAGTTTCAGTTTGAGGATGAGGATTATGCAGAAGATCTTGAAGGTGAGGTTGGTTACGATGGGAAGTAGGACGATAAGCCGGTCCACTCCTTGGTTGGTATCTCTGGTGCATACCGGAGGATGCACAGGTTCAGAGGGGGTGGATGTCGTGTCGTGGACCGGCTCCTACCTGAAATACAAACTTCGATGCTTGTCGCTCCAAAGACACTCATGAGAAGACAAGCTAGGCCTCAGCTTACAGATTTTGGCATAATCTCAGATCTCCATTTTCATCGCATAGATGGGTAGAGCTCCTTATCAGCTTTCCATAGGCACTTTGTCTGCTTCGTTTGGACGCATAGTGAAGAAGTTACAGGACTCGAAAGATGGAGAAAACAAGCTAGGCCCCAGCTTATGAGCTTTTGGCGCAACTTCGGATCTTTACTTTTATCGCATAGATGGATAGAGCTTGTTGTCAGCGTTCCATGGGCATCTTGTTTATTTCGTTTGGACATCCAGAGAAGAAGTTATGCGGTTCGAAAAAAAGGCAAAATCAAGATTGGAAGAAAAAGATCGGATTGGATATTTTGAGGACACAAGAAGGATCGCCCTGCGGCAAGAATTTTGGCGGAGGTTGTTAAAACAATGTGGGCGGGACTAAGCATAGATGCGAGCCTTGACAACAAAATAGCCTCGGCCAAGGTAATGCTGACCCTAGGGAAAGTTCAAGGAAACCTACGGACGCGATCGAGAGGAGTGCAAGACCATATCACAAATCCTCTTGACCCTTGATGAAACTACAAACCATGACACGAAAGAGAGACAGAGAAAGGAGCAAAAGAGAAGACACGATATCAGAAAAGATGAGCATGGCACTGATAAGCGAAAGCTTGCTCACGAAAGAAACTCCTCAAATATGATTCTTGCACCTTCGATCACGGTCAAGATAATTATGAGACAAGAGCATGCGAGAGCGGCAAGATGAGATGGAGCCAGATGAAATAGAGCCTCGATCCGTCTGCCATGCACAATTATAGAAACACTGTCAGAAAAGATCTCAAAGGAATGATTAGGATAAGCATACCTCGAGGATCAAGCCGAGATCCAAGGTCAAAGATGGGAAAGGAAGCACGAATAATCATGATCACTTGAGGGAGAGCTGCAAGGAGAACGAGATGAAGCGGATCACGAACTTGCTTCTCCAGGCGAGCAGGTCGGCGATGGCGGATGAGGACAACGAAGGTGGGGAGCGCACTCGAGTGAGTGTGATTGATCTAGATCGGGGAAGACGAGAGAGATCTCGAGCTCGAGTTCGTGCAAGACCCTCTGTATCTGAGAGGCCGTCGCGGGTCCGGGCTCGCTACTTGTATTTGCGTGGTCCCTATTAGTCAGTAATAAAGTTCTTGCTCGATCCACTATGGTAGTTTGATTAAAAAACAAAAAAACAAAATCCATCCTTTGCACCAATATTACACGATTGAAACCCCTGTATAAACAACACCCATGTACAAGCCCTTAGCAAAAGCTAGCTACCACAAGCCGTATATAGCTAACTAGAACTCTAACGAATCCAGAAAGATAAAAATCGTAGCGAAAGAACTGAAGAAGGCATGTTTGAGAACTTTCTTCTTTTAAGAAAAGGTCTTCAGATATCGATAGGGTCTTTCTTCCTGGCTCTGTTGGCTCCAGAACTTTCAGATCTAACTCCGACAGCTGAGTTTTTGGAGATTCAGTCGTAAGTGATCGAACCTCCAAAAACTCCTCCATGTGACTAAAAACGACATACATCCACAAAATTGATCGTCTGATCTAAGATCCGTCTTTTATGATAGATAGATTTGACTACATTGAACCCAAGGGGGCTCCAAACGAGCCATTTGGAGTTCTCTTCGCAAAACCACACAAGAAATTTGATCGCAAGCAATGAAAAACTAACATAAATCGTTCCCTTGTCGCTCAATTTCACTCACCATGCACAACACAAGAGTTCGATCTATTTTACGATCTTCTCCTATGCATAGATAAGGACTCCATGATCGCATAAGCATCAAGAACCAAGAGCTTGGCCACCCATCGTCAAGAACAATCCAACTTCATGCCACAGGTGAGCGAGTCAATTTCTCTCACGTCTCTCAAATAGCTTGATGAACTTCGTATCATCTTCAATTTCTTGAAGAACTCGATGTTCTGATCTCGATGGATCCAAGACAAATATAGACTCTAGAATGGTCCAAAAGATCCAACTCTCGTTCGGAGGTCATTGAAGCACTCCAAATCCTCTTCCATACATTCCAATTTCTTCTAGAACACACACTACGATCCATCTCTTCACGAACTGCCTTAACCAATGCGTAGTCTACACAGATCTGAATCCAATGACGTCGTGCGTGCTTGTATTGGACCTCTTAATCTCCCAAACCGTCCATCGACAGATCATAGATACAAGCTAACCACTTAAGCTGCCCCTTACGTTAGTTCACTGTGAGTTTTGTCTATGACAAAACTCATCATGACCAAGCAGCCCCCTTGCACCCTTAGTATAACATCAAGAACTGCAAATACCCAATCAGCTAGGCTGAGGACTAGCTTGATTTTTCTCATCTTTTGAACATCATAATATCATCATTAAACGCCCAAATGAAACAAATGAAGTGTCTTTGAGAACCTAACAATGAGCTCTACCACTTGATGCAATGAAAGTAGAGATCTGAAATAGATCAAAAAGTTGTTATTTCCTTCCATGAACGGCTTTGGAGGGAAATATATACAGAATATCAAAATATGATTTTCAAGTAAGAGTCAATCCATGACATGACACTGGGTCTGAGTCGTAAGTTCATAAATCATCCGACTTAACATCCAAGCATGAGGAGAAGAGACCAGTGCTTGGACCTGCACCGCAAGTCATCATTTTACTTGCCCTCGGCCTTAGAAGCGTAAGGATTTTGGACGGGTGTCTCAAACGATGTGGTGCCCATAATTTACAAGATTAGAGATTTTTTGAAATTTTTAAAGTTAATGACATGTCTATGTAATTGAAATAACCTTATTACTTAAGATTACACCTTGCTTAAAGAGAAGATGATCTTAAGGTCTTTTTGGAAAGAGAAGTCGACTTCTTCAAAAGACGGAAGACGGACATCTTTCGGGAAGACGTCTTCTCGATCATGTCTTCCAGAAGATGGAAGACGAGTGTCTTCCAAAAGACAAAAGACGGAAGACTGTGATCGCGACTGTATGGGTACCAACCACGCGCCACATAGATAAGGAGTAGGTACACCTATCAGGTAGTCACCGCAGTAGTAGATAATTCGGGGTAACCGAAGGCATTAACCTAAAACGCAAAGAAGATAGAGGCGAGGCGCATTGGTCGTCGACTGCTTCTCGCACTTAGAGTCGACTGCGTTTTAGAGGTCAATTGCAATCGAGATATCGAAGTTTGTCCTAGAAGCAAGGAGAGTGAAATTGAGAACTCATAAGATCGAACTGAGGTAAGAGAGAAAGCGAAGTCAATTTTACTAGTTAGAACCACAGTCGAGTTGAAGGAATCTCTATGGATTTCTAGAAGCAGACATCGAGGACCGATTAGGAATCAAAGAGAAGCTTTGGGACAAAAGCGTGAAGCGATTGTAGCAGCAGATGGACGCAGCTCAAGATTGACAGCAGAAGCAGGATCGTGGTGCCACATCGAAGATGGAATTAAAGGTTGGAAGCGCGCAGAAGACCGACGGTGCAGAAGCAGAAGCAGCTGGAAGCAGTATTGAGGTTCTTCCCATGTTCTTTTCTCTTTCTCACCGCTTCCCACCTCTGATTTGATGTCCCCCGCGCTTCCTTGCTCGTTTGTAGGAAACCCATCGATTGATTTCTCTACCCTAAAGTTCCTTATGCAAAAATTGAGCGCGGAAGTGCTGTCCAATTTTCGACAGTCATCTTCCCACTTCTTCTCAAGTTGGAATCGAGCTTCCTCATCTCTCATTCTTAAATTTGATCACCTGACTATCGATTTCTCTATCCTACCGTGTCTCTGTTCCTGAATCCATGAACAGAAGACGCTTTTGAAGATCTGAACATCTTCGGAATACGCTTTTGAATGTCTGAACGTCTTCGGAAGACGACTGTTTGCAATTCGTATCGAGATTGGATTAGATTGGAATTTGTGTTGAGAGAAGCTTGGTACGAATCCTGAGTGAGCTTGTGAGTTGATTGTTGTTTCGAGAAGTTGGAAATTGGGAACCAGGCATGTGCCTCCCAATCTTCTCGTTTTCTCAAATCCACATCTTCCTAGAGAGACTAGAAGGTTGGAACGGCTGGCAGAATGCGCGAGAAGACATGAGGGTCCTTTACGAGTCTCTTCAGTCCGACCCATAGCAGTCTATTCCTTCTTCTTCCTGAACTTAGAAGAGAGTTGTGAGAAGCCTCGCTGACAGAATCTGGAGAGAATGATCGAGGGTCATGTCTTCTCGTCATGCAGCAAGCTTCTTCTGAGTGTGTATGAGAGATGAGGAGTCGGAAGAATAGAGTATGAACGTTCCATGTCTGTTGAGAGGTTAGATTGTGTGTCGGAAGTCGAAGACATGTGAGATCAGTGATGGGAAGCCTGGCTGTGAGAAGTCTTCTGAGTACGCCAGTCAATCAGAAGCTGTCCCGAGAGTCTTTCTAGAGGCCACTGTCATCGCAGGAGTCCGCAATCATCTTCTGAACCTTTTGATACACTCTGCTTCTCACGCATCTTGTATCTTCTGTTAGGAAGTAGGACGGAATGCAAGGTGGGTTGTCTTCTTAGAAATCCATACGATGCCTTGCTTAGTTAGGATTGTTTAGATATAGCTCAAAAGATGAGAAGTACTTAGGAAGCACTGTTAGAATCCTAGAAGACGGAATAGCTGTCTTCTGGAAGACTAGATTCGTCTTCTAAGAGTGAAAACTAGACTGTGAGGACTGGGGAAGGACTGAGCCTTCGACTCACAGCAAGTACGTGTGGCTTAGTGTAAACATAGGCTTGAAGCATGTCGATGCATCCTCAAGGGTTGGTGTTACCCGCCGCAGAATTGGCTGAGGTCAAATACTTCATTAAGGAGTTGGGTCTCGACTTCTTCCTATGGGATTGGAACCTTGCGGACCAAGGTCTTCCGGAGGAGGTTTGGGCAGCACTACCTCCGCGTAATCTAGTACCAGTGAAGACAGGAGTCGCTCGTGAAAGACTATCTTCTGGACGGTGGAGTGGTGGCGTAAAGTCTTTCACAGATCAGAATCTGAGAACCGAAGGTACGAGCTCGAGAAGAAGATCTTATTTATGATCTTCGGGAAGTGACACGGCACGTGTCTAGGAGCACAACTTGCCTCTTCCTGGAAGATAGACAAGGAAGGAATGGGTGGAAGGTTGAAGCTTACCGGGAGCCGCGGAAGCGTCTTTTGACGAAGCTGTTTCTTCACCTCTTTCCCAAAAGGAAAGCGCAAAAGACAAGATACCTTGGAGATCAAGACGTGGAGTTCCTGGAAGCCATCTGGGAAGAACTGTCTGTTAATTGGGGCGTCTTCTTCCACGCTTACGTTCAGGTAGAGTTGGTGTACTTGGGCACCCCAGCAGGAGGGCATCTCACCTCGTTCTTCTGTTATCTGTACGTTGTCGTGTCGTGGACCGGCTCCTACCTGAAATTCAAACTTTGATGCTTGTCGTTCCAAAGACACTCATGAGAAGACAAGCTAGGCCCCAGCTTATGGGTTTTTGGCACAATTTCGGATCTCTATTTCCATCGCATAGATGGGTAGAGCTCCTTGTCAGCTTTCCATAGGCACTTTGTCTACTTTGTTTGGACGCCTAGTGAAAAAGTTACAAGATTCGAAAGATGGAGAAAACAAGCTAGGCCCCAGCTTACGGGCTTTTGGCACCACTTCGGATCTTCGTTTTTATCGCACCAGTGGATAGAGCTCTTTGTCAGCTTTCCATAGGCACTTCATCTACTTCGTTTGGACGCCTAGTGAAAAAGTTACAAGACTTGAAAGATCGAGAAAACAAGCTAGGCCCCAGCTTACGGGCTTTTGGCGCAACTTCGGATCTTCATTTTCATCACATGGATGGGTAGAGCTCGTTGTCAGCTTTCCATGGGCATCTTGTTTACTTCGTTTGGACATCCAGAGAAAAAGTTATGCGATTCGAAAGAAGGTAAAATCAAGCTAGGCTCCTAGTTACTTGCTGACTGGGTATTTAGGGCTTCAGGCGGTATATCAAAGACGCAAGGGACCTGCTTCTTATTATTCAGGAGAGAACTGTACGTACAGAGACTGTTGCAAGGGGGGTGCTTAAGGGGCTAGCTTGCGCCTGCGACCTGTCAACGGACGGTTCGGGAGATTTAGGAGTCCAATGCAAGCGCGCAAGGCGTCGTTGGGTTCAGATCTGTGCAGGCTACGCATTGATTCAAACGGTTAGGGAAAAGACGGATCGGGGAGTGCGTACTGAGTGAAATTGAGATGCATGAAGCAGATTTGGGATTTTCAGTTACCTGTGAAAGAGAGTTG
Organism: Asterella californica; assembly: GCA_036924285.1. Lineage (NCBI taxonomy): Eukaryota > Viridiplantae > Streptophyta > Marchantiopsida > Marchantiales > Aytoniaceae > Asterella > Asterella californica. The sequence continues at coordinate 7,985,156 of JAYKYS010000013.1, forward strand.
GACCGTTCGGACCGTTCCGGAGTCCAAACTTGCTGTCCTTGGATCCAACGTGATCAGAACACCGAGTTCTACAGGAAATTGAAGACGATACCAGTTTTCATCGAGCGGTTTGGAAGTTTTGAGTGAAATTGGCTCGCAGGGAAGCGCTTACATCAGATTTTCGTTCACCTGCGACCTGAAGTTGGGCTATACTTCGCGATCGGTGAGCCAAACTCTTTGTTCTTGGTGCCTACGCGATCAGGAAGTCTTCATCTACTCATAGGAGAAGACTATACGTGGATTGGATTGTTGGTTTGGGTGTGGTGAGCAAGTTTGAGCCGCAGGGAGTTGATTTACGTCAGTTTTTTCCAACCTGCGACCAAATTTCTTGCGTGGTTTTGCAAGGGGAACTCCAAATGACTTGTTTGGAGTCTTGTTGGGTTCAGGGTAGCTAGATCTATCTGCCAGGGAAGACGGATATCAGTTTAGACGATCCGTTTGTGCGTGGTGTGCAGTTTTAAGCCGCAGGGAGCAATTTTTGGAGGTTCGGTCACCTGCGACCGAAAATAGACGATATCTCGACTGTTGGGAGTCGGATCTGAAGGTTTCCTGGGTTAACGGAGTCAGCGGAGGAGACCCTATCGACATCTGAAGTCCGTTCAGCGAAAGGAGGAAGTCCACAGATAGGTCTTTTTCGGTTTCTTCGCTACGGGTTTTGCTCTTTTGAGTTCGTTAGAGTTCTGGTTGGCTGTATACAGCTTGTGGTAGCTAGCTTTAGCTAAGAGCTTATACATGGATGTGGTTTGGACTTGAGTTTGAATCGCGTGATACTGCTGTGGTTCTGTTTGTTAGCAAAGAGAAGTTTCTCTTGCTTTGAGCTACGCTTCGGTGGTTTTGGGTCAGGGTTGCGATTCAAGGGTTGTTTTAGGGCTTCTGAAGTGGGTTACAGACCGCTCTGGTCTGTTCCTCAGTTATTGTGCTGTTAAGAGAAAGAAACGGCAATGTACATACATTTGGATTGGTGTATATCGCAGCGTTCGTTTTCGTGGTTGTTCTTCTGTCTTGTCTCTGTTTCAGCACACAATATCTCCACAGCCAGGAACCTCGCGTTTTCCTGGACATCCTTCACGCAAAACGTCCGACGCGACAACGTGTTTAAGGAGGACTTGACAGAAGACCAGTTGCCGAGGTATAAGCCAACAAGGAAGTGCGAGGAGAAGAAAGAGACCTCGAGAGAAGAAGACCGAGCAGCGGCCGTAACTCCCCCTCCCACTTTAGTGTCTTAGACGAGATCAGACACTCATTAGAAGACGCTTCTGGTGCTGTAACGACCTATGTTCCACATAGGAAGGAGATATCAAGTTAGAGGGAGTTTTCACATTGTCGTAATGACAACTTGAGTAATATAAAGAGTGTGGGATATTTTTAGCATGTGAAAACTTGAGAGACGTCGTTAGAATCGAGGATTTTAGTTGATATGTTTAAGGAGATTTTTAGTTGATAAGTTTGTGGGTGTATGAATGAGTGAACTTAGCATTTTTCCTTTCAAGATTCATGGTGTGCTTCCATCAAAGCCATCAGAGGTGACCCCTGAGTGAAAGACATGCCCGACATTTGCAGATTCATCGGTGGCGATCGTGGAGGTTGAGAGATCGGGGGGTAGTTGATCGATGAGATCGTGGAAGGTTTATATTTTTGGTTCCATTGCCGGGACCTCACTTGAATGGATCATTGAAAATGTTTAGAGTTCAGTTCTATATTAGACAAAAAGAGATTATGAGAGAACACATGGAGAGAACGTTGGGAGGAGAGAGAGCTAATGCAATGTTAGCAACATTAGAACCTTTCGTGTATCCCGTAGTGATATATGACGCGTTCGAAGTCATTCTTTACATCTTGTTCACTTAGAAAGGGTTTGAGGAGAGTTGAAAGAGGGTGCAACAAGAGTTGTAGAGAAAGGAGGAGAGAAAAGTTATTAGAGGAGAGAAATTTGTGAGTTTAGAAATTCTGCTCTTTGGAAAATTTGTATAGTCGCTGTCAACTTTTCTGTGAATTTTATTTTCCTGGGAAACTTTCCAATGTTTTAGATTGGCTAATAACCTATCTAGGACAAAAGAAATCATAGGAAAAGGTGGTCTAGAGAAAGAGCAATGAATTTTCAAAGTTGAGGGGGTTTATTCGTGAGAGTTGAGGAATTCTGTTCTCTGGAAAAAGTTTACAGTCAATGTCAGATTTTCTGTGAATTTTATTTTCCTGAGAAACTTTCCAGTGTTTTAGAGTGGCAGATAAGCTATCCAGGACAAAAGAAATCATGAGAAGATGAGGTCTAAAGAGGGAGAAAGAATTTTTCAAAGTGGAGGGGGTTGACAACCATGAGGGAAGTGAAAATATACAAATTTCAGTTCTCTGAAAATTTGTACAGTCATCACCATCTCTTCTGATTAGGGAAGTTTCTGTTGAAACTTCATGATTTAGTAGCTTGGAGGTTGAGCTAATGGAAACCACAAAAATCTCGGAGAGATCTCTTACCAACTAAGAGATATATGTTTCGGCATACAAGGAGGTCTTGACGATACGTCATGAGGAATCCAGTTCGAGTGCCAAGGTTGAAGAAGAGACGTTTGGGAGTTAGAACGGAGACGGAAAGGCCAACGTTAAGTATAGAGGCGTTGCGATCAAGCATCTATTGCAGTTGGGGTATCATTTTTGCTTTATATAAAGAAGCTTCTGCGAGCATCGGCGCAGATGTGAAGAAAGTTGAGTTCAAAGTATCATTCACTGTGGAGGCCACGAATGCTCCTGGCGAAGTAGAGTGTGATCCTTACAAAAGTGACTTTAAGATGTCTGCTAGAATCAGTACAGACGATGGTCATGAGGATATTATCATGGACTCTTAATTTTAGATTGGATTTTAATTCGTGTATAGCATGTATAATACACGATTTTCAGTATAAAGCTCGAAAGAGTTAAGAAAGTGATGTAGAGTTATTTTCTTCAAAGATATTTTGTCCACTTAATGGTTGAGAAGGTGCAACATGAGTGGAAGTTCAAAAGATTGGAAAGTTAGACTTAGAAACCTTCCTCAAGGTTTAGATGTCATAGTAAGCGTCGGAGAGAGCTCGAAAGAGATTATCGTTGAGTTTGAGAACCCTAGTACAAAATCTCAAGTAGAGTCTCCGAGGAGAAGAGTAGAAACCGTAGAGGGTTGGGACACAAAGTAGTGAATTGTCCAACTAGAATCAGAACCGAGAGAGCTAAAGAGAAGTGGGAGTTTACTGATTTAAGTCTTCGAGTGGGTCCATCGTCACCAGCGCCAATTCATCTTCTAGGCGAAGATCTTTGTCCAAGTTGTGGAGTGGGTGATCTATCAAGAGGACACAAGTGCGTCGATGTGGTCGCCCTACTTACGTCATGAAGTGACGTAGGATTTCTCCTTTTGCTCATTTAGTATACAAGATATCGTTCCCACAGAGGATTTGCACAAGTAACGCTGCTCTAAGTTCTAAGATCTGTTCAAACACACAAACACACGGGTTTTGTCTAGGAATCCCGTCTTCTCACAAAACCACACAAAACCACACGTCTTCCAAACACGCCAAATGGTGCTCTGGAACTGCCCAAACAACTACTAACTAAAATATCACACAACTATTCACAGAGAAGCTCGGGAAGACGATCTTCCTGCTTCCAGGTTGCTTCTTCCGGTCTTCTCGATACCGTCTTCCCGAAGCGATTCTCGTCTTCTGGGGGTTCAGCTCGTCTTCTCACACCTCCAGAAGGCTGTCCTGCTTCGCAGAAGTCGACTAGCAACAGTCGTTACATCTTATTCTCACACTCACATCCCAACGGGTTAGATTAATCACAGGGTGTATGCCCCCTGTAGCCTTCCCAAGCTTCTGCCTACGGAAATAGTCTTCCTGCAGCACTTCAACGACATTCACCTTCACGGAAGCTCAATAGAAGTCTCGGAAGCTCACTAAAAGAAGATAAGAAGATGGGGAAGATGGGAGAAGATGGGGAAGATAAGAAAATCCAAAAAAGAGAAAAACAAGATGAAAAGAGTAAATTAAGATTCCGACAGGCTTCTAGTCCGGATCTTGACTAACAAGCCATCCCTGCTTGTAATAGTTTGGGGAGGAAGACAACAAACGTGAGTATTGTTGCACGGTCTTCTACTCGAGGATGTCGTCTTCTGCTGTGGGAAGAAGGCTTCTTTCTTCTTCACTTTGCTGCTCTGACTACTCTGTCTTCTGGGATCTCTTATCCATAAGACCGTTCGTACGTAGATCCCAAGTGCTCTACTGAACGAGCCAAGCTACACTTCCACAACTGCTGACAGTCACCGCCACTCAAGAAGAACACTTCTCATGCACAATTGGGAGCGAATTCAAAGAACCCACCATCCAGAAGACATGAGCAAAGTTTCTGCACTCAAATCCACAATCTATTCCCCGAGAAGATGTCACAATATCATTGGGAAGCTCACTCCCTCTACTTCTTGCGTCTACTCCTCGACACACCAGCCTAGCTAACAAGACTGCACGAGGATGTCGTTCTTTGTTCCTAGACTGTCCACTACTTCTATCTACATCTTCGAACCACTGCTGGTACGAGTATGCAGACCCCTCCTGTGTATTTGTAGTGACGCAGGATTTCTCCTTTTGCCCATTTAGTATACAAGATATCGTTCCCACAGAGGATTTGCACAAGTAACGCTGCTCTAAGTTCTAAGATCTGTTCAAACACACAAACACACGGGTTTTGTCTAGGAATCCCGTCTTCTCACAAAACCACACAAAACTACACGTCTTCCAAACACGCCAAATGGTGCTCTGGAACTGCCCAAACAACTACTAACTAAAATATCACACAACTATTCACAGAGAAGCTCGGGAAGACGATCTTCCTGCTTCCAGGTTGCTTCTTCCGGTCTTCTCGATACCGTCTTCCCGAAGCGATTCTCGTCTTCTGGGGGTTCAGCTCGTCTTCTCACACCTCCAGAAGGCTGTCCTGCTTCGCAAAAGTCGACTAGCAACAGTCGTTACATCTTATTCTCACACTCACATCCCAACGGGTTAGATTAATCACAGGGTGTATGCCCCCTGTAGCCTTCCCAAGCTTCTGCCTACGGAAATAGTCTTCCTGCAGCACTTCAACGACATTCACCTTCACGGAAGTTCAATAGAAGTCTCGGAAGCTCACTAGAAGAAGATAAGAAGATGGGGAAGATGGGAGAAGATGGGGAAGATAAGAAAATCCAAACAAGAGAAAAACAAGATGAAAAGAGTAAATTAAGATTCCGACAGGCTTCTAGTCCGGTTCCTGACTAACAAGCCATCCCTGCTTGTAATAGTTTGGGGAGGAAGACAACAAACGTGAGTACTGTTGCACCGTCTTCTGCTGTGGGAAGAAGGCTTCTTTCTTCTTCACTTCGTTGCTCTGACTACTCTGTCTTCTGGGATCCCTTACCCATAAGACCGTTCGTACGTAGATCCCAAGTGCTCTACTGAACGAGCCAAGCTACACTTCCACAACTGCTGACTGTCACCGCCACTCAAGAAGAACACTTCCCATGCACAATTGGGAGCGAATTCAAGGAACCCATCATCCAGAAGACATGAGCAAAGTTTCTGCACTCAAATCCACAATCTATTCCCCGAGAAGAAGTCACAATGGTATTGGGAAGCTCACTCCCTCTACTTCCTGCGTCTACTCCTCGACACACCAGCCTAGCTAACAGGACTGCACGAGGATGCCGTTCCCTGTTCCTAGACTGTCCACTACTTCTATCTACATCTTCAAATCACTGCTGGTACGAGTATGCAGACCCCTCCTGTGTATTCCAAGACTATTCGTATGTTTCCAACAACGGGTGTAGTGCGAAGAACTATCTATCAGGTGTCTTTTCTCTAATGTGTCTAGTCTGCCTGCTCCATAGAATTGACTACTGAACTTTTCAGAACCGGCAGAACAGGCAGAACTCTATCTCCTACTCTGCGATCCTACTTATGTCGCTGTCATGAGAACCAGGGGAGACGACCACCAGGGAGAGAGAGGCGCTGACAAGAGATTGCTACGTCACATGCAAGATGGAAAAACTGCCACCCTTAAGATAGCATGTTCGATCCTACTATATTTGGAATTGTAAATGGAGTTACTAACTACTCAGATTGCACGGAGGCAATCTCTACTTGATCTGCTCCTATCGGAGCTCCTAACGCGGCTTCTGATAAGCTAGAAACCCCTGCAGTTACCTCGGGTGTCACTGAGGTGGCTTCCTCCTCATCGTCCTTGGCTGACTCTGCTGTCGCTGCTGCTGCGTCTTCCTCGGCTTCGGCTTTTGCTTCGGAAGACAGAAGCGTCTTCTGGGAAGCGGAGTGGACCGGTGCTTCTTCCATCTTCTGAGACACGGGTGCGGGACTAGGGACCATGGGGACCTCATAGGGATCCGGGGAAGTCGCTTCCTCCACGCGAAATACTTGGGAAGACGGCTCGTCTTCCTGTCTTCCAGAAGACATCTGGTCTTCCGGGGCGTCTTCTGGAGTCTTCTCGGCTTCCAACGCTGTCACCACCAAGTGCACAGCGAGATCAAACTCCTTCTCCATTCCGGATCCAGTCGAGGGTGCTGGAGCGTGGGAAGATGCGGTTGCAGGTGTCGGAAGCGAGGGAAGACCATAAAGTGTCTTCACTCCTTCTATCTGTCGATCCAAGTACCTGAACATGCTCTCTCGGCATTCCACCAACATCGCTTTAGACTCGCTGTCTCATCCTCTAGCTAAGGTAAGTAACTTCCTACCCGTGGTGTAGTTGAACTTCTTCCGAAGCGCTTCCACCGACTGTGCCAACATCTTCTGTGCACGGGCCTCTGCTGCTTCCCGCTGCGTCTTCTCAACTGCAGCTCGCGCTTCCGCGGCTTCTCGCTGCGTCTTCCATATGGTCTGCTCTTCTGCGAGGGCGGTGATCTTCTCCCGCACTCGGGTGACTTCCTGATTGTGTTGTTGTACCCGCGCCTGCAACTCTTGGTTGCTCTTCCGAAGTTGTATCGATTCTTTGGCAGAAGCGGCTGCTTCCACCTTGTATCTTGCTGCGAGCTTCTCCACGGTGCGGAGACTAGCTTCCAGCGACTATGTCTTCTTCTGGTCTTCCTCCTGTCGCAGCAAGATGCGCAGGCCGAACCCAGGTTGCAAGGGCCTCTCCTGTGCCTTCGCTCTCTTCTCCAGCAACTCCATAGCTGGCTGGATCTCCTTCTGGAAGTAGACGCTGAACTCCTCCAGTCGTCTTCCTGCGGAAGACAAGTTCATCTCCACCACTCGCTCCGCGGTGTCGACTTCGTCTTCCAGAGGCAAGGAAGCCTCTTCTACCACTACGACCTTCATCTTCTGCGCACGAGAAGAAGCTACTCTTCTCATCTTCCGGTGGAAGACTCCTCATGACAGGAGCGGCTCTCTTCTTTGCGCTTCGTCGCATCGCAGCAGGAGCGCCCATCCATCCTTCGTCTTCTGGAGTCTTCGGAAGACTCCCAGGCGTTGCAGAAGCAGTCTTCTGCTCTGATCCGGTACTCAGCAGGTCTTCTTCCGAGTCGGACTCCGATCCTGAATGAATGAGGGAGATGGGTGTCCTCGGTACACTTCTGGGACCCATCTTCCTCAGTGGCGTGGCGTCTTCCGACCCACTAGGCTCGTCTTCCCTTACCAGAAGCGTCTTCTGGTGAGAGCCGGGCCTCAGCTGTGGCATCAGAGTGGGAGGGGGCGTTGCGGCTGCCGCTCGGTCATCATCTTCCGAGGTCTCCTCCTTCACCTCCTGTCGCTCCGTTGGTCCATATCCTACCAGCTGATCTTCCTTAAGATCCCCCATGGCTACATACAAGTAGCAGAGGAAGGGCGTCAAGTGTCCTCCCGCCGGAGTACCCAAGTATGCTAGCTCCGTCTGTACATAGTTGTGGATGTACGCGCCCCAGTAGATGGACGTTCTGTCATCCCACACTGATTCCAGGAACTCCACGTCTTGATCTCCTAAGTACCTGGTCTTCTGCGCTTTCCCCTTGGGAAAAAGATGCAAAAACAACTTCGCCAGAAGTCGCTTCTTCGGCTCCCGATAAGATTCTATCTTCCAACCATTCCTCCCCTGCCTGTCTTCCACGAAAAGGCAGGTGGTGCTCCCATGCACATGCCACGAACTCACGATCCTAGGCAAGATCTTCTTCTCGTACCAATATCCTCGGTTCTTATAGTGACGTAGGATTTCTCCTTTTGCCCATTTAGTATACAAGATATCGTTCCCACAGAGGATTTGCACAAGTAACGCTGCTCTAAGTTCTAAGATCTGTTCAAACACACAAACACACGGGTTTTGCCTAGAAATCCCGTCTTCTCACAAAACCACACAAAACAACACGTCTTCCAGACATGCCAAATGGTGCTCTGGACCCAAACAAACAACTACCAATTACAATATCATACAACTATTCATAGAGAAGCTCGGGAAGACGATCTTCCTGCTTCCAGGTTGCTTCTTCCGGTCTTCTCGATACCGTCTTCCCGGAACGATTCTCGTCTTCTGGGGGTTTAGCTCGTCTTCTCACACCTCCAGAAGGCTGTCCGGCTTCGCAGAAGTCGACTAGTAACAGTCGTTACACTTTACTCTCACACTCACATTCCAACGGGTTGGATAAATCATAGGGTGTATGCCCCCTGTAGCCTTCCCAGGCTTCTGCCTACGGAAGTTGTCTTCCTGCAGCACTACAACGACATTCACCTTCACGGACGCTCAATAGAAGTCTCGGAAGCTCACTAGAGAAGATAAGAAGATGGGGAAGATGAGGGAAGATGGGAAGAAGAAGAAATCCAAACAAGAGAAAACATGATGAAAAAGGGCAATTAAGATTCCGACAGGCTTCTAGTCCGGATCCTGACTAACAAGCCATCCCTGCTTGTAATAGTTTGGGGAGGAGGACAACAAACGTGAGTACTGTAGCACCGTCTTCTACTCGAGGATGTCGTCTTCTGTTGCGGGAAGAAGGCTTCTTTCTTCTTCACTTCGCTGCTCTGACTGCTCTGTCTTCTGGGATCCCTTACCCAGAAGACCGTTCGTACGTAGATCCCAAGTGCTCTACTGAACGAGTCAAGCTACACTCCACAACTGTTGACATTCACCGCCACTCAAGAAGAACACTTCCCATGCACAATTGAGAGCGAATTCAATGAACCCACCATCCAGAAGACACGAGCAAAGCTTCTACACTCAAATCAGCAATCCATTCCCCGAGAAGAAGGTACATAGGTGTTGGGAAGCTCACTCCCTCTACTGTCTGCTCCTACTCCTCGACACATCAGTCTAACCAGCAGGACTGCACGAGGATGCCGTTCCTTGCTCCTAGACTGCCCACTACTCATCTACATCTCCGAATCGCTGCTGGTGGTAAGAGAATGCAGACTTCTTCCTGCGTTATCTCCGTATTCCAACATCGAGTGTAGTGTACACTGTGTACCTCTAGTGTCTAATCTGTCTCCTGCACCGTAAGATTGGTATGTGTGTGCAGGCAGTCACTTTCTTCGAAGACTCCCCTGTGTGTCTAATCTGTCTACACCGTAAGATTGGAATGTGTGTGTAGAACTCAATTCTCCACACAGGTCTAATGTGCTATGAGTCTGCACCGTAAAATGTTGATGTTTGTGCAGAGCTCCTAATTCCTACTCTGTGATCCTACTTAACCATCTGCCTCGAGAGTCAGGGGAGGCGACCACCAGGGAGAGAGAGAGGCGCTGACAAGAGGTTGTCACCTCACATGCATGCGGTCTCTCTTCCCAATTAGCCCTCCACTGTGTTACTCCTACGCTACCTACGCTGCCACATGGGGTCCTAACTATTTTTACATGGAAAACTGCCACCCTTAAGATAGCATGTCCGATCCTACTAAATCTAGAAGTGTCGATTGAGTTTGCTAACTACTCTGATTGCTCGGTGGCAATCTCCACATGATCTGCTTCTACCGAAGCTACTACCTCGACTTCTGATGGGCTCGGAAGCCCTGCACTTACCTCGGGTACCACTGAGGTAGCTTCTCTCTCCTCGCTCTTTGCTGGCCCTGCTGTTTCTGCGGCTGCGTCTTCCTCGGCTTCGACTTCGGAAGACGGAATGGTCTTCTGGGAAGACGAGTCGAGTGGTGCGTCTTCGGTCTTCTGAGGCACAGATGCAATACTAGGGACCATGGCGACCTCATAGGGGTCCTGTAAACCCTCCGCGGTCCTATCGATCAACTACCCCCCGATCTCTCAACCTCCACGATCGTCATCCACGAATCTGCAACATGTCGGGCCTGTCTCTCACTCAGGGGTCACCTCTGATGGCTTTGATGGAAGCACACCATGAACTTGAAGGGAAAATTCTGAGTTCACTCATTCATACACCCACAAACTTATCAACTAAAAATCTCCTTAAACACATCAACTAAAATCCTCCATTCTAACGACGTCTCTCAAGTTCTCACATGCTAAAAATATCCCACATTCTCTATATTACTCAAGTTGTCATCACGACAATGTGAAAACAAGGATGAGGAGCTCTTCTCTACTCCTCTATTTATACATTCTAGGTTTTTACTTTGGTACCCTCGGTAACTCAGCCGTAACTACTTTTACCGGGTTTTACTAAGATATTACTTAAGGTAAAAGCATTGATCACATGGGCTTTTTACCTTTTCACATGGGCTTTTTCCTTCAAAGTCAACAACTTCTAGAAGGATTCTGGAATATTCTCAAGGAATCTCGAATTTCCACCCCCCTCTACACTAGGACCCACTAAAAAGGAAACATGTGGAATCTCTTCTTGTTTTTAATGCCCACAAAGTCCACAACTTTAATCCAACCACTAATATCAAGTCAAAAATGAGATAAGGGATACTTTCCACCTCCTTTCTACCTTTTAGACAAGATGACAAGATAGTAGTGCTCACTCTTTAGCAAATATCTGAATTCTGCCAAAAGTACAACTAAGTTTAACCATAACTAACTTTTAGCTAGTCATGACTAACTTGATACATCCTTAAAGTACTTTGGCAACCAATAAACATTCTCAACACTTAGTTATAACTAAACACCTTACTAATAGACAAACTTCCTATGTGTAACATAGGTCGTTACATTTTACCCCCGGACTAAATTTTCGCTCCGTCCTCGGAGTGAAGAGAGAACTTTCGTCGATGAAACAACTTCAACTTGTCATGATTTACTCGATCAAATCTCCTTCCTCCCAACTCCTGAAGGTCATATGTGAAGTTGCTCCACACCTTATCTACAACAAAAGGACCAAAATATCTCGGAAGAAACTTCTTCCTAGCCCTCTTGAATCTGATAGCATCATACAACATAACCCAATCTCCGACTTGAAAAGGTTTTACCTCCCTCTTGCCCAACCGTTTGTCGTAACTCTTCTTTTGATACGCCTGAGCTCGTTCCATCCGGATCATTGCTACTGCTCGGGTCTCTTCCAACTCCATGAGTTGCTCCCTTCTTGATCTGACCACGTCTTCTCCTCTCGACCTCTTCAACTTTCGTTGAATAGTTTGAAAAGTATCCAATTCGAATTGGATCGGCAACTTGGACTCCACTCCATAAACCAGTCGAAATGAGGAGTATCCAGTAGAAGTCTTTGTTGTCGTTCGGTACTCCCATAAGATGGCATGTAGTCTCTTATCCCAAGTATGTTTCGCAGTTTCAACATCAGCATCTTTGGCGAGCATCATACAAAGTGTAAGATTGGTCTTCTCCGCAAGACCATTAGCATTTGGTTTGTATGAGGTCGTTACTCGTGGCTTGATAGAAAAATGTTGTAGCATAGCAGTAGTCATGCTCCCTACAAACTCTCCTCCTCTATCTGAGACCAACTCTAATGGACATCCAAATCTCGTGATGATCCTCTCCCATAGGAATCTACCGACTTCTGTTTCATTGGTCTCTCTCAAAGGTCTAGCCTCTACCCACTTGGTACAATAGTGAGTGGCGATTACAATGTATCTTTTGCCTCGAGGTGTCTTATTAAGAGGACCTACAAAGTCAATACCCCATTTCTCAAACGGCCCTAATACTGGAATTGATCTTAACGGAGGTGTTCTAGTAGACTTTAGAGCAAATGCTTGACATACGTCACAAGTTTTGCAATAGTCTAAACACTCTTTGAAAATCCCTCTCCAGTGATAACCCGCATCCAAAATCTTGAAGGCTGTTATCTTACCAGCAAAGTGACCTCCGCAAACAGTTCCGTCGTGAAACTCGTGCATTAGCGTGAATGCCTCCTTCTGACCAACTGCTCTCCTTAGTAACCCATCTGCTCCTTGATGAAACAAAATTCCCTCCACCATGGTGTAAGGTTTGCATCTCTTGATCAACGGGTTACGTTCTCGGGTATGCATACCTTCTGGAAAAGAGCCATCTACAAGGAAACTCCAGATTTCCTTGTACTCGTCCGGTATCTCCTCGATGCTTGTGATGGTCATCAGATGCTCGTCTAGAAATGAATCATCAAACGGTTCTTCTCCCTCATTATCATAAGCCCTTGACAAAAGATCAGCATTCGCATGTTTCTTCCCTGGTCTAGCTTCGATCACATAATCGTATTCTGTTAGAAGGATCTTCCAACGAGCAATACGACCTTCGGCATTAGGCTTATTAAAGATATACTTTAAAGCCTTGTGATCTGTGACTATGGAAAATTTCCCTCCTAGCAAGTAGTGTCGAAATTTCTTCAATCCAAAGATCACCGCTAATCCTTCTCGTTCAGTCACGGAGTAATTCTTCTCCGCTGGAACCATCTGCCTACTAGCATAAGCTATAGGATGATCATGCCCATCTCCATCTAGCTGACTTAATGTACATCCGATTGCTACATTGAGGCATCCGTATACAGAATAAACGCTTTACTCCACTCAGGTTTAGCAAGTATAGGAGTTGTCACTAATGCCTTTTTCAGCTCCTCAAATGCTTTCTTTGCCTTCTGATCATGCACTATCAAGTCAAAATCAACTCCCTTCTTCATATACATAGTCAAAGCTATTGCTTTGTTTGAGAAGGAAAAGACAAACTTACGATAATATCCAACCATGCCAAGAAACTGCCTCAACTTTGTCAAGTTGATCAGAAATGGAAGATCCACAATCTTCTTCACCTTCTCAGGATCTACCGCAATCCCATTCTTGGAAATGATGTGCCCTAACAGCAGACCTTCTTCGCAGCCAAAGATGCACTTCTCTGGATTTAGAGAAGCGTTGGCTTGCTCCAACCGCTGCAAAACTTTGATCACATGATCAAAGTGGTCCTCCTTTCGTCCGTACACACAGAAATCGTCAATGAAATCCCGAACAAACTTCCCTATGAATGGTTCAAACACCTTGTTCATGAACCTTTGAAACGTGGCCGGAGCATTACACAATCCGAATGGCATCACCCGAAATGCAAATGTTCCCCAAGGAGTAGTGAAAGTAGTCAACTGTTGGTACTCTTGTGCTATCTTGATCTAGTTATACCCACTATAACCATCACCAAAGCTGTACCACTCATGACCAACAACTTCCTCCAAAATCTCATCTATAAATGGTAGAGGATAATAATCCTTCTTGGTAACTGCATTCAGCTTCTTATAGTCTATGCACACTCGCAGCTTACCATTCTTCTTCTTGACAATCACAATGAGTGAAACCCATTCTGAGTTCTCCACCTCATAGATGAAACTCGCCTCCTTCAACTTGTCTATCTCCTCCTTGACCATCATTGCCGTTGTGGGATTGACCCTTCTCTGCTTCTGTCGAACTGGTCTTGCGTGCTCCTCCAATTCGATTCGATGAGTCTCGAGCGTCACCTCCTTCAAATCCTTGTAGCTGAAAGCAAACACATGGATATATTTTCGAAATATATCTAGGAATCTACTTTTCTCTTCTTGAGTGACATTGATACCAAACTTCAGGGTAGAGAGTCTTCTCACAATCTCTGCCTCACTCAACTCTTCTTTGTCAGGATCTTTCTCCACTGCTGGTCGAGGCAACAAGTCAATAGCACTAAGCTGATGTAATGATTCATCTCGACCAAATCCTTCGTCCTCAGACGAGGACTCTTGATCGTAAGAATCTCCGGTATCTACTTCCGAGACACTCTGATCATCTTCCGTATCAGATTCCCAGTAGTCACTAGTGGGTCTATCAGAGTCAGAAGTCACAACTCCAACACCCGAGAGAGGAACTATCACTCTATGATCTCTAGGCCCAATCCGTAAGTATCCCTTGTGCCACCTATCCGTGGTGCGCACAGCTCTCAACCAAGGCCTACCTAGGAGCAAATCATAACTAGAGTCCTTTAACACTTGAAAGGACATCAACGTTTGAACTCCCATCACAGACACGACCACCTTCTCTAACACACCAAGAGGTCTTACCCGTTGCTTGTTAGCCATCCCCACGACAATGCTAGCCGGGCGAGTTGGTTCCATCCCCAACTTCTTCATCAACCTCTCCGATATGGCGTTGACAGCCGATCCTCCATCCACCAATACGTCAGAGACGTAGTGACCATTCAACCGGACTTCAATCTTTGAAGCCTTAGTGCATACCTCTGAAGCATGCACATCCACCACACCAACTCCCACAGACTTTGATGTCTTGCTCTTGGGTTTCTTCTTCTTGCTTCTCTTAGAACTCAGTCCTCCTCTGAGTTCTCTTCGTAAGCTGGGATTAAGTGCGATCAGTTGTCCAACAGTGATGTTGACTTTCTGAGCACCCACATCTTCAACCACATCATATCCCGCTTGGGAAGATGAATTGGTGAAATCCGTCATCCCTAGCTTCTTTCTTGGCTCCCTTGGTGTACTCGAAACATTACTCGAACGAGTACTTCTACTTGCTGACTCCTCCATGAAAACCGGTTCATCAGAAAATCGAGTTCTTTTCCTTTCTTGAGCTAAAAGCTCCACCGGTGCATGAGAAGAGTTTGAACTCTCTCCATTCTCGTAGATGGGATCTCGCACGACATCGATAGTAGCCACCCTCTTGTCTCGTCCTTGTGATGGATTTCCTCCACCCACATTCATTCTGATAGCTTCGACACCTCTTGCTCCGTTGTTAGGACAATTTCGCTGGAAATGAGAACCTCCACACGTCCAACAAGTGATTCCTCCAAAGTTACCTTGGTTGCCTCCAAAGTTACCTTGATTTCCTCGGTTGGGATTGTTGTCGTAACCTCTTTGACCTCCTCCTCCACCTTTGTTCCTCCATTCTCGTAACTGCATCATGTTTATCTTGAGATCCGCAAGAGTATCGGTGATGCTCTTCAGCTCGGCATGAAAATCAGAGGTGGCAGTAGACATCGTTGTTGGGACAAACGGTCTTGGCACCACCGTTGGAGTAGGAGCTGACGTTGAAGCAATCACCAATTGTGATGGTGCAGGTGCGATTGTTGTGGCTACACCAGGAGTTGGAGTTGACACCAGAGCAGCATGATGAGGTTGGATGATATCTCCTTCATCCAAACTCTCTTCCATATTTGTCGCAATCTTGATGACCTCCGCTTTGGTTGCTGGCTTCTCGTACCTCACTTGGGTTCGAATTGAAGGCCTCAACCCTCCCACCAAGTTCTTGGTCAACACTGCTCCAATCCCCGCCATCGTTAACTCCATATTGTCTCCACTCTTCCGTAGGACCGTCCGAAACCGTTGCTCCAACTTATCCACCCTTTCGACATATTGCCGAACTTTCTCGTCGTCTCGTTGCTTCAAATGAGTAAGCTCCACCATGAGCTTCTCATAACTCTCTTCTGGAAGAAATTCTTCGATGAGTGCATTACTCAACGTCTCCCATGTGTCCTCAACTGCAGCAGGTGTCTTGCTCTTCACTCGGTCGTCATACCACGTAAGAGCAAAATCTTCTAAAAACTCTGGCAGTAACAACACCCATTCTTCCTTCCTTCTCACGTTGTTTCCGATGCAACCCCTTTTGAAGTCTCGTACAAATGGTTCTACATCTTCATTGTCCTTCCCATGAAACACTGGTAACTTCCTCATCTTGTAACTATTCTTTCTACCCTTCTAATTTTTGTGCAATAACTACTCGCTAAAAGAGTACGAACATCACCAATTCCATTCGCGAATAATCTACCATAGGTAAAATGAAAGAAAATGGTTGTAACAACACCTCTTGTGCCATCTCTTCTCTCAAGGTATCTCACCGCCTTCTCCACCATCCGAATGACGATCTCCATCACAACTCAGCTGAGTCCTCTTTTGAAGTCGACAACTTCTCCGTCTCAGCTCTTTGAGTCTCGTCCAACTTCTCGACTACTGACGTAAGTAGGGCGGCCACATCGACGCACTTGTGTCCTCTGGATAGATCACCCACTCCACAACTTGGACAAAGATCTTCGCCTAGAAGATGAATTGGCGCTGGTGACGATGGACCCACTCGAAGACTTAAATCGGTAAACTCCCGCTTCCCTTTAGCTCTCTCGGTTCTGATTCTAGTTGGACAATTCACTACTTTGTGTCCCAACCCTCTACAGAAATAACACCACAAGTCGGTTTCTACTCTTCTCCTCGGAGATTCTACTTGAGGTTTAGTACTAGGGTTTTCAAACTCGACGATAATCTCTCTCGAACTTTCTCCGACACTTACTATGACATCTAAACCTTGAGGAAGGTTTCTAAGTCTAACTTTCCAATCTTTTGAATTTCCACTCATGTTGCACCTTCTCAACCATTAAGTGGACAAAATATCATAGAGGAAAATAATTCACTTTCTTAACTCTTCCGAGCTTTATATTGGAAATCGTGTATTATACATGCTATACACGAAATAAAATCTAATCTAAAATTAACTATCGAAGATATGATCCTCCTCACCATCGTTTGTACTAATCATAACAGACATCTTGAACTCACTCTTGTAAGGATCCAACTCTATTTCACCTGGAGCATTCGTGGCCTCCACAGTGAATGATGCTTTAAACTCGACTTTCTTCAAATCTGTGTCAATGATCGCGGAAGCTTCTTCGTATAGGGTAAAGAGGGCACCCCAAGTGCTATAGATGCGGGTTCTTAACTCATCTATACTTAACTTGGGCTTCTCCGTCTCAGTTCGAACTCCTAAACGTCTCTTCTTCCACCTCGTCATTCGAACTGGATTCCCCATGAAGTATCTTCAAGACCTCCTTGTATGCCAAAACGTATATCTCTTAGTTGGTAAGAGATCTCTCCAAGATTTTTGTGGTCTCTAGTAGCTCAACCTCCAAGCTACTAAATCATGAAGTTTCAACAGAAACTTCTCTAATCAGAAGAGATGGAGATGACTGTACAAATTTTTAGAGAACTGAAATTTGTATATTTTCACTTCCCTCATGGTTGTCAACCCCCTCCACTTTGAAAAATTCTTTCTCCCTCTTCAGACCTCATCTTCTCATGATTTCTTTTGTCCTGGATAGCTTATCAGCCACTCTTAAACACTGGAAAGTTTCTCAGGAAAATAAAATTCACAGAAAATCTGACAACGACTGTAAATTTTTTCCAGATAACAGAATTCCTCAACTCTCACGAATAGACCCCCTCAACTTTGAAAATTCATTGCTCCCTCTCTAGACCACCTTTTCCTATGATTTCTTTTGTCTTAGATAGGTTATCAGCCAATCTAAAACACTGGAAAGTTTCACAGGAAAATAAAATTCACAGAAAAGTTGACAGAGACTGTACAAATTTTCTAGAGAGCAGAATTTCTAAACTCACAAATTTATCTCCTCTAATAACTTTTCTCTCCTCCTTTCTCTACAACTCTTGTTGCACCCTCTTTCAACTCTCCTCAAACCCTTTTTAAGTGAACAAGATGTAAAGAATGACTTCGAACGCGTCATATATCACTACGGGATACACGAAAGGTTCTAACGTTGCTAACATCGCGTTAGCTCTCTCTCCTCCCAACGTTCTCTCCAGGTGCTCTCTCATAATCTCCTTTTGTCGAATATAGAACTGAACTCTAAACATCGTTCAACGATCCCTTCAAGTGAGGTCCCGGCAACGGAACCAAAAATGTAAACCCTCCGCGGTCCTATCGATCAACTACCCCCCGATCTCTCAACCTCCACGATCGTCATCCACGAATCTGCAACATGTCAGGCCTGTCTCTCACTCAAGGGTCACCTCTGATGGCTTTGATGGAAGCACACCATGAACTTGAAGGGAAAATGCTGAGTTCACTCATTTATACACCCACAAACTTATCAACTAAAAATCTCCTTAAACACATCAACTAAAATCCTCCATTCTAACGACGTCTCTCAAGTTCTCACATGCTAAAAATATCCCACACTCTCTATATTACTCAAGTTGTCATCACGACAATGTGAAAACAAGGATGAGGGGCTCTTCTCTACTCCTCTATTTATTTATTCTAGGTTTTTACTTTGGTACCCCCCGGTAACTCAGCCGTAACTACTTTTACCGGGTTTTACTAAGATATTACTTAAGGTAAAAGCATTGATCACATGGGCTTTTTACCTTTTCACATGGGCTTATTCCTTCAAAGTCAACAACTTCTAGAAGGATTCTAGAATATTCTCAAGGAATCTCGAATTTCCACCCCCCCTCTACACTAGGACCCACTAAAAAGGAAACATGTGGAATCTCTTCTTGTTTTTAATGCCCACAAAGTCCACAACTTTAATCCAACCACTAATATCAAGTCAAAAATGAGATAAGGGATACTTTCCACCTCCTTTCTACCTTTTAGACAAGATGACAAGATAGTAGTGCTCACTCTTTAGCAAATATCTGAATTCTGCCAAAAGTACAACTAAGTTTAACCATAACTAACTTTTAGCTAGTCATGACTAACTTGATACATCCTTAAAGTACTTTGGCAACCAATAAACATTCTCAACACTTAGTTATAACTAAACACCTTACTAATAGACAAACTTCCTATGTGTAACATAGGTCGTTACAGTCCGGAGAAGTCGCTTCCTCCACGCGGAATACTTGGGAAGACGGCTCGTCTTCCTGTCTTCCAGAAGACATCATGTCTTCCGGGGCGTCTTCTGGAATCTTCTCGTCTTCCAACGCTGTCACCACCAAGTGTACAGCGAGATCGAACTCCTCCTTCTTCATTCCGGACCCAGTCGAGGGTGCTGGGAAGACCATAAAGTGTCTTCACTCCTTCTATCTGTCTATCCAGGTACATGAACATGCTATCTCTGCATTCCACCAACCTCGTCTTGGACCCGCTGTCCCATTCCTTAGCTAAGGTAAGTAACTTCTTACCCGCGGTGAAGTTGAACTTCTTCCGAAGCGCTTCTACCGACTGAGCTAGCATCTTCTGCGCACGAGCCTCCGCTGCTTCCCTCTGCGTCTTCTCCACTGCAACCTGTGCTTCTGCGGCTTCCCGCAGAGTCTTCCACGTCGTCTTCTCTTCTGCAAGAGCGGTAAGCTTACCCCGTACTCGCAGAACCTCCTGGTCACGCTGTTGTAAGCGCGCCTGCAACTCCTGGTTGCTCTTCTTCAGCTGCGCTAACTCCTTGGAAGAAGTGACGTACTTGTTGTGAGTCGAAGGCTCAGTCCTTCCCTAAGTCCTCACAGTCTAGCTTCCACTCTCAGAAGACGAACCTAGTCTACCAGAAGACAGCTACTCCGTCTTCCGGGACTCTAACTGTGCTTCCTAACTTCCTCTCGTCTTCCGGGTTATATCTACTCAATCCTCACTAAGCAAGGCCTCGCATGGATTACCAAGAAGACAACCCACCTTGCATTACATCCTACTTCCTATCAGAAGATACAAGATATGCGAGAAGTAGAGTATGAGAAAGGTTCAGAAGATGGTTGCGGGCTCCTGCGGTGACAGTGGCCTCTGGGAAGACACTTGGGACAGCTTCCGATTCAATGTCTTTCTCGGAAGACTTCTCGAAGTCAGACTTCCCTTCACTGGTCTCAACTGTCTTCGTCTTCTTACACGCAATCTATCCTCACAACAGACTCAAGACAACTGCACTCTGTTCTTCTGACTTCTCACCTCTCATACGCACTCAGAAGAAGCTTGCTGCATGATGGGAAGACATGACCCTCGACCATTCTCTCCAGATTCTATCAGCAAAACTTCTCACAACTCTCTTCTAAGTTCGGGAAGAAGAAGGAACGGCTGCTATGGATCGGACAGAAGAGATCCGAATGGACCCTCGCGTCTTCTCGCTCATTTTGCCAGCCTTCCAGTCTTCTAGTCTCTCTAAGAAGATGGGGAGTTGAGAAGCTTGGAAGACCGGGAGGCACAGGCCTAGTTCCCGACTTCCAACTTCTCGAATTAACACAACAACTCACCACTCCACTCAGGATTCGTACCAAGCCTCTCTAAACACAAAAGCAAAGCAAATCCACTCTTGATACGAATTGTGTTCAGTCGACTTCCGAAGACGGTCTTCCGAAGACGGTTAAGTTCAAGAAGCGTCTTCCGAAGATGTTCCCATCTTCCGAATCGTCTTCTGTTCCAAGTTTCGGGGATAGAGAGGTAGGGGGGTAGGGAAATTGATAGTTGGGGTCTCCAATTTGAGGGCTAGGAGTAGGGAAGCTCGAATTGAGCTCGGGAAGAAGCAAGGAGATGTCTCGACAGAAATTGGGCAGCGCTTCCGTGCCCAATGTCTCAATAGAAAGAATGGGGGTGGGGTAATCGATCAGGCTGCCTGCACACAATCAAAGAAGCGCGGGGAGTACCAAGAAAAGGCGAGAAGAAGTGGGAGGGGAAAAGAATAGGGGGAAGAACCTCTACAGTCTTCTTCGGCTCCCCGAGTTGCCTTCGACCTCCGCGCGCTTCTGGCTCTTGTCCTAGCTTCCAATGCGACTCCACACGACTGCGCCTGCTGTCAATTTCGGTCCACACCTCGATTCCACCTCTGCTTCTACTCGCCACTCTTCACTGTCAGCTTCTCGGAAGCTCCACAGAAACGCCTTCGCTTTCTCTGCTGTTTGTGCTCCCGCAATTCGATCTCACCCTTCGCCTAGCTGCCAACTTACTCTCTCCTACCTCGATGTCTCACTTGATTCCTCTCTCAATGCTAGCTCGCGAAGCTCACTCTCTCAATCGATCTTCTTCAAGCGCGCTATGCTGCGGGAAGTTGGAAGGTGCCTAATGTGCTTCCTCACGCATCTTCTCCGCAGATTAGGGGTTCTCGTCCTTGGTGTCTTCCTGACCTACCTACCTATTCGGTGCGCTCCAGTAGGTACACCTACTGTCTTACCCGAAAACTCGTGGTTGATCCTTCGCGGTCGCTGTCTTCTGGAAGATAGGTGTCTTCCGCCGTCTTCCCATCTTCCGCCGTCTTCTCGTCTTCTGAAGACGCAACTGAGAAGACGATCTTCCGAAGACGGTCGTCTTCTGAAGATGTCAACTTCTTATTACAAACAGCTCTTAAGATCATCTTCCTGTTAAGGAAGACGTAACCTTAAGTAACAACGCTTCTTCAGTTATACAAACAAGTCATTATTCTTAAAAATTTCAAAAATTCGTGCATCCTGTAATTTGTGGGCACCACATACGCCCACCCTCACATGTTTGCGTCCCCGCAAACATCAGTGGTTCCTGCACTTCTGTTTACTTCCAGTACTTCTTGACGCGCCACCCATTAATACGAGTGGTCATCAGTGTACCGTCCAACTCTTCCAACTGCAAGGAGCCATTGTCGAAGACCTCTAAGACACGGTAAGGTCCCATCCAGCGAAGATGAAGTTTCCCGGGGAACTTAATATGACGGTTGTCGTAGAGAAGCACCAAGTCCCCATCCACAACAGTCACCTTCCTCAACTTGCTATCGTAGTTTACCTTACGTTGTGCTTGCACCTCGTATGTCTTCTCCAAAGCTGCATTCCTGTCTTCTTCAAACTCTACGAAGTTCAGAAGACGCTGCTCCTGGCTCTCTTCTTCTCCCATGCGTTCGGATACGGCTAACCAGTATGTTGGGACCTCTAACTCAATGGGCACAATGGGCGTCATGCCGTAAGTTAGGTAGAAAGGCGTCTTCTGGGTTGTGACTTTAGGTGAAATTCTGAAAGCCCACAACACAGATGGCAGTTTCGTGTCCCAGTCATACGCATGGTTAACAGTTACCTTGTTCAGGATGTTACACAGAAGACCGTTCGACTTCTCCGTCAGCCCATTCGCTTTCGGGTTGTATGCCGTCGTCTTCCGATGCTTAATCCTGAAGTATTGGATCAGGAGGGAGATAGTCTCATTTAAGAAATGAGTGCCCCTATCTGACACCAATTCCAGCGGACATCCATACCTAGTGATGATGTTATGCCATAGGAACTTTGCTACTACTGCGGCATCGTTCTTTCTCGTGGCCTCGCCTTCCACCATCTTGGTGGCATAGTCGGTAGCTATTAAGATGTACCTTGCTCGTGTTCTTCTCGCCACCGGGGCGATAGGACCTACAAAGTCGATTCCTCACTTTTCGAACGGGACAAGCGGAAGAATGGGAGTAAGAGGCCACCTTGTTGTAGCGGTCGGTCTTCCCATCCTCTGGCATGCATCGCACTTCTTGATCTCCTGAAAAGTGTCTCGGTACATAGTTGACCACCAGTATCCGGCGTCTAGTATCTTCTTCACTGTGGTCTTCAATCCGTAGTGACCCCCAGCATCTTCGTAGTGAAGACCTGTGATCACTGATTTTATCTCTGACGGCTCGAGACATCTTCTCAGCTTCTCGTCATGTCCCTTTCGAAACAGGATACCCTGGAAGATAGCATATGGACCTGCCTTGTGTAAGAAGACGGCCTTCTGCTCCGCATCCATTCCCTCGGGATACTGTTGGTCTTCCAAGAACTTCCTCAAGTCCTTGAAGATCGACTCTTCTGTGGAAGTCGCAAAGACTGGATCAGAAGATCTAGTCTCGTCTTCTGGGAAGCAGGCGGTACGCCCCCCCTCAGATGAAAGTGTCTCTGCGAAAACTGAAAACAACTTCTCGTCAGGAAACTCGTCTTCCACTTCATCTTCTCGTCGTTCTGTCTCCAATCTGGATAGGTAGTCAGCATTAACATGCTGTCTTCCGGGTCTGTACTCAACTGTGTAAGTAAATTCCTGGAGTAGGAGAATCCACCTAGCTATCCTACCAGACAAATCTGCTTTCTTTACAAGATGTTTCAAAGAGAAGTGATCTACATAGAAGACAAACGGGTTTGCCAGAAGATAGTGTCTAAACTTCCTACAGGAGTAAATCATGCCAAGACACTCCCTTTCGGTTGTCGAGTACTTCTTCTCTGCATCACTGAGTTGTCTTCCCGCGTAGTAGATGGGATAATCCTTCTTCTTCTCATCTTTCTGACTCAACACCACCCCGATGGCGAAAGCAGAAACATCCACATAAATGTGGAAGACTCTTTCCCAATCAGGCGGCCGTAGGACAGGGGATTCCGACAGAAGCCTCTTCATTTCTTCGAATGCTTCCTGCTGCTCAGAAGACCAAATGTATGGTTCGTCTTTCTTCAGCAATGAAGATTCCGAGACAGTTTCCGATTCAATGTCTTTCTCGGAAGACTTCCCGAAGTCAAGCTTCCCTTCACTGGTCTCACCTGTCTTTGTCTTCCTACACGCAATCTATCCTTACAACAGACTCAAGACAATTGCACTCTGTTCTTCTGACTTCTCACCTCTCATACACACTCAGAAGAAGCTTGCTGCTCGGTGGGAAGACATGACCCTCGACCATTCTCTCCAGATTCTGCTAGCAAGTATTCTCACGACTCTCTTCTAAGTTTGGGAAGAAGAAGGAATGGCTCCTATGGGTCGGACAGAAGAGACCCGAAATGGACCCTCACGTCTTCTCGCTCATTTTGCCAGCCTTTCAGTCTTCTAGTCTCTCTAGGAAGATGTGGAGTTGAGAAGCTTGGAAGACCGGGAGGCACATGCCTAGTTCCCGACTTCCAACTTCTCGAAATAACAAAAGAACTCACCACACAACTCAGAATTCGTACCAAGCCTCTCTTAAAACAAAAGCAACACAAATCCACTCTGGATACGAATTGGTTATAGTCGACTTCCGAAGACAGTCTTCCGAAGACCGTTAAGTTCAGAAACGTCTTCCGAAGATGTTCCAATCTTCCGAAGTGTGTTCTGAACCAAGTTTCGGAGGTAGAGAGGTAGTACGATAGGGAAATTGATAACTGGGATCGTCAATTTGGGGACGAGGTGTAGGGAAGCTCGAATTGAACTTAGGAAGAAGTAGGAAGATGTCTGACAGAAATTGGGCAGCGCTTCCGCACCCAATGTCACAATAGGAAAAATGGGGATGGGGGTAATCGATCAGGCTGTCTGCAACCAACCGGGGAAGCGCGGGGGATACCAAACAAGGACGAGAAGAAGTGGGAAGGGGAAAGAACGTGGGAAGAACCTCTACAGTCTTTTTCTGCTTCCCGAGTTGCCTTTGACCTTCCGTGCGCTTCTGGCTCTGGTCCTAGCTCCAATGCGACTTCACACGGCTGCGTCCGCTGTCAGTTTCTGGCCACGCCTCAATTCCACCTTCGATTCTACTCAGCTACTCTCCAATGTCAGCTTCCCGGGAGCTTACATTGGAGAGTGAGCTTCGCTCCCTGCCTTCCGTGCTTCAGCAATTCGGTCTCGCCCTTCGCCTAGCTGCCAACTGGTCCTCACCTCGCTCGCTTTTCTCTCTCGATTTCCTCACTCGATTTCCTCTCTCGATTTCCTCTCGCGAAGCTCACTCTCGGAAATCGATCTTCTCAAGCGCGCTATGCTGCGAGAAGTGGAATGCGCTAATGCGCTTCCTGCGCATCTTCCCCGCAGATTAGGGATTCGACCCTATGTGTCTTTTCTGACCTACCTACCACCTGTGTGTTACCTAGTAGGTACACCTACTCTTTTACCTGGAAACTCATGGTTAGGTCTTCGCGGTCGCTGTCTTCCGGAAGATAGGTGTCTTCCGCCGTCTTCTCGTCTTCCGAAGACGCAACTGAGAAGACGCTTTCCGGAAGACGGTCGTCTTCCGAAGAAGTCAACTTCTTATTAAAAAGCTCATAAGATCATCTTCCCTCTAAGGAAGCAGTAATCTTAAGTAACAACGCTTCTTCAGTTATACAAACAAGTTATTAATCTTAAAAATTTTAAAAATTCGTGAATCCTGTAATTTGTGGGCACCACAGTTTGGCTTGACAGTTTGTGAGTAATCTTGTTGTAGTGTTGGAGATGGTAATTTCTCTGTTCAGATTACTCGAAGAATTGAGTGCAGGTCGAGATGGAGTTCAGTAAGAACCCGCTGATCTGAAATCGTTCGCTGGTATCTTCGGACGTTGTCGTTCGTGCTTGATTGTTTGGAGCTGTGATCGAGGTGTGTGAGCGCATGGTACCTTGCTGGTCGCAGATCGATTTGCTGTTGTTGGGGTCGAGTGGAGATTTCTGTCAGCGCTGCAGAAATTTTGCGGAATGTTCTTGAAGTGACTTGTTGGAGGCGGATTGTGCGTTTGGGCGTGGCAGACGGAGTACTTGTCAATGTCAGGCCGTAGTGGACTCTTTGGAAGCGCATTGCAGAGACGATTCTAGTGCACTAAGTTTCGTAGAGTTTGGCCAAGGATTGAAGAAGTTATGACATGTCGAAGTTCGCTGCCGTGTCACCCGAAAGCACAAAAAGGCTAGTTACGTCAGATTTTGGTGCAATTTCGTGTTTAGGAGTTCTCTTGTGTGTGTGTACATTTGCGAAGTGTATATGGTGCATTTCTGAATCTGTTGTAGTGGTGTTCGGATTGGCTTTGGATGTTCTTGCTGTTTTACGTCAGATTTTGGCTACCCGTGTGCACCCGCAAGCTGTTTTTGCTGTTTTGGAGCTTCTTTTGGTGCAATCTTCTGCAATTCGAGGTGGAGCCGAGCCTCTTTTGGTGTGTTGTACCCGTTCTACTCTACTTCAAGCGGAGCGAAGCGGAGAGTGAGCGGGAGTGTCGAGGTGTTTAGAGGCTTCGAGGAGTAGAGGTGCATGAGTGCGGAGACGTGAGAGCGGAGTGCGAGAGTGCGGAGACGGAGGCGGAGCGGAGCTGAGCCTGAGCCTGAGCCCGAGCCTGCCGCAAGCCAGCTTGCTGGCATGCGTGAGAGAGGTATCCAAGCTTCAGTTCTGTGGGAAGTGTAAAACCAGCTGGTCACCCATCCCAACACTATTTCTGGACCTGGACTCTTAACTCTGTAGTCTTAGCTTTGGCTTTACCTCTAGACCAATAGCTCTTGGTGTCCTACAGGGATGCGTGCAAGTACTTATGGACTTGTATAAGGTAGTAGGAGACCTTCTCGCACGTTCCTAGAGGAGTGATAGGGCGACCCCATACCACTCCTTAATTCGGAGCATACCCTCACAAGCGAAGTTCTCACTCCACAAAATTCAGAAATATAACACTTGGATAATGAGGGTCGAATTCTAGTGCCAGGGGCCTCTACCCCCTTACCTCCACGCCTCTTGACTGATTCCTCATGCGGACGCCATCTGTTGGCTTGCCCCTTCTTCCGCGCACGCGGATCGAGTCCGCCCATAGCACAACCTTTGACTCAAACTGCACGTCTCTTGAAGGACCCGAGCCCTTCCACTCAAGTCCATCAAGACATCTAAGTCCACGGGAGACCCCTGTCGATGAGGACTCTCATGAGGTCCCTTGGGGACACGCGCCTCTCCCACGCGAGTCGTCAGGCAAGCCTGCCCCCACGCGGGCTGCCAGCCTTCGCACCAAACGGGGATGGGGATGGGGTTGAGGATCCCATCCCCATCCAGGCATGCAGCACCCCGCAGCGTTGTCATGATGTGAATCATTTCACATAGTAAATGATTCACTTCTCTGTCAAGCGTTAGTCTCTCTGAGTGAAGTTAAGACCTCAAAGAAGTCCATTTTTGGAAGATGTTATATATTTTGAATCTTAGTAGGTTGATTACCATGTTGATAGGGCTTAAGCTCATGGGTTGTATTTGCGTGTCGTCCATGCACGCTTTTTAGCTGATTTAAGTTATTTTTCGGGGCTGCGTGTCATTTTAGGTAGTTTAAGTTTTACGCTGGCACTCTAGGGGGCTTGACGTGGTAGCCTATGAGTGTAGATAAGTTACCAGGTAGTTTAAGGCACAAAAGGACAGTCAAGTGGAGCTATGAACTCCCGTTGGTCTATTTTTATCTTTTGTAAAACTCTAAGTTTAGAAACAGAGCTCTAAAGAGGATTTCGGGCAATTGGTGAGGACACTACGAAATCAGAGAGCACAGGGAGATAGAGCTCGTCGTGCCAAGCACTGTCAGTGAAAAGTTATCGATTTGGAGCAATAAAGAAAGAGTTATGGCTGATTGAAGTTTGATTTGTGTCAGAATTGCAACACTTCTGTTGAATTTGGGGTTTTGAGTGTCAATTGCAGCAGAATTGAGGAAATCGCTTCAAACCTTCGTAGTTGTGTTCATTGTCAGCTGGGCTACGACTGTCAAAAAAGTTTCAAGTGATTTGAGTTACTGAGTAATTCAGGGCGGCCGATGAAGCAGAGGGGGTCTGTAAAGCTCGCAATCTAGAGCAGCAACTTCAGAGAACAAAATCTGGAGTTCTTTGTACAATCAGGAGGTCCAACTTCATAGGAGTGTTCAGCAAGCTGTGTACTGCAAATCCTGTAAGAAACTTTGAAATTGATCGAGCCAATCTCCTGTTATAGGTCGAAATAGCTGGCTGGGTACCAGAAATTGTCATAATTTCTCTGTTCAGAAAGTTTCTACTCATATCTTGGCGCTCTGAATTGATCTCAAGCTGAAACTTCGTATGTGTATCCAGTAGGACCTCATTGACATGTAGGAGAAGTTCTGAAGTCTAAACCTTCACATATTTCTCAATCTTGAGTGTCAAAATTTATCGTCAGATCTTATCGTTGCTAGTTAAGCCTGAACTTTGCTTCCTGAACATATCAGAAGAGCCAAGAGACTTGTATGAGCGTTTTTCAGTATCACCTTGTAACCTGAAGCCTATCCTTTGAGCAAACCAACCATAGTCAGGAGTCTAGTGCTTCCCTAAGTAGACTGAACATAGCCTTCAAGCTCATATCACAGCCAGAAGGTTCCGCCCTTCCCGAGGAAAACTCTCAACGCTACAGCGTGCAGGGATACTTCATGTATTCCCGCACGGGGATATGTTGGCAGTCCCTCATCGGGGATGCTGTTCCTGCAGCCCCGCACGGGAGATAATGCATCCTCGCGCGGCGGGGATACATTTAACGTATCCCCGCCGCCGGGATACGGCAGCCCCTCTCCCGCGGACTACCCCGGTGGTAGTCCGTCCTAGGACTACCCCGATGGCAGTTCGTCCCTCGCGGAATGCCCCGATGGAAGTCCGTCCGGAGACTAGGGGGACGGTCCCTTCTTGTCCCGCGTCCTTATAGACCGGACCCGGCTCGGCTTACAAGTTTCGACTCGACTTTTAACCAAGTTTTACCTTGGATTTTTCCTGACCTGCACCTCGCAAATTCTGAGTTCTCCAGTTTATCTTCCCGGTCGCGATCTCCTCCGCGACTACTAGAAGGTCTTCAGGGTTTTACATCTGATAGTCGGACTCCTCCACCGACGCCACCTCGACCCTATGCCCTTGTTACTACAACGAGCGATCTCTCTACTTTGTGGCATCAGCGACTAGGTCATATCAACCACCATCGAGTCCATGAGCTGAGCCACCGCAGGTATGTTACCGGCCTCCCTTCCTTCTCACTCTCTGAGGATATTTATCCAGCTTGTGCACACGACAAGCATGCACACACTAAATTTCCACGTGCCAGCTCCACTCGATCTACTCGTCCTCTAGC
This sequence comes from Asterella californica, assembly GCA_036924285.1. Lineage (NCBI taxonomy): Eukaryota > Viridiplantae > Streptophyta > Marchantiopsida > Marchantiales > Aytoniaceae > Asterella > Asterella californica. Next base: position 8,013,934 of record JAYKYS010000013.1, read on the forward strand.
ACTGGTCCATTCTGATATTAGTGGTCGCATCTCTCTTTGCACCTTTTCTGGCTATGAGTATTTCATCACCTTTACTGATGACTACTCTCGCTACACTGTCACTCGTCTTCTCTACTATAAGAGTGACTGTTTTGCTACTTTCCGGGACTATCTCGCATTTGCTGAGCGCGCCACTGGTCAATCTCTTGTCGCTTTGCGATCTGACAATGACGGAGAATATCGTTCAGCTGCTTTTGACGCTTTCTGTCGCGAGCGTGGCATCCATCATCAATTCACATTCCCTTACTCTCCTCAGCAGAATGGCGTTGCTGAACGCAAGAATCGCAACTTGCTTGACGTTGTCTGTTCCATTCTTTTCACTGCCAATCTCATCAAGCCCTTCTGGGGTGAAGCAATCACATGCGCCACCTTCCTCCAGAACCGGTGTCTGTCTAAGACTATCCCGTCTATGACCACACCTTGAACTCTGGCACTCCTATGCCTCCACAACTCCTCGCCGATCCGATCTCTCTTTTCTGCGCGTCTTTGGCTGTCGCGCTTTTTTCCAGGTCCTCGAGGTTGAGCGCACAAAGCTCGATGATCGCTCTCATGAGTGTATCTTTCTTGACTATAGCGGCCAGAGTAAGGGTTACCGTCTCCAAAGAAAATCTGACGGTCATACCTTCACCTCTCGTGATGTTATCTTTGATGAGTCTTCTCCGACTCTCAGTCCCACATCAGCCTCCTCTGCCGATCGCTCACTCACTCAAGCATCTCTTGAGATCGACATCCATTTTTATCATACTGTGCCTGCCCCTTCTGCTGGTCCAGCTTACGTTCCGTCCGTCTCTCCCGGTTTCCCTTCAGTGGGAGTTCCTCTGTCATCTCCTACCGGTCTAGCTCCAACCCAATCCGTTGGTCTTGGATCTGGAGGAGGAGTCTCTAGCAGTCATGGCCCTGGCGGAGGAGTCACCAGCAGTACGCAGTCCAGTGGGAGTAGTCGTCCTCCACGTTCTCACTCCTCAAGCCATCACTCTCCCCCTGCAGAGAACTTGAGCCCACGCCATCCTTATCTTCGGCGCACATCACCACGCTCACCACGAGTTTCCGGTCCTACCCACAGCGAGTTCTCTCTTCCTCCATTGGATTTCTCAGCACCGCCTCCATTGAGACGATCAGCTCGACATTCAGTTCCTCCACAACGGAACCCAGATGAAGGCTATGACCCTTCATCGCTGATCCCAAAGTCTCGGAAGAACACCAATCGTGCATTGATGGTAACTCTCAAACCTGTGCCAATGGAACTTATTTCTTACACAGAAGCAGTATCTTCTTCTGATGTTGATCAGTGGAGAAGAGTAATAGAGGAGGAGTTAGATTCTCACGAATCTAACGGTACTTGAAGCTCACCGACTTGCCACAAGGATGCCGACCGATAACATGTAAGTGGACCTTTAAGTTAAAACTTAGTATCGATGGGTCCATTGCTCGTTATAAGGCGAGACTAGTGGCTCGTGGTTTCACTCAGATCTACGGATTGGATTACACAGAAGCTTTTTCCCCTGTAGTCCGTATTCAGTCAATACGGCTCATCCTTGCCATCTCAGCGCAGTATAATCTACATGTACATCAAATGGATATTAAAACTACGTTTCTGGTGGAACACTTAACTAGGAAATATACATGAGTGTTCCGGAAGGAGTGACTACAGCAAGGCGCAGTCAAGTATGCAGATTGCTTAAGACTCTCTACGGTCTTAAGCAATCATCAAGAGAATGGTACTTGATCATCGACAAATTCTAACTTTCTCTTGGATTTGCTAAGTCCGGTGTAGACGGAAACGTTTACTACTTGCACCAAAAACAGCACTTCGTCATCATTGCCCTCTACGTGGATGACACTGTGATTGCCAGTAGTAGTGAGGCTCTGCTATCTCATGTAAAAGAGAAATCACGATTCAAAATGACTGACATCGGTCCAGTCCATCATTACCTTAGCATTGAGATTAATCGTGATCCATCCTCTGGCACTATCAGACTTAGTCAAACTTTGTATTTGACACAAAAACTATTTCAGTTTGGCTTATAGGACTGTAAACCTGTAAGCATCCCTCTAGTTACAGGTGAGAAACTTTCCTCGGATGACTCTCTTGTCACTGAGGATGAAAAGAAGCTATGTAATAGTTATCCTTATCAGAGTGCAACTGGCTCTATTAATTGGGCCGCAGTATGCACTCGTCCTGATTTGTCTTATCCCATTAGTGTAGTCTCTCAGTTCATGAGTAGAGTACACTAGACCTAGACACATTGCCGCTATGAAGCGGATTTTCCGTTACATCAAGAGAACTTTAAATCTATACCTTGAGTATGCTCAGTCACCCCAGCCTTACTCTCTGTTCAGTTACTCCGATGCAGACTGGAGAGGACATGCGGAGACAAGACGATCCACATCAGGTCATTGCTTCATCTACTCTGGAGGAGCCATCCGTTGGTCCTCTAAGAGATAGAAGTCAGTAGCCCTGTCAAGTACAGAGGCAGAATATGTAACTCTTAGCACGAGCTGTTCAGAGACAATCTGGTTACGTCAGCTCCTGACTGACGTCGGATTGCATGACAAGGAGCCCACCGTTACATATTGTGACAACCAAAGTGCTGTGATCTTGTCGACACTAGCAAGTTCCACGACCGTATGAAGCACATCGACATCCGATATCACTTCATCAAAGATCACGTCGCTGAAAAAGTTATAGAAGTTAGATATTGTCCTACTGAGGACATGGTTGCAGATATTCTGACAAAGAGCTTACCAGCTCCCAAGTTGGACTATCTACTACCAAAGCTAGGAATGTTTTCTAGCTAAGTAATATTTTTATCCGAACTGTTACTGAGTGGGAGTGTTAGAATATTGTACAAGTATGAAACTTCTTTTCTAGTAACCAGTTCAGGTTATTAGGTGGTGATCTTCCGTAAGGTCACCAAGACCAAGACCAAGAGTATCTTATCCAGGCCCAAGGCCATTGTACATTATTGAGTAATCTATTTACTTGGTTCTGCTCACACTCTCTTGAGGAGCTCTCTCACACTCTCATTTGTCCTTATGCCGTGACTTAGAGTTTTGCCTTAGTCTATTCTATCAGTAGTTCATTTCCAACACTTTCAACAGCAAGTGCATCCCATAACTGGGGCAACACTGCTGGAATGTCTCATTTGTGATGACTTCTCTGCCACCTTAACAGGTGTTGATCAAAAGCGATGCAGACTATCTGGCCTTTTTCTACCCAATTGAGGTTAGAAGAGGAAAATAATCAAACACCCCAGCTGTACTTCTCACGTATGTCGAGCACGCTTCCGAAGCGTGCAAAACCACCAGAAAAGCAGTCGATTGGGAAACCAGTCAAACTCTGTAATCATTTTATCTCTTATAGTTTAAAACCACCGCATCTTTCTCGTCTAGGAGATAAACATTCACTTCAAACGAGGACTTCTGTAACCGCTTAGTTTCAGAAGAATGTGCATATAGTATACTTAGTTTGATGGAATTCTGGTCCTAATTTGCGAATGGTGTTTGTACGTCAGTACAAACTACCAATTGCAAGTACTTCCACGCGCCTTGGAAGATCTCAATTCGCACACTAAAACAGCTAAATTATATAACAATTGTTACTGAATCAGATTGTTACTTAATAATGACCGCTATATTACTATAATCTCTAGGGACTTGTAACGTACTTTTAGAGTCACTAAGACACGGAGAAAATACTCATAAAGGATAATTGAAACTCATACATAGACTTATGGAAACGCTAACGCATGCCCAAAACGCACCAACGCGAAAATACAATCAAGCATGTTTACCTCCTTTATCTTTCGATGGAGGAGATAGATATGCATAGGTTTAATTCTTCTATTCGGAAGAGTTAGATGGAGGAGACAGATATGCAGAGGTTTAATTCTTCTATTTGAAAGAGTTAGGTAGTAAATTAAAATCATCGTAAACTAATATTTAGATAGTTACTAATTACCAAGCTTGTATTTTAGAAGCACGGTACTCTATTCATACCTTATGGTTTATGTTAGAGTCTTCTCGCTTTTCTAGATTTAAATTAATACTTATAAAATACTTTGATGTTTCTTATCAGTTTTGTATAAGATTTTCATTTAATACTTATATATTTCAACGTTCTCAAAAGTTCATCCTGTATGCATGTTATTTAGCTTTAAAATCGCTTTAAACTGGTACTACGCAAACAGCCGTCGATGTTTGGTGGTAGTTGGCTACAAACGCTCTCCTGTTCGTTGATTCGGACTCATGGGCGGGACGAAGAAGAAAGATTTGGATTGCAATACGACAACGAGATGAGGGTGGACGTGATCCAAACCTGTCCGCTTCGGAACGTGGACTCCAGTTCGGACCGTGAGCCGCTCATGCCAAGAGAGTTGTTGTTATCCATTAAAGTAACTCGAACCTTATCCGTAAAGGATATTCTGTAGCTCCCGTAAAACCTTTTACAGGTTTTTGCTGTAAATGGTACATATCATCACCAGAGGTGATACATAAAATGTATTGACAATTGATGTTGGCATAAAACAAATCTTCTCAAAACCGTTGGAAAAGTTCCAATCCGTTGTCTACTCTCATTATATAAAAGTATTGGGTCGCCTCTGGGAAGACCCCTTGATAAAATTTCGGTATAAAGTTTCTCCGTCGCCTCTGTTCGGCTTTTTGGTTTACCTATTTGGTTTCATCTCATTCGGACTTCCGGAAGAGGGAAATATGCAAGGGTCTTTAATTTATGCTCTATCCCTTCCTTTTGGAAGGGTTAGACCATAAATTAAAGATGCTCACGATCTAATATATTTTACTCAGCGGGGCATCAGCTTTTATTACGTAGCGAGAACGGCTAGACACACTTCATTTACGAGTTATTCCGTTGTCAAACTCCACTTGTCATTCACTAAGACATGTAGACTTTATTTAGTACTGGGTGTTTCTAAATTAACAAGAACCAATTAGACAACTCTGGACAGTGAGTGCCTTATTAGTGTACACTTCTTTCCGCAGGAGATGTCAAGTAAGTCTGAACACCAGCTTATTATTACGCTTCCAGTTTCGTTTAGCTACTTAGAGAAGTAGTACAAAATTAGTACGAAATTTTGTACCGCTCGCGCGCCCTACCGACGAAGAGAATTTAGATTCCATTTTTTCAGTTTATCTTTTTCCGTTCCCTAGCCGGAACGAAGACTTCTATGCAATTAAATTAACCGCGAGACCGAAGACCGTTAGAGTTCAAAATTTAGGACACAAAATTTAGCCGTTACGTGTAGAATGCCAGTTTTCTAGAGTTCCTTGCAGGAAAGTGACACAAAATTTAACCGTTACGTGCAGAATGCACGTTTTCTCCAGTTCCTTCCATATATTTTTTCACCCTCGGCTGCGAACTTGACTGTTCGCGGTTCATTATTTTTGGCCCATTTCGAAGTATTTTGATTGGCGCTTACAAAAGGGGATTTTGGGGCGTTTGAATTTCTGTCGGACACATCTAAACGTTTTCTTTTCATTTTCGTTCTTATTGCTAAATTAAACGCGCTCACAGAGAAGATCTTTTCACAACTCTCCATGTATATCACTTTTGGAAAGAAAATCCCGCATTATTACTTGAGTTTAGTTCATTCATTGTATTTGGATCTCATTGTATTTATGTATGATTTATTTTCATTCTTAATCAATCATATGTTGTTATGGAAAATTTTAATGAAATATAAATAATAAATAGACTCCTCTAAGTCACTCTGAGAAATTATTATTTTTTAATCAACAAAATAATACGAGATAACCTGCTCTGTGAACTGTAATCAATAGAGTTATTTTCTTCTAACCATAGGATTGAAGATTCAAATCGAGACTTACGCGTCTCCAGACTCAAGGTATTGCCACTGCAATATTCATGTATATCTGCTCGTTACTTAATGTGTTTATTATTAAGTATGTCAGTTATCCCACGGTAGATATTTCTTTTGCCACGTATTCTCTCTCGCATTACCGGTATTCATTTTATTTTATTCTTCAGAGAGAATATCTCAAGGTAGCAATTACAGAAGAACAAAAAATTTAAGACACTTCTATATAATATTAAGAAAGTGCTAGGTTTATTCTTCAACCAATTACAATCTCAGATTTACCTCACATTTATCTCTCGCACTATACGCGCTTGTGTTTTTCTCCCGTTTCAGCCAACCTCCACTCTGTATGCATAATACCTTTATTCCGAAACTGAAAGCAGGCCGTACGTAGTAAGGTATTCTGCTACTACTGCTTGAAGCAGTCTGTACATGTGTATGAAACTAAGATGAAATTTCCACCTCCATCACTGTCTGCTATATCGTAAGTAGAATCCTTTGTTGAACCCGAAGTACAACGGAAGAAAAAAGGAATATTCCTTTCTCATTTGTATACCGGTACTGGTGGTTTAAACACGTACTGGGATTGCTCTATCGGATCTTGTGCTCCTAAGTAAGGCGCCCGTGAGGGATATATACTCTGAGAGAGGTTCGTCGTCCTCGTCTTCGTGCGCAGCCGGGTGCACCGTTTCGCCGACGTCCGGTAGTGTGGGTGTGGCAGCCTTGTCCTATTCTTCCGTAGTGTAGTACCTGTGCCTGCAGTTCGGACATCGTTGGTAAAAATTCTTCTTATCGTGCTTTCCTGCCATGATTAGAACCAAAATTACACCTGATTATGTGTGTTGAACTTCTCTGCAGGTTTGGCTTTTGACATTTGTTCTGTCGAGCCTTTAACAGAAGCTAGAGAAATTGATTATACTCTGCTGTTCAAGTGGAAATGGAATTCATCATGCACGCTAGGAGAAGTACAACACTACAAAATTTTCCAGTTATGCATAAATGAAAACCGTGCGTAAGTGCAACCTGAAAGCTTACTCCAACCTTCTTGCAATAAAATGAGGACGACTGTACTATGCAAATGCATAGCAATAATTCGTCGAAAGTTCATGGAGATTCTCGTGGACTGCATGCACATTCCCGGAGAGGTGTCCCTAGTGCCGCAGAAATATTCACAAGTCTGATGAAACTCAAGCGAAGCGTCTACAAAGTTCATGCAATCATATGCAGATCGGTCTTACTTGTTACATGAGTCAGGACATGTCCCATGGATAAAGTTCCACCAGTCAACCGACTCGAGAATTTTCCCTGAGTGTACGTTCCACCCCTTCTCACGCTTCGCAAGCTACTGATTGTTAACAATGTTATATCAATTGTTAGACTTAGCTTGAGGATGAGGATACTTAGTCTCAGCTTGCTGTCTCTCTCGAGCTCTCTGCGTACAATTACAGTATAGGAATTGTTCACGGCCGAGTCGGCTCATCCTGTAGCTAAACTGTGTTCCCTCTTATCTTACTCTACTTCTCTTCCTCCGACTCTTTTTCCTAGAGCATCACTGTCTTGTATATATCCAACCTCTCCTTACTACGGATATGACGTTATTCTGATACCTACGGCTCCCGCACTTCATCACTGATTCTGTAGGTATTATTGTCCACAACTGGATCGAGCTTGTGGTAATTACAGAAGTCAATCACCATCTCTAGCTCAGAGATATGGAGATGTTGCCAACTAGAAGGCAGCAGTCGAAACGAGCGCAATCCAGTTACCCACCTTTCTTGGTCTATTCTCTACTTCCTCGTCCCTGATCATGAGCGGCTAGTTCATCTGGCAATTGGTCGAGCCGACACTCCAAATTGTTTACACGGGACTTTGCCCTGCCATCGATACCGATCACGTGTGAGGTTGCCGAAGATGCTCAGTATCAGGAAAGCAAATGCAGGAACCTGAATTTAAACTGATTGCATATATATAGTGCAGACTCTGAGTCAGGAATAACTAATAGGGGTTGTCAAAGATCGGCAATAAAATAGAGAAATTGCAAAGGGTCGTCGGCAGCAAGCTTCCAACTCCAGACATTGTCAGAGTGCGCAGAAAGTGGGCAGAAGTTGAATCGAGGAAGTTTTAACTACGACAGTACAATTGAGAATGCAATGTAGTGCCAGATCTGGATACTTTTCTCCTTTTCCTTTTCCCTTTCTTCCTTTTCTCATAGAACGCAACGAGATACAGACAAGAAATGATGGAATTAGGCTTAGACTCGACAATATATTAGGTCGACTCGACAGGATATTTGGGCTCGTACTCTTTTGCAGGTTTAGCCTGCTTTGTACCAAATACCTGGCCTATGGACTTCCTACCTCATTTTTCAGTAAACAATTAGCTTACAAATACATGCTCTCTCTTGCATTGATCTCCTTTTTTTTATATGTTATCATAGCTTCTGGTTCTTATTTTCTCAGCATAATAACCTAGGCTTCAGGTAGACCTTAGGCATAAGTGAAGGAGCAATCAGGAGATGCCTTGATTGCTAAGCGCGGAAGACGCTCCTCGCTCAGACGATTGCAGCGCTCATAGAATCATAGTAGTTCAGCGGCATATCTGCGATGATGAACGCGTTCAACATGAAAAGCTGGGTGAAGTTTGATGGGATGTATTTTCATACTGGAACCATAAGATGAAACTCCAACTAGACGCGAAAGGCATCTTTAGAATAGTTGATGACAGCGTACCTCGACCAGTTGTCATTCCGGTAATCCTCTACTTGCGACCGGAGTAGTTAGCATCAGGAGTGTGATCATCAAGAAGAATGGTCTTACAGCGATAAATCAGTGTTGCAAGAACACTATTATCGATCACATTATTTCTTGTCGTACGATGATTAACGCGTGGAACATAACTTTACCATGCAAGACACCGTGACACAAATGAATTTGAAGAAAAAGATGCCCTCAAGATGACGACGAATGACATGATCACATCGCACATGAACACCTTCAAATCCATCGTTGAGCAGCTTGTGTCCATAGGTGTGCAAGTAAGAACACAAGAGCAACTACTTACACTCATGGACAACATGCTTGATAGCTATCAAATTTTCCTACAAGTGAGTGATGAGATGCAACAACAACCTGATGTTGCAAGAGCTCATCTCGTTTCTTCTTATAGAAATTTTTTTTTGCTGAAAGATGCAACACAAACCTTCGATCGCATTGTTTGTAGGAAAGAGAACACCATCCAAGCAAGGCAAGAAATGCAACCGTTCTAGATGGAATCAACCTAAGAAGCAGTCACTAGACTCCAACGTTCAGTGTTTTAGATGCAATTTGACTGGACATCTTGTCTAGAATTGCCCAACCAAGCTTCCAGCAGCAGCACTCCTCCTAATCAGTTTCAGCAGCAAGACGACAATCAAAATCAGAACCAACGTTCCGGCAATTAGAAAAATACCAGTGTAATAACAACAACAACACGAGATGCGTACTGATGACTCAGCTTCATAACAGTTTTACACCTCGAGTCGTGGATCGTCACTGATACATTGACACCGACGTCATCCCGTAAGTGACATTCGACCGTGATCAATTTTGTTAGTACATTGAACAAGAAAATGCTCTTCAAGATCATATTCTCTTAGGTGATGACACCACAGTCCAGATTGAAGATCATGGTGATGTTGAAGTAAAACTCCTCAACTATGAAGATGTACTAATGAAGGACGTCTTGCACTACAAAAGAATTTTTTTTAGCTCGAATGTTTGATTCTAAGGATAGGTGGTGTATAATCGATAACGGTGCTATTTAGAAGATAAAAATAGACGTCCAGTTGTCCCATGCCTGCTATGCAACGATCTTTACTTGGTGGGCTCGTCTATTATTCTTGCTGTACATTTCATACCTCCGACAAGCACACCATGCACAATTGCACGTAGAGCACTCTCAATCCTTACTTCCAATAGTGCCCTCTTGAAACTCTTTCTCTGAAGAGACTAAGGGAACCCAGAGGTGAACGTGGTGATCGATCGACCAACCGTGATCGACCGCGGCTCATCCTACTCTTGCATCTCTTCATACAATCCGCACCTCCCCACCACACACAATCGAACTCAGCTCCATGTCCCCTCATTCGTCGTAGCCATGGATCGTCATATGACGATCCACGACCTTAGAAGTGATTGGTCACAAAGATCAATCATCTCTCAAGAGGCACCTCCATGAGCTCGCTCCCCTACATGAGAATTCTCAACAACACGTCGCACTATATGCAGCCTCCACTAGCCGTGGCTTGGCAGCAGCCGAGCTCCAAGATGGACAAGGATCATCCTCGTGACGATCTGTACTCCTAGATCTAAGATTCCTCCTCTGATCTAGGGCTCTCTTCCAATCAGCACATTTTTTCAATGAGAGACAACACCCTCACATTGGAGAAGAAGGGACGCCAAGCTCCTTCTTCCTTTTTGGAGGGACTGGGCTCAACCTTGAAGACCATGCTCCCAAGATCAGATTGTTGCTCTCAGTCTCAGAGGAGCACACCCCTCGTGTAGCGCTGTCCTTCCTCCTCTCTTTGCATAAGAACCCTCATCTCCGAGGAGCTAGGAGGCTCACTCTCCATGGGAGTCAAAAAGATTGACTCTCGGAGTCTAGGAGAGATTGAGAGTCCCTCCCTTCTTGGACCATTCGCACTTTGCCCATCTCAAGTTCGCAACTCCAACTGGCGACCTATGACATAAGCGGCTTGGCCACATCAATCTTTCTCGGCTTGACCAACTTCGTTGTTATCAGTCCTTTCTTGGCTTATACTTGCCTACCATTCACGATTTCACTTGTGCTATGTGTCTGCATGGCAAGCAGGCTCGTATGAAGTTTTCACGCGCTGTCAATACTTGCACTACCGAGATTCTTGAAATTGCCCATTCTTACATCAGTGATTTCATTTTCTCTTGCACTTTTCTTGACTATGAGTACTTCATGATCGTGACTGATGAGTACTCTCACTATACCGTTGCTAGTTTGCTCCACTACAAGAGAGATTACTTCACAACCTTCAAGAAACTCAAGACTCTGCGCTCCAGACGATGGTGGTGAGTTCCGATCTATCCTCTTCGATGCATATTGTCAAGAGCATGGTATCCAACGTCAGCTGACTGTTTCTGACACTCCTCAGCAGAATGGGGTAGTTGAGCATAAAACTCGTGCCCTCTTGAACTCTGTCTGAGCTATGATGTTTTCAGCAAGATTAGAAAAGTTTTGGATCAAGGTTCTTAATTGCGTCACTTGTGTTCTGAATCGTTGTCCCACCAAGGCCATTGATTCTTCCACTATTCACTTTGAGCTCTAACATGTGCGCAAATCCTCCATTTCACATCTTTGAGTTTTTGGCTGCACAGCTTTTGTCAACATTCACGAGACTCACCCTTCCAAGCTAGATAGTCACTCTCACTAGTACATCCTCCTTGACTACAGTAGTCAAATCTAGCATACTGTCTCCAGTGCAAATCTGACAATGATACTTTTGTTTCTAGTGATGTTATATTTGATAAGTCTTTCCATGCATTGACTTCATCTTCTCCTAGTTCAGTTCTCACTACTATCACCGAGGATGCAATTCAAAATGATATGTACTTCTATTATCACCAGACCTAGTTTGCCCTTGTACCAAAGTATAAATATTTGACCTATAGATCTCTTATCTCATTATTTGATGAATAATTAACTTACATATACTTGCTCACTCTTGCATCTATTCTCTCCTTTTTCTATATGAAACCAAGAACGAAAGAAGGACATGAGAAATGCTCTTCTTCCTCAACATGAAACCTCTACTCGGAGTGTACCAACTGCCATTCAAGTGGTGGCGAGACCTGTTTCTACCTTCAGTCCCTCTTACTTGATGATTACTATGTATTGTCCAGTATCCGGCAGTGCTACGGACTGTACGCCAGATACCGCTTATGATGACCGGGTTGTAATTTCTGTTTCAGAATCTCCATCGGTTTACAGTATGATGATTAGCCAACAAGCAATAGCTTGTTGGCTACCCCTTCCGCCTGTAGCCCGGGTGGCGTGGGGTCGAGTCCGCCTGGCGGGGGGACTCATGCTGTGCAAGGGCAGCAGCACACGGCTGCAGAAAGCCCCACAGCGAAAAGTGGCCTAAAAACAAATCCAAACAAAAAAAACAGTATGATGATTACTATGTATTGTCCAGTATCCGGCAGACAAAACGAAACACTGAACAGTCGGTACCGGAACCATTTAATACCCCTAGTGTGGACTTCTAAATTAAGGACTGAACTTTTAGTACCCCTAGTGTGGACTTCTAAACTAAGGACTGAATTCAGTCCTTAGTTTAGAAGTCCACACTAGGGATACTAACTGGTCCTTAAAAGGTGACGGTATATCTAAGCTGTATTCCACGCTTACGTGGCAAAGAAAGCTTTCCAGTAACAGCACGTACCACGGTAACTAACGCCTATCGACTGGACAGTGAATTATCCCGAAGTGAGAAGTAAATCATCACCCAAACTGTAGAGCCTACTGGTCCCCGGGCCGGTATCACTTCTAAGCAGCAATCTCGTCCTGAGATCTAGATTAGGAGAGCTAAAAGCCCTCTTTTAAGCCGCAACCGGGCGCTATATATGGTCGAAGGAATCAGGTAGGACCAAGTATGGAGTAACCTGGAATCGGTATACGGAACTTATCCGAAGACCAAGAACATTTAAGACGCCACTCAAGACGTCCCTTCGTTCCATGACAGTTGATAGAAGTTAAAGTACAGTCGTCATGACGACTTGCAGCTAATCCGTCGTCCGCCTGCCGTAATCCTCTTGTTCTAGATATCGATGTTGATAGTACTAGTTTGCAGTACGAGATCTAAACTGTGCGAGACTTCGATTCAGTCAAAAGCTGTCTGCAACTGATCGTACAGTGGTCGACAAAGATGCCACTTAAACTTAGAGTTAACTCTACTCCTATTAATTGACTTCGTGCGACTCTGCATGAATCTTGATCGTCCGATGAAGTGGTAAATCACGATATATCGCTATTACACTGCACGGCAGTGTAATTAATAGGAGTAGAGTTAACGTGTTGCCCACTTAAAGGTCCAGACAGATCATTAAAATGAACTTTTTGCACCAATCGACTGAGTAGTAATGATAACCGGAAGCTATGCAAACAGCTAGCAATATGTTTTCTGCTTCAGGTTTACCACAGCGATCTCGAATACATTTTGCTATTATTGACGATTATTTTGTTAAACCATAAGATGCATGGTTCACCATCGGGTAGTATAATTCGATATCGGTAGCTGGGACCGGGTACGTACGTTGACAGACTTGTCGCTTACATTTATATAATCGTTCCGAAACGTGCACTTTGTACACTTCGATCGGTGTCTTCGAGCTTTCAAAGTTGTTTGCATTCTTTTTTGCATAGTACGTAAAAAAGGAGAAAACTGTGTTTCCTTTATTACATATATGTGCATTTGTAAGCTTGAATGTACATTGGATCGGAATACATGGAAGGTGTACATAAAGCTACAAGGTGACAACGCTCTCAAGATGATCTAATCATGAGGATAGCTACTCACTCAATGGACTTTCTGCTTCATTGCTTACTGTACTCTTGACGGACCTCTAATATATCCATGCATAGGTCTCGTCGAGTTTAGGAGTCTGCAGTGAGGGACTCCCCTCGCTGGAGAGGCCTGCTGCTTCATACAGGTCTAGCTGAAATTAAAATTAGAAGTTGACATGATTGATCTGAGGCCATACATTCAATCAATGGACATTCCATTCTGCTTCAGGGCGTATCGACTACTTCTTACGGACTTCTATGATATCCATGGGTCCACTCATTTTGATCAGTCTGGAGTGAGGGAAGCCTGCTGCTTCATACAGAGCCTTGTGATGTTCGAAAGTTCTTTCCTTACCGCCACGAAAGTGAGTAAGCATCATCATGTCTAAAAGCCTTACTCGCTCGGCATTGTGATTATTTTCCTTCGTCATAACATACTCCGCAATTATCACTTTCCCATCCTCCGGAAGAGCAGCGTGAACAGTCTTCATGATTTTTATGCAGCTCTCGTCGCTGTTGTTGTGGATAATGGCCTGGAACACAGAGTTCAGATGCCAAGTTCAATCCTAGTGTCCTGGACAAAGCATATATGCTCGAGAGTTGGAACTGTGTCAAAGAGACAATCGCTAGCGCTATATCACGACTTGCACTACTATATGAATACGATAAGTAAGTAAATAAGAAAGCAAAGCCACAGAAGCTCGGGATTACCATCAGCAGCATCGCGTCGCCATTGGGTATACTCTCGTAGAAGTTACCACCCACATGTTCGATACCTGCATTTCCAGACAGAAGTCAGCGTATATATCACGTGCACGTCACTCTAGAGCAGAAAATCCCAAAGCAACCTTGCTAGCACTAGTACTGTGGTACCTGCAGAATCTGCAGACTAAAGAACTAGACAGGTTTCTAAGTAATGAGGAGTAATGAAGTTCAGAGAAGAGCGTCGGGGAGGTAGGCCGAATTAGGTAGAACTCTCTCCTCACTGACGTGACCCTTGGCACTTCACTCCGGGCCTGAGCGTTTCCCTTTGGATCCACAGGCATGGCACGCAGTTGGTGCCATGATGAGTGAACTAAATATGGAAAATGGAAGAGTGCTGACTACATACGGTGATATTCATGAGCTACGTACGTACGTGAGAATAAATTTAAACACTCACCTGGCAAAGATGGTGCGTTTGCTACGACCGAAGGCAGATCGAAATTGATGCCGCGAAGGTGTGGGTGGAATCTGAGAATCAGAGCTAAGGTGTTGCCTACGCTGCCTCCGACGTCGACGAGCACTTTGTTGTCTTTGAAGCCTTCGTATTCCTCAGCAATAATTCTCGCCAGAAAGTTTGAGTGTGTAGTCATGCCGTTGTGGAAGAGGTCGCCAAACTCGGGGAACTTAGGATTGTGGGCATAGATGGGCATGCCATGGGCTTCGTCCCACGGGCAGACATCTTTCGTGATCGCCTCGTGCATTCTTTCGAACATCGGGACAGAAGACTGGTGGAAGGCGAGCTTGACCCAGGGTACCACACTGAGCTCGTAGTCTGTAACATACATTTTGGAGACACCATTCAAGCCGTACTCGATCTCGTTCTTCTCATTGACTGACTCGGAGAAGAAGCCCTTGCAGGTCATGAACGTCATGATGCGGCTGAGCAAAGACACGGCGTTGGATGGATTCTTGCACTCGATCTGAGAGATGATTTCCGCCACCGTAAGAGATTTGTTCGGTGCCTTGGAAAGCATGTCCGGAATTCCCAACGTCACAACAGCCTTCACTGCCCAGCACTGTAACCATCCCAAGAGAAAATTAATGGCGACAACGTGATCCCTCTTGTCCTCCGCTGAGATGGGTGTGGCACTTGCGCCTCCAATTGCAGCGACGTTGGCGCTAACAAAAATGTCTATCCCATTGTCGAGGGTCACATTCTTCATCTTATTCTGCAACTCGCTGCTGCCTGTCGAGACTGTGGCGTTTGTCAACACCGTCATTGTGGATGAATTCGTCTGTCTTCGGGCTGGAACGTAGGCTTCTGCCGAGCTAACTTAATTAAGTTCCCGCCGCGGATCGACTTCAGCTTGCTCAACTGGTCTGGAGGAAGCTTGCATGTCAGCCCAGTCGGCCTAGACAAGGACCCTTATGCTGCTGCAGCTGGAACTGTATGGAGAATATACGTGTATTAAAGGAAGAATTCGACGATGAAGCCGATGATGAAGCTGCGTGGCTGCCGATGAAGAAACTGAAGTATCCCAGCTGCTATTTGTACTGTGAACAGCAGTCTAAGTTGCGGACTTACTGCGGAACCTCAGGACTCCGCGACCGATTAAGAGGACAAAATCCACGTATTTGCTGGTGTCCTACTGTCGAGTAATAAGTAACTAGGATAGGTCAACCTGCAGTGTCTTGTTCTGCAAGTAGCAATGCAAATTTTAAACTTCTCCGGTTTCTGCACTACGGCAGCCGACTTTCTCTAAAGCTTCGCGACACCAAATTTTTGCTTGTGCGGCTTGGCTCCGTCGACGGCAGAGGCAGCCTCCGTCTCTCTTTCCCGAGCCGCGTTTTGTGCGGCTTGACCCAGAAACGACTGAATAGCCGCATATATTAACCGGTATATTTACCCGGCTGTAGCAAATAACATTGACCGTGCGCGACAGAGGTTTGGCACCAAAATATCCATATGTATGGCGACATTACTCACATACGTGGCGCGCGTTTAGTTTACAGACTGGTTCATTTTGCAAGTCAACGACGAGTGTCTTGCACTGGATGTAGAATTAAATTTCAGGAGACGATAAGAATGTAAAGTCTAAAACCGATGGATCCGTCATGCAAAATCGCAAGATGTTGTATGCAACTAAAGCTGCGTCACATCGTGGTTTTGGGACCAGTGTTTCCAAGCGTTCTACAGTAGACTTTACAAAATAACCTGCAAACATAAATCGTTTCCATCAGATAAAATGAGACAAGCTGCTCGCGAGATGCGTGAGAGCAACCCAGGCTCTGTTCCTCGTTCGAAGAAAACTTCCTCCAAAACTTTTGAAGTTTATGTTATTGTTGGTCAGACATGTGGGTTCCTTGCCCTTGTTTGTTGGGGGCTCCTCGTGCTGTTTTCTACGGCAAGAATGTGACAAGGTCTCATTTCTGTAGAAATAGGAGACTTTTTGCTACATATCCATGTTCAGGGAGTTTTTGTTTACAAGCAACAAGCTCTATTGATGTGAAAATTCATTTGATTGTTGTCTTAGGTTGGAAAGAGGATAACAGATAGCTGAGAGGAGAAGTTTGCATGAAAAAACTGAATAACAGAAGACTTCATACTGTCTTCAATATGATTGATTACTGCATGAAAGATCAATCTGAGGGACACAACCGTTCTTGCATGAAAAATATCACTGATGCTATGCTTGCAGATGGACAAGAGCTTTTCACTCTAGTCGGTGCAGCAGACACAAAAAATAGTGCTGAGCTGAACTCCAACAACATACTTCTATGAGCATTGCAGTTTAACAAGTATAAAAGGCGACACCCGCTCGGCAATATGCAGACTTCTCTAATGTCGATGGTACAATCAGGCAAGTATGCCCCATCCTGCAAGTGGTTGATGAATAACTGAATACAACGAGCAAGAAATGAAGCGCTTTGGAAGTTCATCGGGCATTCAGGGACGATCATCACCAGAGATATCTACATTATCTTCTTTTCCAACCATGAAGACCGAAGACGATATTTCATCATTATAACTCTAGAGGATGAAGAAAGATTGTTCAGTTTGTCTTCTCCAGGATGGACGCCGGCGCTCCACTTTTTGAAATTGTACGGATCTTCTCTGAATTCGTATCGCTATGTAGCGCTTTGCATCGAGACACAAACCTCAACCTACGCCTGTCAATTTCTTTTCTATATCTCATCTTTTCTGCTTCCACGCAGAACCAACAATGGAGCAGAGACCTTCAACGTAACCACTTCTTCTCCGAGACAAGAGGCATACTATGTTGTTTCTTTTCTGTCATCTGTACGACGACAGTTGTTTTTCACAAGCTCAGAAGACTTTATTTGAGATGAAATGTCTTTCTGCAGTCACAGAAACCCATTTCACCTTTACCTCTCAATGTATATAGTACATACTTGACCACTGCCTCTTCGACTTTCAAGGCTTAACTTGTCTACGCAGATACTTCTAATACGACAAGTTGTCTTTGTTAGAATACTGTACAAGTATGAAACCCCTTTTTGCAGTAACCAGTTCAGGTTATTAGGTGGTGACCTTTCGTAAGGTCACCAAGGCCAAGACCAAGAGTATATTATCCAGGCCCAAGGTCATTGTACATTATTGAGTAATCTATTTACTTGGTTCTGCCCACACTCTCTTGAGGAGCTCTCTCACACTCTCATACTGTCCTTATGCCGGGACTTAGAGTTTTGCCTTAGCCTATTCTACCAGTAGTTCATTTCCAACATGGTATCAGAGCTTTGCTTTGTTGATGCACTAGCACAATAGCATAGGCACTAGATAGGCCTTCGGCCCTTAGGTGAGAGCAGTTGGAGGACGCTTCAGCTGCTGCGAGAAGGACGCTTCACACACTGAGATTCTGTACTTTCGCTAACAGAACTTCATCGTTTCAGCGACCAATCTGATACAGAATGTATGCCCCCTTTGACACCAAAGGCTGGGCTAAGTTCGACGGCACATATTTCACGCTTTGGAAACACAAGACAACCTTGCGGCTCAGGGCCCATGGTGTTCTTGATATCGTGGAAGGGAACGTGCAGAGATCACGTGCCACTACACCCGGAGGTACTGCGGTACCCATCTCTCCCTCTGCTACCGGACCCGGCAGCATCGCAGATTGGGATCAGCGTGATGTTAACGCGCTCGCAGCGATCCATGAATGCTGCGAGAACAGTGTGGCAAGACATCAAATGTCCTGCATCATGTCGAACGACGCATGGTCCACCTTGATCAGACACTTTGCTGGTCAAGACATGGTGACCAAGATGCACTTAAGAGAGAAGTTGTGGGTTTTAAAGATGAAACCCAACGAGATTGTCACCCAGCATGTGAACAACTTCAAGTCTCTCATCCAGCAGATGACTTCAGCTGGATTGATAATTATCAACGAGGAGCAAGTCCTCGCGTTGATGGGCAGCATGTCCAACAACTTGCAGGCGATGAGAACAAATCCGAATCTCTCGCTACAGGACCTCATCACCTTTCTCATCCAGGAAGA
Source organism: Asterella californica (assembly GCA_036924285.1). Lineage (NCBI taxonomy): Eukaryota > Viridiplantae > Streptophyta > Marchantiopsida > Marchantiales > Aytoniaceae > Asterella > Asterella californica. The sequence goes on from JAYKYS010000013.1 coordinate 8,032,604, forward strand.
AATGATCGGATGCAAGTTATCGATGGAACCATCTACTGTCTTGTTTGCAGGATGTCGGCAAGGAGGACGCAATGATAACAACCGGCGCAACAATGATGACAATCAACAAGACGGTAATCAGCCACTGAAAAGACCGCCAGATCCTAATGAGAAACGTTTCTGGTGCAACAAGCCCGAGCACCGCATCGTCGAATGTCCGGACAAACCCAGCAGCAGCAACGAAAACTCGTCGTTCCCAGAACAACAACAGCAACACTCGTCGAGTTCTGGTGGCACAATGTTCACCTGCAATCGCGCAGATAGCTGATCTTAATTGGTATGTGGACACTGGTGCCACACACCACATGGCACATAATCGACGACAATTCGTCAAATACTCATCCGTCTCTACTAAGAACACCGAGAATGATGCGATTCTACTCCGTGACAACACCACCATCCACGCTGCTGGTTCCGGCATGATGGAAGTGCGCCTGCTCAACGGCGAGCATGTGTACATAAGTGATGTTCTTCATGTGTCCGTCTTGCAGAAGAATTTATTCTCAGCTTGGCAATTTGATGCCAACGGCGGCTGGTGCTTAATTGGCAACGGTCTCTGTCACCTAGAAGACAGATTTGGACAAGTGCTAGCTCCCTAGTCCATTGTCAACGATCTCTACATGCTCAGAAATTCAATTTTGGTCGCTGACCAAACCGCTCTTGTAGCTACAGCTGGTAGGACTCCAATAGTCCACACACTACCACGTAGCCAGAGGTCAGAAGATGGATCACGGTTAATCTCAATGCTAAGATAATGATGGACTGGACCGATGTCAATCATTTGAACCGTGAGCTCAACTTTCTTTTTACGTGAGATAGTAGAGCCTCACTGCTGCTGGCAATCATATGTCATCCACGTAGAGGGCGAGGATGACGAAGTGCTCAAGTAGTAAACGTTTCGGTCTGCACCAGACTTAGCAAATCCAAGAGAAAGCAAGAATTTATCGATTATCAAGTACCATTCTCTTGATGATTGCTTAAGACCGTAGAGAGTCTTAAGTAATCTGCATACTTGACTGCGCCTTGCTGTAGTCATTCCTTCCGGAACACACATGTATATTTCCTCGTTATGTGTTCCATTCAGAAACGCAGTTTTAACATCCATTTGATGTACATGTAGATTATACTGCGCTGAGATGGCAAGGATGAGCCGTATTGACTGAATACGGACTACACAGGAAAAAGTTTCTGTGTAATCCAACTCGTAGATCTGGGTGAAGCCACGAGCCACTACTCTCGTCTTATAACGAGCAATGGACCCATCGATATTAAGTTTTAACTTAAAGATCCACTTATATGTTATCGGTCGGCGTCCTTGTGACAAGTCGGTGAGCTTCCAAGTGCCGTTAGATTCGTGAGAATCTAACTACTCCTCTATTGCTCTTCTCCACTGATCGGCATCAGGAGAAGATATTGCTTCTGTGTAGGAAACAAGTTCCATTGGCACAGGTTTGAGAGTTACCATCAATGTTCGCTTGGTGTTCTTCCGAGCCTTCGGGATCAACGATGAAGGGTCATAGCCTTCATCTGGGTTCCGTTGTGGAGGAACTGAATGTCGAGCTGATCGTCTCAATGGAGGCAGTGCTAGGAAATCCAATGGAGGAAGGGAGGACTCGCTGTGGGTAGGACGGAGAACTCGTGGTGAGCGTGGTGATGTGCGCCGAAGGTAAGGATGGCGCGGGCTCAAGTTCTCTGCAGAGGGAGAGTGATTGCTTGAGGAGTGAGAACGTGGAGGGCGACTACTCCCACTGGACTGTATACTGCTAGTGACTCCTCCGCCAGGGCCATGACTGCTAGAGACTCCTCCTCCAGATCCAAGACCAACGGATGGGGTTGGAGTTGGACCGGCAGGAGATGGCAGAGGAACTCCCACTGAAGAGAAACCGAGAAAGACGACGGAACGTAAGCTGGGTCAGTTGAAGGGGCAGGCATAGTATGATAAAAATGAACGTCGATCTCAGGAGACGCTTGAGTGAGTGGGAGATCAGCAAAGGGGGTGGATGTGGGAGTGAGAGTCGGAGAAGACTCATCAAAGATAACATCACGAGAGGTGAAGGTATGATTTTCTTTGGAGACGGTAACCCTTACTCTGGCCGCTATAGCCAAGGAAGATACACTCGTGAGAGCGATCATCGAGCTTTGTGCGCTCAACCTCAGAGACCTGGGAAAAAGCACGACAGCCAAAGACGCACAGAAAGGAGAGATCGGGTCGACGAGAAGTTGTGGAGGCATAAGAGTGCCATAGTTCATAAGGTGTGGTCGTAGACGGGATAGCCTTAGACGGACACCGGTTCTGGAGGAAGGTGGCGCGGGTGATTGCTTCACCCCAGAAAGGCTTGATAAGTTTGGAAGTGAAAAACACAGAATGGACAGCATCAAGCAAGCTACGGTTCTTACGTTCAGCAACGTCATTCTACTGAGGAGAGTAAGGGACTGTGAATTGACGCTAGATGCCACGCTCGCAACAGAAAGCGTCAAAAGCAGTTGAACGATATTCCCTGCCATTGTCAGATCGTAAAATGACAAGAGATTGACAGATGACGTGCTCAACAAATGCGAGATGGTCCCGGAAAGCAGCAAAACAGTCACTCTTATAGTAGAGAAGACGAGTGACAGTGTAGCGCGAGTAGTAATTAATGAAGGTGATGAAATATTCATAGCCAGAAAAAGTGCAAGGAGAAATGCGACCACTAATATCAGAATGGACCAGTGCCAGAGGACGAGTGCATCGAGTGGAGCTGACACGTGGAAATTTAGTGCGTGCATGCTTGCCGTGTGCACAAGCTGGACAAATATTCTCAGAGAGTGGGAAGGAAGGGAGGCCGGTAACATACCTACGGTGGCTCAGCTCATGGACTCGATGATGGTTGATATGCTGATGCCACAAGATAGAGAGATCGCCCGTTGTAGTAACAAGGGCACAGGGTCGAGGTGGTGTCGATGGAGGAGTCCGACTATCTGATGTAAAACCCTGAAGGCCTTCTAGTAGTCGCGGAAGAGATCGCGATCGAGAAGATAAACTGGAGAACTCAGAATTTGCGGGGTGCAGGTCAGGAAAAATCCAAGGTAAAACTTTGTTAGTCGAGTCGAAACTTGTAAGCCGAGCTGGGTCAGATCTATAAGGACGCGGGTCAAGAAGACCCTGTGTCCCTCCTCGAGGGACACAGAAGGGACCGTCCCCCTGGTCCCTAGACGGACTGCCATCGAGGCATTCCGTGCGGGAGGGGCTGCCGTATCCCGGCGGCGGGGATGCATTATCCCTCGTGCGGGACTGCAGAGACGGCACCCCCGATGAGGGACCGGCCAGCATATCCCTGCGACGGCGGAGATATGGTACGTGCATCTCCGCACAGCGGAGATGCACGATCTCCCGTGCGGAGATACATGAAGTATCCTCGCACGCTGCGAGGTGCTGCATGCCTGGATGGGGATGGGATCCTCGTCCCCATCCCCATCCTCGTTTGATGTAGGGGCTGGCAGCCCGCGTGGGAGCGCTTGCCTGGCGGTCCGCGTCGGGAGGCGCGTCTCCCGACGAGGTAGTGCCTCGTGGGAGGGACACGATATCTCAGAGGACCTCGTGAGAGTCCCCACTGATAGGAAACTCTCTGTCTGCAGGGACCATTAAGACCTCCCGTGGACTGGGGGTCGCGTTGGAGGTAAAGACTTGTGGAGAAGGACAGGGGCTCTACGAGGGGCGTGCGGAAGGAGCCAGGCAATGTACTTCGCCGGTGGGGGGTCGTTAGTTGACGACGACCGTTGGCAGTTAAGGGCACGTGAAAGGGCTCGATCCGTGCTGGAGGAGTTGGTGCGTTATCATAGGGTCTAGCGCCGGTATTTCTCAAGTCAATAGACGCGTCCGGGAGGAGGGACAAGCCAACAGGTGGCGTCCGTCTCGGGAATGTGCCAAGAGGCGTGGAGGTAAGGGGGGTAGAGGCCGCGCTCACAAGAATTGGGCCCTCATTTTCTAAGTGTGGTATTTCTGAATTTTGTGGAGTGAGAACTTCGCTTGTGAGGATATGCTCCGAATTAAGAGGGGAAAAACTCCGTGAGTTACTTGGGTGCACTTCCTCTTGAGAGTGCACATTTCGTGAGGCGAGGCTGGGCCTAGACCGTGAGAAACGGATCCTGCGCGTTGAATAGAGAGACACTAGTCCGCTGGTTGGATTGCGGTCTAGCTCGCAAACTTAGTCAAACTTTGTATTTGACACAGAAACTATTTCAGTTTGGCTTACAAGACTGCAAACCTGTAAGCACCCCTCTAGTTACAGGTGAGAAACTTTCCTCGGATAACTCTCCTGTCACTGAAGATGAAAAGAAACTATGTAATAGTTATCCTTATCAGAGTGCAGCTGGCTCTATTAATTGGGTCGCAGTATGCACTCGTCCTGATTTGTCTTATCCCATTAGTGTACTCTCTCAGTTCATGAGTAGTCCTGGACCTAAACACATTGCCGCTATGAAGCGGATTTTCCGTTACATCAAGGGAACTTTGAATTTGTACCTTGAGTATGCTCACTCACCCCATCCCTACTCTCTGTTCGGTTACTCCGATGCTGACCAGGGAGGACATGCGAAGACAAGACGATCCACATCAGGTCATTGCTTCATCTACTCTGGAGGAGCCATCAGCTGGTCCTCTAAGAGACAGAAGTCAGTAGCCCTGTCAAGTACAGAGGCAGAATATGTAGCTCTTAGCACGAGCTGTTCAGAGACAATCTAGTTACGTCAACTCCTGATTGACATCGGATTGCATGACAAGGAGCCGACCGTCACATATTGTGACAACCAAAGTGTAATGACCCTTGTCGACACTAGCAAGTTCCACGACCGTACAAAACACATAGATATCCGATATCACTTCATCAAAGATCACGTCGCTGGAAAAGTTATAGAAGTTAGATATTGTCCTACTGAGGACATGGTTGCAGATATTCTGACAAAGAGCTTATCAGCTCCCAAGTTGGACTATCTACTACCAAAGCTAAGAATGTTTTCTAGCTAAGTAATATTTTATCCGAACTGTTATTGAGTGGAGGTGTTAGAATACTGTACAAGTATGAACCCCTTTTTTGCAGTAACCAGTTCAGGTTATTAGGTGGTGATCTTTAGTAAGGTCACCAAGACCAAGACCAAGAGTATATTATCCAGGCCCAAGGCCATTGTACATTATTGAGTAATCTATTTACTTGGTTCTGCCCACACTCTCTTGAGGAGCTCTCTCACACTCTCATACTGTCCTTATGCCGTGACTTGGACTTTTGCCTTAGTCTATTCTACCTGTTGTTCATTTCCAACAGTCTTTTATGACAAGTTGTCTTTTATGATAAGTTGAGAAGTCTTTATGTACGCCGATAGTTTTATGTCCATGAGACTGTAACCCTTGTCCAACTGTCCCTCTAGTTACGTTTCGATTAATAAACTGCCTACAACAGCCCAGTTTGTGGACTGTCTTTTCGCAATATTCTCTAACACTGTACTGCGATTCACAAATAAATCTACGCTTTCAAATGTACTTGATCTTATGGCTCAAAACCTGCTACTTTGCAACTCGCTCTTTCTTGTTGCCACTCTGTAAGACTGCAGTACGCCTCTCAGTCTCAGTGAGACTGTAATCCATTCCGAAAATATTCTACACTAACTTCACGCAACAAACATGGTTTCTATGCAACGTGAAGAACCGAACTAAGCACGAGTCGATATTTCAGAAATGAACAGAAGCGATTTGCACGGACGCCTCTAGATATCTGCTTTCTCGCACTTCAAGAAGAAATAAACTTAATGGACCGTAGTCGCGCTGGGAGACCGTAGTGAGATGAGCAAAAAATTGAAAGCAGAAACGGCCAAAACCACCCGGATACTTGAAGTAAGCTAACCTGAATAAATAATATAAAGTAGAATGGACTGCCAATGATTCACCGAAGAGGTGAATATATATGCACTGAAGAGGTGAGTCTAAAACCCGATGGAGCTGCTGACGTTAAATATCACGATGTGAGTGCACCTCAAACAGCTTACGCAGGCGTCGACACAGTTCCACAGAGTTTCTGAAACCAGCAATAAAATAAAGTAAACCTTTACACTACTTTGAGTCTGAGGACCCTGCACCTCGAGCTCAGGCGGTCATTCGGTGTAACACCTTTTGCTTTCCAACCAAATGTCATTCGGGCAATGATTACCAAAAAGGTGGCAGCTACAAGGTCACAAGGTAGACTCAAGGAGACCAGATAAAGAGGGTCGCGAACCCTAAATGAGCCATTATCTGCTTTCAGTTTTTGGAGAAGAGCACTCTTGGTGGTGAGGAGAGGAGACTGTATTTTCAGGATAGAGAGATTGTATCTTGGAGTTCAGAAATCAGAGAGCTAGAACTGAATGCAAATCAGATTTCTTGGAGAGTAGACTTGGAGAGCAGACCTGGAGAGCAGACTTATGATCAACAAGAATGATAAGGTGTTGATTAGATCGCTGACTTGGGGTCTGATCTGTTGAGTAACAGAAATCAAGGCGTTCAGAGTGAAAGTAGGTTCTCTGGTGAAGTCTTAGTTCTGGAGTTAATTTCTCACAGCAGAGTTGCTGAGTAGTGAAGAATTGCCGGTCCAAGAGCGCTGCGTGACCTTGTCAGCAAGTAAACGCCATGTAATGTATATGAGCCCGTGATTTTCTTCATTCTGATAAGTAGGCTTGGGTTGTGTGCCAAAACTGAGTTGGGCGCATCTGGTGTTGTGTTGACTTTATGTCGGTGTAATTATTTTGTCTTCCTACTTCCTAACATCTACTAGGTCTCCTAGTCTTGGCGGTTGCTCCTTGTGGGTCCTGGCGTTCCGACTTGATCACCAATAGCGGAAGCGCTGCCCAAATTTTATGCAACCCAGGTCTAGAATAGTTCCACTTGTGTTTAGTAACCTAAGATTGATCAAAGACCTACGAAAGACTAGTTGGTTATTCGAAACCCGTTCAACAGATATTAAATCCTCTGTGCTCATTAGCTGATAGTTTAACGAACTGGATTTGGAGACACAAATAAAGTATACAGGTCTCCAGGGAGGTTCACGTTCGGCAGTTCATTGGTTAGAGATTAAAGAATCTGTTTTGAGTTCTGCGGTCGAATGTTACAGTTGGTATCAGAGCAAGCTCAAGTTGAGTCTTTGCTGAACATCATCAACAATGGAGGCTGTGTCGATAGAGTTGGACGAGATGAAAGCATTGCTGAGAAAGTTGGAAGACCGACTTGAGCAAGTGGAAGCTGAGAACAAGGTGTTTAAGGCGGATTTAACTCAAGCAAAAGTGACACAAGAGAAGGAAGCGGAGGTCCCTGTATTGCAAATCGAGCAAGTCAATGATTTAGCACTACCAGGTGAAGGAGCACTTGATATTGCTGAAGCAGATAAGAATGAAGATGGGTCACAGAAGGTGCAAGAGAATGTTGCGGAAGGCAGCTCAGCCAAAGAAGGGCACAAGCGGAAAGTGAAGTGGGCTGAACCAGCGACACCATCAGCTTTTCTAGGTTTGAGTTATGGATTACTGAAATGGAGAATTACCTGGAGAATTTCGATGAGCGCAGTTGGTTCACCTATGCTGTTAGTAGACTGGAAGGAGAGGCTAAGGAATGGTATGGAGGTCAACAGCGGATGAGGAGTTTGAACGGTACAACTCCTATGTCCACTTGGCCGGAGCTGAAAGATGAACTCCGACGACATTTGGTACCAGTGGATGAAGCTACACAGTTTCGACTAGAGCTCATTCATCTGAGACAGACAGGGAGTATCAGACAATATCTCCAGCGATTTTCTGAGTTGGTTACTCGTTTGCACATGGTGGATCGCACCGACTTGCTGTTTCACTTGAAGAAAGGTCTGCAAGGTTTCTATGCTACTGTGTTTGATAGCTGGGTTATGTTTCATAAGTCCGAGGACATGCAAGACTTGTTTGCATTTCTGAAAGCAGTAGAGAAGATTAGGGAACGTAACTACACCGTGCAGCCTCCAAGTTTCAGCGTGGAACAAGTGGTGGCGAGCCTAGTAGAGGATTTTGGCGCAATCCTCAAGGACAGATAGCGTCCTCTCAGAGTAGAGGTGGTAGAGGACGTGGTGGTGGAAGATTTGGTGCAGCGGGAAGGAGGTTTCCTCGTGGGTCTCAACAGCAAGGAGTTACTCGTGGTCCTACTCAGACACGACCTACTGGATCCTATGCATCCAATGCAGGATCCAACCAAGCTTCGACTTCAGGTGCTAGGAGCAGTGGTGCTAGCAATGCTACACCTTCAAGGACGATCATTTGTTTTCGATGCGGACGGCATGATCACATCGCTCGTGAGTGTCCTCAACGTTCAACAGCGAGCAACGTTCGTGGGTTGATAGTTGAAGAGACAACCAGTGTTGAAGAACCAGTTGAGCGACTACTGAAGCAGAGGTATGTGCTGGTGAGCATTTGGTAGAGCATGAGGATTTTTTGCCATGCATTGAAGTGAAAATAGGAAACCACCGGTGTTGTTTGCTTATTGATACTGGAGCAGATGTGAATGTCTTGGATGAAAAACTGGTCAAGACCTTAGGGGTACTAGAACCAAGATCATGAGCCCATTGTTGGTAAGGTTTGTGCAAGATAGCACAACCGTTACAGAAAAGCTCATGAGTGTTCCTGTACTGTTGGAGGGGTAACTAGGAAGCACGAGTTTTTAGTTATGAGCTTAGGTGACACGATGGAGGGTATCTTGTCTTGGTCTTGGTTACAAGAGATCAAGGCCAAGCTAGATGTTCAAGAAGGGAACGTCATAGTCATGGATCGATGGGGCTTGGGTCAACCCCATCCATTGATCATCAAAGAGAGACCCAAGGAGCCAAATCATGCTGTCCGTAGGTTCCAACGAGTCAAGGTGGCATTTCAAATCTGCACAGCTAGGCAGTTTGAAAAGCAGATCAAGTCGGTAGACGAAGCTTGGGTTGCAGTGATGTCTAAACCTAAGGTGGAGACGGATGAGGAGGAACGTGTTGCTGCTCTTCCCATACACCCTGATATGCAAGTACTGATTGAGAGGTATTCTCGTATAATGCCGGATCCGTTACCAACAGGACTTCCTCCGAGGAATCAACCAGATCAAAGAACCAGATCAATGGCATGATCTGGTTCTTGGGGCTACACCTATTGTAGTGCCATCAAGACGCATGTCGTTTGATGAACTAACAGAGCTGAAGACTCAGTTGAAAGAGTTGGTAGCTCAGGGTATCTTACGACCCAGCATATCACCTTATGCTGCACCGGTCTTGTTCGTGGCCAAGAAAGATGGTGGTATCCGCATGTGTGCAGACTACCGTGCACTTAATAAGGTTACTGTCAAGAACAAGTACCCTCTTCCTCTCATGGATGAAATCAGAGATCGGTTGGCCACAGGAAAGTACTTCACCAAGTTGGATCTTCGTTCTGGATATCATCAAATCCGGATCAAAGAAGGAGATGAAGAAAAGACGGCTATAAGGACGAGGTATGGCTTGTTTGAGTATACAGTGTTGTCGTTTAGATTGTCCAATGCACCTGGTACTTTTTGCAGGCTGATGAACGAGATCTTCAGAGATCTTTTGGATGAAAGTGTTATCGTGTACTTAGACGATATCATCATCTTCTCATCCACTTGGGATCAACATCTAGCAGATGTTGAATCAGTTTTTAAGCGCCTGGAACAACATCAACTCTACCTCAAGAAGAGCAAGTGTTCTTTTCGACAAGAGAGTGTGGTGTTTCTAGGATGTTTGATCGATGCGCATGGTATTCACCCTAACAGGGCTAAGATTCGAGCCATTGTTGAATGGAAGAGACCTGAGAGTGTTCATGAGCTCAGATCTTTTCTTGGGTTAGCCACATACTTTCGACGCTTTGTTTATCAATTTGCGCATAAAGCCGTACCTTTGTTTGGCTTATTGCGCAAGGCTTCCAAGGTTATTTGGAACCCAGCAGCTGAAAGAGCATTTCAAGAGTTGAAACAAGCACTGACAGAAATGCCCGTGCTAGCTCTTCCAAAGATGGGAGAACCTTTTGAGGTTCACCTTTTGATGCTTCTCAATGGGCCATTGGAGGAGTGTTGATGCAAGGAAAACATCCAGTGGCTTACGAAAGTCACAAGTTTCAGAAACTGACACGAAATGGCCTGCTCATGAACAGGAGATGTTCGCAGTTGTCCACTGTCTGAAACGTTGGGAGCATTATTTGTTACCAAGCAAAGTTACTGTTGTAACGGACTGCGAGGGTAATACGTACTTTCAAAGTAAACCTCATTTGTCACGTAAACAACAAAGGTGGCAAGTGGAGCTTGCACGTTTTGATATCGAATGACGGTATCAAAAAGGGAAGGAAAATATTCCAGCGGATGTGTTAAGCAGACGTGTCCAAGCGTTAACAACTCAAGACACAAGTGAAGAGCTTTTGGATCGAATCAGACAAGCATTGACAGACGATCCTCAAGCTCAACGTTGGACCAGCCAACAAGAGAGAGATCCATTGATACGTAATCTCTCATTCCGCAATGGCCTTTGGTTTTATAAGCAAACCAAGGTCTATGTTCCAGCTGGATCTCTAAGGACACTAGTCATGCAAGAATGTCATGATTGTGAACTGGCTGGACATGGAGGACAGAATAGAACGTTGCAACGAGTTAAAGAGCAGTTATATTGACCGTCGATGTTGGAAGATGTAATCAAGTACGTGCAGACTTGCTTGACATGTCAACAACAACAAACTGAGTGGAGGAGACCTGCAGGATTGCTGAGACCTTTGTCAATACCTGATGGGCCTTCGGAGAGCATAAGTATGGACTTATGCACCGGTTTACCTGAGTCAAGAGGTTTTGACACTTTGCTAGTTGTCATCGATCGTTTCAACAAACAAGCTCACCTCATCCCTTGTAGGAAAGCAGTAACGTCAAAAGATGCCACTGAGCTGTTCATACGATATGTTTTTAAGTATCATGGGATGCCTAAAGACATCGTTTCAAACTTGGACAGGAGGTTTGTAGCTGAGTTTTGGAAGGGTTTGTTTCGAAGACTCGGAACTACCCTCAAGTTCAGTTCCTTTTATCATCATGAAACTGATGGTCAGACAGAGAGGACTATACAGATAGTGGAGCAAGGGTTGAGAAACTATATCATGCGAGATCAGAGTGATTGGAGCAAGCACTTGGACTTGGTGGAGTTTACATATAACAACACTAAGCATTCGAGTACAGGATTTAAACCATTTGAAGTGGTTTATCGGGGCTCTCATGCACCTTGGACTCCTATAGCTCTGGCTACCAAGGGGCATGAAAATGCAGGAAGGTCAAATCAAGATCCTCCAGATCTAGAGACTTTCATACGTGTTCAGGGTGCTGTGTTTCAAGAAGCCAAGAAACACATGGAGAAGGCACAACAACGATATGCCAAGTATGCAAACCGTGGTAGGCAAGACGTACAGTTCGAAGAAGGACAGAGAGTCTGGTTGAGAACCAAGAACTTCAGAATCCCAGCAGGGGTGGATTTAGCCAAGAAGCTTCTTCCAAAGTGAGTAGGACCGTTCTTGATCGAGAAGAAGTTCGGTCCTGTGACCTATAAGTTACGTTTTCCAGCTAGTATGAAGCATTATCATCCCATCATTCATGTTTCTAACTTGAAAATGTTTCGTGAAGAACTAGAGTCATTGCCAGGGAGATATCAAAAATGACATCCAGTGTTAGAACATTACCAAGAGCTGATGATCTTGAGTTGATTGAGATAGTAGATTATCGAGCATCACCGAATCCAGATGGAGCTGGAGAACTCGTTACTCAATACCTATGTCGTTGGACAGGTAGAGTTCCGGGATTGGTAAGTGAAGCTTGGGAGTACCTAGATGATCTAGCATTGTACAAGTTTCAAGAACCACTGCGTAGATATTTTGTGAGACGACAGTCCGCAGTGGTCTCTTCCAGCTAAGCGGTGGATTGAATCGAGTCAGAAGAGTCATGCAAAGGGCCCTTCAAGGACACTGGAACTGAGTAGATCTGACCAATCTGCTCGTCTAAAGGTGGAGTTGTGGTCTGCTGACTTCTTATGACTGTCGGATGTCAATCAGGTTTAGGCTGACGCTACTATGTGTGTATCATAGTAAAGAGGTGGATAAAAAGAAACTGAGTTCACCACCTGGAAGCTAGGGTTCAGTCTCACACGAAAGCTTCAACGAATGCTCGGTAATGGAGCATAGTTTTGAGAAAAAGCTTAACCTTACCTTGGATGGAGTAGTGTTTCTCTGGATTTGAGAAAGTGTTATTCCTAATGTGGTATTGCAGATATCGCAGTTTAGTGGAAGAACTGCGTTTTGTTAGTTGGTGCGATTGTAAAACCTTTTGCTTTCCAACCAGATGTCATTCGGGCAATGATTACCAAAAAGGTGGCAGCTACAAGGTCACAAGGCACACTCAAGGAGACAAGATAAAGAGGGTCGCGAACCTTAAATGAGCCATTATCTGCTTTCAGTTTTTGGAGAAGAGCACTCTTGGTGGTGAGGAGAGGAGACTGTATTTTCAGGATAGAGAGATTGTATCTTGGAGTTCAGAAATCAGAGAGCTAGAACTGAATGCAAATCAGATTTCTTGGAGAGTAGACTTGGAGAGCAGACCTAGAGAGCAGACTTATGATCAACAAGAATGATAAGGTGTTGATTAGATCGCTGACTTGGGGTCTGATCTGTTGAGTAACAGAAATCAAGGCGTTCAGAGTGAAAGTAGGTTCTCTGGTGAAGTCTTAGTTCTGGAGTTAATTTCTCACAGCAGAGTTGCTGAGTAGTGAAGAATTGCCGGTCCAAGAGCGCTGCGTGACCTTGTCAGCAAGTAAACGTCATGTAATGTATATGAGCCCGTGATTTTCTTCATTCTGATAAGTAGACTTGGGTTGTGTGCCAAAACTGAGTTGGGCGCATCTGGTGTTGTGTTGACTTTATTTCGGTGTAATTACTTTGCCTTCTTACTTCCTAGCATCTACTAGGTCTCCTAGTCTTGGCGGTTGCTCCTTGTGGGTCCTGGCGTTCCGACTTGATCACCAATAGCGGAAGCGCTGTCCAAATTTTATGCAACCCAGGTCTAGAATAGTTCCACCTGTGTTTAGTAACCTAAGATTGACCAAAGACCTACAAAAGACTAGTTGGTTATTCGAAACTCGTTCAACAGATATTAAATCCTCTGTGCTCATTAGCTGATAGTTTAACGAACTGGATTTGGAAACACAAATAAAATATACAAGTCTCGAGGGAGGTTCACGTTCGACAGTTCATTGGTTAGAGATTAAAGAATCTATTTTGAGTTCTGCGGTCGAACGTTACATTCGGCCTTCTAAGTATTCCGTAGTTTGAATTATTGTTTTCTCAATCACAGAAAGAAGTTTAACCGGTTACGGCCCAACACTGTTCGGCCTCCTCGCGGTGGGGCTTTTTGCAGCAGGAACCTGCTACTCGACTCCCGGAAGTGGGTTCTACGGGCTGATCTACGGGGCTGCCAACAAGCTTGTTCGCTTCCAAGTAATTCCAATGCCTTTACTCTAGATAAATATGCAGCGTATACATTGATGTACAAGTGATATGCTGCATATACATTCATGTACAGGTGATATCACCTGTACCTGAACGTATAAGCTGCATATTTATGCAGAGTTTATGCATGAGCATTGAGCTAAATTCAGGGTTCACAAAATACAGAAACCGTTTGCCGGGTAGTCCAAATTGAAGCGGCCTGAACGGCTTTTCAGTAGTCACGATAAGCTAATAAAGACTCGGAATCCTAAGTCTTGTCTTGGCCGGCCAGGTCAATAGGGACTATGGTTCGACTGGCTTGTTGTGAGACTTTTGTCACCAATCGGTCTGCGAAGATCTTGTCAAGCGCAGTCAACAACATAGGCAGGTCATCTACGAGTGGATATAAGGCTTTAGTCTCCTAAACCAGTTCAGAGAATAAGTCAGCTTCACTGTATGTTCTGACATGCCATACGGTCGAATACTTTACCAAAATTACACTTGCAGGCATTGACACGCATAGTTGTATCTGGTCCAGGTACGTGGGTACTACTGGTGCTCCAATCTGTCCTGGTCTCATAGGAATTCCCCAGCAACAAGCTGTTGAAGAGATGAACTGACCATCTGATCGTAGCGCATCCAAAGTAATCGGCGGGATATGTAAGCACACGTACTGATGAGGCAGAATCGACGGATTACGGCTATGGATAAGAACAGATGGACAGCACTTGCATGAACTCCCACATGGAAAAATAGGACACACGAACTTGCACTCCTAGAACTCTTCTGCAACTGCAAACCGGGTTTCATTCTTCATATATCTTGAGTTTGAACAGTGTAAATAGCTGGACTTTACCTCCGAGAAGGCGCACAATATTGCGCGTGTCGGGAAAGAGAGTAACCATTAACAACTGGTGTAAAACTGATGATCCAAGTGCAATGTATTTCACCGTGCAAATTGTTCGTTTCAAACTCCTTTACTTAATCGACAAGTTCATTATGCATCTGTAATGAACTTGTTAAATATCATTAAAGGGTTACATCTAAACTCTGTGGACAAAGAAAAAAAACAAAAGAGGACTTGTGATATGACTTTGACATGAGAGATTGTGGGTGATAGCAGTCAGGTAAATCACTTTGATAGCAGTTATGTACCAGTAGTTTAACTCACATTCTTTGTAGAGTAGTATGGGTCGAGGTCTTTTCTGTCTTTATCAATTTTGAAATCTAAGTAAAGTATGCAAATTTCATCTCAAACAACCATTCACAACAATCAGGTACTTGCTCGTCATAACGGGAACTCATCAACTTTTTCAGATAATGCAAAAATATAAATTGCAGAAAATAGTAAAATTTAGGATTTTTTCTATTTTTGAACTCAAAAAAAAATCAAAAAAAACATATTTATGAAATAACTTCAAAAACTATAAGAGCTGAAAGTGAAATCAAACAACGAATATACCAAAAATTTGATAATTTTGAACAAATCAGCTACTTTGTCCGTTTGACTATGTTAAATATAATTTAGAAAAGATTTCACACTCTTCATGAGTTTGTCTAACTTGAAGATGAGCTTCTTGCTAAAATGATCTTCAGATATGTTTTTTGGAATGTCAAACGTTTCATTTAACTTTTGAAACCTCAAAGGATAATAAAAATGAATCAATAATGAAACTAGGGAAGAACATGACTAAACATGAAGCATTGTCGCGATATTTTTCGTCAAGTCTAGTATTTATCAAGAGCAAACTCAAATCTTTTTGGATTGTAATCCCTGCAATCCATGGATGCTCTAACTCAACTACTCCATATTGCAGTTTACATTTATCTTTTCTCACTTCAACATAGTGAAAGCCAAGAGTTCAATAACAAGCACTTAAAGATATGTAGTGATCGATATTATTACTTATTATAATAATCTTATCTGGACTAAAAATATGTATTTTTTTATTATCTATAGAACTAATTATTATCTAAAAAATTGAAGATTCAATTAGTAGAAAATAGATGTACACATGACAATCCATGCAATGCATGGACTGCCATGCTTGAATAGAGAATAAAATCATTCGCAACAGAGAATAAGATTTAAATATTCTCAATTCTCATCAAAATTTGGTTGGATAACCATGTATTTCCTACCTCTACTAATCTACATAATCTTCGCTGTTATCGTCTACAGCTCGGTTGCACTCGTCGTCGTCCACCATAACTTCATCCAGCTGTTGTTACTTGGTCTTGAGCTAATGATTACTTGATCTAGAGCTAATCTTCCGCTTGTTGTTGAGATGAAATTGGATGATAAAATTGTTACCTCAGATAAATTCAATTCCTGCTTGAATTATACTGCTCTATCTCTACCGATCGTTTGGTCGTGATGTACGAGATCACTCTTCGCCGTTGGTAATGTAGACATATTTTGCAAATATTTCTTGTTTTGTCTCTTAATCTCTTGCTAAGATTTAAGATGAAACATCATTGATGCACACATGTCATGCTCATTAAAAGAATATTTGAGTTGTTTAATTCTTTCAGTTGGTTTTCTCTCTCGATCTGTTGAGAATTGCTTGTACCAAACGTGACAATCAAGAGGTGCTAGAGCTTTGAACTTGTACTGCTGATTGAAAGTAATATCAGAAAATGAACGATACGGTTTAAGTTCATCCTCAATGGACTTCTTGAAGTCCCACGTTTCTGTCTGTAGAATCACTTTAGGTTCAGGATCATTTCTAAAACTTCGATCAACTTAGACATTGTAAAAGCATTTTGGCATGATAATGCTTTGGAAAACTGATTGAACACTTGATCAACAAAGTCATGGGTATGTCCAACCATGAGAGAACCAAATTTCATCTTCTTGAAAACACCTCTGTGTACTACCATTACCAAGTAGGCAAAGAGGATGTTATTTTTATTTTTCGAACAGTATTATCAAGTTGCAAATACAAGGCTAGTGGTAAATCACCTTCCCAATCAAACAAAATGCGATGAAGAACTATAATTGTCAAGTTTGAATCAGATATGAGACTATTTGTATGTAAAGAACGTTCGAGTCTTCAAATTAACTTCCATGGAAGATTAATGCTCCAACCAAATGAACTCCAACCAAAGTTGCACCTTCCACGGACTTCGGTACTTTGTGAAAATGAGGTTGTGCAGTCTTCTTTTGATCAATTCAATGAAAACAAACGCGCTATCCTCCGGACAATCAGACCTGAAGACGAACACTGTCTGTTGAGCGTGAAGTTTGGTATGAGATTACATGAGATATCTGGCTGTAGAGAGATACAACAAGATCTAAGATCTACTCGATAAAATATTTATGTCCTCAATACTCAATCTATCAGGCTTTGTCTTGGTTTCTATTGACCTAACTTGACTTCAAATGTAACACACGTGCACCATACACCACAACTGGGTGTTCAATCTTATTCTAAGTACAAGAAGGATTCAAACCTGATAAACATGTGCTTAAATCACAAAATCACTTTCAAATGTGCACCAGCAATATATTTTTTATTGGTTTTCTTCGACAGGCTACCTAAACACTCAACTTTTTGACTTCCTTTGGTTCGTTGATACGAGGATGATTCAAGATTAACCTTACCACAACGAATAGTCTACTGTACAAGCTTTCCAATGAGGTAAGACATACATGCAGCAAGTAACCAATGAGCTCATGACGTGATGCCGAAGATAACGGTACCCGCTGTTAGAGATTTTTAATTAGCAACTTTGACATAGTGTAACGTCTTATTTAAGTACAATCTCTGTTCTAAATTCACAACATAGCTTCTTCATCTCCCTTGCCACCACTCTATGAAGTTTCACCCCCAAACCCCAAGTCGTTTGGTCGAAGCCAACCAAGTAGGAGAAGTCACTATTTTCTTTCGAAACTTGCCATGTTGTAATCTAAACTTCAGCAACCTCTTGCTCCCAACTAGAATTTCCAACTGGGTTTAAACTTCACAGGAAATTCTCTCTCACCTTTCACTACTATTCTCTAAAATTTGAACTTTAGACCCCAAACCAATTGCTCGAAACGAACCAAGTCTTTCGTCTGTACTAACTGTACTTTACAGACCCCGGTGGCTAAAATCCACAACCCCAACACCTTCTCTTGACAAAATCAGCTGAACTTTCACAAGTAGTAAGCTGGTAGGACACACTCACATCCTGGAAATTTTCACTCATAGATTCGATCCCATGCTCATGAAACAACTTGATCATTGAATCCAAGCAAAATGGTTTTACTTCTATTTCTCAACTGGCATAGCCAATTTCAATCGATCATTTTGAGGTCAAATCCAATCCAAATGTAGGACTATTTTACATCAATACAACCAGCATAGTGTAAACTACCCAATCCCTATGACAACATCGAAAGATCATCTCTCAAACTCTCAAGACATTCAAAAATATGCTTCGAGATATCGATTTGACCCCCTAACTTTGAACAATCACAACACTCCGCTTTGAACTCCAAATTGCTTGATCTTTGCCTTCAGATTATAGCGTGTGGTGCCCACAATTTACAGGATGTACGAATTTTTGAAATTTTTGAAGTTAATCACATGTCCGGGTAATTGAAATAACCTTGTTGCTTAAGAATACATCTTGCTTAGAAGGAAGATGGCCTTAAGAAATTTTTGTAAGAGAAGTCGACTTCTTCCGAAGACGGAAGAAGGACATCTTACGAGAAGACGTCTTCCCGACCAGGTCTTCGGAAGACAGAAGACGGAAGACGCGTGTCTTCCAGAAGACATTGACAGTGACTGCGACTGCGACTGTAGAGGCCTAACCGCGTACCACCCAGTAAAGGAGTAGGTGTACCTACCATGTAGCCCAAGGTAGTAGGTAGATCTAGTAGGTCGAAGAACCCTTAAACCGCGTGAGAAGATACGGGAGAAGCGCATTAGCGTAGAATCGCCACCTGCTTCTCGCATCGAAAGCATTAGCACAAGAAGATCAAAATAGGAGGTGCCTCATTGAATCAGGAGGTGCTGAAATTGACACCCATCGATCGCTTTCCTCATCCCGCATTTTCCTTCTGTGAAATTGGGCGAGGAAGCGCTGTCCAATTTTTGACAACCATCTTCTAGCTTCTTCCCGAACTATAATCGAGCTTCCCTGTCCGTCGTTGTCGAATTTGATCCCGCAACTATTAATTTCCCTATCCTATCACCCCTACTACCGCATCCCTGAACAGAAGACGCTTCGGAAGATCTGAACATCTTCGAAAGACGCTTCTGAAACTTGAACATCTTCGGAAGACGACTGTGTGTAATTTGTATCAAGAGTGGATTGGATTTGCTTTTGTGTTAAGAAAAGCTTGGTACGAGTCCTGAGTGACTTGGTGAGTTGTTTGTTGTTTCGAGAAGCTGAAAGTTGAGAACCAGGCCTGTGCCTCCCGATCTTCCAAGCTTCTCAAATCCACATCTTTCTAGAGAGACTAGAAGACTGGAAAGGATGGCAGAATGCGCGAGAAGACGTGAGGGTCCTTTACGGGTCTCTTCTGTCCGACCCATAGCAGCCTATTCCTTCTTCATTCCGAACTTAGAAGAGAGTTGTGAGAAGACTTGCTGACAGAATCTGGAGAGAATGGTCGAGGGTCATGTCTTCCCGTCATGCAGCAAGCTTCTTCTGAGTGTATGAGAGATGAGAAGTCGGAAGAACAGAGTGCGAATGTCTTGTGTTTGTTGTGAGGTTAGATTGCGTTGTCGGAGTGTGATCCGTCTACCTAGGAAAGTGCCGGGCTTCTGGCTGTGGATGTTTACTCAAGAGGTTGGCTTTCAGGTTACAACAGGGGCTATAAACACTCACACAGGTGTGTAAGATCCTGTAATATGCTCAGAAAGTGAAATTCAGGTCTAACTAGGATCGGACGGTGAACTTCAACACTCACGGAGAGGAAAACTATGAAGGTTTAGACTTCTAAACTTCCCCTACATGTAAATAAGGTCCTACTGAGCACGCACAAGAAGTTTCAGCCTGAGATCAAATTCCAACACCGAGATGTGGACAGAAACGTTCTGAGTAAGAAAATTACAGCAATTTCTGGTACCCAAGTGGCTATTTCGACCTATAACAGAAGATTGGCTCGATCACTTTCAAAGATTCTTACAGGATTTGAAGTCTACAGGATGCTTAACATCCCTGCGAAGTTTGGACTCCTGATTGTACACAGCACTCCAGATCTCCTTCTCTGAAGTCGCTGCTCTAGATTAAGAGCTTTTCAGACCCCCTCTGCTTCAGCGGCCGCCTTGAATTACCCAGTCACTTAATCTATGCGAAACTTTTTAGGAAATCGTAGCCCTGCTAGCAGAGAACACAACCTCGAAGTTTTGAAGCAATTTCCTCAAATCTGCTGCAAGTGACACTGAAAACCCTAAATCCAACAAAAGTGATTCAGTTCTGGCACAATCCGAACTTCAATTGCTCATAACTCCGTCTTTATTGCCTCAAATCGATCGAGAATTTCACTGAAAGTGCTTGGCATGACGAGCTCTACCCTCCTGTGCTCTCCGATTTCGAAACCTTTTACCAAATGCTCGAACTCTCCTTAAGACCTCTGTTTCTAAATTTAGAGTTATACAAAAGATAAAAATGGACCAATGAGAATTCATATTCCACTTGGCTGTCCTTTAGTGCCCTAATCCACGTGGTAACTCAACTTCACTCAAAGGCTACCATGTCAGCCCCCTAAAGTGCCAGCGTAAATCTTAAACTTCACGCGAAGGCATGTAAAATAACACGTAACCCTAAAAGATAACTTAAACAATCTAGAAAGCATGCATGGGCGACATGTAAGTACAACCCATGAGCTTAAACCCTTATCCGCATGGAAATCCTAAGTTATGTACTTTCACAACATAGATAAGCATGATATCATTTGCACAAGCTCAGGAGTGCTTGAACAAGATAGATAACATACTATCAACCTAGTAGGACTCAAAATATATAACACAATAGTGTCAACACCGTATGCAAAGGTGTCAAACATATGTATAAAGGACTAGAAGTAATATGAGCTAACTTCTAGAACTACTAAACTCAAGCGTCGGAGTAGAAGTCAAGCATGTAGCCGTCAAGTAGCGCGACAGCGTGTAGGAAGCAGAAGACAGGTGAGACTAGTGAAGGGAAGCTTGGCTTCGGGAAGATTTTCGAGAACGTTATTGAATAAGAAGCTGTCCCGGGAGTCTTCTCAGAGGTCACTGTCACCGCAGGAGCCCGCGACCATCTTCTGAACTTTTCATACACTCTACTTCTCGCATATCTTGTATCTTCTGTTAAGAAGTGGGTTGTCTTCTTAGGAATCCATGCGATGTCTTGCTTAGTTAGGATTGTTTAGATATAGCTCGGAAGACGAGAGCTACTTAGGAAGCACTGTTAGAATCCCGGAAGACGGAATAGCTATCTTCTAGAAGACTAGATTCGTCTTCTGAGAGTGGAAGCTAGACTGTGAGAACTTGGGAAGGAATGAGCCTTCGGCTCACAGTAAGTACGTGTGACTTAGTGCGACAGAGCTTCAAGTATGTCGATGCATCCTCGAGGGTTGGAGTTACCGACAGCAGAGTTGTCCGAGGTCAAACCCTTCATCAAGGAGTTGGGTCTCGACTTCTTCCTGTGGGATTGGAACCTCACCGACCAGGGTCTTCTGGAGGAGGTTTGGGCAGCATTACCTCCCCGCAACCATGTACTTGTGAAGGCAGGAGTTGCTCGGGAAAGATCATCTTCCTGGACAGCAGATTGGTGGCATAGGGCTTTCCACAGACCTGAAGCAGAGAACAAGGGCTATGAATTAGAGAAGAAGATCCTACCCATGATCTCGGAGAAGTGACATGTGCCGAGGAGCACATCTTGTCTCTTCCTGGAGGACAGGCAGGGAAGGAACAGGTAGAAGGTCAAAGCTTATCGAGAGCCGCAGAAGCGTCTTCTGGCGAAGCTGTTCCTTCACCTCTTTCCCAAGGGGAAGGCATAGAAGACGAGAACGTGGAATTGGAGACCAGGACGTGGAATTCTTAGAAGCCATTTGGGAAGGGCTGCCCATCAACTGGGGTGCGTTCTTCCACGCATATGTGCAAGCAGAGCTGGTGTACTTAGGCACTCCCGCAGGAGGACATCTTACTCCGTTCTTCTGTTACCTGTACGTGACCAAGGGGGACCTAACGGAAGATAAGTTGGCAAGATATGGACCAACAGGGCAGCACGAGACGAAGGAGGAGACCTCGGGAGAAGCCGACCGAGCAGCAGCAATGACTCTTCCTCCCACTCTGATGCCATAGATGAGGCCAGGTACTCATCAGAAGACGCTTCTGGTGAGGGAAGACGACTCTAGTGGGTCGGAAGACGCGACATCACCAAGGAAGATGGGTCCTAGGAGTGTGCCTAGGAAGACCACCTCCTTCCCGATCATTCACTCTGGATCGGAGTCCGACTCACAGGAGGAGCCACTGAGTACCCGAGCTACGCATAAGACTGCTTCTGCAACACCAGGGAGTCTTCCGAAGACTCTTGAAGACGAAGGTTGGATGGATATCCTTACTGCGATGCGAGGAAGCACAGTAAAGAGGACCGCTTCTGTCATGGGGAGGGATCTTCCACCCCGGAAGATGAGAAGAGTAGCTTCTTCTCGTACGCAGAAGCAGAAGGTCACATCTGCAGAAGAGACATCCTTGCCTCTGGAAGACAAGGAAGACACCTCTGTCCGGATCGTGGAGATGAGTCTGTCTTCTGCGGGAAGAAGATTGGAGGAGTTCAGTGCCTTCTTCCATTCGAAGATCCGACCAGCTATGGAGTTGGTGGAGAAGAGAGCGATGACTCAAGAGAAGCCACTACAGCCTGGATTCGGTCTAATCACCCTAATGCGGCAGGTAGAAGGCCAGAAGAAAGTAGAAGCGTTGGAAGCGAACCTCCGCACCACGGAGAAGCTCGCAGCGAAGTACAAGGTGGAAGCAGCCGCTTCTGCTAAGGAGTTAGCGCAGTTGAGGAAGAGCAACCAGGAGTTGCAGACACGTTTACAGCAACGTGACCAAGAGGTTTTGCGAGTCCGAGGTAAGATCACCACCCTCGCGGAGGAGAAGACAACGTGGAAGACATTGCGGAAAGTCGCAGAAGCATAGACAGCAGTCGAGAAGACGCAGCGAGAAGCAGCGGAAGCTCTTGCGCAGGGGATGCTAGCTCAGACGGTGGAAGCGTTTCGGAAGAAGTTTAACTTCACCGCGAGTAGGAAGCTTCTTACCTTAGCTAGGGAATGGGACGACGAGTCCAGAGCGATGTTGGTAGAGTGCAAGGAGAGCATGTTTTGGTACTTGGATCGGCAGATAGAGAGAGTGAAGACACTCTACGGTCTTCTCTCGATTTCGCCACCCGTAACTACATCTTCTCAAGTCCCAGCACTATCGACCGGATCAGACTTGGAGAAGGAGGAGTTTGACCTCGCTGTCCACTTGGTAGTGACAGCGTTGGAAGCCGAGAAGACCCCGGAAGAAGCCCCGGAAGACATGAAGAAGAGTTGTCTTCCCAAGTATTCCGAGTGAGGAAGCGACTTCTCCGGACCTCTATGAGGTCACCATGGCTCCCAATGTCGAACTAGTGCCTCAGAAGAGCGAGGAAGCGTAGGTCGACCTAGCTTCCTAGAAGACACTTCCGTCTTCCGAAGCAGCAGCAGCAGCAGCAGAGCCAGCGACGAATGTTGAGGAGGAAGCCACCTCAGTGACAGCCGAGGTATTCACAGGGCTTCCCAGCTTATCAGAAGCCGAGTTAGGAGTTCAGGTAGGAGCAGATCAAATGAAGATTGCATCCGAGCAATTAGAGTAGACAACAAGCGCAGAAGACAAATTGACTTGTCCAAACTTAGTAGGAACCGAACATGCTATCTTAGGAGGTGACAGTTTCTGTGTAATATTAGATAAGTGACCATGTGGCAGAGCAGGCAGCGCAGGAGTAGTAAGGTGGATGGCTAAACAGGAAGGGGAACCGCTTGCATGTGAGGTGGTAGCCTTCTGACAGTGTCCATCTCTCCCTGGTTGTAGTTGAGAATTGGAGGGGATTCCCTCTACGCCTCAGGGCAGATGCTTAAGTAGGATCGAAGAGTAGATTTTCAGACACACATATGTCTCACTGTGAGTAGGAACAAATTACACACTAGAGATGCATATGCACAGTGCACACTACACCCGATGTGAGAGACATACGAATAGATTGAGATTACACCAAAGGGGTCTGCATTCTCTCGTTGTCCGTAGTGGTTCGAAGATGTAGATAGAGATAGTGAGCAGTTTAGGAGCAGGGAACGGCATCCTCGTGTAGTCCTGCTGGCTAAACTGGTGTGTCGAGGAGTAGGAGTAGAAAGTAGAGGGGTTGAGCTTCCCAACACCAATGTGTCTTCTTCTCGAGGAATGGATTGCTGATTTGAGTGCAGAAGCTTTGTCTGTGTCTTTTGTGTGATGAGTTTCCTTAAATTCACTCCCAATTGTGCATGGGAAGCATTCTTCTTGAGTGGCGGTGACTGTCAGCAGTTGTGCAGATTCGCAGCTTGGCTCATCCAGTGGAACACTTCGGATCCACGTACGGACGGTTCTATGAGTAAGAGATCTCAGAAGACAGAGTAGTCGGAGCAGCGAGAGAAGAAGAAAGAAGCCTTCTTCCCTCAGCAGAAGACTACATCCTCAAGTAGAAGATTGTGTAATTGTACGCATGTTTGTGGTCTTCCTCCCCAAACTATTACAAGCAGGGATGGCTTGTTAGTCAGGATCCGGACTAGAAATCTGTCGGAGTCTTAATTTCTTATTCTTCTCTTGTCTTTCTCTCGTTTGGATTTTTCCTTCTTCCGCATCTTTCCCATCTTCTTACCTTCTTGTGAAGCCTTGGTTTTTCGTTTTTGTTAATTAATTGATTAGTTGTAAAGTAAATAAGAAGAATAGATGATAGAAGATAAACGATATGAGTAGAATAGTGTTAATTAGAAGTTTAGTGAAGAATCTCAGTTCTGGAGGAATTTATCGAATCTATGGAGACACTGAAAGATGATTTTCTCATAGATGAATTCCTCGGGCGAAGAGCTTTCTAACGATATGTTGTGCGAGGCAATCGGAGACCGAACAACGAAGTTACAGCCGACTGAAGAATGTCAGTCGTCAAGAGGAAAACCCTAACTTCGGCACGTGCAGGAAAGCCTATCGCGGGATATAAGCAAGGTAACAAGTTGTTTACTTTACTGTTTTACTATTCCCAGAGCGAGCGATAGCAGGGCGCAGAGAGCCGCATTTACCGAACGCCGAAGTACATCAGTTACGGGCGAGGAAGCCAATTCGCGAGTGATCGGCGAGGAAGCCAATTTGCGAAGAAGTACATCAGTTGCGGGCGAGGAAAGGGTTGCAGCGAGGAATCCGTTTGTAGCGAAGATCGTTGCAGTGATCCTAAGGATGCGCGGGATGCAGACGACTAAGGCGCCGAGGCTCCGATCGTTTGAAGTTAATCGACTGGCTCTTCGTCGCTACGACAAAGAGCTCGAGGAAATGGGGTTATCGTTCCTCTTGCTTCCTTGGTGGGGGATGGTTTCCTCCAAATTGGTACACGAGTTGAAGGTCTGCAAGCAGCATCCGGCCGATGAGCACTATGGACGACCGAATAACTGGACCGAAGCTCACTGGTCCGCTGTTTTGGGAATCGACGATGCAGGTCGGGAAGGTGATCTTCTATTTGACACCACCTCTGCCGCTGCTTCGCCCGAAGCAGTGAAGACCTTCCCGAATCTGTTCAAGGAATTACCTCTGGGGAGGAACGGCTACCGAACAAGCGATTACTGCGATCCGAAGAAGAGAGAAGTAGCCGATGCGATTATGGCGATCTTCAAGCCACGAAGAACGACATACTTGTCGAACTGGCAAATCAACTTCATCGAGCAGCTCTTCGCCGGACGAAGAGCACATTGGGCGAGGATCATCCATCGACATGTGCTGAAGCTTTGGAATGCGAATGACTTGGCATACATAGGACCGTTTGTATTAGTGTTCTATATGGGGATGGGGTTGCTATCTGAGGCACAGCAGACGAAGTTAGGTTTTACTGCAGCTGCCGAGGATGATGAATTTCAGGTGGTACAGACTCCAGCACGGGATGTACAACTCGAGAGGTTCTTCGACGAAGTCGAAGCCGAAGGAGCACAAGCCGAAGTAGCAGTGGAGGTAACAAAGAAGAACGAGGCATCGACTTCAACGCCAACTCCAGAGAAGACGCCCGAAGTAGTTACTCCGGCCGAGGACGAAGATGTAGTCGAGGTATCTCCTCCGATTCGCAGGAGTGGAAGGAAGAAACCTCTGGAGGAGACGCCGAGGTCTGTGCAGAAGTCTCGAAAGAAGATGAAGATGACGAAGACGGTTCGGACCGATGATGAAGCAGTTGAAGAGACGACCGAGGAAGCCGAGGAAGGGAGTACTCCTCAGATGGAGGAGGACGTTGCCACTACACCGAAGAGCACTGTTTCTCCATCGACAGTTGGTGAGATCGAACGATTAGCTTCTTCGGCGGACTACCTCAAAGATGTAGTTGTACCGCTACTGTACAACTTGGAAGCGAACCGCGGGACCTACGAGGAAGTCGTCGGTAGGAAGCTGAACCTGGCAGAGTTAGTGCATACGATGCACTTCGGCCGAGGTAATTGGAAGGAAGAGAAGGAGAATCTGAGAGCTGCACTTCGCATGGCCCAGAAGGAGGCGCAGACGAGGACCGATGAACTGAAGAGTGTGACATCTGAGAAAGAAGGACTTCTTCAGCAGAAGTTGGATCGAGAGAGAGAGCACGAGAAAGTTCTTTCCCTGACGAAGAAGGAGTTGGACGAGGTACGACTTCAGCGGGACAGGAACCAGGATGTTGTCGCGGAGATGACGCAGGAAATCGAGGATCTGAAGCGGCGCACCGTCAAAGCCGAGGAACTGAGTGCTCAACTTCGGAGTAGGGTCAAGCCGGTGCTGAAGAACTACTTCGCCGTTGAGCTGGACACCGAAGAAGTGGGATTTCTTCGCCAGGTTAGAGAGGAGTTCTTAGCTGCAGATGCGGAGGGTACTTCAGCTAGGAACCGGGTAGCTAGGTTAGGACAGCGAGTAGTTAGAGAGCTTAGGGAGGTTAGAGCAACCGTAGAGTTCTCAGTTTGTGAGATAGGTAGAGAGTTAGCGGTAGAAAGCGGTGTCGTTCCTGGTGTCGTTTCGGACATAGGACCTTCATCCGACGGTCAAGAAGTACGCCCGACTTCTTAGGAAGAAGATCCGTCATCTTCGGGAAAATCTGTATATAAGCGTTGTGTTGTTTGTATTCAGGACCTCTATGTGTTTTATCATTTTTGAGTTTTCTATTTCCTGAGTTTACGGAGCCATTGAGTGTTTTGTCTTCTGCGAAGGATTTACCTACGAAGTATCGTAGTTTGCTGTGGTAGGAATTAGTCTGGGTGCCGAAGAATTTGCTGTTGACATTTGAAATCAGAGTAGAACGTTTACGGCGAAGACTGAGAATAGACCAGCATCTGCGGAGTTAGTTTCCTACGAAGACGTTCTTGGGCGAAGTTGAATTCGGAAGAAGTTGTTCTTTGGTGGAACACTTAAGAAGGAGTTCAGTCTGGTACTTCGGCGGAAGAAGAGTCTTCTTCGCCAAAGTTTTCCGAGAGCAGTAGTAGTGAAGTAACTTAGTGTGAAGATACTTAGCGTTTATGGTGTTAGAGGCTACTTAGTAGCACTTCAGCAGTACTTCCTCGTGTGACATTTCCGTCTGTGGCTTTGTTTCTCTGTTGTTCATCTATTTCTTGAGGTCCCTGACCTGTTCAGTACCTGTTATGTTTGTTTGTCAAGATTATCAACTCTGTCTTGTTGGATAGATCTGAGTTTGATTTCTGCCCGTGAGAATAAAAGACAACTATAAAGAATCACCTTTGTCACGTGTTTACTACTTTTGGATGATCTTTACTTGCATCTCTGTGGGTTCGATCCTTAAATTACTACTTTCGAGCATCTTTTGGTTTTCTTGTGTGTTACACTTCTTCTAGTGAGCTTCCGAGACTTCTATTGAGCTTCCGTGAAGATGAATGTCGTTGTAGTGTTGCAAGAAGACTGTTTCCGTAGGCAGAAGCCTGGGAAGGCTATAGGGGGCATACACCCTGTGATTGATCTAACCCGTTGGGACTTGGAAGAGCAATGTGCGACAGACGTTGCTAGTCGACTTCTACGAAGCAGGAGCAATCTTCTGGAGGTGTGAGAAGCCGAGTTGAACCCCCAGAAGTCGAGAATTGCTTCGGGAAGACGGTACTGAGAAGACCGGAAGAAGTGACCTAGAAGCAAGAAGCGTCTTCCCAAGCTTCTCTGTAGATAATTGTGTGATATTTTAGGTGGTAGTTGTTTGTCTAGGTCCATAGCACCTTCTGAAGGGTCTGGAAGCCGTATGGTTTTGTGAGAAGACAAAATTTCTAGGCAAAACCCGTGTGTTTGTGTGTTTGAACAGATCTTAGAACTTAGAGCAGCGATACTTGTGCAAATCCTCTATGGGAATGATATCTTGTATACTAAATGGGCAAAAGGAGTAATCCTGCGACACTACATATAGTGAGCACCATTTTTGGCGCCGCTGCCGAGGATTTCATCTTAGTAACGTATGTTCTAAGCTTCCTAGATCTGTGTGCCAGTAATTAGTTTCATTCCGAACTAACTTTGATTGTAGTTGAATGTGTTGTGGGACTCTATCTTGCTAGAAGACAAGGACCGCAACCAGAAGCTGATGAGATACATCAGGGGGAACTGGAAGAAGCCGCTTCCCTGCTTCCAAGAGCTTCTTGGAAGACTCCATCTTGGAAGACTGCAGTGAGTACAACAGGAAGCAGGAGAAGAAGACGTTCCGAACCTGCGATCGGTTGTTCAGACATCCAGTCTGCCAGATCTAGTATTAGAAGAAGAGAGACATCTCTTCTCAACACTCTGGTGGATGCCTCCGACCAGAGGAAGAAGCAGAAGATGCACGGATAAAGACCCTGAGTGGGTACATTCACCCCAGCGAACCGCTTCTAGAGAGCAGCGGATATCCCTAAGACACCAAAGGAAAGAAGAAGAGCTCAAGAAGATCCGATCAGTAGATTTGAAAGAGCCTTCCATCTCGAGACTAATCTTTGGAGAAGACAGAAGTCAACCGAGTGATCATGTGTATAAAGTAGATTTTGGTACTGGTTACTCGGAAGACGTCTTCCCAAGTGCGGAAGAGGCTTCTCAAGGTGAAGGAAGACTAGAGGAGATTGTTCCAGCCGTCTCAGAAGGCGACAACGACAGTAGTTCTGACTCAAAAGACGACATTCGTGATTCAGACAGACCTGGGCAGTCGAGAAGCCCAAAGGGTTTGGGTCGAATCTCCGGGGAGACCATCTCCACCACCTGGACCTGAGGGAGGAAGAAGTTGACAGTCGCATCAGCGGAGGATCGACATGGCTTCCCACACTCGACAGAAGTACCATCCGTACGACGATGATGCTGACGCGGACGACTTCATCACGATGTTCGAGATCATCTCTCGATCCAACACGGAAGACTCTGATGTAGACGGACTCCGTGTATTTCCTAGTTTGGTCGTAGGGAAGGGAAGGAAATGGATGAGTAAAATGTTGGATGATGGGTTAGTAATGGCCGCTTGGACTACTCTGAAGGCAACTTTTTTGAAGAGGTTCAGAGGAATGGGCTATGATCGGATGACCCTCATAGAACTTCAGAGGCTCGAACGGAAGAAGAAAGAGACACTGCGGGATTACACCGAGAGGTTGGAAGACCTCCTGGATCACATCCCTCAGAATCAAGAAAGATCCGGTTATTGTGCCCAGCAAGCCGTGGATTGGTACTTGGGAGGATTGTCTCAAGATATGGAGTTGTACTGCAGAGGAGGAGGAGGTGATGATTTAGTAGAAGTACATAAGCATACCGAGCAGTATGAAACCTCGAGCATCACTCGGAATATGACGAAAGATAGAGGGAAGACCTCGAAGAAGTCCAAGAAGTCAAAGAAGTCTTCTAGGAAGTCCAAGAGGAAGTCCAAGTCTACTGAAATGGATAACAATGATTCGGAAGTATCCTCTACTTCTGAATCAGAAGTAGTCTACGGTCGAAAGTTCAAAATCAGAATCTGAACAAGAGAAGAAGACACGGAAGAAGAAAAAGGAGAAGACACGATCAAGGGAAGAAGTTGTGTAGAAGATTCCTCAGACTCAGATCATTCAATCTGCACCTGATCTCCGGATCGATGAAGTTCTGAAGCAGTTTGCCGACCTGAAGGTTCATCTTCTGAACCAAAAGGACAAGCGGAAGCAACCTACGGCTTCTCAGCCAAACCTTTGGTGCAACCTTTGCAACTCTTCCCGGCACACCAAAGATCAGTGTACACAGGACCAAGCTGTCAATTGGACATGCTGGGAAGAAGACGATGAGGGATATCTACACGATCCCAATGGAAGTTGTGTAGAAGATTCCTCAGACTCAGATCATTCAATCTGCACCTGATCTTCGGATCGATGAAATTCTGAAGCAGTTTGCCGACCTGAAGGTTCATCTTCTGAACCAAAAGGACAAGCGGAAGCAACCTACGGCTTCTCAGCCAAACCTTTGGTGCAACCTTTGCAACTCTTCCGGGCACACCAGAGATCAGTGTGCACAGGATCAAGCTGTCAATTGGGCAAGCTGGGAAGAAGATGATGCGGGATATCTACACGATCTCAATGGAAGTTGTGTAGAAGATTCCTCAGACTCAGATCATTCAATCTGCACCTGATCTTCGGATCGATGAAGTTCTGAAGCAGTTTGCCGACCTGAAGGTTCATCTTCTGAACCAAAAGGACAAGCGGAAGCAACCTACGGCTTCTCAGCCAAACCTTTGGTGCAACCTTTGCAACTCTTCCGGGCACACCAGAGATCAGTGTGCACAGGATCAAGCTGTCAATTGGGCAGGCTGGGAAGAAGATGATGCGGGATATCTACACAATCCCAATGGAGAATCCTGTTATAGGATCGAGATGATACAACCGTTCACTCCTATGCCTCCTGTCCAATATAATCGTTATACACCTAGAGACATGGCTAGTAATGTACAGACCAGGACGCCCTGACAACCTTCTTCATCACAATGACCTCTAAACCCTCTTCTTGGAGCAAACAATAATTGTGGAGAGACAGGACACTGGTGGTCCACCTGTCCTCATCCGAGAAGACAGATTGGGCAAGTGCCCTTGTGTGAAAACTGTAAGAAAGCAGGACATTTCATGGGAAATTGTCCTCAGACCTTAGTCCACGACAAATGGTTAGATTTGCAGAGACCACGCCTCTTGCAGAAGCCGCATCAGCTTCTAAACTCGAGCTAGCAGTGGTACAACACATCACGATAGAAGAAGAAGATCTTGGGGATTGTATAGATTGTCTCCATATCGAGGAAGCCGAACCAGACCCCGGGAAGCGCGAAGGAAAGGACCTCAACTGCAGAAGACGACTGCAGCTCAGAAGACGAAGTCACTTGAGGCAGCTTCCTCTTTCACTTTGGCGGATGGTATTGTTTGGAGCCCTTGCTTGGATTCAGACAGTTGATCCTCAGAAGAAGTCTTGGATGAAGCGGTGTTCAAGGTAAGTACCAGAAGCAAAGAGAAGTCAGAATCTCGTCAAAAGAAGCTCAAGAAGAAGAAGCAGCGTAAGGAGAAGTCATCTTCCCCTGAGCGGCCTTCTTCTCCTGCTTACGACCGAGAAGATCCGGAGTACTTTGCTCCTGATATTAGGCAAGAAGTTGAAACGATCATGCAAGAAGAGCTAGAGAAGCGACGGAAGATAGTACAGCAGCTTCCTCCGTCGACTACGATAGCCCTTGTCTCACGGGAACAGCTTCCAGTCGAGAGAAGACACCATTCTGATCTTCCATCCAAGGAAGCAGCTACTACATCTTCTCTGTTGGAAACACCAGTCACTCTTCTGAAACGATCCCCTTATGACTTCTTGCGAGACTTGTGGAATCAGAAGACGTAGTTTCCAACAGCTTTTGGATGACAACGCTGGTTACAGGAAGCTGTTACAATCTGTTCTTCGAGGATCGAGGAAGAGGAGAACAGCTAAACTTCCCCAGAGCACCCCGATCCTAAGGATAGAGCATGAAGACTTGAGAGCCCCAGAACTTGATATGGAGATCCATGGCTGTCTTCTGAAGAAGGTACCCATTGATTCTGGCTCCGGAGTTAACATCATGACTGAAGAAACTGCGCATGTCGTAGGCTTCACTGAGTTCCAGCCTACTCCGAGAATCCTCAGAATGACGGACCAGACCAGAAGACGACCTTTGGGGCAACTGAAAGATGTGTTGATAGTAATTAGGGGAGTATCTTTTTATCTCACTTACATCATTTTGCGACCTGTAGCTAAGGTTGGATATCATGTGTTGATAGGAAGACCATGGCTGTATGCTGCAAATGTAAATACCGATTGGAGAAGACATCGTTTGAGGTTTCCCAATCCTACATCCAAGCTAGGTGAGAAGACCAAAGTGTCCCTTCCTTGGATGAAGATTGGACACCAAGGTGAAACTCCTTCTACGACTGAGGGGTACACGTCAGAAGACTCAACTGCGTCTTCTGACATTGATGAACGATATGATGAGTTTGTGGTGAATAACTTGTGTACTACAGAAGTATCAGAGATAGCAGACGAAGTGATCTATGGATACATTGAGTGCTACGAAATTGTGGAAGAAGAGCTTCCAGAAGACGAAAGTACCGTCTTCTCTTCAGAAGTCCGACAGTTGGTATTCCAGAAGACAAATCTGAACTGGAAGAAGCTCCCAAACCGGAATACTTTGGTGCCAGTGAGTACAGTCACACTGAAGGAATGGTAAACCTGATGATCTTCAAGAAATGGAGGTCGCTCTTGGGAAGAAGTTGAAGCTTTCCAAATTAATCGAAGGCCAGCAATTGGAAGACTTTAGAGAACTTTTGACAGAGTTCCAAGATGTCTTCGCTTGGATCATAGAAGACATGAAGGGCATACCTTGAGAGCTGGGAGAGCATCGCATTGACTTGCTGGAAGACGTTGTTCCTGCACGGCAGAGGGAGTATCGACTTAACCCCAAGTACTCGCTTCTGGTGAAGGACCATATCGATCAATACCTGAAGACGAGAGTCATCTTCCCAGTACTTAGTAGTGAGTGGGTAGCTCCTATTGTCATCGTGCCAAAGAAGCAGACATGTAAGATCCGAGTGTGTCATGACTTCCGGAAGCTGAACTTGGCCACGAAAAAAGATCATTATCCTTTATCCTTCACCGATTCTGTGTTAGATCAGGTAGCAGGACATGAGTTCTACAGCTTCCTGGATGGGTATTTTGGGTACAACCAAGTTTCAATCAGAGAAGAAGACAAGTCGAAAATCACTTTCACTACTGATTGAGGCACGTACGCGTATAATCAAATGCCGTTTGTTTTATGCAAGGTATCCGTCACATTCCAAAGATTGATGATTACGATCTTCAAGGAGTATCTTCGCACATTCATGGAGATCTTCTTGGATGATTTTTGTGTGTTTGGATCGAAAGAAGATCACCTGATATTTCTGAGGAAGTGTTTTTTGAAGTGTAGAGAGCATCGTTTGGCTCTTCACCCTGAGAAGTGCTTCTTTGGTATGTCA
The DNA here is from genome assembly GCA_036924285.1 of Asterella californica. Classification (NCBI taxonomy): domain Eukaryota; kingdom Viridiplantae; phylum Streptophyta; class Marchantiopsida; order Marchantiales; family Aytoniaceae; genus Asterella; species Asterella californica. Next base: position 8,065,809 of record JAYKYS010000013.1, read on the forward strand.
GAGGGAATTTTTCTAGGACATAGGATTTCTAGAAGAGGTATAGAAGTCGACTGTGCTAAGGTAGAATTTATCATGAAACTTCACCCACCTGCTAACCTGACTCAGTTTAGAAGCTTCCTGGGCAAGGTAGGATACTACAGGAGGTTTATTGACTGGTACGCAGAGATAGCAAGAAGACTTACCAAGTTGCTGAAGAAGGACAAACCTTACATTTGGTCTTCTGAGCAGCAGGAAGCATTCGAAGAAATGAAAAGACTTCTGTCAGAATCCTCTGTCCTAAGGCCACCTGATTGGGAAAGAGTCTTCCACATTTACGTGGATGTTTCTGCTTTCGTCATAGGGGTGGTATTGAGTCAGAAAGATGAGAAGAAGAAGGATTATCCCATCTATTATGCGAGAAGACATAGAGAGAAGAGAAGAAGTACTCTACAACTGAAAGGGAGTGTCTTGGCATGATTTACTCTTGTAGGAAGTTTAAGCACTATCTTCTAGCCAACCCGTTTGTCTTCTATGTGGATCATTTTTCTTTGAAACATCTCGTAAAGAAAGCAGATTTGTCTGGTAGGATAACTAGGTGGATTCTTCTACTCCAAGAATTTACTTACACAGTTGAGTACAGGCCTGGAAGACAGCATGTTAATGTTGACTTCTGATCCACTCAAAGTATTGTCTTATGCGGACAACTATTCATACATATTTTTATTGGAAAAATGAATTCTCATCGCACTCTTACAATTTCCAACGGGTTAGATTAATCACAAGGTGTATACCCTTTGTGGCTTTCCCAAGCTTCTGCCTGTGAAAAAGATCTCTCGGCAGCACTACAACGACATTCACATCCACTTATACTCAAACAAAGCTTCGGAACCCAAATGGGAGAAAAGATGAAGATGGGAAGATGAAGGAAGAGAGAGAAGAAGAGAAAATCTAAACAAGAGAAAATAATGAAAAAGAGAGAAATTAAGATTCCGACAGGCTTCTAGTCCGGATCCTGACTATCAAGCCATCCCTGCTTGTAGTAAATTGAGGAAGAAGACCATATGCTTACAGTTACACTGTCTTCCGATCGAGGATGACGTCTTCTGGTGTGGAAAGAAGGCTTCTGGCTTCTTTTGTCTTTGCTCTGACTACTCTGACTCAAGGGACCAATCTCTTATGGACAGTCCGTGCGTGGATCCAAAGTGCTCCACTGGATCAGACAAGCTTAGACTCTGCACAGCTTCTAACAATCACCGCCACTCAACAGGAAGGCTTCCAATGCACAATTGGGTATGAATGAAACCCACTCCGGTGAAACCCACTATTCATAAGATAGATAAAGCTTCTGCAACCAAAATCTGAAATCCAATCCTCAAGAAGAAGTTACATTGGCTTCTGGAAGCTTATACTCCATCTACGTTTTGTCACTATCTCTCGACACATCAGCTTAGAAGCAGGACTACACAATGATGCCGTTCTCTGTCTATGTTGTCTACTCCTGTCTACATTCCTACGATACCCTGTTGGGATTAGAGGTGCAGACCCACTCTATGTGTAACTCAAAACTCTACGTGTGTACTGTGTATATGTGTGTCAAATTCTACATTGGCATCGATTTATACAAGTGCCTTGAGTCGTAGGAGGGAGATCCCTTCCAGTCGCAACCACATCCTAAAGAAAAGTGGGTCGTTGTCAGAAGACCACCACCTCCCAGGCTTCTGTTCTCCTCTCAGTCTAGAAAGTACTTTCTACTCCTACCGTAGCTTATCTTGCCACACATGGACAGTCATCTTAAAAATATAAAGAGGGAGTTGCTCATCTTAAAATAGCAAACTCTGATTTCATACAAAATAGCAAGGTATAAACATCTAACTACCTCTATTGTCTATTCTTGATCACCAGATGTAATCTCAGAGGATCCGCACTTGCTTGACCCTCTAATTCAGCTTCTAGCATCGTGGGTGGCTCTGATACCTCAGGCGTGGTTGAGGTGACATCCTCCTCAGTGCGAGTCATGTGTGCTTCTGACATGGACTCGGAAGCCGGAAGATGTCTTTGGGAAGCCGAATTCACCTACGCTTCCTAACTCTTCTGTGCAACCTGCTCGACACTAGGAGCTGGGGCGATCACACCCCCAGCAGGGGTTGAGGTAGTCATTTCCTCCACCTTGAATACATGAGAAGTCATCTCTTCTGCATGTCTTCCGGAAGACGTCTTGTCTTCTGAAGCTTCCTCGCTCGTCTTCTCCGCTTCCAGTGCTGTCACCACCAAGTGGACAGTGGGATTGAACTCCTCCTTGTCGAGGTCTTCCACAATGACTGGTCTTGGTGCACCAGAAGACGTAGCTGCAGTGGTGAGAGCCGAGGGAAGACCGTAGAGAATCTTCAGATCCTTGACTTGCCGATCCAGGTAGCGGAACACACTTTCCTTGTAGTCCACCAACATCTCTCTAGAAGCGTCGTCCCATGTGCAGGCTAACGTCAGAAGCTTCCTTCCCGCAATGAAGTTAAACTTCTTCCGAAGCGCTTCTCCCATCTACGCCATAATCTCTTTGTCTCGAGCTTCTGCTTCCACCAGCTGCTTCTTCTCTTCTGTAGCCTTGGCTTCCGCAGCTTCTCGCTGTGCACTCCAAGTCTTCTTGTCCTCTGCCAGATCAGTTAACTTATCCCTGATCCGCAGAATTTTCTGCTCTCACTGCTGAAGTCGCACATGCAACTCCTGGTTGCTCTTCCGCAGCTGGACAAACTCCTTGACAGAAGTAGAAGCTTCCGTCTTGTACTTCGTGGCAATCTTCTTCGTGGTGCGGAGGTGGGCTTCCAGAGCTTCCATCTTCTGCTTGTGGGCTTCCTCCTGCTGAATAAAGGTTCGAAGACCAAATCCAAGTTGCATCGACTTCTCTTGAGCCATCGCTCGCCTCTCCACCAACTCCATCACTGATTGGATCTCAGAGAGGAGAAGAAATGACAGCTGCCCGGTCTTCTTCCTCCGAGGTCTCTTCCTTGACCTCTCGCTGTCACGCTGGCCCATACTTGACCAACTGATTCTCCTTTAGGTCACTCTTGGACACATATAGATAGTAGAAGAAGGGGGTGAGATGCCCTCCTGCTGGGGTGCCCAAGTAAACTAACTTGGCATGAACATAGACGTGGAAGAAAGCGTCCTAGTTGAGGACCTCTCCTGTCCAAACAACTTCTAAGAACTCCACATCCTGGTCTCTGAGGTATATAACCTTCTGAGCCTTTCTTTTGGAGAAAAGATGAATGTACAGCTTCCCAGAAGATGCTTCTTCGGCTCTCAGTAGGCTTCCACCTTCCATCCGTTCCTCTCCTGTCGGTCTTCCAGGAAGAGACATGTAGTACTCCCAAGTACATGTCATTTCTCTGAAATAATCGTGGGAATCTTCTTTTTCTCGAGCTCATACCAGTTCTCTGATTCAGGTCGGTGGAAAGCTCTAGGTCATCATTCCACCACCTACAAGGATGGTCTTCCTCTGGCGACCCCTGCCTTGACAGATGCACGGTTTCACGACGGTAATGCTGCCCAGACTTCTTCTAGAAGACCTTGATCCGCGAGATTCTAGTCCAATGTGAAGAAGTCGAGGTCCAACTCCTTGATGAAAGATTTGGCTTTGATCAACTTTGCTTGTGATAACACCAACCCTCGAGGATGCATCGACATTTTGAGCTTCTGTTACACTAAACCACACATACTTGATGTGAGCCGAAGGCTCAACCTTTATCATGTCCTCACAGTCCAGCTTCCACTCTCAGAAGACAACTATTCTTTCTTCCAGAATTCTAATAGTGCTTCTTAAGTACATCACGTCTTCCGAGCTATATCTAAGCAATCCTAACTAGGCAAGACATCGCATAGATTCTTAAGAAGACAATCCACCTTGCAATTCATCTTACTTCTTAACAGAAGATGACAAGATATGTGAGAAGCGAAGTCTGCGAATTGATCAGAAGAAGGCTGGGGACTCCTACACACAATCTAACCTCGCAACAGACATGGAACATTCGCACTCTGTCTTTTGACTCCTCACCTCGCATACACTTTCAGAAGAAGCTTGTTGCGTAATGAGAAGACATGACCCTTGACATTTCTCTCCAGATTCTGCCAGCAAGGCTTCTCACAATTCTCATCTAAAGTTCGGAAAGAAGAAGCAACAGGCTACTATATGTTAGATAGAAGAGCCCCGTTGTCGCTACGAGAGTCTTCCTTGGAGAGGGCGGACCTCCTGACTGTGATCGATCAGAGAAACGACCAAAAGGAAAAACAGGTTGCTGCAAGCGATGAGAAATCAAAATCCTGCTTCTTGCGTCCACCAAATGCAAATCAAACACTCCAATACTCAGATAGGCCTTTCAATACTCAAATAAACTTTATTTCAGTGTCGACTCCACCCTCAAAATCTTCAATCGTCAAAAATCTCCCTTCTCTCTCCTGCGCGCGCCTCCTCTCTCCTCTATCAGTTCTCTATATCAAAAACAATCCTTCTTCTCTCGATGTTCCCCGCAACATTGCCCGCTTTCTCCCAACGTAATATTTTTTCGCCGATTGTATCGTCGACTGCAACGTCGGCTGTTTCTTCAAAAACCCCTAACGACGTACTTAACAGATAAGCAGGCCCCCTGCTAAGCTAGGCCCTTGATTAATAAAAGTTTCCGGCTCTCGATGTCATCTTGATGCCATCTTGAATATACCACAAGCCATCCAATGTAAACCGAAGTCCCAACACTTACGGAGCTACCCCAGAGGGCTCACAGCCCCTCATATGCGCACCAGGTATCTCCCATGGTATATTCACGGTGGCATGCGGAGGCTTAGGCCAGGAAGCCCACGATTAAGAGAGATATTGGTCTCTCGCCTCTAGATATGCAGGACGTGGTTGCATATCCAACATAGACTCCCTTCCAGGAGGCCAACATGCCGGAATAGGAAACACAGGCCAGGGAGAATTGATCCTGAGACCACTTTCCTCCTAGGCAAGCGTCCTATCACTGGGATGGCTTCTGTTTCCGTTCTAAAAGGTAATAAAGTTGGTACATATCCGAAAGTTGCAGGGAAATGTTCTGTAAAACGTTTACTAGCATTATCTACTCTAACATTTTTGTACAATTCTGTTTTTAATGAATAAGGAGTCTAAACTATGATACTTGTCAACACCAACGCACTCGTACTCTCAGATTATGAATTTGAATCACGAGCCAAAATCGATGGATTTCCTTTTTTTGCATATTTCTCAGTCTAAAACTCGTACTAACTATTGCTTAAAACACTTTCTGTCAAAACTGGAAGCATGAAGTCGCTCTCCTCGTCGAGCCTTGCATTCTGGTGTCTTTCGACCCCTTTAGGGTGATATTCCAATCCAAGCTAAGGGGCAGCTTGCCAAGCATAGCCCCAGCTTAGCTCTTGCCCAACTTGATAAGCTAGGGTGCAGCTTCCTGAACAAATGCTGGTTGAGTGTCTTCTGAAGCTCCGTTTCATCATATTGAACGCCACGTACTACGACATTCACCCTCTCCCAACCTGCACATCCTCCGATATGTGCTAACCTTTCCACTAGTCTCCAAAGTTCTCTAAATTGCCATCGTCCTCTTAAACGTCCTCTGCGTCTTCTTCTGATAGCATATCTGCATCGGCATCCATCATCTGATCTGACTCCAAAAATTCATCTAGCTCAACGGTTTCTCCTCTTTTTCTAAACAACATGATACGCTTACCAGCAACAGGAAGTCTTAGAGGTGTACCATCGAGCTTCCGTAAAGAGTAAGTAGCATTCTGATCCACCTCTAAGACAACATACGGACCAAACCACCTCCTAGAAAATTTCTGAACCGTAGAGTACTGATTCTCTAATGTATTGTCATACACCAAAACCCATTCTCCAACATGTATGGAGCCGGTGGGTCTTGTAAAACTTGTCCTTGTTCTTGAGACGGGTCTCTTTCAGTTTCTGTTGTGCCTCTATAAGATCCTCCTCCCTATGTTCCAACTGCCTGATTCGAAGTGCAAGAAGTTGTACACGATCCATTTCTTCTTCCCACGGTAAAGTAATCCATGTAGGAAAATCCTCCTCTTCTGGCATAATCGGCTTCTGACCCAGCATCAGTTCAATGGGTATGTATCCAATAGTAGTGCAATGAATCAACATGTCAGCTCATAGAGCAAAAAGGAGCAACCTAGGCCACTGTCTATGCCTACCATCGCATGCCTTCTCTAGAGCTTGAACAATTGATGGATGCCCTCTCTCGCTCTTATCAATCCCTTCCGGATTCATGGTAGTAGTGAGTCTGAGTTTCATCTCGTGTTGGGCGAAGAACTCCTTCACTCTCGTACCACCCAACTCTGCTCTGTCTGCTCGCAATCTCTCTATAGATCCGTATCTACATATAATATCTTCAAGAACAAATCTACATATCCTTCTGTGGTCTTCGTCCTCAGAGCTCATCCTTTCACAAAGTTGGAGAGGTCTTCTCGAGCCAACACCAAATACCTCATACTCCATAACCGAGGAGGCATTGCTACCAAATCAAGAACCCATTGAAAATGAATACTGGACGGATAGGTTGGTACCAAGCCATCTTTGTAACGTACCTTTGAATAAAATTGACAGTGCAAGCATGAACTCACAAAGTTCACCACATCTTGATAAAGTCCTCTCCATCAGTACCTCTCCTTCGACTTTGTAAAGGTAGCCCAAGCTCCTCAATGTCCGACCCACAAGGTGTCATGAAACTCCTTCATCAACTGTTGCTTGGTCTGCAGATCATCTATAACTCGTAAAAGTACTCCATCTCTTCTCTTTGGACGCTTTCAAAGACATCCATCTCGCAACAAGTAATCATATGCCTTCCTTCTTACCTCTCTGAACTCTGCATCACTCAAACCCTCCCGTCTGTTTAAAGAACTCAGAAAGAATCCAATGTCACGTAACCTTCCAGTGTAGAACTCCTCGCTGAACGGCAGCGGCTCCAAGTTTGTAGCCCGTTGATTAACCTGACACTGAGCATCCTTTTTCTCTTCTTCCTCATCTTCCGAAAGCATGACATCCTCATCTACAAATCGAGTCCTTGACAACATATCTGCGACCACATTCTCTTTTCCTTTTATATGCTTCAGCTCTGGATTCAAGCTTCTAATATAAGCAATCCAACGTAACATCGCTATGTCCGACGTGTTACAGTTGGATATCATCCCTAGTAGAGGTAGACAATCTGTTTCTAGGACTACATGAGCACCAATCAGAAACTCACGATATGTCTTCATCGCTGTCACAGCTCTCCACAACTCACGCTTCACTTGAGGATAGTCTCGTTGCTTGTCTATCAAGATCCTAGCTCCAAACCTAGAGGTAAACTGCATATCATCCGCATCATCTTGACCTACTGCCCAGCCAATCGCCTTTGGACTAGTATCTACTGTGATAATGACAGGTCTCCCACGCCTTGGCAGCCTTCTTCATCACAACGACCTCTCAACCCTCTTCCTGGAGCGTGCAATAATTGTGGAGAGACAGGACACTGGTGGTCCACCTGTCCTCATCCGAGAAGACAGATTGGGCAAGTGCCCTTGTGTGGGAACTGTAAGGAAGCCGGTCATTTCACAAGGAATTGTCCTCAGACCTTACGACCACGACAAATGGTGAGATTTGCAGATACCACGCCTCCTGCAGAAGCAACATCAACTTCTAAGCTCGAGTTAGCAGTGGTACAGCACATCACGGTAGAAGAAGAAGATCCTGGAGATTGTACGGATTGTCTCCATATCGAGGAAGACGAACCAGACCCCGGGAAGCACGAAGGAAAGGAACCTCAGCTGCAGAAGACAACTGCAGCTCAGAAGATGGAGACACCTGAAGAAGCGTCATCTTTCACTTTGACGGATGGTACTGTTTGGAATCCTGACCCGAATTCAGATAGTTGGCCTCCGGAGGAAGTCTTGGATGAAGCTGTGTTCAAGGTAAGTACCAGAAGCAAAGGGAAGTCAAAATCTCGTTAGAAGGACGTCAAGAAGAAGAAGCAGCGTAAGGAGAGGTCATCTTCTCCTGAGCGGCCGTCTTCTCCTACTTACGACCGAGAAGATCCGAAGTACTTTGCTCCTGACATTAGACAAGAGGTTGAAGCGATCATGCAAGAAGAGCTGGAGAAGAGACGGAAGATAGTACAGCAGCTTCCTACACCGACTACGGCAACACCTGTCTCACGGGAACAGCCTCCAGTCGAGGGAAGACACTCTTCTGATCTTCCACCCAAGGAAGCAGCCACTAAATCTTCTCTCTTGGAAACACCAGTCACTCTTCTGAAAAGATCTCCTTACGACTTCTTGCGAGACTTGTGGAATCAGAAGGCGGATGTAACCTTCCAACAGCTGTTGGATGACAATGCTGGTTACAGGAAGTTGTTACAATCTGTGCTTCGAGGATCGAGGAAGAGGAAGACAGCTAAACTTCCCAAGAGCACCCCGATCTAAGGATAGAGCACGAGGACTTGGGAGCCCCAGAACTTGATATGGAGATTCATGGCTGTCTTCTGAAGAAGGTACCCATTGATTCCGGCTCCGGAGTTAACATCATGACTGAAGAAACGGCGCATGCCCTAGGCTTCACTGAATTCCAGCCTACTCCGAGAATCCTCAGAATGGCGGATCAGACCAGAAGACGACCTTTGGGGCAACTGAAAGATGTCTTGACGGTAATTGGTGGAGTATCTTTTTACCTCACTTACATCATTTTGCGACCTGTAGCTAAGGTTGGATATCAGGTGTTGATAGGAAGACCATGGCTGTATGCTGCAAATGTAAATACCGATGGAGAAGACATCGTTTGAGATTTCCCAATCCTACATCCAAGCCCGGTGAGAAGACCAAGGTCTCGCTTCCTTGGATCAAGACTGGACACCAAGGTGAAACTCCGTCTACAACAGAGGGGTACACTTCAGAAGACTCAGCTGCATCTTCTGACAGTGATGAACGGTATAATGAGTTTGTGGTGAATAACTTGTGTACTACAGAAGTAGCAGAGAGAGCAGAAGATGTGATCTGTGGGTACATTGAGTGCTACGAGATTGCGGAAGAAGAGCTTCCAGAAGACGAGAATACCGTCTTCCCTTCGGAAGATCCGACAGTTGGTCTTCCAGAAGACGAGAATATCGTCTTCCCTTCGGAAGATCCGACAGTTGGTCTTCCGGAAGACGAATCTGAATCAGAAGAAGCTCCCAAACCGGAATACTTTGGTGTTAGTGAGTACAGTCACACTGAAGGAATGGTGAACCCGGATGATCTTCAAGAGATGGAGGTTGCTCCTGGGAAGAAGCTTAAGCTTTCCAAGGTGATCGAGGGCCAATAGTTGGAAGACTTTCGAGAACTTCTGACGGAGTTCCAGGATGTCTTTGCATGGACCATAGAAGACATGAAGGGCATACCTCGAGAGTTGGGAGAGCATCGCATCAACTTGCTAGAGGGCATTGTTCCTGCACGGCAGAGACAGTATCGGCTCAACCCCAAGTACCCGCTTCTGGTGAAGGACTAGATTGACCAATACCTGAAGGCAGGCGTCATCTTCCCAGTACTTAGCAGTGAGTGGGTAGCTCCTATTGTCATCGTGCCGAAGAAGTAGACAGGGAAGATCCGAGTGTGTCAGGACTTCCGGAAGCTGAACTTGGCCACGAAGAAGGATCATCACCCTTTACCATTCACCGACTCTGTGTTAGACCAGGTAGCAGGGCATGAGTTCTACAGCTTCCTGGATGGGTATTCTGGGTACAACCAAGTTTCAATCAGAGAAGAAGACAAATCGAAAACCACTTTCACTACTGATTGGGGCACGTACGCGTACAATCAAATGCCGTTTGGTTTATGCAACGCACCCGCCACATTCCAGAGATTGATGATTACAATCTTCGAGGAGTATCTTCGCACTTTCATGGAGATTTTCTTGGATGATTTTTGTGTGTTTGGATCGAGAGAAGACCACTTGATATTTCTAAGGAAGTGTTTTCTGAAGTGTAGAGAACATCGTTTGGCTCTTCACCCTGAGAAGTGCTTCTTTGGTATGTCAGAGGGGATCTTGCTAGGACATAGGATTTCCGGAAGAGGTATAGAAGTCGACTGTGCTAAGGTGGAAGTCATCATGAAACTCCACCCACCTGCTAACCTGACTCAGTTGAGAAGCTTCCTTGGCAACGTAAGATACTACAGGAGGTTTATTGACAGGTACGCAGAGGTAGCAGGAAGACTCACTAAGTTGCAGAAGAAGGACGAACCATACGTTTGGTCTTCTGAGCAGCAGGAAGCATTCGAAGAAATGAAGAGGCTTCTGTCAGAATCCCCTGTCCTACGGCCGCCTGATTGGGAAAGAGTCTTCCATATCTATGTGGATGTTTTTGCTTTCGCCATAGGGGTGGTGTTGAGTCAGAAAGATGAGAAGAAGAAGGATTATCCCATTTACTACGCGGGAAGACAGCTCAGTGATGCAGAGAAGAAGTACTCGACAACCGAAAGGGAGTGTCTTGGCATGATTTACTCCTGTAGGAAGTTTAGACAATATCTTCTAGCCAAACCGTTTGTCTTCTATGTGGATCACTTCTCTTTAAAACATCTTGTAAAGAAAGCAGATTTGTCTGATAGGATAGCTAGGTGGATTCTCCTACTCCAGGAATTTACTTACACAGTTGAGTACAGGCCCGGAAGACAACATGTTAATGCTGACTACCTATCCAGATTAGAGACAGAACGACGAGAAGATGAAGTGGAAGACGAGTTTCCTGACGAGAAGTTGTTTTCAGTTTTCGCAGAGACACTTTCATCTGAGGGGGGGCGTACCGCCTGCTTCTCAGAAGACGAGACTAGATCTTCTGGTCCAGTCTTTGCAACTTCCACAGAAGAGTCGATCTTCAAGGACTTGAGGAAGTTCTTGGAAGACCATCAGTATCCCGAGGGATTGGATGCGGAGCAGAAGGCTGTCTTCTTACACAAGGCAGGTCCTTATGCTATCTTCCAGGGTATCTTGTTTCGAAAAGGACATGACGAAAAGTTAAGAAGATGCCTCGAGCCGTCAGAGATAAAGTCAGTGATCACAGGTCTTCACTAGGAAGATGCTGGGGGTCACTACGGGCTGAAAACCACAGTGAAGAAAATGCTAGACGTCGGGTACTGCTGGCCAACCATGTACCGAGACACTTTTCAGGAGATCAGGAAGTGCGATGCATGCCAGAGGGTGGGAAGACCGACCGCTACAACAAGGTGGCCTCTTACTTCCATTCTTCCGCTCGCTCCGTTCGAAAAGTAGGGAATCGACTTTGTGGGTCCTATCGCCCCGGTGGCGAGAAGAACACGAGCACCGTACATCTTAATAGCTACCGACTATGCTACCAAGATGGTGGAAGACGAAGCCACAAGGAAGAACGATGCCGCAGTAGTAGCAAGGTTCCTTTGGCATAACATCATCACTAGGTACGGATGTCCGCTGGAATTGGTATCAGATAGGGGTACTCATTTCTTAAATGAGACTATCTCCCTCCTGACCCAATACTTCAGGATTAAGCATCGGAAGACGACGCCATACAACCCGAAAGCGAATGGCCTGACGGAGAAGTCGAACGGTCTTCTGTGTAACATCCTGAACAAGGTAACTGTTAACCATGCGTATGACTGGGACACGAAACTGCCATCTGTGTTATGGACTTTCCGGATTTCACCTAAAGTCACAACCCAGAAGACGCCTTTCTACCTAACTTACGGCATGACACCTATTGTGCTCATTGAGTCAGAGGTCCCAACATACCGGTTAGCCGTATCCGAACGCATGGGAGAAGAAGAGAGCCATGAGCAGCGTCTTCTGAATTTCGTAGAGTTTGAAGAAGACAGGAATGCAGCTTTGGAGAAGACATACGAGGTGCAAGCGCAACGTAAGGTAAACTACGATAGCAAGTTGAGGAAGGTGACCGTCATAGATGGAGACTTAGTTCTTCTCTATGACAACCGACACCTTAAGTTCCCTGGGAAACTTCATCTTCGCTGGATGGGTCTTTACCGCGTCTTGGAGGTCTTCGACAATGGCTCCTTGCAGTTGGAAGAGTTGGACGGTACATTGATGACCACTCGTGTTAATGGATGGCGCGTCAAGAAGTACTGGACGTAAACAGAAGTGCAGAAGACACTGATGTTTGCAGGGACGCAAACATGTGAGAGTGGGCGTATGTGGTGCCCACAAATTATAGGATGCACGAATTTTTAAAATTTTTGAGATTAATAACTTGTTTGTATAACTGAAGAAGCGTTGTTACTTAAGGTTACGTCTTCCTTAACAGGAAGATGATCTTAAGAGCTGTTTGTAATAAGAAGTTGACTTCTTCGGAAGACGACCGTCTTCGGAAGAGCGTCTTCTCAGTTGCGTCTTCAGAAGACGAGAAGACGGCGGAAGATGAGAAGACGGCAGAAGACACCTGTCTTCCGGAACACAGCGACCGCGAAGGCCTAACCACGAGTTTTCGGGTAAGACAGTAGGTGTACCTACTGGATCGCACCGAATAGGTAGGTAGGTCGGGGAAGACACCCAAGGTCGGAAACCCCTAATCTGTGGGGAAGATGCGCAGGAAGTACATTAGGCGCATTCCAACTTCTCGCGGCACAACGCGCTTGAGAAGATCGATTGGAGAGAGTGAGCTTCGCAAGTGAGCTTTGAGAGAGGAATTGAGTGAGGACATCAAGGTAGGAGAGAATCAGTTGGCAGCTAGGCGAAGGGCGAGACCGAATTGCTGGAGCACAAACGGCAGAGCGCGAAGGCATTGTTGTGAGCTCCCAAGAAGCTGACATTGGAGAGTAGCAAGTAGAATCGAAGGAGGAATCGAGGCGTGGCCAGAAATTGACAGTAGGCGCAGTCGTGAGGAGTCGCATTGGAGCTAGGACCCGAGCCAAGAAGCGCGCGGAGGTCGAAGGCAACTCGGGGAGCCGAAGAAGACTGTAGAGGTTCTTCTCCACGTTCTTTTCCCTTCTCACTTCTTCTCGCCTTTGTCTGGTATTCCCCGCGCTTCTTTGGTTGTGTGCAGGCAGCCTGATCGATCCCCCCCCCCCCATTCTTTCTATTGAGACATTGGGCGCGGAAGCGCTGCCCAATTTCTGTCAAACATCTTCTTGTTTCTTCTCGAGTTCAATTCGAGCTTCCCTACTCCTAGCCCTCAAATTGGAGATCCCAGCTATCAATTTCCCTACCCTACTACCTCTCTATCTCCGAAACCTGGAACAGAAGATGATTCGGAAGATGGGAACATCTTCGGAAGATGCTTCTTAAACTTGACTGTCTTCGGAAGACTGTCTTCGGAAGTCGACTGAACACAATTCGTATCAAGAGTGGATCTGTGTTGCTTTGTGTTAAGAGAGGCTTGGTACGAATCCTGAGTGGTGTGGTGAGTTGTTTTGTTATTTCGAGAAGTAAAAGTCGGGAATTAGGCCTGTGCCTCCCGGTCCTCCAAGCTTCTCAACTCCACATCTTCCTAGAGAGACTAGAAGACTGAAAGGTTGGCAAAATGAGCGAGAAGACGTGAGGGTCCATTCGGGTCTCTTCTGATCCGACCCATAGCAGTCATTCCTTCTTCTTCCCAAACTTAGAAGAGAGTCGTGAGAATACTTGCTGGCAGAATCTGGAGAGAATGGTCGAGGGTCATGTCTTCCCACCGAGCAGCAAGCTTCTTCTGAGTGCGTATGAGAGGTGAGAAGTCAGAAGAACAGAGTGCAATTGTCTTGAGTCTGTTGTGAGGATAGATTGCGCGTAGGAAGACGGGAGGGACCAGTGAAGAGAAGTCTGACTTCGGGAAGTCTTCCGAGAAAGACATTGAATCGGAAGCTGTCCCGAGTGTCTTCCCAGAGGCCACTATCACCGCAGGAGACCGCAACCATCTTCTGAACTTGTCATGCACTAATGTTTCGCGAATCTTGTATCTTCTGATAGGAAGTAGGATGTAATGCAAGGTGGGTTGTCTTCTTGGTAATCCATGCGAGGCCTTACTTAGATAGGATTGGTTAGATATAGCTCGGAAGACGAGAGCTATCTAGGAAGTACTGTTAGAATCCCGAAAGACGGAGTAGCTGTCTTCTGGAAGACTAGGTTCGTCTTCTGAGAAGTAGAAGCTAGACTGTGGGCACTTGGGAAGGACTGAGCCTTCAGCTCATAGTAAGTGCTTGTGGCTTAGTGCAACAGATCTTCCAACATGACGATGCATCCGCGAGGCTTGATGTTACCAGCGGCAACATAGAGGTCCCAACATACCGGTTAGCCGGTATCCGAACGCATGGGAGAAGAAGAGAGCCAGGAGCAGCGTCTTCTGAACTTCGTAGAGTTTGAAGAAGACAGGAATGCAGCTTTGGAGAAGACATACGAGGTGCAAGCGCAACGTAAGGTAAACTACGATAGCAAGTTGAGGAAGGTGACTGTTGTGGATGGGGACTTGGTGCTTCTCTACAACAACCGTCATATTAAGTTCCCCGGGAAACTTCATCTTCGCTGGATGGGACCTTATCGTGTCTTAGAGGTCTTCGACAATGGCTCCTTGCAGTTGGAAGAGTTGGACGGTACACTGATGACCACTCGTGTTAATGGGTGGCGCGTCAAGAAGTACTGGACGTAAACAGAAGTGCAGGAACCAATGATGTTTGCGGGGACGCAAACATGTGAGGGTGGGCGTATGTGGTGCCCACAAATTACAGGATGCACGAATTTTTGAAATTTTTAAGAATAATGACTTATTTGTATAACTGAAGAAGCGTTGTTACTTAAGGTTACGTCTTCCTTAACAGGAAGATGATCTTAAGAGATGTTTGTAATAAGAAGTTGACTTCTTCAGAAGATGACCGTCTTCGGAAGATCGTCTTCTCAGTTGCGTCTTCAGAAGACGAGAAGACGGCGGAAGATGGGAAGACGGCGGAAGACACCTATCTTCCAGAAGACAGCGACCGCGAAGGACCAACCACGAGTTTTCGGGTAAGACAGTAGGTGTACCTACTGGAGCGCACCGAATAGGTAGGTAGGTCAGGAAGACACCAAGGACGAGAACCCCTAATCTGCGGGGAAGATGCGTGAGGAAGCACATTAGGCACCTTCCAACTTCCCGCAGCATAGCGCGCCTGAAGAAGATCGATTGAGAGAGTGAGCTTCGCGAGCTAGCATTGAGAGAGGAATCAAGTGAGACATCGAGGTAGGAGAGAGTAAGTTGGCAGCTAGGCGAAGGATGAGATCGAATTGCGGGAGCACAAACAGCAGAGAAAGCGAAGGCGTTTCTGTGGAGCTTCTGAGAAGCTGACAGTGAAGAGTGGCGAGTAGAAGCAGAGGTGGAATCGAGGTGTGGACCGAAATTGACAGCAGGCGCAGTCGTGTGGAGTCGCATTGGAAGCTAGGACAAGAGCCAGAAGCGCGCGGAGGTCGAAGGCAACTCGGGGAGCCGAAGAAGACTGTAGAGGTTCTTCCCCCTGTTCTTTTCTCCTCCCACTTCTTCTCGTCTTTTCTTGGTACTCCCCGCGCTTCCTTGATTGTGTGCAGGCAGCCTGATCGATTACCCCATCCTCATTCTTTCTATTGAGACATTGGGCGCGGAAGCGCTGCCCAATTTCTATCGAGACATCTCCTTGCTTCTTCCCGAGCTCAATTCGAGCTTCCCTACTCCTAGCCCTCAAATTGGAGACCCCACTATCAATTTCCCTACCCCCCCTACCTCTCTATCCCCGAAACTTGGAACAGAAGACGATTCGGAAGATGGGAACATCTTCGGAAGACGCTTCTTGAACTTAACTGTCTTCGGAAGACCGTCTTCGGAAGACTGTCTTCGAAAGTCGACTGAACACAATTCGTATCAAGAGTGGATTTGCTTTGCTTTTGTGTTTAGAGAGGCTTGGTACGAATCCTGAGTGGAGTGGTGAGTTGTTGTGTTAATTCGAGAAGTTGGAAGTCGGGAACTAGGCCTGTGCCTCCCGGTCTTCCAAGCTTCTCAACTCCCCATCTTCCTAGAGAGACTAGAAGACTGGAAGGCTGGCAAAATGAGCGAGAAGACGCGAGGGTCCATTCGGGTCTCTTCTGTCCGATCCATAGCAGCCGTTCCTTCTTCTTCCCGAACTTAGAAGAGAGTTGTGAGAAGTTTTGCTGGCAGACTCTGGAGAGAATGGTCTAGGGTCATGTCTTCCCATCATGCAGCAAGATTCTTCTGAGTGCGTATGAGAGGTGAGAAGTCAGAAGAACAGAGTGCAGTTGTCTTGAGTCTATTGTGAGGATAGATTGCGTGTAGGAAGACGAAGACAGGTGAGACCAGTGAAGGGAAGTCTAACTTCGAGAAGTCTTCCGAGAAAGACATTGAATCGGAAGCTGTCCCAAGTGTCTTCCCAGAGGCCACTGTCACCGCAGGAGCCCGCAACCATCTTCTGAACTACTCATACTCTACTTCTCGCATATCTTGTATCTTCTGATAGGAAGTAGGATGTAATGCAAGGTGGGTTGTCTTCTTGGTAATCCATGCGAGGCCTTGCTTAGTTAGGATTGAGTAGATATAACCCGGAAGACGAGAGGAAGTTAGGAAGCACTGTTAGAATCCCGGAAGACGGAGTAGCTGTCTTCTGGTAGACTAGGTTCGTCTTCTGAGAGTGGAAGCTAGACTGTGAGGACTTAGGGAAGGACTGAGCCTTCGACTCACAACAAGTACGTCACTTCTTCCAAGGAGTTAGCGCAGCTGAAGAAGAGCAACCAGGAGTTGCAGGCGCGCTTACAGCAGCGTGACCAGGAGGTTCTGCGAGTACGGGGTAAGCTTACCGCTCTTGCAGAAGAGAAGACGACGTGGAAGACTCTGCGGGAAGCCGCAGAAGCGCAGGTTGCAGTCGAGAAGACGCAGCGGGAAGCAGCGGAGGCTCGTGCGCAGAAGATGCTAGCTCAGTCGGTAGAAGCGCTTCGGAAGAAGTTCAACTTCACCGCGGGTAAGAAGTTACTTACCTTAGCTAGGGAATGGGACAGCGGGTCCAAGACGAGGTTGGTGGAATGCAGAGATAGCATGTTCAAGTACCTGGATAGACAGATAGAAGGAGTGAAGACACTTTATGGTCTTCCCTCACTTCCGACACCTGCAACCGCATCTTCCCAAGCCCCAGCACCCTTGACTGGGTCCGGAATGGAGAAGGAGGAGTTCGATCTCGCTGTACACTTGGTGGTGACAGCGTTGGAAGACGAGAAGACGCCCCGGAAGACATGATGTCTTCTGGAAGACAGGAAGACGAGCCGTCTTCCCAGGTATTCCGCGTGGAGGAAGCGACTTCCCCGGACCCCTATGAGGTCGCCATGGTCCCTAGTACTGCATCTGTGCCTCAGAAGACCGAAGACGCACCATTCGACTCGTCTTCCCAGAAGACCATTCCGTCTTCCGAAGTCGAAGCCGAGGAAGACGCAGCCGCAGAAACAGCAGGGCCAGCGAAGAGCGAGGAGAGAGAAGCTACCTCAGTGGCACCCGAGGTAATTACAGGGCTTCCCAGCCTATCAGAAGCCGTTTTAGTAGTTCGGGTACGAATAGATCAGGTGGAAATGGCATCCGAGCCATTAGAATAGATAAACAAAGCCCAGAAGATCAGGAGCTTGTCCAAACTTAGTAAGTGCCCAAAATGCTATATTAGGAAAAGACAGGTCCAGTTTAATTTTAGATCAGTGATCATGTGGCAGAGTAGGCAACGCAGGGGTAAACAAGGTAGATGGCTAAAGCTGGAAAGAGAACGGTGTGCATGTGGGGTGGCAACCTCCTGTCAGCGCCTCTCTCTCTCCCTGGCGGTCACCTCCTCTGTTTTCTCGTGGCAGATGGTTAAGTAGGATCACAGAGTAGGAATAAGGAGCTCTGCACAAACACCAACATTTTACGGTGCAGACTCATAGCACATTAGACCTGTGTGGAGAATTGAGTTCTACACACACATTCCAATCTTACGGTGTAGACAGATTAGACACACAGGGGAGTCTTCGAAGAAACTGGCTGCCTGCACACACATACCAATCTTACGGTGCAGGAGACAGATTAGACACTAGAGGTACACAGTGTACACTACACTCGATGTTGGAATAAAGAGATAACGCAGGAAGAAGTCTGCATTCTCTTACCACCAGCAGCGATTCGGAGATGTAGATGAGTAGTGGGCAGTCTAGGAGCAGGGAACGGCATCCTCGTGCAGTCCTGCTGGTTAGACTGATGTGTCGAGGAGTAGGAGCAGACAGTAGAGGGAGTGAGCTTCCCAACACCTATGTACCTTCTTCTCGGGGAATGGATTGCTGATTTGAGTGCAGAAGCTTTGCTCGTGTCTTCTGGATGCTGGGTTCATTGAATTCGCTCTCAATTGTGCATGGGAAGTGTTCTTCTTGAGTGGCGGTGACTGTCAGCAGTTGTGGAAGTGTAGCTTGACTCGTTCAGTAGAGCACTTGGGATCTACGTACGAACGGTCTTCTGGGTAAGGGATCCCAGAAGACAGAGCAGTCAGAGCAGCGAAGTGAAGAAGAAAGAAGCCTTCTTCCCGCAACAGAAGATGACATCCTCGAGTAGAAGACGGTGCTACAGTACTCACGTTTGTTGTCTTCCTCCCCAAACTATTACAAGCAGGGATGGCTTGTTAGTCAGGATCCGGACTAGAAGCCTGTCGGAATCTTAATTGCCCTTTTTCATCTTGTTTTCTCTTGTTTGGATTTTTTCTTCTTCCCATCTTCCCTCATCTTCCCCATCTTCTTATCTTCTCTAGTGAGCTTCCGAGACTTCTATTGAGCTTCCGTGAAGGTGAATGTCGTTATAGTGCTGCAGGAAGACAACTTCCGTTGGCAGAAGCCTGGGAAGGCTACAGGGGGCATACACCCTGTGATTTATCCAACCCGTTGGAATGTGAGTGTGAGAGTAAGGTGTAACGACTGTTACTAGTCGACTTCTGCGAAGCCGGACAGCCTTCTGGAGGTGTGAGAAGACGAGCTAAACCCCCAGAAGACGAGAATCGCTTCGGGAAGACGGTATCAAGAAGACCGGAAGAAGCAACCTGGAAGCAGGAAGATCGTCTTCCCGAGCTTCTCTGTGAATAGTTGTATGATATTGTAATTGGTAGTTGTTTGTTTGGGTCCAGAGCATCATTTGGCGTGTCTGGAAGACGTGTTATTTTGTGTGGTTTTGTGAGAAGACGGGATTTCTAGACAAAACCCGTGTGTTTGTGTGTTTGAACAGATCTTAGAACTTAGAGCAGCGTTACTTGTGCAAATCCTCTGTGGGAACGATATCTTGTATACTAAATGGGCAAAAGGAGAAATCCTACGTCACTATATGAATCATTTCACATAGTAAATGATTCACTTCTCTGTCAGGCGTTAGTCTCTCTGAGTGAAGTTAAGACCTCAGAGAAGTTCATTTTTGGAAGATGTTATATATTTTGAGTCTTAGTAGGTTGATTATCATGTTGATAGGGTTTAAGCTCATGGGTTGTATTTGCGTGTCGCCCATGCACGCTTTCTAGCTGATTTAAGTTAATTTTCGGCGCTGCGTGTCATTTTAGGTAGTTTAAGTTATACGCTGGCACTCTAAGGGGCTTGACGTGGTTGGGAAAGTTGGAAGAAGCCGCTTCCTTGCTTCCAAGAATTCCTTGGAAGACTCGATCTTGGAAGATTGCAGTGAGTGCAACCAGAAGCAGGAGAAGAAGACGTTCTGAACTTGTGATTGGTTGTTCAGTCATTTGGTTTTCCGGATCTAGTGGTAGAAGAATAGAGACATCTGTTCTCAGTACTCTGGAGGATGCCTCCGACCGGAAGAAGAAGCAGAAGACGCACGGGTAAAGATCCTGAGTGGGTAAACTCACCCCAGCGAACCGCTTCTAGAGATCAGCGGATATCCCTGAGACACCAAAGGAAAGAAGAAGAGCTCAGGAAGATCCGATCGGTAGAGTTGGAAGAGCCTTCCATCTCGAGCATAATTTTTGGTGAAGACAGAAGCCAACCGGGTGATCACGTGTATAAAGTAGATTTCGGTACTGGTTACTCGGAAGACGTCTTCCCAAGTGCGGGAGAAGCTTCTCAAGGTGAGGGAAGACTGGAGGAGATTGTTCCAGACGTCTCGGGAGGTAGCAGTGACAGTAGCTCTGACTCAGAAGACGATCTTCCTGATTCAGACAGGCCTGGACCTTCGAGAAGACCATCTCCACCACCTGGACCTAAGGAAGAAAGAAATTGGCAGTCGCACCAGCCGGCAGTCAACATGGTTTCCCACACTCGGCAGAAGTACCATCCGTACGACGATGATGCTGACGCAGATGACTTCATCACGATGTTCGAGACCATCTCTAGATCCAACAAGGAAGACGCTGATGTTGACAGACTCTGTGTATTTCCCAGTTTGATCGTAGGGAAAGGAAGGAAGTGGATGAGCAAAACGTTGGATGATGTTGTAGTAATGGCCGCTTGGTCTACTCTGAAGGCAGCTTTTCTGAAGAGGTTCAGAGGAGTGGGCTATGATCGGATGACCCTCATAGAACTTCAGAGGCTCGAACGGAAGAAGAAAGAGACACTGAGGGATTACACCGAGAGATTTGAAGATCTCCTGGATCACATCCCTCAGAACCAAGGAAGACCCGGCTACTGTGCTCAGCAAGTTGTGGACTGGTACTTGGGAGGATTGTCTCAGGACATGGAATTGTACTGCAGAAGAGGAGGAGGTGATGATTTAGCGGAGGTACAGAAGCATGCCGAGCAGTATGAGACCTCGAGCATCACTCGGAACATGACGAAAGACAAAGAGAAGACCTCGAAGAAGTCCAAGAAGTCAAAGAAGTCTTCCCGGAAGTCCAAGAAGAAGTCCAAGTCCACTGAAATTGATAACAGTGATTTGGAAGCAGCCTCTACTTCTGAAGAGTCTACTGTCGAAAGTTCAGAATCCGAATCTGAACAAGAGAAGAAGACGCGGAAGAAGAAGAAGGAGAAGACGCGAGCAAGGGAGGAAGTTGTGTAGAAGATGCCTCAAACTCAGATCATTCAGTCTGCACCTGATCCCCGCATCGATGAGGTTCTGAAGCAGTTTGCCGACCTGAAAGTTCATCTTCTGAACCAGAAGGACAAGCGGAAGCAGCCTACAGCTTCCCGGCCAAACCTTTGGTGCAACCTTTGTAACTCTTCTGGACACACTAGAGATCAGTGTACGCAGGACCAAGCTGTCAATTGGGCAGGATGGGAAGAAGACGATGGGGGATATCTACACGATCCCAGTGGGGAAACTTGCTATAGGATCGAGACGATACAACCCTTCACTCCTACGCCTCCCGCCCAATATAATCGTTATGTACCGAGGGATAGAGCTAGCAATGTACAGACCAGGACGCCCTGGCAGCCTTCTTCATCACAACGACCTCTCAACCCTCTTCCTGGAGCGTGCAATAATTGTGGAGAGACAGGACACTGGTGGTCCACCTGTCCTCACCCGAGAAGACAGATTGGGCAAGTGCCCTTGTGTGGGAACTGTAAGGAAGCCGGTCATTTCACAGAGAATTGTCCTCAGATTTTACGGCCGCGACAAATGGTTAGATTTGCAGATACCACGCCTCCTGCAGAAGCAGCATCAACTTCTAAGCTCGAGTTAGCAGTGGTACAGCACATCACGGTAGAAGAAGAAGATCCTGGGGATTGCACGGATTGTCTCCATATCGAGGAAGACGAACCAGACCCCGGGAAGCGCGAAAGAAAGGAACCTCAGCTGCAGAAGACGACTGCAGCTCAGAAGATGAAGACACCTGAAGAAGCGTCATCTCCCACTTTGACGGATGGTACTGTTTGGAATCCTGACCCGAATTCAGATAGTTGGCCTCCGGAGGAAGTTTTGGATGAAGCTGTGTTCAAGGTAAGTACCAGAAGCAAAGGGAAGTCAGAATCTCGTCAGAAGGACGTCAAGAAGAAGAAGCAGTGTAAGGAGAGGTCATCTTCTCCTGAGCGGCCGTCTTCTCCTACTTACGACCGAGAAGATCCAAAGTACTTTGCTCCTGACATTAGACAAGAGGTTGAAGCGATCATGCAAGAAGAGCTGGAGAAGAGACGGAAGATAGTACAGCAGCTTCCTACACCGACTACGGCAACATCTTTCTCACGGGAACAGCCGCCAGTCGAGAGAAGACACTCTTCTGGTCTTCCACCCAAGGAAGCAGCCACTACATCTTCTCTGTTGGAAACACCAGTCACTCTTCTGAAAAGATCTCCGTACAACTTCTTGCGAGACTTGTGGAATCAGAAGGCGGATGTAACCTTCCAACAGCTGTTGGATGACAACGCTGGCTACAGGAAGTTGTTACAATCTGTGCTTCGAGGATCGAGGAAGAGGAGGACAGCTAAACTTCCCCAGAGCACCCCGATCCTAAGGATAGAGCATGAGGACTTGGGAGCCCCAGAACTTGATATGGAGATCCATGGTTGTCTTCTGAATAAGGTACCCATTGATTCCGGCTCCGGAGTTAACATCATGACGGAAGAAACGGCGCATGCCCTAGGCTTCACTGAGTTCCAGCCTACTCCGAGAATTCTCAGAATGGCGGACCAGACCAGAAGACGACCTTTGGGGCAACTGAAAGATGTCCTCACAGTAATTGGTGGAGTATCTTTTTACCTCACTTACATCATTTTGCGACCTGTAGCTAAGGTTGGATATCAGGTGTTGATAGGAAGACCATGGCTGTATGCTGCAAATGTGAATACCGACTGGAGAAGGCATCGTTTGAGATTTCCCAATCCTACACCCAAGCCAGGTGAGAAGAGTAAGGTCTCGCTTCCTTGGATCAAGACTGGACACCAAGGTGAAACTCCGTCTACAACAGAAGGGTACACTTCAGAAGACTCAGCTGCGTCTTCGGACAGTGATGAACGGTATAATGAGTTTATGGTGAATAACGTGTGTGCTACAGAAGTAGCAGAGAAAGTGGAAGATGTGGTCTGTGGATACATTGAGTGCTACGAGATTGCGGAAGAAGAGCTTCCAGAAGACGAGAATACCGTCTTCCCTTCGGAAGATCCGATAGTTGGTCTTCCAGAAGACGAGAATACCGTCTTCCCTTCGGAAGGTCCGACAGTTGGTCTTCCAGAAGACGAATCTGAACTAGAAGAAGCTCCCAAACCGGAATACTTTGGTGCCAGTGAGTACAGTCACACTGAAGGAATGGTAAACCCGGATGATCTCCAAGAGATGGAGGTTGCTCCTGGGAAGAAGCTGAAGCTTTCCAAGGTGATCGAGGGCCAGCAGTTGGAAGACTTTCGAGAACTTCTAACGGAGTTCCAGGATGTCTTCGCGTGGACCATAGAAGACATGAAGGGCATACCTCGAGAGTTGGGAGAGCATCGCATCGACTTGCTAGAGGGCGTTGTTCCTGCACGGCAGAGGCAGTACCGGCTCAACCTCAAGTACTCGCTTCTGGTGAAGGACCAGATTGACCAATACTTGAGGGCAGGAGTCATCTTCCAGTACTTAGCAGTGAGTGGGTAGCTCCTATTGTCATCGTGCCGAAGAAGCAGACAGGGAAGATCCGAGTGTGTCAGGACTTCCGGAAGCTGAACTTGACCACGAAAAAGGATCATCACCCCTTACCATTCACCGACTCTGTGTTAGACCAGGTAGCAGGACATGAGTTCTACAGCTTCCTGGATGGGTATTCTGAGTACAACCAAGTTTCAATCAGAGAAGAAGACAAGTCGAAAACCACTTTCACTACTGATTGGGGCACGTACGCGTACAATCAAATGCCGTTTGGTTTATGCAATGCACCCGCCACGTTGCAGAGGTTGATGATTACAATCTTCAAGGAGTATCTTCGCACCTTTATGGAGATTTTCTTGGATGACTTCTGTGTGTTTGGATCAAGAGAAGACCACTTGATATTTCTAAGGAAGTGTTTCCTGAAGTGTAGAGAACATCGTTTGGCACTTCACCCTGAGAAATGCTTCTTTGGTATGTCAGAAGTGATCTTGCTAGGACATAGGATTTCCGGAAGAGGTATAGAAGTAGACTATGCTAAGGTGGAAGTCATCATGAAACTCCACCCACCTGCTAACCTGACACAGTTGAGAAGCTTCCTTGGCAACGTAGGATACTACAGGAGGTTTATTGACAGGTACGCAGAGGTAGCAAGGAGACTCACTAAGTTGCTGAAGAAAGACGAACCATACATTTGGTCTTCTGAGCAGCAGGAAGCATTCGAAGAAATGAAGAGGCTTCTGTCAGAATCCCCTGTCCTACGGCCGCCTGATTGGGAAAGAGTCTTCCACATTTATGTGGATGTTTCTGCTTTCGCCATCGGGGTGGTGTTGAGTCAGAAAGATGAGAAGAAGAAGGATTATCCCATCTACTACGCGGGAAGACAACTCAGTGATGCAGAGAAGAAGTACTCGACAACCGAAAGGGAGTGTCTTGGCATGATTTACTCCTGTTGGAAGTTTAGACACTATCTTCTGGCAAACCCGTTTGTCTTCTATGTAGATCACTTCTCTTTGAAACATCTTGTAAAGAAAGCAGATTTGTCTGGTAGGATAGCTAGGTGGATTCTCCTACTCCAGGAATTTACTTACACAATTGAGTACAGGCCCGGAAGACAGCATGTTAATGCTGACTACCTATCCAGATTGGAGACAGAACGACGAGAAGATGAAGTGGAAGACGAGTTTCCTAACGAGAAGTTGTTTTCAGTTTTCGCAGAGACACTTTCATCTGAGGGGGGGCGTACCGCCTGCTTCCCAGAAGACGAGACTAGATCTTCTGATCCAGTCTTTGCGACTTCCACAGAAGAGTCGATCTTCAAGGACTTGAGGAAGTTCTTGGAAGACCAACAGTATCCCGAGGGAATGGACGCGGAGCAGAAGGCCGTCTTCTTACACAAGGCAGGTCCATATGCTATCTTCCAGGGTATCCTGTTTCGAAAGGGACATGACGAGAAGCTGAGAAGATGTCTCGAGCCGTCAGAGATAAAATCAGTGATCACATGTCTTCACTACGAAGATGCTGGGGGTCACTACGGATTGAAGACCACAGTGAAGAAGATACTAGACGCCGGATACTGGTGGTCAACTATGTACCGAGACACTTTTCAGGAGATCAGGAAGTGCGATGCATGCCAGAGGGTGGGAAGACCGACCGCTACAACAAGGTGACCTCTTACTCCCATTCTTCCGTTTGCCCCGTTCGAAAAGTGAGGAATCGACTTTGTAGGTCCTATCGCCCCGGTGGCGAGAAGAACACGAGCAAGGTACATCTTAATAGCTACTGACTATGCCACCAAGATGGTGGAAGACGAGGCCACAAGAAAGAACGATGCCGCAGTAGTAGCAAGGTTCCTATGGCATAACATCATCACTAGTATGGATGTCCGCTGGAATTGGTGTCAGATAGGGGCACTCATTTCTTAAATGAGACTATCTCCCTCCTGACCCAGTACTTCAAGATTAAGCATCGGAAGACGACGCCATACAACCCGAAAGCGAATGGGCTGACGGAGAAGTCGAACGGTCTTCTGTGTAACATCTTGAACAAGGTAACTGTTAACCATGCGTATGACTGGGACACGAAACTGCCATCTGTGTTGTGGGCTTTCAGAATTTCACCTAAAGTCACAACCCAGAAGACGCCTTTCTACCTAACTTACGGCATGACGCCCATTGTGCCCATTGAGTTAGAGGTCCCAACATACCGGTTAGCCGTATCCGAACGCATGAGAGAAGAAGAGAGCCAGGAGCAGCGTCTTCTGAACTTCGTAGAGTTTGAAGAAGACAGGAATGCAGCTTTGGAGAAGACATACGAGGTGCAAGCACAACGTAAGGTAAACTACGATAGCAAGTTGAAGAAGGTGACTATTGTGGATGGGGACTTGGTGCTTCTCTACGACAACCGTCATATTAAGTTCCCTGAGAAACTTCATCTTCGCTGGATGGGTCTTTACCGCGTCTTGGAGGTCTTCGACAATGGCTCCTTGCAGTTGGAAGAGTTGGACGGTACATTGATGACCACTCGTGTTAATGGATGGCGCGTCAAGAAGTACTGGACGTAAACAGAAGTGCAGGAACCACTGATGTTTGCGGGGACGCAAACATGTGAGGGTGGGCGTATGTGGTGCCCACAAATTACAGGATGCACGAATTTTTGAAATTTTTAAGAATAATGACATGTTTGTATAACTGAAGAAGCGTTGTTACTTAAGGTTACGTCTTCCTTAACAGGAAGATGATCTTAAGAGTTGTTTGTAATAAGAAGTTGACTTCTTCAGAAGATGACCGTCTTCGGAAGATCGTCTTCTCAGTTGCGTCTTGAGTCTGTCGGAAGCTTAATTACTAGAAGCCTGTCGGAATCTTAATTGCCCTTTTTCATCTTGTTTTCTCTTGTTTGGATTTCTTCTTCTTCCCATCTTCCCTCATCTTCCCCATCTTCTTATCTTCTCTAGTGAGCTTCCGAGACTTCTATTGAGCTTCCGTGAAGGTGAATGTCGTTGTAGTGCTGCAGGAAGACAACTTCCGTAGGCAGACGCCTGGGAAGGCTACAGGGGGCATACCCCCTGTGATTTATCCAACCCGTTGGAATGTGAGTGTGAGAGTAAGGTGTAACGACTGTTACTAGTCGACTTCTGCGAAGCCGGACAGCCTTCTGGAGGTGTGAGAAGACGAGCTAAACCCCCAGAAGACGAGAATCGCTTCGGGAAGACGGTATCGAGAAGACCGGAAGAAGCAACCTGGAAGCAGGAAGATCGTCTTCCCGAGCTTCTCTGTGAATAGTTGTATGATATTGTAATTGGTAGTTGTTTGTTTGGGTCCAGAGCACCATTTGGCGTGTCTGGAAGACGTGTTATTTTGTGTGGTTTTGTGAGAAGATGGGATTTCTAGGCAAAACCCGTGTGTTTGTGTGTTTGAACAGATCTTAGAACTTAGAGCAGCGTTACTTGTGCAAATCCTCTGTGGGAACGATATCTGTATACTAAATGGGCAAAAGGAGAAATCCTACGTCACTATATGAATCATTTCACATAGTAAATGATTCACTTCTCTGTCAGGCGTTAGTCTCTCTGAGTGAAGTTAAGACCTCAAAGAAGTTCATTTTTGGAAGATGTTATATATTTTGAGTCTTAGTAGGTTGATTATCATGTTGATAGGGTTTAAGCTCATGGGTTGTATTTACGTGTCGCCCATGCACGCTTTCTAGCTGATTTAAGTTAATTTTCGGGGCTGCGTGTCGTTTTAGGTAGTTTAAGTTATACGCTGGCACTCTAAGGGGCTTGACGTGGTTGCCTATGAGTGTAGTTAAGTTACCAGGTAGTTTAAGGCACAAAATGACAACCAAATGGAGCTATGAACTCCCATTGGTCTATTTTTGTCTTTTGTAAAACTCTAAGTTTAGAAACATAGCTCTAGAGTGGATTTCGAGCAATTGGTGAAGACACTGCAAAATCTGAGAGCACAGGGAGATAGAGCTCGTTGAGCCAAGCACTGTCAGTGAAATTCTTGATCGATTTGGATCAATAAACAAGGAGTTATGCCCAATTGAAGTTCGGATTGTGCCAAAACTGCATCACTTTTGTTGATTTTGGGATTTTGAGTGCCAATTGCAGTAGAATTGAGAAAATCGCTTCAAACCTTCGTGGTTGCGTTCACTGTCAGCCGGGCTACGACTGTCAAAAACGTTTCAAGTGATTTGAGTTACTGAGTAATTCAGGGCAACCGTTGAAGTAGAGGGGGTCCGAAAAGCTCTCAATCTGGAACAGCAACTTCAGAGACCGAGATCTGGAGTTCTGTGTGGAATCAGGAGGCCCAACTTCACAGGAGTGTTCAGCAAGCTGTGTACTGCAAATCCTGTAAGAATTTCCCAAAGTGATCGAGCCAATTCTTTGTTCTAGGTCAAAACAGCTGTCTGGGTACCAGAAATTGCCATAATTTCTCTACTCAGAAAGTTTCTACTCATATCTTAGTGCTCTGAATTGATCTGAAGCTGAAACTTCGTATGTGTATCCAGTAGGACCTTATTGACATGTAGGAGGAGTTCTGAAGTCTGAACCTTCACATATTTCTCAATCTTGAGTGTCAAAGTTCGCCATCTGATCTTATCATTGCTAGTTAAGTCTGAACTTTACTTCCTGAACATATCAGAAGAGCCAAGAGAGTTATATGAGTGTTTTTCAGTATCACCTTGAGACCTGAAGCCTATCCTTTGAGCAAACCAGCCATAGCCTGAAGCCCAACGCTTCCCTGAGTAGATTGAACACAACCTTCAAGCTCATATCACAGCCAGAAGGTTCGCCCTTCCCAGGAAGACTCTCAACCCGACAACGTGGCATGTGCCTGGGAGCACCACTTGTCTTTTCGTGGAAGACAGGCAGGGTAGGAATGGGTGGAAGATTGAATCTTACCGGGAGCCGAAGAAGCGACTTCTGGCGAAGCTGTTTCTGCATCTCTTCCCCAAGGGGAAAGCGCAGAAGACGAGGTACCTGGGAGATCAAGACGTAGAGTTCCTGGAAGCTGTGTGAGATTAAAAGAGTGCCCATCTACTGGGGCGCATACGTCCACAACTATGTACAGATGGAGCTAACGTACTTGGGTACCCGACGGGATGACACTTGACACCTTTCCTCTGCTACTTGTACGTAGCCATGGGGGATCTTGGGGAAGATCAGCTGGCGCAGTATGGGCCAACAAGGCAACAGGAAGAGAAGGAAGAGACCTCGGAAGACGACGACCGAGCAGCAGCCGCAACTCCCCCTCCCACTCTGATGCCACAGCTGAGGCCCGGCTCTCACCAGAAGACGCTTCTGGTGAGGGAAGACGAGTCTAGTGGGTCGGAAGATGCCACGCCACCGAGGAAGATGGGTCCTAGAAGTGTACCTAGGACACCCATCTCCCTCATTCATTCAGGATCGGAGTCCGACTCAGAAGACGAACTGCTGAGTACCCGATCAGAGCAGAAGACCGCTTCTGCAACACCAGGGAGTCTTCCAAAGACTCCAGAAGACAAGATAAAAAGGGATACTCCTATTGCGATGCGGAGAAGCGCAGTGAAGAGACCCGCTCTTGCCATGAGGGATCTTCCACCCCGGAAGATGAGAAGGGTAGCTTCTTCTCGTGCGTAGAAGATGAAGGTCATCGTGGTGGAAGATGCATCCTTGCCTCTGGAAGACAAGGTCGATACCTCCGAGCGAGTGGTGGAGATGAACCTGTCTTCCGCAGAAAGAAGACTGGAAGAGTTCAGCGCCTTCTTCTACAAGGAGATCCAGCCAACAATGGAGTTGCTGGAGAAGAGAGCGAAGGCACAGGAGAGGCCCTTGCAACCTGGATTCGGTCTGCGCACCTTGCTGCGACAGGAAGAAGACCAGAAGAAGACGGAGTCGCTGGAAGCTAGTCTCCGCACCATGGAGAAGCTCGCAGCCAGATACAAGACGAAAGCAGCCGCTTCTGCCAAGGAGCTGGTACAGCTTCGGAAGAGCAACCAGGAGTTGCAGGCGCGTGTACAGCAGCGCGATCAGGAGGTCTTCCGAGTGCGGGAGAAGATCACCACCCTCGTAGAGGAGAAGACCACATGGAAGACGCAGCGAGAAGCCGCAGAAGCGAGAGTTGCGGTTGAGAAGACGCAATGGGAAGCAGCGGAGGCTCGTGCACAAGGGATGCTAGCACAGTCGGTGGAAGCGCTTCGGAAGAAGTTCAACTTCACCGCAGGTAGGAAGTTACTTACCTTGGCTAGAGGATGGGACAGCGAGTCCAAGGTAATGTTGGTGGAATGCCAGGAGAGCATGTTCAGGTACTTGGATCGGCAGATCGAGGGAGTGAAGACACTTTATGGTCTTCCCTCGCTTCCGATACCTTCCACTGCATCTTCTCAAGCTCCAGCACCATCTACTGGATCCGGAATGGAGAAGGACGAGTTCGACCTCGCTGTGCACTTGGTAGTGATAGCGTTGGAAGCCGAGAAGACACCGGAAGATGCCCCGGAAGACAAGATGTCTTCTGGAAGATAGGAAGACGAGCCGTCTTCTCAAGTATTCCGCGTGGAGAAAGCGACTTCCCCGGACCCCTATGAGGTCGTCATGGTCCCTAGTACCGCACCCGTGCCTCAGAAGACCGAAGACGCATCACTCGACTCTGCTTCCCAAAAGACGCTTCTGTCTTCCGAAGTAGAAGCCGAAGCCGAGGAAGACGCAGCCGCAGCGACAGCAGGGCCAGCGAAGAGCGATGAGAGGGAAGCTACCTCAGTGACACCCGAGGTAAACGCCGGGCTTTCCAGTCCATCAGAAGCCGAACTAGTAGCTCCGATAGGAGCAGATCAGATAGAGGTTGTCTCCGTGCAATCAGAATAGATAGTAACCGAAGTGACACACTCCCAGTTTAGTAAGACCGAACATGCTATCTTAAGGATGGCAGTTTTCCATGTAAAATTAGTTAGGACACCATGTGGTAGCATAGGTAGCGTAGGAGAAACAAGGTGGATGGCTAATTATGAGGGGGAACCGCTTGCATGTGGGCTGGCAGCCTCCTGTCAGCGTCTCTCTCTCCCTGGTGGTCGTCTCCCTTGGTTCTCATGGCAGCGACATAAGTAGGATCGAAGAGTAGGAGATAGAGTTCTGTAGCTACTGCACCCACATATCGATTCGATGATGCAGGCAGACGAGACACATTAGAGAGGAGACACAGGATAGACAGTTCTTCACACACTACACCCGTTGTTGGAAACATACGAATAGTCTTGGAATACACAGGAGGGGTCTGCATGCTCGTACCAGCAGTGGTTCGAAGATGTAGATAGAGGTAGTGGACAGTTTAGGAGCAGGGAACGGCATCCTCGTGCAGTCCTGTTGACTAGACTGGTGTGTCGAGGAGTAGACGCAGGAAGTAGAGGGAGTGAGCTTCCCAATGCCATTGTGACTTCTTCTCGAGGAATGGATTGTGGATTTGAGTGCAGAAGCTTTGTTCATGTCTTCTGGATGGTGGGTTCCTTGAATTCGCTCCCAATTGTGCATGGGAAGTGTTCTTCTTGAGTGACGGTGACTGTCAGCAGTTGTGGAAGTGTAGCTTGGCGCGTTCAGTAGAGCACTTGGGATCTACGTACGGACGGTCTTATGGGTAAGGGATCCCAGAAGACAGAGTAGTCAGAGCAGCGAAGTGAAGAAGAAAGAAGCCTTCTTCCCACAACAGAAGACGACATCCTCGAGTAGAAGACGGTGCAACGGTACAAATGTTTGTTGTCTTCCTCCCCAAACTATTACAAGCAGGGATGGCTTGTTAGTCAGGATCCGGACTAGAAGCCTATCGGAATCTTAATTTCCTCTTTTCATCTTGTTTTCTCTTGTTTAGATTTTCTCTTCTTCCCCATCTTCACTCTTCTTCCTCATCTTCCTACCTTCTTCTAGTGAGTTTCCGAATCTTCTATTGAGCTTTCGTGAAGGTGAATGTCGTTGTAGTGCTGCAGGAAGACTATTTCCGTAGGCAGAAGCCTGGGAAGGCTACGGGGGGCATACACCCTGTGATTGATCTAACCCGTTGTAATGTGAGTGCGAGAGTAAGGTGTAACAGCCGTGCTAGTCGACTTCTGGAGGTGTGAGAAGACGAGCTGAACCCCCAGAAGACGAGAATCGCTTCGGGAAGACGGTATCGAGAAGACCGGAAGAAGCAACCTGGAAGCAGGAAGATCGTCTTCCCGAGCTTCTCTGTGATTAGTTGTGTGATATTTTAGTTAGTGGTCGTTTGTTTAGGTCCAAAGCACCTTCTGGAGTGTCTGGAAGACGCGTGGTTTTATGAGAAGACGGGATTTCTAGGCAAAACTCGTGTGTTTGTGTGTTTGAACAGATCTTAGAACTTAGAGCAGCGTTACTTGTGCAAATCCTCTGTGGGAACGATATCTTGTATACTAATGGGCAAAAGGAGTAATCATGCGTCACTACACAAACCCACTCTAAGCACGAAGAGAATCCGGGTTACACTCAACTAGATATCCACCATAGCCTGGAGCTTGAAGGCTCAACTCGAAGAACTAAGGCCTCCAAGCCCTACTTGCGAAGTATACCCCTAGTGGGCTCTCTCACCAACTCGTCCTAACGGCACTAACGGCCTTATCGGGATGCGCCACTTCGCACTCGGTCAACCTAACCGAGGTGCCAAACTGACGTGACATACTGGACGCGCGAATAGAGTTTTCTCTTCGGGAGGTTCTTGGTATTGCAAAGAGAGAGTTTCACGAATTGTTCATCGACATCATCAAGCGGAAGAGACAAGTGATGTCTGAGCAAGTAGAGAGTCAGATGATAGATGTTATATGACAACATGCTCATATTCCATAAAGTGACAACTGAATGTTATTCTATACTCGCGATGTAAGTCGAAACAAAATAGTATCCACACACTTAATGCGACCTGCAATGGTACTAATAAACATCTCTGACACTAATCTAGACAATCATTTCACCTTATGGTGCTTCTTCATTCCCTAGTATGACACCTAGGTGTCATTCTAGAGCACGGAATGACAACTAAGCATTATTTGTTTTCAATCGTGTTGATTCGTTGTTGACTACATTTGAAATAGCAACTTAGTAGAAGTTACATTTGTAACAACTACTAAGTATCATGTAAGTATGGAACAAACACTATAAGAAACGTACACATCCTTAGCTCAATTCTTCACAAATCCACGATGTTGAAAAACTCAACTATATAAATTGTTCGCATAAATGAACTCCTTAAATAATGAGTTAGCACGTTTGTCGAACTGTGTTCAAATATTCATTCGAAAGTGATGAGTGGAATGCCCATGGATTCTCTGTTGGGACCTCAGCAACACCAGCTTCAAGATCCTTCTGTCTGTTCGAAATAATCATCATATCTTCATCCATTGCTCGTTCTATGACATCTCTTATAATCGACAAAACCAAAGCCGCGTTTCGCAATTCTCTGGTGAGACCACCGCATAAGCTAGTATAATTGATTTGTTTTCTCCATCCAGTACTGAAGCCATCATGATCAGACACGTGTACTTTCAATTTTTACTGTGATAAGCATCTATAGCAATAGTCTTCTGGTCATACTTGCAAGCTCCATGTGATATAAAACCTCTACAAAACATGTTCTCATTGCCGTCTCTAGTGTCTCATTGTACTATAGTCATGGATCGATGTTTGAAATATGAGAGCACAATGTCGATATGTAATAAAAAGAAGCACCTTCTGCTCCAACCATCCATCCACGAGCATGCTCTCGTTATTTGGACATATCACCGGAAGTTCTCAGTCTTTTTTAGGATCCTCAAAATCTCGATAACTTTTAAACTTTGTCCCGTGCCAGAACTCCGTAATGAACGGAGGCGCTTCATCTACTGGTACATCCTTCCACTCATTCTTATGTCTGTACAACCGAAGCATATCGTGCATGAAAGTTCTACTCTCATACAAACATTGTAGTATATCTGATACATGTATATAATCAAAAAAAACATCTTGTCCTTTCTTTTTTCACAGTAAAAACATTTGTTACTCAATTCACTAGCTGACAGAACGCAAGGTTGATGTGACTCATCTTCTTTTCCATTACACCAATAAAACCGTCTGCTCTGCACCATACCTTGTACTTTGTATGCATCCATCAGTGATGCATAAGAAGACAGTAAAGACAGATCAGGTTTATCAGTTCCAAGGACTGAAAACATATGAACCATAGACATAGAATCATACTGCTTCTCTGTCGTTAAAGAAGAATTCTTCTGAAATTTGGAAAACCAAAACTTCAACAACTCGTCTTGTAAGTCTTACTACATCTATGTTTGTCTAAAAGAGAAAACATCTCTACAGTCTTTTCCCACACAACTTGATCTACCAGCAAAGAAGACTCGGAGGAAGAATTCTCAGGTAACAAAGGATTAACGTTATCACTGATTACACCTAGATGCTGAAGATCTTTCGGGTTGATCTATTGACGAATATTTGTTCGAAATCATATCTATGTCGCTAGTATTCTGCGATACAGGTACATGAGCATTTCTGTTTCTGTCTAAATAAATTCTTTCTAACATATTACTTTTCAGAAATGTCAACTTTCTGTGTCTTTGCTCAGTCCTTTGGCTTACCATCCGTCCGTGTGTTTTACATCTTGGACATGCACATGAAACAAGTTCAGGCGATCTACTCTGAACCTCCGGTGCTGCAAATAGAAGTGATCTGTAAAATACTGACCCTATCTTATCCTTTTGAGAGTGTACTCTCGCTGTACTTTCAGCGATCACAGCAAACCCTTCCGGAAGTTTACTGCACTTATAAGAACATTTACAAGCAACTCTTCTGGGCTGTTTGCCACCTCCTCCGTGTAGCTCCATGGCAAATGTAGAACTAAGAAGTGGTTAATTCTCAGTCTAGATAAACAAACAACACACTTTTGGAGAATAAGAGAAACACACAAGCAAGAAAAACAGAAAGATGAGAACAACAAAAGAAATGTTCGAATTCAAGCCCTTCGAAAGGAACTTCCCACCTGTCCTCTAACTATAAAGCTCATGTTCTACTGTTGATCCAGAAGAAAGAAACCGAAACGATATGGTAGGTGCCATAGCATGATTTCCATCTAATATCTAGTCGACGTACATAGAAAACTTGGACGATGCTTAGAACTCGTGCAGTTAATGTTCCCAGGAGCAACACACAGGCAAGAAAAACAAAAAGACGAGAACAACAAAAGAAATGCTTGAGAAGAAATGATAACAGTGGTGGAACGTTAGTCTCAGACTTCTCAAAAGAAGAGTTGAATGGTTGAGCACTATGGTGTTTACTCTACTTCGCAACGACCAGTCCGTACTTTCACTCTTTGAGCATGGCGAATCTTTGCTGGAAAAGCCAAGCTCTGGAAGACGCAGTGCTCTATGGGCTGTTTACATCTCCGCCCTCATCATCTGCCTGCAAATTTGACGGAGAATGCTACGGCAGAGCCACTTTTGACGTCAAGTCTAGGCTTCTGCAAAGATGTTCCAGTGCTGAAAGGGCCGCCACTGCACTGCTGCGTGCCTGAGCCCACAAGACCACCAATCAGTGCCCAGCTGTTTCATGTTCAAAGTTGGTTACAATGCTATGGTTCTATTTCCTGGTGAAGAAAAATTGGAGTGGATGTAAGTCATATATCATTTTCTCTATCGCTCCCAGAAATTTTCTGTCACTATCCAAGTCCCACAGAACCTTTAGCTTCTACACAAGAATCAACCTTAACAATCTCAAAGTTGAAGCTATAATCAATAGAACAAGATTTCATTCAAAATATATCGATAGATGCTCGAGCGATTGACAATTATCGTCAGCCAATCCACAAGTGCATATCAGGTCACGCGAAAGAAGTGTTTATATCAAGAGCTTTTTCTGCCACCGAATCATTACCTATTTCTCTCAGTCTGGGAGACAATAAGGAGGCGTGAGTCAACACCGGTCAGTCGGTCGGACCTGGACGAGCTACGGAGCCGTGTCACAATGAAAAGCCAGTTTTCAGAGAAAGGAAACCCGCCCACGTGGTTCAGAACAACCCGGAGTACGTGAGGAAGTACAATCTAGCTTATGACAGGATGAAGGCAATGCCTGATTCAGATCCCAGAAGCTTCCTCAATCAGCGAAGAGTCCAATGTTCCTTCTGTAACGGCACTGTACATGTGATGTTTACTCTAATTCTTACGACCAAGGATGAGACACACATTTTGCACTCTCAGCCTGAGCTAATACAAAAACTGAAGACTCAGGTACCTAGCTTTAGAGTCAATCAAGTAATCCAGAATGAAACGATCAAGAAACGATCATATGCATCCAAATGCGTCCCTTTTCTGGAATCGATGTATGTAGGAATCTCATCTCTCCCGTTTGAGATTGGCTGTCCAGGTTTAGGATCGCTCACTCGAATAGTGTAGAAAGAAATCTCAACTCTCTTGTTTAGAGAAAAACCTATCCTGTCAATTTGACTCACTGGGAATGTACGATAGAGGCTCAAAACAGGAAGAGAACTCAAGACGGTAATCTCTGCACGGAAACCGTTGTGACAGCGTAGAATGTAGATTGCATGTAGACCATTCTGTCTTGATCTATAGCTCACATATCGAAACAAGAAAGTGAGAAACGAGTTGCAAACGTCCGCAGGATCTCAACACAGAAGGTGTACGATGACTACATATGTTTGTCTGACGTGACGACGTCGATCACAAGCTAGTTGTGATCTTGATGTAGCTTCATCTCTAGATAAACCTAAATCGTCACATAGAAACTGCCTTCCATTGACTTTTAGTTCATGGGTTTATTGTGATAGTTAGAAACCATAAGATATACAGTACATTCATTTTGATTATGTAAACGGGAAAAGTTTATTACCGTTCATTAGATTCTCATTACCGTTGAATAATATGCATGCAAACGATGGTTTTGGAAAATAACATGTAAAAGACAAGATGGAATTTAGAGGACCAGTAAGCTGGTAGTTTGAAGCTAATAGTATACATGATCATTTTGGAAAAAATAACTTTTTGAAAAAATAATAATCATCTGTGAAATAAGCAAACATACGCAATGTTTATTTACTGCATGAAGTATAACTAAACTAACTAAATCTAAGATAAATCTAAATCTAAATTAAGTTTCCTTAACAATAAACTTTAAAATTAAATTTACTAAATACAAATAGTTCTGAGATCGTAACACGTGAACTCTGGGAAGAAGAACGTATAAACGTAGTGAGTTCAAACGTAACCCCTTCTACTTTTGAGCTGAACGTAACACGTGAACTCTAGGAAAAGAGAAAACCTAGAAACGGATTGGTCAGGAGTACAAGCCCTAGACAGCCTTCTGAATGTTATTGGCTAAAGAGTCTGTTATTAGAAAAGAAAGTGTTATGTCGAAGTATTATCATAATATTCTCATAAAAATATAAATTTCTCTATAATTATTAAGTGGTATCCGGATCTGGAATTGTCAGAAGATCCAAAGATAACCTTTAGGTGATACATGGACAGAGTTGCCGTTGAGATTACAAGTGCGGTAGCTTGCTAATGAAAATAATTGATTTAATCAACATATTAATTTATTATTTAATCTTTAATAGAAAATTTAGATAATAAATTAAGCTTGCTGCACTCAAGAAGCAACTTCCTCTAGAAATATACTTTTAGAAATAAGCGTATTGTGTGCGTATTGTCCTTAGAGCTAAAAGGAATTGATCTTTGTAGTTTTATCTTGCCGAGTTTTATATCGTTCTCATGAGCAAAAATAAATACACTTTATGATATCTGATGAATCATAAAGCTAAATTATTCTGCAAAGAATATATAACCTTTGAAACTTAGCACGGTCCGCATGCTGGAAGAAATTGCAACAGAGTTGCTCGATAGATAAACAGAAGGAAGTTGTCAGATGCAAGAGAAAACAGTAATAAAGCGATGACAGAAATGTCCTAATCCTTTTGGCCATGCCATCAAAGGGATAATCTCTCAACAAAAGATGTCCAAAAGTGTTACTATTTTTGAAATTGTCATGCTGATGAGCACATAGAGAGTAGAGACGATGGCATCAGTTTAATCAACAAGTTTAATGAAAACTTCTTTCAGAGTTCATAATGTGTAGTAACATACAGAAAGATGAAAAGTGATGTTGTTTTATTCCGCATTAGCTATCAATAATACGAATAGTGGAATTAATGGATGATGACATTTCGCTTATCGAGCTCGTGGAATGTTGATATATATCATCTAGATCCTTCATTAACAAGTTTGTGCCATTTTCAAATGAATCTCATTTATTCTTTTCACGTTTGTGAGACGACAACTATAGTACTCATGGAAGAAACTATTATTACTTTATACACTAAGGATATGTAACAGTTAAAGATTCAAAGGCAAGCGAATAACCATCGCGATCTACTTCGATAACTTTTATTCTCTTTATGTAAAAAAACAATTGAAGTCTAAATATTATATAGAAATTCTAGATTAATTTATGATGCAAAATTAAATCTAATCTAAATTATCTGGTTGAATCTACAGTCGCAAGAGCGTGCAGAGGTAACCCATAAGCTGACCGCTGAGAAACACCTCCACGAATACAATTCGTGAAATCTACTCAAGAAACCTAGCCATTCAAGTCGAAAAGGTTAGGTAGTAAGTTAAGTTTGTTGTACTCTTTCATCTTCAGATGGAAGAGATGAATAAAGCATGCTAGACCACACCAAGGTTTTGTCCGGTTTTTGCTCAAAAAACATATAAGTATTAAAATAAAATTTTATAATAAATTTTAATGAAAATCTAAACAAAGTGTAATTCTTAAGATAATAATCGTGCCGAGAACTACAAAAACATGTAGACAAAACCCATAAGTGAAGTGCAAACCAACTTCCTTCCAAGACCACAATTGTGGTCGCTTATTTGAAAAAAAATATAATATTATCAATACATTAATTTATTTTCTAACCCTTGAGAAGTGGAGAAGGGTAATGTAATAAGTTAAGCTTGCCATATGAGCGAATCATATTTTCTTTTGCTTTTATTCACTGCTGAGTGAATCATTAATCTTGTTTTTCATATGTTTATATTCTTGTTACATAAGATCTTCTAAAAAATGTTCATATTTCATTATGAACTGCAAGTAATCTCTTGCAATTTCTTTTTATTAGTATAATATTGCAAATCTGTGCATGAAATAGAGCTGTCAGAACTGAATTTGGATAATAATTTGCCTATGATTCAATAAATTCTCATCAGGTCCGTTTTCATCTTTCAGTTCTCCGAGAGAAATTTTGAATATTTATCCAGGCTAAAGCTTGGAAATGGTTTGCTCACGATCTCTCTTTGTCAATCTCTCTTGTCATGCTTAGAAATGAACTTCAGATTTTCAGGCATGGAACGAAAAATGATGTACCAAATCTCTCTTCATGAACTTTATCTTGTCTATTAAGAAAATTTCCATCGTTCCTCTATAGGAAAAGGTGAAAAAGCTACATGCTTGCCATTATTATTATACCAAGAAGAAAAGGAACTATTTACCATAACTCATGCAATTGTATATGTATCGTTGTATAAGTGATATCGGAGTCTATATTATGTAATCCTAAAGATCCATACTTCGATAAGTAGAGCTACTACACTGATTGGAATAGAAGATCTAGACAAGGAGCATTGGTTCTATGGACGGGATGTCGAAGCGGGATTATCAAACTTGAAGTTACGTGGGAAATCAGGGTGGGATTAGTTCAAGAGATATAAGCGGGATTCTTAAACGAGAAGAGAGCGGGATGAGTTCCTAGTACTGTTCGATGCTATAAGACTTACGTTCTGCTGCAGGTTCTTTTATGTCATTTCTACAGGCTCTCCGGCAGAGCACATTCTCTGACAGGACTTCTTTAGATATCGGCAGAGCACATTCTCTAGCAGGACTTCTTTAGATATCGATGCAGTAGTTGTCGGCTTTTCTTACTGCTAGTACTTGTCCTAAACAGAGGTACTGTAGTTGTCAGCTCTAGATCTCACTGCAATTTTGTACCTCTAGACACGTTCATTAGCTGGCTCTCACGATCTCTGTGGCTCTATATTCCGTGCTAGGTGTACATTCTCATTGTCATCATTGCACTGTCTTGTCCTTAGTTTTAAATTGTCATCTGCAGAAACGATCGACGAGATGCATAGTTATATGGGAGTCGAAAGTTCTTTTACATTCCCTACAAAAGAAGTATTAGTAACATGGTCTGCTGCACGGCTAGCATCGGAAGTCCAAGCATACTTGGATGTTTCACTGGAAACTGGGAGAAGATGATGATTGAAGACATCGATGAGATGGAATTTTTGAACTTAACTGTTACTGATTTCTGAGAGGAATTGCAGTTCAGTCTTGGTCATGTCAAGAAATTACAACGCTGGTTGGAGATCTATCGAAGCAAGGTGGCACACGCTTCCGTTGATCGTGATCAAGGTCAGACGGTACACGTTGTTGGTGATCATGACGCCACTAATGATCGCAATCGGAGCAAGGTGGTCCATAATGCTAGTGATTGTGACATTGTGAGTATAGCTGCAGTAGATTCTATACCTCCTTCACTAGTACACCCTGTGTTATCAAGATCTTTAGAAACATCTGCAGAAGTTGTTCAGAAAAAGCATCCTCTGAGAGTCGAGAAGAAAAAGCAGAGAAAAGGTTATGTCTGAGATGCATGTTTACCGAAAATCATATTTGAAGTTGTTCCATCCCTGCGGACATGCAGCTTATAACAGAAAGAAAATCATATTTGAAGTTGTTCCATCCCTGCGGACATGCAGCTTATAACAGAAAGAAACTGTCACAAGTTACGAAAACTATTTAGTAGTATTGATGACATACGAGTTGTTACTGCTCTGACAGCAAACTACAGAGTTGATACAAAGCCAAAGCCAAAACTTTACAGTATTTACAGGAAGTTGACGATTCGAATATCTTGGAAAATCTTGTATGTAATCTCAACGGAAGCTCACTGGTTTTACGATGAGAAGCGACAGATATTTTGCATGGTTGGTTTTTGAACCACAAAAAACATAGACCAAAAGGAATGCAAAAAAACTTCCTTTTGATCTAATCGACTGCAGTCATAGCAAGTCGACTTCTGACTGCAGAACTATCTCAACAAATGATGAAGAGCAACTTGTGGCACAACCGTTCGAAGTTACCAATGTGTACATCTGATTCTTCTCCTACGAAACCAAATCAGTAAGTTTTTCAACTCATACAGATGTTTATGTTTTAAGTGAAGTTTCGTGTACTTGTGACTTTAAGTCTCAGCTATTAGTCTACTCTCGTCTCTGAATCTCATCGTTTACTTGTCTAGTTGACGGATAAAGCAAAAGAGGACAGCTTCGGTACATAGCAGTAATTAGATTTGTTCATGCTCAAAGTACTATACAGGTTACGATCGGCACTGAAGACAACGATCAGCACACTGACCATGAGCCTCTATACTCTGATTAGTGCTTTAAACGGCAGTGCACGGTGATTCTGAGACAGTGAAAGGTAGAACACCAAATCATGTGAGATTAAGATGTCAGATCCTTGTTGATTAGAAAACATAGTAGAATGGTACAGGTCAGTCATCAGTAAGTCGTGTATTTATTAATATCATCGTCTTATCAGTTCGTTGCAGTCTCTCGTCCTTCCTGAGAATTTCAGTACGGGGCGAGTTAATCTGTTTCGTATAGCGCTAGCAGGAGCCTCTGCTAAGAACGGCTTCTGGCAATTGTAGTTCGTCGCCCCCAGCTGCAGCTGTGTGCGGCTTATGGCTCTTGCGACGGAGCTTCTGCAGGTGTCTGGTTTAACCCTCGCTAGGAGCCCTTTGGCTGGAGGTATCCCAGAATTCCATTGCAGATGTCCGGTTCCAATCCCTCTTGAAGCATTCTAGATCTGGCTGCAAGTATGCTAGCTAGAACTTCAACTGGCAAGTTCAAGTTCACCAAGGTATTCTCTTTAATTAATGGCAGCACTTCTTAAATTGCTGCCTAAGGTTTCCAGGTT
The DNA here is from genome assembly GCA_036924285.1 of Asterella californica. Classification (NCBI taxonomy): domain Eukaryota; kingdom Viridiplantae; phylum Streptophyta; class Marchantiopsida; order Marchantiales; family Aytoniaceae; genus Asterella; species Asterella californica. The sequence goes on from JAYKYS010000013.1 coordinate 8,107,272, forward strand.
TCTAGCCACCCTCTGGCGATCGCGGTTTGTTAACGGTTTGCGAAGCGGGGCACTCGATTCTACTGTTTGGTTACCTTTCAGGGATGCCCGACAGATGAACCCTTCGATGAGTTCTTGTGCATGACTGCAGCTGCACAGTGTGAATTTGACAGATTCTCACAAACTTCGAGCGGCCGGTGTGGAGAAGTTTCAGTCCTGGGTGGTTTAGCCTTTCTACTTGTAGGTGATGCGAGGCCTAGGCCTGATGACGTAGCACTAGACAGATTCGACACAGGCTTTCGCCTCAGAGCTTTATCAAGAGCTTTGACCTGAATCTGATCACTAAGCACCTTTCTTCGTAAAGTCTCAGTAGAGGGAATGCAGAAGGCCTAGGGGAAGGCTGGCCGAAATTCGGATGCGTCTCCCGCAGAAGAAACCCAGCTGTTACAGTACTAGTGATCTGATGTTACGGCAACTCACTGTCTGACTACTTTTCTCATGTGATATTTTAATCGTCTTCGTCTAGATCTGCAACCAATTCCAGACGTGTACTGGAAGAGATCCAAGTTGCCTTTCATTGTGCTCTTTGTGTTTAAGTTATAGAGCACAGAACGATATCGACTGGGGCGGAAGTACCGAAGTAGTGGCTTGATCGTTGTCTGTTTTGCTTGATTGTTGTCTGATACGCTTTCAGCTCTGACTCTTACAGGACAGAGAAAGAAACAGAGAGTGGAGATACAGTGCAACTGGAGTCAGTACATTGGAGTACTGATCATGAAGATGAAGAAACCACAGCAAATGTTACTCCGAGCACTCAGTCTGTTGGAAGTATTTTTAAGCAAAATCTCTCTCCAGAGTCAACAGACACCGATGACTCTATCAAGTTGGTGCATCCAAAAAGATCTTTATCTGATTTGTACGAGACAAGTGATGTACATGTAGCAGCAAAGAAGATATTACCTATCCGAGCAATCAAGTTGGAGAAATGTTCTGAAACTCAAGAGGTGTTACAACTGGTACGTAATTCGGCCCACTCTATCGGATCCGGAATACACGTCCAGAGAGTGTATAACCACATTGACCTTCATATTGCTATTTTTGCTTTTATAGCTAACTGTCGTTATAGTGCATACTGAGTAACTGTTTTAAATTATGCAATAGGGTTCTACCTGTAAACTGTATGACAGAACTAGTTGTGTTACTTCTCTAACTGAGAGTATGTACAATGCACACTGAACACATTTTTTCTATATTTGTACATCTGACCAGTGCCATATACGTGATTATTGTTATGTCTATGCAGGAAGGAAAGCAGTTGTCAGTCCAAGCAAAGCTTACCATAGCTATGGTAGTTATGGAAATGAAGAAGACCACAATAGTTTATCCTGCATTGAAAGATTTTATTGCAACACAAAATAATATCATAACAGCTCAGAATGATAAAGCAGGAAGAGGAAAGAGACAAAAGTTACCTTCCACGCAACACTCTCAAAAATCATCGTCTGAATTGTTAGATCTGGTGGTAACATGGGCAATTACTATTCAAAAGATCGAAATCACAGGAACTCTTTACGACTGTGATAAGGAAGGAATGATCATTTTGTATGTGGAAAACATTCGGTTGAAATAAACCTTGTATTATGATTGTGAAAAATATTCTGTTGAAATAAACTTTTATTATGATTCTTCGGTCCAAATAAATTCAGAAACTGTATTATAATGTTTCACGTTTGTTATAATTTGATATTTTTTAATTGACACGATGGTTTATAGTTTATAATTCCACGTATTGTTAATATGCACTTATAGTTTTTAAACCTATAAATTTACACTTTTCAGCTCTACACTCATAACTATCCTTACAGTTTTACACTGATGATGGTTTGAACGTATATTATTTATTTAACTTATACTTTTGCACTCATAACTTTTAACTTACAAACTTTGCGCTTGGTGCTTTCTTTTTTGAACTTAGAGCTTTTTTTTCACTTATAACTTTTCCACATAGAGCTTTTTCTCTAAACTTATAACTTTTGCACTTTTATATTTGCACTTACATTTTGACACTTAAATTATTGAACTGATTGACAGTGAAATAAACGACATTGCGCATTTGCACTTTAGTGCATTATTAGGTTCAAAACATCCGATAAAGTAACTAATTCGCACTAAGTGCAATCAGTATATGTTTTCCTGTGTCGCTGGGGAAGCCTGCTGCTTCATACAGCTCTAGCTGAAATTAAAGTTGGAAGTTGACATGATGATCTGAGGCCATACATTCAATCAATGGACATTCCATTCTGCTTCAGGGCATATCGACTACTTCTTACGGACTTCTATGATATCCATGGGTCCACTCGTGTCTATCAATCTGGAGTGAGGGAAGCCTGCTGCTTCATACAGAGCCTTGTGATGTTCGAAAGTTCGTTCCTTACCGCCACGAAAGAGAGTAAGCATCAACATGTCTAAAATCCTTACTCGCTCGGCATTGTGATTATTTTCCTTCGTCATAACATACTCCGCAATTATCACTTTCCCATCCTCCGGAAGAGCAGCGTGAACAGTCTTCATGATTTTCACGCAGCTTTCGTCGCTGTTGTTGTGGATAATGGCCTGGAACACAGAGTTCAGATGCCAAGTTCAATCCTAGTGTCCTGGACAAAGCATATATGCTCGAGAGTTGGAACTGTGTCAAAGAGTCAATCGCTAGCGCTATATCATTAACTTGCACTACGATATGAATAAGATAAGTAAGTACATAAGAAAGTAAAGCCACAGAAGCTCCGGATTACCATCAGCAGCATCGTGTCGCCATTGGGTACACTCTCGTAGAAGTTACCACCAACATGTTCGATACCTGCATTTCCAGACAGAAGTCAGCGTATATATCACGTGCACGTCACTCTAGAGCAGAAAATCCCAAATCAACCTTGCTAGCACTAGTACTGTGGTACCTGCAGAACCTGCAGAACCTGCAGACTAAAGAACTAGACTGGTTACTAAGTAATCGATATCTGAGGAGTAATGAAGTTCAGAGAAGAGCGTCGGGGAGGTAGGCCGAATTGGGTAGAACTCTCTCCTCACTGACGTGAGGTCTGGGGTTTAACCCTTGGCACTTCACTCCTGAGCGGGTTCGCCAAGGGTTAAACCCCACTAGGTGAATGAACGCAATGAATCATCATGGCTCATCATGGTACGCAATGAATTGCGTTCCAGGATGAGCGAACTAAATATAATGGAAAATGGAAGAGTGCTGCCTAAATACGGTGATTCATGATCACGTATGAATTTAAACACTCACCTGGCAAAGATGGTGCGTTTGCTACGACCGAAGGCAGATCGAAATTGATGCCGCGAAGGTGTGGGTGGAATCTGAGAATTAGAGCTAAGGTGTTGCCTACGCTGCCTCCAACGTCGACGAGTACTTTGGTGTCTTTGAAGCCTTCGTATTCCTCAGCAATAATTCTCGCCAGAAAGTTTGAGTGTGTAGTCATGCCGTTGTGGAAGAGGTCGCCAAACTCGGGGAACTTAGGATTGTGGGCATAGATGGGCATGCCATGGGCTTCGTCCCACGGGCAGACATCTTTCGTGATCGCCTCGTGCATTCTTTCGTACATCGGGACAGAAGACTGGTGGAAGACGAGCTTGACCCAGGGTACCACACTGAGCTCGTAGTCTGTAACATACATTTTGGAGACACCATTCAAGGCGTACTCGATCTCGTTCTTCTCATTGACTGACTCGGAGAAGAACCCCTTGCAGGTCATGAATGTCATGATGCGGCTGAGCAAAGACAAGGCGTTGGATGGATTCTTGCAGTCGATCTGAGAGATGATCTCCGCCACTGTAAGAGATTTGTTCGGTGCCTTGGAAAGCATGTCCGGAATTCCCAACGTCACAACAGCCTTCACTGCCCAGCACTGTAACCATCCGAAGAGAAAATTCATGGCGACAACGTGATCCCTCTTGTCCTCCGCTGAGATGGGTGTGGCACTTGCGCCTCCAATTGCAGCGACGTTGGCGCTAACAAAAATGTCTATGCCATTGTCGAGGGTCACATTCTTCATCTTATTCTGCAACTCGCTGCTGCCTGTCAAGACTGTGGAGTTCGTCAACACCGTCATTGTGGATGAATTCGTCTGTCTTCGGCCTGGAACGTAGACTTCTGCCGAGCTAACTTAATTAAGTTCTCGCCGCGGATCGACTTCAGCTTGCTCAACTGGTCTAGAGGAAGCTTGCATGTCAGCCCAGTCGGCCTAGAAAGGACCCTTATGCTGCTGCAGCTGGAACATGAATATACGTGTATGAACGGAAAAATTCGACGATGAAGCTGATGATGAAGCTGCGTAGCTACCAATGAAGAAACTGAAGTATCCCAGCGGCTATTTGTACTGTGAACAGCAGTCTAAGTTGCGGACTTACTGCGGAACCTCAGGACTCCGCGACCGATTAAGAGGACAAAATCCACGTATTTGCTGGTGTCCTACTGTCGAGGAGTAGGTAAACTAGGAGAGGTCAACCTGCAGTGTTTTGTTCTGCAAGTGGCAATGCAAATTTTAAACTTTTCCGATTTCTTCACTACGCAGCCGGCTTTCTCTAAAGCTTCGCGACACCAATTTTCGCTTGTGTGGCTTGACCCCGAAACGATTGAATAGCCGCATATATTAACCCGGCTGTAGCAAGTAACATTGACCGTGCGCGACGGAGGTTTGGAACCAAAATATCAGGAATTGGCTTGATCATACCCCCAATACGATCGTTTCGCTTAAACATATCCCTCTTAAAGTTTGGTTGTTTGATGATACCCCGACCTGCAATCGACAGTCCCGTCGGTATCATGTCATTTTACACTACCGGCATGTGAAAACGCATAGTCTGAAGTGGAGCGTGGGTCATTACAAACGAACAGGAAATGACCAGACAATGACACGAGGATGCATGGACAGATTAGAGTATTCTAAATGCGACGTGATGCAGAGGAGAAAACATTAGATAACAAGCACAATGGCAACATAGATGAATGACAATCGACAAAATACGCACTAAGTCAGTCCTCGTTATCATTAGAAGACTATATAGTATACAGTGAGTTAGGGGGTCAAACAGAGCTACGTTTCAAGCTTCTGTTGCGCTGAGGAAGCTTGATGAGCTTTACAACCGATGTGCTCACTCTCTGAATTCAAAGAATATATCGACAATGTGTCTTCTCAGTAGGTTTCAACTTCCATTCAACGCATAATAAGAACAAGCTGTCGAGTTCTGTCTTTTATGTTGCATGCAATTTCTCAGGGTGTTATAAACGAGCTAGCGAATCAGACACGGACGTGAGCTCTGCTGAGAAGGTGTTGTATTTCAGTCAGTCACACCTCGGTCGAAAAACCTGACACCCATGTGATCAAAGAGGAAGCAAGAGACAGTATCAATTTCACTTAGGATTGACAGTGTGAAGGATCGTGAAGAAATTGCATTATCGATAGTAATTGTGCGGATTGTTTACGAGAAGCTTTTGGGAATGGCAGCTGAGCTGAGGAGTTCAAGGGACTAAGCGAGGAGAAGCAAGATGAAATATTAAACACCGTTTGTCCAGCGAAGTTGAGTTTCAAAATTGATTTGAATGCACAGCAAAATCGCTTCATAGTGTTAGATATGGAGCTTGAGGTGGAGTACCCGGATTAATTTCAAGACATTCTGGAAGACCTTATCTTTGCAATGGATAGTTGTACATTTTATCCATCGATAGAAGATTCTAAGTCCACATTGGAGGGTAATGTGGAGCTTATAGAGATTGAGCGGCTACATGACTTCGTCTTGTCATTGATGAAAAGAGCAGATGAGATAAATGTAGTTGCAGAAAGTATTGTTCAAGAAATGAACACTGTAAGAAAACTCCACAGACATCAGAGAGGACCTTTTAGAATTTGTGGAAGCACTGCATAGATTTAGAGAGTTTTAATCAGCAGTAGAGCAATAGGCTGTGTAGCGGAGGAGTATGGTAGAGAAGATTTCTCGTTTTCATCTACTTAGATTTTCATGTGTATTTCACAGAAATCTGAATACCCAACTTCTCGTGTTTGGTTTTCATTGTTGTTAATAAACACTATCTTTCGACATCCCGAAGAAAAACATACCCCTTTTTTCTCATGACATGTTTCGCTTATAAGGGGTGAAATAGACTGTTTCACCCCTTACATATGTGTATGTAGTGTCGTGTGCATTGCAAGGTGGAACAGTAAGGGGTAAAACATGACATGTTTCATCTCTTACGGGCTGTACATATATATTTGCTGTGCACCGCGAGGCGAAACAGCCCGTTTTGCCTCGTGGTGCTACAAAACATGACATGTTTCATGATACTTTAGCACTAAGGTCCCATGTTCATATTATTGCTCGGGTCTAATCGTTCTCTGATACTGATGACTACCAGTCATCAATGGACTCGTGGGCAGGTGCGGCATCCAAATCGGGCACATAACCTGAGGAACGTCTTCTGGCAACGAACAGCGTCAAGGTGATGCGATAGCGTGGCTGTACCTGGGGTCTAACCCTCCTCCGAAAGTAAATGCGCCAAGCATTTACTGCCTAGGAGCCGTAGGTACCACGCACCAATCCGGGTAGAAAGAGGAACAAATTCGGGCAGACGATGTGGAAGTCAAGACAGATCTCTTCATTAGTGTGCGAGAGAGAACTCTATCATCATCCTGTGATAGCGTGGTGGTGGCAACTCGCAGGTAGGAGCAAGGGGTCGTGGGTTTGACTTTTCGGAATATCATTTTGACGACGTGGCAGCAGGCCCTCTGCTGTGCGGCCGCAGGCTTAAGGTTCATGCCTTAGAAAAAAAACAGCCTCTTCTCTCCGGTTTAGGAAATAGCGGGCAGTTTCTTTTACATGCAAGAGCATCCCTCCTCCCTTCCTAGGCAGTAAATGTTCTCAGGAAATAGCTTCTTTTACACGCATGGTCAGCTCTTAGTCACATGCTTGAGACTTAATTAGACTAGGCATCCCTCCTTTTTCATTGTTGTTAATAAACACTACCTTTCGGCATCTAGAGGAACAACATATCCATTTTCTTGAGTTCCGTTTCACTTTGGCACTAAAGTCCATGTTATGGATGGCGTCTTGGAGAGTTCGCATGCAACAGAGGCGAGTAATGTAACCCCCTTCTTGCGATCTTTCTGTCATACGTTCATTGGAAATAGTAGGAGGAGAAACGGTGTGATGACAAATTGAGTAACCCCCTTCTGGTGACCCCTTCTTGTGATCTTTTTGTTGTATAGTCTCACAAAAGTGGATTTGAAAGCTTCTTGTGATCTTTTTGTTATATAGCCTTCAAAAAAATTAGACTAGAAAGCAAGAGACAAGAAGCAAATTTGAGACAATAAGCGTCACCTTCCATCTCTTATGAGATGTTGCATCTATTTCTGACTTTAAGTGGAGTGGCTGCTTGGAGACAGTAAATATAAACACATATCAATGAGCACCATCAGACAAACAACGATAGAGGTGAGAGGCAGTCAAAACTTTAGAAGGAAGAGATGAGAGGCAGGCAAAACTTCTCTCTTAATATAAGCAAGTGTCACAAAACTTCACTCTTAATTATAACAAGTGTCATAGTGTATCAAAACTTCACTTTCAAAAGTGTCATAATTTCTCACTCTTAATTATAACAAGTGTAGTAGTGTATCAAAACTTCACTTTCAAAAGTGTCATAATTTCTCACTCTTAATTATAACAAGTGTAGTAGTGTATCAAAACTTCACTTTTAAGGTGTCATAATGTCTCTGTCTTCTCTATTCTCACTTGAGAAGATGGAGCAAATGCATGGATATTGCATGTGGAACTGATCTCCATATGAGATCGGCTTCCCCCTGGTAATATGACTCCAGTATTCTTTTAAAGCTGGAATAGGATCTTGAGCTAAAACCTAAGAAAATCTACTCTCCACCTAAGACAATATCTCTCTGAACTATATCTCCAATGAAGAGGCCAAGGTAACAAAGTGGCTTCTAAATAACTTTCTTTATTACTATGTATAGTGAAAAGAGAAAAAGAATGAGAATGAATAGCATTAAATGGATGACTGATAGAATTCTTCACCGGACTATCGTCCACCATCAAAACATCCTTCGTGTTCAAGTTGTGCTAATGGAGAAACATAAAACTCTTTCAAGTATAAATGATTCATGAATGTTGCTTCTTGAATGCTCTTATACTTGAAACACATGTCTTGAGCCAACACTCTGCATACCTGATAAGAAATAACTAAAAAGATAAGAAATGAATAGAAAGTTAAAAACAATGAGAAACGAAATAAAATATAAACTTCAAAGAAAAGTTTAAGATCAATAAAAGAAATTAGTATAGAAGACGTATCATACCTTTTCACTTTGCAGGAGGCAAATAAATTTTTTCGCTCATTGCATGTAGTAGAATTCTTGTATTCATTAAAGTTTTGCTGTACCGCTAACAGGTTAGAGATACAACAAAGAACATAAAATCAATTTGAGATATAGTCAAGCAAGTAGATTGGTTATGGGTTACCAGTCAAGCAATTCTCTGGACTTGAAACAGATAAAACATTGCAGTGGAAGGAATCATCTATTACCGACCCTCATCTCGCATGAATGGATAAAAAAATTTATTTTCAGACATCAGAGGTACGGTTATCGCCTAAATGTCGTTCACCATCATGTCACGATGTTTATAAGGTACCAAGGGTACCAGAGGTACCCTATATAAACTTCTAAACCGTTGAATTCTGGTCCACCCTTAGTGTCACCAGCCTGTCCTCTTTGCTTCTTTGATATAGTACTTTTTATTCTAAGTTTAACTCTTTTTTTATTCTTTAAAAGTTATATAATATACAAGAGAGTTTGCACCTTATAGCATCCTGAGTTTTCACTAGAAGAAAAGTTAACAGCAAATAGAATATGTAAGGACTTCAGCGATGGCTCTAGACTGGATCGCGGCAGTAACAAATTAACTTCCCACAAACCAGCCGGAGCCTAAGTACGAATACCAGAGGTTTGAAAGCTTTACACTACTATACAGAAGATAAAGACATTTCCTGTTGAAACTTTTTACATCGTCTGATTAGTATCCCAGCGACCCCACGTGAAGTTGAGGAGGTACTTTTACAGAGTTAAAATATTTAACCCACCATTTGATGATTGACCCGCTCGTCACTTCTTCAGAAATTTATTTGCACACTCCTAGTAGGTTTGTTGTGTTTATCATACAACCAACCTTTTAGGATGTATTATTTGATCACATCTTTGACGAGTTATCGACAAAAAAATCAATCATTTTGTCATATCATGCATCCTTTCATTATCTTTGATTATGATTAAATATTTCTATTTTGTATCAGAAAGTTGATGTGTGCAATCTTACATGTCACTAATACGAATAGTGGTTGGTTTCACTGTCGATAGTAAGTTAAGATGTAATCAAACAATACATTGTTAAGAGAGTATGATCAAACACTACAAACTTACTGGAGTGTGAAAAAACAAATTTCTATCGCCACTTTATACCCTTTTTGCTACTGTAAGTAACCAGTAACGGTGGTGATCAAACTGTACATTGTTAAGAGGGTGTAATCAATCACAACAAATTTACTCGGGTATGATCAAACAAATTTGTGTCGCCACTTTATACCCCTTTGGCTACCGGACAGCAAGTGAAAATCTCACTAGATCATGAAGTGACAGTTTAGTCCGAACAGGATGGCATCATTGTGGCCGGTCGGGCCCGATCCCTGGGGGCTGAGGATCGAGTGGAGAGACTAGGAGCCGACTAAAATCCGTAACGGACGATATATGTGATATATAACGCCTCTTTACATTACATATCAGCAAAAGTTGATGATACACTCTCCTCCTTATATGTTTTTCCTTCTCTACTGCGAAAAGCTCAAAAGGCATGCATAGTTTTTCACCCAAAAAAAACATGCATATGCTTTTCGGACAAGCCTGCATAATCACCTCTTCCAAGTTCAGAAGAGATAATATATGCAAACGATATTAATTTATTCACTAACTCTTCCTCTTTGAAAGGTTAGTGCATAAATTAATATTCACAAAAAAAAGTATTTTTATTCATTTAGAACCAGCAGCTTTATACTAGGAAGGAGATATTTTCCCATCCTCTACTTATGAGTTTTCATGTACACAAAGTGACCATGTGTACAGTAGGAAATCTAGTTTATTTATAGATTCTAAGTTTAGCAATTTAACTTTTACTGTTTAAGTAAGATGTTAAATTTAACTAATGTTCTCATGAAAGTACGTATGGTTCCAGTTCAATATTCGGAAGCCTGCATAATCACCTCTGAAACGGTTCGGCGGTTCTTAGCACCTCTCCATTTTACAGTGCTTTTAAACTCTCCAAACCAGTTATTTCTGGTTATTTTCAATAACTACATTAACGTTTGTCTTTTTCTTTGTGTTAGCAATAACTGCACCTTGCATGCATTATTATTAGTCACACGATCTGTTCTCCGAACATTTGTGACTCTGCTTTTTAATTAAACTAAAGTGAAATACCTAAATAAAAATCAGAATGTCAGCATAATCTTATACTCAGTTCATTATTGTCTTACTTAAATGGTCAGACTTTTACCTTGACTATCTTGGCAATTTACCTAAAGTAGCTAATACGGTGACTTTCCGGATTCCATATTCAATAATTCCATCCAAGATCAATCTGGTACTTACATGGATTATCTGAATTTTACCTTCCACACTAATTAGATTCTCTTGTGAATATCTTATCGACTACTATCAAATTTTTAAAGTGACGCACATAATTCTTTTTCTGAAAGATAATGCAAGCTTCATAAATAAAATACAAGAAAAAGAAGTACATGTCCGTTGTATGGGAGGGATGTCGTGAAAACAGACTTCATTGTACCAAATCATCGGAGGTCGTTTACAGAGTAAAACTCAAGATATAACTCCAATTCAGCCACTTCATTAATAGAATTGAATCGCGTACCATACTTGGAGGTCAGACTCGGCACTTCTCTGCCGAATATTTATTTTTCTTACAAAATGAGTTTTGGCACTCAAGAGGGAAAATGAAAAGAATTCGGTAAATTTCTGAATGTTTTTTGTTAACCTTAAGAAAATTCAACTTATTTTACATTTCCTTCGTATTCATTCAAAACATACAAGAATTTCAATAAACTTTTCATTTTGAAATTTCTGCACTTTACTCGTGAAACTTTTTAAATTTTATACATGACCTTCTTGTAATTCTTTTTGCTGAATCTTACCTCAAAGTACGGTATTCAAAAATATACAACCTGTATTCGTTTTGTTGCACATACTTCTACATATGACATTTGAAAATTAATGCACAAATATGTTGAAAATGAAAGTACAAGAGGTTTAAGGTGTAGAGCAACAAAAGCATTTAAACATTTTAGCACAGTGGATACGCGGTTCGTTATGTAAATCGAATGGTCATTAGAAAATTACTTCCTGTTTCGGAAAGAGATGATCTAAAATATCTTGATGCTAAAAATAGCAAAATGGAATGCAAAAAATCACATGTGTACGATCATAAACTTAGTGATCTTTGGTCATTTCTCATTTGGTATAGCCCATGCGAGCTCTGCTTCCCAGTTTTTTATTTGGTATCTTTGTTATGTTTCCACTTGGTTGAACAATGAAACTACGTACAGAATATTTTCAATAAAACTATGAATTTACTCTATCAAACCCTTCTAAATTATAAGTTTAATGAATGAATATAAATCCCAAGCGAGGTGAGATAACTATGTTAGATTGTTAAACAAAACTAAAACTTGTTCTCGGACACATCCGGAAGTAAAAGTAGTATTTCTGACTTGAAAACCATCTTTGTCGATGGGGCGCAGCGCACGGTTGCAGAAAGCCCCATAGCGAAAGAGGTTTTGAAGAAAAGTCATGGTAAATGTTTGGAAAGAAACTAAAACAAATATGGGTGTATTCGCGTGATAAGCAAGAAAAGTATCAGCTTAATATATGATTAATAATTGTTCTAAACAAACTTACCATGGATACGATGTTACAAAATAACATAATACAATAGTAAGTGCCAATAAAATAGTTCCCTTTTAGGAAGATTCTCGTTTCAAACAATAAAACATCTAGTACAATTGACATGTATAATCTCAGATTTTGTCATATGACAACCATCATCGTATAAGTGAAACGCGACACATCGTTCTGCTCGCATTCTTTCTTGTTTAAATTCTCTTTCTCTTCGTATTCTTTTTGGACTTGTAACATGATTTCAATTCTGCTGAAGTGAAAGAATGTTGCTGAGAGAGCTGAAGTGAGTCTCACATTTTGTGCAGTCTTAAAATCTGTTTGTTTAATGTTTTTACTGCCAATGAGAGTAAAAAAAAAATAAAAAATTTAGTCTTTATGTACAAAACCAAAAGAATAACAAAATGCTCCTAAAACGAATCTCTGTAAATACTGAAACGAAAAAAAGGAAAGCAAGCCAGTATGAACAATGGAATTGGGCTTTTGCCAGTTCAAAACTAAACCTTAATCAAAAAATTCAATATAAATAACCGCCAGATCCAGTATAAATACTCCAGGCTACCCATAATATCTCATTTCTCAAGTTCATGGGAAGAAACACAGCACAAGAATAACAACTTGCTTCTGGTAACAGAGTTCCTATTCTGCATGGAACCAGGTTCCATGCAGCTATTCACAAGCTTTACACTTTACACTTTATTTCAGTTCTGTCATGGGATCTGAAATAGCTATTCACAAGCTTTACGCTTTGTTTAAATTCAGTCATGGAATAAGAAATAGCTATTCACAAGCTTTACACAAAGTGTAAATAGTTAGAAATGACTGAGATATATGGAGTTAAAGTTGGATAGATTCTTGTAGAAAATGAGAATCTTTCTCATGATCTAAAGTACAAAGGGAGCGATAACATTCCTTTACCTCATTTTATACTCGAAAGTTTCCGATTCCTGTTAAACCTATCGAAGCAAAGAGTGAGACTATTCTACCAGCTTGCTCGAGTTTCCAACAAAAACTGTGTGGGAAGATCATCCAACCTCATCACTCTCTACTGAGCGATTGTGCCAGAGCCTATTATGAGAGACGCCAGGGGTACCACTTTCTTTTTCTTTCTTCATCACGTTTTTTAGGCAACGAGTTTCCATTGTTCTATAGAGAGCTTTAGCAGACGCAGTTCAGTAGGTGATACTTCTTCAGGTGCATCACTTGTTTGCAGACATATTGACTTTCTGATCTCTTACATTATAGGTGAGACAGACGATTTTAGAGCTACTGATAGCGAAGCTTAGCCCCGCTGTTCTTCCCTAGGGGGTGGTTGTTGCTTGGCCCTTCGGTTCTTTCTTTCCCTTGTATGGCTTGATGGGGTCTTCCCATCCGTTTGCTATTCATTGGTTTGCGTTCGTCTGACAACTTGGTGCGAATAGGGCGAAGTTTAGATTCTGATTCTCAGGCACGCCTCGAACTCCTAGAAACGAACGGATATAAAACAAGCAGGTGAAGGCAAGTTTACCTGCTCTTGACAGTCGGTGGACTCGAGACTCAAGGCTGACATAAGCAAACTGTCAATGAATCGTGTAATTATCGTTCATTTTCCAGGTTATCTTTGGGTTTGGACAAATAACTTGTGAGTGACCTTTCCCTGTTCAGTGAACGTCACAGCATGTGCGCACAGTCAGTAAGCTGTGTATGGGATGCATAAAACTTACGTTGTCTTTTTCTTCATAAGATCTTCCAATCAACAAGCATATGCCCGATGAGATTCTGTTATCCAGGCAGCTCGAGTACTTCCACGGCACACCTGCAGACGTTATACTTCCCCTCTGACAGAGCATGTCTTCGGCCAGTCCCGCGAAGCCTTTCCACTAGTTGTTACCAGTTCCAGTTACAACAATCTCGTTTTATCCAGCCTATCTCCTTCCTGTCCACTTAATGCGACCTTAGTTGCTGTACATGACGACAGTATGGATGATTACCCAGCAACTTGTAAATCTATGCAAGTCATTACCAGAGAGTAAGCCAAGGCACTTGCCAGACTCAGCCAAAGTGATGTGGGAACCTGGGAGCTCTGTAAGGCCAAATCTTAACAAGGAGCTTCAGTTCGGACATATCCAGATTTCGAACTCTAGCAGAAGAGTGCGCATTGTCGTGATTAGTTCTTTTAGCACTTGAAAGAGTTACTACTTTTGCTAGTATCTCGTTATAGTCACGCACTTGGTAGCCTCATTTTTGGTGACTATTCGCTTCGTAATTGTAATTCCTAATCATATTGTTAAAAGAAAAATAAAATAAAATAAAACAAATATTCATAAAATCATTTGAATAAAAAATAACTACAATTGTAACTATGAAAAATATATTACGATAAAAGAATATAGAGAATATCAACGTTGTACATTTGTATATGGACAACAGATAACAACGTTTCAAGAACGAAAACAGAAAAACTTTTTATTTTTCAAAATTTCAAAGTTATCTTCTTTAATCATATGTTTTTCTGTTATTCTTTTAAAGTATGCTTATGTATTATGTGATATTAATATAATATATTTTGAAAAATATGAAATATAAAAAATGTGACTGTAATGCGATTGTAACTATATCACTATAATAAGATTAACTATAATATGAAAGATATGGACGACAATGCAAACACGCGTGGTGTGATATCAGCCTAAGGTGCATTCGTCACTGCACTCTGCGTTAGCGTTTAGCGTTTGTCCTGAAATTTCCTTCTCGTGATTCCCTGACAAGAAACCATCGAGAAAAAGATTCCAAAGCAAACTGATCACCAACAGCACAGGCGAGACGAACATCGAGTACAAATTCTCACGTCCATGTGAATTAGTTTGAATCTCATGCGTAAGTTTGTAGTGCATCTAGCACGCCAGTCGTCGTCCGGAATTACTTACTGAACACCCTCCCTCGATAGCAAGTGAAACGTTCAACGAAGTGACTCAAATGCTACTGAGGGTGTTTCCCCCTTCACCTCAGTCGCTCAGCGTTTCACTCACGGCGGTCATGTTTCTGTCGACAGAAACCCGAACACATTAATTAATGTAAGATACATACAAGCATCGGTGTGCAAGCCAGTGATCATTACCTTGTTAGCATCTCCATCCGCCAATAGTCGGGGGCGCCGTGGTCGAGTCTTCATAGAAGGCTCAGTCGCATGAAAATGTAGCAGCGTTCGGTTGCAGAAAGCTCCACGTGGAAGAGGCCTAAATAATGGCGTCCCGAGCCTAACCCGCTTCTTGCTTGACGAAAAACGGCATCGGTGCGCATAGGTTTTCTTGAACTCGTATGAGAAGAAAGTAAACTATCATGTTTTTCCCACGAAAACAAAGTGGTAAGAGGACGGTATCAGGAATTCGGTGGTTGCCACTGGTGCAAGTAGGTACTTGGGTGGCCATCTAGACTTTTGGCACGGCACGGTTTCGACCATTCGTCCGCAAACCGAGCAATATGGACGATAGCCGCGAAAAGGAGAGTCCGCGCATTGGAATGTGCGGACTTCAAATATCAACCGCTGCTGTGTCTTTCAGTGCAATGGCCTCCTGCTGGAGTCAGCTGGACTCGTCAATAGAACATCTGCTTTCGTGCACGTGATTCTGCTTTTCTCTTCTGCTAAATGCTCGGCGAAACTTATAACTGGTAGCTATTTTCATCCATTGTATCCGGGTCGTCTGTTGACCTGCAGTTACGGGCCGTAAATGCCAAGAAAAACTCTCCTCTCCTCGGAAACCCCGAAATTCTGCCGGTAAATACTACAAAGTCGAACACCTGTTACCCCCGAGCACGGTTTTAAATGCTTCGCAAAACAAAACCTGGTGACAGTAGAATCCAGAAACCTTCGACCTGTAAGTTGAGCTGCTTTCCTGATCTCACGTCCAGCTGTGTAGACAGTCCCATTCGCTCCGCAGAGCTTCCATATGCGGCCAACCCGTCAAAAAGTACAGGTTTCGGAAAACTCATTAGATATTTATGTATATAGTCGACCGCCTGGTAGAAGATTTGACATTCCTGACATTCCTGACGTGTTAAAACGCGTATTCTTGGAAAGCTAGAGAAAGCAAACAGAAGCTTATAAAGCTAGAGAACGATATCTCAAACAAAGCATTGTCCAATTTCGTGTATTGCTACCTTCGTGCCTGGGCTTATAACTTTGTGCACTAAGGAAAGAGATTCCCCAATTTTGTATTCATGCTTCATTGGTCCTCTGTGAGTGGAAGTTTAATTTCTGCACGAGGTCTTTTCTGTCATATCTTTTCAGATATATCTTATACAGTCCATGTATTTGCGTTCTGGAAAACATGTGGTCTAGTAAATATTCTTCTCATATTTGTCAACGTTTGCGTTTGGTTTTTCTCGTTAATTCGATTTTACATTCTTATGAAAAGACTCGGGACATCTTACCGATATGTCTCATGCACCAACGATGAGTCATTCACCTGGAGCCATTCAAACTATGTGTGCCCTTGATGTAGTACTAGTGAGAAGACACCGGTGCCTCAGACACGATGTGAGGCAAGCTCAGCGAGTTGTTTGCGTTGCGGCCAAGTGAACTGAAGAACAGTGTGTCCTTCCATCGAGACTGCAAATTTTCGGTACAGGTCCAGTTCATCCACCTTATCGTCCACCTTACGCCTAAGCTTTATACTATTGTCGATTCTCATCGGCGCCAGCCCTTCCCATTCTTGGTTTTATTTTTTTATTTTTTTATTTTATTTTAAATTTAACCCGCAACAGTGGTCCGGGAGCCAAACTTTATTCCAGGCCGAAGGGAGCCACCCCGATACAGACAATCAGCCCGCCCACGCCCGCGATCCTCCGCCTCGAAGAATTTCTGTGGGTCCGGGCACATGACACCACTTGTCCTAACCCTTTCAATCCTGCTAGTGTCCGCACCCCCGCTCACCCTACCCCGAGCAGCGGCCTCGTCACTCTGCTCCTCGTTATTCCTACGGCGCGCACAACTATCGAAGTGCCCACCCCCTAATGCACTACGACTCTCCTGGCGGGGCGTCGAATTCACCCTGAGCTGCTTGTGATCGATCCGGCTCGCCATCGCGGTTCTGTGCTTATTTTTCCTACCTCTTTGTGACCAGGAGGTTTTTCTGACAGGCGACCGAGAACCGCGCTATCCCGGCCCCACCCCCGCCCAAGGTTCCTTCTCGACCACCCCTCATGATTGCTACGACCCCTGATGCCGTCGTCTTCCTTCCCGTCCAGGTAGATGGTCTCCCTATCAGGTAAGTGCCACTTCTCCGTCTTTTGCTGCAGCTCGTCCGACTTGTTGCCCTTCCTTGCCGGTTTGTGCTTTCTTTTTCTTCCCATGTCCTTATTATTATAATGCACCATCGGGGATGATCGAGGCTCCAATCTATGCCTTCTCATGCCCTGAGTGCTACTTGGTCTTTCTTGCACCTTTTTTTGAATCTCTCCGAGGGTTTTCATCGTCGTTTCTCAGGTCTCTCTGTTCTTCTGGCTCGAGTCCTCTTTAAGTCCGGCCCACAGTGCCTTCGTCACCTCAGCAAGTATCCTCGCTGCCGGCCTCTCAGTCGCCAGCCCTCTGAACACACAATCCGCCCTTTCAGTCCAAGTCGCTTGTGTGTGTTCTACAAGTATGTGGAGCAAGGCGGAGTCGTCTTTCCTCATACAAAGGGCCTTGTCTAAAGTTTCTAGTAAATTGCTCCCTTCCACGTAGACAAGCCCACCTCCTAGCTCGTGAAATCTAAATCTCATCCATCTTCTTTTGGCCCACGGGCATTCCCAGAACATATGTTCCAGAGTCTCCTCTTCCCTACACCCCCTCGAGCAGCACCCATCTCCGATTCTCATCAAAATCGCCCTGCGGTTAGAGAAGAAGCCCCTGTTCAGGAGCCTCTAGAGCCAGCAGTTGGTCCTCATTGTGCCCCCCTCCTTCCACACCCATCTCCACCGTTCGCTCTATTGGGTCTCAGTGTCTCTCACCCCCCATCTACATTAAGGCTATCTCCGTTCTCTGTGGGGGCCGTAAGTAATCGTTTCCACTCGCGCAGCTCCAGCTTCCACTCTCTTATCTCCCTATTGCCTGCGTTCTAGGCCCAACTTGTGCTGTCTTGCAGACCCCCCTTATGATCTAGGACTCCCCCGCTCATCTTATCAGGTTCCTCAACGCTCTGTCAACCTCCCCAATCGTGTCTTTCCTTGATATAGCTAGCGAAGTATTGTTCATCGAGTTGCGTAGGTCTTTCAACTTTAGAGCATTGAGGGTAGTGAGTTTGGCTTTGCAGACCCCCCTCAGCCTCCCTCGCTTCACTAGCGTTCACCTGACACGCCTTTCTCCACAACTCGACCACCAGTCTCGCCAGAAGGCCCCCCGGTAGACAGGTCCTTCTCTCATCGAACTAAAGTTTGTTGTGCACCACTGTCGTGTTGTGGTTCGGCTCATGTGTGAAATTCCTGTGTAACCTATTTTGTGTTTCTTTTTTGTGTTTCGTGAACCGTATCGCGTAACTCGCCGAACGGTGTGATGAGTGCCACGTTTGTGATTATTTGTTTAAGTGATCGCACGGTAGAGGAACGTGCCAAGTCATCGATCTGTGCGCGTTCACTTCAGTGGTCCTTGTCGTCGCATTGTGTATAAAATGATGGGTCGAAGGTTCATACGACATTTTCTCTCAGCGGGTGATTCGTAAGGGTTCTCGGTGGTCTGCATGGAGGAGTGAAGAACTACAAGAGTGGTGGTTATGGACGGAGGTGTGTTACCGGCTCCGGATCTTTGTTTCCTGAATCCGTTTCACATCAAGCTTCATTGCATCCACCGCGATCACTTTCGACAGTGGTTAGTTGCATACTTTGGCGATGAATTCATGGGAAGAATGATGGAGTTACAGCTTCCGGTGATCCTTCCGATTATTACATACGGAGAGACTTGGGATATGACGGTGTACATTTTGTTGTGAGGAACAATGGATCTCAACTATCCATCGAATGTTCCTTTCAACCTTTGGGTTGATGTCCGGTGTCATTCCAGACCGAAGATCAATCATGGGGCTTGGATCGTGAGAAACTTCGGGCAAGAATATTACAATCGAGTGATAGCTTCACCATTTCCTTTTGTCGTACCTTTTATTGTAGAACGTTTCCAGGTTGTAATATTGACGTTGTATTAGTCTGCGACTCAATCGTTTCCATTCTGGTTGAGCGCTTCTATGTAGTTACGGATCGCGAAGAATCCATCGACACATCTGAAGGATTTTTTGAGGTCTTAGAGTCTTGTTGATGTCTTATGTCTCATTGGGAGCAAAAATTCGTTCTAAGGGAAAAGCTAAGAGAAGAAAAGACAAAAAGTAAAGCTCTTTTTGCTCTTATTGGTCCACTTTTGGACCAATGGTGTTCTAGGTGATCCTCGCGACGTTTCTGTGGTTTCTGGAGGCTTCGGAGGGCCATTCGCAAAACGAAGGATATGGTTGGAGAGCACTCGACCGGGGCTACAATCTGGGCTGAAGAATCGGTCGATTTGATGGAAGTATGAGCGCGTTATGATCGATTGAGTGGAGGGGGTGCAATTCGGACCTACCGCTACATTTCTGGTTGTTCGAGAGACTCGCGAAGAGTTTTGAGGAGCTGTCTGTTGTGTTGGAGAGCTGACGACGTGCTGGTCATTTTGATATCAATTTCGTCAAGTTCTTGATCGATTTGGATTCTAAACCGACCGATTGAAGTTGAGAAGTGCAGACGGGATAAGGCGAGGACAGCGAACTGTGATAGCCATGGATAGTTTGCTATTGCTTAAGTTCTGAGTCGAATTTCCGAGTGAAACTTTCCAGGATTGAAGCCTGTCTTATCTGTAAGATACTTGGGAAGTTTCACCTCAAATGGTCGAGTAGTTTGTTCAGAATCTTGGATCAAATGTACCTGGGTCTGTAAAGCTCTGAAGTTAGCACAGATTACGGTTTGATCCATATCTGAGAATTGGTTTAAGATTTCGACCTGAAAATTGTTCGGGGTAGGAGTGAAGGGTCCAATCAAGCTTCCTGTGAAGTTTGATCATCATTGGTCGATTGGTTTGGGAGGACTGAGGTCTCAAAGTTCAAAGATACTTCTGTTATTAGCAATTTCGAGTTTTTCAATATCATCTATGGTCATTTTGGTCATTTTCGATCAATTTGGAGAGGAGTTTGTTGCTGAAACTGCCATGCCTGCATACAACTCGACATTGGAGGGTGTGGGGCTGATTTCAGCTCTTGGTGATGAAGGAGAACGGAGTCGTCATGAATCTTAAGTCGATGTTTAGGTTCTCGGAGCTACCAGGTATTACCGCTGTTGGTGCTATATTGAGATCTGAGTAGTGCCTTGAAGCATGCATGCTTTACCTTGCTGGAATGCTTGATAGGCCAGGGTGTACAGCAAGTTGTATCGATACTGTATCAAGTTAATTGAGTGATCTTATAGCATCTTCTGGTTGTACTATGAAGTTGTGATAGTTGGATTGATGGGCAGTTAGCGTCGCTGGGGAGCTATTTCAGAAGTCATGCTTCCAGTGATATAGAGGAATAACTTCAGTTAGATAGTATAGAGCTGAGTATTTTTAGTTAGAGTACAAAAGATCTGTTTGTAACACAAGTTTATGCAACCTATACGTAACCTTGGATATAGCAAGCTGTAAACTTGAGCCGAGCAGATACAAGGTCACTCGGGCTAGAAGAGTAGATAGTGAAACATTTGAGTGGAAACATCCAGATCTAGATCCAACCTTGTCAATCCACATACCTCTGCACAGCCATATACCCAGTGTATTCTTAGACAGAAAAACACTTTATACGATAGCTGGTGAACTCGACGTGAAAGTCTGGGGTGAGAGGTACGTGCGTGGTTTTGTCACCATGGACGTTGAAAGGTTGGATCATTACATAGATGAGGCTTCTACATCTGGAGAGGCACCAAAGGTGACCAAGCTTTCACGGTCTGATATGCGATTGCTTGAGGAATTCGCGTTGGTAATGCAACAACAACAAGCCACTGAACGGAAAGAAGCAATGACTACTAAAGCCTTGCAATCTGTTGTGGGATTGCTATATCAGTTTGACGGGAAGAACATATCCAAGTACCTAAAGTACTATTCCCGAGAGATGGAGTTGAGCAAGGTGCCTGAAAGAGAGATGGTGAGTACATTGGTTTGCTGTCGTACCTGAACTACGAGAGCACATGAAGGACATCATCCGATCTCATGGTGCTACTTGGGAAGGATTTACTCTTCAGCTGAAAGAAGAGTATTCTTTAGAAGATGCAGACCGAGTGACTAAGAAGTCATTCATGGAGTGGGTAAACAAACCGAACAAAGGGCTTGTTGCCACAGAGCTATTTCGGGAATATGAGAGACAATTCCTTCAGTTGTCTCGGATGGAGAAGCTCACATTGGAGAACGACAAGGTGGAGTTGTTTCTACAAGCAGCCAACAATGAATTACAAAGGGAGTTGGAGCTGCTTCTGGAAGATAGGATGGAAGACACGATTGACTGGAGAAAAGTCTCTGAAGCAGTGAGTGTACTTGCCAAACGAGAGTACCGGAGAGGGAAGGTGGTGGTAAGACAAGATGAGAGACCACCATCGATCATAGTACCTCGTAGGCAACCAATGGTACCCAATGTGCAAGCACCTATTGTGCATGTACCTCAAGTTCCACTTCCTACTATTCCTGTCCCGAAAGTTGCACCGCAAAGAGATGCTATGAAAGAGTTGGTAAAAAGGATGAGGGACTTGCAGATCAAGTTAGCAAGGTTGGAAGAGAAGGGAGGAGCACATGATACCAGACTTGCTCCTAAGCAAGATTATGTACAGAGATGCATTTGGTGTGATAGTTCTGATCATGCTCGAAGAGAGTGTGGTGATTTTGCCAAAACTCTACATGGAGTAGTCTATTGGAAGGAATGAAAGATTGCTCTGAAGGATAATGGAGAGATTCTTAGAACCAACTTCGGGAAAGGAGGAATGAAGCAAGTACTGGAGGAGTATCTATCTCAACATGCTACTGCGTCGGTAAAAGCTGCTACTTATGGAGTTGAGGTAGTACGAGAAAAAAGTGCTTCTAAGAAGCATGGAGATACTCTTGATATGTGGAATCACGCGGTAAGCACGAACAAAAGGGGGAAAATGACAAGGGAGGAGTTGCTCAGAATAGCCACGGCAATCAGGGGTGGTACTGGATGGGATGATCCCGTGGATACAATGTCTGTACATGCTTATTTGGCGAAGAGTCAACATGAGGCTCTCATGGAGGAGAAGCGCAAACGAGATGAAGCAGGCCCTAGTGAAGAGAGAACAGCTCTCAAGAGGTAAACAAGAGGGGAAAAGTTCAGACCGGAGATTATGTCTCTACCAGAGGAGACTATGGAAGAGGTCATATCCTCTACTCCTGAGAAGTCAGAGAAGAGCAGAGATAAGGAGAAAGGTAAATCTCCTTCATACAAGCTTTAGTCTGATATTGAAGGTGCTACGGATCTGAAAGGAGTACTAGAAGAGAGAGTACTCAATGCCAAGATCGAGTTTACTTTGCGAGAGGTTCTTGGGATTGCCAAGAGGGAGTTTCATGATGTCATTATTGACACCATCAAACGAAAAATACAATTGGTAGGAGAAACCGTTGTGTCTAATGCATTAGACACAAGGATATCAAGAGAAGAAGAGTTAGAACTAGCTCAATGCTGCATCAACCGCAAGGTTCGGTTTGAGGATGATAACGATGACAAGGTCCCTAGTCATTACACTAGAGGACATTGGGCTAGAGCTACTACCGAAGCCTTAGTGAAGGTAGGGGAGATGACAGATCCGATGGTTGCTCTCATTGATCATGGATCAGAGATCAATATTGTCTCTAAGGACATCTACAAGCAAGGTGGATGACCTGTTGATATAGATCATGGTTGGATGATCAGAACAGCGAACAACACACGAGGAGAACTCTATGGAGCTTGTCCTGATGTGAAAGTAAAGGTTGGAGATGTAACTATAGAACAAAACTTCTTTGTTCAAGATAGTACAACATACCCGGTGATACTCGGTCAACTTTACATTACAGCTGTGAGGATGAAGAACAAGGTTTTGGATGATGGATCTGCTTATGCGCGGATCAGAAGTCAGGATGGCAAGAGAGCGATACAGTTTCTAACTGTATCAGCAAACCACGAGCGGAACAGAGATTATCTGAGGGGTGGTTCCTTGCCTAAGGTCACAGAGGAGTTCAAGGATTTTTGACAAGTACTGCTATAGAGCGAGGACATAGTGGTACACTGGAGGAGGTACTCTCGCTAGAGAAAGAAAGTGCTTTTTGTACAGGAGTTGTGAGATTTTCTGGGAGTGGATTTGCTACACATACACGACTTGCTGACTTGCAGAAGTGGGAGCAGAAGGTTGTCCGAAAAACTGAAAAAGACCTAAAGAGAGTTGGTATGCTTGAAGAGAATGATAAGATAGAAGGTGTTTATTTAGAGTTAGGATTGGGAGATTTCATCGATGAGCTTGTTATGCATGAGCAAGAAGATGAGGATCATGTGGTGGAAGTGCACTCTAGGGAGCTCTATACAACTATAGAGTCATTCGTAGATCATGAAGTTAGAGTTGATACTAGGTACAAAACGGTAGACAAGAAGGTAAAACCTGTTGCTCAACCATTACCTAGTGATTCTAACCAGCGAGTCCAACAATCTTCGAAGGAGAAAAGCTTGAGAGATCTTAGCCGGGTCGGTCACAAGTTCACTGAAGCTACGCTCAAGGAGTTGAAGGTTGGTTCTGCAGATTTTCTTTTGCCTGTGGAGGAGAATAGGTTTAGGGAGATGTTAACTAGGCACGGGAAAGCTTTTGCTTTTGAAGCCTCAGAAATCGGATGTGTAGATCCTAGCATTGTGGCACCAATGATCATATTCAGAGTTCCACATGCTCCTTGGGACTTGAGGCCAATTCCTGTACCTAGAGCGCATCTACCGAAACTCATAGAGCTCTTGAAGGAGAAGATGCAGATGAAGATCTTGGAATCATCGTTTGCACCATACTCTAGTCGTTGGTTTACAGTACCAAAGAAGAGTGGTGCATTACGATTCATCCAAGATATGCAACATGTGAACCAAGTGACCATCAGAAATACAAGCATAGGACCTATCGTCGGAGAGTTTGCTGAAGCGTTTGCTGGGAGGGCTATTTACTCTATATGAGATCTTTACTCTGGATACGATCAGTTTCAACTTGCTGAACAGAGTAGAGATATTACCACCATGAGGACACCGTTGGGGTTGGTCAGGATGTGCACGCTACCACAAGGAGAAACGAACTCGGTAGCGCACATGATGAACGGAATGAACAAGGTTCTCCGTGAGTTCATTCCTGAGAAGACCATGCCTTTCTTGGATGACATTCCAATTAAGGGATGCGTTGAGGAGGAGAAAGATGGGACAATGGATCAGAAGGGGTGTAGAAACTTTGTTGCTGATCACATTTCAGATTGTGATAAAATCTTATCACGACTTGAAGAGGCGCACTTGACACTATCGGGTACTAAGTCTTCATTTGGAGTGCGAGAAGTTGTGATTGTGGGGCACCTATGTGGATGGTTTGGACGCAAGCCTGATCCTGATAAAGTGGATGCTATACGACGGATGAAGGATACTTGTGGTTCGACAACAGAGGTGAGAAGGTTTCTTGGAGCTTGTGTCTTCTATCGTGTGTGGATTCCACATTTTGCACATGTGGCTGATCCTTTTTATGATCTGTTGAGAAAGCACAAGAGGTTTGCATGGGAGGAGAGACATACTGAGACGATTCAGAGATTAAAGCAGTTGTTATCTTCTCCACCTGTACTTCGTCGTGTGAGCTATGAGGATAGCAAACCAGTAATACTTACTGTTGATACTAGTCCGATAGCCATTGGATGGGCAGTAGGACAGGATGATGAAGAAGAAAATCGGTTTGCAGTCAGATTTGGAGCAAAGGTGTTGAGTGAGCGACATAGAAACTATCCTCAAGTGAAGAGAGAGTTATGCGGAGTAGTTACAACTATGAAAGCTGAAAAGGACTATTTGATTGGAGCGCCAGTAATAGTAGAAACAGATTGTTTACCACTATTAGGGATGATTACAAACTGTAACACTCCTGATATTGCTATGCTACGCTGGATTGCTTACATCAAGTCCTTAAGTCCTGAGTTTCGACACATAGCGGGGAAGAACAATCCAGTAGCTGATATGTTATCTCGTGCGAGGTATGAGGATGAGGAGGAGATGATAGAAGATACAGAAGACGTTGGTACTACTATTTTTTGTAGAGCTCAAGGAGGTGAGAGTGAGCATTCGAAACCGTTCATGGAGGAGCTATATAAAGAAGAATGGATAGACATAGGACACTATCTAAGCTTGTTGACTAGACAGTCAGGATGGAGTGATGCCCACTTTAAACAAATCAAGAGGAAGACTTATAACTACTTGCTACTAGGTGATTATTTGTGGAAACATGCTAAGCAAGGTGGTAAGATGCCACAAAGGGTTGTGTGCAAGGTTGACATGCAGAAGTTACTCATGCAGGAGTTTCATGAGAGCTTGTGGGCAGGACATAGAGGTATTTATGCCACCTTTACAAAGCTGAAGGAGAGATATTGGTGGCGTAACATGCATAGAGATGTAGTTCAATTTGTGGAGACATGCCAAACTTGTCAAGAGTATTCAGGAATTCGACATCGAGATGGGTTACATCCTACTTATCCACTTGCAATGCATTATAAGTGGGTCGTAGATCTTGTTATTATGTCACTTGGTATATGGCAGATGCGTTACTTAGTTTTGGCACGTGAGGATTTGTCCAACCAAGTGGAAGGGCGAGCCTTACGGACAAAATCCACAGAGGGAGTCTGTAAATTCTTGTTGGAAGATGTGATTTGTAGATATGGTTGTGTTGGGAAGATCACGGCTGATCGAGGGGAGCTGAACAATGATGAGGCTAAAGCGTTCTTCAAGAGGTGTGGTGTCAAGTTAGCTCTCACCACAGCCTACAATCCGGAAGGTAATGCGAAGAGTGAACGTGGTCATCCTCCTATTGTGAAAGCTATTGTGAAAGCTTGCAAGGGGAGGGCAAGAGAATGACCAAGATTTCTTCCGTTTGCATTATGGGTTGATCGTTTGACTCATAGTTCAGTTACGGGATATATGCCGGCGGAGTTGATGCAGGGGTAGAAACCTATCATGCCCATTGAGGAGCACATACCCACTTGGAGTGTTCTACCTTGGGAGGATGGTATGTCTACAGAAGATCTTCTTGCTGTCCGAATCCGTCAACTAGAGAGAAGACCTGAAGATGTAGAGATTGCATTGGAGAAGCTGAAAGAGGCGCGCTTGAGAAACAAAGACAGATTCGATAAGCGTCATCAATTAAGACCGAAGGAGATTAAAAAAGGAGATTGGGTGTTGATCTAGGATAGTAGCTTGGACAACCAACACAGTGCGCTTAGAAAATTCTCTAAGCGATGGTTTGGCCCGTATGTGGTTCTTGTCGTGCTTGACAATGCCACATATTCACTAAGAGAGCTTGATGGGGCAGAGGTCAAGGTTCCCATTGCAGGCAAGCGTGTGAAACTCTTCAAGAAGCGAGATGAAGGGATAAGCATGGAGGAAGTCGGAGCAGAGTTTGATATCTTGGATGATGACGTAGGAGATTTGGTTGACGAAGATATTGCTAACGACAACATCAGTGAAGAAGATGAAGATAAAGTGTGATGCCGATCACAACTTGTGAGTGTTGGCGCATACCAGAGGATGCGCAGGTTTAGAAGGGGTGGATGTCGTGTTGTGGTTCAGCTCCTGTGTGAAATTCCTGTGTAACCTATTTTGTGTTTCTTTTTTGTGTTTCGTGAACCGTATCGCGTAACTCGCCGAACGGTGTGATGAGTGCCACGTTTGTGATTATCTGTTTAAGTGATCGCACGGTAGAGGAACGTGCCAAGTCATCGATCTGTGCGCGTTCACTTCAGTAGTCCTTGTCGCCGCATTGTGTATAAAATGATGGGTCGAAGGTTCACACGACATTTTCTCTCAGCGGGTGATTCGTAAGGGTTCTCGGTGGTCTGCATGGAGGAGTGAAGAACTACAAGAGTGGTGGTTATGGACGGAGGGGTGTTACCGGCTCCGGATCTTTGTTTCCTGAATCCGTTTCACATCAAGCTTCATTGCATCCACCGCGATCACTTTCGACAGTGGTTAGTTGCATACTTTGGCGATGAATTCATGGGAAGAATGATGGAGTTACAGCTTCCGGTGATCCTTCCGATTGTTACATACGGAGAGACTTGGGATATGACGGTGTACATTTTGTTGTGAGGAACAATGGATCTCAACTATCCATCGAATGTTCCTTTCAACCTTTGGGTCGATGTCCGGTGTCATTCCAGACCGAAGATCAATCATGGGGCTTGGATCGTGAGAAACTTCGGGCAAGAATATTACAATCGAGTGATAGCTTCACCATTTCCTTTTGTCGTACCTTTTATTGTAGAACGTTTCCAGGTTGTAATATTGACGTTGTATTAGTCTGCGACTCAATCGTTTCCATTCTGGTTGAGCGCTTCTATGTAGTTACGGATCGCGAAGAATCCATCGACACATCTGAAGGATTTTCTGAGGTCTTAGAGTCTTGTTGATGTCTTATGTCTCATTGGGAGTAAAAATTCGTTCTAAGGGAAAAGTTAAGAGGAGAAAAGACAAAAAGTAAAGCTCTTTTTGCTCTTATTGGTCCACTTTTGGACCAATGGTGTTCTAGGTGATCCTCGCGACGTTTCTGTGGTTTCTGGAGGCTTCGGAGGGCCATTCGCAAAACGAAGGATATGGTTGGAGAGCACTCGACCGGGGCTACAATCTGGGCTGAAGAATCGGTCGATTTGATGGAAGTATGAGCGCGTTATGATCGATTGAGTGGAGGGGGTGCAATTCGGACCTACCGCTACATTTCTGGTTGTTCGAGAGACTCGCGAAGAGTTTTGAGGAGATGTCTGTTGTGTTGGAGAGCTGACGACGTGCTGGTCATTTTGATATCAATTTCGTCAAGTTCTTGATCGATTTGGATTCTAAACCGACCGATTGAAGTTGAGAAGTGCAGACGGGATAAGGCGGGGACAGCGAACTGTGATAGTCATGGATAGTTTGCTATTGCTTAAGTTTTGAGTCGAATTTCCGAGTGAAACTTTCCAGGATTGAAGCATGTCTTATGAGTAAGATACTTGGGAAGTTTCACCTCAAATGGCCGAGTAGTTTGTTCAAAATCTTGGATCAAATGTACTTGGGTCTGTAAAGCTCTGAAGTTAGCACTGATTACGGTTTGATCCATATCTGAGAATTGGTTTAAGATTTCGACCTGAAAATTGTTCAGGGTAGGAGTGAAGGGTCCAATCAAGCTTCCTGTGAAGTTTGATCATCATTGGTCGATTGGTTTGGGAGGACTGAGGTCTCAAAGTTCAAAGATACTTCTGTTATTAGCAATTTCGGGTTTTTCAGTATCATCTATGATCATTTTGGTCATTTTCGATCAATTTGGAGAGGAGTTTGTTGCTGAAACTGCCATGCCTGCATACAACTCGATATTGGAGGGTGTGGGGCTGATTTCAGCTCTTGGTGATGAAGGGGAACGTAGTCGTCATGAATCTTAAGCCGATGTTTGGGTTCTCGGAGCTACCAGGTATTACCGCTGTTGGTGCTATATTGAGATCTGAGCAGTGCCTTGAAGCATGCATGCTTTACCTTGCTGGAATGCTTGATAGGCCAGGGTGTACAGCAAGTTGTATCGATACTGTATCAAGTTGATTGAGTGATCTTGTAGCATTTTCTGGTTGTACTATGAAGTTGTGATAGTTGGATTGATGGGCAGTTAGCGTCGCTGGGGAGCTATTTCAGAAGTCATGCTTCCAGTGATATAGAGGAATAACTTCAGTTAGATAGTATAGAGCTGAGTATTTTTAATTAGAGTACAAAAGATCTGTTTGTAACACAAGTTTATGCAACCTATACGTAACCTTGGATATAGCAAGCTGTAAACTTGAGTCGAGCAGATACAAGGTCACTCGATATTTGAGTGGAAACATCCAGATCTAGATCCAACCTTGTCAATGCACATACCTCTGTACAGCCATATACCCAGTGTATTCCTAGACAAAAAAACACGTTATACGATATCGCCCTCCAGCTTTTTATCATACTGTTCAAGGTCGGGAGGCTCCGAACTTATAGGTACGGCGTCGTTAACAGACAGTCTTTTGGGGACCACCCCGCCATCTTCTTCCTATATCGTCCTTGTTCCATTACTTCCGCGATGCCGGCCCTAGCAATGTTCGTCTACTCCTGTCTTCCCCCGTCTAACAGTTTACCTATGTATTTTAATTTCAGTGCTTGCACAACCACTTTGAATGGAGTAATAACAAGGCCCCCCTCCCCTTTGGACTGAGTTAAAGCGGCCCACGCCACCAAAGGAACCTTGTTTCTTCAGTCCGCTCCCTTGCCCCAAAAGAAGGCTCTGCACACCTCTTCTAGCTTCTTCAATCACGTGGCCGAGCAGTCGATACTCGTTAACTGGTAGGCTGGGATAGCCCACAGCACATGAGTCAGTAGGACTACCATACTCGTCCACGAAAGCAACCTATTTGACCAGTGCTGTAGTTGTTTCTGCAGGCGTCCCACAATCGCCTCCACCACCTGTGCTTCGACTAATCCCTTCTCAATCCAGGCCCCGAGATATTTAACCATCTGTCCGATCCTCGGATGATGCAGCTAGAGCTCTCCAACCAGCTAGGTATCGTGTTCATCTCCATAGGAATCACAATAGACTTTCCTAGGTTCAGCGAGGCCCCCGATATAACTTCATACTTGCGAATCACCTCCTGCGTAGCCCTGAAACATCCCTCCGTCCCTTCTATCATCAATCCCGTGTCGTCGACGAAGAGCTGGTGTAACAGAGCTTGCCCTCCTCCCGTAGGAATGCCTTCTATAGCCCCTTGAGCTCTGGTCTGCTTCAACATATCCATCAGCGACTGCGTGGCAATAGCAAAGAGAAAAGGAGCCACCGGGCATCCTTGCCTAACTCCCCTCCCCAGCGCAATACCCTCTGTGAAGCCTCCATTTACGTTGACTTTGGATTGTCCTCCTACTGTCAGACCTTTGATCAGATGTATAAAGCCTGGATCGAACTTCATCGAGCGCATCGTGTCTCACAAATACTCTTGGAAGACTTGGTCGTACGCCTTCATAAAGTCAATGTTCAGGAAGAGGTATGGCCACCCCTTCATCTCGGCCCACTCTTGACCCATCTTGAAGCTTAAAATGTTATCATAAATGTCTCTCCCCTTGATGAATCCGGTTTGCTTTCATCCACTACGTTCCTCATGACTGGTTTGATCCTTTCGGCCAATAGTTTGCTTATGATCTTGTAGGTGGCAGTGAGTAGCGAGATCGGACGCCAGTTACCCAAATCGTTCTTAGCCCCTCCCTTCAGAATCAGTTTTATAACCCCCTGTAGAGTCTTCTCGTCAATTACCCCCGTCTCCCAGTACCTCTTGATCATCTCCAGACACTCCTTTTTTATGAATGACCAACATACTTGCAACATCTCGTAGGTCATCCCGTCTATCCCCGGAGACTTGTCCTTCGGAAAGTTCATGACAATCTCCTCAAGCTCCTCTGACGTCGAAAACTCCACCAGGCGCGCGTTTTCAGCATCTGTCACCCATTTCGAGGTTAGTCCCATCACTTCCTTCCTTTCCTCTTGATTCTTAGTCACTTCCGCATCTTCTTGGTAGAGAATTGGTGCACCCTCTCCAAGATCCCTCCATGCTCCTCCGTAATCTGCCCGCTGTCGCGTCGGACGTTTTGCGTGAAGGATGTCCAGGAAAACGCAAGGTTCCTAGCTGTGGAGATGTTGTGTGCTGAAACAGAGACAAGACAGAGAAAAACAACCACGAAACGAATGCTGCGATATATATACTCCAAATGTATGTGCACTGTCGATTCTCTCTCCTAAGTGTACAGAACTGAGAACCAGACTAGAGCAGTCTGTAACCTGCTTCAAAAGCCCCTAAAAACAACCCTTGAATCACAACCCTGACCCAAAACCACAGAAGCGTAGCTCAAAGCAAGAGAAACTTCCCTTTGCTAACAAACAGAGCCACAGCAGTATCACGCGATCCAAACCCAAGTCCAAACCACATCCATGTATAAGCTCTTAGCTAAAGCTAGCTACCACAAGCTGTACATAGCCAACCAAAACTCTAATGAACTCAAAAGAGTAAAATCAGTAGCGAAGAAACCAAAAAAGGTCTATCTGTGAACTTCTCCCTTTCGTCGAACGGACTTCAGATGTCGATAAGGTCTCCTCCGCTGACTCCGTTAACCTAGGAAACCTTCAGATCCGACTCCCAACAGCCGAGATATCGTCGATTTTCGGTCGTAGGTGACCGAAACTTCAAAAATTCCTCCCTGCGGCTTAAAACCGCACACTCCGCACAAACGGATCGTCTAAACTGATATCCGTCTTCCCTGGCAGATAGATCTAGCTACCCTGAACCTAACAAGACTCCAAACAAGTCGTTTGGAGTTCCCCTTGCAAAACCACGCAAGAAATTTGATCGCAGGTTGCAAAAAACTGACGTAAATCAGCTCCCTGCGGCACAAACTTGCTCACCACACCCAAACCAACAATCCAATCCGCACACGGTCTTCTCCTATGAGTAGATGAAGACTCCCTGATCGCGTAGGCACCAAGAACGAAGAGATCGCTCACCGATCGCGAAGAACAGCCCAACCTCAGGTCGTAGGTGAACGAAAATCTGATGTAAGCGCTTCCTTGCGGGCCAATTTCACTCAGAACTTCCAAACCGTCCGATGAAAACTGGTATCGTCTTCAATTTCCTATAGAACTCGGTGTTCTGATCCCGTTGGATCCAAGGACAGCAAGTTTGGACTCCGGAACGACCCGAACGGTCCAACTCTCCTTCACAGGTAACTGAAATCCCTAAATCTGCTTCTTGCGTCTCAATTTCACTCAGTACGCACTCCCCAATCCGTCTCTTCTCAAACCGTTTGAACCAGTGCGTAGCCTGCACAGATCTGAACCCAACGACGCCTTGCGCGCTTGCATTGGACTCCTAAATCTCCTGAACCGTCCACCGACAAGTCACAGGTGCAAGCTAGCCCTAAGCTGCTCCCTTGTTACAGTCTCTGTACGTACAAAGTTCTCTCCTGAATAATAAGAAGTAGGCCCCTTGCGTCTTTGATATAACGCTTGAAGCCTCAAATACCCAGTCAACAAGTAACTAGGGGCCTAGCTTGATTTTGCCTTCTTTCGAATCGCATAATTTTTTCTCTAGATGTCCAAACCAAGTAAACAAGATGCCCATGGAAAGCTGACAACGAGCTCTATCCATCTATGCGATAAAAGTGAAGATCCGAAGTTGTGCCAAAAGCTCGTAAGCTGAGGCCTAGCTTGTTTTTTTCATCTTTCGACTCTTGTAACTTCTCCACTATGCGTCCAAACGAAGTAGATGAAGTGCATATGGAAAGCTGACAAGGAGCTCTATCCACTGATGCGATGAAAGCGAAGATCCAAAATGGTGTCAAAAGTCCGTAACCTGGGGCCTAGCTTGTCTTCTCATGAGTGTCTTTGGAGCGACAAGCATCAAAGTCTGAATTTCAGATAGGAGCCGGTCCATGACACGACACCGCTATCCAGAAGCACGCTCCTCATCGTTTCCCTTCCGTGCTTAGCCTTTAGCTGGGCGAAGAAATACCTAGAGGGGGCCTCTCCTTCCTTCAATCATCTTATTCTGTTCCTTTTTCTCCATAGCACGGCGTCTTGGTGCTCCCTTCTTCGTAGAGTCTCTTCCGTCTTTTGTAACTCCACGAGAAGCTCTTCTGAGTTGTTGTCAGTGGCAAGTATTCGCAGGCTCTGTGAATCCACTTCCAGGGCCGTCCTCGGGGTTACCTTCCCCCCCCCTCCGTCTTTTTTCCTCCAGCAGAACTCTTCTCACTCTTGCCCACCCTACTGCCCACCTTACCCGTGGATCCACGTTCGCACGCCGTAGTTCTCTCCATATAGTTTTTACCTTCACTTTGACTCCCGGATTTTCCAGCATCGTCGCGTCCATTTTGAAATATGTAGACTTTTTTATTATTCCACATGTCTCCTCCTCCTTCAGCTTAAAGCATACCGTCACTGGGATGTGGTCCGAGAGAGTTTGCCTTCCATCGTGCTTCACCTTAGTCACCCCCGCGCACCAATCAGCACTTCTGTTGAGATAGCACCTATCTAATCTCGCTTGATCGTGCCTGCCCCCGGTTCTTACTTGCCTCGTGTAGGCCGGACCCTCTCTGTCTTGAGCGCAGAGCAAGACGTCAACCAGGTCGGCCTGAAGGAGTGTATTCCTCCATATGCGTAGTTCGCTCTCATGCAGCAGTGGTGAAGACCCAAGACTGTCATCGGGAAACTCCACCATGTTCTAATCACCGAGCAGCACCCAGTTCCCTTCCCTTGTTAAAGTCCCTAACCATTCCCACAAGAGTCTCCTCCCCTCCCTTCTGTTTGGTGCATACACAGACACCACCCCAATTTTCCCTATGGACGATTTAATAGTACACCACGCCGTCGACCCGTCACCACGGACTCCATCTGTATATGTTCCTTTAGTAATAGCGCGGCACCACCTCTTTTGTCAGCCGTATAGTCAACTATTATGCTCCCTGTCGGCATTATAAGCTTTAAGTTGTGCTCCAGTCTCTGTTCCTCCGTTTTCAACTCTTGAAGGGCGATGATGTCAGTCGGCTGACAATCTCTCCTCAACCACCGGTGAATTATGGTAACGCGATGCGGATCTCCTAACCCCCTGAGATTCCATGTTACGATTTTGAGTGTGTTCTGCATGTTCAACTTGATTTTTGTTCCCTTTCTTGCATCCACAGTCATCTAACCCTCTTTGTCGGAAGTAAGCGACTCCAGCAAGCTTCTAGATAACGCCGCAGATCCCTTCTTTGTCAGCTTCTCCTTATCCGTTGTAGCCTTCTCCACCCCTCTCTCCGAGGGCCTTATCATAGTTTCGGTAGCTTTCATCTGTGTTTTCTTCCTTGCACCTCTCTTGCTGGCCACCAAATTGGGGTCAATCTCCTGCAGGACCTCCCGCTCGATGAGCCGAAGAGGCGAGGTCGGGAGGCCATCATCCTCGGCCTGGCTACTCCAAAGTCCGAGACCGTCCGTCCAGAGTTTACCCATGCACCCGCTTGCCTCCGTGCCACCGGGCTCGCTCGCTTCCCCTACCTGCCCCTCCGGAGGATCAGGTATCTCCGCGATATATTCCTTACCCTTTCCTTCTTTCGTAGCCTCATCGATCAGTGTTTCTCTCCCTCCTTTTTCCCTTTCCCGCTGTTCCTTTGCAACTACCTTTAATTCTATTCCCCTCCTGTTTTCGCTTCCCTTCCCTGTCTCACTCTCTTCAGCTCCTTGTAACTCCGTTCTCCTGGCACCTTCCTTCTCCTTGGACCTTTCCAGTTCAATCTTCTTTTGGCTCGATCCTTCCTTCTCCCTTATTACTTTTTGTCCCTCATCGCTTCTTTCCGCGTTCCCGATCATCTTCTCGTCTGACACCTCTGCTGTTCCGACTGTATCCCCCTCTCTTTTCTGGGTTTCTCCTTTCGTGCTTCCCTCACTGTCAGTGCTTAGGGTATTCCCTGCAGCTACGTTCAGATCTGGGAGTATCCCCTTGTTTTCTGTGCCTGTTGATTGACCTAGTGACTGTCTGGGAGCTTCCGCATCGCTAGCCACGGGGAGTGGTGTCTCCTGTCTGAGCCTTTCCTCTTGATTTATCTGATAGGACGCCATACTATTCATTAATGACATTCCATGCTGGCCGGCTCTCTCTTCCTTTCCTTCTTCCTGGACCCTCTCCTCCCTTGTTACGGTTTGTACTTCCGCCTCTGCATCCAACACACTAAAACGGTTGCCAGTTTTTTTCACTTCCACCCATTTGCTCGTTTTCCTAGTCCATTTTTTCCTGGATACTTGGGTGTATCCATCCTCCTTCCCCTCCTTGTCTGTGAACTCTTCCACTGTGCGCGATACGGTAACAGACGCAGCGACATTCGTCCCTTTGTTACGCCCCGGTCCGTCACTCAACCCTTTCCGAACATTGTCAGGGCACTCCTGCTTAGAAACCTTCCTCAAGATTTAGATGTTATAGTACGTGTCGGATAGAGCTCGAGAGAAATTATCGTTGAGTTTGAGAACAATAGTACAAAACCTCAAGTAGAATCTCCGAGGAGAAGAGTAGAAACCGACTTGTGGTGTTATTTCTGTAAAGAGTTGGGACATAAAGTAGTGAATTGTCCAACTTCTTAAGATTCCAATCTCATGTGAAGAAGTCGAGGCCCAACTCCTTGATGAAAGGTTTGACCTCGATCAACTCGGCTTGCGATAACACCAACCCTCGAGGATGCATCGACATTTTCGAGTTTCTGTTACACTAAACCACACATACAAAATTGCTGTGAGCCTAAGGCTCAGTCCTTACCAGGTCCTCATAGTCCAGCTTCCACTCTTAGAAGATTAATCTAGTCTTCTAGAAGACAATTATTCTATCTTCCAGAATTCTAACAATGCTTCTTAAGTACATCACGTCTTTCGAGCTATATCTAAGCAAGGCATCGCATGGATTCTTAAGAAGACAACCCACCTTGCAATTCATCCTACTTCCTAACAGAAGATGAGAAGATACGTGAGAAGCGAAGTCTACGATAATATCATACCCACCCAAGTCTCTAGATGTCTCACCAGTTTCTTCTTACTCATATGCTTCTTCATAGAAGAAATCTCAGCATCCAAAGAGTCTAAGATGAACTCTGCCCAACCATAATCTTCTCCACTCTCTTCTACGTCACTCTTCACGTACAAAGCAAATTGTCCATGTACTTCTTTTGGATATCAACAAGCCAAAAGTATGCAATTGATGAGCTGAAAGATTCACTCAGAGTATTCACACATTCATAACAAGTACCTCTTCCTCTTTCTCATCTTTTTTTGAGGAAACCAATCATATATAAACTCCTCTTAACACTATGAGGACGAGGGACACTAGTTCCCAAGGGTAGAACAAGTGCATCGCAAACAAAAGACTCATCTAACAAAATCTCATGTCCTCCTATGATAACAAGATGAATCTTTGCATCATAAGACTCGATGAACTGTGGACAATATGAAATCTGCACAATTTATGAACTAATCAAATATTTTAAAAGAGGTACATGCATGAGGTTAAGATAAAGTAAAAGAAGAGAAACAAAAGAGCAAGTTCAAGAAGCAACATGCATGAGTTTAAGGTAAAGTAAAAGAAGAGAAATAAAGAGCAAGTTAAAAATAAAAGGAAAGTATTTATAGTTACTTACATCAGGACGAGAGAAGTCAAAAGACAAAGTTACAAGTAATCTCAGTCGATAAATAGCTTCTTCTTATACTCCATATAAAGCATTTTCCACCTCATCTTTTCGAACCTAACATCATTTCAAATGATATCTATCATCTTCCTTATAATTATATTTGAACGTAGAGGGTCCTTCTCTCATTTTCTTCAATCCAGCTCAACAGAAAAAAACAATAAATGAAAGATGTTAAAATAGACTATGCTTCATAAGGACAACGAAACTTAGCTTAACTATCGCTACACTGCGCTCTTTATGAGCAAAAATATGCTATATTTCACCAAGGCTTCATAAGAGACGACGAAACAACTTATTTCAACATGCGGTGTAGTGAGAGAAACGTGTTTTTCCCCTTACGAGTGAACATGTCATGTTTCGCTGCACCGCGAGACGAAACAGGCCGTTTCATTCTCCGGGTGCACAAGACAACGCATACACATATGTGCATAGCGTAAGGGGTGAAATAGCTTATTTTGTGTTTTACGTCTCCGTGCTGCACACGGCACGACACATAGGTGCATAGCGTAAGAGGCAAAACAGTTTGTTTCACCTCTTACGTGCGGAACATGTCATGTTTCGTTGCACTGCAAGGTGAAACATACCGTTTCCTACACCGCGCTCTTTATGAGCAAAAATATGCTATATTTCACCAGGGCTTCATAAGAGACGACGAAACAACTTATTTCAACATGCGGTGCAGTGAGAGAAACGTGTTTTTCCCCTTACGAGCGAACATGTCATGTTTCGATGCACCGCGAGACGAAACAGACCGTTTCATCTCCGGGTGCACAAGGCAACGCATACACATATGTGTAGAGCGTAAGGGGTGAAATAGCTTATTTTGTGTCTTACGTCTCCGTGCTGCACACGGCACGACACATAGGTGCATAGCGTAAGAGGCAAAACAGTTCGTTTCACCTCTTACGTGCGGAACATGTCATGTTTCGTTGCACTGCAAGGTGAAACATACCGTTTCGTCTCACAGTGCACACTAGTGTAAGGGACGGAATAGCCTGTTTCACCCCTTACGAGTGAAACATGTCATGTTTCGCTGCATCATGAGGTTGTTTTGTCCCTTGGCGATTCGCAGCTACCGATTCATGCTGAATCGCATCATTTCACAATGATTCACGTTGAATCTCTTCAATTCACAGCGATCCATGGTGAATCGCTAACCATAATCGACGATCCACCGTGCTAACAACACATTTGTAACCATTAAAATCACATTCATAGCAATTCGTAGCAACGATCTAACGTGTGAACTTACAAGCCTCTGCGTCTCATCTTCTCCTCTCTCTTGAGTCTCTAACTCGACCTCGTCCTCTCTCATAACCTCGTCCTCGAATGACGTCTCTACTACTACTACCTCCTCTACTATTACTCGCACTACCTCTCGTCTTCATCACAGTGATAAAAAATCGTTCAGATCAGATGGCACCTTATCAAAATAGTTCAAATCTAAGTTATAACTTCTCTATTAGCTTAGAACTCCTCTCATCCCTCACACTTCTGGTCTCCTGCTCTCTCTCCTCTCCCCACTCTCCTCCTCGCTCTCTCCTCTCTCCACTATCTCTTCGCTCTCTCTCTACTCACTCTTCTCTTCTCCTTCTCGCTCTTCTCCTACACCTCTCGCTCTTTCCTCTCACCACTCTTCTCCTCTCCTCCTCGTTCTTCTCCACTCTCCTCTTTCCTACCCTCCTCTCTCTACTCTTTCTTCACTCTTCTCCTCTCCCTATACTATCCTTACACTCCTCTTTGCTCGAGTCATAAACTTCAAGTTAAACATCCGTTCAACTTAAACCTCAAGACTCCAACAGCATTGCTCGATGTACCAAGCCTTCAAGTTTAACCACCTCAGAACTCCAACAACATTGCTCGGTGTACCAAGAGTTCAAGTTTAACCTCTGTAGTCCAACAGTTTAATGTTCTCAGTAGTTCATTGTGCAATCCTTTAGAATTCTAACAGTTTTATGTTCTTCGTGGTTCATTGTGCAATCCTTTAGTTGAGAGATTACGACTAACAATAGCTGAGAGGTTGCTATACATCATAAGAAGAGATTTTATACTCGTGAAAACAAAAGATCTAGAGATAAATTGACCACTTGTAACATACATACAACCTCACAGATTGCAAATAGTTATTTTAGCACATAATTCATGAAGAAAGAATTAGAATGAGTGATGCTTCCTTACAACACAGGACCGCTCATCACTCATACCGATTGCTCATAAAAAAGCTATAAGTAGCCCCTTCTTTACTAGAAATGATGTACGAATCTGAGATTGGATCCTGAGTTCATCTTCACAAGCTATTGCGAGAAACCGAAAGCTAAGGTGCAAGTTAATCAATGTACCTATGACTAGAATCGAGGTTCAGATTGACTGTGAAAAGACACAGAATGTAGCTAACGTAACTACTACATAAGCCAACTGATATGACGTCTCATGCAGCTAACGTAACTATATAATAACTAAAATGAGACAACCAGAGCGAATGTGGTCGACTCAATGAGCTTCTTATTTGGATGATTGAGATGAAGCTGTAATCACAGTATGAATTCCACTTTCTTTGACTTCATCTGTCACTTCAGTGAACAACCCTTTGTCGTCGGTGGGTGCATACAACCTAGGATATGTTCGTCTATTGTGGTTTGTTTATTCACAGCGACTGCATCTCTTAAGAGCAGACCGAGGAAAATGTCCCAACTCATGCTCTGACACGTCTCGTCTTTGTCTTCGATGGCACATTGTGTGTGAAGCTAAATGTGATATATGCTCATCGTTGATAGCATATTCAATCTCAATCGTTGTGGATTCAGTCATGTGGCATTGACTTTCAATATTTGAAGAAGAGACATTTGTACTGCTCGTCGGAGGTCGATCTTCAATGTCATCTGCTGCAGACTGAGTGAATTGTGTGTTATTGTCAATTCTCACCACTCTGTGTCTTCTCCGTCGTCTTGCCACAGGAGGAGGTCCAGAACAATACACCGGTTGAAAGTCATCAGTGAAAATTGTTGACAACGTACGAAATCCGTAGATCAAAAATAACGAAGAGCTATACCAAATATTATCGAGATGAGTTCTCACTAATCTCTTTATCGAAGACAATAACATGACCACATGATCATCTCATCTCTTAGAATTTCATACATGTCCAGGTCCCCGCACCGCCTTGTGCTAGTTTCACCACATGTGTAACTCCATTCGCATGATGATGGACTCTAGCCTCAAATGGAGAAGAAATGAACACAAAAGTCTTTCTGCAGCTTGCTCGTTCTCCATAAGCTGTAGTCGAGCAAAATGTATCAATACGATTGTTTCTTGCTGAAGTTGTACCTTGTGCTCAGTGAACTGGTGCATAATATAATACCATAAATCCAACAGGATCTTCAATGGAGCATTTCATCGAATTGGTCTGAGAGCATTATTCATGCTCTCTGTCAAATTGGAAGTGACTTTTTCATAACAGGGTAGAAGAAATACAAATCGACTATACCTCTCGGGTTGTATACTTCGTGAGTATTTTAACAATTACCTACCTCTTTCTCTTGATGCATCTAGCTTCTCAAGCACTTCATTGTACCTACAAGTGAGAGACTAGTTACTACTTAGCCAACCAGCAAGTTTCGTAAATAATCTACTGAAAGAGAATGCACAAAGGAGTGTGGAGTGCCTTACATTCCTCGAGTGTTGGCGTACAAGCAAGAGAGAGATGGACGCTCAACCTCTTTGCTGAACCTCATTCGCACATTCATACGGATGTGCTGCTGATAATGCATGTGAACAACTTCAGAGAATACATCAGAAACAGCTTGCTCGAGGTCCTTCTATCTATCACTGATAATTACCGTATGGGGAGAAATAATACCATGTATCGAGTTGCGAAGATGTTGACAGAACCATATCAAGTTTGCAGTGTCTTCTTGTGGAGCAACCGCGAAGGTCAAAATGATTGCCTCATTTGCATCATCTAGCACTGAAGCTACGAATATATGACTTCCTCATTCTCTTCTGACGTACCTTTCATCGTAGATCGATTCAAGGTCATCATCTTGGCTTTGTATTGAATCGTGAGTATTCTCGTGTCGTCATTATCTTTATCGTCCGGTGAGGATGACTATCTATGTTAAGGTTGAGGTCTGAAGTATTTTTGTTAAAGCTTTGAAGGTGTGAGAGTGTTTTAGGGTTACAACTCGAGCTATAGTGTCAAGTAGGAGATAAAGTAATCTCCAATCTCTTTTTTCATTCTATTTTTTATCAATCAAGTTCATCCAAGTTCCAGTTACCATTTTGGAGTTTCTGTGGTCTTCATTAAGGTCATTTGTCAAATGTGAGGTCTCGTTGGAAAGCTCTCGAGCTGTGCTATAATCTCGAGGTAAACATTGAGAGATTTGGAGTTCAGAGCGGAGTGTTATGATCGTTCAAAGGTAGGGGTCAAATCGGTATCCCGAAGTATGTTTTTGAATGTCTCGAGAGTTTGAAAGATGATCTTTCGGTGTTGTCATAAGGATTGGGTAGTTGATGCTATGCTGGTTGCACTGACGTAAATGGATATGACGTTGGAATGGTCTATTGAAATTGGCTATGACAGTTGAGAAATAAAAGTAAAACCATTTTTGCTTGATTTCAATGATTGAGTTGTTCCATGAGCATGGGATCAAATCTCTAAGTGAAAATTTCTAAGATGTGAGTGTGTCCTATTAGCTTACTACTTGTGAAATTTCAGCTGATTTTATCAAGAAAAGGTGTTGGGGTAGTGGATTTTAGCCACCGGGGTGTATAAAGCTCATAAGTTAGTACAGACGAAAGACTTGGTCTATTTCGAGCAATTGGTTTGGAATTTTTTTGACTTGCTATGACAAGCGTCCAAATAGATCATATTTTGACATAAAGAAAATGCATCACGAGTGGCACTGTGACACACAAAATATCTATTAAGATTCTCAAGTATCCCAACCACAATTGTCATCGGATCTATTTCAAGTATTCGTCTACAGATGAAAGAGATATAGTGGAAGGATGCTGCTTGATTACCCTCCAACCAATCACGAGAGTGCTCTTGACTCCTCCAGACCTGGTAATAAGGAGCACGCTTATTGAATGTAGTTCGAAGATCTTCCATCAGATCAATGACCACGCTGTTACACATGACTGCAGTTAGGAATTTCGGGTTGGATGTGAGATCATTCCAGTATCCAATATGAATCAGACAACAGTGCTCTAAATCACAAATAGTAATAGCAATTCGTCCATGAACTTGCCTTTCTGTGCTCGAACTCGCCGCTTGCATGGATGCTCGAGCTCACTATCTCAGTAGTCTCATAAAAGACTTATCTCTCGATCAATTGGTATCGTAATTTTTCACCGCAATGATCATTAGCTGACTCTTTTCTCGATTGAGCTTGTGCTGGTTCAGATCGCCCAACTTCAACTTGCCTATGTGATTCTTGACGTTTTGTGTATATTCATAGAAGCTACGAGACGACTATTATGATGACTCGCTTCTGCACTACTTGATGTTTGAGATCGTTGCTCCAATAACTTTTGACAACGAGTCTTCGCTCCATACATGCACACTCTAACTCTATAGTTCGAAAAGTTCTTCAATTTATAGCTCGCTCTACTATTCAAGAAATATCAACAATCAACGGCAAAATCAAACTCATTAAAAGATTCAAACTCAGACTCGAGAGACACTTTGCTTGCAGCGGCCTTGAGCGACTCCAAAGTCTCGTCTTGGAGTAACCGACTCACAACTATCGCATCGGTCATTTCACGTCGTTACTGTTCTAACATGCTCTCCTTTGCATGATCCCAGGAGCGTACATCCATGGCAAAGCTCCGGAGATCTTGCACATGATACAAGTGATATGTTGCATATACATTCATGCAAAGGTGATATCACATGTACATCAACGTATACGCTGCATATTTATGCATGAGCATTGAGCTAAACTCAGGGGTTCACAAAATACAGAAACCGTTTGCCGAGTAGTGCAAATTGAAGCGGCCTGAACGGCTTTTCAGTAGTAAGCTAATAAAGACTCGGAATCTCTAAGTCTTGTCTTGGCCGGCCGGGTCAATAGGGACTGTGGTTCGACTGGCTTGTTGTGAGACTTTTGTCACCAATCGGTCTGCGAAGATCTTGTCAAGCGCAGTCAACACCATAGGCAGGTCATCTACGCCACTTCAGAGAATTTTTTTTTTTTTTTTTTTTAATAAAAACGGGCCAGCGGCCACCAGTAAACTTTATTCCA
The DNA here is from genome assembly GCA_036924285.1 of Asterella californica. Classification (NCBI taxonomy): domain Eukaryota; kingdom Viridiplantae; phylum Streptophyta; class Marchantiopsida; order Marchantiales; family Aytoniaceae; genus Asterella; species Asterella californica. Next base: position 8,150,001 of record JAYKYS010000013.1, read on the forward strand.
GGCTAAAGGGTGCCACCCGATAACAACCCGAGACCCGGAATTAATAAGACCACCAAGGCAATTAACACTACCCCAGCCCTGCCCGTTCTCCCCCCACGGATTCCTACGCAGATCCTCGAGGGACAGCAAGGCCTCACGAATGCGGGGACTGCAATAATCGTTCCTCCCCGTCAACGCCTTCTTGCCCCGATCCAGGACCTCCATCACCTTCTTCAATCTCACCTTCGCGAGATTCTTCTTCGCCCTGTCCTCATCCGAGTTACATTCCATAGCGAAGCCACGACCGATCTTGAGGAGGATCTGGCACGAGAGCGCCCTCTTCGCCTCATCGATGCAGCGCGGCTTCGAGTCCTTAGTCGCCCCCGCATCTCTACCTCTTTTCCCCTTGTCCTTTCTAGACACGAAGCACGAGGAGACCACAGCCCTAATCATATCGATCATCATCGCTCTGACACAGTTTCTTGGCGTGTTCTCCACAGGTTCCATGTCCAGAAGCCGTCGGCCCCACTTCATCATTACATACCTGCGGCTCATTCCTTCGTCGTGGCACAATCGACGACTCCCAGCTAGAGGAACCAGGCACGGAGAGTCCCATCCGAAGGCACGTTTTCGAGTTGTCTTTCTTTTCTGACCTTGTGTCCCGCCTCTGGTAAAGTCCCTCTCTCTCCGACTACACACCTGAATTCCATCGTGAGTATCAATTTTGCATCGTAGATTATCGAGAATCTGCATCTTCTTAATTTGCGAGTGTCCGAGAGAGGAGCCCTAGTTTTGTTCATCCGCGACTCTCGTTTGCAGGTTACCCTGAATTTTTCTCATCGAAGCCATCGCTTTTTTCCAGGCTTCTCTACTTTCCGCACTTCCATCTTCTCTTAAACCGGCCCACAGGGACTTCACCACCTCCGCGACAATCCTCCCGGCTGGTCTATCCATCTTGATCCCCCTAAAGATTATGTCCGCCCTCTCGCTCCAAACAGTCTTCGTGTGCTCCACCAGAAGGAGCACCAGGGCGGGATTGAGCTTTCTCGTAGCCAGTGCCTTGTCTATTGTATCCAACAGACTACTGCCCACCTCGTAGGCAAGATCGCACTCCGTCTTGTGTAGCTGAAGCCTCTCCCATCTATTCTTGGCTGCTTCGCAGCCCCAGAACATATGCTCAAGCGTCTCCAGTTCCCTGCACCCTCTAGGACACCTCCCATCACCAATGTGCATCATACTAGCCCGCCTGTTAGTAAAAAAACCCCTGTGCAGCAGCCGCCAGAGCCACACATTAGTCCTCATGGATCCTCCCAACGTCTAAATTCTTCTCCACCTTCCCTTCCACGTTGGCTCCGAATCATTCACGCCCCACCTTGTGTTTAGTTTGTCCCAGTCCGGGGGCTTTTCTGGTAAGAGCCCTTTCCATGTCTTTAAGTCGAGCTTCCACCCCTTCACGCCCCAGTTCCCCATCTCCCAAGACCAGCAGGAGCTTTCTTGTAGGCCTCCAGAGAACGCCATCGACTCCCTCGCCCACCGAGTGAGTTTTTCGAAGGCCCCGCTGTCGTGTCGTGGACCGGCTCGTACCTGAAATACAAACTTCGATGCTTGTCGCTCCAAAGACACTCATGAGAAGACAAGCTAGGCCCCAGCTTACGGATTTTGGCACAATCTCAGATCTCCATTTTCATCGCATAGATGTGTAGAGCTCCTTGTCAGCTTTCCAAAGGCACTTTGTCTACTTCGTTTGGACGCCTAGTGGAGAAGTTACAGGACTCGAAAGATGGAGAAAATAAGCTAGGCCCCAGCTTACGGGTTTTTGGCACCACTTCGGATCTTCGTTCTTATCGCACCAGTGGATAGAGCTCCTTGTCAGCATTCCATAGGCACTTTGTCTACTTCGTTTGGACGCATAGTGAAGGAGTTACAGGACTCGAAAGATGGAGAAAACAAGCTAAGCCCCAGCTTACGAGCTTTTGGCGCAACTTCGGATCTTTACTTTTATTGCATAGATGGATAGAGCTCGTTGTCAGCTTTCCATGGGCATCTTGTTTATTTCGTTTGGACATCCAGAGAAGAAGTTATGCGATTCGGAAAAAGGTAAAATCAAGCTAGGCCCCTAGTTACTTGCTGACTGGGTATTTAGGGCTTCATGCGTTATATCAAACACGCAAGGGGCCTGCTTCTTATTATTGAGGGTTGAACTTCGTACGTACAGACTGTGATAAGGGGGCTGCTTAAGGGGCTTGCTTGCGCCTGCGACCTGTCAGCGGACGGTGCGAGAGATTTAGGAGTCCAATGCAAGCGCGCAAGGCGTCGTTGGGTTCAGATCTGTGCAGGCTACGCATTGGTTCAAACGGTTTGGGAAGAGAGGGATCGGGGAGTGCGTATTGAGTGAAATTGAGACGCAGGAAGCAGATTTGGGGTTTTCAGTTACCTGTGAAGGAGAGTTGGACCGTTCGGGCCGTTCCGGAGTCCAAACTTGCTGTCCTTGGATCCATCGGGATCAGAACACCGAGTTCTACAAGAAATTGAAGACGATACCAGTTTTCATTGGGCGGTTTGGAAGTTCTGAGTGAAATTGGCTCGCAGGGAAGCGCTTACATCAGATTTTCGTTCACCTGCGACCTGAGGTTGGGCTGTTCTTCGCGATAGGTGAGCTAAGCTCTTCGTTCTTGATGCCTACGCGATCAAGGAGTCTTCATCTACTCATAGGAGAAGACTATACGTGGATTGGATTGTTGGTTTGGGTGTGGTGAGCAAGTTTGAGCCGCAGGGAGCCGGTTTACGTCAGTTTTTTGCAACCTGCGACCAAATTTCTTGCGTGGTTTTGCAAGGGGAACTCCAAACGACTTGTTTGGAGTCTCATTGGGTTCGTGATAGCTAGATCTATCTGCCAGGGAAGACGGATATCAGTTTAGACGATCTGTTTGTGCGTGGTGTGCGGTTTTAAGCCGCAGGGAGCAATTTTTGAAGATTCGGTCACCTGCGACCGAAAATCAGCGATACCTCGGCTATCAGGAGTCGGATCTGAAGGTTTCTTGGGTTAACGGAGTCAGCGGAGGAGACCCTATCGACATCTGAAGTCCGTTCAGCGAAAGGAGGAAGTCCACAGATAGGCCTTTTTCGGTTTCTTCGCTACGGGTTTTGCTCTTCTGAGTTCGTTAGAATTCTGGTTGGTTGTATACAGCTTGTGGTAACTAGCTTTAGCTAAGAGCTTATACATGGATGTGGTTTGGACTTGAGTTTGAATCGCGTGATACTGCTGTGGCTCTGTTTGTTAGCAAAGAGAAGTTTCTCTTGCTTTGAGCTACGCTTCGGTGGTTTTGGGTCGGGGTTGCGATTCAAGGGTTGTTTTCAGGGGCTTTTGAAGCAGGTTATAGACCGCTCTGGTCTATTTTTCAATTCTGTGCTCTTAGGAGAAAGAACCGACAGTGTACATACATTTGGAGTGTATATATCGCAGCGTTCGTTTTCGTGGTTGTTTTTCTCTGTCTCGTCTCTGTTTCAGCACACAACATCTCCACAGCCAGGAACCCCGCGTTTTCCTGGACATCCTTCACGCACAAAATATCCGACACGATACGATGGTGAACTCGACGTGAAGGTCCGGGGTGGAGATATTTGTGTGTCAGAACTGGACAGAAGAGATCAGCAATCATGAACGAGGATGAAGATGGGTTTGGTTGTTCGGGAGGCTGTTGTGGACCTGGGATGATGGATTTGTAGACGGTTGGGATCATGGGAGGATGGGACGATGGGACGAGCCATGACTATGGATGGGATGGACGGATCAGAGGGTATACTAGGGATGCAGTTGGATGCAGCAACTGCACGTTTGTTTCAAGCCTTCACTTTGTTTATGCGACAAGAGCAAGAGAACCAACAAAAGGAAGCTTTGGGGAAGAAGGCGCTTGGAAGGGTGATCGACAAGTTTGATCTTTTTGGTGGGAGAGACATCTCTGAGTACTTGAGATGTTACAAGACGGAGATGGATTTGGATCAGGTACCGGAGAAGGAGATGATCGAGACGTTCGAACTCGCTGCAGTGCCTGAGATAAGGGAGCATGTGAAGGGTCTAGCAAAGCGTTTTGGGATGAACTGGGATACATTTTCACATGCACTGATGGAGGAGTATTTCTTGGGAAACTCAAATCGAGTAACCAAGAAATCTTTTTTGGGATGGGTCAACGGATCCAGCAAGGGTTTACAGCCTACGGAGCTGTTAAGGGAGTTCGAGAGACAATTCTCTCAACTACCTCGGGTAGACAAGCTTACCTTGGAGAGCTACAAGACAGAGCTGTTTCTTCAAGCTGCAGATGAACCATGGCAGGAACAGTTGGAGCTACTTCTGGAGGATGCGGAGGAAGAAGATGGGTTAACAAGGAATTGGGAGGTTGTGCATGAAGCGGTTGAACTTCTTGTCCGGAGACAGACAAGAGAAAGGGTTACAAGGTTGACACATGTATCACTGACTACCACACCGGTTCAGGTAGTATCTGAGGTTCAACATCCAGTTGTGGTTGTAGAGGAGAAGGATCCAGCCATCGAGGACCTACAGCAAAAGATGCAAGATTTGCAAGCTAAGGTTACTAGGTTGGAGGATAAGATATCATCGACTGAGATGGTGCTTGTACCCAAACCAGCTTGGGTACATCAGTGCGTGTGGTGTGATGGTATTGATCATCAACAGGACAATTGCATCGATTTTGCAGAGTCTTTGCAACGTGAGGTTATTTCTTGGGAGGATGGAAAGGTAGCATTCAGAAGTTCGGATACTCTCTTTCAAGCCAACGTTGATAAAGGAGGGATGAAGAAGTTTGTGGATGATTACCTTGCGACACATGCAGTTGTAGCTATCGAAGCTACAAGTTATGGTGCTAAGGTGGAGGAGATTGAGCATGATCTCCATAGAGATGGTTTGGATGAGTACGAGGATCTAAACGAGCTCAGGTTGGATACTGCATCCACGATGCAGTGCGAGAAGAAGGACCAACAAGATACTTCTTCAGGGAGGCTAGTTCAAGAGGATAGGATTCAACAGGAAACTATTCTTCCTGAACAGGCAATGGAGAGCAATCCTTCACAACCGGAGGAGATGGTTGAGGTGCAGACAGCGGACGTGGGTGATCTGATTGCTGACAAACAACTACCAGATGCAGATATGACGACGATGGATGTGAAGGGAGGTTGGGAGGAGCGTATTCGAGATGCACATGTTGGGTTCCTATCACGAGAGGTCTTGGATGCAGCTACAAGGAGAGTCCATGATGTCATCATTGGCATCATCAAGGACAGACATGCTGAGGACGAAGGAGAGTGGATGGATGCTCTCGAGGCTACAGGTATAGGATGATGGGTAAGGATGGCTTACAGGGGAGAAGCCATTGCTGAAGGTGATTTGTGTTGGGAGGATGATGCTTGGGAGATTGTAAATATTTTCAGGAAGGTTGAGAGGATGATGCTTGGGAGGTTGTGAGGATTTTCAGGAGAAGAGATCAGGGAGGATGATGGTTGAGGAGGATATCATTGTACAGCGGGATAATTATGGTTGCGTTTGAGGATTCTGGTTGCAACAGTGTGGTTCTTTTTTTTCAGAAAAACAAAAAAGAAGAGAGGATTATGCACGATGACATGTACAGACTTGAGCTTCAGGGTTACAGTCAGGATACGGGTGATGATTGACAGGATGGGGGATGTCTACTACGACACTTGGGTTACAAACCTCAACGGTGAGGTTTTACAGGACAGATGGAAGTCAATTCTATGGTATGATGGGTTATTCTTTCTATGTCTTCGCATATTGAAGATGTGTAGATCTAGAGGGGGTGATTGGATGGGAGGTTCGAGGTGAAAGTCAATGAGCATGGATCTAGGGAGGATCATGGCAGGGTAGCAACTTCAAGATGACGATCAGGTTGCAACCTTGCGGATGAGGTTGACTGAGATGGGAGGGAGGATAACAAGATGGGAATGAGTGTGCGTGCCGGTCCACTCCTTGGTTGGTATCTCTGGTGCATACCGGAGGATGCACAGGTTCAGAGGGGGTGGATGTCGTGTCGTGGACCGGCTCGTACCTGAAATACAAACTTCGATGCTTGTCGCTCCAAAGACACTCATGAGAAGACAAGCTAGGCCCCAGCTTACGGATTTTGGCACAATCTCAGATCTCCATTTTCATCGCATAGATGTGTAGAGCTCCTTGTCAGCTTTCCAAAGGCACTTTGTCTACTTCGTTTGGACGCCTAGTGGAGAAGTTACAGGACTCGAAAGATGGAGAAAATAAGCTAGGCCCCAGCTTACGGGTTTTTGGCACCACTTCGGATCTTCGTTCTTATCGCACCAGTGGATAGAGCTCCTTGTCAGCATTCCATAGGCACTTTGTCTACTTCGTTTGGACGCATAGTGAAGGAGTTACAGGACTCGAAAGATGGAGAAAACAAGCTAAGCCCCAGCTTACGAGCTTTTGGCGCAACTTCGGATCTTTACTTTTATTGCATAGATGGATAGAGCTCGTTGTCAGCTTTCCATGGGCATCTTGTTTATTTCGTTTGGACATCCAGAGAAGAAGTTATGCGATTCGGAAAAAGGTAAAATCAAGCTAGGCCCCTAGTTACTTGCTGACTGGGTATTTAGGGCTTCAGGCGTTATATCAAACACGCAAGGGGCCTGCTTCTTATTATTGAGGGTTGAACTTCGTACGTACAGACTGTGATAAGGGGGCTGCTTAAGGGGTTTGCTTGCGCCTGCGACCTGTCAGCGGACGGTGCGAGAGATTTATGAGTCCAATGCAAGCGCGCAAGGCGTCGTTGGGTTCAGATCTGTGCAGGCTACGCATTGGTTCAAACGGTTTGGGAAGAGAGGGATCGGGGAGTGCGTATTGAGTGAAATTGAGACGCAGGAAGCAGATTTGGGATTTTCAGTTACCTGTGAAGGAGAGTTGGACCGTTCGGGCCGTTCCGGAGTCCAAACTTGCTGTCCTTGGATCCATCGGGATCAGAACACCGAGTTCTACAGGAAATTGAAGACGATACCAGTTTTCATCGGGCGGTTTGGAAGTTCTGAGTGAAATTGGCTCGCAGGGAAGCGCTTACATCAGATTTTCGTTCACCTGCGACCTGAGGTTGGGCTGTTCTTCGCGATAGGTGAGCTAAGCTCTTCGTTCTTGGTGCCTACGCGATCAGGGAGTCTTCATCTACTCATAGGAGAAGACTATACGTGGATTGGATTGTTGGTTTGGGTGTGGTGAGCAAGTTTGAGCCGCAGGGAGCCGGTTTACGTCAGTTTTTTGCAACCTGCGACCAAATTTCTTGCGTGGTTTTGCAAGGAGAACTCCAAACGACTTGTTTGGAGTCTCATTGGGTTCGTGATAGCTAGATCTATCTGACAGGGAAGACGGATATCAGTTTAGACGATCTGTTTGTGCGTGGTGTGCGGTTTTAAGCCGCAGGGAGCAATTTTTGAAGATTCGGTCACCTGCGACCGAAAATCAGCGATACCTCGGCTATCAGGAGTCGGATCTGAAGGTTTCTTGGGTTAACGGAGTCAGCGGAGGAGACCCTATCGACATCTGAAGTCCGTTCAGCGAAAGGAGGAAGTCCACAGATAGGCCTTTTTCGGTTTCTTCGCTACGGGTTTTGCTCTTCTGAGTTCGTTAGAATTCTGGTTGGTTGTATACAGCTTGTGGTAGCTAGCTTTAGCTAAGAGCTTATACATGGATGTGGTTTGGACTTGAGTTTGAATCGCGTGATACTGCTGTGGCTCTGTTTGTTAGCAAAGAGAAGTTTCTCTTGCTTTGAGCTACGCTTCGGTGGTTTTGGGTCGGGGTTGCGATTCAAGGGTTGTTTTCAGGGGCTTTTGAAGCAGGTTATAGACCGCTCTGGTCTATTTTTCAATTCTGTGCTCTTAGGAGAAAGAACCGGCAGTGTACATACATTTGGAGTGTATATATCGCAGCGTTCGTTTTCGTGGTTGTTTTTCTCTGTCTCGTCTCTGTTTCAGCACACAACATCTCCACAGCCAGGAACCCCGCGTTTTCCTGGACATCCTTCACGCACAAAATATCCGACACGATACCGCCATCAAAGTCATCCGCTCCCTCTGGCGGATGTGCTAGTGATATTCCCCTCAACGAGTTCCTGAGGTTCTGTAGCCTTAGTGAGTTCAGAGTAAGTATTCCATACGTTCTCAGGCATCCGATGGCTTTCTTTTTCTCCTGGTCTTCTATTTGCTCCGCCTTCTGCCATAGTTCCGCTGTCATTCGGGAGGAGAGGGAACTTGGCAGGTCCACTTTACTCCCTTGAAAGGATAGTCGGCCGTGCACCACCTTCCAGCTCCGGAGCATATTATCTAACGTTGGTAGCGATCTGGTCCTGATCCTTGGCAGCATTAACAGTCCATCTTCCGAGGACCACCCCATCGTCTTTCTTCTGTTTCTCCCTTGTTCCATCGCTTTTTTGATTCCTCATTTCGCAATAGCCACCCACTCTTGCCTTCCGCCTCCAAGTATCTTCCCTAAATATTTTAGCTTCAGGGCCTGAGCCACCTTCTCGAAGGGGGCGATGCCCAGCCCCCCTTCACCCTTAGACCTTGTTAGGGCCCCCCAGGCCACCATTGGTACCTTGTTTTTGCCTTCTGGGGTCCTTCCCCACAAGAAGGACCGACAGACCTCTTCCAATTTCCTATCCTTGCTCCTTGCAGTCAACGCTCGTCAGCTGATACGCTGGTATAGCCCTAAGAACGTGGATGAGTAGAACCACCCGGCTCGGCCACGAGAGCATCCGATTGGACCAGTGCTGTAGCCTTTTCTGCAGACGTTCCGCCACCGCCTCCACCACCTGAGCCTCCTTCACTCCTCTCCCGATCCAGGCCCCCAAGTATTTCACCATCTGACCAGGTCTCGCTACAATACACCCAGAAGTTTCCAGCCAGTTCGGGATTTCTCCCATCCCCATCGGAATCACTACTGATTTTCCCAAATTCAGTGATGCCCCGGATATCTCTTCGTACCTGTGGATGACCTCCTTCGTAGCCCTGAAGCAGTCCTCCGTGCCGCTTATCATAATCCTTGTGTCATCCGCAAAGAGCTGGTGTAAGAGAGCAGTCCCTTCCCCTACACTTACCCCTTGGATAGACCCTTGATCTCTTGCGTAATTGAGCATATTCATTAGTGGTTGGGTCGCGATAGCAAAGAGATAGGGGGCCACCGGGCACCCCTGTCTCACCCCCCTCCCCAGATCGAACCCTTCCGTAAAGCCTCCATTAACGTGCACTTTAGATTGACCTCCCTCTGACAGCCCTTTTAGCAGCATCACAAAGTGAGAGTCGAATCTCATCTGTCCCATAGTCGCCCAAAGATACTCCTGTGACACGCGATCGTAGGCCTTCATGAAGTCCAGTTTAAGGAACAGGATAGCACCCCTTCGGCCTCTGCCCATTCTTGTCCCAGCTTAAAACTCAAGATGTTGTCATAGATGTCTCTGCCTTGAATGAAACCCGTTTGCTGCTCGTCTACCACGTTGCCGATCACAGGCTTTAGTCTCCCCGCCAGGAGCTTACTCAAGATCTTGTAGGTGACGGACAGGAGCGAAATAGGCCTCCAGTTACTAAGGTCAACCCTCTCCTCTCCCTTCGGAATCAACTTTATCACCCCTTGAAGCGTCTTTTCATCTATCTTCCCAGTGCTCCAGAATTCTCTTACCATCGCCAAGCATTCGTTTTTAATAAATGGCCAGCAGACCTGCAAGACTTCGTAAGTGACCCCGTCAATGCCCGGTGACTTTTCCTTCGGAAATTCCAACACCACATGTTCCAATTCCTCCATAGTTGGGGTTTCCACCAGGTGGGAGTTCTCTTCTTCTGTGACTCATTTGGAAATAAGCTTCATCACTTCCTCTCTTTTGTTGCGGTTAAGAGTTACATTCCTGTCATCTTGGTACAGCTCCTTATAATACCTGTGAACTCTCCCTAAGATTTTCTCGTGGTTAGAGGTTACTTGCCCGTCTACCTTACTGTGCTTGGCCTTAAGTTGGGCAAAAAAATAGCGAGAGGGGGCTTCACCTTCCTTCAACCACCTTATCCGACTTCTCTTCCTCCATAGTATGGCGTCCTGGTGCTCTCTTTTTCTGAGTCTCCCCTCTGCCACCTGTAGATCCAGGATCAGCTCCTCAGAGTTATTGACAGCTGCCAGTGTCCTCAGCCTTAGAAGCTCCGATTCCAGCCTAACCCTTTGGGGGCGCCTCTGCCCCTCCGCCCTTTTCTCCTCTATGAGCACTCTGCGCACCTTCGCCCACCCTACTGCCCACTTAACCCGTGGGTCCCCCTCTGCCTTTCGCTGTTCTCTCCAGACCGCTTCTATCCTCTCCAAAATTCGGGGGGTTTTTAGCATGTTCGCATCCATTTTAAAGTATGTAGACCTTCGGATCCTTTCTGTCTCCTCCTCTTCTTTCAGCTTGATACTTACAATAATCGGAATATGATCAGAAAGTGTTTGCCTGCCATCATGCACCATTTTGGTAATCCCCGAGCACCAGTCAGCGCTGTTATTAAGGTAACATCTATCCAGTCTCGCCTGGTCGTGTCTCCCCCCCGACCTGACCTGTCTAGTAAAGATCGGCCCTTCTTTCTTCTGTGCACAGAACAACGCATCGACCAGGTCCGCTTGTAGTAAGGTATTTCTCTAGAGCCTAAGCTCGCTCCCGTGTAGCAGAGGCGACGGTCCATAGCTGTCATAAGGTAATTCCACCATATTCCAGTCCCCTAGCAGAATCCACTTCCCCACGCAGGCCTTTGCTCCCAGCCATTCCCACAGCTGCCTCCTACCCTCTCTTCTGTTGGGGGCATAAACTGACGCCACTCCAATGCTGCCTATCTCCGTTAGGATGTTGCACCAGGCTACAGAGCCGTCGCCTTTCACGCCGTGATCCGTAACCTTCACATTGTCCCTTATCAAAAGAGCAGCCCCACCCCTTCCGCCTTCAGTGTAGTCCACGACTCTCAATCCGTTAGGCATCACTGACTTCAGATTGAACTCTAGTCTCTGTTCTTCTGTTTTCAGTTCTTGGAGGGCAATGATGTCCGCAGGTGCCCTGTCCCTCTCCAGCCACCGGCGAAGAATGGTCGTGCGATGCGGGTCGCCAAGGCCCCTTATGTTCCACGAGACAAGTTTAAGCGAGTTTATCATTATCTAAATATCTGATTGGTGAGTCCCTTCACTGCCATCCTTCCCGCCCCTTCCTTCATATAGATCGACAAGGTGGCCCCATCGAGTCCAGGAGGCTCCTCGCCAGCAAAGAATTGCTTTTTCTCACCAGTTTCTCCTTATTAGTGGTTGTCTTCCCAACACCCCGGCCGGATGGCCTTGTCTGGATGCTCATAGCCTTTGGTTGTTGGCCTCTCCTTGCTCCTCTTCTCCCTATCGTCAGATTGGATCCGAGTTCTTTTAGTACTTCTCTTTCAATGTCTCTAAGCGGGGACGACGGGTGCGGCGTGTCACCGGCCGGGCCTCCCCACAGACCGGGAGTGTCCAGCCACAGCCCCCCTCAGCCCCTTTCTCTCCGTTCGCCCCTATTCTCTCTCCCTCCGCTCCAGGATCCCAGGGAGGGGGAAGACCCAATTGTACCTCTTTCCTTCTACTCCCTTCTTCCGTTGCATCCCAAAATTTCGAGTTTCTATTCTCTACCACCATGCTGGGTTGGCCGTTCCCTTCCTGTTCTTGTCCTTCTCTTGTGCTCCCTCTACCCGCCTCAACCTCCTCGGCACCTTCTGACTCAGTTGACTTTGTTTCTCCCTCCCTCGCCTGCCCGTCTTCCTTGTTATTGCCACCCTGCTCTGTGCCACCTATGATCCCCTTAGCGGAGCCAGCTCGCCCCTCCTTGCCTTTCATTTGACACTCTTCCAGTTCCTTGTCCCTTGTCCGTTTCTCCCCTTCCTCTAGCTTGCTGGTTTCGGATCTGTGATTTGTCCCTGCAGCCTCCATGTTTAGATCTGGTAAGTCGCTCGTAGCGTTAGTTGGCTGCTCTGAAGTGCTGGCTACCAGACCCGCATCGCTGACCTGGAGAGAGGAGAGGGCCGAGCTGAGCCCCTCCCCAAGGTAAGCACATTGAGCGGGCTCTCCTTTCTCAGAGGGTGTCAGCACCGATCCGCTCATCTCATTGTTTTTCGCTTCACTTGTTCCCCCTTGGGGTTTCTTTTTCTGCTCCTCCCCTTCCTTCACCAAAGCACTGTATCGATTAGATAGTTTCTTCGCCTCCAACTTCTTATTTGAGTGCCTGGTCCACTTCTTCTTAGATACCTGCGTGAAGCCATCTTCCTTTCCCCCTTTCGGAGCCGCCTCTACTGCTGCACTCGGTCCTGAGCTCGGTTTGGTGGAGTTTATTCCTTCATTTCTTTCCGCAGTCATGTTCTCCCCCTTCCTAGCGTCCTTTTCCGGGCAGTTCCTCGCTAAGTGACCTCTCTTCTTGCAGGCAAAACATGTGTCTGGAAGCGACTGATAGATTATCGGCTGTATTATTGCTTCTCCCACGCCTATCCTAACTTGCAGGTGATCTTTCACCTCTTGGTCGGGAGCTATCAGTACGCACCCCCTGATGTGGGGGTAAGAGTTCGTGGTCTTCATGGTCGCCTTGTACAGAATGGGCCCGATTGCAGCTAGCATAACGTCAGCCCCCACCTCCAACGTAGGGTCAACTAGAGGAAGATCTACCCACACCACGGCGGCCTTGGGGTTCTCATATTGTGTTCTGAAGCCTGGAGTCCAGGGCGCCGCCACAACAATCCTTCCATTGCAAAAGAGTGGGGCCTCCCGGAGCAGAAGAGTTCGCTGCTCAGCCGACGCCAACACGATCAGGAAGTTCCTTCTACCAAGCATGCGAAGCTGAGTGACCTGCACCCCCATCCCCTGCACCAATCTCCAGGAGGTCCAAGCCTCGAAGGCGCCCCGGGATGGGCTACAGTCAACCGTTGATAGAACAACAGCCCTTTCTTTCAGCAAGGAAAGCCGGCTAGCAACCAGATTCCTATCCAGGTCGACCACAACTCCCGCTTTGTATTCTCCTCGTTGCTGGTTTTTCTGTATGCACCTGAGAGCATCAAGCAACTCTTCATCTGGCATCGCCGCTCCTGCAAGTGGGTTCAGTCCCTCGAGGTATGGATTCTGTCCTGTCTTCCCCAAGTGTTTCAACGGTTTCGCCCAACTGTTCCCTGATGCCTCCCCCTCACCAGCCTTTGGTTTCGTTGTTGCAGTGTTATTAAGCTAAGCATTTGTGAGCGGCGGGACCTGCAGCGACCCATCTTTCGATGGTTTAGACTCCGGTCCCTTCAGGAGCCCTGCCGCTGGTTCCTGTCCTTCCTTGCTGGGCACCTGTCGGCCGTTCAAGATTCCACTGCATTCGCCTGCAACCTCGGGAAGAGTAGCAGCGATTCCTGATCCCCTGGCGTCAGCACCCGACCCCACCCGGCCGCCCCCAGACCCCCTTGACGGGGGCACGATGAGATCTACCGGCCTTTCTTTCCTGGAGAGCCCACCATCGACCATCTCGCTCTCGTCACTGCCAGCCATCTCTGTGCTGCATCCACCCGTTGTTCCTGCCGCTGTGTCGTGTGTTCTTTCCTCATCCATGACCCTTTTCTTCCTAGAGTGAAGAGTCCCTTCCACGGTCGCCAAACTTCTGTCGGGGTTCTCCGCTCTTCGGGAGTCGATCATATTTAAGGAATCTCTTCTACTTCTTTTTTTTTTCGAGGTCAAGATCCATACTTGGAGTCGTTTCCCTCGTCGCTCCGAACTCCATAATCCCTCCGAACTCCATAATCCTTCCGACATCTTTACCGTTCCTTTTAGTCTCTTGTCCTGTACTTTCTTCGCCTCCCTTGTCCACCAATGCGCCCCCGCTGCACGTCTCTCCAGCATTGGCGAGGAGATCGATTGCGTCCACCTCGTCTGCCATCTCTCTCTTCTATTCCTTCCCCTCGACAAAACCCTCAACCCTAACTGCTAATTACCTCCTAATTACGTCTTTTCCCAGCAAAAGCGATCCCTTGCCTTAGGTCCCTCCCATCAGTGGCACTTCCCGGCGTCTCCAACCCCTCACCCCCTTCCGCCCCTCCGCCTCCGCATCGTGAACCTCATCTCCCCCCTGCGTGCATTCTCAAGAAAGATCAGATATCGCCACTTCAGAGAATAAGTCAGCTTCACTGCATGTTCTAACATGCCATAAGATCAAAAACTTTGCCAAAATACACTTGCAGGCGTTGACACGTATAGTTCTATCTCCAGGTACGTGGGAACTACCAGTGCTTCAAATCTGTCCTGGTCTCATAGGACTTCCCTAGCACAAGATGTTGACGAGATGAACCGACCATCTGATAGTAGCGCATCCAAGTAATCGGCGGGATATGTAAGCACAAGTACTGATGAGGCAGAATCGACTGATTACGGCTATGGATGAGAACAGATGGACAGCACTCGCCAAAATATCAGCAGTGAACACCCGGTTTGCACTCCTAGAACTCTTCTGCAAGTGCAAACCGGGTTTCATTCGTCATATATCTTGAGTTTGAACGTTTAAATAGCTGTACTTTACGTCCGATAAATCGGATCAAATTGCACTTGTCCGGGAAAGAGAGTAACCATTGACTGGTGTAAAATTGATGTTCCAGTGCACTGTAAAATCGTTGGTTTCAAACTGGTTTGGTCACATCTTGAGGAAGCTAAAAAGACAAAAGATAAAAAAGAAAGAGGTGACTTGGTGATATGACTTTGACATAAGAGGTACTGTTACAGCAATCAAGCAAGTCATTTTGAGAGGACGGCAGTTATATACCGGTAGTATATTAACTCACATTCTTGGTAGAGTAGTATGAGTCAAAGTCTTTTATTGTACACATTCCTTGCTTATTCATCTCCTCGATCTTCCAATGGAGGAGGTAAATATGCAAAGGGTTTAATTCAATACTTACCCTTCCTGCCGGAAAGGTTAGATATTAAATTAGACCTACTGTACATGAGAGAATTAATGAGCAGTGTGTCTCTGACTTGTACGTTTTGAAGCACAGCACTGAGGTCAACGTTTATGGATTATCTCTTACTCTCTTCGTCTTTTCAGATATGTCTAAAAATAGAAATTTTTAATTAAAAATTAAATTATTCACTGATTAAAAATTCTCGCCGCGCCTCCCCTGTGACCTTGCCCGCATCTTCGCGCTTTCCCTGCTTGTCCGTTTCCCTTCCCCCATGAAGTGTACAGTTCTGGTGCTTATTCTGTTGGTATTAGTTTTGAAGTCTAAATAAAATGTGCATTTTTCATCTCAAACAACAGTTCACAACAATTGGATACTCGCTCGTCATAACAGAAAACTCATCAACTTTTTTGGATAATGCAGAAATCTAAATTTCAGAAAATAGCAAAATTTTAGGATATTTTTCATTTTTGAACTCAACAAAATTACAAAATTGATGTATTTATGAAATAACTTCAGAAAATATAAGAGCTGACAGACGATTGTGGAAAGTGACAGGTGACCAAGAAACTTCTTAATTATTTCTTGGTTGAAGCTTGCAACACAATTATTTATATTATGAACAGAGCATATACAGCAGCTGTGCATCACAAGATACCTAAAGAGACATTTACTTGAGTGAAACCAGATGTGTCTCACTTCAGCATTTTTGGATGCACAACTTACATGCACATCAATGATGAAAAGATACAAAAGTGGATGAAAAATCTGAGAAGTGTATATTGTGGACTATGCTGAGCCCAAAGTGTACAATAAGTCTATAAGAAACACTCACATCAGCAAAGATATTAGATTCTCTGAGTTGAATTCTGATCTGATGGAAGATGAGAAAAAAACTTATGATAGATTCATATTTAAGCTATATGATACAAGTGAGTATCAGATTGATTCAGAATCTGATAAATCTGGTATTGAAGTGAACTTGAGCAGTCAACATTTCTCACTAATCCCAGCGAAGAGCAAGTTGAATTACAACCAAATTCTGAATCTGAACTATCAAGTATTCATGAAGTTAAAAGATATGACTTACAACATGCAGCAGATTTTCAAGTAAAGAGATCATAAAGGGTTAGAAGACCACCAGCAAGACTTGATGATTAATGTGACATTGTTGAAAGCATTCAAGAGGATGACCCACTTACACTGGAAGAAGCTAACAAAGATCTTGGTTGGAGACAAGCTATGCAAGAGGAGTACAAAATGCTACTCAAAAATCATACATGAGATTTGGTTAAGCTACCAAGAGGAAAAAGAGCCATCCAATGCAAATGGATTTACAAAACTAAGCTACAATCGACGGTTCAGTTGACAAGCTGAAAGCATTGTTAGTAGCAAGAGGGTTTCAGCAACAGGAAGTTTTAGTTAGGACATTACTCTTAGTGATGGTTCTATAACTTTGATATGGTTAAGCAATTTATTGCTGGAGATGAGAGAAAATATATCTGGACCTACAATGTTACATGTGGGATAATCAAAGTGCAATGTTCTTGGCTAACAACAGGGTTATCACAGAAAGAACAAAAGGTTTAGAGATAATGTTACATCATATCAAGGAAAAAATTAAAGCTAAGATAGTCAAGCTGGAATATTATTCATCAGAAGATCACCTAGCTGTAATTTTTAATCAAAACTTTATCAAAGCTAAGGATTATACATATTAGAGATTTACTAGGTATGAAAAAAATTGGTCTACTGAAGGAGGTTGTTAAATATCATTAAAGGGTCACATGTAAACTTCACGGAAGCTAAAAAGACAAAAAGAAGAAGAGGTGAGGCATGACTTTGACGTGAGAGGTATTGTTACACAATTATATATTAACCTCCAGTATATAGTATTATGCAAACAAATCTACTCACAGAATGCATTATACATTTCACTATATATGCAAGACGATATTAATCCTAACCTGTGTGATTCAAGTTGACAGGTGATGAACCCTCTACGACCGAGCAGGCCGCTGGTAAAAGACATATTCTCTCCCTTAATTCGTTTTAAATTTGCATTACCACATGCTCATCAATCTATAAGTTCAACTGGATTGTGGAGATTTCAAAATTTGCCAAATATCTTCATCTTTTACGTGTTCATATTCTAGCTAAATATTAATGCAAGTTAAATGAACCATTCATCTGAGCAAAATCAAAACATATAAAGTGCACCGGATAGTTCTGTTTCAAAACAGGTAACTGTACTCCAGTCTCTCGTAATATTTTAACTTTATCTCCAATAACAGAATACTACCAGTATGTTAGAACTCATAACATATCAGCTTGTTATAACTGATAAAAAGGAGAACTTAAACAAAAATGAAATATGCACACTTAGACTTCAGAACTGGTACAACCAGAAAGTGCCTCGGCTCATACTATTCACGTAGTGAGATTATGGAACATGACTAATATTTATAAAATTAAATAATCACGAGCGTAACAAACAAACAAGTTACATTTTGAACAAAGATTATTTGGAATAATGGGATGTCAAACCTCTACTTAAAACCTTCTTATCTGAAATTATATGTGGACGTATATTTTGTCCACACACATACCTCATCGTCTCCTATGAGACGTTTGTTGAAACTAAAAGCGGCGGGGTCATTTCAGTATTTTATTATGGACTTATAGTTCATTGGCCACGTGGACCTGTGTTGTCTTTTAGGATCGAGTGGTTCATCTCATTGGGTTGCTGTAAGGAATTTTGAGATATCTAAAAAGTACTATCAGTCTTGGTCTTATATTTAAGGAGGGGAGAAATGACCTTCATGGTTAGGTTATAGTGACTGGGTAGAGATACTAGCAATAGAAAATCCACATCATTTGCATGTTTCAACTCATGTTCATGTGGAATTATCAGTTGGAGCAACAAGGAGTAGAAAACAATAGCAAGGTTTTCAACAGAAGAGAATACATTGTTCTTAGTGATGGTTCTATAACCTTGATATCGTTAAGCAATTTATTGTTGGGGATGAGAGAAAAGATATCTAGACCTACAATGTTACATGTGGATAATCAAAGTGTAATGTTCTTGGCTAACAATAGGGTTATCAGAGAGAGAAGAAAAGATTTAGAGATAGTGTTACATCATATCAAGGAGAAAACTAAAGCTAAGATAGTCAAGCTGGAATATTATCCATCAGAACATCACCTAGCTGAAATTTTTAACCAAAGCCTTATCAAAGCTAAGGTTTATACATATTAGAGATTTAATAGGTATGAAGAAAGTGATGGTCTAGTGGAGGAGGTTGTTAAATACATTAGAGGGTCACATCTAAACTCTAAGGAAGCTAAAAAGACAAAAAGATAAAAAAGAAGAAGAGGTGAGACATGACTTTGATGTTGTCGTGATGTGAATTATTCCACATAGTGAATAATTCATCTCTTAGTTAGAAGTTAGTCTCTCTGAGTGAGACCTCGGAGAAGTCGATTCTGGAGGAAGTGAGCATTCGAAAATCTGAAAACACCACGGCGTAGGCCTCGTCGCGCTGATCACCGTGGTATGTTCAAAAGTTACAAACGGAGTTACAGGCGAAAAGTTACTTGAGGTTCTTCTATAAGATTTCTGATACTGGGAAAATTATCATAAATCTGAGTGAGTTCGAAAAACACTTTTTAGATTTTTCTCATGTAGATTGTAGATTGTAGTATTTGTTTAAAATTCTAAATGTACAAAAAGAGCATTTCTAGAGAAAGTTATGGCACTTCATGTTAGCAAAGGGAAGATGAATGCTGCAGCTTTCTAGCATATTAGCTTAGAAACTGGTCTTCAAAACCAGTTGTGAGATAAGCTTCCGTGGTGTAGCTGAGAAACTTGTAGGGAGGAGGTCTCCGGATCAAATCCCTTCAAACTCACAACCGGCTTGGAGTAGGCTGGCACCAAGTTGTCTAGGGGCAGAGCACTAGATGTTCTTTAAACGTACCGTGAATGCGGGACGTCTACCCCTGCACTAGTGCAGTCACCTAGTGTAGATGCTAGAGGGAGATTACCACCGGGTTTCGAAATGGACCTCTCACTTTCGGGTTGTCGAGGTAATTAGTACGAATTCGGTTGCGCCCCTCTAAGTCTTGGAGTAGCGAGATAACATCAAAGATACTCTAAGTCTGTACCAATTCTTTTGTAGAAAAATGTAGAGTTCGAAATATTATTCACTTGGGTCGAAAAATCAAGTGAAAATGATACCTGAGGCCATACTTACGGCACTTCAAAGTTTAAGGGGGCGGAAAACGACAATGGTGATAACTCGGGCTCCACGTGTCAGAATGAGGTGATTCCGGTGGCCAGAGGTAGCCGAGGTGGAGTTACTTCGGATGGAGGTGTCATATGTTGACTGTACGACCGACTCGGTGGCCGTCCGTACAGATGAACCTGCGAAGCTTAGTGAAATAGTCTTCTTACGTGTAGATTTATTATCCGTGATTTATTTTTCTGTTGCCATCTGTTTAGGGTGTCTTTTGTCCCTGCCAGGTGACACTGAAGGTTACGTAGGGTGGAGGAAAACCTAGAGGGGTGTACTCCGGAGAGAGAGAATTCTCAGAGAATTATCGGATTATCGCAATTTTGTCGATCATCGAGCAGTATAGAGTTTACCGTGCGGGAGCTATCGAGTAGAGAGAAACAGTAGAGCTGAGGAGAGAAATTTTACACAGAGGTTACGTCTGGAGAGATTTTCTGACTGATCAGAGTTTTGACATCGAAAGATTTAGCTTAGTAGACAGAATCGAGTAGAGAGGAGACTTACAACTTGTACGCATAATTTTCTGAAAAGAAAACGGGAAGCTTCTAGGTGAACGTGCTGGTGCTTCACAGGAGCAGTTTCTGATATTCTGAGTCTTTGAGCGTGAGCTTTTCAATCTGCATGATCCGGAGTTGAAGATCTACTTGCACGCCGTGTGTTTTATCTTAGCCAGATCGAAATCGTGGTGGTGTGTTCTCTTGCGATCCGTATTCCGTGTGTGGTTTTCGCCCTCTTCTTCACGATCATATCACAGCTAGAAGGTTCATCCTTCCCAAGAAACTCTCACCTCGACAACGTGCGAGATATTGTGACACAATTAGGTAAGTCACTTTGAGATGACAGCAGTTATGTTACCAGTAGTATGTTAACCCACATTCTTTGTAGAGTACTATGAGTCGAGGCCCTTTCTGATTGTACCAGTTCTGAAGTCTAAGTAAAGTATGCATATTTAGTTTTTGTTTAAGTTTTTTTTTATCAGTTCTAACAAGCTGATATGTTATGAGTTCTAACATACTGGTAGTATTTTGTTATTGGAGATAAAGTTCAGATTTTTGAGAGACTGGAGTGCAGTTACCAGTTTTGTAACAGAACTATCCGGTGCACTTTATATGTTTTGATTTTTCTCAGACGAATGATACATTTAACTTGCATTAATATTCAGCTAGAATATGACACGTAAAAGATGAAGATATTTGGCAAACTTTTGTAATCTCCACAATCCAGTTGAACTTATAGATTGATGAGCATGTGGATTAATGTAAATATAAAACGAATTAAGGGAGAGAATATGTCTTTTACCAGCGGCCTGCTCGGTCGTAGAGGGTTCATCACCTTGTCAACTTGAATCGCACAGGTTAGGATTAATATAGTCTTGCATATACAGTGAAATGTATAATGCATTCTTGTGAGTAGATTTGTTTGCATAATACTATAAATTACGTAGTGAGATTATTGAAGATGACTAATATTTATAACAATAAATAATCACGAGCGTAACAAACAAACAAGTTACATTTTGAACAAAGATGATTTGGAATAATGGGATGTCAAACCTCTACTTAAAACCTCCGTTATCTAAAATTATGTGTGGACGTATATTTTGTCCACACATACCTCATCGTCTCCTGTGAGACGTTTGTTGAAATTAAAAGCCGTGGGGTCATTTCAGTATTTTATTACGGACTTATAGTTCATTTGCCACGTGGAGCTGTGTTGTCTTTTAGGATAGAGTGGTTGGCGCTTTGTTCACTTTAAGTTTTCCCAGACATATATTTCGCTGTCCATGTAAACCTGTTTTGCCATTTAGGGTCAAAAGGCTGGGCGCTTTGTTGACTTTAAGTTTTCCCAGACATATATTTCGCTGTCCATGTAAACCTGTTTTGCCATTTAGGGTCAAATATGCATACAAAGTGAACATATCGCCGGGGGCCGGATAACGACAAGCGTCTGGAGCGGCTCGTTTAGGATTGGTGTGGCGCGGGTGAAGGGAAAAAGGAAGTCCGCTGTTAAGGCGTATTAATTTTTGCGCGAGATATCGTTATTCGGTCGATAGTGTTAGCACGCATTTCGGCGAGGTGACGTTAACACATATTATTTTTTCCGCGGGCTCGACCTAAATGCTGTGGGGTTAGTCGCTCGGTGTGGTCGTAGGCGTGGTGATTTCGATCCTTCCTGCTTGGTTGTCGGTGGCTGCGGTCGAATGATTTCTTCTTCTTCGTCGTCTGTGCGGTGGTGGCTGGCTGCGGTCGAATGATTTCTTCGTCGTTTGCATCTGGTTGCTCGTTGTTTCGTCGTGCAGGTAGTGTCGTGGGTTCCTCGCTTTGCTGCACGGTTTTTCGATGATCGGTGTCACTGCTGCACGGTTTCTCGATCGAGGTGGTTTTGGATTGCAGTGCTTCAGTTCGTCCATCCTTTTCGCGTTTTGTTCGTCCTTGTCGTGCAGACGGTATGTTGGTTTCATGGTGCACGGTTTTTCGAGGATCGGTGTCGTGGTGCGAGGGGTGATCGTTGTGCTATGCGGTTTGTCGGTCGATCTGTGCAATGCTGGGTCTGCTTTGTCCTCCTTTTGTTCTCTGCGCTGGTGGGTGTAATCCTTCGGCTGTACCCAATGGGTGTGACATGCACAGAGGTGGCCTGCTGGCGTGCTACCAGGTACGAGTTTCGTTTCTTGTGTTGGCAATGGCGGTGCAGAGGAGCGATCTTCTCGAGGTCTGTGTTATCACTGTATGTTTCGATTCTCATAGTTTGCAACAATGTCTAAGGGTACAAAGTATTGTTGAGAGTGAAGAAGTCGACGAAACGCTAGACAGTGCCAAGGAAGTGAGCACTGCTCAGCAAACTGTCGATCCGACTTTGGATTTTGAGTTTTTGGATCTTAGCGGCGGTAGTCCCCGTTTTTCTCCATTGTGGTCTTCACCACTATGCTTTCCTTCGATCAGCGCTTCCTACAACGCAGTCACACTTACATGTATCTGCAGTTGGACTTTTCGCAGGATCCTTCGGAGTTTTTAATGAAGTTCGATTACGTTCTGATAGGGAGAACATGTCATCCCTGTGTTCTCCATCCTGTTCTGTTTCAGTCGTTGGCTGGTCCATTTCAGTTTTTCTCGTATTCCCTGGATAACTTCACTTGTACTTGCAGGACAGGCGGTTCCGAATGTTTTCTTATCCCGCGTATTTTACTCGTGGTGATGGTTCTTTAAAGTCTACTATGCATGGAGTTTTTCGCTTTTATTGTCATCCTTGCGTATGTACACAAGTGGACCTCGAAGACAGTGTTGTAATGTGTCGTCATTTCTCTCCCTCTCCCAGCCAGCGATGTCTCTCCGTCGGGAAGCAAGAGCTAGGCATCTCAGCCTAGAGGTTTCTGTCACTATGTGTACAATTGGTCGTGACCTCGATGTTGCATATTTTCCTGTTATTTGTGATTTTCTGAAGAAGCAATGTCTGTGAGGCATATTTTTCATCGAGAGGGGTGGGTCTCTTCTCCATCTTCACTTCCAGGGTGTGATCTGTATATATGCCACTGTGCAGGTGAAGAAGCGAATCTATCAAGCATTAGGGTGGGACAGAGAGACCAGTCGGTGCAGAGGTTTGTATAAAATTACTTCAAACTTCACACGGAGTGATAACAGAGACTAGTTTCGAAACACCAAGGGCCAAGTCTTCATGAAACAATTTATGCATTTTCTGATAGTGTAAGTGTCCAAGTCGAAGATGCCATAACTGGTATCTGTTACTGCAGCTAGAACTGGAGCTACCAAAGATAAGGCTTGTAACTCATACAAGTGGTCAACCTTCAGCCCTGTAGCCACCACAGATCCTTGATCGAGAATAGAACATCCTTGTGCATCAAATGACAGTTGAAACCTGTTTGCAGCAAGTTTACCAACACTCAAAAGATTATGCACTACACCAGGTACAAACCAGACACCTCCAATGGTTCTTATCTGACCTGAAGGTAGCTTAATACGAATGTTACCTTCCCCCTGGACTTGGTAGCCCTTACCATCTCCCAGTCGTATCTCTGGTCCATTAAGAGGATGAAAGTCTTGAAACCACTCCTTCTTTGAGGTGATATGATTTAATGCTCCAGAATCAATCCACCATTGTTGGTCATGTGTGTCTGTATACATGGCAGTGAAGAACAGCTTCTCTTTGTGATTAGTTGTCTGTACGAAGTTACCTCTGTTGTTGATGTTGGAACGTTGATCAAATGTCTTCTTCCTGCACTCATAGACGAAATGACCAAGTTTCTTACAGTAGTTACAATTCCTAGGTTTTGGTTTGTTGGAGTTGCCCTTTCAGTCACGTTTGTTGAACTTGCCTCTCTTGTTGTCCCAATGCTCCTTTTGTTTTGATTGAGAGTCTTGAGTTCTACCCCGCTTATGATCTCTCCTCTTGGAGAAGAAAGTGACATCAGTTGTGATAGTTGTTGAGCTGACTTGGTTTCGATATTCATTGCTTCTTGCAAAGCTAGTGTTTGCAGTTCTTCAAATGAGACAGGCTCCTTGCGTACATCCACTGCTTTGACAAAGTGCTCATATGGTAAGCTCTGGAGCACTATAAGCACCAAGTCGTCCTCATCTATACCTCCACCCAGATTCTTCAGTTGTTGTAGCAACCCTTTGACAGTATTGAAGTGCTCTTCGAATGAGATGCCTGCAACTATCTGCAAAGTGTTTAACTTTCTGCGTAGCATTCTCTTCCTCCCTCGAGTATCTCCTTCGTGCTTCTTGGTGAAAGTATCCCAAGCATCTTTAGAAGTTTTAGCCTCCAAGATATCCATGATTTTTGAGTCTTTTATGGTCATCTTAATGATGGCAAGTGCTTGTTGATCTCTTTTATTCCAAGCTTTGACAGCAGCTGGTGATTCGATAGGTCTTTCTTCATCACCCAACACTATGTCCCAAGTCTTAGTTATGAAAAATAGCTTGAACCTTGAAACACCATATTGGATAGTTTGTGCTATCCAACTTATGATGATCATGAAGCAAGTTATCACTAACGTTAGTCATCGATCGAAAGTAAAGTAGGTGGGAAAAATATGGAACTCCTCAAAGTGGTTGTGGAGGTGGAAGTGTGTCTATAGAGTAATCCTCTGCAGCACGGCAAAAATCTCAGAAACGTGAAAATCGATCGTTAAGGCTTTCAAAAGTGCAGTCAAAGATCTGTTGACCAAGGGTTCTCCAAAGTGTAACTTCCTTATACAAGGTCCGTTTGGGTCGAAAGTTGAACCGTTGGAAAGAGGAACCGTCGGAAATCCACTCTCAGATTTGCTTAATTCGACCTTCTTCCCCTCCAAAAACACAGTCAAAGGTAGTTGGACCAGAAATTTACACCTTCTTTCTCACTTTTCAGTTGAAGATGGTGTGCTCACTCGATGTCCTTTTCACTCTCTGGTTCCTCATTCTCCTTGCTAATGCTCGTGCTTAAGCTTATACCATGTTTAAGAACCAAATCAAGTGAATACTCTCCACTATAGAAGATATATCAGTAAAGGGATCAGTAGACTCATCGTCTCTCAAGAGGGGGTTGTTATATACTCAAACCTATGGACAAGAGGTTAGTCACTAGTCAGAGATGTGCCTATAGAGGTGACTATAGAGGTGACTATAGACTAGATATTATCTTTAACATCCTCGACAGTAAGACACCAGCAAATACGTGGATTTTGTCCTCTTCATCGGTCGCGGAGACCTGAGGTTCCGCAGTAAGTCCGCAACTTAGACTGCTGTTCACAGTACAAATAGCAGCTGGGATACTTCAGTTTCTTCACTGGTAGCTACGCAGCTTCATCATCAGCTTCATCGTCGAATTTTTCCGTTAATACACGTAATTCTCCATACAGTTCCAGCTGCAGCAGCATAAGGGTCCTTGTCTAGGCCGACTGAGCTGACATGCAAGCTTCCTCCAGACCAGTTGAGCAAGCTGAAGTCGATCCGCGGCGGGAACTTAATTAAGTTAGCTCGGCAGAAGCCTACGTTCCAGCCCGAAGACAGACGAATTCATCCACAACGACGGTGTTGACGAACGCCACAGTCTCGACAGGCAGCAGCGAGTTGCAGAATAAGATGAAGAATGTGACCCTCCACAATGGCATAGACATTCTTGTTAGCGCCAACGTCGCTGCAATTGGAGGCGCAAGTGCCACACCCATCTCAGCGGAGGACAAGAGGGATCACGTTGTCGCCATTAATTTTCTCTTCGGATGGTTACAGTGCTGGGCAGTGAAGGCTGTTGTGACGTTGGGAATTCCGGACATGCTTTCCAAGGCACCGAACAAATCTCTTACAGTGGCGGAAATCATCTCTCAGATCGACTGCAAGAATCCATCCAACGCCGTGTCTTTGCTCAGCCGCATCATGACGTTCATGACCTGCAAGGGGTTCTTCTCCGAGTCAGTCAATGGGAAGAACGAGATCGAGTACGCCTTGAATGGTGTCTCCAAAATGTATGTTACAGACTACGAGCTCAGCGTGGTACCCTGGGTCAAGCTCGCCTACCACCAGTCTTCTGTCCCGATGTTCGAAAGAATGCACGAGGCGATCACGAAAGATGTCTGCCCGTGGGACGAAGCCCATGGCATGCCCGTCTATGCCCACAATCCTAAGTTCCCCGAGTTTGGCGACATCTTCCACAACGGCATGACTACACACTCAAACTTTCTGGCGAGAATTATTGCTGAGGAATACGAAGGCTTCAAAGACACCAAAGTACTCGTCGACGTCGGAGGCAGCGTAGGCAACACCTTAGCTCTGATTCTCAGATTCCACCCACACCTTCGCGGCATCAATTTTGATCTGCCTTCGGTCGTAGCAAACGCACCATCTTTGCCAGGTGAGTGTTTAAATTCATTCTCACGTACGTACGTAGCTCATGAATATCACCGTATGTAGTCAGCACTCTTCCATTTTCCATTATATTTAGTTCGCTCATCCTGGCACGCAATTCATTGCGTGCCATGATGAGCCATGATGATTCATTGCGTTCATGCACCCTAATGGGGTTTAGCACTTGGCGAACCCGCTCAGGAGTGAAGTGCCAAGAGTTAAACCCCAGACCTCACGTCAGTGAGGAGAGAGTTCTACCCAATTCGGCCTACCTCCCCGACGCTCTTCTCTGAACTTCATTACTCCTCAGATATCGATTACTTAGTAACCTGTCTAGTTCTTTAGTCTGCAGGTTCTGCAGGTACCACAGTACTAGTGCTAGCAAGGTTGATTTTGGGATTTTCTGCTCTAGAGTGACGTGCACGTGATATATACGCTGACTTCTGTCTGGAAATGCAGGTATCGAACATGTTGGTGGTAACTTCTACGAGAGTATACCCAATGGCGACGCGATGCTGCTAATGGTAATCCCGAGCTTCTGTGGCTTTACTTACTTATCTTATTCATATCGTAGTGCAAGTTAATGATATAGCGCTAGCGATTGTCTCTTTGACACAGTTCCAACTCTCGAGCATATATGCTTTGTCCAGGACACTAGGATTGAACTTGGCATTTGAACTCTGTGTTCCAGGCCATTCTCCACAACAACAGCGACGAGAGCTGCGTGCAAATCATGAAGACTGTTCACGCTGCTCTTCCGGAGGATGGGAAACTGATAATTGCGGAGTATGTTATGACGAAGGAAAATAATCACAATGCCGAGCAAGTTAGGATTTTAGACATGTCGATGCTTACTTTCTTTCGTGGCGGTAAGGAACGAACTTTCGAACATCACAAGGCTCTGTATGAAGCAGCAGGCTTTCATCACTCCAGACTGATAGAAACGAGTGGACCCATGGATATCATAGAAGTCCGTAAGAAGTAGTCGATACGCCCTGAAGCAGAATGGAATGTCCATTGATTGAATGTATGGCCTCAGATCATCATGTCAACTTCCAACTTTAATTTCAGCTAGAGCTGTATGAAGCAGCAGGCTTCTCCAGCGAGGGGAGTCCCTCACTACACACTCCTAAACTCGACGAGACCTATGCATGGATATTTTAGAGGTCCGTCAAGGGTAGAGTAAGCACTGAAGCAGAAAGTCCATTCAACTTTAATTTCAGCTAGAGCTGTATGAAGCAGCAGGCTTCTCCAGCGAGGGGAGTCCCTCACTGCACACTCCTAAACTCGACGAGACCTATGCATGGATATTTTAGATCTAGAGGTCCGTCAAGAGTAGAGTAAGCACTGAAGCAGAAAGTCCATTGAGTGAGTAGCTATCCTCATGATGAGATCATCTTGAGAGCGTTCTCACCTTGTAGCTTTATTTCCACCTTCCAGGTATTCCGATCCAATGTACATTCAAGCTTACAAGTGCACATATATGTAATAAAGGAAACACAGTTTTCTCCTATTTTACGTACTACGCAAAAAAAATTGCAAACAACTTTGAAAGCTCGAAGACAAAGTGCACGTTTCGGAACGATTATATAAATGTAAGCGACAAGTGTATCAACTTACGTATCCGGTGTTAGAATACATACAGTATGAAAGCTCAAAGTCATTCTACTTAAGTAATTCATTTGTCTTGTTCAGCCTACATTCTCTCTCAAGGAGCTCTCTCTCTCACTCATACTTTCTTTAGGCCGTGATATACAGTTTTGCCTTAGTCTATTCTAGCACTAGTTCATTTCCAACAAGGTATGCTTTGTTGATGCACTAGATCAATAGCAGAGGCACTAGGTAGACTGTTGGTCTTAAGGTGTGAGCAGTTGGAGGACGCTTCAACTGCTGCGAGGAGGACATTCTATGCACTATGATCATGTATCTTTGTTACAGAGCTTTGCAGTTCCAGCGACCAACTTGGTACAGAATGTCTGCCCCTTTGGCACCAAAGACTGGACGAAGTTCGACAGCATTTACTTCACACTATGGAAGCACAAGACGACCTTGCAACTCAAGGCCCATGGTGTGCTTGACATCTTGGATGCACCACCCGTCCTTGACGCTGGTACACACTGATATTAGTGGACGCATCTCCCCCTGCACATTTTCCGGATATGAGTAGTTTATCATCTTTATTGATGATTACTTGCGCTGCACTGTCACTCGTCTGTTTTACTATAAGAGTGACTATAAAGCCGTCCCAAAAATACAGAGAAAATGACAATAACTGTAAACTCGGCCACAAAGCGATTCGGCTGCAACTTCAAGTCCTTAGTCTCTCCTTCTTCGATAAGAACTGTCACTCAAAGAACCTGACAAGAGTGATCTGATCCTCTACCCTCATCAACATATAAGATTATATGAAGCACTCTACTCTCAGATTTAAACTCTAACACTCGACACATTCTCTTTAGTTGATTCTAACATACTACGTATACAGAATATAAAAGATGACATCAAATGCATCATAGATGACAATAGGATACACGAATGACTCTAAAGTCTCTAGCATGGTAGTAGCTCTAGCCTCTCCAAGAGTTCTCTCGATATGCTCTCTCATAACCTCCTTCTGTCTAATGTAAAACTGCACCTGAAACATATCTCTCAAACCTCCTAGTGAGGTCTCGGCAACAGAACCAAAAATGTGACCTTAAAGCTTACTACCGGTCCTGTCTCTCATCTAGAATAAACCTCTGATGGTCTTTGATGAGATGCATCATAGAACTAGAGCTAAACCCAACTCTCAACATGCTCATATCACTTCCTCGGAATGAGAACTCTCCTGGAGACAGAGAGATGAAAAACACACCTTTTATAGATATGGCCTAACGACTTTCAAATACAAAGAATACATTTGGGATATTCAAAAAAAGGTGCAAGAAAGACCAAGTAGCACTCAGGGCATGAGAAGGCATAGATTGGAGCCTCGATGATCCCCGATGGTACATTATAATAATAAGAAGGACATGGGAAGAAAAAGAAAGCACAAACCAGCAAGGAAGGGCAACAAGTCGGACGAGCTGCAGCAAAAGACGGAGAAGTGACACTTACCTGATAGGGAGACCATCGACCTGGACGAGAAGGAAGACGACGGCATCAGGGGTCGTAGCAATCATGAGGGGTGGTCGAGAAAGAACCTGGGGCGGGGGTGGGGCCGGGATAGCGCGGTTCTCGAGTCGTCTGTCAGAAAGACCTCCTGGTCACAAAGAGGTAGGAAAAACAAGCACAGAACCGCGATGACGAGCAGGATCGATCACAAGCAGCTCGGGGCAAATTCGATGCTCCGCCAGGAGAGTCGTAGTGCGTTAAGGGGTGGGCACTTCGATAGTTGTGCGCGCCGTAGGGATAACGAGGAGCAGAGTGACGAGGCCGCTGCTCGTGATAGGGTGAGCGAGGGTGCGGACACTCGCAGGATTGAAAGGGTTAGGACAAGTGGTGTCTTGTGCCCGGACCCACAGAAATTCTTCGAGACGGGGGATCGCGGGCGTGGGCGGGCTGATGGTCTGTATCGGGGTGGCTCCCTTCGGCCTGGAATAAAGTTTGGCTCCCGGCGCACTGTGGCGGGTTAAACTAAAATAAATAAATAAATAAATAAATAAAACCAAGAATGGGAAGGGCTGGCGCCGATGAGAATCGACAATAGTATAAAGCTTACGCGTAAGGTGGACGATAAGGTGGATGAACTGGACCTGTACCGAAAATTTGCAGTCTCGATGGAAGGACACACTGTTCTTCAGTTCACTTGGCCGCAACGCAAACAACTCGCTGAGCTTGCCTCACATCGTGTCTGAGGCACCGGTGTCTTCTCACTAGTACTACATCAAGGGCACACATAGTTTGAATGGCTCCAGGTGAATGACTCATCGTTGGTGCATGAGACATATCGGTAAGATGTCCCGAGTCTTTTCGTAAGGATGTAAAATCGAATTAACGAGAAAAACCAAACGCAAACGTTGACAAATATGAGAAGAATATTTACTAGACCACATGTTTTCCAGAACGCAAATACATGGACTGTATAAGATATATCTGAAAAGATATGACAGAAAAGACCTCGTGCAGAAATTAAACTTCCACTCACAGAGGACCAATGAAGCATGAATACAAAATTGGGGAATCTCTTTCCTTAGTGCACAAAGTTATAAGCCCAGGCACGAAGGTAGCAATACACGAAATTGGACAATGCTTTGTTTGAGATATCGTTCTCTAGCTTTATAAGCTTCTGTTTGCTTTCTCTAGCTTTCCAAGAATACGCGTTTTAATCATTCTGTCAGGAATGTCAAATCTTCTACCAGGCGGTCGACTATATACATAAACATCTAATGAGTTTTCCGAAACCTGTACTTTTTGACGGGTTGGTCGCATATGGAAGCTCTGCGGAGCGAATGGGACTGTCTACACAGCTGGACGTGAGATCAGGAAAGCAGCTCAACTTACAGGTCGAAGGTTTCTGGATTCTACTGTCACCAGGCTTTGTTTTGCAAAGCATTTAAAACCGTGCTCGGGGGTAACAGGTGTTCGACTTTGTAGTATTAACCGGCAGAATTTCGGGGTTTCCGAGGAGAGGAGAGTTTTTCTTGGCATTTACGGCCCGTAACTGCAGGCCAACAGACGACCCGGATACAATGGATGAAAATAGCTACCAGTTATAAGTTTCGCCGAGCATTTAGCAGAAGCGAAAAGCAGAATCACGTGCACGAAAGCAGATGTTCTGTTGACGAGTCCAGCTGACTCCAGCAGGAGGCCATTGCACTGAAAGACACAGCAGCGGTTGACATTTGAAGTCCGCACATTCCCATGCGCGGACTCTCCTTTTCGCGGCTATCGTCCATATTGCTCGGTTTGCGGACGAATGGTCGAAACCGTGCCGTGCCAAAAGTCTAGATGGCCACCCAAGTACCTACTTGCACAAGTGGCAACCACCGAATTCCTGATACCGTCCTCTTACCACTTTGTTTTCGTGGGAAAAACATGATAGTTTACTTTCTTCTCATACGAGTTCAAGAAAACCTATGCGCACCGTTTTTCGTCAAGCAAGAAGCGGGTTAGGCTCGGGACGCCATTATTTAGGCCTCTTCCACGTGGAGCTTTCTGCAACCGAACGCTGCTACATTTTCATGCGACTGAGCCTTCTATGAAGACTCGACCACGGCGCCCCCGACTATTGGCGGATGGAGATGCTAACAAGGTAATGATCACTGGCTTGCACACCGATGCTTGTATGTATCTTACATTAATTAATGTGTTCGGGTTTCTGTCGACAGAAACATGACCGCCGTGAGTGAAACGCTGAGCGACTGAGGTGTAGGGGGAAACACCCTCAGTAGCATTTGAGTCACTTCGTTTAACGTTTCACTTGCTATCGAGGGAGGGTGTTCAGTAAGTAATTCCGGACGACGACTGGCGTGCTAGATGCACTACAAACTTACGCATGAGATTCAAACTAATTCACATGGACGTGAGAATTTGTACTCGATGTTCGTCTCGCCTGTGCTGTTGGTGATCAGTTTGCTTTGGAATCTTTTTCTCGATGGTTTCTTGTCAGGGAATCACGAGAAGGAAATTTCAGGACAAACGCTAAATGCTAACGCAGAGTGCAGTGACGAATGCACCTTAGGCTGATATCACACCACGAGTGTTTGCATTGTAGTCCATATCTTTCATATTATGGTTAATCTTATTATAGTGATATAGTTACAATCGCATTACAGTCACATTTTTTATATTTCATATTTTTCAAAATATATTATATTAATATCACCTAATACATAAGCATACTTTAAAAGAATAACAGAAAAACATATGATTAAAGAAGATAACTTTGAAATTTTGAAAATAAAAAGTTTTTCTGTTTTCGTTCTTGAAACGTTGTTATCTGTTGTCTATGTACAAATGTACAACGTTGATATTCTCTATATTCTTTTATCATAATATATTTTTCATAGTTACATTTGTAGTTGTTTTTTATTCAAATGATTTTATGAATATTTGTTTTATTTTATTTTATTTTTCTTTTAACAATATGATTAGGAATTACAATCACGAAGCGAATAGTCACCAAAAATGAGGCTACCAAGTTAGTGACTATAACGAGATACTAGCAAAAGTAGTAACTCTTTCAAGTGCTAAAAGAACTAATCACGACAATGCGCACTCTTCTGCTAGAGTTCGAAATCTGGATATGTCCGAACTGAAGCTCCTTGTTAAGATTTGGCCTTACAGAGCTCCCAGGTTCCCACATCACTTTGGCTGAGTCTGGCAAGTGCCTTGGCTTACTCTCTGGTAATGACTTGCATAGGTTTACAAGCTGCTGGATAATCATCCATACTGTCGTCATGTACAGCAACTAAGGTCGCATTAAGTGGACAGGAAGGAGATAGGCTGGATAAAACGAGATTGTTGTAACTGGAACTGGTAACAACTAGTGGAAAGGCTTCGCGGGACTGGCCGAAGACATGCTCTGTTAGAGGGGAAGTATAACGTCTGCAGGTGTGCCGTGGAAGTACTCGAGCTGCCTGGATAACAGAATCTCATCGGGCATATGCTTGTTGATTGGAAGATCTTATGAAGAAAAAGACAACGTAAGTTTTATGCATCCCATACACAGCTTACTGACTGTGCGCACATGCTGTGACGTTCACTGAACAGGGAAAGGTCACTCACAAGTTATTTGTCCAAACCCAAAGATAACCTAGAAAATGAACGATAATTACACGATTCATTGACAGTTTGCTTATGTCAGCCTTGAGTCTCGAGTCCACCGACTGTCAGAGCAGGTAAACTTGCCTTCACCTGCTTGTTTTATATCCGTTCGTTTCTAGGAGTTCGAGGCGTGCCTGAGAATCAGAATCTAAACTTCGCCCTATTCGCACCAAGTTGTCAGACGAACGCGAACCAATGAATAGCAAACGGATGGGAAGACCCATCAAGCCATACAAGGGAAAGAAAGACCCGAAGGGCAAGCAACAACCACCCCTAGGGCAGAACAGTGGGGCTAAGCTTCGCTATCAGTTGCTCTAAAATCGTCTGTCGCACTTATAATGTCTGAGATCAGAAAGTCAATATGTCTGCAAACAAGTAGTGCACCTGAAGAAGCATCACCTACTGCGATTGCTCTTCTGTGAACTGCGTCTGCCAAAGCTCTCTGTAGAGCAATGGAAACTCGTTGCCTAAAAAACATGGTGAAGAAAGAAAGAAAAAGTGGTACCCCTGGCGGCTCTCATGATAGGCTCTGGCACAATCTATCAGTAGAGAGTGATAAGGTTGGATGATCTTCCCACACAGTTTTTGTTGGAAACTCAGAGCAAGCCGGTAGAATAGTCTCACTCTTTGCTTCGATAGGTTTTAACAGGAATCGGAAACTTTCGAGTATAAAATGAGGTAAAGGAATGTTATCGCTCCCTTTGTACTTTAGATCATGAGAAATATTCTCATTTTCTACAAGAATCTATCCAACTTTAACTCCATATATCTCAGTCATTTCTAACTATTTACACTTTGTGTAAAGCTTGTGAATAGCTATTTCTTATTCCATGACTGAATTTAAACAAAGCATAAAGCTTGTGAATAGCTATTTCAGATCCCATGACAGAACTGAAATAAAGTGTAAAGTGTAAAGCTTGTGAATAGTTGCATGGAACCTGGTTCCATGCAGAATAGGAACTCTGTTACCAGAAGCAAGTTGTTATTCTTGTGCTGTGTTTCTTCCCATGAACTTGAGAAATGAGACATTCTGGGTAGTCTGGAGTATTTATACTGGATCTGGCGGTTATTTATATTGAATTTTTTGATTAAGGTTTAGTTTTGAACTTTTCAATTTTCTGGCAAAAGCCCAATTCCATTGTTCATACTGGCTTGCTTTCCTTTTTGTCGTTTCAGTATTTACAGAGATTCGTTTTAGGAGCATTTGAAATCGATACTGTCTCTTGCTTCCTCTTTGATCACATGGGTGTCAGGTTTTTCGACCGGGGTGTGACTGACTGAAATACAACACCTTCTCAGCAGAGCTCACGTCCGTGTCTGATTCGCTAGCACGTTTATAACACTCTGAGAAATTGCATGCAACATAAAAGACAGAACTCGACAGCTTGTTCTTATTATGCGTTGAATGGAAGTTGAAACCTACTGAGAAGACACATTGTCGATATATTCTTCGAATTCAGAGAGTGAGCACATCGGTTGTAAAGCTCATCAAGCTTCCTCAGCGCAACAGAAGCATGAAACGTAGCTCTGTTTGACCCCCTAACTCACTGTATACTATATAGTCTTCTAATGATAACGAGGACTGACTTCGTGCGTATTTTGTAGATTGTCATTCATCTATGTTACCATTGTGCTTGTTATCTAATGTTTTCTCCTCTGCATCACGTCGCATTTAGAATACTCTAATCTGTCCATGCATCCTCGTGTCATTGTCTGGTCATTTCATGTTCGTTTGCAATGACCCACGCTCCACTTCAGACTGTGCGTTTTCACATGCCGGTAGTGTAAAATGACATGATACCGACGGGACTGTCGATTGCAGGTCGGGGTATCATCAAACAACCAAACTTTAAGAGGGATATGTTTAAGCGAAACGATCGTATTGGGGGTATGATCAAGCCAATTCCTGATATTTTGGTTCCAAACCTCCGTCGCGCACGGTCAATGTTACTTGCTACAGCCGGGTTAATATATGCGGCTATTCAATCGTTTCGGGGTCAAGCCACACAAGCGAAAATTGGTGTCGCGAAGCTTTAGAGAAAGCCGGCTGCGTAGTGAAGAAATCGGAAACGGAAATCGGAAATGTTTAAAATTTGCATTGCCACTTGCAGAACAAAACACTGCAGGTTGACCTCTCCTAGTTTACCTACTCCTCGACAGTAGGACACCAGCAAATACGTGGATTTTGTCCTCTTAATCGGTCGCGGAGTCCTGAGGTTCCGCAGTAAGTCCGCAACTTAGACTGCTGTTCACAGTACAAATAGCCGCTGGGATACTTCAGTTTCTTCATTGGTAGCTACGCAGCTTCATCATCAGCTTCATCGTCGAATTTTTCCGTTCATACACGTATATTCATGTTCCAGCTGCAGCAGCATAAGGGTCCTTTCTAGGCCGACTGGGCTGACATGCAAGCTTCCTCTAGACCAGTTGAGCAAGCTGAAGTCGATCCGCGGCGAGAACTTAATTAAGTTAGCTCGGCAGAAGTCTACGTTCCAGGCCGAAGACAGACGAATTCATCCACAATGACGGTGTTGACGAACTCCACAGTCTTGACAGGCAGCAGCGAGTTGCAGAATAAGATGAAGAATGTGACCCTCGACAATGGCATAGACATTTTTGTTAGCGCCAACGTCGCTGCAATTGGAGGCGCAAGTGCCACACCCATCTCAGCGGAGGACAAGAGGGATCACGTTGTCGCCATGAATTTTCTCTTCGGATGGTTACAGTGCTGGGCAGTGAAGGCTGTTGTGACGTTGGGAATTCCGGACATGCTTTCCAAGGCACCGAACAAATCTCTTACAGTGGCGGAGATCATCTCTCAGATCGACTGCAAGAATCCATCCAACGCCTTGTCTTTGCTCAGCCGCATCATGACGTTCATGACCTGCAAGAGGTTCTTCTCCGAGTCAGTCAATGAGAAGAACGAGATCGAGTACGCCTTGAATGGTGTCTCCAAAATGTATGTTACAGACTACGAGCTCAGTGTGGTACCCTGGGTCAAGCTCGTCTTCCACCAGTCTTCTGTCCCGATGTACGAAAGAATGCACGAGGCGATCACGAAAGATGTCTGCCCGTGGGACGAAGCCCATGGCATGCCCGTCTATGCCCACAATCCTAAGTTCCCCGAGTTTGGCGACCTCTTCCACAACGGCATGACTACACACTCAAACTTTCTGGCGAGAATTATTGCTGAGGAATACGAAGGCTTCAAAGACACCAAAGTACTCGTCGACGTCGGAGGCAGCGTAGGCAACACCTTAGCTCTGATTCTCAGATTCCACCCACACCTTCGCGGCATCAATTTCGATCTGCCTTCGGTCGTAGCAAACGCACAATCTTTGCCAGGTGAGTGTGTAAATTCATACGTGATCATGAATCACCGTATTTAGGCAGCACTCTTCCATTTTCCATTATATTTAGTTCGCTCATCCTGGAACGCAATTCATTGCGTACCATGATGAGCCATGATGATTCATTGCGTTCATTCACCCTAGTGGGGTTTAACCCTTGGCGAACCCGCTCAGGAGTGAAGTGCCAAGGGTTAAACCCCAGACCTCACGTCAGTGAGGAGAGAGTTCTACCCAATTCGGCCTACCTCCCCGACGCTCTTCTC
Source organism: Asterella californica (assembly GCA_036924285.1). Taxonomy (NCBI): domain Eukaryota; kingdom Viridiplantae; phylum Streptophyta; class Marchantiopsida; order Marchantiales; family Aytoniaceae; genus Asterella; species Asterella californica. Next base: position 8,186,417 of record JAYKYS010000013.1, read on the forward strand.
TGAACTTCATTACTCCTCAGATATCGATTACTTAGTAACCAGTCTAGTTCTTTAGTCTGCAGGTTCTGCAGGTTCTGCAGGTACCACAGTACTAGTCCTAGCAAGGTTGATTTGGGATTTTCTGCTCTAGAGTGACGTGCACGTGATATATACGCTGACTTCTGTCTGGAAATGCAGGTATCGAACATGTTGGTGGTAACTTCTACGAGAGTGTACCCTATGGCGACACGATGCTGCTGATGGTAATCCGGAGCTTCTGTGGCTTTACTTTCTTATTTACTTACTTATCTTATTCATATCGTAGTGCAAGTTAATGATATAGCGCTAGCGATTGACTCTTTGACACAGTTCCAACTCTCGAGCATATATGCTTTGTCCAGGACACTAGGATTGAACTTGGCATCTGAACTCTGTGTTCCAGGCCATTATCCACAACAACAGCGACGAGAGCTGCGTGAAAATCATGAAGACTGTTCACGCTGCTCTTCCGGAGGATGGGAAAGTGATAATTGCGGAGTATGTTATGACGAAGGAAAATAATCACAATGCCGAGCGAGTAAGGATTTTAGACATGTTGATGCTTACTCTCTTTCGTGGCGGTAAGGAACGAACTTTCGAACATCACAAGGCTCTGTATGAAGCAGCAGGCTTCCCTCACTCCAGATTGATAGACACGAGTGGACCCATGGATATCATAGAAGTCCGTAAGAAGTAGTCGATACGCCCTGAAGCAGAATGGAATGTCCATTGATTGAATGTATGGCCTCAGATCATCATGTCAACTTCCAACTTTAATTTCAGCTAGAGCTGTATGAAGCAGCAGGCTTCCCCAGCGAGGGGAGTCCCTCACTGCACACTCCTAAACTCGACGAGACCTATGCATGGATATTTTAGAGGTCAGTCAAGAGTAGAGTAAGCACTGAAGCAGAAAGTTCATTCAACTTTAATTTCAGCTAGAGCTGTATGAAGCAGCAGGCTTCTCCAGCGAGGGGAGTCCCTCACTGCACACTCCTAAACTCGACGAGACCTATGCATGGATATCTTAGAGGTCCGTCAGAGTAGAGTAAGCACTGAAGCAGAAAGTCCATTGAGTGAGTAGCTATCCTCATGATGAGATCATCTTGAGAGCGTTCTCACCTTGTAGCTTTATTTCCACCTTCCAGGTATTCCGATCCAATGTACATTCAAGCTTACAAGTGCACATATATGTAATAAAGGAAACACAGTTTTCTCCTATTTTACGTACTACGCAAAAAAAAAGTGCAAACAACTACAAAGTGCACGTTTGGAACGATTATATAAATGTAAGCGACAAGTGTATCAACTTACGTACCCGATGTTAGAATACATACAGTATGAAAGCATCTATTCAGCAACAGGTTCAGGATATTACGTGGTGACTTTTCGTAAGATCATCAAGACCAAGACTTTACTATTCAGGCTCAAATCCATTCTACATTAAGTAATTCATTTGTCTGGTTCAGCCTACATTCTCTCTCACACTCATACTGCCCTTATGCCGCGATATACAGTTTTGTCTTAGTCTATTCTAGCACTAGTTCATTTCCAACATGGCATGCTTCTGTTGAGAAGGTAGACCGCAGTATTCACAGCTTCAGCCCAAAGATCTTTTGGAAAATCTTGTTCAAGAAGAAGACGTCTTGTCATCTCCACGACAGTTCTGTTCTTCCTTTCAACCACTCCATTTTGCTGAGGCGTGTAAGCTGTAGTCAACTGCCGCAGTATCTCCTTCTCAGCAAAATATTGGTCAGCAGCCTTGGAAGTGAACTCTCCTCCTCTATCACTTCGCAGACTCTTCACTAGTTGTCCAGTCTGTCTTTCCATCATGTTAACAAGCTGTTGAAGATTCAAGAGTGCTTCAGACTTTCTTAACAGGAAGGAAACCGAAATGTATCTCGAGAAGTCATCAACAACCAGCATAAAGTACTTAGAACCTCCAAGCGAAATAGTCTCAGTAGGTCCACAAAGATCTGTATGTAGCAGATGAAGGATTTCTGTTGCTCGTGTTGCAATAGTCTTGAAGAACTTCCTTCGAGTCTGTTTAGATCTAAGGCAAACTTCACACGGAGTGTTAACAGAGACTAGTTTCGAAACACCAAGGGCCAAGTCTTCATGAAACAATTTATGCATTTTCTGATAGTGTAAGTGTCCAAGTCGAAGATGCAATAACTGGCTCGTATCTGTTACTTTAGCTAGAACTGGAGCTACCAAAGGTAAGGCTTGTAACTCATACAAGTGGTCAACCTTCAGCCCTGTAGCTACCACAGATCCTTGGTAAGAATTGAACATCCTTGTGCATCAAATGACAGTTGAAACCTGTTTGCAGCAAGTTTATCAACACTCAAAAGATTATGCACTACACCAGGTACAAACCAGACACCTCCAATGGTTCTTATCTGACCTGAAGGTAGCTTAATACGAATGTTACCTTCCCCCTGGACTTGGTAGCCCTTACCATCTCCCAGTCGTATCTTTGTTCCATTAAGAGGATGAAAGTCTTGAAACCACTCCTTCTTTGAGGTGATATGATTTGATGCTCCAGAATCAATCCACCATTGTTGGTCATGTGTGTCTGTATACATGGCAGTGAAGAACAACTTCTCTTTGTGATCAGTTGTCTGTACGAAGTTACCTCTGTTGTTGGTGTTGGAACGTTGATCAAATGCCTTCTTCCTGCACTCATAGATGAAATGACCAAGTTTCTTACAGTAGTTACAGTTCTCAGGTTTTGGTTTGTTGGAGTTGTCCTCTGAATCACGTTTGTTGAACTTGCCTCTCTTGTTGTCCTAGTGCTCCTTTTGTTTTGATTGAGAGTCTTGAGTTCTATCCCGCTTATGCTCTCTCCTCTTGGAGAGAAAGCTGCATCAGTTGTGGTAGTTGTTTGAGCTGACTTGGTTTCGAAATTCATTGCTCCTTGCAAAGCTAGTGTTTGCAGTTCTTCAAATGAGATAGGCTCCTTGCGTACATCCACTGCTTTGACAAAGTGCTCATATGGTTCTGGTAAGCTCTGGAGCACTATAAGCACCAAGTCGTCCTCATCTATACCTCCACCCACATTCTTCAGTTGTTGTAGCAACCCTTTGACAGTATTGAAGTGCTCTTCGAATGAAATGCTTGCAACTATCTGCAAAGTGTTTAACTTTCTGCGTAGCATTCTCTTCCTCCCTCGAGCAGCTTCTTCGTGCTTCTTGGTGAAAGTATCCCAAGCATCTTTAGAAGTTTTAGCCTCCAAGATATCCATGATTTTCGAGTCTTTTATGGTCATCTTAATGATGGCAAGTGCTTGTTGATCTCTTTTGTTCCAAGCTTTGACAGCAGCTGGTGATTCGATAGGTCTTTCTTCATCACCCAACACTATGTCCCAAGTCTTAGTTATGAAAAATGACTTGAACCTTGAAACACCATATTGGATAGTTTGTGCTATCCAACTTATGATGATCATGAAGCAAGTTATCACTAACGTTAGTCATCGATCGAAAGTAAAGTAGGTGGGAAAAATCTGGAACTCCTCAAAGTGGTTGTGGAGGTGGAAGTAGAGTCTATAGAGTAATCCTCTGCAGCACGGCAAAAATCTCAGAAATGCAAAAATCGATCGTTAAGGCCTTCAAAAGTGCAATCAAAGATCCGTTGATCAAGGGTTCCTCAAAGTGTAACTTCCTTATATGAGGTCCGTTTGGGTCGAAAGTTGAACCAAAGTCAGAAATCCACTCTCAGATTTGCTTAATTTGACCTCCTTCTCCTCCAAAAACGCAGTCAAAGGTAGTTGGACCAGAAATTTACACCTTCTTTCTCACTTTTCAGTTGAAGGTGGTGTGCTCACTCAATGTCCTTTTCACTCTCTGGTTCCTCATTCTCTTTGCTAATGCTCGTGCCTAAGCTCTTATATCATGTTTAAGAACCAAACCAAGTGAATACTCTCCACTATAGAAGATATATCAGTAAAGGGATCAGGCGACTCATCATCTCCCAAGAGGGGATTGTTATATACTCTAACCTATGGAAAAGAGGTTAGTCACTAGTCAGTCATTAGACATAGAGATGTGCCTATAGAGGTGACTATAGAGGTGACTATTAGATGTGACTATAGACTAGACATTATCTTTAACATCCTCGACAGTAGGACACCAGCAAATACGTGGATTTTGTCCTCTTAATCGGTGGCGGAGACCTGAGGTTCCGCAGTAAGTCCGCAACTTAGACTGCTGTTCACAGTACAAATAGCAGCTGGGATACTTCAGTTTCTTCATTGGTAGCTACGCAGCTTCATCATCAGCTTCATCGTCGAATTTTTCCGTTAATACACGTATATTCTCCATACAGTTCCAGCTGCAGCAGCATAAGGGTCCTTGTCTAGGCCGACTGGGCTGACATGCAAGCTTCCTCCAGACCAGTTGAGCAAGCTGAAGTCGATCCGCGGCGGGAACTTAATTAAGTTAGCTCGGCAGAAGCCTACGTTCCAGCCCGAAGACAGACGAATTCATCCACATTGACGGTGTTGACGAACGCCACAGTCTGGACGGGCAGCAGCGAGTTGCAGAATAAGATGAAGAATGTGACCCTCGACAATGGCATAGACATTCTTGTTAGCGCCAACGGCGCTGCAATTGGAGGCGCAAGTGCCACACCCATCTCAGCGGAGGACAAGAGGGGTCACGTTGTCGCCATTAATTTTCTCTTCGGATGGTTACAGTGCTGGGCAGTGAAGGCTGTTGTGACGTTGGGAATTCCGGACATGCTTTCCAAGGCACCGAACAAATCTCTTACAGTGGCGGAAATCATCTCTCAGATCGACTGCAAGAATCCATCCAACGCCGTGTCTTTGCTCAGCCGCATCATGACGTTCATGACCTGCAAGGGGTTCTTCTCCGAGTCAGTCAATGAGAAGAACGAGATCGAGTACGCCTTGAATGGTGTCTCCAAAATGTATGTTACAGACTACGAGCTCAGCGTGGTACCCTGGGTCAAGCTCGCCTACCACCAGTCTTCTGTCCCGATGTTCGAAAGAATGCACGAGGCGATCACGAAAGATGTCTGCCCGTGGGAAGAAGCCCATGGCATGCCCGTCTATGCCCACAATCCTAAGTTCCCCGAGTTTGGCGACATCTTCCACAACGGCATGACTACACACTCAAACTTTCTGGCGAGAATTATTGCTGAGGAATACGAAGGCTTCAAAGACACCAAAGTACTCGTCGACGTCGGAGGCAGCGTAGGCAACACCTTAGCTCTGATTCTCAGATTCCACCCACACCTTCGCGGCATCAATTTTGATCTGCCTTCGGTCCTAGCAAACGCACCATCTTTGCCAGGTGAGAGTTTAAATTCATTCTCACGTACGTACGTAGCTCATGAATATCACCGTATGTAATCAGCACTCTTCCATTTTCCATTATATTTAGTTCGCTCATCCATGGCACGCAATTCATTGCGTAGCATGATGAGCCATGATGCTTCATTGCGTTCATGCACCCTAATGGGGTTTAACACTTGGCGAACCCGCTCAGGAGTGAAGTGCCAAGGGTTAAACCCCAGACCTCACGTCAGTGAGGAGAGAGTTCTACCCAATTCGGCCTACCTCCCCGACGCTCTTCTCTGAACTTCATTACTCCTCAGATATCGATTACTTAGTAACCTGTCTAGTTCTTTAGTCTGCAGGTTCTGCAGGTACCACAGTACTAGTGCTAGCAAGGTTGATTTTGGGATTTTCTGCTCTAGAGTGACGTGCACGTGATATATACGCTGACTTCTGTCTGGAAATGCAGGTATCGAACATGTTGGTGGTAACTTCTACGAGAGTATACCCAATGGCGACGCGATGCTGCTAATGGTAATCCCGAGCTTCTGTGGCTTTACTTACTTATCTTATTCATATCGTAGTGCAAGTTAATGATATAGCGCTAGCGATTGTCTCTTTGACACAGTTCCAACTCTCGAGCATATATGCTTTGTCCAGGATACTAGGATTGAACTTGGCATTTGAACTCTGTGTTCCAGGCCATTCTCCACAACAACAGCGACGAGAGCTGCGTGCAAATCATGAAGACTGTTCACGCTGCTCTTCCGGAGGATGGGAAACTGATAATTGCGGAGTATGTTATGACGAAGGAAAATAATCACAATGCCGAGCAAGTTAGGATTTTAGACATGTCGATGCTTACTTTCTTTCGTGGCGGTAAGGAACGAACTTTCGAACATCACAAGGCTCTGTATGAAGCAGCAGGCTTTCCTCACTCCAGACTGATAGAAACGAGTGGACCCATGGATATCACAGAAGTCCGTAAGAAGTAGTCGATACGCCCTGAAGCAGAATGGAATGTCCATTGATTGAATGTATGGCCTCAGATCATCATGTCAACTTCCAACTTTAATTTCAGCTAGAGCTGTATGAAGCAGCAGGCTTCTCCAGCGAGGGGAGTCCCTCACTACACACTCCTAAACTCGACGAGACCTATGCATGGATATTTTAGAGGTCCGTCAAGGGTAGAGTAAGCACTGAAGCAGAAAGTCCATTCAACTTTAATTTCAGCTAGAGCTGTATGAAGCAGCAGGCTTCTCCAGCGAGGGGAGTCCCTCACTGCACACTCCTAAACTCGACGAGACCTATGCATGGATATTTTAGATCTAGAGGTCCGTCAAGAGTAGAGTAAACACTGAAGCAGAAAGTCCATTGAGTGAGTAGCTATCCTCATGATTAGATCATCTTGAGAGCGTTCTCACCTTGTAGCTTTATTTCCACCTTCCAGGTATTCCGATCCAATGTACATTCAAGCTTACAAGTGCACATATATGTAATAAAGGAAACACAGTTTTCTCCTATTTTACGTACTACGCAAAAAAAAATGCAAACAACTTTGAAAGCTCGAAGACAAAGTGCACGTTTCGGAACGATTATATAAATGTAAGCGACAAGTGTATCAACTTACGTATCCGGTGTTAGAATACATACAGTATGAAAGCTCAAAGTCATTCTACATTAAGTAATTCATTTGTCTCGTTCAGCCTACATTCTCTCTCAAGGAGCTCTCTCTCTCTCACTCATACTTTTTTTATGCCGTGATGTACACTTTTGCCTTAGTCTATTCTAACACTAGTTCATTTCCAACAAGGTATGCTTTGTTGATGCACTAGATCAATAGTAGAGGCACTAGGTAGACTGTTGATCTTAAGGTGTGAGCAGTTGGAGGACGCTTCAACTGCTGCGAGGAGGACATTCCACGCACTGTGATCATGTACCTTTGTTATCAGAGCTTTGTAGTTCCAGCGACCAACTTGGTACAGAATGTCTGCCCCTTTGGCACCAAAGACTGGACGAAGTTCGACAGCATTTACTTCACATTATGGAAGCACAAGACGACCTTGCAACTCAAGGCCCATGGTGTGCTTGACATCGTGGATGGGAATGAGCGAAGACTGTGCGCCACGACACCCGGGGTACTGCGGCACCCGTTCTTCCTCCTGCCACAGGCCTTGGCAGTATCACGGATTGGGATCAGCATGACGTGAATGCACTCGTGGCAATCAATGAATGCTGCAAAAATAGTGTGGCAGGGCATATTATGTCCTGCACCACGTCGAATGAAGCATGGACCACCTTGACCAGACACTTCGCTGGTCAAGACATGGTGACTAAGATGCACCTCAAAGAGAAGTTGCAGGTTCTAAAGTTGAAACCAAATGGGACCGTAACTCAGCATGTCAACAATTTCAAGTCCCTCCTCCAGCAGATGACTTCTGCTGGACTAGTAGTAGACAACAAGGAGCAAGTTCTCGCGTTGATGGGCAGCATTCCCAACAACTCTAGCTCTTTCTGCAGGCGATGAGAAGATTAATGATTTCATTATCACTTTTCTCAGATCATCACTTTTCTCAAGAAGAAACGATAGGACGTAAGATATCGATTGAACCTTCTACTGCTCTGTTTGAAAGACGCAGGCAAAGAAGACGCAACAACAATAATCGACGCAACAATAGCAACAACCAACAAAGAGATAATCAGCCACCGAAAAGACCACCAGATCCTAACGAGAAGTGTTTTCAATGCAACAAGACCGGAAACCGCATCGCTGAGTGTCTAGATAAAGCCAGCAACAGCAATGACAATTCTAGTGCTGACAACCAGAATCAACCGTGACGCAACAACAACAACCGCAATAATAATCGATGCTCGCGAAACAACAACAACACTCGTCTGGTCTTGATGATCAAATGCTCGTCTGTGGTTGTGCTGACAGCTGACCCTTACTTGTATGTGGACATGAGAGTCACACACCACATGGTACACAATCGACGACAATTCGTCGAGTACTCACATGTATCAGCTGAGAACACCGAGAATGATGTTATTCTACTCAGTAATAACACAACCATCCATGTTGTTGATTCCGGTGCTCAACGGTGAGAATGTGTGCATACCTGACGTTCTCATGTGCCTGCTCTGCAGAAAATCTATTTTAAGCTCGGCAGTTTGACGCAAAGGCTCCTCACAACTCATGCCATGTCCGGCATGTTTCTGCAGCTACTCGAGCAAACCAAAGATGTTCTTGCTCTCTTGTCCAGCTCTCAAGACCCATTTCTTAGTCTTTCTGACGATGATGTGGATGAGGATGGATGTTCTCAACTCTTCCCAATTTCTTGTACGGCCTTCAATGCTTTACATCAGGCAGCCGGATTCTTCCTTCGACGCCTCCTCGACCCTCCGCTTCTCGTTACTACAACAAGCGACCTCTCCATCTTGTGACATCAGCGGCTCGACCACATCAACCACCATCGGGTCCACGAGCTGAGTCAATGCAGGTATGTTACTGACCTCTCTTCTTTCCCACTCTCTGAAGATATCTATCTCGCTTGTGCGTCCGGCAAGCACTCGCATACTAAATGTCCACGCATAAGCTCAAACCGCACCACCCGTCCTTGACGCTGGTACACACTGATATTAGTGGACGCATCTCTCCTTACACATTTTCCGGATATGAGTATTTTATCATCTTTATTGATGATTACTTGCGCTGCACTGTCACTCGTCTCTTTTACTATAAGAGTGACTATTTTGCTGCCTTTCAAGACTATCTTGTCTTTGCTGAGCGCGCCACTGATCCAATCCTTTGTCATCTTGCGATCTAAAAATGACGACGAATATCGTTCAACTGCCTTTGCCGCTTCTTGTCATGAACACGGCATTCAGCATCAATCCATAGTCCCCTACTCACCTTAGCAGAACAGCGTTGCTGAGCACAAGAACCGCAGTTTGCTTGATGTTGTACGCTCCATGCTTTTTACCAGCAACCTCATCAAGCTCTTTTGGGATGAAGCCATCACATGCGTCACTTTCCTCCAGAACCGGACCTTATGAACTCTGACACTCCTACGACTCTGCTACTCCTCGGGGTCCGACCTCTCCTTTTTGCGCATCTTTATCTGTCGTGTTTTTTCTCAGATCCTCGAGGTTGAGAGCACAAAGCTCGATGATCGCTCTCACGAGTGTATCTTCCTCGTCTATAGTGGTCAGAGTAAAGGTTACCGTCTCTAGAGGAAATCTGACAATCGTCCTTCACCTCTCACGATGTCATTTTCAATGACTTTTTCCTGACTCCCCCTCCCTCGTCCACCTCCTTTGCTGCTCCACCACTCACTCAAGAGCCTCTCGAGATCGACGTTCACTTCTACTATATCCTGTATTCTCCTTCTACTGGCCCAGCTCACATTCCGTCCGTCTCTCTCGGCTTCTCTTCAGTGGGAGTTCCTCCGCCCCCTCCTGTAGGTCCAGCTCGACCTCCACCTGTTGGTCCTAGATCTGGAGGAGGAGTTTCTAGCAGTCGTGGCTCTAGAGGAAGAGTTACCGTTCGTCTCACTAACACTTCACAGTCTTGTGAGAGTAGTCGTCTTCCGCACACTCACTCCTCTAGTCATACACACATTCATTCTCCTCCCGTGGGGCACTTGAGCTCGCGTCATCCATATCTCCGGTGCACATCATCATGCTCACCACATGTTTCTAGTCCTGTCCACAGCAAGTCATCCCTTGCTCCATTGAATTTTCCAGTACCGTCTCTACTGAGATGATCAGCTGAGCAGTCGGTCCCCTCCCGATGAAGGCTACGACCCTTTGTTGTTGATCCTGAAGTCTCGGAAGAATACTAAGCGGGCGTTGATGAAAGCCTCAAGTTCGTGCCAGTGGAACTTGCTTCTTACGCAAAAGTAGTATCTTCTCATGATACTGATAAGTGGAGGAAAGCAATAAAGGAGGAGTTGGATTCTCACGAATCAAATGACACCTAGACACTCCCCGACTTACCACAAGGACGTCGGCCGATAACATGTAAGTGGACTTTTAAATTAAAGCTTAATACTGATGGGTCGTTACAAGACAAGACTTGTGGTTCGTGGTTTCACTCAAATCTACAAGTTGGACTATACAAAAACTTTTTCTCCGTAGTCCGTATACAGTCAATACGGCTCATCCTTGTCATCTCAGTGTAATATAATCTACATATACATCAAATGGATGTCAAAACTGCATTTCTGAATAAGACACTTAATGAGAAAATATATATGTGTCACGAAAGAAGTGACTACAGCAAGGGACAGCCAAGTATACCAATTGCTTAAAGACTCTCTACGGCCTTAAGCAGTACTCAAGAGAATGATATTTGATTATCGATAAAATTTTTATTTTCTCTTGGATTTACTAAGTCCGATGCAGACGAAAATGTTTATTATCTGCATCAGAAACAACAATTTGTCATCCTCGTCCTCTACATGGATGACACTGTGATTGCCAGTAGCAATGAGACTCTCTTATCCCACATAAAGAGAAAACTGAGCTCACGATTCAAAATGACGGACATCGATCTAGTCCACCACTGCCTAAGCATTGAAATTAATCATGACCCGTCTTCTGGCAGTATCATACTTCGTCAAACTCTGTACTTGACACATAAGTTATTTGAGTTTGGCTTACAAGACTGCAAACTAAGCACTCCTCTGTTTACAGACGAGAAGCTTTCTTCAGACGACTCTCCTGTCACTGAGGAGGAGAAGAAAATATGTAGTAGTTATATTTATCAGAGTGCAGCTGGCTTTATTAATTGGACCGCAATATGCACTCGTCTTGACTTATCTTACCCCATTAGTGTATTCTCTCAGTTCATGAGTAGTCTTGGATCAAGACACATTGTCATTATCAAGCGGATTTTTCGTTACATCAAGAGAACTTTGAATTTGTACCTTGAGTACTTGAGCTCAATCATCCAAGCCCACTCTCTCTTTGGTTACTCGGATGAGGAGGACACGCAAAGACAAGACGTTCTACGTCAGTCACTGTTTTATTTACTCTGGAGGAGCTATTAGTTGGTCCTCCAAGAGACAAAAGTCAGTAGCTCTGTCAAGCACAGAAGTAGAGTACGTAGCTCTTTGTACAAGCTGTTCGAAAATAATCTGGTTACGTTGTCGTGTTGTGGATTGGCTAGGGTGTGAAACCACCACATATCCTTCGTACGTGTTTGGTGTTGAGGAGCCACTGGGACCTTATCGTGTCAAAACATAAGGCTCCACATGGACGATCCATGTACTCTTCGCTGAGTGGAGATAAGAGTAGTACTCTTGTCGTCACATGTGAGATTGATGTATAAGAAGAGAGGTGTGCGGAGCTTGAGAGATAGAGTGTAGAGTATCCAAGTCTAGTGGAGTGTGATCAGTATCATCGGATGAAGTAAGCGGCGGCAGTGCGAGTGGTAGGCATGAACAGAGAACCCTTTCGTGCTCCTGATCTTCCACTTGCGCATCCATTCGTCATTAAGATCCATTGTCTTCCGCGAGATCACTTTCGAGTATTTATGGTAGCTCATTGAGGAGAGTCGTTTATGGCTGCCGTGATGGCTACTCCGGATCCTATCGTTCTGCCCATTGTCACGTACGACGCTGTTTGGGATCTTACTGTCTACATCTTGCTCTAATGTGGTATGGATCCTCCGTTGGATCTGAACTTCTCAGCGAGAGTTCCGTTCAACACTTGGGTCGAAATACGATGTTACAGTCGACCAAAGGTGGCGCATCGTGAGTTTGTCGTGAGGAACTTCGCTGAGGATTATTACAACCAGATAATAGCTTCATCTGTTCCCTTTGTAGTTCCGTTTATTGTCAACCGTTTTAGAGTCGGGATTCTGACTCTCTATTGAGCGTAGTTTGTACTTCGTGTTTACGTGCTTCGTGGCCGACGACATCGTCAACGGCACGTGTTTGTAGTTTGTTCCATATAAACTTTGAGGCCTTAATGGTACTCTTGGATAAAAATTCGTTCTTTGTGTGTTTGTCATGTGAGTGAAGACAAAAACCTTTTTGTCAACTTGTTTCTCATTGGTCGAAAGTTTGACCAATCACCTTCTACCAAGTTTCTTTCACGTTTTGAGAGTTAGAGACACTTCCCGTGGTCCATTCGCGGAGTGTGAGATATGGTTGGAAAGCTTGGGAGACGAGGATGCCCGTAGACTCAATGGTTGCTGGATTTGAAGCGCGTATGAGAAAGTTTTGATCAATTGAAGCTGAGGGGGTCAAATTCGTGACCAATTTCATTTCCGTGAAGTCTTTCTCACTTTCTGGGAGTTCTGTGAGGTTGCTGGAGATGAATTGACTGTTGCTGGAAAGCTCTTGAGATGGGCTTGCCGATGGACTCCGAGATTGATCGATTCCAAGCCGGAGTGAAAAAGTTATGGCCAGCTGAAGTTGGGTGTCTCAAATCTGAGGCTATGATAGTAGGCGACTGTAAACATGAGACACTGAGAGAGATATGGAGAGTTTGAGGTCGAATTTCGATATGAAACCTTCCAGGGTCTGAGAAGGTACAGTTAGCTACCTGTGAAATTTGAGACCATTTGGATTATTGGGTTGAAGGGAAACGTTGTTTTTGTGCACAAGGGTCTGCATATCGCCTTGTGTCATTGACAAAAAGGGCTTGGATCATTCCAAGAGTTTGGTTGAAGATCTGCTGGTGAAATTTTACAGAGTGGTAGTGATGGTGACTCATTAGCTTCCTGAGAAGTTTGAGCCGTTTTGATCGAGCGGTTTGTGAGGAATCGAACAGCAGAGCTCGGCGAGGAGAGCGACTTCGTGCTTCGAGTTTCGACAGAAAGTGTTTTAATTAGTAGTTAGTACGGGTTTTAGATTGAGAAATGTATGAAAGAGAGAAATCCGTCGATTCTGACTCGTGACTCGAACTTTGAATCTGATAGCATGAGTGTGTAGGTGTTCACAAGTACTATAGTTTTGACTCCTTATTCGTTAAAAACGGAGTTGTATAGAAAAGTTAGCATACAAGAAGCTAGTAAAGACTTTACAGAAAGATTTTCTTAGTAAAAGCATATGTACAGGAAATTTAACCCTTTTGAACGGAACCCAAGGCCATCCCAGTGATAGGGCGCCTGCCTAGAGAGGAGGAGGTCTCAGGATCAAATCCCCCTGGCCTTGGATTCCTATTCCGGCATGTTGACCTCCCGGATGGGAGTCTATGTTGGGTGTGCAGTCATGTCCTGCATATCTAGGGGCGGGAGACCGGTATCTCTCTTAATCGTGGGCTTCCTGGCCTGAGCCTCCGCATGCCATCCTGAATATACTATGGGAGATACCTGGTGCGCATATGGAGGGGCTGTAAGCCCTGTGGGGCAGCCTCATAAGTGTTAGCGCTTCGGCCTACATTGGATGGCTTGTAGTATATTCAGGGTGGCATCAAGATGGCATCAAGGGCACGGGAAACTTTTGTCAATCTGTTATTTATCCATCGAGTCGGTTTAGCAATGACAAGGGAAGCAGTGTGACGTTTTACAGTGAAGGAGTCTACTTTACAGAAGTAGTTGTGTACTTTTATTTAAAAGAGAGTCAGTTTTGAAAGAAGAGTTTTGTACGTAAGGACAGTAGGGGGGCAGCTTAAGCTGGGGACCTGCTTGTGATAAGCGACTGTGCAGTGCAGGGGGCAGCTTAAGCTGGGCCCTTAGCTTTTAGGTTAAGTACCTGCGACGGCTGGAGATCGGGGGACACTTTTTGAAGAGATTTTTTTTCACAGAGAGCAGGGAGCTGAAGCGATCAATTTTTTTCTGACAGAACTGAATTGAGGAATTGGGGTGATCGCGATAGAGGGACGGACAAGTATTTGAGGGACTGAGAGCAGTTTGGAGGCAGAATTTCTTCTGATCGGACAGGAGGCAGTTTTATTGAAGGAGAACGTTTTGATAATCTGCAAAGGACTCTTGATTGACGCTGGATTAAATTCTTGATAGTTTTGAGTTGGGAGGTTGACGCAGAGAGAAGATCAGGAGTTTGGGGTCTGAATCTCACCTACCAGACTTGAGTTGAGGCGAATTTGGTGGAAAGAGAGCATTAGTTGAGTGGAGGGACTGGAACTGAGACTGAGAAGGTCAGGTTTTCTGAGAAATTTCAGTGCTGAAGCTGTCGTAGGGAGGGATACAAGGCGTTGGAGTTTCAAATCTTCATCGGTTGTAGGTTCTGGAGAGAAATCTGCTGGAGAAAAGACTAGTTGAGTGGGAATTGGCTGTTTGGCATCTGCGGTGATCAACGTAAGGAGTTGAGTAGAGATAGGTTGTAAATTGATATATGTGGAGGACTATTGAGTGTGTTTTGGAAGAGAAATAAAGCATCGTGAGTTCAGGTTTCTCCTATCTGTTGTGTCTGAAGGTGGACCTGTCTCCTGAGACTTGATCTGTTGAGTAGTAAGTAATCTATAGTCATAGTCTCTGTGGGTGACTTCAGTCGTTGCGATCTCCTGCTTGGCTCTTGTCTTGGTACAATCTCTACTTCTATCTCGTGATCTATCACAGCCAGAAGGCTCGCCCTTCCTGAGAAGGACTCTCCTCGACAGCGGTTTAGGAGTTCTGAGTGAAATTGACTCGCAGGGAAGCGCTTGCGTCAGGTTTTTCATCGCCTACGACTTAAAATTGGGTTGTTCTTCGCGATCGGTGTGCTAAGCTTTTCGTTCTTGGTGCCTACGCGACCAAGGAGTCTTCATCTACGCATAAGAGAAGACGATACGTGGATTGGATTGTTGGTTTGGGTGAGGTGAGCGAGTTTGAGCCGCCGCAGGGAGTCCATTTACGTCAATTTTTTGCAACCTGCGACCAAATTTCTTGCGTGGTTTTGCAAGGGGAACTCCAAACGACTTGTTTGGAGTCTCGTTGAGTTTGTGATAGCTAGATCTATCTGCCAGGGAAGATGGATATCAGTTTAGACGATCCGTTTGTGCGGTGTGTGCGGTTTTAAGCCGCAGGGAGGGGTTTTTTGAAGATTCGATCACCTACGACTGAAAATCGGTAATATCTTGGCTGTTGGTAGTCGGATCTGAAGGTTTCTTGGGTTAACGGAGTCAGCGGAGGAGACCCTATCTACATCTGAAGTCCGTTTGACGAAAGGAGGAAGTTCTCAGATAGGCTTTTTTCGGTTTCTTCGCTACGAGTTTTGCTCTTTTTGAGTTCATTAGAGTTCTGGTTGGCTATATACAGCTTGTGGTAGCTAGTCTTGGCTAAGAGCTTGTACATGGGTGTGGTTTGGACTTGGGTTCAGATCGCGTGATATTGCTGTGGCTCTATTTGTTAGCAAAGGGAAGTTTCTCTTGCTTTGAGCTACGCTTCGGTGGTTTTGGATCAGGGTTGTGATTCAGGGGTTGTTTCTAGGAGCTTTTGAAGCAGGTTACAGACCGCTCTGGTCTGTATCTCAGTTCTGTGCTCTTAGGAAAAAGAACCGGCAGTCTTCATACATTTGGAGTGGTATATATCGCAGCATTTTTTTTCATGGTTGTTTTTCTCTGTCTTGTCTCTGTTTCAGCACACAATATCTCCACAGCCAGGAACCTCGTCTTTTCTTGGACATCCTTCACGCAAAATCCGACACGATACGGTGGTGAACTCGACGTGAAGGTCTGGGGTGGAGATTTCTTCTGTGCGTGTGAACTTTGAAGAAGAGATAGACAGTCATGAGTGGGGATGAGAAAGCTGATGGAGATGGAGCTAGTGGTTCAGGTGGGTTGCCGAAGGTGCAGTTGGATTCGACGACTGCATCGATATTCCAAGCTTTCACTATGTTCTTATGGCAGCAACAGTCTGATGAGCGGAAGGAAGCTTTGACAACAAAGGCGCTACAAGCGGTGGTCAGCAGGATTGACCAGTTTGATGAGAGAGATGTCTCAAGATATCTGAGGCATTATGTGAAGGAGATGGAGCTGAACCGGGTCTCAGAAGATGAGATGATTGAGACGTTTGAGTTAGCAGCAGCTCCACAGATTAGGGATCATGTTAAAATCCTAACGAAGCATTTTAACAAGGATTGGAAGACGTTCGCTCGTGCCTTGATGGATGAGTACTTCTTGGAGGACTCTGATCGGGTCACCAAGAAATCATTCTTGGAGTGGGTTGAGCAACCAAGGAAAGGTTTACAAGCTATAGAGTTGCTCAGGGAGTTTGAGAAGCAGTTTCACGGATGACTAGGATGGAGAAGTTGACACTGCAGTCCAACAAGACAGAGTTATTTCTTCGGGCTGTAGATGAGAAGCTGCAAGAGAAGTTGGAGGATCGAGAAGGATCGAGAAGAAGACGATGGATTGACCAGCAGTTGGAAGAAGGTTGAAGAAGTTGTTGTGGTCCTTTGCCGTCAGTCAACGTCACTTTAGGGTTCGTGTGAAAACCGTTTGTTTGCGGAAATCGTTCGAGAGAGCGAGAGGGCTCATGCTAGGGTGACAAGACAACGTTGTCGTGTCGTGGACCGGCTCCTATCTGAAATTCAGACTTCGATGCTTGTCGCTCCAAAGACACTCATGAGAAAGACAAGCTAGGCCTTAGCTTACAGACAGAGTTATTTCTTCGGGCTGCAGATGAGAAGCTGCAAGAGAAGTTGGAGGTACTTCTGGAGGATCGAGAAGAAGACGATGGATTGACCAGCAGTTGGAAGAAGGTTGAAGAAGTTGTTGGTCTGCTTACCAAGAGGGAGCGAAGACAAGAGAAGGTTCCTGTTAGGAGACTGGCACCAACACCTACTGTTGTAACACTTGTTCCTGTGGTCCAACCAGTGGTTTCTGTTGCTAGACAGGTAGTATCAGTTGCTCCAGCTGTTCCAGTTGTTCCAGTTGTTCAAGCACCTATGGTATCTCCGAAGAAGGATGATACAAACCTTGAGGAGATTTTGCGTGGAATGCGAGATCTGCAGATCAAGCTCACAAGATTGGAAGAGAAGGGGTCTACAAGCGGAGCAAGACCGATTGAGAAGCAAGGCTGGATCCAACGGTGTATCTGGTGCGACGGTATTGATCATCCGCGCAGAGATTGCAAGGAGTTCACTGATATTTTGCAGCAAGGAGTGATCTTCTGGAAGGATGGGAAGGTAGCGCTGAGGGATACTGGTGCACTTTTTCAGATCAACTTTGGTAGAGGAGGGATGAAGAAGTTGGTTGAGGACCACCTTTCAGCGCAAGCAGTTGCAATGGTGGAAGCTGGAACTTATGGCACAAGGATTGAGGATCAAGCTGAGAGAGGTTTTAACGGACAAGTTGAGTCGAGTGGATTGTGATCATTTGTCATCTCCAAGAAACAGAGAGAGAAGATGGCACGTGAGACGTTGCTGAGAACAGCTGCTACGATCCGTAAGGATACTAGATGAGAGAATCCGATAGAAGCTCTATCGGTGCATGCTTACATCGCCAAGAACCAACACGAAGCGTTGTTGGAAGAGAAGAGAAGACGAGATTCAGAGGATTCAGGGGAAGGAACTTCCTCCAAGAACCAGACTCGAGGAGAGAAGGTTCGTCAAGAGCTTCGAGATGCAGGAGCTCAAGATCTACCGATGGATGATGCTCCTTCTCCATCGAAGGAAAGAGTGAAAGATCTCAGAAAGAGAAGGGTAAGCCGGCTGCATACAAACTACAGTCGGACATCGAGGCTTCAACAAACTTGAATGGAGTCTTGGAACTCGCATTCTGAATGCGAAGGTGGAGTTTACCTTGAGGGAAGTGTTGGGCATTGCTAAGCGTGAGTTTCATGATGTCATCATCAATGTCATCAAACGGAAGCGACAGATTACGGGTGAGATTGGTTTATCACATGCCTTGGATACTAGGATGTCTGTGGATGAGGAGAGAGAGCTTGCAAAGTAGTGTTTATTCTTCAGAGGAAGAAAGAGATCGAAGACGCAGGATACATTTTGAGGATGAAGAGGAGGATGAGAAGCAGAGCTCAAGTCATTACAGCCACAGTCACTGGGCTCGAGCTACAACGAAAACGTTGGTGAGAATCGGAGACTTGGATGAGCCGGTGGTTGCTCTGATCGATCATGGATAAGAAATCAACATCATGTCGAAGGAGCTGTACAAGAGGAAGAAGTGGCCGATCGACACAAAGCATGGGTGGGTCATAAGAGAAGCCAACAACACAAGAGGAGACTTGTATGGAGCTTGTCCAGACATCAGAGTGCACGTAGGTGATGTTGCTATCGAGCAAAACTTCTTTGTTCAAGAAGCAACATCATACCCGCTCATTCTTGGTCAACTTTTCATCATAGCAACTCGGATGGAGACAAAGGTACTGGACGACGGATCTGCTTATGCTAAGATCCGAAGTCAAGATGAAACGAGAGCGGTACAATTCTTGACTGTACCGTCCAATCACGAGCGCAATCGAGATCGTCTGAGAGAGAAATCACTTCCAAGGGTGAGTGAAGAATTCAAGGATTTTCGTTGAGTACCACTATAGAGCGGGATTGTGGTGGTGCGCAGGAGAAGGTACTCTCGCTTGATGGACATAGTGCTTTTTGTACATGATTTGTTGGGTTATCAGAGTGTGGGGTTGCTATTTACGAGAAGGTAGAAGAGCTGAGGAGAAAAGAACAAAAACATTTGCGTGATGTTGAGTTGATGATGAAAGAGTTGGGTGAGCTAGAAGAGGATGAATGGATTTCTGGTGTTTATGAAGAGGATGGATTGGAAGATCCTTTGCGAGAGATCATGTCTATTGGATGGGAGGATATGGATAAGGTCGTGTAGATTCATTCAAGGGAGGTCTATTCGGTGATCGAATCATTCAGTGCACCAGAGGTTCGAGTTGAGACAACGTACAAGACAGTGGATAAGAAGATAAAGCTAGTTGTTGGTCCTTTGCCAGAAGACACTAACCAACAGATGGATCGAGCTTCAAGGGAGAAGAGTTTGAGAGATCCTGCAATGATAAGACACAAGTTCACAGAGAAGACCCTTGAAGAGCTGAAGATTGGATCTGATGAGTCTCTTCTACCAGAAGAGAGGATGTGCTTCAAGGAGATGCTTTCACGACATGGGAAAGCATTTGCCTTTGAGCCATATGAGATTGGGTGTGTAGACTCGTAAGTTGTTGCTCCGATGGTTATCTTCACGGTACCGCATGTTTCATGGAACTTGAGACCAATTTCAGTACCGCGGGCTCACTTACCTAAACTAGTGGAGTTGCTGAAGGAGAAGATGCGGATGAAGATCTTGGAGCCGTTGTTTGCACCGTATTCAAGCAGATGGTTTACAGTGCTTAAGAAGAATGGGTCGCTGCGGTTCATCCAAGACATGCAACCGGTGAACGCAGTAACAATCAGAAATGCTTGGGTGGATGAGTAACTCATCCATTAGTGGATGAGTTTGCTGAAGCGTTTGCAGGAAGAGCAATTTACTCAATGGGAGATCTTTACTCAGGGTATGATCAGTTTCAACTAGCGGAGGAGAGCAGAAGCTTCATGACAATGAGGACACCTTTGGGGTTGGTTAGGATGTGTACTTTATCACAGGGAGCTACCAACTCGGTAGCACACATGATGAACGGGATGAATCGAGTTCTAAAAGACTTCATCCCTGAAAAGACGGTGTCGTTCTTGGATGACATCTCCATCAAAGGATGTGTGAAAGATGAGAAGGATGAAGCATTAGATCAGAGAGGGTGTCGGCGATACATCACCGATCACATCGCAGATTGTGAGAAGATCTTATCTCGACTTGGGGAAGTTCATCTTACGCTGTCAGGTGCGAAGTCTACATTTGGGGTTAGAGAGGTTTTGATCGTTGATCATTTGTGTGGATCGTTTGGTTGGAAGCAAGACCCGAACAAGGTGGATGCGATTGGAAGGATGAAGGAGGTTTGCAACTCGCTGACAGAAGTAAAAAGATTTTTGGGTGCTTGTGTATTCTACCACATTTGGATTCCTCATTATGCGCATGTGGCAGATCCGTTGTATGGATTGTTGCGTAAGAGTCATAAGTTCAGATGGGAGGAAGAGCATACTAATGCGGTAAGGAAGCTGAAGTCTTTACTATCATCTCCTCCCATTCTGAGAAGGATTGATTACAAAGGTGCTAGGCCGGTGGTTCTTACTGTGGATACAAGTCCAGTTGCAATTGGATGGGCAGTCGGACAGGATGATGAGGATGGAGACAGGTTTGCGGTAAGGTTCGGAGCAAAGGTGTTAAGCGTCCGTCAACGTGCATACCCGCAAGTGAAGAGAGAACTATGGGGTATTGTTTCAGCCATGAAAACTGAGAAAGAGTATTGGATTGGAACAATAGTGGTGGTTGAAACCAATTGCTTGCCATTGTTAAGGATGATCATGAATTGTTCAAATCTTGATATTGCCATGTTACGATGGTCGCATATATCAAGTCGTTGAACTTGAAGTTTAGACATATCGCATGGAAAGATAATCTGATGGCGGATATATTATCTCGGGCTTGATATGATGGGGAAGATGCGGTGATAGAAGACATTGACGACATGGGTATAGAGTTCTATTTGATTGCACAAATAGGAAGAGAAGATGAGTTATTTGTTGAAGGGTTGTATGATGATGATTTTCTTGATATCGAGAGGTACTTTAGTACGATGACTAAGCAGACAGGTTGGACAAATGAGAGGTTTCGGAGAGTTCGAAGGAAGGTCTACAACTTCATGTTGTAGGATAGGTTTCTTTGGAAGCGATCGAAGCAAAAAGGTGAGGTACCGCTACGGATGATTTGCAACAAAGAAGATCAGCAGAAGTTGCTCAAGGCGTTCCATGAGAGTCTTTGGGCTGGACATCGAGGGATTTGGGGCACTTTTACAAAGATAAAAGAGCGATATTGGTGGAAAAACATGTACATGGATGTTGTATCTTTTGTGGAGTCTTGTTTGACATATCAGGTATTTGAACATCCGACATCGTGACGGATTACACCCGACTTACCCGTTGGCAATCCACTTCAAGTGGGTGGTAGACTTGGTGATTATGCCAATTGGATTGTGACAGATGAGATACTTGGTACTTGCTAGAGAAGATCTTTCAAATCAAGTCGAGGGTAGGGCGCTTCGGACAAAGACAACTGAAGGGGTATGTAGATTTCTCTTGGAAGAGGTTGTTTGTCGATATGGATGTGTGGGAAGATCACTACAGATCGAGGAGAGTTAGATGCACATGAGGCTCGTGAATTCTTTGATAAGGTGTGGGGTGAGGTTGTCACTGACAATTGCTTACAATCGCGAAGGGAATGCCAAGAGTGAACGTGGTCATCCACCCATTGTGAAGGCTTTGGTGAAGACCTGCAACGGAAGGGTGCGCGAGTGGCCTCGACTCTTATCATTTGCATAATGGACAGATCGAACGACGCACAGCTCGATGATAAGTTACATGCCGGTGGAACTCATCACAGGTCAGAAACCTATCATGCCGATAGAAGAACACGTTTTGACATGGAGTGTGTTACCTTGGGAAGACAATCTGACTAGGGAAGAGCTTCTTGCTATTCGAATTAGGCAGTTAGAGAGAAGACTTGAGGATATCCAAGCTGCTTTGGATAGGCTGCGAGAAGCACGGTTGAAGAACAAGATCAGATTTGATCAGCGACATCGTTTGAGACCTAAGGAAATCAAGGAAGGTGATTGGGTGTTAGTCTATGACAACAGTCTAGACAAACAGCATAGTGCACTCCGGAAGTTTTCCGGACGATGGTTTGGTCCGTATGTGGTGAAGAAGGTTCATGACGACGCAACTTATGGAGTTGGATGGAACGAGCTTGAAGGTACCAGTGGCAGGTAAACATGTCAAGATTTTCAAAAAGAGAGATGAAGAGGTCGATCTAGCAAATATCTTGACGGAGTTTCAGTTTGAGCATGAGGATTATGCAGAAGACCTTGAAGGTGAGGTTGGCTACGATGGGAAGTAGGACAATAAGCCGGTCCACTCCTTGGTTGGTATCTCTGGTGCATACCGAAGGATGCACAGGTTCAGAGGGGTGGGATGTTGTGTCGTGGACCGGCTCCTATTTGAAATTCAGACTTCGATGCTTGTCGTTCCAAAGACACTCATGATAAAGACAAGCTAGGCTCTAACTTACGGGCTTTTGGCATCATTTCAGATCTTCATTTTCATCGCATAGATGGGTAGAGCTCCTTGTCAGCTTTTCATAGACACTTCGTCTACTACACTTGGACACCTAGTGGAGAAGTTACAGGACTCGAAAGATGGAGAAAACAAGTTAGGCCTAAGTTATGGACTTTTGGCACAACTTCGGATCTTCGCTTTCATCGCATTAGTGGATAGAGCTCTTTGTCAACACTCCATAGACACTTCGTCTACTTCGTTTAGACGCCTAGTGGAGGAGTTACAAGACTCGAAAGATGGAGAAAACAAGCTAGGCCTCAGCTTACGGGCTTTTGGCACAATTTCGGATCTCCACTTTCATCGCATCAATGGATAGAGCTCATTGTCAACTTTTCATAGGCACTTTGTTAACTAGGCGTCTAAACGAAGTAGACGAAGTGTCTATGGAGTGTTGACAAAGAGTTCTATCCACTAATGCGATGAAAGCGAAGATCCGAAGTTGTGCCAAAAGTCCATAACTTAGGCCTAACTTGTTTTCTTCATCTTTCGAGTCCTGTAACTTCTCCACTAGGTGTCCAAGTATAGTAGACGAAGTGTCTATGAAAAGCTGACAAGGAGCTCTACCCATCTATGCAATGAAAATGGAGATTTGAAATGATGCCAAAAGCCCGTAAGTTAGAGCCTAGCTTGTCTTTATCATGAGTGTCTTTGGAACGACAAGCATCGAAGTCTGAATTTCAAATAGGAGCCGATCCACGGCACGACATCCACCCCCTCTGAACCTGTGCATCCTTCGGTATGCACCAGATATACCAACCAAGGAGTGGACCGGCTTATCGTCCTACTTCCCATCGTAGCCAACCTCACTTTCAAGGTTTACGGTATAGTAGTAAACCTCACCAGCAAGTAAACTAGGGCCTAACTAGGCCCTAGTTTACTTGCTGACTGGGTATTTGAGGCTTCAGGCGTTATATCAAAGACCCAAGGGGCCTGCTTCATTATTACTGAGAGAACTTCGTACGTACATAGACCGATACAAGGGGGCTGCTTAAGGAGCTTGCTTGTTCTTACGACCTGTCGGTGGACGTTTTGGAGAATTGGGAAGTCCAATACACGCGCGCAAGGTGTCATCGGGTTCAGATCTGTGCAAGCTACGCACAGGTTAAAACGGTTTGGGAAGAGACGGATCAGGGGATGTGTACTGAGAGAAATTGAGACGCAAGGAGGAGAGTTGGACCGTTCTGACCGTTCCGGAGTCCAAACTTGCTGTCCTTCAATCCATCGGGATGAAAACACCAAGTTCTACAGGAAATTGAAGACAATACCAAGTTTCATCGGACGGTTTAGGAGTTCTGAGTGAAATTGGCTCGTAGAGAAGCACTTGCGTCAAGTTTTTCATCGTCTACGACTTAAAATTGAGTTGTTCTTCGCGATCGGTGTGCCAAGCTCTTCGTTCTTGATGCCTATTTGACCAAGGAGTCTTCATCTACGCATAGGAGAAGACAATACGTGGATTGGATTGTTGGTTTGGGTGAGGTGAGCGAGTTTGAGCCGCAGGGAGTCTCTTTACGTAGCTTTTTGGCAACCTGCGATCAAATTTCTTGCGTGGTTTTGCAAGGGGAACTCCAAACGACTTGTTTGGAGTCTCGTTGGGTTCGTGATAGCTAGATCTATCTGCCAGGGAAGATGGATATCAGTTTAGACGATCCGTGTGTGCGATGTGTGTGGTTTTAAGCCACAAGGAGGGGTTTTTGAAGGTTCGGTCACCTGCAACTAAAAATCGGCGATATCTCGGCTGTTGGGAGTCGGATCTGAAGGTTTCTTGGGTTAACGGAGTCAGCGGAGGAGACCCTATCGACATCTGAAGTCCGTTTGACGAAAGGAGGAAGTTCTCAGATAGATCTTTTTTGGTTTCTTCGCTACGAGTTTTGCTCTTTTGAGTTCATTAGAGTTCTGGTTGGCTATCTACTGTGGTAGCTAGTCTTGACTAAGAGCTTATACATGGGTGTGGTTTGGACTTGGTTCGGATCGCGTGATACTGTTGTGGCTCTGTTTGTCAGCAAAGGGAAGTTTCTCTTGCTTTGAGCTACGCTTCGGTGGTTTTGGGTCAGGGTTGTGATTCAGGGGTTGTTTTTAGGGGCTTTTGAAGCAGGTTACAAACCGCTCTGGTCTGTATCTCAGTTCTGTGCTCTTAGGAGAAAGAACCGGCAATGTACATACATTTGGAGTTGGTACATATCGCAGCATTCGTTTTCGTGGTTGTTTTTCTCTGTCTTGTCTTTGTTTCAGCACACAACATCTCCACATCCAAGAACCTCGCGTTTTCATGGACATCCTTCACGTAAAATCTGACACGATAACGTCACTTTGGTTACTTGTATAGTTCGGGCTTTCGCATGTGAACTTGCACAACTGACTCTAGAAATGCTAAGATCGCTCTCGACAGAGTCGTATCTCGAAAAGTCGGATGTTCATGTACCATCAAATGCTTACAAAGTACAACATAAGACATTGTTTTCAAGTCCATTGAACCCTTGCATGGGAACCAAGAAATAGCTTTATGTTTACATGGTTGCAGTCGGAATTGCTGAAAAATACTTCACATGATACCTCACATGGAAAATACCTAAACTCCTTCGCAAGAGATGATTCGAAACATGGACACGGAAACAAACCACTCAGCGCAGAAGACTCGTCGATCGAAGACAAATCATCTCTAGCCACCATCAGAACCAAAAGCCACCAGTCCTCTCGCTCCTTCACAATGAATGAGCAGGAACGCAAGAGCAAGAACAATTTTCAGTTTCCAATTAAACAATTTCTGCGCTCTCGTTCGCTCAAGCACCAGTCCTCTCGCTCGCTGAACGCATGCACGACTGAACAATTTTCAACTCCAAAAGCTCCGTGCTCGCTGAACGCATGAATGATTGAATGATTGAACGATTTCCAACATCAAAAGGTCCGCACTCTCGCTCACTCTAGCATGAGCTCTCTCACTCGCTGAATGCATGAATGATATGATTTCTCTCTTCAAAAGCTCCGCGCTCTTGCTCGCTCTAGCACGAGCCCTCCTCGAACGATTTCCACAGAACCGTCAAGCACTAGTCCTCTCGCTCACATGTCAGATTGATAGATTTCCAACTTCAAAAGCTTCGTGCTCTCGCTCGCTCTAGCACGAGCCCACTCGCTCGCTCAATACAGCAAGAACGAATTAACGAACAAACGATTTCTGCAGAACCGTCAAGCACACATGCACGACAAATGATTTTTGCACTCCTGTGGCTCTAGCACGAGCCCTCTCGCTCGAACGAACGATTTCTGGGAATCGTCAAGCACTCTCGTTCGCATGCTCGATGCTCGCTCGCTCGAACGAATGCTTTCTGCAGTACTGTGGCTCTAGCACGGACTCTCTTGCTTGAACGAAAGATTTTCACAGAACTGTCAAGCACTCTCGCTCGCATGCACGATGCTCGCTCACTCGAACAAATGATTTTTGTAGTCTTGTGGCTCTAGCACGAGCCCTCTCTCTCGAACGAATGATTTTCGCAGGAACTCTAAGTAAAACTACTTATAGAGCCTAGTATGATAACGAGAAGTCAGGTGAATTATCATATTGCTGCAGTTTTAGCACGTACTTACATTCGGAATATGGATGATCAACTACACTGCGTCTTTATTGATTGAAACAGACACGTACAAGGCTAATGGCTTCAAGCCTTTGTTGTATGAGAATGAGGAGCACTGTTTTATGTTTGCATTCATCACATCTTCTTTCCATCATAAAGATATTGTTACAAAAGCGATCATAGATAGTACGTTTAAGACGAATGCAGTAAGATTTGAACTATTTGAGATGAATGCGAATGTGGGGGGTTTTTACGTTCCTTTAACATATATGTTCTTTTCCCGTAAGTATGGAGACAAAGGGAAAAGCTCTTGCTCATTTCATGAAGGTGAATGCACTCGGAGTACTGTGTTGGTCAAGTGGTTTCGTACATTGTAAGAAAAAGGACTGAGGTCTCTCTTTGCACTCACTGACCAAGACCAAAGTCAAATAGGAGCGTTGCAATCAGTTCTTGTGAAAACATATGTTCAGCTGTATCTCTGACATGCACAAACGGCAGTGGAAGAACGTATCATGCAGATAAATAAAAATGTAAATCATTATGATTCTAGTTGTGCTGCTTCTGTTCTTTCATTTGTTGATCCATCGTGGACTATCTCTACAGGAGATGTTCGTGGGCATATCGTCCATGTGAACTTAAGGAGAGAAATATGTACTTTGGTTTACACAACACTTTAATGTGCATCCTTTGATACTTGTTGAGCCTAATATCTATTTGTCTGCAGAGGAACACTATGCAAAGTGTGTTGAGGAAGCTTACACATTATGTTATTCCAAACAAGTTGTTTATTTCAGGGCATATCTCTAGAACGAGTGGTATAAGCCTGATAGGTGGGTGTTGTTTGCTCGTTCTGCGAAATTCGTGCTTTGCTTTTCACGGACAACAAACATCATTGAGAGTTATTGGCTTAAGTTGAAATATGATTATAAATACTCTTGCAGTCGTCCTAGACTTGATGGACTCTGTGAGATTCTGACTGGGACTTTGATATCTGACTTACAAATTCAGTTGAGTCTGATACAGAATAGACATTTATATCCTTCTTGGTGAAAAGATTTTCGACTACTATGGAGAAAATGCTTGTCTGCAGAGATATCTGAGGATGCGCATCAGAGGTATATAGTTTCCTTGGAGAAATGGGTTTGCAGTTGTCTCCAGTTTTTAAATTGTGGCTATTTTCTATGCAAACACCTTGTTCATGCTTTCAATGCTATCACTAATGCATTTCTTGAGTATGAGAGAACGCAGCGAAGACATGACAAACTCTTTTTTTCCTTTCAAGCAGAGGGCAGCATACTGACTCGTGAGGTTGTTGCAGCATCTAGGAACCCATGGCATGTGGAGGAGGTCGTTCCGGACATTGATCCACAGGTTGTAGTTTCTGACGAGGAGACTCTGCCTTCGGTTGAAACTCTGATAGGTCAAGCTAGAATCAAGTTTGCACAGTTCGAGTATTCATTTTTGCGTGAGTCAGATAATGAATTGTTTATAACTAAAATGGAGAAATGTTTTTGTGTCTTCTCCAAACGTATTGAGGAGTGTACTCGAGCAATTTCGAGTTGGACACAACAACCAACATGGATTACTAGTAGTCATGCGGATGTTTTAAGATAACGGCATCGAGCTTTTTGTACATATGTTGAGATTCAGAGTTGATTATAAACGGGTGTAAATATATTTTATATTCTATGTTACTTTGTATTCTATGTTTTGTTTTCTTATGTTACTTTGTATTCTAACAATTCAGTTTACTTTGTCCACAGTATAGTTCACATGTGAGGGTGATAGTTCTATAATTCGTTATGTTTTCTATCAGTTCAATTTACTTTGTCCATAGTATACTTTTTTGTACTTTATTTTATTCTTTGGGTGGGGAGACCCTTGCCCTCTAATGGAGAGGTAAAACAGGTTCGAATCCTGGCAAGGGGAACAAGGGTGTCTGCTGTAGATGAGACTCAGAACGGATACCAGATCTTGCTGCAGGTTGCTCCAGATCCACTTGGTCTTCATTCATGCGAATATGTGTGCCTATAGATGAACTCTCATACATGGACGGGTACATCGTTAGGGTAAAACATCAATTTTGTGCACCTCGCTATATTCATCTACTCCCATATTAGTTCTTTCTCACCGTTATGCACGACGATTGGGTTTGTATATCTGCGGTGACCAGGAATGCAATATCGTAACTTCGCTGACGAATTTTCTGTGTAAACTTTCATTCCACCGCAGCCTCCTGCCACTTAAAGCTTCACTGACAGAGTCGACCAATTCTACTGGAACGTGTTCGGAATTGTAATAGTTCATCCACTTAGTCGTGCTCAACAAGTCTCGAAACCATGGAACCTCGACCTCACTCAAAGGATAGCTGGAATTGTCGTCCCCTCATTTCCATATTTTTCTCTGCCTTTGTCTCATATATGTCTCCGTGCTCCGCCTCCTTCGAGATCATAGCACTCTCATCGGCTAGCAGGCCGGTCACCATTACAAATATGTCAATGCTAACGTCAATGTCGATATTATTCACGGAAGTCTTCTCATCCTTATTCCAGTTGGTCACAAATTGACTGCATATGTCTTCCGTTTGCCACTTCCAGACTGTTCGTAAGAAGTTCAAAAGTCCCATCGTGTTCAACGCCTCGCGAACCCGCTGTTCGTCTGGCTGTGCGGGGCCAGCCAGACTAGCTGTTCACGCGAATGTATCTGATCGCGACGAGTGAGTGAGAGGGAATGAGAGCCGCTACTGTTGGATTGAAGTCTGTGACAGCGGCTGCGCTAGCTTGATATGTCATGACCGAATGTTCAAGAAGAGAAGTGGGTTGACGAGTCGATTTTTATCGGTGAAAATTTGAACACTTATACATGAATAGCCCCACGCAATGAACTCACTACCACGCTGCCAACGTACTGGAAGTGAGTATACAGGATTGATTATTTGATGACTCTTAACTACACACTCGCACAATATCGGTTCTAGATCATGTCCTTCTTTCGGTTTTCCCTGACGAGCGCAGTACTCGTAATATCAAGACTGCTACCGAATCCTGATACGATCATTCCTTGAAGAGAACTTCCGATCATTTTCTTGGTCCACTGACGCGGTAGTCAAGGAAGTGTCAATTGCAAGAAGATCAAAACACTACCGGGAGTTTATTCGATTTCCGAGAATTCCCCAAATTAGCTGCCTGGGAATTAATCATGGAGCCAAGAGTGCCGTGAAATGAATATGTATTAGCAGGTAGCAATTAAAATGCAGACTTCATTGTTTGCGGCGGCTGCTTGCCGGTGCGAAGCTGGTACAGAACCACCCACAACCAGCCACTCAGGCGTCCAACTGCAGCTCAATGTTGATACAAATGCACATGTCACGAGTACAAAAAGTTAAACCAAGAGTTGAGTAAAAAGAAGGAGAAGAAAGAGAAAGTAAAATGAAAGGAAGAGAAGAAAAATGTAATTCTTTAGAGAAGGTGCAATGGATCTTGCGACGGGAGTTGAATCCATCTGACCACCAGCTTTGCTCGCAAGAGTTCCCCATCATCACTGCCAATATTGTTCGCAGTGACGGTAGGGATAATGCATTATGCTCGATGCATGTCACCTAATCTTTGCTAATAATGTTATTTCAACGAGTAGAAGAATAATACATACACATACTGTGCCAAAAAAAACTGAAGAGGAAACCAACAGCAAACGGATCTGAAATGCTTCTGCACAAATTCTCACTTACCTCATGCACCTAACCAGTTTCAGCATTACTCACATCGATAGTTATCCTCATCATCATCGATGAGAGCTACTGAAGCACCCAAGCTCATAACATTGCTCAGAGACTGAAGAAGAAACATAGTGCGTTTAGCGCATACGAATTACATAGCTCTATCAATTCGTATGTAATTCGTACCTTCGGTTTTGCGCTTGACGACAATCAAGTGACATATCCACTCTTGACCAATTAACATATCCAAGACAACAGTATCCTCACGTCTCAGTCCTACTTAGAGCAAAGGTAGTCGCATCCATGCTTAGAAAGTCTCGTGCACTGTTTCATGCAATAGCCCAAGTTTTTGCGCTTTCATTGCCAATTAACATTTACAAACGAAAGCGTCGGTTCAACGACGTAGTAATCTTTCGACACTTCGAACAATATGCCCTCGTGGACTCCAGTTTCTTTCCACATGATGCACATCCTTCGTAAGTGCAAAAATCTTCCTCAGTGTACTTCACAATCCGGACCTTGAGAGGAACATGATTACATGCTTCCTCTCTCTAAACGCTGCCGCACAGCTTCCAAGTACTCGATGGGTGTAGTCATTACAAAACACGTCATGTCTCTAGTCACTCAAAATAAAACAACCCTGTCTCTGGTCGCTCTCCTTCCCACCTACAAATTCAAGCCCTGCCTCTGGTCGCTCGTTACAAAACGCACCTTGCCTCTGGTCATTCGAAACAAAGCAACCCCGTCTCTGATCCCTCTCCTTCTCGCAACAAAACGAGCCCTGCCTCTGGTCACTCGAAACAAAATCTTTCCACCTTCGATCGCTCTCCTTCTTGTCTCTAAATTCAAGCCCTACCTCTGATCGCTCAAAAATCTCTCCGTCTTTGGTCACTCTTCTTCCCGCAACAAAAAGAGCCTTATCTCTGGTCGACCGAAACAAAATCTCTCCGTCTCTGGTCGCTCTCTCGAAAATATTCAAGAATGGCCGTTCTCAGTTCTTTGTCTGAGTCGAGCGTCCAAGACAATGAAAGTGGAAAATGACTTCGAAACTTGGCTTCTCAGACAACAGGAGAAGACAATAAGTCTGTTGTATGTCACTTACTGAGCATGCCATGTCATTGATGTCAAACTAACTGAGCATACTTTGTCATCGGTGTCAAATTTGCTCATATGCTCGTCCGCTACGACAGTCTGCTCGTCCTCTCCCGACGCAGTACTTAATGATATTTAACCCGTGCGTGTTAAGGAGGCATTAATCAGTCACTTTGTAGCACCACTTGACGGGTGATTCCAACACTCCTACTCAGCGACTAGTTGTTGCAGATTAAATATTTAATCTTAGCCTTGGTAGGAGGTAGTCTAACTTTAGAACCAATAGGCCCATAGTTAGGACATCCGCTACCATCTCTTGAGTAGGGTAGTACTTCACTTCAATTGTCTTGGATATAACTTGATCTTTATTGAAGTGGTACGGAATATCTATATGTTTCTTCATGTCATAGAACTTGGACGTTTCTACGAGTGTTATTGCACTTTGGTTATCACTATACAAAGTGGTAGCTTCATTCTCAGCTAATCCTATATCGGTTAAGCCATATTGCTTCTGAAGAATATGTGCTTAGTGCCATATACTGAGCTTCAGTAGTTGATAGTGCAACAGATTTTTGTCTTTTCGACGACCAACTGATTGCTCCTTGAGAGATGAAACTATTTTCAGAAGTTGAAAGTCATGACTTGATGTGACATAGAGAGTGGTTGTGACGAGTGTTTGTATTCTAAATATTGGTCTAAAGTACCCTTGATATAACAAAATGTATGCTTTATGACGATGATGTGTTTCTGTCTTGGGTTAGTCATATATTGAGATAATATACTAATGCTAAAGTATGGATTAGAATCACACTGTGCCTTCTCTTCATAAGAAGGGGGACAATCCAGTTGACAACTTTTCTCCTGGAGTCAACGGTGTACTAACAAGTTGGCAATTCTGTAGGTCAAACTGAAATAACTTTTGGGTGAGATATAAGGTTTGATTTAGCCTAATCCAACCTTCTGCTCGGTTTGCGTTAATCTCTATACTCAAGCAATGGTGGATATGACCGATGTCACTCATCTTGAACCTTACGCTGAGGTTGCTTTTGATGTATATCAGCAATCTTTCGCTGTTGCTTGCTATGTTTTATCGTCAACATAAAGTGCTAGGATTACAAACTGTTTATCTTTATGAATGTAGTAGACTTTATCATCAGCTCTTGACTTATTGAACCCAAGAGAAAGTAAGAACTTATCTATGATCAAATAGCATTCTCTCTAAGATTGCTTCAGTCCATAGAGTGTACGAAGTAGCCTGTACACTTTATCGGTTCTTGGGGCGTTGACGTCGTTATACTGTCATGTAAATGTCTTCACATCCATCTGGTAGACATGAAGGTTGTGCTGAGCTGCGATTGCTAGTATCATGCGCACTGATTGCACATGAACCACCGAGGAGAAGGTGTTCGTGTAGTCGAGCCTATACACGTGAGTGAATCCTCGAGCCACCAACCTCGTCTTGTATCAAAGGATGGACTCATCTGAATTCAGCTTCAACTTGAAGGTCCACTTGTTGGTTATGGACCTTCGTCTGTGTGATAAGTGTCCATGTACTATTCTCCTCATGGGACTTGAGCGCTTCGATGATGATCTCGAACCATCGAGCAACGTCTAGAAATGAACATCTAGAAATGACAGATCCTCTTGATAGGAGTTGAGCTCCATTGGGACTGGTCTCGAAATCATCATTAGAGCACGCTTCTTATTGGTGCGTGTCTTCGGGATCAAGGTTGTAATATCATAACCTTCTGCTGGATCACTGTTAGGAGGGTTTGATTGACATATGGATCACCGGAGTGGTGGTGGTGCTTGGATCCCGGAGAGAGGAGAGGATGTTGCAATGTCAATCTCACTTGAGTGTGGTGGTGGAGACTGTGGTGGTGACCGATGTAGGTATGGATGTAGTGTACTCATATTCTCTACATCAATTAGGAGACTATGTGTGGTTCGGACAGGGGGAGATAAATGCATAGTAGAATAAGTTGAAATAAGATATCTACAGTGCGACTGTGGACTACTGGTAGGTAATCTAGCCACAAATTGAGTTGGTGTGTGATGTACACCTCCGCCAAGTCCTCCTCCTCCAGATCTTGTCAAGGGGAGAGGATAAAAGAGACCCGAACCAAAGCAACTGCTTGAAGAATGATCAAGGTTAGGATCAACAGAATGGCCGAATGTGGAGGATGGGATAAAAGAAGGCAGAACAAACATACTAAGAGAGAAGAGTAGCTCCCACTGAGGAGACAGGAGCTGAACGCGAAGGAGGAGGATGGTGATGAAAGAAGTGCATATCATTTTGAGTTGCATCCTCGATGATAGCAGTGAGAGCGAGGTTAGGACTGAAATCGATGCAGGAAAAAACTCATCAAATATAACACCACTAGAAACAGAAATATGACCTTCCGATTTGTATTGTGTACCTTCCTTTGACTATTGTAGCCAAGGAGGATGCACTCGTGAGAGTGACTATCTAGCTTGGAGCAGTAAGTCTCGTGAATGTTAGCAAAAGCTATGCAACAAAAAACTCGAAGTTGTGAAATGAAGGACTTGCGGCCATGCCAGAGCTCAAAGGGAGTAGTGGTAGAATCGATGGTCTTGGTGGGACAACGATTCAAACATAAGTGGCGCAGTTAAGAGCCTCACTCCAAAACTATTTATCTAATCCTACTGAAAATATCATAGCTCAGACGGAGTTCAAGAGGGTGCGTTTTTTACGCTCAGCTACTCTGTTTTTCTGAGGAGTGTCAGGGAGGATCAGTTGACGTTGGATGTCATGCTCTTTGCAATATGCATCAAACAGGGTAGATCGGAATTCACCACGATTGCCGGAGCACAGAGTTTTGAGTTTCTTTCCAATCTGATACTCAGCAAATGTGTGAAACTCCTTGAAGGTTGTGAAGCAGTCGCTCTTGCAATGGAGTCCGAAATGTGAGACAGTCTAGCAAACTAACAACGGTATAGCGGAGTTGTCATCGATCATGATCATCAAGTACTCATAGCCGGAAAAATGCAAAGAGAAATGCGACCACTTATGTCAGAATATACAATTTCAAGAATCTCGGTGACAGAGTAGTGACACTGCGTGGAAACCTCGTGTGACCTTGCTTGCCATGCACCGAGAAATGTTGATGTGACCAAGCCGCCTATGCCATAGATTGGCAGTTGGAATTACAAAGTGAGATAAACGAAAAACACGGACGAGTGATGGACCGATAGAGAGCAAGATAGACATGCTGGATTCGTCAACTATGTAAGACATAGTGGGCGCAAGGACAACGAGAGTTAGAATCAAATGCATGAAGAGTTGAGAGCAATATGCAGTGTGTCGAGTCGAGAAGAGAGAAGATCATACCAATGAGAGAAGTCTGTCCTCCACTAGAAGAGGAGAGGACGAGTTAACCAAAGAGGGTTTTTACTCGTTTCGAGCACTAGGTTACACCCGGAGGTCCCGGAGAAGGAGGGTCTCAGAAGAGAGAGACTAGCAGTCTCTCTAAGACTCCGAGAGTCAATCTTTCATGAGTTGCCTCTCTTGCGGATTGAGTCTCCAAGCTCTTTGGAGCTGGAGGTCTCTCTGCAAAAGAGAAGAGGAGGTCTCTGGGGGTCTCTCTGCACCACCTTCTTCCTTCGCGAAGGGGTAGGAGGAAGGACTCTCTGCTCGAGGGGAGTGCCCCTCCGGACTCCCAAGGTTGGGCCTAGCTCCTCCCGAAAGGAAGGAGCAGCTTGGCTTCTCTTCTTCCTCAAATGTGAGGACGTCGTCTCTTCATTGGGAGGCACGCCGATTGGAAGAGGGCTCCGATTGGAGGACGCTGTCGTGGCAAGAGTCTTCCTTGGGGAGGACGGACCTCCTGAATGTGATCGATCAGGAGAAAGACAAAGAGAAAAATAGATTATTTCAGACGATGAGAACTCCAAATTCTGTCTCTTGCGTCCACCAAACATAAATCAAACACTCGTATACTCAAATAGGCCTTTCAAGGCTCAAATAAACTTTATTCTAGTGTCGACTCCACCATCAAAATCTTCAGTTGTCAGAAATCTCCCTTCTTTCTCCTGCGCGCATCTTCTTTCTCCTCTATCAGTTCTCTGTAAAAAGTCCCCGTCGAAATACGCCACAAGTTTATTTACCTAAAAGGTAAGCCCCTAGCTAAGCTGCCCCCTGTTGTCCTTATAAGCCGAACTACTTATCAGAAGCATCCCCCTAGCTAAGCTGCCCCCCTGCTGTCCTTATGCGTACACAGCCTTCTTTGCTAAGCTGACCTCTTTCTAATAAAGATTACACAACTTCCTTTGCTAAGCCGACTCCTTTATTAATGAAAGTTTCACAGCTTCTTTTGCTAAGGCGACCCCTTGATTACCTAACTTGATTAACAAAAGTTTCGTGTGCTCTTGATGTCATCTTGATGCCGTCCTGAATATACCACAAGCCATTCAATGTAGGCCGAAGTTCCAATACTTATGAGGCTGCCCCACAGGGCTTACATCCCCTCCATATGCACACCAGGTATCTCTTAAACCTCGTGTGAGCTTGCTTGCCATGCACCGAGAAAGGTTGATGTGACCAAGCCGCCTATGCCATAGATTGGCAGTTGGAATTACGAACGTGAGATAAAAGAAACACGGACAAGTGATGGACCGATAGAGAGCAAGATAGGCATGCTGGATTCGTCAACTATGTAAGACATAGTGGGCGCGAGGGCAACAAGGTATGAATCAGATGCATGACGAGTTGAGAGCGATACGCAGTGTGTCGAGTCGAGAAAAGAGAAAATCATACCAATGAGAGAAGTCTCTCCTCCATCAGAAGAGGAGAGGACGAGTTAACCAAAGGGGGTTTCTACTCGTTTCGAGCGCTAGGTTGCCCTCGGAGGTCTCGGAGAAGGAGGGTCTCAGAAGAGAGAGACTATCGGTCTCTCTTATACTCCGAGAGTCAATCTTTCGTGAGTTGTCTCTCTTAAGGAGTGAATCTCCAAGCTCTTCGGAGGTGGGGTCTCTCTGCAAAAGAGGAGAGGGCCACCGCCTCTTTCTTCGCGAACGGGTAGGAGGAGGGGCTCTCTGCTCGAGAGGAGTGCCCCTTCGGACTCCCAAGGTTGGGGCGAGTTCCTCCAGAAAGAAAGGAGCAGCTTGGCGTCTCTTCATTGGGAGGCACGCCGATTGGAGAAGGGCTCCAGATTGGAGGAAGCTGTCGTGACAAGATGATTTATGTTTGGTGGACACAAGAGGAAGAATTTGGAGTTCTCATCGTCTGTAGCAATCTGTTTTTCTTTTTGATCTTTCTCCTGATTGATCACAGTCAAGAGGTCCGTCCTCTCCAAGGAGTATACTCAAATAGGCCTTTCAAGACTCAAATAAATTTTATTCCAGTGTCGATTCTACCATCAAAATCTTCAATCATCAAAAATCTCCCTTCTCTCTCTTACGCGCGTCTTCTTTCTCCTCTATCAGTTCTCTGTAAAAAGCTCCCATCGAAACTCACCGCAAGTTTATTTACCTAAAAGATAAACCCCTAGCTAAGCTGCCCCCTGCTGTCCTTATAAGCAATACAACTTATCAGAAGCAGTCCCTTAGCTAAGTTGCTCCCTGTTATCCTTATGTGTACACAGCCCTCTTTGCTAAGCTGACCTCTTTTTTAATAAAGGTTACACAGCTTTCTTTGCTAAACCGACTCCTTTATTAATGAAAGTTTCACAGCTTCTTTTGCTAAGGCGACCCCTTGATTACTTAACTTGATTAATAAAAGTTTCCCGTGCTCTTGATGTCATCTTAATGCCATCTGAATATACCACAAGTCATCCAATGTAAGCCGAAGCCCCAACACTTATGAGGCTGCCCCACAGGACTTACAACCTCCCCATATGCAAACCAGGTATCTCCTAAACCTCGTGTGAGCTTGCTTGCCATGCACCGAGAAAGGTTGATGTGACCAAGCCGCCTATGCCATAGATTGGCAGTTGGAATTACGAACGTGAGATAAAAGAAACACGGACGAGTGATGGACCGATAGAGAGCAAGATAAGCATGCTGGATTCGTCAACTATGTAAGACATAGTGGGCACAAAGGCAACAAGATTAGAATCAGATGCATGACGAGTTGAGAGCAATATGCAGTGTGTCGAGTCGAGAAGAGAGAAGATCATACCAATGAGAGAAGTCTCTCCTCCACCAGAAGAGGAGAGGACAAGTTAACCAAAGAAGGGTTTTACTCGTTTCGAGCGCTAGGTTGTTCTCGGAGGTCCTGGAGAAGGAGGGTCTCAGAAGAGAGAGACTATCAGTCTCTCTTACACTCCGAGAGTCAATCTTTCGTGAGTTGCTTCCCTTAGGGAGTGAGTCTCCAAGCTTTTTGGAGCTGAGGGTCTCTCTGCAAAGAGGAGAAGGTCATCGCCTCTTTCTTCGCGAACGGGTAGGAGGAGGGGCTCTCTGCTCGAGGGGAGTGCCCCTCCGGACTCCCAAGGTTGGGCCTAGCTCCTCCAGAAAGGAAGGAGCAGCTTGGCGTCTCTTCTTCCTCAAATGAGAAGGCGTCGTCTCTTCATTGGGAGGCACGCTGTCGGGTTGAGAGTCTTCCTGAGAAGGGCGAACCTTCAGGCTGTGATATGAGCTTGAAGGCTGTGTTCAATCTACTCTGGGAAGCATTGGGCTCTTGGCTGTGGCTGGTTTACTCACAGGATAGGCTTCAGGTCTCAAGGTGATACTGAAAAACACTCATATAAGTCTCTAAGCTCTTCTGATATGTTCAGGAAGCAAAGTTCAGGCTTAACTAGCAATGATAAGATCAGATGGCGAACTTTGACACTCAGGATTGAGAAATATGTGAAGGTTCAGACTTCAGAACTCCTCCTACTTGTAAATGAGGTTCTACTGGATACACATATGAAATTTCAGCTTCAGATCAATTCAAATTACTAAGATATGAGCAGAAACTTTCTGAGTAGAGAAATTATGGCAGTTTCTGATACCCAGACAGCTATTTCGACCTATAACAAGGAATTGGCTAGATCACTTTGGGAAATTCTTACAGGATTTGCAGTACACAGCTTGATGAACACTCCTGTGAAGTTGGGCCTCCTGATTCCACACAGAACTCCAGATCTCTCTCTCTGAAGTTGCTGCTCCAGATTGAGAGCTTTTCGGACCCCCTCTACTTCAGCGGTCGCCCTGAATTACTCACGGACTCAATTGACATGAAAATTTGGAGACAGTAGTAGCCCTGCTGACAGTGAGCACAGCCACGAAGTTTTGAAGCGATTTCCTCGATTCTGCTGCAAATGACACTCAAAACCTCAAATTCAACAGAAGTGCTACAATTCTGACACAAATCGAACTTCAATCAGCCATAACTCCTTCTTTATTGCTCCAAATCGATCAAGCTTTTCGCTGACAGCGCTTGGCTCGACGAGCTCTATCTCCCTGTGCTCTCAGATTTCGAATTCCCTTCACAAATTGCTCGAATTCCCCTTTAGACCTCTGTTTCTAAATTTAGAGTTACACAAAAGACAAAAATGAACCAATGAGAATTCATAGCTCGATTTGGTTGTCATTTTGTGCCTTAAACCATGTGGTAACTTATCTACACTCATAGGCTACCACGTCAAGCCCCCTAGAGTGCCAGCGTAAAACTTAAACTACCTAAAACGACACGCAGCCCCGAAAAATAACTTAAATCAGCTAGAAAGCGTGCATGGGTGACACGCAAATACAACCCATGAGCTTAAGCCCTATCAACATGGTAATCAACCTACTAAGACTCAAAATATATAACATCTTCCTAAAATGGACTTCTCTGAGGTCTTAACTTCACTCAGAGAGACTAATGCTTGACAGAGAAGTGAATCATCTACTATGTGAAATGATTCACATCACGACAACGCCGATTGGAGGAGGGCTCCAGATTGGAGGAAGCTGTCCTGGCAAGAGTCTTCCTTGGAAAGGGTGGACCTCCTGACTGTGATCGATCAGGAGAAAGATCAAAAAGAAAAACAGATTGCTGCAGGCGATGAGAACTCCAAATTATGTCTCTTGTGTCCACCAAACATAAATCAAACACTCGTATACTCAAATAGGCCTTTCAAGACTCAAATAAACTTTATTCCAGTGTCGACTCCACCATCAAAATTTTCAATCGTCAAAAACCTCCCTTCTCTTTTCTACGCGCGTCTTCTTTCTCCTCTATCAGTTCTCTGTAAAAAGCTCCCGTCGAAACCCACCGCAAGTTTATTTACCTAAAAGATAAGCCCCTAGCTAAGCTGTCCCTGCTGTCCTTATAAGCAATACAACTTATCAGAAGCAGCCCCCTAGCTAAGTTGCCTCCTGCTATCCTTATGCGTACACATCCCTCTTTGCTAAGCTGACCTCTTTTTTAATAAAGGTTACACAACTTCCTTTGCTAAACCGACTCCTTTATTAATGAAGGTTTCACAGCTTCTTTTGCTTAGGCGACTCCTTGATTACTTAACTTGATTAATAAAAATTTCCCGTGCTCTTGATGTCATCTTGATGCCACCCTGAATATACCACAAGCCATCCAATGTAGGTCGAAGCCCCAACACTTATGAAGCTGCCCCATAAAGCTTACAGCCCCCCATATGCACACCAAGTATCTCCCAAACCTCGTGTGAGCTTGCTTGCCATGCACCGAGAAAGGTTGATGTGACCAAGCTGCCTATGTCAAAGATTGGCAGTTGGAATTACAGACGTGAGATAAAAGAAACACGGACGAGTGATGGACTGATAGAGAGCAAGATAGACATGCTGGATTCGTCAACTATGTAAGACATAGTGGGCGCAAGGACAACGAGGATTAAAATCAGATGCATGACGAGTTGAGAGCGATATGCAGTGTGTCGAGTCGAGAAGAGAGAAGATCATACCAATGAGAGAAGTCTCTCCTCCACTAGAAGAGGAAAGGACGAGTTAACCAAAGGGGGTTTTTACTCGTTTTGAGCGCTAGGTTATCCCCGGAGGCCAGAAAAGGAAGGTCTCAGAAGAGAGAGACTATCAGTCCCTCTTAGACTCCGAGAGTCAATTTTTCGTGAGTTGCTTCCCTTGGTGAGTGTGTCTCCAAGCTCTTTGGAGCTGGGGGTCTCTCTGCAAAAGAGGAGAGGGCCACCGCCTCTTTCCTTCGCGAGGAGATAAGAGGAGGGGCTCTCTGTTCAAGGGGAGTACTCCTCCGGACTCTCAAGGTTGGGCCTAGCTCCTTCAAAAAAGAAGGAGCAGCTTGGCGTCTCTTCTTCCTCAAATGTGAGGACGTCGTCTCTTCATTGGGAGGCACGCAGATTGGAGGAGGGCTCCAGATTGGAAGACGCTATCGTGACAAGAGTCTTCCTTGGGGAGGACTGACCTTCTGACTGTGATCGATCAGGAGTAAGATCAAAAAGAAATACAGATTGCTCCAGACAATGAGAACTCCAAATTCTGTCTCTTGCGTCCACCAAACATAAATCAAACACCTCATATACTCAAATAAGCCTTTCAAGACTCAAATAAACTTTATTCTAGTGTGGACTCCACCATCAAAATCTTCAATCGTCAAAAATCTCCCTTTTTTCTCTTGCGCGCATTCTCTTTCTCCTCTATCAGTTCTTTGTAAAAAGCCTCCGTCGAAACCCGCCGCAAGTTTATTTACCTAAAAGGTAAGCCCCTAGCTAAGCTGCCCCCCTGATGTCCTTATAAGCACAACTACTTATCATAAGCAACCCCCTAGTTAAGTTGCCCCCTGCTGTCCTTATGCGTACATAGCCCTCTTTGCTAAGCTGGCCTCTTTTTTAATAAAGGTTACACAGCTTTCTTAGCTAAGCTGACTCCTTTATTAATGAGGTTTCACAGCTTCTTTTGCTAATACGACCCCTTGATTACTTAACTTGATTAATAAAAGTTTCCCGTGCTCTTGATGTCATCCTGAATATACCACAAGCCATCCAATGTAGACCGAAGCCTCAACACTTATGAGGCTGACCCACATGGCTTACAACCCCTCCCCCATATGCGCACTAAGTATCTCCCATGGTATATTCAAGGTGGCATGCGGAGGCTTAGGTCAGGAAGCGCACGATTAAGAGAGATATCGATCTCCCGCCCCTAGATACACAAGACGTGGCTGTATATCCAACATAGACTCCTTTCCAAGAGGTCAACATGCCAAAATAAGGAACACAGACCAGGAGGAATTGATCCTGAGACCACTTTCTTCCTAGGCAGGTGCCATATCACCGGGATGGCCTGTGCTTCCGTTCACAAAGGTAAACAGTTTGTACATATTCTTATTCTTGAAGAAAATTTTCTATAAAGTCTTTACTAGCTTTTTCTACACTAACTTTTCTGTACAACTCCATTTTTAGTGAATAAAGAGTCAAAACTATAGTACTCGCGAACACCTACACACTCAAGCTGTCAGATCCTAAGTCTGAGTCACGAGCTGGAATCGACGGATTTCTCTCTTTTGCATCTTTCACAGCTTAAAACCTATACTAATTATTACCTAGAACACTTTCTGTCGAAACCGGAAGCATGAAGTCGCTCTCCTCGACGAGCTCTACATTCTGGATTTCGGCCCCTTCAGGGTGATATTTCAATCCAAGCTAGGGGGCAGCTTGTCAGCATCGTCCCAGCTTAGCTCCTGCCCAGCTTGATAAGCTACAGGGCAGCTTCCTTTACACAATAGAGAAAAAATCTCTCTGCAACTAATTTTCATTGTACAGGCCCACGTACAACACGACATTCATCCCCTCCAAACCTGACATCCTCTGGTATGTGACAATCCGTCAGAGGATTGTCACTTTCTCGATCGCCTCGGAAAGGTCTTCATTTGTACTTGTTGTCTCCTCAGAACCTTAGAACTCAGCTAGTTCTACTGTCTCCCCTCTCTTTCTGAATAACTTCACTCGTTTTCCAGCAACATGAAGCCTTAAAAGCGTGCCATCTAGCTCTCGCGAAGAATAGGTAGCATTCTGATGTACATCTGAGACAAGGTATGGACCAAACCATCTCCTCGAAAACTTCCAAACTGTAGAGTGTTGGTTCTCCAATGTGCTGTCATATACCAACACCCATTCCTCAACTTGTATGAGTTTTGGTCGAAGCCTATGAGTCTTATCAAACCTCTCCTTGTTCTCAAGTCGAGCCGCATTCAATCTTCGTTGCGCTTTTGCGAGATCCTCTTCTCTACATTCTAGCTGTCTGATTCGTAGTGAGAGAAGTTGTACACGTCCATATTGTCTTCCCATGGTAAGGTAGCCCAGGTAGGAAAGTCTTCTTCTGTTAGCATCATTGGTTTCTGCCCTAACATTAACTCCACAAGCATGTACCCTTTAGTAGAACAATGAGTTGTTCTATCTGCCCATAAAGCAAAAGGGAGTAACCTAGGCCACTCTCTATGCTTACCGTCACACGTCTTCACCAAAGCCTGAACTATTGATGGATGTCCTCGTTTGCTCTTGCCAATCTCTTCTGGATTCATCGTAGTACTAAGCTTGAGCTTCACACCATATCGAGCAAAAAACTCTTTTGCTTATGTACCACGGAGTTCTCCTCTATCTGTTCGTAGTCTTCTTACAGACCCATATCTACAAATAATATCCTCGAGAACAAACTTACATATCCCCTCTGTGGTCTTCGTCCTTAGAGCTCGTCCTTCCACAAAGTTGGAGAGATCCCCACGAGCCAAACCAAATATCGCATACCCTATAACCCCAGAGGCATTACCACCAAGTCGAGAACCTAATGGAAGTGAATGCAAGGCGGATAAGTTGGCACGAGATCGTCCCTATACTGCAACTTTGAGTAGAACTGACAATGCAAGCAAGAACTGACGTAATTCACCACATCTCGATACAGACCATTTCACCAATACCTTTCCTTCAACTTGACGTGGGTAGTCCAAATCCCTCGATGTCCGATCTACAAGGTATCATGGAACTCCTTCATTAATTGCTGCTTAGTCTGCAGATCGTCCACTACTCGTATGAACATCCCATCTCTCCTCTGCGGTCGTCTACAAAGATATCCATCACATAGAAGATAGTTGTAAGCTTGTTTTCTTATCTCCATGAACTCTACTTTGCTCCACTTCTCTTGCCTCTCCAACGAACTCAGATAATACCTTAAATAACGAAGTCTACATGTGTAAAGCTCCTCTCTAAACATCAACGGCTCCAAGTTTGTAACCCGTCGACCAACCTGACACCGAGCATCCTTTCTCTCTTCTTCCTCAGCTTCAGAAAACATGACATTCTCGTCTATAAATCGAGTCCTTGACAACATATCTGCAACTACATTCTCCTTCTCTTTTATATGCTTCAGCTCTAGATTCAAGCTTCTAATATAGGCAATCCAACGCAACATCGCTATGTCCAACGTGTTACAGTTGGATATCATGCCTAGTAGAGGTAGACAATCTGTCTCTAAGACTACATGAGCACCAATCAGAAACTCACGGTTTGTCTTCATTGCTGTTATCACTCCCCACAACTCACGTTTCACCTGAGGATAATCTCGTTGCCTGTCTGTCAAGATCCCAGCTCCAAACCTAGAGATAAACCGCATACCATCCGCATCATCTTGACCTATCGCCCAGCCAATCGTCTTTGGACTAGTATCTATTGTGACAATGACAAGTCTTCCACACCCGTAGTCTACTCTTCTCAATACAGGTGGAGACTTCAGAGCCTCCTTCAACCTATTCCTAGCTTCTCGATAGACTGAGGTCCATACAAACCTCTTACCTTTCCTCAATAATGCATACAAAGGCTCCGCAACATGAGCATAGTGAGGAATGGATAGACGGTAAAATACACAAGCTCCTAGAAAACGTCGAACCTCCGTGATATTCTTACAGTTTGTCATCCTAGCTATAGCATCAATCTTCTCCGGGTTTGGTCTCCAAAAGCACCACACAAGTGTCCAACCACTAAAATCTCAGACACACCAAACTTGGACTTAGCTCCTGACAGGGTGAGATGTACCTCTTCCAGGCAAGTCAAGATACGTTCTACATCTCTGATATGATCTGCAACAAACCTCCTACATCCATTCGCAAGTACTACTTCATCCTTGTGTTCAACCGCACAACCTTTTATAAGAATATCATCTAGAAATGAAATGATGACATCAAGCACAAATTCCCGTAGTATCTTATGCATCGCATTCTGCATATGAGCCACCGAGTTTGTCACTCCTTGTGGAAGAGTACACATCCGCATTAATCCCAAAGACGTACGCATAGTAGTTAGATCTCTACTCTCTACAGCAAGCTGGAACTGATCATAACCAGAATATAAATCTCCAATCAAATAGATAGCAAATGCTCTGCTACCTCCTCAATCACAGGACCCGTCCCAACGTTACGAATGATCAT
The DNA here is from genome assembly GCA_036924285.1 of Asterella californica. Lineage (NCBI taxonomy): Eukaryota > Viridiplantae > Streptophyta > Marchantiopsida > Marchantiales > Aytoniaceae > Asterella > Asterella californica. Next base: position 8,230,560 of record JAYKYS010000013.1, read on the forward strand.
GTTATTCGTAGGTTGTAGGTCTTGAATAAAACGCAAGGCTCCTGACTTCTTGGATACAATGAAGCACCTGCTAGAATATGGCCCCATAGACGGCTCAAGTATCTCATCTGTACTTTCTCTTTCAACAACTCGATGAGTTTAGACAACAAGGCACAAGGAACCGGCACATGAGGGATTGTGAATATAACCATAGGCGCTATAACCTTTGGGTCTACACAACCTATCTCCTCTGCTGAAAAAGAAAATGCTTTACCATGATCCTTTATCATCTGCTCAAACATTGTCTTCTCATTCTCAGTCAAGAAATCACCCCCTCCTATCTGGAGCTCCTTCAACGTCTCTTCAGTAAACTGATGCCCTACTCGTCTATGATCACGCAATATAGGCTTAGTCCTCACTAATTGTACTTGCTGCTGGGAGTTAGCAGGTAGTTGAGCTGCTACCGGTCTCACCTTTGTCAATACAGATTGTACTTCGCATGGACGTCTGCTTCCTGAGGGAGTGCACATCAACAAACTGCTTCTCTTCTCACACTATTCTGCATCGGGTGAGGAAAGAACTGCACGTATGTAGCAACCTCCTCATATATGCGTCGAGAGTGGATCAGGATCACCATCATACTATCTTTCCTTTCCATCAATCTGCTCACACAGTCTAACCAACCAGCAACTGACTGTACAAACATTAACTCTTCAAACACCATAAACCACTTCATCTTCAGGTAGAACCCTTACACGCCACAGCTCTTATACCTGTTTCACTATCCATCTTTTTGTATTTTCTCCCATGTCTTCAACTCTTGTAAACAGACTCCATCCATCTGTCTCAAACATCAACAGTCCAGACTGCCAACTCTGTACACTACACATGTCTCCGAACTCCTGTACAGGTCTCGCTTTTGACATTTCTACCTTGTATATCAACTCTGACAGGATCTCAACAATAGGTTCCACACCCCTACTCTACCGGAGTGGACTGTGAAAACCCTTACATCTCTTAGTGTGAGAATCTCAAAGAGTTTATCGATTCCGCTCATGTCTTGAACAAACAGTCAAAAACTGTACTGAGTACTTGTCATCAAGACTCCGAACTCTGGCATAATGAGACCCATCTTTCATCACCTTTGTCTCCATTCGAACAGCGGTGATATATGGTTGACCTAGTATGACAGGATAGGAGGCAGACGACTGTACAAAGAAATGCTGATCAACCTCTACATCTCCAATCTTTACACGCATATTGGGACAGGCTCCGTATAACTCACCCTTTTGATTATTTGCATCACGAAGTACCCAACCATGATTCCTTTTGATTGATCACTGCCCTTTCTCATACACTTCCTTAGAAATGATGTTGATTTCCGACCCGTGATCCACAAGCGCAAGAATTGGTTCAAAAAGTCCTTCCAAGTCAAACATGTGTCTCTGTTGTTGCTCGTGCTCAGTGCTTCTCTTTGAAATCGCTGTATGCACTTGACCTATCCTCCTCAAACTCTTCATCTTCATTCTCAATAACAGCTGGATCAGCAACCCATGCTTCATACTTATCATCTTTGAAATCCATCAACTCATGAAACTCTCTCTTGTGATACCAAGTACCTCACGAAGAGTAAACTCAACCCTAGCATCCAAAACGCGTTGCTCCAGAACAGCACGCAGGTCTGTTGCTGTTTTGATGTCTGCAGCTAACTTGTAAGCTGGAGCTTTTTTCTTTTTTTGTGTTGTAAACCTCTTATCCCGTACTCTATCTGTAGCAGTAACCTCCTGTGGCAAATCCAGTACACCTTCCACAAGACCTACTGCAGGTGGTGGAGCTATAGAGGTGGAAGGTATATCCTCTGCAGCAGGAGACCTATCAGTTGGTACGGATGATAATGGTTCCGCTGCTCTCCTCCTCGTAACTCTCCGACGGTCACTATCATCTGGTATCCCTGCATCTAGGTCAGAAGCATCCCGTCGTCTTTTGTCTTTCACCATGACATCTTGTTCACTACTCGCTTCTAAAAATGTTCAAATAGAAGTTGCATCTACTGGATCTCTCCACCCAGTAGCCCTCCTAATGCTTTCTGCACCTCTCTTCATCATTTCAACTGAGACGTCAGTAACGTGCTCAACCATAGTCGGGTTAGAGTGCACCTCAACTTTTTCAGTATACACATCAGCTTCCGCAGAATCCGCAATCATCACTTAGTGTTCGCACCAGTAAGTGCTAGAAGAGAACTCATTCCTCCTCTTCCAAAATATGTGTTTAGAGGTTACCCAGTGGCAGTTAGATACAACCTGTTATTCTGATAATTGACTACACCCTCCCGCAAGACAACTGCTAAGTCTTGACAGTCTCCTCTGAGATGATCTGGGCTGTCGCACCAAATACATCTCATGGTAAAGGTTCCTCCTACTGATCAAGCACTTGGTGCAACTAGTCGTTAGTCTCTTCTCAAATCAGCCATCTCAACCCTCAAATCTCTCAATTGTTGAGTGAGCTCTTCAATCAGGTTATTTTGATTTCGATTCTCAACAGGTCGCTGCTGCTGTCTAGGTCCGCTCTATGCTGGGATAGGTACTGCATGCGCTTGGAGAACCGTTTGGGGAACCACCACAGGTGCTTGAGGAATCACTATAAGTGTCTGATGTATTATAGGAAGAACTACTGGAGCTTGAGAAGCTACTCTTTGCTTCGGCAAAGTCTCTAGTTACACTGCCATCCTACCACGGCGTTGCCTAGAAAGAGTAGATATTGCTTCCTCCACTCTTCTCCAATCTGATGTAACCTCTCCTTCAGCTCCACGATCAGCTAGCATGAAACAAAGTCTATCTGCTGTAAACTCATCTAGAGCTCCTAAAAACAACTCCGTCTTCTTAGCATCCAACGTCAACCTCTCTAAACCTGAAAGCTGAGAGTACCTCTTCTCCAATTCACGAATCACCTCATTCAATCCCATAGAACGTCTAGGCTGACGCTCTATCCAGTTCATGAGGGTTCTTCTCGTGACTCTTTCAGAATCCTCTTCTAGAAACTCTTCTCTCAGTGCACCTTCAAATAGAGCTCATCCACCTAGATGTCTTCTCTATAAAATTCTTACCTTCTCTCTCAGTTCAAGGACAATAGTCAACTCAAAGCTCAAAATTACCTCAACTTCAGGTGCCCTGACCAGCTCCATCTCGCCCACATACTCCCGTAGGTACCTAGTAACGTCCTTTTCATCAAATCGCTCACATCGACATAATTGCTTGTAACGCCATTGTGGATGTCTGCTCAGCTCCTTCAATTGCAAGTTGCTACTGAATTAGGGCAGCCAACGCCTGAAGAATCTGAGATGTGTCTATAGCAGGCTGTGCTGTTGCTGTTGAAACTGCCGTAAGTCCTCCTTGAGAGCCAATTCCATCCTGACCAAGAGTCCCTTGAACAGGAGCACCTTGAGCAGCAGCCACACCTTGTATGGCAGCACTGTGATCCATCTTCTCAATCCAATCAATTCTCCAAATCAATCACCCCAATAGCTCTCAGTGGAAGCACCAGATGTCGTGACAAGAGTCTTCCTTGGGGAGGACAAACCTCCTGACTGTGATTGATCAGGAGAAAGATAAAAAGAAAAACATATTGCTGCGGGCGATGAGAACTCCAAATTTTATCTCTTGTGTCCATTAAACATAAATCAAACACTCATATACTCAACTAGGCCTTTCAAGGCTCAAATAAACTTTACTCCAGTGTCGACTCCATCATCAAAATCTTCAGTTGTCAAAAATCTCTCTTCTCTTTCCTGCGCTCGTCTTCTTTCTCCTCTATCAGTTCTCTGTAAAAAGCTCCCGTCGAAACCCGCCGCAAGTTTATTTATCTAAAAGATAAGCCCTTAGCTAAGTTGCCCCCTGCTGTCCTTATAAGCACAACTACTTATCAGAAGGAGCCCCCTAGATAAGCTTGCCCTCCTGCTGTCCTTATGCGTACACAACCCTCTTTTCTAAGCTGGTCTCTTTTTTAATAAAAGTTACACAGCTTTCTTTGCTAAGTTGACTCCTTTATTAATGAAGGTTTCACAGCTTCTTTTGCTAAGGAGACCTCTTGATTACTTAACTTGATTAATAAAAGTTTCTCGTGCTCTTGACGCCACCCTGAATATACCACAAGCCATCCAATGTAGGCCGAAGTCCAACACTTATGAGGCTGTCTCACAAGGCTTATAGCCCTCCCATATGCGCACCAGGTATCTCTCATGGTATATTCAAGGTGGCATGCGGAGGCTTAGGCCAGGAAGCCCACGATTAAGAGAGATACCGGTCTCCCGTCCCTAGATATGCAGGACGTGGTTGCATATCCAACATAGACTCCTTTTCAGGAGGCCAACATGCCAGAATAAGAAACACAAGCCAGGGGGAACTGAACCTGAGATCACTTTCCTCCTAGGCAGGCGCCCTATCACTGGGATGGCCTGTGCTTCAGTTCACAAAGGTAAAACAGTTTATACATATTCCTATTCCTAAGAAAATTTTCTGTAAAGTCTTTACTAGCTTTTTCTACACTAACTTCTCTGTACAACTCCATTTTTAGTGAATAAAGAATCAAAACTATAGTACTCGCGAATACCTACACACTCAAGCTGTCAGATCATAAGTCTGAGTCACGAGCTGGAATTGATGGATTTTCCTCTTTTGCATCTTTCACAGCCTAAAACCTATACTAATTATTACTAGAACATTTTTTGTCGAAACCGGAAGCATGAAGTCTCTCTCCTCGGCGAGCTTTGCATTCTGGAACTTTTCGACCCCTTCAAGATGATATTTCAATCCAAGCTAGGGGGCAGCTTGTCAAGCATCGTCCCAGCTGAGCTCCTGCCCAGCTTGATAAGCTACATGGCAGCTTCCTTTACACAATAGAGAAAAAATCTCTCTGCAACTAATTTTCACTATACATGCCCACGTACAACACGACAACGTGCTCCTAGATCTGAGAGCACGGATCCTCACGAGGACAATCTGAGGCCTTGGAGCCCGGCTGCTACCAAGCAGCAGTCGCAGCTAGTGGAGGACACGTCGCATATAGTGTGACGTGTTGTTGAGCACTCCCGTGTAGGAGAGCGAGTCCATGGAGGTGCCTTCTTGAGAGATAATTGACTTTTGTGACCAATCTTTTTTGAGGTCGTGGACTCGTCACGTGGCAATCATGGTTGTGAGGAATGAGGGTTCTGGAATTGAGTTCGTCTGTGTGTGGTGAGGAGGTACGTACGGCATGAAGTGATGCAAGTGTAGGATGAGCTACGGTTGATCGATCGATCACCACGGTCATCTCTGGGACCCCCAGACTCTTCCAAGAGGGGTTTTCAGGGAGCATTGTTGGAAGCAAGGATTGAGAGTGCTATGCCTGCAGCTGTGCATGGTGTGCTTATGAGAGGTATGAAATGTGCACGAGAATAATAGACGAGCCTAGCAAGAAAAGATTGTTGCTTAGCGGATATGAGCAATTGGACATCTATTTTTATCCTCTAAACAGCAAGCAACGTTATTGATTATATACCATCCATCCTTGGAATCAAACATTCGAGCTGAAAAAAATTCTTTCATAGTGCGAGGACGTGCAAAAATTCCTTAATTAGTATTTTTTTGCCGTTGAGGAGTTTGACTTCAACGTCACCGTGATCTTCAATCTGGACTGTGCTGTCATCACCTAAGAGAATCTGATCTTGAAGAGAATTTTCTCCTTAAGTGTACTTACAAAATTGGTCACAGTTGGATGTCATCTACTGGATGGCGTCGCTGTCAATATACCAGTGGTGGTCCACGACTTGCTGTGTAAAATCTTTGTGAAGCCGAGTCATCAATACGCACCTCGTCTTGTTGTTGTTGCGTTGGCAGTTTTTCTGATTGCGAGAACGCTAGTTTTGGTTTTCATTGGCATCTTATTGCTGAAATGGATTAGACGGAGCACTACTGCTAGAAGTTTGGTTGGGGCTCCACCATGATCTGCTCTTTTTTAGGATAGCGAATTCTAGACACAATGTCTAGTCAAATTGCACCCGAAACACTGAATATTGGAGTCTTGTGACCGTTTCTTAGGCTAATTCTATATTGGAACGGTTGTCATTCTTGCATTGCTTGGATGGTTGTCACTTTCCTGCAAACAATGCGGTCGAAGGCTCATGTTGCTTCCTTCGGCAGAAGGTTTCTTCGGTAAGAAGAAACAATATGAGTCTTGTAACGTCAAGTTGGTGTTGCATCTCATCACTTGTAAGAACATTTGATAACTATCAAGCATGTTGTCCATGGTAAGTAGTTGCTCTTGTGCGCCTACTTGCGCATCTACAAATGCCAGCTGCTCAACGATGAATTTGAAGGTGTTCACATGAGATGTGATCATGTCATTGGTCCTCATCTTGAAAGTTCGCAATTTTTCTTCAAATGCATTTGTGTCACGGTGTCTTGCGCAGTAAAGTTAAGAGTCAGCGTGTTCTCCGCCTCGATCGCCGCACGACAGAAATAATGTGACCAATAACAGTGTTCTTGCAACACTAGTTTATCATTGTAAGAGCATTCTTGCTCTAACGGTCCCACTCCTCGATGCTATCTGCTCCGATCGCAAGTAGAGGACTACCGGGAATAGCAACTAGTCAAGGCACGCTGCCATCGACTATTCCAAGGACGCCTTTTGCATCTAGCTGGAGTTTCATCTTATGCTTCCAGTATGTAAAATACATCTCATCGAACTTAACCCATTCTTTCGTGCTGAACATGTTTGCCATCTCATATATGTCGTTGAACTACAACAGTTCTATTGAGTACTACGATCGTTCGAGTGAGAAACATCCTCCGCGCTTAGCAATCAAGGCATCCTCTAATTGCTCCTTCACCTATGCCTAGGGTCTACCTGAGGAATATGTTATTGTGCTGGGAAAATAACAACCCGAAGCTCTGATGCCATATAAGCATAGAAGAGAGAGAATTGATGCGAGAGAGCGCAAATATGTCTAAGGTAATTCTTTACTGAATAATAAGATAGGAGTCCCGCATGTCAAGTATTTATACTTTGGTACAAGGGCAAGCTAAATGTGCCAAAGGGAACGAGCCCACATATACTGAACTAGTTGTTGTACTGAAATTCATACTTAGAAAGCCCAATTCCAACATTTCTTGTAACGTTTTTATGAGAAAAGGAAGAAAGGGAGAAGGAGAAAGGTATCTAATCCGGCACTACATTGCACTGTCAACTGTATTTGTAGTTAAAACTTCCTCTATTCAACTTTTGTGCACTTTCTGCGCACTCTGTCTGGAGTTGGAAGCTTGCTGCCGACGACCCTTTGCAATTTCTCTATTTTATTGCCGATCTTTGACAACCCCCTATTACTTATTCCTGACTTAGAGTCTGCACTATATATATATGCAAACAGTGTAAATTCAGGTTACTGCACCTGGTACCGAGCATCTTCGGCAACCTCACACGTGATTGGTATCGATGGCAGGACAAAGTCTCGTGTAAACGATTTGGAGTGTCTGCTCGACCAATTGCCAGATGAACTAGCCGCTCATGATCAGGGACGAGGAAGTAGAGAATAGAGCAAGAAAGGCGAGTAACGGAATTGCGTTCGTTTCGACTGTTGCGTTCTAGTTGGCAACATCTCCATCTCTCTGAGCTAGAGATGGTGACTGACTACTGTAATTACCACAAGCTCGATCCGGTTGTGGAGAATAGAGCAAGAAAGGCGAGTAACGGAATTGCGTTCGTTTCGACTGTTGCGTTCTAGTTGGCAACATCTCCATCTCTCTGAGCTAGAGATGGTGACTGACTACTGTAATTACCACAAGCTCGATCCGGTTGTGGACAATAATACCTACAGAATCAGTGATGAAGTGCGGGAGCCGAACGTATCAGAATAACATCATATGCGTAGTAAGGAGAGGTTGGATATATACAAGACAATGATGCTCTAGGAAAAAGAGCCGAAGGAAGAGAAGTAGAGTAAGCTAAGAGGAAGAGAGTCTAGCTACAGGATGAACCTACTCGGCCATGAATAATTCCTAGATTTTAATTGTACGCAGAGAGCTGGAGAGACAGCAAGCTGAGACTCAGTATCCTCATCCTCAAGCTAAGTTTAACAATTGATATTACATTGTGGACAATCATTAGCTTGCGAAGCGTGGGGAGGGGTGGAACACTCATGGAAAATTCTCGGGTCGGTTTGACTGGTGGAACTTTATCCATGGGACGTGTCCTGACTCATGTAACAAGTAAGAGACCCACGGGCATATGATTCTGTGAACTTTGCAGACGCCTCGCTTGAGTTTCATCAGACTTGTGAATACTTCCGCGACCACTAGGGACACCTCTCAGAGAATGTGCATGCAGTCCACAAGAATCTCCATGGACTTTCGACGACTTATTGCCATGCATTTGCATAGTACAGTCGTCCTCTTTTTACTGCAAGAAGGTTGGAGTAAGCTTTTAGGTTGCACTTACGCACGGTTTCCATTTATGCATAACTGCAAAATTTTGAAGTGTTGTACTTCGCCTAGCGTGCATGATGAATTCCATTTCCACTTGAGCAGGGTATGATCAATTTCTCTAGCTTCTGTTAAAAACTCGACAGAACAAATGTCAAAAGCCAAACCTGCAGAGAAGTTCAACACACATGCTCAGGTGTAATTTTGGTTGTAAGCATGGCAGGAAAGCACAATATGGAGAAATTTTACCAGCGATGTCCGAACTGCAGGCACAAGTACTACACTATGAAAGAATCGGACAAGGCTGCACCCACTACAGGTGTCGGTGAAACGGTGCGGCCGGCTGCGCACGAAGACGAGGACGACGAACATCTCCCAGAGTATATACCCCTCACAGGCGCCTTACTTAGGAACACAAGATCCGATAAAGCAATCCCAATACGTGTTTAAACCACCAGTACCGGTATAAAAATGAGAAAAGGAATATTCTTTTTCTCCCCTCTACTTCGGGTACAAAAGATTTTGGTTTGTTACAAGAAATCTCTAATTTTTTCTCTGAACATTATTCACTGTATACTTTGCAGTTCACTTTGAAATAAAGCATATACTGTAGAGTGATAAGAGAGCTTTGATTCATGTCATTATTTGATAAATTCCACTACAACATGTAAAAGTAATAAATAAATATAATCTAGGTTATACTGTGGTTTAAACGGGCCAGCCCTTGCACTCTGCTTGTTCCAGCTGCTATTTTTTCTTAGTCATGTAGTAGAAGCGGAGATGCATGATAAAGATGATGATACTTCCTTCGGTCAGTTACATTTTTCCAACGACCAAGTGTGAGTGATATTTCATATGCAGTAGAATCTGGATCAAGACGAAATGTAGACTGCATTCGAAAGATGGAGGACGTAGTTACCAGAACAAAACAATCCATGATTTCCAAGGTTGGCTCTAGAGCAGGTAAGAGAGATTCTAAGCAGTAGGAAGGAGTTTTTTAAGGTTCCGTCATCTATAATCAAAAATCCGTGATATCTCGACTGTCGAGAGTCAAATCTGAGAGTTCTTGGCACCAACGTAGTCAAGAACGAAGACCTTATCGACATCTGAAGACGGTTTGGTGAAAGAAAAAAGTTTCTAGAAAGACTTTTCTCGGTTCCTTCGCTACAATTTTCATCTTTTTGAGTTCGTTAAAGTTCTAGTTGGTTATGTACAACTTGTGGTAACTAGCTTTAGCTAAGGGCTTGTACATGAACGTTGTTTGGACTTGGGTTTGAATTGTGTGCTACTGGTGTAGCTCTTTTTTTTAACAAAGAGATATTTCTCTTGCTTTGAACTACGCTTCGGTAGTTTTGGGTCCGGGTTGAGATTCATGGACTCGTTTTAGGGGGTGATGCAGATTACAGAATGCTCCGGTTTGTTTTCCAGTTTTGTGTTTTTGTGACGCTTTTTCGCGTGCTTGTCTCTCTCTTTCTTACCTCTGTTCAATACACGATATCTCCATAGCCAAGAACCTCACGTTTTCCTGGACAACCTTCACGCAAAAATCTGATATGACAGAAGAGTGGTGAACTCGACGTGAAGGTATGAGATGGAGAGTTTTGTGTGTTACAACTTGGAAGAGGAGATCAACAATCATGAACGAGGATGAAGATGGAACGGTTGTTCGAGAGGATGTTGCGGACCTAGGATGATGGATATGTAGAAGGTTTGGGATCATGAGAGGATGGGAGGAAGAGATGAGCTATGACTATGGACGGGATGGACGGCTCAGAAGGGATACCTCGAGGGTTGTTGGATGTTGCAATTGCACGATTGTTCAAAGCTTTCACTTTGTTTTTACGACAAGATCAAGGGCATCAACAAAAAAAGACAATGAGAACGAAAGTACTTCGAAGGGTGATCGACAAGCTCGATCTGTTTGATGGGAGAGATATCTCAAAGTACTTGAGATGTTACAAGATGAAGATGGATTTGGATCAGGTATCGGAGAAATAGATGATCGAGACATTCAAACTCGCGGCAGTGCTTGAGATAAGGGAGAATGTGAAAGGTCTAACAAAGCATTTTGGGAGGAACTGGGATATATTTTCACAAGCGTTGATGGATGAATATTTCTTGAGAAACTCAGATAGAATAACCAAGAAATCATTTTTGGAATGGGTCAACTGATCCAACAAAAGTTTACAGCCTACATAGCTATTAAAGGAGTTCGAGAGACAATTCTCTCAACTATCTAGGTGGAGAAGCTAACCTTGGAGACCTACAAGATGGAGCTATTTCTTCAAGCTGCAGATGAACCATTGCAAGAACAATTCCAATTATTTCTAGAGGATGGAGAGGAAGAAGAAGGGTTGATGGAATTCGAAGGTTGTGCATGAAGCGGCTCTAGAAAATTTATCCAGTCGCTGTCAGATAGGTCTCTTTGAAAATTTTCATTGTTTTAGTTTGGCTGATAAGCTATCAGGGACAACAAAAATCATGAGAAGAGGTGATCTAGAAAGGGAAATATGACATTTCAAAGTTGAGAGGCTTTATTCATAAAAATTTAGAAATCTTGCTCTCTAGAAATTTTATACAGTTGCTATTATCTTTTCTGTGTTTTTTATTTCTCTGTGAAAATTTCTAGGATTGTAGCCTGGCTGATAAGCTATCAAAAGGGAACAAATATCATGAGAAGATGAGGTCTGGAAAAAGAATTAGAAGTTTTCAAAGTGGAGGGGTTGACAATCATGAGTGAAGTCAAAATATACAAATTTCAGTTATGTGGAAATTTGTACAGTCAGCATCATTTCTTCTGTTTAGGGAATTTTCTATTCAAATTTCATGAGTTAATAGCCTAGAGGTTGAGCTACTAGATGGCACATAAATCTAGGAGAGATCTCTTACCGACTAAGAGATATACGTTTCAATATACAAGGGGATCTTGAAGATATTTCATGAGGAATCCAGTTCAGCTGCCGAGAGAGAAGAAGAGATGTTTAAAAGTTTGAACGGAGACGGAGAAGCAAAAGTTAAGTATAGATGAGTTGCGAACACGCATCTATTGCTCTTGGGGTGATCATTACGTTCTATATTGAGAAGCTATCGTGGATGTGAAGAAGGTGGAGTTTAAAACATCATTATTTGGAGGTCACAAATGCTCCTGGTGAAATAGAGTTGGATCTCTACAAGAATGATTTTAAGTTATTTATTGTGATTAGTAAAGAGGATGGTGATGAGGTGATTATCTTAGACACATGATTTTTTATTAAATTTCTTTTTGTGTATACCATGAATAGTATATGATTTTTCAATATAAAGCTTGAAAGAATTTAGTAAATGATGTAGATTTTTTTTCCTCCAAGGTATATTGTCCATTCAATGGTTGAAAAAGTGCAACAACATTAGTGGAAGTTCAAAGAATTGGAAAGTTAGACTTAGAAACCTTCCTCAAGGTTGAGATGTCATAGTAAGTGTCATAGAGAGCTCGAGAGAGATTATCGTTGAGTTAGAAAGCACTCATGTTGTTGCACCTTTTCAACCATTGAATGGACAATATACCTTGGAGGAAAAACAAATCTACATCATTTACTTAACTCTTTCGAGCTTTATACTAGAAAATTGTGTATTATACATGGTATACACCATGTATTCATCTAATTCAATCTAAAATTAAGTAGAATCTCTAGAGGAGAAGTAGAAATTGACTTATGGTGCTATTTTTGTAGAGGGTTGAGACACAAAGTAACGAGTTGTCCAACAAGGATCAGAGCAGAGAGAGTCAAAGAGAAGCGAGAGTTTACTGATTTGAGTCTTCGAGTAGGTCCATTTTCACCACCGCCAATTCATCTCTTATGAGAGAATCCTTGTCCAAGTTGTGGAGTGGGTAATTTATCAAGAGGACACAAGTGTGTAGATGTGGTCGCTCTACTTACATCAGTAGTCGAGAAGTTGGATAAGACTCAGAGAGCTGAGACTGAGAAGTTATCGAGGTCAAAAGAGGACTCGGTTGAGTTGTGATAGAGATTATCATTCGGATGGTGGAGAAGACGGTAATACGACTCCGACTCATGATTACCTTGGGAGAAGAAACGACACAAGAGGTGTTGTTAGAACCATTTTTTCATTTTATCTATGATAGATTATTCTCGAATAGAATTGGTGATATTCGTACTCTTTTAGCGAGTCGTTATTGCACGAAGATTAGAAGAATAGAAAGAGTACTTACAAGATGGGGAAGCTACTAGTGTCTCATGGGAAAGACAATGAAGTAGTAGAGCCGTTTGTTCGAGACTTCAAAAAGGTTTGCATTGGAAACACCATGAGAAGGAAGGAAAAGTGGATGTTATTACTGCCTGAGTTTTTAGAAGATTTTGCTCTTACGTGGTATAAAGACCGAGTGAAGAGCAAGACACATGGTGCAATTGAAGACATATGGGAGACGTTGAGTAACGCATTCATCGAAGAGTTTCTTCCAGAAGAGAGTTATGAGAAGCTCATGATGGAACTCACTCATTTGAAGCAACGAGACGACAAGAAAGTTCGGCAGTATGTCGAAAGATTGGATAACTTTCTTCCATATCTTCAACTCTTGTAAACTTACTGCACCCATCTCTCTCAAGCATCAAGAATATAGACTACCAACTATGTACACTATACATATCTTCGAACTCTTGTACATGTTTCTCACCTGACTTTTACATCTTATGTACTAACTATAACAAGATCTCAACAGTAGGTTCTACACCTCTGTCATCCCGTTCTACAGGAGTGGACTACGGAAACTCTTACATTTCTTTGTTAGAGAATCTATAAGAGTTTGTCGATTCCTTTTATCTCTTTGTGCTAATAGTCCAAAACTGTATTGAATACTTATCATCAGGATTCAGAATTCTGGCATAATGAGATTCATCATTCATCACATTTGTCTTCATTCGAACAGCGGTAATGTAAGGTTTAGTAGATAGGATAAGGAGAAGATGACTGTACAAATAAATGTTGTTCAACCTCTACATGTCCAATCTTTACGCGTATATTTGGACATGCTTTATATAACTCACCTTTTTGATTGTTTGCAACACGAAGTACCCAACCATGGTTCTTTTTGACTGGTCATTGTCCTTTCTCACCTCCTTTGAAATAATGTTGATTTCTGACCCATGATCCACAAGTGCATGTATCGATTCAGAAAGCCCTCCAAGTCGAACTTACGTCTTTGTTGTTGTAGTGCCCAATGTCTCTATATGAAGTCACTGTCTGTGCTTGACTTTTCCTCGTCAAATTCTTCATCTTCATTCTGAACAACAGCAGGACTAGCAACCAATGCTTCATACTCGACATCTCTAAATCTATCAACACCAATAGCATCCACCACTCCAACCATCTGACTAGTTACTTGCTCTGCCAACACATGTCTCTCTTGTCTTCATGATATCAGTTATCAGCTCATGAAACTCTCTTTTCACAATACCAAGTACCTCATGAAGAGAAAATTCATCTCTAGCATATAGAATACTTTGTTCCAGAATAGTATGCAAGTCTGTTGTTGTTTCAATGTCTGCATCCAACTTGTAAGCTAGAGCCTTCCTCTTCTCTTGTTATAAACCTCTTTCCTCATACTCTATCAATAGTAGTACCTTTTGTTGTATATCCTTTACAGTAGGAAACCTACTAGTTGGTATTGATCTTGATAGTCATGGCTCCGCTGCTCTTCTCTTCATAATTCTTCGACGACCACTATCATCAGGTGCTCCTGCATCTAGGTCAGAAGCATCTCGTTGTCTTTTGACTTCTACAATTGCATCTTGTCATTGCTTGTTTCTAATAACGCTCGAACAGAAGTTGCATCTACATGGTGTTTCTATCTTGTAACTCTCCTAATACTTTCTGCCTCTCTTTTCATCATTTCAACTGAAACTTCAGCAGCTTGTTCAACCATAGTTACATTAGAGCGCACTTCAACTCTTCATGTATATACATCAGCTTCTATAGAGCTCGTAGTCATTGCTGTAGTGTTCACATCAGTAAGTGCTGGAAGTCACAACTCCTCATCTCTCCTCTTCAAAAATGCGTGTTTAAAGATTACCCAGTGGCGGTTAGAGGCAACTTGTTGTTTTGATAGTTGACAACGCCCGCTCAGAAAGCAACCGCTAAGTCTTGGCAAATCCCCTCTGAGATGATCTAGACTATCACACCAAATACATCTCATGATAAAGGTTCTCCCTACAAGTCGAGCACTTGGTGCTGTTGGTCGTTGTCCTTCAGATCTGTCAGATCTTTCAACTCTTAAATCTCTCAACTATTGAGTCCGCTCTTCTCTCCCATAGCTGAATCAATATCTCCTTACTCATAATTTTGGTTGCATGAAACATGTGACAAAGGTGATTCTTTATGGTTGTCTTTTATTCTCACGGGCAGAAATTAGTCTTGGTAGAGATTGAACTCAGATCTATCCAACAAGACAGAGTTGATAATCTTGACAATAACATAACATGTACTAAACAGGTCAGGGACCTCAAGAAAAAGATAAACAATAGAGATACAACGTCATAGATGAAAATGTCTCAATAGAGAAGTACTGCTGAAGTGCTACTAAGTAGCTTCTAACACCATAAATGCTAAGTATCTTCACACTAAGTTATCTCTACTACTACTGTTCTCCGAAACTCTAGCAAAGAAGATTGAGGGTTAGGCTAGGAAACTCACGTTTAAGGAGAAAATTGGTCCTCCGCCGCCTAGATATGCATGACGTAGCCACACACTCAACATAGACTCCTATCTAAGAGGTCAACATGTTGAGATAGGAACCAAGAATTAAGAGGATTTGATCCAAGGACCTCTTTTTCCTAGGTGAGTGCCCCTTTTACTGAGGTGGCTCCTACTTCCGTTTAATAAGGTAAATAAACTTGTACATAAGACTACAAAACTCGTTTTTATCTCTTTTGCTAGCTTTTATGGTGTTACTTTCATTATACATCTCCATTTTTAATAACGAAAGAACAAAAACTATACTACTGAAGAACACATATCCGATGGTGTCATCAGGTAATGAATTCGAGTCATCAACAAAAATGACCAAATTTTTCTCTTTTGTCACTTTCTTAAACTATGAATGACTCAAACATTTATGTATAACCTTATTCTGCATAATGAAAACACATGCTTGCTCTATTCAAGAAGAGCTTCCATCTGATACCTTCATAACTTCTTAGTAGTTCTTAACCATATAAGCTAGGGGGCAGCTTGTCCAACTTAGCCCTAGCTTAACACTTGCTCAGCTTAACAAGCTTCGGGGAAGCTTCCTTTACAACTACGTACACAGTGGAAGAAAATTCCTTTTGTTATCATCTTTCACTATACAGGTTATCATGCAATACGACACCGCTAATCTATCGAATGGATCATCTATTCTTGGTAAGGGATAATTATTCTTCATTGTCATCTTATTGAGCGTGTGATAATCTACGCAGAGTCGTAACTTCCTATCCTTCTTTTTTGCACAAAGAACTGGGTCTCCATAAGATAATTTGCTGATTCAAATAAATCCCTGTGCTAGTAGCTCATCAAGTTATCTTTTCAACTCAAAGAGTTCGACCAGATTAAGTCGATAAGGAGCTTTAGAGGGTGGTTTTGACCTTGGCAAGACCTCGATCTTGTGGTCCATCACCTATCGTGGAGGTAATTCAATAGGTAGCTCGTCCGTCAAGACATCCTCAAACTCCTTAATCACTTCTCGAAGCACCTTTGAAGGTTTAGTCGCATCTCTTGATGTTTCTTCTTGTTCGTCAGTCGTCATCACATCTGCAACCCGCATCAAACGCATGACTCCATCGTTGAAGTCCATTTGTTACCAGTACAAAATCATCAGTTTTCTGTGTCTTTCAGATTAGCTTCACTCCCAGCTTCTGCGCTTTAACTTTGACACTCAACCTCAAAGATTTTTGTCTAAGTACCACTTTGAATCTATCCAAGAGAGTGGTTTCCAAAACCACATGAATGTCATTTATTTCACACACCGTGAAGTTTTTTGTGAACTCTAACTTTCTGCATTTAGCAGTAACCTCCTATGGCAAATCCAGTAAACCTTCCATAGGATCTACTGCAGGTGGTGGAGCTGTAGAGGTAGAAGGTATATCCTCTGCAGCAAGAGACCTACCCGTTGGTACGGATGATAATTGTTCCGCTGCTCTCCTCCTCGTAACTCTCCGACGGTCACTATCATCTGGTATCTCTGCATCTAGGTCGGAAGCATCCCGTCGCCTTTTGTCTTCCACCATGGCATCTTGTTCACTACTCGCTTCTAAAAATGTTCAAATAGAAGTTGCATCTACTGGATCTCTCCACCCAGTAGCCCTCCTAATGCTTTCTGCACCTCTCTTCATCATTTCATTTCAGAAGTTTGATACATCTTGCCCTTGGCAAAGTGCACCTGAATAGGCTTATCTGTCTTGGAGATAGACAAGCCCAACTTCTTCACCAACTTTGGACTTAAGAAGGAGTGGGTCGCTCTTGTGTCCACAAAGAAGATAACATCACGGTTAGCAACTTTGGCTTGTAGAAACATCATTCTTGGAGTATTCTTCATGGTTCTTAAGGTCATAGTTATCTGGCCTTTCAACAAGTCCTTTGCAACAAATGCATTAATGCTACATTATTAACTTTAGGCTTCGTACACCCCTTAGCAATATGATCCACAATCGTGTCAGATTTTGCGTGAAGGATGTCCAGGAAAATGCGAGGTTCCTGGCTGTGGAGATGTAGTGTGCTGAACAAAGACAAGAAAGAGAGAAACAGAGCACAAAAACGAGCATCACAATATATATCAACTCCCAACATATATACACTGTTGGTTTTTTTCCCCTAAAAATACAAAACTGAGAAACAGACCAGAGCGGTCTGTAATTTGCTTCAAAACCCCCTAAAATGAGTCATCGAATCTCAACCTAGACCCAAAACCACCGAAACATAGCTCAAAGCAAGAGAAACATCCCTTTGCTAACAAAAAGAGTTGCACCAGTATCACACGATTTAAATCCAAGGGTTGTATACTACTTCGCCTTTCCTCGTCCCGAAGCGTTTCCGAACGCCAATACCCCGCTCGATCTCCAGCGCTGCCAAAGCGCACACGCCTCACACCACTCAATTTCTCAACCCTTCCTCACTTCTCCCTCCACTCTTCTACACACCCCCACTCGCTCAATTGCCCTTCAGTGCAACATGAGTTTGATAGAGACCTAGTTGGCTATGTACGGCTTGTGGTAGCTAGCTTTAGCTAAGAACTTGTACATGGATGTTGTTTGGAGATGGAATTACGCGGAGGTGAGACTGGAGGTGGACGACATGGTCGAAGCCATACAAATGGCTTCGGAGTGCGAATTGAATAGTGCGTCTCCGATCAAACGGAGGAGAGAGTCGGATTGCAAGCAGAAATTGAGCAGTCTTGATCCTCCTGAGAGAATCGAGGGAGAGAAGGACTTGAAGCGGGAACTGAAGAAGCTGAAACAAAAGTTTGCCAAGGAGTACGATGGCAATCGAGTTTGTCCGTCTAACAGCTCGTCGAGTTGCCTTTTCAACTCAAGGAGTTCCACCTGATTCAGTCGGTAAGGAGCTTTGGAAGGTGGTTCTGATCTGACAATACCTCGATCTTGTGATCCACCACTCGCCTTGGAGATAACTCAGCAGATAACTCATCCGTCAAGACATCCTCAAACTCCTTAATCACTTCGTGAAATACGTTCGGAACTTTAGTCGTGTCTCCTGATGTTTCTTCTTGTCCGCCACGCACCATGAAATCTCGCAACCCGCATCAAACACATGACTCCGTCATTGAAGTCCATGTGTTTGTCTTTGATCAAATTCATCGCAAAGTCGTCAATTTTCTTCATCTTTCGGATCAGCCTCACTGTCAGCTTCTGCGCTTTAACTCTAATGTTCAACCTTAAAGGTTTCCGCCTAAGTTCCACTACAAACCTGTCCAAGAAAGTGTTTCCCAAAACCGCACGGATATCATCCATCTCGCACACCATGAAGTTCTCTGTGAACTCCAACTTCCCACACGCAAATCGTACATTCGAGGCCACTTCAGAAGTTTGATACGTCTTGCCCTTGGCAAAACGAACCTGAATAGGCTTGTCTGCATTGGAGGTAGACAAGCTCAACTTCTTCACCAACTTCGGACTTATGAAGAAGTGGGTCGCTCCTGTGTCCACAAGAAAAGTAACATCACGGTTAGCAACTTTGGCTTGTAGAAACATCAGTCTCGGAGTCTTCTTTGTGGTTCTCAAGGTCACAATCATCTAGCCCTCCAACAAGTCCTTTGCAACAAACGCATTCATACTACATGTAGTGACGCAGGATTACTCCTTTTGTCCATTTAGTATACAAGATATCGTTCTCACAGAGGATTTGCACAAGTAACGCAGCTCTAAGTTCTAAGATCTGTTCAAACACACAAACACACGGGTTTTGTCTAAGAATCCCGTCTTGTCACAAAACCACACGTCCTCCAGACACTCCAAAAGGTGCTCTGGAACTAAACAAACAACTACTAACTAAAATATCACACAACTATTCACAGAGAAGCTCGGAAAGACGATCTTTTTGCTTCCAGGTCACTTCTTCCGATCTTCTCGATATCGTCTTCTCGAAGCGATTCTCGTCTTCTGGGGGTTCAGTTCGTCTTCTCACACCTCCAGAAGATTGTCCTGCTTCGCAGAAGTCGACTAGCATGGTTGTTACACCTTACTCTCACACTCACATTACAACGGGTTAGATCAATCACATGGTGTATGCCCCCTTAAGCCTTCCCAGGCTTCTGCCTACGGAAATGGTCTTCCTGCAGCACTACAACGACATTCACCTTCACGGAAGCTCAATAGAAGTCTCGAAAGCTCACTAGAAGAAGGTAAGAAGATGGGGAAGATGAGAGAAGATGGGGAAGAAGAGAAAATCCAAACAAGAGAAAACAAGATGAAAAGAAGAAATGAAGATTTCGACAGGCTTCTAGTCCAGATCCTGACTAACAAGCCATCCCTGCTTGTAATAGTTTGGGGAGGAAGACAACAAACATGTGTACAGTTGCATCGTCTTCTTCTTGAGGATGTCGTCTTTTGCTGTGAGAAGAAGGCTTCTTTCTTCTTCACTTCGCTGCTCTGACTACTTTGTCTTCTGGGATCTCTTATCCATAAGACAGTCCGTACGCAGATCCTAAGTGCTCTACTGGACGAGCCAAGCTACACTTCCACAACTGCTGACAGTCACCGCCACTCAAGGAGAACACTTCTCATGCACAATTGGGAGCGAATTCAAGAAAATCCACCACCCAGAAGACACGAGTTAAGCTTCTGCACTCAAATCAGCAATCCATTCCCCGAGAAGAAGGTACATAAGTGTTGGGAAGCTCACTCCCTCTACTGTCTGTCCCTACTCCTCGACACATCAGTCTAACCAGTAGGACTGCACGAGGATGCCGTTCCCTGCTCCTAGACTGTCCACTACTCATCTACATCTCCGAATCGCTGCTGGCCATAAGAGAATGCAGACTTCTTCCTGCGTTATCCCCTTATTCCAACATCGAGTGTAGTGTACACTATAATGCCTATCATGTGTCTGGGTGTGCTCTTCGTCTGCACCGTCAAATCGATGTGTGTGTGTGCAGAGCCTACAGAACTCCCATTTCTTATTGTTCGATCCTACTTATGTCGCTGCCATGAGAATCAGAGGAGACGACCACCAGGGAGAGAGAGACGCTGACAGGAGGTTGTCACCCCACATGCAAGCGGTTCCCCTTCCAGCTTTAGTCATTTGCCTTGTTGCTCCTACGCTACCTATGCTGCCACATGGTATCCTAACTAATTTTACACTGAAAAACTGCCACCCTTAAGATAGCATATTTGGTCCTACTAAATCTGGAATAGTCAACTTTGATTACTATCTACTCTGATTGCTCGGAGGCAACCTCTACCTAATCTGCTCCTAACGCGGCTTCTGATAAGCTAGAAAGCCCTGCAGTTACCTCGGGTGTCACTGAGGTGGCTTCCTCCTCATCGTTCTTCGCTGGCCCTGCTGTCGCTGCTGCTGCGTCTTCCTCGGCTTCGGCTTCTGCTTCGGAAGAACAAAAGCGTTGTCGCGCTACTTGACGGCTACATGCTTGACTTCTACTCCGACGCTTAGGTTTGGTAGTTCTAGAAGTTAGCTCATATTACTTCTAGTCTTTTATATATATGTTTGACACCTTTGCATACGGAGTTAACACTATTTTGAGTCCTAGTAGGCTGATAGTATGTTAGTTATCTTGTTCAAGCATTTGTGCGCTTGTGCAAGTGACTTCTTACTTGTCTATGAGGTTCAATGTACATAACTTAGGGTTTCCATGCTGATAGGGGTTTGAGCTCATGGGTTGTACTTACTTGTCGCCCATGTACGCTTTCTAGCTAATTTAAGTTATTTTTCGGGGCTACGTGTCGTTTTAGGTAGTTTAAGTTTTACGCTGGCACTCTAGGGGGCTTGACGTGGTAGCCTATGAGTGTAGAAAAGTTATCAGGTAGTTTAAGGCACAAAAGGACAGTCAAGTGGAGCTATGAACTCCCATTGGTCCATTTTTGTCTTTTATGAAACTCTAAGTTTAGAAACAGAGCTCTAGAGGAGAGTTCGAGCAATTGGTGAGGGATCTTCGAAATCTGAGAACACATGAAGAGAGAGCTCGTCGTGCCAAGCACTGTCAGTGAAATTTTTGCTCGATTTGGATCAATAAACAAGGAGTTATGCCCAATTGAAGTTCGGATTGTGCAAAAACTGCGTCACTTTTGTTGATTTTGGGGTTTTCGGTGCCAATTGCAGCAGAATTGAGGAAATCACTTCAAAACTTCGTGGTTGCGTTCACTGTCAGGAGGGCTACGACTGTCCTACAAGTTTCGAATCATTTGATTAATTGAGTAATTCAGGGCGGCCGCTGAAGCAGAGGGGGTCTGAAAAGCTCTTAATCTAGAGCAGCGACTTTAGAGAAGGAGATCTGGAGTTCTACAAACATTCAGGAGTCCCAACTTCACAGGGATGTTCAGCATCCTGTAGACTTCAAATACTGTGAGAAGATTTGAAATTCATCGAGCCAATTCTCTGTTCTATGTCTGAATAGCTGTCTAGGTACCAGAAATTGCCATAATTCTCTTATTCAGAACTTTTCTGTTCATATCTCCGTGTCAGAATTTGATCTCAGGTTGAAACTTCGTCTGTGAGTTCAGTAGTACCTCATTTGCATGTAGGGGAAGTTTAGAGGTCTAAACCTTCATAGTTTTCCTCTCTTTGAGTGTCAAAGTTCACCGCTTAAACCTATTACTACCAGTGAGACCTAAATTTCGCTTTTTGAGCATATCAGAGGATCCTACACTCCTGTGTGAGTGTTTATAGCTCCTGTTGTGACCTGAAAGCCAACCTCTTGAGTAAACAACCACAGCCAGAAGCCCGGCGCTTTCCTAGGTAGACGGATCACACTCCGACATACTCTCTTTTTGGTGAACTCGACGTGAAACACCTAGGGTGGGAGTTTTCTTGAGAGTGTTATAGGATCAGATATCATGGCCAACCAAGGATCATCAAGTGGAGGTGCTGCTGCTGCTCAGCAACCTGTTCAGTTTGATGCTGCTACGATGAAGGTGTTCCAAGCTTTTTCCATGTTTATGCAGCAGCAGCAGAGCACAGAGAGGAAGGAGGTGTTAGCAACCAAGGCGTTGCAATCTGTGGTGCACCAGATGGACCAATTTAAGGGGACAGATATTTCCAAGTACGTGAGATACTATGCTAGGGAGATGGAGGTGAACAAGGTACCTGAGAAGGAGATGGTGGAGAACTTTGAACTTGCTGTTGTGCCTGAGATTCGTGGGCGTGTGAAGGAACTCAAGCAGCAGCAAGGACAGAGTTGGGAGAGCTTTATGCGCGCTTTGAAGGAGGAGTACTACACTGAAGATTCAGAGAGGGTGACCAAGAGAACGTTCTTGGAGTGGGTGGTGAAGCCTAACAAAGGTTTGTCTGTAAATGAGTTGTTAAGGGAGTTTGATCGTCAATATGCTCAGCTTTCTAGGACAGAAAAGCTTACACTAGAGGTGGAGAAGACCGAGCTTTTCCTACAAGCAGCGGACGTGACTATTCAGGAGAAGCTTGAGTTGTTGCTGGAAGACAAAAGTGAGGAGAGAGGATTGAAGACTGATTGGAAGGAGGTTGAAGAGGCTGTCTCTTTGCTGACCAAGAGACAGAGAAGAAGGGACAAGGTGGTGGTAAGTGAAGCAGCACCTCTGATAATTCCTGTCAAGCAGTTGCCTACTAAGCCCGCTTTGGTAATTGCTAGAGAGGAAGACTCACCGCTTGATGAGTTGATTAAGGGTATGAAGGAGCTTAAGCTTAAGCTCACTAGGTTAGAAGAGAAGGAGCAGAATGTACAGCCTGCTATGCAGAGACCTCAGATGAGAGAAGGCTTTGTTCATCGTTGTATATGGTGTGATAGTCTAGACCATGTAAGAAGAGATTGTGGGGAGTTTTCAGATGCATTGAGGAAGGATCTGATCTTCTTCAAAGATGGTAAGATCCATCTGAGAGAGACTGGGATGATGTTGGGAACCAACTTTGGCAAGGGTGGTATGAAGAGGCTTGTGAATGAGATATCAGCATCACATGCTGTTTCTCTTGTGAATGCTGCTACTTGTGGAGTGAAAGTGGAGATGGAGAGAGAGAAAGGGACTGCTGGGTTGTGGTCTGATGTAGTGCGGTCCGTAGCTAGAACAGAGCTAGACAAAGATGTGCTACGAAGGGTTGGCAACTCAATTAGAGAAACTACAGGATGGAATGACCCTGTAGACACTATGTCAGTGCATGCTTATGTTGCAAGAAGTCAGCATGAAGCTGTACTAGAAGAAAAACGCAGGAGGGAGGATGCAGGTGAGGCTTCTACAGCCAAACGACCTGCTACAAGGAGTGAAAGGGCTAGACCAGAGGCAAGGCAGGAGACAACACCTACTCGGGAGGAAACTATGGAGGATCTACCACCTACAACACCAAAGGAGAAGGAGAGAAGCAAGGAGAAGGGTAAGATACCTGCATATAAACTTCAGTCTGACATTGAGATTGCTACAGACTTGAAGCAGGTGTTAGAGAACCGTATCTTGAATGGGAAGGTTGAGTTTACCTTGGGTGAGATTCTTGGGAGAGCAAAGCGTGAGTTCCATGAGGTTATCATAGATATCATCAAGAGGAAACGTCAGATTTTGGGTGAAGCAGCTACGCTTAACGCTCTAGGGACCAAACTGTCGGATGATGAGGAAGATGAGATTGCTGGTTACTGCTCTCAAGTATCAGAGGGAAGATCAGATCAGCACGTGAGGTTTGAAGATGAGGTGGAAGCATCGCAGAAGAGCCATTATTCTCACAACCATTGGGCGAGAGCAACCACAGAGACCTTAGTGAAGCTGGGAGATCTAGAGGAACATGTGGTGGCATTGATTGATCACGGCTCAGAGATTAATCTGATGTCTAAGGAGCTGTACAAGCGTGGGAGGTGACCCATAGACACCGACCATGGATGGCTTATCCGTGCTGCCAACAACCAGAGGAGAGAACTCTATGGTGCTTGTCCCAACATCAAGGTAACTGTGGGTGACATCAGTGATGTTCAGAATTTCTTTGTGCAAGACATGTCAACATATCCTATCATTCTAGGGCAGCCTTACATTACTGCTGTTAGAATGGAGACACGAGTTATGGATGATGGTTCAGCTTATGCTAGGATACGTAGTAGAGACGGCAAAAGAGCTGTTCAGTTTTTGACCGTTGCTGCAGAACATGAGAGGAATCGTGACAGCTTGAGAGACCGTCCACTACCTAAGATTACTCAGGAGTTTAGAGAGTCTAGGGGTTTTGGCAGAGTACCATTGAAGAGCGAGACTTCAACGGTACAGTAGAGATAGGATTCTCGCCTGATCCAGTAGAGCAGGAAGCTTTATCCACTAGCTTCTTAGGACTGACATCATGTGGATCAGTGTGTTATAGGAAGGTTGAGAATCTGAAGAGGTTTGAGAGGCAACATGTGAAGTATGTACAGCAGTCTTTGTGGGATAGTGGAGAGTTAGCAAGAGATGAATACATATCTGGAGTGTTTGAAGAGCAGTATTTGGTAGATACTATAGGGGAGTTGAAATCTATAGTAAAAAGTTCTATAGATGATGTAGATAGAGTGGTGAGAGTGAGCTCCAAGGAGCTTTATGATGTAATTGATAAGTTTATAGATCGACAAGAGGTGTATGTGGAGACCAAGTACAAGTCAGTGGCAAAGAAAGTCAAACCAGTGGCTTTGCCTTTACCACTTGATTACAATCAGAAGATGGAGCAAGCTGCACGAGAACCGACGCTCAGAGGACCGAGAAGAATTGGGCACCAGTTCACAGAAACAACACTGAAGGAGCTGAGGATTGGAGGTGATGGATTTCTTACTGAGCAAGAGAAGAAGAGCTTCAGGGAGATGCTATCTAGGCATGGTAAGGCGTTTGCGTTTGAGTCACATGAAGTAGGATGTGTAGATCCAAGTGTAGTTGCACCTATGGTAATCTTTACTATACCGCATGTGCCTTGGAATCTACGTCCTATCCCTGTACCTAGAGCTCATCTACCAAAGTTGATAGACTTGCTCAATGAGAGGATTAGGATGGGTATCTTGGAACCATCTATAGCTCCCTATTCTAGCAGATGGTTTACTGTTCCGAAGAAGAGTGGAGCTTTGAGATTCATTCAAGATATGCAGCCAGTTAACAAGGTAACTATCAGGAATATGGGTATAGGACCTATTGTAGACGAGTTTGCAGAGGCTTTTGCTGGTCATGCTATCTATTCCATGGGAGACTTATATTCAGGTTATGATCAGTTTCAACTATCCTCTGAGAGTAGAGACTTGACTACAATGAGGACACCTTTGGGGTTACTAAGGATGTGCACCTTGCCACAAGGTGCTACCAATTCTGTAGCACATATGATGAATGGCATGAATAAAGTTTTGAGGGATTTCATTCCTGAAAAAACTATGCCATTCCTTGATGATGTGCCGATCAAAGGATGTGCTGAGGAGGAGAAGAATGAGGTAAAAGATCAGAGGGGGTGCCGTAAGTTTGTAGCAGATCACATAGCTGATTGTGATAAGATACTGAGTCGACTGGAAGAGGTTTGACTTTATCAGGAGCCAAGTCTGTGTTTGGAGTACAAGAGGTGTTAATAGTGGGACATCTGTGTGGATCTTATGGTCGGAAACCTTGTCCAAACAAGGTTGATGCCATCCGAAGGATGAAGGAGACATGTGGGTCAGTTACTGAGGTGAGAAGGTTTCTAGGTGCATGTGTGTTTTATCATATATGGATTCCACACTTTGCACATGTAGCAAATCCGTTGTACAAGCTGCTGAGGAAGGGGCAAAGATTTCAGTGGCAAGAGGAGCAAAGCGAGTCTATGAGGAAGTTGAAGGATCTTTTAGCTTCACCACCAACTCTACGGAAGGTAACATATGAGTTGGGTAGATCTGTTATCCTTACTGTTGATACTAGTCCTATTGGCATTGGATGGGCTGTAGGACAAGACGATGAGGATGGAAATAAATATGTGGTACGTTTTGGAGCTAAGGTGTTAAGTTCACGGCAGAGAGACTACCCTCAGGTCAAAAGAGAGCTATGGGGAGTAGTTACTGCGATGAAGAGTGACAAGGAATACTTGATAGGAGCACCTGTGGTTGTGGAAACAGATTGTTTACCTCTCTTGGGAATGATCACTAGTTGTACAACTCCAGATATTGCTATGTTGAGGTGGATAGCATATATCAAGTCCTTGAACCCAGAGTTTAGACATACTGCAGGAAAAGACAATCCAGTGGCAGATATGTTATCAAGGGCTAGGTATTACGATGAGAAAGAAATGATAGATGATCAGGAGGATGTGGGAACAGAGTTCTATTCTAGTGCTCTTGCTAGAAGAGATAGAAGCTGTTTTGCAGCCCCGTTGGAGTTTTTTGAGGAAAGTGTGTATGATGGCGAGTGGTTGGATCTTGGGCACTATTTGAGTTCACTGGAAAGGCAGGAAGGCTGGTCTGATGTAGATTTCAAGAGGATCCGTAGAACAGCTTATGGTTACTTTTTACATGGAGGACATCTATGGAAGCGCCCTAAGCTACAAGGAGGTATACCGCAGCGGGTGGTATGTGACTTGGAATTGCAGCAGAAGCTGATCAAGGAGTTCCATGAGAGTTTATGGGCTGGTCATAGAGGAGTTTGGGCTACATTTGCCAAGATAAAGGAGAAGTATTGGTGGAAGGGTATGTATAAGGATGTAGTACAGTTTGTTTCATCCTGTATACCTTGTCAGATGTACTCCAATGTACGCCATCGTGATGGATTGCATCCTACATATCCTTTAGCCATTCATTATAAATGGGTAGTTGATCTGGTAACTATGCCATTTGGACTTAGACAAATGAGGTATCTAGTCTTGGCTAAAGAAGATCTATCTAACCAAGTCGAAGGCCGTGCTCTGAGGACGAAGACCACTACTAGTGTCTGTCGCTTTCTACTTGAAGATGTTATTTGTAGGTATGGGTGTGTGGGAAAGATCACTGCAGATAGGGGTGAGCTGGATGCACAAGAAGCAGTTGAGTTCTTCAAGCGATTGGGAATCAAGTTGGCGTTAACCACTGCTTACAATCCTGAAGGGAATGGCAAGAGCGAACGAGGTCATCCGCCAATCATCAAAGCTTTGGTAAAAGCTTGCAAGGGTAAGATCCGTGAATGGCCTAGACTGCTACCATTTGCTTTGTGGGCAGATCGTACAACTCATAGTACCGTTACAGGTTACATGCCAGCAGAGTTGATACTAGGGCAAAAACCTGTGATGCCGATTGAGGAGGTTGTGCCTACTTGGAATGTTTTGCCATGGGAAGATGGTAGAAGTACAGAGGATCTTCTTGCATTAAGAATCCAGCAGTTAGAACGAAGACCTGAGGATGTTGCCAAAGCTGTGGAAAGGTTAAAGACTGCTAGAGAGAGAAACAAAGGCAGATTTGATAGAACGCATAGATTACGACCCAAACCAGTTAAAGAAGGTGATTGGGTGTTAGTCTATGATAGTAGTCTTGATAATCAGCATAGCGCTATCAGAAAGTTTTCCAAGAGATGGTTCGGACCTTATGTGGTGTTAGAAGTTTATGATAATGCCACATACTCTTTGAGAGAGTTAGATGGTGCAGTGAGCAAGATACCAGTCGCAGGGAAGAGAATCAAGCTCTTTAGAAGGAGAGGGGACGATCAGAACATTGCAGAGCTTACTGAGGATGAAGTTGAAGACTCAATGGAGGTCGAAGATGAATTTGAAGCTGAAGCTGAAGATTCTTGATCTAGATCTGGCACAAACCGGAGGATGTGCAGGTTCAGAGGGGGTGGATGTCGCGCTACTTGACGGCTACATGCTTGACTTCTACTCCGACGCTTAGGTTTGGTAGTTCTAGAAGTTAGCTCATATTACTTCTAGTCTTTTATATATATGTTTGACACCTTTGCATACGGAGTTAACACTATTTTGAGTCCTAGTAGGCTGATAGTATGTTAGTTATCTTGTTCAAGCATTTGTGCGCTTGTGCAAGTGACTTCTTACTTGTCTATGAGGTTCAATGTACATAACTTAGGGTTTCCATGCTGATAGGGGTTTGAGCTCATGGGTTGTACTTACTTGTCGCCCATGTACGCTTTCTAGCTAATTTAAGTTATTTTTCGGGGCTACGTGTCGTTTTAGGTAGTTTAAGTTTTACGCTGGCACTCTAGGGGGCTTGACGTGGTAGCCTATGAGTGTAGAAAAGTTACCAGGTAGTTTAAGGCACAAAAGGACAGTCAAGTGGAGCTATGAACTCCCATTGGTCCATTTTTGTCTTTTATGAAACTCTAAGTTTAGAAACAGAGCTCTAGAGGAGAGTTCGAGCAATTGGTGAGGGATCTTCGAAATCTGAGAACACAGGAAGAGAGAGCTCGTCGTGCCAAGCACTGTCAGTGAAATTTTTGCTCGATTTGGATCAATAAACAAGGAGTTATGCCCAATTGAAGTTCGGATTGTGCAAAAACTGCGTCACTTTTGTTGATTTTGGGGTTTTCGGTGCCAATTGCAGCAGAATTGAGGAAATCACTTCAAAACTTCGTGGTTGCGTTCACTGTCAGGAGGGCTACGACTGTCCTACAAGTTTCGAATCATTTGATTAATTGAGTAATTCAGGGCGGCCGCTGAAGCAGAGGGGGTCTGAAAAGCTCTTAATCTAGAGCAGCGACTTTAGAGAAGGAGATCTGGAGTTCTACAAACATTCAGGAGTCCCAACTTCACAGGGATGTTCAGCATCCTGTAGACTTCAAATACTGTGAGAAGATTTGAAATTCATCGGGCCAATTCTCTGTTCTATGTCTGAATAGCTGTCTAGGTACCAGAAATTGCCATAATTCTCTTATTCAGAACTTTTCTGTTCATATCTCCGTGTCAGAATTTGATCTCAGGTTGAAACTTCGTCTGTGAGTTCAGTAGTACCTCATTTGCATGTAGGGGAAGTTTAGAGGTCTAAACCTTCATAGTTTTCCTCTCTTTGAGTGTCAAAGTTCACCGCTTAAACCTATTACTACCAGTGAGACCTAAATTTCGCTTTTTGAACATATCAGAGGATCCTACACTCCTGTGTGAGTGTTTATAGCTCCTGTCGTGACCTGAAAGCCAACCTCTTGAGTAAACAACCACAGCCAGAAGCCCGGCGCTTTCCTAGGTAGACGGATCACACTCCGGAAAGCGCCGGGCTTCTGGCTGTGGTTGTTTACTCAAGAGGTTGGCTTTCAGGTCACAACAGGAGCTATAAACACTCACACAGGAGTGTAGGATCCTCTGATATGCTCAAAAAGCGAAATCTAGGTCTCACTGGTAGTAATAGGCTTAGGCGGTGAACTTTGACACACAAGGAGAGGAAAACTATGAAGGTTTAGACTTCTAAACTTCCCCTACATGCAAATGAGGCACTACTGAACACACACACGAAGTTTCAGCCTGAGATTGAATTCTAGCACAGAGATATGAACAGAAAAGTTCTGAATAAGAGAATTATGGCAATTTCTGGTACCTAGACAGCTATTCAGACATAGAATAGAGAATTGGCTCGATGAATTTCAAATCTTCTCACAGTATTTGAAGTCTACAGGATGCTGAACATCCCTGTGAAGTTGGGACTCCTGAATGTTTGTAGAACTCCAGATATCCTTCTCTAAAGTCGCTGCTCTAGATTAAGAGCTTTTCAGACCCCCTCTGCTTCAGCGGCCGCCCTGAATTACTCAGTTACTCAAATGATACGAAACTTTTTAGACAGTCGTAGCTCTCCTGACAGTGAACGCAACCACGAAGTTTTGAAGTGATTTCCTCAATTCTGCTGCTATTGGCACCGAAAACCCCAAAATCAACAAAAGTGATGCAGTTTTGGCACAATCCGAACTTCAATTGGGCATAACTCCTTGTTTATTGATCCAAATCGAGCAAAAATTTCACTGACAGTGCTTGGCACGACGAGCTCTCTCTTCCTGTGTTCTCAGATTTCGAAGATCCCTCACCAATTGCTCGAACTCTCCTCTAGAGCTCTGTTTCTAAACTTAGAGTTTCACAAAAGACAAAAATGGACCAATGGGAGTTCATAGCTCCACTTGACTGTCCTTTTGTGCCTTAAACTACCGGGTAACTTTTCTACACTCATAGGCTACCACGTCAAGCCCCCTAGAGTGCCAGCGTAAAACTTAAACTACCTAAAACGACACGTAGCCCCGAAAAATAACTTAAATTAGCTAGAAAGCATACATGGGCGACAAGTAAGTACAACCCATGAGCTCAAACCCCTATCAGCATGGAAACCCTAAGTTATGTACATTGAACCTCATAGACAAGTAAGAAGTCACTTGCACAAGCGCACAAATGCTTGAACAAGATAACTAACATACTATCAGCCTACTAGGACTCAAAATAGTGTTAACTCCGGATGCAAAGGTGTCAAACATATATATAAAAGACTAGAAGTAATATGAGCTAACTTCTAGAACTACCAAACCTAAGCGTCGGAGTAGAAGTCAAGCATGTAGCCGTCAAGTAGCGCGACAGCGTCTTCTGGGAAGCGGAGTCGACCGGTGCTTCTTTGCTCTTCTGGAGCATCAGCTCGGTACTAGGGACCATGGCGACCTCATAGGGGTCCGGGGAAGTCGCTTCCTCCACGCGGAATACTTGGGAAGACGGCTCGTCTTCCTGTCTTCCGGGGCGTCTTCCGGAGTCTTCTCGGCTTCCAACGCTGTCACTACCAAGTGCACAGCGAGGTCGAACTCCTCCTTCTCCATTCCAGATCCAGTAGATGATGCTGGAGCTTGAGAAGATGCAGTTGCAGGTATCGGAAGCGAGGGAAGACCATAAAGTGTCTTCACTCCCTCTATCTGCCGATCCAAGTATCTGAACATGCTCTCCCTGCATTCCACCAACATTGTCTTGGACTCGCTGTCCCATCCTCTAGCCAAGGTAAGTAACTTCCTACCCGCGGTGAAGTTGAACTTCTTCCGAAGCGCTTTCACCGACCGGGCTAGCATCTCCTGTGCACGAGCCTCCGTTGCTTCCCGCTGCGTCTTCTCGACTGCAACTCGCGCTTCTGCGGCTTCTTGCTGCTTCGCCCATGCCATCTTCTCCTCTACGAGGGCGGTGATCTTCTCCCGCACTCGGAGGACCTCCTGATCGCGCTGCTGTACACGCGCCTGCACCTCCTGGTTGCTCTTCTGAAGTTGCACCAGCTCCTTGGCAGAAGCGGCTGCTTCCGCCTTGTATCTGGCTGCGAGCTTCTCCGTGGTGCGGAGACTAGCTTCCAGCGCCTCCGTCTTCTTCTGGTCTTCTTCCTGTCGCAGCAAGGTGCGCAGACCGAATCCAGGTTGCAAGGGCCTCTCCTGTGCCTTCGCTCTCTTCTCCAGCAACTCCATAGCTGGCTGGATCTCCTTGTGGAAGAAGGCGTTGAACTCTTCCAGTCTTCTTCCTGCGGAAGACAAGTTCATCTCCACTACTCGCTCTGAGGTGTCGACCTTGTCTTCCAGAGGCAAGGATGCCTCTTCCACCATAATGACCTTCATCTTCTACGCACGAGAAAAAGCTACTCTTCTCATCTTCCGGGGTGGAAGATCCCTCATGACAGGAGCGGTTCTCTTCCTTGCGCTTCCCCGCATCGCAGTAGGAGTATCCCTTCTTCTCTTGTCTTCTGGGTCTTCGGAAGACTCCCAGGTGTTGCAGAAGCGATCTTCTGCTCCGATCGGGTACTCAGCAGTTCTTCTTCCGAGTCGGACTCCGATCCTGAATGAATGAGGAAGGTGGGCTTCCTAGTACATTTCTAGGACCCATCTTCCTCGGTGGCGTGGCGTCTTCCGACCCACTAGACTCGTCTTCCCTCACCAGAAGCGTCTTTTGGTGAGAGCCGGGCCTCAGCTGTGGTATCAGAGTGGGAGGGGGAGTTGCGGCTGCTGCTCGGTCATCGTCTTCCAAGGTCTCCTCCTTCACCTCATGTTGCCTTGTTGGCCCATACTCCGTCAGCTGATCTCCCCTAAGATCCCCCATGGCTACGTACAAGTAGCAGAGGAAAGGTGTCAAGTGTCCTCCCGCCGGTGTCGGAGTGTGATCCGTCTACCTAAGAAAGCGCCGGACTTCTGGCTGTGGTTGTTCACTCAAGAGGTTGGCTTTCAGGTTACAACAGGGTCTATAAACACTCACACAGATGTGTAAGATCTAGTAATATACTCAGAAAGCGAAATTCAGATCTAGCTGGCAGTAATAGGATCCGACGGTGAACTTTGACACTCACGGAGAGGAAAACTATGAAGGTTTAGACTTCTAAACTTCCCTTACATGCAAATGAGGTACTACTAAACTCACACATGAAGTTTCAGCCTGAGATCAAATTCTCACACGGAGATATGGACAGAAAAGTTTTGAGCAAGAAAACTACGGCAATTTCTGGTACCTAGATGGCTATTTCGACCTATAACAGAAGATTAGCTCGATCAATTTCAAATATTCTTACAAGATTTGGAGTCTACAGGATGCTGAACACCCCTGTGAAAATGGGACTCCTGAATGTACACAAAACTCCAGATCTCCTCCTCTGAAGTCGCTGCTCTAGATTAAGAGCTTTTCAGACCCCTTCTGCTTCAGCGGCCACCCTGAATTACTCAGTCACTCAATCGATATGAAACTTTTTGGGAAACCGTAGCCCTGCTGGCAGAGAACACAACCTCAAAGTTTTGAAGCAATTTCCTCAAATCTGCTGCCAGTGACACTGAAAACCCTAAATCCAACAAAAGTGATTCAATTCTAGCACAATTCGAACTTCAATTGGTCATAACTTCGTCTTTATTGCTTCAAATCGATCGAAAATTTCACTGAAAGTGCTTGGCGTGACGAGCTCTACCCTCCTGTGCTCTCAGATTTCGAAGTCCCCTTACCAAATGCTCGAACTCCTCTTTAGACCTCTGCTTCTAAATTTAGAGTTTTACAAAAGACAAAAATGAACCAATGGGAGTTCATAGCTCCACTTGGCTGTCCTTTACTGCCCTAATCCACGTGGTAACTCAACTTCACTCAAAGGCTACCACGTCAGCCCCCTAAAGTGCCAGCGTAAATCTTAA
The DNA here is from genome assembly GCA_036924285.1 of Asterella californica. NCBI lineage: Eukaryota > Viridiplantae > Streptophyta > Marchantiopsida > Marchantiales > Aytoniaceae > Asterella > Asterella californica. The sequence goes on from JAYKYS010000013.1 coordinate 8,263,687, forward strand.
ACTTCACGCGAAGGCATGTAAAATAACACGTAACCCTAAAAGATAACTTAAACAATCTACAAAGCATGCATGGGCGACATGTAAGTACAACTCATGAGCTTAAACCCTTATCAGCATGGAAACCCTAAGTTATGTACTTTCACAACATAGATAAGCATGATATCATCTGCACAAGCGCAGGAGTGCTTGAACAGGATAGATAACATACTATCAACCTACTAGGACTCAAAATATATAACACAATAGTGTCAACACCGTATGCATAGGTGTCAAACATATGTATAAAGCACTAGAAGAAATATGAGCTAACTTCTAGAACTACTAAACTCAAGCGTCGGAGTAGAAGTCTAGCATGTAGTCGTCAAGTAGCGCGACACCGGGGTACCCAAGTACGCTAGCTCTGCCTATACATAGTTGCGGACGTATGCGCCCCACTAGATGGGCACTCTTTTATCCCACACTGCTTCCAGGAACTCTACGTCCTGATCTCCCAGGTACCTCGTCTTCTGCGCTTTTCCCTTGGGAAAGAGGTGCAGAAACAGCTTCGCCAGAAGTCGCTTCTTCGGCTCCCGGTAAGATTCGATCTTCCACCCATTCCTACACTGCCTGTCTTCCACGAAGAGACAAGTGGTGCTCCCAGGCACATGCCACGCACTCACGACCCTGGGCAAAATCTTCTTCTCAAACCAATACCCTCGGTCCTCGAATTCTGGCCTGTGGAAAGCCCTGCGCCACCAATCTTCAGTCCAAGAAGATGGTCTTCCTCGAGCTACTCCTGCCTTCGCAGGTACACGGTTGCGAGGTGGTAACGCTGCCCACACCTCCTCCAGAAGTCCCTGGTCTACGAGGTTCCAATCCCATAGGAAGAAATCGAAACCCAACTCCTTGAGGAAGGGTGTGGCCTCGACCAACTCCGCTGGTGGTAACACCAACCCTCGAGGATGCATCGTCATACTAGAAGATCTGTTGCACTAAGCCACAAGCACCTATTATGAGCTGAAGGCTCAGTCCTTCCCAAGTGCCCACAGTCTAGCTTCTACTTCTCAGAAGACGAAACTAGTCTTCCAGAAGACAGCTACTCCATCTTCCGGGATTCTAACAATACTTCCTAGATAGCTCTCGTCTTCCGAGCTGTATCTAAACAATCCTATCTAAGCAAGGTCTCGCATGGATTACCAAGAAAACAACCCACCTTGCATTACATCCTACTTCCTATCAGAAGATACAAGATTCGCGAAACATAAAGTGCATAACAGGTTCGGAAGATGGTTGCGGGCTCTTGCGGTGACAGTGGGCTCTGGGAAGACACCGGGGACAGTTTCCGATTCAATGTCTTTCTCGGAAGACCTCCCGAAGTCATGCTTCCCTTCACTGATCTCACCTGTCTTCGTCTTCCTACGCTCAATCTATCCTCACAACAGACTCAAGACAATTGCACTCTGTTCTTCTGACTTCTCACCTCTCATACGCACTCAGAAGAAGCTTGCTGCTCGGTGGGAAGACATGACCCTCGACCATTCTCTCCAGATTCTGCCAGCAAGTCTTCTCACGACTCTCTCTTAAGTTTGGGAAGAAGAAGGAATGGTTGCTATGGGTCGGACAGAAGAGACCCGAAATGGACCCTCACGTCTTCTCGCTCATTTTGCTAGCCTTTCAGTCTTCTAGTCTCTCTAGGAAGATGTGGAGTTGAGAAGCTTGGAAGACAGGGAGGCACAGGCCTAGTTCCCGACTTCCAACTTCTCGAAGTAACAAAAGAACTCACCACACCACTCAGGATTTGTACCAAGCTTCTCTTAACACAAAAGCAACACAAATCCACTCTTGATACGATGTCCTATTGTGGGACCGGTTAGTATGTAAATTACTCGTGTAAGTGCGTTTTGCACACAGTTGTGGAAGTTGTGGTGTAATGGGATCTAAAACATTGCTCTTATGAGCTTAGAATGCTCTATTATCTGCTGGGGGTCTCCATGGGGCAGAAAAGGACAAGGTTGAGTCCTTTAACTTCCCATTGGTCCACCAAAAAGTGAAGATACCTTGTCATCTACCTAAGTGTGCGCTCTGGGAGGTTCGGTGCACTTTGACGAGGGATTTTGGAGATCAGAGGGCATGGACGGAGAGCTCTCGACGGGAGGAGCAATCTGACCAAAAATCTCACTCGATTTGGAGGTCCAAGGCATACGTTATGGCGATTTGAAGTTCATAGAGTGATGAGAGTACATAGCTTTCTCTTCCGATTGTAAGATTAAGGAGTTTGAGTGATTGAGCCGTCAGATTGAGACCAGATTTCATGAGCTTGTAGTCTGTCAGTTGCTGAAGCTCTGACCCCAAATTTCACCACCGGATGTTATACGGATTGAGCGCAATGGCGATTTGAAGGCGACGGGGTGCAGAAAGCTTTCAATCTGGAGCAGCAAGTTTGCTGATTTGTGGAGGATGATCCGAACGGTCAAATCGGCTCAAATTTCCTGAGTAGTGATTTTACCTTCTGAATTGATAGCACAAGAAGTTTGAGTGAAAGTGGACGGTTCATTTAGACGAAGAAGCTTCTGTCCTAAATCTGAGATTGGAAGTACGTGTTAGTTTCTGAGAATTTGTGTTAATTGTGGGAGGAGATCTAGCCGTAAGATCTTCCTGAAATTTGACCTGTAAGTAGAGATTCTAGTATCCTACCTACGTGGCAAGTTTGAGAGGAGACTGAGATGTAGATCTGTACCTCTGATGTGTGAAAGTTCGCTGGTTTTCTGTCGAGTTATATCGGCAATGGTATCTAGTCCAGGTCCCGAGTCTTGTTAGCGGCAGCTGGCAGAAAAGTATCTAGTGTGACGTTTGTATTGCTTGGGGGTGTATTCTAGGCGTAGATAAGACTTTTGCGACCTACGTTGTAACCACGTCATGTGGTTGTCAGGTTCGCACTCAACGTGGCAAAGTGCGATCCTTGACCTGTAAAGTCGACTAGCTGTCTAGCCTAGTCTCTTGTTTTGGGACATGTTACGGTGCATGCATTAGAACCTATCACCCAGAAGACCCACACGTGGATGAGTATGACGGCACCAAACATGCGATGTGCATGTGTGTCACCTCATCGATCCGTGAGGCTTGGGTTGCTCGGTTAGGGAGCTTGCACCTGTCCTTGTTTTGTGTTCGAAACTTTTAAACAAAGGGGAGTGACCTGTGTGGGGGCATTCGACCTTGAGAAATCCAAGAGATTGTTCGTGGAGAGATCGTGGTGATCCTATGAGATTGTATCAGAGTTTTATGGATCGAGATACCTTTGTAGTTGGAGTGCACATGTTGTGAGAGATGGACGAAGGACTCTACTTACCGCCCAGATTCCCTTTTCGAAACCCTTTCCAGATTAAATTGATGTACATGGAACGAGTTCACTTTCAACAGTTTCTGATAGGATCCTTCGGGCATAACTTTACCGCGCAAGTCATGCTCTCGCCTGTCCTTGTGATCTTACTTGTTGTCACTTACGGCCAAGAATGGGATCTCATCGTCTTTATCCTCATCTAACAAAGGATGGATCTAAATCAGCTCCCTCCTATAAACTTTAACACCCAGTGCGAGATAAGACACATCTGTCGACCCAAAGCCATGTACGAAGCTCTAGTAGTGAGAAACTTCGGAGAGGAATACTACCGAGAGATCATGTCATCACATATCTCGTTTGTCGTGCCCATGATCATCCAACGTTTTTGTGTAGTTATCTTGACTCTTTACTGAGAGAAAGAAAGTGCTTAGTTATCGAGGAAGTTAGAGAGAAATCTACGAGATACTAGCCGCTCTGCTGTGCGTCGATCGCTAGTCATAGCCAGAAGGTACGGCCCTGCTCAAAGGAAAGGCTCTCGCTACGACATATTTGGTGCTTCCACTGAGAGCACGCTTTGAGGTGGTTGAGTGAGTTGTTGCCGAGGAGCGTCAAGTATGAATCTTCCCGAAGCAATGGGGACGAGTGGAGGAGGAGCGGACGATCTGCTTCGAGCATTGACGATGTTGTTGAGACAACAACAAGGAGGCGATGTTGGAGAGCAGAAGTCTACAAGAGCTCTACAAGCGGTGGTGAAGAAGTTGGGGAGGTTCGATGGAAGGAACATCACGAAGTATGTTCGGGAGTATATTTGTGAGATGGAGGTAAATCGTGTGCCTGAGACAGAGATGATTTCTAGTTTCGAGTTGGCTGTGATACCTGAGATCCGTAGTCAAGTGACAAAGTTGAAGGATGCACGTACGAGTTCTTGGGAGGAGTATGAGCAGAGGTTGAAGAGTGAATTTTTTGATGATGATGCGGATAGAGTAACTAAGAGAACATTCTTGGAGTGGATAGAGCAGCGTCCGGGGAATGAGATGACGCCAAATGAGTTGCTGCGTGAGTTTGAGAAACGGTTCTGTCAATTGTCTCCATCCGAGAGGACAACGCTTGACTTAAGGAAGACAGAACTTTTTCTAGAAGCTGCTGATGAAAATCTAGAGGACAAGCTTTTCTTGATGTTAGCAGACAAGGGAGAAGAAGGAGGAGTGAGCACGGACTAGAGAAAGGTAGAGGAAGCTGTTACTATTCTCACGAAGCAGAAACGTGGAAGAGGTAGAGCTGCAACCTTGAGGTCTGATGTCTCTTTAGCTCCATTGCCCAAGCCTGCCAATAGCAAGATTGAAGATTCTGCAATCGATGAGTTGGTTAAGGGTCTGAGAGAGTTAAGGATAGAGATGGCAGAGCTAAAACATAGTCGAAGTCCTAGTGATACCAATGCATCTTCAACTAGCAGAAATTTTGTTAGAAGATGTATATGGTGTGACAGTACTGGACACCAACGCCGGGATTGTGAGGACTTTTCTGAGGCTCTCAGAACCGGAGTCGTGAATTTTAGAGATGGAAAGATTCATCTCGGCCAAACTAGTGCACCATTGAGTACCAACTTTGGTAAGGGAGGAATGAAGAGCTTGGTGAGAGGTCAGGTTGGTATAGCTACGGCAATACGTTGTCGCGCTACTTGGCGGCTACATGTTATATTTCTACTCCGACGCTTGAGTTTAGTAGTTCTAGAAGTTAGCTTATATTACTTCTAGTCGTTTATGTATGACACATTTGCATACGGTGTTAACACTATTTTGAGTCTTAGTAGGTTGATTACCATGTTGATAGGGCTTAAGCTCATGGGTTGTATTTGCGTGTCGCCCATGCACGCTTTCTAGCTGATTTAAGTTATTTTTCGGGGCTGCCTGTCGTTTTAAGTAATTTAAGTTTTACGCTGGCACTCTAGGGGGCTTGACGTGGTAGCCTATGAGTAAAACTAAGTTGCCACGTGGTTTAGGGTACTAAAGGACAACCAAGTGGAGCTATGAACTCCCATTGGTCCATTTTTGTCTTTTGTTAAACTCTAAATTTAGAAACAGAGCTCTAGAGTAGAGTTCGAGCATTTGGTGAGGGATCTTCGAAATCTGAGAGCACAGGGAGAGAGGTCTCGTCATGCCAAGCACTTCCAGTGAAAATTTGGATCGATTTGAGTCAATAAAGACGGAGTTATGAGCAATTGAAGTTCGGATTGTGCTAGAATTGAATCATTTTGGTTGGATTTAGGGTTTTCAGTGTCACTCGCAGCAGATTTGAGGAAATTGCTTCAAAACTTCGAGGTTGTGTTCTCCGCCAGCAGGGCTACGATTTCACAAAACGTTTCATATAGATTGAGCAACTGAGTAATTCAGGGCGGCCGCTGAAGCTGAGGGGGTCTGAAAAGCTCTTAATCTAGAGCAGCGACTTCAGAGGAGGAGATCTGCAGTTCTGTGTACATTCAGGAGTCCCAACTTCACAGGGATGTTCAGCACCCTGTAGACTGCAAATCCTGTAAGAAACTTCGAAATTGATCGAGCCAAACTCCTGTTATAGGTTGAAATAGCCAACTAGGTACCAGAAATTGCCGTAGTTTTCTTGCTCAAAACTTTTCTGTTCATATCTCCGTGTCAGAATTTGATCTCAGGCTGAAATTTCGTCTGTGAGTTCAGTAGTACCTCATTTGCATGCAGGGGAAGTTTAGAGGTCTAAACCTTCATATTTTTCCTCTCCGTGAGTGTCAAAGTTCACCGCCGGATCTTGTTACTGTCGGCTAGACCTGAATTTCGCCTTCCGGGTATATTACTAGATCTTACACATATGTGTGAGTGTTTATAGCCCCTGTTGTAACCTGAAAGCCAACCTCTTGAGTGAACAACCACAGCCAGAAGCCAGGCGCTTTCCTAGGTAGACGGATTACATTCCGACATACTCTCTTTTTGGTGAACTCGACGTGAAACACCTAAGGTGGGAGTTTTCTTGAGAATGTTACAGGATCAGAAATCATGGCCAACCAAGGATCGTCAAGTGGAGGTGCTGCTGCTGCTCAACAACCTGTTCAGTTGGATGCTGCTACGATGAAGATGTTCCAAGCTTTTTCCATGTTTATGCAGCAGCAGCAGAGCACAGAGAGGAAGGAGGTATTAGCAACCAAGGCGTTGCAATCTGTGGTGCATCAGATGGACCAGTTCAAGGGGACAGATATTTCCAAGTATGTGCGATACTATGCTAGGGAGATGGAGGTGAACAAGGTACCTGAGAAAGAGATGGTGGGTAACTTTGAGCTTGCTGTTGTCCCTGAGATTCGTGGGCGTGTGAAGGAGCTCAAGCAGCAGCAAGGACAGAGTTGGGAGAGCTTTATGCGAGCTTTGAAGGAGGAGTACTACACTGAAGATTTAGAGAGGGTGACTAAGAGAACGTTCTTGCTCAATGAGAGGATTAGGATGGGTATCTTGGAACCATCTATAGCTCCCTACTCTAGCAGATGGCTTATTGTTCCGAAGAAGAGTGGAGCTTTGAGATTCATTCAAGATATGCAGCCAGTTAACAAGGTGACTATCAGGAATATGGGTATAGGACCTATTGTAGACGAGTTTGCAGAGGCTTTTGCTGGTCGTGCTATCTATTCAATGGGAGACTTATATTCAGGTTACGATCAGTTTCAGTTATCCTCTGAGAGTAGAGACTTGACTACAATGAGGACACCTTTGGGGTTACTAAGGATGTGCACCTTGCCACAAGGTGCTACCAATTCTGTAGCACATATGATGAATGGCATGAATAAAGTTTTGAGGGATTTCATTCCTGAAAAAACTATGCCATTCCTTGATGATGTGCCGATCAAAGGGTGTGCTGAGGAGGAGAAGAATGAGGTAATGGATCAGAGGGGGTGCCGTAAGTTTGTTGCAGATCACATAGCCGACTGTGATAAGATATTGAGTCGACTGGAGGAGGTTCATTTGACTTTATGAGGAGCAAAGTCTGTATTTGGAGAACAGGAGGTGTTAATAGTGGGACATCTGTGTGGATCTTATGGTCGGAAACCTTGTCCAAACAAGGTTGATGCCATCCGAAGGATGAAGGAGACATGTGGATCAGTCACTGAGGTGAGAAGGTTTCTAGGTGCATGTGTGTTTTATCATATATGGATTCCACACTTTGCACATGTAGCAGATCCGTTGTACAAGTTGCTGAGGAAGGGGCAGAGATTTCAGTGGCAAGAGGAGCAAAGCGAGTCTATGAAGAAGTTGAAGGATCTGTTGTCTTCACCACCAACTCTACGGAAGATAACATATGAGTTGGGCAGATCTGTTATCCTTACTGTTGATACTAGTCCTATTGGCATTGGGTGGGCTATAGGACAAGATGATAAGGATGGAAATAGATATGTGGTGCGTTTTGAGCTAAGGTCTTAAGTTCACGGCAGAGAGACTACCCTCAGGTCAAGAGAGAGCTATGGGGAGTAGTTACTGCGATGAAGAGTGATAAGGAATACTTGGTAGGAGCACCTGTGGTTGTGGAGACAGATTGCTTACCTCTCTTGGGAATGATCACTAGCTGTACAACTCCAGATATTGCTATGTTGAGGTGGATAGCATATATCAAGTCCTTGAACCAAGAGTTTAGACATATCGCAGGAAAGGACAATCCTGTGGCAGATATGTTATCAAGGGCTAGGTATTACGATGAGAAAGAAATAATAGATGATCAGGAGGATGTGGGAACAGAGTTCTATTCTAGTGCTCTTGCTAGAAGGGATAGAAGCTGTTTTGCAGCTCCATTGGAGTTATTTGAGGAAACTATGTACGATGGCGAGTGGTTTGATCTTGGACGCTATTTGAGTTCATTGGAAAGGCAAGAAGGCTGGTCTGATGCAGATTTCAAGAGGATCCGTAGAACAGCTTATGGGTACTTTTTATATGGAGGACATCTATGGAAGCGTCCTAAGCTACAAGGAGGTGTATCACAGCGGGTGGTATGTGACCTAGAATTGCAGCAGAAGCTGATCAAGGAGTTCCATGAGAGTCTATGGGCCGGTCATAGAGGAGTTTGGGCTACATTTGCCAAGATAAAGGAGAAGTATTGGTGGAAGGGTATGTATAAGGATGTAGTGCAGTTTGTTTCATCCTGTATACCTTGCCAGATGTATTCCAACGTACGTCATCGTGATGGATTGCATCCTACTTATCCTTTAGCCATTCATTACAAATGGGTAGTTGATCTGGTAACTATGCCATTTGGACTTGGACAAATGAGGTATCTAGTCTTGGCTAGAGAAGATCTATCTAACCAAGTCGAAGGCCGTGCTCTGAGGACAAAGACCACTGCTAGTATCTGCCGCTTTCTACTTGAAGATGTTATTTGTAGGTACGGGTGTGTGGGAAAGATCACTGCAGATAGGGGTGAGCTGGATTCACAAGAAGCAGTTGAGTTCTTCAAGCGATTGGGAATCAAGTTGGCATTAACCACTGCTTACAATCCTGAAGGGAATGGCAAGAGCGAACGATGTCATCCGCCAATCATCAAAGCTTTGATAAAAGCTTGCAAGGGTAAGATCCGTGAATGGCCTAGACGGCTACCATTTGCTTTATGGGCAGATCGTACAACTCATAGTACCGTTACAGGTTACATGCCAGCAGAGTTGATACTAGGATAGAAACCTGTGATGACAATTGAGGAGGTTGTGTCTACTTGGAATGTTTTGCCATGGGAAGATGGTAGAAGTACGGAGGATCTTCTTGCATTAAGGATCCAGCAGTTAGAACGAAGACCTGAGGATGTTGCCAAAGCTGTGGAAAGATTGAAGACTGCTAGAGAGAGAAACAAAGGCAGATTTGATAGAACGCATAGATTACGACCCAAACTAGTTAAAGAAGGTGATTGGGTGTTAGTCTATGATAGTAGTCTTGATAATCAGCATAGCACTATCAGAAAGTTCTCTAAGAGATGGTTTGGACCTTATGTGGTGTTAGAAGTTTATGATAATACCACATACTCCTTGAGAGAGTTAGATGGTGCAGTGCTCAAGATACCAGTCGCAGGAAAGAGAATCAAGCTCTTTAGAAGGAGAGGGGAGGATCGGAACGTTGTAGAGTTTACAGAAGATGAAGCTGAAGACTCAATACAGGTTGAAGATGAGTTTGAAGCTGAAGCTGAAGAGTCTTGATCTGGATGGCACATACCGGAGGATGTGCAGGTTCAGAGGGGGTGGATGTCGCGCTACTTGGCAGCTATATGTTATATTTCTACTCCGACGCGTGAGTTTAGTAGTTCTAGAAGTTAGCTTATATTACTTCTAGTCGTTTATGTATATGTTTGACATCTTTGCATACGGTGTTAACACTATTTTGAGTCTTAGTAGGTTCATTACCATGTTGATAGGGCTTAAGCTCATGGGTTGTATTTGCGTGTCGCCCATGCACGCTTTCTAGCTGATTTAAGTTATTTTTCGGGGCTGCGTGTCGTTTTAAGTAATTTAAGTTTTACGCTGGCACTCTAGGGGGCTTGACGTGGTAGCCTATGAGTAAACCTAAGTTGCCACGTGGTTTAGGGTACTAAAGGACAACCAAGTGGAGCTATGAACTCCCATTGGTCCATTTTTGTCTTTTGTTAAACTCTAAATTTAGAAATAGAGCTCTAGAGTGGAGTTCGAGCATTTGGTGGGGGATCTTCGAAATCTGAGAGCACAGGGAGAGAGAGGTCGTCATGCCAAGCACTTCCAGTGAAAATTTCGATCGATTTGAGTCAATAAAGATGGCGTTATGAGCAATTGAAGTTCGGATTGTGCTAGAATTGAATCACTTTTGTTGGATTTAGGGTTTTCAGTGTCACTCGCAGCAGATTTGAGGAAATTGCTTCAAAACTTCGAGGTTGTGTTCTCCGCCAGCAGGGTTACGATTTCACAAAAAGTTTCATATCGATTGAGCAACTGAGTAATTCAGGGCCGCCGCTGAAGCTGAGGGGGTCTGAAAAGCTCTTAATCTAGAGCAGCGACTTCAGAGGAGGAGATCTGCAGTTCTGTGTACATTCAGGAGTCCCAACTTCACAGGGATGTTCAACACCCTGTAGACTGCAAATCCTGTAAGAAACTTCGAAATTGATCGAGCCAACCTCCTGTAATAGGTTGAAATAGCCAGCTAGGTACCAGAAATTGCCGTAGTTTTCTTGCTCAAAACTTTTCTGTTCATATCTCCGTGTCAGAATTTGATCTCAGGCTGAAATTTCGTCTGTGAGTTCAGTAGTACCTCATTTGCATGCAGGGGAAGTTTAGAGGTCTAAACCTTCATAGTTTTCCTCTCCGTGAGTGTCAAAGTTCACCGCCGGATCTTGTTATTGCCGGCTAGACCTGAATTTCGCCTTCTGGGTATATTACTAGATCTTACACATCTGTGTGAGTGTTTATAGCCCCTGTTGTAACCTGAAAGCCAACCTCTTGAGTGAACAACCACAGCCAGAAGCCCGGCGCTTTCCTAGGTAGACGGATTACACTCCGACAACGTACAATAGAGCTTGAAACATTTGCGATTGAAGTAGATGTACCGGTTGTAGCAGCTGTTAAGAGCGATGTAGTTGAAGTTCCACGAGAAGTAATGTTACGAGGTGCGGAGGCAATTCGCCGTATTACTGGATGGGATGATCCTGTAGAGGCAGGGTGTGTCAAAGCTTACCTGGTACAAGAGAAGCATGTAAGCTGGCAGGATGCGATTGTGGAAGAGAAAAGGAGACGTGATGATGATGTTGCTGATCCGGAGGAGGCTACAAGGAGAACCAGAGCCACTAAGAGGAGAGGACAACAAGAGGCATCACCTTCTGATATCCCTTCGACGTCTCAAGGGGCATCAACATCTGAACCTATGGTTGATGTTCCTATTCATGACATAGAGATGAGAGAGAAAGGCAAAGGAGCTTCTTCAAAGGACAAAGGTAAAGCACCGACCTACAGACTACAGTCTGATATCGAGACCAGCACCAACTTGAAGGAGATTCTTGAAGAGAGAATTTTGGATGCAAAGATAGAATTTTCCTTGCGAGAGGCCTTAGGAATAGCAAAACGTGACTTTCATGAGTTGATCATAGATGTGATCAAGAGAAAGAGGCAGATGACTGCAGATACAGTGATGGTGAAAGCATTGGATACTGACATCACTGGAGAAGAAGATGAAGAGTCAAGTCGCGTATTTGCCCAAAAGCATGTACTACAGGCGTCGAATGGAAGAAAGGCAAGGGTTTCAGACTGTGCTGCAGAACATGACGACGAGAAGCAGTATGAGAGTCATTATTCTCGAGCATATTGGGCTCGTGCAACTACAGAGACAAGGGTCCGACTAGATAACTTGTCAGAGGCTATAGTGGCGTTGGTGGATCACGGTTTGGAGATTAATATCATGTCCAAAAACATTTACGAGAAGGAGAAGTGACCAATCGACACATGACATGGATGGATTCTTCGTGCTGCTAACAACCAAAGAGGTGAACTTTTTGGTGCTTGTCCAGCTGTCAAGACTCGGATAGGAGATGTAGAGATAGAACAAAACTTTTTTGTTCAGAGTATAGTTGCTTATCTTGTGATCCTAGGTCAACCATATATTACTGCGTCTAGGATGGAGACGAAAGTAATGGACGATGGATCTCATTATGCTCGTATTAGAAGTCAAGATGGTACAAGGGCGGTACAGTTTCTTACTGTACGTACGGGTCATGAAAGGAACAGAGAGAAGTTGAGGGACAGTCCCTTAAGGACTGACAAAGAGTTTTCGGATTTTTAGTTAGCACTCCTGTAGGGCGTGAGTATGGGAGTGTTGATAGGAGAAAGAGCCTTCCGCTAGTGCCAGAAGATGAAGAAGAGATGTTTAAATGTGGATTTGCTCAGTTTTTTGAAACATGTGTAAATAGATTTCGAGTCATAGAAGAGATGGATAGTGTACAAAGACGATGTGTGAAGAAGCAAGAAGATCTCTTCAAAACTCAAGGAGTTCTGTTAGATCGGGAGTTCATTAACGAGGTGTATGAAGAAGAGGGCTTTGAAGATACTCTTGAGGAGGTTTTGTCGTTTATAAGCACTGATTCTTTGGTTAATGAATTAGTCGCGATCCGTTCACGTGAGTTACATGAGGAGATTACAAGATTCGTCGAGGACGGCTACAAGGTTCAACTTCAGATGAAAGGAGATCATGAGTTGGAGTTAGAGAGGAGTAGAGCCATGAAACACCAAGAAGCGCAGGTTCATACAAAATACAAGACGATGGCGCGTAAAGTGAAGCCGGTGGCTACTCAACTACCTGAAGACTCTAACAAGCAAGTGGAACGAGCATCGACTGAACCAGTTCTGCGGGATTCACAGAGAGTAGGGCACAGGTTCACAGAAGAGACACTCAAACGACTACAGATTGGAAGGGGTGAGTTTCTCATTGAGGAAGAGAGAAAGCGTTTTCATGAGATGCTGAGAAGACATGGAAAGGCTTTTGCTTTCAGTGCAGAAGAGATTGGATGTGTAGATACGAGTGTCGTAGCACCCATGGTGATCTTCACAGTACCACACGTGCCTTGGGACTTGAAGCCTATACCAGTGCCATGAGCTATGTTGCCGAAGCTTGTTGAATTGTTGAAAGAGAAGATACGCATGGGTATTTTAGAGCCATCTATGGGACCTTACTCGAGTCGGTGGTTTACTGTACCTAAGAAGTCAGGAGCTCTTAGGTTCATCCAAGACATGCAACATGCTAACAAGGTGACTATTCGGAACATGGGATCAGGACCCATAGTAGATGAAGTTGCAGAAGCTTTTGCTGGTCGTGCTATCTACTCGATTGGAGATTTATACTCTGGGTATGAGCAGTTCTAGTTGGCAATAGAGAGCAGAGATCTCACCACCATGCGTACTCCGCTTAGGCTTGTAAGGATGTGCACATTACCACAAGGAGCGACGAACTCTGTTGCTCATGTGCAAAATGCAATGAATAGGATTTTGAGAGAATTCATTCCGGAGAAGACCATACCTTTCATAGATGATATTCCTATGAAAGGATGTGCAGTCGAAGATAAGGATGAGAAGCTTACTGAGGATGGATGTCGAAGATTTGTGGTTGATCATATTCACGATGTGGAGATGATCTTAACAAGGCTTGAGGAGGTAAATCTCACTCTTTCAGCGGAGAAATCGAGCTTTGGAGTTCCGGAGATTGTTGTGGTTGGTCATCTTTGTGGAGCTTTTGGCCGACGCCCGAACCCATCAAAGGTTGATGCTATTGGGAGGATGAAAGATTGTGTCAACACCACAGAGGTTAGGAGATTCTTGGGAGCTTGTTTGTTCTATCGAGTGTGGATTCCTCATTTTGGTCACATGTCTGAACCGTTGTACGAGTTGTTGAGGAAGCGAAGAAGGTTCACTTGGGGTGAGGAGCAGAGGGTCGCTATGGTGCGACTAAAAGAAGCGTTGAAATCACCACCAGTTCTACGACAGTTGAGCTATGATTGTGGTAGACCCATAGTCGTTACTGTTGATACTAGTCCTATCGCTATAGGTTGGACAATAGGGCAAGATGATGGTGAGGAAAAGAGGTTTGCAATAAGATTTGGTGCTCGCATACTTACAGATCGACAAAGGAGATACCCTCAAGTCAAACGAGAGCTCTGGGGCATTGTAACTGCAATGAAAGCTGAGAAGGAGTATCTCATTGGAGCACATGTACTACTTGAAACTGATTGCTTACCTTTGTTGGGAATGATAGCAAACTGCACAACGCCTGATATTGCTATGTTACGTTGGATAGCTTACGTTAGGTCGTTGAATCCAGAGTTGAGACACATAGCAGGAAAGATGAATTTGATGACAGACATGTTGTCTAGAGCCAGGTACTCTGAAGAAGAAGATATGGAGGCAGAAGATATGGAGGAAGATGATGCAGAGGAGGGGCAAGTTCTACAACTATCAAGCGAGGATCGGAGTCGCTTGGATGGTGTTCTTCTTTTCAAGGAAGAATTGTATTGTGGGAGGCTCAAGGAAATCGGACGCTATCTAAGCACTCTTCAGAAGTATGGAGAATGGACGGAGAAAGTCTTCAAGGAGATACGACATCAGGCCTATGACTATCTATTACGAGATGGATATCTGTGGAAGAGGCCAAAGAGAAGAGATGGAGTACCCTTGAGAGTAGTGGATGATGCAGAGACCAAGAAGCAAGTACTCGAACAATTCCATGATACCTTATGGGCAGGACATCGAGGTACATGGGCAACCTTTACCAAGATCAAGGAGAGATATTGGTGGAAAGGATTGTATCGAGATGTAGAGAAGTTTGTTGGGTCATGCATTGAATGTCAATTCCAATCCAAGATTCAGTATAGGGATGGATTAAGACCTACGTATCCCTTGTCCATTCATTTCCAATGGGTTTTGGATTTGGTTGCCATGCCACCAGGAATTTAGGGCATGCGTCATTTAGTTTTGGCTCGGGAAGAGCTATCTAACTTTGTAGAAGGGAGGGCTCTACGCACCAAAGCTACTGAACCTGTCTGTCGATTCATATTAGAAGATATCGTTTCTAGATATGGAAGCGTGGGGAGAATCCGTGCAGATAGAGGAGAGTTGAATGCAGATGAAGCACGTGAGTTCTTCAACAGATATGAAAGACGATTGAAGTTGACCACTTCGATGAACCCGGAAGCGAATGGGAAAAGTGAACGAGGGCACCCACCAATCATCCAAGCATTGGTGAAAGCGTGCAAGGGGCGTCATGAGGACTGGCCTAGACTCCTTCCTTTTGCGTTGTGGGTTGATAGAACTACTCATAGTACTGTCACTGGTTACATGCCTACAGAATTGATGACCAGTCAAAAACCTATCATGCCAGCGGAAGGAGACGTTCCTACTTGGGTATGTCTACCTTGGGAGGATGGTTCTGATAAGGAAGGACTATTGGCACTACGAATTCAGCAGCTTGAGCGACGTGAGGAGGACCTCGAAGAAGCATTGGTCAAACTCAAGGAGGCGAGGTTGAAGAACAAGGAGCGGTTCGACAAGACACATCGACTGCGGAAGAAGCCGATCCGAGAAGGTGACTGGGTCATAGTATATGACAACAGTTTGGATAACCAACACAGCACTATCAAGAAGTTTGCACGACGTTGGTTTGGTCCTTATGTTGTTGTTATCGTTCACGACAACGCCACATATAGTTTGCAAGAATTGGATGGTACACTCTTGAAGTTACCCATTGCTGGTAAAAGGGTCAAGGTTTTCCGAAGACGTGAAAGATTTCTTGATTTCGATGAACTTCTCGAGTCTCATTCTCATCTTTCCAGACCTTATGCGAGAGAAGATGATGATGAACCTGACAATTCAGAGCACGATGAAGGATACAATAATGACTATGGATAACAAGTTGGCACATACCGGAGGATGTGCAGGTTTGGAGGGGGTGAATGTCCTGTTGTGAGACCGCTTAGTATGTAAATTACCCGTGTAAGTGCGTTTTGCACACAGTTGTGGAAGTTGTGGTGTAATGGGATCTAAAACATTGCTCTTATGAGCTTAGAATGCTCTATTATCTGCTGGGGGTCTCCATGGGGCAGAAAAGGACAAGGTTGAGTCCTTTAACTTCCCATTGGTCCACCAAAAAATGAAGATACCTTGTCATCTACCTAAGTGTGCGCTCTGGGAGATTCGGGGCACATTGACGAGGGATTTTGGAGATCGGAGGGCATGGGCGGAGAGCTCTCGACGGGAGGAGCAATCTGACCACAAATTTCACTCGATTTGGAGGTCCAAGGCATACGTTATGGCGATTTGAAGTTCATAGAGTGATGAGAGTACATAGCTTTCTCTTCCGATTGTAAGATTAAGGAGTTTGAGTGATTGAGCCGTCAGATTGAGACCAGATTTCATGAGCTTGTAGTCTGTCAGTTGCTGAAGCTCTGACCCCAAATTTCACCACCGGATGTTATGCGGATTGAGCGCAATGGCGATTTGAAGGCGACGGGGTGCAGAAAGCTTTCAATCTGGAGCAGCAAGTTTGCTGATTTGTGGAGGATGATCCGAACGGTCAAATCGGCTCAAATTTCCTGAGTAGTGAGTTTACCTTCTGAATTGATAGCACAAGAAGTTTGAGTGAAAGTGGACGGTTCATTTAGACGAAGAAGCTTCTGTCCTAAATCTGAGATTGGAAGTACGTGTTAGTTTCTGAGAATTTGTGTTAATTGTGGGAGGAGATCTAGCCGTAAGATCTTCCTGAAATTTGACCTGTAAGTAGAGATTCTAGTATCCTACCTACGTGGCAAGTTTGAGAGGAGACTGAGATGTAGATCTGTACCTCTGATGTGTGAAAGTTCGCTGGTTTTCTGTCGAGTTATATCGGCAACGGTATCTAGTCCAGGTCCCGAGTCTTGTTAGCGGCAGCTGGCAGAAAAGTATCTAGTGTGACGTTTGTATTGCTTGGGGGTGTATTCTAGGCGTAGATAAGACTTTTGCGACCTACGTTGTAACCACGTCATGTGGTTGTCAGGTTCGCACTCAACGTGGCAAAGTGCGATCCTTGACCTGTAAAGTCGACTAGCTGTCTAGCCTAGTCTCTTGTTTTGGGACACGTTACGGTGCATGCATTAGAACCTATCACCCAGAAGACCCACACGTGGATGAGTATGACGGCATCAAACATGCGATGTGCATGTGTGTCACCTCATCGGTCCGTGAGGCTTGGGTTGCTCGGTTAGGGAGCTTGCACATGTCCTTGTTTTGTGTTCGAAACTTTTAAACAAAGGGGAGTGACTTCTGTGGGGGCATTCGACCTTGAGAAATCCAAGAGATTGTTCGTGGAGAGATCGTGGTGATCCTATGAGATTGTATCAGAGTTTTATGGATCGAGATACCTTTGTAGTTGGAGTGCACATGTTGTGAGAGATGGACGAAGGACTCTACTTACCGCCCAGATTCCCTTTTCGAAACCCTTTCCAGATTAAATTGATGTACATGGAACGAGTTCACTTTCAACAGTTTCTGATAGGATCCTTCGGGCATAACTTTACCGCGCAAGTCATGCTCTCGCCTGTCCCTGTGATCTTACCTGTTGTCACTTACGGCCAAGAATGGGATCTCACCGTCTTTATCCTCATCTAACGAAAGATGGATCTAAATCAGCTCCCTCCTGTAAACTTTAACACCCTGTGCAAGATAAGACACATCTGTCGACCCAAAGCCATGTACGAAGCCCTAGTAGTGAGAAACTTCGAAGAGGAATACTACCGAGAGATCATGTCATCACATATCCCGTTTGTCGTGCCCATGATCACCCAACGTTTTCGTGTAGTTATCTTGACCCTTTACTGAGAGAAAGAAAGTGCTTAGTTATCGAGGAAGTTAGAGAGAAATCTACGAGATACTAGCCGCTCTGCTGTGCGTCGATCGCTAGTCACAGTCAGAAGGTACGCCCTTGCTCAAAGAAAAGGCTCTCGCTACGACAACGAATTGGTCATAGTCGACTTCCGATGACAGTCTTCCGAAGACAGTCAAGTTTCAGAAGCGTCTTCCGAAGATGTTCTAATCTTCCGAAGCGTCTTCTGTTCAAGGTTTGGGGGGTAGAGGGGTAGTAGGGTAGGGAAATTGATAGCTAGGATCGTCAATTTGGGGACGATGGGTAGGGAAGCTCGAATTGAACTCAGGAAGAAGTAGGAAGATGCTTGACAGAAATTGGGCAGTGCTTCCGCACCCAATGTCACAATGGGAAAAATGGGGATGGGGGGTAATCGATCAGGTTGCCTGCAACCAACCGGGGAAGCGCGGGGGACACCAAACAGAGGCGAGAAGCAGTGGGAAGGGAGAAGAACTAGGAAGAACCTCTACAGTCTTCTGTCTGCTTCCCGAGTTGTCTTCGACCTTCCGCGCGCTTCTGGCTCTGGTCCTAGCTCCAATGCGACTCCACACGGCTGCTTCCTCTGTCAGTTTCTGGCCACGCCTCAATTCCACCTTTGATTCTACTCAACTACCCTCCAATGTCAGCTTCCCGGGAGCTCACAGAAAAACGCCTTCGCTTCCTGCCTTCCGTGCTTCAGCAATTCGGTCTCGCCCTCTTCCTAGTTGCTAACTGGTCCTCACCTCGCTCGATTTCACCTCGCTCGATTTCCTCACTCGAAGCTCATCCTCTGAAATCGATCTCCTCAAGAAGTGCTTGCTGCGGAAAGTTGGAATGCGCTAATGCGCTTCCTGCACATCTTCCCCGCAGATTAGGGATTTCGACCCTAGGTGACTTAGTCGACCTACCTACCACCTTGGTGTTACCTAGTAGGTACACCTACTCCTTTACCTGGAAATTCATGGTTAGGCCTTCGCGGTCGCTGTCTTCCGGAAGATGGTTGTCTTCCTCCGTATTCCCGTCTTCCGCCGTCTTCCGTCTTCCGAAGACGCAACTGAGAAGATGCTCTTCGGAAGACGGTCGTCTTCCTAGAAGTCAACTTCTTATTACAAAAAGCTCATAAGATCATCTTCCTTCTAAGGAAGCAGTAATCTTAATAACAACGCTTCTTCAGTTATACAAACAAGTTATTAATCTTAAGAATTTCAAAAATTTGTGAATCCTGTAATTTGTGGGCACCACACTACAGTTACTAACCTTAGATTTCGTGCACCCCTTAGCAATATGACCCGTCTCGTCACAATTGTAGCAAGTAAACTTAGCACCATTGCCCTTCTGAGGTGTTTGCCCCTTAGGTTTCGAACCTGTTTGCTGCTGCTTTGCTGCCGGGGCAGAAGAATCCTTCTGATCCTTCTCACCCCCTTCCCATTGTCGCTTGAAGCCCTTGTTCTTCTTTTGAAACTTGTCCGTACTGGGTGGTTCAAAAGGTTTCTGTTGCTGGACTTCGTCATCTCCAATCCGTTCCGTCAACTTCAAAAGTTCGACACATGTCTCAAGTAGCTTCGGCATCTGAAAGAGAGCCTTCTCCGAAATAGACTTGAGTCCCTCAATAAATATACATATTTTGTTCTCCTCAGTCCACTTGGAGAACGAATCCAATTTAGCACTAAACTCCGCACATAAGCACTTAAGGTCTCCGTCTGCTTCAGTCTTACAACCTCAACACCATCCTGAATCTTTTGATACCCCATAGTGAATCGTCTCGAGAACAACTCCTTGAACTCTTCCCAACCAAGCACCTAGACGGTCAAGACATGCTCGTCCTTGTATGCAGTCCACCAGAGAAGTGCATGATCCTTCAAGAATGTAACCGCCGCTCTCACCTTGTCTGACTCCTTAGCCTGATGCGCTTCAAAGTATAGGTCCAACTCAATTAAGAAATCTTTAACCTTGCGATTCCGTCTTATACCTGAAAAGGGGGCGGACCTTTTCAGGTATAGGACGTTTTGGTTCTGTTGCCGGGACCTCACTTGAAGGGATCATTGAAAATGTTTAGAGTTCAGTTCTATATTAGACAAAAAGAGATTATGAGAGAACACATGGAGAGAACGTTGAGAGGAGAGAGAGCTAACGCGATGTTAGCAACATTAGAACCTTTCGTGTATCCTGTAGTGATCTATGAAGCATTCGAGGTTATTCTTTACATCTTGTTCACTTAGAAAGAGTTTGAGGAGAGTTGAAAGGGGATGAAACAAGAGTTGTAGAGAAAGGAGGAGGGAGAAGTTATTAGAGGAGAAAAATTTCCGAGTTTGAAGATTTCTGCTCTCTGGAAAATTTTTACAGTCATTGTCAGATTTTCTGTGAATTTTATTTTCCAGTGAAACCTTCCAAGACAGTAGCTTGGCTGATAACCTATCTATGACAAAAGAAATCATAGGAAAAGTGGTCTAGAAAGGGAGCAATGAATTTTCAAAGTTGAGGGGGTCTATTCGTGAGAATTGAGGAATTCTGTTCTCTGGAAAAAGTTTACAGTCATTGTCAGATTTTCTGTGAATTTTATTTTCCTGAGAAACTTTCTAGTGTTTTAGATTGGTTGATAAGCTATCTAGGACAACAGAAATCAGGAGAAAATGTGGTATGGAGAGAGAGCCATGAATTTTCAAAGTTGAAGGGGTTGAAATTCATGAGAGAAGTGAAAATATACAAATTTCAATTCTCTAAAAATTTGTACAGTCAGCACCATCTCTTTTGATTAAGGAATTTTCTATTGAAACTTCATTAGTTAGTAGGTTGAGCTACTGGAGATCACAAAAATCGTGGAGAGATCTCTTATCGATTAAGAGATATACGGTTCGACATACAAGGAGGTCTTGACGATACGTCATGGGGAATCCAGTTCGAGTGCCGAGGTTGAAGAAGAGACGTTTGGGAGATAGAACCGAGACGGAAAAGCCAAAGTTAAGTATAGAGGCGTTGCGATCAAGCATCTATTGCAGTTGGGGTGCCTTTTTTGCTCTATATCAAGAAGCTTCTGCGAGCATCGGCGCAGATGCGAAGAAGATTGAGTTCAAAGCAACATTCACTGTGGAGGCCACGAATGCTCCTGGCGAAGTAGAGTGTGATCTTTACAAGAGTGACTTTAAGATGTCTGCTAGGAGCAGTATAGACGATGGTCATGAGGATATTATCATGGACTCTTAATTTTAGATTGGATTTTATTTCGTGTATAGCATGTAAAATACACGATTTTCAGTATAAAGCTCGAAAGAGTTAAGAAAGTGATGTAGAGTTATTTTCTTCAAAGATATTTTGTTCACTTAATGGTTGAGAAGGTGCAATATGAGTGGAAGTTCGAAAGATTGGAAAGTTAGACTTAAAAACCTTCCTCAAGGTTTAGATGTCATAGTAAGTGTCGGAGAGAGCTCGAAAGAGATTATCATTGAGTTTGAGAACCCTAGTACAAAATCTCAAGTAGAATCTCCGAGGAAAAGAGTAGAAACCGACTTGTGGTGTTATTTCTGTAGAGGGTTGGGACATAAAGTAGTGAACTGTCCAACTAGGATCAGAGCAGAGAGAGCCAAAGGAAAGCGAGAGTTTACTGATTTAAGTCTTCGAGTGGGTCCATCGTCACCACCGCCGATTCATCTTCTAGGAGAGGATCCTTGCCCAAGTTGTGGAGTGGGTGATCTATCAAGAGGACACAAGTGTGTCGACGTGGCTGCCCTACTTACGTCAGTAGTCGAGAAGTTGGACGAGACTCAAAGAGCTGAGACGGAGAAGTTGTCGACTTCAAAAGAGGACTCGGCTGAGTTGTGATGGAGATCGTCATTCGGATGGTGGAGAAGACGATGATGCGACTCAAGCTCATGATTACCTTGGGAGAAGAGATGGCACAAGAGGTGTTGTTACAACCATTTTCTTTTATTTTACCTATGGTAGATTATTCGCGAATAGAATTGGTGATGTTCGTACTCTTTAGCGAGTAGTTATTGCACAAAAATTAGAAGGGTAGAAAGAATAGTTACAAGATGGGGAAGTTACCAGTGTTTCATGGGAAGGACAATGAAGATGTAGAACCATTTGTACGAGACTTCAAAAGGGGGTTGATCGGAAACAACGTGAGAAGGAAGGAAGAATGGGTGTTGTTACTGCCAGAGTTTTTAGAAGATTTTGCTCTTACGTGGTATGAAGACCGAGTGAAGAGCAAGACACCTCGTGCAGTTGAGGACACATGGGAGACGTTGAGTAATGCACTCATCGAAGAATTTCTTCCAGAAGAGAGTTATGAGAAGCTCATGGTGGAGCTTACTCATTTGAAGCAACAGGACGACGAGAAAGTTCGGCAATATGTCGAAAAGGTGGATAAGTTGGAGCAACAGTTTCGGACGGTCCTACGGAAGAATGGAGACAATGTGGAGCTAACGATGGCGGGGATTGGAGCAATGTTGACCAAGAACTTGGTGGGAGGGTTGAGACCTTCCATTCGAACCCAAGTGAGGTATGAGAAGCCAACAACCAAAGCGGAGGCCATCAAGATTGCGACAAATATGGAAGAGAGTTTGGATGAAGGAGATATCATCCAACCTCATCATGCCGCTCTGGTGTCGACTCCAACTCTTGGTGTAACACAACGATAGCATCTGCACCGTCGCAATTGGTGATTGCTTCAACGTCAACTCCTACTCCAACGGTGGTGCCAAGACCGTTTGTCCCAACAACGATGTCTAGTGCCACCTCTGATTTTCATGCCGAGCTGAAGAGCATCACTGACACTCTTGCGGATCTCAAGATAAATGTGGTGCAGTTACAAGAATGGAGAAACAAATGTGGAGGAGGAGGTCAAAGAGGTTACGACAACAATACTAACCGAAGAAATCAAGATAACTTTGGAGGCAACCAAGGTAACTTTGGAGGAATCACTTGTTGGACGTGTGGAGGTTCTCATTTCCAGTGAAACTGTCTTAACAACGGAGCAAGAGGTGCCGAAGCTGTCAGAATGAATGTGGATGGAAGAAATCCATCATAAGGACGAGATAAGGTAGTGACTACTATCGATGTAGTGCGAGATCTCATCTACGAGAAAGGAGAGAGTTCAAACTCTTCTCATGCACCGGTGGAGCTTTTAGCTCAAGAAAGGAAAAGAACTCGATTTTTTGATGAACCGGTTTTCATGGAGGAATCAGCAAGTAGAAGTACTCGTTCGAGTAATGTTTCGAGTACACCAAGGGAACCAAGAAGGAAGCTAGGGATGACGGATTTCACCATTTCATCTTCCCAAGCGGGATATGATGTGGTTGAAGATGTGGGTGCTCAGAAAGTCAACATCACTGTTGGACAACTGATCGCACTTAATCCCAGCTTACGAAAGGAACTCAGAGGAGGACTGAGTTCTAAGAGAAGCAAGAAGAAGAAATCCAAGAGTAAGACATCAAAGTCTGTGGGAGTTGGTGTGGTGGATGTGCATGCTTCAGAGGTATGCACTAGGGCTTCAAAGATTGAAGTCCGGTTGAATGATCACTACGTCTTTGACGTATTGATGGATGGAGGGTCGGCTGTAAACGCCATATCGGAGCGGTTGATGAAGAAGTTGGGGATGGAACCAACTCGTCCGGCTAGCATTGTCGTGGGGATGGCTAACAAGCAACGGGTAAGACCTCTCGATGTGTTAGAGAAGGTGGTCGTGTCTGTGATGGGAGTTCAAACATTGATGTTCTTTCAATTGTTAAAGGACTCTAGTTATGATTTGCTCCTAGGTAGGCCTTGGTTGAGAGTTGTGCGCACCACTGATAGGTGGCACAAGGGATACTTACGGATTGGACCTAGAGATCATAGAGTGATAGTTCCTCTCTCGGGTGTTGGAGTTGTGACTTCTGATTCTGATAGACCCACTAGTGACTACTGGGAATCTGATACGGAGGATGATCAGACTGTCTCAGAAGTAGATACCGGAGATTCTTACGATCAAGAATCCTCGTCTGAGGACGAAAGATTTGGTCGAGATGAATCATTACATCAACTTAGTGCTATTGACTTGTTGTCTCGACCAGCAGTGGAGAAAGATCCTGACAAAGAAGAGTTGAGTGAGGCAGAGATTGTGAGAAGACTCTCTACCCTGAAGTTTGGTATCAATGTTACTCAAGAGGAGAAAAGTAGATTCCTAGATATATTTCAAAAATATATCCATGTGTTTGCTTTCAGCTACAAGGATTTGAAGGAGGTGACTCTCGAGACTCATCGTATCGAATTGGAGGAAAACGCAAGATCAGCTCGACAAAAGCAGAGAAGGGTCAATCCTACAACAGCAATGATGGTCAAGGAGGAGATAGACAAGTTGAAGGAGACGAGTTTCATCTATGAGGTGGAGAACTCAGAATGGGTTTTATCCATTGTGATTGTCAAGAAGAAGAATGGTAAGCTACGAGTGTGCATAGACTATAAGAAGTTGAATGCAGTTACCAAGAAGGATTATTATCCTCTTCCATTTATAGATGAGATTTTGGAAGAAGTTGCTGGTCATGAGTGGTACAGCTTTGGTGATGGTTATAGTGGGTATAACCAGATCAAGATAGCACAAGAGTACCAACAGTTGACTACTTTCACTACTCCTTGGGGAACATTTGCGTTTCAGGTGATGCCATTCGGACTGTGTAATGCTCCGGCCACGTTTCAAAGGTTCATGAACAAGGTGTTTGAACCATTCATAGGGAAGTTTGTTCGTGATTTCATTGACGACTTCTGTGTGTACGAAAGAAAGGAGGACCACTTTGATCATGTGATCAAAGTTTTGCAGCGGTTGGAGCAAGCCAACGCTTCTCTAAATCCAGAGAAGTGCATCTTTGGCTGCGAAGAAGGTCTGCTGTTAGGGCAGATCATTTCCAAGAATGGGATTACGGTAGATCCTGAGAAGGTGAAGAAAATTGTAGATCTTCCATTTCCTATCAACTTGACAAAGTTGAGACAGTTTCTTGGCATGGTTGGATATTATCGTAGGTTTGTCTTTTCCTTCTCAAACAAAGCAATAGCTTTGACTATGTACATGAAGAAGGGAGTTGATTTTGACTTGATAGTGCATGATCAGAAGGCAAAGGAAGCATTTGAGGAGTTGGAAAAGGCATTAGTGACAGCTCTTATACTTGCTAAACCTGAGTGGAGTAAAGCATTTATTCTGTATACGGATGCCTCCAATGTAGCAATCGGATGTACATTAAGTCAGCTAGATGGAGATGGGCATGATCATCCTATAGCTTATGCTAGTAGGCAGATGGTTCCAGCGGAGAAGAATTACTCCGTGACTGAATGAATAAAGCTCAACCGCTTCATGCACAACCTCCCAATTCCTTGTCAACCCTGTTTCTTCCTCCCCATCCTCCAGAAGTAGCTCTAACCGCTCTTGCCATGGTTCATCAGCAGCTTGAAGAAATAGCTCCGTCTTGTAGCTCTCCAAGGTTAGCTGGTCCACTCGAGATAGTTGAGAAAATTGTCTCTCAAACTCCTCTAACAGCTCTATAGGCTGCAAACCCTTGCTGGATCGGTTGACCCATTCCAGAAATGATTTCTTGGTTACTCGATCAGAGCTTCCTAAGAAATACTCCTCCCTCAGCGCATGTGAAAATGTATCCCAATTCCTCCCAAAACGCTTTGTTAGACCCTTCACATGCTCCCTTATCTCAGGCACCGCAGCGAGTTCGAACGTCTCGATCATCTCTTTCTCAAGTACCTGATCCAAATCCATCTCCATCTTGTAACATCTCAAGTACTTTGAGATATCTCTCCCATCAAATAGATCGAGCTTGTCGATCACTCTTCGAAGCGCCTTCTTTCCCAAAGCCTCCTTTTGTTGGTTCCCTTGCTCTTGTTGTAAAAACAAGGTGAAGGCTTGAAATAAACATGCAGTTGCTGCATCCAACTGCATCTCTGGTATCCCTTCTGATCCATCCATCCCGTCCATAGTCATGGCTCGTCCCATCCTCCCATCCTCCCATGATCCCAACCGTCTACAAATCCATCATCCCAGGTCCGCAACATCCTCCCGAGCAACCATATCCATCTTCATCCTCGTTCATGATTGCTGATCTCTTCTGTCCAGTTCTAACACACACATATCTCCACCCCGGACCTTCACGTCGAGTTCACCACCTATGTCGCGTCGGACGTTTTGCGTGAAGGATGTCCAGGAAAACACGAGGTTCCTGGCTGTGGAGATATTGTGTGTTGAAACAGAGACAAGACAGAGAAAAACAACCACGAAAACGAATGTTGCGATATATACACTCCCAAATGTATGTACATTGCCGTTTCTTTCTCCTAACAGTAAAGAACTGATAATCAGACCTGAGCGGTCCGTAACCTACTTCAGAAGCCCTAAAACAAACCCCTGAATCACAACCCCGACCCAAAACCACCGAAGCATAGCTCAAAGCAAGAAAAACTTCTCTTTGCTAACAAACAGAGCCACAACAGTATCACAAGATCCAAACCCAAGTCCAAACCACATCCATGTATAAGCTCTTAGCTAAAGCTAGCTACCACAAGCTGTATACAACCAACCAGAATTCTAACGAACTCAAAAGAGCAAAACCCGTAGCAAAGAAACCAAAAAAGACCTATCTGTGGACTTCCTCTTTTCGCTGAACGGACTTCAGATGTCGATAGGGTCTCCTCCGCTGACTCCGTTAACCCAAGAAACCTTCAGATCCGACTCCCAACAGCTGAGATATCGCCGATTTTCAGTCGCAGGTGACCGAACCTCCAAAAACTCCTCCCTGTGGCTTAAAACCGCTCACACCGCGCAAACGGATCGTCCAAACTGATATCCGTCTTCGCTGGCAGATAGATCTAGCTACCCTGAACCCAACGAGACTCCAAACAAGTCGTTTGGAGTTCCTCTTGCAAAACCACTCGAGAAATTTGACCGTAGGTTGCAAAAAACTGACGTAAATCAGCTCCCTGCGGCTCAAACTTGCTCACCACACTCAAACCAACAATCCAATTCACACACGGTCTTCTCCTATGAGTAGATGAAGACTCCCTGATCGCGTAGGCACCAAGAACGAAGAGCTTGGCTCACCGATCGCGAAGAACAGCCAAACCTCAGGTCGCAGGTGAACAAAAATCTGATGTAAGCGCTTCCCTGCGAGTCAATTTCACTCAGAACTTCCAAACCGCCCGATGAAAACTGGTATCGTCTTCAATTTCCTGTAGAACTCGGTGTTCTGATCCCGTTGGATCCAAGGACAGCAAGTTTGGACTCCGGAACGGCCCGAACGGTCCAACTCTCCTTCAGAGGTAACTGAAAACCTCCAATCTGCTTCCTGCGTCTCAATTTCCCTCAGTACACACTCCCCGATCCGTCTCTTCCCAAACCGTTTGAACCAGTGCGTAGCCTGCACAGATCTGAACCCAACGACGCCTTGCGCGCTTGCATTGGACTCCTAAATCTCCCGAACCGTCCGTTGACAAGTCGCAGACACAAGCTAACCTCTTAAGCACCCCCCTTGCAACAGTCTCTGTACGTACAGTTTTCTCCTGAATACCTGAATAATCAGAAGCAGGCCCCTTGCGTTTTTTATATAACGCCTTAAGCCCTGAATACCCAATCAGCAAGTAACTAGGGGCCTAGCTTGATTGTACCTTCTTTCGAATCGCATAACTTCTTTCCTGGATGTCCAAACGAAGTAAACAAGATGCCCATGGAAAGCTGACAATGAGCTCTACCCATCCATGTGATGAAAGTGAAGATCCGAAGTTGCGCCAAAAGTCCGTAAGCTGGGGCTTAGCTTGTTTTCCCCATCTTTCGAGTCTTGTAACTTTTCCACTAGGCGTCCAAACGAAGTAGATGAAGTGCCTATGGAAAGCTGACAAGGAGCTCTATCCACCGGTGCGATAAAAACGAAGATCCGAAGTGGTGCCAAAAACTCGTAAGCTGGAGCCTAACTTATTTTCTCCATATTTCGAGTCTTGTAACTTCTCCACTAGGCGTCCAAACGAAGTAGACAAAGTGCCTATGGAAAGCTGACAAGGAGCTCTACCCATCTATGCGATGAAAATGGAGATCTGAGATTGTGTCAAAAACCCATAAGCTGGGGCTTAGCTTGTCTTCTCATGAGTGTCTTTGGAACGACAAGCATCGAAGTTTGAATTTCAGGTAGGAGCCGGTCCACGACACGACAACGGTCCCGCCCTCCTCTTTGATCCTAAAAAGTTATACCACAATTCGATCACGGGATCGGCCATAGTTCTCAGCTCGGAGTTCAGTTCAAGGAGTTCTACATATCACTGGAAAGTCTCGCCAAGACCTTTTCAATGATACTTTACTCGCCTCGAGATCGTACATGGAGTTCCGTCCACGACCTGAAACGTCACTGGAACTCCAACACTTAGCTGTTTTTCGAGAACTTGTGGTCTAGACCCAGACTCGAACCCTGTGGTTCGGACCAGCGTTTGAACCATGGTCTGTCTGCGTCTCGGACCCACGTCTTGGTTCTCGGCTCTAGACAAAACTACATTTGGATAAACTATAGATTTTTTTCTTTGGAACATTAGAGAATGTTTTGTTTTAGTTTTGACAAGCAATAATATTCCATGACGTGTGCTGATGCAGCAATAAAGTCTTTTTCTATCACTTTTGCCGTGGTTTATACCGTAGCAATCACAAAAGCATTCGGTAAACTGAATCTCCACCGCACAAGAGTTAGCTGGAGCGTGAACGGTCAACTTAATGTAAACGTTATATCCACATAGTTTTGAAATTGTAAATTTCTACTCCGCTATAACGTTAATAATTAAAACAACCTTAGTGTCCATCATGCTTCCTCATCGGGATATGAAACTTTTCTACCGTAGAAAAGTTTGTGAGTGTAACTTCACGTCGTTCACGAACAACATCGTATAATGATTTAATATGTAATTTTCTAACGTGATTATCATCCGAATAATGCAACGCTATAAAAAACTCTAATTAAGAGTTTGAAATTCAATCTTAACATACTAAAATAAAATAACATGACCGTCTCCGATGGGCATCTTCGTGTTTTTTCACGTTTGGATCACGCGCAGACAGCGCTCGAGGTTAACCGGTATTCTTTGTATTCTTAACCGGTTAGAATTCTGAAAATGATGTCGAATCGAATATTTGACAGGTTAAAGTTTTATAAAATGACAAAGTTACTTGTTAAAGAAACTGAGAAGATTAAGAAATGACTGAAAAAGAACCGATTTCCGTTAATTGCCGTCGGATAATTTCCGGTTCCCAAAACATTTTACCCCGAGCACTGCCTCGAGGTGACTTTAAAACCGACAACGCACTCCCTTCGATCGCTCATCCTACACCTCCAAGTCTCCTGCCGTTGAGGGGAGCTACAGTGGTCCTCTATGCTCGCGGGTCTCTTCCTCTTCCTCGTTCTTCTAACGGGTTCATCCGGCCGAGTTCCAGAATCTGCCTGTCTGAAGACCTTTGCTTGTCCTTCACTCCTTTGCGTAGGGAGTGAAGGACTTGCGAGCACGCTATCCGAGGGAATAGAGGGAAATCCCTCCAAGCTGACTAGAGGAAGACCATCCAAGCACGACAACACAGAACCTCCACTACGTAGTGTACACTCTAACAACAATGTGACGTCAGGCATACCATTGTAGGCATTCACTATGGTGACTACGACAGATCTAATGGGGCAGCAGCTCCCGGCTGCGGGGTGAAAAAGGTCTAAATAAAACATCGGCATAGTTCAGAACCTTTCGTAGAGAATACAAGCACTTTAAAAACTAAAAGTCACATATATAATGCACCTTGCTTTTCAAAGAAGATACGGACTTACTGCAGACAAAGTACTCATGGGCCACATTGATTTGACCAAGTAGTAATGGTTACCATACTTTGGGGTCAGATTCGACAGGAAATAACTACAAGAAGGTAATATACAAAAAACTTTAAAAAATATATCAGTAGAAATATCGAAATATCCAAGAATATATAACTATTAAAAGTGTAGTATAACTTGTAGTCTCATTTTATCTTTCTTGATATACTTGAGAACTTAAACCCTGGGTGTGACTACAAGTGCTCTTGGTGATCCAGAATACTTTATTTGCGAGTTTGTTTTCAAAAAAATTGACAAATTTAATTGTTAAGCAGAAAAATTACATCTTACTTTCCACTTGGAATTTATGAAATAAAGAATCAAATTAAAGCTCACTCACTTTACAAGTTATTACTCATCAAACTAGTTAATATTGACAGAGAAGTGTTAGTAAGATGAAGATTTCGGAAGCTTTTTCTAGAGGAGAAGAGAATCTTTTCTTTAGCCTCTAATAATACTACGAGGAAAAAGAAATATGTTATTTTATGCTTTTATACTCATACTCTGGGTTTAATGTGTCATGATCCTCAGTTTCAACGCAGACTCGAATAGCAGAACCCTAGTGGACTTGCGTTAGGTTGTGAACATTGCGAGTAGGACTTAACGGCTTGGCTGAGAAGTCGAGAACAGATGAACCTTAAGTCGTTCTCTGAATCAAAGTTGGAACTCTGGATTAGGCCGTATGTGTCTATCCAAAGGCGACTCCAGACAAATGCTAACCTAGAGGACAAGTCTGAAAACAGATCGAAATGCAAATCTGAAAACAGATCGAAACATAAATCTGAGACGTAAATCTGAGATGTGGATCCGAGATGTGGATCTTAGTGGACCGAGACGTGAGTCTGGCACAGACGGACGCTAGTCGGGTGCTGGTCCGAACCACAAAGTCATAGCTTGGCGTTCGACCTCAGTTCCTCGGAAAAATACTGTGTTGGAGCTCCAGTGACGTTTTGGATCATGGAGAGAACTCCAGATAAGATCTCGAGGCGAGTAAGGTGTCATTGGAAAGGTCTCGGAGAGAGCTTCCCAATGATATCAAGAACTTCTCGAATTGACATTAGAGCTGGGAATTATAATCAATATTATGATCAGGTTGTGATATAATTTTCAGAGATCAAAGAGGAAGAGGGAGCAGGCGAACCCCAGAAGTATATATGAGAGGGACTCGATGCTTGGGTGGACCAAGACGAGTCACCCTACTCCAGAGTTCGGCAGACGGACTCTGGGAGCATGAGGTGATGGATGGATCAGAAGCAAGGCACGTTCTGATCTAGATGTGGACGTTTGGAGTTGGGAACAACCCAAGGGTTGAATCAAGACTAGAGAACGAGACGACGAGTTCGATCATCGTTCGAGATTCTGGACCTAGATGAACATCACGGACGGTTGGACTGCTAGGTGTGATGGAGGTATCGTGTAAGACATTGAAGTTTATGAGAAGTCCGTCCCAAGTCACGTTGTGACTTGCTCATGTTTTAAGATCGACCTAGTCGGATCTAGGTCGGGACTTAGGGAACGTTGAGCTTGAGAGTTAAGGAGACAGTCCGGCTTCCATCTGGACCAAACAGGATAAGAGTAAGTGGTACGTGAACGCTAACGTGTGATTGTGGTTTACAGGTTAACGTTGTGAGTTTCGTGACTTACTGAGCAAGAACTTCCACTAACGCAACAAGACGGTAGGTGCACAAAAAATGTCTATTCATCTACATGAAACTGAGCAAAATCTCATTTTGTATAATGAAATTCTTCCACAATATCTCAAAGGAAATGTGATAAATCACCTTATAGTGACACAAAGTGAAATTTTCCGATCCTAGATGACTTGAAAGTGAATTCTTCTTGGCTCTTACGTGGATGTTGTTTAGGACCAAAGGAAAATCCCACTTCCTTTAGGTGGTATTGAAGTGGTGTAACCTGAGCTCATGGTTTCTTGGTCAAAATTACTTTATTTAATAAGCAGATAACTCACTTATTCATGACAATTTTTGCATATTGAAATTTCTCATCCATGAGGAGCTTAAACCCCTCCTTCCGTGTACAAAAAGCTGTTTCAAAAATAATATTTTCAAAGATTCTTTAGTGGATTTCTATTTCAAATCCATTCAAAGAAAATCTTTCCAGAACAACTTTGATTTTTATATTTGTATTTGTATTCAGTCGTCCAGTGAATAAATGGAAACAAAAAATGCTTCAATATAATACTTGGTGAGGAAAATCTACCGATACAAGGAATTCCGAAAACCATGTCAAATGATGCCAAAACGAACAGACACAATTCAGTCTGGAACCAGATTAGTCGAAAGCATGAATGCTAAAATAAAAAGATCTGGGTTACCAAGACCCTATGTACTAGAGAGGAGCTTAAATCACGTATAAAAGTATAAAAATAAAAGTATGAAAGGGAATATCTTTTTTTCCGCACAGTGTACTTTCAGCTTGAGGAAATGATTCTCTTCTGTTCCAAGAAACCCTGAAATCTTCATTTTAACATTTCTCTATCAATACTAAGCACTTTGTTATGAGATCTATCACAACTTGTAAAGCTAGAGAGAAACTTTAATTTAATTCTTCATTTCGCAGATTCTATGATATGATGAAGACTTAATAACCAAAACCGTTTAATGTATAATGGTAAAATTCGTAAATTCTCTGAAACATACTCGTGAAAAGAAGTGCTGGAGGTCACCAAGAGTAATTGTACGCAAGATTCACTATAGTTTTACAAGTTATGATTCATCTCTAATTAGTTATGATTCACTATAGCTTTACAACTTATGATTCATCTCTAACAGAAATTGAGGCATGCACCTTCTTCCAAGTTCGAAAGAGGGCAATATATATATATTTTAATTTATATTTTAATTTTTCTTCTTGGAGAGATTAGGCTATAAACTAAAAACTTTTAAACCACATGTGGCACTATATTAACGGTGGAATATCTCACCGGAATCAGTTTCAGTTCAAAATTTCAGAGATTAGCTCCGGCGGGCTAGTCCACAGAAACTGCATCCACTTAGTCACGTTCTTATTTGTTGTCTAAAGTTGGTGATCTATGGCTCAAAACGACGAGAATCTTGAGACCTACAAAATGAGCCGTAGAACTGAGATCTGACGACTGAGAAATAAACTAAAAAAGAA
This sequence comes from Asterella californica, assembly GCA_036924285.1. NCBI lineage: Eukaryota > Viridiplantae > Streptophyta > Marchantiopsida > Marchantiales > Aytoniaceae > Asterella > Asterella californica. Next base: position 8,296,350 of record JAYKYS010000013.1, read on the forward strand.
AGTTGTGATGTGAATCACAAAAAAGAAATATATATTTTTTTGAATTTTGAAAAGTTCTCCTATCGAATGAATCTTGTTACAGCGAGCAAAAATTTTGTTAGAGTGACCGGCTCGTCTGAAATGAAAATCGTTTCTAGAATTCAATTTTCTGGGAAAATTTGCCGGAAATTATAATAAAAAGTAGAGTTTCCGGAAAAAAATTCAGTTCACACCATGATTCGAACCTAAGACCTCTACCTCTCACGTTCGGATCTCAACCATCTGAGCTACAACGCTTTTGATTACAGCAGGTTGCTCCTTTTATACCCCAACCTGTGGTTTAAATGGAATTTAATGATACGTGGAATGAACTTTTTATGATAACATGAGACTGCTTGTGAGTAATGTACTTATGGGTTTTCCTCTTTCCCATAACATGTGTAGTACTGCACGTAACAGAAAAATATTTTTAGATATTTAAACTTTAGATTTAAAATTTCTATTTTTAACTTTACTTTCAAGACACACATGGTCCACCGCTAATCCAAAAAACTACCGCCGTAACAGAGAAAATGGCCTTGGGATGCAACTTCACTTATATTTCTTCTTTCACGATAACCTTTAACAAGAAACCGAGACAACCAACTTTCACAATTTCTGCCTTGTTCTGCCGCCTGTGATATTCTGCAAGTTCTCTCAGACTGCACTTGCCATGCATATTTGACTGAGAAATGTTAAGATGAAGATTTCGAGGTCTCTAGTTGCAGAAGAGAATCTCTTTTAGAATCGAAGAAAATCATGAGAGAAAAAGTATATTCTCTTTCATGCTTTTATACTCATAATTTAGAATCCAACCGGTTGAGCCCCGAACACTGCAAGTGTCGTCGGGCTCCACATCCTCGGCCGGTAGGTCCACCTCGCGGAGCGAATGCTATCGTCACTCTGCCTAGAACCTACTTGTTGGCGAGGCTACTGTACCTTGCTTGCGGTTTTGCCTGGAATAAAGATGCCTGTTCACGTGTACAAAAACTTAACTTTATGTGTATATATTATATATACCCGTGCTTTCCTTGCGACGAGATCATGCAAGTATTGAGGTTGTAATCTGTCCGGGGAACTTGAACTGGCAACTTGCTGGCGAGGCTACTACTATTTCGAGGACAAAATATATTCGGAATTTAAAAGCATGTACAAACTAAGAACATCAACGATTACATGAGCCGTCATAAGAAGTGTGACTTCCTTGCTAGAATGGATGGATATTCACTCATGTATACGAGCCTAAGCAAAGTTCAGATCATGCCAACATAATAAATTAAATAATTATTTTTAGATCCAACGAATGATGTTCGTTCTTTCACTTGGATAAGCAGTTGAATGTTTTGGTCTAGGTCCTCTTAGCACGAACTAAAATAAACATTTGGTGGATAATTAAACTTCAAGTTCAGAACTGAATTTCTAGTAGTTAACGATCACTCATTTATTCATGGGACAGGACATCTTTCTCTGTTGCGCTTATGGGTTTACTTCACTCTAGGACACATGTCTAAAAGCACACTGTTATTATCTTTCTATATTTAGTAAAGTAATTAAATAAACATGCCAAGATCAGAAAGCTCGACATCTTTGGTTTACACATTAAATAGAATATACCAATAACAAACACCTTTGACTTTTGACTGTGTTAGAATTTATTCTTGACTTTTGAAACTATTCGACTGTGTTAGAATTTAGTTCTTGACAAGATTTTAATCAGACTGTCAAAGAGATTTTATTGTCACTAAACTTAGAACAAATGTTTTTTCTAATGTCGACTGAAACCTCTCTTTGCAAATCAGGATCCTCGATTTTATTCTACTTTGTTTCTTGTCGTCTTTCTTCCTTTTTCTCTTCACGCAGTTGCTATGTATATCCACCCAGTGTACACTTGGGTTCTGAGTGAGGACGCCGTCAGTCAAAAATATTGGTTTTTTTGAGGGTTTCAGTCTTCCGCGTGTAAACGAGGGTTTTTTTTCCCGGCTGTTGCTCTAACGACTGAAAAATATTTCTGCCGGCAGCTCTGCCTTTTGTTCGCTACTTGGAGAAACATATTTTTTCGGAAGCCGTGAGCGTGCAATGAGGTTCGTCCTGATAAATATCGTAGCGCCTATGATAAATATTTTATACATCCAATGGAAAAACATATGAAAAACCATTCAGTGCCAGCAAAGGCATCATTCACGTTGGTTTTTTTCGTTCGAGAATACTTGGGGAAAATGAAAAGGGCTTCGAGGAGCCCACTAGAACTTTATTTCTTTGATAAATCAGACATTTTCCATATGGTCCTCTATGGACAGCTACGAGATACTGCTCGCTACAATCCCAATCCACTATAAACTGCTACTGCTAAAACGGAAGCTACAAAGCATAAGACAAGAAACAACTAGCCTTATCACCTGAGGTCATAAGACGAATCATAAACAGGAAGGATATTGTGAAACCGAAGATAGAAGTTATATCGCTCTACACATCTACAGTGACGTAGTCTTCCTTCATAAACATAAACAGGAAGGATATTGTCACGACAGTCTACTGCTATCATAAAACAGAAGCTAGAAGCTATATTGCTGTAGACATCTACAGTGAAAGCGTGAAGCCGTAAGCCGTTGAAGTGAAACCATACTTACATGTACAATGAGAAGCCGGTACATGTAAGTTAGTCGTGACGGTCCGTGGAAATGTTCAGGAACGCCACGCTCGCGGTTTATCAACTCAGGTGCAGTTCAGCGATGCCTGCAGAATAAGGGAAACACCGTTAAAACAAACAGAGAAAAGAAGAGAAACAGCATTCAAACAAACAGAAAAAGGTGGAAGATAATCGACAAGTTATCTTCGTGGAGTCTGCTGCGCTCCAACGCGCTGCAGATTGGCATGTATTCAGATAGAGTGTCGACATCCTGAAAGTTGGGCACCGTTTTGGCTTTAGGAGTTGCAGGCGAGGCGGCCAAAATGAACTCCTCCTCATCCAGCAAGTCAGAGTCGGGTTGTTCTCACAGTAAAGTACCGCGCGCATTGTCGGGTTGAGAGTCTTCTTGGGAAGGGCGAACCTTCTGGCTGTGATATGAGCTTGAAGGCTGTGTTCAATCTACTCAGAGAAGCGTTGGGCTACAAGCTGTGGCTGGTTTACTCAAAGGATAGGCTTCAGGTCTCAAGGTGATACTGAAAAAAACACTCATATAAGTCTCTTGGCTCTTCTGATATGTTTAGGAAGTAAAGTTCAGGCTTAACTCGCAATGATAAGATCAGATGGTAAACTTTGACACTCAGGATTGAGAAATATGTGAAGGTTCAGACTTCAGAACTCCTCCTACCTGTCAATGAGGTCCTACTGGATACACATACGAAGTTTCAGCTTCAGATCAATTAAGAGCACTAAGATATGAGTAGAAACTTTTTGAGTAGAGAAATTATGGCAATTTCTGGTACCCAGACAGCTGTTTCGACCTAGAACAAAGAATTGGCTCGATCACTTTGGAAAATTCTTACAGGATTTGCAGTACACAGCTTGCTGAACACTCCTGTGAAGTTGGGCCTCCTGATTCCACACAGAACTCCAGATCTCGCTCTCTGAAGTTGTTGTTCCAGATTGAGAGCTTTTCGGACCCCCTCTACTTCAGCGGTCGCCCTGAATTACTAACTCACTCAATTGACATGAAAATTTAGAAACAGTCGTAGCCCTGCTGACAGTGAACACAACCACGAAGGTTTGAAGCTATTTCCTCGATTCTGCTGCAATTGACACTCAAAACCCCAAAATCAACAAAAGTGATGCAGATTTGGCACAATCCGAACTTCAATTAGGCATAACTCCTTGTTTATTGATCCAAATCGATCAAGAATTTCACTGACAGTGCTTGGCTCGACGAGCTCTATCTCCCTGTGCTCTCAGATTTCGCAGTTCTTTTACCAATTGCTCGAAATCCACTCTAGAGCTCTGTTTCTAAACTTAGAGTTTTACAAAAGACAAAAATGGAACAATGGGAGTTCATAGCTCCACTTGACTTTCCTTTTGTGCCTTAAACTACCTGGTAACTTATCTACACTCATAGGCTACCACGTCAAGCCCCCTAGAGTGTCATCGTAAAACTTAAACTACCTAAAATGACACGCAGCCCCAAAAAATAACTTAAATCAGCTAGAAAGCGTGCATGGACGACACGCAAATACAACCCATGAGCTTTAGCCCTATCAACATGGTAATCAACCTACTAAGACTCAAAATATATAACATCTTTCAAAAATGAACTTCTTTGAGGTCTTAACTTCACTCAGAGAGACTAACGCTTGACAGAGAAGTGAATCATTTACTATGTGAAATGATTCACATCACGACAGCGTGTTTGTGCAAAGAAGACATTATCAGTATCTGCAATAGTGACAATTTTGGACCGAACAATTGTCTTCCACAAGGAATCACTGCGTGCCTTCTGAATACCACACGTCATCAGCCATCGACAGGAAGGAGTGTACTTACCAGACCAGATCATGGACCTCAAGCACGTCCTTAGAGTAGTACCCAGTGGATGCCTGCTGCGGAATTTGTTAAACTGCAAGGCCCTCTGAAGGATGTTGGTGTAATTTAGTTCAACTCTATTCTTCGGATCTACGACACCTAAGAGAGAAAACAATTCATCGCCGTCTTCCAACGTACTGTTAGTGATGTTCTTCATGCTGCGCCTCAGCCTTGTCTTTCATACAATAGTCAAACCATACTCACGAAGGTATGGAGGCCTCTGTTTGTTAGCTGTTTCACACAAACTTCCCCTCCGAGAGGCCTATCGGTTCCCTTCCATCCAAGAACAGTCAGAACACGTTGCTTCACCTGGAGAGTGCTAGTAGCCTGAAGTGAAAGCACGCCCTGCACATGCAAGTGCAAAAGACTGTCTCCTCTCTCAATCGACAAGAGCCCACCGGTGCATACACTATGAAGAAAAGAATACAAAACAGGTCAGCATTTCTCAGTGTCTAGATCAGCACCAGTGCAATTAACTATAAGTGAAACTTCAAGTAGCATCAGAGACCTCGGGCCATTCGGCCGTATTGAGCCTTCGGTATCGGTATCCGACGCGTCACTGCCGCTAGAGGCGAGACAGGTACGCGCTTTGTCCTCGCTGCCCTTCTCAGCAGCATGCCTGAGAAGCGGATGGTGCTTGCAAGCAAAGTTGAACACTTGGGGATCTATGTCTTCACAGATACAGTGGACACATTTTAGATGGTAGACTGCATAAACGGTAGGCTTCAGAAGATGCAGATCGACACCAAACTGAAAAAACTTTGGATAAGAAAATAATGTGGATCTGCAGTCACGTAAGGTAATCCAAGCTCCTTCGGAGTTGATATAGTGGAACTGATATAAGGTCCAACGAGGACCTGCAGGCAACTGGCAGGAATTGAAAACGATTTGCCAATCAGCACATAGTCCAGGCCAACAGCAAGAACTCTGGTGTAACACGCTCAAAATCAAAATCTACATATATGTAAGATCTGTTCTTATAAAAGTGTACATCGGAGAACAACAATAGTGTAGCAGAATACACATGATAAGGAGGCAAAGTAGCGGTCCTTCGAAACCGATCTACAATACAAGACGAATCGTGAGAGCAAACAGCCTGAAAGGAGTCCAAAGAAAAATCGACAGCGATAACAGTATGAGGAAGGGGCGTAGCGGGAACAGAAACAAGAAGGTCATCATCGGGTACAATTTCATCATCCGAAGAAACTGACTCATCATCGTCGGATTTGCCAGAAGCTGGCTGCAACATGAGTGAAACGAGTAAGAGAGAAAGAATGCAAGCGAAAGAAAAGCAACTTTCATGGGGATCGCTCGCAACTGACCGATGCTGCAGCTGGAGCAGTTCGATGCCATATAGTGCATGCATGCGTGAGTAGAGAGAGGTCCATGCATGAGTACAGATAGCCCACCGCCTTCTCACGGAATGGTTGTCCCATCGTTATCGTTTGTCCCATCCCGTTGTCGTGTCGTGGACCGGCTCCTACTTGAAATCCAAACTTCGATACTTGTTGCTCCAAAGACACTCATGAGAAGACAAGCTAGGCCCCAGCTTACGGACTTTTGGCACAATCTCAGATCTCCATTTTCATCACATAGATGGGTAGAGCTCCTTGTCAGCTTTCCAAAGGCACTTTGTCTACTTCGTTTGGACGCCTAGTGGAGAAGTTACAGGACTCGAAAGATGGAGAAAATAAGCTAGGCCCCAGCTTACGGGTTTTTGGCACCACTTCGGATCTTCGTTCTTATCGCACCAGTGGATAGAGCTCCTTGTCAGCATTCCATAGGCACTTTGTCTACTTCGTTTGGACGCATAGTGAAGAAGTTACAGGACTCGAAAGATGGAGAAAACAAGCTAGGCCCCAGCTTACGAGCTTTTGGCGCAACTTCGGATCTTTACTTTTATCGCATAGATGGATAGAGCTCGTTGTCAGCTTTCCATGGGCATCTTGTTTATTTCGTTTGGACATCCAGAGAAGAAGTTATGCGATTCGGAAAAAGGTAAAATCAAGCTAGGCCTCTAGTTACTTGCTGACTGGGTATTTAGGGCTTCAGGCGTTATATCAAACACGCAAGGGGCCTGCTTCTTATTATTGAGAGTTGAACTTCGTACGTACAGACTGTTGCAAGGGGGCTGCTTAAGGGGCTTGCTTGTTCCTGCGACCTGTCGGTGGATGTTTTGGAGAATTGGGAAGTCCAATACACGCGCGCAAGGTGTCATCGGGTTCAGATCTGTGCAGGCTACGCACAGGTTAAAACGGTTCTTGAAGAGACGGATCGGGGGTTGTGTTCTGGGAGAAATTGAGACGCAGGGAGCAGAATTGGGGTTTTCAGTTACCTGTGAAGGAGAGTTGGACCGTTCGGGCCGTTCCGGAGTCCAAACTTGCTGTCCTTGGATCCATCGGGATCAGAACAACGAGTTCTTCAGGAAATTGAAGACGATACAAAGTTTTATCGGGCGGTTTGAGAGTTGTGAGAGAAATTGGCTCGCAGGGAAGCGCTTGCGTCAGGTTTTCATCGCCTGCGACCTGAGATTGGATTGTTCTTCGCGATCGGTGAGCCAAGCTCTTCGTTCTTGGTGCCTACGCGATCAGGGAGTCCTCATGTACGCATAGGAGAAGACTGTAAGTGAATTGGATTGTTGGTTTGGGTGTGGTGAGCAAATTTGAGCCGCAGGGAGCCGATTTACGTCAGTTTTTTGTAGCCTGCGACCAAATTTCTCGAGTAGTTTTGCAAGGGGAACTCCAAACGGCTTGTTTGGAGTCTTGTTGGGTTCAGAGTAGCCAGATCTACCTACCAGCTAAGACGGATATCAGTTTAGACGATCCGTTTGTGCGGTGTGAGCGGTTTTAAGCCGCAGGGAGGAGTTTTTGAAGGTTCGGTCACCTGCGACCGAAAATTAGCGATATCTCAACTATCGAGAGCCGGATCTGAAGGTTTCTTGGGCCAACGGAGTCAGGGAAGGAGACCCTATCAACATTTGAAGATCGTTTGGCGAAAGGAGAAAGTTCCCAGATAGGTCTTTTTCGGTTCCTTCGCTACAGGTTTCGTCCTTTTGAGTTCGTTAAGGACTTAGTTGGTTGTGTATGGCTTGTGGTAGCTAGCTTTAGCCAAGAGCTAGTGTGTGGATGTGGTTTGGACTTGGGTTTGGATCGCATGATACTGTTGTGGCTCTGGTTGTTAGCAAAGAGAAGTTTCTCTTGCTTTGAGCTACGTTTTGGCGATTTCAGACTAGGGTTACGTTTCAGGGGTTTGTTTTAGGGCTTCTGAAGTAGGTTACAGACCGCTCTGGTCTTTTCCTCAGTTTTGTGCTGTTTGGAGAAAGAATCGACAGTGTACATACTTTCAGAGTGGTATATATCGCAGCATTCCTTTTTCGTGGTTGTTCTTCTCTGTCTTGTCTCTGTTTGGCACACAGCATCTCCACAGCCAGGAACCTCGCGTTTTCCTGGACATCCTTCACGCAAAAAATATCCGACACGATACCGTCCGTGATGAATAAATGAGAGTTTTTGGTCGCACAGTCGATATCTGCTTCAAAGAGAGCAAGAAACAACGAGCGACGAAAGAACATCAAAGACGAGACAAAACGACAAAGAGCGTGAAAGAAATGAAAACAAATCGCACAGAAGTCAGTTCTGACTGCGAGACGAGCAAAAGCAAGATAGTGGCGAAGCGAGCGGTAACACGATTAAAGTGCGGAAGTGAGCGGCAACGCGATGCAGGCGATGGTGACAGACGCGAAGACTACTTCCGCAGCGGCTAAATGAACGGGAAACGGCAGCAACGCGATGCAGGCAATGGTGCCAGATGCGATGGTGACAGGTAGTTCGGCAGCGGCATACAAACGCTAACGTTACTTCGTGTAGACGCCGAAGTAGCAGGCAGTTAGACAAGCAGGCGAAGTTAAATTACCGTGAAGAAAAAAGTACGCCATCTTTGCCACGGGTCGTGAAACGTAAAGGCTACTTGGCTATCGCAAAAAAGGCAAGTAGTAGCAAGTAGCCGAAGTAGGCAAGTACGCGATCCATTAATTGACAGCAGAGTGACGGCGTGCCCATGAGCGAGAAAAAACGTTAACCCAAATCATTGCTGTTATCCCTAAATGCGCGCTAGCCAATGACTGCCGAAGATATCTTCTCGATTCTTGAAACCCCGCCAGTTCCCTGTACAAGGCCGTGGAGCAAGATATGAAGTGTGACTTCCTTGCATATTTGTTCACCATCTTCCCAAGTTCGGAAGAGGGAAACATGCAAGCAGTTTAATTTATGTTTTAAATTTTTTTTGAAAAGGTTAGGTTATAAATTAAAACTTTAAATTTTTTTATTTATGTAAAAAATTTAATTTATATCAAGAAAAACTCTAGTTTACGGTTTAATGTTTATGGGTTTTGTGACTGCTGAGACAATGTGTTATCAAGTGAATTATTTTGATCTTAGACATTTAAATTTAGTAATGTAAATTTAGTATAATAAATTAAGCCAGAACTTGCCACCTCCCCTATGTGTCTTGTAATTTTCCTCGTAAGACTGCGTTCTTCTAGTTGTGTGTTTGTTCTGTTGTGTTTCCTTTTATGTTGTCTAATGTTTTCATTAAATTTTTCAATAATCGATTCCTAATCAATAGTTAATCACATGTTTGTCTTTTTTCTCTCTCCTGCCAAAACTACACTTTTCATGCATATTCAATAACTGGTTGTTCATCTTTAATGCAGCAAGCTTAATTTATTACCTAACTCTTTCATCAAGAAAATTTAGATGATAAATTAATGTATTAAATAAAATAAATCTATTTATAATAGACTACCACATTTGTACTCTCGGAATCACGTTTGTCTACATTTGACTTGTGGATGATCTCTGCATATTTCGCGACTGCAAGCCCAAGCATCATTTAATATTTATAAATTTTATTTTTTTTCATAACTTAGTCTAGAATTTCTATCTAATATTTACGCTTTATCAGATAACATAAAAAGAGCAAAAGTTCTAAAAGCTCGAATGAGCATGGTTATTCATCGCACCATATCTGACGACTCGGGGGACAATGCATATGACTCACCCTTTTCGATCTTTGTGGAGGGAATATGCAAAGTCTTTAATTTATTTTTAGGAAAATAGTTGAGTGATAAATTAAATATTTATTTTACTAAACACGCAGTCGGTCTTATGTTTCTTGGAGCACAGTTTAAAGTGCATTATATACATGTTCTCTACCACTTTTGAAATATGTGCGATTTATAAAGTTAATTTACATTTAACTTTATAGAATAACTCATGCGAAAAAAATTTTTTAGCCTCGATCATTTTGACCATTCTTACCTAGAAGGGCCCACTACCTTATCGCGATCAATGGCATCCCATGATTTCTGTTATTCCTTTCACGTTTATCCTTCTCTTCCTTTTTGGCATATGTGCACTTTTGAGGCGTCACAAGAAGTGGTTTAGTTTCACTTGTGAATCATATCCACAAAACACGAGATCAAGACGACATACTGCGAGAAACAGGAATATAATGCAAGATCCAATATCTGTTTCAATCCGGAGCAAAAGGGGACTCTGTCTCTTGGTGGAAAGTGATGGGGTGTCATTTAGGATTTGTCTGGCTGCGTTTTTTTTCCTTTTTTCCCCAATAATTTGTTTTAGATGGAAAATTGAACCGTGTCGGTAAAGGTTTGTTTGGCTGCGTTCACCTCGTGAGATTTTGCGTCTGCGGCTCCGTCGGATTCTAGACGGGTTATTCTGCGGCACCGGTGGTTGACTACCGTCAGCCGAGTGAACCGGCTGTGAGACCGCAAATGCGTGTTCCACTGAGAACTCAAAGTCGAGGCAAAGTCCTCTGCAACGAACGCTTCGTGGCAGAGGACTTTGCTAAAGTGTTACTTGCTAAAGTACACTGAACCAAAAGCATCTCTGATGGGGTCTTCCCATCAGTTGGCTATTTATTATTCGTCGCGTGTTTCACTTTTTCTCTGTGAAAACTTCAACGGCGGCTGCTGTCGACGAGTCCAGCCGCACTTCAGAAAAATGGTCGGAAAGCCATCATATGTACTCAGTTTTAGCCTGAAGATAGAATCCGATCTGTGTTGTTGCGGATCTATTTCAGCACTTACATTGTTGCTATCAGAAACTGAGCAGAATAAACTAAGAGGCACTTTACAAGAAGGTGGGCCATAGATTACCGATGCACGAACCATACCAAAACCCTGACCAGACAAAATCGTATCTTGATGTAGGTAAATGACATTTGGATTTCATGTGAACTCCATTTTGGTTTTTCCACCCAATTAGTGGGTTCACTTAGTTATAAATTAGACAGGATTTAGTTAAGGATAGAACCGTTAAGGGATACGTTGAGGTCACCTAATATACATCCCCAGCGTGCATCCGGCCGGGGAGGGGAAGAAGACAAACAGATTCTGAGGGGAAAAAATTCTAACTTTTCATTGGTGGCTCTTGTCTTCACAGTACGAGGTCTTCTTTTTGACTGTCTCTTTGTCTGTCCGGGAACTGAATATGAAGTCAGAATAGAACTATAGCTTCAAATCAGCCGTGTAATTAGAACTGAATATCAATTTACAAGAGACGTCTCTTTTCTGTACAGTCATATTTTTGGTAACTGTGCCAGATTATAAGAGTAGAAGAACAGTATCCTGACAAGGCATGTACTTTGGCACAGCGGAAACTGTGCTAGTTAACAAGGCTCCCCGTCAGGAGTTCGAGTCCGGAACAACAAAGCACTGAAGGAAACTGATTGAATCATTTCGTGGAAAGTTTAGAGGGGTACTGAGGATGGAACTGATTGAATCATTTCATGGAAGGTTTATAGGGGTATGTAGAATACTTCAATTAATACTTCAACTGGAACGAGCACGGGGTGAATATACATGCTGAGAATATGTAATGCTAATGAACTGAGGAGAAGTCAGTCTCTGTTGAAACCTCGTGCATGAGTATGAAAGTGAATATTTATTTTTTCCTCGTAGTGTTCATTGAGTCTTTAATCAGTTAGAAAAAAAATCTCTTCTATTCCAAAACACTCCGAAATCTTCAAAAAAACATTTATGTCTCAATAATAAAGTAATTCTCTTTGAGATGAAGCATAACTTATAAAACTAGTGAATAATTTTAACTTGATTTTTTATTCTATAATTCTAAGTTGATTAGATTGATTAGTTGATTCAACTATAATTCAGTTTTATATATTCTATGTATTTTATATATTCTAAGTCATATTTTGTATAGCGGTTAAATTTCTCAGTTCTCTGAAAGTAAACCCGCCAAATAAGGTATTCTGGGTTACCGGGAACACTTGTAGTCATACTCTGGGTTTAAATTTGTTAGCAGCAAGATCTGAGATGTAAAGTGATAGATAAGGAGATATAAGGAATAATATATTGTAAAGATCCATGCACCTCATCTTCTAAAGTCGCGTATGTCAGGAGGTGCTAAAATATATATTTTATCATTTTAGCACATAGTTATATAAGATAAAAGTGTAACTAGGAATCATGAAATGGCAGTAATTGACCAAATAATTACGGATGATCATTAAAACTAAATGGATACCTCGCTATCTTATACGTCGCAGTAGTGAAGCTAGATTTGATATTTCATCCCAATGAAAATTTGAGTCAAGCTATATAATATGATAAAATAAAAAATGAAAGTTGTAATGTCGCGTATGAAAAGTCAAAACGAGTATGAAGTATCAGTATTATTATCAAAGGGAATGTACATGGATGGATATCTTGCGATAAAGTATTTTCAACATCTGTTATTAAATGAATAAATCTAACATGGAAAAAAACTTACAAACCAGAATCTTCCCAAAGGCGAAGAGTGGTTCCTCCACTGAGCAGACCTTATAATAGTTCTGCTTCTTATGGTCTGATGCTCAAGTGAAAAACTTATCATGTAAAAAGATAGACCTGTAAAATATAAGTTTATTGATGTAAACTGTCATTCTCATGTTGAGAGTGTTCTTACATCTTGCGGTGGTACACAATGTACCACCGCAAGATCTAGGAATACTTAAATTTGACAAAATATATGCACGAAGAATCACAGAATGCATAATAAAGTCTTGGTCTATTATGAAATGTTCATTTTTTTAAGTTTATAATTTAATTCTAATAAAGTTTTTTCTTGAAGAAAGCTTTTGTCGTGAATGAAGCTCTTGCATATTTGTCCTCTCCATGTTCAGAAAGAAAAGTGAATGGGTTGTATTCCTCAAGTGATGACTAAATAGTAACCGACTAAGATCTATAAGTGGCTCGCATTAAACAATTTGAGTATGCAGTCATCCCAGAAGCCAAAGAAAAGGCAGCTGGATCCGGATGACATATTTTGGGATGTACATGGAAAAGAGATTGTTGCTACGCATGACGCAATTCGAGACATTGTACTTTCCTTCATGAGAGAAGAGATTTCAAGACTTCATGTGAGAAAATAAGTTAAGATTTTTTTTCTCTCCTCCTTCATAGATTTGTTTCAACGACATGTAGATTTATTTTTCAACACGAGGGAGTTGCATAAATAGCAGACAAGGTTATTGCAGATACGATGACTTACTCCTATGTTAGTCAGACGACAGATTCAGGACATACAACTTCTTTGGCACAGAATAGAAGCTCCATAACTACTCAGATAAAGACGCATTATGAACTTTTTCTCTTTTGTGAATGAGACCTTCAACACAATGATATGTCAGTTATGTGTAACAGAGGATCACTATTGCATTACGGAGGACATTGATGAAAGCTTTGCAGAAGAAAGTTGAGACGCTTTTTTGTTTAAAATGGATGTGGTACATCTATGACTCATCTTATAGAGGCTCGAGATCTTTACTTGAGGCTTGTTAGACTAGGTAGTGTCTCGAGAGTTTTTTCTCTCCATTTTTGGTTTGGTGTTCTTCGTCTTGTATCCCATGAGCATTTTTCCCACTTGTCTTTTACGTATTTTATTTTGAAATCATTTCAAAAGTAACTTGCTCACACCATCTTAAGAACAACAACCCTGCTAGATTAATACAAATAGGCACTTGAATTACAATTCAGACTACCATGTGACTATTCTCAAACATATAACTGCAAGCGGCATCATTACTCCAAACTTCTGCGTGAAAGAATGAACATCCATTGTTTATTCGAGTTTCTATATTTTTTGAACGCTCTAGGGAAAATAATGTAAACCTCATCATCCCAAATATGTATCTCAAATGACACAAGAGCAAAGAGACACAAAAGGACAACCAGAAATATAGAAATATAAAATCTTTGTAATGATTCGTTGTACATAATCATTTTGGTAAAATAAATTTCTTGAAAAAATAAAAATCTTCCATGCAGTAAGAAAAAATACGCAATGTTTACTTACTGCACATAGCACAGTTGCAAGATAAATCTAAATCTAAATTAGAATATCTAAATTAATTTGCTAAATTTGAATAGTTCTGAGATCGTAAGACATGAATTCTGGCAAGAGGAGCCTATAAGCGCAGTGAATTCAGAAGTAACCTCTTCTACTTCTGAGCTGAGCGTAACACATGAACTGTAGGAAGAGGAAAAACTTATGAACGCAATTAGTTCAAAATAGAACCCCTTTTATTATAAATAAAGTCTTCTGGATGAATATAAATAATTTTTTTGATAACTTTAATTTATCATCTAACCTTTTCAAGACAAAAAGTTAAAAATTAAAATTAAAAAAAATATATATTTTTCTCTTCCTAACTTGGTGGAGGGTGAATATGCATGCTTCAATAGCCAAATAGAGAAGAGACTGCATATTTCTGCTGGTGAACATACCAACCATCAACCTTGAACTAGCGAAGCCCTCACTATGAAAAGATCTTGAGATCAAGACACAGTCTACTTTTTGGATATTTATTTCTCTAGGTAACTTTTCTCTTAGACTATCTTCTTTGAATACAGAAAAACCCAAAATTCATGGATTGGGATATTAGAAACAAAACGTGCCTACGACAATACCGTCCACTTTAGTATAATTTCTCTTTTGGACAGTATCATCCAAAACTTTTATCCCCTGGAAAAGTGATGATCCCTTAGGGTCCAAGCACAGAAGATATTATATTCGTTAGACTTTTCCCAAGACTAGGTTTGGTAATAAGACTCGGAGCGCACATGTAAGTTATGAGTTCTCATTAAACTGGAGGAAGAAATATTTCTGAAAGTAGTCGAATCTTCAAATATTCTCTTGGGTATGACTTTAAGGTTTCATGAAATACAGTTATATTTTATATTTGACACATCTCTATAGTATTTTTCATTTTAAGAACGGTTGTTTTCTATATTGACAGGTGTCTATTGTATTTGTTAGAGTAGATTGTAAAATATAGAAATTACCTTTTCAGTCACATGAAACGAGAAAATATAGATCATGGTTCATTCCAGAGGAATTACCGCATGTATGTGGAGTGAAAAACCTATTTGTTACCAAAGAGAATAATCTGTTTCGGATTCTGAAAAACAACTGATTTAATTTTGTAATTTTTGTAATTTTTTGAAAAACAACTGATAAACTACTATGTGCGACTGGTCCTTTACTCGATAGTAACCCTTACATCACATGTCTTGCTGATATCCAGGAAGACTTTATGCAAGCAAGCTCTATATCTCCAAGTGGAGCATGTACAGTTTCCTCCAACTTCACACCCAGCAAACGCGTATTCGTAAATTCCGATGCAAGTCTCGTTCACAAAGTGGATCATAAGAGCAAAAATCGCGGGAAGGGATAGCGATCTAGGCTGATCGGGCACAAAAGTCAACCTGCCTCCCTACATTACTGTACCTAGTGTAGTGTGTCGTGACTCGTGACGCAAGAGTCGTGAGTCATGCGTTGCAGCACATATAGTCGCAGCGCTGGTTGTGAAAGTTGAACTAACCGTCGATTTTGCAAAACGACAAGGAAATTGTCGTTTTCCGTTTTTGTCTTTACTTGCATTTGGTCCCATGTCCTCTCTATGTTTAGTTTCTCGGCTGTACCAAACAGCACCTTGATTCTACTCAAGGTGTACAGTTGCTTTACCAACTGGATGCAACCTCAATGACGAGGATGACAGGAAAGTAAAGGAATATATATATATATATATATATATATATATTAAAAGTAAACGATTACGATCAGCAGCATCTTCATCATTCTGTAAGGGCATCTTCCTCTATACTTATTTGTAAATAGGACTCACCAAACCATACCTTTGAAACAGTTTGGTTCTCTTTTTTCCTTTTTTCTTTTTTTTTTTACTTTTTTCCGGAGCAAGAAGCAGGTTCTATCCGCAACATCAGTACATCTCTTTTTCTATGGGTAAAATGTAACTATTCTTGTAGAGACTTAGTCCGTAACTGCATCGACATTCAAAAAATCAGTTTTTCATCAGACACGTGTGAAATTTACTGTTGGAGATAGAGACTTTCATCGCACAGTAACCGGGTTTCAGTTTGCACAGCGGGTTGAAGCCGAGCCGTACACATAATTTATCATTTTTGAGATGAGCTCCAAAACGATGAGGTCTGGGAGATGATATCAATTTTCGGTCTCTCATACGAGTATGCTCTCTGCTTCGCATGTGAATTAAACACATTGAGTCCATTTGAGTTGAGACAGCGCGAGAAAGCACCGACTCCTCAAGCAATTTGATATCCACTTGTGCAGAGATGGAGCGAGAAGTGCCGACTCTCTAGAGTTGAGCATTCGCTGTAAGGAACTCGAGAAAGATTCTGCAGCGAGTAGAAGAATGAGAAATCTCACAGTTCAGTTGCTTGCGTTGTGTAAAGTCTCTCCATCTTTTGCACTTTTGTTCGTAGTTTATAGTGTTGTAACGTGACTTTCGTTTTTGAGCACTGTTCAGTGGAGAGTGCATATGATTTTGAGAACTGTTTGATCTCATTGCAGATGAGCCTTTCGTGCCCTTAGAGAGCAAGCTCGATGATTCAAATGAGAGAGTTCTCAGCTCCGACAGTCAGATTCGACACGAGTTGTCATTTTGCAATTATGCTACTGCGCACAATGATCGAGTGTATGCACCACCCTCCACGAAGTCATGCGAAGCCAAAAGTATTGTTTATGCCGAGGAGGCAACACGAGATGAAGGAATGTCACAGCTACCAGTTAGAAGCAATAACGTTAAATCACATTCCATTCCAATTTCTGAGGTCGATGATATCTCTCAGCCAAGCTCGCCAATGTTAGATAATTGTCATAAACAAAGTAGGTTTGTGTGGGAAGATTGACAAGTGGTGCATTTGATTGAGACAAAGCGATTAGAGCATGAGGAGCAAAATAAGAGTTCGGATCTAGGCGAGATCAGAACTAATGTCAAGGCGATGAGCAAGCTTCAGCAGGTCCAATCGTTTCTTCGTGCAAAAGGTGTGGTTATCACGGACATATCTATGATAAAAAACAAGTCGAAGACAATGATTACCGAGTGTAGAAGAATTCGAGATCATAACAAGGTCTCTGGGAATACCTCATACACCTGGTTGAGTTGACAAGAACGTGAAGAGAAGAAACTCCCCTTGAATTATATACTGCACCACTACCCGTTCATTGACTATTGATATGATCTCCGACTTGGTACTACCCCATCATGCATGACCAAATCTCTCACCCCGAGTCATGGTCTTGCAGGTCTAGACTCGGACATGTTCAACCGGACCCTCAACCGGATTCTGAAGTTCGGAATTCGGCCGAGATAGATGCTGAGGAGTCTAGTCGTCATAACTCAAGAAAACAGAGGCGTGAAATGAGCCGCTCTACTTCTGCTATGAACCAAACTCTCACATGTTTTTCTAGTTCCATAGTTGAGGTAGAGAAATAGAAACTCAAAATTGATAGAGAGAGGTTGAATCTGTAAGAGAACTAGAAGCTCAGAAACTCCTGCAAGACGTCTAATGTAGACCTTGGAGTCTGATACACCTAAACCGCCACTGTCAAGCTTCAACCACGATTGGTGTGCATATGACCTTTTGCTTGTTGTGAAGATGCAACGACTTGCAGACTCAGAGAAATGAGAGGTTGTTGATGTCGAATTGACTTGATCCATGGAAATCGACCATGAAGAACTGAAGACGATGTTTCTTATGTGGCACGAATTGTGCTTGAAGTGATGGAAAGAAGCACATCACGTCAACAAAGAAATAAAGTTAGGTTTGATCTTCGAGCTTTACATGTTAATATGTGACGGGTTTGAAGTCACTGATCGTGTAATAGTTGTGAAGAGTATGATCATAGACTTGTTTGCAGCTCATGAAGTAGTCTATGTTGATCATGTGTTACTTTCAGAGGTCGACTCAGAGTTCTCATGTCCTTCATATTGGTTAGTTTGTGAAATTCCGTGGGAGTTGCAGGCTATTGATGTATACAGCTCGCTGCCATGGCAGTTTGAAGTTTGAAACTCGAGCTTGAGCTCCCAAGGACATGGAATTCCACTTTTTTATAGAGTTTTTTTCATTTCAAACTGCTGGTTACCTCGGTTCTTTCTCATTGATTTCAATCTAATTGCTTCGATCTTTATGATCCTTCGAGATGGATAGACTCACGAGCCTCTACTCGAGGTTGTAATTGATCTTTCGTTTAGTCGTTGAACTCTTACTAGCAGTTAGTAGTAGCGCTATTAGAGGAGGTTGTCTTCGGAGCCATAGGTGACCTTCTTTAAATCAAAATCAATGGGATTAGTATGCAAGCTAGTAGTAATCTCCAATGCAACGCTGAACATTACATGAGAGTTTTGTCTTATGTCATACTCCCATTCTCTGTAACATTGTCGTGGGGAGAGTTTTTCTTGGAGAGCGCAGACCTCCTATCTGTGATTGATTGTGAGAGTGACCAAAAGAAAAAAAATTTGTTGTTCGTAGTCAGAACTCAAATACATTCTCTAGTAGCCACTAAGGTCACTCAGAAACTCAAACATGTACAGATAGGTTTTCCAAGAATCAGAAAATCTTATTCACGTCTCAATTTTACAAATCAATGTGTGGACAAGTATTTTGTAGTTGTAAATGATTTAGATGAGCGCGAGACATTTATTATGACCAAAGGTGGTTAAGTATGTCACTAGAAGACATAAAAAAAATCTTTAGTTCTTCATTAGTGGGTTATTTTTGATAAAAATTCCAAAAGTATCCTCTAGATTTCAAATTGACCTCACGGTCGCTACAAGGATGATCTCGATGAGTTCAAAATAGCACTAGAAAGCTCTTCTCGATGGCTTGCGCATTAAATGAAAAATTTATCAGTATGACAGAGATATGCTCGATTGAAGTTCAAGTAGTCAAATTCTGAGTGTCTATTCAAGTAGTCATATATGTCATCGTAAATTTTATCTGAGGAAGATCAAGATCAGGTTGGAGAGAAACGGTCAATCTGTTGACTACGGTCCTAATTTTCAATCGATTTGGACTTGAGAAGATCCAAAGACGGCCAATTGAAGTTCTGGTGTATAAATTGTAAATGAATAATGACATATTTGAGAATTCTAGAGCATTTTCTTGTGTTTGTGGATGAATCTGGTTCCAATCTCGTGTGAGTGATATTTAGTGAATGTTTTTTGCTGTGGGTCGAAGTTTCATGGTGATCTAAACCTCAAAGGTCAAGATATAGTCAGTTGAAGCTTTTACGATGTTGAAACTTATACGTTTCATGATAGTTTTACACTTACCTTGTAGTTTACGATCTGTTTGTCATAGAGAGTTCAGACTTTGCAGAAAGGGACCATCTGAGTGAATTCTATCAACCCGTAAACTTTAAGAGAGAAAAAATGTTATAAAAAATGTCTCTATCGAGTCTTAAAGTTCGCTAGAAATTCTCTCTCGCCCATCCCTAGATACTCTTAGTCGCAACAGCATCACAACTGATCATAGCCAAAACGTTCTGTCTTTTTCCAAGAGCCTTTCTCGTCTTATGACAATGTTCAACTTAAGATTATGACCAAGCAGAGCTCTTGCATCCTTAGTATAGCGCTGCAGTTACCTAATTAACGCCGAAAGCTAGAGCTTAATTTGATTTTTGTTATCTTTTAAATCTCATATCTTTGACAGTTAGACAACCATAGTGCCCAATAGAAGCTTACGATGAGTTCTATCACTTGGTGCATCGAGAGCGGAGATCTGAAAGTTGTGTAAAACAACCCATTTTTGTCTTTGGAGCTATAGTGCACACCCTAGAATTTGATTTTCATGTAAAAGCTAGTGCACGAAACGAAAACGAGTAGAAGACATATATCTAATGACAAGATCTGAGCAACTCATGTACAAGTCGTTGGTTCAAGAAACCAAATACGTCTAAGGTTTATATAAAACAACCTTTTTTTCTATCATATCGTTCTCGATGATCGAGAGGTGTTTTCTTTTAGGTCTAGATGTTCAAGAATTCATCCAAGTGTCAAATCTGCAAGTCAAAATCGTCATGATTGTTGGACCTATCGAAGTGAGTACTGTTTACTCTCAATAACAAAATTATCTAATATTCGCATCTCTCTATCGTCAGTTTTGCATACAGCTTATCGGATGGACTAATTTCTTTCTTATGTGTATTTTTAATTATAATCTTTAATTTAATAAATACTGTTGTATATTACAATAAATTCTCATCTGATTGCAGATGTTTCTTAAAATCTCTCTCCATAGCAAACTATTAATGCTCTAGTTTAAAAGACAATCACGAAGAGAAACATTTTCTCTTTCTCCATATCATTAGAAAGAGATATGTAAGCTTCTTTTTTATCATCTTTTTCTCTCTCTTTCATGTAATTCATTTGTTAAATAGACATCTACAAGCAGTATAGTGGATTCATGTAACTCGTCCACGACAACTTAATTAGAAAGTACATGAAAAGTCATGTAAAATTGACTTACATGTAGCACTCAACTCGATCATGTTCTTAACCAAACCATTAATGGAAAAGACACTAAACTGAAACAGAATTAAAACCATAAACTTTTAGAACTATTTTTAAGAATTAGAAGTCAAAGTAAATCAAACTGTTTTGGGTCCGAAACGCTTTAGAACCAAACCACTAAATATAATTGATATACAAAGGTTATCAAATTGATCTTCTTTTATGTGAATTAAAACAACCTTTAGAAATCAAATAAAACTGGATTTACTACAACCTCCTCTAATCATCTGGTTGGTTCTATTTTGAGCAGGAAAATTTTAATTTATTTAAAAATTATAAAATAAATTTATTTAATACCAAATTATTTCAGTCAACAAGCATTAGCTTATTAACGGTCTCATCTGTATGTAGCCGTGGTGACGTGAGATCGTGTCCTCTGTCGAGAGGACTCAGGCCGTATCGGCACCGACATTATAAAACGGTTAATTTGAGATTAGCATGATAATCAGCGGGGCTGTCAACACGGGTGCTCGAGATGAGGTTTTTCATTTTGAAAATCTACTATCACTGCACCTAGCAGTCCTCTCTACCATTACGGTGCATTATTATTGATGTAATGAAAGCAATTTCATGACAGACTGAACTCGCTTCATCCAACATGGATTGTCATGCAAGAAGGTGCCATGAACTCGAGCAAAACATTCTCATGTAGTACTTCACGTAGCATAGTCATGGTGATTTCAACAAGCACGAAAGATGATTTTAAGACATGCAACACAATAAGCCTCGAATTCGATATCGAATTCGAGTTGCACAGATAACTTGATTTGAAATTCTCGCTCCTCGTTCATATCTCAACATGTTGACGTCTTGGATGGGAATCTATGTTGGGTGTGTGACTACGTCTTGCACATCTAGAGGTGGAGGATCGGTATCTTCCTTAAATGTGAGCTTCATGGTGTAAGCCTCTGCATGCAACCGAGATTATGAGTTGAGAGATATTTGATTCAGCTATAAGAAGACTGTAAATCATATGGTGTGGTCTTGTAGTTGTGGTTTCGGCTGTAAAATCATGGCTTAGTTTATAATCTGAGTTGCATCAAGATGACATCAAGGGTTGAGAGATTTTTATTAAATATGAGGTTAGCTTAGCCAGGGGTCAACTTAGCTAAGGAGCTGCTTGATAAGTAAATGTACTTACAAGGACCTAAAGATCCCAACTTAGCAGAGAGTTTGTTTTCGAAGTAAAGCGATGTAAGGCTAGAGTTCGGTGACAAAAAAAAGAATTGAAAGGAGTTGAAGAGATGACATGCGCAAGGAAAAGAGAGAAAGATGCGCAAAAAATACTAACGTTAGCTATTTACATAATACACTAAACATACGATGGAACTTCTAAAAGTATGTAAAAGATGAAGAAAAGTATCCTAACATGTGTCTCGTTGTCTTCTGCATGAAACAAATGTGTGTAACGATATGTCAAAAACACTGTCATAATCACATATTTAGCATAACATCACATGGTCAACTCATATGCATAGAAATCATTCTAAAACTTGTAATGATAAAACCAAGTACAACACGACAACATACGTACTCAAGTTAACTTAAGGAGTTATCTTGCACCTGTGATCTGTCCGATGGATGTTTTGAGGATTGAGAGGTCTAAGACATGGACATAACGTGTCGTTAGGTTTAGACATGTGTAGGTTGTGCAAAATGAAAAAATGTTGAGACGAAACAAGATGTAATGATGGTTCGTGAAGAGATGGCCTGGAGTCAGTGACTTGAGAGGAGTCCAAAGTTGTTGTCGTGAATCTGTTGAGATCAAAACATCAAGTTCTTTATTGAAGATGATATGAAACGCATCGAGTGATTTGAGATCTATATCTCAAATCACTCTATAAGGGTGCTTGGTTCTTGGAACCAGTGTGTACAATTTTTATATTTTCTAGCAGTATGATTAAAGAGTCTTCATCCATACATAAGAGAAGATCGTACATGGATTGGATTGGTGTGTTGTGTGCGATAAATTGAGTCTCATCTTTCTTCACGAAGGAAACTCCAAATTGTTGTTTAGACAGTCATTGGGACTGAGGTGGTCAGATCTACTTCCATGAGAATATGGATCTCATATTAAGTGATCCGTTTTGCTCGTATGTGTGTCTTTAAGCTGCAAGGAGGAAGTTTTGAAAGTTTTATCACATGCGATCAAAAATTAGAGATATTTCGGCTGTTAGGAATCCAATCTGAAGGTTCTCAAAGTCAAAAAAGTCAATAAGGAAGACCCTATTGATATCTGAAGAGATTTTGATGAAAAGAGATTGTTTATAGATAATACTTCTTCGGTTCCTTCACTAAGTTTTTGGACAAGAATGATTCATTCGGGTTTTAGTTGGTTGTCACGTCAGTTTGGGCACCTTGGCTAGGTTGACCGAGTGCGAAGTGGCGCATCCCGGTAAGGCCGTTAGTGCCGTTAGGGCGAGTTGGTGAGAGAACCCACTAGGGGTAAACTTCGCAGGTAGGGCTTGGAGGCCTTAGTTCTTTGAGTTGAGCCTTCAAGCTCTAGGCTATGGTGGATAGTCTAGTTGAGTGTAACCCGGATTCTCTTCGTGCTTAGAGTGGGTTTGGCTTGACCGGTTGTGAGTAATCCTTGTTGTGGTGTTGGAGATGGTAATTTCTCTATACAGATTACTCAAAGAACTGAGTGCAGGTCGAGATGGAGTTCAGTAAGAGCTCGCTGATCTGAAATCTGAAATCGTCCGCTGGTATCTTCGGGCGTTGTCGTTCGTGCTTGGTTGTTGGAGTCGTGATCGAGGTGTGTGGGCGCAAGCTACATTGCTGGTCGCAGATCGATTTGCTGTTGTTGGGGTCGAGTGGAGATTTCTGTCATGCGGAAGCGCTGCAGAAATTTTGCGGAATGTTCTTGAAGTGTGTTGTTGGAGCTGGATTGCGCGTTTGGGCATAGTAGCTGAAATACTTGTCAATGTCGGGCCGGAGTGGACTCTTTGGAAGCGCATTGGAGAGACGATTCTAGCGCACTAAGTTTCGTGAAGTTTGGCCCATGATTGAAGAAGTTATGGCATGTCGAAGTTCGCTGCCGTGTCACCCGAAAGCACAAAAAGGCTAGTTACGTCAGATTTTGGTGCAATTTCGTGTTGGAGTTTAAGTTGTGTTGTGTGTGTGTGCATTCGCAAAGTGTGTGTGGTGCATTTGCGAATCTGTTTTGGTGGTGTTCGGGTTGGATTTGGAGGTTCTTGCTGTTTTACGTCAGATTTTGGTCACTCGTGTGCACCCGCAAGCTGTTTTCGCTGTTTTGGAGGCTGTTTTGGTGCAATCTTCTGCAATTCGAGGTGGAACCGAGCCTCTTCTGGTGTGTTGTACCTGTTCTACTCTACTTCAAGCGGAGTGGAGCGGAGCGGAGAGTGAGCGGGAGTGTCGAGGGAGTATCGAGGAGGCGTTTAGAGGCTTCGAGGAGCAGAGGTGCGTGAGTGCGGAGGCGGAGCGGAGATGAGCCTGAGCCCGAGCCCGCGCCCGCCGCAAGCTAGCTTGCTGGCGTGCGTGAGAGAGGTATCCAAGCTTCAGGTGTGTGGGAAGGGTAAAACCAGCTGGTCACCCATCCCAACACTATTCCTGGACCTGGACTCCTGACTATGTAGTCTTAGCTTTGGCTTTACCACTAGACCAATAGCTCTTGGTGTCCTACAGGGATGCGTGCAAAGTACTTATGGACTTGTATAAGGTAGTAGGAGACCTTCTCGTACGTCCTTAGAGGAGTGGTAGGGCGACCCCACAGTATTAGGGGGAAGCTATAGTTGTGGTAGTGTTTGCCTACACCGTAGAGGTGCGTATGGAGGCAATTGGTGGCAGTTGTCTTGGATGA
Source organism: Asterella californica (assembly GCA_036924285.1). Taxonomy (NCBI): domain Eukaryota; kingdom Viridiplantae; phylum Streptophyta; class Marchantiopsida; order Marchantiales; family Aytoniaceae; genus Asterella; species Asterella californica. The sequence continues at coordinate 8,320,616 of JAYKYS010000013.1, forward strand.
GCTAGTAGAGCTACCACGTGGATGTTTTTGGAGCTACTAGAGGTGTGGACATCTAGTTAGTGACCTCCAGTATCAATTACGACAGTTGGTGATCATATATTGTGCATGTGGTCACCGACGAGGAGTCGTCAGTCCGGGTGGGGCTGGGTTTCTCTTTATGTGAATGTTTGAGTGTGGAGGGTTATCGTTTGGACTTCTTGTGGTTGGAACCCCTCCATATTCTGCTTCCTGTTTGTGCGCCGCGTTTGCTTGTGTTGGCGCTTGATTTCCGGAGTGAGTTCACTCCAGTGTGGTGTCGGTAGAGAGACTGGAGTTGCGGACCAGTCAGACTACCTTTGTCTCTCTCACGGTGCGGTTGGAGTGACGACCAACAGACTGTGAGGGGCTGCCTGTGGTGATGGCAGGTACAGGTTGCCCTTACCTTGACCGTCTTAGTAGAGGATAGGTGAGCTCAGTAGGAGCGGGGTTAGGCAAGTGGTGGTTACGGTGGTGACGGAGATTCCGACATTCTAGTTGGGGAGTGTGTTAGCGGGATTCTCTCATCACGGAGTTCTCGGGAGGTTCTGGTGGGGACTTCTCGGACAGTGGGTATACATGGAGTGGGGTGAGGTACCGACTACCTACACCATTGCCGTCGGTTGTTCCAGAGGATGAGTCAGACGCAGACAGCGCATTTTCTGATGGTGAGTCTAGTGTCGCCACACCGTTGTTGTGGGACATGGACGGGATCTATGGGGCCACGAAGGGGCCTCGACGTTACTCGGGTACAGTTGGTACCATTGAGCTGGATGACTTCATCTAGGAGTTCGACAGTTGGTGCGATCTGCAGCAGATGCGGAACCCACAGCTGTTTACACCCTTCATGGCGTGGAAGGGTTTGTTCCAGCACTTGGAGGGACCGCCGATGGACGATTATCATGAGTTCAGGCAAGATTACAGTGTTGAGATCGAGTTGTGGAGACAACATTGGTCTCCCAACTACGTGTCTATCACTACTGACGCAGTTTCGGAAGGCGTAGCATCTGCGAGTTCGGGTGCCAGTAGCAGTGGTACAGTCGCAGGTGGCGGAGTACCTACTACCAGCGGTGCATCCACAAGTAGTGGAGCAGGTGGTAGTATGAGTGGGATACCACCAGGGTTTAACCCTGTGGTTCAGTTCTTCCAATGTTTGAGGAAGAACTATCAGGGTGTGCGGACCGACAAGTTGAGGAGTCTGCAAGAGTTCCAGCGGAAGACTGGAGAGAGCCTATGCGAGACGTTTACTCGCATGAGGCGGTTGATCAGCGTTACCCAAGGGGTGACGGAAGCACAGGTAGTCCAGTTCTGGTATGAGATACTAGACCGGGAGCTGCGTAGGAGAGTTAGAGATGCTACTCTCCTTAGAGATACCGCTCCGACGTTGACGGTTGTCTTTAGTCTGGCTGAGCGGATTGAGCTCAACATGGTGGAGGAGAGGGTGGTGGTTGCTGGTTTCAGCAAGGAGACACCACATGGAGCGACCACCTCTTCTCGAGGATCACAGGCTACGCAACAGCGTGGTGGTGGTGGTGGTGGTAAAGATCGTGCGGAGCAGTCACAATCTCAGGGAGGTGTTGGAGGATCTGGTGGGCAGAAGCCCATGCCGTCCTTCTCTAGTCAGCAGCAAGCGGGTCCTTGCTGGACGTGTGATGGTCCTCATCAGCAAAAGGACTGTCCACAGAGGAGAGGTGGTTATGAGGCGTCAGGAACGTCTCAAGCAGTACCTAGGCAATGTGAGCATTGCGGACGACCTGGTCACAGTAGTGACCGTTGTTTTGATCTCCATCCCGAGTTGCGGCAAGGGAAGGCTGATCGTGGACGAGGCGGAGGAGCTCAGGGAGGCCGTGGTGGTCGAGCTGGAGGTAGAGGTCCAGCACCTGGGAGAGGACCGGTCGGTCCACCGCCTGCTACGACGTCAGAAGCAGGTATGGCTGCTCGGATTGAGCAGTTGGAGCAGAGGATAGCTAGTATGGCTATGGCTCAGCGGAGATCAGGTGGAACAGAGGCTTCCACGTCTTATGGAGGAGAAGGTATGTGGTGAAGAAGGTTCATGACAATGCAACTTACGCCCTGCAAGAGTTGGATGGAACAAGCTTGAAGGTACCAGTGGCAGGTAAACGCGTCAAGATTTTCAAAAAGAGAGATGAGGAGGTCGATTTAGCAGATATCTTGACGGAGTTTCAGTTTGAGGATGAGGATTATGCAGAAGATCTTGAAGGTGAGGTTGGTTACGATGGGAAGTAGGACGATAAGCCGGTCCACTCCTTGGTTGGTATCTCTGGTGCATACCGAAGGATGCACAGGTTCAGAGGGGGTGGATGTCGTGTCGTGGACCGGCTCCTACTTGAAATTCAAACTTCGATACTTGTTGCTCCAAAGACACTCATGAGAAGACAAGCTAGGCCCCAGCTTACGGGCTTTTGGCACAATCTCAGATCTCCATTTTCATCACATAGATGGGTAGAGCTCCTTGTCAGCTTTCCAAAGGCACTTTGTCTACTTCGTTTGGACGCCTAGTGGAGAAGTTACAGGACTCGAAAGATGGAGAAAATAAGCTAGGCCCCAGCTTACGGGTTTTTGGCACCACTTTGGATCTTTGTTCTTATCGCACCAGTGGATAGAGCTCCTTGTCAGCATTCCATAGGCACTTTGTCTACTTCGTTTGGACGCATAGTGAAGAAGTTACAGGACTCGAAAGATGGAGAAAACAAGCTAGGCCCCAGCTTACGAGCTTTTGGCGCAACTTCGGATCTTTACTTTTATCGCATAGATGGATAGAGCTCGTTGTCAGCTTTCCATGGGCATCTTGTTTATTTCGTTTGGACATCCAGAGAAGAAGTTATGCGATTCGGAAAAAGGTAAAATCAAGCTAGGCCCCTAGTTACTTGCTGACTGGGTATTTAGGGCTTCAGGCGTTATATCAAACACGCAAGGGGCCTGCTTCTTATTATTGAGAGTTGAACTTCGTATGTACAGACTGTTGCAAGGGGGCTGCTTAAGGGGCTTGCTTGTTCCTGCGACCTGTCGGTGGATGTTTTGGAGAATTGAGAAGTCCAATACACGCGCGCAAGGTGTCATCGGGTTCAGATCTGTGCAGGCTACGCACAGGTTAAGACGGTTCTTGAAGAGACGGATCGGGGGTTGTGTTCTGGGAGAAATTGAGACGCAGGGAGCAGAATTGGGGTTTTCAGTTACCTGTGAAGGAGAGTTGGACCGTTCGGGCCGTTCCGGAGTCCAAACTTGCTGTCCTTGGATCCATCGGGATCAGAACAACGAGTTCTTCAGGAAATTGAAGACGATACAAAGTTTTATCGGGCGGTTTGAGAGTTGTGAGAGAAATTGGCTCGCAGGGAAGCGCTTGCGTCAGGTTTTCATCGCCTGCGACTTGAGATTGGATTGTTCTTCGCGATCGGTGAACCAAGCTCTTCGTTCTTGGTGCCTACGCGATCAGGGAGTCCTCATGTACGCATAGGAGAAGACTGTAAGTGAATTGGATTGTTGGTTTGGGTGTGGTGAGCAAATTTGAGCCGCAGGGAGCCGATTTATGTCAGTTTTTTGTAGCTTGCGACCAAATTTCTCGAGTAGTTTTGCAAGGGGAACTCCAAACGGCTTGTTTGGAGTCTTGTTGGGTTCAGAGTAGCCAGATCTACCTACCAGCGAAGACGGATATCAGTTTAGACGATCCGTTTGTGTGGTGTGAGCGGTTTTAAGCCGCAGGGAGGAGTTTTTGAAGGTTCGGTCACCTGCGACCGAAAATTAGCGATATCTCAACTATCGGGAGCCGGATCTGAAGGTTTCTTGGGCCAACGGAGTCAGGGAAGGAGACCCTATCAACATTTAAAGATCGTTTGGCGAAAGGAGAAAGTTCCCAGATAGGTCTTTTTCAGTTCCTTCGCTACAGGTTTCGTCCTTTTGAGTTCGTTAAGGACTTAGTTGGTTGTGTATGGCTTGTGGTAGCTAGCTTTAGCCAAGAGCTAGTGTGTGGATGTGGTTTGGACTTGGGTTTGGATCGCATGATACTGTTGTGGCTCTGGTTGTTAGCAAAGAGAAGTTTCTCTTGCTTTGAGCTACGTTTTGGCGATTTCAGACTAGGGTTACGTTTCAGGGGTTTGTTTTAGGGCTTCTGAAGTAGGTTACAGACCGCTCTGGTCTTTTCCTCAGTTTTGTGCTGTTTGGAGAAAGAATCGACAGTGTACATACTTTCAGAGTGGTATATATCGCAGCATTCCTTTTTCGTGGTTGTTCTTCTCTGTCTTGTCTCTGTTTGGCACACAGCATCTCCACAGCCAGGAACCTCACGTTTTCCTGGACATCCTTCACGCACAAAATATCCGACACGATAGCGGGGAGGCTGGTAGACAGGCCAGGCTTCCTCAGTCGTTCACGTTATCGGAGACGTTGAGGACCACATCTATGGTTCCTAAACGGCCTACCGATGATGTAGTAGAGTTGGAGGCATCGACATCCAGGAGTGGATGTGATGTGAGTCCACCTTCGACGTCTGTGGATGCGACGTCGAACCCGATGTTGGGGGCGGCTACAGCAGTTTTGAGAGCCCCACTATTCTCAGCCACGGATATGAAGGCATTGGGAGTCAACTTGGCTCCAGTGTTCCAGTTGGCGGCCACGCTCAGTGAGAGCGAGGATGTAGTTACCTCTAGTGCTGAAGTAGTTCAGCGAGAGGCGGTAGACGTGTCCATGGAGTCGAGGATCAGGACAGCTACCAGTGGTACTTGGCAAGCGGCGGCTGCTAGGTTAGATGAGTTACCAGCTAGGCCGGCGATTGACCGTGCTGGTTTGGCACCAAGTGTGGTGTTGTTGGACAACAAAAGTGGTATCTTCTGTTTGGTGGCACCTTCAAGGAAAGTGTATCGATCTCAGAAGGTCTTGTTAGACTCTGGAGCCCAACCGTTGATGTTGGGAAAGGCGGCGTGTATTGGTTTGGGTCTGAAGAAGTCCGAGATAGAGAGATGTCCATTCCAGTTGTAGACATCTCTAGGGGGATCAGGAGGTACGACTCTACATATGACACGTGAGATGGTGACGGTGAGAGTTCAGCCAGATCACCCCACGGTTTCTGGAAGACCAGGAGGAGGACGATGGATTGACCAGCAGCTGGAAGAAGGTTGAGGAAGCTGTTGGTCTGCTTACCAAGAGGGAGCGGAGACGAGAGAAAGTTCCTGTTAGGAGACTGGCGCCAACACCTACAGCTGTAACACCTGTTCCTGTAGTCCGATCAGTTCCTGTTGCTAGACAAGTAGTACCTGTTGCTCCAGCTGTTCCTGTTGTTCCGGTTGTTCCAGTTGTTCAGGCACCCATGGTATCTCCGAAGAAGGATGACTCAAACCTTGAGGAGATATTGCGTGGAATGAGAGATCTGCAGATCAAGCTCACCAGATTGGAAGAGAAGGGATCTACAAGTGGAGTAAGACCGGTTGAGAAGCAAGGCTGGATCCAGCGGTGTATCTGGTGCGATGGTACTGATCATCCGCGCAGAGATTGCAAGGAGTTCACAGATATTCTGCAGCAAGGAGTGATCTTCTGGAAGGATGGGAAGGTAGCGTTGAGGGATACTGGTGCACTTCTTCAGACCAACTTTGGTAGGGGAGGGATGAAGAAGTTGGTTGAGGACCACCTATCAGCGCAAGCAGTTGCAATGGTGGAAGCTGGAACTTATGGCACAAGGGTTGAGGATCAGGCTGAGAGGAGTTTCAACAAGCAAGTTGAGCCAAGTGAGTTGTGGTCATCTGCCATCTCCATGAAACAGAAAGGGAAGATGGCACGTGAGACGTTGCAGAGGACAGCTGCAACGATTAGAAGAGATACTGGATGGGAGGATCCGATAGAAGCTCTATCGGTGCATGCGTACATCGCCAAGAATCAACACGAAGCGTTGTTGGAAGAGAAGAGAAGGCGAGATTCAGAGGATTCAGGAGAAGGGACTTCTTCAAAGAGACAGACTCGAGGGGAGAAGGTTCGCCAAGAGCTTCGGGATGCAGGAGCTCAAGACCTACCGATGGACGATGCTCCTTCTCCATCGAAGGAGAAATCTCAGAAGGAGAAGGGTAAGCCGGCTGCGTACAAGCTACAGTCGGATATCGAGGCTTCAACAGACTTGAAGGGAGTCTTGGAAGATCGCATTCTGAATGCGAAGGTGGAGTTTACTTTGAGAGAAGTGTTAGGCATCGCCAAGCGTGAGTTTCATGATGTCATCATCAATGTCATCAAACGGAAACGACAAATTACGGGTGAGACTGGTTTATCACATGCTTTGGATACTAGGATGTCAGTGGATGAGGAGAGAGAGCTTGCAAGGTGCAGTGTCTATTCTCCAGAGGAAGAAAGAGATCGAAGGCGCAAGGTGCATTTCGAGGATGAAGAGGAGGATGGGAAGCGGAGCTCAAGTCATTACAGCCACAGTCACTGGGCTCGAGCTACGACGGAGACGTTGGTGAGGATCGAGGACTTGGATGAGCCGGTGGTTGCTCTGATCGATCATGGATCAGAAATCAACATCATGTCGAAGGAGCTGTACAAGAGGAAGAAGTGGCCGATCGACACAGAGCATGGATGGGTCATAAGAGCAGCCAACAACACGAGAGGAGACTTGTATGGAGCTTGTCCAGACATCAGAGTGCGCGTAGGTGATGTTGCTATTGAGCAAAACTTCTTTGTTCAGGAAGCAACATCATACCCACTCATTCTGGGTCAACCTTTCATCATAGCAACCCGGATGGAGACAAAGGTACTGGACGACGGATCTGCGTATGCTAGGATCCGAAGTCAAGATGGGAAGAGAGCGGTACAGTTCCTGACTGTACCGTCCAACCACGAGCGCAACCGAGATCGTTTGAGGGAGAAGCCGCTTCCAAGGGTGAGTGAAGAGTTCAAGGATTTTCGTTGAGTACCACTATAGAGCGGGATTGTGGTGGTGCGCAAGAGAAGGTACTCTCGCTTGATGGAGATAGTGCCTTTTGTACAGGGTTTATTGGATTTTCAGAGTGTGGGATTGCTGTCTACAAGAAGATAGAAGAGCTGAGAAGAAAAGAACAAAAACATTTGCGTGGTGTTGAGTTGATGTTGAAAGAGTTGGGTGAGCTAGAAAGGGATGAATGGATTTCTGGTGTTTATGAAGAGGATGGGTTGGAAGATCCCTTGCGAGAGATCATGTCTATTGGATGGGAGGATATGGATAAGGTCGTGCAGATTCATTCAAGGGAGGTCTATTCGGTGATCGAATCATTCCGTGCGCCGGAGGTTCGAGTTGAGACAAGGTACAAGACAGTGGATAGGAAAGTAAAGCCAGTTGCTGGTCCTTTGCCGGAAGACACCAACCAACAGATGGATCGAGCTTCAAAGGAGAAGAGTTTGAGAGATCCTGCAATGATAGGACACAAGTTCACGGAGAAGACCCTTGAAGAGCTGAAGATTGGATCTGATGGGTCTCTTCTACCAGAAGAGAGGATGTGCTTCAAGGAGATGCTTTCAAAACATGGGAAAGCATTTGCTTTTGAGCCACTTGAGATTGGATGTGTAGATCCGTACGTTGTTATCCCGATGGTTATCTTCACGGTACCGCATGTGTCATGGAACCTGAGACCAATTCCAGTACCGCGGGCTCACTTGCCCAAACTAGTGGAGTTGCTGAAGGAGAAGATGCGGATGAAGATCTTGGAGCCGTCGTTTGCACCATATTCAAGCAGATGGTTTACAGTACCAAAGAAGAATGGGTCGCTGCGGTTCATCCAAGACATGCAGCCAGTGAACGCAGTAACAATCAGAAATGCTGGGGTGGGACCGATTGTGGATGAGTTTGCAGAAGCGTTTGCAGGAAGAGCGATTTACTCAATGGGAGATCTTTACTCGGGGTATGATCAGTTTCAACTAGCGGAGGAGAGCAGAAGCTTCACGACAATGAGGACACCTTTGGGGTTGGTTAGGATGTGTACCTTACCGCAGGGAGCTACCAACTCGGTAGCACACATGATGAACGGGATGAATCGAGTTCTAAGGGACTTCATCCCCGAAAAGACGATGCCATTCTTGGATGACATCCCCATCAAAGGATGTGTGGAAGATGAGAAGGATGAAGCATTAGATCAGAGGGGGTGTCGGCGATACGTCACTGATCACATCGCAGACTGTGAGAAGATCTTATCTCGACTTGAGGAAGTTCATCTTACGCTGTCAGGTGCGAAGTCTACATTTGGAGTTAGAGAGGTTTTGATCGTTGGTCATTTGTGTGGATCGTTTGGTCGGAAGCCAGATCCGAACAAGGTGGATGCGATTGGAAGGATGAAGGAGGTTTGCAACTCGCTGACAGAAGTAAGAAGATTTTTGGGTGCTTGTGTATTCTACCACATTTGGATTCCTCATTATGCGCATGTGGCGGATCCGTTGTATGGATTGTTGCGTAAGGGTCATAAATTCAGATGGGAGGAAGAGCATACTGATGCGGTAAGGAAGCTGCTGAAGTCTTTACTATCATCTCCTCCAGTTCTGGAAAGGATTGATTACAAGGGTGCTAGGCCGGTGGTTCTTATTGTGGATACAAGTCCAGTTGCAATTGGATGGGCAGTCGGACAGGATGATGAGGATGGAGACAGGTTTGCGGTTAGGTTCGGAGCGAAGGTGTTAAGTGCTCGACAACGTGCTTACCCGCAAGTGAAGAGAGAATTGTGGGGTATTGTTTCAGCTATGAAAACTGAGAAAGAGTATTTGATTGGAGCAGTAGTGGTGGTTGAAACTGATTGCTTGCCGTTGTTAGGGATGATCATGAATTGTTCAACTCCTGATATTGCGATGTTACGATGGATCGCATATATCAAGTCGTTGAACCCGGAGTTTAGACATATTGCAGGGAAGGATAATCTGATGACGGATATGTTGTCTCGGGCTCGATATGATGGGGAAGATGAGATGGTAGAAGACATTGACGACGTGGGTACAGAGTTCTATTCGATTGCACAGACAGGAAGAGAAGATGAGTTGTTTGTTGAAGGGTTGTATGATGGTGATTTGCTTGATATCGGGAGGTACCTTAGTACGATGGTTAAGCAGACAGGTTGGACAGATGAGAGGTTTCGGAGAGTTAGAAGGAAGGCCTACAACTTCATGTTGCAGGATGGGTTTCTTTGGAAGCGATCGAAGCAAAAAGGTGGAGTACCGCTACGGGTGATTTGCAACAAGGAAGATCAGCAGAAGTTGCTCAAGGCGTTCCATGAGAGTCTTTGGGCTGGACATCGAGGGATTTGGGCCACTTTTACAAAGATGAAAGAGCGGTATTGGTGGAAAAACATGTACAAGGATGTTGTATCTTTTGTGGAGTCTTGTTTGACATGTCAGATGTATTCGAATATCCGACATCGTGACGGATTACATCCGACTTATCCGTTGGCAATCCATTTCAAGTGGGTGGTAGACTTGGTGATTATGCCGGTTGGATTATGGCAGATGAGATACTTGGTACTTGCTAGAGAGGATCTTTCAAATCAAGTCGAGGGTAGGGCGCTTCGGACGAAGACAACTGAAGGGGTATGTAGATTTCTCTTGGAAGAAGTTGTTTGTCGGTATGGATGTGTGGGGAAGATCACTGCAGATCGGGGAGAGCTAGATGCACATGAGGCTCGTGAATTCTTTGCAAGGTGTGGGATGAGGTTGTCACTGACAACTGCTTATAACCCCGAAGGGAATGCCAAGAGTGAACGTGGTCATCCACCCATTGTGAAGGCTTTGGTGAAGGCTTGCAACGGAAGGGTGCGCGAGTGGCCTCGACTCTTACCATTTGCGTTATGGGCAGATAGAACGACGCACAGCTCGGTGACAGGTTACATGCCGGTGGAACTCATCACAGGTCAGAAGCCTATCATGTCGATTGAAGAACATGTTCTGACATGGAGTGTGTTACCTTGGGAGGACAATTTGACTAGAGAAGAGCTTCTTGCTATTCGAATTAGGCAGTTAGAGAGAAGACCAGAGGATATCCAAACTGCTTTGGATAGGCTGCGAGAAGCACGGTTGAAGAACAAGGTCAGATTTGATCAGCGACATCGTTTGAGACCTAGGGATATCAAGGAAGGTGATTGGGTGTTAGTCTATGACAACAGTCTAGACAACCAGCATAGTGCACTCCGGAAGTTTTCCAGAAGATGGTTTGGTCCGTATGTGGTGAAGAAGGTTCATGACAATGCAACTTACGCCCTGCAAGAGTTGGATGGAACAAGCTTGAAGGTACCAGTGGCAGGTAAACGCGTCAAGATTTTCAAAAAGAGAGATGAGGAGGTCGATTTAGCAGATATCTTGACGGAGTTTCAGTTTGAGGATGAGGATTATGCAGAAGATCTTGAAGGTGAGGTTGGTTACGATGGGAAGTAGGACGATAAGCCGGTCCACTCCTTGGTTGGTATCTCTGGTGCATACCGAAGGATGCACAGGTTCAGAGGGGGTGGATGTCGTGTCGTGGACCGGCTCCTACTTGAAATTCAAACTTCGATACTTGTTGCTCCAAAGACACTCATGAGAAGACAAGCTAGGCCCCAGCTTACGGGCTTTTGGCACAATCTCAGATCTCCATTTTCATCACATAGATGGGTAGAGCTCCTTGTCAGCTTTCCAAAGGCACTTTGTCTACTTCGTTTGGACGCCTAGTGGAGAAGTTACAGGACTCGAAAGATGGAGAAAATAAGCTAGGCCCCAGCTTACGGGTTTTTGGCACCACTTTGGATCTTTGTTCTTATCGCACCAGTGGATAGAGCTCCTTGTCAGCATTCCATAGGCACTTTGTCTACTTCGTTTGGACGCATAGTGAAGAAGTTACAGGACTCGAAAGATGGAGAAAACAAGCTAGGCCCCAGCTTACGAGCTTTTGGCGCAACTTCGGATCTTTACTTTTATCGCATAGATGGATAGAGCTCGTTGTCAGCTTTCCATGGGCATCTTGTTTATTTCGTTTGGACATCCAGAGAAGAAGTTATGCGATTCGGAAAAAGGTAAAATCAAGCTAGGCCCCTAGTTACTTGCTGACTGGGTATTTAGGGCTTCAGGCGTTATATCAAACACGCAAGGGGCCTGCTTCTTATTATTGAGAGTTGAACTTCGTACGTACAGACTGTTGCAAGGGGGCTGCTTAAGGGGCTTGCTTGTTCCTGCGACCTGTCGGTGGATGTTTTGGAGAATTGAGAAGTCCAATACACGCGCGCAAGGTGTCATCGGGTTCAGATCTGTGCAGGCTACGCACAGGTTAAGACGGTTCTTGAAGAGACGGATCGGGGGTTGTGTTCTGGGAGAAATTGAGACGCAGGGAGCAGAATTGGGGTTTTCAGTTACCTGTGAAGGAGAGTTGGACCGTTCGGGCCGTTCCGGAGTCCAAACTTGCTGTCCTTGGATCCATCGGGATCAGAACAACGAGTTCTTCAGGAAATTGAAGACGATACAAAGTTTTATCGGGCGGTTTGAGAGTTGTGAGAGAAATTGGCTCGCAGGGAAGCGCTTGCGTCAGGTTTTCATCGCCTGCGACTTGAGATTGGATTGTTCTTCGCGATCGGTGAACCAAGCTCTTCGTTCTTGGTGCCTACGCGATCAGGGAGTCCTCATGTACGCATAGGAGAAGACTGTAAGTGAATTGGATTGTTGGTTTGGGTGTGGTGAGCAAATTTGAGCCGCAGGGAGCCGATTTATGTCAGTTTTTTGTAGCTTGCGACCAAATTTCTCGAGTAGTTTTGCAAGGGGAACTCCAAACGGCTTGTTTGGAGTCTTGTTGGGTTCAGAGTAGCCAGATCTACCTACCAGCGAAGACGGATATCAGTTTAGACGATCCGTTTGTGTGGTGTGAGCGGTTTTAAGCCGCAGGGAGGAGTTTTTGAAGGTTCGGTCACCTGCGACCAAAAATTAGCGATATCTCAACTATCGGGAGCCGGATCTGAAGGTTTCTTGGGCCAACGGAGTCAGGGAAGGAGACCCTATCAACATTTAAAGATCGTTTGGCGAAAGGAGAAAGTTCCCAGATAGGTCTTTTTCAGTTCCGTCGCTACAGGTTTCGTCCTTTTGAGTTCGTTAAGGACTTAGTTGGTTGTGTATGGCTTGTGGTAGCTAGCTTTAGCCAAGAGCTAGTGTGTGGATGTGGTTTGGACTTGGGTTTGGATCGCATGATACTGTTGTGGCTCTGGTTGTTAGCAAAGAGAAGTTCCTCTTGCTTTGAGCTACGTTTTGGCGATTTCAGACTAGGGTTACGTTTCAGGGGTTTGTTTTAGGGCTTCTGAAGTAGGTTACAGACCGCTCTGGTCTTTTCCTCAGTTTTGTGCTGTTTGGAGAAAGAATCGACAGTGTACATACTTTCAGAGTGGTATATATCGCAGCATTCCTTTTTCGTGGTTGTTCTTCTCTGTCTTGTCTCTGTTTGGCACACAGCATCTCCACAGCCAAGAACCTCGCGTTTTCCTGGACATCCTTCACGCACAAAATATCCGACACGATAGCGGGGAGGCTGGTAGACAGGCCAGGCTTCCTCAGTCGTTCACGTTATCGGAGACGTTGAGGACCACATCTATGGTTCCTAAACGGCCTACCGATGGTGTAGTAGAGTTGGAGGCATCGACATCCAGGAGTGGATGTGATGTGAGTCCACCTTCGACGTCTGTGGATGCGACGTCGAACCCGATGTTGGGGGCGGCTACAGCAGTTTTGAGAGCCCCACTATTCTCAGCCACGGATATGAAGGCATTGGGAGTCAACTTGGCTCCAGTGTTCCAGTTGGCGGCCACGCTCAGTGAGAGCGAGGATGTAGTTACCTCTAGTGCTGAAGTAGTTCAGCGAGAGGCGGTAGACGTGTCCATGGAGTCGAGGATCAGGACAGCTACCAGTGGTACTTGGCAAGCGGCGGCTGCTAGGTTAGATGAGTTACCAGCTAGGCCGGCGATTGACCGTGCTGGTTTGGCACCAAGTGTGGTGTTGTTGGACAACAAAAGTGGTATCTTCTGTTTGGTGGCACCTTCAAGGAAAGTGTATCGATCTCAGAAGGTCTTGTTAGACTCTGGAGCCCAACCGTTGATGTTGGGAAAGGCGGCGTGTATTGGTTTGGGTCTGAAGAAGTCCGAGATAGAGAGATGTCCATTCCAGTTGCAGACATCTCTAGGGGGATCAGGAGGTACGACTCTACATATGACACGTGAGATGTTGACGGTGAGAGTTCAGCCAGATCACCCCACGGATGGCTCTATGGTGAGGGCCAAGGCCATCGTTACAGCCGCAGAGTCTTATGATGTATTGATGGGAGCTGCTGTGTTGTACCCTATGGGGTTCGTGATCGACTATTGGACGGAGACAGCATCTTACAGACCAGGTTGGCAGTCCGGTGAGGGACGAGTGAGCCGCTTACCAGTGCGGTTCAGTGCTAGAGTTGGGACGACGGAGCCTACACCAGGGACGATGGCATCCGTTGCAGGGTTCAGTTCGGTCATCACTTGGCCGGGCGAGTTGTTGGAGGGCAATGTCCATGCGGAGGATACTCCGGTCTTTGAGGAGGTGGAGGACATGCCTAGCATGTCTACGTTAGTACCATCTGCCTTGGATGTTCCACTCTAGAGTTCGAGTGGAGAGTTGCAGCAGTATGCTGATCAGTTGGTGCAGCAGGCTTGGAGTGAAGCCTTTGTACCACCAGTAGAGGAACAAAGGGTTGTTCCTGCTACTGGCCCTGTGACCTTATCACCGTTGGATACGACTCCCATTGTGTGGTGGTATCCAGAGGAGGGTGTATGTATGCTGGAGCTGTTTGGAGGTATCAGCACAGGTTTGGCTGCGGTATTGCAGGTAGGTATACAAGTACAGCGATACTTGTATATGGAGAGAGATGAGATTGCGAGACGCATCTCATTGCGACATGTGGCACGTTTGGTGCAGAGATATCCTGAGTTGTTGTCCATATCAGCTGTTAGAGGATACCAGCAAGCATTACCGTCGGATATTGCGCTGCTGGGGGCGCAGGATCTTACGTTTGTTGACACCATTCACTTGGTGATAGCCGGATGATCATGTCAAGGTCACACGCTGTCGGAGTGTGATCCGTCTACCTAGGAAAGCGCCGGGCTTCTGGCTGTGGTTGTTTACTCAAGAGGTTGGCTTTCAGGTCACAACAGGAGCTATAAACACTCACACAGGAGTGTAGGATCCTCTGATATGCTCAAAAAGCGAAATTTAGGTCTCACTGGTAGTAATAGACTTAAGCGGTGAACTTTGACTCAAAGAGAGGAAAACTATGAAGGTTTAGACTTCTAAACTTCCCCTACATGTAAATGAGGCACTACTGAACACACACACGAAGTTTCAGCCTGAGATTGAATTCTAGCACCGAGATGCTGACAGAAAAGTTCTGAATAAGAGAATTATGGCAATTTCTGGTACCTAGACAACTATTCTGACCTAGAGCAAGGAATTGGCTCGATGAATTTCAAATCTTCTCACAGTATTTGAAGTCTATAGGATGCTGAACATCCCTGTGAAGTTGGGACTCCTGAATGTACACAGAACTCCAGATCTCCTCCTCTGAAGTCGCTGCTCTAGATTAAGAGCTTTTCAGACCCCCTCTGCTTCAGCGGCCGCCCTGAATTACTCAGTTACTCAAATGATTCGAAACTTTTTGGACAGTCGTAGCCCTCCTGACAGTGAACGCAACCACGAAGTTTTGAAGTGATTTCCTCAATTCTGCTGCAATTGGAACCGAAAACCCCAAATTCAACAAAAGTGATGCAGTTTTGGCACAATCCGAACTTCAATTGGACATAACTCCTTGTTTATTGATCCAAATCGAGCAAACATTTCACTGACAGTGCTTGGCACGACGAGCTCTCTCTTCCTGTGTTCTCAGATTTCGAAGATATCTCACCAATTGCTCGAACTCTCCTCTAGAGCTCTATTTCTAAACTTAGAGTTTTACAAAAGACAAAAATGGACCAATGGGAGTTCATAGCTCCACTTGACTGTCCTTTTGTGCCTTAAACTACCTGGTAACTTATCTACACTCATAAGCTACCACGTCAAGCCCCCTAGAGTGCCAGCGTAAAACTTAAACTACCTAAAATGACACATAGCCCTGAAAAATAACTTAAATTAGCTAGAAAGCGTGCATGGGCGACAAGTAAGTACAACCCATGAGCTCAAACCCCTATCAGCATGGAAACCCTAAGTTATGTACACTGAACGTCATAGACAAGTAAGAAGTCACTTGGACAAGCGCACAAATGCTTGAACAAGATAACTAACATACTATCAGCCTACTAGGACTCAAAATAGTGTTAACACCGCATGCAAAGGTGTCAAACATATACATAAAGGACTAGAAGTAATATGAGCTAACTTCTAGAACTACTAAACTTAAGCGTCGGAGTAGCAGTCAAGCATGTAGCCGCCAAATGGCGCGACATCCACCCCCTCTGAACCTGCACATCCTCCGGTATGTGCCAGATCCAGATCAAGACTCTTCAGCTTCAGCTTCAAATTCATCTTCAACCTCCATTGAGTCTTCAGCTTCATCCTCAGTAAGCTCTGCAATGTTCTGGTCGTCCCCTCTCCTTCTAAAGAGCTTGGTTCTCTTCCCTGCGACCGGTATCTTGAGCACTGCACCATCTAACTCTCTCAAAGAGTATGTGGCATTATCATAAACTTCTAACACCACATAAGGTCCGAACCATCTCTTGGAAAACTTTCTGATAGCGCTATGCTGATTATCAAGACTACTATCATAGACTAACACCCAATCACCTTCCTTAACTGGTTTGGGTCGTAATCTATGCGTTCTATCAAAATCTGCCTTTGTTTCTCTCTCTAGCAGTCTTTAACCTTTCCACAGCTTTGGCAACATCCTCAGGTCTTCGTTCTAACTGCTGGATCCTTAATGCAAGAAGATCCTCCGTACTTCTATCATCTTCCCATGGCAAAACATTCCAAGTAGGCACAACCTCCTCAATCGGCATCACAGGTTTTTGCCCTAGTTTCAACTCTGCTGGCATGTAACCTGTAACGGTACTATGAGTTGTACGATCTGCCCACAAAGCAAATGGTAGCAGGCTAGGCCATTCACGGATCTTACCCTTGCAAGCTTTTACCAAAGCTTTGATGATTGGCGGATGACGTCTTTCGCTCTTGCCATTCCCTTCAGGATTGTAAGCAGTGGTCAACGCCAACTTGATTCCCAATCGCTTGAAGAACTCAACTGCTTCTTGTGCATCCAGCTCACCCCTATCTGCAGTGATCTTTCCCACACACTCATATCTACAAATAACATCTTCAAGTAGAAAGCGGCAGACACTAGCAGTGGTCTTCGTCCTCAGAGCACGGCCTTCGACTTGGTTAGATAGATCTTCTCTAGCCAAGACTAGATATCTCATTTGTCCAAGTCCAAATGGCATAGTTACCAGATCAACTACCCATTTATAATGAATGGCTAAAGGATAAGTAGGATGCAATCCTTCACGATGGCGTACATAGGAGTACATCTGACAGGGTATACAAGATGAAACAAACTGTACCACATCCTTATACATACCCTTCCACCAATACTTTTCCTTCATCTTGGCAAACGTCGCCCAAACTCCTCTATGACCAGCCCATAAACTCTCATGGAACTCCTTGATCAGCTTCTGCTGCAATTCCAAGTCACATACTACCCGCTGTGGTATACCTCCTTGTAGCTTAGGGCGCTTCCATAGATGTCCTCCATGTAAAAAATAACCATAAGCTATTCTACGGATCCTCTTGAAATCTGCATCAGACCAGCCTTCTTGCCTTTCCAGTGAACTCAAATAGCGCCCAAGATCCAACCACTCGTCATCATACACAGTTTCCTCAAAAAACTCCAACGGGGCTGCAAAATAGCTTCTATCTCTTCTAGCAAGAGCACTAGAATAGAACTCTGTTCCCACATCCTCCTGATCATCTATCATTTCTTTCTCATCGTAATACCTAGCCCTTGATAACATATCTGCCACAGGATTGTCTTTTCCTGCAATATGTCTAAACTCTGGGTTCAAGGACTTGATATATGCTATCCACCTCAACATAGCAATATCTGGAGTTGTACAGCTAGTGATCATTCCCAAGAGAGGTAAACAATCTGTCTCCACAACCACAGGTGCTCCTATCAAGTATTCCTTGTCACTCTTCATCGCAGTAACTACTCCCCATAGTTCTCTCTTGACCTCAGGGTAATCTCTCTGCCGTGAACTTAATACCTTAGCACCAAAACGCACCACATATCTATTTCCATCCTCATGGTCTTGTCCTACAGCCCATCCAATGCCAATAGGACTAGTATCAACAGTAAGGATAACAGATCTGCCCAACTCATATGTTACCTTCCGTAGAGTTGGCGGTGAAGCCAAAAGATCCTTCAACTTCCTCATAGACTCGCTTTGCTCCTCTTGCCACTGAAATCTTTGCCCCTTCCTCAGCAACTTATACAGCGGATTTGCTACATGGGCAAAGTGTGGAATCCATATATGATAAAACACACATGCACCTAGAAACCTTCTCACCTCAGTAACCGATCCACACGTCTCCTTCATTCTTCGAATGGCATCAACCTTGTTTGGATAAGGCTTCCGACCATAAGATCCACATAGGTGCCCCACAATCAACACCTCCTGTTCTCCAAATACAGACTTTGCTCTTGATAAAGTCAAATGAACCTCCTCCAGTCGACTCAATATCTTATCACAGTCAACTATATGATCTGCAACAAACTTACGGCACCCCTTCTGATCCATTACCTCATTCTTTTCCTCTTCAGCACATCCTTTGATCGGCACATCATCAAGGAATGGCATAGTTTTTTCAGGAATGAAATCCCTCAAAACTTTATTCATGCCATTCATCATATGTGCTACAGAATTGGTAGCACCTTGTGGCAAGGTGCACATCCTTAGTAACCCCAAAGGTGTCCTCATTGTAGTCAAGTCTCTACTTTCAGAGGATAATTGAAACTGATCATAACCTGAATATAAGTCTCCCATTGAATAGATAGCACGACCAGCAAAAGCCTCTGCAAACTCGTCTACAATAGGTCCTATACCCATATTCCTGATAGTCACCTTGTTAACTGGCTGCATATCTTGAATGAATCTCAAAGCTCCACTCTTCTTCAGAACAGTAAACCATCTACGAGAGTAGGGATCTATCGATGGTTCCAAGATACCCATCCTAATCCTTTCATTGAGCAAGTCTATCAGCTTTGGTAGATGAGCTCTAGGTACAGGGATAGGACGTAGATTCCAAGGCATATGCGGTATAGTAAAGATTACCATAGGTGCAACTACACTTGGATCTACACATCCTACTTCATGTGACTCAAACGCAAACGCCTTACCATGCCTAGATAGCATCTCCTTGAAGCTCTTCTTCTCTTGCTCAGTAAGAAACCCATCACCTCCAATCCTCAGCTCCTTCAGTGTTGTTTCTGTGAACTGGTGCCCAATTCTTCTCGGTCCTCTGAGTGTCGGTTCTCGTGCAGCTTGCTCCATCTTCTGATTGTAATCGAGTGGTAAAGGCAAAGCCACTGGTTTGACTTTCTTTGCCACTGACTTGTACTTGGTCTCCACATACACCTCTTGTCGATCTATAAACTTATCAATTACATCATAAAGCTCCTTGGAGCTCACTCTCACCACTCTATCTACATCATCTATAGAACTTTCTACTATAGATTTCAACTCCCCTATAGTATCTACCAAATACTGTTCTTCAAACACTCCAGATATGTATTCATCTCCTGCTAACTCTCCACTGTCCCACAAAGACTGCTGTACACACTTCACATGTTGCCTCTCAAACCTCTTCAGATTCTCAACCTTCCTATAACACACTGATCCACTTCAGATGCTTCCATCTCATCTTCAAACCTCACATGCTGATACGATCTCTCTTCTGATACTTGAGAGCAGTAACCAACAATCTCATCTTCCTCATCCTCCGACAATTTGGTCCCTAGAGCGTTAAGCGTAGCTACTTCACCCAAAATCTGACGTTTCCTCTTGATGATATCTATGATAACCTCATGGAACTCACGCTTTGCTATCCCAAGAATCTCACCCAGAGTAAACTCAACCTTCCATTCAGGATACGATTCTCTAACACCTGCTTCAAGTCTGTAGCAATCTCAATGTCAGACTGAAGTTTGTATGCAGGCATCTTACCCTTCTCCTTGCTTCTCTCCTTCTCCTTTGGTGTTGTAGGTGGTAGATCTTCCATAGTCTCCTCCCGAGTAGGTGTTGTCTCCTGTCTTGCCTCTGGTCTAGCCCTTTCACTCCTTGTAGCAGGTCGTTTGGCTGTAGAAGCCTCACCTGCATCCTCTCTCCTGCGTTTTTCTTCTAGTAGAGCTTCATGCTGACTTCTTGCAACATAAGCATGCACTGACATAGTGTCCACAGGGTCATTCCATCCTGTAGTTTCTCTAATTGAGTTGCCAACCCTTCGTAGCACATCCTTGTCTAGCTCTGTTCTAGCTACAGACCGCACTACATCTGACCACAACCCAGTAGTCCCTTTCTCTCTCTCCATCTCCACTTTCACTCCACAAGTAGCAGCATTCACAAGAGAAACAGCATGTGATGCTGATATCTCATTCACAAGTCTCTTCATACCACCCTTGCCAAAGTTGGTTCCCAACATCATCCCAGTCTCTCTAAGATGGATTTTACCATCTTTGAAGAAGATTAGATCCTTCCTCAATGCATCTGAAAACTCTCCACAATCTCTTCTTACATGGTCTAAGCTATCACACCATATACAACGATGAACAAAACCCTCTCTCATCTGAGGTCTCTGCATAGCAGGCTGTACATTCTGCTCCTTCTCTTCTAACCTAGTGAGCTTAAGCTTAAGCTCCTTCATACCCTTAATCAACTCATCAAGCGGTGAGTCTTCCTCTCTAGCAATTACCAAAGCAGGCTTAGTAGGCAACTGCTTGACAGGAATTATCAGAGGTGCTGCTTCACTTACCACCACCTTGTCCCTTCTTCTCTATCTCTTGGCCAGCAAAGAAACAGCATCTTCGACCTCCTTCCAATCAGTCTTTAATCCTCTCTCCTCACTCTTGTCTTCCAACAACAGCTCAAGCTTCTCCTGAATAGTCACGTCCGCTGCTTGTAGGAAAAGCTCGGTCTTCTCAACCTCTAGTGTAAGCTTTTCTGTCATAGAAAGCTGAGCATACTGACGATCAAACTCCCTTAACAACTCATTTACGGACAAACCTTTGTTAGGTTTAACCACCCACTCCAAGAACGTTCTCTTGGTCACCCTCTCTGAATCTTCAATGTAGTACTCCTCCTTCAAAGCTCGCATAAAGCTCTCCCAACTCTGTCCTTGTTGCTGCTTGAGCTCCTTCACACGTCCACGAATCTCAGGGACAACAGCAAGCTCAAAGTTCTCCACCATCTCCTTCTCAGGTACCTTGTTCACCTCCATCTCCCTAGCATAGTATCGCACATACTTGGAAATATCTGTACCCTTGAACTGATCCATCTGATGCACCACAGATTGCAACGCCTTGGTTGCTAATACCTCCTTCCTCTCTGTGCTCTGCTGTTGCTGCATAAACATGTGAAAAGCTTGGAACATCTTCATTGTAGCAGCATCCAACTGAACAGGTTGCTGAGCAGCAGTAGCAGCTCCACTTGATGATCCTTGGTTGGCCATGATATCTGATCCTGTAACACTCTCAAGAAAACTCCCACCCTAGGTGTTTCACGTCGAGTTCACCAAAAAGAGAGTATGTCGGAGTGTGATCCGTCTACCTAGAAAAGCGCCGGGCTTCTGGCTGTGGTTGTTTACTCAAGAGGTTGGCTTTCAGGTCACAACAGGAGCTATAAACACTCACACATGAGTGTAGGATCCTCTGATATGCTCAAAAAGCGAAATTTAGGTCTCACTGGTAGTAATAGGCTTAAGCGGTGACTTTGACACTCAAAGAGAGGAAAACTATGAAGGTTTAGACTTCTAAACTTCCCCTACATGTAAATGAGGCACTACTGAACACACACACGAAGTTTCAGCCTGAGATTGAATTCTAGCACCGAGATGCTGACAGAAAAGTTCTGAATAAGAGAATTATGGCAATTTCTGGTACCTAGACAACTATTCTGACCTAGAGGCTCGAGGAATTGGCTCGATGAATTTCAAATCTTCTCACAGTATTTGAAGTCTATAGGATGCTGAACATCCCTGTGAAGTTGGGACTCCTGAATGTACACAGAACTCCAGATCTCCTCCTCTGAAGTCGCTGCTCTAGATTAAGAGCTTTTCAGACCCCCTCTGCTTCAGCGGCCGCCTTGAATTACTCAGTTACTCAAATGATTCGAAACTTTTTGGACAGTCGTAGCCCTCCTGACAGTGAACGCAACCACGAAGTTTTGAAGTGATTTCCTCAATTCTGCTGCAATTGGAACCGAAAACCCCAAAATCAACAAAAGTGATGTAGTTTTGGCACAATCCGAACTTCAATTGGGCATAACTCCTTGTTTATTGATCCAAATCGAGCAAAAATTTCACTGACAGTGCTTGGCACGACGAGCTCTCTCTTCCTGTGTTCTCAGATTTCGAAGATATCTCACCAATTGCTCGAACTCTCCTCTAGAGCTCTATTTCTAAACTTAGAGTTTTACAAAAGACAAAAATAGACCAATGGGAGTTCATAGCTCCACTTGACTGTCCTTTTGTGCCTTAAACTACCTGGTAACTTATCTACACTCATAAGCTACCACGTCAAGCCCCCTAGAGTGCCAGCGTAAAATTTAAACTACCTAAAATAACACATAGCTCCGAAAAATAACTTAAATTAGCTAGAAAGCGTGCATGGGCGACAAGTAAGTACAACCCATGAGCTCAAACCCCTATCAGCATGGAAACCCTAAGTTATGTACACTGAACGTCATAGACAAGTAAGAAGTCACTTGCACAAGCGCACAAATGCTTGAACAAGATAACTAACATACTATCAGCCTACTAGGACTCAAAATAGTGTTAACACCGCATGCAAAGGTGTCAAACATATACATAAAGGACTAGAAGTAATATGAGCTAACTTCTAGAACTACTAAACCTAAGCGTCGGAGTAGCAGTCAAGCATGTAGCCGCCAAATGGCGCGACAACGCGTGCTGGGAGAGGTCAGGGTTTACATGACCCGCGATCTATGATGTTCGGGAGATGTTACGGATCTTACGACATCTCCAGATGCATCAGGTGGATTCTCCAGCGTACATCTTGGAGAACGTTCCTTTGTTGGGTGATGCTCGTACACAGATGATGGCGAGTGTGCACCAAGTGCGGTCTTGGGTTGGACCAGCAGTGTTGTTGGATGCAGCGAGAGTGGGATCTCGTGCACATCGTCCACGGTTGTGGTGGACGAACTTGTTACCGAGAGTGGTGCTTAAGCACGCACACGATGCGAGACGACCAGCGCACCTCACGGTTGATAGCATCTTGGATGCAAGACGACGATCTCAAGTAGTGAGAGTCGTCGATAGGTCACCCATGGCAGTGGTGAACCTAGTGGGACGACCTATGGTAGCATTACCCACTTTGGTAAGCTTTCCAGCGTCACATGCTTACAGAGATGGAGGACCTGGGCTTGTGTGGGATGCTCAATTACAGCAGTTGGTGGAGCCCAATGCCGATATGAGAGAGCGAGCGATGGGTTTCGCTACAGGTACGACGGCAGTAGCTTCGGTGTCGGAGGCTTCACGTCGTCAAGTATTGGGTCAAGCAATGGACTTGAATTGCTTGACATGGATTGTTAGCCTTGGATTGGCTGAGCAGCGTCGGATGCGATCGACGGGTGTTACTGCTCGAGCACTCTTGAGCTCTTTGCCTACCGGGTCGGTGGAGGCAAAGGCTGGGGGCGAGGCACGTGGAGTTCGTCATCCTTGGACATCATGGGATGTCATAGGAGAGAGTGTGGAGCTTGCAGCTAGAACTGCAGAAATTTTACGCACAGTAGCGGTGGAGGTTGTTGGTGGTGAGCAGAAGGAAACTGCTCCAGAGGCTGCAAGATAGCAGTCAACGACTTCGTCTTCTACCTCTAGCATGGTGACAGAGGATACTTGGGAGCCGGAGATTGGACCCAAGCTTATAGGAGAGGAGAGACGAAGAGTCCAAAGATTCCTGAAGAGCTACAGGAATTGTTTTGCCTTCAGTATGAAGGATTTGGGTACCTTGAAAGGACCTGGTATACGGATCGACTTGGCTAATGACACGTCAATCTTTCGACGTCCTTAGAGGTACAGTGACATGGAGAGAGTCTTGATCCAGAGTCGGACTCAAGACTTGTTGGAGGCTGGTTGGTGGAGATGTCGCATGGAGAGTATGCATCTGCCACAGTTATGTCAGCCAAGAAGGATATGTATGGCAACTACACAGATAGACGGATGTGTGGGGACTATCGTCCTATCAATCGGTAGACGAAGTCCGATAAATATGCCATGCCGACACCTGAGGAGATCTTTGATGCAGTGGGGCATGTGAAGGTCTTCAGTACTTTGGATCTTCGAGCAGGGTATCATCAGTTGCCAGTGAGAGAAGAAGATAAGTCCAAGACAACATTCTGGGGAATTGACTCTCACGGCAAGGATTGTTTGTATCAGTGGCGGTTCTTACCATTTGGGTTGAAGAACGTCCCTGCTGAGTTCCAAAGGGTGATGGACAGAATCCTAGCAGGATTGGATTTTGTCAGATGTTATATTGACGACATCTTAGTCTATAGTGCTACATTGGAGGAGCACGAGAGACATTTACGGGATGTGTTTGAGCGGTTGAGAGCTCATGGGTTGAAGTTACACCTTGGGAAGTGTAAGTTCTTCCAGGAGTTGGTAGAGTATCTAGGCCACACCATCTATCCAGGTGGATTGGGTGTTCAACAGACGAAGGTTGAGGCTATTGCACGTATCCCGCGTCCCACAGATGTGAGTCGAGTTCGGGCATTTGTTGGTTTGGCGAACTTTTATCGTCGATACGTGAAGGGATTTAGTGCAATTGCGAAGCCGTTGACCAAGCTGATGAAGGTGGACCAGGAGTGGCAGTGGGGAGATGAGCAGGAGCGAGCTTTTGTAGAGCTCAAGGATAGGTTGACATCTGCTCCCATCTTGAGGAGACCCGTTAAGGGGCGTCTTTTCCAACTGCACACTGATTGGAGTATGTTGGGACTTGGAGCAGTGCTGACTCAGCATGATGATGAGAAAAAGGAGTTCGTGGTGGCGTATGCCAGTCGCTCCAAGAATTCAGTGGAGGTGAGGTATAGTTCGTATGAGGGAGAGTGTTTGGCGGCAGTGTGGGCTGTTGCACACTTTCGATGTTATATGTTTGGGAACCCCTTTACTCTCATCACTGATCACCAGTCGCTTAAGTGGTTGATGGAGTCCGACAAGCTTACAGGGAAGCTTGCACGATGAGCTCTGATCTTACAAGAGTATGACTTCCAGGTAGTGTATAGACCTGGAGTTGCAAACCTAGATGCCGATGGGTTGAGTCGCAACCCGTGCACGAGTCAGCAGGATCAGACTGGGGCTCGATGGCATGACGAGGTTGATGAGGAGATAGTGCCAGGGTGGCATGCATCTGCCTTTCTTTGTGTGTTGGTCATGAACTCTAGTATGGAGGGCCAAGTCGTATCTTTCTCTGGTCAGAGAGTAGATGATGAGTCTCCAGATCCTGAGGGTGGAGATGGTGTTCCAGACCAGCGAGATATCCATGATGATGTGATCGTGATGGAGTATCTACGTACTGGTGTGGTAGTAGGCACAGTAAGTGCCAAGGAGCGAGATCGTGTCCTTCAACGAGTGAAGAGATTTCGACGAGAAGGACGACATGTACTTCGAGTGTGGAGTGATGAGAGGGTACGGATAGTGCCACATCCATCCCAGAGGGCACAGTTAGTACGACATGCCCATGAGGAGTTGGGACATTTTGGAGTGAAGCGTACACATAGCTTACTCCAAGGACAGTATTGGTGGCGTGGTATGCACATCGATGTGCAACAGTTTGTCGCACGATGTGTGGTTTGTGATCGAGTACGAGCATCGTTTAATGCTCCTACTCCACAGTTACACCCCTTACCGATTATGGGGTTGGGTTACCGTTGGAGTTTGGATTTTGTGGGACCCTTACTGTTGACCGTACGTCATCACCGGTATGTGTTGGTGATGGTGGAGCACTTCTCCAAGTGGATTGAGTTGGTGGTATTACCAGACAAGGCAAGTGAAGGGACAGCGTATGCGTTCTTAGATCGAGTGCTGAGTCATTTTGGAGCACCAGCTGAAGTGTTGACAGACCAAGGTACAGAGTTCCTTGGTGAGTTTCAGGCCTTGTGTGATCAGGCGCTGATTGATCATCGGACTACATCTCGAGATCATCTTGAGGCGGATGGTTTGGCGGAGAAGGTAGTTCAGACGGTGAAGAGAGGATTGCGCAAGTATGGCTTGCAAAAGGGCCACTTGGGAGACTGGGATGTGCAGTTACCATGGTTGGCTATGGGTTACTGTTTCAGCCGACAAGCGTCTTTGGCTTCCTTCTCACCGTATTTTCTATTGTATGGCCGAGATCCAGATCTACCTTCGGCCATTCGTCGTGATTCTGCTGAGGTGCTGAACCTTGATGACCCGGATATGTGCGTGAGAGCATGTTCTCAACGAGCAGAGACATTTCGGAGAGTTATGCCTATGGCTTTTGAGAACCTAGCGATTGCTCAGCATAGAGACACGTTCGATATGCGACTATCCGAGGAGGAGGTTATCGGCCGTCGATTCGCAGGTTTCATCCTGGCGATTATATCTATCTACAGCAGACTGCACCGACGACGTTGGATGTGACCGCAGGGTGCACTATTTTACGAGTGCGTGAGGTGTTACCTTCTGGAGTACTCATGTTAGAGGGCCGTGATGGTGTTGTTTGGAAGGACCATGTGCAGAATTGCGCGCCATGTCATCTTCCCAACATTGATGGTACCGTTGACCCAAGCTTAGCAGTTGTACGCGCGGGCTTGAGGTGTATGTTGTGTGGGTCTGCTGGTGGAGCAGCCCGAATGTTGGTGTGTGATGGTTGTTCGAGAGGTTGGCACATGTCATGTTTGACTCCACCTCTCAGTGTAGTTCCTACTGGACGGTGGGTTTGTCCTTGATGTATATAGCGGAGATAGTCGATTAGATCTTTGCGTGGTATGGATTGCAGATAGGTGACTAACGATGGGGCGATGTAGCACCCGGCCTCCTGATCCTTGCACCCATGAAGGTGTGTATCACGTAGTTGGGATATGGAGCTATCTGGAGTTAGAGGGACCTAACCGTCAGTTAGGGGGCGATTGTGGTACACTTGTGTATGTGTATGACATCGTCCATGTGTTATGTGTATGTGTAGTGTATCTCTGACAGCGATGTATGTTGTGTAACGATGTGTATGCGCACGACAGCTGTCACGTCAGTTTGGGCACCTTGGCTAGGTTGACCGAGTGCGAAGTGGCGCATCCCGGTAAGGCCGTTAGTGCCGTTAGGGTGAGTTGGTGAGAGGTAAACTTCGCAGGTAGGGCTTGGAGGCCTTAGTTCTTTGAGTTGAGCCTTCAAGCTCCAGGCTATGATGGATAGTCTAGTTGAGTGTAACCCGGATTCTCTTCGTGCTTAGAGTAGGTTTGGCTTGACCGTTTGTGAGTAATCTTTGTTGTGGTGTTGGAGATGATAATTTCTCTATACAGATTATTGTGGTACACTTGTGTATGTGTATGACATCGTCCATGTGTTATGTGTATGTGTAGTGTATCTCTGACAGCGATGTATGTTGTGTAGTGATGTGTATGCGCACGACATGATGGTGTGGACTTCTATATAGCTTGTTTCTGCTACAAGCATGCACATGAGTAGATTTTGGATCATGTTTTAGTTACAAGAGATTATTGTGAAACCTTTTGTTAGCAACGAGATGTTTCAATATTGTTTTTCTTGGTCTAAGTTATATTTTAGCATTTCGTGTCTGATCCTAGGTTTGGTTTCAAATATTTATATATGGACAAGTCGTCATTCTAGGATCTTTGGGATAAACAATGATTAAGCTAATGCATAGAGTCCTCTATCGATTTAATATTTAGATAATGCATGTCGACACATGAATCCATAGTGAGCAACGATAACATGCAAAGAACTTTCTGAAGGAATTTGCCTTCTTTTTGTGTGCAATCGCAGACCACCATTTTATTATCCTTAAGTTTGGTGCGATTTAGGATTTAACAAAGACATAGAAATCCATAATGAGCATCAATAAGATACAAGCGGTTGCTTAAGCTTGTGTGTGACTACAGACCGCTGTCTTAAGTGAGATTTAAGATTTAAGATGTGCTTCTAGCAGACGGTGATAGCAAGGAGGAGCCACTCACACATACTTCAAGTGTCATTACTACCTCTTCCAAGAGAAAACTTTTTGTCGAGAGAATCAAAGTTCATGTCTGTAAACCTGATAGGTGATATACCATAATGGTGATTGAGTGTAATTATTCCTTACACCGTAGTAATATATGAATGAGCAAATAATATTATCATGTCAATAAAACTGCAAAAATTTAAATATTTCCACACAGAAAGTCTTAAGATATAATTACCCGCACGAGAAGAGAAGAATCAAACTCTTAAAAAATGAGTTTAATCACAAAAGAGTCAAACTCTTAACCTCGTGGTTCTATCTTTTGACACACAAACTGTATGTCGATTACTTACGTGTCCATATGTATATGTATAAATGTACTGAAACATATATGTTGTGTGATAAAATTATTGAACATTATGAAATATTTATCTCCTCATGATTTCTTCTTTGCATGTTTATTCATCTCTTCAATCTTCAAAAGAGGGCAATATGCACTAGTTTAATTTATTATTTAATCATTTTGTTAAGAAAAGTTAGATAATAAATCAATGTACATTTGGTTTCAAAAGCCAGCACTTTTATTATCGTAAGCGTGTCTATGTGCTACACTTTATAGGTTTAGTTTTGGATTTCTCGCATCCTTCTCTTTCGTTAATAGTTATCAAAATTTTAATCTTTCACTTTGGTTTAGTTTATATTCTTTATATAAAATTTACATATTTAGGTAACATAAAGCAGTATGTAACACCAAATTATGAATGCATGCAACATGCGCATTGGATCGGAGAGAAGGAAAATGAAAAAGAAAATTATAATTATAAAATTATTGCGAGCGGTTGGTTTTACGTAGCAACTGATTTCACAAAAATTATTTTCTTCAGAAAATATATGTCAGGATGTGCAATAAGCAAAACATGTAAGTATCTGTACCATTCATTAACCATATAAGGAATTAAGCGGCACTAAGGAAAAGAACTGTACTTCTAAATGTATATTTCTGAGTCTAAATTTCTATAATTAACTATTAAATTGGACGTTGTGAAAACAAAAAGCCTATGTGTAAATAACCGAACGGTTATCATCTTACTATAAAAACAATTCTCTTAGCTAAGAATATTTAGTTTAATACATATAAATTTATTACTTAACCCCTCTAAGAGGAAAAATTTGATCATAAATTATGTGTGTGTCCTCCATCTGAACGCAGAGCACGTGGTCATGCATACGGTGAAAAGTTCATGTTGCATGCATATTTCAGTGACCTGGCTGCAGTGGATCAGTTCCGGAATTTCAAGGTGGGGTTACCGGGCGCGGCTATCCTTTCCACCATGGACATCTCGCTTTCAGGATTGGTGACCGGTTGTGGGCCCTTGCGGGCAGGTTTCTATTGACGGACAATTGTGCATGTGAATTTACCACAACATGGGTGCCACTTGCTCCCGGAGACCAGGTGAGAAAGATGAAAGTAGCTGAGCGACATGTATTGGATCTATACGTCAAACAAGGTTTCCGTAACGAAGTAAGTTCTGCTTCATCATACTCTAGGGTTGCTTGTTTGACATGCTAACGTAATACTTGGACCTCGTTTCACCACAATATCCGCGAGTATATCTCATCCAAGAGAGAGTATATCTCATCCAAGAGAGTCTAGAATGCTAGAAGATAAACGAGACTAGCCCTTCCTTTTGCCACATCAACAACATGGGGGATCATTTGTCCTTGATTGTCACAGATTCTCGAAGCCAGTGGAACGTGGTGATTCCGGAAAGTGGTCACAAGTTTTTCAACTGACAAGATTATGAGACATTCGCTCTTCCTTTCGACGACTGTTGTCATGGAGACTCTTGAGGCTATTTGTCCTTCGTTGTCAGGGATTCCGGAATCCAGTCGAACATCGAAGATTCAGTTTTCTGCTAGCTTGAAATTTTCCCATAAGAGTCCCAAACCAACACGCTTGGCGCACTTAGAGAAACAAAGTCGGTTGATTTCATGATGGGAGGGAACTTCTGCCTCAGTCTGTCGGCGATCGCTTCATCCAAAATTCGGATATAGTCCACTTTAGGCGATCTTTGTCCCTTTCGTTGTTGGTATGTAACCTATGGAAGATACAGACGGCGGAAAGGAAGTAGCAGATTGTCGGGCAGGAGTGGAAAATGGAACCCCATGATTCTCAGTATCTGAAAGGGGAACAGAGAACTGAAAGAAGCAAGGAATCCAGGAGATGATGAGCCCATCAGGCATTAGTTGGGTAGGGAGATCTATTTGTCTAACGTGGAGGTGAAAGTTAGATCTTTCGCATTTTTCTGATAGTAGTGTGAGAAATCTTACTTGTCTGGAGAAGAAGTTCAGTCCATGAATCGCGATCGCAAGTACACCTTTCTCACCGTGAGGAATCTCACGACTGCACTTTTCTTTACAGTGTGTAGAGCCGAAAGGACGATCCGAGAACAAGGAGAATCCTGGAGATGGAAGACACAAGGGAACCAACATTCTCGCAAGTCGAGGACTTTCTTGCCGCAGGAAAGAGCAGCACATGGAGGCTCCTTCTCCACGAAATGGAAGCTGAGAAGCTCCTGTCTTGAAGGGCTTTATTTAGGAGGTAAACGAGTAACCAACGGGCTAACTAGGAAACAGAAGCTGACTCCTCTATTCGACCACAAAGTCAAGATTTCTACCTCTAAATGGTTAAATTATGGTTTGCAGTGAACACTACGCTATATCTATCTGTGTAAAGAATGACTGAGAAGAAGAGGTGACGATAGAGTATGTATCATGAAGTCTACAGCGAACATGAAGACATGCTGTCGCGAACGTCTCCTTGAGACAGCACGTCTTCACTGCCTAGGGGAAATCTTCCCCTACGTAGTGAGAGTTAACGTACTAGATAAGGTCATATAGAGTCACAAAGTCATACGAGGCGGAGGTAGAGAGTGCTGACCTTTTAAGCACCACACCCAGTAAAGTGGTTTAGCCAGTAATAACCACGTGGAAGTTTGTCTTTTCAGAATTTAAAATGAATAATATTTAAATATTATATTGATATTGAAAAGTCATTAATTAATGATAATACAGTATATAAATCATTCGTTAATGTATGTTAACAATTGTATATGGTTGGTTTTGAGAATATTAATCACGTTCAAGAAAAAAGAGTAAAAGACCGGTAAACTCAGAAGTTGCCATAAGCAAGGAAAAATGAGGTGGCTGGCGTCCTCCGAGGACTAGGGGACGAGCAAATGCAGCAGGCACCGTTGTCCGTCTGTGAAGACTGATGCAGCAGCCCTCATAGGAGAATGACCTCCTTGCGGTGTAGATAAGGGGTCGAGGATAACGACCAAACCTTAGCGCATTGTTCGGTGACCATTGTGCGTCCCGTAGCTCGTACCTTGTTAAGCAAAGCTACATGCGTCTGTTTTGCTCGTACAGAAAGGAAGCAAAGGGCGTAAACAAACTTTGGGGTTGGGTGAGCACCATGCAGTTAATTTGAGGGGAGATCAGACAAGAAACTTACCAGGGTGGTGGCATACTGGAGAAGTCGGGTAAGCAAGTGGTTAGTAGACTACTGCTGCCAGAAGTGTTGGTGGATACAACCAAAGAGTAGCAGCAGAGTTAACCACCCACAATCGAAGGTAAGACCGAATTTGTCAACAAAAAAGCCAAAAAGGAAGTGCTTTGTCCAGATCTAGTAGAGATGGAATCGATTGGAATCAATGCAGGAATAAAGACGTGGATGGGACAACTTACATCCTGAGCTGACCGATGTAAAATGAGAGCTGCCAGCAAAGGAAAGCCGGAGGTATGGCAAGGGGGCCCATCGAGCAGAGTGGTAGTAGGGGAGTTGGAGCAGCTGACCTTGTTGGTGAGATAAACAACCGCTAGTTACTACCACGTATACTCCAGAAGAGGGGATGACATAGTCCAGAAATGCTTTAGCAATAACACAATAAACACATGGTCTGACATGCCGGCTGCATCAGAGCCCCATAAAACTTTATGAAAATAAGAAAATTAGCGCAGAAATAGAGAAAGGAATAAAACCACCTGATCCGGCGCTTGTCTTCTTCCGCAGTAATTGACTAGCCCCCACCGAACTGCAAAACCGTGGTTTAAAGCCGTTTAGGTTCGTTCAACCAAGACTTGGTTCAAGTTAGTATATAGTTCGGTTTATAACGATTCAGATTTAAACATTCTAGTTTATAATCAGTTCGGTTCAACATTCAATAAAAATTGGTTCAGTTGAAGTTCAAAGGATTCGAACTGTGGTTCGACAGTTCAAATCAAGATTTAAATAATTGTAGTTTCAAAATATTATGTGTAGTTTTGTATCTCTTGTATTACATATTATGAGCTAATCACATCAGGGACCGTGCTCCGGTGACAGGGGACTTCATGACAAGGTGAAGTCCGGTGAGGAGAAGTGGTTAGGACGCAAGCTTAGGGTTTCGTGTTGTTCCAAGCACCACAACAATGAATCTGCGCCTATACTGATTTTGACTTCTGCAGCTCGTGCATGCTGATGTATTTGATGTCATGCTGACTACTCCATGTTTCACTTCGTCTCAAGCACTATCAATGGATGAAGTTTCTTCGTGTCTTCTATTATAATATCATGGCTTGTTGTGTGACTGTCGGTGCACTAACCAAACACGTTTGCTCAGGTTTTGGTGACAGGAAGTCACCTCTAATGTGCATATCCGTGGTTGTTAGAGACGCATCACGAATCTCAAAAGTGATGATGAGTTTTGAGGACAGATTTCTCCATGATGCTCTAGAGTGGAGAATGTTTGCTATTTTCTCTCGTGCACTAATCCTCTCGTCATGGTTTTGGCGGTAGAAGCTTGTCTCATGTCATCCATATCTTGACTTTGATGCGACTGCAACATTGGAGGTTTTGTTTTTTATTTTTTGTAGTCAAATGTCAGTTGATGGTGGCATCCTCTGCGACGGAAGGAAGTTCAGTCTCATCTGTGGCACACAATACCTTGTCCTTTTCACTGTGATATCTATGATCACAGTCAGCTGTTTCCTGCAGCTTACAATATCGGACACCACGACTTTGGACTACTTATGAGGTCTCCAAGATAATGTACTTATCGTTTCGCTTCGATGTGGTGTACTTAGAGTTCGAGCTTATGAACTTGAGCGTGGTGAGGTCTTCTTGCATCGAGTGGGGTTGTCTTTTCTAACTCACGTTTTTCCAAACCGGACCTCACCTAAAGCTGGTTAAGCTTTCAACATTTCCCTACATTTTGATCTCAGTTCAGTGACGTCACTTTTCTTACCTTTGCTGTTGGGTTACTGTGGAGAGTCAACAGCAGTCTTGCAGCTCGACTTACGTCATAGGGTGCTCCAGCACATTCTCTTTTCTGGTTCTTAAGTTCACTGGTATCTCGTTCGATCTCCTCAACAGGTTACTGTGACAGGTTGGAGTATTCACTGGTCTATTGTGGACTATTCACTGGTCTTGTCATCTCGTCGGTTCTCACTTCACCCATCACCTACACGTTTTATTTTATTCCGTATACTTTGATGTCAAGCATTATCGATGTCTCGTCTTCTTCTGAGGAGAACAAGAATGATTCTTTCATTCCAGCACAGTTTCATCCACTGAGAATGCCCGTTGATGGATCTGTACGCAAGTCTTCTGCCGAGACTCCAACTCTAGGTGATGAAGAGATTCTAGACTCTAAGGATGAGCTCGTCCTCATCAAGCCGAACGTGAAGTGTATCATTGAGGGCTTTTGGAATGTTAGTTGGTCCAAAGTTGAAGAGGATGATGTTTGTAGATGCCGTTCTAGGTACTTGAGCATGGATTCTATTCATACTAAGTTCCCTCTCTTCGCTGAAGCTTGCGAGGCTTGGGCGCCGATTATTGATTTTGATCACCGCCGCTTGTTGATCATGCATAGAAACGATTTCTCGCAGGAAACGTTTTACAGTGTATCAACACTTACCTTATGCCGTGGGGTGGAAAGAACGCATTCAGTTTCCAGAGAACGCGCAAGCTGCGGTGCAGAGAACATGGGAAGAGTCCGAGGAAAACCATGTTGGCTACATAGCTTAGCTTATAGATCTCTTCTCGTTGTTACTTATGAGCCTCGTTTTGAAACTGCAGGACTCATTGACTCTTTGATTCTTTTTCTTGTTTTGAACTCTAGGAATGGATCACATTTTGAAGCTACATGAGTTGCTAACTCATTTTCGGCTGGATACGTCTGACAACGCTTCTTGTTTTCAAGCTACATGGTCCTTTATTATTTTTGAAAGTTACTTCATTGCGTGGTTTGAACTCTACTTCTCGTCGGTGAGAGTTTTCTCTCAGTTTTGATGATTTTAAATTTTTTTCTTTGTGATTTGAGATTAAAGATCGATGTGTGCTTGTTGTTGCCACAGTCTCCATGCATTCATTTTACTGCTGGTGAGTTTTCTGATAATGCAGGTACATATGAGGTGGTCAGGTGCAAACCCTGGACGACCTTGGTGTGCTATGAACTGTAGAGGGTTAGTGTGTGAGTATCACACACTCACTCTATGGGCACTCTCCCCAGCCGAAAGGTTAAAATAAAAAGTGAACATTTTTCAAAACTGTAGAGATCTTTCAGCTTGACAGTTACAGTCAATAATCTGTTGGACTCAAAAGTGACGGTAAGATTACATGTTGACTGTACAACCAGTTCTACTTTGCACTCAGATAAAATTCTTCATACAACATGCGAAACATAAGAAGATGCAGTCTCCAAAATTTTCATACAAACTACTTGAGCAACATCTGCATGTGTATTGAGTTGCTGAAACAACGTTATTTCATATCAAAACAAAATAAATTATATTCAAACATACAGAAATCGAAGAGCGATAGTTCTTACTCGAACATCCAGAAGTCGTCTGTTTATATCACATAACACTTGTGTAAAATGTGTGATGGGAGTTCTTGTTCACGCAACGCTGAAGAACTATGGACCTCCAGTTTATTTTTTAAAAAGCACTACATTGTCCAAGTGTAGCTTTCTTTGCATGCAAAAAGAACTATTGAACTCCGCAGAATTATCGAGTACGAAAAGTCCAGCGTTGTCTCTTCTGTATATATGTGAACAAGGAATATATATATATATCTTCACCATTAGAAGATGGTCCACTATTTAGAAATATGTAATTTTCACATCGAAGTCTTTTATAATAGACTTTATAATATTCAATACAAAAGAAAATATATATAAACAAGTCATATGTGGACTTCCAGGAGTTCAAAGTTAGATGTCCTCATCCGAGGTGTGAAGAGGATTTACTACCTCTCATAATCAAGGCGCATGATCAGACATGGTCTCTCAAGTTTAGATGCTCAAGTCAGCATAAGTTTTTATGGTTATCCACGGAGATTGAGTTGTATTATGGCATCCCAGATATTGTCCATCGTATGTACCATGCCGACTTGTGTGCGGATCTAGGCTATACACAAATAGATTCGGTCTAGAAAGAGGTTGAGTTAGCTTGCATATTTAAGACGCATTGGTTAACATTCCAAAGTGAGAGGAGACGTCACAAAAGATGGATCAATGTCACGTTGGAACGATGGAATGAGAAGAAGTCACAGATTCAAGCTGAAGTGAAGCCAAACACTTCCTTGACTTGAATGAGGCGCTTAGGGGAGGTGAGTTCTGTATTTTGTTCATGCTTTCTTGTTGCAAATGTAATTCCTTTCACCCATCTGATGCATATGGATCATTTGACAGATAACTTTGTCGTCTATGCCGATCTTCGGTATGACTCTTCTCGTAATGGATACAATGAAACTTGTGCTTTTATTGATGCAAATGATGGGTGTGTCATCGAGTTGGTGAATATGTCACGAGTTGAGGCTGGAAACAATGCATGGTTGATCAAGGATCGTGCATTCGAGGAAAGAATACAGTGATTGATTGTTGTCGGTATCGTTCCAGATGAGGTGATCCATGACGACAAGTCATCTGTAGATGCCATCTTATTATGTCATGGCATTGTGAGCCAAAAAGACTTATGACACAAGTGCAAGAACGTGATCAAAAAGTTCTTGGTGGAGGTGCAGAACAAGAAGCGACCCCTTGGTACTGGGGAAGATGCTGTGGTGGTTGCTGACTGGTTGCTCACAAAGATCAAGTTGGTGACATGGCTCTGAGCTAATGGACATCAAGTGACGGAGAACAAACCTGACCTTGTTCAACGAATTATTGATATGTGTGGACTTTTAGCAAGCAATACCGTGACTTCTAGATGTTAAATGTATCCAGAGCTTCAAGCTCATGGCGTTGCCGACTAGCTAAAAGGGTGGATTTACACTTGTTGTCAGCTCAATGCTAGGAGGACAGTAGGACTTGATGGTCAATATCTCGTAGAGGAGGATGACTCTGGTGTTCTAGTCATGGACATTCAAAATGCTGCACATCATTGGATTGGAGATCATACATTGTGTGTTGATCTTCCAGGAGATCGGCCTTGTTGTGGTGTCCCGGATCTGAATCGTGTTGCTTCGGATCAGTACTATGTGCGAGGTAGTAAGTCAACTTTTTTCCTTGTTATTCGGTCATTTCGCTTGCTGATTTGGCACAATTTATTGACATGTCATTCCTATAGATGGATCTACACATAAGACGATGGTTGAGTTTTTGACTAAGGCCGTTACTCCGACGAAGATGCGGTTTTATACACGAGCGAGAAAGAACTATATGTTGGAAACTTTCAACTCAGTGATCAACAAGTTCGCCACAAAGATGATATATTTCAGAAAACTCATGAAGCACGACTAGCTGCATGTGCCATGGATTGGAACAAGAATATAGATCGAGAGCTGATCAAGATACTCCAACGCCGTTCACAACATACAGCAATCCGTCACCGGACAGCTACCACACGAGTATTATCGGAACATACGACGGTGTGGAAGACCAAACTACGGGAAAGATTATTTGGTGAGCGCTGTCGTGTTGTGGTTCGGCTCCTGTGTGAAATTCCTGTGTAACCTATGTTGTGTTTCTTTTCCGTGTTTCGTGAACCGTATCGCGTAACTCGTCGAACGGTGTGATGAGTGCCACGTTTGTGATTATCTGTTTAAGTGATCGCACGGTAGAAGAACGTGCCAAGTCATCGATCTGTGCGCGTTCACTTTAGTGGTCATTGTCGCCGCATTTGTGTATAAAATGGTGGGTCGAAGGTTCATACGGCATTCTCTCTCAACGGGTGATTCGTAAGGGTTCTCGGTGATCTGCATGGAGGAGTGAAGAACTGCAGGAGTGGTGGTTATGGACGGAGGTGTGTTACCGGCTCCGGATCTTCCTTTCCCGAATCCGTTTCACATCAAGCTTCATTGCATCCACCGCGATCACTTTCGACAGTGGTTAGTTGCGTACTTTGGTGATGAGTTCATGGGGAGGGTGATGGAGTTACAGCTTCCGGTGATCCTTCCAATCGTAACATACGGAGAGACTTGGGATATGACGGTGTACATTTTGTTGTGAGGAACAATGGATCTCAACTATCCATCGAACGTTCCTTTCAATCTTTGGGTCGATGTCCGGTGCCATTGCAGACCGAAGATCAATCATGGGGCTTGGATCGTGAGAAACTTCGGGCAAGAATATTACAATCGAGTGATAGCTTCACCGTTTCCTTTTGTCATACCTTTTATTGTAGAACGTTTCCAAGTTGTAATATTGACGTTGTATTAGTCTGCGGCTCACTGGTTTCATTCTAGTTGAGCGCTTCTGTGTAGTTACGGACCGCGAAGAATCCATCGACATATCTGAAGGATTTTGTGAAGTCTTAGAGTGTTGTTGATGTCTTGTGTCTCCTTGGAGAGTAAAAATTCGTTCTAAGGGAAAAGTTAAGAGGAGAAAAGACAAAAAGTAAAGTTCTTTTTGCTCTTATTGGTCCACTTTTGGACCAATGGTGTTCTAGCTGATCCTCGCGACGTTTCTGTGGTTTCTGGAGGCTTCAAAGGTCCATTCGCGAAACGGAGGGTATGGTTGGAGAGCTCTCGACCGGGGCTACAATCTGGGCTGAAGAATCGATCGATTTGATGAAAGTATGAGCGCGTTATGATCGATTGAGTGGAGGGGGGTGAAATTTGTACCTACTGCTACGTTTCTGGTTGTTCCGAGAGACTCGCGAGGAGTTTTGAGGAGCTGTCTGTTGGGTTGGAGAGCTGACGACGTGCTGGTCGTTTTGATATCAATTTCATCAGTTTCTTGATCGATTTGGATTCTGAACCGACCGATTGAAGTTGAGAAGTGCAGATGGGATAAGGCGGGACAGCGAACTATGATAGCCATGGATAGTTTGCTATTGCTTAAGATCTGAGTCGAATTTCTGAGTGAAACTTTCCAGGATTGAAGAATGTCTTATCAGTAAGATACTTGGGAAGTTTCACCTCAAATGGTCGAGTAGTTTGTT
This sequence comes from Asterella californica, assembly GCA_036924285.1. NCBI lineage: Eukaryota > Viridiplantae > Streptophyta > Marchantiopsida > Marchantiales > Aytoniaceae > Asterella > Asterella californica. The sequence continues at coordinate 8,358,435 of JAYKYS010000013.1, forward strand.
CAGAATCTTGGATCAAATGTACCTGGGTCTGTAAAGCTCTGAAGTTAGCACAGATTACGGTTTGATCCATATCTGAGAATTGGTTTGAGATTTCGACCTGAAAATTGTTCAGGGTAGGAGTGAAGGGTCCAATCAAGCTTCCTGTGAAGTTTGATCATCATTGGTCGAGTGGTTTGGAAGGACTGAGGTCTCAAAGTTCGAAAATACTTCTGTTATTAGCTATTTCGGGTTTTTCGGTATCATCTATGATCATTTTGGTCATTTTCGATCAATTTGGAGAGGAGTTTGTTGCTGAAACTGCCATGGCTGCATGCAATTCGACATTGGAGGGTGTGGGGCTGATTTCAGCTCTTGGTGATGAAGGAGAACGGAGTCGCCATGAGTCTTAAGCCGCTGTTTGGGTTCTCGGAGCTGCCAGGTACTACCGCCGTTGGTGCTATATTGAGATCTGAATAGTGTTTTGGAGTATGCATGCTTTACCTTGCTGGAATGCTTGGTAGACCAGGGTGTACAGCAAGTTGTATCGATACTCTATCAAGTTGATTGAGTGATCTTATAGCGTCTTCTGGTTGTACTATGAAGTTGTGATAGTTGGATTGATGGGCAGTTAGCGTCGCTGGGGAGCTATTCAGAAGTCAGGCTTCCAGTGATATAGAGGAATAACTTCAGTTAGATAATACAGATCTGAGTATTTTTAGTTAGAATACAAAAGATCTGTTTGTAACACAAGTTTATGCAACCTATACGTAACCTTGGATCGTAGCAAGCTTTAAACTTGAGACGAGCGGATACAAGGTCACTCAGGCTAAAAGAGTAGATAGTGAAACATTTGAGTGGAAACATCCAGATCTAGATCCAACCTTGTCAATCCACATACCTCTGCACAGCCATATACCCCGTGTATTCCTAGACAGAAAAACACGTTATACGATAGCTGGTGAACTCGACGTGAAAAGTCTAGGGTGAGAGGTACGTGCGTGGTTTTGCCACCATGGACATTGAAGGGTTGGGTCATTACGTAGATGAGGCTTCTACATCTGGAGAGGCACCAAAGGTGACCAAGCTTTCACGGTCTGATATGCGATTGCTTGAGGCATTCGCGTTGGTAATGCAACAACAGCAAGCCACTGAACGGAAAGAAGCAATGGCTACTAAAGCCTTGCAATCTGTTGTGGGGTTGCTAGATCAGTTTGACGGGAAGAACATATCCAAGTACCTAAAGTACTATTCCCGAGAGATGGAGTTGAGCAAGGTGCCTGAAAGAGAGATGGTGAGTACATTTGCGCTTGCTGTCGTACCTGAACTACGAGAGCACATGAAGGACATCATCCGATCTCATGGTGCTACGTGGGAAGGATTTACTCTTCAGCTGAAAGAAGAGTATTCTTTAGAAGATGCAGACCGAGTGACTAAGAAGTCATTCATGGAGTGGGTAAACAAACCCAACAAAGGGCTTGTTGCCACAGAGCTATTTCGGGAGTATGAGAGACAATTCCTTCAGTTGTCTCGGATGGAGAAGCTCACATTGGAGAATGACAAGGTGGAGTTGTTTCTACAAGCAGCCAACAATGAATTACAAAGGGAGTTGGAGCTGCTTCTAGAAGATAGGATGGAAGACAACGGACTCACGACTGACTGGAGAAAAGTCTCTGAAGCAGTGAGTGTACTTGCCAAACGAGAGTACCGGAGAGGGAAGGTGGTGGTAAGACAAGAAGAGAGACCACCGCCGATCATAGTACCTCGTAGGCAACCAATGGTACCCAATGTGCAAGCACCTATTGTGCATGTACCTCAAGTTCCACTTCCTACTATTCCTGTCCCGAAAGTTGCACCGCAAAGAGATGCTATGGAAGAGTTGGTAAAAGGGATGAGGGACTTGCAGATCAAGTTAGCAAGGTTGGAAGAGAAGGGAGGAGCACATGATACCAAACTTGCTCCTAAGCAAGATTATGTACAGAGATGCATTTGGTGTGATAGTTCTGATCATGCTCGAAGAGAGTGTGGTGATTTTGCCAAAACTCTACGAGATGGAGTAGTCTATTGGAAGGAAGGAAAGATTGCTCTGAAGGATAATGGAGAGATTCTTAGAACCAACTTCGGGAAAGGAGGAATGAAGCAAGTACTGGAGGAGTATCTATCTCAACATGCTACTGCGTCGGTAGAAGCTGCTACTTATGGAGTTGAGGTAGTACGAGAAAGAAGTGCTTCTAAGAAGGATGGAGATACTCTTGATATGTGGAGCCATGCAGTAAGCACGAACAAAAGGGGGAAAATGGCAAGGGAGGAGTTGCTCAGAACAGCCACGGCAATAGGGGTGCTACTGGATGGGATGATCCCGTGGATACAATGTCTGTTCACGCTTATTTGGCGAAGAGTCAACATGAGGCTCTCATGGAGGAGAAGCGCAAACGAGATGAAGCAGGCCCTAGCGAAGAGAGAACAGCTCTCAAGAGGCAAACAAGAGGAGAAAAGTTCAGACCGGAGATCATGTCTCTACCAGAGGAGACTATGGAAGAGGTCATATCCTCTACTCCCGAGAAGTCAGAGAAGAGCAGAGGTAAGGAGAAAGGTAAATCTCCTTCATACAAGCTTCAGTCTGATATTGAAGCTGCTACGGATCTGAAAGGAGTACTAGAAGAGAGAGTACTCAATGCCAAGATCGAGTTTACCTTGCGAGAGATCCTTGGGATTGCCAAGAGAGAGTTTCATGATGTCATTATTGACACCATCAAATGAAAAAGGCAATTGGCAGGAGAAACCGCTGTGCCTAATGCATTAGACACAAGGATATCAAGAGAGGAAGAGTTAGAACTAGCTCAATGCTGCATCAACCGCAAGGTTCGGTTTGAGGATGATAACGATGACAAGGTCCCTAGTCATTACACTAGAGGACATTGGGCTAGAGCTACTACCGAAGCCTTAGTGAAGGTAGGAGAGATGACAGATCCGGTGGTTGCTCTCATTGATCATGGATCAGAGATCAATATTGTCTCTAAGGACATCTACAAGCAAGGTGGATGGCCTGTTGATATAGATCATGGTTGGATGATCAGAACAGCGAACAACACACGAGGAGAACTCTATGGAGCTTGTCCTGATGTGAAAGTAAAGGTGGGAGATGTAACTATTGAACAAAACTTCTTTGTTCAAGATAGTACATCATACCCGGTGATACTCGGTCAACCTTACATTACAGCTGTGAGGATGGAGACCAAGGTTTTGGATGATGGATCTGCTTATGCACGGATCAGAAGTCAGGATGGCAAGAGAGCGGTACAGTTTCTAACTGTATCAGCAAACCACGAGCGGAACAGAGATTATCTGAGGGGTGGTTCCTTGCCTAAGGTCACGGAGGAGTTCAAGGATTTTTGACAAGTACTGCTATAGAGCGAGGACATAGTGGTACACTGGAGAAGGTACTCTCGCTAGAGAAAGAAAGTGCTTTTTGTACAGGAGTTGTGAGATTTTCTGGGAGTGGATTTGCTACACATACACGACTTGCTGACTTGCAGAAGTGGGAGCAGAAAGTTGTGCAAAAAACTGAAAAAGATCTAAAGAGAGTTGGTGTGCTTGAAGAGGATGATAAGATAGAAGGTGTTTATTTGGAGTTAGGATTGGAAGATTTCATCGATGAACTTGCTATGCATGAGCAAGAAGATGAGGATCATGTGGTGGAAGTACACTCTAGGGAGCTCTATACAGCTATAGAGTCATTCGTAGATCCTGAAGTTAGAGTTGATACTAGGTACAAAACGGTAGACAAGAAGGTAAAACCTGTTGCTCAGCCATTACCTAGTGATTCTAACCAGCGAGTCCAACAATCTTCGAAGGAGAAAAGCTTGAGAGATCTTAGCCGGGTCGGTCACAAGTTCACTGAAGCTACGCTCAAGGAGTTGAAGGTTGGTTCAGCAGATTTTCTTTTGTCTGTGGAGGAGAATAGGTTTAGGGAGATGTTAACTAGGCACGGGAAAGCTTTTGCTTTTGAAGCCTCAGAAATCGGATGTGTAGATCCTAGCATTGTGACGCCAATGATCATATTCACAGTTCCACATGCTCCTTGGGATTTGAGGCCAATTCCTGTACCTAGAGCGCATCTACCGAAACTCATAGAGCTCTTGAAGGAGAAGATGCAGATGAAGATCTTGGAACCATCGTTTGCACCATACTCTAGTCGTTGGTTTACAGTACCAAAGAAGAGTGGTGCATTACGGTTCATCCAAGATATGCAACCTGTGAACCAAGTGACCATCAGAAATACAGGCATAGGACCTATCGTCGGAGAGTTTGCTGAAGCGTTTGCTGGGAGGGCTATTTACTCTATAGGAGATCTTTACTCTGGATACGATCAGTTTCAACTTGCTGAACAGAGTAGAGATATCACCACCATGAGGACACCGTTGGGATTGGTCAGAATGTGCACACTACCACAAGGAGCAACAAACTCGGTAGCGCACATGATGAACGGGATGAACAAGGTTCTCCGTGAGTTCATTCCTGAGAAGACCATGCCTTTCTTGGATGACATTCCAATTAAGGGATGCGTTGAGGAGGAGAAAGATGAGACAATGGATCAGAAGGGGTGTAGAAACTTTGTTGCTGATCACATTTCAGATTGTGATAAAATCTTATCACGACTTGAAGAGGCGCACTTGACACTATCAGGTGCCAAGTCTTCATTTGGAGTGCGAGAGGTTGTGATTGTGGGGCACTTATGTGGATGGTTTGGACGCAAGCCTGATCCTGGTAAAGTGGATGCTATACGGCGGATGAAGGATACTTGTGGTTCAACAACGGAGGTGAGAAGGTTTCTTGGAGCTTGTGTCTTCTATCATGTGTGGATTCCACATTTTGCACATGTGGCTGATCCTCTTTACGATCTGTTGAGAAAGCACAAGAGGTTTGCATGGGAGGAGAGACATACTGAGGCGATTCAGAGATTGAAGCAGTTGTTATCTTCTCCACCTGTACTTCGTCGTGTGAGCTACGAGGATAGCAAACCAGTGATACTTACTGTTGATACTAGTCCGATAGCCATTGGATGGGCAGTAGGACAAGATGATGAAGAAGAGAATCGGTTTGCAGTCAGATTTGGAGCAAAGGTGTTGAGTGAGCGACATAGAAACTATCCTCAAGTGAAGAGAGAGTTATGGGGAGTAGTTACAGCTATGAAAGCTGAAAAGGACTATTTGATTGGAGCGCCAGTAATAGTAGAAACAGATTGTTTACCACTATTAGGGATGATTACAAACTGTAACACTCCTGATATTGCTATGCTACGCTGGATTGCTTACATCAAGTCCTTAAATCCTGAGTTCCGACACATAGCGGGGAAGAACAATCCAGTAGCTGATATGTTATCTCGTGCGAGGTATGAGGATGAGGAGGAGATGATAGAAGATACAGAAGATGTTGGTACTACTGTTTTCTGTAGAGCTCAAGGAGGTGAGAGTGAGCATTCGAAACCGTTCATGGAGGAGCTATATGAAGGAGAATGGATAGACATAGGACGTTATCTAAGTCTGTTGACTAGACAGCCAGGATGGAGTGATGCCCACTTTAAACAAATCAGGAGGAAGGCTTATAACTACTTGCTACAAGGTGGTTATTTGTGGAAACATGCTAAGCAAGGTGGTAAGATGCCACAAAGGGTTGTGTGTAAGGTTGACATGCAGAAGTTACTCATGCAGGAGTTTCATGAGAGCTTGTGGGCAGGACATAGAGGTATTTATGCCACCTTTACAAAGCTGAAGGAGAGATATTGGTGGCGTAACATGTACAGAGATGTAGTTCAATTTGTGGAGACATGCCAAACTTGTCAAGAGTATTCAGGAATTCGGCATCGAGATGGATTACATCCTACTTATCCACTTGCAATGCATTATAAGTGGGTAGTAGATCTTGTTATTATGCCAGTTGGTATATGGCAGATGCGATACTTAGTTTTGGCACGTGAGGATTTGTCCAACCAAGTGGAAGGGCGAGCCTTACGGACAAAATCCACAGAGGGAGTCTGCAAATTCTTGTTGGAAGATGTGATTTGTAGATATGGTTGTGTTGGGAAGATCACGGCTGATCGAGGGGAGCTGAACAATGATGAGGCTAAAGCGTTCTTCAAGAGGTGTGGTGTGAAGTTAGCTCTCACCACAGCCTACAATCCGGAAGGTAATGCGAAGAGTGAACGTGGTCATCCTCCTATTGTGAAAGCTATTGTGAAAGCTTGCAAGGGGAGGGCAAGAGAATGGCCAAGATTTCTTCCGTTTGCATTATGGGCTGATCGTTCGACTCATAGTTCAGTTACGGGATATATGCCGGCGGAGTTGATGCAGGGGCAGAAACCTATCATGCCCATTGAGGAGCACATACCTACTTGGAGTGTTCTACCTTGGGAGGATGGTATGTCTACAGAAGATCTTCTTGCTGTCCGAATCCGTCAACTAGAGAGAAGACCTGAAGATGTAGAGATTGCATTGGAGAAGCTGAAAGAGGCGCGCTTGAGAAACAAAGACAGATTCGATAAGCGTCATCGATTAAGGCCGAAGGAGATTAAAGAAGGAGATTGGGTGTTGGTCTACGATAGTAGCTTGGACAACCAACACAGTGCGCTTAGAAAATTCTCTAAGCGATGGTTTGGCCCGTATGTGGTTCTTGTCGTGCTTGACAATGCCACATATTCACTAAGAGAGCTTGATGGGGCAGAGCTCAAGGTTCCAATTGCAGGCAAGCGTGTGAAACTCTTCAAGAAGCGAGATGAAGGGATAAGCATGGAGGAAGTCGAAGTTGAGTTTGATATCTTGGATGATGACGGAGAAGATTTGGATGACGAAGATATTGCTAACGACAACATCAGTGAAGAAGATGAAGATATAGTGTGATGCCGACCACAACTTGTGAGTGTTGGCGCATACCAGAGGATGCGCAGGTTTAGAAGGGGTGGATGTCGTGTTGTGGTTCGGCTCGTGTGTGAAATTCCTGTGTAACCTATGTTGTGTTTCTTTTCCGTGTTTCGTGAACCGTATCGCGTAACTCGTCGAACGGTGTGATGAGTGCCACGTTTGTGATTATCTGTTTAAGTGATCGCACGGTAGAAGAACGTGCCAAGTCATCGATCTGTGCGCGTTCACTTTAGTGGTCATTGTCGCCGCATTTGTGTATAAAATGGTGGGTCGAAGGTTCATACGGCATTCTCTCTCAACGGGTGATTCGTAAGGGTTCTCGGTGATCTGCATGGAGGAGTGAAGAACTGCAGGAGTGGTGGTTATGGACGGAGGTGTGTTACCGGCTCCGGATCTTCCTTTCCCGAATCCGTTTCACATCAAGCTTCATTGCATCCACCGCGATCACTTTCGACAGTGGTTAGTTGCGTACTTTGGTGATGAGTTCATGGGGAGGGTGATGGAGTTACAGCTTCCGGTGATCCTTCCAATCGTAACATACGGAGAGACTTGGGATATGACGGTGTACATTTTGTTGTGAGGAACAATGGATCTCAACTATCCATCGAACGTTCCTTTCAATCTTTGGGTCGATGTCCGGTGCCATTGCAGACCGAAGATCAATCATGGGGCTTGGATCGTGAGAAACTTCGGGCAAGAATATTACAATCGAGTGATAGCTTCACCGTTTCCTTTTGTCATACCTTTTATTGTAGAACGTTTCCAAGTTGTAATATTGACGTTGTATTAGTCTGCGGCTCACTGGTTTCATTCTAGTTGAGCGCTTCTGTGTAGTTACGGACCGCGAAGAATCCATCGACATATCTGAAGGATTTTGTGAAGTCTTAGAGTGTTGTTGATGTCTTGTGTCTCCTTGGAGAGTAAAAATTCGTTCTAAGGGAAAAGTTAAGAGGAGAAAAGACAAAAAGTAAAGTTCTTTTTGCTCTTATTGGTCCACTTTTGGACCAATGGTGTTCTAGCTGATCCTCGCGACGTTTCTGTGGTTTCTGGAGGCTTCAAAGGTCCATTCGCGAAACGGAGGGTATGGTTGGAGAGCTCTCGACCGGGGCTACAATCTGGGCTGAAGAATCGATCGATTTGATGAAAGTATGAGCGCGTTATGATCGATTGAGTGGAGGGGGGTGAAATTTGTACCTACTGCTACGTTTCTGGTTGTTCCGAGAGACTCTCGAGGAGTTTTGAGGAGCTGTCTGTTGGGTTGGAGAGCTGACGACGTGCTGGTCGTTTTGATATCAATTTCATCAGTTTCTTGATCGATTTGGATTCTGAACCGACCGATTGAAGTTGAGAAGTGCAGATGGGATAAGGCGGGACAGCGAACTATGATAGCCATGGATAGTTTGCTATTGCTTAAGATCTGAGTCGAATTTCTGAGTGAAACTTTCCAGGATTGAAGAATGTCTTATCAGTAAGATACTTGGGAAGTTTCACCTCAAATGGTCGAGTAGTTTGTTCAGAATCTTGGATCAAATGTACCTGGGTCTGTAAAGCTCTGAAGTTAGCACAGATTACGGTTTGATCCATATCTGAGAATTGGTTTGAGATTTCGACCTGAAAATTGTTCAGGGTAGGAGTGAAGGGTCCAATCAAGCTTCCTGTGAAGTTTGATCATCATTGGTCGAGTGGTTTGGAAGGACTGAGGTCTCAAAGTTCGAAAATACTTCTGTTATTAGCTATTTCGGGTTTTTCGGTATCATCTATGATCATTTTGGTCATTTTCGATCAATTTGGAGAGGAGTTTGTTGCTGAAACTGCCATGGCTGCATGCAATTCAACATTGGAGGGTGTGGGGCTGATTTCAGCTCTTGGTGATGAAGGAGAACGGAGTCGCCATGAGTCTTAAGCCGCTGTTTGGGTTCTCGGAGCTGCCAGGTACTACCGCCGTTGGTGCTATATTGAGATCTGAATAGTGTTTTGGAGTATGCATGCTTTACCTTGCTGGAATGCTTGGTAGACCAGGGTGTACAGCAAGTTGTATCGATACTCTATCAAGTTGATTGAGTGATCTTATAGCGTCTTCTGGTTGTACTATGAAGTTGTGATAGTTGGATTGATGGGCAGTTAGCGTCGCTGGGGAGCTATTCAGAAGTCAGGCTTCCAGTGATATAGAGGAATAACTTCAGTTAGATAATACAGATCTGAGTATTTTTAGTTAGAATACAAAAGATCTGTTTGTAACACAAGTTTATGCAACCTATACGTAACCTTGGATCGTAGCAAGCTTTAAACTTGAGACGAGCGGATACAAGGTCACTCAGGCTAAAAGAGTAGATAGTGAAACATTTGAGTGGAAACATCCAGATCTAGATCCAACCTTGTCAATCCACATACCTCTGCACAGCCATATACCCCGTGTATTCCTAGACAGAAAAACACGTTATACGATAGCGCCTGCAGCAATGATGATACGTACAATTTCAATATTGTGGGAGTCAGGGACTAAGGATATTGGGATCTGAGAATCAAGAACATCTCCCTCGTGGTCTATGAAAATGACCTATATGAAAAAATCATATAACAAGACGTTCAATACACCATATGTAAGAAGGGCATAACAAATGATACTTACAATACATAACATTCAAAGTTGAGCTATACGTACTTGAGGCTCGCTTGTGATAACTCCAAGCGCATGAAGCACAGAGCGATCGGCACCGAACTCATCATCCACTCCAAGTGCAAGAACATCTTCTTGACCACCCTCCTCTGGAATCACATTATCGTGTCGGATTTTGCGTGAAGGATGTCCAAGAAAACACGAGGTTCTTGGTTGTGGAGATGTAGTGTGCTGAACAAATATAAGAAAGAGAAAACACAACCATGAAAATGAACGTCACAATATATATCAACTCTCAACATATAAACACTGTCTGTTTTTTCTCTCTAAGAACACAAAATTGAGAAGCAAACCAGAGCGGTCTGTAATCTGCTGTAAAACCTCTTAAACAAGTCCATGAATCTCAACCCAGACCCAAAACTATCGAAGCGTAGCTCAAAGCAAGAGAAACATCCCTTTGCTAACAAAAAGAGCTATCTCAGATCACACGATTCAAACCCAAGTCCAAACAACGTTCATGTACAAGCTCTTAGCTAAAGCTAGCTACCACAAGCTGTACATAACCAACTAGAACTCCAACGAACTCAAAAAGACAAAAACTGTAGCGAAGGAATTGAAAAAGGCTTATCTGAGAACTTTTTTATTTCGTCAAACGGGCTTAAGATATCAATAGGGTCTTCTTCCATGACTCTGTTGGTCCAGAAAACCTTCAGATCCGACTCCCAACAGCCGAGATATCTCCGATTTTTTGTCGCAGGTGACCGAACCTTCCAAAACTCCTTCATGCGGCTTAAAATCACACACACCGCCCAAACGGATCATGTGATCTGATATCCGTCTTCTCTGGTAGGTAGATCTAGCTATCCTGAACCCAATGAGACTCCAAACAAGCCGTTTGGAGTTCCTCTCGCAAAATCACGCAAGAAATTTGATTACATGATGCCAAAAACTGACGTATATCAACTCTCTACGGCTCAAACTTGCTTACCACATCCAATCCAACAATCCAATCCACACACGGTCTTCTCATGTGCATAAATGAAGACTCCCTAATGACTTAAGCACCAAGGATGAAGAGCTTGGTTCATCGATCGCGAAGAACAACCTAATCTCAGATCGTAGGTGGCGAAAAACTGACGTAAAAGCTTCCTTACGAGTCAATTTCACCCAGAACTCCCAAATCATTTGATGAAACTCCATATCATCTTCAATTTCTTGAAGAACTCGGTGTTCTGATCTCGTTGGATCCAAGGACAGCAAGTTTGGACTCCGGAACGGCCCGAACAGTCAAACTCTCCTTCACAGATCATTGAAGTCTCCAAAAACCTCTCCTGCGTCTTAATTTCTCCTAGAACACATCCCCCTATCCGCCTCTTCACGAACCGTCTTAACCAACGCGTATCCTGGACAGATTTGAACCCAATGACACCTTGCGCGCATGCATTAGACTTCTAAATTCTCCAAACCGTCCACCGACAGATCACAGAAGCTGCTCCTTTACATAAGACACTGTACGTACAAGAATTCACAGATAATGAGGAGTAGGCCCCTTGCGTCCTTAGTATAGCGCTTGGAGTTGCAAATACCCAATCAGCAAAAGTAAACTAGGATCCAGCTTCATTTTCATCTTTCGAATCTCATAACTTCTCCACTAGGCGTCCAAATGAAGTAGACAAAGTGCCTATGGAAAGCTGACAACGAGCTCTACCCATTGATGCGATGAAAGTGAGTTGTGTCAAAAGCTCGTAAGCTGAGGCCTAACTTGTTTTATCCATTTTTCGAGTCTCGTAACTTCTCCACTAGGCGTCCAAATGAAGTAGACAAAGTGCATATGGAAAGTTGACAACGAGCTCTACCCATTGATGCGATGAAAGTGAAGATCCGAAGTTGTGCCAAAAGCCCGTAAGCTGGGGCTTAGCTTGTTTTACCCATATTTCGAGTCTCGTAACTTCTCCACTAGGCGTCCAAATGAAGTAGACAAAGTGTCTATGGAAAGCTAACAACGAGCTCTATCCATTGATGCGATGAAAGTGAAGATCCGAAGTTGTGTCAAAAGTCTCATTTTTCGTTCCATGAGCGTCTTTGGAGCGATAATGATAAGTATCGCAAACAAATTTTCAGATAAGAGTCGGTCCACGACACGACATCCACCCCCTCTGAATCTGTGCATCCTCCGATATGCACCAAGAGATATCAACCAAGGAGTGGACCGGCACGCACCTCGTCTTGTCGTCCTACTTCCCATCATATTCAATCTCATCTTCAAGCTCTATCGCATAATCTTCATCCTCAAACTGAAACTCTGTCAAGATATTTGCTAGATCGACCTCCTCATCTCTCTTTTTGAAAATCTTGACACGTTTATTTGCCACTGGTATCTTCAAGCTCGTTCCGTCCAACTCTTGCAGGGCGTAAGTTGCGTTGTCATGAACCTTCTTCACCACATACGGATCAAACCATCGTCTGGAAAACTTCCGGAGTGCACTATGCTGGTTGTCTAGACTGTTGTCATAAACTAACACCCAATCAACTGCTTGCGCTGATAAGTGATCCCCAACCAACTTCTTCATCCCTCCTCTACCAAAGTTGATATGAAGAAGTGCACCGGTATCTCTCAATGTCACTTCCTCATCCTTCTAGAAGATCACCCCTTATTGCAAGATATCCGTGAACTCCTTGCAATCTCTTCGTGGATGATCGGAACCATCGCATCAGATACACCTTTGGATCCAACCTTGCTTCCCAACAGGTTTTGCTCCGCTTGTAGACCCCTGCTCTTCCAATCTTCCGAGCTTGATCTGCAAGTCTCGCATTCTACGCATGATCTCCTCAAGGCTTGAATCATCCTTCTTCGGAGATACTACATGTGTTTGGATAACTGGAACAACAGGTACCATCTGTCTAGCAATAGGAACCACTGGCCGGACTATAGGAACAGGAGCTATAGCAGTCAGTGCTGGAGCTGGTCTCCTAACTGGAACCTTCTCTCGTCTTCGCTTCCTCTTGGTAAGCAGACCAACAGCTTCCTCAACTTTCTTCCAGCTACTAGTCAAACCATCGTCTTCGTCTCGATCCTCCAACAGCACTTCCAGCTTCTCTTGCAGCTTCTCATCTGCAGCCCGAAGAAATAACTCAGTCTTGTTGGACTGCAACGTCAACTTCTCCATCCTAGTCAACCTAGAGAATTGTTTTTCAAACTCTCAGAGTAACTCAATAGCTTGTAAACCATTCCTTGGTTGCTCAACCCACTCCAAGAATGACTTCTTGTTGACCTGATCAGAGTCCTCCAAGAAGTACTCATCCATCAAGGCACGAGCAAATATCTCCCAATCTTTGTTAAAATGCTTCATTAGCATTTTAACATGATCTTGAATCTCAAGAGCTGCTGCCAACTCAAACGTCTCAATCATCTCATCTTTTGACACCCGATTGAGCTCCATCTATTTCACATAATGTCTCAGATGTCTTGAGACATCTCTCTCATCGAACTGATCAATCTTACTGACCACCGCTTGAAGCGCATTTGTTGTCAAAGCTTCTTTCCGCTCATCAAACTGTTGCTGCCTTAAGAACATTGTGAAAGCTTAGAACATTGATGCAATCGCCCAATCCAATTGCACCTTCGGCAATCTATCCGAACCACTAGCTCCATTTCCATCACCTTTCTCCTCTCCACTCATGATTTCAATCTCTTCTTCAAAGTTCAAACAAGGAAGAAATCTCCACCTCAGACTTTCACGTCGAGTTCACCACCGTATCATGTCGGATTTTGCGTGAAGGATGTACAGGAAAACACGAGGTTCTTGGCTGTGGAGATGTAGTGTGTTGAACAAAGATAAGAAAGAGAAACACAAGCACAAAAATGAACATTGCAATATATACCAACTCTCAACGTATATACACTGCCGGTTCTTTCTCCCTAAGAACACAAAACTGAGAAGCAAACCAGAGCGGTCTGTAATCTGCTGTAAAACCTCTTAAACAAGTCCTTGAATCTCAACCCAGACCCAAAACTATCGAAGCGTAGCTCAAAGCAAAAAAAAATCTTTTTGCTAACAAAAAGAGCTATCTCAGTATCACACGATTCAAAACCAAGTCCAAACAACTTTCATGTACAAGCTCTTAGCTAAAGCTAGCTACCACAAGCTGTACATAACCAACTAGAACTCCAACGAACTCAAAAAGGTGAAAATCGTAGCGAAGGAACCAAAAAGATCTATGTGAGAACTTTTTTCTTTCATCAAACGGTCTTAAGATATCGATAGAGTCTTCTTTCTTGACTCCGTTAGTCCAGAAAATCTTCAGATCCGACTCTCAACAGCCGAGATATCTGATTTTTTGTCGCAGGTGACGGAACTTTCCAAAACTCCTTCATGCGGTTTAAAATCGCACACACCGTCCAAACGGACCGTGTGATCTGATATTCGTCTTCTTTGGTAGGTAGATCTAGCTATCTTGAACCCAAAGAGACTCCAAACAAGCTGTTTGGAGTTCTCCTCGCAAAACCACGCAAGAAATTTGATCGCAGGATGCAAAAAGCTGACATAAATCGACTCTCTTCGGCTCAAACTTCCTTACCACACCCAATCCAACAATCTAATCCACACACGATCTTCTCTTGTGCGTAGGTGAAGACTCCCTGATCGCATAAGCATCAAGAATGAAAAGCTTGGTTCACCGATCGCGAAGAACAACCCAATCCCATATCGCAGGCGGTGAAAAACTGACGTAAGCGCTTTCCTACGAGCCAATTTCACCCAGAACTCCCAAATCGTCCGATGAAACTCTATATCATCTTCAATTTTCTGAAGAACTCGACGTTCTGATCCCGATAGATCCAAGGACAGCAAGTTTGGACTCCGGAACGGTCCGAACGGTCCAACTCTCCTTCACAGATCACTGTGGTGTTCACAATTTACAAGATTAGAGATTTTTTAAAGTTTTAACAGTTAATGACATGTCTATATAATTGAAGTAACCTTATTACTTAAGATTGCACCTTATTTAGCGGAAGATGATCTTAAGAACTTTTTGTAAGGAGAAGTCGACTTCTTTCGAGAAGACTTCTTTTGAATCGTGTCTTCCGAAAGATGGAAGACGAAAGACGAAAGACGAAATACATAAGCTGGACGGAAGACGGACGTCTTCTAGAGAGATAGGAACTGTGACTTCAGAGATATCAACCGCGTGCCACGTAGGTGAGGGATAGGTATACCAACCAGGTAGTCACCGTAGTAATAGATAGGCCAAGGTAATCAAACCTCTAATCACGCAGGGAAGACACGAGCTAGAGGCACATTAGCATCAACTCTCTTGCTGCTTCTCGCATTGGAGATTGACTGCGCTTTAAGATCGATTTGCACCTTGGAGAATCGAAGTAACATTAGAAGCGAGGAGAGTTGAAACTGGGAGCACACAAGATCGAATTGAGACAAGAGAGAGAGCGAGACTGATTTTACCAGCTAGGAGCACATTCGAGCTGAAGAAATCCTTGAGGAATGCAAGAAGCAAAAATCAAGAGTCGATTAGGAACCAGAGAGAAGCTTCGAGGCAGAAGCAAGAATCGATTGCAACAGCAGAGGGGCGCAGCTCAAGATTGACGACAAAAGCAAGATCGTGGTATCACATCAAAGGTGGAAGTGAAGATTGGAAGCGCGTGAAAGATTGACGGTGCAACAGAAGCAGCAGGAAGCAGTACTGAGGTTCTTCTTGTGTTCTTTCTTCTTTCCCACCGCTTCTTGTCTTTGATTTGATGTCCCCCGCGCTTCCCTGCTCGTTTGCAAGAAGCCCATTGATCGATTTCCTTACCCTGAAATTCTTTTTGTGAAAATTGAGCACGGAAGCGCTGTCCACTTTTTGACAGCCATCTTCTCACTTCTTCTCAAGTTGGAATCGAGCTTCTCCATCTCTCATTCCCAAATTCGATCATCTGACTATCAATTTCTCTATCCTACCGCACCTCTGTTCTTGAATCCATGGACAGAAGACGCTTCTAAAAATATGTACATCTTTAGAAGACGCTTTTGAACGTCTGAACGTCTTCGGAAGATGACTATTTGCAATTCGTTTCAAGATTAGATTTGATTGGAATTTGTGTTGAGAGAAGCTTGGTACGAATCATGAGTGAGCTTGTGAGTTGATTGTTGTTTCGAGAAGTTGGAAACTGGGAACCATGCCTGTGTCTCCCAATCTTCTCGTCTTTTCAAATCCACATCTTCTTAGAGAGACTATAAGGTTGGAACGGCTAGTAGAATGCGCGAGAAGACGTGAGGGTCCTTTATGGATCTCTCCTGTCTGACCCATAGCAACCTAGTGGAGACTCTCAACCACTCCCACGACTCAGAAAGAACTCCAAGAAGAAGGGCTAACGATGTCATAATGACTGCACATGTAGACCTCCGCTCTCGGCTAATCTTAGCATCCCATATAATCCAATGAGATGACCTACATGAGATTTTATCTCTTGCGAGATAAATAACTGATCACACATCAGATATGATGTGTCTCTGATCAATTTCGATCTCATGAGAGAGAGAAAGTACTCATAATTATAAAAAGAACGATATCCAACCAAACGGTACTTGTAATAAAATATCTCAAATATATCTCATATAAAGAACCTTAATCTTCTAGGATAAAGAACACCTTATGTGTAACAAAAAAACTTTCAAAAATATTTGAAAAACTTTTTAAAAATTCAATAATATTTAATACTCACTCATTTCTTCATGAAATATATCGATTCTAGAACTAAAATAAATATGAAAAATCTTCAACAGAAAATTCTATAACTCTAAAAAATCCAACAATATTTAATAAGCATTCACTTTTTGATAAAATATATCAATTCTAAAACAAAAAAAATTTTATAAAATAATATATAAACAAATCTTCACTAACCCACATCACACACACCACCCTCTCCACCTCCACTCTCTTCACTCCCCGCACACTCCCCGCACACTCTCACGCTACCTACAGAGGAGAATACGAACCAATGAATAGCAAACGGATGGGAAGACCCCATCAAGCCTTACAAGAGAAAGAAGGACCCGAAGGACCAAGCAACAACCACCCCGAAGGGAAGAACAGCGGAGCTAAGCCACGCTATCAGTAGCTCTAAAATCGTCTGTCGTACCTATAATGTCGGAGACCAGAAAGTCAGTATGTCTATAAACAACTGGTGCACTTGAAGAAGCATCACCTATTGCGATTGCCTTCCTATGAACGGCGCCTGCTAAAGCTCTCTATAGAGCAATGGAAACTCGCTGTCTAAAAAACGTGATGCAGAAAGAAAGAGAAAGTGGTACCCCCTGGCGTCTCTCATGATAGGCTCTTGCACAATCTCTCAGAAACACGTCGAACTCCAAGTCTGTCGATCCGTATATCTCCAAAGCTAAGGGGATGAAGCGATGTCCCACTTGCATACCCCTATACTTGGTCACCTTCGCTGCTGCCGCCCACCTGCAGCCCATCCTGAGGGATGGGTGGTCACCTGTGCTGCCACTGAGACCTGATCCTCCCTCATCATGTACAAGTAAGCTCTCACTGATCCTCTTGTCTGAAGGACATACCAACGCTCTCTCCACGTCATGTGACCGCTCTCCTTTGCTAAGGCAAACACGACGTCTCTGATGACATCGTGGGTAGCTATCTGCTCTCCACCATGAGGACATCGAGCAAGATGACGATCCGATGTGTCGAGCGAGACATCGCATTCGCAGGTGAATAGTGTCGAAGCAACAGGCTGGATCAAGCCTAGGCAGAACCTCATCGCTGTAGAGAAGATAGCCGATGCGAGTCAGAACGCTTTGATGCAAGGTCGAGCTATGAGTCAAGAGCCTGCGCCCTTGTCCAAACAAGAGCGGAGTCGAGATCTAGTATCCCGTGAGATGGAAGAATCCACTAAGAGCGCATGGAGAACCTGCTGAAAGTGGTGTCCCGTCAGAGAAGATTGTAGTCCGCGAGATCCATCGGTAGCTAAGATATCTAATCGAGGGTGGCCTCACGTGTCTCAAGAGTCAAACTATCTCTTGTCTCACGGAGACACATCTATAGTGCATAAGAATCATCCTCCATCTGTGTCACATAGCTCTCCAGAATAGGTCTATCTCGCACGAGAAAACGGCAACAGAGCCAAGGTGCTGAGAGGGCCCAACTACCCAAAAAGGCTATCGCAGCAGTCTCCTCCATGGATAATAGACCCACCCCGCCACATGATATTGACAAAGATGTCTGTCTACGTGCGAGAGGTCCTGCCACACAGTCAAAAGTTCCCAGTCCTATGATGTCATCAAACACCCCCATGATCTTCCTATCAAACTCTCTAAGGCGCGAGATGAAGATAGGAGATGGAAATACTGTGCGGAGTAAGTAACTAGGACGCCGTGCAATGGAAGAGGAAAGAATACCAAAGGCAACTTGAGGATCCTCCAACATAGGGAGATCCTCGATATGCAAAACGTCCTCCGCTAGGGCAACATCTAAGAATCGAGAGACAAAGTCCTCTGTACCCACAGGTACATCTGAGACGTAAACCATCTGTAAGGATGACAAATCCCTCCGGGAGTTGTAGGTCCGACGGTATACCTATGGGAGACCAAGCCTTGCACTTTGACACCTTCACCCTCAGCCCTACCAAGGCCAATTGAGAGACAAGGTGGTCAAAAGCAACACCGAATTGGTCCGCCGGACCTACGATGTGCGTATCATCAGCTAGAGATGGAAAAACACAACCTGGAGCAGCCAAGGTGGTGGCCAAGAGAGCTCTATAGTGAGCTAAGGTAAAGAGGGGTCCACCCAAAGGATCTCCCTGAAGAGTACATGCAGCGGAGCTGATGATTGTAACCTCATATATCGTAAGATCAACTGGTAATAAAGAGAAGAAGAAGAACCATAGAATGATTGCACGAAAGGGACGAGACTCTCCAGAGATCCCTCGCCATCCATGAGCTCCCTAAAGATGGAAGCACGAAAAATGCTATTAAAAGTATTTTTCACGTCTATTTGTAGGACAATCCAATCGAGATGGATGTCCAAGAGAGCCCTAATGCCAAAAGACACGGACTCACAACCTCCCGGCGTCGCAACTCCAAACTGATGTGGGCAAAGGTGGTCCTGAAAAGTATCTCGAAGCTGAAGGACAATGATACAACTGATAAGTCGTAAGAGAATCTCATCGATGGCTATCGATCGAATCCCTCCCCCATCCTTCGTCATGGCCAAAAGTCTAGCTGCTCCTAGTACCTGAGCTATAGGCTGAGGAACATGTCCCTGAGCTACTGCTGTCGCTACCTGAAAAAGCTCCGTGAAATCACTAGAGGGGTCGTCTGTCTGAAAACAATCACGTAAGTGCTCGTAGACCATCCCAGACAAACTTCTAGAGGATAGACGTGGAGTTGTACACAAGACATGAGCAAACAAGGATCTATCGAGACATAATGGCTCCTCAGGCTGATAGTCCTGAACCTCAGGTGGTGAAAGATCATCCGGCGAGAGGTGAAGAAACGCAACGCAGCGATCGTCTCCTCAGTAGGACATGCCAATGACAAAAGATGCAGTGCTCTAGCAGCTCTATTGTACTCTCCAACTTGACCTAACATCCTACAACGTCGTGTGCGGGCAGAAGATGAGACATCACGTGTAGAGACAGACTCACTCCTACCTCGTACCGCACGGACTGATTCCTCTTGTAAGGCCGCCCAATCACCTGCACGGAATCTCCGAAGACGGACCGCCACCTCCCGATGTCTTCCTCTGCCACCTCAAGTATAACGGAGACACCAACGAGAAAGTAGGAGGAACAGTAATCACGCCGCCTCGTCCTTGGTGTTTCGTGCCAACATGTCTAGAGGTAGACGGAATGACTATCTCATCTTGTCATGAAGAGCACGAGGTAACCGATGGAACAAATGCGGACAAGAGAAACTCATCTCGAACAAATTCAGGATAGTGCCAGAGTGGACTCTCAACCACTCTCACGACTCTGGAGGAACTCCAGGAAGTAGAGCTAATGGTGTCATAATGACTGCACATGTAGTCCTCCGATCTCGGCTAACATGGGCATCCCATGTGGTTGTACCATAGCTCTTGTGCATCTTTCTCAAATGAAATTTTACCCCTTGCGAGGTAAATAATTGATTGCACACCGGACATGATGTGTCTCGAATCAGTCTCGATCTCATGAGAGAAAGAGTACCCATAGCTAAAGAAAAGACGATATCCGATCAAACGATACTCGCGATAGAAACATCTCAAAAAAAAAAATTAAAGAAAAAAGAAAAAAAAGAAAAAAAAACCCTGAACCTTGATATGTAGAGATAAAAAAATGAATACACTAAATATGACAAATTTTTTTTTAAAAAAACACTCTCTAATCCTAAATTCTTAAAAAATCTAAAATTATTTAATATTCACTCATCTCTTTATCAAATGTATCAATTTTAACATTAAAAAATATAAAAAAAAAATTATATGTAAAAAGAACACTCTAACACTCTCACTCTCATCCTCCCGCACTCCGCCTCCTCCCCCTCCCGCTCTCATCCTCCCGCATCCGCACGCTCAAAACATGGAGACCTACAGTACCTACAGTAGTTTCAGGGGAGCAAACAGGATAGGGGCTACCAAGTGGAAAGAACCGCGTAGCCCACAAAGAGAGTCGAATAGAGAGCTTGACGAGGTTAGAATGACGCGAATTGAGAGACTGGGTAAGCAGAAGCGATCCTTCGGAGAAGGAGAGGGTAATGACAAACCTTAGCCGCGAAGGACCACAGGAAAGAAATTCTAAGCTTAGGGGAGGAAGGAACGAGGCGGAGTAGTAGCTGAAGTTGCTGAACATCGACGAAAAGAAGACGCAGACGCGTCTTCCCACGAAGCCTCTCGATTTCCTTGAACCAAATACACGTAAACAAATTCTGAGGGGCAAGACAAGGACCTGGTAGCTGCTTTGGTCTCACTCTTTGCTTGTATCCATTGTCTGCTTTCTGTCGGTGTCCAGGTACGCGATAATTTTCTGTCTCCTGCTTGCCGTTGCAT
This sequence comes from Asterella californica, assembly GCA_036924285.1. Lineage (NCBI taxonomy): Eukaryota > Viridiplantae > Streptophyta > Marchantiopsida > Marchantiales > Aytoniaceae > Asterella > Asterella californica. The sequence continues at coordinate 8,378,982 of JAYKYS010000013.1, forward strand.
GCTTACAGCCCATTTCGTGCCCACTTGTTGCCAGAAGAATGATGATCGTTTGTAGCGTCACTGCTCGCGCTCGGTTAGTTACGGAATGTGGAATTATGTGCGTAGGTAGTGGGAGAGCCTGCAGGTCGGTCATACTTTTTTGTTTTTTGGGTCTAGGTGTGGTGTGATCCAGGCCCAGCGCTCGACCGTGTCGACGTTTTTGCGTGAGACTTCGTGAATCGTGTTTAAGCTGGTCGTGGTATACTCGTAGCTTTCGTTCTTCGGATGAGTGTAATTGGCCTGTTGAGGCTAGGCCTGTACTTGATACTTTTTTTGGAAAGAAGAAGCGGAACGAGTTGATTGCGTATGTGATATGCTCGGATGTGGACTAAGGCTGGCCCTTGTTTCAACCGTTGCAGGACGATCTCACGGGAGGAAAATCTTGTTTCTTGTTTTTTCATCTGTGAAGTTTGGGGACGGTGCGCTCATCGCCAAAGATTCTTTGACTTTTAGGTAGTGGATTTTCTTGTTTATTAGTTGACATTCGCAATTTGGCTACGGTAGCGTTGGGACTCCCAAGAAGCGCTGTCACGAAGAAGGACGCTTGAAGGAGTTGAGTGGATCACTTTGAAGTTGCACTCCTGCAGCGAAGTGGACGAGATCTGGAAGGACTGTGTACGAATAGGTTGAAAATCGACTTTGGTGTTATTCAGGGAGAAAACAGGTAGTGTTTCATCGCCGGAAAAGAGGTATAAGGTCTTCTAACGAAGGGATCTGTAAGCTGCGTACATCTTAAGCCCAAACAGGATCAAAGGCAGCGTTTGCCTGGTAAGCAAGCAAAGGACTCGGTAGTTATCACCAATTTGCACATCCCAGCCAAAACTGAGTTTGAATCAAGCGGCTGATAGCATGGGCGGAAGTGGATCGCGCCCGAAGCCTGTACAGCAGGTAGACTCGCCAAGGGGACAGCCGATGCCATCAACCTCAAGGTTAAATCGACGCTTTTCGAGGAAATTCTCTCACATTGCCGATCATTATCAGAGCCTTGAGCAGGTAATCAGGAATATTTCGCACAGAACAGTATTTTAGTGGCCTAATATTTGGATTCAAATTGGAAAATCGTCTTATCGATGAAGCGTAGGACCATAGGATTGTTTATTGCGTCACCACAGAGAGAGTTTGCTTATATACTTGGGGTGTGGAGGAGTTGGGACCGCTGTTTGCAGCGAAGGTATATGACTGAGTCAGTGATTTTTCCACGCGGGTGTGGTCGTTAGCGGAAGTCCATCCAGAAGAGAGAAAGTGAACGGTAGTGCGAATTGCGTTTTCCTGCCTTAGCGACTAATGCGGAGGAGTGTCAAATCACTTGGGGAATATTTACACGTCTGTCGGTTGCACAGGTAACAGAATCCCTAGTTCGTGCTGGTCTGGAATCATCGAACCTGATCCTTGGCATCGACTTTACCAAGAGCAATGAATGGACCGGTGAGCTTCAAACCTTCTATCTTTGAACCGGGCTGTATCTGTTACAGGTGCAGTTCGTTCGCAGTAATAGAATCCTGCGAATAGTGCAGAGGCGGCTCACATAGGAAGAACACAGTTGGAGTGTGCTACGAGATAACTTTCCTACAATTAGTTCAGAGGGTGGAGTTCAGAAACTCTACCAACTACTTGTGGTTGTGGATGTGCTTTTATGTTACATTGACACTCCAGTTTAACTGATTCAGCTGATTCAGGATTCTAGTAGGTTCTTCATCCGTTTTGCATTTGCGACGGAGTTGTGATAGTCTTACTGCCTCGGCGGTGGTATCTACGAAGGATTTTATATGTCTATGTGTTTAGAAGTAAGACACGAGCTAAAACTCAATAGTATATGACAAGTCGGATGTATTCGTTATACACAGGTAAGCACGCTTTCAATGGGCGAAGCTTGCACGCTATCGGAGACGTGCAAAATCCTTATGAATCGGCCATTTCAATCATCGGTCGAACGCTTTCACAGTTTGACGAGGACAATCTGATACCCTGTTTTGGGTTCGGAGATGGTGAGGTTTCACTTCTCAGTGGGTCCCTTGTCCACTTCAGGTTCCTATATTTATTCTCCGTAAGCGTCACCTGGACTTTGGGTGGACAATCATTGTTTCACCGGCTTTTGCTTACTAACCTGTTAATTTGTTCTTCTAGTCACCAATTTTCATTTGTACAATGAGTGTGATAAGTACAGTGTCTGAGTACCAGCTAGTACTTACTTGTACCTTGGTACTGAATCCTATTTAACACAAGCACGGTGGAGTTGCAGCTTCGACCCATGACCAGTACGTTTTTAGCTTCTTTGAAGATCATCGTCCATGCCATGGTTTCCAGGAAACACTTGATAGATACCGACAGTTGGTGCCGAGTCTTCGCCTCGCTGGTAATTTCGATGACTATTATAGTTTAGCTTCGAAGCTAGCTAGTATACACGTAGAAGTCAAGGTGATGTGGTGGCTGACGGAAGTTTTAGACGTAGGATTGACTGGAAACCTCTTGATCCAGACCGGAAAAGAGTATGTGGCCCTGAACTTTGGCGATAGACCACTGATTACTGTCTCAACTTGAATGTCCACTTAGTATTGAGCTGGCGAGTGTGGAATTTCAGCAGAAGATTTGCTTCAAAGTTTGATGGTTGGAACAGATGTCGAGGCCTATCTCCGTGCAGGCATTCGACTTAACTTATAATTGACCGCCCCTTAATTCTAAAGTTATCTCTTGCAGGCCCTACATCGTTTGCGCCAATTATCCAAGGAGCAATTGACATTGTGGAGGAAACTGGTGGTCAGTATCATGTTCTAGTCATCGTTGCTGATGGACAGGTACGACGGTCAGTAAAATTAGTGCAGTGTATGAGAATGGCTTGCCGGGCAGTCTGGGAGTTGGATGGTGTTTTGTCCACGGTAGTTTCTGGTAGTGGATAACATAGCACAAGCGCATCTTGCATGTAAAGTGGTATATACATTTGTAGATTTTGAAGCTACCCTATGAGAATAGGGCAAAGATGCAGCGATGTAAGTTGGTGTTACCACATTCTTTGTGAAAGATAGGAGATGGATATTGTCCGGACGTGCATCAACACTAGGGAGTTGCGTTTATGTTTTAAGCTCTAGGAGAATATGGCAGTTTGTCAGGGGTCTAGTTGGTTGTAGAGCCTTCTGACGGAGGATACAGTTTAACTAACTCAGGGGTATGTATCGTTCGACTGTCTACTTCAAAGGGCAGGTTACAAGGAGTGTTGATACAGGGTATGGAAGATTGAGTCCTCAGGAAAAGGCTACTATTGACGCAATTGTAGCAGCCAGGTAAATCTCGTAGTAGTCGTAGTGAGCTTTTTGTTACTATTTAAATGTAGTGATTTATAGGCGGAGCTCCGAACTCGATAGAACTTAGATCCAGGGTCAAATCGACTGCAGCCATTAAGTCCAAATATCTAATCCTGACTGAGGTGTGCAGCGACTACCCCCTGTCAATCATATTGGTGGGTGTGGGTGATGGACCTTGGGATATGATGCGGGAATTTGACGACAATATACCAGCCCGCGCATTTGACAATTTTCAGGTATGTCTTGCGTTGCAGTATACCTGCCTGACTATTTTTCACTGTAAACTGGCTTGCAGTTGCCGTCTATGTGCTTCGCAGCTTTCATTCTCTTTCCGTTACTCTTATCAGTGTTTGGATTCTCTTGGATCCTGAATGCTCAAAACATCTGGATGATATCATCGTCCCTGCAGTTTGTGAATTTCTCGGAAATCATGTCGAGAAGTCTGGCATGGGAGCAAAAGGAAGCGATGTTCGCTTTGGCTGCACTGATGGAAATCCCTCAGCAATATAAAGCGACCCAAGAGCTCGGTTTGCTAGGGTAAGTTGCTGGAGGAAAGAGTGGACATTCTCATTAAAATTTGTCGGCGCTCTATAGTTGTGTGCTTGAATATCCAGAAATATTAAAACATCTTCTCTATGTTCCAGACGACGATTTGGAAAACGTCAGCTTAGGGCACCTCTCCCTCCACCTCAGGCAGTCATACAGGCAGATGCTCAAACGCGTCCAAGTTATGGTCAAACGGGCAGTTTCGCCCATTCAGGCAGCTTCTCGTACGCTCCAAGCTTTGCATCAAGGGGGGTGCCTGGCGGGTACACAACATCTGAAAGCTACGTGCCCGGTTACCAGCCGACGGCCGACTACAATCTGCCACCTCACCTACAACCAAGCTCAGCTTATCCGTATCCGCCTCAACACGGATCCGAACCTCAAAGAGACTCGAATGACGAACAGGTTCGTAAATTCCTTCAGCCGTCGAGTTAGCTCTTCTGCCGCTTTGCGTCAAATGCAATGCATAAAGCCAATAGCGAAGCGGAGAAACTTTATGCTAACTTGCAGAATTGTTGAACCTTTTAACCTCCGGAATGGAGGGAGTTTAGAACAAATTATCTTCTCGTTACAGTCGTAATTGGTTTCTCGCATCATTTGCTTGCGAAGCGAGGGTCAAGTATGCGGTATTGCTAGTACAGAACGCAAGATTAGTGAGAGCAAAAGCTTCAATGTTGGAGGACTTCTTTCATGGGTATTTAGTTTTTTAACTCTCTTGATTCGGACGGGAAGTGCCTCACAGTCTAAAGAGGATTCTTCTCTCAGTTGATGCAGACAAGGTGTCAAGTGTGCTACACGAACAAAAAGGACATGGCTTTCGGTTGTGGTCATCAGGTATGTACTATGTGGTGGCTGACGTGCTATGTTTTGTTTTACTCTTATTATGGTGTTGAACTGAATTAGTATGTGCACCGCGTGGAGCAACCGGTCACGCATTTATGAAATGTCAGTGGGCCTTGGCAGTAGCTGCGCTAAAAGCATTCTTTATTAGTGGACACCTGATTGAGTTGTATAGCTGTCTGACACGATGGTCGTTCCGATATTGTTCATATGCAGACTTGCCAAGAGTGTGGGAGGAACGTGACGAGTTGTCCATTTTGTCGAGAGAAGATTGCGACTAGGATCAGACTGTTCAACTAGCTGTTTATATGGCGTTGCGGTTGTTGACTGCAGCATGCTTGTAGTGTTAAAAGTTGTATATTAGAGGAAAGTTCCTCTCCCATTGATTTTCTGGATTAGTCAAACTGAGGTGTGTCATTTGTATGTATACGCATCAGACAGGAGTGAATAGTTTTGAACCTTTCCTGATCGGAGTACTGAATTTGATTCCCCAAACCGGAGCCTGTCCTGCAAAAGGTAGTGCATTATCTTCATTCCTCTTAGGTAGGAACATTAGTTTGGTAGGTAAACTGTACATTTCGATGTATACTTGAATCGTGAGTGTGAAATTTTATCACATTGAAACTCCACTTGGAGAAGCTCCACTTAGTTATTCAGTCAGATAAAGGCGTTCTTCGTTAACATGGTCTGCTATCAGCTTAGTTAGTCTGTCGAGAATCAGACAACCAGCATGTCTGCTGAGGGGAAGAAGATGTGAGAAGATCCTGTTCACTAGTAGTAAGAGGGCAATTCACCCATGCCTGTCAGTTTGTGTTTTCGCTGTGACAGGCGAAGTATTCTTTTGAGGTGAGAAATAAAAAATGAATGATTCGAGTATTTTACTGTTTGTACAGTGAAGGTAATGTTCCAGGCGTGTATACGGTTATATGCTCAAGAGGTTTGTTGCTTGACATCCTCAAATCAGACGTGAAATATCATAAAGTTGACTCCGTTTGCTGGTTCGTATCCTCATAAACGTTCAGATCGAGAGCGTGGAAGCAGAGAACTTTCAACGGAAGGGAGGATCCCCTGAACTCACCACCGTACTATGAAGTTACCGGATAGTAGGCAATTGATTCTGGGTGTAGCTTTGAGTGGATTGTGGTAAGTGACATGCATGTCACCTTCTGCAATTATTTACTTGGTCAGCTCATTCCCCGAACTTTTCACTTGGTGGGGCCTTTATGTTTCAAACGGTACTTGGTCGGGCCCATGACCGGGTATAATCTCGAGAGATTACACGTCAGCAGTTAGGGTAATTTCGACGAGTCGTTGTAACTGTAACCCGTGTTTGTGACTCGTTATAGAGCTCAAATCATACAATTCAGATTTGAAAGAATGAGTAATCAAAATTCATATGGGTAATGCAGTTCATGATAATCTTTTGCTTCTTCAAAACAATATCCATCGTTTAGTTGTAGTATTTTGGATTCCTTAGGTGAGTATTGTTAAGAGATCCTACAGGACTATATAAAGTCCTTCTTGGAATATGATGTTATTCTGATCTCTGTTTTATTTTATTAACGTGATATCAGAGCTACAGATCCGCATTGTTCCATAAGAGCTCAAAGAGTGAAGTGAAAAAAGTAACTTTTATCAAAAGTATTATTTTTGTATTCAAGAGAGATAAAAGATTTAGATTTTCTATTTGACATAGAAGGGTATTATTTTGGCCATTTGGGAGGGCATGTACCTTTAGTTGTCTCACTTATAAGACGTGAATTTAGTATTCCATCAGTTTTCAGAATTTTCAGAAGAAGTTGAAAAGTCATCAACAATCTTTGACTACGTTCTTTAAGAGGAAAGAAAGTTCTTTTGAGTTATCTGAAAGCTAGTGGTGGACTTTGGTTTGGACTTATACTAGGGATTCGCAATATCTTTTAAGAATTTTCACCTCCATCTGACCTCAGATAAGAAAGTTACGGTTGATCAAACCGTGTATACTTTGAACTTTGACCACTTATCTGAAAGATCGAACGATAATATTTGACGATTTTTGAGTTTTCTAGAGTCCAAGAGGAAATGTGAACTACTCTATAAGACTTATTTTGTATTTTCTTTCGACAAGTCCAACTCTCACTTCATTCTAGAGGCTTCATTTCTGTATATTTGTATGACTTCAATGCACACAAAAGATGCTTTTTAAGTTAGATGATTCTAACTACATAACTTGGAATTTTTAAGTCAAAATGCTTCTCTAGAACTAACCTCTGGAGAATCATTCAAGATGATGAACTGAGACCAACTCCAAGTGTATTTCATAACTACAGATCCAGTACAACTATGGGTGAAATGAGATCAACAAGCACAGTGTGTCATCAACATGAAGATCAAAGATTCCGAGATATCTGAGATAAGAGACAAAGACAGTGCAAAGGATATGTGGGATGCTCTTCAGAAGAAAAATCAACTTGCTGCAGTTGAGAAAAGACGAAATGTCAAATCTTTGCTGTTGAAACTTTGAATGCAAGAAGACACTTCCTTACAAGCTCATGTGACCCTTACCAAGTCATACATAGAGTAGTTTAACTTGCTTGGAGGCAAGATGAAGGATGAAGAAATAGTTGATCTGTTCTTGAAGAGCTTACCTAGAAACATGATCAGTTTTTAAAAAAACTATGAAAGCTAGATAACATAGAGCTTTATTTGGAGAACTCAAGAGTTTAGTTCTTGAAGATGTTTTAGATGATGAAACTGATGCTAGAGGCTGCATCAGCAACGAAGAAGAATCTATCTCGTTCCATTATATGAGTCAATCTTCCAAGTAGAGAGAACTTCAAAGTGCAACCTTCTCACCCAAATTCCAATCCTGGTCGAAACAACAACTTGGAGCTAACTTTGGAGGCAGCAATCAGAAACGTGCTAGAGATAAAGACAAGAAGTGTTACATCGGCAAACGTCCTAGACATATTGCTGCAGTTTGTTGGAAGAAGGCTCAACAACAGAAACAACCTTTTGCAAATTTCGGTCAAGGTAATGAACAACGGTAGTAATTCAATAGGTCTCGGACTACGAAAAGAATCCATTTTCTTCAATGCTTTATACACTAGTGATGCCAAAGACCTACGGTGGATAGATTTTGGTACATCTAATCATATCTCCTCCAGAGAAGACTGGCTTGGCAACTTTTGACATATACAGAATGGTAATAAAGTTGAGTTCAAAAATAGAGCAAGGTATCAGATTTCAGACAAGGAAGATATTCGGATGCATCTATCAGATGGTAAAATCCAGACTTCTCATCATGTTTGATATGTACCTTTAGTAGGTTGTGTAACCAACTTACACAACCTACTAAGGGTTGGCAAGCTTGTTCAGTCTGATTTTGAAGTTCTGATCAGACATGCTGTCAACTGATAAGAGTAAAGAACCTTCTTGAAAGATTGGGATCAGATGGTCCAGCCAAGTCGAAGTGTAGTAGTTGCAAAATCTTTGTAGCTCTCCTTGCTCTAGTTTTCTGAAACTTACCTTTGACTTGTTTACTTGGAAGGCAAACTTCACAAGGTTTTGTAGTGAACTCAAACTTTGGAATTCCTTCAACCATGAGATATTTCTGTAGAATGTGCATTTTGTCTGTACCACATGTCCAAGTCTGAGATGCTAGAGATCACTTCTGATCTCTGTAGCACTCAACACCATAGCAGGTAAGGACTCAGCTTGTAGTTGATCCATACAGCTTACTTTATCACGTTTGACCACCACCTTATTATCTTGCTTCATTATACCGAGATCAAGGTTCAAGTTATCAGATCTTATAAAGGTGGATAATTCATTTCAAAAGTTGCAGATGCTTACTACAAAAGCGAAGGCATAGTGAGGTAACTTTCTGCTCCCTACACCTCATAGCAAAATGAAGTGGTAGAAAAGAAGAATAGAGTGGTAGTTGAGATGACAAGTTGTTTACTGAGGGAGAAGGATCTGTCTCGAATATTGTGGGCTGAAGCTGTGAACACTATTGTTTATCTGCTGAACAGAAGTCATACCAAAGCTCTGGAGTTTAAGACACTTGAAGAAGCTTTTTCTGGTATGAAACCTGATATTTAAAAGTTTTCAGATGCAAAGCATATGTCATAGTTCTTAAAGAATTGAGAACCAAACCAGATGAATGTACTTCTGTTTGCACCTCCATAGGTTATTCTGAGCACTCCAAAGCTTATCGCCTTTTGAATAAGAATAACATAATAGTTATCAGCCTAGATGTGATGTTTGATGAGAGTGACTGTGCTCATCATTCTCAATTTGAGACAGCAAAATTCTCCATTCTATCTCCTTCACAACCTTCAAATAACTATACTCAGAGTGTAGTAATAGAACCTCTTGTAGAAGTATCACTTGATATCCCGGAAGAAAATGATCCCATTCCAAGTGATCAAACTCAAGATATTGCAATAGACACAAAACTACCTACTGAACTTTCTGATATTCCTGAACTTACTGAAGAAATTTTGGAAGAACCAGAACCACAAGTTCAGTTGAGACGTTCTACTCGAGAAAGAAGAGTATCTTTTTGTCTTCAAGACATGATCAGTTTGTATCTTGCTGAAGCAACATATGATGAAGAACCTGTTTCAGTAGCAGATACACTACATTCTGGAAAATGGAAGAGGAGGGTGAGGAGTGAGGAGTGAGGATTACAAAAATATTAATCAAAATTGTACTTGAACTCTCATTCCTTTATCACAAGGTAAGAAAGTCATTGGTTGATCCAACAACAAACTGAGGGATTTGCTGTTGCTGGTAAGGAGAATCTGATATGCAAGCTTAAGAAGACTTTATACGGCATTAAACAAACCCCTCGAGCATGGTACACACGTATTGACAAGTTTCTGAAAGACAATGGTTTTTGTTCTTCTAAAGGAGATTCGAATTTGTATATTCTGATCACTAGCAAGTGAAGAAGCAACTCAGTCATGAATTCGAAATGACAGATTTAGGACAACTTAACCACTGTCTTGGCATTCACATAGTTAAGGATGGAGAGAACTTCTATCTGGTTCGGGAGAAGTATGTGAATGACATTTTGAAGGAGTTTAGAATGAACAACTGCAAAGAAGTACTCACTCCAAAAGTACTTGCTAAAGATTGGCCCAACCATCCGTAGTTTGGAACTCAAGTAGACAAGACTGAGTGCCAACTGGAAGTTGATCTTTCTAGTTGTAACAACTAGACACGGTGTGACCTATGATGTGAGTAAAATCAGTTTAACATATGGAGGACCCAACGATGCTTCATTGGAATGCAGGTAAGAGATTTATGAGGTACCTCAAGGCTACTAGTTGCCACAGATTAAAGTATAACTCTAATGCTTCAAGAGCATTTTTGGGGTATATTGGTTCGGATTGGATAGGAGATGAAACAGATCGGAAGTCCACATCTGGTTTCACTTTTCTATCAGGAAGAGCAGCAGTTACGTGGCATAGTAAAAAGCAACCTACTGTTTCTTTGTCCTCTACCGAAGCTGAATACAGAGGTTTGTGCAATGCAGCAAAAGAAACTGTATGGATAAGATAGATACTGGAAGATTTTGACAGTTAGAAGCAACCAGTATTTTGAGTGATAACATGAGTTGTATTGCTCTTGACAAGAATCCAGTTCATCATGCAAGAACCAAGTATACTGAAATGCAGCTTCATTTTACAAGAAAAAAAATACAATCTGATGAGATATGTATCAGTTGGGTATCACAGAAAATCAAGTGGCACATATATTCACTAAATCATTATCTCAAGATCAGTTTGAAAAGCTAAGAAAAAGACTCGGTGTGTGTGAATTGCCGCTGACCTGAAGAGGGGATGTTAAGGATACAGTTAAGTTAAGCTCAGCTACATAGTTGATAGTCTAGTCATAAGTCACCTTGTTAAACTCAAGTGACTCCTGTTATGTCTTTGTAGTTACGTCAGTTTAGTTGAAGCCTTTTGGTTTCTTTAAGTGAGTACTGTTGAGACATCCTCTGGGACTATATAAGGTCCGTATTGGGATATGATGTTATTCTAATCCCAATTTATTTTATTAACAAGCTTGGGTTACAGTGCATCGAGTACGGTAGAGGATATGGGTTCCATTTGGCAAGCTCTGACCATACTTCCATCATTGACATCCGTCGTTCATCTGCAAGCATTCACCAGCAGCTCTCCTTGTAAGAACTCAATCAGACAGATAATCCAAGCATCCAATACACCTAATGACTTCTCATAATGATAATTAAGAAACAGATTGCTATCCTCATGCTCTCAACTTCCAATTCACCCTAAAACCCGTGTAGTCACCTACGCAACTCGTTCAAGTGACCCTAGCTGCTTACTTGTTAGTTTCCACAGAATATACCCGGTCATGAGCTCGACCAAGTAACATTTGAAACATAAGGGGCTGACCAAGTGAAAAGTTCTACTCATGGTACTGACCAAGTAAATAATTGCAGCTTCTGCCTTTAGCGATGAGGAATGAGAATGATAGGAATACACAAGTATCAGTCAGATATGGGAGTGTTGACGTGTGGCCTGTAAGTTCACAACTTCTTGAATGCTTACACTCTCGCTTGTATCGTGTTCACGTCTGGTGGTCTTCTGCTCTAGCGCCTAGTTCCCTTCTACCAAGTATCCTTCCGCTTGGTCAGAAGGTATGATGTTCTCAGATTATTCTAGTGAGAGTTCTGTGGTTCATAAATAGACGTTGTTACGAGCTTTTGCTGAGAGCTGTTCACAAAGATCTTTGTGTCGTGACGAATGCCCTGTCTGGAGAGTCCTCTGCGGTAGTGACAGTGTGATTTCGATGACTAACTCCGAATCTGGCCGTACGGCACTGTGGGCGCTCAGCTGTGGAGGTATCTTTACCGTGGACCCGACTTGGAAAGGTAATTTGTCATACCCGGCAGGATGTTTCAGAACCATCTGCATGGTGAAAGGCTGAAGACCACAAAATCCGACATATATGCGTCACGCGTTATGTAAGTTCGTCTCTCCTACGTAGTCATGAATGGTGCAGTTTTAATTTGTCCCCATCATTAGTCGTATCTGCAAAGGCAGCACGAGATAGTAGCTAGAGTTTTACGAGATTAGACCCCCAGAACAAAAGTTGTACTTGATCAGTTGTTGATCGAAATCATGACCCGGACCCCTCTTGTGACTTTTGTGATCAGAATCATGATCAGGAGTTCCAGTCACACAGGTCATGTTGCTTAACTGCGTCAAAAACTGAAACTTGTTTCGCTTTTCAACTCATGTTTGCTCAGTTGCGTCAAAAGCAGAGACTTGTTTCCCTTTCCAACCTAAGCAACGACGCGAGAGGAGACCCAGAATAATTAATTTCTATATGTGACTTGTCTTTACGTATTCATAGGTTTTTCTTTTCACACTTGTTGGTGCCTAGGCAAAGTGACTTGTACAGTAATTGGTACTGTCCAAACATGACTACGAGGAAGAAACAGAATGGAATCGTTCGTAGTACGGCGCACGGCGTATGAAGGCTTGCTCGGTATTGATCTCATGAGTCTTAGTGCGTATTTCCAAGAAATTCAAATTGTTTAGTGCACTTCAAATCCTCATGATCTGCAATAGGTTGATCAGAATCTACATCGAATAATCTAGACGTCGTCGCCAGGCAAAGAGCTTCCATTGTTCTGCCTGCCATCGTACGAGAAGCTGGTGGCTGCATACTAACGATGGTGGCTACACCAGAAGTGAATCAGATCGCACCAAAACACTGCTGAAAGCTAGGTGTGACCACCTCTGCTGTAAGTACATTTGAAATCACGTAAGTCTATAATCCTCTCATCCACTCGAGGCTGTTGGCGTACGGCATATCACAGATTTCACACAGACGTGCGAGTCCAGATATTTCCAAGATAGATTCCCACGCTTGATGCTCTCGAGCCGGGGTTTACTACACACGTTATTCCTATGCTCACGCAGAACACGATGTCTTAGGGAACACTTCCATCCAAGTTCTTTCATCCGGGCTTCTTCACGCGAGGAATTTGGGCGGGGACATTGCACACTAGTCTGGCCTCCTGTACCGTAGATAAAATTGCGCACTCACACAATTCGTTAAATCGAAACGGCGGAGTCGGAGTCCGTGACAGTCGACATCCAGACTCCAAGAGCTTTGAAGTCACAAGGTGGACAACATTTCACAACAAGGCTCGAGAGTCTGGATGTCGATTCATGGACAGCAGAAGCGCAACGTAAGGTCTACCCATCACACTGGGGCAACTGTGAATACTGAACTCCGAAGAGTACCTAGCAGAGACGAATTAAGGGATGAATGCTTCATTACTTTCTGCGTAATTTTCAAACCTAGGTACAGGATGTTGGGAACGTGGTAACCAGCACATCTCCGGAAACTGGAATAGAACAGTTGAAAGTCGGTTTGATTAATCTGCTCTGTGGATAGAATGATCAACATGCAACCCACTTTATTAGTAGATAAACCGGATAGCCACCAGTAACTGTGTATCTGTGTAACGTGTATTTTGCCAGTCTGACGCTTGAGAACTTAATATTCAGTTAGGTCAAGGGGATCGAAGAGAGATGTGGCAATCTGGTGCCAGAGGATTTGTTAGTTTCTTGGGGAACCACCTACTTCTAGGTAATCACCATTTGATGACCACATTATCTGCCAGATTTCTTTCTGATTTTCCCCTGTGTATATATTACGTTAGAAAGTCTTAGACAACTGCGGGATTTCTGCCTGAGCATGAAATCCACTGCCTGTCAAGATTAACTCTCAGTCAGCAAGCCAATCATGGCTCCAAAGATATCAACGCATCAAGATTCCAGCGGCGAAACTCAGGAAGTTCAGTACAGAGTGTTCTCGACTGTTTCGTGCTCATGCAGTTGTCGTCAAAACGTTTTCCATGCAGGCGGATAACAAGGCATTTTTATCATTTTGAATGCCTTTAACCATGCACTGTCAGGAGTTCTCGCCACATGCAGCCATTCGATCGAGAACGACATTTCATCCATTGATGAAATGACTAGTAAAGCTACTAGACGGGAATCACTCGGTAGATTTGTGCATAGTTATTGTGATTCTACAGCGACTTACTTGGAGGTGACTTGTAATGCATGTTGAATGTCATTGACAGCCCTTGAATCTTTTCAGAGTTATTTGTGAACTATGCAGAGGATTATACAGAGCAGTTGGTCACAACATCTTTACGTACACGGAGCTAGACATTTACGACTAGTAAACTTTTATAGGATGAGTGGACTAGGCTGCTAGCACGTGAATGATGGAGTGAACGCCTTTGTCATATACAGGCTTTTACCGACAACGAAGAGTACCGGGACCATATGATGCAAGTCAGGTAAACAACGGCCCCAAGGCTTATCCTGTAGCATGGAGCCTTTGCTGCAAAACTGATTCAAGAAGCGCCTTCTGACTGCAAACATGGATCAGTTGTAAACCATCCGCCAAAAAGTGAACGAGGAAGAAACAGAAGTGAAAGGTACTCTAATGATTTACATGTCTTAAATTGCCTTGTACAGTACGTCTAAATGTCTCATGGTGACCCTCATGTACACCGAAGTCTTTTCAGCTTCACCGTGGGAACGATATACACCTCAATTCTGACGTCGTTGAACTTCAGTCTGTAAGGGACATGGTACAGCTTAGACCCGACGATATCCACAGCACAGTATATAATACAGTTATACTACAGTTAATACTATAATTATACAGTTATACTAAGTTAACTACAATGTACTGTAATGTCATGTATTGGTTCTAGCATAACTAAGTGGAAATTATATAGACTAAGAGGTGATATAGGATACGAGAAAGAACATATTAGAAAGTTTGGTAAGAGATTCAAATCTTAGCATAAGTATACTAGTGAAGAATGTCATCAGGATAGAGGGAACGTGTTAACTTTGGTGATGAAGATCTTAATCTGCCAATCAATCATCATAATTTTGAATATATGATTATTTCTAAGGAAGCGATCTATCATTGATCAGAAGAGTTTTTCCTTTTGTCACCAGTTATTGTAATCATCTTCAATCAAAAGATGAATCTACCTGATATCATAAACTAACCAAGTTTTTCTATTGTTTGTTACTGTTGGTTGTGTAGTTGTTTCAGTTGAAATAGTTGGTTTATCACAGTTAATGGTGTCTTGATTATTCAAGTTAACATCGATAGTCAGAAATTCAGAAACAAAAACTGTAATTTTCTCTAGACAGGGTCTTATCACAAGATATCACCAGATCATCTGATGTTCCATCGACAAATACTACTTGAGATCCACTAATTAAGTTAAGATCATCAGGAGATTATCGATAAGTTAACATTACTGTTTACTCGCAACGATCATTACAGTATATACCTGGTCTTTTTTTCAGTTAAAATTGTATTTTTACTTACAAATGCATCGATTATAATGTATGAAATACAGAGGTTTGCTATATAAAACCATAGGCCATGAATATGAAGAGAACCTATGGAAATAACTCATATAGAAGAAAAATTTATTGATGTGGGCTTCAGATTTACGGTGAGATCATCAAAGAGTCGCTCATGCTCTTCTCGTTTGGAGGCAGTTGGTCTCAAACTTACTCTCAAAGTTGCTGACTGAGAACGGACGAATACCTTCAAGCCTTCCAAGGCAGAATGGCTACTCCACAATCTCTCGTCATGTCTGGAGAAGAAAGGAAAGATACCGATCCTATGAATCCAGGGCAACTAGATAAAGCTCTGCCAGCTACACGATTACTGGAAAAGCGACGTATGGTTTCTCAAGTCCAAGAAGCATTGGAGAATCAGAAGATTGAGTTTGCTCAGTAAGTTCACTTGACTTGTTATCGTTTTTTTATCCAAATCCATTCTACATGAAAATAAGAGACATAAAATAATTGTAATTGTTCAATGCCTTGACCTCGGATATTCAAGCATCTTAGTTGTGCTTTGATATCACATGCATGGTGGATACACTTCACAGTTTCTCACCAATTACCTTCAACTTTCATCCAAGCTTTTTCACGTTGAATTCTCCCAGGAAGGAGGATATACTCAAGAAACGAGAGGAGACATTGAGAACTAAAGACCTCCAGTTGCAAGAATCGTTGATTGGATTTTCCAAGTTCCTGCAGGTAAATAATCTTAACATACAAGCTATCAGTTCATTTCACTGTTGTCTTGATCATCTCTGGCACTTTGTTTAATCCATAATCATGTTGTTGGAGAAACAAGATTGTGGATTTCAAGTTTGAATTGGAGAATATTCACGAACATTTTAGTTGATTGTTTTCAAAAGTTCTCTCACGTATGCCATAGGTCTTTTGTTCCAGGAGAACGGCGTGAAAAGGAAACGTGCAGAGAAGAAAGCCGCCGATGAAATCCGCCTTCGGCTAGAAAAGGTCCATTCATGATTGTTGGATCTTGCAAAATATTAGTCTTACCCGTCCCATGTGTCATATAGTTATGCACCCTACGTTTTAAAATTTTCACTTCATCGTCTGTTATGGTCTCACTTAGAGTTTGATCTACTATATTAGTTGCTCAAGAGTCAAAAGTAGGTTTTCATTTTAATGATTAAATCAAGAGTTTCTACTTATCGACATGCATCACATATATTTTGTTTTATCACTGCATACTCATCTTTAGATTTTCAGTCCTTTTTTATGTAGTATAAAGCTTAGACCAAGACTTTATTACCTCTATCAATTCTAGCACTTTTGTCTTTTCGGAAACGAGAATTCTCTTGGTCACGGAGAAGATAACAATGGACTAATACAGTAAGTCATTTGGGGATCATAGGCTCTTAATAGATGGCTCACCTGTAAAGAACCATGTCATGTTAGGTCTTTGGTTGTGAGGCTTTATGCACAAGCTGAGCCCTCTCGACAAGAGGACTCGACTCCAAGCCACTCCAGCCATGCGAGGCATGGGTCGAATGGACTTTATTGCCTCTGTCAATCCTAACCTTTTTAGTTGGTGATGCAGGAAGCAGAAATTGCACAATTAGAATCGCAATTGACACAACTCAAACACGAGAAGAACTCCACTCATGCTGATCTAGAGCGCATGATGTTTTATCACAAGTATTTGGAGACTGTGATTGAAACATCGGAAGGATTCAATGAGATCAATGACCTCTTGATGAGGTCCATCTCTTCCTCAAACAACTCTTACTTGAACAATTGATCAATTCTCTAACAAAAGTTTAGATATGATTGTTATATATTTATATAGTAGAACTGAAGATTGTAACATATACTCTACATACTCACGGGTGTGGAACTTATCTCCATGTATTTTTGCTCCAACTAGTGACACTGTATGAATCATAATATTTTTCATAGGTCCACTCAGA
The DNA here is from genome assembly GCA_036924285.1 of Asterella californica. NCBI lineage: Eukaryota > Viridiplantae > Streptophyta > Marchantiopsida > Marchantiales > Aytoniaceae > Asterella > Asterella californica. The sequence continues at coordinate 8,396,052 of JAYKYS010000013.1, forward strand.
TAAGGATAGCACTCATATAACTTTTACATATCCACAATATTGAATAAATGGTTCTGTTTATGATATATAATATGCATATTATATACAATATGTATTCTTATCACCAAATCATCTCACGATACTTAGATTAAGGATATAAAGAATAAATCAACTCCATTGTAAGTTGTAACTAAGTAGCAATTCCGGGTAATGTTACCTCTACTTCTCGTTCTAGTGCTATAAAGCTAGTCTAGAATTAGTTTGACATGGAGTTCTTATATTATGATTCTACAGTAGCAGTGTCACACCTATCTCTTTCTCTTGTACTGTAACAAAAATATTGTGGGTAAGAGTTTCTGGTCTCTGACTGAAGGTTATACCAGACATGCAACCCTTGATGCTACGAATGAAGATTTAAAGCATCATGTGGAGACATGCTCAGACAATATGGAACTTGTGAGAACAGAGCTACAGGCCTACGTCAAGAGCAGCTCAAATGAGATACTTAACCTTGACAACAGTATAAGTGTATCAAAACAAATGCTCGAAAAGAAGAAGAGTGAGTCAGCTGCGACACAGTTACATATGGATAGTATACTCCATGCAGCAGCAACTAAAACACTTGCACGCAGTCAGGTGAGCTTCAAACACCGACATAAGAAAAGACAATGTTGATGCATTACATTCTTTAGGCTCTATTCTTGGATGAAGAACGGTACACGAATATTCCGCAACAACTGAGGGATATTCTACGTGTTTTACGCGTTATACAAAATTTTCAACTTGGAATGCTTGTTATTCTTGACTACACTGTACTCTAGTCTACTCTCGCGGGTGTACGATTTTCATTTTGTTCCACGTCAAATTGTAAATTTTCATGTCGATGCTAGTGAGCAATAACAGTTGGAAATGTTTGTTGTGTAGTCCTTGTTCAATCCAGTTGGACGGTCCTTCCAGAATCCATTAAAAAGGCAAATAAGTCTTTAGTACAATTTTCAGCTTGGTGAAGCAACACTTTCTTTATATGTCTCTCAATATACACAAAGATGATTATGTTGATGATCAAAGTTCTTTGTCATGTGCAGATTTGCATGGCTGCAGAATACCTCTTTCAACGCATTTGTAAGCTTTCCAACATCAGTCATTTTCCTTATAATAATCCTTTGAAGCAGCTTGACTGTGTGGGGGATTATATTTCGGATCTGAATCATATCATTAAAGCTTATAAAGTGATGTGTATAAAGAAGGAGCACGAAGCACAACGACAAAGAGAAAAGGAGGCACAACAACAGATATAGGAAAGAATATAGAGTGAACCTAAGAGAATGGTTCGATAATAAGTAAATAAACTCACGCTTATAATGCTTGCTTATTTGACAATCATGAATATTATCAATTAAAGAATTATGATTTACTGAAGATCAAATACAACTCAACGAAATCAATGAATTGTATTAATTCGAAAATCAGAGTAGAAAGCTTCCGACAATGTATCATTATATTGACAGTTTGAAGCTGATAATCTAGCATACAAATTAACATGGTGCCTAAACCTCAAACAGTACTTAGAAAGTCATTTGAAGTTCTTTCCTCGAAGGTCACAAGATTCAAATTTGGAAATTACACGCAGTTCAACAACAAGTTTCAATTAATGAGCTGATACTTATCTCATCTCCCATTATACTCTATCATTCATTTTGTATCAATTCGTTCAAGACACAACATAAGTATGTATTTATCTCCAAATGATGGTGATTGTGTCCACTAATTTTTATGTTATTTATTCCAGTTTAATTTGCATGACTTGGATCCTCTCCTCATGTCGCCGTCTCACCTCATCCAAGATAGCATAAGATAAGTTGACTGGCTGATTGTCTCATCTAGGCTTCGCAAGAACCCATCAATTATTAAATTACACAGAATTGATCAGCCAATGAGAGATACATATTTTGAAGAGTGGAATGATAGACTACGTAGTGAGTACAGTATATTAGGGTGATATTATCCGTGGAAGACAGTATCTGTAATTCTTGTCGAAACTGATAGCTCTAGAGAACAATTACCATGTCTTGATTTCCACATCAAAAGAGACCAGTGTCTCTTTTGTCCTCTTTCATATCCTAGCTCCATATGGGACTGGGAAGGGAGTCGGCACACTATGCCAACAATACAGTACAAGGAAGAGGCAAGGAGAAACACGTGTGCATACAAAGAAGACATGATTTACAGAAATTGGCTTGATCATACCCCAATACGATTGCTGCGCTTGATCATACCCCTCTTAACGTTGGGTTGCTTGATCATACCCATGACTGGTTATTGACAGTAGAATCATTCATTTTTTATCTTTTGGTTCATTTTTTAGTACTTTCAACCTTGACTAAATATTTAACATGAAAAACAGGTGACTATCCATATTCTCATTTCTTTAATATGTGCAAGTCTCACATCACAAAGTGACTGGTTTTACAGGCAATAGCCAGTTAGGGGTGTGTTCAAGTCATACATCGTTAAGAGGGGTATGATCAAGCTCACGGAACTTACTGGGGGTGTGATCAAGCCAATTTCTGCATGATTTACGGCAGAGTACAAGACTTGTCCTTTAGAAAGGTGGCTGTTTTGTTATATATATTAAGAACATTATGGGAATAATGTATATGAGGGTTATTAGCCACGGTGTCAGACCTTTAGGTCACGCACCGTCTGCCTGGTAACCTGGTTCGGCGAACCTTAGTGACGCAGACGTCCCCGCGGTTACCCTTAACACGTTTCTGCCAGTTACTGCGTAGTCGTTGTTTATGAAGTTTTACAATAACGCGCGAGAGGTTTTCTCTTACTTCCAGAGACGGCGAAGCAATCTTGATTATCGAAACTACTTTTAAGCAATAAACTTAAGCAACTTAGGAGTTCTAATTTGACGGAAAGTAGAGAAGAGACTTGTTTCGAAGGGCACACCTCTAGCTAAAACTACATCTTCAATTATCGCGCATAGACAAGACAACCACTTTTTAATTCTCGCGCAACACGTTATTTAATTATTCACTGCTCGAACCTCCAGGTCACTACGGTCTTCGGGCAGACATACAAGTGCACTTATCTCTGGAATAGACTTCCCTGCTGTCGTTTAGTTCGGACCGAAAATCTAATGAAAACAACGCTAACGACACATCTTGTTACGAAACCGTTTAGTGTGCTTCCACATTTCAACCACGGAGCAAGCAGTCGGTCTCACAAGGAGTACTGCGATTATACGGAACCTCTGAACCCTCTTGAGCTCCAAAACATGATCAGATGCAGCTCTTGATGTTCTCCTCTCGAACATAAGATGCGTGACTTCAGTCTGGAACAGAATCCTCTCCAACGGACTTCTGGTCGTGCATCACTAGAGAGTGTGAACTCCTCCACGGTTACTCACCCTCTCAAATGGAACAGCCACTTACGTGCTAAATGGGAAATACCAAGAGAGTGAGAACTCCTCAGGTGGGTATCCCAAACCAGTGACTGCCACTTCACTGCAAACTGCCGAGCATCTATTACGTGCCATTACGTCCCTATAAATCAGCCTGATGTCTTGCCCATCAATCGCCACGCTCTCCATATACACGCGACAACTCCTGCTTAGGGATCTGTTTATCTGACATCGCATCTGCCTGACGTAAAATCTGAAACTACTTGCTGGGACGCACAAATGTCACAGCAGCATGTAGGCAGGGAAGTAGGGAAGTAGAAGATGATACCATCAAAATGTCACACAAAATTGATATAAATCACAGGACACCACCAGACGGCGAGCTCTGACACTGTTGAATCAACTCAGTAAGAACTGCATCACAACGGCCTTTTCCTCCCTTTATGTCCCGAAGCCCAGCCCAGTCCAGACGGTGCAAGCATCTGAACTCAAAACTGCTGACCCGACCCGACCAGACCATTTGACTAAGGTCGTTTACGAGTGCATGGTCACACCCAATTATGGGAGTGTCAACCACCAACCACGAGAACTATCGCCAACACCGGTGAATAAAAACAGCCCTGCCCGGCAAAGAACCTATCCCAATTAATCCCTGAGCATAAGCAGAAACAAACCTCAGGACAGTAAAGATACAAAGAAACATTCGGTAGACCCGCGAAAGGTTACAGGTCCTAAACCTTGACAAGGTGACTGGTTCATCACCCAGACAAGCTGAAAGTGATCTCAAGCCATCCAGGTCCAACGGTCGGGTCTCAGAATAGGAGAGTTGGATGTTCACCTTTACCGAAAAGTTTACCTCAAACATGACAATGGTTGGGCACCATGCGCCATGAAGCTTGGAAACAGAACCTTTCAAGCTTCATATTCACAGCATAAACGAATTAAATAGTTCCACTTCTAAGCTGCAATCCTAAACTGCCTGCGAGACGTGTGTTGTCCAAGCGCCAATATTCACCATTACCAATCACCGCCTGGAAACCTTCAACGATGACCAAGCGTGACGCAAGGTTTGATATACCACACAGAAATAAATCATATATATAGGGGTACTGTATTGCTTGACCTACTAGCACTGACGAGCCAAAACTGTACACAGCGTAATCCTTATTGAACAAAAGAGGCCAGACAACTCTCGCAGTTGCAAGAAACAAAGTAAGCCGACTGCAAGGAACAATGTCATCGGTGGTCCCGGGGACGAACAATTGAATTCCTCTCCATCTGTCGCAGCTACGTAGGTAAGGCAACATGCCACGCACAAGCACGGAAGATGTGAACGGTCGACGTTGATGTCCAGCGTGAAAGCTACACCAATGCATCCTCCAGTGGCATGACATAGGGTTCTGCTTGCCTGGGAGCAGACTCATCCAACATTTATACAACGGTGACAAGAAACATTCTCTTTTAATATATAGACCAAGCGCCATGACACATGAGCTTTTGATCCGTCTGCAATGCTCTAATCAACCACAGCAACCACCTTTGGGAGCCAACGATGCGTCCCCTCGCCCTGCCCCTGCTGTGCCAGCTACTGCTCCATAACCTACTTTGATGCCGTAGGACTGCAAACCAGAAAAATTATTCAGAATACAATAACTAAATAAATAATTGCGGGAATAAACCAGACAGCCACTCTATTCTAAAGCGAACTGATGGCTGCGAGAGATGAGGCTCGCAGTCCACCGACAGCAATAACTCTTTTGTGACTATGAACACGTCAAAGCATCTCATGAGCCGGTGCAGTTCCTACTCATGCGAAAATGCACTCTATGTTGTACACACGTAATTCGTTTTTCCAGGCAGGACTTTCCGCTTCGAATAACACCCGGCTGCGCTTCGAGAGCTAACGGAGGACAACTTCAGTGTTATTCACAGGCCAATAACGGATACTGACCACTAGACACAATTGACCACCCGACTAAAACTTAACGAAGAATCTAATCCAAAAGGACTAGAAATAACTTGGGCTTCGGCTTTTCGTTCATCCAAACCACACCTTCCAAGAATATCCCAATCGTGACCAATGAGACTCCTCCAACGAAGGTCCAAACTTATGTTATAACGTACCTCATTGGAAACATCAAAAATTCCCTCCTCAATTTTCTGATAGATCTTTGCCGCTGTATTTATGAATGCCTGCCATCACCATGCCAAAAAACAGAACACCATAGACAACTCGAGTTACAAACGCAACCACAACGGCATTCAAGGCGTGTTCTTTATCCGTCATCTTCCCGCACCGAGTAAACGACTTCTGTCTAGATTGGGATATCATAATCCTTGCGAAGTGAAACAAACCAGCCCAACTGGGTTTCATGATTGATGATCAACAGGTCAGACGGAGGCAGCTCATACCTCTTCTACATTGTGAGCTGTTTTCGCAGATGTTTCCATGAAAACCAGTCCATTATCCTTCGCAAACTGTTCACCTTCTTCTGTGCTAACAGCTCTTCTATGGGCAAGGTCGCACTTATTCCCGATAAGCATAATAGTCATGTTGGAATTTGCGTGTTGTCGAGCATCTTCCAGCCAACTTGCAAGGTGATTGAAAGTTTCTCTCCTGTCGCACATGGATGTTGTGCGTCAGATGTCTCTGATTATAATACAAGACATGGACTCCAAACGAGCAACTCTCTATTTTCCTTAACTTACTGTGGAATACGTTTACAGCAGTACTGGTGCAGTTAGAAGCAACAAATCTCAGGCTTGCCCAGTAGGTTTCCACTCCGCGATAGAATTACGTACCTGGTGATATCGTAAACCAGTAAAGCACCAGCTGCTCCTCTATAATACGATCTTGTGATCGACCGAAATGACTCCTGTCCAGCCTGTCACATGCAAAGCACATAATGAGCGCCTTTCGCTTGGGCGTACTTCTGCATTCTGAGTGTCGGTGGAAGATAGAAGATTCGGGAAGTCTTAAACGGCCAATTTTTCAGTCAGTCTGTTCAAAGCGTGTGCCTGGGTTCCGCATGATTCACTAGTTTCAAGAGATCCTGTACGCTGAGCCCGCATGGCATGCTATGACGGTCATTCGAACGTCATAGCATGCCATGTCCAGATTTGAACCAGATATCATGAAAGTTTCGGTCGCTGCAGATGCACGTTGACAACAGCTAAGACGGTCATTCGAACCAGCTTCGGCTCTATGGTTCTTCGGATAACATTACATAAACATACTACGCTTTGAAGACTAACCATCGAGCTATTTGCCACCGCCACAGAACGTACATTTGCGCCGGCCTAAGCCATCAAAACTCATGATGGAAGACACCGAAGGTGTCTAACTTTAGCGGAATAACCTTACAAGACAACCAACAAAGGCACCTAGTTACCAAACGTCTAGCTCTCAGGATAGGGCTGCTAGTTCCGTGGAAAGTAGGACTGTCAGCAAGCATTTTGCAGGCAAGAAAGACAAGAAACTGGAAGTAGTTGGCAGAGGCAGCCCCTCGCATTAGTTTCATTAGTTTCTCTGATAACGGGAGTAGATCTCGGAATCACTAAGTCTGCACTCCAGACCTGACTTTGGCACAAGCTTTGCGCACACAGCTTTCCGGTATGGTTGTGTCCTGCGACGTGAATATCCCGCATGAACGCCATCAGGCCCCAGCGTTTTGACAGCATATGCTGAGAAGGACCGAGAACCTGACCGTCTAGCAGCGTGGACAGAATCTTGGGCAATTGATCCATGATTCCTCCCACTCCAACCAACTGTAGTCGAAATTAGTATCCTAACAGCAATCTACGCTAAACTTTGCCACTCCGCTGATCTTTGTAGCAAAGTTATAGGGAGAGAAACAACGCAACACATACCGTATCCCAGATTTGAAGTTTGATAGGTTTGCTGTCGATCGTGATCATTCGCGCACCAAACTCCACGCCGATAGTTAGATCATGTACGGGCTGGAACCGTTTATCAGTGAATTGCAAAAGAAGGCATGATTTCCCGACGCCTGTACATCCGGACACAAACTTTTCAATCCAAGCTTACCGCATACCTAATCTTCTGCTATAGCAGTTCTCGACCTCCTAGATTGCAAGCAATTAGCAAGAGAAACCCACGAAAGAGGTCCACTGCCGTGACCCAGGGCCCCGTTTTCTCCATCACTCGGGTAATCAACAAGATAAACACCTACCAGTATCGCCTATGATAATATACTTGAAGAGGTACGCGTACGCCATGGTTCAAAAGCTCGAGGCACAGCCGTGCTTGTGTATTCTTCCTCCCCTTCCTCTTCCTCGGCCTCTTAAAAACTCGACAGGTACTGCGAACAAACCACACGGGATGGCAGCGAGCAGACTTCTTGTTGATGCCTGCCTGCGAAAGAAATCAAACAGAAACAGAGCTTGTAAATCGGACACTTGAATATTAGCTGCTCCGTGTCCGATCGTGTGACTCAGTCGCCAGTAACTTCCTCCTATCGAATCCAATCACACTGCCTGCAAATGGGCCCCTTTTCCTTTTCTTTCGCCTTCCCTTCCTTACTTTCGCAACCAGCTCCTTACGCGCATATGCACATCTTCTTATGCTCTCCTCCCCTTCTTTGCTCGTGCTTGTTACCGATTCGGCGGGTCGGGTCAATGCGCAGAGAAAGCGCCACGCCAGCACTTCACTTGTCTTAACCGGTCGGGGGTTAATACGCGGTGTGCTCCATCACGGTGATCCCTTACGTAGTATCGAACTGTACTGTATGACTGCTTGACAAGCAATCTGGTGCTTTTTCACAGTACACGTAGTTGTCTCGGTAGTATTACGTGGTCCGCAGGTCTCCGCTGTTCCAGTTGCCAGGTGGGTGCTACGGAAGACTTTGATTTGTTCCGCATTCTCCTAGCGAACAATCGACCGTGGATCAAGGAAACTCCAGCTGACGTGGATGTAAGTTAAGTAACCCGAGACGCTCAGGTTAAATCCTCAATCTCTCTCGGGATTCCTTGGAGGTGACGTCACCCTTGGATGCACAGCCAGCAACGCTGAGCTGGAGATAGATATAACAAGCCGATTTCATTCCTCAAAATTCCTTCTTGACTCGTGAATCCAAAGCTTCGATGATGATGTGGTTAGAGCATGTTTACTGGGTTATGAGAAACGGACATGTGTCCGGGACCTACCCGGTTGTGTAGTCACGGTTCACATGCCTAGGAGTTCCGCAAAAGGCCGGAACTTGTGCACGCGTACCGCAGGGAAACGAGGCGTTCTTGTACGCGATGACGAAACTCGCAGAAAATAGTTCTTGTACAGGCCTCTAAATCAGTGTACTGTGGCAACCTGAATCCACTTGTATGCTTCCCGCCATTTCTCTCCTCGTTTGCTCTGTTAGCGAACAAATCCTGACGGGAGGCGACGGAAGAGGACTTCTTAGAGGAGAGGAGCGTCGAGGTTTAGTCGATCGAGAGCATTTTGTAGCGAGAGAGAGCGAGTGGGAGTTTGATTCCGGCACGTTTTCCCCACGTGGATGCAAAGATTTCGACTGAGACAGTCTGCGCTCTCCTTGGTGCGATCGGCTAGAATTTCTTGAACTCCGGAATTGAAGGGTTAAGGACGCTTGGTGGCTTGGTGCCTTTGGGCCTGTCGAGGCAGGTGCGAACAGTTCTGAGAGCGCTGCCAATGTCTTCGGCGCCTTTTCTGACCCTTGACATTTCACTTTGGATTTGACTGCAGTTGGCAAGAGCTTCTTGGACTACTTGGATGCTGGTATGGGTCTGCTAATTTGAATCTCAGGCGACTATCGCTGTGGTGCCGAGGAAGGTACGAAGAGGTCTGTGGGGGCTGTATATGATGTGGTGGTGTATGAACGGGCGCAAGGTGGTGGAGTGAGCTGGAAAATTATGTCCGATCAGCCGAATTTCTTGGAGGACCCAAGGACTGCGTAGGGGAATTATTTCAGGCTAATGGCTGGACGCCACCAGAATTTCTTCCTCCAGCTTGAGAATTCGAATGCTGGAAGATGGTAGGAGCAGAATATGGTGTGAGAAAGTAATTAATACTTAAAATTCTCCAACTTGGAGCTCTTGCCAGTCAGATGGTATCGCGAAGATTTTGTTCATGAGAGTTCGCTGAAGTCGGAGTAGTCTTATTATAAGAGAATACGTGTGTTGTCTTGGAGATGATACGGCATTGAAGCGGCTCCAGATAAGATCATTCCAAGTCATAATCAAGGGTATCGTGTAGGCGGAGTAGTGCATTCTGTCCGCGAAGGAAAATGTTGTGGGTGGACAAATATCGGCCTCACACTCTCGACAAAGTTATGGTGCATGTGCAGGAAGCACAGCATCTGAAAAATCTGGTGCGTCTTAAAACACATTACACAGCAATGTTGTCCTTTCTGCGGGCCTGAGTGAGAACTCAGTTGAGTAATTACTGACAAGCCAGGCTAGTTGTTACTCTGTTTCCGCACGGACGATTCGGATCCGTCAGCTCGCTCAAAGTTAGTCACCTTTTATTGGGAATCAGCCTACATTTCTTGAGATATTCACGTTTAAACGCTTTCTTTCTCCACCTCCGAGGTGTTTAAGGGGCATAGCCTGCTCTTAACGTCGGTGACGTGTATGGTCACAGATTGCTCAAGGGGATTGTCCCCATCTCTTATTTTATGGGCCATCAGGAGCTGGGAAGAAGACTTTGATTATGGCTCTTCTTCGGGAGATGTACGGACCAGGCGCTGAGAAGGTGAAGGAACTTAACTAAGTGTGGTCGAGTGTCTGAATACGGCCCCTTCAGTGGAACTCTATTCGGTACTCTAGTCTGTGTCCAGAAAGAAATTCTCAAGAACCAGTCCGCCCAGTCTAGTCAGGTTGGAAGGTCTTATGCTTTTAACTGCTGCTGTTGATCCCTTGGTGTCTCTGAATTTCGGGTCAGAGACCTTGACGATCAGCACCATCACGATAATTGTTGTAATATTCATCTCAGCCAATAATACACGAAGTGCAATGGATGTTATTAGCGTACTTATATTTAGAAAAGGGTCCTGCTGGAAAGCTGGTGCGAGCTCTAAAGCTACCTTTGGTTGTACGATGGTATTTTGCAGGTGAAGGTGGAGAACAAGCCCTGGAAAGTGGAGGTACGAATTGTATTAACTTCAGTGCCTTCCTTGTTCCCATTTTCTTGACATGAAGTGAGCAACTTAGGTGACTTACTCTTTTCACCCCGTATGCAGGCTGGCACCCGGAAGTTGGAGATAGACTTGACAACCGTATCGAGCAATTACCACGTAGAATTCAGTCCAAGTGATGCAGGTTTCCAAGATCGCTACGTCGTCCAAGAAATTATCAAGGACATGGCCAAGAGTAGGCCCCTTGATGTGACTGGAACGAAGGGCTTCAAAGGTAATGAACTCCCGTATCTTCGAGTAAAGGCAAGTTCGTTTAGTGCCCGATAAGAGGCCTCAAGTCAGAGAAACTCGAAACGGAGATGTCACTTTTGCATTTAGGAGATGCCTGCATGAGATTTTGAGTAGATGGAATGAGGTTCTTCGGTAAAGGGTGAAGACCTTCACATTTCTTGATGTTTGCAAAGTGAAGAGTACTAATTGTAAACTAAGATTTGCGTGCATGAGATATGTCAAAATAACTTCAGTTGGAGCTAACTAGGAATCTCGATTGCACAGTCCTTGTTCTGAACGAGGTTGATAAGCTTTCAAGAGAAGCCCAACATTCGCTGCGACGCACGATGGAGAAATATAGTTCAGCTTGCAGACTGATTTTGTGCTGCAACAGTGCATCTAAAGTAATTGAGGCCATTCGCTCCAGATGCCTGAACATTCGCATCAGTGCACCGACAAAGGAAGAGGTACACTGCACAATATCTCCGAGAATATAGCCCTACACGACCTAGGTTCTGCCATTTAGACGGTTTCATGAGTAGTTTCTTGGTTTTCATGGATATTGGATTCTTTCATGGATTTTATGTTAGCTTATAAGGTCCAGTTTTCTCCAAGTTGGTTAGTAAGCTGAGAGCCAGTCTAGATTTCCAAGTTTACATGTTTTCTTTCTGTTCATCTTTGAGCAGTATAAATAGAAGATCTCATTCTTGTAGGCCGCTCGTATTCTATCATCTGATAAAGCGGTATTTGATTAGTGATTGCAGTTGAATCTTTGTTTCTGAAATTCTAACCTCAAGCCTGGAGATCGTGGAGAACGAATCACCTCACACCAAAACATCAGTAGAGAGAATGTTTATGAACCATGTCTGCGGTTCCGTCAAGAAGTACCGTATTGTCGCGCTACAGTAGGACGATTTCCTTCTTAAAGCTGGTCTCGAAACGTTTTGCAGATTGTCACCGTGATGCAGCATGTAGCGAAAAAGGAAAATTTGCAACTGCCCATGAGTTTGGCGGGTCGGATTGCCTTGCTGTCTAACAGGAATTTGCGGGCAGCGCTTCTCTCTTTCGAGGCTTGTTACGTCCAACAGTAAGTGATGTCGCTTTCCGAAGGTAGTAGCGGGGGTACGTGTACGTGTCATTGGGATGGTGCCCATATTCCTTGGTCTTGATAAGCCCATGACGCACTTAGAACTAACTTTGAGGTCCTGGTGAGCAGATATCCGTTCTCTGAAACCCAGGCGGTGCAGGCCACTGACTGGGAGCAGTATGTCACGGAGATTGCAAATGATATTGTTACTGAGCAAAGCCCAAAAAGGTACTATCCTGAATGTTCCGTGAAATTCCTGAAAATTATTGCTCGGATCTCGTGAAGATTGTCAGTCGGTTAGACGACAGGACATTTTCCTGACGTGTGTTACTCGGGAGGTTTTGCAGGTTGTTTCAAGTCAGAGGGAAGCTGTACGAGTTGCTCTCGAACTGCATACCGCCGGAGATCATCCTTAAGGTGGTCCTTGTTTGAATTGGTTCAAAACTGATGTAACTTGTATATTCTATACTTGTCGGCACGCTTGACTGGGGGCACTGTTCATATGACACTCAACAAATATCAAGAATTTCAATATAAATATTGGAGAAGTGGATGGGTCAGCAGTGATTTGACATTCCCCTATTTGGCCGGTACGTACTCATGAAAGATGTTATTCTATTGGCGTAATCAGAGGTTGGTGGTGGAGTTGATGAGGAAATTAGACTCGGAACTGAAGCGTGAAGTTTGTCACTGGGCAGCGCATTATGTAAGTTCGACCTGCGTTCCGGCCATGACAAACTCTTCCCTAGCTCTTTCCGTCTGGTTCCCACACGCTGAAAGATAGTGGTCTAGAATACGGGGTGAACATTCTTGTCCGCTAAATGCTTATGCATACCATGCCAGTCGTTGTTATTGGGTCGTTTGGATTCAAGAGTGTCGGCCAAAGAATTCCTGTTGCACAAGTTTCGGATCAAAGGCAGTGTAGACTACATTGGAGACACATGAACGAGTAAGAGTGGGTGAAAGAGTCCAGATCCTCACGTTGGTGCATTTGAGCGAGTGCAGGAGCACAGAATGCAGCTTGGACAGAAAGCCATTTTTCATCTAGAAGGTAAGCTTCTCGTTCTGTGGGAGAAAAGTGAGTCGTGATCTGTATTAAGCGGAGGTTGAGTTTGTTTGAAGAAAGGAGCAAACGCATATGTTAAAAATTTATGTCTCACTTCCGAGTTTGAACTTGAAATTTGTGATACATAAAACGTAGCGGACTTTTAGTCCGACTTCAGCTTTTCACTTTTCAGTGTGAGAAACCCACTAGCATGTCCTGGTTCCCTTCTCTCTGATTTGCCATGTAAAGGAGCTTGTATGAATCTTTCTAGCGACATCTGAGCTTCACCGTTTCGTCAAACGTCCATTGAGGTATGACTAACGTGCACTGGTTTTACAGCATTCGTCGCCAAATTTATGAGCATCTACAAGAGATTTTTGATTGCTACCTTCGGTTAGACCAAAGTTATGCACCGAAGCTGTGTCACTAAGGAGCGGGGAAGTAATCTGTTTTCAAGATTTTACACGTGTAAGTGGCAGTGTGGATTGTTTTGTGTGAAAGCGTTTCAGTTGCATGGGATTTTTGTGTATGTCACTGCGAACCCGAGTAACTGTAGACACAACAGAACGAGCAAGGGAGGTGTACATGACGAGATACTTGGAGTGCATTCTTGAGCATGTGCGACAAGAATTAGGAGTGTATCGGAAGTTCAAATTGTTGACTCGAGAGTCTTACTTTCAACTCTTCCTTCCCTCGAAGTATCACAGTTGTCCAACCTAATTTGGTTTTGATTCGATTCCCTGCATTCGCGGTAACGATGTGTGTGCGGTGTGTGAGCATTCCTGCAGAGTAATACCTTTTCCCAAGTGCAACCAAATCTAATTTTCGACTTTCAAAAGGAGTAACATGCAACAAGCCCAAAAGTGATGTGGTAGCAGAGCAAGGTAACACTTCAGCCGAATGTGGTGGTCGTTACATTCGAGTGGGAATGGGTACGTGGTAATTAGGCCTTGAGTAAACACCTGCTCATCACCAAATCTTTGTTGAATCTTGAACTGAAGGCTGATCGACTGTCTCCTGGGACACCGGAACTATGCTCGTTGCTTACTCTATGTCCACATCGCTTACTCCTATAACCAAGACCAAGACCAACCAAGACCTGGACCCACTTTTCTTTCGTAGTGTTGAGATTCCACATTTCACTCTCCCCTTATTGCTCTTTCTCATATCAAGTAGTTCTCCCTATGTTTGCTCCTCTCAGCGCACCTTCTAGACTTGGATAGTGTTAGACTTCCGATATTCCGGACTCGATGCACGGCACAATAGTAGTTTTCACTGCATTCATTCTGTCCCTACCACGTTAACTTCCCAGGATAGATTATTCGTATACTCATGATGTTTGTTCAGTTCTGGACTTCAGATTTCGCAAACGTAGATAGATCATACGCGTAGATTAGTTGCACGTTATCTACTGCATGTCACTAAGTTGTCCTTTCATTATACTAAGGGGCCCTTGTTTAAGACGCTTGGCGACCCAATGAACAAAGTACTCGTACATGAGGGAAACATTTCAGCTAGTGTAGATCAAGTGACTTCTGTCCTCCGGGATACAAACCATTTGAAAGTGACCACCATCATGATGGTCGACTCGCTGAACGTTTGTGACGCTTGAGTACTGAAGGTCACCACTGCCTACTGGAAGCTCAAATTCTGCATGTATATGCTTAAGATGCTCCGTTCTGCATCAACGGGCACTCGAACCCTCTTAAGATCTTTACCTTCAGTCCCATTACGTTTGTACATGAAATAGTTTGAATGGAATCGAATGTCAGGTTGCAGGATTCCAGTTAGTTAAGAGTTGATGGGTAAGGACAAAGTGATAAATTATTAGAGCTTTAGTGAGCTCCCAGGGGATCAAAAGCTCAAGACTCGGTGGAATCGACAGTGCCGATTGAATCCCGACAAAAGTGAATCCTCGGGTTTTACATGCCCATCTTCCTAGATCAACCGTCTGCATTACGTTTTGTCCGAGATATACATTTCGGTAGTATTGTGCACGATGGTAGAAGCAGGACCCAGCTCGAGGCCTCCAACCTCTCCGTTGGAAGGAAGTAGTGAGCCGCCTGTCAAGAGGTTCAATCCAGCTGCAGTTCTACAATTCCCGCAGATAAGAAGAAATGGATATGGAAAAATGGGTAGGACAGTCAAGCTCGTTACCAATCACTTCGGAGTGACCTTTGAGCCGCGGTTGGTCACCCACTACACCGCGTCCATCAGTACAGCCGATGCCACCTCTCAGGAACAATCTGAAACGTAAAGTGATCGAAACTCTGCGCGAGACTTATGACCGCCGCAATTCGCTCTTGCTTACGATGACCGCTTCATCGCGAGAGACTTGGCCTTCGGATCCAAGGAGTTTCTAGTGACTCTGATAGATCGTGGAAACGGAGCTGACGGGCAAACAGCAAAACGAGCTGACGATGCTCGACGGAGAGCAGGTAATGAGTTCGTCGTCCAGATTGACTTCGCAACAATTGTCGATATGAATTCCGTGTCGGCGGTGAATCGTGGAGAATGTGACATCATGGCGCAGGATGCTCTCAGGGTTCTGGACATCATGATACGTGAGCATGCAGCGAAGATGTCGTACGTTCTCCAGCGTGATTGCTTTTACAGTCAAGCATTCGGCCGAGCGGGGAGTCTACCAAGCTGTGCCGAGACCTGGAAGGGGTTTATGTCAGTTTTAGAACTACTCAGAATGGCCTCTCTCTCAATTTCGACACGGCCACGACGATCATGATCAAGGAGACGAAGGTGGACGCTTTCATGGAAGACTACTGCAAGAAAAGATCCAAATTCTTCACTGATGCGGATTATAATACTTGTAAAAGACTACTGAAAGGCATACGTGTTCAGGACCACTTAAAGCGAACGCACAAAGTGATTTGGTTTAGTCCGCAAGCTTTTAGCAATCAGACTTTTTCGATGAAGATGGCCTTTCATCCTCGCCATTCTGCCAGAAAAATCACCTGATCTCTACATCCCTTTCAAGAAAATATGCGCGACCAAGATCGGTATTGTCACTCAATGCATCGTACCTCCGAACGGACAAGCGAACCCTAAGTATCTGTCTTAGGGGGATACAATTCGGTTTTAGCGAGTGAGGAAACGAGGACATTACCGATTTGTCAGCATGGAAGAACAAGTGGTAAGTCGAGCCCATCGCATGGGAGCTACACGGCCCGTGCTTGTTGAAACTCTAGCCATGCGCGGGAACTGTCGAGGAGCATATGCTTGAGTCGTTGCAGGTAATTTGGCCGTTGTGGGGCTGAGGGGTAAGTTGGCCGTTGTGATTCTCCACGCTATCGAGTAGCTGACTTCTGTACTCCATGCAATTAGTTAGAATTGTGTTATTGTTCCTTGCAAGGTTCCTCGTTGTCTATTTCCTTCATCATTCGAATATCTGGGCTTGTATCCCGGCTGGGGTCGTTGTTTCCTTTTCTCTTTTCCACATGAATGTGTTCTTACTACAGGGAGTTAGAGGAAGCAGAGGTAATGGTCTGGATCCGGCTGAGACTTACCTGGAGGAATTGGATTTCGTTCATTGGAAGGATTGAACCGCCTCAAGGGAGGTTGTCTTGTACAGTTATAGAACAAACCCTTCACATTGTTATACGTCACTCATCGGGGTTCTATTATTTTTGTCCCTTCGTCTGTACAGGAGGTTCTGTAAAGGGATCAGTGTCATTTTTGTTGATAATCTTCTGGAATATGCTGTAATATCTGCTATTCCAGTAAGTCAATAAAATCTTCCCGTTTCCATAAGCAGGATGGTAAGTGTCTTCCCGTGGGCATTCCAGACGGTGTCAACGCTTCTTGGTTCGTAGATCATACTTTCCGTAAGCGAGTATCCTCTGAGCATAGATTTCTGGGGACGGGTTGGTGAGACGACAGTTCGTCAAAGATGCTAGCTGCTAGTAGATATGAGATTGGCAAGAAAGTTGGAAGAAATAAGTGCATCTAAATGATTCCATTGTTTCTGTAGTGTGAAAGCTTTACTGATTGCTTTGCTCGGCTACCACAAGGATTATACATTGTCATCTCAGCTGGAAGGGAGTATAGATGATGGTTAGTGCGAAACACATTTTTTTGGTCCAATAGAAGCGGCAAGACTCGGAACCTTCATCCCTAAACCCATGCACTTTAGAGTTTACTACGGTTCAGTTGTCTCTCTAGGATTACTGCAGTTATAACAGGTTGCAGAGCAGACTGTCCACAACTTCCTTTCGGAAATAATGGCATTAAAGTTGCTACATCTATGGTATATTCTCATTCGACATCTCTTTAGAGATTTAGCGTGTGGCGTATTCTTATTCCTCTTGCGATCCAAATTATGGCAAGGAATGATGATTATGGGGAGCGGAACTTCACTGTTTGAAGTTCTGCGGAGTACAAAAGAAAAGAGAAAGCGAAAAGCTTTTCTCTCAGTAAATTGTCAGCAGAGATGAACAGTTAAGTGGAGTTTCCAGTATGTACGCAACTTCGTAAGGCACCTGAAACGCTATTTTGGGCATGGCTTCGTGAATGGCTCCACACGGCAGCAAGTCCCAATTACGGCCAGAACGAAACTAAACTGAACTACTGAAGTTTTAACTTTAATCTCATCAGGCGATAGATACTTTGGGACGAAGTGTAACGTTCGACCGCAGATCACGGAATCGAGTCGTCCGTCTCTAGCCAATGAATTGCCGAACGTGAACCTCCTTGAAGACCTGTGTACTATATTTGTGTCTCCAGATCCAGTTCGTTAAACTTCTCACTAACAAACACCAAGGATTAGCAGGTTTCTGGTACTGATCTCAGGTTTCAAAATGCAATGGAAACTATTCCAGGCTTGGGTTTGGTAAAATTTGGGCAGCGCTTCCGCTACTGGTGGTCAAGTCGGAACGCAATAAGCCCTGAAGAACCACAGCCAAGACTAGGAAGCCTAGTGGATGCTAGGAAGTAGGAAGACACACCGAAATAGAGTCAACTCCACACCAGACACTTCAATCCAACTTTGGCACTCAATCCAAGCTTGCTTATCATATAACAAAGCAAATCACGGGTTCATATACATTACACGGCGTTTTCTTGCTAACAAGGTCACAAAGAGCTCTTGGACATGCAATTCTTCACTGCTCTGCAACTCTCCTGATAATTTCACTCCAGGATGCTATTCCTTCAGGAACCTTCACTCTGAACGCTGTAATCTTCCACCTTATAGACTAACTCTCTGATTAAAAGTCTGGTAAACGCTAGAGTTCCTCTGGCACCTTTAACCTGAAACTATTTAGCACCGGTACTCTCACTGTGTAACACGGTATGTGCTTCCAGTCTGCATACCTCCTTCTCTGTACTGTGTACCGGACTCTGTTCCCTGCTCACAATCTCTATTCAGTCTCTCTGCCAGCCACCAACCTGAGAACCATGCGAATAGACCCGAAGTCAAGAAGTGAAAAACATTCATAAGAGGTTTTAGGGTTCGCGAACCCCTTATCTAGTCCTTGCGAGCCTTCTCTCATTACCTTGTAGCCGCCACGTATTGTGTCTAATCACTGCCCCTGTTTATAGTAAACGGCGTTACAATCGTCCCAATCAACAAAACGCAGTTCTTCCACTGAACTGCGGTATCTGCAATACCACATTAGGAACAACACTTCCTCAAATCCAGAAGAACACTACCCCATCCAGGGTAAGATCAAGCTCTTTCTCAGAGCTATGCTCCATCACCGAGCATTCGTTGAAGCTTTCGGGTGAGACAGAACCCTAGCTTCCAGGTGGTGAACTCGTCAGTTTTCTTTTATCCACCTCTTTACTATGATACATACATAGTAACATCAGCCTAAACCTGATTGACATCCGACAGTCATAAGAAGTCAGCAGACCACAACTCCACCTTTAGACGAGCAGATTGACCAGATCTACTCGGTTCTAGTGTCCTTGAAGGACCCTTTGCATGACTCTCTTGACTCGATTCAATCCACCGCTTAGCTGGAAGAGACCACTGCAGATTGTCGTCTCACAAAATATCTACGCAGTGGTTCTTGAAACTTGTACAATGCTAGATCATCTAGGTACTCCCAAGCTTCACTTACCAATCCCGGAACTCTATCTGTCCAACGACATAGGTATTGAGTAACGGGTTCTCCAACTCCATCTGGATTCGGTGTTGCTCGATGATCTACTATCTCAATCAACTCAAGATCATCAACTCTTGGTAATGCTTCTAACACTGGATGCCATTTCTGATATCTTCCTAGCAACGACTCTAGTTCTTCACGAAACCTCTTTAAGTTAGAAACATGAATGATGGGGTGATAATGCTTCATACTAGATGGAAAATCTAATTTATAGATCACAGGACCTAACTTCTTCTCGATCAGGAACGGTCCTGCCCACTTTGGAAGAAGCTTCTTGGCTAAGTCCACCCCTGCTGTAATTCTGAAGTTCTTGGTTCTCAACCAGACTCTCTGCCCTTCTTCAAACTGTACGTCTTGTCTACCACGGTTTGCATACTTGGCATACCGTTGTTGTGTCTTCTCCATGTGTTTCTTGGCTTCTTGAAACACAGTACCCTGAACACGTATGAAAGTCTCTAGATCTGGAGGATCCTGGTTCGACCTTCTTGTGTTTTCATGCCCCTTGGTAGCTAAAGCTATAGGAGTCCAAGGTGCATGAGAGCCCCGATAAACCACTTCAAATGGTTTAAATCCTGTACTCGAGTGCTTGGTGTTGTTATATGTAAACTCCACCAAGTCCAAATGCTCGCTCCAATCACTCTGATCTCGCATGATATAGTTCCTCAACCCTTGCTCTACTATCTGTATAGTTCTCTCTGTCTGATCATCAATTTCAGGATGATAAGAGGAACTGAACTTGAGGGTAGTTCCGAGTCTTCGAAACAAACCTTTCCAAAACTCAGCTACAAACCTCCTATCCAGATCTGAAACAATGTCTTTAGGCATCTCATGATACTTAAAAACATATCGTATAAACAGTTCAGCGGCACCTCTTGACGTAACTGCTTCCCTACAGGGGATGAGGTGAGCTTGCTTACTGAAACGATCTATAACAACTAACAGAGCATCAAAACCTCCTGATTCGGGTAAACCTGTGCATAAGTCCATACTTATGCTCTCCCAAGGTCCATCAGGTATTGGCAATGATCTCAGCAACCCTGCAGGTCTCCTTCGCTCTGTTTGTTGTTGTTGACATGTCAAGCAAGTCTGCACGTACTTGACAACATCCTCCAACATGGACGACCAATAGAACTGCTCTTTAACTCGTTGTAACGTTCTATTTTGTCCTCCATGTCCAGCCAGTTCACAATCATGACATTCTTGCATGACTAGTGTCCTTAGAGATCCAGCTGGAACATAGACCTTGGTTTGCTTGTAAAACCAAAGGCTATTGCGAAATGAGAGATTACGTATCAATGGATCTCTCTCTTGTTGGCTGGTCCAACGTTGAGCCTGAGGATCATCTGACAATGCTTGTCTGATTCGATCCAAAAGCTCTTCACTTGTGTCCTGGGTTGTTAACGCCTGGACACGTCTGTTTAACACATCCGCTGGAATATTTTTCTTCCCTTTTTGATACCGCCATTCGATATCAAAACGTGCAAGTTCCACTTGCCATCTCTGCTGTTTGCGAGACAAACGAGGTTTACTCTGAAAGTATGTATTACCTTATCAGTCCGTCACAACAGTAACCTTGCTTGGTAACAAATAATGCTCCCAACGCTTCAGACAATGAACAACTGCGAACATCTCCTGTTCATGAGCAGGCCATTTTGCCTCTATTTCTGAAAACTTGTGACTTTCGTAAGCCACTGGATGCTTGTCTTGCATCAGCACTCCTCCAATGACCCACTGGGAAGCATCGGTGTGAACCTCGAAAGGTTCTCCCATCTTTGGAAGAGCTAGCACGGGCATCTCTATCAGTGCTTGTTTCAACCCTTGAAACGCTCTTTCAGCTGCTGGATTCCAAACAACCTTGGAAGTCTTGCGTAATAAGCCAAACAAAGGTGCGGCTTTATGCGCAAACTGATAAACAAAGCGTCGAAAATATGTGGCTAATCCAAGAAAAGATCTGAGCTCATGAACACTCTTAGGTCTCTTCCATTCAACAATGACTCGAATCTTAGTCCTGTTAGGATGAATACCTTGCGCATCGATCAAACATCCTAGAAACACCACACTCTCTTGTCCAAAAGAGCACTTGCTTTTCTTGAGATAGAGTTGATGTTCTTCCAGGCGCTTAAACACTGTTTCAACATCTGCTAGATGTTGATCCCAAGTGGATGAGAAGATGATAATATCATCTAAGTACACGATAACGCTCTCATCCAAGAGATCTCTGAAGATCTCATTCATCAGCCTGCAAAAAGTACCAGGTGCATTGGACAATCCAAACGACAACACTGTATACTCAAACAAGCCATACCTCGTCCTTACAGTTGTCTTTTCTTCATCTCCTTCTTTGATCCTGATCTGATGATATCCAGAACGGAGATCCAACTTGGTGAAGTATCTTCCTATGGTCAACCGATCGGTGGTTTCATCCATGAGAGGAAGAGGGTACTTGTTCTTGACAGTAACCTTATTGAGTGCACGATAGTCCGCACACATGCGAATAACACCATCCTTCTTGGCCACGAACAACACCGGGGCAGCATAAGGTGATATTCTAGGTCGTAAGATACCCTGAGCTACCAACTCTTTCAACTGAGTCTTCAGCTCTGTCATCTCATCAAACGACATCCGTCTTGATGGCATTGCAGTATGGGTAGCCCCAGGAACCAGATCAATAGCATGATCCAAGGCTCTCCTCGGAGGAAGTCCAGTTGGTAACTGGTCCGGCATTATGTGAGAATACCTCTCAATCAATGCCTGCATATCAGGATGTATGGGAAGAGCAGCAACACGTTCTTCCTCATCCGTCTCCACTTTGGGTTTAGACATCACTGCAACCCAAGCTTCGTCAACCAACTTGATCTGCTTTCCAAACTGTCTAGCTGTGCAGATCTGAAATGCCACCTTGGCTCGTTGGAACCTACGAGCAGCATGGTTTGGCTCCTTGGGTCTCTCTTTGATGATCAAAGGATGTGGTTGATCCAAGCCCCATCGATCCATGACAATGACGTTCCCTTCTTGAACATCTAGCTTTGCCTTGGTCTCTTGTAACCAAGACCAGGACAAGATACCCTCCATCGTGTCACCTAAGCTCATAACTAAAAACTCATGCTTCCTAGTTACCCCTCCAACAGTAATAGGAACACTCATGAGCTTTGCTGTATCGGTTGTGCTGCCTTGCACAAACCTTACCAACAACGGGCTCATGATCGTGTTTCCAGTCATCCCTAAGGTCGTGACCAGCTTTTCATCCAAGACATTCACATCTGCTCCCGTATCAATAAGCAAACAACACTTTTGGTTTCCTATTTTCACTTCAATCCAGGACAGAAAATCTCCATGTTCTACCAAATGCTCACCAGCACATACCTCTGCTTCAGTAGTCGCCTCAACTGGTTCTTCAACACTGGTTGTCTCTTCAGCTGTCAACCCACGAACGTTGCTCGCTGTTGAACGTTGAGGACACTCACGAGCAATGTGACCATCTCGTCCGCATCGAAAACAGATGATCGTCCTTGAAGGTGTAGCACTGCTAGCTCCACTGCTCCTAGCACCTGAAGTCGAAGCTTGGTTGGATCTTGCATTGGATGCATAAGATCCAGTAGGTCGTGTCTGAGTAGGACCACGAGTAACTCTTCGCTGCTGAGAGCCACGAGGAAATCCTCTTCCAGATGCACCAAATCTTCCACCACCACGTCCTCTACCACCTCTACTCTGAGAGGACGCTATCTGTCCTTGAGGATTACGCCAAAATCCTCTACTAAGCTCACCACCACTTGTTCCACGTTGAAACTTGGAGGGCTGCACGGTGTAGTTACGTTCTCTAGTGTTCTCTGCTGCTTCCAAAAATGCAAACAAGTCTTGCATGTCCTCGGACTTGTGAAACATAACCCAGCTATCAAACACACTAGCATAAAAACCTTGCAGACCTTTCTTCATGTGCAAACAGTAACCAACTCAGAAAATCGTTGGAGATACTGCCTGATACTCCCTGTCTGTCTCAAATGAATGAGCTCCAACCGAAACTGTGTAGCTTCATCCACTGGTACCAAATGTCTTCAGAGTTCATCCTTCAGCTCCGGCCAAGTGGACATAGGAGTTGTACCGTTCAAACTTCTCATCCGTTGTTGACCTCCATACCATTCCTTCGCCTCTCCTTCCAGTCTACTAACAGCATAGGTGAATCAACTACGCTCATCGAAATTCTCCAAGTAATTCTCCATCTCAGTAACCCATAACTCAAACTTGGAAAAGCTTTTCTCACCATTGAAGGATGATGGTGTTGCTGGTTCAGCCCCCTTCACTTTCCGCTTGTGCTCTTCTTTGGCTGAGTTGCCTTCCGCAACATTCTCTTGCACCTTCTGTGACCCATCTTCATTCTTATCTGCTTGAGTAGCATCAACTGCTCCTTCACCCAGCAGTGCTAAATCCTTGACTTGCCCAGCTTGTGGTACAGGGACCTCTACTTCTTTCTCCTGTGTTGCTTTTGCTTGAGCTAAATCCGCCTTAAGCACCTTGTTCTCAGCTTCCACCTGCTCAAGTCGGCCTTCCAACTTCTTCAGAAACGTCTGCATCTCGTCCATCTCAGTCGGCACAGATTCCATTGTCGATGTTATTCCACAAAGATTCAACATGAACCTGCTCTGATACCAACTGTAACGTTCGACCGCAGATCACGGAATCGAGTCGTCCGTCTCTAGCCAATGAATTGTCGAACGTGAACCTCCTTGAAGACCTGTGTACTATATTTGTGTCTCCAGATCCAGTTCGTTAAACTTCTCACTAACAAACACCAAGGATTGGATAACCGTCGGACGGGTTTAGAATAACCAACTAGTCTTTAGCAGGTTTCTGGTACTGATCTCAGGTTTCAAAATGCAATGGAAACTATTCCAGGCTTGGGTTTGGTAAAATTTGGGCAGCGCTTCCGCTACTGGTGGTCAAGTCGGAACGCAATAAGCCCTGAAGAACCACAGCCAAGACTAGGAAGCCTAGTGGATGCTAGGAAGTAGGAAGACACACCGAAATAGAGTCAACTCCACACCAGACACTTCAATCCAACTTTGGCACTCAATCCAAGCTTGCTTATCATATAACAAAGCAAATCACGGGTTCATATACATTACACGGCGTTTTCTTGCTAACAAGGTCACAAAGAGCTCTTGGACATGCAATTCTTCACTGCTCTGCAACTCTCCTGATAATTTCACTCCAGGATGCTATTCCTTCAGGAACCTTCACTCTGAACGCTGTAATCTTCCACCTTATAGACTAACTCTCTGATTAAAAGTCTGGTAAACGCTAGAGTTCCTCTGGCACCTTTAACCTGAAACTATTTAGCACCGGTACTCTCACTGTGTAACACGGTATGTGCTTCCAGTCTGCATACCTCCTTCTCTGTACTGTGTACCGGACTCTGTTCCCTGCTCACAATCTCTATTCAGTCTCTCTGCCAGCCACCAACCTGAGAACCATGCGAATAGACCCGAAGTCAAGAAGTGAAAAACATTCATAAGAGGTTTTAGGGTTCGCGAACCCCTTATCTAGTCCTTGCGAGCCTTCTCTCATTACCTTGTAGCCGCACGTATTGTGTCTAATCACTGCCCCTGTTTATAGTAAACGGTGTTACAGAAGACACTGGCGTATATCATCTTTGATACTCTACTTGCTGCCGTAATACTGTGTATAGTTCCTGAAAGTACATGAGTTTCAGGAGCAATGTGTATGTATTCACGTAGCACTGCTAAAAACCTGATCATTTCGTTTATTAGTTTAATTTAACGTTTGAAAAGGGTTAGATAATAAGTTTAATTTTCAACTCCGGAGCTATCACTCATATAGATTTTAAGAGCGCGTCCACAAGTATATTCATTTATTGGTTTTTTTTCCTCCATCTTCAGTGGAACATTTAATGCTTAGATTTTATTTTGATTTGTGACATTTGTTTAATTTATTTTATATATTAGAAATAATATCTAATATGCAAAAATTCACGAAAACTGAACTGGGATGCATATTAAATTACATTAGTCTTTAGATCCTAAACCCTCTTCTGAACCCTCTATACCTAATGAAAAGCATAGAGTCTTCATAAAACCTACAATGACGAAGACATAATTTAGAAAAGAAATGACGTACAAGGAAAAGTAATGCTCGACAGGATTTGCAAGTTGTGTGACTTGTGTAAAAGTTTTTTAAATTAACTTTATTAAATTTAAAGTGCTAAATTTATATCACTAAATTTATAATTCATTTGGTAACTTGATTACACATGCTCATTTCAGTTATACAAAACGTATAAAGTGACTCAAGTGATCAGAATTTTTTTCTAGTACAAAAATATGTGATTTTTACTAGCAAAAATACTTTTAATTTATAACCTAATCCTTCCAAGAAGAAAAGTTAATTCATAAATTAAAGCTTTTAACTTGAAAGAGATGAATATAAAAAGAAGTACGCATCTGATAATTTTAATTTTATTCTTTATTTCCAAGTTGAGACAAAGAAATAATCACCAGAAATATTTTCTGCATAATGGTTAAATGTGTAAGTTCTTTGAAAGCAAACTCACAAAATAAACTTCTGGGTTACCAAGAGCACTTTTAGTTATATCTAGAGATATATGATTAGAAATTTTCAAAGTAGTGATTAGGGTCCATCCGCATAACCCTTTAGCCTTGTAGAAGCTATGACTTTTTCGCATCAGCCGACCCTATCCTACATTACGTAAAGACGGCACAAAAGTCAGATAATTTGCTAGGTTTGCGAACTTATTTCGCATCCTGATGCACAGGAGTGGGGGAACACGTGACGCAATGAATAGCCAACGGATAGAAAGACCCCCTGATGCACAGGAGTTAGTGGTGTCCTCTCCTGATCGAGAAATGCACGCTCCTCCGCATCAGCTATCCGTAATTCATAAAAGTAAACTTATTTTATCCATATTGCGTCATTCGGTCATGGACATCATAGACCTAAAAGTAGCTTCCAAAATGCTCGTATTATTATTATTATCGCTTCATCTGTCTGTAGCGAAGGCCGCGTGAGGTCAAATTTTCTTGTCGGAGAGCTCAGTCTATGTAATTATCATTATATATTAAATTGAATATAATCTTACCCTAATATTCTGCTTCAGACAAGAGGATAAAATATACATATATACATGGATATATTTATTATATTTACAAAAAGTTATGTATTTTTTTGTATATCAGTATATTGTTATGATATAATATTATTTGATAAATAAATAATAATATATATAACTTAAGTATAATATCATCTCTTTATTTATTTATATATTAATTATATATCTAATTTATAGTTGATGTATACATATATATGATATATAATTATATGTAAGTGTGGATATATATATATATTGGACTTGCAGAATTAATTATACATGAAGAATAACAAATTCTCACATACAAGGATAGATATGATATCATGGTTGAGAAATATAAAAACAATTTTTGAATACGAAATGTCTTATCTAATATATAGAGACTTTGTCATGTGAGTCAGATGTTTTTTTAATGAATAGATTTAATGAAATATGGTAAGACTAGAGCGAAGAAAAAATATAAAAGAAAGTCATAACAACTAGTGAAACAAAGACTTAGATGTGATGTGGTTCTAGCTCAATGGCTAAGACGTCCCTTGAGAAGTCAAAGGTCTAGCGTTCAAATTTGCTTCTTGACATCTGTCTAAGAAGAGGCTTTAAAGCTGCATCACAAATGTTACCGTAGTTGGTTGGCCTCTTCGAGAGTATTATGTTGGACCTTGTGCGTCGACGATAAAATGCCCTTAATAGTAGCATGTTGTGCAACGCGCTTACTAGACACATTCGAAAGAAGAGATCTCTTCAAAAAGAGAGATCTCGACATAACGGAGCTTAATATCTCTAATTTGATTCTAAGATATATGAGAATTAGTCCCTCAGTGCATAGAGACGAGGACGATATCTTCTTAATAACAGTATGTTGTGCAACGCGTTTATTAGACACATTCTAAAGGAGAGATCTCATATTGGAGCTTGATATCTCTACTCTGATTCTAAAACATATGGAGGTTAGTCCCTAAGTGCAATGTGTCAGTGCGTAAAATATGAAGCTCCGTCATAATACAACGTGTATCAACTTATAAGACCGTGTAGTAGCACGATGGCATCAACGATATTGTAGTAATCTTTTATTCAATTTTGATTTAAAAGGATTGTAATGCTCTTAATTTCCATCTAATTTAACTTTAATTCTAACTTTTATCAGTTTAGCTTATCAATCTAAATTGAATTAGCTTCTAAACTTCCACTATAAGTTCATAAAATCCAACTATAAATAATGAAACTCTACATAAGTTATGTATTTCTTAATAAGTTATTTCACTTCTCATTTTAACTTAACTTAACTCTAAATTAGAACTAACTAACCTTTACATGAAAATCTCTAAATTTAAATTGAACTTCTCACTGCTTTTCATATCTAATTCAATTTTTGTATTTGTACCAACATGCTATATACAAAGATCTGATACTTCTATGTAGAATAGTCTAAACAACTATAGATCATTGTTTGAATTAAGTTAACTGAAGTTCTCATTTTTTCTCAAAGCTAATGAAATATTTGCAGTCTGATGTAGTATGAACATATAACAATAATTCTCGTGATGAAAATCAACAATACAATCTATAACTAGATCAAAATAGTTGATTTCGAATAATTTGACAAAATAACCAATTTAATAGAAATAGTTGGAGAGAAGATATTAGCATTTTGAGTAGTTTGAGAGAAGATATATCCTTTTTTAGATAGTTTGAGAGAAGATATAACCGTTATGAGAAAAGGAATAATAGGTTTGAATGATGATCAATGATCAATGTGATTTTGAGTTGTTTTATAATACGAGAATTATGTAGTTTTGAAGTACAAGAATTGTATTGAGTAGCTGATTGCCTGAAACTTACTGTTCCGATACAATAAATTTATATGTACTATATCACTCATCATGCAGCGCAAACTTCTATCGATTATCTAATTTATTTTTCATATCTTAACATTGGCTACAACATATTCTACAGCAATGAAAAACATAATCATTTAAAAGCATTATCCTATCAAAACAACACACACAAGAGGTAATTACAAGCATTATCATATCGAAACAACATATACGATAAATTACTTTTGACATTATCTGTGTTAAAACTCTATCCATGCTTTTGACCACCACCTCATATGTTAATTTTTTCTTTGCTTCGGGTCTAAATTATCCAGTCTTTCTCTTTCTCAATCTCCATTGTGCCCATTATCAAGATTGAGACGATGGTAAAAAACATGAGACACTCGTATAGACGATCAAAATTATCCAGCGGTTTCTCTTTCATCCGTCTCCATTGTGATCATTCTCAAGATTGAAGCGCTAGTAAAGAGCATGGGAGCAAGAGCTCATATCCAACCCTTTCTCTTTCATCCATCATCATTGTTGTCACTGTCAACATTGAAGTTGACACAAATCGTGGAGGACCGCTACAGATCAAAAGGCTTGATCAATAGCATCACACCTACCTCCATCATGGTCCGCACTATACGAGATGAATGAAAATTGAATCCACAATCGTCTGTATCGCAGTACACGAGAAAAATGACAAAGAACCTTCATTTTTTTGTTCCTCTATAGTTTAGAGAACTATTCAAATTTCTGATTAGCTAATTCCACCTTCATATTCATTTTAGTAACTAACTGTCATTGGATCATACTTCAAGAAGTGAATTCCTCCTCAGACTTTCCCAGTCTCTATCTTATTCATTTCCTCAAAACCTCCACTCAGCTGTGCAAGTGCATAGCAAAAATATTGCACGGACATTCATGTGAAGTCCAATTATTGGAGTTTGAGATCTTCTAACCATAAAAGTACATATATATTTGACTATCGTCCTCTCATTGTGATGTCTTTCTTCTCCGATCCTCACTGTTATTTTGCTCGGATTGATTTTCTTGGGAAACTGAAGAAATTACATGCCTCTCAATTTATACTCAAGTTGAGTATAAAGAGAGATTTTTGAATTTTACGAGATACTTGATACTCACTTAAAAGAATCTCCCTTCACTAAAATGGTGGTGACTTCAACTGTGTACTAGACTTGAACATGGACAAGTTACCTTAATGACTTTCTAACTCTTCAGCTTCATATGAACTTAGTAAAATTGAATGATTGTATATATGACTTTTAAGAACTCTTCGATAACAAACAAGTCTGCACACATGAACTTGTACTCAAGTTTGGATAGAGTTCACATTAATAACGCATCTACATCGATCTTTGATGATGTTAGACTTGTCACATTCTCAAGAGAACAACTACTTGTATTTTGCTAATAACACATACGAATCAAGATGTACTTTAATATTCTTATTTTTCTTAAGAAATAAATTTAAAATATCTTATTTTATATAAGAAAAAGAAAGAGAATATTATAAATAATTCTCTTATATATATATTATCCTATTTTTATTTCAAATTTATTTAATTCAAAGAACTTATTTAATTTTATCCATTTGAAAAAAAATTACTAAAAAATATTTAAAATATCCAATTTTTACTTGCACGTGTTGATAAAAAAATCTCTTAGTGAACCTCCGGGGTCACACTTCCTCAAGTAGTCTCAAATCATGATAAATGGATCACAATTACTTTAAAAGTCACCACCAAAACAATTTTTGGTCTTGGATTATGGAAATTCAACACTCATTAATGAAAATGTATTAGTTAAAGTGTAAAACACTAATCCGCAACACAAATAATGAAATGAAAATGATAAGAGAACATTCTCAAATAGAATGGTGAAAACCCTCCAACTTCTACTTTAAATCCATTTAAAAATCCACTCGAAACAACAAACCTTCATTTGAAAAGTACAGTGAATGCAACTAAAACTCAACTAGAATAATTAAATCTCCTTTTATTGGAGTCACACAAAATTATAATTATTAAAGAAAGTATCATTTTTTAAGAAAAAATTCTTTTTTCTTAAAGATAAGCTGGACTGCTATTATAATGATGCGCTTGAAACTGCACAACTAAAGACTTGACTCACTAACCAATTACTAGGAGGAAAACCCTCAAATGGTTTCTCCAATCTTCTCAAAGTGTAATTGATGATATTATCTCTGATGATGGTCAAATAAAACATAGCAGAGATGGTATCTGCAACATCTTTCTCCTAAAAATTGTTTTCTCTCAATATACAAGTCCACGATGTCGAGAACGAGACAAGACTCTTAGACAAAGAAATTCCACTCTTCTGTTCAAAACATATAGATAAATAACAAAAGGACTCATAAGAACGCCACTTTCTGATTATGAGGATTAAAAATACTTCAAAGTGAAAATTACTCCTGGAAATAGATAACTTTCCAAATGAACTTCATAAGACATTTTGAAAAGAATTAAAATCTCTTTAGGAAAGAATGTAAAATGAGTCTTATGTAGTTGATCATCTTCCAGAATCCTTGTCTGTTGGAGTTGTAACACTGATATTCAAAAAATGCAAGAAAAACAAGATAAAAAACTGCAGTCTCGCTATTTTTATGCACATCTACAAGTCCAGTACAAGATCATTGCAAGACAACGTCATGATATGACGATAGTAGCTAGACAACTAGATACACCAACTTTGCCAGAACAACGAGTGGTTCTCCAAGTCCCAATAGTTCCTCCAATGGTTCCTCAAGTACCTGTTGTGGTTCTAGCACAGAGAGGTCTTAGACAACGACCTGTTGAGAATTAAAATCAACATAACTTGATTGAAGAGTTGACTCAACAATTGAGAGATTTAAGAGTTGAGATGACATATATGAAAAGAGATCGGCGACCAGCAGCACCAAGTGCTCGACTTGTTGGAGAACTTTTACCATGAGATGTATCTGGTATGATAGTCCAAATCATCTCAGAGGAAATTATCAAAACTTAGCAACTGCTTTGCGAGAGGGTGTGGTCAACTATCAAAACAACCGTTTGCATCAAACTGCCAATGGACAACCTCTGAATACGCATTTTGAAAGAGGACGGATGAGGAGTTTGCTTCCAACACTTACTATAGCAATGATTGTAGGTCTTGCAAAAGCTGATGTTTATACAAGAACAGTTGAAGTGCGCTCTAATCCAACTTTGGTTGAGCAAGTTACTGAAGTTTCAGTTGAAGTGATGAAAAGAGACGCAGAAAATATTAGGAAGGCTACAAGATGGAGGGACCCTTAGATGCAACTTTTGTTCGAGTATTTTAACAAGATGTAATTGTTGAAGACAAAAGATGACGAGATGTTTCTGATTTAGATGCAAGAGGTTTTAATGATGATAATCATCAAAGAGTTACAACAGCGGAGTCATCACCATCTGGATCTATACCAACTAGTAGGTCTGCTACTGCAGAGAATATATCTTCTATCTCTACAATTCCACCACTTGTTGTAAAACATATGAAAGGTGTACAAGATTCGTCACAGGAGGCTATTGCCATTGATAGAGTATGAAAAAAGAAGTTTACAACACAAGAGAAGAGAAAGGTTCTAACCTACAAGTTGACTGTTGACATGAAAACAGCAACAGACTTGCGTACTATTATGGAGCAATGTATTCTAGATATCTGAGTTGAATTTTCTCTTTGTGAGATACTTTATATTGCAAAAAGAAAATTTCATGAATTGATAATTGATATCATGAAAAGGAAGAGGCAAGTGACTAGTTAGATAGTTGGAGTGGTGGATGCTATTGACGTTGAAGGATTCAAAAATGTCGAGCATGAAGCATGGATTGCTGATATAAAAGAGTTTTTCTTCCCACAGTGTAAGTAGTTGTAAAAGAATTTTCCCTTGAGCTTGTTGAGCTATGCGGAGCCAAGCTAATGTCAAGCTAGACAAGCTGCCCCTTAACTTATATTCAAAAGAACTACTAAGAAATTATGAAAGCACCAAGTGAAATGTCTTCTTGAATAGAACATACATGTGTTTTTGTTTATGCAAAACAAAGTTATACATAGATGTTTGTGTCATTTCTAGTTTTAAAAATGACAAAAGATGAAACTTTGTCATTTTTCGCTGGTGATTCGAATTCATTACTAATGAAACCATCCTGTAAGTGTTCTTGAGTAATATAGTTTTGGCTCTTGCGTTACTAAAAATGGAGATCTATAGTGAAAATAACACATAAAAATTTAGCAAAAAAATAGAATTAAGTTCTATTGACATATGTACATGTTTAATTACTTTATTAAACAGAAACAAGAGTCACATCAGTGAAAATGACGCTCATTTAAGAAGAAGAGATCTCTAGATCAAATTCTTTTGGCTCCTGGTTCTTTTCTCAACATGTTGGCTTTCCGGATGGGAGTCTAAGTTGGATGTGTGGCTACTCCTGCACATCTAGGGACGAAAGACCGATATTCTCCTTAAATGTGGACTTCTTGGTCTAAATCTCCGCATACAATCGAGATTATGGGTTGGAAAATATTTGATTTAACTATGGGAGGGTTGTAAACTCTATGGGGTGATCTTGTCGTTGTGATTTCGACCGTAAAATCATTGAGTTGCATTAAGATGGCATTGAGAGTTGAGAAGTTTTTATTAAGCAAAGGGTCAGCTTAGCTAAAAGGTTGCTTGATATAAATGCGCGTATAAAGACATAAAGGCCTCAGCCTTACTAAGGGTCTACTTAGCAAAGGATTTGTTTTCTAGGTAAATCAATGATGAGTCAGAATTTCGAGGACATTGAAGAGAGTTCAAGAGATGACGTGCACTTGAGAGAAAGAGGAGAGATTGTGATCGCTGAGGATACTGATTGTAAAATTGGGACTTGAGTAAATTTTTCTGAGTCTTAGAAGGTCTGTTTGCATAGATTGAGTGTTTGGTTGACCTTGGTGGCTACCAACAATTGTATTTGAGTTTTGAATGTTTGCAGCAGTCTATTTTCTTTTTTATCATTTTCATGATCAACCACAGACAAGAGGTCAGTCTTCTATAGGAAAAACTCTCTCTACGATATTTGGTGCTTCCACTGAGAGTTCTTTGGGTGATTGATTTGGAAGATTTTGTTGGATTGAGTGAGGAAGATTGATCATGGTGCTATCCTTCAAGGTGTAGTTGTTGCTCAAGGTGTTGCTACTCAAGATATTCTTGTTCAGGGACTCTTTGTCAAGATGACATTGCTCTTCAAGGAGTACGTATTGCAGCTCCAGCGGCAAGTGCACAACCTGCTATTGATACAACTCAAATTCTTCAAGCATTGGCTACTTTGATTCAGCAACAACTTGCAATTGGAGGAGTTGAGAGATCAACAAAGGCTCTACAATCCGTTGTTGGTCGATGTGAACGATGTTACCAAGTACTTGCGAGAGTATGTGGGTATATAGAACTAGTGATGGCACTTGAAGTTGAGATATTTTGAGTTTTGAGTTGACTATCGTTCTTGAACTGAGAGATAAAGTAAGAAGTATACAAAGAAGACATCTAGGAGAATGGACTCTTTTCGAACATGCAATGAGGGAGGAATTTCTTGAAGAAGATTCTGATAGAGTCACTAGGAGGAGATTTCTTGATCGGGTAGAGCGTCCTTAGACGTACATTGGATTGAATGAGTTGATCTGTGAGTTTGATAAGAGTTACTCGCAGCTTTCTAGTCTAGAAAGGTTGATGTTGGATGTTAGAAAGACAGAGTTGTTATTGGGGACTATAGATGAACTAGTAACAAATAGACTCTATTTAATGTTAGTTCATCGTAGAGCAGAAGAAAGAGTTACATATAATTGGAGAAGAGTGGAATGCATAAAAATGATAATCCTAGACATGATCTATGAAGACCAAACTGATTTTTTATCGCAAAGTCACATAGATTTCAATATAAATATCTTTTAAATGTATGAAAACATATGAAAAGTACATCATAATAAAGTGAACATTGTTACTACATATTGAGAATGCTTATGATTCAGTTGATAAATCTTTCCAAAAAAGAGTCTCATCTCAATGAATTTCGGATCCAATTTCTTACGATGGTTTCAACTACTCCACTCAAATTCATGCTCTAAGGTTTTGGCTGATGACTTTTCATCAGAGATATTTGATGTTTAAAGGGATGTCAAGATTCTCCATAGGCTATTCTTTTCTTCATATGAGCAATGGAACTCTTAGCATGTAATATTAGACGTTTTACGGTCCAAGAAGTAATGATAAATACAAGAGTGATAAAGCTTGGTCACTCATAAGAGTGCATATGATGTAGAGAAAACAACCAAAATGCATTATTTAATCAAATATAAATAGAGTACTATAAGCTCGCAAATGCTTAGAATTTCATGATAGAATACTTTAGTAGACATTTGTCTACCTGATATCTAAAATCTTTCTAAATGAATTATGCAATTTTAGATTACAAATGTCATTAGAAGAGTCTTTCACAAATTTACGTTGAACTACTCCATGCAGTAGAGTTAGCACATACATTTAAAATATTTGACAAACAATATGTAGATTGCAAAGAAACAAGGTTCGAAGCTAGATCTGAAGCATACCAACTCCTTAATCTCCACTTTCACCTACTCAAAATAATTAATTATAAAAGACACTGTGATACTATGCAACTTATTAATCTCTTTAGGTGTTATAAAGACATCATCAAAATAAGATATTTTCTTGCTATTGTAAACTCCAAAGGTTATTTTTGTTAATAAGTAATATTATCTAAATCTATCTTTTTATCTTTCAAGAAAAGAAGTACTTAAGTGAAATATCAAGTAGTTTTGGTGTGCTCTAAACTGCAAGTAAGAACTATTGTCCTTTCCTTGCACCGGACCATGTAGTGGACTCACACTATTGCAAATCAATTGACGCGTGTCATTTCAGTCCCTTAAACAACCGTGTTAGCCTTAATGATCAATAAATGGAATCGAGTAGATGTACTTGGATGGATGAGTTGACGGAGTTCTCCGTAACCCTTGAGGTGGAAATTAACAATGTACGTTGTGCTCCACTTGCCAACGACATGCACGGCGAAAGCACGCAGGTCACTCTACGCTCACGTATCCATCTCAAATCTTCTTCCCAAATCCATCATTTACATAATGTTCACGGTTTGCAATCGTCCGTTCTCACACAATTTCAGAAGCTTGCTCGGACGCTTGCTAGTTGGTTTTCAGTGCGTGAGGACCTGAAGTGATGGTCTGCAACTAGAGGTGTGTGAATCACGATTAGCATTTGTACTAGAAAATGGACCTCCAGTATTACTCTAGATGTAATCAGTCCTTATCCTTGAGTTGTTTTATGCGAGAGCTCTACAGAAAGAACTATGTTGGACCAAGATTGCATAAACATTGTAATGAGTGCGTTGCAAAACGTTTGAAGAAGGATCTACATTTTCTGGATTACCACCAATTTCGATATTACTATATCTGCTCTTATCTTTCTTATACTATTACAACGAGACTGTTGTTGTTAACACAAATCCATACCATAACACGTTATCGTGTCGGATATTACGTGAAGGATGTCCAAGAAAACATGAGGTTCCTGGATGTGGAGGTGTAGTGTGCTGAATAAAGATAAGAAAGAGAGAAACAAACATGAAAATGAGCATCGCAATATATACCAACACTCAATGTATATACACTGCCGGTTCTTTTTCCTAAGAACTCAATACTGAAAAACAGACCAGAGCGGTATGTACTCTGCTTCAAAACCCTCTACAACGAGTCCATGAATACCAATCCATACCTAAACTATCGAAGCGTAGCTCAAAACAAGAAAAACATCTCTTTGCTAACAAATAGAGCTATCCAGTATCTCACGATTCAAATCCAAGTCCAAACAACATTCATGTACAAGCTCTTAGCTAAAGCTAGCTACCACAAGTTGTACATAACCAACTAGAACTCCAACGAACTAAATAAAATGAAAATCGCAGAGGAGGAACCAAAAAAGATCTATATGAGAACTTTCTCCTTTCGCCAAACGGTCTTCAGATGTCGATAAGGTCTTCTTCCTTGACTCCGTCGGCCCAAGAAACCTTCAGATCCGACTCCCAACAGCCAAGATATCGCTGATTTTTGGTCGTAGATGGTCGAACCTTCAAAAACTCTTCCATGCGGCTTAAAACTACACACACCGCCCAAACGGGTCATCTGATCTGATATCTGTCTTCTCTGGTAGGTAGATCTAGCTTCCCTGAATCCAACTAGACTCTAAACAAGTCGTTTGGAGTTCCCCTCGCAAAACCACGTAAGAAATTTGATCGTATGATGCAAAAAATTGACGTAAACCGACTCCCTACAACTCAAACTCGCTCACCACATCCAAACCAACAACCCAATCCACATATGGTCTTCTCTTATGTGTAGATAAAGACTCCCTGATCGGGTAGGCACCAAGAAAGAAGAGCTTGACTCATCGATCGCGAAGAACAACCCAACTTCAGGTCGCAGACGAACAAAAATATGAAGTAAACACTTCCTTGTGAGCCAATTTCACTCAGAACTCCCAAACCGTCCGATGAAACTTCGCATCGTCTTCAATTTCTTGAAGAACTCGGCGTTCTGATCTCGATGGATCCAAAGAAAACAAGTTTGGACTCCGGAACGGCCGGAACTGTCTAACTCCTCTTCACATATCACTGAAACACGCACACCAAATCCTCTTTTTGCGTCCCAATTTCTCTTAGAACACACTCCCCGATCCGCCTCTTCACGAATCGTCTTAACCAACGCGTAGCATGCACAGATCTGAACCTAATGACACCTTGCGCGCATGCATTGGACTTCTCAATTCTCCAAACCGTCCACCGACAAGTCGCAGGAACAAGCTAGCCTCTTAAACAACCCCGTTACGTCAGTCACAGTACATACAAGTTTTCTCCAATAATGAGGAAGCATGCCCCTTGCGTCCTTAGTATAGCGTATGAAGCTGTAAATACCCAGTCAGCAAGAGTAAACTTGGACTTAGCTTGATTTTCTCTTATTCCGAGTCTCGTAACTTCTCCATTAAGCGTCCAAATGAAATAGACGAAGTGCCCATGAAAAACAGACAATGAGCTCTACCCATCGATGTAATGAAAATGAAGATTCGAAGTTGTGTCAAAAGTTCGTAAGCTGAGGCTTAGCTTGTTTTCCTCATCTTTTGAGTCTCGTAATTTCTCCACTAGGCGTCCAAATGAAGTAGACAAAGTGCCTATGGAATGCTGACAACGAGTTGTACTCATTGATGTGATGAAAGTGAAGATTCAAAATTGTGCCAAAAGCTCGTAAGCTGGGACCTAGCTTGTTTGTCCCATCTTTCGAGTCTCGTAACTTCTCC
Source organism: Asterella californica (assembly GCA_036924285.1). Classification (NCBI taxonomy): domain Eukaryota; kingdom Viridiplantae; phylum Streptophyta; class Marchantiopsida; order Marchantiales; family Aytoniaceae; genus Asterella; species Asterella californica. Next base: position 8,433,401 of record JAYKYS010000013.1, read on the forward strand.
ACTAGGCGTCCAAATGAAGTAGACAAAGTGCCTAGGGAAAGCTGACAATAAGCTCTGCCTGTCGATGTAATGAAAGCGAAGATCTGAAGTTGTGCAAAAAGTCTCATTTTCAATCCCATGAGTATCTTTGGAGCGATAATGATAAGTATCGCAAACAGATTTTCAGACAGGAGTTGGTCCACGACACGACATCCACCCCCTCTAAACATGTGCATCCTCCAATATGCACCAAGAGATACCAACCAAGGAGTGGACTTGCACGCACCTCGTCTTGTTATCCTACTTCTCATCGTACACAACCTCATCTTCAAGCTCTTCTGCATACTCCTCATTCTCAAATTGAAACTCTGTCAAGATATCTACTAGATCGACCTCCTCTTTTTGAAAATCTTGACACGTTTACTTGTCACTAGTACCTTCAAGCTCATTTCGTCCAGCTTCTTGCAGGGCATAAGTTGCGTTGTCATGAAGTTTCTTCACCACATACGGACCAAACCATCACCTGGAAAACTTCCGGAGTGCACTATGCTGGTTGTCTAGACTGTTGTCATAGACTAAAATCCAATCACCTTCCTTGATTTCCCTAGGTCTTAAACGATGTCGCTAATCAAATCTGACCTTGTTCTTCAACTGTCCTTCTCGCAGCCTATCCAAAGCAGCTTGGATATCCTCGGGTCTTCTCTCTAACTGCCTAATTCGAATAGCAAGAAGCTCCTCCCTAGTCAGATTGTCTTCCCAAGGTAACACACTCCATGTTAGAACGTGTTCTTCAGCCGGCATGATAGGTTTCTGACCTATGATGAGTTCAACTAGCATTTAATCTGTTATCGAGTTGTGCGTGGTTCGATCTATCCCTAACGCAAATGATAAGAGTCGAGGTCACTCACGCACCCTTCTGTTGCAGACCTTCACCAAAGCCTTCACAATGAGCGGATGACCACGTTCACTCTTGGCATTCCCTTCGGGGTTATAAGCAATTGTCAGTGATAACCTCACCCCACACCTTGCAAAGAATTCACGAGCTTCATGTGCATCTAACTCTTCCCGATCTGCAGTAATCTTTCTCACACATCCATATCGACAAACAACCTCTTCCAAGAGAAATCTACTTATCCCTTCAGTTGTCTTTGTCCGAAGCCCCCTACCCTCAACTTGATTTGAAAGATCTTCTCGAGCAAGTACCAAGTATCTCATCTACAACAATCCAATTGGCATAGTCACCAAGTCTATAACCCATTTGAAGTGGATTGCCAACAGATAAGTCAGATGTAATCCGTCTCGATGTCGGATGTTCGAGTACATCTGACATGTCAAACAAGACTCCACAAAAGATACGACATCCTTGTACATATTTTTCCACCAATATTTCTCCTTCATCTTCGTAAAAGTGGTCCAAATTTCTCGATGTCCAGCCCAAAGACTCTCATGAAATGCCTTGAGCAACTTCTGCTGAACTTCTTTGTCGCAAATCACTCAAAGCGGTATCCCCCTTTCTGTTTCGATCGGTTCCAAAGAAACTCATCCTGCAACATGAAGTTATAGGCCTTCCTTCGAACTCTCCGAAACCTCTCATCCGTCCAACCTGTTTGCTTAACCATCGTACTAAGATATCTCCCGATGTCAAGCAAATCATCATCATACAACCCTTCAACAAACAACTCATCTTCTCTTCTTGTCTGTGCAATTGAATAGAACTTTGCACCCACGTCGTCTCCTTTTGACCATCTCATTCTTTTGACCATCTCTCATCTCGATCCATCTGTTGATTAGTGTCATCCGACAAAGGACCAGCAACTGGTTTTATCTTCTTATCCATTGTCTTGTACTTCATCTCAACTCAAACCTCCGGTGCACGGAATGATTCAATCACCGAATAGACCTCCCTTCAATGTATCTGCACAATCTTATTCATATCCTCCCATCCAATAGATATGATCTCTCACAAAGGATCCTCCACCCCATCCTCTTCATAAACACCAGAAATCCATTCATCTTCTTCTAGCTCACCCAACTCTTTCAACATCAACTCAACATCACGCAAATGTTTTTGTTCTTTTCTTCTCAGCTCTTCTACCTTCTTATAAATAGCAATCCTACACTCTGAAAACCCAACAAACTCTGTACAAAAAGCACTATCTCCTTCAAGCGAGAGTACATTCTCATGCACATCACCACAATCTCGCTCTATAGTGGTACTCAACAAAAATCCTTGAACTCTTCACTCACCCTTGGAAGCGATTTCTCTCTCAGACGATCTCGATTGCGCTCGTGATAGGACAGTACAGTCAAACATTGTACCGCTCTCTTCCCATCTTGACTTCGGATCCTAGCATAAGCAGATCTGTCGTCTAGTACCCTTGTCTCCATCCGGGTTGCTGTAATGAAAGGTTGATCAAGAATGAGCGGGTATGATGTTGCTTCTTGAACAAAGAAGTTTTGCTCAATAGCAACATCACCTATGCGCACTCTAATGTCTGAACAAGCTCCATACAAATCTCCTCTTGTGTTGTTGGCTGCTCTGTAAATCCTCCGCGGTCCTATCGACATCGATGAATCTGCAACATGTCGAGCATGTCTCTCACTCAGGGATCACCTCTGATGGATTTGATGGAAGCACACCATGAACTTGAAAGGAAAAATGCTAAGTTCACCCATTCATACATCCATAAACTCATCAACTAAAATTCTTCATCAACTCATCAACTAAAATCTTCCATTCTAACGACGTCTCTCAAGTTCTCATATGCAAAAATATCACACACTCTCTATATTACTGAAGTTGTCATTACGATGTGAACACGAGGATGAGAAGCTATTCTCTACTCCTCTATTTGTACATTCTAGGTTTTATTTTGGTACCTTCTGGTAACTCAGCCGAAACTGTTTTTATCGGATTTTACTAAGATATTACTTAAGATAAAAGCATTAATCACATGGGCTTCTTATCTTTTCACATGGACTTATTCCTTCAAAGTCAACAACTTCTAAAAGGATTCTAGAATATTCTCAAGGATTATCAAATTTCCACCCCCCTCTACACTAGGACTCACTAAAAAGGAGACATGTGGAATCTCTTCTTGTTTTTAATGCCCACAAAGTCCACACTCTCAAAAAGGAGATAAGGGATATTTTCCACCTCTTTTCTACCTTTTAGACAAAATGACAAGATAGTAGTGCTCACTCTTTAGCAAATATCTGATTTTTGTCCAAAAGTACAGCTAAGTTTAACCATAACTAATGTTAGCTAGTCATGACTAACTTGATATCTCCTTAAAATACTTGGGCAGCAAAGAAACATTCTCCACACTTAACTATAACTAATCACCTTACTAATAGACAAACTTCCTATGTGTAACATAGGTCGTTACATTTTATCCTCGGACTAAATTTTCGCTCCGTCCTCGGAGTGAAGAGAGAACTTTCGTCGATGAAACAACTTCAACTTGTCATGATTTACCCGATCGAATCTCCTTCCTCCCAGCTCCTGAAGGTCATATGTGAAGTTGCTCCACACCTTATCTACAACAAAAGGACCAAAATATCTCAAAAGAAACTTCTTCCTAGCCCTCTTGAATTTGATCGCATCATATAACATTACCCAATCTCTGACTTGAAAAGGTTTTACCTCCCTCTTGCCCAATCGTTTGTCGTAACTCTTCTTTTGATACGCCTGAGCTCGTTCCATCCGGATCATTGCTATCGTTCGGGTCTCTTCCAACTCCATGAGTTGCTCCCTTCTTGATCTGATCACGTCTTCTCCTTTTGACCTCTTCAACTTTCGTTGAATAGTTTGAAAAATATCCAATTCAAATTGGATCGGCAACTTGGACTCCACTTCATAAACCAGTCGAAATGATGAGTACCCAGTAGAAGTCTTTGTTGTCGTTCGATACTCTCATAAGATGGCATGTAGCCTCTTATCCCAAGTATGTTTCGCAGTCTCAACACCAACATCTTTGACGAGCATCATACAAAGTGTAAGGTTGATCTTCTTCGCAAGACCATTAGCATTTGGTTTGTATGAGGTCGTTACTCGTGCTTGATAGAAAAATGTTGTAGCATAGGAGTAGTCATGCTCCTTACAAACTCTCCTCCTCTATCTAAGACTAACTCTAACAGACATCCAAATCTTGTGATGATCTTCTCCCATAGAAATCTACCGACTTCTGTTTCATTAGTCTCTCTCAAAGGTCTAGCCTCTACCCACTTGGTACAATAGTTAGTAGCGACTACAATGTATCTATTGCCTCGAGGTGTCTTATTAAGAAGACATACAAAGTCAATACCCCACTTCTCAAATGATCCTAACACGGGAATTGATCTTAACGGAGGTGTTCTAGTAGACTTCAGAGCAAATGCTTGACATACGTCACAAGTTTTGCAATAGTCTAAACATTCTTTGAAAATCTCCCTCCAACGATAACCCGCATCCAAAATCTTGAAAGTTGTTATCTTACCGGCAAAGTGACCTCCGCAAACATTTCCGTCGTGAAACTCGTACATTAGCTTGAACGCTTCCTTCTGACCAACTGCTCTCTTTAGTAATCCATCTGCTCCTTGATGAAATAAAATTCCTTCCACCATGGTGTAAGGCTTGCATCTCTTGATCAACGCATTACGTTCTCGGGTATGGATATCTTCTAGAAAAGACCCCTTGTACTCGTTCAGTACCTCCTCAATGCTTGTGATAGTCATCACTTGCTCGTCTGGAAATGAATCATCATAAGCCCTCGACAAGAGATCTGCATTTGCATGCTTTTTCCTTGGTCTATCTTCAATCACGTAATCGTATTCTGTTAGAAAGATCTTCCAACGAGCAATATGACTTTTCGCATTAGACTTATTAAAGATATACTTTAAATTCTTGTGATCTGTGACTATGGAAAATTTCCCTCCTAGCAAGTAGTGTCGAAACTTCTTCAATCCAAAAATCACAATTAATCCTTCTCGCTCAATCACAGAGTAATTCTTCTCTGCTGAAACCATCTGCCTACTAGCATAAGCTATAGGATGATCATGTCCATCTCCATCTAATTGACTTAATGTACATCCGATTGCTACATTGGAGGCATCAGTATACATATAAATGCTTTACTCCACTCAGGTTTAGCAAGTATAGGAGTTGTCACCAATGCCTTTTTCAACTCCTCAAATGCTTCATTTGTCTTCTGATCATGCACTATCAAGTCAAAATCAACTCCTTTCTTCACGTACATCGTCAAAGCTATTGCTTTGTTCGAGAAGGACAAGACAAACCTACGATAATATCCAACCATGCCAAGAAACTACCTCAACTTTGTCAAGTTGATCAGAAATGAAAGATCCACAATCTTCTTCACCTTCTCAAGATCTACCGCAATCCCGTTCTTGGAAATGATGTGTCTCAACAGTAGACCTTCTTCGCAGCCAAAGATGCACTTCTCTAGATTTAGTGAAGCGTTGGCTTGCTCCAACCGCTGTAAAACTTTGATCACATGATCAAAGTGATCCTCCTTTCATCTGTACACGCAAAAATCGTCAATAAAATCACAGACAAACTTTCCTATGAATGGTTCAAACATCTTGTTCATGAACCTTTGAAACGTGGTCGGAGCATTACACAGTTCGTATGGCATCACTCAAAATGCAAATGTTCTCCAAGGAGTAGTGAAAGTAGTTATTAGTTGGTACTCTTGTGCTATCTTGACTTGGTTATACCCACTATAATCATCACCAAAGCTGTACCACTCACGACCAGCAACTTTCTCCAAAATTTCATCTATGAATGGTAGAGGATAGTAATCCTTCTTGGTAACTGCATTCAACTTCTTATAGTCTATGCACACTCCCAGCTTACCATTCTTCTTCTTCACAATCACAATGGGTGAAACCCATTCTGAGTTCTCCATCTCGTAAATGAAACTTGCCTCCTTCAACTTGTCTATCTCCTCTTTGAACATCATTGCCGTTGTAGGATTGACTCTTCTCTGCTTCTGTCGAACTGGTCTTGCGTTCTCTTCCAATTCGATTCGATGAGTCTCTAGAGTTATCTCCTTCAAATTCTTATAGTTGAAAGCAAACACATGGATATATTTTTGAAATATATCTAGAAATCTACTTTTCTCCTCTTGAGTGACATTGATACTAAATTTCAAGATAAAGAGTATTCTCACAATCTATGCCTCACTCAACTCTTCTTTGTCAAGATCTTTCTCCACTGCTGCTCGAGACAACAAGTCAATAGCACTAAACTGATATAATGATTCATCTCGATCAAATCCTTCGTCCTCAGACGAGGATTCTTGATCGTAAAGATCTCCGGTATCTACTTCTGAGACACTATGATCATCCTCCGTATCAGATTCTCAGTAGTCACTAGTAGGTCTATCAGAGTCAGAAGTCACAACTCCAACACCCGAGAGAGATACTATCACTCTATGATCTCTAGACCCAATCCGTAAATATCCCTTGTGTCACCTATCAGTGGTGCGATTAAAAGATCTTGTAACATGACAACGGATACTTCAAACAATCTTGTATTGTCATCCTCGTTCGGTCTCCCACTTGTTAACAACACAAGACTAAAGCTATTAACACAACGCTTTTCGTCTCGCGGGAGTCTTAGCAATGCGAACAAAAGTGGACAAAGAGTGCACGCCGCGAGCAATTTTTGATTTCAAATCATCCTCTTCTTCTATTCCGATTGTCACTTGGTCCCTGTTGTGATTTCTTTGATCTATGTACTGATTTACAGACGGAAGTGCACAAATGGGTTTAACTCAATGCATGGACCCAAAGGACACTAGTCGCCTAGTAATCAATATCGTGATTAGATCTAACACGCTTCCATAAGGACTATAGGGACACGCGAGAATTGACTTGCGATACCGTAACGTCAACCCAATTCGCGCACCCATGTGAGCGATAAGTGAACATAAATGGTCAGAATTGTCAGTATTCATTGTAAAGATGCCGCGCAGCGAACGACTGCTCTTCTTATCTTTCACGCAGTTTAAAATTAATTTAATTAACTTTCTGCTCACTATGGTGGTTAAAATAATATATATATATATAGTTCTATTAACTATCCTGTACATTATCGTATATTTACTAATAAAACATGAAAACCTTCGCTGAAACAGAATTTCATAAATATATTAGTGAAACATGAGCTTGGTTAGAATAATATATATATATATATAGTTCTATTAACTATCCTGTACATTATCGTATATTTACCAATGAAACATGAAAACCTTCACTGAAACAGAATTTCGTAAATATATTAGTGAAACATGAGCTTGTTGAATTTAAAAAAAACCGTCACTGAAATAAAACTTCGTACGAGACTCAAAAAATGAAAAATTAAATTAAATTAAATTAATATTTTATAAATATTTTACATAAATCATGCACTATCCAGATATAAATTTCAAGAAGCATTTCGTTCACAATATATAAAACATATATAATGAAACTTACATCTGGAAGCATTTCGCTCACAATATATGTTTTATGTAAAGTTTTCACTCATCGATGTTTACTTCTCCTCTGTTGCCGCTGAGTGTAATGCGCGAATAGTTGGTTGCGCGAATAGCGTTGACGCTACGGTAGTGTGAGTACACTACGCGGTCCCCTGCACCACCTCCGGTCTGCGGGCATAAAAAGAAGATTAAAAATTGGTGACAGTCGCTGGAAGCGGACCTGGTCCTTACGTAGGACGCATATGATTCCGCGGCCCTCGGATTTGAATAGTAGGCGATAGAAGGCAAACATGTGCTTCAGTTGATGTATCGTCGATCCGGCTTTGCAGTTATGAAGGAGGAATGTTTGTCGGGGGATTCTGCACAATCTGGAAGAAGGAACTCTGCCGGCACTCGGCGATGGAACTCATCCGTGAAGGTATGAGGAGAGACGTGGAGACTCGGAGGAGGTAACGATACGTGAGGGGTCAGCTGAAGCCTTTTGGGCTGGAAAATTAGACTACTTGTGGTGGGATCTCGATGGACAGGTTTGATGGATGCCAATGAGAGATTTAAAACTCGACAACCGGTTTCCACCGTTGTACTAGAGTTGGAGGCGGCTCGGGGTTTGGGGTTTTCGGTTCCGTGAAGCTTCGCTGGGTGAAGAGGACCGGCAGATATGCCCAATGTCAGGGTTGTGTCGCGGAATTTCATGGAGATGGTCGCAGCTTTGCCTGCGGGCAAGCTGGACGATCTCTATGGCAGTCCGTGGACCTGTCAGGCTGTTGTGAGGTAAGATCCACTGAATGGATTGTGTTCCTTCCTCTCATCAGAGCTAAGGTTTATTTGGTCTCACTACTAACATTAAAATTCACCATCACAATTTCTCAGTTCTTGTAGAGAATTTTGCAGAGGAGCCCTAGACTTACTGCGAACTGACCTTTTTGACGAATATGGAGATTCATACGCTCAGTAAGTGGGACATTGTCCCTCATGACTAAAGCCAGTAACGGGGGAAGTCCATTGTAGACCATATCCGGGAGAAGAAACCATCTGAGTAATTAGATGATGTTTACTCGTTTAGAACATTTGGCTAAGAGCAACCAGGGATTATCAAAATTCGAAAACCGGGAAGTGGTCCGTTCTACTGGACATTATCTGTTCCGACAGTGACCATTGTATTATGTTCGTTGTCTGTTCGTTGAGTGGCCCTTCGCTTGAAGTTAATCACGGGTCTGTTTGCTGTTTGTTTTGGGGATGTAATGGCCCCCCGCATGCTTGGTCAGTATAGTTGATGACGTTTACGTTGAGCCTGGACGTCCGTTTAATATGTGGTCTAAAATTTTCTTTTGTCTAGATCTCTTCCACCATTGGCGAAGCAGTATGTGTTACGACTCCTGTTCGTTGAGGCTGCAGTGTCAAGCAAATCGATTCAAGATTGGGCGCTGCCCGATGCTTTGAACAAGCATAAAGTTGCAATTGACAAACTTGAACAGCTGCGAGTTCTTATTGATGCGTCTGAAAGGTTTGTTTCGGGTTTTCTGTCGACAGCTTATCCGTTACATCCTCACTTTGCGTTCAAGCGACTGAGGAATGTGTTGTTCTTAACACCTTTTAGCCGGTTGTAGGAAGAAGGAAGTGTCTTACAAGCTGAATCCCAAGCTTCAGAAGCAGTTGCAAGAAGTCTTAAGAACAGGGTGAGTCTCTGTGGCCCTTACTCGGATGGAACTGGATGAATAAGGAGCAGTAGCTTGACAGTTGATGGAGTCACGACGTGAGATTATTTTGCAAATCCCTGTCTTTGCAATCAGGATATGCACGTTTCTAGTATTTACTCATCGCATTTTGACATAGCTAGCTCTCTTGATGTAAAACTTTTGTCGATGTTTCTGTGTAATTTCACCGTCTCTGAAGGCTAAATGCTGAAATGGTCTTTTGATTTAAGTGGTGGTGTCCCGAGAGAAGCGCTTCCAGCCAGTTTTGCAGCAAGAGTACCCTCCTTAGTGGACCTTGAAAATTATGCGACGAAGCAGTGGGAGGTCAGTGTTGGCAACTTTCTCTCTTCTGCTGCAGTTTGATTTGCATCTATATCCGGTTTAGGGCTTGAAGGCCCCTTAACAATTGGTCGTTCGGTTCCAAGATGTTTCGAATATCGAAACTGGTTCGACTGGTTTTCTTCCGAAAACTGGTTCTATCCGCAACGGCACCTCCTCGGTGCCTTAACAACTCGTATGTAGTAAATCAATTATTTCATGAGAGTAATAATATACAGAAGCATATATAGCTGAATAATAGAAGATAAGTAATAACAAGAAAAGCCACGCTCTAAATATATCTGTTCTTTACCTAGTGAGGATACGTAGATACATACGTGGATCGTATGTTCTACTGACTACATCATTGTTTTAGAATTACTGAATAAATCGTATCACTAAAGTTTGACAAGATTTTCGTAAGTGATGACCTGTGCTGACTGAGCTCTGGCTTGAAGGAGGTGTTTGCAGGCAGTCTTGCTGCAGCTTGTGAGTTCGGCATTTGCTGAGGCTCCAACTGTTCCGATGAACAGTGCACTTGCTCAGACATTTCAAAGGGCGGGGCTCCTGACCGCACCAAAGTCAGTAGTGACTATTATCTCTTACCTTGGTCAGTTTTAGGTGCTTGATTTCTCTCATTTGACAAGGCAGACCGTTAGCTAGTCTAGAGGGTGAAAGAAAAGAAGTAAAACAGTACCTTCTGAACTATACGGACAAGAAAAGCTTTCGCTCCCATGAAATTTGTTAGTTACGTAAGTTAGGGCTTCTGAGATTCCAGACTGACGGGCTACATGGGAAGATCACAACACTTATTTCTTTGGCAGTAAGGACTATATGAACAGCTACAATGAAGCTTATTGAGTAACCGCCCTATATTATGGTTACAGGGGAAAGGATCCTGCGAAAATTACTGATGCTGGATTCCAATTTCTGGTGAGAAAAGCTTTTCGTGCACTGCAGAATGTACTAAGTTAGTTAAAGGCTTCGCATCGCACAAAAGATCTTTTCAGGAATGCTGAACCTGGAGTGGAAACGGTACGGATATGGTCGGTTACACCTTAGTCCAAGAAACTTTTCGGTGACAGTGTGCATCTTTCAGAACGAATCCCTTACCTTGTGCTGACAGTGTGGTTTTGAGCGTATGGCAGTTGATGGACACAAATTCTCAGCTTTGGCAGATAGTTCGAGAATATGTAGCTTCTGCAGAGGTAGTGCCTCAAGTACTGTGTCGTTTACCTGAAGTCTTGTTGGATCTGAAGCAAGCACAAAATTTGTATAGCTACTGGCTTGTTTGAGATATTCGCTGACTTAACATCCAGCTTTATAGAATCGAGCCCTGAAATATATGCATGAGCTAGTATCAGGCATAAGTTCTATCTATTACGTACACTTAAGGTAATTCTCCGGTTACCTTACGTACGTAGGTAGTTCTTACTTCTTACGCTATACCGACATATACCACTAGAAAGGTCTTAGAGAGTTGTCCCGCTTAGCAAAATTAATTGCTACCACTTATGTCGCAGGACAGAGCGATGGATAGTGCAGAGCTCATCAGTTTTCTTCTCGAGCTTGGATTTCTCAACATTGGGGAAGTAAGGACTTGTACCTGGTTCCTGTTTGTCTCTTACCAAACGCCTAGCTACTAGTATTGTTCTGGTGACGTGGCTAGTCGACGACCAGCTTCAATAATTTTTCAGTGATGTGTGCTTGGTCTGGATTTCTCAGTCATGCTTTCCGTGACTTTCAGCCCTACAATCTCAACAGCCTTTCACCAATGCAACAAAATGTCATCAAGGAGCTCGCAGCGTTGGGTGTCCTGCAGATACAGTCGGTACGCAACTTGGCGTTTCCCTGTGAATACATAGACTGAGAGAGCCCACAGACAGATTTTAGTCTAATTGAGCCCAATAGTTGTTTTAGTTGCTGTTGTCTCTGCTGGACATGGCGCTGTATGGTCGAGAACGCTCTGGGCAGGCATGGAGCTTTCAGCAGGTTACTGTTTCCATCTAGGGCTGAGTCATATGCTTCTTGTCTTTAAGAGAAGGAAAGAAACCGATGACTTGCAATAATGCTCTAGGGAATGAGATAAAGAACTTAATGTTTGTCTCCAGACTGACTGGTTCCTACTTGTTAATGGTACAGGGCACCAAAGATCGATGGTTCATTCCCACGAAGCTGGCAAGTAACCTCTCAGCAAGCATTTCAGAGGGCTCGAGTGCTCCCACTGGAGAGGTACAAGGATGCACGCGAACTTGGCGTGCTGCATGCCTGGACCTCTTTTGAGGGTTGTGATGTGCAGCATCTACATGCTAGTTAATAGTTGGTAGTGTTCAGTCAACCCTCTCACTGGAGTCTGGAGCTGCTCGACGGCTGTAGGGATCTAACTTTTGGTTGATATGCACGCAGGGCTTTGTTGTAGTTGAAACGAATTTCAGGATTTATGCTTATACGACCTCAAAACTTCAAGCTGAGATCTTAAGGCTCTTTGTACGGTAAGAACAAACTGAGCGTATTCAGAAACCGGTATCTGTGGTCTGTTTGAGGTGGTTCAAGAACCCTTTCCATTTGTGTGAGAAGCAAACTAGTTTGATACTTTTCCGTCTCAAATCCAGAAGTCAAATCACAAGATGGTGGCCTATATAAGTAGAAATACTAGTAAGTCTAGAATTTGAAATCATTTCTGGACGGATAGATATCGTCCACTCTCTCGTGCCTTTTAAAGAAGCTTCGAGTCATACTTCAAAGATGCATAGTCTCAACCCTTCTCATCAGGGTGAAATCTGCATTCCAGACGAGGAAAACCAAGTTAATTGTGAGGGGTTGCTAATACTACTTGGATTTGTGTTGAAATTCTGTCAGTTTGGAGTACGAGCTTCCAAATCTTGTGGTTGGGTCGCTGACCAAAGACAGTGTCGGGACAGCATTTCAAAGTGGCATCAACTCAGATCAGGTTCTAATCAAATGCTTTTTGTCAAGGAGTTTCTGTTTTTCTGGATGAATATTTCCTGTGTGGGTTGACATTTGTCTTCCCTTTTTCTTTCACTAGCTCATGATTGTAACCCCGCCGGCTACAGATTGTGGCGTTTTTGACGAAACATGCACATCCACATGCTGCGAAGAAGTCACCTGTTGTCCCTGAAACAGTTACGGATCAGGTACAACTTGCGATGACAGACACAGTGCAACGTGGAAGAGTAGTGACACCAAGAGCAACGTTGATCAGTATTTTGTGATCTCACTTGAGGTCAAGAAAGAATGGCGACTTATTGCTGTAACTGGAAGTATGGTTGAAACTGAATCATAGAAATCTAGTGCTTCAGGATGTGGTCTCTAGTTTGAACCCGCTGAATTCCCATTTTGCTCTACATTTTGGCTGGTCTAAGGTTCATGTTGAGGTAAGGTACCAATGTCTGACAGTGCCTTGGTATGGTAACAGATCCGTCTTTGGGAGAATGATCGCAACCGGGTCCAGACCTCTCCTGCGTATATGTACAAAGACTTTCCAACTGTGGTATGTAAAGCATCTGTATGTGTTGTGTGTGTAGCGTTTTGATTGAAGCCGGAACCCTCCGTCTTGAGTCCATAACCTGTTCGCGACTTGTTCTTCTCGAGATGAGCGACTGGTTTTCTCTTCTTAGCCTTTTGCATCAGTCTGACTGGTGTTTGCTCTCGCAGGAGACGTACGAAGCGGTTGTTCATTATGCTAGGGACATCGGTGCCCTCTTATGGGACGATCCTTCTGGTCAAAGGCTAGTTGGAAGGGCAGAAAGGCATGAGGAAATGCGAAACTTCATCCGTAGGCAAAGCAGTGCTCCGCAACGGAGATGACAGTAGTGAAGCAGCTCATTCTCTTGATTTCTAGGACGAGTTTGTGCGCATTTAGGCTCCGGTATGCACAGGTCTGGTGCCGATGTTAACCGTAACTTATGAGGAACGGGGTTTTGCCAAGGATATTTTTTGACTCCTTTGTATCCCGGAGGCGACATTCTTTCTAGTGTCAAAAGGTTTCTCAAAGGCGAGAACTCGTCACTTTCTTTGTCGTGAGTGTGGTCGACCTTTCTCTTATCTGTTGCCACTGCCGTACAGAGGTTCATCTGTTATAGTCCCAGACCACTGGGATAATGTAAGTGATTCACGCGTTTTGGCTAGATCCTAAGGTCTTACGGTTTCAATCTTCATTTGTTAGGATGATGTTTTGTATAAGTTTCGCCATTTGAGCGGGGAAGTGAATGAAAATTCGTAAGCAGGAGGTCTTTTTCACCGAAATCTCTACGGGGTTGTTTGTGTATCCGCTTCTCAGTGAGATTGCTTGCGCAGCTTCCGATTCCCGACAAGGAGTACTGAGCTGCATGCAGTCAGGAAGCCTATTGTCAACAATGTTGAATACAACGTGCGCGTTGATGGTGATGCCTTATTGGGCGTCTCATGGAACGTCTTGTAAGCGTGTCTGTGTACACATCTGTGTCGTCGATTATATTCCGTATATATACGTCGAAGGAATTCCCCGAGTGTTCTGATGAATTACTTTTCAGCACTAATCGAGGACACACCGGAGTATAGAACATAAAGTAAAACGCAACAGCTTGTCGTAAGTGGGATTACGTTTGTACACACAAGAAACCTCTCCCCACTGGACCACCACAGTTCTCGTCAGAACCTCATCCGTAGCACTGTAGTTCGGGCAGCATAAACAGGTAGCATCAGCGAACAATCAACAATCAACAAAAATGTTCTTCAACCCCCTTGGACTAGTTCCCTCCGCACTTTCAGAAGTCGGTTCTGCGTTAGACGTCATATTTCGTCGCAGGTGAGTAGGTCTGGTCCCACACGGGCCTCACTACGCCTTTCTACTTTTTACGCGGCATTGAGGATGGCCCACCTGACACTACATTTGAAGCTGTGTACCAGACTATTGATATTCCTGGTCCAGGTATTCCAACCCTGACAAGATTATGAACGCGAGAGGTTCGAGACTTATGTTCTGAATTCCGTGCCATTCCCAGGTAACGTTGACTTCGCCTCTCCGTTATTTCTCTTCTACCGTTCAACTTCTGGGCAGCTATCGCGCCTTACATATTCTAAGATGGTCATCTCTGCAGGAACAAAGGCAACATTTTCGATTAAGCTCCTCCATCTGCCTGAACTTCTACATGACCCCGTTTGCAGACATTTCTTCTTGAAGCGATGCCCTTTCTTGTGGTCAAGATGACTCCGATTAGGGAAAATTCAATTAGACCTCCACTCACGTACGGCAAGTAGGTAAATATCAAACTGCAGACTTCAATGACTTGAGCTTATATCGACGCTGAAACCACACGGTCAAACCAATTTTTCCTCGGTGATAGTCACTATACTCGCTCGATCGCGCATACAGATCCTCACCGTCCTAAGCTCATTGTCACTGTTGAACTTTAACCAATTCTCTTCTACCACATATTACAAAATCTACAATACAATCCGTCCGTAGTCACTCTCTCTCTTGTGAGATTCAAAGGACCAGACTCGCAGGTACAAACTCGTCAGAGAAACTTTTTGTTCTTTTATTACTTTCTGAGAAAAGTGCACAGAAAACGAAGACGGCATGAGACTCCAGCAAAGGGAAAGAGGAGAAAAGTAAGTTCAAATCTATGAGAAATATGTCCCACTTTCAAGGTATGACGATAAGGGTTCCCAAAACTAGTAAAATGTTGACTGCGAACCCCAAGCCATTGATGACCAGAGACCATGTCATCAACATGCTCATCAAATAGAGAAAGGCTCCTATATTCTACAAGCCAGATATCATAGAACGAAGAAACTCCGCAGAAAAGGTCATGGATCTTCTTGAACTCCTGTCAAGATGCAGCAAAAGTCTGCTCCTCTCGGAGCAAACAGATAGATAATCTCACCAAACGATAAGCCAGCAAGCGGGCCTCGCCCACCCAGTAGTGCAATTTCATGGGCATCATATCATTGATCTCAGCAAATAGCCAGGCAAACCGAGCGAAGCGCCCCCAGACGAACACCCGCTCAACCAATTCAAAGGCGTCCCTTGTTCTCCTGTCTCTAAGATCGGACCTATGGAGAATCCACACCATCAAATCGTAATCCCATAGCGACACTCGATACTTGTACATGTAGACGACTAGCAGCCTCCCCAAGACCCGGTTCCGATGTGATAGTGATGAGAGGGCAGACTCGATTAAATATCCTGCTCGCACAGATAGTCGCCGAGCCTCTCGACCACAATGTTGCATTCGCCTGGAGTAGTGGGATCTGTATAAATACCGATCACCAAAGCGCTGTTCGTCTTCTTGATGGTAACACCTCCCGCGCCTTTCTTCCCTCGGAGGACCTGGCCGGGTTCACCCTGGATGACCATGTACTTGACACCACCCAGATGCAGACCACTCTGAGCGATCGCCGCGGCGTCGGCAAATCCCTTGACAATCTTGTCGATTTCGCCATCCAGGAGTTCGGGGAATGCTGCGCTCTGCGCCCAGATGTTGCCGTCCTGCCCGATTATCGCAGCAGAGGACAGCGTGTGGCCGGGAGAGACCTCCAACATCAAGTGGTCATCGACGTACGACTGCCACGACATGGTTGCTGGCTTCTCACACCACCCGCCGACGAGAAAAGAGAAAGAAGCTGGCTCGCTCCCGAGAAGAGGTAAGGAAATCGATCGATCTCGATAGAAGCTCAAGTTCGCCTTCGCCTCTGCTGCTGATTCACGCTGTCTATCTCGCTCTCGTCTGTGCGTCTGCTCCTGTCCTCACCTCCCCTCTCCTTTCTCTCTCTCCGTCCCTCCCTCGCTCACGCTCCTCTCTCTCTCTCCTCTGTCCTGCTCTAGAATGATCCGCTTGCCAGACTCATGGGACCATTACCCCGGTCGTCTACTTGTACATCCACATTGGCTGGAGTCCAACACAATTCCACCTCCTTATGTGGTCCATCATGTTCATGTGTAGTGTCATGGAAGTGTACTACCATGGTGGTGGTCTTCTACAGTAAATCCGATTTTTCTTTTCTTATTTTCTTTTTTCCTTGATGCAAATTGGGCTTCCCTCACAGTCTCTGCAGCTTTCATTTTCTTTTCTTACATTTTCTTTCACATGGCATGATCGTGTACAATATCGCTTCTCAAGAAGAACACGTAACGCAATGAATAGCTAACTAATGAAATCAACCCTTACAAGAAAAAGAAGGACCAAACAATCATCGCCTCAAAGAGAAGAAGAACACCGAGGCTAAGCTCCGTTATTAGTCGCTCTAAGATCGTCTATCGTCTATTGTCTCTAAAATATTACAGATCGATAAGTCAAAACTCTTACATACAACAGGTGCACATGAAATAGCATCGCCTATTGCAATTGCTCTCCTGTGGATCACGTCTGCTAAAGCTCTCTGTAGAACTCGTGTCTTAAAAAAGTAGTGCAAAAAGAAAAAGAAAGTGACATCTCTTGGCGCCTCTCATGGTAGGCTTTAGCACAATCTCGAATAAAAATGTCGAACTCCGAAGTCGTCTATCTGTATATCTCCAAGGCTAAATGGATGAAGCGAAGTCTCACTTGCATATCTTTATACTTGGTCATCTTCGTGACTGCCGCCACGCTTGCAGCTCACTCTGAAAGATGAGTGATCACTTGTGTCGCCACTGAATCTCGTGTCAGATCCATGATAACCACATCTGTCACTGAGATTTGATCCTTCTTCGTCATGTACATGTCAGCTCTCATTGATCCTCCCGTCTAAAAGACATACCAATGCTCTATCCATGTCATGTAATCGCTCTCTCGTGTTAAGACAAACACGACATCTCGAGTAGCTACCCACGAAGTCAAATGACATCGTGGTTAGCTATCCGTCTTCCAACGTGAGTACAACGAGCAAGGTGTCGATCCAAAATATCGAATCGAAAGATATCGAATCGAAGATGTGTCTCACGTGTCTCAAGAGTCAAACTATCTCTTGTCTCATTGAGACACGTATGTAGTGACTAAGAACCATCCTCCACTTCTGACACATAGCTCTCCAGAATATGTCTATCTTGCATGAAGAAACGACAACAGAGTCAATGTGTTGAGAAAACTCAACTACCCAAAATGGTTATCGGAGCAATCTCTTCCATGGATAATAAGCTCACCCCATCACATGATATCTTGCAAAGATGTCTGCCGACATACAAGAGGTCATGTCACACACTCCAAGGTCTCCGGTCTTACGATGTCACCAAAAACCTTCATGATTTTCTTATCAAACTCTCTAAGACACGAAATGAAGATAAGAGATGGAGATACTATGCGAAATAAATAACCAAGACGACATGCAATGGAAAAAGAAAAGATACCAAAAGTAACCTGTGGGTCCTCTAACATAAAGAGATCCTCGATACGTAAAACATCCTCTGCCGGAACAAAATCTAAGAATCAGAAGACGAAATCGTCTGTAACACATCGGTACTCTGAAGATACGTAAACCATCTCTAAGTGTAACAAATTTTTTTAGAGAGTTTACAGTATATCTATGGGAGACTAAACTTTACACTTTGACACTTTCACTCTCAGCTTTACTAAGACCAATTGAAAGACGAGGTGGTCAAAAGCATCACAGACTTAGTTCATCGAACTTACGATATGCGTGTCATCAATTAAAGATAAAAAAACACATCTTGAAACATTCAAAACGGTGGCCAAACGAACTCTATAATGAACTAAGACAAAGAAAAATCATTCAAAATATTTCTCTGACGAATACATGCAACGATGATGACTGTAATTTACTCTATGAAAATACCATGCTGGTAATAAAAAAGAAAAGAAAAATCATAAAACGATCATACGAAAAAAAACGAGACTGGACAAAGACACTTAAGAGGAATTGCGAACTGCGAGGTCCACTTCGAACATGGTTGGTTTGTTGGAGTTCCCATTCTTTTCCCCTTTCGCACTCAAGACAACTGCGACACAACAGGCTCTCGAGAGTTTGAACCCCGCCCGCGCCTGATGATTTCGTCATCATCCGAGGAGGAGAAGGAGGATGACTCGAACTCCTCCTGCTGCCCTTTCTCCTCCATTTGTAAGCCTCGGGTTTGAACCACGGCCTGTTTCTACTTTACCTCACCTCTTACTCGCCTCGCCTCATCACAGTCTTGGCTCACGTCGTTGTCTCGCCGTTGTTTTCTACTCCGACTGTGACCCAGAGGATATTTGCATCGCCTTGTGTATCCACATGGACCACACAGTAGGATGCGCGATCCACGTCACTTCTTCTTCCCTAAGCAACTCCACGGTTAGCTCATCGTTTGTTTGATCGAGGGTTAATCGAAATCACATCGCACTCTTTTATCATGCATGACTGCTCACGAGCGTGACAACGTACACCTGTTGGTTAATGCGTGCAACTGGCCAAGCAGCCAGCCTTGGCCTTCGCTCTTTCTGTCCCCAACTACCGCATCTTCAGATTTGGATGCAACATCTTCCCTCTACCGAAAACAGTTTTTCGGTAGAAGCAGTTCTTAAATTTCATGTCTTCCTGCTGGCCACTCTAATTTTCTTTGCGTGCCCGACTTGTGCTTCGACAGATGACTTGCAAGTGCAAAATATCATCTCACGACAAGGTCCGGAACCGTCTATAATGTTCTCTTTATTTCCCTAAGACATCCAGATTCGTTGCAAACATCAAACTTGAAACTACTCCTCCCCTTTGTGGGCTAAAGTTTAGCACAGAGGACCACTTGACCTGTCTCCATTGTCTGAACTTCAAGCTTGCTCTACCACCTCCTGCTTCCAAACAACATCAGACGTGAAAATGTGGCCAGTTTATAATAGACTGTTTGCGGAGGAGAAATCCTCCCGTAAGTACGCAAGCGTCACTGATAATTAAACTCAAGTCAATGACGTGACATTATTCGGAGCCCACAAGTCGCATATTCTGAACTCAAAGAATGCAAATCATGATGGTTACGAGGCAGGAATTTTCAAGCAAATAGGATACAGAAAGATTCATACTAAACCGCCAGTCCGTCGGCGTTTCTGGATCCAGAAAAGTAAGATCACTATTTCAAAGCAAGCAACCTTTCGTGCTGAGCACGATCAGTGGCAATGGAGATGGAGTTGATTCCAGTTTAGTTGCCCTAAGTTCCGGAGTGTCGCTACATGCTTCCTCGAAAATGAAAGGGAATTGGACCTTTGCTTAGGGACTACTGCAACTGCGCACTTTTACGCTCAAAGGAACTTTTTGTCTCTGTTGTCCTCCTCGTCCTCTGGATTAGGATTAGGAACGGATGTGCACGAATGTACGCTTTTGCCTTAGGGCTTCTCCAAGCCCTAAGGAGTTGCTAGAGCTCTGGACTGGGCCATGAATCCCGTGATGCATGTCTGTTGCGCTCAGGAACTTCTCTGGCTGCCACTGCAAATCGCACTTCCCGCCATTACAGTGTACTGTACCACATTCTTTCCTGCTTCGGAAATCCATACCTGTCGTCTTCGCTCATCTCTTCGTGGGGCCACACTTCAGAAGGAGGTGATGTGCTGTGGTTTACCCTCTTATGCCAGCCATTGAAAAGTTGCTCATTCCAGAATGGCACAGAATTCGATCTATTGTAATTTCCTCAGAAAGTTTTGTTCCTGCTAATCCACAGTTCTCACCATCAAATGGACTCATGCTAGAGACGCTGCTGATGACTGGAAAACTAGCCGGAAGAAAAACTCAAAAGCATTACAGTATTCCCTATCGTAGAAAAAGAAGTCTTGACTCTTAAGCGACTCTCACCTGCCAAAGGAACTGGAAACTTTCAAGAGATTCTCCCGGGAAAACGTAGAAACAACATCTAGAAAGTCCAAGAATCGGTACCCAAATTTTTAAATGAACTAGATACCTTTAAACCACAACTACCGTTATATTAGCGGTGGGGATCCCCATTGCTAATCACTTTTAACCATTGCTAAGCAAGTTCGGCACGGACGGGGCCCTTGAGAGGTTTGCGCAACGTGGTAACCATCGCAGTACGTGATGAAATTTTGCCATCTTGGTAGTGAAATGAGCAGAAGAAAAAGGGCTTTAAAATAAGCCCATGATGAACTTAGGAGAAATACGGACGGCTTCAAAAGTATCAAGTGAATCCCGGATCACTGAGAATCACAGAAATAGAATATTCTATATTTTGAATTTTGAAATATTCTACTATCCAGCATACTTTGTTACAATCACTTACCCCTCGCCATGAGACAGAGAGCTCAACTGGGACCTTTGCCTCCCGCACTCTGAATGAGAGAAGAAAAAAAAACTACAGTGAAAAATGACCGTCGCGTGCGAAGTCAAGCCTTTTATACCGGTAGAGGTGGTTTAAATATAATTCCACCAACATGAGTTTTCGTGGTACGGTCGAAGTGTAAGTCAAAGGAATCATTTTAACCTGTTTATCCTTCTGCTTTAGTGATAATTTAGCCTATAATTTAACCTGGATTTTAGAAAGAAGGCAAACTACATACGTATAAAAGTGAAGACACGTGAGAATCAAGCAATTAGTACATCATTAATCGTTATCATGATGGGTACAATTGCTTAAGGCACTGCTGCTGTTGGTCAGAAATAATAATTTGGAAGTGCATCAAACAATATTGATTAATTGCGAGGAAGCTGTTCATACATTTGCTTGCTTTATGATGGACTCGGAACTCTCTCAAGCTGCCGATACTTTGGTGTGGTTACATTTGTAGGGCTTGTATACTTAAGGTCAATTTCTTTTATTGTAAAACATCCCAAAGAATTCTTTTTATTCGTTATGGAATGTCACTATTGGCTGAAGTGAGCAGTAGGTGATAAAAAACATAAGCTTTTTAATAATACCTAAGGCCTTGAATGAAGGGTCAATCTTGCCCATGACAATGAGGTTAATCACGAAGAACAAATAGTCCTTCTATAAAATATGATTGTCTCGTATAGTTTTGATTTTATTTGGACACTGAAAGCTTAGAAGCGTTATTCCACAGACAAGATAATACGTACCTAGAGTCTTTGCATCTTCACCTCTTCCAAGTTCGGAAGAGGGGAATATGCAATAAACTTTAATTTACCTCCTAACCCCTTCCTCTTGGGAGGGTTAGGTTATAAATTAAAATTTATAAATTAAAATTTATAAATTAAAAATATTTTTACTAGTGGTAGTTCCATATCTTTATACCATAGAAAAGTTCTGTACAAGTGAGTCACTTATGGGTTTTGTATAACTGAACTAAGCATGTGTAATAAAGTTACTAATGGATTCTAAATTTAGTCTTTAAATTTAGTGAAGCTAATTTAGAGAACTTTGGCACAAGTCACAATTTGTAAACCATGCAGAGAAATACTTTTTTTCTGTGATGGTGCATTTTAGTACACTGTATTCTCCACTAAATATTTGTGAAGTCAATTTCTTATGATTACTTTGATTTGGTGTTTAAATGTTTGTCTTTTTCCTCTGTTATCCTAGAAGTGCTGTCACGTCAGTTTGGTACCTCGGCTAGGTTGACCGAGTACGGAGTGGCGAATCTCGGTAAGGCCGTTAGTGCTGTTAGGATGAGTTGGTGGGATAGCGCACTAGGGGTATACTTCGCATGTAGGGCTTGGAGGCCTTAGTTCTTCGAGTTGAGTCTTCAAGCTCCTGGCTATGGTGGATAGTCTTGGTGAGTGCAATCTGGATTCTCTACGAGCACATAATGGATTTGGCTCGACTTTAGTGATTGTTTAGTGCCTGTCGGAAGCTGTTGTGGTGGTAGTGTTTATCTATACTGTAGAGATGCGTATGGAGGCAGTTGGTGGCAGTTGTCTTGGATGAGCTAGTAGAGCTACCACGAAGATATTTTTGGAGCTACTAGAGGTGTGGACATCTAGTTAGTGACCTTATGTACATGTTATGGCAGTTGATGGTCATATATTATGCATGTGGTCACCGAAGAGGAGTCATCAGTCCGGGTGAGATTGGGTTTCTCGTTATGTGAATGTTTGAGTGTGAACGGTTATCGTTTGAACTTCTTGTGATTGGAACCCCTCCATATTCTACTTCTTGTTTATGCGCCACGTTTGCTTGTGTTGGCGTTTGATTTCCAGAGTGAGTTCACTCTAGTGTGCTATCAGTATTGAGGCTGGAGTTGCGGACCAGTCAGACTATCTTTGTTTCTCTCACGGTGAGGTTGGACTAGCAATCAACAGACCATGAGAGGCTGTCTGTGCCGATGACATATACATGTTATCTTTATCTTGACCGTCCTAATAGGAGATAGGTGAGCTCAATAGGAGCGGGGTTAGGCAAGTTGTAGTTACGGTGATGACGAGGATTTTGACATTCTAGTTGGAGAGTGTATTCACGAGTTCTATCATCACGGAGTTCTCGAGAGGTTCGGGTGAGGTCTTCTCCGACAGTGGGTATACACGGAGTGGCGTGAGGTACCAACTACCTACACCACTGTCGTCGGTTGTTAAAGAAGACGAGTCAGACATAAACAATACACTTTCTGGTGGATCACACCAGAAAGTCTAGTGTCATCACATCGTTGTTGTGAGGACATGGACGAGATCTATGGGACCACGAAAAGATGTCGATGTTACTCGGATACGGTGAGTATCATTGAGCTGGATGACTTCATCCAGGAGTTCGACAGTTGATGCGATCTGCAGTAGATGCGAAACCCACAGCTGTTTACACCCTTCATGGCATGAAAGATTTGTTCCAACACTTGGAGGGGTTGCCGATGGATGATTATCATGAGTTCAGGCGAGACTACAGTGTAGAGATTGAGTTGTGGAGATAACATGGGTCTCCCAACTACGTTTCTATCATTATTGGTGTAGTTTCGAGAGGCGTAGCACCTGCGAGTTCGAGTGTCAGTACAGTGATACATCCACGGGTGGCGGTGTACCTACTACCAGAGGTGCGTCCACTAGTAGTGGAGCAGGTGGTAGTGTGAGCTGGATACCACCAAGGTTTAACCCTGTGGTTCAATTCTTCCAGTGTTTGAGGAAGAACTATTAAGGTGTGCGGACTGACAAATTGAAGAGTCTGTAGGAGTTCTAGCGAAAGACTAGAGAAAGTCTACGCGAGGTATTTACTCGCATGAGGCGGTTAATCAGCGTTACTCAAGGGGTGATGAAAGCACATGCAGTCCAGTTCTGGTATGGGGTACTAGACCGGGAGCTGCATAAGAGAGCGAGAGATGCAACTCTCTTTAAGAACACCGCTCCGACGTTGACGGTTGTCTTTAGTTTGGCTGAGCGGTGTCGTGGTGCGTAACATTCTACATGATGAAATGAAGCTTCAGAAGACACTCAACCAGTATTTGTTCAGGAAGTTGCACCTTAGCTTATTAAGCTGGGCAGGAGCTAAGCTGTGGTTATGCTTGGCAAGCTGCCCCCTAGCTTGGGTTGAAGTATCACCTGAAGGGGGCGAAAGTTTTCAAAATGTAGAGCTCGTCGAGGAGAGCGGCTTCGTACTTCCAGTTTTGACAGAAAGTGTTTTAAGTAATAGTTAGTACAGGTTTTAGATTGAGAAATATGCCAAAGAGGAAAATCTGTCGATTCTGCTTCGTAACTCGAACTTAGAATCTGATAGCGTGAATGTGTAGGTGTTCACAAGTACTATAGTTCTGACTCCTTATTCATTAAAAATGGAGTTGTATAGAGAAGTTAGCGTAAGAAAGGCTAGTAAAGACTTTACAGGAAAACTTCTTCATGAAAACATATGTACAGAAATTTTAACCTTCTTGAACGGAACCAAAGGCCATCCCAGTGATAGGACGCCGGCCTAGGAGGTAAGTGATCTCAAGATCAATTCCCCCTGGCCTCTGGTTCCTATTCCGGCATGTTGGCCTCCTGGAAGGGAGTCTATGTTGGATATGCAGCCACGTCTTGCATATCTAGAGACGGGAGACCGATATCTCCTTTAATCGTGGGCTTCCTGACCTAAGCCTCCATATGCCACTGTGAATATATCATGAGAGATACCTGGTGCGCATATGAGGGGGCTGTAAGCCCTGTGGGGCAGCCTCATAAGTCTATGGGCTACATCGGATGGCTTGTGGTATATTCAGGGTGGCATCAAGATGGCATCAAGAGCACGGGAAACTTTTATTAATCAGTTAATTATTCATCGAGTCGGCTTAGCGATAGGCAAGGAAGCTGTGAGACCTTTATCGGTGAAGGAGTGTGCTTTGTAAAGACAGCTGTGAACTTTTTATTAAAAAAGGGCCAGCTTAGCAAATAAAGTGCTGTACGCATAAGGACAGTAGAGGGGCAGCTTAGCTAAGGTCTGCTTCTGATAAGTGGTTGTGCTTATAAGGACAGCACGGGGGCAGCTTAGCTAAGGCCTTAGCTTTTAGGTTAAATAACTTACGGCGGCTTTGGACGGAGACACTTTTGGATAGAGGAGAAGAGGAAGCCATCGAGGACGCGCAGGAGAAGCTTGGGAGCAGGAGAGATCAAATTTCTGAGAAACCTGAATTGGGAGTTGTCGCAATGAGAGGGGCAAGTGTTTTAGAGCTTGAGCTTTGTCTAATAAACTGTTTTGGAGATAAATTACTTTCAGGAGGCAGTCTATCGAGGGGAGATCAGTTTGATGGTCTGTGAGAGGTTTTGTCGACAACTGAGTTTTTCAGTTGGGAAGTTGACGCAAGGAGAGGTATAAGAGTTAGGGGTCTGAATTTCACCTACTGGATCGGGTTTGAAGTGAATTTGACGGTCTTTGGCAGAGAACTGATAGACAGAAAGAGAGAGACGCGCAAGAGAGGAAGAGAGAGAGATTTTTTTTACAATTGAAGAAATTGATGGTGCAGCTGACACTGAAATAAAGTTATTTTGAATCTTGAGAGACATGTCTGTGTACTTGAGTGTTAGTTTGTAATTGGTGGACGCCGAGAAGTTGGATTTTGAGATCTCATTGCCAGCAACAATCTGTTTTTCTTTTTGGTCGTTTCTCTAGTCAATCACAGTCAAGAGGTCCGCCCTCCCCAAGAAAGACTCTCGTCACGACAACGGATTGAGCTCAACATGGTGGAGGAGAGGGTGGTGGTTGTTGGGTTCAGCAAGGAGACACCACATGGAGCAACCAACTCTTCTCGAGGATCACAAGTTACGCAACAACGTGGTGGTGGTGGTGGTAAGGATCGTGTTGAACAGTCATGATCAAGGAGATGTGAAGGACTTGGTGGACAGAAGCCCATGCCGTCCTTCTCTAGTCAGTAGCAAGCGGGTCCTTGCTGGACGTTGTCGGAGTGTGATCTGTCTACCTAGGAAAGCGCCGGGCTTCTGGCTGTGGTTGTTTACTCAAGAGGTTGGCTTTCAGGTCACAACAAGAGCTATAAACACTCACACAGGAGTGTAGGATCCTCTAATATGCTCAAAAAGCGAAATCTAGGTCTCACTAGTAGTAATAGGTTTAGACGGTGAACTTTGGCACTCAAAGAGAGGAAAACTATGAAGGTTTAGACCAGTTTTGGCATAATCCGAACTTCAATTGGGCATAACTTCGTCTTTATTGCCTCAAATCGATCGAAAATTTCACTGCCAGTGCTTGGCTCAACGAGCTCTATCTCCCTGTGCTCTCAGATTTCAAAGATATCTCACCAAATGCTCGAACTCCACTCTAGAGCTCTGTTTCTAAACTTAGAGTTTTACAAAAGACAAAAATGGACCAATGGGAGTTCATAGCTCCACTTGACTGTCCTTTTGTGTCTTAAACTACCTGGTAACTTATCTACACTCATAAGCTACCACGTCAAGCCCCCTAGAGTGCCAGCGTAAAACTTAAACTACCTAAAATGACACATAGCCCCGAAAATTAACTTAAAGCAGCTAGAAAGCGTGCATGGGCGATAAGTAAGTACAACCCATGAGCTCAAACCCCTATCAGCATGGAAACTCTAAGTTATGTACATTGAACGTCATAGACAAGTAAGAAGTCACTTGCACAAGCGCACAAATGCTTGAACAAGATAACTAACATACTATCAACCTACTAGACTCAAAATAGTGTTAACATCGTACGCAAAGGTGTCAAACATATACATAAAGGACTAGAAGTAATATGAGTTAACTTCTAGAACTACTAAACCTAAGCGTCGGAGTAGAAGTCAAGCATGTAGCGGCCAAGTAGCACGACAATGTGTGATGGTCCTCATCAGCAAAAAGAGTATCCACATAAGAGAGGTCTTTATGAGACGTATGGGACGTCTCAAGCGATACCTAGGCAGTGTGAGCATTGAGGACGACCAGGTCACAATAGCGACCGTTGTTTTGATCATCATCCTGAGCTACGGCAAGAGAAGGCTGATCGTGGACGAGGCGGAGGAGCTCAAGGAGGCCGTGGTGGTCGAGCTGGAGGTAGTAGCCTAGCACCTTGTGGTGCTCACAATTTGCAGGATTAGAGATTTTTTGAAAATTTTAAAGTTAATGACAGATTTATATAATTGAAATAACCTTATTATTTAAGATTGCACCTTGCTTAGCGAGAAGATGATCTTAAGGGACTTTGTAAGGAGAAGTCGACTTCTTCCGAAGCCGGAAGATGGACGTCTTCCAGAAAAAGGAAGACAGAAGCTGGAAGCCAGAAGACGAACGTCTTCCGAGAAGACAGTGACAGTGACTTCGGGGGTACCAACCGTGCGCCACGTAGGTGAGGGGTAGGTATACCAACCAGTTAGTCATCATAGTAGTAGATAAGTCGAGGTAACCCAGGCCATTGCTTGAATCGCGCAGGGAAGATACAGATGTAGACGCATTAGCACATACTCTCTTGCTGCTTCCCGCATTGGAAATCGACTACACACTAGGGATCGACTGCATATTGGGAATCAGAGAAAGCATTGGAAGCACGTAGGATCGAATTGGAGCGAGAGAGAGCGAGGGCGTCCTCCAACTAGGAAGCGCATTCGCATTGGGAGAGTAAGGAATCTCTGAGGAGTTGAGAAATCAGAAATCGAAGGTCGAGGTAAGAAATCAGGAGAGAAGTTGTGGAGTGTAGTAGCAAGCTCGATTTCAGAAGCAGAGAGACGCAGCTCGAGATTGACGACAGATGCAAGATCGTGATACCACATTGAAGGTGGAATTGAAGGACGGAAGCGCGTAGAAGACTGAAGGAGCAACCAGAAATAGCCAGAAGCAGTACTGAGGTTCTTCCCATGTTCTTTATCCTTCTCCACCGCTTCTCGCCTTTGGTTTGATGTCCCTCGCGCTTCCTTTCTCGTTTGCATGAAACCCACCGATCAATTTTCCTATCCTAAACTTTCTTTTGAGAAAATTGAGCGCAGAAGCGCTGTCCAATTTTTGTCAGCCGTCTTCTCACTTCTTCTCGAGTTGAAATCGAGTTCCCCTGCTTCTCATTCTGAAATTCGATACCATAACTATCAATTTCCTTATCCTACTACGCCTCTGTTCTAGAATTCGTGGACAGAAGACGTTTCTGAATGTCTCAACATCTTCGGAAGACGACTGTTTGTAAATTCGTATCAAGTAGAGTGGATTGGACTGGATTGGAATTTGTGTCGAGAGAAGCCTGATACGAATCCTGAGTGAGCTTGCGAGTTGATTGTTGTTACGAGAAGCCAGAAATTGAGAACCAGGCCTGTGCCTCCCTATCTTCATGACTTCTCAAATCCACATTTTCCTAGAGACTAGAAGACTGGAAAGGTTGGCAGAATGCGCGAGAAGACGTGAGGGTCCTTTACGGGTCTCTTCTATCTGACCCATAGTAGTATGTTCCCTCTTCTTCCTGACGTAGGACAGAGTTGTGAGAAGCCGTGTTGGCAGAATCTGGAGAGAATGATCAAGGGTCATGTCTTCCCGTCATGCAGCAAGCTTCTTCTGAGAGTATATAAGAGGTGAGGAGTCGAAAAACAGAGCGTGAATGTTTCGTGTCTTTTGTGAGGTTAGATTGTGTGTCGGAAGCCCAAGACATGTGAGATTAGTGATAGGAAGCCTGGCTGCGGGAAGTCTTCTGAGTACGTCAGTTAATCAGAAGTTGTTCCGTGAGTCTTCATGGAGACCACTGTCATCGTAGGAGTCCTCAGCCTTCTTTTGAACCATTTGTATACTCTTCTTCTCACGTATCTTGTTATCTTCTGTTATGAAGTATGATGAATTGCAAGGTGGATTGTCTTCTTAAGAATCCATGCGATGCCTTGCTTAGTTAGGATTGTTTAGATATAGCTCAGAAGACGAGAGCTATTTAGGAAGCACTGTTATCTCGAAAGACGGAATAGTTGTCTGGCTAGATTTCTGAATCGAAGAAAGCACTGAACTCTTCCAACCTTCTTCTCGTAAAAGACAAGTTCATCTTCACGAATCGGTCGGAGGTGTCTTCCTTGTCTTCTAGAGACAAAGATGCCTCTTCTATCATCGTGGTCTTCTGCTTCTGCGCACGGTGTCGCGCCATTTGGCGGCTACATGCTTGACTTCTACTCCGACGCTTAGGTTTGGTAGTTCTAGAAGTTAGCTCATATTACTTCTAGTCCTTTATGTATATGTTTGACACCTTTGCATACGGTGTTAATACTATTTTGAGTCCTAATAGGCTGATAGTATGTTAGTTATCTTGTTCAAGCATTTGTGCGCTTGTACAAGTGACTTCTTACTTGTCTATGACGTTCAATGTACATAACTTAGGGTTTCCATGCTGATAGGGGTTTGAGCTCATGGGTTGTACTTACTTGTCGCCCATGCACGCTTTCTAGCTAATTTAAGTTATTTTTCAGGGCTATGTGTCATTTTAGGTAGTTTAAGTTTTACGTTGGCACTCTAGGGGGCTTGACGTGGTAGCTTATGAGTGTAGATAAGTTACCAGGTAGTTTAAGGCACAAAAGGACAGTCAAGTGGAGCTATGAACTCCCATTGGTCCATTTTTGTCTTTTGTAAAACTCTAAGTTTAGAAACAGAGCTCTAGAGGAGAGTTCGAGCAATTGGTGAGGTATCTTCGAAATCTGAGAACACAGGAAGAGAGAGCTCGTCGTTCCAAGCACTGTCAGTGAAATTTTTGCTCGATTTGGATCAATAAACAAGGAGTTATGCCCAATTGAAGTTCGGATTGTGCCAAAACTGCATCACTTTTGTTGATTTTGGGGTTTTCGGTGCCAATTGCAGTAGAATTGAGGAAATCATTTCAAAACTTCGTGGTTGCGTTCACTGTCAGGAGGGCTACGACTGTCCAAAAAGTTTCGAATCATTTGAGTAACTGAGTAATTCAGGGCGGCCGCTGAAGCAGAGGGGGTCTGAAAAGCTCTTAATCTAGAGCAGCGACTTTAGAGAAGGAGATCTGGAGTTCTACAAACAATCAGGAGTCCCAACTTCACAGGGATGTTCAGCATCCAGTAGACTTCAAATACTGTGAGAAGCTTTGAAATTCATCGAGCCACTCTGTTCTGTGTCTGAATAGCTGTCTAGGTATCAGAAATTGCCATAATTCTCTTATTCAGAACTTTTCTGTCAACATCTCGGTGCTAGAATTCAATCTCAGGCTGAAACTTCGTGTGTGTGTTCAGTAGTGCCTCATTTACATGTAGGGGAAGTTTAGAAGTCTAAACCTTCATAGTTTTCTTCTCTTTGAGTGTCAAAGTTCACCGCTTAAGCCTATTACTACCAGTGAGACCTAAATTTTGCTTTTTGAGCGTATCAAAGGATCCTACACTCCTGTGTAAGTGTTTATAGCTCCTGTTGTGACCTGAAAGCCAACCTCTTGAGTAAACAACCACAGACAGAAGCCCGGCGCTTTCCTAGGTAGACGGATCACACTCCGACAACGGAAAGACGCTACTATTCTCATCTTCCGGGGTGGAAGATCTCTTCTCATCGTAGGAGCAATCCTCTTCGCTGCGCTTCCTCGAGTCGCAATCAGAGTGTCTACCCATACCTCGACTTCTGGAGTCTTCAGAAGACTCCTTGTAGTCGCAGAAGCTGTCTTTTGTGTGATCTTGATGCTCGACCTGGATGTAAGTGTGGAAGAAGGCATCCTAATTGACGACTGTCTTTCCTAGATAGCTTCCCTGGAAACGATCTACAATAAAAGGTACGACAAAAGAAAACGGTGAAGCTATCACTCGATTGAAATATTCTTACCCGAAGTTTCTCACGATCCAAACCCCATGATTGATCTTCAATCTGCAATGACATCGGACATCGACCCAAAGGTTGAAAGAAACATTCGATGGATAGTTAAGATCCATTGTTCCTCACAACAAGATGTACACCGTCATATCCCAAGTCTCTCCGTATGTAACAATCGGGAGGATCATCGGAAGCTGTAACTCCATCACCCTCTCATGAATTCATCGCCAAAGTACGCAACTAACCACTGTCGAAAGTGATCACGGTGGATGCAATGAAGCTTGATGTGAAACGGATTCGGGAAAGAAAGATCCCGAGCCGGTATCAGACCTCCGTCCATAACCACCACGCTTGTAGTTCTTCACTTCTCCATGCAGACCTCCGAGAGCTCTCACAAATTACCCGTTGAGAGAGAATGCCGTATGAACCTTCGACCCATCATTTTATACACAAATGCGGCGACAAAGACCACTGAAGTGAACGCGCACAGATCGATGACTTGACACGTTCCTCTATCGTACGATCACTTAAACAGATAATCTAAACGTGGCACCCATCACACCGTTCGAGGAGTTACGCTATACGGTTCACGAAACACAGAAAAGAAACACAACCTACATTTCACGAGAATTTCACACAGGAGCCGAACCACAACACAACACCGTCTTAAAGAATGCAGAGACGGACAGATGTATCAGGTCAGAAACATGAGAAGTCAGAGCCTCCGACAAAAGAAAGTGATCGCTGAGGGGGAAGTCTGCATGGTGTAGTACCATCTGTATAGCTAGCCGTTCCAAATGTGTGATCCTATAGACGCGTTAGGACTTCCTGAGAGAGCAGAAGGTAGGGCTAGGTTCAACACTGACCAAGAAAGAGAACCTTGCGAGTCTGATGACGTGTGAAGGACAGGTCGACAACAAGAGAAGCCTTGAGATAGATGTCATGTAGATGTAGAGAGTGTTTGAAATGATGGAAGACAATCGTCTCCTGCCCCTAAAGAAGGTTAGTGCCACCTGATGAATCATCTTAACATTCGATTGAGTTCCAATCCCCCAGAAGGAACCACGACGGTCTGGAAGGATGGTACATAAATAACTTCAAAACTGGTGGCGTTCCGCATCACCATTGGAGGTATAGATAGTAGCCACGGAGAAGAAAGTACCATGCAAAGAATAGATACACCAAACCAACAGAGAAGGAAGGAAAGAATCCAAAACTTGACAATCTTTATGTACAAAGAGTGCTAAACTATCACTCCTCCTCACAACCGCTGCCAGAAATGTATATTGTGAAGTGACTATGTGGATGATGAAGGCTAACTTGATAGCAAAAAGATGTGTTTCATGTAACGCAAGAGTAGAAGTAGCGTGTGTTTTGAGGAAGACCTCCACAGTGTATTTCTGCAGGGGAGATCGAAGCTCTCTGATATTCACAAACTTAGCACAATCGTTGAGGGTGGGAGATGGAGACCTTGTGTAGGTATCATGCGGCAGAGGAGGCATGGAGCCTCCCTCCCGTGCATCAAAAGTAATGTCATGATAATGACAATATGATGACAAAGAGCAATTACGCTTACTAGCTGGAAGCTCTGCGACGAGTTCTCGTCGCCGTGGATCCGTCGTAACAAAGTGATGATCTCCATCACCTCGGGTGTCATGATAGCAGCTGATGGTAGTGCCCTGGAAGTAGTAAGCTCCAAATCCAGTAGTATCACCCGTCAATGCTAGAACATTAGCCAAAGATAACTTTCCGGATGGAGGATGTATCCATGAGACTTCAGTTCTAGGAGACGATGGACCCTCCAAGAGTGGTAGTCTACGCATGTGGGCATCCGGGCTGGGAGGAGGACTAGCAGGGCTAGGCCTTGAAGCGGCCGAGTGACCTTCAGTGTCGGCTGCTTGAACCTCCAAGTCTGGGAAACGCAACTCCAAGTGAAGAGATCAAGATCCAGTTTGAATAGGTAGGAATTTCACTGGGACCTACCAGGGATACCAAAGCACCATCCCTTGCACTGTGGAGGCAGTCAGAAGCTTAGAGACCCAAAGAAGACGCATTGATGGTCCCACAACCTTAGAAAACTCAGACATAAACTCCTGACACCATGAGGAGAAAGCAATAATTTCCACCCATGTGGAAATTATGGGTGGAAATGAATAGTTAGAGTTTTTTGCTACCGGGTCCTAGGTCAAGTGCGCTACCAAGTAGCCCTGGAGGAACGGAGCAGAGGTAGCCAAGGCTCGATCTCTGTCCATTGTAGAAGCAAAAATGACATAAAACGAAGGATCAAGCCGCATGATGTGTTGCACCTGAAGCTTATCCTTGCGCACCCACTCAGTATGAACCCACCCCTTGAAAGCATCAAAGAGCAAGTCTTCTTCAAACAAATACGTAAGAGCGGTGCGAGATGCATATATCTTAAGACTAGTCAAACCGAGTGTAGTGTCGACTAGACCCAGCACTGTGGATGCTTCAGGCGAGGACGATGCCAACAAAAGGCTACCGAGCTTTGCAAGTAATGCCTTTGTGGTTGGAGAAGTCTTCTCTCATGTATCATCAGAATCGGACATTATAGCCGTGATTTGAGTCCTAAGTCAATCGTCAAAGACGAAAGAGGTAAGTAAAAAGTCCATTCTCCACACTGTCTCGGTATAGCTTAAGGTCTCCTCAGTCCGAAGAACGCAATCAACTCAAAACGGTGGTGTGTTCTACTCGCTGAAGGGACGAGACGTGAAAGAAAAACCCTGCAAATTTGTTCGCACGCTTGGATCGAGATGAAGTCAGAGTGGAGAAAGCACTGAATGTACATAAAAACATCCCAGTATAATCAATATCCTAGTCGTGGATAGCCGAGACGTGTGACAACTAGTACGACCACAAGGAAAAAGATGACATAGATGTGTGTCTGAAAACGAAGCCATGCCACGAGCAGCCCAAGGCATCGAGATGTTGAACCTTCGAAGGATACGAGCTACGAAGATTGCAACAAGCCACTATCCGTTCTGACGGCAATCATGCAAAACCCGGGAGAGTTGATACTAAGACGCTAGTTCTCTACTCTCTATATCTCCTCTGAAATATTCTCTATAATTATATTAATTTTTGAGTTTTATCTTAATGTAAAGTCATTTGTTAAGCTGTTATAGTATGTTTGCGTGCAACGTGAGGTTTGAGGTTTTGGCCGTATGGACGGAAAGAAACAAGCGGTTAAAGCAGAAAAGAATATCCTGTTATGAATGGTGGTGGGAGCAGAAAATAAGTTGCTTGTTTTCCCTTAGAAACCAAATCAAAACTTGTATTATTTTTTTATGTGAACAATATTGACATAAAGAAACTTATTGCATGCAACATTCACTTCTGGCTGGGAAAGGAATACGACAAGAGTGTAAAAAGAGCTAAATCTAACCGTGTAACTGGAGAGCACAATATTAATCGGTGTTTGATGATGGCGGTGTATGAAAGTGATAATTATAATTTTATAAATAAAATAAAAAACGAAAAATAAATTTAAATTTAAATATCATTTAGAAATAAATATTATATGTTACTTTCATAGTGCATGCCGGAAATACACTGAAGCACGTTTCCAGAATCATAATATAAGAAATCAAATTTTATTATAAGTTTAATTTATCACCTAACTCATCTATCCGAAAGGGTTAGATGATAAATTAAACCACTTTGTATTATTCTCCTCTTCTGAACTGATAAGTATAATAAGCTTCTCTATATTAAGCATTAGAGAAATTTATTATGCATGTCTCGTCATAACGTCTTTTCATGGTTCGTGGCTGGAAAGAGAATTTAAACTCTTACACTTTTACACGACATGACTTCGACTCGTGCATGAAGATTAGATAACGCACGAATGAATTATAAGAGTACAGTAAATGTTATTTTTTTAGATACGAAAGTCAAGCATCAAACACGGTTTAGAGTTCAGAAAAGGAAATATCACTTTCAAGACCATCTTACAAGCTTGCTGATTGATATAAATAAAATAAAATAAAATAAAATTTGATCTTTAAGTTTCTCTGCCAACTGCTATCGAACCAGCTCTAGGTGATAATATAATAACAAAATGGTAACACTGTACCATACTCTGAACTTCTCACTACCTGTTGCTAGAAAAAGTATATTTTATCAGCTTTATTTTCGATACGGGATCGGTCTATGAGCTTTCTTATTGTTTTTCATTTTGCTATGTAATTCACTTTAGCATGTCTTACTTTCTCTTGCTGAAAGAGGACAGTTTGGGGATAGATACTAGGACATAGTTAAGGTGATTGTTAGATTCCAAAATACTCACCCAGTGTACTAAATGAATGCTACGAGTGTATCGAAATATTACAATCACACACATGCTACTATTTGCAAGACATAGATGAGGTAGCCCAGGTCAATCCGTAATCATTTTGCACATGCTTCGACCTCAATGACTTATTTTCTTCCTTTTCATGTACAAGCGAATGTTTTGTTAACTCAACTGTCATTGTCATAGTTCTTTGCTTTTTTACTTACACCTTATTCATCACACTGAATATATCAACATATAAATAGAATATTTTGAGGTTATACTTATTTTAAGTTATTTATATTATTAGGTTATGATCTCATAATTGCCGAAAAAGAAAATCTTTTGCTCTTCAGTTCCCAAATGTTTTTATTTCTTCCTTAGGAAGATTAACACATTAACTCTACTGTTCTTAGTAGTGATGTACTCTCTTGGAAACAATTACCACTTCATTTTTACACTCATACGACACTCTCTTTACTCTATTCATGCATTTCTTCATAAATTGCAATACCTTTGCTCGTCATTTTCTCAACGTCTATTACAGATCCAAAGGCTTATTCAAGTTACTAATATGTTGGCTCATTGTAATTGCATACTTATCTTTCTAGGTACAATCCTGTAGATTCTTCTTTTATGGTTGTTGATTTACGAGACGATTGAGAATTCGTGGTGTATCCATACGAGTTCGATAGTCTGCCAAACTTGCAAAACTTTATATTTTAGCCATATTAGGTAGAAGAGAAATTACCGTATCTGTCGTGCGCATACACATCGCTACACAACATACATCGCTGTCAGAGGTACATCACACATACACATAACACATGGACGATGTCATACACATACACAAGTGTACCACAATAATCTGAACAGAAAAATTATCATCTCCAACACTACAACAAGATTACTCACAAACGGTCAAGCCAAACCCACTCTAAGCACGAAGAGAATCCGGGTTACACTCAACTAGACTATCCACCATAGCCTGGAGCTTGAAGACTCAACTCGAAGAACTAAGACCTCCAAGCCCTACCTGCGAAGTATACCCCTAGTGGGCTCTCTCACCAACTCGTCCTAACGGCACTAACGACCTTACCGAGATGCGTCACTTCGGACTCAGTCAACCTAGCCAAGGTGCCAAACTGACGTGATAGCTGTCGTGCGCATACACATCGCTACACAACATACATCGCTGTCAGAGATATATCACACATACACATAACATATGGACGATGTCATACACATACACAAGTGTACCACAATCGCCTCTCTAACTGACGATTAGGTCCTCTAACTCCAGATAGCTCCATATCCCAACTACGTGATATACATCTTCATGGGTGCAAGGATCAGGAGGCCGGGTGCTACATCGTCCCATCGTTAGCCGCCTGTCTGCAATCCATATCACGCAAAGATCTAATCGGCTATCTCTGCTATATACATCGAGGACAAACCCACCGTCTAGTAGGAACGACACTGAGAGGTGGAGTCAAACATGACTTGTGCCAACCTCTCGAACAACCATCACACACGAACATACGGGCTGCTCCACCAGCAGACCCACACAACATACACCTCAAGCTCGCGCGTACAACTGCTAAGCTTGGGTCAACGGTACCATCAATGTTGGGAAGATGACATGGCGTGCAATTACGCACATGGTCCTTCCACACAACACCATCACGGTCTTCTAACATGAGTACTCCAGAAGGTAACACCTCCCGCACTCGTAAAATAGTGCATCCTGTGGTCACATCCAACGTCGTCGGTGCGGTCTGTTGTAGATAGATATAATCGCCAGGATGAAACCTGCAAATCGACGGTCGATAACTTCTTCCTCGGATAGTCGCATATCGCAACGTGTCTCTATGCTGAGCAATCGCTAGGTTCTCAAAAGCCATAGGCATAACTCTCCGAAATGTCTCCGCTCGTTGAGAACATGCTCTCATCCACATATCCGGGTCATCAAGGTCCAGCACCTCAGCAGAATCACGACGAATGACCGAAGGTAGATCTGGATCTCGGTCATACAATAGAAATACGGTGAGAAGGAAGCCAAAGACGCTTGTCGGCTGAAACGGTAGCCCATAGCCAACCATGGTAATTGCACATTCCAGTCTCCCAAGTGGTCCTTTTGCAAGCCATACTTGCGCAATCCTCTCTTCACCGTCTGAACTACCCTCTCCGCCAAACCATCCACCTCAGGATGATCTCGAGATGTAGTCCGATGATCAATCAGCGCCTGATCACACAAGACCTGAAACTCACCAAGGAACTCTGTACCTTGATCTGTCAGCACTTCAACTGGTGCTCCAAAACGACTCAACACTCGATCTAAGAACGCGTATGCCGTCCCCTCACTCGCCTTGTCTGATAATGCCACCAACTCAATCCACTTGGAGAAGTGCTCCATCATCACCAACACATATCGGTGTTGACGTACGGTCAACGGTAAGGGTCTCGCAAAATCCAAACTCCAACGGTAATCCAACCCCATAATCGATAAGGGGTGTAACAGAGGAGTAGGAGCATTAAATGATGCTCGTACTCGATCACAAACCACACATCGTGCGACAAACTGTTGCACATCGACGTGCATACCACGCCAGCTATGCGTACGCTTCACTCCAAAATGTCCCAACTCTTCATGAGCATGTCGTACTAACTGTGCCCTCTGGGATGGATGTGGCACTATCCGTACCCTCCCATCACCTCACACTCGAAGTACATGTCGTCCTTCTCGTTGAAATCTCTTCGCTCGTTGAAAGACACGATCTCGCTCCTTGGCACTTACTGTGTCTACTACCACACCAGTACGTAGATACTCCATCATGGTCACATCATCATGGATATCTCGCTGGTCTAGAACACCATCTCCACCCTCAGGATCTAGAGACTCATCATCTACTCTCTAACTAGAGAAAGATACGACTTGACCCTCTATACTAGAGTTCATGGCCAACACACAAAGAAAGGCAAATGCATGCCACCCTGACACTATCTCCTCATCAACCTCGTCATGTCATCGAGCCCCAGTCTGATCCTGCTGACTCGTGCACGGGTTGCGACTCAACCCATCGGCATCTAGGTTTGCAACTCCAGGTCTATGCACTACTTGGAAGTCATACTCTTGTAAGATCAGAGCCCACCGTGCAAGCTTCCCTGTAAGCTTGTCGGACTCCATCAACCACTTGAGCGGTTGATGATCAGTGATGAGAGTAAAGGGGTTCCCAAACAGGTAACATCAGAAGTGTGCAACAGCCCACACTGCAGCTAAACACTCCCTCTCGTACGAACTGTACCTCACCTCCGTCGAATTATTGGAGCGATTGGCATACGCGACCACGAACTCTTTTTTCTCATCATCATGCTGAGTCAGCACTGCTCCAAGTCCCAACATACAATTGGAAAGGACGCCCCCTAACGGGTCTCCTCAAGATAGGAGCAGATGTCAATCTATCCTTGAGCTCTACGAAAGCTCGCTCCTGCTCATCTTCTCACTGCCACTCCTGGTCCATCTTCATCAGCTTGGTCAATGGCTTCGCAATTGCACTAAACCTCTTCACGTATGGACGATAGAAGTTCGCCAAACCAACAAATGTTCGAACTCGACTCACATCTGTGGGGCGTGTGATATGTGCAATAGCTTCAACCTTCGTCTGTTGAACACCCAACCCACATGGATAGATGGTGTGATCCAGATACTCTACCAACTCCTGGAAAAATTTACACTTCCCAGGTGTAACTTCAACCCATGAGCTCTCAATCGTTCAAACACATCCCGTAAGTGTCTCTCGTGCTCCTCCATTGTAGCACTATAGACTAAGATGTCGTCAGTATAACATCTGACAAAATCCAATCCTGCTAGGATTCTGTCCATCACCCTTTGGAACTCAGCAGAGGCGTTCTTCAACCGAAATGGTAGGAACCGCCACTGATACAAACAATCCTTGCCGTGAGAGTCAATTCCCCAGAATGCTGTCTTGGACTTATCTTCTTCTCTCACTAGCAACTGATGATACCATGCTCGAAGATCCAAAGTACTAAAGACATTCACATGCCCCACTGCATCAAAGATCTCCTCAGGTGTCAGCATGGCATACTTATCGGACTTCGTCTGCCGATTGATAGGACGGTAGTCCTCACACATCCGTCTATCCATGTAGTTGCCATACATATCCTTCTTGGCTAGCATAACTGTGGCAGATGCATACTCTCCATGCGACATCTCCACCAACCCAGCCTCCAACAAGTCTTGAGTCCTACTCTAGATCAAGGTTCTCTCCATGTTACTGTACTTGTAAAGACGTCGAAAGATTAGCATGTCATTAGCCAAGTCGATCCGTATACCAAGTCCCTTCAAGGTACCCAAATCCTTCATACTAAAGACAAAACAATTCTTGTAGCTCTTCAGGAATCTTTGAACTCTTCGTCTCTCCTTTCATATAAGCTTGGGTCCAATCTCTGGCTCCCAAGTATCCTCTGTTACCATGTTAGAGGTAGAAGACTTAGGGTTTAAGGTTTAGGGTCCTAAACCCTAAACTTAAACTTAAACTTCTGCAGTTCTAGCTGCAAGTTCCACACTCTCTCTTACGACATCCCATGATGTCCAAGGATGACGAACTCCACGTGCCTCGTCCTCAGTCTTTATCTCCACCGACCCGGTAGGCAAAGAGCTCAAGAGTGCTCGAGCAGTAACACCCGTCGATCGCATTCGACGCTGCTCAGCCAATCCAAGACTAACAATCCATGTCAAGCAATTCAAGTCCATTGCTTGATCTAATACTTGACGACGTGAAGCCTCCGACACCGAAGCTATTGCCGTCGTACCCGTAGCGAAACCCATCGCTCGCTCTCTCTCATCGGCATTGGACTCCACCAACTGCCGTAATTGAGCATCCCACACAAGCTCAAGTCCTCCATCTCTGTAAGCATGTGACGTTGGAAAGCTTACCAAAGTGGGTAACGCTACCATGGACCGTTCCACTAGGTTCACCACTGCCATGAGTGACCTATCGACGACTGTCACTACTTGAGATCATCGTCATGCATCCAAGATGCTATCAACCGTGAGATGCGCTGATCGTGTCACTCCATCGTGTGCGCGCTTAAGCACCTCTCTCGGTAACAAGTTCGTCCACCACAACCATGGACGATGTGCACGAGATCCTACTCTCGCTACATCCAACAACACTGCTGGTCCAACCCAAGACCGCACTTGGTGCACACTCGTCATCATCTGTGTACGAGCATCACCCAACAAAGGAACGTTCTCCAAGATGTACGCTGGAGAATCCACCTGATGCATCTGAAGATGTCGTAAGATCCGTAACATCTCTCAGAACATCCTAGATCGCGGATAATGTAAACCCTGACCTCTCCCAGCACGCGTGTGACCTTGACATGACCATCCGGCTATCACCAAGTGAATGGTACCAACAAACGTAAGATCCTGCGCCCCCAGCAGCGAAATATCTGACGGTAATGCTTGCTGGTATCCTCTAACAGCTGATATGGACAACAACTCAAGATATCTCTGCACCAAACGTGCCACATGTCGCAATGAAACGCGTATCGTAATCTCATCTCTCTCCACATACAAGTATTGCTGTACTTGTATGCCTGCCTGTAATACCGCAACCAAACCTGTGCTGATCCCTCCAAACAGCTCCAGCACACATACACCCTCCTCTAGATACTGCCACACAATGAGAGTCGTATCCAACGGTGATAAGGTCACAGGGCTAGTAGCAGGAACAACCCTTTGTTCCTCTACTAGTGGTAC
Organism: Asterella californica; assembly: GCA_036924285.1. Classification (NCBI taxonomy): domain Eukaryota; kingdom Viridiplantae; phylum Streptophyta; class Marchantiopsida; order Marchantiales; family Aytoniaceae; genus Asterella; species Asterella californica. The sequence continues at coordinate 8,473,997 of JAYKYS010000013.1, forward strand.
AAAGGCTTCACTCCAAGCCCGCTGTACCAACTGATCAGCATACTGCTGCAACTCTCCACTCGAACTCCAGAGTGGAACATCCAAGGCAGATGGTACTAACGTAGACATGCTAAGCATGTCCTCCACCTCCTCAAAGACCGGAGTATCCTCCGCATGGACATTGTCCTCCAACAACTCGCTCGGCCAAGTGATGACCGAACTGAACCTTGCAACAGATGCCATCGTCCTTGATGTAAGCTCCGTCGTCCCAACTCTAGCACTGAATCGCACTGATAAGCGGCTCACTCGTCTCTCATTGGACTGCCAACCTGGTCTGTAAGATGCTGTCTCCGTCCAATAGTCGATCACGAACTCCATAGGGTACAACATAGCACCTCCAACCAATACATCATAAGACTCTGCGGCTGTAACGATGGCCTTGGTCCTCACCATAGAGCCATCTGTGGGATGATCTGGCCGAACTCTCACCGTCAACATCTCACATGTCATGTGTAGAGCCGTACCTCCTGATCTCCCTAGACATCTCTCCAGTCTAAAACTGGAATGGACATCTCTCCACCTCGGACTTCTTTAGACCCAAACTAATACACGCCGCTTTTCTCAACGTCAACGGTTGGGCTCCAGAGTCTAACAAGACCTTCTGGGATCGATACACTTTCTCTGAAGATGCCACCAAACAAAAGATGTCACTTCTGTTGTCCAACAACATCACACCTGGTGCCAAACCAGCACGGTCAATCGCCGATCTAGCTGGTAACTCATCTAACCTAGCAGCCGCCGCTTGCCAAGTACCACTGGTAGCTGTCCTGATCCTCGACTCCATGGACACGTCTACCGCCTCTCGCTGAACTACTTCAGCACTAGAGGTAACTACATCCTCGCTCTCACTGAGCGTGGCCGTCAACTGGAACACTGGAGCCAAGTTGACTCTCAATGTCCTCATATCGGTGGCTGAGAATAGTGGGGCTCGCAAAACTGCTGTAGCTGCCTCCAACATCGCGTTCGACGTCGCATCCACAGACGTCGAGAGTGGACTCACATCACACCCACTCCTGGATGTCGATGTCTCCAACTCTACTACATCATCGGTAGACCGTTTAGGAACCATAGATGTGATCCTCAACATCTCAGATAACATGAACGACTGGGGAAGCCTGGCCTGTCTACCAGCCTCCCCGCGTTGTGGATCCAACTCCACTGACGCACCTCGTGGCTCGAAGGCACGTACTGCATCTCTAGTCACTGCCGCAGATGCCTCAATCTGCACCACACCAGCCGTCGTGAAGTCGAAGTCACCTCCTTCTCCTCCGTAAGACGTGGAAGTCTCTGTTCCACCTGATCTCCGCTGAGCCACAGCTATACTAGCTATCCTCTGCTCCAACTGCTCAATCCGAGCAGCCATATCGGCTTCTGACGTCGTAGCAGACGGTGGACCGACCGGTCCTTTCTCATGTGCTGGACCTCTACCTCCAGCTCGACCACCACGGCCTCCCTGAGCTCCTCCGCCTCGTCCACGATCAGCCTTCCCTTGCCGCAACTCGGGATGGAGATCAAAACAACGGTCACTACTGTGACCAAGTCGTCCGCTATGCTCACATTGCCTAGATACTACTTGAGACGTCTCCGACGTCTCATAACCTCTGTGGATAGTCCTTCTGCTGATGAGGACAATCACACGTCCAGAAAGGACCCGCTTGCTGCTAGTTAGAGAAGGACGGCATGGCCTCTGTCCACCAAATCCTCCAACACCTCCTTGAGATCGTGACTGCTCTACATGACCCTTATCACCAACACCACCACCACCACGCTGTTGCGTAGTCTGTGATCCTCGAGAAGAGGTGGTCGCTCCATGTGGTGTCTCCTTGCCGAATCCGGCAACCACCACCCTCTCCTCCACCATGTTGAGCTCAATCCGCTCAGCCAGACCAAAGATAACCGCCAACGTCGGAGCGGTATCTCTAAAGAGAGTAGCATCTCTAACTCTCCTACGCAGCTCCCGGTCTAGTATCTCATACAAGAATTGGACTGCTTGTGCTTCCGTCACCTCTTGGGTAACGCTGATCAACCGCCTCATGCGAGTAAACGCCTCGCGTAGGCTCTCTCCAGTCTTCCGCTGGAACTCTTGCAGACTCCTCAACTTGTCGGTCCGCACACCTTGATAGTTCTTCCTTAAACATTGAAAGAATTGAACCACAAGGTTAAACCCTGGTGGTATCCCGTTCACACTACCACCTGCTCCACTACTTGTGGACGCGCCGCTGGTAGTAGGTACTCCGCCACTTGTGGATGTACCACTACTACTGGCACTCGAACTCGCAGGTGCTACGCCTCCCGAAACTGCGCCAGTAGTGATAGAAACGTAGTTGGGGAGACCAATGTTGTCTCCACAACTCGATCTCAACACTGTAATCTCGCCTGAACTCATGATAATCGTCCATCGGCGGTCCCTCCAAGTGTTAGAACAAACCCTTCCACGCCATGAAGGGTGTAAACAACTGTGGGTTCCGCATCTGCTGCAGATCGCACCAACTGTCGAACTCCTGGATGAAGTCATCTAGCTCAATGATACCAACTGTACCCGAGTAACGGCGAGGCCCCTTCGTGATCTCATAGATCTCGTCCATGTCCCACAACAACGGTGTGGCGATACTAGACTCACCACCAGAAAATGCGCTATCTGCGTCTGACTCATCCTCTGGAACAACCGACGGCAATGGTGTAGATAGTCGGTACCTCACCCCACTCCATGTATACCCACTGTCCGAGAAGTCCCCACCAGAACCTCCCGAGAACTCCGTGATGAGAGAATCTCGCTAACACACTCCCCAACTGGAATGTCGCAATCTCCGTCACCACCGTAACTACAACTTGCCTAACCCCGCTCCTATTGAGCTCACCTATCCCCTACTAGGACGGTCAAGGTAAGGGCAACCTGTACTTGCCATCACCACAGGTAGCCTCTCACGGTCTGTTGGTTGTCACTCCAACCGCACCGTGAGAGAGACAAAGGTAGTCTGATTGGTCCGCAACTCCAACCTCACTACCGACAGCACACTGGAGTGAACTCACTCCGGAAGTCAAGCGCTAACACAAGCAAACGCGGCGCACAAACAAGAAGTAGAATATGGAGAGATTCCAACCACAGGAAGTCCAAACGATAACCCTCCACACTCAAACATTCACATAAAGAGAAACCCAGCCCCACCCGGACTGACGCCTCCTCGTCGATGATCACATGCACAATATATGATCACCAACTGTTGTAACTGACACTTGAGGTTACTAACTAGATGTCCACCTCTAGTAGCTCCAAAAACATCCACGTGGTAGCTCTACTAGCTCACTCAAGACAACTGCCACCAACTGCCACCAACTGCCTCCATACGCTTCTCTACGGTATAGACAAACACTACCACAACTATAGCTTCCCCCTAGTACTGTGGGGTCGCCCTACCACTCCTCTAGGAACGTACGAAAAGGTCTCCTACTACCTTATACAAGTCCATAAGTACTTGCACGCATCCCTGTAGGACACCAAGAGCTATTGATCTAGTGGTAAAGCCAAAGCTAAGACTACAGAGTTAAGAGTCCAGGTCTAGAAATAGTGTTGAGATGGGTGACCAGCTGGTTTTACACTTCCCACACAACTGGAACTTGGATACCTCTCTCACGCACGCCAGCAAGCTGGCTTGCGGCGGGCTCGAGCTCAGGCTCAGGCTCAGGCTCCGCTCCGCCTCCGCACTCTCGCACTCCGCTCTCACGCCTCCGCACTCACGCACCTCTGCTCCTCGAAGCCTCTAAACTCTCGACCACTCTCCGATCCGCTCCGCTTGAAGTAGAGTAGAACAGATACAACACACCAAAAGAGGCTCGACTCCACCTCGAATTGCAGAAGATTGTACCAAAAGAGGCTCTAAAACAGCAAAAACAGCTTGCTGGTGCACATGGATAACCAGAAATCTGACGTAAAACAGCAAGAACACCCAAAGCCAACTCGAACACCACTACAACAGATTCGCAAATGCACCATACACACTTCACTAATGTACACACACGCAAGAGAACTCCTAAACTCGAGTTTCCACACAAAATTGCACAAAAATCTAACGTAACTAGCCTTTTTGCACTTTCGGGTGACACGGCAGCGAACTTCGACATGCCATAACTTCTTCGATCCTTGGCCAAACTCCACGAAACTTAGTGCACTAGAATCGTCTCTCCAATGCGCTTCCAAAGAGTCCACTCTGGTCTGAAATTGACAAGTACTCCGTCTGCCACACCCAAATGCGCAATCCGGCTCCAACAAGTCACTTCAAGAACATTTCGTAAAATTTCTACAGCGCTTCCGCATGATAGAAATCTCCACTGGACCCCAACATCAGCAAATCGATCTGCGACCAGCAATGTAGCATGCGCCCACACACCTCGATCACAGCTCCAAACAATCAAGCACGAACGACAACGCCCGAAGATACCAACGGACGATTTCAGATCAGCGGGTTCTTACTGAACTCCTTCTCGACCTGCACTCAGTTCTTCGAGTAATCTGAACAGAGAAATTATCATCTCCAACACTACAACAAGATTACTCACAAACGGTCAAGCCAAACCCACTCTAAGCACGAAGAGAATCCGGGTTACACTCAACTAGACTATCCACCATAGCCTGGAGCTTGAAGACTCAACTCGAAGAACTAAGGTCTCCAAGCCCTACCTGTGAAGTATACCCCTAGTGAACTCTCTCACCAATTCGGACTAACGGCACTAACGACCTTATCGAGATGCGTCACTTCGGACTCGGTCAACCTAGCCGAGGTGCCAAACTGACGTGACATATCCATCTCTAGAGATGAATCTCTCTATTACTCTCTTTAGATAGAGCTCTCACATGAAGTACTATTTCAGCTAGTTCTTGCTATTTGAGTTTTATATTACATTATTCACGCTACTAGTTTAGCGCATGATGCAATTCCATTACATTTTCTCTCTCATAAAAACGAGATTTAGGTGGATCGTCATCCTTCTTGATAAAATTACAAACCCAAGAGAGATTGAAGAGTTAACAGTAAGAGTTATATGAGCAAGTGGAAGGGTCTTAAATTTCATATTTACAAGTGTGAGCATGATTGAAGCTTTCCTGTGAGCACCAAGAATATATCGAGCGTTACAAATATACATGTTCAGACCATGCTCAAGGCTCTCCAGGCTCCACAGAAACAGCGCCTACTCCAAGCGGTCGCTACTCGTCTCCTTCGGTTCCTTACAGTTTGTTAAGCGAGGGGAGTTCTTTTCCTCACGCTCTACCTTTGGTCTTCTTGTCTTAGTGTTCGGGTTTGCTTGCACATGTTGCTATCCTTTCTTTCCGCAGTGTAAACAAATAGTTTACACTCAAGCCTCAACTCTTAATGTCCCTTGAGGTCCTATCGCTGGTTCAAATAAATATTTATCAAGCGATTGGTTCCTCTTGGGGTGTTTTCTCTTTCGACTTCGGTACTCAATGATTTCAAGTTAATAAAACCCAAGGTGTACAGTCTTCTTTCTTAAGAAAATTGAAAAAACACAATTATATAGATTAATCTGGATCTAAGTAATGATCAGTTTAACTAAAGTCCCTTTACAACTTGTTAATTTTGGCGGACTCCATCCGTTCCCAGCATAGATATCTATTCAATTGCACGGACTGAAATGGCAGTACGTTACTGGCGCCAGCAAGTAGGATCTCTAAATGTTTGTTCTAAGCCTAAATCACAAATAAACAACATGATTAGAGAAACTAATCTTTCTGAGGAGGAAAGGGTAATCGTCGTCGGGACTCGGGAGACGGAAGAGCACCTCGGTGGATGGATTCCTCGAGGCAGTGCTAGCGAGGACTTCAGTTCAGGCGTCCAGAGACCATGTTCTCACAGCAATGGAGAATTACGAAGGGAAAGATCCGAAGTGATTGAAATTGGTCACTGCTGACTTAGCGTTTGGTGCGATCGATAGTACAAGCGGGTTGAAGTTTTTGGTGATGTTGATTTGGAAACAGTTCTTCATTTAGTTTTATCAATCGACATCGCACCTCACAATGCTTCATTGCATGTTTCTCCTCTCAGATGTCGGGTATTTCTCCTCTCTCTTTCCTCGTGTTTCAGCCGGCTTTCATGCACCTGCTGAAGCCAGAAGCGAGCTTGTACACGATGCGATTAGCTCAAACTTGTCGAGGTTGAACAGTAGAGGACGATGTAGATCTTCGTTATCTGCTGCGTTTGAATGTTCTTGAACATGAATCTTGTTGACTGAGTAATTCCTGACGCGTATTATACGTTCTTACTCCTCGCGTGCATAGTCTTTACTCCCGGATACCAAAGTGGAGTTCCTGGAATGTGCACTGCGTAGTGATTGCATAAACACTGGATCCAGTGAGGCTCATGAAACCTGCCTTTAAACGACCATTATCTCAGAGCATGTGATGTTGCTGTTTTAATTGCTCCTGTTTATTGTATGATGTTCTATCGGTCCTAAGATTGATCACCTTGTTCATTTGTTGGAATTAGCAGCAGTACCTTATTTTACAACTGTGAGAACTGGCCGCGCAGATGAGGTTTTCCTTTCCTGGAGTTTGGAAACTGGGGCATTGTTCCAGTTTCATGCATTGTTCCCCTATTAAGATTTTTGACCAGGGAATTTTGAATAAATTCAGGGAAGTAATGCTGGAGAAACAATGGATGGGACAGCAAGTTGATCGTTCCATTTGCGCCTGGTTTTGGAAGCAGGCTCATCCCCCAGGTCAAGAGGAGTTTGTAAGTCAGTCTTGCCCAGCTGTTTGTTCTCGTGCTGCACCTCGCCTTAATGCAAATAGGACGTTTTTTTATTATCAATCAGTAGACTGGCACCTCCTTTGTCTGAATACAAGAGGGGCACGGAATCCGTTTGTGGTGTAAGGGATTACGACGCCTGCCTGTTGCTGTGAATTATGCATCATTTTCTTCCAGGAAATTCGAACTTTGTGCATCGAGTTAACTAAAGGAGCTGTATCACTAAATAGCGCAAACATGACAGGGCCCTGCCAAAGTACCAGCTGTCATAGCATCACCGACATATTATCTCATTAGTATTGTTCGAGAAGGCGTTACGTTTCTGGCCTGCACGCAGTCCGAGATGCAACCTTTGCTGGGAATTGAGGTGATTTTACAGACGCATTTAAAGTGTATTAATTTTACAGACGCATTTACAGACGCAGCTGTAGTTTGTTGCACGGGATCCGATTTTGGAGTTGAGTGTTCTGTATATATCTAGATATACAAGAAATATTCTGCCTTCTAGTTCACGTGACGTGCTTTATGTTAAACCATGAAAGTAAGAGTTGCCTCCTCTTAGTTTTCCTCGGGTGACCCCTTGTATCCTCACTTCAGTGAAGCAAACTTACTACGTGATGCTTATTTTCCCACAATTATCAAACGTCTGATTTCTCAGTTGCTGATGGTTGCCGAAGTTTCTTTGCAGGGTTGCGGATGTCTTGGCAGATTACTTCGGGGGCCTCAATGAGGATCTTATTAAAGATAATTACGTTCTCGTTTATGAGGTAAAGCAAAAAACCATAGTAGGGAGCATGAACTGCTAGGGCTCTGTAATCATACTATTGACGGACTTTGTGGTCCATCCATTTTTCCCTCAGTGCTTGATAGACATGGATACTTTACACTCGCAAGCTTGTTAGTGTATCAGCTAACCGCTTGGTAACAGAGGTTGCTAACTTATGCTGCTCCGTGAAATATACATCTCTGCTATGGTTCTCTTACAACTGTTTACCGCTTTTCTTCCGGTCAGGAAGTTTTTTCCTGTTACATCATGGACCTCAACACTTATGTTTAGTTTCGTACTTAACAACTAGCGAGTCCCATAGTTTTCCCCCAGATTCTCATGCGTTGTATATTCGTGGTGGTCAGCTTTTAGACGAGATGATGGACAGCGGGTTTCCTCTCACTACCGAGCTCAGCATATTAAAAGAGATGATTACTCCACCAAACTTGGTGAGTAGGGTTCTCAGCGTCGTAACCGGGGGTTCATCAAGCATGAGCAAGACATTGCCGACAGCAGCCTCATCCGATGTTCCATGGCGAGCACTTGGAATTAAGCATTCAAATAATGAGATATACTTTGATCTGGTTGAGGAGATGGATGCGATTGTGAACAAGTGAGTCGAAGGATCGAGTCCAGCTCTCGTGTGGATCATGTTTACTTTCATCCTGTCCCGACTTTCACAGTATTTCAGTAGTCCATGTCGTCAGTTGCTATTAAACTAGGTGCTGACTTTGCTGAGTGCTAAGAATGTATGTACAGTTAGTTTCGGATCAGAATAGAAACTCCTTGACGAGGGCTTGCTGAGTAGGAACTTCGGTTGGTCACCTATCTTGTCATCTCTAGCCTCACCCTCTCCTCTAGGTGCTGATGAACTCGGATGACAAGGGTGAGGTGTATGCCAGGAATTGTGAATACCAGCATGCTCGGTGAGTTATATGTGGTATTTAGGTATTTGAGTGCAGGCCTACTCATTACCTACAGCCGTGTCAGTTACCTCTCAGTGGAGAACTGATCGATTGTTATTCCTGATGGTGGATCTGTATGTATGATGCAGAGATGGATTTTTGGTCAAGTGCCAAGTGTACGGGGAGGTGCAGGGGAATTCCCGTTTGTCAGGAATGCCAGAAATTACCTTGAATTTTATGAATCCGTCCATTATCAGCGATGTGAGATTTCATCCATGCGTACGTTACCACGACTGGGAAGCTCGTCAACTACTGAAATTCATTCCTCCAGATGGCCACTTCAAGCTTATGAGTTACAGGTCAGAATTTTCTTTGTTGCATACCTGCAGGCTGTTCTGGACGATAAGGTTCCGTTTGTTATCCAACAACTTGAAAATTCATGCGCAATTCACCACCGCACGCTGGATACCGTAAGCTAGCCTGGAGTATATCTGATAGTATAACGGACCAGCTAAATCTCTTTGATCGTTAAATGTTTATCTCGCGAACGTAACTAAAACTTACTGTCCTTTGAACTTACCTTTGGACTGTAGTGTCCCTTGATATCTCTCTAGACACAGATTTCCAGAAGAGTTTCATGTTTCAGCATAAAATGCTAGTGTTTATCCTCAGGCCTGTCCTGGGCTTCCACCTATTAAAGTTTGGTTCCTGTTCATATGTCCTCGGAGATTCTCCAACTCTTAGCAGTAGTCTGGACGGTGCGCAGGGTCAAAGGCTTAGAGAATACTCCAATTTACGTGAAGCCTCAGTTGAGTTGCAGTGAAGGTGTGGTACGAGTAAACATACTCGTAGGTATACGGGTTGACCCCGGCGGTAGGACGATAGAGTCAGTCGTCATTGATGTACCGTGGCCACCTTCAGTTACAACGGCAGAGCTGACGGCCAACCATGGCACTGTACTATTCAACAGTAGCTCCAAGGTACGGCAACTGGTTACCATATTCGGATGTATTCGTGTCGTGCTCGTTAATGCACAAGACGTAACGTGGTGTCCTTAGGATTATGCAGTAAAGAAGCGGACGAGTGTGCGCAGCCGATCATTATTACAGTTTTACCTGGGTAGAATTGGAAGCTGGTGTACAGCAAGTATGATGAATATCTATGTTGTATAAGTTGCATAGTAGGACGTTTGAAATGTAAGGAGTGCTCCTAATTGCTGGACATTACTTTTGCAGGTCTGTACGTGGACAGTTGGCAGGATTCCGAAAGATAAATCTCCATGTTTGACTGGTTCGGTGAACTTAGAAGCAGGCCTGGATCGGCTGCATGAGTTTCCGACCATTTTGGTTGGTTTCAAGATTATGGGAGTCGCACTTTCAGGGTTAAAAGTCGACAAGATGGAATATCACAATGTAGGATATCGAGCCTACAAGGGTTTCCGAGCTGTCACCAAAGCCACCTGTTATGAAATAAGAACTTAACGTTACGTACATACTAGCTTTGGTCCAGGTGGCGACTAAACGGAATATTGGCGTTCTGCGGAATTATATGTCCACAAAGTTTGAATCGATCGAAGAGCATATCCAAGTTTCCATTTGTTTTGTTACAGTTTGTTGTTCCTAGGAGTTGGAGAGTAGCGTTGGAGTTATGTAGTTAGTTCTAGGTCATGTTCGCTTCAGAATTGGGTGCAGGTGATGTTACGACGAAATACTGTAGTCAAGTTCCATCAAGGTAATACTGTAGTCAAGTTCCATCAAGATTTTACAGGATCTGGTTGAGTTAACACGCAGTGTTTGTGGGAGAGCTGTTAGGTGTGGATCAAACGTTAACAGGACGCACAGTATCATCAGTTTCTTGAAGACGGTAAAATCTTGAGTGCGGTAGCAAATGTAGACAGGCTTAAACCAGTTGTCCCTTTTGACCCGTAAGTCAGTCTCGGCAAACTGCGCGACCAAAGTCGCTGACCGTCTAGGTTCAGTTTTCACGATACATTGCCATGAGTATTGAGAACAGTGCCGGATCGTGTCAGTGAGGTTGTTAACGGAGCACAGGGAGGAAGGTTGTTTTTTGTTGAGAGTGTCTTGCATTTTGAAACTGTGACAGATTTCGTGAAGAAACTGAATTTTTGAACAACTGCTAAACGGATAATAGTGCGTGTCAAAGCTACGTAACATAACGGAACATAAGATTCTCTCAAGTTCAGAAGGAAAAAGTCCGTAGTTTATGGAAGCATAGCTTTGTATAGGGTCTTGGGTCGCGTACGGTCGTGTCTGTTGAGATATTGATTTTATTTTAGTCATATAATATAGTATGGTTCAGTATATAATATGTTTTTGTTTATTTTTGGAAATTGGAGTAAATCTTTTAAGTTTTAAATTTCCTTATGGTCGAATTTCGGATCGATAAGAGACTGCCTGCGTTTTCTTATGGGCACTCATAGGCCTCTTGGCCGAAGTTTTTATACTCGCCCGCCGGCCAACCATATCTGCCAAAGATTTTCAGTTCCGACACACGCCCTAATAAGTGGTTTCAAAGTTTGGGAAAAGGGTAAGGGAACAGTAGGGTGTGATAACGCTAATAGGTGGTTTCAAAGTTAGGAAACAGTGTAAGGGAACGCTAGAGTGTGATAACGTCAAAAGGGGAAATGGAGTGTAGACAAGATTTCTCATGATTGTTTCGAGAGGCGTCGTTTCAGAAACTTCGTGATAATGTGAAATTTCGTGATAATTTTTTGATCGGGGGGATTTCAGAGAGTTTGAAAGTTAATCGGAACGTTGTCATGTTATTAATCCGCTCTGGACTAAAACATAAAGGTTTTTGGGATATACATCATTTTAGATTTTTAAGAGTCGAGAATGTGGGAATATCATCATTTTGTATTATTTATTAATTAGAGGCGGAAGGAATTTGAGAGTTCAGAGGTTTCTGGTTTTGATGGACAAGTGAATATATTGGTGTGACTTAGTGTTGGATATGATCCAATCGTATGCTGATGCGACACTTGTGATAATGACATTTGTTGTGATTGACAGATTGATGAATGGACAAACTTTTGGTAATATATCGTTGAAAGTGGACTATGTTACGTGATTCAGATTGGGTCAAGTATCGAGTTTTTCAGCAGACCATTGTGACCTTATGCTCTCAGGGGTTCGTAGATTTTCGTAGGCTTTGCTAGAGTTGGTAGGTTGGATGGTCCGAAAGGAGTTGAGAAGGATAGAGATAAGCATTTGGGAAGGTCCTTACACTAATCTACGAACGCATTTGTAGATTGCCGTAACGTTTTGAAGTTTGAAAGAGTATGATAGCTTTGTAAGGAAATATCTCTTTATAGAAAGTAAGTTTGAGCGAACTTGGTCTATTTGGAAAGAGGGTGCAGGTCTAATAAAAAATGTATACAGAGAAACTTATGGTGTTAAGCTCTTTGTTTGCGTCTAATTTTGGTTTAATGTTGGCTCCAGAACTTTAGGAAAACATAAATGTTTTTGGTGACAATGGAAAGTTCAACCAACTTGTCAGATTTGAGTTTGGAGATGGCCGGTGAAGAACTTTGTGATAAATATGGATATGCATGCTCGATGTAACTCTTGGGGAACCTTTTTTTCCTTTAATGTGTGTAAAAAAATTATGTGTTAGATAATAACTGTATTTTAAGTAGGTAAAGTATTAAATTGTTTTCTAATTGTTATATTTTAACTGGATGAACAAGTGGAGCCAAACTTAACCCATAAGTGGAAAGAGTCCAAGCTTAACCCATAGTGGACACTTTCCACTTACGGATTAAGTGGAAAGAGTATATATACGGGTGCTCAGCTAACATGGGCTGAGCATAAACTGTAAATCTACAAACGAACTGTAAGTTTATGTAGATTTTTCTTGTGACTTAGCTAGGTAGTGGAGTATGTTATCTAGACAGACTCATTTTATAAGATTTTGATAGCGTTAGAAAGATGTCGTAATGACTTTTCTAGTTTACTTATCAGATCTGAACTCTCGCGTGGATGCAACATAACCTCGTGATAATCTTCAAACATACTGTATGTTTGCCGTTTGTAGATTTTCGTCAACGATGTAAAATCAGTTGTATGATTTTGAGAGGACACTGTCCTTCTTGAAAGATCTATCTGAGGTCAAACTGGAGTCACTAGAAAGATCTTCTCTAGACTGGCCGGTAGAAGCAAGGCAAGAAGCACAAACCGAAAGGTTCCTTTGTATACACATCCACTGTTAGTACATAATGTGATAAACCTGATTCCATCCTTCATTGATGGAAATAAATGATGTATAACCAAGGCTTGGATTGATCGAAACAATCATATCGATTTTTCGCGATACGTCAAGGATAGTTGGAACATATTACCAAGGCATGAGTGGAAAAGAAATGAAGTTCTGCAAATCTGTCACAAAAGTCGGACAGTTCTTAGAAGATCATCCGTATGAATCAGGAACTTTACAAGTTTACTGTCAACTTGTGGCCAAACAGGAATTTGCTAAACTTTCATGGTAAATGCTTCAAATGATGCGGCGTCTGTTCGGGCACTACTGGTGACACGGCGTAGAACTGGTACTACTGGTGACACGCCGTACATCAAATTTTCATGTGTATGTTCTAACAGAAGTTTCTGCTTTCTCCGCTCTGAAAGAGTCAGATAGCCGCAATGGCAAATACAGTTTACTCCGGGAGGTGTAAATGTTTCCTTTTTAACTCCAGTCATTATACTTAATCATCTAAACAGTCTCAACTCACTATATTTTCATGTGGGGTTATTGTGGAACTAAGGTAGCACCATTTCGCGAATATACCATTTTCAATACTGAACACCACATCTTCTGCTGTGACTTTACACTGACCATTAGGCCAGAGTCCAGACTTTTAGCCTGCCAGTCCATCTACAGCATCTTCGCGCGCCAGAGTTTTCTTCTCTTTGCTTTTCCGAACCAAGACTATATAAATCACTCTTAGTGTTAGTAACACTATACTCTGTGACGAGCAAATATCGAATCGTCATGGAATTGATGTTACACACACGAATTCAAGTAATTGTGTAACTACCGTATCGCCTAACTTCGCCGACAATTGACAGCCCTTCGAGGAAGGGTCTTCAAATCCAGCCTTCATCCAACAGAGCAAGCTGGCTCCCATTGAAAGACCTACATGGTAATGAAGACCTACGAGTGTGGAGAAAACACATGACACGAACAAGGGAGAAATCAAGCACTCACAGTAGGCAATCGACCTGAAACCATCCTTTCACATTGAGGTGACAGAATTTTCTGGCCAGAGTGCAAAGATTATACACTAGGAAGTTCAAGAGGAGACAACACAGACTCAATAGGAGGAAGAGAAGACTCACAAACTGGTGCAACAGCAAATCAAATCCGCTGGTATGTCCTACCATAATGACTACCTCGGGCCTTCCAAACGACTGCACAGCATGTACTGCGGATGATCTCCCGTATCTACCGTGCAAAGGACTAGCCTTAAACCTGTGTGTTCGAAGTAAGAGGGCCGCGGTTGTAAGGACCTGTCGAGATGGACCTGCACAACTCTCCCCAAAGGAACAAACTCTGCAGTTCGTTTGCCGTTGACGTAAGGACTATTTACATCTATTTCACTTTCCGCTCTACTTGTTCTTGACCAAGTCCGATCGATCTTTGGACGTTCTGAATACCCCTTGGATCTGCACAGTGATGAGCATTTACAGGGAAAACGGTCCACAATCAGGGCGGAAAACAGAGAGCGTGAATAAGATTATAAGATGAAAACTTAAACTTTTAGTACCTCTAAAAGAAGGCCTTTCTCGACAAGTTCATGTGACGAAACAACTACTGGCCTACTTTAGTTAATAAAATCTCAAAGAATTGAGTAAGTTGCATCATTCAGATGTTTGAACTTACCAAAAAATTGCGTGAAGATGCGGGTCAAAAAGTTAAAGTTGTGAGCCAACGTGTTGGCAATTGGTCGCGGAAGCGGCTTGAACAACGTGTCGAAACTGAACACTCTCCTTATGAACTGTCAGATACATGCGAGGCCAAGTCAAAGCACGTTCCGCTGTACATACAACTGAGCTTATAAAAGTGTAAAGATGGTTAAATCATTTTGCATAGGACGTGACGGTAATCCACGAAACCACAAGAATTTCGTGCGTGGGCACAGGTCCGTCAGTAAGTTGGTCGCGTACTTCGCGGCGGAACTTCTCCTCGGGTAATGAAACAAAATTCTCATCATAACAAGGCCCTTGTAAGCTCAGAACATCATGGAGAAACCCAAAGTTGAGATATTTTTACAGGGTCTGATAATCCGGAAAGATAAGATTCATCGTTCCGGTATATCTGATGGACCTGTTGGTGAAGAATATCCTCCACGTAAGAATGAATCGCAAGACTCTGGTCCGTCCGAGAAATTCTAGCACCCCTTTTCTCACAGGCTCTCGGACAAGTGCAAACCGACAGGGAAGACAGGAAAGGAAAGTAAACGAGATGCTGAACGCGTTTGTTAACCTACAAAACCCTCGCAAGACCCCAAGACCTCCTGACGCGCCCCGTCGGACTACCTTCCCTTTCATAAAATTTCCTTACGAGAAAATGGATTTTGACAAAATGTGTTCAAGATGAATGGCAACTAAACGACCATCGGTTCCCTCTAGATTGAGAATATTCATGCCCAAGCGGTACAACGTCAGCCCCGAAGCAAGAACTGGTGATGCTTAAGCTATTGAACGGCCTAACATACAGAATTAAAGATGAACAGGGAGAAGCTAAAACATATGAGAATTCACTCACCAAGAAATTTCTCTGGAAAGCCATTTTCAGTTGAGGATCGAGCTCGAACATGCTGTCCTTTTCGGGGTCATTTCTCAGGCCAGTTCCAGCAGGAGGCGCATACATCATTTTGCCCTTGCCGCCAGGGTCATTGGTTGCTTTCATTGACAACGCGCTGTGCTTCAACTCCTTGGGCTTGGCAGGTTGACGCCATGGCGGAACCGAGCTGTTGCTGCTGCTGCTGGCGCCGACTTTCTCCTCTTCCTTCTTCGGTTTCTGCCTCCATGGAGGTACTGATCCCCGCGGCATTTTAATATCAATTCCCCTCGCCCCGAGCTCCAATTCACAGAAAACCCCGCACAAATCCCCTGGAAGCTGGAACACCCTTCGGCCTTGTCTCGCGCTTGAGGTGAGATCGCGTCGGTGCCTCGGCAGAAAAGCTGTGAAATCCTTCCAGACCTCCTTCTCTCGCCTCCTCTCCCTGACGCTCTCTCACCTGCACAGCTCTCTCCTGCTTGCGCTCTCCCCGCTACCCGCTCCCTGGAAAATCAGCCCTCGTCTTGTAGGACCGGATAAGGCGCGTTCTCGCACTCTCGATGAACAAGGAAACCCGGAGATGATCACGACTACGGCAGCTCCGCACTCCTAATTAACCATGATTACTCAACAACCACGTAAATAAGCAGGTTAGACAGAAGCTTGGCTCTTCCGAACCGGCCGGCTCCAGACGGAATCTTGTACTTGTGTTAGAGTTGGTTTCACTTCGAGCAGATTCTCCATGCGCTTTTAGTGGATCTTTCCATCTCACTGGATACTAGAGCTCGACTCCGCTCTTGTTCGGACAAGGGTACAGGCTCTTGGCTCATAGCTCGACTTTGCATTAGAGCGTTCCGATTCGCACTGACTATCTTCTCTACAGCGATGAGGTTCCGCCTAGGCTTGGTCCAGCTTGTTCTTTCGACACTATCCACCTGCGAGTGCGGTGTCTCGCTCGACACATCAGGTTGCCATCTTGCTCG
This sequence comes from Asterella californica, assembly GCA_036924285.1. Taxonomy (NCBI): domain Eukaryota; kingdom Viridiplantae; phylum Streptophyta; class Marchantiopsida; order Marchantiales; family Aytoniaceae; genus Asterella; species Asterella californica. Next base: position 8,490,246 of record JAYKYS010000013.1, read on the forward strand.
ATGTCCTCATAGTGGAGAGCGAATAGCTACCCACGATATCATCAGAGACGTCATGTTTATCTTAGCATGGGAGAGCGGTCACATGACGTGGAGAGAGCGTTGGTATGTCTTTCAGACAAGAGGATCAATGAGAGCTGACTTGTACATGATGAGAGAGGATCAGATCTCAGTGACTGATGTGTTTGTCACGGATCCGACACGGGACTCAGTGACAGCACAAGTGATCATCCATCCCCCAGGATGAGCTGCAAGCGTGGCGGCAGCAGCGAAGATGACCAAGTATAGAGGTATGCAAGTGGGACATCGCTTCATCCCCTTAGCTTTGGAGATATACGGAGTGACAGGCTTGGAGTTCGACGTCTTTTTGAGAGATTGTGCTAGAGCTTATCATGAGAGGCGCCAGGGATATCACTTTCTTTTTCTTTCTGCACCACGTTTTTTAGACAACCTCGCTGTTCTTCTCTTCGAAGTGGTTGTTGTTTGGCTCTTCGGTCCTTCTTTCCCTTGTAAGGCTTGATGCGGTCTTCCCATCCGTTTGCTATTCATTGGTTCTCGTTTCCAGTATATTTCGTTACAAACTCGGGTACGGGTTTTGCGCCTGTTAGACCTTCTTGTTTAGTTCGATTACGGCCTTGCTAAACTGGCTGGACGTTGGCAGCATTAGGGTAAGGTTGGACATTTCTTATCTTACCAGACAGGAAGAGTCCGCTTGTGATGGTCTTGCTCACTCGACAGGTCTCGAATCAGAAAGAGCGTCCCGGTTTAAAATTACTCGAGAACTACCAACTCCTCCTTCTCCTATTATCGTACTGTAATTTCATTACACGTATATCTCAAGCACCCGTCATATTCACCTCCTCCCTCTTTCGACGGAGGAGGTATATGTACGCCTTTTAGTTTATTCTTTAACTTTCAGGTACAGTTAGCTCATAAACTAAAAATATTTAAATTAAATTAAATTATCCCCAAAGAAGAGTTGTTATCACAGCATGAGAGCGGCTCCACGCATTATATTTATAATTTTTCTTTTCTTTTTTCCAACGTCCAAATAACGTCCACATAGATTGAAAGTGGACAATAAAAACTGTTTAGTTTAGTTATTTAAGTTTTAGTTTAATTCATAAATAGAAGTTTAGAAACCTTTAGATATTTATTCTTGCTAACTAACATATAAAGTCAGTCAAGTCAGTTTTCTATGTTTGAATCAGTATTTTTTCTTCTCAAATATCTAAGTCAATCAAACTAATCTTCTATTTTAAATCATCATTCCATATTTTACCAATTAAATATTTTTTTCTGAAAGCTACTTGTGAGCAAATCGTTTCGATAACATTTTTTACTATATCGACGTTTGTCCTTTCCTTCACTCCTGCGAAGTTCATGTTGCACTCATATTATTCTTCACATCTCCGTCTAAGATGGTGGAATATTCAGTGTTTAATATTTCACCAAACCTTTTTGTTTGGAAGAATTTGGTTAGAATATTTTATTATGGAAGATTTAGTCAAGTATCAGATATTTATCTTTATTTTATTTTAATTCATGATAAATCGATTATATTTATTTTCTGGAAAGTTTTTCCTACATTCACAATGCTTACAGATTTTTCTGCCGTCCACGTGCTGAACAGCAAAGTAAATCTCTTGACTTTGACGTAGTTTCTAAGCATTGTCTCTATTTTTGTCCTTACCGAAACAACATAGTTCTTTAGAAATATTATTCTTGTAGTTCTCCATAACAGATTCTTTATAAATAATCCTTTCTCCGTCTATACCTCCAGTGTCCTTGTAAATGTAATAATAAATCAAAATCAAGAATATTTGGCCTCACAAAAGTTCTTGCTTTTCTCTACATCTTAGTTCGAAAGTTCATCTTCGATACATATCACAATTTGACACTGGTGCATATTCATCCATAGCAAATCCACTTCTTGAACTTTTCTCTTTTCTACATTGCTTTTCTTTTTTTTTCTTCCGGTCGAGATCCAAAGGAATATATATATTTATTTGTTCGCACTCATAACGACAAAAATCTCCAATCCATGTTGCAGAACTCAAGCTTGTAAGTTAAACTCTATTCTTTTGTTTTATGATGTATTGATTCTGCTACAGTTGCAAGTTATTGTAGGAGGTAAAGATATTATTTCATAATCATTTTTGTCTATGAAGAAATGTTGGATTCATTTATATTTTATCATTATGTCGATCATGTACACTTGACTGAATCAAGATAGCTCGTTTTTATGTACAATTAGTAATGCAAGTTTAACATGCGAATACTATGAATATGTCTTTTGGATTTCATGTGATGTGTCATTATATGACATCATAGTCTCCAAAATTAAACACATCAATAACCATGTTCAGATACTCTCATAGATAAGTTCTAACATATATTTGGAGGGTGGAGTTACCTCGCTTACTAGTCATACTACTATATCACTTGAAGAGCCTCATGAGGACATCCAGATTTGTATTGTTCTCGTTCGTATAAACAATTAGTAATGCAAGTTGAACATACAAATACTATGAATATATCTTTTGGATTTCATGTGATGTGTCTATATGACATTGATAGTCTCCCAAATTAAACATAACAATAGAATGTTCGGATACTCAAATAGATAAGTCTAACATATATTTGGAGGGTGGAGTTACCTCGCTCACTGGTCATACTACTATATCACTTGAAGAGCCTCAGGAGGATATCCAGATCTGTTCTCAAGAACCAGTTATGTCATAGTTACACAACTCATCTGCGCAACAAGAGTTATATGTGACTATATCAAAGTTACAAACAAGTATAGGTTCCAAGAACCGTGGTGACACTTTGTCCACCACTCAGCTAGAATTACATCTGAGATTATCAGAAAACTCAGATAAGTGTACCAACAAGAAGAGAATGAAGAAGTGTCAAACAAGATAAGAACAAAGTCATTCTGTGAAGTGTTGTTCTTTTCATAAAAAGAGAACAAAGCTTGAAGTAGAACTACATGTGAGTATTCTGAAGATTATGTTTTATTATAATATCAGAAGTCTGTAATATGATAGCATGTACTCACGTTGTCGTGGAGAGAGTCTTTCTTTGAGAGGACGGACCTCTTGACTGTGATGGATTGTGAGAGCAATCAAAAAGAAAATAGACTGATGCCAGCAGTCAGAACTCAAATACGGCCTCTTGTATCCATCAAAAGTCAATCAGACACCCAAATCTATGCAAATAAGCTTTCAAGACTTAAGAAACTTTATTCACGTCTCAATTTCATCATCAATGTCTGCAGTTGTCAAATCTTCTCCTCTCTCTCTTGCGCACTCCGTCTCTTTTCTCTCTTCAATTCTTTGAATGTGTCTTAGAACTGCCGTCGGATGTCGATATATCTAAAAAACAAACCTCTACTAAGCAGCCCCTTAGCTAAGCTAGGTCTTTATATCTTAATACGCACATTAACTTATCAAGCAGCCCTCTAGCTAAGCCACAGCTACAAGATCACCCCATAAGGCTTACAGCCCTCCATAGCTGTATCAGGTATCTCTCAACTCACTCTCTCGGTTGCATGCGGAGGCTTAGATCAGGAAGCCAATGTTTAAGATGGATATTAGTCCCCCGTCCTTAGATGCGCAGGATGTAGTCACACACTCAAGGTAGTCTCCTGGATACTAGTATCTCTTAACTCATAATCTCGGTTGCATACGGAGGCTTAGACCAAGAAGCTCACATTTAAAGAGGATACCAGTCCCTCACTCTTGAGAGATATCTGTATCTAGGAGACTATGTTGAGTGCATGACGTAGCCACATACTCAACATAACCTCATGGATACAAGAATCTCTCAACTCATAAGATTATGAGTCAAGCCACGATTTTAGAGCCTAAGCCCTAGCTACAAGACCACCCCACAAGGCTTACAACCCTCCCATAGTTGTATCAAGTATCTCCTAACTCATAATCTCTGTTGCATGCGGAGGCTTAGACAAGGAAGCCCACATTTAAGGAGTGTACTAGTCCCTCGTCCTTAGATGTGCAAGACGTAGTCGTACACCCAGCATAGTCTCCTAGATACAAGTATCTCTCAACTCATAATCTATGTTGCATGCGGAGGCTTAGACCAGGAAGCTCATGTCTAAGGAGGACACAAGTCTCCCATCCCTATATGTACATGACATACCCACGCACCCAACATAACTTCTTGGATTACTCAACTCATAATCTCGGTTGCGTGCGGAGGCATAGGTCAGGAAGCCCACGTTTAAGGAGGATATTAGTCCTCCGCTCTTAGATGTGCATGACGTAGGCACACACCTAACATAGTCTCCTGGATACTAGTATCTCTTAACTCATAATCTCGGTTGCATGCGGAGGCTTAGACTAGGAAGCCCATGTTTAAGGAGGATACAAGTCCCCCACCCCTAGATGTGCATGATGTAGCCACACACCCAATATAACTTTCTGTATCTCTCAACTCATAAGATTATGAGTCAAACCACGATTTTAGAGCCTAAGCCACAACTACAAGACCACCCCACATGGCTTACAACCGTCCCATATCTGTATCAAGTATCTCTCAACTCATAATCTTTGTTGCATGCGAAGGCTTAGATCATGAAGTCCACGTTTAAAGAGAATTTTTAGAGCATAAGCCACAGCTACAAGATCATCCCTATAGGACTTACAGCCCTCCCATAATTGTATCAGGTACCCCTCAAGTCATAATCTCAGTTGCATGCGGAGGCTTAGATCAAGAAGCCCATGTTTAAAGAGAATATTAGTCCCCCGTTGTCGTAGGGCGTGAAATATGGTCTGGGAATACACGAGGTATCTGGCTGTAAAGAGATACAGCTGGATCTACGACCTAACCGATGAAAACTTATGCTCTCAATATCTAATCTATCAGTCTTTTTTGTAGGTTACTAGCGAGCTAACTTGACCCAAGTGTAGCACATGTGCATCACACAAATGACTCGGAGCTCGATTCCACTCTAGATAAAGGCAAGGCTCATACACGGTACGTGTCTGCTTTAGATCCCAAGCACTCTTCATACAATCTCTCATCCACATCCGCTTCACTACTTCTTCTCGACAAACTACCTAATTGTAGACTCTGACCTTCTATTGTTCGCTAATACGAGTTTGCTCAGGAAGATGTCCACAGCAAGGACCGCCTACTACACAAGCTTCCCAACGACACAAGACATATCGGCAGCAAAACAGCTAGAAACTAGGGGCGTGATACCGAGGATAACGGTACCTCAGCTTCAGCAAGACGTGGCACCTCCACTGAGCGTGATCGCCGTACCAATCTCACAATACAGCCTCCTTGTCATCCACACGACACCTCCAAGAAGCACACCTCCCATCTTCAAGTCGTTTTTGTTCAACCCCAACCAAGAGATTTAAGCAAAATCTCTCTACGTCTTTCTCGTCTCGCTGCAAACTGAACTTTGACAATCTCGTGCCTTCACCTCGATTATCCAATCAGGCTCAAACCTCACAGGACACCCCCTCTGACCCTTCTCTACTACTGTATGAAATTTCAGTCTCAGATCTGACCCCCCACTGTCCGCGATGAATCAAGCCACCCGCATGTACTAACTTCTGAGCTTTACAGATCTCGATGACCAAAATCCTAGATCTCCACACATTCTCTTACCCAATTGAACTGAAATTTCACATGTGACTAGCTGATAGGGCACACTCTCATCCTGGAAAGTTTCACTCAGAGATCCAATCCCATGTGCACGGAGCAACTCAAGCTTTGAATCCAAAGAAAGCGGGCGTTCTCATATCTCTCAACTGTAACAGCCAACTTCAATTGATCATTTCAGGAGCAAATCCAACCCAAATGTAGGATTGTTTTACATCAATACAACCAGCACGGAGTGAACTACTCGATCCCCTTGACAACTCCTAAAGATCACCTCTCAAACTCCCGGATCACTCCAAAACGTGGCTCGGGGTACCGATTTGACCCTGACTTTCAACGTACCCCTGACTTTCAACGTCCATCACTCTCTCCTCAGAATTCCGAATCGCCTGATCTTTGTCTCCAGAGTGTAGCCCGTCTCGAGAGCTTTCCAACAAGACCACTCACTCCTCAAATGACCCTCAGGAAGACCTCCAAAACCCTAAAGCCGTCTGCAGATCTGGAATGGCGTTGATTGGTCGAAAATGGACCAATAAGAAAACAGATCTGAAAACCTCTTTTGTCCTCTACTTAGTACCCTAGAACAACTATAACCTTACTATCCTCTCATGCCTTCAAGGCATCGGCCCCAACCTTAGGTTAATTACATTCGTCGAATTATAGAGATCGTACTCAATACTTAAGATTCAGTACAAGGTCAAGATGACGACCTGGAACCGATTTATGATGAAAGGTACTACAAAAGGAAATGGAGAAGCCATCACTTGATTACAGTACTCCTCCCCAAAGTTCCTTGCGATCCACGCACGATGATTGATCTTCCGCCGACAGTGACATCGAACATCCACCCAGACGTTGAATGGGATGTTGGCTGGATAATTCAAGTCCATTGGCCCTCGTCAAAGTAAGATGTACACTGTCAAGTCCCAGTCCTCTCCATACGTGACGATTGGCAAGATCACCGGAGTAGGCGAGTCCATCATCCTTCCCATGAACTCTTCTCCAAAGTAGACGACGAACCACTGTCGAAAGTGATCGCGGTGGATCAAGTGAAGCTTGATATGAAACGAGTTCGGAAATGACAGATTTGAAACTCGATTCAGTCCTCCATCCATGAATACAACTCTTGCCGCTCCTTCTTATCACGTAAGACACTAAGACACACTCATGAAAACTACCCCCCAAAGAAGAATGCCTCCCAAACCCCCAACCCACTATCTTATACCTATGTTTGACAACAAGAGCCATTCACGCGAACGTTCACGGATCATTGAGTCGGCACATCTTGTTATCGTGCGATCTCACATCCAGATCTCTGTGAACGTGACACCTAATACCCTCTTATGCGAACTACACAAAAGGTTCACCGAACACAAAGAAAACACAACACCCGTTCTACACTGAATTCACATGTGGGACGTCTCACAACACGACACCGTCCTTAGATGTTCAAGACTAACCACACACCCAACATAGTCTTCTAGATACAAGCATCTCTCAACTCATAATCTCGGTTGCATGCGGAGGTTTAGATCAAGAAGTCCACGTTTAAGGAGAATACCAGTCTCCCATCCATAGATGTGCATGACGTAGCCACACACCCAACATAACCTCCTAGATACAAGTATCTCTCAACTCATAATCTCGGTTGAATGCGGAGGCTTAGGTTAGGAAGCTCACATTTAAGGAGGATATTAGTCTCCCATCTTTAAATATGTAAGACGTAGTCACACACCCAACATAGTCTCCTAGATACTAGTGTCTCCTAACTCAAAATCTCGGTTGCATGCGGAGGCTTAGACTAGGAAACTCATGTTTTTGGAGGATATCAGTCCCTCGTCCTTAGGTACGCATGACGTAGCCACACATCCAACATAGCTTCCTGGATACAAGTATCTCTCAACTCATAAGATTATGAGCCAAGCCATGATTTTAGAGCCTAAGCCACAACTACAAGAGCACCCCACAAGGTTTACATCTCTCCAATAGTTGTATCAAGTATCTCTTAACTCATAATCTTTGTTGCATGAAGAGGCTTAGACCAAGAAGCCCACGTTTAAGGAGGATACTAGTCTCCCGCCCTTAGATGTACAAGACGTAGCCACACACCCAACATAGTCTCCTTGATACAAGTATCTCTCAACTCATAATCTTGGTTGCATGCGGAGGCTTAGACTAAGAAGCTCATGTTTAAGGAGGATACCAGTCCCCCACCCCTAGATGTGTATGACGTAGCCACACACCCAACATAACCTCCTGGATACAAGTATCTCCCAACTCATAATCTCGGTTGCATGCAGCGGCTTAAGCCAAGAAGCCCAAGTTTAAGGAGGATACCAATCCCTTGTCCTTAGATGTGCAAGACGTAGTCTCACACCCAACATAGACTCCCATCCAGGAGGTCAACATGTTGAGATAAGAAACATGAGCCATGAGGATTTGATCCAATGATCTCTTCTTTCTAGGTGGGAGTCCATTCCACTAAGATGGCTCCTGTTTTTGTTTAATAAAGTAAAGAGACTTGTACACAAGCCTACAGAACTTGCTTTTATCTCCTTTGCTAGCTTTTCGGGTGCTACTTCTATTATACATCTCTGCTTCTAGTAAAGAAAGAACCAAAACTATACTACACAAGAACACTTATCTGATGATGTCTTCAGATAATGCATCCCATCATCATAAAAAACGATAAAATTTTCTCTTTTGTCACTTTCTTAAACTAGAAATGACGCAAACATCTACGTATAATCTTATTCCGCATAAGTGAAAACACGTGCATGCTCTAATCAAGAAGAGCTTCCACCTGGTACCTTCATGACTTCTGAGTAGTTCTTTGGAATATAAGTTGAGGGGCAGATTGTCTAGCTTGGTCTTAGTTTAGCACCTGTCCAGCTTAACAAGCTCAAGGGCAGCTTCCTTTACAACTATGTACACAATGGAAGAAAACTCTTTTTGTTATCATCTTTCACTGTATAGACTGTCATTCAACACCACAACGTGCTTGTGAACATGGTAGTATTGTGTACCCAATTAATATTCAGTTGTTTTGTATACCGAACTAAGAAAATTGTTTAATACTTACTTGTTTAATGTTCAAGATGTGCTTTAGAAGTTATCTTCTCGTGCAAGGAAAATTTTAATTATGATGTTTGACGGATGTGAGAGGTCTGATCAGGCAGTTGTTAATATCAACAATTTTATCTCGAAGATGAATAATCTTGCGAAGAAAAGACAAATATTCGTAGATCATCAAAAATTTAGTTAGATGAGAAGCTCTCCATGATTGTTGTTTGGAGATTATAGACAAAATGGATAGATTTTAAAAAATGTAAAATGAAAAGTTTATCTTGATCATGACGATGTGATAAATGTACATGATTAACTTTATTTTACAAGCTATAGTCCAATCCACAGTTTGGAATTTCGAGGACAAATATGAACTACGCATGAGAGGATGAATGGATCTAGTTGTACGTCCATCGGTGTATAACAATGAACAAGTGTGATATGCGCTAGCTAGTATGAGCTCGTGATCTACGAGAAAAATGCAACTTCTCTCGAGCTTGATCTGCATGGTGATCATGAGTCAAGATGAGCTATGCTTTGTTCTAAGAGAGAAACTGGATCTTCATCTCAGTTGGAACGAAGCGAAGATTGGAGAATGACAAAGTTCATTCCTAGATTGTATGATGACTAACTTGAGCATGTCTGAGATGAACCGATGACATCCACGTGTGGAGACATTGATGACACATGCGTTTATATGTTGCGTGAATGTTGCCCAAGATGGCACCGGGCCCCTAACTGTGGAGAACTCGTGGTAAGAAGAAGAGTGAAGCTACACGTAATATCACTTTGTTTTCAAAACCAAAATCAATTTATTTACAATTTTTATATGCATATGAAATGTATAGTGGAACCTCTAAGATTCAACATTTCTTCTCTACAACTCAGCCCTAAAGATTTTACTTCTACTTGATAGATCCGGAGAAGAGCTATCTGACGGTCACAAGTTTGTCCCCTACATATTTCTCCTTCACAAGTTATGACTCTTTGAACTTTTTGGCACTGACCTTCTCATAAGCTAGATGGAAAGACCTCAACAAAAGTATCCCAATGCTACCAATTTCACCCATGTCCAAGTGTAAAAATCAACGATAATATAGAAACATCTGTTTGTAGATTACTGCTCATATTTCTCCTCAACCATATTTTCTCAATCTGACCTTCAATTAGAAAAATCTCGTCAACATCTCTTCAATGATGCAAAAACAGCCAAAAATCGACCTCCATGGCAAACGTTATGTCCCAAATCGTCATTGTCTCATTGCAGCACTAAAGTGGATGGTAATATGCAAACGCACATTTCCATGTTACCGCTGAGATTTCCCTAGGACCTTAAACAAACAAGTAAATTCAAATCCATGTAACTCTTTCTGTACGACTCCAAAACAATTGATCTTGGTCTTGCTTGAAAGCTCTTGAATCCATCTTTTTAGCAAGATTCATTTCATCCCAAACTGACATTCCTTTGAGTCCAGACCTTGACGAGAATCTAGAAACACATGTTTCTAGATTACCATAGAGATTTCTGAAATAGACCATCTTGTCTCTTCTTACCTCTTCTCTACTCTTTTCTGTCCTCCCGATCCAAACTCCTTCCAAGCTCCAAATCTCGACGGTGAATTATGCACGCACGTATCTAAATTACCGTCGAGAATTGTTCGAACGATCCAACTTGTTCATTATCAAGTTTCCTCTTGAAACTCACAGCTAAAAGTGTACAACTCCTCGACGTATGAACCTCATCAAAAACCTAAATAATGAAGTGACGCGAACCTTTTTATACCAGAAGCTACCCTCCTAGAGGTAACAAGTATTGCAACCACAGCCATCCAAGTTTCGCTCATGCGGAGCACCACTTTGCTTTAATTCGAGTCAGCATTATCCATCATCAATTGAAAATCTCCCTATGTCGTCACTTGTCAATGTCAGATCCCTACACGTGTCATTGCGACCAATCAGCAAAGGAAATATCATTTTAAGTCAACAAGTCAGGAAACTTTCCAATCAATATCGATACTTCACAAAATTATCTAGCAGCACTTGCCACATCAACCGAAAATTACCACATCAATGTCACAGACTGTTAAAACTCTAAATTTTCAATCAGATCTAACTTGCCTAATATACGTCCGTTGTCGTGATGTGAATTATTTCACATGATGAAAAATTCACCTTTTAGTCAGAAGTTAAGACCTCAAAGAAGCCGATCTTGGAAGAAGTGAGCATTTAACACCTGAAAACACCACGGCATAGATCTCGTCTTGCTGATCACTGTGGTATGTTAAAAAGTTATAAACGGAGGTGCAGGAAAAAAGTTATTTGGAGTACTTTTGTAAGATTTTTGAAACAAAAAAGTGTCCATAAATCTGAATGAGTTCAAAATTTATGTTTTAGATTTTCATCATGTAGATTGTTTAGTGTAGTATATATTTTATTTTAAAATATAAAAAATGATTATGTCTGGATATAGTTATGATGGTTCGAATTATGAAGGAAAAATGAAATATCACACTTTACTAGCATATTAGGTTAGACACTTGTCTCTAAACCAGCTGTGAGATTGACTTTCGTGGATAGCTGACTAAACTTGTAGGAAGGAGGTCTCTTAGTCAAATCCACTCAGACTTACAACTGGCTTGGAGTAAGCTAACCCCATCGGAGGAATATGTGGAGCACCAAGTTGTTTAGAGATATGACACTAGATGTCTCTTAAACATATCGTGAATGCGTGATGTCTTTTTCTACCCCTACGCTAATGTAGTCACTTGGTGTGGATGCTAGAGAGGGATTACCGTCAGATTTCAAATTGGACCATAGCTAGAGGACTAACTTCTCTTTGGAGTGTCAAGATAATTAATAAGAATTTGGTATGAGGCTCTTTAATTCATGGTATGCCTCCGTCTAACCATGCGTTAGTGCAGTCATCTGATGTGGATGCTAGAGAGAGATAACCACCAAATTTCAAAATGGACCTTATGCTAGAGGAGTAACTTCCCTTTAGTTTGTTAGGGTAATTAGTACAAATTAGGTATGAGGTTCTCTAAGTCTGATAGTAGCGAGATGACATCAAAGATACTCCAAGTCAGTACCAATTATTTTGTAGAAAAATATAGATTTCACCATGTGATGCACTTGTGTCGAGAAATCAAGTCGAACTAATACATGAGATGAGACTTGCGACATTTTTGAAGTTAAAAGAGACAGAGAAGGACAACGACTATAACTCAAGCTCTGGGGTTCAAAACGAGGTGATTCCGAGGGTCAGATATAGCATGATGAAGTTATTTCTGATGGAGGTGTCAAAAGAGTTTTGTACATCTAACTCAGTAGCCGTTCGTACATATAGTTCTGCAAAGACATGTTAATTAGTCTTTTTGACACGTAAGAAGATATTACGTGTTAATTTTTCACTAGAGATTTATTTTCCTGTGGTCATTTGCTAAGGCATTCCAACCTGTTCGTGAAGGAAAAGATCACGTAGGAAAGAGGAAAATCCCAGAAGGGGTGTATAGCGGAGGTTAGGTTTTTTTCAATCATTATTGTAGAGAGACTGTTACAGAGCTTACAAAGATAGGATTTTCTAACTGCTGAGAGTTTTGACATCAAGAGATTGAGAATTGAGGGCTGAGACAAGTAGAGAGAATACCTGCAACTTGTACATATATTTTTGAATAGAAAACAAGAAGCTTCTAGGTGAACACTATCATATTGGATTTTGTGTGAAGGTTGTCCAAGAAAACATGAGGTTCTTGGTTGTGGAGATATCATGTGTTGAACAAAGACATTGGAGAGAGAGAGAGAGAGAGAAACAATCACAGAACAAGCTTTGCAAGATATACCAATCCTCACTTTATATACACTCTTGTTTCTTTTTTTCACAAAATTGAGAAACAGACCTTAATGATATGCCATCTGCATTCAACCTCTTAAATCCAAGCATAACTCAAAGCTAAGGAAACACTTATTTGTTAACAAAAAGCTTTGTAATAGTATCACCACGATTCAAATCTTGATCCAACCAACATCCATGTAACAACCCTTAGCTAAAACTAGATATCCCAAGCCACACATAAGAAACTGAAACTCTAAACAAGTCCAAAAATACGAAAAGCATAACGAACGAATCGAAGAAGACATATCTAAGAACTTCTTTTCGTCAAATGATCTTCAGATATCTGTAAGATCTTCCTTCCTGACTCCATGGCTCCAAGAACTTTCAGATCTGACTCCTAGTAGTCGAGGTAACTCTGATTTTTTTGTCGCAAGTGATCAAACCTCTAGAACCTCCTCTTTGCAGCAAAACAGATCGTCTGATATGAGATCCGTCTTCTTTGGTAGATAGATCTAGGAACTTTGATCCCAACAACATTCCAAACAAGTAGTCTGGAGTTTCTCTCGCAAAGAACGTTGAGAATTCATAAGAAGCAAAAAATTGACGTAAGTCGTTCTCTTGCGGCTAAACTTCATTCACCATGTACAACACACAATCAGATCTACGTACAATCTTCTCCTATGCGTAGATAAGGACTCCTTGATTACGTAGACATCAAGAACAAAGAGCTTAGTCCACTGATCACAAAGAACAACCCAACATGAGATCATCATGAACAAAATCTGACGTAAACGTCTCCGTACGAGTCAATTTCCCTCATAACTCCCAAACCACCCGATGAAACCTCAAACCGTCTTCAATTTTCAATAGAAATAGGTGTTTTGATCCTAAAGGATCCAGTGATAGCAAGTTTGGATTCCAGAACGGTCTGAATTGTCCAACTCACCTTCGCATGTCACTAAAACATTCCAGTTTCTCTTCACTATATCTCAATTTTCTCCAAAACACATTGATCCGCGTCTTCACAAACAGTCTTAACTAGTACGTAGCTTGTACAGCTCTAAACCCTATGACCACCTTGTGCGCATGCATTAGATCTCCCAATCCTCCAAGACGTCCGTTGACAAATGTAGATACAAGATGCTTCCTAAAGCATCCCTCTTATGTCAGTTTCACGATCCATGAGTTCTCTTGGATTTTGACCAATCAACCCCCTTGTGTCCTTAGTATAGCGCCAGGAACCGCAAATACCCAGTCAGCATCAATCAGCTAAGGCCTAACTTGATTTTCCCATCTTTCAGTCATTAAACGTCTAAATGAATTAAATGAAGTACACATGAGAAGCTTACGACGAGCTCTATCACTTGGTGCAATGAAAGTAGAGATTCTAAAGTTCGGTAAAAAGCTCATTTGTAGCTATGAGCATCTTAGGAGCGATAATGCATAACATCTAATTTTAATTTTTAGGTAGCAGCCGGTCCACGACCACAACGCACGAGTGCTTCACATGAGTAGTTTTCTAAAGTTTTGAGTTCTTGAGCATAAGGCTCGCAGACTGAGTGTTTTGGAGTTGAAGAGCTACGTGTGTGCTGTGTAACTTTTCTGATCGACAACACATTGTTGTGTCATGGATCGACTATGGTGTGTAAACTAAGGTTCTAGGATGAAATTTTATCAACTTGCTCCAAAACTATTTCTGACTATACCATTGATAGTCCTTGCTAAGACGATCAAAATCTATCTTTTTATCGTCATGAATGGAGCTAAGACGGTTACAAGCAGTTGTAACTTTTAAGATTTGTGCGTCATGATGCTGACAAGGCATCTGACAGGCTGGCATGGCATTCAGGATGCAGATGTGGCAGAGTAATGATGGAGCAGAATATTGACATAACGAGTGCTGGTTAGACGAAGATGTTAACAAGGCATTAAGATTGAAGTGGTAGGTTTAGATGACATGAGGCAGTGCATGCTTAACACTTGGTAGCAAGGCATATCATAGTTAAAAACTAAAGTTACATAGCATTCGAAAAACTAAGTCCGACGGTATCCAATATGTCTCTAACAGACTCCCGTGGAAGAAGTTATGACATTTTTACATTGAGAGTCTTTAGTCCCTAAACTCTTCAAGCCTATTTACCAAGTCCAAATCTGACAAGCCATGTACATTCCTCGTGGAAACTTGGTTCCAATGGTACTCTTTGTGGTCTGAATGGATATCCCAGTAGAAAGTAAAGAGCGTTTAAGTTGTTGGTCCTCGAACTCATTCCTTTGGACTCGGCACAGATTTGGTTCACTATGCCTTAAAACTCATTTGCAACTTCAAAGTGACTTATTTCTCTCCCTGAAACTCCAAACATGTCGTTCTTGGTGCTCCTGGAAATCTCCCAACGTCTTCTTTTCAATTGTATCACTTCATCTCCAACTGACGTCTACAACTCGAGTTACCGCTAGACCTCTTCTCTTCTGAGAATCTGCACAAGTCCTCGCACATATATGCACTCCAGATCCTTTGTACCCTTTCCCAACTGTCAATATGCACGAGCATTCGCACCGATTTGAAGTACTGGCTAAAGTGGTGACGAACTTTAAACACCTACAACTTCTGCCTCGTAGTTCAGAACTTGATGGTCTTGTTGTCACCGGAAAACTCTTGAAAAATCTAATCCTGATACCAATTTCAATCCAAACAGTTTAGCCTCTAAGTGGATAGTAAACCTTGAACCTCTATAGTTCTCTAACCATAGCTCCAAATCAAGCAGTTGAGGTCGCATTGGAAAGATCTCCTCGTCTCTTTCCAAGGGTACCAAGCATGACCAGAACTGAGTCATGCAAGAAAAAATAGCCATTTATAGTTCATTTATCCTTTTCCTTCAGTAAATCTGCACGAGGTCAGGCGTAGACTTGCTAAGCATACCCATCTAGACGCAAAAAACCCATCCCAAGTCCCTATTTTCCTAGCAAACTTTAACATATCAATGTCAACACCAATGGTTCTGCAGTTTTATCAACAACGTTATATTCTAGCAACCAATGGATAACACGTGATAAGCCTTCCTCTGCATATTTTAGACTTGTACTAGACCTAGCTTCTCAACGTCATGTTCCACTTCATGTCAAAGAGCTCAAAACACAAACACAATACAAAATAATGTCCACTTGAAAAAGCAATCTCTACTGCTCTTGAAAGACAAAGACAATCCAAGTTTTCATGATCATTTAGTTGCAACGGCATTCATTTACAATGCATATGTTGGAGACTGGACTCAAGTTTTCATTCACAAACCAAGTAGTCTGGACGTGCAAGCGACAAGAATAGAATTGTCAATGTTGAATGATATCTAGAGTAAGCATATTGTGCAAACATTGATGTCGATGTGTTTAGATGAAAGAAAGAGGAAGTGCTCATTTTTGTTTGTTTGATTGTAGTTTGTTGCAATTGAGGTCTCAAGACTCGTAACTTCTTAAAGTTGGATGTTAACTATTGAACCTAGTCAAAAAGAGCTACAACCATCCACGTGTGATATCCTAGTAATCATATTATTTTATTCCAAAAAGAATGCTAAGTCCTCTATTGAGGACATAAATCTGAAGAAACAGAAATTTGTGGTTGACAAAGAGACTTATCAAGTACTTGCATACAGATTGTCTTTTTCTAGTTTTGTTCGTCCAAGAAACTGAAAGATCGAAACGATTAGAAGATATGTTTGAACAATCACCATCAACATTATTCTCATTTCCATTCTTGGCTTCAAACACCAAAGTGGCTCTAGATCTCTCATATATATCGCTCTTCATCACACTCTCTTCTTTTTCTAACTCCAAGAACGTCACTAAACTTGTCTCTAACCTGTTCCAATCTAGATCCATTCTGACTAGAGCTTTGAACTCCCACCTCTATTCTATTCTTTTTCCATGTTTCAAGGAACAAAAACTGAAATCTCTACTGATTGAGTACTTACTAATGTGATACATCTCCTTACAGTTACCAAAATTATATCGATAATTATACTAGTGGATATAGAATGTGATTAGTACTATAACTGAAGTCAGTTGGTATCACGAGGTATAACTAGCCCCTATCCCGCACTCTCAAGATGTCTAACATTTTGCATCACCTAGGAGTCACAAAATAATTTCTCATTGATTTCAGATCATCTCTCAAATTTATCAGGTAGGTAAAACAAAAATTCCATTTGTTGATCGTCAATGTATTCTAATGATTCTGTAGTTATGAACTAATATGAAGGAAGACTCATATGCTATTATTCATGCAAAACCTTTATAACTAGACTTAATCATGTTCTGTTCTCATAATCACAAAACAATATTTGAATACAATCTAGAAGAGTTCATCTCCAAATGACTTATTCTACTAGCCTCAACGAACAGATACTTCTACTATTGCTATGAAATAGTGACACACGACCGTCCACACGTCACAAACCTCTAAAAGAAAGAGAACATTACAATAGCTCTCAGTTCGTATTGTCATTCGAACTTGCTAAGAATTTTTCAGCCATTGTACTTGTACTCATCCTAGATGAATAGGTGGGTGAGAAATCTGTATTTTCAACTAGTATTTTCTCTATGGCAAAAAGTGATGTGACATCTTCAGTAAAGTAGAAGAGGTTTTCATACATCAAGATGAGGAGAAGGTGATGCTGAAGGGAAAAAATCAACTGCCTTGAGAGAATTTCACAAAAGTTTGTTGTCATTTAAAATTGATTCAAAAGTCATAGTGAAAAGCAAATACTACATAGTGTTCTTCACCTCGATTTCAAGGTTAAACTTGAAATGAGAAGCCACCTGAAGGATTTTATTGAAGAAAGACTGCACATAGTGTCATTTGTGGTGTTCACAAAGGAGAAAGGGAGCTACATTTGTACCACATCATGAGTTGGAAACACAAAATAGTTTACAACTATATCATTGCTCGTCGACAAGAATTCAAATAGAGAATAAAGCAAAAATAGAATGCATCGTTGTCAAACTCAAATCGAGGAATGCATCTCCCTTATTCGTAATTTAGAAATCTTGATTGAAACTATTGTTGTTATGTTTGGCATGCACTTAGCACGTTAGCTCTTGTGCACAACTAGAATCTCATTCTTGTCTTAGTTATTGTGCATCAAATGTACTATCAAAATGCTTTTTAGCATTAGGTAGCAATAAGTTAAATCGATCTGATTGGTTTGTTCTTATGGCATTGAAGACTAATTTTGACCTAGTAATTTCAACCTCGATCAACATTTTTAGCTCTTTCTCCAGCAACCTTGTGTATGGATTGATGGTTACGAGTCACTCTCCTTTAAATCTTTCTCTGTAGTAAAGACAACATAACATTATATTACAACAATATACAGAGTAAACTTAAAACAAATCAACTTCACTCATGCACTTAGAAAGAATCAAAGTATATTGGACAAACATACCCTTAAGGGGTATGTTTGTCCAATATATGTTCGTGCTACCTACACCTTTCAGGGTTGGACTCACAAAGATGGTAAAGGATCTTTCCTCACCTTTGATCACCTTCCTAACGCCTTATCTGGTACATATGTACAGCTTCACCTCCAACCCTGAAAGGTGTGGGTAGCATGACTTCTAGGAGGACATATCCTACTTTTGTTCCAGAACGACTGTCTATGCCACCTACAAATGTGAAGGTCTTTTCAGAGAGGACTAAGGAGTTGAACCTATCTCTTTTGTGTGGGAATGACATTACTGCAGTGGGAGGTTGCTGAAGAAGATTTGGCAAGACACGAAGTCTGCATCTCCTGGCTCTAACAAGAAGTAAGTGAGAGGTCGATCCAAGACATGGACACCAATCATGTGACAGAGAGTTTATCATCGTCCGGAGAGAGACAGATAGTGTTGACTAACAAGAGAGTGTCGAAGATGAGATTGATGAGGAGGTTTGGTTTAGCTCTCCTAAACACCCTAAAAATGGTTGGAAGGTGGACACCTATAGGAATCCTCATAAGAAGACATTTGTACGTCTTTTGTTGACCTTCTTGTATCAAGAGAAGAAGACATACATCAGCAATGGGATGGCCTGGTTTATTGACTAGATGTTTCAGGGTGCTGCTGTTGATTGGGGGAAGATGATTCTGGAGTATGTCACAAGGACGGTCAAGGATCTTTCCTCGTCTCTTATCACATTCTTAACGTCTTATCTGGTATATCTGTACGAGACATTTGTGGAGATAACACTTGAGATGCACTAGTCTTGCCTATCATCAAGGTGGAAGAGATAGAGAGAAGGGAGTTCTTCGAGTTCAGAAAGCTCAGAAGGTTCGAAAGACAAGAAGGCTACCTCGAGCCTTCTGAAAGACTCTCCAAGGAAAAGATAAAATAGCGGAGGCTTCTGAAGGTGAATCTTCGGATGACTAAGGTCACTCAAAGAATACCACTGAGAAAAGAAGTACTCCATATATCTTCAGAAGAGTATCAGGAGAAGGTGAAGGAGGTAGATGAGCAGTATGCCCAGGTGGAGCAAACGACATGGACAGAGCCACAAGAGATGGAGGAACCTATGCCAACACAACATGGAAGCGAGTCTTGTAAAGAGAAGGCACTAGGATTCTTTGGTAAGCAAGCGAGACAGAAAGCACTATCTCAGATTGTAGAGTTGCCACAGTAGGTCCAATTTGAGATTAAAGGAACGATGGGGAGGTTAGAGGATCTGACCATGAGCTCAGAAGGTGATCTATACCAAAGCGTTGCTCTTCGGGTGATTGGATCCCTTCAGAAAGACATCCGGCAGAAGGAGAAAAGCCTTCAGGAAGTTGTAAGTGAGAATGAGACACATCTGATGCGGATGAGACAGTTAGAGCTGAATGTATAGGTGGTACAAAAAGAGAAGGCCAACCTACCGTTAATCTATGATAGTGAGAGAGATAGATCTCAAGCTTTGGAGAAGAGCCTGAAGGCAGAGAAGGTTCATATTGTCTTCTTTCAGAAATAGTCAACCTCGGCCAAAGCAGAATCACAAGCAAAGAAGGCAGTACTGACCTCACCATAGAGCTGAACCGATTGAAGATAGTGAATGCCACGATAAGGAATGAAGTACCAGAAGAGAAAGATGCTTCAAGTAGAAGAGGAAGATCAGTAGGTTGGAGGCAGACATTACCAGTAGCATGGAGACTCTTATGTTAAGGTTTGGACTCATGGATGAGGTATGACTGCTGCTGCACGGTCTGGACCTTCAGAAAGGATTCTAGAGATTGCGGAAAGAAAAATGTCTTTCGAGACGGCTCTATCATCTTTTGGAAGGCCCTCACCAAACCAAGAGTGCTAAAAAGACGATTGGATGATTCCAATGGATACTCCAGAGTGTTATGCAGGGTAATGAGCAATCGAAGAATACTTTGGCTCACCTTGTAGATAGCCCTCCAGAAGACAGTATGCCCTCTGGAACTGCCATGCTGACAGATTGAGCGAGTTTGGATCCAGAGACAATTGTCATGACTGCCTCTGCCTTGGCTCAACTAAAAACAGTTTCATATTCGAGTTCTTAGCTTAGAGGGGTAAAGACACATGTTTTTACTCCAATTCTTGAAAGATATGAACAATTTTTAAAGATAGTTACGACAAGATATTCTCATATTAGAAATATTATTTAAGAAAGTCAATAACATCCTAGATAGCTGCGTCTTGAGTTCAAAAGTTTAGATAGAAGAAATACACATGGGGGACTATTTTGGCTTCTTGGTGGGATGTCAATGCAGTTGTGTTGCCCTCTTGGCTGTGTAATTTGCATGGTAGTTAGGTAAGGGATCAAAATTCAACCCAAGGGGTCTCAGGTCTGTTAGATATTTAAAGGGGTTGTTTTCTCTCCTTAGAACGGAGAATTTGTTTGTCATTGTGTCTCATGTACACCTCTGCTATATGATGTTTGAGTGATTTCGTTACATTTGTTGAGTTGGAAGGAGGTTGGAAGACTGTAATGCATTTATAGTATGTAGAAGGTTCATACACGTGTGGTGCATGGGCAACCAGAAGGGAAGCTTCAAAGTGCTTTGAGAAGAGAGACTAAGATTCGAGGTTGTTGCTCTAAAGTTATCGCTCGGAATGCGGATAAAAGTCCTTCGGTCAAAAGGACGAGAATATAATTGAATCAGAAGTATGAGAAGACAATGAGCTTGAGAGTTAGAAAGGTTCCTACGTGTTGAGGGTTAAACTCTCACTCTCTCAGAAAGTACATTGTAAGTGGACCCAAGGTTCTTGCATTGGGGTGGTGTTGTACGAAGAAGTCATAACATGTAGAAGGCTTCTGTCCAAAAACCGAAGACATAGTCAATATCATTATCTCATATGGGTGTGCAACTGCAAGGAGCAGATGCATTGCTTAGTATTTATTTTTCTCTTCCTAGATTTCTAAGAAGAGGTTTGGAAGGGAAAAGTAAAGAAGGTTAAATCTATACCCTCATAGGTACACAAAAACTTGTCTGAGGGTGTTGTGCAGTATGCTGTCTTTGGCTATCAACTAACTCAGTGTGTTTTGCGCGAAGAGAGAGAGAGAGAGAGCAATGTGGACAGTGAAGAAGAGTGAAGTAGTTTAGAAGGCTCGAAAGCCCTAAGATGTGAGAGCTAGGGGGAGCTACAAGCCCTTGAATATCACCTAATGGAAGAGTGTATGATAGTTGATGATCACAGCGTGTTGAAAGGAGACTTGGGATATGTCAAAGGCTTTCTTGTGAAGACAGAAGGTGATTTCAGAGCTTATAAAGTTCCTTGGTGGACATTGAGCTACAAGAGGCAACAGATCATTTATAGTACGAGAAGACAGATCTGAAGATAATCTGGTGGTTGTCCTCACGTTCAAGTCAGAAATGATCTAGAAGATAGTTTAGAAGGAAATAGAAAGTAAAGAGACTCGACCTAGAAAGTAGTACTCGGGTGCTAATTTGGATGAATTAGAGTGTCCAATACACAATCGAAGATACTGAAATCTCTAAGTGACAGTTAGTGACACTATAAGTTGACTAGAAGAAAGCATTTAGTGAATGTTTGAGGTAAACATTGATTTTGAATTTTGAGAACTCTTAAGACTTAGTGACCTCTTGGAGAACAAAAAATTTATGTTGTAAAGAAGTAAGGGAGCAAAACCTTACAGGTTACAATTAATCATGATTAACATATACTATTTTCGATATATTTTATCATTCCGGGAATCTGATATTGAGAGCATTTGGACCAGCAAGATATATTCTGAAATTTGTTTGATACAAATAATCTTTTAGTATTCAAATATCTCATGCACACGAATTACGATTAACATATACTATTCTCAGTGTATTTTATCATATGAACATCCAAATTTACAAGGTACGCTCTGAAATCTACACATGGATATTTTAAATACATCATGCACACTTATGAATTACTATATGATTTGTACTTAGAGTTGTCTATTTGTATTATTTTTTTGAAATCACTTGTTTTAATCATATTTTCTATTTGTAACCCTTCTAAATGTATTTTCGTAACATCTTGAGATAATAATAAAATAAGCATACTCGTACACTTGAACCCCGAGTATGATTACAAGTGATTCGGGCAACCTAGAATACCTTATTATGCAGGCTCACCTTCGCAGAACCAGAAAATTAACCGTTATGCAGAAAATGATTATGGTGATTATGTATTATCTCAAATGAAGTCTGTTACATAAAGGATCAAATTAAAGCTATTTACTAACTTTACAAGGTATGATTAATCTCAGAGCAAACTACTCAGTAATGGAAAAAGTATGTTAAGATGAAGATTTCGGGGTTTCTTCATACTCGAAAAACACTACGAGGGAAAATGAAATATTCTCTTTCATGCTCTTATGCTAATAATTACGGTTTAATGAGATTAGCTAGCAGTACAGTACGTATTTATGTCATAAAGCGCAAGAATGTAGACGAATACACGAAATGTGCTGCTACTTGGATTTGGGTGAAGACAAATATACGTTTTGACTGAAAGTAATCATCTTAACCAGTTGAAATAATAACGTTTTTTGTTCTTTCGTAGAATCCACTTACAGCGCTTGGCCTTTACTTCTTTTCAGATACATCGCATATCAAACTCGAAATATGTGACTGCACGAGAGGGTGAAGGGAGGAGTTCACAATAGTGGAATTGATATGTTTTATGTAAGAGCTTTTGTATAGTTCTGGTGGAAACTTCCATCCTTTCAAAGCACACATTATCGAACTTTTCAGCTTGATACATGAAGTGAAAAGCGGGAGAGAAGAAAGAAACTCGTAACCATATGCTATCATTTTGCAAAAGGGATATTAAGCTTGCATATCTAAGAGGTTGGTTTGTTATCCGAAGGAATGATTCACTGTAAAAATTTGCAATGTCCAACTTATTGATTGCTGAAGTCGACCTCTTGGTGCCCCGGCGTAGAAACTGAAATTCAGTTCTTCTTCTCAGTTCATTCTGGACGAACAGGTAGAAAGAACTTACCAATCTTACCGTGGAGAACAAAGCGAAAGAAAGCATACCATATCAGCGAATGACCTAAATGGACAATACTCCGAGCAGAAGTTGGTCTCCTGTACATGTCTTTCATTGGTCCTGAAGTACTATTAGGTCCTGTTTATACCCCATTCTGTCCACAGGAACAAATCTCTTCTCCTTATGAACGAGAATGGATGCAACTCTGGACACACTCTGAATTCCAGCGCATCTTGTAACAACTATTCCAAAAGTACAGGTACGTACAGTAGGAATCAGCCGAATCAAAACCTTTCATGTCGCACAAAACTCAGTCAGGATACGGCAGCAAAGCTCAGAACATGAGAGGCTAGGGCCGTGTATTTCAGAGACAATTATTTTCCAGTCCATAGACAAGCTTATATCCTAAAGCTACAACATAGGAAAGATTCCGGTGCTTAAAACAGTGTCCAAAGAATAGTTGTGGAATCAGCTTCGTGAAATGTTGAACGAAGAAGATGGTAAGAGTTCTACCTCCTGAGAACTTCACAGTATGAGTTGGTAAAATAACTAACCTCCATACAGTACGAGGTAGCCTGATTTATCATGCCACTGTAAGAGGGGACAATTCAGGGCCTACTTGTACTTGAGATTCTAACTCACTGGGTCCATGCAACTCAGTGAGTTACAAACTCACATCGGAAGGATTTTTTGTGGAACAAGTTGTCGGAAGAACATGAAAACGTAGCTCGCGCATCACAGTGACAAGAGGATACCTTCAAACGGAGAAGAACTTCTATCGCATCAGGAACATGCAGTAGAAGGACAGAGCGAACGCTTGACACTGTCGAAACTCGCTGTAGTAAAAGACCGTCGAGATTATCGAGTTCGGGACCTTCTTTCGACGGGCTCAAGTTGATCTCCCTCTCCGGACAGCAAGGGAATCTAAAAGAAGAACTACGGCAACTAGCAAACTTGGCAGATGTTATCATCTCTGAGATCTGCTTCGCCATACAGGCTAGTCATGAGACCTCAAAGAAAAGAGAAAAACAAAACGAAGGACGTGGTAAGAGATATAATATTAGACACAGACCGTACAACTTCGACAAGTTACAACTTCACTACGGACGCCTGCCAAACTTCATGTCAAACTGTCAACTTCATGTCAAACTCCCTTTCTTGTACAAACGGAGTCTGCTTTCGGCTAACTCTGCGTTCTGACGGGCTATAACACATTCGAGTTCTAGCACCTTGGCTTCCAAATCTTCGGTTACCGAAGAACTCGCTGGCAAACTAACTGAACTTTTATTCTTCTGATTTGGAAGTTTCCTACTTTTACTCTTCTTTGAGGGATAATCAGAGTGACTGATGGAGGTATCTTCGGGTACACTGAGAACCTGATCCTGCTTCGAGTGTTCCTCATCTGTGACTTCTGATCTTGCCACGTCTTGTCCCGGCAAACTCTCCTCTTCGTGATATTCATTCGATTCTTTCAAAGTTTCCCCCCTCCCGCCGGGGAACGGACCTCTCAATTCTGCTAACGCCTCTGCCTTGATTTTGGCCTGAACGTATAGAAAACACATGACTGGACCACCCACCGCTTGTACCACTCTGAGGGAACCATTTGCGTTGTATTTCTGCCGTGACTGGGAATGCAATCTCGTGACTTCGCAGACGAATTTGCTGTGTAAACTTTCACTCCACCGCAGCCTCCTGCCACTTAAAGCTTCACTGACAGAGTCGACCAAGTCTACTGGAACGTGTTCGGGATTGTAAAAGCTCATCCACACAGTCGTGCTCAACAGGTCTATAAGATCTCGAAACCATGGAACCTCGACCTCACTCAAAGGATAGCTGGAACTGTCGTCCCCTCGTTTCCACATTTTCTCTGCGCTTGTCTCGGATATGTCTCCGTGCTCCGCCTCCTTCGACGCCATAGCACTCTCTTCAGCTAGCAGGCCGGTCACCATTACAAATGTCTGGATGCTAACGTCAATCTCGATATTATTCACGGAAGTCGTCTTCTCATCCTTATTCCAGTTGGTCACGAATTGACTGCATATGTCTCCCGTTTGCCACTTCCAGACCGTTCGTAAGAAGTTCAAAAGTCCTATCTTGTTCAACGCCTCGCGAACCCGCTGTTTGCCTGGCTGTGCGGGGCCAGCCAACATGATGCGTCTCACTGACCTCAATCCAGTATCTAAAAGAACTAGCCATTCCCGCTGGGGCTTGCTGCGAACAGCTAGAGATTTCGATTTCCTTCCAGTCATGGTTTTGGAGCTGTTCACGCGAATGTACCCGATCGCGACGAGTGAGTGAGAGCCGCTACTGTTGGATTGAAGTCGGTGACAGCGGCTGCGCTATCTTGATAGATCATGACCGAGTGTTCAAGAAGAGAAGTGGGCGGCCGAGTCGAAAAAATTGAACACTTATACCATGAATAGCCCCACGCAACGAACTCACTACCACGCTGCCAACGTAATGGAAGTGAGTATACAGGATTGATTATTTGATGATTCTTAAAACTACACACTCGCACAATCTCGGTTCTCGATCGTGTCCTTCTTTCGGTTTCCCCTGACGAGCGCAGTTCTCGTACATAATCGCTGTGTCATAATATCAGAACTGCTTCTGAATCCTGATACGATCATTCCGTGAAGAGAACTTCCGATCATTTTCTTGGTCCACTGGCGCGGTAGCCAAGGAAGTGTCAATTGCAAGAAGATCAAAACACTGCCGGAAGTTTACTGGATTGCCGAGAATTCCCCAAATTAGCTGCCTGGGAATTAATCATGGAGCCAAGAGTGCCGTGAAATGAATACGTATTAGCAGGTAGCAATTAAAATGCAGCCTTCATTGTTTGCGGCGGCTGCTTGCCGGTTCGAAACTGGTACAGAACCACCCACAACCAGCCACTCCGGCGTCCAACTGCACCTCGTCCCGACTGCGTACTGCCAGACTTAACCTTGGACTTTAAAGCGCGCATTTTTCAACGTAGGTGGTAGGATTTGTAGTGTGCAAGTACAAAGCTTGATTTCTTGACTTACGTAAAGCATTTATGGCATTTTCCACGCTCGTTTTGTGAGTATTGTTTTCTACAAGTGAGCTCAAACTGCAGAAATCTCATTGTTGATACAAAATATTTGTTATCACAAATCAATTCATGTTAGAAATAAACTTTTTTAATCTCATTAGTGTGATTATATCAAGAGGTAACCAGTAGAAATACAGTACTGCTATCACTCTATCTTGGAACAAAATATTAATTACAGAAATTTACTTGATCCACTCCCTAGAAGGAATGTTGGACTTGATCCACTCCCTCTTAACGATGACTTTCTTGATTGACCCCCAAACTGGCAATTGGCGGTTTTCCAGGTGACTTTGTCACATCAGACGATGTCTCACTATTACCACTATGCACTGTTCCTTTCCATTTCTTATGCTCGATGACGTTTAACTTGGATGTGAAACATTGTATCAAGCCAATACTCATTTGAAGCACAGCCCCCTTGTCTTCTCGCGCACTAGTCTAGCACTATAACACATCAGTCATTGAAAGCTGACATGTCCATCCGACTAAGTGTCTGACACGGCAAAGTCACCTGAAAAATGATCGATTGTCAGTTTAGGGGTTGATCAAGAAGCTAATCGTTAAGAGGGGGTGGATCAAGTCCAACATTCCATCTTGGGGGTGGATCAAGTAAATTGCTGTATTAATTATGATTCATTTTGAGATACCGATCACATTAAAGTAATTTCTTTTCACTGGATCTTTTCTCTCAATTTACGAACTTAATGGGTAGTAGTAATGAACCTTCCATTACAAGATAACTCTATTATGAAGATCTTTTTCTCTTAATTCCATCAACTCATTCCACTCTTCCTCCTACCATTACCTACAAGATTTTTGTCATCTATAAACTATTTATTTAAGGAGTGAAATGTCTTATCACAACCATATTTATGCAACTCTCAGAGCAAAATTATTTTCAAACCAATTTAGTAAATACTGCTATTAAGTCGTGGACGGAGCTCCACATAAGATCTCGAGGCGAGTGAGGTATCATTGGAAAGGTCTCGGCGAGAGCTTTCTAGTGATATATAACTCACCTCGATCTGACCTCCGAGCTGGAAGTTATGGCCGAACCACAATCGGGTTGTGGTATAATTTTCAGGGACCAAAGAGGAAGGCGGGGCCGCCGATCCCCAGAAGTATATATGAGGGGGGCTCGATGCCTGGATGGACCAGGTTGAGTCACCCGACCCCAGGGTTCGGCGGGCGGACTTTGGGGGCATGAGGTGATGGCTGGGCCGGTTCCAAGGCACGTTCCGATCCAGACTTGGACATCTGGACTTAGGAACGATGTAAGGGCTGGGGCAAGACTAGGGAACGAGTCGGCGGGTTAGACCATCGTTCGGGAGCCTAGATCCAGACGGACATCACGGGCGGTTGGGCCGCTAGGTGTGCTAGAGGCACCGTTTAGGACCCTGGACTTTATGGGAAGTCCGCCCCAAGTCATCTTGTGACTTGCTCATGTTTGGGACCGACCTAGGCGGGTCTAGGTCGGGACTTAGAACTGCGGAGCTTGATGATTAGGGAGACAGTCCGGCTCCGGTCCGGACCAAACTAAGATAAGATAAGTGGTGCATGGACGCTAACTTGTGATTGTGTTTGCAGGTTAGCGGTGTAAAGTTTGCGACCTACTGAGTTAGAGCTTCCGCTGGCGCAACAAGGCGGTAGGTGTGCGAAAAGTGGTATCAGAGCCGACGCTTCGATGAGCGGGAACTTGAGGTAGCGGCTGAAGGCTGGACGCTTGAGGAGGGACGCAAGACACGAAGCGGATCAGCGTTTCTAGGTGAACACTTGGAGGGATGGCCGACGACGGACAGAGTTCCAGGAGGAAGACCAAGAAACGAGGAGTGGCTAACGGGAGCAGATCGACTCGAGCTAGCCCCAAGGCACAGTCAGGGGACGATAATCGACAACCTTTGCCCCAACATCAAGGAAGTCAAGTTCCAGCTGTGGCACCGCTGCAACAAGATGGAGTCTTGCCAACGGTGCCCAACGATGCAAGCGTGGGAAGTCAAGGAGCCTTGTATGCGGAACTCATCAAGATGATGAAGACCATGAAGGAAGGTATGGCCTCCAGGGATAAACGTATCGTTGAGCTTGAGGCAGGCCAAGGAAGTTCCTCGTCTACCAGGAAGCTTTGTAAGACGAATTTGCCGACCTCGTTTACAGGTATAGGACAGGCTTCACAAGGTTAAGGATTTCTTAACTGAGTTAGACCTATACTTTGAAGCGCATCAGGCTCAAGAGTCAGACAAAGTGAGAGCGGCGGTTACGTTCTTGAAGGACCATGCGCTTCTCTGGTGGACCGCATACAGGGATGAGCATGCTTTGACCGTCTTGGCGCTTGGTTGGAAAGAGTTCAAGGAGTTGCTCGCAAGACGATTCACTCCAGAGTATCAAAGGATTCGGGACGGTGTTGAGTTAGTTCGGCTGAAGCAGACATGGACCTTAAGCGCTTATGTGCGCAAGTTCAGTGCCAAGCTGGACTCGTTCTTCAAGTGGACTGAGGAGACCAAAATATGTATATTTATCGAGGGACTCAAGTCAAGCTCGGAGAAGGCTCTCTTTCGGATGCCGGAACTACCTGCGACAAGTGCCGAACTTTTGAAGCTAGCGGAGCGAATTGAGGACGACGAAGTCCAGCAACAGAAACCCTTTGAACCACGCAGCACGGACAAGTTCCAGAAGAAGAACAAGGGCTTCAAGCGACAGTGGGATGAGGGTGAGAAGGATCGGAAGGATTCTTCTGCCCTGGCAGCAAAGCGGCAGCAAACAGGAGTAAAACCTAAGGGGCAGACACCTCAGAAGGGCAATGGCGCAAAGTTTACTTGCTACAATTGTGGCGAGGCGGGTCATATTGCTAAGGGGTGTATGAAACCTAAGGTTAGTAACTGTAGCATGAATGCATTTGTTGCAAAGGACCTGTTGGAGGGCCAGATGACTGTGACCTTGAGAACCACGAAGAAGACGCCGGGATTGATGTTTCTACAAGCCAAGGTTGCTAACCGTGATGTTACTTTTCTTGTGGACACAGGAGCGACTCACTCCTTCATAAGTCCAAAGTTGGTGAAGAAGTTGGGCTTGTCTACCTCCAAGGCAGACAAGCCTATTCAGGTGCGCTTTGTCAATGGCAAGACGTACCAAACTTCTGAAGTAGCCTTGGACGTACGATTTGCGTGTGGGAAGTTGGAGTTCACAGAGAACTTCACGGTGTGCGAGATGGATGATATCCATGCGGTTTTGGGGAACACTTTCTTAGATAGGTTCGACGTGGAACTTAGGCGGAGACCTTTGAGGTTGAACGTTAGAGTTAAAGGGCGGAAGCTGGGAGTGAGGCGAAGTATTTTCTCTTTGATACTCTTTCTTGGCAAGAATACTAACCGTTTCAGAAACCTTTTTCCAGTCAGTGATAAACCCGTTGTCCTCCGTACTATCTTCTAGAAACAACTCCAACTCCTGTTGTAGGCCACTGTTGGATAACTATAAGAATAGCTCCACTTTGTCATTATCAAGTGTGAGCTTCTCCATCCGCGACAATTGAAGATATAGTTTCTCAAACTCTCGAAACAATTCTGTGGCAACCAATCCTTTTGTTGAGTTTGTTCACCTTTGTTTGTTTGTCCATGAATGACTTCTTAGTCACTCTGTCTGCGTCCTCGAGAGAGTACTCTTTCTTCAATTGAAGAGTAAACTCCTTCCAAGTAGCTCCCTCAGCTCGAATGATATCTCTCACATGCTCCCGTAACTCAACTACAACGGCAAGCTCAAGTTTGTACCATTTCTTTTTTTAGTACTTTGTTTAGCTTCATCTCTCTCTCGAGTAGTACTTCAAGTAGTTGGACACATTTCTCTCATCAGATTGATCCAACATTCCCACAATAGATTACAAGGCTTTGATAGCCATTGACTCTTTTCATTCAACGGCTTGTTGTTGTTGCATTATCAACGCAAATGCCTCCAGCAATCTCATGTCAGACCTAGTAAGTTTGGTAATTTTTGGAGCTTCACTAGAAGTAGAAGCCTCATTTATGAAATGAAACAACCTTTCAACGTCAATGATTGCAAAACCACACATGTACCTCTCATCTCAAATGTTTCACGTGTTTTTTTGTCTAGAAACACACTAGGTATATGGTTGTGTAGAGATATGTCGCTTAAACATGTTGGCTCTAAATCTTGATCTTTCAACCCATATATTCTCTAGCACAAGTGACCTTGTATTCTCTTGATTCATAGTTAAAGCTTGTTATGATCCAAAGGATATGTATAAGTTGTAGAAAACTCTCTTTTACAAACATATCCTTCTTTGCTTCTCTATGAAATACTCGGCTCTTAGCATTTAACTGAAAATAACTCTATTCACTACAAGCATGACTTAATAATTTTTGTTGAAAAGTACTGTCATTCGTTCTCATGTCTCTTTGAGTGATGATTTATTTAACCTATAGTTACAATTTAATATTTCAAATTCTCACTAATAATTCATGGACAAGAAATTCTTTAACCTTGATTCAAAGAAATATTTTTGAGCCAGGTCTCATAACAATTCTCTATTTTGTCAGGACCAATTGCGCCTTAAAAGTGGCCGATCATTGCTCCAACGTGATGTGTCCAAGATGTGAACATGTCCATCCTCTGCCTCAACCTTTTGAATTCGATGCCTCCAAAATCCGAACATGTTGAATAGTCATTTTGTGTATTGCGGGTTTGACAAAAGATTGATCTTCAAAGACTTCTAAGAAATTATTCTCATTGTGAAACACACCCACGAGTGCCATTCTTTTATAGTATAGAGCAATAGATTGCAACATTCATGATTGAGGACTCAAACTGAAAATCCTATGGGCATCATGACAAGCTTTCCCTCAAGCACTATTATTCATTCGAGGTCTTTGTCGCTCCAGTGGAATTTTGATTCTATCTCAAATATAATCATTCTCTTCCACCTTGGATGACAAGTTATCTCGTCAACTGTCCACTAAAAATACCTCGTCAGATAGTGACCGAGTGGTGAGCTGCTTGCGTTAAAAGTGTGACCATGATTATTCCCAAACTCGAGAAATAGACCATGAAACAAACATGTGTTTAAGGTGTGACCCAGCCATTTTCTCCACAATATTAATTTCTCATGAAACGATCTCAAGAATGATAATCGTACTATATATATATGAAGTGACGTTACAAGTTCTTAGAGCTTCGCAGTTTTCTTAGATATTCTCTTTATCCAGACCAGATACAGAGGTCGCTGCAGTGTCGCGCCCCTCATTCTCAAGATCGGGCGCAGACGCGAACAACAGAACCCTAGCGGACTTGCGCTAGGTTGTGAGCGCTGCGAGTAGGACTTAACGGCTTGACCGAGAAGTCGGTATCAGATGAACCCTAAGTGGTTCTCTGACCCAAGGTTGGAACCTTGGGTTAGGACATAAGGGCCTACCCCAAGAGGACCCCGGACAAACGCTGACCTAAGGGGACGAGTCTGAGAACAGACTGAAACATGAGTCTCAGACATAGATCTGAGACGTGGGTCCGAGACGCAGACGGACCGTGGTTCGGACGCTGGTCTGAACCACAGGGTTCAAGTCCGGGTCTGGACCACAGATTTCCAAAAAATGGCTAAGTGTTGGAGCTCCAGGGACGTTTCGGTTGAGATTCTGAAGACGCTTGCGGCCTTGGTCCAACAGCATCCGATCGTTGGAGGGGGTGAGTTAAAATCCACCAAGGCTTTGCAAGCGATAGTGAATAGGTGTGGAAGGTTTGAAGGAAGAGATATTTCTAGATATCTGCGTGAGTATAGAGGAGAGATGGAGCTGGTTAGGGTTACTGATGTTGAGATGATAGCAAGTTTTGAGTTAGCTGTCATTCCTGAGTTGCGGGACCAAGTTAGGGATGTATAGAGAAGAAATCTTGAAATCTGGATGAGTTTTGAACGATCTCTTCGAGAGGAGTTTCTTGAGGAGGATTCTGAGAGAGTTACTAGAAACACATTTCTAGACTGGGTTGAGCAGCAACCTGGTCGTATGATGAGCCTGTGTGAGTTGTTGAGAGAGTTTGATCGGAGATACCAACAGCTTTCAACTCTAGAGCGAATAACCCTAGATGCTAGGAGAATAGAGCTTTTCCTGCAAGCTATCGATGATGCTACGGCAGATCGGTTATGTTTTATGTTGGCTGATCGATCTGCTGAGGGAGGTGTTACTATGGATTGGGGGAGAGTTGAGGATGTTGTGGCTGTACTGACAAGACATAGGAGGGGAAGAGTGGTTGTGGGAGGACGTCCGCTTGCAGAAGTGGTCACTCCACCTTATGCTGCTCCTCAAGTACAGCAGCCTTTGGCCCCTGCTCCCAGATTTGTTGTCCCAGCTGCAGTTCCTTTGATGCCAGTTGTGTCAGCTCTGGCACAAAGGGCACATGTTCAGAGACCTGCGGAGAACCATGGTCAACAGAACCAGATTGAAGACCTAATTCGGCAGATGCGAGAGCTGAAGGTAGAGTTAGCTGGATTGCAGAGAGAGCAGTCATCGGTGTCTGCTGCTGCACGTCCAGGAGGAGCTCCTGTTCGTAGATGTATCTGGTGTGACAGTCCTGATCACTTCCGAGGAGACTGTCAAGAGCTCAAAGCTGCTTTGCGAGATGGTGTGGTTCGCTGTCAGAACGGTAGGCTGCACCTTTTTTCTACTGGAGAGCCGTTGAGCACGCAGTTTGGACGAGGAGGCATGAGGAGTCTACCTCAGATTGCTGCGGCTGCAACAGCAACTGCGTTAATGGCACCGCTGGTAAATTATGATGTATATTCTGGGCATATTGAGATCTCTTCTAGTCCTACATTGCTAGATAGGACTGCTGAGAAGAGTGTGGCTCCAGGTCCTTCTGAGATACTGAAGAGAGGAGCAGGCTATCTATTCATATGGTCACAGGATGGGGAGATCATGTAGATGCTGCTTCTATCAGAGCATTCTTGGATGTAGATAGACACGTTCATTGGCAGGATGCTTCTATGGAGGAAAAGAGACGACGAGAAGCCTCTGAACTTGATACTGGAGTTCCTAAGGAGACTGAGGATAGACGAAGAGTCACAAGGAGACGAGCGGCTCTTCCTGAGGACATCCCGTCTACTTCTGCAGCTCCTCCACCTGCACCAGGTCCTATGGAGGACGTGCAGAGATCCCAGCAGGAGCCAACGACTGCTGGTAGGCGGTTTACTGCCCAAGAGAAGGAGAAGGGACCGGCTTACAAGTTGGCAGTTGATATTGAAACTTCTACTGATCTGAAGAGCATCTTGGAGCAGAGGATACTAGATGCACGAATCGAGTTTTCTCTTCGGGAAGTTCTTGGTATTGCAAAGAGGGAGTTTCACGAGCTGATCATCGACATCATCAAGCGCAAGAGCAGGTGATGTCTGAACAAGTAGAAAGTCAAATGATAGATGTAGTGGGAGCTTCTGTGAATGATGCAGAGTTTGGAAAGGTGCATTTTCAGGAAGCTGATGACCAGGTCTACCAGCAAGAAGCGTTAGTTGCTGGTACCAACACTATTGAGTTCGATGATGAGGAAGCTGGCGAGGAGAGTCCAGCTACTGATAGTGATTTCAGAAGGAGACATTGGGCTCGTGCTACAACTGCTACACGAGTTCGTCTTGGAAGTTTAGCTGAACCTGTTGCTGCTTTAGTTGATCACGGATCTGAGATCAACATCATGTCACGGGAGGTGTATGAGAGAGGTCAGTGGTCTATCGAGCTGAACCATGGTTGGGTGTTACGTGCTGCAAATAACCAAAAGGGTGAGTTATACGGCGCTTGTCCTAACGTGAAGGTGAAGATAGGTGATGTGGATGTGGATCAACATTCCTACGTGCAGTCTTCTGCTTCATATCCTGTGATTCTTGGCCACCCTTATATAACTGCAGTTCGAGTGCAGACCAAGGTAATGGATGACGGATCTCATTACGCTAGGATCCGTAGTCCAGATGATAGACGTTTTGTGCAGTTTCTGACCGTTCGTACGAACCACGAACGAAACCGACAGACCTTGAGGGTTTCTCCTATCTGTAGGAGTAAGGGTTTTCAGAAACCACTCTCGTAGGACGGTGTCGCGCTACTTGGCGGCTACATGCTTGACTTCTACTCCGACGTTTAGGTTTGGTAGTTCTAGAAGTTAGCTCATATTACTTCTAGTCCTTTATGTATATGTTTGACACCTTTGTATACGGTGTTAACACTATTTTGAGTCCTAGTAGGCTGATAGTATGTTAGTTATCTTGTTCAAGCATTTGTGCGCTTGTGCAAGTGACTTCTTACTTGTCTATGACGTTCAATGTACATAACTTAGGATTTCCATGCTGATAGGGGTTTGAGCTCATGGGTTGTACTTACTTGTCGCCCATGCACGCTTTCTAGCTAATTTAAGTTATTTTTCGGGGCTATGTGTCATTTTAGGTAGTTTAAGTTTTACGCTGGCACTCTAGGGGGCTTGACGTGGTAGCTTATGAGTGTAGAAAAGTTACCAGGTAGTTTAAGGCACAAAAGGACAGTCAAGTGGAGCTATGAACTCCCATTGGTCCATTTTTGTCTTTTGTAAAACTCTAAGTTTAGAAACAAAGCTCTAGAGGAGAGTTCGAGCAATTGGTGAGGTATCTTCGAAATCTGAGAACACAGGAAGAGAGAGCTCGTCGTGCCAAGCACTGTCAGTGAAATTTTTGCTCGATTTGGATCAATAAACAAGGAGTTATGCCCAATTGAAGTTCGGATTGTGCCAAAACTGCGTCACTTTTGTTGATTTTGGGGTTTTCGGTGCCAATTGCAGCAGAATTGAGGAAATCACTTCAAAACTTCGTGGTTGCGTTCACTGTCAGGAGGGCTACGACTGTCCAAAAAGTTTCGTATCATTTGAGTAATTGAGTAATTCAGGGCGGCCGCTGAAGCAGAGGGGGTCTGAAAAGCTCTTAATCTAGAGCAGCGACTTTAGAGAAGGAGATCTGGAGTTCTACAAACATTCAGGAGTCCCAACTTCACAAGGATGTTCAGCATACTTCAAATACTGTGAGAAGATTTGAAATTCATCCAGCCAATTCTCTGTTCTATGTCTGAATAGCTGTCTAGGTACCAGAAATTGCCATAATTCTCTTATTCAGAACTTTTCTGTTCATATCTCCGTGTCAGAATTTGATCTCAGGTTGAAACTTCGTCTGTGAGTTCAGTAGTACCTCATTTGCATGTAGGGGAAGTTTAGAGGTCTAAACCTTCATAGTTTTCCTCTCTTTGAGTGTCAAAGTTCACCGCTTAAGCCTATTACTACCAGTGAGACCTAAATTTCGCTTTTGAGCATATCAGAGGATCCTACACTCCTGTGTGAGTGTTTATAGCTCCTGTTGTGACCTGAAAGCCAACCTCTTGAGTAAACAACTACAGCCAGAAGCCCGGCGCTTTCCTAGGTAGACGGATCACACTCCGACAACGGGATAGCGAGAGTGAAGGATCTATTGCTACTATGATCCCGCTTGAGCAGCCTGAGAGATCACAAGAGGCTGATGGAGAGGCTACTCAAGATTCAGAAAGTAGTTGCACTATACATGGTTGGAAATATGTTTTGATGGCTTTCAGTTCTGATGATTGGAGTGAGTTCACGCGGATAGAGGATTTGACTGAGAAGAGTAAAAGGTAGATGGAGAGGTGTGCAGCAAATCTGCGTTGTACAGGAGTTCTGAAGGAAGATGAGATGATTTCTAGTGTTTATGAGGAGTTTGTAGGTGTACAGTCTTTTGTTCGTTGGCTGGATGATGTAGATAGGTTGATGGAACAGATGGGAGGTAGGGTGGTGATCCCCATCCATTCTCGTGAAGTCTATGAGGAGATTATCTCGTACTTGCGATATCGTCCTCATCCGAGACTGAAGAATGGATGGAAGGATGCAGTCAGTTGGTGTGGCTTACATCAGGAAGCGGAAGTACATGCCAAGTAAAAAGCTGTAGCGAGGAAGGTGAGACCTGTGACGACCCAATTATCTGTTGATTCTCAGCAGCAGATGGAGTTAGCGACTGCTGAGTCTGTGCTTAGAGATCCTACACAAGTAGGACACAAGTTTACTCAAGAGACACTCAAGCAGCTCCAGATAAGAGGGGGTGGCTTCTTGACTGAAGAGGAGAAACGAGCTTTTGAACAGATGATAGTTAGCCATGGTAAGGCATTTTCTTTCTCGGCTGAGGAGATAGGTTGTGTGGATCCTAGTGTGATAGCTCCGATGGTTATCTTCACTATTCATCACGTATCTTGGGACTTGAAGCCGATTCTAGTCCCTCGTGCCTTGCTATCGAAGGTGATTGAGTTACTGAAGGAGAGGATGCGGATGGGTATTCTTGAACCATCTATGGCTCCGTACTCTAGCTGATGGTTCACAGTACCTAAGAAGACAGGAGCTCTGCGCTTCATCCAAGACTTGCAGCCTGCCAACAACATCACGATTCGAAACGTCGAGACAGGACCTGTGGTTGATGAAGTAGCTGAGGCATTTGCTAGAAGGTCAATCTATTCTATTGGAGATATGTTTTCAGGTTATGATCAATTTCAGCTTGCTTTGGAGAGTAGAGACTTGACTACCATGCGTACACCTTTGGGATTGATGCGGATGTAAGGACGTAACAAACTCAGTAGTTCATATGCAAAATGCGATGCATAAGGTGTTACGAGAGTTTGTATCTGAGATCACTATCCCGTTTCTAGATGATATTCTCATGAAAGGTTGTCTAGTGGAAGACAAGGACGAAGCTGTGACTTCTGATGGTTGCAGAAAGTTCGTTGCAGACCACATTCGAGATGTGGAGAAGATTCTGATGCGTTTGGAGGAGGTACACCTCACTCTGTCAGGTTCCAAATCTCGCTTTGGGATGTCAGAGATTGTGATGGTGGGTCATTTGTGTGATACTTTTGAGAGGCGTCCGAACCCAGAGAAGGTAGATGCTATAGCAAGGATAGCTGACTGCACCAACATCACTGAGGTTCGACGGTTCTTGGAAGCTTGTGTGTTCTTTCGTGTGAGTATTCCTCATTATGCACACATTGCCGAGCCT
Organism: Asterella californica; assembly: GCA_036924285.1. Classification (NCBI taxonomy): domain Eukaryota; kingdom Viridiplantae; phylum Streptophyta; class Marchantiopsida; order Marchantiales; family Aytoniaceae; genus Asterella; species Asterella californica. The sequence goes on from JAYKYS010000013.1 coordinate 8,527,356, forward strand.
CTGTATGCACTTCTGAGAAAGGGAAGGAGGTTTACTTGGCGGCAAGAACATCACGAGACGATGAAGCAGCTGAAGGAGATTCTGAAGTCTCCACCTATACTAAAGAGGCTTAGCTACGAGAGCGGGAGACCTGTGGTGCTGACTGTTGATACGAGTCCAAAGGCGATTGGATGGGTGATTGGTCAAGAAGATGCAGAAGGTGTGCAATTTGTTTCAAGGTTTGGAGCTCGGATCTTAATAGATAGACAACGTAACTATCCTCAAGTGAAGCGTGAGTTGTGGGGAGCTGTTACTGCTATGAAGGTAGATCGAGAGTTCTTGATAGGAGCTCGTGTGATACTAGAAACAGATTGTTTGCCTTTGTTGGGTATGATAGCAAACTGCAATACACCAGACATAGCAATGTTGCGATGGATTGCTTATGTCCGGAGTCTGAACCCTGAGCTAAAGCATATAGCAGGGAAGGACAATCCAGTTGCAGATATGTTGTCTAGGGCTCGCTATACAGATGAGGATGAGATGTTTGCAGAAGTGGAGAATGAAGAGAGGAGAGACGTTTGGTGCCAAGTTGGTCAGCAGACTTCAGACTTGGAACCACTGCCGTTCAATGAAGAGTTCTACTCAGAAAAGTTCCGCGATATTAGATCTTATCTGAGTTCGTTATGCAGAAGAGAAGGATGGAGTGATGCAGAGTTCAAAGAGATCAGACGGAGACGTACAATCATCTTCTATGCGAAGGTTATCTGTGGAAACGTCTGAAGAGAAGAGACGGAATACTGACTAGAGTGGTGGATTATCCACCGACAAAGCTTAATTTGCTGAAGGAGTTTCATGATACCTTGTGGGCTGGACATCGTGGAGTATGGGCTACTTACACGAAGATGAAAGAGCGTTACTGGTGAAAGGGTTTGTATCAAGACGTGGTGGACTTTGTTGGGTCGTGTCTGCACTGCCAGTTCTACTCTAAAGTCTCTTACAGAGCTGGACTTGTAGCTACTTATCCACATAGTATTCATTTTCAGTGGGTTCTTGATCTTGTGATGATGCCACCGGGGTTATGGGGGATGCGTTACTTGGTGTTGGCTCGAGAGGATCTCTCCAACTATGTGGAGAGACGAGCACTACGGACAAAGACTACAGAGAATATCTGCAGGTTCGTGCTTGAAGATATCATCTGTCGCTATGGATCGGTTGGGAGATTACGTGCAGATAGAGGCGAGTTGAGAGGCGCTGAAGTGAAGGAGTTTTTTGCTCGTTATGGAGTAAAGCTTCGACTTACAACTGCTATGTATCCAGAGGGCATTGGTAAGCGTGAACGAGGACACCTTTCTATTGTTCACGTTGTAGTGAAAGCATGTGATGGTAGGCCTAGAGAATGGCCGAGACTACTTCCGTTTGCTTTGTGGGCTGATAGGACTACACACTGTACTACGATTGACTATATGCCAGTTGAGCTTATGTTGGGTCAGAAACCGATCATGCCTGCTGAAGAGTACTTTCCTACTTGGGCTACGCTACCGTGGGAAGATGATATAGATCGTGCTTCACTCCTTGCTTTACGTATAAGGCAGTTGGAGCGAAAGGAGGAGGATCTTGCTGATGCGCAGGAGAGGCTGAAGGTGGCTCGAGTCAGAAACAAGGAACGTTTTGACAAGACTCACCGACTACGATCGAAGTCAATACATGTTGGTGACTGGGTTCTGGTATATGATAGCACGTTGGAGAATCAACATTCTACACTTCGTAAGTTCTCTCGAAGATGGTTCGGGCCTTATGTTGTGCTAGATGTGTATGAGAATGCCACCTATAGTTTACGTGAGTTGGATGGTACTCCTTTGAAGCTATCTGTGGTTGGCAAACGTGTGAAATTGTTCAAAAGACGCGGAGGGTCAGTTGAGTTATTCAACTTTCTGGAGTCAGAGCAGAGGACAACAAGAGACGAAGGTGTCTCAGTGTCTGAAGAGACTGAGGCGGAGGAGAGCGATGATGAAGAAGAACAAGCAGAAGACTGAACAAGTTGACACATGCCGGAGGATGTGCAGGTTTGGAGGGGGTGGATGTCTTGATGTGGATCATTTCACATAGTAAATGATTCACTTCTCTGTCAGGTGTTAGTCTCTCTGAGTGAAGTTAAGACCTCAGAGAAGTCCATTTTTAGAAGATGTTATATATTTTGAGTCTTAGTAGGTTGATTACCATGTTGATAGGGCTTAAGCTCATGGGTTGTATTTGCGTGTCGCCCATGCACGCTTTCTAGCTGATTTAAGTTATTTTTCGGGGCTGCGTGTCGTTTTAGATAGTTTAAGTTTTACGCTGGCACTCTAGGGGGCTTGACGTGGTAGCCTATGAGTGTAGATAAGTTACCAGGTAGTTTAAGGCACAAAAGGACAGTCAAGTGGAGCTATGAACTCCTATTGGTCCATTTTTGTCTTTTGTAAAACTCTAAGTTTAGAAACAGAGCTCTAGAGTGGATTTCGAGCAATTGGTGAGTGTACTGCGAAATCTGGAGCACAGGGAGATAGAGCTCGTCGTGCCAAGCACTGTCAGCAAAAAGTTTGATCGATTTGGAGCAATAAAGAAGGAGTTATGGCTGATTGAAGTTCAATTTGTGTCAGAATTGCAGCACTTCTATTGAATTTGGGATTTTGAGTGTCAATTGCAGCAGAATTGAGGAAATCGTTCCAAACCTTAGTGATTGCGTTCATTGTCAGCCGGGCTACGACTGTCAAAAAAGTTTCAAGTGATTTGAGTTATTGAGTAATTCAGGGCGGCCGCTGAAGTAGAGGGGGTCTGTAAAGCTTGCAATCTAGAGCAGCAACTTCAGAGAACAAAATCTGGAGTTCTGTGTACAATCAGGAGGTCTTACTTCACAGGAGTCTTCAGCAAGCTGTGTACTGCAAATCCTGTAAGAAACTTTGAAATTGATCGAGCCAATTTCCTGTTATAGGTCGAAATAGTTGGCTGGGTATCAGAAATTGTCATAATTTCTCTGTTCAGAAAGTTTCTACTCATATCTTGGTGCTCTGAATTGATCTCAAGCTGAAACTTCGTATGTGTATCCAGTAGGACCTCATTGACATGTAGGAGAAGTTCTGAAGTCTAAACCTTCACATATTTCTCAATCCTGAGTGCCAAAGTTCGCCGTCAGATCTTATCGTTGCTAGTTAAGCCTGAACTTTACTTCCTGAACATATCAGAAGAGCCAAGAGACTTGTATGAGCATTTTTCAGTATCACCTTGTAACTTGAAGCCTATCCTTTGAGCAAACCAACCACAGTCAGGAGCCTAGTGCTTCCCTAAGTAGACTAAACACAACCTTCAAGCTCATATCACAGCCAGAAGGTTCCGCCCTTGCTGAGGAAAACTCTCAACTCTACACCGCGCTTCCCCAATTGTTTGCAGGCAACCCGATCGATCAATTCTCTCCGTATGTTTTTCCTTCTAAGACACTGATCGCAGAAGCGCTGCTCAGTTTTCGACAGCCATCTTCTTGGTTCTTCTCGAGTGCAATTCGAGCTTCCCCAACCATCATCCTCAAATTGGAGATCCCAGCTATCAATTTCCCTACCCTACCATCCCTCTATTCTCGAAACCTTGAACAGAAGACGCTTCGGAAGATCTGAACATCTTCGGAAGACGCTTCTGAAACTTGAACATCTTCAGAAGACGCTTCGGAAGCCTGACTGTCTTCGGAAGACGACTGTGTGCAATTCGTATCGAGAAGTGGATTGGATTTGCTTTGGTGTTAAGAGAGACTTGATACGAATCCCGAGTGGCTTGGTGAGTTGTTTTGTTATTTCGAGAAGTTGGAAGTCGAGAACGAGGCCTGTGCCTTCCAAGCTTCTCAAGTCCACATCTTCCTAGAGAGACTAGAAGACTGGAAAGGCTGGCAGAATGCGCGAGAAGACGTGAGGGTCCGTTACGGATCTCTTCTGTCTGACCCATAGCAACCTATTCCTTCTTCTCTCCGAACTTAGAAGAGAGTTGTGAGAAGTCTTGCTGGAAGAGAGAGAATGGTCGAGGGTCATGTCTTCTCATCATGCAGCAAGCTTCTTCTGAGTGTGTATGAGAGGTGAGAAGTCAAAAGAACAGAGTGCAAATGTCTTGAGTCTGTTGTGAGGATAGATTGCGTGTAGGAAGCAGAAGACAAGTGAGGAGAAGCCTGACTTCGGGAGGTCTTCCGAGAAAGATATTGAATCGGAAGCTATCTCGGGAGTCTTCCCACAGGCCACTGTCACCGCAGGAGTCCGCAACCATCTTCTGAACCTGTTATGCAATCTACTTCTCGGAAATCTTGTATCTTCTGTTAGGAAGTAGGATGTAATGCAAGGTGGGTTGTCTTCTTAGGAATCCATGCGAGGCCTTGCTTAGTTAGGATTGTTTAGATATAGCTCGGAAGACGAGGGCTATTTAGGAAGCACTGTTAGAATCCCGGAAGACGAGGTAGCTGTCTTCTAGAAGACTAGATTCGTATTCTGAGAGTGGAAGCTAGACTGTGAGAGCTTGGGAAGGACTGAGCCTTCGGTTCACAGTAAGTACGTGTGGCTTAGTGCAACAGATTTTCAAGTATGTCGATGCATCCTCGAGGGTTGGTGTTACCAGCAGCAGAGTTGGCCGAGGCCAATCAAGAAGTTGGGTCTCGACTTCTTCATGTGGGATTGGAACCTCGCTGACCAGGGTCTTCTGGAGGAGGTTTGGGCAGCCTTACCACCTCGCAACCGTGTACCTGCGAAGGCAAGAGTAGCGCGAGGAAGATCATCTTCCTGGACATCAGAATGATGACGAAGGGCTTTCCACAGGTCGGAAGCAGAGAACAAGAGGTACGAATTGGAGAAGAAAATCCTATCCATGATCTCGGGGAAGTGACATGTGTCTGGAAGCACAACTTGTCTCTTCCTGGAGGATAGACAGGGAAGAAACGGATGGAAGGTCGAAGCCTACCGGGAGCCGCAGAAGCGTCTTCTGGCGAAGCTGTTCCTTCACCTCTTTCCTAAGAGGAAGGCGCAGAAGACGATGTACCTTGGAGAGCATGACGTGGAATTCCTGGAAGCCATCTGGGAAGGACTACCCATCAACTGGGGCGCGTTCTTCCACGCTTATGTGCAGGCGGAGCTGGTGTACTTAGGTACCCCGGCAAGAGGACATCTTACTCCGTTCTTCTGTTACCTATACGTAGCCAAGGGGGATCTCACGACAGATCAGTTGGCAAGATATGGACCAGCAGGGCAGCAGGAGGTGAAGGAGGAGACCTCGGGAGAAGACGACCGAGCAGCAGCGATGACTCCTCCTCTCACTCTGATGTCGCAGATGAGATCCGGTACTCATCAGAAGACGTTTCTGGTGAGAGAAGACAATTCCAGTGGATCGGAAGACGTGACACCACCAAGGAAGATGGGTCCTAGGAGCGTTGTCGGGTTGAGAGTCTTCCTGGGAAGGGCGAACCTTCTGGCTATGATATGAGCTTGAAGGCTGTGTTCAATCTACTCAGGAAAGCGTTGAGCTTCAGGCTATGGCTGGTTTACTCACAGGATAGGCTTCAGGTCTCAAGGTGATACTGAAAACACTCATATAAGTCTCCAGGCTCTTCTGATAAGTTCAGGAAGCAAAGTTCAGGCTTAACTAGCAATGATAAGATCAGATGGCGAACTTTGACACTCAGGATTGAGAAATATGTGAAGGTTAAGACTTCAGAACTCCTCCTACATGTAAACGAGGTTCTACTGGATACACATACGAAATTTCAGCTTCAGATCAATCCAGAGCACTAAGATATGAGCAGAAACTTTCTGAGTAGAGAAATTACGGTAGTTTCTGGTACCCAGACAGCTATTTCGATCTATAACAAGGAATTGGCTCGATCACTTTGGGAAATTCTTACAGGATTTGCAGTACACAGCTTGATGAACACTCCTGTGAAGTTGGGCCTCCTGATTCCACACAGAACTCCAAATCTCGCTCTCTGAAGTTGCTGCTTCAGATTGAGAGCTTTTCGGACCCCCTCTACTTCAGCGGTCGCCCTGAATTACTCACTGACTCAATTGACATGAAAATTTGGAGACAGTCGTAGCCTTGCTGACAGTGGACACAGCCACGAAGTTTTGAAGCGATTTCCTCGATTCTGCTGCAAATGACACTCAAAACCCCAAATTCAACAGAAGTGCTGCAATTCTGACACAAATCGAACTTCAATCAGCCATAACTCCTTCTTTATTGCTCCAAATCGATCAAACTTTTCGCTGACAGTGCTTGGCTCGACAAGCTCTATCTCCCTGTGCTCTCAGATTTTGAAGTGTCCTCACAAATTGCTCGAAATCCCCTTTAGACCTCTGTTTCTAAATTTAGAGTTACACAAAAGACAAAAATGAACCAATGAGAATTCATAGCTCCATTTGGTTGTCATTTTGTGCCTTAAACCATGTGGTAACTTATCTACACTCATAGGCTATCATGTCAAGCCCCCTAGAGTGCCAACGTAAAACTTAAACTACCTAAAATGACACGCAGCCCCGAAAAATAACTTAAATCAGCTAGAAAGCGTGCATGGGTGACACGCAAATACAACCCATGAGCTTAAGCCCTATCAACATGGTAATCAACCTACTAAGACTCAAAATATATAACATCTTCCTAAAACGGACTTCTCTGAGGTCTTAACTTCACTCAAAGAGACTAATGCCTGACAAAGAAGTGAATCATTTACTATGTGAAATGATTCACATCACGACATCCACCCCCTCCAAACCTGCACATCCTCCGGTATGTGCCAATCTCTTCAGTCTTCTGTTTGATCTTCATCATCATCGCTCTCCTCCGCCTCAGTCTCTTCAGACACAGGGACATCTTCGTCTCTTGTTGTCCTCTGCTCTGACTCCAGAAAGTTGAATAACTCAACTGACCCTCCGCGTCTCTTGAACAATTTCACACGTTTGCCAGCCACAGATAGCTTCAAAAGAGTACCATCCAACTCACGCAAGCTATAGGTGGCATTCTCATACACATCTAGCACAACATAAGGCCCGAACCATCTTCGAGAGAACTTACGGAGTGTAGAATGCTGATTCTCCAACGTGCTATCATATACTAGAACCCAGTCACCAACACGTATCGGCTTCGGTCATAGTCGGTGAGTCTTGTCAAAACGTTCTTTGTTTCTGACTCGAGCCACCTTCAGCCTCTCCTGCGCATCAGCAAGATCCTCCTCCCTTCGCTCCAACTGCCTTATACGTAAATTTAGGAGTGAAGCACGATCTACACCATCTTCCTACGGTAGCGTAGCCCACGTAGGAAAGTACTCTTCAGCAGGCATGATCGGTTTTTGACCCAACATAAGCTCAACTGGCATATAGCCAGTCGTAGTACAGTGTGTAGTCCTATCAGCCCACAAAGCAAACGGAAGTAATCTCGGCCATTCTCTAGGCCTACCATCACATGCTTTCACTAAAGCGTGCACAATAGAAGGGTGTCCTCGTTCACTCTTACCAATGCCCTCTGGATTCATAGCAGTAGTAAGTCGAAGCTTTACTCCATAACGAGCAAAAAACTCCTTCACTTCAGCGCCTCTCAACTCTCCTCTATCTGCACGTAATCTCCCAACCGATCCATAACGACAGATGATATCTTCAAGCACGAACCTGCAGATATTCTCTGTAGTCTTCGTCCGTAGTGCTCGTCCCTCCACATAGTTGGAGAGATCCTCTCGAGCCAACACCAAATAACGCATCCCCCATAACCCCGGTGGCATCATCACAAGATCAAGAACCCATTGAAAATGGATACTAGGTGGATAAGTAGGTACAAGTCCATCTCTGTAACGGACTTTAGAGTAGAACTGGCAGTGCAGACACGACCCAACAAAGTCCACCTCGTCTTGATACAAACCCTTCCACCAGTAACGCTCCTTCATCTTCGTGTAAGTAGCCCATACTCCACGATGTCCAGCCCACAAGGTGTCATGAAACTCTTTCAGCAGATTCAGCTTCGTCGGTTGATCATCCACCACTCTAGCAAGCATCCCGTCTCTTCTCTTCGGACGTTTCCACAGATAACCTTCACGTAGAAGGTAGCTGTACGCCTTCCGTCTGATCTCCTTGAACTCTGCATCACTCCATCCTTCTCTCCTGGATAACGAACTCAGATAAAATCCAATATCGCGGAACTTTTCTGAGTAGAACCCCTCATTGAACGGCAGTGGTTCCAAGTCTGAAGTCTGCTGACCAACTTGGCACCAAACGTCTCTCTTCTCTTCATTCTCCACCTCTGCAAACATCTCATCTTCATCTGTATAACGAGCCCTAGACAACATATCTGCAACTGGATTGTCTTTCCCTGCTATATGCTTTAGCTCAGGGTTCAGACTCCGGACATAAGCAATCCATCGTAGCATTGCTATGTCTGGTGTATTGCAGTTTGCTATCATACCCAACAAAGGCAAACAATCTGTTTCTAGTAACCAAACTCAAAGAGAGATATTTGGCGTAACATGTACAGAGATGTAGTGCGATTGGGGGAGACGTGTGTAACTTGCCAGATGTACTCTGATATCCGGCATCGAGATGAGCTTCACCCTACGTATCCACTTGCAATGCATCACAAGTGGGTAGTAGATCTGGTTACGATGTCGGTTGGGATATGACAGATGAGATACTTGGTTTTGGCACAAGAGGATCTATCGAACCAAGTCGAAGGACGCGCTTACACACAAACACTACAGAAGGGGTGTGCAGATTTCTACTTGAAGATGTGATCTGCAGATACGGATGTGTTGGGAAGATTACAGCAGACCGTGGAGAACTGAATGCTCACGAAGCTGATATGTTCTTCAAGAGGCGGGGAATCAAGTTAGCTCTTACCATGGCTTACAACCCAGAAGGAAATGCGAAGAGTGAGCGCGACCATCCTCCTATCAGGAAAGCCATTGTGAAAGCTTGCAACGGAAGGGTGAGAGAATGACCAAGGCTTCTACCATTTGCTGTATGGACCGATCGTACAACTCATAGCTCGGTGATCGGGTACATGCCAGCAGAACTAATGCAAGGGCAAAAATCGATCATGCCTATCGAAGAGCAAATACCTACTTGGAGTGTTCTACCTTGGGAAGATAATCTCTCTGGAGAGGATCTTCTCGCTCTTAGGATTCGTCAGTTGGAGCAGAGACCAGAGGATGTGGAGCTAGCTCTGGAACGGTTACGAAAAGCTCGCTTGAAGAACAAAGACAGATTTGATAAGCGACATCGACTACGACATAAGAAGATCCAAAAAAATGACTGGGTGTTGGTATATGATAGCAGCTTGGATAATCAACATAGTTCATTACGGAAGTTTTCTAAACACTGGTTTGGACCTTACGTGGTTGTTCGTATTCATGACAACGCCACATATGTGCTATGCGAGTTGGATGGTGCACGGCTTAAAGTTCCGATTGCAGGGAAACGAATAAAACTCTTTAACCGGCGAGATGAAGACGTAGATATTGAGGAGATCAGTACCAAGTTTGATCTCTCTCAAGATCAAGATGAGAATCCGTATGAGAGTGTAGAGCCCGAGGAGGAGGCTCCCGAAGAAGAAGATGAGGAGGAAGTAGTATGATGCCAACCATAACTTATGATTAGGTTGGTGCATACCGGAGGATGCACAGGTTTAGAGGGGGTGGATGTCGTGTTGTGGATTGGCTAGGGTGTGAAACCACCACATATCCTTATCGTATGTGTTTTGATGTTGAAGAGCCACCGAGATCTTATCGTGTCAAAAGATAAGGCTCCACGTGGACGATCCGTGTATTCCCCGCTGAGTGGAGATAATAGTAGTACTCTTGTCGTCATATGAGAAGTTGTTGTATAAAAGAGAGGTGCGTGGAGCTTTTGCTATAGAGTGTAGAGTATCCAAGTCTAGTGTGAGTGTGACCAATATCATCAGATGAAGTAAACGGCAGTGCGAGTGGTAGGCATGAACGGAGAGCTCTTTCGTACTCCTGATCTTCCACTAGCGCATCCATTCGTCATTAAGATCCATTGTCTGCCGCGAGATCACTTTCAAGTATTTATGGTAGCTCATCGGGGAGAGTCGTTTATGGCTGCGGTGATGGCTACTCCGGATCTTATCGTTCTTCCTATTGTCACTTACGACGCTGTTTGAAATCTTACTGTCTACATCTTGCTCTGATGTGGTATGGATCCTCCATTGGATCTGAACTTTCTAGCGAGAGTTCCGTTCAACATTTGGATCGAAATACGTTGTTATAGTCAACCAAAGGTGGCGCATCGAGAGTTTATAGTGATGAACTTCGGAGAGGATTATTTCTCGCTTTGGTCGACCTTCTCTCTTTGGTTTTCGTATCTTAATTTGCGACAAGTCTTAGCATTAGTATGAGTTCGTTGGTTGGAAATGGCTTGACGATTTCCGCACACGAAAACCAGATAATAGCTTCATCCGTTCCTTTTGTAGTTTCGTTTATTGTCAATCGTTTTACAGTCGGGATTCTAACTCTATATTGAGCGTAGTTTGTTCTTCATGTCTACATGCTTCTTGATCAACGATATCATTAACGGCACATGTTTGTAGTTTGTTCAATATAAGCTTTGAGGTCCAAATGATACTCTTGGATAAAAATTCGTTCTTTGTGTGTTTGTCATGTGAGTGAAGACAAAACCCTTTTGTCAACTTGTTTCTTATTGGTCAAAAGGTTGACCAATCATCTTCTACCAAGTTCTTTTCACGTTTTTTAGGGTTAGAGGCACTTCCTGTGGTCCATTCGCAGAGTGTGAGATATGGTTGGAAAGCTTGGGAGACGAGGATGCCCGTAGACTCAATGGTTGCTCGATTTGAAACACGGATGAGAAAGTTTTGGTCAATTGAAGCTGAGGGGGTCAAATTCGTGATCAATTTTGTTTCTGTGAAGTCTTTCTCATTTTCTTGGAGTTCTGTGAGGTTGCTGGAGATGAATTGTCTGTTGCTGGAAAGTTCTTGAGATGGGCTTGCTGATGGACTCCGAGATCAGTCGATTCCAAGCCGGAGTTGCGTGTCTCAAATCGGAGGCTATGATAGTATGCGACTGTAAACTGGAGACATTGAGAGAGATATGGAGAGTTTGAGATCGAATTTCGCTATGAAACCTTCCAGGGTCTGAGAAGGTACAGTCAGTTACCTACTTGTGAAATTTCAGACCATTTGGATTATTGAGTATAAGGATATCATTGTTTTTGTGCACAAGGGTCTACATATCGTCTTGTGTCATTGACAGTAAGGGCTTGGATTATTCCGAGAGTTTGGTTGAGGATCTGCTGGTGAAATTTTAGAGAGTGGTAGTGATGGTGACACATTAGCTTCTCGAGAAGTTTGAGCCATTTTTGTCGAGTGGCTTGTGAAGAATCGAACAGCAAAGTTCTGTCGAAATAGTATCATGTTATAAAAACAGCGATAAGGGCTTGGATCATTCCGAGAGTTTGGTTGAGGATCTGCTAGTGAAATTTTATAAGGTGGTAGTGATGGTGACACTTTAGCTTCCCGAGAAGTTTGAGCCATTTTGTCGAGTGGTTTGTGAGGAATCGAACAACAAAGTTCTGTCGAAATAGTATCATGTTATAAAAACAACGAACTTTGGAAGGGCATAGATGTCTCAGAGATGATCTCTCTGCATGTAATATCTTAATAGAGAGATTATTCTTCAGGCTATCTGTTGCCTTGGTTTCATCTCATTTTGAGCTGTGGTTGAGGAGTGACAGCGAGGTAAAGTTGAGAGGTTCATGCTCCAAAAGGCGCAAGAGTTAAGATTCTTTCGCTTAGGTTTCTTTTCTGTTAGGAGTGCTTGTATTTCTCTTGTGGTGAGACTGGAGTGATGACCAGCAGACCCAAGAGTGCTTGCGGTGATGGCAAGAACAGGTTGTCCGTGCTTGTTACCCCGGTTCTATTCCTAGTCGAGTAAGAGAGAGATTTGCCGAGAGGACGTGAGGATATCGTAGCGGGATAGGTTTAGAGTGTACTTGGAGGTCAGAGAGAGTGGGTGATTGTTGGTTCTCAGTCACGGAGTGCGACACATACTCTCTACAGCTAGATATCCGATGTATTCTCAGATAAAAAAGCACGTCACACGACACCGCACTCACATAATTCCTCAAGTATGATTCAGAACCAAGTTAACTCGTTCCGTTTGTCCATCTGGTTCCGGATGAAAGGCGGAACTAAACTTTAACTTAGTCCTCAATTTTTGGAACAAGTGTTTCAAAAAGACACTTGTGAACTTAGAGTCTCTATCTGAAATAATATTTCGAGGTAATCCATGTGAACGCCACCAAGTATCTAGGAACAACCGAGAAGTCGTGAACGCTGTTGCAGTATCCAAGGTCAGAGTAAACTTCGCTAGTTTACTAAACCGATCAACTATCACAAAAATCGTATTGTATTCATTCGAGTCAGACAGAGAGGTAATGAAGTCCATGCTAATGCTTTCCCAAGGTCTGGCTGGAATCGGCAGAGGATGAAACAACCCTTGTTTCTTCTCATAAGAAACGCAGTTCGCTTGACAGGTTACACATGTTTTCACAAAGTGGGCAACATCGTCTTTCATGTGGAGCCAATAACACTTTTTAGCTATCACTGCTAAAGTGGACTTTTCTCCTTTGTGGCCTGATGAAGGCGCATCGTGACATTCTTTTAACAACTTGGTCCTAAGTTTTCTTTGTCCCACATAAACCCGACTTTGCTTGAACATGAGTAAACCATGTCTTAAGTGCATGTTCTGCAACTTCACTCCTTGCTTGAGTTGTTCCAGGTACTCCTTCGCTTGGTCATCACCCATGTAACCTTCACGTATTCGTCTCTCCAAGTCTGGCTCCTTAGGATACATAGCTCGCAAAATCTGTGTTGACGATGAGAGATATTCCTCCTTGCGACTCAAGGCGTCAACAACCACATTGTCCTTTCTCGCTTTGTGGATTAATTCCACGTTCATGAGCGCCAAGGTATCATGCCATCATAGTTGCTTTGGCGTCACCCGATCTTGTGTCTCAAAGTACTTGAGCGAAATATTATCAGTATACACTTGGGTTTTGTGGAGTCTCAAGTAATGCCACCATTTCCTCAAGCAAAACCACCGCAAACATTTCCTTCTCGTGAATCGATCATTGACTCTCTGTCCCAGATAGCTTCTTGCTTTCATATGCTACTTTTCCATCCTACACCAACACTTCGTCAATCACATAGTCGCTCGTGTCGGTGTGCACCTCAAATGTTTTGTCGAACTCCGGCAGCTTCAAAACTGGCACCTTTGACAAAATAGCTTTGATCGTCTGGAACGCATCATCCACCTCTTTGGTCCAACTTACTTGGCGTCTTTGCCCGTCCAATCCGTCAGTGACTTTGCGATCTTTGAAAACCCTTTCACATACTTACGATAGAACTGCGCCAATCCTAAGAATCGCCGCATCCTCATTACTGTAGTCGGAGGCTCCCAAGTCACAAACGCGTCCACCTTCTGCATATCCGAGCCAACTCCTTCTGCACTAATGACATGTCCCAAAAAGTTAATGCGTTCCAACCCAAACTCACTCTTGTCAACGTTGACAAACAGCTTATGCTCTCGCAGCTTCATCAACACCACCCTTAGCTGCTCTGCGTGCGGCTCCAAGGTTTTGGAGTAGATCAAGATGTCGTCGATGTAAACGATGACGAACTCATCCATCTCCTCGCGAAAAATTGTGTTCATCAATGTACTGAACGTCGAAGGGGCGTTGCAGAGTCCAAATGGTATTACCACGAATTCAAACAATCCGTATCTGGTTCGACAAGCGGTTTTCTCAACATCTAGGTCAGCTATCCGGATCTGGTGATATCCTGACTTCAAGTCTATCCTGCTGAAGTATCTTGCGTCCGCTAACCTATCAAAGAGGTCGTCTATCCTTGGCAAGGGATAATTATTCTTCACCGTCATCTTATTGAGCGCACGATAATCTACGCAGAGTCGTAACTTCCCATCCTTCTTCTTTGCAAAAAGAACTGGGCTCCATAAGGTGACTTACTGGTTCGAATATATCCCCGCGCTAATTGCTCACCGAGTTGTCTTTTCAACTCAAGGAGTTCTACCTGATTGAGTCGGTAAGGGGCTTTGGAAGGTGGATCTGATCCTGGCAAGACCTCGATCTTGTGATCCACCACCCGCCTTGGAGGTAACTCAGCAGGTAACTCATCTGTCAAGACATCCTCAAACTAGTTTCGGAAGTCTAGTCGCATCTCCTGATGTTTTCTCTTGTCCGCCACTCAAATAAAATCCTCGATTTAGGCCGGCAGGCCTCATCAAATCTGCAACCCGCATCAAACACATGACCCCGTCGTTGAAGTCCATCTGTTTGCCTTTGATCAAATTCACCGCAAAGTCGTCAATTTTCTACGTCTTTCGGATCAGCCTCACTCCCAGCTTTCGCCCTTTAACTCTAACGTTTAACCTTAAAAGTTTCCGCCTAAGTTCCTGTAGTGACGCAAGAGTACTCCTTTTGCCCATTTAGTATACAAGATATCGTTCCCACAGAGGATTTACGTAAGTAATCGCTGCTCTAAGTTCTAGGATCTGTTCAAACACACAAACACACAGGTTTTGCCTAAAAAGCCCGTCTTCTCACAAAACCACACAAAACCACACGTCTTCCAGACACGCCACATGGTGCTCTGGAACTAAACAAACAACTACCAACTAAAATATCACACAATTATTCACAGGGAAGCTCAGGAAGACGATCTTCTTGCTTCCAGGTTGCTTCTTCCGGTCTTCTCGATACCGTCTTCCTGAAGCGATTCTCGTCTTCAGGGGGTTCAGCTCGTCTTCTCACACCTCCAGAAGGCTGTCCTGCTTCGCAGAAGTCGACTATTAACGGTCGTTACACCTTATTCTCACACTCACATTCCAACGGGTTAGATTAATCACAGGGTGTATGCCCCATGTAGCCTTCCCAGGCTTCTGCCTACGGAAATGGTCTTCATGTAGCACTACAACGACATTCACCTTCACGGAAGCTCAATAGAGGTCTCGGAAACTCACTAGAAGAAGGTAAGAAGATGGGGAAGATGGGAGAAGATGGAGAAGATAAGAAAATCCAAACAAGAGAAAACAAGATGAAAAGAGTAAATTAAGATTTCGACAAGCTTCTAGTCCGGATCTTGACTAACAAGCCATCCCTGCTTGTATTAGTTTGGGGAGGAAGACAACAAACGTGAGTACTGTTGCACCGTCTTCTACTCGAGGATGTCGTCTTCTGCTGTGGGAAGAAGGCTTCTTTCTTCTTCACTTCGCTGCTGACTACTCTGTCTTCTGGGATCCCTTATCCATAAGACCGTTCGTACGTAGATCCCAAGTGCTCTATTGAACGAGCCAAGCTACACTTCCACAACTACTGACAGTCACCGCCACTCAAGAAGAACACTTCCCATGCACAATTGGGAGCGAATTCAAAGAACCCACCATCCAGAAGACATGAGCAAAGTTTCTGCACTCAAATCCACAATCTATTCCCCGAGAAGAAGTCACAATGGCATTGGGAAGCTCACTCCCTCTACTTCTTGCGTCTACTCCTCGACACATCAGTCTAACCAGCAGGACTGCACGAGGATGCCGTTCCCTGCTCTAGACTGCCCACTACTCATCTACATCTCCGAATCGCTGCTGGTGGTAAGAGAATGCAGACTTCTTCCTGCGTTATCTCCTTATTCCAACATCGAGTGTAGTGTACACTGTGTGTGCAGAACTCAATTCTCCACACAGGTCTAATGTGCTATGAGTCTGCACCGTAAAATGTTGGTGTTTATGCAGAACTCCTAATTCCTACTCTGTTATCCTATTTATGCATCTGCCTTGCGGTGCATGGGAGAGTTCCCCTCCAAGCTTTGACTACCATCAGGGAGGGATGGGCACCGTCAGCAGGCTGCCACCCCACATGCAGGCAGTTCCTCCTTCCTTTTTAGCCATCTGCTTGTTTACCCTGCGCTGCCTACTCTGCCACATGGTCACTTTATCTAAAATTAAATTGGACATGTTATTTCTTAATATAACATATTGGGCACTTACTAAGTTTGGACAAGCTCTTGGTCTTATGCGCTTTGCTATCTACTCTAATGGTTCGGATGCCATTTCCACATGATCTATTCCTACCTGAACTACTAAAACGGCTTTTGATACGCTGGGAAGCCTTGTAATTACCTCGGGTGTCGCTGAGGTGGCCTCCTCCTCCACGTTCATCGCTGACTCTGCTGTTGCTGCTTCGGAAGACAGAAGCGTCTTCTGGGAAGCTGGGTCGACTTGTGCTTCCTCGCTCTTCTGAGGCACTAGTTCGACACTAGGAGCCATGGTGACCTCATAGAGGTCCGGGGAAGTCGCTTCCTCCACGCGGAATACCTAGGAAGACGGTCTTCTTTCCTGTCTTCCAGAAGACGGTCTTCCTTCTTGTCTTCCGGGGCATCTTCTGGGTTCTTCTCGGCTTCCAACGCTGTCACTACCAAGTGTACAGCGAGGTCGAACTCCCCCTTCTCCAAGTCTGGTCTTGTTGATGATGCTGGTGCTTGGGAAGACGTGTTTACTGATGGCGGGATCAAGGGAAGACCATAGAGCGTCTTCACTCCCTCTATGTGCCGGTCCAAGTACCTGAACATACTCTCCTTGCACTCCACAAACATTGCTTTGGACTCCTCGTCCCACTCTCTAGCTAAGGTAAGGAGCTTCCTACCCGCGGTGAAGTTAAACTTCTTCTGAAGTGCCTCCACCGAGTGAGCTAGTAACCCTTGCGCACGGGCTTCCGCTGCTTCTCTCTGAGTCTTCTCGGCCGCAACCTGCGCTTCTACGGCTTCCCACAGAGTCTTCCACGTCGTCTTCTCTTCTGCAAGGGCGGTGAGCTTATCCCGTACTCGCAGAACCTCATGGTCACGCTGCTGTAAGCGCGCCTGCAACTCCTGGTTGCTCTTCTTCAGCTGCGCTAACTCCTTGGAAGAAGTGACGTACTTGTTGTGAGTCGAAGGCTCAGTCCTTCCCTAAGTCCTCACAGTATAACTACCACTCTCAGAAGACGAATCTAGTCTTCCAGAAGACAGCTACTCCATCTTCTGAGATTCTAACAATGCTTCCTAAGTAGCGTTTGTCTTCCGAGCTGTATCTAATCAATCCTAACAAAGCAAGGCCTCACATGGATTCCTAAGAAGACAACCCACCTTGCATTACATCCTGCTTCCTAACAGAAGATCAAGATATGCGAGAAGTAGAGTATATGAAAGGTTTAGAAGATGGTTGCGGGCTCTTGCGGTGACAGTGGCCTCTGGGAAGACTCCCGGGACAGCTTCCGATTCAATAACGTTCTCGGAAGACCTCCCGAAGCCAGGCTTCCCTTCACTGGTCTCACCTGTCTTCTGCTTCCTACACGCAATCTATTTTCACAACAGACTCAAGACATTTGCACTCTGTTCTTCTGACTTCTCACCTCTCATACACACTCAGAAGAAGCTTGCTGCATGATGGGAAGACATGACCCTCGACCATTCTCTCCAGATTCTGCCAGCAAGACTTCTCACAACTCTCTTCTAAGTTCGGGAAGAAGAAGGAATATGCTGCTATGGGTCGGACAGAAGAGACCCGTAACGGATCCTCTCGTCTTCTCGCTCATTTTGCCAGCCTTTCAGTCTTCTAGTCTCTCTAGGAAGATGTGGAGTTGAGAAGCTTGGAAGACCGGGAGGCACAGGCCTAGTTCCCGACTTCCAACTTCTCGAAATAACAAAACAACTCACCAAGCCACTCAGGATTCGTACCAAGCCTCTCTTAACACAAAAGCAAAGCAAATCCACTCTTGATACGAATTGTGTACAGTCGACTTCCGAAGACAGTCTTCCGAAGACGGCCGTCCGAAGATGTTCCAATCTTTCAGAGCGTCTTCCGTCTTCCGTCATCTTTCGTCTTCCGAAGACACCACCGAGAAGACGCTCGTCTTCCGAAGAAGTCAACTTCTTATTACAAAAAGTTCATAAGATCATCTTCCTGCTAAGGAAGACGTAACCTTAAGTAACAACGCTTCTTCAGTTATACAAACAAGTTATTATTCTTAAAATTTTCAAAAATTCGTGCATCTTGTAATTTGTGGTCACCACAGTTCCACTTCAAACTTGTCCAAGAAAGTGTTCTCCAAAATCGCATGGATATCATCCATCTCGCACACCGTGAAATTCTCTGTGAACTCCAACTTCCAACATGCAAATCGTACGTCCAAGGCCACTTCAGAAGTTTGGTAAGTCTTGCCCTTGGCAAAGCGTACCTGAATAGGCTTGTCGGCCTTGGAGGTAGACAAGCCCAACTTCTTCACCAACTTTGGACTTATGAAGGAGTGAGTCGCTCCTGTGTCCACAAGAAAAGTAACATCACGGTTAGCAACCTTGGCTTGTAGAAACATCAATCACGGCGTCAACTCCAGGAAGAAGGAGTAATGGTGCCATAATGACTGCAAGTGTAGACCTCCGATCTCGGCTAACCTGGGCATCCCATGTGGTCGCATCATAGCTCTTGTGCATCTTTCCCACATGAGATTTTACCCCTTGCGAGGTAAATAACTGATTGCACACCGGACATGGTGTGTCTCGAATCAGTCTCGATCTCATGGGAGAGAGAGTACCCATAGCTAAAGAAGATATCCGATCAAACAATACTCCTAATAGAAACATCTCCCGAAAAAAAAGAAAAAAGAAAAAATAAAGAAAAAGAAAAAAGACAGAAAAGAAAGAAAAAAGATCTAAACCAAGATCATAGAGGTAAAAACTGGGGGCGAGATACGTGATCTTCATCCATACACGTCATGGGATGTGATGAAGGTGCATACGGAGCTTGCAGTTAAGACTGCATGAGTTATTCAGAAGGACGTGGTTGAGTTTGTTGGTGATGAGCAGCAGATCATTGCTCTTGAGGTTGCTAGATTGCAACCAAAGATTTCATCAGAAGTCGATCTCTAGTGTCATGACAAAGAACACTTGGGAGCTTGAGACTAGGACTAAGCTTACAAGAGGAGAGAGACGAAATACACATTGATTCTTGAGAGGTTACAGGAACTGTGTCAATGATTTGGATACCTTGAAGGGGTCAGATATGCGAATTAAGTTGACTATCGATATGTCAATCGTTAGATGCCTCCTTATGATATGGAGAGAGTCTTGATAGGACAGAGTTCCAAGAGGAAGACCAAGAGACGAGTGGCGGCTGACACCGGGACCAGATCGACTCGAGCTAACCCCGAGGCACAGTCAGGGGATGATAACCGACAACCTTCGTCCCAACGTCAAGGAAGCCCAGTACCAGCTGCGGCACCAATGCAGCAAGATGGAGTCTTGCCAACGGTGCTCAATGATGCAGGCGCGAGAAGTCAAAGAGCCTTGTATGCGGAACTCATCAAGATGATGAAGACCATGCAGGAAGGTATGGTCTCCAGGGATAAACGTATCGCTGAACTTGAGACAGGCTAAGGGAGTTTCTCGTCTACCAGAAAGCTTTGTAAGACGAATTTGTCTACCCCATTTTCAGATACAAGACGGGCTCGTAAAGTTAAGGATTTCTTAACTGAGTTAGACCTATACTTTGAGACGCAATAGGCTCAGGAGTCAGACAAGACGAGAGCGGCGGTTACGTTCCTGAAGGATCATGCGCTTCTCTGGTGGACTGCATACAGAGATGAGCATGCTTTGATCGTCTCGGCCCTTGGTTGGAAGAAATTCAAGGTGTTGCTCGCGAGACAATTCACTTCGGAGTATCAAAGGATTTGGGATGGTGTCGAGCTAGTTAGGCTGAAGCAGACGGGGACGCTAAGTGCTCATTATTTGAGACCATCGCTTAGCATCCAAGATGTTATATAAGATGTGATGGTAGCTGAACTCCATCACATGAGTGCTTTAACACCTCCTTAGGTATCAACTTCGTCCACCACAGACATGGACGATGTGCACGAGATCCCACTCGTGCTGCATTTAATAAAACTGTCAATCCAATCCATAACTGCACATGCTATACACTATGCGGCATATACACTCGTCACCACTCGTGCACGAGAGTCACCTAACAAAAGAACGTATATATGTTGGAGGACACTCTTGATGTACTTGTAGATGTCATAAGATCCTCAACATCACCTAGAACATGATAGATCACGATTCGTGCAAACCCTATCCTTGTCATGCATATGTGTGATCTTGACATGGTCACCCTACAAGTGAATGGCGTTAACTCGCTCAATAACTGATATTCTCAACAGCAAAATATCTTACGGTAATGTCTGTTGATACTCTCCTTGCTGACATCGGCAGTAGATCCGAGTATCTCTGTATCAATTGCATGTCTTAATGAGCCTCACTTATCTCTTGTCTTAGTCACATACAAGTCCCACTATACTCTATGCCAGACTACAAGATTGCAGCCAAACCAATGCTGATCGAGCACACATACACATAGTTCTGGATATTATCATAAAATTGACGTAATATCCAAAGGTAATAACGTCACTTGACTCCACTATTGATGGTAAAACAACTTCACTCCAAAGATGATCAACTCGCCAGCGTACTGCTACAACTCTCATCTCAAACTCCAAAGTGAGACATCCAAGGTAGACAGAACCACCCCACTCATACTAGGTAAGTTCTTCGTCTCTTCTAGTACCAGAGTATCCTCCGTAGAGACATTGTCCTTGAACAACTCATCAGGTCAAGTGATAATCAAACTGAATGTAGCAATTGACGCTATGATCCTTAGCTACGATGACCCAATTTTATCACTGAACCGAAGTAGTAAAAGACTCACATGTCCG
The DNA here is from genome assembly GCA_036924285.1 of Asterella californica. Classification (NCBI taxonomy): domain Eukaryota; kingdom Viridiplantae; phylum Streptophyta; class Marchantiopsida; order Marchantiales; family Aytoniaceae; genus Asterella; species Asterella californica. The sequence continues at coordinate 8,548,154 of JAYKYS010000013.1, forward strand.
TGATCGGACTATCATCTTGTCTATAGGGGGTTATCTCTTCCCAATAGTCGATCATGAAATTGATAAGGTACAACACAGTCTCATCAATCGAGACGTCATAACAGATTTTGCGATACGTCAAAATTCTAGACTCGACATCAAAATTTCTGAAATTTCAATCACTTGGAATTTCCAATCAACCCGTTGTCGTGTCGTGGACCGGCTCCTATCTGAAATTCAGACTTCGATGCTTGTCGCTCCAAAGACACTCATGAGAAAGACAAGCTAGGCCTTAGCTTACGGGCTTTTTGCATCATTTCATATCTCCATTTTCATCGCATAGATGGGTAGAGCTCCTTGTCAGCTTTCCATAGACACTTCGTCTACTTCGTTTGGACACCTAGTGGAGAAGTTACAGGACCCGAAAGATAGAGAAAACAAGCTAGGCCCCAGCTTACGGACTTTTGGCACAACTTCTGATCTTCGCTTTCATCGCATCAGTGGATAGAGCTTTTTGTCAGCACTCCATAGGCACTTCGTTTATTTCGTTTGGACGTCTAGTGGAGGAGTTACAAGACTCGCAAGATGGAGAAAACAAGCTAGGCCTCAGCTTACGGGCTTTTGGCACAATTTCAGATCTCCACTTTCATCGCATCAGTGGGTAGAGCTCGTTGTCAGCTTTTCATAGGCACTTTGTTTACTTCGTTTGGACGTCTAGTGAAGAAGTTATGCGACTCGAAAGAAAGAAAAATCAAGCTAGGCCATAGTTTACTTGTTGATTGGGTATTTGAGGCTTCAGGCGTTATATCAAAGACGCAAGGGGTCTGCTTCATTATTATTGAGAGAACTTCATACGTACAGAGACTGTTGCAAGGGTGTTGCTTAAGGGGCTTGCTTGTTCTTAGACTTGTCGGTGGATGTTTTGGAGAACTGAGAAGTCCAATACACGCGCGCAAGGTGTCATCGGGTTCAGATCTGTGCAGGCTACGCACAGTTTAAGACGGTTTGAGAAGAGACGGATGGGGGATGTGTACTGAGAGAAATTGAGACGCAGGAAGGAGATTTAGAGATTTCAGTTACCTGTGAAGGAGAGTTAGACCGTTCGGACCGTTCCGGAGTCCAAACTTGCTATCCTTGGATCCATCGGGATTAGAACACCGAGTTCTACAGGAAATTGAAGACGATACCAAGTTTCATCGGGTGGTTTAGGAGTTCTGAGTGAAATTGGCTGGCAGGGAAGCGCTTGCGTCAGATTTTTCATCGCCTGCGACTTAAAATTGGGTTGTTCTTCGCGATGGGTGTGCCAAGCTCTTCGTTCTTGGTGCCTACGTGATCAGGGAGTCTTCATCTACGCATAGGAGAAGACCGTACGTGAATTGGATTGTTGGTTTGGGTGAGCGAGTTTGAGCCGCAGGGAGTCCATTTACGTCAGTTTTTTACAACATGCGAAACAGATTAGATCAATCACAGGATGTATGTCCCCTTCCCAAGCTTTTGCCTGCTAAAACGGTCTTCTGGCAGCACTACAACGACACTTACATTCACTGATACTCGTACGAAGCTTCTAAATCCAAATAGAAGATAGAATGAAGATGGGAAGAGGAGAGGAGAGAGAAAAAAAAGAGAAAATCAAAACGAGAGAAATAAAAGAAAAGAAAGAAATTAATATTCCGATAGTTTTCTAGTCCAGATCTTGACTAACAAGCCATCCTTGCTTGTACTAAATTGGGGAAGAAGACCAAATATCTACTTACAGTCCCACTGTCTTCTGATTGAGGATGACATCTTCTGCTGTGGAAAGAAGCAGTCCGTCAACTTCTGTGTACTCTAGGTCTTTCCTCTCAAGACAATCTTGGAGTTAATTATCACCCACTGTCCTTTTGGCGAAATGAGCTTTTACAGGGGTTCAGACTTGTGCAGACACTCTCATCGTCTAACTCCTCGACTTCCTACTTGATACTCAGTCAACTTCTACCGATTACGGCTTCTATCTTCTTCTGTTCTTGCTTTGACTACTCTGACCCAGGGGACCAATCTCTCACGGACAGTCCGTACGTGGATCCGAAGTGCTCCACTGGATGAGACAAGCTTGGGATCAAAGGCAGTCATTACCTCCACTCTGAACACATGAGAAGCCATCTTTCTTGTCTTCTAGAAGACGTCTTGGCTTCTGGAGCTTCCTCCATGTCTTCTCTACTTCCAACGCTGTTACCACCAAGTGGACAGCTAGGTCGAACTCTTTCTTGTCTAGATCTTCCACATTAGCTGGTCCTGAGGCACCGGAAGACATGGCTGTGGGGTTGAGAATCAAAAGAAGACCGTAGAGAGTCTTCAGATCCTCAACCTGCCGATCCAAGTAGCAAAACATGTTGTCTTTGCATTCCACCAACATCTCTTTGGAAGCATCATCTCACGTTCGGACCAAGGTCAGAAGCTTCCTCCTTGCGGTGAAGTTGAACTTCTTCCTGAGCGCTTCTCTCATCTCTGTCATGATCTCCTTGCTTCGAGCTTCTGCTTTCACTCGCTACTTCTTCTCTTCTACCAAATCAGTTGGTTTATCCCTGATTCGTAAGACTTCCTGCTCTCTCTGCGAAAGTCGCACCTCCAACTCTTGGTGGCTTTTTCATAGTTAGTTTCTCATCTGACAGACTTCTTCTTTGCGCAGCCACTTGTCGTAGTCGGAACATTGATCCAAGTTCTGTCTTCTGGAGTCTTCAGAAGACTCTCTAGGGTCGTAGGAATCATCTTCCTAGTCGTCTTAGTGCCGAGGTGTCTTCCTGCGAATCTGATTCAGATCCAGAGTGGATGGTGAGATAAGACATATTCTTCTTAGGAACGCTCCTAGGTCCCATCCTCCTCGGTGACGACACGTCTTTCGTGCCGCTGGAATCATCCTCCCGAACGGTGATCTTCTTCTAGTTCGTGCCTGCTCCTTCCTAAGGCACTAGAATGAGAAGAGAAGACATGACACCTGTCCGACCTTCTTCCTCTGAAATCTCCTCCTTGACTTCTTCCTGCCTCGTTGGTCCATACTTGGTCAACTCAGTCTCCTTCAAATCCTCCTTGGACACATACATGTAGCAGAAGAAAGTGATGAGATGTCCCTCTGCTGGGGTGCCCAAATAAATTAACTCGACGTGGACGTAAGTGTGGAAGAAGGTGCTCCAATTGACGACCTCTCTTGCCCAGACTGATTCCAAGAACTCCACATCTTGATCTCCTAGGTAGCAGACCTTCTGAGCTTTTTCCTTAGGGAAAAGATGAAGGTAAGGCTTCCCCAGAAGACTTTTTCGGCTCTCGATAGGCTTCCACCTTCCAACCATTCCTTCCCTGTCGATCTTCCAGGAAGAGGTAGGTAGTACTCCCAAGTACATGTCATTTATCTGAAATGATCGTTGGAATCTTCCTCTTCTCCAGCTCGTAACCGCGATTCTCAGATTTAGGTCGGTGGAAAGTTCTCTGTCACCATTCTATCGCCCACAAGGCTGGTCTTCCTCTGGCGACTCTTGCCTTGACAGGTATATAATTTTGAGGAGGTAGGACTACCCAGACCTCTTTCAGCAGACCCTGGTCGGCAAGAGTCCAATCCCACGTGAAGAAGTCGAGACCCAACTCTTTGATGAAAGGTTTAGCCGCGATCAGCTCCGCTTGTGATAACACAAGACCTCGAGGATGCATCGTCATTTCAAAGCTTCTGTTATGCTATACCACACATACTTGCTGCGAGCCTAAGGCTCAATCCTTACCAAGCTCTCACAATCCAACTTCTACTCTCAAAAGACGAATTCAGTCTTCCAGAAGACAACTATTCTGTCTTCCAGAATTCTTACAGTACTTCCTAAGTGCATCACGTCTTTCGATCTATATCTACGCAATCCTAACTAAGCAAGGCATCTCATGGATTCCTAAGAAGACAATCCACTTTGCAATTCATCCTACTTCCTAACAGAAGCTGAAGAGACACTTGAGAAGCGAGTCCTACGAATCGATCAGAAGAAGATCGAGGACTCCTGCGGTGACAATGACCTCCAGTAAGACTCATAGACACTTCTGGGTAACTGACGTCTTCAGAAGGTTTTCCGCATCTAGACTTCTCATCATTGATCTCATTTGTCTTCGGCTTCCTACACGCAATCTATTCTCACAACAGACATTGAACATTCGCACTCTATCTTTCGACTCCTCACCTCGCATACACTCTCAGAAGAAGCTTGCTGCGTAATGAGAAGACAAGACCATTGACATTGCTCCCTAGATTTTGCCAGCAAGACTTCTCACAATTCTCATCTAAAGTTGATGTCCATAACTCTTTGGAACTCAACAAGGACATTCTTCAACGCAAATGATAAGAATCGTCATTGACACAAAACAATCCTTGTCGTGAGGATTAATGTGGTGTCCATAATTTGCAAGTTTGGAGATTTTTTTCAAATTTTTAAGCTAATGACGTGTCTATATAATTGAAGTAACCTTATTAATTAAGTTTACATCCTGCTTAGCGGGAAGATGAACTTAAGACGAATTTGTGAGAAGAAGTCAACTTCGTCCAAAGTCGGAAGACATACGTCTTTCGGAAGATGTCTCCTGGAAGACGGGAACCAAAAGACAGAGTCTGAAGTCTTCCCAAGAAGACTATGACTGTAACTGCGAGAAGCACCAACCTCACACCAACTGGATGAACGAGTAGGTGTTTGGTGTACCTAAAGAACAACCACCTCCGTAGTAGGTAGGACCAGAGTTGACAGAACATTTATCTAAGACGCGAGGAGTAGACAGAGAAGCTATCAGGAGAAGAGGCGCAACAACATCATATCGTTTTCTTTCTTCTCTACTCAATTCCAAATCGAGGAAGATAGAGAAGACGCGCGTAGAGAGGATTCAGTGAGAGACTGAGAGTAGTCGTCTTCCAGCAATAAGAGAACTGGAATTAGAAGAAGACTGGAGTTTTCAAGAGAATCGAAGATTGGAAGCCTCAGAGAATCGAAGATTGGAAGCTTCAAGATTGCAAACAGTAGCTCGAAGTTGAATACGGGAGTAGGATCGTAGCAAGGCAAAATCATCATGAGCACAATCGAATTAGTGCGCATAGAAGACATCAAAGATCGAGATTGAAGTGTAGTGTATTCTGGAAGCGTAGTACTGAGGTTCTTATTGCTTCTTTCTTCCTTCTCATCAATTCAGTCCTTCTGTTCGTATGTTTTCTCGCTATCTCCATTGCTTGCAGGAAGCCTACATATCCCTCCCTCTCCTGAAATTTCTCCGGAGGGAATTGGACACGGAAGCGGTGTCCAATTTTTGACAGCCCTCTTCCCAATCTCTTCCCAAAGAATCGAATTTGATCTTCTTCTCCCCCTGTCCCAAAGTCTTTGTTCTATCCATCACTTTCCCTACCTTGTTGTGCCCGAATCCATGAACAGAAGACTCGATTGAATGTCTAGACATTTCTAGAAGTCAAATTTTTGAAATTCAGATCAAGTAGCTTGGGTTGGATTATAATTGAATTGTGAGAAGCTTGATGTGAATCTAGAGTGAAATTGAGAGTTGGTGATTGTTTCGAGAAGTAGGAAATTGAGAATCACGTCAGTGCCTCCCAAGCTTCCTGACTTTCAAAATCCACATCTTCATGGGAGCTAGAAGATTGGAAAGGCTGGCAGAATGCACGAGAAGATGTGAAGGTCCTCTACAGATCTCTTATGTGTGATCCATAGCAGCCTATTCCTTCTTCTTCGGATTGGATTTTACTCGATGATACATTGATGACATCTTAGTCTATAGTGCTATGGTAAGACATTTGCAAGAGATATTTGAGCGGTTGAGAGCTCATGGATTAGAGTTGCATCATGAGAAGTGTAAGTTCTTCCAAGAACTAGTGAAGTATCGTGGTCACATAATCTATCTAGGGGATCTTGGAGTACAACCGACAAAGATAGAGACAATTCCACACATTTCACGTCTTACATATGTTAGTCGAGTCTTTTTTCGTGTTGTGATAGACTCACATGTGAATTTAGTGTAGAACTTGTATTGTGTTGATCTCTGTGTTCTCTGTGAACCTTTTTTGTGCAACTCGTCTAACGGCGTATTAAGTGTCACCTTCATGATTATCTGAGATGTGAGATCACACAATAATGAGGTGTACGAGCTAAGTGATCTGTGGACATTCACATGCGTGGCTCTTGTCGTGAAATTTAAGTATAAGATAGAGGGTCGAGGGTTTGTGAGACATTCTTTCTTGCGTGGTGTTTCGTGAGTTTTTCTTTGTCTTACATGCAAGGTCAGGAGCTGCGAGAGTTGTACTCATGGATGGAGGATTGATCCAAGTTTTGGATCTTCTATTCTCGAATCAGTTCTATATTAAGCTTCATTACATCCATCGCGATCATTTTTGAAAGTGGTTCTTTGTCTATTTTGGTGAAGAGTTCATGAAGAGAGTGATGGACTTACCTACTCCGGTGATCTTATCGATCGTCACGTACGAGGAGAATTGAGACCTGACTGTGTACATCTTACTTTAAATCTTACTCTTACCTGAACTTTTCAGTCAACGTCTCTTTCAACACCCAACAAAGGATTGGTTGCCACAGAATTGTTCCGAGAGTTTGAGAGACAATATCTTCAATTGTCACGGATGGAGAGGCTCACACTTGAGAATGACAAAGTGGAGTAACAATGACCTACAAAAGGAGTTGGAGTTGCTTTAGAAGATAAGATGGAGGATAACGGACTCAAAGGTACATATTGCTCCTCGAGTAACTACTGCGGACGCATCAATCTGTGCTGTAGCGCACATAAAAAGTTCAAGAAGATCATCGTCTATTATATATGATGTGAAAGCTTCGGCTCCCGAACCTGATCTTCGTTGAGCTATAGCCATACTACCTAGTCTCTTCTCAAGCTGCTCGATCCGAATCGTCATAGGAGCATCAAAGATAATGTCAGGAGTATGACCGGTCTGCCTATATCAGGTACTGGACCTCTATTTCCAGCTCGATCACCTCGGCTTCCCTGAACTCCTCCTCGTCCTCGATCTGTAACTAAGAAACTGTAACTGTAGTCAGCTGGAATCCACTATGTGCATCAAAGAATCAAGGTTACTATCACTCGGTTCATCTCGATCATAGCTAAGAGCTTGGAGACTAAACTCGAAAGAAGTGAGAACTACAAACTTGTGAAGACTGGAAAGAAAAAGGAATGGAACGGATAATGGTTTTAATGAATAGCTTTAATAATAAGCTATTCACCAGATTACAAGTTATGATGCATCTGGAGAAAACCTACTTAGTATTGACTGAGAAATGTTAAAATAAGATTTCGAACTTTCTTGAATCAAAAAAGAATATTTCTTCAGAATGAAAGAACACTATGAGGAAAACAAAAGATATTCTCTTTCATGCTTTTATACTCACTGACGAGCAAACACCAACTTCAAAGTCTATGAACTTAATCTATGATAAGCTGGTCCAGAGGAATTTACTTAGTGAAATATAAAACCTAGTCAACTCATGTGAAAACACCTCAACCATGTGTAGGTTAACGTTCCCACTAGGCCTGGTACTACACTGCTTCTTGACATAAACTAGAGGAGCGATTGAAACTCAATCGAGAACTTCTCACTAACTCAAGGCGATTCTATTGCCGACGGTTTGGTCCAGAAAGCGACATAGGCTTCCTGCGTCCCCAAAGCAAGTCCGATCTTGGTCACGAAATACTCTCTGCTGATACTGATCACTGGCTTCAGGTCTCCTTGAGAATCCCAAGTGAAGGGTTTAGAATCAAAGATATCGGAAGCCATGACGTAACGGTTGTAGAAGTTGTCAACCCAGTTGAAAGTACAGAAAACAGTATCAGGACGATTATTTCTTTGTTTCAACCTCCATACGTGAAAATCCCACTGAAAAATACTGACAGAACCCAGAGATTGCGTCGCTTGATTGGCCCTAGCTACGCATTGCATGTCCACTCGTGTGAAGATAGGTTTGGCCCCGTGCATGATGTTGTTGACTGTGATATAGATATTAATTGGCCGAGCAGCTGCAGCTGGACTGGCAACATGTCGAGACATCCTCGGCTCACTCACAGGATGGCCATTCCACCCGGCAGAAAATTCACTTGCACCAGATCTTCTGAGCCCACCTTCGCTTACAAGCCAATCTTGTTTCGGTTCCCCAGACTTCAGCTCTGCGTCGATACCAAAGCTGAAGCTGTAGAACTTCTCGACGCTGGTCAACAAGGAGCAAGTAATCATGGAGTTATTGTTCTGCTCATGAGCAGGGTTCATCGTCCATGTATGCGCCTGTCCTCGTTCGATGATCCGACTGGCATTGGTGTTGATGATTCCAACGGCACACTGGAGTTGCACATCAGTATCATTGTCGTGCAGTTTGCGGATCATGTCACTGTTGTTGATGAAATCATTCAGAATTCGTATTTCCCTCTTGAGAGACAGATCCCATGCAAGAGCTTGCACTCCAGTCACCACACTCACTAAGAGTATACAGTGAACCAAACTTCTGGCCCGTGAGAACTGGAAATCCATCGCTGAAGGTGAAGACTGCTTACACACAAGCGCTGTTATCTGCAACTCGAGTCTCGATGACGGACGTAGTTGAAATCGTCAGTAGAAACGTGGAACTACAAAGGCAAACAGCTACAGCATGCTCGTCAGCCCACAACAAACTTCACGATTCCGATTGTCACAGTGTGTGGGGAGGCTTATATATGGGCTCCTCCAAGCTTTGGAAAAGGGCAGGTGATCATGACTTTGCTGAAAGCGAATGGAAGAATGCAGACCATTAGCGTCTCAGTCTATTCCATCATTTTCAGTCGATGTGGTTTGTAACTACTTCCGACAGTGCAAAATCTTCGTTAGCTTTCTGTTACAGTACTTAACATTCAAAGGTGTCAGGTCGCAAATGTTATATTTTATAACTATGTACTAATGTAAACCACATTCAGATATTGAGGATCAATACCTTAAGTTACGTGGTTTAAATTCTACTCTCAAGTATAGAAAGGAAGTTACGGAGCATTTCCTGACAAGAACTTTATCAGTGACATGCAGTCTACTCCTCAGCTGGTTAGTACTTAACTCGCCGTATAGTTTTAAGAGAAAGGATGATATACCCTTATTTTCTGGTATACCTCGCGGAAAGTCGCGATCGCACTCTAGGCCAGTCTTTAGGTGTGTCCACCTTGAAACCTTTCACCAACAGTTCTATGGGAGAAACTTTTGGATCATCGGTAATCATCGAAAGTAATATAAGTAAGAGCCGGTTTAAACGGATCTTCTGCAAACATGTATACGAAATTCATTGTTTATAGTTTCATCCCAATTTCTTCCTGAAACGTAATATCGTAACTGTTGATCTTCCCAGTAATCCCGTTAACCCTGACAGTATCCTCAATACACTGTCAGTAGAACTTGCTCACGTACTAGATCCGCTATCGGTCAGCCCTTATCACTTATACAGGTGAATATAACTAAAAAAATATTTTGGGGAAACCAATACGCTCAATTTATTTTGAAACTAGATTTTGAAAACAGAAAATTAACATGTGATGAACGGTGAAGTGAATATTATCATGAAATCAGAAAAATGGTTTCATTGTTCTGAGAGATACTTCGTTATCTAGTATAACAAGTGCTCTTTATCTGGTCAAAAGGTCTTTTCTAAGTAGAATTAACTCTTATAGAACTTTAATAGTTATAACCAAAACGTTAATGGGAGTCGCGTGAGTAGAAGGGATATTATACATGATTCCCTCTGTCCATTTCTTGTTTTTCTAGTTTGGGAAGTTTTTCACTCGGAACTTCTTCGGTTTGAACATCTGGCAAGCTCAGAATCAAGTTTTGAATGAAAATGATATTGATGATAAAATCTTGAATGATGTAAGTTCTCCAAGTTTAGAAGAAAACTGCAGAGGATCGAACTTGCATCTTCACGTTGGGAGGTGCAAGCTCTCCCATCAAAACTAAAGGCTGACGGGAAGTCTCAAGTTCCACAGAAACAATTATCCTTCAAAGGGTTTCTCTCATAAGAGCTAACTTCGATACAAAGTATTCAAGACGCTCCATAGAGTATAAAACAGATACTGTCGAAGGAAGAATGGCTTAACATGAAGCAAAAGCTGCTTTCCAAAATCGGACGTTGATTCCCCGACAAATCGTAATTTTTTGCCAGGAAGTTCCCCTAACGCTGAAATTCTCGTATCTGTATTGAAATGGCTTATTCGGGGGTGTCAAAAGTTCGAAGCTATACGAAAAACACCCACTGGCAGACACTTATTGAGTTAACGAGTCCAGTAAGTTGGTAAACTTCACACACAAAACCTTCCAGCAATTGCTGGCAGAGATAGAGAGCAAATACCAACTTCAAGTGCTATGAAAGAAATATAAAAGCTAGTCAATGCAACACATGCTCAACCATGTGTAGGTTCCTGCCATGGTTACCATACTGTACTGCTACTTGACATGAGACTATTGCAGCGATTGAAACTCGAGAACTTCTCATGATCACTAAGGCGATTCCACTGTCGCTTCGGTCCACAGAGCTACATATGCTTCGTACGTCCCCAAAGAAAGTCCGGTCTTGGTCACGAAATACTCTCTGCTGATCACTGCCTTGAGGTCTCTTCGAGAGTCTGAAGTGTGAGGTTTAGAATCAAAGATATTGGAAGCCATGACCCAACGTTGGTGGTAGTCGTCGATCCATTTGAAAGTACAGAAAACAGAATCAGGACGATTATTTCTTTGTTTCAACCTCCATACGTGAGAATCCAACGCAAAGATACTGACAGTACCCAGAGATTGGCTCGTTTGACCGGCCTTAGTTACGCATTGCATGTCCACTTGTGTGAAGATATCTTCTGCCCCGTGCATGATGTTGCTGACTGTGATTACGATATTAATTGGCTGAACAGCTGCAGCTAAACTAGCAACAGGTCCCGACATCCTCGGCTCATTCACAGGATGGACATTCCACCCAGCAGAAAGTTCACTTGCACCAGATCTTCTGAGCCCACCTTCGCTTACAAACCAATTCTGTTCCGGTTCTGCAGACTTCAGCTCTGCGTCGATACCAAAGCTGAAGCTGTAGAACTTCTCCACGCTGGTCATCAACGAGCAAGTAATCATGGACTTATTGTTCTGCTCATGAGCATGATTCAGGGTCCATGTATGTGCCTGTCCTCGTTCGATGATCCGACTTGACTTGTTGACGATTCCAACGGCACACCGCAGCTGCAGGTCACTACCATTGGCGTACAGGTTGCCTATGATGTCGCTGATGTTGGTGAAGTCATTCACAACTCTTATTTCCTTCTTGGGAGACACAACTGATGCAAAAGCTTGCACATAGGATCCAGTCACCACACTCACGAAGAGTACATAGTGAACCAAACATCTGGCCCGTGACAACTGAAAATCCATCGCTGAAGTTGAAGATTGCTCGCACTGTTGCATCCAAGCTTAAGCGCTGCTATTGCGAACTTGAGTCTCGATCACGGACTGAGTTGAAACCTCCACTAGAAACGTGGATCTACAAAAGGCAAACAGTTAAAGCCTCGCTATAACAAGCTCGATCGTTAGCTCCCAACAAACTTCACGGTTCAGTTGTGTTTGAAGAGGTTTATATATGGGACACGTCCAAGCTCTGGAGAAGAGCAGGTGACTTTGCTGAAAGCGGATGGAAGAATCATACCTATAGCGTCGCGGTCTATTCCATCACTTTCAGTCGAACTGGCCATGGTTTGTAACTACTCTGTGCATTCCCAAAGTTTTTCGTTTCTGTTATAGTACTTAACATTCAAAGGTGTCAAACTCAGCGAAGTGACGCTAGTCAACAGGTTCCTTAATTACAAGGGGTCAGGTTGCAACTGTTATGGTCTGTAACTATGTACTGAGTTATGTATCCTTCTGTGTCTGAGGATCAATATCTCTAACGTGGTTTATAACTCTAGATAAATTACAAGAATAGAACGGAAGTAGTGGAGCATCTCCTAGCAAGAATTCGACTTTATCAGTGACATGCGGTCTACTCTTCCGCTGGTTAGTATTTAACTCGGCATATATATATAAGAAGGATAATATATAGTTACTGTAACCCTAGGGGTGAATTTCCTGATATACCTTCAAGTTGTGTAAGGTCGCACCCACTCTTCCACATGAAACCTTTCACCAACAATGGTCGAGGAGAAACGTTTGGGTTATCGGCAAATATCCAGCGATAATAAGTAATTTAGCTGGTTTACACCGATCGATACTAATTTAGAGTTTTTCTATCAAAAACATACTGATGCTTTGCAGCTGGAATCTGGTAATTTGTATTGGTAAATACCCGGCTGATGACAGTTTCAGTTGACCCGTTCTTTTCCACAAACGTATACTTGTAACATCTTCAAGTAACCCCGTGGGCCGGTTAATCCGAGCATGCCCACGGTTGCGGTTGATGATACTGCGAAGTATCACCAGTCAGTAGATCAGTCAGTAGACTTGCTTGGGTCAGAGATCCGGTACCGGTCAGCCCAAACGTTATCACTCTATGAGGTTAATACAAGTAGTAAAAGAAGGTATTGGTAAAAAACATAGCTAGTATGTGTCACTCGTTTTATCTTGAATTTTGGAAACAAATTCTCAAACAGAGATGTTTACAAACGGACGTTGACGTTGTAGAAGGAAATTCAATGTAATTAACACATTCCTTCTGTTCACTTGTAATTTTTTGTTTGCCATTGGGAATATTTTACTTCTTTGGTGCTGTTTGCAAGCTCACAATCAGTAAGTTTTGAATCAAAATGATATAACTGATGATCAAAGAATGATCATACAGATTACAGAAAGATGAAGACTCCATGGAGTGCACAAATTTGAATTATATGTTTTCCAAGAAAATCATCATTCCTTGTCCTTATCAGAATTCTTCTTCTGGTACTTTCTTTGATGGGTGGCTAGCTAGGGGCAGAACCTAGGCGTACGTGTTTCGGTTCGACAGTCCATCTCCATCCAAAGCACCCATCTTCTGCGAAGGTGTGACTCAACAGAAGAAAAAGAAACAACATGATCATGACATGTTACTATTCTATTCTGGATTTGATTTGAAAGTACTTTTCGTGTTACTTATACTACTGTAATTCACATATCATGTAGAATATTTCAAACAAGAGCGACTCGTATCATGGAGGTAGCGAAGAATTGTTCAAAACGTTTGATCCCACAATTTGCTTTTGAAAATCGGACGTTGATTCCCCAACATATCGTCATTGTTCGCCAGGAAGTTCCTCAAACGCTGAGATTTCTAGTATGTGTATTGAAAGTGGCTTATTGTTCGAACCTATAAGGAAAACACCCACTGGCAGACGCTTATTGAGTTAATGGGTCCAGTAAGTTGGTGAACTTCACACAAAACCTTCCAGCAATTGCTGCCAGGGATAGAGAGAAAATACCATCTTCAAGCTCTCGTTGCAAGAAATATACAAGCTAGTCAACACAAGCTCAACGATGAGTAGGTTCCTGTGCCATGGTACTAAACTGCTACTTGAGACTAGCTACAGCAGTGATTCAAACTCAATCCGAGAACTTCCCACTAAGACGATTCCGCTGTTGCTTTGGTCCACAGAGCTACATTAGCTTCCTGCGTCCCTAAAGCAAGTCCGGTCTTGGTCACAAAGTACTCTCTGCTGATCAGTGCCTTGAGGTCCCGTCCAGAATCCGAATTGCGGGGTTTAGAATCAAAGATATTGGAAGCCATGACCCAACGTTGGTGGAAGTCGTCAAGCCAGTTGAAAGTACAGAAAACAGTATCAGGACGATTTTCTCTTTGTTTCAACCTCCACACGAAAGACTGCCACGCGTAGGTACTAACTGTACCCAGATACTGCGACGTTTGATTGGCTTTCGCGACGCATTGCATGTCCACTCGTGTGAAGATGGCGTTGGCCCCTTGCATGATGTTGTTGACTGTGATTTCAATATTATTTGGCCCAGCTGCTGCAGCTAGAGTGGCAACGTCTTCCGACAATCCTCCGCTCATTCACAGCATGGACATTCCACCCGGCAGAAAATTCACTTGCACCAGATCTTCTGAGCCCACCTTCGCTTACAAGCCAATCTTGTTCTAGTTCTCCCGAGTTCAGCTCTGCGTCGATTCCAAAGCTGAAGCTGTAGAACTTCTCCACGCTGGTCATCACCGAGCAAGTTTGTGAATACCTCATCAAACCGAACAAGGGAAACAAGTAGCTCCGCTCTTTCGTTAGTGGCTTTCCGGATGTGTCTCCTTTTCTCTTTTCGGTTTTCACAACGACTCGAACCGTGCATTCTCACTTGTTCTTTTCACTTTACAGTTTTATTCATTAATCCATCCGTGCGTTCTCATTTCTTTATTTCACTTTCCGGTTTTCACCATGAATCTTTCCTTCCGTTTTGCTTACACCACAAGAAATTCCCACCTCCCTTTTCGGTTTTCACATCGACGTATAGCCATGCTACCGCATAGCAAAAAGTCCTATATAACTGACCGTAGGTGTTTCACAAGAAACCATAAAGAAAAAGACGTGTTGATGTGGAAAGGCCGTGAACTACAGTGTTTGTCCATGACACCTAACAGTGTAACACTAGGACACTGGCTTGGTGTCCTCTAGGCGCGCGGAGAGGGGGGGGAGAGGCGAGACTGCGGCGGAGGGGACTGCGGGAGGATGAGAGTGAGAGGGGGAGGGTGTTAGAGTGTGTTAGACTGATTTTTTTATATATTTTTTTTATTTTTCTTTTCTGTCAATGTTAGATAAATGTAAAAAAATATTATTATAACGAGAGGTGTAATTTGAACATATATTTATAATTTGAGTTTATAAACATCTCAGAACTGTATAATCTACTTTCTAGAGAATCTAGAAGGTGTAATTTGAATGTGTACTTTTTGTTTTGAAACTAAAGACACTTTTGAATTGTACAATTTACCTCCTAGAAAATCTGCAAATACAGTTCAAACTATGCACTATATGTACATCATGGACAGATTTTCAAATACAGTTTGCACCAGAGGGTAATTCATATTTCACTAACGATTTACACCATACAACGTATTCGCTGTGAGCAATATATGCACTTTAGAAGGTAAATTTCTATACTCTGGAACTGAATGTGTATAATGTGGTCAGTGAGACATTTTGATGGGGTATAATCTACATTAAGAATAGAGTTAGTTTTAAGAATACCTTTTCACAGGTGTAAGTGGAAGCTGCACATGTTTACACCATTAACTGAAGTTTGTGTGTATATATAAGCACTTCTACACCATGGAATGAATGATAATTTTGAAATAATGAAAATTTTTCCTCTGTTCTTGTATGATGAAATGGAGTGTTCGCATGATTTGTTTGTTGTTGCGTTTAAGCTTGTCAGATCCACTCTCCTTCTAGTATGTTCTGATGCACCGTAAACACTGAGAATCAGTAACAAAGTCCATGTTAAAAGTACGAAAATCCTAAAGACCTATTCATGGAATGCACAAAAACACATCCTTTGCGGCCCGATCTTAAACCACAAGCTAAGATCTCTGGCTTAGCTTGTGGTACAAGCTCTGGCCCCTCTATCTTTTCGCTACTGTGCCAAGGGAGAATCCACGCTTGCATCTCCCTATTTTATGTTACAAGAGCTCTTTTTCGGTTGGAGGCGTGTTTGGTCTAGGGTTTAGGTCACCTGGTTTCAATTGTGTTGCGGTTGCACTGTGTTCTCGTATCGTGGAGGGTTTCGTGAGCTCTCATCTTTTCTTGTTTTGGTAAGTCTCGTTTGCAGGAGGTTTTGCTGAGTTCAGACAGTCTTTGTCTTCTCTGTTCTGGTGGATCTCGATTCAATCAGACTACGCAGTGGACCCGGTTTCTTGGTATTTCAGTGGACCCGATGACTTTTGACTCTCTAGTCAAGATTCTTGGAGTATCGGTTTGCTCATTCTCAACACTTATTTTGTTTTGGCTTCGCTTAGTGTCAGGATCTTTGGGTGGACTCATCTCAAATGGACCTCGTTCGCAGTGTAGCTTCTTGTTCTGGTTGCACATTCTTTTCACAAAGCTCTCAGAGGACTCAGTTATTATCAGCTGTAAGTCTTTTTTGAACAGCTTGGATATGAACATCTCGGTCAAGTCATTTTGGGTTTTCATGCTATGATTGCAGATTTCTCGGACATTTCTACTGGTCCTTGATTGTAGGTCATTTATTCTCGACCGCTGCTGCGGACTGAAGCTGATTACTACAGCTCCTCTATTTTATAGTAACTTGTTCATCACAATCATTCCATTTTCAGAACTCTGAGTTATGAATTTCAGAGTCATCTTTCAGGTATTCTCTGTTGTCTCTTATCTTTTCAGAGTTTTTCATCTATGTTAGGAGGCACAATAAGTCTCAAGTGAAAGTTAGTGTCAATAGAGAAGTTGAAGGAACTCTTTCTTACTTTTTGTGTAGCATGCGATCTGTTTGCCACTCAGACATCTGGTGATATAAATACTCTCGTCTTATGTGCTGCGTATTCTTTTTCTAAGACGGAACCAAAATAAAAATGCTTCAGTATCTTGCATATGCGTCTTCTTCGTGGTTCTCAGGATCACAGTCATCTGACCCTCCAACAAGTCCTTTGTAACAAACGCATTCATGCTACAGTTACTAACCTTAGGTTTCGTGCACCCCTTAGCAATATGGCACGCCTCGTCACAGTTGTAGCAAGTAAACTTAACGCCATTGCCCTTTTGAGGTGTTTGCCCCTTAGGTTTTGCTCCTGTTTGCTATCGCTTTGCTGCCGAGACAGAAGAATCCTTCCGATCCTTCTCACTCCCATCCCACTGTCGCTTGAAGCCCTTGTTCTTCTTTTGGAACTTGTCTGTGCTGTGTGGTTCAAAAGGTTTCTGTTGATGGACATTGTCGTTCTCAATTCGCTCCGCTAGCTTCAAAAGTTCGGCACTTGTCGCAGGTAGCTCCGGCATCGGAAAGAGAGCCTTCTCCGAGCTAGACTTGAGTCCTCTAATAAATATACATATTTTGGTCTCCTCAGTCCACTTGGAGAATGAGTCCAGCTTGGCACTGAACTCGCGTACATAAGGTCTTAACGGGACTAGCTATCGTGCCTGTTAACTAGCAAAGCCGTTACACATGACGTGACAACTGTCTGCTACTGTCGTGCGCTAAAAAACATATATCGGACCGGATGCTACGTCGTCTCATCGTAAATAGTCTATCTGCAATCCATATCACGTGAAGGTCAAATCATCCACCTCGCTATGTACACCGTGGACGCATCCATCGTCTTGCAAGAACTATGTCGAGGGGTGGAGTCAAACACGACATGTGCTATCCTCTCGAACAACCATCACACAATAACATACTAGTTGCTCCACTAACAGATCCACATAACATGCAACTCAAGCCAACTCGTACTACTTCTAAGCTTGGATCCATTATACCATCGATGTTTTGGAAGATGACATGACGCACAATTAAGTACATGATCTTTTCAAACAACACCATCACAACCCTCTAACATGAGAATCCTAAAAGATAACACCTAATGCACACGTAAGATAATGCGTTTTACGATAACATCCAACGTCCTCTGTGCAACCTGCTACAAATAAACACAATCATCATCATGAAACTTGCGTATGGAGGTCGATAACCTCCTCCTCGGATAGTAAAATACCACAACATGTTTTGATGTTGAGCAATTGCTAAGTTCTCAAACGCCATCGCATAATTCTCTGAAACACCTCCGCACGTTGAGAACATGCTCTCATCCACATGTCCGGGTCATCAAGGTCCAAAATCTCAACATAATTACGAGGAATGGCCGTAGGTAAATCTAGTTTTCGATCATATAGCAGAAAAACAGTGAAAAAGATACCAATGATGCTTACCGACTAAATCGATATCTCATAACCAACCACGGTAATTGAAGATCTGAGTCTCTTAAATATCCCTTCTGCAAGCTATACTTACGCAATCCTCTATTCATTATTTGAACAACTCTATCTACCAAACCATCTGCCTACCGCCTTGTTGCACCAGCGAAAGCTCTTGCTCAGTAGGCCACGAAACTCACAACGCTAACCTGCAAATCACAATGACACGTTAACGTTCATGCACCACTTACCTTTATCCCGTTTGGTCTAGACCAGAGCCAAACCGTCTCTCTAACTTTCAAGCTCAACATTTCCTAAGTCCAGATCTAGACCCGGCTAGATCAAGTCTTAAAACATGAGCAAGTCACAACATGACTTGGACGGACTTCTCATAAAGTCTAAGGTCCTAAATGGTATCTCTAGCATACCTAGCGATCCAACTGTCAGTGATGTCGTCTGGGTCTAGGCTTCCGAACGATGATCTAACTCGTCGTCTCGTTTCTCCAATCTTGTCTCAGCTCCCCAAACCTTGGGGTTGGGTGACTCATCCTGACCTCCCAGGCATTGAGCCCCCCTCATATATACTTCTGAGGATCAGCGGCCCCGCTTTCCTCTTTGGTCCCTGAAAATTATACCACAACTCGATCACCGGATCATAATTCTCAACTCCGAGGTCAGTTTGAGGAGTTCTACATATAACTGGAAAGCTCTTGCTAAGAACTTTCTGATGATATCTTATTCACCTCGAGATCTTACGTAAAGCTTTGTCGACGATCCAGAACGTCGCTGGAGCTCCAACACTTAAGATTTTTCCGAAGAACCGTAGTCCATCGTCAAACTTGGACCCTGTGGTTCGGACCAGTGTCTGAAACACGGTCCGTCTGTGTCGAACCCATGTCTCGGTCATACGTCTTAGACCTATGTTTCGATCCGTTTCTAGACTTGCCCTCTTAAGTTAACATTTGTCTGGGATCGTCTCGAGATAAGCTCTTATGTCTTAACTCAATATTCACACCCTAACGCAAGTCCACTAAGGTTCTGTTGTTCGCGTCTGCGTCCGATCTTGAGATTGAGGGTCGTGACACTCAAGATGACTTTGAGACATAGTACGATCAATCAGTGCCTGATCACATAAGACCATAAAGTCACCAAAAAACTCTCTACTTTGGTCAATTAGCACTTCGGCTAGGGCACCAAAACGACTGAGCACTCGATCGAGTAATACAAACGTTGTCCTTTCACTCATCTTGTCTGGTAAGGCTGCCAACTCAATCCACTTGGAGAAGTGCTCCACCATCACTAATACATATCGATGATGACATACAATCAACGATAAAGATCTCGTACAATCTAAACTCCAACGATAACCCAACCCCATAATCCTAAAAGATGTAGTTGTGGAGTAAGAGCATTAAATGATGCTCGTACTTGATCACAAATCATACATCATCTAACAAATTGTTGCACGTGAATGTACATACTACATCATCAGTATTGTCCTTGGAGTAAACTATATGTATACTTCACTCCAAAATGTCCAACTCCTCATGGACATTGCCCCACTAACTGTGCTCGTTGCAAGCGATGGTGGACCACAAGTACTCTTCCATCATACCACATCTTAAGAATGTATCTTCTTTCTTATCGAAATCTCTTAGTTCGCTGGATGACACGATCTCACTCTTTGGCACTTATTGTGTCCATCATTATGTCAGTATAGAGATATCTCATAACCATCACATCCTCGTGAATATCCCGCTGATAAGTTAAACCATCTCCACCCTCAAGGTCGGAGGACTCATCATTTACTCTCTTACTTGAGAGAGATATAACATGATCATCCAAAGCCAACATACACAAAAAGATAGGTATGTCATCTCGAGATTGCTTCCTCATCTATCTCACCATGCCAACAAACTCCAGTCACATCTCGCTGACTCGTACATTGGTTTCGATTCAAATCGTCGGCATCACGATTCATCACGCCATGTCTGTGTATGATCATAAAGTCATACTTTTATAAGATAAGAGCTCATTGTGCAAGCTTTCCTGTAAGCTTGTTGGACTTCGTTAACCACTTGAGCCGCTGATGATGACTGATGGGAGTAAAAGGGTTCTCAAATAGGTAACATCTGAAGTGTACCACATCTCACACTACAGCCAAACACTCCCTCTCATACGAACTATACTTAACCTTTGTCACATTGTTGGAGCGACTAGCGTACGTCATCATGAACTCTTTTTCTTCATCATTCTTTTGTGTAAGCACTACTCCAAGTCCCAACATACTCCTGCACGGTGTCCTTGAACGTGAAATTTTGTCTAAGAATACATTGGATATTTGGTTGTAGAGAGGTACGGCAAGAGCTTGGACCAACTCGATAAAACCCTTGTGCTCTCACTACCCAGTCGTTCTGACTTTATCTCGACTCTAGTATCTATTTGTCTTGGTTTCTATCGACCTAACTTGACCTTAAGTGTACACTATGTCTGATTCGGATCGGAGAAGATAAATTCATGGTAGAATACGTTGAGAACGGATATCGACTGTGGAATTGTGGACTACTAGTGGATGAGGTGACCACAAATTGAGTTGGTGTGTGATATGTGCCTCCTCTAACTCCTCCTCCTCCATATCCCGCTGAGGGGAGAGGAGGAAAGGAGCCCGGAACAAGACTACTGCTTGAAGGATGACCGGGACCAAGGCCAACGGAAGGACCGAAGACGGGAGGTGATGCAGAAGGAGGCGGAACAGACGAACTCAGAGGGGGAAGAGTAGCTCTCATTGAAAGGATGGGGGCTAGACCCGAAGTAGGAGGATGGTGATGGAAGAAGTGCACATCATTCTGAATTTCATCCTCGATGATAGCAGTGAAAGATGGGTTGGGAGGGGATGATGTCAATGCAGGAAAAGACTCATCAAAAATAACATCACGAGAAACAAAAGTATGACCGTCGGATTTTTGTTGAAGACGGTATACCTTACTTTGACTGGTGTAGCCAAGAAGGAGACGCTCGTGGCAGTGACTATCTAGCTTGGAGCGGTGAGTCTCTATAATGTTGGCAAAGACTGTGCAGCCAAAAACTCAAAGATATGAGATGATGGGCTTGCGGCCATGCCATAGCTCAAAGCGAGTGGTGGTAAGATCGATGGCCTTGGTGGGACAACGATTCAAAACATAAGTGGCGTGGTTGATAGCCTCACCCCAAAACTGTTTGTCTAGTCCTGCTGAAAACATCATAGCGCGGACAGAGTTTAAGAGGGTGCGATTTTTACGCTCAGCTACCCCGTTCTGCTGAGGAGTGTTAGGGACTACTCAGCTGACGTTAGATATCATGTTCCTGACAATAAGCATCAAAGAGGGTGGATCGGAACTCACCACCGTTGTCGGAGCGTAGAGTCTTGAGTTTCTTGTCAGTCTGACGCTCGGCAAATGTGTGAAACTCCTTGAATGTTGTGAAGCAGTCGCTCTGTAGTGCAGCAGGCGGACAACAGTATAACGGGAGTAGTCGTTGGTCATGATCATGAAGTACTCATAACCGGAAAAAGTGCAAGAGTAAATGCGGCCGCTGATGACGGAATGGACAATTTCAAGAATTTCGGTGGCGCGGGTAGTGACAGCACGTGGAAATTTTATGCGGGCTTGCTTGCCATGCAAGCACGGGAGGCAAGTGAAATTGTGAATGATGGGCAGATTTAGACCAATAACAGATTGATGACGACGAAGTTGGTCAAGCCGAGTAAGACTGATGTGACCAAGCCGTCTGTGCCAGAGGTCGGCGGTGGGAGTGACGAATGTAAGATTAGAAAAAAAACTAATTATTAACAACAGATGTTGTGGGACTTCCGTGCCTCTCTCTGCATAATCCGGAGACAAAACAAATTGGCCAGACAAAAGAAGGAGAAATGGTTAAAGTTTGGCGCGTAGTAGCGAGCAAAATTTGGCCATGGCTTAGTAGCACGACGCCAGATCAACATCTATGATCCGCCGCAAAAGGAGTAACTTGAGGCGCATGTTCGCGCCAAAGAACGTAGTGCAGGCGTATTCTACCGAACGAGGCTCGCCTGTGACTCCCCCCCCCCCCCCTCTGACTTTGCGCGTATTTACGAATTGTGATGCGTGAACAAATCGTTCGAGAAAGCAAACTACAAGGCGGGTGACAGACCGCTAGAGAGTAGAGATGGGCGTGTTAGACTCATCAACTATGTAAAGTGTAAGTGCAGGACGGGTAGGAGTGGATGAGTCGTCATCATGTATGTGGCGGGCTGAAAGCGAAGTGCCTATTGTAGAGTCAAAAACTCCTCCTGAAAGACCTGCAAGGGAAGAATAATTTTCTTCTAGTGGAGTATTTCCGACGGAAATACTCATGTGAGGGGGTACTCCCATGGGGAGTGCTCCTGCGGGGAGGTCTGCTCCTCCCAAAGGGGAAGGACTGTCAGTCCTTTCTTTTCGAGGGGAGTCAACCCCGCACGGATTGACTCCCTCGTGGGGAGCATTTCCCAGCTCTTCGGAGCTGGGAGCTCCTCCGAAGAAGGAGGGGCCAGCCGCCGCCGCTGTCCTTTCGGAAAGGACGGGATAGGAGACGTGGCCCGAGGGAGAATGTCTCTCGACTCGAGGGACTGTGCCCCAGTCTTGGAGGCCGTCCCGAGAGACCGAGAGGGCGTGATCTCTCAAGTTGGGCCCTGCCTCTTGGAATGCCGTCCTCTCTCAACACGTAGGGAGGGGACGGCGGTGAGGCGCGTTCTCATAGGGGGACGCTACTACAAAAGAAATCATAGGAAAAGGTGGTCTAGAGAGGGAGCAATGAATTTTCAAAGTTGAGGGGGTCTATTCGTGAGAGTTGAAGAATTCTGTTCTCTGGAAAACGTTTACAGTCATTGTCAGATTTTCTGTAAATTTTATTTTCCTGAGAAACTTTCCAGTGTTTTAGATTGGCTAATAAGCTATCTAGGACAACAGAAATCAGGAGAAAAGGTGGTATGGAGAGAGAGCCATGAATTTTCAAAGTTGAGGGGGTTGAAAGTCATGAGAGAAGTGAAAATATACAAATTTCAGTTCTTTGAAAATTTGTACAGTCAGCACCATCTCTTTTGATTAAGGAATTTTCTATTGAAACTTCATTAGTTAGTAGCTTGGAGGTTGAGCTACTGGAGATCACAAAAATCTTAGAGAGATCTCTTACCGATTAAGAGATACACGGTTCGACATACAAGGAGGTCTTGACGATACGTCATGGGGAATCCAGTTCGAGTGCCGAGGTTGAAGAAGAGACGTCTGGGAGTTAGAACGGAGACAGAAAGGCCAAAGTTAAGTATAGAGGCGTTGCGATCAAGTATCTATTGCAGTTGGGGTGCCATTTTTGCTTTATATCAAGAAGCTTCTGCGAGCATCAGCGTAGATACGAAGAAGGTTGAGTTCAAAGTAACATTCACTGTGGAGGCCACGAATCCGTGCTTCGAGGATCGAGGAAGAGGAGGACAGCTAAACTTCCCAAGAGCACCCCGATCCTAAGGATAGAGCATGAAGACTTGGGAGCCCCAGAACTTGATATGGAGATCCATGGCTGTCTTCTGAAGAAGGTACCCATTGATTCCGGCTCCGGAGTTAACATCATGACTGAAGAAACGGCGCATGTCTTAGGCTTCACTGAGTTCCAGCCTACTCTGAGAATCTTCAGAATGACGGACCAGACCAGAAGACGACCTTTGGGGCAACTGAAAGATGTCTTGACGGTAATTGGGGGAGTATCTTTTTACCTCACTTACATCATTTTGCGACCTGTAGCTAGGGTTGGATATCAGGTGTTGATAGGAAGACCATGGCTGTATGCTGCAAATGTAAATACCGATTGGAGAAGACATCGTTTGAGATTTCCCAATCCTACACCCAAGCCCGGTGAGAAGACTAAGGTCTCGCTTCCTTGGATCAAGATTGGACACCAAGGTGAAACACCTTCTACGACAGAGGGGTACACTTCAGAAGACTCAGTTGCGTTTTCTGACATGGATGAATGATACAATGAGTTTGTGGTGAATAACTTGTGTACTACAGAAGTAACAGAGATAGCAGAGGAAGTGATCTGTGGATACATTGAGTGCTACGAAGTTGCGGAAGAAGAGCTTCCAGAAGACGAAAGTACCGTCTTCTCTTCGGAAGATCCGACAGTTGGTCTTCCAGAAGATGAAAGTACCGTCTTCCTTCGGAAGATCCGACAGTTGGTCTTCCAGAAGACGAATCTGAACTAGAAGAAGCTCCCAAACCGGAATACTTCGGTGCCAGTGAGTACAGTCACACTGGGAATGGTAAACCCGGATGATCTTCAAGAAATTGAGGTTGCTCCTGGGAAGAAGCTGAAGCTTTCCAAGGTGATCGAGGACCAACAGTTGGAAGACTTTAGAGAACTTCTGACGGAGTTCCAGGATGTCTTCGCGTGAACCATAGAAGACACGAAGGGCATACCTCGAGAGTTGGGAGAGCATCGCATTGACTTGCTGGAAGGCGTTGTTCCTGCACGACAGAGGCAGTATCGGCTCAACCGCAAGTACTCGCTTCTGGTGAAGGACCAGATCGACCAATACCTGAAAGTGGGAGTCATCTTCTCAGTACTTAGTATTGAGTGGGTAGCTCTTATTGTCATCGTGCCGAAGAAGCAGACAGGTAAGATCCGAGTGTGTCAAGACTTCCGGAAGCTGAACTTGGTCACGAAAAAGGATCATCATCCTTTATCGTTCACCGATTCTATGTTAGACCAGGTAGCAGGACATGAGTTCTACAGCTTCCTGAATGGGTATTCTGGATACAACCATGTTTCAATCAGAGAAGAAGACAAGTCGAAAACCACTTTTATTACTGATTGAGGCACGTACGCATACAATCAAATGCCGTTTGGTTTATGCAACGGGCTCGTCACATTCCAGAGATTGATGATTACAATCTTCAAGGAGTATTGTAATGTAGCAAGATTACTCTTTTTGCTCATTTTGTATACAAGATATCGTTCCCACAGAGGATTTGCACAAGTAACGTTGCTCTAAGTTCTAAGATCTGTTCAAACACACAAACACACGGGTTTTGCCTGGAAATCCCGTCTTCTCACAAAACCACGCGTCTTCCAGACACGCCAAAAGGTGCTCTGGATCTAAACAAACAACTACTAACTAAAATATCACACAACTATTCACAGAGAAGCTCGGGAAGACACGCTTCTTGCTTCTAGGTCACTTCTTCCAGTCTTCTCAGTACCGTCTTCCCGAAGCAATTCTCGGCTTCTAGGGGTTCAACTCGGCTTCTCGTACCTCCAGAAGACTGTCCTGCTTCGCAGAAGTCAACTTGTACGACTGTTACACCTTACTCTCGCACTCCCATTCCAACGGGTTAGATTAATCACAAGGTGTATGTCCCCTGTAGCCTTCCCATGCTTCTGCCTACGGAAATGGTCTTCCTGCAGCACTACAACGACATTCACCTTCACAGAAGCTCAATAGAAATATCGGAAGCTCACTAGAAGAAGATAAGAAGATGGGGAAAAAGAGGGAAGATGGGGAAGAAGGGAAAATCCAAACAAGAGAAAAACAAGTTGAAAAGGAGAAATTAAGATTCCGACAGGCTTCTAGTCCGGATCCTGACTAACAAGCCATCCCTACTTGTAATATTTTGGAGAGGAAGACAACAAACGTGCGTACAGTTGCACCGTCTTCTACTTGAGGATGTCGTCTTCTGTGGTGGGAAGAAGGCTTCTTTCTTCTTCTCTTCGCTGCTCCGACTACTCTGTCATCTGGGATCTCTTATCCATAAGACCATCCGTACGTGGATCCTAAGTGCTCCACTGAACGAGCCAAGCTGCACTTCCACCACTGCTGACAGTCACCGCCACTCAAGGAGAACACTTCCCATGCACAATTGGGAGTAAATTCAAGGAACCCACCACCTAGAAGACACGAATTAAGCTTCTGCACTCAAATCAGCAATCCATTCCCTGAGAAGATGTCACATTGGCATTGGGAAGTTCACTTCCTCTACTTCCTGCGCTTACTCCTCGACACAACAGTCTAGCCAACAAGACTACACGAGGATGCCGTTCCCTGTTCCTAAACTGTCCATTGTCTCTATCTACATCCTCGAACCACTATTGGTAACAAGCATGCAGACCCCTCCTGTATAATCCTCGACTATTCGTATGTCTCTAACATCGGGTGTAGTGTGTGTCACTAACGAACTAGATTTCCTACTCTTCGATCCTACTTATGCATCCACCACAAGAGAACAGAAGGAACCACCACCAGGGAGAGAAAAGCTGCCCCTCACATGCACACGGTTTCCCTTTCCTGTTCTCGCGCTTCCTACTCTGCCACATGGCTGCCTAACTAATTTTACACTGAAAACTGCCACCCTTAAGATAACATGTTCGATGCCTACTAAATCTGGAATTGTCAACTTCGGTTACTATCTACTCTGATTGCTCGGTGGCAATCTCTACCTGATCTGCCCCTATCGGAGCTCCTAATGCGGCTTCCGATAAGCTAGAAAGCCTTGTGATTACCTCAGGTGTCACTGAGGTGGCTTCCTCCTCATCGTTCTGTGCTGGCCTTGCTGTTGCTGCTGCTGCTTCTTCCTCGGCTTCTGCTTCTGCTTCGGAAGACGGAAGCGTCTTCTGGGAAGCTGGGTCGAGCGGTGCTTCCTCGCTCTTCTGAGGTATTGGTGCGGCACTAGGGACCATGGCGACCTCATAGGGGTCCGGGGAAGTCGCTTCCTCCACACGGAATACCTGGGAAGACGGTTCTTCTTCCTGTCTTCCAGAAGACATCCTGTCTTCCGGGGCATCTTCCGGTGTCTTCTCGGCTTCCAACGCTGTTACTACTAAGTGGATAGCGAGGTCGAACTCCTCCTTCTCCAATCCTGATCCAGTCGATGGTGCTGGAGCTTGGGAAGACGCGGTTGCAGGTGGCGGAGTCAAGGGAAGACCATAGAGTATCTTCACTCCCTCTATCTGCCGATCCAAATACCTGAACATGCTCTCCTTGCACTCGACCAACCTCGCTCTGGACTCCTCGTCCCAGTCTCTAGCCAGGGTAAGCAACTTCCTACCCGCGGTGAAGTTGAACTTCTTCCGGAGTGCCTCCACCGACTGTGCTAGCATCTCCTGCGCACGAGCTTCCGCTGCTTCTCGCTACATCTTCTCGGCTGCAACTCGCGCTTCTGCGGCTTCCCGCTGCGTCTTCCATGTTGTCCTCTCTTCTGCGAGGGCGGTGATCTTCCCTCGCACTCGGAGAACCTCTTGTCGCGCTGCTGTAAACGCGCATGCAACTCCTGGTTGCTCTTCCTCAGTTGGGTCAGCTCCTTGGCAGAAGCGGCTGCGAGCTTCTCCGTGGTGCAGAGACTAGCTTCCATCGCTTCTATCTTCTTCTGGCCTTCTTCCTGATGCATCAAGGTGCGCAGACCGAATCTAGGCTGCAAGGGCTTCTCCTCAGCCTTTGCTCTCTTCTCCAGCAACTCCATAGCTGGTTGGATCTCTGCGTGGAAGAAGGCGTTGGAACTCTTCCAGTCTTCTTCCTACGGAAGACATGTTCATCTCCACAGTTCGATTGGAGGTGTCGACCTTGTCTTCCAGAGACAAGGATGCCTCTTCTACCGCAATGGTCTTCAACTTCTGCACACGGTGTCGGAGTGTAATTTGTCTACCTAGGAAAGCACCGGGCTTCTGGCTGTGGTTGTTCACTCAAGAGGTTGGCTTTCAGGTTACAACAGAGGCTATAAACACTCACACAGATGTGTAAGATCTAGTAATATACCCAGAAGGCGAAATTCAGGTCTAGCTGGCAGTAATAGGATTCGGCGGTGAACTTTGACACTCACGGAGAGGAAAACTATGAAGGTTTAGACCTCTAAACTTCCCCTACATGCAAATGAGGTACAACTGAACTCACAGACGAAATTTCAGCCTGAGATCAAATTCTGACACGGAGATATGAACAGAAAAGTTTTGAGCAAGAAAACTACGGCAATTTCTGGTACCTAGCTGGCTATTTCAACCTATAACAGGAGTTTGGCTCGATCAATTTCAAAGTTTCTTACAGGATTTGCAGTCTACAGGGTGCTGAACATCCCTGTGAAGTTGGGACTCCTGAATGTACACAGAACTGTAGATCTCCTCCTCTGAAGTCGCTGCTCTAGATTAAGAGCTTTTCAGACCCCCTCAGCTTCAGCGGCCGCCCTGAATTACTCAGTTGCTCAATCGATATGAAACTTTTTGTGAAATCGTAGCCCTGCTGGCGGAGAACACAACCTCGAAGTTTTGAAGCAATTTCCTCAAATCTGCTGCGAATGACACTGAAAACCCTAAATCCAACCAAAATGATTCAATTCTAGCACAATCCGAACTTCAATTGCTCATAACTCCGTCTTTATTGACTCAAATCGATCGAAATTTTCACTGGAAGTGCTTGGCATGATGAGCCCTCTCTCCCTGTGCTCTCAGATTTCGAAGATCCCCCACCAAATGCTCGAACTCTACTCTAGAGCGCTGTTTCTAAATTTAGAGTTTAACAAAAGACAAAAACGGACCAATGGGAGTTCATAGCTCCACTTGGTTGTCCTTTAGTACCCTAAACCACGTGGCAACTTAGTTTTACTCATAGGCTACCACATCAAGCCCCCTAGAGTGCCAGCGTAAAACTTAAATTACTTAAAACGACGCAGCCCCGAAAAATAACTTAAATCAGCTAGAAAGCGTGCATGGACGACACGCAAATACAACCCATGAGCTTAAGCCCTATCAACATGGTGATCAACCTACTAAGACTCAAAATAGTGTTAACACCGTATGCAAAGGTGTCAAACATATACATAAACGACTAGAAGAAATATAAGCTAATTCTAGAACTACTAAACTCAAGCGTCGGAGTAGAAATATAACATGTAGCCGCCAAGTAGCGCGACATCCACCCCCTCTGAACCTGCACATCCTCCGGTATGTGCCATCCAGATCAAGACTCTTCAGATTCGGCTTCAAACTCATCTTCAACATGCATTGAGTCTTCAGCTTCATCCTCTGTAAAGTCTGCAACGTTCCAATCCTCTCCTCTCCTTCTAAAGAGCTTGATTCTCTTTCCTGCGACTGGTATCTTGTGCACTGCACCATCTAACTCTCTCAAGGAGTATGTGGCATTATCATAAACTTCTAACACCACATAAGGTCCAAACCATCTCTTGGAGAACTTTCTGATAGTGCTATGCTGATTATCAAGACTACTATCATAGACTAAGACCCAATCACCTTCTTTAATTGGTTTGGGTCGTAATCTATGCGTTCTATCAAATCTTCTTTTGTTTCTCTCTCTAGCAATCTTTAATCTTTCGACAGCTTTGGCAACATCCTCAGGTCTTCGTTCTAACTGCTGGATCCTTAATGCAAGAAGATCCTCCGTACTTCTATCATCTTCCCATGGCAAAACATTCCAAGTAGGCACAACCTCCTCAATCGACATCACAGGTTTCTGTCCTAGTATCAACTCTGCTGGCATGTAACCTGTAACGGTACTATGAGTTGTACGATCTGCCCACAAAGCAAACGGTAGCAATCTAGGCCATTCACGGATCTTACCCTTGCAAGCTTTTACCAAAGCTTTGATGATTGGCGGATGACCTCTTTCGCTCTTACCATTCCCTTCAGGATTGTAAGCAGTGGTTAACGCCAACTTGATTCCCAATCGCTTGAAGAACTCAACTGCTTCTTGTGAATCCAGCTCACCCTTATCTGCAGTGATCTTCACCACACACCCATACCTACAAATAACATCTTCAAGTAGAAAGCGGCAAACACTAGCAGTGGTCTTCGTCCTCAGGGCACGACCTTCAACTTGGTTAGATAGATCTTCTCTAGCCAAGACTAGATACCTCATTTGTCCAAGTCCAAATGGCATAGTTACCAGATCAACTACCCATTTGTAATGAATGGCTAAAGGATAAGTAGGATGCAATCCATCACGATGACGTACGTTGGAATACATCTGGCAAGGTATACAGGATGAAACAAACTGTACTACATCCTTATACATACCCTTCCACCAATACTTCTCCTTTATCTTGGCAAATGTAGCCCAAACTCCTCTATGACCGGCCCATAGACTCTCATGGAACTCCTTGATCAGCTTCTGCTTCAATTCTAGGTCACATACCACCCGCTGTGGTACACCTCCTTGTAGCTTAGGGCGCTTCCATAGATGTCCTCCATATAAAAAGTACCCATAAGCTGTTCTACGGATCCTCTTGAAATCTGCATCAGACCAGCCTTCTTGCCTTTCCAATGAACTCAAATAGCGCCCAAGATCCAACCACTCGCCATCGTACATAGTTTCCTCAAATAACTCCAATGGAGCTGCAAAACAGCTTCTATCCCTTCTAGCAAGAGCACTAGAATAGAACTCTGTTCCCACATCCTCCTGATCATCTATCATTTCTTTCTCATCGTAATACCTAGCCCTTGATAACATATCTGCCACAGGATTGTCTTTTTCTGCGATATGTCTAAACTCTGGGTTCAAGGACTTGATATATGCTATCCACCTCAACATAGCAATATCTGGAGTTGTACAACTAGTGATCATTCCCAAGAGAGGTAAACAATCTGTCTCCACAACCACAGGTGCTCCTATCAAGTATTCCTTGTCACTCTTCATTGCAGTAACTACTCCCCATAGCTCTCTCTTGACCTGAGGGTAGTCTCTTTGCCGTGAACTTAACACCTTAGCTCCAAAACGCACCACATATCTATTTCCATCCTCATCATCCTGTCCTATAGCCCATCCAATGCCAATAGGACTAGTATCAACAGTAATGATAACAGATCTGCCCAACTCATATGTTACCTTTCGTAGGGTTGGTGGTGAAGACAACAGATCCTTCAACTTCTTCATAGACTCGCTTTGCTCCTCTTGCCACTGAAATCTCTGCCCCTTCCTCAGCAACTTGTACAACGGATCTGCTACATGTGCAAAGTGTGGAATCCATATATGATAAAACACACATGCACCTAGAAACCTTCTCACCTCAGTAACTGATCCACATGTCTTCTTCATCCTTCGGATGGCATCAACCTTGTTTGGACAAGGTTTCCGACCATAAGATCCACACAGATGTCCCACTATTAACACCTCCTGTTCTCCAAATACAGACTTTGCTCCTGATAAAGTCAAATGAACCTCCTCCAGTCGACTCAATATCTTATCACAGTCGGCTATGTGATCTGCAACAAACTTACGGCACCCCCTCTGATCCATTACCTCATTCTTCTCCTCCTCAGCACACCCTTTGATCGGCACATCATCAAGGAATGGCATAGTTTTTTCAGGAATGAAGTCCCTCAAAACTTTGTTCATGCCATTCATCATATGTGCTACAGAATTCGTAGCACCTTGTGGCAAGGTGCACATCCTTAGTAACCCCAAAGGTGTCCTCATTGTAGTCAAGTCTCTACTCTCAGAGGATAACTGAAACTGATCATAACCTGAATATAAGTCTCCCATTGAATAGATAGCACGACCAGCAAAAGCCTCTGCAAACTCGTCTACAATAGGTCCTATACCCATATTCCTGATAGTCACCTTGTTAACTGGCTGCATATCTTGGATAAATCTCAAAGCTCCACTCTTCTTCGGAACAGTAAACCATCTGCTAGAGTAGGGAGCTATAGATGGTTCCAAGATACCCATCCTAATCCTCTCATTGAGCAAGTCTATCAGCTTTGGCAGATGAGCTCTAGGCACAGGGATAGGACGTAGATTCCAAGGCACATGCGATATAGTAAAGATTACCATAGGTGAAACTACACTTGGATCTACACATCCTACTTCATGTGACTCAAACGCGAACGCCTTACCATGCCTAGATAGCATCTCCCTGAAGCTCTTCTTCTCTTGCTCGGTAAGAAATCCATCACCTCCAATCTTCAGCTCCTTTAGTGTTGTTTCTGTGAACTGGTGCCCAATTCTTCTCGGTCCTCTGAGCGTCGGTTCTCGTGCAGCTTGCTTCATCTTCTGATTGTAATCGAGTGGCAAAGGCAAAGCCACTAGTTTGACTTTCTTTGCCACTGACTTGTACTTGGTCTCCACATACACCTCTTGCCGATTTATAAACTTATCAATTACATCATAAAGCTCCTTGGAGCTCACTCTCACCACTCTATCTACATCATCTATAGAACTTTCTACTATAGATTTCAACTCCCCTATAGTATCTACCAAATACTGCTCTTCAAACACTCCAGATATGTATTCATCTCCGGCTAACTCTCCACTATCTCTCAAAGACTGTTGTACATACTTCACATGTTGCCTCTCAAACCTCTTCAGATTCTCAACCTTCCTATAACACACTGATCCATATGACGTCAATCCTAAGAAGCTAGTGGATAAAGCTTCCTGCTCTACTGGATCAGGCGAGAATCCTAGCTCTACTGTACCGTTGAAGTCTCGCTCTTCAATGGTACTCTGCCAAAACCCCTAGACTCTCTAAACTCCTGAGTAATCTTAGGCAGTGGACGGTCTCTCAAGCTATCACGATTCCTCTCATGTTCTGCAGCAACGGTCAAAAACTGAATAGCTCTTTTGCCGTCTCTACTACGTATCCTAGCATAGGCTGAACCATCATCCATAACTCGTGTCTCCATTCTAACAGCAGTAATGTAAGGTTGTCCTAGAATGATAGGATAGGATAGGTTGACATGTCTTGCACAAAGAAATTCTGAACATCACTAATGTCACCCACAGTTACCTTGATGTTGGGGCAAGCACCATAGAGTTCTCCCCTCTGGTTGTTGGCAGCGCGGATAAGCCATCCGTGGTCGGTGTCTATGGGCCATCTCCCACGCTTGTACAGCTCCTTAGACATCAGATTAATCTCTGAGCCATGATCAATCAATGCCACCACAGGTTCCTCTAGATCTCCCAGCTTCACTAAGGTCTCTGTGGTTGCTCTCGCCCAATGGTTGTGAGAATAATGACTCTTCTGCGATGCTTCCACCTCATCTTCAAACCTCATGTGCTGATCTGATCTTCCCTCTGATACTTGAGAGCAGTAACCAGCAATCTCATCTTCCTCATCCTCCGACAGTTTGGTCCCTAGAGCGTTAAGCGTAGCTGCTTCACCCAAAATATGACGTTTCCTCTTGATGATATCTATAATAACCTCATGGAACTCACGCTTTGCAATCCCAAGAATCTCACCCAAAGTAAACTCAACTTTCCCATTCAAGATACGGTTCTCTAACACCTGCTTCAAGTCTGTAGCAATCTCAATGTCGGACTGAAGTTTGTATGCAGGCATCTTACCCTTCTCCTTGCTTCTCTCCTTCTCCTTTGGTGTTGTAGATGGTAGATCCTCCATAGTCTCCTCCCGAGTAGGTGTTGTCTCCTGCCTTGCATCTGGTCTAGCCCTTTCACTCCTTGTAGCAGGTCGTTTGGCTGTAGAAGCCTCACCTGCATCCTCCCTCCTGCGTTTTTCTTCTAGTAGAGCTTCATGCTGACTTCTTGCAACATAAGCATGCACTGACATAGTATCCACAGGGTCATTCCATCCTGTAGTTTCTCTAATTGAGTTGCCAACCCTTCGTAGCACATCCTTGTCTAGCTCTGTTCTAGCTACGGACCGCACTACATCTGACCACAACCCAGTAGTCCCTTTCTCTCTCTCCATTTCCACTTTCACTCCACACGTAGCAGCATTCACAAGAGAAACAGCATGTGATGCTGATATATCATTCACAAGTCTCTTCATACCACCCTTGCCAAAGTTGGTTCCCAGCATCATCCCAGTCTCTCTCAGATGGATCTTACCATCTTTGAAGAAGATCAGATCCTTCCTCAATGCATCTGAAAACTCCCCACAATCTCTTCTTACATGGTCTAGGCTATCACACCATATACAACGATGAACAAAGCCTTCTCTCGTCTGAGGTCGCTGCATAGCAGGCTGTACATTCTGCTCCTTCTCTTCTAGCCTAGTGAGCTTAAGCTTAAGCTCCTTCATACCCTTAATCAACTCATCAAGCGGTGAGTCTTCCTCTCTAGCAATTACCAAACCATGCTTAGTAGGCAACTGCTTGACAGGAATTATCAGAGGTGCTGCTTCACTTACCACCACCTTGTCCCTTCTTCTCTGTCTCTTGGTCAGCAAAGAAACAGCCTCTTCAACCTCCTTCCAGTCAGTCTTCAATCCTCTCTCCTCACTCTTGTCTTCCAGCAACAGCTCAAGCTTCTCCTGAATAGTCACGTCCGCTGCTTGTAGGAAAAGCTCGGTCTTCTCCACCTCTAATGTAAGCTTTTCTGTCCTAGAAAGCTGAGCATACTGATGATCAAATTCCCTTAACAACTCATTTACAGACAAACCTTTGTTGGGCTTAACCACCCACTCGAAGAACGTTCTCTTGGTCACCCTTTCTGAATCTTCAGTGTAGTACTCCTCCTTCCTATCAAATCGATCGAAATTTTCACTGGAAGTGCTTGGCATGACGAGCCCTCTCTCCCTGTGCTCTCAGATTTCGAAGATCCCTCACCAAATGCTCGAACTCTACTCTAGAGCGCTGTTTCTAAATTTAGAGTTTAACAAAAGACAAAAACGGACCAATGGGAGTTCATAGCTCCACTTGGTTGTCCTTTAGTACCCTAAACCACGTGGCAACTTAGTTTTACTCATAGGCTACCACATCAAGCCCCCTAGAGTGCCAGCGTAAAACTTAAATTACTTAAAACGACACGCAGCCCCGAAAAATAACTTAAATCAGCTAGAAAGCGTGCATGGGCGACACGCAAATACAACCCATGAGCTTAAGCTCTATCAACATGGTGATCAACCTACTAAGACTCAAAATAGTGTTAACACCGTATGCAAAGGTGTCAAACATATACATAAACGACTAGAAGAAATATAAGCTAACTTCTAGAACTACTAAACTCAAGCGTCGGAGTAGAAATATAACATGTAGCCGCCAAGTAGCGCGACAACGGGAAGAAGCTACTCTTCTCATCTTCCGGGGTGGAAGATCTCTCCCCATGGTAGAAGCGGTCCTCTTCGCTGC
The DNA here is from genome assembly GCA_036924285.1 of Asterella californica. Classification (NCBI taxonomy): domain Eukaryota; kingdom Viridiplantae; phylum Streptophyta; class Marchantiopsida; order Marchantiales; family Aytoniaceae; genus Asterella; species Asterella californica. The sequence continues at coordinate 8,583,080 of JAYKYS010000013.1, forward strand.
GCTTCCTCGCATCGCAGTAGGAGTATCCATCCATCCTACGTCTTCTGGAGTCTTCGAAAGACTCCCTGGTGTTGTAGAAGCGGTCTTCTACTCCGGTCGGGTACTCAGTAGTCCTTCCTCCGAGTCAGACTCCGATCTCGAATGTATGAGGGAGGTGGTCTTCCTAGGTATACTTCTAGGGCCCATCTTCCTCAGAGGCGTGGCGTCTTCCGATCCACTGGAGTCATCTTCTCTCACCAGAAGCGTCTTCTGGTGAGAGCCGGGCCTCAGCTGCGGCATCATAGTGGGAGGGGGAGTTGCGGCTGTTGCTCGGTCATCTTCTTCCGAGGTCTCCTTCTTCGCCTCAGGTTGCGCTGTCGGCCCATACTTCACCAACTGCCCTTCCGTGAGATCCCCCATGGCTACATATAAGTAACAGAGGAAAGGTGTCAAGTGTCCTCCCATCGGGGTACCCAAGTACGCTAGCTCCGCCTGTACATATATGTGGAAGAATGAGCCCCAGTTGACGGACACTCCCTCATCCAGCTGCTTCCAGGAACTCTACGTCCTGATCTCCAAGGTACCTCGTCTTCTGCGCTTTTCTCTTGGGAAAGAGATGCAGAAACAGCTTCGCCAGAAGTCGCTTCTTCGGCTCCCGGTAAGATTCGATCTTCCACCCGTTCCTTCGCTGTCTGTCCTCCAGGAAGAGGCAAGTTGTGCTTCCAAGCACATACCACTCACTCACGATCCTGGGCAAGATCTTCTTCTCGAGCCAATACCCTCGGTCCTCGGATTCTGGCCAGTGGAAGACCTTGCGTCACCAATCTTCAGTCCAGGAAGATGGTCTTCCTCGAGCTACTCCTGCCTTCGCAGGTACACGGTTGCGAGGTGGTAAGGCTGCCCAAACCTCCTCCAGAAGTCCTTGGTCGACGAGGTTCCAATCCCACAGGAAGAAGTCGAGACCTAACTCCTTGAGAAAGGGTGTGGCCTCGGCCAACTCTGCTGCCGGTAGCACCAACCCTCGAAGATGCATCGACATACTAGAAGATCTGTTGCACTAAGCCACACGCACTTACTGTGAGCTGAAGGCTCAGTCCTTCCCAAGTGCCCACAGTCTAGCTTCTACTTCTCAGAAGACGAAACTAGTCTTCCAGAAGACAGCTACTCCGTCTTCCGGGATTCTAACAGTACTTCCTAGATAGCTCTCGTCTTCCGAGCTATATCTAAACAATCCTAACTAAGCAAGGCCTCGCATGGATTCCTAAGAAGACAACCCACCTTGCATTAAATCCTACTTTCTATCAGAAGATACAAGTTTCGCGAGAAGTAGAGTGCATAACAGGGTCAGAAGATGGTTGCGGGCTCCTGCGATGACAGTGGTCTCTGAGAAGACTCCCAGGACAGCTTCCGATTCAATGTCTTTCTCGGAAGACCTCCCAAAGTCAGGCTTCCCTTCACTGGTCTCACATGTCTTCTTCTTCCTACGCGCAATCTATCCTCACAACAGACTCAAGACATTTTGCACTCTGTTTTTCTGACTTCTCACCTCTCGTACATGATGGGAAGACATGACCTTCGACCATTCTCTTCAGATTTTGTCAGCAAGACTTCTCACGACTCTCTCCTAAGTTCGGGAAGAAGAAGGAATGGGCTGCTATGGGTCGGACAGAAGAGACCCGAAATGGACCCTCACGTCTTCTCGTGCATTTTGCCAGCCATTCCAGTCTTCTAGTCTCTCTAGGCAGATGTGGATTTGAGAAGCTTGCAAGGTCGGGAGGCACAGGCCTAGTTCCCGATTTCCAACTTCTCGAAATAACAAAACAACTCACCACGCCACTCAGGATTCGTACCAAGCCTCTCTTAACACAAAACCCAAGCAAATCCACTCTTGATACGAATTGTGTACAGTCGACTTCCGAAGACAGTCTTCCGAAGATGTCAGGCTTCCGAAGATGTTCCAATCTCAGAAGCGTCTTTCGAAGATGTTCAGATCTTCCGAAGCGTCTTCTGTTCAAGGTTTCGGGAGTAGAGAGATGGTAGGATAGGGAAATGGATAGCGGGGATCTCCAATTTGAAGGCTAGGAGTAGAGAAGCTCGAATTGAACTCGAGAAGAAGCATGAAGATGTCTGACAGAAATTGGGTAGCGCTTCCGCGCCAAATGTCACAATAGGAAAATAGAGGTGGGGAATTGATTGATCAGGCTGCTTGCAAATAACCGGGGAAGCGCGGGGGATACCAAGCAAAGGCGAGAAGCAGTGGGAAAGGGAAGAGAACATGGGAAGAACCTCTACTGTCTTCTGTCGACTTCCTGAGCTGTCTTTGCTCTTCCGCGCGCTTCATGCTCTGGTTCCAGCTCCAATGCGACCCCACAAGGTTGCTTCCGCTGTCAGCTTCTGTCTACGCCTCGATTCCACCTTCGATTCCACTCAGCCACCCTCCAATGTCAGCTTCCGGGAGCTCACAGAAAACAGTCTTCAGCTCGACACTCTTCTGCGCTCAGCAATTCGACTTCACCTTTCTTCTAGCTTTGAATCGATCCTAACCTCATTCGATTTCACTCGCTGGTTTCCTCACTCAAATCAACTCGCTGTCTGAATCGATCTTCTCGTTCTCCAATCTCTCGATGCGAGAAGTAGGTAGGTTTCTGTGCTAATGCGCTTCCTGCGCATCTTCCCCGTAGTTTAGGAGTTTTCGATCCTCTTGACCTACCTAACCGATTTGGTGCTACCTGGTAGGTGCACCTACTCCTTACGTGGTTAAGCTTCCATGGTTGCCGTCTTCCGAAAGATGCGTGTCTTCCGCCGTCTTCCATCTTCCGCCGTCTTCCATCTGCCGAAGACAGTCTTCCGAGAAGACGCTCGTCTTCCGAAGAAGTCAACTTAATATTACAACCAGCTCTTAAGATCATCTTCCTGCTAAGGAAGCCGTAATCTTAAATAACAACGCTTTTTCAGTTATACAGATAAGTTATTAATCTCAAAAATTTCAAAAATTCGTGAATCCTGTAATTTGTGGGCACCACAAGTATCTTCGCACTTTTATGGAGATCTTCTTGGATGATTTCTGTGTGTTTGGATCGAAAGAAGACCACCTGATATTTCTAAGGAAGTGTTTTTTGAAGTGTAGAGAACATCGTTTGGCTCTTCACCTTCAGAAGTGCTTCTTTGGTATGTCAGAGGGAATTTTGCTAGGACATAGGATTTCTGGAAGAGGTATAGAAGTCGACTGTACTAAGGTGGAAGTCATCATGAAACTTCACCCACCTGCTAACCTGACTCAGTTGAGAAGCTTCTTGGGCAACGTAGGATACTACAGGAGGTTTATTGACAGGTACGCAGAGATAACAAGAAGACTTACCAAGTTGCTGAAGAAGGCCGAACCTTACATTTGGTCTTCTGAGCAACAGGAAGCATTCGAAGAAATGAAGAGACTTCTGTCCGAATCCCTTGTCCTAAGACCACCTGATTGGGAGAGAGTCTTCCATATTTATGTGGATGTTTTTGCTTTCGTCATAGGGGTGGTATTGAGTCAGAAAGATGAGAAGAAGAAGGATTTTCTCATCTACTATGCGGGAAGACAACTCAGTGATACAGAGAAGAAGTACTCTACAACTTAAAGGGAGTGTCTTGGCATGATTTACTACTGTAAGAAGTTTAGGCACTATCTTCTAGCCAATCCGTTTGTCTTCTATGTGGATCATTTTTCTTTGAAACATCTTGTGAAGAAAGCGGATTTGTTTGGTAGGATAGCTAGGTGGATTCTTCTACTCCAGGAATTTACTTACACAGTTGAGTACAGACCTGGAAGACATCATGTTAATGCTGACTACCTATCCAGATTGGAGACGGAACGACGAGAAGATGAAGTAGAAGACGAGTTCCCTGACGAGAAGCTGTTTTCAGTTTTCGCAGAGATACTTTCATCTGAGGGGGGCGCACCGCCTGCTTTCCAGAAGATGAGACTAGATCTTCTGATCCTGTCTTTGCGACTTCCACAGAAGAATCGATCTTCAAGGACTTGAGGAAGTTCTTGGAAGACCAACAGTATCCCGAGGGATTGGATACGGAGCAAAAGACTGTCTTCTTACACAAGGCAGGTCCCTATGCCATCTTCCAAGGTATCATGTTTAGGAAGAGACATGACGAGAAGCTAAGGAGATGCCTTGAGCCTTCAGAGATTAAGCCAGTGATCACGGGTCTTCACTACGAAAATGCTGGGGGTCACTACGGGCTGAAGATTACAATGAAAAAGATGTTGGACGCCGGTTACTGGTGGCCGACCATGTACAGAGACACTTTTCAGGAGATCAGGAAATGTGATGCGTACCAGAGGATGGGAAGACCAACAGCTACTACTAAGTGGTCCCTTACTCCCATCCTTCTGCTTGCTCCTTTTGAAAAGTGAGGAATCGACTTTGTTGGGTCTATCGCCCCGGTGGCTAGAAGAACGCGAGCACGGTATATTTTGATAGCTACTGACTATGCTACTAAGATGGTGGAGGACGAAGCCACAAGGAAGAACGACGCCGCTGTCGAGGCGAGAGTTTCCTGGGAAGGGCGAACCTTCTAGCTGTGATACGATCGTGAAGAGGAGGACGAAAACCTCACACGGAATACGGATCGCAAGAAATCACACCACCACGTTCCCGATCTGGCCAAGATAAAACACACGGCGTGCAAGTAGATCTTCAACTCCAGGTCATTCAGATTGCAAGCAGGGGTAGACGGAGGCGTCCCGCATTCACGGTACGTTTAAGGGACATCTAGTGTCCCGCCCCTAGGCAACTTGGTGCCCCTCATATTCCCCCGAAGGGGCCAGCCTACTCCAAGCCGGTTGTGAGTCTGAAGGGATTTGATCCGGAGACCTCCTCCCTACAAGTTTCTCAGCTACACCACGGAAGCTGATCTCACAACTGGTTTTGAAGACCAGTTTCTAAGCTAATATGCTAGAAAGTTGCAGTATTTCGTCTTTCCTTTGCTAACACGAAGTGTCATAACTTTCTCTAGACATGCTCTTTTTGTACATTTCGAATTTTAATCAAATACTACATACTACAATCTACATGAGAAAAATCTAAAAAGTATTTTTCGAACTCACTCAGATTTATGGTAAATTTCCCGGTATCAGAAATCTTGTAGAAGAACTCCAAGTAACTTTTTGCCTGCAACTCCGTTTGCAACTTTTGATCATACCACGGTGATCAGCGCGACAAGACCTACGTCGTGGTGTTTTCAGATTTTCAAATGCACACTTCCTCCAGAATCGACTTCTCTGAGGTCTTAGCTTCACTCATAGAGACTAACTTCTAGCTGAGAGGTGAATTATTCACTATGTGGAATAATTCACATCACGACATCCACCCCCTCTAAACCTGCACATCCTCCGGCATGTGCCAACCTCTTCAGTCTTCGGTTTGTTCTTCATCAGCATTGTTCTCCCTCGTCTCAACCTCTTCAATAGCCGAGACGTCTTCATCTCTCGTCATCTTCTCAGACTCCAGAAAGTTGAACAAATCTACTGATCCTCCACGTCGTTTGAACAACTTCACTCGTTTGCCAGCCACAGATAGTTTCAAAGGAGTACCATCCAGCTCACGTAAACTATAAGTGGCATTCTCATAAACATCTAACACAACATAAGGCCCGAACCATCTTCGCGAGAACTTACGAAGTGTACAATGCTGGTTCTCCAGCGTGCTATCATACACCAGAACCCAATCACCAACACGTATTGGCTTCGGTCGTAGTCGGTGAGTCTTGTCGAAACGCTCTTTGTTTCTGACTCGAGCCACCTTCAGCTTCTCTTGCGCCTCAGCAAGATCCTCCTCCCTTCGCTCCAACTGCCTAGTTCGTAAAGCAAGGAGTGAAGTATGATCTATATCATCTTCCCATGGTAGCGTAGCCCACGTAGGAAAGTCCTCCTCAGCAGGCATGATTGGCTTCTGTCCCAACATAAGCTCAACTGACATATACCCAGTCGTGGTACAGTGTGTAGTTCTATCAGCCCATAAAGCAAATGGAAGTAATCTCGGTCATTCTCTAAGCTTACCATCACATGCTTTCACTAAAGCATGAACAATAGAAGGGTGTCCTCGTTCACTCTTACCAATCCCTTCTGGATTCATGGCAGTAGTAAGTCGAAGCTTCACTCCATAACGAGCAAAGAACTCCTTCGCTTCTGCACCTCTCAGCTCGCCCCTATCTGCTCGTAGTCTTCCAACAGATCCATAACGACAGATTATATCTTCAAGCACGAATCTACATATGTTCTCTGTAGTCTTCGTCCGTAGTGCTCGTCCCTCCACGTAGTTGGAGAGATCTTCCCGAGCTAATACCAAGTAGCGCATCCCCCATAGCCCCGGCGGCATCATCACAAGATCAAGGACCCACGAAAAATGAATACTAGGCGGGTAGGTAGGTACAAGTCCATCTCTGTAACGGATTTTAGAGTAGAACTGACAGTGCAGACACGACCCAACAAAATCCACTACGTCTTGATACAAACCCTTCCACCAGTATCGCTCCTTCATCTTTGTGTACGTAGCCCAAACTCCACGGTGTCCAGCCCACAAGGTGTCATGAAACTCCTTCAGCAGATTCAGCTTCGTCGGTTGATCATCCACCACTCTAGCCAGCATCCCATCTCTTCTCTTCGGACGTTTCCACAGATAGCCTTCACGTAGAAGGTAGCTGTACGCCTTTTGTCTGATCTCCTTAAACTCTGCATCACTCCATCCTTCTCTTCTGCATAATAAACTCAGATAGTATCCGATATCGCGGAACTTTTCCGTGTAGAACTCTTCGTAGAACGGCAGTGGTTCCAAGTCTGAAGTCTGCTGACCAACTTGGCACCAAACGTCTCTCTTTTCTTCATCTTCGACTTCTGCAAACATCTCTTCTTCATCTGTATAACGGGCTCTAGATAACATGTCTGCAACAGGATTATCCTTTCCTGCTATATGTTTCAGCTCAGGGTTCATACTCCGGATATAAGCAATCCATCGTAGCATTGCTATGTCTGGAGTATTACAGTTTGCTATCATACCTAGCAAAGACAAACAATCTGTTTCTACTATCACACGGGCACCTATCAAGAACTCTCGATCTACCTTCATAGCAGTAACAGCTCCCCACAACTCACGCTTCACTTGAGGATAGTTACGTTGCCTATCTGTTAAGATTCGAGCTCCAAACCTAGAAACAAATCGTACACCATCTACGTCTTCTTGACCGACTACCCATCCAACCGCCTTTGGACTCGTGTCAACAGTCAGTATGATAGGTCTTCCGCTCTCGTAGTTAAGTCTCCTTAGTACAGGTGGAGACTTCAGAATCTCTTTCAGCTGCTCCATCGTCTCGTGATGTTCTTGCCGCCAAGTAAACCTCTTTCCTTTTCTCAGAAGTGCATACAGAGGCTCGGCAATGTGTGCATAATGAGGAATACTCACACGAAAGAACACACAAGCTCCTAAGAATCGTCGAACCTCAGTGATGTTGGTACAGTCTGCTATCCTTGCTATAGCATCTACCTTCTCTGGGTTCGGCCGTCTCCCGAAAGTACCGCATAAGTGACCAACCACCACAATCTCTGACATTCCAAAACGAGATTTGGTACTTGACAGAGTGAGGTGTACCTCTTCCAAGCGCATCAGAATCTTCTCCACATCTCGGATGTGGTCTGCAACGAACTTTCTGCAACCATCAGCAGTCATAGTTTCGTCCTTGTCCTCCACCGGACAGCCTTTCATGGGGATATCATCCAGAAATGGGATAGTAACCTCAGGTACAAACTCCCGTAACACCTTATGCATCGCATTCTGCATATGGGCTACTGAGTTTGTTGCACCCTGAGGAAGAGTACACATCCGCATCAATCCCAAAGGTGTACGCATGGTAGTCAAGTCTCTACTCTTCAAAGCAAGCTGAAACTGATCATAACCTGAAAACAGATCTCCAATAGAATAGATAGATCTTCCAGCAAATGCCTCGGCTACTTCATCAACCACAGGTCCTGTTCCAACATTTCGAATCGTGGTGTTGTTAGCAGGCTGTAAGTCTTGGATGAAGCGTAAAGCTCCTGTCTTCTTAGATACTGTGAACCATCGGCTAGAGTACGGAGCCATAGATGGTTCAAGAATACCCATCCGCATCCTCTCCTTCAGTAAGTCAATAACCTTCGGTAGCAAGGCACGAGGGACTGGAATCGGCTTCAAGTCCCAAGGTACGTGAGGAACAGTGAAGATAACCATCGGAGCTATCACACTAGGATCCACACAACCAATCTCTCTAGCTGAGAAAGAAAATGCCTTACCATGGCTAACTATCATCTGCTCAAAAGCTCGTTTCTCCACTTCAGTCAAGAAGCCACCCCCTCTATCTGGAGCTGCTCGAGTGTCTCTTGAGTAAACTCGTGTCCTATCTGTTTAGGATCTCTCAGTACAGGCTCAGCGGCCGCTAACTCCATCTGCTGTTGTGAGTCAACAGGTAACTGGGTCGCCACTGGTTTCACCTTCTTCGCTACAGTTTTGTATTTGGTGTGAACCTCTGCTTCTGCACGAGAGCCACACCAGCAGATTGCATCCTTCCATCCACTCTCCAGTCTCGGATGAGGATGAGATTGCAAGCACGAGGCAATCTCCTCATAGACCTTACGAGAGTGGATAGGGATCACCACCCTTCCTCCCATCTGCTCCATCAACCTATCTACATCATCCAGCCAACGAACAAAAGACTGTACACCTACAAACTCCTCGTAAACACCAAAATCGTCTCACCTTCGTTCAGAACTCTTATACAGCGCAGATTTTCTGCATACTTCTCCATCTGCCTTCTACTCTTCTCATTTAGATCATCTGCTCGCATGAACTCACTCCAATCATCAGAACTGAAAGTCATCAAACCAGATTTTCAACTATGTACAGTGTAGCAGCTTTCAGAATCTTGAGCAACCTCTTCATCAGTCAGTTGTGATCCCACAGGCTGCTCAAGCGGGATCATAGTAGTATCTGATCCATCACTCTTGGTATCCCGTCCTACAAGAGTGGTTTCAGAAAATCCTTGCTCCTACAGATAGGAGAATCTCTTAGAGTCTGTCTGTTTCGTTCGTGGTTCGAACGAACGGTCAGAAACTGCACAGAACGTCTATCATCTGGACTACGGATCCTAGCATAGTGAGATCCATCATCCATCACCTTCGTCTCCATTCTAACTGCAGTGATATAAGGTTGACGAAGAATCACAAGATATGAAGCAGAAGACTGCACGAAGAAGTGCTGATCTACCTCCACATCACCCAGCTTCACTCTCACGTTGGGACAAGCGCCGTATAACTCACCCTTCTGGTTGTTTGCAGCTCGTAGCACCCAACCATGATTCAGTTCGATAGGCCACTGACCTCTCTCGTACACCTCTCGTGACATGATGTTGATCTCTGAACCGTGATCAACCAAAGCCGCAACAGGTTCCAAACTCCCAAGGCGAACTCGTGTAGCAGTCGTAGCACGAGCCCAGTGTCTCTTTCTGAAGTCGCTATCAGTAGCTGGACTCTCGTAGCCAGCTTCTTCATCTTTGAATTCAGCAGTGTTGGTACCAGCAACCAACGCTTCTTGCTGGAACTCTGTATCATCAGCCTCCTGAAAATGCACCTTGCCGAACTCTGCATCATTCATAGAAGCTCCTATCACATCAATCATCTGACTTTCTACTTGCTCGGACATCACCTGTCTCTTTCGCTTGATGATGTCGATGATCAGCTCGTGAAACTCCCTCTTCGCAATACCAAGAACTTCTCGAAGAGAAAACTCGATTCGCGCGTCAAGTATTCTCTGCTCCAAGATGCTCTTGAGATCAGTAGAAGTTTCAATATCAGCTGCCAACTTATAAGCCGGTCCTTTCCCCTTCTCTTGGACAGTGAACCGTCTACCAGCAGTCGTTGGCTCCTGCTGGGGATCTCTGCACGTCCTCCATCGGACCTGGTGCAGGTGGAGGAGCTGTAGAAGTAGATGGGACGTCTTCTGGTGGGACTGCTCGCCTCCTTGTGACCCTCCGTCTATCTCCAGTCTCCTCTGGAACTCCAGTATCAAGTTCAGAGGCTTCTCGTCGCCTCTTCTCCTCCACAGAAGCGGGAATACGGATCGCAAGAAATCACACCACCACGTTCCCGATCTGGCCAAGATAAAACACACGGCGTGCAAGTAGATCTTCAACTCCAGGTCATTCAGATTGCAAAGCTCACGTTCAGTAACTCAGAATATCAGAAAACTGCTCCTGTGAAGCACCAGCGCGTTCACCTAGAAGCTTCCCGTTTTCTTTTCAGAAAGATGCGTACAAGTTCTTGGTCTCCTCTCTACGTAACCTTCAGTGTCACCTGGCAGGGGTAAAAGACGCCCTAAACAGATGGCAGCAGAAAAACAAATCACTGATAATATATCTACACGTAAGAAGACTATTTCACTAAGCTTCGCAGATTCATCTGTACGGACGGTCGCCGACTTGGCTGTACAGTCAGCATCTGACACCTCCACTCGAAGTAACTTTGCCACGGCTACCTCTGGCCACCGAAATCACCTCGTTCTGACACGTGGATCCCGAGTTATCACCATTGTCATTTCCCGGCCCCCTTAAACTTCAAAGTGTCGTAAGTATTGCCTCAGGTATCAGTTTCACTTGATTTTTCGACCCAAGTGAATAATATTTCGAACTCTACATTTTTCTACAAAAGAATTGGTACCGACTTGGAGTATCTTTGATGCCATCTCGCTACCCCAGGACTTAGAGGGCCGCAACCGAATTCGTACTAATTACCCCGTCAACCCGAAGGTGAGACGCAACCGAATTCGTACTAATTACCCCGCCAACCCGAAGGTGAGAGGTCCATTTCGAAACCCGGTGGTAATCTCCCTCTAGCATCCACACTAGGTGACTGCACTAGTGCAAGGGTAGACGGAGGCGTCCCGCATTCACGGTACGTTTAAGGGACATCTAGTGTCCCACCCCTAGGCAACTTGGTGCCCCTCATATTCCCCCGAAGGGGCCAGCCTACTCCAAGCCGGTTGTGAGTCTGAAGGGATTTGATCCGGAGACCTCCTCCCTACAAGTTTCTCAGCTACACCACGGAAGCTGATCTCACAACTGGTTTTGAAGACCAGTTTCTAAGCTAATATGCTAGAAAGCTGCGGTATTTCATCTTTCCTTTGCTAACACGAAGTGTCATAACTTTCTCTAGACATGCTCTTTTTGTACATTTCGAATTTTAATCAAATACTACATACTACAATCTACATGAGAAAAATCTAAAAAGTATTTTTCGAACTCACTCAGATTTATGGTAAATTTCCCGGTATCAGAAATCTTGTAGAAGAACTCCAAGTAACTTTTCGCCTGCAACTCCGTTTGCAACTTTTGATCATACCACGGTGATCAGCGCGACAAGACCTACGTCATGGTGTTTTCAGATTTTCAAATGCACACTTCCTCCAGAATCGACTTCTCTGAGGTCTTAGCTTCACTCACAGAGACTAACTTCTAACTGAGAGGTGAATTATTCACTATGTGGAATAATTCACATCACGACATCCGCGGTGGTAGCCAGGTTCCTCTGGCACAACATTATCACTCGATACGGATGTCCGCTGGAATTGGTATCAGATAAGGGTACTCATTTCTTAAATGAGACTATTTCTCTCCTGACCCAATACTTCTGGATAAAGCATCGGAAGACGACGCCGTACAACCCGAAAGTGAACGAACTGACAGAGAAGTCGAATGATCTTCTATGTAATATCCTGAATAAGATCACTGTTAACCATGCATATGATTGGGACACGAAATTGCCATCTGTGTTATGGACTTTCAGGATTTCACCCAAAGTCACAACCCAGAAGACACCCTTCTACCTAACTTATGACATGACACCTATTGTGCCCATCGAGTTAGAGGTCCCTACTTACAGGTTAGCCGTAACCGAACGCATGGAAGAAGAGAAAAGCCAAGAGCAACGTCTTCTAAACTTTGTAGAGTTCGAAGAAGACAGGAATGCAGCTTTGGAGAAGACGTACGAAGTACAAGCGCAACGTAAAGTGAACTATGATGGCAAGCTGAAGAAGGTGACCGTCACAGATGGGGACTTGGTTCTTCTCTACGACAATCGACATCTTAAGTTCCTTGGGAAATTTCATCTTCGCTAGATGGGTCCTTACCGCGTCTTGGAGGTCTTCACCAATGGTTCCTTGCAGTTGGAAGAGTTAGACGGTACGTTGATGACTACTCGTGTAAATGGGTGGCGTGTCAAGAAGTACTGGACGTGAACAGAAGTGCTGAAGCGCTGATGTTTGCGAGGACGCAAACATGTGAGGGTGGGCGTATGTGGTGTCCACAATTTACAGGATTCACGAATTTTTGAAATTTTTAAGATTAATAACTTGTTTGTATAACTGAAGAAGCTTTGTTACTTAAGATTATGGCTTCCTTAGAAGGAAAATGATCTTACAATCTTTTTGTAATAAGAAGTTGACTTCTTCGGAAGACGACCGTCTTCCGGGAAGCGTCTTCTCGGTTGTGTCTTCTGAAGACGGAAGACGGCGGAAGACGGAAGACATGTATCTTCCGGAAGACGACAATCGCGGAAGCCTAACCACGTATTCCCAAGTAAAGAAGTAGGTGTACCCACCAGGTAACACCGAGTAGGTTAGGTAGGTCAGGTAGGTCATCTAGGTTGAGAACCCCTAAACCTACGCGAGAAGATGCGAAGGAAGTGCATTAGCGAAGAGCACTACCACTTCTCGCATCGAGGTTGCTTTGACTTAGAAGATCGAATTGGAAGGAAATCGAGTCGAGTGAAGGCAGCAGAGTGAAATTGAGTGGAGCCAGGATCGATTCACAGCTAGGAAGAAGGCGAGGGCAAATCGCTGAGAGTAGGAATCGCATCGAGCTGAAGGGCAGCTGCGAGAAATCAGAGGAGGAACCTTTCGATTGAGGAGTGGCGAGGCATTGACATCGACGGCAGCGGCAGCAGCGGCAGCAGCAGCAGCTTAGTGGGGTCGCATTGGAGCTGGGGTCAAAGTCGTAAGTGCGCAGAAGACTGAAAGAAGACCGGGAAGAAGACAGAAGATTGTAGAAGTTCTTCCTATGTTCTCTTTCCTTCCCACTGCTTCTCGCCCTTTGTTTGGTATCCCCCGCGCTTCCCCAGTTGTTTGCAGGCAACCCGATTGATCAATTCCCTCCCCACGTTTTTCCTTCTAAGACATTGGGCGCGGAAGCGCTGCTCAATTTCCGACAGCCATCTTCTTGGTTCTTCTCGAGTGCAATTCGAGCTTCCCCACCCATCGTCCTCAAATTGGAGATCCCAGCTATCAATTTCCCTATCCTACCATCCTTCTACTCCCGAAACCTTGAACAGAAGACGCTTCGGAAGATCTGAACATCTTCGGAAGACGCTTTTGAAACCTGAACATCTTCGGAAGACGCTTCGGAAGCTTGACTGTTGTCGGAAGACGACTGTGTGCAATTCGTATCGAGAAGTAGATTGGATTTGCTTTGGTGTTAAGAGAGGCTTGATATGAATCCCGAGTGGCTTGGTGAGTTGTTTTGTTATTTCGAGAAGTTGGAAGTCGGGAACTAGGCTTGTGCCCAGTCTTCCAAGCTTCTCAAGTCCACATCTTCCTAGAGAGACTAGAAGACAGGAAAGGCTGGCAGAATGCGCGAGAAGACGTGAGGGTCCGTTACGGGTCTCTTTTGTCTGACCCATAGCAGCCTATTCCTTCTTCTCTCCGAACTTAGAAGGGAGTTGTGAGAAGTCTTGCTGGCAGAATCCGGAGAGAATGGTCGAGGGTCATGTCTTCCCATCATGCAGCAATCTTCTTCTGAGTGTGTATGAGAGGTGAGAAGTCAGAAGAACAGAGTGCAAATGTCTTGAGTTTGTTGTGAGGATAGATTGCGCGTAGGAAGCAGAAGACATGTGAGACCAGTGAAGGGAAGCCTGGCTTCGGGAGGTCTTCCGAGAAAGAAATTGAATCGGAAGCTGTCCCAGGAGTCTTCCCAGAAGCCATTGTCATATGTCTTGTGATCGATTATTGGAGGAAGATAGCATCTTATAGACCATATTGACAATCCGGTGAGGGACGAATGAGCCGCTTATCAGTGCGGTTCAGTGCTAGAGTTGGGATAACATAGTCTACACCAGGGACGATGGCATCCGTTGCAGGATTTAGTTCGATCATCACTTGGACGGACGAGTTGTTAGAGAGCAATGCCCATGCGGAGGATACTCCGATCTTTGAGGAGATAGAGGACATGCTTAGTATGACTACGGTAGCACCATCTGACTTGGATGTTCCATTCTGGAGTTCGAGTGGAAGGTTGCAACAATATGCTGATAGGTTGGTGAGCAGACTTGGAGTGAAGTCTTTGTACCATCAGTAGAAGAACAGCGGGTTGTTCCTACTACTGGTCCTGTGATCGTATCATCGTTGGATACGACTCTCATTGTATGATAGTATCCAGAAGAGGGTGTGTGTGTTGGAGCTGTTTGGAGAGATCAGCACAAATTTGGCTAGGATATGCAGGCAAGCATACAAGTACAACGATACTTGTATGTGAAGAGATATGAGTTGCGAGACACATCTCATTGCGTTATGTGACACGTTTCATAAAGAGATATCCTGAGTTGTTGTCCATATCAGTCATTAGAGGATATCAACAAGCATTACCGTCGGATATTTCATTATTGGAGGCATAGGATCTCACATTTGTTGACACCATTCACTTGGTGATAGTCGGGTGACCATGTCAAGCGCACACGTGCTAAGATAGGTCAGGGTTTACATGATCCGTGATCTAGGATGTTTTGGGAGATATTACGGATCTTACGACATCTCCAGATGCATCAAATGGATTCTCCAACGTACATCTTGGAGAACGTTCTTTTGTTGAGTGTCTCTTTGACACAGATGATGACGAGTGTGCACCAAGTGCGATCCTGGGTTGGACTGATAGTGCTGTGGATGCAGCGAGAGGGGGATCTCGTGCATATCTATGAACTTGTTATCGAGAGAGGTGCTCAAGCGCGCACACGATGTAGTGAGACGATCAGCGCACCTCGCAGTTGATGACATCTTGGATGGGACGACAATCTCAAATAGTGAGAGTCGTCGATAGGTCATCTATGGTAGTGGTGAACTTAGTGAGATGGCCCATAGCAGCGTTGCCCACTTTGGTGAGCTTTCCAGCGTCACGTGCTTACAAAGATGGAGGAGCTGGGCTTGTGTGAGATGTCCGGTTATAGAAGTTGATAGAGCTCAATGCCGATGAGAGAGAGCGAGCGATGGGTTTTTCTACGGATACGACGACGGTAGTTTCGATATCAGAGGCTTCACGTCATCAGGTGTTAGATCAAGCAATGGACTTGAATTGCTTGACATGGATTGTTAGCTTTGGATTGGCTGAGCAACGTCGGTGCGATCAACGTATGTTACTGCTCGGACACTTCTGAGCTCTTTGTCTACCGGATTGGTAAGACAAAGACTGGGGACGAGACGTGTGGAGTTCGTCATTCTTGGACACAATGGGATGTCGTAGGAGAGACCGTGGAGCTTGCAGCTAGGACTGCAAGAGTTTTTCACACAATGGAGGTGGAGGTTGTTGGTGATGACCAGAAGGAAACTCCAGAGGTTGCAAGATAACGACTTTATCTTCTACCTATAGCGTGGTGATAAAAGATATTTGGGAGCCGGAGATTGGACCCAAGCTTAGAGGAGAGGAGAGACGAAGAGCTCAAAGATTCTTGAAGAGCTACATGAATTGTTTTGCCTTCAATATGAAGGATTTGGGTACCTTGAAGGGACCAGGTATACGGATCCACTTGACTAGTGACATGTCAATCTTTCGACGTCCTTATAAGTATAGTGACATGGAGAGAGTCTTGATCCAGAGTAGGACTCAAGACTTGTTGGAGGCGGGGTTGGTGGATATGTCGCATGGAGAGTATGCATCTGTCACATTAATGCCAGCAAAGAATGATATGTATGACAACTACACTGATAGACAGATGTGTGGAGACTACAGTCCTATCAATCAGCAAACGAAGTCCAATAAGTACGCCATGCTGACACCTGAGGGGACCTTTGATGCAGTTGGGTATGTGAAGGTCTTCAGTACTTTGGACTTTCGAGCAGGATATCATCAGTTGCCGGTGAGAGAAGAAAATAAGTCCAAGATAACATTCTAGAGAATTGACTCTCACGGTGTCGTGTCGTGAACCGGCTCCTATCTGAAATTCAGATTTTGATGCTTGTCGCTCCAAAGACACTCATGAGAAAGACAAGCTATGCCTTAGCTTACGAGCTTTTGGCATCATTTCGGATCTCCATTTTCATCGCATAGATGGGTAGAGCTCCTTGTCAGCTTTCCATAGGCACTTCATCTACTTCGTTTGGACGCCTAGTGGAGAAGTTACAACACTCGAAAGATGGAGAAAACAAGCTAGGCCCCAGCTTATGGATTTTCGCCACAACTTCAGATCTTCGTTTTTTCTCGCATCAGTGGATAGAGCTCCTTGTCAGCTTTCCATAGGCACTTCATCTACTTCGTTTGGACGCCTAGTGGAAAAATTACAAGACTCAAAAGATGGAGAAAACAAGCTAGGCCCCAGCTTACGAGCTTTTGGCGCAACTTCTAGATCTTCACTTTCATCACATAGATGATTAGAGCTCGTTGTCAGCTTTCCATGGGCATCTTGTTTATGTCGTTTGGACATCTAGTGAAGAAGTTATACGACTCAAAAAAAGATAAAATCAAGCTAGACCCTAATTTACTTGCTGACTGGGTATTTGAGGCTTCAGACGTTATATCAAAGACGCAAGGGGCCAGCTTCCTCATTATTAAGAGAACTTTGTACGTACAGAGACTGACGCAAGGAGGCTGCTTAAGGGGCTTGCTTGTTCGTGCGACCTGTCGGTGGACGTTTTGAAGAATTGGGAAGTCCAATACACGCGCGCAAGGTGTCATCGGGTTCAGATCTGTGCAGGCTACGCACAGGTTAACGGGTTGAGAAGAGACGGATCAGGGGTTGTGTATTGAGAGAAATTGGGACGCAAGAAGCACATTTGGAGTTTTCAGTTATCTGCGAAGGAGAGTTGGACCGTTCGGATCGTTCCGGAGTCCAAACTTGATGTCCTTGGATCCAACGGGATCAGAACAACGAGTTCTTCAGGAAATTGAAGACGATACGAAGTTTCATCGGACGGTTTGAGAGTTTTGAGTGAAATTGGCTCGCAGGGAAGCTCTTACATCAGAATTTTGTTCGTCTGCGACCTGAGATTGGGTTGTTCTTCGCGATCGGTGAGCCAAGCTCTTCGTTCTTGATGCCTACGCGATCAGGGACTCTTCATGTACGCATAGGAGAAGACTGTACGTGAATTGGATTGTTGGTTTGAGTGTGGTGAGCAAGTTTGAGCCGCAGGGAGCTGATTTACGTTAGTTTTTTGCAACCTGCGACCAAATTTCTTGCGTGGTTTTGCAAGGGGAACTTTAAACGACTTGTTTGGAGTCTTGTTGGGTTCAGGGTAGCTAGATCTATGTGCCAGGGAAGACGGATATCAGTTTAGACAATCCGTTTGTGCGGTGTGTGCGGTTTTAAGCCGCAGGGAGGAATTTTTGAAGGTTCGGTCACCTGCGATCGAAAATCGGCAATATCTCGGCTGTTGGGAGTCGGATCTGAAGATTTCTTGGGTTAACGGAGTCATTGGAGGAGACCCTATCGACATCTGAAGTCCGTTCAGCAAAAAGAGGAAGTCCACAGATAGGCCTTTTTCGGTTTCTTCGCTATGGGTTTTGCTCTTTTGAGTTCGTTAGAGTTCTGGTTGGCTGTATACAGCTTGTGGTAGCTAGCTTTAGCTAAGAGCTTATACATGGATGTGGTTTGGACTTGAGTTTGGATAGCGTGATACTGCTGTGGCTCTGTTTGTTAGCAAAGAGAAGTTTCTCTAGCTTTGAGCTACGCTTCGGTGGTTTTGGGTCAGGCTTGTGATTCAAGGGTTGTTTTCAAGAGCTTTTGAAGCAGGTTACAGACTGCTCTGGTCTGGTTCTCAGTTCTGTGCTCTTAGGAGAAAGAACCGGCAGTGTACATACATTTGGATTGTATATATCGCAGTGTTCGTTTTCGTGGTTATTTTTCTCTGTCTTGTCTCTGTTTCAGCACACAACATCTCCACAGCCAGGAACCTCGTGTTTTCCTGGACATCCTTCACGCAATATCCGACACGACATCGGTGGTGAACTCGACGTGAAGGTCTGGGGTGGAGATTTCTTCTGTGTGTGAACTTTGAAGAAGAGATTGGCAGTCATGAGTGAGGATGGGAAAGGTGATGGAGATAGAGCTAGTGGTTCAGGTGGGTTGCCGAAGGTGCAGTTGGATCCGGCGACTGCATCGATGTTCCAAGCTTTCACTATGATCTTACGGCAGCAACAGTCTGATGAGCGGAAGGAAGCTTTGGCAACAAAGGCGCTACAAGCGGTGGTCAGCAGGATTGACCAGTTTGATGAGAGATATGTCTCAAGATATTTGAGACATTATGTGAAGGAGATGGAACTGAACCGGGTCTCAGAAGATGAGATGATTGAGACGTTTGAGTTAGCAGCAGCTCCAGAGATTAAGGATCATGTTAAAATGCTAACGAAGCATTTTAACAAGGATTGGGAGACGTTTGCTCGTGCTTTGATGGATGAGTACTTCTTGGAGGACTTTGATCGAGTCACCAAGAAGTCATTCTTGGAGTGGGTTGAGCAACCAAGGAAGGGTCTACAAGCTACTAAGTTGCTCATGGAGTTTGAGAAGCAGTTTTCACGGCTGACTAGGTTGGAGAAGTTGACTCTGCAGGATGGAGAAGTTGACCCTGACAGTCAGTCAGGGTTGTGATTCAAGGGTTGTTTTCAGGGACTTTTGAAGCAGGTTACAGACTGCTCTGGTCTGGTTCTCAGTTCTGTGCTCTTAGGAGAAAGAACCGGCAGTGTACATACATTTGGAGTGTATATATCGCAGTGTTCGTTTTCGTGGTTGTTTTCCCTTGTCTTGTCTCTGTTTCAGCACACAACATCTCCATAGTCAGGAACCTCGCGTTTTCCTAGACATCATTCACGCAATATCCGACACGACAACGGCAAAGATTGTTTGTATCAGTGGCGGTTCTTACCATTTGGGTTGAAGAATGCCCTTGATGAGTTCCAGAAGGTGATGGACAAGATCCTAGCAGGATTGCATTTTGTCAGATGTTATATTAACAAAATTTTATTCTATAGTGCTACAGTGGAGGAACACGAGAGACACTTACGGGATGTGTTCGAGCGGTTGAGAGCTTATGGGTTGAAGTTACACCCGAGGAAGTGTAGTTCTTCCAAGAGTTGATAGAGTATCTGGGCCACACCATCTATGATGGGTTGGGTGTTCAACAAACGAAAGTTGAGACTATTACACGTATCTCACGTCCCACATATGTGATTCGAGTTCTAACATTTTGTTGGTTTGACGAACTTCTATCGTCGATACGTGAAGGAGTTTAGTGCAATTGCGAAGCCGTTAACCAAACTGATGAAGGTGGACCAGGAGTAGCAATGGAGAGATGAGCAAGAGCGAGCTTTTGTAGAGCTCAAGGATATGTTGACATCAGCTCCTATCTTGAGGAGATCCGTTAAGGGGCGTCCTTTCCAACTGCGCACTGATTGGAATACGTTGGGACTTGGAGCAGTGCTGACTCAGTATGATGATGAGAAAAAGGAGTTTGTCGTGACGTATGTCAATCGCTCCAACAATTCAGCGGAGGTGAGGTACAGTTTGTACGAGGGGTAGTGTTTAGCTGCAGGGTGGGCTGTTGCACACTTCCGATGTTATCTGTTTGAGAACCCTTTTACTCTCATCACTGATCACCAGCCACTCAAGTGGTTGACATAATCCGACAAGCTTACAAGGAAGCTTGCACTATGAGCTCTTATCGTACAAGGTATGACTTCCAGGTAGTGCATAGACTTGGAGTTGATGCACTACCTGGAAGTCGCAACCCATGCACGAGTCACCAGGATCAGACTGGAGCTCGATGACATGACGAGGTTGATGAGGAGATAGTGTCAAGATGGCATGCATCTGTCTTTTTTCGTGTGTTGGTCATGAACTCTAGTATGGAGGGCCAGGTCGTATCTTTCTCTAGTCATATAGTAGATGATGAGTCTCCAGATCATGAGGATGGAGATGATGTTCCAGACCAGTGAGATATCCACGACAATGTGACCGTAATGGAGTATCTACGTACTGGTGTGGTGGTAGACACAGTAAGTGTTAAGGAGCAAAGAGATTTCGACGAGAAAGACGACATGTACTTCGAGTGTGGGATGATGAAAGAGTACGGATAGTGCCACATCCATCCCAGAGGGCACAGTTAGTACGACATGCCCATGAGGAGTTGAGACGTTTTGGGATGAAGCGTACGCATAGCTTACTTCAAGGATAATATTGGTGGCGTGGTATGCACATCGATGTGTAGTAGATCGAGTATGAGCATTATTTAATGCTCCTACTTCACAGTTGCACCTCTTATCGATTATGGGGTTGAGTTATCTTTGGAGTTTGGATTTTGCGAGACCTTTACCGTTGACTGTACATCACCATCGATATGTATTGATGATGGTGGAGTACTTCTCCAAGTGGATTGAGTTGGTGGCATTACCGAACAAGGCGAGTGAAGAGACGGCGTATACGTTCTTAGATCAAGTGCTGAGTTGTTTTGGAGCACCAGTTGAAGTGCTGACGGACCAAGGTATAGAGTTTCTTGGTGATTTTCATACCTTGTGTGATCAGGCGCTGATTGATCATCAGACTACATCTCGAGATCATCTCGAGGCGGATGGTTTGACGGAGAGGATAGTTCAGACAATGAAGAGAAGATTGCGCAAGTATGACTTGCAGAAAGACCACTTAGGAGACTGAGATGTGCAGTTACCATGGTTGGCTATGGGCTATCGTTTTAGATGACAAGCGTCTTTGACTTCCTTCTCACCGTATTTTCTATTGTATTATCGAGATCCAGATCTACCTTCGGCCATGCGTCGTGATTACGCTGAGGTGCTGAACCTTGATAATCCGAATATGTGAGTGAGAGCATGTTCTCAACGAGCCGAGACATTTCAGAGAGTTGTGTCTTTGGCTTTTCAAGAATCTAGCGATTGCTCAACATAGAGACACGTTGTGATATGCGACTATCCGAGGAGGAGGTTATCGGTCATCGATTCGCATGTTTCATCTTGACGATTATATCTATCTACAACATACTGCACCGACGACGTTGGATGTGATCGCATGACGTACTGTTTTATGAGTACGTGAGATATTACCTTCTAGAGTACTCATGTTAGAGGACCGTGATGGTGTTGTTTGGAAGGACCATGTGCGTAATTGTGTGCCACGTCATCTTTTCAACATCGATGGTATCGTTGAACCAAGCTTAGCGTTGTACGCACGGGCTTGAGGTGTATGTTGTGTGGGTCTGCTGGTGAAACAGTCCGTATGTTGGTGTGTGAGGTTGGCACTAGTCATGTTTGACTCCACTTCTCAGTGTCGTTCCTTGATGTATATAGCAGGGATAGCCGATTAGATCCTTGCGTGATATGGATTGCAGACAAGCAACTAACGATAGGATGATGTAGCACCCGATCTCTTGATCCTTGCACCCATGAAGGTGTATATCACGTAGTTGGGATATGGGGCTATCTGGAGTTAGAGGGACCTAATCCCCAGTTAGGGGACGATTGTGGTACGCTTGTGTATGTGTATGATGTCGTCCATGGATTATGTGTATGTATGGTGTATTTCTGACAGTGATGTATGTTGTGTAGCGATGTGTCTGTGCACGACAGTTGTCACGTCAGTTTAGCACCTCGGCTAGGTTGACCGAGTGCGGAGTAACTAATCTTGGTAGGGTCGTTAGTGCCGTTAAGGCGAGTTCTTGGGATAGTCCACTAGGAGTATACTTCGCAGGTAGGACTTGGAGGCTTTAGTTCTTCGAGTTGAGCCTTCAAGCTCCTGAGTATGATGGATAGTCTTGGTGAGTGCAATCTGGATTATCTACGGACACAGAGTGGATTTGGTTTGACTTTAGTGGTTTTTTAGTGCCGGTTGGCATGGTAGAGTGAGTACATACCGTTTATCATTGTGATACACTTGTGTATGTGTATGTCATCGTCCATGTGTTATGTGTATGTGTGGTGTATCTCTGACAGCTATGTATGTTGTGTAGCGATGTGTATACGCATGACAATTACAAGGATGATAGACTAGTGATTTTTATGATGGATACTAGTTCGATCGTGATAGGTTGGGCTGCTGGACAAGACGATGCAAATAGAAATAAGTTTGCGGTTAGGTTCAAAGCGAAGATATTAGCGCATGTTAACGAGCTTATCTGCAAGTGAAGAAAGAACTACGGGGTATCATCTTGACGATGAAAGTAAAGAGGAGTATGCATGTCATTAGTTGATCATTGATTGAGACATCACTGGTGGTCGAGATGGATTTTGAATCATTATTAGAGATGATTATAAACTGTACGACTCCAGATATCGCAATATTACGATGGATTGTGTATATAAATCGTTGAATCCATAGTTCAAGCATATCGCAAAGAAAGATAACATGATAGCATATATGTTATCACGCGTGCGATATGATGAGGACGATGAAATGATTAACGATGTAGAAGACGTGGTTGTAAAATTTTACATTGTTGCACACATAAGGAGAGAATGAATTGTTTGTTGAAGGGTTGTACGATGTGAATTGCTTGATATTGAACAATAGTTTAGATTCTAACCAAACAAGTTTGTTGGACTGTCGAGAAGTTTTGAAGAGTTTGGAGCCCTACAACTTCATGTTGCAAGGCGGATTTCTTTGAAAGAGACCGAAGCTGAAAGATAGAATGTCGTTACGGATGGTTTGTGACAAAGAAGATCAACGAAAGCTGCTCAGAGGATCTATGGGTAAGACGTCAAGAGAATTGGACCACTTTTATCAAGTTGAAGGAGCGATATTGTTGAAAGAACATGTACAAGAATGTCATAATTTTCTTGGAATTTTGCTTAACGTGTCATATGTACTCAAACATCCGACATTAGGACGGGTTACATCTAACTTATCCGTTGGTGATTTATTTCAAATGGATCGTAGATGTGATAACTATGTCAGTTGGGTTATGACAAATGAGGTACTTGGTGCTTACTCGAGAAGATTTGTCGAATCAAGTCGAAGGAAGGGCACTTCGGATGAGGAGGTTTATCAATTTCTGTTGGAAGAAATTGTTTGTCGATAGGGGTGCGTGAGGAAGATTACTACAGATCAGAAAGAGCTGGATGCGCACAAGGCTCGTGAGTTCTTTGCGAGATATGAGATGAAGTTGTCACTTACAACTGTCTACAACTCCGAAGGGAATGTTATGAGCGAGCGCGAGCATCCGTCCAGCGTCAAAATGTTGGTGAAGTCTTGCAAACGAAAGAGCACGAGTGATTTCGACTCTTGTCATTTGCATTATGGATTGATCGTATGATGCACAGCTCAGTAACAGACTACATGTTCATGGAGCTCATGGTTGGTCATAAACCTATCATGCTCATTGAAGAACATGTTCTTACATGGAGTGTGTTACCTTGGGAGGATAATCTGATGAAGAAAGAGTTTTTGAGATTCAGATTCGGCAACTAGAACGAAGATCAGATGTCACCGAAGTTGCTTTGGACATGCAGAAGGAAGCACGATTGCGAAACAAGGTCATGTCCGATGAACGACACGGACTAAGACCTAAGGCATAGAGGAAGACGATTGGATTCTTGTCTATGACAACCGTCTAGACAACCAACACAGCGCTTTAAGGAAATTCTCGGAGCATTGATTTGAGCCGTATGTGGTGGAGAAGGTGTACGATAATGCTACATACGGATTTCAAGAGCTCGACGAGGCAAGGATTAAGATGCTGATTGTAGGTAAGCGGATGAAGATCTTCAAGAGACGAGGTAAACAGGTGTATCTTCAAGATCTCGATTCTGAACTTAGGTTTGAAGATATCACAGATGAGGACGACGATGACACAAGAGAGCTAATGAGATCATGTGAGGTGCTGGTCCACTCCTTGCTTGTAACTTTAGGTTTAGAGGGGATGGACGTCATGTCGTGGATCGACTATGGTGTTCAACTAAGGTTCTAGGATGAAAGTTTATCAACTTGCTCCAAAAATACTTTTGATTGTACCATTGGATAGCCCTTGTCGAGACGATCAGAATTGATATTTTTATCGACACAAACGAATCTAAGATGACAGAGTTACGGACAATTGTAACTTTATGGATTTTGCACGTCATGATGCTGATGAGACATATGAAAGACTGATGTGGCATGTAGTATGCTGACGAGACAGGATGTTGACATGACGGTATCGTGTCGGATATTGCGTGAAGGATGTCCAGGAAAACGTGACGTCCCTGGCTATGAAGATGTTGTGTGCTGAAACAGAGACAAGACAGAGAAAAATAACCACGAAACGAACGCTGCGATATATACACTCCAAATGTATGTACACTGCCGGTTCTTTCTCCTAAGAGCACAAAACTGAGAACCAGACCAGAGCAATCTGTAACCTCCTTCAAAAGCCTCTAAAAGCAACCCTTGAATCACAACCCTGACCCAAAACCACCGAAGCGTACCTCAAAGCAAGAGAAACTTCCCTTTGTTAACAAATAGAGCCACAGCAGTATCACACGTTCCAAACCCAAGTCCAAACCGCATCCATGTATAAGCTCTTAGCTAAAGCTAGCTACCACAAGCTGTATACAGCCAACCAGAACTCTAACGAACTCAAAAGAGCAAAATCCATAGCGAAGAAACCGAAAAAGGCTTATCTATGGACTTCCTCCTTTCGCTGAACGGACTTCAGATGTCGATAGGATCTCCTCCGCTGACTCCGTTAACCCAAGAAACCTTCAGATCTGACTCCCAACAGCCGAGATATCACCGATTTTCGGTCGCAGGTGATCGAACCTTCAAAAATTCTTCCCTGCGGCTTAAAACCGCACACACCGCACAAACGGATTGTCTAAACTGATATCCGTCTTCTCAGGCAGATAGATCTAGCTACCCTGAACCCAACAAGACTCCAAACAAGTCGTTTGGAGTTCCCCTTGCAAAACCACGCAAGAAATTTGGTCGCATGTTGCAAAAAACTGACGTAAATCAGCTCCCTACGG
This sequence comes from Asterella californica, assembly GCA_036924285.1. Classification (NCBI taxonomy): domain Eukaryota; kingdom Viridiplantae; phylum Streptophyta; class Marchantiopsida; order Marchantiales; family Aytoniaceae; genus Asterella; species Asterella californica. The sequence goes on from JAYKYS010000013.1 coordinate 8,608,325, forward strand.
CTCAAACTTGCTCACCACACCCAAATCAACAATCAAATTCACGTACAGTCTTCTCCTATGCGTACATGAAGACTCCTTGATCGCGTAGGCACCAAGAACGAAGAGCTTGGCTCACCGATCGCGAAGAACAACCCAATCTCAAGTCGCAGGCGAACAAAAATCTGATGTAAGCGCTTCCCTGCGAACCAATTTCACTCAAAACTCCCAAACCGCCCGATGAAACTTCATATCGTCTTCAATTTCCTGAAGAACTCGTTGTTCTGATCCCGTTGGATCCAAGGACAGCAAGTTTGGACTCCGGAACGGCCCGAACGGTCCAACTCTCCTTCACAGGTAACTGAAAATTCCAAATCTGCCTCTTGCGTCTCAATTTCTCTCAGTACACAACCCCCGATCCGTCTCTTCTCAAACCGCCTTAACCTGTGCGTAGCCTGCACAGATCTGGACCCGATGACACCTTGCGCGCGTATATTGGACTTCCCAATTCTTCAAAACGTCCACCGACAGGTTGCAAGAACAAGCAAGTCCCTTAAGCAGCCCCCTTGCGTCAGTCGGTGTACGTACAAAGTTCTCTCAATAATGAGGAAGCTGGCCCCTTGCGTCTTGATATAACGCCTGAAGTCTCAAATACCTAGTTAGCAAGTAAACTAAGGCCTAGCTTGATTTTACCTTCTTTCAAGTCGCATAACTTCTTCACTAGATGTCCAAACGACGTAAACAAGATGCTCATGGAAAGCTGACAACGAGCTCTACCCATCTATGTGATGAAAGTGAAGATCCGAAGTTGCGTCAAAAGCCCGTAAGCTGGGGCTTAGCTTGTTTTCTCCATCTTTCGAGTCTTGTAACTTTTCCACTAGGCGTCCAAACGAAGTAGATGAAGTGCCTATGGAAAGCTGACAAGGAGCTCTATTCACTGATGCGATAAAAACGAAGATCCGAAGTTGTGCCAAAAACCCGTAAGCTCGGGCCTAGCTTGTTTTCTTCATCTTTCGAGTCTTGTAACTTCTCCACTAGGCGTCCAAACGAAGTAGATGAAGTGCCTATGGAAAGCTGACAAGGAGCTCTACCCATCTATGCGATGAAAATGGAGATCCGAAATGATGCCAAAAGCCCATAAGCTAAGGCCTAGCTTGTCTTTCTCATGAGTGTCTTTGGAGCGACAAGCATCAAAGTCTGAATTTCAGATAGGAGCCGGTCCACGACACGATAACGGATGCTGATAAGATAAAGATGCTAACGTGACGTTAAGACTAAGGTGGTAGGTTTGAGTGACGGGGCGCAGTGCATGCTTGACACTTGGCAGTGGGACACATATGACACTGAGTAGGTTTGCATGCATGCTGCATGACATGCATGCAACACATGCGACATCTGGACTTTTACCCTCCAACTTGTGAACATTATAAAAGCTGGGGGTTCTAAGATTCACTCTAAGATTTTGGGTTAGATGTTGACAGATTGTGTAGAATTTTAGTCTGGATTTTCAGAACTGAGGAAGTTAAAGCCATTTGAAGTTGTCCATTGTTTTCTTGGGTTTTCCAGCAAAATTGTGCGAGATCTTGCACAATTTCATCACTGGGAGGTGTTGCGAAGGTATGGGTCTCAAAATGTACGAGCCCTCACATAGTTTAAGTCTAGAGGAGGATCAGAAACCTTTGAAGGTACATAACTATTTGTACATCGTTCAGATCCGTGCATGTTAGATATTGTTAGAAAAATCTTTTCGAGAGCTTTTTGATGCCACCAAAAACATTAGATTTGAAACAGTGTGAATGATTTTAAGGCAGGTTGAAGTTTTTGGTTGATATTTAGGTTTTCCAGCAAAACTGTGCGAGCCCTTGCACAATTTCATCACGTGGAGGAGTTGAGAGAGGTCAGCGGCCAAAAGTGTGCGAGCTCTCGTACAGTTTAGATCTCAAGGGATCAAAAATCTTTCAAGTGCATAACTATTTGTACAAAGTTCAGATATGTGCATGAAAAGGTCTTTTCAGAGCTTCCGATCACACCAAAAACCACCAGATTTGGAACAACGTGCAGAATTTTACAGCCGGTTGAAATTTTAGGTGAACTTTGGAGATTTAAGGCCAAACTGCGGGAGTACTAGTGCAGTTTTTTGCACTCTGAACTCTACCATTTACGTTTTCCAAAGGATATAATTTTTATATTGAGATGTCTTTAATATCCAAATGTAATGCTTTTGTTCTTCAGAAGTGTAATCAAGCATTTCCCAAAGTCTGGAGATGAGGATGCGACTGTAAAAATAGGAGATCCAGGCCAAAGAGAGGTACAAGAAACATAAAGCATCGAGTGACCATGTGGATATTTATATGCATGCTCCCCCTACCTATCAGAATGGAAGTTGCAACCTGTCATTAACTTGTGAGAAGGAAGAAGAAATCATAGAGAAATGAAGAAGAATCAAGCTGAACTGAAAAGAATTGGTAAAGATATGAACACATATAGCAACACAGAAGCATTGGTAAAATCATCAGTAGAGAAAATGCATAGCAATAAATCTTCACTATACACTGTCAGTATCTCATCGAGCAAACACTTTGGGTGGTCATTGCATTAAATTTTACCTTAGTTGCCCTAAAAGACACCATACAACGAACAGAAAAGTTAGAAACCTGTTTGAATACCGCAGCTCACGTCCATTTACCTGTTTGAAATCTTACAGGGAAATCCTACTGGCTCATCACATTATACTTTCTATGCAATGGAGACTGAGTGACACGTAGTTCATTTGCACGCTCATGACTGAGTTGACATCGAGATTTTCCTGTCAAAAACATATCATCCCTGTGGTTACCTTCAGAATTGCCGTGGAGTTTCTTGAAATTGTCTAGGCGTGAAGATATCATGGAGTCTGTACATGTGCAGCACCACTGTGATCCCTGAATTTAGAGCATGTAAGAATGACCTAAATATGTGTCACAAGGCGCGGTTGATGAAGAAGTTCATACAACCGAGTCCGGTACTAGGTGAGATTAAACTGTAATATACAGGAACCAGGTGCTTGAATCACTACATGCAGAGTCGGAAGTAGAGTGGATTAATTAGACGACCAAAGAGCAATCGGCAGAGAGCTGGAAAGCCTGAACTGCGAAATAGCTACTCGCTCAGATGGCTGAACAATCAAACGAATCCATTCGATATGTCTTTTACAAGTTCACGTGCCCAGGCTGATACTAACAGTGACTCAACGGTGGAAGAATCACACACAGAATTCGAAAGGGTTAAAAGTGATCCAAACTGATTATAGTGTTTGCATCCGATGGTTTTCCCCCCATAAGGGAGTGCAGACGCTTTAAAAGCATAAACTTTACGAAGCTGTCTAGGTCTTCTTGGGCAAGGTCGCATGATCAAGAGAGTTAAAATTTAAACAGCCCTCCATGCCTCTCGAATTTCAAATCAGTGCGTGTTGATTGCATAACCTAGCCTTGCGACTTCCCCTAAACCTAACCATGTTGCAGTTGCAGCGCGATCACATATAAGATTATTCGGGGACTCGAGTCCTTGATACGAGAAGGCCTCCACCACAACGGGTCCTTGCACAGCCTGGAAATCTCCGGACACGATTCCACCCCAAGTCTGGAACGAAGGATCGCTGAGGGTGATGGTGAAACTCGTACTTTTGGCTGAACCGATGGTTCCTGAGAAGGAAAGAATGGAAAAGACTCCCACCAGAGGCCTTCGCTTTTGCGCTGCATCTAAAACTGTAACGCTGGAAACGGTGCCCTTGGCTCCCATCACGAACAAGCTTCCTCCCCGGTGTACGAATCTGCTCGCGAGTTGAGCCACAGATGCGATCACGAAGTCTCCACGTTGAATCTCCAAGTAATGCATGTTCATGTCTCCACGACTGTCATCTACAGGCACAATCGGTGCAGGCTTTGGCTTGTTCTTGGAGCCCTTTGGCCTGCCTCTCGGTCTGGCCATCGGTTTGCTACAATTTGCTTGCTCCTGCGCATGCTCTGTACCTTCATGATCAGATTCACCCATCGATATCTACTCAGATGTCTTCGATTGATCTTCCGTTCTCAGCGGTCAACCACCAGCCTGTAACAGTATGGAAACGGAGTTCTATAGAATAAAGGGAAACATTCATACAATAAAGAAGGGGAAGGAGGAAAGTAATAAAGTACTGATCATGAAAGAACGACAAGACACGAAGTTTCTTGAGGAGCTAGCTCAAGAGCGGACGTGAAGCTTTTCTAGCACAAAAGAACTGTCAAAACAATTCAAGAACTCTCAGGAACAAGAAGAGAGCTGCACATGTAGAAGCCTGCAGGTGTTCGATCCTAGCTACACGAAATGAAAGGCATCGGGAGTCAAGAGAATATAGTGGACTCCGCAATAGTTCGGATATATTATAGTTTTAAAAAGGATTGATTCCCATGTTGATGGAAAAGTATATCCTAACCATGCACTCTGTTTGATCAGACTTCCGAGTCACGTGCACCGTCGTCATGGTGGGTAGAAGACGCCTTTCTATCTTGCGTGGACATCTACCGATCTGCATGACTGATACATAAAGTACGTTTCAAGCTTGCTCGGACGTGCTGCTCAAGCGTTGTGGAACACCTTAAATGGGGACCACAGACCGTAGTGGGCCAAGGTCCAGTTCTGAGTGAAACAGTTTAGTTATGTTCATAATTTACAATTATCAATCATGCTGCGACACCGATCTTACTTTTGCACCTTGGCTAAGTTGGCTTACCTACAGGATCGGAATTAACTGCATATTTTCCTGGAGTGCTTTTTCACGCAGACCATATCAAGACTGTACAAGTACTGAGACTGAAAGCACAGTAAGTCAAGCGACATGAATTCCTCACAGGCTAAATGATTATATTATCACAGTGATTGTATCTTCGTGTATTATCACAGTGATTGTATCTCCGCAACTTCGCTGAGCAGCCCCTGTTTTTGCGTGATCAACTACTTGCAGAACCATGTCTATAATATTCAGAGGAAACTAAGATAGTCGCCAGAACTTCTAACAGAGAATGTAAGATGGTCGTAGCTATATATGCCGAGCGCTGGACTTCTGAAACAATTCTGTTGGCAAGTTAGCAATCTGCACCACCGCCTTAGCAGTAATAGCTGAGCATGCACGTCTTGCAAACCGTAGTCGGCGTTGAAAAGTGGTCTGACAGATAGTGACAGTTACCGAAAGCCTTCGCAAGATTTGCATGTGATCCAATCTACAGTTGTTGCCATTCATTGTCCGGATCTGAGTGCCTTTTCACATCTACCCTTCTCCTTGGGCCGATTGTGCCGAGGGTAATGATCCGGAAACCTTGTCGGCTTTTCGTCCGAAGGCATCAAGGTCAGAGCACTGGCATTCGCCTAGGCCTGTTCTGTTCACTGCTGCTCTCTGTGACCAGCAGCAACTCCACAGTTGTGACCTGATTTTTTGGTAATTTTATCTGGCATGAGTACTCTCGATGTCTTCGATATCGTGACATGCACGACTTGCTGACATAAACTCCCGATTTCATCGAAACAGAACTCGATGCACATCTTTTCTGAGAACACAGGCTCGTTCTTTTGGAGATCACTTCACTTCTTGAGATTCTTTCCCTGGTGTAGATCCGTAAATCTCTCTTCCGTACGCTCCATTCTTCAAGACGGTTTCCGTCAACTGGGAACGCACAAGCAGAATCCGTCGAGGAATCAAACTACAGGTACAGTACCAGCTGGTAGAAGGGTAGGTTCTAATAAGGAAGGAGAAAGAAAAGTGTTAGGTATAGATGGTGAACTAGACAATGGGAACCAAACCTGATAGAAGAGAACTTCTGTAAATTAGAGCATTCCAACGGCGGAAACGAAGGGGTCTTCTGTCTGGATGCTCGGTTTGCCCGTAAGAATTGCTAACTCTGAAGTCGCGATCCATTGCTGCCGGCTATTGACCCAAACGAAGAAAAGTTTCCGTGTTCTCATGCCAAGCTCTCTCTTATCAATCATCAGCGTCACTAGTGAATTTAGCATAGCTTCGCAACAGGGCTTTAAAGGTATGGGAGCCTGAAGAAATATCCTTACTGGGATCCGGGAAAATTCTTCTGGGTTTTGAGGATCCCCAAGAACCGCTGTATATATATACGCATCCGTTTCTCCTCGGTAGAGAACATATATCTCTCTAGTCTGGAGTTTGCGGGGCTTAGCCCCGATGTTCTTCTCCCTTCGGGGCGTTGATTGCTTTCCCCTTCGGATCCTTCTTCTTCTCTTTGTTAGGTTTGATTGGGTCTTTTCATCCGTTGGCTATTCATTGCGTCGTGTGTTACATCCGGAGTTTGTGTTGCGAGTCTTTATTTGAATTCGAACTCACATATACAGTTCATTTTAAATCCAATTTAAATTATTTACTTATCGATTTTCTGAGAAACTGAAAATATATCAGGCACGCCTGCGTGATTCTCCAAACATGCAGTAGACGAGAACCGTGTATTTAGGTGTGATAAGCAGTTCACTACGTTAATCTCTTTTAAATAATTAGTGTAATATCTTATTCATATTTACTCTCGATTTTATTTTATTCTGGACGGTGCATGTACTATATATTCGAATGAGTGGTGTCACCTGTTATAATATTTGTTGGAGATGCAAAGTCCGTTGTGTTACTGCTGGCCTACCAACTAATAATCATAACGCTGGACGCTGAGAGACTGCTGATCACACAACGCACATCATCACCGTGATGGGGCTGGCTTGGGCTTTGGCCCTGCATGCATGCATGATCCCTGGAAGAATAGCGCAGCTACCGGGGAAGGCAGTCGCCATATGTCACCGAAGTCGACGGTTCTGTTGGGAGTTGTGACTCAGAGTCAGAGACTCAGAGACTGCGTGAATGCCGTGGTCGAAGTATACAGAGAAACTCATAAACATGCTGGGCACGACATGATTCACATGAAGAACTCGAGTGCCAGATACACGCGCGCAGAGAGCCGCTGTCAGGGCGAGCAGGGTATCCTGCATAGTGAGTGAGTCGGGGACGGAGCCAACTCAGTTGAGCCCTACGTATACGTTTCTAGCTACCTAGCGTAGATGTACTCGAAGTTGTGTCGCACTCCCAAAGCAGTCATCATGCACGATCGATGTGTGATGCAGTTCATGCATGGTTCGCCTTAGGCCTTGACATGCTGCCGCTGAGGAGCGTCTGACTTTGCGCATCGATCGATGTAGAGGCTGGTAGGCCCTGCTCGAGCTCCAGGCCAGACTTCCCTTGCAGGCCGCTGCAGATCGATCAATAAGGGGACGCTGACGACGCGCGCCGTCCCGGGAAGGGAAATAGAATAAGAAACAAGGGGAAAAACTGCCACAGTTGGATACAAGGCGAGGACCAAGGCGAGGACCATCAGACACCAGATAGAGAAAAAAGAACTCGTAATCCAGCTATGTCTAGCTAGCTGCGCACAATCTTCTCAATTAATTAGCTGAGTCACTGATGTATCATTTTTCTTAATGAATGATGAAAGCACCTAGACTCTCCTCTGCAAAGTCTCCGCTAATTCTGTGCTGCACATAAATAACATATCATCTTAAAAATAAGATAGTCCTCCTAAAGTTCTCCATCTGTATACGTGCTAAAGAACTCAACAAGTCAATAAACTTCGGATAAAGATATCCAAAGATCTCAATCGCAAGAGAGAAAAGTCTCACAGAAACATCCATATCTGAGTAGTCTCGGATCTTTCACTCAGCCGTCAAGGAAGCAACATGTCCCGCAGTAAGTGCCGTCTGACGAACACAAGAATCAATCATCGAATCCGCAATAACCACATCTGCTACTCCCTCATGATTGAAATATAAATCTACCCGCCTTCCAGAAGGAAGGAAGGAGATCCATAACCTCTTTTCTCACATGAAGACCCGTCTCTCTCATGAGAAAAAGTACAGTGTCTCGAATGATGTTATGCTCCGTAATGATTTCTCCTCCACCTGTACATAAGAAAAGATGCTCTCATGTAACAAAGATAGCCTTGCCACAACTACACCTCGAGATACCTAAGATCAGAGCTTAAGGGAGACCCAATCGAATACGCATCACTATATTGAGCAACTACAGAATCTTCTCTTTGACTGCTCTCACCTCGAGCTCCACTTGCATTCTTTGCATATTTTTCTCCACTTCAGTCTTTCAGGACAGCTAATGAATTGCACACAAAAAGCCTCGAAGTCCATGACTCCTGCATGCATTCTGCTGATTCGTTGACAGATTCTGATCATGAGACATCCTTCCGGATGTGGACGAGTTCTTGTGTAAGAATCATGTGTAAGAGTGCATCTATAAGAACTGATGTACACGGTTGTGCATGTGCATGGTGCGAACATATATAGTTGTCTACGCACCTAAACGATTGTTAAACTGAATTTCTTTTCTCTTTTCATCTTTTATGGATCTTTATTATGTTGGAATGCGTATGGTGCTTCATGTTAGTGGACGTATTGTCTGCAAGAATCATCAGATCCATCAATCGGATCAGTTAGTACTCGCTAAGTATTAAATTCCAAAATTATCTGACAATAGAGTTACAAATTTGAGCTACAATTTAACGAGATCGATATTTATGACAATAGCACTTAATTAACTGGCACGATTCTTAATTAACTAAGTTGAGGAAGACTGGCTCGGGAAGTTGGAGCTCTCGACGTTGCTCGTTGTCCGTTACATCCACTGCAATGTTAGGAAGAAGAATGACATCACGACAGCCGTAGACCTGAGTGTTAGTGTCTATGACGGGCTTGACATCATGTTCAACAACGCGGACATCGTTAGACTTAGTAGACATAGACGAACCGGAGTGTTATCGATCATTTTTATAATCTTGGAGGTGTCTTAATCAAAATCACGAAGCATACACAAAAAAGTAGCATGCGTGTCACGTTATTTTTACCAGTTGCTAGTTCGGCAGAGTGCAAAGTGGCATGCTCGTTAGTGCTAGTAGTTTTAGTAGTGTCATTAGGGCCGTTAGTGGAGTTTCTTGGGTTGAGATCATCAAGGAGTATATTTCGAGTTGGAGCTTGTAGTCTCTCACTTTTCTCGAGTTGAGTATTCAACTTCTAGCTATGATATATGCGCTTAGTGAGTATAACCTGGATTCTTTGCGAGCACAGAGTGGGTTTGGCTTGATTCGTGAGTGATTTGTTGCTGGTTGGCAGGTGTTTATGCATATGTTCTTAGATCTATACTTGTATATGTGTATGACATTATTGTTTGTTATGTATTTTGTAGTTTAGACAACGACGTATGTTGTGTAACGATGTGTATGTGCATGACATGCGGCAGATCACGTTTCTCAATTTAAACAACCTTCCAACTCAGAAATTACCAGATTCACGAAGACGTTGTCTCAGGAGGCAGGATGCGCGCTAAAGAACATATGGAATGTCAAGAATGATATTCGTGCCATGCACTGGACCTGAATTTCGGAGACAAGGTCCACTATTTTTCAATGTTCTATTGCCTCAGGTATTCAGTCGGCGGTAACATCGCCCGTAAATACTGCGAGTGCTACCATAGCGTCTTGTTGTTTCTTGCAAAGACGAGGCCGCGTTTGTCAGTGGCCAAGCTTTCAAATTGGTCGTAAGATGCAAGTCGCACGTTCGTACCCAACACTTTGCACGTTGCGATGTTCAAATGATACAAAAGCTTTGCATTTAGGAAATTCAAAGTGCAGTCAAGGAGAAAAAATTCTTGTTGATTTTTCATCCCTAAAGAGACCCTTGGAATCTGTTCGAAACAAACTGCACGCTGTACGTTCGACTCAGAATCTCGAGTAACAAAGCAGACTGAGTACGGTTACATAACGTCTCCAAAGTTCCACGATCTGTTCCACTTGCACTCAAGCTGATGCCCCTGAGCTGATGAACCTGCGAGTAATGCCTTTGATTATTTCCTTCAGTTTCCTGTATTGAATTGAATTAATATTAAATTAATTAATATTAAATTAATATTCGCCATGTATCAACCGTGAACCGGGCAGCGCCACTCCTTTTCTCATGTCAACACGTTAATTCTACTTATACTAATTTCCCTGCCGTGAATGGAAATAGTAATGTATCGTTATTTGTTAGTTCATCGGACGATCAGGATTCATGCAGACTCGCGCCACATATAATTAATATTCTGAGTCGCTTTACGCTAAGGGGTGTTCAGCACTCGAGACAAAAGTTTGCGAAGCGAAAACAGAGAAAGTTACTGTAGTACAAAAGAAAACGGAAAGGTAACATCAGAAAACCTTTATATTCGAGGCAGAAATATAATATTATATATATATATATATACCTTCGTGTGGTGGCGGAACAAACATAAAGCTAGTACAGTAACACTTTTGTTAGTGAGAATCTAATCTAATTTAGAAGTTAAGATATGATAGTCCGATCTCTACAATAGTTTTTCTGTTTACCTCTTTAGGTGAGTGACATCACAAAGTGACTGGTTTTACAGGCAATAGCCAGTCAGGGGTGTGATCAAGCCATACATCATTAGGAGGGGTGTGATCAAGCTCAAAGAACCTACTTGGGTGTGATCAAGCCAATTTCTGTCTCTTTTCGTCTCTTCCTGAGAGGAGTATGCGGCTGTATGCTGAGGTTCGAAATCCGGAGTACGTGCAAATGATGCCTACAGTTTCTCGCTGATGGGTGGTGCTGTATGGTCATATAGCAACTCAGTCCTTGGCAGTAAGGGATTCTCATGACTTCCGTCAAACTCTTGACACTTGACATTTTACATACCACCTTGAGAGATGAAACGTAAATATGTACGTCAATGGACTTTCGTCTTTTCTCGTGTCTCTTGGACGACGTTGAAAAATTTTTGAACCGAAGGGCTGAAGACGTTTCGTCGTGATGGTCGAAACGACAACGTAGTTGGTCCAGGTAAAGTTGGGTTGTGACTGGACCTTGCCCAGTCCCACAGTCTTGCCTTTGTCGAGCGAACCACAGTACAACCTTCTTCTGAAAGACTGAATGCTGGACCCTAACGCACTAGGTATACCAGGTCACTGACTGACTATATCTGACTGCTAAGCTCAGATATACTCCGATCACTCGTGTCTGGTTCCTCGCTTGTATCTTATAATATAAACGTCAATTCGGACCATATTGTGCTTTGTCGTCTCCAGGGCTTGTGGTCTAAACTCGCCAGGTGGAACTATTTATAATCTCAGGTCCGGTGGATTCAGTATCCTGCCCCACGGCCTTGTACAAGTAAGAGGAAAAGGACAAAACTATTAGAAAACAGACGGAAGGAGATCTCACGGCCTTGTACAGTGAAGGAGAGGAGTGTAGTGTAAATTGAAATATACAGTCCTAATGGGTGCAGTGAAAATTTTACAAGTGAAAAAAGCAGGGGGAAGGAAACATATAATCCTCGTTTGATTTCGTGAATAAAAGTCAAAAGATAAATTTTAGTTTAAATTTAATTTTCTAAATTAAATTTTTTAAATTAAATTACTAAATTTAAAAAATCTAATTTAAATATCTCTTAGACGAACGAAACACATGGTCTCCAGAAACCAAAAGAACTCATAAGCGCAGTCACTATATCTGTAACTAACTCACTATAACTCAAACTTATTTACGGATGAAATCAATCTTTGAGACATTATTTAGAACTAACCCTTCCTAACAGAAGGATCAGCTCATAAATAACACCTCATATGAATCTGTTGACTAGGCTCTCGCGCTTCAAAAAATACAAGACGAGGAAACCATACTCATGAATACATCAATTTATTCAGACGTTTAATTTAATACCTAACTTTTCTTTCCAGAAGGATTAGGTATTAAATTAAACTATGCATGCTTATCAGTATACTAGAATTTGCATTGTGTCAGACTACCGTTGATTTCTCGTAATGAACTGTTGTGTTCCCTTTTGCCGATTGTAGGAATTCCAGCATGAGTTCTGTTCATATAACGATAGCTGGTCAGTTAATTCATGATCATATAACTTGGAAGCAGAAATTTACTTTATTCCAACCCTAATAAGTTTGTAATACTTGATACCACTCTTCTGAATATTGCGTTATTTAATCTCACTCATGACTTGCAATAGCAAGTTCATCATGTAAATATATCACACCATCTGAATGCCAGTTATGTGCATATGAACAACCAGTGATGTATCTACACGAAAACTTTAGTTTAAAGTGTGTTTTCAATAGATATATATTTTATATTTTATATTTCTTACGAAGTGTTTTCAAGTTACGATAAATCTCCTGAACTTAATATTATAAATAGTGAAATAAAGTAATGCAATGTTAAAATCTCCTGAACTTAATATTATAAATAGTGAGATAAAGTAATGCAATGTTAAAAGGGTAAAGTCAAGCCCGAAAAACATACTAGTTAGTCAAGAATGGGATCAAGTAATTCAATGTTAAAAAGGGCAAGGTCAAGTCGCACACGTATTAGAGGGGCGGTCAAGTAAATCTCTACGTTTCAAGTTGTAGGCCTTTTCTTTTTTCTAAATTGTGTCTTCGTCACTGTAGGTTTTATGAAGACTCTATGCTTTTCATTAGGGTTGAGGAGAGGAAATCTATAAAATAAATTAAACAAATGTCACTAAGATGGAGGAAAAAAAACCAATAAATGAATATACTTGTGGACGCGCTCTTAAAAGCTATATGAGTGATAGCTCCGGAGTTGAAAATTAAACTTATTATCTAACCCTTTTCAAGCGTTAAATTAAACTAATAAACGAAATGATCAGGTTTTTAGCAGTGCTAGATGAATACATACACATTGCTCCTGAAACTCATGTACTTTCAGGAACTATACACAGTAATACGGCAGCAAGTAGAGTATCAAAGATGATATACGCCAGTGTCTTCGTCCCAAAGTATCTGTCGCCTGATAAGAGTAAAGTTAAAACTTCAGTAGTTCAGTTTAGTCTCGTTCTGGCCGTAACTGGGACTTGCTGCCGTATGGAGCCATTCACGAAGCCATGCACAAAATAGCGTTTCAGGTGCCTTACGCCGTTGCGTACATACTTGAAACTCCACTTAACTGTTCATCTCTGCTGACAATTTACTGAGAGAAGCTTTTCGCTTTCTCTTCTCTTTTGTACTCCGCAGAACTTCAAACAGTGAAGTTCGCTCCCCATAATCATCATTCCTTGCCATAATTTGGATTGCAAGAGGAATAAGAATACGCCACACGCTAAATCTCTAAAGAGATGTCGAATGAGAATACCATAGACATAGCAACGTTAATGCCATTAATTCCGAAAGGAAGTTGTGGACAGTCTGCTCTGCAACCTGTTATAACTGCAGCAATCCTAGAGAGACAACTGAACCGCAGTCGACTCTAAAGTGCATTCCCTAAACCCATGGGTTTAGGGATTCCGAGTCTTGCCGCTTCTATTGGACAAAAAAATGTGTTTCGCACTAACCATCATCTATACTCTCTTCCAGCTGAGATGACAATGTATAATCCTTGTGGTAGCTGAGCAACGCAATCAGTAAAGCTTTCACACTACAGAAACAATGGCATCGTTTAGATGCACTTATTTCTTCCAACTTTCTTGCCAATCTCATATCTAATAACAGCTAGCATCTTTGACGAACTGTCGCCTGACCAACCCGTCCCCACGTGCAACTACAGGAAAAATCTATGCTCAGAGGATACTCGCTTACGGAAAGTATGACCTACGGACCGTCTGGACTGCCCACGGGAAGACACTTACTATCCTGCTTATGGAAACGGGAAGATTTTATTGACTTATTGGAATAGCAGATATTACAGCATATTCCAGAAGATGATCAACAAAAATGACACTGATCCCTTTACATAACCTCCTGTACAGATGAAGGGACAAAATGAATGGAACCCCGATGAGTGACGTATAACAATGTGAAGGGTTCGTTCTATAACTGTACAAGACAACCTCCCTTGAGGCGGTTCAATCCTTCCAATGAACGAAATCCAATTCCTCCAGGTAAGTCTCAGCCGGATCCAGACCAATACCTCTGCTTCCTCTAACTCCCTGTAATAAGAACACATTCATGTGAAAAAGAGAAAAGGAAACAAAGACCCCATCCGGGATACAAGCTCAGATATTCGAATGATGGAAGGAAATACACGAGAAACCTTCCAAAGAACAGTAACACAATTCTAACTAATTGCATGGATTACAGAAGTCAACTACTCGATACCGTGGAGAATCAGCCCCACAACGGCCAAATTACCTTCAACGACTCAAGCATCTGCTCCTCGACAGTTCCGCGCATGGCTAGAGTTTCAACAAGCACGGGCCGTGTAGCTCCCATGCGATGGGCTCGACTTACCACTTGTTCTTCCATGCTGACAGAAAACATAAACAACACTCTTAGACTCGAGATTCCGCGATTAGTCACCGTTTTTGAGAACGGAGCAGCCAGAAGAAGAAATAAATGCCAAATTGCGTTTTGAGCTCACCTACGATCCCATATAGGCTCCATGAGGTAGACATTGGTAACAAAGCTGAGATCGAGACCTAAAGCTACACTGCCATCCATAACCAACACAGTACACTCCGGTTCACTCTTGAATTTCGCTAGTGACTTCATCTGCAACACCAACGAGAGATACATTAGAATGCTCCTAGTTTTGCCTCCCAACACCGCTGTAGAGTAAAGGCCAAAACTCAGCCTGGAATGAAAACCGTGTACTTACTTTCTCCTTGATGTGCATCGGACTGTACATTCCCACACTGTTGATACCTGCTCTCTCGCACTGACAGAACACGCATACACGCATAAGCCCATCAGCTTCAACACTCGACCAAGGAGGAAGGTAGGAGGATGCCCAGGTGACGACTGCTTGCAGCATAATTCTGTTTCAGTTGCTTCTTCCAAAGAGATTTCTAGTCTAGTATATTTTGCTTCTGAAACCTCATTAACATACCTGCTTTTCTATCACATTGATGTGCTCTAAAAACTGAGAGAACACAATAGCTTTTTCTGGTGCAGCAACCGAACACTGGGCTTCTCCCGAAAAACTTTCTGGTCGAATTTCGCAGTCACCCATTATGTCAACGAACTGCGTGACGATGTTCTCATTCTTACGATTCATGGCCCTCAACTGCCCTAGAAGGTAGGCAATTTTACTGCTGCAAGTGCTATGCCAATCTTGGCACCAATTATCCTGTCACACCAAGAATGAATGAAAATGTGAGATGAGAACTGTAAGGTAGATTCCACTCAAGAGCTTTGACCTCCACGCCTACAAAAACCACCCGTTCGAAGGCATTCTTATCCTAGTTTAAAACGATACCTGAACATACGAAGGCTGCAACTCAATGAGGTCCTGCGGCACAGGCCATTTTGGATTTGGATTCTCCGGCCGTGCTCTGTCTTCAGGACTTTGCATCTGATATGGATGCCCACACTTTGTGCACTTGGTGCCGTCGAGTGAAACACAGGCCAGGCAGAGGAGATGTCGGCAGGGTGTGATTATTGGTAATCTACAATATTCGTAACACCTGTACATGGACAAGAATTGACAAGAATTAACTACTGTTAGTATATCACGACAGGAAGCAACGATTTCGTCTATCAGTCAGCAACAGAGAATGCTAGAATTCATAAAAGCTCCTCCAAGAGAAGATAATTCCAAGCATAAATACTCAGACAAGCATCCGCGATAAAACTCCCACATACTGGCAATCGTCACAGCAACCAAACGACTTACCTCGCGCAAATACCCCCGATCATGAGAGATCTCTTGATATTACCGAATTCTTCGGACGTTTGATCCATTCCTTCAGACGCAAGCATGTCCATGGTTTCATGTAAATCTCCTTTGGCGTTGAAAACTTTGATGTGCCCGGCTACACAGCATGAGAGTCTCACGTTCCTCATAGTAGAGTTCCGGAACTTCCACTGCTTCGGATTCAACAGAGACTCAACGTGATCGGGATCTTTCCAGTCAGCCATAAGAATGTTTCTCCTTACGGTGACAACCAACTCATTGTAACTGGCAGCATGTGCCTCGGATGTAAAGTTCAAAAGCTTCACCGATCGTATGCACGGTGGAATGGTATCCAGGTCACATTTCCTGGCACTGATCATGCACCTCTGCAATAAGTTCAGAAGAAGCTGTCGCCCCTCCTCCATACCTGCCTCAAAAGGTCGTAAGATCGCGGCGTCAAAGAGCTTTGGCTGATTCCCGTATATATCCTCATGTAAGAACTTGAACATTGGCTGAAGATGAGCCACTTGAGTAGCAGGTGTATTCGGTGTCGGAGTCCCAGTCAGGATCCATCGTCGGCAGGCTCGCATTGAAACCGCCATCTGGAGTTTATTCGTCATTGCAACGCCAGCTCCCAAAGTGTGTCCCTCATCCAGCACTATCCGTAGCCAGTGGATCTTTGCGAGTGCACTAGTGTCCCGGGAGCTCCATTCCGCACTAAGCCTTGAGAAAGTCGTGATCACCACGTCGTACTCCCACGCAAGAATGTGAGCAGCGGGGAGTTTCTTCACATCATTCCAGATGAAATACTTCAGTTGACCCTTGGAGGTGTGCTTCAGAATCTGAGTCCTCCAGTGCTCAACCAGATTATTCGGGACAACTACAAGAGTGGCTTTAGACAGGTAAAACCGCATGACCTCATCAACGGGTTCTGCTAAGGCATCTCTCAAAGCAAGCGAGTCAAAGACTAGATTGTCCAAGTTCTTCGGGTAGAACCATTTGGCACTCCTTTTGGGCTCTTTCTTCTTCACTAAACCGAATGCTTCCAGAATTTTATCATAATGGTGAAGGTCGTGGCCCCCCACCGTGGTCATTTGCAGGGTCTGCGGCAACTGTAAACCGTCAACAGCAGCCTTCAACACTTTCTCTCGCGGAAGATTGACGAACCATCGAAGGGCTCGTTTAGCTTCTTCATCAAAATGATGAGCCTGTGACCTGAGGACAGACTTGAAGAAAGTAACATTTACGTCTAGATCGGTTGCCTTACTGGCATGCACAAATCCCGGAAGAGACTTGATCGTCTCGTTCTTGTCAAATATCTCTTCAGGAACAGTGCAGTCCTGAAAGAGTTGGTCCTTATTCATTGAACAGAACCAGGCTAATCCGTCCTTCAGAGGCTGTCCCTCCTGGGGTATCTTCCTCCACTTCCCACAGGCATCACACTGAGCCCAGGTATCATCCTCATCCGCTTCTAACGAGTGATCGTATTCAGCACCTCTTTTACCATGAGTGGACGAACTATCGCGTCTGACTCTCTTGGTAATGTTCTTCTCGGGAGTTGAACCCCACAACTTCCTCTTAGCTTTGAGAGAAGTCCTGACTGACTCTGATGGCACTGACGCATGTGACTCGAGAATCGGTGACACGGAACTGGAAGCGCAAGGAGATGGAAAAGAATGACCTCCCCTCCGTGGGCTCCTCCATGAAGCTGGACCAGTTTGTGGCCCTGCTTCATGAAGTGACGACAAAGCTGATGCAGAAGAAGATGACGAGGGTGTATGGCTAACGGAAGAAGGCGACTTTATTGTCGCATCAATCTGATAGCGTTTCGCCTTCAAAGCGGAGCACCTCTTCAAGACCGACATACCACCATGAGAAAGAGAACTCATGCTTACTTCATAGTATCCGGCTTTCTTGCTTGAGGTATGCTCACACCACTGGACGTCCACATGTGGAGGAGGTCTTGCAAGAGTTCCCTGAGTTTTCAGTATCAGGGACAACGCTGTCACAGTTTTGCCGAGACCGGGCTCATCACAAACCAGGCCTCCTCTGAAATCGCACACGGAAGGAGGACCTCCTCGGAGCAGATCTCCGGTCACTTTGTCGAAGTAGAACTCATCCCCATCCTTGGTGACCAAACGCCCGCTATGAGGATACGGAAATGATTTCGGACTCTGCTCTCTCTCTATCATCCATCGAACTGCTGATTCTTGATGAGGATAAAGCTTCAGGTTCATGCAAGGCATAATTGATGCCGCCAGAACCTGGAAGTGACGAGCAACCGCTGACACGCTGTGGAGGTCTGATGGCACCAGCTTAAGCAGGATCGACGTAAGAACTTCATCAGGCAAACCCCATATTCCGGTTTGCCAAGCACCCACCTGCCCCTCAGGCTTCAGTGACGTAGTCTCTTGTGTATCCTTCTTCACACAGTTCAATGACCCGAACATAGAGTTAAGGTCAAACCGAGCATACTTCTCGATGTCGCTCAACTCCATATGGATGCTGCAGCCTACGACGTGGCAGTTCCCAGTGCTGGAAAGAACTTCGAGACTATAAGATACCTCATGATCAATTACTCGCCGCCTCCTCTCCCACTCGGTACTGGGGCATCAGAAGCGCAAACGCGTAGAGTTTTGCGTGAATCCTAAGCCTTGACAGAAGCACAAACCAATTTTCTAGAGGAATGAACAATTTTCAACAACTTACTCTCACGCTCACTTTATCCCCAAATGTAGCAACTGACGACTACTCACAACACCACAAAATAGTCGACTATCAATTCCGCTGAGTACCCCTTAGCTGAGCGGAAATCTCAACTCCGATCAGAACTGTACTCTTGAAACGAAATGAAAACCACAAACCCACAGCAGAAAATCACATTTCCAAATTAAAGTGTGGAAGACCAGAAGAGACACCTACCTCAAATGCGAAAGACCGGCGGCCACGGACGGCCCGCCTTTCCAGGCAGGACGTGCTCCCGGAGTGCAAATCTTTCCAGAAAAGTAAATATCGAAAAGGACCACAACATACTCTTGGTTTCCTGCATAATGTCTGTCCACCACTCTACCTTCCACCACTGCGTTATTCTTTTTCTCCAAATCATGAAGCTGGTCCAACATTCCATAGTGGTGATGTTTCTGCCCTGGAAACCTCGTGACACTTACCCTGCGCTTCAAGCATTGTCCTCTGTCTCCTTCACCTAAAATTTCTTTGTTTTGCTCTGCTTCCGACTTGGGATGATGGGGTGAACCTCTTACCTCTGTGCACAACGAAGGTGTAGCCACAATTTCCTCTGAACGGGGAATGTTATCATGTGAATTATGGGTATCGGTCAACTGCTTCTGCTCGCCATCATTATACCCCTTCTTGATCTGCACGAGAATGGAATCCGAACCTTCGACTATAACGTAGGTCTCATTCCCATAAGCTCCTAGCCGACAGTTACTCTGCAGCTCCACAATGGCATTTTCCCTACCGTCCTTCAAACCCCTCGGAATGAGAACAACTTCGACAAATCCACATAAACTGTAGCCTTCCATTTCCGCTCGAACTCCAGAAGAATCCGAGTTGTGAAACTTCTGCCTCTTCCCACTCATCCCAACTGACACCATTACCCTTGATACCGACTCCATTCCTTTCGCTGTCTCCTTGCGCACCCTCCGCACCGAAATCAAAAGCCCTACATGCTACCCTACCCGCTACGGCTGCTGTTCTTAAAATCCCGAATCAACCTAAGAACGCCCCGTGACCATCTCGCCCGTCATCATTTCCGCCGCGACTCTGAAATCTATCCCTGAATGCCCTTCCCTCCTCGACGAGGGAAAGAGGTTTCGCTCGTCTCATCCCTTCCTCCGCTCTCTTCCCCTCAGGGAAGATGAACACGGCAACAAATTTCCCCCGCGGAACAAGGATGAGGAGAGAACGGTGTCTGTGCGGAAACTGAAAACTTCAACCCGGGGAATCCCTCAGCGAGAAATTCCACGCAATACACGGTCCTTCACAATCGTTATGTAATTCGATACGGCCGAAGGCGAGAACGGTGAAAAAAAACAATCCCAATGGGCCTCTCAACCAGCGCAATGGAGCAAAAGGCCTTGCTTCTCTCGATGGCAACGTGATGCCATCGACAAGAGCAAAGAAAGCGGACAAAGAATGAAGTACTTCTGGAACCCTTGACTGCCTGAAGGCTGACGCGCCTGTCTTCGGTGACCGAGGCGTCACCTACTAAAAAGGAAAAAAGGCTCTACTACGGAAAACACTTCCCGGAGGACAGTCTCAAGCGGCTTCACCAGCCGACGTCACAAAAGATTATTCATCTCAGCCGTTCATATCCTGTTCCGCGGTTACCTCTGCCGCAGTAGCACAAAACAAACCCACCTGATGGTCTGCAACCATTCTACATATGTTCAGTACGCTGTGCAGAACATTGACCTCAATGCAGAACTTGAGAAGACCAGTCACGTGGTGGGTCACTTGGGCCGTTAGGATAGTTCCAACCTGAACCGGACTAAGCTACAAGAGAGATTGTAATCATCATACGGAGCCTACGGATCGGTAAGTATGATACAAATGACTTGGCGTAGCTCGGCATTGCCACGTGGATGTCTTTCCATATATCGCACTACCCCTCGCGCCGTCGGATCTGCTCTCTCGATCTTCGCGGGAGCAGAATCCAGTCCCACTTTCAGTTCTGTAAGGCAATGTTCGGGGAGTTCCGGAAGATAGAGTAGTGAGTTCCGGTTTAGAATGTGAATTTCCGATGATTTGGAGGAAGTCGAGAAACTACCGAGTAAGAAACGGAAATAGTACTCTCAACTACTCTAGAAGTGAAGAAATTCCCGGTAACGTTTAGAAAATCATCGGCTGATGCTAGTCCGTACCGGAAAACCATCGGTTGTCTGAAAGATCCTTTCCGAACGTTGCCCAAAGGTCGTGCTTCAGTCAGCTTCTTTCGACTGTTTTTTCTATTCGACATCTAAAATAACCACAACAAGTGAGATTTACGGGGAAGACCTGGACAAAGTTTAACGGAAGTAAAACTGCATGTATATTTCACTTTCTCCATCAGAAAGGGTACAAGCGTTTATCTATACAAGGGTTTAATTTATTACCTAACCCTTTTGCTGAGATAATAATTTTAATATTTCATTAATTAAAGCTTGAATATTTGCTTGCAGCCCCTCGGACTTATATTACCAAAAACGCGTCCTCCATCTCTCCTTTTATGGGTTATGTCGGGATCTTTTCACGTCTCTGGGCTCTTTTAACACTTGATATTTATAGATTTATAGATTTTTTAAATAATTTAATATAGATTTTCTGGTTAACACTTATGTATTTTCTTATACTACCAAAAGCGCGTCCTCCATCTATCCTTTTGTGGGTTATGTCGAGATCGTTTCGGGTCTCTGGGTTCTCTTAATAAATTAAAATTTTTGAATATATATTTTCTAGTTAACATTTATATATTTTTTGATAATCGCAAGTTAGCAAAAATTCCTCAGAAGTTCATGTTACATGCATATTTTTCATCTCTTCTCAATTAATTTATCATATTGGAGTCTCATTGTTTATTGAAATTGTTTATTTTTTATTGAGAATCAGTCATATGTCGTTTTGACTTGGTTTGACGTTACATGGGTTATAAAGCTAACCCTCTAAGCCTTTCAGAAATATCTTTTCTTCGGATATATTTTATAATTAATGTGAAACAGAAAATATCTTTCTATAAATAAAGAAATACTCCTTTAGAATAACCTGACAAGATTCGAGCCTCCGGCCAAATCTCCAGATGTAGTGTATTGCCAATGCATCCCATAACTATAAAAGTACACATAATATACCAGACATTTATATACAGATTCTACTATCACGTTTGTTATTTCTAAAAAAAAATTCAAAAATCAAAAATAAAAAAAACATAACATATAACACCCACGAGTAGAAATCTTTGAGGTACAATAGCCTAGTGTACAAGGAAATAAAATAACAAACCTTTCATTCGAACTAAGGTTAACAAATGTCTTTTCCAATCGCTGGAAAAAATTAAAAATCTGACTCGATCCTTGTCTTCTTTTGCAATATTTACCCAGTTGGAGATGCTTATTTGAGGGATGTCGTTTCTTCGTTCTGGTAAGAAAATTGATGTTCTCAGTTCTTGATTTTGTACTTCAGAAGAGGAGAAATTTTTTTCATGAACAGGAACAGATAGAGTAGTTGTTAAAACCCTAAAAGAATAAAAATAAATCCGAATAAATCACTATTGCATAGTCCTCAATACCACTGCAAGCGTAACTCTTTGTTGCTATGCGATAGCATAGCTATACGTCAATTTGAAAACTGAAAGAAAGAGAAAAATTTTTGTCATGTAGTCAAACCGAAAGATGGAGTCGTGATAAAAACTGAGAAATGAAAAGAAATAACGGGAACAAACAGATGAAAATAAAAATAATAAATAAATAAATAATAATAAATCCAGAAAATCGCTCAGGAATAGCTTCACAATTCCGTTGCAAGTGGAGCTCCTTGTTTCTACTCCCATCTATCTTTCATCTAATGAATATCTCAAACAAGAGAAGAAAATAAGTAGAGAATAGCATAAGCGGAAAATGACAGTAACAACTTCCTGTACGAAATTGCTAGACCTTGACAAAGATGTTGAATTCTTACTTTCGGAATATTGGATAAAGTCTGATATTACAAAATTGATCCAGAGGAATAAAAGCGCTCTAGATAATCCGTAACCTGGAGCATGTATCTCTCTACCATCAATCCGAATGTGCATATCCTAGTAGAGTAGGAAGTGTCAAAGCGGGAATCTCCAGCCAACATTCTTTGCCTGCGGGTGAGTGTTACTATCACGACCAAGAGTTCACATACGTTGCAAATGTCACAAATATTTTTCTGAACTCGATTATAAACTTTTGCAATAAAATAGTGTAGAAATTAAAAATAACTTTATTTATTTATTTATTTAAGTTATTTTATCAATGCATAAGTATAATGATAAACTATTCACGACGTTACACAAAATTACCCTTTAATACAATTTTATTTCTGTACGTTAGAGAATCTTCTCTCTTAGCTTTGAGAGCTCAATATGCATGCTCGATGAACTCTGGGAACTTTTGTTTGTTTAATATTATCAAAAAATATATATATATTAAATAAAAAATATATATATTAAGTAAATATAAATAATTAAAATTTTTTACAAACATTATTTATTAGCTCATGCTTGGAAACATGAAGAGAGCAGAAGAAAAATCCTAAATATTGACTTGATTTTTTCGTTTCAGAAGATACAAATGTGAAAATTATACTCATGAATATATTATTATATTTAATAATTTAATTTAATATCTAACCCTTCCGAACATGCATTTCCTCCTCTTCAAAACTCGGAAGAGGGTGAATATATACATGCACCAACAACCAGCTCACATGCATCCCCGCTGCACGCTTCGAGTCCTTAGCCATCCCGCACATTACGATCCATGTAGGATCGAGATAAGCGATCAGACCGAACACAATGACATTTTCGCATTTTCGTGGAGTCTGTCTATTTTACATTTTTTAAAAGAATATTTTCTCTCGACTTTGGAATTCAAGAGAGCCGGTTTATCCATCATTTACATGATTTTCTTTACGGCAGGATAATGCGGAAGTTCTCACGGCATTTTGCCGTGAGAACTTTGGCATATTTGAGCAATAGCAAAATGAACGCGTACGTCCATCCACATCAGCCTGCATTGTGAACGTTGTGTGTTTTGCTGGGAACATCCCGGCATTGTAACTGTTTTGCCGGGAACATCCCTCCTACACCCGATGTGCTGTCCGGGTGCGCGTACATTGCCTATGTACTGTGGGCCATAACGATGTGCCTCTCATGACGCGAAAGTGGACTAGTCCGTCAAAATTCCTGTTCCGTACACTATCACGCTTTTGGTGTCAGACTCGGGAATCATCAAAATGTGACGTAAATAACGTGACGGTGCGACTCCGATGACCGGGGCTTATGATCCTAAGAGCATCTCCACCGCTCGTTTTTAAAGGCTCCTCTAACCAGTTAGGGAGCAAGTTAAACCACTAATAGTGGTATAAAAGACTTGACTTCGCACGAAGGGGTCATTTTTCACTGCAGTTCTCAATCAGAGTGCGGGAGGCCAAGGTCCCAGTTGAGTTTCATGTCTCAAAAGAACTCACTGGGTCATGGTAACGCGAGAGGAAATGATTATAACAAAATATGCTGAGTAGTAAAACATTTCAAAATTCAAAATTCAAAATATTTTATTTTTGTGATTCTCAGTGTATCGAGATTCACTTGATAATTTTGAAGTCGTCTGTATTCTTCCTGAACTCATCATGGACTCATTTTGAATACCTTTCTCTTTTGCTCATTTCGCTACCAAGATCACAAAGTTTCATGACGTACTGCGATGGTGACGGCACTGCACGAATCTCTCAAGGGCCCCTGCCCGTGCCGAACTTACTTAGCAAAGGTTAAAAGTGATTAGCGATGAAGACTCCACCGCTAATATAGCGGTACTTGTGGTTTAAAGGTATTTTTATACTAGCCTATCATTTATAACATTCCCTAAAAGCTATCGCACTTCTCTAACTTAAAGATTCAAATAAGACTCTTTAACCCATTCCTCAATCCGAGAGGAATAATTTTGGGTATTTTTGAACCCTTTTGAGTTTATGATGCATCACTTAAACATTCCAATAAGACACTTTAACCCAAATCAAAACTGATTGAGGAAAAATGTTTGGTAGGTTTCGGTTTGAGTTTCTGATGCTCTTTAGAGAGCCATTTAAGGACTGCGATGGAAAAAATTATCCCTTAACAGGTAAAGATCTTTCACACTTATGTTTCTAGTGATGAAAGTAAAGCAAAAACTATAAATTATATTCATTATGAAAATATTAAATTATTTCATTTATATTCATTAAAAAATCGTTGTATTATTAACTCATGAAGGGGAAGATGTAAGTTGACTCATGGATATTAATAAGTACAGAAGGGTTGAAAAAAACTTAAAATTATGTAATAAATATACTAAGAAAAATTTCTTGGATAAGGATCTAAGTATTGTATGTAGTATCTGATATTGGTACCTCCATATGGTGACCCTCGAGTATAGAGCGGGTTATAATGATACACAACTGAAGATGCATGTTACAAAAGAGTGAATTCTTTTTGAAAAGACAATTGGAATCGAAGATGAATATTGGAGGTATTTGTGATTGGATTGGATTTCAAGACAAGATCAGGATGATGGCTGATGGTTGGGTGACATCAAGGTTGCATATCTTGCATATTTTCATGTCAAGGTTGATACGGATGAATGGAAAGATTATAAAGTTATATGAGATGTCGGTTCATTCGTTACTTGTGTATTTTTAGTGTATGTCAGAAAATAAACAAGTTTACGGATGGATGTCCTGTCATGGACCACTAGGATGAGAAACTAGAGTCTATACAACTTACTCAAAATGTAATTTTGACAATCTCATTGTGTAGATAAAAATTAGTTTTGGATCCTAGCGAATGTTCTCAGTTAGTGTAAAAGGTTCCGAAATCATCTAACTAACATTTGACAAGTCCTGATATTTAAGTTCTTGTACTTGATAGGATAAGTTACTCATTAAAAGTGAATATATATCAAACTCTTTTGTATACAGTAGTTAAGCTGGAATTGATATTCATACCTATATCATGGTCTTGCTTTTGTTTCAGTGAATAAGCTCTCATATGATAAAAGAGAAAAAATATAATGATACGATAAAGATGAACTTTAGTACATAAAGTTAAAGTCAATAGAAAAAACAAGGGAGTAGAGAAAATATGAGTGGTTGTTCGCTTGACAATTCATCCTAAATCGAGATGATATTTTATTTAAACTTTGAATCAACCTTTATATGAGTTAATGGAAAGGGAAGATGTAATTTTACATGTATGTAGTCATGACGAGTATGGAGTATCAGTATTGTAACAGAATACATCCAAGGATAAATTGGAGTGAACTTTAAAATACATGGTGTTAAATGCTACTATAAGATAAATAAATCAAGAATGGAGAACATTATCAATTGAGGGTTGTTGATGTTAAGAGAAGAGAAAATCATGAATCATCAAACTACTTCGATGTAATAAGATTAAATTGATATAATGGGTATTATTTGATGAAACATCAGATGCATAAATCATTTGATATATGAAGAAATTAAAGTTTGATACTATAGAGTTTCAACAACAAGAGAACACAAAAGTTAATGTTCATACTTAAACTTTATTATCATCTAAAACTTCTCATGAGTAATTTAATCGTCACATTATTTTCATCTAAGTCAAGTTGATGTGAATTTCTTGTATTAAGAGAACAAGTAAAGTTGCTCACTAAAATGTAATTTATATCAATCTCTTTTATATATAATAGATTAGTTAAATTGTAATTATATTAAAGACATAACAAAAAACAAAAGAGTAGAGAAAATATGAATGGTTGTTCGCTTGATAATTCATTCTAAACCGAGATCATATTTTATTTTAACTTTGAATCAATCTCTATATGAGTTAATAAAAAAGAAAAATGTAACTTTACATGTAAGTAGTCATGACGAGTATGGAATATCAGTACTGTAACATAATACATCCAAGGATAAATTGAAATAAAATTTAAAAAATATGATGTTAAATGCTACTGTAAAATAAATAAATCGAGAATGGAGAAAATTATCAGTTGAGAGTTGTTGTCTTTAAGAGCTAAGATGCAACTCATGAATCCCCTCATGCTTCAGTATAATGATATTATTTGAAGAAACATCAAATCAGATGCATAAACCATCTGATATAACTCATGAATCCTCTCCAGCTTCAGTATAATGATATTATTTGAAGAAACATCAGATCAGATGCATAAACCATTTGATATATAAAGAAAATTAAAGTGTGACCCGTAAAATCAAAATTACACTACATGACAATGGGAAGAAAGCAGCCGGCGGTTACTAGGAGCAAGGTAGATACTTATTTCTGTACAGTCCTCTTATGTGGTTTAGTGTTTGAGTGTTAAAGTTGACATTCTGCAGACTAAAGTCTGACTGATTGTGCTTTCCCCTGCTATGTTCTCCTTCTCACACGTCCAACAAAAAAGGGATACAAGATCCATTAGATACGTAAAGCCAGAGGAGTACAATGCATCCGACTGCACTCGGAATGTCTAGTGTTTTCAATTAATCATGCTGAGTGAGACAATCAATCTCCGAATTTGGAAGATTGTTTTTTGGGGACTAAAATACACAAGGGACGATCTCTAGATGATCTGGATCGATCTTCTGAAGGAAGTTACTGCACCACTTCAGAAGCGAAATGAGAGATTAGAAACTCGACTCTGCTGGGAGTGATGACTGTGGATGCTTGAGCTGATGATGCCTTTACAAACGGCTTGACAGTAAGTATTGCCCACATTAGTGTAGGTTTGCTTTGCAAGTTTAAACTTTAGAATTCGTTCTGGCTTTCATACTCACAATCCACATGTGCACCGTTGGAGGATTCATCTAAATCTTATCTTGAGAGAAAAGTCGCAGCGTTGAAGAACGGTCAACATCCTACGCAGGATGGACAGACTGTAGACAAAATTATGAGCTTTGCGCCCGCGATGGAAGATCATGGAAGATCACAAGGCACGCCCACTCACTTCTCCATCTGCTCGAGAAGAGTGTTGAGCTCCTCCAGAGTTTGCATTCGGACTCTCTCGCTGGTTGTAACAACCTGCAATCAACACATACGTCGAGGTTAACAAATGCCTGTGGAAAACTTCAGTTGTATGCACATATTAAGCTCAACTGGGGATGCAACAGATATGAAATGGAGATAAACGCCAGCGAACCGGTTGCTCAAATACACAACAAACTTGATGCAAAAGTGACATTCATCCAGGAACACTAATGATAACTTCTATTCTATCGCTATTCGTATCCCTTCATGATTGACCACTCCCTTGCTATTCCTTGTGCAGCTTAACATTTTTCTTCTTTAGCCTCACTGAAGTCTTCGATACATGTCAGGAATCCCTTTAGTAGACAGTCCTTTCTGTTCTCAACCAAATGCTGAAATGTACGTCTAGTAAACAGACAACAGAAGAGCAAATTCTTGCTTCTCCGAATACAGTAACGATTTTCTTCTATGAGGAGATCGAAACGGTATAGTTGGAGTTACTCATGCAAGAGACATTCTTATGTATCTTCTCATACCAGTATGGGTGGAGGTAGTAACCTCCGAAGCGCTACAGGGCCAACCACGCGCGTTGAACTAGAATTTCCGAAATGGAACTAACTTCTTGGAATAGGTTTCACATATTACTGCAGGAAAGATTTCAGCTCACCTCCATAAGTCTGCTAACAAGCTCCGTCTTTAGCTTAGTCTTGTCATTGTAGGCCAAAACTGCTTCTTTAAGTTCCTTCTCCTGTGTAAGGTTACGGAACTCGGCGATATCAAGCTCCATTCCACCATCACTCGAAGCATTGAACACTAAACATACATAAATGGTTCCATTAGAGAGGAGGTTCAACAAAGGAAGCCCTGCCTGTACCTTCCGTTCGCAGAGTTGTTTCAACGGTTTAAGCTCCCTGTCCACAGACTCTATCTTCTTCCTGATATCAGCCACCTCCCTCCTTGTCGGATCCTCCAGACTGTCCAGTTCCTGGTCGTGAAATACCACTTCACCTAATCAAGATACACACCACACTCCTCCGGATAACTGTTTCGGTCCCTTATGCCTTCGTGTCTCATGCAGAAGCAAAAGGTCACCTTTGGAAAATATTCTGCAACTCTTATCCGACGGCTAGTTTCATCTCGGTTCACCGTTGTGAATACAGGAAGTTCCAAGCTGAAGACGTACAAAGTTCTTCTTCCTTATCGTGACACTTCCCATATATAATCTTTCGGCGCTCCGGACGACAGTTTTGGCATGTGGCAGACTAGTGACGCAACATGGAAGTCAGTTGTGTCCGATGCCTGTTGGTTACCGAGACCCAGACTACGGTAGGGAAAGCTTCCGACCTCCCGGTTACCACGCCCTGTGCACCAGTTACACTGGATTCTTGCCCTAGCTGTATGCCACTAGAAGGTCGTAGCCACCGATTGCATTAATTTTCTCAAGGACGCAGAATACGGTAATTGTTTTCCAGGAATCACTGGAAGCAAACTCATTGTTCGCTGTTACGAGAAATGTCCTCAACGAGCAAAACTTCAGTCTTCCAAATGAAATCCGGAGAAGCTAAAGCTGTTGACTAGACCATATGTGTACTATAACAAACTAATTTTCAACGTCAATTTTATGAGAATGGAACCACGACCAGGTGACAAATAATTATTCCTGACCAACAGCCTTTGTCTCTACTTGTCTTCCCATCTTCTGTTGAAGAAGTAAGAAACATCTTTGATTTCTCCATTAGAGCTCGCCGTCCCTTGGGAAAGACAGTTAAGGAAACATACAATCCTCGTGGGCCGCTAGAACGTCTTCTGAGGGCATGACTGAGTCTCTCCCACTTATTGAGGATTGTAAGAATCTTACTTGAAACAAAAGGAAGCACCACAAGCTTGGTCGTAGCTTACGTGAACCATGTATGTGCCGTTACTATCTGCTTGCTTCCGCTGACCAGAATTGGACGAAGTTTTTGATACCCAGCAACGAGTGATGGCTATCAAATAAATGGGGAACTGGAATGATGCTTGAATCTTCTCCGTGTAGCTTAATGTCGTTTTGACCCAAGAAAGGATTCTCAAGATCCAATGCCATAATTTTCACTCGACATGCGACAGACTGAGAAACAGCGAACGCACGGATGGGAGACAGAGGATAATCAAGTATACCCAGAGGATACGGAAAGAATCCAAGAATAACAAGGATTTGGTAAATGGGCAATCTCTGCCTTCGAGTTGGCAACGAAAGGTCTAAAATACTGCAAGCGGTTATAAATATGGATAGGATCAGTAAACCAGACACTGATCTCATTCCCAATTTCGATCATACCACGTACTAACCACAGTTCTGATTCCTCCCTTTTGGGGCTCGTGAAATTAGTTGAGAGCTAACCAAACACATATCACATTGTCAACCACAAGGCGGGCGTGTCAAGGAAAGCCCATGTTCCACTGGGGAGGGACTTCACAGACCAGAAAGCGATTACGAGTAAAGTTTGCAAGCAATGTTGGCTCGGTACGACAGTGGAATCTTTCGGAGACTTATACGGACGCGAGTTCCTAAGATACAAAGAAATCGAGAACGAAGATAGAGCACTCACTCTGCGAAGCTCGTCAAGTTTCTTAGCTTCGTTACTGACGCGATTCAGTTGAATCTGCACCTTCTCCTTCACCTGCAGCTTCCGCTTTTCGATCGCCGCCTCCGATGCGTGCGCAGTCAAGATGGCAGCATTTCCTTCCAGTTCCTGCTGCGGATGTTTCTTGTCCTCTCCCTGTTCATCTTTACTGATACTCAATTCCTCCGGAACCTTGAGCACCTGTCTATTCTGTTCCCATGTTTCCTTTTGCAACTCCACCGCTCTCTGTCTTTTCTGACTGTCCGCTGCTTCTTTCTGCAAACTCTCTCTCAAGCTCTGCTCCAGCGTCGCAAGATTGGGATTCAGAAATGCCATTGTTCTTCGATATCGATCTTTCTAGCTTTCCACCATGGATCACTTTTACTCAAACCGGATCCATGACGAAGTCGATAGCAGTGATTCTGCGTGCAAATGACTTTCTAAAGCGATCAGGCCTTATATTTCGCCACTTGATTCTTTACTCGGTATTACACTGATTTTGTGAATCGTATCCGTAATCACTAGTGAGCTCCTCTTCGAAAAGCGACATAGCCGATCGAAGATCTAGACACCTACCGATCAGTCCAAGCAACTAAACGCGGCGATTAACAAAAGTATTTCCAGTCCGATCGAGGGTAGACAATTCTTGATACCGGCATTGGTATGATTGATGATTGATTGCCTCTTCCCGCCTCCGTCGGTCGTTCGTTTCGTCCCTCCGTGTTTGATCGTGCAGGGTGGTGCGCTTCTGTACGACTGGAGAGTAGAGAGCTCCTCCAAATATTCTAATGTTTAAATATCTTCTTTTATCCAATTTAAGTAGAGCTCAGGTTTTATGTTTCGCGTTCCTTTTGAGGAAAACTGTTATATGTACCAAAAAAAATCACTTTTTACGTGCAAAATACTTTTGCCCTTAATGAAAGGTGAATCAGCTTTTACTTCATTGAGAGCGGACTCATATCAAATCCGACGATCGGATTACAGAATAAGTACTCTGGCGTATTACGGTAAGTAACGACTCAATCAGTTAAAACGCCACCTGGTGGTTTCAGAGAGGTAAGGCATCCTACTTGGAGTTTTCGCGAGAAGAGAAGGAAGAGGAAAACTAAATAAAGTATGCATGCAAGATTGACTTCTAGTAACTTTTGCTTCCTTGCTGTTATCGGAAAAATATATACTTGTTAAATGAAAATTTTATATCAAACAGGTAAGAAAAGTTATAAATGTTAACTATGAGCAAAATTATAAATGTTAGAAAATCCAGACATAAAATATAAGGAGAGCACGGAAAGACGCATTCCCTAAGAGTACATATGCAGGTTGTTGATAGCAACCCAGCCATATTAAATGAATCTTTTAATTTATTATCTAACTCGATACGTAAGGACAGCCACCTTTTCATTGGAAAAAATTAAATAATAAATTAAACTCTTGCATATTTGTCTCTTCCATAAGAGAAAGTGAAATATGCTAGGATGTTAGAGTGAAAATTCAACTTTACTATTGGTTGCAATGCACTCTGGAAATAAAAACGTTAGAAGACACGAAATAAAATCGAGAATAGTGTTATAAAGAATGTGTAATAGACAAATAAAAACATAATAAACAAATATGAGGAAGAGAAAAAAGATTTGGGACAAAACTTTACTGGATTTAATATTTCTGTTTGAACTCTTCCTGAAGAGAGCTTTTCAACGATAAAATAGAAATAGAAAAATAAAAGAAGTTCAACTTTACACCTCTAATATTAAAGGTATGTTACTTAGCTTCCCTTGGATGTAGACCACTGGAGAGCGGATGATTCGATAACCTCACCGGGAAATAGTGTTCTTGCTCCGTAATAAATTATTTATTCTTCTCATGAAAATGAATCATCTGCTTTCGCTTTTCACTTTTGTGTATATTCAAATTAATTTCCAGAGTGGTTAAAATATTAGAGAAAGAAAACAATGTATCGTGAAACAGGACTATGAGTCTTGAGTACCAGTACCAATTATTTAAGCAATTTTGTCGCACTGGAAAGCTTAAGTCGGGAACAATCATTATACTTCTTATGCATTAAGCAAGTAAGCAAAGCATACCATAAGCATGAAAAGCAGAACGAGGAGACTGGAAATATTCTACCCAAAATTCTCAAATATTACATATAAGTTAAATTTTTTATTTTTTATTTTTTATTTTTTTAAAGAGAAAGAGCGGCAGTAAGCTCGTGTAAAACTTTACTAAATTTTGAGTGAAAAATTCCGAACCCAACACCCGGGTCCTAGGTCTTTAATCTACCACCGTGGTTGACCGGATCGTCATCCATCTGCGGCGCGAGGCTGACCATGTAGGAGCAACTTTTGCTATTCGCTAACATAGCGAAGTTCGTCCTCGACGGAGTCATGCTGACGATGGCAAAGCTTTTGCTCTTCACGTCATCGATACTATCGAGCAAAAGCTCGCTGCGAGAGAAGTTGGTGGAGTTGCTCTTCTCCGCACAACTTGCTAACCTAGCATGCGTTTTAATCCTAACAGTGTTCGTGCCCTGGAGGACATCGGAACTGGAACAAGCACGGCAGCCGTGTTTCTTGCCCTCGTTGCTATCGCGAAGAAGGAATTCGATGTTGGTCACTTTGGCAGTGCCGCTCTTTTCCTTGCTCTTATGCTGCCTGGTAATCTCGTTGCAGTGGAGAGAGGGTCTTCTCCTCTGCTCGCTGCTAGTGCTGCACCTGGGGCCAGCCATGTTATCTTTATTCTCGATCTCCTGGGCCTCCGTGTATTGCTTATACTGGTTGATACTCTTTGATCTCTTGTCGAGTGCGATCGCTTTCATAATGAGTTGCTGACGACGTTTTTGCGACCTCTTGTTGTCGTCAGCCTGCATGGATCCGTCATGGAGGCCAAACGATAGCAGTCTACCTGATCTTGTCTGCTGACTCTCAACATGAGGGTGGGGCCCTTGTTTTCTAAGGTTACTCTTGGACGACCCCGATCTTGCATATCCTGAGGTTTGGTCGTTGTCTCATGTTCTTTTCGTTCCTTTCTGCCAGGGTCCATTGGACGTGTCTTTGGTCATCGGAAAGAAGGATGGCCTCGATTCATTCGTCTATTCGGATCTCGTCTTCGCTTCTTCCTTCTCTGTACTCGCGTCGATTTAGGTGCCTTGAATATTTGCTATGGATTGCATTGCTCTGACCCATGCTTGCTTTCGGCCTTCGCTCGCGTCTTCTTTTAAGGTAGCTCATGCCAACTTGACCACCTCTGCCACAATTCACGCGCGGCAAGTCGATCAAATTTGGTGTTCTTGAACACCACGTCCGCCCTTTCTGACCACGCAACTTGAGTGTGTTCTATTGTGAGGTAGAGAAGGGTTGGGTTTACCGTGTGAATTTTTATAGCTTTATCTATGGTGCTTAGCAGTCCTTCTTCCACGTAATAGTCTATCCCACAATCGCTGCCGTCCATGTTGAGTCGGTCCCACCTTCGTTTAATTATGTAGCAGTCCCATAATAGATGCTCCAATGTCTCTTCTTCTCTTCTGCATCTGGGACAGATTCCCTCGCCTATCTCCATTTGGAGGGCTCTTTTGTTTGTGAAGAATTCTCCGTTTAAGACTCTCCAGAGCCATAGGTTAGTTCGAGGCGGGTCTCCTTTGCTCCACACTTCTTTTCACCTTCTTAGCCACATCTCTCTTGAGTCAGTGTTTTCCCACCTTCGACTTAGAAGAGTGTCTCTAGAAGATGTCTTAGGAAGTAGCTCCTTCCAGGTTCTGAAACTTAGAATCCACCCTCTTTGCAGCGTGTCTCTGACAGTCCATCCCCAGCTTGGACTCGTTTGTAGGCTCTCCACGGTCAGTACTAACTCGCCTCCCCATCTTACAAAGGTGAGGAAAGAGGAAGCCGCCCCTTCTGCAACCAGGTCAGTACCACCTCCTAGCTGGCAGTTCTCCAGTCTTTGGATAAGGTCTAAGTTTTTTATGCACCTGATTGTCGTGAGTTTCTGCTTTCTAGCTTCCTTCAGTGCTGCACCTTTCTCTCGATCACTAATTTTGGTATGACGTTGTCACAGTTCTACAGCTTGTTCTATCCTCAGGTCCTCTCTTAACACCAGAGGAGACCCCGATAGTGTGAGCTTCGCGTGGATCTTTTTCCATCCTTTCAGGAGCGAGTTTAAGATTGGCAGCGCTTTGCAGAGTAGGTTTGGCGTCATGTGTAGTCCCTCTTCGGGTGTCCAACCAAGCGTTATCTTTTGTGAGTCCCTTTCACCAGGATTGCTTTGATACCTCACCTAACGATGCTTTTCCATTCCTGTTGACCTCCCGCCATCAGCTTGCCTATGTACTTTATCTTCAGCGCTTGTGCGACCTCGGCAAATGGAGATATTCTTAATCCTCCTTCTTTTTTGCTGGTCGTGGTTGTGTCCCACGCCACTAGAGCAATTTTGTTGCGTCCCTCTTCGTTTCTTCTCCACAGAAAGACGCAGCAGACTCCTTCCATCTTTTTAAACCCTTCTGCTAGCCCAAGATTAGTCCAATGTTGAAGCTTCTTTTGTAGTTTCTCCACTGGGGAGTCTACTACTTGATTTTTCGAAGGCCCAATGCCAATCAACACTCCTAGTTACCTGAAGATTTGGCCTGACCGAGCGATAACACATCCGGTTTCCTCCAGCCAGGTGGGGATGTCACGCATACCAAGAGGTGTCACCAAAGATGTGCTCAAGTTAAGTGTTGCTTCGGAGACTCCTTCATACCGTTTAATCACTTCTTGAGTTTCCAAAAAGCACTCTTCTGTGCCTTTTATCATCAAGCCTGTGTCGTCTACAAATAGTTGGTGGAGTAGACTCTGTTCTTCGCTGACTTGGATGCCTTGGACTCCTCCCGTTCTTTGAGCTTCCTTGAACATATTCATTAGAGGCTGTGTAGCAATAGCAAACAGGGAAGGTGCTACCGGACGTCCTTGGTGAACTCCTCTGCTGAGATCAACTCGTTCTGTAAAGACATCGTTGACATGGATTTTGGAGGTGCCCCTAGAGTCAGCCCTCTTAACAGGGTCAAGAAGTGGTTGTCGAAGTTCATGCGAACCATCGTATCCCACAAGTAATCATGTGATACTCTATCGTAGGCCTTCATAAAGTCGACTTTGAAAAATAGAGCTTGTTGTCCTGTGCTCTCTATCATTTCTTGTCCCATCTTGAAGCTAAGAATATTGTCAAAGATGTCTCAGTCTTGTATAAAACCGGTCTGATGCTCGTCCACCACAGATCTGTCACGTCACAAGTATCCCATTATTTGTGTGCGTGTTTATACAAGTTTCATTAGATATGACTATCTTATAGGTTACTCTAGTTCGAAGATCTAAATCTAGAGTGATCAAAACTAGCCATAACTAGCGGAGATAGTTATAACTAAGTTGAGGAAACTATTAGAGGTTCCACTATGACACTATGTGACAAGTGCGGAGCTCTAAATATGCTTCTCAAAAGTATGTAACTTTGTTGACCATCGCTGATTGGATGCATGATGAAAAGTCATGCACAAAGATCTAAAGATGCTCCTCAAAAGACGTATTAGTTTGTTGTCGTCTTCCGATTGGATAGGGTGAAAAGTTAACACTTTACAAAAGCTAAAGTAGGAGAATCTCTTACTTTTGTAAAGTAGAACAAGTAATGTGTGTGCTATTCTTAAAGGCTTAGTAGCCTTTAGAAGTTTTACTATTTTGGATTGCGCACTTACCATGAGGTAACGTAACTTAGTGAAAGTTACCACGGTAAGAAGTTATAGAGTATATAAGGAGGAGTTGAGAAGGTGGAAGACACTCTCATTTTCCTGTCTATAAGTAAAGTGAGCATTGGAGACCTTGGGAGTCCTTGAGTACTATGTGATGCAGTGTGGAGGGCGGGGTTAGAACTTGTTTGCAGGAACGCTATTAGAAGGACCGATGTGACCATACGGGTCAGAGTGTTGAGTGAAGTGAGCATGGGTATGATAGAATCTTTGTAATTAAGGTGCACTAGTAATCCTAGTCATCTGAGGTACCCCTGGGTGAGAGACAGGCCGGCTTACATTTTGGTTCCGTTGCCGGGACCTCGATACAAAGATTCGTATTTAGTTGTTAGTACAGTTCATGTCTGTTTTTGAGCATGATTTCAGAACCTTTGTACATACACCATGTTATAGAGGGCAAGATAAGCTTTCCAATAAGCTTGATATCTCCGAGAGATCAATTGTGAGGAGAGAGTTATGTCTTTCGGAAGTTAAGGAGGTTTTTTGGTATCAAATAGTGAGCTCTCGGGAAGGAGTTTACAGTCATTTTCATATTTTCAGTTTTCAGAGTTAGACCTTGAAATCTTCCATGCTGATAGCTTGCAAGATAAGCTATCTAGGCACCCAAATCATGCATGAATTGATCGAGTAGAACTGGAGTTATGGCATTCGAAGCGAAGGGGGGTCAAATATGTTATATCGCTTGCTGAAGTAAAAGAGTGAAAGAATTTCAGAATTCTTGAGAGGGTTATGTTCGATCTCTGAGGCTCAGGGTTGACAAGTTAAGCTTCTACTTAGTAATGTGAGAGATTGCTAAGCGAGAAGATAGTCGAGTGATCAAAAGTGTCAAACAAACTATAGAGCGAGAGAGATGTATGACGGATCATCGTCATGGAAGGACAGCAAGAGTGGAAATTGAGGTTGAGCAAGATCCCTCAAGGCTATGCGGTGATAGTTACCGCTGATCTGGCAAAAGGAGAATTTTGACTAGAATTTGAAGAAGAAGCAGAGAGTAGTCGTAAGAACTAGGAGAAGAACTCGAGGTGCTTTTTATGTGGAGAAGAAGGACATAAAGTGAGCAAGTGTCCTACGAAGAATAGACTTTTGCTTGAGCGAAGAGGGTTGGTCGACTTAAGCTTACACATAGGTCCTTCTTCCCCTAGACAAGGCGTCATTGACCCTACAACCTTTTGTCCTAGATGTGGAGTGGACGGGATTCCAGTTGAGCACGAGTGTAGCGCAGTGGTTGCTTTGCTAGAAACTGTAGCCGACGGTCTCGAGAGAAGGTTGAGTGTAGAAACGGAACGAGTGAAGACCTCTAGCGAGGATGGAGATAGTCTGTCACACGAGAGATAAGATGACCATGAGGGTCAAACTTATTTCAACCTTTGGAGAGGAGAGAGCTGAACGGGGAAATTGTGGATTGCGGTGAAGTGCGATCTTCACATCCGCAAGCAGTTCCTTGAGTAAGAAGAAGAAAAGAAGAGAAGAATGGAAAAACTTCCGGTGTTTTACGGAAAGGATGGAGAAGACGTGGAAGGATTTGTGAGGGACTTCAAAAGAGCATGCATTGGCAATGGAGATCGAAAGAAGAGCGAGTGGGTAGGGTTGATACCTGAATTTCTTGAGAATTCTGCATTGACATGGTATGAGGATAGGAAGAAGAGAAGCGTAGTGGGGACTCCAGTTGATACTTGGGAAGTATTGACGGAGGCCTTAATTGAAACTTTTCTTCCCGATGAAAGTTACGAGAAGTTAATGGTAGAGGTAACTTACCTCAAACAAGGAGAGAAAGAGAAAGTAAGGACTTACGCCGAGAGGGTGGAGAAATTAGAACAAAAGTTTCGGGTGGTTTTACGAAAGAGTGGAGATGTAGTAGAACCAACGATGGTGGGCATTGGAGCAATGCTCACAAAGAATTTTATTGGGGGATTGAGGCCGGAGATTCGAACACAAGTGCGGTATGAGAGACCAACTTCGAAGGCTGATGCAGTGAAGATCGCGACCAGGATGGAAGAGAGTCTGGATGGAGACGACTTGCAACCAATGACTGTTGGGGCAGCATGTGGAGATGTGCAAGGGCCGATCATGTCAACTCTGACGCCTGCGAGTATTTCGACTGTTCGATTTCAGAATCTGACTCCGGTAGCTCCTACTAGTGCGGTTACAGTCACTGTACCATCTAGATCTGTTACTCCCGACTTTCGTGATGAGTTGAAAAGTTTGACAGAGTCTCTGACAGATTTGAAGATCAATATGGTGAATTTGTTGCAACACCGCAGTCCAAATGTTGGAGGAGGCTCACGAGGTTATGAGAACTATCAGTCTAGAGGTGGACCACCGCAAGGATCACCAAGTAACTACACGAACCAAGGATGTTTTACGTGTGGAGGATCACATTTCCAACGTAATTGTCCAAGTCGTAATGGTGGAACGGCGGATGGAGCTTCAACTTCACAAAGCAAGGACAAGGGTGTAGCATGCATTGACATCTTGGAGCCGCGAGATGTACGAGAAGGTTTTCAATCTGTAGAGCTGTTGGCTCAAGAGAGGAAGAGGATGAGGACGCATTTTGACGAGGGAGAACCAGTCGTGATGGAAGATTTTCCAAGTCAAAATACTCGGAGTAGCAAATCTTCTTCAAAAACCAAAGAACGGCGGAAGAAATTGGGAAATACTGATTTCACAATTTCGATGGAGCAATCAAAATACAATGTGGTGCAAGACGTGGGTAAGCAACGAGCAAACATTACTGTGGGACAGTTGATTGCTCTGAATCCTTCGGTGAGGAAAGAACTTCGTAGCGGTCTAAGCTCCCGACGAGGTCGGAAGAAGAAGGTAAATCCTTCTACTGTCGGTGTGAGTGCTTTAGATGCTAGTGAATGTGAGGTGTGCAACAAGGCATCAAAAGTAGAGGCTCGTATCAATGGGAGAGATGTCTCATATGTTCTTGTCGATGGAGGATCGACAGTAAATGTCATCTCAGAATGACTCATGAGGAAGTTGGATCTAGTACCAACTCGTCCTTCTAGTATCACGGTGGGTATGGCTAACAGACAGCGAGTTAGACCATTGGGAGTGCTGGAGAGAGTTTGTGTGTCAATAATGGGAGTGCAAGTAAACATGACATTTCAAATCTTGAAAGAGTCAAGTTATGAAATGTTACTCGGAAGACCTTGGCTTCGAGCAGTACATGCAACGGATAACTGGCACAAAGGTTATTTACGCATCGGACCGAATCACCACCGGATCAAAGTTCCATTGCTCGGAGATCAAGTTGGGACGTCGGAATCGGATCGACCCACATCGGACTAATGGGAGTCAGAAGTTGTCGATACTACTTCTGATGTAGGTACCAATTCTTCAGATTCAGAATCTGAAAATACATCGTCAGAAGAGGAGAGAGAAGAACGAAATGTGGGTGTGAACGTAGTGGATCTTTTCCCTTCTCCGGAAGTGCAAAGAGATAGAGACAAAGAACCGTTGACTCCCGAGGAGGTGGAGAGAAGAATTGCCACCTTACGTTATGGATCGAATGTTACTAAAGAGGAGAAGAGTTGTTTCGAAGAGATCTTTCGCAAATACATTCATGTATTTGCATTTAGTTACAAGGATCTGAGGGAGGTCACACTGGAGCAGCACCGTATCGAGTTAGAGAAGGAAGTCAAACCGGTGCGACAGAAGCAACGAAGAGTGAGTCCTCCAATTGCAGATTTGGTGAAAGAAGAGATCGAGAAGCTGCACACTGCTGGATTTATTTACGAGGTGGAGCATTCTGAATGGGTATCACCCATTGTGATCGTAAAGAAGAAAAATGGCAAATTGAGGGTGTGTGTTGATTACAAGAAGCTCAATGCGGTCACAAAGAAGGATTATTATCCTCTACCTTTCATCGACGAGATCTTGGAAGAAGTGGCGGGAAACGAATGATACAGCTTTGGAGATGGTTATAGCGGATATAACCAGATCAAAATTGCACCAGAACATCAACACCTGACCACTTTCACTACTCCGTGGGGTACGTTTGCATTTCGAGTCATGTCATTTGGTCTGTGTAATGCTCCTGCGACGTTTCAAAGGTTTATGAACAAAGTGTTCGAACCTTTCTTAGGAAAGTTTGTGAGAGATTTTATAGATGACTTTTGTGTTTACGGGAGTAAGGAGAAGCATTTTGAGCACCTTGTGAAAGTCTTAGAATGTTTAGAGGTAGCAAATGCATCTCTCAATCTGGAGAAATGTATTTTTGGGTGTGAGGAAGGATTACTCTTGGGTCATATCATATCCAAGGACGGCATTACCGTTGATCCAGAGAAGGTGCAGAAGATCTTAGAGCTCTCTTTTCCTAGTACTCTCACTAAGCTACGACAGTTTTTAGGTATGGTGGGGTATTATCGAAGGTTTATACTCTCGTTCTCACATAAAGCGTATGCTTTGACTGTATATCTGAAGAAGGGAGTAGATTACGTGTTGATTTTAGGAGATGAAGAAGCTCTAGCCGTCTTTGAGGAACTAAAGTAAGCTCTTACTTCAGCTCCGATCTTGGTTAAGCCCGATTGGAATAAACAGTTTATTCTATATACGGATGCTTCAAATATAGCAGTAGGATGTACTTTAAGTCAGTATGATGTTGAAGGTAGAGATCATCCTATCGCATATGCTAGTCGGCAAATGGTCAAGGCAGAGAGAAATTATTCTGTGACAGAGAGAGAAGGATTAGCAGTGATCTATGCTTTGAGAAAATTTCGACATTATCTCATAGGAGGCAAGTTCACTATCGTTACAGATCATAAGGCATTGAAGTACATCTTCAATAAACCTATGGTCGAAAGACGATTAGCAAGGTGGAAGCTCTTATTGTCAGAGTACGACTATGAGATCTGTGATCGGCCAAGGAAGAAACACGCGAATGCAGATTTGTTATCTAGAGCTTACGATGGCGATGGAGAGGAGCCGATGGATGACACATTTCCTGACAAAGATTTGATGGTCTTGAGCAACTCTATTATCCCAATAGAATATCAAGAAATTTGGGATTTTGTTACGGAAGGTGTCTATCCAGATGAGATGCGGACCAGAGAGAAGAAGGCATTGGTGAAACGAAGTCAACCTTACTCGGTGGTGGAAGGTGTGTTATTCCGTGAAAGAGTTGATGGGGTCCTGAGAAGAGCTGCGAGCAAGGAGGAGTCTCTACGACTCATGGAAGAATTCCATGACGGTCCAGTATGTGGAGGACATTTCGCAGGCAAGTTGACGACTCATAAGATACTCGACGCGGGATATCACTGGAGGGGGATGTTTAGATATTGCTTGACGTATTGTAAAACCTGTGATGTTTGTCAAGCTTTCGCTATCAAATCTAGTGTTTCCACTCCTCTTAGATCTATTCCGATTCTTGGACCTTTCGAGAATGGAGAATAGATTTTGTTGGGCCTTTGAATCGCACCCCTCGCAACAATAAGTATATTGTTGTAGCCACAGATTATCTTACGAAGTGGGTAGAAGCTAGACCTCTTGTAACTATTGGAGAAGTTGAGGTGGGTAGATTTCTGTACGAACGGATCATAACTAGGTTTGGATGTCCTTTGGAGTTAGTTTCTGATAAGGGTCGAGAATTTGTGAGTGGTATGACTACTGCTATATGCACCCACTTCTCCATTTCTCAGAGGGTTACTACTTCATATAAACCTAGTTCAAACGGTTTGGTAGAGAGGACAAACTTTACCTTGTGTCAGATGTTAGCAAAGGATGCTGACATGGAAAGGGCCAAACACAATTGGGACAAGCGTCTTCATGCGGTTCTATGGGAGTATCGAACAACAGTGAAGACGTCTACGGGATATTCACCTTTCAAGATGGTGTATGGGTTGGAATCCAGATTACCAATCCAGTTCGACCTAACCACCTTTCAGACCTTACAAGCTGGATTGAAGAGAAAGGTTGGTCAAATAACTGAGAAAGAAAGGAGAGAAACTTTGTTGGAGCTGGAGGAGAATAGAGACGATGCAGCTCAACGAATTGAGATGGCCCGGCTACAACAAAAGAAGAGCTACGACAAGCGCTTGGCGAAGAACAAAACGAAGTTACAGCCATTTCAAAAGGGTGAGTGGGTGATGCTATGGGATGCTATTAGACACAAGCGAGTTCAAAGGAAGTTCTTTCGTCGATATTTTGGGCCTTTCATCATCTCCAAAGTGTGGAGTAATAACACCTATGATCTTCAAGAGAGAAGTGGTACGTTCTTCGATCAAGTGAACCACGACAAGCTGAAGAAGTTTCATCAACGTGATACTTCACTCCGAGGACGTAGTGAAAATTAAGTCTGGGGGTAAATGTCACGTCACAAGTATCCCATTATTTGTGTGCGTGTTTATATAAGTTTCATTAGATATGACTATCTTATAGGTTACTCTAGTTCGAAGATCTAAATCTAGAGTGATCAAAACTAGCCATAACTAGCGGAGATAGTTATAACTAAGTTGAGGAAACTATTAGAGGTTCCACTATGACACTATGTGACAAGTGCGGAGCTCTAAATATGCTTCTCAAAAGTATGTAACTTTGTTGACCATCGCTGATTGGATGCATGATGAAAAGTCATGCACAAAGATCTAAAGATGCTCCTCAAAAGACGTATTAGTTTGTTGTCGTCTTCCGATTGGATAGGGTGGAAAGTTAACACTTTACAAAAGCTAAAGTAGGAGAATCTCTTACTTTTGTAAAGTAGAACAAGTAATGTGTGTGCTATTCTTAAAGGCTTAGTAGCCTTTAGAAGTTTTACTATTTTGGATTGCGCACTTACCATGAGGTAACGTAACTTAGTGAAAGTTACCACGGTAAGAAGTTATAGAGTATATAAGGAGGAGTTGAGAAGGTGGAAGACACTCTCATTTTCCTGTCTATAAGTAAAGTGAGCATTGGAGACCTTGGGAGTCCTTGAGTACTATGTGATGCAATGTGGAGGGCGGGGTTAGAACTTGTTTGCAAGAACGCTATTAGAGGGACCGATGTGACCATACGGGTCAGAGTGTTGAGTGAAGTGAGCATGGGTATGATAGAATCTTTGTAATTAAGGTGCACTAGTAATCCTAGTCATCTGAGGTACCCCTGGATGAGAGACAGGCTGGCTTACAGACCCCACTACTCTTTTTAATCTTTCTGCGAGGAGTTTACTGAGGATTTTGTAGGTGGTCGTGAGGAGGGAGATTGGTCTCCAATTGCCTAGGTCGGCCCTGTTCCCTCCTTTCCCTTCTTGATTAACTTGATGACCCCTTAGAGTGTTTTCTCGTCAATCATTTCGCTCGCCCAGAATGCTTTAACCATTTCTATGCAGTCAGCTTTGATGAAGGGCCAACATACCTGGAGCATTTCGTAGATAACTCCGTCCACTCTCGATGACTTTTCTTTCGGGAAGCTCATGATTACTTCTTCTATCTCTTCCTCTGTTGGAGTTACTCTCAGGTGAGTGTTCTCTTTCTCAGTTACGAACTTCGAGGTGGGGCTTAGGATGGCCTCTTGTTGATCAGTGTTGGATGTCGCTATTGCATCCTCCTTGTACAGAGCCGAGTAGTATTTGTGTATCCTATGCAGTATCTCGTCATGGTTTTTTGTTATGTTCCCTTCTTCTAGCTTGACTGCTTTTAGCTCCTCTCTGCTGTGTTTAGCTTTAAGTTGCGCAAAGAAATATCTAGATGAAGCTTCACCTTCTTTCAGCCATCTAATAATGCTTCTCTTTCTCCATAGGCAGGCGTCCTAGTGTTCTCTTTTTCTTAGGTAACACTCTTTCTCTCTTAGCTCTAGGTGGAGAGCAATAGAGTTGTTTGTAGCTGCTCTGATCCGGAGTATCTCTAGCTCTTCCTCCAGGTTGGTCCTCGGTAGTAGTCTGTTAGCTCTTTCTTGTTTCTCTTTCATAAGGGTCTTCCTCACCCTTCCCCAAGCTAGAACCCATTTGGTTCCCGGGTCATCTTGCCTTGGGGGGTGCTTGAGCCACGCTTTTTTCACCTCTCCGCTGACCCTTGGCTCCTTCAGATATTCGGCGTCCATTTTAAAATAAGTTGATTTTATTTTATCTGAGCGTTGTTCCCTTCTACCTTCAGCTTTAGCTCGATAACGACCGGTATCTGATAGTGTTTGCCTGCCGTTGTGGACCAGCTTTGAGACCGTATGACACCATTCTGCTCTGTCGTTAAGATAGATCCGATCTAACCGAGCTTGGTCAAATCTGGATCCTGTTTGGACTTGTCGTGTGAAGGTTGGTCATTCCTTCGTGACTGCCAGAAATAGATGTCGACGAGATTTGTCTAAAATAGGGTGTTCCGCCATAGCCTGAGTTCACTTCTGTATAGTAAGGGGGAGGGCCCCATGCTATCGTCAGTGTGTTCGATCATGTTCCAATCTCCCATTAACACTCACGAGCCGTTCCTTATTTTAGTTCCTAGCCATTCTCAGAGTTGTCTCCTTTTTTCCTGGTTGTTGGGAGCGTACACCGCAGCGACCCCTAGGGACCTTATTGCTGATGACGATGGCCCAGGCTATTGTCCCATCGTCTCTAGTCCTTACGTCCTCGACTTGTATGTGGGGTCTCAGCAGTAGAGAAGCTCCACCCCCTTCCTTCTTCATCGTAGTCAGTAATTTTTGTGCCTTGCGAGAGGATGACATTTAAGTTGTGCTCTAATCTGTTTTCCTCTGTCTTTAG
Organism: Asterella californica; assembly: GCA_036924285.1. Classification (NCBI taxonomy): domain Eukaryota; kingdom Viridiplantae; phylum Streptophyta; class Marchantiopsida; order Marchantiales; family Aytoniaceae; genus Asterella; species Asterella californica. The sequence goes on from JAYKYS010000013.1 coordinate 8,652,772, forward strand.
TTCCTATAGGCGATAATGTCCACTGGTACCTTTTCTCTTCTCATCCAGAGGCGAATGATCGAAGTTCTGTGAGGATCTCCTAGTCCTCTTACGTTCCATGTGGTCAACTTTATATTTGTCTGCATTGGATAGATTGCCTTTGAGTTAGGTCGTCCTCTAGTTGACTGTTGTATCTCCTTTAGAGCATTGTTGTCTCATGGGCTTCCTGATTTTCCCTCTGATTTAAGTCGCTCTTCCTCCTGCTCCAGTGAAGCTGCCGCTTGAGGTAATAGATGCGAAGGGGGGACATGCCTTTTTGGAGAACCTTCTTTTTGTCGTAGTGTTGAGATCTAGTTCTCTCAAGGCTTCTCGTTGCCACAGGAAAGGCCAGACCATCACTATGTGTGTGGTCCGACCTTTCCTGTGGACTTATCTGGCTACCCCAGCGGAATCTTATGTCAGGTACCCATGCCTGTCCTTGTATGTTTGGCAGATCTGTCTCTTTATCTTTTTCGGATCCCTCGTTCTCTTGACCCTTGTCATCTTCCTGCTTTTCACCTGGGTCCTGTCTTCTGTGAGGAGTAATATTTCTTCTATTCCCTTCCCCAGCAGTTCTTCTTGTGTTTGACCCCCCTCTTGAGTCTATAGGTGGCTTGTGGTAGCTTCCTGTGTCATGGTCTCATCACCTCCTTTCAGATGGTGGCTTGTCAGCGGGCTCTCCTCCCTTGTCAGTCCAACTTGTGTCCTCTTTCCTACCCTTCTTTTCGTCTTTCGTCCAAATCTCGTTCATAGTTGCTCGTTGCGTTCAGATCAGGGATTCCTTTCTTCTCTTGATTTGTCTGTTTTGGTTCACCTGAGTCACATCTTTGATTGCTCTGGACCTTGGCTGCCTCCTGCAGGGATGAGTTGTGAGTGAACCCAATGGATGGAAGAGAAAGGTTACCTTTTCTGAGCCTCCCTTCCTTCTCTATTGGAATTATGTCTTGGTCATCATTTGCGATGGGTCCTGATCATCTGGTTCCAAGCTTAGTGCTGCAAAACGATTGTTGGCTAGTGTTATTTCCACCCACTTACTGATCGTCTTCCCTCCTCTTTTTTACTTTCCTGTAACATGTGTGAAGTCATCTTCTTTGTTGGGTTCTGCTCCTTGGGCCTCTTTGCTTCTTCTTCAGCTGTCTCATGTTGGTGCACAGTTGGCTATTTCGGCCCTTCCACTTGCGAGGCTTTTACTGCTTTGCGGCTGTCGGGGCAGTTTTTGACGAAGTGTCCATTTTGTTTGCAGATGAAACAGGAGTCGAGAAGCGATTGGTAAGTAATCGGTTGTACTATGGGTTCTCCGACTCCGATGCGGATTAAGATGTGGTCTTTGAGTTCTGCTTCTGGGTCCACCAGTATACAACCTCTGATGTGGAGTACTCGTTAGTCGACTTCATTGTTGTTCTATAAAGAACCGGCCCTATCACTCCTAGCAGCTCGTCCGCCCCTACTTCGAAAGTGGGGTCAACTAAAGGTAAGTCTATCCAAACTGCCACCGTTCTCAAATTGTCTGCGTGAGTTTTGAAGCATGATGATGTCCATGGTGCAGCAAGAACATTTTGTTTGTTGTAGAATAGGGGTGATCTTTGTAGAATAAATTTCTTTTGCTCTTCCCTTTTTAATACCACTGGAAAATGCTTCATGCTAAGCATTCTTAGTTGTATTACATTGACTCCGAGGTTTAGCTCTAAGCACTTTGAGATCCAAAGTTCAAAAGCGTCTCTCGACGGACTGTAATCTATTGTAGAAAGTACTACCGTCAATCTCTTTAGCTGCACCAGCCTGCTTGCTACAAGGTCCATGTTCAAATCAACAGTCACTCCATTTTTGCACTCGCCAAGTTGTTGGTTCTTCTTGATGTTACTTAGTGCTTCTAGCAACTCCTCGTCTGACAAGTTTTTGCCTTCCTTAAGGTCGAGCCCTTCGAGGTATGGATTTTCTCTCCTTTTATAGAGTGATTTTATCGACCTTGTCCAGCAGTTGGCTTTGGGTGGCTCGCCTTCTTTTTCTTTCTCCATGGGCGCAGAGCTCTGTGTTGTTTTAGGAGGTTTTGCAGTCGTCGAGTCGTGCTGACCTCTCCTTTCTGTCTGAGTTTACTTTCTGCCCTGGGTCTCCTTCGACTGTTCCGGCTTTTACATCATCCTGTGCCTTAGCTCCTGGACCTTTTGTTGCTATTAACTCCTCCGCACTTGCTTTCTCCGTCCTTGTCCTTTGCAGGTTCACTTCCTGCACCTATTCGTGGCATTGACCCGGGATTATCTCTTGCTCGATGATGATCTGACGTTTCTTTGAGCACTGGATCGACGATCCTCTCGAGACTTCTATCATGCCTTTGTCTCCTGTCTTACTCGCATCAAAATCTTGTTGAGCTTGGAATCTGCTCCGTTTCTTCTCTACTTCGATTTCTGTTGAGGGGACCTCTTGGTTCCTTGCATCTCCTTCAACCATTTCGACACATTTGTCTTCTTGATTTTCTTGAAGCACACTGCCTTCGTTATTCCACGGGCCTTCAACTTGCATCTTGATCAAGATTGCAGTCTAAATGAATAAAAAAAAAATTATATTTTCCTGTCGTGCAATTCTCCTAACGATTCCCTCTCATGTCCTTGTCACTCTTCTCGTACCACCTCGCTTTCTCAGATTGTGAGAGGGTCAATCGGCTCTCGCTGCGCTATTGCACGCCTCCTCCGCGCTCTCGCCATCTCGCCCCCATTGCTCCGTTGAGTTTTCAATAACTTTGCCAAACTATCCATTTGTTCAAGAATCAAGATATAACTCACATATTACATTAGAAGTGAAAAACCTCTAGTTATAAAAGAGGACAAAAGTTTATCACCTTCCATTCAGTAAATAATGTTAAAAGTGTATTAAGCAAGACATGAACTCAGAACTTTTACAAACTCACTCAATGAACTAAACCAAAAAGTTTGATCAAATTTATGACATAATCTGAAACTCTAGAATCACCTGATCAGAGAAAACAGAATGCATATCCAGAATGAAAAACTGACTGCTTACCAGCTGCTACTCTTTTAAGAAGCTATCGATCAAAAATTTTGAATTTTGTTATTCATATTATTTAAGTGTATACGAACTTAATGTATATCACACTAAATATACTTTATATTTATTAGTACGAGTGCAAAATTAATGTGAGTGACATCAATAATATGAAGACCCTTCAAAATATCCTTATCTAATTAGTGTTCCTCACACTAAATACGGTAGTCAGTGTATACAAATGCATAACAACAATACTGGTGCAAAATGTTATTCGAAGATAAAAGCTTCTATTGCAGTTTAAGTTGCTAGCACCTAATTTGTGAGACTTTGCTTCTCTATTCCATTCGTTACATTGTTCAAAATTTCATCTTTTTTGTATTGTCGTTATGCATTAGCATTGCTATACGTCGATTCTGACAAGCAGAAAAGAAGAGAGAATTGTAACAAAAGGACGGGATCATAATGAAAACCGAAAAGAGAAAGACGAAGATAAAATCATTCATAGATCTGGATAAATCGCTAACTCACACCCACACAATTCCATTACAAGTGAAGCTACTTGTTCTCTTTCCAATACTTGGTTTTCACACCAATACTCTTACTTGACTTACATCGTGTCCATAGATAATAGATACGTTTGATGGAAGTACGACTACAAGATAAACTAATTTACAGCCAGAACTGATATCTAAGAAAAATATGTGAGTGCAATTTGAGATCTGTCTCCTGACTTACGTTAAGTCTTCTTCATATATTTGTTATTTGAAAAAGAAAGATGAATCTAAAGAGAGAAAAATTCCAGTTGTATGCTATCTTACATGATGTATAGAGTCCGACTAGCAATATGCAAGTCAGTAAAAACTAACATATGACAGGTATATTCTTGATAAAATCCGTCGTTTAGTGCATTCCCGAGTAAGACTCATGCAACATGAGTCTCCCTTCCATCTATATTGACATTGTCTTTAACTTTATTACACGAGTTATACACCAAAGTCATCTAAATTAACCATAGCAAATGTGCTTTTTTTACTTTGTCGGGGTCTTTAGAGAGAGAGAAAGAGTTTTTGTCATGTAGCGTATTTCACCATAACAGACAGTTAAGTCATGAGAAGACGGGCGCAGTTGTTATGAAAACTGAAATGTTATATGTTAGCACAACTTTACGTCGATGGGAAGAACGAAATGGAAGGATGAGAACTTTTTGTCAGTGTAACAGAAAGTTTAGTGACGGAAGGGGCAAACGAGATAGCTATGAAGGAATTAGATTCGGATAAATAAGACGTGTCAATATGCATCCAAAGCGTACTTCCGGCCGAGAGCCGGAAGACGACAAGCGGGAGTGACGGGACATTTACGGTTGGCGTAGAGCGCAGGTAGGCAGGCGTTAGAACGTTTTCCAAAAATGTTGGTTCTCAGGTGGTCTAAATCGACTTAAATCGGCGTGGGTGTTATAAAAAATATATAAATGTTAAACAAAAAATTTTCAATACTTTTAAAATAAATTTATTATTTATATATATATTATATGTTAAATGAGAAGTACATGCCGGAAGTTGCGGATAAAACTCATAAACGAAGTAGGTCAGAGCGCGCACTGAGGAAAATAAGTCCGGGCTAGAGCGTAGTCATAAAACAGTTTTTGTGAACAGATTAATTTATCACCTAACCCTTCCGCCGGAAGGGTTAGGTGATAAATTAATTTGCCCTTAACTTGGAAGCAGTGATAATGCAAGGAAGTCAGTAGTAGTGGGAAAGTAAAGTAAAAGATTCTTCAACGTCCAGGAGAAAAAAAGCAATAGTTTGGAAAGCAGCTATTTTTGTATCGCTGTAAATATTTATTTTTGAAAAATTAGAGTAAATTGTCTACTTATTTAATTCATCTATAACTGAAACGTACACCCGAACTGAACAAAAATAAATTACAGACGTCCACGTGTGTTTCTTGCGGGTAACTCTGGCCGCAGCCGTAACAGTCAACCACAGTTAACCAACAGATGCGAAAGCTTCCAACTTTGACATGCACTAATAGCTAATGCATTGCCACGCAATTAGATTAATGAGCTACATTTGCACTTACATTTCAAACGACGGTGGTGTACACTAAACACTATTGTCAGCACTTTTAGTATTTACGCTACGATGCGAACACGTAAGGACACATGCTCATATACGGTGAGTAGTTACTAAGGAATTTGCGGTGATTTGCTTGACTGGAACTATTGCGTCAAAACACCGGCTCGACTAGACCATTACAGGCTAACCCACGTGACGTGCAAGCGTGACGATTATTTTATATAATCGTCACGCTTGCAACTTCATCCATGTGGCTTTCATAAGTATGACATGACACCACTCATATGATAAGATAGAATAACTACTCGTCTGAATAATATGCATGCAAGATTCACACATGGATATGAAAAAATTAACTATAAACAAGATAACGGGACTCATCCAAGTTTGATCTAAAACCTTTTTAATATTTTAATTTAAATAAATGAAATTTATTTAAAATAACTGATTAGTTTGTGATATAATCTTTCTTCGCAAAAAGATGATTGGGGAAGGTCTTTTGAAATAGCTTTGTTGATTGAATATGCATTTAACATGAACTTCTGGGGAACTTTTGCCAGCTTGCTGTTATAAAAAAAGACATAAGTGTTAAGTAAAAATTGTATATTAAATTAATAAAAATTCAGAATTATCTTCCAAATAGTACAAGTGCGACCATCTGTTGAAAAGAATTAAAAATAATGTATATAATCAACAGATTAATTTAAAAGATAGAGGAGGTGAAACTTGCTGAACTCCACTCTGATCGTCAAAGTATTTCCAAAAAAGAACAAAACAAAATTTCTATTTGCCTCTATATCATTCGCTGTATGATCCCCCCATCCCCCCATTTGCTCTTCCACACTGCACTGTTCGTGTTTTCCCACGTGCCTTGCTCGTCCCTGTTGATCTCAGTGAAGCGGTAACTTGACTCTGGGTTAGGCTGATCAGTGTTCCGTGCATTCGTGCGATAAACTCCTTACCACATATGGTCTGTCAACAACCTTCTGTTCGGTGCTTTTTCCGTGGTTGTAGATCGTGATCTAGCCTGTAAGGGTCCAGTCAAGTAGTTCATTTTGCGTAGGAGTCTTATCAAGCTACTCGCTTTGTGCAAGTGGTACGTCCAGCCATGGTGGACTCCATTTGTGGCGTGTTTAAGTTTTTTCTTCATTTATCATGACCAAAGTAGAACCAAGACCGACCCGCACGTAGTAGAAGGAAGAAACTTTTTCTTTAGAAAGTATTTGGAGAAAGAAAGTGAAAGCAGTTTGGACTACAGAGCTCTTTGTCACAGAAGGGGTTTTTTCTTCGTAACAAGGTGTAAAAAATGAAGAAGAATAGGAGCACAAGACACACCTAGGAGGTGAACGAAGTAAAATATTTATTTTAATGTGATCTTTTTTAAATCAAAAGATAACAAGAAGGATTATCGATTTTCAAGTCAGACAAATCCATAAGTAAAGTGTGTCGATTATCAAATTTCAAATTTCTGATGTTATTATCTGTCCCTTGAGGTCTTCACGGACCATGAGACTGTCCACACCACAGTGAGATAGACCAGAAACTTCGTTAACAGTTTACAAGTCATGCATCTCCAATCGTATCCGTAAGATATTGAACTCACGACTTTTCTCTTAGAGGACTATAGGCTAAACCACTTGAGACACCGATCTCCGGTGTCGCAAATTACGATGTCTTATAACATCGTGGAACATAAAAAGTCAGGGAGGACAAAGAACAATCCGTTTTCAGTTTGATTTGAGTTTTGCTAAATTTTTCTTCTCAAAAAAATGCAAACATATATTAGGTGGTGTCATTTTTCTGTGCAGGTCTTGAAAGCGGACAGAGAATATGCATGCTGGATGAACTCCGGGAACTTTTGCTCGCTTTATGATATCAGGAATATATATAAGTATTAAGTAAAAAATATATATTAAGTATATATAAAAAATTAAAATATTTTATAGCTGTTATCTGTCACCCATGCCTGGAAACACGAGAAGAGTAAAAAATAACCCATAAGTCTTGCCCTGAGTACCGCGCTTCAGAAGGTACAAGGCTGAGAGTCCATCCTCGTTAATACATTAATATACTGTGATGGAGGAGGTGAATATGCAGGTGCTCTGAATAAATAGATATACCACAGACATCGCCTGCAGATAGCATCGAGAGATGTACACAGACAGAAATTACGAGTTAGGTGTAGAGCCTGCCGTGAAAACAGGTCGCAATATTTCTCGACCTATTAACACGGGCGTAGTGCGAGGAAAAGCGGACTATGTTCTGCCCCGAGTGGATCACGTACAGTCGAGATAACCCGTCAAAGAAAGAAATCCGAAATCAGAAGCCGTGGGCGTCAATTTTCTGACCAGAATCATGAAATTACACCCCTTATGGTTAACATGAGAGTAGAGGACTGTAGTGCAGAACGGGTGAATAGACCCGTCTCGACCATAACCATATAGTAGTATGATTCATGCTCAATGTATGAAGTAATAATTCATTTAGGTTTGCTCTGAATTTTTGTTTCCATGTGTAAAAGTATTTGTTAAAACTTAATGGACTCCTCTCGACCACGACCATATAGTAGTATGATTCATGTCCAACATATGACGTGGTAATTTATTAAGATTTTCTCGGAATATGTGTTTTCAAGGGTTATAGTACTTGTTACAATTTTAGTTACCTTCAAAGACGACCAATTTTATAAAACTATTTCAATTCGTCTTTCTCTGAATGGAAATTTCTAATATCCCACGGATACTGCACATCTTTAATCTCTGCTTATTTGACGAATCTAATATTCTATTATCAATTTTTAAAAAATGAACAAAAGACATGTGCATGAAGGGCAAGTAACTGCGATGAATGTACATGGAAAACTTACCCTGTCAAAGAGTGGTCAAATCCCAAAATATAATCGCGAGTAACTCTTTTATATAATAAAAGAGTGGCCGTTTCAACCTCCTCTATGACTTGGGAACCGTGCATATAATTGCTAACTTTTTAACCTTTCTGTCGGAAAGGTTAGACAATAAATAGTGTCAATAAAACACGCGACACAATGGATGGAAAGACAAATAAGTAAATACAGATAAATAAGTGTCAAGTGACTCCTGACTTATCCTTTCTGACACACATTTCTAAGCGTTTCTTTGATAGGTCATGTCCAGAAAATCCGCTTTTCTACAGTCTGTTAATATTCAGAGACTTAAAAACTTATAAAAAATATTATTTGTATATTATGTTATCAAAGATTTAAACTTCACATTTATACATTTTTTGATAATACAAATCAAAAGGGGTTTTTCCTTTGCAAGGTAAAAGTAACACTCCTTCCATTTTGAATTAATATACACCCAGAGTTTTGTCTCTAGTTTCTAGTTTATCCTCTCCCTTCTCTCCGGTCTAGCATGCATATTTGGTTCCCTATTGTTCTTGGAAGTGAATAAAATGATGTCACTGAGTTTAATTGTACCGAGATTTGCGACTAGAGTCACCAACATCTATTTGGTTTCCTAATGTTCTTTAAAGTGATACAATAATGTCACCGAGTTTAATTAAAGAGATTGGTGTCTAGAAGTTGATTGACGCACTATCACGAAAAATCAGAAGAAAGTATGCACCTCCACAAGCCAAGAAAAAGAACTTAATTCCAAATAGCAATCTAATACCCAAAAATTGTTGAGTATTACATTAACCATTGATGAGATTCTCTACCAACTGCAAACAGAAGAAGTGCATAACATTCCATGGCCACTACTTCCTTCACTATGTAGAAATATGATATTGTAAGCTATTTTTCTGATCCGATGCAGATCCTCCAGGTAAACCTCTGCACAGACAGAGACAAGTACGTACTAACCTATAAGAGGCCGAGGGAGGGAAGAAGTTGCTAATGAGGACTGTGCTCTAGATGGGAAGTATTCCGCTAGCCATTAATTACTTGCCGTAATCCCCGACCTTTTTTCGTGTGCTGTTTTACGGTGCTTCGTGACAAACAACAAACTTTTCCCGTTCATGCTTTCATAAGATATGGTGGTGTTTTGTCATAGTTGCGCTTTTGCACGAGAAAATTGTTCGGCTGGACCGCCAGGCGGCACGGTCCTATTAAACAAAGCGTTCGCGCAGGAGCATGAGCGATATCAAAGGGAGCGGCCAACGGTGATGGACTGGCAGCCATGTGACGAAACGACGGGGGAGACTGCAACGTCCATGGATGGACGGGAAGAGGGAATGGGAAGCGGAAGCAGCGAGAGCGGGACGGGAGCGCTGGAGACGAGGGACAGGGCAGGGAACGAGAAAAGAGCGAGAGGAGAGGAGGCCACAAGGATGAGTGAAGAGTCGGTTGGTGTGCTTAAGTCGTGAGAAGGGGAAAAGAAACCGAAAGCGACGAGATCGCAAGAAGCGTGCGATTCGAAAGAAGGAAGCTGAACAAGAAAGTATTTGAGATGCATTCTGTCCCCGGATTAGCATGCTTGTTCCATCCATCGCTACGTCGCGTGTAGGGTTTCTGAGTTTGTTTTCATGCTTTCTCGGGCTCGTTGAAAGGCGATGTTGGTTCTTGTTCGTTGAAGTAACTCGGCAGAGCAGAGGGGAACAGTGAAGCGGAATTGATCGATTAGGCCCAAGGGAAGGAGGAGTGAATTGTGAGTGGTTGAGGCGGGGGAACGCAGTGGAAATGGAGGAGGTAACAGAGGGAGTTGAAAACCTGAGTGTATATGACGCGCACAAGAAGAATCGCATCCAAGTTTCCAACACGAAGAAGCCTTTATTTTTCTACGTGAATTTGGCGAAGGTGCGTTCACATGCTTCGTATCTGCTCAGTTTGGCAGGATGAAGCTCGTAGTTCGCAGAGTTGGTAATAAAGTACCAATTCGGCGGACACACTAAACTGGACTTTCTTATGAGCGTTTCTGTGCCAAATTGTCAGGGGTAAGGTTGCGCATAGGTTCCTAATTCTGTGGAGTTGTACTATAGTTCGATTGATGGTTAGCGTTTGACATGTACTGTTCCACCATTCGGCCCCGTTTCTTTGCGAGTACCTGCCCATGATCTCTGACTAGGAAGCTTCTCTGTGATGATCATTCTTTTTGTTTCGTCATTGATATTGAAATACTTGCAACAATTGTACATCTTTAAGAATATCAGGCTACACATTAGTTATTATGTCAGTTTAGAGGACTTTGAAGAGCGGGAGGCAAACTCATTTAAGGTCTGTCTTGGGTCTTGCCGAGATTCACCAATTCTCTTCTGGGCTCTCTGCATGAGAAGTGCTGTAACTTCCACGTGAAAGCATGCAGAGCATATCCCTCGAAGTCCTTACAGTTGCTGGAAGCGCTCAACGATGAATGTTGCGTCGCTCGCTAGATTGATCAGGGGATAACTACTCTGGAAGTCACTGTCTTGGTTGTCTCAAGTTCATAGTTTCCGTGCTCTACACACTGTACTGCTCATTTCTTGATGATGCAGGATACAAGAATGTCGTGGGGGGTCTTTATTTCATTAGTAATGAGAACCATCTAGAGTTCTCTATTAACCGTTCCTTCTCAGGTTAAATCTTGTAGGCTGGATACCTTTCTGTCCTTGTTGCTGAGATTTGTCACGCCATTCGGTATCAGCTAAACTGGAACACAGGAAGCGAGCTGTGCACCAACTAACGTATTACTGCTCTATTTTTTATTGCAGAGATACATGCAGCAGCATGAGGAAGTCGAGCTTTCAGCTCTCGGCATGGGTATGTGATATTTAAGATCGAGAGCTGCTGAAGCTTTGTTATGTAGTAGAATATTCTGAAGGTGACCTATATGTGAATCTAACCAAAAGACTGTAGCAGCTTCTGCAAGAGTAATCCGGTTATTGTACTATTCACCAGCGAAATTGTTATGTTCCTTTGCAGCAATCGCGACAGTGGTGACTGTAGCAGAGATCTTGAAGAACAACGGTTTGGCCGTCGAGAGAAGTGAGTAACGACGGACCATAAACCTACCAGATTTCCGGCTATCCAGATTGCGCAAATGAGTGCCTTTGGAGCCAGTCGTCTGTGTTGCAAGCTTAAATACGCGGAAGTTATTGGTCAGACGCACTGGAGGTTGTTGCATACTCCAGCTGTTCTTACTTGATTATCATAAAGTTTTCAAGGTTCGAGTCTGTGAGTTTTGGTGAGTTTCTTGGGACCTTTAACGGAAACCTCGAGGCATTTCTCTAAGAATGGTACGGCTTGCTGTAGGGATCTCAACGTCAACCATTGATATGAGGGATGAGGCGAGAGGTCGTCCTATCCAGAAGGCGAAGGTAATCGTGTTTGCCTCTTCATGTCCGTGTGCTCCCATTTGTCCTTGTGGGAAAGACCCTGTAGTTCGCTAGAAGAAGTGAGAGAGGATCCGGACATTCCTACGTAAGTGGTTTGTTTTGAAGAGCCAGCGAACGAGTCACCAGTACCGTAGAACTGCCCTTACCGGCAATATCTCTTGGTTGTGCAGGTGGAGATTATACTCGCCAAATCTGAGAACTTCGATGAGTTGATGGCAGCAGCTGCCGAGGAGCGAGAAGTCGCTCCAGAAGTTAATGATCACAGTTAATTCAATGTTTTATAACCGTCGTAGGCGTCAAAAAGGTATACTAGATTAGAAATGTACAGAGAACGAGGTGTCTTAAGTATTACCGAAGGTTTCAGTTCCTTGTCATCCGATGTCTCGAAAGTATAAATTGGCATGCAAAGAGTACTGTGTAGGACTCGTATCTGGTGTGCTGAATGCATGTCTAAAAGATAGGTGTGGTTACTCAAGTTGATGTTGTGTCTTGCCACTGTTGATCGAGCTTACAGCTTACGGAAACTTCAGCAGCGCACAGATCTTCTTGGGACATAACAAAAAGTTGCAGGGGATGTGTGGTGTAGGAGTTAGTTTTAAAGGCCTCTTATAGCCCCTTATAAATAGCACGGGTTTGTCAAGCTAAGGTCAATTCTTTGCATGGTGATCCAAGGGTGCACCTGAATCTGTCTGTGTTTTCGTAAAAGCCCTGTTTCAACAAGGTTGGATCTTTCGAAGTTTATATTCATAGATATCGTCTGAGTCTCTTACCGTAGACAGGTTCTGAGATTGTAGTTTCGTCTCTTCATGAAAGTGAATGATTCTTTCTATACGTCTGTCATGTTTGCGTGCACTTGTGCCGCAAACCTTGTAAGGAATGTAATTCATTGCTCCTCACCTTCTAGGTTATGCTTGTATATGAGGTGAGTGTATCGACTTTAGGATCTGTTCTTGGACTTTTCTTTCTGATCAGGGTTAGCATATGAACTTCTAGTGGCGCAGTGGCCTTCATGAAGAGTTTTGTAAGAGCATCAGTTGTGGAGATAGTAGATAAGATCTCGATTCTTATGCATTCTGCACGAGGTAATTTAACGTTCCCTAAATATTGAACACAGCTTATAGGACGTGCACAGGAACTTTCTTGGCTTTTCAGGTCCGAGCTGTCAAAACGATTGCCGGAGTGATCCACAATTAGATCAGCAGAGTCGCTGAGAAAATTCTTTTCCGCTCAAGTGTCGAAATCAGACACTAACGAAGTAATCGTGTCCAGAGCGTACTTTCTGAATCTATCAAGAGTTCGTTTGAAGGGAGAAGGTTGGGCAAACCGTGATCTTAGGGTAAGATCAGGAATTGCGGACCTGAGCTCCAGCTAAAGGTAGTTTCTTTCATTTCTAAAGTAGAACATGTGGTGATGAGCAACAGAAAGGGAAGGTAAACTCTAATTGTTAAGAAAAAGTGATTTCCAGTCGAAGGTTCTTCACTACAAGCTCAGTATTTCAGTTTAAGGATTGAGCCTGCTGACAGAAACTCGGTTAATGTGATGGAAGCAAAATCCTCATCGAACACGTGCGTCGCTTCGACGTAGATGTATTGTCTTTTGCTTGGCAATCGGTCCAGCTGCCCTCAGTAAGTTGATACTTTAATAGCAGTACTAGTTATAGCGGGGTATGGGTCGGACAATCTGGTCATCCAGTATCGTTGGCTTCAGTCGATAATTTGCTTTTCGGGACGGTGGAGGGAATGAGACCTAAGACGGAAGCTCTCTGTTTGAAACATTTGTTTACCTATTTGATTACAAGTGTTTGGTTGAAATGAGGAGATAGCTTTTATGATCGGACAATCTGGTCATCCAGTATCTTTGGCTTCATGTCGATAATTTGCTTTTTGGTGAGGGTGGAGGGAATTTCGATGAGATCTAACACGGAAGCTCTCTGTTTGAAACATCTGTTTACTTATTCGATCATAAACGTTTGGTTTAAATGAGGAGATAGCTTTTATGATGAAGGTACTGTGGTTATGTAGGGAAAACATAAACAGCAAATGTTTAGTTCCACTTCCAGTCTTTCTCAAAGTGGTGCTTATCCTCACTTGTATCGTGGACCATGAGCCGAGAGATGACACACAGTAAGGTACTGAAAAACCTTTACTTGATTCTATTTTCGCTTGTGGTTAACTCATTTCTTCCTTCGATCTAGAGTCGTCCTGTAAAGGTTTGTCGAGGTAAGGTTTGTCGAGCTAAGTCAGCATCTCGGGCTTGCAACTTGCAGCCCGAGATGCTTAAACTTGACGTGTTTCACCTTCCAAGTGATACCATCCATGTTGTAACTTCGTACTGTTACGTTAGATTCTCTTTAACGGTGGATGCTTGATTGCAACCATCATATTTTACTATTTCCTCCGAAGACAGTAGTCATTTACGTCTTTCCATTTAATCAGGCCATAGAGTCACACGGTTGGCAACTTCGGAAATTTATGATGGATCACTGTATCTTATACGGTGCTGAACCAAGATAGAACCAACCCTCAACGTTACACTTCTTCAATAACACGTTGTCGTCTTCATGATGTTGCTGTCTGGTCGACAGTTAGCATGATTTCCTTTAGGTCAAGATGCGGATCACCTCGTATCCTTGTTTATCTTGTCCTGTACGACTGTTGAACACTTAGCACAACATGAGCCTTCCATTCTGGGAAAGCTTCAAGCTTGTCTCGAAACTGTATCCATTGTCTTTAAACCCCCGCTGCCCCTAGAAATAGTCATGGTAACCTGGGGGACCTCATTTCGCGGGTTTGTTGTCTGCGAATAAAGACCACGTTTAACCGGTAAAACCCAAATGCATTTGTACATGAGACTGTCTTGTTCAAGCAAATTTCTTTACTTCAGAGACATTCCGGGTGTCGGTTGCTTGGCCCTTCGGGTCCATCTTTCCCTTGTACGGCTTGATGGGGTCTTTCCATCCTTTTGCTATTCATTGCGTCGCGCAAATGAATAGCAAACTGTGTTGTTCAAGCAAATTTCTTTACTTCAGGGACATTGAATGGCAAGGTATCTGGTATCGTACTAACAGTGTTCCTACACATTTCCATTCTCTAGCAGTGCCGAAAATTGTGGGTTATCATGTCGAGTCAATAAATATGGGGGAGGCTTGGCGAGTGCGATCCATCCCATATGATAGAACAGCAATCAAGAGGAAGCAAACGTGTACCAGAAATACCGGTCTTACCGGTAGTACTGTGGAGTGCTCAGTCAGCACGTTTTTCCCCTGCCATAATCATGGCAGCTCCAGGGTCGGTACTGTAACAAAGAAGAAAACCGGACGACTGGTCTACTGTATCAGCAGCTGAAGCAAGGTCCTACCCTTTTGACAGACTTCGCTCACAAGGTAGGCACTACTTACGCAGTCCTATCATAAAGTACAACATCCGTTACAAACGCGGTTGGCTCTCATGATTGACATGGTTTGGGCATGAACATGGTTCAGTGGAATTCTCTACCCCGAAGTTATTGATACTCATCCATCTCAGTGAAAACAGAATAACTCATCATAACTGACCGAATCGTATTATGGATCAAAATTATATTTGAGTTTTCTGCGGTTTCTGAGAATTCTATTATCAAGTGCAATCATTGAAATGCCAGTAATATCTTCTGGGAAAAACTGACAGTACCAAGCGAATTACTTTAGAAGTCCTCATTATTCGTCAGCTGCGTTGTTCTCTAACTTGTTTAAGCAAACAGTTGTTGGAAACGGAGAGTTTCAGTTCCCAGAAACCATGATGGAATGTGTACTAATTAGGGTTAGATTCTAAAGAAAAAGGAGTTTTCCTTGCAGCCTCGGCCCCAGTTCGGTTCGAGCCGAACAGAATCACTCAATCGCAGTTTAATCCGATTTTGGTTCAGTCAACACGGTTTGGTTCAAGTTCAACCTAAGTTATATGGTTGGGTTTATAATTTAGGTTTAAACGGTTCGGTTTAACATTTAATAAAAATGGTTCATTTCAGGTTCAGATTTTTCGAACTGCAGCTTAAACGGTTCAAATAATTTCTAATTTCAAAACATTATGTACAATTTTTAAATCAAGATCTTTTGTATTACAGATAGTGAACTAAACTTTAACCAGTTCAAATGGTTCGGACCATGGTTCGATACTGTTTGGTTCAAAGTGGTTCAGATTTAGATTTTTTTAAATAGTTTAGTTTATGATTTCGTGGTTTGGTTTAAATGGTTTCCGATCTTGGTTTAAATATTTCTATTTATATAATTTTTGGTTCAAATGGTTCCCTTCTCTTTCGATTCAGAATTTCTTTAACTAGTTCGTTCCATAATGATTCAGTCTAAACTTTCTCAAATCGGTTTGAACCGAATGCAACTGAGATTGAGAGTATATATTATTGACCTCTTCTTTTATTCGATGGAGAGGGCAAACATGTAAAGATTTAATTTATTATCTAAGTCTTTGGAAAATACTGAATTTAAAATTTAAAATACAACGGAAAAGTTAGGTAATAAGTAAAAAACACGAAGAATGTCTGATGTGTTTGTGAGTAACATCTCTAATATATACTTATGGAAACGAGTCTCTCCATGTTTCCTTTATAGGTTATATAGATCCAGGAAGTCTGTCCGCATTTCCCTTATAGGTTATGTCTGGATCTTTTTACAACTCTAGTTAAAAGTATTATTGAATATCTAAAGATAAATTTATTTTTTCTTCACAACTCAGTATAAAATTTCTAGATTACACTTATATCTTTTCTGATAACAGAAAGTAAGCAAAGTTCCCCGAAGTTTATCTAAACCCTAAGTTTCATTCGCCCCTCACAAGTTGCTTGAGCTTTACGACCTGCTAAGTTGCTAATCAAGAGATGATGCATTTGCATACGTTTGTGTGCATATGAAAAGAAACAAAAAGACCATGAAAACACAAGAAAGGCTACACTTTTAACGAATAAATTACTATACTGCGTGTCTGAAGCACATGAATATAGCCTTTAGAACCTAAATTCCCACTTTTCATGACAAGATCAAGATATAGCATCTTTACACTTTGTCTTTATTCTCAAAGCGCAAAGATATGATCAATCTATATTTCTTAAATGATCATATTTCATGAGTTGACCATATGGATAAAAGGAACTTACTCGCTCTTCTTAGCCTTAACAAAGATCGCTTCTTTTTCTCAGTTCTACTAGTAGTAATATAATAGTATAATAAAACTTGTTGTAAATCTAGAATAAATAAACGAATAATGTCATTATAAAAATTATAAAATAAAGAAATAAAATGAAAATAAAAAATCTTAGAAGATTTTTTCACCAAGATAATGAAGCTTGTTTGAACAAATCTTTATTTCTACGAGACATCAGCCAAGATATAAATACCCGCACTCGAGTGACGATTGTACTACAAGATTAATTTTCAAAATCATGTATGTTAATCAAGTATAACCGAGGAAATAGACATTACCTTTCAGTTTCAGAATGTGAATTCTTCGGATGTATTGGACTTACTGAAGATGCCGTATTGAAACTCTCTCAAAGAAAGAAATACAAGAAATCTACTTTTGCAAATATAAGGATAATCTTTTATCACAAATGAATTGTGAAAGAGTGTGATAAGGTCAGGTGTGATAAAACACTATCCTATATGAGATTATATCGTGAGCCTTTTACTATCAGACAAACAACCGAAAACATGCTCAAAGATTATTATTACATGAGTGACGATAATCTATGTAGAGTTGTAACTTTCCATCTTTCTTCTTTGCAAAAAGAACTGAGGTCCCATCAGATGACTTGCTAGTTCAAATATATGCACGTGCTAATAGCTCGTTGAGCTGCCTTTTCAACTCAATGAGTTCTACCTGATTGGGTCGATAAGGAGTTTTGGAAGATGATTTTGATCATGAGAAGACCTCGATCTTGTGATCCATCATCGATTGTGGAGGTAATTCAACAAGTCGCTCATCTGTTGTCGTGTCGTGGATTGGCTCCTACCTGAAATTCAAACTTCGATGCTTGTCACTCCAAAGACACTCATGAGAAAGACAAGCTAGGCCTTAGCTTACGGGCTTTTGGCATCATTTCAGATCTTCATTTTCATCGCATAGATGGGTAGAGCTCCTTGTCAACTATCCATAGGCACTTCGTCTACTTCGTTTGGACACCTAGTGGAGAAGTTACGGGACTCGAAAGATGGAGAAACAAGCTAAGCTCCTGCTTACGGACTTTTGGCACAACTTCGGATCTTTGCTTTCATTGCATCAGTGGATAGAGCTCTTTTTCAGCACTCCGTAGGCACTTCGTCTACTTCGTTTGGACGCCTAGTGGAAGAGTTACAAGACTCGAAAGATGGAGAAAACAAGCTAGATCTTAACTTATGAGCTTTTGGCACAATTTCGGATCTCCACTTTCATCGCATAGATGGGTAAAGCTCTTTGTCAGCTTTTCATAGGCACTTTGTTTACTTCGTTTGGACGTCTAGTGAAGAAGTTATGCGACTCGAAAGAAGGAAAAATCAAGCTAGGTCCTAGTTTATTTGCTGATTGGGTATTTGAGACTTCAGGCGTTATATCAAAGACGCAAGGGGCCTGCTTCATTATTATGATGAGAGAACTTCGTACGTTGTCGCGCTACTTGGCGGCTACATGCTAGACTTCTACTCCGACGCTTGAGTTTAGTAGTTCTAGAAGTTAGCTCATATTACTTCTAGTCCTTTATACATATGTTTGACACCTTTGCATACGGTGTTGACACTATTGTGTTATATTTTGAGTCCTAGTAGGTTGATAGTATGTTATCTATCTTGTTCAAGCACTCCTGCGCTTGTGCAGATGATATCATGCTTATCTATGTTGTTAAAGTACATAACTTAGGGTTTCCATGCTGATAAGGGTTTAAGATCATGGGTTGTACTTACGTGTTGCCCATGCACGCTTTCTAGATTGTTTAAGTTATCTTTTAGGATTACGTCTTATTTTACATGCCTTCGCGTGAAGTTTAAGATTTACGCTGGCACTTTAGGGGCTGACGTGGTAGCCTTTGAGTGAAGTTGAGTTACCACGTGGATTAGGGCACTAAAGGACAGCCATGTGGAGCTATGAACTCCCATTGGTCTGTTTTTGTCTTTAGTTTAACTCTAAATTTAGAAACAGAGCTCTAAAGGAGAGTTCGAGCATTTTGGTGGGGGGACTTCGAAATCTGAGTGCACAGGAGGGTAGAGCTCGTCATGCCAAGCACTTCCAGTGAAATTTTCGATCGATTTGAGTCAATAAAGACGAAGTTATGACCAATTGAAGTTCGAATTGTGTCAGAATTGAATCACTTTTGTTGGATTTAGGCTTTTCAGTGTCACTCGCAGCAGATTTGAGGAAATTGCTTCAAAACTTCGAGGTTGTGTTCTCTGCCAGCAGGGCTACAATTTCACAAAAAGTTTCATATCGATTGAGCAACTGAGTAATTCAGGGCGGCCGCTGAAGCTGAGGGGGTCTGAAAAGCTCTTAATCTAGAGCAGCGATTTCAGAGGAGGAGATCTGCAGTTCTGTGTACATTCAGGAGTCCCAACTTCACAGGGATGTTCAGCACCCTGTAGACTGCAAATCCTGTAAGAAACTTCGAAATTGATCGAGCCAAACTCCTGTTATAGGTTGAAATAGCCAGCTAGGTACCAGAAATTGCCATAGTTTTCTTGCTCAAAACTTTTCTGTTCATATCTCCGTGTCAGAATTTGATCTCAGGCTGAAATTTCGTCTGTGAGTTCAGTAGTACCTCATTTGCATGCAGGGGAAGTTTAGATGTCTAAACCTTCATAGTTTTTCCTCTCCGTGAGTGTCAAAGTTCACCGCCGGATCTTGTTACTGCCGGCTAGACCTGAATTTCGCCTTCTGGGTATATTACTAGATCTTACACATCTGTGTGAGTGTTTATAGCTCCTGTTGTAACCTGAAAGCCAACCTCTTGAGTGAACAACCACAGCCAGAAGCCCGGCGCTTTCCTAGGTAGACGGATTACACTCCGACAACGTACAGAGACTGTGACAAGGGGGCAGCTTAGGGACAAGCTTGCGTCTACGACTTGCGGACGGTTCAGGAGATTTGGAGGTCCAATGCAAACGCGCAATACGTCGTTGGGTTCAGATCTGTGCAGGCTACGTGTGTGTTAAGACGGTTCTTGAAGAGACGGATCGGGGGTTGTGTACTGAGCGAAATTGAGACGCAGGAGAGAGATTTGGGATTTTCGGTTATCTATGAAGGAGAGTTGGACCGTTTGGGTCGTTCCGGAGTCTAAACTTGCTGTCCTTGGATCCATCGGGATCAGAACAACGAGTTCTACAGGAAATTGAAGATGATACGAAGTTTCATTGGGTGGTTTGGGAGTTCTCAGTGAAATTGGCTCGTAGGGAAGCGCTTGCGTCAGATTTTTCATCGCCTGCGACTTAAAATTGGGTTGTTCTTCGTGATCGGTGTGCCAAGCTCTTCGTTCTTAGTGCCTACGCGATCAGGGAGTCTTCATCTACGCATAGGAGAAGACTGTACATGCATTGGATTATTGGTTTGGGTGTGGTGAGCAAGTTTGAGTAGCAAGGAGCTGATTTACGTCAGTTTTTTGCAACCTACGACCAAATTTCTTGCGTGGTTTTGCAAGCGGAACTCCAAACGGCTTGTTTGGAGTCTTGTTGCGTTCAGGGTAGCTAGATCTATCTGCCAGGGAAGACGGATATCAGTTTAGACGATCCGTTTGTGCGGTGTATGCGGTTTTAAACCGCAGGGAGGAGTTTTTAGAGGTTCGGTCACGTGCTATAAAAAATCGGCGACATCTTGGCTATCAAGAGTCAGATCTGAAGGTTTCTTGGGTTAACGGAGTCAGCAGAGGAGACCTTATTGACCTTTGAAGTCCGTTCGGCGGAAGAAGAAAGTTCTCAAATAGACCTTTTTCGGTTTCTTCGCTACGGGTTTTGCTCTTTTGAGTTCGTTAGAGTTCTGGTTGGTTATATACAGCTTGTGGTAGCCAGCTTTGGCTAAGAGCTTGTACATGGATGTGGTTTGGACTTGGGTTTGGATCGCATGATACTGTTGTGGCTCTGTTTGTTAGCAAAGGGAAGTTTCTCTTGCTTTGAGCTACGCTTCGGTGATTTTGGGTCAGGGTTGTGATACAAGGGTTGTTTTTAGGTGCTTTTGAAGCAGGTTACAGATAGCTCTGGTCTGTTTCTCAGTTCTGTGCTCTTAGGAGAAAGAATCGACAGTGTACATACATTTGGAGTTGGTATATATCGCAGCCTTCGTTTTCGTGGTTGTTTTTCTCTGTCTTGTCTCTGCTTCAGCACACAACATCTCCACAGTCAAGAACCTCGCGTTTTCCTGGACATCCTTCACGCAATATCTGACACGATACGGTGGTGAACTCGCCGTGAAGGTCTGGGGTGGAGATATTTATGTGTTAGAACTGGGCAGAAGAGATCAGCAATCATGGACGAGGATGAGGATGGATACGATTGTTCGGGAGGATGCTGCGGACGCTATCGTATAACGTGTTTTTTGTCTAGGAATACACGGGGTATATGGCTATGTAGAGGTAGGTGACTTGAACAGGTTGGCTCTGAACCTTGATCCTTCAACCCTAATGCTCTCTATCTACTCTTCTCGGACGAGTGATCTTGTATCTCGACTCAAGGTTAAAGGTTGCTACGGTCTCATGATACGTATAAGTTGTACAAATTTGTGTTACATACAAATCCTGAAATACTCAACTCTATACTATCTGCATGCAAGTAACTCTAAATCACTAGAAGTATGATTCAACATCTTCTCAGTGACGTTAACTACCTATCAGTTTGGCCGCCACAACTCTATTTGATACAATTGAAAGATACTATAAGATCGCTTAACCAACTTGATCGAGTCTCGATACAACTTGTTGTACACCCTTGCCTACCAAGCATTCCAGCAAGGTAAAGCATGCATGCTCCAAGACACTACTCAGATCTCAATATAGCACCAACGGCGGTAATACCTTGCAGCTCCGAGAATCCAAACAGCGGTTTAAGATTCATGACGACTCCATTTTCCTTCATCACCAAGAGCTGAAATCAGCCCCACACCCTCCAATGTCGAGTTGTATGCAAGCATGACAATTTCAGCAACAAAATCCTCTCCAAATTGCTCGAAAATGATCAAAATGACAATAGATGATATCGAAAAACTCGAAACTGCTAATAACAGAAGTATCTTCGAACTTTGAGACCTCAGTTCTCCCAAACCAGTCGACCAATGATGATCAAACTTCACAAGAAGCTTGATTGGACCCTTCACTCCTACCTTGAACAATTTTCAGGTCGAAATCTTAAACCAATTCTCAGATATGGATCAAATCGTAATCAGTGCTAACTTAAGAGATTTACAGACCCAGGTACATTTGATCCAAGATTCTGAACAAACTACTTGACCATTTGAGGTGAAACTTCTCAAGTATCTTACTGATAAGACATGCTTCAATCCTGGAAAGTTTCACTTAGAAATTCGACTCATAATTTAAGCAATAGCAAACTATCCATGACTATCACAGTTCGCTGTTCCCGTCTTATCACGTCTGCACTTCTCAATTTCAATCGGTCGGTTCAGAATCCAAATCGATCAAGAATCTGATGAAATTGATATCAAAACGACCAACACGTCGTCAGCTCTTCAACCCAACAGACAGCTCCTCAAAAATCCTCGCGAGTCTCTCGGAACAACCAAAAATGTAGCGGTAGGTATGAATTGCACCCCCTCCACTCAATCGATCATCACGCCCTCATCCTTTCATCAGATCGACCGATTCTTCAGCCCAGATTGTAGCCCCGGTCGAGAGCTTTTTAACCATATCCTTCGTTTCGCGAATGGACCTCCGAAGCCTCCAGAAACCACAGAAACGTTGCGAGGATCAACTAGAACACCATTGATCCAAAAGTGGACCAATAAGAGCAAAAAGATTTTTACTTTTGTCTTTTCTTCACTTAACTTTTTCCTCTAGAATGAATTTTTACTCTTCGAGGAGACACAAGACATCAACAAGACTCTAAGACATCAAAAAATCCTTCAGATATGTCGATGGATTCTTCGCGGTCCGTAACTACATAGAAGCGCTCAACTAGAATGGAAACGATTGAGTCTCAGACTAATACAACGTCAATATTACAACCTGGAAACGTTCTACAATAAAAGGTACGACAAAAGAAAACGGTGAAGCTATCACTCGATTCTAATATTCTTGCTCGAAGTTTCTCACGATCCAAGCCCCATGATTGATCTTCGATCTGCAATAACACCGAACATCGACCCAAAAGATGAAAGAAACGTTCGATGGATAGTTGAGATCCATTGTTCCTCACAACAAAATGTACACCGTCATATCCCAAGTCTCTCCGTATGTTACGATCGGAAAGATCACCAGAAGCTATAACTCCATCATTCTCCTCATGAATTCATCGCCAAAGTATGTAACTAACCACTGTCGAAAGTGATCGCGGTGGATGCAATGAAGCTTGATGTGAAACGGATTCGGGAAAAGAAGATCCGGAGCTAGTAACAAACCTCCGTCCATAACCACCACTCCTGCAGTTCTTCACTCCTCCATGCAGACCATCGAGAATCCTCACGAATCACCGGCTGAGAGAGAATGTCATATGAATCATCAACTCGCCATTTTATACACAAACGCGACGACAAGGACCACTGAAGTGAACACGCACAAATTGATGACTTGGCGCGTTTCTCTACCGTATGATCATTTGAACAGATAATCACGAACGTGGCACCCATCACACTGTTCGACGAGTTACGCGATACTGTTCACGAAACATAGAAAAGAACACAACATAGGTTACACAGGAATTTCACACAAGAGCCGAACCACAACACGACAACGTGAGATGATAGACTTGTAGATGGTTTGGGATCATGGGAGGATGGGAGGATGGGACGAGCCATGACTGTGGACGAGATGGATGGATCAGAGGAGATACCAAGGGTGCAGTTGGATGCAGCAACTGCACGTTTGTTTCAAGCCTTCACTTTGTTTTTGCGACAAGAGCAAGAGAACTAACAAAAGGAGGCTTTGAGGACGAAAGCGCTTCGAAGGATAACCGACAAGCTCGATCTATTTTATGAGGAAGACATCTCAAAGTACTTGAAATGTTACAAGACGGAGATGGATTTGGATCAGGTATCGGAGAAGGAGATGATCGAGACATTCAAACTCGCTGCGGTGCTTGAGATAAGGGAGCATGTGAAAGATCTAACAAAGCGTTTTGGGAGGAACTAGGATACATTTTCACATGCGCTGATGGAGGAGTATTTCTTGAAGAACTCAGATCGAATAACCAAGAAATCGTTTTTGGAATGGGTCAACCGACCTAACAAAGATTTACAGCATACAGAGCTATTAGAGGAGTTTGAGAGACAATTCTCTCAACTATCTCAGATGGAGAAGCTAACCTTGGAGACCTACAAGACGGAGCTGTTTCTTCAAACTGCTGATGAACCATGGCAGGAACAATTGGAACTACTTCTGGAGGATGGGAATGAAGAAGATGGGTTAACAAGAAATTGGGAGGTTGTGCATGAAGCTGTTGAACTTCTTGTCTGGAGACATACAAGGAAAAGGGTTACCAGATCGACACCTATATCATTGACCACACCAGTTCGGGTAGTATCTGAGATTCAACTTCCAGTTGTGGTTGTATAGGAGATGGATCCAACCATCGAGGACCTACAACAAAAGATGCAAGATCTACAAGCTAAGGTACTAGGTTGGAGGATAAGGGATCATCGACTGAGATGGTGCTTGTACCCAAACCAGCTTGGGTACATCAGTGCGTGTGGTGTGATGGTATTGACCATCAGCGAGATGATTGCATCGACTTTGCAGAGTCTTTATAACGAGAGGTTATTTCTTGGGAGGATGGAAATGTTGGGTGCAGAAGTACAGGTACTCTCCTTCAAGCCAACGTTGGTAAAGGAGGGATGAAGAGATTGGTGGATGATTACTTTACGGTACATGCAGTTGTAGCTAAGCTACAAGTTATGGTGCTAGGGTGGAGGAGATTAAGCATGATCTCCATAGAGGTTGTTTGGGTGAGCACGAGGATCTAAACGAGCTCAAGTTGGATACTGCATCCACGATGTAGAGCGAGAAGAAGGGACAAGAAGAGACTTCTTCAGGGAAGCAAGCTGGGGAGGATAAGGTTCAACATGAAACTATTCTTCTTATACATGCAATGGAGGACGATCCTGCACAACCGGAGGAGATGGTTGGGGTGCAGACAGTGGATATGGATGACCCGGTTGTAGACATACAACGACTAGATATTGATACAGTGATGGATGTGAAGGGAGGTTGAGAGGAGCATATTCGAGATGCACATGTTGGGTTCTTATCACAGGAGGTCTTGGGTGCGACTACAAAGGAAATCCATGATGTCATCATTGGCATCATCAATGACAGACATGCTGAGGACGAAGGAGAATGGACGGATGCTATCGAGGCTACGGATATAAGATGATGGGTAAGGATGGCTTACAAAAGTCCGTAAGCTGGGGCCTAGCTTGTTTTCTCCATCTTTCGAGTCCCGTAACTTCTCCACTAGGTGTCCAAATGAAGTAGACGAAGTGCCTATGGATAGTTGACAAGGAGCTCTATCCATCTATGCGATGAAAATGGAGATCTAAAATGATGCCAAAAGCCCGTAAGCTAAGGCCTAGCTTGTCTTTCTCATGAGTGTCTTTGGAGCGACAAGCATCGAAGTTTGAATTTCAGGTAGGAGCCGATCCACGACACGACATCCACCCCCTCTAAATCTGTGCATCCTCCGTTATGCACCAGAGATACCAACCAAGGAGTGGACCGGCACGCACTTCATCATTCCATCTTCTCATCCTTCTCCCATCTCGGTCAACCTCATCTTCTAGTCTGCAACCTGATCGCCATCTTGAAGTTGCAACCCTGCCATGATCCCCCTTAGATCCATGCTCATCGACTTTCTCCTCGAACCTCTCATCCAATCACCTCCTCTAAATCTACACATCTTTCAATATGCGAAGACATAGAAAGAATAACCCATCATATCATAGAAATGTCTTCCATCCGCCCTGTAGAACCTCACTGTCGAGGTTTGTGACCCAAGTGTCGTAGTAGACATCACCCATCATCCCAATCATCACCGCATATACTGACTGTAATCTTCAACCTCAAGTCGGTACATGTCATCGTACCTAATCCTCTCTTTTCTTTTATTTTTCTGAAAAAAAGGAACCACACTGCTGCAAGCAAAATCCTCAATCGCAACCATCATTGTCTCGCTGTACATGGTATCCTCCTCAACCATCATCCTCCCTGATCTCTTTTTCTGAAAATCTTCACAACCTCTCAAGCATCACTCTCTCAACCCAATTCACCTTCAACAATGGCTTCTCCCCAACTTCGGATCTTTGCTTTCATCGCATCAGTGGATAGCTCTCTTTGTCAGCACTCCGTAGGCACTTCGTCTACTTCATTTGGACGCCTAGTGGAGGAGTTACAAGACTCGAAAGATGGAGAAAACAAGTTAGATCTTAACTTACGAGCTTTTGGCACAATTTTGGATCTCCACTTTCATCGCATAGATGGGTAGAGCTCCTTGTCAGCTTTTCATAGGCACTTTGTTTACTTCGTTTGGATGTCTAATGAAGAAGTTATGCGACTCAAAAGAAGAAAAAATCAAGCTAGGCCCTAGTTTATTTGAGGGTATTTGAGGCTTCAGGCGTTATATCGAAGACGTAAGTGGACTGCTTCATTATTATGATGAGAGAACTTCGTACGTACAGAGACTGTGACAAGGGGGCAACTTAGAGGCTAGCTTGCGTCTACGACTTGTCAACGGACGGTTCAGGAGATTTGGAGGTCCAATGCAAACGCGCAAGGCGTCATTGGGTTCAGATCTGTGCAGGCTACGTGTGGGTTAAGACGGTTTTTGAAGAGACGGATCGGGGGTTGTGTACTGAGAGAAATTGAGACGCAGGAGAGAGATTTGGGATTTTCGATTATCTATGAAGGAGAGTTGGACCGTTTGGACCGTTCCAGAGTCCAAACTTGCTGTCCTTGGATCCATCGGGATCAGAACAACGAGTTCTACAGGAAACTGAAGACGATACGAAGTTTCATTTGACGGTTTGGGAGTCTTAGTGAAATTAGCTCGCAGGGAAGCGCTTGCGTCAAGTTTTTCATCGCATGCGACCTAAAATTGGGTTGTTCTTCACGATCGGTGTGCCAAGCTCTTCGTTCTTGGTGCCTACGCGATCAGGGTGTCTTCATCTACGCATAGGAGAAGACTGTACGTGAATTGGATTGTTGGTTTGGGTGTGGTGAGCAAGTTTGAGTCGTGGGGAGCTGATTTACGTCAGTTTTTTGTAACATGCGACCAAATTTCTTGCGTGGTCTTGCAAGGGGAACTCCAAACGGCTTGTTTGGAGTCTTGTTGGGTCAGGGTTGCTAGATCTATCTGCCAGGGAAGACGGATATCAGTTTAGACGATCCGTTTGTGCGGTGTGTGCGGTTTTAAGCCGCAAGGAGGAGTTTTTGGAGGTTCGGTCACTTGCGATAAAAAATCGACGATATCTCGGCTATCAGGAGTCGGATCTGAAGGTTTCTTGGGTTAACGGAGTCAGCGGAGGAGACCCTATCGACCTTTGAAGTCCGTTCGGACGAAAGGAGAAAGTTCTCAGATAGGCCTTTTTCGGTTTCTTCGCTACGGGTTTTGCTCTTTTGAGTTCGTTAGAGTTCTGGTTGGTTATATACAGCTTGTGGTAGCCAGCTTTGGCTAAGAGCTTGTACATGGATGTGGTTTGGACTTGGGTTTGGATCGCATGATACTGCTGTGGCTCTGTTTGTTAGCAAAGAGAAGTTTTTCTTGCTTTGAGCTACGCTTCGGTGATTTGGGTCAAGGTTGTGATACAAGGGTTGTTTTTAGAGGTTTTTGAAGCAGGTTATAGATCGCTCTGGTCTGTTTCTCAGTTCTGTGCTCTTAGGAAAAAGAACCGGCAGTGTACATACATTTGGAGTTGATATATATCGCAGCTTTCGTGTTCGTGGTTGTTTTTCTCTGTCTTGTCTCTGTTTCAGCACACAACATCTCCACAGCCAGGAACCTCGCGTTTTCCTGGACATCCTTCACGCAATATCCGACACGATACCATCAAGACATCCTCAAACTCCTTAATCATTTCGTGAAGCACCTTCGGAAGTTTAGTCGCGTCTCTCGATGTTTTCTCTTTTCCGCAACTCTTCATTAAATTTGCAACCCGCATCAAATACATGACTCTGTTGTTGAAGTCCATTTGTTTATCTTTGATCAAATTCATCGCAAAGTCATCAATTTTTTACATCTTTTGGATCAGCTTCACTCCCATCTTCCGTCTTTAACTTTGAGACTCAACCTCAAAATTTTTGGTCTAAGTTTCTTCTCGAACTTATCTAAGAAAATGTTTTCCAAAACCGCATGGATGTCATCCATTTCGCACACGTGAAGTTCTATGTGAACTCCAACTTTTTACATGCAAATCGTGCGTTTAATGTCACTTCAGAAGTTTGGTACGTCTTGTCCTTAGCAAAGAGCACTTGAATAGGCATGTCTGCCTTGAAAGTAGACAAGCCCAACTTCTTCATCAACTTCGAGCTTATGAAAGAGTGAGTCGCTCCTGTGTCCACAAGGAAGATAACATCATGGTGTCGTGTCAGGAACCGGCTCCTACATGAAAATCAAATTTGGATCATTATGACTCCAAAGACACTCATAAGATTAAAAATGAGTTTTTTTACACAACTTTGGGTCTTTGCTTCATAGCATCGACTGGTAAAGCTCATTGTAAGCTTCCTATAGACATTTCATCTACTTCATTTGGACGTCTAGTGTGAAATTACAAGACTCTAAAAGTAGGAAAATCAAGCTAGATCATAACTTACGGGCTTTTTACACAACTTCGGATCTTCATTTTCATTACATCGACTTGTAGAGCTCATTGTCAACTTTCCATAGGCACTACACAAGAATACTCTCTGGAAATCAGTTAATTTTCAAAATATTCTCTACTCTAGTTTAATGAGAACCCAAAAAACTTACATGTGCGATTGAGGGTCTTATTATTGAACGTGGGTTCGGGTTAAAAACTATGCGAAAAAAACCATGTGCGGCTGGGCTCTGAGTCGTAAGTTGACCGAGTGAGGCACGAATTTAGAGGTTCGATGATTTAGGGTGCTGTCATAGTTTGTCTGGCGGAGGAGCTCTAGACTCTGGAGGATCTAAGTTGGAGGTGCCGATTGTTTGGCGGCGTTTCTCACGCCAGGCAAGGAGGAACGGATTGTGCTTGGCCATATTTGGCGGCGAAATCCAGAGGCCACACAAGGTTTGTATTCTCTTGGGCATGTGAACTTTACGTGGTCACGACCGCGGACACAAGATAACGACTCGGTTAACGACGCAACGTGAGCTGTTTTGAGCTCTTTGTTTGCTGGCTTGTTAGTTGGAGGTGCGATTCACTTTGCTCGTGCGAATCAGCAAAGGCTTCATTCCAGAGGCCCTAGCAGATGAAGGTGCTGTAGCTCGTATCTCGTATCTCGTATCTCGTATCTCGTCTTCGACATCGAGCCTGTGAAAAGTTCCTGGTCGTTTCTGGTTTTATGACAAAGCACGTCCACAGCCTGCTAGAGTTTCAACGACGATACCTTACTCGAGCAGCTTTTGGCTTGCTCTGGTCTTCGTTGCACCTTTGACTCGTTGTGATGGCCGGGTGGATCGATCGATCGATCGATCCAGATGCCATAGTGCGAGAGTGCGAGAGAAACACCGAGAAGCACGCGCTTTCATAGCTCATGGTGTCGTCACTGTCGTGTGGTTTTTGTTGGCTATGGCGTCCTTGCTCCTTCCCTACCTTACCCTTTCTTGTCCTGCTGCATCGTCGCTTATGCGGTGGCTCTATCTTTCTTCACATTCTCCCCGATTTCCCTCATGATCGCTTCCTCACTCCCTCACTCCCTGCTGCTGCTGCACGGTCGTTAACAAGTACCCCTCGCTCTCTCGCCGCTCTCCACATGGATCGACAGCAGGCGACGGATTTGTCTCTTGCTTCTGGCAAGGGGAATCCCCCACCCCGCCTCCCCCCACCCTCCACTTGCTCATCCAGGCGATCTCGCAGATTGTCCAGTTGTGGCCTCCACATGGAGAGGTGCTCATTCCGGAAGGTCAAATCGGAATCATTCCTCAGACACGTACTCACTCACTCTCTCACGCACGCACGCCATGGAGACTCGTGACTTCCGTCGCTTCCGTCGCTCGCTCTGGGGAGTTGGAACAAGAAAAGGAAAGGAAAGCGAGACGCGCAGCGATGAACCTTGAGCCTTTTCGGTGTCACAGGTACAAGTGGAACCGGTATACCAGTAGTGGGGGCTCGAGTCTAATTTGGGCTTCTTCATTTATCTTCAGTACAGAACTCGTCACAACCTACAAGGCAGTGGGCACGCACGCCCGCACTCACTCACTCAGGCAGTCACAAGTTTGCGGTCGATTTATGGCACACAGCTTCTGCGTGGCGCGATCCCCGTTGGAAGCTTTAAATTCTGAAGACTGCCTTCACCGTAACAACGGCATCGGAGCCGGAAGGGTGGCACGTCGTGCCACAACTGACGCCGATAGAACATTCGCTTTGAGAGTGGATTATGAATGAGCGACTTACGGAGTCACGGCTGAGACGACCAACGCATGACTCGAGAAATAAGCTAGATGTTTGTTTCTGCGGAGAAACTTGACATCCAGTACCAGAGAGCGTTGTCTTGTTCCCGACGACGTGAAAGAGTAAAAAGGTGATGTACAAATAGGAGAGAGAGTAAAACTGGAGAGCGTTGCCTTTGCCACGAGGTGAAAAATGACGGCAAAAGGTGAAAGGGTGAGTGAAAAAGACGGATTTACCAGAATGTGTACGTCGTCAGAAAGTCTGGCAGACTTCCTTTCGCCCGTTGAGAGAGCGCCATAGAAAGGGAAAGGCGAAGGCCTTGATGTTTGGCGGTAACGAGAAAACCGGGCCCTTCTTTTTCTTTTTCTCCCTGCAGCCAGACAAAAGGGGGATGTCCGTGGAGCCTGGTCAAACTGTTTATTCCCATCCATCCCCAGCTCTACCTACGGATACCGGCTTTTCCGACGACGGTAACGACGAACATGAGTGGGTGGAAAGAGGATCCCAGCAGTCCCATCTGCGTTTGAAAACTTGATGCTCGCCTTGTCCTACACCCGGCGAACTTGTCGCTTCCTAGAGAGACGACAAACATCGGGGGGTAGTCTGCCAGCCCTGGTCTGGCCGGAGTCTGGAGAAAGAGAGCGGATGCTTTCGCCTTTGACAAAGCGAGGACTGGTCCACTTTAGAAAGAAGATCCTACGTCTAGTTAGCAGCTAGTTTAGCAGAGCACTCGAGTGTACTTGAGCTTCCATCGAATTTGACAAGGGTTCTTGATCTGGCTCCACTCTCTTCCCTCCAACTCGAATCCCTACCCAGGGATTCCTCGTCGTTTTCGGGCGCAAGCAGACAAGCGCCCCCAGGGTGAAAAGATCCTATGAGATGAAAGCGTTCTCTGACGAACGAGTCCAATCCACGCCCCCACGCTTGGTCCTGTTCCGGATACGAACGACGAGAATCCCTGGCTCGGAATAATTAGTCTCGTCTAGTCCGTACTTGGGGCGCAATTGGCATTTCGTCAGGGACGGACTTCCCGGGAATGAGTTCGGAGCCCAGGAAGTGCTTATGCCGTGGGATCGAGTTCCCGGGAATGAGTCCAGAGCGGACTGATCCCTTTCGAGAGCTTGGTTCCCTTGCTCTTTTCGCTCTGTCCTCAGTGCACTTTTAGCGACTTTGGAGGATTCGAGGTGTCTGTAAGAAGTGCGACTCTGTCGGTACTCTTCTGTTGTTCCCATCTGCGTGTCCCTTCTGTCCGCTCCGGTTCGCACATCCCACAATGCTGGCTGCTACCGGTGATGCTGCAAGTGCACAGGTCATCAAGCAGGTCATGCGCCTTCATGCCCGCCCCCCGCTCAGTGCTCACCTCACCATCCCCCGCACTTCGTCGAGCCGCACCGCACTTTGACTATAGGACAGTCAGTAGTGGTTTCGGAGCTCTAGCGTGCCTTTCGACTGCAACCGTGCCTGGAGAATTCAAGTCGGGCTATTGCAACCCACGGCATGATAGACAGTGAGTGGGAGAGTGCGCTCGGGAGCGAGTCAGATCAGAGCCAGGGATAAAGTTAGCGCGAGCGGGGGGTCGCAGGAAAGCAGGGGGAGACGGGAGTTGGGATTAGCCAAGCCACGCCACGCCCCGCCATGAGCATGATGCGAAGATCCGCTGAGCGGGATCGAAGACTGTGCCGCTAACGGAGAGTATTTTTAGTTGTCCAGTCTCCGCTCTCTCCTACTCCCTGAAGTGCACCCACATGGCACGAGCGTGAGAGCCATGTGGTCGATTCATTTATATGACCTGCGCCCTACCTTTCCTACGTACTTCCCCATTCACTTTCGGAGCTGAACGTGCGCTTTTATGTTGATGGCTCTCATGATTCTCTCGCTCGACGTCCTAATATCACTCCTGTCACAGTAACTGTACATCCAACCCTCGTCCTCGTAGCGCGACGGAGGTAAGGGTGAAAAAGAAAGTTAACGCTAGTTCTGTACCGGGTATTACGGGTAAACTCACACCCGCAGATGACGAAAACCGAAAGACGCAGAAAGATGGGACGTACTGTCGGAATTGAAACCATTTCCAGCTACCTTACCTCACTGTCGTACAAACCAACGCACGCGGATCTGCTTATTGTCTGGTTCGATTCAAAACCATTCCCCCGATCTCGTCAGTCGGAAAACGCGCGCTGCTCGGAGGCTTCTTCGCCGAGCGATCAGACGAAATGGGTGGCCGACTCACCTCGTTTTCGTCCACTGCATGATTCGTTCTCCCTCTCGATTTGCGGGACCTCACTGACCGGAGTCCGGACCTGCTGCAGGCTGGAATGGAGTACAAGTCGGTACTGTGCAGTGTGCAGCTCGCAGCTCGCAGCTCGCAGCTCCTTGAAGCTGATTGACTTAACTAACCCTCAACATTAGACTCGAGTCTAACGTTGAGTAACTTGAGTTACAGGTAACAGGATCGGTCCCGTGAGTTATGCTGGCTGATGGCACGTCTGTGTGATTAGGGACCGAATGTTGGAAAGTAAGTTGTGGACGAATCACAAGCCAGTGAACAGCAAGCAGGCAGTCAGTCAGCCCGTCAGTCCGTCGTTCCTGGAGGCAAAGAAACGACGACGAGCGGGCTGAAAAGAAAAGCGGGACAGCGGGAGGCCTCGTGCGCCAGAGAGCGGGAACGGGAGCGAGAATTTCGAGTTTCTTGTTCCCTTTCGATCGCTCTGCTTCTTTCGTCCTCTTCTCTTGCTAAGAGAAAAAGAAAAAGAAAAAGGGGAAAAGAAAAATGCCTTCTCTGCACTCTGCATAGTCAATTCCTACTCACCGCAAGCGATTGTTACTTCCCCCGGGAGTGGAACCCACCAGCAGCGACAATGTGCAACCGCCATGGTTGCGATCGAGCAAGTTGAGCTTTGAAATAATCTTGAAAACGTATGTGAGCAGCGGGCCCCGGATTCCGCTTTTGTCTATAATTTAAATCTCTGGCGCTTTGTCGAGGCTGCTGCTGCTTCTTCTCTTTCTTTCTTGCTCAAATTCGTCCGTGCGGTCCCAGCGTGGCTAGCTCCGTGACAAATGTGCGGAAAGTCCTAAAGATTTTGGCTCATCTTATCCCCTGCCACATCGATATCCCCTCCCCCGGTAGGATTTGGACCCTGGAAGCAAGAACCTCATGTCGGGTTCGTTCCGGAGTAAAGAAATATTCGCCTGGAGTTGCTTGCTACACACACACAGAAGAGACTACCGTAGCGCCGCCTCAGAAACGATGGAACCCCCACAGGCCTCTGGGTCCGATCAATGAGGTACGGATCCAGTGCTCTGCTCGCTCGCCGTATGCATCGTGTCCGGAAAGCTCTAATGTGACGGAACTTACAATCGATTTATATTCCCATGAAAGGATTCGGAACGTGGAACAGATCTGATCTGCCACTGTGATCAAGATTATAGTGTTTCACTCTGGATGCTTTTGAGGAGAAGGTGAGCTACAGTTTCGTTTGCTCTCTTGTTCGCTCAAGAACTACTCCATTAAATGGAAGGTCATGTCAATCTCGAGCGCGAGCCCGGAGGGACCACGAGAGGTCGGGAGGTCGGTCATGCAATAGGCGAGGGAAACATCAGCTCTTATGCCATGAGCGCGGGCGGAATGACTCACAAGATTCTTGATCGCTCGGGACCTCGATCTACTTCCCCTGACCTTAAACGATCACATCCATGACCAAATTTGAGGCTTGATAAAAACATGTATCTATCTGCTTAGGAACATCCCGGTGGAACTGACGCAAGCAGACATCTATCGTGAGCTCAGAAGTGGCCCTGGACGCTCGACGGATGCAGTCGTTGCACCCGCCATGAATGCAGTCCCGCTGCAGTGTAAATATTATAAAGACCACCGAAAACAGTTTCCAAAGTTGCTAAGTTCTTGTACCTTAACAGATCACAAGAAACCGCACCATGTGCCACTCATCCCTAGCTAACGACAGGATCTGGAACGTGACAAATTTGTAGTGCAATAACCAGAAGGCAGGGATGACACGTGCGGAACGTCCTCTGATATCGTTGCTTGCACAGCGAAGATTTTGATACCGTCGGATCCCCTGCCTGTGAACTGAAAACGAAGCGGAAGCGACGACAGCAAGGAAGACAAGAGGAAAGAGGAGAGATGAGGTTCTGACCTTCTTTGCACACAGCCAAACTTCTGCCCAAGCTCTGCTTCTGGTTATCGACAGTGGCAGAGAGAGAGAGAGAGAGAGAGAGAGAGAGAGAGAGAGAGAGAGAGAGATTGATTCTTGGAAACAGATCTCAGATTTACAAGACTCACGAGTCACAACTTCACAAGCCCCTGCACTTATGCTCTTCATCGACAGCAGTGCGTTGACCAAGGTTTAACTCACGCTGAAGAAGAAGGCTGAAGAAGGTGAATGTCTGGCCATCCCGAGACCAAAGAACGAGGGGAAATAAATGATTGTTCATCGTAGCAACGATGTGCCATGTGTGGATAGAAAGAAAGTCAGAAACTTGCGATCGCTTTATATAACGACTCTCGATCTCCACCGCTACTGACAACAAGGAAGGCTGATTACCTTAGCTCTAAAAGACTTCTTCCTTAAGAGGTGCTTCTCTCTTGTGCTCCACCAAGTACCGTGTTACAATCATTGTCGTGCGACGGACAAAAGACAAGAAAAACTCATTACCTCTTGATCTTCCCTACGCTCTGAAACCCCAAGCAGCGCGGAAATGCTATCCTTGGAGGCTTGGACTACATCAACCGTTGCCCTGCGCTGCTTACGGCAGGCAGTCATCATATAACTGAAATGTGCTGGTTTAATATGCCAAAAGAAGTGAAAGGAGTAA
The DNA here is from genome assembly GCA_036924285.1 of Asterella californica. Taxonomy (NCBI): domain Eukaryota; kingdom Viridiplantae; phylum Streptophyta; class Marchantiopsida; order Marchantiales; family Aytoniaceae; genus Asterella; species Asterella californica. The sequence goes on from JAYKYS010000013.1 coordinate 8,687,724, forward strand.
GGCATGGAAGACGTTGGCGTTCCATATCGGAGCGTTCCATGTCGGAGGGCCGGAATATCCAGATGAATGGAAAAGAAAAATCAAACTGATCTGGAGGAGCTAATGGCGAAGTAAAATTACCGACGAGCATTCGCAAGTGCAGCAAAAGGTACGTCTCGTACTCTCTGACAGTAATGCTATGCGGTTGAATCTACGGACTGACTGTCAAGGGAGGCGGTCACCCACTGCACAAACCTGCCGACACCCGTGTGCATTCGTACATGATCCCAACTAGAAAAAGGCACAACGATATTCAAATCAAATCGCCCAGCGTTGCATTGGCAAGCCCGGGTATGACTCAAGTCGCCGCTGTAAGTCTGCCAGGAGTAGCGTACAGTAGAGGAGACGATGGACAAAATTTGAGAGAGAGGGGGGATACAGAACAGGACCACCGACAGACAGCGACAAGAGAGAGAGGAAAGAAAGATTGACAGAGTTCCCATGGCATGGCACAGAGCCAAAACCCTCGCGAGCGAGAGGTGAGTGGACGAATTCGAGGAATGAACCGCATTCAACTTTATTGCTCCAGTGAACCAAATATCTACACTAAAAATGAGACTCTCATTTCAGGGTTTGTAGATCTCCCAGCCTTATACAAGATTGTAAAGCTCGAGTCAAGTCGATTATGACGGACGATAAGTAGAACGATTCACAGTTCGCGTGTTGTTGTGACTGGAGTTGAGACTTTTCTTTCTCTGATTAAACACAGCATTGATCCAAAACAGAGCAATAAGTTGCTAGCTGTACACACAGTAGGGAGTGGGAGATCTGAGCCAATCACAATGCCTCGCATTTAGTATGAGCAGTGATTGGGATCACGGACAACCACCGGCCCCCAAGACCTAGGTGCTCATATGAAATGCGAGGAACTCTTCTAGGGGCGACAGCTGTCAGGTCTCCACCATTGTCGAACACTCCATCCACACCAAGAGCTGCTGAGGAAAGGTGACGAGGCCTGTAAAATGGCGCACTGTCGCACGTAAAAGACAGTTGGTCCATCAACTGTGCAAGAGTCTTCAGTATATCGTGAGTCAGAAGTTGAACTATGTACACATTCTTCGACCGAAACGGAGCAAGATTGGCCGAGCACCTTTCCGTGGCTGCTCAAGTACTACGCCACCACGCACAGAGGTGGTAAATCCCACGACTGCCAGAGTGCATCTTGACTCGGGCACTCTGCATTCTCCGCAACAGTACTATTGTTCGTGCCATTGTTGGCACTGACTGCAGAAGGTCCGCTGCTGGTGGGCTGTTGTTGTTGTGACGTAGTCCCCCACGATCCACTGCCATTGTTTCCACTGCTCCCGGAAGCCCCAACCGATTTCCACCCTGCTGGTGAACTGGTCAGAAATGGTCCTGAAGTCGATCGCCGGAACCCAGCTGTCATAGTGAGGGACGGAGAAGACAATCCTCCGTTCCAAGATGACTGACCCCATGAATGAGATGACAGAGACAAACACTCGTGGACTCCATTGATCGCGTAGAGCCCTGCGCTGATTTGCCTCTCGTATGACATGCGTCTCATATGCTCCGTGAGCGAATCATCCTCCCCGTTAGCTAAGTCTGCGGAGAGGGGGCTCGAGATCAAGAATCCAGGGCCCATGTCTGCAGAAAAATCGAAAGGGGATGAATAAACGGAATCAGCGCAGCTCAGATCCACATCCTCTAAACCGGACAACCCACTGCTCATGTCCGTGTCATCCACGAAGCTTTCCTGTTGGGGAGCCTCAGAGCAGTAATCCTTCTCTTTCCGGTTCTCCCTAATTGGACTAGGCTCTACCAGAGACTGATACGTGCTCGTCACCAATTCCTGTTTGACATTCACGATGGTGGTAGGGTGATCATTCCTGCGCTGGCTCCCTCCGAGATCTGGCTGGAAAAGCCCCGGACCATTGTTCAAGCCTGGTGCTTCTTCAATCCCGCACATCTCCTCGACTGAGCTCTCATAACTGCTTTCCGATTTCGAAACCTCTCCCGGAAAATTCGAAACATGCCCAATGCTGCTGCTGCAATAAGGGGAGGTCGAAGCCGCTGATGCTGCGGTCACCAAGGCGGGAGGAGGAGGAACCCGAGATCCCATACTAGTAGTCTGCTTGCTGTTGCTGTGTGGAGATGGCAAGACTACTGCTGAAGGTAAGGGGGGAGATTTCGGGGGAGCCAATTCGATCGAATTGGGATTAACATTTCCCTCTAGTTTGTTCCCTGCCGAAGTGCCACTCTGAGTCTGTGGTGGCTTGGAATTCACGGGTGCTGGTGCTGGAGCGGCCCCGCTGCTGTTTTCTTGAGAGCTAGCAGTGGCCGTGGCAGTGGCAGCTGCAGCGTTTCTCCGCAGCTGCAAAAGCCTTGCAGCTTTGGAAGGAAGGACAGAAGCGTCGGTGGAAGTGCTAGGAACGAAATTGGTGCGAGTATTAGCTCCTCGCAGCAGCCAGGCAGCTTCATCGTAAGCACGAGCGGCATCCTCAGCAGTATCGAAGGTACCCAGCCAAAGTCTGATCTTTTGAGTGGTGTCCTTGATCTCTGCGACCCATCTACCCGAAGGTCTCTGCCTCACACCGACAAACCTTTTCTTATTCTTGCCACCTGCACTCGCTGCCCTCCTTAGTCCTCCTCCACTTCCCACCGTCTCCATGGGGGCTGCAACAGCTCCTTCCGAGCCACTGCTAGTAGTGGTGGTCATGCAAGAAAAGCTCCCAGAACTGGTCTCGGAGGAATTCACCTCCGCATTACTACCGGCACTCAAAGTCTTGCTCAGAGAGCTCGCCACACTTCCAGCGCGCCCTCCGGAGGAAGATGTCCTCCGAGAGCTGCCAGAGTTAGTCGATCCGACATTACTGTTCGCTGCCATCGCTTCTTCTCCTGTCACAGCGGCGGCCTTCCTACTGAGGAAAAATTCGGAAAAACCGAAGACCAACCAAACCTCGGTCTCACTCGTGGAATCCTATTAATCCCGGACCTCCAATCCACTCGATCCTCTTCTTCTTCACGAACTCCGGAATTCTAACCCTCAAATTTCTCTCACTTCCAACAGAACTCCGCGCATCTCCTAGATCCAGATTTCGCATTCAGAGAAATACGTGGAAAACACGGGCGAGTCGTTCGCTCGCAGGGGGTCGCCTCTCCTTCGTCTTTGACCCCTTCTTTCAAGAAAGTGCAATTCTTGCACTCAGAACGACAGATCGATCTACGCACCAGACTTTCTTCAAGACAGAAGAAAAGGGAACAAGTAGTGATTGCCTAGAGAGTTACCACACCTAAAGCCAAGAGTCTATCTCTGTGCAGACCACGCGAGAACATGTGCATGAAAGTGTCTGATAAGTGTGTCTAAGAATCTGACAGCGGAGGGAAGTGCGGAGAGAGTGCGAGAGAGAGTAGTGCGGTGAAGAGAAGAGAAGAGAAGAGAAGAGAAGAGAAAGAGCGAGAGCGGTGGTAGAAGGGCGTGCAGAGGGGTAGTAAAGTCATGGGTCTGCTCAAGCTAAGGGGAGTACACTGTCCAAATATGGATGTTTCCGCCCGGAGATAGACCCTCGGTGCTTTCTTTCCCGGCGCAACTATTCCCGGCATCTCCACTTCCGGCGCCGGTAAGCCCTCTCTTGATCCGTTTACTTACTCCTTCCCCACTGCGAGTCTCTTCTCTTGGGATCTAGTCTTGCTTGCCTATGCGTGCTCCAAGCTGCCCTAGCGCTCGTGGGCAGTTCTCGCCAGTTCTCCTCTCGAGGTGTTTCCCCAACAGTACCTGCCCGTGAAAGTCAGTACAGTACAGGCAGATACCGTATGTCACGTCACCAGATCACCCAAATGCTCTCATTGGGTAAACAGCTAATACCTCGGGTGAATTTATCTGCAACCGAAGCGTAAGGAACCATCCGAACTAACCAGTTTTCACCCGATCGTTCCGGTGACAAACCTGTCACAAACCACTCGGGCCCCACCAGACTGTCTAGACCTAAAGCAGGGAGTAGCATTGGGCGATTTCCATCTACATTTACTACTGCTTTAGAGCCCCCGGTAAATTCTCATCCCCAGTATGTACTGAAGGAAAAGCGCCGCAAATAAGGGTTTGACGCTGACATAGGTGAGAACATAAACGTGCTTTCAGAAACGGAAATTGTGAGAAAACATTATTAGACGGACGCAGAGCCCCAAATTTCCGGAAAGAGAATTTTCTTCGAAAACTTTTACTCGAAAACCGGGTATGAAGAAAACCCGCGACGCAATGAATAGCAAACGGATGGGAAGACCCCATCAATCCTTACAAGGGAAAGAAAAGTGGGTATGTCAATGTCTGCTTATTACACGGATGATATAATTTTTCATTATTTCATTTTTCTCTTTTTCTATTAATTTTTTTTCCAGAGAAAAAATATTTTCTCGTGTAGCGAAATGGATGAATAGAGTTATGGTGAAAACAACTTGAATGGACAGATAAAATCGTTGTGAAAACCGAAAAGAAAAGAAAATTCCACAAAATCGTTAACGTATAGCACCATAATTCCACTTCAAGTGGATCACTTTGTTCTTTGGGTTAAAAAATTAATAAAAGGTGAATAGTAGAAACACAGTTACCCGGTATATTCTCTTGGGTAGGTCTGATGTGAGGTCTAAGCTACAAGTGGCCTGGAGACTGGACGGTTTTCTTTCAAAGCTTGCCGATTACAATTCAAAGATTCCCGCTCTCCATTTTCTAGTTCCATTTCTGAGTCGAGTTTTATTTGATTATCGACACTTATTTGAGTTATTTATTATTTAATTTACTAAATTATCGACGCTTATTTGAATTATTGATAATGTCATCGCCATGACTACAACGAAAAGTCTTCTCGGGAAGTTTGATTCCAGCGGCACCTAGCTGGCCCATACCCTCACCCTTCGGATCGAGCTGACTGACCGGAAGGTAAAAGGTTTAAACGGTTACAAAGTTACAACGCGGTTGTTGCTTTTGACTCTGTACAGTCCGCTCCCGCTGTGACAGAGAGTTATTAGGGGAGTCTAAACGCGCAAGAATTCAAAATATTGGTGCTGGGAAATGGAAGTAATAATAAAGAGAGAAAGACTATTTGAAGCTCTACAATTTCAACTGAAAGTAAAAGAAACATATGCCCTTGACGTGTTAGGATTGGTCGCCATGTGAAATGACATGTTTCGTCCAATGGGAGAGCGGAATCTATTAAAGGCTTATTCTTTATTCTTCATATATGGAGAGTTTGCTTGCTGTCGACTCTCCACTTTATTATTTTGTGGAGTTTTCCCAAATATAATCTTGCCCCTATTGAAACTGTAACCATTCTTGTACCTTTTCCTTGAAACCTTTTTTTTAATATTCAAGTAAACTTTCCATTTTTGAATGAGGTGAATTAAAATTCAATCAAAACAGAAAATAATGTAGCTACCGTAATGTCGTATAATGTCGTTACCGTATAATGTCGCTACCAATTATGCAGAAAATAGTTTGACTAATGGCGTATACACTACAACCATTCAACTGTACCTCGAGTCAACCGAAATTCATAAACTTATTGGTATATAGAGGTGGAGTGTGAAAAGAATTTCATGTTCATTTGCAGATGACTCAGAGTACTTTAACCCGACTTTGAACTCGTGATTCTTTGGTACATACATGTGGGAGTGTGGAAAACATTTCATGTTCATTTGCAGATGACTCAGATTACTTTAACCGGACTTTGAACTCGGGATTCTTTGGTACATACAGATGGAGTGTGAAAAACATTTCATTGTTCATTTGCAGATGACCCACGTTACTTTAACCCGACGTTCAGTTTTCAACTCGTGATGGGTTCCAACAGTTCTGGGTTGGGAGTTGGGCAGGTGAGGAGTTGAGACTTGATGTTATTCGAATCACCACCCGAGATTCCCCACACAACATGTCGGTCGGTACGTGTGGATGAAACGTGTTTATGTTGGGTTTTCAAATGACTTGTGTCAGACCCCAAGCTCCAGGAACCTCGTGGTCCAAGCTAGCTAGAACCTGTTCTTCCCGTGCTTACGGACATTCTACGTCGAATATACGTTCTGGTCTATGGGAGGTTATAATACCGTTGCATGTATAACACATATATAAATTGTAACGTTCGACCGCAGATAACGGAATCAAGTCGTCCGTATCTGATCAATGAGTCGTCGAACGTGAATCTTCTTGAAGACCTGTGTACTTTATTTGTGTCTCCAAATCCAATTAGTTAAATTTTTCGCTAATAAGCATCAAGGATTTGATAACCGTCGGACGAGTTTAGAATAACCAACTAGTCTTTTGCAGGTCTCTGGTACTAATCTCAGGTTTCAGAACATAGTGGAAACTATTCTGGGTCTGGGTTGGATAAAATTTGGACAGCGCTTCCACTACTGGTGATCAAGTCGGAACGCTAAGATCCACGGGGAGCAACAACCAGGACTAAGAAACCTAGTAGATGCTGAGAAGTATGAAGACAAAGTAATTACACCGAAATAGAGTCAACATCACACAAGATGCGTCTAATTCAGCTTTGGCACACAATCCAAGTTTACTTATCATAGAATAGAGAAAATCACGAGCTCATATACATTACACGGCGTTTACTTGCTGACAAGATCACGGAGAACTCCTGGACCGGCAATTCTTCACTGCTCTGCAATTCTCATGTGAGAATTTCCCTCCAAGACCACAATTTCTTCAGAAAACTTATCTTCACTCGGAACGCTCTGCTTTTCCACTCAACAGGTCTAAATCTCAAATTAACGGTCTAACCAATGCTAGAACCTTCCTGGTATCTTAGCTTGCAACTGTTTATTCAAAGTCTGTCTTCAAGGTAATCTGATCTATGCCAACAGCATATGTTCTCTGTACTCTAGTGTGTAGTCTATGCTCTCTGCTTTACCTCTGCTCTCTGTCTCTCTGCCGATACCGTCCGCACTCAAGTGAAAATGAAAAAAATACATTTTTTAGGGTTCGCGACCCTAGTTAAGTACTTGGAGTCTCACTTCAGTCTTCGCTCCCGAGACCACAGCCAACGCCGCGTGTTGTTCGTGTAATCACTGCCCATTTTAGTAAATGGCGTTACAAAATGAATGATAGACCGTCCTGTCTCGGATGGATATTTCTCCGAGACGCGTAGAAATGTGTGAAACTGTGAATTTCAATCTTTATATAGACTGATATGTTAACGCTTATTGTAACGTTCAACTGCAGATCTCAGAACTGAATCTTTTGTCTCTAATCAATTAGTCTCTGAACGTGAATCTCCTTAAAGATTTTTATATTTTATTTTTGTCTCCAGATCCAGTTCGTCAAACTTTTCGCTAATAAGAACAAGGGACTTACTAACCGTCGGACGAGTTTAGAATAACCGACTAGTCTTCTGCAGGTCTTGGATAATTTCAGATTTCAAACAATGGCAACAATTCTAGGTCTAGATTGGATAAAATTTGAGCAGTTCTTCTACTACTGATAATCAAGTCAGAACGCAATGACTCACGGGTAGCAACAGCCAAGACTATGAAACCTAGTATTGGACCCTGGGAAGTACGAAGGTAACATAATTATACAGAAATAGAGTCAAACACCGTACCAGATGTTTCCAAATCAACTTTAGCACACAATTCAAGCTTACTATCATAAAATACATGAAATCACAAGCTCATATACATTACACGACGTTTGCTTGCTGAACTCCAATGCTAATGCGCCTTTGTTTTATAAAATATCAGGAACAAGATCACGAAGGACTCTTGGACCGGTAATCTCTCTTGCTCTAAAACTCTCCGGTGAGAAATTCACTTCAGAATCAGAATTTCTCCAGAAAACTTGTATTCCTGAACAAGCTGAATTTCCATTCAACAGACTAAATATCAAATTAATTGTCTGATCAATGCTAGAACTCTTCTGGTATCCTCAGCTTGCAACTATTTATCCACAATCCACTCTCAGTGTAGTCTAAGTTATGTCTCCAGTCTGCACGTCTCATTCTTTGTTCTGTATGTACCATCTCTAGTCTCTACTCAGCCTCCAGCACTCTCCTCCGTAATGAAAACTGAACTGACAAAAGATATTTTTAGGGTTTGCGACCCTTGTTATGTAGTCTCTTCCTGTCTTTGTCGGGACCTTGTAGCGTCACGTGGGTTTGGCTAATCATTGCTCATTAAATATAGCAAACGGTGTTACAATCGTCTCAACCAACAAAGTGCATCTCTTCCACTGAACTACAAATCTGCGACCATTGTTATCCAAAATACTCTCCCAACTCAAGAAAAACACTACCCCATCTAGGGTAATGTCAAGCTCTCTCAGAGCTTGTACATCTCGTTCAACTCTGAACTGTATCTTATTATCAAGCATTCATCTGAAGCTTTTGGGTGCGATAGAACCCTAGCTTCCAGGTGGTGAACTCGTCAGTTTCTTTTTATCCACCTTCTTACTATGATTGACATCTGACAGTCATAAGTAGTCAGCAGACCACAACTTTATCCTTAGACGAACAGATTGATCAGATCGACTCGGTTCTAGTGTCCTTGAAGGGTCATTCGGCATGACTCTTCTGACTCGATTCAATCGACTGCTTAGCTGGAAGAGACCACTGCGATTTGTCATCTCACAAAGTATCTACGCAGTGGTTCACATAACTTGTACATCGCTAAATCATCCAAGAAGTCCCATGCTTCACTTACCAAACCTGGAACTCTATCTGTCCAACGTCACAGATATTGAGTAGCGGGTTCTCTAGCTCCATCTGGATTCGATGATGCTCAATGATCTACTATCTCCATCAATTCAAGATCGTCAACTCTTGATAATGCTTCTAACATCGTGTGTCATTTTTGATATCTTCCTGGCAATGACTCTAGTTCTTTGCGAAATGTCTTTAAGTTAGAAACATGAATGATGGGGTGATAATGCTTCATACTAACCAGAAAATGCAACTTATATTTCAAATGATCTAACTTACTTGTTCCACTCTGAAACTTGAAGGCTGCACGATATAGTTACGTTCTCTGTTGTTCTTTGTTGTTCTCTGCAGCTTCCATATATGCAAACAAGTCTTGCATGTCCTCAGACATGTGAAACATAACCAACTATCAAACACACTAGCATAGAAACTTTGCAGACCTTTCTTCAAGTGAAACAACAGATCGGTGTGATCCACCATGTGCAAACAAGTAACCAGTTCAAAAACCCGCTGGAGGTACTATCTGATACTCTCTGTCTATCTCAAATGAATGAGCTCTAGCTGAAACTGTGTAGCTTCATCAACTGATATCAAATGTCGTCGGAGCTCATCTTTCAGCTCCGGCCAAGTAGACATAGGAGTTGTTCCATTCAAACTCCTCATCCGTTGTTGACCTTCATATCATTCCTTCGTATCTCCTTCCAGTCTATTAAAAACATAGGTGAACCAACTACACTCATCATAATTCTCCAAGTAATTCTATATCTCAATAATCCATAACTCAAACTTGGAAAGTAACTAAACTTAAAATCTTTTCTCATCATTAAAGACTGACGGTGTTGCTGGTTCAGCCCACTAGATTTTTCGCTTAAGTCCTTCCTTGGCTGAACTACCTTCTGCAATATTATCTTGCGTCTTCCTTGACAAACTTTCATTCTTATCTGCTTGAGCAATATCAGTTTCTCTTTCACCTCCTTGCGGTATAGAGATCTCTACTTCTTTCTCAGGTGTCGCTTTTGCTTGAGCTGAATCCGCCTTAAGCACCTTGTTCTCAGCTTCCACTTGCTCAAGTCGACCTTCCAACTTCTTCAGCAATGTCTTCATCTCGACCATCCTGGTCAACATAACTGCCATCGTCGATGGTGTCCGGCAAGGATTAAGCCTGAACCTGCTTTGATATCAGTTGTAAAGTTCGACCGCAGATCTCAAAATCGAATGTACTTTATTTTTGTCTCTAGATCCAGTTCTTCAAACTTTTCGCTAATAAGCACAAGGGACATACTAACAATCACATGAATTTAGAATAACCTACTAGTCTTCTGAAGGTCTCAGGTCCTAATTTCATATTTCAGAACACCGTGGAAACAGTTCTGGGTTTGGGTTGGATAAAATTTGGACATTGCTTCCGCTATTGGTGATCAAGTCAGAACGCAATGACTCACGGAGAGCAACAGCCAAGATTATAAAATCTAGTGGACGCTGAGAAGTAGGAAGGTAAAGTATTACACATAAATAGAGTCAACACCGCACCAGATGTTTCCAAATCAGTTTTAGCACACAATCCAAGCTTACTTATCAAAATAGATGAAATCATGAGCTAATATACATTACACGGCGTTTGCTTGCTGACAAGATCACGAAGGTCACGAAGGACTCTTGGACTGGTAATCTCTTTGCTCTGAAACTCTCCGGTGAGAAATTCACTTCAGAATCAGAATTTCTCTCCAGAAAACTTGTCTTTTCTCTGAACATGCTGGATTTTCCACTTAACGGACTGAATATTAAATTAATTGTTCGACCAATGTTAGAACTCTTCTGGTATCCTCAGCTTGCAACTATTTATCCACAGTCCACTCTCAATGTAGTCTAATCGGTGTCTCCAGCTTGCACGTCTCATTCTTTGTTTCCTGTGCGTACAGTCTCTAGTCTCTCCTCAGCCTCCAACACTCTCCTCCGTAACGAAAATTGAAAACCAGCAAAAGGTATTTTAAGGTTCACCACCCTGGTTATGTAGTCTCTTCGAGTCTTTATCGAGATCTTGTAACCGGGTTTGGCTAATCACTTTTCATTAAATATAGTTGTTATTATTATTATTCAGAGTTACCGGTAGCATATTACCGGTACTTCCCAGGTGGTATTTAGCATCCCACCTGATCTTCCGGTGATGTTTCACATGAATAGTTGCTGACAAAAGAGTATCCTCACACATCCCCTACTTAGATGCCATCCCTCCTGGGCTCCAGGAGTTTATTCCGTGTGACGGAATGAATATATATATATATATATATCGACTATACACACTGTGGTTGAGTGTTCAATCAGCGCCGTCCGATGGGCTACTGGGATGAGCAAAATAACCAAGAATCCTTGATCCGCACGTGTCATACGTATGAACTGTTTAAATTGGAATGTTAAAACAATGTACAGATATTTCAAAAATTCATACGACCTGCCGCCACTGCCTTGACATCATGGGAACTTTGAACGACGCCAGAAGGGCAGAAAACTTTGTCCCGAATGCAGGAAACATTGTTGTGGTCAACCGCGAACTCCTTTTTTCACTGTGATTTACAAAAGGTAGAAATATATTAACCGTAGTATAAAATACTTGATACAGTCAGCGGAAGTGTTGAAGTACACATTTTGGCTCATGCAGATGTTCATATGTGTCTCATAACTGTCATACATCATGAGCAACCATGCACATATATATATATAGTAAATTACTCCATAATCATCTGGCGACGGTTCGATCTCTGGAAAAGCTAAAGCTTTTTTGGCTTTTAACTATGACATATAGTAAGTTAATTATTTTAATCTATGCATAATCATCTAGTGACGGTTTGATTTCTGTTGACTGGAAATCAAAAGTTCCTTTTGGGTTTAACTATGACATGTGTTAATCACTACAGATGTCAAACTTTTTTGTCGTGATGTTTGTTTTTATTTACTTTTTCTGAATTTTATTAATTTATCTTGGCATGTTTTGGCAGATTAAACTTGATGTTAAACTACTTATTTAGATTCGTCAATAGACACATATTTTATACAAGGATATTTGCACGTGAAATTCATGAGTTTAATCTTCTTTATGTGGCTGATGAAGAAATGTAATATCCCGCACTTACAACAAATCAGACACATTGGCTCTTAACATGGAAAAGCTTAATTAAGCTTTTCCATGTTTAAGGATCTCTTAATATATTGCAAATCTGAGTACACTCAAATTAATATATTCTTAAGTATGATCATTAATATATCTCAAGTCTGATAGACCAAATATACATGCTTGATGAACCTCGGATACCTTTTTTTTATTTATTTTTATTAGAGAAATAAATATATATTAAATAAAAATATATACCAAGTAGATAAAAATAATCAATTTTCTATAAAAATAATTATTAGCCCTTGCTTGAAAACATTGAGAGAACATGAGATAAAATATAAATCTTGAATCGACTGCAGCGGTTCAGGAAGTACAAGTCCGAGAAGCTATAGTAGTTCATACATTAATTTACTCAAAATTTAATTTAATACTTAACCCTTCCTATCGAAAGAGTTAGATATTAAATTAAACGTCTGGATATTTACTTTTTCTATCGAAGGATGGAGGAGGTGAATATGCAAAAGGTGAATATATTATTCTAGTATATCCTAAATCTCAACTAATTTATTGAGTGTTTCTTTCCAGAGTGGAAAAAGATGTCTTTCTGTCCCAGTACCACTCTAATCTTTGAATTTTCTCTATTTCTAACGCTTGCTCTCTTCCTTCCCTCCGGTGGAAACCTCATGTATATTATTCACCTCTTTCATCTTTCGATGGAGGAGGCAAATATACAGGTGGTTAATTTAGTACCTAACCCTTCCGGTAGGAAGGGTTAGGTATTAAATTAAACATCACTGTATTTTAATGAATTAACGACTATGGGGTCCCGGTCATATACCTTGTGAAGCGCAACAGTCAACTCCAGACTTATGGGTTATCTTCTACCTTCCCCGGGTTTCCAGGCATAGGTAACATATAACACTTATAAAATATTTTAATCTTTTATATTTACTTAGTATATGTTTTTTATATAACACCTATGTATATTCCCGATAACATGAAGCGAGCAAAAGTTCCCCCGGAGTTCATCCAGCATGCATATTCACCTCTTTCATCTTTGGACGGAAAAGAGAAATATACAATGTGGTTAATTAATCATCTAAGCGTTTTTTACCAAAAGATTTGAGGTGATAAATTAAATACTTCTTTTATTTGACACTATGTCTATTTTATGTCTCCTAGAGAGGAGTTTCACATGCTTCACTTACAGGTTTTCTTGACCTCTTTTAGTCATGTGCCTAGTAACGTTTATACATCAACTGTAATTTTCTCATGAGGATAGTCCATAATTGTATATTAACACTTAAAGACTTCTCACTAACATTCAGTGATAAGAATATACTGAGACTTAATCCAAGAAAAACTAAGTATGACCCAAAAGTTTTGATAACTAGGACTGAGGTTAAATTTATTTAATTTTGAAAAATATTAATAAATCTAATAATAACCCTCGATCTTATCCGAACCAACTGCATCCTCAGATTTCCCCTCGCCCTCCACGCTTGTCTTTTTCTTCTTTCTTTCCGCATGTATATTATGTGTCTCAAGAATCTCATGATATGGAAGCATGCATATTCATATCTTCCAAGATTTAAGAGGCCAACATGCAACATTAAATCATTATCTAACCTCCTGATGAAAAAGGTTAAGTAATAAATTATACTTTAAATGATCTAATATTTATTCGATGATATGATCTCGATCTTGTAGTTTCAAAAGCACGTTTTTGCAGCTTAGCCTAATGTATTATGTCTAGAGAATGTGCATCTCTTCTTTCAGTTAATAGTTAACCGTCATCATATATTTTAATCTTCCAAAATGACTTATCAAAAACTTACATACATCTTACTATCACAAAGCGAAAGAGCATTCTCTCGTCTCCCAGCACGACTGGAGCTAATCCACTTTCTCAATTTTCTCCAATAACTTGTCCTCTTCTAGGACAAGTTATTGGAGAAACGTCTCAATACAAACTTAATTCTCGTTTAAGTTTGTATTGAGACGTTTTAAAGACGGTTAGGTATTTGAAGCTGAAGCTCGGAGCTTGAATGCATACATAAATGTTATTTGACCTTCAAAATTTGCAGTCTGTGCTGTACTATCGTTGTGTACTATAGTCGATAAGTATCTTGCAGGAGGTTCAAAACGATAAAATTTATTTTCTTTTCAGCTTGACATTTCTCGTCATGGAGTTTTCTCGACCGAACGTCGTATCCAACGCACTGGAGAAAAATTTACTCTCATTCCGTTGTTCATGAGCTGAACTCCAGTCACTAACTAGGGTTTCCTATCTCATTCTATTGTTCATGAGCTGAACTCCAGTCACGAACTAGGGTTTCCCCATCCCTAGTTACGAGAAGTGGGGTTGGTTCGAAGTTGCACCTCCACGATGGGAGGTGCTGATTCTCTCATCAAGCTCACGCATAATGGATAACTATGATAAAAGTTATTAAGATCATAAGCAGCTTTTTTTGAAGAACAAGCTGTTTTATTATCTTAATAAAACAGATACTTGACTAATTTATTTTCGATTACAATACTTTTAAAATTTCGGTTTCTGACTACGCATTGGAGTAAGAATCATGATATACCAAAACATGAGTGGTCACATTATTCATCGTGCACTTCGTTTGAATCTTTTCCATCAAGCTTGAACTTATACTCGGGTGAAGAACAAGAATTAACAGAGTAGAACAAAGAGCTCCGTTTTGTCGTCACTCTCAATCTCAAGGTCGGGCGCAGACGCGAACAATAGAACCCTAGTGGACTTATGCTAGATTGTGACCGTTACGAGTAGGACTGAACAGCTTGGCCGGGAAGTCGAGATCAGATGAATCTTAAGTGGTTCTCTGAACCAAGGTTGGAACATTGAATTAGGACATAAAGGTCTACCCAAGACGATCTCAGACAAACGCTGATCTAGAGAGGTGATTCTGAAAATGGATCGAAACATAAACAGGGTTCGGCGGACGGACTCTAGGGGCATGAGGTGATGACTGGGCCGATTCCAAGACACCTTCTGGTCCAGACTTGGACGTCTGGATTTAGAAACGATCTAAGGGCTGGAGCAAGACTAAGGAACGAGACGGCGGGTTAGATCATCGTCCGGGAGCCTCTGTAATATCAAAGACGAAAAAAACCAATGGACCCAGACAGAGATCACGGACGTTTGGAGGCTAGGTGTACTGGGGGCACCGTTTAGGACCCAGGATCTTATGAGAAGTCCGCCCCAAGTCATCTTTTGACTTGTTCATGTTTTGGGATCGACCTAGGCGGGTCTAGGTCGTGACTTAGGGAATGCTGAGCTTGATGATTAAGGGGACGGTCCGGTTCCGATCCGGATCAAACAGAGTTAAGATAAGTGATGCATGGACGCTAACTTGTGATTGTGATTTGCAGGTTAGCATTGTGAGTTTCGAGATCTACTAAGCAAGAGCTTCTCTTGGCACAACAAGACGATAGGTGCACGAAAGTTTGCAGTGGAATTAAGGGGATATGCGTTAGCGATTTTCAAGATTTATCTGTTTCTTCTTTTTTCAGTTTTTATAATTATTTCATCTGTTCGTTCTTATTACTTTTTTACATTTTTTGTTTTTGTCACGACTCCATCTATCCGTTTTGCTACACGATAAAATATTCCCTTCTTTCTTTCCGGTTTTCACCATCGACGTATAGCTACGCTATCGCACCTCGACTAAGAGAAGAGACATATGATGATTCCTGTCTAGCACCTACACCTTCACCAATCCATCTCCTATACAGAACAGACAAGTTAACGAGAAGCAAGGGCTTCTAGTGTACAAGGGCTAGCAAGTACATGGCTAACAAGCGGAAGACACAAGGGCTACCAAGGACTGGCAACTGTACTATTCTTCGACGATGAAAGAAGGACCAAAGTCAAGGTGAGTCAAAGTGAACGGAGAAAAATACTACCTCCTTGCCTTGTAGACGTTTCGGTTAAAAAGGGCTTTTGTAAGACAAGTCAATGAAAGCGCGTGAGATAGAAAGAACGAGAAAGTATGCCCCACAAAGCCTTCTGGTTCGTTCCGAGCTTCTCAAGCATGAGACTCCCGAGGGAGATGGTCAAAGAGAAAGAGACAGACGGAACGAATCAAATGGTCAATGGAATCGAAATGGTATAGATTGGTGTCTAAGATCGATGTTATTTTTCGGATTTTTAGACTTTGTCCATTTCTTCGTGCTTTGGTGTACTTTGGAGACATTGATTCAAACTTATCGTAGCTTCTGTATCTAATGAAATAAAAAAGTATATATATATATATTATTTTTCTCATCCAAAGATGAATGAGATCCTTCCTTTAGTTTACTTAAGAGACATATAGTCCATATCATCCACTTCATCACAAGGTTTAACGTAAAAGTTGTCTCATTTCTGCTAGGAGATATACTTCTTTCTTCACCAGCTTTGACGAATATGCATGCAAAATCAACTTCGGAGAATTTTTGTTTATTTTTTTAAAAAAAGTGTAAATATTATATAAAAACTATAATTACATAATTACATAATAAAGAGAGTAAAGGGGGTAAAATCTTTAACATGTCTGTTTTTCAAGAGGAATCAAACTGTTTTTTTATGGGTAACCACAACTTACTCAGACCAGATTCACACAACAGCAACTTTTTACAGCACTTCCAACTGAGAGCAAGAGGATCTGAACCCTAGACCTTTCGCTTAGAGGCCTGAAACTCAACCATCTCAGCTATTGATCTTTGGTAGTAAGAGTGATAACCGTAACTAGAATTAGGAAACGATCTAGACATACCCCATAAAGCATATAACGATAGAAGAGCTTCTGAAACTACAAGTACAAGAGATCTCTAATAAATATATGATAAATTTATTCGAATTTTAATTTATTATAAAATATTTCCTAATAGTAAATTAAATAATAAATTATATCCCTGCATATTTGCCTCCTAGATCAAAAGGGAAGGAAATCTTACATAGTTACTACTAGCATTACAGTGCTAACTGTAGAACATGGAGGATAAGTTGTCTCACATTACAAGAACTGGTGAGCTTTAGAGCTCCTCTCTTCGCGGCGTTGTTTGCTTGGCCCTTCGGTTCCTTCTTTCCTTGTAAGGCTTGATGGGGTCTTTCCATCAGTTGGCTATTCATTGCGTCGCGGTTTTCACTTCTTAGAAAGTCAAGAAAGGGTGTATGCCAATTGGTATGGCTGCAGTGAGACAGAATGAATGACCAGCAAGCAAACCCACGCTCTCTTGGCCCTACACTGTCTCACACTTCAAGTTAACCATTGTATGGGTTGGGTTATCTAGACTCTGCTCTGGACTGTAGACCTGGCTGGTCCCGCCGTACTACAGTGGAAGACCCTCAAACATTCTGTCCACGCGTCTTGACTCTCAAGAACGCTTGCAGACTACGTAGTTCAGACAAGAGTGCTATCCGTTTCATTGTCCAGGGCAGAAGATTCGGCAAAACGACGGATAAGTTCACCTCTTTGCCCATGGGAATATTATCCTCCATAGGCAAAGAGGAAAGAAACCCATTTCATAATCTTCTGTCGTCCTTGAAAAATAAGGCCTCTCTAAAGTGAAAAGAACTACTTTTGTGTTTTGTTTTACACCTTCCTACAAAGGGATATATTGCACTTACTCGAAGACGCATTTTGTTGCTATGTTTATGTTACCTCCATCAAATTAAGGTCAAAGTGTTTTACCAGAAATCATTTGCATTCTACAATGCTCAAGGTCGTTAGGAGAGCAAAAAGACATAAAATATGGACAAATTTCACTTTCGTGATAGGAAAATATGTTAAAACTCAAAGGGCAAATATTTCCTCTTTGGAGCGAATAAATATATTAAGAGCTAAACAGTTTAAACTCTAGAAATGTACCGTCGTAGTAGAAATAGTAATAATAATTTTTATCTAATAATATTTGCTCTTCCTTTCCTGGTCTTCTCTTCTGCGTCTTGAGAGTGGGGTGAAGAACTTATAAATGTAGGGCTTACTGATACAGTGAATGACACATGAAAACTCTGTTTATGAACAAATTTATTGGCCATAAACTAATTATTTTCTTTTCATGACTAAACAAAAGCATCGAAATGTCCGCTAGAGACAATACATTATAACTGCATTCCTCATTTGCTGTATTAAAAATATCTGTTCTAAAACAGATTTTCGTTTACATGCACCGAGAAACTAACTCCAGTTAGGTGATAATTCACCTAACTGAAGTTAGTTTCACGCTTTCTCAAGTTAGCAGTGACTTTGGTGCATCCTTTGCATTTTTTATTATCCCCACAAGTTCCCGGCATCAGGGGACTTATCATTTCCTAAACGATGATGACATGTCGGTGAGTTTACGCTCGAGTGCGTTTGTTATCTCAAAAGTAACTTGCATGTTTTTACTTTAACTGGCAAAGTGCATGAATGTGACAAAACAAGACATGATTCCTCACTAAGGGAGGATTAGGACTCAGTTAGATCCCCCCAGTAGAAGAGACAAAAACCCTGGGGTTGCTTCTCCTGTCGCCGTGTGGAGAGCTTGGGTGTGTTACCGGTGAGCTCCTTTCCGACTCGATGCCGGTAGGTCTGATCACCGTCGGTGTACACAGTCGAGGTTCACGCGGGCAGCAGTTTAGAACGTTTCTTGAGTTGACTTTGTCGGTCAGGCATGAACGGAGTTATTCGGGTCTGTCAGTTTGTCAGAACGACGCTTTCCTTGACACGCACTTGGTACAAGTCTTCATGCTTCACTGTAAAATTTTCAGTTGCTGACCGCTATCTTATTGGGCGACTAACATTCGCCTCTCGTGGCTCCGTCAACCGCCCTCGGGGTGAAACTACGTTTCAGTTTGAACTTTGTTACTGCTGTTGTTTTTACTGGAACAACGTACGAAATTTATTTATTTATTTCTAGTTTATTTTCATTTCTTTACTCAATTCTCATCAAGCTGACCCGTTCGATCTTCAGAAATGGTGTATTAGAGCATCTCCACCGCATGTCTTTAAAGGCTCCCCTAATCAGTGAGGGAAACCTTTCCATTTCTATAATAATTTGTAAATTAAAGTATTCCTTAAAGGTTGCCATACTTCCCTAACTTAACGATTCCACTAAATAGTATTAAGCTAACATCAAACCTTTGAAGAGCTGTTTATTAAGTATAGTAGTAATCATTCAATACACACGGGGTGATACTTTTTGCGATTTTTTTTTGGCGATTTCGTGTTTATTTTTATTAATGAATTAAATATCTACGTGAATGGATGAGTAAAGAAAATGAAGAATGTACTAGATATTATATGCTGATAATTTTACAACAGAGTGCGAGTAGATTTTCCAAGGTACTTTACTGACATGAGAATAATTTCATTTGTGTGAGAGTGTTCACTCATGATTTTAAGTATGAGATAACATACGAATATTATAATTCTGAGATGCACGAGCAAATAATTATGAACCGAAACATATCATCGCACGGATTGAATGGTTACTACGGTATGAAGTTGATGGTCTTCAAAGATCCATATAGAGACTGTGGTGGGAGAATTAAATTCACCTTCAAAGGTAAAATATGCTTTACTTTTAAATTTTTTTAAAGAAATAAAAACCCTTATCCCTATACGGATGGACATGCTCTTAAGACATTCGAAGAAAGGTAAATAATCGCACTGAGAGTATTCTTACTACATCTGCTCCTCCTATCGCAACAGTCATTTTCCAAATTTGCAAATCAGGTCATAAGTTTAACATATTACTGAAAATGCTCTAGGTTAAGGTCTAATATGGAAAATATCATGGGATAAACATAACGCATTCACAAAGATAATAGCAAATAAAAGTAAATACGAATACACAAAATTTGCAAGTGGGTGCTTGTGAGCAAAGCTTAGTTTCTTTTCCACTAACTTGAATAATGGAGAGTGAAGTGATATATGGAGAGAGTTGAGATGAGATATCTTGTACAATCTCTGATTTTCCACGAGGATAATAATAAAAAATCAATGTCATGTGAGAAACAATATCAAGGGTAATTTCAAATAATATCATTTGAAATTACCCTTATAACTAAGGGTACAGGTGAGAGTTTCCACGTGTTTCCGTACTCAGGGCTGGCAAGTTTATTTCCATTTTTATTATAGTATTCACTATGTCAATAAAATTTATATATATATTGACTGTTCTGCAGGTGGATATAATTGTGGGAAATTTTTTAAGAGTTTATATTAAGCACTTCAATAATAGGCAATGTGTTCCCATCTGGAGAAAATATAATCACCAATATCTTTGTCATATGTCTTTTCCATCATTATTAAAATGATCATCGATGCCAGGCAGCGTGCACATTAACTGGGATGGAAATAGGATATAGTATATCCCACATATATGAAAGCACATGTGACACACTTCTATATTAATCTAAAAGGCTTTCATACAGCCTATTACCCTCAATGAATAAATAACCATAGTTAACCACCATTGGGGGAACTTTTGCTCCCTTTCTGGTATTGAAAAAGAGTTAAGTGTCCGATGAAAATTATATACTAAACTTTCCAGAAAATTTATATTTTCATGTATAAGTATTTCACGATAATTAGATCTACAATTGTGAGACGCTCTAAACATAATCCATAAGTGGAGTGCTAACCAGCGCATCTCTGGCAAGTGCGGCAGTCTGCTAATTTTCCTGAAATTAATTAATTAATTATCTAATTTTTTTCTTGCAAAAATTAAATAAATTATTAAACTTGCTCCAGAGAGGTGAACAAGCAAAGGGTGTATTTCCATGAACTTGACCCAAATACCATCTCCTTTATTCTGTTCTGCAGAAATCGCAGCCTTTTATATTTGATGTATGGTCAACTTCACATTACATTAGTTTCAGAGACCATATCCTAATCTCTTTTCTCTTTTCTCGATTCTCGATGTCATTTGTCTGAATATAATTGGCACCATATAATCTGGCTAGCATCTGGGATCAAAAGAAAATCTCATCTCTAGAGGTTGGATTCAAATAGTTCTCACTTACCAGTAATAAAAGTGAAGAAGAGCTTGGTCATGGACACTTCTACTTTGGTATGGTTATATATTTTAAGTCTAAACTAAACTGAGAATGAATCGATATTGAATCTGGTGTTTGCCAAGGTAAACTTTGGGTCAAGTTCATGTCGAAACCTTCTTAAGTGAGAACAGCTAAGTGAGATTAGCGTATGGTACAGACTGTTCAGAGTTTTATCGATACAAACATCCATCTTCATATCTACTCTTCCTTACAGTGCCGGTCACCCTAAACAAGTTACAGGTTAAAGAACTGTCATATAAATCATATGAAAATGTTGAGTCTGAAATCCGGTCGAGTGTTTTCGAAGATTGCCTTGCTCTCAGTTCAAAATCTCAGACTTTTAATACTCTTCCTTCTTTCAGACGTCACTCTCAAGTGACATGTCAGATGGGACCTATAGGGGCTAAGCATTCCAAGCACTAGTTCTTAAGTTACCTATTGTTATCTCACTTTTAGAAACTTCATTTGCTTCGGTTTTTCTTTTATTTTACAACTATATTTTGTTGCTAAGAGCCTAGAGAAAAATCAGGAATATCAATTAAAACAATGGACTTTTCTTTTCGGTGCTGAACTATTGCATATTCACCTCCTCCATCTTGAAATGGAAGAGGCAAATATACAAGAGTTTTAATCTGTTATCTGTCAAAAAAGTTAGTTAATCACTTAATTTGTTGATTAAATAAATTCTTTTCGTTGGTAGATTGTAACACTTGTAGCTTTTGCAGTGTGTGAATCTATGCTTCCTTTATGAGCTTAATTTATTACCTAACCCTTTCGTCTAGTAGATTGCTGCAGTTGTAGCTTTTGCAGCGTGTGAGTCTAAACTTCCTTTATGGGTTATGTCTGGATATTCGTGCACTAAATGATCTTATCTAAATAGGAAAAGATCATATTTAGATATAAATATGATCTTTTCTTTCTACTTGATACCAAATTTTCACATAACACTTATATTTCTTCTGATAACAGCAAGCGAAAAAACATGAATTGATCTTTTATATATACATATATTAATTTGGTAAAACCAAATATCTGCTTTCTGGATTTGTCCCCTTTAGAGAAAAGAGTTGGAAGAAGGAATGTCGATGTTCCATAAGACACTCATTTGGGCATAATCAAGAGCACATGCACAATGGTCGGATTCAGTACTTTCTCGTGCCCACATATCAAATTTCAGAACAAGGAGAGAATAGTAAAGCTTGTCCAAGCCAAGAGAAAAGTGATGAAGCTTTACTCAGAGATGCAAGCAAGTTTCCTATCCACCTGTCAGATGACCAAACCGTCAAAGTAACAAAATCAAGAGATCATATCAAGAGTTCTAATTCCATCATTAGCACACTTGGTCACCATTTCCAGTTTTCAAAACATACCCAAAGAAATATTTATATCCCTTTTCACATTCGGAAAGCATTATCGGATTGAGTGGGTTTTTCCTGACGAGTAATTATCGTGTCTTCAAAAGCCATAATGTCACTATTATTTGCATTTGTAAATACTGTGGAATTATGCTCAGTAACTAACAACCTTAGTTACATATGCAACAAAGATAAATGATCTCCAGTATTAGGATATATACAACAAAGATAAATTATCGCCAATATTAAGATATTCACTTCATGTACACTTAGAAATTCACCTCATGTACACTTAGAAAGCAGGAGTGCTTTCATTAATTTATGTTACGAGGGGAAAGGTTAGGCGACAAATTACTATGTAAAAGAAAACGAAGGTGTTTTCTAAACCTGGTCTCGGACTTATACATAATAGTGCAAGAGTAAACTTTACACTTATGGTTCTGGTTGGATCTGTTGGCAACTCCAGGGTTGTTTAACACTTAATAGTTTATAGAAAATCTTTTAACACAACTTACTATAATATTTATATGTTTATCGATAACATGAAAAGCAGTTTGATGCTGATGGGGAAGGGTAATATGATCAGTTTAGTAACTCGTTTACTTATGCAATAACTCTCTAGATGCTTGTTCGAATAGCTTATATCAAAATCATATGTATTCGTCCAATTACAAACAATTATTTACCTATAGCCTATGCATATATACAAAAGAAGATAAATTCAAGATGACATGGGTTTCCATTATAATATTAATTTATATTATGATCTAAATTATTAATAAAAATAAATTTATTATTATGACATCTCAAATATACTGTTTGATAGTCCTTGCTGTCAGGACGACGGTTTGCTCTATCTATATCACACTCTCTGGTTTGACTTAAGTTCAGTTTAATTCATTACAATAAGCCGATTATCAATTAAGATTTAATTACTGAAAAGGGACTGTTGCTCCATCATTTTCTTCAAGCTCCAACAATCCCAAAACTGTATGATGATCAGAAGCTGAGCTATGAGAGGCCCTATTATCTAATAACATATCAACTTAAAGATGTTTCATCTCCAGACATCTTTAGTATAATTAATATTATAATCAGCTGGGAAGAACAGAATTTATCTAAGTTTTAACGTATATAAAACTGACTTGCAGATATACATAAAATATGTGCTCAACATGACTTTGAATTGAAGTGTAGTTTCATACCAAAGTTTTGATTTGATGGAAGTGTCCAAAAATTTGAATTAGAACTCTAGACGTTTTCTCTACTACATTGAGTGTTTCAGATGTTTACGATACAACTACATCAGTTATAATAATTGAATATTTATCTCTTTTGTAAACAACTTAACTCTTACTTAACCAAAGTTGAGAACTGCAAAGATATCGAGATTCAGTGGTGGAGTTAAATCGCTATGATTTGTTGTAATCATGACTTGAACCAGTCATTGGTTTGAATGATTTATTTCATATATATGAATTTATCTAGATTTTCTCTTCAAAATAATAACTTTTGACACACAAGAGTTTATCATCTTCATCTGGAGATGCCTTTAACGAATAAAGAAGAAAGAATATGATATATACTGACAATGAACAATTAGTCGAATATGATATTATAGCTTAGAGATAAGATGGTATCCTTTGTTGCTTTTTGTGTACTACATATGATCTCCTTCGAGTACATAGTTGCAAGTTTAAGTGTTATTACTGGTACTTCAAATATGGTTAATCAACTTTCTGATTTTACAAGTTAATTCCTTCTTTAATTAACTCATATTAAATAAAATCACATATATGATATGATATATAAACGGTAGTACTTTTAAACTTGAGCAAATTGAAAAAAGTTAGATTGAAATAACAGCAAATGTCAAATCGCAGGTTTCATTAGGAACAGCTTAAAATATAGTAATAAAATAAATATTTTCTTATCTCTATTAAAAGCTTGAAATAGAACTATTCACATATGAATAAAAGATGTACAGTAATGATTGAGAGTATTTCATTAAGCCCTAATATATTTCCAGTTTTGTAGCATGATATTTCTATTTCATTGCCAGATTCTTCTATATTTCCTCTAAAACTAATGAAAATATGCATTTTCAGTTTTTAAATGAAATTATCATTATGTTTCTAATCAGTTAGAACCATTGCTATTTTATTACCATATTAGATGAATTATCCACCTTCTTTGCCAATATATGATGTTTTATCATTTATGTGATTATAATGATCTATAATGATTACAATGGTTCCTTCAACGGTGTGATCTGGGACATCTCTAATACGAGTTAAAAACCACTTCAGTTTCTACTACATGGTCATATATCCTAACGAAATACAACAAATGAAATCAAATATCAAAGATTAAATATAGTTGGAGTGTTGGACATAGTTCTTTCCATGTATTCTCAAATGATGTCCACCTCGGTCTTCATAGTAAAACCCAAACATATTAGTTCATATCTTTATGATAATCAAGAATACTGATTTCAACCTAGTAAAACTCAAACATGTACCTTTATATTTTTATGATAATTAAGAATACTGATTTCAAACATTAAACCAGAATGGTAGTAGTAGTAGATTCTATGCATTGAAAAATTCTATATCGTTCATATTTGTTCGGTATTTAAAAATATTGATTCCAAACTTTAAATCATGCTTGCGAATAGACGCAGTTAACCCGAGTACATTCAGACTGAGTTGCGAAAGTAGAACCCAATACCAGCGCTTGCTAGAACTTGGTACATGATCACCATAGTAGCTAGGGTCACACCCTGCTAGTTTGGGCATGACCCATATCTCATACTGAACACCATGTTGTGTTATATTCCGAAATAACATCTGGTATTTAGTTGGAGGGAAAATGATAGTAGTAACATGAATATTATATAATAATCATGCTTTGACGTCCACTACCTAGCTACTTATGATTTTAGCGTTTCAGATCTGCAGCTGCAAGAAGAAGAGAATCATAATCAAAATACCCTCCTCAGAAGAGAATAGATGCATGAAGCTAAATAATAAAAGTAAATAATAAAAGTAAATTAAATTCGAGAAATAAAACTCAGATGCATGAAGTAGTCGATTTTATACCTCCATGGATAATTACATATTACAGATGTGTTTCTTTATCTTTATAATAGTATTATATATTATTTTAAAATTTAAAATTTATTGTGTATAGTTCATAAAAAATGGTTGTTTTCACATGGTCTAGATACATCCTTAGTGACCACCCCCGTAGTTTTGATTATCAAAATGAAAACATTCGTTTGCATTTACAGAAATCATCTTACACTAATCTATAGAGTGTATAATTCAACCTATAGTGTATGAAGTGAACACGTTAAATGTACTTATATTAATTTCCATGCAGTTAATAGTAATAACGATATTATTATTTGCAAGGTGATCGAACAACAACTCTACTATTAGCACTGGATTTAAGCCTTCGAGTTAAGCCTTCGGATTGATGACGATGAATTATTTGATGATTTTATACACTAGTTTTTGACAACGAAGTGAGTGAACTCTCGTCGTTCTTTCTTGAGACAAATGCGTTTACTGTTGAAGTTTAGGAATATCAGCTCCCTATTCAATGAAGTCCTCTGAATCTGTATTGTAACGGTTAAGTAAAGAATTATTTAAACCCCAGTATGAGAATAAAAGCATGAAAGAGGATATTTCCATTTTCCTAATTGTGTTCTCTGAGTATGAAGAAAAGATTCCGTTCTGTTTCAAAAAATCTCAAAATCTTCATTTTAACATTTCTTTGTCAATACTAAACAGTTTGCTTATAAAAGAATCATAACTTGTAAAGCAAGTGAACAGCTTTAATTTGATTATTATTTGACAGATTCAACTTGAAATGAAGAACTAGTCACAATAATCATTTTCAATATGACGGTTAAATTTTACAGTTCTCTGAAGGAAAACTCACAAAGTAAAGTATTCTGGGTTACCTGGAGCACTTGTATTTATACTCAAGGTTCAATAAGAAGAATATTATACAGACTGATTGAAATATGTACTTTTAAAACCTTTGAAACGATAATGTTTACCATATTACATAAGAGTTTGAAGTTGACATGTAAACTTTAATTTACCTGATAAATCATGTTCTATAAACCAAAATCTCAAAACTTGGAACTATAGATTGTTAGAAACTTATGATAAATTCTTAGAAGATGAGAAAAGTCAGATGTGGTGCTTGTTACCCTCACTCTTCACTCTTCACCTGCAGTCCTGAGGCTGAATCCGGATATCTCATACGGAAGACATAATGAAAGACGGTCAACCGGATGAATACAGACTAGTTTTAGAGTAGAACCGGGTAAATAGTTTACCGGATAAGTTTGTAACCGGTAAAGTGTCCGGATACATCCGACGGTTAGAAAATTACGATAATTTTTTATAGTACTATAATATTCGACAAGTATGTTGCTATTCGATTAGTATATAAGATGTTTTTTCTTTGAGGATCATATTCATCTATCATCTGTATAAGGGAAATTTGTATAAAAAAGATTTATAATTCTGGAGGAAACTTGAGTATTGAATGTTGTATATCTTGAATATATGATGATATGAATAGAGTAATTATAAATTTACATTCACTCTTTCAGTAACAAGAGACTCTGGAGTACTGGTGTCTAACACAATTACAATTCTAGGAAAAAATTGTTGCAAGTTTTAGTTGTAGCTTTTGAGTCAACCTCCTTACTGAGTATTTTGTAGGTCCTAGAAACCACATTTCTGCTATTAATTCATTTGACCACTTCAATTAATTATAATCTATACCTCATTCTTCACATGTGGTGCTTGAACCGTGCTTCACTTACTTCACTAATTGAATGAGAGTTACAAGTCTCCACGAGTAGTATTCTCAAATATCAATCATCACCTTGCACAAATGTTTAAAGAAAAACAAGATTAATCTAATATTGATAGTAAATTGACATTTTGAGAGCCCATAGTTCATTCTTGTCCAAATGAAAATTTTCACTGTGAAAAGATTTAAAATTATAAGTAATCATGGAATCCATCCAATATAAAAGTAACGAAGAATTTTCCAAGATATTAAAATTATATAAGGTACAAGGTTTTCCAAAAGAAATTCAAAGGAAAATCAAGAGGTGGAAATTTGTTTAGGAAATAATGATCTAAAAATAATAGTACTGTTCACACATGATATTAAATATATGGATTTCAGGACTTTTCAATCCTTCTTGCTTTAAAGGAAATCCTAGCGGCTTTGATCGTGCTAAATAATAGATTTACTGACTATCTGATGATCGATCAAAGCCGCTGGGACTTCCTTAAAAGCAAGAAGGATTGGAAAGTCCTGAAATCCATATATTTAATAATGATAACTTGTCTAGATTTAAACCGTAACACTCGTTGAGCATCAATATGTTACAATTACATCAATAACAGTTGAAGTATAACACAATTAGGTTACCATCATACATGCTTTAATTATATTATGTATGTCTACAACTCCCAAGTAGTTAACGTTGAGCCAGACGTTTTACAAAACCTAATATTGTCTTTATTGGAAAATCTGATGATGGAGAAGCCATTTTCACTTACTAAATTATGGTTTGCAAGACTCCTAAAGAAAGTCTGACGCTAAGTATGTCACTGACCATATTTGATCTAAAGTATGGCATACGTATCACGATAATCATGATTAGTTTCTAATATACGGTATACCTATTTTCTTCTCTAGAGGACCATGACACTTTAGACTAGAATTATACTTGATCGTATCCCTAATATGATTTTTGAACATCATTCTACCCGTTTTAACATTGTATTATTTCGCAACAATCTGTAAAATTGTCATATCATCTGAATGTAAGGACATGCATGTCAACCGGTGATCATGTTTATATACAGCAATTTTAGTTTAAATATGGATATAACATATTATCAGCATGTGCGATCTCTTATTTATCTTATGCAATGTCTTTTTATGACTATAAACTTGTTGAACCTGTTGTTATTCGTGAAAAATGCGGTCAAGTAATATAATCTTACAAACGGTAAACTTGTTGAACCTGCTATTGAGAGTCAGAGGTGTGATCAAGTAAGTTTCTACACTTTAGATATTATCGCTTCCGGAAGATATTTGACCTATAGAAACAATAAGTAACTTCACTTGCAATGGAATTGTGGAGCTATGCGTTAGTGATTTTCTAGATCTATCTTTTAAATATCTTTTTCTAGTTTTCTCCACGATTCTACTTGTCAGTTTTTGCTGCTTCTTTTTCTTTACGGCTTTCACCATGACTCCAGTAGTAAGTTATGCTATACGACAAACAAAGAACTCCGCCTGCCATGGAATCGTGAAACTATGCATTAACAACTTTCTAGATTTATCTCTTTTTCTTCTCTCTTTTTTCCAAGTTTCCCAACTTAAACTGTTGGTTCTCGTTATTTCCTTCACTTTTCTATTTTCATCACGATTTCTTCTATTTGTTTCTTTACACGACATGTTTTCATTTTTCACAATCGACGCATGCAATATAGGCTGGAGGCTGGACCATCCTAATAATATTGGTTACCAGGATTAATGTGGGTAAGGTAGCTTCCTGCCTTACTAACGAATGAATGAGTTTGCATGTGTCTTCCATAGATATTAAGGATCACTAGTCGACATGTAACATGCATATTCACCTCCTCTTTTGATGGAAGAGGTAAATATCTAGATGTTTAATTTATTATCCAATTTTTTTTGGCAGGAAAGGTTAAATATTAAATTAAATATATTAATATATAAATAATTAGAGGTTTTCAGATTTGTAATTTTCAAAGCACAGCAGTCTACACATTGCTTATGGTTTATATCCTGCTGTCCCCGTGTTTCCAAGCATAGACTAACAGTTAAAATTTATATAAAATTTTGATTAATTTTATCCACTTGGTATTTTATCCACTTGATTTATTTATTATTTATATATTTCCCCGATAACAACAAGAGAGCAAAAGTTCTCATCATTCATCCAATATGCGTATCCATCTCTTCCATCTTTCGATGGAAGAGGGCTGTAAGCTTAATTTATTACTTATTTTTTTTGACGAGAAGAGGAAGAGTTTGGTAATAAACTAAAGTATTTATTGAATATTTTATAATAGTAAAAAACCTACAAAACTTATACAGTTGGAGGAGCATTGCTGTGGACTTCACTTCACGTTTTGAAAGTTCCTTGTATGGTTAACATTTAATATTTTAACATTAAACTTGATTTTTAAAAATAACTTAGTATATAATTTCTATACAACAGTTACAGCTTTTCTGATAAGAAATATCGAGCAAAAGTTCCCCAAAGGTGGTTGAACATGCATATTATTACGTGCCTGGATCGACCAAACATTTTACGTGTTCTATAATACAAATCACGCATCCTAATAATATCAAGACTCTCATCTCATCTTCCTTGTCTAATAATTATTCACTCAGTTGAAGTATGATGCTCGTTATAAGCAAAACGTTTAGATTAATTGTTTTTTATCCATGATGAATGAAAGAGAGAATTCTAGTGACCTTGTCGCCCCTATTTTATGGGTCTCTCTCTCTACTTCAAGAAGAGGAGAATATAGTAGTGACTTTAATGTTTGACAGAACCCTTCTTCCAAAAAGAGTTTAGTCATAATTAAACCGTCTTGAGTAAATTACAGAAAGATAAGAGAGTTTAGGCGGGAATGGGTGCATCTTGAATCACCGAGTTATAATTTAATTAATCTTTTCTTATTTGACTCGTTCCTAAGTGTAAAGTGGGAACCAGAGAGCAGGTAAGTATTTTTTCTTTTATTATGTCTAAGCCAATTCAATTCACTGGAAAAGGTTCTTATCTCGTTCATTCTTAGAAAATGAATTCGTTTCAAAACTAGTTCGGCTAAAGTGTTAATTTTCTCATCGCTAGCAATATATCCACAATAACATTTACAGATTTTTGCTACCATATTTTTGCACTTGTCCTCTGGTAGAAACCTCAGGTTGCATGCAAAATAATAATTGGTAAGAATGACTCCCTCCTGGTGACCAGTAATTCCTTAACTCGAACCAGAGATATAAACCCTCACTTTTATAATTTAGGGTTTGGATAACCAGACCAGTCATTTCACCAAATATAATTAAATTTCCTGAGTTAATCCAGAACAAACTGCGCAGCTACTCAGTATTCACTCCGAGAAGCAAACATAGCATATTAGTTACAGTTACATGCGTGGTTATCAAAGAGATCACCCTTGCATATATATATTCACCTCTTCCAAAGTTCAAAAAAGAGGAATATGCACAAACGGTTTAATTTAGTACCTAACTTTCTGTCTGGAAAGGTTATGTAATAAATTAATATTTCGATTATTTGAGTTAAGCAGATTGCCGCACTTATATCGTCTAAGGCGGGTCTGGACCTCGCACCTGTCTGTTAAGTCTGGCTCTTTCCACATCGGTTAGTCTAGCTAGAACGAGTTAATAATAATAATAATAATAATAATAATAACCAACAAGCAATAGCTTGTTGACTACCCCATCCCCCTGTACCCCGGGAGCCGTGTGGTCGAGTCTTCCTGGCGGGGGACTCATGCTGTGCAAGGGCAACAGCATACGGCTGCAGAAAGTCCCACAACAAAAAGAGGTCTAAAAACAAGACCAAAGAATAATAATAATACAGATTCTATATCATTAAGAAAACAAAAGTTCCTCAAAATTCATCGAGTATGCTTATTATTCACACTCTTCCAAGATAGGAAGAAGAGGAATATGCATGTCTTTTAATTTATATCATAATCTTTTTTCGTGGAAAAGTTAGGCTATAAATTAAAGCTAAAAACTTAAATATATTTTTACTCGTGAAAGATACTCGTCTTTATACCCAAAAAAAGTCCAGTCTGCATGAGTTGCTTATGGGTTTTCTGTAACTGCAGTGACCATGCAGTGACCATGTGTGATCAAGTGAACTAAGTGATTTCTAATTTTTAATTCAAATAATTTAAATTTAGTAAAGTAAATTTAAAACTTCTTCACTATTGAAAATGTATTTTTCCAGACCAAGTCTTCGAGCACCAGACTTCCCCTTATTCTGCGTTGTATTTCATTTCGCTAATTTAATTTTCACTTAATATTTTCGAAACTAGTTATCAGCCACTTGTCCATGATAATTTGGTGGACTGTTTCAACTTTTATCTTTTTCTTCCGATCGGCTAGAAGTGCATTTGGGATGCATATTGTGATTGGTGAAGCAGGAGGAGTATGGCTCTCACTAAGTAGCCTCTCATGTCCACCACCATCGGTCTTAAGTGGAATTAGCGCAAGATAGAGTAGCAAGAATAGGTCGATGGAGTACTGCAAATATTTAACTATAGTGTGAGCCAACAGACTTGGAAAGTACTTATCATCTACAACTTCTTAGATGCAAAAGGTAATTGTAAGCAAGGTGAATTTTATAAGCTTTTCTTATGGATTCTGTTCAAAGATTCAATTTTGTAGATTTATAGCTTCATATTCCGGTTAACTTAACTTAATTAGTTAATTATGGAAGGTGTTAAAACGATTTATCAGTCAGTAGGTACCATCCCTTTCAAGGTCCTTTGCTTTATCCTTCATGACTTGGCATCGATATGAAAATCTACATTTTGACGTGGAAAGCAAATAAAAACAATGCATTAGTGGGAGTGAAGTAACGGAACAGAGTACCTTGGTATATATAGAGAAAAATTAAACATTTCCTAATGTATAAATAAAACTAGATATCATTAGTTGTCTAGTAACGATTATACTATTTAGTAATATACCCTATAGCTCTAACAGAGCAACTTTGTTATATATGATATGCTCACCACTACAGAGAGAAAATCTAGGGAGTTCTGTGTCTGAGTCATGGCTGCCGTTGTACTATATAAAGTAATTGTAAGCAAAAGTGCACTGCATCAGTGCTGCTCATTCTCCAGTGATATATTTTCCCTTTCATTTTTGGAGATTATCATACGAAACAAAGTATATAAGTTTCTGAAACCAACATGAAATGCAGGCCTAGGGAGTTCATAAATCTCTGAACGCAGAAAGTATATAATATACTTTTTTGGGTTTCTTCTTGGTTCGAGAATTTCCCCCTTGGGAGATGATCACATGAAACAAAAATTAATAAGCTTCATTCTGAAAAAAATAGAGACTCGATAAATTTTATTTAACTCTAGTTTATCATTTAAGATTTATTTTCAGTTTGACAACACTTTGAATATGGGACTTTATCAACTGACTGCCAGACCTTATGCACTGTGCCAAAATGCACTGGGGGTCATTTCTAGGGTACAACCTGTAGTTTTAAGCTGGGAAATGAGGTTCGATAAAGTTAGTACAGTAACTATGTTTAATCAACAAAAAAAGTTTCAGTTACTCTAATACAAAGTTAAACAGTCCATTATATAGGCTGAATATCTTCTCTTAGGAAAAATATCCCTTGCAACCCCAGCGAAGTGGGGGAGAGATCGAATCTACACCTCACATTTGGAGACCAAAGCCCGATCGAGATATTCTATTTATCAACAAGAGACGAAGTCAAATAACATATTAAAGAATTGATAAGTAAACAGTCCAAGTGTTGTTCCAGTGTTGTAAATATGCGGATATGGTATTTCTTTTCTCCACTGAATAATATATATATATATATATATATATATATGATTTAGGGTTTAAGAGGACCCAACCCTAAACCCTTATTGTCTCCAACGAATAATATTATATATTTTATTTCCTAGAACCTTCTTTCCGGGGGCACCGACAACCTGGAACTTCAGAACATCGACCAGTATGTCCTCTTTAATTAATTATGAATTAATTAATCAAGCATGCATATATATATATATTCTCCTTCACAAGAGCATAAGGAAATCTAAAAGTCCTTCCTCTATCAAAGACGGCAAAACCCATGCGCTAGCTTGTTGTCCCAAGCCTCCACATGGCAGCACCCTGCTCTTGTGGATCGATATAGAAAACTACGATGTACCCGCCCATATGGCCCCGCATGCATTACCTGCTTGCCTCAAAAGTTACATTCGCCATACAATACAGGATGCTGATCCAGTTTAGCTGACGTGGAATAGGAGTATTCCATGTCAGCTATCCCCAGCTGTCGTGGTCAGCTATCATCAGGGTTTGTCTCATTTCCGCGAGAAAGAGGAGAAATAAGAAGAATAATTTTGCTGACTTGGATCTCACTTAGGATCTACCTTCTTTCTATTGGAGGACATTTCTATGTGCTGGAGGTCTTTACATCTCCTATGCACCGTCAGATTTTCTCCTCTAAAGATGTTCTCCTCGTCAGAGTCCCTTTTGGAGTATATATCGGCTTTAAATATTATCTTTATCTAGTAGCTTCATTGGTAAGATAATGACCCCACTTGAGGAAAGTGACGTTAGGATCTTTGCAAATAGTAGCCTCGAAGAAGATGCGCGGGAAGAATGACAAAGTCTTAATAAGAGATTAGTGACTACAGTATTTTAATACCAGTTGGAATCATCACAACCACAGTCAGCGCGTAACTGTGATAACATGTATAAGAAGACACAGACTACAGTACACGACACAGTAGACAGCAAACTTCGTTGTGAAGAAAAGAAAGAAGTGTGACTTGGTGACGGGACAAAACTCCACCCGACCATGGAACCAGGTAGGTAATCTTTGCGGGGTTTCTGGAAGTGAGGCAGATCGATCACGTGGGATGGTTCAAAACAAACATCCATGTTCATGGACCACAATATTACAGTACATCATCCAAGTTGAACCGTAGTCAGTAAACTAACAGTTACCAGCAGCGTTAGATGTTAATCAACTTGGTCAACTTTTCACTTGGGATCACCAATAGGTGGAGAGGGACCACTGGTAACTCAAATTGTGCAGCTAAGGTTCGTGTATACTTAACTGCAAGTTAATTTTTACATGTGTTACTAGCTGAGTGAATTCATCTTCAAAGGTTTCAGAATATAATATATCTAATATAGTATAACTAGAACTTAAGTAACATGGTCTCTTATGTGAAAAATTAAATGATTTTTTTGTGGAATTTATCTCCATTCTACGGGTTTGACACTATATTTCTATTGCATGCTATTTTGTAGAATTGACACTTTTGTATTTTACAAAAAGAATCATAAACTCAAGTGTATCTTTCTGGTTAAGGTGTGACTCTTTCTCGTAACCCCTCTAGTTTAGTTCCATTTTTAGTTTGTAACCATGTTGACGATGACGAGGTCGATAGTGAACCCAGTGCCTTGGAGTTCTATGAACCCTTCGCAATCGCAATCGCAATCGCAATCTTTAGTTTAGTTCTTTTGTTTTTCTCTTGTAGGGAATGCTTTTCGCGATGGTGCTTTGTCCTGCCGAGAGCAAGATCTCGTATGCTGTCTTGGATGAGGGTCTAACTCACGATCATCTATATGCCTAGAGGGTATTAAGGGGTGTAAAAGTTCACACGAAATATTCTTCAACGACGGAGAGAGAACTGGCTGTAAATTGTCACAAGTGACTTTGTATATAAGCACGATGCAGTATGGATCGCATATGTGACTGGACATCATGATTTTATCATTGATATTTTTTTTACAGTTTGACACTGAAGATAATTATTGAGAGCAGTGAAAATCGATTACAAAAAGAAACAACGAAACGAGTAAAGAGCTGTTAAGAAAAACTCGCGGTGTGTTCCTGCGAGTTCATCCGAAAGTGCCCGCATGAAACACTCTCCGAGGTCTGGATGAATTCGCAAGTCACTCCCGAGGCTATAGAATCTTTCTGAAGGTTCCTAACTTTGACACCCCTATTAAAAAACCATCACACCATTAGGTCCGTTTAGTAAAGCGGTAATTTTTGCCCCGCCTCTGACTTTCCTTCACAAGGTTTCTGTACTACGATACTCATTCCGTACGTCCTCCCTTGCATACCGTAGTGATTTTCAACTCCGCGCATTAAATAAATAATTATTCAACTGCATGGAGAAAAAATAAAACTATTTGAATTTGTATAGTTTAGTCTGAGAATTAGTTTCTCGATGCGTGATTCACATAAAAAAAAACTAAAATATATATGTCTTATCAAAATCAAACAAGATTTCAAAAACCAACGCTAAAATTTGTTTTAATGATATATGTAAATAAAATAGCCGCGAGGGAATTCTGAATCTTGATGAATATCATATGCACAGTTAATAAATCTGAATCAAAATTAGTATTCCGTGCAGCAAATGCACGAAGTTAAATATCACCACGGTATATTCATCTAATGTGAGGAACCCGTGCATATTCCAGGGTTTAATTTATTATCTAATTATTCTTTTAGAAGAAGTTAGGTAATATTAAGTTATTTGTTATTTGTTGCCAACTTATCGCATATGTATTTCCTAAAGCATGTATGTACGCATTCCCATTACTGTTAACTCTGGATCACCCCGTAAGTGTAGGTAAAATTCATTTATTTTTTCATCCGTTTTCAAATAATAATCATATTTTTCTATAAAAGAATACGGACAAAAATTCCTCAAAAGTTCATGTTGTATGCATATTAATTTCATCTATTGAGAGCCTGAGGGTGGTTACTCTTATTATAGTATAGTAGCATTATTTTAAGCATGCATATTCATCCTCTTTCGAGTTCGGAAGAGGGGGCATGCCGTTTAATTTAATACCTAACTCTTTCGGTCAGAAAGGTTAGGTATTAAATCAAACGCCTGATTAAATTATTAATTATTGAGTGCAGTACCCTGGACTTGTACCTCCTGAAGCGCGACAATCCACACAAGACTTATTGGTTTTTTTTTTGCTCTCCTCATGTTTGCAGGCATGAGTTAACAAATAATATTATGGAATTTTTTAATTATTTATATCTACTTAATATATATATTTTATTTAACACTTATATAATTCTCTGTTAACAAAAAGAGAACACAAGGTCCCAGAAAGTTAATGTTGCATGCATATTAGCCGAGCTGATAAAATATTATAATTAAGGCGTTTATGGACGAAAGTAGTTAGGGAGCAAGTAATTACTGGTGTTGGTGCAAAGTTCGAAGGGGGGTAAAGTCATAAACGACTGTCTACTCTACTAGCCAAATAAGCAACTACTCAAGTAAGTTAGTGAAGTGAAACTAAGGGAGAAGGATGTGTCCAAAAGAACGACTACGTGTCGAAGAGTACCAATATCTACTGTAGTCAACCGCGGTCATAGTCTGCTGGACCATTTAGAGGGCCACAGGAGTTCCTCTTTTTGACTTGATACGGAGTCAAACATAGCAGCACTAACTTCCACGACTTCCATGAATAGGCAAAAAGCGTGCGTTTTAGGAGTAGAGTATAAACGTGGTCCCAGTAAGTGAACTACCATGTAATAGGGTCATTCAAACCTTGGCTATAAAGGATTCCCGTAACTCCCGTAAAATTTACAAGTTTTCCCTGTAATTGTACAGTCACTAAATGTATGTATTCAGTGTTGCTCATAGATGGGATGTCATGAATACCGTTGAAAATAACTAAATCAGATGAATATAGACGTTTTGCAGTTTTCTTACAAAGCATGAGATTTTGGATTTCAATTTCTCATCTGAATCCTCTAATTTTCGTTACAAAGAAAGGTTGGAATGGCCCTTTGAGTACATCCATATGTTTTTCTTTCTTCCCTTATTGATATGTTGGCGTTGGTTCACTTGACTTTGGCATGGGCAGAGGAGAGGATGAGAGAGTTGTGAAGCCCTCTCACTGTGCCAGTATTTTGAGAGCTGAAGTCATCAACACAAAATTTTCTTCTATGGCAAGTATATATATATATAAACCTTTCTCTGTTATGTGGTTATTCGTTGCCAGGTATCACTTTCTACTCCGTTTGAGTTGGCATCTGGCTCCGAGTTGTGCTGTTGAACCAAATAATTCTTAAACTCAAAGCAGGTCTTTCATAAGGTCTTTTTAAGGAGTACAACCTTATGGATGGGAGGTTTACAACAATCTTCTGTTATTAAGGCCTGATCCAAGTAACTGATATTGTTTCTGTTCTCTCGAGGTTGATTAGCTTTTGCAAACCGAAGAGGAGGAGGAGGTCCAAAATCTGAGAGTGTTGAGCTCCATATGGATCCAGAAGCTTCCTTTCCAGAAAAGGAAATAAGAGTGTAAATCATATAGCAGTTGTTGTGCACATTTCAAGTTGTTCAACTGATTGTTGTAAGCTTGACGTTTGTTCCTCTTCAAGATTTATACAGGAGAAGTGATCCAGCTGAGACTCACCACAATTCCTTTCGCATGGATCTTCATCCTGAAGGCAAGGTTTTGTTTGTTGTGCTTGTTCTTAAGTGTGCAGGTCCAAGTGTTGAGTTGGAAGGAAACGGATTTCACTGTAGTCGCTGTCTCGTTGCTACTTTTGATATGTTGGAGTCATGGACAAGTAAAACAAGTCCCTAAAGTTGTTTACGTGTTCTCTAATCTACTTACCAGATCAACTGTCGAGTTGAACATGACTGCAATATACGACCTGTCCATGACAATAGAGCTTTCAAGACTAATACTAGTCTAGATAAAATTTAGAAGCATTGTGATTACTGTTCGTTCTGTCGTGCTTAATTCTCAAAACTCTGAGTTGCTTCTTTTTAATCTTGAAGGAAAGCACAATTTAAGAGGAAAGTTGAGGACGTACTTGATCCGTTTTTGCCACTTGTAGGTGCTACATGTTGCATTGTTCCTTGAACTGACTGCAGATGCTGACTCTGCATCGAGCTGGGCACACATGAAGAAAAAGAGTGTAGTAAGAAGCTTCAGGGAAGATACTCAATAGGATGAGAAACATGTTGGGACAAAATGTCAACTAGATAACTAACTGATGCTTCAAATCTAGACTCAGGCGATGAAACTAAAGAAAGTCACTGCAGTGAAATGATCCTGTTTCAGGTCGGTAAAACTGTAGGATAAATCGATTTCACTGACTTTGACACAACGCTAAGATTATTTTGATATATTTTACCTCATACATCAGAAAATTTTCCATGCATGTTAGAATAGGTCAAAAACTATGAAGTACCTACGCAAATTATGTCACGTGTTGTAATTCTTCCACATCCGTGTCCAGGAAGCCATCCATTTCATGTTGAACAGAAAAGATGCCGCGGAATGACTTCTTACCTGTTACATAAGATAACGTCTTTTGTCAAAGCCACATAGAATGCATCGACATTTTATGAAAACAAAGCAAGAGAGACATATGTTCCATCATATCCACAAGCATATTCGGATACAAATTCTACCTACTAGCTACAAAAAATTGTTTACATAGTTCAAAGACAAGCCTAACGAACAGAATTGAACACTTGTTGAAGTTATGTATCTCAATGGCCCCTTCATTTCTAGAGATTTATCATTGTATCTATCATCCTTTTCATACTCGTAACAGCTTTCTTATCCTATGATTCTAACTTCACCCACTGCATGCACTCTGAGTGTTGCTATCCAAACCCTCCAGTAGGTGTGAAAGCAAACAGCATAGGTGTAGGGCCAGGTGGTCCTACTTCATAAGGATTTGGCATTCGTAATTCAATCATCAATGCTGCTACAGGACTCTGGAGATATTTTACCTGACTTGACTATGTAGACTTTGCACTGCTGGGATTTTTGATCCGACATTGGAGGCAAAATTATAAAGTGAAAGATCACTTGAAGCATTGTCGAATAACTTTGGATTAGTTTATCATATCATTCTACCAAGTAAACCCTTACCCGAAGATTCATAAGCACTCACTACCTGAAAAAGTTCTGGTCTCCCGAGAGGGATAACTCATAACTAGGATACATTCTTTTCCCCCTAACCTCCAGTCTGTCCATGCTACTGTATAAATCAACCTTTTCTGAATGCAACTCCGCTTCCTTACTGAAACGAGGTCATTGTATGGAAGGTAAGAAACATCTGAAGTGATAAAACTCCTTCTGATAAGAAGAAGCCAAACAGATCGTCACCAAGCAAGGAAGGAGTTGTAGGATTCCATGATTGTCTGCAGAGCACACTCAAAGTCTTGTTACATACGATAAGGAGGAGTAGAGAGAGAGGAAGAACGAAAAGTACAAGCACCCATCATTTTATAAACAACCATAGTCTGGAGAGGTTTGCTGTCCAATGTGCTGTTCAATCTCAGACAGCAACTTTGATGTGGATTCTATAATCAAATGAGAGGATTCGCATTCAGTCAGATATTACTCCATTGTACGTAAAAACGGATTTTGTTGTCATTCGATATGCCTCTGGACTGTCGTATCGTCCATCGCTGACAGATACAGGATTCGAAATACGTCTTTTGCTCATAAATGACCTCATATAATACTTATTTCTTCTGATTTCCGTGTTCATTCGGGCAATATCTTTCCAACACTTCGACATGCCCTTCGGCTGAATCTTTGCAAACTGTAAGTTGATCGTTGCTAAACAAGCTCTTCTCTTATTTTGTCAGTTGTTGTCGCATGTCACCTCCTTTCTTCGTAGCAGCATTCTGATAGTTTTAATCGGTGAGGCAACGACATGCTCTCATAACGTTGACTACATGTAGCTTTCCATAGTGTTGACTCCAGTAACTCACTGGCTCCGTCAGAGTGCGTCTACATTAAATTTCTCAACTTCCACCATACATAATAAACAAGAGACTTTTTGGAAGTTTGAATGTATCCTCAACAGCAGAAAGTAGTTTGTATTCTTGCAACGGTTGCATCTTTCTCTCCTGAGAGCTCTTTTCGCTTGTGGACGTTGGTAGAGTCACTTCATCTTCCGACTCCGGTCATCATGAAGGTTTTGACCTAATTTTCGTGCCACCAACTTCGTGGCGTGAAAAGTTCGTGTTATCCCAAAGCTTTACAAGTTACAAACAACATGAACCAATTCGGTGTATCATGCGTTGAAGGCTTGAAGCTCATTTCCAAATCTGACATTGGGTGCTTCGAGGTGACTTCGAGGATATACGACTCAGCTGAGTCCTATGTCCTCCGATGAATCAGCCTGAGAACTTCCCCGTTCCCCGGGGCAGCTTCTGCTGCAGTCATCTGACGGCGTTAATGACTCCCAACTTGAAGTCGCGGAGAACTTCAAATCTTTTTTTCTTTTCAACTTCTGGAAACATTTGAAAACCCAGAAAACAATGAATGAGAGCTCACCTGACTCGAAAGTCTTTCTTCACTTGCATTCATCATTGGTACAGTAACATGTTCAGCGTCACTATTTGCCATTCTAGCAACTTATGCCTCGACCTCATCTGTGCACTTGGGACCATTACTTTCTCAAGGCGAAGGCTTTATTGACAAAAGGCTTCAGCATGCACTTGTGTGCCACGGACTCCTTTTCTGACCACAATGTGAATATGTGCTGGGGAATATGGTATCAACCGGAGTTTTCAGCATACCACCATATATCTCTCTCCTGTGCAGAAACCTCATGCTTCTCGTCGCTTGTCTTGGAGCCATAAATCTCCTCGTCTTCGAGTCTCGTGGAATGCAAAAGAGATCCACTCGCTCCTCGCTCCTCGCTCCTCTTCTATTGCAGCAGCCACCGTCTTGTTCATTCTGTATGAGCATGGCTATCCGATTCTCCTGCCATACCCAGCTCCCTCTCCTCCTTCTGAAGCAGTCGGATCTTTGATCGGCGTATAGGTCACACTGTTCGGAACCACCGATTCTTTTCACCGAAGACGCCGGAGAGAAAGGTATTAATAATTTCTTCTACGAGAAAGAGTTCAGGTCACTTTTCACATTTGTCGCACTGGATCGGAATCAATCAGACACGCTCATTTACTGCTCGTCAGAAAGGTCTCTGCATCTTCTCTGCATCGCTCTCTCATGTTCTCGTCCAGACATCGTTCTTGACGACTCTTCCCCGTTGCGATAGCGAGCGTCCGAAATTTACAGCGGAGTTCTTCCCATGCCTCTGCCGCGCGGCT
Organism: Asterella californica; assembly: GCA_036924285.1. Classification (NCBI taxonomy): domain Eukaryota; kingdom Viridiplantae; phylum Streptophyta; class Marchantiopsida; order Marchantiales; family Aytoniaceae; genus Asterella; species Asterella californica. Next base: position 8,728,889 of record JAYKYS010000013.1, read on the forward strand.
TCTGAAATGACAACCCTCCAGTTGAGGCTACAATGCCACGTTCATTGCTAAGCAAAAGTAACAAATTCGAATTTTGAATTTTGAATCTCGAAAATTACAATTTCGAATGCATTTCACTCGATCTCTCTAATGTGTGGTTCATCTGACAAACGTGACCACGTCAAACGTGATCGTTTTCGCTCACAAATCCGCAACAGTGAAATAAGCGGTTCAAGATTTCAGATCCTTTGGTCCTTACCCACCACCAACCGACACGTGGCGCTCAGTCCCTGTCTACGCAGTTCCAGACGAGAACATTCAGGAGCACGTCTGCGCTGGATTAGATCCGGGCTGGTGCAAAGTCCTAAGGCGGAATTTATAAAAGCATATTTATTGGGTAAATAGGAAGAAAAAACAAAAAGGAGAAACATGCTTCGAACATCTTATAAATGACAAGCTTGTCCGTCGGTTTCTTTCCTTTTTCTCCTCGTCCGGTGACTCCGGCCTCCATGCTTGACTCGACGTTCGGAAGTTGGGATCCGGCTGCTTGTCTCCCAGTTGGAAACCGTGACTTACACATACCGGTTTTTTTCTGTTTTTTGCTTTTTGTTTTGTTGGGTTTGAATCTATTTTCTTTATCTTTTTTACCAAGCAGGGAGGAGCCCGAAGGAACTTTATTGCCCGAAAGGTGAAAAGAAGAAAAGATATCACACATACCGGTAAGTCCAGCCCACTGCGTAAACCCGAATACCATAAATAATACAAAAAGCAAAAATTCGAATAAAATAAGAGAAAGAGCACTTTTCCTTCTTATCAGGACAACATCTGAAAGTAAAGGTTGGTCAGAAGTGTTTCTTCCGGAGACAAGGGGATAAATGCCATTTTCAAATGACCTCGTCATACGAGTAACAAAGTGATTGTTTGCTCATAAAAGAGATTTTCTTTTCAAGTATTGAATTATTTGTCTTTTTTGGTTAGGGCCCAGGCACACAGTATTTTATCGGTTAGGACTTTTTATCAAGACTAGGTTTTGGTATAGAATAAAAACATTTAAAAATATAATCAATTTATAAAAGATGATCTTAGATACCATAATAAAGCTTTTTGCTATGCGTTAGAATAACTAAACTCCGATGTGAAAATGAAAAAAAGAAGAAAATATTTCTTTTCATATCGTGTATTTTGTGGTATTCGGAAACGGTTAAGAAGAGAGAAGACAAGAATTATTCAGATCAATCGCCCGGCAATTACACTGTAAGCGTAGCTCCTTGTTGAAGAGCTGTTGATTAGATTGACACGTGTAAATATATTTTCAAATAGACGTGAAATACAAAAGATTACCTCTTCAGTCAGTCAGATTACTGAAAACAGAGAGCGGTTCCGCTCACAACAGTTACCTCATGCTTGTAGAGTGAAAAACCTATGTGTTACCAAGCCGATAATCTGCGTCGGATCCGGAAGAAAAACTGATAGAAAACTACTTGTATGTGCGGCTGGGCCCTTAAGAGGCATATGTAATCCGTGTTTCCGGGGCTGTAGAATGAGGTTGGTGTAAGGATTTCATTCGCCAGTGACAATACTAGAATCGGGATTGAAGCAGGCAAATCTTTCTCGGTGGAGCATGTACGGCTGTCGAGCACTGCATGGGGTTATTAGCTCTTAGCTGCTTAGGTCATGGTCTTCAATCGTTCCTTTTTTCTGGCTGCTTTTCCAATGAATTGGCTTGGCCTTGAGACGACCGAGCAGGCGGAGAGTTAGTGGTATGTTTCTGTGCGTTCGTTCCACTATTTCCTCTGCCTGTTGCTCCCTTTGTTGAATCCTGGTGCTTGGTCTGAGATGCTTCATGCATATGCAGGTTGAATCATTCTAGCGAGAAGAGCTTATTATGACGGAACATGGAAAAGCTGAGTTTTGACCGCTTTGTGTCGGTGCTTCTTTCCTACTCATGATGATTTCACTGTTTAACAATTTAGGTAGTCAACATATCGTGGAACTTCACGCCACGAACGTGTTCTCGTTCCGATCAACCAACTGCCATTGTTGAACGTGAATTGTTGTTGGTGTTGTTCATGTTTCATGCAACGGACACTCTGCATGAAGTTTGATGGTGTACATATAGTGAGCCATCAGTCTCAAACATTAATCCTCCGAGAATAGAGAGTTCTCTCTTACCATGGCAATCAATCAAGCTTTCGACGGGCTTTATGATCTTGAGACCCTGACCTCGTTCCTTCCTCGTCTTCTTCGAATTCACCGTCAATGACCTAATGACCCCAAGCATATACCTTTTTCACTTTAAAAGCTTTTTAGTGACACTGGTACTTTGGGACCAAACTCCAAACTTTGGATGAGATCTGGAAGTGACGGAGTTTTTCCAGTTCAGAAAACAGCAGCATTGTCGTGATTCTGATGTCGACGAATACTTACGAAAACAGAAACTAGCGTACTAGACACATAACCAGACAATAATGAGATGTCGACTGTCAATACTGGTTGCGAATTCTGAGTCCCGATTCTTTCGTACCGTCTGGTACCCTCTTGAGGCACACAAGATGCTACCACCATCGTGGCGTTCTGCACTTTAGTCTACGGGTATCTCATGATCACGCTGACATGAACAAACCCAGTAAATCGCTTCGGGGGCATTTATGGATACTGCCAACTTGAGACAACTCTTCCGTTTCCTCGTCAATCCGTATTTACACAGCTCGTCTCGCTAGAAATACACTTAAAGATCTCGTCTACCCATCCACTTTCTTGCCTGTTTGAATATTTTTAATTCGTAGATGCTTTTAGGATTCTCTCTGTGGTAGAATGGCTCCAGTTGTTATATATAGATTAACGATTTAGTTTCAGCTGTGATGAGAGAGAGAGAGAGGGGGGGGGTTTTAACTGTAAGCCTGCTTGGCGGTGAGGTTAGATTGATTACCCCAATCATGTTCAAGACCAAAAGCGTAGAGAGAACAGTTACAGGAAGTGTTCAGGTGCAGTTCAAAATAGACGGCGAGGAATTTGACAGGATAGAAGGGCTACTTGAGAGTTGAATCTCATGCAATACTTCAGATCCGGCTTTTAGTGTGTCAATGATTTTCCTCACCAACTGTGTGCACTCGAGTGAGGCTACAAGTACCGTTTGCAGTAGGTCCCTTCAAAAGTTTTACAGTAGAGAGTCTTCTAATCCTCCAAGCAATTGCACACTTCAGTCTCCAGTTCCGGCGAAGTTTGGGCCTAAACAAGTAGGAACTTTCACTCTCAGCGAACCATGCGATATTAGGGTTACCTCTCCGTCTAGGGTTAATGATTCATCTGACAGAACCAGAATGTTTGGACCAATCGTCGTGTCCAGACTCGCTCATAATCGATTCAGCACTGATGGAAAGTTGAATGAGCTCTGTGGAGTGTTGGCCGTAATCTCAATCTTTGTTTACCTGAATTCGACGCTACGGTCGTTCTCCATACCTGGTTCTGAACCTTGTCGGTGAGCACCTCCAATCTGCGGCTTGCATGTGTTTCTCTCACACTGCGCTGATCTTGTTCAATTATCACGAGCTCTCCTGGGTAAAAACCAGCGTCAAGTGTACCATCGATCTTTCATTAGACATGTCAGGCTCAAAGTGTGCGAGTAAGTCGTGAACCAGCATGTGCACGAGATCAGTTTAAAAGATTTAGAGTTCTTTTTCATTTTCTCTCTACGACCAGTTCTGCCACTGTTTGCTCGAGCCAGGAGTCCAGGACTGCATGCTTGACGTCTGTGTTCCTGTTCATGGAGTCCAACTACACGGCAAGAAGCAGCAAGACTCCCGCTTTTCACCGAAACCTTCAGAACAGCTCCCAAGGCTACAGTCGAGGAACCTTGAGTGGTACACTACAAGAAAGACAGCCTGAGGCTCTCCTTACTGTAGGGAACATCTTCTTCCTCGAAGAACATGTGTATGATATGGATGGACCTCGATTATATGGAATTGCGTTCATCTAACTTTGACTTCGGCGTGCACTGACTGGTTCAGGGTACCTTCCATTTAGGACTGGACCAATGATGTCGTCAATCAAGCTTGACTGTACACTGTGCAGGTAGTAGTAGTACATCTAATGATCTTCCACATTCTAACTCTGTGCTCCGGAACTCTACTCCACTTTATAACTCCCTGTATCTAAGATCCTGTATCTAGTACTCCGGCCCTCTGCTCTGACGGTAGTCTAGGCTGTTATCATGTGGATTATGGATTACTCTCGCTCTACACTCGTGCGGGGGCAGAAAGCTATGTCTTGTATTATTTCCACTGCGTCTGGCATCGTTTCTGCAAATCGGTCTAGGAGACGTGCATTTTCATGGACATCTTTACTCAAAATCAGATTCCGATATCGTGTTATCAACTCCTCCATCCGTGAAGATCCACGGAGCGGGAAAAGATATGAAATCGTCATGAATGACGGAAAGATAGATGCTGCCCTAAAGTGTGTGTGCACAGTGAATGATTATGCGACCACTGAGATGATTCATTCATGAGTCGAGACAGAAGGGCTCATGAGTCACGTCGAAGAGACCTGATAAAGGCGACTGATTCTTGATGCAGCTATATAATACTTTAAAAAGCTTCCTTCGACTCGTTGATTCCTACCTCCTCGTCGAGTCTGCCCAACCAAAACTTTTGCCTTCTCACCTTCCTCTCACGTGGACCATCTTTCAGGTAATGCAACTCTGCACTTCGAATGAAGATGGTCATATCTCGGGGGAGCTCCATTCATCTACTAGGGAGCGCTTATCTTCCAATGGCCACAGATACTGCAACTGGTATCGACTGCTGAATCACTTCTGTCCTCACATCTTTGCAGACGAACTCTGTTAGTCACGGCGAGCTTTACCTCGGTAAAGAGAATTTGGTCTTCCCATCTGTCAGTTAAGATGTGGGTCGGATCTTGCACTCGGTTGTTATCACCGTTACAAAGTGAATGAGTGAATCCGATAACGAGTAACTGGTTCACCACCTGAAGGAGGTGTGTGTCATTAATTCTCTCATCATCTCTCTAGGTGATGAAACTGACTTAACCCAAAACCATCCCATGGAACCACCAACTCTAACGAAGAGCAACTGACATTCATTTCCTTGAAAATTGCTCTCCAGACCAAAGAAGAATACCAGTGTTAATAATATAAGAGGGGGTGTAAAATTTGAGAGGTAAAGATTCTTCAACGGCGAACAGAGAAAGAGTAGTAATTTCACAAGAGTTAACTTTGTGATGAATCGCGACTGAGTCTGGGTCGCGCTTGTGACTCAGACATCACAATTTTTCAATTAACTTTTTTCTGTTCTGACACTCAGGATAATTACTCAGCATAATAGATATTTCATTGCAAAAATAAACGGACAAAGCGAATGAATGGTCTTTAAGAAAATGCCCACGGACGTTTTTCTACGGGTACCTACGGAGATGCTCGCATGAAACACCTGCTAAGGTTTGGCAGAAGTCATAACTCCTTCTCGCAGGTGTAGAATCTTTATGAAAAGTTCCTAACTTTGACACTCCTTAATATGCATGCTAGATCAACTTCGGGGAATCTTTTTGCCGTATTGAATTATTGGAAAAGAAGTAAGTGTTATGAAGAAATTTTATAATCAAATTTCTCTGCAAGTATTAAATGATAATCATACTTAGAGTTGTGGGACGATCCAGACATAACCCCGTAAAGCGGACGGACAGACGCACTTCCGGAACTATAACTGCAAGAGGTTACTAACAAACATATATTAGTTTAAATTAAATATTATATTATTATTTAAAAACTTATAACAAAAGAGTTATGTAATAAATCTGCATATTTGCCTCCTCCATCAAAAGAGGAAACTGGAATTGGGTTTTGTGTACACCTGAGATATTGAAGATATATATTGATGATTTCAAGGTAATAATGATCAAGACGATTCCTAGGAAAAGAACAAGAAGTAATGGAATTGCGGGGCTCCTACGACCAAAAAGACTAAACAGGGCTTTAAGTATTTACGTGATTAATACGTTAAGTGATTTTCTGCTTGATCTATCTCTTTCTTTTCTCTTTTTTCAGTTTTCACAACGACTCTATTTATCCTTTCTCGTTGTTTTTTTTTTCTTTTCGGTCTTCGTCACGACTCTATTAGTCCGTTTCGCTAAACGACAAAAATTTTCTAAAAAGTGAGAACAAGTAAGCGAAGATGTAATCAAAGAATGTTAAAAGGAAGGTTTCCTTTTTCATATATATACAAAGTGAGATACTAGAGAAACCTAACCGGGGTTAGTCCTTTAACTAATCGTATGGACTCTATAAACCATCCTACCACTCCGGTTTAGAATCAATCGTCAATCTATTAAAGCTTAGGAATATATCAACAGTAATCATCCATGATTACCATTCCTAAACTTATTTCTAAGGACGTTACATTCTGACTGTATTTAAATTGCTAAAACAAAAGGACATGAACACTTAATCTTCTTTTTTTCTGGACAATTTAGGTTATGTTATGTTGAGAAACATGTCTCAAGTCGATTTATCTGAATCCATCGCACATGGCTGGATTTTCGAATAGAACCAATTCCCTTCAAGATACGCTCCAGCTATGTACCACTTAGATAGATCATGAGGCCAATTTCCTCGGATCGTTTAAGTTTCATATAGTTTTGGGAGATGAGAACTTAACCCATTGCTTAGATTGCTGCAAAGCTCTTAATTGTATATGAAACTTGGGGTAATCTTTTGTGAAGGCGACTTGAGTTTGAACTTCTGAGTTTTCTTGGATGTTTATGTTAGATTTGGTACGACACTTGCAAGTTTCTTGCGTTAGCTTTTTAAAAATGTTTTTTCGCTTTGTGATCTTGTATTCCAATGATGTTTTTGGTTTTATCACTCACATCTCGACGGTGAAATGTTGATGATGTTGATTGTAGTATCCTGCTGAAACATGATGTAGTGCATGTGACTCCACAAGCGGTATATGTGTGTGACATCAATGGCTCCTCACATTTGAAGAAATCAGTTTTGAACTTCTCAACTCGGTTCCCTGTAGGTGTAGAAATGAACATGTCAGACATTCTAGTCACAATCTTCGTGTATAGTGTCACTGTTGCAGCACCACAATGGAACTCTATATCCATTCGTTTGGGCGAATGTCCATAAGCAAACCTATTTATAACCATAGCTATAGCTCGATCCACCCCTATTTTGGTTTCTTTGGACTTCAGTGTTCCATCTTGTTATCAGATGCGGTCGATCAAGTCCAGTAAAAGTACGAAAAGTAGCATATTTCATACTCCATGATTCATTTCCTAGTTCAGTGTCTACCAACTGCAACCAGATGCCCCTATGAATTACATCCCATTCAATAGTCTGCCTCGGTATGCACACATATCCCCTTCTCTTTCGTGCAAGTTTCCTATAGATGTGTAGTAAACTCGGAATGCAGAAGCAAACTGAAATATCTTGACTGCAGTAGGATGAATTCATGGTGTTTCAAAAGTAGGACGAAACTAATCTGTTGCAAATGAAATGCAAATAGATTTCGAATGGACCCACCAATCAATTTCTCTATCTCGAATGAAGAGAATTCAGAGAACTGTGAACTGCGTGTACCGAAGAAGAAGTCCTCAGTTGGATGAAGAGAATGAAGAGAATTGTGAAATCCGTACTCTTAATTGGTCTTTGTATGTCTTTCCTTTTTGTCTCTGTAACTACAAAGATAAACGGAGAATGGACAAAAGTTAAAACGTGAAAATTCGATTTGTCTTGAACTACAGATGTCTCGATTTAAAGCTTGAAAGCTAAAACGATGTAATGCATATACATCAGAAGGTTCAACTGGTCAAACTTAAATATATGAGCACTTACAGTACAAAAAGCAAAGAGAAGAGATCTGATATGACTGGTTATGAAACACACATCAGTTTTGCTCCTTACTGACTAGTGCTTGCAATTCTGAATTCCGCTGCCTAGCCAGCACCAGAGAATTTTAGAAGCCGTACTTTCATGATGTGTGAGGATTTCTTTACGAATATATGAGTTTCTAGGCCAAATTCTGAATGCTTAGCAGTGCCCACGTTCTTGATCCTGAAGGTACAAATCTCATGCAGATCACACGAACTATCGTGAGAGAAAAGAGAGTGCAGTGTAGCAAGAGTGAACTGGAAGTCTCACATGGTTCAGTGCAGTATACTGCAATATACTGATGTTGCTTCTGACACCAAACTAGTCTTCTGACCTATCTCAATTCCCAGTCACTTGGAAACCAACTGACACCATTCATCTTGAAGAAAACAAAGACTGTGGATTGAAATGCAAGTCAGTCTGATCTAGCATTCGACTTGACCCCAACTCAGTTTCGCATGCATCACCATACATACAACACGAACACAACGAAATGCGAGCCAAGTGGTTAACATGAGTTTCCAGGCCAGTTTCTTTCTCTAAACGGTCGTAGAAGCGATCGAGCGCATGTATCTTTCCGTTCTCTTGTTGGTCTTCTCTTGTATTCTTAAAAATGTTTTCATAAACACCTCTTTGTTACGATTAGGGTTATGGTTAGTCTTAACTATAACGCGATAGAACATTTAACCGTAACCGAGTGGCTTCAGACTAAAGAACCCACATGTAATCTTTTAGGAGGATAATAATTAACTGATTAATCGTAAGTGTTACAATGATATACAAATTTTCTTATAAATGTGAGATTTAAGTTTTGAAGGACATCTGCACTATATGGATAAGCATTGAATTGCATGAAAATGAATATAGTTGAATTCAGTGAGATGGTGGAATGTTTACAATGTGATAGACTCTCATGTAAAAGAGATTATGCCATCGGATCTTTAGGCAAGGACCAAGGAGTGAGTCATGTGTGTTTAACGTCTAAAGCCCATACAATCTTAGAGCAATTCGACACTATCAGGAAATGCTGCTAACGGCCTCAACAGCGTTTCTGATTGTTGGATGGCTTTCGTATTCTCTCAAGCGATTGACTGCTGCCATTTGCTAGTGGGACTTTAAAGTTCAGATACGTGAGAGGTGTGATCGAAGCTATCGTCCAGAATCATTGTCCAGGATGACCTTAGTTTCAACTGTGAGAGGTCAGTTTTTGCTCACCAGTAAACTGGAGAATTTCGGAAAGTTCGTACAAAGCAGACAATGAGACTGCTTCGAAGTGCTGGACTGGTGTTCCACAAATCATCATCATGGACAAGAGTGGCAGCAACTTACAATCATATGCGAAGCCTGAGCGAGTTTGTATACTGCTGGAAGCACGGGACCCAATTACAACATGGTAACGTGATAAGTCGCTCAAAACGTTCAAGCTTGCTTTGTGAGTCAAGGCAGCGACTCTTAAGGCGTATTATTACTTACACACTTACACTCGAAGTGGCAGCCCCATGCCACGAGACATCTATTTTTCCTTTCAAACCAACATCTGTCTGATGTATTCAAGAATGTTGTGGTCAGGAGCGTACAAAGTGCAAAGGAATTCCTGCAATCTGGATATCCAGAGCTTACAGCAGACACGCGCCCCGCTCCAAAGTATATTCCGTTAAGCTAGTGTCCTAACCTTACAAATACTGCATTTAAAGATCTCACCTGCCACAGTTCTTATATGTCACAAAGTTTAGTTCCAAATCGAGGAGTCCATTATTTCGGTGGCTGTACTGCATCGATGGCTTTGATGAGGACCAATTCCGGGAAGTTTGAAGACCCATCTAAGCCAGACCTACCCTTGCCTAACCGCGTGTCTAAAGAATGGTACTCGTTTAAGATCCGAATCTTCACCTATGACTCAGGGTTAGCAACGCATGGTATAAGTTCTGGAGGAAAACTAAAATATAAAGAGTTGTAAGATAGAGGCAGAATATTGGCCCATGGGACGGGATCTGTACAACAGTGAGAATTTGGCTACCATAGTGATGGGTGGCCAAAGAACCAAAACTCCAAGGGATCCGGAGACGTAGCTCGCAGGAAGATCCATACATGTTTGGATCTTCCTTCGAGCTACGTCTCCGGATCCCTTACGATAAGATGCGTGCGTGTTCGATGTTTTAACTCAAAACAGTGTGCATTTGTGTCAACAGCCCAGATGAACCTCAGTGCGAAACCAATCTAGAGAGTAAGTAATCTATTATACTCGCTGACCTCCACAGGTTAGTAGGGTCTCGTCCAAGTTGTTTGTCTTGTCCTTTCATTGTAATAGTACCTGCAGTGATTACAATATATAAGCATATCAGCCTCCACATAATGAAGCACAAGCGACGAACACATGACCAGAAAGAACATTCAGTGGTCAGACCAAAGGCCACACTAAAAGGTGGACTTGGTTTGTGCTTTCATCGGAGTAGTTGTGTTGTTGTTGGCTCTCCTGTAACTACGAGCTCTAAATAAACACAGAAAATAACCTAGCTACTCAAAGTGGCAATCTCGTCTTGGTTGTGCTGAAAACAGATATGTACTGGGTCATGCACAATCTAAACCACACAAACTCCCTACAACCTATACGCAGAAAGGTCCTTACGTCCTGCCATCTGGAGAAGTGAACTCTTTCCAGTCACCAGGATTCGCGGCAGGTGCCATTCCCTGCCGGAAAAGAAACAACCCGAAAAGATGTATGCATCAATATGAGCATTCCTGCTTGCTGTGCAACAGCTTGGAGCGTGAATTGTTTGAATTCTTTGTTTCCATTTCCTACACTCGTGGTCGTTGACTTACCGGCGCTGGTCTTTGATACTGTTGCTGAGGCATTGTGAGGCCTGCCCTACCAAATCCTGGATTTTGCATCTGTGGAGTTCCACGTCCATATCCTGGATTCGACATCTGCGGAGCTCCTCGCCCATATCCTGGAGCACGCATGTTAGGAGCTCCACCTCCATAAGCTGGAGACTGCTGAACCTGCGCTTGTTGAGTAGGAACGTAATTTTGCATCTGTGCTCGGGGAACACCACCACCATAACTCTGGACCTGTCCCTGTTGAGCAGCACCGTAACCTTGGGGTTGAGGGGCTGCTCTAACATACCCTTCAACCTGTGCTTGAGGAGCTCCCCTACCATAACCCCGCAACTGTTGTTGTTGAGCATAACCCTGAACTTGTGCTTGAGGAGCTCCCTGTACCTGTGTTTGATGAGCTCCCCTACCATAACCTTGAAATTGTGGTTGTTGAGCACCAGCATAACCTTGAACCTGTGCTTGGGGAGCACCCTGTACTTGTCCTCGAGGACCTTCCCTTCCATACACTGGAACCTGCGGTGGCTGAGGACCGCCATAACCTTGCAACTGTGCCTGAGGAAGTCCCCCACCAAACCCAGGGTTTTGAGTCTGTGGCGCTGCACCACCGTAACCCGAAGTTGAGGGCTGCGCTAGGAATTTATCCATGTTGTTGTTAAATTCTCGGAGTGTCTGAGTAGCTCTCCGTATCATTCTTACCCCAGTTTCGCCAGGTGGAGCATTTCGAATCTGCATACCAGAACGAGAAGTCAAGATGCTAGCAACGACAACTAAGGCCAATGTCTTTGGGAACTCAAATTTTGAGAAAAGGAATGAAAAGGTAATTTATCTGCCTCTGAAAAAGTGCAATTGTTAGCGGAGGGTGATGCTATACAGCTAAAGATAGCTGGTTAAGGCATGACTAACCTGCTGAGCTTGACCCCACCCTTGTGAACTTCCCTGATTCATCCCTGGCACCCCATTACTGAACTGGTTTTGTATATTAAAATTCCCTTGGGGTTGGTACGAGGTACTTGGCCCTGCACTGCTCTGGCCCGAAAAGCCAGCTTGCCCAGGCACGACAGTGGATGGTCCACCTTGCTGAAGCATTCCTCCAGGTCCCAGAAAGTTTCCGCCACCCATGGGATCTTGAAGGTTTCCTTGAGCTATATTAGCCTGAAAATTTCCTGTATAAGGAGCAGTAACACCAAATGGGGTCGACTGGCTCACGTGGGTGGTTACACTAAAAGGGGATTTGTCTGGTTGTGCACTCTGAAACATGCCCCCGCCCAAACCTCCCATAAGGCGTTGCTGAATGGCTCTGGAATCCTGTGGGTTGGTGTAAGCACCAAGGTTATGAGTTGACGTCTGGATAAAGCCTCCACCACCGCCTGATGGTCCCGGTATCATGCCTGCCATCGTGCCCGAATTCATGTTCGCAAACACGTTGTTAGGAACTTGATCTTGCTGTTCGTATGTTCCACCCGCTAACAGTTGCTGCGCTATTTCCACTGATCTCTCCAACGCTCCCATCCATCCTGTCACTTCCTCCTGCAAAAGCCAAGGTAGGTGCAGTTCACACATATGGGTTTGGTATACACGCATATTGTGACATTTTGACGAGCGTATACACAACTGCTTTCACAACAGATAGCTCGTTGGTGTAGCCTTGTGGTGTCTTCAACATCAATTATTCCACAAATCAGAAACTTATAGCGCATGCGTATACTAAAAGCACAATAACTAACTCTGACATGGTTCAATCTCCTAACCATGTACTACTGAAAGTCTTGTTCTAACTAGATCTGAAGAGACACACCACATTGTGTGGGACGAGGGTTAGAGTCTTCGTTCCTGGGACCAGCAGTTCAAACTCAAGTCCTTGTAACATCTGCATTGCATGACCGGTCACAAGCCATACACAAATTATATCCAGTTGCTCAATCTGCTGTAGAATGTATTAGGGGGCGAAAGAGCTTTCACGCTAGAACCACGAAGTAGAAGTAGAACCACGCTGCAAGTTCTAAAGGTGTTTAGGAAATAGCAAAAGAATCAGATGGAACATATGCTCTAAACGGGACTGCTCTTGCTCGTCTTCCTACCAAAATGAGTAAACACATGATAAATTGCTAAAAGCAAGAGAACAGCATGACCTGCACATTTCTGCGGTTTGGTGGTCTACTTCCTGCTACGAGTATAAGCAGGAAGTAGACCACTTTGGAAGCTTTGGAAGGTCTCATCTCACTGGTCTCAAATTATGAACTTGGAATGCAAACAGGACACCAAAACCAACATTAAAGGTTGACTACAATCGAGTATATCACATGAAGGCAGAAAACGCGCTACCTCACCACATTCGGAATTTGTTAGCTACCAACGAGGGAGTCTATGAGGACAAGTTGAACTCACTCGTACACTTGCTCCCATAAGAGATGTCACATACCGGACGTGCTGACCAGGAAGATTTGGATTCTGCAAGCAAAGTCCAAAAGGTTTAAAACAAATTGTAGACAAAGTACTTCATCAGAGGCATGTCAGACCCGTGACCATGATCTAAACAAAATAAAAGCTCACAATGAGGACGAGATTCAGATTTGGATGGAGATTCAGGTCCACAATGACTCACCAGGGTCTTGAAATCATGTACGAAGACTTGAATGAAATGGAACTTTCAGTGCTGCAGTTTAGAGACAGCTTTTCTACGTAGCTTAGAACGGACCAGAAATCCTACAAATAATCGCGAATTGTAGGCATACGAAGTTTGACGGTCTTAAGTGGATTTTAGAAAGTGAAGATTGCAATTTATCCTCCAGCCCACTTGCAGCTTGAACCGGAAAGACTTGTGGATCGAGTTGCCCTTACAAGCACCAAAAACGTGTGAACTGTTTTACAATTTGAGCTAATTCCTTACATATCATGGTACACGGGTAAAGCATTCCCGGAGAAAACAGTAACTTCCCCCGCACACTTAGGTAACCTCCAAATAGTGTTGAACTCATGGAAGTACAAAGTGAGTAACAAAGAGTGGTGTACATGTACCAACTTGGTTTTAGAAGTTAGCGAATGTATATAACCGAGGTCGGACCAAGGGGAAATTTGTACTAATTCTTTACATACATTATTCTATAGTAATACAATATAACATTAATATGTAATTCTTTACATATAGTGAGGTTTACCTTGAACATGAAAAGTTTCCCGGGAACAAGTACACAGTAGCGTTCATCCCTTTTGAACTGAGTTTTAGCCTTGCGAACTAAAATACCGGCCCTGAGAACACTTTTGTTCTGCATTCCAACATAACGTTCTTCTTTTAAAAGGGAACAAATGTTCTGATACGAATAGACGACTACAAAGGGAAAGCTTGTCATCGAGACAAACAAACCCCTATAGTTCCCCTCTAGCTACCGAATGGATGTAAGAAACTTGGTACAAAATAATGCCCGCCTTTACCTTGCAATCTTAGCCCCTAGATGCTAGTTGGAATAAGCCGCAAAGAGAAGTACGGTCATATTCATTCATCGCGGGGCTAAGGAAAAATCCTATTAATGTGAGCACACAGACCTGACCTTATAAGAGGATCCTCTATTCTCAAACCTTTCTACTTGTACTTACAACTTACTCGGTTTACATAACAAATTCCTTCAACACGGGGCTAATAGAGTTCCTATTAATGTGAGCACAAGATCTGACCTTACAAGAGTATCCTCTACCTCAAACTTTCTATGTATACCTACAACTTACTCGGTTTACATAACCGAACTCATTGTTTCCTTGCAAGTAAATGCATGTTCCATACAAGTGTTTAGCAAACGACAGGGCTGTAAACTGGATAAGCACCTTACCAGCCCCAAAATTCCAGGAGTGGCTGATGACAGAGCCTCTTCCGCTGATGTATCTTTTGCAACACACTAGTGCCGAATCTGCAGAATTAGTACTCAAAGGACTTCGGGAACAAATATCTGGACCTGGCTTTTATTCTGATTAAAAAGAATTCCAGGCAAATATGCCTGATAGACGTTTGCTTCCGTTTCAATCTTTCGTTCTATTCCAGTTGGTTCAGTATTTTGCTCTCAAATCTGGCTTTCATAACTAGCTCTACTTGCAAGCATTCCCCACCTGAAGAAGGTGCAACAGACAAGTCCTTTCAGCAGAGTTCTGGGTCATGATTTGCCACTGCTGTCCACTGAGTCAAATAACAGGATATGTAACTCAGAAGATGACAAGATGATGCTACATTTGACCACTTGCTAGTTTCACCGGAAGTACATGCAACATCTGACCAGTTGATGGCCCATTTATGTACAACTCGCACTCATAAGTTATGTCAATCGGTGTGCGTTCAAAACCGACCTCAAAGTTAGACAATATTGATCGGTAAGAGCTAATACTAAAGCAGAAAAAGCTGGTGAACCAGAACGAGACTGGCCTTCTCAGAGAAATATCGACGTTGTAATTCTTCCTCAATGCAGATCTCAGTTACAGTACTTATCCGTCCGTTGTCTATAGTCATACAGTTTAGAACATCTACTCTACCTTCCTCAAACACGTCAACGACAACATGCTACATTACTGGGGCGCAGGCTTCGATCACTTGTTAACAAGTCACTAGTTCTGACTGTAATTTTGATTCCCCATTCCGGCTTTCGTTTAAAAAAGGCTTTCGTTTTAAGTTTTCGTTTTCGTTTTCGTTTCGGAGTAAAGGCTTTCGTTTTAATAAACAATTACTTTCTCGGAAGAGGGCATATGAGGGAACCCCTAACTGACACAAGTGTATCTGCAATTATTGAATATGCCAAGAAAGGTAGGAATACGAGCTTGATCTAGATAACGTTTTTCACAAGCAACATGTCATAGTCAGGACTCCCGATATAAGATGTGGTACAGATAACAAAGCCATGCGGACCGGAGAGGGCCATGAGTAACTGGGGACTTACGTGAATCTTATGGATACAAGATTATCGTCAAAATCATCTCCCGAGACGACAAACTTCTTAAACTCCGCAAAAGGCTGTGCCTGGCTGAGCAGCAAGTTTTATGAGGTTAGCGTGATTCGAACGTGGCCTACGACAGCGTGACTCGCAAGTACTCTAGTCAAAATCGAGTGTCAAAGTCCACCTTCCTGTTGACTCATCCACACATTTTTTCTGTATACGATAACAACAATGAGAAAAGACTAGAACAAGTGCGAAAGTAGACGTCAAAAAAGTGATGAGATATAGCCCGGAGCACAAGTTTTGGACGAATGCATTTGGCTTACTACCTGCTGCAGCTGCTTTGATCAAAATATGTCTCGTACTACAAAGATAAGGATGCCTTACCGCTATTACTTTATCCTTGTCTTGCAAGAATACCATTCCATTGGTGAAGTCAACTTCGAGAATCGACCTATTCCACTCGCCTTTCTGCACTGAATCACAACCATCTTCATCAGATTCTGTGTTGTATGTTGGAGCGAAGCGAGTTACATCCACCAAGTAGAGAGGCCACCTCAAGGTCAGTTGGGAGTCTCACAAGAAGTGCAATCATGTTGTATCCTCATAAGCTTTCCAACAAGCCAAGATCACCACTCGCAGCGCTAGGTCTCGCGCTTTGAGCTGAAGGAAGTAAGCCACGCGCTACGACTGAGAAACTCTAGACCTCTTACGTAGTGTTATTCAGAGGCTTGATTTGGGATACAATTTTGCTTGCTACAAGCAGAAAATATTGGAAAGGAAACTACTGCTTAAAAGGCCCTTGCTACTGCTTAACATCCGGAAAACCGGGTTTGTTTTTCCAGGCAACACAATCAACTCTAAGGAAAGGGAGCATAGCAGCTCTCCATTTCATACTTCCCTCAGTCGCAAGAAAAGAACGATACCGTGGGAAGACTGGAATGACCAGCGAAAAATATCATGGAGCTGCACAGCTAGAGCAGGGCCTGTGAAAGGAGAATGCCATTTTGAGCAGGAAACTGAGACGTGAATTGCTGTGAACCGAAGTAGGGTAGGGGATGCCAAAAGAGAATGGCAATTTGAGCAGGAAACTACGACGTCAACCACTGTACACAAAAACCAGCGAACTCTATGCCGAACGATTACATTTATACATAGACAACTAGACGTACTTCAATTTTAGAGTCTTCTTGCTTCTGATGCGAAGTAAAGGAACATGGTACAGTGCTTACAACCGCGATAAATGCTTGCGCAAATAACAATTTTACCTTGAGCAGATCCTTGAAGGTCTGCAAATTGACATGGTATCTCTCCCCCGCCTGCTGGGCTGCTACAAGATTGTGAGCAACCTGGAACGAAAATAGCTGGGAGTAGCTCAACCGGGGCAGCTGTCCAGTCATCTATCACAGAAGAGCTGTTGTTTGAGTAACTCTGGGTGGTACCACATCAAAATTCAACTGAGACCCAGCAAACAAAACTGAAAACCCACCACGGGGAACGCAAACTGTATCAGTATTCCCATGATGGACGGAATAAAACAATGATGCTGACATTCGGAGCTGGTATTTGATCTCTCTCAGTTTAGCACTCAACGAACAAATTCACGGTGAGACTCCAAGGTAGCACGCGTAGTATAGCACGACCTATGGTTTTTCTAACGGCATGGGCCGCAAAAGGCGTCCTTCAAAATATAACAACCAACCGAGAAATTCACATCAACTGGTAAGCGCCTAGTAGAAAAAGTAGAAGAAAGCCACACTTGTACCTATTCTTCAGTGGATAAAGGTGCATTGTAGTCTATGAACGACGGTCACATCCATACTGAGCCAGAAAACCCTTATTTGCAGAGAGCGGATTCAACAACACTGAAATTCTTTTTTCTATAGCTCCTGAAAAGAAAACACCCTCTTGTCATTTTTAGGCTTGCTGGTGCGATGCTGTGTACAAGACTGATGACCACACCGTAACGCACTACTGGCACTATAAGATGAGAATATCTTAGAGAACAGAGAGGGCAGGAGGTACTGACGGTAAGAAAGAGACTATTAAGGGAAGCACCTGCATAACTCTAGGCAAATAAGGATGACGAAGAAAGTCCGGAGAAGGGCGTGAAGAGACCTCACCATCTTGCCGACAAGAATTGAGTACTCCCGCCAGTTCGCGGTTCAAATTGTTTCTCGAATTGAGTGTAGCTCAAGATTCATGGCCAAGCATTGATCACGAAGTATGCGACTCCAAGTAATCATGGTTATAGCTGCCCTGTAATACCTGCCTTGCACCTACTGCGGCAATAATTCGCGAGAGAGTAAGCCGTCAGACAGAAATGTATGGCTCCACTCCCAATTCACACGCACGGTTCTGAACTTCTGCCATATTTTCTTGTAACCGCCCGTGGCCTCGCACTAACTCGCTGGAGATTTTCGCAGCACTATAAAGGAGCTTACGTCATTGGGTTGTTCCTGATTCTTCCGTTTCTCGCGAGCGGAAGTATCTGGTAATATGTCTCCTCGCTGAAATCTTCAGTCGCTCACATTTTCCTGCCGGTACTATACGACCTGAAATTCCTGAATGACAACCTCGTCGATTATTTGCAGAATTAACCCTAGCGCTGTCAAGGTTCCTCCTAGCCCTGCGCCCTTTCCACCTTGTTTGTGATGTCCACCTGTTTCTCGCCAACCCTGCAGATACTACTACTCATTCTTGTACTTGGTCCTAGAGTCCTGAAAGATTTGCTCTGAGGGACAGGGCATCTACAAAGAACAATACGACATTCATAATATCTGAGAGTGATAGACTGTAAATTTACGTTCGGTCACGCGTCTGTCTGTTCTTTGTATCATCCATTACTCTGATAAATTCTTGTAAGACAGCCTTGCTCCCTGTTCAGCTTGTAGGCAGAAGTCCAATCTTTGCCTTCCCCGCTCTCTTATTCGGGTCTTCACTTACTCTAAATCTGCTGCCTCATTTTTCCGTCAAACACCATAAACGAACGATGTCATTCATTTCATACTTTGTATTCCCCATAATATCCATCGCGGAATAGAAATCGTGGGTCCTCCTGAGTTACTGGTCCGCCACTGTCCTATCGCCCGTGTTTCTAATACGCAGTCTTGCCTTACGGTGGATTCCCCGTTACCTTGCCTCGACGCTTGTTGGTCTTCGTAAGTCCCTGTTTCAAGCAAGTTTTAGATCTCTCAGAACGGTGGGAAAAATATTCTGCCGATCAATAACGCTACCATGTAGCCATAAATCATGCACAAAAATATGATCACTAGAGAAAGGATGATCCTAGCGAGTAATAGCAGAGCTAGGGATAACATGTTGTAAAAATTCTTGCAGATTGAGCTCTCCACCCCTCAAGATGTGAATGCCATGAAATCGTGCGATAATGTCAATCTTTTGAACTCAGAGTGGAGGATAGTCAAATAACGGAACTTTATGTGCCGCTGTACTTATAGTTCCTACTCTTTCGTAACCGCTTGGTGACGATGAACTTACAGGATATGAGGAAAGGAGACCGCTAATTTTCATGTCCGAATTGACTCTCGTTCAGAGGTCCGAGTTGGAGAGGAGAGCAACGAAAGGACAGTCTGTTCCAAGCTTCATATCTGGCCCAGGATCTGCGAGGTGGCTGAGGAATGAATGTGAGCTCGTTTGAACTGGACCTGATGTACAGTTCATTCAAGAGACAAATGTCGTTCGAGGACAGTTGAAATCCTATTCGAGTATATTAACGATGACGCAGAAGGGGAGTCAGCATAGTAGACGAAATCAGTAAGCCACAGTAGGCTATAAAGGAGCGTGAAGACGATGCAGCATAAATATGAAAATCTGAATGACTTCTTCAAAGTACCCGTACCATCTACTGAAAGTGAGTAAATACGAGGAGTAAAATTACAAGCACAGGGGTAAAACTAGATCCGAATTTCTGCCGCTTCAAATCTAAGCTGAGTGTCAGAGGGTTGCGAAGTTGTCGCTGATATTCTCATCAGGACTGTTAAATAGGCGACATAGATACTGGTCAAGTATCTGGATCGAGGTGATTGACGGCTATCAATTTCATGAGGAAGAGATGCAGTTCCCGGGGAAAGTAAGAAGGCATAAGTGCCAGCTCGGCCCAACGGCACTCAATCAGAACCACCCACACTCAAATTGCCCAGCCACTTCGCATCGTTCACTAGGGAAGAATTGTAAAGGACCAAGACGAAACGCATGCAGTGGAGCATGGATGGTCCCTGCACCTGACCCACCGACACCAACATTGAAAGGCTGGTTTCTCGACACTAAGGAGTGGTTCTTTGATAGCCTTTTCATCGATAGGAGAGGTCTTGTCAACAGTGGCAGTGGCTTACACTGGGGCTTCCCAATTTATGGCACTTCGAAATGGAGATCGAAGTTATTGGGTCCCAGGTGAACTCTACTTCCGAACTTGCACTTTCTCAGCGTGTAGATATTTTCGTGGGTGTGTGAAACAACCACTGCTACCGTCGAGGTTTGCGGGATGTTGGTCCCGCAGTTACAGCTTTCTACAGCAGTTCACTTTTGGCATACTGTCCCTTTTCAAGAGGTTTCTAACGCTGAACCGGATGAAGTTGTGTCAACTTAGCAGTCCCACCGAAGAAGACGATTCTTTCCCGGTTCTCTTGACCGGGGATAGACAGGACGATGTAAGCTGCCGTACTTCCTACAACAGTGCAGTGGATTACTGAACGCCAAAGGCAGGAGGCTTCATATCGCACAAATTCTTACCCTGGAACCTTCCGGCTTGCATAATTGAGTACTCTGGAAAAAACCCCCGTGCTGGCGGTATCCTTCACTTTTGTGTGCTATTTTCCCTTGCTCTCTGCGGGCCGGGCGTGTTGGGCCCCCAGGTTGCGAGCTCTCAGACCCTGGTTGGTTATGTCCACAGAGGGGAAGTTAATCCATGATCTCACTTCACTGAAGGAAAGGTGCTGGCTATTCCACAACCTCAGAGGACATGCTAGCGGTATCGTTGAAACGTAGGCATAAGTTAGAAGAATGACCTGCTGCAAGAAGTATCAGCTTCCTGATTAAAAGAACCGATATCTCATTACGATATGTATGGAAGCACAGTACCCGTCCTATGGGTTAAAACCATGCGCAAAGTTCGCAAGAAGTCCCAGGTGCTGCGTCGGTTCCATATTCCTGACGGGATTCCGTGGAAGAGTGAAACGTGAACGTACGGTTTGTTATAATCATGGTACTATGATCATAAGCATCGTTTCGATGAAAATTCTCCAGGTTTTCGCCAGGCGTAAGTTTCCTTTTACCAAGAGGTTCACCGGACCGTTTCCGTAACGGAACACTCCGCGGAAGGCAGCATCAGAGAGGAAAGAATTTCCCTTCAATGCCACGTGAACGAGCGAAGCGTGGGGGGTGAAGTTTGTCACCAAAGTAGGTTAGGGTTGTTGCAGAATTTGTGGTGCAAACTGCCTCAGGCTTAGTATGCTTCGATATGAAGTCACTGTGTCTGGCATCACCAGTGTAATCCGTGTTCCCATGCATCTGCATGAATCGCGCGCATGCATCTGTGATGATTTCTGGAAAGTACAGCCCGTATGCTTAACTGCCGCGTCCAGTCCTGAGTCCTGCACGGTTCTCAGGCTTCCATCTTTCTCCGTTTCTCTGTCACAAAGCCGCAATCTACTGCAATGAGACCTTTCTACGTATCATTCGACGCCGCGGTTGCTATCTCTGCATCTCCCTCTCCATATCTGCAGATGGCGTAAACGCCTCCACAACAAAGCTGTTCCTCGTCTCCAAAGGCCAGCTCAATGCCCTTGTAGCTCAAATCTTGTTCTGCCTCCTCGCGAGGAGGGCAAGCGTGAATTGGTTGTTCAGTTGACAACAAGCAAGAGGATTCGCCACTTCAAAAAGGTAACTTGAGCGTCCTCTCCCACGTTCTTATAAGCTCTAACATCCTGTGCTCTGATCTCCATCCTAGGAGAAGAGTTGCCACGCGGTGTTTCTCCGGTCCAATCTCTTGCTCTCTCAACGATAAGATCGTAATCTAGTTATGAAAGAAAGTTACGTTTCACGCAACTGATCCATGTAGCTTAATCTGTTGAGCCGAAGCCTGTGAGGTTGTTCTTCGGCCCGTAGTTGTGGACTGTCACAACTCTGGGACGTTACCGTATGTGAGGAATCAAATAAGGTAGGTCGTAGAGACCGTGTCTCTCAGGGAATCCAAGAAGGTAATCTCGGAGCAAAAATGTTATGAATTACTTATTCCATACCCCTATCGTGGGTTATACACGGGAACTAATAATATTCTACTCTATGCCCCGCATTGTCGAGGTTTTCTCACGAAGACTCACATGCCGTCAACCAGGTTTGTACACGTTGGTCAACTTCATGCTGCTCCAGTTGCCAGCAGCGAACTGACGGGAGTGACCGGTGATGGGACACGAGCACAAACGTCGGCTGAACCACAGTCACAACCTCTGGCTGATATAGAGTCCAAACCTGAATATGGAACAGAGTTGCAACCACCTGCAAATGGCAGACAGGCACAATCGCAAGCAATCGACGGAAGAAAATCGCAAGCTTTGAGACGTGGATCGTCATTCACTGTCGCGGTAGGAACACCGTCTCAACTTGGGGTTCCGAACCAACCCGAACCGAAGTTTGAAGAAGAGTTGAAAGGGAAAGATCAAGAGGACCTCTACTCCGATTTCACCTTTCTACAGTACGGTCTCTATACAGGAGCAAAGCGGTGTCCTGGAAGTCATAGTCAGGAAAAGGTTTGGAAAGCACGAACTCTTGCTACATTCAATCACCTGTAATTCTTGAATTGCTCCATTCAAACGGATTGTCCTCGCAGCATAGTCTTACAAAATCTGCATTAATCATCCAGCACACCTTCGAATACATTCATTCGAATATTTGTTGTGGTCTCGCAACTGCTTCCAAGTTTCGAATTCACCATTGCAGGCCAATCTCATCGTACAATATCAAAAAGCCGCAATAGCAACGCGACGTTAACCGTCTGCACGCTGATCCCAGCGTTGAACGCAAACTTGCCCGCGTTTGTGCAGGGGTGTTTTCCATGCATACCTGCGCATTACAAGTCGCAGATTCGTAGGAGCTTTGCTCTGTGTTTTAATTGTGCAGCTGGATCGTGCTTGTGTTTGTCGAATTGCTTCGCTAAGTTGTCTTTCTGCCTCAAGAACTGTGCACGTGTATGCTTCCTTAACCTGCAAAAGATATTCCTTGGATCTCTACCAAGCATGTAGGAGTTGATTGCTCATCAGCGCTATTGAAGACATCAGTTTTTGGCCGTCATTAACTTAATCTCTAAGAGGGAATAATAAGAGAAAAAGATCTTTAACATCCACATCATGTGCAACGCATGTTTGGGATTCCAAGATTGCTTCTCAGAGTGTTGTCGATTTCCCAGAACTCTTCGACAGCAACCGAGTCCTCCATTACCTGGAGCAAACCTCGTTGAAATTCGCGTCCCTGTCACAGTGACAAAGTATAATTCAGACACACCAGTTTCAAGAGAGAAGACAAGTAAAATATGGTTTTGGCCTTGGCCTTGGCCTGTGCAGACGGTAGAAGCAATGGCAACGACAGCAGTGGACGTGAAAGAGCTTCCCAACTCCTACGTTTTTGTTGCAGATATGCCAGGACTGAAACATTCCGAAATTAAGGTATTAAATTCGTGAACAATCCACTTTGTGGATGCTTCAGTCACACAACCCATCCAGCAGAAGAGAAGTTGAAGACCTCACTAGTATCAACTAAGCGTCATGTCAATTTAGGTTTCTGTTTAGACGGAATCGAACAATTTGATGAATCCTACCACAGCTCCCATGAATGTTACTGGAAGCTTGTTTCGGTGCAAAAAACCAGTCACTGACGTGTGAGAGGCCTATAGCAACCCACGCTGGCAGGTACATTCAGGTGCCCGTCTCTGAATTCTTGATTTACGAGTATTCTGACGAAGGGGCAGGCTTAAAAAACTTGTAATGGAAAGAAACTGCTGGAGGCTTAGCTATGCGTGATCATGCTCATATGGCGTTTCCGGTATCTTGTTGTCACTTTACAATCAAGTCCTGGCTGCAACTGTGTAACACTCTTCAGGAGTGAAGTTCGACACCTATGAGCTCCTTGCAGTGCATGCGCATTTGAATCAACGAAGAATGGCAAAATAGAGATGTACTGGAGATGCCTAGACGCACGCTGAACTAACCACTTGAACCTACGAGTATTCAAGTAGTAGGTGTAAATATCAAATCCACTCTAGAAGGCTGCCGGTGTCTGGTGTATGTGTATGTCATACATTGCCAGGGTACTGTTAGGTGGTAGTTTGACTGCAGAGAGATCCTGCAGTTGTTTGTTGGGTCGTATACACCAAGCTTTTATGTTTTCAGGCAATCGTCTGTGGTTTGGGCAATAGACACGCGGCATAGCGAATGTGCTGCTGCACTGATATAGATGTTGTTCACATCAACTGTATTGTGCCAATCCAGTAGATGTGGACAAAACATGTATATCAAAGTTGACAGTGAGGGTGGGTATTGAGCTGTGAATCAAAGGTGCAGGTACAAGTGGAGAACGACAGCGTGCTGAAGATCAGCGGAGAGAGAAGGCGTGACGACTTTACGTCAGATACGGAGATTAAGTACGTTCGAGTGGAGCGGAGTGCTGGAAAATTCATGCGGAAGTTCAACCTGCCAGCAAACGCCAACTTGGATGGCATTTCCGCGGCTTGCCAAGACGGTTTACTCACCGTGGTTGTACCGAAAAATCCACCACCTGATCCTCATCGCCCGCGCACTTTCGATGTCAATGTTGGTTCGTCGAGCGTCCCGCCTCCTTAGCTCCTTTCAAATCATCTGCACTTTCTACCTGGACAAACCGGGAATTTTGCCGTCAACTACCTCCTCTAGCACGACGCTGTACATGGTTTCCCATGATCATGCAGTTGCTTTTGTGTTGAAGAGCTGGACCGGTCTTCAGAGAGGATGGTGCTACTTCATGTTTGTGTCTTCGTTTTCCATTTCCTTAGACCAATTTCTAAACCGTATGAAAAAGTAAGTAGGGGAAACCACTAATGACCAACACAATGCCGCGGATTCACGATGCTGGTGCTGCGCTCCTACGTTCGTGTGACTGCTGCTACCTTGTCATTTGACTGACTTGCCATACATCAAATCGCCTTAGTTAAGGATATGTAGACTACACTATTTGACCATTTACAGACCCATGCACAGGGCCAAGGACTTCGGGCTAGGCTGTCATGAAGCGTCCGCACTCCTTAAGAGATGGAGGTCGGTGTTCAGGAGCTGTGTCTGTGTGAACTTGTGCTGGAAGAAGGCCTGGAAAAGATAGGTAGGTGTCTCGTGTAGACTGTCGTACAAACTGCCCTACCCGTGTTTGACTGCTAAACCGCTGATGAAGAATTCGACCTCATTATGTGCGGTCAAGTTGCGGACCTGCAGAATAATTTAGGGCTCTGATTTCTAGTCCAAACACGGGGTGAGCTTCTTGTCCTTTGTCAGGTCGAACTGTTATTACCAGACCTACCGAATACCGAGACAACTACCACCGTAAGCAATCTTTGGTAAGAGTGGTACAACCAGCTCTGACGATCCCCACTCCCTCAGCGCTGTGTGCACAGCTCGAATGTAAGAAATACATCAACTTTTCAAAGTTTCAGCTGTACAACAGTTCACTGGCACATGCATCAATCCTGAAGTGTCACAACGAACCTGCGGTTTTCGTTTTAAGAATCCACGGGCCGGGCTCTCGAGGAGCGCTTTACAATGAATAAACTAACATGATTATCATAGCGCTTTCTAAGTTTGGATGAATTTCAGGATAGTTCAAGACTTGCCTCGAGAAGTTCAGGCATTTTGAACTTGAACACAGCGCTCGTATATCAAGGTCGTACTGCTCTGATCTCAAGGTGGAAGTTGTTGCTGTCAGGTCAGCGACTCGATGCGGTTGTCAACTTTCTGGGGGTGCCAGGATTCGAGCGATTGTTAACTCTGTGGTGCAGTCACGTAACGTGGAATTTCATCTAGCCTCCTGATCGAGTTTGCGACAACTCTTCAGTCTTGGAAAGTCCCAGACCTGCATGCATGCACTGCCGGCTCATGTTCCGATTCTACCAGAGCGGGTACTGATGTCCAACAGCGTTAAACTCTCCGCCCGGGGAAAGGAGTTACAACCTGTCAGGAGAACATACCTCAAAACTGATTAACAACATAATGTAATGATCGTTCGAGTGTAACTTGTGCACGGTGGCAAGGATGGCCAATGCTAATCAAGCAAGGTAGGAGTTGAGATCAATGAAGCTGGTTCCCTCAGAAACGCGAAGATGAAGATCATTGCGTTTCTGAGGAAAAGAAGCGCATCCTTCCAAGTGTGGTACAGTTCCGACATGCAGATGTTGTTTAGGACGATTCAGGACTGAAGCCGTTCTAGGTTGCATTCCGTCTAATGACAAGCCTTGATGCGTTTCCATGAGAGAAGAATTTGTGGGACGACCTTACTCTTTAGGAAAAAGGAGTAACTTTCAAGCCATTTATGGCCCGCGAAAACTTGGACCTCGGAAAGTGCTGGAACACGAAAACCGATCTGCAGGAAGGTCAAGCCCACGACGTGAGACATGAGACACTCAAGATCGGCATACACCGGAGTGAGAATCTTCAAATCTGGATACCGCTGATAGTATGACGTAGTGAAGCAAAGTGCGAGGAAAGAACTGAAACTTCTCATAGAAACTTTCCGCATACACACACACTCACGCTCGTCCCTCGAGTATTTGGATGCCATTTTATTTTACGTAATGTACTTCTTCATCGTTCGTTCGAAACGCTTTACGCTCCCAAGCAACTCGTGAAATCTTAGTAAGGTGATTTCCATCACTAGTTAAAACGTGCAACTCTTATTTTATACTCCGTGCTCTCCTAGCCAACAAGCAATAGCTTGTTGGCTACACCATCCGCCTGTAGCCCGGGCCCCGTGGGATCGAGTCCCCACAGCGAAAAGAGACCTAAAAACAAAACCAATACTCCGTGCTCTCCCAGTTGCAACTAACCATACTCACAAAGTGCACGAAAATGATGTCGAATAATACACAACATAACTCGAAGTTATTCAGAAGTTCATGAATATATTTTATTAAAGACTCAAGTTGTAACTCGAGTCATAAAATTTAAAATAAACTAAATGTTAAGTAAAGTTTAGACGATCTTTTCTTTTTCTCAGATTTTGTCTTTTATATCATTCGGATCTAGAACATGCTGGTCTTCACCATTTATACGTTAGGTTGTTACCTGTTTGACTATTTAACGTTGAACGTGCAAATCGATGCAACCTCCTTGAGTTTATGTTGAAATTTAAAGCACAATTAAACCATTTTGTTTATCAGATTTTATCTTTTGATTACCATTCTGACCTACAATATATTTTATTTTTTTAACATTTATATGTTAGGTTATTGTAATGCATCAATCGACGTTAGCATAGCTATATGTAGATGGTGAAGAACGGAAAAGAAGAAGAATTATTTGTCGTGTAATGTATTTTATTTTATTAACGGACTTAAATGACAGAAGAAGCGGACGGAGTGGCCTTGAAAATTAAAATTCCATAACAAGCGAAGCTCTTGGTTATCTACGTGCTTACTTAATGTTAAATGTGCAAATAGATACCACCTTTTTGAATTTATGTGATATCCATTTTCTGCAAGTTAAAAGCACAATTAAACCCTCAAATGGCCCTAAGCGCTATCCATCCTCTTTGCTTTCTTAATGGTACACCTCGAGTGTACGAGGCACTACACTGATATAATCATATTTTGAAATCCGAATATTGACAGCACGTACTTTAGCGAAAAGAGACTTATTCTTACCTGGACAAACCTTACATTATACCACGTAGCATCCTAGCCTCTACTTTTGAAAGGGCACAAGCACTTTTCCTCTATTTGAAGAAGATGTGAAAGACAAAGGTATAGATATAAATCCTGATCGAGTTTTTTGTTTCTTCGAAAGATTACGTTTACTTTGAATTTCCCTTTCTTGAACTCATGTTGCCTAACAATGAAGGAAGTGAACTACGAGGTCGATTTTCTACAAGAAGAGTTGCACGACTAGCTTGAACTTGAGCGTTTCAGGTGTTCTTACAAAGAATACACACCATCTTCGTTTTCACGAGTAGACTCAGTAGCAAGCTGTGAGTAGTTATCCACGAGATCCTGTTTGAAAGAAACAGATTACAAACCAGATTCCAACGTAGTCGAAACTCAAGAAGAAGTGAGGACAGTTCTTAGGAGAGCCCGTAGACAAGCAGATAGACAGAACAGAAAGCTCCCAGCTCCCAGTCCCAATCCCTTGCCCTAGCCCCTAAGTGCTCGCTAAGTGACAATATCAGAATTGATGTTGTTGAGCTAATGGTATGCGAACCTGTACAACAACAAATAACTTAACAATCTCTACACCAACTTCACAACTTACAATTCCAAGAAAGATACCACAAGACAACATGATTCCAAAGCGAAAAGTACTTAGTCGACTTCCAAATCATACGAGATGCATAGACAACAGCGAATGATCATAAATTCACAACTCACAAAACGAGTCACAAAATAAAACCAAGACAAGAATTCAAGAACATTGCACTCCCCTCATGTAGCACGATAGATGCCAAGCCGTGAATGAATTCAAGACAACCGAATCTGGAACAAGTTCATGGTCCACCTAGTTCATTGTCTGCACCAACCGTCGATCAATAGCGTCACAATTACTCGATGAGATCGAAACTTTCCAACCGTCGATCAATGACGTCACACTTGCTTGATCAGATCAAAACCTTCCGCTCGCGTGAGAGTTCCGTAGTGAACTAAACTAAACCTGATTGCTAGCAGACATCGCCATACTCACATCACCACACCGTCAATAGATCTTTACGACTAGCAGCGGAAAGAACAGGGTGGACCAAATGTAAAAGCGACGAGCTTAAAAGCGAATGGAACAATAACGCACAAGATTAAGTTGCAAGAGGAAATAGTAAATGGAAGGAATCGACAAGTTTTTTGTTCACTGTAGGGAATGTAGAAGTCCTAACCTCGCTGGCCCTTGCAAATATTGTGTATCAGGTAACCAAGAAATGTTTCCAACATAGGCTCATAGCAGCATAACGCCGAAAGTTTGCAACGTGGCCAATGCCTCTCACTTGCTCGCATCAAACTTACGTGCAGTGTCTTGCACTCAACAGTCGGGTTTCGAAAACACGAAGATGAAATCAGAGCACATAATCAGTTTCACACAGTGAAATTGTAGTGCATGTACAACACTGGAAAGCAGTGAAAAGCTAAAAGCATTGTCGTGAATGCGGACCTCGACTCTCCCGAATCTCAACTCTCTCAACTCTGTCAACTGCATATTCTCGAATGCAGGGAATGAGATTGGAATCATTTGACTCCCGAGTTCTGGCTCTTGCCGCGTCTAATCGACTCCAAGACAGTCGACTAGCAGTAGGATCTTTGTCACTAAACTTTCACCGCCGTATTTAATTAATCCTCACCTTTAGATCTGATCCACGAATCTGAGCTGTACATTCAAATTCGTCTAACTTAACTCTGACTCCATGAAAATCCAGTCATGCGCCACTAAAAGGTAGGCATATTACACTACTGAATCTAGGAAGATGGTGAAAGATACACGCCTCTCGAGAGATATCGACTCTTGATAAGATACAAACAAAAGCAAATTTCGTCAAGTAATTTTTGTTTACTTCTCGTCTCTTTGGAGTAGATAGATCTACTAAAGAGATGTGCATTATTCCTTTCTGTTAGCTGTTTGAGAAACGGACTACGGTTCTTATATTATCAAGGCCACTGTATTTAGTCGGGTAACAGACTTCCATACACTATTGTACAGTCTGAACAATTTTCAGCATGCAGTTCGTCCTAGTCGCAGTTGTCGCACTCTGAAAAGATGGGAATTTCCAAATATATTTTGACGTATGCGAACTGTGGGTAAGAAAGATTCATAATCACTTTTCGGTTAAAAAGAGTTGTTTATGGTACTCGTAAAGCACCGGTGAACTTTTCGTCGGGCAATAACAAAAATTTGCATGCCGTGTTTCACGCAAGCTAATACATTACCCGGAGCCGTTTACGAGAAGTGTGAGTAATACTCTCGAACAGTAGGGGGTGTCATTTTCGCATATTTGGTAAAGATGCTATGCCCGGAGAGTTAAAATCCGGGTCTGAATTAAAAATACTTTCAAACCAGAGTTAACATCGTGAGGAATCGTCCAGAAAAGATTTGTGTAGAACACCCCGATCTAAACTGGATCCCGAGAAAAAATCTTTTTGGTAAGAAATGAAACTCCCTATTGTGCTTACGTTCGAAAGTTTACTGAGTGCAGTGCATTATCTTACATATTCTCATTTGAAGAGGTAAAGCAAACTATGTGTATGATATCATTGATTCTCTTCACTTAAGTGATATTAAAGTGATTATATACCTATAATCACATTTTACACTTTTCGTTCAATAATCTGATTATAAATCTACAATCACAAAACTTTACAGTCGCTAAACATGAGGTCACCAAGTGCGTGACTATAACGAGGTTTGACGGTAAACAACTCTCACCTCAACCAGTGAGGGATGTGCTTGATATGTTAGGTTTTCCCTGACATACGTGAACTCATAGCAGCATTTAATGTAAGCACTGGGAAAACTCTGGTAACCAGAGTTCCTATCCGGTTACTAATCCTGCACTGTTTGCTTGGACATACCACATGGTCTTCAAACTGCGTAATGGGGATTGGTATTCCATAGACCCTTATCTGAAACGCGTTTCATCATTCCCGACATAAAGGTCAAAATGTTATTGTGAGTATTAACTTTTTGCCTTCACTAGTGTCTCTTCACATTATAGAATTGGTCTTATGAACTAAATTGTATGTGTTTTTCTCGGTGAAAGTGTGTTTTGTATTATGTGATATTGACTATAACGAGAGAAATTTAAGAAAAAATTGATATGAAAGATATCGTTCATATCATTCTATTTATGTATCATTCATATCATATCTCCATGAAAGATAATGACTACAACACGATTGTGACTATAAAAAGGTTTGAGTGCAATTATAAACTCTAATCTTCTCAATAAGCTAGAGTAACTCTTGAGTTTATAACCGTGCAAACAAGTTCATGAAAAAAGGAGCCACCATTAAATGTTTATTGCCATCGTTGTCGGGTCGCAGACCAGTTACCCAATATATGATTTCTGCCTCTGCATTGCAGTGATATGTACTGCACAAGGTTTTTGAGTGTTGGCGTGATGGAAACATAAAACTGAAAACTGATGCTATTCCAAGAAGGTGATTAAATTTAACCTACTTCAAGTTTATGATAGTTACCTTTTTTGCATACAGCACTTAGTTCTAGCCTTTTGGACCTGAGTGTCTTGATCAAGCATAGAGACACACACGCTGCGCTGCCCATGAGTTAGCATTATATAATTGCAGTTAGCCAACTGTGAAGTATTACTGTGCCTGCCAGGACAGCCATGGTAAAGGTAACTTCGCTGTTACTCCGTTACTAACGACAAAAATATTTATTGCTTCCCTCAAACGGTGGAACTGGGACTTATGGGGAAAAAGTGCACTGTACTCAATGACAAAGCAATTGATGTTTTAGTCCGGTAACGAGGAACAGTCGGGGCTCTGGAAACAGTTAGGTCATGGAAAGAACTATAAAGACGAAAGGCCGCTTTCCACAGACTGCGCACCCCGGTCGATAAAGAAACACAAATCGTTCTCGTGGAACAAGACTGATCTACAGAGAGATTAGTCTAGAGGTGGACTAACGGACCAATGTCATCTGTCAAATGCACGGCTAGATTGAACGGATGGCCTGTCACCAAACTGATGGAGGCGAAACTCGTGCAGGACGATTACGTAGTGTTTGCGAGACAGTCGAAGGAATCCATGGAATGAGAAAACTCGGGCCACTCGCAGTTTGTCGAAAGGAAAATCATGTGTGGAACCGCTCCACCGCGCTACCTTAGATCCAACTGGTAAATCTGGAAGCAAACGAGTCCTGCAATTCCGTGTTTTCTTTGTCCCAACGATTTTCGAAGTAATTTCCAAGACGGAGACGTGAACTTCAAAATATCAACCCAAGGCTCCTAAAGAAGCGAGGATTAAGGTTATGTATTGCCTGTCGATAAGAAGAACACGAAGACAAACTAGTACCCAGGTAACAGGATAGTTAATGCCCTCCGAGTCGTCCACTTAAACATCGTCACAGGCTCAACTTAATTACGCTGTACTTACGTCAGTGTAATTACGGCTGTACCCAGTTGGTGCTGTGGAAATGTCGATCTTCACTCGAGAATATGCTGGTCGCACAGGTTCTAAGGAGCGAAATCCGCCGCGAAAAAAGTTAAAAAAGGCGGACCCGTCAGCCCTTGGAACTCCTCTGCCCCTGGCATAGTACGGTCGTAAGCAAAGAGTTTGCACCTGATGCACCTGACGCGAGCAGAATAACAAATAACATTAGACAATGAAGGACATTCCGTATGACTTTATAGCAAGTATCCTGCACAAGTCAAGGCACATAACATCGGACGTTCCTCTGATCAAACCTGACCCCAGAAGAATCCAGAGGTAACAAGTAGAGAATATACCACTTTTGTCGTCCACACACCGAGTGTTCGGGTAGAAGGTATGCTAAAATGCATAAATATTTCTTGTTGAATGATACACAAAATTCTTCCGGACTCCGCCTCATCTCAATTTACAGTAAAAGAGCTCAACTAACCAAGAGGACCGTTCATAAATTCTGTCCTCTTAACAGACTACTGTTACCAAGGAAACAGGACTCATGAGCCAAGAACGTCCTGCAAATAGGTCTTCGCGAATCGCGGAAGAACTAAAGCCGCTGAGTGGACCTGTAGAAAAGAATTAACAGAACATGACTCAGTGTACTCTTTCTGTATCACCCCTTCAAATGCTGCTAAACGAACAGTAGAAGGCTGCCAAGAACTTCCTTGTTAACTCAACTTTCCACTTACGGGTACTGCGCGAAAGACCAATATTCCAAACATGGAACACTAGAACTTCCTCGTTAACTCAACTTTCCTCTTAAGGGTATTGCCTGAAAGACCAGTAATCCAAAACATGGAACACAAACCTCAGAATCATAATACTTTAAAGGTCTTGTCTTCGCAGCTTCCCCCGTTACGATCTGCTCTATGGGGTTGACTGGCTTCTTGAAGTTCACTTTTGTTGGACCCTCGGTTGAGCAGAGCATGAAACCAATGACCCCACTGCAAAAACACGATCCACAACCATCACTTCGCAGGTCGAATGGGACAACACGCAAGAAGATTTCTACAGCATGACAAGATAACTATGGCTCACGGATAGCTTACCTCGGATACGTTGGGACACTTGTCCAAGCATAACTGACTGAACCCTTGAATATTTCAGAGCAGATAGTCACAACATCCTTGATGATAGGAAGATGCAACCAGATACTTTCGGCCTGTGTGCAAGCCACACCACCAGGTCGCAGGGCCCTAGCCAGAGACTCGTAAAATGGTTTCTGGAAAAGACCCTCAGCAGGGCCTGCAAGCAAGGCACAATTGAATGACACTTGGAATTAATGTGAAGTCCGCAGACAAAACTCGCTGAGAATGAACCACGAGAAACTTCTCTTGAACTGAAAGAAAGGATGAGACATACGGCTTATCTTTGCAGAAAGATAGTCATTTCTTAAGATGCCTTCTACAAGTCCAGAACGATGCATGTCCTACTATCTAACAGAAAGTGCTAAAGTGGAGGAGGAACAACAACTGGCTCGTAGTAGCGACGTACCAACTGGATCAGATGAGTCCACGATAATCACATCATAAATTCCTGTTTCGGCATCTTGTAGAAACTTCACACCTGCATAAATTAGCTAAAATGTAAGAGAAGTAGGACCAAAGTGCTTCCGTATTGTTAAGTTAAAAACATGAGAAACTCCTTATAGTTGTGGCAATATAAGATCAACCGGGTGCATACTCATGTACAAGTAACGAATAACAGCTATACAAGAATAGTCCGTCCTTAGCTCCATACCGTCTCCAATGACAAGACTGACTCGAGGATCTTTAAACCCAATGGAAACGTCGGGAAAGAACTCCTTTGAAACCTGTACTCATCAAGAGAACTCAAGTAAGCCCATAAGTGTAAGCAACATGAACTTCAGAATGAGCGAGTTACTTGCAACTTGCAACAAGACAAAAGAACTCTTCTAAAGACTGAGTATTTCCCAAAACGACGACTGGTCGGGTTCCGAATCCGAGGTGGTGTTCCCCAGGTGGACGGATGAAATATTTTACTGCACCTCGTACTGAAGCTCATTTCACACGGGAACTCACCTCGACGACCATTTTGTCAATCTCACACATATCAATCCTCTCGATAGAAGTGTGTCGAGACAATTCTCGTAGTACTCCTCCATCACCTCCTCCAATGACCAGCACCTGCAGCGATGGGACAAACCATCATAAAGGAAAAACTGGACTATGTAGAAAGGGCTAAAACTAATTGAGCAAATTTATCTTTGTCACACGCGATAACGTACCCTCTTGGGATCGGTGACACAGCACATGGGAAGATGTGTGATCATCTCCTGGTAACTGAACTCATCCCTTTCGGTCAGCTGAATCACGCCATCCAAAACAAGCACCTTGCCGTACGTTTCTGACTGTAACAATGTGCAGAACTGTGGTCAGCATTCTGTTGCGAGGTTTAAAAGATCCAAAATTACATTCCCTGCTAATTCGTACTAGGTTTTCCCACATTGGATCTGAGACACACGACGTTTACGGAAAGGAGGAATCTCTG
Organism: Asterella californica; assembly: GCA_036924285.1. Taxonomy (NCBI): domain Eukaryota; kingdom Viridiplantae; phylum Streptophyta; class Marchantiopsida; order Marchantiales; family Aytoniaceae; genus Asterella; species Asterella californica. The sequence goes on from JAYKYS010000013.1 coordinate 8,763,399, forward strand.
TTGTAGATACCTGGAAGACCTGAACGTGCTGGAAGTCACTTTGGCCGTCGAACAAAGGTTTCTCTACCTTCAAAGAGTGGGCTTCCCCTGTACAACAGGCGATAAACGATTTCAATTCTAAGAATCTGATCAGATGATGAAATTTGCATTCTCCCACAGAATTTAGATCCTGCTCCTGAATTTGCCCATTATGGAATCGGATTAGATCAAAAGCTCTGACTTCGCGTTATACGGTACTGACGCAGAAGGCAGAGTTCGGCCGTGACGCAAAGTGAACGGAATGGGCGTCAACTTCCTAACACTCGCATGTAAATTTCATGTACAGACAGTTCAAGAGCGGAAGGGACGTGCTTGAATACGACACTGACTGAAGGGACAATCTCAAAAGCTGAAATTGTCGAAAGAAAATTACAAACCAGGCCACATGGAACCGATCTCGGAGAACCACCCGGGCATAATGCTGTCCATGTTTGAAGGTGTAGGAGCGGGAGTGTCTCCGTGCGGGGCCATTCCTACAGAGTCCGCACAAAATGTCTTCTTACTTGAAATTTCTGTCGCAATCCGATCTCGCCGAATAGATGGTGAGGAGTTTGACAAGGAGAACAGAGAAGCAATTCCGAATCGTCTCACGTCCTCTCGAGAAGTGAGCTGAGATGAGGAGCGAAACAGAGAAGTAAATGTAGGCTGCAGTGTAGCTACTACAGCAGCTAAGTTTCTGTGTCTCATCCACTCACCCGCAGAGCACAGGAGATAGCTACTTCTAGTGAGTCTCACTGTATCTAACTTGCTCTCACTCTTTTATCAACTGCAACCACATAATCCAGGGTAAATCAATCATCTCACTCACTGCCCAGATCCAAGAAGAATAAAACAGCCTACAACTCAGCACTATCCCCCAAAAAAAGGATTGCCAGAGATTCAACTCACCACTACCCGGTTCAGCCCTAGTTTATCACACCTGCACTAGTCCAAAAAGCTGATCGTCGGATACTGCGTTACCCTCTACTACTTGCTGACCTTTGGCCTAAGCCGGACGAGGAACTTACCTTTCCTTTCCCTTTCCTTCTCTTCTCTTCTTCTTCTCTTCTTCTTCAGCTGTTGTCCTAAGCCTCTCTAGGTTCGTGCGAATTCATGCAGGAGTCCACATCTATCAGGTCTAGCCTCCTGTACCCGATCCCACTGTAGAATCGGTGGATGTATTGTTGCTTAGAGCAAACTACCCGCAACAGCAACAGATTCAGCAGTACTGGTACATTGTGCAGGTACCAACCCGGTCCTCGTCCACCAGTTTTTCTCGTCTAGAAATCAGTACCACAGTACAGTCTTCTCTTCACCATCAATGTCCTCGTTGCCAGTTCTGTTCATTTGCTTACAATTACATTCTGCAGTGTCGCTCTCAGTACAGTACTAAACCCTAACCTTAGACAGAGTTCGGGTTCAGTCACTAAACTGACCACAATTCCTTGTTCCAATATATATATGCAACTCCGCGGATATCATCCCTTCAACATGAAAACCCTTTCCAATTGTTTGGCGGCCCTGCCAATTTCTTGCTCTCTTTTTACCGTACTCTGTGTGCTTTCACTTTGTATGTCCACCTGTGCGAGATCGAGTTATTCCTTCTTACCTTTCGCGTGACTTCCGTCCGTCGCGATATGATACCGCCGGGACTTCTCCTTCTCCTTCTTATCGGGCGTTGAAATTACTTGCAACCGGATGCCCTACCCACCGGACACTCTCATAGCTCGTGCTATGCGACAGGATGGAGGAGTAGGGAGGGCGGACTGACAAAGTACATGTACAGTGTGCGGTGATACAGGTACAGTAGCATACAGTACTGTACTGGATTGAGTTCCATAACGGTGTTCTTCAAGGTGGGATCATTGGGAGTCTGGGACTGTACTCCGGCTCTCGACTTTGACCAGAGTCAGTAAGCCCACTACTGTAGTCATCCGCCTCGTGAGTTGTCCAAGGCTGACTCCAAGCCAGTCTGAACACTTCTTTGTTCCCAGTTCTTCCATCTCATCGTACTCTTTGGTACACAAGTTTGGTAGTCAATATAAAGAGATGGAAGGGCTCTTTTCTTTCTTTTTTGTTTTTGGTACACGAAGCAATGAATAACAAACGGATGGAAAGACACCATCAAACCGTACAAGGGAAAGAAGGAACCCAAGAGTCAAGCAACCAACGCCCCGAATGAAAAGACACCATCAAACCGTACAAGAGAAAAATGGACCCGAAGGGTGAAGCAAACCAACGCCCCGAAAAGAAGAAGAACAACGAGGCTAAGCACCGCTATATATAACTCTAAAATCATCTATCGCTACTAAAGAAGGGCATTTCAATCCAAATACTCTTTTCGAAGATCTCTAGATGCATATTTCACCAGTTATTCTTCGTGTCTAATGACTGGTGTACTTCATTGTGTTATGTTTATACACCGGTGTTTTATTTACTTTATGTTATGAACTCTGGTGCGCTTTGTTCTCCCGACCGGAGACAGTAGGACGAAATTATACATCCAGAGAATCTTGGACTCTGACGTATAACTTGGAAGCAGTCCAAGTCCTCATTCAAATTACTGTAGTTTCCTCAACCAAGATGTAACCAAAGGTACTACAAAGGTACTATAAAGTTTTATTCGTATTTTTATAATAACCAGATAAATTTGCTTGATTACACTTCCAGTAGGTTTGTTGTGCTTGATCACACTCATCTTAGCAATGTATTGTTTGATCATATTTTTTACCTACTGGCAATAATAAAACTAATTATTTTGCGATGTCGTTCATCATTTTACTATTTTGATAGTGATTAAATCCTCTGTCATTCATTTCATTCCCAAAAAACTTAAACATCAAATGAATCATGCACGAAAGGCTAAATTGTGCAGTCTGACATGGTTTCACAGTTGATATCAGTCACAAATATGATCAAGCAATACATTCCTAAGAGGAGTGTGATCAAATACAACAAACCTACTGGAATTGTGATCGAAAAATTTATGTAATTACCAAGTATATGTATAACAACCTGCTAACTTGCAGTGTATTTGCAAGTACACCCTACTCTTTGCACCATTTGAGTTTGAGAAAGAAAACTAGATTGGTCCAGTCACTGAAAATCAAACCACTCTACATTAGAGAACATCTTACTAACAAGACTGTCATTCATTGCTCTCCAAGTTTCTTTTACATCACATACTTCATTAAAACTATAATTCAAACGAAATCAAGAAACCTAGACATGAAAACAAACTTGTAAAGAAGAAGAGAGCAACACCAGTAGACTTTAAATTGTTAATCACGTCTCATCTTGGGCAGAAAACACTTTACTAAAGTCTAGAATATACCATGGCATATGCCAAAGTATCTACCGCCCTTTAAGTAATGACGTTTCACATGCGATAACTGTGTAGGGGTAAGTCGGTACGTAACACAAACCCAAAGCATTCCCAAAAAGTAAGTGTTCAGAGTCAAACATTTTTAACAGAAGTGAAGTACAATACAGTCCACACTCAGGACAGTTTGTCAGCCAAGTTCTTGTGGAACTTTTCAACCGAGTAAAAATGAACCAAGTACAGCTCCGACACCACCACTCCGATATATGTACTGTGTACATGCATGAACAGGAAACGTGGGTGTCTCCATTCTCTCTAGTGAATAACTTTGTACCTACAGTAGGTCCCATTTGCTTACCGTGGTTAATATCTTCGTTGACTGGGAGGATATTTGTGTGTCTCCTGTCAGGCCTTACTGCTTCATAATACCATAGTCCACGACTTCCCATCCACAAACTAACGTGAAAGTCCTTTCACCGTACACAGAAGGTGTTTATCCGTGATTATCGAAATCCCCTTGAAAGACTGAAAACAGTGAAATAATCAGCTTTTCAGCCAGGTATAGACTTGATCCGCCCTGCACCATTGCCTTTTCCTTAGCCGGACCCCTGGTGATGGCGCTTCTTTGATCGTGCCTTTACCGTTTGCCACGTTAACATCAAGTTCCGTTTTCTCTAAAACTCCTTTTTCTCTGCATCCTTGTTTCCCCAGCGAGAGTTTTTCTCCGGCACACCAAGTTAATTTAGAAATACGTAACGAACATGACTGCTTCACTACCTGCTACACGTAACGTGTGACCAATGGTAGCCTATCTGAAGCCTGATCAAGGAAGCGTAATCAGTGAGAGCCTGATCATCAGGCTCTCACTCATAATCAAAGAGCCTGATCCCTGATAAGGCATAGGGGCTCGATCATGTCTATACCTAGCTTTTCAGCATCACTATTGTTTATATGGTACTTCAGGGTCTGATATGTGCAGCTCAGAACGATTCGATGTCGATTTTATGGTTAGTTTTGGTTATGGATGGATAACAAAGTTGGTATCTTCGTTCTTATATCTGTCACCCAGGGAAAAAATGCTTTGTTTGTTCGGGATAATCGCGACATCTTCAAGGAGGTGAAGAGAACCATATCCGACCAATGAAGTTCTCGGTTACCTAATAAAGCTTAATCTTAGTATCCTGTTCTGGATAGCCTTTTGAAGAGCAATCCTTTCTAAAGGTATGTTTCACGTCGAAAGTCAATTCTGACTGCTGCAGAGCGAACTTTGATTTCACCTGCTATGGCATTTCATGACTCTCAATTGGTGCTTTTATCCAAGCTTGGCAAGTTGCTGAATTTCATCTCCCTAACATGGTTCGTCTTCGAAGGATTGATATGAGGAAACTATTGAAATTTTCATCCACTCAAACTAAGGTCCACTTTACACCGCCAAGTCCCGAGTTCCAGCGTGGTCATATTGTGTTTCGTGTAGGTTTCATACTCAAGTATCCTTTTACATCACTATAGGTTTCAGTTGCATGTGAGAAACAATATGTAAGAAACCATGTCCAGCGAAGTCGAGTCTTGCAAATAGCCGAGTTCCATGTCACATAAACATCATCTCATGACCATGTAAGAACGGTGAATTTTTGCATCAAAATATGACGAGCTTATATGTAAAGGCAACTGAAACCAAATTCTACAAATCATACGATTCAGATTAAACCTCTTAATCATGTCCTCCCCTTCATGGGAGAGGAGAGGACATGTAACTCGAGACTTTATGTCGAAAGCGACCCTAAAATGATCTTCCTTGTAGGTCAGTCACTTGCTTTCCCACGTCCTTCTAACTAGCCAGCTGACTCTTCTCTTTTTTGTTTTGACAACTACGTAAGCAGTTTACACTCAAGACTTGCATCTTCAACAGTCAGTACTCATTTTTTAGGCATTCTCATTCTGTCCACATCAGACATCTCCGTGTGGGCCTGAGAATTGGCGACCTGGGGGGGTAGGCACGCTCGGCATGCAGAGAGAAAAGAGCAAAAAGTGTTAAGCTTTTGTCCACATTGATCCATCTACCCCCCAAGTAAATGCTTATATGTCAGCCTACTTGGCTCAGCAACAATTTTCCACTTTTGGGGGAGTCCCAATCGATGCAAAACAGATCTAGAGCCAATAGCATGTCACCACTTCCACCTTCTGCAGTACGTTGCCACAATGTTCGAACTTCAAAGCCCCGCAAGCTCCGAAACTCAGTCACTCACATTACTTTGCGGAATGCGGACGAGGAGAAGAAGTGCACAGGAAGAGGTCAGCATGCTCGTTAATTTATTGCATAACTCTTCTATGAACAAGTGTTAGGTAATAAATTAATGTCCTCACTAAAATTAATATTTATTTGGTAATGCGATGCTGAGACTTATAGTTCCCAAAGTATAATTTTTTTTATTACTTTTCTGAGTTATTTCCAGAGAGTTCTCTGTTACACTTCATTAATATTTAACAATTTCATAAATATTGAATTTTTACATTACTTTATTTAGTTTTTATATATTTAATAACACACCGCAAAAGTTATTTGTCTCATGTTCGGACCAAGTCTCATTCCTTCGCGGTGACCTGAGCAAATCTCCATCTACCATTTCTTCTTTATTTCCCCGCTTGTTCTCTTCCTTCCCTCCAACCGAAAGTTCATACTGCATGCATATTTTATCACAGCGACTGGTTGTGTTCCGTTCAAAGTGGTCATGGATCTCAACTTCTCTCGGTGCCGGTGCTAGACATGGGTTTTAGCTGTGTAGTCTAGTGTAGTGTATATTCACCTTCGATGGTTGAGATCGTGTTCGAGGGAGTTTTATTTTTCTGGAGAGCGAAGTATTGAACGGTGGGACGAATGGAACCACGAGTCTAGGCGTGAGTCGAGTCATGTGTTTTTCTGTGGACCCCTTTAGCAGTTTCGAAAAACTGAACCTCATTCCCGAGAGTAATAATCGTGTGAAATATATTTGTGGTCAAAGACATAAAATACATACATACACTTCGAGCAGGGGGCTATTCTCAATAAATTGAAGATGGACCATAAATGCACAGTGCATAAATCGTTTGTTTGCCGAAAGGTTCCCGAAAGGCGAGTGTATACAAGGAGCCAGTAGTGCAGGTAGTACTGTAGAGGTATTCTATACTGCAGGTAGACTACTCACAGTTTGAAGCTAGAGAAGCATAAACAATCGCTGAGATTGAAGGAACAGTAGATGAAACGCGAGAGTTTGTGTGTGTAGCGAGCTATTCTTAACACGCACAGAATGTGAAGTTCCAAGTCTATATTTGCGTAAAAGATATATTTCAAAGTGAAAGGCTTATTCTCTATGGCAGGGAGCCGCTTTGGAGTCTATACTGTAAGAGTGTCGACTGCGAAGCACCGGTCGGAGCCAGAGCTCCTGAGAAAAGCGTCGGTAAGTGGGATGTAGTCCGGAAGTGCACCGTTTTCTTTGTCCGGACCACCGTGATCTGCTGGGGATTCCTCCTCCGCTTCCTTGTTGCTGTGGTCGATGATGTCTGTATGTTTTTTCTTGAAGTAACTCCGGCTGCAGTGGGGGTAACGGTGGTTCTCCCGGAAAAAGAATATGTTTTTGTCGGGGTTGATGTTCTACGGATTTATCAAGAAATTCTAAAGGAACTCCGATCTAGTCTTTTTGAAAGCACTCTTGCATTAACCATCTAGGTGAAGGAATGTATTTTCATGACATGAGCATAACCAGAAGACAGCGAGAAAAAGTGGTGGACAAGGGACGGAGGTTTTTATACCTATTGAAATGTAGGTCCATGGGTATAATGTTATAATAGGTTAGCTCCATATGGTTTTTCGTGTCAGCAGCTCCAAGTAGTGTGAAAACTTCCTTCTTGCCGTCATCATAGTTTTTGTTATATTCTATGTCATATGTCATATGTCATATGTCATATTCTATGTCATATGTTTTATATTTTTGCACCATCGCTGCGACATGGTGCTGCTCACGGTCATCTTTCAGGCAATATCTCACCATACATACGAACGTGTCCAGACCCTTTTTCATGAGTACTTTCATGCATACTTCTGCTCCCAATGGTCGCTCTTTTTCTCATCCGAGTACTTGCGTGATACATTTTTAACTTCAATGGATGATTTAGCATAGATACACACAACTCCCTTGGAATGAAGATGAAGAAGTGTGCCTTTATGCTCCAAAAAATAATTCTCGATAAACAGTGGTCCGGGCTGATGCGCTGCTGGGAGGATAAGAGAGAGACACTACTTCCCAAACCGCACCATTTTATGAGGACATTGATTTATATTCTAACCCTTCCCTCTGGAAGGGTTAGGATATAAATTATACCCCATGTACACTTCTAGTGTACATGGGTGAATATCCTCCTTCCATGACTACCCGTAGCTGGAAGAAAGTTTACGTGTTAAAGCTTCACTCGAGCTATTGCTCGTAGATAGTTTGAAAAAAGATTCTAAAAGATGACGTGTAACAAACGGACAAGGCGCGAGGTTCTTGCCCGCGGCGTCAGCGTGCTGGTTGAGGGCCAAGGAGGAGAGAATGATTCCCTCTTGCCATTTATACCCGCACTTGTGGTTTCATAAGTGAAACGTCCAATCTGAACGTGCAATCGAAATACGTTCGTTTCGGTATGTAGCAGTCGACACGATGCAAAACCTTTTAAGTTGCTTCTTGGTTCTGAATCACAAATGATTGAGCATAACTACTTTGTACAAAACGTGATTGATCGTCGATTAGTATGCAGATCTTTGCTCATGTTTACCCCTGTTGTTCATCAATCACGCAAGGAGAAAATATTCTGTCCTCACTAGTCCCAAATCTGTTGTTGCTGTCTGTTATGCTCCTCCACAACCTCCACAACTGTCGTCGCAGTACAAAGATCATGTTGTGAGATCTAGAGCTGGAGATACGTGTCTGTTATGAACAAAAGAGAAGGAGGTTCGGCACCATCCAAATCTTACGTACTCCCTCCAGCTTGTAAGTGGATCAAACACAAAAGATACTCAGGTTTCAATAGGATAAGCTTGCAGTGACGATTTCCAGATTTTACACCAACTCTACTTTCACCGATAACGGTCCGAACAATATAATATGCCTTGGCGAAATGGATCATATTTGCGGGAGATGCATTCTTTCAGGCGTTCATTCTATTTTTTTCTCATTGGTAGCGAATTGAAAGCGAAGATACACATAAATCTATGTTTTGATATAAAAGAAAGAACACACCGCTTTACTACTCCATCAAAATGATGAAAACCAATTGCTGTTTTGCTCACTCGATCTTTTAATATTTTACGTTTTTCTTGAAAACCAGCGACTTCTTGCTTGACAGACCAGCGGTATATAGCCTCTCGCCTAACAGCTTTATGCTCTGTGCTTTGCTTACTTTGCGGGTTTGCTTTTTTGCATTCAAGCTTCGCTACTACAGGCCATAGAAGCATGCCGCAGGACAGCTGATCCATGCGTAGTGCATTCTTGGTTTACTATATTTTTCAACTGTTATTCTGATGTACTTGCACAAAGTTCTACGCTGGTTAACTTTTGTCGAACAGTAGAACTCGTGCCACTTACATTACTTAACACATCCGAAACCATTCTGAACGCATAGTCTGATTGTCTGGGGCTCCTTTTCGTGCTCAACCAACTCTTGGTACTGCCAGGAACACGCGGACAATACTAGTCGTCCCATGTTAGCAACTGGGTGAACCACAAAGCTCTACCGCCGAGGAAAGTGAAAATGTTTCAGAACTCGTGGGATTGAAGGAAACAACAAAGATACTGGTGTAGTCTCTCGCCCACTCAGCTCTTATATCAGTATGCAGAAATGAGTTTTTTTGTCTGTAATTGTCAGGGTGCCGTTAGATTTGTTGGAACTGTGGTGGACACACAAGACAGTCTGTCTAGTTGCTATACCAGTGGCATCAATTGCCGTGAAAGGTAGACATACGCAATTGTCTATTACCTGATCTAAGAATATTGCACTTTCATGGAGAAATTCCTAGGGAGTGGCACACTCATTAGGCTTGTTGGCACTGTGAAGGACAGACGGCACAGTAATGCAATAACGGCAACCATGACACTTTTACAACAGATTATACTTTGCGCTTGTCAGATTGGCTCAGACGCTGATGCGTTTCGTCTGCTATATTTCAAACTGACGGTAGCAACTCTAGCTGTTCCCGGAAATCCATAGAAAGAAGAATCCCTTTTAGGCGGTAGGAGCTGAAGTATCGGTGGTGTACATTCGTTGCATATGTGGCGAAATCCGAAGGATGAGTTAAAAGGCAGTGGAGGTAATGCGTATAATTGGGGTATTCAAGCATTACCTCACCAAGGACCTTCAGTACCCGTACCTGAATGTTGGATACTAGCTATAGAATACACCTAAACTGGATCTTTCAGCAGCTAGTATATGTGAGAACCGTAATCACAAAGCCACATGTTACCATGTTTTGATTCATAACCAGTTCTTCATCTTCGAAGATGACAGAAGTTGTTGGGAGTCATCGTATGTTCAGTCAGTTCTTTTCCGATGCAATGTCACCTTATGCATTTGCTTCGGTGTGATTTTGCCCTTCCGACAGGAGAACCAAAGGGAGAACTTGTTCGCAACGTGTAATACTGCTGCAATCAGCTGGAAAGCGAGTCATGCATATAAGATGCATAAGTCCGCACTCATGAAAACTCGCAGACTCGGTCTTTAAGTCTTGTCGTGTGTATACTTGAATGCTCCAGTATGGATTATGCTTCATAGTTCTAGAAGTAATTCTTAACCTCTTTCAGTATATTTCTTCTTTTCTAGAGAGGATCATCATGAAATCCGTCACGACAAAAACTTCCCCGAAATCTATAGTATTAAAAGGTTGAGAATACTAAACTCTTGTACCGTGAGACTACATGATAGTGGAACTAGGTGTAACTACGAGACTTTATTTCTTAGACGAATTAAAATTATATCATAAAATTCTAATATTAAATCATAACAAAATTATTTATTTGACTCATTACAGTAACAGTTTTCTATAAACTTTCAATGTCACTATGTTCATAGTTTTTCGTTGTCTTTAACTAATCATGACTACATTTGTTGTAGTTTAGTGCAAGCAGTAAATTATGAAGGTCATCGTGGTGAATCAAGCTGCAATGACAGTGATGATCGGTCCGTGAAATAGAGTTTAGTTACGGTGTACATGGTTAAATAAGGAAAACTTTCCCTTGCAAGCATCATAGTGTCAAGTCAAAATTTCATTCGTAACTATAATGTGGCAAGCCATTGGAAGCTCTCGATGGGTTCAAATCCTGTTGCTGCTTAAAATATTTGATTTTAATTTGTGTGTGATAGGTACACTGCAATTTTGTGGAAGTCTATCAAAGTGCCAGATACAAGCTCATGCCATAATGAACAGGCGAAGTTGACATCTGGTTACACCGTGTTGAGTTTTTATCAACAAGCCCGAACAAAGGAATTAGTCAAGTTTGTGCTTTCTTATGTTTCAAAAATACGTTTAGACAGTACATTTTTCCACTAGCTAGTTCTGTCCTCTAGTTCAGTTGTTATGGCAGGTTTGTGTTATTCGGTCTTCGGTTCTAAACTCTATGAACTTCTCAAGATATATTTTTGTTCGAGTCCATTGCGACGGCCAAACGAGCATAGAGACTAGCAGCCCAGTGAATTTGTTTTGATACGAATGTATTAATTACCGAGTGAAATGTTTCGCTCAGGTAATTTTCACGTGCCTTAGTGTAAAACTTCATCTTGGCAGGAGTGATATATTTCACGAGAAAATCTTTGACTGCAATTTGCATAAGGCTGTTTATTGCATACTTTCTCTCTTGGTCAGAATTCCAATTCTGTTCGCAACACTTTCGAGGACCAGGCAAGAGATGGTAATCGGTGTGAACCCCTACCCAATGGTCTGCAGCAACGGTGATGTCAAGCACCATCACTCTTGGGCACAGCTCACCTCTGCAAGTGCACATATGATGTAATGCGAGGTGAGTTGATAGGAGAAGGAAACTTGTAACAGCGATAGGTAAGATAATTTAACCCAACAATCGAATACAAGGAGTTAAATGATGCAAATGTAGTTATTTTTAACTCAGTACTTCTCATCGTATCGTAATGCGCATGTATAGATCCAGGATTTCAGTTTATATTTATATCATGTTGTTGGAGCTCCGGATAAAATAGTGGACGGGCCCTGATAGTACTTGTGCTTCCGGCTTCTGTTTCACCGATGTGCAAGGTCTCTGTAATGCGGTTCACTAGCACTGTTTTTGCTCCTAAAAATTGTAAGTTACAGGACTCAAGAACTCCTTCAATTGTGCAACTGTGAACAATTGCAGATCTGCGGACGATGTTGCAGAACCAACCACAAAGTCTTGTGCACATTTGTGCCGGTCTTGTAGTTGTTGCTTAAATTTTGCCATTATATTTTCAGCTTTGTGCCACAAATCCTTTTGCGCGATGATGCACGTTCTAAGACTGCATCAATGGACGAGGTGTCATCATGAACAACCTTCACGATAGTGAGTCTTTTTTTGGGATTATTTGGATAGCTTTTGATACTGCTGCAAGCTCGATTCTCCAAGAGTTGTCACATTACACAAGAGTCGATGTGACCATTTCGATCACCTTGTTGTTTGCCGCATTTATCAATGGAGCTGTGTCATGATATCCGCTTCGAGAACTATCGTACCTAACGTCCGCAAACAACACTAGTGGTTCATCTGCATATAGATAACACATTAACAATCCTATCTCATTCGACTTCACTTGCATGCACTTAGAGATCAACACCAAAACCATGTATTATAATTTGTTACAAATAAGAAATTGTGTTATTGTTATGTTACACTCACTTTTCAGTTTTAGTTGCTCATGTATTTGTGTTTTGTGCTCTTCCCACTAGTCCAAGATAGCTTCGATCCATCCGATCTTTCTACTTTCTCCAGCTTGGAAGTCATATTTGTGTCTCCTGCGAGGAATGTAGAGACCAACTTCTTGGAACATTAAATCAACATTAGTGTAGGACAGCCTTGCACAAAGAGCTACATGATAAGAACCTGCAAGAAATCTCAGGAGTGCCCTTCTTGTGTTCCATTTCACCAGTAATGAAAGTGGAAGAGTGATCTCTTGCACAACGGAAGGTCAGAGTCCATATCCGTTGTAGCTCAAACACCTCCTATGGATGAACTAACAAATTGCATCCTTGAGAGGAGCACTCCGTCCAGAAATAGTGAAATATTCAACAATTTTGCTCCTAGACCAAAATCCGTATCTTGCAACAACTCTTGTGTCAATAATAAGCTTTTGCTTTCGAGTGTATCACATCTCGTTCTCCAGGTTGGGTTACATCATGTTTCTGAAATAGCAGATGATTCTTGAAACTAAATGTTTTCATTCACATCAGGTTCTCCATTCTCTTCTTCGTCTCCAATTATCTCTTCATTCTCTTGTGGTGCATCTTCATCGGCCTCAGTTCTTATCTCTACGTCAACTTCTGATGTGCTTTTCATGGTCACTAGTGACAATATTCATTTTCTCAGCCATACCCCTAAACAACCATTGGAGTACGTCATAATGATGACAATGTCCTAATGCACTACAGAGAGTGTCATAACTAGGAACAAGGTCATTTCGGACTCTCACACCTATAACAACACCAACTCGTCTCTTTTATGGTAGTTTTTCTGATCAGTAGAGAACTGCTATCATATAGTATTGTGCATGAAGGTTGTCCAAGAAAACATGAGGTTCTTGACTTTAGAGATATCGTGTGCTAAACAAAGACGAGAGAGAAAAACAACCACGAGAAGAAGCTTCACAATATATTCCAACTTTCACTTTATATACACTCCCTCTTCTCTCTATGGATACAAAACTGATAAACAAAACTGAGTTGTATGTAATTTGCACCCAACCTCTTGAAGCAAATATTTGAATCTCAACCTAGACCCAAACTACCGAAATGTAGCTCAAAGCAAAGAAAACATCTATTTGCTACCAAAAAGCTTTGCAACAGTATCATCACGATTCAAACCTTGATCCAACCAACATGTATGTACAAGCTCTTAGCTAAAACTAGTTATCACAAGCCACATAACGAATTGAAACTCTAATGAGTTCAAAATGACAAAAACTGAAAAAACTGAAGAAGATCTATCTAAGAACTTCTTTCTTTCATCAAATGACCTTCAGATATCGATAGGGTCTTCCTTGCTGACTCCATTGGCTCCAATAATCTTCAGATCGGACTCTTGATAGTCGAGATATCTCCAAATTTAATCGCATGTGACCGAACCTCCAAAACCTCTTCTTTATAGTTAAAATCACGTATATTTGTAAAATCCGTGACCACCTGATCTGAGATCTATTCTCTATGGTAGGTAGATCTGGCTATCTTGATCTCAACAACATCCTAGACAAGCAGTTTGGAGTTCCTCTCGTGGAGCACAATGAGAAATTTGATCGCAAGAAGCAAAAAACTAACATAAATTATTCTCATGCGGCTCAACTTCACTCACCGCACACATCATAACAGTTTGATCTACACATGGTCTTCTGTATGCATAGATAAGGACTCCATTTATCATGTAGGAATCAAGAATGAAGAGCTTGATCCACCGCTCACGAAGAACAGTTCAACCTCAAGTCGCAAGTGAAACCAAACCTAACAACGCTCACAACTCTCAAATCATCCGATAAAACTTCAAATCGACTTTAATTTCTTATATAACTCAGTGTTTTGATCTTGATAGATCCAAGGACAACAAGTTTAGATGCCAGAACGGTTCAAAAGGTGTCATATAACGTATATGGTTGTGTAGAGACATGTAGTTTGAACATGTTGGCTCTAAATCTTGATCTTTCAACCCCAATGTTTCTCTATCTACTCTTCTAGCACACGTGATCTTGTACTCTCTCGATTCAAGGTTAAAGCTTGCTATGATCTAAAAGATATATGTAAGTTGTAAAAAACCGCATTACAAATAGATCCCTCTATCTCTATGCTCTATCTGAAAAGACTCAGCTCTGTATCATTTAAATAGAAGTAACTCTATATCAATGAAAGCACGACTTGATAGCTACCAACGACGTTAGTTATCCATCAATCCAACCACCACCACTCTATCTATTACAACCGAAAGATGTTCTAGTGTAGCTCAATCAAACTTCGTATCCATATTTGTAAACTAATCAAATCCCAATACAACTTGTTGCACACCTTGGTCTCTTAAGCATTCCAACAAGATAAAACATGCTCGTCTCAAGGCAATACTCAGTTCACAACATAACACTAACAATGGCGATACATAGCAGCTCCAAAAAGCCAAACAGTGACTTTTGATTCATCACAATTCTTTACTCATTTGCCACATAGAGCTTAAATCAGCCCCACACCTTCACAATGTCAACTTGTATGTTGGCATGGCAATTTCAACAGCAAAGTTCTCTCCAATTGTTCAAAAAAGAACCAAAAGATGACAATAGATATGACTGAACCTCGAACTAATTAATAACAAAAGCTTCTACGAACTTTGAGACCTCAGTTCTCTCAAATCGGTCTACAAATGGTGATCAAACTTCACAAGAAACTTTATTGGATCCTTCACTCTTACTCTAAATAATTTTCAAGTCGAAATCTCAATCCATCTCTCAAATATGATGTTCTAGCTGTTCCTCTCGATGTTTTTTGTGGTTTTGAGAGGTTTCATATGTTCATTTGAGCAAAGAAAGATATGGTTGGAAAGTTCTCAACCAAGGCTACAATGTACGCTGAAGAATCAGTGATTTTCATGGAAGATCAATGATGCTATGATCGATTGAATGAAGAGATGAAATTTGTATCCACTATTACGGTTTTTGTTGTTTCTGGAGACTTGTGAAGGGTTTTGAGGAGCTGTGAGTTGGGTTGGAGAGCTGACAGTGAGTTGGTCATTTTGATATCAAGTTCATCCGTTTCTTTATTATTTTGGATGGTTAACTGATCGATTGAATTTGAATGATATAGATGTGACATGACGACTATTGCAAACTGTGATAGTGATAGAATATCTAGAAAGTTTCATCTTGAATGATAGAATAGTCATGTCTATGTTCGGGGTCTTAGATCAAGCCTACCTAGATCTGTAAAGCTCTTAAGTTAGCACAGATTAGGAATAGACCTATGAGAGCAAAAAGAGCTCTAATTTTATCTTTTCCTCACTCAACTTTTTCCACTAGAACGATTTGTAACACCCAAGAAAATGCTAGACACTAATAAGACTAGAAGAACCATAAAAATCTTTGAGATATGTTGAAAGATTCTTTGCAAAATATAAATACGTAGAAGCGCTCAACTAGAATGAGACAATTGAGTCGTCAACTAATATAGAATCAATATTACAAATTTGAAACGATCTACAATGGAAGGTACGACAAAAGAAAATGATGAAGCTTTTACTCGGTTGAAATACTCTTCCTCAAAGTTCTAACGATCCACAATCCATAATCCATGATTGATCTTTGGTCTACAGTGACATCGAATGTCGACCCAGACAGTAAATTGAACATTGGCCGGATAGTTGAGATCTATTCTTCATCACATCAAGATGTACATTATCAGATCCTAAGTCTCTCCATATGTAACAATTGGAAGCATCACCGAAAGCGATAAGTCCATCACCTTTCTTAAGAATTTTCACCAAAATATGAAACTACCCACTATCGAAAGTGATCACGATGGATGCAATGAAGCTTGACGTGAAATGGATGTAGAAAAAAATAAGACCCGAAGCTGATACCAAACCTCTGTCTATTACCACCACTCCCACACTCCTCCATGTAGATCATCGAGAAATCCTCTCTAATCACTCACTAAGAAAAAATACCTCACGAACTCTCGACCCATCATTTTATACCCAAATATGACGACAAGGATCACTAAAGTGAATGCGTACAGATTGTTGATTTAGCATATTTCACTGCCGTGCGATAATGACGATTGTGTCACTCATCGCATCATTCGACGAGTTATATGATAAGGTTCATGAAACAAACATAAAACATAAAACACATCCTAAGTTCACAAGTTTATACAAGAGTCTTACTACAACATGACAACAGTCTAACTCTCTTCTGCAAGTCAATGAAGCACTCCAGTTTCTCTTCCTTATGTCTCAATTTTTCTCAAAACACACACCACGGTCCATCTCTTCACAAATCGTCTTAACCAATGCGGTTCAATGACAAGTCTTAGAAACAAGCTGTCCCCTTACATCGGTTCACAATACGTGAAGTTTTCACAAATAATGACCAAGCAGCCCCCTTGCACCCTTAGTACAGCACCAAGAACTGCAAATACCAAATCAACATTGACAAGCTAATGCTTAACTTGAGTTTTCCTTCTTTCGATCGAACCTCGTAGCTTTAGCATTAAGCGTCAAACAGAGATATATGAAGTGTCCATGGGAAGCTAACAATAATTTCAACCACTTGGTACAATGAAAGTGGAGATTCGAACGTTGTGGAAAAAGTTCATTTTAAGTCCTATGAGCATCTTTAGAGCGATAATGCATAGCATCAAATTTTGATATCCAAGTAGGAGTTAATCCACGACACAACATTGCTTTCTGCTTGATCGTTCCATTTTGGTGTTGCTTGTAAGTGCTACTCTGAGAACTCACTCTACACGTGTTATTTGTTGTTACTATTTTCTTCACAAACAGTCGAACAATTAATGATCAGATGAAAAGTTCTCATGAAATGACATGTCATAGTTGGATGATTCTAGGGGTTCAACTTCTTATGTCATTGTTGAATGTCTTATTCTTATCTTTACACTGCAAGTGAAACAAAAGTGAGTTAGAATAGAAATCAATCTTCTACAAGTAAGGGATTGAGAAACAAACGAGCTGCTAAGAAATCTCGTGAGAAAAGAACAACTCTATTAGTTGAGTTGAGAAAGATCAACTCAACTGAACAAGTATCTCCTTGTATAGATGTATAGATACATAATTCCGTTACAGACCACATACATCTTTTGTATAAAGACTAGCGCGTAAGTTTGAGTGAATGTGACCCGTCGCGTAATAAATACACGGATATTTTTGAGTCTACTGTATGAGAATATTTTGTTTTATAAGGAAGAGGACATTGTAGCACTAGAGCATGAACACATCCATCCAAGTCCGTGTCACAAAAACATCTAGTAAGAGAGTAGAAGAATGAAAAATCGATCGATCAAGGCATTGTAACTCTCTTGTCACACAATTTTCTCGTGAATTTTTCTTCCCTTGCAACTAGTGATCTTTTGTATCCAAAACGTTAAAGATTGGTTCACTACCACATTCTTTCTACTTGTCTATGGGTATGCTATTCGATTTGAGATTAAGAGCACACTCAAATAACAGACGAATATTATTACTTGATGTGTCCAATTACCTCGACCAGAATGATCACATATGAGCACACACGTTAAATTGTTTTTATCTTTTCATGTTATGTGACATTGTTTTACATTATCGCTCTCTGTTCTCACATCCGTGCAGTCGTTCAATTACTATGATTCTACTCATCCGGTTCCTTATCTGTGCAAAACTGATAGTATATGGTCATAGGAGTGAGTAAGACACATTTTTCGACTTCAAGGATTGAGGGAGCTCTAATCTTGCTAGGGAGACAGAGGGAGTAAAAAGCTGCAATAAAGTACACAATGTCGGAGTGAACAAAGTGTTGGTATATTAATCTATATTTGATATTTATATATTTACTCCAGCAATGGGATTGCATTATTGTTTTGACAAAACAAAACGACATCACCTTCATGAAGATTAAGTCAATCTCGGATAGAAGTGGAAGACTCAAGATCATTTAATATGAACTTAAACTACTTGCGGGTAGAACGATATGTCAAATCATCAAATTTTCAAGTTTTTTATAAATTTAATAGCATATTAGAAGCTATTTTAAACACTAAAAATCTATTTTTGCAAGATCTTAAAATAATTTTATGCGAATAAATAGTGAAAAATATGATCTTCCAAATTATTTTAAATTTAATTAGTCTCCAATACTATAGATTTATTTAAGTATAATCTATTTGATATTTTTCTAAACATTCTGAAGATGATCATATTATCACATATATAAAAGAATATTTTTGCTGAATGTAAAAAACATGTTGTAGTGCAGTAGTGCATGCAAATCTATGCCACATAATGACGAGAGCTTAAGGAGATAAAGTATTATACTTCTCTTGAATGAACGTATACTTACAGTGACTTTATATTTCAAAATTAAGATAGAAATGATTTTTTAATATGCTAACTATTTTATTTATAAAATAAAAACAAAAAACATCTAACTCTCATGTGATTTCTACCAAATGCATTTTCCTTAGTGGACTCTGAGGTGAACTAGAGTCATATGGTTCCTTTTTTTGTTGATGAAGTAAGAAGTGGGTAAGTTCTACGACGTCATTATTTAAGTCTCGTATCGCATTGGGGTTTCTGCAGCTAAACATTGCTGTCCTTGCACTAGCTCTTGGAAGAGGACTCATCTCATGCGAGGACAGGATCGTAGCATGACAAAATCATCGTGAGAAGAATCGAAGTAGTGCACGCAGACATCTGAAGAGTGCAGCAAAAGGGTAGTACTGAGGTTCTTCTTGCTTCTTGCTTCTTTCTCATCGCTTCTGTCTTTCTGTTTTTGTGTTTCTACGCTTCTTCGATTGCTTACAAGAAGCCTATCGATTACTTCCCTTCCTGAAATTTCTCCTGAGAGAATTGAACGCAAAAGCGCTGTCCAATTTTTTGATTGCCCTCTTCCTAATCTCTTCTCGAAGGATTGAATTTGATCTTCTTCTCTCCTATGTCCTGAAATCTTTGTTTTGTCCATAATTTTCCTACCCCGGTGTGCTTCTATCTCGAATCCATGGACAGAAGACTTGTTTGAATGGCTGGACATTTTCAGAAGTTAAATGTTTGAAATTCACATCAAGTAGTTTGGATTGGATCGAAATTGATTTGAAAAAAGCTTGATGTGAATCCAGAGTGAGCTTGAGAGTTGATGATTGTTTCGAGAGGCATGAAATTGGGAATCAGGCCAGGGCCTCTCAAGCTTCTTGGCTTCTCAAATTCACATTTTCCTAGAGAGCTAGAAGATTGGAAAGGCTGGCAGAATGCGCGGGAAGATGTGAGGATCCTCTACGGGTCTCTTTTGTCTAACCCATAGCAACCAGTTCCTTCTTCTTTCCGACTTTAGATGAGAGTTGTGAGAAGTCTTGCTGGCAAAATCTGGAGACAATGTCAAGGTCATGTCTTCTCATTACGTAGCAAGCTTCGTCTGAGAGTGTATGCGAGGTGAGGAGTCGAAAGATAGAATGCGAACATTCAGTGTCTGTTGTGAGGATAGATTGCATGTAGGAAGTATAAGACATGTGAGATCAGTGATGAGAAGCTTAGATGCAGAAAGACTTCTGTAGACGTTAGTTAATCAAAAGTTGTCCCGGAAGTCTTCCTGGAGGTCGCTATCACCGCAGGAGCCCTCAACCTTCTTCTGATCGATTTGCAAGCCTCACTTCTCAAGTATCTTCTCATCTTCTGTTAAGAAGTAGGATGAATTGCAAAGTGGATTGTCTTCTTAGGATCCATGAGATGCCTTGCTTAGTTAGGATTGAGTAGATATAGATCGAAAGACGTGATGCACTTAGGAAGCCCTGTCATAATTCTAGAAGACAGAGTAGTTATCTTCCAGAAAATTCGTCTTCTGAGAGTGGAAGCTAGACTGTGAGGGCCTGGTAAGGATTGAGCCTTAGGCTCACATCAAGTATGTGTGATATAGTGTAAAAGAAGCTTCGAAATGACGATACATCCTCGAGGGCTTGTGTAACCACAAGCGGAGCTAATCGCAGTCAAACCTTTCTATCAAGGAGTTTGATCTCGGCTTCTTCACATGGGACGGAAATCGCGCCGACCAAGGTCTGCTGGAAGAGATCTGAGCAGCCGTACCTCCTCAAAACCATGTACCTATCAAGGTAAGGGTAGGCAGAGAAAGACCAACCTTGTGGACGGTGGAATGATGACGGAGAGGTTTCCACTGACCTGAACTGAGAACGGCGGTTACGAACTAGAGAAGGAGAAGATTCTAATGATCATTTCAGGAAAATGACATGTACTTGGGAGAACTACCTGCCTCTTCCTAGAAGATCGACATGGCAGAAATGGATGGAAGGTGGAAGACTACCGGGAGCCGAGGAAGAGTCTTCTGAGGAAGCTGTACCTTCACCTTTTTCCCAAGCCCAGAAGGTCATATACTTAGGAGACAAGGATGTGGAGTTCCTGGAAGCAATCTGGGAAAGAGAGGTCGTTAATCGGGGTGCCTTCTTCCACGATTACGTCCACGTCGAGTTAACTTATTTGAGTATCTTAACAGAAAGACATCTCACCTTTTTCTTCCACTACCTGTATGTGTCTAAGAGGGATTTGAAAGAGATCCAGTTGGTCAAGTATGGGTCAGCGAGGAAGGAAGATCTAGAAAAAAAAAAGTTCGATCTCGCGGTTCACCTGGTGGTAACAGCATCGAAAGTAGACAAGACATGCGCGGAAGCTCTAGAAGCCAAGACGTCTTCTGGAAGACAAGAAGAGGAGATGGCTTCTCAACTGTTCAGAGTGGAGGTAATGACTGTCTCGGACCCTGAGGAGATCGCCTTAGCTCTCAGCAGCGAGCAGATCTTGCAGAAGAGCTAGGAAGCGCATGTGGATTCGGCTTCCCAAGGACATCTTCTGGCTTCCGAGCCAATTATAGAAGCGCACATGGTTAGCATTGAGACGGATGTCACCTCAGCCGCGTCCGAGGTACCAACAGAGCCGTCCATGATATCAGAAGATGAATTAGGTGGTCAGACAGGTGCGGATCTCATGGATGTCACACCTGGTGACCAGGAATAAGTAGGAGAGTTAGATAGATGTTTATATCTCACTATTTTGTAAGAAATAAGAGCTAGCTATATTAAACTGGACAACTCTCTTTTGTATTTTTAAGATAACTGTCCATGTGGCAGGATCAGTTACGGTAGGAGTAGGGAATACCTTTCCAAACTAAAGAGAACTGAAATCTAGGAGAAGATGGCCCTCTGATAGTACCTCAATTTTCCTCTAGGCTGTGGTTGCGACTCGAAGGGATCTCTCTCATGGGATGCGAGACGATTGTTTAAGATTGAGGTCGATGTAGAATTTTATACACACACTACACACGAGGCTACACACAGAGTTTGTTACACATAGAGTAGGTCTGCACCTCCGCACCCAAGAGGAGATCGGGGGAATGTACACATGAGTAGACATCATAGACATGGAACAACATCTTCTTGCAGTCTTGTTTAGGCTAGTGTGTCGAGGAGTAGTGACAGGAAGCTGAATGAGTAGCTTCCAGAAGCCAATGTAACTTCTTCTCAAGGATTGGATTGTAGATTTTGTTTACAGAAGCTTTGTCTATGTCTTCTAGGGATTGGATTTCATCGAATTCATACCCAATTGTGCATGAGAAGTCTTCTTGTTGAGTGGCAGTGATTGTTAGAAGTTGTGTAGAGTCCAAGCTTGTCTCATGCAGTGGAGCACTTCGGATCCACGCACAGACTGTCCATGGGAGATTGATCCTTTGAGTAAGACTAGTCGAAGCAAGGTCAGAAGAAGCTAAAAGGCTTCTTTCCACAACAAAAGACGTCATCCTCAACTAGAAGAAAATGTAATTGGAAGTAGATATTTGGTCTTCTTCCCCAATTTACTACAAGTAGGGATGGCTTGTTAGTCAGGATCCGGACTAAAAGCCTGTCGAAACCTTAATTTCTCTCTTTTCTTTTATTTTTCTCTTGTTTTGATTTTCTCATCTTCCTTCTCTTCTCTCTTCTTCCCATCTTCCTTTTATCTTCTATTTGGATTAAGAAGCTTCGTATGAGTATCCATGAATGTGAATATCGGTGTAGTGTTGTCAGAAGATCATTTTAGCAAGCAGAAGCCTAGGAAAGTTACAAGGGGCATACATCCTGTGATTGATCTACTCGGGTGGAAATCGTAAGAGTATTTGGTGGTATGGAGTAGTAATTAGCATCTACAGAGCAGAAGCATTATTCTGAAGGTGTCGGAAGCCGAATTGAACCTCGAAAAGCCACGAATTGCTTCTAGAAGCCGACGTGAGAAGACTGGAAGCCGTGACGAAGAAATAATAATCGTCTTTCCGGTCTTCTCAGTGTATATTTGTGTTATATTTTAAGTAGTAATTGTATGTTATGATCTAGAGCACCTTTTGAAGGGTCTAGAAGCCGTGCGGTTGTGTGAGTTAGAAGGGATTGCTAGAAAAACCCGAGTGTTTGTGAGTTTGTACAGATCTTAGAACTTAGAACAAAGTAACTAGTGTAAATCTTCTTGGAGAACGAAATCTTTTATGCTACAATGGGCTAAAAGAGAATTCTTGGGATACTACAATGGTGTTGAGTTAGTGAGGTTGAAGCAGACGGGGGCCTTGAGTGCTTATGTGTACGAGTTTAGTACTAAGCTAGATTCATTTTCCAAGTACACTGAGGAGCCCAAAATATGTATTTATTGGGGGCCCAAGTCTAGTTCGCAGAAGGCTCTCTTTCGGATGCCGAATCTATCTTAGACATGTGCTGAACTTTTGAAACTAGCGGAGCGGATTAGAGACGACGATATCAATCAACAGAAATTTGTTGAACCACTCAACGTGGACAAGATTCACAAGAAGAACAAAGGCTTCAAGTGACAATAGGATAGAGATGAGAAGGATCAGAAGGACTCTTCTGCCTCTGCAGCAAAGCGACAGCAAACAGGGTCGAAACCTAAGGAGCAAACACCTCAGAAGGGCAATGGTGCTAAGTTTACTTGCTACAATTATGACGAGGCGGACCATATTGCTAAGAGGTGTACGAAGCCTAAGGTTAGTAATTGTAGCATGAATGCATTTGTTGCAAAAGACTTGTTGGAGGACCAGATGACTATGACTTTAAGAACCACGAAGAAGACTCCGGGACTAATGTTTCTACAAGCCAAAGTTACTAACCGTGATGTTATTTTCCTTGTGGACATAGGAGCGACTCACTCCTTCATAAGCCTGAAGTTGGACTTGTCTACGTCGAAGACAGACAAGCTTATTCAAGTGCATCTTAACAAGAGCAAGATGTACCACACATCTGAAGTGGCCTTGGACGTATGATTTACGTGTGGGAAGTTAGAGTTCATAGAGAACTTCACAGTGTGCGAGATGAATGACATCCATGCGGTTTTAGGAACATTTTCTTGGTTAGGTTCGAAGTGGAACTTAGGTGAAAACCTAGTTAAAAGACGGAAGCTAGGTGTGAGGTTGATTCAAATTGACAACTTTGCGATGAATTTGATCAAAGTCAAACAGATGAACTTCAACGATGGAGTCATGTCTTCGATGTGGGTGCAGATTTGATGACGAGTGGCGGTGTCGGGTTGAGAGTCTTCTTGGGAAGGGCAAAGCTTCTGGCTGTGATATGAGCTTGAAAGTTGTGTTCAATCAACTCAAGGAAGCGTTGGGCTTCAGGCTATGTGGTGCCCACAAATTACAGAATGTACGAATTTTTGAAATTTTTAAGAATAATGACTTGTTTGTATAACTGAAGAAGCGTTGTTACTTAAGGATACGTCTTCCTTAACAGGAAGATGATCTTAAGAGCTGTTTGTAATAAGAAGTTGACTTCTTCAGAAGATCGTCTTCTCAGTGGCGTCTTCAGAAGACGAGAAGACGGCGGAAGATGGGAAGACGGCGGAAGACACCTGTCTTCCGGAAGACAGCGACCGCGAAGGACCAACCACGAGTTTTCGGGTAAGACAGTAGGTGTACCTACTGGAGCGCACCGAATAGGGAGGAAGGTCAGGAAGACACCAAGGACGAGAACCCCTAATCTGCGGGGAAGATGCGTGAGGAAGCACATTAGACACCTTCCAACTTCCCGCAGCATAGCGCACCTGAAGAAGATCGATTGAGAGAGTGAGCTTCGCGAGCTAGCATTGAGAGAGGAATCAAGTGAGACATCGAGGTATGAGAGAGTAAGTTGGCAGCTAGGCGAAGGATGAGATTGAATTGCGGGAGCACAAACAGCAGAGAAAGCGAAGGTGTTTCTGTGGAGCTTCCGAGAAGCTGACAATGAAGAGTGGCGAGTAGAAGCAGAGGTGGAATCGAGGTGTGGACCGAAATTGACAGCAGGCGCAGTCGTGTGGAGTCGCCTTGGAAGCTAGGACAAGAGCCAGAAGCGCGCGGAGGTCGAAGGCAACTCGGGGAGCCGAAGAAGACTGTAGAGGTTCTTCCCCCTGTTCTTTTCCCCTCCCACTTCTTCTCGCCTTTTCTTGGTACTCTCCGCGCTTCCTTGATTGTGTGCAGGCAACCTGATCGATTACCCCACCCCCATTCTTTCTATTGAGACATTGGGCGCGGAAGCGCTGCCCAATTTCTGTCGAGACATCTCCTTGCTTCTTCCCGAGCTCAATTCGAGCTTCCCTACTCCTAGTCCTCAAATTGAAGACCCCAACTATCAATTTCCCTACCCCCTTACCTCTCTATTCCCGAAACTTGGAATAGAAGACGATTCGGAAGATGGGAACATCTTCGGAAGACGCTTCTTGAACTTGACTGTCTTCGGAAGACATCTTCGGAAGACTGTCTTCGGAAGTCGACTGAACACAATTCGTATCAAGAGTGGATTTGCTTTGCTTTTGTGTTTAGAGTGACTTGGTACGAAGCCTGAGTGGTGTGGTGAGTTGTTGTGTTATTTCGAGAAGTTGGAACTCGGGAACTAGGCCTGTGCCTCCCGGTCTTCCAAGCTTCTCAACTCCACATCTTCCTAGAGAGACTAGAAGACTGAAAGGCTGGCAAAATGAGCGAGAAGACGTGAGGGTCCATTTCGGGTCTCTTCTGTCCGACCCATAGCAGCCGTTCCTTCTTCTTCCCGAACTTAGAAGAGAGTTGTGAGAAGTCTTGCTGGCAGAATCTGGAGAGAATGGTCTTGCTGCATGTCTTCCCATCATGCAGCAAGCTTCTTCTGAGTGCGTATGAGAGGTGAGAAGTCAGAAGAACAGAGTACAGTTGTCTTGAGTCTGTTGTGAGGATAGATTGCGTGTAGGAAGACGAAGACAGGTGAGACCAGTGAAGGGAAGTCCGACTTCGGGAAGTCCGACTTCGAGAAGTCTTCCGAGAACGACATTGAATCGGAAGCTGTCCCAAGTGTCTTCCTAGAGGCCACTGTCACCGCAGGAGCCCGCAACCATCTTCTGAACCTTTCTCATACTCTACTTCTCGCATATCTTGTATCTTTTGATAGGAAGTAGGATGTAATGCAAGGTGGGTTGTCTTCTTGGTAATCCATGCGAGGCCTTGCTTAGATAGGATTGTTTAGATATAGCTCGGAAGACGAGAGCTATCTAGGAAGCACTGTTAGAATCCCGGAAGACGGAGTAGCTGTCTTCTGGAAGACTAGTTTCGTCTTCTGAGAGTGGAAGCTAGACTGTGGGCACTCGGGAAGAACTGAGCCTTCAGCTCATAGTAGGTGCTTGTGGTTTAGTGCAGCAGATCTTCCAGGTATGTCGATGCATCTGCGAGGCTTGGTGTTACCAGCGACAGAATTGGCCGAGGCCACTCCTTTCCTCAAGGAGTTGGGTCTCGACTTCTTCCTATGGGACTGGAACCTCGCAGATCAAGGGCTTCTGGAGGAGGTATGGGCCGCGTTACCACCGCGTAACCGTGTACATGCAAAGGCAGGAGTTGCTCGGGGAAGACCATCTTCCTGGACAGAAGACTGGTGGCGTAAGGCGTTTCACAGACCTGAGACCGAGAACCGAGGATATTGGTACGAGAAGAAGATCTTGCCTAGGATTGTGAGTTCATGGCATGTGCCTGGGAGTACCACCTGCCTTTTCGTGGAAGACAGGCAGGAGAGGAACGGTTGGAAGATAGAGTCTTACCGGGAGCCGAAGAAGCGACTTCTGGCGAAGTTGTTTCTGCATCTTTTCTCCAAGGGAAAAGCGCAGAAGACAAGGTACTTAGGAGATCAGGACGTGGAGTTCCTGGAATCAGTGTGGGATGACAGAGTGCCAATCTACTGGGGCGCGTACATCCACAACTATGTACAGACGGAGCTAGCATACTTGGGTACCCCGGCGGGAGGACATCTGACGCCCTTCTTCTGCTACTTGTATGTAGCCATGGGGGATCTTAGGGAAGATCAGCTGGCAGTGTATGGGCCAACGGAGCGACAGGAGGTGAAGGAGGAGACCTCGAAAGACGATGACCGAGAGGCAGCAGCAACGCCCCCTCCCACTCTGATGCCACAGCTGAGACCCGGCTCTCACCAGAAGACGCTTCTGGTGAGGGAAGACGAGTCTAGTGGGTCGGAAGACGCCACGCCAGTGAGGAAGATGGGTGACAGAAGTGTACCAAGGACACCCATCTCCCTCATTCATTCAGGATCGGAGTCGGACTCGGAGGAAGACTTGCTGAGTATCCGATCGGAACAGAAGACGGCTTCTGTAACACCTGGGAGTCTTCCGAAGACTCCAGAAGACGAAGGATGGATGGGCGCTCCTACTGCGATGCGAGGAAGCGCAAAGAGGAGAGCCGCTCCTGCCACGAGGAGTCTTCCACCCCGGAAGATGAGAAGAGTAGCTTCTTCTCGTGCGCAGAAGATGAAGGCCGTAGTGGTGGAAGAGGCTTCCTTGCCTCTGGAAGACGAAGTCGACATCATGGAACGAGTGGTGGAAATGAACTTGTCTTCCGCAGGAAGACGACTGGAGGAGTTCAGTGCCTACTTCCAGAAGGAGATCCAGCCCGCTATGGAGTTGTTGGAAAGGAGAGCGAGGGCACAGGAGAAGCCTTTACAGCCTGGATTCGGCCTGCGCACCTTGCTGCGACAGGAAGACAGCCAGCAGAAGACGGAATCGCTGGAACCTAGCCTCCGCACCACGGAGAAGCTTGCAGCCAGGTACAAGGCGGAAGCAGCCGCTTCTGCCAAGGAGTCGATGCAACTTCGGAAAAGCAACCAGGAGTTGCAGACGCGAGTACAGCAGCGCGATCAGGAAGTTCTCCGAGTGCGGGAGAAGATCACTGCCCTCGCAGAAGAGCAGACCACTTGGAAGATGCAGCGAGAAGCCGCAAAAGCACGAGCTGCAGTGGAGAAGACGCAGAGGGAAGCAGCAGAGGCCCGTGCGCAGAAGATGCTAGCTCAGTCGGTAGAAGCGCTTCGGAAGAAGTTCAACTTCACCGCGGGTAAGAAGTTACTTACCTTAGCTAGGGAATGGGACAGCGAGTCCAAGACGAGGTTGGTGGAATGCAGAGATAGCATGTTCAGGTACCTGGATAGACAGATAGAAGGAGTGAAGACACTTTATGGTCTTCCCTCACTTCCGACACCTGCAACTGCATCTTCCCAAGCCCCAGCACCCTCGACTGGATCCGGAATGGAGAAGGAGGAGTTCGATCTCGCTGTACACTTGGTGGTGACAGCGTTGGAAGACGAGAAGACTCCAGAAGACGCCCCGGAAGACATGATGTCTTCTGGAAGATAGGAAGACGAGCCGTCTTCCCAGGTATTCCGCGTGGAGGAAGCGACTTCCCCGGACCCCTATGAGGTCGCCATGGTCCCTAGTATTGCATCTGTGCCTCAGAAGACCGAAGATGCACCATTCGACTCTTCTTCCCAGAAGACCATTCCGTCTTCCGAAGTCGAAGCCGAGGAAGACGCAGCCGCAGAAACAGCAGGGCCAGCGAAGAGCGAGGAGAGAGAAGCTACCTCAGTGGTACCCGAGGTAAGTGCAGGGCTTCCCAGCCCATCAGAAGTCGAGGTAGTAGCTCTGGTAGGAGCAGATCATGTAGAGATTGCCACCGAGCAATCAGAGTAGTTAGCAAACTCAATCGACACTTCCAGATTTAGTAGGATCGGACATGCTATCTTAAGGATGGCAGTTTTTCATGTAAAAATAGTTAGGAACCCATGTGGCAGCATAGGTAGCGTAGGAGTAACATAGTGGAGGGCTAATTGGGAAGAGGGACCGCATGCATGTGAGGTGACAACCTCTTGTCAGCGCCTCTCTCTCTCTCCTTGGTGGTCGCCTCCCCTGACTCTCGAGGCAGGTGGTTAAGTAGGATCACAGAGTAGGAATTAGGAGTTCTGCACACACACAAACATCTTACGGTGCGGACTCAGAGCACATTAGACACATGACACACTACAGAGATCTGCACACAGGTACAGATTCTACGGTGCAGACAGATTAGCTATGCTCGATGTTAGACTAAGGGAATTGCGCAGGAAGAAGTCTGCATTCTCTGGTTATCAGCAGCGGCTTGGAGATGTAGGTGTAGATAGTGCACAGTCTAGGAACAGGGAACGGCATCCTCGTGCAGTCCTGTTAGCTAGACTGGTGTGTCGAGGAGTAGACGCAAGAAGTAGCGGGAGTGAGCTTCCCAATGCCATTGTGACTTCTTCTCGGGGAATAGATTGTGGATTTGAGTGCAGAAGCTTTGTCCATGTCTTCTGGGTGGTGGAATGTATTGAATTCGCTCCCAATTCTGCATGGGAAGTGTTCTTCTTGAGTGGCGATGACTGTCAGTAGTTGTGGAAGTGTAGCTTGACTCGTTCAGTAGAGCACTTGGGATCTACGTACGAACGGTCTTCTCGGTAAGTGATCCCAGAAGACAGAGCAGTCAGAGCAGCGAAGTGAAGAAGAAAGAAGACTTCTTCCCGCAACAGAAGACGACATCCTCGAGTAGAAGACGGTGCTACAGTACTCACGTTTGTTGTCTTCCTCCCCAAACTATTACAAGCAGGGATGGCTTGTTAGTCAGGATCCGGACTAGAAGCCTGTCGGAATCTTAATTGCCCTTTTTCATCCTGTTTTCTCTTGTTTGGATTTCTTCTTCTTCCCATCTTCCCTCATCTTCCCCATCTTCTTATCTTCTTCTAGTGAGCTTCCGATACTTCTATTGAGCTTCCGTGAAGGTGAATGTCGTTGTAGCGCTGCAGGAAGACAACTTCCGTAGGCAGAAGCCTGGGAAGGCTACAGGGGGCATACACCCTGTGATTTATCCAATCCGTTGGAATGTGAGTGTGAGAGTAAGGTGTAACGACTGTTACTAGTCGACTTCTGCGAAGCCGGACAGCCTTCTGGAGGTGTGAGAAGACGAGCTAAACCCCCAGAAGACGAGAATCGCTTCAGGAAGACGGTATCGAGAAGACCGGAAGAAGCAACCTGGAAGCAGGAAGATCGTCTTCCCGAGCTTCTCTGTGAATAGTTGTGTGATATTGTAATTGGTAGTTGTTTGTTTGGGTCCAGAGCACCATTTGGCGTGTATGGAAGACGTGTTGTTTTGTGCGGTTTTGTGAGAAGACGGGATTTCTAGGCAAAATCCGTGTGTTTGTGTGTTTGAACAGATCTTAGAACTTAGGGCAGCGTTACTTGTGCAAATCCTCTATGGGAACGATATCTTGTATACTAAATGGGCAAAAGGAGAAATCCTGCGTCACTACAGGCTATGGCTGGTTTGCTCAAAGGATAGGCTTTAGGTCTCAAGGTGATACTGAAAAACACTCATATAACTCTCTTGGCTCTTCTGATATGTTCAGGAAGTAAAGTTCAGACTTAACTAGCAATGATAAGATCAGATGGCGAACTTTGATACTCAGGATTGAGAAATATGTGAAGGTTCAGACTTCAGAACTCCTCCTACATGTCAATAAGATCCTACTGGATACACATACGAAGTTTCAGCTTCAGATCAATTCAGAGCACTAAGATATGAGTAGAAACTTTCTGAGTAGAGAAATTACGGCAATTTCTGATACCTAGACAGCTGTTTCGACCTAGAACAAAGAATTGGCTCGATCACTTTGGGAAATTCTTACAGTATTTGCAGAACACAGCTTGTTGAACACTCCTGTGAAGTTGGGCCTCCTGATTCCACACAGAACTCCAGATCTCGCTCTCTGAAGTTGCTGTTCTAGATTGAGAGCTTTTCGGAGCCCCTCTACTTCAGCGGTCGCCCTGAATTACTCAGTAACTCAAATCACTTGAAACTTTTTGACAGTCGTAGCCCGGCTGACAGTCAACGCAACCACGAAGGTTTGAAGCGATTTCCTCAATTCTGCTGCAATTGGCACTCAAAACCCCAAAATCAACAAAAGTGATGCAGTGTAAGATGAGGCTCTAGAGTGAACTCGAAACTCGAATGCCCGTGGTGGTGCATTCGTAGCCTTTATATAGTGAGAGGAATAGTACATGATCAGCTTCCGGCCAATGCTCATCTCTCACGCGGATTGCTGATGTGGCTTACATGCAGCCTTAGATCTAGAACAACATCTAGAGGTTCAGAATGAGTCACGTAGAAGACTCGCTGGAAAGTTCTAGAAGCTTCTTTCTAGAAACTTCCTTCTGGAAGCTTCCCGGCTGGAAAGTTCTAGAAGCTTCATTCTAGAAACTTCCTTCTGGAAGTTTCTCGGCGGACTTTTGGCGCACTCGCCTATTGGTAGAAGTACTATTTGCTGCATGTATTCTTCGGCCAACTTAGCCGTAACTAATTCTTATACCAAGGAATTCTACAAAACCAATTTCTCCTCTAGTTGATAAGTAGGACTCTACTTATTACAAACCTCCCCCCTTTTAAGAAGCAACGTCCTCGTTGCTCAACTGCTGTTCGAAAGCTTGCACTATGAGTGGGGCGTGTGCAAGATTGGTTGCAGGTTCCCATGTTGCTTCATGTAATGGATAGCCTTTCCATTTGACCAAATAATCTACCCGTTGATGACGAGTCCCACGAACACGTTTCTTTAAGATGCATTCCACTTCAAACTCTTCCTCGCCATCGATAATTTGAGGCAGTGGTCGCGACTCTTGCGAATTGCCAAATTGAGGAGGTCGTGGTGTATATCGCCGTAATAAAGACACATGAAAAACCGGATGAATCTTCATGTGGGGTGGAAGTTCGAGTTGATATGCCACTGCTCCAATTCTCCGGACAACAGAGAAAGGCCCGATGAAGCGAGGGTTGAATTTACGACTGCCGATCAGAGTAAGGTTGGTTGTGGATAACCAAACTTGATCACCAATCGTGAACTCTTCATGCCGACGGTGTCCATCGGCATATTGCTTTTGTCGGTTCTGAGCAACTTGTAGTTTCACCTTAGCTTTGTCCACTCCTTGTTGAATTCGTGCAACGAATTCATTAACAGCATCCACTTTGGTGTTGACTGACGACGTCGTGCTGAATCGTGTCAAACTTGCTGGTGTGAGAGGATGTTCGCCGTACATGAGATAAAAAGGTGTTTCACGAGTAGATGCATTGAGGGAGTTGTTGTAGGCAAATTCTACCAAAGGGAGTAAAGTGTCCCACTTCGCTTGCTCCTCCAGAGTAAAGGCTCGTAGCATGTCTTCAATGGTGCGATTGGCTCTTTCGGTTTGTCCATCGGTCTGTGGGTGATAAGCCGTAGACATGGCAAGTTTGGTCTTGAACAGACCAAATAGAGTTCTCCAAAACATGCTTGTAAACTGAGGACCTCTATCTGTTATAAGCACCCGTGATAGACCGTGCTGAGCAAAAATGGTGTTCAAATATATCTGAGCAAGTTGCGGTGCTGAGACGTCTTTCGTGGTCGGTCGAAGATGGATCATCTTGCTAAGCTTATCGACGAAGACGACGATGGAGTCAAAACCTGAGCTCGTCATGGGAAGTTCACACACTAAGTCCATACTAACATGTTCCCAACGTTTGGAAGGGATCGGGAGGGGTTGAAGGAGACCGGAGGGTGCTTGATTTGTAGCCTTATTTTGTTGACACATTGCACAACTCCGAGTGTATACTGCAACATCCTCTGCCATCTTGGGCCAATAGAACACTCGTTGGACTGCTTCCAACGTCTTTTCTGTCCCCATGTGTCCTGCAATGGCTGAATCGTGACATTCAGTTAGTATGGTGGTACGTAGTTCTGGATCATCTGGGATCCATAACTTCCCTTCATGGAATACCAAACCATGGTTGCGGGTGATGGTTCTTGAAGGTTTTGCTGCGACAGTCTGTGCATCCGATTTTGTGCCCTCGATCAATTTTGTCCAGAAGTCAGAATTCACCTTGACTTCAGAGACTATGTTATGCACCATAGGCATGCGGGTTAATGCATCAGCAATTTGCTTCTTGCCCTCAACGTACGTGATGGTCATGTTGAATCGCTGCCTCCATTCTGCCCAACGGATTTGTCTCTTTGAGAGATCCTTCTGCGTCTCCAAATAGACTAAAGGTTTGTGGTCTGTCTCGACCACAAAAGCCTTCTCCCCTAGATAGTGCTTCCAATGCTTAGTAGCGAGAACTATCGCCAATTCTTCTCTCTCGGTGGTGTGATAGTTCTGTTCTGCTGGTAACAACTTCCGAGAGAAGTATGCAATTGGATGCCAACCATCCTTCCATTCTTGCTGCAACACCGCCCCTACTGCCGTGCCTGATGCGTCCGTTGCTAACTTGATAGGTTTTTTTGGGTCGTACCACTTGAGGATCGGAGCATGTAGTAGCGCGGTTTTCAATGCTTGAAAACCTACTTCTTGCGCTGTTCCCCACATCCATTTCTTGCCTTTGCCTAACAGGGCAGTTAGTGGTTGTGCAAGCTTGGCAAAATGCTTAACAAATCTACGATAAAATCCTGTCAATCCCAAGAAGCTCTTAAGTTGGGTCTGATCTTCTGGAGCCTTCCATTGTTGGATGACAGCTATTTTATCGGCCATTACTTGTATGCCTTCTGCACTCACTCTGTGTCCTAAGTAGTCCACCTCCGTCTTGCCAAATTCACATTTTGAAATTTTGGCGTACAATTTATTTTGGCGGAGTACTTGGAGAACCTCTCTCAAATGGTGCACATGGTCCTCCATAGTTTTGCTATAGACTAGGATGTCGTCAAGAAATACAACGACTGATCTGTCTAAGTACGGACGGAATATGTCATTCATCAGGCCCATGAAGGTGGCCGGTGCATTTGTGAGACCAAATGGCATTACTAAGTATTCGAAGTGACCATACCTTGTTCGAAAGGCAGTCTTTTCCACATCTTCATCAGCGATTCGAATCTGGTTGTACCCGCTCCGCAAGTCTAGCTTCGTGAAGTACTTTGCTCCTTCGAGTTGGTCGAACAAGTCATCCATCCGAGGTAGTGGATACTTATTCTTCACCGTTTGTTGATTGAGTGCTCGGTAATCGATGCACATCCGTAGGCTGTTATCCTTTTTCTTAACAAAAAGGACTGGAGCTCCATATGGTGACACGCTGGGCTGGATGAACTCTTTTTGTAACATCTCCTCGATTTGCGCCTTGCACTCCTCCAATTCATGTGGCGCTAGTCTGTATGGGGCCTTACAAGGAGGGGTGCTCCCTGGAATCACCTCGATTTTGTGGTCAATCCTTCGTTTTGGTGGTAATCCTGAAGGAAGATCATCGGGAAAGACATCCCCATATTCTGCTATCACTCCAGTCAAGCTGTCTGGTATCTGCCCGTCGAGTCGTGCACTCGGGACTTCTCTTATTAAACCCAAAAAACAGACATCGTTGTTACGTATAGCACTTGTACCTATTACATACAAAGGCAAGTTCTGTCTTCGAGATCTCACTCTATCTCCGAAGATTTTCCACTGTTTGGTTTTCACCACTTTTCTTCGCCAATCCACTTCGGGATTATACTGCTCCATCCACGGCATACCCAATATGACATCATAACGGGCTAATGTGATCACTCGCCACTCAATATCTTCACGATATTCACCTAAAGTAAGTTCTATCTTTCGAGGTAGAGATTCAATCTTCTCAGTCTGTCCATTGGGCAGTTCCACCTCTTCACTCTCATCACTTTCTAACTCCATTCCCAACTTCATAGCAGTCGATCGAGACAAAAAGTTCTCTGTTGCACCAGGATCGATTAGTACTCTCACCTGGGTCCCTTCCAAGACTCCATCCACGACAATCAGTTGTGCATTGTTTTTTGTCAATCTCCTTCTCCTTCCCTCGCCTTTCTTCTCCCTCCTTGCACCAGTAAGGCCGCGAGGTGCATTTACTGGTGTTCTTCGTTTCCCAATCTTGCCTCGATTTCTTCATCTCCTTCCGTCTCATTCAGATGATTCAGAGGTCGACGATATGAAGGTCTTGGATCTCTAGGAAAACGACTTCGACAATTTGCAGCTATGTGACCGAATCGCCCACAACTGTAACATCGACGTTGTTCGAGTTGAGGTGTAGCATTCCTGACACCTTCTCCTCTAGGAGCTCCTTGATGTCTTTCTTTTGGCCGCCCTCGACGATCTCCACCTTGAAATTGTCGTGGCTGATAGCGGATGTTGCCTAGCTCCATGGGTGTCGGACCGTTTGCATACGGGATTTCGGATCTATTCTGATGATTTGGTGGAATCATCACTTCTCCTCCTAATGCTCCAGCAATTCTTTGAGCGCAAGCGATGGCCTCAAAAACCGTGAGTGGATTTTGCACCATTACTTCTTGTTCGAATTCTTTCTTTCAACCCCCTCTTGAAATTATCAAGAGCCTCCGCCGGACTCATATCAGTGATTGCAACTTGCAAGTCGAGGAAGGCTTCTACATACTCTTGAAGGCTTCCCTTCTGTTTCAATCCCCACATCCTCGTTCGAGCCATTTGCACCGAGTCCACAGACTGGAAATTCTTCAACAACCCTTCTTGCATTGCAGTCCATGTGACTGTCCTCCCTTCCGTCAACACCGATCTCTCCCATGCATCATACCACGTGAGAGCTTTATCAGTCAAGTAGCCACACGCAAACACTCCCGCTACCTGGTCCGTGATTTGCGTACTGAAAAGTCACAAATATCGATTCATCCGAGAAATCCAATTCTCGACTACTCCCATAAGTCGTTGGCCTTTGTACGGTTCAATGTTACATGTCTTCTTCATCCGTAGTAGCAGGGCACCTTCCTCATCGACTGGAACTCTAACGATTTGTGCCACGGGTTCTCTTGGTGCAGCTTGCTCTCCCACCACCGGTACTCCTTGAGACGATCCTCCTCTTGCAACGTCTGTCATACTCTGACCCTCGAGGTTCAGCATTTTGTTCTGTAATGCTTCAACCGTCATCTTCATCTCTCGAAATTCGGTCAGCATGCCTTGCATCAGTTCCTGCATCACCAACTCTGGATTTGGAGGTTGTTGCTCCATGATCGCTCTCTCTCTCTCTTACGACACGTAAGTTTCAAGCTTCTCCTAGTACAGAGTTATGACGGCCACTCGGAAACGTTCGTATACTACAGGTACTACAAAAGGGACAGGAGAATCATTTATCTCGCGGTAGAAATCCTCACCAAAATTTCTAATCACAAACTCTCTATGTAACGATTTCGGTCTGCAGACATAGCGGATCTCCACCCACGTGTTGAAGGGAACAGGAGCGGGTAGGTTTAGATCCATGCTCACTAAATCAAGATGTAGACGGTCAAATCCCAACTAGCTGCATATGTCACTACTGGAAGAATCACCGAGACTGACGAATTCATCACTTGACCCATGAAATCCTCACCGAAATGATAAACAAGATACACTCGAAAATGCTCTCGACGCATATACATAAGCTTGATATGGAAAGGATTCAAGAATGGTAATTCTGGAGCTGGAAATCTACCCCCATCCATCACATAGCTCTCTTGATGCACTCAGAGTTCCAATTGCTAGGTACCTCGATCAAAGGTCCTTCTAAGAGGGGTAATCCGCTCTCTTAGAGTTTCCTGCTCTGATACCATTGTAAGATGAGGCTCTAGAGTGAACTCGAAACTCGAATGCCCGTGGTGGTGCATTCGTAGCCTTTATATAGTGAGAGGAATAGTACATGATCAGCTTCCGGCCAATGCTCATCTCTCACGCGGATTGCTGATGTGGCTTACATGCAGCCTTAGATCTAGAACAACATCTAGAGGTTCAGAATGAGCCACGTAGAAGACTCGCTGGAAAGTTCTAGAAGCTTCTTTCTAGAAACTTCCTTCTGGAAGCTTCCCGGCTGGAAAGTTCTAGAAGCTTCTTTCTAGAAACTTCCTTCTGGAAGCTTCCCGGCTGGAAAGTTCTAGAAGCTTCATTCTAGAAACTTCCTTCTGGAAGTTTCTCGGCGGACTTTTGGCGCACTCGCCTATTGGTAGAAGTACTATTTGCTGCATGTATTCTTCGGCCAACTTAGCCGTAACTAATTCTTATACCAAGGAATTCTACAAAACCAATTTCTCCTCTAGTTGATAAGTAGGACTCTACTTATTACATGCAGTTTTGGCACAATCCGAACTTCAATTGGGCATAACTCCTTGTTTATTGATCCAAATTGATCAAGAATTTCACTGATAGTGCTTGGCTTGACGAGCTCTATCTCCCTGTGCTCTCAGATTTCGCAGTGTCCTCACCAATTGCTCGAAATCCACTCTAGAGCTCTGTTTCTAAACTTAGAGTTTTACAAAAGACAAAAATGGACCAATGGGAGCTCATAACTCCATTTGGTTGTCATTTTGTGCCTTAAACTACCTGGTAACTTATCTGCACTCATAGGCTACCACGTCAAGCCCCCTAGAGTGCTAGCGTAAAACTAAAACTACCTAAAACGACACGCAGCCCCGAAAATTAACTTAAATCAGCTAGAAAGCGTGCATGGGCGACACGCAAATACAACCCATGAGCTAAAACCCTATCAACATGGTAATCAACCTACTAAGACTCAAAATATATAACATCTTTCAAAAATGGATTTCTCTGAGATCTTAACTTCACTCAGAGATACTAACGCCTGACAGAGAAGTGAATCATTTACTATGTGAAATGATTCACATCACGACATCCACCCCTCCAAACCTGCACATCCTCCGGTATGTGCCAATCTCCTCAGTCTTCTGTTTGATCTTCATCATCATCGCTCTCCTCCGCCTCAGCCTCATCAGACACTGGGACGTCTCCGTCTCTGGTTGTCCTCAGCTCTGACTCTAGAAAGTTGAATAACTCAACTGACCCTCCGCATCTCTTGAACAGTTTCACACGTTTGCCAGCCACAGATAGCTTC
Organism: Asterella californica; assembly: GCA_036924285.1. NCBI lineage: Eukaryota > Viridiplantae > Streptophyta > Marchantiopsida > Marchantiales > Aytoniaceae > Asterella > Asterella californica. The sequence continues at coordinate 8,800,855 of JAYKYS010000013.1, forward strand.
AAAAGAGTACCATCCAACTCACGCAAACTATAAGTGGCATTCTCATATACATCTAGCACAACATAAGACCCGAACCATCTTCGAGAGAACTTACGAAGTGTAGAATGCTGATTCTCCAACGTGCTATCATATACAAGAACCCAGTCACCAACATGTATTGGCTTCGGTCGTAGTCGGTGAGTCTTGTCAAAACGTTCTTTGTTTCTGACTCGAGCCACCTTCAGCCTCTCTTGCGCATCAGCAAGATCCTCCTCCCTTCGCTCCAACTGCCTAATACGTAAATTTAGGAGTGAAGCACGATCTATACCATCTTCCCACGGTAGCGTAGCCCACGTAGGAAAGTACTCCTCAGCAGGCATGATCGGTTTCTGACCCAACATAAGCTCAACTGGCATATAACCAGTCGTGGTACAGTGTGTAGTTCTATCAGCCCACAAAGCAAATGGAAGTAATCTCGGCCATTCTCTAGGCTTACCATCGCATGCTTTCACTAAAGCGTGAACAATAGAAGGGTGTCCTCGTTCACTCTTACCAATGTCCTCTGGATTCATAGCAGTGGTAAGCTGAAGCTTTACTCTATAACGAGCAAAGAACTCCTTCACTTCAGTGCCTCTCAACTCGCCTCTATCTGTCCGTAATCTCCCAATCGATCCATAACGACAGATGATATCTTCAAGCACGAACCTGCAGATATTCTCTGTAGTCTTTGTCCATAGTGCTCGTCCCTCCACATAGTTGGAGAGATCCTCTCGAGCCAACACCAAGTAACGCATCCCCCATAACCTCGGTGGCATCATCACAAGATCAAGAACCCACTGAAAATAAATACTAGGTGGATAAGTAGGTACAAGTCCATCTCTGTAACGGACTTTAGAGTAGAACTGGCAGTGCAGACACGACCCAACAAAGTCCACCACGTCTTGATACAAACCCTTCCACCAGTAACGCTCTTTCATCTTCGTGTAAGTAGTCCATACTCCACAGTGTCCAGTCCACAAGGTGTCATGAAACTCTTTCAGCAGATTCAGCTTCGTCGGTTGATCATCCACCACTCTAGCAAGCACTCAATCTCTTCATTTCGGACGTTTCCACAGATAACCTTCACGTAGAAGATAACTGTACGCCTTCCGTCTGATCTCCTTGAACTCTGCATCACTCCATCCTTCTCTTCTGCATAATGAACTCAGATAAAATCCAATATCACGAAACTTATCCGTGTAGAACTCCTCGTTGAACGGCAGTGGTTCCAAGTCTGAAGTCTGCTGACCAACTTAGCACCAAACGTCTCTCCTCTCTTCATTCTCCGCCTCTGCAAACATCTCATCCTCATCTGTATAACGAGCCCTAGACAACATATTTGCAACTGGATTGTCCTTCCCTGCTATATGCTTTAGCTCAGGGTTCAGACTCCGGACATAAGCAATCCATCGCAACATTGCTATGTCTGATGTATTGCAGTTTGCTATCATACCCAACAAAGGCAAACAATCTGTTTCTAGTATCACACGAGCTCCTATCAAGAACTCTCGATCTACCTTCATAGCAGTAACAGCTCCCCACAACTCACGCTTCACTTGAGGATAGTTACGCTGTCTATCTGTTAAGATCCGAGCTCCAAACCTTGAAACAAACCGCACACCTTCTGCATCTTCTTGACCAACTGCCCATCCAATCGCCTTTGGACTCGTATCAACAGTCAATACTACAGGTCTCCCGCTCTCATAGCTAAGCCTCCTTAGTATAGGTGGAGACTTCAGAATCTCCTTCAACTGCTCCATCGTCTCATGATGTTCTTGCCGCCAAGTAAACCTCCTTCCCTTTCTCAGAAGTGCATGCAGAGGCTCGGCAATGTGTGCATAATGAGGAATACTCACACGAAAGAACACACAAGCTCCCAAGAACCGTCGAACCTCAGTGATGTTGGTGCAGTCAGCTATCCTTGCTATAGCATCTACCTTCTCTGGGTTTGGATGCCTCCCAAAAGTACCACACAAATGACTTACCACCACAATCTCTGACATCCCAAAGCGAGATTTTGTACCTGACAGAGTGAGATGTACCTCCTCCAAACGCATCAGAATCTTCTCCACATCCCGAATGTGGTTTGCAACCAACTTTCTGCATCCATCAGAAGTCACAACTTCGTCTTTGTCTTCCACCGGACTGCCTTTCATGGGAAACGGGATAGTGACCTCTGGTACAAACTCTCGTAACACCTTATGCATCACATTCTGCATATGGGCTACTGAGTTTGTCGCACCCTGAGGAAGAGTACACATCCGCATCAATCCCAAAGGTGTACGCATGGTAGTCAAGTCTCTACTCTCCAAAGCAAGCTGAAACTGATCATAACCTGAAAACAGATCTCCAATAGAATAGATTGACCTTCCAGCAAACGCCTCAGCTACTTCATCAACCACAGGTCCTGTTCCGACATTTCGAATTGTGATGTTGTTGGCAGGTTGCAAGTCTTGGATGAAGCGCAGAGCTCCTGTCTTCTTAGGTACATTGAACCATCGGCTAGAGTACGGAGCCATGGATGGTTCAAGAATACCCATCTGCATCCTCTCCTTCAGTAACTCAATCACCTTCGGTAGCAAGGCACGAGGGATTGGAATCGGCTTCAAGTCCCAAGGTACGTGAGGAACAGTGAAGATAACCATCGGAGCTATCACACTAGGATCCACACAACCTATCTCCTCAGCCGAGAAAGAAAATGCCTTACCATGGCTAACTATCATCTGTTCAAAAGCTCGTTTCTCCTCTTCAGTCAAGAAGCCACCCCGTCCTATCTGGAGCTGCTCGAGTGTCTCTTGAGTAAACTTGTGTCCTACATGTGTAGGATCTCTAAGCACAGGCTCAGCAGACGCTAACTCCATCTGCTGCTGAGAATCAACAGGTAATTGGGTCGCCACAGGTCTCACCTTCCTCGCTACAACTTTATACTTGGCGTGTACTTCTGCTTCCTGATGAAAGCCACACCAACAGACTGCATCCTTCCATCCATTCTCCAATCTCGGATGAGGACGATATCGCAAGTATGAGATAATCTCTTCATAGACTTCACGAGAATGGATGGGAATCACCACCTTACCTCCCATCTGTTCCATCAACTTATCTACATCATCCAACCAACGAACAAAAGACTGTATACCTACAAACTCCTCATAAACACCAGAAATCATCTCATCTTCCTTCAAAACTCTTGTACAATGCAGATTTGCTGCACATCTCTCTATCTGCCTCTACCCGTGTGAACTCACTCCAATCATCAGAACTGAAAGTCATCAAACTTTCCAACTATGTACGGTGCAACTACTTTCTTAATCTTGAGCAGCCTCTCCATCAGCCTACTGTGATCCCTCAGGCTGCTCAAGCGAGATCATAGTAGCAGTAGATCCTTCACTCTCGCTATCCCGTCCTACGAGAGTGGTTTTTGAAAACCCTTACTCCTACAGATAGGAGAATCCCTCAAGGTCTGCCGGTTTCGTTCGTGGTTCGTACGAACGGTCAGAAACTGCACAGAACGTCTATCATCTGGACTACGGATCCTAGCATAATGAGATCCGTCATCCATCACCTTGGTCTCCATTCGAACTGCAGTGATATAAGGCTGACCAAGAATAACAGGATATGAAGCAGAAGACTGCACGAAGAAATGTTGATCCACATCCACATCACCTATCTTCACCTTCACGTTAGGACAAGCGCCGTATAACTCACCCTTCTGGTTGTTTGCAACTCGTAGCATCCAACCGTGGTTCAGCTCGATAGACCACTGACCTCTCTCGTACACCTCCCGTGACATGATGTTGATCTCAGATCCGTGATCAACTAAAGCAGCAACAGGTTCAGCCAAACTTCCAAGACGAACTCGTGTAGCAGTTGTAGCACGAGCCCAATGTCTCCTTCTGAAATCACTATCAGTAGCTGGACTCTCCTCGCCAGCTTCCTCATCATCGAACTCAATAGTGTTGGTACCAGCAACCAACGCTTCTTGCTGGTATCCCTTGTCATCAGCTTCCTGAAAATGCACCTTTCCAAACTCTGCATCATTCACAGAAGCTCCTATTAGATCTATCATTTGACTTTCTACCTGCTCGGACATCACCTGTCTCTTGCGCTTGATGATGTCGATGATCAGTTCGTGAAACTCCCTCTTTGCAATACCAAGAACTTCCCGGAGAGAAAACTCGATTCGCGCATCCAGTATCCTTTGCTCCAAGATGCTCTTCAGATCAGTAGAAGTTTCAATATCAGCTGCCAACTTGTAAGCCGGTCCCTTCTCCTTCTCTTGGGCAGTAAACCACCTACCAGTAGTCGTTGGCTCCTGCTGGGATCTCTGCACGTCCTCCATAGGACCTGGTGCAGGTGGAGGAACTGCAGAAGTAGACGGGATGTCCTCAGGAAGAGCCGCTCGTCTCCTTGTGACTCTTCGTCTATCCTCAGTCTCCTCAAGAACTCCAGTATCAAGTTCAGAGGCTTCTCGTCGCCTCTTTTCCTCCACAGAAGCATCCTGCCAATGAACGTGTCTATCTACATCCAAGAATGCTCTGATAGAAGCAGCATCTACAGGATCTCCTCATCCTGTGACCCTACGAATAGACTCGGCTCCTCTCTTCAGTATCTCAGAAGGAATTGGAGCCACACTCTTCTCAGCAGTCCTATCTAGCAATGTAGGACTAGAAGAGACCTCAATATGCCCAACATATACATCAGAATTTACCAGCGGCGCCATTAATGCAGTTGCTGTTGCAGCCGCAGCAATCTGAGGTAGACTCCTCATGCCTCCTCGCCCAAAACTGCGTGCTCAACGGCTCTCCAGTAGAAGAAAGGTGCAGCCTACCGTTCTGGTAGCGAACCACACCATCTCGCAAAGCAGCTGTGCGCTCTTGACAGTCTCTCCGGAAGTGATCAGGACTGTCACACCAGATACATCTACGAACAGGAGCTCCTCCTTGACGTGCAGCAGCAGGCGCCGGTGGCTGCTCTCTCTGCAATCCAGCTAGCTCTACCTTCAGCTCTCGCATCTGCCGAATCAGGTCTTCAATCTGGTTCTGTTGACCATGGTTCTCCGCAGGTCTCTAAACATGTACCCTTTGTGCCAAAGCTGGCACAACTGGCATCAAAAGAACTGCAGCTGGGACAACAGGTCTGGGAGCAGGGGCCAAAGGCTGATGTACTTGAGGAGCAGCATAAGATGGAGTGACCACTTCTGCAAGCGGACGTCCTCCCACAACCACTCTTCCCCTCCTCTGTCTTGTCAGTACAGCCACAGCATCCTCAACTCTCCCCCAATCCATAGTAACACCTCCCTCAGCAGATCGATCAGCCAACAAAAACATAACAGTCACAGCATCCTCAACTCTCCACCAATCCATAGTAACACCTCCCTCAGCAGATCGATCTGCCGTAGCATCATCGATCGCTTGCAGGAAAAGCTCTGTTCTCCTAGCATCTAGGGTTATTCGCTCTAGAGTTGAAAGTTGCCGGTATCTCCGATCAAACTCTCTCAGCAACTTACTCAGGCTCATCATACGACCAGGTTGCTGCTCAACCCAATCTAGAAATGTCCTTCTAGTAACTCTCTCTGAGTCCTCCTCAAGAAACTCCTCTCGAAGAGATCGCTCAAAACTCATCCAGATTCCAAGATTTCTTCTTTGTACATCCCTAACTTGGTCCCGCAACTCAGGAATGACATGCTAACTCAAAACTTGCTATCATTTCAGCATCAGTAACTCTAACCAGCTCCATCTCTCCTCTATACTCACGCAGATATCTAGAAATATCTCTTCCTTCAAACCATCCACACCTATTCAATATCGCTTGCAAAGCCTTGGTGGATTTTAACTCACCCCCTCCAACGATCAGATGTTGTTGGACCAAGGCCGCAAGCGTCTTCAGAATCTCAGTCGTATCCAGATCAGGTACAGAGGTCGCTGCAGTCACAGGTGCTACAAAAGGTGCTACAGTAGAGATAGATGCAGCAGCCACAGAAGTAGTAGCAGTAGCGCTCTTGCGATCCATCTTCTCTCCTAATAAACTCAACCTTCTCAATCAATCACCCCAAGAGCTCTCAGTGGAAGCACCAGATGTCGGATTGAGTCTTCCTGAGAAGGGCGAACCTTCTGGCTGTGATATGAGCTTGAAGGTTGTGTTCAATCTACTCAGGGGAGCGTTGGGCTTCAGGCTATGGCTGGTTTGCTCAAAGGATAGGCTTCAGGTCTCAAAGTGATACTGAAAAACACTCATATAACTCTCTTGGCTCTTCTGATATGTTCACGAAGTAAAGTTCAGACTTAACTAGCAATGATAAGATCAAATGGCGAACTTTGACACTCAGGATTGAGAAATATGTGAAGGCTCAGACTTCAGAACTCCTCCTACATGTCAATAAGGTCCTACTGGATACACATACGAAGTTTCAGCTTCAGATCAATTCAGAGCACTAAGATATGAATAGAAACTTTTTGAATAGAGAAATTACGGCAATTTCTGGTACCCAGACAGCTGTTTCGACCTAGAACAAAGAATTGGCTCAATCACTTTGGGAAATTCTTACAGTATTTGCATTACACAGCTTGCTGAACACTCCTGTGAAGTTGGGCCTCCTGATTCCACGCAGAACTCCAGATCTCGCTCTCTGAAGTTGTTGTTCCAGATTGAGAGCTTTTCGGACCCCCTCTACTTCAGCGGTCGCCCTGAATTACTCAGTAACTCAAATCACTTGAAGCGTTTTTGACAGTCGTAGCCCGGTTGACAGTCAACGCAACCACGAAGGTTTGAAACAATTTCCTCAATTCTGCTGCAATTGGCACTCAAAACCCCAAAATCAACAAAAGTGATGCAGTTTTGGCACAATCCGAACTTCAATTGGGCATAACTCCTTGTTTATTGATCCAAATCGATCAAGAATTTCAATGACAGTGCTTGGCTTGACGAGCTCTATCTCCCTGTGCTCTCAGATTTCGCAGTGTCCTCACCAATTGCTCGAAATCTACTCTAGAGCTCTGTTTCTAAACTTAGAGTTTTACAAAAGACAAAAATGGACCAATGGGAGTTCATAGCTCCATTTGGTTGTCATTTTGTGCCTTAAACTACCTGGTAATTTATCTGCACTCATCGGCTACCACGTCAAGCCCCATAGAGTGCCAACGTAAAACTAAAACTACCTAAAACAACACGCAGCCTCGAAAATTAACTTAAATCAGCTAGAAAGCGTGCATGGGCGACACGCAAATACAACCCATGAGCTAAAACCCTATCAACATGGTAATCAACCTACTAAGACTCAAAATATATAACATCTTCCAAAAATGGACTTCTCTGAGGTCTTAACTTCACTCAGAGAGACTAACGCCTGACAGAGAAGTGAATCATTTACTATGTGAAATGATTCACATCACGACAGCGGACAAGAGGAAAGATCAGGAGACGCGACTAGACTTCTGAAGGTGCTTCGTGAAGTGATACTTGACGGATGAGCTACCGGTTGAATTATCTCCAAGGTGGGTGGTGGACCACAAGATCGAGATCTTACTAGGGTTAGAACCACCCTCCAAAGCTCCTTATCACTCAATCAAGTGGAACTCCTTGAGTTGAAAAAGCAACTCGACGAACTATTAGTCCGAGAATATATTTGAACCAGCAAGTCACTTTACGGAGCCCCGGTTCTTTTTGCAAAGAAGAAGGATTGGAAGTTACGACTCTACGTAGATTATCGTGTGTTCAATAAGGTGACGGTGAATAATTATTATCTTTTGTCAAGGATAGACGATATGTTTGATAAGTTAATGGGTGCAAAGTACTTCAGCAGGATAGGCTTGAAGTCATGATATTATTAGATCTAGATAGTTGACCCAAATGTTGAGATGACCGCTTGTCGAACTAGATACATATCGTTTGAATTCATGATTATATCATTTGGACTCTACAACACCCCTTCGACGTTCACTACATTATGAACACAATTCTTCGCGAGAAGATTGACGAGTTTGTCATCGTTTACATCGACAACATCTTGATCTACTCAAAAACTTGGAGTCGCCCACGCGGAGTAGCTAAGGCTGGTGTTGATGAAGCTACGAGAGCATAAGCTGTTTGCCAACGTTGACAAGAGTGAATTTGGTTTGAAACGCATTAACTTCTTGAGACATGTCATTCGTGCAGAAGGAGTCGGTCCACATATGCAGAAAGTGAACGCGATTGTGACTTGGGAGCCTCTGACTATAGTGAAGGGATGCGGTGATTCTTAGGATTGGTGCAGTTCTACTGGAAGTATGTGAAGGGGTTTTCAAAGATCACAAAGCCACTGACAGACTGGACGGGAAAAGATGCACAAATAAGTTGGACCAAGGAAGTGGATGATGCGTTCCAAACAATCAAATCCATTTTGTCAAAGGCATCATTTTTGAAGCTATCGGAGTTTGACAAACCATTCAAGATGCACACGGACGCGAGCGACTATGTGATTAACGGAGTGTTGGTGCATGATGAAAACCTGTAACGTACGAAAGCAAAAAGTTATCTAGGATGGAGAGTCGATGATCGACTCACGAGAAGGAACTGTTTGCGGTGGTCATTGCTTGAAGAAATGATGGCATTACTTGAGACTTCACAAAACCCAAGTGTATACTGATAATATTGCGCTCAAGTACTTTGAAACACAAGATTGGGTGACGCCATAGCAACTACGGTGGCATGATACTTTAGCACTCATGAATGTAGAATTAATCTACAAAGCAGGACGATGTGGTTCTTGACGCCTTGAGTCGCAAAGAGGAATATCTTTCATCATCGACACAAATTTTGTGAGCTATGTATCATAAGGAGTCCGACTTAGAGAGACGAATACGTGAAGATTACATGACGATGACCAAGCGAAGGAGTACATGGAACAGCTCAAGCGAGGAGTGAAGTTGCAGAACATGCAGTTAAGACATGGTTTACTCATGTTCAAGCAACGTCAGATTTATGTGGGACAAGTAAAACTTAAGACTAAGTTGCTTAAGGAATGTCATGATGCGTCCTTATCAGTCATAAAGGAGAAAATTCCACTTTAGTAGTGGTAGATAAAAAGTTTTATTGGCCCCACATGAAAGACGACATGGATCACTTTGTGAAAACATGCGTAACTTGTCAAGCGAACAATGAGTTTTTTTATGAGAAGAAACAAGGGTTACTTCATCCTCTTACGATTCTAGCCCGACCTTGGGAAAGCATTAGCATGGACTTCATAACGTCTATGCCTGACTCAAATGGATACAATGCAATTTTTGTGATAGTTGATCAGTTTAACAAACTAGCGGAGTTTGCTCTAATCTTGGATACCGCAATAGCGTTCATGACTTCTTGGTTGTTCTTAGATACTTGGTGACATTCACATGGATTACCCCGGAGTATTATTTCAGATCGAGACTCTAAGTTCACAAGTGTGTTTTAGAAACACTTGTTCCAAAAGTTGAGGACTAAGTTAAAATTTAGTACCGCTTTTCATCTTGAAACGGATGGACAAACTGAACGAGTTAACTCGGTTCTGAATCAATACTTGAGGAATTATGTGAGCACGGACCAAGTGACTGGACGGAGTGGCTCAGTCTTGTTGAGTATTGCTACCTCCTCAAAGCATTCAGCAATCGACAAATCACTTTTCTTGCTAGCTTATGGACGTTACTCAGAAGAACCTCTTGACTTGACTCTTGTAAGGAGTTCTACATCGGCACAACCAAGAACACGACGAACATCAGCTGAAGAGTTGGTGGCAAAAATGCAACGGCGCGAAGAACAAGTGAAAAAGAACCTCAAGAAGGCGCAACAACGTTACACGAAGCAAGTAAATAAGCATCGGAGGCAAGTGAAGTTTCAAGTGGGCGAAGAAGTATGGTTGAGTACGAAGAACTTCACCCTTCCAGAAGGAATTTTGACGAAGTTCTCACTGCAGTTTGTGGGACCTTTTGTTATTGTCAAGAATCTGCACTAAGATGTCTATAGTCTAGATCTTCCTCGTGAGTGGCAGTTGCGTTTGACCTTCCATGTTTCGTTATTAAAAAAATACTTCAAGGATGATTTGCGATTGGATCACAAACAGGTTCTCATGCCTCAATCTAATATCGTGCAAGACGAAGCAGAATACGAGGTGGAGATCATTTTACGATCGCGGTGTAAATCTAACCGAACAAAATACTTGGTCAAATGATGGGTAGCTCAAAGAAAATATGTACAAAATAGTTATATTTGAACAACTAAACTGATTGGGAATAAACAGAAGCCACGCCTTGCATCATGAGATCCAAGTTCATCATACTTGCTAGTAACATCTCACCGTAGAAAGTGCAACATCATATACAAACAAGCGCTAATAACATCCATTTACTCGATAATGATATTATTTTTAAATTATTCTCTAACTTGCAGAGACTGGTTTGAGGGAGAGATTCACAAACACATTTTTTATATTTAGATGTCTAATTTTATAAAGTTTTCACGATCTTGAAATTTAAAGATGTAGTAAACATAATTTGATATACAGTCATACGTTGATGATAAGATCACAAATCTAATGACCAACAAAATAACTTTAGTAGTGTCCAGAAACTTACATTTGACAAGTCAAGAAATAACAAATCAATACATATCTAAAATTTTGTATTGTCATTCTAATAATGTATAGTTAATCTTACATACAAAAATGATTGTCATAAAAAGTTCAAGAAATAATTATCACCAAGAGAAGAGCAACTACTTGAATCTGGAGAAGTGTATGAGTTTATGGATTTCACTCCTCTAATGTTGGAAGGCTCATGAACTCCATGGATTGTATGATTTTGGTGCAAAGTAGTCCAAGAATTTCATAGACTACAACGCTCTGATGTAGTGCAATCCATGAATTTCATGGACTATATTCTTTCGATCAAAGTTGACCAAGAACTTTATGAGCTACATCAATTTGGTGTGGAGCAGTCCATGAGTACACGGAGTGCATTTCATCAATGTGGAACAATCTTTAGTTTTATATCTCTTTGGTGCATATTCGTCTATGAAATTCATCTATGGCTTGTAGTCCAGCAAGTAGATGCGCATGAATTTTAAAAGTTGAATCAATTTTAAAATGATGACTTTGCTGACCTCTGACCATTCTAAACCAAAAAATAGAAAATTTATCATTACTACACTAAAAATATATTCAGTCCTTGAACACAAAACAAGAAAATTCTGTGTTCAAACTTGATCTCAAGATATGAAGAAAATAAATAGTCGCTCACAACTCTGGAGTATCGACCTCTTGCATTCCTCTTTCGCAAATCCATATTATGTAAACCTTAACTGATGTTGAAAGTAAAAAAGTAAAAGTAAAAAAGTACACGAGTGATGTAATGCATGTCACTTGTGATTAGTGAGTCATACGAAGTAATGCTCACACACATTTGTCATAAGAAAAAGTGATGTTTGTCATAATTGACAAATTTATTGCATGACGGAGCTTACGAAATACAAATTGACATTAACTATATTAACATACAAGAAGTAATGAGTGATCATTGAGACTAGAAAGCATGAGGAACGTCATTGTTATGATTTTGTGCTAAGTCAAGTCTAGAAAAAAGTCAATATCAAGAAAACTACAAGTGGTTACACTCTTTGATTGTGCTTTTGAGCTCAAAATTATTTTTCTGACTCAAATATGTCGACCAACCTTTTGGACTTGTCTTGTGCAAAATGTCCGAATTGAATAACATGATAATTTTCAGTGGATTTGGGGACATCCTTGGACCAATTTTGAGGGTGCAACCCATAAACCTCATGGAGTGCACACTCGATTTGATCTTTACAACCCATGAAGTTTCGTGAGCTACACCCTCGTTGAGTAAGAACTCCAAAAGCTGAAAATTTCCATGGAGGTCAATTAGATCATTATGCACAAGACATGTCAGAACCTAAAATAATCATCTTGAATTCCATAAATGCGATCAAAGATTCCAGCAATACGTACACATTCATTTACTATCATACTTTATTTGTGTACGAAACTGAGATTGTGTTCGACTAGTAACAAGACCACATTAAAGATTCACCACAAATGAGATATTACAAAAATTTACAAACAACATCAAAGATTTATAAATGAATCAATTGCTCATAGTTTCCATAGAGGATGATAAATCATTTTGAATATATACAAGTTATGAATAATCACTCCTGACAAGAAAGATCAATCATGTTAGGTCTTAATCAAGTGGTATGTCACATAATCATCTAATTGTTACATCAACAAATGTAAATACTTTTCAAAGAAATAGAAAATCTTGGGTGGGAGAGAAAGATCAACTCTCAATAAGCAAGAAATTAGAATCTTTGAAACTCGAATCTTAACTTTTGACTACAATCAACTCGTAGTAAAAATTCATCGTGAATAAATGAAGAACCGTTTGTTTTGTTTGGATAAATAGATTGAGATCAAAACAAGAGTCCGAGATGAAGACAAAGATGAAAACAAAGAGAATGTTGAAGAAAAGAAGATTTTGACAACCGTCTTGATGACAAAGAATCAAGTGGTTCTCATAATTCAGATGGAGATTCAAACAGTAGTAGTTTTTTGTCAAGATATTCATGATTTTCATAGGTTTATCTTCATCCAGTTTATTGCACATATATTTAAGAGATGATACAATAAGACCATGAAGTCCATGGACTTCATGGCCTTTCTATCTTGTTCTTTGCATAATTTTCTTGCGTATCCTCTTTAATGGACATTTATTATGCAACGAGAATGTTGTTCACATGAACCAAGAACTTGCAGATTATGTGGTTGTGTTTGTTTAAAAGCTAATAATGAATATTATGTTTATTGAATAAATTTATTTTGGTTATTTTAGGTATACTAATTCTCATCAATTAGTTCATAATGTGGTGCATATAGACCATGTACTTGTACAATTTGAAGTTGTTGCTCCATGAAGTTGATGGGTCACTCTAAGATAAATATGTATGACTGATGTACATCCATGATTTCTTGTATAGTTATGGATACATGACAAAAGGAAAGTTTTTGTTCGTTATATTATGCATGTGTCTGAATGTGTTTGGTTAGCAAAGAACACATTCTTAGTTCTTGGAATCATTTTGCAGTGAAGTCACGAGTAATAGTTTATCGAAGTAGTAAAAATAGTTACATAGATGACGACAAAATTCATACTATTGAACAAGAAAAATGATCTTAATTACAGAATTTGATTAGATGTCGATATTTTTCAAAGTTATCATATGTCGTCATTGAAGTCAACTCAAAACTTGAGGTTTTGTGTGAAATATACTTTCTTCTGAATTTAAATAGATTTTGAGATTTCTGCATAAAAATAATTATATAATTTATGATAATTAACTTTACTTATTTTCGAGTAGTTCGTAAAAAATTGAACGTTAAAAATTCTTCCGAGTTCTTATTTTGCTTAGCGAGACTCGGTTATTATAAGCGTATGTTTATAACAGCAGCAACACTACAATAAAGAAAGCGTTCATAAAGCATTCATAAGCATAAGAAAGCATTCATAAATCAATTGTAAAGATGAAATAGAAAATGACAACTGAGTCAGTATCGTCATCAACAACATAGTCGATAGTGCACATATCTCACATGATTGAAGAAATGATACGACCTAATTCTCTCATACGGTGATAAAAAGCGTACGCACGCTGTCGTGATGTGAATCATTTCACATAGTAAATGATTCACTTCTCTGCAGGGCGTTAGTCTCTCTGAGTGAAGTTAAGACCTCAGAGAAGTTCATTTTTGGAAGATGTTATATATTTTGAGTCTTAGTAGGTTTATTACCATGTTGATAGGGTTAAAGCTCATGGGTCGTATTTGCGTGTCGCCCATGCACGCTTTCTAGCTGATTTAAAAATAAATTTGCGTGTCGTTTTAGGTAGTTTAAGTTTTACGCTCACACTCTAGGGGGCTTGACGTGGTAGCTTATGAGTGTAGATAAGTTACCAGGTAGTTTAAGGCACAAAAGGACAGTCAAGTGGAGCTATGAACTCCCATTGGTCCATTTTTGTCTTTTGTAAAATTCTAAGTTTAGAAACAGAGCTCTAAAGAGGATTTCGGGCAATTGGTGAGGGTACTGCAAAATCTGAGAGCACAGGGAGATAAAGCTCGTCGTGCCAAGCACTGTCAGTGAAAAGTTTGATCGATTTGGAGCAATAAAGAAAGAGTTATGGCTGATTGAAGTTCGATTTGTGTCAGAATTGTAGCACTTCTGTTGAATTTGGGGTTTTGAGTGTCAATTGCAGCAGAATTGAGGAAATCACATCAAACCTTCGTGGTTGCGTTCATTGTCAGCCGGGCTACGACTGTCAAAAACGTTTCAAGTGATTTGAGTTACTGAGTAATTCAGGGTGGCCGCTGAAGCAGAGGGGGTCTTTAAAACTCGCAATCTAGAGCAGCAACTTCAGAGAACGAAATCTGGAGTTCTGTGTACAATCAGGAGGTCCAACTTCACAGGAGTGTTCAGCAAGCTGTGTACTGCAAATCGTGTAAGAAAATTTGAAATTGTTCGAGCCAATCTCCTGTTATAGGTCGAAATAGCTGGCTGGGTACCAGGAATTGTCATAATTTCTCTGTTCAAAACGTTTCTACTCATATCTTGGTGCTCTGAATTGATCTCAAGCTGAAACTTCGTATGTGTACCCAGTAGGACCTCATTGACATGTAGGAGAAGTTCTGAAATCTAAACCTTTACATATTTCTCAATCCTGAGTGTCAAAGTTTACCGTCAGATCTTATCGTTCTTAGTTAAGCTTGAACTTTGCTTCCTGAACATATCAGAAGACCCAAGAGACTTGTATGAGCAATTTTCAGTATCACCTTGTAACCTAAAGCCTATCCTTGAGCAAACCAGCCATAGTCAGGAGCCTAGTGCTTCCCTAAGTAGATTGAACACAGCCTTCAAGCTCATATCACAGCCAGAAGGTTCCGCCCTTCCCGAGGAAAACTCTCAACTCTACAACGCTTGTCCTGAACTCTAGAGATTCTACTAGAGAAAGAAAAACATTTGCAGTTATATAGAGTTCATTAAAGAGTCACGTGCGTTCTACTGTGGTAGAAAGTTCTACCACCATGAAGTTCAAATTTCTGACTATGTTACGCTAACAATATCAATATTCGTTGTGACACACATCACAACATTAAAAGCTTAATTTTCTTTTTTGTCAAAATTTCTGCTCAAAGAGAATCATGAGAACAACTCCATCTGCAATGTCTGAATCGTCACTTTCGATTTTGACGCCTCCTAATAGTCCAAATGGAATGTATATGTAAATAACATGTTGATGTACTAGTCTTGATGCATCTACCGTCTAAATTCAATGCAAACTCTGCAAGTAGGTCAAGAATTTGAACCGCTTTGTTCTTGAAATGCAAAATCTTAAGAGTGCTCAAAATAGCTCGAAAGTATAAACTCTCGGTCTTTCATCGCCTTTGATCTTCATTTCCTTCAGTCTCAAGAACTTTGTATCGTAACTGAAGTGGACAACTCCACTTGATTACTTGTGAATGCAACACATATCCACGTTACCACAAAATATTCAGCAAAAAATGCATAAAAAGTAAGGGAGGGAACACTTGATTAAAAACTGAAGTGATAAGGTTATGTACAATTGTGGAAAACTATTGAGACGTTCAACAATGGTAATGATATCTTATTACCTAACTTAGCCATGGGAGTTTTTTTTTTTGAAAAACATGAGGGTTTTACTTCTACATCAACTGTTTTACAGAGTTGAACTCGAACGTCACCACAATAAAGAGATAGACTTCTACAACCATATTCTCACCATGGTTATTTAGATTGAAAATTGCCATTTACACACTAACCCTTGGGTTTCTTTTTGTCAAGTGTTGGGACATAGAGGGTTTGCATGTGCGAAGAGAAAGAACAAAACCTTAAACCCTAAACTGTTTTGTAAGTTTATCACCCATCATCAACTTTTTGACAAGATTCTTACTTTTACCAAGTGTCAGCACACATTCATGTGTATTTGACCGAAATCTGAATAATCAACTTCTCGAGTTTGGTTTTCATTATTGTTAATAAACATTACCTTTCGACATCCACAGGAACAACATATCTTTTTTTTTGCCATGACATGTTTTGCTCGTAAGGGACAAAATAGACTGTTTCACCCCTTACATATGTGTAGGCCGTGTCGTGTGCATCGCGAGGTGAAATAGTAAGAGATAAAACATGACATGTTTCGCTCCTTCCGAGCTGTACAGATATATTTGTTGTGCACAACGAGACGAAATATCATGTTTTATCTCGTGGTGCTGCGAAACAATGGACGCACGTGTGTGAATAAACCTAGATATCAAAAACTGTCTTTTACGTTGAATTTTTTTCTGTTTGTTTCTTGTTGTGGGGTTGAGGTTCTCACGTATAGAAAAGATAACTCCAACGCACTCCAATAGACTCAATGTCTTCTCAATCATTGAGTCAACACCTTCTCAACCATTGAATATGTTGACTCAATGGTTGAGAACGCAAAACAACATGAGTGGAAGTTCAAAGGACTAGAAAGTTAGACTTAGAAACCTTCCTCAAGATTTATATGTCATAGTAAGTGTCTGAGAGAGCTTGAGAGAGATTACCGTTGAGTATGAAACACTAGCGCAAAAACTCAAGTAGAATCTCCTAGGAGAAGAGTAGAAACTAACTCATGGCGTTATTTCTATAGAGGGTTGGAACATAAGATAGTGAATTGTCCAACTAGGATAAGAGCAGAGGGAGCCAAAAGGAAGTGAGAGTTTATTAATTTGAGTCTTCGAGTGGGTTCATCTTCATCAACATGAATTTATTTTTTAAGAGAGAATCTTTATCCAAGTTGTAGAATGAACTATCTCCATCTTGAGTTGTGATGGAGATCGTCATTCGGATGATGGAGAAAGTGATAATATGACTCAGGATCATGATTACTAGGAAAAAAATGACACAAGATGTATTTGTTACAATCAAATTTTTTATTTGATCTATGATAGATTATTCTCGAATGAAATTGATGATGTTTGTATTTTTTAGCGAGTCGTTATTGCACAAAGAGTAGAAGAGCAAAAAGATTAGTTACAAGATGGAGAAACTACCAATGTTTCAAAAGAAGGACAATGAAGATCTAGAGCCGTTTGTTCGAAGACTTCAAGAGGGGTTGCTTCAGAAACAATGTGAGAAGGAAGAAAGAATGGATGTTGTTACTAGAGTTTCTAGAATATTTTGCTCTCACGTGGTATGAAGACCGAGTGAAGATGTGTGAGAAAGTTTACAAGGTTATTCGGAATGCCATGAGGCAGTCTATCATATAGTACTCTTTGATTCACTCCATTAGTTTATTTTTATGAGATGAAAGACATAAAATCAAAATAGGCAATAATATCGTAACCGCACTCAGTTTTCAATTAGTTTAATCTCTGATTTATGCGAGAATCTAAAGACTACCAAAGCTACAAACACGGATTATTGAATGGAAGTTTTCTCGCTTGAGAATCGACTCTCACCGCACCATACAACCATCTCCACAAGTGAACATCTAAATGTTTACTTCGCGTGTCTAATGGAGAGAGTAGACTCAAGTGAAGTGAAAAAATGCTCTCTCGTCTATCAGACCTTATCTTTTTAGAGTTCGCATCATAAGCGGAATATGGATACAGCACAGTTTCATTCTGCTGCCAAACTCGTCACCGAGCACTCTGCGATGGAATGACTTATGCCCATATGTAAACTTCGCACACGTCTGGGAAAAATCAGCTTTGAAAAACTATGTGCAGTTAAGTCAGCATCATAGCAACCGTACAAACCCCGTTAGTTCTATGTAATATTACATCAAGATTCCAGCATTGCCCACTGGATTAAACCACAACTACCGCTAATCACTTTTAACATTTGCTAAGTAAGTTCGGCATGGACGAGGGCCCCTGAGAGATTTGCGCAACGCAATCATCATCGCAGTATGTGATGAAACTTTGTGATCTTGGTAGCGAAATGAGCAGAAGAGAAAGGGTTTCAAAATGAACCCATGATGAGCTCAGGAGGAATACAGACGGCTTCAAAATTATCAAGTGAATCCCGGATCAAGGAGAATCATAAAATAGAATATTCTAAGTTTTGAATTTTGAAATGTTCTACTACCCAGCATATTTTGTTATCATCACTTATCCCACCCGTTACCATGACCCAGTGAGCTCTTCTGAGACAGGGAGCTCAACTGTGGCTTTTGTCTCTCGCACTATGACTGAGAGAAGGAAAAAAAGCTACAGTGAAAAATATCCGTCGCGTGCGAAGTCAAGTCTTTTATACCACTAGTAGTGGTTTAATTACGTGACAGTACTTACCATAATGTGCAGTAATAAATAAGGTCATAGAGTACGTTGACTACCCGTCTCGGTTACACGGAATTCTTCGCTGTAACTTGACTAGATCTTCCGTGCTTATAGGAACGTCTTCCGAACATCAAGGTGATATTTTATTAATGATCTTGTGTTTAGAAATTGTATGAGCATGTAAGTGAAAGATGAGATATTTATCTGAAGATCATGGATGTGGAATTGCCACGATAATTTTAGTTTCAACCATTCCATTTCGAGAGTGACTCTGCTGTCTACAACTATATGACAATGCTCGATCGATTGTAATATATGTAAGTGCTTAGGATTTTTCACTCTGGATAATGCAGTGTATGTCAATCCGTGTCGATTTATGTGCTTGGGACTGAAAGCTACCTGATGCATGGTCAATCCTTGCGATCTGTGGATAGTTCGTGCAGATGCTTGTTGAATAGAGAATTGTGTTCTAGTGATCTTATGTTCTCTGGTATATTTATTGATTGGAAATTGTTGTGAAATTCTCATAAGGGGTGTCCAAGATGGATTGATGTTATTGGAACACAAATGTTGTTTTTTGTTCCTCGTTTGTGTTCCAATCTTTGGATCAAAAAATTGGATCCAAATGATTTGATCATCGTTATACGGCATGAAAATCTCATCGCTTCCATGGTGAGTCCATCTCGTGTGTTATAATTATAACATAATTCTACTAACATGGTAACTTTTAGAGATAAAGTACCGTGTAATCCAGCTGTATCTTTTGGATTTATGGATATCTTAAATCTTTTCGATATAACGGAAGAAAAATGATTTTTTGAATAGAATAAATATTCGTTCCCATCAGTTATACTAAATACATGTTGATTATGAAGTTTCGTATCTTTGTTAGTGTAAAATAAATGAGGTATATCGTTTGGTTTAGAAAACATTTTTTTAAAAGTTGAATTTAAATAATGTAGATTAGAAGATGTTTGTTGGTTGATGCGAATACGATTCAAAATTTGTATAAAAGCTATATTGTTCTGACGCATATGTTGAGTCAATTCATAGTGTTTGAAAATGAAGACCTTATGTTAGTGGTAATATTTTGAGAATAAATATTAGAAGGCTGAAAAATCCATGAATCTTGAACAGGTTGTACTTGATAAAAATCACCGCAAATAATTATATCTATACCACCGAATAGAAGGTTAAAATTCTGAGTTATTTATTGTAGTCTTTGGTTATGTAAGAAAACATTCTTGCACCCACCAGAGAGATTTTGTCTATCACTAATAATCTTAATTGGTTATAATATTATCCAGTCGATCTGGACTTAATATTGATACGTTCATATCGTAAGAGTCTTTAGGGATTGCTAAGGCACTATGAATAGTCATTCCTTGTATGTTATATGCGGCTCGTCCTGTGTATGCTATCTTCAAAATTTTTATTTGTTCAGGATCATCTTGGATTTATCATCTTCGTATACTATGACAATCCTTGTATAATTTTTAATAAGGTGAATGTTTTACCGGTTCCTGCTTCTCCCGTAAGAAATAAATGGATTGGTTCATGTGAAAAGTGTTTTTTTAATACATACAGTCATTGAAGATTAGCTTTTGTTGTTGGTTCAATTGACGTAATTCAGCACGAAATGATTCTATTGGTATTAGAGGATCTTTGATCGGGAAAGTTTCTTCACTACTCGTAGTCTTAGAAGTACATTTAAGAGTAGTTCGTTGCATTAAGTCGACATTGTCCAAATCCAAATTATTTGAATCTTGTTCCGGTTCGCTTTGTTCGTTATGATATTCTCTTATTTCTTCAAGTTCTGTCACCTCATCCTCAAATTTTTTTTCCAATCCTCGTTACTTCATCCGTATTGTAGTTAAAAGTATACAAATTTTGTAACATTAGATATGTGATTTATGTCTATTATATGTATTTTCCCATGTTTCAGTTGAATCTTTAATGTTATTTTTGTCTTAAAGAAAAGAGACATATAACAACACTTGCTCTCTGAAATACTCTTCGGGTTGTTTATATTGGTTGAAATATATCCATCGAACAATTTTAGATTTCTCAATCTTCTATTTTATGAAGTATTAAACTTGGTCACGAATTTTATCAAAGCCATTGAATTTGTTTGCAGATGTTGTGGAAGTCGTGCATGTTTATCTATGATGGATGGCAATCTTATGTTTGTTGAAGAATCATCTTCAGAAGATAGTTGTTTGGCACTTTTGAGGACTACTAGTGTCTATGAATTGAAAAGAACGAGAAGCATGATACAAAGATAATTTTAAGATTGTATAGATGACTAATTGAGCCGAAACTTATCTGGAATTGAGGAATGCATTGCCTAAATGTTTTATTCGTGTGGTTACTTCTTGATTTTCCTCGGTACATTTATTGTTAATTTTCTTCATCTCATTCGTTATTGTATGTCTACTTTTGTTAGATATGAGGTACAATATTGTGCCGCAGCATGTGGATCCAACACGTATTGACAATCTGTGTTGGTTTGCCAAATGGAAGCAACACTTTTTGAAAAAGAATTAATGTAAATATCTATTGGATGATGTTTGAGATATATAGAAGGTTTTGATAAAGAATATCTTAAAGCTAATAACTAAGTTTCATATGTAAGTTCTAAATGTTCAAGATACTGATCGAAGTTCATATCCAATCCAGTTTTGGAAGAAGAAATGATGTTTGAAATTCTAATAGATTTAAGCTTTATATCTCTCGTCGTTTCATCATCAAGTTTATCTTTAGTTAAAAGATATAATATTTTTGTTTTTGACATGGGATGTCATGGAAATCGAAATCGACAAGAAGAAGAAGATCTTTTCTTATAGCAAGTATTTGTGTGGTGATGAGTTTGACATTTGATCATCTCTTCGCTCAATAAGTGATGATCAGTAGAAATGTACTCGTCTATGAAAGTTGTTATTGATTCATCAAGATCTATCTTGAAAACAGGAGCATTTTTTATCCACAGTAGTCCGTGATCATGTGGACTGCCTCTGCTTTGAAATTCAGTTACGAAAAAATAATCAGATATATTTTTCAAAATTAATTGATTATGTTGAACAAGTTTACCGAAACATTGTGTTCTATGTTCGTAATATTGTGCACATGTGACATGATCTTGTCTAAGAAGTTGTTGTTTTTGTGAAGAACTTAAGGTTTCTTCATTGTGTGGCAATGGTATATGGTTATCCATTTTGTTCAATTTGAATAAAGTGTTCATCAACAATTTCCAATTTTTTTCATTCGTAGTTAAAGTAATGAAAAATGTAAGTTTTCCTAATTGTCGGATCATCGTGAAAAGATTTCGCTTAACGACTTGGTAATAGTCTGGAGTGAATCGTAATTGAGACCAACAAGGAAAAGCTTGATCTGATATAAGAAGTTGTTGTTTGAAATTGTCATCCTTGACTTGTTTCGCCGTCAAAGGAGAGCCTTGTAGTTTACGTTTTCTTACTCGAATCCAAGAAATGCTTAGAATTTTCTCGATGTAGATTTTGGACATCTTGAAAAAAATATTTGATAAATGTCTAGCAAATTTATGAGTTTTGTATAATAATTCCCATGAAGCTAGTTTGTGATATGACATCTTTGAAACGATTTGTTTGTTTCTTCCGTTGCCAAAAAATAAACAAGGAAAATTAGTCTTTTCACAAAATTCATCTTTGAATAAACTCAAAAGGTGATATCCCCCGCTAGGAGCCACCGTAAGTTTATACTTTTCATTGGCCTAAATCATTTCAGGATCTAAAAAGTTTGCAATAAATGTATCAGTGTTTGTGTTCGGTTCATGATTATTTTCATCAAACTCGTTATTTGTTTTGATGGTTTCTACTTCATCGAAGGAATAATTGTCGTTGAAAGTGTGAATTCAATTTTCATTCAGCTCGATATTGTGATGTTTGTATAAGTGTGTATCAATAAGATAATGTAAAGCTCGCATTACTTTGTTAGGTCGAACGTAGCTTGTTTTATAGATTGATTTTAGAGTCAGTTTTCTTTTGATTTCCACTATGATAGAACCTTCTTCATCGGCCATACGTGGTAAATGTGTTTGGATCATGTTTGTATTTGACGGGATATTTATAACACTACCTCTTAGATGCTATTGTTGAAAACTATTGTATATATGAATGTTACCGAACATGACTCGCGGTGAGATCAATCTTTTTTCCACTTCGTTTAAACATTCAAGATATGGTATTGTATTGTTATTGTAAATTCTAGATATCTCAAAGAAAAGAGATATTTTGTTATCGTTTATATACCGTATACACATCAAACAAATCCTTGTATTATCTTTAAGCTGTTCGAAAGTTATGTTAGTTGTTTCAGCATAAGAGGAAATGAAATCGTAATGAATTTGATTGATACATTTTAAATTCTTCAAGAAATCACGTTTATAGCATATGTCACACGAATGATATGGAATGTCGAGTAAAGACTTGGAGTAAGTATATACGTGTTTTTCTTCTAATGATAGTTTTTTCGTTTTTTAGAAGTACAGTTAGATATGTTAATTGAATTAGTCTTATTCATTATTCTACATTGTTTTATTTTGTCAGAAAGTGTTTTTTCATTCTAAAGAGTTGTATATCATATTGTTTATGAGATTGTATGAAATTCTTTATGACATCTCTTATGGATAAATATGGATATTTCTGATAGAATAATAAGAGTTCCGAATATATAATGTTTAATTGGTGAGAGTCATATCTTGCAAAGGATGTTTACTTTGGTCTTTTGGAGATTTAGTTTATCTATACCTAGTTTATAAATTCTAGTTTGAACAGTGTTTAAGTCATTCTCATAAGTAGGATTTTTACTTATAAATTTACGTATTAATTGTACTATTGATACATTTAGATGAATTAATCGTAAATCTTGCAGTTGTTTCACTATATACTCCCATTTCTCAGTAAGAAATTCATCACGAATCAATACGATTGGTTCATAATGACCAGAACTACTTTCATTATCATCATATAGAACATTGAAAGTAACATGATACGAGTTGTTGTTTGGAAATTGAATTATTTCTTTCCAGAAGTAGAACTGTAGATGTGTATACTTTTTTGTAGTATGGAGGATAAAGCTAAGAGACATAAAGAATCACCCCACGCACCACCTTCTTTTGTCATTTTACCAACTTTGGTTATATATTCATCTACAGATTCGACACGATGCGATACTCTCAAATTCATCTTCCATGAAATAAGATAATATCAATGAATCATGTGTATCTCTAGCTCTCGAGTAGATATTATAAAGTTCATTTTGAGTTTGATTTCGTAAAGATGCGGTAGAAGATTTATGATGCAATAAATATTGTATCGAATCAAACATACAATCTCATATATACTAAATCTTCACACTTTTTAGATTCGGACAAATCTTTAGACATCTGAACAAAATAATAGAAGATTATGTTTGTTGTTTGATAAATTTAGAAATTGTAATCCATGAAAATTCTGCAAAGGTTGAAATCCACATACTTGATTATGATGACCGTCGTGCTGTTCAACTTGGGTTGTTCGATTATGGTTTGATGACGAAATTTGAGTTCTCTTCTTTCTCCTCTGCGTAGTTTTTTGAGAAAGAACAGTGAGCAGAAGCACATAGATCATGTAATCTTGAATATTTGTTACGTTTCATATGTTGCATTAAGTTTAAATTTCATACATTTTTCTTGAGTGAAGATGTTTGATGTAATTTGCATAAAATGATGTAACGTTTCAAGAGTAATGAACATTTCTGAAGTATTTAAGTTTGAAATAATCTTGAATTTTCCATTTAATGCAATTAAATTTTATGTTTCGATTTTTTTATTCGTAAAGATGTTTGTGAATCACATCACGTATGAATGGTAGTAAATTTCTTAAATAATTGTCCTTTCAAAAGTGTTTCAAAGGCGTTTCAAAGTGTTTCAAAGTGTTTTTTGTTTTTGTTTCAAAGCGTTTCAAAGCGTTTCAAAGCATTTTTTGTTTTTTGTTTCTCCCAGTTTATACGTTTCTCCGTGGGCTTTCTTGTTTCATGCGTTTTGCACGTTCATAGAGTTGCACTTGGAAAAGAGTTTCAAGTTCTACATATATCATCGTAGGTCAGACTCCGTTTGATCATGTGATATATATCTGAAAAACAACATCAAAGAAAGCGTTGTGGAAAACTTCAGGCGATGTTGAATTTACCTTGGAATATATACAACTGGTATTGATTTACTTGAATGCTTAAATAAAAATGCTATAAAATAAAAGTCAGAAATAAAATTTATTATAGATTAGATATATGAAATTAACTACAATGGTAAAATTATAATTATGTAAAATATCAAATATATAGTGACAATAAATGCAGAAGACAAAACTGATCTTGAAGTGTTCAGTGTTACGTATGTTTGTGTAACAAGATTATTTAGATATAAAAAAAGTTCTTAGAACTTTATCGATGTTGAAAGATTAAACGGTTGGAATTGTGGAGGTTTTCGACGATTCTCCCTCAGCAGATGTACTTTCCTTGATCTGTTAAAAAGAAAAGTTAGACGTTCAATAATGTCACTATTTTAGTGGTTTTATAATATTCGATAGCGATTCTTATATTTATGCAATTAATTTGAGATGACATGAGTAAATGTTTTAAAGAAATTATTAAAAATCATCATGATACTTCTACAATTGAAAATGAAATAAAGTATAAATGAAGTTATAAACATAAGATATATCTGCGAATAGGAAAGTTGATTCTGATTATTCACATAAAAAATTGATTATATACCTTGATGTTTTTATTTTCTCTTGTGATGTGGACTTTCTGCAGTCTTTTCAAAACGTCAATTCTCGGTTGGATCGAAGGAGTTGCCCATATAGTAGTTGCGTGTGTATGCAGCTTTGGAAGATCGTTTTCTTCTCTTGTGGACAAAATCTGTCTTGATACAGATTTCAAGTGCAACAATACAGCATGTCCAGAGTGAAATCTAGTCTCAATATTTTTATACCCTGTTTGAAATCATAATGGATGATCAACTGCAACATGAACAGAAAATGTGTTACTCTAGAAGTTTCATGAATAGCAAAATTTTGAAATCAGTTGCAAAATAGATTTATAAACGTAAGTTATTTAATGTACAATAATTACTTACCGTCATCTTGTCTTCTTCAGAATCATCATCCATAATTGTGATCTCAAATTTTTGGTATTTGTTTTCACCGTGTACAGCAATAACGGCAAGAGATATGTCTATTGTTGTGAATCAAACAGTAAGATGATGCATGCACATTCGGAGAGACATGAAGTGTCGGAATTTGAAAATTGGAGTAGAACTCCAAGGTGTAATTGTCTGAAATGTTGTTTGTCCATCGATCAAGAGGATGAATTTGACATCCCCCTGTGACTGAGAGTTTTTATTGGTCTCTCTACATGCACGGCCCTATAACCAAAGTATTGTATCCTACAATACATATTTCTATTCACTTTATCTGACCAGTTTATAGCGTTGTTGCCTTGGGCACTACATGTAATAGTATTTTTCATATGACGATCAACCATATCGAAAAGAAGAAATGAGTTTTTTGTTATAAATCTATTAATATTACCATATTTGTTTAATATAATTCCTTCAAATATATCATTTCTTTTTATATATTCTATATTATCTATAAATATTGATAAGTTTTTATCTACAGTTGGAGTTTCAGATGGAATAATTGTCTCTTGTTCTGTTTTTTCTTTTTCAGAGACTTTATAGGAGATGCTGGAGCAGAACTTGGCTGCTTCAGTATTTGTACTATGGTTCACTCCCTTCAGTATCAAATCTGTATCATTTTTTCTTTTTTGGACGTAGTGGAATCCATTGTATATATGAACCTGAAAAATGCACATAATATCTTTTTCTATCCAAGATAGATATAATATATACAATCATGACAATAGACAACAAGCTATTTCAATTGGATATCTTAGGTCTTACCTTCGTGAGTAAAAGCAGTAGTTATGATCTCGTAAACTTATTTCAGAGATAAAACGTCGTTATGAAGAAGGTCTTGCTTTGGATCGATACTATCACTTTGCTGCATGTAGGTCTTGCTTTGAATCAATACTATCACTTTGCTTCACCTGCAGAGCGTAATCACATCATATTGATAAGAATATAAAAGAAATTATAGCAAAGTGGTAGGACTGCGAGACTAAAACAACTTATCTTCAAATGAC
The DNA here is from genome assembly GCA_036924285.1 of Asterella californica. Lineage (NCBI taxonomy): Eukaryota > Viridiplantae > Streptophyta > Marchantiopsida > Marchantiales > Aytoniaceae > Asterella > Asterella californica. The sequence continues at coordinate 8,827,442 of JAYKYS010000013.1, forward strand.
CTTTACAGTCAACTTAACTCTCGCAACTCTCACAGAAAATAGATTTCGTGACTATGATTTCATATGAAATTAAAATCTATTAAATGAAAAATGAAGTTACAACTATTCATGAATTCTACAAATTACAATGTAGTCAAACATAGGAAGGAAAGAATAAAAAGGTTCAACAAGATAGAAGAATTACTGGACTGTAAGGTTTAGGGGACAGGGTTGAATTCATGTCCCCTTCTTAACACAAGTAAAACAATCCTATTGTCTGATCATGTCGAGTCAGAGTGAAATAGTTTGAAATAGTTCAAGTTATGTAGCAGCAGACGAAGCAAGGCCACAAGCTGCCTGAACGTGATCTTCACGCGCATCATCGTTGTCGTTATTCGTCGCTCTCGACCCACATACTTGGCTCAAGATCAATGACTACCAATACATAAGTTCACAAGACCAGTTGCAGCCAACGAGCCCAGTCCCAGCTCAGTCACGAAGAGGAAAACTAAATTGACAAACTATATTTGTAAGCGCGAGGAGAGAGATAGCTTGCAAAGCCACGCGTAAGAAATAAACCTACACTCCGCACACTATTTTAGCTGTTTGTTTCTGACAGATTTTTTTTCATCAGGTTCAATCACAATGACTCATAGAGATGAACTAAAACGTTTTCTCTTCAAAAAGTTAAGAAATAAAAAACAATGATACTTTTTATCGTGTGCGAGCTGGTCGCATCTAGTAGTTGGTGTGTTTCGGGAAACACTTGAATATGTTTTCCCTTCCAACTTCTATGGATCATCTCTCCTAACAGCTCATTTCCATTTCAATAACACTTTAATCCTCGAAACGTGGAATGTGGCATAAGAGCATACATACATAAGAGACTTGTTAAAAAGCAATCATCCATATGAAATGTTTTCCAAGGACTTGTGTCAAATGGACCTCATCGAGTGTCAGAACCCCATCGAGTAACTTCAACGCTTACAGATCATCGTGTCTCGAATTAGAAGAAACATCAATGGTCAAAGAATGAATTTCACAAAATCCTCAAGGTCATAAATAGCAGGGCTCTAGACCTGAAAGACTGTGGACTGAAGATCCTTCAGACTAGAGGAGTTCTTCGCAATCTCTGACCTCGCTTCATCTAGCTAGAGCTTAATTGACTGCAATAAATCTCTAGCTTTTTTTATCTTACCTACATAGACTACAACCATACTTTCCAATTCTGCAATCTTCTCTGTAGAGTGGATGACATACTTCTCTTGTAGTTGTGCAGTGCTCTCATACTCCTTGACCTTCACTTTGGCAGTTTTCAGCCTCTCTTCAACCTCGATAGATTTAGATTATGCATTGTGCAAACTTTCTTCCAACTGAGCCACTTTGTCTACACTTCTCTTCATTTTAGTCTCACTTTCACTAATTTCATTTCGCAAAGATTGGACGGTTTCTTTGTAGACCTTGAGATTGTCCTCATGGATGGCAGCCCTATCTTCACGATCCCTAACTTTGTCTTGTGCGGACTTTAGCTTCTCCGTTAGCTGGGTCACCTTCTCCTCAGCAGCTTGTAAGCTGTTTCCAAGTTCAGATCTTTCAACGCCAGATTCCTCGACACTTAGAATCTTTGTCTTCGCATCCAAGAGTTCAGCTTTTAAAAATTCCACCGCATCCTGATGATATTTGGAACTCTCTTCATGTGTTTTAATCAGACTCTCCAATTCGATAGACCTAGCTGTAGACATTGACGAAGTTGAAAAAAACTGCCCAAAAAACCTAAATAATTCGAAGCAATGTGAGCTTGCATGAGGAAAAGACAAAGGTAGCGAAGCTGAAGAAACACAGTAAGAAACTTGAGGAGGGTTTAGCTAAGTCTAATGAGGTCTTCAAAGCAACCGAGACAAAACTCCATACTCTGGAGGGGTTAGTTACGGATTACTTTTCATTACAGATACATAATTCTGCCTCCTAAGAACCAATCTCTGCTGTATGTGTATGATACTTCCTTTTCTAGGGATTGATACACAGAATGTCTACTTGGACAATCAAAGCAACGTGGAAGTACGTCGAAGAGTCTACAAACTTCGTAGAGCTATTCTACACAAGGTCATTCTTTTTGTAAAGCATCTATTGCAATCTGTGTTGTTTCCGTACGACGATCGAAAATTCTACACGCAACTCTTATAATTTCAAGAAGATTAAAGATAAGAGCTAGAAGTCATGTTAACTAGTGGAAGAGAACAAATCTTGAAATCAGTTATGGCTCTGTTAGCTTCTTCCTCTCCAAGACTGTGTATGATTAACGTGAAAAATGAGCATGGATTCATGCGCTTGTTTCAACCGATCAAAGATTGTCACATCAACTTGAAAAAAAAATAATAAAGAATAATAATCGAAACACAATAAAATTCAATCTACTTCAGATAATGTGATTTGCATACCTCCACTCCGCAAACAACCTGGATTGCTACAGATATTGTCTGCAAGTCAAACTGACTTATCCTTTCTAATGATGCCACTCCGCAAACAACCTGGATTGCTGCAGATATTGTCTGCAAGTCAAGTTGACTTATCCTTTCTAGTGATGCCACTCCGCAAACAACCTGGATTGCTGCAGATATTGTCTGCAAGTCAAGCTGACTTATCCTTTCTAGTGATGCCACAATGCACCCAGTTTGCTATGTCTTTGAAAAGAAATATCACCAACATAGAACAGAATCAATAAAAACCCAAGCTTCAACATAACGTGCTCTGATCCGTCAAGTCATCACATGCTTGAATTCCTCCACCCATAACATCCAACTCAAACCCTGTAATAAGCATAAAATCAATCTAGTACACTTTGTCTATGTGTAAGTTGATATAATTTCAAGTCTGGTGCAAATGCAACTGTCCCATCGTAAATGTATTGCTAAAAGTACAAATCTAAAAACCAAGAAATTATTTATACATTAGTTGATTATCAATTTAATTTATTATCTAACATTACATGCCAAAAATATTTACCTCCTCCCTGGAAGAGGTGAATATAAAATATGCATGAATGGTGAAATGAATCTACAACGTGCTTTCGTAAAAAATAAAGAATTGACTTCTTTCTGCAGTCGTTGATATGACGATAACGGATATCCGATAGGAGGACACAAATCCATCAAAAAAGATGAGAGTCCACATTAAGATGACGCATCAGAAAAATTCCAAAAAAGAAAACTTGTTTGTGTAAAAATATCAGCCAAAAGACGCTTCGGAGGTATATTCCCTTCTAAGGATATTCGTAAATCCGCCGGCCAAGTCACAAATTGTCCAGAGACCATTTTCTCTCTCGTTGCAGAAACTCTCTAGACGTTGAGACTCACAGCAGATTGATTCCAGTCAATTTCCAAGTACATGTAGATGTAGCACGATGTAAACAAGCATCCAGAGGATACCGTGAGATGGAGGTCAGCAAGACCTCTATCTCACGATTACGTACCAAGTTCATCAACCAAGAAGATGGGGAAGAGAGCAACGATAAGTGACCAAAGACGACGGGACACGGACACCCGTGTATGGATGAACTACTCTATCTCTACTCTAGTTGCGATTCTCTCACATACTACTTTAATTAAGTGTTCGACGAAGTATATGTTAGTACAAGGGCTACAAGATATCTCGACCTTACATACCGCCTTGCGCTTCGGACAATAGCAGCAACAACTTCATGTAGATCCAGATACGTCAATCAGTAACGATAAAGATCCTATTCCGCAATTGCAACGCCTCTATCTTCCATTCTTATCTTCTTTTAGAGTTGGTGTATGTACGAGCGTCTCATTTTCTTCAAATTAGACTGTGTATTTTGTCGCAAACATCAGCGACAAATACAATTAGAAGAAAAGGTAGTTCAAACAGCATCGAGGTTCGAACATCAAATGCAGTCAGTTGGAGAAGTTGGGTCTGAGTATATACACGTAGTTAATACGGACTTCTGGAACTGGCATTGCTCGTAACCAATAGAAAACCCACCCAGTTTATCAGCTCATCTCATCATGCGGCATCTTCCCAGTCCAGTGACTCCAGTCCCAGGAGAGAACATACTCGTAACAAAAACACTTCCTACTGCCCGGCATATACAGTACCGACGTGACCATTCAAACAAGTTTCTTGTACCTACTGAAAGGTTGAAATGTCTATCTTGTTAGATGCGGTTCTGGAAGGCATATCCCGCGGATCGGTCAAACGTTCTAGTCCTCGATACTACTCTCATGCGGAACAGGATGTCGACAGTGAATCAGTCGACGTAATATGGTGGTAAGCAAGATAGGTCAACGAATAAAGTCGTTTGAATACAAAGGCCTCGGGTCCAAGATCTCCAATGTGTCACTCAAATCACCTTTGAAGCACATCCACTCAAATCATCTTTGAAGCTTCCAAATGTCTTAAAGATGCTGGTGCTCTGAATCATGGGTCAGTACTGTGGATGGAAGGAAACCTTGCTAGACAAAAAGTGACGCAGCTGTGACACTGTGAGTATATCCTCAAGCCCGCAATAATAACACTCAGTAAAAGGCCACGGCACACCGATTTCTTTTCACAGTAGTGAAGACCTCACTACTGTGAAGGAAGGCCGGCCAATCGGTGTAAGTTGGAAAAATATCAGAGAACTACCCCACCTGGTGCAAAAGTCTTTGCTTGAGTAGATAAAGGGCGAGGTCCTCGATCCTCTAAAGAAAAGTCACACCTAGAAGTGGAGACACTGGCTAGAGAAATGCGATTTGACATCAATAAAGACCACAGAAGATGGAAACAAAGTGTTAACCGCTGAAAAGAACAATGTGCACTAATAGGATGGCTGATGGTAGAAAGTGTGTGAAGAAAACTCCCAATTGGAGACCACAGTGTGTCGTGTGGCGAACTGCACTTGAGGGCTTGCAGAAAGATCAAACTCCTCCACATACCTTAACTCCGCAACTTCTCCAGAATGAAACATGTAATGAGGGGGAGTTCGCTAAATGTGAAGCTGTTCTTTCCTAAGAAAGAGCTTTACTTTCTAAATTGTATCCCCTCTCTGAGCCAAACTTGGAGGTACGTGAAAGTATAAAACTCAACGCCAACAGCTGGTCCAAAGGCAAGCCCATCACCCATAATACCGAAGAACCTGCTCAAAAAAGGCCCATACAAATCCTGCAGGCCACCAGATCTAGCTCATGAAGACAGGAACAGACAGGATCGGCGCAAGAAATTCAGAAAATGCTTGATTCTTAGCATCCATACGAGAATATCGTGTGGAAGAAGGCTCAGCCTACATACATTCCTAAAGTGCTAAAAAACTACATCTTCGTTCTTAAGAAGATATTCTGCGTTTAAATACACTACTAATGATCAATTTCCCCGACTCAGGTGGGTTGAAAACAAATTCCCTACTCTGTAACCACACTTCCAATCGCAAAAACCCAAGTCTGCTTATTCCTAGATCTTACCTACTCTAATAACTACTAAAGCTACTCAAAACTCGAGAAACAGTGGAAATCGAGGACTTCCTGCATGTGGACTGAGTCGAGGACCAAACAGTTCCTAGTAGATGTGAGCTGTTCGTCTGATACCATGCGCAGAGACGAAAAAACGACAAACAAGACAATATATCAGAGCACGAAGTCGATAGACGCTTGCAAGTGCTCAACGTGAATTTCTCTTCTTTCCTTGCTTGATGGTGGTGCGAATGTGCTGTAAATGATCTTTGGCTGAGTACGACTGTGCGCAACTCAACGCGAGATGTGCGGTAGTTCGAGCTGCAACCATCCAAACATGAGAACAGAGCACAAGCTCGATGCAAGCAAGAAGGAGTAACAACACTCTCAACAAGGACACAACCATCAACCCGCACTTCACGAACATCGATGAAAGCCAGGCAAGTTATCAATCCCATCATCTTCTAAAGGTTTCCGACATCAACTTTGATCACGGAACACGTATCGTATAATAAGTTACCATTGAAAAACGTAAGTCTGCGGATCGATCAAACGTTCTAGTCCTCGAACTCATGCGCAAAACAGAAAACGTAGTGCTACTTGCACAAGCTCGACCCTGCTCACCCGGATTGGCATCTGGAGGGCAACACGTCTTGATCATCCTGGATGATAAGCCTGGTGCAAGATGATCTTAACATCGACTCACCATCCGGGGTGATCGAAGCGCATTGACTTTCCAGAGGTTATGGAAATTACTGAAATCATCTGACCTTCGAGTTTACTTTAGGCAGAGAGAGTGACAAAGCTCACAATGGATAGCGTAAACTTCAAGTACAACTGTTTCCTATCCAAAGATGAAAACTGAACGTGAAAGTAGACGCTATCCCTCCTGAGCTTTGTCACTCAACCTAACCTGTGAACCTCCTGTACAAGTGTGTATCCCAACCGCGAAATAATTGTGAAAGCTTTCTAAAAGCTTGCCTGCAATGCAAAAAACGTGCACATCTTTCACATGTGAACATCTTCCTACTTCCATGTGACAGTTCTAAGTGGAAAACACCAATAAACAACTCTTGGCAACCCTTGGTTCATGGGTGATGAAACAAAGTCGCAAGTAGAAGCAGCAAAGCTAAACAACGGACAAGTGTTTTTAAGCATTGAACTCACTAACTTATATGCGCGCAAAGTGGAAGTTCGACAAAACTACAACGCTCTCTAATGATTTGAGGAAAGACCTACTGTACTAACAGGGCTGCTTAAGTTACCTCCATTTGACAGTTCTGATATAGATCTTAAGGCAAGATGCAAAGTTGATCGTAGAATCTCCTTCGTTGTTATCCCCGCTGCACTCTATGTAGGAAGACAGAAAACATCCTCAGGTTCTAGACTGCCCGTTGGTAAGGAAAATCTTCCGTGGCAATAACTGCTTTACACTAGATAGACCGCCTTTCCAGACGTTTGCATACGATCATAATCAGCTTACGTGCTAAACTTTACGGAGTACGCACTTAGAAATATGTGCCGGTCCATACTTTCACACTGTACTGACAACAACATAACATTCCTGGTGCCACTGAACACGTTCTCAGTTCGAGATTGATTTCACCTTTTGAACACTGAGTCAGAGTTCTCGAGCCACACCCTCTTGAGTTGGTGAACTCCCATGTCCACCCGCACCGGGGCCTCAGAGGCCATCAGTCATAGCCCAATTCCGTTCCTGATTCCCCCACTTGACTGCATTCTAACAAGACTCTCAGTAGCAATTTACTCTGCTATTTCCTATGACCTAGAAACAAACTGTTGCATGGCACGTACAAATATTTGTGTAAAACACAATATACTTCCAATGTCCGCACCCTGATGCGCATCTACTGCTTGGACGTCTACGCGCGAGTCCTGTCAAGTAAATAGCTGGAGCTTTGTGTGATCTGCAGCTCAGAGCCCAGTCTGTGCTGAAACAACACAGACAACACTCTCCCATATTGTGTTAGACGTCGCTCCAGGCGGTTATCGTCAAAGTCAACAATACGGTTGTCTGTGATCGAGAAGTTATCCAGCAAAGCCTGGAGCTATCGTCAAAGCCAACAATACGGTTGTCTGTGATCGAGAAGTTATCCAGCAAAGGGAAAAGAAGGGGGCTGTCATTAGGCAAGAAGAGAAATTTCTCCTGGCCTCCAACGTCCGGTGAAGTGGATGACGAAGGTGTTGATAAACTGTCTGCAACTTCACTATGAGGCGAAGATGATTTGTTCAGTGCAAGCTGAGGATCGAGTGATTTCAGCCTCGCTACGAGGGACTGCGAATATAGCAGCTTTGGAGGCAAAGGGAAGAGAGGAATGGACCTCTTCTTCCTCGTCTACACAGGCTGCATGTCGGACATACTCAATTGCGGAAGGACGAAGACCGACACAGAAATATGTTTCATCACGGACCAATTTTGCAGATGACATGGAACGAACAAAACAGAGACAATTGTAAAGCATGAAGACGAATGCGCACCCACACTGACAAAAAGTACAGCAGAGTGTTTCGTTTTGAAGGTAGTGCCAAGCAGTGAAGACACTCGTCTTCGAACGAAACACGTGCGTCTTGAAGGTAGTGCCAAGCAGTGAAGACACTTACCTCCCGTGAAAGTTCCATCGTGTCAGTCCGCTCCATTCATGCGAAACACCTTCTGAACCCTCTTGTATTTCTTCACACCTCCGACAACAGAAGGAACAATGAATAAGCAATGATCCTCAGCGGCTGCTGAGAAGCATATACACACGAAATCAACAGCGAAGAAAAGAGCAAAATCTTCATGCCGATTGTCAGTGAATCAGTCGTCGGTGTCCAACAGCATGCAGCAAAAAAGACTTCCGTCTTTTGGCATGATCATCAACGAATCGATGACCCTTCCTATTCAAATCTCGCGGACAGAGAATCTGCGTATGAAGCAATACCAGCAGCAACAGCAATTCCAGTGGTCCGACATGCAACAATGAGAGCAATGACCCTTTATGTCATGTGGGGTTTATAAACCCTAAACTCCTTATGAGAAGTGCAAAGTCTCAACGTGAAGTTCACAGCATGACATCCGAAACGAAGAGGAGCAAGAAGTCATAAAAATTTAAGGTCTCATCCGTGCATAGTGCCAATAGAGAAGATCCCGTTTAACTCGCTACGAGAAGTGGAAACCCTCAACGTCACGTCCACAGCACGACATGCCAAATGAAGACAAAGAAGAGAAGAAGCCATAAAAGAAGCTCTCGTCCGTGCACACAGACAGTAGAGAAAAACACTATTAGTTTCGTTTCTTATTCATTCCTCGTCCTTGAAGCTCCATGAGCAAGTGCACAACACCAACGCGAGTGCGAGACGTAAAATACAACTCCTAGCGCCAATCGCGAGAAAGTATTATCCCCCACCCACAACAGCAGGAAAAAATACTGCCACCACAACACACCTCGCGCTCGTCTAGAAAGACTTCCACCCTAACCTCCCATACGCTATTCATTGGGTCGCGTTTCTTATTACTACCTCCCGTACGAAAGACAAGCCCACTACCAGTCAATGTCAAGTATTTTTTGTCTCATCACTCGCGCTTGGCCGTTTCTTCCTCCTCGGCTAAAATCTGATATTTTGAACTCTAGAGGAAACAGACTTGGCCAATCGAAAAGTAAATCGATGGGAGGTGCAGTGGCATGCCGACTGTATAGAGAAAATTGACATCTTCTCGACAATAAGATAAGAAGAATACGATAGCGCCTAAACGATAAGATTGAAGAATCGAGCAAGAACGGACACGTCTCCAAACCCTCCAAACATCTCCAAACAGAAAGTTCTTGTCATTGCAGTAGTCATGTTGTATGCTCATATGCTCTTTATTTCGTATGTTTACAATATAAAGACCGTTACGTTTATAGCTTCTTCGTTCTTATGTGCCAAGATAATGATCTTATATTTATAATTCAAAGATTTTTACGATCATATGAAGACTCGAGATATATCTATTCAACACTTCCAGATAATATTAGAAGAATGGTAGATTTTTCTCTAATTCACAATCATTTACAAACTCAGTTTTACTTTTCATTTTAAACGCTTGTCTTCTTTTTTGTCTCTGCCAAAAGTACATGTTGTATGTATATTCATCTCCTCCATCTTCAAAGGGAGAAGATGGCATGCTTAATTTATTACCTAATCTTTTTGATGAGAAGGGTTAGGTAATAAATTAATGTCATTCATAAACTAATGATTATCTGAGAAAAGACCTCCGGTCTTATGGTTTTGGCAGCACGACAGGTCCTATATGTATAGGTTTTCTCTAATATCTCATGCACGTTGTGGTTCTCTAATATTTAATATTTAATAAAATAATTTATTTTATTTATTTAAATATTTATTTAATATATAGACTTTTCTTTATAACTTAAATAGAAAAATCATAAAGACACGTGTAAAAAAGTATCAAAATAGTTGTTGAATCCATCTCAGCTTTCGAAACCAGTCCAGCATCTCTATTTTCTCCCTCATACCCCGCTTTTCTCTTTACCAGCTATCCGTGGCTAGGATGCATAAATAATCACTAATGAATACAAAAGATGTGAAGTCCATGGAAACGTTATCTGTAGAAAGCACTGAGCTATTATGACATAAAGGAAGTTATCATGATCGAATACAAGAGATGATTATCCGTAAAGAAGAGTCAAATAGATAACGCATTCTAGATTAATAAACAATCATTATGTTCAACGGAACATACAGAATATAGTAAATCGTAAAAGCATATGCTAATGTCTTCAAGATTCTAACATGAGTTTTAGTGATAGAGATCCAATACACGGTGGGTGCATGAACCTTACTTTGAAGACAAAAGCCCACGCTGTTGTTTGAGGTGAAAGTCTGATAGACTTACGGTGGGTGACGAAATTCGCTTACGACAGTAAGGAGGATGCTTCAGTGTTTGTGAACTTCTAAACCTAGCTTTTTGACTTGCAGACAGAGGTTTCGTCTGCTTCCATGAAGGAACTGCAGATTATGTTTGGTGACTGCTGGCGATACCCGGAGTGTACGAAAAGTTACCACGACACGAATACATGCTAACGAAGCGTGAGGACAAGAATAGAATGAAGTTCGTGGTTACTAGCTTAAAGAAACACATGGCTGCTATTGTGGATTACTGTGGATGACAATTATTCACGTTGAGCGTGATCGCGGAAGAAAACATTCTTACACCCGAGTCATCCAATCGTAGTGCTTCTCCTTTCAGACTTTAATTAAACGTCTAAATGTCAAGAGCATCTAGAGACAATGTAATAACTGTTAGCCCGTGTTCCTCATACATGCAGTGTCCCTTTCTCACATCACGTCATCTATTCCGACCGCATGTAGAAAATGATTATGAGGATGTGAGGGCAGTTCGGAGGGCGGGGGGGTTTAGCCCCGATTTTTTCTCTTCACCGTTCTGGATGTTGCGTGCTTGGCCCTTCGGGTCCCAATTTCCTCTTGTTCGACTTGATGGGGTCTTCTCAGTGTACGAAGCACGCTTATTCATCCGTTTGTTCTTTACCGCATCGTATTCTTTAATAATAGAAAATATAAAAGATTAATATGAGGATGTGACGGCAATCCTCACATCCTCATCCTGATTCATGTCTTCTTCGAGCAAACGGAAGTTTCCGCCGCCCGGCTGGAAAGAATCCTGTTCGTGTATCTGTGGACGGAAGACCAGAAATCATCCATCCTGAATGGAGGACTAGTATGGGACTTGCGTTTCTTTCCTATATCATGTGGCTGCATCTCTATCATTTCCTCTAAAATATGCGCAACTTATGGGGGTACCTTTAAGTCATCAGGGATATGACGCTTCTGCAGGCCATGTTTGTCTACGGATAACGTTTTGCGTGCCGACTAGGCTGCCGGGGATCATGTACTGCCGGTAATTAAAAAGTAATCTGGCATTATGTTTGATGTCCATGTGGGAAAGGAAGTCTTGTGTTCTGTCTTTCCTTACGCCTGGAAATTCCTGCACGTAGTCTCGGAAAACTACAATACTGCCTTGTCATTAAGGGTAGTAGTTCCACCGCCATATTCTGTCCGTCATACTTTCCAGTATTCCACCGCCGTATTCCATTTAACGTTTTATTTTCATTTTCCTCGAATCTGCCCTCCACTGCGAAAAGCTTGCCGGATGCAAAAATAAAAAATAATCTGCCTTATACCAACAAGTTTGCTGTTACGGTACACCCAACCGCCATGAGTGAGACTACCATAGAGCTCATGCCAAATGTTATCAGCCAGCTGGTTACCGTGTTATATTCACATTACCATGGACGGCTGTCCCATCTGTGTTTATTTTTGGAGGTTTCTGGCAGGTGGATGGACGGTGAAACTAGACTACGTGTTCCCTCATTACTGTGAGCTTCGAGGGAAAAGATGATGCTAAATTAGTAGAGAGAAATGAGAAATGCAGTCAACAGTCATCACTCCAGAACAGGGTTGCTCGTTATGTGAGGACTCAGAGTCGAGAACAACGAGGACGGGGGCGAGTTAGATTGGAAAAGCGTGTCCAGTGCTTGAGTTAACCCTGAGGGTGGTGTATTGCTCACCTTACTGACTTTGACATAGTGTCACTCCTTCCTTCAGTTAGCGTATTTCTACCTCACATCCGAAGAGAGTGACTGGAGGAGTAACCCTTTCTTGCCTCCATCCTCCTTTCACCGTCATCTCCGACTGACGGAGTCCACGTCCTGCTCTTGGCGATTTGGCTGCCGCTACCCTGGCGCTTTGGCTTTCTGTAGAAATCCAGAAAGCTCACGCATTTAACCTTGGCCTCTCTTCGCCGGCGTTTCTGCCATTTATCTTCATCTTCCAGTTTCCCTGCTTTTAATGTGCATAGTACAGTACTTGGGCAAATGGGCAGGCGAATGGGAGATGCTCGAGAATATTTGGTTGCACTTTTCCACCTTCGATCTTTATGGTCTATTTCAGTCAGGGTACTCTAGAATTGGTTCCTTTCCAGGGGATGAGCGACTTGTAGCAGGGGAAGCCAGCAGACCTTTCTTCCCGTTCCCCTTTCTCTCCTTTTATGATTCTCAAACGGTTGATTTCGGCCCAATTCCATAAGTCTGTTCTCTCAGAAAGCGGGTTGGAGACGCTCAATTAAGCAAATTTCTAGCCGCTGCTGTTCCCTCTTCGCTCTTGTGACTCGTTTGTGAATTTGTCTTGTGAGTTCGTGAACATTCCCGTTCGCTTTTATGTGTAAGTACTCCATACGGAACAGGGTGCCTGTCGGAATTCAAAAGCGGAAGAATGAAAATCGGTGAAGCAGATTGGTCGGAGGCCGGCACGCGCACACGGTATTTCGGTGTCGCTCGTATTAACAAACTCCATCCGTTTTGGCGTAGGAAAACGAGGTGGATTGAATCGTATCATAATTCAACAGGTCAGGTACTTCGGCGGTGGACGCCTTAGAAAGATTAGTGGGTAGGAGTGTCGGAACTCCCTGCAGGGACGAAGATGTTGTCCCAATGGCTGTTCAAGAAAATCTGCAAGTTTTTTGTGAGACGCCTGCTAGGGCGATTGTTGAGGAGCGAGGTAGATTTGGATCAGCTTGACGTGCAGCTAGGGATAGGCACAGTTGCACTCAAGGACCTACATCTGAACACCGAGTACCTCAATGACCAGGTAAATCAAAGCTCCATCCCAGTGGCCAGCCGTATGTTGGCGGGTTTGCCGTGATTTAAATGCACTATGAGTAGAACAAGCGTCGCAGTTTGCTCGACTTCTTCGGAAGTGGTTAGGTTATGGAGTTTTGTTGCAATCCTTAACACCGTTAACTTGCGTTTACAGTCTAATTGGTAGGAAGTTGAGAAGTTCATGTTGCAATTGATTGTGCCATTGTGTGTACTGCTCATCGGGATGTTCGAAGGGGTTGTGTTTTGAAGTAGACCGTAGGGTTCACTTGTCTTAGTAGATGAATTTTAATGTTAAACCTTCCGTTCGGCACACTTTGGAGGCTTGCCTCTGCACAATGCGGAAGAACCTCACATCTAGGATTGTCCTTGTCCAGCTTGGATATGCAGCAGTGGCCATTAAGGAAGGAGTAGTGGGCAGTGTTAAGGCCAAAATACCGTGGAGAGTCCTCACAGATGAGTCTTGTGTCATTGAGTTGGAGGGCTTGAAGCTGGTCGTCTTTCCTCGCCCTTCAAGTCAGAATGCTGCAAACGATACCTGTGGGGCGTCTGCAACCGAGAACTTGCGATTTGTGGACAGCCAAGACTATCTTCCGGGAGATGCAGACGGGTATGGCCAGGGAGTTGGAGGAGGTGGTGCGTACATGGGGGTGGACGATGGCGTTAGAATGATTGCTCAGATGGTAGAGCGAATACTTTTAAACTTGCGCGTTAAAGTAGCGGACTTGGTCATTGTTTTCGAGGAGCAAGATCTCGAATCTGGTAATGGGGTCTCAGAACATGATCAGGATATGCCAGAGTCATCTCACCACTCTTCTTTGTTTCGCACTACACTTGTCGTCCGAGTGCCGCGTCTGGAATATGGAGTAGAAACTGCGGTGCCTGATGTAGAAGATACTGCGAAAGGTACCCGTGAAGTGGAGCCAAATATGCTGGTGAAGGTTGTAAAATTTGAAGGCGCAACTGTTGAGGTCGCAGATGTGTTGAAGGTAGGATTGGTGTACCGGGATGCAACGGAAGAGTCACTAGCATCGAATCACTCCCAGCCTTCCTTTCTACGGCAGCCTGTTAAAGTCCTTGACGGCGAACTTGATGGAATACACGGAACTGTACAACTTAGTGTGCCGTGGAAAGAAGGAACGGTGGATGTTCCAAAGTTCCACGCCGACCTCATGATCAGTTCTATGAAGTTGAAAGTCTCACCACACGAAATCCGTCAGTTTTTGACTCTGGTACAGGCCTTCACGTCAGGAAGGGGGACAGGATTTGAGACTACCAATATTGTTCCAGTCGTGGGAACTTCAGCTCAGAGTGCGGTCAGCTTTGGCGACATACCTAAAAGAAGTTATGTTGCCGCAAGCACAGACAGGAGCAAGGATATATATAGATCCATTTCTGAGTCCTTCTCAACGACCAGTGACAGAGTGTCGGAAGCAGCTTCTCCAAACAACTCATTTCTGCCTTTGTCACGGTTCATCTCGAATTGGATGTATTCAGGTGGAAATGAATGTCAGAGAAAGGAGGTCGACATGGGCGACGCAGACCTAGCCGCAAGGTTTTCCCAGTACTCTTTATCACCAGTTCTTTGCCCGGGAATCGTCGTCCATAGTAGTTTGTGCCAGACGCGGGATGGAGCTCCTTGGCATTTTAACGATGACTGCTGTAAGTGTTTCTTGGAGTGTGATGCTTATTCTCATCAAAACACCGGATGATTTGCAGTATTGATGAGTTTTTTGAGTGCTTTGACGGCACTCGGAGCATGCAACAAAGTCAAGCCAGTGGCCTGTGGAATTGGCCCCTCTCAGCTTTCAGTGCAATTACAGCTGCATCCAGCTTGGCAGCAGGCTCGACGATACTTCCTCCAGGTATGTTCCCGTTTGCTACTTGGTCACTGGATGCCTGAATGTGTGTAATATTTCCGGTCTGCCTCGGCTAGAATAGACGGGTTATAACGTCCCCACTATTCAGATGCAGATAATCTCAAACAAGTGGAATATAGTATCAAGGCGAAGCTGGCTGGAGTATCGGTGCGTTTGTATTATGACTTTCCTCGCTCAGAAGACACATCAAATTCAAGCAATGCGTCAAGTTTGGAAGGCCCTGCTGAAGAGCATCTAAATGCAGATTTGTCCGGTGTGACATTCCTTGCGACGGTAAGAGTCTAAACTCGTCATTCGGACATAGAGAGCCACCACGTGTTTTAGTAACCTGCTGGAACCCGCTTAAGATGCTTCCCCGTAGGGTATTACCTGAATCTGAAGTAAATTTAAAGTTGTTGTGTATACATCATTGCTCACCTGAATGAAGATTACAGATTCTAGAGCTTTGGTATGTTTGTTTCTGAGGAGCTTTGGGGATGTGATCGTAATGTTGTTCTCCTTCTTAGGAGCTTTGGGGATGTGATCGTATTGTAAATGTTGTTCTCCTTTAGGTATCTCCGAATCAAGTGGATTGCACTACAACCATCAAGAATCTGGAGCTTTCAGAAGTAGTACAACTGGTAGATCTTGAAAATTTATCGCCGCGAGGAATGCAAAGGTGGCAAGATAGCGGAGAAGATAATGTAATTGACACGGAATCTCTGCAAGCATCTATAGAAGGCGCTCTACCTGATTTTCCGGCAACTTTATGCTCTTTCTCATTAGGGGCTCAGATTCTTACTCCTGAAAAGGTGAACTTGGACGGTTCGAAGGTGGAGCTAGAAGGTATGGGAGGGATTCAACTGCAGGGTGAGAATAAGGGTCTTCCAGGAAACTATGAGAGGAAGCGCTTGCTGGGGTTACATTCCGGCACAGAATACAGTGCACGTATTAATGTGACTCTGGCTTCTACCTCCGAATCCAACTTCAACTTAACTGAGGTTCACTGCTTCTTACAGCCTTTGGTTATCTGGTTGGATATGCATACACTGAAGAGGATGGAGTCACTCATACGTAGGTGTGAAGAATCCGCCGGTGTACGAGCGAAGACTGCTGAATTAGATATGCGCAGGAATGATGCAAGCGGTTCAACAGTTGGCAGTGATGGCAGAGAGGTTTTAAGTCATCAGCTATGGCGTGCAGCAAAACAGGATTCAACCTCTGCTCAAAGAAACTCTTGTCCCTGGAATGTATATTCACCATGCGTCCGAGTCATAGTTTGTTTTCCCGTAGAGACTCGGGAGCTCTGCTCTAGGTTACAAGAAGACTTCATCGGGCTAGAACTGTCGGGCCCTCCCAGTAAGAACGGATCTCTTCAGCCATTGCTAGTGTATAGAGAAGTCAAAGAGAAGAAGATGCCATTTACTTCTGGAACGGGTCCGTCCTTACTTCTGCGATTTGGAGATATCGCAGTTAACTTGATTTCAAGTGATAACTTGACGCAGGAAAGAAACGTTACGGATGATCTATTTCCATTCCGTACCAAAGAAGTATTGAAAGTATTTGACAATGATCCAATTTGGGGAGCTTTACCAACACTAGACAAACCAGCCGAGCAAGGTATATCAGTGGAGATCGAGTGGGATGTGGGCCGTAAGGACGATGACTCTTTGGCAAGGAAAACCTGGGATGGAATAGCTGCCCAACAGTTGCAAGCAGATGGTGGCCGAGGCATCGGTGGAAGCAACTCTGAATTTGCTGCTGCAACAACTGCAGCAGAAGTTGTAGAAGAGCAAAACTCACAACTACGTAAGGAGCTCATATCGAGCTCTTCATTGGTAGTACGGATCAATCTTCCGCAAGTGCAGCTCCATCTTTCTGAACCTCATTACAGTCGGGTTTTGAAGCTGATCAAGTCTTTCTCACCATCATCCGTAGCTCACAGCAAAGAAGAATCTGTTGAGGAACCCACAGGTCCAGGCGATTCTAGGAAAACTGGTGGTTCAACTGAACGTCCTTCTGAAGCAGCTGATAGCCCTCAGGTCTGTATATTGTTACAATGCGGGCAAGTCGACATTGACATGTTCCTTCCAGCACAGTCCTTGGGTTTGACCTCTAAACATGGAGCCAAGCCTTGGGATGTGATAACCGTTGAGTTAGAGAAGCTTCAGGTGCTCTCTGTTACTGGAATTGACGGAGTTGTTGAAACGTCGTACTTTTGGGTCCATCATGAAGAGGGACAGGTCACTGGGTCATATCTGGAAGGTGGCACACCTGGGGCTGACGAAGAATCACAGGTGCTGCTCTTATCTTGCAAAAGTAAGGCGCTTGGTCGAGGTGATGGAGGAGGGGGAAACGCCTTAGCCGCTGGGAGGGCAGGATTAACTCTTACCTATATGTCATGGCCTGGTCAAGAGCCTGCAGAAGAACAGCTGGGGAGTGCGCTATTCACAGGAACCATTCGTGGAAGCACGTTTGTAGCGCACGATGGTCGCCTCGACTGGCTGCAAGCAGTCTCCGCCTTTTTCAACCCGATTGAGTACGACAAGAGTTTGGAAGATATCTGCACGGACTCTTTGTCTGGTGAAACCGCTGAATACAAGTCGACGGATGATCAGAGTCTCTCTTCTATTACTTCGCATATGTTTTTTCTCCTTGATTTTCAAGATGCAGCATTGTGCTATGAACCTGGTTCTGAGGCCATGATGGTTCCAGGTTTAAGAGCAGAAAGAGATCCACGCAGACGAGGTATTGGTTCGTCCCTTGAGTCATCGCAACTTTATGCACCAGTAGCATGTGTCCTTGCAGCAGCAGCTGTGAGAGTTTCAAGCAGTGCAGTCCTACAACCGAAAGGAGAACAGTTCGATATATGGCTTAGAGATGTGGCCCTTCACTTGCTCGATACAGCTTTGAGGAAACATCTGACGTCAGACTACACCACCGCGTCCATGAAGCGTACTGGATATGTGCAGGTGGCTATCTATCCTCTTCCATGTCAACTGTTCCTTCGTTTTTCTTCCCCATAAAGTTTATAAGCTTACAGGGATCAGTTGTCATTCTTAGTGAGTCTGTGGAGGCGGTAGGGGTATTTGTGATTTTCTGACAAGAAAAGGCATCCTGCAAGCAGATCGCAAAGGAAGCGGTCATGGAGGCGTTGGTGAGGATTGACTGCGAGGATGGCCTTCAGTGGGAAGTGGAGTGTGCCAATTCACAATTGCGCTTTGATACCTGTCATGATACAACAGCAGCGTTTGGTCGCCTTGTTGCTCAGCTTCAACAACTATTCGCTCCAGAGATGGATCAGACAAGTTTGAGTGGAAATAACAGGAATATAGATCGAAGGGGTTCCAGTTCGGGTAGTCCTAGTACCAAGATCATTAAACTAGGAGTTAATGGTGAAATGGACAGCAGTTTCAATGAGACTCCCAGTGAAATCAACCTGTTTGAAGGGGTTTTAGAAGACGCGTTTTCGCGTGTGAAAAGTTCACGCTCCTGTGATGTAGGAGATGACGATCAGATGTCTAGTGGTGCCTACAGTCTACTCAATGTTCCAGTTCATACTCGAGTTGGTTCCATGGACAGATATGAATCTGTCGAGAGCGGAAGACAAAACAGTTCTGGAGCTATCAGAAGTTCGCCTTCTACCCCAAGAATGCAGAATCAGCCAGATTTGTTCGAGGAAACGCCACTGTTGAACAACGCTGGTCCTCCAACGTTTATAGAAGATTATTACGTAACCCTGCAGAAGCAGGGATCTTTCCTGGGGGAAGGGGTTTCTAAGCAATCTGGTGAGTCAACCAGGCCATCAGGTGCGCCATCCAGAGGATCAACAAGTTCAGGGGGTGGTCGCGAGGTGGAGGGAAGAGGTGGCTGGTACACTGGGAAGGGCTTGAAAGTACTGGAAAACCATGTTCCTCAAGGAAGTCCTAGATCGGATACAGATCAACAAGGTGCCGGTCCCAGAGAACAGCTGAGCAGGGAAGGTCAGAGTCCTGGCAGAGTTCCCGGTCTTCCCAAGAAGTATCCGCCATCTGTCGGGAGGGTGGTGTTGAGTGATCTGAAAGCAAAATGGCGCTTGTATGGAGGCTCCGATTGGCCCACAGGCAGAGCTTATGATCAGGGTTCGATGTATCAGTCAGGCGCAGAAGAGAATGGGCGTCAGTCCAACTTGTGCATGGAGGTTCAGTTGGTTGGCATGAGGGTTCAGTATGACACCTTCCCCGCGGTGGGTCTATACGCGTCAAGGCTTCTTGTCACCATTCGGGACATCGCAGTTTACGATGACAGTACGGACGCTCCTTGGAGAACAGTAAGTTTCTCCAAGTGCACAAAAAGGTTTTACGGAAGCCGTGTAGTGTCTTTACCTTACAAGCGAGAAGCTAGTATGTTCTAAATGTTATCCGTCACTGTCGCTAACTAGGAATGGGCAGAACTTGAGTTTTACGAGTCTCTGGTCCTTTATGATATCGACGTCAGTGCACTTGCTAGGGTGATGTTTACCAGTTCTTTATATTGATGTTGCTGACATCAGCTGAAAAGATCTTTGTCGTGTACGAGGTATTCTAGGTGAATTTCGGTCAACCGTGACTTCTGTTGCTGGGTAGTCACCGTCAAGTACTTGCATCACGTAGTTCAATACGCACAGAAGTTTAAATCCAGATGCGGTTCTGGATTGCGCCTCTTTGGATTTACTGTCTTCGCGACAATTCGGCATAGATTTACCTAACGATCATCTATCTTATACCAGGTGCTAAGTTATAACCGATCAAAAGCACGTCCCAGGGAATCATCCTCCCAAGCAGTTAAGATTGAGATGGATGCGGTTCGACCAGACCCTGCTGCACCACTAGAAGAATACAGGTACGTAGATTGGGAACTCATGCAGCAGTCTTACACTAGAAGTGTTGTTTATTTCTCATGAAGCGTAGGACTACCAAGTGTTTCAGAGGCTTAGCTTTCTATCTGGAGTAGATGCCGATGGAGTGCCTGACTCAGACGTAGTTAGCATACGTCTGGTGGGACATGTAGGGTAGCTTGGGTGCTACCCTTTCGGCAGGAGTACAGTGAGTGTGTAGCAGAAACCATGCCGGTGCTACCAAAGTTATCACATGTAAATTCGATCTTTTGTATCAAAGCAACAGATTGTTCTTACTCTGCGTTCTCTGCATGATTTTACAGATTGTTGATTAGTCTGCTACCAATCAGCCTGCATCTGGACCAGCGACACGTGGACTTTTGCATCCACTTTTTCTCTCCACAACCATCTAGCACTGCCGATATAACGTCAACAGACGAAGGAATCCATGCCCTGTCCGATTCCAGTTCCAACGTCGCATCTGAGCTGTCGTGTGAGAGCAACGAAATCACCGAAGAAGCTCTACTTCCTTTCTTTCAGGTTAGGTTTTCCGCGAACGAAGTTTTCTGTTGTTGGAAGATTGTTGGAGGTTTCAGTGATACCACGTTGCACCGGAAAGCACTGACATTTTCCGTGTTTGTGAATAGATATGTGAAATGCGCCCTTTTACCATTCGTGTGGATTATGTTCCTCGCCGGGTTGATATCAGCTCCCTAGGAAAGGGCAACTATGCTGAGCTCTTGAACTTAGTTTCTTGGAAGGTCTTCTTTTAACCTCCAACCACCATGCATTGATCTGTTACTATTGTAGTACCTGAATAGTTAAGTAGGAACTTAGGCCGTAGGACCTCAGGAAACTTGCCTGCAGCATGGCTTACTCTGTCTTCCTCCAAATAGGCTATTTTGCATTATACCTGCTTTCTCGGGAACTGTTCCTTCCTTCTATTTTGTTTCTGGTTAGGTGCTGCTGTTTTATTTTCACTTCATGATGCTGCTGTTGAAATTGACAAAATCTGAAAGAGGGTAATTATGTGGACCTCTTGTTCCTAAGAGATTTTGGACGTCTTTTGCGATGTTTCCGGGATCGAGACTCTGAAGAAGGAAAAGTTTCTTTTCGTGCCTCATGTAGGGTATTGAGTTGAACCTCAAGCATGTTCGAGCGACTGGCGTACATGGTTGGAGTAGTCTATCCGGTGTTATGGTTGGAGAATGGCTCGAAGACATTTCACAGAATCAGGTATACCACACGATTCCAGGCTGTGCACGCCGGTGCTTTCATTCTAGCTCCAAACCTTTTGCCTATCTCCTTTCGGTCTGTCCCCGTTAACTTCGGAAATGACAACTTCAGACTGATGGTGTTGTTTGAAGCCTTCACCCGTTTCAGCGGATCTGACGGAGCCACTGGTCAGTCATAGTGTCAGTCCTCGTAGTGTCAAGGTTCTTGGACTGTGCTTGAAGATCACATATTCACTATGGAGAAGTTGATCCTCCTGGAGTCTTATCTTTTGTATGTGTCCTCGTTACATTCTTGTCCGGTTATTCTGGCTGATTTGTAACAGATCATTCCTTGCTTCCCTTGGTCACCTTTGATGTTTGGTTGGTTTGAAAATAAGTTCGGATAGCTCCATAGACGTGATCCGATCCACTTGTTTGCACAGGTGCACAAGTTTGTGAAGGGAATGGCGCCAATCCGACCCTTCTACGCTGTGGGGACTGGTGCAGCAAAGTTGGTTGTGCTTCCAGTTGAGCATTATAAACGGGATCGTCGGTTGCTTCGGGGAATGCGCAAAGGTGAACCCTCTCATGTAGCTCCTGGCTGGTATTGCTGCAAATGTGATCTGCATCAGAAAGCTAGATATGTGCACACAAACAACTGAGCTGCCATTCTCCCGGACGAATCATATATGCACACTAACAAGCTCTACATAATTGGGTGCTCGATAATATCCAGGGCGTCTGTGGTTAGCTGCTTGTTTAGTTGTTGTACTTCTACTTTACTCTGCGTGACATTTGTCTTTTATCATGTTCTGTTATCAAGACCGTGGTTTCATTCAGTTTTCAGTTCCATCTTGTCATATGGGTATGCTTTCGATGTGTAGCTTTGTGAATATGTCCCGTTCGGTCTTAAAAGTCCGGTCGTATCGGAATGAGGTTCTTGAAGATTCTCCACTTGTCACCAAGTCCGTTTCAGACATTTGGGCGCGTCCCCATGTTTTCCCAGTATGATTTTTTGGGGTGTTCTTTTGTTGTTCAGTATTTTAAGTAAAGATTGATCTCTGTTGGTGCTTACTGACATTAGAGATGGGTTTGTTGTAGGTGCCATGGCTTTTCTTCGGAGTATATCATTAGAAGTCTTGGGTTTGGGAGCTCATCTGGCTGCGGGAGCACATGAAATTTTACAACAAACTGAAATAGCAATGGGTGGAACACTCAGCCCTTGCTCATACAGTACCGAAAATGGGGAGAGGCGCAGTAAGGCTGTGCAGCCAGGAGATACACGCGAAGGCTTACAACAGGCTTGTGAAAGCATAACTCGTGGACTTGAGAGAACTGCTTCTTCATTGGTTGGAAATCCGTACAAAGCTTATCAGCGGGGTGGGGCGGGGCCAGCAGTTGCCAGTGCGCTACGTGCCGCTCCTGCGGCTGCTGTGGCGCCGGCGTCTGCTGCTGCAGGCGCTGTTCATCGTCTTGTTCTTGGATTACGAAATGAGTGAGTCCCTTGAATGTTCTAACTTCTCTCCTCTACAAAGCATGTTCATGTCAGAGCGCAATTGTTACGCCACTGTGCAGTGAGTGGCCGGGGTTATGGCAGATTCGTCTTGAATCTTGCAGTGTCCCAGTACCCCTTGTGGTTGTCTTTTTGCAAGTCAAAGAACGTATGAATGCTGCTCGAAGTTGTCCACATTTGAGACTTCATTCTGCTGGTCGATGCAATCTTGCGAGGAGCTCAAGAAATACAGCGGACTAATGTCGAGTGAGTATTTTTGGCCAACATGTCAAGTAGTGTTCGGGTTGAGTTCTGTTTCTCACCGAAGTGGATCTGTCACACTGCAGGCTGGATCCAGAGAAGAAGAGAGAATCAGATGAGAAACATTCAGGTCCTCCGCCTGACTGGGCGAATTCGATGACGAAAGAGGGCTAATTCATGAGTCGCTCCGCCACATATATTGGGTGGTCTACAAGAATTTGTCAGGAGACAAAAGTTCCTTTCTGCGGATTGACCGCAGTGTATTTATATCTTTCCACCCGGCGTGTGAAGTCGAACATGTTCTCACTAATCTTGCAGCTCAGCGCGAGATTTAAGTTAGGTGACATCCGCACGTGTCATGGAGATCAAATGCAATTCCTCACATTCGGTGTCTTACTTTGTAGATAGGGCAAGCATGTATCAAATTCCTGGTCGAGGAGAAAAAATTTGATCTCTATCTCTCCAGTCTTACGAGTCGTATTCTTGGAAAGGGGAGAAACAGTATTCTTAATTGGCACTTGTATATTACACCGGAGACTCGAGTTGAGCGTACTGTCACATTATCATGACGACCTTGGTTGAGAAGATGTTTCGAGACTGCCCTCATGCTGAGTTTGATAAGGCTATCATGTACAGTGTTGAATCAAGCTTCAAGACAGAAGATATATCAACCGTCATCTATTTTTTGACCCGAGGTACTTGCTGCACAACCTGTACTAGTTTTGTATCAGTTATCCACATTATGATTGAGTTCTAGTGGAATTACGAGCTCTTGCGCTGCAGTTTGCGTTTGTATTATGTTCTAATTATGACTTATACTGGCGCCAACCTCCAGTCCGGAGGATTGACCTTCTACTGGTCATTTCTCTGGATGCAAAGTGCTGGTAGTGATGATTAGCATGCGTACTGTGTGACGAACGTCATATCTGTTTCGAGTGAATGTCTGGCACCGAATAACAGTTCCGGATATACAATCGAAGCTTTTGTATATTTGTGAGAGGCTACTTGACAGTGAAGTACTTCCCCGGTCGAATTCAAGATGGAGTTTTGATCGTTATGCTTACGTAGCGTTCAGAGATGTTTAGGATATGTTCAGAGCTGTAATTTCCAACTCTTGTCTTTTGACTGTGTACCGCAGGGATTGTGATGATGCAAATACAGATCATGCGTTTCTTCTCCTGGGGAACGAGTGACTCATTTTCGTATCTTCACGGTGCTGTCTGTCAATAACCGTGAGCTTCATTGACTTGACATCCCTGAGAAACATCAATCGGTTCTTGTTTCATAGAACCAGCAAATCCAGTTTTGTTAACAGATGCGCAGGGTTTAGAAGATGAAAATTAAGTTCTAATAATTTAAAGGGTACAGCTCACCTGTATAGTAAAGGTTTCTGGCGTGCTAATTTTTGAGCTGATAAGAGAGAGTGTAGAAAGAGGGATTTTCAGCATCTCGGAGGACTGCTATCAGTCCTTGTAAATAAATTATTTGTCTTGAGTTGTGCATACTGAACAAGGTGTACTGTATAGTGTATATTGCATCGTGTAGGATACGTATACACCTTGCATTTTGGGTGTATTGGATTGGTGTATCCTTGCAGTTTATGCTGATGTATCGTGGCCTGCAGCAGCAGTTGATACGAGAGCTTTAATCTTCACTTGCATTTGCTTCGGTTGCATTCGCAGTTTATGGATGTTTCTAACAGGGTACACGTCGGGCTGAGATTGCGTGTAAGTTATTCGTTGGGTGATTTTGCTTTCTGTTTGGTTCAAAGTTTGTCGTCGCAAATCGGTAGTGTTCTGTTGTGTAGTGCTCTGTACATGAAGAAGTTATCTAAATGGAGCAGGCGTACATGGTGGACGCACATTAGAATAGCAGAATTTAGACGGTCCCCCGGTATGCTTTGACTGCGGTGGTGGGAATATAGTATGAGAAGGAGCCTTAACGAGGCCTTTCGAGGACAACGACAAACTGCCTTGAAGGAGTTCAAGTGACGGATGACAGCGGTGCATAGAGCAGCTCTCACGTTTCTTGCAGTGTGAAAAGGATACCACTCATGGCGGCCTTTGTGTGGATCCGTACTCTGTATCCACCGGTTAAAGGGTTTCGCGCGGTTCTTCATCGATGCTGAGCTTGCTTTGGGTGCTCCAAAATCATGCGGCGTAGCTGTACCCTGCAACCTTTAGTATGCTCGTTGGTTCTCGTGTAAGTCGGAGTTGAGAAACTATCAGTGATTGTCAAGTGTACAAGTATGCTCTAGAAGTGTAATTAGTACTTCTTCTTTAAACCTAACAATCGATGGAGAGTGTTATCGAATTTTCCTCATGGATGATTTGAGTGACGTGATCAGATGGTGGTTACACCTTGTACGGTCAGAACAATGAGCTGCATCGATTGTTTGGGAATAGCTGAGGCGCACTGGAGGTTTGAATGATTAATTTCAGAGGTTTATGAATGGTTTAAGGTACAGTATAGAGTCGTATCAAGATTGAATGTATCCAGAACTTTAGTTGCGTTAGCTACATCTATCGAGCCTAAATATCAGTAGCAGCCGATAAAATTTGGAAGAGAAATATATGTGTTCTCACAAAGTTCCTGATTATTATGCGAGAAATTTTATGACTTAAAAAAGTTTTACACGCAACTATCACTGAAGAAAAGAACGCTGGCGCATGCTCGTGGATGAACGAGACACGGTGGGTTTAAAATGCGAGTCCTCGTATGAATAGATTTCAGGAAACCTAGTTAGGTTATGAGCCTTTCACGTTGTGTAGCAAAACTTCAAGTTTCCTCTTGTGACTAAGCTTTTGAATCTTTTCGCTTTTGAACTGGAGCTTTTACCCCTTGCATGGTCAACTGGATCAGTGTTCAATCTAATAGTGTTGAACTGGATGGATGTGACTACTTTCGGCCCAACGGATGTCATGAAATTGGCCTCATATGAAAACGTTTTGGCCCTAATGATTCTATGCAATAAGAGTAAATAGTTTCCAGATAAGACCTTTTAACGCCTTCTCTGGAAATGTTGTTCTCATGTTTGGGTCCGGCATCAGTTAGAAACACAGAGGGATAATCGTAAACTGTTATAGGGGTGATGACAGTATAAAAACTGAAGATCCTCGGATTTCAGCCAAGTTGGATTCTTTAGATCATTTATAATGATCGATATCGGACGACTTCGTTTAGAATTTCCAGTATTGGCGAGCAGTTTTCTCTCAGGTTTAGCTTTGGTTGTAAGCATGGAATCGGAATGAGCGAACAAGATGGAGATGTCTTCATATCTATAGAACACGATGGGAGCGAAGACACTTCCTTTTGTTGATTCTTCGAACTGCAAGAAGAAAGGAGAACGTTTTGAGTGTGAGTGTGACCACTATTAGTGAACTCTAAATATGTGAAAGGACACATTACGTTATTGCAAGACATAGAACCTATCGTAAAACTAAGATGACTGGAGGCAGATGTATACGTAAAGCATTTTGGAAATATAAAGTTTCGCTTCCTTTGTATTTTGGAAAGGTTTATGTGTGTTTATCCAGTTGATAAATCACGTTTTTTTTCGTATATATTATTCTCATAAACTATTATTTTAAATGTAATTATCTGATACCGTTTGAACTATAGGATCTATTAAAAGTTTTCTTCATCTTTATACTCACATTTTTCTCTATGTTGGGTAAGCCACGAGAGTGGTCGTGGATGATCATTCCTCTCCTCTATTCCACTTCGGTTTAGGATTGAAAAGCCACTCCCTCCCGTGGCTTGTGCTATACCTGAACATCATCATTGCAGCATTTTGTCTGGACTGAATTGTGGTAGGAGAGTTGCAAAAGTGTTACTAACATTGTGTTGATCTTTACACGAAGGTCAGAGAATTCATGGATGGGTTCACAGAAGTAGAGCTTGCAACCAATATGACAATAGAGGATAAATTTTATGCCAAGTGTCTATATTTTGATAAAGTACATGTAGTGTTTAGTAGTCGTAAGAGCGTTGAACCTTTGCTACGAGCACCCTCTGCTGTTAAAATGCACTAAAGGTGTTTTATAAAAAAATATGTTCACGTTAGGATTCGACACCTGTACAGTACAGGTATATCGTGTTTTTATTTCTTTGGAACCCTAAGTGCAAAAGAACATTCTGATTCTTTCACACTATTTTGAGACTGCAAAACATTCAAAATGAGACACTACATCAGAAAATAATCATCTGAAACCATTTTGCAGAGGTATTTTAATATAAAACATGAATTCTAGATTTTGTATTGTAATTTCAGTGCAAGCATCTCAATTTTGTTGTTTCAGATTGATTCAGTTAGATGAGTAGGTACATGGGACTAAAAAGGCTGAACTAGGTTAGAAGATTTACACACCATAAAAAGTAAAGAGTTAAAGAAAAATAAATTTACTTACACAATTCAATGCCAAACGTAGTATCGATTACCAAGTAAATAATATTTAAATTACCTTTGTGCAGAACATGAAAGAACAAAACATAAGCAAGATACTGTGAAACACTTGCAACACAACGTGAGGTGAATTACACCAGTACGCCTTGTCTCTTGTTATATGATGAGTGAATGTTCGGACCCATGTACAAGAGACTCTAGCATACTGACGTAATTCATGAGTAACATTACAGTGACCATGTTGGGGAACACAACAAAAGCAAGTTGTAACCAGCCGGATCTCTAAGCTACGGACCTGGAGTGGGCCATTTGCAACACAAAATGAGAAGAGACACTGGGATAATTAAGCAAGTGAATGAAAAATAACTAGTCGACTTGGTCGGATGAAGAATTAGTAGAGAAATTGTAGAAGTTTACTCGCTCCAACCAAAAAATACGGAACGGATAATGAAGCAGAATTGTACAACACAGATGAATTTATGCACAAAATGCTAATCCTAACACTGGATACAGACTACATTCTTTATCATCGGAGTCCGATAGTTCTATTCTCATCCGTAAACAGTTTTTGTATTGATAACATGTTGTTGTGACATTCGAAAGAAGGAGATCTTAACATCGTACTACAACTCTGCTGGAGGAATCTCAAAGTTGTTATCCAACTCTATAAAGATTCGCAGTGGAATTTTGTTCTAGATAGAGATCAAACATGGAGTCTTTGAAATAGTCCCAAGAAACATGAAAGATACAATCAGGTCATTTGTCCGAAAGAATGTTTGGAGACACATCAGAAGATGATGTAAAATCTATCCAAACCATTGACTTTAAAGAATTATATAAAACATCAAATGGACGAACTTTTCATCAGAAGATCTTGAATTACAATGGTAAGAATCTACATGTGATATTGGATGTCTTATTCACCAAGGAAGCCGAGTAAAGACTTAAAAACCATGAAGATTTGAGAGAACTACGAGAGAAATTTACTCTTCTCCTTTGAGAAATACGACGAACAATAAGGACTTAAAGAAGAAAAGAAACGTTTGAAACTGAAATCTCGACATCAAGTGACAAGTGGTTCTGAAGCCACCATTTCTCCAATGAAATTTAGAGGAGTTCTTTGAACTTGCATTCGAATGAAAAAAGAAGAAACATAAAAGTTTCTATGTAGAGGTTGCTCACATCAAAGTTAGATGAGAGATCAGAAGTTACTTTGAGACTGAGTGATGTACACCAGAGTCAGATGAGAGACCAGAAGTTACTTTGAGATTGAGTGTTGTCAAGAAAAAAATACTATCTTACACACGCCTAGGGAAAGGAAGAGAAACATCATTTAGCAAAAAGCTAAAACATCAATGCCATCGCCTTCCCCAATCCTTTCTCCAATAATTGCACCTATCACTCTCACAAAACTAAGTATTTTCCGCACACCAACATTACTAAGAAAACCTCATCAGTCAGTCAAACAATACCCTTCTTTGTTCAAGAAGCAACGTCATACTCGCTCATCCTTGGACATCATTTCATCACAACAACTCGGATGAAGACGAGGGTGCTAGACGATGGACCTACTTATGTTAGGATTCGAAGTCAGGATGGGAAGAGAGCGATATAGTTCTTGACTATTTCGTCAAATCACGGAGGTAAATTTCTCTCTTAGATGATCTCAACGAGATCGTTTAAGAGAGAAACCGCTTTCAAGGATGAGCGAAGAGTTCAAGGATTTTTATTAAGTATCACTATAGAGCGGGATTGTAGTGGTGCGTACGAGAAGGTACTCTCATTTGAAGGAGAAAGTGTTTTTTGTACAAGGTTTGTCAGATTTTCAAAGTGTGGGATTGTTGTTTACAAGTAGGTTGAAGAACTGAGAAAAGAAGAACAAAAATATTTGCGTGAGGTTAGAGTTGGTGTTGAGAGAGTTAGAAAAGAATAAATGGATTTTTGGTGTTTATGAGGAGGATGGATTGGAGGATCTTTTGTGAGAGTACGTGCTTTCGGCTTTCTGCACGAGCTTCTCCTTCTACTCTTGTTCTTTGGCTAACTTTTTTTGTCTTTGGAAACTACTCCTATTGCTAACGTCAGGAGTGTGATTACGTGGGCCATCATCATTGTGCTTTGTCAATTCATGTCGACTTCGTTAGTTATCAATTTTTTCTACATTTTATCCGTTCTGACTGTTTCTATTTTTGACAACTCGTTGGTCATTTTCTCACAAGCTGCATTTTTCTTTGGGTGTGGAGTGACTCGCACGATTTTGGCTGAGTGCATTGGTGGGTCAGTGATGGCTCTTGGTGTCTTGTTGTTGAGGAGTGAGATCGGATGTGTCCTCTTAAATATCCTCTTGATGGAGGTTTGCTCCTGGAGCGTCTATCCAAGGTCCTCTCTGTAAAATACGTGGGTTTCTGCTGCTAACTTTGAAGGGAGTTTTGTCACTCATGGTGTATTCGCTCTTTGCTTGGATTGATCATATTATGGCGTGTTTTGTCTTATGCTTTGTCGAATGAGGTTTTGTTGGATAGATCCATGTACCAGGTGCTTCCATTTTCTTTGTCTCTTCGCTGTCCTTTTTGCTCGCTTGTTATGAAGAAGACGTGACCTGTTTATCTTCGTGCGTGTCTTGAAAGAATATGAAAACTACACTGATGAGACAGACTGGGTAAGCCTTCTCCTTGCTTGTCAAGTTCTAAGTCGATGATGAAATGCTACGCGTAATGTCTCTTCTACCATGTCGGAGGTTAGGAATTCTACCAAGAAGGTCAGTGAGGGAGTGACGAATGAAGAGTCATCTCCTAGTGAACACCCACTGAGGACATTCCTAGTTTGGACATACAGATGTTAGTGTCTGATGACGAGAACATGTACATTTCTAACAGTCAGTCGCATTTTCCTCTCCTTGCCTTGAGTAGCCCTATGATTGGATTTGAAGACAACACTCTTCTTCTTACTCGAAACTACTCGTACCTTGAGCTGTAGTACTGTCGAGATTGTCACAATTTCCTCTTTAAATTCGACTACATAAAAAGTTGGTAGAGTCTATCATGCATGTCTCTCTCATCATCCTCCTCAGCACATCTCTCTTCGGTCCTTTTCATTTCTTTAGTTACTCCTCGGATAATCTCTACCTCTATTTGCAAGAGAAGAGGTATCGATGTTTTCCTACTCTGCATTTTTGTCAACTCTGAAAGATTATTTGCATGGACTATACATTGTCTATATCGCATAACCTCTCGATCTTGCATCTATGACAGTTTTGACCTTACTAGATTATGTTTCATTTACCGTCACCATAATACTTTGAACATGATCATATCTCTACGTCGAGAAGCAAGAGCGAAGAGACCAACGATGAAATTGTATGTGATGACTTGTAAAACAGAGAGAGACCTTGAGATTCGTTGTTCCTTTGCTTGGCCGACTTCTTGCATAGCAAATGCTTGTCCAACATGAGAGAAAGGCAGTCTTTTACACTTACATGTCCAAGGAGTCATATGCATGTACGCGAAATCCACAATGAAAGTGAGAAAAATGAATCTTGAAACGATAAGTTCAAAAAAAAGCAACAGCCACTTAACACTGAAGTTTGCGTCGAAGTGTTGTCGAACATGTGACTTCACACTTTTGTAGACATGGTTGGTTCCTTTATCAAGGACGAGAAAGAAGAGTATCATAACACTACGATGAAAAGTATTTTTGAGGTTATGGTAGCGGACGGATGCGAGATTTTCACTTTACTTGGTGTCGTTGACATCAAGAACCGGGTCGAACTTACCTACATGAATATTCTAGCCAGAGCTCTTCAGTTTAATAGGTACAAGGCACACCAATATGCTGTTTAATACTTACCCACGATGCTTACGCATGATGCTCTCATTCGATAAATACACCGTATCTCCTAGATGGTTTCTCCAGTGAAGAATTGAAAAGCACTATCATAGAACGTGAAGTTTGATATGAGAGTATGTGAAGTATCTTGCTGTAAAGAGATACTGCAAACTCTTGGACCAACTCGATGAAATACTAATGCCTTCACTATCCAATCTATCAAGCTTTGTCTCAGTTTCTACTGATGTAACTTGATATTAAGTGTAACACACGTGCACCACACAACACAACTGAGTTTTCAATCTTATTCTAAATACAGAAATGATTCATACATGATAAACATATACTTTAGAGCATAAAAGCACCTTCAAACAATCCCTTAGGCCGGCTTGTGCACTAGCAATACACTCTTCACTGTTTTTCTCTAACAAACTACTTGAAATGATCATTTTTGACCTTCTATGGTTTGTTGATATGAGCTGTGTTCAAGATGAACCTTATATCAATAGATATTTTACTATACAAGCTTTCCAATGATATTGGTAACACATTGATTGGATCAAGGTAACTCCTACCACAATAAATCAAAACCAATCATTTCTAGCACTTATAACTTGAAACATCTTAACCCTTCTTCCTGACCCGTATGTTTAATCTAAGTTTTGAGTGATCAACAAGCTCCAAACTGAACATGCAGCATACCACTAGAAATATTATCTTCTAGAGCTTCCAACAAGTAAGACATGCATATAACAAGCAACCAGTGAGCTCACGCGTGGTGTAGAAGATAACGGTACTCCGTGAGATTTCTAATCAACAACTTGGATATAGTGTAACACATTCTCTGATTATGATCTCCGTGCCAAATTCACAACATAGCTCACTCATCTCACTTGGAGCACCTCCCAGAAGTTCTACCTTCAAACTCCAAGTAGTTTGTTCAAAGTCAACCAAGAGATGTAGGTGAAATCTCTCATCTTTTTCAAAACTCGTCACTCTGCAATCTGAATTTCGGTAACCTCTTGCTCCCAACTTGAATTTCCAACTATCTCAAACTTCACAAGAAATTCTCTCTGACCTCCCACTATTAGTCTATGAAATTTCAACATCAAACCCCAAACCAATTGTCCGAAATGGATCAAGCCTTTCGTCTGTGCTAACTTATGAGCTTTATAGACCTCTTGTTCATAAAACAACTCAGTCCTTGAATCCAAGCAAAACTGTTTTACGTCTGTCTCTCAACTACTACAGTCAACTCAATCGACCATTTTGAGATCAAATCCAATGAACACATAGGACTAATTTACATGAATACAACCAGCATGACGTCAACTATCTAATCTCCTTGACAATACCAAAAGATCATTTCTCAAACTCTTGAGACACTCAAAACGTGACTCGAGATATCGATTCGATCTTTTTGACTTTGTATAATCGTAACACTCAACTCAGAGCTCCAAACTGATCGATCATTCTCTCTCGATTGTAGCCCAGCTGGAGAGCTTTTCAACGAGACCTCACACTCCGTAAATGATCCTTGGGAAAGTATTCAAAACCCCAAAATTATCCTTGGATTAAATTGATCGACAAAAAATAGACCAATAAGAAAGAAGATAGAAGATCACTTTATCTCCTACTTGGCACTATAGATCGAGTAGTAACTCCAAAACATCATCACATCTCAAAGCTTGGACCAAAATATTTCAGACGTCAACCTTAACATAAGATAATCAACCTCATCCGACGATATACGTAACAAAGACACAAAAATACATGAGATTCAGTACAAAGTCAAGATAATGATATTGAATCGACCTACAATGAAAGATATGACAAAATGAAATGAGAAAGTATCACTTATTACAATATTCCTCACTAAAGTTCCTCGCGATCCATGCACAAGGGTTGATCTTCTGCGAGTAGTGACATCAGATATCAACCTAGACACTGAAATGGACGTTGACTAAAAAGTTCAGGTCCATTCACCCATCAAAGCAAGATGTACACAGTCAGGTCCCGGTTCTCATGGTATGTGAGGATCGAGAAGACATTAGAGTAGGCAAGTCCATCATCTTTCTCATAAATTCTTCACCAAAGTAAGCAACGAATCACTGTCAAAAGTGATCATGATGAATGTAGTGAAGCTTGATATGGAACGGATTCAGAAATGAGAGATCCCGAACTCGGATCAATCCTCCATCCATGGATATAACTCTCTGAGCTCCTCACCCTTCATGTAAGACATTAAGAAACACTCATGCAACACCACGCAAGGAGGAATTCTCCCACGAACTCTCGATCCTCTATTTTATACCCAAATTTGACAATAAGAGGTACTCACTTAAATATACACGGATCACTAACTTGACACATCTCACTATCGTGTGATCTCACATCATAGATAACTGTGAACACAACATCTAATTAACTGTCAGGCGAGTTACATGAAAAGATTCGTGAAACACATAAAACAACATAATACAAGTACTACGCTAAATTCACATATGAGCCGTGTAACAACAAGACAGCGTAGTTGCGAATCCTATAGAATTTCTTTATGAAGCAGAATGAAATCAGTCCAGAAGATATAAATAATATTTTCTTTTTGGCAAAACCAGCGATGTCCCAACTGCAGGCAAAGGTATTACAGTGCAAATGTACCAGACAAGTCTCTTCTTCCAACAACACCGTCCGTGAGCGAAACGGAGCGGCTTGTTGTGCACGAAGACGAGGACAAAGACACTTTGTCACAATATATACCCCTCACTGACACATTACTTAGGAGTACAGGATCCAAGAAGGGGATCCCAATATGTGTAGTATTTCTAGTAATGTATACCTGGTAATAACAACACGCAGGTGCTAATATTTCAGACTTGCAGTATATACTTTACACTAATGCTTCTACTGATACACGAGCGCTTTGAATAAAGTTGATACCACTTGTGAAGATACTAGTCAATTAATGTATGAGGAAAGAAACTATAAAAGGAAAAAAATATTTAGACGAGGACAACGGAAATTAGAACAACCATAAGAAACACGTCCGTGCACGCGACAAAGTACTCTGAGATCCACTGTAAATAATTTATAAACACTCGTAGAGTTTGCAAAACGGGGTCAATATGCATCCATGCTAACTTTATGCTACAGCCAGTCAATATGCATGCTATATAGGGTTCTCGCCACGAGAGAGATGGAAACCCACAACTTGCAGTGTTGGGAGGTAAATTCTCTCGTGTTCACTAGTTAGCAAGGGATCTCAGTATGAATGTTCGATTTGGGAGGTAAATTTCAGACAATATAGTACCTCGAATAATATGTAAGTTTCTAAAATCTTGAACTGGTGTAAAACAAGCATCTCAGTTTCCTTGTGGAGAATTCTTTTCAATAAATAATATGAGATATATAAACATAAAAGTATAGACTAAACAAGTGACACTGTGATAGATGAAAATATAGTCTAACCGTTAAACCTTACATCCTCGCGAAAGTAAGAAAAACCCATAAATGAATTGCTTGTAAACAAACTGGTAAAACTATACTAGCCACATCCTGGGGAGTAAATAAATCTTTTACTGAAGGTTTAGATTATTTCCTAACACTTCCGCTATTAACCCTTCCTAGGAAAGGGTTAGGAATTAAATTAAACCCCTGCATATGTAGGTGTAAAATATATGGCCAGGGCTTCGCTAGATTGGAACAGTCCACAACGACTTGAAATCAGATGCTCATCGGTTGCAAGTCAACCTGAAAAGATGTTTTGACTACCGTCAAAAGTCATGGCGGTGAGTGAAAGGTGGACGCGCGATCACACTTCAGTCTATCACCGGTTCTGGTGCCGTTCAGTTTACCTCCGGATCCATTTGATCGAGATTCTTTGATCCATATCACGTTACACTCCTCACTCTACAGGACGAGTAGGACGTTGTGTAGCGTCAGTAGAATCACTTTGACAGACCGATTCCTGTCGGTCATGCACGCATAGAATCATCGACCTAACGTATCCCCAACGGTGCTCAGACTGTAGTGCCACCGGCTGAAGTCAGAAGTTTCCCGATTGAATAAATGCTCTTGAAAACTTTCAAACATAAGCAAGCAAAACCATCTGTTGCTACCATACTATTCACTCACTTTACATTAGGAACACTCTGTTTCTTTGAAGGTTTCGTCATATCAGTCCTTACTATTGACGCAACAATGACTTTTAGAATTTTTCCCGTCAACTTTGCCGTTCTGTGTTTAGTATTTTCTTGTGCTTTTCGAACTCCGGAAGTGAACGCAGCAGATCCAGAGGAAATTCTAGATTATGCACCACCGCCAAACGGTACTCTGCTGGACGGCGACTATTTCACCTTCAAGAAACTGCGCAACGTTGTCGTGGAAGAGGGTAAATTCGCCAACATTAGTGGAGCGAACGTGAAAGCGTTTCCCGTCCTCTCAGGGCTTGGAGTTTCCAACGCCCTTCTCACTTTTCCACCGGGCAGTGTGAACGTCCCTCATGTACATCCTCGTGGAACTGAGACGTTGTTCGTCATCGAAGGAACTCTGCACGTCGGGCTTATAGACACCACGGCGCCTGTGCCGAACCTGTTCAATCAGACTCTTGAGAAGGACGACATCTTCGTGTTTCCCCGAGGCCTTGTTCACTTCCAGATCAACAAGACCAACCGGACGGTGAGAGCGTACGCTTCATTTAGCAGCACGAATCCAGGCCTTGCGGCTCTTCCTCTTGCATTGTTCGGGGTCCACATCGACCTCGAGGTTCTGACCAAGTCTTTTGAGGTGCCCCCGAACATCATCTACGCACTTTCAGCCCAAGAACCTTGAGTCTTTTGAGGTGCCTCCGATCACCATCTACGCAACTTCAGCCCAAGAACCTTGAAATGAACCCATCTTGATCTAAACTGACGTTCTCTCATACTCGAAGAGAATGCACAGGAAAACTCAGGAGTTCGAGCTACGTGAACGAGGAAGAGCTGCTTGTCCCAGACACTTTGACCTATATATCATATACTTTGAGGGCACGATGTACAGAATTTTGAATTTTGAATTTTGAAAGGGTGAACTAGAGTACCGGTAGGCGAATTAGAACTAGGTCAGATAGCTGACACAGTACATGGTTTAAGGTTACCAACTACAGTACTCTTTGAAGTGGTAGGGTCGGATCCTATTATGGTGATCATCGACAAGATAATCATGGTCATGACCAAACTTTAGTTGGACCATAGCTAAAAGTTTGGGGAATTGGGTGAAGTTTCGGACGGACGATCACTTACGATGGTTACTACCTTGGTCCATGTATATCTGTACGTAATCCATTAAAGGCCGTGGTTTTGTTTCACTGTCAAGCTACCATAGTTCAATGTGGACACGCTCAAGAGCATCCCCCTATGAACGATGGCCGCTTTTCCGCTTTCCAGTCTGTTAGGCCAGTGACTCGAAGTCGGAGGTAAGATTCGACGGAGAAATATTTTCAGATAACAGATAAAACTTCGAAATTATCTACTCCGATCAAGAATATCTAACGACTAAACTCGCATAGTACAAGCTTCGTGTAGTACGTGGGAGAGGTGACAGGCTTAAGTTACTCGAAACGGATTGATCAAGACAAGATGCATGTCTTTGAGGATGTGTTTTAATTCAGTTACATGAAGTTTAACGAAGAATACTTCAAAGCAGACATTGATTCACGAATTCATTCATTTGGCTCGAATATTATATGGATCTGGAAGCTACCCTCAGCTAGATCTAGAACTGGTATTATAAGGTGTCTCCACGTTACGTATGGACAACTCCCACCGGGGTAGTCAGAAGAACAGTATAGTACTAAGTGAAGTTCAGGATTGAGGCTCGAAATCTTTAGCAGGTGATCATAAGATTCCCTTTATGACCACGATTAACTGGTGAGCTCAACGGGAAGGGAAGAGATCTGTCGAACCACTAAATCTGCTACCCACAGACGCCAGCGTAGTGCCGAAGGGGTCATTAATGGAAGTGAAGGCGATGACATTGACTAGACAAAGAGAGGTGCAGCTGAAGGCTCTTTGCCAGATGAAATTCACTCCTGGGTACCGTGTCAGATGAAGGGGAGATATATACCACGAGGAACAAAGACGTCCGGCTCAAGGCCCGAGCTCCTCAACGGTTGCAATTCACATTCTCTCTGGAGTCTCAGAATTAACTCCGACGTAAATTCGGAGGAGAGTCAACTCTGTGTGTAAACCAAAGTGAGCGAAGTTTCTCTCCAACACAAGACACACTAGTAAAGCTAGTAAAGGGATCAGAAGCATTATCATATACTCTAATCTATACTACAGAAAGGTTGCTTAAACCCTAGCATGGATATAAAAGCATGAAAGAAAATCTTCCCTTTATCCTCTCAGTGTACTTGAAGGGCCCAGAGATGTATATCTCACTGAGCCGAAGAACTTCATCTCAATTCTCGAGCACTTTTGCAGCCGAAATTCTTACCGAGTTGTCATGATCAGTTGATTAATTAAGTTAGCTAGTAAGCTTGGAACGGAAGTATGAAGCGAGAAGCAAAGAGTACTAGGCTCCGTGTCCTACACACGGAGAAGTTAAATTCTCCCCATCGTGACAGACGACGGTTAGATCTGAGGCACAGAAGAGTTATGTTAGAACGTTATTTTCCAGCAAAGGAGCTTAACGGGATGCCCGACGTGCAAAACCTCCCCCTGGCCAGCAGCTTCTTCAGATGCAAACTGACGTGCAGCAACGAAAATCTCTTGGAACTTATGAATCTCCGGCGAAAAGTTGTTTATCCTGTAGCGGCCAAGCAACTGTTCGCTGCGATCGAGCTACTACGCGACAAGGTGCGTACTACTTCGACGTCAACGTTGCTATTTCGGACTCGGGAGGAAGATTGATCGATCACAGGAGTTCAGGCTGTCTTTACATTGACCAGTCCTAAACCATCACTTCTAATGCTACCAAAGTAGGAAGTAGTCTGAAACAACCAGACTGATGATGCGTCTTATTCTTTGCGAGAAGTAATCTGATCATGAAGGTGCTCGACAGTGGATCGATCGGAACGAAAATCCTCGAACGAATCTCCCCGTAGTACAATTATGACATCCTGCTCGAAGACTCTGGCACAGGCGTGATAGAATACTGTGTGAACAGTTCTTGTCCTTAAGTGGTTATTATGAAGGGGCACAAGGGGCTAACACCCCTCGACCCTTTTCCCTTTCCCTTGTATATTAGGAGAACCCACCTGCTCCTCTTATCATTGTCTTTATACAGACTTTTCTTTTGGCTTGGAGTATTCAGTTCTCTCTCTCGCTTCTTCTCTCACACATATTTTGTGTATGCCTTCTAGCTAAGAGTCTTAGAGTAAGTTGCCTTAGTTTCCTACATGGTATCTGAGCCCTTGTTATTAGATGATTTATTAAGATAACATAGGTTCACTCTAAGTCTTAGACATTAGACACCAGAGCGATCAAGGGACGCCTTGATCGTTGCGTGGAGGACGCTCCTCGCACAGACCAGCGCAGCGTGAAAAAGGACCAGTTCAGTTCCCGCGATCAAGACTGCGCAGAATGATTTCATCATTCAACACCAAAGGATGGGCGGTATTCGATGGCACTTTCTTCACCTTTTGGAAGCATAAGATAACTCTCTGACTCGATTCGAAAGAAGTACTCGGCGTGGTGGATGGCACAATCCCACGACCTGGAGCAACAACTCCCGGCGGAACAGCGACACCAGCTATCAGACCGGGCAGCGTTTCAGAATGGGACAAGAAGAACAAGAACGCCTTAATTGCAATCAACGAGTGCTGTGCAAACTCAGTTGCTGGTCACATACTAGCTTGCACAACAGCAAATGACGCATGGACGACTCTGACCGCAAACTTTGCTGGTCAAGATCATGTCACCCGCATGCACCTTAGAGAAAAGTTCAGGCTTCTCAGAATGAAGCCGAACGATTCAGTCATGACCCATATTGACAACTTTAAGACCCTCGTGCAGCAACTCGCATCTGCCGGCGTTATAGTAGACGTACAGGAACAGATCCTCACACTGATGGGCAGCATGCCACCTAACTACCAAACCTTCTTGCACGCAATGCGCACGAACCCGAACTTGTCTCTACAAGATCTGATCTCCTTCTTAATTGAGGAGGAGCTCATGTCTCGAAAGATGTCAGTTGAACCTTCTACTGCCTTGTTCGCTGGACGCCGACAGCAAGGACGAGGACGAAGCAGCAACCAAGGCGGTTGGAGTCAACCCCGCCGTCGACTCCAAATCGGTAGCGCCAAATATTTCGGTTGCGGCTCAACCAGACATCTCTTTAATGAGTGTCCCAATCGCACAAGCAGCAGTAATCAACAGCAGCACAGCGGTCACAGACAGCAAGGCCGAGGACAAAATCAAAAAAACCGTCCCAAATCGCACAACAACAACGCACGTAGAGTCCTCATGACAATCAAATCTACTGGACTGAGTGCAATATCGCAGGTGGACAGCATGTGGTATGTGGACACCGGAGCAACACACCACATGGTCCACGATCGACGCGAATTCATTACATACACTCCATACTCAGAAGAGCGCCGTCAAAACGACAAAATTCTGTTGGGAGACAACACTACTGTGTACATCGAAGGCACTAGGACTGTCGAGATCAAACTGCTGAATGGAGAAAAGGTACTGATCCGTGATGTATTGTATGTGCCTGCACTACACAAAAATCTCTTTTCTGCACGGCAATTTGACTCCAAAGGAGGCTGGTGTTTAATCGACAATGGCATGTGTTACCTTGAGGATAAATATTCTCGCAGTCTATGCTCATGTACCTTATCAAATGATCTATATTTGCTGGGAAATTCAGTGTTTGTAACCGAGCAGACAACATCCTTACACGTCGTCACGCGAGATAGAGACACATTACCTCCTTGCCATAGTCCTAGGCCAAGAATGCGCATTAGACCCAGAAAACGCAGAATCTTCCCACCCAACCACGCAATTTCACATTCCTCAGCCAAACACTCATACCTACGCTCCCTACGCACTCAGTCCGCAGTCTCCAAAGAGCAGAAATGCACAATGCCAACCAAAATCTCAGTTCGCGTAGTCTCCCCCTCCTTGGAACCTGCAATCCCGGAGTCAGACTCTCAACCGTCACCTGCGAGCTGACGCGTGTGTCCTCCCACCTCGCGGGAGGGCACACGCACCCAAGAGTCAAGGGTTCCACGGTGCGAGAAGGCCCTCGATCGCGGATCGAGGCCCTCCCAGGACCATGAATCCCCAAGGGGCACGGACCCTACGCGGAGTCGCGTCTCTTCATGAAAACCCCTCACAACTCGGAGCGTGGGGGTACTCAACCCCGCGTCCGGACCGGAAGGCAAGTCCCCACGGGGGGCACGTCCCCACACGCGGGGACACAGGCCCCAGTGGGCACTCCCCAGCCCTTGGGGCACGTCCCCCACACGAGGACACGGCCCCCGACAAGCCCTCGCCTGGCTTCGAGGCGTGGGGATATTACTCCCCACGCTTCGCCAGGTCCCTAGGAAGGCACGTCCCCCCATGCGGAGACACGGTATCGTATAACATGTTTTTCTATCTAAGAATACACTGGGTATATGGTTGTGCAGAGGTATGTGGATTGACAAGGTTGGATCTAGATCTGAATGTTTCCACTCAAATGTTTCACTATCTACTCTTCTAGCCGAGTGACTTGTCCGCTCAACTCAAGTTTAAAGCTCGCTACGACCCAAGGTTACGTATAGGTTGCATAAATTTGTGTTACAAACATATCTTTTGTACTCTAACTAAAATACTCAGCTCTGTACTATCTAACTGAAGTTATTCTTCTATATCACTGGAAGCATGACTTATGAATAGCTCCCCAGCGACGCTAACCGCCCATCAATCCAACTATCACAACTTCATAGTACAACCAGAAGATGCTATAAGATCACTCAACCAACTTGATCGAGTCTCGATATAACTTGTTGTACACCCTGACCTACCAAGCATTCCAGCAAGGTAAAGCATGCATGCTCCAAGACACTACTCAGATCTCAATATAGCACCAACGGCGATAATACCTGGCAGCTCCGAGAACCCAAACAGCGGCTTAAGATTCCTGTCGACTCTGTTCTCCTTCATCACCAAGAGCTGAAATCAGCCCCACACCTTCCAATGTCGAGTTGTATGTAGGCATGGCAGTTTAAGCAACAACTCCTCTCCAAATTGCTCGAAAATGATCAAAATGACAATAGATGATACCGAAAAACCCGAAACTGCTAATAACAGAAGTATCTTTAAACTTTGAGACCTCAGTCCTCCCAAACCAGTCGACCAATGATTATCAAACTTCACAGGAAGCTTGATTGGACCCTTCACTCCTACCCTGAACAATTTTCAGGTCGAAATGTTAAACCAATTCTCAGATATGGATCAAACCGTAATCTGTGCTAACTTCAGAGTTTTACAGACCCAGGTACATTTGATCCAAGATTCTGAACAAACTACTCGACCATTTGAGGTGAAACTTCCCAAGTATCTTACTGATAAGACATGCTTCAATCCTGGAAAGTTTCACTCAGAAATTCGACTCAGAACTTAAGCAATAGCAAACTATCCAGGACTATCACAGTTCGCTGTTCCCGTCTTGTCACCTCTGCACTTCTCAACTTCAATCGGTCGGTTCAGAATTCAAATCGATCAAGAACCTGATGAAAGTGATATCAAAACGACCAGCACGTCGTCAGCTTTCCAACCCAACAGACAGCTCCTCAAAACTCCTCGCGAGTCTCTCGGAATAACCCGAAACGTAGCAGTAGATACGAATTTCACTCCCCTCCACTCAATCGATCATAACGCGCTCATCCCTCCATGAAATCGACCGATTCTTCAGTCCAGATTGTAGCTCTGGTTGAGAGCTCTCCAACCATACCCTTCGTTTCACGAATGGACCTCCGAAGCCTCCAGAAACCACAGAAACGTCACGAGGATCAGCTAGAACACGATTGATCCAAAAGTGGACCAATAAGAGCGAAAAGAACTTTACTTTTGTCTTTTCTCCACTCAACTTTTTCTCCTAGAACTAATTTTTACTCTCCAAGGAGACACAAGACATGAACAAGACTCTAAGACCTCAAAAAATCCTTCAGATATGTTGATGGATTCTTCGCGGTCCGTAACTACACAGAAGCGCTCAACAAGAATGGAAACAATTGAGTCGCAGACTAATACAACGTCAATATTACAACCTGGAAACGTTCTACATAAAAGGTACGACAAAAGGAAACGGTGAAGCTATCACTCTATTGTAATATTCTTGCCCGAAGTTTCTCACGATCCAAGCCCCATGATTGATCTTCGGTCTGCAATGACACCGGACATCGACCCAAAGGTTGAAAGGGACGTTCGATGGATAGTTGAGATCCATTGTTCCTCACAACAAAATGTACACCGTCGTATCTCAAGTCTCTCCGTATGTTACGATTGGAAGGATCACCGGAAGCTGTAACTCCATCACTCTTCCCATGAATTCATCGCCAAAGTATGCAACTAACCACTGTCGAAAGTGATCGCGGTGGATGCAATGAAGCTTGATGTGAAACGGATTTCGGAAAGGAAGATCCGGAGTCGGTAACAAACCTCCGTCCATAACCACCACTCCTGCAGTTCTTCACTCCTCCATGCAGACCACCGAGAATCCTCACGAATCACCCGCTGAGAGAGAATACCGTATGAACCATCGACTCGTCATTTTATACACAAATGCGACGACAAGGACCACTGAAGTGAACACGCACAGATCGATGACTTGGCACGTTCCTCTATCGTGCGGTCACTTAAACAGATAATCACAAACGTGGCACTCATCACACCGTTCGGCGAGTTACGCGATACGGTTCACGAAACACAAAAAAGAAACACAACATAGGTTACACAGGAATTTCACACAGGAGCCGAACCGCAACACGACAACGGCCCCCCACGGACACTCGCCCGGCCTCGGGGCATGAGGATAACTCCCCCACGCCGCCAAGAGGGATCGCAGGCCCCCAGGAGGGCACGGACCCCTACGACGAGTCACGGCCCCCAAAGGACAAGGAGCCACCTGCCACCTGGGCGGACCGTGTCCTTATGCAGGGGTGCGGCTCCACACATGGTGGGCAGGGGTTCCTTACGAGGGACCCTTCTCAGCCCGCCACATGGGCGGACCGCGCCCCCACTAACAGCGGTCCAGGTTACCTCCAAGCAGACGTTCCTTATCCTTCTACCGACGACGGGCCAGTTAGCACCATCCGGTCCATCACTCCATGTCGCGACACTTGTCAAGAATCCACACTCTTGCTTGCTCTCGTTTCTCCACTTCCCTACCCCGCAGCTAACACAGCAGTCGCTAGCAACAATACTACACTATGGCATCATCGCTTAGGCCACATTAGCTCACAACGCTTAGACCAGCTTAGACGTGAGAATTCTGTCATTGGTCTTAACCTGCGGGAAGTGAGAGAACATATTTGTCCAGCATGTCAGCACGGCAAGCAACCACGCACTAAAATCTCACGAGAAGCAACCACCTGGGCCATAGAACCCCTTGAGTTGGTACATTCAGACATCAGTGGCCGCATTTCTCCTTGCACATATTCTGGCTATGAATATTTTTTAACTTTCATTGACGATTATTCTCGCCACACCGTTGTTCGGCTACTTCATTACAAGAGCGATTGCTTTCAAGCTTTCAAAGAATTCTATGCTTTTGCTGAGCGGCAAACTGGTCACAAGCTGAAAACACTACGTTCAAACAACGGTGGTGAATACCTATCCACATAATTTGAAGCATATTGCACTGAGTTTGGCATCCAGCGTCAGCTCACTGTTCCACACACGCCTCAACAAAACGGCGTTGCTGAACGGAAAAATCGCACCCTTCTTAATTCTGTCCGCACCATGCTGCATGAGTCAAGCTTACCAAAACCTTACTGGGGTGAAGCTATCAACTGTGCCAACTACATCCAGAATAGGTGTCCAACAAAGGCACTCCCTCCTAAGTTGACACCATTTGAGTTGTGGCACAACCGTAAGCTTGATATTTCACACCTACGTGTTTTTGGATGCACTGCATATTCCCAGGTCCCAATTGATCTCCGCTCTAAGTTAGATGATCACTCTCATGTCTGCATCTTGCTAGGCTATAGTGCACGCAGCAAAGCATACCGCCTACAACGTAAATCCGATGGCCATGCTTTCATCTCACGAGACGTCATCTTTGACGAATCTCCTTTCCTTCATATACCCTCACCTATTCTCCCCGATAATTCTATCCTCACAGAAGAATTTTCCCATAATAGCATTGAGTTCTATAACAACCACCTAGTACCTCCCGCACAAGCTCCCACTCTAGTTTCAGTGGGAGCTCAGCTCTCTCACTCAGTGTTCACTCCTCCTTTCGTGCCGCCTCTCATTCCTCCTATCACTGGTCCACTTGTACCTCCTATCATACCGTCCAGTTCTGGAGGAGGAGGAGGTGGTGGTGGAGGAGGCGCACCAACTCCGACTGTGAGTTCATCCAGCTCACAGTCGACCCAGAACACTCTACCTACTGCACTGACAATCCCTCGGTCTCCAACGTCATCAACAAGTTACTATCGTGATCA
Organism: Asterella californica; assembly: GCA_036924285.1. Classification (NCBI taxonomy): domain Eukaryota; kingdom Viridiplantae; phylum Streptophyta; class Marchantiopsida; order Marchantiales; family Aytoniaceae; genus Asterella; species Asterella californica. The sequence continues at coordinate 8,872,091 of JAYKYS010000013.1, forward strand.
ATCTCCGGTAGCTGAAAACATGAGTCAATACCATCCCTACCTCAGGAGGACATCACCAAGCATCCAGCAACGTTGGCCACCGCAGGAGATCCGACTCCCTGAGACTTCACCAACTGAATCTTCATAAGAGGAGATTCCTTCACCCACAAGTATTCCTGTTCCTCCAATGTTGAGACGATCAACAAGACAATCAGTGCCTCCAAGGTGTGACCATGCTGAAAGCTACGAAAATCCCCTTGCTCCTCCAAAACCAAGAAAGCCGAGGAAACAGAAGGGCGCATTGATGATAACACTCTCACTAGTCCCCATGGAGCCTGTGTCCTACAGAGATGCACTTTCTTCCCCAATGCAGAACAATGGGAGAAAGCCATACACGAGGAACTGGAATCACGGAACATGGATGTTCACTGACTACCACATGGTAGACGTCCCATCATCAACAAGTGGACGTTTAAGCTAAAGTTGAACTCCGATGGTTCCATCTCTCGATACAAAGCACGTTTGGTGGCTCGTGGATTCACTCAAATCTACGGTAAGACAGCTTTCCTGAACGGAACACTCAATGAGGAGATATACATGAATGTTCCGGAAGGAGTCACTGCCTCGATAAAAGGACAAGTGTGCAGATTACTACGCACACTATACGGATCGAAACAGTCCTCACGGGAATGGTATCTAATAATCGATGGTTTTCTCATATTCCTCGGGTTCACCAAGTCTGGCGCGATGGGAATGTTTACTACCTACATCAAGGCAACCAGTTCATGATTTTGGTCTTGTATGTTGACGACACCATCATAGCAAGCAGTAGCATGGAGTTAATGACCAAAATAAAAAAACAACTCAGTTCTAGATTCCAGATGAGCGACATTGGAGAAGTACATCATTGCTTGAGCATAGAGATAAACAGAGACAGATCAATAGGATGGATTAGACTCAGTCAATCTCTATACCTCACTCAAAAGTTATTTCAATTTGGTCTAGAGAACTGTAAACCTGTCAGTACTCCCATGACTCCAAGTGAGAAACTTCCTGCTCATGATCCTCCCATCAATGAGGAGGAGACGGCTTTATGTGCCAACTATCCATATCAAAGCGCAACCGGATCCATCAATTGGGCAGCTGTATGTACAAGGCCTGACTTGTCCTACACCATAAGCTCATTATCTCAGCATATGGCAAGTCCCAGCCCAACTCACATCATTGCAATGAAGAGAGCTTTCAGATACATCAAAGGCACTTTGGACTATTATCTTGAGTATAGATACTCTCCTAATCCACACTCCCTTTTCGTATATTGTGATGCTGATTGGGGAGGTGATGTTGAATCACGACGTTCTACTTCTGGAAATTGTTTCATTTTTGCCCAAGGAGCGATCAGTTGGTCATCCAAGAGACAACAATCTGTGGCGTTGTCAAGTACAGAAGCTGAGTACGTAGCATTAAGCACGTGTTCTTCAGAAGCGATTTGACTACGACAACTACTCACAGATATTGGACTGAAGGATGAACAGCCAACGGTCTTATTTTGCGATAATCAAAGTGCTATTGCTTTAGTAGGCACAACTAAATTTCATGATAGAACAAAACACATTGATATCCGGTATCACTTCATAAAAGATCAAGTCACTCTCAAATAGTGTTAGTTCAGTATTGTCCAACGGCTGACATGGTAGCTGATATTCTTACTAAGAGTTTACCAACTTCTAAAGTAGAATACTTGTTACTAAAATTCGGATTGTTAAGGACTAGTCACTGAGTGGGAGTGATAGAATACTGTGTGAACAGTTCTTGTCCTTAAGTGGTTATTATGAAGGGGCACAAGGGGCTAACACCCCTCGACCCTTTTCCCTTTCTCTTGTATATTAGGAGGACCCACCTGGTCCTCTTATCATTATCTTTATACAGACTTTGTCTTTGCCTTGGAGTATTCAGTTCTCTCTCTCTCGCTTCTTCTCTCACACATATTTTGTGTATACCTTCTAACTAAGAGTCTTAGAGTAAATTGTCTTAGTTTACTACAAGGCGGACAAACTCGCTGCTGGAAGCCAAAAAAAAGAAAAGTTGTAAGACTTCCCTCTTCGACCAAAAGCGAATCAATTAAAATGTTGACCGAGGAGAAGTTGGGTGAACTGGACGGCCCAGGCCAAGCCAGGAGTTGCTTGTCTTAAGCATCAGTCCTAGACGAACAATTCAACTTTGTCAAGAGTGAGTGCGGAACAAGTACGAATAGTAATCAGATTTCACTAACTTTGGAATGGTCCGGAACCCGTACCAATCATGAATTATGCGTAGAAGTAAAGGAAGTCAAATACTTGGTCCTTCAGCATATGCGGGAAAGACTCTTGAAACACGCAAGGCAGGAAAGGGAAGAGAGATGATGAACCAGTTTTCCAGGCGCCGAGTGATGCTCCATAGAGGAAAAGGGTTTTGGATCTGTACTTAGTCTTGTGTGCTGGAGCCAAGCCAAAGTACCGCCAGAAGTATGGAGGATGAACGAGTTGAATTGCATCACAACACAGATCAATATAGCTTATTAAGCATTTTGACAGTGTCCACTTCTGAGTCATTTCAGAAGTGGACATATCATCGGCATTGTTGATACACATGGGAAATATTGTAGACTGAATCACACTGTCATTGTTCTTCTCTTATAAACAAGGCTAACGTCTCGTTCAGACGATTAAATCAATGATCAATCCAACATCAATGATCAATCCAACTGTTACTGTGAGAATCTGCCATACCAGATTTGCTTCAAAGCTAAACGTAGTGCACTAAGTTTTGATGATTTTCAGGTTTCTGAGCTCATGTACGTTCATGTTTATCTTGTCGCCCGAATCGCGTGAAAAGCCATTCATCTTTCAATGGAGGAGTCAAATATGTTAATTCTTTACAGAGTTGAATTAATGTTTCAATGCCTGGATCCTCCCGCACTTATACACTCAGAAGCGTGTCTGTCTGCGCCTTCCTTATGGGGTATATATGTCTTGGCGGCGGGTAATTGTGTAATGAAACAAATATTATTAAATATTAACTAATTATATACAGAACTATTTTAATTTATAGATAAATTATATTTTCTTTTAAATTTTATTGTGATTTTTATATGGCGTATATTTCTTATTCGATAATAAAAAGCGGACAAAAGCTCCCCAGAAGTTAATGTAATGCATATTGTTAATTCGCTTTAACTTATTAATTAGGTCTCTTACATATACGGAGAAGTTACTCGCTGCCCGGCATACGGTGTGCAGATCTAATTGGGTTTCGATCGGAAGAAAATAGGTTCTAATTAACTTCTGTAGCCCTTAAAAGTATCTCTACAGTAGCTAGAGTTCACAAATATTTTACATTCATTAAGTGGACGAGGAAAATTTTACTTCCCACACCATCTTATAATTAGTACAATTTTAGTGTTAGTACGATATATAATATATATTGCTTTGAGCATGACCTAATTTTCCCACCAAATCGCCTACTTTTTAGTCTATCTTACCTGATTAAGACTATGAGGGTCAAAGAATGCATCAACTGCGTTCTCTACATGAGCATCCAAATCAATAGTGAAGGTGAAAAAAGGGTCAGTGACACGATAGAGTACTAGTCGTGCGGAACACGAACAAAATCAAATCACGAGAGTTCACACCTTTGTCAGTGGAGATGCGGGGTATCGATCCCCGTGCCTCTCGCATGCTAAGCGAGCGCTCTACCATCTGAGCTACATCCCCATATGAGTTACGACTGAAACGTTACACTATATCAAGTTTTTAGCCGCGGAAAACGTTTAGCTCGTCAGTATAGTAAAGAAGCGCTTTTCGAGCAGTGGCCATCTTCTGCAAGTTCTGGTCCGGAAATTCTTGGAGCCGCTCCGCTCGTCTCGTCGACTCGAAATGCTAGAGCCTTTCGGTTCCTGGATCAAACCAGAGATCATTAGTCCCCTTTGGATAGTGGAATGCATTCCTTTCACTGAAGTGATGTGTTGGGTTCAAGCTCGAACACCATCCGCCTGGGTTTGAGAGTTGACGACGTGGGAGGCTAACAGGCGCCATGTACAGAGCATAAACCCGGAGGGAACGAGAAGAAGTCAACATCCGGAGCTTATCCGTCTATCGCTGTATAGTTCTTCAGCAGATAATCATCTATTTCTCGGACTAATCTGCAAACGGAAGAAAGTGGTGGCTGGGATATGGTATAGCTAATGGATCTGCATAAACTTCGTGGAACTTTTGCTCGTTTTTTTTATTAGAAAAACGGTAAACATTATGTAGAAAGTCTCAATTAAGTATTAAAAATATAAAAAAATAAAAAATGTTGATATTTATGATTGCGAGTACAGTACAGTACAAACAGTACAAACATAACCCATAAAGAGAACATAGATAGACACACTTTCAAATTTACAAGTACAAAAGACGACTAAGTTCGTACTAACCAACATATGTTAATTTAATCTAGACACCATTTTATTAGCTAACACTTACTTTTGCATATTTACCTCTTCTACCCAAGGATGGAAAAGGTGAATATATTATTATTCACGGGTGTAACTTCTTGAGACCAGATAGCTACCAATTGACGGAAACTCAGTTCAGCTTTCCCATCATTCGGGAGGTGATTGAAAATGACTCCTTCAGATCCTCAACGGAAACTTCTCAGCATGTCATATGACTGACTGATGAATGAGGAGAGAAACACACGACGCAATGAATATCAAACGGATGGAAAGACCCCATCAAGCCTTACAAGGGATGAATGAGGAGTGCTTGAAAGGTTCCTGCTCCGTGAACTGCGGAGCAGCGCAGGTCATAATCGCTCGAGGTGTATTGAGTTTTGCTTTTTCAGATTTCTCTACAAAAACTAGTGTTCTAGAAGCTGTTTCGTGCGTTTCGATTATTGCAACTTTTTGTGATAAGAAACTAGTTGCATCGCGTCTACTACTTCTGTTTTTGGATCCTAAAGTTCTCTTCTTAAGAGAAATCATCATTATTATCAAAATCAGAGTCCTACGAGCCCAAAAACCTGCTAATCGAAAAATATCGAATGCATTACAGAGATTATTCTTTAAACGTGAAGAGGATCGGATAAACTAACAAATAAAAAACTGAACACAGTACAGTGACTCTATTACTTATGATCCTCAAATCCAAACATTCGAGAGCAAAACACGATACCCAAAAAGATGGTGCGATTACACCTTAGAGGCAGTCTCTACCAGACTCCATGCAAACTTTCTCTCGATCAGAGCCCATGTAAATTTTCTCCCGAATACAATGGGAGTGGTACGTTTTGGCTGCTTATGTCGAGAAAGTGTCCATGGCGAGGAGGAACGCTCCCATAGTGATCCCAAAACCTCCCCTCCTAACTTTTTGGATATTTCTCCTAAATATAAGTTATTAACTTATGATTAGGAAGTTATCAGTAGATATGAAATCGTTCTGGTACTGGAGGTTCTCAAGAACGATGATGTTATGATTAGAAGAATAACCAGCGGTAACATAACTTTTTCCCAAAGCATAAACAGAAACATTCCGGGTCAACATAGGCTACATGCTAACGCTTGAAATAGTGCTGATATACTGGAAGGAATCGAAACTGAAGGCTTTAATTGAAACTGACCGTTCACCGGCTTTATGTTTTTTATTCGGAGGTTCATTAGTTAACTTCGGTATTGATAGGTGCAAGTAAAATAGAGTATAAAAAGAAAATGTTGAACATATTCAATGCAAGGGAATCGATCGTGTATGTCGAGTTCAGCGAAAGTCCGACATATTATATGTATTAGCGATAGATACACAATTCCGACGTCAGTCGGCAGCCAGGACGAGCATGCATGACTTCTCTGAATTATTATTATCACCTCTTCCATATTAGGAAGAGAGGAATAATCCAAAGCGGTTTAATTTATCACCTAATCTTTCTGGCGAGAAAGGTTAGGTTATAAATTAATCTTATAACAAAAGCTTTCTTTTGACAAGACAAGAAGCTAATCTTATGGTCCTTGGAGCGTGCTTCAACCTACATGGTTTAGAGGTTTATTTTGGAAATTCTTGCATGCATTATATATTGAATTTTGAATATTGAACTTCAAAAATATATTTTATTTTTTGATTATTCTATATTTTATTAAACACTTATAGAGTTATAATTGAGAACTAACGACTCATAAACAATAATTAATCTAACATTAATTAATAAATCCAGTAGTTTGATAAAACCCCGCTGGATTGTTCAGCCCAATTGCATTACTAGAATTTTCTCTTCTCCTATGCTTGTTATTTTTTCTCTTTAGGCAATAGTTCATGTTGCATGCATATTATTCTACGTGCAACAAACCATAAGTTTAATCGTTTGGAAACGAGGAGCAAGAGGAGAACAGAGCATGGTTCGAGGTGGATCCGAGCAGAAAGGAAAATCAACAAGCGATAAAGCAGACCACTCCAAGAACCTGTTTGCGGCTTGAGAAGACTCTACGAAGTGAAGGAGGAATCATAAGAGCAAAGAGAGTCCATTAGGGGTTTCAAAGTTAAAACCGAGTTTCAGTTTCGAGACCAGAGAGTTACGACTTCGGTCAGATGTCCACCGTTGTTTTTTCAACGGATTTTCACTTCTTTCACCCGTTCTCTTCTTCAGTGGCGAATCTACTGCTCTAAGTGTTTATTCCCAGTGTCAGAATCAAAAAATAAGTGATACAGAGATTATAGTGTCTATTCCAAAGGCGAACAAAAATGCTCTGCGATTCTATACAAGCTACTGGTGATAAAATCATGACATTTTCTCTCTTAACTTTGACACCCCTAATAAAAGTCGAAAAGTGATTCACCAACCTACACGAACGACTCGGTGGCAGAGCAGCAATGAACCACTTCAACTGGGAGATCAGAGGTAGCCAAAACATAAGCTAACTCTTTTGGGGAGATGACGGACGGATCACCACTATGAAATGGCAAGGAGTATCATGCAAAGTTCAATCTTCAAGATAGACGCAGAAGAGTGAGTCTGAACCTTTCTGGGCTTCTAAAAATGTTAGAGAGGCTTAAGAGCCAAGAACGTAAAGTGGGAAGGGAGGAGGCTATCCCTGTCAATACGAGGGAGACTAAGAAGAAGAATGTCACACAACGGGAGATGAAGGAAGGTGCGAACCAGAACGTCAAGTTCACAGCGGGAGAGTCAAGCTGAGCTACCTAGCACCCAGAATCTCTAACAGTAATACTATATATCTTGATTTCTCATTACTGTTTAGTCTATAATTATTTATATTTACCATCAATATTTATCATATAAATATTCACTTGAAATAGACGGACATGTGTCAAATTCAATGATTGTGCATCATAGTGTCCCAAATTTAACTTCTCCATCGAGTATGCATATTAAGATCCTCATCCAATGAATTTACACGACCAATATGCATGCAACGTGAAATTTTGTCTCGATACAAAAAAGAGACAAAAGTAGAGAAAGGAGCAAAATATAGTAACGCTATTAGACAGGACAATGGAGTGAGGTATTATCAAACTTTTGGACTTATTAATCATGTTAGATTAATACATTATTTATGAGATGTTATAATTCTGTGAGTGTTAAATTTAAATAAAAATAAAAATAAAATGTTATATACATAGTGCATGTTCGAATCTTTATATGTGACCCTATGTATATCTTGAACTGGTGTATATATGATAATATCCAAAAAGAATATTACCAGTTATTACGAAAGGGTCTTAATCAAGAACCAATGTATATCAAAGATGATCTCACTGACAGTGTGATGAGTGATCAATTTGATGATCATCGGTCGATCCTACGATAGAGTATTGTACGCCGTACTCGAGCATCGGGTACACTATATGTTATATATATATATATATATACATACACTCATTCTGTTAGCATCAAATACAGGAACTTCCAATATAGCTTATAAGCCATGCAAGTTGAAGCGCGCTCCAAGAACCATAAGACAAGTTTCCTATACGGTCAAACAAAAAGTTTTGTTATAGACATGATTCCCCTCTTCCGAAGATGGAAGAGGCGAAATTATTTACCTCCTACGCTGATGCTTGTCGGTTTCTTGCTCTCGGGGGCACCTCCATACTGTATGCACCTCCATACTGTATGCACCTCCATACTGTATGCATATTTAAGGCTGTATATTCACCCATGTACACTTAGACAGTGTACATGGGGTATAATTTAGAGTTAACCTTTTTCTTAGGAAGAGTTAGCTCTAAATTATAGCCTCGATGATCTACTCTATTCATAACAAGAATTGACTTATACTCGGATAGTGGTGGTGTAGGTGACAGTGTTTATGGGTTTATGACTTTTTCAGAAGCCCATGTGTTTCTTTTTCTTGTGAGATGTTCAATTTAGATTTTTTAAATATAGTATTTTAAATTTAGATTTTTGTCGTTTAAGTATTTGACGTCTTCAACCAGGCGCGTGTCTTAAATATATATTCCTTCACTGAATGTATATTTAAATTATACTGTGCACCCCTCCAAGTGCATCCCAAAATCAAACTTCTTGGCTGGCATTTCAATCTCCTCTGAACCGGCAGGGGTTTTTTACCATTCTTGTCTTTTTCTTTTTTATTGTACAAGTACGTGGGACAGGATATTATTTCTCTGTCTTAACTGTTTGTGTGTTTCTTGAGGGAAGAGAAACTTTCAGTTCCAAATAGAAATTGTCAATTTGAGTTCAACAGAGAAGGCGTGTAGATGTAATGCAAGTAAATGTTGTTGAAAATTCACTTCAGAATCTTCATTTTTCGCTGTAAGACCCAAAACATTATCATTAGTCAATGCAGTTTTATTGATTTAAATAGCTTTTAATTTCAGTAAATATAAGAAAATATTAAGTTAAACCTATAACCAAACTTATATCTTTAAGTAGAAATTATAAAAGCATTAAACATCATATGCAAGACACAAAGATACATATTGATCTGGAGATGCGGAAGACCCAGACTGGGTCTTACATAAACCTTAAAGAGAGCGCTGATAGACACACTCCTCAAATTTATATGCGAGATGCTGATCTTTAACTGGAGTCTTCCATGTGTATTATTTATGTTAGGAAGGGTTAAGTAACAAATTAAAATTTTGATAAAATGGGATAGTGGGTACAATGAATTATATCGCACTAATCATGCTGGCTATTTAAGTATTAAAAAGTACCAGGAAATTATACTTTGCTGTTTATTTAACCCGGAGGAAAATTACAAGTGAGACCTTCAAAAATTCGTAGATATGGGAGGACATTGTCAACTTGCACAATGTTTTTTGTGAAATTTTGTCTTACCTCCAGTCGTGGCGGCTTCACCGATATAGAGGTACAAGGTTCCGGAGGAATAAGACAAGGAATTTGGGTCTTTCCATAAGCACATGATGTGGATGACATGCCCATGAACATACATATTATGCACAACTGAACGGAAATTTGGCAATACTCCACATGAAAGATATTATGCCGAACAGAATGGAAATTTGGCAATACTCCACTGAACTATCTTTCTGGGAGTCTCCAAACAGAATAATACAAATTTAAACAAAATATCTTCCAGCTTACAATCTATTTATGGAAACTAGAATTCTGCAGAGAAATTTCTCAACTCTCCAGGCTGACAGTTTTCCATAATACATACTGTAGTAGTACTCTGAATTATGGGTAAAGTCGTCAGCCCTGCCTGAATGATACATTTCTGCCGACTTTCAAGAGCTATAATATAATTCAACGTATTAAGCAGCATTAATCGAGCTCATGCTTGCTTGCTTACTTACGTAAGTCACTCCAAAGCTGCATGCAGAAGAACGTGCTACAGGGAACTCCATATTCATGATCATGCTTATCGTTACTCTCTACGTACCGCCAGGTGTCTTCTTCCTAACCTCCAGTATGAGAAGGTTCAGTGGCCCGTCGACCGCATCCTCGTTCTCGCACTTCGTCACCTCCACGATCCAAACTCCTTCAGTTCGCAGGATTTTGCGACACTCGATCGAGCGGCTGGTAGGTGCAGTCGAAACTAAAACATTCGGGTTTTAATTTTATATAATTATGCATTATATAACGGTGAAAGAATCCAATGCAAGGAAAAGCAAGCTCATGGAAAGTAAGTTTGGAATATTCTATATACTATATTATAATATATAATATAGTAGCTTAATTATGAGCTTGTCTCTTGCTCAGTCTCGTGCTCTGTAACTTGGATCAGACCAACATCAGAGCAACAACTCCTTCTCCTCCTGGGGGGTCGGTCTTCAGCTGTTCCCGAGTCGTATGCGCGCGCTCTTGTTGTTTTTCGTGGTCCCGTTTGTCCTTTCTGCCTCGCTCTGGAGGTTACAAGTCCTTCTGAATCATCGATCGTGCCCCCAGTACCTTCAACTTTACCTGCTGCTGACTATCTAAGCCTTGCTTTTCTTATGCTCAGTCACCGCTTCCCGGATGTCGGTTGGAAACCTCGGACCGTTCTACTTGAGCAGTCGTCACGCTGAGCTGACTTCGATTAGAAGTATGCGCGCAAGAATCCTCATCATTTTTGCGGTTGGTGGAATTTACATTTCAGCGCGAGTCAACTCAGCTGCGCCTCTCTGTACTGTGTAGTAGATTTACTGTTTAATTACAACTGTCAGTGACACTCGACAATGATCGATCAGTTCATGCGAAACCAATAATGAATTACATTTCGTTCTCATCATAGCTATCAACATGGCGGATACGGAATAATATGCAAAATGATGTTTTGGCAGAGAGATGGAAAAGGAAAAGCTTTGTTGTGCATGCAACCTAAATTCTCAACGAGGATTGGAGAATGAAAAAATAACGTCATGACAGAATATTTTCTGTAATATTTGTCTTTACTTCTGATTCTCCAGGACAGATTGTCATTAATATTTTTGAGTGGTTCCGATAGACGAGGATGCGTGCAGTGTTCAGATTAGAGATGAAAGTGTAAACGTTACCTGAATCAAAGAGCAACACTATGTTAATTATAATGGACTGCTCATTCTATATACAGAAGACATTTAATGCATTGATAAGAATCAGAGTATGATGACTGAACTGCCTGAGTTCGATCTTGACTCAGCTGAAGACACTCATGAATGAAGAATGATAAGCTTACGTTTGAACTACATTTCTATCTCGGGATGCAAATGCTATTGCAATCTTTCAATCTTTTCTTAGAAAGACTTAAATTAAGCTTAAATGCTTAAGTTTAAAGAGTGTGTTTATGGCTTAAGTTTAGAGGGGTGTGTTTATGAGGGAGAAGGGAGTGGAAAAGGCTTGTCGTTTAGCGTCCGTAATGTGCGGTGTCTGAGAGGCAACGGACTTTCCCCTTAGAAAAAATTTCGACCTTGGCTATGACGACGAAACCGAAGTGAAGCGAGCGAGGACGCACAGTATAGGGTCTCCTCGAATTCGCTGTGCGAATTCGAGGAGAACCTCCCCCGAGGAGTGGATACATCAAACACAGTCACAGAAGCCAGAGGAATGCAGTGGACAAAAAACGACATTCAGAAGCGAGGAGCAGACGACATTGCAGAACCAGTTTTTACTTTCACTGCAAATGCAGAAGGGGTACTGGGTGGGGGCAAAACCCGTTACAATCGGATGACCGATAGTAATCTAATCACAAAGCAGAATGTGTTAAGTGTGATTACAAATACACTGCCGAGTTTAACCGAACCGCGAAGAGCTAACACGGCTCGAAAGAAACCGAGGGCAGACACCATGTCAGAACTAGACATGATTGGACAGCAGATAGCGGCAAAAGTCTGGAGCAGTAAGGAGAAAGCCGGAGAGACGGGAAGCAGGGACGCAGCACAAGCAGGGGCCATCACTCCAATAGAGCCCAGCATCGCAAATCACCAGGTTCCCAAATCGCCGTCAACCTTACACAGAACGGACGAAACAACGCCACAAGGAGTCAGTGGGAAAGACGTCAGTCAACAGAAGAGCACTGCAGAGGAAGCAACATCGGAGAAGAACGATGGAAAGGAAGCTAAGGCGACTCCTAAACAACAACAGAAGCCGCTCGGGGATAAGGCAAATTCCAAAACAGAAAGGGACAGGAAAAGACTACAAGCCGAAGGAGCGTGGAAATCGGCTATTACCTCGGTAGAGTGTGTCAAACGGAATGTAAGTCGATTCAAGGAGGATACAAACCGGAAGAAGGATCCTTATCCAGAAGTACATGACGGCAGGCAGTTTGGGCGAGAAGAAAAGAACGAGCACAAAGCCACCATCGAAATGCTCCGAAGGAAAACGCCACCAGTAGAAGGCCAAAAGGTGGTGTCAGTAACCATTAACACTCAAATGGTTCTCAACCGAATGCAGATGCTGAAGGAAAGAGCCTTTATCTTATACACAGTTGACATCACACCAACGCGGGATACTGTGAAGGACTGGGCGGAGTTCATCTTAACCCAGGAACTGGGAATAGGGGTAGAGAAGATTCGAATGCTCAATCGGCGTTGCTTCCTGATCACGGTACTCTCAGCAGAGCAACGAGACAAGATTCTCACAGCCACCCCATTGTATATGGGAAAGAACATGGTGTTCGTCTTCCCATGGGAACCCACCTTTGACCCATCAACAATCCAAACGAAGAAAACCCCAGTGTGGGTGGAACTACCAGATATCCACCCACACTATGAGAGCTTTGGAAGGGAGATGCTCGCCACAATAGGTGAAGTCCTGTACATCACCAATGAAACAAGTGAGTGCAAGTACCTGTGCATCAGAGGATGTGTTCTCCTGAACTTAAACGAGCCTCTCCCAGATGTACTCAATGTCACTGATGAAGAGGGTGAAGGGGAATACCTGCAGAAGATTACATACAGAAGTATGCCCGACGCGTGCTTCGCATGTCACAAAAGAGGCCACCTTGCACGCAACTGTCCGGAGAAACTAGGAAGAGTAACAGCGAAGCACCAACTGTCAACCCGAACTGATCAGAAGAAAGAGGAGCAAACACCACAACCGCCGAATGGGAAAGGGCCAGCTACCAATGCGGACGGTTTTACCCCTGTAGAAGGAGCAAAAAAACACAACCGGAAGGAGAAGCAGACCGAGAGGGCCGAAACGAGTGTGGCAAACCGCTATCAAGCCCTGGACCGCACATCAGAAGAAGAACACCAGGAGAGAGAAGAATGAGGAACCACACACCTGGTACATAGTGATCAGGAGATGGGAGACCACAGGGAAGAAAGCAACCAGGGAACCGACAATTCAAGAATAGCTGACAGCCAGTCCTCCGACGATCGACACGATTGCAGCGACAAGCAGCCAGAGGTGATGGCGATGGAAATAAACAAAGAGAAACGGAAGAGAGACGAGGAGGTCAGTGCACAACAATTGGAAAAGGAGGAGAGAGAGGTCGAGAATGTACAAGTGGGAAGCGTCCAGGAAGAAAACGGAAGGAATGAAAGCTACGAAGAGGAGAACAGGTATGAAGACGACAAGAAGGCGATCAACGAAGACCCGACTGCTAGCAAAGAAATAACGACCCAAGAGGAGAGTTTGTGGTCCTTAGAATCGGCTGAAAACATGGAGGCCGAAGCAACAAACCTGCCTAGGAAGCCACCTGCGAGGAGACCAGGACGAGGGAGCAGAGAGCCGAGCAGCATCAGAAGACTCTAAGTACTGCACAATCAAGTAAAATTGATGATGGAGTTGAAACTAATCAGCTGGAACGTGAGGGGTTTAGGAGACCCCAACCGACTTCGCATCGTAAAAAGATGGATAAGGAAGCAAGAAAACGGAGTAGACATAGTTCTCCTCCAAGAACTAAAGATCAAAGAAGACCGGACAGTCTTCCACCTCAACCAACTTACTAGTCCGGATAGATACGTCGTAGACTATACGCCAGAAGGGCGAGCGGGAGCGGCGGTGATCCTCCTGAATGACTGGAAAATCACAAATCAAGGCACCAAGGGAGACTGTACCTTAGCATGGCTCACGGTAGAGACCCCTCAAGGGGAGATTACCATTGCGTCCATCCACGGACCAAACGATAGAAGGGAGAGGACGAGCATGTGGTCATGGATGGAGAGCAACTCGGGCACAGGAAGGTGGATACTCCGGGGGAGGGGGGGGACTGGAACAATGTGGAGACTCCAGAAGACAGTATAGGGCGGTCAGCAGTCCAACATGGTACGGAGCGAAGGAAGTGGCAGGCGTTTTCGCAAAACCAAGACCTAATAGACTGCTGGCTTAGTGCAGCGAGTAGAACTGGTCCTCACTACACGCGACAGTGTAGAGTTGCAGATAGACTCGACCAAGCGAGACTTGACAGGTTTTACATCTCGCAACAAGTAGAATGGACAAACTCACAAATACAGATGAAACATGACGATAGACAGACGATGTCTGACCACATCCCGTTGGTGCTCTGCCTACAACCTGTACAACAAGAGGAGGAGGTAAGTTTCAAAACGTATCTAAAAATCAGTCCAGAGCGACTGAAAGAAGATGCCACGTTAACAAAGATGAAGGTGGCATGGGAAGGGGCAGCCAACCTGATTCAAGACCCACGCATAAAGTGGGATCTCAAGTGGAAGGCGACCAAAAAGATAGTGATGCAACGAGAAAAAAAAGTCCGACAACAAATCAGGCAGGAAGAAGCAAAAAAAGAGGAACTGGAGAGGCTACACACCACTATAGCAGAAGAAGGTCCTCTCGGAAATGTGGAGAGATTGAGTGAACTCACCATCGAAATAAGAAGACTGGAGCATCAGCAGGCAGCGAGATGGAGGAGGTGGAGCCGCCACAAGTGGCTCAAGGAGGGAGACGCGCCCTCGAAATACTTCTTTGCAATACTCAAAGCAAAAAGAGTGAGAGAATCACTACAGTTCCTACAAACCGAAGAGGGGGTGTGGCTCACCAAGAGGAAAGACATCACCAAGGAGATACAAAGATTCTACCAAAGTCTCTTCACTAGAGATCAGGAGGTAGAACATGAAGTGGAGCTAAGGAAGCAAGCACTTACACTCATCACAAGGACGATGGGAGACGCACACAACCAGAAGCTGAAGGAAAGACCCACCCACGAGGAGATCCACCAAATCATCATGGACCTCAAAACCGATAAATCGCCCGGCCTGGATGGCATGACAGCGGAAGCACTGAGAGCAATGGGAGGGGAAATGGAAAGCGACCTGCAGGACATGATCCAGTGTTACTGACAAACACATCAGCTCTCGTGGACAGCCAAACAGGGGGTAATTAAACTCATCCCCAAAGACGGAGAACTACAACGACTCCGAAACTGGAGACCGATCTCGATGTTAAACCTCGCTTACAAAGTCATCGCAAAGTTACTGGCAAACAGGCTACGAGTTGATCTACCTGAAGTGGTTGACAAAAGACAGAAGGGTTTCATTAGAGACAGACACATATCGGATAACATTCTGGCATTCAAATTGGGTCAGGAATGGGCGGAACACAACCAGCAACCCTCGGCATTCCTTAAACTGGATTTCGAGAAGGCTTATGACAGGGTGAACCACACTTACCTTTGGGAAACGATGGCTGCCCTCAACATCGACCCGACCTTCATAAGCCTAACCAAGGGACTAATAGTTGATGCTACATCAAAGATCCACCTACAGGGAGACTTCACAGAGGAGATCAAACTGGAACGCGGAGTACGTCAAGGCTGCCCTCTCGCCCCGCTACTGTTCGCTATCGCCACGGTCCCTCTGATGACAATACTAGACGAGATGGAACGGCAAGGAGCAATAGAGGGTATCAGGATCAGCGAAAGGAAATCACTTCTACATCAACTCTTCGTGGACGATACAGGAATCCACATTAAAGCTACGGAAAGGAATTTTGTGGCGGTACAGAGTGCTATACAATGGTACGAGCGAATCTCAGGGGCTAAACTAAACCTCAGGAAGTCCACTCTGATCCCAATGGCCATCTCAGTGATTCCAGAATGGATGAGCCGAAGTGGGTGCCACATTGCAGCTCCAGGAGAAACCATCCGCTACCTGAGATATTCCATAGGGAGGAACATCGGAGCACAAGAGCACCTGCAATACATTGAGAGCAAAGTCAGAAAGAAGCTAAGCTACTGGGCCTACCGAACGTTGTCTTTCGCCGGCAGAATCATCATAGTCAAACACATTCTCAAGGCAATGCCGATACACCTCTTCACAAGTATCGCACTTCCAAAGTCCGGGACCGAAAGCTTAGAAAGAATATGCCGTGAATTTGTGTGGGGGAAGAACAAGCAGGGTCTTCGCAAAGTGCCACTGATAGCCTGGAAAAACATTCAAATGGTAAAACTAGAAGGAGGGCTAGACATAACTCACTTTGCAAGCCAAAGCAAAGTTGCAATGCTATCACAGTGCGCAAAAATCATGGAGCAAAGGGACGAAGATTGGGTGAATATTGCGGAGGCGATGATAACAGAAACTCACCACAAGCGGAAGAAGAGTGAAACAGAGCTGAACTGGTCAGCACAAGAACTCATGCTAGCAGGTCTTACCTATGGGGCAAAAGGTATGCCCACACTGAGAGCGATGCTTCAGGCTTGGAAAGAGGTAAAACCGAACCTTCACTCCAGCAGCACAAGAAGAGAAGTAGGAAGAAGTACACCGGCACAAAAGATATTGATCCTGGCACAGCTCGAAGGCTCGCTGGAGATGAATGCAGCGAGGACTCTGATAAAGACCGTAAAGAGATGCAATCTGCACACGATTGAGCAATTGCTGGAGTGGATCAAAAGAGTTGAAAGAGTACCAGGGAGCCTCGACAGACACACGAAAGTGTGGTCGGAATCAATACACTTGAGCGACGAAGAGCGAGAACTCACAGACGAACGCAACTGGTGCTGGGAGGTGAGAAGCAAGAAATTCCAGGGATGGTGCCAGCCGTCCACGACATGGAGAACCTTAATCACGGAAGAGGTGTCTGGAACAGCTAAGCTCAATAATCGATGGCGGAGGAGCGACTCACAGGCAAAGTGGAAAAAAAGATTCAAGAGGATCTGGTGCTCCCAGATTACTTCGAGAGACAAACTCTGGATGTGGAAACTACTACACCACGGCTTCCCGACGGCAAACCGACTGGCCAAATCAGGTCTATGTGAAAACCAATGTGAGAGACGCGGTCAGGCAAACGAGGATCTAACACACTGTCTGTTCGGATGCCGGTACGCGACGAGAAAGTGGTCGAAATGGCTAGAGTTGGCCAACGGACTTCAAGGAAGGCAAATCAGAGCGGCAGACTTCCTTAGCATGTTAGACGAGATCTGGCACAAACAGAGAGAAGCAAGTCAATTCACGGCAATCGAAGTCCTGAAGACGATTTGGAATGAGAGAAACCGAAAATACTTCGACAATGTGACAATTGACACGCCGATAACAATCACCCTCCAACAAGCCAGCACAGCGATTCTCACTCAACGCAGCAAGATACCGGACGACTCGAAACAAAGCAAACAACTTGCAAACGCCTGGAGGATCCTGAACGTGATGATCGATAGAAGCAAAGCGCCTGGCTTCCGCAACGAGGGAAATCGGCATACTTGGGCGAATGAATGGAGGGCAAGCCCATCGGACAACGAGGAGGAAGGACCGCATGCGCAACCGCATACGGAATGGACGAGCACGAGAGTTCAAGAAGAGCACCAAACCGAGCATCATGCATAAAAACACGAGCAGCACTGACCGCGAGGACACTAAGCACAGTCACGAGGCGAGAAGCTACGAGGATACCCGAAGAGAAATTCAAGATGGTAAAAGGAGGAAGAGCGCGACGACGACGCCCCCACTTCACAGAGCAAATTGCCCGCACCAGAACTGTCACCTGAGCCAGAATTCGAATCCGCGGGCTAAAGGCTTCAGCATGACCGATAACCTGGAGGGGAGCAACAACAAGTGGAGCCACATGTGGCAGAAAGCTACGGAGCGCGGTAGGGACAACTGCAATAGGAGAAGACAGATGGGCCCCTCCAACAGAGTGAGGCACCACACGGTTGGTACGGGCGAGGTTACTGTTAGGAGTAACTACGGTAGGCAGAATAGTGTTTTTTCGATTACTGCGACCTACTTTAGGTCCGGTTTTGTCCCGAACGAGCGAAGAGCTCGCATGGATGACAAGGCAATAAATTTCCAGGAGCCTCGTCTCCTTTTCAAGTAAAAAAAAGAAAAAAAGAAAAGAGGGGTGTGTTTATGCTTTAGTTCTGACTAGACTCGACGAGGAGACTACATGATTTGTTCGAGTTTGAAAATAATTTATCTGAATAATATATTCACACCTCAATATATGAAATAAAAATATGCATGCACAGTGAAACAGGCCCAACCCTGGTTTTTCCTGCTTATCTGTAATTTGCCGGAGGTTTTTGACAATTGACGGACTACTGTGCGAATTTACCGGCGATTTTTAGCAAATTTCGAATAATTTTTCACTTTTTTCTTATTTTGAGACAAAAATTATCAGGAGGATATTCACCTCATGTACATTTCGAAATGTACCTGAGGTGTAATTTATATTCTAACCCTTTCGACGGGAAGGGTTAGAATATAAATTAATGTCTTTATAAAATAGAGTTTTTTGAGAATTAATGTCTCTGCCTTATCCTCCCAATAACACATCAACCTGAACTCCACTTATGGTTTATATCGGGATGAGTTGAATACTCTGAGACTGGTTAATATATATCATTATGAATTAATTTAATTTTTATAATATATTTTTATAACATTTACATACTTTTTGATAGGAGAAAACGAAATTCACTGTACAAGGCCGTGGGAACGATATTTATCCGACGCATTCTCTACTTCTCCTGCATTTTTAGCATCTTTTAGTTGCAGGGGCACATTACACGGGATGCCGGATCTAGGCTAGCGCTGCAGTGAAACAGTTCAGGAACTCGTGAGTCGTGTCTTGCGGAGAAAAGTTTGCAAAACCTCACAACTTAGTAGCCAATTGGCTTGATCATACCTCCAGTAGGTTTCGTGAGCTTGATCATACCCCTCTTAACGATGTCTGGCTTGATCACACCCCTGACCGGCTATTGCCTGTAAAACCAGTCACTTTGTGATGTTATTCAGATTTGAAACTGCACGTATTGAAGAAATGAGAATATAGATAGTCTAACGCGTCTTTAATGCCAAAAATTTTGAATTAGTGATATTTAGTCGAGGTTGAAAGTACTAAAATGATGAACCAAAAGATAAAATGACTGGTTCGATTGTCAATAATCCGTCAGGGGTATGATCAAGCAACCAAACGTTAAGAGGGGTATGATCAAGCTCACGAAACCTACTGGGGGTATGATCAAGCCAATTTCCCCCTGCGTTGGCGTCCTACCGTAGTCGACGCATGCGTATACTGTACTCTACATTAGTCCTACAAACTACAGTAACAAGAAACGTACAGAGAGTAACAAATCCGAAACTTTTCTCATGCAAACGGGAGACCGAGTAAGGGATTATTAGATCACCATGTATGGCCTTATGATTCAACCCGGTCCGCAGCAGAACCACGTCAGTATACGAGCAACCGTCGCAGCTACAGTACGAACTTGAAAACGAAAATGAGAAATGTGCACTCTCTTGACTTCTTCTAGGAGGTCAATGCATTTGAGAGGTAGAATTTGGTTGTTCTGCCATTCCGAGCAGCTTGAACCTGATCGATCAAATCTAAGTTTAGAATCACATCGTACAATTCCAGGCGATCATCGTTCTCTTCGTAGACTGTCACTACGAGACGAATTAATATCGTAGGGCTCAAATGCAACCGTACTATGCAATAATATATGCTCTCGATGAACACTAGATTTGCATGCGTACAATCTAATTCACCGTCATTTGCTGAAGGAAATAAGTTATGTCGAGCATCTGTGAATAGTTTGCCGCCCTGCTTGCTTGCTTGCGGGGCACATACAATCACACGGGGTAGCTTCGAAGCTCCCTGTCGATCGGAGTCACGCAAGAGTTAAGACCACAAGACGAACGGTAGAGCGGGACTTCCTTACAGACTCTAGCACGATGATGAATGGAATGCCATGATCAAAGACGGATATTCCCCTCACTCGCCGACCACCTTTCCGACCACCCTCCGGATCCCTAGCGCGGATGTTTCTCCAGAGTCCAGAGTCCACACAGGTTTTGAACTACATCAATGCGTTTCATCCTTCCAAAGCTTAAGATTCAGCTTATTTAATTTGGGCAGCTGATTCCATGGCATCCTTTTTCTCCGAAATCCGTTGAATTTGTTGAACATTTCAAGAAGCACCTGCGGGATCTGAGGTGGGGGTCTACCAGCGCGCTCTAATCATGACTCATGATGACCTCAACTCAACTCAACTCGATGTTGATGGAAAAGCAGGTTTCACCTCACCGCCATCTGGAGTCTGGAGCCTACTGAGATCGAGGTCGGTCGCGGAAGCATATTGCGAGTGAAATCCTTCACTTTTCGATTACGCTAAAAAGAAACGTACATGCATGCGTTTAGTTCTTAGCTCTGTTGGAAGTTGGGATTCGGGAACAGATCTAGAGTAGACGCTATAAGATCTGGAAACTAGACCATCAGCACTTTAGACATAATTGATTTGACCCTTTTCACTAACTACTCCATCGGTCACAGCAACGGAAACTACTAGAAGCTGAGTTTGTCGACAGTCAAATGATTCTGGATATTCGATATCATGATCATGATCATCTGCTCTTCTCGATCCCGCTTAATTTGCTGACAGTGGCAGAGAACGCAAAACACGGAGATGTCACGCCTCTTGATGCTTGTTACTCTCAGCTGTTTCATGATCTGATCGGACTGCTTGTGCAGGCTTTTCTTGCTGGATCTCTTCTTATCCAACAGTTCCTTGACGACCTCAAAGTTCTAACAGTATACACCACATAAAGATTAGATATAGTTCCCGAAGCTCAGTGCAGCTGGAGAGAGCTAAGGACTGTGTATTTATGTATCTCTTTGACAGCAATGAAGTCCAGGATATCCCGTCTGCACATGGAAGGTTTGATTAAGGTATACGAAGGTTTGACTTGGTTGTTCATTCTTGCAGTGCTTGACTTGAACTTGTTTCCTATGTCTAGAGGACTCGCATACCTGAAAGCAGTGACAGGGAAATTAATAGCCCAGGATCTGCTCTCAGACTGAGCTATATGGCAGGCCTCTGATTGATATTCTTTGTTCCTCTCTTAATATGTATGGTGGTCTTTTTGCACTCACTATATTTTGCTCTATGGACTGCGATATTAGAGTACGTGATTGGTTATCATCCAACCAGAATTAACAATCACACGTAAGGTCACTTCTGTTTGTTACCACAATGTTTTCACAATTCCAGCTGGTACTCACACGTTATAGTTACGTATACAGTGTCATGCGAATAAAAGAATATTACTATCGAGTCTTTGTATCATAAAATTTTAACAAGACGAAGTAACCGAGGTTAAAGATTTGGATACAGTAACTGCTCTACTGTATCAAACGATGACTACACCAAAGGTGAAAGAAAGGTAGTAGAAATCGGAATTACAGTAAGTAAAATATAGTCTTTTAGCAAAAGAGCCACCTCTTGCGGTTAAGTGGAGGAATAGAATCGGGCATATATTTTACCGAGTCCATACCGACAGACTGTGAAGTAACTTGACGTGACTTGCGAATCTAGCAACTTCCTCAACACTCTGACTGTAGTAGGTACTGTACGTCTAAATTTGGATGGAGGAGAAGAATCTGAGATTCTAGGAGTTCCTGAACCCGAAGCTTAATTAAGACTTCGTGGAGGAGTTGCCGATGTTCGGGGAATGAATGCATATGAACGCAGAAAAGTCTCCGACCACTTCAGAGATGTTCCAAACTTTCTCTTCAGTAGGATCTCATGTCTGTTTCGGACTCCTTTACTTGCTGTCACTTCAACTGGGAAGAAATGAATTCTAGATTCTACTGGCCGGTTTTAATTTCTGAGCTCACAGCTCACAGTCATCTGCATCGATGGTATTGGAGACCTAGAAGAGGTGACAGATGAAAGAGAAGAAAACTAGAAAAGGTGACCACAAGATGATTGTTGGGTTGTGCAGTACTCTCTCATCTCTGGATCTCAAACCTCCTAGTAAAACCCATGTGTACAGTAACACTAACTTACATTACAATATACTAGAATAACCACCCAAGAATACTCTCCACCAACAAGAAAGAGAAGTTCTGCGACACAGAAAGAACGATATTATCGTTACCAGTTAGTCTCATGGTCCATATATATAAAAAAGTTAAAGCCATTCCTTTCTACACACCTGGCATGTCTCCTCCATGAATCACATCATCATCACGTCGAAAGTTCACCAGAAACACAACCTTTCAGAATCTACATTCATGTGCATGAATCTGAACAGCTGTGGACTTAAATCTCGTTCCACTTGTTAATTCTCAAATGGAAGAGACCACCGGGAAGAACGACAGATCCACTCAAGTGCTTAGACTAAACTTGAAAGAGAAGAAGAGCCACAGTGGCGAGTTTGATCCCGAACATAACGACAGATCCACTCAAGTGCTTAGACTAAACTTGAAAGAGAAGAAGAGCCACAGTGAACCGAAGTATAGGCGAGCTTGATCTCAAATTTGGCAATCGTATGAGCTTCGAAAGAAATTACTGTTCACGTGCTCCCGTCATATGAAACCATCGAAAAATATGCCACAGTGTGAAGCAAGTACTGACGAAGAAAACTCTGCTCAGGCCACAAACCTACTGCGGATATCAGATCGTGGTTTATTGTCTAAGGGCTTCTAGCAGCGGAAGGACGGAATGAGAAAATGACAGATGGACTTCACACGTGGAGGTTGCAGACGGCCTCGGCGACCCGCACTCAAAAGCAAGGCTCCAACTTCCAAGGGAAAAGCGCGAATATACATGAGACAACCCTACATGAGACAACCCTAACGCTGAAAATAGAACACAAGTCAGATCGAGCAAATCATTAGGTAATAGTATAAGCAATGAGAGGGAGTGGTTTCTCAGTCCTAAACCACTCCCCGAGGTGGAATCGAGGGGAGGTCGAATGTCTAGGACCGAGAAGTCACGATTACGTTCTTGACTTCCTTAGCGTCACGGATACAGAAGATCTCGATTGTTTGACTAAGAGATTTAATGATTAAATTGTGTTTTCCAAATGTTATTTACAGATATAATTTATCATATTACTATATATAGATAATAATGTGTTAACCGATCGTGGGTTACAAATGTCGTGTTTGATGCTCCACTGCGGAAGCTGATCAGATCATGGCTCTTGTAGCGTAAGGGATACAGAGAAATATAAAGTTTGGTTTGGAGATCTAATGACTGAACTGCGTCTTTAGAATACTATTTAAAAATCATAATTTATTAAACTAATATAAAAAATAAGAAAGTATTTACAATAATATTTTATCAACTATTTTGGTTGATAATTCACTGCGGAGGATATTTTTGATAAACCATCGATCTTCTCCTCATACCCATTGTCTAGGTTCGAGAAACTGATAAATCTTTAGCTCGGTTTAGATTCGAATTAATATGCATTGTTTAAACCACAGCAGCCGCTATATTAGCGATGGAGATTCCCACCGTTAATATATTTTAGTTATTTTTAACTCGAACTGCATTTGAGGGGAGCTCTTACCGATTCTGCGGTACAGTCATATTACATCAGTTTTTATTGTTAGCACATGAAATTGATATCAAATTGAGCAGCTTCACCTGTGTGGACGAAAGTTGAAAACAAAATAACGAGACAAGACGGAGACCGAGCCCTAACACATTGTCGTGCCGAGAAACGGCTCCGGCTTCTCTTCTCGGCTTGCTACAAGAGCGAGAAAAAGATGACGTGGCAAATGGAGGGTTTTTATACCGCAACTTGTGGTTTAAACTCGGTTTATTTGTAAATTATAAATTTACATTCATTGGTAACGCATACGTTAATGTTTAAAAAGAGAATCAATGGTTCATGTTATAAGAAGTTATTAACTTTTGAAGGTTTATGATTTTTCAAGTATGCATAGTCACCTTCTTCCGAGTTCGGATGAGGAAGAAATGCATGTCCGTTTAATTTAATACCTAATCCTTCCGACAGGAAAAGTTAGGTTTTAAATTAAATGCCAGAGTAAAATTATATATTTCATGAGTACAGTATCCCGGACTTGTACCTTCTGAAGTGCGAGAATCTAGTCTACACTTATGGGTTTTTGCTTGCTCTCTCCGTGTTTCCAGGTATGTAGTGATATTTTCTCGTGCTTACCTGGCTTGGCTAATAAATAATATTTATGAAATATTTTAATTATTTATATCTACTTAATATATATATTTTATTTAATAATTATATAATTCTCTGATAACAAAAGGAGAACACAAGTTACCAGAAGTTCAGTTTGCATGCATATTCAACATAAGCAACTCCTTCTAGAGATTTAGTTTAACTAAAGTCTTTTCTCGTTTGTAGTTTAGAATGGTTTTTGTACGAGGCATTACGAAGGAAAGAAAAACCGAAATGATTTATTGGCTGAGAATTCGCCCCAAATTGTGAGCAGGGACAAATATATTGTAGAGAAGAAGAAACGGCCAAGAGGGAGCTCGTAGCTTAGGGCAGGATCGAAGGAACGGTTCTAAATAAAGAACGGTCAGCGCAGGAAAAGGAGATTTCTTCGGAGACCGTCCCTCCGGGGGGTGGGGTTTTGGCATGGCAGAGGCGTACGGACACACGGACTCCCAAGTAAAGACCTGTCCGGTCCGGAGGGACAGGTCACGGGCAGGCCCAGCCCAGGTTTTTCCTGTTTACCTGTAATTTGCAGGCGGTTTGTGACAATTGACGGACTATAATCCGACTATTGCTGTAATTTGCCGGCTGTTTGTGACAATTGACGTACTATTGTGTTAATTCACCGGCGATTTTTAACAAATCTCGAGTATTTTTTCATTTTGTTGTTGTTTTCAGACAGAAATTATCCGAAGCATTCTTTACTTCTCCTGCATTTTGAGAAATGTTGCCGCGGCACATTACACTGGATGCCGGATCTAGAGTGGCGCTGGTCACGGGAGAGAAGCCAAATGAAGGAAAGATCCGCAGTGAGGCTCGCGCTTGTCGGAACTTCCTTCAAGTTTCAACTCGCAGTGGGGCCCAGGTTCTGCGACCTGGTACTGTCTGCGTCGTGAACACGCTCAAAGAACCACACTATGCACAGACCCCGAGCGCACCCTCCTACTACGTACTCACTCACTATAGGTGCTGGGTACACAGTACCCTGTACGTATAGGCTCTGCAACCCTCGTACGAGCGGCCCTGAACGAGCGAAGGTCCCCCTGATCTCGTACGGCAAACTTCGTAGTAAAGGCTCCGCGAAGAGAAAGAATATAGTCGCAGTACAGTACAGTCGTGTTGTTCGAGTCGAGACACTCGAGAGAGAGAGAGAGAGGAGAGCGAGCGATCAGTAGTTGAGAGTGCGGGTGCTGCCACGAGCGACGGCATTGGGGGAGGGAGTAGTTGGGACTCGGGAGGGAGATCGCGGAAAGGGAAGGAAGGAGAGCTCGGGAGTCGGGAGTTGGGAGTTGTTTCTTTCGCCCGCATTGAATGCACCATTGATGCCGTCAGGAGGCGAGGAAGCAAGGGAGCAACAAAAGAGGGTGATAGAGAGAAGAGAGATGATGGATGGCAACTGGAAATAATCAGAAGCGGTAGTAGTAGAAGTAGTTTAGTAGTAGCAGCGAGGAGGAGGAGGAGGAGGAGGAATGGAAGTACATGCAGTCGTAAGAGGGACGGAGTGCGGGAGTGAGTGGTAGCTCGAGCTGAGCTAGTACTGATAGAGTGAGGGGCCAGGCAGAGGGGGAGGGGAGGGGAGGGAGGAGGCGGTCAATTGCTCGAGAGGAGCACTTTTTAGTCGGTCAATTGTCTTGTAGTCCCAGGGCTCCTGGAGAGGTCCGCCTTTTTCATCTCACCCTGGACATGTTCTCCGAGGGTTTGTCCGAGGCGAGCAGGATTTGGTGCGGGTTCTAAGAAACAAATAACGTTGCCGATTCCTTGTCCTCTTGCTTGGGGCCAATTCTTTTTACATATATAATGGTGATGGCTGGTGCTGACGACGGAGAAAATTGTTTTTCTTTTCCTTAGTCACTGGTGCCAATCTTGCATCGTCACCCTTGCCACTGGTCGGTAGAATTGAGCGCGCTACACGTCATGCATTGGGATTGAGGTCTTAAATCTCAAGATTTGTCCGTCATGCTGTGTTCTTGAGCATAATTGACAATTAAGTGCTGCGCAGAGCTCAGCGGAGCGGGCAGGGGACGGGGCTGGCGTAGAGTGGAACACAGGAGAACGGGACAACTTGGAGCACTTGTTTATGAATGGATGCCCTGCCACAAAGAAAGAGAGAGAGTGTGTGCGTCTGGGCATGAGTGAGTGAGTGAGTGAGTGAGTGAACGGAATTGAGTGGAAAACGAGAGAGAGAAAACGAGAGATGTTATATGCAGTTACAGTTGCAGCAGCAGGCAAACGTCGGGAAGGGGTGGAGGATTTACATGCGCGTGGTTTGCAGCATGTCAGCGAAGCTGATTAGCAGCAGCAGCAATGGCTGCGAGAGGGTCTGAGAATCGGGATCTCGTCTGAATTGCTGTATGTGTAGAGAGAGGGTGGTGCGCTACAGGGCCTGGTGGGTGAGAATTGGAATGAATGCTGGATGGGAGTGTTTTTCGCTCCCCATGGAGTCGGAGAGCTGTTGGAGATCGATCTTGGTTAGGCCGTGGCGTGTTCGCGGTCCGCAAGTGTAAGGTGATTGATGGAAGCGGTCGGAGGAGGAGTGTTCGATAGGGATGACAGAGCTGCCACTGCTCCCGGACGCTGGGACTTGTTGGGATCACCGTCAAGGGCCGGGGCATGCTGTCCTTTCTGGTTCCAGGGGATTGTAGAAGCTGCTAGGGATAATGACCAGTGATCGAGGACCGGACAGCGTTGAGAAGAATTCAGCTATGGAGGACGTCAATGGTGGCATCAACGCTGGTTCAAACGGCACGCGAATCAGTAACGAGTATTCTCTTACGGATTACAAGGTGGGAAAGACCATCGGCCTTGGTTCGTTCGGCAAAGTGAAAATAGCAGAGCATGTTCTCACGCGTCAAAAGGTTGCTATCAAAATAATGCAGCGCAGGACGATCAAGGAGCAAAATATGGAAGAAAGAGGTACATTCTACTTTGGAGAAGCTCTGTCATTCCCGTTCTGATATCTGATTATTAGCGCTGAAACAGGGAAAAAAAAAACTACGTTGTCAATGATTTATCTCGTCCGAGAACTCTCCGCGTTAACGTAAGATCCGTCACGCCTTAGGTGGAAAGATTTTACCGTGCCCCGATGGACCCCACTCGTTTACTGGGGTCAACCTTCATGTCCACGTCATAGAATTATATGTTTGGAACCTCCGAAATCATTGTCGGGTTTCAGTCCCTTATAGTGCTCTGACTGCTCTCTGCTTCTGCTTCTGACTGAATTCAGTCAGTTTGGCGTGTGGTGGTGAAAGGGACGACTGGTTACTAAAGTTAACTAACCATCTCTGACTCTGTACCTCGGAATCATGTGCGTTAAAGCTGGATCGGTAATCTTAGGACTCCTTAACAACAATTCTCTCCCGCAGCTCATGGAGTGGTAATTTAACTTCTTCGCTGGACGCAGGTCTCGAATGTTTTCAGCATTTCTTCGTGTATGATATTTGGTCAGAGTATCCATAGTGGACTCTTGTCGTGGTTGACCCATGCATTCGCAAAGACTGCTATACTTTTCGACATCTCCTTATTCGAGAAGTCTCTAAATACCTTTCGCGAATACCATCTTCACGCCTGCTTTTTGTGTAAATTTATTTCCTACAGTGGGCAAGCACATGGGCTCGGCTCTTCGACAAGTATGATTTTGACTGAGTTGTTTAGCTACTGATTGTTACACACTTTATGTAGAAAAAATGAGTTCGCATGCAGAGGTCTCCTTCAAGGTGAAATGGTAGTAGTTGACACCGCTGTTTGAGTGGATATCAGTGAGGCGGGAGATCAAAATTCTGCGGTTGATTATGCATCCCCACGTTATTCGCCTCTACGAAGTTATCGAAACTCCATCTCATATCTTTCTTGTCCTGGAGTACTTGAAATCCGGGGAACTTTTTGACTATATCATTGAGAAAGGCCGCCTTCCTGAAGGCGAAGCTCGGAGGCTTTTCCAGCAGGTAAAGCTCAAAACTATAAATACCTAGATTGCGCTCAGTTCAGACGTCAGATTGCCTCGAATTTCCCCACTATAAATGATGCTGTTGGAGCATCATCAGTCCCTTATTGATGTCTGTATAGAAATATCCAGCTGATCTGTAATGACTTAAAGGTCTTATAGATCAGATAGTTCTTGAATCAGTACACCTGCACGGAAATAGTGCTGCTGCATGGCGAGCTCATATCTTTCTTGCTGTTGTTGGTAGTGAGAAGTGGCTGTGCTCCGTGTCTCAACCGCAATGCTTGTGAACAAATCAAAAGTTGAGTATACTATCTTTGTGGAACAGATTCTTTCTGGGGTCGAGTATTGCCACTGCAACATGGTTGTGCACAGGGATTTAAAGCCAGAGAACCTCTTGTTGGATTCGACGTGCAATGTAAAGATTGCTGATTTTGGACTCAGCAACCTCATGCGCGACGGCCACTTTTTGAACACCAGCTGTGGAAGCCTGAATTATGCTGCTCCTGAAGTATAGCTCTTGCTTAACCACATACTGGTACTTGCGTAGCTCTGTGCTTTAGAGCTCAGATTGCGTCATCAGCATTCATTAAGCCCTGTGTCCAGAAATTTATGATCTATCAATAATTAATGAACACTTATTGAACTTTAGAGCTGCTATTGTGGCAAACAGCATACCACAAGGGTTGTACAGCGTTGGAGTTTTCTGGTTTTTATCGGGGTCTAAGTCATCGTTTGACTTCTGTTATGATGATCACCTATTACTTGCTAGAAGCTGACTTCAAGAGTATTGGACCCTCTATACACTGGTCACCAAGCAGGTTCTATCAGGACTGCTTTATGCAGGACCGGAGGTAGATGTGTGGAGCTGTGGTGTGATATTGTACGCACTTCTGTGTGGAACCTTGCCCTACGATGACGGGAATATACCGACTCTTTTCCGAAAGATCAAGGTAATATACATTGGTTGTTTCATAGTGATTTGATACTGGTTTCATAGCTGATTGCACTTGTGCCTTGGAAGAGGAGACCCTTGACCACTAAGCTTCTCCGTATGCAGTGTTCAGAGACTCAGTTCGTATTTGACTATTTTCTCATTGAGGATGTTTGCGTGTTTGTGCACAATCATCCAGGGTGGAATCTACACACTCCCAAGTTCCCTCTCAACTGGAGCCAAGGATCTTATCTCTCGCATGTTGTTAGTCGACCCAGTTAAAAGAATTACAATCCCGGAAGTACGACAACATCCGTGGTTCCAAACAGATCTTCGATATTATCTTAGTGGGTC
Source organism: Asterella californica (assembly GCA_036924285.1). NCBI lineage: Eukaryota > Viridiplantae > Streptophyta > Marchantiopsida > Marchantiales > Aytoniaceae > Asterella > Asterella californica. Next base: position 8,901,588 of record JAYKYS010000013.1, read on the forward strand.
ACCGAGAGATATTTGTCTACAAGCAAGCTCGGTAACATCACGGATCTCTAACCCTGTGATGGGTGGGAGAGAATCTTGGGTTTCCCCCCATCTTATACAATATATTGCACTCGTAGGACACCAAATGTGAAGGTGTCGAGTCTCTTGCTAGGCATGGAAATGATATCGTGATGCTTCTACTTATATAACTTTGAATGCTTATAGACGTGGTTTCCCTTGAGAAAGATGTATCTCGCAGGCTGTATGTCCTACATCAGTATGCGCAGGTACTTACTGGCAAGTGATATTGGACACATCTACGTGTGGATGCCTGCATCTTGTTTACCATGACTAAGAGCTGGTGATGGCGCAGATTGATGAAGAAGTCGTACAGGATGTGGTGAGCTTAGGGTTCGATAGATATCAACTTAGGGAGGCGCTGAGGAGAAGACTGACAAGCAAGGTAGGACTCCCATGGATGGACTTACTTGGAGGAGGCTGAATGTCCATCTCTGACTATCTCTGACTTTTGTCGGGAAAGTTTGCCCACTGCCATTTCGAGTTCAAACTCGAAATCATTACCGATCATAAGCCGTAGAGCTTTCACCTGGATAGCCTCCAGGAGAGGTCTTTGCTTGGTATTAGCATCCCAAACAGCAGCTCCATATTCTGGTACAAGAGTGGTGTGGAGGAATCAGTCCGAGAGGAGTACATGTATAGAGAGAAGAATCAATTGGCTCGCTGTTGCCTGTCTTCTTCACCGCAGTGTCGTGGATGCGCTCATGATTATCTAATTTTCGCAGGCCACTGTGACGTACTACCTCCTGCTAGACAATCGACGGACTGCACAGAATGGCATGCCTAGGAATGACTACGGTGACGGACGGGTGAGTACGATAATGGATCCATGTTCTCTGCACGTTAATACACGTACACCATTATCAGAAGTTCCGATAATGCATGAAAATCAAGCAGAAACGTATCTGTTACGTTGATTCTTGTCCTCAAGTATGCTGTCTTTAGAAGTGGCGAAATTTACTTGATTTCATTTAAAACTTTGCCACGAATAATTATGTATGGCTGGAGTCGTGATGACACTGAGATGTATATCATGTCAGGATAGTTTAGATTTCAGTAAGAAGGCAGATGGTTGGTTTTACAGAAGACATCTGCACCTACAGCGAATGGACCCAGAACAGGTGTACCACTTAGATTCATGCAGGCAGAGGGTCTGGCAACCGGAGGTCAGAATTGGGCACTTGGCTTCAAGGTATGCTGGCGGCTGAAAGCCCGCACACGCAGTTTCATCCTGGTAGTTACTGGTTAGTTTTATGCAGAGCATGACGAAAGTTTGCCAGCTGTTAATGTGTAACCATCATGCTTGTATAACTTGGTGAACCCATGAATTGTCTCTCTGATTTGTAGACTCCAACAACTCCAAGAGAAATTATGACAGTCATGTTGGGAATCTTTCAAGAACTACACATATCCTGGAAGAAGATGGGACCGTATACCATCAAAGGTCGATGGTTCCCGTCCGTCATAAGTCCCAACGTGACCGTGACCAATATTCATCAGCCTTCACCAGTGATGCATGTGCCACATTCCAATGGGAATGGGAATGCTTCGAGGGATGACGGAGCGCGAGAGAATCTTACTGCAATCAAGTTCGAGACACAGGTACATACCTCATGTCTTTTGACGTAATCTATCTAGTGTTGACATGATGAGTAGAGTCCTGAAGCGGGGGGAATCCCTCTTCTCGTTTTCCATCATCTGGTAATCTGCTTATCCTTCATTCATTCTCGACCATCAGTTTGATCCTTTGACTGTTCAACCAGCTTGAGACTTGTTCAAGTTCCAGCACTTGTCTCTGCAATGCAAGTGGGACTTTCTTCACATGATTTTCCCTCCTTGTATTTACAAGTCCTTTTGTTAAAACTGTAATCTTTTCTCTTATTGTGTTGCTTTGTTGGTGTTGCATACTGTATATGTACAGATTTTCCTCTCAAGGCGATCTGTATACAGGCCCTTCTCCGTATTTGTCGCCTTCTCTTTGGTTTGGTTATGTTTTAGTCGCAGTTGGTGGTTGCTTCTGAGACTCCTAATATGTCTGAGAACTGTTGGGTGGTTTCTTCCAGCGTTTGTAGTGCGCATCTTTTCACTAACTAAGCGTTGCTGATGTGCAGCTTTACCTGACGGCGGATTACGATTGCCTTCTGGATATACAGTTGCTTCAGGGACCCAACATTCTTTTCTTGGAATTCTGTTTTGCTTTTCAAACAAAACTGTGGTCTGCTGGAATTTAATGAACGATACTCGAGGACCTTTATTCTCCCAAAGGTGAGCACAAGTTTCTGGACCTTCACCGATGCAGAACAATCTCAGCTCTGTTGAGCATAAGAATGCTCGAGATAGTAGTGTGTATTTTACACATCGTGGAATTAGCTCGTCGACGTTCTCCATTTGATCATCGGCTGTCCCTGTGAAAAGCTTACAACTTAACTGCACCTGGGACTCGACTATGTATATTTGTCCAACAGGAGAGCCTCAACAATTTTGCTTGGAGAATGGCGTTGCTCCCGGCGTGTTACTGTTCACGATCCCTGTTGAAGTCATTTCGAGGTTCGCTTTCGAGTTGCGGTTGCATTGATGGTTTCAGAACGACCACCATTACAGTCCCATGGTGAACAACCTCGAAGCTGGGTATCATATAAGCCAGTTTTGCCTTGTTCCGTTGCCAGCAGACGTTGCTTCTTGGACTTTTACCCAATCTTTAGAGAAAGGACTTGCTCCTACGTTTGCACAATGCCTGTACTGTGACAAACAGACTCCTCCATATCTCAGTTGATATCTAACTTTGAAGTCCTAGTAGGATGGAAGCATTTCCTGATAGTGGACTATACGTGTATATTATAGCTAGGGGTTGTGGGTATAACCGAGGCAAGCCTCTACAGACCGATTCAGATCCTCCCTCCTCCCTCCTCCCAGCTGTGGCAAAGTGGTGTCAGTACGAGATTGTCCGAGTTGCGTGTCTGTCCATATACTCGGACAGAAAGCAAAACACCGACTTCGACGATGATGAAGCTGATGGAAGTGATAGATGAAGAACGAAAGCCACTAGATTGACACGAGCGTTCAACGACTGTAAAACAGCAGAAAAGATACCTGTGAAGATGATAACATATGTTCGGGGGATACGAGGATCAGTTAAAGCACTCGCAAGTATTGAGAGTAAGTATTCTGAATGTGAGTAGAAGCTTCGGTATCTGCCTAGATACATGACCCCCTCCGAGCTCATGGTTAAGTAGTAGACCTGGCGCTGCTGTAAATGCCAGCGTGCCATGCTCTGGGAAGTCGTCTGAAACGTATAATAGAACAAATGCATTTCTCAAGCTCCTTCGGCGAGCTCTGAGTGTTTATGGAGATTTCTTGATTCGTCGTCCCGTTCTTGTCGTTGAAATTGCAGTAATGACTCATCAGCACGATAAACGCTGCATGCGGCTTCACTCCGCGATACCTTGAAGAACATGTGGAATAATTTCGATCTGACATCTATGTGCCTAAGTAGGTACGCGTTCGTATGAAATAGTAATCTGATCACTTGTTGGGTTTTACCTCTTTGCGATGTCTTGTCATAAACGTGTGGGAAGAGTATCTGTGAACTACGTCGTGAATGGAAGAGGAGCAGACTAGCCATGTACCCAAGACCAAGCTGTCACAACCATCGGGCCTGCAATTTTCTCTTTACCTGCTGGAACTGCTATGCACCGCAATCGACCGACCAAGTCGTTGTGTCGTGAAGCGAGCACGTTGTTTGTAATTTCTGATCGTCCTCTGTCGCCACAATGCCCACTTCTCAAGATAAGAGATCATTTCTCAGTTTGATTTCTCAGCGGTAGATTTGTTCTAAGCTTCCTCTGATTTCTCGAGAAAGCAGCAGAAGTGTTGTTGGAACATTCCTCGAAATCAGTATGTACCAACTGTGAAGCAAATTGGATTTCTTGTAAGAGTCTGCAATACACTACACCCTCCAGTTATCTCCAATGCAAGATATCATATAAACAAAAATCTTTACTTGTTCAGTAAAGAATTACTTTGCTTGGTAGTTTTAGTCAAGATAAGATATAGAATCTTGGGAAGAAGTAAATGGTATTACTTGTCCTTTTGGGGTCTTCGCTGATCAGGGGAATGTCATCTGAGTCAACCACAGCATTAGTAAGAACAGAAGTTTAGTTAACAGTTTGTACTGCATGCACATTTAACCTTACTCGTCAAGAGATTTAACCGTACTCGTCAAGAGATTTTAACTCACAAGTTTGTGACAACTTTGTGAGTCCATCACAGCGAGACTCTATCAGAAGTTTTGTTAACAGTTTGTATCGCATGCACCAGAAATATCGTTGAACATTTAGAATGTATGCAACTCCAATCGTATCTCTCAAGAGATCGCACTCATGATCTTTCTTTTAGAGGACTAAACCACTTAGTACATCGATCTTCGGTAATAGTAAAACTTATTGCTCCATAATCTTAACTTCTTTGCATATTTTATTCACTTCCTTAGGGGGCGAAATATGTAAATATTTAATCTATTACCTAACCTTCTTGTTCTTCTTGTTGGGGAGGGTTAGGTAATCAATGAAACTTCTCATTATATGTGTCTCGGTGGTGATCAGCAACCCGCCTGCATATGTACAAACGGCTATTCTTATGGTTTATGTTCAGGTTGTCTTGTGGTTTTATGTTTAGATAATAATTAATTTTTATAAATTTTTTATTTTTTCTTATCAGTTTAATATAAAATTTTAGTTCAACATATATATCTTTTTCTGATAACAATATACGAGCAAAAGTTCTCGAAGTTGATATCGCATGCATATTTCATTGGATTCTGTCAACTCCACACTTTCCATGTTGATGGTATTAATGTAGTTGGAATTTTCAAAAAGAAAGATTGATTCCCATGTCGGATTATAAATCTTATCTTGAAATAGGATATTTATTTGGGGGAAAATATGTTATTTTTGGGTTATTTTTCTCAGTGGTTTTCTAATCTTGAGGTTGTGTTATCCTCTGGACAGAACTGTAGCGAGTTTGAATAATATCATAATATATGTTGGAGAGTTATATCACTTTCCGTTCATAGTTTAGAGTGAACCCACTGAGTCAGTGTGATGTGTCAAGCATTTGGACATTTACCTGATGGATCATGCCTTCTGTAAACCGGATCTAACTATAGTCCCAAGTATATTCGAGGTAGCTCTGTACGCGAATAGTTAACACTGGCTAGAGAAACTATTCTCCTTTTCAATTTAGTAGGTGTAAAGTTTTCTGAATTCAGTAGTAGAATTTATTGCATTTCGTGTTATAATCCAAACTTAATGATATCATTAAGTCTAAATTCTAATTATAAAGTAACATATATTAATATTTCGAGTGTGTGGATACGTATTTGCATGAGGTCAAGACCTTGGTATGAAAACTAAAGACCTGTAGAAAATTTCTCTAAAAAGACCAAAGCGAAATTCACTAGGGTGAATATACTTGGGACTACGCTACTCTTCAGAGAAAGATTTCAGATGACTTTAATTAGTTCTAGTTGTATCACACAGAACAGAGCACCATGCATGTTTTACGATATTTATTTATTCACTTTTTCCAAAGTTCGGTGGAGAGGAATATTCACATGAGCTTTAATTTATTACCTAACCCTTTTGGTGGAAGGGTTAGGTAATAAACTAATCTATTGATTATTTGATTATTTGAGATAAGCATGCTCTCACACTTATATCTTCCAAGGCGCATCTGGACCCTCTGTACTTAAAGGTTAAGTCTGGCTCCTTGTGCAAGTGTTATCTAGCTAACATATAATAGTTAGAGAATATTTATTTTATTTATTTACTTATGATATAATTACTATCTAATATATTTATATCATTAAGAAAACAAAAGTTCCTCAGAATTTAATCGAGCATGCATATATTCAATTTTTATCCGTGTTAAGTAAATTTTACTTAAGACAATGTCCTGTCTGAGAATCCAAGCAAACGCTATGCAAAAAGGTACATGTATAGCTCCTCCTCACGATGAGACGGGTAAGCGAGAGATTTCTCTTTTGATAGTTCTGGTGGGGATGATATGGGTACGAGAGAGATGGAGAGTAGTCATGTTGTTGCACCACATTCTTTCTAAATATGCATGCAATCTGAACTTCTGAGAACTTGTGCTCTTCTTTTGTTATCAGAGAATTATATATATATTAAATAATATATATATACTAAGTAGATCTAAATAATTAAAATATTCTATAGACGTTATTTGTTAACTCATGTATGGAAACACAGAGATAGCAGGCAAAAACTCATAAGTGTAGACTGGATCCTCGTGCTTCAGAAGGTACAAGTCCGAGGTACTGTACTCATGAATATATAGTTTTAATCAGGCGTTTAATTTAATACCTAACCCTTCCGGCAGGAAGGGTTAGGTATTAAATTAAACGGATATGCATTTCGTCTCTTCTGAACTCAGAAGAGGATGACTATGCATGCTTATATAAAAAATTGATATGGAGTGTTCATTAAACGAGAAGAGAGCACCTGCATATATATTCATCTCCTCTATCTTTTGATGGAGGAGGCAAATATCCATTCGTTTAGTTTAATACCTAATCGTTGCTGCCCGGAAGGAAAGGTTAGGTATTAAATTAAACTCCGAGTAAATTAATATATTATTGATTATAGTTTTCTGGACTTGTATTTTCTGAATGCTACAAAAGATTAATATTTAATATTTATAAAAAAAATTAATTATTTTTATCTATTTAATATATTTTTATTGTTTGATACTTAATATTTTCTCGATAACAATAACCGAACAAAACCTCCCAGAAGTTCATCAAACATGCATATTCACCATTACGTTAATACTGTCCTGTTTTCTAATCCGTTAGAGCTTGTCAAAACCAGGAGAGAAGATTCTACCGTCCAAGAAGGAAAACAGCAGTAGATTAGTATAGAGTCGTGAATCATTTACCATCATATCTATGAATTGATATAATTTTTATAGTCTTAAAATTATTAATAATAAAATATTAAATCTTACACGGCTGTTCAGTGGAAAGTTACGGCTGAATCAACAAAAATTGACGATAGAAAATGCCTGTGCATGCAGCCGCTACATCAACGAACTCTTGGCCGCAATCGTAACACTTGCTCGCAAGGGAAAAATATTAGCTGAAGATTCAAGCCTTGATACGCACTAAATATACCTCTAACCCCAAGATGGCTGTGGTGAGATGATAAACAAAGTAGAGATTACAACGATTCCCTTGATGCACTTCCCTTGCTTTGTTTTGTGTCCACGTTTAGCAGCAAAGCTCTAGAGAATAAGACATTAAGCTAAAATAAACCCATAAACAGAGTTCTGGGTAGAGTGCAGACTGAGCATTTGAAAGACGGTGGTGACGGACAAATGGAATAATGTCTTAATTTGTAATTATTTTCAGAATTTTCAGCATTTTGATCCATATATCAAAGACTGATTTCTGCTGCAAAGACATAGAAAGCATAGTACCGTAATGTCGCATCGTTTCGCACTTTAAATAATTAAAAATAATCTGAAAACAAGAACGCAATTCTATATTCTGAAAGATGAAAGCGAAATAGTAAAAGAATTATTAAAAGATATGGAGTTTTAAAACTCGAATTGATTTATAACTTTACATAAACGTCTAGGAACTAAATATGCAAAGTAATGAACTTTTCAGTGGTATGTAAGTGAAATGTAAAATGAAGTTTAAGAGTAATCTTTCACCCTAAACTGAAACACAGACCGGTGTGGCATTACGGTATTATTTCAGTGACTCTGCAAGGTTCGGTAATAAGATTGAAAAGCTCAAAATTGAATATTTCAGTTTATTGGTTATCATGATAAAATGATAAAGTTTATTATCTGTCCCTTGGGTTCTTCATGGACCATGGGATTGTCCATGTGAGTCCACTCTAGTGGTACTCAAACCAGAAGTTTCGTTGACAATTTGTAGCGCATCACTTTCAATCGTACGCGCAAGAGATTGAACTCACGATCATTCTCTTAGAGGAATGTAGGCTAAATCACTTAGACATCTATCTTCATGGAATAGAGAATATTTTTGAAATTAACAGATTCGTAGAGAGTACTCATGAGTAATATTCTTTCTGGGTTTCTTCCTGAGCGCAGAATCTGCCTATCAACGCGTGCACCTGTAAGTGAGATGTAAGCGCAATGCGGTCACTTATGTTTATTTGCATATGTGCTTTTAATATCAGATGTTTTAACATTCAAATGTAGAAGTTTTCTCTTTATCTAAAAAAAAACGAAAATTATATTCCGGTTCTATAAATTGTTCCATGTTTTGTAAAGTAGAAACGTAATACTTATTTATTACCAAACCGATTAATCTGCTTCAGATTCAAAGAAAAAATTGATAAATTCCTATGTGAGATGGATACCTTACAAAGTTATATCTATTAAGTTGAATCATCCTGAAATCTCGGTAAGATGAGATTTCACATACCGATACAGATAACTGGAAGCACCAAAACAGCTGGAAGTAAAGTGAAGGCTATAGACCACCAGGAGTTGACTGGAGTAGCTTTGTCTTAATATGTGATCATTTTTTATTTTGGATTTTGGATTTTTGGATCATAGTCCACATATTATTTTCAGGTTGCCATTATTATACAATAATCAAAGGAACTGAACGTCTTCATAACAATAATGATTACAGACCAATATGTGATATGAATAAATCCTCAGTTACTTAAACTCATCCCTAATACGTTTTTCGGACTTGAATCCACCTCTTTTAACTTTACATTACTTGGTAAGATGTTACAGAAAATAAATAAGGATTGATAATATGTTGTAAAAATATTTTCAACGAAATTTTTCTTGCATATACATGGCTGGCTCCTGAAATGCACTTCTCAGGACGACAAGGCATTTTGACCTACTGAACCTGCAATTTCCAGTCAAGAGTGAAGTCAAGTAACGCAAAGTTAAACCACAAGGCGTGCTATAAAAAGAAGTGACGAACGCTCCTCATTGTCTCTGTAGCAAACTTGAGATCCTAGCCGGAGTCAGTTCTCGGTCAGGTGCACTTTAGCTCTAGGGTTTGTAAGTGCACCTCTTGTGCGTTCTTGTAGCCGACACACACTCAGTGTACATGGAAAACATTGCACTCTGTGATTTTCAATCTTTGGTGGACTTGGCTTTTGGAGTAGAATTTGATGGTGGGCCTAGTTCTAGCTTGTAACTGTGTTTATGCAGCGGTTCATCTGGAGGTGCGAGTTGTGACAATTTCTAGCATTTTGTTGCATTTGAAGAACTTTTCCGTCGTGGCTTGGTCGTCGCTTGTGGGCAGTGAGTGGTGGCTTTGTGTGAGTTAGCTTGTGTTTCGTTCAGATTGGCTTGGGGCCTTGGTTGTACTAGCATAGTCTGCGCCTCAGTTCAAGCAACTCTCTTGGTGCAGTAGGTCTGGTTGTTTTCGTAGTGCAGCTGTCATTTTCTATCACACTCGAGCGACATTTGAAAAGCGTTCTGTTTACACCAATCTCTCTTTGGGACTTTGGTTTGGGTCAGACTGATGAAGTCTTCTTGTTTCCATTCGCTTGTTGGACTAGTTGAGGTGGTCTTGCAATTGTCGATTCCTTCACGGTTCGCTTCCGGGTTATTTTGTGTATTGTTACTTTGACATCGCTTCTAGCGTTCGACGTGGTAATTATTCTTTGGCAGCACAATAATTGACCATCACTTTCTAATTACGTCCTCTACTGCATTGTCTTGTTTCGACCTTCTTTTGTTATCGCTCCAATACGTGAGCGATATATACGGTTGCTTGTTATTGGTTCTTTCTTTATGAGCATCATGTCTGCACAACCCGTACATGTTTTTCTTGTTCGTCTATGTACGAGGCTCACACCGATGTTGTGCAAGATATCTGATGCAAACCTCACATCGAACGAGTCTTGGAAAGTGGTGTGGAAGGTCTCATGAGTGGGTGTTTCTCGTTATGTATCTTGTTCTAACGCTTCATGAGACTGCTCGATTGGTTTCTATCGAGAGGATACGAGAGACATTTTCTGTTCTTTATGCCTACGATATCTATTCTGTCACACTGGATATGGAGTCCGAGCCTTCCATTTCATGGGCTATCTTTTCTTATGTTGACTCTTTGTCTAAGAAATAACTATTGTATACCGGCAGTTGGCTGATGCAAATTGACTGGAAAGAGCATACTCATTGCCCTGAGTACTTGCAATCGCCAATGCAGGTAACGTGGGAGGAGTTTGGAGAGAACCATGTTGGATATGTACCTTCAGTTGTTTGCATTTTGATACCATATCTTTGCAGCTGTTTGTATCATATCTATGTACTTTACTAGGTTGGTTTTCAGAATTTTCTTGAGAAGTGTGGGCTTTTTGGGTAATTTTTTTGGATTGTGTCTCCTCCCCTCTTGTGAGGGGAGTGAACCTTTGCTGAACGGGTCAGCTTGTTGGATCCCAACGAAGTTACACTGATGTGAATTTATTTTTTTGCAGTCCTTTATGATTTCTCTTGTTCCTGCTTTATAAACTGTATTCTGTGAACATGTCTGTGATTTTGTTATCATTTCTAAACCTTTGTGCTAAACTTGTTGCTCAGAAGAAACATAACATTCACTACTCTATTTGTTTAGAGAGGTTTAGAAACCAGAAAAAATATCTGTTTCAGAATCCAGATTCGAGGAGTTATAAACATCATGTGAATTACTTATCATCGAAAGATGATCTGTCCATAGACATGTTTCTATAGTGTGCATGAGACATCTCTTTCTTTTAAGTTTTTGAAACCCAGAAAAATATGTTCAGATGTTTAGAAACCAGTCCTCCTATAGATTTATGTAAACATCTATACCCAAGTTTCAACCTCTTTAGTTGTTGAATACTTGCTTTAACTTGGGATCATACTCTGTTTAGAGTGGTTTCTAAAAATTGCCCTCGTTGCCTTGGTGTAAATTTTTGCTTGAAAACCAATTTCCAGATCCGGTTTTTCTAACCTGTTTCATGATATGAGAGAACAGCAACGTGAAACAGGTAAAAAATACCACTTTGCTAAATACGATTATAGGTTTGGATAAAATAATTGCATATTAGTTTGCAGAAAACATACACCTTTTCAGAACATGAATAGGTGATAATGTACTTGTTTTGTATCTCGTTTCTGAAATGAAAAAAAAATACTAACATACATATGAAGTCCAGAAGTCTTCAAGGTTATAAAGAACAACAAACTCTTATAACAACAACGTCAAAGACGTCTGAAAAGCAAAAGGGAGTCCACTTAGGGTCTCTTCCGACTAGGTCCTTAGTGTGGTTATCAGACACTGTCAGATTGGTTCGGTAATAAGAATTGTCTTCTGACTGTAATTTCGCAAGTGTGACAATAGTATATTCGTCAGCATATAGCATCTCCAAGGTTTTTGACTGGGGGTACCTCAGAGCTAGCATTTCCATTTATTTCGCTTACACAAACTCTCTCAGACGGACGCGTCGATACTCAAGTGAAACTGACACGAATCGACTGTCATGGCACGTGAGATTACTCTTTTCTTTGAAAATCACGAAGGTAAAAAACATGTGATGAGAAGACGATAACTATAGCGACTGCAGTAGTTACCAGAAGCTGCAAGACTGGCAACTGTACCCTTCAGGTCCGGCGGGACTCATTAGGCGCGTTAAAGGGTGTAGTCAGAAGAGACCCTTAGTCACTGTACGCAGCAGCAACTGAAAAACAGAGAAAAATTAACTGAAATTAGTCCAAGTATAAAACAAATATCATCCATGTTTACATTACTTTCACTTGTAAGTTTGTATATATTAGTATTACATGTGAAAACCAAAAAGATAAGGAAATGAGATGCTGAAAAAGAAAGAAGAGATATACATGAATCAATCTCAGTATGAAATAAATGAAAACTCAGCTAAAGTTATTTTTACGCATAAGATTATATTAGTAATACTGCAAAACCCAACTATGAAGAGAAATAAGATGCTAGAACTGGAAATCAATAGATAAAAGTATACATAATTTATCTTAAGACTAAAAAAATGCCATCCATGCTGCAATTTTTTTCATGCAGAAATGCACGTAACGTCTAAACCAAGCACAACATCGCAATAAGTGCATAAGAGTATATTTTTGATAACTGGATTTGAAAAAGAAATAAGTACAATCAATTGTATTTGTAAACTTTATCCGCGTTCAAGTAGATGGACGTTCATCAAACAAGCGCATCCGGAGCTCAATCTTCCACTCAGTAATGCGAAGAGGTAACATTTGTGTAGTGGTTGTTCTATGACGTAAAGTCCTGTGTTGTGGTCGACGCTAATATATCTTGATCTGCTCTCGCATGATGTTCTCACTCCAGTCCATTGCGCATGCTGCAAAACAAGCTTCCTGGATCTTCGCAAAATGGATACTCTTCGTGACAAACTTGTTATAACAGAGTTGAAAGTTTCAGACATATAATTCTCTCTCGCTTGTGTGGAGAAGTACATCTTAATGGGTGTGATGGTCTGAGTGAGAAACGCCATAATGGTTAAGTGCGTAAGAGAATCTACATGAAAATAGAGTTCACGAGATGAGAGACGATGTCAAGTACATTCTCTAGAATGAGAACCATTCTACAGAAATCAAGTGAACTTACTCTTCTCGTAGTACTTGTCTGTTCAAGTCTAGCACACTACAACAAGGACGAGGTATCCCCGTTTGTTGCTGGAGTATAAAACAATTCGTATGATCTCCAGTCCAATGATCTACAACATTCTTGATGTCCAAATACAACGTCGATGCATCATCCTCCTCTTGTGGGTAGTGTCCATCAGGTCCAACTGTCCTCTTAGCATTCAATTGAGAACAAGTATAAATCCACCCCTTCAACTTGTCGACAATGTCATGTTCCAACAGCTCAAGATACATCATTCGTCGAGACCGCACTCTAGCTCTATCTTTTGCTTCTAAACCCTTCATCGCGGTCACTCATTCAACAAGTTGTGGCTTGTTCTCAGTAAAGGTAGCTCCATGAGCACATAGCCAATCAACCAAATGTCTCTTTGTTAGAAGCTCCAAGTCCGCAACCACCATAACCTCGTCCATGATCTCGAGTACACGCTTCTTGTTCACAACTTCAACTAAGAACTTCTTGATGACCTTCTTGCACTTGTGCCACAAGTCTTTTTGGCTCAGGATTTCATGTCGTAACAATATGACATCCATTGAGAACTTATAGTCGTGCACGACCTCGTCGAGCACTATCCCTCTAAACACTAACCGTTGGATGCTCTCTCTCAAATGCACGATCCTCAATCAACCATGCATTATTTCCTATCTCCACTCGGATCATGTTAACAAATTCTATCACACGATCATCATGTGCATCAATAAATGCAGATGTGTATCCATCCCGGCTCGAATCGTATCTAAGATCCACATATATAACCAAATTCTCTATATAAGTGCAATCTTATTGTTAGTCGAGTAAAATATCTATACGTTTCAAAGAAAATAGTATTTTCACATCTCACCGCTTCCGATGTCTTGTTGTGGGACCAGTTAGTATGTAAATTACGCGTATAAGTGTGTTTTGCACACAATTATAGAAGTTGTGGTGTAATGGGATCTAAAACTTTGCTCTTATGAGCTTAGAATGCTCTATTATCTGCTGAGGGGCTCCATGGGGTGCAAAAGGACAAGGTGGGGTCCTTTAACTTCTCATTGGTCCTAAAAAAAGTGAAGGTAACTTGTCCTCTACCTAAGTGCGCGCTCTGGGAGGATCGGGGCACTTTGACGAGGGATTCTGGAGATCAGAGGGCATGGGCGGAGAGCTCTCGATGGGAGGAGCAATCTGACCACAAATTTCACTCGATTTGGAGGTCCAGGGTATACGTTATGACGATTTGAAGTTCATAGAGTGATGGGAGTACATAGCTTTCTCTTCCGATTGTAAGATTAAGGAGTTTGAGTGATTGAGCCGTCAGATTGAGACCAGATTTCATGAGCTTGTAGTCTGTCAGTTGCTGAAGCTCTGACCACAATTTTCACCACCGGATGTTCTGCGGATTGAGTGCAATGGCGATTTGAAGGCGACGGGGTGCAGAAAGCTCTCAATCTGGAGCAGCAAGTTTGCAGATTTATGGAGGATGATCCGAACGGTCAAATCGGCTCAAATTTCCTGAGTAGTGAGTTTACCTTCTGATTTGATAGCACAGGAAGTTTGAGTGGAAGTGGACGGTTCATTTAGGCGAAGAAGCTTCTGTCCTGAATCTGAGATTGGAAATACGTGTTAGTTTCTGAGAACTTGTGTTAATTGTGAGAGGAGATCTAGCCGTCAGATCTTCATGAAATTTGACCTGTAAGTAGAGATTCTAGTATCCTACCTACGTTGCAAGTTTGAGAGGAGACTGAGATGTGGATCTGTACCTCTGATGTGTGAAAGTTCGCTGGTTTTTCTGTCGAGTTGTATCGGCGACGGTATCTAGTCCAGGTCCCGAGTCTTGTTAGCGGTAGCTGGCAGGAAAGTATCTAGTGTGACGTTTGTATTGCTTGGGGGTGTATTCTAGGCGTAGATAAGACTTTTGCGACCTACGTTGTAACCACGTCATGTGGTTGTCAGGTTCGCACTCAACGTGGCAAAGTGCGATCCTTGACCTGTAAAGTCGACTATCTGTCTAGCCTAGTCTCTTGTTTTGGGACACGTTACGGTGCATGCATTAGAACCTATCACCCAGAAGACCCACACGTGGATGATTATGACGGCACCAAACATGCGATGTGCATGTGTGCCACCTCATCGGTCTGTGAGGCTTGGGTTGCTCGGTTAGGGAGCTTGCACGTGTCCTTGTTTTGTGTTCGAAACTTTTAAGCAAAGGGGAGTGACCTGTGTGGGGGCATTCGACCTTGAGAAATCCAAGAGATTGTTCGTGGAGAGATCGTGGTAATCCTATGAGATTTATGATCAGAGTTTGATGGATCGAGATACCTTTGTAGTTGGAGTGCACATGTTGTGAGAGATGGACGAAGGACTCTACTTACCGCCCAGATTCCCTTTTCGAAACCCTTTCCAGATTAAACTGATGTACATGGAACGAGTTCACTTTCAACAGTTTCTAATAGGATCCTTCGGGCATAACTTTACCGCGCAAGTCATGCTCTCGCCTGTCCCTGTGATCTTACCTGTTGTCACTTACGGCCAAGAATGGGATCTCACCGTCTTTATCCTCATCTAACGAAGGATGGATCTAAATCAGCTCCCTCCTGTAAACTTTAACACCCAGTGCGAGATAAGACACATCTGTCGACCCAAAGCCATGTACGAAGCCCTAGTAGTGAGAAACTTCGGAGAGGAATACTACCGAGAGATCATGTCATCACATATCTCGTTTGTCGTGCCCATGATCATCCAACGTTTTCGTGTAGTTATCTTGACCCTTTACTGAGAGAAAAAAAGTGCTTAGTTATCGAGGAAGTTAGAGAGAAATCTACGAGATACTAGTCGCTCTGCTGTGCAACGATCGCTAGCCACAGCCAGAAGGTACGCCCTTGCTCAAAGGAAAGGCTCTCGCTACGACACCGAGAGTCGTGTTTAAGTCGGAAAAGTGTCGTGCTAGCACCTCAGTTTGCACCCCGGTCTTCTTTCTAGACCATCGATCTAACTTGTCTGAACCCATCCAATCTCTCTAAGCTCCACTCTGTAAGTAGAAGAAATGGATTCTTGATATGAGAGCTAACCCACTTTCTCTATACATAGAATCCAGTTGAGTAAATCTCGAACCCCTACATAGTCCAACATAATACATGCATTGGACAATGTCAAGAATGTTGTAGATCTCCATCTCCGTCGATCTCCAATCATAAGTGTGCCGATTAAGACAAATCAACTTCACTGATCATGATTGATGAATGGACGACACTATGGGAGGTTGAAAGAACTACACGTTCCGTAGAGATGACATCTAGACTTGAACGTATGAAAGAATTCTCTCAATAGACTCAAACCGCAGAAATCATACACAAGAAGCTCGGTGTTCGACCCTCCAACTACACTCGAACTGGGTTCCTCGTTCTTCTCATTCGGAATATGAGGATCAACCATCGAGGTCATTGCATCGAGACCCTGACGGATCTAACATCTAGGAGTCTCGAACATCCTACACACATGTGACTATTAGTCAAAACTCATGGCGCTCAGTACAAATAAACAAGCAAATTCATAGCTTAGAAAAGAGCATGTACTTGAGGTTGACCGATACTAACGCCAAGAGCGCGTAATACATCCTGATCAGCAACAAAGTCATCCGTTGCAACGCTTGCACCTCCTCTCTCTCTAGAACACCCTCCTCTGAGATTACATTTGAATCTACGGATAATTGCTCAACATCTCGAGCCATTTGATCTAATGCGTTGATCAGCCGTAGTAAACAAAAATCGGAAGATAGTGGCATGTCCGACTCCTAGTCCAAGAAGTCTCATTACTTGCACATACCTAGGTAGTAGATCTATGGGACTCTCACCATATTGGTAGGGACCTTCAGACATCCTCTAAGTGCATGACGATCTCAAGGACGTCTAGGATGTATCCTTGGCGGCATTATTATAATCAATATGTTGCACAGGCCTCTGCAACTCTGTCCGTCTAGAGGTCCAATGAAATCTATGCTAACCAACCAACCAACCAACCAACCAACGATGCTCACTAGATAACCACTAGTTAGAAAAAACGAGTCTATTTCTACTTGAAACCTTGCCAAAATAGTAAAAAAAAGAATAAAAGTTAACCTAAGAGAAAAAAATATATCTAGTACTAAAAGAACAAGAAGAAATACAAGAAGATGAGGAGATTATAAAGAGAGAATAAGGAGAGAAAAAGAGAAGAGAAAGAACAATATAAGATAAGTAAGATCACAAGAAAAATATTAGAACAAGAAACAGTAATTGGACAGATTAAACTCAGAACTACAATCAGCCAAATATGCCAAAGAGAGTCAGAGAATACTTAGAAGTCCTAAAAAGAAGAGACAAGAAGAAAATAGTTAAAACATATTCAAAAGTCCAGAAACAAAGAGACGAGAGGAAATGAGACGTCCACGAAGAAAAAGAAGACCAAATGCAGGAGAAGATGGTTTATCCCTCGGCATCCCCTCCAGCCAGTGAAGGCTGGAAAGAGACCAGCCTGTCAGTGTTGTGGCTGACAGGTTTTATCTAAGGCAGGGGGTGCCGGAAAGTCAATTTCCGACACCGTCTTTTTATTCTTTCTGGTTAAAGACCGAACTCCGGCTTATGCACAATCAACCAGCCGGAGCTAGCAATGTACGGCCGGAACAAAAAATATGCAAGCGTTGTCGTGTTGTGAGACGTCTCACATGTAAATTCAGTACAAAACGTGTGTTGTGTTTCTTTTGTGTTCTTCGAACCTTTCGTGTAGTTCGCATGAGAGCGTATTAGGTGCCGCGTTCACGGAGATCTAGATGTGAAATCGCACGATAACAAGATGTACTGACTCAGTGATCCGTGAACATTCGCGTGAATGACTCTTGTTGTCAAACTTAGGTATAAGATAGTGGGTCGGGGTTTGTGAGACATTCTTCTTGGGGGGTTTCATGAGTGTGTCTTAGTGTCTTACGTGATAAGTGAAGAACTGCAAGAGTTGCATTTATGGATGGAGGACTAAATCGAGTTCTGAATCTTTCATTTCCAAACCCGTTTCATATCAAGCTTCACTGCATCCACCGCGATCACTTTCGACAGTGGTTCGTCGATGATGGACTCGTCTACTCCGGTGGTCTTATCAGTTGTCACGTACGGGGAGAACTGGGACTTGACAGTGTATATCTTACTTTGACGAGGGACGAATGGACCTGAATTATCCAGCCAACATCCCTTTCAACGTCTAGGTGGACGTTCGATGTCATTATCGACGGAAGATCAATCATCGTGTGTGGATCGCAAGGAACTTTGGCGAGGAGTACTGTAATCAAGTGATGGCTTCTCCATTTTCTTTTGTAGTACCTTTCATCGTAGATCGGTTCCAAGTCGTCATCTTGACTTTGTATTGAATCTTAAGTGTTAAGTATGATCTCTATAGTTTGACGAATGTAATTATCCTAAGGTTAGGACCGATGCCTTGAAGGCATGAGAGGGTATTAGGGTTATAGTGGTTCTAGGGTACCAAGTAGAGGAAAAAAGTGGTTTCCATATCTGTTTTCTTATTGGTCTGCTTTCGATCAATCAACTCCATTCAAGATCTGCAGACGGCTTTAGGGTTTTGGAGGTCTTCCCGGGGGTCATTTGAGGAGTGAGTGGTCTTGTTGGAAAGCTCTCGAGACGGGCTACACTCTAGAGACAAAGATCGGGCGATTTGGTGTTCTGAGGAGAGAGTGATGGACGTTGAAAGTCAAGGGGTCAAATCAGTACCCCGAGCTACGTTTTGGAGTGATCCGAGAGTTTGAGAGGTGATCTTTAGGAGCTATCAAGAGGATCGAGTAGTTCACTCTGTGCTGGTTACATTGATGTAAAACAGTCTTACATTTGGGTTGGATTTGCTCCTGAAATGGTCGATTGAAGTTGGCTGTTATAGTTGATAGATATGTGTAAATCCATTTTCTTTGGGTTCAAAGCTTGAGTTGCTCCGTGCACATGGGATTGGATCGTGAAACTTTCCAGGAAGAGAGTGTGACTTATCAACTAGTCACATGTGAAATTTTAGCTCAATTGGGTAAGAGAATGTGTGGAGATCTAGGATTTTAGCCATCAAGATCTGTAAAGCTCATAGGTTAGTACAAGCGGGTGGCTTGATCTATCACGGACAGTTGGGTTCAGATCTGAGGCTGGAATTTCATGCAGCAGTAAAGAAGGGTCAGAGGGGATTTCCTGTGAAGTTTGAGCTTGATTGGATGATCGAGGTGAGAGCATGAGGTTGTCAAAGTTCAATTTACAGCGGGACCGAAGGAAGACGGAGAGAGATTTCGTCTAAATCTCTTGAATGACCTTGAACAAGCGACTTGAGGATTGGAGATGAGCTTCTTGGAGGTGTTGCATGGATGACAAGGAGACTGTATTGTGAGATTGGTACGGCGATCACGTTCAGTGGAGGTGCCACGCCTTGCTGAAGGTGAGGTACCGTTATCTTCTGTGCCACGCCCTGAATTTCTGGTTGTTTGCTGCCGATATGTCTTGTATCGTTGGGAAGTTTGTGTAGTTGGCTGTCCTTGCTGTGGACATCTTCCTGAGCGAAGCTCGTATCAGCGAACAATAGATGACCAGAGTCTAGCATTTAGGTAGTTTGTCGAGAAGAAGTAGTGAAGCGGATATCGATGAAAGATTGTATGAAAAGTGTTTGGGATCTAAAGCAGACATGTACCATGTATGAGCCATACTTTTACCTAGAATGGGATCGAGCTCCAAGTCGTTTGTGTGACGCACATGTGTCAAGTTAGATCGACAATAACCAAGACAAAATACTGATAGATTAGATAGTGAGAGCGTAAATTTTCTTCGGTTAGGTTGTAGATCATGTTCTATCTCTCCACAGCCAGATACCTCGTGTATTCCTAGATCACATTTCACGCTCTACGACAGCGTTCTGGATGATATGTTCTTTTATCTCTCTTGGCGCTTCCTCTAACGTGTAGTTTTTTTTCTAAGAACATTTTGAATTTCAAA
This sequence comes from Asterella californica, assembly GCA_036924285.1. Lineage (NCBI taxonomy): Eukaryota > Viridiplantae > Streptophyta > Marchantiopsida > Marchantiales > Aytoniaceae > Asterella > Asterella californica. Next base: position 8,921,307 of record JAYKYS010000013.1, read on the forward strand.
TTTCAAATTTTTTTTTTCAGTGATTATGCTTGCTCCGATCTTGTACTAGTTCCATCCACGACTCGTTTTGTAGATTTTCCTCCTCCTCGACACACTCATTTTAATACCTAGATGACATTGATCCGATAGCAAATGAAAACCAGACAACAAGGTGCAGTTCGTGTGGACTACCCAAGAAGAATTCTTCTAAACACAAGACTAAACATATTAGCGGTAAGATATTTCACCACTAATATAACGATACTTGTGGTTTAAGAAAAGTGGTTCAAGTCCGTATTAGGGGTAGTGTCAAGTAAATTTCTGCAGATTCAGTCATTAAGCCAAATTACTATGATGTACATACAGCGTACATACTACTTACTCGGCAGTATGTACGTTGGATTCTTAACTTGATAACTGGACAGTTAGGTACCGGTGTGCATGGCAGGACGAGCCGGTTCACAAGGAGAGAAAGTCGCACAACTTCGCTAGGTTTAAGAAAGTCCGACCAACAATGTTCATGCTACACAGTGGAAACACAGTGCGCCATATTTTCTCACATACAAAAGCCTTTGCTTATGGAATAAGGCTAACTCCTCTGGGCTAGTGCTCGGTTAGCTCTACATTCTGTAAAACATTCTTGATTTATAAGGTCAGTAACTTTAAGTACCTTAATAACTAAAAAACACTAGTACCACTCAGAGTAATTCTTACTGATCTTGCACGGTGACTTTACGACTCTTGCTGTGTATGCATACGATTTCTTGGGGAGTAGAAATTGACTTGATCATATATTCAATATGATTGTTGCGCTTGATCATACTTCTCTTCATGTTTGGTTGCTGATCATACCCTTGACGGGTTATTGACAGTAGAACCAGTCTTTTGGTTAATCATTTTAGTACTTTCAACCTTGATTAAATATCACTGTAAGTCAAAATATTTAACATTAAAGACACATTAGATTACCAATATTTTCATTTCTTTAATATGTGCAGTCTCACATGTGACTAACATCACAAAGTGACTGGTTTTACAGGTAATAATCGGTCAGGGGTGTGATCAAACCATACATCGTTAAGAGAGATATGATCAAGCTCACGGAACCTACTAGGGGTGATCACCTACTAGGGGTGCGATCAAGCCAATTTCTGCTTGGGGAGGGTTCTTAGTACTTAATTTAATAGGTTTCGTCTTTCCCTTTGTGCTCTTATATACTTTCTGCTGTGGCCTCAGGAACATCTTACATCCCAGAAGGCAGCCGCGGCAGAGCCTTCCGCTACACATAAATCTTGACTTGTGGAGCATGATGAGGTATACATTATTCTTGAGAAAATTACATACATTTCAATAATAAGAACTATTTAACGTTCTCAACGTTTTTATTCCAGTCACAACATATATATTATTTTGATGCTCATACGTGTAGGATATATTATTTTCAACTTTATATTCTAATAATTTAAATTTAAATTTAAATATTTACCTTTCACACATGTTACAACGTGTGTCTAGATGATGATATGTACCCACAACATACGCTTACATGATGACGCGTGAATCTAGTCTTTAAGAATGTAATTTTTAAATCATAAACCCTTGTTTATGATTTAAAAATTGCATTATTAAAGAGATATGAGAGAACTTTCTCAATACGTGTGCAGTGAAATGTGTACAAGCTCACACTCTAGTCATGACATGTACATACGGAGCGACCGCGGTGGCAGTTCGGCGAAAGCCAGTCGAATTGTAGCGCACCAACCAACACCGTGGCGACAGAACAGAACAGGCCGCCACGACTGAAAACATCGAAACCTCGCTTGAGAGAAATTGCATCGAAATCGGAAACAAGCAGCATTTCCAGTTGCTCCTCGTACAGAGTTTCTTGTAATCAGACTGCATATACCGTATATTCGCACGGACGGTTGAGACCTGCCCGCGCAAGAATCTCCTGAAGCATCTCATTCATGAAGAACGGTAGAACCAGGTCTTCAAATCTAGGCCGCACAGTATCACAAAATAAACAGTAAATAAGAAAAAGTTAAATGAGTATATCCCTAAAAATAAAAGGAGCTAAATGAGTACCATGTCGTCAACACCGCCCAGTTGGAGACTATTCGCGTGACTTCGTCATATCCGTGGCCCGGCCGTCGCGGTTTTGTGGCAAAATACTGGAAACATTCGCCGTATTTCGTGGCTGCTGCGTCCATGCGGATACTACCAGCACGTGCGGCTTTCATAGCCGCTTTTGGCTTGGAACCGACGTGCATTCTTTCCTAGGATCAATTTTCGAACTCTTTAAACTTTGCAAACTGCAAATATAGTCACTTTGTTATGTTAGTAATAAGTGGGATTTCGCACATCAGGTTTTTGAGCATGTAACATCTTACGTGTATTTAGTTATTAAATATTCTAAATAGTAAAAATATTTAATTATTTGTAAAAATAGTAAAATAATGAATGACAAAATAAAATGATTGATCTTACTATTGATAATCAATCAAAGATGTCATAAAACAATACATCGTTAAAAAGAGTGTAATAAAGCACAACGAACCTTAGAGGATTGTAATCAAGTTAATTTTTGTGCTATTCAGTGGTTATTATTATTATTATTAAATTATTTCTGTGTTATTCAGTGGTCTTTGCTATTCAGATTATGGAAAAGGAAAAAAAAATTTTCTTTGTAATACATTCTGTCGTATTAGGACTGGTTAAGAAGAGAAAAAGAGGATGAAATTGCTGTGAAATCTGGAAAAGAGAAGGAAAGATTTAACCCTAAACGCATAGTCACGCAATTTCATTACAAGCATATCTCCTTGTTTCACTACTTGTCGATGCACAGTTTCTCGAAGGCCCCGACGTCGCTCATCCTGTGTCGAGTCAGACAGGAGTGGTATCGTTAATGCATAGCCACGTAATTCCATTACAAGCATAGCTCCTTGTTCCACTACTTGTAGATGCACAGTTTTCCGAAAGCCTCGACGTCGCTCAGCCTGTGTCGAGTCAGACAACAGTGGTACCGTTAACGCATAGCCACGCAATCCCATTACAAGCACAGCTCCTTGTTTCACTACTTGTCGATGCACAGTTTTCCGAAAGCCCCGACGTCGCTCAGCCTGTGTCGAGTCATACAGGAGTGGTACCGTTCCTTCCTCACTGGTGATAGCTTATCTTATTTAGGCGCGGCAAGCAGCGAAATCGTGCGAGGGGAATCTTCTAAAGTTGGTGCGGGGGAAGCAGGTTGGAATAGTTCGAACTTGATGGCAGTTGAATAACTCTCTCGTTAGTTTCAGTCCTGTGCACAGTAGTGTTGTGTTGTGGGACAGTGTACTGATCGCTCGAGCAGAAGGAAACATTGCTGCACACAGGTCACGGGGATCTGTGGTGGTACCACTTCGAGCCGACTAGATAATTCGAACCGCCGGATTGGATGAATCAGATACAAATTTTGCTGCTGGGTGGCCAAAGATCTAGACTCCTCACTGACTTCGCAGTCTCCAGAAAGCTCTAGAGTCGCTTAACTTGGTCGTAGTAGCCGCTGGTATACAGAAACTTGACTGCTCGTGCATCTACTGATATGATTAATTAGTACAATGAACCCCGAAAGGAGAAAGGACTCTTAAGCTTGATGCACAGAGCTTAAGAACACAACTTATCCTTAGGTTCATCATATTAAACCACTGGAATCAGTAGATAAACCAGTACGTGACATTTGGCTGTGGAGTTGTAGAAGATGAAGGCAGCGGAGAATTTGATAATCATGGTGCTTTTCATCAGGAATTACTATAAGCTGAAGTCACTGCAGTTCATAAGATTTACCGACTATGTAGAGCAATAAGAATGTAACCAAATTGATTGATATACAAACGACAGAAATCGCGTCCGTCGCAACAGTTGTTATGGTGCGCTTTCTCTTCTCAAATTGTGTACCAGAGGCCTGTGAAATGAATGACTCCTGGAACTGTTGCTTTGATAAGACCTGAGGTTTAAAGCCTATTCACACCTGCTGAAATTTTGTTCGGGCTTGATGTTGCAAAAAGCTTTGTATGGTATGATAGATGAACCCGCTTCTCTTTCCACAAAGAGTGGAATAAAAAACGATAGCTTTTCCGGAATGGGGCCTCCTGCTAGCTTCGGCGAGCAAAAAGCATACAAGTTTAGAGTTTTTCAAACAGGTGCGAGTGGACCCATTCCTAAGTCCTTTACTTGTACTTGGATGGCAAATGCATCCAGAACAAGTTGTGGAATCTAGTCAGAACATTTACTTCTATAGAGAGATTCGAATCATTCGATGCAGAGACAAATGGAATCTTCCTTTCTTAGATTCTGAAAATTACAGTTTCCACCACCGTGAGATGCGTGTCCAGAACAATCCAACGCTTTACTGCTACCGACTACATTGAAATTCAGTGTCGTCATACAAGAAATATGAAAAGCACTACTACTGTACTGCTCTTATCAACTTTAGATCACTGTGCGAACTGCACTTATCTTTCGCGCGTTCTGGTTCCTCTTCTCTTGTCGTCGTACGATGGAAGCGGTGGAGATCTCCATGCATTCAGTGTTTCCTTTTCCTACTTGTCATCCTTACCTGAGCCAGATCAGGTACAAGGAGAAACACGCGACGCAATGAATAGCAAACGGATGGAAAGACCCCATCAAGCCGTAAAAGGGAAAGAAGGACCCGAAGGGCAAAGCAACCATCTCCCCGAAGAGAGGAAGAACACCGGCGCTAAGCCACGCTATCAGTAGCGCTGGTCACCTATCGCCCTACAGTACTGTAATGCGTGGACGTGGTATAGTCCACCCTAACGTGGTTATCCAGAGATTTACTTTACTGTACCCCTAATACGTTTCTCGGACTTAACATCATTTTCTTAACTTTGCGATATTTGATCGCACCCCAAGTTCAACCGGTTTACTATTATGAAAAGACACTATAATAAGACAAATAAGAGATAATCTGAACTGAAAATCTACCATTAAATATTTTAAACTGAACTCACGTTTAATCGGTTTACCGTTATATAAGAACACTGTATTAAGACAAATAAGAGATAATCTGAACTGAAAATCTATCATTAAATATTTTAAACTGAACTCATGTTTAATCGGTTTATCGTTATATAAAAACACTGTACTAAGACAAATAAAAAATAATCTGAACTAAAAATCTACCATTGAATATTTTTAATTGAATATTATATATAATATGTACTTCTCATATTCCGATTACGTGATTTTGATACTGAACCTGCTATAGCCCGTCAAAGTTACAAATAAATAGCGCAAAGTTAAAAGAAATGGGTCAAGTCCGGAACCGTATTAAGGGTGTGGTAAAGTAAATTTCTCCCCGCTAGTAGAAATAAGCTTACAGTATTTTAGATGTTCAAAGTGGAGTAGTCATGAAATGGATACGTAGAGGCGGTATTAAGGTGATGTGTTAGTTAGTGAGTTGGCAGCTTTCTTGCCAGGGTGCCACCTTGCATGTTACGTCGACCGCTAAAGCGGTAGGCAATTCAAGCAGTACGTAGTGGTGTTCGCTTTCGCTATCAGAAACGCCTAAACTATACAGGAGGAGTTACCTAGTCCGGACTCCGAAGTAGAGCGGCAGTCAGTGATGCGGAAACTCGCCGGTGATTCCGTCCACCAGCAAACAAAAGCGTGGACTTGAATACGGGCGTAACATAACAACACGGTTGTGAGTCGTGACCCTCCCCGCAAGAATGTCAGTTTACCCTTTACGTGATCCCGTCGGAACTCGGGAGGAAGTTGCCTCGAACCAACCGAATGTTCGTATTGATTCCCATACAACCAGCAGAATTATGCTCTTCAGCTGAACAGTCAGCACTGACCGGGAAAGCTTGACAAGCCTCACAACTGTTACAGCTCGGCGTTATCCAGAACCCCGACCTGGCTTTGACCGATCTGGTAAGGAGACTCAGGGGGAGATAATGCGCCCTGCTCGAAACAAAGCCGCCACGAAAAGCTCAGCTGTCTTGAGGAGCATTTAGTAATGCACAAGAAGCATATCTTTCTGCCGAGTGCTGAACAGTTTCCGTTGCAACCACTCCCTTTCTGCTATGAGAAATTATGTTAGATAGGGGTACCATAAACTTTCAACGGGTCAAGTGAAGTCGATAAGTCGAGACGAAGTGGGGCTTAAAGAACATGGGGGGAGTTGACGCCCTGGAGTCAAGATCGACAGCACATCCGAGAGCGGAAAGTGAGGGCTTCATGCAATCTGATTAGATACATGTCGACGAAGCGTGTCTATAATCTCGCGCAGAAGAATGCAGATGTTGCATTAAACTGCAGCATCTGAGAAGGCTGCTCGCACCTGTTTCAGCCATGAACAGGGATTCGAACTTCAAATTCAGCAGGATTCAGAGAGTCGCAGCATGGAGATACGCCAAACATACAGGTGACTATACTGCAGAGTTACCTGAGCACGTACTAGAAAGCGCCTGCGCAGTAGCCTGAGCCTGGTATATTTAGATTCAGATTACGCGGTACGTGCGTTTAGGTTAACGTTTAGATTGAGTAGAGAGTGACAACGCAAACATCTGTAACTGCGTTATCTTTGGCTTGTACTCGGTAGGTGAGGGTGCGAATCTGGACTATCTTATTGGTGCCAAGCGATCCAGCCCCGGTAGTTCCAGCACCAGGTGCCAGTACTGTGGTAGGTCCTCCTGATGCGATTCAGGAGATTCTTGGTGTAAGTTTATCTTGTGCTAAGAACAACACGAGAGTAACTACGTACAGTACATGGCAGAAATGGCCGCGGCAGTGGTCGCTCATATAACTTCGTGGGCAACAGTGTCCGCAGCCGCAGGTGATCCTTTCCGTGACCCAAACAGTAACCAGGGTCATAACGACAGTTACAATCGTGCATGGTCGTGCTTCACCTTCAGGTCAAGCACACTAGCGTAGCAGGGACATGCACCACACGAGAGAACTGGTGAGGAAAGAGCTATTAGCAACAGAATTGCGAGCGAGCGCTAGGTAGCGCCATTAAACGAGGCGGAAGTGACAGCCAGTTGTTCTCTGGATAGCTACGGTAATTTACCACCTGCGACGTCAGCAGGAAGAATGATAGAGTAGACCACACTTCAAGGGAGACTCCCTCGATCCATTCAAGAGGTCTCGAAGCTCCTTATAAGATTTACGCCTCGCGCCAGCTGATATAAGCCCACACTCAACTTCAGACTCCGTGCTCATTCTTCTTTCTCCCCCGTCCATCTCAGCTGTCAGAGCCTCTTTGATCGCTGCATCTTGCCCTCTCGTATCGTTAACCTCTTCTGCTGACCTCTCTTGTTGGACTTCGAGTCTGAGCTCCTACAGGAAACTCCGCTTTAGAGAGCAATGCCAAAACTTAGCATCATGTCGGTAGTTCTTTTTAATATGATAGGGCTGTCTCTTCTCACAATTTCTGGGGCAGTTGCGTTTGATGTAGCTCCACAACAACAACCGAAGCATCATGCAACTTCGTTCTGCCATCCTAAGGATACGGCCGCTCGTAAAACGTTTGTGAGTGGAAACGGATTCAAGCTCGTGGATGAGCCTACGCTTATTCTTGATTACCATTTCGGACCCGTCATGACTGGTAGGGACGATATTGTCAAGCTCTTCGTAATCTACTACGGAGACTTCACAAAACACCAGAGGTCGACTTTGCGTCTTTTTTTCAAATCCTTCTGGCACCCGAAAACTCAGTTCCCCGAGAGCCACGCCACGGTTGAGAAGTGGTGGCAGATCACCCGCAAGTACGTGGACCTGTACAACGCGCCAGTCGCTCGTAACATCGTAGCGGCCGGTGAGCTTTTCGACCACTACTCGTACGGTAAGGACTTGAACCAGTCCAACATCCAGACGATCGTTGTCGACTCCATGGCCACATTTGGCACCGATGCTCGCGCCATCTACTTAGTGCTGACCGCCGAAGATGTCCTCGTCGAAGGATTCTGCATGAACGAGTGCGGCACTCACTTCTACACCTTCCCCTCGGATGCGACCAACTCTCAAATGATCCCTTACGGATGGATCGGTAATCCCGCAACTCAGTGCCCTGAATTGTGCAGCTGGCCATACGCACCAGGAGGTAGCTTGGAGAAACCTCTCATTCCCCCCAATGGCGATGTTGGCGTTGACGGGATGATCATCACCATTGCAAACATCATTGCTGGCATCGCCACCGATCCTTATGGCAATGCCTACTACCAAGGCGATCCAGGTATGCCCCTTGAGGCTGCGGGAGCTTGCCAGGGCCAATACGGTGCCGGCTCTTTCCCGGGCTATCCAGGACAGCTTCTCGTTGACGAAGCCACTGGCGCCAGCTTCAACGTATTCGGAGCAAGGAACACTAAATTCCTGGTTCCATGGATATGGAACCCTGACACATTACAGTGCGCAGGAAAGGTTTGAGATCTAGAGTGACGGCTAAGCGGCGAATGATTTTCTACGTGTAGACGCAACAGGTCGGCAAGCATTACTTCGAAATCGAGACCGGGTGGTGGCAATGTACTATACATGCACAGAAAGAAGTTTGTGGTGGGAGACAGATTCAAATGAAGGAGGCTCTCTTCCACCGATGTAGATTTTGATAAGCGTAGGGAACGTGCGTCGCCACTAGTGCTGCCATGACTGCGAGAAGCCAACTCCTTCATCGACACTGGCGCTGCGACCGACCCGAGGTTGTGATGGAACCCCCTTCATCCATTGCGAGCGTCATTACGAGATCACAGTGTACATAATTGCAGGTGTCTAGGATTGTGGAGCTACACACCTATTCCGTGGGTCACACCTTGTCCCAAAAGCACAAGTTCAGTAGATTGCGGCACCCTTAATATAAACTTACACTTCCTCGTGATGAGGTTCTCGTGGTCTCTCGAGCTCTTATACGTTGTCTAATTTGGACTGGGACATTGCTTCGCTAGTGCCAAAGTTTGAGTACGGCGGTCCAGCGTTTGAAGCCATTAAGTTAATAAGGCAGCATTATGTAACAGCATCTGATTCATTCAATTTGACAGTTGATTCTCCTAAAGAGGTGATTGTAAACTTGTAGGTTGCCTTACAGAAGCTCCAGTTGTAGTTCTGAATACATTACCTTTCAAGTAATGTATTCAGATCTAGAAACTCTTCTTGCGTTCTTGCAATATTTGTGCATGTTTTAAGAATCTCTTCTTGCTTTGCTTGAACATTACACCGGAACATTCGTCGGTTCTCCAAACTAGTTTTTGAACCTTGTTGATTGAATCAGAGGTCACCGACGATTGGCTACGTACGTAATTATTAAGTAGGGGCTTACGTAGTCTATTCAAGATCCGCAATTGCAAGACATCGTGGTAAGCGCTCGAGCGCATCATCCGCTTGCAGCGTGGCGACACGTGTTCGTGACATTCGTGCATAGATAGGCATGGTCAACTTCCCGTCCTGTCAGTTTTCTCTATCGTTAAGTAAGTACTTTCATGCAAGTATGATCATACTTTCGTGCATTTCATCTGGGCTCCACTGGTCATGATGGATTCAGCAGCCGATGATTTGAGAAGACACGATTTACTACAGGTGGGCTCCGAACAAGTAGAGGTGGGACGATTTCGGCCTTGTACACTTCGTCTCGATGTATTTTGACGATGAATGCATATTATGCGTGACACTGTAAACTTCGTCCACATGCAGTTTTTGCTCGATTACAGCGTGAAGGTGCTTTAACTTTCACTCCGCTGCGTGTGGAATGGTGATCGATTCATGGACTTACGAATCAAAGGTTTGACTGCTTGGCGTCCTGGCACATTCATCACAGCTGTCAAACGTGTGGCGTTGGAAGGATCCAGTTGTCGTTGCGATCATCTTGGTGAAGACGTCAAATGTGCCTTTATGAGGTTACGCACATATGAGATCCATGACACAGCTGTTACAAAACTGAAAACTGCACTCAGAATATGAAGACTTTATCTCTCTCAACATAATGTTATAACTGATAATATCAGCAACCTGTTCGAACTGAACTGATAAAGAAGTACTATCCGCGGATAATGAGGTGAATTTAAACAGAAATATTCTGAAATTAAAAGTGCACTCTTATAAACTCCGGATCTAGCTATAGTACACTCTAGCTATAGGAGAGACTCGTCTGATACATGCAATACCGAGAACATGGTCAAAGTGACCTACTAACTGCTATCACCAGTCCCTCTGGATCTCACGTCAAAATTACCTCAGTTCCTAATCACCTCTCCTTCCTTTTGTGTTTCATCCTTTAACTAGATGTGACCTCCAAGGATACTTAAGGCTGACTAGCAGCGCTTTGTGTTTCGCTCACGTCCCGTTTTCCGATAGCTAAACTTGAACAACCTGGAACGAAAGACAGCGGGCTAAGTTAAGAGAAGATCTGAACTCCCAGCCAGCTGCATACTTACGTCGCCATAAATGACCCACGGCCCGCGGAGCGTTACCATGGTACCAGGCAACAAGATTTAGTTTAGTAACTTTAGTTCAGTCCATATTAGCCAGGGAAGACACTTGAAACCGAAATGCGCCTCTGCATAACACCTCTTTAAAACCCCGAGTATGAGTATGAGTATAAAAGTATAAAAGAGAATATTTCTTTGTTCTTCACCTCTTAGTTTGAAGAAAATTCTCTTTTGCTCTAAGAAACCCCAAAATCTCATTTTCTATCAGTACTCAGTAGTTTGAACCACTACTTTTAAAACTAGTGCATAGTTTTAATTTGATTCTTTATTTCATGATTCCACATCGGGATAATAACGTAGTCACCAAAAGTATTTTCTGAATAATGGTAGAATCTCTCAGTTCTCTGAAACCAAATCCACAAAATAAAGTCTTATAGGTTACTAAGAGCATTTCTTGTCATACTCAAAAAGCCAGGAGTGTTTCATTTCTTGTTCAAATTTTTTTAAGCAACAATCCTGCATATTCATATAGTTATGTGACGTTGTGTCATCCTGAGTGATCTCTGTTATTTCTATAAGATAAAAAAGAAATGAAATGGCAAATTGACATGACGCTAACGTGTATAGAGTACATTTGACAAAGACGTTGTGTTGTAGTTGTCCAGGTACCTGCCATAAGATAATAAGGGTGTCAAATTTAGCGCCGTTGATGATTATTCCTTTGCTCGTGGTTGATAGTTCTCAGCACTGGCCGTCAGAGCTAGCGCTGTGAGGTACCTCAAGAGATACCTGCAGAAATAGACCACAGGTATTTTTGTGGTGCTCGTGAGAAGTTCAATCGTAAGATACATTCAGTTGACAGTGTCATAATGATGTGATCAATGAGAAGGATGTATATGCTCATAATGACATGTATTTTTCAAACAACATGTTTCAACCTGATTTCTAGATAAAAGCAACCTAGATCGAAACAACTCATTTTGACACAAGAGTTAGGTGTCGTTTCGAACTAGAGTTAAAATAGCAGTTATAAGAGTATTTTGGTTCCATCAAAAATGTCAATTTGTGACATTTTTGATCTTGTTAGAAACATCAATATAATGATTTTCTAGAGTTATTGAAATCATGAGATTTGAAACTATAATCTTGATGCGACATGCGTTCAAAGTTTTATTGGTTTTCTTAAGTTTTTGGAGGTGTAGCTTTGTTTGACCTAGATTTAGGTAGAAACCAAATTGATCGATCTAGAAATTACACGAGCATATTTAAGAAATGTAACTCTCTTACGTACCCAAATAAGAAAAAATTCGTCATAGTAACTAAGGCGACGCATTGATTGTTCTCACCTTGTTCACATCCTTTCAAGTTTGAATTCAAACGGGTAACTTAAATATCCCCTCTCTAAATCTCACGGACATGAATTACAGATATGAACAAAGTTATCCTTCAATCCGCATTATAGATAAAGTTAAAGAGTTACTGATATTGTTCTTTCATCCGTTAGAAAATCTTTTTTTTCTTTTTTCTTTTTTTTTCTTTGACACCCTAATACTTTTACTTTTGGTTAGATTCTTCTAGTACTAGCTAGGTTTCTATCATTTTAAGTTAAAATTATAATAGCGTTATAACATAATTATTTTATGTTTCTCAATGATTAGAATTTTCTCGTATGAGCTAGGTTTTCTATCACTTTTAAGTTAAAAGATAAATATAAAAGTAATCAACATGTTGGAAAAAAAAGTTGAGCTCTGGAAAATACTTAAACTAGACTATTTCTATGAGACAAAATGTAATCCTGTGTTGCACAGAGAACTCTAATGCTCCGCAGAGTTGCTGGGTAAATATCATGTCAACTTTCTCAGTTGACCGGTTTTATACCTGCAACAAAGGTTCAAACCCTAGTGCGTGTGTAAAAGCAAGGAAATGAATAATCCCCCCGTGTACTTTAGAGGAGAGAGAATATTCTATTCCTGTTTTGTTCGAGAAATCACAAAACTGTCAGTCTCAACATTTCTCAAAGGCTAGGGTTTGCTTGTGGGGTTCAGTGTCGGTTGACAAGAAACAACCTCCTGGTTCTCATGGAAGACTCGAGTACTCGTGAGTGGGGTAATGTGGGGTGGTGTAGTGACAAGAATAAAACCTCGACCTCCTCGTTTGAGTTGCCTTTTCCGTAGAAATTCTATTTTAATTGTCTGAGTCCCGGAAGCTATATTTCATTTACTTGATGGTCTGTGTCCGGGGGCCATGTTTGTTTTACAGTAACCCGGAAGTTTCCTCTTCTTTTATATACACCAGTTCAAGATATGTTTGAAATTAACTACTGGTAGAATAGGCTAAGGCAAAACTCGAAGTCACGGCATAAGGACAGTATGAGAGTGTGAGAGAGCTCCTCAAGAGAGTGTGGGCAGAACCAAGTAAAATAGATTACTCAATAATGTACAATGGCCTTGGGCCTGGATAATATACTCTTGGTCTTGACCTTGGTGATCTTACGAAAGGTCACTATCTAATAACCTGAACTGATTACTGTAAAAAGGGTTTCACACTTGTACAGTATTCTAACAAGATATATATAGGGTGACATATAAAGATTTGAATAATAAAATCAATCTGAATATGTTGTATTCTGTTTTCCAAGGTTAATTGTTTCATGTCCAGTTGAATGAAAGAGTGCCACGTGGTCTCCCGTGTGGAAAAATTTACAAGTCACCCTGAATGTGAACCCTCTTGGTTCTCATGTATGACTCGAGTACTTGTGAGTGGGATACTGTAGGGGTTGTATAATCCGTGTAAAGGCAAAGCTCCGTGATGAAAACACTCCAGAAAACAAACTAAAACAAAACATTTCTCAAAGGCTAGTCAACAGTATGTTTTGAAGTGTTGTACAATTTTTAGAGAGCTTTGATTTAAAAATCATTACTTGATAGATTACACTTCACAAATTCTTATCAACAAGATAATTTTAGGTTTTAACTGTTAAATCTCTTTGTTCATATACATATAGCCAACCCGCAATATTAGTGATATTAGTGATATTAGCAATACCAGGAGTATTTCTACGGGCACTGTGGTTTAAAGTGTGAAACCCCCAGTGCGAGTATAAAAGCAAGAAAGGAATATTTCTTCTTCTCTCGCAGTTTACTTTTCGGTAGGGAAAATAACCAGTAGCTGTTTTGCTCCAAGAAACCACAAACCTTCGATTCTCAAAGTGTAGTGACTTACAGATTAGTGAATTAGTGTTTGAAGTGAATTACAGATTATAAAGCTCTTGCTAAAGAGCTTTGATTTAATTCTTTATTAGACAGAACAGTTTTATCAGCAAAAGCATATTTTAGGTTTAACGGCCAAGTTTCATTGTTCTTTGGTTACAGGTACCAGTCTTGACTATTTCTAAGGGCACCTAGGCCTTGGGGTTTACGAGGCACGCCTAGTGTGCTTGTCTGGCAAGTCACGATCGGGGTTCCAACCTTGCCTGTTCCCTTGAGGGGATTCACAATCGGGTGGTGAACCCCGACCTCCTGGTCTTCATGGGGTACTCGCGAGCGGTGTGGTGTAATCCGTGTAAATGCAGAAAGCACCACGGCTAAAATAGCTCATAAAATGAATCAGAGAAGAAAAAGAAGGCTTCATTCGAAACGGTGTTCCAACGTTGCACTTTTCTGTTCTTTTGAAGTCGACCACAAGACTTATCGATAGATCTAGCTGCAGGAGTTTTCTCGGAGTTATTCTCTCGACTTGGACTCGACATACGTGACTTTCCGACGCAGAAATAGTGCTCAGTTCACAACTTTTGCCTCCACGTTATGGTATCAGCGCTAGTGGTCCCGATTCAAAGTTTATCCGATGCTTTGAGTATTAGTGACACCAACAAGGATGCTGTCCCGGGAATCAATCCAACGTGACGTTTTGGCCTGGAAACGTAAGGGCGATTTGACTGCAGATCGACCAAAAGTCCCGGGTATGATAGATCGCCTGGCCCGGCATTTTCTCTTGAAATGTAATATCCTGCTCGATGAGAAGGCAACACTTTTAGCTTCGATTTGATTCTTCAGTGAAGGAACCTTATCATATACATGTCAGTTTCCAAAATCATACGGACCGGTATATTTCTCCAAGGTTATTAAACTGACCGCCTTGAGTCTGCTGTAAGTTTGCTTCAAACCTGGTCGAGATAGACGGTAGAAAATTCACTGAGGAAATTCTTGCACTAAATGCGTCATCAGTAACAAAGCTAGCTTAATCCTTACTGTCGTCAATCATTCAACGCGCGCAGTGTATATCAGCAACTGACATGTATAAGTGATTCATTGGTCGATTCACATTCTGAACGTTAGGATTCGACCTCTACAACGAATTGCTCTTCGTAGAATTTGAAAATGAGTCTCAGAGTACTAATCAAGTTGTCCTGACTTAACTTCTCAGGAACGAAGCTAGAGTAGTCTGTTCTTGAGCACTTGACTGCGATAAGACTCTGAAACGGCTCCACCCCTGATCATGAGTAGAGGACCAGCAGCATCTGAAGAAACTCCACTTCGCTTATAAGTATGATCGATTAGCTCATCTATATATCTAGTTTACGACACATCTTGAGCCTCGGCATGCAAGCGCTGATTTTCATTAATGTTTTCTGCACTAATGGTTGGAGTCATACATATGCTCGAGCGCTAGCTCGGATTATGGATGCTGATAGGGATGTAACTAGCGCGTTCAGATTTGGAACGAGATGCGCGCCTTGAGCCTAGACTTTACTTTGGTTCCAAATCACGTGAACAGAATATGATGATGTGTTGAACGTTAACAGTACTGGATTCGGAGACTGTATAAGTCTTGTCGCTCTTCCGTCTCCTTGCAATTGCCGAACTTCTCTCGAAAACGCTCATCCCGCTCGGCGTAAATAGGTTAGCGTCGTAGATAACTTCGACAGATCCATGCAAAGTCAGAAAGATGCACCATCAACTCCCACCTTCCAGAGCGAGTCGACATATTAAGCGATATTAAGCTAAAACATTAGACGTTTTGTGGTGACATGGCGGCGATCCCTTCGGGACGTAGTTTGATCATCTCTGAGTCATGATCAGCAGGTTCCAGCTAGCTAGCCCTCCCTTGGTATATATCAATCTGCCTCACAACTTTTCAGAGTCCCCGAAGCAGATACTCAGTTCTAGCGACCCGATCGCTAAAAGCAGATCTAGATGGATATCACATGTGTACCAGATATTGAACGTTGTGAACTGAGCTTCCAGCTTCAGCTTTCGTTGACTTACTTGTTGCCTACGTAGACATATCCAGGTCTAATCGTGGTGTACGATATCCGTGATAAGAGTGTAGCTTAAATATACACTTCTATCGTATCAACTACTGTGCATCAAAATTTACATGCTTTTGGCTACAGATTGAGATGTTTTTCGCTGATCTGATGATTTAGTGTATGACATATCTCTTTGCTTATCTTGACTCACAAGATAGATCTGGTGAGACTATGGGCCCAATCGTGCATTGTTCTGTCAACTGCAACTACAGTCGGCGGTGTTCGGACGGCTTCGACTAACGTCGTTTCTTCTCAGATACTCTATTTCATACAGCAAAAAGCATACCAAACCTTTGAAATCTTTCTCTCCTGCGCCGCAAGTGGCATGCGCGCGCGCGCTTGCCAAGCTGTCCCTGATCGAGTGTAGTCTGCTCCCCTTTTAAACCGTAACGTCCTGGGCGGTTCAGCTAAGAACCTCTTTTGGTGATCCGAGAGCTTAGCACATAGCCACAGGGTTCCTTGTCATCGTTTGAATTCAGTGCTCAAGCTCGAGTTCTTCCCACAACTCGATCGATCGCGGTATGTGAAGAAGATATTCATCTATCTAGATCTGTAGGGGAATGCAAGACCGGGAATTTTCGTAGCGATATGCAGTAATACGCATGCTGATGTCCCAGCGTTTACAACAACTGAGCTCTGAATTTGGTGGTTAACTTTCTGTAGTTCATTCCTGAAGAACTCCGCAGTGATGGGTACTCCAGCCGCGATATGCATCTTGAGGTACAGAGTGATGATCATGAAGATTTGCTACACAGCATTGTTAGTGTTGTCTTTACTGCCAAGATCGCGGGCTATCGAGCGAACTCACCCGACAGCTTTCTTGTCCCCGACTCCAGTACCTGCGTCTGAGCGTAAAACAACCAAAGGATACGGCGCTGTTCCTGAGCCGACTATACTGCTTGACTACCACTTGGGTCCCGTCATGACTGGACGAGACGAAATGATCAAGCTCTTCGTTGTGTACTATGGTGACTTTTCGAAGGCACAGAGATCCACTTTGAGGCACTTCTTCAAATCTTTCTGGCATACGGATATTCAGTTACCTGAGGATTACCCGACTGTTGAGAAGTGGTGGCGGATAACTCGCGGATATGTAGATCTGTACAACAAGCCTGTTGCTCGTAACATCGTGCCTGCTGGAGACGTCTTCGATGATTACTCTTTGGGTAAGAATCTCGACCAGTCTGATATCCGGAGATTGGTGGTCGATAACATGGACAAGTTTGGCACAGACGCTCGTTCCATTTACCTGCTTCTGACATCCGAAGATGTCTTCGTGGGAAGGTTCTGCATGAACGTTTGCGGTACTCACTTCTACACATTCCCCTCCGACGACACCATGAATCTGATGGTGCCGTACGGTTGGGTTGGCAACCCCGCGGAGCAATGTCCCGAGCTCTGCAGCTGGCCTTATGCACCCGGAGGCTTATTAGCCAAAGCTCTTCTCCCTCCCAGTGGTGATGCTGGGATCGACGGAATGATCATCACGATCGCCAATCTTCTCGCCGGCATAACCACCAATCCTTACGGTAACGGATATTTCCAGGCAGATGGCCTCGAAGCAGCTGGTGCTTGTCAGGGCATCTACGGGGAGGGATCATCTCCTGGCTTTCCCGGAGAACTTCTTATCGACAATACGACCGGTGCCAGTTTCAACGTCTACGGAGCAGGAAATACCCAATATCTCGTTCCATGGATCTGGAACCCTCTCACGTTGAAATGTGCAGGTCAAGTTTAAACATCTCATCAACTGACTTCAGCTAGATGGAGATGTCCAATTGCGAGTGACGGTCAAACTCAAGTGCTACTCGATGTATATATACTGTATCTTAGTAATTTAGGGTTGGTCCTAGCTACCAGCATGCAACCAACAACTTACAAGCAAGATCAGGTGCCGTTGCTTCACAGCGATGATGTCGCAGGTGATCTATCAGGCGTACAATAAACCAGTTTTAGCATCCACTGGGCAGCTGCTTCTGGTACTGCTGGTCACAACTGGAACACATAATCGTGCATTCGTTACGTGCGAGATTTGTGCGGTCACCTTGTTGGCAGAGGTTGGTGCTTCTTCTACAAGTACCGGGATGAGAATAACTACCAGACAGCGTTGAGAAATCAGAGCCCTCTCCATTGCTGGTGGACAAATGGATTACCACATCATCTTCGCGGTGTGGACTTCGCAACGTCCATGGTTCTGTTGTGACAGCACGTAAGGGTTCGAAGGAAGATCGTCCTTCAGCGGGAAAGACGAGTACATTCAAACTTTAGTTAGAACTGTACCACTAGTCCTGATAGCTCATAGCTTCCTTGTAACCCAGCTACATTTCGCTGAAGTTCAACTGAAACAATAAAATTACTTTCACCGTCTCTAATCTCTCGTGATAACAGTGTACTTCGTGCGTTAACGTCAGCTGTTGTCCTTCCGAATTATCTCCTTTGCAGGCAACTTCCACATGTTTCTTGGTTCTTCGGTAAGCGTGCACACTGGCATCGTTGTCTGATAGGATTAACATTTGCGCAATTTAAAGTCATTCAACATTTCTTGATTCTAATGGGTACTAGGTCCAGCAGGCCATGGACTAGCTTTTTATTAACTAGAAGCTTGAAAAATCCGGGGTTTCTTAAAGAACCCACTACTTTGGAAAAGGACAGACTCGAAGATTAGGATGTAGATTAGTTTATGTCATTGGCGAAAAAATAAACTTTTATTTCTGTTTTCAGTTGAGAAAAAAGAAATAAGTTCAATTTAAATTTCCAAAAATGACTGCTTTTATGTTCGTTTGACATAACTTTTTTGGATCCTTGTACGCTTTCCACTTCGCCAGAGACAAAGAGCAGATTGTAAACGCATCATGCCAGGCGGACTCGATTCTAGCGTAAACTCGTTTTCTCCGAACGTATAATAATATAAGTGTACTTATGATCGGAAGTTTCCAAGAAAATGGGTTTAAATTAATAAATTAAGGTGTGGGCATAGATTAAGATATATGCATGCCTTTGGTATATGCAGAATGTCCAGCGTACCCCTTTTTAGCATAAACTCATGTAATCCCAACGAAATAATATACTTTATTTGAATGTATTTTAATTTCTGACCAGCCTTCTCAAAAGAAAGATATGGTGATAAACTAAAGCGCATGCTTATAATTAAAGGAAAACGAACTAAGCAGCTAGCTATGACTTCTATCGTCAATTTTTTACCATGTAGTCATGATGTTGAACCACCGATCTCGAGTTACGAAAAGATCTTAGTGAGCCACTTAAACTTAGTCTTTACTGCTTTCCACATAAAAGTTTTTACAGTGACTAGAGGCAAATATAAATGACCACCAACAGAGATGGTATAATAAACCTTTTCCTGTTTCGATGTTACTTCCATAAAATTTATTTTCTGTAAACCGACAATCATGAATAATAATATGTTACATAATAAATTAAATATATCACATATTAAAAATAGAAAGAAAATAATATTTAAAGCCCGAGTAGGAGTATAAAAGCATAAATAAGAATATCTTCTTTTCCTCCCGGTGTATGTTGAGTCTAAAGGAAAGATTCTCTTTTGCTACTTATCTTCATCCTAATCTTTTATGTGAATACTAAATAACATGTTTCACTTAGTTTGATTCGAAGTGAATCATAACTTGTAAAACTAGTGAATAGTTTTCATTTGATTCTTTATTTCACAGATTTCAAGTTAGGATAAAGTTATAATAACCAAAACCATTTCTACATAACAATTAAATTTACCAGCTCTCTGAAAGCATGCTCCCAAAATGATGTCTTCTGGGTCACTTGTAGTCATAGTCTGGCTTTAATATTATAAAAAACTTAATGAATTAATATTGAGGAAACCAGTATGAGTGTTCACCAACACCGTGACTGTTGTTTGTGCCAAAAGTCGTGTAGACGTTTTCACAATCTTTCTTTAATTAATGAATTGATATTGAAGAAACCAGTATGAGTGTTGTAGAGGATTCATAACATATATAGGGACTGATGTCTATAACTAATGTATTAAACACATCATACTTTGGGTACTTGTGAATATTTTTCACATATACAGGTTTAGTTACCTGATTAGGAGTTTGACGTCTGTCTATAGATATAACAGGACAATGTTTATCGTACCAAACAAACTTTAGATCACGTTGTTCATCCTCGGTGAAGAGAAAATTCACTTGATGCTTGACATTGTTCTTGAATTACTCCCTTTCTGAACACATGAGTCCAAATTGCAATATCGAGGTAGTTCGTTGTTGGAGGGCCTTTAGCACAGCATCACTAACAAGTTACTTTTTAGGGTCACACGAATGTTGAAGCTTTGCCGCAAGAAGCAATCCTTCCAAGCTGAGTACGAGCAATTTTCTAATATGTATATAATAGACATCAAGAATTTAAGTTCTTCTTTTTCTCTTTTTGATGGTCCAGTACCTCCTCTTGCAATAGTAACAGTAGAGAATGTACCTGAATGTTCATTTGATTGCTTCAACCGTGTCCGTCCATGCGGAGTTTGGTTATTTACAAACTCAATCAACAATGGTCCAAATTATTCCAGTTATAAAAAATGAACAAAATACAAGAAGTTACACATTAGATAACTGTTATATGTTCATGAAAAGTGGATCACATTCAAGCAAGTAAATAAACACACTTAAATGTTGACATGTGCGAAAATTTAACTCACGAACCGTTCTCACTCTTTGGCTGACTATGACATGCTTCATCTTCTTGGAGGAAAAAGATCTCTACATGAATCGCTTCTATCATCTTTAGCTTCAACCTCACATGTTATCATTTTTTCTTAGAGAATGTGAGAAGAAGGCAATATAGTTCCAGTCTGAAATTCTTCTTCAATCTGAGCAAGTAAGGGTGAGATAAGAGTATCTTTGATATTCTTGTATGGACCTGATAAAATATAAATATCAGACGAGAACTATGTGCAGACTCGTGAATGATATTCTCGTCTTTATAGAGAAGTTCTCTCATTGTACCACCTGGTTTAACTTTATCCGGGATATACCAACGACTTCCTTTTCAACAATTTCTCTGTAAACAAATCTACTTGTTTCTTGGACTTCTTGAAGAACATTTGACTGGACCGCAATTGTTTCGTGAAAAGAGATTCACGCACACAATTAACAACCTTTAATAAGTAATCTGTGGCATTTTTCAGGAGTGAGTCTTTGTTATTACTTGGATCTGCTAGGTGCTAATTGTCATACTCTTTGACAACTGAACCGAGCTTCTTGGGAGAGAATGATGACTTTATGGAGATGACGTCAGCTTCTGGTATTTCCTGGACACAAAAACCAAACATGAATAGTTTAACATATCCAAGGAAAAATAATATCGATTCTAGAATTGAAAAACACAACACACAAAGATTAAAATTATATCCTCTATTTTAGAATCAGAAATATGTATCAAGTACACTGTGGTTAATTTTATACACATACACTACAGTCGTGCTTAAAAATCTGAATACTATGAACATATCTGAAATCGATGGTATGTACAAGGTGAACTGGTGCTAATAATCAAACAAATTTATAACTTCTGTTTGTTGAAGTCATCTTACTTCTTCCTCTCTATTAAAATTAACGATGTCTTGATTGTCCATAGGATTCTTCTTGTGGCTCTTTCTCTATATTAACATTTGCTTCCTCATCATTTGCTTCTCCATCCTCCACTTCCTCGTCCTTTTTTCTCCATCTTCCACTTCCTCGTCCTTTACTGTTTCTCCATCCTCCAGTTCCTCGTCCTTTGCTTCTCCATCCTTTGCTTCTTTGTCCCTTGCTTCTCCACCATGTGTTTCCACATCCTCAACTTCCTCGTATGTTTCTTCGTCAGCTCCAGCTCCACGCCCTTCTTCTAGATCCTCTTCACTAGAACTGATATTCTCCTCATTCGTTTTGTTTTCTGCAAGAAAAGCACTTATTGCAATACATGCTTGGAGAAGCTGACCACTCGAATGGTATGCGTCAAAAGCTTCTGCATAAGCATTAGAACAAAAGACGATAATTTATTTCTCTTCTCCACTTCCTTTTTGAATTCTAATTCTCTTCTGTTCTCCTTCAAATCTCCTCTATCATCCCCTTATTGTCCATGTTGATCTGCATAGAGCTTAATCCAATCAGAAGTCTCTGCACTGTGGATGATCAGTCCCTGAACAAAAAGACTCAAGAAAGGACATTCGTCATTATTTCTTGCAAATACCGCAACTTGCCTCCCCAGCTGCAAACCAACTCTTAAACCAATGTCGCTTGTGAAAACATCAACAATCATACTGCCTTGATTCAACGCATTCAAGATCATCTTTTGCAGAATGGGTGAACCAGTCCTTATTTCTCTTGAAGCTTGGTATCATCATCAACAATGTTTCAAAAAGGCGCTCGATCCAAAGTGTTTATCCTCTCTTCCTCGATTGTTCTTTTTGCATCATTGAGATCAACCGCAGTTTTTCTTTCCTTTTATGAAGAAACTGCTTCATGTAAGGAATGCTTGGATCAACTTTTAGAACAAGTGAAATTTTGGAAGTTCCTAGGTCACTTGGATAGGGTTCTAGTGTACATGACTTCAAAGTCGTATTTACTCCATGACTTGAGCTCTGTGTGGATTAAATCTATAATCGATATAGCTAGATTACTAACATCCAAAGGTATATTTGCAGCAGAAAAAGTACTGTCAGTCTCAATCAACACAAATGGTTGCAACCGAACATCTTTCTTCTCTGGTCGATGAGCCTCGTAAATAATGTGGATCTTATTTTCAAACACACCTGGAATTGCAACAATTACTTATTCAGCTTCAAGGTGTCTAGATCTTACATCAGTTTACATAAGCTTCCTTAGCTCCTTCCTCCCAATTTTCTAGTCCTTCACGAGCTCCTCCTTTGTCACTTGAAGCTCCCATGTGGTAGAGAAGTACCGCAGAATCTCCTTGTAGTGCCATTCTTCTATCTTTGTCCATGTACAGAAGGTTGCGATGTCGTCAAGAGGAGACACACTCTTTGGATCCTTTTTCATCAACAACTTCTTTTTCTCAACCAGCTGCAAAACTTCCTTGACATCCTTCTTGACATTCCTTGAAAAGGTTTGAATCACTTTCTTTTTCATAAACTTCATAGTTTTCTGAACTTTCTCCATCATGTCCATGAAATGCTTATCTGGTATTGCGGGAAAGACCAGCTCTTCAAGTTCTCTCCTCTGGATGCTCAAGCTTGTTGTGGATCCGTTCTCGAGTAACTTTCTCAAAAAGCTCCCAAACATCATCTTCCGTAGTAAGTATATCCTTGATCTCTTTCAAAGATCCTCTATTTAACATCGCGGTAGCTATAATGATAAAAACATGCAAAATATATGAATTTTAGAACCAAGGTATAAAGCATTCTACCAACACTTTCGGTTTGTAATTTTAGAACCGAATAATGATGAGTGTTGTTCATAATCTCGATTTCAGAATCGAGGTTGTGGAGCCAAAAAGGAGAACAATACGAGCTTGGAGAGAACAAATATCAGAAACTGAAAAAGCAGAAGACTAAAAAAGACAATATATCTCATTTATATGAGAGCTAACTTCTTTAGAAGATATAAAGGAGATCTAGAACAGTTTAAAACAAAATGTATGGATTACTGTCAAGAAGAAATTGCAAATAAATATACCTCATAATTTAGGCTTGGTTTCATGTCTTGTTTAGATGGTTGGAGTTTACAAGACTTTTATTGTTCTCTTGCTTGTCTCATCAACTCGATGAATGATGAATCAAACTGTGACCTGACATTTACTGCATTGCTCATTCTTGAAATCTTGTTGAGATCAACATACTTTGCATTCCCATCCAGTATACGTGAAATATGATACATGTTTCACTTACATACAGTAAGAGACACATCAACCATGTTTTGCATCAACTTGTGTGCATAAGTGTTGTTCACTCACAACATAAAAATGTATTGTCGAGTCATCTATTGATGCGTGCACTTCTTCTTTTGTCTTCCGTCGGAGCAGTTCAGTATGAGATTTGTCATCCACTATCATCTCTCGATATAAGATCAAGTCAACAACCTATGGAGTACATGTAGACATTCATACATAACCTTAAGTATTTTTCGCATTTGTGGAAAATTAAATGGTCGACAACCAAACAGTGGTGGACCTTGCTGTCAACTTCACTCAACACATGCAACACAAAAATCTGATCTACATACAGTTTTCTCTTATGCATACATAAAGACTCCTTGATCGCATAAGCACCAAGAACGAAGAGCTTGATCCATTGATGCCATAGAGCATAAAATTTTTATCTTAAAATACACTGGGTATCTAGCTGTAGAGAGATACAACAAAACCTTGGATCAACTTGGTAAAACTCTTGTGCTCTTACTACCTAGTCGATCTGATTTTATCTCGACTCTAGTATATATTTGTCTCAATTACTACTCAACTAACTTGGCCTTAAGTGACACACGTGCACCACATAATAAAACTGGACGTTCAATCATACTCTAAGTACAAGAAGGATTTGTACATGATAAACATATGCTTTAGTTTGCAGAAGTACTTTCAAACAATCGCTTAGGCTGGCCTGTGCACTAACAATACTCTCTTCACTAGTTTTCCACCACAAACTACCTAAAAAATGCACAACTCGGACCTTCTATAGTTTGTTGATATGAGCTCCATTCAAGATGAATCTTATAGCAATGGATAGCCTATTGTACAAGCTTCTCAATGATATTGATAACATATTGACTGGATCAAAGTAACTCCTACCACAATAGATCAAATTTGATCATTTCTAACACTTACAACCTGATACGTCTCAGTCCTTCATCATGACTCGCATGTTTGATCTAAGTTTTGATAGCTTCAAACTAGACATACAACATATCACTAGAAAGCTTGTCTTCTAAAGCTTCTAACAAGATAAGGCATACACGCAACAAGCATCCATTGAGCTCGAGATGTGGTGTCGAAGACAACGGTACCTTGTAGTTAGATATTCTTGATCAACAACTTCGACATAGTGTAACGCCTTCTCTTATTATGATCTCTACGTCAAATTCACAACTTAGCTCCATTAACTCACTTGCAGCACCTCCAAGAAGCTCCACCTCCAAACCCCAAGTCGTTTGTTCAAGGTCAACCAAGAGATGTAAGTGAAATCACTCTTCTCTTTTAAAACCTATCAGGTTGTAATCTGAACTTCGGCAACCTATTTCTCTCTACTCAAACTTCCAACTGGGCTCAAACTTCACCAAAAATCTCCCTTTGATTCCTCCTACTACTCTTTGAAATTTCAGCTTCAGACCCTAAACCAATTGCTCGGAATGGACCAAACCTTTTGTCTGTGTTGACTTATGAGCTTTATGAACCAACTTTCATCGATATTTCAAGATCAAACCCACTCAAACATAGGACTAATTTACATCAATGCAACCAGCACGGTGTAAACTATCCAACCCCTTTGACATACTAAAAGATCATCTCTCAAACTCCAGAGGCACTCAAAAATTGACTTGGGATATTGATTTTACCCCCTTGACTTTGAAAAATCATAACTCCACACTCAAAATATCCAAATCGGTCTATTGTCTCCTGCAGATTGTAGTCCAGCTCAAGAGCTTTCCAATGAGATCTTACACTCTGCAATTAATTCCTGAGAAGACCTCCAGAACCCCAAAATTGTTCTTGGAACTTGGATGAACTTGATTGGTTAATGCATGAGTGAGAAAGAAGATTGGAGATCGCTTTATCTCCTACTTGATACTATAGATAGAGTTGGAACCCTAAAACACTCTCGCACTTTCAAAGCTTGAACCAAAATATTTAGGACCACAAGCTTAAAACATGATAATCATCCTCGCCAGACGATAGAGATAATAATGACACGAAAATAAATACAAGTCAAGATAACGATCTTGATCGATCTATGATGAAAGATACGACAAAAGATAATGAGAAAGTCATCACTTGATTAAAGTGTTCTCACCAAAGTTTTTCCTGATCCACGCATGATGGTTGATCTTTCATCGAAATGACATCAAATATTAAATCAGACGTTGAAAGAGATGTTAGTTGGAAAGTTCAAGTCCATTCATCCATCAAAGTAAAATCCATCAGTCCATATGTACACAGTGAGGTCCCAGTTCTCTCCGTATTGATGATCGGTAAGATCAACGGAGTAGACAAGTCCATCACCCTTCTCATGAACTCTTCACCAAAGTAGGTAATGAATCACTATCGAAAGTGATCATGATAGATGTAATGAAGCTTGATATGGAACAGATTCGAGAATGAAAGATCCAGAACTTGGATCGATTCTCCATCCATGAGTACAACTCGAGCATCTTCTCACTCTCCATGTAAAACACTAAGAAACACTCGCGAAACATCATGCAAGGAAGAATGTCCCATGAATCCTCGATCCTCTATCTTATACCTAAATTTGATGACAAGAGTCACTCACATGACTATTCACGGATCACTGAGCTACCACGTCTCATTATCGTGCGATCTCGTATCTCATATAACCGTGAAAGTGGCAATCTAATACGTCGTCAAGCGAGTTACACAACAAAGTTCGTGAAACATAAGAAATCAACACAATGCAAGTTCTACGTTAAATTCACAAGTGAGTCGTGTTATAACACGACGTCAATCACAAAGAACAATCCAATCTCATATCTCAATTGACTAACAAATCTGACATAAACGTCTATTTGTTAGTCAATTACTCTCACAACTCCTGAATCACTCGATGAAACTTCAAATTATCTTCAATGTTTTGTAGAACTCGATTTTCTGATCTTGATGGATCCAAAGACAACAAGTTTAGACTTCGAAATGATATGAACTGTCCAACTCTCCTTCACAAGTCAATGAAACACTCCAATTTTTCTTCCTTACATCTCAATTTTTCCCAAAACATACACCTCTAAATCCACCTCTTCACGAACCGTCCTATCTTATGAATAGCTTGCATATATCTGAATTCAATAACACCTTGTGTGTATGCATTAGACCTCCCAATCTCCTGAACCACCTACAAGTCACAAATACAAGTTAACCTCTTAAGTTGTCCCTTACGTCAATTCATAGTACGTGAATTTTGCACAGATAATGATCAAGCAGCCCCCTTGCTCCTTCTAACGACTCTGGAGAATTATACTTTTGCTTGTGAAGAAAAATCGTTGAGGAACATACCTCAACAGCACCACATTTCCAAGCTTCTTTCCACTTGGATGATGTTCATGGATTGAGAACCTCTGCTGCTGTATTTCAGAGGGACTCCGACTAGGTCAATTTCTCCCCATAATTGAAACCCAAGAACCTACATATGAGCACTATACTTCTCAAGAGTCAACTCTTAACCCATTCTAGATTTCTCCTAGGTTTTCAATCCTAGAGTTGAGATTCCATGTGGGAGTACTTGGACTTAAGTTAAAAAGAAATCGATTCAGGAATCGATTCTCCATGGTTGTACGTCCGCCGTGGGGTTCCTTAACATAATCCAAAATTCGTTTATGTTTCCAAATCTACCACCTGAACTTACAACCCTCCTCAATTCTTCTTCCTCCGGACCTGTTTGATGAGACAAGCTTCTTCCTGAAAGAAAGATCCGATCGTGTCTTCAAGAAGACAGAAGACGGAAGACGGACATCTTCTAAGAAGACAGTGACTGCGACTGCATGGGTACCAACCACACGCCACATAGACAAGGGGTAGGTGTACTTACTAGGTAGTAACCATAGTAGTAGGTAATTCGGGATACCCCAGGGCATTACCTAAATCGCGCAGGGAAGATACGAGTTGAGAGGGCATTAGCACAGAATCGCTTGCTGCTTTCCACAACAAAGATTGACTGTGCTTTAGGATCGATTTGCACCTTGGGGTATCGAAGTAGGTCGTGGAAGCAAGGAGAGTGAAATTGGGAACACTCAGGATCAAATTGAGACAAGATCCCGAAGTAGTTCAATAGCAACTAGATCCTTGCTGGGTTTGTTCACCCACTCCATGAATGACTTCTTAGTCACTCGATCTGCATCCTCCAAAGAGTATTCCTCCTTCAGCTGAAGAGAAAACCCCTCCCAGTTAGCTCCATGAGCTTGAATGAGCCCCTTCACATGCTTCCGTAACTCCGGTGGCGTGTTGTAGGTGGACTTGTACAGTGAAAATTAGTTGCAAAGAGATTTTTTTCTCTCTTGTGTAAAGGAAGCTGCCCTGTAGCTTATCAAGCTGGGCAGGAGCTAAGCTGGGACGATGCTTGACAAGCTGCACCCTAGCTTGGATTGAAATATCACCCTGAAGGGGTCGAAAAGTTCCAAAATGCAGAGCTCGTCGAGGAGAGCGACTTCATGCTTCCGATTTCGACAAAAAGTGTTCTAGGTAATAGTTAGTATAGGTTTTAGACTGTGAAAGATGCAAAAGAGAGAAATCTGTCGATTCCAGCTCGTGACTCAGACTTATGATTTGACAGCTTGAGTGTGTAGGTGTTCGCGAGTACTATAGTTTTCACTCTTCATTCATTCTTCATAAACTTGCGGCGGGTTTCGACGAGGACTTTTGACAAAGAACTGATAGAGGAGAAAGGAGACGCGCGTAGGAAAGAGAAGAGAGATTTTTTACGACGGAAGATTTTGATGGTGGAGTCGACACTGGAATAAAGTTTATTTGAGTCTTGAAGGCCTATTTGAGTATATGAGTATTTGATTTGTATTTGGTAGACGCAAGAGGTAGAATTTGGAGTTCTCATCGTCTGCAGCAATCTATTTTTCTTTTGATCTTTCTCCTGATCAATCACAATTAGGAGGTCCGTCCTCCCCAAGGAAGACTCTTGTCACGACATCTGGTGCTTCCATTGAGAGCTATTGGGGTGATTGATTTGGAGAATTGACTGGTTTGAGAAGATGTATCACAGTGCTACCGTACAAGGTGTGGCTGCTGCTCAAGGTGCTCATGTTCAAAGGACTCCTGGTCAGGATGGAATTGGCTCTCAAAGAGGACCTACGGTAGTTCTAACAGCAACAGCACAGCTTGCTATAGACACATCTCAGATTCTTCAGACGTTGGCTGTCCTAATTCAGCAGCAACCTGCAATTGGAAGAGCTAAGCAGAAATCCACAAAGGCGTTACAAGCACTTGTTGATCGATGTGGGTGATTTGATGAAAGCAACGTTACTAGATACATGCGGGAGTATGTGGGTGAGATGGAGCTCGTCAGGGCACCTGAAGTCGAGGTAATTTTGAGCTTTGAGTTGATTGTTGTCCCTGAACTGAGAGAGAAGGTGAGAATTTTACAGAGAAGACATCTAGGTGGATGGGCTCTATTTGAACGTGCACTGAGAGAAGAGTTTCTAGAAGAGGATTCTGAAAGAGTCACCAAAAGAACGCTCATGGACTGGATAGAGCGTTAGCCTTGACGTTCCATGGGATTGAATGAGGTGATTCGTGAATTTGAGAAGAGGTATCTAAGCTTTCTGGTTTAGAGAGGTTGGCGCTGGATGCTAAGAAGACAGAGTTGTTTTTAGGGGCTCTGGATGAGTTTACAGCAGACAGACTTTGTTTCATGCTAGCTGATCTTAAGGCTGAAGGAGGGGCTACATCAGATTGGAGAAGAGTGGAGGAAACAGTATCTACTCTTGCTAGGCAACGCAGTGGTAGGATGTCAGTGCAACTAGAGACCTTGCCGGAGCAAAAAGTAGCTCCTCAAGCTCCAGTAGTTCTTCCTATAATACCTCAAGCACCTATAGTGATTCCTCAAGCACCTGTGGTGGTTCTCCAAACGGTTCCCCAAGCGTCTGCAGTACCTATCTCAGCACAGAGAGGACCTAGATAGTAGCAGCGACCTGTTGAGAACCGAAATCAAAATAACCTGATTGAAGAGCTCACTCAACAGTTGAGAGATTTGAGGGTTGAGATGGCTGATTTGAGAAGAGACCAACGACCAGTTGCACCAGGTGCTCGATCTGTAGGAGGGATCTCTACTAAGAGATGTATTTGGTGCGACAGTCCAGATCATCTCAAAGGAGACTGTCAAGACTTAGCGGTTGTCTTGCGGGAGGGTATAGTCAATTATCAGAATAACAGGTTGTATCTAACCGCCACTAGGCAACCTCTGAACACATATTTTGGAAGAGGAGGAATGAGGAGTTCCCTTCCAACACTTACTGGTGCGAACACTACAGCGATGATTGCAGGTTCTGCGGAAGTTGATGTGTATATTAGAAAAGTTGAGGTGCGCTCTAACCCAACTATGGTTGAGCAGGCTACTGAGGTCTCAGTTGAAATGATGAAGAGAGGTGCAGAAAGCATTAAGAGGGCTATTGGGTGGACAGATCCAGTAGATGCAACTTCTATTCGAGCGTTTTTAGAAGCGAGTAGTGAACAAGATGCCATGGTGGAGACAAAAGACGACAGGATGCTTCTGACCTAGATGCAAGGATACTTGAATGATCAGTTCCTCCAGAATCAACTTCTTTGAGGTCTTAACTTCACTCTGAGAGACTAACTTCTAATACGGAGGTGAATTATTTATTATGTGAAATAATTCACA
The DNA here is from genome assembly GCA_036924285.1 of Asterella californica. NCBI lineage: Eukaryota > Viridiplantae > Streptophyta > Marchantiopsida > Marchantiales > Aytoniaceae > Asterella > Asterella californica. Next base: position 8,951,566 of record JAYKYS010000013.1, read on the forward strand.
TCACGACAACATGGACGACGTGATTTTATCCGAAAGTGATTCAGAAGTCATTATTCAAGTAAAGGTCAAACTTAAACAAGAGTATGAAATGAAGAATATGGAGGAACTCAACCACTGTCTTGGGTTTCACGTGTTCGATGTAGGTGATGCTGCTTATCTCGATCAAAGTCATTATACTCAAGGAATACTCAAGAAATTCTCAATGACAAAGTGTAAATCTGTTGCAACACCAATGGAAGCGGGCAACAAACAAATAGATACAGGGTTGGTGAATGAATCTGTTGATCAGTCGAGCTAACGAAGGCTAGTAGGGAAATTGATTTATCTGGCTGTTACGACTCGACCAGATATAAGTTACGTCGTGTGTCGTGCGCATACACATCGTTACACAACATACATCCCTGTCAAAGGTACACCACACATACACATAACACATGGACGATCTCATACACATACACAAGTGTACCACAATGATAAACAGTATGTACTCACTCCACCATGCCAACAAGCACTAGACATCACTATAGTCGAGCCAATCCACTCTATGCTCGAAAAGAATCCATATTACACTCACTAAGACTATCCACCATAGCCAGGAGCTTGAAGGCTCAACTTGAAGAACTGAAATCTCCAAGCCCTACATGCGAAGTATACCCCTAGTGGACACTCTCATCAACTTGCCCTAATGGCACTAACGGCCTTACCGGGATTCACCACTTCGCACTCGGTCAACCTAGCTGAGTTGCCAAACTGACGTGACAACTGTCGTGCGCATACACATCGCTACACAACATACATCGTTGTCAAAGATACACTACACATACACATATCACATGGACGATCTCATACACATACACAAGTGTACTACAATCGCCCCCCTAACTGACGGTTAGGTCTCTCTAATTCCATATAGCTCCATATCCCAACTACGTGATATACACCTTCATGGGTGCAAGGATCAAGAGGCCGGGTGCTACATTGCCCCATTGTTAGTCGCCTGTCTGCAATCCATACCACGCTAAGATCTAATCGACTATCTCTGATATATACATCGAGGACAAACCCACCGTCCAATAAGAATGACAGTGAGAGGTGGAGTCAAACATGACATGTGCCAACTTCTCGAACAACCATCACACACCAACATACGGGCTGCTCCACTAGCAGACCCACACAACATACACCTCAAGCCCGCGCGTACAACTGCCGAGCTTGGGTCAACGGTACCATCGATGTTGGGAAGATGACATGGCGCGCAATTACGCACATGGTCCTTCCAAACAATATCATCACGCTGTCGTGATGTGAATCATTTTCCATTGTAAATAATCCATCTCTCTGTCAAGCGTTAGTCTTTCTGAGTGAAGTTAGGATCTCAGAGATGTCGACACTGGAGTACATTATATATTTTGAGTCTTAGTAGGTTGATTACCATGTAGATGGAGTTAAGCTCATGGGTTGTAATTACATGTCGCCCATGCATGCTTCCTAGCGAAGTTAGGTTATCTTTTAAGATTACGTGTCGTTTTGCATGTCTTCGCATGTAGTTTAGGGATTACGTTGGCACTTTAGGGGCTTGACGTGGTAGCCTATGTGCAAAAATCAAGTTACCACGTGGTTTGGGACACAAAAGGACAGGGGAGTGAAGCTATGAACTCCCATTGGTCCAATTTTGTCTTTGTGTACTGCTAAACTTAGAGTAGGGGTCTTAAGAGGAGTTCGAGCATTTGGTGAGGAGATAGGGAAATATGACAACATAGAAAGATAGGGCTCGTCGTGCCAAGCACTGTCAGTGAAAATTTTGATCGATTTGGAGCAATAAAGAAGGAGTTATGGCTGATTGAAGTTCGATTTGTGCTAGAATTACAGCACTTCTGTTGATTTTGGGGTTTTCGGTGTCAATCGCAGTAGATTTGAGAAAATTGCTTCAAACCTTCGTGGTCACGTTCACTGTCAGTAGGGCTACAACTGTCCCCAAATTTTCATGTCAATTGAGTGACTGAGTAATTCGAGACGACCGCTGAAGTAGAGGGGGTCCGAAAAGCTCTCAATCTAGAACAGCAACTTCAGAGAGCGAGATCTGGAGTTCTGTGTACAATCAGGAGGTCCAACTTCACAGGAGTGTTCAGCAAGCTGTGTACTGCAAATCCTGTAAGAATCTTCGAAAGTGATTGAGCCAATTCTTTGTTCTAGGTCGAAATAACTATCTAGGTATCAAAAATTATCGTAATTTCTCTGCTCAGAACGTTTCTGCCCATATCTTGGTGCTCTGTATTGATCTCAAACTGAAACTTCGTATGTATGGTCAGTAGGGCCTCATTTACATGTAGGAGAAGTTCTGAAGTCTGAACCATCGTATATTTCTGATTCTAGACTGTTAAAGTTCACTGTCTGATCTTATTACTGCTAGTCTGATCTGATTTTCGCTTCCTGAACATACTGGAGGGTCCATTCGACCTGAGTGAGTGTTTATAGTGTTCCCTTTTGATCTGAAGCCTACCTCTGTAGTAAGCAACCATAGCCTGAAGCCCAACGTTTTCCCGAGTAGAATGAACACAGCCTTCAAGATCATATCACAGCTAGAAGGTTCTGCCCTTCCCAGGAAAACTCTCAACTCGACAACGCCCTCTAACATGAGTACTCCATATCAAGCTTATGTATATGCGTCGAGAGCATTTTCGAGTGTATCTTGTTTATCATTTCGGTGAGGATTTCATGGGTCAAGTGATGAATTCGCCAGTCCCGGTGATTCTTCTAGTAGTGACATATGCAACTAGTTGGGATTTGACCGTCTACATCTTGATTTAGTGAGCATGGATCTAAACCTACCCGCTCCTGTTCCCTTCAACACGTGGGTGGAGATCCGCTATGTCTGCAGACCGAAATCGTTACATAGAGAGTTTGTGATTAGAAATTTTGGTGAGGATTTCTACCGCGAGATAATTGATTCTCCTGTTCTTTTTGTAGTACCTGTAGTATACGAACGTTTCCGAGTGGCCGTCATAACTCTGTACTAGGAGAAGCTGGAAACTTACGTGTCGTGAGAGAGAGAGAGAGAGAGCGAGAGAGAGAGCGAGCATGGAGCAACAACCTCCAAACCCAGAGTTGGGGATGCAGGAACTAATGCAAGGCATGCTGACCGAATTTCGGGAGATGAAGATGACGGTTGAAGCATTACAGAACAAAATGCTGAACCTCGAGGGTCAGAGTATGACAGACGTTGCAAGAGGAGGATCGTCTCAAGGAGTACCGATGGTGGGAGAGCAAGCTGCACCAAGGGAACCCGTGGCACAAATCGTTAGAGCTCCAGTCGATGATGAAGGTGCCCTGTTACTACGAATGAAGAAGACATGTAACATTGAACCGTACAAAGGCCAACGACTTATGGGAGTAGTCGAGAATTGGATTTCTCGGATGAATCGATATTTGCGACTTTTTAGTACGCAAATCACGGATCACGTAGCGGGAGTGTTTGCGTGTGGCTACTTGACCGATAAAGCTCTCACGTGGTATGATGCATGAGAGAGATCGGTGTTGGCGGAAGGGAGAACAGTCACATGGACTGCAATGCAAGAAGGGTTGTTGAAGAATTTCCAATCTGTGGACTCGGTGCAAATGGCTCGAACGAGGATGTGAGGATTGAAACAGAAGGGAAGCCTTCAAGAGTATGTAGAAGTCTTTCTCGACTTGCAAGTTGCAATCACTGATATGAGTCCGGCGGAGGCTCTTGATAATTTCAAGAGGGGGTTGAAGGAAAGAATTCGACAAGAAGTAATGGTGCAAAACCCACTCACGGTTTTTGAGATCATCGCTTGCGCTCAGAGAATTGCTGGAGCATTAGGAGGAGAAGTGATGATTCCATCAAATCATCAGAATAGATCCGAAATCTCGTATGCAAACGGTCCGACACCCATGGAGCTAGGCAACATCCGCTATCAGCCACGACAATTTCAAAGTGGAGATCGTCGAGGACGGCCAGAAGAAAGACGTCAAGGAGCTCCTAGAGGAGAAGGTGTCAGGAATACTACACCTCGACTCGAGCAACGTCGATGTTACAGCTGTGGACGATTCGACCACATAGTTGCAAATTGCCGAAGTCGTTTTCCTAGAGATCCAAGACCTTCATATCGTCGACCTCTGAATCATCTGAACGAGACGGAAGGAAATGAAGAAATCGAGGCAAGACTGAGAAACGAAGAACACGAGAATAAAGAAGGGCTACCCCCGTTTACCTCGCGGAAGAACACGAAAATAAATTGTACGCCAAAATTTCAAAATGTGAATTTGGCAAGACGGAGGTGGACTACTTAGGACACAGAGTGAGTGCAAAAGGCATACAAGTAATGGCCGATAAAATAGTTGTCATCCAACAATGGAAGGCTCCAGAAGATCAGACCCAACTTAAGAGCTTCTTGGGATTGACAAGATTTTATCGTAGATTTGTTAAGCATTTTTCCAAGCTTGCACAACCACTAACTGCCCTGTTAGGCAAAGGCAAGAAATGGATGTGGGGAACAGCGCAAGAAGTAGGTTTTCAAGCATTGAAAACTGCACTACTACATGCTCCGATCCTCAAGTGGTACGACCCAAAAAAACCTATCAAGTTAGCAACGGACGCATCAGGCACGGCAGTAGGGGCGGTGTTGTAGCAAGAATGGAAGGATGGTTGGCATCCAATTGCATACTTCTCTCGGAAGTTGTTACCAGCAGAACAGAACTATCACACCACCGAGAGAGAAGAATTGGCGATAGTTCTCGCTACTAAGCATTGGAAGCACTATCTAGGGGAGAAGGCTTTTGTGGTCGAGACAGACCCAAACCTTTAGTCTATTTGGAGACGTAGAATGATCTCTCAAAGAGACAAATCCGTTGGGCAGAATGGAGGCAGCGATTCAACATGACCATCACGTACGTTGAGGGCAAGAAGCAAATAGCTGATGCATTAACCCGCATGCCTATGGTGCATAACATAGTCTCTGAAGTCAAGGTGAATTCTGACTTCTGGATAAAATTGATCGAGGACACAAAATCGGATGCACAGACTGTCCCAACAAAACCTTCAAGAACCATCACCTGCAACCTTGGTTTGGTATTCCATGAAGGGAAGTTATGGATCCCAGACGATCCAGAACTACGTACCACCATACTAACTGAATGTCACGATTCAGCCATTGCAAGACACATGGGGGCAGAAAAGACATTGGAAGCAGTCCAACGAGTGTTCTATTGGCCCAAGATGGCAGAGGATGTTGCAGTATACACTCGGAGTTGTGCAATGTGTCAACAAAATAAGGCTACAAATCAAGCACCCTCCGGTCTCCTTCAACCCCTCGCGATCCCTTCCAAACGTTGGGAACATGTTAGTATGAATTTAGTATGTGAACTTCCCATGACGAGCTCAGGTTTTGACTCCATAGTCGTCTTCGTCGATAAGCTCAGCAAGATGATCCATCTTCGATCGACCACGAAAGACGTCTCAGCCCCGCAACTTGCTCAGATATATTTGAACACCATTTTTGCTCAGCACGGTCTATCGCGGGTGCTTATAACAGATAGAGGTCCTCAATTTACGAGCATGTTTTGGAGAACCCTATTTGGTCTGTTCAAGACCAAACTTGCCATGTCTACTGCTTATCACCCACAAACCGATGGACAAACTGAAAGAGCCAATCGCACCATTGAAGACATGCTATGAGCCTTTACTCTGGAGGAGCAAGCGAAGTGGGACACCTTACTCCCTTTGGTAGAAATTGCCTACAACAACTCTCTCAATGCATCTACCCGTGAAACACCTTTTTATCTCATGTACGGCGAACATCCTCTCACACCAGCAAGTTTGACACGATTCAGCACAACGGCGTCAGTCAACACCAAAGTGGATGCTGTTAATGAATTCGTTGCACGGATTCAACAAGGAGTGGAAAAAGCTAAGGTGAAACTACAAGTTGCTCAGAACCGACATAAGCAATATGCCGATGGACACCGTCGGCACGAAGAGTTCATGATTGGTGATCAAGTTTAGTTATCCACAACCAACCTTACTCTGATCGGCAATCGTAAATTCAACCCTCGTTTCATCGGGCCTTTCTCTGTTGTCCGTAGAATTGGAGCAGTGGCATATCAACTCGAACTTCCACCCCACATGAAGATTCATCCGGTTTTTCATGTGTCTTTATTACGGCGATATACACCACGGCCTCCTCAATTTGACAATTCGTAAGAGTCGCGACCACTGCCTCAAATTATCGATGGCGAAGAAGAGTTTGAAGTGGAATGCATCTTAAAGAAACGTGTTCATGGGACTCGTCATCAACGGGTAGATTACTTGGTCAAATGGAAAGGCTATCCTTACATGAAGCAACATGGGAACCTGCAACCAATCTTGCACACGCCCCACTCATAGTGCAAGCTTTCGAACAACAGTTGAGCAACGAGGACGTTGCTTCTTAAAAGGGGGGAGGTTTGTAATAAGTAGAGTCCTACTTATCAACTAGAGGAGAAATTGGTTTGGTAAAAGTCTTTGGTATAAGAATTAGTTACGGCTAAGTTGGCCGAAGAATACATGCAGCAAATAGTACTTCTACCAATAGGCGAGTGCGCCAAAAGTCCACCGGGAAACTTCCAGAAGGAAGTTTCTAGAAAGAAGCTTCTAGAACTTTCCAGCGAGCCTTCTACGTGGCTCATTCTGAACCTCTAGATGTTGTTCTAGATCTAAGGTTGCATGTAAGCCACATCAGCGATCCGCGTGAGAGATGAGCATTGGCCGGAAGCTTATCATGTACTATTCCTCTCACTATATAAAGGCTGCGAATGCACCACCACGGGACATTCGAATTTTGAGTTCACTCTAGAGCCTCATCTTACACTTCTCCTCCATAAGACGTGAAAGCCTCTGTTCCACCAGATCTCCGTTGGGTCATAGTCATACTAGCTATCCTCTGTTCCAGCTGCTCAATCCGAGTAGCCATACCTGCTTCAGACGTCGTAGCAAGCGGTGGACCGACTGGTGTTCTCTCATGTGTTGGACCTCTACTTCCAACTCGACCACCACGGCCTCCATGAGCCCCTCCGCCTCGTCCATGATCAGCCTTCTCTTGTCGTAGCTCGGGATGGAGATTAAAACAACGGTCACTACTGTGATCTGGTCGTCCGCAATGCTCACACTGCCTAGACATCGCTTTGGGAGATGTTATGGATCATAACATCTCCCAAAACATCCTAGATCGCGGGTCATGTAAACCGTGACCTCTCCCAGCACGCGTGTGACCTTGACATGACCACTCGACTATCACCAAGTAAATGGTGCCAACAAACGTGAGATCTTGCGCCCCCAGCAGCGAAATATTTGACGGTAATGCTTGCTGGTATCCTCTAACGGTTGATATAGGCAACAACTCAAGATATCTCTGCACCAAACGTGCCACGTGACGCAATGAGATGCGTCTTGCGACCTCATCTCTCTCCACATACAAGTATCGCTATACTTGTATGCCTGCCTGCAATACCGCAGCCAAACCTGTGCTGATCCCTCCAAACAACTCTAGCACAAACACACTCTCTTTTGGATATTGCCATACAATGGGAGTCGTATCCAACGGTGTTAAGATCACAGGGCCAGTAACATGGACACCTCGATGTTTCTCTACTGGCGGTACAAAGGCTTCAAGCCTGTTGCACCAACCGATCAACATACTGCTGCAACTCTCCACTCGAACTCCAAAGTGGAACATCCAAGGCAGATGGTACTAACGTAGACATGCTAGGCATGTCCTCCACCTCCTCAAAGACCAGAGTATCCTCCGCATGGGTATTGCTCTCTAACAACTCGTCCGGCCAAGTGATGACCGAACTAAACCTCGCAACGGATGCCGTCGTCCCTGATGTAAGCTCCGTTGTCCCAACTCTAGCACTGAATCACACTGGTAAGCGGCTCACTCGTCCCTCATCGGACTGTCAACCCGGTCTGTAAGATGCTGTCTTCGTCCAATAGTCGATCACGAACCCCATAGGATATAATACAGCACCTCCAACCAACATATCATAAGACTCCGCGGCCGTAATGATGACCTTGGCCCTCACCATGGAGCTATCCGTGGGATGATCTGGTCAAACTCTCACCGTGAACATCTCGCGTGTCATGTGTAGAGATGTACCTCTTGTCCTAGAGATGCCTGTAGTTGGAATGGACATCTCTCCACTTCGGACTTCCTCAGACTCAAATCGATACACGCCGCCTTCTCCAACATCAACGGTTGAGCTCAAGAGTCTAACAAGACTTTCTGTGATCTGTCACACCACAAGTATCCCATTATTTGTGTGTATGCTTATATACATTTCATTAGGTGTGACTATCTTAAAGGTTATTCTAGTTTGAAGATCTAAATTTAGAGTGATCAAAAGTAGTCATAACTAGCTGAGATAGTTATACTAAGTTGAGGAAACTATTAGAGGTTCCACTATGCCACTATAGGACAAGTGCGGAGCTCTAAATATGCTTTCCAAAAGTATGTAACTTTGTTGACCATCACTGATTGGATGCATGATGAAAAGTCATGCACAAAGATCTAAAGATGCTCCTCAAAAGACGTATTAGTGTGTTGTCGTCTTCCGATTGGATAGCGTGGAAAGTTAACACTTTACAAAAGCTAAAGTAAGAGAATCTCTTACTTTTGTAAAGTAAAACAAGTAATGTGTGTGCTATTCTTAAAGTGTTAGTAGCCTTTAGAGTTTTACTATTTTGGATTGCGCACTTACCATGAGGTAACGTAACTTAGTGAAAGTTACCACGGTAAGAAGTTGTAGAGTATATAAGGAGGAGTTGAGAAGGTGGAAGACACTCTCATTTTCCTGACTGTAAGTAAAGTGAGCATTGGAGACCTTGGGAGTCCTTGAGTATTTTGCGATGTAATGTTGAGAGCGGGATTAGAACTTGTGTGCAGGAACGCTATTAGAGGGACTGATGTGACCATACGGGTCAGAGAGTTGAGTGAAGTGAGCATGGGTGTACTTAAATCTTTGTAATTAGGGTGCACTAGTAATCCTAGTCATCTGAGGAACCCCTGGGTGAGAGACAGGCCGGCTTACATTTTGGTTCCGTTGCCGGGACCTCGATACAAAGATTTGTATTTAGTTGTTAGTACAGTTCATGTCTGTTTTTGAGCATGAGTTCAGAACCTTTGTACATACACCATGTTATAGAGGGCAAGATAAGCTTTCCAATAAGCTTGATATCTCCGAGAGATCAATTGTAAGGAGAGAGTTATGTCTTTCGGAAGTTAAGGAGGTTTTTCGGTATCAAATAGTGAGTTCTCGGGAAGGAGTTTACAGTCCTTTTCATATTTTCAGTTTTTAGAGTTAGACCTTGAAATCTTCCATGCTGATAGCTTGCAAGATAAGCTATCTAGGCACCCAAATCATGCGTGAATTGGTCGAGTAGAACTGGAGTTATGGCATTCGAAGCGAAGGGGGGTCAAATCTGTTATATCGCTTGCTGAAGTAAAAGAGTGAAAGAATTTCAGAATTCTTGAGAGGGTTATGTTCGATCTCTGAGGCTCATGGTTGACAAGTTAAGCTTCTAGTTAGTAATGTGAGAGATTGCTAAGCGAGAAGATAGTCGAGTGATCAAAAGTGTCAAACAAACTATAGAGCGAGAGAGATGTATGACGGATCATCGTCATGGAAGGACAGCAAGAGTGGAAATTGAGGTTGAGCAAGATCCCTCAAGGCTATGCGGTGATAGTTACCGCTGATCTGGCGAAAGGAGAATTTCGACTAGAATTTGAGGAAGAAGCAGAGAGTAGTCGTAAGAACCAGGAGAAGAACTCGAGGTGCTTTTTGTGTGGAGAAGAAGGACATAAAGTGAGCAAGTGTCCTACGAAGAATAGACTTTTGCGTGAGCGAAGAGGGTTGGTCGACTTAAGCTTACACATAGGTCCTTCTTCCCCTAGACAAGGCGTCATTGACCCTACAACCTTTTGTCCTAGATATGGAGTGGACGGGATTCCAGTTGAGCACGAGTGTAGCGCAGTGGTTGCTTTGCTAGAAACTGTAGCCGAAGGTCTCGAGAGAAGGTTGAGTGTAGAAACGGAACGAGTGAAGACCTCTAGCGAGGATGGAGATAGTCTGTCACACGAGAGATAAGATGACCATGAGGGTCAAACTTATTCGAACCTTTGGAGAGGAGAGAGCTCAACGGGGAAATTGTGGATTGCGGTGAAGTGCGATCTTCACATCCGCAAGCAGTTCCTTGAGTAAGAAGAAGAAAAGAAGAGAAGAATGGGGAAACTCCCGGTGTTTTACGGAAAGGATGGAGAAGACGTGGAAGGATTTGTGAGGGACTTCAAAAGAGCATGCATTGGCAATGGAGATCGAAAGAAGAGCGAGTGGGTAGGGTTGATACCTGAATTTCTTGAGAATTCTGCATTGACATGGTATGAGGATAGGAAGAAGAGAAGCGTAGTGGGGACTCCAGTTGATACTTGGGAAGTATTGACGGAGGCCTTAATTGAAACTTTTCTTCCCGATGAAAGTTACGAGAAGTTAATGGTAGAGGTAACTTACCTCAAACAAGGAGAGAAAGAGAAAGTAAGGACTTACGCCGAGAGGGTGGAGAAATTAGAACAAAAGTTTCGGGTGGTTTTACGAAAGAGTGGAGATGTAGTAGAACCAACGATGGTGGGCATTGGAGCAATGCTCACAAAGAATTTTATCGGAGGATTGAGGCCGGAGATTCGAACACAAGTGCGGTATGAGAGACCAACTTCGAAGGCTGATGCAGTGAAGATCGCAACCAGGATGGAAGAGAGTCTGGATGGAGACGACTTGCAACCAATGACTGTCGGGGCAGCATGTGGAGATGTGCAAGGGCCGATCATGCCAACTCTGACGCCTGCGAGTGTTCCGACTGTTCGATTTCAGAATCTGACTCCGGTAGCTCCTACTAGTGCGGTTACAGTCACTGTACCATCTAGATCTGTTACTCCCGACTTTCGTGATGAGTTGAAAAGTTTGACAGAGTCTCTGGCAGATTTGAAGATCAATATGGTGAATTTGTTGCAACACCGCAGTCCAAATGTTGGAGGAGGCTCACGAGGTTATGGGAACTATCAGTCTAGAGGTGGACCACCGCAAGGATCACCAAGTAACTACACGAACCAAGGATGTTTTACGTGTGGAGGATCACATTTCCAACGTAATTGTCCAAGTCGTAATGGTGGAACGGCGGATGGAGCTTCAACTTCACAAAGCAAGGACAAGGGTGTAGCATGCATTGACATCTTGGAACCACGAGATGTACGAGAAGGTTTTCAATCTGTAGAGCTGTTGGCTCAAGAGAGGAAGAGAATGAGGACGCATTTCGACGATGGAGAACCAGTCGTGATGGAAGATTCTCCAAGTCAAAATACTCGGAGTAGCAAATCTTCTTCAAAAACCAAAGAACGGCGGAAGAAATTGGGAAATACTGATTTCACAATTTCGATGGAGCAATCAAAATACAATGTGGTGGAAGACGTGGGTAAGCAACGAGCAAACATTACTGTGGGACAGTTGATTGCTCTGAATCCTTCGGTGAGGAAAGAACTTCGTAGCGGTCTAAGCTCCCGACGAGGTCGAAAGAAGAAGGTAAATCCTTCTACTGTCGGTGTGAGTGCTTTAGATGCTAGTGAAGGAGAGGTGTGCAACAAGGCATCAAAGGTAGAGGCTCGTATCAATGGGAGAGATGTCTCAGATGTTCTTGTCGATGGAGGATCGGCAGTAAATGCCATCTCAGAACGACTAATGAGGAAGTTGGATCTAGTACCAACTCGTCCTTCTAGTATCACGGTGGGTATGGCTAACAAACAGCGAGTTAGACCATTGGGAGTGCTGGAGAGAGTTTGTGTGTCAGTAATGGGAGTGCAAGTAAACATGACATTTCAAATCTTGAAAGAGTCAAGTTATGAAATGTTACTCGGAAGACCTTGGCTTCGAGCAGTACACGCAACGGATAACTGGCACAAAGGTTATTTACGCATCGGACCGAATCACCATCGGATCAAAGTTCCATTGCTCGGAGATCAAGTTGGGACGTCGGAATCGGATCGACCCACATCGGACTACTGGGAGTCAGAAGTTGTCGATACTACTTCTGATGTAGGTACCAATTCTTCAGATTCAGAATCTGAAAATACATCGTCAGAAGAGGAGAGAGAAGAACGAAATGTGGGTGTGAACGTAGTGGATCTTTTCCCTTCTCCGGAAGTGCAAAGAGATAGAGACAAAGAACCGTTGACTCCCGAGGAGGTGGAGAGAAGAATTGCCACCTTACGTTATGGATCGAAGGTTACTAAAGAGGAGAAGAGTTGTTTCGAAGAGATCTTTCGCAAATACATTCATGTATTTGCATTTAGTTACAAGGATCTGAGGGAGGTCACACTGGAGCAACACCGTATCGAGTTAGAGAAGGAAGTCAAACCGGTGCGACAGAAGCAACGAAGAGTGAGTCCTCCAATTGCGGATCTGGTGAAAGAAGAGATCGAGAAGCTACACACTGCTGGGTTCATTTACGAGGTGGAGCATTCTGAATGGGTATCACCCATTGTGATCGTAAAGAAGAAAAATGGCAAATTGCGGGTGTGTGTTGATTACAAGAAGCTCAATGCGGTCACAAAGAAGGATTATTATCCTCTACCTTTCATCGACGAGATCTTGGAAGAAGTGGCGGGAAACGAATGGTACAGCTTTGGAGATGGTTATAGCGGATATAACCAGATCAAAATTGCACCAGAACATCAACACCTGACCACTTTCACTACTCCGTGGGGTACGTTTGCATTTCGAGTCATGCCATTTGGTCTGTGTAATGCTCCTGCGACGTTTCAAAGGTTTATGAACAAAGTGTTCGAACCTTTCTTAGGAAAGTTTGTGAGAGATTTTATAGATGACTTTTGTGTTTACGGGAGTAAGGAGAAGCATTTTGAGCACCTTGTGAAGGTCTTAGAATGTTTAGATGTAGCAAATGCATCTCTCAATCCGGAGAAATGTATTTTTGGGTGTGAGGAAGGGTTACTCTTGGGTCATATCATATCCAAGGAAGGCATTGCCGTTGATCCAGAGAAGGTGCAAAAGATCTTAGAGCTCCCTTTTCCTAGTACTCTCACTAAGCTACGACAGTTTTTAGGTATGGTGGGGTATTATCGAAGGTTTATACTCTCGTTCTCACATAAAGCGTATGCTTTGACTGTATATCTGAAGAAGGGAGTAGATTACGTGTTGATTTTAGGAGATGAAGAAGCTCTAGCCGCCTTTGAGGAACTGAAGAAAGCTCTTACTTCAGCTCCGATCTTGGTTAAGCCCGATTGGAATAAACAGTTTATTCTATATACGGATGCTTCAAATATAGCAGTAGGATGTACTCTAAGTCAGTATGATGTTGAAGGTAGAGATCATCCTATTGCATATGCTAGTCGGCAAATGGTCAAGGCAGAGAGAAATTATTCTGTGACAGAGAGAGAAGGATTAGCAGTGATTTATGCTCTGAGAAAATTTCGACATTATCTCATAGGGGGCAAGTTCACTATCGTTACAGATCATAAGGCATTGAAGTACATCTTCAATAAACCGATGGTCGAAGGACGATTAGCAAGGTGGAAGCTTTATTGTCAGAGTACGACTATGAGATCTGTGATCGACCAGGGAAGAAACACGCGAATGCAGATTTGTTATCTAGAGCTTACGATGGCGATGGAGAGGAGCCGGTGGATGACACCTTTCCTGACGAAGATTTGATGGTCTTGAGCAACTCTATTATCCCAATAGAATATCAAGAAATTTGGGATTTTGTTACGGAAGGTGTCTATCCAGATGGGATGCGGACCAGAGAGAAGAAGGCATTGGTGAAACGAAGTCAACCTTACTCGGTGGTGGAAGGTGTGTTATTCCGTGAAGGAGTTGATGGGGTCCTGAGAAGAGCTGCGAGCAAGGAGGAGTCTCTACGACTCATGGAAGAATTCCATGACGGTCCAGTATGTGGAGGACATTTCGCAGGCAAGTTGACGGCTCATAAGATACTCGACGCGGGATATCACTGGAGGGGGATGTTTAGAGATTGCTTGACGTATTGTAAAACCTGTGATGTTTGTCAAGCTTTCGCTATCAAATCTAGTGTTTCCACTCCTCTTAGATCTATTCCGGTTCTTGGACCTTTCGAGAAGTGGGGAATAGATTTTGTGGGGCCTTTGAATCGCACCCCTCGCAACAATAAGTATATTGTTGTAGCCACAGATTATCTTACGAAGTGGGTAGAAGCTAGACCTCTTGTAACTATTGGAGAAGTTGAGGTGGGTAGATTTCTGTACGAACGGATCATAACTAGGTTTGGATGTCCTTTGGAGTTAGTTTCTGATAGGGGTCGAGAATTTGTGAGTGGTATGACTACTGCTATGTGCACCCACTTCTCCATTTCTCAGAGGGTTACTACTTCATATAAACCTAGTTCAAACGGTTTGGTAGAGAGGACAAACTTTACCTTGTGTCAGATGTTAGCAAAGGATGCTGACATGGAAGGGGCCAAACACAACTGGGACAAGCGTCTTCATGCGGTTCTATGGGAGTATCGAACAACAGTGAAGACGTCTACGGGATATTCACCTTTCAAGATGGTGTATGGGTTGGAATCCAGATTACCAATCCAGTTCGACCTAACCACCTTTCAGACCTTGCAAGCTGGATTAAAGAGAAAGGGTGGTCCAATAGCTGAGAAAGAGCGGGGAGAAATCTTGTTGGAGCTGGAGGAGAATAGAGACGACGCAGCTCAACGCATTGAGATGGCCCAGCTGCAACAGAAGAAGAGCTATGACAAGCGCTTGGCGAAGAACAAAACGAAGTTACAGCCATTTCAAAAGGGTGAGTGGGTGATGTTATGGGATGCTATTAGGCACAAGCGAGTTCAAAAGAAGTTCTTACGTCGATATTTTGGGCCTTTCATCATCTCCAAAGTGTGGAGTAATGACACCTATGATCTTCAAGAAAGGAGTGGTACGTTCTTCGACCGAGTGAACCACGACAAGCTGAAAAAGTTTCATCAACGTGATACTTCACTCCGAGGACGGAGTGAAAATTAAGTCTGGGGGTAAATGTCACACCACAAGTATCCCATTATTTGTGTGTATGCTTATATACATTTCATTAGGTGTGACTATCTTAAAGGTTATTCTAGTTTGAAGATCTAAATTTAGAGTGATCAAAAGTAGTCATAACTAGCTGAGATAGTTATACTAAGTTGAGGAAACTATTAGAGGTTCCACTATGCCACTATAGGACAAGTGCGGAGCTCTAAATATGCTTTCCAAAAGTATGTAACTTTGTTGACCATCACTGATTGGATGCATGATGAAAAGTCATGCACAAAGATCTAAAGATGCTCCTCAAAAGACGTATTAGTGTGTTGTCGTCTTCCGATTGGATAGCGTGGAAAGTTAACACTTTACAAAAGCTAAAGTAAGAGAATCTCTTACTTTTGTAAAGTAAAACAAGTAATGTGTGTGCTATTCTTAAAGTGTTAGTAGCCTTTAGAGTTTTACTATTTTGGATTGCGCACTTACCATGAGGTAACGTAACTTAGTGAAAGTTACCACGGTAAGAAGTTGTAGAGTATATAAGGAGGAGTTGAGAAGGTGGAAGACACTCTCATTTTCCTGACTGTAAGTAAAGTGAGCATTGGAGACCTTGGGAGTCCTTGAGTATTTTGCGATGTAATGTTGAGAGCGGGATTAGAACTTGTGTGCAGGAACGCTATTAGAGGGACTGATGTGACCATACGGGTCAGAGAGTTGAGTGAAGTGAGCATGGGTGTACTTAAATCTTTGTAATTAGGGTGCACTAGTAATCCTAGTCATCTGAGGAACCCCTGGGTGAGAGACAGGCCGGCTTACAGATCGATACACCTTTTCTGAAGGTGCCACCAAACAGAAGATACCACGTTTGTTGTCCAACAACACCACACTTGGTGCCAATCCAGCACGGTCAATCGCCGGCCTAGGTGATAACTCATCTAGCCTGGCAGTCGCCGCTTGCCAAGTACCACTAGTAGCTGTCCTCCATCTACCGTCTCTCGCTGAACCACCTCAGCACTAGAAGTAACCACATCCTCGCTCTCACTGAGCGTGGCTGCCAATTGGAACAATGGAGCCAAGTTGACTCCCAATGTCTTCATATCCGTGGCTGAAAATAGTAGGGTTCGCAAAATTGATGTAGCCGCTCTCAACATCGGGTTTGACGTCGCATCCACAGACGTCGAGGGTTGACTCACATTATCCCACTCTTGGATGTCGATGTCTCCAACTCCACTATGTCAACGTATCCTTGAGCTCTACAAAAGCTCGCTCTTGCTCATCTCCGCACTGCTATTCCTGGTCCACCTTCATCAGCTTGGTCAATGGTTTGGCAATTGCACTAAACCCTTTCACGTATCGACGATAAAAGTTCACCAAACCAACAAATGCTCGAACTCGACTCACATCTGTGGAGCGTGAGATACGTGTAATAGCCTCAACCTTCGTCTGTTGAACACCCAACCCACTTGGATAGATGGTGTGACCCAGATACTCTACCAACTCCTGGAAGAACTTGCACTTCCCAGGATGTAACTTCAACCCATGAGCTCTTAATCGCTCGAACACATCCAGTAAGTGTCTCTCGTGCTCCTCCACTGTAGCACTATAGACTAAGATTTCGTCAATACAACATCTGACAAAATCCAATCCTGCTAAGATCCTGTCCATCACTCTTTGGAATTCAGCAAGGGCGTTCTTCAACCCAAATGGTAAGAACCGCCACTGATACAAACAATCCTTACCGTGAGAGTCAATCCCTCAGAATGCTGTCTTGGGCTTATTTTCTTCTCTCACCGGCAACTGATGATACCCTGCTTGAAGATCCAAAGTACTGAAGACCTTCACATGCTCCACTGCATCAAAGATCTCCTCAAGTGTCAGCATGGCATACTTATCGGACTTCGTCTGTCGATTGATAGAACGGTAGTCTCCACACATGCGTCTATCCGTGTAGTTGCCATACATATCCTTCTTTGCTGGCATAATTGTGACATACTCTACATGCGACACCTTCACCAACCCAGCTTCCACCAAGTCTTGAGTCCTACTCTGGATCAAGGTTCTCTCCATGTCACTGTACCTGTAAGGACGTCGGAAGATTGGCATGTCGTTAACCAAGTCGATCCGTATACCATGTCTTTTCAAGGTATCCAAATCCTTCATACTGAAGGCAAAACAATTCATGTAGCTCTTCAGGAATCTCTGAACTCTTCGTCTCTCCTCTTTATAAACTTAGATCCCATCTCCGGCTCCCAAATATCCTCCATCACCATGACAGAGGTAGAAGACAAAGTAGTTGATTGCTATCTTGCAGCCTCTAGAGCAGTTTCCTTTTGCTCATCACCAATAACCTCCATCGCTACTGTGCGAAAAACTTTTGCAGTTCTAGCTGCAAGCTCCACACTCTCTCCTACGACATCCCATGATGTCCAAGAATGACAAACTCCATGCGCCTCGCCCCCAGCCTTTGTCTCCACCGACCCGATGTCATGTTGTGGTTCGGCTCCTGTGTGAAATTCTTGTGTAACCTATGTTGTGTTTCTTTTCCGTGTTTCGTGAACCGTATCGCGTAACTCGCCGAACGGTGTGATGAGTGCCACGTTTGTGATTATCTGTTTAAGTGATCGCACGGTAGAGGAATGTGCCAAGTCATCGATCTGTGCGCGTTCACTTCAGTGGTCCTTGTCGCCGCGATTGTGTATAAAATGGGGGGTCGAAGGTTCATACGACATTCTCTCTCAGCGGGTGATTCGTAAGGGTTCTCGGTGGTCTGCATGGAGGAGTGAAGAACTGCAGGAGTGGTGGTTATGGACGGAGGTGTGTTACCGGTTCCAGATCTTCCTTTCCCGAATCCGTTTCACATCAAGCTTCATTGCATCCACCGCGATCACTTTCGACAGTGGTTAGTTGCGTACTTTGGTGATGAGTTCATGGGGAGGGTGATGGAGTTACAGCTTCCGGTGATCCTTCCAATCGTAACATACGGAGAGACTTGGGATATGACGGTGTACATTTTGTTGTGAAGAACGATGGATCTCAACTATCCATCGAACGTTCCTTTCAACCTTTGGGTCGATGTCCGGTGCCATTGCAGACCGAAGATCAATCATGGGGCTTGGATCGTGAGAAACTTCGGGCAAGAATATTACAATCGAGTGATAGCTTCACCGTTTCCTTTTGTCGTACCTTTTATTGTAGAACGTTTCCAGGTTGTAATATTGACGTTGTATTAGTCTGTGGTTCACTGGTTTCATTCTGGTTGAGCGCTTCTGTGTAGTTACGGACCGCGAAGAATCCATCGACATATCTGAAGGATTTTCTGAGGTCTTAGAGTGTTGTTGATGTCTTGTGTCTCCTTGGAGAGTAAAAATTCGTTCTAAGGGAAAAGTTAAGAGGAGAAAAGACAAAAAGTAAAGTTCTTTTTGCTCTTATTGGTCCACTTCTGGACCAATGGTGTTCTAGCTGATCCTCGCGACGTTTCTGTGGTTTCTGGAGGCTTCAGAGGGCCATTCGCGAAACGAAGGGTATGGTTGGAGAGCTCTCGACCGGGGCTACAATCTGGGCTGAAGAATCGATCGATTTGATGAAAGTATGAGCGCGTTATGATCAATTGAGTGGAGGGGGGTGAAATTTGTACCTACTGCTACGTTTCTGGTTGTTCTGAGAGACTCGCGAGGAGTTTTGAGGAGCTGTCTGTTGGGTTGGAGAACTGACGGCGTGCTGGTCATTTTGATATCAATTTGGTCAGTTTCTTGATCGATTTGGATTCTGAACCGACCGATTGAAGTTGAGAAGTGCAGATGGGATAAGGCGGAGACAGCGAACTGTGATAGCCATGGATAGTTTGCTATTGCTTAAGATCTGAGTCGAATTTCTGAGTGAAACTTTCCAGGATTGAAGAATGTCTTATCAGTAAGATACTTGGGAAGTTTCACCTCAAATGGTCGAGTAGTTTGTTCAGAATCTTGGATCAAATGTACTTGGGTCTGTAAAGCTCTGAAGTTAGCACAGATTACGGTTTGATCCATATCTGAGAATTGGTTTGAGATTTCGACCTGAAAATTGTTCAGGGTAGGAGTGAAGGGTCCAATCAAGCTTCCTGTGAAGTTTGATCATCATTGGTCGAGTAGTTTGGAAGGACTGAGATCTCAAAGTTCGAAAATACTTCTGTTATGAGCAGTTTCGGGTTTTTTCGGTATCATCTATTGTCAATTTGATCATTTTCGAGCAATTTGGAGAGGAGTTTGTTGCTGAAACTGCCATACCTGCATACAACTCGACATTGGAAGGTGTGGGGCTGATTTCAGCTCTTGGTGATGAAGGAGAACGGAGCCACCATGAGTCTTAAGCCGCTGTTTGGGTTCTCGGAGCTGCCAGGTACTACCGCCGTTGGTGCTATATTGAGATCTGAATAGTGTTTTGGATTATGCATGTTTTGCCTTGCTGGAATACTCGGTAGACCAGGGTGTACAGCAAGTTGTATCGATACTCTATCAAGTTGATTGAGTGATCTTAGTATCTTCTGATTGTACTATGAAGTTGTGATAGTTGGATTGATGGCCAGTTAGCGTCGCTGGGGAGCTATTCAGAAGTCAGGCTTCCAGTGATATAGATGAATAACTTCAGTTAGATAATACAGATCTGAGTATTTTTAGTTAGAATACAAAAGATCTGTTTGTAACACAAGTTTATGCAACCTATACGTAACCTTGGATCGTAGCAAGCTTTAAACTTGAGACGAGCGGATACAAGGTCACTCAGGCTAGAAGAGTAGATAGTGAAACATTTGAGTGGAAACATCCAGATCTAGATCCAACCTTGTCAATCCACATACCTCTACACAGCCATATACCCCGTGTATTCCTAGACAGAAAAACACGTTATACGATACCGGTAGACAAAGAGCTCAGGAATGTTCGAGCAATAACACCCGTCGATCGCATTCGACGCTGCTCAGCCAATCCAAGGCTAACAATCCATGTCAAGCAGTTCAAGACCATTGCTTGGCCCAACACTTGACGACGTGAAGCCTCTGACACCGAAACTACTGTCGTCGTATCCGTAAGAAAACTCATCGCTCTCTCTCTCTTGTCGACATTGAGCTCCACCAATTGTTGTAATCGAGCATCCCACACAAGCCCAAGTCCTCCATCTTTGTAAGCATGTGACGTTGGAAAGCTCACCAAGGTTGGTAACGCTGTCATGGATCATTCACTAGGTTCACCACTGCCATGGGTGACCCATCGACGACTCTCACTACTTGAGATCGTCGTCCTGCATCCAAGATGTCATCAATTGTGAGGCACTAACTAGATGTCCACACCTCTTTAGCTCCAAAAATATCAACATGATAGCTCTACTAGCTCATCCAGGACAACTACCACCAACTGCCTCCATAAGAATCTTTACGGTATAGGCAAACACTACCACAACAACAGCTTCCCCTTAGTACTCTAGGGTCGCCCTACCACTCCTCTAGGAACGTGCGAGAAGGTCTCCTACTACCTTAAACTAGTCCCTAAGTACTTGCACGCATCCTTGTAAGACACCAAGAGCTATTGGTCTAGTGGTACATCCAAAACGAAGACTACAGAGTTAAGCGTCCAAGTCCAGAAATAGTGTTGGGATGTGTGACCTATTGGTTTTACACTTCTCACACAACTGAAACTTGGATACCTCTCTCATGCACACTAGCAAGTTGGCTTGCGGCGAGTGCGGACTCGAGCTCTGCTCCGCCTCCGAACTCGCACTATGCTCTCACGCCTCCGCTCTCACGCCTCCGCACTCACGCACTCACGCACCTTTGCTCCTCGAAGCCTCTAAACGCCTCTTAACACGCAACTTGTAACTCCGTCCATCCTTCACCAAATCGAACGATTTTTGGTGCGTTGAAATCGTCTTCCCAGCGCGCACCTACTGCACTTTTCAGCACCAGAGATTGTCGATCCACGCTGATCTGACACTCGCTGATACACTTCTGCCAATCTCAAATCCTTCACAAAATCTGTCACCAGAAATTTCGACTTATCATAACTCACAAACTGCTCGACCAAACTTCACAAAACTTTGTGCACTAGGACCGTCTCTCCAGTGCGCTTCTAACGAGCCCACATCGACTTGACATTGACAAGTATTTTGTCTGTCACGTCCAAATACGCACTTCAATCTGAAATAGGGTCACTTCAACAATATTCCTTCAAATTTCATCAGCGCTTCCGCACTACCTCACCACCAAATCGACTGAGAACATGTTCAGATGACAGCCATCCACACAGCGATCGATTACATACCAAAATGAACCACTCCACGCACGCGCGCACCCGCAAATCAAAGATAGCAACGATCTGCCAACTCCGAAGATACCACCGACAGCAATCCGCTACTTGAAGTCACTCAACCAGACCTCGCAATCTGAGTTCTTCAAGTGATAAACGATATGTACTCACTCCACCATGTCAACAAGCACTAGACAATCACTATAGTCGAGCCAAATCCACTCTGAGCTCTCAGAGAATCCAGATTGCACTCACTAAGACTACCCACCATAGCCGAGAGCTTGAAGGCTCAACTTGAAGAACTGAGGTTTCCAAGCCTTACCTGCGAAGTATACCCTTAGTGGGCATTCTCACCAACTTGCCCTAACGGCACTAACGGTCTTATCGAGATTCACCACTTCGCACTCGGTCAACCTAGACGAGTTGCCAAACTGACGTGACACGTGGAAAGTTAGTCACTTCTTAGAATGACAGTGCGTGTCTCATCTAAAGATGGTAAAAAGGATTCTGTGATCCCTTAGAGGAACACGGAATTTCGGTTTGAAGTTCCAAACTGGACCAATTATCAAGTTGGAAGGTTATAAAGACGCAGATTGGACTCGAGATGCAATTGACAGAAAATCAACATCAGGATTTATTTTTACTCTCAATGGAGCGGCGATTACTTGGTCCAGTAAGAAACAGACGTCTGTTTCTTGTCTTCTACTGAAGTTGAATATCGAGCACTATGCAATGCAGTGAAGGACACAATGTGTTTAAGGTGGATGCTTGAAGATATAAGATCTCCACAACTTGATGCCACTGAAACTTTCATCGATAACATGAGCTGCATCGCAATGACCAAAAAATCGGCTTTTCATGCTCTACTAAACATATTAAAGTGCAAATGCACTTTATAAGAGGAAAGATCAAAAGTAGAGAAGTAATTATCATATGGATATCTATTGATGATCAATACGCTACCGATCAATACCGATAATCAATACCGATATATTTACTAAAGCTCTTCCAACTGATCAATTTCAGAAATGCAGGAATGCTCTCGGAGTTTGTCAATTACCATCTCTTCGTCAAGAGAAGGTGTTGGAAATGTAACGTAGAGATGGTTGTAGTTCTCAGCAAGTGTTTACTTACTCTCAGTCTTCTTGAATTTCTTTCTTTGTTCTTGATTTCTTACACTACGAATGATCAGACTCAACGTTATGTTAGTTCTTTAAAGATACAGTAAATTGTTTCTTTCGTATCTTCGTTCGATCCACTATCACCAAATTCCTTCACTGATATCTAAGTCTGTATTAAACACGGTATAAAGTCTGATAATTCCGATTCTGGATTATGAAGAAGTTTTCTCTGAACCCCTCGCATACTTACTCCCGTCCAGACAACATCCTCCGCGTTATCTTTCATTGCAGTATGTATTAGAATTTAATCACACTGGAGTTGTAGTAGGACCACATATCGATCAGTAGTCGCTTGAAAGGATTAGTAGTGATCAGTCGATTTTGTTGTATAAACAGTTCTAACCGAGTCCTGAATTCATCGATGAAAACATTTCAGAGCTGGTACCTGCCTTTCACTTCTGAATCTAGTCAGATGGCCATTGTGGAGAATACACCTCAATCTTTCCTTCAGCAGAGATAACGTTCGAATTCGAAGTATAGCCAGCTAAATTGCGGACTCAGGAAAACCACCTATACACCCGATCGAAGCATGCAGTGTCTTGGTGTCTGCACCTGGCCATATGTAACAGAAGGTTTGTTTAGCGAGAGACTAGTCGCACTCAAAGGTACTAACTTAATTAATATAGCCATCACAAATCCATTCGCCAATGTGTCTACTTGCAAATTACTGAAGATACGCATCGATGATCTAGAATTCGAAGCAGCCGGGGACGTTAACGTTTGTCACGGTATGTAGCTATCATTATAGATTAATGTTATCATGGTACTGGCTCGTATCAATATGCTGGTGGATCAAGAAAGATTTGGAGACTGGTACCGACTAATTCGATTCAGTGCATGTGTAACTTAGCTTGGCATGGATCCAAGGGACAACAAATTCCTTGTTCCCGCAGTGCCTCATGATCAGTGGGCAGGAGAGGTGTAAATCCATATTCTGCTCAGTGCTGTTATCACCTAGCTAGCTAGGTCTCACGACTAACTTTCAAGAAGTTCCTTCATGTGAAGGCTTAGACCCCGAAATAGCACACTGCGAAGGTGCCTTGATGACCATGGAATCCACTCTGCTTCATCTCGGATGTTGTAGTTCCAGAAGAAACCAATTCGTTTCTGCAGGCTTAACGTCACCAGAAACGAACTGAACTCTTAACAGCCCCTGATAAAGCATACGTTTGCAGCGTTATTAGCGGCTGTAAGAGTTTGGAATTCAATGGTTTCTACAAGCAAGTGATGATTATACATATTAGATGTTACGAAAATATTTACTAGAGTTCAAGGCGAAGTTTAGTGATCATGATGAATCGGGACCACCTTGCAGATATATATGAACAGGAACGGTGCCAGTACTTACTGTCTGAGCAACGCCTGAGAACTAAAGTTGGCCCATTCACATGACAGTGTCAAGAACTGTATGAACCGGCACAGTTAAATCGATGAAAACCAGGCCACTAGACTAATCAATTCAGGGCATCATCGTTCCTGGAGATTTTAATGTAAATCTAGATCTGTAGCTGTAGCTGCAGTCCGCTTGTTTGTCGTTATACTCCACACGGACATTTGCCCTTCCTAGCTTTTAAATGCTTAAGAGAATATGTTCGATGCTTTGGACGCCTGTGTACACTGTCCTTAAATATAAACTATATGTAAGAATGAGAAAACCTTCCTTAAGAATACTATACGATAATCTATCAAGCAATGCAAATAGAATGCACGCTGCCAACAGACTATCTAGATCTGGAACATCTTCCCATCTCTGTATATATTGGTTCATCGACATCGATTTATTCGAACAGGTGACACTATCTTCCGAATCATGAGAAGATCATATTATGCTAAACAGTGACTTTGATGGTCGCGCACTCTGGGCGCACTGCTTCCGCCATGTTTTGTGGATCATATCCTACACACAAGATTAATTAACTGTCCATAACTTCCTGTTACTTCGTGTTTTATAAAAAGAAATCGATCTGGACTCTATATCTATAGCTAGATTTCTCTTCATATTATTCTAGCTTCAGCTTTGGCACTCGGGAGAAGATCTAGAAACGTGAGGGATTGGTCTTATCCGAATGGGATGGTTAAGGAATTCGAGTACTGCCTTCGAGATCTCCTCTCCTGCAAAAGCTCATCTTGTTAGATCTTGCTCTACAGGCGTGTGTCGGCATGCTGGCCAGCTAGCAATGCTTAAAAGTTATCGCAGAAGTTTGCACCGTCGTGCTAGCTAGTCTGCAGGCAATCGATGGGAACTATTGTGGAGTGGAGTGGAGTGAAAGTACCTGTAGTGGTCTTCCTTCACACGAACTCGGGACTGTATAGGTGAACCTACCATGAATCCTGGTCAGAGCGAGCCTGTCGCACCTGTACGTATCTAGCTATAGACTCCGTCAAGGTCACCCCATCATTGCAAGAGTCATCATGAATTCGAAGCTTGAGGCGGTCGAGCTCAAGCCTCCAAGTTCACCCCTCCAAGAGTCCAAGTTCAGTTTAATTTGCACTTCAAACAATGAATCCAAGCCTTGCATGCATGCGCACTGACAACAATACAGTAAGATCTAGAGCTACTACTACCCCCCACCTACAAGGTTTCCTTACTAGGAGAGGTTCCCGTGTTTGGAAGCAAAGCAGCAGAACTAGAAGAAAGACTTCTACTACTACATACTTCTGACTTCTTCCATGTATGTGCTTAGAGCCTTAGACTCAGAGAGAGAGTGTGTGTGTTGGCCAACTAATTAATTCCTAATCATGACCATTATTTCACCGTACTGATTTTGTCTGCATGCTTCGTTATGTTCTGTACTCCACTGCACAGCAACTCACGGCAGAAGTAAGAGACTAAAGTAGTACGAATAATGTCACTCTGTCCCATGAGGCTCGTCACTGATGAGTTGACTTGATTTGTAGCATACGGACATGAAATGATCTTAAATATAGTACAGCATCCATGGCAAGTCAAAAGGTGTACCTAGCTGTAGCTATATAGAGAAAATCGATGGCGATGTATACATTCCGACTCTAGCTCTCAGTCGGCTCATCATCCAATCATGCAGATGCTTGCAGACCTGTACTAGCTACCCCTGCAAGCCCAACTCATTGAAGGACATAGAACCACTTCTGAAACACAATGCAACTGCAGTCAGTACATACTGATTGATGATTCGAACTGGAGCAGCCTCTTGAGATAATATATTCATAATGTATCCCCACTCAGATCTGTACTCTAAGCATTGTACGTGCATACAGATGCATATATGAATATTATGAAGCAGTATAATTAAGCCGCATGATTAATGAAGATGGAGTTTTCACTCCAGGTAGAACAGTGAGAGCAGTCATTTATGAAGGCGATAGAAGACAAACGTCAAAGATGCTTCATGGCCCTTCTTTGATCGGGACGCGTCGGCTCTCGTAAGGCTGATGTCTTCGTGCGCTTCGAGAGCTTGTCATCTGATTGGACGACCCTCGGAAGTGAGTCATTACGGCACGATGGATCAGAATGTCGTCCCCCCATGGCTCGCGTAATGGCATGGAGAAATTTGGGTCTGTTCGTTTTGGTCCTACAGAGCTGGTGACAAAAGCTGCCAGCTACGTGAGCCTGGCACGACCTTCAAGGGACATAAAAGGACAAGGCGACGATATGGATGCAGTCGAAAAGGGAACTCCCCGGATCCTCTCTATCTCCTCACATGGGCTTGTATAAATAGTTCGTTCCTCCGCTCTAAACCCATCAAACGATATCCCCTGGACTATCTCCGTCATTAGTACATCCTTTTGAGGCTGAGCTCTCTTAAATCTAGTATCCGCCCTTGTCCCCGACTGTGATATCAGACGTTTCAAGCTAGCAAGCAGCTCTCTTGTTTGTTCTGTACAACTCCAACTCCAATTTTTTCCTTCAGCCATCGACGATTTCGTCGATCGGAGTTGAACTTTAATTCTCTTCCAGGGTTTCGACAGTTCAATATTTACCAGTGAAGCCAAGATGTTTCGATCAGAGGTGATGGGCTTGCACGTTTGGAGAGTGGCAGTTATGGCAGTTTGTCTAGTCTTGTTCCTTGAGTTGCCCATTTCACTTGCAGAGAGTGGAACTCACGCTACAGCTTTCCTGCACCCCACTGCAGCACCTGGGTCGAAGCGTTTGGCAAATGCAGGCGGGTACAGGCTTGTAGCAGAGCCTACTCTCATTCTGGACTATCATTTCGGCCCGGTCATGACAGGCAGGGACAACAGAATCAAGCTGTTCGTTGTTTACTACGGCGCCTTTACCTCGAAGCAGAGGTCGACCTTGGGCCTGTTCTTCCGTTCATTCAGGGAGTCGGGTTCCATGGCCAGGAAAGAGCCAACTGTCAGAAACTGGTGGGGAATCACTCATCTCTACGTCGATCTCTTCAACGAGCCCGTAGGCAGCGAGCTTGTCCTCGCAGGAGAGACTGTGGACAAATACTCACTCGGAAAGAACATCAAGCAGCATGACATTCAGAAGCTCGTTCTCAAGTCCACCAAGAAGTTCGGAACCGACGCACGGTCCATCTACCTCGTTCTCACCTCCGACGACGTTCTCGTGGAGAGGTTCTGCATGAACGTTTGCGGTACACACTTCTACACGTTCCCTTCCGATGCGACCGAATCGCAGATGGTGCCTTACGGATGGGTGGGAAACCCGGCGACGCAGTGTCCCGAACTCTGCAGCTGGCCATATGCGCCAGGAGGTCTCCTGCAGAAGGGGCTCGTTCCACCCAACGGAGACATCGGCATAGATGGTATGATTATCACCATCGGAAATCTTCTAGCAGGGCTCGCAACGAACCCATTCGGCAACGCCTACTCCCAAGCGGATGGTCTCGAAGCAGCTGCTGTTTGTCAAGGAATTTACGGGGCGGGTTCCTTCGCAGGCTATCCTGGAGAGCTGCTGCTGGCCAAAAGCACCAATGCCAGCTTCAATGTCTACGGGGCCAAGAATTCCAAGTTTCTGCTTCCATACGTTTGGCATCCAGCTACGACCCAGTGCGCTGGCCAAGCTTGATACCACCACTGTGCACCATACCGTTCGCTTCGAAGTCAATGCTGTAGCATGCATGTAGCAAAAGAACTCGAAGTGCGAACCTCCGGGTTCCGACCTTCGATCTATAATTTGCTGACAGTGAATTCGAATTCGGCGCCTGCTGTCCCAGAGGATTTCTAGCTAGGTCAGTCAAATACGATGTCCTAGTGGGCATGTCTTCTGGCAGTCTCGAGCTCCTCATGCCGAGAACTGCTCTTCGAGGTCGCGACCGTCGAGATCCGGACAAAGCGGAACTTTACTATGCGAGTTCCTTCTGAACGAACTTGTCATGTAGCCACGTTTAGTGGTCGTCAACTGATCGAGACTTGTCCAGTGCGAACTTGGACTTGTGGGACCCAACCCGATCTCTATTTTAGACTTCGTCTAGTTTCTTGAGGATACAGAAACACAGTAGCTAGCTGTCTTTCTCGATTTGCGTCTAGTTTGACAACTAGGGTTCAAGTTTCTTCTTCGTCATCAAGTCAAGCACCAGCACAGATCTAGAGGTAGCTCTGGTCATGGAGCTTTTCGTATGTATATAGTCCATACATGGTCAAATTTCATTAGTGTTTCGGTAGACTAAAGGTCAACGGCTACTGTGAGTCGTCATTTTTTGGATATCCAAAAAGTGAAATTTAAATTTTGAAATTGTTTTATATTTTATATTTTGTAACAGTCCTTAAACACCCATAATCCAAGACCGATTAACAAGTCCAGAAGTTAGATAAGACTCCACTACACCGTCCGTTCCAATTGCGCTATTATGTTTAGCTCTTCTTTCCTCAGCAACCATGTGGCATGAATTTTAACTTCCAAGAGATTCGCAAGACTCAGAATTTAATTGATATATATAAGGTATGGATACTTGTGACCTTGCAACGCGACGCAATAACAAACGGATGGAAAAGACCCCATCAAGTTGAACAAGGGAGAAAAGCGAACCAACGGCCAAGCATCAACACCATCAAAACGAAGAGGATCTCCTAGACTAGCTCTAAAGTCGGAACCCGTTCTCATCGATATCAGACGATTGTATTATATCAAAAGTCCCCAAAAAATTAATAAAATAAAACAAAATGTATATCAAAAATCCTACATATAACTTGTATACAAGAGGTGGCATCGCCGCTTGTGGACGCGTCAGACCAGTACTTGTGACCGTTTGTGTAGTTTTAGTTTACCACTGAAAATCCAGTCTGAGATATTGTTGCTTACGTCTCGTCTCCCCTCTCCATGAACCTCACCTAGTGCAGAGTTAGTCATCGTCATCATTTCTAAGTCCTTTCTGTGGGCCTACTATAGTCTCTCGTAGAAGATGTGATTCTTCTAACTAGTAGAAAGTCGTGACCCACGCTGGCGAAGAAATCCATTTTAACATGACTGGTCTTTGCAAGTTGAATCTAAGGACAGCGACGTGACTCACGAGTCACTATCACATAATCCTGTAACAGTTGATGAACTATGGGAACCGAGCTCAAGTTTGCGCCTGGTGGTTTTCATGATCATGATATAAAAACTATGTTCTGGAGTAAGATTGGGTGGCAGATGAAGGCACAACTTCGAATCATCTGTGTAGAGAATCTGGAACTTCCACCTTGCGAGTGCATACCCACGAGCTAACCAAGGTGCTTTCCTCTCTGGACGCCCCTGATTATAAAAAGACCTCTTTAAACTCATGAACAGATCGACGAGAGCAAAACAGTTGATTCAAGTGACTCCGGGTCCCTGCTTCTCCCGTGTTCATCACCAAAACTTCTAACTGAAACATAAACATATAAGTCGATGCGAGCGAAACTTATATGGATAACTTCTCGAACACATTTGCTTGCATATGAAGGTGGTGCAGCTGCTTTGATGAATGCAACTTACAGTATGTACAATATTCCTAGTGCATCTCCCTTCTCTTTAGAGTGAGGGGATTCATCTTCACATCGATTATCTTTTCTTCTCTCGGGCTTCCGTGGTCGATAAGGCTCACCTGCAGAGATGTCTTCTGTGCTGCTTTAAGAAAGTGGGTGCTCTGAACAGAAACATGATCCCATTTTTGTTAAATATCATTAGAGGTCACATCTAAACTCTGCGGAAGGTAAAAAGACAAAAGTAAAAAAAAAGGAAGAGGTGACTTGTGACATGACTTGTGACGTGAGAAGCACTGTGACAGCAGTTAGGTAAGTCACTTTGAGGTGACAGCAGTTATGTATCATTAGTATATTAACTCACATTCCCTGTAGAGTAGTATGAGTCGGAGGCCCTTTCTGTCTGTACCAGTTCTGAAGTCTAAGTAAAGCTGTGCACATATCATCTCGGAATATTTCTGTTCAGTTCTCTTTCTGATTAGTTTTAACAGGCTGATCTGTTATCAGTTCTAATAGGCTGGTAACATTCTGTTGTGGGAGATAAATTCTGTATTCTGAGAGACTTGGGAGTACAGTTCTCAGTTTTGTAACATGGTATCAGAGCAAAGGTTGCTCAAGCTAAGGTTTTAAGATTCTGATAATCTGGTATTTAGTTTCTGGGGCTTTTTTTGGACTCATCATTTCAGCAAGATAGCAACTATAGTTGTTACTTTCAGATGGATGACTGTATTATGCTTTCGCAACAAGCATACATAAAGTCTGTACTTGGAGAGTTTCAGATGGAAGATTGCAAGTCATCAGCAACACTTATGGATCAAGAAAGTGATTTTGAAGAGACAACAGCTGACAATAGCATTGAAGAATATCTGTACAGGAAATTAATTGATGGAATTATCAGTTGGAGCAGCAAGAAGCAGAATACAGTAGCAAGGTCTTCAACAGAAGCTGAATACATTGCTCTTAGTGATGGTTCTATAACCTTGATATGGTTAAGGAATTTATTGCTGGAGATGGGAGAAAAGATATCTGGACCAACAGTATTACATGTGGATAATCAGAGTGCAATGTTCTTGGCTAACAATAGAGTTATCAGAGAAAGAACAAAAGGTTTGGAGACAAGGTTACATCATATAAGGGAGAAAATTGAAGCTAAAATAGTCAAGCTGGAATATTGTCCATCGGAAGATCAGTTAGCTGATATTTTTACCAAAGCTTTACCAAAGCTAAGGTTTATACATATTAGAGATTTACTTGGTATGAAAGAAGTGATGCTCTAATGAAGGAGGGTGTTAAATATCATTAGAGGTCACATCTAAACTCTGCGGAAGGTAAAAAGACAAAAGTAAAAAAAAAGGAAGAGGTGACTTGTGACATGACTTGTGACGTGAGAAGCACTGTGACAACAGTTAGGTAAGTCACTTTGAGGTGACAGCAGTTATGTATCATTAGTATATTAACTCACATTCCTTGTAGAGTAGTATGAGTCGGAGGCCCTTTCTGTCTGTACCAGTTCTGAAGTCTAAGTAAAGCTGTGCACATATCATCTCGGAATATTTCTGTTCAGTTCTCTTTCTGATTAGTTTTAACAGGCTGATCTGTTATCAGTTCTAATAGGCTGGTAACATTCTGTTGTGGGAGATAAATTCTGTATTCTGAGAGACTTGGGAGTACAGTTCTCAGTTTTGTAACAATTTTTTCTCGTGAAGTATTGTCGAATTCGAATGGCAGACCTCATTTCCTGGTCGGGACAGGCAAGATCCACAATCGGCCTGTCCCCAAAACAGTCTTTTCAAAGCTGAAGTAAAGTTGAATGGAGAAAAAGTCCTCTGCTGATCGGAAAGGAGGTTTCGGATCGCCTTGACGGATCTCACATAAGAATATGAATGCGCCTGGTGAAGCAGATTTCACGTCGGGCTACCTGCAACGTAAAGAACATGCTGTTGGGGTGGTGAGTTCGTTAGTACGGCCCAACTTGCCCTTCTCTTATTGGCTGACTCAGCTTCCGCTCTAATTGTCTTGAGGATCACGGGGGATTTCCGTATCTCAACTCCGGAGTCCAGGTCTGCCTTTAAGTGTACTTTCCACGTTGAAAAGTCCTGCGACTCCAGGAAGGGTCCCAGCCTCACAGCCTAACAGGAGCCTCGGGACCTTCTGCACAGAAAGGGGGGAAAGTTCTGACTACATCCCGGAATTTCGCCGCCGGATTCAGCGTTCGGCGTTCGGCGCTCTGCCAAAGACGACATAGACAGTCAAACTTCCGTTGCTTGCTCTGCCAACGCGATGCTAGACTCTGGTAGAAAGTCATCTGATACGCGGCAACACTGGCATGCGTCGACTGACGCAAACGTCAGTATAACGCGCTTGTGGTGCCCGGCTCCCAACAGTGAGCCGCAAGTTCTGTTGCCAGATTGACGACTGGATACTTCCGCGCTCTCCCTCGCGGCGCAAATGCACCGCACGGCTTTTCCGTTATGCCGCCATACATACACTCGAAGTGGTAGATCATCTCCATCCCACTACACAAAAATGTCTTTTAAAAGAAATACCGAGAAAACTTAATGAGTTTAATTTAAAGTAGAATATGATGATAGAATACATTGATATTAGTGTAAGCAAACTATTGTTTTAAAAGTATAAAATATTAGTATAATACCCATAATTTCTGTGACATGCTGACAGTAAAATTTGACATGCTATATCCAGTTTTCTCTCTTTCACGGCACAAATAACCTGCGAAACATTCGACTGTGGACATATTTTCCAAAGATTTTAGCTTTGACATGTCCTATTAGGGCATGTGAAAGTTAGAAAATATTCCAATGCTGCGGCCAGAGGTTTCCAGCAAAATTCAGTTTTCCTTCTTGCACCTTTGAGACATCTGTAGGAACTTACCCTCCTGGTCGTAAGCAAAGTTAATCCTTCAAGTCTTTTTACTTTTTACTTAATGACGTCGGTTTCGTTTTGTCACCTCCCTACTAAAACTCACATCTGGAGGATCCGAACTCTATGCAAAGCTGATCGTAAAAACTTAGTCTAGCGACATAAATGAATTATAGACTTTATGTTCTAGCTTAGACATTCCCTATTATATTCATTTTGTAGTACTTCGAGCCAACGGATTGTTTACTTGGGTGTACCGGGAAGTCCGGTTGATCTTGAGAAATAAAAGACTGTTGTAACTAGAGCCTAACCTGAGTTTGTGTTTCGTTGGTCCTCATATACCCTAGTGTTGTTTCGGTTCGTCTAAACTCAAAATGAATAATTAGTTTCAAGTGAAATTGAGATTTCTCGTCATCAACTTGAGAAATAACGAAATTTCACTTTCTTTCATATATTTATTGTTATGTTTTGTTATCTTATGTTTCACACTTTGCAGAAATTTCGTTATTTCTCAAGTTGATCGTCTATTAGTTGAATTACTTATTTGTTGAGGGAATTGAAACATCACAATATATATTTTATTTCTAAAAATTTACTTCACCTCATTCCTAATACGTTTGTCTGATTTGACCTCACTCTTCTTAACTTTACATTACTTGACCACCTTGGACTATTTACAGTAAATCAAAATTCCATGTCATCAGAATACGAGAAATGCATATTAGCCATCAACCATATATCTATACGTAAAATTTAGTTTAACATATGTTATAGGATAATCTGGATTGATAATCTATTTATCAATCCAGATTATCTTTTATTTACTTCAGTATAATGTCTTTACATAGCGATAAACTTTGTAAACTTGCCGTTTTCAGTCGGAGGTGTAATCAAGTAACCCAAAGTTAAACGGGTGGGGTAAAGTATATTTCTGATTTTATTTCTGATTTTATTTCTTAAGTATATACGAAAGAAATACATCGTCGGAAAGACCATGCCGCTGGAAGGGAATAAGAAGCAGGTGTGCCGGAATTCAGGACGGTTGGCAATCTGCGCATCATATCTTTGACTTTACGGGAAAGCGGCTTGGCACTCTGTCAATTCCCGTGTCGATAAAGCTTCGCCGAAAGGATATGTCGTGTTGGTTCCAACTTCAAACTTCAAAGTAAGGAAATGCAACTCCTCGCCGCTGTTTTGGAGGAGTACTGATGAGTGAGTTACTACCGTACTGTACGTGTCACTTTCTTTCGGAGACCATGTAGGAAGGTCTGGAACCGAATTGCTGTGAGCAGCAAAGGTTCTTCAGAACTAGAGTCAAGACGTAGAGGATCTGATTCACCTCATACAGTGTGTGACTCAACGACAATGTCTGAACTTCAATATACACACAAATTTACAACTGATACTTTCAGAATTTACTTGAACGCACCTCCGTTTGTCGAACTTGACCCCACTCGTTTAAAATTGCGTTACTTGAATGCACCTATGACGGGTAATAGTAGGTTAATTTTCATATGGAGACACTTCACAAAACAAATAAGAGATTGTCCAGGATGATAATCTAATAAACACATTTTAAACTGAACTTTTGGTGTAAATATATGACCAGTTGCTTACATGCATGTCGCACATGTAAATAACATGGTAGTTTGATCTACTAAACTTAATGTTGTTAGTAAAGGTGAATTTAGTAAAGGAAAGGTGGGATCCAATCCAAAAACGTATTAAAGCTGTAGTCAAGTAAATGTATGTAAATACTTGTCATCAATTCATTTCATCGAGAGTCAAGAGTGATATCCGGACATAACAAAAACACGAGTGGAACTTCTAGATCTTTCAGATATTTATTGATGTAATTCTTTTCAGATAACCGTCATATATATCCAGATTTAGGAATTAGCATTTCTTGGTAGATACTCCATGTTTTTACCAAGTTAGAGTTGGACCTCCGGACGGATAGACCACGAGAACTTAGATCACACTTATTTTCAACGCTCCTAGACAACATCCTAGACGTCTAGACGATTGACATTAGCCTAGAGGATGTTTGGAGATACGGGGGCTTGATCCGAGTTCTAGAGTCATTGTCGACACGATATGTGCAAGTTATGCGACTTCTGGGATCAGGTGTCGGACATGCTGCTGTTATGCAGTTTTTTTTGGTGACAACTCGTATTCAGATTGACGATATGGCAAGAGAAACAGAAAGAGTACGTGTCGAGCCAGATGTAATACGCAAGGAGGGTGGTCTAGGAGATGTTCGTAGCGGAGATGTTCAAAAAAGAGAGGATGTAGACCCACTAGTTCTTCACGCTTTTGGCGTGGATTATGACGCAAAACAAGTTACTCAATTGTCCGTGCATATGTATGAATAGCATAAGTTTTCTTTTTTTATTATGCTTGTATTTTACAAATATTTTTAACTTTATATTCTATTGTTTAGGATGGAGATGATGCATAATTGGGGACCAAGCCTATTGTTCTAGATTCACATGGAGTGGTAGATCTTGTCCAAGACTCCCAGAGACCCGTGGAGGATCCTATTGCTACATCCGCATCAACAGAGACTCTTCAAGAGTGTGTTGTGGTAGCTTTGTCTAGACTTAGGGAGCTATTTACAGTTCAATGTCCTCACTATGACTGCGAGGAGTTTTGCTTACCTCATATTATTAAGGCCATTCATAAGACTTGGAGTGTGAAGTTTAGATGTTTGACCGGTCACACATTTGGTTGGAGATCTACAAAAATGGTGTATCATAGCATCCCTGATGTTATACACCGCCTTTATCATGCAGGATTATGCACTAGAATGAGATACACTCAACTAGACTCTATGTTTAGAGAGGTGGCGTTATCATCGATATCTAAACATCATTTTTTTGAATTTCAAAAGGATGAGAACCGGCGTGTGGGATGGATTCAAGCAACACTTGAAAAATGGACCATGAAGAAAGAGGTGCAATTGGCAGTGCTACATAGGCATGCTCCCGATTTGAACGAGACATACGTTGGCGATACATACTTTGAAGTTTTTATTGATGATCGTGATATATGAATATGATTTAAAAATTTTGACATGTGGAATGATTGTTTAGGGAATTTTGTGATCTATGCGGATGTTCGATAAGACTTGACAAGGAATGGGTACAATGAGATATGTGCATTCATTGACGCTTTGATGACCGTGTGATCTAGTTAGTGAATATGACTCGAGTTGAAGTTGGAAACAACGCGTGGAGGATTGAGGATCATGCTTTCCAAGAGAGGATACTTAGATTTATTGCTCTAGGTATTGTCCCAGACGAGGTGCGTCATCAAGATGTTCTTGGCTGATGTGCAAAACAAAAAGAGGGCTCCAGGTGGCATAGAGGAGGCGGAGGTGATTGCTGATCTGCAACTTCTCACTAAGGCTCAACTGGTGGGATGGCTCTACGCTCAAGGTGCATTCGTTATGCAGAATAAGCCTTAGCTTGTCTAGAGAGTGGTCCAAATGTAAGGTCTAGAGGAGGCAGCTGTTAGTAGATCTCAACGATTTATGTATCTCGAGCTCCAAGGACATGACATTGCTGACAAATTGAAAGGATGGATATATACTTGTTGTCAGTTGAATGCTTGGAGGACCGTGGGTATAGATGGACGATTCCTCCAACACGAAGATGATATCGAGCTCTTGGTGTTGGACATTCGCAGTGCAGAAGATCATTGGATTGGAGATCATACTCGATGTAGAGATCTACCGGGTCCACGATCTTTGCTGCTCTGTCTCTGATCTCAACAGATCTGCCTCCGATCAATATTACTGCGGGGTGAGTCTAATGAAATTATTTGTATTTACTTATCACGCATTTCATTTATTTCATTTATTTCATTTGTCTACAGATTCTCTCACGCATCGTGCAATGGTGGAGTTCTTGACGAAAGTCATTATGCCTACAAAGATGCGATTTTATACTCGAGCACGCGAGAACTACTTGGCTGAGACTTTCAACTCCATCATCAACAAGTTCGAACGCATTTTACCAAAAGTATCGAGGTTCGCTTGGCTGCACGTATGATGGATTGGAATGAGAATATCCTTTGCAAGCCTATCAAAATATATTCACAAAGGCCGCAGCATAGAACAATACGTCTTAGAACGACAAATTGTCGTGACTTGGAAAACAGAGCTTAGAGAGGTTTTGTTCAGCGTGCATGTGAGATATGACAATTGAAAGATAAAAGACGCTAAACTTGCATAAAACTCATTGTAATGTCAGTTTTTGTAATATATTTTATATTTTATGTGATTTACTAGATATTTCAACATTTTCTATGCAGGTTATGTCGAGTTTAGCATATCTAGTGTGACACGTAGAATTCTTGTCTAAGACTTCATAACATATTTCATGTTATATTTGTATCAAAAACTAAGACCATCTGTTTCTTTACAAGCAAAATGCATAATTCTAGATTGAAGGATTTGCAAACTTTCATAAATGGTTGGATGCAATGTTGGTTAGGGAATATCAGTTGTTATGTCGATGAAGTGTTATATTTTCACAAAAAATGGAATAATAAGATGTGTTATATTCCTTTCTACTTGATCTTCCTACATTACTTCAGAATTTTCTTGCATGGGACATAGTAGAATTGGCCGGACTCTTTATGCATGGCCCATATGCACATGTTTTGGCTTGAACAGGTTATTAAAACTTGTTCCAATCAATGAACAAGTTTTCTGTTTTGACCAAATTTCTCTGGTTTTGCATATCATACTAAAGCTAAAACAGATAATGAATACCTGTTTAGAACGAAACAGGTATTCATGACTTGTTTGGGATTTTTTTGTTGGAAAAATTCCTGTGATTTTGGTGATAGATGTATCCCTCAGTTATTGATTTTCAGCACTTGGCTCTTGGTTTCCAGCGCTGAGTGGCCTACGGAGCTAGAGCTGCACTTCATTCAATATTTGGAAAGCTCATGTTTTGTTTGTAAAGTAAAGTTTTATAAAATTTTAGTTTGAAGATCTGGGAGTTGAACCCAGTAAATACCCTCTGTGGCAGTCTTCACCGCAAGGGGCACACTCCCTTAGATCCCGGAGGGATGCAATGCTCAAATGTTTTTCTAAACAATGCAAAAACAAAATGTATGCAGATGGAGAACTAAAGAATGCACTTACTCTTGATACCCAACAAATATTTCACCTGGAGTGCTTCATGTGGCTTTCACTGCAGCTTCTAAGACATCTGGCAGCGGTGTACGTTCAATAAAATCCAAAACGAGCGCCACAGCTTGATAGACCTGAAATCGCTGTTGGATGAATCAGATTCTGAATAAGAAACAGAAGCACATCCAAGAAGCGAGTGTTCCAAAAGGTCAAGACTGTCTCACATACTGGCAAATTATTTCATCTTTGCCACTTGAACACAAGCTTCATGAAAGATCTGAAAACACTCTTTCAGTTCGTCGTTAGTGACGAATAATGTATCTTTCGAAGTTCCCTCCAAAACCATCCAATATCCTCGATCCTCGTCCCAAGAATGGAGTTGGTAATACCTAGGACCCATAGATCCTCACTGCGAGCTCAAAATATATCAAGCAGTGGAAATAGGAGCCAGAAAAGTCACCGAAGCGGGTACTACCAAGAAACCAGAAATGACGAGCAAGCCAAAAGATATTAGCGGTGGCTCAAAACCAGATTGAGCCATCGCTAAATTTTTCATCCCAAAGAACAAGAGCAGTAACACGACGGCACTATAGAAACTGCAGCTGACAATGGAAAACCGACCAAAAGATACCAAGCGGTTTACTGCTAGGACAAATGTCCTAGCAGTAAACCGTCTGAGCCAGAAAAACATCAGCCAACAATGGAGTCTACGTATTAGGCAAAATGCATAAATGGAATAGGTTATGAAAACCTGTGAACATTAGTGTAAAACAAAGGTCAGACTCCAAAGACCACAAAAAAAGATCTCAAGCCCATGTCGATGCAAAAATGAGTTTCAACATGCACCAAACAAAAAGTTGCGACCTGCAAAAAGTCAACAAAAACTGAGCAAGAGTGCAAGAAAGCCCACGGTGATGCAAAAATGAGTTTCTAAACGTACCAAACAAGAAGTTAAGACCTGCGATAAGTCACCAGAAATAGAGAAGGAGTGCAAGGTGTAACCATCCAGAGAAACACAATGTATCAGAAATAGTAAATTAAAGATTGTTCTCACGAAGATACAGTTAACAATTACACAAAACACAGTACTACAACGTCATAATGATAATTCTGATAGTTTTCTGTTATTCTCACGAAATAGAATAATATCCGGATGAGAGTTAAAGTTTGATAGAAAACCAAACCCAAGCACAACCTGACAAATCGAATACAAATAACAATGAAATAGTTCTTGATGAGAGACCTTTCTAACAATACATATAAAAGATTCGAGAAAATAGACATGTGGACAAATGAAGATAGCAAGTATTGCTGAAATGTGACTAGTCTTCTTCTGAAAAGATAGAAGAATACAGACTTCACATCAAGGCTCAAAGAATAAGCCCCTACTCTTCCTAAGAAGTGTTCTTCCAACTAAATCTTCACTCTTAAGAATCCCACTTATTTGAAGAAGGTAAACTTAAGACGAAGCTACCATATTCCGAACTCTTCTTACAATTTAACTTATGCTCCTCCACTACACAATAACTAATATGTTCTCAGATTCTCGAAATGTCCTTCACTTAAATAGCCCGAAGACTCTCTTCGCCGAAGGTAAACTTCGGAGGTCTGCATCAATCAGATTTACACCTGCGACAGCCAACTACGTCATTCGTAGATAATTGGTTTCGTCCACATCATTCACACTCTCACTCTGCAATCTTGCGTAATCAAAAATTAACTAACAAAGACTGAAAACATGAAAAAGATAAAATGGCTGAGAATCGCATCGCTTATATAGCCTGTTGCTCGAAGATGACCGATTTCATTTCCTACAAAAAAAAGATTACATCTAGAACGTTGAATCACGACTCCCCACTTGGCGGAACTGAAGTTTCTACTCTACCTAATTGAAATGTCCTACCTATATTCCATAATGATAACTTAACTATCTCCTTAAGCTCTTTCAAATCTCGAATAATCCTCTTAGCTATCCTAACTACTCTGCTCTTTGCCGAAGGATCTGATGTTGTTGTTGTCTCGTCTCTCAGTCGCACGAGAAGCTCCTTCTTTGTCGCGTCTAACTCGTTAGCGAAGTACGAAGTCATCGCTTCCTCCACCTCCGCCCGAAGTCCTTCAGTCTTCTCTTCTGTAGTCGCCTTCGCTTGTTGAGCTCTCGCTATCTCGTCGTCTTTCGTGACCAACTGCTCAAACATAACATCCTTTTCTGACTTCATGTCGTGAAGTCTCTTAGTCGTCAAGTTCAACTTCGCCTCCAAGTTTGAATATGATACGAAGAAGTAATGAAGTACGAAGTACAAAGTATGAAGTTGAAATAAGGTATGAAGTTGAAATGAAGTACGAAGTACAAAGCTGAAAAAAGTTCTTCGCCGGCCGAAGTACGAAGAAGTCATTCCTCATCAACTTTGTCGATTCTTAAATCCTTGGTAACTTCATCATTCGGACTCTGTTTGCCTCGCACAACATATCGTTAGAAAGCTCTTCGTCCAAAGAATCCATCTATGAGGAACTTCCATCCAAACTTTCTTCACAAATTCAACTGATTCTTCAAGAACAAATCTTCTTCACTAAACTTCTAATTAACACTATTCTACTTCTATCCTCTATGTTTTACTACCTATTCTTCTTATTTAGTCTACAACTAGTCAATTAATTAACAAAAACAAAAAATCAAGACTTCACACAAGGAAATGACGATGTCGTCTAGCGATGGCTGTGCTACACGTAGCGAGCCAACCTCACCCACTACACAGTAAAGCGAACACAAAAAATAACCAAACCGTCGACCTCACACTCGCACTCAGCCGACCCCATAGCTCCAAGAATCTTGAACCCTAGACAATCACCAGAAAAACTCCCTCGTCGCTACGGCTCTTGGTGCCAAACCTATTGTACAATGACCAAAAAGGTGCTGCCGTGTGCGAGGGGGTTTATATACCTCTTGGTGGTTTAATGCACATACCGGCAAACGCACAATGAGCAGGACGTTGTCGTGTCGGATTTTTTGCATGAAGGATGTCCTAGAAAATGCGAGGTTCCTGGCTGTGGAGATGTTGTGTGCTAAACAAAGACAAGACAAAGAAAGACAACCGCGAAAACGAATGCTGCTATATATACCAACCCCCAATGTACATACACTGTCGGATCTTTCTCCTAAGAGCACAAAACTGAGAAACAGACCAGAGCGGTCTGAAACCTGCTTCAAAGCCCCTAAAACAAACCCCTGAATCACAACCCTGACCTAAAACCACCGAAGCATAGCTCAAAGCAAGAGAAACTTCTCTTTGCTAACAAACAGAGTTGCACCAGTATCACACGATTGAAACCCAAGTCCAAACCACATCCATGTACAAGCTCTTAGCCAAAGCTAGCTACCACAAGCTGTATATAGACAACTAGATCTCTAACGAACTCCAAAAGATGAAAATCGTAGCGAATGAATCAAAAAAGACCTATCTGAGAACTTTCTCCTTTCGTCAAACGGTCTTCAGATGTCGTTAGGGTCTTCTTTTCTGACTCCGTTGGCCTAGAAAACCTTCAGATCCAACCCTCGATAGTCGAGATATCGCCAGTTTCGATCGCAGGTGATCGAACTCTCAAAAACTCCTCCTTGCGACTTAAAACCGCACACACCGCACAAACGGATCGCCTGATCTGATATTCGTCTTATATGGTAGGTAGATCTAGCTACCCTGAACCCAACGAGACTCCAAACAAGTCGTTTGGAGTTTTCTTTACAAAACCGCGCAAAAAATTTGATCGTATGTTGCAAAAAACTGACGTAAATTGACTCCATGTGGCTCAAAATCGCTCACCACACCCAAACCAACAATCCAATCCACACATGGTCTTCTCCTATGCGTAGATGAGGACTCCTTGATCGCATAGACACCAAGAATGAAGAGCTTGGCTCCCCGATCGTGAAGAACAACCCAATCTCAAGTCGTAGACAAACAAAAATCTGACATAAGCATTTCCCTGCGAGCCAATTTCACTTAGAATTCCTAAACCGCCTGATGAAACTTCGTATCGTCTTCAATTTCCTGTAGAACTCTGTGTTCTGATCTCGATGGATCCAAGGACAGCAAGTTTGGACTCCGGAACGGTTCGAACGGTCCAACTCTCTTTCACAGGTAACTGGAATCTCCAAATCTCCTTCTTATGTCCCAATTTCTCCCAGTACACACTCCCTGATCCGTTTCTTCACAAACCGTCTTATCCAGCGCGTAGCCTGCACAGATCTGAACCCAACGACGCCTTGCGTGCTTGCATTGGACCTCCAAATCTCTCGAACCATTCGCTGATAGGTCACAAGTGCAAACTAACCTCTTAAGTTGCCCCCTTAAGTCAGTCTCTGTACGTACAAGGTTTCTGTGATAATGAGGAAGCTGGCCCCTTGCGTCTTTTTATATAACGCTTGGAGCCGCTAATACCCAATCAGCAAGTAAACTAGGGCCTAGCTTGATTTTTTCTTCTTTCGAGTCTTATAACTTCTCCACTAGGCGTCCAAACGAAATAAACAAAGTGTATATGAAATGCTGACAAGGAGCTCTACCCATTGATGCATGAAAGTGGAGATCTCAAATTGTACCATAAGTTCGTAAGCTGGGGCCTAGCTTGCTTTCTCCATCTTTCAAGTCTTGTAACTTCTCCACTAGGCGTCCAAACGAAGTAGACGAAGTGTCTATGGAGTGCTGACAAGGAGCTTTACCCACTGATGAAATGAAAGTGGAGATCCCGAATTGTACCAAAAGCCCGTAAGCTGGGGCTTAGCTTGCTTTCTCCATCTTTCGAGTCTTGTAACTCCTCCACTAGACGTCCAAACGAAGTAGACAAAGTGCCTATGGAGTGCTGACAAGGAGCTCTACCCACTGATGCGATGAAAGTGGAGATCCGAAATTGTGCCAAAAGTCTGTAAGCTGGGGCTTAGCTTGTTTTCTCCATCTTTCTAGTCTTGTAACTTCTCCACTAAGCGTCCAAACGAAATAGACAAAGTGCTTATGAAAAGCTGACAAGGAGCTCTACCCACTGATGCAATGAAAGTGGAGATCCCGAATTGTACCAAAAGCTCGTAAGATAAGGCTTAGCTTGCTTTCTCCATCTTTCGAGTCGGGTAACTTGTCCACTAGACGTCCAAACGAAGTAGACGAAGTGCTTATGGAGTGTTGACAAGGAGCTCTATCCACTGATGTGATGAAAGTGGAGATCCGAAACTGTGCCAAAGTATGTAAGCTGGGGTCTAGCTTGCTTTTCCCATGAGTGTCTTTGGAGCGACAAGCATCGAAGTTAGAATTTCAGATAGGGTCGGTCCACGACACGACATCCACCCCCTCCAAACTTATACATCCTCCGGTATGCACCAGAGATACCAACCAAGGAGTGGA
The DNA here is from genome assembly GCA_036924285.1 of Asterella californica. Taxonomy (NCBI): domain Eukaryota; kingdom Viridiplantae; phylum Streptophyta; class Marchantiopsida; order Marchantiales; family Aytoniaceae; genus Asterella; species Asterella californica. The sequence continues at coordinate 8,994,412 of JAYKYS010000013.1, forward strand.
CCGGCACGTAAAGTCGTTCTCATCTTGTCATCCTCCCTCCCATCTCAGTCAACCTCAACCTCAAGCCTGCAACCTGATCGCCATCTTGAAGTTGCAACTCGGCCATGATCCCCTCTAGATCCATGCTCATCGCATCTCTTCTTCAACCTCTAATCCAATCACCCCCTCTAAATATCTACATCTTTCAATATGATTTCAAAGACATAGAAGTAATAAACCATCATATCATAGAAACGTCTTCCATTCGTTCTGTAGAACCTCATCGTCGAGGTTTGTGACCCAAGTGTCGTAGTAGACATCCCCGTCATCTCAATCATCACCATATATCTTGACTGTAACTCTCAACCTCAAGCCTATAAGTATCAATCTCTTCTTTTTTGTTTTCTGAAAAAAAACCATGCTGCTACAACCAAAATCCTCAACCGCAACCATCATTATCTCGCTGTACAATGGTATCCTCCTCAACCATCATCCTCCCTGATCTCTTCTTCTGAAAACCTTTACAACCTCCCAAGCCTCATCCTCCCGACACTAATCATAAACTTTCACAACCTCTCAAGCATAATCACCTTCAGCAATGGCTTCTCCCTTGTAAGCCATCCTTACCCATCATCTTATATCCGTAGCCTCGAGAGTATCCGTCCACTCTCCTTCATCCTCAGCATGTCTGTCCTTGAGGATGCCAATGATGACATCATGGACTTCTTTGTAATCGTACCCAAGACCTCTTGTGAAATGAATCCAATATTGGCATCTCGAATGCACTCTTCTCAACCTCCTTTCGCATCCACGTCATAACCCCAACCCCAATATTTGGTTGTTCTTGTTGTTGCATGCAACTAGATCACATATCCGCTATCTGCACCTCAACCATCTCCTCCGGTTGTGAAAGATCGTCCTCCATTGTCAGTTCAAGAAGAATAGTTTCTTGTTGAACCTTATCCTCTCCAGCTTGCTTCCTGAAGAAGTCTCTTCTTGTCTCTTCTTCTCGTTCTGCATCATGGATGCAATATCCAACTTGAGCTCGCTGGACCACGTGCTCATCCAAATCATCCATATGGAGATCATGCTCAATCTCCTCTACCCTAGCACCATAACTTGTAGCTTCGATAGCTACAACTGCATGTGCCGCAAAGTAATCATCCACAAACTTCTTCATCCCTCCTTTACCAGCGTTGGCTTGATGGAGAGTACCCGTACTTGTGAATGCAACCTTTCCATCCTCCCAAGAAATTATCTCTCGTTACAAAGACTGTGTAAAGTCGATGCAATCGTCCCGTTGGTAGTCAGTACCATCACACCACATACACTGATGTACCCAAGCTGGTTTGGGTACAAGCACTGTCCTGGTCAACGATCATTTATCCTCCAACCTAGTAACCTGAGCTTGTAGATCTTACATCTTTTGTTGTAGGTCCTCGATGATTGGATCTTTCTCCTCTACAACCACAATTGGAGGTTGAACCTCAGATACTATCCGAATTGGTATGGTACTCAACGATACATGTGTCGACCTTGTAACCTTTTCTCTTGTATGTCTTCATACAAGAAGCTCAACCGCTTCATGCACAACCTCCCAATTCCTTGTCAACCCTTCTTCTTCCTCCCCATCCTCCAAAAGTAGCTCCAACTGCTCTTGCCATGGTTCATCAGCAGCTTGAAGAAACAACTCTGTCTTGTACGTCTCCAAGGTTAGCTTGTCCACCCGAGATAGTTGAGAGAACTGTCTCTCGAACTCTTTTAACAGCTCTGTAGGCTGTAAACCCTTGTTAGGTCGATTGACCCATTCCAAAAATGATTTCTTGGTTACTCGATCTGAGTTTCCCAAGAAATATTCCTCCATCAACGCATGTGAAAATGTATCCCAGTTCTTCCCAAAATGCTTTGTTAGACCTTTCACATGCTCCCTTATCTCAGGCACCGCAGCGAGTTCGAATGTCTCGATCATCTCATTCTCCGATATCTGATCCAAATCCATCTCCAACTTGTAACATCTCAAGTACTTTGAGATGTCTTCCTCATCAAATAGATCGAGCTTGTCGATCACCCTTCGAAGCGTCTTCGTCCTCAAAGTCTCTTTTTGTTGGTTCCCTTGCTCTTGTCGCAAAAACAAAGTGAAGGCTTGAAACAAACGTGCAGTTGCTACATCCAACTGCAGTCCTGGTATCTCCTTTGATCCGTTCATCCCGTCCATAGTCATGGCTCGTTCCATCCTCCCATCCTCCTAGGATCCCAACCTTCTACATATCCATCATCCCAGATCCGCAGCATCCTCCAGAACAATCGTATCCATCTTCATCCTCGTTCATGATTGTTGATCTCCTCTTCAAAGTTCAAATACAGAAATCTCCACCTCGGACCTTCACGTCGAGTTCATCATCGTTGTCGTGTCGGAGTTTTTACGTGAAGGATGTCCAAGAAAATATGAGGTTCCTGGTTGTGGAGATGCTGTGTGCTAAACAAAGACAAGACAGAGAAAGACAACCGTGAAAATGAACGTTGCTATATATACCAACCTCCAATGTACATACACTATCGGATCTTTCTCTTAAGAGCACAAAACTGAGAAACAGACCAGAGCGGTCTGTAACATGCTTCAAAGTCCCTAAAACAAACCCTTGAATCACAACCTTGACCCAAAACCACCGAAGCGTAGCTCAAAGCAAGAGAACTTCCTTTTGCTAACAAACAAAGCTGCACCAGTATCACACGATTGAAACCCAAGTCCAAACCACATCCATGTACAAGCTCTTAGCCAAAGCTAGCTATCACAAGTTGTATATAGCCAACTAGATCTGTAACGAACTCCAAAGGATGAAAACCGTAACGAAGGAACCAAAAAAGACCTATCTGAGAACTTTCTCCTTTCGTCAAACAGTCTTCAGATGTCGATAGGGTCTTCTTCCTTGACTCCGTTGGCCTAGAAAACCTTCAGATCCGACCCTCGATAGTTGAGATATCGTCAATTTTTGATCGTAGATGATCGAACCTTCAAAAACTCCTTCCTGCAGCTTAAAATCGCACACACCGCACAAACGGATCGCCTGATCTGATATTCGTCTTATCTGGTAGGTAGATCTAGCTACCATGAACCCAACGAGAATCCAAACCAGTCGTTTGGAGTTTCTCTTACAAAACTGCGCAAAACATTTGGTCGTAAGTTGCAAAAAACTGACGTAAATGGACTCCTTGCGGCTCAAAATCGCTCACCACACCCAAACCAACAATCCAATCCACACATGATCTTCTCCTATGCATAGATGAGGACTCCTTGATCGCATAGGCACCAAGAATGAAGAGCTTGGCTCCCCGATCGCGAAGAACAACCCAATCTCAGATCGCAGGCGAACACAAATCTGACATAAGCGCTTCCCTGTGAGTCAATTTCACTCGGAACTCCTAAACCGTCCGTTGGAACTTAGTATCGTCTTCAATTTCCTGTAGAACTTTGTGTTTTGATCCCGATGGATCCAAGGACAGTAAGTTTGGACTCCGGAACAGTCTGAACGGTCCAACTCTCCTTCATAGATAACGGAAATCTTCAAATCTCTTTCCTGCGTCTCAATTCCTCCCAGCACACACTCCTCGATCCGTCTCTTCACAAACCGTCTTATCCAACGCGTAGCCTGCACAGATCTGAACCCAATGATGTCTTGTGCGCTTGCATTGGACCTCCAAATCTCCCGAACCGTCCGTTGACATGTCGTAGGTGCAAGCTAGCCTCTTAAGCTGCCCCCTTACGTTAGTCTCTGTACGCACAAGGTTTCTGTGATAATGAGGAAGCTCGTCCCTTGCGTCTTTAATATAACGCCTGGAGCCGTTAATACCCAGTCAGCAAATAAACTAGGGCTTAGCTTGATTTTTTCTTCTTTCGAGTCCTGTAACTTCTCCACTAGGCGTCCAAACGAAATAAACAAAGTGCATATGAAAAGCTGACAAGGAGCTCTACCCACTGATGCAATGAAAGTGGAGATCCCGAATTGTACCAAAAGTCCGTAAGCTGGGGCCTAGCTTACTTTCTCCATCTTTCGAGTCTTGTAACTTCTCCACTAGGCGTCCAAATGATCTAGACGAAGTGCATATGGAGTGTTGACAAGGAGCTCTACCCACTGATGCAATGAAAGCGGAGATCCCGAATTGTACCAAAAGCTCGTAAGCTAGAGCCTAGCTTGCTTTCTCAATCTTTCGAGTCCTGTAACTTCTCCACTAGGCGTCCAAACGAAGTAGACAAAGTGCCTATGGAGTGCTGACAAGGAGCTCTACCCACTGATGCGATGAAAATGGAGATCCGAAATTGTGCCAAAAGCTTGTAAGCTGGGGCTTAGATGTTTTCCCCATCTTTTGAGTCTTGTAACTTCTCCACTAGGCGTCCAAACGAAATAGACAAAGTGCCTATGAAAAGCTGACAAGGAGCTCTACCCACTGATGCAATGAAAGTGGAGGTCCCAAATTGTACCAAAAGCTCGTAAGCTAGGGCCTAACTTGCTTTCTCCATCTTTCGAGTCGTGTAACTTCTCCACTAGACATCCAAACGAAATAGACGAAGTGCCTATGGAGTGCTAACAAGGAGCTCTATCCACTGATGCGATGAAAGTGGAGATCCGAAAGTGTGCCAAAGCCTGTAAGCTGAGGCCTAGCTTGCTTTTCTCATGAGTGTCTTTGGAGCGACAAGCATCGAAGTCAGAATTTCAGGTAGGAGCCGGTCCACGACACGACAACGTATGAAGCAAGGAGGGCAGAGACTTTACTGTTCATATAGGTAATTGGCAGCTTTAATGTCAATGTGATGCAATAGCGTATCAGTCAATAGTTTCATTCGAGGGGGTGCGGGAGAGGGTGGAGGGGAGAGAGAGGTCGAGGGTTCAAAATTCTAGATGATCATTATGCGACCAGTGATCGCACTTTAGGGTGCTTGTTTCTCCTAAGTGCGGTCTTCAGCTGCAATCTTAAGGTTGCGGCCGCACTTTCACTTCTGTGCAAAAGAGAACTTCTTCATGCGGAGCTCTTGATTTAGGAGATAGCTTCTCTAGTAATGAAGCAATAATCACGCGAGCAGCATAGACGAACAAGCAATCAACATGAGAACCGATGACTAAATTCAATTAAATGAAAGGTAGTTCGAATCCATAGTTTTTCCTTGGAAATATGAAAATTCTTAACATCTTGAAACGAATTCTACAAGAAAACGTTTGACTCCAAAGAAAAGAAGCTTGCTGCATTGCAAGCTGTACTAGTCTCTAGCTCATTATCAATTATTATAAATAATTATTTTTATTATATATTAACTAAATAGTTTGTAATTTTATTTATACGTCAGAAAATCTCTGATTGCTTATTGCTATCAAGGAATATATAAATATTAAATAAAATATATATACTAAGTGAATGTAAATAATTAAAATATTTTATAAAAGTTATCTGTTAGTCCATGTCTGGAAACACGTGGAGAACATGAGATAAACCATAAGTCTTGACTCCCCTACCGTGCTTCAAAAGGTACAAGTCCGGAAAACTAAACTCATTAATATATTACTTTACTCAGAGTTAATTTAATACCTAACCCGCAAGAAGTGTTAAGTATTAAATTAAACTACTGGATATTTGCCTCCTTCATCTTTCGATGAAGGACGTGAATATCCTGCTCCACGGCCTTGTATATGGAACTGGCGGGGTTTCAAGAACCGGGAAGATATCTTCGGCAGCCATTGGTTAGCGCACATTTAGGATAACGGCAAGGATTTGGGTTAACATTGTGGTTTTTTCTCGCCCATGGGCACTCCGTCACTCTGCTGTCAATTAATCGATCACTTACTTGCCTACTTCGGCTACTTGTCTACTACTTGTCTTTTTTGCCATAGCCAAGTAGTCTTTACGTTTCACGTCCCGTGGCAAAGATGGCATACTTTTTTCTTCACAGCGATTTAACTTCGCCTGCTTGCCTAACTGCCTGCTACTTCGACGTCTACGCAAAGTAACGTAAGTGTTTGTATGCCGCTGCCGAACTAGCTGCCATCATCGCGTCTGCCACCATCGCCTGGATCGCGTTGCTGCCGTTTCTCGTTCGTTTAGCCGCTGCGGAAGTAGCCTTCGCGTCTGCCATCATCGTCTGTATCGCATTGCCGCTCACTTTCGCACTCCAATCGTGTTACCGCTCGCTTCGCCACTACCTTGCTTTTGCAGTCAGAACTGACTTACGCACGATTTGTTTTCCTTTCTTTCGTCGCTTGTCTTCTTTCTCTCTTACTCGTTTCACTCATGTCGCAGCCAGCTTCTGACAAATCTGACGACGATGAGTCAGTTTCTTCGAGCGGACATTTCTTTCTTGCAGCGAGGACAAAGCACGTACCTGTCTTGGCTCTAGCGGCAGGGACGCGTTGAGTACCGCTACCAAAGCTACTTGAAGTTTCACTTACAGTTAATTGCACTGGTGCTGATCTAGACATTGAGAAATGCTGGTCTGTTTTGTGTTCTTTTCTTCACAATGAGTGCACTGGTGGGCTCTTGTCGATTGAGAGAGGAAGTGGTCTTTTGCACTTGCATGTGCAGGGCGTGCTTTCACTCAGGCTACTAGCACTCTCTAGGTGAAGCAACATATTCTGACTGTTCTTGGGTGGAAGGGAACCGATAGGTCTCTCGGAAAAGAATTTTGTGTGAAACAACTAACAAACAGAGACCTCCATATCTTCGTGGGTATGGTTGGCTACTGTATGAAAGACAAGGTTGAGGCGCACCATCAGTGCAGCATGAAGAACATCACTAACAGTATGTGGGAAGACGGTGAGGAACTCTTTTCTCTCGGAGGTGCCGCAGATACGAAGAATAGAGTTGAACTCAATTACACCAACATCCTTCAGAGGGCCTTGCAGTTTAACAAATTCCGCACCAGGCATCCACTGGGTATTACTCTAAGGACGTGCTTGAGGTCCATGATCAGGTCTGGTAAGAACACTCTTTCTTGTCGGTGGCTGATGGCGTGTGGTATTCAGAAGGCACGCAGTAATTCCTTGTGGAAAGCAATTGTTCGGTCCGAAATCGTCACTATTGCAGATATGATAATGTCTTCTTTGCACAAACACGCGCGCGGTACTTTACTGTGGAACAACCCGACTCCAACTTGCTGGATGAGGAGGAGTTTATTTTGGCCGCCTCACCTGCAACTCCCAGAGCCAAAACGGTGCCCAACTTTCAAGATGTCGACACTCTACCTGAATACATGCCAATCTGCAGCGCGTTGGAGCGCAGCAGACTCCACGAAGATAACCTTTCGATTATCTTCCTCCTTTCTCTGTTTGTTTGAATGTTGTTTCTCTTCTTTTCTTTGTTTCTTTTAACGCTGTTTCTCTTCTTCTGCAGGGATCGCTGAACTGCACCCGAGTTGATAACCGCGAGCGTTGCGTTCCCAAACATTTCCACGGACCGTCACGACTAACTTACATGTACAGGCTTCTTACTGTACATGTAAGTATGGTTTCACTTCAACGGCTTACGGCTTCACGCCTTCACTGTAGATGTGTACAGCAATATAGCTTCTAGCTTCGGTTTTATGATAGCAGTAGACTGTCGTGACACTATTCTTCCTGTTTATGTTTATGAAGGGAGACTACTTCACTATAGATATGTACAGCGATATAGCTTCTATCTTCGGTTTCACAATATCCTTCCTGTTTATGTTTCAGGTGATAAGGTCAGTTGTTTCTTACCTTATGGTCTTGTAGCTTCCGTTTTAGCAGTAGCAGTACAGAGTGGATTGGGATTGTAGCGAGCAGTATCTCGTAGCTGTCCATACAGGACCATATGGAAAATGTCTGATTTATCAAAGAAATAAAGTTCTCGTGGACTCCTCGAAGCCCTTTCCATTTTCCCCAAGTATTCTAGAACGAGAAAAACCTACGTGAATGATGCCTCTGCTGGCACTGAATGGTTTTTCATATGTCTTTCCATTGGATGTATAAAATATTTACCATAGTCGCTGCGATATTTATCAAGATGAACACTGCACGCTCACGGCTTCCGAAAAGAAATGTTTCTCCAAGTAGCGAACAGAAGGAATAGCTGCCGGAAGAAATATTTTTCAGCCGTGAGAGCAACAGCCGGGAAAAAAAAACCCTCGTTTACACGCAGAAGACTGAACCCCTCAGAAAAAAACAATATTTTCGACTGACTGCGGATATCCTCCTTCAAATATCATGCCTGATTATCACATGATTCTAGTAATCCAAAACGTCAAAACAAAATTATCCGAACTTTTCTTAAGAAAGTTTTCCTTCCGGACGTCTGGAAATGTTTCTGTGGACTTTGACTCCCCCTAATTCATGTAATTACCAAAAAACTGAAATCACCAAAATAACTAAACTGAGATAAAAACTTTGTTACCGAAATTCCGTCGGAACTTCGGTATAGGACAAAGAGCATTCTACTACTGCTCGTGACTCATCCCACAGGCTTCCAGTCCCCTATCCACTACGAGTCCCTTACCTCCTGGACAACAGACTAGCATGGTGCCATGTGCTAACTGCGTTCAGAGAAGTGCTCGGGAAGATTTCTAGTGGATAAACAGTCCAACGAATCAACCATGCGCCCCCCCTCACCAGACACACACTTCAGCAGCTGAAAAATAACCAGCCTTGACATGGAGGTCGGACGAGATTCTGACATCCTCCAGTTAAGGCACTGTCGATCGGCAGTGACCGGGCAGGCGATTTCTGCAGCCGCCGAAGAATAGCACCGCACTGCGCATACGCAAGAGTGAGCCCTATTTCTTCACATCAAACTGCGGATTTCTCGTGGGATATTTTCGTTTCGCGCATTGCCGAGCCGATCGACCAGAACGGACCCGGACCGCCGAGACGGTCGTCCGTGCCACATCCGCATCAGCTGAGGCCGCCGATTAGCACACAGGTGGCAATCATTGGCAATCCCGTAAGCTCCCAAGTCTGGTCATGGTGGTATCATGGCGGACCGGACGGGAGATTGACAGCCAGTCCCACTATCTTTGGGTGATACTCACTCGGCGGCGTAATATCAGGTGTGGTCGTGGACTTGTTGCTCCCCGCGACGATAGTGCAGTGACTGGAGTCCCCCTTCAATGTCTGGTCCATTCAATGCTCGTCACACTTCCCAACCGTTAAAACCAGCCGATTGCTCTCACACTCCTCATCAAGCCTTTCAGGCCTTTCGCTCCGACAAGGACTTGACCCATCCATCCCTCACACCTCCATCATCGTCACCTTTTTTAGTTCTCACGTTCTATTTGCCCATTAGCAACGATAAGTAGCTCATCTCTTCACTCGGAGCCCAGCTCTGGTCTTCCGCTCAGCTGAAATCAAGGAAGACGAGCTATCTTCGTTCAGAAGGGATTGAGGTCATCTGCGTTGAATCTTGTCAGCTCAGGCCTTGCAGCAGCTGGGACCTGCTGGGTGAAGGTTGAGGTTTTTGTAGTTGTGCATTTTGCAGCGATGGTGGAATTACGGTACAAGGATGTGTCTGCATTTGCCGTTCTTTTGTCACTGGGGCTGATGCTGAGCTCTTTCGTTCCCACTTCGCAAGGAGTTGATGAGCAACCCACGCATCGGACAGCGTTCATGCATCCAACCTCCCACGTGAAGCGGCTGGCCGATACGGGAGGATTCAAGCTCGTGGATGAACCGACCTTGATTCTGAACTACCATTTCGGACCACTAATGACAGGTAGGGATAACATGATCAAGCTGTTCGTCGTCTACTACGGGAATTTCTCACCCGAGCAGAAGGCCACACTCCATTCGTTCTTCAGGTCATTCTGGCACCCCAAGACCCAGCCTCCCGTCAGCAACCCCACAGTGGAGAAATGGTGGCAGATCACTCATAAGTACGTGGACCTCTACAACACTCCCGTGGGTCTCAACCTCGTGGCTGCAGGAGATATCAACGACAACTACACCTTGGGCAAGAAGCTGAACCAGACTGACATTCAAACGCTTGTGTTAAACTCTATGAAGACATTCGGAGCTGACGCTCGGTCTATGTACATGGTTCTCACGGCCGACGATGTCCTCGTCGAAGGGTTTTGCATGAATGTGTGCGGCACTCACTACTACACTTTCCCCATTGACGCCACCGACTCTCAGATGGTGCCTTACGGGTGGGTTGGAAACCCCGGAAAGCAGTGCCCTTCGTTCTGCGCCTGGCCTTACGCTCCTGGAGCTGGCCTGCAGAAGGGTCTCATCCCTCCCAATGGCGATGTCGGCATCGACGGAATGATCATTACCATCGGCAACATTCTTGCAGGAATTGCAACGGATCCTTATGGCAATGCCTACTTCCAGGGCGACGCAGGTGCACCTCTCGAGGCAGCAGGGGCTTGCCAAGGTATATACGGTGCTGGTGCTTATCCTGGCTACCCTGGCCAGCTTCTGGTCGACAATTCGACTGGCGCTAGCTTCAATGTCTACGGATCCAAGGACGCCAAATTCCTCGTGCCCTGGATCTGGCATCCATCTACTCTTCAGTGTGCTGGCCAAGTATGAGGAAAACGCCCCAACATTCTTGACTCAGAAGCTGCTGATTATATTTACCACACCCTGTCATCTCAGCTTCATCTGCGTGTTAATGTCGTCAAGAATTCACTTTCTGCACATGTCCAGAGGAGTTTTATCCCCTCGTATGGGTTCTCCTCGATCATGAGGCTTGAGCTCCGGCGTTGAGACTGCATTCACACACCCTCAAGGCTCATGGCACGGCTACCAACTACTACGAATGAGGACTGCAATCCTGATCAAAAGTCGGATCAGTTTCACGTTTTCATTGCGCTCGATTTTGGCTTCTCAGGGACCGATTTATAGTACAGTCTGTACATACATTGTCGATCTTGTTACATCACAACAGCTAGAGTTATCTATACCGAACATTGATTCTTATGGAGAAGTCATAGATCCGAAGCGTTTCTTGTAGTCAGAGCCAAAGTAGTGAAGGGCAATACGTTCTGTTTCCTGAAGCCTGCGCCACTTCAGTCGACATATTCATCTTCGTGTACACCTAGGTACACGAAATAGCAAGTTTCTGAATGTCAATTAGTAGCAGCCGACTATTGATGAGAAAGTTGCTGGAAACTGGCTTATAAAATTCGACGGAATCTTTCCTAAATCGCCTTCCTTATTATTCCTCCGTGCCATGAATGGAGCGTCGTACAGACCCTTCATAGCCTGCAATTTCACTTTTGAGTTTTGAGTTACCATCGGCATGGAGTTCTCTACTACCGTGACCTCCCTACCTCCTCAGAGTAAGGCAATCGCCATAGAAACAGAGCAAGTGCATAGTGGTACTTGGTCACTGCGGAATCAGTGCGGATGGTCCGAAAAGGACAAGCGAGCTTGCGGATAAGCTCCGGACAGTGACCTGAACGTTGACCTTCTTGACACTGAGCCCACTCAGTGCTAGTCACCTATCCCATCCGATGATTCATATTCGTCCGGTAAGTATTAAGTCGTCATCTGTGGTGAATCCTTGATGATATGAAACCAGTCAACTAGGGTTAGATAAACGAAAGAATGGTTGAGAATTTAGCAGTATCCTAGAACGTCTCCGCCGATAAGAACAACGATAAAACGATCTATCGTAAGGTTAGGGATAACGATAAGTACAACATGAGCTTCTGTCCCGGAAGGAAGAAAGTGTACAGGTCACTGTGAGAGGAGTCTTTGGTTCGGAGGCGAGAGAAATTATGTTATGTTTGTGTTATCACAAAAGTGTAAATATTATATATAAGTTGTGGATAAATTAATGTAAAGTACTAAAATCTATAATGATTATTAAGTGTTAACCGAGAGTACATTTGTAGCTTCTCAGACATGATTCTCCAGACATGACCCATAAGGTTAATATGCAAAAATGCACTTCAGAAAATATTTGTCTACACCGTATCATCCAACTAACATTAGATTAATGAATGTGGGTGGGTATGTATGTTTCATTAAAACGATCTATCTTAGAGTTAGAGAATAAAGAATATTTAATTTTAATGATCAGATCTTCCTACCGCTAGCTTTCCAAACGGACCTTTGAGGTGAAGCGTCTCATCACAGGAAAAAAATCAAAATTTAGAACAAGAAAATCGACAAGTTGAATTTACGGGAAGTGTCATAACAAACTGAGACTATGTTAAAGAATATTTATTATGATTTGAAGTTAAGGGGGTGGGATAAAGTTTAAAAACGTATTAAGTTAAAGAGTAAACTACTAGAACCGTTCTCTAACTGGTTATTAGGGGAACCTTTAAAGTTTAAGAGGTGTAGTAGAAATGCTCTTAGAACGTCCTACCGAGCTCGCCAAACATCATATTATTTTCAAATTTGATGTTTTCGCATCGTTTTGTAGAGTATGTCCATCTCCACCTGGAGAAGCAAAGCAAACGCCACTACAAAGTACCGCATCGCTAACGATGAGTCATATTGGATCTCAGTTATTTGCTTCAAAGTTTAATTCGAACTTAAACTCATCAGTCTGACAGTGTTTGAATGTGTTAGTTTTGGAAAGAGTGATAAGTTTTGGAAAACTTATCCAGTAGCTTTCCCAGTGAAAGACTTGTTAGAAAAAGCCATTTGCCCCTGTTGATTTCCACGCTATTTTCAAATTCTCTATGAAAGATGGGTGATACTCTAAACCATGGTGATTATTTTTATACTCATATGCATGCAAGATCAACTTCTGCAAGATCAACTTCGGAGAACTCTTGCTCGCTTGTTGTTACCGTAGAAAAGATATAATATTAAGTAAAAATTCTATACCAAATTGAAAAAAAAGACCAAAATATATATAAATATCAAGTGTTAGCTAGCCTGGAGATGCAAGAAGACACAAACAGAAACAATAAGAGGAGCATTGGAAAGACACACTCCCCAAAGTACATATATGTGATGCTACTTACCACCGGAACACATTTTACCAATAATTGTAGTATTAGGTAAATTAAATCATTTCATATTTGCAAGGAAATTAGAATACTCATTTACATTACTCTTCTTCAAAGCTAGAGCATTTCCACCCATATTGAGATAAATGCCTCTTTATCTCTAATTTATAGATGAAGAATGAAATATCTTTATCTTTAAGAAAGGAATTTCTCCACCTCATTCCTCAAATGGGTCTCTAAAGAATATCAAAACTCGAACCTTTTCAAAACTACCAAAACTGTTCCTCAAACGATTTGATATGGAGTTAAGGGTATTTATTGCAATCTTTAAGTTAACTTTTAAAGAATTTTGTAAATTAAAGACTAGTATAAAGATAAACGACGGAGTCATTGCATATTCACTTCCTCCATTTTGTGATAGAGGGGACAAATATGCAACGGTTTAAAAATGCAAGGACAATATCTTTCCCCACGGCCTTGTACATGTAGGAGGAAAAGGAAAATTTTTTAAAAAATAGACGCGGACGCGTAGTATGGCACGTAATATTAAATGCGCATAAAAAAGACAGCCGTCCTGTAATGAATTAACGAAAGGTATAACACGTCAGCCAGGCACGGATGTATTAATTTTTGAAATTTTCCACGGACACACAAGGAGCGTCCCCTCCACAACTTGCCTCTATGTCGTTAAGAGCGCCACTTTCACGGCCGCTCCTAGTAAGTTTTTGTTGTCCACGAGGAGACGGTCACTCCTCATCACTCCTATCGACGGTGTAATCTCCAGGTCCTCGATCGATTCCACGACATAGTTGGAGTAGGTCATCCGGAGCACAAGGTTCGTCTTGCATATATGCCCTCAGTTGTATGTCCAAGGGAGACATGAGAAACTTTCTCTCGCTTGGGAGAAGCGAGCATGGCAGCCTTCTTCACAAACGAGAGGACGAAAATGGAATAAGCAACGGATGGGCGATCGAGAGCAGGTAGACGAAGATGAAGACGAGACAAGATTCTTGTGGATTTGTACTGACAGGACGTCACGAGAGAGGCTGTCATAATTTATCGGGAGCACGGATTGCAGCCTTCATCTCAAACGAGGAGACGGGAACGGGATAAGCAATGAGATGAGCTTCAGTTCTCATGAAATCGCTGATCGAGAGCAAGCAGGCCAAGACTGGACAAGCGTCGTGTGGATTTCTACTGACAGTACGTCACGGGAGCATATTCTTGCAAGCCTGGAGCACGGATTGATGTCGGCTGCCCCAGCCCTCTTTGGCTTTCAAACTATGGGCTGGTAATATTTTTGCTGTATACTATTTCGATTCAAGAAATCAATTGGGAGCAGAAGGAGCAAGTAACGAGACGGGATGACGATTGACAAGCCCCAGCACATCGCGGATCCAAAGCAGATCGGGCGGGACTTTCTTCGTCGATGCGGAGGAGACGAGATGGCGATTGGCAGGCCCCCAGCAAAGCTCTGATCGGGAGCAGACCGAGCGATACTTTCTTCGCCGATGGCAGGAGTAGACGGAATGACAATCGACAGACCCCACCAATCGTGCCGCTATTGCTGCTTCTACACCTACAGCCCACCAATCTATCATGCCGCATCACAGCTTTCATGCGGCTTGTACAGTTGGACGTCGTTGATCTGGCTATTGCTGATCCTTGAACGACAGCGGGGTTTCTCCATAAGCTGAGTATTTATTCACCTTCCTTCTCTTCATATCAAATGTTTTCAAAATGTCGAATGAAGAGGAGCCTATAGTAATTCCTTTACAGATTATTGTAGAAATAGAATCTAAGGAGTTGTCCGACGATGATCTTTTGCAATCCGTACCTGCAACCCCACCTCGTTGTTCCCCCGCATCTGATAGTAGCCCTACTGACGATAGTATTCTAGAGGAAAGGTTCGCTTTCGATAATTTTGAAGCTGTTTACATTCATGAACAGCTTTGCAAAGTAGAATGCTTTCAGAGACCTTGAACTATACCGCCATACCCACTTTATCGTGGAAGTTTTCTCTCTTTTGCAGATATCGAAGTATATAAACTTTGAGCTTATATCTATATAGATTTTAACTTCTGTATAGTTCCACCGGAATTTCTAATCCCAGCCTTAGACTTTGTATTGATATGCAGTTCGTTCTCTACTAAAACTTCTTGTCTTGAGGCTGTCATCGGACCGTTTCATTACATCCAGTCCGAAGGAAGTTGGTTGGTGCTACGAGACTCCAAGTCTTCTCTTTTCTGTTATCCCAAGTCTTACAGTCTCCTCATGACCGTCATCTTGTGAACCTCACTGTGCGTGCTGTGTATCATTTAAACTGCGTGCACTGTGTTTGTCAAGACGTTGATCCGACAATTTTCTGATTTTCTTGTAAACACTTCTCGTATCCGAGCCATGTTACTGCGACGAGCGGTCAGAGCTAGACATGCTGCTGCCTCACAACTTGTGTTAGACACACGTAGAGTTCCTTCTCCGAAACTCCTCGAAATGTCTCTCACAGTGAATTGCACAGGAGGAGATCTTGATATGTACAACTGGCCACCTTTGTGTCGCTTTCTAGATCATGAGTGTACCAGTGGCTTGCTACTGTTGAGAGGGGTGGAACCTTGCTGCATCTGCACATACAAGGAGTCATTTCATTTCACGTCACAAGCACTATACAGGTGAAACAACGTCTACTCTGTATATTGGGATGGAAGGGCACTGACATATCAGTGGGTGGGGAGGTTTACGAGAAACTATTGACTAACAAGGGTCTCCACACTTTTGTTGGTATGATCGGCTATTGCATGAAAGACAAAGGTTAGCTACATCACCAATCAGCCATGAAGAACATCACAGAGGTAATGTTGGAAGACGGAGAAGAGTTGTTCACTTTGTTTGGTGCTGCAGATATGAAAAACTGAGTGGAGCTGAATTACACGAATATCCTCCAGCGTGCATTGCAATTTAATAAGTACAGTAGTGCGCATCCGTTAGGTACAACTCTTAGAACTGTTTAAGATCTATGATACGGTCTGGCAAGTATACACCGTCTTGCAGATGGCTTATGGTCTGCAATATACAGAAAGCACGTAGTGACTCGCTATGAAAAGCTATGATTCGTTCTGAAACTGTAACCATCACAGACATAAATAATATTTTCTTCGCCCAGACATGAGCACGTACTTCACCGTTGAACAGCCGGATGCTGACATTCTGCAGGAGGAGGAGTATATACTTGCAACTTCTCTCGCTGTTCGTAACAGAACAGTACCAACCTTCCACGACATCGACGCGCTTCCATAGTACATGTCTATTTGCAGCACCTTGGAAAGGAACTTGAGCTGCGGTAGAGCCTTTAAAGATAACTACTTTTTAACACAACCTGTTCTGTTAGCTATTGCGTAAGCTGTTTTTCTGCTATTCTGTTTTCTCTTGCTTCTCATTTCCACCGCTAAATGTTTTCTCACCATTGTGGCTGCAAGTACCACTACCGATCTCACGTCGAGTTCAATTGCTACATAGCTCATTACGTTTTACCTCCTCAGGCTTTGCTTTGCAGTAACTGGTAACAGCATCGACACAGCATTTGTTTTGCTCTCGTAGAGTATTACCAGTTCAGACCTCGCCTCGACTCGAACTAGTACATACAAGTAGCAGCTACCGTAGAAATATCCGAGGCTTTGCTTTGCTGTGAGTAGTACAGTATCCTCACAGCATATGTTTGGTATTGATTTTGAGATGATATCGGTCTCACTATAACTGTTGTTACTATCTATTGAAATGATATAAAGTTTAAGCAGGCTCGCCGAAGTCTTTTCGTTCTCTACCCGTATTTGTTCTGTACAAATACTTCTCGTCAATCACAGTTTTGCTGCTTATGCCGTGCATATTACGCAACCGAAATATAATGGACGTGTAGCGACAGTGAATGATGGGCGACAACTTTTTATTTCAATAAATTGCTACAAGTTAATTACAAAAAAGTTTATGCATGCAATATTAACAGCAACCTTATAGCACATTTTTCCACTGTAGCAGTTTCGAACACGAGGGAAGAGTTTCAAATATATATACAACACATGGAATCCTGAAACGTAACTGTACATGGGTGAATATCCTTGGTTACATGGGTCTGATGCGTTCCGGATCAGCCTCGGTTTCGAGAGTTTGTTTGTACACGTTTTCCTTATTGGTTATTTCTGGATCTTCTCGCATCTCCAAGTCTAGTTATCATTTAATATTTAGAATTAGTTAAAAAAAATTCAGTTTATTACATAATTTTTACAAAAATTATGTAGCAAGTTGTATCTTTTTCCGATGACAGCAAGCGAAAAAATGTTCCCCGAAGTTAATCTGCATGCATATTATTTTGTGCCTGCCGTTAAAATTCGTCCTAACTCAGTTACTAAGATAAGACGTTTATCAGTGTGCAATGTAATGTCTTTGGGCTATGTACATCAGGACTTCGAAGTCCAAGTGCAGACAAGTGTTTCGTAAATGATTTTGGTTTTGTTCTTTTATACTAATATCTTTAAGTTAGTGATATTTCTAGTTTCCCATCAAACTCTGCAAGTTAATTAATCAAGCTTACAATGTCATGCTCACTTCATGCATTAATTCTTCAACCTGAGCATCTGCAAGATTTGCAAATTTGTTGATAGCGCAAAAGCCTAAGAGAGTGACTCTTGTGTCATACATCTTCAATGCAAGCTTTCAATGGAACATGCTTTTCTTTCTAGAAATGGATGGAATTATCTTTTACTTTACATATAGTTTTCGTAGTGGGTGCCCTGCGTTTATTAACAATTTAAACGCGTATTGGTCTGATACTTCCAAAATTACAAACTTAGCATCCGTCTTTGCACATAATGCTGTTATACTTGTAGTACTCTTATGAACAACATCCTGCAGGAGATCATCTTGTGAGGACGTTCTGGAGTTTGACTAGGAGTCTTTCAAACGGAATTATAGTTGAACATATAGCCAGCTTGTCGAGTTCACATATAGAGCAATCTGCTCGATGTAGAATAATCACGATCAAACATGTGAGCTCTGTAACTACTGCTACCACCAAACAAGTGAGAGACTTAGTGCACCAGCATGTCATGAACTCTACCAACCAGTGGCATGAGACTTTCTAATTCATATTGTCTCAAGTTTGTCCTATAACTCCCTCGTACCATGCCACCAAGCAACCAGCACCATAGTTGTGAGAGCTACTACCCCAGTAAACGTAGCTATACTTGGGTACTACTCTCATGATCACCCACCCTGATCTACTTTCACCTAGACTAGACAAGGTGAAAATAGTAGAGTTCTCATCATTCTTGGAGTGTCTGCTCAGTTATTATACTGGTAGAAACTTCAACGCTTTGCTAAAGTTGGCAATCCCCATGGCCAGCAAGAGCTTCAACGTGTCCGATGGCTCGGTTTGACATGTGTAGTTCCAGATACGCAGAAAAGGCTCCTCTTCAAGCGCCAATTGGGTATGTCTTACTTTCAGTAACGTCACCAAGAAAATACATAACGCCTAACACAAGAACAACACAATCGGACCTGGATACATGCAAGGGAAAGAGTAGCATGGCATCTTCCATTTATAGAGAGTTTTCAACTATGCATAAAGTGAAAACATGCATATACTTTAGTTTATAATTTATAATTTATAATTGTATTTTTCAAGTTTTTGTAAATTTAATATTCTTTTTATTTTTATAATTTATTTGACTGAACTTCGTATCTAACACGGAGGAGATACTCTGGTTTTGTTGTTCATAAATTGAACCCTAACCGCTAGCTAAGGTATCTCTCATCCTTCGGTTAAATAGATGCGACAGATCGAGCCTATTCCTCCACATTTGGAGGTGGAGACTCTGTCTATCAAGCTAACTCATGATGGGTTTAATTTATACTTATGAATCTTCTTTGCTTCCGGAGATCTGATGAAAAATTTCAAGAAAAACTATTGATACTTCTCTTAAATTTCGTGAAAAATGGACTGTATTCAAATACCAGAATAGAATAAGCACGAGCGACAACGTGTACCATAGTTAGAGCATAAATTTCAAATACAAAAAGAAAGCACAGTAACAATAGACAACTTTGTTTCCCCTTCGCAGCGTGTAGCATGTTCGGACATTTAGAGTTTAAATAAGAATTAAGTGTAATATGTTTAGGTAGTAAGTATTTTATAATAAATGCAATGTTATAGTTAAACTTATTTCCACTTATATTGATCTTTATTGAAATAAAAGTAAAACTGTGCATAAAATGCAAACTGCACTCTACTGTGCATTTTGTCCAAGGGTAAGCAGAGGCATTGCATATATCCAGGGTTGCACTTGTCCAAGGTAGAAGGTAGATAATAACAAGCAGAGTGGAGATCGTGCCGGTATTGCTATGCAGTCAATCGATGAGTAGTGGTAACTGGTAAGAACATAACGAGTCGGCATGGCAAAGCAGATAGGCTATACTGACAAGGCAAGGAGTGTGGTTTGCAAGATACTAAAGAGATTCTCTGCTAGGGGAATACTACAGCTGCAAAATACATATAGCAGCACGTTGAAATTAGTGCGCGGATGCGGCACCAAACCGTTTCTAACCAGCTCAAGGAAGATGAGCTACATGTATTTGGCAATCAGTCTTCCCTTGACAGAAATCTCCTTCAACACCACACTTTCTACCTTCTGATAGCGGTGCTTAGGTTACTACCGCACTGCTCCTTATCGCTTGTCAGACCCTTTGGGTTCCACGGAAAGAACAGGGTTGGTAATAAGTTATAAAACCGTATTAGCTGTTGGATTTAGGGTCCAGCATTTTGTGTGTTAAAAATAGTAAATAATAACCAGGCCGTTCTTTTCTGCAACAGAGACCAGATTGGTATCTCCAGCGATCATTGTGTCAGGGTTTCGTGTATGGAAGGCGGGAGCGCACTGCATGAACGTGACAGGTATGGAGCGCGGGAGCACACTGCATGAACACGCGAAGAGCGAGACTGATTTTTCAATTTCATAGCGGGAATGCAGCACCACACTCGATCTTCTACATATGACGAAAGATTTGAATCTTGCATTAGATCTGCTGCTTCGCTTTCGGTTTGCGAGAACTTGAGAGATTCTATGACCTTTATCTTTTTGATTTCAGCGTGGACTACATTGACGCTTTGCTATCGTTTCATCCAGGTCTTTTTGGACTCCAAGAAGGTGGTTCGCATGGAGGCTCGTCGGTAGTCTTTGGAGCAGAGATCCGAGACGATTGTCGATGTCCTTCATCAATCTTTGAAACCCGAATTGATGATTGATGCACGTCGTCAATCTTTCGAACGCCGATCCGAGTTGATGTCTGACTTCGTTTCTTTGGAAAGAAGTGACTCCTTCTTTCAAACACATCGAAACGAATCGATTCCAAATAGAGGAGATCCAGTTGTCTTTTCAGACGTGTTTTTTGATTCGCAACCTGCCGAAGGTTACATCATATCTTCACAATTTGAATTGAATTCTCAGAATGTGAATCTCTCGCAGTTTGTAGTTCCATCCATGCCTACATCAACTTTCGTCTCCATTCCTAATTCGCAAGACGGTGGAGCGGAGAATGAACAAAAGAGAGTTCAAGGTCGAGGTTTCAGTGGAGAACGAACGTGGTCTACACCGAATGCATCGTCTGTCAATGCAGCTGTACCAAATAATGAGAGGAAGTCGAGTTGAATGTCATGGGATGACTGCTCTTATTGAATGTAAGAAGGCGGAATGGGATATATATGACTCCCAAAAAGATCGTGAGCATGTCGTTTCTGCTGACTTGCGATGGAGTCGGATTCAAGATGCAATGCGTGAGAGAGGGATCTTGGCTGATACTTCTCAGATTCAAGAGAAGTGGGAATCCACGATCAGATTCTACAAAAACATTAAAGAAGGATCATCGTTCTCATATAGTAGTTTGAGTAAGGCAGAACGGAAGACTGAGAAGCTACCGCTCAATTTTCTACAACTTTGGGAAGATATACTAGACTCTTTTTATGATCAATGAGCTTCCATTTCTCCGCCGTGTATGACAGAGTCGTGTGAACCTACTGCAGCTGTTGAATCTCTAGATACCCCATTAACCGAACCTCAAACTGGGATAGATGATAGACCCAACTCATCCACCACTTCAGAACTAGATCGAGAGAACTCTGAGTTAGGTGCCTGAGGGAATTCAGGAGTGAAACGCAAGAAATATGTATCTCGTTCTGTCAACGTCATCGTCGATGCGATGAGTGGATTCTCATCATCTTTTGAACGAGTTGAGGAAGCACGGACTGAGTATAGATTAAGACGTCAACAATGGATAGAGGACTCTGAAACGAGACGAGAATCAGGAGCTGATCGTCGATCAGATAAGTTGTGCAATGCATTAGGAATGATGGCAGAAGCATTTGTTGATATCGCTAGGAACTTCCGTGCTCGACGTGCACCGATCGGATGATTAGACAGTGTCCCTGAAAACTTCCATGCTTGGCATCCATCGACCGAATGATTAGACAGTGTCTGTATTGAGAATCGAATGATAAACTGTGTGACAAGGAAATGTGATGTGTGGTTTGAATGCTATAGCATTCCAACACAGAATGTGTGTCTATAGCACAGGCTGTTGCGGGTTTATCATATCAAGATTGTGATGGATTTATGAGAAGCATCCTTATGTGCATGTAGTGAAGGAAGTGCCATTTACATGGCACAAGTACTTATTATTCATCAGACCTAGCTTCTATGAAAAAAGATCTCCTCCATCTTCTCGGCATATCGACCATGTTTTAAGATTCTTTGGATTTTTTGGACGCAACTGCTTGCATTGTCATTGATTTGTTGCTCAACTCGTCTTCGAGATTGTTGTTGTCAATGAGTGTATTGGATGAAACTAAGAGGATGGTACTCACATATGTTTTTTTCCTCTAAGCCTCTACTATTATCGGCATTGTCTCTATGCTCTTTTTCATCACTCGTACCCTTGACACCTTTCATGGTAGGCTTTGATACAATCTCGAGTAAAAGCGTCAAACTCCAGGACTCAAGATCCATATATTTCCAAAGCTAGGGGATGAAGCGATGTCCCTCATGCATATCTCTATACTTTATCACTTTCGCTGCTGTGACCACGTCTATAGTTCGTCTTGCTAGGAGATGGATGATCACTTATATCATCGAGTCTCGTGTCGGATCTGTGACAATCACATCTGCCACTAAGACCTAATCCCCCTTATCATGTATAAGTCAGCTCTCATTGACCCTATGGTCTGAAAGACATACCATTGCTCTCTTCACGTCTTGTAACCGCACTCTTGCACTATAGCACAACACAATGTCTTTTATGACATCATGAGTAGCTATCCGCTCTCCAACGTGAAGACAATGAGCAAAATGTCGATCCAAAATGTCAATCGAGACATCACACTTGTATGTGGATAGTGCCGGAGCAACATCATCGATCAAGCTTAGGCAGAACCTCATCGCTATAGAGAAGATAGTAGGTGCAAGTCGAAATGCTCTAATGCAAGGTCGAGCTATGAGTCAAGAGCATACGCCCTTGTCCAAACAAGAGCAAAGTTGAGCTATAATATCACGTGAGATGGAAAGATCAACTAAGTGCGCATGAAGAACTTGCTAGAAGTGGTGCTCCATCTGAGAGGCATCTGAGAGGCATCCATCTGATCTTACGGACGGCAGTCCGTAAGATCCATCAGAAATTAAGATATCAAATCGAGTATGTGCCTTACGTGTCTTAAGAGTCAAACTGTCTCTTGTCTCATGGAGATACATTCGTATTGGATAAGAACCATCCTCCATCTTTGTCACATAGATCTCAAAAGTAAAATTATCTCGCACAAAGAAACAAAAGTAGAGTCAAGCTGTTGAGAGGGTCCAACTACCCAAAAAGGTTGTAGAAGCAGTCTTTTTCTTAGATAGCAAGTCCATCTCATCACATGATATCGATAAAATGTCTACTACATGCAAGAAGTCCTACCACACAGTCAAAGGTCTTTGGTCCAAGGATGTCGTCAAAGACCTCATGATCCTTTTATCAAACTCTCTAGCGTACGAGATGAAGATAAGAGATGGAGGTACTGTGCGAAGTAAGTAACCCGGATGATGTGCTATGGAAGAGAAAAGGATACCAAAGGCAACCTCTAACCTAAGGAGGTCCTCAATATGCCAAACGTCCTCCACCAGAGTAACATCTAAGAATTGAGAGTCAAAGTTCTTTGAACCCGCCTGTACTTCGAAGATACGTAAACCATCTCTAGCTGTAACAAAGCCCTCTAGGAGTTAGAAGTCCAATAGAATGTCTATGGGAGACCAAGCTTTGCACTTTGACATCTTCACTCTCAACCATATTAAGATCAATTGAGAAATGAGGTGATCAAAGATATCACAGACTTGGTCCACCGGACCTACGATATGAGGATCATCAGCTAGAGATGGAAAGACACAACATGGAGCAACCAAGGCGGTGGTCAAGAGAGCTCTATAGTGATCTAAAGCAAAGAGAGATCCACCCAAAGGATCTCTTCACACTTACCTGCAACGGAGTCGATGATTATAATCTTCTCTATTGAAAGATCATGCTAATAATAAAGAGAGGAAGAAGAACCATAGAACGATCGCACGAAGAGAACAAGACTCGGCAGAGATCCACCGTCATCCATGAGTTCACTAAAGATGGAAGCGCGAGAAACGCTATTACAAATATTTTCCACGCCCACTGTAGGACAATCCAATCGAGATGGATGTTAAGAGAACTCTAACATCAAAAGACACAGATTCACAACCTCAAGACGTCGCAAATTGATGTGGACAAAAGTAATCTTGAAAAGCATCTCGAAGCTGAAGTCGTAAGAGAATCTCGTTGATAACTATAGCTATTGTTATCGCTACTTGAAAAAGCTATGTGAAACCTTTAGAGGAGTCATCTATCTGAAAATAATCTCGTATGTGCTCCTAGACCGTCCTAGATTGACCTTTGGAAGATAGACGTGGAGTTGTACACAAGACCTGGTTAAACAGAGATCTGTCGAGACATAATGCCTCTTCAAGCTGATAGTCCAAAATCTTAGAGATGAGAGATCACCCAGTGAGAGAAAACGCAACGAAGTGATCGTCTACTCAGTAGGACATAGCAATGACAAAAGATTCAATGATTTAGCAGCTCTACTATACTCTCCAACCTGACCTAACATCTTACAGTGTCATATACGAGCAGAAGATGAGACGTCACGTGTAGAGACACACTCACTCCTACCTCGCACATCACATACTCATTCTTCATGTAGGGTTGTCTAATCAACAACACATAATCTACAAAGATATGTCATCACCTCTCGAGGTCCCGCTCTACCACTTCGAATATAATAGAGACACCAACGAGGTAGTAAGCAGAACAATAACCACAGCGCCTCCTCTCTGATATTACGTGCCAGCATGTCAAGAGATAGACAAAATGCTTGTCTCATCTTGTGATGAAGAGCACGAGGTAGTCGATGGAACAAGCGCGGACAAAAAAAACTCGTCTTGAACAATCCTAGAATAATGTCAATGTGGACTCTCAATCACTCCTACGACTCAAGAAGAACTTCAAGAAGAAGGACTAATATCATAATGACCACACGTGTAGCCGTTGACCACACCGTTCTCTGCTAACATAGGCATTCCATGTGATCTAGTCATAACTCTTGTGCACTTTTCTCACATGAGACTTTCTTTTTTGCGACGTAAAGAACTTATCGCACATCGGACATAGTGTGTCTCAGATCGATCTTGATATTAAAGAGAGAGAGTACTCATAGCTAAAAATGAAACTATATCCAACCAAATGATACTTGTAATAAAAGAATCTCAAAACTACACTCAGATATATAACCCTAATCATCTGGAGATAAAGAACGTAGCAAAAACGTAGCAAAAAAACACTTAGAAATCTCTCAAAACCCCTAAGCAAAAGATTCTCAAAAACCCTAAAAAAAGACTATATAACCCTTAAGAACCCAAAAATATTTCTGACTGGCTGATTTCTCCAAAAAAATATAAAAATTCTAAAACCAGAGAAACACAGAAACAATGTGAAAACCGTCTACACTAACCCTCCCTAACACACTCTACCCTCTCAACCTACATTTTCTCTCTCCCCTCCCGCAGCCGCACTCGAGACGCACCATAAGAGAGACAAGGGTTGGATGGTTGGATGGTTACATGGTTGGATCGGAGTACCTGCTACTGTAGTGATCGTTTCGGTAAAAAAACGATCGTAAAAGAACGGCGTAAAAAAACGATTTTTTTATTAAATTACATTTTATTTTAAAAGTGATCGTTTCGGTGGTTACAGTAAGCATCGCTTTGTCGACATGACATTTGGATTCATATTTCGTTCGGTTTCCCATCTCCACGATATTGATCATTGTCTCCGTCGTCCGGAACTTCCAGCGAACGAGAAACAGCAAATATTGGACGGGAGTGCTGTTGAAACCGAGTGTCAAACATATATACAGTTTTACGCTTCATGCAGATCTAGAAGGTATGCTGGTGGCTAGAAACATGATCAGCTGAAATAATCATTTACAACTAGAATCTGGTGGATCTGTCTGGTATCCTTTCAAGAGACAAACAGTCCTGCCCGTCGGAGAAAATGGCATTCTTGACAGCCACCAGTATGAGAAGGACGGTTGGTAACACAACCACTGCAGTAGGTGAATTCTCCTCCAGCTCCAATTTAAAAAGCAGGAACAAGATGGAAGTGGTTTTACCTCTGTGCGGGATCGTTTCGATCTGAGTGTTGCGGTTCTTCATGTCTTGGACTACGGGAAGAATCGACCCAACTGGGAAATGTTGGGAGGGATGAAGAGTAGGGAAATCGGGGTAGAGACATAGCGGAGCTTACACTCAAGGTTCCTTGGACTCACGAACAGAGAGAGCAATGGTGGAAGGATTTGCCGCGAGGACGAACGAAATCGGGCAAAGCGTGTATACCGTTTCGTCATAACTTCGTCCAGTGCAGTGATTTCTCATGGCTGCAATTTTACTAGTCCCTATAACTCGCGATCGCTGTGAGATGCATTCGCATTGAACAGCTTATCATTAATTAACCCTCGTGATCTTTCTGTTTGTTCTAGCAGGGACAGATGAAATTAGTTCCTGGAAAATGGCTCAATGACTCATCCTTATACGGTGAAGCTGCGAACATGGAAACAGAAGGCAACCATAATACAACATTAGCACTGTGGCCGTGGTCGAAAGCAAAAGTCAAAACAAGGCTTTCGCCCTGCGAAAGAAGAGAATTCAGATGGTGGTTTTGGAGGAAGAAAGGCGGTATGGTGAGAAGCAAGGAGTACGCGGACAAAAGCAACCCTAGAGGAAGATGGGAGACGCACTATATACTACCCGGAATGAAAAGTAACGCTTTTCCCTGCTTCTTTCAAATTGATTTTTCCCTATAACTTATCATGACTTGATAAGAGAGCAAAATCCATCTCACAAATAAATTTTCTGGCGAGAATTTTATCAGCATTCACTTAATTTGACATACTGACACTCTCGAGATTCCTCTGATGAGATTCTTGCTCCTCAAGTTTCAAAGAATTGAGATCAACTCTAACTGCAGGATGCAGTAGCTTCCATCTTCCTCTGATATCCGAAGTCTTCTTGATGAATCCTGGAATTCAAGGATTTCTGAAATTTGTCACGTAGGTATCAATGGTTCAAACTTTTGCCGAAGAGAGAGTTTAGACAGCTTAGAGAGCTTTATGCGTGCATCGGTGTCTTACTGCTCAAGTGGCCCTTGTTCTGTGCAGAGCCTCTGAGGTCTTGGAAAAAATGCGTGGAATTTCTGGGTATAGACCCAGATCCTTCCACGACGTCATGGGCCTTGCAAAGAAGTGATGAGGAGGGTCTGGCACCGGTTGAAATAATCCCGAGGCAGGGTTCCACGGCAAAAAGAATGAGGGGACAGCTGACGACCTCTCCGATTATCATTACAACAGCTGGTGCTCCAACTTCAATCTCTGCTACCAGTCGAAAGGTCGACAATTGCGCAAGTGTTGGTCCAGTACATTACATTGAATCAAGAAACGTTGGCCATCCTAACATTCTACTCCTGGGCCAGGAGACAACTAGTGAAGACTCAAGCAACCAAGAGACTCTTAGTCTTCGAAATGAGCAAGGAAGATTGGGAGCGCTAGCAGCTTATGGATCTGGATATAAGTATCCACGATCAAAGCATTGTATCCAGAGGAAACTCTCGATCGGAAATGGGGCCCTGCAGCTCAGAACGGAGTCCGCAGAGGGCAAAGAAGAGAGGCTAGAGGACTTCGAAACTGCGAATATGCAGAGCCGTTTACCGAAGCAAAACAAAACCGTGAGCTCTTCGGTGCAAAATCAGCCATTGAATGGGACAACTGAAACAAGGAGAAGGCGTGTTCTGATGCTCAACCCTACAAGTGAAGAGACGACTGTAATTATAAGTGAAGCCAAGGCAAGCACCATTTCCAAGGACGAAGGCCACTCAGCTGAGCATCCTCGTTTCACTAAGCAGATTAGTGCAACATATTTAGTGGCACCTAATTCAGCTGCAAGCACCTTAAAACTTTCAAGTAAGTATCACTTTCACTGGTAGTCAATCAGATCCCAGACTGCAAAAGCCTGTATGAGTCCATTGCAATCTGACGTCAAAATTGAGGAATGATGGAAACAAAGTTCTGAAGCGATACTGGTGATACTGGAATTACAGGTACAAACGTTGCATCCAAGGAGAACGGTAACCATAGAAGTGAAAAGAATGATCATAACAAGAGTCATCCTCCGGAGAACGTTGTTATTTCGTGCGAAGAAAGTAACTGCGGACCGAGAGAAGAGGTCGACGAAGGGTCAATACTGAATGTCGACGATGAAACATTGCAGAAAAATCTAATCAATCTTTTGTATGCGGACCACATCAAGCAACCCTCGAAGCAAACATACAGTGACGTGATAGGTAAGCTGTACGCTGAATTTATCGAGCGCAGTTTCGCCCGCAATCAGAACATTAACTGCAGCAGGAAACGAGAGGAGCTCCACCTTCCGCGTCAATCAAGGCCGTCAAGTCAAATTAGCGGAAGGCTTAAAACATTACAGTTTACAGGCGGAGATCTAGACACGGCGATTCCAAGCCTGGCAGAAAGGGTAGAAACACAGGGAAGATGACAACCAAACGTGAGAGTCGAAAGGGGAAGTCAGACAGCAACATATATCATTGAGGACGCTTTCGGTCGAGATAGACAGTGACCTTATCGTCACAAGAGAGACTGAGGTATTAATGCAACAGTTGCAAGATGAAATCCAGCGGAAGGACATGAAAACACGTGATTATGGTCACTTCACTTGCATCTTCTATATATGTCTGCAGCTGTAAATCATCTGTTCACCTGTAAGATACATATAACTTACATCAGTTTCTAGAAGTTGAAACGAGTTTTGTGGACAAGGTACCAGTTTAGTAATCAGAACATATATACAGCACAGACTGACAGCGACAAGGTCAGGTTTGTGAATCCTATGTATATCCAGACTTGGGGGACCACTTGGAGCCAAGTCGTTGGTTGGTTTAGGTCCCCAAGTCCGTGCTCCGATTACCGTATATGCGTGTAACGTATACGCTATGAACCCGGAACCGGAACCTTGCGGTATGGGACGTAAGGTCTCGGGTTCGGTTCTTCATAGTCGTGGAGTCGCGGCGCAACCCGAGCGTAACTCAGCGCAACCGGGCGCAAGTTAGTTGACATGGCGCACATCGGCGCAAGTCCAACTCTGCGAATGTATATTAGTAAGTGAAGTTTACATTGATGTTGTGTGTTGCAGCTTACAGGAGACACATGCTACGGCGATGATTAAATGCACGCGCATGGAGGCGAATATCCGAGCTTGTGGTTAGCTGGAAGAAAAATGCGTGTTGTCTCTTAGTTTGAATTTTATTTGTAAGGGGAAAGTTAAGATGAGTAGCTAGGAGTGTCCGCCTCGTCTTAATGAGCCCATACGTATTTTGGATGTGTAAGATGAATCCTTACAGCAAACATATGGCTAAGGTTCTTTTGGAATAAAAGAATATTATTTCGGGTGAAAATGCCTTCGTGGCTTCCAAAAATATTAACGTATGTACATAGCCATATTGTTGATATTTATTTATTTATTTAAGTGAGAATTTTATCTCCTTACTATAAAGTAAGTTGAGAGTTATTCTAAAAGAGTGGAATATATCTTAAATCATTTTAATATGATTTAATACTAATTCTGACTTGCTACGCAAGTTCAGAATATAAAGACTTTAAAGTCTAAACTGAATTCCTTTTAAAAGGAAATTCAGGTAAGTAAATCAGCCACATGCTGATTTCTATATTAATAGCTGAAAAGCTATTTATTTCCATTTCTTTGCTTACTAGACTTCTTGCTATACAAGCAAAGTCATAATTAACAAAGCAGGAAGTAGCTCAGCTACTTCTTAAGTGACTTACGGGGAAAGGAAAAGGGAGTAGATGAGGAAAAGGGGAGTTTACCTTTTTCTCTTCTAAATCTACTTTATTTACACTAAGTCAGCTTTGCTGACTAGACAGGCTTTGGAGTAGATCTGAAGGAAGCCTGAGCTCCTTCAGATCATAGAGAAAGTATTTAAAACCCCTTGGGGTTCAGGGAAAGCAGAGAGGAGTTTTCAGACGCCGTCAGGCTGCCCAAATTGTCTCTGAGAGTCTAGCATTTTACTTTTGAACTGGAAATTCGACCTGTCAGTGCCCTGGCCCTGTTGGCTTGTTTTTCCATCGTTTGGGAAACTAGGAGGATCGAAAGGGGAACTTTTAGCTTCGAGTTTTGAGTTTTGGCCGTTTACGTCAGGGTTGAAACTTTGCCGAATTGTTGTGGGAGCTGTGAGTGTCCATTCGGCTTGATTTCAAGTGCAGTAGATTCAGCTCGGGAAGGAGCTTAATCCTGAGAAGTTTCAGCTCGAGATCGGCTCGGAGGAGTTCAGGGGTCCGTGCTGAAGTTCGACTGAATTTCTATCATAGGAAGTTTATCTTCCAAGTGAGCATTCCAGGTTTTGATTGTTTAGGAGAGAGTATTAGGTCCAGCCAGGACACCACAAGTAAGGAGACGCTGAGCGCTGCTCGTATGAGCCGTTTAATACTCTACTAAGAGTTTTGGAGGAGTTTTGGAAGAGCGCCCCGGTGGAGGTTTGCTAATATTTCGACTTGGAGTTGTTTGCCTGTCTTGTCAGCTGCTGTGTGGATGTAGGTTGCGCAGAGGTTTGAACAATACAGCTATTTGCGACGAATTTTTGGTGATTTTACGTGTGTTGAGTTCGGGAGCTGCGCCTGACAGAGGGCATACGTTACAGTGGTATCAGAGCAGAACTCTGAACAGCGCCTCTTCAAGAAAGATCCAAGGGAAGAAAAAGTTATCATGACTTCACCCACATCAACTGTACCATCGGCGGGAGGTTCCCAGAGCCCAAGAGCTGATACTACGCAACCGGAGGTGCAGAGATTGCAAGCGATGATTGCTGCTATGGCCGAGAAGATTGCTGCGCTGGAGCAGAGGTCTATCCTCCCTTCTGATGTAGCTGGTCCTTCAGAAGCGAAGAAGGCTGAGAAGCAGAAAGCAGTGGCAGAAACCAGTTCGGAGGATGAGTCCCCGGTAGCGGGTTTGCGGAAGCGCAAGTGGCCAGAACCTAAAGCACCCGCTGAGTATTCGGGAACCCCTTCACTTTCTGTATTTGATTTATGGGTCACTGCTATGGAGAATTATCTGAATGTTTTTCCCAAAAGCAGTTGGTTCATTTACGCTGTGAGCAAGATAACTGGCGATGCAATGCAGTGGTATTCTCGCACGCAAAAGTCATTGCAGTTGGCTGGAAAGCCAAAGCTAAGCACGTGGGAAGAGCTACGTGATGGGTTGCGTAAGTACTTAGTACCCCGCAATGAATATGCAAGTTACAGGCAAGAACTTGATAATTTGAGGCAAACTGGTAGTATACGTGAGTATGTGAATCGTTTTACGCATCTTACGTTGCAAGCTGGTATTACAGACCAGCCAGAACGTACTTTTCTGTTTCATAGAGGTTTGTCTGGCTGGTACTCGTTTGAAATGGATCGTATGGGCTGGGAAACCCCTCTTGAGGATGTTTGTACCCAGCTAGAGCACTTGGAACTCTCCAAGCGCAAGGGAGTTAGGGAAATGGCAAGTGGTAATGCCGCTGGCCATCCTCCTGCTCAGAAGACCAAGGAAAATTCGAATTTTTCCAGAAGGTTCAGGAGCCGAGGGAAGGGTAAAAGTTTCGGACAGCGAAACATGAACCCGCGGACTATTACTGCACCAAAACCAAAAACTGTTGGAGGTTTGACTGGAGGGGCACGTCCAGCTAAGAAGCCCGTTCGAGAAGCGCAACAGGAGCAGAGAACCTGTTTCAGCTGCGGAGAGAAAGGGCACATTTCACCCAATTGTCCTAAGAAGAAAAATATTCGAGCTGCAGCTGCTGGAGGTACTGGACCTGAAAGAGAAGAAAACACTGTGAATCCAGATGAGGAACCAACTACTGAAATTCCTGTTGGTCCTACTGGTAATCCAGGTATGGAAAGTAATCCCATATTTTCAGCTGAATATTTACCTTGGATTAAAGCGCACGTAAAAGGTCGTGAGCTTACTTTCTTGCTTGATACAGGGTCAGATGTGAATGTGCTCAGTAAAAAAGTAGTTTGTGAACTAGACATACCTCGAGTACGGCTAGTAAGTCCTCTGGTAGTTCAATTTTTGCAAGGTCAAATTCAGGTTCAAGAGAAAATCATCTCTGTGCCTGTTGATCTGGGGAAAGTCGAACGAAAGCATGAGTTTCTTGTGATGGATTTAGGTAAGCAAATGGATGGTATTTTATCTTGGCAATGGTTTCGCGAAGCTAGAGCTGCTTTGGATGTGTCAGAAGGTCTGCTGTATGTCAGAGATAGATTCGGACAGACTCATGATATACCCTTGATAATAGAACCTGCTCCTGCTGAAGCAAGTGTTCACCGAAATATTTCGGTGGCATATCAAGTCTGTACTGCTCGGCAGTATGCGAAATCTTTAGACTCTGCAGATGAAGCTTGGGTTTATGTTGTTAGTAAATCCACGGATGATATTTCAGAAGAGGAACGAGTTGCCTCTTTACCTCTACATCCAGACATGGAAGTACTTATTAATAAGTATAGCCATGTAATGCCTGATGAGCTACCTAAGAAGCTACCACCAAGAAGAACACTCGACCACAAGATCGAGTTAGAGCCTGGTGCTCGCCCGCCTGTTATGAGAAGCAGACGGATGAATTATGAACAATTAATTGAGCTTAAAGCACAATTAACAGAACTGTTGGAGCATGGGTTTATCCGTCCTAGTGTTTCACCTTATTCTGCCCCTGTAATATTTGTCTCGAAGAAAGACAAAGGTATCCGCATGTGTGGAGATTACAGAGCCCTGAATAAAGTCACAGTGAAGAATAAATATCCGTTACCATTGATGGACGAGACCTTGGATAGGCTCGCAAGGGGAAGATATTTTACTAAGCTGGACTTGAGGTCCGGTTACCATCAAATTCGAATTTTTGAAGGAGATGAGGAGAAAACGGCCATAAGTACTCGTTATGGATCGTTTGAGTATACAGTTTTACCGTTTGGGTTATCTAACGCACCAGCAACGTTCTGTACGTTGATGAATGATGTTTTTCGTGATATGTTGGATGAGAGTGTTGTGGTGTACTTGGATGATATTATTGTTTTCTCCCCAACTTGGAAACAACATCTGCTAGATGTTGAACGTGTGTTTCAGAAGCTGGAAAAAGAGCAGTTGTACTTGAAGAAGTCCAAATGTTCTTTTGGACAGCCTTGTGTAGTGTTTCTTGGTTGTTTAGTAGATCCTGATGGTGTACATCCGAATTCTGGGAAAATCCGAGCTGTGGCTGAGTGGCCAGTACCAAATTCGGTTGGACAAGTTAGATCATTTTTGGGTTTGGTAACTTATTTTCGTAGGTTTATACCTAGATTAGGACACATAGCTACCCCTTTTTTCGATCTACTGAAAAAGTCGAAGACTTTTGAATGGTCGAAAGCAGCGTAACTTGCGTTTGAGCAACTTAAAGTCGCTCTTACTTTTGCGCCTGTGTTAGCTCTACCTAAGATGGGTGAACCATTTGAGATACACACAGATGCATCCGGTTTTGCTGTTGGGGGAGTCTTAATTCAAGATGGCCACCCTGTAGCTTATGAGAGCCATAAGCTCAGTGAAACCGAAAAGAGATGGGAAGCGCACGAGCAGGAAATGTATGCCGTGATATGGTGTCTTAAGCGATGGGAACATTATCTTATCCCAAGTAAGGTAACAGTGGTTACGGATAACATAGGAAATACTTATTTTGCAAACAAACCTCGTTTGTCTTTAAAACAACAACGATGGCAAATGGAGATTTCCAGGTTCAACCTAACGTGGAGATATCACAAAGGTAAAGAACATGTCCCCGCTGATGCTTTAAGTAGACAAGTATTTGCACTTATGACTCAGGATCTAGAATCTGATTTCTTAGACCAGGTTCGTAAAGCCTTGGAGACAGATCCAACTGCTATGCAGTGGAGTCAGCAAATGCGAAATGATACCCAAGTAAGTCATCTTACATTTCGCCATGGGTTGTGGTATTTCAAGCAGTCTCGTTTGTACATACCCGCAGGTTGTTTACGCTCGCAGATTTTGCGAGAAAATCATGATCACGTTCTCGCCTCACATGGAGGTCAGAACCGAACCAGAGAGAAAATACAACGTAGTTTTTACTGGCCTACTCTGGGTTCGGACGTGAAAAATTATCTGCACACTTGTATGGTGTGTCAGCAAAATAGAGTTGAGTTAAGAAAACCAGCTGGTCTCCTACAACCTTTGCCAATTCCTGAAGGAGTTTGGGAAAGTATTTCTATGGATTTTATTCCACAGTTGCCTTTATCTGCTGGTTTTGATAATATATGGGTGATAGTAGATAGATTCAGTAAACAAGCGCATTTTGTGCCTTGTCGTACTGATATTACTGCACCTCAGACTGCTGAATTATTTCTTTCGCATGTTTTCCGTTTGCATGGATTACCTCGGGAAATAGTTTCAGATCTAGACACCAGATTTTATTCTGAATTTTGGAAGAGCTTGTTTACCCGTCTAGGCACAAGTCTTAAGTTCAGTTCGTCTTACCACCCACAAACGGATGGGCAGACTGAACGCGTTAACCAGATCTTGGAACATGCATTACGAAATTATATTCAGCATGACCAAAGAGATTGGTCCAAGCATTTAGAGCTTGTTGAGTTCGCCTATAACGATACTAAACATTCAGCTACAGGTTTTAAACCTTTTGAAATTGTTTACAGAGGTAGACACTCACCTTGGTCACCTCTAATGCTTTCTACTCAGTTAGAAAACACTACCATGTTTGAAAGTTCTGACCCTGAGGATGTTCAGAAGTTTATGGCAGAACGAAGTTTTGTATTGGACAAAGCTCGTGCAAACATGGAGACGGCACAAAAGCGATACGTTAAGTATGCTAACCGTGGACGTCGAGATGTTTCATTTCAGGAAGGTGAGCGAGTTTGGCTGAAAACGAAAAACTATTCGTTTCCAAAAGGTCTAACTCGTAAGTTCTTACCAAGATGGGCTGGTCCTTTTCTCATTGAAAAGAAGTTAGGCCCAGTTGCGTACAAGTTAATTTTCCCTGCTAGCATGAGAGATTTTCATCCAATTGTGCATGTTTCGAACTTAAAAGAGTTCAATGCTGAGCAGACTCAGATGCCAGGAAGAGACCAGAAATGGCATCCTGCGCTTGAATCTTTACCACGTTTTGATGAGATGAAATTGGTCTGCATTTTAGATCATAGATGGGTAGATACACCTAGAGGTCGTATGCGTGAATTTTTATGCAGGTGGGCCGGAAGAGATTTCTCTACTGAAACCTGGGAAAAATTAACGGACATCCCTTATTCTGTCATGCTTGAACCTTATGTGGCTTATGAGCGGGAACGCACAAGAGAGCATAGATCTAACCATGCAGAGGCGGTGCATTAAGTCTTGCAGAGGTATTACCCCGTACTAAGATCACTGAAAGGGGTAAGGGACTGATCACCTCTCCTACTGAAGGTGTAGTTGTGAGGTATGTTGTAAAGCTTATGTAAGTCCGAACGATCTGCTATAGGGTTAGAGTCTATTGCTTGTCTAGGCGTTATGTTATATTGTGTTTGTTTATTAGAACGTTACTCAGACCAGTGGTAGGTCTGACCTTTCTTTGGTGGGGGAGGATGTAACGTATACGCTATGAACCCGGAACCGGAACCTTGCGGTATGGGACGTAAGGTCTCGGGTTCGGTTCTTCATAGTCGTGGAGTCGCGGCGCAACCCGAGCGTAACTCAGCGCAACCGGGCGCAAGTTAGTTGACATGGCGCACATCGGCGCAAGTCCAACTCTGCGAATGTATATTAGTAAGTGAAGTTTACATTGATGTTGTGTGTTGCAGCTTACAGGAGACACATGCTACGGCGATGATTAAATGCACGCGCATGGAGGCGAATATCCGAGCTTGTGGTTAGCTGGAAGAAAAATGCGTGTTGTCTCTTAGTTTGAATTTTATTTGTAAGGGGAAAGTTAAGATGAGTAGCTAGGAGTGTCCGCCTCGTCTTAATGAGCCCATACGTATTTTGGATGTGTAAGATGAATCCTTACAGCAAACATATGGCTAAGGTTCTTTTGGAATAAAAGAATATTATTTCGGGTGAAAATGCCTTCGTGGCTTCCAAAAATATTAACGTATGTACATAGCCATATTGTTGATATTTATTTATTTATTTAAGTGAGAATTTTATCTCCTTACTATAAAGTAAGTTGAGAGTTATTCTAAAAGAGTGGAATATATCTTAAATCATTTTAATATGATTTAATACTAATTCTGACTTGCTACGCAAGTTCAGAATATAAAGACTTTAAAGTCTAAACTGAATTCCTTTTAAAAGGAAATTCAGGTAAGTAAATCAGCCACATGCTGATTTCTATATTAATAGCTGAAAAGCTATTTATTTCCATTTCTTTGCTTACTAGACTTCTTGCTATACAAGCAAAGTCATAATTAACAAAGCAGGAAGTAGCTCAGCTACTTCTTAAGTGACTTACGGGGAAAGGAAAAGGGAGTAGATGAGGAAAAGGGGAGTTTACCTTTTTCTCTTCTAAATCTACTTTATTTACACTAAGTCAGCTTTGCTGACTAGACAGGCTTTGGAGTAGATCTGAAGGAAGCCTGAGCTCCTTCAGATCATAGAGAAAGTATTTAAAACCCCTTGGGGTTCAGGGAAAGCAGAGAGGAGTTTTCAGACGCCGTCAGGCTGCCCAAATTGTCTCTGAGAGTCTAGCATTTTACTTTTGAACTGGAAATTCGACCTGTCAGTGCCCTGGCCCTGTTGGCTTGTTTTTCCATCGTTTGGGAAACTAGGAGGATCGAAAGGGGAACTTTTAGCTTCGAGTTTTGAGTTTTGGCCGTTTACGTCAGGGTTGAAACTTTGCCGAATTGTTGTGGGAGCTGTGAGTGTCCATTCGGCTTGATTTCAAGTGCAGTAGATTCAGCTCGGGAAGGAGCTTAATCCTGAGAAGTTTCAGCTCGAGATCGGCTCGGAGGAGTTCAGGGGTCCGTGCTGAAGTTCGACTGAATTTCTATCATAGGAAGTTTATCTTCCAAGTGAGCATTCCAGGTTTTGATTGTTTAGGAGAGAGTATTAGGTCCAGCCAGGACACCACAAGTAAGGAGACGCTGAGCGCTGCTCGTATGAGCCGTTTAATACTCTACTAAGAGTTTTGGAGGAGTTTTGGAAGAGCGCCCCGGTGGAGGTTTGCTAATATTTCGACTTGGAGTTGTTTGCCTGTCTTGTCAGCTGCTGTGTGGATGTAGGTTGCGCAGAGGTTTGAACAATACAGCTATTTGCGACGAATTTTTGGTGATTTTACGTGTGTTGAGTTCGGGAGCTGCGCCTGACAGAGGGCATACGTTACAATGCGCTCTCAGTCTTCATTGTAAAATGTCATAGAAAAGCTCATGAGTTCATACGCTGACATTGCTCCAGTTTCATCTCCGAATGTCAGAAAGTGTTACTGCACTGGAACAATCACTACATTCGGCTACTCTCGGCTCCAACTCGACGAAATTTTAGTCACGGTCCCACCTTCGCCTACAATACGTATGAACTTGAGGGTCGTGGGAACGTCGTAGAACCGCGACTTGCTTGCACTTGGCTGCTGGTGGACGAAGTTCCGCGACGTCGCCAAATCTGACCATGATGGCGGGAGTCGCGGGACCCATCTTAAAGAAACTACAGTACTGTACTTCTGTAGGAGATCCTTCCCAGATTCCGTTTGCACTTCCTCGTGGTAACCTTGAACGTTTCCCGTCGGGAAACGTTCAAGGTTACCACGAGGAAGTCTGTACGGACGCTTGTAGGTTCATGCTCTTACAGGTTAGGATAGTGCAGTTACAGTTTTCAGGTGCCGGTTACCTTGCAATACGATTTCTTTGGTTATCGCTACTGTGTCGGTAGCTTTAACATAGGAAGATTTTATTGAGTGAAAATTGACTCAGTAAAATCTGCAGAAATTTGCTTCATCAATAGATCGGTTGTGTTTGATTACATTTCTCTTAACCATGTACAATATTGCTTGATCGCACCTTTGACTGGTTATAGATTGTAATCATTGACATGTCTAATGTACACATCAGTTTGTTGAGTATATTTTATTGTTGAACCAATTTGAATGATTAGGAATGATTAGTTATGATTGAAAGTAATAAAATAATCAACGGTAGGATAATATAATTCACACAAAAAATAATCAAAAAATCAAAAGTTGATTCACCAACCAAGTGAATCAACTTGATCGGAAGTTGATCTATCTCGAAACAAACTACTGGGTATTGACAGAAAAAACTAGAAATTTTCATGAAAATTTCCAGTTTTTTTTAGAACAAAAGAGTTTTTTCTTCAGACTCTAAATACAATGTAAAATATTCTCTTCCATACTTTAATACTCATACACGGAGTTTAAGCTCACCACACCATGTTATGCATCTTGTGCTATGGGTCTTCCTGCAGCCGGGAGTTGGCTGCCCTTGCTGACCCGAGGCCGCCCCGTCACGCGTAAATGGAGTTCCAACAGTTTCCTGCTTGGCATAGCTCTCTAGAGAAGAAATAATAAAAGATTAGAGCTTTTATTTCTTTCTCTATCCCTCTTCTTTTCACATAGAGAGCAGCCGGTTGGCTGGTTGGAAATTAACTTTTTGCAGATAACTCGAAAATCCAACGGAAAAAAAGCCTAATGCACCAAACAAAAGAAGAAACGCCCAACAAAAATTACTGAGACTTCGAGATATCAGATGATATTAATACGAGTTGTTCTTGTCAAGTTTTCTACGCTTGTAGTTAAGCCGGGCTATCGACGGTACAGTTTTCTGCAAACGCGGACACACGTGGCCGCCTGAAGTTTGACATGTCAAAGCAAATGTAAGTATATTCTCCCGGACGGTGGAGTTTGCAAATCAATATGACAATACGGGTGTCAAAGTTAGAAATTTCATAAAGATTGCGGCCAGAACTTGTAGGGTCATCTCCTGAGCAAGGCTCGACAGGTCCGACGTTCAGTGTTACAACTTTTGATCAAATCTTTTTTCGAAACTTAATTAAAGTTTTGAAAATAAGTGAAAATAGCACTAAATTTGCTATCATCAACGAAAGTTTATAGAAAAACAGTTTAAAAATAAAATAAAATAGAGATATTTTTTATATAGAAAAGTCTAGAATACTTACATCTAAAATTCTATAAAAAATACGAACCCGTAAAGATTTTGAAGATGGAGAAACGGAGAGTACATCTTTTCAAATTTTTCAAATTCTTTTTTAAAAGAAGGACGGCGGTACGCTCGCACAAACTTTATTTATTTGAAAAAGATCTGGTACCTCACACACCGGGGTCCCATGAGCTATTCTTGACATACTTAGCCGGAGGATCCATCTGGATTACCTCCCACCGCTTATCCTCCCTACAGCTATCAGCAGAGAACCTGCTCTCCTTCTCACTAGCGTTACGAAAGACAGCGTGAGGGCTATCCAGATCTAAATTGGGAGTAATGAGGAAGCGACTAGCCCCCGCCCGTGTGTTCTCTTGATTTTCTCTAGAGAGTGTTATCTTGCTACCAATGTGCGTATCCGTACTTTTTTTTCTTGCTGTCGTCGGAGAGATGAGGACAATGAGTGTAAAGGGTGACAGTCATCTCGTGCGTATGCTTGAAGTTAGTGACGCGGTTGTTTTCAGTGAAGCGACGCGTGTAATCAATGTATCTCTTCTTGTGAATTTGCGTTCGCTTGGTCTCAAGGATCGTCTCTGATTTTGTCTTGGTGCTTACCGAGAAGGATCCACGAAGCTGATTCGTGTCAATTCTGCCATCCGAGTTCGTCTGCGAGCTGTACGCAGAGTGTCGTGTGGTCCAGGTTCCAGCGTACTTCTCCTCTTCCGTAATTGAAGTGTCATCATACGGATCATAGGATCATGGACGAAGATCATTTTCCAATGCAATGGGGTCGACTAAGTTCCTGGTTTGTAAAGTTTATTCTTCCTCTCCCTCCGTTCTATGTTGAAAGAAGCTTTGAATTAATGCAAGAGTACTCATGGCCCTGAACGAAGCCTGCTTCTGATCTTCACTTGCTTCTTCTGTCAAGGCTGCCCAGGCGCTCTTAGCAACTTCCGTCATTAGTCGCACGGCAATACGATGATGGAGGTTCTTGAAAACCACGCTTGCTTTTCTGTCGATGCGACCTGCGTGTGTTCAGTGATCAAGTAGAGGAGGGCCGGATTTATGTGACGAATCTTCAGTGTCTTATCAATTGTGCTTAGCAATTCATCACTCTAATGATAGTCCACACCGCAATGTGCTTCTTGGACCTTGAGTCTGATCCATCTCTTCCTTATGACGGGACAGTCCACAGTAGATGTTCTAGAGTTTCTTTTTCTCTCCTACATCTCAGACAAACATCATCACGTATATTCATCTGTTGTGCTTGTCAATTGATAAAAAAAACCTCTGTTTTAAGATGCACCATAGGTTCATTCTTGGTGGACCTCCCTTGAACCACAGTCGTCACCATCTGGTTTCCCCCGTCCCTCTTGATTCAGAGTTTCTCCATCTGCTACTCAGCTTCGGTTCCCTTTGTTGTATCTTAGGTAGCAGATGTTTCCAAGTGCGCAGGCTTTGGATCCACCCTCTGTTCGTGGTGCCTTGGTTTGCCCAGTCCCATCTGCAAGCCTTCTCGAAACGGGTGTACTTCCCTCACGATCCATGTGTTTGATGCATTGCAGCGGGGTTAATTTGAGCTTCCGTACCTCTTGATTAACCACAACTTTGACTTGACTGTTAGCGTTGGTTTGCCGGTACCAGAGTTCTGTCACCAGATTAATTTTCAAGTCTGCTGGAAGCTCTATTCGATCTCCCATGAAGGTGAGTTTAGTATAGACCGTTTTCCAGATTTGTATCATGCTGTTAAGTGTAGAAATCGTCTTGACCTGCAGGTTTGGGATCATGAGAAGCCCTTCCTCCGGGATCAACTAACTTCTTTGCTTCCTATATGTTCCTTTTGCTAGGACAGAGCTTATAGCCCATGTGGCGATCTGCATTCATTCTTGCAGTCCTCCTTTTAGAAATTTGCCCAAATATTTCAACTTCAGCGCCTGGGCTACCTCCTTGAAAGGTGATATACCTAGCCCTCCATCCTCTTTACATTTGCTGATGGTGTCCCAAGCCACTAAGGCTATTTCGTTGCGCCTTTCTTCATTCCTATCCCATAAGAAAGTCTTAGAGACCCCTTCTATTTTCGTATATCTTCCTTGTGAACAGTTGAGACAAGTAAGTTGACAAGCAGGTATGCCTCTTACCACTTGTTGGAGGAGAATGACCCAGCTAGGCC
The DNA here is from genome assembly GCA_036924285.1 of Asterella californica. Classification (NCBI taxonomy): domain Eukaryota; kingdom Viridiplantae; phylum Streptophyta; class Marchantiopsida; order Marchantiales; family Aytoniaceae; genus Asterella; species Asterella californica. Next base: position 9,035,314 of record JAYKYS010000013.1, read on the forward strand.
AAGAGAGAAAACGGTTGGACCAATGCTGCAGCCTCTGCTGGAGTTTCTATAATATTGCTTCCACCACCTGGTTTTCTGATACCTCTACACCAATCGATACTCCCAGGTATTTAAATATTTGTCCGGGCTTTCCAATAGGGCACTCTGACCTTTCTAGCCAGAGCGGTATACTCTTCATTCCTCGAGGTACAACAAGGGATTTGCTTAGGTTTAGAGTTGCACATGAGATCTCCTCATATTTGTGTATTATCTCTTGAGTTGCCACGAAGCATTCTTCAATCTCTTTGATGACGAGACATATATCATCGGCAAACAGCTGGTGAAGCAGCGTTCTTCCTTCGTCCACCCTTAGTCCTTCGATCTTCCCTTGATTTTGAGCCTCTTTAAACAAATTCATTTTGCGTTGCTATGGCAAATATATATGACGCTACTGGACAGCCTTGTCTGACTCCTCTGTTCAAGTCAAAGCTATTAGTGAAGGCGCCATTAGCATGAACTTTTGACTTCCCTTTGAAAGTTAACCCTTCTAGGAGTTTGATGAATTGGGAGTCGAACTTCATGCTTGTCATTGTATCCCGGAGGTAGTCATGTGAGACTCAGTCATATGCCTTCATGAAATCTACTTTGAAAAACAAAGCTTCTTGTTCTTTAGCCTATGTCTGTTCTTAACCCATTTTGAAGCTGAGTATGTTGTCAAAAATATCATGGATATCATATTGGATGAAACCTGTTTGTTGCTCGTCCACTACTGAGTCCACAACCCTTCTGAGTCTTTCTGCTAAAAGTTTACAATATCTTGTATGAGGCCATGAGAAGAGAGATAGACATCCAGTTGCCTAAGTCTGATTCATGTTTCCCCCTTTTAAGATGAGTTTGATGATTCCTTGCAGTGTTTTCTCGTCTATGTTCCCACTCTTCTAGAATGCATGAGCCATATCTGTACATTCTTTTCGGATGAAGGGCCAGCAGACTTGGAGCATTTCGTAAGTAACCCCATCCACCCCTTGGGACTTTTCCTTTGGAAAGTTCATTACCACTGTCTCTAGCTCTTCTTATGTCGGCAATGCTATCAGACTTTGATTCTCTTCTTCGGTCACAAATTTTGAGGTTAGTTCTGGTACTTCTTTCCTCTTTTCCAAGTCGTTTGTGACCTCCACGTCCTCCTCATAGAGTCTAGAGTAGAACCGATGGATCTTTTTCATGATTTCATGGTGATTTTCAGTAATTTGTCCGTCCTCTTGAATGATGATTTTTAACTCTCTTTTGTGAGAGAAACGGAGAGTATAAAAATAAAATAAATAAAACTACAAGAAGTTTAGAATTGGCTTCCATGAATCACACAAACCAAACCAGATTTCTTTATTTGACCACTTGGCCTTGAGAAAACAAAACTCATAAACAGTATAGTACTAAGCACTCAGTCTGGATTATAAAGTTACAGCTTGTCAAAAAGTGAAATAATTGTCTCTCTTTTTTCTTATGACTAAATTATGAAAATTTTTGTCATAGATTGAAGGCTCCGAAAAGTAAAATCCAGATAAGTTTAGGGGGAGAGAAATAACAAGCGTGACAAAAGTTTTTATGCGGTTCTCTCAGTGGACAGGGTCATCTCAAAATACACTAACAGTGTTTAGTTTTTTTAGTTTATAACAGCAATTGAACTAGAGCTAGGTGATTATGCAAAAAAGACTATGATTATTTAAGAGAATATGCATATTTAATGAACTTCTCGAGAACTTTTGTTCTTTTGATGATATCTGAAAAAATATATGTTAGATGATAATTGTATCTTAAATTAATAAAATAGTTAATATTTTCTTTAATTATTAAATGTTAATTAGATCGATAGTTGAGAAAGAAGATAGACTTAATCCATAAGTACAAGAGGGTCCAGTCACATCTTTGAGTATCAGTGCGATAGTTTACCCCCATATCCTCTTTACTGCAAAACTTCTCTGTCCTTCTCGGATGTTCAGCTCTATAGGGATAGGTCTTACGTTTATGTAGATTTTCATTACACTTCTATGCCGCCCGAATTTTTAGTTCCTGCCCTAGACTATGTTCTGATTTGTAAGTAGTTCTCCATCCCTGAAACTTGTCTTCAAGCAGTTGTTGGTCCTTTCCACTATATCCATTCAGAGGGAGCTTGGATGGTGTTACGCGATTCTAACTGCAACCTATTTTCGTATCCAAAATTTCTCCAATTTTGCGACGATCGTCGTCTTCTCAAACCTACTGTTGTAGCTGTATACCGTTTAAACTGTATTCACTGTATCTGCCACGACGTAGATCCAAAAGTTTATAGATTTGCTTGCAACACTTTCCTTTCGAACATGCTACTGAGACGAGCAGCAAGAGCACGTGCTCAGACGGTACCACCTCTGTCGACAGGAACACGTAGAGTCCCCATCCCGAAACGACTTGAGCTTTCAGTTACTGTCAATTGCACAGGGACCGACCTTGATGTAGACAAGTGTTGGCCGCTTCTGTGTCACTTCCTTCATGATGAGTGCTACAGCGGTTTACTGTCCATCGAAAGAGGAGGATCCCTACTGCACCTGCATGTACAAGGTGTTATTTGTGTCGAAGCAAGTAGTACTTTACAGGTTAAGCAACGTTTACTGCTACTTCTTGGGTGGAAGGGAGTCGACAGACCTGTAGGAGGAGAAGTTTGTGTCAAGGCTTTGACTAACAAAGGTCTGCATACCTTTGTAGGTATGGTGGGCTACTGCATGAAGGACAAGGCTGAGGCTCACCATAAATCCTCCATGAAACTTATTACTGACAGTATGCTTCAAGATGGAGAAGAGCTTTTTACCCTTTTTGGTGCTGCAGATACAAAGAACCGCGTGGAGTTGAATCAGAACAATATTCTACAGCGCGCACTCCAGTTTAATAAGTACAGAAGCAGGCATCCATTAGGTTCCAGTTTGAGAACCTGTTTGAGGTCAATGATTAGATCAGGTAAGTATACTCCTTCGTGCAGATGGCTAATGGCATGTGGCATCCAGAAGGCGAGAAGTGATTCTCTGTGGAAGACAATAGTTCGTCCTGAAACTATAACTATAGCTGATATCGACAACGTGTTTTTTGCACAAACACGTGCCCGCTATTTTACAATAGAGCAACCTGACGCAGACCTTCTCAACGATGAGGAGGAGTATATTCTGGCCGCGTCTTCTCCTCTCCAGAGAAGCAGGATGGTGCCCAACTTTGAAGAAGTCGATGGTTTACCTGAATACATGCCTATATGTAGTGCGTTGGAGCGTAATCTTGGGGCAAACAGGGCGTTTGAAGGTAATTTATATTTCTGCCATGTTTCTCCATGCTCAGTTTCTCTCTTGTTCGTTCTCACGTAAACTCAGCAGCTGAAACAATGTCTCGGACGACTGATCGATACCACCTCGCTTATATCTTATAGTCCAATGTTACGGTCTTGTTTCTTCTTGCAGGAACGTCAACTCAGGCTGCAGGTGGAGGCTCGGTTCGAGGAGGGATCTCTCGAAGCAGTCAGTGACAACTGGATCCCGGTTCTGTTACATCGTCACATGCTGTACATATTCTACAGTGGGTTGTCCTGTTTGTACATACTCGTGTCTCTTCTCAAATGAAAACAACAATTGTCATTCCTGTGATTTTTCTCCCGTATGCAGTAGCTATGCTGTTCGCGGCGTTACTTTTTCTATTTGTAATAAACTCATGCTGTTCGCAGCGTGACTTTCTCTACTTGTAATAAATGCCTGCTCTTCGCAGCGTAACTTTTTCTACTCGTAGTAAATGGCTGCTGTTCGCAACGTCAGTGTCTTGTAGGAAACTCTTCGCACTGTTAGTCCAAAGGAGTAGAAACGGATGAACCAATTCCCATCCGCATAACAGCAACTGCGTAACGAGAGCTTAAAAACATGAGAAATACACTGGAGCTGGACCTCCACTGCAGAAAATAACACTTGAGAAAAATGGAGACTGGAGAAAGGGCACTTGTTGAAATGTTTACGTTTTTCATCCCATAATCGTAACTCCAAGTCCGTATGTGATAAAAATATTAGAATTAAACGGCAAGCGCGAAGTATTATTTCAGTCCTGTCTCGGGACCCAGCTAGTACAGCTACAAAAGACGGCGTGATAACAATATTTGCAGTAGCCAGCGAGAACCGAAAAGTAGCAATGCTGTACATGGGTGAATAAGGTGTGACCAAGAGAACATGCTATGGAAACTGCTCAACTCTCTTGCCCTTATGAATAGATGGTCACTATGCATTCTAACCATCTTCATTCCACACTGTCTATTGTATTTTCTCAGATAGACGGACTCTCTTTGTTTCGTGGAGGTGGAATGGAATCGCCCACTCGCCAACCACAGAAGTCTCGTCAAAGATCAGCTAGCTCTGGTTCTGTTTACAAACATAACATCCGATTAGAGCCTAGATTACAGTGAAGCACATGCATCACATAAACAAAATCGACCGGTTCAGTTGCACGTAGAAAGTAGGGAGGTTTGAATCGACAACCACTCAACTTGACGCTTGTGTCTGAGAAAAATGCTGCATGCTAAATTCAGTGAACAGTCAATCGTTACGTAAGCTTTCAAATTTGCTCGTGGTAACTTTATCACATCTTGCATTCAGTTCTTCCAACAGCGAAGGAAAAGAATTAAGGATCGATGCGTTGACAGTGTTGCGGTCATGAGGGTGATCTTTCCGTGGTCACGGGTGTCGTCAGCATCGACACCCTAAACACACCACACCACTCGACTCAGCGTCTCGACGAACAACAGCAAAAAGCCTTCGAGCGAGAGCAGGAATTCTCAAGGGTGATATCGCTTCAGAGGTGCATCAGCAGCCTAGCGGTGAGAAAAGAATCTAGTATCACAATGTCAGCATCTGACACAAGATGTACAACACACAACTCGACTCAACAACTCGATAACGGATGAGGGCAGAAAACTTAACAAACGAAGAACGTCGAGTTTAAAAAAAAACTTTGTCGTTGAGAATGTGAGAAAATGAGCATACACCTTAAACTCTGAGAACCCTAAATCTTATCATCACCCATAATGTTACCGCAGCAATATACCATCATGGCACTGTCGCAGTACACAATTTTGTGTAAACGTTGGGTATACGAAGTCTGTAGAGTGCAAAAATAGAGAGAGGTTGTATTTACTATAAAAATTATAATGATGGAATTCGAAAAAATCACTTGCAGTGCGGCTTGATTGCTTATTCCCAAACCTACAAGCTCCGTAATATGCGAGATGGTTTAGGCCTCGAAAAAGGCAGTGCGGTCGGCCTCTTAGCAAAGTAACAACGGAAAAACACAATGGAGCAATCCAATCATAAAACACTCAACAGAAACATCGACCCTGCCGCGTCGTGCATGAACGTCGACATTCCAGTTCAAATTCAACACGACCAGGGAGTTGAGGAACAGAGTGGTCGACTTCTGCTCACCCTGACTTCGTGTCACAGTCGCCCGGACATAGGAGAACTGCGTGGGGGATACCTGTAGAGTATCCTATTGGGGGCACACACCATGAGGGTGATCTTTCCGTCTTATTTTCTTCTCTCTCGTTTCTCGTAATGTAAGGGTATACGGGCCCTGTTGTTTCGCCGTGACAGAAAGAAAAGCCAAACCTCCACTGCTTACTTACCTGCATGCATTCTGCTCGCCGGCTCTTGTCACTTTATGTTTTCGTTGGAACCTGAAAGTCTAGTTCCACAAACATGCAACATATTACGGTGCAAGCACAGCGTTCCGGGTGGCTTTCCTATTGAGTTACAGTTTGCTGACGGCATTACAGATTACTTTTTTGTGGAATATCATCAAGATATTTTGGGTTCCAAACCTCACCAGTACGCTTGGACAAACCGATCTTGATGTTGTGGAATTCCAAATCTGCATGTAGCTGTGTCGGTGACTGTAGAGATGAAAGTAGGTGTGCTCAAGTGTTCCTGGACCAGAAGACACCGCTTTGGAAAGTCAAAAAGTAGTTGTAGTTTCGAATCACTGGGATGAATGATGTATCTTCTGCTATGAATGAGGTCTTTTTTGCCATGATAGCCATTTGATGTTCGAAAAGAAATTGTTTCTTTTGGAGTTTCACGTAGACATGGGCAAAGAGAAAGTACAGTCGGATCTCCCACTTGTCATGGAGGGGAAGGGAATATCCTGTCCTGAATGATCCAGGATGAGTCTCACACTAGCTACACTTGCAGAGGTTTTCGTGTAAGTTTCAGTCACATTTAGTTTCGTACTCCAACTGAATAAAATATGCATGCTCGATGAACTTCTGAGAACTTTGTTCAAAGAATATGATATTATTAGCACATGCTTAGAAATACGAGAAAACCAGGATATAAACCATAAGGTCTGAATAGACTGTCGTGCTTCTTAAAGTACAAGATCGGAACCTATAGCTATTAACAAATGCATTAATCTAGTCATTTCAATTTATTAGCTTATCTTTCCCGAAAAGGTTAGATATAGATTAAACGCCTGCATACTGGAGGAGGTGAAATATGCTTGCTTGATAATTTGAATAAGCATGCGTAAATCCAGGATCTTCATGGGGAAACTGACTTTTTCGATTCAGTTTAGACGACACTGCATAATTTGACTGTATATCGTGCATGCTACTGTGAACCTTCTGTCAGTTCAGTATATAATTTTGTGGTCGAGTTTTCAGATAATCACTGATCATTCTTCCCCTTCTACCCACGAATCTGAAGTAGTTCGTCACAACATAATCTTCTTGACTTCCCTTCTATGCTGATTACGAGAAATGGAACTTCCATTCACAGCAAATATTGAAATTGAGCACCGTGACCATCGATAGGATTCCAGACAGGAACTGTAAATGCTTTTTTATTTCTATAAACAAAGCCGGTGGTCGAGCAGAGAGTCAAACTGCTCGTAGCACCTGTTTTTTAGTACACAGCTGTACAAAACTCGTACCACGCACTTTCTCTAGCTCCCTTCCTCATCCAAGGATTTCTCTCCGGATCGATTACAATCCAAAACTGAAATACTCAAGCGAGATTCGGAATCTCGTGGGAACTCCCAAGCGGTCGAATTTTTCCTACTGCAGTATGGAGGTGCACAAATCTTTTACTCCTCGTCAGAGGAGGACTTATCACCCTCACCCTTCTCCTCCTTCATCTCGTTGTGGATAGCCTCCATGATTGTGACTATGGTGGCGATGAAAGCCTGATCGACATGGGGTTGAATGCGGACAGCGTATTGGTTCTTGCCGGTGAAAAAGGATAAGATCGAGAAAGACTTGGCCACCTGCAGCATGCCAACATCCATTAGCTTCACAGTGGAACACAAATGCTTACCGACTGAGAACACGATACCTAAATATAGCTCAATGCAAATCTTCTAGGCCATTGATGGGACTTATGCTGGGGATGAGACAGCACTCTATGTTTGCTACAGAGTGTAGCCCCACTGAAGGAACGCAGCATTACGTCCAAGGCGTCTAAGAAACAGTTTCATAGCATCGAAAAATTAGTTATATACCCTGAGCTGACTCAACTTCAGTATAAGTTCATTGGGCATATAGCGTACTATACCACAAAACAAACTGATATGTTGACAGCAAGCTATTGATCATTGATCCTGAAAATTTGATCTCTGGAACAGCACAGTAATAGTCATTTTAGAGCGATCGGTGATCATACATCAGCGATGATGTCCTTTCCGTTGTGGATAACCGAGTAGTTACGACGGACGAAGTCACCCTTTACTTCAAATCGGGGCTCTGAGTCACCTTCCAACTGAATCACGTACGTTTCATCCTTTCCGTCGTTCAAGAACTTGTCCTTGAGGGTGAAGAGCTCCTTGCTGCTCGTTCCCTCGTACACTTGGTACGTGTCATGGAATGACATTCCCTGCTCAAGAAACGCACCTCTTGTCAGAAGCTCCCCAAGAAATCCATGCGAATCGGAGAAAGAGATGCACAAGCTGATCCCGCGAACTACTACCCATGATTCTGTGGACCCTCAAAAGCAGGAGACGACTGCGCATCAAGCCCGCCTTAATGCGGTCACTCTCTTGTGCAGATCACGATTTCGGATCAAGAATAGAAGATGAGCATGGAAACTCGATTGACCAGCCGTCTAGATCTGTCGCTCTGTCATCTGCACGGGTGAGAAGCAGCGTACCTTCTTGTGGATGCTGGAGACGGGGCAGTCACTGGCATCGCGCAAGACGGTAAGTTCCTTGAGGAAAATCTTCTTCTCCTCCAATTTGAAGAGCAGGTCGCCGTGGGCGTTGGTGAAACAGAAGTTGCCGCCGTTGAACTCTGTGAGCTTCTTTGCGACCTTCAACTTGGTCTCCTCGGCGGAAGTGTACGCATCACTGACGATGTGTGAGAGATTCATTTTCGGATCTACAATAACACGACCAAGTAAGGAAAAACAACAATGAATCAGCGGCGCACACACTAAGAGAAATTTCTCTAACCGACCACTTTTCACGCAAGGTCGAGCTTATTAGCAGGAGAATCAACAAAGATAGAGAGAGCTGAGGAGAAAATGTAGATGGGTAATTCCTCAACTCTACAGATGCTCAGAGTACATGAGATCAACAAAAACATTACCCTTACGAAGCAGGAGGACTAGAACAGAGCAACCTCTGAAGCGGACTGATGAAGCTACAAACAGACGAACAGAAAGCAACTGATAGATAGCTCTGCCTCTCCGCTCGATAAGCAAATACTGGACAAGGATTGATACTCACATACTGAAGTAGATGTGGTGGATCCTGTGAGGGCAGCAGGGAGTTCGAGTTGATATCTGTGGTGTAACTGAATGAGGAAGTTGAGCTGGTTGAACGAGTGCTGGGAAAAACAGGGAAGAGGGGTTCTACTTAAAGCTTCTCGATCGGACTGCGGAGTACACTCTCACCATTCGCGCTATGAGCGGTACTACAGTAGATCTAGTCCAGCTAAATTCAACTGAGGTTACCTGGAATTGTCACTAGTCACGTCTCCAAGAATAGAGCGGCTGATATTAAGCTACGCCTCAACTGCCTGAGTTTTCATTAGCTTCGATAGTGAAACAACATTCCCACATCCCACACCTGCCTACATGTGGACCCTCGGTATCGATCACCAGTCAGCAAAATATTTGTAGCTGCAATGCTTTTAGGTAGAATCTATGGATGAGAAAGATGCTGGCACACGTGTTGTGGAGCAAGTACCTGTTTTCAACATCTTCCAAAGCGAGGAGGAGGAGGAAAGCCGGAAAATGTGGTAGATTTTTCAGTCTCGATCATTCTATGGAAATGCCATTGGTTACATTGGCCATTAAGGAAATGAAGGGGGATCACTGATACATCATATCCCAAGTTGGGTGTCTAAACAGTTTTGGAGGGTGTTTCAGCAGTAATCAGATCAGGAACATGAAGTGCCTATGGGAAGAAAACTGACGTGACTCGTAGACAGGACAGAGAGTCCTTTCAGTGACTAAGGTGAGCTAAGAAAGAATTTGCTGTCACTGTCAAAGGGACACTATTTAGCTCAGTAATTCTCAGCTTAACTGCTTCCTTAACACAAACGTCACTAGACTAGTCCGGAACTTTTGTTACTGTTTGTAATCCAGTAAAGCTTGCAAATTGTCTGGAGAATGACACTGCTATGCAGATATGGGTCACAGTCAAGCAAGTAGATATTACGCACAGCCAACAACACTGTTAGACTCTAAAAGACTTTAGTTCAAAATGCTTGCTGAAGCATGAACTGCATCCAAGTTAGGGGGGAGATCTAGCGGGGATGTCCATACAGTTTGCTTCACTACTCCCTCCACTTGTTAGTTTCAGGCTTCGCTTGATCGTGAGTAGCACTGTGTCAAAGCGCATTTCAATTATTGCAAGCTCGGCAGTGAGTGAACACTGTCCCACAAAATCATCCAGTCCTTTCCAGTTTGCTCGATATGTTGGACACGTCGCCGTATCGAAGAATCGGAAGGGAATCGGAGAAGGCTGATACGACTTGTCTTCAGGACAATCAGAACAGACCAGTTTTGTTGCAGTCTGTGTAGGCGTCAAGTTGGGCAGTTACACGTCAACGGTTCGCCTCATAACTCTGCAGCGTGGGGCCCAACATGGATTGGATTGGTTGTTGGTTGGATCTCTTTTCGTCGTTGGGCTCTCCGGGAACTTTCCCCCTCAAAAAGATCGGACTCAGCACTCACGGGGCTCACCGGCATCGTTTGTACTTCAACCGGCTGGAATTCTTGAAAAGTCGAGTTGAAAATTATCTCTCTTGAACCCGAAAGCGAGGCCAAAAGTCCATAGCTCGGATTCCTTCAGTTTCAGTTTTCCAGCCTTTTGTCGTTTCCCGGTTACTGTGTCTCGGATCTTCACCATGAAGACAGAACCAATTTCCACTACGTGGTTGACGGATGCCACATAACGGATTTAACAGTTTTGGTTCAAGTAAGGGGAATTTAGCAGGTTCCATTCAACGATCAAATCTAACGGCGTGATTTTTTCAATCGGATAGGGGAAGTTTGTGGGCAAGATCCTACGATGTGGAATAGAGTTGTCACGTTGTCTCAGTCGAGAGTGAGAAATTCTGTGGATCCGGCGCTTTCAGTTTAGTGCATCGTTTACAGTTTGCGGGGGTGGAACTTGAACCCATATATAAGGGCAGTTAGGCATCTTGCCAACCTTATAATCTCACTTGGCTCCAGTTAGATTGTGGTTAGCCTCAAGTATTGGATATTATGATATTAGTTATTTATGACACGGATCAATCAGACGTATATAAGGGCAGTTGGACATCCTGTCAACACTATAATATCACTTGACTCCAGTTAGATGGTGGTTAGCATCAAGTATTAAACGTTATGATATTAGTTATCTATGACATGTATCACTCAGACTCACATATGTTCGCGACACATTGCCATACTAATTGAGTTTGAGTTTTATTTCCTTAAAATATTCTCTAGAATACATTATAGAGATTATTTTAGAATGGTAGTCGAAGTAAATCATTCGTTCCAAACAGAGAATTTATTCCTCAACGAGAGCATGTCACTGTAATCAACTCTTCCTTCGAAGTGGACTGCAACCAATAGCAGAGAGAACTTTCACCCTCACTTCCTACTTGTCATTTCTTTCCCTACCACCAAAACTTCAGGCTGTATCAGCTACAACTAGAAGAAATCATCAATGCTGTAAGGTGGAGCGAATCTAGAAAGATTACTCATGTTTGGAGTGTTCTCTGCAACTTGAGACTTGAAGTTTGAATCGCTAGTAATCACAGATCTGCATACCTGATGAACAAATACTCTGGCATTATACAAACTGTCCATTCGAACCATCCGAACTGGTTGCGCTGGAAGCAGAAGACCAAAGGTCATTCATTAGTTCGAGGTGTTTCATTGTTTCGAGGTATTTCATTATGGTTTATTAACTAGAGACATTGGTTATCTTATGTACGAGACAATGTTGTACCATTGACTCCGGTTAAACCCCCAGTACCAGTACTAGCTCGGGGTCACCCGTATCATTGTCAAGCACAAAGTTGACGATCAACCCTGGGCGGAGAAACACGGTAACTGCGTACATTCATGGCTCTCTCGTTACTCCGTCATTTCGCCGGAACTTGAAACCAAAATTCCTGGTAGCTCCTCTTCCTTTTGGGACAACTGTGAGGTCCGATGGATACATATATTAGGGGTGTCAAAGGTTGAGAGGTAAAGATTTTTCAACGGCGAACAGAGAAAGAGTCGTAACTTCATATGAGTTAACTTTGTATGGAAGCGTGATTGAGTGTTGGTCGTGTTTGTTATTCATACATCACAATCTTTTCAATTAATTTTATTTTATTTTGACACTCAGAATAATTACTCAGCGTAGAAGATATTACATTGTAAAAATAAACAGACAAAACGAATGAATGGTCGTTAAAAAAATACCCACTGGCTTTTTCCTGCAGGTACCTCCGGAGGTACCGCACGAAACACCTCCCAAGGTTGACTGAAGTAGTAACTCCTTCCTGTGGGTGTAGAATCTTTATGAAAGATTTCTAACTTTGACACCCCTTATTGTACGTATTGAGTCACCAAAGTCCAGTCCTATTTCTTTGTCCAGTCCTATTTCTTTGTAATTAGTAAAATGAAAAAGTATTCTACCTGATAATTTGAATAGTTTTGGATACGAGTATCAAACAGAATAGGGAAGTGCATCATCAGTTTCGAGAGCTTTCACATGGCGGGTATATAGTGTATGGGTTCTTACATAAAATGAAAGTATACTATGAGATGTGACCGTAAAAAATAGCGAGTATTTTTTCCAATGTGAAACTCGCGGGCTTTGTCTCCGTGGTAGAGTTCATATCGATGTACTTGTGCGTTTCGCTCGAACGTTTGTGTGTTCATCTGCCGAACCCTAGTCAATCGGTGATAAACTGTTTTATTCGCTAAATCCAGTTTTAACCTCGAGCGAATATACATCCAAAGTGCAGTTCCTATCTAGAACCAGAAAAAGACAAACGTGTAAAACGCTAGTAAAATAATAAGTTCTGATTCGAGACGTAAGGACGGTTGACTTTGTGTCAGAAAATTTTTTTAAATAAAATTTATTCTTATGAGAGAGTCCAAGTGTATCTGGACCAAGATGAAGATTATTTCGTTATCTCATGACAGGAGGTGAGACTTCCAGCTTTAGAAAAAAAATGTCAGTATGTTTGCGTGGGCAGCGCGTTGTTTTTTACTGCTTGGTCTGTTGTAGATATTTGGTAGCTGTTTTTGGCTGCTTAGCCTGTCGTAGGTATTTGGTAGCTGTTTTTGGCTGCTATTTTGGCTGGTTTTTGGCTGAATATCTCTAAGCTTAGTCTTGCTCAGATGGTCTGAGAAGACTGGATAAGAATTAGTAGACAGGTTACTGCTAACAACTGTTTCATATATGTACGTAAGAACCTGTAAGTAGCACGTAGTGAGGCAGTCCGCAATTTTATATATATGTCACCTTCTCAGAGTATTTTAATAATCTCAGTTGATAAATTTAATTTATGACCTAACCCTTCTCAACGGAAGGGTTGGGTCATTAAACGTTTGTATATTCCCCTCTTCCGAACTTGGAAGAGGTGAATATATATACATCCATATAACCTCGAGCGAAACACAGAAGACAACATTTTGCTTACATAAACCTTGTCGAACATTATTATCAACACAGTGAGTCTTTATTTTCACCATTCTTGTAAACTCTCATTAACAACTCTCGTACCTGAAAATTTGTTCCACTATTCTAATTATGATCTTGAAACGGGAGAATGAAACTGTACACATTTTTTCCGTGAACACTCCTCTTTACTCCTTTCAAGTTTCCATAACGGACTCTGTTCAAACCTAGACTTCGGTACCCGTCCACTCGGCTCTTAACGTTGCAACAAACTGATTAGTTTCTCCGTAAGAAAATATTCTATTTTAGGTTTGACACCCCCTAGTATTCATCATCCGCGATATATATATCTCGTTGCTGACCATGCAGAATAACCGGGCCGGTACTATATTTCACCGCAGAACCTTTATCTTCGATTACTCCGCGCTGCGAACGCGTAGCCAGTTTTGCCGACTACCGACCGTGGCGTCCGGGGCATTGTGGCGAATCATATCAGCCACGTCTCCAAGGAAACGCATCAACCTCGCCACCTAAGAACTGGGTAGCAGGGCTGTCAATATCCCCCGCTAATCGCATGCCGTATCTTGAAACTGGAGTCCTCAGGTCAAGTCACCGGCCAACGGCAAGCCGAGTCATCATTTTGACTTCATCACTTCATCATGAAGGCTTCCGATGGGCCTTGCCCGTAGTCTGAGATTCTGAGGCGATGCTTTGCTCAAGTGGGCGTACAGTCCACTAGAATATAATTCGTCTCTTCGGGTGAGAGATGTATGTAATTCGTCGATCGACTTAGCTGCTGGACAAGGCCAAGTGGCGACTGACGTCCGTCGTGCACTGTTCAACACGCTTACCGTGCGACGCTGCTGTGCTTGCTCTATTATGGAATATGGAATCTTTACAGTCAGAGAGCTATCTTTCCCACTAGTCCAAAGGACACTATAGCTAGAACGCTTGAACACTAGAGGTAAGTTCATACCTGCAGAAGGGAAGAGTTCGTCTGCACGCAGCTACGTGAGGCTCCTTGGGAAGAATCTCATGTCATGATAATCCTCTATCTTTAGGAGTTTACCCTCTTGCTGATTTTGAAATCACGACTGAGGAGAGCCTTAGCTCAACGATCAGCCAAAGCTATTCAGGATCAGATAGCATGGTTCCTTGGGTAGTATCTCATATCACGATAATCCTCTATCATTCGGAGTTTACCCTCATGGTGATTTTGAAATCACGACTGAAGAGAGCCTTAGCTCAACGATCAGCCAAAGCTATTCAGGATCAGATAACATGGTTCAAAGTGTCATCTGCCTGGCTTGCTGTTGAGAAACGAGTTCTCGAGTACTCCATGGTTCTTGCTGACTCCTCACTTAGGCACCGAACTGATCGTGGAGCCATGGATGTCACGCTGGAGTCTGGACCGTTACATATAAGGTAATAATAGTATTTACATTTATGCCATGGATAAAAGGGACGAGCGATCATGTGGAAGTTGGGCGGTATGACTGTTGGGCCTCGTGCAAGGATTGGTTTGTTAGTTGTGCCCAAGTCGCGTTCGTCGCGTTCACCACGTTCGCTCTGTGGGCACGAACCCGTAGTTGTATGTTGCAGTTGGAGGCAGTGGTGGCTACTGTGGTCGTGCTCTAAACAATGGGCAGTCAAGGTATTTCATGTGTCGACTGAGTCTAGCATGAACGATGATGGGTTCTGTGAACTGCGTTGGATAAAGAGGTTGGAATCTTAAGTGACCGAACCTTGAGGGGGAAACTGGGATGGGTATAACGGTAATTTAAGCACCTTCGTATTGGAAAAGGTTCAAAATAGCAAGATAATCAAAGAAAATTTCCCTTGCCTAAATTGCCTTAAAAGTCCCTCAAAGCAAGCAATCAAATCTATTGTTTGAAGTGTAAAGCTAGCATTTCAGTGGAAGAGTCAGACTGAATTGTGGTTATTATAAAGTATCTGAAGTTAATGTGGGGATATCATCTCTAGATCTTAGGTGGTTGCCTATAGTACTCCAGAGAGAAATTTTATTTTTTTCGATACACTATGACAATTTCTCTCAAGGTCTCCCGTTGTTTCCTTAGCATCATGATGAGGCATCCAAATAGTCCACAGTCTCGCTAGTATAGTCTATAGAAGGTCACTGCAGGCGAGACTTTTTATTTGAAAATTCTTTAAGCTGCAATTAAATTTTGAAGCAATGTGCACGTGATAGTTCAGCTTCAACCTTAAAGTTTGTTTTTCTCATTATGTTCAGTTCTTTTTTCTTCAACCTTAAAGTTTGTTTTTCTCATTATGTTCAGTTCTTTTTTCATCTGAATCTTTTCAGTCATATATATATTCGGAATAAATCTATACTGAGGGTTATGATGGTGCATGTCTACAATATATAATCCCACCACAGTCAAGCTTTGGAACCATGCAGCTTACCCGTGTCAGACTGGTCATTGTTGTTCCTTGTCGTGCTTTCCTTCTGTGCTGTGTTTGGTGATCACGAGTTGGAAGAGAAGGTAACTGGAGTAGCAAAAGGAACTGACTAGATCTCACATGTGCTATCAGAACCAAGTATTTGTTTTGGTAAGTATAGTCGGCTAGTAGCAAATACATGTAACCTAAAGTAATTTTGGAAAAACATGCTATCTTTTTGCTGATAACTAGAAAATCCAACGAAAACAAGAAAAACTAATTAATGCAGCAAAGTTGACCAAACTCCAAAATCAGTATTATACAGTTTAAGTCAATTTTATACTCTTCTTTTTTTTCCATTTCTCAGTCTACAACTGATACTGAAAGTTTTAAATAGTCTTTCTAGTAGAAACGTTTTCAGTCTAACTATAGCGAAATAATTATTCTCATTAAGATTCAGTGAATCCGCTTGTGCACCTTTTCTTTGTTCTCAAACTCCAAATTCTCTACTCTTAGGATAATATCGAGTATTCATTTTGAAAGTTTTGATCTTTTTATCATCCTCAATCTCGCAGGAACTCCGGACTTACTTGTGCATCATATAGAGAATTCTCTCAGACCTATGCTGAGCAGTGGTATGATAAATAAATGATAAATGTTATTACATTTCTCTTGAGGTCTTCTTGGATTATGTGACTGTCCAGGTGAATCTACCATTGTGAGACTCGGACCAAAAACTTTGTTAACAGTTTGCATCGCATGCACCTCCAATCTTACCCGCAAGAGATTGAACCCAAAACATTTCTCTTAGAGTACTGTAGGCTAAACCAGTTGGAACACCGATCAAAGGGACAACAAGCTCATGTGACATTCTACCCAGCGTGATCAAAGAAAAGAAAGAAGTTTTAAATTTCTAAAAGTTTTAGGTATTTGGAGGACCTTTTGAAAATGTAGAAGCACGCCGACTTAGTCAAGGAGAAAACTCGGAGTGGATTTATTTGAATATCAGTTTATTAGTAGAAAACCTTCGCCAACTTTTAAAAATTCTTGAGTATATTCTATGATTCGTTTACGGACGAGGTTCAGCAAAAATCATACTTCCGAGAGCATTAAAAGGTTTGACATATGGTTTATGTAAGAATCAAAATAATGATAAAACGTTCTTTTGATGCCCAAATTGAGAAAGATAAATCTATGAGATATAAGTTATGCTCATACGCGAACTCTCATACTCGTTCCGGCTCTTGGTCAGATTTAAAAGTAGGAATGTAATAGCCATCCTCTGCACAACATCAGGAGCCTCTTTAATGTAATTTTATTGTCAATTTAAAAATAATTTACACATGACTGTATTCGGATCTGATGGGAGATTATTTCTGTGTGTATGAAGATTTCTCTTATTATCACTCACAGTTATATTTGCAACATACACATTTCTGGTGTGTATGTTACGAATTCATGTATGTGCGAAAGCCTGTACAAGGCTGGCCCTTTATCACGTGAAGCTAGGATGTGATGGCTATATTGACATGAACCGTGTATACAGTTAGTATACGTATATTCACCCAGCGAAAGATCGTTCGGTTCCGGGGGGCTTATGCCTTGTATTTTGTGAATTTCTCTCCTTTCACCAGTCCGGTGTCGTCACGAAGCACTTTACGTCCCTTCGTTTTTCATTCCGAATGCCCTTGCCGTTTCCTTCATTTGGTTTCCGCCCTCTATTTCGTTTATGCAGAGAAGTGTATACATACATGTGCAATAAACTGCGCGGAAGAAATGCACGGTTTTTTTGTGTGTGGCCTCTACGGACATTTGTCCAAGTACAGCAAACGAATGAACGAACACAGCTGACAAATGCTGGTTCCCGAAAGTCCATTGATATGCCAGCAAAACAAATACAGTTCCTGGTGAGAAAGTATGTACAGAAAATGGAGACACTAAGGCCACTTGAGACAAAGTAATTTCCCGACACAGTAAGGCCTCTTTAAGCAAAGCAGAAATTGGACACAGTAAGGACGTCCGAGGCAAAAACACAGAACGGACACAGTAGCTAAGCACTGAAAGCAGGTTTTATAACAGCAGCAGACAAACTGGATTCAAACTTGTATGGGGAAACAGCGGTCGACTCCTGTAGACCGTAAAAGGGCATCAACGAGGGGTATGTACTCGGGCAGCGGACTCCGCACGGAAGCTGGTGCTTCGGCTTCGCACGGAACTTGTGGTTGCGAAGACGACTTCCCTGCAGATGCTGCATCAAACACCGCTTGCTCATAGTACCTGCGTTTGCAAGATGCACATCGGCCACTTTCTCTGAAAAAGAAAATCTGCTCAATGTCTTCAGGACTGATGTCAGCAGGCCTGATGAGACAAGTCCATAGTGCGTCAGCGCGACTTTTGTGAATCCTATGCTGCAGAAGCCACCTGGGAGACGGGATATATTTACCGGACATAACCATAGCACGAAGACAACGTGGAAAGGTTGTAGATAGTGGATGTCGACTTTTATACTTGTTAAATTGAAGTGCTCTCTGCAAGATGTTAAAGTATGTCAATTCCACCTTATTTTTCATATCCGAAGCTCCAAGCAACATGTACAGCTCCTTCCCATCTGGAACCATCGAGTCGCTGATATTCTTCATGGTGACCACATGATGCTCCTCCTGCTGGTCCTTGAGGCAGTAACCGACCATTCCCACAAAGGTGTGGAGTCCCTTGTTGAAAGGACCTTGACGCACACCTCCCCGCCAACAGGTTTGCTCTTGTCCCAGCCAAGAGCCTGCGACACACGCTTCTTGACATCAATAAACGATTTTGCGTACATACATACCACCCCTTGGAAATGCAAATGGAGGAGGCTCCCTCCACGCTCGACAGAGAAAACTCCAGACAGACATTGTGTCTGCAGAAAATCGCAAAGCAAGGGAAAAAAGGACATGTCCAGATCACAGCCCGTCCTGCACACTGTCACGGACGCTTCCAACGTCGGTCTCTTTGCTCTCACTTCCCTCCTCAAAGACATTCTCCCGTGAGAAGGTTGAATAATGAGGGCAAACGAAGCGAAACAGAAACGGATCCAAAACGAACCATACACAGGGAAGTCCACGTAGTCTGTACAAAGAAGCCACAGTGGACTCGAAACTGTTATCCGGATGCTTAAAAAATGCAGGGTACGCGAACATCCGATACCTGCGATCTTGCAAATACATAGAGAGATGATCAGTAGAATATGAGAAAAACCTATATGGTCCAGCTAGATTGTATATCGAGGAGCAATGTAACGAGCAAGGAAAGCAAGTCTTGCTAATGCGCACATAGTCGAACTTCACCAAGAACGGAACGATTGGTTGAGAAGAAACGAGTTCCAAATAGGTATATGCACGGCATAGTTCGATTTTCGTTTCGGAAAACGACATCATAGGTAGGTCTTTTGAAAAATAAGGGAAACGCGGCTCCAGAGGAGAAAAATACAGAGAGACAAAGTTGTCCGCCTGTTCAGCAGAGCTATCACTCTGTTCAAGAGACGAAGCCTCCACAGCTGACTCATCCACGTCTGAACCGACCTCCAAACCATCCATACAGGCCGAATGCAAGAGAGAAATATCGAATACTTATCTTCTAGTCCGCTGCAAGACGTTCAGGCCATCTCGTAAAACTCCTCGGGTCGACAGCAGCCAACGTCCACCACGTTATGACCGCAAAGGCAGCAAAAAAACGAGAGACAAACATCGAATATTTATCTTCTAGCCCGCTGCAGGACGTCGAGCTCATTCCAGAAAACTCCTCGGGTTCACAGGAGGCAACTTCCACCTCGTCAAACGTAGCAAAAAATCAGTACTCTCCCTCGAATAAGACGACAACGACAAGGCCACCACGAGTCCGACGACACGGTACCAATGCCCAATCCGCGAAGCGGCCTTCTCTGCCCAAATGACAAAATGATACAAGGCAAAATATTAGAATAAGAACAATTCTTATCAGGATGTATAGAATCAATCAAAGGTAAATGATCCACTAAGTTCTTTCAACTTGTGGACATGGGTAGCGATGGTGTATCGAACACTCATCTTCCAAAATGAAGAATTTCTGTGTGAAAAACAACAAATAAGTTGCTTTTTGTTATGTACATGTTTCCGTAGAAGTTTTACTTCAGCCTTACACACATGTAGCAACTGAGTAAAGACATATGACGGCTATGATATGCTCATCCCATCTTTCCATTTAGGATCTTTTGATTTCTCAAACCTTTCCAAACTGAGCTTCCAAAGAGAGAATTCTTTCTGCATGAGTAAACACTTCATCTTTAACTTTCACATGTAGGAGTCAGTACTGGAAAGCGATACTTCATATCTCATTGTTTTGATATCTCACGAAAAACATTTTCTAAATAGGGAATCATTAGAGTCCAAGGCAGAATCATATATGCTCATCATTCTATGCGAATTCACATGGGGTGAGATTCGTCCAATACAATAGTTGTCTCTCAGATCATAAAGTCCCACATCCCAAAGTACATTTTGACTTTCATATAGAAATCCTACTAAACATTGAATTCCCCTTGAGTGTAATTTTTTCTTTTTTCTTCTCTTGGGTTTTCACTCATTGCGTACCAGCCTAGTCCTGAGTACATATTCGTCGGCTGCTAACTCCAAGTCGAGAATGTTCTCGACTGTGTATAAGGCTGGGTGCGAATCTTCGCCGGGTAAGGTTCGGGATAAGAATCGCCTTAGCTTCAGAAAGAAAGTTGTGAGTAGACAAAATAACTAATACATTAACTACCACATGGATATTCACCTCCTCTATCATGTGGTATTCACCTCCTCCACCTTTTGAGGGAGGAAGAAATATCCATGCTTTTAGTTTAATACCTAACCCTTTCGTTAAGAAGGGTTGGTATTAAATTAAACTCAAATTGAATTAATGGGTTAATGACTACAGCTTCTCGAATTTGTATCTTTTGAAGCGTGGCACTCTACTCATGACTTATGCTTTATTTTCTGCTCTCCCCGTGTTTCTATGCATAAGCTAACAGGTAAAATTTATGTAATGTTTTAATTATTTATATCTATTTGATATATATTTTTGTTTAATATTTATATATTTCCCTGATAATAATAAGCGAACAAAAGTTCCCAAAAGTTAATCCAGCATGCATATTAACTAATATAAAACCATAAAACCTAAATTTCTGGTAGAGGGAAATCTATTTGGGGAAGTAAGAATGCACGTTTCACATGATTGACGCGTCGACGAAGTATTCTCTGTATATACGCACCATCTGTATAGCCATGGCAACACACGATCTAAAGTATGAAGTATGAAAAGATTCAAAAGAAAGATAGAGAGAAACCCATTTGACGCGTACAACTGTGGTAAGCTATAGCACTATCCCGATGAAGAAAGTGTATAAGGTAGAGTTGGCGGTAGGGCCGTTCTATTTACACCCGGTTATACTGAACAACGTTGAGGGTGTTCGGACAGATTTTAGTTTTAGTTTCGGGGAACTGAGACACAGAGGAAACAGAGAAAGAGACGCGGTCAACTCAATAGCAGTTTGTCGAGGAATCGGGGTGGATGGAAATCTAGACAAAGAGTGTCACCGGAAAGGATCGGTAGAAAAGCAACGTGAGAGAGCCGCTTCTGTGGAGAAAGGTGTTGATGGTGAGTGAGTGCAATCATCTTTCGTACCTCTAGTGTCTCTTTTTGAATCGTCTTCTGAGATCGGTAGATAGTTCTCAGCGCATGCAAATTAGATAGCTCAGACTCATTCAAGTCATCCTGCCCGTAAATGTACGTAGTCACTCTTGGTTGGATGCTTTCGGTTCTCTAATATGTCAAGCAGGACCTTCTCGGCATACTGACAAGTGTGTGATTGATACTGCTACTGCTTGGTGACAGTGACGGATTCATTGGGTTAGATTTTTGTTAGTTGTTAGTTATCGTGCATTATAATCATTCCTTGCTCCTGCAGGCGCTAGATGGGGAAATGTCGGGAAAGTCAAGTGTATATGCGCTCATTGCCTGACTTTTCTAGCCTGTCCCCGATATGTAGGGTTCTGACATGCACGTTTCGTTTACTCTGCTGTTAGGGTAATGAATTCCTGCCGTTTAAGTCGTGAATGACCCATGGTTTCGTTCCTTTTATGACTCTATAGAATTTGGCCAACGGTGGGGAAAACCCCGTCATGTCGCCTTTGTTAAAATGGTCTCCGAATTAGGTGATATGTCATTATGGTGTGCACACAGTTTTTCACTTAGGCATTATCCAAGATTCTTGTGACAAAAGGCTTGCTGTGTCCTTTCTACCATCAACATTTCAACCAAACTCACTAATTTGCCAAGCAGGTAACTTTAAATACAACGGTGGGCACCTAATTATAACTCTCCGCTAGCCTATGCTTACTCAGGCTTCAGATCTGTCATGTAAGCTCACAGATTTCTCTCCATGGCTCCTGTGCCCTCTTGCCTCATCGTTCTCTCTCGTACAGATGCTCTCTTTATCTGTACTATGACCCCTGCATCTACATTCTCTCCAATCTTCGGCCATGCGTGTGCTCTCTGGGTTTGTGTTTGTAATATGTGAAAGACTTAGTATTCTTGTCACTCGCTGCGGCTTAGTCTTCAGTGCCAAACTTCCTTTTCTTACACTTGCGTGTCAGCGTAATCCTCGTCAACCGACAGTGATCGATATACAGGATAAAGGGTTCTGGCTAGAGATTTGTAGCGAGCTGACTTGGAATGCCATTCATGTGACCCGGATACCCAGTTGCGGTATGTTGTGAGGTACGTTTGCAGAACATCAGATGCTGCAGTAGTTAATGTAGATCAGTGATTGCGCTCTCCATCTAATCTCTGTCACTCAGCATCGTCGACAAGGACTTTACAGCAGCTTCAGTATAAGTGCATTTCTGTTCCTGTCTGATTATACACGAGATTATGCTCGTCCCGTTCATTATGCATTCCTGAGGTGAAGTAATTGATTATATAAGCAACGTCTAGATAAAGTTAAGGCTGTTACTTTGCTTCAGTAATGGTTACCATGTCCATAACTAGAGATCTAAGGTCCGAACAACCTTCAAATTAATATGAGACATGCCGACTACTTCCGGTTCCGGTGAACGAATAGTCATCGGGGTTTCCTTGAGAGCATTAGCATCATCTCATCACGTCATCAAACTGAGTGCTTCGAGTTCTGAATGACATAAATCCTGGGCCAACCACCTCTAACTTCTGTCTAAGACATTTATAGAAGGAAACCAATTCCTCCTCTCCTACGACATGTACAGAAAGCAGGCCGGAAATATGATAAATTCAGGCATAAACCACGAAGAAAGATACACCTCATACTGATTATTGATCTCACTCTAGATTCGCTCGGTAGAACAAGTCTCTGTGCAGAAGGAATTCATCATCCTCTCGCAGAAGAGACATCTCAAGGCGATTTTACCTCACTTTGTAAACAACGCTTCGT
The DNA here is from genome assembly GCA_036924285.1 of Asterella californica. Lineage (NCBI taxonomy): Eukaryota > Viridiplantae > Streptophyta > Marchantiopsida > Marchantiales > Aytoniaceae > Asterella > Asterella californica. The sequence continues at coordinate 9,058,319 of JAYKYS010000013.1, forward strand.
TGTCCCATGCATATATGACACCAAATCGTTGAGGCTAGTAAGAGCCGCGCGGTGCGTTGGAGGGATGTAGAATAAACTGTTGGCCATTTCAGGTGCATACTGATGAATGATCACATCGATCGCCAACTATTCGTTGTCGCCAACTATTCGTTCATATTCATCTATTCGTTCAGCTGAAAATGCTGTCCCGTACCGTAAGTACTATCGTCCAAAACTCGTCAGGAGACTTCCTAAAACTATGGTTGAATGTCATATTTCGACCAAACAGTTCATACCTAACCTCAGAGAAACGATAAGGACCGGTTTCATTTCGGCTTAGTGTTCGATTACAGATGGCTTGGTTCCCTGAGTCCGTAGGCTACGGGATATATCAAAGTTGGATGCAAGCAAGCTGAAGATTGTGATCAGTTTTTACTTCCAATCGAAGGTTTGACTGCAGGCACTTGTTGGCGACAGGCCATGTAATCCTCTAACTGGGTAGTGTCAGAACTTCTCTAGTGAGCTTCCTCGAAGCGAGAAGTTAGCCACTCCAGCAGACGGAGCCTTTGTTACAAAACTGAGAACTGTACTCCTTAGTCTCTCAGAATATAGAATTTATCTCGCACAACAGAATGCTACCAGTCTATTAGAACTGATAACAGATCAGCCTGTTAAAACTAATCAGAAGGAGAACTGAACAGAAATATTCCGAGATGATATGTGCACAGCTTTACTTAGACTTCAGAACTGGTACAGACAGAAAGGGCCTCCGACTCATACTACTCTACAGGGAATGTGAGTTAATATACTAATGATACATAACTGCTGTCACCTCAAAGTGACTTACCTAACTGCTGTCCCAGTGCTTCTCACGTCACAAGTCATGTCACAAGTCATCTCTTCCTTTTTTTTACTTTTGTCTTTTTATCTTCCGCAGAGTTTAGATGTGACCTCTAATGATATTTAACACCCTCCTTCATTAGAGCATCACTTCTTTCATACCAAGTAAATCTCTAATATGTATAAACCTTAGCTTTGGTAAAGCTTTGGTAAAAATATCAGCTAACTGATCTTCCGATGGACAATATTCTAGCTTGACTATCTTAGCTTCAATTTTCTCCCTTATATGATGTAACCTTGTCTCTAAACCTTTTGTTCTTTCGCTGATAACTCTATTGTTAGCCAAGAACATTGCACTCTGATTATCCACATGTAATACTGTTGGTCCAGATATCTTTTCTCTCATCTCCAGCAATAAATTCCTTAACCATATCAAGGTTATAGAACCATCACTAAGAGCAATGTATTCAGCTTCTGTTGAAGACCTTGCTACTGTATTCTGCTTCTTGCTGCTCAAACTGATAATTCCACCTGAACATAAGTTGAAGCATGCACCTAATGTGGATTTTCTGCTGCTAGTATCTCCAGCCCAATCACTATCACTGAAGCCTTGAAGTTCACTTCTCCCCTCCTTAAATATAAGACCAAGATTGATAGTACCTTTCAGATATCTCAGAATTCTCTTTGCAGCAATCCAATGAGATGAATTTGGGCAATGCATAAATTGACTTAGCCTCCCAACAGCATAGCAAATATCAGGTCTGGTGTGGATGAGATATCTGAGTTTATCAATTAATTTCCTGTACAGATATTCTTCAATGGTATTTTCAGCTGTAGTCTCCTCAAAACCACTTCCTTGTTCCATAGGTATTGCTGATGACTTGCAATCTTCCACCTGAAACTCTCCAAGTATAGACTTTATGTATGCTTGTTGAGAAAGCATAATATAGTCATGCATCTGAAAGTAGCAACTATAGTTGCTATCTTGCTGAAATGATGAGTCCAAAAAAAAAGCCCCAGAAACTAAATACCAGATTATCAGAATTTTAAACCCTTAGCTTGAGCAACCTGTGCTCTGATACCATGTTACAAAACTGAGAACTGTACTCCTTAGTCTCTCAGAATATAGAATTTATCTCGCACAACAGAATGCTACCAGTCTATTAGAACTGATAACAGATCAGCCTGTTAAAACTAATCAGAAGGAGAACTGAACAGAAATATTCCGAGATGATATGTGCACAGCTTTACTTAGACTTCAGAACTGGTACAGACAGAAAGGGCCTCCGACTCATACTACTCTACAGGGAATGTGAGTTAATATACTAATGATACATAACTGCTGTCACCTCAAAGTGACTTACCTAACTGCTGTCCCAGTGCTTCTCACGTCACAAGTCATGTCACAAGTCATCTCTTCCTTTTTTTACTTTTGTCTTTTTATCTTCCGCAGAGTTTAGATGTGACCTCTAATGATATTTAACAGCCTTACATTATACTCATTTGGCAAGCACAGAAGTAGGTCCAAGCGGATCCTACAAGCGAGAGATTCAACTGCATAATATTCTACGTACAGAGCCCACAAAGTTTTCACTCAGTCTGAATGTCTAAGAGAGATTGGAGGACAGGAAAACAGTTTAATTGCCTAGTAACAAATACGGAGTTAAAACGGGTTATAGTCTCAAGAGTCCAAATTGTGGATTCAAACAAGGTTACTATTAGGAATAAGCTTCCTAAGCGCTTAGAGTTTCACATGGAACCATGTAATCGGCTGTATATAGATATTCAGGATTAGAAAGTTCACTACAGCGAATCTATACCCCGTGTAACTATGCACCTGTACGCTCGTTCCTTCCGACTATTTAACTCGGAACTCACAGCTAGATCATCTTATTAGCAATATCTCGATCACTTCTGTTTCAGCAGTTGTTTGCTTCCAGTTATCTTCATGGTCATGATGCCTGGCTCGGATTAGCCGAGCTTTAAATGCCTCAATGGAATTTGCTCGTCTCAAAAGACAATATCTGTTAACCCAACAGATATTGTCTGTATCTGTCGGGTTAACACTCGAGCAATGAAGTTTCTTCCGGGTATCGGTATTTCCACATAACTCAAATGTATTACTATCGTGCTATGTTTATTTAACATTAGATTATTATTAATTATTAGAAATGTAAGATTATAAGATTATTATTCTTCTACCTGAGTCGTTTCACAGGGCCAGACAAGAATCTGTTAGTGAGAGACCTGGCTCTCGTTAATGTTGAATGTGGACTGAAATTTCGACAGACCTTTTCTTGTCAACATCTTTTCTCCACCGGTGTTTTTCACAGACTGAACGCACACAGGTTGACGTGGAATCTAATTAACAGCTGCCACTTTCGTCTTCTACGTTGGTGGGACCATCTGCCATTCAATACCTAACCGAACTTCTGCTTCCATGTGGCAATTTTGAGAGCTATCACATGTAATGTTCTGTTCTTTCCGGGTACTTTCGCAGGACGTTTACCTCTTCCATGTTCTCTTTCCACTCTAACAGACTGAACTTCTTCGAACATGGTTGTGAATGTTGTCTGTCAGCCTGAGGTTATAGCTCTGAATTGAACTACCGAAATTATAAAAACTTGTATACGCAGCTAAATCTAACGGATAACGAAATCTTGACTTATTTAATCTGACAGTCTAGCAGATCTAGATCCAGGTTAACTCAATGGAATTAATCATAAAGTTTAATCAACACTGATTCACACCCAAAACTAATGTCATATGTCTACTAAAATCCAAGCCTCCTTAATTTTTATAGCACATTCTTTAAAATTGCAAGCTGCTAAGATTACCCAGCTCAGTCGTTATCGATAACGGAATCAGATGTATCATAGACTACGAATCACCTTGCTTATCTAGTCACATGAACAAGTTTTGACCACTCAGAGTGTGAGTTTTCCTTCTTTAATCAACCTTTCAACCAAACTCACTAACTCTAGATCCCGCAAGTAACCTTAACTGCCAACTGAAGGTGGAAAACTAGTAATGAGAATTCTTCGCGTAGACTAGCTAATTGCAATGCTAGCGCTCTCTTAGGCTTCATGATCAGATCTAACATTCAACCTCGAAACGCTCTTCCATGGCACCAACCTCCAGCTCTTCCATCCAGCCCTGTATATGTCTATATGTTCGCTCTATCAGTACGTACTGTGACCCCTGCGTCCTCAGGACTCTCTCGGACCGTGCATGCGCTCTCTGAATTTGTGCCAGTAAAATATGTTGAAGCTCTTGTGATGCACTACGGTTTGATTATGGTTACTCAAGCTAATAGTACATGATTTGAAGTTCAAGGTACTGGAGTTGTGACAGTAAAAACAAGTGAAGGAGATCTGAAGAGTATACAAGAGGTACTCTTTATTCCAAAGCTCACTAAGAACTTGCTTTCTGTTGTTCTCTAGATTTCCTGGGTACTATGTTTATAGCTATAGACCTGCCTGTCAGCCTAATAGTCGTCAACTCAACCGAGCCAACCGACAGTGATAGTTATCGATATCGATCGATCGTTACGATACCAGAAGTTCCGGAATTCGAACAGGTCTGTAACGAGCTGACTTGGAGCGCCATTCGTGTGGCCCAGATACCCAGTTGTAGCTTGTAGTTGCCTACGTTTTCACAGCCGGTTGCAGATTATCAGAGGCTGCAGCAGTCAGATCAGTGATTGCGCTCTCCATATCGTCTATTCTGTCACTCAGCATCTTCGCCAAGAACTTTACTGTAGCCTCTGTTCCTGGCTGATTATATACACTAGATTATGTCCTTGTTCACAATGCATTCCTGAATTGCGCAAGCAGAAATTGAAATATTCACGAGCAGTTAGCAGTTATCGCCTGAATCGGGGTACGGTATTACTTTGCTTCACCCAATATATATATGATGTCAATACCTAGCTAGGTAGACAACTAACGTCGATCGAGCAAGCTTTAAAACACGCCCATGTCCTCAAAATGACAGCTTTACGTTTAGAATAAGATCTAGAGGAATGAATCCTTCGATCGGCCAACCATCATATCTCTGACTTCTGTCTAGATATTTCTTGGAGGAAACCATATTGAATGCGTACCTTATAAGGGTCTTGTCCTGTCCTTCGACATGTACAGAAGGCAGGTCGAAATTATAATGATAGATTCAGGTATAGACAATCAGGACAGGTTCGCTTGGTACTATGAGCTAGTGTTTTGGGATCCATCACGAATTCCTCATTCTGGAGCAAGAATAATTCGAATTCATCATACAGAGGGGATGTGAACTCACTTTGTAAACGGAGAAGACATCGTTGTGCCATGACACCAAATCTGTAATAGCTAGTAAGAGCCGCTGCATTGGAGGTCTGTAGAATAAACTGTTGGGTATTCCAGCTAGTGCGTACTGATGTACTGATGAATGATCACATCGATCGCCACCTGTTGTTCATGTCATTAATGGTCATGATCATATTCATCCCACACCGTTGAGCTTAAAATGCTGTCTCTTACATTATAAATATCGATCGTCCAAAACTTATCAGTACAGTTTTCGACGATCTAGATAGACTTCTAAAACTGCGAACTGCAAGTTGATCATGAGTGTGACATGTCCATATATATCTCCCATATCACACTCAACTTCAGAAGCTATTAGAACGCTAAGCATTTTCAGTTCAATCTCAGATAATTAATGTGCTCATGTATCTGTTAAATATCATTAGAGCGTCACATCTAAACTCTGCGGAAGGTAAAAGGAAAAAAAATGAAAAGATGACTTGTGACATGACTTTGACGTGAGAAGCATTGTGACAGCAGTTACGTAAGTCACTTTGAGATGACAGCAGTTATGTACCAGTAGTATATTAACCACCGTTCTTTGTAGAGTAGTATGAGTCTAAGGTCCGTTTTGTCTGGTTCTGAAGTCTAAGTAAAGCTGTGCATATTTCATTTCAGAATATTTTTGTTAAGTTCTCCTTGAGATTAGTTTTAATAGGTTGATCTGTTATCAGTTCTAATAGACTGGTAGTATTCTGTTGTAAGAGATAAAGTTCTATATTTTGAGAGACTTGGAGTACAGTTCTCAGTTTTGTAACATGGTATTGGAGCTTAGGTTGCTCAAGCTAAGGGTTTAATATTCTGATAATCTGATATTTAGTTTTTGAGGATTTTTTGGACTCATCTTTTCAACAAGATAGCATCCATGGCTGCTACTTTCAGTGAGTTTGGTTTGAATGAGAGCACTAAACTTTCAGATCCTAACAATTACAGTTCTTGGAAACTGATCATGAAAGTCATTCTGAGTGAGAAGGATTTATGGGGTGTGGTTTCTGGAGAAGAGAAACTTTGCTCCATTTTATGATGAGAGTCCTCCTGAAACTCGAAGATTCATTAAGAAGCAAACTGGAGCATTATATATTCTGCTTGCTGTGAAGGAGAGTATCAGACTTACTATTGAGGTTTGTCATACAGGAAGAGAAGCTTGGGAGAAGCTAGCTATCAGATATGATAATGTGAGCAAAAATAGAGTAGCAAAGTAGAAGAATGACTTATAATCTATCAAGATGGATGAGGGTGCAGATACTCATGAGCACCTTGAGAAGATAGATGGTATTTATATGCAGCTAACTAGAGCAGGACGGACATATGATGATGCAGATCTGATTTCTATAACTTTGAATAGTCTTAGTACTCCATATTTTCATTTTGTTTATGATATCATCAGAAGGGAGAGTATGCCAACTTATGAGGAGTTGTGAGTTTACTACATGAAGAAGAGCAGCTGATCAAAAAGTTTTTCCCTGGAAAAATCAAGGATCTTCTTTTATGGTGAAGACTTACGGAAGAGAGGAGCAGCCATCTCAGAAACATGGGTCTTCTTACTCAGAAAATCAAGGCACAATTTTCTGGTCATTCATGGAATGAAGGGTGATTTTTGATGATACAAAGGTGTAGATAATGGATGCTTTACTTCATCAGAGAGTTCTTGCTTCAGGAAGGAGAGATCAGAAGTCAGGATTATATATCTTGAATGTTGAGCCTCAAGTCCAAGAAGTCTCTATGGTTGTTAATTCTTATAGTCAAGAAAGCCTTTGGCATCAACGATTTGCACACTTGAATTATAGAAGTCTGAAACATATGATGGATAATCATATGGTGGAAGGGCTACCAAGGATGAAGCTACCAACTACTAGAGATATATGTGAAGGATGTATATTTGAAAAACAAAGCAGAAAGAGTTTTCCAAAGGAAGGAGGTGCAAGAACAAAAGAGTTGTTAGCCTTGGTCCATTCAGATGTTTGTGGACCCATGCGAACAAGCTCTATTGGAGGCTGTAAGTACTTTCTGACATTATTGATGATGTGAGCAGAAAGATATGGATATATTTTTTGAAACAGAAATCTGAAGTATTTGAATACTTCAAGAAGTTCAAAGCTCTTGAAGAAAATCAAAGTGACAAGAAGATTAAAGTTTTTAGATCTGATGGAGGAGGAGAATATTGTTCTAACCTCTTTACTCAGTTTTGTGAAGAGCATGGTATTCAAAGGTAACTTTCCACAACTTATACTCCACAACAAAATGGTATAGCTGAAAGAAAAAATAGGGTGATTGTGAAAAATGACAGATCCATTATGAAGGTCAAGAATCTTCCTAATTATTTTGGGGCTGAAGCTTGCAACACAGCTGTTTACATTATGAATAGAGCATATACAACAGTTGTGCAGCACAAGACACCTGAAGAGTATTTACAGGAGTGAAACCAGATGTGTCTCACTTCAGGATTTTTGGGTGCAGAGCTTACATGCACATCAATGATGAGAAGAGGCAGAAGTTGGATGTAAAATCTGAGAAGTGTATATTTGTGGACTATGCTGAGCAAACCAAGGGTTACAAAGTATACAATCAGTCACAAAAAAGACTCACATCAGCAAGAGGTTTGAGATGTCTGATTTGGGTTCAGCAAGATTCTTCCTTGGTGTTGATATTTGACAGATGGAGGACTGTATTATGCTTTCACAACAAGCATACATAAAGTCTATACTTGGAGAGATTCAGATGGAAGATTGCAAAGCATCAGCAACACCTATGGAACAAGAAAGTGGTTTTGAGGAGACAACAGCTGACAATATCATTGAAGAATATTTATACAAAAAATTAATTGATAAACTCAGATATCTCATACACACAAGACCTGATATTTGTTATGCTGTTGGGAGGCTAAGTCAATTTATGCATTGTCCAAATTCATCTCATTGGTTGCTGCAAAGAGAATTCTGAGATATGTGCAAGGTACTAGCAATCTTGGTCTTATATTTAAGGAGGGGAGAAGTGGACTTCATGGTTTCAGTGATTGGGCTGGAGATACTAGCAACAGAAAATCCACATCAGGTGCATGCTTTGACTTATGTTCAGGTGGAATTATCAGTTGGAGCAGCAAGAAGCAGAATATAATAGCAAGGTCTTCAAGTGAAGCTGAATACATTGCTCTTCATGATGGTTTTAGGACCTTGATATGGTTAAAGAATTTATTGCTGGAGATGAGAGAAAAAATATCTGGACCTACAGTATTACATGTGGATAATCAGAGTACAATGTTTTTGGCTAACAACAGGGTTATCTGAGAAAGAAGAAAAGGTTTGGAGAGAAGGTTACATCATATCAAGGAGAACTGAAGCTAAGAGAGTCAAACTGGAACATTGTCCATCAGAAGACCAGCTAGCTGATATTTTTACCAAAGCTTTACCAAAGCTAAGGTTTATATATATTCGCGATTTACTAGGTATGAAGGAAGTGATGCTCTAATGAAAGAGGGTGTTAAATATCATTAGAGTGTCACATCTAGACTCCGTGGAAGTTAAAAAGACAAAAGAAAAAAGAAGAAGAGATGACTTGTGACATGACTTTGAAGTGAGAAGCATTGTGACAGCAGTTAGGTAGTCACTTTGAGGTGACAGCAGTTATGTACCAGTAGTATATAAACCCACATTCTTTGTAGAGTAGTATGGGTCGGAGGTCCTTCCTGTCTGTACCAGTTCTGAAGTCTAAGTAAAGCTGTGCCTATTTCATCTCAGAATATATCTGTTAAGTTTCCGTTCTGATTAGTTTTAACAGGCTGATCTGTTATCAGTTCTAATAGGCTGGTAATATCCACAACTGTGGGAGATAAAGTTCTATATTCTAAGAGACTTGGAATACAGTTCTCAGTTTTGAACCAGTATCGATGATCAGTTCTTAGCCTAGGAGATATCAAGGGTTGGATGCGAGCAACCAGCAGATAGTCTTTGAATTACAACAGCCGGTTTGACTGCATACTCTTTTCGGTGACACGCGATGTAATCCTCTAATCCAGGAGTATTGTCAGAACTTCTGTTCTGAACAATAAGTTAGCCACTTCAATAGAGCTTGTGCTAGCCTTACGTTATATTCATGTGACAAGCCATAACCTAGATATTCCGTCACAGAAGTCAGTACTAAAAATGAATTGTTTAAATGATGGTATAAATGATAATTATTGCATTATTTAAACCAACTTTTTAGATATTCGTTATGTCAATAAAATTATCCTTGTTCTAACGTAGATGTAACAGACTGTTTTCATTTATTTATATATAGATATTATTTATTTAAATCATAATCATATTATGATATGAGTTTCAAATGATATGAAGAATTGTGATGAAACATTTTAGTGACTCATCAAACTATGTTTTGTGTTCAAAATAATAATATTTTTTATGATATTTTTATAAATGATGTTATAAATAAATGATATTATTAATAATATCATTAATAATTATATATAATGTGAGTGTCCTAGTAAATAATGAAAATATGGTGAGCTAGTCACAACATATCTCTTGTCATGTCAATTCTAAAACCACATGTAGATATGGCTTCACTATGGAGTTATGAGATTTGAACCTTAGACCTCCTCTTCCTAGTGTAACCATGTCACACGTTGTGAATGAAGCTAATCATAACATATCTCTCTCCATGTCACCTCTAAAGCCACTTGTAAATATGCCTTTACTGTGGAGTAATGAAATTTGGACCTTAGACCTCTCCTTCCCACCAAGGTGGAAACATGTGATGTATATATATGCTCTTTTTTTTTAATAAACATAAGCTTGACATTTATTTCAGAGTGTGATTTGAACTCTTAAAATTCTGCAGTTTCATACAAATGTTGACATGATAACTCTCATACTCGAAGACAAAGTGGCATAAAATTTAATAATTTAAGTTTATGCGATTAAATGATAAAAATATTTAGTGATGTCTAGTTAAAAAACTGAAAAATTATAGTGGTATTTATTTAAATGACATACGGAACTTTTAGATATGAATTAAAGATGAGTATTTAGAATGGTGTAAAGTTTCAATACTACGAATATATTTAGAAAACATTAACAATATATATTATTTTATATTCTTATTAATTTTGACAAGAAAATGAATCACTCAGATGATTATTCGACTATGTCATTAAAACCCCAAAATTAAATGATACGTGATAAAAATTTGTTTACGTCATTAACCATTGAATTTCACTAGTGATTCTTTCCAAACGGATCCTAGAGAGAGTCAATTTGCATTCTATGTACATAGGGTCAACAAAGGTTTTGGTTACTAACAGTATGAAGTCTAACGAAATGAGAGGACCTGCTTTCAAAAGTGACTGAAATATGTTTAGGAACAAATACAGAACTAAAACTGATCTTAGTAGATGAGTCCAAATTGTTGGATTCAAAGTATCTTACCTTCGTGATGCTTTGCTTGGACGAGCCGAGTTTTAAACGCCTCTATGGAACGTTTGCTCGCCTCAGAAGAGGCCAGATTGTATATATGGGGTAAGCACTCGAGCAATGAGGGTTCCCCCGGGAATTTCCACATCAGAACTGTTATAACCTCAAGAATTGCATCTAGAGATATTTCTACGTCTACGACAGGACTGTCTTCTAACAGTGAGTCCAAAGCATAGAGAACCAGCGTGTATTTTCCGTAGAGGAAAACCTCTTTTTCACTCACGTTTGGTACGATGTGGGTCTGGACATCAAGAGTATTGCCCTCCACCACTTGCTTCCATAGCTCATAACCGAGCTTTTTGTCCACCCCGTGTCTGGCTAACCAGTCGTGACTTTCCTGGTAAAGTCTTGTGGACATCGGATGAGGTTCCTGGAGCATGTAGGGATGGTTAAGTGAGGAATTTCCCAACAACGCTCGTTCAGGAAGTCAGCTATCGGTGACTTTGAGATCTCCTTCCCTTGATCTCCTTCTTCGCTAGCGCCATTTCTCGTACTTGTTCTCGAAAAAATTGATCCCCATCGTCTGCTCTCCAGCGAATTTCATGGTCACTATGACAAAACTTCTCACCAGGTCCTTTGTGTACTACATAACGTAATGAGGTACCGGTGAGCTTGGACCGGCCACTGCATCACACGAAACTTTAGAATATTTTCAGTTTGTCAAGAGCGTGTGTGTTCTCGAATTATTTCAGATGGTTTCCTCACATATAGGAATTCACTTTGAATGTTCTGACAGCATATAGCTGAATAGTATGAGGCTGATGATCAGTGACTCGCCATGTAAGTTGTTAAGGTTTCTGCAATGTCATGCAACTCTGATATGTGTTCCGTTGGCCTGCACAATAAGGAGTTTGGGTCCGGCGTACGCATATAGTGATAAAATACTGTGTGAACAGTAACTATCTTAAACTGGATATTGTGAAGGGACACAAGGGAAGACACCCCTCGACCTTTTACTGATTCTCTTTGTATATCAAGAGGACCCACCTGGTCCTCTTATCATTATTCATTTATCAGACTTTGTCTTTGGTTTGGAATATTCAGCTCTCTCTCGTTCTCTCTCTCACTCATTCTGTGTATGCCTTCCAGTTAAGTATCTTAGAGTAAGTTACCTTAGTTTCCTACATGATATCAGCCCGTGTTGTTAGATGATCTATTAAGATAACATAGGTTCTCTCTAAGTCTTAGACATTAGAAACAAGAGCGATCAAGAGACGTCTTGATCGTTGCGTGGAGGACGCTCCCCGCATAGACCAGCGCAGCGTGAAAAAAACCAGTTTAGTTCCCGCGATCAAGACTGCGCAGAATGACTGCACCATTCAACACGAAAGAATAGGCGGTATTTGATGGCACTTTCTTCATCTTTTGGAAGCATAAAATAACCCTCCGACTCGATTCAGAAGAGGTACTCGGCGTGGTGGATGACACAATCCCATGACCTAGAGCAACAAGTTTCGACCGAACAGCGACACCAACTACCGGACCGGACAACATTGCAGAATAAGACAAGACGAACAAAAACGTCTTAACTGCAATCAACAAGTGTTGTGCAAACTCAATCGCCGATCACATACTTGCTTGCACAACAACGAATGACGCATGGACAACTCTGACCGCAAACTTTGCTGGTCAAGATCATATCACCCGCATGCACCTAAGAGAAAAGTTCAGGCTTCTCATAATGAAGTCAACGATTTAGTGATGATCCACATCAACAACTTTAAGGTCCTCGTGCAGCAACTCACATCTGCTGATGTTATAGTAGACGCACAGGAGCAAATCCTCACAGTGATGAGCAGCATGCCACCCAACTATCAAACCTTCTTGCATGCAGTGCGCACGAACTCGAACGTTTCTCTACAAGATCTGATCTCCTTCTTAATCGAGGAGGAGCTCATGTCTCAGAAGATGTCTGTCGAACCTTCCACCGTCTTGTTCGTTGGACGCCGACAACAAGGACGAGGACAAAGCAGCAACCAAGGCGGTTGGAGTCAATCTCATCGTCGGCTCCAAGTAGGCAACGTCAAATGCTTCGGTTGCGGCTCAACTGGACACATTTTTAACGAGTGTCTCAACCGAACAAGCAGCAGTAACCAACAGCAGCACAGTGGCACCAGACAACAAGACCGAGGACAAAATCAAAGAAACCGTCATAAATCGCACAACAACAATCAACAAAACAACGCACGTAGGGTCCTCATTGACGATCGAATCCACTGGACTAAGCGCATTATAAAAGGTGGACAACATGTGGTATGTGGATACTGGTGCAACACACCACATGGTCCATGACCGATGACAATTCATTACATACAGTCCATATTCAGAAGAGTGTCGTCAAAATGATATAATTTTATTTGAGAGACTACACCATAGTGTACATCGAAGACACTGGGACTGTTGAAATCAAGCTGCTGAATGGTGAACAGATACTGATCCGTGACGTGCTGTATGTGTCCGTATTGCACAAGAACCTCTTCTCGGCACGTCAATTCCACTCCAAGAGAGATTGGTGCTTAAGTGGTAATGGCATTTGCTACCTAGAAGATAAGTACTCTCGAAGCTTATGCTCATGTCCATTATCAAATGATTTGTATTTGCTTGGAAATTCCGTATTAGTAACCGAGCAGACAGCACTGTTGCACATCATCACGCGTGAAAGAGACACCCTATCACCTTGTCACAGTCCAAGACCACGGATGCGCGTCAAACCCAGAAAACGTCGCATTTATCCTCCCAATCATGCAATTACCCACTCACCAGCCAAGCACTCTTATCTACGCTCCCTGCGAATTCAACATAATCGTATAGTCTCCACGGAGCGAAAATATACAATGAGAGCAACATCCACGATCTCTACAGTCTCCCCCCCTTCGAACCTGAAATTCCGAAAATTCCTCACAAACCCCTTGGCACGCAACCGTCTAGATAGACGCCAGACAGCTGACGCGTGTGCCCTCTCACCTCGCGAGAGGACACACGCACCCAAGAGGCACCCTTGACTCGCACGGACACGCGAATCAAGGACTCCAAGGTACGGGGAGGTCCTCGATCGCGAATCGAGATCTCTCTAGGACCAAGGATCTTCGAGGGACACGGACCGCCATGCTATCGTGTCAGATATTGCGTGAAGGATGTCCAGGAAAACGCAAGGTTCCTGGCTGTGGAGATGTAGTGTGTTGAACAGAGACAAGAAAGAGACAAATACGCACAAAAACGAACGTCGCTGCAATATTTACCAACTCTAAATGTATGTACACTACCGGTTCTTTCTTCCTAAGAACACAAAACTGAGAAACAAACCAGAGAGGTCTATAATCTGCTTCAAAGCCCCTAAAACGAACCCTTGAATCTCAACCCTGATCCAAAACCACCGAAGCGTAGCTCAAAGCAAGAGAAACTTCTCTTTGCTAACAAACAGAGCTGCACCTGTATCACACGATTGAAACCCAAGTCCAAACCACATCCATGTACAAGCTCTTAGCCAAAGCTAGCTACCACAAGCTGTATATAGCCAACTGGATCTCTAACGAACTCCAAAGGATGAAAAATCGTAACAAAAGAACCGAAAAAGACCTATCTGAGAACTTCCTCCTTGCCAAACAGTCTTCAGATGTCGATAGGGTCTCCTTCCCTGACTCCGTTCGTCCAAGAAACCTTCAGATCCAACTCTCGACAGCCGAGATATCGTAAGTTTTTTATCGCAGGTGACCGAATCTTCAAAAACTCCTCCCTACGGCTTAAAACCGCACACACTGCTCAAACGGATCGCTTGATCTGATATCTGTCTTCTCTGGCAGGTAGATCTAGCTATCATGAACCCAATGAGACTCCAAACAAGCTGTTTGGACTTCCCTTTGCAAAACCACGCAAGAAATTTGATCGCAGGTTGCAAAAAATCGACGTAAATGGACTCCATGCGGCTCAAACTCGCTCACCTCACCCAAACCAACAATCCAATCCACATACTCTCTTCTCCTATGCGTAGATGAAGACTCCCTGATCGCGAAGGCACAAAGAACGAAGAGCTTGACTCACCGACCGCGCACCCAGGATTTTCATCGCATACGATTTCAGATCGTATGCGATGAAAATCCTGACGCAAGCGCTTCCCTGCGAGCCAATTTCACTCAGAACTCCTAAACCGCCCGATGAAACTTTGTGTCGTCTTCAATTTCCTGAAAAACTAGACGTTCAGATCCCAATGGATCCAAGGACAGCAAGTTTGGACTCCGGAACGGTTCGAACAGTCCAACTCTCATTCACAGATTTATTGAAGCTCTCAAATCTCCTCCATGCACCTCAATTTTCCTCAGAACACATCTCTCGATCCGTCTCTTCACGAACCGTCTTAACCCACACGTAGCCCGCACAGATCTAAACCCAATGACACCTTGCGCGCATGCATTGGACTTCCCAATTGGACGTTTTGGTCGTAGAAACGAGCTTACCCTTTAAGCTGCCCCTTTACATCAGTGTCTGTACGTACAAGATATCTTCAATAGTGAGGAAGCAGGCCCTTTGCGTCCTTAGTATAGCGCCTGGAGCTGCAAATACCCAATCAGCAAAGTAAACTAAATCTAGCTTGATTTTCTCTTCTTCCGAGTCTCGTAACTTCTCCACTAGGCGTCTAAATGAAGTAGACGAAGTGCTCATGGAAAGTTGAAAACGAGCTCTATCCATCATGTAATGAAAATGAAGATCCGAAGTCGTGCCAAGTGCCCGTAAGCTGGAGTCTAGCTTGGTTTATCTATCTTTTGAGTCTTGTAACTTCTCCATTAGACGTCTAAACGAAGTATACAAAGTGCGTATGGAGTGTTGACAAAGAGCTCTATCCAGTGATGCGATGAAAGTGGAGATCCGAAATTGTGCTAAAAGCTCGTAAGATTTGGCTTAGCTTGTCTTCCCCATCTTTCGAGTCTTGTAACTTCTCCACTAGGCGTCTAAACGAAGTAGATAAAGTGCCTATGGAGTGCCCATAAAGAGCTCTATCCACTGATGCGATAAAAGTGGAGATCCGAAATTGTGCTAAAAGCCCGTAAGCTGGACCTAGCTTGCTTTTCTCATGAGTGTCTTTGGAGCGACAACCATCGAAGTCTAAATTTGAAGTAAGAGCCGGTCCACGACACGACATCCACCCCCTCTAAACTTGTACATCCTCCAGTATGCATCAGAGATACCAACCATGGAGTGGACCGGCACGCACCTCATCGTATCGTCTTACTTCTCATCGTAGCCAACCTCATCTTCAAGGTCTTCTGCATAATCCTCATCCTTAAACTGAAACTCCATCAAGATATCTGCTAGATCTACCTCCTCATCCCTCTTTTTGAAAATCTTGACACGTTTACCTGCCATTGGTATCTTCAAGCTCGTTTCGTCCAACTCTTGCAAGGCGTAAGTTGCATTGTCATGAACCTTCTTCACCACATACGGACCCAACCATCGTCTGAAAAACTTCCGGAGTGCACTGTTGTCATAGAAGAACTAGGTGATTGGGTCATATAAACTTCATGGATGTGCTACCTCCAAATGATCCAATGACTAAAACTCACCCAGATGGTGAATTCAAGTATTTTGTATGACAATCTTAAGGTTAGTCCACAAATTTGAGTTGAAAAGCTCATTTTGACTTCCAATAATGCTTCTTGCAACCTATCCAAAGCAGTTTGGATATCCTCAGGTCTTCTCTCTAACTGCCTAATTCGAATAGCAATAAGTTCTTCCCTAGCCAAATTGTCTTCCCAAGATAACACACTCCATGTCAGAACGTGTTCTTCAATCGGCATGATAGGTTTCTGGTATGTGATGAGTTTCACTAGCATGTAACCTGTCACCGAGCTATGCATCGTTTGATCTGCTCATAACGCAAATGATAAGAGTCGAGGCCACTCGCGCATCCTTTCGTTGCAAGCCTTCACCAAAGTTTCATAATGGACGGATGACCTCGTTCACTCTTGGCATTCTTTTCGGGGTTGTATGCAGTTGTCAGTGACAACTCACCCCACACCTTGCAAAGAATTCACGAGCCTCATGTACATCTAACTCTCCTCGATCTGCAGTAATCTTACCCACACATCCATATCGACAAACAATCTCTTCTAAGAGAAATCTACATACCCCTTCAGTTGTCTTTGTTCGAAGCGCCTTATCCTCACCCCAGTGTTACGAAAGATCCTGATCCATGTCAAAAAGTTTAACTGACGAGAGGATGTAATATAGTCTTACGGTAGAGAACATAAAGCCGGCTGGAATAGACATAGAGTTGTCGTCATGAGAAAGAGACCAATAGTGAGGTTATGCCTAGTCCTTTGTACTGTCCAATGGGTAGAAAAAAAGTAGGAAAGACACCGAAGAGATTGTGCGATGCAAGAAAAAATAGAGTCGAGCGAAGAGGTTTAGAAAGGGTTGGCCTGTATATACCCTTTGTCAAAAGACGATGCAGGATTACCTCAAGATCAGATGGAATGAGACTTATACATTTGGTGTATAAGTGCAGAACCTGTACAAACGAGAGAAAGTACGAGCATGTTATTTCTGACGGTGTCCAAAGTAGAAATAGGTAAAAGGTAGCTTATGTCCGAAAGATGGATGAAGCAGTGAGAGAACAAAGTAAATGAGAAGGAGGGTGAAGGAGTAGAACCTGAGACATGTGCAGCGAGTTGCCTTTGGACGAATGACAGAGGTGAGCAACAGCGAAACATAATGAGTAAATAGCGCTAGATGAAATTGATTAAAATCCATTATGTCTAAACTTCTCTCTGGAATAGACCGTGATAACCAGGACTAGGCAACTAGAGGGACCTCTGGGCGTCCGGCCGTAGTTTATCCCAAAGAAACACCCAAATGAGCTTTTGCAGCTGCCGTTTTTGTGATGTCCAAAGAGAGACAGTGGAGTGCCAAAAAACAGCCATACCTCATAGAAAGAAAGGGAGGATTGCTGCATGCGTCAGAAAAGAAAAAAATGAGAGATGAAAGAGCTCAAACGATTCTCCAAAACATGAAAAGAAAAGGACCATGCTGCAGATGGCAGGAGTTCTGTAGCTATGGAGACCTCGAGGTACATGATTACCTGATTACGGGATTTAAGCTGAAACATAAGGTTTAAGAGCCACTGGGATGGAGGACGGTATATACCAATTAAGACGATATGGGACTTTGCAAGGTTCGCCTTGGCCCCCATTTTGCTGACTGAAAGATAACAAGAATGGCAGGCAGGTATTGAAATGAAGAAATAAAATATTAATTGAAATAAATACTAATTTAGTATAGAAATTTTATATAATAAATAAATAACAAACATAGAACAAAAAGAAGATTTAGAAAAACACGCAAAACAAGAATAAAAATTTCAAAACTATTCAGATTCTTCTAACTTATTCATATAATATATTCTTACAAATTCATTTACTGTTTTGCATATTTCACCTCTTCTCAAGAGGAAGAGTTCAGACATAAAGCTTAGAGATTAAAAATACTGTTACTGGTGGGAGGAACAGGTCTTTATACCAGTCATAGGTTCTGTCTGTGAGCAAATCCATTTTCTCAATTTTCCTCTTGTTATCGCACTTCCCAGATCATACTGCCTACTATCGACAAGAGGCTGTAGATTCGTATGTAGAGCGAGTTAAAAGTTACTGTAACTTACTGCACGATTAAATCAGTTAGATATCAAAGAAAAATAAAGTAGAACCTCTGGTGGCGTGTTCTTTGTTTTCCTTTAAAAAAAAATTAATTCTAAGGTGACGATACATCCTGTTGTCACCTTAGAACGACAAGATGGTTCTAAAATAAGGGCGGAACAGGGAAGAAAATCCAATCGTCCCTGTACTTGTAGGTATATATGGTAGTGTCATGGTAGTGTCATGGTACTTGTAGGTATATATGGTAGACCATGATGCCACCACGTAGCGATTCGATCGGCGTACTCTCTCGAACCATCGCAGCTTTCCGCAGTGAAATTAAGAATTAAATGAAGATGCATTACCAAATAAATATTATCCCAAATTGAATGCATAATGTTGCTAACAAGCACATTCGGGATGCCTCATCCAACAGAACGGTGAAACCATTTTCATGGGAATTTACCATTTCTTTGTAATTTCCGTAATTAGTTTATATAAGGCAATCTGGTGAAAAACTGTCCAATATTTATTACAATCGACTAGTCGCAGATCCATGAAAACTTCCATGGGCCCGTTCCATTTTATTTATAACATTTGATTATTTCAATAATTATTCCAGTTGACCCCAAACCTAGCTTTTAATATTTTAAAGATAATATCTTGCAGTCGCACTGTAATACGTCTGAATTAATAGAATTGTTTTTACCATGTTAGACTACAAAGCGGGTGAGTTGGAACGCATATAATTTGCATGCGTATACTACCTCATACATATAGCTTGTACTAATATAAACAGGATGCTTTCCATCGTAGTGGCAAATTAGCTCCCAAAAGTGGGGCACCAGTGCATCTACATTATATTATATTCACCTCCTCCATCTATTACCTAATCCTTTTTAGGGTTAGTGAATAAATTAAAATTCATAGTAATTAATATATTAATAACTTTATATTCTCGGACTTGGATCTTTAGTAGCGCGGAAGTCTATTCAAACTTTTATGGTTTATACTCTAGTCTTTCTTCTTTTCCAGGAATGGGTTATCATTTAATATTTGTGAAATATCTCAATTATTTTCATTCACTTGGTATATTATTTTCATTTTACACATATATATTTCCCTGATAACAGCCAGAGAGCAAAAGTTCATAGAAGTTCATCGAACATGTATATTATTTAGCTCACGATACTTTATCTTTTGATGGAGTACATAGTTTAGTTAATCTAAACTTGGACTAGTTTAGACTCAAAAGTGATGTGGAACACACTACTCTACAATTTAAGTTTAATTTGGGATAAAGTTCATATTATTTTCCATGTTTTCTGACTGAGCGACTACAGGAATATCAACTTGATCATTTTGGATGATTATGTAAAGAAATAGAAAACCAAATGCCACCTGCCTACTTACCAAATTTTTGTACAGCACAGATGGAATTTAGTCCTCCTAAGCTAGCTTGCTACTGTACTGTCACGAGAAAGAGACCCTCCTAGGACTCTTGACTATATATTAACGTCACCCAGAACGTGTTTTGAAAAACATTCATAAGTTTAAACTTGAACAACTATAATACAGAAATTACTTAGGAAGGTCTTCAAAATTTACTTTGACACAAAACTAATGGTGCTAATGAACCAAAATCTTCTATAAACTAAAGAATTTTAAGTTATAGTTCAAAAATTGAATTATTTAGATTAACACGAGACGCAATGAATAGCCAACGGATGAAAAGACCCCATCAAGCAATTATTTGGATTAGCCAGATATTAATTAGGGCCCAGCCGCAAATAGTTCCAAGTATTATATTATTAGCGTTTTCTCGAAGCTAGAGTCGATAACAAGATGGACAGTAGCACATGTCAGTTTATCGGATCCTATTAAACTAGAGAAAGAAATACTTTTCGAATTAATTTAATCGTAGAGAATATTTTTTAATATCATCTAGGTCTTAACGTTTTTTGAGCAGCAGTTGCCTTTTATTGAGATATATTAATATCAAACAGAAAATTACCTCTTCAATCACATAAATCCTAAAAACAGAGATTATAATTACCTAAACAATTACCCCATGTTTGTGGAGTAAAAACAGCATGTGTTATAAACCGACTAATTGCTTCCGTTTCGAGAAAAAGCTAATAAGGAATGTAAAAGTTAAGCGAAAATATTCTTACACAATGTAAAGAATAAAAGCCGGGACTTTTCAGCGACTAGTTTTGGACTGAAGCGTAGTTTGTTTTAGGTTTTCTTTCAAAACTGAGAGTTAATGTCTTCACTAATTATTTTTGATTTTGTCATCTAAAATTATTATTTTGAAAAGTAAATTTTTCTACTGCAAAAACAAACGACGAAAACAAATGAAAAATTCAATGAAAAAATACCCATGATGTTTGGGACCGAAATCTTAACTCCCTCCGGTGGGAAGGTTCCCCCTAATAACCCCAAAACTATGTGCGACTGGCCCTTACAAGTTGCGGAAGGTGATATCCCGACGGGCCCTAACAATAATTGAGTGCGGCATTGGACTTCCAGAGCAGTATACGTATTAGTAGTAACTGTAGTTATCTTGGTCACGCCTAGGTAAGCAACTGTGAAACCCGAGATAACCTAATTTAAAAATATGGAACAGCCGTTGCTCTTGTCGAATGGAATATGACATCATAAATAATTTCACGCATTTCAATAAACTAATGAAAGCAGACGTCACCATCCATGCAGGAGTCAACGTTTGCGACAGCCACGTTGGAGTACGTTATACACTGAACTTTCTGTTCATTCGACTGGGATTATATTGTATTACTGTATTACGGTCGACGTCTACAGACCAGGTTGAGTACGACGCCAGATAGCGTAAGTGAGCGTCAAACCTCGTTAAGTCAAACCTCGTTATAGGGACACCAAGTCAAGTAATTTGTAACAATAACGTTTTGGTGTGATTGTAATCATGTGCTTCTGTAATTTTCTCCATTGAAAATGTGCTTATATATACTGTGCAATAATGACTATACAAAGAAATGTTCTGTCACCATGAAAAATGTGACTATATCGGGTGTGACAATAACAAGGTTTGAGTTTATACGCATCTGTTCAGAAGCCTCGGGCTCGGGTCCACAAACGACAAGCTTCCTCACTAGGTATTTTGATAATTCCAATAATTGAATCTGCACTGCGAAGCCCGATCGAGGCGCACGAGGTCAGGAGTATATATCATGTCTTGACTGAATGGTGACTCAAACGTACAAGTCGGAATTGAAACTTATCAGGGCTGGCGGAGTTCGGAGACAGAATTTGTGTCAAGCAGCTCCTGATTTCTTCCAGCTCCAGCTCCAGCTCTCACGTAATGTACATTTGTCCAGTTTGAAACTCTGTGTGTGAATTCGAACTGTCGGCACTAACGTTGCATTGGTTAATTCGCTTGTTTCATGATCAAGTGTTCTTTATTTCTAGCCTATCTTAATTACACAGAAGCTTCACGTCTACATCTAAGCTCGAGCGTTCAAGAGTTTCATCCGTGCATCCATATCAGCTCCTTGTGTAAGAATCAGAATCAGCTAGATTCAGAATTCCATTATCATTGGCTAGCTAATTATGTTGAGTTACTCCACGGTGTGTCCACTAGTGTTACTCTTACGATCTATACAGTGTACATGTCACTTAGTCTACGAGTTTTCAGTAAGTTGTCAACTGTTATTATGGTAGGGCTAGTAAAGCAAGGAATTCTATGCCTGCGGTTTTTGATCTGTTGGACTTAAATGTAGATGATTCAACTGAAGCTTGTGCAGTATACTTATACGTGTGATCAGACTGAGTGTATTATATACGGGAAGTGCAACTCTGTATATGCTGGAGCTAAAGTCTTATTGTGCCTGCAGGCCAACGAAACCTAGATCAGAGTTGCATAGACATTGCACGAACCATAGCATAAGTACTTGTACTGATGATCAGCCTCTGAGTCATTACACAGTCAGCTATATGCTTTCAGACGTGCAAGACGAATTCCTGTGCGGAAACATCTGATCATGCAATTTTTCGAGAAAAATGAATGTATTTTGAGTTTCGTGTACGTGATGCAGTGGCCGATCCAAGCTCCTCATTTACGTACATAACGTATTTATTGTACAGAGGGACTGGTGAGGAGTTTTGTCAGTGTGACCCAGAAACTCGACGGAGTGCAGACTAGACGATGGAAATCCTTGTACATGTCGAGAACAAGTACGAGCTCGAGAATGGCGCTAGCGAAGAAGGACATCAAGTGAAGGAGATCTCAAGCTTGTCATCGGTAGCGCTAGCTGACTGCCAGAGAGAGCGCTGTTGGGAGGTTCCACACTTAACCATCCCCTACAAGCTCGAGGAACCTCATCCGATGTCCACAAGACTGTGCCGGGAGAGCCACGAGTGGTTAGCCAGACACGGGGTGGACAAACAGCTCGGTTCTGAGCTATGGAAGCGAGTGGTTAAGGGCAATACTCCTGATGTCCAGACCCACGTCGTACCAAACGTGAGTCGAGAAGAGTTTTTCCTCTACGGAAAGTTCATGCTGGTGCTCTATTCGTTGGACACACTGTTAGACGACAGTCCTGTTGGAAAAGACGTAGAAAAATCTCTAGATGCAATTCTTGAGGTTATAACAGTTCTGATGTGGAAATACCCGGAGGAACCCTCATTGCTCGAGTGCTTACCCCATATGTACAATCTGGCCTCTTCTGAGGCGAGCAAAAAGTCCATAGAGGCGTTTAAAACTCGGCTCATCCAAGCCAAGCATCATGAAGGTAAGATTCTTTGAATCCAACAATTTGGACTATCTACTAAGATCAGTTGTCATTCCGTATTTGTTCCTATACGTATTTGTTCCTATACAGCTTCTTTCAGTACTCAGATCACTTTAGAACTGAAATCAGGTCCTCTCATTTCATACTGTCAGTAACAAAAAACTTGGTTGGCCTCTGTACGCAGAATGCAACTTGAGTCTCTCGCCTGTGGGATCCGCTTGGAAAGACTTCTGGGCGGAATATCTAGGTTGTGGCTTGCCACATGAATATAACGTAAGGCTAGCACAAGGTCTACTGGAGTGGCTAACTTATTGCTTGGAGGAAGCTCAGTACAGAAGTTCTGACACTACTCCTGGATTAGAGGATTACATCGCCTTTCGCCAAAAAGTGTCTGCAGTCAAACCGGCCATTGTAAGTAAAAAAACGTATTTTGTAGTTGCTCGCATCCAACCTTGATATCTCCTAGCCTAAGGACTGATCATCGATATCATAACACATCGTCTGAGATCGAACTGAAAATGGATTCCGAAGTGGGTGATATGGACATGTCACACTCACGATCAACTGCGGCAGTTTTAGAAGGTCTATCTAGATCTCTTGACAAGTTTGGATGATCGATATGTACTGTAAGAGAAAGCATTTTTTAAGCTCAACGGGTGTGGGATCAATATGATCATTAATGACATGAACAACAGGTGGCGATCGATGTGACCATTCATCGGAACGCACCAGCTGGAATACCCAACAGTTTATTCTACAGTCCTCCAATGCAGCGGCTCTTACTAGCTATTACGGATTTGGTGTCATGGCACAACGATGTCTTCTCCGTTTACAAAGTGAGTTCACATCCCGTCTTTATGATGAATTCGAATTCTTCTTGCTCGAGAATGACGAATTCGTGATGGATCCCCAAAACACTAGCTTGTAGTACCAAGCGAACCTGTCCTGATGGTTTATACCTGAATCTATCATTATATATAATTTCGGCCTGCCTTCTGTACATGTCGAAGGACAAACAAGGTACGTATTCAATTTGGTTTCCTCCAAGAAATATCTAGTCAGAAGTCAGAGATATGATGGTTGGCCGATCGAAGGATTCATTCCTCTTATTCGAAACGTAAAGCTGTCATTTTGAGGACATGGGCGTGTTTTAAAGCTTGCTCGATCGACGTTAGTTGTCTACCTACCTAGGTATTGGCATCATATATATATTGGGTGAAGCAAAGTAATACCGTACACAGATTCATGATCAGGCGATAACTGTTAATTGCTAATGGATATTTCAATTTCTGCTTGCGCAACTCAGGAATGCATTGTGAACAAGGACAAGCATAATCTGGTGTATATAATCAGCCAGGAACAGAAATGCTCCTACACAGAGGCTGCAGCAAAGTTCGTGGCGAAGATGCTGAGTGACAGAATAGACGATATGGAGAGCGCAATCACTGATCTGACTGCTGCAGCCTCTGATGATCTGCAACCGGCCGTGAAAACGTACGCAACTACTTGCCGCAACTGGGTATCTGGGTCACATGAATGGCACTCCAAGTCAGCTCGTTACAGTTCTGTTCGGATGCCGGAACTTCCGAATAGCAAGACAGATTAATTAAGAAGTAGGATTTGGTTATCAGTTAGATGTGTTCTGTTCCTGTACAGATTGAATATATTGATATCGATACATATTTAATTATGTAATATATTGATATCGATGCGATAGTTCCATGTAGAACTGTAAGTAGCATATTACCTCTGTGTCGGAAATGAACTAGTGCTTAGGAAAAACTTTATATCACTGTATAAAGAAAGTGTATGAAAGAGAGAGAGTTCCTTGAGAGAGAGCGTACGCTGAACCAAGCAGTATGAATTACTTAATGTACATTGGCTTGAATAATATAGTTTTGTTCTTGGTGAATTCTACCAAAGGTCAACACCTAATATCCTGAACTTGTTGCTGAATATGTGATTTCATAGTGTATATATTCTAGCACTCAGGATGACTGACACGGAGGCAAACAAGTTCACTGACAGTCTATGAGAGTGGAAGGAGATCACAAAAGATGTAGACTTTACTTTCTGACCTTAGACTATACTAGTATCCATGTAGTAAATGTTATAGCCATGCATGTGCTCAGCTCAGAAGTATTTAAAAAGCGGGTGCAAGATGCTAAAGTTTGCTTTTTGTTCAGGCTCTACGTGCATGCATGCGCTATTTTGGTGTGTTCGTTGCAGTGTGTGGTTATAGACTTGATCAATCCCTTGCGCCATTGTTTTCCTTGATCAGGCTATTAGTGATGTGGCTTCGTTGATCAGGCTCCAGACAGGGTACCATCGCTAACACGGTGACTTGAAGTGATCATGTTCTTCATTTCTCAAATGAACGGGGTATGAGGAATAAAAACGCCCGCTGGATTGATAAGGAAAGACAATGGCGCAGAGCTCGATCAAGTCTATACCTAGTTCAGTGTTTGAGAGTTGCTACAACATGTGTGAGTTGCTACAACATGAACGTCTTTCTAATAAGTGAGGATAGAGCTATGAAAGATGATCGATGAGTGATTTCTACATTATTCAAGAGATAAACGTGCTGCGTAAGAAGAGAACTTGATAACTCTCCAGTTGCAAATTGCCACATGGGAAGAAGACAATTAATAGATGAAGTGGGTTCAAGAGTCAATGTTGGAGCGCCCGAGGCTTCCGGTCCGTATGCAAAGGGGAAAATCCGTTGAGAGAGCTTTTACTCTCTCCCCTTGTACGTACAGTCTAAGTAAGGTACGTACAACTAAGAAAGCCACGTATATAGATTAATTCTTTTTTTTCCTTTTTCACTAAGAATAATTTATTTTGGTATATTTGAGCAGTTGGGAGAGGGTGCAATCCTTGCCTTCTCCCTTTGTACTTAAGGGCTATTTGTTTAGCTTTCATTCATTATCTACTTTATTAGTCTCTTAAAGATTATTATAAGAAATCTTACAGCGTCTTTGCACTTACAGATTCAAAATATTTTTCATCGCAGTTTTTGGAATTTCTGGTGCAGGTTGGTTTCGTCGAGCCTACTGCAGTTCACCATCTAGAGGACACCTTTTACGTTTGTCTCTGCACTGGACTCTGCAGTTTTGCAAAATAAGTTTAACATGACAGAACTAGTTCGTGCCGCGATCAAAACTGAGAAAACTGAACTGAAAATGAATTTAGACATCCCGCTTATTACCAACCTTCAGTCGCAGGCGTGAAAACTCATTCAGCAGTTTCAAAACTGTAGATGCAAAGCTGCTCTTAGGATGCATGCATCACTAGAAGACTTTATAGGGCTCCGGGAAACTCTTTTGCAAACTATCCTGTACGGAAGCTGGGCTCTCTATTCAAGATTCTTGTCTGCCACTGTGCAACGATGAATTCAGGTAGAACAGAAATATTATCACATGTTCAATTGCAAATACTAGGCGGTCCGATTCTCTCCGCCTCCCTATAGCGCCCGGT
This sequence comes from Asterella californica, assembly GCA_036924285.1. Taxonomy (NCBI): domain Eukaryota; kingdom Viridiplantae; phylum Streptophyta; class Marchantiopsida; order Marchantiales; family Aytoniaceae; genus Asterella; species Asterella californica. The sequence continues at coordinate 9,084,817 of JAYKYS010000013.1, forward strand.
ACAACTTCCCGACTGCGCCCGAAGATGTGCCACGATCGACAATGAAACCACCACGGCATATGGCCCGTACGTACAGCAGGGATTGAATGAATTCTTCACCTCAAGTTTCTAGGCCGAGGGCCCACACGCTAGGCATGCTTGCTGCTGCTGGTCTGCAGATCTAGAAGGGTGTTGTTCACCTCTCACTGTCTTCAGTGCAGAATCTGAGCATTCGAGTCTATATGTCTCTGTCTACGTACCTATAGCTAGCGCTATTGACCGGACTTCTAGCTATTATGGTGAATGACTCGAGCGTAGCACGAGCCAGCGTGAGTCTTCGGTATCTACATGTCCACTGGAAGGACTGCAATCTCACTGGCTGATATTAAACCCGAAGGTTGCAATTGGTTCAGAAGCGAAAGCTTTCCAAACTGATGAGGGACCACGTCCTCATGATCAGTATTCGATTTTGAACTGAGTTTTGGTATCACATCACTATTAGCGCTGATCGTGGTCAACAATCAGTAAATATTCTCTAGAGCTAAACGACGGTGATTGATTAATGACATTCTGCAGGGAATGACTGCAGTATGAAATCTTATATATATAGCCGCGCGCTGGTAGCTAACCAGAAAATCGAAGAAGCTTAAGGTCTAGATCTCTGCATCTTCGAATTCGTAGTTGTAACTAGTTCGAAATTCGTAGTTACAAGTTACTCCAGCCAGGGCCTGCCTCTGCGGAAAGATAGGCCTTATAATCCTTTCCGGATTTGAGGAGTAGTTATTAACTGAAAATCTATTCTTCGATTCGTCTCAAGTACTGCGAATCGGCTGTTAAACGTTGTCGTTAACGTTCATTTAACAGACTTAATTTGGTTACAGAGAAGTCCTTCAGGTGATTATTATCCATGGCTACCGTGATGCCTTCGATCGCGAGTGCAGCTTGGCTTGCAAAGAGAAATATGTGGCTGACGTTCTGCAATGGAACGGGAGAAGCTACCCGAAAGATAGCGTTTAGTGGTAGATTCTACTATAGGTTCGTTGCTCCCCATGGTAAGTGATACTGTGCTGCATATAGCTTTCCGTTTATGGAGTTGTTTAGAACTAGCATTGTTTGTACTAGTTTGTTAGTATTCGCTCGTTAGACTACGTACCTAGAATCATGATCTTGTCAGAAACGGAAAAGAGAAAACGAGAAATCACTGGACATCTTCATTCTATCGTGAAGTAAGAAGAGCTCCCTTTTCCTCTTCGCAGGAGAAATATTTCGTTCCTGGAAGAAATGTGGCGAGTTTATGGACAAAACCCTGCGGAATCGCCCAATTCCGATAGGGGATGTCATAGAAGAAAATCCTGTTCAAGTTGTGGAGACAGTTCTAAGCAGAAGCCAGATGCCAGAGATCATTGGGAACGGTCTCACAGCTGCAGAAGACGAGGAAGAACAAGCCACAATGATCGGGTCCAACAGTTTCGAGCTGCGTCAACTTCCGAAATCTAACCATCTACTGGAAGAACCAGAGTTCACAGCGTGGGAGTCAACAGGTGAGAAATGAGTGGAGGTTCATGCTCATGTATTAAGCTTAATGGCATCTGGAAGTCGAATGACGTCTGCAGATCAAGTGAAGTTTCATCACCAGAGGAGCAATGAAACCGATAGGGATCTTAGACTAGAAGATACGCCTCGTCGTTTCAGAACCCTAATCTTTTTTTAAGTCTCTGACCATGAAAGTTCAGATCGGATTTTCGCAGAGATGAAACCAGGCTCAGGCAAGGTTATAACATCGAACCTTACTCCTGAGCTTGGTACACACGATTCTGACTACTTTGATGATCATGAACAAGCAGGGCACACATTCATGAGAACAGATCTACTAGAAGGATTCCGAAATATCGATGAAAGTGCAGGCCGTAAAAAGGAACCTCCTGTAAACTGGCTTAACGAGCAGCCTAAGAAAAACAACGAAGAGCTCCAGGATCCGGATATAAGGAACTCAATGTCTCATGATCAGATAAGAACAGGGATTCCGACGCATGTGATCATTGACGTGAAGGAGGATCAGAATCAGGATAAATCAAACGGGAATGTGCAACTCTCCCACCCGTCGTGTGGCTCACTGACAGGAGATTGTTACAAGCGAAGTAACCACAAGTCAGAGACAGACGTGGAAGAGATGCGAATCAAAAACTTGCGGAGTCCTCGAGAAAGACAGTTTTATGAGCTCGAGGAAAGAAAGCATGAACCTGCAACAGAGAAGAGCAAGACTTATGGACCCCGCAAAAAGCTTGCGGGCACCCGTTTCCTTAAGAGGAGAAGTGAACGTGGGAACACTTCAATTGCAAGTGTGACCAGTGTGACAAACGATTCTGATCATGACATGCTCCTCTCCATTTTGTGGCGGAAGTATATGCTCTATCGTCGAAGCAAACGACTAACTAGTACTTCTCGCTCCTGCAAGAAAAGAGTGAGGTAGATTGCACAGGAGACTAATATTTTATTTCTTGCAAGGTTTGCCAAATGGCATATGCTTGTCAATCAGTTACAATGATGCTTCTCTGTACTTGTGATTAGAAGGAATGAACTCTAATTTCAATCTAGCAGTTAGATTTCCGCCTACGACAACTTGTATATATCTCGTTAATATGTTTCATTGGAAATAAACTGAAGCATCTGCTTTGCAAATCAGTGCGCTACCTATATGTTGCAAATTCATCGTCCCGATGTAAATATCGTTGCTTAAATTATCAGGCTGCCCCGGTCGATCGATGATTGACGGCAGCCCTGTGCAGCTTCTTACTGCAGCCGTGTTCAAGCGCAACTCTATTGGTGACCATGTATGAGCTCGAGAAAACGAGAATTCACACTAGCTAGCAACAAACGCATGAACACAGTTTGCGATAAAATGACCGGATGAACCTTACCTTTACTGGGATTGCAGAGATCACAGAGTAACTTTATCGAACCCTCCGTTCACGTCCCAAACGCTCTCAGCTCGAGGGAGATGACTAACTTTGCAGCCTACAAATTCTAGCCTTTACCTCTCATCAAGAAAAGACGCGTACGGGTTAACTATCAAACTATCATTATACCCCGTGAAACTAGCTGGTGTCACGAGACATGGCTAACCCCGGGTGGCCCTTCATCATCTCTGAAGATGTCTAACGCTTCGACCTTCCCCGAACAGAATCATCTGCATCACACAGCTTACAGTGAGCCGTGACACACAGTCAGAGAAAACTAATTCCCATTATTTCAGACCACATCTCCCGCAGAATTCGAAGAATATCAGAGGTAAGAAAAACTTCATTTGTCTCCATCGAATTAGAATGACCCGCAAGAACAGAGAATCCCAAGAAATTATAGTTCTGAACAACTTTAGGCTCACACATGTCAGACCTTCTGAGACTTAATACACAGGGCTCCCTATGTCTAGCCGCAGCCCTTAGGATTACTGTACCGTTTCGGTGCAGGAAGTACTTTTAGCCACAACCCACTTACTGAATATATATTTAGACGAGTCAGCTTCGAATGGTACCGGTTGCATTCTTCTTCCACATGATTTATTGTTATGAAAGATGATACAGGTCACAAAGCTCTGCAAGAGCGTAACACTATGTACAACAGCTCCAGATTATTGAGTGAGAAATCTGAATTTTCAACTACGTTTCCTCTGCAGAGAAGATTGGTGTATCATCTTCAGTGGTAGTTGACGGCGATTCGACTGCTGCAACCCTCACAAAGTAGAGAAGGGCGCCGTCATTCAGGACGGTATAAGGAAGAAACATCTTACACCACCAGCCGTGAGAAACTGATCATGATCGCCATATTCGGCAGTTTCTACAGCTAGAACTCACTCGCTTCCAATTGGTTCTGTTCGCGGTAAGGGAGCACCATATGCATTACGCAACCACTGTAACGTTCTCTAATTAGACTCTTCACTTCCAGCTGGTGACTCCCATGGTAGCGAAACTGGTATCATTGGCTTCTGCTCACCGAACTTCATCCCGTGTGCACTCCAGAATCGTCTTCGTAACTCATCTCGCATTTGTCGCCAAGCATAATGTAGTTGATCTCCTCTAGTTGCTCGAACCACCTGTTGCTTATGGTACCACCTTGCTGCTTCACCGGTCACGTACATCTGAGATGTGTTATACTAGCCGTCAAATAGCTGGGTTAACAAATATTGCTCTCCATGGATGTTTCCCAATCGTAAAACTCATCAATATCAAGCCCTCCCATCATACAGCTCTGGATGGATCTTGGGTCTTACTCTAATGTTTCGATCCACCGAGGGTGCTATAGCTACTTTGATTTCGATCACTTGATCTATGATAGTACTGTTCTACTGTGATTTCGAAGTGAGGTTGATCATCGTGATCCCATTGAGCAATGATTTGTCCCAACTCGCCACTTGTTATGAAGTTGGAGGTGGAATCTCATCTAACACGCGTACTTGGAACCATGCCATGAAAGATCTAGACTGCTCCATGGATTGATTCATCCTGTAGAAACTCCTGGAATCTGGACCACGCACCAAACTATAGCTGGAATTTCCTGTAACAATTTGATATGCTATCTGGACCAAGTGTAAAGCTTACAACTGCACTAAACCAAACTTCTCACGCCTGCAGACCTCTTGAACTCTGCAATGATAGATATCTATATATAGCTCTGGACAGATTCAAGCTGTGAATTCTGAGACATCTGTAAGATGGTGAATTGAATAACAAAAGTACATCCCTTTGTGCTTCTAGATCTCATCGGCACTTCTTATCATCGGTTCAGAAGGACAAGATAGTCCCAGCAACAGATGACCAGGTTATGAGATTAGTAGTTAAGGTATCAATCCAGTTTGGAAGTCCAAAATCACACAGGGTGAAGACCTGAAACTGTGAGTTTCTCCCATTGACTACATTCATCGCGTTGGCTTCTTGACTTATGTCCCCAGCAGCTGTATGTATTTTCATGCAGCTATTGAAAATGTAACGTAAAATCCAGTTTAACTTGGCACTGCGTTTTCAGAGACTAAAAGTGTTTGTCACAGGGAGAGAGTAGTCGAAAAAGAGCAACCGAAACGCAACATTATATTACACCTAAAGAATCACAGGGTGAGTAGTCCAAAAGGAGAAACTGAACGCAATACTATAATATTAGCTAAGGAAACGCGAACAGATGCTCCAGACTCACTGATGTGAATACAGGTTACTTAGTGCTTCATTGATAAGCTTGAATTAAATCGAGGCAGCGTACTTAAGAGTTGTGCACTCCTGAGACCGCTACTTAGTTGATTTTTTTTCTATAGATCTTCAATCTCAGTTTGCAAGAACCTAAACGGTGCAAGAATCCGTTCCTGGTCCTGGCTATGTGTGCGCTTCTCCGTGAGTGCGGTGTGCCGTAAGGTTCTATAGTGACTACAGTTGATGTAGCTAGCTAGGGTTCAGTTAACGGTCGCACCGTGTTTCAAGTTCTGTAAGTTCCGTAACCTTAGCAAGTCTAGAGGAGTTTGCAAATGAAGTGGCATGCTCGTTCCCATTCAACGGTCCACAACTTTTGAGCACTTCCCACAGATTTTACAGATAAGTCGTAACTTCTCCACAAGTAACGGGTCTCAACATCGAGACACGCGCATGTTGCCAGTAGTTGAACAAGCCTAACTCCCTAGAAAACCCTAAATCTGATCATGACGATCAGTCAATCTCCCCACAACCGAGGTTCTAAGAAACTGGGGCTGATGATTCTACTAGGACGATCTAATCCAAATGCACACACACTGTATATGTCAGGAATGGTTCGGGTATGTATTTCTTGAAGATAATACGCTTAGCAGAGTTTTATCGCATGTACTGTTACCGTAGAAGAGTCTGCAGAAGAAGCTGTTCTTAGGTACGTGCATCCTGAGCAACCATGGAAGCAAAGGCGCGTAAGATCAATTTCTCGTTGTCGTGGTTGTTCGTCGTAGGTCATAATTTGTGGTAACTCCGCATGCAGTTGCAGTTTAGTGGTTATGAAGATTCGAATCCTCGTGTCCTCTAAAATCTGCTCGCTACAGTATATGTACTTGGTTTCTTCAGCACATCTGTTTCATATGTAACCGTCATCCGCAGCGGATTTGCATAAGCGCTGATGAGAAAGATGTTCTTCAGAGCCGGTCTTCACTATCATAGAGCTTCAAATGGCGGAAATGACGACCATTTCTAATCAGTTCCGCTTCACCACTTAATGGTCGCGGGAATCTCCTGAGCGTACAGTGCAAAGCCATCTCTTTGATGAATCAACTTCGTTCCTTCTCTCGAAGTACGATTGACAGCAATGGATCCTGCTACTGTACTGAAGATATCCGTATTTTTGAGGGCGCGGAATGAGCAACAAGCTGCGCATGCGGCGAAACAGGCGAAGCTTAAGGGAATCCATGGTGACGAGAAGAGCACGACCGAAGAAGGATCCGGATCAAGCGTTAGTGATGGAAATGTGAGTGGTGCAGCTGGACAAGAGAGACTGTCTCATGACCCACGTGCACTCCTGCAGGTTTCTGGAGTGTCTGCTGTAAGAGACCTAGATCTCCGCGTCCCTATCGTAACATCTAAGATAGAAGGCTTCACACGAGCAGGGGAGATAGCGAACAGGAGAGCCATAGATCTAGACAGGAGTCCGGACGAGGCCAGTAGTTCACATCCTACTAAGGGAATTCATTCATGGGATGCTCGGAAGTCAGCAGAAAGGTTTGCCAGACTCAGGGAGGATATACTCAGGAAATACTATCCCCATGATGTTTTTCCCGTGAAAGAACTGCGAGGAGAGAGGAGCCTTCAGCAGAGCCAGAAAGAGCTCGAGGAGTCGCAACAAAGGGAAGTTCAACCTGCATTTGTGTTCACGGCCGGAAACAACTGGAGAATTGCGGGGTCAAGCATAACTTTAGGAAGTTGGTGGCAGAGCATAAAAAGAGAGAAGGACAACATGAGAAAAGATAATCCTTATGTAACGAGGAACACATCGAGACCTAGATTTGGGGGTAAAGCTTCGGTGGGACATGTACATTCCAAGTTACGGGGAACCTCTGAGTTTCTCCACTCTACTCCAACAAGGACAAGTCCAAGTCTCAAGAACTTTTCGACTGGTGAATCTCCCGAGAGGACTAAATTTGAATGTGTTCAGATTCTACGCAATATGCTTGCGTCTCAAAAACCACAAGAGGAGGATAGAAAGCCCGCTAGACAACATTCAGTGGCAGAAGGAGCCCATTTCTCATGTACAGCAGAATTGCAGATGATTGGCGGACGCTGTTCACTTTCAAACCTCGCGACAGAACCATGGGAATACTTTAAGAGCTTATTTTTCTGTGGCCGTAAAACCTCTTATCACCGAGCAGCACCAACAAGTCCGGGAGAGTCGGTGACTACAGAAGAAGAAGTAACATCCTCTGGTGGAATCGAGGCATGTCAGTTATTCAGTTCAGAAATGTCTGAAATTCAAGAGACAGCTGAAATTGAGCCAAACTTTGTGGTGGACCTCGAGAGGCCTGTTAACCTTCCTGTATTCCCGGATTTGGTGAGAAGGCAGAGGTTGGATAACAGAGTACGAAGGACTATGTCTTGTGACTTCGAGTTAGAGAAAGCAATGGCGATCAGGATACTGAAGACGAACGGCTGAACCGGTCCTTCGCATCATCAATTCTATACATTTCACGTCATAAACTCGAGGTGATATTGACTTCGTTAAACGTTTTCACCAAGCGTGGTTTGGTTATTGACGTCAAGTTGCTATGTATCAGTTGCCGGTGTAGTTCCATGTTTCTTTCGAGTCCTCAGTCCACCAGCGTGGATGACCACAGCATCAGTAAAAAGTTATCGCTGAGATTATCCCATCTCTCTCCTGCAGTTTGCGTATACCAATGCGGCTTGCTAGCTATTGGGTCTTGCAATCGGATGTGGTCGATGAGGTCGGTGACCCACTGCCTGAATTTATGCGCACATATGCTTGTCACTAGTTGGGGTTCACGGACATCCGGAAAGGACATGATGATACGAGATATTAGGCAGTATATTAACTAAAAACACATTTGAAAGCTACTCTCTAATTAACTAGATGCATGTGGCGTACTGTACATCCATCGAACAGCTTCAGTGTCCAGTTCAGCAGTTCCATCTTGCTTGACTCTCCGTGACTAAACCCGGTATTAAGATTCACGTTATAATCTGAACGTTCAGTTCAGTTTATCTTTTGAAGAGCGCAGCTGGTGTAGTACTATCATAGACGGCTCCACGGTACCGACATGTACAGGGTTACGTATAGTGTTTGAACTTTCAAACATCTGCTCATCGACTACTGGTCAACTCGCAATCGTATCTGCCAACCATCTTTCCACAGTCGTGACCAGCGCGAACAATGCTCCCTCGGGAGTTACTTCTCACACAACGTCAAAATTGCTTGCACAAGATACTAGGACATAATGATCAAAGTGCCGGAAAGTGGGCCTCCGAAGGTAAACTGTAGGTTTAGCAGATTATGGTGATTGTAAAAGTTTGTCCGCAGTATCGTCTTCACTTATGAATATGACTCCTCAACATCCGGAAAGCAGATATACAAATCAGCAGTCGCCTCGTCAAGCTCTAAATTCCAGGTCAACGATAGAATGCACTAACATTGAGCAATGTTAGTGCTAGAATTCATATATACTAGTTGCGAGAATTCATATATACTACTAGTTCGTTTATTGTACATAGCTAGCTAACTAGTATATATTATTTATTCATCATTACAATAGAACTTGATTTAATGTGAATGTTGAAATTAAACATTTAGCATCAAGCGAATGAAAATAACCTCACATGTAGTAGCTAGCGTGTAATAAATTTTCATAATGATAGAATATCGATTGATATCATGATAAACTTTCAAGAAATTCAGCCTTATTTTACTTTAAAGGTGCTGGTTAATTGGTTTTTGAAGAAGAATCTCAACCTTCACATATATATATATATGTATATATGACAAGTTGCTTAAGATCTCGGAGAAAAGGTTTTTTTACTTTAAAAAGTGAGCATCCGTGCATATATATGAACCTCTTCCATCTCTGGGTAGAAAAGTGAGACATGCAAAGTGGTTTAATTTATCACCTAACCCATTCCGCTGGAAGGGTTAGGTGATAAATTAAACTTCAAATTATTTAATTTTTTTTACTTTGTGGTCGCTGATCGATCTGTCCGAAGCAACCAAATGAATTAATTTACAGTCAAAAAGGTTGCTGTATCGTGCACAATAATTCATCAACAACGTGTTCGCTAGTTCACTAATTTAACGGCAAGCGTCCTCCTCTGTTTTGATTTGTTGGGGAAAGCCTTCTTATGTCACCTACTTCGAGTTCGTGAGTTAGGTTTCGATCGCTGTTTGTACTTTGTCTTTCACGCTCTGGGTTTCAGAATCTGAGAGAAGTGCACAGAGGAGCTCGAGAGTTCTGAGTCGTTAGTCCACAGACGGCAACTTCTTCTTCTTGTACTAGTCCTGAGAACGGCTGGAAGAGAAGAAGCGTGTTCTTGACGAATCGGTGAAAACGAATATAACGGACCTAGACATCAAATGTGAGACAGATTTGGTGATCGGGGTTGGAGCACCTAGAGGAGAGCTGAGCGATAAAGTGGACCGTTGGGACATGTTCAGCTACAGAGTTGGTTCGAATTCTAAGATCGCTGTTAACGTTGATCGATGAGAACCACCTAGCATTCTCACTACGCCTGGGCTCCTCGTTGTGCTGTAACACCAAGGCAAGCTTATGTTCTTCGCAGTCTCTCTTCAGTTATTGGAGTGTTCAGTTCCCTCCAGAATCTGCTCTTCTTAATTTTGTGTGGAGGTGTTTACTTTATATTAAAAATACAAAACTTTAGTATTCACATGTAGTCTTGCCTGGATCGAAAGAAATTACTGTTTTTCCTTTTCTTATTATTTATTTGCTTAAATTGTTTTCGCCGTAAAACTTTTGTTCTTACACGGAGTACACCCACCCTTCCGGTACGCCACCCGCTCACGAATACTCGCGTCGCCCATGAGACCCGAGAGGTCGGGGTTTTCCCTCGACATCGTATACCACAAGCCAACCCCAGCAATCGGAAGACATTACTGTAGTGTTAGCTGGAACACACTGAGGCGTGAATGATGGCACACCGGCTGAATGAAGTCCTCCTGGGTACCAGGAGTGGTCACAGGGTCACTGGGCTATAAATATTCCTGTAACTAGGAGGCGAACCAGGAATTTTAACCGTTTTATCCGAAATACTGGTGCTGATAGAAATTTCTTGCAAAGACAAAATCTTTTAAATAACAGAATTTATTTTATTTTATTTTTACTGTAATATTTTAAATTTTTCCCTTTTAGCGGTTTCCCTCTTGGCTATAAACTTTTTGGCAGGTTTCCCGTAACAAAACCAAAACAAAATCTTTTAAATAAGACTTAAATCAAAACTCTCCCCGAGCTTTACACTGATGAGAACTTAAACTCATTTCACCACAAATTACTGAATATATAGTGAGAAATATTGAAATGAAGCTTATATGATTTCTTGGAACAAAACAGTAACTATCATCTCTCTAAACTAAAGTACAGGGGAGGAGAAAATGGGAATATTCCTTTCTTTGTTTCTATACCAGCGCCTCTGGTTTAAGTGTAGACTCTAACTCCCGCTTTCTGCCGCAGCAGTTGCTAGCCGCCCGCCTCGATTTCGATCTGAGCTTCTGCCGTAGGGCTAGCATAGTTGAACATTCGTATCAAATCTGCCATTCTCGTTGCCCATGTTTTCTTTGTGGTCACTTGTGGCTTGTAGTAGATTGTACATCGTGATCTTCAAGCTATAGCGTCCGGATCCGGTGGAGAAATTTGAGACATGGTTCACGAAACTATCCTTCAGCGTTACCTGGAGGAAATACTAGGAGATGATCTCAAGCAAGAAGTTGTCTACGGGAGGTACGAGCGCAATGGTCAGAAAGATATGGAGAAGGAAAAGATGTGTGAGCTGGTGGGTTTCGGAACAGTACGAAGTGAGCAAGGAGGTGCTGAGACTCCTGTAACAGGGATACGCTTAGATTCCGCGTCAGTTCTAGTGAACGATCAGGGTGAAGATTTGGAGAGGTTCGGCTCTCTTGATCTTCACCCTCTTTTGCTGCAGGAGTGTGAAGACTATGTTTCTCCCAGGCGACGTAAGACGAATGGTGCAGACATCGTAGGCCTGAAGACGAAAGATCAGAAAAAATCGAAGAGGGCAGGAAAAAGAGAAACAATCTCGGTACAGATGATTTCGAGGCTTTGCAAGTGCTTCAAGGATCGCACGTCTCTTGCAGAATGTAAACCCCGAAGTTTCGACGTGAAACCAACGATAACAGCAAGCGAGTCAGAAGGGCATTGTACCAGTATCAGAAAGAAAAGAACAGAAGTAGAGAAGGTCCACCTTTACTGCTATCGCGGCAGTGAAAGACAAGAAAACAGTAAAGGAGACCAGCGCAGAGTAGCAGAAGAACATGAGAAGGTACAACATCATCGTAAAAAGCTCATCGACCGGTCGTACGTTTTCATATGCAAGTCAAAAATCTCAAAAGGCGCGCCGAGAGAAGAAAGCGGTTGTGTCGTGGAGAAGCCACTCAAGAACGTCTGTGACATCCTTCTCCACCAGCAGAAACCAGTACCAGGAACACGCTCAAGGTGTTCCTATGCCTCTTATGAGAGAAAGACAGATTCTGACGGCATATTCAGAAGATCATCGTCTTCTAGGTCTGTTATTTCCGGAGTACGACAGACTGCGGGCGAGGATTCAGCAAACTATAATGAGAAATTCTGTGGGAGTAAAGTTGAGAAAAATGTTTCGTCGGTACCAATCACCGAGACCAGCGGCGAAGATCCTACCTTGACTGAGAAGAATGATAACATGTTTCAGCCGAGCCAGTCTAATGGTGTAAGAGTCAACAAGGACCTTAAAGCAACAGCAACATGCAGCAAGGAGTGTCCTCCTGCCTCTTCTGAGCTGCAGCGATCGACATCAGGTGCACCCAAGGACTACTCCGAAGGAGAAAGAAAGGTCGTAAATGAAATTCAGGCGAAGCACCGGGAAGAAGATCTAGAAGTCGTCTTCCAAGAGATCGAGGGAGAAAGTCCCCGCCATAGGAAGCACAGATGCGAAAGTTTCAAGCATTTGCAATCCTGCAAGCGTGCAGCGAGGAAAATCGAGGCCATACACCAACAAGAGGAAACCCGTCACCGTGAACGGGATCAGAAAACCAAAGCAGCTTATGAGCTGGACCCTCAGATCCAGAAATGGTCTTCTGGAAAAGAAGGGAATCTAAGAGCTCTCTTATCCACGTTACATTATGCTCTGTGGCCTGAGTGTAACTGGAAGAAGATTTCCACGTCTGAACTCATGACGCCCAGTTCTGTGAAGAAAGTCTACAGGAGAGCTTCATTTTGCCTTCACCCTGATAAGGTGCAGCAGAGAGGAGGTACTCCCGAACAGAAATATGTTGCAGAGAAAGTCTTTGGAGTGCTGCGTGAGGCGTGGAACAAATTCTACAATGAGGAGCTGAGTTGAATAGTTTGCACGTTGAGCGACGAAATATAGTGTAGTCAAAGGTGAAATAAGATCCATACTTTTGAGGAATACCCACTCTGTGTTTCTCCACTGTAATGGACTCAAGACTCGATATCTAGATGCATGCAGAAAGTCGGACCTGTGAAATGTCAGTGTCTACATGCCAGTTTAAATTGTTTCAAACTTTGGTGTAAAACGGGCCCGAGTACTAACGGAAACTGGGTATATCATGCATCTTGCAATCGCCCATCAGAGTCTTCGAAATTGTATTGTGATGAAGACGTGCTTTTGAGTTTGTGTTAGAAACTGTAAATTTAGTTCATGATGAGTACATGCTATAGCTACTGATACGAACGATATATACCGTTTCTGTGAATCATATGGACGGTTTGTACCGGTTGTGCTATCTAGAAGGTAGCTTGCTGTTGTTTCATGTTTCAACTACGTCCGCCAGTGTCTGTGGTAATCTTTCAGACGAGAGCTGAATCGCATTTGCAGGAGGAGTTTCTCCCGAGTGTACTCAGTGTCTCTCTTTCAGACAGAGAGCTGAATCGGATTTGCAGGAGGAGTTTCTCCCGAGTGTACTCAGTGTCTCTCTTGGTACGTCGACATTCACTTTCTACTGCTGTACAATCTTGCTTCAAGTAAGTTGAACGTGAAACATTGAATCCCTTGATATCGATGTTTGTAAGGATGAACCTCATCGTGGGCGCCCTAGAGACCAAAAGAATTGTGGTTACTTACCTGCAACCGTCAATATTAGTTTTGTGTTCGTATGGCAACTCATAGTCCAGACACAGTTACAGCTTTCTGTGCATGTGAAGGTACTGTTAACAGTGTAAATGTTACTGAAGCTTTGGATCAAATAAACATTAGCTGCCAATCCCTGGTCAAGACCACAAAACAGGAAACTCACCTGGGAAGGTAATCAAATAAATCTGGTTAAGTTCTCAGTTAATAGGTTTGTGTGGTATCTTTAATGGTCTGGACACACATTAAGATATACATTACGATATCTACTAGGCAAAGGGAAGAAAAACATCGCATAGTGTAATGTAGTACAATAATAGTAAATCTTCCAGATTTGTTTTGAATTCAAAGAGTTTCAGTTCACATTGTAAGTACGTATTAGAAGTAAAGGAAGATCATACTCCTTTGCGCTTCAAGTTATCTATCGTTCTTGCGCTTGTCCACTAGTACTGCTACAGACTGCAACGTTTCTAGTTCTAACTCGATCCGATTCGGTTTCTGGTTCTGACCCAGCCCCTAGTAGAGATCCTTCCAACTTAATCACTACTCTAAAAGCTTCCCAAGTCCTTCCGGTTTCGTTATTTGGGGCCCTCTTGATCCGTGAAAAGCTTGTTTGTCTCGCGAAAGATCACCAGTATTTCCGGAAAATGGTCAGTATCCGGAAACTATTATTTGCAATGATCCACTAAAGAACAGGTAAGTTGAATTTTTAAATTCATTAGTACTCGGTTTAACAAACCCTAGGCTGCAGAAATTCAGAAATTAAAATCTCAGTATATAAATGGACAACTGGAACGACAAGTTTTAAGTTTCTCAGAAATGAATGGATCGACAAAATTAAATCGCAACTGAAAACGCACGCCCGGCTCAAACAATATGCATGCTCGATTGAATTTCGGGAACTTTTAAAACCATTATGATATCGAAAAAGATATATTTGTTAGTTGATAGTCGTAATTTAAGTTGGTAAAACAATTATATTTCCCTTTAATTATTATAAGTTAGCTGGACCTATAGTTGCACGAGGAGCCAGACTTAACCCATATGTGGAGGGAGTCCAGACGTGCTTTTGAGAATATAAGTGCTGGAAGAGCTAGACTTAACCCATAAGTGGAGCGAGTTCAGACGTGCCTTTGAGAATATAATTGCGGCAGCTTACTAAAAGCACTCCTTCAATATAATTGATTTATTACCTAAATTAATCTGTAACCACGCAAGCCTTTCTTGAAACAAAATTAAGATTCTGGAAATTTAATAGAAAATCGTGCAAAACGTTCAAGACAAAAAGTTATATAGATTGTTTACGAAATCGGCAATAAAATATTAATTTAATAATAAAAATCAATATCAGACAAATATGTACCGTAGTCACAGACCTTTACTCGCGATAAGTATGTCTTTTTCCTCACTGTGAAAACCAAAACAAAGTTTTGTCTTGAGATTTGTGAAATTTAGATAAGGATCATAGTGGTATTGAGTGAATACTAAAACTAGTTTAATTTTCCTTACGCGAAGTGGTTACAAGGTGCTTTTCAGGAAAACTTGAACTAACATTGCACGAATCGTCAAAAGAGAACCGAAATATGTGAAACTAGAGCTTAACCAAACGAGATAGCACTAACTGTGGAAAGAAGTTTCATCTCGCGAATAAAATGATAAAATGATAAATGATACTACTTGTCCTTAAGTTCTTCAAGGACCATGAGACTGTCCATTTGAGTCCACCACAGCTCGGATGAGAAATTTCATTAATAATTTTCAACAACATGCACTTCCCACCGTGCCCACAAGGGATTGAACCCACTAACTTTTTCTTAGAGTGGGTTAATCAATACTCCACATAACTCGTGGGTCTATGAAAAACTCAAAGAACTATAACAAACATGACGCGAAAACTCAAAGTGACGAAAAATGTGCTGAGCGACAACCCGAAATGACCAGTTCGCGCATTCGCGCAACCTCTTTGTGCGTAAATAGCTATCACTACGGTATACGTTGGCTTTGACAAAAAGATGCGATCTTAGACTAGTATAAACACCAAGTGGATACATGCCCGTCTCGCAAAGGTAAAACCCAATAAGTGATCAAATTATACTATTTCATACGAACGCGTACGTACTTACGCACATAGAAGTCAGATTGAAATTATTTCACATATTCTTCAAGGTATCACGGAGTGAAGCCGCATGCAGCTTCTATCGTGCTGATGAGTCATTAAGATTTCTAATACAAGAAACAATAAGCTAAGGAATCTTAATATTATATCTAAACATTTAGTAGAATCATTCTTCAGAATTAAGAATAAATCATGCAAATGCATATTTATCAAATACGAGAAATATATTTCTCAACCCTTGGAGCTTAACGAGTAAAAACAAGACGAACCTAATGTGTCAGGGGCATATCAGGAAAATATATGAATCGTCTAAGGCGTATCAGAAAAATAAATGGAATTTTGTAGGAAGGGCAGAGGCTGGTTCTATCCGCTCATGCATTCAAAAGTGAGGCAACTGTGTATAATTCACCTCCTCCTTTGCATAATTATATGCAGGGCTTTAATTTATTATCTAAACCTTCATGCAGAAAGGTTAGATAATAAATTATACTCACATGAAGAAGGGTTAGATAATAAATTGTACTCACATTAACTTAATGTAGCTTTAGGTTCCCATACTTCTACCTTTAGCAATGAGGAAGTCTCCATCTCTTATGGTTTATATCTTGGTCTTTTCACATAATTTAGATTAATATTTAATATTTATAAAATATTTTTATTCACTTGATATATGATTTTTTGTTAATACTTATATATCAACAACAGGTAACGAACAAAAATTCCAGAATTTCATAGAGCATGCAGATTTAGTTTCATTTAGTACTGTAATAGTGCATGCATAATGAGTTCAATAATGAATTAATGTTACTAAAAATCATTGTTTTCTTACTGTGCAGAGGACCCGATCTTGTAGTTCAGAGAGCACGGTTTTTTGTACTTTACATATAGGTTATGTAAAGTACAAAAATGAAAGGGTGATTCTCGATTGACTTGTCAATTAACATTTGAATTAAAATTTTACTTTAATTTTATTTATTGTAAATATTTAATATAACATATATATATATACACTTAACAAAAAGAAAGACGACGCACTACAACGGACCTTCGGCCCTTTCACCGATCTGCGGAACCAAAAAACAGAACTTCCGGAAATGAGCACCCAAAATCGACCCGGCCAGCGAATCTCTTTTGTTCACTTTTCCCCTTGTTCCCTTGTCTTTTTCCCGGCCTACGTGGGCCGAGTCAATTTGGATGCATATAAATTAGTACTGTAGTAGGGAGTGTCACAGTTCGAATTTTTCAATTACTCTTTACACAGCGGGGAAGTTACCTCATCGAAATTACATCACCTTCGGCCAAGACTCCGCGGACGGAGGTGGCCGTAGAGAAGCGCAGCGTGCGTTTCTGGTTTGCTAGTCTCTCCACGTTCAGATGGAGGAGGTATATGCATATTTAATAATTTATTTGTTAACTTTTCCTCTTGGATGAATTAAGCATATATTAAATTATATATTAAATTGTTTTATTTTATTCTTCAAAGAGACTGTGTTCATAAAAGGATAATTTACGTTCAGTTCATTGCACTTTTAGGTTTTTGTTCTTCAAACAGTCGCATTACAATTATTTAATATATATTTTTAAATTTAATACTTTAACTTTAAAATATAATGTGTCTGATAAACTCTGCTTGATGTTTAATGAATGAACCTGGTTTAATGAATGCTACGCATGCTTTGTTTAGTGTAGAAAATGACTTTTACTTTTTCGAATGAAAAACTTTCCCAAAGTCATGCTGTACAGCAAACAAGTTGCAATAATTTTAAGACTATACTCAGTATGTACTTTTCTTTCTCTCCGCTCCGACACTGATTTGGCATGCATATCTGGTTCTACTCGTTTAGGTCGTGAATTTTGGCACTAAGAAAGTTGAATGATACCAAGTCTAGAGACAAAAAAGTTTTAGTGACTAAGTATAGTATTGTTAACTAAGATGACAGTGTAACGCCGTTTACTAAATATAAAAGGGCAAGGATTAGATAAGATTGCGTGGCAGCTACAAGGTCCAAGGAAAGACTCAAGGAGACTATATAACCTTGTTCGCGAACCCTAAAACTCACGGGGGCTTAGTTTTTGTGTTCTCAGGCAGGAGGCTGGCAGAGTGCAGACACTGATATACAGTAAACAGAGAAGCAAATCTGGAGATTGGAGATTTAGACAGATTCTATAGAGTGCATATTGTGGATGAAAAGTTTCAGGCTAAGGATACCCGAGGGATTTTAGTCTTGTTCAGACTGTTAATCTGAGATTTAGTTCATTGGAGTACAAAATCAGAACGTTCAGAGTGAAATCAAGCTTTCTGGAGAAATTCTGATTCTGGAGGGGAATTCTCACAGGAGAGTAGCTAGAACAAGGAAGATTGTCGGTCCAAGAGCTCTTCGAGACCTTGTCAGCAATTGAACGCCACGTAATGTATATGAGCCCTTGATTTCTCCATTTTATGATAAGCAAGCTTGGATTGAGTGCCAAAGCTGGATTGAAGCGTCTTGTGTGGAGTTGACTCTATTCTGGTGTACTTTCCTACTTCTTAGCATCTACTAGGTCTCCTAGTCTTGGCGGTTGCTCCTTGTGGGTCCTGGCGTTCCGACTTGATCACCAGTAGCGGAAGCGCTGCCCAAATTTTATGCAACCCAGGTCGAGAATAGTTCCACCTGTATTTAGCAACCTAAGATTGACCAGAGACCTACAAAAGACTAGTTGGTTATTCGAAACCCGTCCAACAGTTATCAAATCCTCGGTGCTCATTAGCTGATAGTTTAACGAACTGGATCTGGAGACACAAATAAAATATACAGTTCTCCAGGGAGGTTCACGTTCGGCAGTTCATTGGTTAGAGATAAAGGAATCTATTCCGAGATCTGCGGTCGAACGTTACAGTTGGTATCAGAGCAGGCTCAAGTTGAGTCTTTGCTAAACACCATCGACAATGGAGGCTGTGTCGACCGAGTTGGACGAGATGAAAGCATTGCTGAGAAAGTTGGAAGGCCGACTTGAGCAAGTAGAAGCTGAGAACAAGATGCTGAAGGCGGACCTAACTCAAGCAAAAGCGACACAAGAGAAGGAAGCGGAGGTCCCTGTACTGCAAATCGAACAAGTCAAGGATTTAGCACTACCAGGCGAAGAAGCAGTTGATATTGCTCAAGTAGATAAGAATGAAGATGGATCACAGAAGGTGCAAGAGAATGTTGCGGAAGGCAGCTCAGCCAAAGAAGGGCACAAGCGGAAAGTGAAGTGGGCTGAACCAGCGACACCATCAGCCTTCAACGGTGAGAAAAGCTTTTCCAGGTTTGAGTTATGGATTACTGAAATGGAGAATTATCTGGAGAATTTCGATGAGCGCAGTTGGTTCACCTATGCTGTTAGTAGACTGGAAGGAGAGGCTAAGGAATGGTATGGAGGTCAACAGCGGATGAGGAGTTTGAACGGTACAACTCCTATGTCCACTTGGCCTGAGCTGAAGGATGAACTCAGAAGACATCTGGTACCGGTGGATGAAGCTACACAGTTTCGGCTGGAGCTCATTCATCTGAGAAAGACAGGGAGTATCAGACAATACCTCCAGCGATTTTCTGAGTTGGTTACTCGTTTGCACATGGTGGATCGCACCGACTTGCTGTTTCACTTGAAGAAAGGTCTACAGGGTTTTTATGCTAGTGTGTTTGATAGCTGGGTTATGTTTCACAAGTCCGAGGACATGCAAGACTTGTTTGCATTTTTGGAAGCAGCAGAGAACACTAGAGAGCGTAATTATACCGTGCAGCCTTCCAAGTTTCAGCGTGGAACAAGTGGTGGCGAGCCTAGTAGAGGATTTTGGCGCAATCCTCAAGGACAGATAGCGTCCTCTCAGAGTAGAGGTGGTAGAGGACGTGGTGGTGGAAGATTTGGTGCAGCGGGAAGGAGGTTTCCTCGTGGATCTCAACAGCAAGGAGTTTCTCGTGATCCTACTCAGACACGACCTACTGGATCCTATGCATCCAATGCAGGATCCAACCAAGCTTCGACTTCAGGTGCTAGGAGCAGTGGAGCTAGCAGTGCTACACCTTCAAGGACGATCATCTGCTTTCGATGCGGACGGGACGGTCATATCGCTCGTGATTGTCCTCAACGTTCAACAACGAGCAACGTGCGTGGGTTGACAGCTGAAGAGACAACCAGTATTGAAGAACCAGTTGAGGCGACTACTGAAGCAGAGGTATGTGCTGGTGAGCATTTGGTAGAGCATGGGGATTTTCTGCCGTGGATTGAAGTGAAAATAGGAAACCACCGGTGTTGTTTGCTTATTGATACTGGAGCAGATGTGAATGTCTTGGATGAAAAACTAGTCAGGACCTTAGGGGTGACTAGAACCAAGATCATGAGCCCGTTGTTGGTAAGGTTTGTGCAAGGTAGCACAACCGTTACAGAAAAACTCATGAGTGTTCCTGTTACTGTTGGAGGGGTAACTAGGAAGCACGAGTTTTTAGTTATGAGCTTAGGTGACACGATGGAAGGTATCTTGTCCTGGTCCTGGTTACAAGAGACCAAGGCAAAGCTAGATGTTCAAGAAGGGAATGTCATTGTCATGGATCAATGGGGCTTGGGTCAACCACATCCTTTGATCATCAAAGAGAGACCCAAGGAGCCAAACCATGCTGCTCGTAGGTTCCAACGAGCCAAGGTGGCATTTCAGATCTGCACAGCTAGACAGTTTGGAAAGCAGATCAAGTTGGTAGACGAAGCTTGGGTTGCAGTGATGTCTAAACCCAAGGTGGAGACGGATGAGGAAGAACGTGTTGCTGCTCTTCCCATACATCCTGATATGCAGGCATTGATTGAGAGGTATTCTCACCTAATGCCGGACCAGTTACCAACAAGACTTCCGCCGAGGAGAGCCTTGGATCATGCTATTGATCTGGTTCCTGGGGCTACCCCTACTGTTGTGCCATCAAGACGGATGTCGTTTGATGAGCTGACAGAGCTGAAGACTCAGTTGAAAGAGTTGGTAGCTCAGGGTATCTTACGACCTAGTATATCACCTTATGCTACCCCGGTGTTGTTCGTGGCCAAGAAGGATGGTGGTATTCGCATGTGTGCGGACTATCGTGCACTCAATAAGGTTACTGTCAAGAACAAGTACCCTCTTCCTCTCATGGATGAAACCACCGATCGGTTGGCCACAGGAAGGTATTTCACCAAGCTGGATCTGCGTTCTGGATATCATCAAATCCGGATCAAAGAAGGTGATGAAGAAAAGACAGCTGTAAGGACGAGGTATGGCTTGTTTGAGTATACAGTGTTGCCGTTTGGATTGTCCAATGCACCTGGTACTTTCTGCAGGCTAATGAACGAGATCTTCAGAGATCTCTTGGATGAGAGTGTTATCGTGTACCTAGACGATATCATCATTTTCTCATCCACTTGGGATCAGCATCTAGTAGATGTTGAAATGGTGTTTAAGCGCCTAGAAGAACATCAACTCTATCTCAAGAAGAGCAAGTGCTCTTTTGGACAAGAGAGTGTAGTGTTTCTAGGATGTTTGATCGATGCGCAGTGCATTCATCCTAACAGGGCTAAGATTCGAGCCATTGTTGAATGGAAGAGACCTGAGAGTGTTCATGAGCTCAGATCTTTTCTTGGATTAGCCACATATTTTCGGCGCTTTGTTTATCAGTATGCGCATAAAGCCGCACCTTTGTTTGGCTTATTGCGCAAGGCTTCCAAAGTTGTTTGGAATCCAGCAGCTGAACGAGCGTTTCAAGGATTGAAACAAGCACTGACAGAGATGCCCGTGCTAGCTCTTCCAAAGATGGGAGAACCTTTCGAGGTTCACACAGATGCTTCTCAATGGACCATTGGAGGAGTGTTGATGCAAGGAAAGCATCCGGTGGCTTACGAAAGTCACAAGTTCTCAGAGACTGAGGCAAAATGGCCTGCTCATGAACAAGAGATGTTCGCAGTTATCCATTGTTTGAAGCGTTGGGAGCATTATTTGTTACCAAGCAAAGT
Organism: Asterella californica; assembly: GCA_036924285.1. Classification (NCBI taxonomy): domain Eukaryota; kingdom Viridiplantae; phylum Streptophyta; class Marchantiopsida; order Marchantiales; family Aytoniaceae; genus Asterella; species Asterella californica. Next base: position 9,106,207 of record JAYKYS010000013.1, read on the forward strand.
TACTGTTGTAACGGACTGTGAGGGTAATACATACTTTCAGAGTAAACCTCGTTTGTCACGTAAACAACAGAGGTGGCAAGTGGAGCTTGCACGTTTTGATATCGAATGGCGGTATCAAAAGGGGAAGGAAAATATTCCAGCGGATGTGTTAAGCAGACGTGTCCAGGCGTTAACAACCCAAGACACAAGTGAAGAGCTTTTGGATCGAATCAGACAAGCATTGCCAGATGATCCTCAGGCTCAACGTTGGACCAGCCAACAAGGGAGAGATCCATTGGTACGTCATCTCTCATTTCGCAATGGCCTTTGGTTTTACAAGCAAACCAAGGTCTATGTTCCAGTTGGATCTCTAAGGACACTCGTCATGCAAGAATGTCATGATTGTGAACTGGCTGGACATGGAGGACAAAATAGAACATTGCAACGAGTTAAAGAGCAGTTCTATTGGCCGTCCATGTTGGAGGATGTAATCAAGTACGTGCAGACTTGCTTGACATGTCAGCAACAACGAACTGAGCGGAGGAGACCTGCAGGGTTGCTGAGGCCATTGCCAATACCTGATGGGCCTTGGGAGAGCATAAGTATGGACTTATGCACAGGTTTACCCGAATCAGGAGGTTTTGATGCTTTGTTAGTTGTTATAGATCGTTTCAGTAAGCAAGCTCACCTCATCCCTTGTAGGGAAGCAGTGACGTCAAGAGGTGCCGCTGAACTGTTTATACGATATGTTTTTAAGTATCATGGGATGCCTAAAGACATTGTTTCAGATCTGGATAGGAGGTTTGTAGCTGATTTTTGGAAGGGTTTGTTTCGAAGGCTCGGAACTACCCTCAAGTTCAGTTCCTCTTATCATCCTGAAACTGATGGTCAGACGGAAAGGACGATCCAGATAGTAGAACAAGGGTTGAGAAACTATATCATGCGAGATCAGAGTGACTGGAGCGAGCACTTGGACTTGGTAGAGTTTACATATAACAACACCAAGCACTCGAGTACAGGATTTAAACCATTTGAAGTGGTTTATCGGGGCTCTCATGCACCTTGGACTCCTATAGCTTTAGCTACCAAGGGGCATGAAAACACAGGAAGGTCGAACCAGGATCCTCCAGATCTAGAGACTTTCATACGCGTTCAGGGTACTGTGTTTCAAGAAGCCAAGAAACACATGGAGAAGGCACAACAACGGTATGCTAAGTATGCAAACCGTGGTAGACAAGATTTACAATTCGAAGAAGGACATAGAGTCTGGTTGAGAACCAAGAACTTCAGAATCCCAGCAAGGGTGGATTTAGCCAAGAAGCTTCTTCCAAAGTGGGCAGGACCGTTCCTGATCGAGAAAAAGTTAGGTCCTGTGACCTATAAGTTACGTTTTCCAGCTAGTATGAAGCATTATCACCCTATTATTCATGTTTCTAACTTAAAGATGTTTCGTGAGGAACTAGAGTCGTTGCCAGGAAGATATCAGAAATGGCATCCAGTGTTAGAAGCATTACCAAGAGCTGATGATCTTGAGTTGATTGAGATAGTAGATCATCGAGCATCACCGAATCCAGATGGAGTTGGGGAACCCGTTACTCAATACCTATGTCGTTGGACAGGTAGAGTTCCGGGATTGGTAAGTGAAGCTTGGGAGTACCTAGATGATCTAGCATTGTACAAGTTTCAGGAACCACTGCGTAGATATTTTGTGAGACGACAATCTGCAGTGGTCTCTTCCAGCTAAGCGGTGGATTGAATCGAGTCAGGAGAGTCATGCAAAGGGCCCTTCAAGGACACTGGAACCGAGTAGATCTGGCCAATCTGCTCGTCTAAAGGTGGAGTTGTGGTCTGCTGACTGCTTATGACTGTCGGATGTCAATCAGGTTTAGGCTGATGCTACTATGTGTATCATAGTAAGGAGGTGGATAAAAGGAGACTGACGAGTTCACCACCTGGAAGCTAGGGTTCTGTCTCACCCGAAAGCTTCAATGACTGCTCGGTAAAAGAGCATAGTTCTGAGAAAGAGCTTACCCTGGATGGGGTAGTATTTCTCTGGATTTGAGAAAGTGTTATTCCTAACGTGGTATTGCAGATACCGCAGTTCAGTGGAAGAACTGCTTTTTCTTGGTTGGGGCGATTGTAACGCCGTTTACTAAATATAAAAAGGCAAGGATTAGATAAGATTGTGTGGCAGCTACAAGGTCCAAGGAAAGACTCAAGGAGACTATATAACCTTGTTCGCGAACCCTAAAACTCACGGGGGCTTAGTTTTTGTGTTCTCAGGCAGGAGGCTGGCAGAGTGCAGACACTGATATACAGTAAACAGAGAAGCAAATCTGGAGATTGGAGATTTAGACAGATTCTATAGAGTGCATATTGTGGATGAAAAGTTTCAGGCTAAGGATACCCGAGGGATTTTAGTCTTGTTCAGACTGTTAATCTGAGATTTAGTTCATTGGAGTACAAAATCAGAACGTTCAGAGTGAAATCAAGCTTTCTGGAGAAATTCTGATTCTGGAGGGGAATTCTCACAGGAGAGTAGCTAGAACAAGGAAGATTGTCGGTCCAAGAGCTCTTCGAGACCTTGTCAGCAATTGAACGCCACGTAATGTATATGAGCCCTTGATTTCTCCATTTTATGATAAGCAAGCTTGGATTGAGTGCCAAAGCTGGATTGAAGCGTCTTGTGTGGAGTTGACTCTATTCTGGTGTACTTTCCTACTTCCTAGCATCTACTAGGTCTCCTAGTCTTGGCGGTTGCTCCTTGTGGGTCCTGGCGTTCCGACTTGATCACCAGTAGCGGAAGCGCTGCCCAAATTTTATGCAACCCAGGTCGAGAATAGTTCCACCTGTATTTAGCAACCTAAGATTGACCAGAGACCTACAAAAGACTAGTTGGTTATTCGAAACCCGTCCAACAGTTATCAAATCCTCGGTGCTCATTAGCTGATAGTTTAACGAACTGGATCTGGAGACACAAATAAAATATACAGTTCTCCAGGGAGGTTCACGTTCGGCAGTTCATTGGTTAGAGATAAAAGAATCTATTCCGAGATCTGCGGTCGAACGTTACAACAGTCAGCTATCCACGGTTCTATACGAAACTAATACTTTGATATACTACGAATTGCTGCTTTTCCCCACCCTCTCGTTTAGGAATCTTCTGGTTTAACTTTAGCAGCCCTACTGTTATGGAAGTGACTTTCAGGCAAAAGTTTATGTAGATCCTGTCAGTTGTCATGTTTTCGACGGCTTTGAGCGTAAGCTAGACACGCGCCGCGCAATGTTACTGAAACGCCCGGGCATAAAGTTCCTTGAACGGGTAGCATGCATTGTCTGAATGACAGGATTCTACTGTAGGCTGACAGATGCTAAGCACAGGATCAGCATCAGTCGAATACGGTATCTCGCAAGGTTGGTTTCAAGGCATTCAAACCTTCAGCTGATCCGGCCTCGCAGTAAGGGCGTGCCTCGTTAGCGTTGTTAGATTATCGACTGTCTGTGAGCGCTGTGGATAGCCTCGGGGAGGCCGATGTTATATCAATCGGGATCAGGCGGATCAACGATTCTCTCTCGATACATGTGAGCTAGGTTGCTTGATGTCATTATTTCAAGGTGACTGTCCTGAGGATCGATAAATTCAAGTTTGCTTGAAGGAAAGATGTCGACAGAAGTTGTGAACGTACACGAATATGAGGCACTGGCCAAGCAGAAGTTGCCAAAGATGTTCTTCGACTATTTCTCGACAGGGGCGGACGATCAGTGGACTTTGAGGGAAAACATCGAAGCCTTCAGGAGGATTCGGTAGGTATTGAGCTGGATGGCTAAATTTCGACGAGGCGATTTGCAGTTTTAGGACAATTACAGACGTGAATCATAATTCAGTTCTGCGTACTCTCATTATAGTCGTCTGGTGCATTTCTTATTGGTTTACAAATCCCTTTCGACACGGTCGTGTGAGAGAGAAACTAGATCGAATTAACGTGGTCGTCTTGAAACATCACGATGGTGACGATATCTATGCTGCCCGAAACTGTCGTTTTAGGAAAATTACAGACGTGAATCATAATTTAGTTCTGCTGGATCGGTAAATTTCAACGAGGCGATTTGCAGTTTTAGGACAATGACAGACGTGAATCATAATTCAGTTCTGCGTACTCTAATTATAGTCGTCTGGTGCATTTGTTATTGGTTTACAAATCCCTTCCGACACGGTCGTGTGAGAGAGAAACTAGATCAAATTAACGTGTTCGTCTTGAAACATCACGATGGTGACGATATCTATGCTGCTCGAAACTGTCATTTTAGGATAATTACAGACGTGAATCATAATTCAGTTCTGCGTACTCATAATATAGTCGACTGGTGCATTTCTTCTTGGTTTACACATTCCTTTCGAGACGGTCGTTTGATGTGAGAGTGAAACTCGATCGGATTAAGGTGGTCGTTTTGAAGAATCACGATGGTGACGATATTTATGCTTGCGAAGTACTGACATCTGGATAGCATATTTGGATTCTTATATCCTCGTCAGTAGGGAGGCTTCAGGATGACCTCCTCGAGGGACAGTTGAGGGGCATTGCATTTACTTGCACATTTGGTTACTTGCTTCTGTGGATGAACGTGAAGGATTGCTACATCGTCGCAAACGTTTTAGCACTTGGTTGATAAGAATTTGGTTTCCATAAAGGTGCTCTCTACTCTCTAGCAGCTTTCATGACTTTCTGTCTTCATTATGTTTTCTTACAGAATAAGACCACGTATCTTGGTCGATGTGAGAAATGTAGACCTGAAAACGGAAGTTCTTGGGTACGAAGTATCCTCGCCAATTATGGTGGCTCCAACAGGTCATCAAAAGTTGGCACATCCCGAAGGTATGACTTCTGTCATATCTATAAATGATCCTCACCGGCCATTGCTGATATGTGGATCTAGCATAGCGCTCTGTACAAACTGTTCGTTTCTTATCCTTTATTCTACTATTCTTGCTTCCTGCTCGCGTTTCCTACTAAGCCGACCAAATTATGCCGTGTAGATTACATTCTGTACAACTGCTGTCTCATAACTGGAGTGATTTCACATGGTTGGGTTGCCAAAGTAACTAGAATTATCGCTTTCCTCAGTAACGCTTGTTGATTCGTGGAGAGAGTAAGCTTGAAAGTATTGCGGTTCTTCAGGTTAGAGGAGCAATAAGAGTGTAGTTAAGACTATAAACATACCGGATAATCCAAGGCCGAAGTTCCAGAGTTTTCTTCTTGATGATGGTCCTTTTCCTCTCGACGCTGGAGGTTTTGATCCATAAAGTTCTGCAGGCGAGCTGGCGACGGCCCGAGCGACATCTGCTGCGGATACTATCATGGTTAAGGGCCTGACATTTGTCTGACATCCTTAGCTATGTGAAGAGAACTAGAGCTTACCTCTCGTGTAGGTTTGCGTCCTCGGTGGAGTAACACTGATACTCCTTCACCCATTGATACTGTGTTTTAGTTTGCATAAGCCTTTGCCCGATACTTTACAGGTTCTATCGTCTTCATCAAACTGTTCTCTGGAGGATGTTGCTAGAACTGGCTCCGGGACAAGGTTTTTCCAGCTTTATGTAAGTGGATTGACAATTCAACCTTTCAGACCTCGTATATTCTGAGTTTCTGAGTTTACCGGTAGAGGGTATTCTTATTCTGAATTTTAAATCTCTGAACAGATTTTCAAGGACAGAGACTATGTAGCACAGGTCGTCAAACGAGCAGAAAGAGCAGGCTACAAGGCAATCGTACTCACGGTAGATACCGCACGCTTCGGACATAGAGAGAACGACATTAAGAATCGGTACGAGGGGAGACCCACTCTGCATATGATCCACGACGGAAAATGTAGAGTACTGTCTTGGGTGAGACACAGGGAGTACTCTACATGTGTTTTGCTAGGATTGTTCTGGGTTCCGAACACTATAGATTGCTGTAGTCATATATAAATATATACATATATTAATGCTTGAAAATAATATTCTAAAGCTTTAGCATGTTTACTCTTTTGGAACTTAATGAGGGATTATTTTCTCATGTGAGGTCGCAAGCTGTAAATTGCAGAGGTTCTACATCAAGGTTCATATATTCTGACATTTTACGCTATGTGGCAGATTTGTCCTCCCAGCACACTTAACCATCGCTAACTTCGATGGGATTGGTGGAAGCAACATACTAAAGTCAAAGGTCAGGAAGCTGGATAGGAAATCCAAGCTGTCTTTGGTGTGTAGTATTGTTTCTTCTTGCCTCGTGCGGATGGCGATATTTAATAGTGCAGATAACTATATGGGTGCTGCTTTCGGTGGAATTATATCTCTGGCTCAATCTCAGTCGTAGAACATTGTTCACTTCCTTGCAGACACAGCAATCCTCTGTTGCGGCTTTCATGGATTCCCAGATAGACTCATCTCTCACTTGGAAGGTGAACGCGGGGATCGCCTTGTGAAGAGTCCACATGTCTGGAGGTTTCCGATTGGGGTACCAGTTTTTGCTCAGTGTACTGTTTTCAAAAAGCTTTGGCGAGATGTAACTGTACTTGTAGCAATCAAGCAGAAGTGAGTTAAGAGTTTCTGGATGACAACATGCAGGACGTCGGTTGGTTAAAAGGAGTTACGAGTCTACCCATCCTTGTGAAAGGAATCCTCACTGGAGAAGATGGTGACAGCTGACCCTCTCCTTATTGCTGATATCTATGGAAATTGGTCTCGGTTTTGACGATATATGGTTGCTACAACCGATCCTGGATGCTGTGGATGTAAAGAGTTGTTTCGCGTTTTCCCTTCGGCATACTTTGTTCGTTTCCCATGAGTCATGCAGATCATCATTTAGAAATGTTTCTCTCTCCCTTGTACAATATACCCACACGTGCAAGATACGGTTAGTACTGTTGCCTGAACGGATTTTAACTGCAGTTATCTGATGTCCAACCACTCGCAGCTCTGCTCGCTGTTCAATGTGGAGTAGATGGAATCATGGTGTCAAACCATGGTGCTCGGCAGCTCGATTTTGCACCAGCCACAGTTTCTGTTCTTGAAGAGGTAGTGAAGAAACACTGAGATATAAAGTCTTTTGAGCTGATGGTATTAAGTACACTCATATGACTAGTAAGGGTGCAGTAGAACCGCGTGGATTAAATATTGGCCTGTCCATTTACGCCTTTTATCTTCTTACCTTCTGCAAGTTGACTTTATTGCGGTCGGAGACACTTCCTGTCTCCCTTCCGCGATGTTATGGAGATATGGTCCTAGCAGAAACATTTCTCTTCTTGTATACTTACTCACTGAAAGGCATGGCAGCTGATACAGGTTCCCTGATCTCTGAGGTTTGTTGTATGCTATGAAATAGATAGTTCAAGCAGTGGGAGGAAAGGTGCCTGTCTTCCTGGATGGTGGAGTGCGTCGTGGAACCGATGTATTCAAAGCTCTAGCATTGGGTGCTGCTGGTGTATTTGTGAGTAAACATGACCATAAGTCCTCACCTGTCTAGCTAGACAAGAAACATCTAAGAAAGTTATGATGAGGCTTTCTTGTGCAATAGCTGAGCATGTCCTTGAAATGATAGAACTTGAAGCAGTGGGTGACAAAAGTGTTCTTTGCGGACTTAGGTTAGTCTCACTCAGCTCATGGCTTACGCCCGCATATATCGAGTGTTTCAGGTGGGACGACCAGTGGTGTACGGGCTTGCAGTGGATGGGGAAGCCGGAGTCGGAAAGGTTTTGAAAATGCTGCGTGATGAATTTGAAGTGGCTATGACGTTGTCAGGTTGCTGTCGAGTGCGGGATATCTCCCGCTCACATGTGTGCACCGAAAATGAGTCTCTGTACACTTCTAAGCTGTAAAGTCGTATACTACGCTAGGTGTTACATATGAGAAAGTCTTGACATACAAGAACGTTGGCTTTGTTAAAGCCGTGTATAGTGAGCTCACACTGCTCACTTCTAAGCTGTAAAGTTGTATACTACGCTAGGTTTGATCATGTTAAAACAGTATTTGATATCTAAGAACATCGGTTCTGTTAAAGCCATGTATCATGTATTGCGAGTCACAGTGCTCTGGCATATCTGGGCCGTAAGCCTGTAGATTCCTTGTAGGACATTTACACTGTTGCTACAGATATTGGCAGAATTTGGATGTAGCCTTGTAGAGCGTCTTACACAGCGACGTCACGGGGAAAGAGTCCCTAATAGACACTAGTGTTTAACAGAAGGGACCACTATGATCTATAGCACTGGAGCTACGACGGAACAACTCCCGGTTGAAGGTCTCATCAGCAGTGGTTTATAGAAGTCAGATCACCTCTAGGGTGACGTATTATTTCGTGATAGATGAAGTTGGCTATTGCGCCTTTGAAGAATTGAGCGAAGCTGAAATTCTTTCGAGACTTCGAAGAGGAGGTGTTTCAGATCATTTCTTTAGTCAACTTCATCGAGGATTGCACAGGAGTAAAAGAAAGCTATGGACTCAACTCAGTCACCAGGTACCGCTAGCAACCGATGACACAAGGTATAGAAAAATAAGCCTCTACTGACTCGTAAGACTCGTAAGAATATATAGATGCATTTTAACGCGCGTTGATAAATTGAGGTTCTGGCACCATCACGCAGCACTCCGTATCAACTCAGACCTTTTGACCGTATTAGCAATATATGACTTAGAACGAGTGGATGAGTAGTGAAGTGCACATAAGGTTGAGATGAGATGAAATGCGGATGTGCAGGAGAGGAAAAATCCAACTGTATGAAAGTTAGAAGATGTACTCATTATGACTTCCATGCCCTAGCCTTTCGACCATAGACGGAAAGTTAGAAGACATGAGCACCGATTCAATCATGGGTCCTTGGACGAAGGGCCATAGTGGGACAAAAAGTACTCTATAGAAAGATACCAAGATGAGGTTGACAACGCAAGAAGAATACAGCAAAATCGGGGACGATTGTAGATTGGGACACTGTTTGGTTAGTTTAACTCGAGAACGTTATGAAAAGCTCAAACTCCGATAACCAAATAAACATAAAAGCGCCTCCAGTCTTTGAGGTTAAAGCGTCCCCAGCCTTCGACGTTAGAACGTAAATCTGTTTTCCATCTTCGGTATTTTGTCCTTGTGAGTTCTCTAGGCAGAGTGTTTTTGCTTCCGCACCACTGAGTAGGGAATTCTCTACATGCGGAGTGAACCTGGTCTGGACTTTGATTTACGGGCACACTGAGTAAGCTAGGTCTGTACGCTGAATGACTGAACTGAAATCTGAATACAGAGAATCTCATTGTTGACACTGACGAGGAAACTAGAGAGTCGTTAGACTCTAATTCAAAGACTCAGTACCAAAAGACGAGTTTGATTTCAATAAACTTTCAATGGAAGAGATCAGTTTAACAACATCCTCAAGGAGATCTATTGCTGTTAGGAAATAAATGGATCTATCAGACATAGAAGGAGGGAAGATATGATTACCTATCGAGAAAAGAAGTTAGGGCTGTTCATCAGAAGATAACAGTTCCATTATACATGTGAACAATGTCAATGCTCATGCAAGATAGCGTCTGATTACCTTTTCCAACAAACGAAGACTCTGACAAATGCTATTATTTTCTGCACAGATTGGGTCTATAATCTAGCTATGTTATATGTCACTCTTGTCAGAAACAAATGAGGAGAAGACAAACATATTGTGCTCGACTTGTTTATCCAGTACTGTTATCCGTGTAAAACATCTCGTATCGCTCGTATTAACTAGATCAAAACTTTGTCTTAAACAAGTGGTTAATCCATAAATGGTGTTGGAAATTCTCGGTTGAGTATATAGCATAGTAGGAAGATCGGTTGGCAACGCACACCACTACAGACTGGACGCATTTTTTATCTATGCGCGCAAATGTTTTAGAAATAGAGAGTGTAAAAATTAGTGGACTAGGAAAAGTAGTAGAGATTGACGAGTCAAAATTTGAAAAACGAAAGTTTCACAAAAGTAAAAGAATGGAATGCCAATGGGTCTTTGGTGGCACTGAGAAAGAAAAAAAGCGATTGAAAAATATATTTCTAGTATTTGTTCTCGATCGAAGCAAGGAAACACTAACTGCATTACTTTACAAGTATGTGAAGAGGGGATATCTTGGAATCTCGTATAGTATGGAAGAGGAGGTGTATTGCCATCAGGGATGATGCTACAGAAGTGAAGGTCAATTAGACTTTTCGAGTGCTCCAAAATGATGTCATCAGCACTCTATGGGCAGTCATCACGCAAGAGTTTCACAACAGCAACGATAGATCAACAACTGCAAACTCGTCATGGCAAGGACTACACTACACGTAGTGCTGGGGTTGGCAAGAAACTTCGATTTTTTTCTCCATTTACGGAAACAGAAGAAGACAGTCATCGCCATCCCAGCTTGAGAAGTGAAACAGTTCATATAAGCATACAAGAGAGAAGAGCGAAATCATTATAACTTTTAGCAATGAAAAACTGTTACAGTGTAGTACAAGGGACGAAGAGTAATAGGGACGACAAAAAGTGCCTGAGCCATGAAATACCTAACAATGATTACACGTAGCTATCAGAGAGTCTTAAACCCCAAGTGGCCCTATAAATATGCCTCGTAACCAAGAAGAATTCATATGCAGGTCGAACAAAGAAATTCAACCGTTAGACATAATACTTTTGTTGACAGAATTTGCTTGCGAGAAGAGAATCGGTAAAGTAAGGATTTAAAGCAAAGCTGTCCCAGAGCTTTACATTATGTGATTCACTTCACAACTAACTATTGAGTATCATTGAAAAATAGGAAAAGGAAATTTAGGTGATTTCTTGAAACAAAACAGTATCTAGATTATATGGATAAGCCATTCATACATAGTTCAGGTTATCCCTGGAAAGATTACCTTTCCAGAAGTAACATGAACTATGTCGGCATTTTTTGGATGTTTATGTCAGATAAACCATGACCTCTCCAGAGGTAACATAACATAAACTATGTATGACTTTTATCAATTACCAATCAATGCAGGTTCTGGTCTTACCAAACGTAAACAATCATCCGAAGCATGCATCAAGAAGAGCTAGCACTGAAGACTGTTGATTCTAGACAACGGCTTAACCTTCAGATATTTCCTGCTGAATGAATGTGGAACATATAAGAGAGCGTTTAACCTGATCAGTGACTGTACGCACTTCAGCAAAACGAAATGAAGGTCAGTCGAGGGGAAGCCTGGTAAGCTCTGCCAGTCCGTCTTGTGCTCACTGCAATGCTTGCACCGAAAGTTTAGAAAGAAAATAAATCAACCTAATTCAGGTACAGTACCTTTCTTGAGCACGGACATGCGCGCATTTTAATTTCTCCGGGCATAAAAGGAAATTCATATAAACTCCTCTGGGAAAGTAGACACATCTTTCAAACCCGGACAGAAATACCAAAGCAGGTGAAAGCTGCATGAGGACGCGGGGCGTGTACAGGCAAGGCACTTACACTTCTTTTTCGCATAGAAAAGTAAAAGAAGAAAAACACTGATTTACCAGTTCAGATCCCGAATAAAAGGTTCCAGCGATTCTCAGCTCACGCTGCGAACATAGTTTCATTTTCGTGACGATACAAGTGCCGAATCTGAACGCGCCTCTGGAAACAACTCCAAATGAGTGCATTTGCACATCATCGCCGTGGGAACTTCATCCTTATCAACAAGATACGAGACGGAACATGCAGCGTAAAGCGGGAAAAGCAAGAATTACCTACGATCAAGAAAAGGTACGGCTTAGATAACTTGTATAGTGTGGTGGGGAGGGCGGGGCCCGCGACTGTCTGACAAGGCCCTGGAGGGGGCTGTCCGGAGAACAGGAGAACCCGGTCACAGCTTGCTCATGCGTCGGAAACACAACTGACTTCCGTTATAAACAATATACCTTCGGCACATACTCTGTGCCGTGTCCAGTGCCCAGCACCTGCAGTTGTCAAATATTAAGGCAGCGTCCCTAACATGGATCCGCATTATACAGCCTTTCACTGGAGTGATAATAGATAGAAAAGTCACTTCCAGTAGACAACACACGGAACTCAGAAGTCAAGCCTGAAGCCACTGAAACAAAAGCAGTTCCACTGACTTGTACTGGTTCAGTGGTTGGTCTCAGAATAACTTATTCGATCGAGAAAAACAGTTCTTGCTTCAGCACGGAAGAATGTGTTTCAACTCGACACTATTCTACCCTTGTAAACGGTACCTTGCTATCAACGGCTGTGTAGAGAGCAACTTAATGCAGACAATCGCTTGCTTGGCACAGGCCCCAGCAACGAAAGCTTCGTGCCAAATAGTAAAAGTACATCCAAGTACATCATCATCTCTGATATACATTGTTGGAACGTTTCTACAGTAACTTGAAAACGACCAGTAGTTAACGTCTATATCTACAGTGTCGTGAGATGCTGAGGACTCCACTGGCGCGATGAAGGATCGCATATTCCGTGTGTTGCGCTTCAAGTAGACTCGAATGAGATGACTTCTACGCATAGAACGAACAAAATCTTGTAGGATGTAATTTACAGACGAAAACGGTACAGTGTATACAAAAGATCTTCCAGACCCAAATTCTCTTCACGTGAATTTCAGTTGCGAGACAACCACTCCTATGACGGAACCGAGCAGCAGACCTGGCATCAGGGGACCCCCGGCCCTATATGCAGGCCCGACCAATGGAAGATTCTTCACGATCAAGTGTGCGCACAACACACTGATGCTGCTAACTGGAACATAAACAGCCAGTCTATTACAGGCAGTTGTCAAGCCCATATCCCTGAATAAGGCTGTGGCGAAAACTCGATAGTCGTCCAGATCAATAACTCTTTTGTCTCCAGCGAACAACTTCTCCTTCCGAATGGCTCGATCTACATCCACCTGCACAAACACCACAGAAGAAGAAGTGAGAAGAAAGTACAGAACAACTATCTGTTATTCACTGGTCTCTCACTTAAGAACATCGTGAACAGAAAATATCAACAGCATGAATCAAACAGATATGCACATGAACCCTTTCAGTTAGAGGCTGCTAGGCCTCTGTACTGTTGAGTGCCTATGAGAGTCACCCGGCAGCAATTAACTTGGAGGTAGCGGAACTCGACCAGCACTTAATTAATGGGAAGTAAAGTAGAGCTGATAAAAAAACACGACGACTCGCACAGTGAAAACTTACTCTTGACGTCCACTGCCTAGGTAGAAGACAGTTCACAGACCTGCGTTGGTGGCTGAGGAAGCCATTTCTCCTTGTATATCAATACAACATCTTCCTCTTTCTCTTCTTGTTCGGCGGTAAGTTTTTCGTATATCCTCTCTGCCGCATCTAGAAGCTGGTAAGCCTGGAGACCTGGAAACATGTGCTGTGAAAGTATCATACATTCCTCATAACTTGCATCCACAGCTGCTTGGAACGTTGAAGAAGTCTCCAAAGTCTCCTCGATTTTCTTGGACGGAGAGCTCCCCATATTGTCCCCGAATCTCCAGAGAAGAAGGCAAAACAGAAGCTAAAAATCAGGTATTTAAAGTGAAATCACAACGCTTATTTGAGCCTTATCATGTGACAAACAACCTTTCAGTCAAACCTCCTATATATCCAACGATCCAACATGATACTTGGAATCAGTCTAGGACAGCACTCCCATGGAAGAGAAGAATCTTTGGCATGGCTTAATATACATTTCAAGAAATGTGATTTTAACTATGTGCTGTTTGGTGCAAGAGGAAGATGATTCCCGGCAGAATTTAAAATTTGACATGCTGCATATCCAAAGCATCCAAGTCGTTACCATTCAAGCGCGCGTAGAGTTTCCCAGAATTTTAGTCGAAGTGATTGTGGGACTCTACCTGAAATGAGTCCTTGATCAGTCGGCAGTCCCTGTGATGCTCCCGTAAATGGACTAACGATGAGACCCCTCCCGGTGATTCAAAACTAGTCTGCACAGGAACGACAAGTCAAGCACGAGTGAGAAGAAGGATATTATCACGTCGCCTCCAAGACTCTGCACATCTCATGATAAGACGTCCGACGTCTCGAGGTGTATATAAGCCACTGGAGATACACATATAAGAAAATTACCAGCAAGCTCCTAAGGTATAACAACTCCAGCAAAGCAGAAAACCTTGATTTTAACGAAATCGTTATTGTTTTCTCGAGTGGTTTTCTTATCTTTGACTTCAGATGCCAGCTTACGTTAAACTCTGGCGCATGTCAACCGCTGTGCATCCTTTGACAGCACACAGTATCTGGCTTCGTATTCGCTAGCTGAATGAACGATAGCTACTAAGACCCGTCCAGAGGTATAGACTGGACACTACAGGCCAGTGCACACCATTTGTTTGACGCGATACCAAAAAACATCCGCATTCTATAGTGCGCCACTGACATTGACTTCGTCCCTGCATACGATCGTTTGAGGAATACTCAATCGCTTCAAATACTCTCATGGGGCTGGTGAAACCGCCAAGCAATCACAAGATCTCAAACCTATCAGTCCCACGAGCAGGCATCTTTGGCATGGCACAAACCAGGCCCTTATACTGAAATACTATTAAGAAAGTCTACAACAGACAGTGCGGATAAAAACGCTCCCGAACTCTACTCTGTTCGATCACACTACGTTCAAGTACGAAATATTTAGCAGCAGAACGCAAGGTCCTTGAGAACGAGCGAACGCAATAATCAAGATGAGAAACAATACCTGCTTGCACAGATTAAAAACTGAACAGAACAGAAAGCTAAATGGATCTTCGCGGTAGAACATACGCAGAAAAGCACAAGTAACTGAGAAATCAACTCGTCGGGACAGCAAGCGCCGTGGAAGAGCAGAGAAAATTACGTCTTGCACAAAAGGGAGCAGGTAAATACCAGAGCGTAAAAGCGCAGAGCACCGTAAAATATATCATTAATCGCAACAACAATCTCAATCACTCACAGGGCTGGACAGCAGAATCAGTCCACACGACAGCAAACGGCACGACTAAAGAGAAAGCAATGATTACCAATTCGTGCGCAAGAGAAAATCAGCGGATGTGGTAAAACTCGTCCTGCAGCTTCAGGATAGCGAAACGGAACGTGAATGCAGCGCAGTGAGGGTAGAGAACTTGCATGTCCTGACCGTAAACAGTGAACAGCCGATCGGCTCCCTGATCGATCGACTTTCCATGTGTCTCTGCATCGTCATCCCTCTCGCGTGACGCTGCAACTCTCCGTCGCCACTGAGTCCCGTGCACTTGGGTCCTCCCCCGGTATCTGTCCCTTATCCCAGAGAGCAAGATCCATTCGAGTTCAGCGATCGACCAGCACTGTTTCTGCGCATGAACCTTCCTCGATATCAGAGCGTCCCGCATTCCAATTTGCGGCTACCGATCCTTTAGCCGCTAACTGAATACACTCTTCTGTGTGCTCGACGCTACTGTACCGAAGCAATGTTTGTTAACTTTGCGGTGAACCAGCTTCCGGCAACTTCTGCGGAAACGTAAGTCTGATCTACGTTCCTGAAATTGGCGGCTTATTGTCCTTGCACACAGTTTGTGTACATGGATTGGGCCTTTACTGCGGACGAGGGGCATGGATGGTGGAGGAAAAGTTGCCGTGAGTGTCGGCAGAGGATATATGTAGCTATATGTGTTATTTGGTGCTGATAAAGTTATAAAGTTTGAGTTGTCATGTGTCATGCAAAAGAAAGAAGCTACCATGCTCTTTAGAAATGTTATGCTGTTCGGTAACTTCTTGTATCTTTTTTTTATAAATGGTAATGGTAAATATTTACCTTTCCCTTGGGATCTTCTCGGACCAACCGACTGTCCATGTGAGTTAATCATAGAGAGACTCGGACTAGAAGTCTCATTAACCATTTGCAGCGAATGTACTTTCAATCATACTTGCAAAGGATTGAACCCGCGATCTTTATAAGACTCGATCTTTCTCCCATAAGACTTTAGACTAAACCACTTGGAATATCGATTTTCGGTATCCCAAGTGAGCATGAAGCACGAATAGAAAGAGACACTAAAGACAAAAGCTAACAGAAGAGTGATTTGAATGGGTGGAATGAGACATACAGTAGTTTGAGAGTTTCTTAAATAGACATATATTCGTTCTAAATTTATAATATTTTTTCTCTTGGAAAACCTTCAGGAAAAAAAACTAAGAGTCATCTATTTTCATAATATTCATAAATATATTTAAATTCATCTTGGATTGAGCCGAATAAATAAAATATATGCTCGATCAACTTCAGAAAAATTTTGCGCTCTTCTTGATATAAAATATATATACGTGTTAGATGATAATCTAATTAAGTTGATAAATAATTTAAGTTTTAAATAGAAGGAAACTAGACGTACATTTGAGAATATAAGTGCGACAGCTTGCTATTCATTTAATCGACATATAAATTTATTATATGAACCTCCTCGAGGGAAGGATTAGGTAATAACTCGTCGTATGAATGCGAACAGACAAGATAGATCTGGCCCCAGGAGGGATTGTCAGAGAAAAAAAAGAAAACAAACTGACAAGAAAAAATGACAAGAAACTCACAAAAAAATTTAAACCACGTGAGCATATTCTTCTCTTCCTAACTTGGGAGAGGTGAAATATGCACGGGTGTCTCATTTTATAATATGCATCCTTCATGAGCTTTTGACAGTGGGGAAAGAAAAGGACAAGCGAAATATGTATACTTCTTGAATTTGAAATCGAAGATCAAGAAAAAGACAAGCAAGAAAATAGAAATAGAACTCATGATGAAGATTGGTTTGATCACTTCTGTAGTAGTTTATGCATTCAGATAATAACCGTCGCTAACAACAACCAAATACTCGTTAATCAAAACAAGAACTCGAGTGCGATTTTGGAATTTCAAGAACCTACATAGTAGAGAAACTAGTCAAAATAGGACTCTTACATTTAGATTGATGTCAATTTCATGAGATTCATCAATTTCAAAAATTTATTGAAATATTGTTAGAAAAAGATTTGTCAAATTAGGTGATTTTTTTATAAGTAGACTATAGTCTACTTATAAAAAAATCACCTATCCATTTCAAAATCTGATAATATCCAACATATCAGCTTTGAGAGAACTTAAATTTCGATATTTTACAAAGAGGAGATGACTAAATGGAATAAGATACTAATAACACGACCTAACATGTATTTTACTAAAGATGAAAGAAATACAACATAGAAATAGATAATATTCTTAATTTGTAAATATATATGGAGTATAGAAAGATCGATACTTCTAGGAATACACTCCAGCAAGAGAAAGGCAGTAGACAAAGAAGTAAAAAAGAATGAGATAGACAAGGTTTAGCCTCTCCGTGTATATATAGTGAGGATAAGTAGAAGAGAAACCTTAATGGTGGTTAGCTTTTTAACTAACTATACATAATACTTCGATTGGTACTATCGTCGATCTACTAGAGCTTGGGACTATATCAACGCTCACTTTCTAGCTCGATTCTACATCTTGTACTCCTAGACAATGTCCGAAAGCATCAAACTTATCTCTAGACAAGGTCTTAATAAAGATATCGGCAACTAGATCTCTTGTGCTCACATAATTGAGCGCAATCTCTCTTGCAAGGACCTTCTCACTAATGAAATGATAATGCACCTCAATGTGTTTTGTCTTAGCATAGAACACATGATTATTAGCTAACTTCATGTTGCTAATGTTGTCAATATATACAACAACAGGATATGTACACTCCACACTAATATCAGATAGTAAACATCAGAGCCAAATTGATTCACATATTGCGTTCGTTGCTCCTCGATATTATGTTTATGTTGATGACAAAGCAATTGTAGGTTGCTTCTTAAAAGCTCAGTTTATAGCGCTTATAGCGCTTCCAAGTCCAAAAGCGTAACCTGACATGGATCTCTTGTCGACACTCCCTATCCAATCAGCATCAATGTAGTCATGTAACAACAATGGTCTGTAGTATCGATAGTGAAGTCAGTATTACATCGAGAACTTCACGTAGCGGAGGATCCGCTTGACAGCCTCTAAATGTGATCTCCGTGGTGATTGTATAAACTGATTGATCAGACTGACGGCATAGCTCAAGTCTAGTCTGGTGATAGTCAGATAGATAAGACTCACAACCATCTATATATACATGCGAGGATCATCAAGTAACTCATCATCCTCTACTCACAGCTTTATCCCTTGTTATAATGACATGACAATGGGTTTGCAGTCAAACATACCAAATTTCTCAAGCATATTAGGAATGATGTCATTGTACAAGCCAGACATCATTCTCATCTCTAATGAAATTCATAGCTAGGAAGTACTCGAGCTCTCTTAAGTCGATCATCTCGAACTCAGATTTCAAGGGATCCTTGATCTGAGTAATGATAAAATCATCAACATAGATGATGATCGTCACAATCTGATCTTGTATTCTTAATGAACACAAGGTAGAATTTGCACTACATAAATGAAAACCAAGAGATTACAAGTAAGAATTTATCTTTACATACCATGCTTTTGGTGTCTATTTCATATTATAGAGGATTTTTTGTAACTTACACACACGAGAAGAGAACTTATGATCTTCATAACCTAGAGGTTGCTGCATGTAGACCTCCTCCTCAAAATCATCATTGAGGACTTGAAGTCCATTTGGTGCATCTTCCAACCTTTCTGAGTCACAATTGCTATTGCGGTTCGGATAGTCATCATCTTCGCAACTAGAGCAAAAGTCTCTTCAAAATCCACTACATGTTGTTGTGCGTAGCCCTTGGCTACCAATCTGATCTTGTACCGACAGACGATATCATTCGAGTTGCGTTTGTCCTTGAAGACCCACTTGCAACCAATTGTCTTTTTACACTCAATAAGTCCACCAACTCTCAAGTCTGTTAGTGGTGAAGCGCATCAAGCTCAACTTCCATAGCACTCACCCATTAGGTTTTGTACACGCCTCCTCAAGTGAACTTGGTTCTTGTTCTTAAAGAACATTGACCATATGCATGGTGTGGAGCAAGAAAACCTTCATACATATACCTACTCACTGGACGGTTTAGTTGTTCAGATCTGCAAGAAGTAATCGGTGCACTAGTCATCTCTCCTTGCAACGAATCTTACGTAGACGTCAAGATCTGAGACAAAGTATCTAAGAGATGTCGAAGATTCACATATCTGGACGAGTCAAACATACATTAGTCTCTAAAATGTTACGTTTTTTTTATCTCAAGTGAACCGCTTGTAGGTTGTGAGTCTCTTGATTGACGTGTCTCTTCATCCTCGACCAGACACTCCATTGACAAGACCTTCACTTATATCTCCTGGAACAGCAAAGGACTCATTTGATGCAAGAGAACGAGATACCGATCTTTCATAATTATGATTGTTGTCTCTCGTAGGTCAGAGATCAAAGTCTAATTTTAGTGACGATCCTAGTGGTAAACTATTGGATTGAAATAGATCATCTTCGTCGTCAGTTTCTTCGCTTGATGAAGAGCATTTCTAACTACATTTGCTTGTTGATTCTAGATCCACGAGCTATAAGTAATCTTGAAGGTGTGGGAGAGAATTGAAATGATGCACCTTTCATAGCTAATATAGATTGACGTTGGATGTTGTAAAATGTTTTGCAGTCGATGTCAATCCTAGTACAACTCTCTCTGGAGATAATTCTACTCTAGACGACGTTCATCCAAAGTACTATTGCCACCAACTTCTGATTCATCCGTTGAAATCTTCTCAATCTCATCGGCCAAGTTAGAACTAGAATCAAGGTGTACTTGAGTCTGATCTTTCTCGTGCGGATTTGTCTCTCGTCCAAGTGGTCCAACGGCTAGAGATAAATGAACTCTCGAAAGAGACTCGTATAGACTCTTTGCTACGACCGCTCTCTCTCTGGAGCGGTCAATGGATTAGACGTTCCATGAACGCTTCATGGACTGCTCCGCATCATTGTTGCGTGACATCTTAGAACATTCTCCAAACGTGAGAATTTCTCTAGAACTAAGAAACTGCCCAAACACAAAAGCTTGATTTTCACTCGATGTTCGGCCAAGTGGAGCAATTACAATACTTGTGATGTGTCTAGTTTTTCTTCTAGTCTCTCTCGAATCATCAGATTCAAAATCAAAAGAGGCTTTATCAAAGGTCAACTTGCGGTGCCAATTCATATCTTCTTCTATGAGAAATTTACGTATTTTCAGTTTTGGGTCTACTTTATCACATGACATTACAACTAAAAAACTAGAAAAACATAAAAAAACATAAAATTCACGAGTGTGGACAGTCAACTCTATAATCGTGAAAGTGGAAAAGAAATAATATCCGCTACTATCTTTCTTTTTATAGTGGAGGTAAGAAAGATGTGATATCTATTTAGATTCGCAATTTATAGATTGATTTCATCCACTAACAGCTTGGATGAAATCACTCTGACAAAATCGCTAAGTCTCGTACACTGGTTCATTTTTTACATTGATCTCCACAGTCCAAAATAAAATATATAAGGAGGAGTCCACTAGTTCATTTCTCATTGTTTTTTTCAAGAGTTACCTGCTGAAATTTCTCTAGAGATAAATTCTATCATATCGCTTGTGCAAGAATTGTGTTTTTAGCTTGAAATACCTACATTGGATTTTGATCTCTACGTATACATCCCGAATTTGCTTCGAATGTGGCTACGAGTCAAATTGTATCGTATACGACATGTGACATTTTCTCGTTGATTCTTGAATCGACATGGAGATAGAAACATATCCTCATGAATGGTTTGTTAGAACTAGACGAGGTTACAACTGATGCTTGTGAAGAGCGGCAAAGAACTCGTGACAAGCTTTATCGTGTTCATTTCACTTAACGTCATGTTACTCGAGGTATTGCTGATCAAATCGAAAGGATACTTTGCATGTTACTACTTGCGTGTGAAGAACTTTGCTAAGGATAAGATTTTTGCACACATTTGCAAAGATATCAACGTCTGGCTTTCTGCACATGTGAGTTCTTCGCTATAATCATTTCAAACCTCAAATGTAAACTTACTCATGAAGTTCATGGACATAAGTCGTCTTCAGACCAAAAGCTCATGTAATTCATGGACAGTCCGCTCCGGCTCATGAGCAATCCATTAACTTCATGAGTTGTTCGCATAGATAAACGGGTAGGTCTTGAACTCCTTGGGTTGTCTGCTAAATTGAACGAGCAACCCATGAAGTTCATGGCCTATCATATTCGACTTGCTCAAAGTCCATTTAGTTCTCGAGGTGTCCTCAATGTTTTCAGATACCATCGTCGTCATTAAAAATAAAACTTCTCGCTTTTTACTCTTTCTTAATCTTGCCATATGGTTTTCTCTCTACAGATGTTGAATATATAGAGATTATGTCAAAAAGACGATTCTGCCTGAGCTGATTTCTGTTCCCCCGAAGACTACTATAATGTATCTTCTTCACAGAAGTTGCACAAGTAGATAGAAACACCCTTAAGAAGTCAAGACTGAAAGCTAAAGCAAGATTGACAACTATCGACGAGGCTGCAGAAGCTCGAGCATTCAAGGCTGCTCGAAGAGAGTCATTGGCTAAGAAAGACAACTGTCGTCGAGAAGGTCCTGATCAGTTGTCTTAATCATGGGTATCACAACCTCCAAGTTGGGACCAAAGTTATTCTACGGCATGCGCCTCGAGTGCTAACATCTCTTATGGTGGAGTTAGTCAACCTCGTTGCATACCTTCGTCTACAACTAGTGTTCCTCGTTAGTCTAGATGTTGATGTCCTAGTCGTTCAAGTTTCCCGGATCTAGCTCTTGCTTCTGTTCCTCTTGAGTCAGATGCTCCTCTCTATATGTTGACTTCAATGCATGAGACAACATCCACCCTAGACTTGAAAGAAAGAGGCTATCGAATATTATCACATAACAAACAATGTGATTCAAATTTGCATCGATCAGTTCATGAAACCATTCGTATAGGTGAAAAACGACAATTGGACTCTTTATCAAATTTGAGCAATCAATCACTCTTTTGTCGAGAGTCTGGAAAAAATGATGCAAGAGAATGCATATGCTCACTACAACAATTTCTTAATTGTTGTTGATCTTCGCGATTGTCTTATGAAGACAGACTGGATTTCACTTCCTCCTCATAGTTGACGTTTTTATGTAATCGAGAGTAATCATAGTGCACTTGCGATAATGGAGCTTCTTGCATAATATCTAGATTGTTATCAACAGCTACATTGGTGCAACCGTATTCTCTACGTAAGTCTTAGCAAGAGTGAAGCTGCACTCTTTGCACACGATCATAATGCGGATGTGGATGTGTGATACAAGTACTTCCATCAGAAGGTGTAATACTTTTATCAGTAGTTCATTGAGAGTAAAAAGACTTGTGAGAATACAAACGCGTTGCGAAAACGGTTGACGTTAAAAAGAGTGAAGATGAGCTCCAAAAGAACATGTTGACTTTGGAGGGTACTTTCCAAGTGATCTTCAGAATGAGACCTCTCTGGGAAGTTCAAGAACATATATTCTTAAACAAGAGCGACATGAAATCAAAGGACAGAAGCCTCTCACCAAAGATGAAAAGACGAAGAAGAGTGATGATGATGAGATGAAAGATGTCTGATGGAGAGTAGTGCAAAGTGTAACAGACGATTGGAAGGTCTTCATCCTTCTTCACATCGACCAAGTACAACTATCAATGGACGAGATGCAGAAGGAGTGCGAGAGATATCGTGTCATGGACTGCATCCAAATGGCCGTGATGTAGATGGTTGATCTTAAAGATTGGACCGAAGCGCGAGTCAAAATTTATCTCTACACTCAAGAAGAACGCTTGCATTCTTTCTTTATGACCTTTGTTACTGATAAGGATATTCTTTTCAATTGTCATTTAAAAATTTTGTCTTCTTAATCATCAGCATGATAGCTCATGAAGTTCATGGCTTGCTTAGACAATTTTCTCTTGGTTATCTTGTTGACTAATAGAGTTTTCTTCTCATTTTGCAGAAAACCTATTCTCATCGTAACATTTTGTCCAAATGGCTATTCAATGTTGGAGAACTGATTGAAGAAAGACAAAAAGTAACGTACTACTAAGATGAAGATTTTGTTGGAGATTTTGTCGTCCGACTTTCTAGATTATGTTATGCGAGCTCGAGAATACAAGGAGGCGAAAAAAGAATGAGATGATTCATGCACATACAAATACTTTTCATAGTTGATGCAAAGAAATGCGGAGGAAGCTTATAACTGGGAAGTCTATCTTGCGGAAGTGAGTAAGATGTCCACTTCGATCGAGAAGCATATATTCATGTTGACGATCAATGATATTACATACAGATTTCAGCTTAAGCATTGTTCACGTAATGTTTCAGAAGCTATTTCCAAAGCTGATATGACCGAGATGTTGATGCACATCGCTCAGCTTTCGGTAATAAAGTACCAGTGATGGTCATGTTCCATAGCCTTCAACAAGGCATGGATGTTGGAGAAGCTTTACGTGACTGCTGTTGTAGAGTTTTTCTCGATGTTTGGATGAAGACGAATTGCAAGAATGCATGTGGACCTAGAATAACCATGAACCACAACTACTATACAACAATATTTTGGTTGAAAGATGATAAAATGTCGATGGAATACTTTGGGTCGGGTGTTGGATATCCTCGTATCAGAATTGTTGCTCCAGCTTGCAGTTACAAGATCCTTTTGTCTGACGGTAAACTCGTGAATGTTTATCAAAGTCTCAAGTTGTGATTAGTAAATTGATCCATTATTTTCCAAAGAATGTGACTGGATCATGGATCTTTGTTCAACTTTGAGTACGACATTGATGTGCACATTGCAGGTCAGTCGACGTTGTATCGTAATGGAGATTTATCATCGTCAGTTCATGTACATTCCTTCTCGTGTCTTCATCATGTAGATATTACATGATGCAGAAATATAGACTAAGAAAGATGAAACACATAGTTTTGATGTGTCACCACCTTTTGGGGAAGAGCTGGTGCATCCGTGCATACTAAAAGCGCTTGTAAATTATAGCACTCGGTTTGTTGTGGACATCTTGTTCGTTATGTGTATGTTATAGTTCTTAGAAAAAATATTTCAGTTGTTTGAAAATGAGATGATTTAGAATGTCATGATGTAGAGAGCGGAGAGATGCGAGAAATGATGAAGTTAAATTTAAAAAGTCATATGTATGTGATCATGTATTTAATGATATCTAGTCAATTGTCATTTAGGTACACTCTTTGTATACCTTGCTTCTTAGTTCTTTATTTTGTAGCTTTGCTATGTTTGTCTCTTGGCTGAACATTGAATTGTAAAGATGGTTCATAATAATTCCAAATCCACTTTAAAATTTATGGTTGTAGACAAATAAGAATATTATCTATCTACAAAACTTTTATAAGAGGAAGGGATTGATCATAATCAATGTATATGCATACTAAACCTCTTCATCTGAAGATAGAGGTTAATATCTTACGTTGAGATCGATTACGTATGTGTACGATTGATTATGATGATTTGTGCGAATAAGTATCCTCGCTCATTTTTGTGGAGTTTTTGTTTGCTTTATTTTATTGGAAAATATGTAAATGCAATGTAGAAAATCTATATTAAGATGTTATGAAAAAAGTAATTTACATATAGTGATTACATGATAGCCGGAACTAGAGTTGTAGATAGAATCCAAATGTTAGCCATAAACTAAGCACAAACTCACGTGATGCGTAAACTATAAGCGCATGATTGTGCTGCAAAAATTACATTCATTTATTATCTAACACTTTCAAACAATAGGGTTATGTGAAAATTAAGCTTGCTGCAATCTTTCATCTTCAGATGGACAAGATGAATAAGCACATTACCTGAATATGCATGACTATGAAGTTTCAACCAGAAGAAAGAAGACGACAAGCACAGTAGAGAAGTTTATTATTGTGATTGACGACTACTTGATGTTTGGTTTTGTTTCTTCTTTTTTGTTTGTGCAGCGCATTTTGGGATAGCGATGAGTTTGCTTTTGGACCGAGAGATAGACAAATGGCTCTAGTACTTTTTATCTTGTTGTGTGAGTTTCATCGACGTAGTATCTTTGTCGTATGTAACTTTAGTGAGCAAGTTTCAGCACTACCCCATTTGTTTTATCTACTAATTATTGCATATATTTTTGCTATCGTGATATAGTACCTTCTCTCTTCTGGATACATTGACGATAGTTTCAACAATGTTGTGTTTATGCTCTACATGTCATTCTTGCTAAGTTTATTGATGGATTTAGATCGTTTGTAGCTTTTGCTGGTTGCGACTATATGAGAGGAAGACTACAAAGCTATCCATGGTAATGTTATGTCAAGTGTTTTTACTACTCGGACTTTTATTCGTGTCGTCTCACAGTGGAGAGACGACAACCAAATGTAACCCGAACACTCACAGTGGAGAGTGTTCGGGTTACATTTGGAGAGCCTTCTAATGAATTTCAACATTTATTTGTTCAACTACATTCTAGATCAGGTGAGAACTACGGCGAGTCTCTTTTATAATGTAGTCAATATTGCACGTTCTTGTGTACTTCTCTTTTTCTTGTACAAGAAAACAATAGAGCATGCACATTAACTCTTATCTTTATACTCTCATTTTTTGCAACCATTGCTCTATGCTCTTTGTTTTTTAGAATTTCTCTTCATCTTTTTCATTTGTTGGATGAAATGTTTCAGTTCTGAGAACACATATCCGAGTTCAAGGATACAATTATTTGAACAATAGACTTTATGGGCATCTTATACTATCATTTTTCATATTGAAACAAATGGTATAGTCGATATATCGTATTCATTGTTTTCTTGTGTATGTTCAATCCTCATACCCATAACTCTTTTTTTCTGTTCTTACTTCTCAAATCTATCATGTCTATATTTTCTACCTAAGGAATTGAGAGCAACTATTATCTAAGACTTTAAAGCGATATTTGACATTATGTCAAATTGAGACTAACCTTGACAGATGATTCTTTTCTCTTCTCTATGACTTCTTCCAAACCAAATGTATGTAGGGTATATTTTTTATCGAAAGAGTAATGTTACTTCATCTCTATTTTTCTTTATCATATGTATACAGACCAAATCAACCAAGGAGTGAAGAAATGACTGAGTTTAGCTTTAGGATAGAAGATATCCTTACCTCTAGGACTCTCTAAGAGCTAAATTTTGTTGAACATCCTCAACAACAAAAGCATCCAGACATAAGTGAACATCTACTAGTGAAAACATTCATACATTTGTGAGCTCATCGATAGAAGTATGCATTATTATTGAGCATCAACGCGTATGTTGTCGTGTTGTGTGAAATTCTTGTAGAACTTAAGTTTTGTTTCTTTTTCTATGTTTCATGAACTTTATCGCGTAACTTGCCGAACGATGTGATGAGTTCCACGACTATGATTGTCTGTTTGAGTAATCGTATGATAATGAAATGTGTCAAATCAGTAAATTGTGTGCGTTCACTTTAGTGATTTTTACATTCGTGTATAAGATTGTAGGTCGAGGATTCGTGAGACATTCTCTCATAACGGATGATTTGTGAGGGTTTCTCGATGATATACATGACAAAATGAAGAACTGCGAGAGTGGTGGTTACGGACATATGTCTAAACCGAGCTCCAAATCTTCCATTTTGAAATCCATTTCATATCAAGCTTCATTGCATCCATTGTGACCACTTTCGATGATGGTTAGTTTCATATTTTGGTGATCAATTCGTAGAGAGGATGATGGACTTACCGCTTCTAGTGCTTCTTCAGATTGTTACATACATTTGGACTTGGGATTTGACGATATACATCTTGCTATGACAAAGAGTGTACCTCAATTATCTAGCCAACGTTCTTTTTAACGTCTTGGTCGATATTAGGTATCACTACAAACCAAAGATCAATTATCGAATGTGGATTATGATGAACTTTGGGGAGGAGTATTTCAAACAAGTGATAACTTCACTATTCATTTTTGTCGTACTTTTCATCTTTGATCATTTTCAAGTTGTAATATTGACTTTGTATTAGTCAGCAATTCTATTGTCTCATTCTGGTTGAACACTTCTATGTAGTTATGTTTCGTAGAAAATCCTTAATATGTCTCAAGGATTTTATGGTTTCTTCTAGTCTTATTGATGTCTACTTCTTTTGTATGTGTTACAAGTCGGTATAGTGGAATGAGTTGAGTGAGAAAAAATAAACTTAAAGTTCTTTTTGTTTTCATTGATCTACTTTTGGACCAATGGTGTTCTAGTTTTTCTCCACAATGTAATATTGGGAGGTTTTTGGAGGTGATTTGAGCAAGGAATGATATGGTTGGAAAGCTCTCTACTAGGACTACAATATAGATTGAAGAAACGTGAGATTTCATGGAGGATTGAGGGTGATATGATCGACTGAGTGGAGGGGGTAAAAATTCATATCCATTATTATGTTTTTTGTTGTTTGTAGAGACTCGTGGGGAGTTTTGAGGAAAAAATAAAAGTTACGTTTTCATTATGTATTAACTGAAAGACAATTAGTAAAATATGTACGTATTGCTAGAAAAGCAAAGGTTCAACAAGTAGTGAGTTGGATTGGAGAGCTGATGACGAGTTGGCGTTTTGAGATTCCTAGTCGTTTTGGATTGTCAATCAATCGATTGAAGTTGAATGATGTAGACGTGACTTGGCGAGTATTACGAACTATGACATTCGTGGAGGATTGGATATTTCTCAGGTTTTGGGTGAATTTCTGAATGAAACTTTCTAGGATCGATGGATGCCTTGTCAATAAGATATTTGGGAATTTTCATCTTGAATTCAACAAGCTATACTGAAACTCGATTGGTTTACATATATGAAATCGAAATTTTATTGAGTTATGAAAGTCGCACATCAAAGAATGCCGCACTAGAACATCTTTCGGTTGTAATAGATAGAGTTGTGGTAGTTGGATTGATGAGAAGCTAATACACAGAGAAACGTTTGGTTGAAAGATCGAGATTCATAGCCAATATGTTCAAGTCACGTAGCTCTACATAGCCATATATGCAATGTATTCTCATACAGAAAAACTCGTTATACGACAATGTTGACAATATCAAGAAGAATGAGAAGGAACATAAGGAGAAACTTTTTGCATATGAGAATGTTATATAAAGCATACTCAATGATATAAAGAAGTTCTATACACCTCTAGATGCGGTTGATACAAAAATCTGACATTATTCAAAGAGAATTTATTTTACAAATCTAAATCATTGTCATAAACATGTGTCTTAAAACTTCCAACAACTTTATTGACAATTTTATGCAATCATATTTTTTGTTGACATGTTTAAGATTTTTTATCGAAAAAAGTGTCATAATACATATTCATCTTATTGATATCTTGAACTTGTAGAGATGACAACTTTTCTACATATTTCTGATATATTATCAAATTTTGTGTTTTTGACACCGAGATGTGAAAAATGTCTAAATTGTTTAAAAGCATTATCATATATTTCTTACACTTCTCTACAAATTTATGACATCTTTTTAACATAATTTTGAGTGTTTTATGAATTTTAGATAACTTTAAGATATGTTTTTGACATAATTCTAACAATATCTTATAAATTTAAGATATATTTCTAATAATAATATTTAAAATATGATCCTAATTACTGTAAAAAGACTATCTTAAAAATATCAATATCAAAAAGTTAGAAAAATTCAAATCACTATCAGAAACATATCAAAAAATCATAGAAAATCTATCACATGTAGAAAATAGAAGTCTTTCTATTTTAACATCTTTAGATTTCAACCTCATTGCTCATCTCCTTGATCTCTATTCTCAAAATCAACGCTTGAAAATGACATTTAGGGAAGTACCACTGACGGTGCTAGTGAGAGACAACCAACTACTGACTATATCAACAGCTTCAAGTTCAAGCACATGCCTCATGACGGCATTAAAAAACAACAAGACTTGGATCAACTTGTCTCCATCATGAAGACAATTATTTAACAAGGACAATGCTGATTGCCACGATCTATTCTAAAATGGAGAAGGTGATAGGTTGCTGACTGGAGAGTGCATACAACCACACAATCTCTATTTCAACTCCAATATCAACTCGAGAGTTCGAACGATACCACTGCATACTCTTGTATCAGGTGAGAACTGAATTAGACTTCACATCATTTAGAGATCAAGATTG
The DNA here is from genome assembly GCA_036924285.1 of Asterella californica. Taxonomy (NCBI): domain Eukaryota; kingdom Viridiplantae; phylum Streptophyta; class Marchantiopsida; order Marchantiales; family Aytoniaceae; genus Asterella; species Asterella californica. The sequence continues at coordinate 9,135,401 of JAYKYS010000013.1, forward strand.
TTGATCTCTAACAAGCAGCAAATCAATGATCTGAATGTCAAAGTGTGTGGCTTGTGAGAGCAACAAAATTGATAGCTAGATGAAGCACACTATATATGACAAAGAAAAGACAAACCTTGGAAGATATACAAAACTTCTACAAGAATGAAAGTCTCCTTCTAATGTATATCTTACACGAGAAGGTGTCAAACTAAGGATGCAACAAACATTTGTACCTCAACAATATGTTGATTTGCTACCAAGCTATCAAGCCATAGATCTAAACATGAAAGAGCTTAAGAAGAATGTGGACAAGGAGATAGAGAGGGAGCTAGAAGAGCACAACAAATCTAACGTGAACAAGTGCAATGTGGCTTTTCAAGAGAAGAAGGATAACTTAGGTTGTGTGTACACACATAAACTTGTTGTCAACAACAAAGTGAAGTTCAAAGTTGAGTTTATAAGCTTTGCATCTTGAATTTTTGATCTTGTGATTCGTTGACGGGTTTTTTGACAATTTTTATGTCTTTTCTGTCGTAGTTTTGGAATGTCTTTAGGTTAGATGTTGCGGTAAGAACCAACTGAAGAAGAGACGGAGATAGTGGTTGCTAGTGCCAAAACTGCACTATTTGCTCCGCTTGACAAGAGAGAAGTACGTCCAATAGGAGGGTTATGCATATGACCGCGGATAACTCGAACTCTAACATTGACTTTCCATCATCCTTGACTATTACAATGAGTTTTAGGCTGCAGTCCAACGACTCCAGCAGTCACATACTTTAGAAATAAGTACTCAATCAAAATAATACATGTAGCAAATGGTTAGGTCAAGCTTGTAGCAGATATTTGAGAACTCTATCGTCATATTTGATCAAGAATTATATAGTTTTGTGAAAATTATAAAAAGATCTCAAAAATTTTAAAAACAAGATTTAACATATTATAGATCATTTAAGATTTTTTTCTAACATGAACATGTTGGGATAAGTAATAAACTCATTGAGAATTTGTTAGAAAATTTTGTGATTTAACATGTGTGAGAAATTGTCTGAAACATGCACGAAGATCGAATCTTTTATGACTATTAGTATAAATTTCATAGAAAATATGTCAATTTTTTTTCCTAAATATGTCAAAATCATGTCAGAAAATTCCACTCTTACAACATTCATCATTAACAAAAACATGTCAAAAATGTGTAAACATGTCAGAATAAAGTTTGTTTTGTTTTCAAACTTTTAATATAGTATTCCGATAGAATTATTGTCAGAGTTCTTGTTGGAAAACTGTTGCATTATTCATATGATAATTTATGACATATTTAAGACGATTTTCTCACAACTTTTCGACAGCCTATTGACATCGTTCATATCCCGCTCATACGGTGTTGGATGTTTAAATTCTGCTATTTTTGACTTTTTGTGTCAAAACTGATGTCTTAATGTAGAAGTGTGGTTAATGCATGATAGTATTAGTTCTTCTTGAGACGCATAGCGATTGGAAGAGCGTTTGAAGATCCCATCAAAATCTACTATTTCGCAACACATTATATATGTGGAAGTGTATTTGTTATCTTAGTCAGTATGATACCTCGTCACAATTCACTAGTGGTTACAACATATAATAAATGTATGTAATGCATTATGTATCTTAGCTATGACTTGCAGATGTATAAACGAGGAGAAAAAATCTATAGTAATGCCTCAACAACAAATACACTCAACTTATGAATAGCAAATATGTAATGCACCAGCTTTTAGATAGTTTTACTAAGTATGTAGTATATAATGACTTATGTCATTCTCCTCTTAATACTCTTGTTTGCTATGTACAATATAGTGGGATGCCACGAGATTTGCGTAAGTCGGTCATGTGGAAGGGGGTCTGGAGGATCTAGTCCTCGGTTGGTCTTTCTTCTGTCCTGGTGACATGATGGCTCCGGCTCCGCTCGAGTCGAGGCTCACAATCAGTCGAGGCTCACCACGGAATCGAGGTTTCGCGGTTTACTCGAGGCTTCTGCGTCAAAATCACGATGGAACAGCGGTCGTTCGTGTCCATTTGTGGCTGGTGGTGGGTCTGCTCGAGGTGTGTAAGGCACCACGTCGTGCTACGTGTTCGGACCTTGGTAACAGAAACCATAAGCTCTGATACCACTCAAATAACAAATCTTGTACACTCTTCATTTGTTGTTGTGAACTTACGTCTTGTAATTTCTCAAAATAACATATGAAAAATGATTATTATTTCATAAAATAATAAACTTCAGTCTCAAATGACACATGTCCAAATGTATCAGCTGCATTACTATATTCACCGTCTTTAAACTAAAATGATGAACAAGTATACTATAAGATCGAAAACACTATGTAAATAATTCCCTTTCACTCTTTTTAATTCTATAATTCTATCTCTTGAGTATATATGGTACCCATAACTTGCAGTTCTACCCAGTTGCACTTGCAGTTCTGTAACCCATCACCTACAATTGGCTCATTGACATATTTTCCAGTAATGCGTAAAGCTCGACCGATGCTCTGATGTTTTATTTGGGATATAATTCAAATCTAAATGTTCTTCGACATAGAAATTGTAATAGAATCACATGCCCAAGATGTCTTGCAGACACATCAGGCTGATTTATCGCCAGATTAGAGTTATTACATAATTTTACAGCCATATTGAACACAAATGTATTGATGAATGCTCAAGTCTAGAGAAGACATGTCTCTAGCTCAGTTCTTGAAAAAATATTTATCTTCATATGTGGTAGCAGAATGCTCTTTCAAGTTGTTTGCACTCTTTCTGCAGCCGCAAGCTACTGTCTTAGGGTCTTTGGCTGTTTGTAAAGTCCTCAAATTGGATTTTAAGATTTAGTTTTTCTTGGCATAGCGAGCATGGTTAGTACATGGGCTCGAGTAGATTCAATAATGTCTAGATTTTTGTAATTGCTTATATATATATATATATAATAAAATAATTACAAAACATTGAAAAGCTCTAGCGATCAGTGAGTCGAAACCAAAGAGAACCCCAACGTCTTCTTCTCAAGTAGAATGAGAAAACCTTAGAGAGCTCTAGCATGAATTAATAGGGCCATTCACACCTGGCTTTTATGGATATTACGTAATTCTCATAAACATTTTTATAGATTTTGGTTGTAAATTTTACGTATCATCTCTTGAAGTGATACATACATTTTACAGTCACTTAACGCAAATAGTGTATATCTGTAAATGACATTTGCTAATTATCACCAAAAAAATTAATTCTGATTTATACCCTCATTCTACAATCTCTGACAATGCTTGACAGTTTACAGTTTCTCATCTGAACCTGTAAGATTCACTATGGGAAAAACTTCGAATGGCATTATTATGAATCGATGGGAGATAGTACCTCCCAACTTCCCAAGAGTTTACGGGTCTGGCAATGACCGCCGGACTCGGCGCCTTGCACTATGCAGTCAGTTGACTGGAGCGCGGAGGAAAATGCAGGAAAACAGGCAAAAACAATGCCAGGATACTAAGCCTCCAATTTGACCCAAGTGATAACATGCATACTTTGCGGATTCAGTATATTATTGTATTACATATTTTCAATATAGATCCTTTTCATGGTGAGCAATCCATATCAGGAAAGAAATCCCACATTCTCTGGAACGAAACTTTTACCATAAACTGGGACCGTATCTAGGGATGGATCTCACTATTACAAACCAATAAATATTTGATCTCGATCCTACATAGTCTCGTCAGTGCACTCGTCCCTATGGTATACAGTATGTTCTATTTTATTTTGATTTTGGAAATCGGAGAAGTCTTACAGTATGTTAGATAACCAATCCCAATATTGGAGACCTAGGGCATCTCCACCGCAAAAGCTCTAACTCGAGCTTTAACGGTAAATTTAGAGTTTTGAGAACTCAGATCTCTACCTCGCTCTTACGTTAATGAGAAAATAACCTAGTATGAATTAAGTATCCCCACCGTGCTAGAGAACATTAATCTATTTAAAAAGCGGACAGATTATAAAAAATATAGATTGTGAGTGGAAGTGGAAGTCATTCATTCACGAGCTTTTTGCTGTTTCACAGTTCAATGTCGAACGAGATCATGATCTGACTTACTGGAAGAAGAAGAAAACGATGGAGTACTACAAAACTACTTAACATTTATCTTCTTCTAGTCTGACTAGTGCAACGCTATTTGGAACTCTAATTTAGAGACTGGAGTTCCTTCCCATGTTCTTGGCACCAAAATAAAGTCAAGTTACTGACAGTCTCCGTCGGGGCATATCTAGGTTTCTTAACTCTATAATAGCGTTACTGTCATTCCGGTGGATATGCCCTTATGTACCTTTCATAAGTCAACAGCCCTAACTCACGAGTTAACTTTGATCAGTCAACGGTCTCAACAGAGAAGATAGCTCAATTCTATTGGTGGTGAGTATTTATCTTTATTATTTTTATATTGACATTGATAATGATAGATTTGGTGTCAAAATTGCCAAGACATGCAACTCATCTTTTAGTCAGAGTACATATTATTGTAAAGGTGGAGGGTATTTTTCTCCCAATTCCCACAACTCCTTTGTAATTATGACGAAAGTTGGAACCGTTGACAACTGAGAAAACTGTTAAATTGCAAAGTTCAAGCAAAGATTACCATAAACATGTACAATCACGTTAACATATACGTGCTTTTATCACTTGGGCTCTAGATCTCATGGTTTCTCCTCAGCGAGCAGAATGATTTTCACTTTCATTTTTCTGAAGCCCACATAACTGGCTATACCGTAGGCTGTAACAAGCGGAGAGGCACAGAGTTTTATCTAATAAGTATCACAAGACTCAAATGTTAAAAGTAGTATCGAGAAGCTAACACTTGCAAGAAACGTATTTCAGTTTTGCAACTATGAGAAGTCCTTTGTGCAGATTCAAAAGCTCTGATCACCTGCGGAGATATAATATTTTTAGAGAAAAACCATGTCTATCAACTTCAGTAACTTTTGTTCTATATATATTATCGAGAATGCTATAAGTGTTACGTGAAAAGTCTAGACTAAATTTCAATAAAAATCAATATTAAACTTAACTATTAAATGTTAGTCATTTTGAGAACAGTGGAGACGTCAATAGAAAGCCCATAAGTGAAATGCAGGACTACACTCTAAGGGTACAAGTGCGAGGGCCTGCTGAGAAAAAAATATACATTAATTTATCACTTAACCTTTCACATCGAAAAGATTAGGTGATAAATTAATGTTAATCCTGCAGCACTCTTCCATCTTCATATGGGAGAGAGGTGAATAACTATGAATAGAATAGACTACTCTCATTGAAGTCCAATACACTGAGAATTAACCCCATGAGATATTCCACAATATGATACAGTGGCTTCTAGACATCAGTCAGTGCTGATAAGTCTGATTCTCGTGAACTATCTGAAGTATTACTGTTGAGTTCCACTACTATATGTGCTGTGCTGTACACGGTTCCTCAAGCCTTTCCAGAAGGACTATTCCTCAATTTCGTCAAATAGTCTTATTTGACATCTCATTTTGAGAGAATCATCTCAAATCTCATTCTAAATCAGTTCAATCAAAACTCGAATCTCATCTCATTTGACATTTGGCATCTCATTTGAGAGAATCAAAAACCTTACCACTATTGGAACATTTGTGACTAGGACATATAAAAGCAGGTCAAAAGAAGAAGCTCAACACTATTTGGGTAAACAAGTATATCCAGTCTACCAGAACTTGTAGCTATGCATTTTTGCACTGCTAACCGTCGAATTTGGCAAGGCGACAAGGAAGTATATTGTCATTTTCTGCTTCGCTTCACATGCATTTTCAACTTTTATTCGCATGCCTTTTCTTCACCTTGTCCGTTTTCTCCGGTATACAAAATGCATAGCCTCGCAGTTCCATTCGGCCGCAGCACCTTCGTCTTTGCATCTAGGATAATAATATCGTCAATTCAACTTCGCTAGTGGTCAGGAAGCCTGCTGAAGGGCAACTGACATGTGAGTTGGGCTTTAATTGGTGGTAGCGGGGAACCACAGCGAGGCCATCCTCTAAATATGCACGACGGGCCTACCCTGTCGCAAGAGATGCATCGGGGCGGTAAATGTCGGGGCCCTTATCGTTGTGACTTGTGAGTTACGAATGTAGGGTAGGGCAGTCGAGTTGAGGACGGGCCGGGCGGAGGTGCGCCGCTGCGGAAACCCGCGAGATAGAGAATTAGAGCGGAGGACTTGGAAGCAACCCTATGATGCTCGGTGCGGCTTGACAGGCGGGGAGCGGAGGAGGCTGGGACAGAGAGGTGGCAGTGACAGAGAGGGTCGGGTACTTGGAAGGAATAGGATGTTAGCGGCGAAGCGGGCCCATTTGGCGGAGCTGGAGGTGAGGGTCGGTTTGAGGTAACTTTTGATGCTGGCAAAGTGTAGCAGTGCGTGCTGGCTGCCTGGTGCTGACCAGAGGTAGTGTTCTGGCGGGAGGGGGAGGTGTGGGGAGAAAGCAGCGAAGGGGAGGGATCGGCTGTCAAAACACCACCAACACCTGTAGGCGCGGCCTCGCTCAAACACCTCGATCGTGAAGGGTTGGCAACGAGCTCCTTCCGGGGGTTTGGGCAGGGAGCGCACGAGACGGCGCTGCGCTTCCTTTCTGGTTAACCCAGCATCTATCTAAGTGAGTAGTAGCGAAGCTGCAAGGCATCTCAATCCAGGCCTTATCTTCGTGTGTTGTGTTCCAGAGCTGCAACTTCAGTTTCTCATCTTTTGTTGGCATCCACACGCGCGCTCTCATTTGCCCAACGGTGTGTGTCGTTTGTCTACGGACTGATTGCTTGTGTGAATCGGTGGCGCGGACGTTTTAGGGTTGTTGTTCGCGGATAGCTACTGTGCTGCGGGGCGGGTCGACACACGATAAGCGGCGGAGGACATTGTGTGCGCTACAGATCTCTCGTAGGAAGCATGACAAACACGGGAGGTTCTGATAACCCTCCCGCTTTCCAAATGTCGGATCTGGGCGCCGCGCTTCCCCCTGGATCAGGTATGTTTCCCCACTGTGGCTTTCCAGGCCGTTCAGTCCTGGAGGGAACTGTGAATGACGTGATGTACTTTGCTGTTAGTAGGTAGGGCCGCATTCTTTGGCTTGACAGTTTCGCATTCTATCTTACGTTTCCTCTAGAAATACGGAAAAGAATGTTTGCTGGGGTGTTTCAGTGTCGGTTTGCATTATGCCTCCATGTTACTTTCACAACGCCGCTTTACGCACCGACGGGAAAAAGCAAGTGATGCGATTGTATTCGGATAGATTTCTCTGGACCAACAAAGTCGCCTGCCATGGCCATTTATTTAAAAAATCCTCCTGAACACCACTAACAGAAGGTGACTGGATCATTCACCAAAAATTATCGGCCAATATCAAGTTTCTTCCGACATTGTTCTTGCTCACATTAGGAGGATGAGGTGACTCTTGGTAACTAATTTTTCTGCAGTCGTTTCAGTCACTATCAGCACGCAGTTACGCAGCCTCGAGTGTAATATATATGTAGTACTGCGTGGTTAACAACTCTGTCGAGTATGCTCTCTGTAACTTCTTCGACTACATGTCTAGCTCTGACTGGGGTGTTTCGTTATTTCCCACAATGATTTTCCCAGTCGTATGCTTTAACCGTTGATCAGCCATGCGGCATCTGGTGGTACTGATCTTGGGTTGTACGATTCTTTCCTGCTTGCAGGAGGTCTCAGTGCGGAGGATCGGGCTGGATTGGTCAGCGTTTTGAAGGTGGGCTTTGTCTGTATTGGGCACGACTCACCGTAGCTTGTGATCTTGTTGTTCCTCCTTCAGTAGCTCGTATCTCGAGGGCGTCTAGTTCAACCGTACTCGTTCTGTTTGCAGGACAAGCTGCAGTTTCTTGCTGGACAACCTTCAGGATACCTCGAGTCTCTTTCGCCTAAAGTGAAGGATCGAGTTGCAGTCTTGCAGACGCTCCAGGTAACTTGGATTGATGGTTACTATGCACAAGCGCTGTTTGATCGTGTTCTGTACGCACTCAGGGTTCTCTACTTTCGAACGTGAAAACTCTAGGTGTAGTGCAGTTCCTAATCGTATTTTCTTGTTGGACTTCTCCTCTTGGACAGACTGAGCACGATGCACTGGAGGCCAAGTTCCACGAGGAGAGAGCTGCTTTGGAAGCCAAGTACCAAAAGTTGTACGAACCTCTCTACACTAAGGTTTGACATGACATCTCTTTACTCTGTGTGAATCAAGGAAGTCTTTGTGCCGTTGTACCCAGATAAATTTTATGTTTGACCACCACTATGCATTCGAGAGTCATCAGTATGAAACGGGTGTAGTGAGCGAGAACCAGATCTTTTGAAAGTTAGTGCTGCCTGTTTTGACCATTTTCTGCCACATGTCTTGATTGTGGGTATCATGTCTTATTATAATTATGTACAAATATTATTTCGTTTCGAAGCTGGCCAGAGATTACGTGATTCCAGTAACAAACGTCTTGCTTGAGGCAAAATATCGTCGGAGGTCAATGTCCAGAATTATGGTCTCTGGTTCTCGAGTGAAGTTGGCGTTTCGAAATCCTGTTGAAAATAAAGGTCGGCAGAGTTTGGTCTCAGATACTTGGAAGGTTGGGAAAGACAAGGGGTTACTCGGGTTTTCTAATACTCTACGGAGTTTTGGTCACAAAGTATGAGTCACTTTTCATTGCTTATGCTCTTTCCTGTTTGGATACAGCGTTCTGACATAGTGAACGGAGTTGTCGACGTCGAACACAAGACTCCTGAAGGGGAGACCCCAGCGGCAACAGGTGGCGCCAACAAGGAAGAAGGTATTAAATACACTCCAGGAGGTGTGGAATTGTGTGATTTAGGAGCTTTTGTGTTTGGCTACATCATCGGTTCTCTGTCGGGCTCCAGGGCATCGCTCCGATTTCTACTATTCAGGTCGATCGGTTGTGTATGTTCCTTTCGCGAGTCGTAAATCCCTGCAATTATTGCTACCACCATGAACCAAATGTGTTTTGGAGTGATTGATGAGTCCGCCTTGTAAGGGGCCATCCGTATTTTGGACAGGATGATAATCTGTTGGCATCCGGTTGTACGTTGTCTTCTCCATGCCTGAAGGTCCGGGGTGCTATTAATACTTCCTTAGAAATTAAGAGTATGTGCTGAGGTTCCTGGCTACCCCTGGCTGGGAGGGACATGCACGAAGCTTTCAATTGTTGTTTTGCTTGGTCTGTAGCGTTATCTTCCTCACTGCCCGTCCTCATAGGTATTGCTTGGGTCGTTGCATCGCTCCCAATTCTGACGTCTATTTGGAAAGTGTTTACGTTTTTGCACTGTATTCGATCTCTGGATGTGTCGAATTTCTGTCTGTTAAAAGGTTTGGCATCATCACGATCTTAACATTAGCTATTCAGTACGCTGTCCAGTCTACCGAAGAGAAGAGAATCTCGTAGTTACAGGATGTGGCGTGAATTCCTTGCCTTGGCGATGGAATACATGATGATACATACGGGTGATGAATACATGATTTGTCTGCTTGGTTAAAATATATGTATTACTCTAATTTCGTCGTGTGTATGGTCAGAGAAAGGAGTACCAGAATTCTGGCTCACTGCAATGAAAACGAACGAGATTTTGGCTATGCAGGTATGAATATAATTGGAGTGATTGCAGTGTTCACGATTAAACCCTTTGCTCTTTCTGTAAACAATTCCTGACAGATAGCAGAATGATTATCATACTGGTAAGCGCATGAAGTAACCGGCAAGCTAATTGTTCCGCAGATTACTGAGCGCGATGAAGGTGCCCTCAAGTTCTTGAAGGATATTAAGTGGAGCAATCTGGAAGACAATAAGGGATTTAAGCTTGACTTTTATTTTGACACAAATCCCTATTTCAAGAATAGTCAGGTGAGCACATCAGTCAGGAACAGCGCTATCGCAGTCTCTTGCGTTCCACTTCAAAACTGTACTTTCAGCTTTCGTAGGGTTCGTATACTTGCAGATCTCGTAGATGTTTCTGATTGTTGTCTCGCCTCGCAGCTGACTAAGACTTACCACATGATCGATGACGACGAGCCGATTCTGGAGCGTGCAGTCGGGTATGCATATCTATCCTCGTCATCAAGAAAGGGAAAAAGATGTAGGGGAGAGACTCTCTTTGAAGTGCTCCTTGCACGTACCTTCAGTCTTGTGTATCTTAGGGAAAGAGGGGGTGGTGCTACCCTGATGCTTACATGTTATGGTGAGGATGTCCCAACTTCTTAGCCGTCAGTATCGAGTGACCACATGTCAATTTGAGGATCGAGTGTTGGGCTTAGTTTTGACTTAACTAAACGAACACGATGTTCTGAGGTTATGGTGCGGAGGGCAGAGCAGCACTTGCCTATGCTATTCCAGCTTTTAATCAGTGGGAAAGCATATTTCAGTGTTCTGGTGCTCTGACATTGCTACTCGGGTTCTCTGAGTGGTCCCCTCTTGACTGAAACCAATATCAAATTACATGGTGTCATAGTACAGTTCTGCTGCTCGTCGAGCACTTCTCGGCGTTTCCAGTGGATTGTCTCCAGTGTCCATGACATCCACTCCAAACTACAGCGAGTAGGCTGTAGCAAGTATAGTCAAAGCAAGGATAGGCTTATGCTTAGATGTTGCAAGGTTAGGGTCCGGAGGGCAGAGCTCACTTGCATATTCTGTTCCCGCTTGTAATAAGTCGGGAAGTATATTTCAGTGTCTGAGGCTCTGACATTGCTACTCGGGTGTTCTGAGTGGTCCCCTCTTGACTAAAACCAAGATTAATTCCATGGTGTCATAGTACAAACCTGCTGCTCGTCGAGCACGACTCGGCGTTTCCAGTGGATTGTCTCCAAAGTCCATGACATCTACTCCAAACTAGAGCGAGTGGGCTGTAGCAAGTATAGTCAAAGCAAGGATAGGCTTAGGGTTGGATGTTGTAAGGTTAGGGTCCGGAGGGCAGAGCTCACTTGCATATTCTGTTCCCGCTTGTAATAAGTCGGGAAGTATATTTCAGTGTTCTGAGGCTCTGACATTGCTACTCGGGTGTTCTGAGTGGTCCCCTCTTGACTAAAACCAAGATTAATTCCATGGTGTCATAGTACAATCCTGCTGCTCGTCGAGCACGACTCGGCGTTTCCAGTGGATTGTCTCCAAAGTCCATGACATCTACTCCAAACTAGAGCGAGTATGCTCTAGCAAGTGTAGTCAAAGCAAGGATAGGCATTTGGATGTTGTAGGATGTTGTAAGGTTAGGGTCCATCGGATTGTCTGCGCCGGCCATGCCATCCACACCTAACTATAGTGATTAGGCCCTAGCAAGTATAGGCTAATGGATTGTTAACTGGTACCTTCGCTATCACGAACGATGTTGGCTCATCAGGGCTTCAACCAGGACTGACTTGGATGCAAGTTGATTTGCTGACTAACTTAGGAATCTTACTACGCAGGACGGAGATTGAGTGGAACCAAGGGAAGAACTTGACCCAGAAAGTTCTAAAGAAGAAACCGAAGAAAGGAGCAAAGAATACAAAGCCAGTAACCAAGACCGAGCAGTGTGAAAGTTTCTTCAACTTCTTTAACCCTCCTCAAGTACCGGATGATGATGACATCGACCAGGATACAGTAAGTGTATCAACTTTCAAAGAAGATAACGATGTGACTTATGCCAGCCACTCCCACTCCATCATTCATTCGCTGTTAATTAACGAGTAAATCGTTCTGCAGGCTGAACAGCTTCAGGACCTGATGGAGCAGGATTATGACATTGGGTAACTAACATTCTGCCGTAGTCCGTTTTTTCCTATCATGCTTCCAAGTTAAAGGGAAGTGCTTTGGGACAACATTCTAATGTGCATATGATATCTTCATGGATTGCTGTCTTTGAATTTGCCTACGATAGTAGACTTTAGAATCGCTATGCAAGTATATGCAGTGACATATTCAATACTGATTACCGTCGGTCACATGCAGCTCGACAGTCAGGGACAAGATTATTCCTCATGCTGTCTCCTGGTTTACCGGAGAAGCACTACAAGCGGAAGATTATGACGTCGAAGATGATGACGGAGAAGGTGATGAAGATGATGAAGACGACGATGAAGACGACGATGAGGATGATGAGGACGAGGATGATGAAGATGACGATGACGACGAGGACGAAGTACATGTCCGGAAGGTCTGTATCATTCAGATTAGGAAAGATAGTAGGTTGTAAATTTTCTTATTCCGTTTCTTCAGCGCAGCGCTGCTCTTTCCCTTCCACTCCGTCCTCCGGAGTGTGTGCCCTAGGTCTTATTTTATGCTTGGTTTCTTTTGTTTATTTTGCAGTAATAGGCGTCTTACTTGAAGATCTGCAGCTCTGATTTGATGGGTGCAAATTTCTGATAGTTTCTCGTGTGGTTCTCTGTCAACAGAGAGGTGGGCCTCCCTCCGAGGTGGGATTCACTACCAGTTCCCTATCAAATTGACATGTTTCCTTACGCTCGCGTGTACTTGTCATATACCCTGTTGAAGATTATTGTCCTGCTGAATACTGCGAGTGGTTCATTTCGCATGAACTTCGTCTTATCATTGCTTGACTCATTTGACGAATATTGTTGGGAACAGGCTGCGACAAAAAATGCTTCTGCAGCTGGCCAGCAAGGCGGTGAGCGACCACCAGAGTGCAAACAGCAATGAGCGTAATGATTCCTCACTCTCAAGCTCGACATTAGTAAAAGCTTGCAAGTGGGAGGTGCATAGGTGTTTCTCTTAGAGTCTGTAGTAGGCAGCATTGGTTCACTCTTGCTAGTTATTGTTAAGCTTTAGAATTCAGTGAAGAGGCCTGTTTAAGGCATAGTACAAGACACACCCATATCTTAGTCCGTTAGGCTTCCACTAATAGGGAAGAGCTGCTACTTCTGATGTTAGCAGCTGGATTTTTACTAGGTTACAGGAGTAATGAGTTTTATTGACTTGTGCCATGTATTAATAACGGGTGGAGTTGAAGTGTTAGAGGAGTCAGAGGACTGACTTTCCTGTCATTCTTCCCTAGGTTTTGCTCGTATCTCATATCAGTACCGTTCTATTCTTCTAGCTTCTCCTCATTGAGTAAATCACACGTTTCACGGATAATCTCAAAAAGTATTTTGTGGTACTGCTGAGGCACATGGATGTATGTGCCATTTTCTTTGGAAATGACTTGCGTTTAAGTAATAGCAGTTGTCTCTGTTGGTCGAGTGTCCTGATTTCAGAGTCGGTCGATGTGTTAAAATGGTGCACATGGGAAAATGGGAAAACGGCGGAACATTGACACATATTGAGAGTGTAATGGCCATCAAACTATCTCGAGGGCTTTTTATGGTGTTGAGGCTGATCTCTGCGGAGGGCCGACGATTTGATATACTGAACTCCGACTTGAAAGGAACTTCTTTTTGTATTGAAAATTTGTTTTTGGACTGTGGAGAGAGAGGTCCTGAAAAATGCGGAATACCTAAATTTGTAATCTAGTCGTCACGCGTTGTTTAACATGAAAGGTGGCGGCTGGATCACATTTAAGGGGCGAACCTTCTGGTCACCTGTGTTTACCCTTGGAGTACCCCAACACCCCTTGCTAGCCAGGATAGGAAGAAGCATAGAAATAGTGTTCTGAAATATTGGCTAACTTCTCGAACACATAACATACACTAATGTGATAATGTTGGTGCCACACAGTGGGTAAGCAGGATTTTACTTCAAACGTGAAGTGATAGAAACATTATCTTACTTCGTTTAAAACGTGGATTGGGAAATTTTGAGTCTATGTTCAGCAAGGTGCCCCGCTTGGAATGGAATTTCGGGTCTATGCGTTAGTGAGCTTCCGGTTTTAAGAACGACTCCATCCGTGCGTTATCAAGCCCCCCCTGTGCCCCCGACCCACCTTCCTTTGCGGTATTCAAAATCGACATGACATGTTACGATTTCATGATTTAAAGACCTAGACCAGGAAAAAAGACCGAGACAGTCATGACAGTTCATGTTTGTCACAAGGTGCTTGATTTAGGCGATCAGTTTTCGAATATGTATAAAACTAGAAAAACATTTTTCTTTTTTCCTCACAGTGTTCATAGAGTTAAAAAAAATTCTATTTTGCTCAAAAAGCATCGAAATCTTCCTCTTGACATTTAACTAATAAGTATGTGTTGAGATGAACTTTTAAAGCTGGTGAATCACTTGGATTTGATTCCTTATTCAACATATTCCAAATTGGGATGAAAACGAAGTCACCAAAAGCATTTTCAGCATTACGGTTAAATTTCTGAAATCTCTGAAAACAAACCCAGAAAAGGAGGTATTCATGATAACCCGGAGCACTTGCAGTCCTACTCAGGCTTTGACCTTTGACCATTGACCAATGAGTAATGGAATTCATATTGCTTGCTATTCCACAATTCAGCACTACTGAAAACATAATGAATTGACCGCGGGACAAACATCCAGTATTCCTCTCTGAACGAGGGGGGCGTTAGTTGCTTGGCCTTTCGGATCCTTCTTTCCCTTGTAAAGCTTGACGGAGTCTTTCCATCCGTTGGATATTCATTGCATCGCGTGTTATCATCTGAATGAGTGTACCGTGACCAGTGCTTGATAAGACAACGTAACTCTTCAGCCGAGAGGAAAACTAATATCCTTCTTTTTTCCCTTTGTACTTTACGTTACAAGAATGATTATTGCTTTTTCTAAGAATTTATGTAACTTCTAGTTATATAGATAGATCTCAGTCCCTTCTTCTAACTATACTGAATTAAAAAAATCATAAAATGTAACTTTTTTGAATAACTTTCCACTGCATCTTCATTCTTCTGATTTTATGACAAACTGTAAACTCGATGATAAAAAGTAATTTTACGTTTACGGTCGTTTTCTTGTGTTGTGTGATCGTGAACTCGAGAAAAATGAGAGATTCTAGATGACCCGGAGCTCTCATCGTGAAACGGAGAGTACTGATTCTGGTCATAAGGGGGTCCTACAAGACCGACATCTTAGTAACAAATGACCATGAACTTATAATAACAGATAAATTTATCATATAACTTTTATCAAGTTTTATGTATATAAGGATGAATATGCATTCACCTATCAAGTTGAGAAAAGAATTGTTCAAAACTAAGAACTAGCAACCAGTTCACTCCAGTGTACCCTGACTAAAATTTACCTGGTATAAATGTATAAATGCTCCAAAAGTTATATGCATGCGAGTCGATACAGAGGAAAAAGGGGTTCAGATGTCAAATGATACTATATTATAAAAAATCATATATTATTGAATAATTAATCTACCTGTGAAAATGACAATCACTTTCAACTCTGTATTTAGTTTATGTACAGGATACAGTAACTGTATTTTTAAGAGAGTCACTATATTTCAGAAATTTGCTTGATCACACCCCTAGTAGGTTCATTGAGTTTGATCACACTCATGATTAGATATAGAATGAAAACTAGTAACTTTGTTATGTTAATGATATTTCGGACTGCACACTTCAGCTCTTTGAGTATGTATTGTCCGACGTGTACTAAATTGTTAGACCATTTGAAAGATAAAGATATTTATCACAATCAAAAGTAATGAAATGAAGAAAGAAAAAACAAAACCGTCAGAGATGTTATCAAGCAATACATCATTAAGAGAGATGATCAAGCTCAACCAACATACTCAGGGTGTGATGAAGCAAATTTCTCCACTATATTTTATTCACAAAACTTGGGTAGTATAAATTTACAACGGAGAGAGGTATTGCCCCGTTCTTGAACTCTTATTCTAGGGCTTAGAGAGATGTCTCAAGGCTGTATACAGGAGTCAAGGTCTTAAGTCTCATGGTGAAGTACATTTCATCCAAGTTTGGTTATATATATTTCTACTTGTCTTATGAGAAAATGCAGCTATTGTGTTGCATATGTGAAAATTCAGTTGTCGTGTAAATATTATACTTTAATCAATCGTGTAGAAGTTAAAAAATAAATCTTTACAAGCTACAATGTAAGTTGACCCACCTCGTAACATTTGACAGGGTAGACTGTACTGGGAACGAGTTCACTGTGGTAGCATTCCAATCGTGCTCTTTTCAGCGAACCGACTTTTCTTTTCAACCCTAAACTCTAAACTTCTTTTCAACTACCGACTACTGTAGGTTCCAAGGGCTGCTTGGGCAGCAG
The DNA here is from genome assembly GCA_036924285.1 of Asterella californica. Lineage (NCBI taxonomy): Eukaryota > Viridiplantae > Streptophyta > Marchantiopsida > Marchantiales > Aytoniaceae > Asterella > Asterella californica. Next base: position 9,151,596 of record JAYKYS010000013.1, read on the forward strand.
AATGACGTTCAGTTCCTCGGAATGAGAAGCTTGGTGCAAAATAGCGCACCAAGTGACCGACCTCTAGCCATGCTTAGATATTGAACTACAGTAGACTGCGGTCCCTGACTGCATGCACACAAGTAAGTGCGTTTGCAGCCATTCTTTCGAGACGAGAGTTCTTCACTAACAACTCCTGCGAGTTAGCGATAGGAGACCTTAGAGCTACGGATAGCGGCGCTTAGCACCGACGTTATTCCTCTCATCGGGGCGTTAGTTACTTGGCCCTTCGGGTCTCTCTTCCCGTCGTAAGGTTTGATGGAGTCTTTTCATCCGTTGGCTATTCATTGCGTCGCGTGTTTCTCCTGCGAGTTCACTGGTTTTGCTGCAGCACGAGCTCCCTGTAAAGTCTGGATTATTCCCGCGATTGGCTACCGGGGGAGATGCACGCTTTGCTGCTTGGTCCTCTCTCTCATCTCTTTGCTGCTGGCTCTCCACCTGTTGGGACTGGGACTTTCAGGTGGGGTTGTGCTGGTCATGCTAAGCCGGACGGGTTCTAACATGGGCGACCTGTGCTCCCGCGAGCGGGGAATTGCACGGGTTGGTGTAATCCGTGTCTATAAGTCTGATAAAAGCCCTTGCAATGGAGTTTTGAGACGATATTTAACTTGATACTTTTCCGGGTTCCGTCCATCATTTAACTAGCCATAGATAGGACAAAATACATTACGCGGCAAAAAATCTCCTCTTCTTTTTTGCTTTCGCAATCGACGCATACCTTTGCTAACGCATAGCAATAACTCTGAGTCGAGTTGGTTACGAGCTGGATCTCCATAAGAACCTGTTTTGCGCTCAGTCTCAGTCTCTCTCTCACCGGATTTCTTCCCATGCAGCCGGAATAGTTTCTCCATGCAAATACTTCAACAAATACCGGTAGCAGGGGTGGATGGGGGGACGCGATGACGTTGACGACGCGAGCGTGAAGGAAGCATGCAGCAACGCTGCATACGTTTATCGCATACTCTGAGATTTGACGTCGGTGACGTAGCGGAGAGACGGAGTAGTCGTAGAGAGCTTTGCATTACAGATTTCGAGAGAGAACGTTCACACTTTTAGATTTAGCAGTTTTGATTAAAAATTACAAGGCAAAGAAGAAGGTCACCAAGAAAACCAAGATCGCAATGGGCGAGCGATTGCAAGGGAGTATACTACGGGAACAGGAGAGCATGGAGATCGAAACAGGAATGGAGAAAAAGCGTAATAGATTGGAAGCGAATGATGAGCCTGGCGTACAAAATGCGAGAAGCGACAATCGAAGAGAAGGCTCAGAAACGCTGCTTCTGCAAAGTTCAAAAAACGGCCACTTGCAGAAAGGCAAGAAGGCTGCCCAGAAACGACTCACGAGGAGTGCTGGGCCCACAGGAGGGAAGCTGATACCCCAACAAGAGAACTGGAAAACACGACCACGGAGACAGCAACCCAGCAAGGAAAAGAGACGGATGACGGGAGGGCGACAGCAGAACTGCTTCCCTCTAAGACGATAGTAGCAATTGCAACTGCAAAAAAAATGACCACAGAGACACAACCAGCCGGAGACAACCAAGAAATGTTAGCTAGCAGCGGAAGCAAAGAAGAGCAATCCGAGCAGGAAAGGGGAACAAATGCAGAAACAGAGAAGGGTAACACAACTACAGGAGGAGGAAAGGAAGAAGGTAGTCCAGTCCCGAACTCAAACTGCTGGGCTAAACCTTTGAAGATGTTGTGCAAAGGAGGAGAGAACCCGTACTTGGAAGGCCTCGATCTAAGCGCAAGGAAAGACTTACTGGACAAAGAACTCTTGGAGGCCCTGGCGAAGATCAAAAAGAACCAACAGCATGGGGAATTGAAGAACGGTCTACTCGTCGATTTGAGCAGAGACCTTGTAGGAAGCAGATTGGTACAGTTCAGTATAGTAGCCCTTCAAGAGATGCTTTCGAGCTCTGGATTACCAAACACCTGGAACCAAATCTAGGAGTCAAAGTAGTACAGCTAAGAATGATGAGTAGAAGCATTTTCTTGTTGTACTGAAGGACGAGGAGCTGTAAACCCTCCACGATCCCATCTATCAACTACCTCCCGATCTCTCAACCTCCATGATCGTCATCGATGAATCTGCAAAATGTCGTGCGTGTCTCGCACTCAAGGGTCACCTCTGATGGCTTTGATGGAAGCACACCATGAACTTGAAGAGAAAAATGCTAAGTTCACTCATTCATACACCCATAAACTTATCAACTAAAATCTTCATAAACTCATAAACTAAAATCCTTCATTCTAACGACGTCTCTCAAGTTCTCACATGCTAAAAATATCTCACACTCTCTATATTACTCAAGTTGTCATTACGACGATGTGAAAACAAGGATGAGGAGCTCTTCTCTATTCCTCTATTTATACATTCTAGGTTTTTACTTTGGTACTCTTCGGTAACTCAGCAGTAACTACTTTTACCGGGTTTTACTAAGATATTACTTAAGATAAAAGCATTAATCACATGGGCTTCTTATCTTTTCACATGGGCTTATTCATTCAAAGTCAACAACTTCTAGAAGGATTTTGAAATATTCTCAAAGAATCTCGAATTTCCATCACCCCCTCTACACTAGGACCCACTAAAAAAGAAACATGTGGAATTTCTTCTTGTTTTTAATGCCCACAAAGTCTACAACTTTAATCCAACCACTAATATCAAGTAAAAAAGGAGATAAGGGATACTCAGTCAAAAAGGGGATAAGGGATCAAATCTCCTTCCTCCCAGCTCCTGAAGGTCATATGTGAAGTTGCTCCACACCTTATCTACAACAAAAGGACCAAAATATCTCGGAAGAAACTTCTTCCTAGCCCTCTTGAATCTGATAGCATCATACAACATAACCCAATCTTCGTCTTGAAAAGTTTTACCTCCCTCTTGCCCAACCGTTTGTCGTAACTGTTCTTTTGATACGCCTGAGCTCGTTCCATCCGGATCATTGCTACCGCTCGGATCTCTTCCAACTCCATGAGTTGCTCTCTTCTTGATCTGACCACGTCTTCTCCCCTCGACCTTTTCAACTTTCATTGAATAGTTTGAAAAGTATCCAATTCGAATTGGATCGGCAACTTGGACTCCACTCCATAAACCAGTCGAAATGAAGAGTACCCAGTAGAAGTTTTTGTTGTCGTTCGGTACTCTCATAAGATGACATGTAGCCTCTTATCCCAAGTATGTTTCGCAGTCTCAACACCAACATCTTTGACGAGCATCGTACAAAGTGTAAGATTGGTCTTCTACGCAAGACCATTAGCATTTGGTTTGTATGAGGTCGTTACTCGTGCCTTGATAGAAAAGTGTTGTAGCATAGCAATAGTCATGCTCCCTACAAACTCTCCTCCTCTATCAGAGACCAACTCTAGCGGACATCCAAATCTTGTGACGATCCTCTCCCATAGAAATCTACCGACTTTTGTTTCATTGGTCTCTCTCAAAGGTCTAGCCTCTACCCACTTGGTACAATAGTCAGTGGCGACTACAATGTATCTATTGCCTCTAGGTGTCTTATTAAGAGGACCTACAATGTAAATACCTCACTTATCAAACGGCTCAATACTAGAATTGATCTTAACGGAGGTGTTCTAGTAGACTTTAGAGCAAATGCTTAACATACGTCACAAGTTTTGCAATAGTTTAAATACTCTTTGAAAATCCCTCTCCAGTGATAACCCGCATCCAAAATCTTGAAGGCTGTCATCTTACCAACAAAGTGACCTCCGCAAACAGTTCCGTCGTGAAACTCGTACATTAGCTTGAATGCCTCCTTCCGACCAACTGTTCTCTTTAGTAACCCATCTGCTCCTTGATGAAACAGAATTCCCTCCACCATGGTGTAAGGTTTGCATCTCTTGATCAATGCGTTACGTTCTCGGGTATGCATACCTTCTGGAAAAGAGCCATCTGCAAAGAAACTCCAGATTTCCTTGTACTCGTCCGGTATCTCCTCAATGCTTGTGATGGTCATCAGATGCTCGTCTGGAAATGAATCATCAAACGGTTCTTCTCCATCATCATCATAAGCCCTCGACAAAAGATCAACATTCGCATGTTTTTTCTCTGGTCTATATTCGATCACGTAATCGTATTCTGTTAGAAGGATCTTCCAACGAGCAATACGACCTTCGGCATTAGGCTTATTAAAGATATACTTTAAAGCCTTGTGATCTGTGACTATGGAAAATTTCCCTCCTAGCAAGTAGTGTCGAAATTTCTTCAATCCAAAGATCACCGCTAATCCTTCTTGTTCAATCACTTAGTAATTCTTCTCCGTTGGAACCATCTGCCTACTAGCATAAGCTATAGGATGATCATGCCCGTCTCCATCTAACTGACTTAATGTACATCCGATTGCTACATTGGAGGCATCCGTATACAAAATAAATGCTTTACTCCACTCAAGTTTAGCAAGTATAGGAGTTGTCATCAATGTTTTTTTCAACTCCTCAAATGCTTCTTTTGCCTTCTGATCATGCACTATCAAGTCAAGATCAACTCCCTTCTTCATGTACATAGTCAAAGCTATTGCTTTGTTTGAGAAGTAAAAGACAAACCTACGATAATATCTAACCATGCCAAGAAACTGTCTCAACTTTGTCAAGTTGATCAGAAATGGAAGATCCACAATCTTATTCACCTTCTCAGAATCTACCGCAATTCCATTCTTGGAAATGATGTGTCCCAACAGTAGACCTTCTTCGCAGCCAAAGATGCACTTCTCTAGATTTAGAGAAGCGTTGGCTTGCTCCAACCGCTGCAAAACTTTGATCAAAGTGGTCCTCCTTTCTCTCGTACACACAGAAATCGTCAATGAAATCACGAACAAACTTCCCTATGAATGGTTCAAACACCTTGTTCATGAATCTTTGAAACGTGGCCGGAGCATTACACAATCCGGATGGCATCACCCGAAATGTAAATGTTTCCCAAGGAGTAGTGAAAGTAATCAACTGTTGGTACTCTTGTGCTATCTTGATCTAGTTATACCCACTATAACCATCACCAAAGCTGTACCACTCATGACCAGCAACTTCTTCCAAAATCTCATCTATAAATGATAGAGGATAATAATCTTTCTTGGTAACTGCATTAAACTTCTTATAGTCTATGCACACTCGCAGCTTACCATTCTTCTTCTTGACAATCACAATGGGTGAAACCCATTCTGAGTTCTCCACCTCATAGATGAAACTCGCCTCCTTCAACTCTATCTCCTCCTTGACCACATTGATGTTGTAGGATTGACCCTTCTCTGCTTCTGTCAAACTGATCTTGCGTTTTTCTCCAATTCGATTCGATGAGTCTCGAGAGTCACCTCTTTCAAATCCTTGTAGTTGAAAGCAAACACATGGATATATTTTCAAAATATATATAGGAATCTACTTTTCTCCTCTTGAGTAACATTGATACCAAACTTCAGGGTAGAGAGTCTTCTCTCAATCTCTGCCTCACTCAACTCTTCTTTGTCAGGATCTTTCTCCACTGATGGTCGAGACAACAAGTCAATAGCACTAAGCTGATGTAACGATTCATCTCGACCAAATCCTTCGTCCTCAGACGAGGATTCTTGATCTTAAGAATCTCCGGTATCTACTTCTGAGACACTCTGATCATCCTCCGTATCAGATTCCTAGTAGTCACTAGTGGGTCTATCAGAGTCAGAAGTCACAACTCTAACACCCGAGAGAGGAACTATCACTCTATGATCTCTAGGCCCAATCCGTAAGTATCTCTTGTGCCACCTATCAGTGGTGCGCACAGCTCTCAACCAAGGCCTACCTAGGAGCCAATCATAACTAGAGTCCTTTAACACTTGAAAGGACATCAATGTTTGAACTCTCATCATAGACACGACCACCTTCTCTAACACACCAAGAGGTCTTACCCTTTGCTTGTTAGCCATTCCCACGACAATGCTAGCCGGGCGAGTTGGTTCCATCCCCACCTTCTTCATCAACCTCTCCGATATGACATTTACAACCTGTCGCGCCCCTCATTCTCAAGATCAGGCGCAGACGCAAACAACAGAACCCTAGCGGACTTGCGCTAGGTTGTGAACGCTGCGAGTAGGACTTAACGGCTTGGCCGGGAGGTCGAGATCAGATGAACCCTAAGTGGTTCTCTGAACCAAGGTTGGAACCTTGGGTTAGGACATAAGGGCCTACCCCAAGAGGGCCCCAGACGAACGCTGACCTAAGGGGGCGAGTCTGGGAACGGGCTGAAACATGAGTCTCAGACATAGGTTGAGACGTGGGACCGAGACGTGGGTCCGAGGCGCGGACGAACCACAGGGTTCGGAAAAACTGCTAAGTGTTGGAGCTCCAGGGACGTTTTGGGTCGTGGACGGAGCTCCACGTAAGATCTCGAGGCGAGTGAGGTATCATTGGAAAGGTCTTGTCGAGAGCTTTCCAGTGATATATAACACTCCTCGATCTGACCTCCGAGCTGGAAGTTATGGCCGAACCACAATCGGGTTGTGGTATAATTTTCAGGGACCAAAGAAGAGGGCGGGGCCGCCGATCCCCAGAAGTATATATGAGGGGCGCTCGATGCCTGGGTGGACCAGGACGAGTCACCCGACCCCAGGGTTCAGCGGGCGGACTCTGGGGGCATGAGGTGATGGCTGGGCCAGTTCTAAGGCACGTTCCGATCTAGACTTGGATGTCTAGACTTAGGAACGATGTAAGGACTGGGGCAAGACTAGGGAACGAGTCGGCGGGTTAGACCACCGTTCGGGAACCTAGACCCAGACGGACATCGCGGGCGGTTGGGCCGCTAGGTGTGCTGGAAGCACCATTTAGGACCATGGACTTTATGGGAAGTCCGCCCCAAGTCATATTGTGACTTGCTCATGTTTGGGACCGACTTAGGCGGATCTAAGTCGGGACTTAGGATTGCTGAGCTTGATGGTTAGGGAGACGGTCCGGCTCCGGTCCGGACCAAACAGAACTAAGGTAAGTGGTGCATGGACGCTAACTTGTGATTGTGTTTGCAGATTAGCGGTGTAAAGTTTACGACCTACTGAGCTAGAGCTTCCACTGGCGCAACAAGGTGGTAGGTGCGCGAAAAGTGGTATCAGAGCCGACGCTTCGGTGAGCGAGAACTTGAGGTTGCGGCTGAAGGCTGGACGCTTGAGGAGGGATGCAAGACACGAAGCGGATCAGCGTTTCTAGGTGAATACTTGGAGCGATGGCCGACGACGGACAGAGTTCCAGGAGGAAGACCAAGAAACGAGGAGCGGCTAACGGGAACAGATCGACTCGAGCTAGCCTCGAGGCACAGTCAGACGACGACAACCGACAACCTTCGTCCCAACGTCAAGAGAGCCTTGTACCAGCTGCGGCACCGGTGCAGCAAGATGGAGTCTTGCCAGCGGTGCCCAACGATTCAGACGCGGGAAGTCAAGGAGCCCTGTATGCGAAACTCATCAAGATGATGAAGACCATGCAGGAGGGTATGGTTTCCAGGGATAAACGTATAGCCGAGCTTGAGGCAGGCCAAGGAAGTTCCTCGTCTACCAGGAAGCTTTGTAAGACAAATTTGCCGACCCCGTTTTCAGGTATAGGACGGGCTCGCAAGGTTAAGGATTTCTTAACTGAGTTGGATCTATACTTTGAGGCGCAACAGGCTAAGGAGTCTGACAAGGTGAGAGCGGCGGTTACGTTCCTGAAAGACCATGCGCTTCTCTGGTGGACTGCATACAAAGATGAACATGCCTTGACCGTCTCGCAGGACGATTCACTCCGGAGTATCAAAGGATTCGTGACGGTGTTGAGTTGGTGAGACTGAAGCAGACGGGGACCTTAAGCGCTTATGTGCAAGAGTTCAGTGCCAAGCTGGATTCGTTCTCCAAGTGGACTGAGGAGACCAAGCTATGTATATTCATTGGGGGACTCAAGTCTAGCTCGGAGAAGGCTCTCTTTCGGATGCCAAAGCTACCAGAGACAAGTGCCGAACTTTTGAAGCTAGCGGAGCGAATTGGGGACGACGAAGTCCAGCAGCAGAAACCCTTTGAACCACGCAGCACGGACAAGTTCCAGAAGAAGAACAAGGGTTTCAAGCGACAGTGGGATGGAGGTGAGAAAGATCGGAAAGATACTTCTGCCCCGGCAGCAAAGCGGCAACAAACAGGAGTAAAACCTAAGGGGCAAACACCTCAGAAGGGCAATGGCGCTAAGTTTACTTGCTACAACTGTGGCGAGGCGGGCCATATTGCTAAGGGGTGTACGAAACCTAAGGTTAGTAACTGTAGCATGAATGCTTTTGTTGCAAAGGACTTGTTGGAGGGCCAGATGACTGTGACCTTGAGAACCACGAAGAAGACGCCGGGATTGATGTTTCTACAAGCCAAGGTTGCTAACCGTGATGTTACTTTTCTTGTGGACACAGGAGCGACTCACTCCTTCATAAGTCCAAAGTTGGTGAAGAAGTTGGGCTTGTCTACCTCCAAGGTAGACAAGCCCATTCAGGTGCGCTTTGCCAAGGGCAAGACGTACCAAACTTCTGAAGTGGCCTTGGACGTACGATTTGCGTGTGGGAAGTTGGAGTTCACAGAGAACTTCACGGTGTGCGAGATGGATGATATCCATGCGGTTTTGGGGAACACTTTCTTAGATAGGTTCGACGTGGAACTTAGACGAAGACCTTTGAGGTTGAATGTCAGAGTTAAAGGGCGGAAGTTGGGAGTGAGGCTGATCCGGAAGGCGCGGAAGATTGATGACTTTGCAGTGAATTTGATCAAAGGCAAACAGATGGACTTCAACGACGGGGTCATATGTTTGATGCGGGTTGCAGATTTGATGACGGGTGACAGACAAGAGGAAACATCAGGAGACGCGGACTAAACTTCCGAAGGTGCTTCACGAAATGATTAAGGAGTTTGAGGATGTCTTGACGGATGAGTTACCTCCAAGGCGGGTGGTGGATCACAATATCGAAGTCTTATCAAGATCAGAACCACCTTCCAAAGCCCCTTACCAACTCAATCAGGTGGAACTCCTTGAGTTGAAAAGACAACTCGGTGAGCTATTAGCGCGGGGATATATTCGAACCAGCAAGTCACCTTATGGAGCCCCAGTTCTTTTCGCAAAGAAGAAGGATGGGAAGTTACGACTCTGCGTAGATTATCGTGCACTCAATAAGGTGACGGTGAAGAATAATTATCCTTTGCCAAGGATAGACGACCTCTTTGATAGGCTAGCGGGCGCAAGATACTTCAGCAGGATAGACTTGAAGTCAGGATATTACCAGATCCAGATAGTTGACCCAGATGTTGAGAAGACCGCTTGTCGAACCAGATACGGATCATTTGAATTCGTGGTGATGCCATTTGGACTCTGCAACGCCCCTTCGACGTTCACTACATTGATGAACACAATTTTTCGCGAGGAGATGGACGAGTTTGTCATCGTTTACATCGACGACATCTTGATCTACTCCAAAACCTTGGAGTCGCACGCGGAGCAGCTAAGGGTGGTGTTGACGAAGCTGCGGGAGCATAAGCTGTTTGCCAACATTGACAAGAGTGAGTTTGGTTTGGAGCGCATTAACTTCTTGGGACATGTCATTAGTGCAGAAGGAGTCGGCCCGGATATGCAGAAGGTGGACGCGATTGTAACTTGGGAGCCTCCGACTACAGTGAAGGGGATGCGGTGATTCTTAGGATTGGCGCAATTCTACCGCAAGTATGTGAAGGAGTTTTCAAAGATCGCGAAGCCGCTAACGGACTGGACGGACAAAGACGCACAGGTAAGTTGGACCAAGGAGGTGGATGATGCGTTTCAGACAATCAAAGCTATTTTGTCAAAGGCGCCAGTATTGAAGCTGCCGAAGTTCGACAAACCATTCGAGGTGCACACGGACGTGAGCGACTATGCGATCGGCGGAGTGTTGGTGCAGGATGGAAAACATGTAGCATACGAAAGCAAGAAGTTATCTGGAACGGAGAGTCGATGGCCGACTCACAAGAAGGAATTGTTCATGGTGGTTCATTGCTTGAGGAAATGACGGCATTACTTGGGACTTCATAAAACCCAAGTGTATACGGATAATATTTCACTCAAGTACTTTGAAACACAAGATCGAGTGACGCCAAAGCAACTACGGTGGCATGATACCTTGGCGCTCATGAACGTAGAATTAATCCACAAAGCGATGTCGGAGTGTAATCCGTCTAGTTGAACATCTTCATCGTAGTAGCATCCAACTGAGCAGGTTGCTGAGCAGCAGCAGCACCTCCACTTGACGATCCTTGGTTGGCCATGATATCTGATCCTGTAACACTCTCAAGAAAACTCCCACCCTAGGTGTTTCACGTCGAGTTCACCAAAAAGAGAGTATGTCGGAGTGTAATCCGTCTACCTAGGAAAGCGCCGAGCTTCTGGCTGTGGTTGTTCACTCAAGAGGTTGGCTTTCAGGTTACAACAGGGGCTATAAACACTCACACAGATGTGTAAGATCTAGTAATATACCCAGAAGGCGAAATTCAGGTCTAGCTGGCAGTAATAAGATCCGGCGGTGAACTTTGACACTCACGGAGAGGAAAACTATGAAGGTTTAGACCTCTAAACTTCCCCTACATGCAAATGAGGTACTACTGAACTCACAGACGAAATTTCAGCCTGAGATCAAATTCTGACACGGAGATATGAACAAAAAAGTTTTGAGCAAGAAAACTACGGCAATTTCTGGTACCTAGATATTTCAACCGATCAATTTCGAAGTTTCTTACAGGATTTGCAGTTCACAGCTTGCTGAACACTCCTGTGAAGTTGGGACTCCTGATTGTTTGTAGAACTCCAGATCTCCTTCCTTGAAGTCGCTGCTCTAGATTAAGAGCTTTCCAGACCCCCTCGGCTTCAGCGGCCGCCCTGAATTACTCAGTCACTCAATCGATATGAAACTTTTTGTGAAATCGTAGCCCTGCTGGCAGAGAACACAACCTCGAAGTTTTGAAGCAATTTCCTCAAATCTGCTGCGAGTGACATTGAAAACCCTAAATCTAACAAAAGTGATTCAATTCTAGCACAATTCGAACTTCAATTGGTCATAACTTCGTCTTTATTGCATCAAATCGATCGAAAATTTCACTGGAAGTGCTTGGCATGACGAGCCCTCTCTCCCTGTGCTCTCAGATTTCGAAGATCCCCCACCAAATGCTCGAACTCCACTCTAGAGCTCTGTTTCTAAATTTAGAGTTTAACAAAAGACAAAAACAGACCAATGGGAGTTCATAGCTCCACTTGGTTGTCCTTTAGTACCCTTAACCACGTGGCAGCTTAGTTTTACTCATAGGCTACCACGTCAAGCTCCCTAGAGTGCCAACGTAAAACTTAAACTATCTAAAAAGACACGCAGCCCCGAAAAATAACTTAAATCAGCTAGAAAGCGTGCATGGGCGACAAGTAAGTACAACCCATGAGCTCAAACCCCTATCAGCATGGAAACCCTAAGTTATGTGCATTGAACGTCATAGACAAGTAAGAAGTCACTTGCACAAGCGCACAAATGCTTGAACAAGATAACTAGCATACTATCAGCCTACTAGGACTCAAAATAGTATTAACACCGTATGCAAAGGTGTCAAACATATACATAAAGGACTAGAAGTAATATGAGCTAACTTCTAGAACTACTAAACCTAAGCGTCGGAGTAGAAGTCAAGCATGTAGCCGCCAAGTAGCGTGACATCCACCCCCTCTGAACTTGCACATCCTCCGGTATGTGCCTGATCCAGATCAAGACTCTTCAGCTTCAGCTTCAAATTCATCTTCAACCTCCATTGAGTCTTCAGCTTCATCCTCAGTAAGCTCTGCAACGTTCTGGTCCTCCCCTCTCCTCCTAAAGAGCTTGATTCTCTTTCCTGCGACTGGTATCTTGAGCACTGCACCATCTAACTCTCTCAAGGAGTATGTGGCATTATCATAAACTTCTAACACCACATAAGGTCCAAATCATCTCTTGGAGAACTTCCTGATAGTGCTATGCTGATTATCAAGACTACTATCATAGATTAACACCCAATCACCTTCTTTAACTGGTTTGGGTCGTAATCTATGCGTTCTATCAAATCTTCCTTTGTTTCTCTCTCTAGCAATCTTTAATCTTTCGACAGCTTTGGCAACATCCTCAGGTCTTCGTTCTAACTGCTGGATCCTTAGGACCAAGTTGTTAAAAGAATCTCACGATGTGTCCTTATCAGGCCATAAAGGAGAAAAGTCCACTTTAGCAGTAATCGCTAAAAAGTTTTATTGGCCCCACATGAAAGACGATGTTTCCCACTTTGTGAAAACATGCGTAACCTATCAAGCGAATCGCGTTTCTTATGAGAAGAAACAAGGATTGCTTCATTCTTTGCCGATTCCAGCCAGACCTTGGGAAAGCATTAGCATGGACTTCATTACCTCTCTGTCTGACTCGAATGGATACAATGCGTTTTTTGTGATAGTTGATCGGTTTAGCAAACTAGCGAAGTTTGCTCCGACCTTGGACACTGCAATAGCGTTTACGACTTCTCGGTTGTTCCTAGATACTTGGTGGCGTTCACATGAATTACCTCGAAGTATTATTTCAGATAGAGACTCTAAGTTCACAAGTGTCTTTTGGAAACACTTGTTCCAAAAATTTGGGACTGAAGTTAAAATTTAGTACCGCCTTTCATCCGGAAACAGATGGGCAAACGGAACGAGTTAACTCGGTTCTGAATCAATACTTGAGGAATTATGTGAGCGCGGACCAAAGTGATTGGGCGGAGTGGCTCAGTCTTGCAAAGTATTGCTACAATTCCACGAAGTATTCGGCAACCGACGAATCGCCTTTCTTACTAGCTTACGGACGTGAGCCAGAAAGGCCTCTTGAGTTGACTCTTGCAGGGAGTTCTACATCGGCACGACTAAGAACACGGCAAACATCAGCTGAAGAGTTGGTGGCGGCAATGCAGCGGCGCGAGGAGCAAGTAAAGAGCAACCTCGAGAAGGCGCAGCAACGGTACACGAAGCAGGTAAACAAGCATCGACGGCAAGTGAAGTTTCAAGTGGACGAAGAAGTATGGCTAAGTACGAAAAACTTCACACTTCCGAAGGAAATCTCGGTGAAGTTTTCATCAAAGTTCGCGAGACCTTTTGTCGTTGTCAAGAATCCGCATGAAGATGTCTATACATTAGACCTTCCTCGCGAGTGGCAGTTGCATCCGACTTTCCATGTTTCTTTATTAAAGAAATACTTCAAGGATGATTTGCGGCCGGAGCGCAAACAAGTACTCAGGCCTCAACCTGATGTCGTGCAAGGTGAAGCAAAATATGAGGTGGAGTCCATTTTGCGATCTCGGCGCAAATCAAACCGGATGGAGTACTTGGTCAAATGGCGTGGTTACCATTTGAAGGAAGCAACTTGGGTGCCAGAGGAAGATCTCGCACATGCGAGCGAAGTATTGGACCTATTCAAACGGAGACAAGGACAACAAGGGCGTTAGCAAGATGAGGACATCTCCTTCCAGCGAGGGGTGAAGAAACGACGAACCATACGAGTAGCAACTTGAGGCGATTTGGGCCGATGGACTTTGTACTTGTGTTTGGAAATAAAGATTTTGTTTCTTGAAAATTTGTCTAAGTGTATTGGTAGTGCATGGCTATGACTAGTTCTGATCAGATGCCTAGGATGTTGTCAAGAGGAGGAACGAAGCACACTCAAAGGAAGCGAGCTAGTTTGGATAAGCATCTAAATCAAGACTAAGTCTTGATGTCAAGACTTAGGTTTGCCGTAGCGTTGGCAAAGCAAGTATGAAATTTCATACTTGTCTTGGGGCTTGGGGTGATCTTGCTTTGTGATTTTCTACAAAGTAAACTTAGTCTCGCGTCTAAATCAAATCAGATTGCGACCGGAAAGTGAGTTTCGGAGGACCTCGTAAGTAGGTGTGAATACTTATAGTTTGCAAGTTAGAGTCTGAAGTAGAATGTTTAGAAGTTGTCAACTAGTTTTGTTTAGGGTAAGCCAAAAAGGTAAGGCTTTTCCCGAGACTAGTTGAAATTTTCTAAGTTTTCTAGCGACAACTTAAGACTCAAGCCAAGAAGGGAATTGCGGGTTAGCTACCAGAACGTAATTCTGACTTCAAGGGGTTGGCTACCCATTTTTGAACTTGGTGTTGACGTAAAGGATCATCAGTGGGGGTGAGTGTCGCGCCCCTCATTCTCAAGATCGGGCACAGACGCAAACAACAGAACCCTAGCGGACTTGCGTTAGGTTGTGAATGCTGCGAGTGGGACTTAACGGCTTGGCCGTGAAGTCGGGATCAGATGAACCCTAAGTGGTTCTCTGAACCAAGGTTGGAACCTTGGGTTAGGACATAAAGGCCTATCCCAAGAGGGCTCCAGACGAACGCTGACCTAAGGGGGTGAGTCTGGGAACGGGCTGAAACATGAGTCTCAGACATAGGTCTGAGACGTGGGTCCGAGACGCAGACAAACCACAGGATTCGACCCTGGGTCTGGACTACAGGTTTCGGAAAAACTGCTAAGTGTTGGAGCTCCAGGGACGTTTTGGGTCGTGGACGGAGCTCCACGTAAGATCTCGAGGCGAGTGAGGTATCATTGGAAAGGTCTTGTCGAGAGCTTTCCAGTGATATATAACACTCCTCGATCTGACCTCCGAGCTGGAAGTTATGGCCGAACCACAATCGGGTTGTGGTATAATTTTCAGGGACCAAAGAGGAGGGCGGGGCCGCCGATCCTCAGAAGTATATATGAGGAGGGCTCGATGCCTGGGTGGGCCAGGACGAGTCACCCGATCCCAGGGTTCGGCGGACGGACTCTGGAGGCATGAGGTGATGGATGGGCCAGTTCTAAGGCACGTTCCGATCTAGACTTGGATGTCTAGACTTAGGAACGATGTAAGGGCTGGGGCAAGACTAAGGAACGAGTCGGCGGGTTAGACCACCATTCGGGAACCTAGACCCAGACGGACATCGCGGGCGGTTGGGCCGTTAGGTGTGCTGGAGGCACCGTTTAAGACCCTGGACTTTATGGGAAGTCCGCCCCAAGTCATATTGTGACTTGCTCATGTTTGGGACCGACTTAGGCGGATCTAAGTCGGGACTTAGGATTGCTGAGCTTGATGATTAGGGAGACGGTCCGGCTCCGGTCTGGACCAAACAGAACTAAGGTAAGTGGTGCATGGACGCTAACTTGTGATTGTGTTTGCAGGTTAGCGGTGTAAAGTTTGCGACCTACTGAGCTAGAGCTTCCGCTGGCGCAACAAGGCGGTAGGTGCGCGAAAAACTGACCCTCCATCCACCAATACGTCAGAGACATAGTGATCATTCAACCGGACTTCAATCTTTGAAGCCCTAGTGCATACCTCTGAAGCATGCACATCCACCACACCAACTCCCACAGACTTTGATGTTTTGCTCTTGGGTTTCTTCTTCTTGCTTCTCTTAGAACTCAATCCTTCTCTGAGTTCTCTCCGTAAGCTGGGATTAAGTGCGATCAGTTGTCCAACAATGATGTTGACTTTCTGAGCACCCACATCTTCAACCACATCATATCTCGCTTGGAAAGATGAAATGATGAAATCCGCCATCCCCAGCTTTCTTCTTGACTCCCTTGGTGTACTCGAAACATTACTCGAACGAGTACTTCTACTTGTTGACTCCTCCATGAAAACCGGTTCATCAGAAAATCGAGTTCTTTTCCTTTCTTGAGCTAAAAGCTCCACCGGTGCATGAGAAGAGTTTGAACTCTCTCCTTTCTCGTAGATGGGATCTCGCACTACATCGACAGTAGTCACTCCCTTGTCTCGTCTTTGTGATGAATTTCCTCCACCCACATTCATTCTGATAGCTTCGGCACCTCTTGCTCCGTTGTTAAGACAGTTTCGTTGGAAATGAGAACCTCCACACGTCCAACAAGTGATTCCTCCAAAGTTACCTTGGTTGCCTCTAGAGTTATCTTGATTTCCTCGGTTAGATTGTTGTCGTAACCTCTTTGACCTCCTCCTCCACCTTTGTTTCTCCATTCTCGTAACTGCACCACATTTATCTTGAGATCCGCAAGAGTGTCAATGATGCTCTTCAGCTCGGCATGAAAATCAAAGGTGGTAGTAGACATCGTTGTTGGGACAAACGGTCTTGGCACCATCGTTGGAGTAAGAGCTGACGTTGAAGCAATCACCAATTGTGACGGTGCAGATGCTATCGTTGTGGTTACACCAAGAGGCGGAGTCGACACTAGAGCGGCATGATGAGATTGGATGATATCCTCTTCATCCAAACTCTTTTCCATATTTGTCGTAATCTTGATGACCTCCGCTTTGGTTGTTGGCTTCTCGTACTTCACTTGGGTTCGAATGGAATGTCTCAACCCTCCCACCAAGTTCTTGGTCAACACTGCTCCAATCCCCGCCATCGTTAGCTCCATGTTGTCTCCACTCTTCTGTAAGACCGTCCGAAACTGTTGCTCCAACTTATCCATCCTTTCGGCATACTGCCAAACTTTCTCGGCGTCCCGTTGCTTCAAATGAGTAAGCTCCACCATGAACTTCTCATAACTCTCTTATGGAAGAAATTCTTCGATGAGTGCATTATTCAACGTCTCCCATGTGTCCTCAACTGCACCAGGTGTCTTGCTCTTCACTCGATCTTCATACCACGTAAGAGCAAAATCTTCTAAAAAACTCTAGCAGTAAGAACACCCATTCTTCTCTCCTTCTCACGTTATTTCCGATGCAACCCCTTTTGAAGTCTCGTACAAATGGTTCTACATCTTCATTGTCCTTCCCATGAAACACTGGTAACTTCTCCATCTTGTAACTACTCTTCTACCCTTCTACCCTTCTAATTTTCGTGCAATAACTACTCGCTAAAAGAGTACGAACATCACCAATTCCATTCGCGAATAATCTACCATAGGTAAAATAAAAGGAAATGGTTGTAACAACACCTCTTGTGCCATTTCTTCTCCCAAGGTGATGAGCCTGAGTCGCATCATCATCTTCTCCACCATCCGAATGACGATCTCCATCACAACTC
The DNA here is from genome assembly GCA_036924285.1 of Asterella californica. Classification (NCBI taxonomy): domain Eukaryota; kingdom Viridiplantae; phylum Streptophyta; class Marchantiopsida; order Marchantiales; family Aytoniaceae; genus Asterella; species Asterella californica. The sequence continues at coordinate 9,168,662 of JAYKYS010000013.1, forward strand.
AGCCGAGTCCTCTTTTGAAGTCGACAATTTCTCCGTCTCAGCTCTTTGAATCTCGTCCAACTTCTCGACTACTGACGTAAGTAGGGCAGCCACGTCGACACACTTGTGTCCTCTTGATAGATCACCCACTCCACAACTTGGACAAGGATCCTCTCCTAGAAAATGAATCGGCGGTGGTGACGATGGACCCACTCGAAGGTTTAAATCAGTAAACTCTCGCTTTCCTTTGGCTCTCTCTGCTCTGATCCTAGTTGGACAGTTCATTACTTTATGTCCCAACCCTCTACAGAAATAACACCACGTCGGTTTCTACTCTTCTCCTCGGAGATTCTACTTGAGGTTTTGTACTAGAGTTCTCAAACTCAACGATAATCTCTTTCGAGCTCTCTCCGACGCTTACTATGACATCTAAACCTTGAGGAAGGTTTCTAAGTCTAACTTTCCAATCTTTTGAACTTCCACTGATGTTGCACCTTCTCAACCATTAAGTGGACAAAATATCTTTGAGGAAAATAACTCTACATCACTTTCTTAACTCTTTCGAGCTTTATACTGAAAATCGTGTATTATGCATGCTATACCTGAAATAAAATCCAATCTAAAATTAAGAGTCTAAGATAATATCCTCATGACCATTGTGTGTACTGATCCTAGGAGACATCTTAAAGTCACTCTTGTAAAGATCACACTCTACTTCACCAAGAGCATTCGTGGCCTCCACAGTGAATGATGCTTTGAACTCAATCTTCTACGCATCTGCACCGATGCTCGCAGAAGCTTCTTGATATAGAGCAAAAAAGGCACCCCAACTACAATAGATGCGTGATCGCAACTCCTCTATACCTAACTTTGGCTTTTCTGTCTCCGTTCTAACTCCCAAACGCCTCTTCTTCAACCTCGGCACTCTAACTGGATTCCTCATGAAGTATCTTCAAGACCTCCTTGTATGCCAAAACGTATATCTCTTAGTCGGTAAGAGATCTCTTCAAGATTTTTGTGATCTCCAGTAGCTCAGCCTCCAAGCTACTACATGAAGTTTCAACAGAAATTTCTCTAATCAGAAGAGATGGTGATGACTGTACAAATTTTCAGAAAACTGAAATTTGTATATTTTCACTTCCCTCATGGTTGTCAACCCCCTCCACTTTGAAAATTCTTTCTCTCTCTTCAGACCTCATCTTCTCATGATTTTTGCTTCCTCTAATAGCTTATCAGCCAAGCTGAGATAGTGGAAACTTTCATAGGAAAATAAAATTCACAGAAAATCTGACAATGACTGTAAAAAATTTCTAGAGAACAGAATTTCTCAACTATCGTGAAGAAACCCCCTCAACTTTGAAAATTCATTGCTCTCTCTCTAGACCACCTTTTCCCATGATTTCTTTTGTCCTAGATAGGTTATGAGCCAATCTAAAACTCTGGAAAATTTCTCAGTAAAATATAATTCACAGAAAATTTGACAATGACTGTAAATGTTTTTCAGAGAACCGAATTCTTCAACTCTCGCGAATAAACCTCTCAACTTTGAAAATTCATTGCTCACTCTGTAGACCACCTTTTCCCATGATTTTTTTGTCCTAGATAGGTTATCAGCCAATCTAGAATACTGGAAAGTATCACAAGAAAATAAAAAACACAAAAAATTTGATAGCTACTGTACAAATTTTCCAGAGAGCTGAATTTCTTAACTCTGAAATTTTCCTCCTCTAATAACTTCTCTCCCCCCCTTTCTCTACAACTCTTGTTTCATACCCTTTCAACTCTCCTCAAATACTTTCTAAGTGAACAAGATGTAAAGAATGACCTCGAACGCGTCATAGATCACTACGGGATACACGAAAGGTTCTAGCGTTGCTAACATCACGTTAGCTCTCTCTCTTTCCAACGTTCTCTCCATGTGCTCTCTCATGATCTCTTTTTGTCGAATATAGAACTGAACTCTAAACATCTTTCAACGATCCCTTCAAGTGAGGTCCCGGCAACAGAATCAAAAATGTAAACCCTCCACGATCTTATCTATCAACTACCCCCTGATCTCTCAATCTCCACGATCGTCATCGATGAATCTGCAAAATGTCGGGCCTGTCTCTCACTCAGGGGTCACCTCTGATGGCTTTGATGGAAGCACACCATGAACTTGAAGAGAAAAATGCTAAGTTCACTCATTCATACACCCATAAACTTATCAACTAAAATCTCCATAAACTCATCAACTAAAATCCTCCATTCTAACGACGTCTCTCAAGTTCTCACATGCTAAAAATATCTCACACTCTCTATATTACTCAAGTTGTCATTAGGACGATGTGAAAACAAGGATGAAGAGCTCTTCTCTACTCCTCTATTTATACATTCTAGGTTTTTACTTTGGTACCCTCCGGTAACTCAGTAGTAACTGCTTTTACCGAGTTTTACTAAGATAATACTTAAGGTAAAACCATTAATCACATGAGCTTCTTACCTTTTCACATGGGCTTATTCCTTCAAAGTCAACAACTTCTAGAAGGATTCTAGAATATTCTTAAGGAATGTCGAATTTCCACCCCCTCTACACTAGGACCCACTAAAAAGGAAACATGTGGAATCTCTTCTTGTTTTTAATGCCCACAAAGTCCACAACTTTAATCCAACCACTAATATCAAGTCAAAAAGGAGATAATGGATACTTTCCACCTCCTTTCTACCTTTTAGACAAGATGACAAGATAGTAGTGCTCACTCTTTAAGAAATATCTGAATTCTGCCAAAAGTACAGCTAAGTTTAACCATAACTAACTTTAGCTAGTCATGACTAACTTGATACCTCCTTCAAGTACTTGGGTAGCAAATAAACATTCTCAACACTTAGTTATAACTAAATACATTACTAATAGACAAACTTCCTGTGTGTAACATAGGTCGTTATAGAGCAGAAGAGACTTATCTTGCAAAGGTCCCTCTTATACTTTAACGGACGAATCTTCTTAACGGCACCGTGGACACCAGAGTTCAAAACCTACAAGGAGAACTCAAGGGCGATGGCTATTTGGGTGGATCTCCCGTTGGTGGACAAGACATTCGAAGTAGGAGCTGGTGAGCTACTAGGGACGATAGGGCAGATTCTATATCGCACTACGATGAAGTCGACCAATGGATACCCTCACATAAGGGGATGTATCTTGGTAGATCCTGAAGGAGAACTAAAAGATCACATCTTGATCAATATTGGGGTAGGGGAGCCCATAGCACAACCGATTGTATACCAATCTCTCCCAGACTCCTGCTTCACCTGCAAACGAAAGGGCCATTTTGCAAAAAATTACCCAGAAAGTCGCAAGAACGCAGCAAACCTGCAAGGAGAAACCGCTACGAAAAATGCAGAGAGCCAACAGGCCCCAACAGAAAAGGGAACAAAAGAGGCACAGAAAGGAGCACCCAAAGGGGAAGAAGGATACACAAAGGTCACAAGGAAGAACAAAAGAGGAGGAAAGACTGCGGGAAAGTGGGTAGAAGTCAAACCTTCGACGAACCGCTTTGCTGCTCTAAGCCTGAATGCAGCTGAACCGGAGAGTGAACTGACGGTAAATAAAGCTCACCATACTAGAGAAGAAACGGCTGAGCTCAGAGAGGGCCCTCTTCCCTTTCCACATCTGGAGGCGGCTCACGCACTTCTGCTGCAGGAGGAAAACATGCCCCAAAGACCTCAAGTCGACAGTACAATGGAGGATAGCCAGAGCAGCCTAAACACTAAGGAAAGGAGCAACATTCCAGACCTCAACGCACTGAATGACAGCGAGCAGGATACGAGAGAAGGAAAGGGAGACAAGGGACTCAAGGAAGCGACAGAGATAGCGACAGGGGAAGAGAACCCGCTGAAAGACATAGAGCAGAATAAAGGACTAGAGCCGCAGATACGCTCACCTACGTCGAAGAACCAACAGGTCCAAGAGGAGAACATTAATACGAACCACTCTCGAGAGGAGAGTGCTGGCGAAACAACACAGATGATGACAGAAGAAACACAGGCTGAACAGGAGGATGAGGACAGGGCAAGAGAACACAACTCACCGGAGATACACAGCATATCGATTCCACCGGATTTACAAGAATGGGGACAAGAGACCGGATACCGCTGGGAGGGAGACTTAACCACATCAGGAAGTCAACCTACCACTCAAAATGGAGAGTGGTTGGCATCCCAACCCTTAACATCGTCACTCTTAGGTCTGAAGCGAGAGGCTCTGAGGGAGCTGGATCAGAACAGCATAGCAAAAAGGAGAGCAGCAAAAAAGACAGGCACCTCCTTCGCCCCTATTACATCAAGCGGAAGCTTCACAGGCGCAGGTGGAAAGGCTATCCCCATAAGAGGTAAAATAAAAAAGCCAACGAGATCCTTGAGAGAGAAGACAACACCAACAGCGAGCAGGAGTACGTTCTAACTAAATGAGTACCAATAAGATGCAGACAAACATCAAACTAGCTACTTGGAACGTTAGGGGGCTAGGCGACCCCCACAGAGTGTCGATCATGCGCCGGTGGATGGGAAGGAAAAGAGTGCCGGTAGACATCATTGCTCTCAAAACGGAGAAAAACAGGAACTCAAAACGGAGAAAAACAGATTAGAACACAATCTGAATTTAATTCTTCCACAAGGTACAAAATTACAGACTATAATGAAGAAGGGAGAGGAGGTGCAACCCTACTACTGAGGCCTCACGTACAAGTGGAAGACCTAGGAGTCAAAGGGGATGGCACTGTCGCGTGAGCTATAGTGTCCTCGACAGTGGGCCCCTTAGGAATAGCGTCAATCTATGCACCCAACTGCAAGGAAAGGAGACTCCAACTTTGGGAGTGGCTAGGATCTAAGATAAGAAGTGGTTCTTGGGTGCTGCTGGGAGATTGGAATATGGTAGAACTTCCTGACGACAGCATAGGGCCCTCTCCTCTCCTTCACGGCAGCGAGCTCAGACTCTGGAGGAATACTCTCTTACAGACGGATTTAGTGGATGCTTATTTCTGCGCGATCAGGAAGGAAGGACCGGCATACACGAGACATGTCAAAACGGGGCTCAGACTAGATCAAGCAAGACTAGACCGAGTTTACCTAAACAACAACGCCGAGTGGTGCGACAGTGTTACAAAGCTAGTTCACGATGGAAGGCAAACGCTTTCAGACCATGTCCCAGTCATGATAGAACTGAAGCTTAAGGAAGACAACAACACGTCTCAGGTAAGAAAAACCACTTACTTTAAAATGGATGCCAGCTACTTGAAAGATCCGAGAATCAGAGGAGAGGTCGAGAGAGCTTGGCAGGACAGCCACTCAAGGCAAGGTGACCCCAGGGTGCGATGGGCGCCGACTTGGAGAAGGGTGCGGAAAGCATTAATGAAAGAAAAGAAGGAAAGAGCCAACCGGCAGCAACCAAGGTCCAAGCTGGAAGAGGACCTAGTGAAGCTAAGGATCAGAGCTGAAAATGACCAATCAGAAATGCTCCAACTCGAACTAAGTGCAGCGGAAGGGGTACTTAGGAGAAGAGAGCACCAAGACGCGTGCTTATGGCGGAAGAGAAGCAGGATTAGATGGTTGAAAGAAGGGGAAGCACCATCTAGATATTTCTTTGCACAACTTAAAGCAAAACATAGCAGAGAAGAGATCAAAGCGGTAGCGCTAGAAGAGAGAGGGACTACTGAGGATCACTAAGAAATATTACAAATGATCAACCGCTTTTACACTATCCTTTACGAGGAAGACGAGAGGGCGGCAGCAAACTCCGAAGAAAGGGCTCTCATACTCAGCTTAACATCGAAGTTCGTGACGGAGGAAGAGAACCTTCACCTGCAAGCATATCCGACGGCTGAGGAGATAGAAGGTGTGATTATGAGTTTCCCCAAAGAGAAATCACCAGGTGCGGACAGGGTGACGTATGAAATGCTTCAGGAGTGTTGGAGTTTCATCCAAATGGAGTGCATAGCAATGGTACAAGCCTACTGGGACAGTGGCAAAAACACTTCAGGGAGTTACCAAACTTATCCTGAAAGGAGGGAGCAAGGCGGACTTGAGCAACTGGAGACCTATATCACTTCTGACAGCCACACATAAAATACTGAGCAAAATACTAGCAGAGCGGCTGAAAACGGTGGTTGGATCAGTAGTTGACGAACAGCAGACAGGTTTCATCCAAGGACGCGACATTTTTGACAACGTACTCAGCTTCAAGCTGGGCCAAGAGATGGTTAAGGCTACGGGACAACAAGCCCTTTTTTTCAAAGTGGATTTCATGAAGGCCTATGATAGAGTATCACACGAGTATCTGTGGGCTACGATGAAACAAATGAAGTTTGGCGAACATTTCATAAGGCTGATAAAGGGGCTAACAATAGGAGGAACTGTGAAAGTGCACGTAACGGGATGTTCACAGAAGAAATAAACCTGTGTAGAGGAGTTCGGCAGGGTTGTCCAGTAGCTCCCTATCTCTTCGCAATAGCAACGCAACCCCTTATGAACATGTTCAAGGAAGCTCAGCTCAAAGGCAGAATTCAAGGCATTCAGGTAGGAGAGGGGAAGAGCTTACTGCACCAGCTTTTCTCAGACGACACCGGCCTGATGATTAAAGGGACGGAGGAGTGCTTTCGGGAGACCCAAGAAGTAATCAGACAGTACGAACAGGTATCCGGAGTGGCGCTAAATCTGGGCAAATCTCTAGTGATACCTCTAGGCATGAACGTTGTTCCGACCTGGTTGGAAGAAACAGGGTGTAAGATAGCCAGGCCCGGACAAATCTACAGATACCTGGGGGTACCCATTGGAGTAGGTGTGACGGAAGGTCAAATGGTAAACGCCTTAGTGGAGAAGCTAACAAAAAAGCTCCAACACTGGGCGAACCGATTACTCTCCTGGTCAAGTCGGGTGATTCTCCTCCAGCACGTTCTAAGAAGTATATCAGCCTACCAGCTAACGTGTTTAGACAATACGGCAGAAGGTTTTAAAAAGCTGGAAGGAGTATGCAGAAGCTTCCTTTGGGAAAAGAACGAGGAGGGAGGAAACAAAATGGCGCTGGTAGCATGGGATACAATCACGAAGAGTAAAAGAGAAAGAGGACTGGGGATTGTACCTTTCTCCGAAGTCGCTCTGGCCCTGAAATTGAAGTATCTAGAGAAGCTACTTGAAGGAGGTAACCAAGAATGGAAGAGTATTGCCAAATGAGGGATCAAAGATGCACTGAAGAAAAAGACGAATAAAAAGCAGTGCAAGGAGTGGTCATCTGAAGAGGGTCTGCTGTTGCTAGCTAACATGCAGTGTAAGATCTTACCCACTCTAAACTCTCTCTTGAAAAGTTGGACAAAGATACACTCTAAACTCACTCTTTCGGGAACCCCTTGGAGTTAAAAGCAGATTTGAGCTTAGAGCAGATCACGGTTCTGTGGCAAAGACACGAAAGAGTTAGCGACCAAGAGAAAAGAGAAGCCACAAAAGAAGCGAGAAGGAGGAAGCTAACGACACTAAAGAGGATTAAAGACCTTGACCTGATTAATGGTCTTGAAAACTGCCACCTAGACGTTAATTCGGACTGGGCACCGGAGGAGAGGAATGAGGCTTTCCAAGCACTGGTACGATGGGGGGGCGAAGTTGTACTGACCACTGCTACCCTGCAGAAAAGTCCTAACTGGGGCTGGACGAATGAGAAAAAAATACTAAGTGGATGGACACAAAGCTTTAGGACATGGAAGGAGCTACTCCCGAGGGTCGTGCAATCTGAACCATCTCTAAGTAGGAGGTGGGACATTAACAACACAAGGGAGAAGTGGCAGAGGAGATGGCAAGGTGTCTGGGACAGAGGGAGCTCACACCGGTCGAATCTATGGTTATGGCGAATCTTGAACAAAGGTTTTTTCACGAACAAGAGGGTCTCTCAAATGAACATAGGTGATGGGCTATGTCCCAAATGTAGAGGAACGGCTGAAACGATAGAACATCTCCTGTGGGACTGCGACACAGTAAAACGAAGATGGCACAGGTTAGAGATACACAATAGAGTTTGGGGGGGTCCAATACAGAGCGGAGGAGAGTCTATTGAGCACCATCGACAAAGCGATTGAGATTCGCACGGTCAACCCAGCTCTACTGTACTTAGTCATAGAACATACTCAAGTGGCTTGGACCGAAAGGACGAACCTTGTCTTCAAGAATATCAGATCTGACCGCCTTGCCGCTCGAATACTTACCGAGGTCGCAAAGGCTGCGTGAGCAGAGCTAAGGGAAGACGCGAGCGAGAGAAACAAATGGGCGTGGGTCAACGCGATGAATACCATTAGAGAAATCCAAGAGCAGCTTCATCCAAGATTTAGTAGAGAAGAAGTTAATAGAGCATACACTCAGGATGCGCAAACCGAGGCCCACCATGATCATCCACCTCCAGGGTGACCAACCTCATGATAGATCCTCGAACAACGCACTTCGGGACACGAGGATCAAGAGACATGTGAAGATAATCAAAGCTGACACAACCTCGTCCAGGCACAACGCGACGGAAGACGACGACAAAGTGGTACAAGAGAAGCGAGGATCCCACCAACCTGATGTCGCTTCTGATGACAGAGTCGAGAAGACAACTTCCACTGATCCGCACAACCTGACAAGGAAAGGAAGTATGCTCGAGCGGATCAACGGGAAGGAGGTGTGCACCATCGACACCTGGAACACTCAGGATAAGGAAATCAATAGTACCTCGTCTCAAAAGCAGCACGAGATGAAAAGGAGGGAGAACGACGTTAAGAAGAGAAAAGACAGAGTGTATTAGGACAATAGGACCAAGGGGGCGAGGAGATGTCGTCGCTTGGGAGAAGCCATCGAGCAGGAGGACTCGGAAATGAAGAGTTGCAATCCCGCTAATCATGCTATCCACAAAATCCATCATAGCGACCAGCTTCACTGGAGAATGAAGGCGGAGACCTCGTCGAAGAAGTTGGAGAGGACCTGGAACAAGGATAATCGGAGCAGCCAGAGGGAGGAGAACTCGTTCCGCCAGATCAACACCAAGAGCGCGAGAGCGAAGCTGAAGACGGTGTCGAGGCGAGAGTTTCCTGGGAAGGGCGAACCTTCTAACTGTGATACGATCGTGAAGAGGAGGGCGAAAATCACACACGGAATACGGATCGCAAGAAAACACACCACCACGATTTTGATCCGGCCAAGATAAAACACACGGCGTGCAAGTAGATCTTCAACTCTAGATTATGCAGATTGAAAAGCTCATGCTCAAAGACTCAGAATATCAGAAAACTGCTCCTGTGAAGCACCAGCGCGTTCACCTAGAAGCTTCCCGTTTTCTTTTCAGAAAAGTATGCGTACAAGTTGTAGGTCTCCTCTCTACTCGATTCTGTCTACTAAGCTCAATCTCTCGATGTTAAAACTCTGATCAGTCAGAAAATCTCTCCAGACGTAACCTCTGTGCAAAATTTCTCTCCTCAGCTCTACTGTTTCTCTACTCGATAGCTTTCGCACGATAAATTCTACTCTGCTCGATGATCGGCAAACTGCGATAATGCGATAATGGACTGAGAATTCTCTCTCTCCGGAGTACACCCCTCTGGGTTTTCCTCCACCCTACGTAACCTTCAGTGTCACCTGGCAGGGGTAAAAGACGTCTTAAACAGATGGCAGCAGAAAAATAAATCACTGATAAAAAATCTACACGTAAGAACACTATTTCACTAAGCTTCGCAGGTTCATCTGTATGGACGGCCACCGACTTGGCTGTACAGTCAGCACATGACACCTCCACTCGAAGTAACTCCACCACGGCTACCTCTGACCACCGGAATCACCTCGTTCTGACACGTGGAGCTCGAGTTATCACCATTGTTGTTTTCCGGCCCCCTTACACTTCAAAATGCCGTAAGTATTGCCTTAGGTATCAGTTTCACTTGATTTTTCGACCCAAGTGAATAATATGTCGAGCTCTACATTTTTCTACAAAAGAATTGGTACCGACTTGAAGTATCTTTGATGCCATCTCGCTACCCCAGGACTTAGAGGGCCGCAACCGAATTCGTACTAATTCCTCCGACAACCCGAAGATGAGAAGTCTATTTTGAAACCCGATGGTAATCTCCCTCTAGCATCCACACTAGGTGACTGCACTAGTGCAGGGGTAGACGGAGGCGTCTCGCATTCACGGTACGTTTAAGGGACATCTAGTGTCCCGCCCCTAGGCAACTTGGTGCCCCTCATATTCCCCCGAAGGGGCCAGCCTACTCCAAGCCGGTTGTGAGTCTGAAGGGATTTGATCCGGAGACCTCTTCCCTACAAGTTTCTCAGCTACACCACGGAAGCTGATCTCACAACTAGTTTTGAAGACCAGTTTCTAAGCTAATATGTTCGAAAGCTGCGGTATTTTGTCTTTTCTTTGCTAATACGAAGTGCCATAACTTTCTCTAGAAATGCTCTTTTTGTACATTTCGAATTTTAAACAAATACTACATACAACAATCTACATGAGAAAAATCTAAAAAGTATTTTTCGAACTCACTCAGATTTATGGTAAATTTCTCGGTATCATAAATCTTGTAGAAGAACTCCAAGTAACTTTTCGCCTGTAACTCCGTTTGTAACTTTTGAACATACCACGGTGATCAGCGCGAGACCTACGCCGTGGTGTTTTCAGAATTTCGAACGCTCACTTCCTCCAGAATCGACTTCTCTAAGATCTTAACTTCACTCAGAGAGACTAACTTCTAACTGAGAGGTGAATTATTCACTATGTGGAATAATTCACATCACGACAACGGAGAGCAGAGAGAGAGCGGGATCCTCGCTACGAGAGTCAGCGATGATCAATCTCACGAACGTAGCCAGGCTAGACAGAAAGTCGATAGAACTAGGTTAGCCAAGAAAAGTCACAAAGGGACGAGAAACATCGTGAGGCGTGAGGACAGTAACCCGGCCAGAACTAGCAAGTGCCTCTCTATTGGCCGTAGGCCGAATAGATCGGGTATTGTCAAGTGGGTGCTGTCCTCGGCCAAGTGCAAGTTGGGTTACTCCGCCGGTTTTGGCAGGGTGTGCTTAACTTGGGACCCGGGTGTGGGTGCCTAGCTTCTTTGCCACCTCGCCGGTCTTGGCGGGGTATACTTAACCTGGGACCCGGGTGTGGGTGCCCAGTTTCTTTGCTACCTCGAACTGGAATAAAGTTTTCCTCGGGTGTACTGTCACCCTTTCCTTAATTTAAAAAAAAAAAAACAAATACCGGTAGCTAGGCAACAACGCTTGTTGGCAACCCCATCCGCCCGTAGCGGGAAGCGTGGGATCGAGTCTTCTTTGCGGGGGTCTCATGCTGTGCAAGGGTAACGGCCGCAAAGAGCTTTTCTAATCATTTGAAGAATGTTATAACTTACGGTAGTGTCTTACAAAACCCGGAAGTGGCTTATGCTTGAGAAAGTTGCTTACGCTTGACCAGAAGTTATTTACCGAATTCTGGTTGAAAGCTACTGTATAAATCACCGCTAAAATACGAAGAAAATGATGAAAAAAACCTGAGAATGTTAATTTTATGTATAGCATAAGTCATGGCAGAAAAGATTGAGAAGCCACAGCATAAAGGAAATATAAGTCTTTATTGTTTTACGAAGAAATCTAATGGTCAACTGCGATTTTAGAAAAGCTCTTTAAAGTTCAATGATTTATCAAATTATTATACAAAGATCGTGATTTATTGATAATCTACTATGGAAGATGATTTCTCGTACATAAAACCACTCCAAAATACAAAGAAACAGCGACTTTAAATTTCCAAAATCCGTTACACGTATTTACTTGCTACTTGTTACGTTCTTCCTCCCTTCGCGGCGTTGGTTGTTTGGCCCTTCGGGTCACTCTTTCCCTTGTAGGGCTTGATGGGGTCTTCTATCCGTTGGCTATTCATTGCGTCGCGTGTTTTTTTACTTGCTACTTGTTTCATGGGTCTGGTCAAGTTCCGCTTCCCAGAGAGTGGTAAACCGCGACACTGCATAGTCACACGGAGATCACTGAATTCCTGTACAGTCTATTCTAGAGGTGGCCTGTGAGGCATGCGGACCATAGCTGGACTTGAGAGTCAATCGTACCGTACCTGATAGAACAACTGCTACTTCCGGGAAAGCTCTCCCAGTTAGTACAAGATTTTGAGGTAGCAAGAAGCCCATCGACGAAAACGAACGAACGCAGAAACGCCACGAGCTCACGAAGCTTCATATGCGAAGTGGTCACACGTCATGCTGGAAGATTAGTTGGCGCCATCCATCGAGACATTCGGAGCGAACAGATCACCGTACAAAGTTGTACTACTCGTACAAAGCTGCGCCTACGGTGCGACTCTGGGAGTTGCGACTCGAAAGACGTCATGAGTCACGTGGAGAAGCATAAAATTAAATGTCCGTGGCCGCGGCGGAACACTTACCTGAACACCTTTCCTAGTTCGTAGCTTCCGTACGGCAAGGACGACCCTTCGTGGAGTACTCACTCCGGTTCACAAAACTCGACAGAAGGGTCGGCGTTTCACATACAGGATTAAACAGTCTAAACAGATACTAAGTATCTGTTTAGACTTTAGAATATTTTAGAATAATCCTTTTTAAACCACTACAGCCTTTTGGTGCTGTTTAGAGTATCATCTGTCCTGGAGGTAAAGTTGACCAGTCACAAACTGCAATGCCATCTTGAGTGAGTACTCATCCCTAGAAAGTTAGAAACTATCATATCCAATTCATGATAAATGATAAACCAACTCCAAATGAAAAAATTTTCAACGGCTCAAGATTCAAACTTTTTTATCAAGAGAATTTTGACCTTTCCCTGCATGTTAATCTCTTCCATCATCAGATAGAAGAGATCATCAACAAACTCGTCGTGGAAAGGTTTGGTCATAAACTGATTCAAAATGAAAATTTTGAAGAAGAATTTAGTAAACTCGTTCATTGTTAGAGACCTTATGATAGAAACGAGACGCTTCTTTTGCACTTTATTCATGTTAGTTTATGTTGCTTTTGGAGCATGTTTGTCAGGCCTCACAAAAAGGACTGGTCGTAGTCGTACAGTCAAATAAACCGAAAAACCGATTAGATGCGAAGCTTCTCTTCTTCTCTCAAACTTGAAGATAATCAGTGAAAGATTATTGTTGTGAGTACTACAAGACTTGGAGTTTTTCCTTAACAGCTGCAAGAAAAATATCCGGAGTAAACAGTCAGTGACACCAATAATCAAGTCGAATTCTCATCCGTACTTTATGTTTCTCCTTTTCCGAAGATTGCTTTGGCTGCATATTTCTCAGATCTTCTTCACAGAGAAAGATGAAATTCCAGTGATGCTAAATCCCTGCATATATAGGCCCGATCCAGCGAGTAAACTATTCCAGTGGGATGAACTCCTCGTAAAGAGTGGGTCCAACTCGAAGAAGGATGAGGTGATGAGGATGGATGGCAAGGTGATGAGACCTTGACAACTCATGCACCATAGGATTAGTACATGTACCGGTCGTGTTTGAGTTGCAACCATCACCAAGTTAAACGGAGCCATTAATTAATCTCCAGGAAGGCAAGCGACATACATCTACTACGTCTAGACCTGGCGAGCTCACATCTGTGAACTTGTTGTGTGGGCAGCTGCACTCTGAGTACGTACAGGAGCTTCAGCTGGGCTAGAAGAAATTTAGAATGGAGTCAGGTATTGAGGCCCATAAGCCTGGGCTGAGGTCAGCTTACATCGTCGTTTGTCCTTGGAATGTGAAGCAGATGTGAAAACTATGACGCTAGTACGACAGTCAACTCTCGGGTACATCCTCCTGAATCGAGGTCCATCAAACAGCTACCATGCATCCCAATCTCTTCGAGCATGTTGAGGGTGTGAAGTTTGAACAACCCCTCAATCATGAGGCATCTGCTGAAACCGTTTCCTCGGACTCAGCGTGGTTACTCTAGGCCTGCTCGGACGAGATCTCAGTGTTTACAGCGACAATAATTCTTCCAGAGTAGACACACTCATTCCTCGAGGCGCTAGCTTTTGCAGACACATGCCACTCCCTGGCTGCGCACACCCTCCGCCGTAGGAAAGTCGATTATGCTGCTGCCTGAAGCTGAGAACTCCTGTGCTGTAAGACCACGCAGACCCTCGTGTTTGTCTCGTTGTGTCCTTCCTTTCCTCGGCTCTAACTGTCCGACACTCCGAGTTCCTGTACTCGATAAGGACACAACAGAACAGGGAGTTGTTACCGAAGCAGGACAGACCATCAGAGATGCAACCTGCAACTACCGGTACTGTTCTCTACATTCATATCACCAACTACAGTAGCTGAGGGAATATGTCAATGTTGTGTTCCCGGCCGGCCGGTCATATTGTTCGCTGTTATTTTGGGACCTTTCCTCACTGGACATGGTGTGTCATGTGTATGATGTTTCTGTTGACGTGCACAAGCATGCGCATAGAAACTTCAGTTAAAACCATGTTTTTTTCTCCATATGATAACCTCCATGTAACCCTCGTTATTATGTTACAATATATTATCTGGATTTTGGTTGATATGTACATGAGTAAATTTAATATTTAAGACTAAAAATTATTTATGATGTGAATATTTGTGTTTTGATAACTGAATATTTATCTTCTCAACTGTAGTACTAAAGGTTTTCTATAATTATTGTAGATTGCAAGTTCAATAATTACTTTTTTAGTTATACAGAATGTAGTATTTACATTACATGTTACGAAAAGAATTGTATCAATTGGTATCACTTTCTAATATTCTTTAATATAATATGCCAAAAAATAAATTATAGGTTTATGTTACAAAAAGAGTTATAAACTACTTAGATAACCGTATTTAATAAAGAATTGATCGTACATTGTTTTAACAAATAGTACGAAGTGATCAACACATATAATATGTGAAAATCAGTCGCGATTTCAATACTGTGAGTGAAAATAACTTTTTAGAAGAATAATTCGATGTGATGATAATAATGAAGCGTAGTACATACGACAACTTTAAATCAGAGTCCCGTTTTGTGAAGGATGAAAGTGCATGAACTGTTTGTATATCTTGTCCATTGCCTCTTGCACCCACGATTATCATTCCTAATAATGGATCATTGTGTGTTTTCTCAAAGAATATGAGAAAAGAAATATGATAGATTGTTCCAGTATGAGTGGAGAAGAAGAGATCTAAAGGTCCATACATTTTCAACTTTGAAATTTTAAGTGAATATCACACTAGCTATCTGTGATTGTCATTCTTGTTATTTTCATATGGTCTTTTTCAGTTGTCATGGGAGTAAGTTGGGACAAGAAGTCATTGGGTTATCCAAATATTATCATTTCATGTGCTTTTATTTCCGAACGGTGTGATCAATAATAATGATAATAATACCTCAAGTGTAAAGTAATATATGCGTATATTAGATTGGTTAACAACCTTTTCACTTTGTTTATTTTTTATTTTTTACCACTCTTGTCCTCTTCTCGGGACACCTTTGCTAGGGAATTTGGGATGTATATTTTCTTCAGTTAGGTTTGTTAAACCTTGAATATGAGTCTAAAAGAATGAAAGTGTTTTTCGAGTCTAAAAGAAGATTATCTTCTGCTCTAAGAAACGTCAAAATCTTCTTCTTAACCCTTCTCCTCAATACTAACTAGTTTGTTCTGAGATGAATCACCACTTGTAAAGTTGTTCAATAGCTTTGATTTGATTCCTTATTTAACCGATTCCAAGTTGGGATGAAGTACGTAATGAACAAAAGCATGTTGATAATAACGATCAAATTTCTGAGTTCTTTGAAAGCAAACCTGGAAAATAAGGGTCACCCGGAGCACTTGTAGTCATACTACCGAGCCCAATAACCGAATGTGCAGAAATAGGTAAGATCCGAAGCAGGTGTGTGTGATTGTGTAAGCAGGTGGTGCAGTGATTCTTCCATTCTATGTAATTCAACTTCACAATCTGCGAGTCCTTATCAGCCATGTGCACTCTCTGAACGAAAAGAATTCTCATGTTTGAGAGATGATAAGCAGACTTCCAAAAGGTTTGAAATGGTCCGCGGAAGTGAGTGAGTGAGAGGTGTCTAGGCTTGTACTGATCATGAGCTCAGATGGACCTGGCCGTCCATCTGTACATGAAAGTCGATTGAAAGTAGTATGACACGTAACATCGAAATTGACTTCTCCACTCTCCTTTGGAGAAGTATACACATATTCACAGCTACTTTATATTATTCTCCTTTTCTCTACCAATGACGTGTTCAATCTCTCCTCATCCGTCTAGTTGTGGCCGTCAAGATGCACATGATCTTCTCAGTTGTTATGAGTTTAAAGAATGTCAAGTTTGAAGTCAATCAGAACACTTCCAAGTGCACCGAAAGAAAGTATGGTAGACTCGAGCTCACTGCACACGCGGTTATCTGGACCCGTTCTGGTACAGGGAACTCCTGGTGTAAACTGTTTTCGATGAACACCTATCGTTTTCAGTTCTCGCTGACACTGTACTCAGGTTTCAGTAAACTGGAGTGAGCTCATCGTGGCCCTGCGAGCCGCCACCTATCAGTAAATCAGCCAAAACCAATCATCTTGGTTTGGCTAACTAGGCTAGGTTGCTCCTTAGTTTGTGGCAAAGGTGTCCTCCATCCTTGATTAACTGTAAGTTCCATTACCAAGTTGTGTCTACTTTAGAGTCCATATTTCAAGTTAAATCATATCTTAGAATAATGATAATATTCATCCTTATAATATTACTTATTACTTATATTACTTAATTATTACATATCCGTATTTGGTAAATAATTTTACGAAAAGAGGCCGAGGATATTTTCTGGAGGTGCCCGGAGGAAAATGCAGCGGGTGTTATTTATTATGATTTTATTTGATTCAGTCGTGAGTTTCAGTTGTAAAAATATTATTTTAATTTTTAGAAAATAAAATATTTATAAATAAATACATAATATCAATTCACAAAATATGACCATATCCCATCCACGGCTCTATACAAAATTATCATTTGATAAGCTGGAAATTCATCAAACTTGACATTGTTAGACAAGTTATATGCGTCGAAAGTGATGTTTTGGGCCACGGGAGGAAGATGACAACAGTTGGTTCAACAAAGAAAATCTCCAGATGTTAATGGCTAATTGTTGACTTGACATCTGAACAAACAGAGAATAATATTTTAAATTTGAGAGATACATTTACATAAATTTGAATTTAGAAGAAACATGGAATGGAATAGACACACGTGATTCAAGAAAACGGAAGTGGTTTAATAAGACTGATATCATCTGCTGGTCTCGGATCTCGATTTGACCATGGTCCGAGATCTTGACTTACTGAGAAAGGAAATTTGTAAAAAAATCGAATTTACATGTTTAGATATAAACAGGCATTTCCAAAGAAAGCACACTTGGATCTTGTGAACCAAAAGAAACTATAAAAATTGAACGGGGAACGAGTCCTACGCTACCATAAACAGTTCTCTTTTAGGATGATAGATTATAATACTTGGATTTATGATCCAAATCTTCCAACAGGAAAGGTTAAGACATAAATTAAAAATTATTCATATTTTTCTCTTCTGAAATTGGAAGAGTTGAATAAATAATGCATGCTCATGAATTCATCAAACTTGACATTGTTAGACAAGTTTGGTGATAAGTAAGAGAAGCCAACACACTTGTTTTTTCATAAAATATAAATAAGTTGAGTATGAAATTTCATCAAGCTTATAAGAGGTTCTAGTTGAGTATGCATTTTGGACATTTTCCGGACAAAAATTTCAACGATTTTAATCAGACAATCCATCGACACCAAAAGTTTATAAATAATAATTAGAATTAGAATTGCCTTACTAGCAGGGTCCCTCCAGTGGTTTAAGGTAGAGTTGGAGCCTCCTTTACACACAAGATCTGACTTTTTCAGCTCCTGCTAATGAAATGGAGGATATCCACCTCATGTACAATGTACATGAGATGTACACTTAATTTATTTTCTATCCCTTTTGGCGAGAAGGGTTAGAACATAAATTAATGTCTTCATAAAATGACATGGTTTGAGAATTAACGTCTTGAACTTATCCTCCCAGCAATGCATCAGCCCGGACTCCACATATGGTTTATATCTGGATGAGTTGGCTATTTTGAGACTGGTTAATATATATCACTTATGAATTAATTTGATTTTTATTATATATTTTATAATATTTACATATTGTCTGATAAGAGAAAATGAAATTCATCGGACAAGACTGTAGGGAAAGATATTGACTACTTCAAAAGCTATACACTAATAGGGCGTGTCAAAGCTTGAGAGAAATATTCACTTACGGCCGAAGGAATATTAGCCGTAACTGTGTTACGCCAAGTAAGAAGAAGTTCTACGGCCAACTTTGTACAGATACCGGATCCGATGGCCGGGTTGCAAAGTTAGCTGCTAGTTTTAAATGATATCTGTTACTAAAGATAGTACATTCCGTCTTGATGTGAATGCTCTGTCCACAATTTGCTGCATCTCATTCAAGTTTGAAGTGTCGTTGTAGTGGAGCGATTTTGAAGGGAAGGGAGCAAAGCTTGCGATTGTTCTATGTCATAGAAATGACATCCACATCCACCATTTGTAGTTCTCAAGGAGATAGAGTTGTTGAGAGTGATCGAGTTGATTCACAGTTTGATAGAACCGAGAGTGTTATCAGTGTTATTCGGATAAAAACATGCAAGCAAACATGATCCGGAAACAAGTCATCAAAGAGAAGAAGAATACGCTTGAATGATTATGACTATGACAAGATCGTCAGTTATTTGGAAGATCATGATAATTTTGCATCTTTTATATGGAGCCGAGAGGAAGACGAAGATTGGAGTTGGAAGATGTTTGACAAATTCTACTGCCTTTATCATGGCATCATAGATATCCAAGTTAGATGGTTTTTCGTTGATCATCGGATAAGAGCTCAAGAAACGAGTGACTCGATACATTGATACGTACAAAAAAGCAAGAGAACTGAAAGATAACATCGCCGAAGGTGTGACAAAGATAGAAATGACTCATGATGTTACGTTAGAAGGGAAGTTGAATAGTTGTCTCGTTTCGATCGTATGAATGTTGTATCCAGAAGTCATGTCAAGATAAATCCTCCCGCAATATCTTCTATAGGTTTAGATGGATCGGAGGATCATGTTGCCTGATTAGATGATGACAATGAGCACATCGATGAGACCGAACTCTTCAAGCACACCAACTCTTTTCATGTCTTTTTCAGTTTTTTGCACAACCTTCTGCTCTCAATTCTGCAAGTCAGCAAGTCGCGTATGTGTAGCAAACCCACTCCTAGAAAATCTCACAACTCATGTACAAAGGCTCTTCCCTCCGCTAGCAAAAGTACATTCTTTTGTGTATCCGTATCACTATACTCTCGCTCTATACTGACCCTTTGAAAAAATCCTCAAACTCTTCAGTGACTCTAGGTAGAGAACCACTCATTAAGTACTCTCGGTTGCGCTCATGGTTAGGAGATACAGTCAAGAACTGCACTGCTCTCTTATCATCTCGACTTCTAATTTGAGCATAAGCGGATCCATCATCCAACACCTTGGTCCCCATCCTTACAGCAGTAATGTAAGGTTGACCGAGTATGACTGGATATGATGTACTATCTTATACAAAGAAGTTCTGTTTAATAGCTACATCTCCAACATCACTCTTACATCAAGACAAGCTCCATAGAGTTCTCCTCGTATGTTATTTGCTGCTCGAATCATCCAACCATGCTCTGTGTCAATGGGTCACTTTTCTCGCTTGTAGACATCTTTAGACACAATGTTAATCTCAAATCCATGATCAATGAGAGCAACCATCGACCTTCTGAGACATATCAACAGTCTCCAGTTCCATTAGACGAAGAGTTGTATTAAGCTGCACCTCTCCATGAAGAGATGGCTGAAGGAGAGAAGATGGTATTGAAAATGAGTCAGAGGAACAAGGTAACGAGGAGAGTATCATACTGAAGAGAGGTCTAGAAACTCGACTTGTTTCAAAGTCAGCGAGGACTAGTAAAGCTCATAGTTCTAACCGAAGAACTTCCGTTCTCTCTGCTTACAAGGAGAGTTTCAAAGACAAATCTGAATATAGAAAAATCTTTGTATATTAGAAGAGAGCATCTTTAGATGAGCTAGAGTTTGAAGAAACCGAAAATGACTCTTTTACTTTGAAATGACGTGAGCAGAAGAGATGTAGAACAAATCAAAGTGCATTTGATTTCATTGATTCAGTAGAAAATATTTTGCTATGATTGAAGCAACCAGTTTCAAACATTATATAAACGTTGTTTCAAATATGAGTTTTTCAAACTGATCTCGGTATATATGTTTTCATCAGAGTTTCAGTGTGAATGTTAATTTCGGTATTCTCATTCTGTATGTTGTTTCAAAGCTCCAGAATCACTACGATTGTATGTACAATGTACTGGCTCGACTGCATACTATAGTGATTTCAAATTATTCATTTGAAAAGAACATATGAGAGTTCTTTTTTAAGAAAGGAGAGAAAGAGTGTTCGAGTTAGAATGCAAACGTGACTGGTTTGAAAAGTGACTAATTCGAAGAGGAGAGGAGAAGAGTATGATGCGACTGGTTCGAGAGGAGAGTAGAAGGGTTTAAGAGAGGGTTTGAAGAGAAAAGTGACTGGCTCAAAGAGGAGAGAATAAGTGTGTGTGAGGAGGTTTAAGAGTGAGTGAGGAAAGGAGTTCTTTTAGAAATCGAGAACATACACTGTTAGTGAGTAAGTCGAAGAGTTCATGTTGAAAGTGAATTGTTGTTTTCTGTAGTATCTGAGTGATTCTCAAATCACAGTGATGAAGATGAGAGGCGGAGGTGATGATAATAGTAGTAGAGGTGCTATTCGAACAATGCGATGGGAGAGGGACGAGATCGGGATAGAGGTTCAAGTGAGAGGAGAGGACGAGACGGAGAGGCTTGTAAGTTCATAATCATTGCAACCAATGCTTTGAATGTGAATGTTTATGATTGCTTTGAATGTGAATGTCTAGTTTGAATCTTTAGGTTGCTATTAGGGGCGATTCATCATGAATCATTGTGTTAGGGTTTAGCGATTCAAGATGAATCACTATAACTTCGATTCTAAAAAAAGACAAAACAAGCTGTTCGCCTTGTTATGAGCAAAACATACTGTTCGTTGTAATGATCATTTGTGACAGGATGAAACAACTTGTTTTCACCTTATATAAAACAGGTCTTGCTCCATCCTCTCGCGAAATAAGAGTGTTTCACGAATCTCACGGCAGTCTCGAGCAAAATAGCCATATTTCGCAAGAGTATCTCGCTCGACTCGTGAAACAAGGCTGTTTCATGAGGTATCTCGAGCGAAGCACTTGTTTCGTGAGAGTATCTCGCTTGGCTCGCGAAACAATTTATTTCACGAGATATCTCGACTTACGAAACAGTGCTGTTTCGCAAGATATTGTTATTCTGTTATCTTATTTTTATATAGCTCGTTTAATGAACTTGTTATATTTCTTTTATAGCTGGTGGGGTTGAGGAGAAAATGAGAGATATGACCATCCATGTTCAAATAGTCATTAAGAAGACGGAAGATACCATTTGAAATGGTGTTTGATTCGGGAAGAAGAAGTGGAGGATGCATTACATGGAGTAGAAGAAGAAGCCATAGATCAACTCAGGTTACTTGTGACTTTGTCTTTTGACTTCCCTCATCCTGATGTTAGTAACTATAATCATAATTCTTTTCTGTAGCTCTTTTTTACTTGTATTCTTGTGTAACTTGTATGCATGTAACTCTTTTAAAATGTGAATTCATGTATTTGATTAGTTTGTAAATTTTACAGATTTTGCATTGCATAGAGTTCATCGATTCTTATGACGAGGAGATTAATCAGTGCTATTGTAGGAAGACATGAGATTGATGAGTTTGTTGTCCGTGAGGCATTTGTTCTATCTATGGGAACAATTGTCCCTTGTCGTCATAGTGTGAAGAGGAGTTTGATAGATGATTGATTTCCTCAAAAAAGATGAAAAAGAGAAACGATACTTGTTATAGATGTGTGAATACTCTGAGTGAAAGCCAGTTTTTCATCTCATCAATTGCATTCTTTTGGCTCGTCGATGTCCCGAACAAGAATAGAGTCGGGTTCTAGTATCTCATGAGATGGAAGGATCAACTAATAGCGCATGAAGAATCTGTTGGAAGTGGTGTCTCGTCACAGAAGACTGTCAAACTATCTCTTGTCTCACGAAGACACATCTATAGTGGGTAAAAACACATTCTTCACCTCTGTCACATAGCTCTCTAACAAAACGACAAAAGAGTCAAGGTGCTAAGAGGGTCGAACTACCCAAAAAGGTTGTCGAAGTAGTCTCTCTATGGATAATAAGCCCACCCCGTCACATGATATCGGCAAAGATGTCTGCATAAGTGCGAGATTATTCTCCTATCAAACTCAAAGACGCGAGATGAAGATAAGAGATGGAGATATTGTGCGGAGTAAGTAACTCGTACGACGCACAATGGAAGAAGAAATGATACCAAAGTTAACCTGTGGGTCCTCTAACCTAAGGAGATCCTTGATATGCAAAACGTCCTCCGTCATGACAACATCTAAGAATCAGGAGATGGAGTCCTCTGTACTCATCAGTACCTCGAGAATATGTACACCATCTCTAGGTGTAACAAAGCCCTTCGAGAGCTTGAGGTATGACGATATACCTATGGAAGACCAAGTCCTTCACTTTGATACCTTCACTCTCAACTCTTTGGTACATGGGAAATTAGCTTTATATATGAAGACTAAAGTAGAAGAGAGTGTCGAAGATTATGATTGAGCAAAGTTCATGTTAGACTCTTTGGATCGAGATTTCTTCTATGAAGAAGCATATGAGTAAAGAGA
Organism: Asterella californica; assembly: GCA_036924285.1. NCBI lineage: Eukaryota > Viridiplantae > Streptophyta > Marchantiopsida > Marchantiales > Aytoniaceae > Asterella > Asterella californica. The sequence continues at coordinate 9,191,565 of JAYKYS010000013.1, forward strand.
GATTGGTGAGACATCCAGAGACTTGGGTGGATATGATTTTGACTCATCTCATGGTACATGTCGGTATACTTCTCGAGTCGCATATCATTTGAAGTTCAGATCACGTGGACTCTTTTATTCAAGACCTTAAGTCTTCTCAACGATATCAAGACATTCAGTCGCTGAGAGATCCTCCACCATCCTATAAGATGTTTATTTTCCACCATCTTGTAAGTTAGTTTTGAATGTTTAGTGAATTTTAGACATTGATTGATTAGCTATGCTTGGTTAGATATTGATTAAACTTAAACTTCTACAGGTGAAGAGGTTATTCTCTTGGAGAGGATAAATCAGCAAAAGGAGGAAGTTGATGTTTTAACCCGTATCATCAAGGAGAAGGAAGAGGAGCTTATGAAAAGACTTGGAGGACTGAAGGCTATAGAATATGAGATTATAGTGGAGAAAGAAGAACTGTCTCGTATACAAGGGTCTGAAGAGTTCTTGTCTCATCTCGTTCATCTTACTATCATAAGGTGTAAGACTCTTATCTTTGATTTGAATGATCTTTTGATACAAATGTGGATGACCATGAGTTGATGTCAGCTCGTGAAAGAGAATATGTAGTAGAAACTACCAAGAAGCACTCCATATAGTATGTGGCTCGACTTGGAGTAAAAGCTTTTCTAGAGATTTATCTAGATAAGTTTCATGTCATCATATGGACATCTCGAACTATACTAAACACGGGAGTTTTACTACGTGCTATGGAAAAAAATAGTTACTTATCTCCTGGAGTTACAAGTGGGAAGGTAGTTTCTTCTCTTATGATACTTCTTCTATACTTACTTCTTTGTATAGAATTTGATTGAATTGGAAATTTTGGAAATTTTGTTTCCCTTGAACTGAACATTTTGTTTCGCTTGAAGAATTGAGCAGTTCTAACTTGAATTTTATTTCTTTATCAAGTATGCAGAGTGTGTGCTCAAGACACGTGTTTCAAGTATAAGAATGTTTGAGAATCATCTATACTTGAAAGATTTCATGATTCTCCATCAACACAACTTAAGCACAAAGAATGTTTTGATGGTGGATTCAGTGAAGAATCCTATCAATAATCCTTTTAATGCTATCCATCATCTTTCTTTTGCTCCTTTCGCTACATATAATGATAGAAAGATATTTAGAAGCCACTTTCTTATCTTGACTTCTTCGTTGGGGAGATAGTCCAGAGGAGACAGTTTCTCACATGGAGTAGATTTTCTCAAGTTTTTGCTCAAGATTCTTTTCTTGCCCTAAGAGAGCACTGGAAGAATATTATCATGGAGGAGACTAATCTCGTTTGCAGATCTGTTCCACATGGATTTTCCATGCATTTCATACACCTTCTCAAGTCTGATCAAAGAAAGATTATTTTTCATAGCGCAGACTGAGACATACACATTGTAACACTTACATATATTGAGAGTGAAGTTTTGACATACACACTATGACAGTTCTATATATATTGAGAGTGAAGTCTTGACATACATGGTGTAACACTTATATATATATTGAGAGTGAAGTTTTGAGTACACGCTTTATTATCATAAGTGCAAAATTTCATGAATCATATCTAAGGGATTATTTGAACAAAACCTCATCGACTTGTCTATTCATCTCTAAAGTACTTATTACTCTATTTCTGTGAACTGTCCCGCTACTGTCACCTTCTATAAGATCTCTATCTATATCTCTGTCTATAATTACCTCCCCATCTGCTTCAGTCCATTCATCTTTTTGATTCAACAAAAAGTTATGCAATATTGCACCACAGTATACCCATCTCACTAGAAACTTGTTCTCTTCTTTCGTTTTCAACTGTGTCCTCAGTTGTTTCGAAGAATGTCATCTCGATTCAAGAATATCGATGCAATGCTTATTTGCTACTCTGGCATGTGCAACACAAGCATTAAATTCTTGTTTTTCTTTATCTCTAGAAGCCATTCTAGAAGAAGGTATTAAATGACGTAGAGGAGAATATCCTGAATCACCTAGTAATTACTGATGACACTCAAAATACATATTCTCTATGTGTAGATGTCCCCAAATATCAGATTTTCGTAAGCAACTTAGATCTTGACAGCTTCCTGACATACCTGAAAAGATACATAAAATCTTTTTTCGATGATCACATATCACATGAACATTGATACTATAATTGCATTTCTTATCAAAATAAGTCTCTCCATTGTAACGAGGTCTTTTGACTTAAAGGAAGTAAAGTATCATCGATCAATCTTTTTGGAAATCTTTTTGTAGCAAAATGATCTGCAATATGAACTCTCTCAGCTCGACTTGACCATTTTTACTTGATTTCTTATATTGATTTGAAAGCGGTCATCACTCGTTTGGTGTAGTTTATCATACTCTCATGACCAATTCTCAATAAGAAAGAGATCTGTCTAAACTGGCTCCATTTACATTTTGACCTAACCAATCAAGTGCCACTGCAAGCTGTAATCCCACCGGAGCTTGAGAAACTCTAGACTTATTTATAAATACAAGATGATCTTGTATCAGAGAAATTAATACTTGGAAAAAATGTTATTCATACGAAGAAGCTTCTGGTAGTTCAGAGAAGAAATTTTATACAAAATATTTATTTTTCAAAAAAGTAATAGAACGATCTAAATATCTTATATTCTATAATGCTAAATATAAATTGAATATCTCATCACCAGAACTAGAATCATCGATTGAATCTTTATATTTTTGGTTGACGTCAATGAATGTACTGAATCATCCTCTGAACTCCCAAGCACCTCCATTTCTAAAGTGAGCTCCACCTCTTGCAACACCTCTCTGTGTTCGGATAAACGAGACATTTCGGAAATACACGAAAAATATAAAAGATTTCAAAAAAAATGAAGATTGAAGATTTGAGAATAAGAGATCACACCTTGACTGTGAAAAAAAGAGATCACATCTCAATGAGAAAGATCACACCTCAACTGAAGAAGAGATATCTAAAGATTTCTTGTCCAGTAACGAAAAATCGGTTGTTTTAGAAAAAAATTCTCTAATTCAAACTTACGGTCAAAAGAAAACTACGATGGCAAAAGAAATTATCCCGGCCAGACATTCAACTTTGACTGTAACTATAGACCGCTTCAGAATAATATTATAATATTCTAACTTTTACACTCCCTAATGAATTTCAAAACTTTTTATTTTCTACAGGTATTTTCTAGACCTCCCAATTTAGACAAAAAGACAAAAAGACCTTGTCTGTTTGTAACTTCTTCAGCAAACTCGAACGGGCCCTTACTCCGAAAGTCTCCCGCCCCATGCACAGCTTTCCCGGACCTGGTGGCTCCTTCATCTTTCCGTCGTTGAAATCTCAGATTGTGGGCCCGGATTCCGGAAGATCCGGTGGCCTGAAACTTCTTTACCGTCTCCCCACGCACAGTCGGCACAACTAGCATGTGTAGGAAACTTCACATGTGGTTACATCTGACCTGGTTTGTTTAGTCTAGGGGTTTAGATCGTAGATATTTATGTCTTAATATGTCCACCGGCTCTCTGGACAGATAGGTTTGTGATATTTTAACAGGGCACGAGCAACTTTCTCACCTCAGGAACTAGCAACTATGACACGTCAGACTGGCTTGACAAATATCGAGAGGAGTTGCTGCAGTTGGTGTCCTTCACTTGTCTCTACCAACTTCCGGCCAAATTAGTTGAACCTTTTCCATTTGCGGTTCAAAGCCCCATCCACCACAACCAGCACGCAGCGAAGGCATGGTCCGTTGGTCCTCGTAGCATGGTAGACTTTTGTCAATACTAACTGCAGGCATCATCCCTGCCAGATATAGCAGGGGTCCAAATCCAACCTCTAGATTCCATGCTCTATTGGATTCGAGATCATTCAAATCTAGACTAATGTGATAACGGCAGTTTTACCAATCCTGATATCAGTACAAGAATGAGGGAAATGGTTGGATTTTAGCCGAAATGGTAGCCTTGACCGCAGTTATTCTGTAGTAGAGTCTGTACTTCAACGCCCCAGGAGTTTACAGGCAGCTACCGTTTTCAAAGGTTTTCGTGCTTTGCTAGCCATCTTTCCGGTTGTTTTTCCCGAGCCGTGAGAATAGTAAGCCTTGTACTTGTCCGTACAAGCAGATCATGTATGCACGGACTCTACAACAATATCAAGTCTAGACTGTAAAAGAAAATAAAAAGGTAAAAATAAAAATAAAATAGATGGTTTATAATAGTGGTGTCAAACTAGACAGAAATGTTAAAAAGTGTCTCTATCATATAGTTTCATTCGGCAGTGTCTGCTTTGCCAAGACGACATCTCAAGAAGAACTCCATTTTATTGAATGATTTCCCAAGAAGGTAGATCAAGAAGAACTCCATTTTATTGAGTGAAACTGGATGGTTTGAGATTGATCACTGCGATTGTCATTAAAGATCTATGCTGCAACGGACTTCATCTTCGATGTGTGTGGATTAAAATCTCTTATTAATCTAAACTCTAGACTGCCTACTAAATATTATAGATAAGACATTACTGTCTAGGTCTCGTCCACGGTGTAAGAGAAGTTTGTGCACGAATCACAGTTAGATGAATATCATGACTGGCCGAGCGGCTCTTCTAAACTGGTCGAACTTCCACCTTGCTGGTTGAGATGGGACTTTCTAAGATTGAGATTATCTAGTCTGGATGCTAGTCGTAGCACGACTGGCCAAGAATGCAGGTGGATCTAAACCTTTGTGTGATGTATTATTCTTTAACCCCCGTAAGACTTCCTACGCGTAGCCAACTGAATTCCAGAGTTTGGAGAGGCCCCCAGTGGCAAGCAGGCCTGCCGGACTGGTGGTCGAGTGCACGGTTCGAACTGCGGAGACTCAACTTACGGAATTTAGAATGGATTGCGGTGGGTCCACGATTTAACGAGCAGAAGGCCGAAAGGTATGCACGGCCTTGGCATGCCGATCGACTTTTGAATGTCCCGACCCGTAGGGCAAGCTTAGCGAGAGCAGCGTTTCCGCCTCTTGGAGTTTCGCTGAAACCAGACGTTCACGTGGTGGGCCTTCGACGCGTGCCGACTGCTTCTCGGTGTTTTCGTTCCTTCCGCTGGGTCGCCTTTTCATCGAGGCTATATTAGGTGCCGGAGACCATGGGAATGTATAACAACAACATCAGTTTTCAAGTTTATCCCACACCTCAACCTCTTGTGCATTCCTTTCTCTCACCGGCTTCTAGAATTCAAAACTCTCGTGGCCTCCTCGCTGCATGCTAGTAAACTTTTGAGACATAGCAACCGCTCTTCCGAGTCCAGTCTTTCTTCTTAGTGAGGGGCCGTCGTGAGCTTTCACATCTTCTAATTCGAAACTCTTCAACCGGTGCTGTCACCTCAGCGATCTGGATTGCATCCATGTGTTGACGCGTTCGATTTCATGTGGGTGTCGGTCAATCGGGCCAACAGTTGTTGTCAATTTCTGCTGCGGTGCTAGCAAAATTGGGAGATAGAAACCGACCAACAGCCGTTTCAGTATTACCTGTTCCCTGGATTCTTTCTGTCAACTGGGTAGAAAAATCTAGCGAATTGAGCTCCATTTAGTGAGTTTGAGGCCCGTGCCTCAACTTCAGCATCTCTCGTACGTGATTTACGTTAAGTACACGATGGCCGCGTTGCAAACTCAGGTCCTCTTCAGCACCAACAGTCAGTCGGTGCACTTTGAAGCCACACGTTTATTGTGCTCAAATGCGAATCACGCGACCGTCGGTTCTTCGGGGGACAAAGCTATAACGATTGCGTCTATGGAGGAGAGGAGAAGTTCTGAATTGGATCGTAAGCATGCGATTTGCACTTCCGTCGGCCTTAACGTTGTGGAGATGAGGAGAGTATTCCAGAAGTTCGACGAGAATAGTGATGGCCTGATATGCGCCCAAGATCTGCTCAGATTCATGAAGCGTTTGGGTTTTCAAATGTCGGAAGAGGAATCAATGTCCATGCTCGGGAGTGTGGACTGCAACGGTGATGGCATGGTGGATTTTGATGAGTTCCTGTCGTTGTACAGGTCACTGTGTGATGAGGATTCAACGAGTTGGGATAGGGAGAATCACATAGAAGACGAGGATGAGACGTTGCTGGAAGCGTTTCGTGTATTTGACAAGAATGCAGACGGCTTCATCACTGCCGAGGAACTGCAAACCGTCCTTTTGGATTTAGGAATGCCAGAAGGCAAAAGCCTGAAAAGCTGCCAGCGTATGATCCAGAGTGTGGACGTAGATGGGAACGGAGAAATCGATATCAGAGAATTCAAGGAGATGATGATGAGTACGAAATACATCTGTTGTGAAGTCTGAACTTCATGAGCGATCTTGGCAAATGCAGAGACGAAGTGTCTGCATTTGCCAGTAGATCGTATCTGCGTTTGGGCAGATACCATCTACTTGTATACCAGACATGGATTGTGTATATGGAGGCGGAACGTCACTTGAATTCGAGGTAGGGTCGTGTAAGCAAGCGCATCGCAGAGAGAAGTAGAAGTTTGCAGAAAATTTGTAAAGCAATAAATGAGAGGTAGCATATTTCTTTGCATCCCGCCAAGTCCAGCTGAGAGGTGTTCGAGGAAGATGTAGAAACCGATTAGAATATCCACACCTCCACTGAGCACTGCTCTCCATGAAGCGATGATGGTCCCGAAACCGGGATGTGGACTGAATCAGTTAATATTTCCTGATATAACCAGCTTCAGATCCATTATAAATGCAGACGAATCTTATTTCATCCCAGTTACATGATCAGTTGCATAACTGGTATCCCGTTTGGATCGTACTTGCGGCGACTTGAAGTACTGATTTAGTAATCATGATCACTTAATAGTGGTCCAGGTTGGTCTCTATAGTAGCCATTGAGCCTACTCGTGACAGTCGAATTACATTTTCCTGTCTACTGGCAGGGTATCTGGCTCCCGAAGTGCTCGTTGCGCTTGTCATCTTAGCATGATGTATCAGTTCTCTCGGCCGTCGCTTTTGACACTACTCTCGCTATTGCTGGACTGGTGTGGGGAGTTCACCATTCCAGTAAAGTGCTACATGCGCACAGCTTGAGATGTGCAAACGGTGTTTGAAAATAACAGGTCATAATCTTGAGAGAAAGTCGATCTGTAGGCAATCTTCTGCCTAATCTGCACAGTATGTACTCTCCACGCTTGTGCTCCCCTCTGTTGTTGTGGAGGACCTCAACTAGTCGGATGTTACCGGGTGAATCAATAAATAGAATCATGCACATGCTGGTTATTTCCCTAGTCATGTGTTCTGTCATCTTTAATCGGAAGGGGCTACTACCTTTTACTTGTCAGGAGTTCGATCTGATTTCTGTCTCGTAGAAATAGATGTAAGTGAACCAAGCAAATGAAACCGGGATCATAGATGTCATAGTCCCACGCGTACGGGGAAGGAAACCCTAGAAATAGATGTAAGTGAACCAAGCAAATGAAACCGGGATCATAGATGTCATAGTCCCACTTGTTGGTGCTCTACACAGTATCATCCAGTATACTACTGTGTTTAAGGTTCACACAGGTGAGGAACCGCAGCTGACTCAAGAGTATAAAGGACTGTGCTGGAAATTGCTTCAGGAGGACGAAACCACACATTCTCAAACCCATATCTCCATTACTACAACTAAGATCGAAGAAGATTCAAGACTTCGAAGTTGATATCACCACTTTGGAAGTGCACTTGTACAATAATGTTGCTGTTATGTGTTCTCTTCAATAATATCACTAATTTACATCATCCCAATTGCTAAATTTTAAGAACAGGATGACCTATACTGATACCCCTACATGGATCGGAAAGACCAGTTAGAGTCAGGTACATTCGTTAGGCTGCTTCTCTTGTGAATCTTCACTAAAGCTAGACTCGAACGTCACAAGTATTAAATTATCCACATGTATCGTCGTTCAATAAGAAGTGCAATTAAATCCAGATCCTGTAGCTTTCAGTGGTTGGTTTGGTCTTCTACGATATCTCGTAAACACTGGGAGTTTTTATCGGTCTCAATTAGCTGAAGTTAGGATCTTACACGATATCTAGAGTGGACTACTCGCTGACTTTGCTATGCACCTCTGGGCCCCAAATCTACAGTTTTGTATTCCGAACCCGAAGAAATCTATGAGAAATAGTTCATTTCATTAACTCCGCCTCAGAATATGGAACGATCCAGCTGGTTCAGGTATCATCCGGCTGGTTCACAGCCCTTAAATAACTTCGTTAGTTGCTCGCCTGCTGGTGTCTCTTCGATGATCATGAAACTGATGAGAATGATCAGAAGGCAGATGCGGTTCTCCCTTTCCTTTTGTTACTGAGTTTATTCGTTCGATTCTAGAGCTGGTTTCGCCGTGAAACTTTTGCTCTTACGCGGATTACACCAGCCCAGGCAGTTCCCCGCCCGAGAAAGCATGGTCGCCCACCCGGACTGAAGCCAACCGCACTTACGGCCCCCGACCCGAATTCCCATTGTTCCAGGTAGATCGACGGAGACCAACACGATGAGCGTGCTGACTTGGAATTGTACTTTTTGATACTAATAATATGTCCGATATATATATATATTATATATATTGCCTCTGCCAATGCCGAGACTCAAACCGCAAGGAGTCGAGGACCGGCGTGCTCTGCGACGCGACCGACCGTCTACTGGAAGTTTTCCTGTTGGCACGTAGGCAGCAACAGATGAAGACGATTCGGAGTAGGCCTTGCGTCTCTCTCGTCATCGTCTTCTCGTTCCGAAAAGAAAAGTCAAATTATAGTCATCACACGACTCTATGACTTATTTTCGTGTCACGTGTCGACAGGAAAATCCACCGCGTATCGATTGGAGAAGACCTGGCTTCAGGCTTTCAGGAGCGTAAAGTACCGGCCGGGTCCTCTTCAACCCTACCGGTAGTCTCCGGTAGGGTTGTTTCGGTATTTACCTGAGTCAAGGGCCACTCAATCTTCTCCCGGTAACCAAAATTTTACGGATTGAGCTTAGAAGCAAATAAACCTCAATCGCGATCGTATTGGTATTTGTTATCGATTGCATGAAATTTAATAATTTAGGCTTATCATGAATTTAAACTATTGTCTAAACCAAGAGTGAATGCTTTCTTCTACATGGATGGGATGCAACATGGAAAAAGTCGCAGTAGCAGTTGTATCATGCTGTTGTAAACTGTTAATGAAGCTTCTGGTCCGAGTCTCGCTGTGATTTACTCACATGGACAATCTCATAGTCCTCGAAGATCCCAAGGGACAGATAACACCATTTATCATTTATCATTTGAAGGCTTGGTAAATGATGTAACTGTATGCATTATGATGACACAGAAAGAAATGATACAAGTATCAGTTCAGATGGTGAAGAGATACAAGGGGTGCTTAGAGCCACGCTTCCGAATATTACTTTAGCATCAGGAAATATTATTTTCAGAGGGATCTGTTTTTATGGTTTAGATTTTTGCAAAACTAGAAGTGAAACTGGAGGAGTCTTACTATCACTTCTTAGTGAAGTAAAAAGAATTCGTGAATGATTGAAAATAACAAAATCAAGGTTTCTCGTAGGGTGTAATTAGAATACAAAACTTGATTAAGAAACAACTTTAAATTGTTGGAAAATTTGTTTTGTGAGTTTTAATGCCACCAAGATCTTAGAGTTTAGAGTAGTAGAGAAAGAAATAAAATCTTTGCTACTAGTGAAGAGAAAAGTGATAAAATCTATCACTTCTCAACTTGAAGTAGTGATATCTTTGTTTGGAAGGTCGGGTTACAACGAATGAGATATCATTTGGAAGTCATTTCTATAGTCTCTTTGACACAAGTGAAAGAATTATAGTCTGAGTGTTTGTGGGAAAATCACATACAGTAGAAGTTCATTTTAAATTATGTGTATAGACGAGTTGAGAGTGGTCTAAGTTATTCCTCTTTGCTTTGTGGGTTGATAAGACAACTCGTTGTACTACTATTTGGTACATGCTTGTTGAATTGATGTAAGGACAGAGGTCGATTATGCCAACAGAAGAAGACTTCTCTACTTGGACTATCTTGTCATATAGCTCGTGTATAGTTTCTCTAACTTTGCATCAGAGAGCTATAACGTAGAGAAGGGGATCTTACAGAAGCACAACATTTGAAAGCGGCTCGACTTGAGGATAAGAAGAAATCTGAAAAGACTCATAGTCTTTGATCGAAAGCAATACAAGTTGGAGACTGAGTGTTAGTATACGACAGTACACTAGAGAACTAGCACTCTATCCTTCGAAAGTTTTCTAGGAGATGGTTTGGTCCATAGATTATCTCAGACGTGCATATGTTTACTGTCACATGCATTCATCAAAGCTTGAACAATCAATGTATATCAACGTTTGTTCTTGTCAATTCCTTTTAGGTTAATGACATTAGTAAGCTTGAGCTTCATACCATATGGAGCAAAACAACTCTTTCACTTCTGCATCATGTAATTCCCATCTGTCTGCTTGTAGTCTTTCTGTAGACCCATATCTACGAACAATGTCTTCAAGAACAAATCTACATATACTTTTTGTGATCTTTGTCTTTAGTGCTCGTTCTTCTACAAAGTTGGAGAGGTCTTCATGAGCCAAGATCAAATATCGCGTATCAATTAACCTCGGGGGTATTATCATCAATTCAAGAACGCAAAGGAAGTGAATGCAAGACGGATAAGTAAGCACAAGATCATCCTTATATCGCATATTCGAGTAGAACTAACAATGCAAGCACGAATTGATAAATTTTACCACATCTCGATACAAATCTTTCCATCAATATCTTTCCTTCAGCTTTATGTTTCAACTCACAAGGTGTCATGAAACTCCTTCATTAGTTGTTGTTTAGTCTACAGATCGTCCACCACTCATATGAACTCTCATCTCTCTTATGTAGTTGTCTCTCCAAAGATATCCACCACGTTTAGGATAATGACGCTTGTTTTTTTATCTCTCTAAACTCTACTTCACTCCACCTCTCTTGCTTCTCTAGCAAACTCATGTAATATCTTATGTCGTGAAGTCTACTTGTGTAAAACTCTTCGCTAAACAACAACGATTCCAAATCTATAACATGTTGATCAACTTGACACCGAACATCCTTCTTTTCATCTTCCTCAACTTTTGTAAACATTTCATCCTCATCTATATAACGAGCCACTGACAACATATCCGCTACCAAATTCTCCTTACATGCTATATGCTTCAGCTCTGGATTCAAGCTTCTGACGTAAGCAATCCAATGTAACATCGATATGTTTGACATGTTATAGGTAGATATCATGCCCAGTAGAGATAGAAAATTTGTCTCTAAAACTACACGAGCACCAACTAGAAACTCACAATTTGTTTTCATCGCAGTGACAACTCCTCACAGTCACGCTTCACTTGAGGATAATCTAGTTGTCTATCTGAAAAGATTCTAGCTCCAAACCTAGAAGTAAATGCCACTTGCATCATCATGATCAATCGTCCATATCGTCTTTAGGCTAGTATCCATTGTGACAATGATAGGCCTTCCACACCCATAGTCTACCCTCTTCAACACAAGTGGAGACTTCAGAGTTTCCTTCAACCTGTTCATAGCTTCATGATGGATTGAAATCCATGTAAATCTCTTACCTTTTCTCAGTAATGCATACAGAGGTTGTGTAACATGAGCATAATGAAGAATGGATAAGTGGTAAAATACACAAACCCCTTGACGTCAAACCTCTATGATATTTGTACAGTTTGCCATCCTAGCTATAACGCCAACCTTCTTTGGATTTGGTCATCTCCCAAATGCGCCACACAAATGACCAACCACTAAAATCTCTAGCACACCAAACCTAGACTTAGCACATGACAAGGTGAGATGTACCTTGTCATGTGCTAATACATTTGTGATATGCTCTGCAATAAACCTCTTACAATCATTCACGAGCACTACATCATTCTTGTCTTTCACCGTGTAAACTTCTATAAGAATATCATCTAGAAATGAGGTGGTAACCTTAGATACAAACTCTTGTAATATCTTATGCATTGCATTTTGCATATGAGCTACTGAGTTCGTCACTCTTTGAGGAAGAGTACACCTCCGCATCATTTCTTAAGGTGTATGAATGGTGGTAAGATCTCTACTCTCAACAACCAGTTGAAATTGATCATAGTCGAGATATAGATCTCCAATCGAAATAAATAGCTCTCTCTACAAATGCCTCGACTACCTCATCCATCATAGGAACTTTTCCAACGTTAAGAATGATCACGTTGTGCGCAAGGGTCTTGACTTCTTGGGTATAGTGAACCACATGCTAGAGTATGACCTCAGAGATGGCTCAAGTATCTCCATTTGCACTTTCTCTTTCAACAACTCAATGAGCTTAGGCAACAAGGCACGAGGAATCAAAATCAGTTTCAGATCCCAAGACACATGAGAAATTGTGAAAATAACCATAGGAGTTATTACATTTGGATCCACACAGCCTATTTTCTTTGCTAAAAAAAACAAAATGCTCTAAACAGTGTGATCGACTAAACATGAACTGTGATAGTGTTGCTATTTTGACGATGTAAGAAGGAGAGATACCACATGAATCATTCTTTGAAAAATACTAAATCGAGTAAAATTCATCCTGACCTAACACTTGAGTGTGAGCAAGAGGAGCGAAACTAATAAAAATCATGTATGTTATGCATCGATAAAAGCACAAGAGACACAAAAATTGGGAAGTGGTACATTTATCACTTCTCGTCAAAATTTAAAAGCAATGGACAACATGACGTAAACCTCACTATGCAAACAGACTACTTTGCATATAAGGGGATGTTTCACAAAACCTCTTTATGACTGATTAAATCTGTCTCAACTACAGTCAAAACGACTGCATTGTAATCGCAAGTGGCTTCACCGCATGAGATTTGAACCTTGTCCACGAGTGTATGTAATCTATGAACTATGTGAGAATGTTGGAAGATTAGATTTGAATATAGATTCTAGTTTACATTTAATCACATGAAAGGTATATATAATTTTTAAATTAGTAAGTTTGATGGAATTTTTATTTCAGAACTATAAATATTTGCATCATAAATCTTCTATTCTGAATAGATGCTAAGAATCTTTGACTGATATTGTACTAAAAGACTAAAAAACTAAAGAACTTTATAGTATATGAAGGTACATATAAATTAAAAATTTCTTATGATTTTAATAAACAAAGGGGTGTTTTAACACAATACCTAAAATATTTAAGATTTTAATGATAATTTTTTTGCAAAAAATGATTATAAATATCCAAAATCCCATGTATGTTCGAAAGTAGGAACATTTTAAACCTGCAGAAAACATTATCTTTAAACCTACAGAAAGGAACAACCAGTTGTTTAAGAAAATATATGAACAGAAAATCTAACATGTGCAGCAAGAATATATTATACCTCAAGGGAATTATCGGATTCTGATCTCTACACCGGCATTACATTTCTCCGCAATATTTTCTCCATCATGGATGCTTGGATGTGATTGTAGAAGACAACAAGACGCCAAAGGCTCGAAGAGATAAAAGCTGGGAACTGATCAACAAGTGTCCGTAGATCATCTTCTCTGAACTGTACATCATCAATCTCCGCTCTAGATATTTTAAATCCATACGGAACATCTGCAATGGCGAGAGTATAATCTTTCCAGTGAAGGAACTGCACAAGCTTCAAACAGTCGTTTGTACAGACAGACCATTGTACTCTGTTCTCCTAGTAAGTCTTGTAAAAGAAGAAGTCTGTGTCGACAGTTGGCTCTACATGATTCTTCAAGCATCATGTCTTTCAACAGCATGATGAACAAAGTTGCAAAAATCGTCCGGAAGCGTAGCAGAAGCAACAGGCAATTCTTCTTCATCTTCTTCTTCGTTTTTGCTCTTCTTCTTATTCTGGCTTGAACCTATCATCTGTTACAAAAGGATGAGGTGAGCGTGCAAAAAGAAGTGATACTTGTATCACTCAGTGTTGAGAAGAAACAAAAGACGGAATAAAAAAATATTAAACCAATTTCAAACCAGTTAAGACAAACAAAAGAAATAAACAAATAAAGAAAATGCAACAGACTTACATGATTTTTCAAAGAAGAACAACATCGCTCCAAGTGCTTCGTTGTCTTCTCCTTTGGAAACTCTTTGAAACAAGTCTTCCAATCATGAGTGTTGGACAATGTGTAACACTTTGATTTTAATTTCTTCCTTAGCCATCTGGAACATCGAAAGCTCTTTAGAAATCACCCTATTTAGAAGACTGACAATGTCCACCTCTTCCTTAACAGACAACACCACTCCTCAAGTTTGATGTAGTCTACAAGCTTCTGGATTTTTGGAGGTATTTCTTTCTTGGTCTTTTGCTTCTTTGCAGGAGACTGCAAAGATTTCTTCTGTCCCTTGAGTTCCAAATTCTTGTGCATGCTGAAGATCCGGTCCTGTAATGATCAACAAGATCGTGTCTGAAAGCTAACTAGAAAATAGCGTCGTGTTTCTAAATGCTTCGAATGTCGTCCTCAACAAAATGAGGAAGGGAACATTCACGGACACATTCGAGACGAAGAGAAGCATCTCCCTTCTGCTCCATATCCTTCAAGACGAAAATCTTATGACAAGTCTTTATGCGGTCGACAAGGATCATGTTCTCCCGGTCTCTTGATCAAGGTTGTGCTCCCAAGCCAAGATCTGAATGTCAAAAGCGTCACACACACTTGACAAAAATCCAACACTTGCACTCCAAAAAGTTCTCATCCCATAAGTATCGTACATCTCTTTGCACACACCAGCACTATGGTTACCACTGAGGAGAAAATAACTGCAAAAACAAACGAAACATGTCAATAACTACAGTCTGGACTTCTCCTCACATTCAGGAGAACTGATACAGATAAAATATACCAACGGCGAGGAGAAAAGAGACACGTCTCAAAAAGACCAGGACGAGTAGAAGTGATACAAGTATCACTTCTCCTGAATGTGGCGAGAAGTGAAACATGTATCACGTCTTCTCACTACAAAATAGAGAACAAAGAAACGACAAGACAAAAAATAAACACGTTGGTAAGAAAAGTATCCGAAATGATTATTTATGAACAAAGATGGATGAGACTGGGGTTGATGAGAAACTTATTCTGAAGATATTTTGCAAAACAACTTGTCTGCTATTTTTTAAGGCCCAAAAACTAAATATTGACACATTTAGCTTAGTGTTAATAATGTTTTGAATAAATCAGAAACTACTTTTGAAGTTTTTTGTTACTTTGAGAAGGCTGACAAACATAACTTGAGTTAAACGTTCTGAAAAGGTTGCTCTCACTTTAAGTGTGTATAACAATCTTCAATTTCAAAATTGGATGTCATATCATCCTTCCAAAATGGATAGACGTTTTATTCAAGTTATCTTTGTTGGAACATGCTAGTCCCAAAGAACACAAACCTCAAAATTTTATACACACTTGATAGATTCAGTGTCATAATTACTTTCATACAGAAATTGATTTTTTATATCAAATAATAATATTTATAATAATTGTTATATTAACATTTAATTATTAAAATGAAAATGAAAAAATAAATAAAAATTGATTTTGTCATGATTATGTTTTTCTAGACGTAAGACGACCACGAAGGACAACGTTCCCGAGTTCTATCAAGATATGACTATCACACAAATCAAAACCATCAAACGTTAAGTCTATAAAAGTGGTTAAAATCATACAGACGAACAAACGGATAGATTTTGAGAAGAAACTTCTCATGGGGCTGTCTTTTCACCAATGAGATGTGACATGCTCTCAAATTAAAAAAGGAGGTGTCCAATCTTCTTTTTACATTCGTAATTGATCATGTCATGATCTCGTTTTAGAAGATAGATGGTTTGGACTAACAAAAAATGGTAGAAAACATTTCACAACTCTTATTTTGAACAAAAAGAGTTTACATTTTTATAGACTGATTTTTGGAGGTCTTTAGTTCTTTCTTGGATTTATTTTGAACCATTCGAGTCATTTTAAACCTTCTCAATTCAATGTTAAATAACTTGAATGCAACCTTCAAGATCCGATTGTCCAAAACATAGATCTTATTATAGAAAACACGTGTACAAAATTATCTGATCCGACGGTCTGAAAACATGTTGTAGTAAAAAATAAAAAACTCCAAAATATTTGAACCTTTTATTACACACTCTACACTAATCTCAACAAGAAACTTGTCGTAATCTTCAAAGAACAAGTAGAAAAAAGATCAATTTTCATTAATAATTTATGTAATGATGTTTGACTTCTAGAATGATGAAAAACAAATTTGAGCTTCTCTTACATCATGTTACATTTCTGAAGATATGAACGGAAAAGGATTTGAAAGAGGTGAGTCTAGAGACTCATAGAATCAAATTGGAGGAGAACGCAAGACCAGTTCGACAGAAGTAGAGAAAGATCAATCCTACAATAGCAATGGTGGTCAAGGAGGAGATAGACAAGTTGAAGACAGAATATGATTGGGAAACTGAAATGAAATCCTTGTCTTGTAACATTGTGATGAACTCTTTTTTCTTATAATTTATCGGCGCATTGAATCTGACCATGTCCAGATATCGCTCGATTACGAGCTTCTCGGGTCTGAATAGCATAGCACTTGATTCGTAAAGTATCCGCAATAGCTTTATTCATTTACTGTGTGATAATGATAATGTTTTGCATATCGATACAGCGTCTGCATTATACAACTGTCAATGATCGACACATAACGATGTCTTATGTTGCTGAATAGCTTATTTCATTTTATTTCATTTCGAACTCTTGGTAATCTATGTTTAATATTTTGAAGTTATTTTCAAACATAATCATTGTCTTGCTGTAATCAGATAGCAATTGTTTAGTGTGATATTGTCCTAACTTGTGAATCTATGTTCCTATAGCTTGTAAAATTTTTGACTGTAGAACTCTCTATCAAGAACGGTGTAATACAATATATTCAAAGTGTACGCCCCATCATGTAGTCACATCAAGATCTAATTCAAGGTCTTTAAGTCACAATAGTTAACGCAATGATACTCACCTTTCCATTGTAAACAGATAAGGTTCACTTTTATACTGAAAGACTTATATGATATCGTTAATTGAGATAAATGTAGCTGAGGCATTTCTATGCACCTTCATCGATTTTCGAGTCTCTCAATATAAGTGACTAACCACTTAGTCACTATTGATAATAATAACGCCATCACATTAACTACCCTCAAGATAGTTCTTATGAGTGAATAAGTGAGCTCTTATGTAATAATAAATTCTCGATTAACGAGAGCTGCTCATAGTGTAAGTGTATAAGTGCATTTAACCCAAACCAGTTACAAATCGGTTCAACAACTTAGATAAGTCTTCGAGTCAACGCATTGGACAGTAGCAAAGTAGTTTGGTCCATTCTGAAATAGTAGTTAAGGTATTAGTACTCACGTAGATATTTATAGATAACGTCTAGTCGCTTTTAGCTCAAGAGACAATAGATCCGAAAACTTTCTTATACTTAAAATACAATCAAAACTTCAATCTATCGGTTGATAATCCAAAATGATCATGAATCTGCTGCACTTGGTATCAAAATGACCAGCTCCTCATCAGCTCTCCAACTCAACTCACAACTCTTCAAAACTCCTAACTATTCTTTGGGAAGAACCGAACACGTAGTGATAGATATGAATTTTATCATCCTCCATTCAATCGATATATCACCATCAATCCTCCGTGAAATCATTCAATTCTTCAGCCCAAATTGTAGCTCTGGTCGAGAGATTTTCAGGAATACCTTTCTTCACTCAAATGGAATCTACATACCTCTTAAAATCACTGAAAACGTCATGGAGAATAACTAAAACAACCTAAGGAAATACTAGACATCAATAAGACTAGAAGAAATGGTAAAATCCTTAAGACATGTTAAGGATTCTCTACGGAACATAACTACATAGAAGCGCTCGACCAAAATGAGATAGTTTCTTCGCCTTCTTCTTTCTTCTCGAAGTAGTCATTCTTGACGTCTCATCTTCGGCTCTTCGGCTCTTCGTCTCTTCACTCGCATACTTGGTCTTGTAGAGGTCACGGGGGTCTCTACGTTCTCCCTTCTTGACGTCGGCTCTAAGTCCAACTCTTCGTCTTCCAACACCTTCGGCTCATATAAGTCCTCTTTGGTCGGTGTCAGTAAATGCACACCTCGATAAAACACTACGGAAAAAGCTGCGAAGTATATCGATGCGCCGTCATCGAAGATGTTGTACAACTTCTAGATGTGTAAATGAAAGATCTTCGTCCAATAGACCTTCCTTTCTGCCAATATCAGCTCGATGAAGTGTACCTGTCAGTTGGTTAGGTACGAAGTTCTGTAAGGCTTGAATATAGTATTCAAGAGTCTTGCGATCGTCCTTCATAATGAGTCTTTGTAAACTGCACTATGAAATCATTTGTTCCCATTGGCATCTTTGTGAATAGCTCGGTGTACTTCACCACTTCGTTTGAAGTCGGTCGGTAGTATTGTCATACATCAAGTCGTCCTCTTGATATGCTTCGTAGATCTCTAGCACAAAACTCCAGTTCTACAACGTCTAGTTCTGCGGTCTTCCCCGCGGTCCTGACAAAGAACAATGTCCTCAACATATCAGAATCTCATTGACGAGGTCTGTCGACACCACGCCTCAATTATGCAACAAGAAGGACAACCTCAAGTCCTCAAGTTGCCTCACGTTGTCAGTATCCTCTGCTCTAGGATGCTCTTCAAATCAGTAGAAGTTTCAATATCAGCCGCCAACTTGTAGGCCGGTCCCTTCCCCTTCTCTTGGGTAGTAAACCTCCTTCCAGCCGGAACCCGCAACTCAGGAATGACAACTAACTCAAAACTTGCTATCATCTCAGCATCAGTAACTCTAACCAGCTCCATCTCTCCTCTATACTCACGTAGATATCTAGAAATATCTCTTCCTTCAAACCTTCCACACCTATTCACTATCGTTTGCAAAGCCTTGGTGGATTTTAATTCACCCCCTCCAATGATCGGATGCTGTTGGACCAAGGCCGCAAGCGTCTTCAGAATCTTAGTCGTATCCAGACCGGATGTAGATGTTGTTGTAGCCGCTGGTGCTACAGAAGGTGCTGCAAGAGACGTAGATGCAGCAGCCGTAGAAGTAGCAGCAGCAGCGCCTTTGCGATCCATCTCTTCTCCTTGTAGCAAACTCAACCTTCTCAATCAATCACCCCAAGAGCTCTCAGTGGAAGCACCAGATGTCGAGTTGAGAGTTTCTTGAAAAGGGCAGAACCTTCTGACTGTGTTATGACCGTGAAGACTGTGATACGTTTACTCAGAGGTTGTGGCTGTGTTTATTTACGTTGTGGCTGGTTTACTCAAAGGATAGGCTTCAGGTTACAAGGTGACACTGTAAACACTCATACATGTCTCTTGGCTCTTCTGATATGTTCGGGAAGCAAAGTTCAAGCTTAACTAGCAATGATAAGATCAGACGGTAAACTTTGACACTCAGGATTGAGAAATATGTGAAGGTTTAGACTTCTAAACTTCTCCTACATGTAAAAGAGGACCCACTGAGCACACACACGAAGTTTCAGCTTGAGATCAAATTCTAGCACCGAGATATGGACAGAAAAGTTCTGAGCAAAGATATTGTGGCAATTTCTGATACCCAGACAACTATTTCGACCTACAACAGAAAATTGGCTCGATCACTTTCAAAGATTCTTATAGAATTTGGAGTCTACAGAATGCTGAACATTCCTGTGAAGTTGGACCTCCTGATTGTACACAGAACTCCAGATCTCGCTCTCTGAAGTTACTGCTCTAGATTGAGAGTTTTTCAGACCCCCTTTGCTTTAGCGGTCGCCTTGAATTAATCACTCACTCAAATGACTTGAAACTTTTTAGATAGTCGTAGCCCTGCTGACAGTGAACGCAACCATGAAGGTTTGAAGCGATTTCCTCAATTCTGCTACAATTGACACTGAAAACTCCAAAATCAACAAAAGTGATGCAATTATGACTCAACTCGAACTTCAAATTGGCATAACTCCTTGTTTATTAATCCAAATCGATCAAGAATTTCACTTACAGTGCTTGGCATCACGAGCTCTATCTTCCTGTGCCCTCAGATTTTGCAGTGTCCTCACCAAATGCTCGAACTCTCCTTTAGACCTCTGTTTCTAAAGTTAGAGTTTTACAAAAAAAAAATGGACCAATGGGAATTCATAGCTCCACTTGGCTGTCCTCGAGTGCCCTAATCCACGTGGTAACTTAACTTCACTCATAGGCTACCACGTCAGCCCCCTAAAGTGTCAATGAAAATCTTAAACTACTTAAAATGACACGCAAACCTAAAAGATAACTTAAACCAGCTAGAAAGCGTGCATGGGCGACAAGTAAGTACAACCCATGAGTTTAAATCTCTATGAACATGATCAACAATCTACTAGGACTCAAAATACATAACTCTCTCGAGAATCAACTTCTTTGAGGTCCTAACTTCACTCAGAGAGGCTAACTCCTGGCTGAGAAGTGAATCATTTACTATGTGAAATGATTCACATCACGACAACGTACGATCAAATATCGTGCCACTTCATCGTAAATGACTTCAGTCTCGCTAGTGTCTTCCTCGTTGTTTGCATCTCGTTTCGTCTAGTAGGTGAAGTCCGAAGAACTACGAAGTGTGAAGTACAAAGTCAGAAGTACTTCTTCCTAAGTTTCCCTAACTCCGACCTACGGAGTTTCATTCTCGAGGACTTCAACAAAGTCAAACTTCATCGATTCTCAACTCTTGACTCAAGAGCGGTCCAGTAAATCTGCGAATGAACAATAAAAAGTAAAAGGTTTGGATCCCTCTTATATCTTTAATCTGTCGCTCCTCACCTGCGAAGTTCCTCTTTTCTTTCGTCGACGAAGTTGCAATAACCATCACTCTACTTCGATCATTCTTCTTGATATCATAACTTCGTCGTCCGACGTCCATTCTCAGAAAGTAAGATATTTCTGGAAGCTGTTCGTTTGTAGAATGCAACTAGACTACCATACACAAGATATACACTTGTAGATTCTTCATTTCTATTCAACATAATACTTCGATGAAGGAACTTTATACTACAACTAAAACTATTTTATCTTGTCATCTATGCTAACTAATCTACTTCTTTACTAACAACCAAAATTTACAAAAAAATGAAAGTCCAAGGCTTCACACTCACAGCTCCCCACCCTCCATGTAGAACACTAAAAAACACTCGTGAAACACCAAGCAAGAAAAATGCCCTCACAAATCCTCGACAACTCTATCTTAGATCTAAATTTGACGACAAGAGCCACTCACGAGAATGCGCATGGATCACTGAGCTGGCACGTCTCATCATCGTGCAATCTCACATCTCAGATAACTATGAACATAGCATTTATACACCATCTGACGAGTTACACAAAGAGATTCATGGAACATAAAAGAATCAACACAATACAAGTTCTATGCTAAATTCATATGTGAGTTGTGTCACAACAGGACAACGTCTTTCATGTTTGGACTTATACATTGTACACTATCTGGTCCTAAATCTTGCAAACGAAACAAGTAATAGTCTGGAATTTTGAATTTACTGATGAGTCCTAGTTATCCTCTCCCTGATGTGTTGTTTTGAGTTATTAGGGCTATAATAATCATGAAGCGATATTTCAATCTCACCACTCATTTGCATGTCCGTGTACGACTCATCAGTACTTGGTACCTACAAATATTATTGCAGTTGCGAGACGCGTCGTAGTCGTAAATAACCAACGTGTCGAAGATGATACATTGATAGAACATTGTGTAGTAATTGATTTAAATCATAGCAAAAATTACTTACTCAGGAGTTGAGTTCGTATAGTATCTGTTTTCTCTGCTTGGAAGGAGCTGCACTTATTGACGGATCGTGTAGAAAATCTTTGATGAGTTTGACTACGTCTTGCTCACAATGGCTTTGGAGCTCATTTTGCTCTTAAACAGCTGCAATATGCATTCCAGAATATAGTGCAGCTTGGATCGAGTTACTGTCTCCGAGAGAGAGATCAACTATCAAAGCACAAGACGGGGCAGTCATCTCAAAAAGTTATTGGAGTATTGTTGTGCATTTCTCACGGTCAATAGTGTGACACAACTCGTCATCTCTGGTGAGAGCATTCAACGACAAAAAGTTCTCTAAAGTTCTTATTCTCGTGAGATGATGCACTTTTTCTCTTGGCTGGTCTAGTCCTGTGTAAGGTTTAGTTCTCTATTTTGAGAACATCGTCTAATTCGGTAACAGAAACTATAATATATCTACAAGAATAGAAAAGAATCATGGTAAGAGTGAGAAAAAATGTCTTACAGAAGCGGAAACAATGAATTGTCGATGATTGATAGTGAACAGTTACTACACTATTCAGCTGCTTCTTTTACTAGTCAAAATTACTTACCTCTTGGTTGGTTTTAGCGTCTACCAATAGCTAAGAGTTATGCATCACCATTTGTTGGTAATATGCCACTAGTCTTCAATGCATTCAATGCATAGAATAACGTTGAGATGATCTTCTCCTCCCAAAGCACCCATAGAAGCAGACTCCTGCAATCCAGAAGTAAACAGTATGCCACTTCAAAAATCTGCCAATGAAGCACGGGTTTGAACTGATTTCACTCTTTTACTTCATCGTCTGGGTCATCTGAGAGCAATTGATTCGTCGGTCAGTCATACATTAGAAGGTTACAGCCGGTGGTGGTTTTCTGTCCCTCAATAATGAAGCCTTTTTACAATCAAATGTTGAGCTTGGCCAAGGTGGAGAAAATCCTCCGAATTGATTTTTTTGAAGTAATTTCAGAAAACTTGAAAACATCAGAGTTCATAAATACTGATATCCTCACTTCATGTATAACCGCTGCATGTATCTCTGAGTAGAACTCTCATGTGGATGAGTATATTCTCCTTGCGCCAAGATGCAAATATCAAGTAGATGACTTGTTGGCTCGATTCTCAGGTCTGGTATCTCTTTCGTCCTCCTTCTCTTTCTCTTTTCCCTTACTGGGTTGTCTATTCGTTGTTTATTTCTTACCCTGCTCAGCTTGACTATCCTCCTCTTCGAAATGGGGTGGTTCAGACACATCATCTATTTCAATTGCATCTTCTTCGATCGGTTCAGGACCTATGTGCACGGAGTTGTTATCTTCAACTCCCGCAACCGCGTTTACTGATGCTTCCACACTGTTGCCGGCTCTGATGCGTTTCAGATATGACTGATGCGTTTTAGAGATGATTGAGGCGCCTATACTATATGTCCGTACTATATGTCCGGGTGTATTTAGTCAGGTGTATGGAGTAGATACATCTGAGCCCTTCGGTTTCAAAGCTCTATGTGCAGACTTGCCATACTATGCGTTAGAGTTAACGCGCTGTGATTCTTTACGTACCAAATAACCTCTAGAGTAAAAGTTAGAGTGTCCGTTGCAGTTGCTCTGGAACTTGGGAATGTAATTGTTGATCTTCAAGCAGTTCAACTTCCTTGACCTATCCTTGACCTAAGATACAAAACACAAGGCTATCAAGGCTTTCTTTAGAGCAAGGGTATGTTTGTACAACGGTTAATCGCTCCTCTGTGCACATCATGTGACAGGTTGTCGATATATTCATGCGGAAGGAATATATCGTAAATAGACTGAAGAGAAAGAGACCAAATCACGGTGCTCCTCTCGATCTTTTTCAGCAAAACCAGAAGGAACGGGTGTGGTCAGAGGGCAGGTGACTGTACATTGCAACTACAGATGCGTATGACGTCTTTATTACTGCATGCAACTACCTCTGCTTATACTAAAACATAAATTATCTTAGAGTTCCAACTAAAGAAGACGACAAGGACACCAGGACATTCGAATGGAAACATTCAGATCTAATCCCAACAGTAAATGTTGCAAAGCTCATGCTAAACGTTAGCATTTCTCAGTAAGCTAGATTGGAAATTCAATAAGGCCGGCTACTTGCTTCGCGGATTCAGTCTACATTCGTTGCATCAAGGGATTGTAAAAAATAGTCCCGGCATTGTTCGCTACATTGTGCAACCAACAGAATTAGCAGATTCGGGAATTTGAAACTTAATCAAGACTGAACTGAAATAAATACTACTGCTCAACAAATTTTCGTTAAACAGCTAAGAGTAGAACGTACTGAGGTTCCAAAACATGTATCACACTCATTACAAAACGTGTATCACAGGATAGTCCATTCAGGCAGAAACTCTGATAAAAAAGTTGGAGTGTATTGTGGGGTTGCATCGTGGAGCCTCCCACATTGATTTCCAATGAACAAAAAGTAGCCCGCGAATGCTTACACTCACCGACCAATTCATACATTCATGACGATCTTGAATCAGAGATTACACTGGAGCATTCCGACTTCGATGATAGATATCTATTGAGTCACGAAATAGATTTCCTTACTGACCTCCTGCCTTTAGTGCAACCTTCCGTTTCCTCATTACATATGAGAACTCGTACCAGCGCAGTACTCTTACATCTATGAATGAACACCTACCGGTACATTCCGGAACCAAAACTGCCGGCAGCCAGTAAGGGGACTGAGGAAGACATTTTCAACTTCGAGTGGCTGAGAAAATCGACTGTTGGTCTCGGGGACTGAGGAAGAAGAAATCTGGTAGTCCCCGGCATGCACGAATTTAGGTTGCAGAAACAGCATTGCTGGACGAATCCCGTTCAGTTTCCACTGACCTCTGAGGCGTTGTCGTGTACTTATGTACAAGAGTGAATGATGTTTCATGATTCACCTTGAAAAGGAATTCGAGGACATCATTTGCTTAAACTCCTTGATGTCAACTTCACCGTTGCCATCAGAATCCACTCCCTGGATCATCAGCTCACAGCTTTTGAGGCTTTTCCCCTCTGGTAAACCCAAGGCCAGAAGAACACTCTGCAACTCCTGGCATGATATGAAGCCGTCGTTATTCTTGTCGAAAACACGGAAGGCCTCCAGCAATGTATTGTCCTCCTCGTCATCGGCCTTCGTTTTACCATCCCGGCACGAATCAGTATGTTCATCTAGTGACCTGTGAAGAGTACAGAATTCCTCAAACCCAACATGGCCATCGCCATCGTGATCGACCGTAGCTAGCATGGAAACAGCTTCCTCCCCAGACACTTGGAACCCTAATCTGCCCATGAACCGATGCAAATCGACAGCGCAAATCAGGTCATCTTGATTTTCGTCGAGAGTCTGAAACATTCTCTTAAGCTCCGAAATTTCAAGGTCTGAAGCGTCCTGAACCACAGTTCTGCTGCAACTGGTGCGGAGATCGGCACTGGAAGAAACATCCTCTCCGTCTTGATAACAGCGATTCTCTACTGTTTTAGCAGCCTCAGAATTGGATTCTAGTCCTACAAGTGTGCATCCAAGATGGACTAGTCTAGCTGTCAGCAAAGGATCGGTGGTTTGGACCTCCTCCTCCTTAGCGTGAATCGCAGCCGCTCCAAGGAACCAGGAAAAATCGAAGAAAAACAAACTCGAGTTTGTGTTGAACCATCCTTGATTGCTAGATACGACTGCCATTTGGTGAAACGACCGAAAGAAATGTGGATTAAACGAATCCTTGGCTCCGAGGCAGAACAGCGAGAAGAATTCAGTGGAAGAAATCTCGCAAAATGTTCTCGAAGATAACAACTGCGTCGATGGGAGTTTCGCTCAAGTTTGATTGAGAAGTGCACTGGGAAAAGTCTACGGACCTGCTTATAAACCAGACTCAACTGCAGTAGTGAAACTGAAGAGCTAACAAAGAGTCTATTGTTTGACGTCGTCGAGAAGTGCGCTTCACGAGGCCTTCATGCTCCGCAGGGAGGCTCACAAGGTACAAGAAAGACACCCCCAGCCGTTTTCTTTATGCTCAAGCTCGGAGTCTCCCACAACTTCGAGAGAAGTTGCGCGAGAGAAGAGATCGCTGGTTAAAAAGCAATCTACAGAGCAGATAGCACTGAGCAGAAGCCGCACGAGGTGTCTTGATTCCTGTCGAAAGGGTTCCATCTCAATCAATTAATACTTCTGACGAGCGCTGTTTTACATTGTGAGCACCGAACGAGCGGACGCGACAAAATCTCCCCACAAGCGAACACGCATTGGCCAGGATACAGTCCAAGAAGATTGCCCGAGAGAGTGCTCAACGCGCAAGATTCTGGACGCTTATGAGAGGCTTTTGGGCTGGTTTGGGCACAATTAGTCAGTCAGCAACGAGGACCCACCACGATTCCTTACGCAGTCCCTATTGGACGTTCCTTGCAAGTGCGCACTCTAGCATTACCAAGTAAAGCCAACGATCGCCCCTGCAACAATCGACCCGCCTCGACCGCATTTGACTGGTTGGTTCGAACCTTCTCCGCTTGAGATCCTCAGGTGAACTTCTGACCGCTTTCTTCAGCGAGGCCTGGTTCACGCGTATATCTTGGGACTTCAACACATAAAATCTAACCAGGGTCAAATCGCTTCTACTCTTCTGTTTCCCCGGCTCAGTCTTCAGCAATAGCTCTACAGTAGATTCCACAACACGGAGCAAGAGTCCAGAAATGGGATAGGAGCGCGCACTGTTTATAGGCATTGACTTTACCGGTGAGCTAAGCTCAACAAGGAACGGAGATTTTCCACCGTGAACTGGGACACGACGGAGAATTATTGGTTCGTCCGAGTCGGTTGTCCTTTTTCATATCCTTCGCTCAGCAAATCATTTGAGTTGTATAGTTTTCGAAGCAGGCATGTCCGAAAATTTATAGCGTTAGGTAATAAATTAATAGTATATAATAACTATGCTTAATTAATAATTTTGGTTAATTAATAAAGTTTTGGATGCCAGTTAACGTCTTTTTGAGGACTTGTAGGTATCTCCGTGCTGGCCTTGTGGGGTTATGTCTGTACCTGCAACTCTCCTCTCTGTTAACCGTTACAAAAAGTTTCAATTTTTCATATTAATCGCATCTAAAATCTATTTTATATTTTATATTTTCTAACAACAAAAAGTGGAATAATCCCTTCTAAAAAGAATATGGGACATCAGAAAGCAAAACAAACCAATCGTCTCAAACAAATTTCACACTATTCTGACGCCAATGCTCTACAACACCTTGCATGCATATTCCTCTTTCCATATTCACTTCTTCTAAGTTTAAAGAGGATAATATACAAAGAGCTTAATTTTATGCATTAAATTTTTCTTTTGAAAAGATTAGGTTATAGATTGAAGTTTATAAATCAAACATATTTTTATTCATGAGTGTCACAGATTTTTATCCTAGAGAAAAGTTCTATTCACATGAATCACTTACTGATTTTGTATAACTGAAATGGAAATGTGTAATCACGTTATCAAATGGATTTTAATTTAATATTTTAAATTTAATCAAACTAATTTTAAGGACTTTTCACAAATCACCATTTGCAAACTCTGTGGAAGAGTATTTTTTCGTGACCATGTGTTTTAATATATTAGATTTTCATTAAATTGTTTTTGAAGACTGTTGTAAACCAATTACCCATGATTATTTTGGTTGCTTGTTTAAACTGTGTTCTTTTCCTTTTTCCTAGAAAGTGCAGTTTAGATGCATATCTATTCTGTTTTCAGCGCGAGTGGGCAAGGAAAGCAACTCAAGAAAAAGACACCAGTATCTTGCACAAATACCCACCACAAACCCAAGCTGGTACCGGGCCAAGGTTCGGCTCACAAGCCAAATAACGTGTGTAGCTGGAAGAACCCTTTCCCCATTGGAGTCAGAGCCAGGTTCCAAACCCTTCCCTGTCCTGGAGGCTCGACGGACGTCTCCCCCCTGGACCTCAGGGTCCGCGCGGCCTCGGGGCACGCAAATGGATACAGTGATCGAAGTAAAAACATACAAGGAAACAAGAGAGGAGAAAACTTATCTCCTTGTGGAATTGAGAAGCTTCGTGTGATTGAACTGGTCGTTATTCTCCACAACCGGGAGCCTGGAGGACATTGTCCTGATGGAAGAATAGGCTCACTGGAGATATCGATCTAAGCCAA
The DNA here is from genome assembly GCA_036924285.1 of Asterella californica. Classification (NCBI taxonomy): domain Eukaryota; kingdom Viridiplantae; phylum Streptophyta; class Marchantiopsida; order Marchantiales; family Aytoniaceae; genus Asterella; species Asterella californica. The sequence continues at coordinate 9,219,674 of JAYKYS010000013.1, forward strand.
CAGTTCCAGCAGATTAGAAACTTCGCACTGAGAGTTCAGCGAAGAAACGGTGAGACTTTCCACTTCTCAGCGTCCGAGATGAGTTTCTCGTGCGTCGAGGTTGAGTCCAAGGAACATCCACTTTTCGGACTATGCCAGCAAATTCGACTGGAAGTCTTCGTGGATGAGCAGGGGGTCGAACCAGATTCTGAGATGGACGACATCGATGAGTATGCTCAACACTTTCTCATCACGTGGAGAAACGAGGAGAGAGGGAAGACAGTACCTGTGGCCACCATGCGCATATTCCCGTACGAGGTTCCGGAGCAACCCGAGAAGCTGATTCTCAAGGTGGGGCGCATTGCCGTTGTTCAGTCTTACAGGAAGCACGGGCTGGGGCGGAAATTGCTGGAGACAGCTGAACAGTATGCCATTATGCAAGGCAGAGAACACCAGAAGCGAGGCGTGTATCTCTACATGCACTCGCAATCGGACAAGCAAGGGTTCTACAAGAAGTTTGGCTACTCCGTCGTGAGATCCATAGCTCATTTAGACGGTTTAACTGATGAGAAATTGGTCGATGAACCAGGTGAGGACGAATTAACAAGCCTTGAATTCACAGAAGATGGAATTCTTCATGTCCGAATGTGCAAGTACGTACCCTGCTAGGGAGGGTACTCGTGTACCTCTGTTCAGACTGAAAGCTCACCTTTCAGACTTTAGGGCAAAAGGTCCAAGAAGAAAAAGTCTAAAATTTCTGTGAAGTCGAAATTTGTCCGTCAGTTCAGACCATCCTGCGTACGAATACAAAGCTCTTTTTCACAGAAGGTGAAGAATTCTTGATATCAATCGGTCCAAGTGAGGACCATAGTATAATATACATTCAATAAGGATGATGTCATGCTCACCGTGACAAGCATAGAGCCTGAGGGACTTCTGTAAAGTATCCTGACTCTTCTCGGATTTGAATGATTAATCAATTTACACAGTAGTATATATTTCGCTGAAGAGTAGGAGAGAACCACTCAACTGCTTCACTTATGAAGGTCAATTCTCTGCACCTTTGAGGTTAAGACCCTGACGTCGTGACACGTAAAGCACCAGATGTTGTCTGATAGAGACGAACTCAAACGGAACTCGTTACAAGTCTACCAGTCATTCCGTTGAGTCGTCTTCTTCAGCAGTTGACAGAGATTGGCAGACTCAAACTATCTTCAATTCCTAGCAAAGCCCAAAGCTTTCCAGTCAGATGGCGTCAGAGAGCCGAATCCGACTCATTAGAGTCGAGCTTCAAAGCTCGAATCTAATGAGCTGATGACTTGAAGCTAAAGCCTTGGACGAGTGACATGGATATAACATGTCATTCTTGCAGTCTGATGCTGGTAAGTTTTGCTAATCACCTCTACGACAAGTGTTGATGAAGATCCAGTAAGCAGACAATTTTTCCCGACGACTGCTTGAAAAACTCATCCAACTTAATGTCTCCACAACTGATTACTCGTCTGTACAGAGAATGTGCACTGAGAATCCACAGGGTCGTGATGGCGAAACTAAGTCTCTGCTGAATGCCTTTTCAAGTCATATCACCAAAACGTCGAGATGGACTCCTGAGAAAGATGGAAGTGTTTCACAATCGCCCATCAGGTGACAGTTGTTCACGGTGAACAGGAGACACAACGCAGTTCACGCTTCTTGTTCTGGAACTCAGTACTTAGTAGTTGAAATTCGAACTCAAGGAAATGAGTATGTACTTGATATACAAGAAGCTAAAAACATGTATTACGATTCTGTGAACTGTTGGAAGTTCTATTTTATCTCCGACGTTCATGCCAAGCAAGAGGACATCACGAATCGTGTTCAAGTGTAAGATTTCCGGAGTAAACCAAGAGATGGCACCATTGCGAGTATGATAAGTTGCGGTTTGCGGATAACTGCCAACAGCATCTACCTATGACACCTGCTCGAGGCACTTATCTGGGAGTCAAAACTGTGGTTCTTTCATTCACCGAAGGTCTCCTATCAATGGGTGTGATCACCTGAGGCATGGACATTCCTCCGGACACGACTATCTCAATTCCTTCGCGGACAGATAAATTTGGTCGTATGACATCCTTCGAACTGACCATGTAGATATCACCGATATAGAGATGGTTTGTGGGGACGTAAACGCTGCACAATTCCTCGTCTCCTGTTTCACTCTGTAGAACAAGGGTTGAGGTGATGAAACCGATTGCATACTCCCCAACTCGAGGATGTCGGATGATCGCCACCTCCTTGAAAGCCTGAGTGTTCTGATCTGGAGATATGGCTGCACTGATCTGCTTCGATGCAGAGTAGATGTGCCTCACCAAGGGCATGCGCTTGATGAACCACTCTCCTAACCAGAGGACGGATGACCCAGTCCAAGAAGACACGAAGACCCCAACTAGAAAGATGAAGATGATCGACGTGATGAAACCCACACCGAAGACGTGCACACCCATGGCCTTGTACAGAGGCCTGAAAAAACCATCGAAGAAAGCAATGAACCACCAGGTCACGTAGAATGTGATGGCGATGGGGAAGAGAATCACACAACCGCTCATAAATTTCTTCGATGCCCAGCTCTGGAACACTGCGATGAATGCCTCACGCCCAGCATTGAAGCTCGATGTCTGAGGAGGTCCTGATTTCAGAGGATCCTCGACATCGTCGACATGTCCCTGCATTAGTAGCTCCCTATCCCCCAGCACTCGCCTCTCTGGCGGAAGAGAGCTGTTGGCCGTCTTGTCGTCCCCCATCAAGAACCCTCCCCCGCTCCCCTCTGATCCTCCTCTTCTTCCTTCTCTATGGTGGAAATTCGCAGTCCAGTCTATGTTGACTGACGTCTCGTAGGAAATGAAACTTGAAGTTGGCCTCCTGCTTCCTTCCCTGTCCACCTGACTATCCTTTGAAACTCTGAACCAATCGGTCGATTACGCCTTTCCTCTGCTCTGCTCTAGTAGCCCGGCTAACGATGATCGTGCCTTCAGGTTTGACAACATTCGTCACATGTACATTCCTGCAAATTTAGTCTACCCAACAGAGAAAACATACGAGGTAATCGCTCCGATGTCCCTGCTCTTCGCCCACTGATGCGCTTCCCCTGCCAGATGTCCAGTGGATCACTCTACTGATGCACGAACGAGAGCCCGGAAGAGCGATGGTATGCTTGTGGACAGCACCAGGAGAGAAAAGGGACTTCAACTTTTCAGAGCACTAGCACTTTGGAGCAGATTCGGCAGACACGTTCGGGAGTGGTGTAAACTTTGTCGAATACAACCGAGATCCTCTAACGGAACCTGTTGGCTGTTGATCACCTCTCGAGAGAATCACGGTCCCAACACTGTAACGTGGCGCAGAATCATGCTCAGCATGTGGTAAGTGTACTTGGAAGTCCCAAAATTCATTTGTCGTGGATCGTGCTTCATGAATGTCTGTAAACTCCCGCTGGTGGTCCCTACATGGATAATGTCCGGGTGACAGTTAGCAATTGCCGCAAGTGGTCGCTTTCATCGTTCTTAATCAGCGCATTCATCCGTGCTGCAAACGTCGTATATACGCAAGCCTCTCGTGCCCTCTAACCTCTTTAGAGTTCAGAATATCTGAGTTCTCGATGGGGCTGCACGCACACTGCAGCACCACGGTTCAAGAAAGTCAGATTCTGCGTGTATGCATTGTTTCGACGCAGGGCTTCGCGTTGTCCCGAAGGTTTCAGTGTCTACCTTCAGATGGAAATTTCATTCTGCTGCTTGCCGTGCCTGATTTGAAGCGTTAGCACTATCGTTGCATTAGCTGGTAATCTAATTGTGTTAAGATACGCCGTGCACTTTCCTTCGAATGACACCAGTCTGCATGTTGATGCTAAAGTTGTGCATGTTTCTGTTGAACCTCCTAAACGTCTGTGCTCAAATAGAGGCCTCTACGTGGTCATCCCGACGGCTTTCCCGGCACTGCTCTTATCGAACAGACAGATCGAGGGTTTCAGGCGCCCATCAGCGGCAAGCCGCTGTGGCGTTACGTTGCGTATAACGCGCCATTGGTGTCAACTTGTTTTGTGTTGCATTGCCGCTGTGGCGTTACTTTGCGTTTAACGCGCCATTGGTGTCAACTTGTTTTGTGTTGTGCGCGGTCCACAGGAGAGCAATTGTAATAGGAGATGAAATATCTCTTTCTTTGTACTACTTGATTGGGTCTTTCCATCCGTTAGCTATTCGTTGCGTCGCGTTCACAGTTTTGTTAGAGTCCTTCGGTCTCCTCAGATCCTCAGCTTACAGCAACTCCCCCTGTTCTTCTTGTCGGACAGAGTCAGTGATCATTGCGCCGGACGAGATCTGTTGCGACTTGCTTCTCTTGTGCGTTGGTTATGTGAAGCCCCGTTGCCATATCTTCCATCCCACCATAGGAGTCTCCTCGACCAAGTTGAGTCGACCATCGTCGTTCTTCCGGAAGCTGTACGATCGAGACACGGTATAGCATTTCGAGTCTTTGAAAGGCTTTACAGTGCTTCTTCCCCTGGCTCTGTTTGTAGAGTATCTCAATTTCTGCATTTCTCTCAACAATTAACGAGATTCACTAGATGTAATTCTCGTCTTATATTTTTATATACTGCTATATTTATAATTATATACTGCTTTTCTGCTTTCGGCTTAAAGTTTCTTCTTTCACCTGCAAGGAAAGTTTGACAAATATTTACTTTAGATTTAAGTCCTCATTTTGCCTCTCATGTCACATCATCTCTCTTATGAATATTTCAACTTGGTGACGTGCATTTGGGGAGCGTGTACATTTCACTTCTTTCTCTTCTGATGGAAAAAGGGATTTAATTTATCACCTAACCCTTTCAGCAAAGAAGGTTAGTGACAAACCTCTCATTAATATTCTTTAGAAAGTCCTCTGGTTTTATGTCTTCTGGAACGGGCTTTCACGTGCTTCATTTAAAAGTTTTTCTTGTCACTTTTCGATATAAATATAATATTTTTATATATAATATGATTCTCTTATGAAGTTAGTTTATAATTAATTTATATAGAATTTTCATTAACATCTAGTGACAAGAATTATTTAACTTTGATCCAAAGAACTAATTCTGGTTCAGACGTTTTAAAATCAAATACCTTGTCCGGTTCAATTACATTTTAAGATTTTCTTCCCTATTTCCATGTTTGTCCTCTTCTCATTTTCAGCCATAATTCCAAGTTACATATATATCTAATATTACAACTTGGTAATGTAACTTTCTTCTTTGAATTAAATGTATGAATTAAAACTTAAGGTGAGTGTTTTTGTCTCGTGTTGATCCCACTGTATAGGATAATGCATTGCTCGTAATAGGGCGTGTCAAAGCTCACTCGTTTAGGCATCTGGCATGGACCCGTAGTAGCGTCGAATGACGAACGGACGATAAGTGAGCGGGGTACCTATTGAGGTCCCCTGTTCTCTCTATCCGAACAAACCAGATCTTCCCGTTCTTCCGGTTCTCAGTCAAAATTCAATGCTTTTGTCTCAGATATCTAAACCCGTTACTCGTCCATCCAGGTTCTGATCAAAGCTGTGCACTTTTTCCATAACTAATGAACGGTAAGATTATCCGGACTCGAAGTCTAATCCCGCTTTCAGAATTACGACCAATGCTTTGACATGCCCTAATGGACCAAAATTCCATTACCCGAAGGTATAACTTGTGCTACATGTAAGCTCACGCCGGGCAGTGCATTAAGAGGTGTCAAAGTAGCGCTCGTGGTGATTATTCTTTCGTCCACATATGAAAAAAATCACAAAAATAGCCTAAGGATATTTTTGTGATGCTTGTAAGAATTTCACTCATATGATAAGTTCCACTGACAATATCATAATAACATGTACTTTTTACAGGTCGAAATAGTTTGTTTCAACTTAATTTCTAGGTCATAATAGCTTACGTACAAAACAATCTGTTTTGACCTACGAGCTAGGTGTTGTTTTGACCTGGAGGTTTTCATGAGATTTTGTAAATTTCAATGGAACTTTGGCTCGAGTAACTTCTTACGGACTCAATTTGGGACATTTTGGTCTTGTTGGAAAGATCACGAGAAAGGCTTGCAAAGACAAATGAGATTGTGAGATTTGGAGCTATACTTGTGATTCAACAATTCAATATCATTCATCATCATAACACACATCAAGAAATGTAACTCTTATAAGCAAATAAGGAGAATTCACCATAACAAATAAAAACACACATTGTTCTCACTCATTTCACATTTTAAGTTCGAAACAGACAGTAACTTTCATATCCTCCTTAAATCTCATGAGTATGAGTTATGGATCGTCAACCAAGTTATCCTTCTATTCGCATTATAGATTAAGGTTAAAGAGTTATAGATATTATTCTTTTTTCATTAAAGAATCTTCTTTTCTGATATTTGACACCCGTTATTATTCCATCGTAAAGTTAATAACAAACAGACTTTTGTATGCCATTGACATTAAGCTGTCCCATAAAGTTTGCACTAGTACTTTACGTTGGGAAAGATCCATGAAGGCTGAATCCTTGGCTGCAGGACTATGTGTCTTTTGCAGCACTTAACTTTTGAACCAACATCTCTAAATGTATACTTAATTACTGTAACTTAGTGACCTTAAATGCTATAAATTAGATAGATCCATTCATCACACAAGAAAAAAAAGTAAGTAAAAGTACAGTGAAATTTGCACGCATTTCAAGTATCCATCACGAAAGTGACAAAATGGAAACTTTGAAAATTTCAACAAATACTTGTTTGATCTCCGTCATAGCTCAAGGTTTTTATTGTTGAATGGTTATAATTCGTGACAAAAGGATGAGAAAAGGCTTCGATTGCTTCATAAAGAATTTGTTCTCGAATCTATGTGGCATCTATTCATATGAAATCTCTGTTGTAAGATAATTTAGTCTTTCACACTTTCAGTTGATTTAATTAACAGTTTATCTACTTAATCGTGCAGCCTGATTTTTCTCTCAACGTGAATATGCATCCAAAGTGTACATCCGACCGGAGAAAGAAAAAGATCAACCGAGAGAAGTGCAGATTGGTGATTGGTGTAGGTGGGAAAAATGACGCATCTGGATAGACGTTACAGACGTTTGGTGGGGAAGCGCGCGATGATTTTTAAAGCACGCGAAGAGGGTTTGTCTGTGCTAGTTCGCTCTTTGAGGATTTCTTCTTTTTCGCTTCGTCCGGACTAGTTCGCTCTTTAGGGATCTATCGTTTGCTTGCTTGGTTCGTTTTATCCGGATCATCGAGGGTTTGCGGACAGGAATTTTTTCTAGACTGGAGGTGCTTCTTTTCATGTTTTTGATGGTCTTTGTTTTCGATGTTTTCGATGATGTTTGCACAGCTGTCGTAGTTAGCAGTGGTTGTTTGCGGAGCGGGTTTTTTTGTGGACCAGGGTTGCATGGTAAGATTTTCTCCAAGAGTCATTGCTTGTATGTGCAAGATGCTTCAAGCGTACAGACGATTTTTCTTTTGCGGAGGGGTTGCTTGCGGAGGAGGTTCCGTCTTCGTCCGCCCTACTTCTTTCTTGTCTATCGCCTTCGTCTGGTCTACTTTGCTCGTTTGTCTGCAAGGGAGTGGTTGTTTCGTTCTCGGCTATCGGCTTCGTCCATAGAGGGTTTGCGGAGGGTTTGCATACCTTGTCATTGTTTCTTTGCAGATCTGGTTTTTCCAAGGCTGACTACCTCCATGCAGAAGGGTTTTCTTCTCGCCTACCTACTTCATCCGGATGTTTTCCGATCATGGAGGTCACGAGAGCGCGACTGCTTCTTTTCATTCTACCCTGTCCCTGCTTGTCGTTTGTCAGATGTTGTGTCGCGCAATCGTTTTGACACATTTGATGCCAGAATCCGTGGATGAGCCGGTAAGGACCTTCGCGATTACGTCCACTGAGGACAACGTGCACAATGCCGTCATCGATAAATTAGATGAGGTAGACAAATTTGCGCACTTCTATAATTTCGGTATGAAAATAACAGATATACGTAAACTTCATGTCTTTTCTTTCTTCCTTAGCCAGTGCATGCTGATCTTGAATAGAGAGAGAATGAGCCGCTCTACGACCTTACCAGCTCATGTCTCCTCTCAATCGGTTCTTTTTTTCCTGCTATTCGTTTTGACTTTCCGTTTTGTTATGTCTGAGAGCAGCGAGCGATGCGAAACAGTCATCGACTACGACGATGTTATCGATACGCTCACTACATGGAAGTGACTATTGTCGATGCGTCTGTTGAGCCACTTTCAAACTACGAGTTCTTAGACATCAGTGACGATACCTCGCATTTCTATCCTCTGTCATTTACCACACCTATGATTTCTTTCGGGGATCGCTTCTTGCGACTAACTCGGACTTATATTTACTTATAGCTAGGCTTTTCTCAGCATCCGTTAGAGTTTTTGATCAAATTCGATTATGTCAAGATAGAGAAAACATGTCATCCATGTGAGGTGCATACTGTTCCATAACAGACATTAGCTGATCTTTTTCGCTTCTTCTCGTACTCGATCAATAACTTCTCTCGCTATTTGTAGGACAAACGATATCGAATATTTTCTTATCCTGCACATTTCAGCCGTGTCGACCGTTCCCTGATGTCCCACTGTTCATGCAGTTTATCACCTCCGTTCTCACCCTTGCATATGCAATCAAGTCGATCTTGAAGAGAGCATTGTCTTTTGTCTCCATTTGTCTTTTTATCAAACCATGTCACTCCGACGTCAAGCCAGAGCTAGGCGTCCCAGCTTAGAGCTCTTTGTCACAATCTGTACCACGTGAGCTGACCTTGATACTACTTACTTTCCTCTTGTCTCTGAATTTCTGAGAAAACAATACTTTTCTGGTATGTTTTTCATTGAGAAAGGGAGATCTCTTCTTCATCTACACTTTCAAGGCATGATATGCATATATGACAAGTCATTCCTAGAAGTGAGAAAGCGTATTTCACAAACATTAAGGTGAGACAGAGACAGACCATTGAGGGCTGAAGTTTGTGTGAAACAGCTGTCCAACGAAGACATTCGTATCTTCGTTGGGATGCTCGGGTATTATCTCAAGGACAAAAACCAGCAGCATCATCATACTGTGATAAAAAACATAACAGACAGCATGATCGATGACGAGAAGGAGTTGTTCATGCTGATGAGAGCAGCCGACATAAAAAATCATGTGGAGTTGATCTACTTGAACATACTGTCTCAAGCTCTGCAATATAACAAGTATAAAAGTTCTAGTCCTCTGTCAACTACATTTTCACGCTGTTTACGTGCCATGCTCGCATCTGGAATGTATAATGCATCTCCTTGATTGGCTCACACAACCAAGAATCCAGAAAAAATAAGCGGATTTCTTATGAAATTCGTTCATCAGATCTCAAGACGTCACAGCAGACGACGTCGATAACATCATCTTCTACAGGGAAACTGCTCGTTGTCTTCATTGCTCTTGCATGTACTACAGTTCGAACAACACACCTGATGAAGAAGTTCATCCACCGCCGGTTCCAGAGCACGAAGACCTAGGCACAGAACTTGATGCACACATCCGCAGCATGAACAATCTTTTTTACCGTAGCAGACAGATTTTCAGAATACATTCCTCTTTCCGAGTCATGACGAGGAGCACATGGCACGAAAAGAGAATTTCAGTGAATCATATAACTGCAGCGTAGAGAAAGACCAGTAGACAATACAGTATGTACAGACCCAAACGCTTGTTGTGTACTTCACTTTATAAAAATAAAGCTCTGAGGGTCACCGCACCCTTTTCACATACGAAGTGAATTGCCTCAGAAAACAACAAAAATAAAACACAGACAAAGGTATCTTCGTGAAAAGTTTAAAGGGGTACTGAAAATATTCAATTATGACCGAAACATTCGAAGGTGACATCTCAGTGCTCCTTGAACAAAAATAATTGATCGGCGAAAATCGGCACAGTCTAATACGGAGACACAACTGCGACCAGGTGATAACGCAAGGAATGTGTACTTAATCCTGCAGCCAACGTGAATTTTCCATGGAGTCTTCCTATTTTCAGGCAAGTTATCTGATAGGTAATTTCTTCGCGATATTTAATTAAAGTCACTACGGTATGTTCCCCCCAGCAGCTGCCGGCCGGCGTAAACGGACAACACGAGTTCTGTCAGGATCGCTCACTTTACTGGCTTGAGGTAGAGTGGGCTACAAGATTAACGTCCGTCTGCTGCACGCGCCACGTGTCGACCAGTGTCTCAGTAAACACAGCCGTATTAGTGACGTCGCCACGTGTCTGATGAAAACGAACTCAAATCCCTGCATAGAGAAGTTTGATTATATGCTCCCAATTCGAATTGGACGCGGAGTTGAGTGACGCTTTGGGACTCATCACTCTTCGCGCTCTGTGAGCTCTTGTACGTTGTAAAGGGAACACACCCGAGATTTAGGGTCGATCTGCTGGAGCGAAGGAGACGGGGTAGGAGGATCGGGCGATTTCGCAGGAGTGGGATTCGATCTATACTCCTGCTATGGACCCGCAAAAGTACACAAAGAAGTTGAAGAATGTGGATCATAAGAAGGCAGAGAAGGGCCTGAAGACGGTACGGGACTGGGTTCTCATGATCGGAGCAGCTTTGTACATCCTTTCTCCTCTGGATCTGATTCCAGAAGCGGTTTTCGGCGTGTTTGGACTGGTAGATGATGCTCTTGTGATGTTACTGGCGTTCATGTTCTATTTGTCCAAGTACGATTACATAAAGTCTTGGACGGATAAGTTCAAGGCTTGAGCAGGATGTACTTCCGTTTGCCAGAATCCGTGTGAGTCTTTCGCTCAGTTTCATCTGAGGCTAGCTGAAGGATAAAAGGAGCTCTGTACAGGTAATTGTTTTCAAGTGAAAGATCGGCCTGTGAAGTTGGAGGTGAGCTGAGCCTGCATCTTGCGGAAGAGGGTTCTTATTATCAGCAGTTACTTGTGGATGCTCCACACTCTTTCCACAGAAGCTCAAATGGCATAGTTGCTGCGCTGACCCAGATATTAAGGTGTTCAAATGATGGGGCAGCAATTCATTGTAATCCCGATTGTATTAAGTTTTTCAAGCGCCTACGTTTCTGTATTCAAGTCCCAGGAATTCTTTGAGTCGATCAGTGATTCAGCTCGTCCAGCTCAGAAATTCTATGACCAGGTTCTTACCACTATACAGATATTCGTTCCAAGTATGTCTAGAACATGTGAATTTTGTTCCACGGAAAAATTCGAGTGATTCGAGGTTTACACCTGCAGCGCAGTCCAAGAGCTGAAATGGACTGCAGCTGAGGTAGTCACCTTTCAGTCTTTCGGAGGAAATGACTTACTTTTGATTAGGCTCCCAGTGTGTAAAATAGCTGTGAATTTCATGTTTACCTGTAGATCATGTAATTTAAGTCATATAGCTGGATTCCACATATTTTCGTTCTCTCTAGATTAGCTAAGGTCATTGCTACGGTACAGCAGTTACTTGTTTAATGTCTTCATGTCTTCTCTTGTATGTTTGGCATAGTAGGTAGAAAGCTGGAAGAGCATGATCTACACTGTAGTCTATTTCAGTGCTATCTGTCTCGGACTTTAAGTATTGACCGTTCAGCTGTTTCAGTCACTCCATACGTCCGGAATTATCCCCATGCCGTTAGAGAATTATCTTTCCAAACTTCGAATCTTCTTGGTTGCGGAATTCTCTGGTTCGAGGAGGCTGCAGTTTACCAGTTCTTCAGAGTCACTCATCTTTCTTTTCAACTCTCTAGTCAGTGTCTTCTGTCTGTTCATCTTTCTTCGTTTGGCAGTTACCACTTTTATATACGAAATAGGAAAGTATCATGAAATGGTGATGAATGTAGTTCTAATTTCCTGCTTATTGAGTCTCATGATTGATGAGAAGATGTACTCAGTACGAATTGCAACTCTACCCCTTTTGACCCATAGACCCCGCGCCCTGGCTGGACGGCGCTAGAAACCAGGACGGGTTGAGAAGATGAACATAAAGCCGATTAACAGCTACCTGAGGAAGGGGAGACTTACTCAAGTAGTAAGACGACTTACCGTAGAGGATGTGCTTCCTTACCTTCCAAGTTTCAGTAAGGAAGATTTGACTAGATCATCGACACAAAGAGATGGACAACAACGAACTGCTTTGGGTTTCGACTCCAGCGACTGGAATTTAGGGTTTATTCTACCATCGGAACACGTCCGATGGTATCAGCTTTCTGATGTTATTAAACATATTGGTTTTGAGAGTACTAAATTTTACAGTGTCTACCAAATAATGTACAGTATCTTCGTTCCCTCTTCACCAGAGTGTACAGACCTTCGTCTGCTGGTTCATCTTATTCATCCTGTTGTTTGGACGTGATGATACCTGCTCGAGACTTCATCCTAGTAAACCACGGTAGGGGTTCCTCTAAGGTAGGTCTTGAATCCAGGTACTTCCGATACACTTTCGTCGAAGAGAAGATGGATTTTGTGATGCCTCCATAAGACTTGTATCGGGAAAGCCTTCTCATTGCGTGATCTTCTTTGTCCAAGTCTGGGCTCGTGTAAATGGCCGATCTTGCACCCAAGTGGTTTCTTTGGGTGTCTACCTGAGTCCAGTTGCTCCAGTTGCTCCAGTTGCCATCGCCAATTGAGCTTTATGTCCTTTGGCTGTTTCTGTGAGTCTACACCAAATTCCTCCCGCACCACTTCTCGTGCAGTAGTACAGATCATAAGCCAAAGGGCATTCAACCAGCCGAGGTCTTTGCTTGGTAGTACAGTAGTTTCATATACGATAATAGTGCATGGTGTATAGGAACACAAGTCGTTTAGCTATGGTGGTACGGTGTTTGCTGAAGTTTCTGCCCATGTCCTACAATGGCTCTTGTTGTCCCGCATACAATCCTCCGAGAGGTCCACCCCTAGGTACTTGTAAGATTTCACTCTCGGACGATGTCTACGGCCTCATTTCCAGTTCCAGTGATGGTCTTCTTCCCCCCTGACCCATTATAAAGCATTACCCCACATTTGGAAACATTCGCATCCAAACCTTACATGTTATACCACATCGAACGAAAAACGCGACCCAATGAATAGCAAACGGATGGGAAGACCCCATCAAGATACCACATGTGTATACCACATGTGTAGCAGATGTTAATATCATCTTGTGGAGTTTCATCGCAGATTCTTCCAGACTAGCAAAGTCGAGGTCAATGCTAAGATCTGAATGGCTACGGTCGATGAATTTACTGTATACCCGCCCATCGACTCTTTTCCACTGTTCCAACAAATCGTTGGTAAAGAGTTGGGAGAGAGGACCGCTTTGACCGACCTCTTGATCTACCTCGAAAAGATCCGACGTTTAACCATCAATCAGCTAGCTTCTCGACTACCCACCATATCTTCCTTTTCATGCCGCATTTCCACACACGCTACACAGCCCGCCTCGCCATGCGGAATCCTAAGCCTTCGAGGAAGAAACAAGAAACGGGGTTTCTCTTCTTTCTCATTCTGATTGGAGTGGATTTTCCACGATAAGCGAAACTTTCTGCCGATTGAAGGTCTGAAAAGAACCTCCTCGTTATGAAATCTGAACGGTTAATCCACGCGTGTAAGCCACACTTGGTTTCATAAGCCTTCCTTAATCCAAGAAGGCACAGTTTACAACCCACACCTGAGCCATAAGCAATTGATGTCGAAATAGGTTTACTTTAGGATCACTTACATCATTCAAACCACCGTTGAATAACCAAGGGGCCAAACAGCCTGTTAAGTGTGTAGAAGTGGTCACACCCTCCTCGTCTCCTGAACCCTGAACCCTACCTTTCTGTTCTACAAAGGTAGCAATGCGATTGTCCAGGACACGGCCGAATAGGTTACCAACCACACTTCACCACCCTCTATTGTTGACCGGGTCTTCCGTTGTCTTTTGTTGCTTAATGGTAGTACTCACTGAAGTCCTCAAAAGCAGTATCACTACGTCGCTACCAAACTTTATATCTCATTCAACTCAAATATGCATGCAAAATCAACTTCGGTGGTTAATATATATCAAAATAGATTTATACTAAAAATTAAATCATAACTAAAATTAGAATTACGGGACAATCCAAACATAATCCATAGAAGGATCCAAACTATAAGTGCGAGAGGTTGTTGATAAATATACATAATTTTCTTGCATAATATTGACTTATAAATTAATCTTTTTAACATAAAAGTTAAGTAAAAATTAAACTCTTGTATTGCTTACCTCTTTCCATCAAAGACAAAGGAGGTGTATATGCATGCTCAATGATCTTCTGAGAACTTTTGTTCTCTCATTGTTATCGAGAAAATATATCAATGTTAACCAAAAATATATACCAAGTGAATGAGAATAACTAAATATTTTATAAATATTAATTAGTATTCCATGTCTGGAAACGCAAAAAAAATAAAATTATAAACCATACGGTATGAGTACACAGTCATGCTTCCGACAGTACAATTTCGCGAACTTGAAAATATTTATACACTAATTCGCTGTGAGTTTAGTTTATTACTTAACCTTTCCTGCCAGAAAGATTAGATACTAAATTAAACCTCTATATATTTTCCTCCTCGATCGACAAATAAAGTAGGTGAGGAAGACTACTAAATATATATATAATTACTATGTTATCACAGCACCAGCCTTGAAAGTTACTATCGTAGATACTCTTTGGACAAAATATCCTCCATGCTGAACCGTTCTGTGGATAGCAATTCCTCTCCTCTTTGGAGCCTGACGAACAAATGCTTGTTCCTCAGGCTCCAGACGAGGTGGTTTTCTTCCTTTTTATATAGTGTTCCATTGCATCACATTGCGGATCAACGAAGGGTGATCCCCAACATTCCTGCCTTCCTGTTGGGAATCAACCCTTCTGTTGATCCCCAACTGTAACGATTTTCTTTCACAAAAGTCTCGAGCCATAGTGAACTTTTGCAACTCTAGCTAGAACTTCTGCTGATTTTCAACTAGTTCTAGCTCTCGTCGATCGAGGAGCACAGTTCGAAGTTTAGCTCTCGCCTTCTGTCTCGAACAGTGTTCGAGAAAGTTTATGTGGAACAAGCGGCTGTTTTCGGATATCACTGGAATCAGTCGGTAGTTTTCAGTTGTCGATCATTGATTTACGTTTTGAGCTTTAAGAATAGAGTTCCAAAAACTTTTTCAGTAACTTCTCAGACGCTTACTATAACTACATAAAAAATATGTATGTTCCAGAAACCCAATAATAATCAGCCTCTAGCCTTCGGCAATTTCGGCAGCTACCTTCACTTTATCTTCTTACCAAGAAAAGCCATGTTCTCCCTCGTTCGACACTGTCCGAAGTGCTTAAACCCAGGGTATGATTACAAGTGCTCCTGGTAACCGAAAAGACCTTATGTTATTTTGAGGGTTTGCTGTCAAAGTACTGAGAAATTTAACCTTATGCAGAAAATGTTTTTGGTGATTATTTTTCATTTCAACTTAGAATGTTTGTGAAATAAAAAATAAAAAAAATATTATTCACTAGCTTTACAAGTTATGATTCATCAAACAACTAAGTATTAATGCAAAAATGTTAAGATGAGAGTTTCATGGTTTCTTGGAGCAGAAGATAATACTTTCTTCAGATTCAGAGAATTTGAACACTGCGAGGAGAAAACAATTTTGTTGTATGCTTTTATACTCATACCCAGGGTTTAAAGGTGTTGGGTAATCTTGCACAACATAAAGGGTGAAAGAAATGTAAAAATCGTGGTCTATCAACTTCAATCGTGATTATTAAATGTACTCTCTACGGAGGATGGTTTATTGTACGTAATGTACTAAAATATACAAAGGATAGAAGACTTTATATTTCCAAAATCCTTGACGTAACTGCATTGCACACCCAGTTTCTGTTTCAGTACATCCATAATCCACATAATACAAAATCATGGACAAGGGATTGGTGCAGGCTGTTGTTGAGGCCTTGTCTCATCACAGTATAATTCTTCACAATAAAACTAAAGAAAATAAACATTATAATATGACTTTGGTTATTTCATTACTCCCATCACATCATTAGTTTCTCGCTTCTGGCAACTTTTGTATTTGTTTCTTGGCAATCATAACAACCGACCATTTGCAGTATACGTATTAAGAGAGTGATGAAACGGATATTAGTAAGTAACACAGCATAGATTAATTAAGTTGACAGCCAATCATTAGATGAATCAGACATACATCTGACCAATTTTAATTTCTTTGATGATTAATAAGATCATAAGTCCTTCTGCGTGAATAGATGACAGATAAATTCAGCAATCCAAATCCAAACTGCTGATATGCACTTCTTTCTTACATTTTGAAAATTAACATGTCCCTCTAGTTTTCCTAAAATTTGACGGGTTAGGCGTGAGCTTATCTGTGTGATTATTCACTATTATTTATTGAAGTTTTTATTATTATCTAAAACCTATTATTATCTAAAACCTTAGAGGCAGAAAAGAGAAAACCAAAAGAAGAAAAGGAGCACTTTTGCTGTATAATGGAATTAATTGATGGCGCTTTGAAAGATGGAGATTTGCTTAGAGTTTTTACATATATAATGAGTCTTCTATCTCCATGTCGCTTGTTGATAAATGTGCATCTGATTCAGAATGTGGAGGTACAGGATTGTCGGCCGGGAAATTTGAGTGCTTTGATTTTCTTGACTTCCTTTCTCTGCTGGTGATCTCAATCTCCCGTAGTTCCATGAGCACTTCTTTCATGGTGGGCCTATCGTCTCTGGACCTGTTTACGCACTTCATAGCTACCTGTACCGCGTCACGCTTCACGCTGTGTTCACAAGTATTGTTGAACTCAAATATGTGCTGCGATGTTGGGTTGTGTTACATCAAAGGTCATCTCTGTGGTCAAAGTGCCGTGAAGGTTTACAAGTAGCATGTTACCGATTTGGAACTCGAGTGAAGTCTCACTCTAGTCGGTCCAAGAACCTGTTCGTGTAGACTGTAACGGGAGGGCACAGAATATCGATTTCAGGTGTCTGCAGTCAAAAAGCAAGAGATGAGTGTGTCACGGATGAAGCCATGAAAAATCGCTGCAAATGGGTGTAAGGAGTAACATGAGACAAGATTTTACAGTGCTACTAACATTATGTAATCTCATTCATACATATCTCATTCATGTTCATTCTTGACGAGCAGCTGCAACCTACGACCAAATTTCTTGCATGATTTTGCAAAGGGAACTTCAAACGGCCTGTTTGGAGACTCGTCGGGTTCAGGGCAGCTAGATCTACCTACCACAGAAGACGAATATCAGATCAGACGATCCCTTCGGACGGTGTGTGCGGTTTTAAGCCACAGGAAGGAGTTTTTGAAGATTCGATCACCTGCAACCGAAAATCGACGATATCTCGGCTGTCGAGAGTTGGATCTGAAGGTTTCTTGGACCATCGGAGTCAAGGAAGAAGACCCTATCGATATCTGAAGACCGTTTGACGAAAAGAGAAAGTTCTCAGATAGGTCTTTTTGATTCTTTCGTTACAATTTTTGGCTTTTGAGTTCGTTAGAGTTCTAGTTGGTCATGTATAGCTTGTGGTAGCTAGCTTTAGCTAAGAGCTTGTACATGGATGTTGTTTGGACTTGGGTTTGAATCGTGTGACACACGTGCAGCTCTTTTTGTTTACAAAGAAATATTTTCCTTGCTTTGAGCTACGCTTCGATAGTTTTGGGTCTGGGTTGAGATTCAGAGACTCGTTTTAAGAGGTTTTGAAGTAGATTACAGATCGCTTTAGTCTGTTTCTCAGTTTTTTGTTCTTAGGGAGAAAGAACCGGTAGTGTATATACTTTGGGAGTTGGTATATATTGCGACGTTTGTTTTCGTGTTTGTTTGTCTCTTTCTTGTCTCTGTTCAGCACACTACATCTCCACAGTCAGGAACCTCGCGTTTTCCTGAACATCCTTCACACAAAATCTGACACGATAACGTGGATCTAGATAAGCTGCTTGTCAAAAGTAAAAAAGCGGCGCCACCAAGGTCATAATAGGAAAATTTTTCAGGATTTTCTTCATGATTTTTGGTTTGGATTGTTGGTTTGTTGGACCTGCTATACCCGGAAATAAAGGTCATGGGAAAATATTTTCCCAAACTTGTTGCTAATGCATATTTGAGAGCAGCATAAAGCTTTAAAGCTCATAATAGCACGGACGAATGGCTTGTTCCATTTTGAGCAATTGGTTTGGGCTCTGAAGTTGAAATTTCAGAGTGTAGTAGTGAAGAGTCAGAGGAATTTCTTGTGAAGTTTGAGTCCAATTAGAAGTTCGAGTTGGGAGCAATAGACTGCCGAAGTTTAGATTATAAGGTGACGAGTTTGAAGAAGAAGAGAAATTTCATCCACATCTCTTGATTGATCTTGAGCAAACGATTTGAGATTTGGACGTGGAACTTCCAAAGACTATGCAAGTAAGTCAAGGAGTTACTTGTGGATTTGGTGCAGAGATCACAATCAATGAAGACGTTATGTTGTGTCGAGACTGCTGATCGAGAATCTCTAACTGTAAGAGAACGTTGTCTTCGACATCACATCTCGAACTCAGTGGTCGCTTGCTACGTGCATGCTTTATCTTGTTGGAAGCTCTAGGAGATAAAATTTCTAGTGGTATATTATATGCCTAGTTTGGAGTTTGTTTGGTCACTCAAAATCTAGATCAAACATGGATATCATGATGAAGATATGAGACGTTTAGAGTTGTAAATGTTAAAAGTTTGTCAACATTGGTCAATTGTGACAGGAGCTTCCTTGATCCGATCAAGGTGTTATCTATGGCATTGGAAAGCTCGTATAATAAGCTTTCACTGTTGTAAAATTCAATCTTGAATGGAGTTCATATCAGCGTACTGTAGAAAGTCAAAATTGAGTATGTTAGTTAGTTTGTCGTAGAAAAATAGTGCAGAAGATATTGTTAGTGCACAAGCCGACCTATGGTGCTTCTATGAACTAAAACATATGTTTATCACGTATGGATCCTTCATGTACTTCGTGTATGATTGTACGCCTAGTTGTGTTGTAACGTGCACTTGCGTTACATTTAAGATCAGCATAGATGGGTAGAAATCGAGATAAATAGATTCTAGAGTCGAGATAAAGACCGATTGCCTAGGTAGTGAGGACACAAGAGTTTTATTGAGTTGATTCAAGATTTTGTCGTTTGTCAGTTTTTCCCGTCAGTTTTTTTTATTTTTATCTCTGTATAGCCAGATGCTTCCTGTATTCCCAGACCAAAATTCACCCTCTAAGATAGCAGATCATCGATGAAAGTAAAAAACAATGACAGGCTGTTATTTATGGACCGCTGGTTCATGGACCTTCCATGGTGTAGGTTAAATAAAAATATGTTGTTATTAATGATATCCATCGATGCACAGATCGTCGATGGAGATCAGTAATGGCATGAAGTTGATATTTACATGGATAAAGACTTTTTGTTATTTTGTGAAAATAAGTTCTATGTCCCAAAAGAAGAAAATATTTTTAGAGAATATTCTAGAGGTTTCACAGATTGTGTACTGACATAAGAGTGGTGCTTAAAGACCCAACTTGTACTTGTGACCTATCGCTGGATGTCTCGGGAGATTAGAAGGTCCAATGCATACGCGTAAGGTGTTATTGGGTTTGGATTTGAGCTGTAGAGGTAGATTGTGCTATGTTTTTTACATGAAATTAAGATACAAGGAGGGAGGATTGAGAGTTTTTTTGTCTGCAAAAGAGAGTGGGACGGTTCGAGCCATTCCGGAGTCTAAACTTACTATCCTTAGATCCAATAAGACCAGAACATCGAGTTCTTCGAGAGATTGAAGATGTTACAAAGTTTCATTGGGTGGATTGGGAGTGTTGGATGAAAGTGGTCCGCGGAGAAATGCTTACATCATTTTGTTGTGCGCTTGTGATATGAGGTTAGGTTGGTTTTCACGATCGGTGGACCAAGCTCTTTGTTCTTGATGCTCACGTGATTAATGAGTCTCCATCTACACATAAGAGGAGATTGTACGTAGATTGGGTTGTTGTGTTGGACGTGGCAAAGTGAGTATACCTTTCGGGATACTCTCTTGGGGTGAAAACGTACTATAATCAGCTATTGGATGATTGAGAGTTGATTATGTTGGATCAGTGCTGTTGTTTGGTTTAGAAAGGGAAAAATATTTAATTTAGAAATGGAAATTACTATACCTCTAAGCTCGCAAACTGGCTTGCCATACCTTTGTTCGACATGGCAAATATCTCACGATTACCACCTGGCAACTTGACAAGTGATGTGAGCCAGACGTGGATATTTTGTTGAAATCTATGATCATAATATACCGTTATTCAACAATATGGATTAATAGCAAAAATCAAAATAGATTTTTGATTTGTATTATATAGAATTTTGCAAATAAGTAGATAATGAGAATAATAGAATAGCCATATCACGTTATTTAATATTATGGATATTCAGTTAGAAGAAATCGTGAAGAATAGAATTCTGTATTTCTTGCTCGATCGGGAAATACGATGAATAGCATAATTTTGTTACAGTTCTAGGAGTTGGAATAAAAATATCATCCGATTCTTCTTTTCTCGCGAAAGGAAAAACAAGTAATAAAAACAATATGCATAGCCATATAATGTTTTGGGTACTAATATAGTAAAAAAGTGATAAATAATAGAATAGTGTTATTTTAATTTATTTAATAGTGTTAACTATTATTTTAAGAAAAAACAATAGTTAACAGACTAGGGAGATTTCATTACAGTTCTAGACTGATAATAAGAATATAATGTAATTCTTCTTTTTCCTACAAAAAACAATTGAAAATGACAAGAGGCATGAGCTACAGAACCTCAAACGGTCAAATGAACTACTAGTTAACAAGCGATGGAATTGATTTTCTGTTTCTCACGTCTGTTGTAAATGTTATGGACAATGATTTGTCAACTTCGCAAACTCTGATGCAAGTTTCTGTTGTGGAGACGCTGTGTAGCAACTCAATGAAGCGATCGATCGCTCTCCATGGAGCATTGCATCACGATGTGTACTCGTTCTATGAAGAAGGATCGAAAAAATAAAAAGTATTAGTGAATAAATGATACTTTATTTCAATCATAAACATGCAATGCTAATGCTAAATTAACCTAGCTGGGAAGATGCTCAGATGGAAGAACAAGTGACTCGCATCAACCAAGAGAATGGAGATTCAAACTGCACATGTGTGGTACATCAGTCACTTTAGATAAACAAATGAGGTTCATATAATCATCTATGGAATCAATGATGTCTCTTTAAAACCTCTGAATGCAAAAGCGAGACAGGAAAACTTTAATCAATAGAATAAAAGAAACTTATAATGCACATCACTGTCTACTCATTTTAACTTAATCATTCATCCTTCGACTCCTCTTGTGAAGCAGAAAAGGCAAATTTGGAAATCTCCAAATGGGATAGGTTACTGACATGAACTTCAGCAGAATCTTGGACACACTGCATCGAGTTTTAATCAATCTTTGGCTTCTGGGATCTGCTCCACAGTTCGACTCTGTAAATTGTGATACGTGGCAGTATCCACTTTCATCTCAACTTTCCATCGATAAACACCAAACAATTTTTAGTGTTTCTTTCATTACAGTCGCAACTTTCTTCGAAAGACTATGAAGATCCAAGAACCTCACATTTCAGAGAGTATTGCACGCATTCAGTCAGATTATTTTCTCGCGAATGGAGCGATGCGTATTAGTGAGAGAGAATCTTAAAGAAGGTTGGGCCAAGGAGGCAACGGGAGAGTTGGTTCCTTCTAAAACTAAACTAACCAGAAGGTGCAGATCACAAAAACCATTCACTTGCATCATCACCTCTTCCATGTTAAGATGGAAGGGGTTTTAAAAGATGCTCAGTTTATTACGAAACCTTTTCGTTTGGACAGGTTAGTTCATAAACTGATAAGTAAAGAATTTTTCATTTTTCATTTTTTTTATGAATATATCTTTATACTATGAAGGGTGAACATTGCACACCTTCCACGTACAGGTTTAGGATCCCAGGTGCCACGTATGATCAAGAGTCTTCCGACCTGGAAACATGGAGTGCGTGAGCTGGACCTCAACGATATAGCGTAGAGGTTGTAGTACTTTGTCTTGCAGTCCGGGGCTCAGTCATCTTCTTCATTTATAGATATTTAACTTTAAAATAGTAAATATAATAGTATAAATTTGGTAAGTTAAATTTTGTGCAGCTTACTGCATTGCTTCGCTTCCATCTTGTGAAAAAACAATTTTGCTGCTGCACAATACAGTGTACTAAATCATTTCTTATAGAAATTTTTTATTTAATTATTTTTCTGAAACTGTCACAGTGTCTCCACTAATCGTATGTGAAACTGAAACTGAGTTTCTCCAGTCTTTCATACTTTGAGCAACATGGAGTGTGTATTATTATTTGCAGATGTATTGTTTTCGACCGGCGTAAAATCAATTTAAGCGTGAAATGGAAAGTTAATAGGCATCCCCAACGTACTTGTACAGTGAAAATCGTTTTCTCTTAGCAGAAAACATGTAAGTGTTATAAAAATATAATGTATAAGTTGTAAAAATCAAAATCACTTATATATATTATATGTTAATCAGTCCTGGAGTAGCCAATGCATCTGGAGAAAACCCATAAGTCAAGAGCTGGCTGCTGCGCTCCTGGGGGTATAAGTCCGGGGCAGAGATTGTAATTCAGCGCCGTTTACTGAGAACATTATTTAATGTACACCTCATGTACACTGAAGTGAAATGTACATGAGGTGAATAAATAAGTACATGAGATGAATAAGTACATGGAAAGTTAATATGGTACCCAGTTTCAGCACTTGCAGTATAAGCTCATTCCTCACAGTCACACAAATATAAGTACCACGCGGAGCAGAAGACTGTCCCTAGGGGCCAGCTCCAGTTCGATTAGTTAGAACCGTAAAATATGATTCCAAAGGTGAGAAAACGGTTCGAATCGATTAGCCAGAACCGAATAAATAAATATACATCTACACTGTAGTTTTGGTTAGACGAAGGAAAAAGACAAACGACGAGCGGTGAGGAAAATGAGAAGATTCAACTGGACCGCACACAACACTGGAGATGCAATGAAAATGTTATCGAAAATTTTAAAAAGTTCAAAATACTTTTATATATATATATATTATTGTAAACTGCATTCCAGATTTTCCAGGAAAAACCCATAACAGTGCACGTCAAAAACCATAAGAACGGTTCGTTTTCTTCTCACAAAATAAATTTATAAATTCATCTAATTTTTCCCGCAAAAAATTAAATGATAAATTAAACACTTTTGCATATAAGACTGAAAGAAGAGCATATGCAAAGAACTTGTATGTTTGTGTGAATGTTTGTGTGAACACTAAAACACGTTTCCGAAATGGTTCGGTTCCGGAGGTTTGGATAAAGGTGCAGGTTAGGTTTAGATCTAATTGTGGTTCAGAGGATCCAGTTCGATTCGTTTCTATCTTTCAGTGATAAACTGAATATTAGAGGAGGATGAAGCTAAACTGCTCTTGATATAGAATTTCTAAATTGTTTAAATCATGTAGATCTATTTAGAAAACGTGCAATTTGATACTTTGTATTATTAGTCGGCGGATGTGGTAGAGTTCATGCTCCATTTCTAACTGGTTGGTTTCTAGTCGACTTCAAATGACGTTTTCGGCTTCAAGTAATAAAGGGCTCGAAACCAACTCAAAATTCGAGGTTTCCCGATTTCATTCGATCCAATTCTACTAGGCCCGAGTGCTAACTCTCCACCTCGAAGATTTACGCGGAGTAGCTGAGGAACCAAACAAGTCAAACAAGTCTACAGGACGTGTTTCATTTCTCTCGTCTCGTTCCGTGCACTACATCCCACGTCAACATTCCTCCCGTAATAACAAATTCTCGTTCGTGCGAAGGTATTCGGATTCAGAAGTGCAGTAGTTTCTCTCCTCCATTTCGTTTCGCAAGCTTCGTTGTCAGCTTCAGTTCTGACGTCAGTTCTCGACGTTTTACGGTAGTCAATTTTTCGTCGACGTGTCGCAGGTTTCGTTGCAGTTTTAGAGTTTTAACGGTAGTCAATTTCTCGTCGACAATTTCCAAGGCTCGTTCATGTTTAACTTCCGGGTACGCGATGTACGCACAGAACAGAAATTGTGATATCCACCTTCCCTTCCCGAAGTACGCGCGTACTTCTCTGTATTTAGTCGATTAACGAGGTATAGACGGATCACGCCCCCAAAGTTGTTGTTAAGAGACTTGCCCCATTCCCCGACTACTATAACGACATCATGGACTTTAACGACATCATACCAAGACCATACTACCTATCCTCCTCTTTGATTCCACTTTAAAGGGCAGACAAAGAACAATCCGTTCTGTACACGCAAGCTACAGCCTCCTGAAGGTCCTTCGAATCGCCAAAATCGAACGTCACACAAGGACGTCCTAATCTAACCTTCAGAACAGTTTCTCGACAGCTACGTGATCTCTGCAGTCAGACTAAGTATACAATGATCCATCTAAAACAGTGGACAGCCGGCTGCTAGATTATCTTCTTTGGTGAGACCAACTAATTCCTTACGGAATTCAACACACTGACGACTGACTACCTGCAGTGACAG
The DNA here is from genome assembly GCA_036924285.1 of Asterella californica. Lineage (NCBI taxonomy): Eukaryota > Viridiplantae > Streptophyta > Marchantiopsida > Marchantiales > Aytoniaceae > Asterella > Asterella californica. The sequence goes on from JAYKYS010000013.1 coordinate 9,244,335, forward strand.
TGATGTAACAGTGAGCGCACCTTTCCACACGCACGACTGATTCCAACAAAAACTACTGTGCGAAATTTCGTGACTTGTCTATACAGCTGATCACCTTAAATTAAAGTGAAGAAAATCCTACAGGAATAAGGCTCAATCATGGACAAACTAACTATGAAAACATATCGTACTGCCTACTTATGCGACAGATCCCAAGATAGTTGCACTGAGGCCGACGTTGGGTTGTTTCCGGAGATTGGTAGTATCCACATCAACGTACATTCCCAACGTCACGTAAGGACTGGGTTGGTGTTCAAACAATGCACCCAGGATTCCTTGGTTACCCCATTTTGCCTTGATTGTACTCTGTTCATCCACTTTCAGCGATCCACCAAAGGTAGCAGAGGTCAACTGTTTCTCAACCTTGAAGTTTAAGTGCCCGCCAAACGTTGCTCGAGGACTGATCTGCCGAGTGAAGTACGCATCCATTGCATTATCTTTCAAAGGATCATAGAAAAAGGACGCAGACATGTCTGGTCTTAAATACCCGATTCCTGCGCAAATAAAAAGTAAGCGTGAGAATGCAACATTCTGATCCTATGGACGAGCCTGCTTCTCATTTTGCTCCTGAACAACAACCTACTGTGACACAGGAGGATGAATGAGAGTTTTTACCGACAAGAAGGGAACTCCGAATCTAATCTTAGGAATCACCACTGAAAATGAGCGTGAGCATCAAGGTCAGCACTTAGGAGGATATCCGAGCAATGGGTGACGAGTAACTGGGTATCGGAGGACTTGACACCAAGGAATGGAACTAAATAGGATTCTCTGTCCGTAGTATAAACGATCTTAGAGGTTTGGACTACGAACTCGACATTCTCGAAGTTAACTGCTACAAGTTCCTGGTTCTCACCCTAGGTAAAAGAACAACATCACTGCATTACGTTACAGTTCAGGCACACCGATGCTATATGCAGTCTCGAGGGCCTTCTATGTGTGTAGGAATATGGACGCAGAACTATGCAAGAAAGTTCCTCTTACTGAACGCTTTAGCCATGTCTAACATGGCTTCAAACAATCGTGGAGGCCAGAAGGACATGAACAATGAACAAGAAGCATGAAGAAGTTACAGGCAGAAGTGAAACTGTCTCACCTGTGCTCAAGCCCGACACTTCCTTCGTTTCACTATCATACAATGCTGAGCCACCTAACGAGAGTCTCTCCGATCCCAAGTTGGCTGATACCCGAAGCGTTGGAGTACTCTTCAATCCGATCATGGTGGCATCAAATGCTGCATTATTGAGCTGATACTGTACCTGGAAGACCCGACACCATCCCATATTTGACAATTCTGTAAGAACACAACCTTCTTTTCACTGCCCTTGACTTCAAATTTTATGTACTTTGATAAACTCATATCGATATCAAACCCTATTATGAACAGTTAATACTTCTGTGGGAATTCTCTGCATTTCACTTGTCAACTGCTTTTCCATTTCCTCTTACCACAAACAAAAGGAAGTCTCTGTTCAGGTTGAACTCATGAACCTATGGATTGTGGAGCAATTACCAGTCCTGTGCAGCTACACACAACAGATAATTACTGCCTGCGCTGGCGTATGCTGATTACCCTAATTCTATATAGGACATAAATAGATATATTGCTTTAGTTGGTAGCGTACACAGGGGCAATCTGCTGTACGTGAAAGGATATTCCATCAATTTCTGTAGGAATTGACGGCCTACTACTGTTTCCCTTATGTACGTGAAAGGATCTCATCATTTATTCTGGTGATTTTCATAGCCGTATTCATGCAACAGATATGCATCACAGTAGATAGGTTCTGCTTCATGAACTTCCCGATTCTTCGAAAATGTGACACATCTACTGGTAATATTAGCTTCGGTAGCATTCTTTTTACCTGTACTTTCCCAATACTCTCCGCTCCTGGTAGAACCGTTGATACACCAACTTTCAAACCGGGTGCAAGATCCTCGAAAGTTGAAGATGCTGTTATCTAGGAGCAGGAAACATGACTAAGCATCAGATGAAGTTCAAAGTTACTTCCAGTACTTGCATTGAAAACGAGAAAAGAAGAATAGGACACGACAGGAGCTTTGGCACTTCCATCCTCCAACACAGCTCCGCCAATGCAAATGAAAGAAAAAACTGGCACGCTCACTCGTGAATGATCTATGCCTGGCACATAATTCATTCGATAAGTGGATGAAACCTGATTGAGAGTGCCGCCGCTGAGCTCCGTTTGAACACCGGCAGACTTGAAAGAAACGCTCATGTTACCAACAACGTTGCCATCCAGCATTGTAGCTGTCGTAGACAAGAGCGTACCCCCAGGCATCAAGCATGACATCATGAGCATATGACCACTCATGAAGCCCTTGTACAAAAGATCCTTCGCCTGCTTTCCCACATCTGCAAACTGATGAGGTTTTCCCAGAACCACATGAACGGGCTCTTTGTTGTGGGCAACATCTACCGTCTCCACCATATTGCAGGAGCGAAACGTTCGTCGCTGTTGTTGCTAACACAGAGTCAAATCCAACAACTACTCTTTGCTATCCTTTCCCCGAATGATTCCTAAGTACCCAAGCACGACAATTCTTCCTACAGGACAGCGGCTTCAGTCTTAATATGAATTCAGCGACCTTGATATCCAAAGGTCGATGAATTTCTGGTTCCACAAAAGCGCGCCGGGCCTTACCCGCTGCTGGTGAAGAGCGTTGCCTAGCAGCGCCAAACAAGGAAGAATGCATGAAGACATTCCTACGTGCGAAGGGAGAAGCTCGCCACATGTATCTGACACAGGCCTCCACATGTCATTCGCAGCTCGTCCAGTTTTTGCTCAACTGCACCGGCTATGACTGCGACTACGAGGACCTCAAGCAAGCTCGGCACAACCACAGTTTCACTACTCCAGCTCTGGTTTAGGGAAGGATCGCTCGAGAGATGATACGATGACGGTGAAATCCCGTCATAGTCACACTTTTCACTATAGTCACACCTTCACACTTTTCACGAGAACGAGCGGTAACCGTTCTTTTCAACTTTCTCCGTTCTACATTAGTTTTATACCGTACGTTGAGGTTAGGTTCTACATAAAATAATTACGAGAATGTTATGTATAAAATTTAACAAGTTGGGATTGTAAATGTTATGCATTTGCCGAGACAAGAAGTTATTGAATTTCAAAATTTTGTTATATGAGTAGTTATAGAAAAGATGTTTATGTGTATTTTTTGGTCTCTAAAAAACATCTTGATGAGATACTGATATTTTATATTCTTGCATGCATCATCTAGTTGAGTTAATGTTTTGTCAAAACCTTAATATCACCATCATATATCAAATCAAAGATAATAATATTTATTTATACATATTTATATATACGTATTTATTACATAAGACATTTAAGAGTATGTGTATACATTCATATTTATTTTATATGCCAGACTGAGTATATTTTTATGATATAATATATAATTTAATAAATAAATTATATAATATATACACAAGTCCATCACCCTCCTCATGAACTCTTCTCCAAAGTAAAGATTGGACCACTGTCGAAAGTGATTAGGATAGATGTAGTGAACCTTGATATGGAATAGATTCGAGTATGAAAGATACGGAACTCAGATCGGACCTCCTTCCATGAGTATAACTCTCGCAACTCCTCACCATGTTGAACACTCAGAAACTCTCGCGAAACACCAAGTAAAAAAAATTGCTCCCACGAATCCTCAACCTTCTATCTTATATCTAAATTCAATGACAAGAGCCACTCACGCGAATGCACACAGATCACTAAACTGGCATGTCTCATTATCGTGCAATCTCACATCCCAGATAACTGTGAACATGAGAGCTAATACACCATCTAACCAATTACACAAAAAAGTTCATGGAATGCAAAAGAAAAATTGTCTAACAGAAGTCACAACATGATAACGTCTTTCATGTCTGGACTCATATATTATACACTATTTGGTCCTAAGTCTTGCAAACGAAGCATGTAATAGTCTGGAGTTGTAGGCAAGCGAGCGCTAGTTATCCTCTCCCTGGTGTGTTGTTTTGAGTCATTAGGGCTATAATAATCTTGAAGCGATATTTCAATCTCACCACCTATTTGCATGTCTTTGTATGACTCACCAGTACTTGATACTTGCAGATATGACTGCAGTTGCGAGACGTGATACAAGATAGTTGTAAGTAACCAACGTGCTGAAGATGATACATTGATAGAACATTGTGTAGTAACTGATTTAAATCATAGCAAAAATTACTTACTCATGAGTTGAGTTCGAGATCGTATAGTATCCAGCTTGGAAGGAGCTGCACTTTCTGAAGCGTCGCGTGGAAATCTTTGATGAGTTTGACTACTACCCGTTCACAATGGCTCTGGAGCTCATTTTGCTCTTGAATAGCTATAATGTGCATTCCATCATATAGTGCAGCTCGGCTCGAGTTAGCGTCTCCGAGAGAAGGATTAACTAACATAGCACCAAGCGGAGCAGCCGTCTCAAAAAGTTGTTGGAGTATTGTTGTGCATTTCTCACGGCCAATAATGTGACACAACTCGCTGTCTTCGGTGAGAGCATTCATCGACAAAAAGTTCTCCAAAGTTCTTATTCTCGTGAGGTGATGCACTTTTTCTCCTGGCTGATCTAGTCCTGTTGTAAGGTTTAGTTCTCCATTTGCCGTACGTCGTCTAGTTCGATAACAAAAACTATAATATATTTTCAAGAATAGAAAAGAATCATGATAAGAGTGAGAAAAATTGTCTAACAGAAGTCAAAACAATGTATTGTCGATGATTGACACTGATAAACTGCACAGTTACTGCACAGTTCAGCTGTTCTTTTACTAGTCAAAATTACTTACCTCTTGGTTGGTTTTAGCGACGGCCAATAACTGGGAGTTCTGCACCACCACTTGTTAGTGATATGCCACTAGTCTTTTAATGCATTCAGTGCATAGAATAACGTTGAGATGAGCTTTTCCTCCCAAGGTACCCATAGAAGCAGACTCTTGCTATCCGGAAGTAAACAGTCTGCCACTTTGAAAATCTGCGAATGAAGCACGAGTTTGAACTGATTCCACTCTTTGACTTCATCGTCTAGGTCATCTGAGAGCAACTGATTCATCGGTCAGTCATACATTAGAAGGTTATAACTGATGGTGATTTTCTGTCCCTCATTAATGAAGCTACAATCGCATGTTGAGCTTGGCCAAGATGGAGAAAATCCTCCCAGTTGATTTTTTCGAAGTACTTTCAGAAAACTTGAAAACATCCGAGTTCATAAATACTGAGATCCTCACGTCATTTATAGCCGTTGCATGTATCCTTGAGTAGAACTCTCATGTGGATAGATATTTTCTCCTTGCATCAAGATGCCGATACCGAGTAGATGACTTGTGGGCTCCTTTCTCAGGTCAAGTATCTCTTTCGTCCTCTAGAATTTTCCTTGTTCAAGGAAAAGTAGGCATAGATTGAAAAGAAACAAAGTTGCCTCTTTCTGCTGCAATTTCTCGTGGAACACCACCTATTCCATATTAATCCAAAAGGGATAGTACATTCTAACGCATTCATGTACATCTCTTTCGCAAAAACTAGGAGCAAACATGTTTGTTTTCCGTCCTTCCGTGCATGCATTGGAGACATCCAGCTCACGCATGTTGATCATGAAATCCAGAAAAGCGTATATCTTACCTTCTTGAAACACATGGAGAAAAAATCTGTTCATCATCCGCATAGCACATTTCGTGATCAGTATCTTCTCGTTCAATCGACCAGATTGCTTCATAAACATAGCATCAAAAAATCTTCACCCCAAGAAAAATTAGTTTATTTAAGTAGTTCACACAACTCATACTCGCAACTATAAGAGAAGTTTACAAGACATATAAGATAACATAAGAGAGTATTGATGAAATACCTCTTTCGTGTTAATGTTAGCCAAGGCACAAATACTTCTGGCAACTGCATATTTTGATACATTGCGTCTTTTTGAAGCAGATTTTTCTGTCCTTCTTCAACAAAGGATACACCTTTCAGCATAATCTGATCCCAGAAAGTGATTCTCTTCAACCACTTCTCTAGAGCATTCTGACCCTTCTCTTTTTGAGGGAAGTTCAGTGGTGAGAAGAGAGAAGAGTGAAGACATTCAAAACAAAACAAACACATATAAAAGCTTCCAAATGTTTAGAAACTTGTATGATATCTTATGGAAATAGAGTAAAAAATTGTAAGAAATCTAAGTCCAGATGTCCAAATCTGAATCACATTTAATTTTAGAAGTCAGAATTTGACCTCATACACTAATAAGATATGATAAGCTTGGTCTAGTTTTGAGCCCTATATGCAACTGATAATACCATTCAGGATTCAAAAGTTGAGTTAAAAGTAGATGACCAACATGAGGTCATTACCTATTTAATAAAGCTAGTAAGGTGCAACCTTTCATATTCTGAAAGCTAATACATCTAATGATAAAACAGAAGTGATGACAAAAATGTATATGAAACTATCGAACTCTGAGAGTTTGACCTCAAATATTAATGAAAAACATATGCTGGTTACCGGATTGAATTAAAATAGTTAAGATACCAATGTTCATATTTCAAAAGAGATTACATTTTAGTTACAACATAGTACTGACAATCAGAGTTTGAACTCAAACTTCTGAAGGCTTAAGATACACTAATAGTAGTGATCAATATATACTTTTGTGCTTGAGAGATTTTGTTGTACTTTCGCTTCAATCTTTCAGGCTCCGAAAGTTTGATCTTAAACTATTATATCTGCTACTTCCATATAAGAAAATAGTTTGAAGTTAGGTAATGTGCAAACTGTCACATTCCGAAAGTTTGAGTATTTCAATGAGCATAAAAGCATATTGGGGTCAAAGATACACATGGTGAACTTTATATCCTATGACACTCGAGAGCCCATGGGACAACTTTGGAGTCTTACTTTTGGACTCCAATCGCTTGACTTGAAATGGTCCTTTCATGATGTTTTCAGATAACATAAATTAATGAGAAGCTAAATAATGCACGATGCAGCGTATTCTGTTAGCATTTGTTGACAATATAGACGTACTTATATAAGCAATATAAACTCAAACTTTCAGAGGTTGATATATATGTCTAATACTTTAACCCTATAAAACTGCTCATTTTGTTAACGATGTTGTAATTATAGGTCCAAACTTTTACACTCTGAAAATTTGACTTCAACTGTTGATTACCAACATCTTTGGATTACAAAAACTACTTGAAGATAGTTAAGATGCAAACTTTTGTATTTTTGAAAGTTGATATAATTTAGTAATAATGTAGAATTACTGAGTCTTGGAGTTTTAACTCAAACTATGGAGGCTAAAAGATGCACATAATGTGATGAACCTTTTGTACAAACTTATGTACCAAAAACATTTGAGCATCTCCAAGACGATGATCGCATATTGGTATGGACAGTCTGAACTCAAATTTTCTGAGGTTGATATACATGTCCAAATATATAACCTAGGATAATTAGAGCTGTTTTGGTTCTACATTGCAATCCAAGTCTAAACTTTGGATCTCCGAAAGTTTGAACTTCATATTTTGTATATATAAATATATACATACTTGCACGGTATTATTTCCCAGAGTTGAACTAAATGAGGAGGATTCATTTAGTTTATGTCTAACAATTGACAAGGAGTTCTTATCGAGAGAAGAAATTGGAGATGACGAGAATGACCTTAATTGAAGTTATTGAGGAAGAGGAAAATGAACAATAAAAGGACTGTTTTCTCTCGTGATGCGAATGAACAATAGCATGTAGCACTTTCCATCGTCCATCTAATGAATAATGGAAGACAAAAAGTCATTCATGTTGTGCTAATGGATAAAACAAGAGTTTGAGATTAGATCTAGTCCAGAATCGCTCTTTCTAGACAAAATGATCAGAGAAGGAAAGAATATATTTCAGAACAATATTATAGAATTAAAAGTTCATGCATAATCTAGTTATATGCACCGCAACCCATGTAATGTCATAAAAGGTGTTGTCAAAGAAGCAAGATGTTCAGATTTGGATGTGAAAACACATTATTCAGAATCAAAACTACAACCTTCTAAAGCATAATCATCGACAAAAATGCATCTCCAAGGACTAAAATATGTTCCTCACTAGAATCCTCGGATGCAAAAGATAATACATCTGATGAGTTATGACTCATCATATTTAGATGATAGACTTCAGGAGTTGGTGATCTTGGAATTTCAAGTCGAGAGTTCCAACGAGTGATGACTGATGATATTCGAGATATTCCAATGTGTATGGAAATGAATAGAATTTATTAGCAAAAAACATGGAAACTGCAAGCATTAATATGCAAGAAAAATATTGGTTTAAGTTCTCTACCTTGACAGAAAATGTCAACCATCAGTGTCTGAATCCAAGTTAATAACTTTCCTTGACTCAGATGGCTCCTCTTCGATAGGACCATTCCGAGGATGGGATGATAATACATTCTTTTCGATACTTGGAGTGCAAGTCTTCAAAAGACACGAGCAATTATTCAAAAGTGCAGGCTGATATTCTGTTGCAAATAAGTGGTATCCAGTGTTTGTGCAGACCACAATTCTTGCCCTTCTCATGCACGTCATGTCAAATACCAAATCTCTTGGCTTTGGACATAATTCTAAGATTATTTGAACAAGAGTTGGAGATTTCTGACTTCCATCTATGTTTGAACGATCACCATCATCTTTTATTAGATGGTCATCAGAGATGCTATTGGGCATCAGTTCTCTTTTTTGTGCCATCATGCTCTACGTCAATCGGTTCAAGCAAGTTCTTGTTTCGAATAGCAAATATCCAAACCTCTCTTTCTTGAAGCAATAACACAATGACGTTAGAATCTAGAAACCATATGAGCAGTGAAAATTAGAAGATCATCATATATATAAGGATATCAAATTTTAACAAGGACTGAACAAACTATCAGTCTCCAACTATTGGAAGAGGAAAAACATATATGCCAAGAGTGAGAGCAAAGCTTATAGTATATAAGTCTATAAGAAGAAAAGAATGAATGTGCTAGAGTTCACCTTAAATTGAAGATAAGGATGATGCATGGGCAAGCTGTTCATGTGTTTTGACGAGTTGTAACTTCTCATTGTTGCTTCTGATGTACATCTCGGATATCCACAATATGATCATCATCCGACGAACCGAACAACACTAAACACCCATCGTCACTAACTAGGGAGTTTGCTGTAACAAAGACTTGTGAAATCCTGCGAGCTGATATTCTATTCCAATCAAGCACACCGTGGTCGATCTGTCGGCAGATCTACAACTAGCACATCCTTCGCAAAGCTGTGCAGATTTGCCATCACGGCGATATGGCTTGTGCTTATGTGAAGTTACAACTTCAAGATATAGTTCTCTTAGAAATTCTGTGACATCCGTATTTTGACCTTCCTCTTGTTCCGTTAGCATTGTTCTGAAGTCTCTTGAGCACAACATCAGTTGTGGTACTATGAAGTGGACGTTTCTTCCCCAAGGTAAAAGAAACATCGTAAGAAATGCAGCTATCCTCCTTTTATCTTCACTAGCGGATGACTGTGGAGTAGCGGTTTGAGCTATTATACTCCTAGTTGCCACAGTTCCGCTTGCATGCCAGGCTCTGCTAGACATCACATCTCTAGTAATTTTCTCCGATTTCTTTCTTCCACTTTTCAGACCACTCTTGTTGGCCGTGCAGCTTTTGCACTACTCATCGCTTGAGTCACTACGACCTGCACGCTGTCAATATCTGCCCCGGCTGAAAAATCATCATCAGTCCAAAGATATGGCAGTTTCTTGTCCTTACTTACATTATTTCATATGTTTGTCAAGCTCAGATCAAGCCGGAATTTGACAGGAAGATCAATCCATTCTAGACAATTGGTAATCTCTCATTGCTTCAATGAGATACTACATTTAGAATCTTGCATTGACTTTTCTTCTTTATCTTCCACGTCTTGGGACCTAACAACTCAATATCTAATAATCAGCAGAAGAGACAAAACATCACCGTCTGACTTAACGTTGTCGTGTTGCATGCGAGTCTGTATTGCGAAAGTTAGTAAAAAAAGGATTTTTCTCCCATTGTGTACGTAGTGTAAGGGAAGCTGTCCTGGAGCTTGTTAAGTTGGGCATGTGCTAAGCTAGGGCCAAGCTAGATAAGCTACCGTCTAGCTTATATTCCAAAGAACGACTAAAAAATCACGAGGGTACAAGACGGAAGCTTTTCTTGATTAGAGCGAGCACATGTCTTCACTTACGCGAAATAAGATCATATGTAGATGTTTACGTCATTTCTAGTTTAAGAGAGTGACAAAAGAGAAAACTCTGTCATTTTCCGATGGTGACTTGAATTCCTTACCTGCTGACATCATCGGGTACGTGTTCTTCAGTAGTACAGTTTTGGTTCTTTCGTTACTAAAAACAAAGATGTATAGTGAAAGTAGTACCCGAAAAGCTAGCAAAGGAGATAAAAGCAAATTCTATAAGTATGTGTACAAGTCTCTTTACTGTATTAAACGAAAGCAGAAGCCACATCAGTGGAAGGAGCGCCCTAAGAAGAAGAGGTCTTTGGGTCAAATCCTCTTGGCTCATGTTTTCTATCTTAGCATGTTGACCTCTTGGATCGGAGTTTATGTTGGGTGTGTGGTTACATCTTGCACATCTAGGAGATAGGGATAAGGGACTGGTATCCTCCTTAAACGTGGGCTTCTTGACCTAAGCCTCCGCCTGCAACCGAGATTCTGAGTTAGGAGATACATGATATAGCTATGAGAGGACTTTAAGCTTTGTGGAGTGGTCTTATGACTGTGGCTTGGGCTTTAAAATCATGGCTTGACTCATAATCTGGGTTGCATCAAGATAACATCGAGGGTCGAAAAAGTTTATTAAACAAGGGGTTAGCTTAGCTAGGGATCAGCTTAGCAAGAGGGATGCTTGATAAATAAATGTCAATATAAAGACATAAAGACCCCAACGTAAGGGGCTGTTTGGCAAGAGGTTTGTTTCTAGATAAATCGATGTACGACAGCAGTTCGAGAGACATTACAGAGAATCGAACAGAGAGAGGAGGAGTTGTGCGCAAGAGAAAGAGGAAAAGATTTCGATGATTGATGATCTTGATGGTGAAACTGAGACGGCTGCTTGATAAGTAAGTGTCTGTATAAAGACATAAAGACCACAGCTTAGCTAAGAGGTTGCTTAGCATGAGACTTGTTTTCTAGGTAAATCGACATGTGACGGTAGTTCATGAGACATTATAGAGAATTGAATTGAGAGAGGAAAAGACGTATGCAGGAGAGAGAGGAGAAGATTTTGATGATTGATGACCTTGATGATGAAATTGAGATGTGAATACAGTTTCATGAGTCTTGAAAAGCTTATTTGCACAAATGCGAGTGTCTGATTGATCTTAGTGGATGCAAGAAATCGAATTCGAGTTTGATCATCGGAAGCAGTCTGTTTTCCTTTTGATCGCTCTCATAATCAATCACAACTAGGAGTCTGTCCTCCCCAAGAAAGACTCTCACTGTGACATTTGGTGCTTCCATTGAGAGCCCTTGGGGTGATTGATTTGGAGAAGTTATCAGATTGAGTGAGGAAGATGGATGATGGTGCTACCGTCTAGGGTGTTGTTGTTGCTCAAGGTCTTCTTGTTCAAGAGACTCTTGGCCAAGATGGCGTTGGCTCTCAAAGGGGGCTTAATGTAGTTCCAACAGCAAGTGCATAACCTGCTGTTGATACAGCTCAGATTCTTCAAGCGTTGTCGTGAATGTGAATCATTTTACATAGTGAATAATTCACCTCTCAGTTAGAAGTTAGTCTTTCTGAGTGAAGTTAGGACCTCAAAAACGTCAATTTTGAAAATGTTATATATTTTGAGTCTTAGTAGGTTGTTTATCGTGTTGATAGAGTTTGAGCTCATGGGTTGCACTTACATGTCGTCCATGCATGCTTCCTAGCGTGGTTAAGTTATCTTTCAAGATTACGTGTCGTTTTACATATCTTCGCATGTAGTTTAACGTTTACGGTGGTACTTTAGGGGCTTGACGTGGTAGCCTATGTGTGAAATGAAGTCACCACGTGGTTGAGGCACAAAAGGACAAGGAAGTGAAGCTATGAACTCCCATTGGTCTATTTTTATCTTTAGTGAAATACTAAACTTAGAAGTAGGGATCTTTGAGCAATTGGTAGGACATTCTGAAATATGAGAACACATGAGGATAGGACTCATCGTGCCAGTCACTGTTAGTGAAATTCTTGATCGATTTGGAACAATAAAGAAGGAGTTATGACAGATTGAAGTTCGAGTTGTGTCAAAATTACATCACTTTTGTTGATTTTGGGGTTTTCGGCGTCAATCGCAACAGAATTGAAAAAATCGCTTCAAATCTTCACGGTCGCGTTCACTGTCAGCAGCGCTACGACTGTCCATAAATTTTCATGACAATTGAATGAGTGAGTAATTCAGGGCGACCGCTAAAGCAGAAGGGGTCTGAAAAGCTCTCAATCTAGAGCAGCAACTTCAAAGTTCGAGATCTAGAGAACTGTGTACAATCAGGAGGTCAAATTTCACAAGGATGTTCGTCGTGCTGTAGACTGCAAATCCTGTAAGAATCATCGAAAGCTATCGAGCCAATTCTCTGTTCTAGGTCAAAATAGGTGTCTGGGTACCAGAAATTGTCATAATGTTTTTGCTCAAAACGTTTCTGCTCCTATCTTGTGCTCAGATTTGATCTCAGGCTGAAAGTTCGTATGTGTGGTCAGTAGGACCTCCTTTACATGTAGGAGAAGTTCTGAAGTCTAAACCATCGTATATTTCCGATTCTTGAAAGTTAAAGTTCGCCGTCTGATCTTATTACTGCTAGTTCGACCTGAATTTTGTTTTCTGAACATACTAGAGGATCCAATCGATCTGTGTGAAGTTTTTATAGTGCCTCCTTTATGACCTGAAGCCTACTTCTTGAGTAAGCAACCATGGTCAGAAACTCAATGCTTCCTTGAGTAGTTGTATCACAGCCTTCACGATCATATCATAGTCAGAAGGTTCCGTCCTTCCCGGGAAAACTCTCACCACGACAATGTTGACCACTCTGATTCAACAGCAACCTGCAATTGGAAAAACTGAGCAAAAATCAACAAAGGCGCTACAAGAAGTTGTTGATCGATCTGAGCGATTCGATGACAGAGATATTACTAAGTACCTGCAGGAGTATGTGGGTGAAAGAAACTGATGAAGGCACCTGAAGTTGAGATAATTCTGAGTTTTGAGTTGACTGTTGTTCTTAAACTAAGAGAGAAAGTGAGGAATTTATAGAGGAGACATCTAGAAGGATGAACTCTCTTCGAACGTGCAATGAGAGAGGAGTTTCTAGAAGAAGATTTTGATATGATCACTAGGAGGTCATTCTTTGATTGGATAGAGCGTCAGCCTGGGTGTACCATGGGACTGAATGAGTTGATGCGTGAGTTTGAAAAGAGATACTCGTAGCTTTTTGGTCCAGAAAGATTGACATTGGATGCTAGGAAGACAGAGTTGTTCTTGGGGACTATGGATGAGTTTACAGCAGATAGACTTTGTTTCATATTAGCTGATCGTGGAGCAAAACGGAGAGTTACATCCGATTGGAGAAGAGTGGAAGAAGTAATATCTACTCTTGCTAGACAAAGCTGTGGCAAGATGGTAGTAGTTGGACAACTAGATATCTTGTCAAAACAGCGAGTGGTTCCTCAAATCCCGGTAGTTCCTCTTATAGTTCCTCAAATACATGTAGTGATTCCTCAAGTTCCTGTAGTGCTTGTTCTAGCACAGAGAGGTCCTAGACAAAGAACTGTTGAGAATCAAAATCAACATAACCTGATTGAAGAGCTAACTCAACAGTCAAGAGATTTAAGAGTTGAGATGGCGGATATGAAGAGAGATCACCGACCAACCGCACCAAGTGCTCGATCTGTAAAGAGAACCTTTACCCGGAGATGTATTTGGTGTGATAAATCCAAATCATCTTAGAGGAGATTGCCAAGACTTAGCGGTTGTTTTGCGAGAAGGCGTAGTCAACTATCAGGTTGCATCTAACCGCCACTAAGTAACCTTTAAATACGTACTTTAAGAGAGGAGGAATGAGGAGTTTACTTCCAGCACTTATTGGTGTGAACACTACAGCAGTGACTATGGGTTCTGTAGAAGTTGATGTATATACAGGAAGAGTTGAAGTGCGTTCTAATCTGACTATGGTTGAGCAGGCTGCTGAAGTATTAGTTCAGATGATGAAGAGAGGCGCATAAAGTATTAGGAGAGCTACAGGATGGAAGGATCCTGTAGATGCAAACTTCTGTTCGAGCATTTTTAGAAACAAGTAGTGAACAAGATGCAATTGTAGAAGATAAAAGACGAAGAGATGCTTCTGACGCAAGAGCACTTTATAACAGTGATCGTCAAAGAGTTACGAGGAGAAGAGAGTGGAGCCATCACCTTCTGGATCTGTATCAACTAGTAGGGTTCATACTCCAAAGGATATATCTTTGACCTCTAAGGTTCCACCGCCTACAGTAGATCCTATGGAAAATGTACAAAGTTCGTCACATAGGCTATTACTACTGATAGAATACGGGGAAAGAGGTTTACAGCACAAGAGAAGAGGAAAGCTCCAACTTACAGGTTGGCTATAGATATCGAAACAACACATTTGCATACTATCTTGGAGCATTTGCATACATTTGCACACATTCGCATACATTCTAGATGGTAGAGTTGAGTTTTCTCTTCGTGAGGTACTTGGTATTGCGAAAAGAGAGTTTCACAAGTTGATAACTGATATCATGAAAAGAAAGAGGCAAGTGTTGACAAAGCAAGTGACTAGTCAGATGATTGGAGTGCTGGATGCTATTGACGTTGATGGATTCGATGACGTAGAGTATGAAGCATGGGTTGTTGATCTTGCTGTTATTAAGAATGAAGATGAGGAATTCGAGGAAGATAAGTCAAGCATAGAGAGCGACTTCAGACAAAATCATTGAGCAAGTGCAACAACAGAGGTGTAAGTTCGACTTGGAGGGCTTTTTGAATCGGTACCTGCACTTGTGGATCAGGCATAAAAAATCAACATTATTTCAAAGGAGGTGTATAAGAAGAGATAATGATCAATTGAAAGAAACTACGGTTGGGTACTTCGTGCTGCAAATAATCAAAAAAGGTGAGTTATATGGAGTCTGTCCAAATATGTGTGTAAGGATTAGAGATGGAGAGGTTCAACAACATTTTTGTACATTCATCTGCTTCTTATCCTATCATATTGGGCTAACCTTTAATTACTGCTGTTCGAATGAAAACAAAGGTGATGAATGATGAATCACATTATGCTAAGATTCGGAGTGCTGATGATAAGTATTTATACAATTTTTGACCGTTCACTCAAGACATGAGAGGAACCGCCAAACCCTTAGAGATTCTCAGACAAAAAAATGTAAGGGTTTTTGCAGTCCACACGTGTAGAGCGAGATGACGGGGGTGTAGAACCTACTGTTGACTCGTCAGAGTTGGTACACAAGGTGGAAGAGTTAGATGAAAAACATGTACATCAGTTTGAAGACATGTATAGTGTACATAGTTGCCAATCTGGATTGTTGATGTTCGAGAGTGATGGGTGGAGTCAGTTTACTCGAATTGAGGATATGGAGGAAAATACAAAAATATGGATGGTGAAATTGATATAAGATGCATAACAATAAGAGAAAGGTAGCAGTTTGTTGGTGTGCACTTCCTCATGAGGCAGAAGTCCATGCGAAGTGCAAATCTATATTGAAGAAAGTGAAGCTGATAGTAATTCAACTACCTGTTAACTCGCAATAGCAAGTACAATTAGTAGGCACTAAATCCATACTGCGTGATCATAGACGAGTAGTGCATCAGTTTACTAAGGAGACGTTGAAGGAGCTCTAGATGGAGGGGGTGATTTCTTGACTGAGGTTGAGAAGGTAGTTTTTTTAGCAGATGATAGCGAATCATGGTAAAGGGGTTTATTTTTCAGCAAAAGAGATAGGTTGTTTAGATCTAAAGATAATAACCCATATGGTTATATATAATCCCTCATGTGTCTTGAGATATGAAACCAGTTATGGTTCTGTGTGCCTTGTTGCCCAAACTCATTGAGTTGTTGAAAGAGAAAGTACAAATGAGGATACTTGAGCGGTCTATGGGACCATATTCTAGCATGTGGTTCACTATACCCGAGAAGTCAGGAGTCTTGCGCTTCATTCAAGACCTACAACTTGCAAATAGCGTGATCATTTGTAACATTGGAACAAGTCTTGTGATTGATGAGATAGTCGAGGCATTTGCAAGGAGAGCTATCTATTTGATTGGAAATCTATATTCGTGGCTATGATCAGTTTCAGTTGGCTATCGAGAGTAGAGATCTGACCACCATGTGGTACACCTCTAGGGTTGATGCAGATGTGTACTCTTCCTCAAGGAGCAACAAACTCAGTAGCTCATATGCAAAATGCGATGCATAAGATATTATGAGAGTTTGTACCTGAGGTTACAGTTCCATTAGATGATATTCCTATAAAAGGTTGGGCAATTGAAGACAAGGATGATACAGTGCTGGCGAATGGATGTAGGCGGTTTGTTGCAATCATATCAGAGATGTAGAGCCTATTTTGACTCGTCTGGAGGAGGTACATCTCACCCTGTCAGGAGCTAAGTCCAAGTTTGATCTATCAGAGATTCTAGTGGTTGGTCATTTGTGTGGCGCTTTTGTAAGGCGACCAAATCTAGAGAACGTTGATGCTATAACTAGGATGACAGATTTTACAAATATCATAGAGGTTCGGTGTTTTCTAGGAGATTGTGTATTTTACCGCTTATCCATTCCTCATTATACTCATGTTGCGGAGTCTTTGTATGCGTTACTGAGGAAGGATAAGAGGTTTGTATGGACTTGAGTCCATAAGAGACTATGAATAAGTTGAAGGAGAATCTGAAGTCTCCACTTGTGGTGAAAAGAGTCGACTATGAACGTGAAAGATCTGTCATTATCACAGTGGATACTAGCCCAAAAACGATTGATTGGACGATAGGTCAAGATGATGTGAGTGGCGTGTGTTTTATCTCTAGGTTTGGGATTAGAATCTTGACGAACAAGCAACGAGATTATCCTCAAGTGAAGCATGAATTTGGAGGAGTGATCGCTTCGATGAAGACAAATCGTGAATTTATGATTGGTGCTCGTGTAGTTTTAGAGATAAACTATCTGTCTCTACTCGGCATGATATCCAACTGTAACACGCCAAACATAGCGATGTTGCTTTGGATTACTTACATCAAGAGCTTGAATCCAGAGCTGAAGCATATAAAAGATAAGGAGAATGTAGTAGCATATATGTTGTCAAGGGCTCGTTATAGACGAGCGTGATATGTTTACAGAAGCTGAGGAAGAAGAAAGAAGGGATGTTCATTGTCAAGTTGATCAACAGGTTACAAACTTGGAGCCGCTATTATCTAGGGAAGAGCTTTATGTAGGTAGACTTCGTGACATAAGATATCACTTGAGTTCGCTGGAGAGACAAGAAGGGTGGAGCGAAGTAAAGTTCAAAGAGATAAGGCAACAAGCATACAACTATCTTTGATGCAATCGATATCTTTGAAAACGGTCACATAAGAAAGATGAGATGTTCATACGAGCAATGAACGATCTGCAGACTAAATAACAACTGAGGAAGGATTTCCATGATACCTTGTGGGTTGG
Source organism: Asterella californica (assembly GCA_036924285.1). Classification (NCBI taxonomy): domain Eukaryota; kingdom Viridiplantae; phylum Streptophyta; class Marchantiopsida; order Marchantiales; family Aytoniaceae; genus Asterella; species Asterella californica. The sequence continues at coordinate 9,262,150 of JAYKYS010000013.1, forward strand.
ACATAGAGAGATTTGGGCTACTTATGTAAAGTTGAAGGAAAGATACTGGTGGAAAGGTTTGTATCTAGATGTGGTGAACTATATTGGTTCGTGTCTGCAATGACAATTTTATTCAAAGATGCGATATAAAGATAATCTTGAGCCAACTTATCCGCCTTGCATTCACTTCTAGTGGATTCTCAACTTGATGATAATGCCTCCGGGGTTATGGAGTATGCGATATTTGATTTTGGCTCGTGAGGACCTCTTCAACTTTATAGAAGGACGAGCACTGAGGACAAAGATCACGGAAGATATATGTAGGTATGTAGTTGAAGACATTGTTTGTAAATGTGGATATATAAGAAGACTACGTGCAGACAGAGAGGAGTCACGTGGTGCAGAAACGAATGAGTTTTTTGCTTGATATGGTGTGAAGCTCAAGCTTACTGTTGCGATGAATCCAAAGAGAATTGACAAGAACAAACATGGACATCCATCAATTGTTCAAGCTTTGATGAAGGCATGTGACTATAAGAATAGAGAGTGGCTTAGGTTACTCTCTTTTGCTTTATGAGCTGATAGAACGACTCACTGTTCTACTACTGGGTACATGCCTGTTGAATTAATGTTGGGATAGAAATAGATGATGTCAACAGAAGAAGACTTCCTTACTTGGGCTATCTTGCCATGAGAAGATAGTATGAATCGCGTACAGCTTCTCTCACTACGTTGTCGTGTGACGTGCTTTCTTATCTGGGAATACACCGGGTATCTAGATGTAGAGAGTACGTGTCGCACTCCGTGACTCAGAACCAGTGACCACCCAACCCTCTCTCTGATCTCCAAGTACACTTTGAACCTTTCTCGCTACGATATCCTCACGTCCTCTCGGCAGATCTCTCTCCTACTCTACTAGGAATAGAACCGAGGTAACAAGCACGGGCAACCTGTTCCTGCCATCACCGCAAGCACTCTTGGGTCTGCTGGTCATCACTCCAGCCTCACCACAAGAGAAATACCAGCACTCCTAATAGAAAAGAAACCTAAGCGCAACGCCCGCACACAAATCCAATCAAAACCAACTGGGCGTACAAACAGGCATGCGGGTATGGAGAGGATCCAAACACAGGAAATACAGTCAACAACTCTCCATACCCATGATCAAGTGCTCTGAAGCACTGGCAAAACCTCCAGGTCGACCTGTTCTTCAAAAGAGTCTTAACTCTTGCGCCTTTCGGAGCAAGAACCTCTCAACTTTACCTCGCTGTCACTCCTCAACCACAGCTCAGAATGAGATGAAACCAAGGCCAGCAGATAGCCTGTAGAATAATCTCTCTATTAAGGTATTACATGCAGAGAGATCATCTCTGAGTTGGCATCTATGCCCTTCCAAAGTTCGCTGTTTCTATAACACGATACTATTTCAACAGAACTTTGCTGTTCGATTCCTCACAAACCACTCGATCAAACCAGCTCAAACTTCTCAGGAAGCTAATGTGTCACCATCACTACCACTCTGTAAAATTTCACCAGCAGATCTTCAACCAAACTCTCGAAACGATCAAGCCCTTATCGCTGTTTTTATAACATGATACTATTTCGACAGAACTTTGCTGTTCGATTCCTCACAAACCGCTCGATCAAAACAGCTCAAACTTCTCAGGAAGCTAATGTGTCACCATCACTACCACTCTGTAAAGTTTCACCAGCAGATCCTCAACCAAACTCTCGAAATGATCCAAGCCCTTTTCGTCAATGACACAAGGCGATATGCAGACCCTTGTGCACAAAAACAACGTTTCCCTTCAACCCAATAATCCAAATGGTCTCAAATTTCACAGGTAGGTAACTGACTGTACTTTCTCAGACCCTGGAAGGTTTCATATCGAAATTCGACCTCAAACTCTCCATATCTCTCTCAATGTCTCATGTTTACAGTCGCCTACTATCATAGCCTCCGATTTGAGACACCCAACTTCAGCGGGCCATAACTTTTTCACTCCGGCTTGGAATCGATTGATCTCTGAGTCCATCGGCAAGCCCATCTCAAGAGCTTTCCAGCAACAGTCAATTCATCTCCAGCAACCTCACAGAACTCCCAGAAAGTGACAAAGACCTCACGGAAACAAAATTGGTCACGAATTTGACCCCCTCAGCTTCAATTGATCAAAACATTTTCATCCGTGCTTCAAATCGAGCAACCATTGAGTCCACGGGCATCCTCGTCTCCCAAGCTTTCCAACCATAGCTCACACTCCGCGAATGGACCACGGGAAGTGCCTCTACCCTCGAAAACGTGAAAGGAACTTGGTAGAAGGTGATTGGTCAAACTTTCGACCAATGAGAAACAAGTTGACAAAAGGGTTTTTGTCTTCACTCACATGACAAACACACAAAGAACGAATTTTTATCCAAGAGTACCATTTAGGCCTCAAAGTTTATATTGAACAAACTCCAAACACGTGCCGTTGACGATGCCGTCGGCCACGAAGCACGTAAACACGAAGTACAAACTACACTCAATAGAGAGTCTAAAACGGTTGACAATAAACGGAACTACAAAAGGAACAGATGAAGCTATTATCTGGTTGTAATAATCTTCACCAAAGTTCCTCACGACAAACTCTCGATGCACCACCTTTGGTCGACTGTAACAACGTATTTCGACCCAGGTGTTGAACGGAACTCTCGCTGGAAAGTTTAGATCCAATGGAGGATCCATATCACATCAAAGCAGGATGTAGACAGTAAGATCCCAAACAGCGTCGTAAGTGACAATGGGAAGAACGATAGGATCCGGAGTAGCCATCACTGCAGCCATAAACGACTCTCCCCAATGAGCTACCATAAATACTCGAAAGTGATCCCGCGGCAGACAATGGATCTTAATGACGAATGGATGCACAAGTGGAAGATCAGGAGCACGAAAGGGTTCTCCGTTCATGCCTACCACTCGTACTGCCGCTTACTTCATCCGATGATACTGATCACCCTAGACTTGGATACTCAACACTCTATATCTCAAGCTCCGCGCACCTCTCTTCTTATACATCAATCTCACATGTGACGACAAGAGTACTACTCTTATCTCCACTCAGCGAAGAGTACACGGATCGTCCACGTGGAGCCTTATCTTTTGACACGATAAGGTCCCAGTGGCTCCTCAACATCAAACACGTACGAAGGATATGTGGTGGTTTCACACCCTAGCCAATCCACAACACGACATCCACCCCCTCTGAACCTGTGCATCCTCTGGTATGCACCAACCTAATCATACGTTGTGGTTGGCATCATACCACTTCTTCCTCATCTTCTTCTTCGGGAGTCTCCCCCTCGGGTTCTACACTCTCATCTGGACTCTCATCTTGATCTTGAGAGAGATCAAACTCGATACTGATCTCCTCAATCTCTGGGTCTTCACCTCGTCGCTTAAAGAGTTTTATCCGTTTTCCTACAATCGGAACTTTAAGCCGTGCACCATCCAACTCACGTAGTACGTATGTGGCGTTGTCATGAATACGAACAACCACGTAAGGCCCAAACCAGCGTTTAGAAAACTTTCTCAACGCTCTATGTTGGTTATCCAAGCTGCTATCATATACCAACACCCAATCCTCTTCCTGGATCTTCTTAGGTCGTAATCGATGTCGCTTATCAAATCTGTCTTTGTTCTTCAAGCAAGCTTTTTGTAACCGTTCCAGAGCTAGCTCTACATCCTCTGGTCTCCGCTCCAACTGACGAATCCTAAGAGCGAGAAGATCCTCTCTAGAGAGATTATCTTCCCAAGGTAGAACACTCCAAGTAGGTATTTGCTCTTCGATAGGCATGATCGGTTTTTGCCCTTGCATTAGTTCTGCTGGCATGTACCCGGTCACCGAGCTATGAGTTGTACGGTCGGCCCATAGAGCAAATGGTAGAAGCCTTGGTCATTCTCTCACCCTTCCGTCGCAAGCTTTCACAATCGCTTTCCTGATGGGAGGATGACCGCGCTCACTCTTCGCATTTCCTTCTGGGTTGTAAGCCATGGTAAGAGCTAACTTGATTCCCCGCCTCTTGTAGAACATATCAGCTTCGTGAGCATTCAGTTCTCCGCGGTCTGCTGTAATCTTCCCAACACATCCGTATCTGCAGATCACATCTTCAAGTAGAAATCTGCACACCCCTTCTGTAGTGTTTGTGCGTAGAGCGCGTCCTTCGACTTGGTTCGATAGATCCTCCCGTGCCAAAACCAAGTATCTCATCTGCCATATCCCAACCGGCATCGTAACCAGATCTACTACCCACTTGTAATGCATTGCAAGTGGATACGTAGGATGAAGCTCATCTCGATGCCGGATGTCAGAGTATATCTGGCAAGTTACACACGTCTCCACAAATCGCACTACATCTCTGTACATGTTACGCCACCAATATCTCTCTTTGAGTTTGGTAAAGGTGGCATAAATACCCCGATGTCCAGCCCATAAGCTCTCATGGAATTCTTGAATGAGCTGGGTTTGCATCTCTTGCTTACACACAACCCGTTGCGGCATCTCGCCACTCCGCTTGGTGCGCTTCCACAGATAGCCCCCTTGTTGTATGTAGTTGTAAGCCTTCCTCCTGATCTGTTTGAACTGAGCATCATTCCATTCTGGTTGCTTGGTCAGCGAACCAAGATAACGCCCAATGTCTAACCATTCTCCTTCGTATAGCTCCTCCATGAATGAGTTTTGATGCTCCTTCATTCCCTTCTGAGCTCTACAAAAGACGGTCGTGCCTATGTCCTCTGTGTCTTCTGTCAAATCCTCTTCATCCTCATATCTGGCCCTAGACAACATATCTGCTACCGGGTTATCTTTTCCCGCTATGTGTCTAAATTCCGGATTCAACGACTTGATATAGGCAATCCATCGCAACATAGCGATATCAGGGGTGTTACAATTCGTAATCATCCCTAACAGTGGCAAACAATCCGTCTCCACTATCACCGGTGCTCCAATCAAATAGTCCTTCTCAACTTTCATCGCAGTAACTACCCCCCATAGCTCTCGCTTTACTTGTGGGTAGTTTCGATGTCGCTCACTCAACACTTTGGCTCCAAATCTGATTGCAAACCGGTTTCCATCCTCATCATCTTGTCCCATTGCCCACCCAATGGCTATCGGACTTGTATCAACCGTGATTATCACGTGTTTGCCATCTTCATAACTCACCCTTCGTAGCACAGGTGGAGAAGACAACAACTGCTTCAGCTTCTGCACCACTTCGATATGCCTCTCCTCCCATCTGAACTTCGTGCTCTTTCGTAACAGACCATAGAGTGGATCTGATACATGAGCAAAATGAGGAATCCACACATGATAAAACACGCAAGCTCCTAAGAACCTTCGCACCTCTGTCGTTGAGCTACATGTGTCCTTCATCCGCTGTATGGCATCCACCTTGTTAGGATCAGGTTTGCGACCAAACCATCCGCATAAGTGCCCCACAATCACAACCTCTCGAACTCCAAACGAAGACTTAGCACCAGATAGTGTCAAGTGAACCTCCCCGAGCCGTGATAAAATCTGATCACAATCTAGAATATGATCAGCCACAAATTTTCGACACCCCCTCTGATCGACTCTCTCATCCTTCTGCTCCTCTACACATCCTTTGATTGGAATGTCATCTAAGAAAGGCATGGTCTTCTCCGGGATGAAGTCTCGAAGAACTTTGTTCATCCCGTTCATCATGTGTGCAACAGAATTTGTTGCCCCCTGCGGCAATGTGCACATCCTCACCAAACCCAACGGTGTCCTCATAGTAGTGACATCTCTACTCTTTTCAGCAAGCTGAAACTGATCGTATCCGGAGTAGAGGTCTCCTATCGAGTAAATGGCTCTACCAGCGAATGCTTCAGCAAACTCCCCCACAATAGGTCCGATCCCCGTATTTCTGATGGTCACCTGATTCACCGGTTGCATATCCTGAATGAACCGTAGCGCTCCGCTCTTCTTCGGCACTGTAAACCAGCGGCTGGAATACGGTGCAAATGATGGCTCAAGGATTCTCATCCGCATCTTCTCCTTTAGAAGCTCCATAAGCTTAGGCAGATGTGCCCTAGGTACGGGAATTGGTCTCAAGTCCCAAGGCGTATGCGGTACCGTAAATATGATCATCGGTGCTACAACGCTGGGATCTACACACCCAATATCTGAAGGCTCAAAAGCAAATGTTTTCTCGTGCCTACTTAACATCTCCTTGAACTCCTTCTCCTCAGCAGGTAGAAGAAAATCTGTAGAACCAACCTTCAACTCCTTAAGCGTAGCTTCTGTAAACTTGTGACCTATCTGATCAGGATACCGTAAGCTCTTCTCCTTTGAGGCTCGTTGGTCAGAGTCGCTAGGTAGCGGTTGTGCAACCGGCTTCACCTTTTTATCCACCGTTTTATACCTGGTCTCAACTCTGACTTCAAGTATCTGGAATGACTCTATAGCCGAGTAAAGCTCCATAGAACGTATGTAGACAACTTGGTTTTCATTCCCTTGTTCAGCCTTACGAAGTTCTTCCAAAGGATCATCCAAATCCATCTCCATGTAAACGCCCTCTATCTTATCCTCCTCACTAAGCACACCAACTCTTTTTAGATCTTTTTGGGTTCTTTGCACAGCTTTCTTCTCCCATTTCTGAAGATCAGCAAGCTGTGTATACATAGCAAATCCACTCTCCGAATATCTCACCACTCCTGTACAAAAGACACTATCCTTCTCCAACGAGAGTACCTTCTCTTGTGTATCGGTACCACTATACTCTCGCTCTATAGTGGCCCTCTGGAAAAATCCTTAAATTCTTCAGTGACTTTGGGTAGAGACACGCTCCGCAAGTAATCTCGGTTACGCTCATGATTAGCAGACACAGTCAAGAACTGTACCGTTGTTTTGCCATCCTGACTCCTGATCCGAGCATAAGCAGAACCGTCATCCAACACCTTAGTCTCCATCCTTACAGCTGTAATGAATGGTTGACCAAGAATAACCGGATAAGAAGTAGTATTTTGAACAAAGAAGTTTTGTTCAAGTACCACATTCCCTATCTTCACCTTCACATCCGAACAAGCACCATAGAGTTCTCCTCGTGTGTTGTTTGCTGCTCGGATCATCCAACCATGATCTATATCAACAGGCCATCCACCATGCTTGTAGATGTCCTTAAAGACAATATTGATCTCAGATCCATGATCGATGAGAGCAACCACCGGATCTTTCATCTCTCCTACATTCACTAAGGTTTCAGTAGTGGCTCTTGCCCAATGCCCTCTAGTGTAATGACTAGAGATCTTATCGTCCTCTTCCTTATCCACATCAAACCGAACTTTACGAGTGTTGTAAGAATGAACCAACTCTCGCTCCTCTTCCTCTGTAATCACTGTGTCTAGAGCACTGGACACTGCGGTCTCTCCCGTCAATTGTCTCTTCCGCTTGATAATGTCAATGATGACATCATGAAACTCCTTCTTCGCAATCCCGAGGATCTCTCGCAAGGTAAACTCAATCTTTGTATTGAGCACCTTCTCCTGCAACACCTCTTTCATGTTGGTTGCTGCTTCAATGTCTGATTGCAGCTTATACATGGGAGCTTTGCCCTTCTCCCTACCCTTACCCTTCTCTGCACTCCCAGAAGGTAAGACGTCATCCATAGCTTCTTCTCGTAGAGGTGTAGTCTCCTGTCGGAGTCTATCTCCTCTTAGTTGCCTCTTGGGAGCCGCTCTCTCCTCACTTGGACCAGCCTCGTCTCTCCTACGCTTCTCTTCCATGATAGCTTCATGTTGAGCCTTGGCTACGTAGGCATGAACGGACATAGCATCTACGGGATCATCCCATCCAGTAGCACTCCTGATTGCTGTGGCTGTTCTGAGCAACTCCTCCCTTGCCATTTTCCCCTTTCTGTTCGTGCTCACAGCGTGACTCCACATATCAGTGGTATCCTCATGTTTCAAAAAGGCACTCTCCTTTTTGCTAATCACCTCGACTCCATAGGTAGAAACTTCTACCGATGTCACATCATGCATTGTTAGATGATCCTCCAAAACTTTCTTCATCCCTCCTCTACCGAAGTTGGTCCTCAGAGTCTCTCCGTTGTCTCTCAAGGCGATCTTTCCTTCCTTCCAGAAAATTATACCTTGCTGCAAGGCATCAGTGAAACTCCCGCATTCCTTCCGTTGATGGTCGGTGTTGTCACACCAAATACACCTCTGAACATATCCTTGTTTTGGTGCAGGTCTCCCTTCAGGTGCCCCATCCTTCTACTCCAACCTTGTCAACTTGATCTGTAAGTCTCTCATCTTCTTCTCCAAATCTTCCATTGCTTGATTCCGCTGTGGTACAACCGTAGTGATAGGAATAGTAGGAAGTGAAATAGTAGGTAGAGGAGCAGTCTGCACCGTTGGTTGCCTTCGTGGTATCACAATAGGCGGTGGTCTTGGTGCTTGAGTCACAACCACCTTCCCTCTTTGATATTCTCGCTTCGCAAGTACTCCCACTGCTTCGCTAACGTTCTTCCAATCAGATGTAAGACCATTGTCTTTCGTCCGATCTTCCAACAACAACTCTAACTCCCTTTGTAGCTCGCTGTTGGCTGACTGTAAAAATAGCTCCACCTTGTCATTCTCAAGTGTGAGCTTCTCCATCCGAGATAGTTGAAGAAACTGTCTCTCAAACTCCCGAAGTAGTTCGGTAGCAACTAGTTCCTTGTTGGGTTTGTTCACCCACTCCATGAATGACTTCTTAGTCACTCGATTTGCATCCTCCAAAGAATATTCCTCCTTCAACTGAAGAGAAAACTCCTCCCAGTTAACCCCATGAGCTTGAATGAGCCCCTTCACATGTTCCCGTAACTCCGGGACAACAGCGAGCTCAAACGTCCGTACCATCTCCCTAAACGTACTTACTCAGCTCCATCTCTCGAGAATAGAACTTCAGGTACTTGGAGATGTTTCTCCCTTCAAACTGATCCAATGTCCCCACCACCGAATGCAAAGCCTTGGTAGCCATCGCCTCCTTCCGCTGAACAGCTTGTTGTTGATCCATGTACAGAGCAAATGCTTGGAACATTTGCCCTATAGCAGGATCAAGCTGCAGCGGAATCGTGCCCGAAGGGTTTCCAACTCCTTGTCTCTCGGCCATGGTAAAGTTCTGAGAAGAACTTCACTAACTCTCCACCCAAGAAGTTTCACGTCGAGTTCACCAACTGTCGTGTGACGTGCTTTCTTATCTGGGAATACACCGGGTATCTAGATGTAGAGAGTACGTGTCGCACTCCGTGACTCAGAACCAGTGACCACCCAACCCTCTCTCTGATCTCCAAGTACACTTTGAACCTTTCTCGCTACGATATCCTCACGTCCTCTCGGCAGATCTCTCTCCTACTCTACTAGGAATAGAACCGAGGTAACAAGCACGGGCAACCTGTTCCTGCCATCACCGCAAGCACTCTTGGGTCTGCTGGTCATCACTCCAGCCTCACCACAAGAGAAATACCAGCACTCCTAATAGAAAAGAAACCTAAGCGCAACGCCCGCACACAAATCCAATCAAAACCAACTGGGCGTACAAACAGGCATGCGGGTATGGAGAGGATCCAAACACAGGAAATACAGTCAACAACTCTCCATACCCATGATCAAGTGCTCTGAAGCACTGGCAAAACCTCCAGGTCGACCTGTTCTTCAAAAGAGTCTTAACTCTTGCGCCTTTCGGAGCAAGAACCTCTCAACTTTACCTCGCTGTCACTCCTCAACCACAGCTCAGAATGAGATGAAACCAAGGCCAGCAGATAGCCTGTAGAATAATCTCTCTATTAAGGTATTACATGCAGAGAGATCATCTCTGAGTTGGCATCTATGCCCTTCCAAAGTTCGCTGTTTCTATAACACGATATTATTTCAACAGAACTTTGCTGTTCGATTCCTCACAAACCACTCGATCAAACCAGCTCAAACTTCTCAGGAAGCTAATGTGTCACCATCACTACCACTCTGTAAAATTTCACCAGCAGATCTTCAACCAAACTCTCGAAACGATCAAGCCCTTATCGCTGTTTTTATAACATGATACTATTTCGACAGAACTTTGCTGTTCGATTCCTCACAAACCGCTCGATCAAAACAGCTCAAACTTCTCAGGAAGCTAATGTGTCACCATCACTACCACTCTGTAAAGTTTCACCAGCAGATCCTCAACCAAACTCTCGAAATGATCCAAGCCCTTTTCGTCAATGACACAAGGCGATATGCAGACCCTTGTGCACAAAAACAACGTTTCCCTTCAACCCAATAATCCAAATGGTCTCAAATTTCACAGGTAGGTAACTGACTGTACTTTCTCAGACCCTGGAAGGTTTCATATCGAAATTCGACCTCAAACTCTCCATATCTCTCTCAATGTCTCATGTTTACAGTCGCCTACTATCATAGCCTCCGATTTGAGACACCCAACTTCAGCGGGCCATAACTTTTTCACTCCGGCTTGGAATCGATTGATCTCTGAGTCCATCGGCAAGCCCATCTCAAGAGCTTTCCAGCAACAGTCAATTCATCTCCAGCAACCTCACAGAACTCCCAGAAAGTGACAAAGACCTCACGGAAACAAAATTGGTCACGAATTTGACCCCCTCAGCTTCAATTGATCAAAACATTTTCATCCGTGCTTCAAATCGAGCAACCATTGAGTCCACGGGCATCCTCGTCTCCCAAGCTTTCCAACCATAGCTCACACTCCGCGAATGGACCACGGGAAGTGCCTCTACCCTCGAAAACGTGAAAGGAACTTGGTAGAAGGTGATTGGTCAAACTTTCGACCAATGAGAAACAAGTTGACAAAAGGGTTTTTGTCTTCACTCACATGACAAACACACAAAGAACGAATTTTTATCCAAGAGTACCATTTAGACCTCAAAGTTTATATTGAACAAACTCCAAACACGTGCCGTTGACGATGCCGTCGGCCACGAAGCACGTAAACACGAAGTACAAACTACACTCAATAGAGAGTCTAAAACGGTTGACAATAAACGGAACTACAAAAGGAACAGATGAAGCTATTATCTGGTTGTAATAATCTTCACCAAAGTTCCTCACGACAAACTCTCGATGCACCACCTTTGGTCGACTGTAACAACGTATTTCGACCCAGGTGTTGAACGGAACTCTCGCTGGAAAGTTTAGATCCAATGGAGGATCCATATCACATCAAAGCAGGATGTAGACAGTAAGATCCCAAACAGCGTCGTAAGTGACAATGGGAAGAACGATAGGATCCGGAGTAGCCATCACTGCAGCCATAAACGACTCTCCCCAATGAGCTACCATAAATACTCGAAAGTGATCCCGCGGCAGACAATGGATCTTAATGACGAATGGATGCACAAGTGGAAGATCAGGAGCACGAAAGGGTTCTCCGTTCATGCCTACCACTCGTACTGCCGCTTACTTCATCCGATGATACTGATCACCCTAGACTTGGATACTCAACACTCTATATCTCAAGCTCCGCGCACCTCTCTTCTTATACATCAATCTCACATGTGACGACAAGAGTACTACTCTTATCTCCACTCAGCGAAGAGTACACGGATCGTCCACGTGGAGCTTTATCTTTTGACACGATAAGGTCCCAGTGGCTCCTCAACACCAAACACGTACGAAGGATATGTGGTGGTTTCACACCCTAGCCAATCCACAACACGACAACGCTTCAGACAGTTAGATCGTAGAGAAGAGGATCTTGCAGAAACACAACAAAAACTGGAAGCAGCTCTACTTGAAAATAAAGAGAGGTTTGACAAGACCCATAAGCTTCGATCGACACCAATACAAGTTGGAGAGTGGGTGTTGCTATACGACAATACACTGGAGAACCAGCACTCTACAGTTCAAAAGTTTTCCAGGAGAGAGTTTGGTCCATACATTGTCTCAGATCAAGAGAACTCAGTTTGCAAATGGGTTGTCTGAGAACAAAAGAATTTATCTTAAATACTTGTGCTGATGAAATTTCTTTGCAAAAATGGAATCTGTGAAGTAGAGACTTGACTCAAAGCTTTCCTAGAGCTTTACACTCCATGATTCACTTCACAACTAATTATTGAGTATCGTTGAAGTGAATTTCTTGAAAAGTCTTCAATCTATACACGAACCTCTAGTAGTTTTTCTCACTTATGTGAACTAGTGCAAGAGTGATTGAGGAGAATAAGTTCCTATGGAGATGGGATGTGACAAGACATCTACAAAGATTCAAAAGATCCCAAATAAAATATAGTAGAAGTGGCGATAGATATAGTCTGCGAGCACGTTTCACCTGCAACCCATTATTCCATTTCTTTCTTCATTTCATTGCTACCTTCCACACACCACGGTTGGCTCCATTTTTCAAATGCATCTCTGGCACTGGTCTTTCACCTCCTCTTCATCCTTCTTCACCACGTCCGTGGTCTCTTTCTGTCGTACACTCGCCCCCTCCCAGACCATTTCTCGACAAAACAAGGTGTGGAAACACGTCTGGTCAGCTATTCACTGGTGCCACATTTTCTCTCACCTATATGCAGGGTGGCTTCATCAAAGAGATAGTCTATTCCTTTGGCAGGTGCTACAACACGGTTTATATACGGGCGTCATGGCTGCTAAAGTTGCCTGTACCTCTGGAGCCTGTATGTTCTGTTGCTGCCCGACTGAAGACATTTGACACGCTCTCTCCACTTGTACCAGATGGTGAAAATTATAGGAAGATCTTCAGCGTTTCTTTCCCAGTCTTGCTTCCCTCACCCACGCACCACCTTCCCCACAGTTCTTCGTGACTTATGTAGCTCCTCACCTCAGCATTTGACTATACTCTGGGTTCTAGTTCAGGCGAAGAGGCTCTGCTGGTGATACCGTTGTGCTCTCGTTTTTTGACTGTCGCCTGGCGTCTCCCCTGTGCGGCTCGCCCTCCAGAAAATGCAGTCTCACATCAACTGCACCCCATCGACCCGACGACTCCAAGGACCGCTGCAACGAGCGCACACTTTGCTCTCCACACGTCTATATTATTAGCATTCTATTATGTCCACAGCATTACTTAGTGTCTTCACATGATGTCATTTCGTATGCAGTCAAGCTATAAAGTATCCAACACGGCTACTTAGGCTTCTTACCTGGATCCTTCACTATACTTCGTCCTGAAGGCAGTTATTTCCTTCTTTTTCAATAAATTTTAGTTGCGTTCCGCAGCTTTTCTTTCAAAAATAAAAATAAAAAATATAGTAGAAGTGGTCAAACTTATAACTGCTTTCTCATATAATTCTAATATTCAGTTACGAAGTAAAAATTTGATCCCAAAAACTGATCGAAGTCTGACGAGTCCCATTGTTCTCTCTTTCGCGTCCCTCAAAAAGCGCACACAAGACATGTGAAAGTCGATGTTCATCGTACTATCCACTTCATCTTGCCCGTGCGCCATTGCTTTCCTTTACTAGATAGCGATTCCTTGATCAGGCCATTACTGTTGCCACTTCAACAGTAAGTTCTCGTCCGTCCAAAACTGGAATTGATGACCTTCCATGAGCCAAAGACCATGACTTCTTCTAACCATGACCATGACTTCTTCTAACTTGCTCAGACTTTCGGAAAGTGAAAGTTTGAGCGCATGATAACAAAGTGTCGCTTGTTCTACTCCTTGTAACTTAGTTCAACTGAACTTCAATCTGTCGGGAGGCAGAAGTTTGGTGGGTCATTTACTCTTTCTGACGTAGTTGTTAACCTGAACTGAGATATACATAGTTTCGGATGATCATCCATGAGCCAAAGAGACCATGGCTTCTTTTAAATTATCCGTAGCTTGCTCAAACTTTCAGAAAGCGAAAGTTTGAGCTGAGGATAACAAAGTGTCGTTTGTTCTATTCGATGTAACGTAGTTCAACTGAACCTCAATCTTTCAAAAGGTGAAAGTTTGGTGGATCGTTTACTCTTCTTGACGTAGTTGTGAACCTGAACTAGATATACATAGTTTCAGATGATCATCCATGAGCGAAAGACCATGGCTTCTTCTAAATTATCCGCAACTTGTTCAAACTTATGGAGAACGAAAGTTTGACTGGTAGCTACGAGTGGCGTTATCCAGATATGTTCACTCACTGCATTCTACACCAAAACAAGGACCATCTTCACAAACTCTCGAGCTCAGCATAACTAAGTGTCGCTTGGAAGGTAGGACTTTGATGGACAGATATTTAACAACTGATAAAGTACAAGTAGTTCAATTTTTTGGACAGCAAAAGTTTGAATCAAGTTCTACGATTCTTCTCACTGTTCTTCTGTCAGCTGACATTTAGCTAATGCCATCTCACACTTTCAGATACCGAAAGTTGGTCACAGACAAACATATTACGTGTCTAATGTGTCCGATTCAAACTTTCGGAGAGCAAAAGTTTGAACTAAGTTCTACATATACTCACAGTTCTTCTGTCAGCTGAAAACCTTTTAAGGCCAACTCAGATTTTCTGAGGGGTCCTATTCAAACTTTCAGATACTGAAAGTTGGTCAAAGGAAATTATATTACGTTTCTAAGGAGTCCGATTCAAACTTTCGGAGAGTGAAAGTTTGAACTAAGTTCTACAAATACTCACGCTTCTTCTGTCAGCTGAAAACTTTTTGAGGCCGTCTCACACTTTCCGAGAGGTCCTAGTCAAACTTCCGTAGACCAAAAGTTTGAACTTAGGTTTATGATTACATACTACATGCACGGTGGTGAAGAATCACATCTTGGTTTCAGTTTTGATAGATAGCATGTGAAGGGTTTGACATGTACCTTTAAACAACTATCTTTGTGGAAGACTACAAGGAGATCTCGATCCTCTATAAATTCCACGAGTGAATAATATACATTAATGAGACCAACAATATATTTTTATGTGAGCAACAAAACAAGGTTAAAGATAATAATTATATACAGCTTCACGTAATACAAAAGTGCTTACAGATTGATTGCTGTAAATGACATTTTGAGAAGAGGTTGATGGTATCTTCCATCGAGAATAAAACTCTTGACTTGAATGTGAGTTTTTTCCATCGAAGATGTGTGTTCTGCGTACTCCACCCATGCTCGATGTCTGTGATTACCATCCCAGATGGAAAACATTTTGTTGCAAAGACACTGCCACTGTGTATTTGCAATTTCATTTTCAAACTCTTGGTTCTTCTGCCTCCAACACTCATCCCAACTCTCCACAATCTCGTCTGTGACATGGTGTTCTTTTCCTTCTATCATACGCTTGAACGTAGAATGGTGGATAACTATCACCGTAACCAAGAGTCCTTTGAGACTCAAAAAGTCTTTTTACGCCAGATTTTGTCTGAAGTTTTCAAACATATTCTGTCTCCATCATCCGGCAGAGGGGTACAAATGGCAAAGTAACATCCTTGTCCACACCACAATGTGAAAGAATCTGCACGTCAGAAATACGTACACAAAAGAAAACATTAGTTAAATATTAATTAACGCTATGTCATCCTCATACTGTTGATCAGTTCATTTACTTGAATCGAAGTACTACACTCAAAGTTAACATAGCTAGGCCTCTGTATTGGAGGCATAATCTAAGAGGTGGATTTGGAATTAAGTGCCGGTAATCACATCGTCCTCTCATGGTCTCTCAAACTCATACAACTAGAGTTTGTACTGGAGGTCTAGGTCTGGAGGACACAAAAAGGCTCGAGGTTGGGCACTGGGTTTTGAACATCGACTACTTTAGACCAAAAATGACATATATATTTCTAGAATGCATAATGAGGACCCTCCAAATCGCTATGCCAGCAATATGGCTTGAGTCAGTTCTCTTCAATAAAATATACGACGAACATATGGACGAGTCTGTAAAATTTACACATAAATGGTCACTTGTGTTCCCTATGGTACACACATCGCTCAAATGCACAAGCAAGATCAACATTTTATATTTCGGGTCCCATGATCAAATCTGTCTGAGACATGGGAAAAGTTTTACATTTGGCTCCCACTTGGGAAGTTTATGATAGTGGTCCTCAACAGATCCGTGGCACTTGAAGTGCACTCGGTTTGAAAGATGGACGGAGTAGTACTTACAGAATAAGCAAAGGCCTTTCCAAGTATAAATGGAATCAAGGAATTTGGTGAAATTCATGCTCTCTGGTGAAAACAATCGAGACATTGACCAAATTCAAATTCTCAGAATGCCCTCTCTAATGACCAAAACTCAATGTGCTCCTCAACGTGGCGATACCTGGACTGAGACTGGTCATTGAAGCCATTCTGCTCCACTTTGACATGAACACCGCTAAGCGTAAACATCAAAGATATGAAACGGAATATCTGATCGGTTTTCTACAGTTCTTGATCTCCAGAGAAGAAGCAGGTAATCCACAATGCAAAGCTGAGAGTGTGCTTGATTGGCAAGTTGAGTACTCAACTAAATACCACAAGCAACGTATTGATGCCAAAATGCGAGATCCAACAATAAAGCTCAAGGGAACACAACAAAAGGTCTCGAGAAGAATGCACTCACCGAAGATAACCAGTGCACTTCAGTCGAAAGACTCAACATTACAGGGAGAGACTACAAGCGCCTCTCCATCTATTTTTCTTCGATTTCGCCACCCGTCGTTTTCCCAGCCTTCTTTGCAATTCATCTTGGGGATGCATATTTATCTAGTGGGTTGCAAGACCGGCTGAGAAACATAACCAAGAAATTATATTGTGGGCAATGAGAAATGTAGGACACTTTGACCGAGTGGTTAAGGCGTGTGCCTGCTAAGTACATGGGGTCTCCCCACTAGAGTTCAAATCTCTAGGGCGTCGTCTCACAACACCTTTTTCTGTGACGGCTGGCACCTAGTGGACAGACGGGTTCTGGACGCAGGGACTCTGTCCACACGTAGCCACAAAGGGACGATGACGACACGACGTAAGGATAAAGGTCAAGTTACAACGACACGAGAAAATCAGGTGAGGAAGTAAAGCCATCCGAAGTGAGAAAAAGATTGCTCTAGTACAACTCAGAGCGGAAAAAAGCTTTATGCTCTCAAGTAGAGGATGAATGCAATATTGCATCAAAAATGCCCTTTATACTATAAAGGCATAGAAAAAGCATAGGTAGAAAATTCTCATGTGTTATGAGTTCGGACTAGCTTGTCTTGCGAGGTCTAGTTCATTTTCTGCTTGCTGGAAAATCGAGTTAGCTAGAAGAAACATGAAACTTTATTCTTCTAGGCAGTAGATAAAATATGCTTGCAACATGCACATCTGACAGAGGAGAAGAAGAAGAAAAACGGTTAGAAAATTATCATATACTATCGGTTGATAATTGGATTAAAAAATATTTTATAAAAAATACGTCAGAGAACATGGGATAGGACGCAGACCTTTTAAACAAACATATAAACTGAAAACAGAACTAAACGCAGAGTTTAGAACAAAACATCTAAACTCTCAAAGAAGTTAAAAATAAAAAATATTTTGTTTAGATTATGTATGAAAAAGATGAAAAAAATCTCTGTATACAACAATATATACTTGTTAAGGAAAGAAGGAAAACCCCATAACTGATGTATTCTCATGAATTCTCATGTTACCATTAAAACATTCCCTCGAAGAGTAATAAACTAACTTAGAACTTTTAATTTAGAACTTACTCTGTCCAGACAGAAGAGTTAAAACATAAATTAGAAGTTATGCATATGCCCTTCTTCCGAGTTCGGACGAAGGGGAAAATATACATCCAGAGTGCTCTTTTGGCTGAGGGAAAGAAAATGACAAGCGAGATATATGGAGAAAAATCTCAGATGATTATTTGACAAGACAGTACAATGAAGACCAGATAGCGAGAAAAATCTCAGACAGGAATTTGACAGGAAAGTATTATGGGGATAAGGTAATGCACGTAAAATCCAAATGTCAATGATCATGTCTATACATAATAAGTTAATTTAATTTTATAAATAGTATATAATAAATATAGAATATTTTCCATTACAATTATTTATAAGCTAAATGTTATATGTGACATGTCAAGTACATGCCGCAAATTCTAGACAAAACCCATAAGTCTTGTAGATGCAAGCACGTTTCATGAGCCATAAGTCTGCATTCCATTCTTGTAAACAAATAAATTTTCTATAAACTTTAATTTATCAATTAACTTTCCCACCGGAAGAGTTAAGTGATAAATTAAAGCCCTTTGCATATTCCCCTCTTCCGAACTTGGAAAAAGTGAATATGCAAAGAACACAAAACATCGAGGGAAAATATGCATGCATTGAAGAGTCTAGGAAGTGGATAATGAGAATGAGAAATGAAGTCATGTACGTCATGTCAGGAAAGATATACATGTCGATCCAATACCTTACGTGGATGCTTCTCTATTTACACAACATATATACAGATCAATGTTCGGAGACTTCTGGATTTTAGAGTTCTGACTTCCAGTACATTTGAGGATTTTCTGTAGACGAAGAAGAGAAAAACGCGACCCAATGAATAGCAAACGGATGGGAAGACCCTATCAAGCCTTACACGGGAAAGAAGGACCCGAAGGGCCAAACAATAATCACCCCGAAGTTGAGAACACCGGATAGCTCTAAAAATAATTTTCCCATGAGACGCTAGATTTTCGGAACTTGGCCTACTTGCCATAGAAAGAGTGGAAACTCAATTCAGCTGTCGAGAACTTTCTAGTTTCCAGATTATTCCCTATGGGAATGTGCACGATGCAGAAAACAATCCGGTGTTTGGTCATTATATTTCGAAACCTTGAAAATAAATATAAATTAATTCCAGAAATTATTAGTCACATATTCTCCACGGTCAACCAAGTGAACGTTTATAGTACAGATATCCTGGTATCAGGACGGGTCGAGAGAGTCTCCCGCGTGAGCTCTAATCTCAGTTTGAAGGACTCCGTGAGGGGAGGATAATTCTTTTGAAATCATTTTGGACCAAGAAGATTGCATCAGGAGAAAAAACAGAAGAGAAGTGAGGAGTTAGAGGAGTCTCCTTCAAACTCGGTTGCTGCTAGACCTCACGAGCATAACATAAGATTCGTCCGGAGTTGAAAATAATTTGTGTAAGAAAAATATCACTTAAATACACTGAACCGAGGTGAATAATTATTAATCATACAAAGAATCTAAGATAGAATAGAATCTAGAAGGTGAAATTGACAGAATGCATCGCTTGCCGTGTTTTGACTTGCGTAAAAGTGATTCCGTTTAACTCAAAAGAGGTGGCACGGATTTGCACGTTAAAGGTAGGTTCAAGCAAGTTAACAGTCTACGTATATGCTGAAGAAGGGAGGCATGTTCTAATTCACATTGTCAAGTCAGGAAGTTCACGACTATGTCTATTGAACATAAAAACTATTTCAAACAGTTAAGACCTGAGCTTCTCTTTATTGTATCAGCTTTTCATCTTGAGTATCATTTTGCTATTTTGTGAATCGAGTTGCAACTTGAAACTGATTCTTTTTCACAAAATTCATTTATGAGCTTTTGTTTCATCTCAGAGTTATGTTATATATAATTCAACGTCATTTCGTGCACTTTGCTGACGTGGTTAGTTGCTGTAAATTTGTAACCTCGAGTATGAATGCAAGTGCTCCGGGTAACCCAGAATATCTTATTTTGCGGGTTAGTCTTAAACGTTATGCTAAAAAGGATTATGGTGATTATATCTTCATCTCAAGTTGAAGTCTATGAAATAAAGAATTAAATTAAAGTTATTCACTAGCTTTACAAGTTTTGATTCATCTCAAAGGAAATATTTAGTATTTATAGAGAAATATTAAAATGAAAATTTCGAGATCTTTTGGAGCAAAACAAAATCTTTTCTTCAGACTCAAAAAACACTACGAGGAAAAAAGGAATATCCTCTTTCATGCATTCATAATCATACTCGGGGTTAAATATGAAATGTCTGTTAATAATGTATTTCCAATAGCTTCTTGGTCCTAGATTCCACGCTCTCTTGTCATGTTTATTTATATATATGACTGATCACTTCATGCTGGTTGTGTTAATATCTCACTAGTGATAGATGTTGAACTTCTGATCTCTTACTAGTCTCCCGGGGATTAAAGCTCCATCTCTTCATTAGTTTTAACTCTGGCCAATAAGGACCTAATCCATTGGTTTTAGAGGTGCTCTTGAATCCAGACGAGCACCTCCAAACTCGTTCTAAAAAATGCATATATTAATTTATGATTTAACCTTTTCTCAAGGAAAGTTAAATCATAAATTAAAATACAGAAAAAAATTAGTATTCAATCATAGAAGGATTTTCCATTTTATGTTATAATTTAGATGATTACTTATATTGTTCCTATTCAATTTGTTCAATTCTGCTCCTCACGCTCGTATAAATGCCGAAATAGAACCATACACGAATACACTCTCGCGTCACGAATAATAGACAATGTTTTTAGACAAACACAGAACATTCTCGATTCACAGATTATAATTTTAGACAAACGTATGAACATGATGGAACATGAATACACTCTCAACTTGTGGATTATAATTTAGGAAAATAGATAACCGCTTCTAAGATTGTCCGCTGAAGATTCTAGATCAACTTCTCCATCTCTTGTAGGATATGATAATCATTTATCTACGGTAGAAATAAGAAACTCAAAAAATAACCAAGAATGAATAATAATTTACAAAAAAATCCGCTCATGGTAATCTCGTACCAGATGGAAAGCAGTAATGTATCCCCTGTTTCTTACTTGTTTTATTTCGTCCACCTGGTCGAAAAGTCAAGTTGCATGCATATCATTTCCCAGCTAGACCAGATGGTCCAAGACACCCCTTTAACTCTTCAGTATTCATTTCAAGTGTTAGAAATCTTTTAGGATAACCACTTATCCTTCGTAGACCCTCCGATTGTTTACTGTTCATTTTAATATTTTAGTTTCAGTTATCTTTAAATATATTTTCCTTAGACAGCCAAGATTTATTTTGTTTCACAGCGGGATTCGAGCTCACGTTCATAGAACCCCCAGTCCCAGTCTGTACCAAGACGCTATCCTCTTCTTAGTGTGCATGGAGGTCCGAATTAGTACTTGCTTAGATAGTACTTTTTTAATTTTAGACACGATGTTCACAGAAACAATGTTCACAGAAACATTCATGTGAGGGAAACAATGTTCACGGAAAAAATTTATACTGAAAAGATAACCAAGACAGGAAAAAACCCTACGGCTACAAATCACGTCTCTAGATTTTACTCCCGTGGATCCCGCTTGTCCTTATCTCGTCTTTTCCCGGAAGTGCAACTTCTATGCATATTTAGTCACAGATTCATAAACCACTTTCCTTGATGAGCAAGTGCATTACGTCAAATAAGATTCCATCCGAGTAGTCCATAGCCGAGGAGAAGTGAGTTTATGGGGTAGACTTTTACGGGAGAGTAAGCATCTCATGCGGTAGTCAAAATTGGGCGAGTGGGAAAGAAAAAACCAGTTGAAGGAGAAACACATCCTTAGAGCACCTCCACATGTATAGTGATAAATATTACTTTATGTCTATTTTGGAGATTAAAAATAGTTGTCCTTAGAGATCTTTAAAGAGCAAAAACTTTATACACATGAACTTGAATGTGTAAAAATCACTACAGACTGTTTTCCAAACGGATTAATGTCGAATGAAATTTTTAAGTTAAGAAAGCACGTTACTTTGAGTTAAGGAAGCACGGTAATTAAAGAAGCATAATCATTTTACAATTTTTCTTTGTTTCATGGTAGGAGTAGAGCTTTTTCTATCAATTAAGGAATATAACGATCATCGGAGGAAAAGTTGGGTTTAGGAATTTCACCTGAAATTACTATGTAAATGTTAAAAAATTTTATTCAGCTGCATGAGATCCGGCCAAAATTAATACAATATAAAATATAAAATAAAATTTTATCCACGAATATTATATTGCGAAAGGCTCTGCAGAACAAGGCCTGCATGCATTACGAGCATTAAAACTCCCTCCGGCAAAAGCTGAAGCTTGTAAGCACACTGTGGGCAGGGCATTCCGCTATACTCAAAACAACTTTGCTACAATCTGCAACCGGTTGAGTATATGTAATTAACAAGAATGCAGAACATGATTGTTGTGAAAATGCAAACTACATGTTTAGTGCGGGTAAAAGGAAACAACAACGAACTAGTGTGAGAGAACCATAGAACGTTTTACACGATTGAAGCAAGGTTTGAACAGAATTTCAAGATGAACATACCACAGGAGTTTTGGTAATGAAATTTCGGTCTCAACTAGGCCTCAGCTCCAGTTCGGTTTGAGCTGAACCGAACTCCAAAACCACAGTTCAACGTGGTTTTGTTTCCAGCAACTGCTTTTCGGTTTGGTTTGTTTCAGCTCAGGTTCAAATAGTTCAAACCATGATTTGAACTGCTCAAACTGCGGTTTAATGGTTCATAGTATCAAAAACAGTAGACTCAGGTTTTGAACTCGAGACTTCTTGCATTACAGATTCTGATCTAACCAATTCATCATATGGAAGTCATGTTCATAAAGGAACATTAATAAATAATAACAACATAAGATAGTTAAGGAAAAGAAGATATAAATTCTTAGTGCTTTTCATCTCCAATTCACTTCTGTCTTTTTGTCATATCAGCTTTTCTCGTAATTCTTGTTTCTCGCCCTTGTCTTCCGTCATACTTTCAGAATTTCAGTAATGACACCTTCGTCTCACCTTCTCAGCACTCCGGTATTCACTATGAGAATCTAGTCCCTTAAGCATCTCCATATCTCTCAACCGATCAGAGTTCTCAAGTACGTGATCACACTCGAAACAACCAAAAATATCTACGTACAGCATGGACTGAGCACCTTGTGACATTTGAACACAAAGATCTTCAACGTCGACGATGCTCACATTGTTCTATGTCTTGGTCATTGCAACGTCTACCGAGATAATCTCTTGACGTTTGACTGAGAAGCATAAGATTATTTGTACATCTGACTCTCTACCACAGCAAGTTCGATGGTTCTCTAACCTTCTATAGATATTGTGAGGGTATCTCAAGATCAGAAAAGAAAATTGATAGTTGTATCACAAATGATTGATACTATCTCATGTACATGTAAAATCTTCCAGGTTTAGAGAACTAATGCGAGAGCTTGTACTTGGATATGAGCTTAAGTCCACATGTACAATGAAGCATTTTATTTTGCAGATATATTGCGTGACATGATGATCGACGTGTTGTCAAAGACTACGACAAAAATTTACGATCATCTTTGATGTGGTCCAGAAGCAGCTTGAAAGTTTGTTGTGATCTTGCATTGAGTTTGCCATAAAACAGCAAAGCCACATCCGATGTTGTTGGACTTCTTCAACGTATTTCTTAGCGAAGGGGTTGGAAAATGATGTGGACAGGCTCTGTTCAACAAACTCATATCATTTGATATCTCTCAACTGGTTTTGGCTATTGTATGTGATGGTGGTAGTGATGCTTGCATAGCTGTGAATGAGCTTGGTAGATTATTACGTGATCATCACATTAAAGAAATTTTGGTTCCTAGTCACATGCTATGATGTATAGTTCATACATTCTAGCTGAGGATCACATCCGCATTGGAAGTGATTTCACCTACTACAGATAAGCTCATGAGTACTTTGGTATCTCTTCGTTCCAATAAAACTCATAGAGTAGTTTTCAGACGGATCGCTAAGTTGTCTCATAGTGTTGGAAGAGAACCACCTCGTCCAAACATCATAACAAGGTGGGATTTTACGCTACTGATGTACAACAAGCTCTTAAGATGCATGATATTTTGACTATCACAACTACAGATCATTCAATCACAGTAGACTTGAATGATTGTGTGCTCACTGTAGAGGATTGGAATGTCACGCAGACTATGCATCAGTGGTTACTTACACCTAAGAAAGTTTCTACTTTCATAGGTAGATCAAAGTATCCAACTCTATCGTTAGCTTCTCACTGTTTCATTTGTCTCGAGCTCACTGTAATTCGTATTTGGGTTTAGATTCACAGATACAGAATTCTACAACTACTTTTGTTGTACGAGATGTGCATCAAGAGGCAAGTAATCATTGTCTACACTACTTATCTATCTGCACTACAAGTATCAAGATAACCTCAAGTCCATCCAGCTCGGATTACTGCTTTTCTTGATCCGAGGTATCTTTCTATCTCTGTTGTGTATTATTTGTTCAAATCTTTATTTTTGCATTGTATTTGCTACATTCAAAATGACTGATCAAAATGTATTATACTACACATGATTCTCATACCAACCACTGATATTGAGTTCAACCTTGAAATTTTAACAGGCTGATCCGTTATCAGTTCTAATAGGCTGGAAGTATTCTGTTGTGGGAGATAAAGTTCCATATACTGAGAGACTTGGAGTATAGTTCTCTGTTTTGTAACATGGTATCGGAGCTCAGGTTGCTCAAGCTAAGGGTTTAAGATTTTGATAATCTGGTATTTAGTTTTTGGAGATTTTTGGACTCAGCTTTTCAGCAAGATAGCATCCATGGCTGCTACTTTCAGTGAGTTTGGTTTGAATGAGAGCACTAGACTTTCAGGTCCAAACAATTACAGTTCTTGGAAACTGATCATGAAAGTCATTTTGAGCGAGAAAGATTTATGGGGTGTGGTTTCTGGAGAAGAGAAGCTTGCTCCATTTTATGATGAGAGTTCTCTTGAAACTCTAAGATTCGTTAAGAAGTAAACTAGATCGTTCCAATATTCTGTTTGCTGTGAAGGATAGTATCAGATTTACTGTTGATGCTTGTGATACAGGAAGAGAAGCTTGGGAGAAGCTAGCTATCAGATAGATAATGTGAGCAAAAATAGAGTAGCAAAGTTGAAGAATGATTTACATTCTAGCAAGATGGATGAGAGTGCAGATATTCATGAGCACCTTGAGAAGATAGATGGTATTTATGTGCAGCTAACCAGAGCAGGAGAGACATATGGTGATGAAGATCTGATTTCTATAACTTTGAATAGTCTTAGTACTTCATATTTTCATTTTATTTTGATATCAACAGAAAGGAGAATATGCCAACTTATGAGGAGTTGTGTAGTGTATTACATGAAGAAGAGCAGCTGATAAAAAAGTTTTTCCCTCAGAAAATCAAGGAGCTGCTTTTATGATGAAGACTTATAGAAAAGAGGAGCAGCAATCTCAGAAACATGGGTCTTCCTACTCAGAAAATCAAGGCACAACTTTCTGCTCATTCTGTAAGAAGAAATGTCACAGGATTGAAGAGTGCAGAAAGAAACTGGGAACTTGTTTTTCTGTGGAAATAAAGATCACAAGATTGAAGATTGCTATTCTAGAAAGGCAAATGAAGGTCAGAATTTACATCAAGTAATATTGCTGTTCAAGAAGATGTACAAGAAGGAAAGTTGGTAATATGTTTATTACCAGCTTGATATCTACAAAAACAAAAGATAAGAATTGGTACATTGATTCTGGTGCTTCTAAGCACATGACCAGCCAAAGATCACTCTTGAAGGACTTTCCAGCAACTGCATGCTCTCTAAGGTTACTCAAGCTGATGGTACATGATGTGAAGTTCAAGATATTGGAGTTGTGATAGTAAAAACAAGTGAAGGAGATCTCAAGAGTAACAAGAGGTACTCTTTATTCCAAGCTCACTAAGAACTTGCTTTCTGTTGGAAAAATCACAAATCATAGAATGAAGGTGATTTTTTATGATACAAAAGTGCAGATACTGGATGTTTCACATAATCAGAGAGTTACTGCTTCATGAAGGAGAGATCAAAGGTCAGGATTATATATCTTGAATGTTGAGCCTCAAGTGTCGCGACCCTCATTCTCAAGATCGGGCGCAGACGCGAGCAACGGAACCCTAGTGGACTTGCACTAGGTTGTGAACGCTGCGAGTAGGACTGAACGGCTTGGCCGGGAAGTCGGGGTCAGATGAACCTTAAGTGGTTCTCTGAACCAAGGTTGGAACATTGGGCTAGACCCAAGGGCCTACCCCAAGACGACCCCAGACGAAAGCTGACCTAAGGGGACAAGTTTGGGAACGGATGAAACATGAGTCTGAGACATAAGTCTGAGACGTGAGTTCGAGACGCGAGACCGAGCTGTGGGTCCGAGACGCAGACGAACCGTGGTTCGGACGCTGGTCCGAATCACAGGGTTCGAGTCTGGGTCTGGACCACAGGTTTCCGAAAAATGACTAAGTGTTGGAGCTCTAGGGACGTTTTAGGTCGTGGACGGAGCTCCACGTAAGATTTCGAGGCGAGTGAGGTATCATTGGAAAGGTCTCGTCGAGAGCTTTCCAGTGATATATAACACTCCTCGATCTGACCTCCGAGCTGGAAGTTATGGCCGAACCACAATCGGGTTGTGGTATAATTTTCAGGGACCAAAGAGGAGGACGGGACCGCCGATCCCCAGAAGTATATATGAGGGGGGATCGATGCCTGGGTGGGCCAGGACGAGTCACCCGACCCCAGGGTTCGGCGGGCGGACTCTGGGGGGCATGAGGTGATGGCTGGGCCGGTTCCAAGACACGTTCCGATCCAGACTTGGACGTCTAGACTTAGGAACGATGTAAGAGCTGGGGCAAGACTAAGGAACGAGTCGGCGAGTTAGACCACCGTTCGGGAGCCTAGACCCAAACGGACATCACGGGCGGTTGGGCCGCTAGGTGTGCTGGAGACACCGTTTAGGACCTTGGACTTTATGGGAAGTCCGCCCCAAGTCATTTTGTGACTTGCTCATGTTTGAGACCGACCTAGGCGGGACTAGGTCGGGACTTAGGGAATGCCGAGCTTGATGAATAGGGAGACGGTCCGGCTCCGGTCCGGACCAAACTTAGATAAGGTAAGTGGTGCAGGGGACGCTAACTTGTGACTGTGTTTGACTGTGTTAGCGGTGTAAAGTTTACGACATACTGAGCTAGAGCTTCCGCTGGCGCAACAAGACAGTAGGTGTGCGAAAAGTGGTATCAGAGCCGACGCTTCGGTGAGCGAGAACTTGAGGTAACGACTGAAGGCTGGACGCTTGAGGAGGAACGCGAGACACGAAGCGGATCAGCGTTTCTAGGTGAACACTTGGAGCGATGACCGACGTCGGACAGAGTTCCAAGAGGAAGGTCAAGAAACGAAGAGCGACTGACATCGGGACCAGATCGACTCGAGCTAGCCCCGAGGCACAGTCAGGGGACGATAACCGACAACCTTCGTCCCAACGTCAAGGAAGCCCAGTACCAGCTGCGGCACCGCTGCAGCAAGATGAAGTCTTGCCAACGGTGCCCAACAATTCAGGCGCGGGAAGTCAAGGAGCTTTGTATGCGGAACTCATCAAGATGATGAAGACCATGCAGGAAGGCATGGCCTCCAGGGATAAACGTATCGTTGAACTTGAGGCAGGCCAAGGGAGTTCCTCGTCTACCAGGAAGCTTTGTAAGACGAATTTGCTGACTCCGTTTATAGGTATAAGACGGGCTCGCAAGGTTAAGGATTTCTTAACTGAGTTGGACCTATACTTTGAAGCGCATCAGGCTCAGGAGTCAGACAAGGTGAGGGCGGCGGTTACGTTTCTTGAAGGATCATGCGCTTCTCCGGTGGACTGCATACAGAGATGAGCACGCCTTGACCGTCTCGGCCCTTGGTTGGAAGGAGTTCAAGGAGTTGCTCGCAAGACGATTCACTCCGGAATATCAAAAGGATTCGGGATGGTGTTGAGTTAGTTCGAATGAAGTAGACAGGGACCTTAAGTGCTTATGTGCGCGAGTTTAGTGCCAAGCTGGATTCGTTCTCCAAGTGGACTGAGGAGACCAAAATATGTATATTTATCGGAGGACTCAAGTCAAGTTCGGAGAAGGCTCTCTTTCGGATGCCGGAGCTACCTGCGACAAGTGCCAAACTTTTGAAGTTAGCGGAGCGGATTGAGGACGACGAAGTCCAGCAACAGAAATCCTTTGACCCTCGCAGCACGGACAAGTTCCAGAAAAAAAACAAAGACTTCAAACGACAGTGGGATGGGGGTGAGAAGGATCGGAAGGATACTTCTGCCCCGGCAGCAAAGCGGCAGCAAACAGGACTAAAATCTAAGGGGCAAACACCTCAGAAGGGCAATGGCGTAAAGTTTATTTGCTATAATTGTGGCGAGGTGGGCCATATTGCTAAGGGGTGCACGAAACCTAAGGTTAGTAACTGTAGCATGAATGCATTTGTTGCAAAGGACTTGTTGGAGGGCTAGATGATTGTGACCTTGAGAACCACGAAGAAGACGCCGGGATTGATGTTTCTACAAGCCAAGGTTGCTAACCGTAATGTTACTTTTCTTGTGGACACAGGAGCTTCATAAGTCCAAAGTTGGTGAAGAAGTTGGGCTTGTCTACCTCCAAGGCAGACAAGCCTATTCAGGTGCGCTTTGCCAAGGACAAGACGTATCAAACTTATGAAGTAGCATTGGACGTACGATTTGTGTGTGGGAAGTTGGAGTTCACAGAGAACTTCACGGTGTGTGAGATGGATGATATTCATGCGGTTTTGGGGAACACTTTCTTGGACAAGTTTGAAGTGGAACTTAGACGGAAACCTTTAAGGTTAAACGTTAGAGTTAAAGGGCGGAGGCTGGGAGTGAGGCTGATCCGGAAGGCGCGGAAAATTGACGACTTTGCGGTGAATTTGATCAAGGGCAAACAGATGGACTTCAACGACGGGTTCATGTGTTTGATGCGGGTTGCAGATTTGATGACGGGTGATAGACAAGAGGAAACATCAGGAGACGTGACTTAACTTCCGAAGGTGCTTCGCGAAGTGATTAAGGAATTTGAGGATGTCTTGACGGATGAGTTACCTGCTGAGTTATCTCCAAGGCGGATGGTGGATCACAAGATCGAAGTCTTGCCAGGATCGGAACCACCTTCCAAAGCCCCTTACCGACTCAATCAGGTGGAACTCCTCGAGTTGAAAAGACAACTCGGTGAGCTATTAGCGTGGGGATATATTCGAACCAGCAAGTCACCTTATGGAGCCCCAGTTCTTTTTGCAAAAAAGAAGGATGAGAAGTTACGACTCTGCGTAGATTATCATGCACTCAATAAGATGACAGTGAAGAATAATTATCCTTTGCCAAGGATAGACGACCTCTTTGATAGGTTAGCAGGCGCAAAGTACTTCAGCAGGATAGACTTGAAGTCAGGATATTACCAGATCCGGATAGCTGACCTAGATGTTGAGAAGACCGCTTGTCGAACCAGATACGGATCGTTTGAATTCGTGGTGATGTCATTTGGTCTCTGCAACGTCCCTTCGACGTTCACTACATTGATGAACATAATTGTTTGTATGAAGATGGATGAGTTTGTCATCGTTTACATCGACGACATCTTGATCTACTCCAAAACCTTGGAGTCGCACGCGGAGCAGCTAAGGGTGGTGTTGACGAAGCTGCGGGAGCATAAGCTGTTTGCCAACATTGACAAGAGTGAGTTTTGTTTGGAGCGCATTAACTTCTTGAGACATGTCATTAGTGCAGAAGGAGTCGGCCCGGATATGCAGAAGGTGGACGCGATTGTGACTTGGGAGCCTCCGATTACAGTGAAGGGGATGCGGCGATTCTTAGGATTGACGCAGTTCTATCGCAAGTATGTGAAGGGGTTTTCAAAGATCACGAAGCCGTTGACGGACTGGACGGGCAAAGATGCACAGGTAAGTTGGACCAAGGAGGTGGATGATGCGTTTCAGACGATCAAAGCTATTTTGTCAAAGGCGCTAGTTTTGAAGCTGCTGGAGTTCGACAAACCATTCGAGGTGCACACGGACGCGAGCGACTATGCGATTGGCGGAGTGTTGGTGCAGGATGGAAAACCTGTAGCGTACGAAAGCAAGAAGTTATATGGGACGGAGAGTCGATGGCCGACTCACGAGAAGGAACTGTTTGCGGTGGTTCATTGCTTGAGGAAATGACGGCATTACTTGGGACTTCACAAAACCCAAGTGTATACTGATAATATTTCGCTCAAGTACTTTGAGACACAAGATCGGGTGACGCCAAAGCAACTACGATGGCATGATACCTTGGCGCTCATGAACGTGGAATTAATCCACAAAGCGGGAAAAGACAATGTGGTTCCTGACGCCTTGAGTCGCAAGGAAGAATATATTCCATCGTCAACACAGATTTTGCGAGCTATGTATCCTAAGGAGTCAGACTTGGAGAGGCGAACACGTGAAAGTTACATGGGCGATGATCAAGCGAAAGAGTACATGGAACAACTCAAGCGAGGAGTGAAGTTGCAGAATATGCAACTAAGACACGATTTACTCATGTTCAAGCAAAGTCGGGTTTATGTGAGACAAGGAAAACTTAGGACCAAGTTGTTAAAAGAATGTCACGATGCGCCCTTATCAGGTCATAAAGGAGAAAAGTCCACTTTAGCAGTAATAGCTAAAAAGTTTTATTGGCCCCACATGAAAGACGACGTTGCCCACTTTGTGAAAACATGTGTAACATGTCAAGCTAACCACGTTTCTTATGATAAGAAACAAGGGTTGCTTCATCCTTTGCCGATTCCAACCAGACCTTGGGAAAGCATTAGCATGGATTCATTACCTCTCTGCCTGACTCGAATGGATACAATGCGATATTTGTGATAGTTGATCGGTTTAGCAAACTAGCGAAGTTTGCTCCGACCTTGGATACTGCAACAGCGTTCACGACTTCTCGGTTGTTCCTAGATACTTGGTGGCGTTCACATGGATTACCTCGGAGTATCATTTCAGATAGAGACTCTAAGTTCACAAGTGTCTTTTGGAAACACTTGTTCCAAAAATTGAGGACTAAATTAAAATTTAGTACCGCCTTTCATCCGGAAACGGATGGGCAAACAGAATGAGTTAACTCGGTTCTGAATCAATACTTGAAGAATTATGTGAGCGCGGACCAAAGCGATTGGGCGGAGTGGCTCAGTCTTGCGGAGTATTGCTACAATTCCACGAAGCATTCGGCAACCGGCGAATCGTCTTTCTTGCTGGCTTACGGACGTGAGCCAGAAGGGTCTCTTGACTTGACTCTTGCAGGGAGTTCTACATCGGCACGACCAAGAACACGGCAAACATCAACTGAAGAGTTGGTGGCGGCAATGCAGCGGCGCGAGGAGCAAGTAAAGAAGAACCTCGAGAAGGCGCAGCAAGATGATACACGAAGCAGGTAAACAAGCATCGACGGCAAGTGAAGTTTCAAGTGGGTGAACAAGTATAGTTAAGTGCGAAAAACTTCACACTTCCGAAGGATATATCGGCGAAGTTCTCATCAAAGTTCGCGAGACCTTTTGTCATTGTCAAGAATCTGCATGAAGATGTCTATACATTAGACCTTCCTCACGAGTAGTAGTTGCATCTGACTTTCCATGTTTCTTTATTAAAGAAATACTTCAAGGATGATTTGCGGTCGGAGCGCAAACCGGTTCTCAAGCCTCAACCTGATGTCGTGCAAGGCGAAGCAGAATATGAGGTGGAGTCCATTTTGCGATCTCGACGCAAATCCAACCTGATGGAGTACTTGGTCAAATGGCGTGGTTACCATTTGAAGGAAGCAACTTGGGTGCCAGAGGAAGATCTCGCACATGCGAGTGAAGTATTGGACCTATTCAAACGGAGACAAGGACAACAAGGGCGTTAGCAAGATGAGGACATCTCCTTCCAGCGAGGGGTGAAGAAACTACGAACCATACGAGTAGCAACTTGAGGCGATTTGGACCGATGGACTTTGTAGCTTTGACTTGTGTTTGGAAATAAAGATTTTGTTTCTTGAAAATTGTCTAAGTGTATTGGTAGTGCATGGCTATGACTAGTTCTGATCAGATGCCTAGGATGTTGTCAAGAGGAGGAACGAAGCACACTAAAAGGAAGCGAGCTGGTTTGGATAAGCATCTAAATCAAGACTAAGTCTTGATGTCAAGACTTAGGTTTACCGTAGCGTTGGCAAAGCAAGTATGAACTTTCATACTTGTCTTGGGGCTTGGGGTGATCTTTCTTTGTGGTTCTCTACAAAGTAAACTTAGTCGCGCGTCTAAGTCAAATCAGATTGCGACCGGAAAGTGAGTTTCGGGGGACCTTGTAAGTAGGTGTGAATACTTACAGTTAGCAAGTTAGAGTCTTAAGTAGAATGTTTAGAAATTGTCAACTAGTTTTGTTTAGGGTAAGCCAAAAAGGTAAGGCTTTTCTCGAGACTAGTTGGAATTTTCTAAGTGTTCTAGCGACAACTTAAGATTCAAGCCAAGAAGGGAATTGCGGGTTAGCTACCAGAACGCAATACAGACGCCAAGGGGTTGGCTACCCATTTTGAACCTGGTGTTAACTTAAAGGATCATTGTTGATAAGGGCATCAACCTCCAAAGTGCGGGTGAGTGTCGCGACCCTCATTCTCAAGATCGGGCGCAGACGCGAGCAACGGAACCCTAGTGGACTTGCACTAGGTTGCGAACGCTGCGAGTAGGACTGAACGGCTTGGCCGGGAAGTCGAGGTCAGATCAACCCTAAGTGGTTCTCTGAACCAAGGTTGGAACATTGGGCTAGGACCCAAGGGCCTACCCCAAGACGACCCCAGACGAACGTTGACCTAAGGGGGCAAGTTTGGGAACGGACCGAAACATGAGTCTGAGACATAAGTCTGAGACGTGAGTTCGAGACGTGAGACCGAGATGTGAGTCCGAGACGCAGACGAACCGTGGTTCGGACGCTGGTCCGAACCACAGGGTTCGAGTCTGGGTCTGGACCACAGGTTTCTGAAAAATGACTAAGTGTTGGAGCTCTAGGCACGTTTTAGGTCGTGGACGGAGCTCCACATAAGATCTCGAGGCGAGTGAGGTATCATTGGAAAGGTCACGTCGAGAGCTTTCCAGTGATATATAACACTCCTCGATCTGACCTCCGAGCTGGAAGTTATGGCCGAACCACAATCGGGTTGTGGTATAATTTTCAGGGACCAAAGAGGAGAGCAGGGCCGCCGATCCCTCGAAGTATATATGAGGGGGGCTCGATGCCTGGGTGGGCCAGGACGAGTCACCCGACCCCAGGGTTCGGCGGTGTCAGGTTGAGAGTCTTCCTGGGAAGGGCGAACCTTCTGACTATGATATGAGCTTGAAGGCTGTGTTCAATCTACTCGGGGAAGCGTTGGGCTCTTGGTTGTGGCTGGTCTACTCACAGGATAGGCTTCAGGTCTCAAGGTGATACTGAAAACACTCATGTAAGTCTCTAGGCTCTTCTGATAAGTTCAGGAAGCAGAGTTCAGGCTTAACTAGCAATGATAAGATTAGATGGCGAACTTTGACACTCAGGATTGAGAAATATGTGAAGGTTCAGACTTCAGAACTCCTCCTACATGTAAATGAGGTTCTACTAGATACACATACGAAATTTCAGCTTCAGATCAATTCAGAGCACTAAGATATGAGCAGAAACTTTCTGAGTAGAGAAATTACGGCAGTTTCTGGTACCCAGACAGCTATTTCGACCTATAACAAGGAATTGGCTCGATCACTTTGGGAATTTCTTACAGGATTTGCAGTACACAGCTTGATAAACACTCCTGTGAAGTTGGGTCTCCTGATTCCACACAGAACTCCAGATCTCGCTCTCTGAAGTTGCTGCTCCAGATTGAGAGCTTTTCGGACCCCCTCTACTTCAGCGGTCGCCCTGAATTACTCACTGACTCAATCGACATAAAAATTTGGAGACAGTCGTAGCCCTGCTGACAGTGATCACAGCCACGAAGTTTTGAAGCGCTTTCCTCGATTCTGCTGCAAATGACACTCAAAACCCCAAATTGAACAGAAGTGTTGCAATTCTGACACAAATCGAACTTCAATCAGCCATAACTTCTTGTTTATTGCTCCAAATCGATCAAACTTTTCGCTGACAGTGCTTGGCTCGACGAGCTCTATCTCCCTGTGCTCTCAGATTTCGAAGTGCCCTCACAAATTGCTCGAACTCCCCTCTAGAGCTTTGTTTCTAAATTTAGAGTTTAACAAAAGACAAAAACAGACCAATGGGAGTTCATAGCTCCACTTGGTTGTCCTTTAGTACCCTAAACCACGTGGCAACTTAGTTTTACCCATAGGCTACCACGTCAAGCTCCCTAGAGTCCCAACGTAAAACTTAAACTACCTAAAACGACACGCAGCCCGAAAAATACTTAAATCAGCTAGAAAGCGTGCATGGGCGACAAGTAAGTACAACCCATGAGCTCAAACCCCTATCTACATGGTAAATCTAAGTCATGTACATTGAGTATCATAGATAAGTATGAATTTACTTGCACAAGCGTACGAATGCTTGAACAAGATAAATGTCATACTACCAACCTACTAGGATCCAAAATATATGACAGAGTTAACACCATATGCAAAAGGTGTCAACCATAAGCATAAAAGACTAAGAACAGTACAGAGTTAACTTCTAAGACTACTGAACATCAAGTGTCGGAGTAGAAATAACATGCGCTAAGTAACGCGACAGCAGTGATAAGTGAATCATTTACTATGTCAAATGATTCACATCACGACAGCGGGCGGACTCTGGAGGGCATGAGGTGATGGCTGGGCCGGTTCCAAGACACGTTCCGATCCAGACTTGGACGTCTGGACTTAGGAACGATGTAAGGGCTGGGGCAAGACTAGGGAACGAGTCGACGGGTTAGACCACCGTTCGGCAGCCTAGACCCAGACGGACATCACGGACGGTTGGGCCGCTAGGTGTGCTGGAGGCACCGTTTAGGACCCTGGACTTTATGGGAAGTCCACCCCAAGTCATTTTGTGACTTGCTCATGTTTGGGATCGACCTAAGCGGGACTGGGTCGGGACTTAGGGAATGCCGAGCTTGATGAATAGAGAGACGGTCTGGCTCCGGTCCGGACCAAACTTAGATAAGGTAAGTGGTGCATGGGACGCTAACTTGTGACTGTGTTTGCAGGTTAGCGGTGTAAAGTTTACGACCTACTAAGCTAGAGCTTCCACTGGCGCAACAAGGCAGTAGGTGTGCGAAACAAGTCAAAGAAGTCTCTATGGTTGTTGATTCTTATAATCAAGCAAGCCTTTGGCATCAAAGATTTTCACACTTGAATTTTGGAAGTCTGAAACATGTGATGGATAATCATATGGTGGAAGGGCTACCAAGGATGAAGCTACCAACTACTGGAGATATACGTGAGGATGTATATTTGGAAAACAAAACAGAAAGAGTTTTCCAAAGGAAGAAGGTGCAAGAACAACAGAGTTGTTGGCCTTGGTCCATTCAGATGTTTGTGGACCCATGCAAACAAGCTCTATTAGAGGATGTAAGTACTTTTTGACATTTATTGATGATGTGAGCAAAAAGAAATGGATATATTTCCTGAAACAGAAATCTGAAGTATTTGAATAATTCAAGAAGTTCAAAGGTCTTGTAGAAAATCAAAGTGGCAAGAAGATTAAAGTTCTCAGATCAGATGGAGGAGGAGAATATTGTTCTAACCTCTTTACTCAGCTTTGTGAAGAGCATGGTATTCAAAGGCAACTTTCCACAGCTTATACTCCACAACAAAATGAGGTGATTGTAGAAAGTCGCAGATCCATGCTGAAGGTCAAGAATCTTCCTAATTATTTTTGGGCTGAAGCTTGCAACACAGTTGTTTACATTAAGAACAGAGCATATACAACAGCTGTGCAGCACAAGACACCTGAAGAGACATTTACAAGAGTGAAACCAGATGTGTCTCACTTCATGATTTTTGGGTGCACAACTTACATGCACATCAATGATGAAAAAAGACAGAAGTTGGATGTAAAATCTGAGTGTATATTTGAGGGCTATGCTGAGCAAACCAAGGGTTACAAAATATACAATCAGTCTACAAGAAAGACTCACATCAGCAGAGATGTTAGATTCTCTGAGTTGGATTCTGATCTGATGAAAAGTGAGAAAGAAACTTATGATACATTCAGATTTAAGCTACCTACAAGTGAGGATCTGATTGATTCAGAATCTGATAAATCTGATATTGAGGTTGACTTAGAGCAGTCAACATTTCTCACTAATCCTAGTGAAGAGCAAGTTGAATTTCAACCAAATTCTGAATCCGAGTTACCATGAAGTTGAAGGAGATGACTTATAACATGAAGCAGATTTTCAAGCAAAGAGATCAGGAAGGGATAGAAGACCACCAGCAAGGCTTGATGATTATTGTGGACTTGCTGAAAGTATTCAGGAGGATGATCCACTCCAACCAGGATCTTTGTTAGCTATGCAAGAGGGGTACAAAATGCTACTCAAAAATCATACATGGAATTTGGTTAAGTTACAAGGAGGAAAAAGAGCCATCCAATGCAAATGGATTTACAAAACCAAGCTACAATCAGATGGTTCAGTTGACAAGCTGAAAGCAAGGTTAGCAGCAAGATGATTTCAGCGACAAGAAGGGATTGATTATGGAGAAACTTTTGCACCAGTCGCAAAATGAGATTCAATCAGACTTGCAATGGCTCTTGCTGGTCATTGCCGAAGATCGGTGTCCCAACTGGTTTAGCCTAGAGTCCTCTAAGAGAAAGGTCATGGGTTCAATCTTTTGTGGGTACGGTTGGAGGTGCATGCTGCTGCAAACTGTCAATGAAGCTTCTGGTCCGAGGCCCGCTGTGGTGGACTCACATGGACAGTCTCATGGTCCTCGAAGACCCCAAGGGACATGAATATCATTTACCATTTACCATTACCACTGGAAAATACATCAGATGGATGTGAAGTCAGCTTTTCTTCATGGAGAGTTAGAGGAAGAAGTTTACATGGTTCAACCACCACGATTTGAAGCGAAAAAGAAGAAGGATCATGTGTGGATTCTCAGAAAATCCTTGTATGGATTAAAGCAAACACCAAGAGTTTGATATTCTGAGATACATGAGTTTCTAGACAATCATGAACTCAGAAGATCAGAGTTGGATCCAAACCACGATGTCTTGAAAGATAATTCAAAGAGGATCATACTCATCCTATATGTGGATGATATCTTAATCTCAAGAAGTGATAAGGAGTTGGTGCAACTACTCAAAGGAGAACTCAACAAGAGGTTTTGAGATGTCTGATTTGAGTTTAGCAAGATTCTTCCTTGGTGTTGATATTTGACAAGTGGAGGACTGTATTATGCTTCATACACAAAGTCTATACTTTGAGAGTTTCAGATGGAAGATTGCTAGTCATCAACAACACCTATGGAGCAAAAAAGTAGTTTTGAGGAGACTACAGCTGAAAATACCATTGAAGAATATATGTACAGAAGATTAATTGATAAACTCAGATACCTCATTCACACCAGACCTGATATTTGTTATGCTGTTGGGAGACTAAGTCAATTTATGCATTGCCCAAATTCATCTCATTGGGTTGTTGTAAAGAAAATTCTGAGATACTATCAATCTTGGTCTTATATTTAAGGAGGGGAGAAGTGAACTTCATGATTTCAGTTATAGTGGCTGGGCTGGAGATACTAGCAACAGAAAATCCACATCAGGTGCATTCTTCAACTTATGTTCAAATGGAATTATCAGTTGGAGCAGCAAGAAGCATAATACAGTAGTAAGGTCTTCAACGGAAGCTGAATACATTGCTCTTATTGATGGTTCTCTAACCTTGATATGGTTAAAGAATTTATTGCTGGAGATGGGAGCAAAGATATCTGGACCTACAGTATTATATGTGGATAATCAGAGTGCAATGTTCTTGGTTAACAATAAGGTTATCAGAAAAAAGAACAAAAGGTTTGGAGACAAGGTTACATCATATCAGGGAGAGAACTGAAGCTAAGATAGTCAAGCTAGAATATTGTCCATCAGAAGACCAGCTAGCTGATATTTTTACCAAAGCTAAGGTTTATACATATTAGAGACTTACTAGGTATGAAAGAAGTGATGCTCTAATGAAGGAGGGTGTTGAATGTCATTAGAGTGTTACATCTGACCTGTCATCTTAAAATCCACCAGGGGAAGTATGACGGCAATAAATGAAGTCTATTCAATAGGTAACCTTCTTGTTGAAGGTTACGCTCCCCCCACTTCGAACTCTACAGAAGATAAAATGACAAAAGAAAAAAAAGGAAGAGGTGACTTTGACGTGAGAAGCACTGAGACAGCAGTTAGGTAAGTCACTTTGAGATGACAGCAGTTATGTATCAATAGTATATTAACCCACATTCTTTGTAGAGTAGTATGAGTCGAGGCCCTTTCTGTCTGTACCAGTTCTGAGGTCTAAGTAAAACTGTGCACATTTCATCTCGGAATATTTCTATTAAGTTCTCCTTTTGATTAGTTTTAACAGGCTGATCTGTTATGAATTCTAATAAGCTGATAGGATGCTGTTGTGGGAGATAAAGTATCATATTCAAAGAGATTTGGAGTACAGTTCTCAGTTTTGTAACAATATCATCATCTTCTGTAGCTTCAGAGAAAGCTAACTCTGCCACTAACGTAATCTTTGATGACGTATCTCTTTACATTCTTGCACATTGAAAGCAGAAATGTGTATAAGATCATGGTTAGATACACTGCAGACATATGAGATAGCATTGTCTGATGTTTTTCATAAGATGTATGAAACATTAAATCTAGTTTAGAAGAATTTGCTTTAGAAGATGAGGTCGTAAATTATATACTGAGCGATAATCATGATCGAACCTCAGCAACAAGCACATTTGTAATCCCACAGTCTATTTTGTGACTTTTTAAAACTCGGCCAAACTCCTTTTATTAAACGGTTCAAACTACGGTTTATACGGTTTGGTTTAAAGTAGTTCAGGTTCAGATTTTTTAAATGGTTTTGCTTATTGGTTTCGTGGTTTGGTTTAAATGATCTCATGGTTTATATTGTTCAGTTCAAATGGTTTCGTGGTATAAATGGTTTTGCTTAAACGGTTTCTATTTAAATGGTTCGGTTTGGTTTCGACTCAGGTTCAACTTTTCTTAAGCAGTTTAGTTTCTAATAGTTAGGTTCTAAAGTTTTGAAACCCGTTTGAGCCGAACTGAACCGGGGCCGAGGCCTAGTCTCAACTATGGTCATGTCAATAATTTTTATTTAAAAGTTTATATAATATATTTACATAAAAATTTAATAAAAAAATTTTCCTTTGTAATTTCATTCCTGAAAAAGCATTAAGGCATTTTAGTGTAGGTAGGTGTTTTCACTCACCCTTCTTGCACGGTTTTTCCCTCAGCCTACTGAGAAAATCATGGTCCCCTTCATGGTCCAGTGTGTGGCATCTGCGGTTGACTGATTGACTGAGTTCACTGGGCGCTTGAGGGCTAGCTTTCTTGAGGCCAGATCTCAATCGTGTGGACTGAAGGAAACAGTTAGACTTCTCCCACCAGGTTTGATCCAGTGAAGGTTACAATATCGCAACCACAACTGACTGTAATGGCCTGATAGTCACGTCTTATCACGCGAAGTATCCAGGAGATTCTGGTCTGATTTGTTCACGCCATCATCCTTCATCTGCATTTGCATAAAAGTCAAGATCTAAGCCTCAAAGCAATGCTCGGGGAGTTCCGGTTTTTAGAGTAGTGACTTCCGGTATTTTTGGAAAATTTCCGACGTTGGATCAAATCTGTCGGAATTTTTCCGGAGGAAATATGCTTTGCCTTCTGCCGGAAATTTCCCATTTTTCACGAAAAAACTCCCCGAGCACTGCCTCAAACTGAAAGCAGGGGCTAAACAAGAGCTTTAAACTTTAAGAACCACAAAGGGGTCGATATTAGACACTTTTGGCAGATGGCCGTGTGGACGCTGTCTTTATGATCCGAGAACTTGAAAGAGTGGTTCCAAGTCGACCGACAACGTCAGTCTTTTCTGGAACCGGTCTTGGGTTTGAGGAGATTCATCGTTTTTTGGTTCCAAATGTCTGCAGCCAGATGCTGCGTTTTTACACACTTTCATGTTACGGAAGTGAAGCCTGGATTCTAGAAACGCTTGTGATATGAAAGCATCCCCACTGGGCTCGCCAAACGCACTACTACATTCGAGTTTGATGTTCCTCATCGTTTATAGCATATGGTAAATATGTATGCAAAATTAACTTTGGGGAGCTCTTTTGTTTTTTGCTTTTATCGGAAATATAAACGTGTTATGTAAAATTTCTATACACAAGTTAATAGGAGATCAATTCTATCTTCAAATGTTAAATGATAACTAGACCTGGAGATGCGAGAAGATCTAACCATAATCCATATTGGGAGCATGAACAGAAGTGCTCCCGAAAGTAAATATGTGAGACGGCGCTCACAAACACATCACCCCTCATTGAAGTTCTAATTTATACTTAATCCTTGAACTTCTGCATATTTCTAAGAGAGAAGGTGAATATGCACATTAAGTCTGAATAGCATATGGTAATCCATTTCACAGTGCTCTCCAAGGTAGCGACACGCTGTGTTATAACGCTGAAGAAGTATACTGCATAAGATAATCGTCACCAGTGCAGAGATTTACTTGATGCAACTCTAATACTTTTGTCGGAATTGACTCCACGTTCTTAACTTTTTAACTTTGCATTACTTTATAGCATCTTTGACTGGTAACAACAAGTTAAACCAGTTTACCACTATCTAAAAACAATGCACTAAGATAAGTAAGAAATAATCTTGACTGATAATATATTGTAAAGACATTATAAATTGATTTTCCAGGTAGATATGTAACATGAGATAATGATATGGCATTTGGCATTTTGACAACATAATTGGATTCAAACATCGGAAATGCGGTAAACAACCAAAAGTCACAACACTTTGACTGGATATAAATCAAAGAAGGATACAAATCATCGGCGGCTCGAGCTTCATGTTACGTTCTATTTGGAGGAACTTATAACGGTCGACTGGCATAGTGCGGCAGTCCAGTCGACCGGTACAAGTTCAGACCAGTCGTACCAAATTGCGCCTGCATAAAAAGCGGCTCTGAAAACCGCAACGGCGGCTACAGATGCGTAGACAGAACTTTGGCAGAACTAGTCGCAAAGCCACGATGTGAACGCAGCTTTAGAAAAGACGATGGTCCATTTACTACAGGACTCAGAATCAAGAGGAGTCTTGGAGGGCAACGTGCACTGGAGGTCGGCGGCAATGCGCGTAAGAAGTCAGAAGTCCGAAGCCTATTGGATATGGAGTCTGGCAGTGCCGAGAAAGTCCTTGTTTCCCCTGCGTCGTGGCGGTTGCTACGTTCTCCACTTCTCCTTGACACTTTCTGCGCTGATGGAAGTTCAAATAATAACAGTTACTGCATACACCCTACTGGATAATATATAGTCATAAGATGCACATAAGAGAAAAATCTACAATAAAGAGGTGCAGTGGTGCACAAGTCAGTAACAGGAAAAGGGAGCGTAACAGTGACGTAAGAGTTGTCAACTTGGCATCAATATCAGAGCCTCAGATGCATCCTGGAGCTCGGCTGTCTTCAGCTTTACCTCCTACTTTATGCACGGCACGGACCGAGGAAAGGAGACTGAGTCTGAGTAGACTATAATTAATCAGGACTTCCCGGAACTGATAAGCGAAGCCTCGAATAAAGCCAGAACTTTTCTCCACGGTACGGTACTTCCCTGTGTGATTTTCTTGTTGTCAGCATCAATGGTTACCCCGATAGTCTACATATATCACATTATCGCATGAGGAGAAGATCGCTTCACATAAATCTCGATCGCCGGGTGGGAGACATGGGGTGGGAAGGAGGCTGGAACGCAGGGGCATTATTCGAGAGCTTTTCTGCATGGAAGGAAGATCGTACGAATTAGAGATGAAAGTATAACCCGTAAAAGGAAGAAGTGCGGATTGGCACCATGGCGTCAGTTGTCTAAACGTGCACATGCATTAGGAGAGCAACGATCGAAGGAATGATGATCTTTGATACCCCCTTGTATTATTTACAGTAGAATAAAGCTGGGGCACGTTTGGAATCAGCTCGTACGGAATGCAACCATGATCACAAGAGGACGCTTGCAGCTGCTGGTTGGGCTTTCCTTGTTTTCTTTGCTTGCACTACACGAATTCGTGTTACGAGGAAGAAACGGATTCCAGAACTCTCAGCCTAAATCACTTCCGTACCATAACTACGGTCGCGAAAAGCTTTGGCCAGGAGCCTCAAGACTTGAAGTGGATTCAACCAAGCCCAATTGTCTGAGACATTGCGGCAATGTGTCCATTCCTTACCCGTTCGGACTTTCACCTGAGTGCGCACAAAGTCCATATTTTGTCTTAAATTGCACGTACGAACTGAGAGCTAACATTTCAGCCGAAGGGGAAGGTCCATGGCCTCTTCTAACTTACGGAAGCGGCACCTACACTGTCGACAGATACAACACAACAGATGAGACTCATGTGCAGCAGGAGTATGCAGTAAATGCATTCCAAGTGCAGCGTATCGATCCTGGTTCCATGGTCATCAATGTGACGGCCATCAAAGCTATGGGCTGCTTCAATCAGGATGGTAAAGCGAGCGTTTCTCTTGATTTAGCTAGCCCATATTGGATACATGCAGACAACCAATTCTTCGTAGCAGGTTGTAGATCTTCCTGTAACATTTCTGGGAGTGGTGTTCAGGGCAGCTGCGGTCCGCTTATGTGTGCCAATCAGAATAGTATACCCTATTGTACACAATATGACTGCTGCGTACAGCCGATACAGTGGGCCAAGAAAATATCTCTAGCAGGGGGAGGCATAGGGTATAACCTCTTTGAGAATTGTGGTTTCTGCAGCATCATATATCCCGACACATTCCGGAACCCGGCACCTAACGGAGAGATTGGTAGAGGAACTTACGGCCTCAAACTTGATTGGGGTTTACAGACAAGTTCGAGCAACTGCTCCGCAGCTCAGTTGGATACAGAGAGTTACGAGTGCTCCCAGCATGCAACATGCAAAGACTCTTATCAATCTCACTTCTGCCTCTGCGATTTTCTTGGCTACGAGGGAGATGGCTATAAAAACGGCACCGGTTGTGAAGGCAAGTTAAAGCTTCTTTCGGGATGAGTCAATTTAACTCAGATTTTTACTTGACGGTGGACATGACCTAAATCACAAATGACTGACGATGTGCTTTTCCCGTAATTAAGTGGCAGCCGTGATTGTCACTTCCTTGATGATACACTGCTCTTCGCTTAGCTATGCCTTCTAACAACGTCAGAATTTATGGCTGACAGCATCCAGATCAGAAACTGCATCAGTCCTCCTGTCTCTCCTAGCTACTCGAGTTTTCTGTTACATGTTTTTGCAGTTCGGTGTCTGAGAGACGGTCACTGCATTCCATGAGAGTATAGATTTCTCTGGATCACGAGAAAATACCCACATGTAATGCTAATGAAGTGAATTCCCAGTGTTCCTGCAGATATCGATGAGTGTGTTGTCGGAAACGATTGTACTGAGGTTGCCCAGTGCGGAAACTTTGCTGGTTCATACAATTGCACTTGCCCGCCGGATATGACAGGAAATGGAATTGACAAGAAGTTGAACGTCAGTGGTACCGATTGTGCTTGTAAGTTTCTCTGCTGAAGTGGACCGTAGCTCAGAATTCAGGTTGTGGTTCCATGTCTGGGAAGTTGCTGAAGTTGTATATCCTAATACTTTTGCTTGACTATAACTCGGTCAGTCATTATCAGCTGACTGGTGGAGGTAAGAGTTCCAGATTGCAAAGAAGGACATATTTCCTGATCAGTGATAAATGTTACCTCAGCTTGTATCACTCTTGAACTCCTCTGGAAAGGAGGGGTAAACCACTGCTTGCCTTCCTCTTTGGAGTTCCCTTGCCTCGCCTTATCCCTAGCTCCCACGATTGCTTTTACACTCGTCATATGCATATGCTAATATGGAGTGATGGGGAGCAGGGATCAACAAGTGTGACAGAGATACGCTCAACGACTGCTCAAAAGATGCTAAATGTACTTTCAACGATACAAATGGCCAATATTCTTGCTCATGCCAAGGCGATACTGTGGGGGATGGCCATGACGGGAAGGATGGGACTGGTTGCAAGTCCAAGTCAAATACGGGAACCGTAATCGGTGAGTGGCTGATTTCCGCGTTCATCTCGCAGTGATCTTACCCTATCAAACAACAAGAAGATTTAGACTGATAACATTTCGAACAATCGATAAGAACCGGCCCGTTCTGATCTAGTCGGAAATTTGACTACTCATATATAATGATCAATCATGAGGAGGATCAAGGAGGAAACTTATGTGGTTGAAGGGGTTGTCAATGACAGGAGCTGTTACTGGTAGTGTGATCGGTTTCCTTGCCATAAATGTCGTGGTTTGGTGGTTCATATATCGGAGGATCCGGAGACGGCGTGCGATCGAGCACGAACTTGCACTTTTTTCAGCGAAAGAGCTTTTGGACGAACTTGAGAAGCACGAAGGAGCCAAATACTGCAAAATTTTCACCTACGATGACCTTCAGGAGGCAACGACTGATTTCTCTCTCGATCGCAAGCTCGGCGCCGGCGGTTTCGGTACTGTGTTCAAAGGTATATTGAAGGATGGAACAACCGTGGCTATCAAGAGAGCCGACCGTGGAGTAGGAGAAACGCGGAATGATGTAAAGCAGTTTGTGAATGAAATTGTCATTCTGTCTCAGGTCAATCATCGGAATCTTGTAAGGTTGGTGGGTTGCTGCTTGGAGACACCGGTGCCCGTCCTGGTCTTCGAGTTTGTCCCCAATGGAGATCTGCAGGGACATATCTCCGTC
The DNA here is from genome assembly GCA_036924285.1 of Asterella californica. Classification (NCBI taxonomy): domain Eukaryota; kingdom Viridiplantae; phylum Streptophyta; class Marchantiopsida; order Marchantiales; family Aytoniaceae; genus Asterella; species Asterella californica. Next base: position 9,306,884 of record JAYKYS010000013.1, read on the forward strand.
TCGTCAAATGCCACGAACGAATCTGATACGAAAGTGCTTGCACACCCACCACTCTACTGGAATCAGCGGCTGAAGATTGCACTTGAAACAGCCGAAGCTCTGAATTATCTCCACTGGGGTACATCCCCACCTATCTACCATCACGACGTTAAGTGCGCCAACATTCTCCTGGATAACGACTACAACGTGAAAGTTGCTGACTTTGGCTTGTCCAAGCTCGTATCTCTCGATTCTGAAGAGGCCGCCACGAAAGTACTGGGAGGTATTCCCCACTATTCATGTCTGCGGTTGTATTTAGACAATGTGTGGACCAAAATAGATTGTGTGTGTGCACCTCGACAGTAATCCTTTTGTGGTAGAACTGCATGAGAATTTTGCTATCAAAACAAGCCATCAAACTTACTTGAATCATGTGCGGGTGGAGCATGGCAGGATTATAGATACATAGTAAGCCGTGAGCGATCCATGTGCTCCGCGAGGTTCAAGCTACATGCATTTGCTTGTTCATCAGGCATTTTCTGAAATTTTATTCATAGCGACCTCACAGGATATATGGAGAAGAACGCTCACTCTTCGTGATACTAAGACAAACGTGTTTTCTTTTCAATCTGTGCAGGTACTCCAGGCTATCTGGTAAGTCTATTGTCTTGCATTCTTTTTGAGTGCAGAGGAACTGAGATATGAACTGTACGGTTGTCATTTTCCTCTTCAGAGGAGCAGTTTGTGACCACTCCGCATTTAGATGGCTGGGAAACTCCTGACTAAACAATCAAATTCATACATAGTACGGTGATTTGATCTCTACTAAGCACATCATTCCCCTGGTACTGATGTCTCTGAAGTGGTTTTTCTTCAGGACCCGGCTTACTTCGATACTTGGGAGGTTAGTTCCCAACAGAATTTCTAATTGGCAGATGCAATCCTGGGGGTAGATAAGCATTGCTGTCATCCATTGCTCGCGGTTAAAAGAAAATGATAGTGCCACAGACTATATGCGCTATTTTCCTGCATCGACCACTGATCTAATTAAGACTTTGCCCTGAAATCGACATGTTGTGCAGCTCACGGACAAGTCAGATGTCTACAGTTACGGTATAGTGCTGCTTGTCCTCCTTACTGCCCAGAAGCCGGTGGATTTTACGCGGCAAGCTAGAGATCAAAATCTTGCTGTCAAATGCGGACGACTTATGGCCCAGGTTTGACAATTTCCCTTCACTTCTTACCAAGATTACGGTGAAATCCAAGAGATAGCAAGTATTCTAGGGACCACCATCGACCTAGCGTTAACTGCGCCGTGTATATATGTATGAAGCTTGAAATCGGTGCTTAACTGACAGATTTGCCACTTGGACTGGTATGTGAAGGGTCTTCTCATATTGAACCTCGATCCCGAACTAGGAAGTTTTCTTCAAGATTCAAACACTGTGGAAGCCATCCATGGAGTTGCTAAGGTACTGTTGCCTTCTGTGATTCTAAAGCTATGGGGGTAGGTTGTAGTTAAACCCGTCGTCCTCCTGCGACGACGGGGGTTTGTCAGTGCTCTGCAACAGACTACTAAACCTTTCCAGCTGCTCAAGGGGATTCTCACTGATCCGAAGCACTTCGTGAACGTGGGTCTTGCGTACAGGTAGCTATGAAGTGCGTAAACAGGTCCAGAGACGATAGGCCCACCATGAAAGAAGTGCTCATGGAACTACGGGCGATTGAGATCACCAGCAGAGAAAGAAAGTCAAGAAAGTCAAAGCACTCAAATCTCCCGGACGACAATCCTGTACCTCCACATGCCGAATCAGATGCACATTCAAACACCTTGAGCTCCCTATCGCAATCACTTCCCTTCCTCGCAAAATGGTCGGACTCAGATTCGAGCCGTGGCCAGCGAGCTGAAACGACTTCTGTCTTCCTTGGAAGGGGAGAAGACGAGGTTTCGCCAAGATAGCGATTAAGCTGAAGGACCCAAAACCGTAGAGTAAGACAATTGTAGGTTTCCCAAAAGAAAATTACGCGCTGAAAGAGAGTAAGTTTGAGGCGTCAGGGAATTAATGTAAATACACCTAAATCAATGGACACCTATACTGAGGAGCTCGAGGTAGTTAGGATCAGGAATTGGATTTAAGTGTCCAAGTTAGTACCTTTTTAGGTTAATGAATTTCAAATCGCATACTCTAATTGCGTGATGTATATTTATCTTATTCAGTTTTACACGATTCGATTTTATTTATTAAGAGAAAAACGGTAATATTCATAGAGAATAGTTTTAGGGCCACTTTTTCAAGTTCATGTTATTAAATTGGGTGTATTTTCTAAACACGCAAAATTGTACATTCAGGTTTTCACGATTCTTCAAGGAATTGTTCGTTGGACTTTTTATCTTTAGTGTGGTCCGAGCACCTTGCATATGGAGAGGGTGGTATGTTTAATTTACCCAATATATTGGTTGGTAAATCTCTTAATTGTCGTTGATAGTGAAAATGGTAAAAATGAAAACAAACACATCTTCAGATGGAGAGGGTGGTATGCTTAATTTACCTAATATTTTGGTTGGCAAATTTCTCAATTGTGATTGATAGTGAAAATAGTAAATATGAAAACAAACAGCTCCAAGTGTTCAAAGCTTCAAAATTCAGTCACTTGCAATCAGCAAAGTCAGTCATATGTTTGAGTGATTTTGGTGACCTCAAAAGTTTATTCACGTTCTGTTTTTAACAATAGATGCTCTCAGAAATCTTCTCCTCTCCAAAGCTTCAAAATTCAATCGCTTGTAATCACCAAAGTTAGTCATATGTTGAGTGATTTTGGTGACCTCAAAAATGTATTCACGTTTTATTTTTTTATAATAAATATTCTCAAAAATCATAATCTTCTCTTCTCCTCTCTGCGGATGTCTTGAATTCTCTTGAACTCAGCTCGTACTTGGGTTTATCTAAGAAACAACCCTCTTTTTCGAAGTAACCCTCTAGCTAACTTGGGACTCTTATGTCCTTATACTCAAACTTACCTATCAAGCAATCCTTTAGCTAAGCAGATCTCGCTTAATAAAAATTTCTTTGCTCTCGATGTTATCAGATTATGAACTAAGTCATGATATTACGGCTGAAGTCACAGCTACAAGACCACCTTGCCCTCCATGTTTATTAGATTATGAACTAAATCATGACTTTACGACCAAAGTCACAACTGCAAGACCACTCCACATGATTTATAACCCTCCCATAGTTGAATTAGGTATCTCCTAGTCGATAATCTCAATTGCATGTGGAAGCTTAGGCTAAGAAGCCCAATCTTCTCCTCTTTTCTTTGTGTATGTCATCTCTTGAACTCTCTTGAATGTCTCTTGGACTCTAACCCCTACTTGGATTTATCTAAAACAAAACCTTTTTGCTAAGTAACTCTCTAGCTAAATTATGACTCTTATGTCTTTATACGCATACTTACCTATCAAACAATCCTTTAGCTAAGCAGACCCCACTTAATAAAAATTTCTCTGCTCTCGATGTTATCAGATTATGAACTAAGTCATGATTTTAGGCCGAAGTCACAACTACAAGATCACTCAACAAGACTTATTATCCTTCCATAGTTGAATCATGTATCTCCTAGTCAATAATCTCAACTGCATGCGAAAGCTTAAGCCAAGAAATTCATGTTTAAAGAAGATATCGGTCCTCCGTCCCTAGATTAGCAACACGTAGCCACACATCCAACGTAGACTCCCATCCAAGAGATCAACACGTTGAGATAAAAACTAAGAGCCAAGAGGATTTGATCCAAGGATCTCTTGTTCTTGGGTGGGCGTCTCTTTCAGTGAGATGCTTCTTGTCTATGTTTAATAAAGTAACGAATTTCCTACTATGTACAAGAAGAACTTCCACCTAGTACCTTCAGAACTTCTTAATTGTTATTTTGAATATAAGCTAAGGGGCACCTTGTCTACCTTGACCTACTTTAGCACCTGCCCAACTTAACAAGCTCCAAGACAACTTGTGTTACAAGTACATACACTGAAAGCAAAAACCTTTTGTTTATCATTTTTCACTATACATAGTATCTTTTAACACGATATTCACCCCCTCCAAACCTGCACATTCTCCAGTACGTAGCAACATGTCTCTAGTCCTCGTGATTCTCCAAGTTATCTTCATTCTCCTCGACTTCTTTTATAAAAGATCATCATCCGCACCTCTGATCTGTTTTGACCTAAGAACTCAGTAAGCTCAGCTCTTCGTCCTCTTTTTTTGAACAACTTGACTCATTTGCCAACAAGAAGAAGCTTCAAAGGTGTACTGTCTAGCTCTTGCAAGGAATAAGTTGCATTCTAATGCACATCTGAAATAGTGGATGGACCAAACCATCTCCTAGAAAACTTTCAAACTAGAGAGCGTTGGTTCTCTAGTGTAATGTCGTATACCAACACCTTATCTCCAACTTATATTGATTTCGTCAAAGATTATGGATTGTCAAACCTCTTCTTTTTCCAAGTCGAGCTCCTTTCAACTTCTGTTGTGGTTTTGTGAGATCCCCTTCTATGTGTTATAACTGTCTGATGCGACATGACAGAAGTTGTACATGATCTATATTGTCCTGCCATGACAAGGTAACCCAAGTAGAGAAGTCTTTTTCTGCTGGCATAATCGGCCTCTGTCCCAACATCAATTCGACAAACATGTACACAATGATAGTACAATGAGTCATCTTATCAGCTCACAAAGCAAAGAGGAATAACTTATGTCACTCTCTATGCCTACCGTGACATACCTTCACCAAAGCTTGAACAATCGATGAATATTCACGTTCGTTCTTGCCAATTCCTTCTAGGTTCACCGTAGTAGTACACTTGAGCTTCACACCATGTGGAGCAAAACAACTCCTTCACTTCTGCACCACGTAATTCTCCTATGTCTACTTATAGTCTTCTTATAGACCCATATCTACAAATAATATCTTCAAGTACAAATCTACATATATCTTTTGTGGTTTTTGTCCTCTGTGCTCGTCTTTCTACAAAGTTGGAGAGGTCCTCATCAGCCAAGACCAAATATCACATATCCATAACCCGGAAGGGATTATCACCAAGTCAAGAATGCAAGGCAGATAAGTAGACACGAGACCATCTGTATATCGCATCTTCGAGTAAAACTAACAATGCAGACATGAATTGACAAAGTTCACCACATCCCGGTATAGACCTTTCCACCACTCATATGAATATCTCATCTCCTCTCTATGGTTTTGAAGATGATCATAGAGAGAAGATGGGATCACGTAAAAGATAATTATTTGCTTGTTTTCTTATCTCTCTGAACTCTACTTCACTAAAGCACACATGTAATATCTTATGTCGCGAAGTCTATCTTTGTAAAACTCTTCCCTAAACAACAACAAGTCCAAATCTATAGCCTGTCGGCCACTTGATACTGATCCTTGCATTCATCTTCCTCAACTTTTGTAAAAATATCTTCTCATCTATTTAGCAAACCCTTGACAACATATCCTCTATCACATTCTCCTTACTTGCTATATGCTTCAGCTCTGGATTCAAGTTTTTTGTGTAGGCAATCCAATGTAACATCGCTATTTTAGACATAATAGTTAGATATCATGAGCAAAAATATATCTCTAAACTACACGAGCATCAACTAGAAACTCACAATCTATTTCCATCGTAGTGACAACTCCCCACAACTCACGCTTCATTTGAGGATAGTCTCATTGTTTATCTGAAAAGATTCTAGCTCAAACTTAGAAGTAAATCTTACGTCATTCGCATCATCTTGATCAGTCGTCCAACCGATCGTCTTTAAGCTAGTATCCATTGTGACAATGATAGATCTTCCACACCCATAAGGCTACTTTATTCAACACAAGTGGAGACTTTAGAGTCTCTTTCAATATGTTCATAGCTTCATGATGAATTGGAATCCATGTAAACATCTTATCCTTTCTCAATGCTTACAGAGGCTCCGCAACATGAGCATAGTGAAGAATAGATAAGCGATAAAATACACAAGTCCCTAAACGTCAGACCTCTATGATATTTGTACAATTTGTCATCCTAGTTATAGCAACAACCTTCTCTAGATTTGGTCGCCTTTCAAAAGTACCACACAAATGATCAATCACTAAAATCTCTAACACACCAAACCTGGACTTAGCATAAGACAAAGTGAGATGTACCTCTTCCAGATACCTATGCTCTACATCTGTGATACCTCCTATAACCGTACACGAGCACTACATCCTTGTCTTTCATCACATAACCTTCCATAAGAATATCATCTAGAAATGAATGGTAACCTCATGTACAAACTCCTGTAATATTTTATGCACCATATTTTGCATATGAACTATTGAGTTCGTCACTCCTTGAGGAAGAGTACACCTCCGCATCAATTTCTAAGATGTACTCCACCTCGCTCCACCTTGGAGCGTCTGGCCATTCCGTTACTAGAGCATCAAAAATTCATTTAAATCTCACCGTTGATGGCACAATTACCAAGATCTCTCACTTTTATCTCAATTTATCATCAGATTTTATTAGATTTTATTAAAGATTAAAAAAATATCACAAAAAAGATTTCAATTCTTCATGAAATTTTGCTGAATCGCTTGAAATTTTGATTAGCCCCGAAACTGGATCCAGAAATATTCACTAGTACTAGTATGACATAGGATATTTCTGGAACCAGGTTCGGGGCTAATCAAAATTTCATGTCATAATGTTACTGGTGGAAATAGTTACTCTATCCTCAAAATGTAAATGTCTGGCTTCCTCAAGTATATCTCAAGCTGCGTAGAGTAAACTGTGGACCGTCTGGAGGGTAGTCTACTATAGTCTAGCTTTCTGGGAAAACCAATATAAATAGTATTTTATCCAAAATATTGATAAGATATCTTCTAAGTTAATTTATATATTACAAATATAAAAAAATATAAAAAGAAATAAAAACCAGAAAATTTCAAATTTCCTATTACATTTGGCCATCACGTGAATTACCCTATTTGTTTATCTAGGATATGAGAATTAAGAGAGAATACACATGATTTAATAATTTCCATTGTTCTCTAGGTGCATCACTCACAGTAACATTGGAATCTGGTGCAAATTTTCCAGATGTGCTGAGATTCAATGCATGTCTCCTTGAGACCATGAGAATATGCATGCAACATGCACTTTCCACAGAAAGGAGGAAAAAGAAAAACGTGTAAAATGGAAGATAAATCTTAGAGGATAATTGGTTGTAGGAGGACCAAACTAGAATATAATAGGATTGACTCTTTGCAGTATTATCAGGAGCAAATAGATCTCTTCTCGAAATTTCATGTGGTAGTTACCATGACACAATAACAACCTTCAAGTTATAAATGAAATGTTCTATTATAAACATAAGTGGAGAGTTTCTGTTTATACACCACGACTGTCATAGTGACAAGAGCTTGGGTTTGGAGACGGATCCGTTTGGGTTTGAATCCTGAATCTGAAAAAAAAGAAGAAGTTTAAAGCGAAGTACTTGGCAAGAAGTACGGGTACGGTCTGCATAGTCACCAGATCAAGTTATTTCAGATGATCCTTGATGGAGTTAAGAAAAATATGATTTTTCCAGTGACTTAGAGGGGTCTGTTGGACATTTACTCTTCACTAGAGCAGTCTAAAGCAACGCATGATTGGTTTGGAGTGAAAAATAAATCTCATAAAAAAACAATGACAGTCCTCATTGTCGTGAAGCTTCTGCTCTCCTCCGCTAGTTGAAACTGATCATACCCCGAGTAAAGATCTCCCATTGAGTAAATCTCTCTTCCTGCAAACGCTTCTGCAAACTCATCCACAATCGGTCCCACCCCAGCATTTCTGATTGTTACTGCGTTCACTGGCTGCATGTCTTGGATGAACCGCAGCGACCCATTCTTCTTAGGCATTGTAAACCATCTGCTCGAATACGATGCAAATGACGGCTCCAAGATCTTCATCCGCATCTTCTCCTTCAGCAATTCCACTAGTTTGGGCAAGTGAGCCCGCGGTACTGGAATTGATCTCAGGTTCCATGGCACATGCGGTACCGTGAAGATAACCATCGGGGTAACAACGTACGGGTCTACACACCCAATCTCATGTGGCTCAAAAGCAAATGCTTTCTCATGTCTTGAAAGCATCTCTTTGAAGCACATCCTCTCTTCTGGTAGAAGAGACTCATCAGATCCAGTCTTCAGCTCTTCAAGGGTCTTCTCTGTGAACTTGTGTCCTATCATTGCAGGATCTCTCAAACTCTTCTCCCTTGACGCTCGATCCATTTGTTGATTAGTGTCTTCCGGCAAAGGACCAGCAACTGGCTTTATCTTCTTATCCACTGTCTTGTATCTTGTCTCAACTCGAACCTCCGATGCACAAAATGATTCGATCACCGAATAAACCTCCCTTGAATGAATCTGCACAACCTTATCCATATCCTCCCATCCAATAGACATGATCTCTCGCAAAGGATCTTCCAACCCATTCTCTTCATAAACACCAGAAATCCATTCATCCCTTTCTAGCTCACCCAACTCTTTCAACATCAACTCAACATCACGCAAATGTTTTTGTTCTTTTCTCCTCAGCTCTTCTACCTTCTTGTAAATAGCAACCCCACACTCTGAAAACCCAACAAACCTTGTACAAAAGACACTATCTCCATCAAGCGAGATTACCTTCTCTTGCGCACCACCACAATCCCGCTCTACAGTGGTACTCAACGAAAATCCTTGAACTCTTCACTCACCCTTCGAAGCGGCTTCTCCTTCAAATGATCTTGGTTGCGCTCGTGGTTGGACGGTACAGTCAGGAACTGTACCGCTCTCTTCCCATCTTGACTTCGGATCCTAGCATAAGCAGATCCGTCGTCCAGTATCTTTGTCTCCATCCGGGTTGCTATCATGAAAGGTTGGTCCAGAATGAGTGGGTATGATGTTGCTTCCTGAACAAAAAAGTTCTGCTCAATAGCAACATCACCTATGCGCACTCTGATGTCTGGACAAGCTCCATACAAGTCTCCTCTCGTGTTGTTGGCTGCTCTTATGACCCATCCATGCTCTGTGTCGATTGGTCACTTCTTCCTCTTGTACAGCTCCCTCGACATGATGTTGATTTCTGATCCATGATCGATCAGAGCAACCACCGGCTCATCCAAGTCCTCGATCCTCACCAACGTCTCCGTCGTAGCTCGAGCCCAGTGACTGTGGCTATAATGACTTGAGCTCCGCTTCCCATCCTCCTCTTCATTCTCAAAATGCACCCTGCGCCTTCGATCTCTTTCTTCCTCTGGAGAATAGACACTGCACCTTGCAAGCTCTCTCTCCTCATCCACAAACATCTTAGTATCCAAAGCATGCGATAAACCAGTCTCACTCGTAATCTGTCGTTTCCGTTTGATGACATCGATGATGACATCATGAAACTCACGCTTGGTGATGCTTAACACTTCTCTCAAGGTAAACTCCACCTTCGCATTCAAAATGCGATCTTCCAAGACTCCCTTCAAGTCTGTTGAAGCCTCGATATCCGACTATAGGTTGTATGCAGCCGGCTTACCCTTCTCCTTCTGAGATTTCTCCTTCGATGGAGAAGGAGCATCGTCCATCGGTAGGTCTTGAGCTCCTGAATCCCGAAGCTCTTGGCGAATCTTCTCCCCTCGAGTCTGTCTCTTTGAAGAAGTCCCTTTTCTTGATTCCTCTGAATCTCGCCTTCTCTTCTCTTCCAACAACGCTTCGTGTTGGTTCTTGGCGATGTAAGCATGCACCGATAGAGCTTCTATTGGATCCTCCCATCCAGTATCCCTTCCGATCGTAGTAGTTATCCTCTGCAACGTCTCACGTGCCATCTTCCCTTTCTGTTTCATGAAGATGGCAGATGACCACAACTCACTTGGCTCAACTTGCTTGTTGAAACTCCTCTCAGCTTGATCTTCAACCCTTGTGTCATAAGTTCCAGCTTCCACGATTGCGACTGCTTGCGCTGATAGGTGGTCCTCAACCAACTTCTTCATCCCTCCTCTACCAAAGTTGGTTTGAAGAAGTGCACCAGTATCCCTCAACGCTACCTTCCCATCCTTCCAGAAGATCACCCCTTGTTGTAAGGTATCACTGAATTCCTTGTAATCTCTGCGCGGATGATCGGTACTATCGCACCAGATACACCGCTGGATCCAGCCTTGCTTCTCAACAGGTTTCGCTCCGCTTGTAGACCCCTTCTCTTCCAATCTTGTGAGCTTAATCTGCAGATCTCGCATTCCATGCAAAATCTCCTCAAAGTTTGAATCATCCTTCTTCGGAGGTACCATAGGTGCCTGAACAACTGGAACAACTGGAACAACCGGAACAGCTGGAGCAACTGGTACTACCTGTCTAGCAACAGGAACCACTGGTCGGACTACAGGAACAGGTGTTACAGCTGTAGGTGTTGGCGTCAGTCTCTTAACATGAACCTTCTTTCGTCTTCGCTCTCTCTTGGTAAGCAGACCAACAGCTTCCTCAACCTTCTTCCAACTGCTGGTCAATCCATCGTCCTCCTCCCGGTCTTCCAAAAGTACTTCTAGCTTCTCCTGCAACTTCTCATCTGCAGCCCGAAGAAATAATTCTGTCTTGTTGGAGTGCAGAGTCAACTTCTCCATCCTAGTCAGCCGTGAAAACTGCTTCTCAAACTCCCTGAGCAACTCAGTAGCTTGTAGACCCTTCCTTGGTTGCTCAACCCACTCCAAGAAGGACTTGTTGGTGACTCGATCAGAGTCCTCCAAGAAGTACTCATCCATCAAAGCACGAGCAAACGTCTCCCAATCCTTGTTAAAATGCTTCGTTAGCATTTAAACATGATCCCTAATCTCTGGAGCTGCTGCTAACTCAAACGTCTCAATCATCTCATCTTCTGAGACCCGATTCAGCTCCATCTCCTTCACATAATGTCTCAGATATCTCGAGACATCTCTCCCATCAAACTGGTCAATCCTACCAACCACCGCTTGCAGCGCCTTTGTTGCCAAAGCTTCCTTCCGCTCATCAGACTGTTGCTGCCGTAAGAACATAGTGAAAGCTTGGAACATCGATGCAGTCGTCAGATCCAACTGCACCTTCGGCAACCCACCTGAACCACTAGCTCCATCTCCATCACCTTTCTCATCCCCACTCATGACTGTCAATCTCTTCTTCAAAGTTCACACACAGAAGAATCTCCACCCCAGACCTTCACGTCGAGTTCACCACCGATGTCTTGTTGGATATTGCGTGAAGGATGTCCAAGAAAACGCGAGATTCCTGGCTGTGGAGATGTTGTGTGCTGAAACAAGAGATAAGATAGAGAAAAACAACCACGAAAACGAACGCTGCGATATATACACTCCAAATGTATGTACACTGCCGGTTCTTTCTCCTAAGAGCACAAAATTGAGAACCAGACCAGAGCAGTCTGTAACCTGCTTCAAAGCCCTTAAAAACAACCCTTGAATCACAACCCTGACCCAAAACCACCGAAGCGTAGCTCAAAGCAAGAGAAACTTCTCTTTGCTAACAAACAGAGCCACAGCAGTATCACGCGATCCAAACCCAAGTCCAAACCACATTCATGTATAAGCTCTTAGCTAAAGCTAGCTACCACAAGCTACAGCCAACCAGAACTCTAACGAACTCAAAAGAGCAAAGCTCGTAGTGAAGAAACCGAAAAAGACCTATCTGGAGACTTCCTCCTTTCGCTGAACGGACTTTAGATGTCGATAGGGTCTCCTCTGCTGACTCCGTTAACCCAGGAAACCTTCAGATCCGACTCCCAACAGCTGAGATATCCTCGATTTTCGGTCGCAGGTGACCGAAACTTCAAAAATTCCTCCCTGCGGCTTAAAACCGCACACACCGCACAAGCGGATCGTCTAAACTGATATCCGTCTTCTCTGGCAGATAGATCTGGCTACCCTGAACCCAACAAGACTCCAAACAAGTCATTTGGAGTTTCCCTTGCAAAACCGTGCAAGAAATTTGATCACAAGTTACAAAAAACTGACGTAAATCAGCTCCCTGCGGCTCAAACTTGCTCACCACACTCAAACCAACAATCCAATTCACGTACAGTCTTCTCCTATGCGTACATGAAGACTCCCTGATCGCGTAGGCACCAAAAACGAAGAGCTTGGCTCACCGATCGCGAAGAACAATCTAATCTCAAGTCGTAGGCGATGAAAAACCTGACGCAAGCGCTTCCCTGCGAGCCAATTTCACTCACAACTCCCAAACCGCCCGATGAAACTTTGTATCGTCTTCAATTTCTTGAAGAACTCGTTGTTCTGATCCCGATGGATCCAAGGACAGCAAGTTTGGACTCCGGAACGGCCCGAACGGTCCAACTCTCCTTCACAGGTAACTGAAAATTCCAAATCTGCTTCCTGCGTCTCAATTTCTCCCAGAACACAACCCTCGATCCGTCTCTTCAAGAACCGTCTTAACCTGTGCGTAGCCTGCACAGATCTGAACCCGATGACACCTTGCGCGCGTGTATTGGACTTTCTAATTCTCCAAAACGTCCACCGACAGGTCGCAGGAACAAGCAAGCCCCTTAAGCAACCCCCTTGCAACAGTCTCTGTACGTACAAAGTTCTCACAACAATAATAAGAAGCAGGCCCCTTGCATCTTTGATATAACGTCTGAAGCCCTAAATACCCAGTCAGCAAGTAACTAGAGGCCTAGCTTGATTTTACCTTCTTTCGAATGGCATAACTTCTTCTTTGGATGTCCAAATGAAGTAAACAAGATGCCCATGGAAAGCTGACAATGAGCTCTACCCATCCATGTGATGAAAGTGAAGATCCGAAGTTGCGCCAAAAGCCCGTAAGCTGGACCCTAGCTTGTTTTCTTCATCTTTCGAGTCTTGTAACTTTTCCACTAGGCGTCCAAACGAAGTAGATGAAGTGCCTATAGAAAGCTGACAAGGAGCTCTATCCACTGGTGCGATAAAAACAAAGATCCGAAGTGGTGCCAAAAACCCGTAAGCTGGGGCCTAGCTTATTTTCTCCATCTTTCGAGTCCTGCAACTTCTCCACTAGGCGTCCAAACGAAGTAGACAAAGTGCCTATGGAAAGCTGACAAGGAGCTCTACCCATCTATGCGATGAAAATGGAGATCTGAGATTGTGCCAAAAATCCGTAAGCTAGGGCCTAGCTTGTCTTCTCATGAGTGTCTTTGGAGCGACAAGCATCGAAGTTTGAATTTTAGGTAGGAGCCAGTCCACGACACGACAACGGATCAGAATAGTAAGTAGAGGAGTATTCTGCACCGCGGTTGTCTTCGTGGTATCACAATTGACGGTGGTCTTGGTGCTTGACTTGCAACCACCTTCTCTCTTCAGTATTCTCGCTTCGCAAGTACTCCCACTGCTTCAATAATGTTCTTCCAATCAGATGTGAGACCATTGTCTTCCGTCTGATCTTCCAACAGCAACTCCACTCCCTTTGTAACTCGCTCTCGGTTGACAATAAAAATAGCTCCACTTTGTCGTTCTCAAGTATGAGCTTCTCCATCCAAGATAGTTGAAGAAATTGTCTCTCAAACTCTCGAAATAGTTCAGTAGCAACTAGATCCTTATTGGGTTTGTTCACCCACTCCATCAATGACTTCTTAGTCACTCGAACTTTATCCCCAAAGAGTATTCATCCTTCAGCTGAAGAGAAAACTCCTCCCAATTAGTCTTCCTCTGGTACCTTACTCAGCTCCATCTCTCGAGATAAAACTTCAGGTACTTGGAGATGTTTCTTTCATCAAATTGATCCAATGTCCTCACAACCGACGAGAAGTCTTGGTAGCCATCGCCTCTTTTCGTTGAGCAACTTGTTGTTGATACATGTACAGAATAAACACTTGGAACATTTGTCTTATAGCAGGATCAAGTTGTAGGGGCATCGTGCTCCAAGAGTTTCTAACTCCTTGTCTCTCGGCCATGATAAAATTCTGAGAAGAACTTCACTAACTCTCCACTCTAGAAATTTCATGTCGAGTTCATCAACTCTCAAGTGACGTGTTTCTTATCTGAGAATACACTAATATCTCTCTGCGGAGAGTACGGGCAGCACTCTATGATTCAGAACCAGCAAAAATCCAAACCTCTTTCTGACCCCCAAGTACACTCTGAACTTATCTCGCTGTGATATCCTCATGTTCTCTCGACAATATGTCTCTCACTCATCAGAGATAGAACTGGGATAACGAACATTGGCAATCTATTCTTACCATCATTGCAGGAACTCTTGGGTATGTTGGTCATCACTCTAGCCTCACCACAACAGAAATACCAGCACTCCTAACGGAAAAGAAAACTAAGCGCAACGTCCACATACGAATCCAATCCAAACCTACCGGGCGTACAAACAGGCATGCGAGTATGGAGAGATCCAAACACAGACAATACTAATGACAACTCTCCATACTCATGATTAAGTGCTTTGAAGCACTAGCAAAACCTCTAGGTAGACTTGTTATCCAAAAGAACCTTAAATCTTGTGTCTTTTGAGACAATAATCTCTCAACTTTGTCTCACTGTCACTCTTCAATCATAGCTATAAATGAGATAAATTTAAGGTCAATAGGTAGCTTGTAGAATAAGCTCTCTATTAAAGCATTACATGCAAAGAGATCATCTTTGAGTTAGCTATAATGTCTTTCCAAAGTCCGTTATTTCTATAGCATTCACATAACTACACTCTATTATTTTTGCAGCTCTCGTCTTTGTACTAGTCAATTGGTAGCAACCTTTACATCTTCAAAAACTTCATCTCCTCATCTCTTGAACAAGGTATGCCATGCACGAATCCAAGTAGTATTGAGCTCAAAACATGGCAAAAGAATGATGATACTTGACAGTATCGAAAACTCGACCAGTGGAGTGTAACATGCCATAACTCCTTCTTTCTTGATGCTCTAAAGCTAGAATTCGATCTCCACTTTCTACAATATCTCCTTAACAGCTCCAGAAAGTTTCAAATCCAAATCAGACCCAAATTCTCACAATCAACTCAGATGTAATATTCACTCAATCTTCCTCTCAATCTCTCATGATACACTTTCGATAGAACTTTGTTACCCAATATCGCACGAACCACTCGATCAAAAGAGCTCAAACTTCTCAGGAAATTGGAGTGCCTCTTTCACTACTACTTGGTAAAATTTCAGAACCAAACTCTCAACCAAACTCTCGAAATGACCCAAACTCTAACTGTCAATGACACAAGACGATATGCATACCCTTGCGCACAAAAGCAGCGATATCCTTTAACTCAATAACCCAAACGGTCCGTAATTTCACATGTAAGTAGATGACTCTATCCTCTCAAACCCTAGAAGTTTCATAGCCAAAATCGACCTCAGCTCTCAAGATCTCTCTCAATGTCCCTTGATAACAATCGTGCACTCTCATAATCTCTAATTTGAAGTACCCAATTTCAACAAGCCATAACTTTGTAACTCCAACTTCAAATCGAGCGATTACAGATCCCATCAGCAACCCCATCTCGAGAGCTTTCCATCGATAATCAACTTCTCTCCAACAATCTCGGAGAACTCTCAAAAGTGTGAAAGACCTCACGGAAATAAAATTGATCATGACCCTTGCATCTTCAATTGATCGAAACTCTATCATGCAGGCTCTGAATTGAGCAATGCTTGAGTCTACGAGCATACTCGTCTTCCAAGCTTTTCAACCATATCCATAACTCCTTGAATGGACCACGAGAAGTGGTGATAATCTCTCAAAAATGTGGAGAGAACTTGGTGGAAGGTGATTGGTGAAACTTTCGACCAATAGAAAACAAGTTGACATAAGTTTTTGTCTTTACTCACATGATCAACATCGCAAGAGTGTCATTTGAGGAGATCGGATATTTCTTTTCTAATGTCAGTTCAGTGAAACGTAACTTTGAGAAGAATACTTCTGAACTTTAAAGATAAACTTTGTACAAACAATAATGAAAATTGATCACGTGACATTGTCAATGAAATATCATGACATCTTTCATCGAGAATTATAAAATAATTTTGTGACATCTTGCATATAGTCATTATTTTATGATTGTTTTCTTGTCATTAAAAATAATGACTCACAAGAAACCTATAGTAAGATTTCAACGAGTCAATTTTATAAATGAAAGTCCAGTGACAGTCCAATATTTGAAATGGTGGATATTATAGTATCCACGTGTTGCATTCCAACGTGCCATGTGTCAACGTATTAATTTAATCATAGATAATGATTAGGCATGTGCATCTATAACTATTTGATATACTAAAGGAATTACGCGTTGTAAAAAATATGTCTCAAATTTGACACGTGTGATGATGTGATATAGACTGCAGCGAGTAGTGCAGTCAAACTCCATGTAATCCGTCACGTGTACCGACATATCATCTGCCATGTATGTCAGTAGTCACACATGACTCCGCACATTTAATGATTCAAAAGTTCTCAGCCATATGTTAAAATTGACACCTTGTGAAGTTATGAGTAAGTAGTTCTTACGACATGACGTTTGTGATTCAGTCATTCTCAGCCATATCTTGTAATACATGACTCATTTCAGTTATATATCTATGTTATAAAAGTCATGAATTGTACTAATGAATCATGAACGAGTGAATCGTCATGACGCGTTGGGTTATAGACGAGCCTTGGTACTATAGTTTAAAATCTGAGGCACCAGAAAGACTTTAGGTTTGTGCCACTAGGAGACTAGGAGCCTGTACATATTTCTGTTTGAACTCCTTCATTTAAACAGAGTTCTCACTGTTAAACCAGTTTACAATTCAACCAATGTATTTCTAGAATGATTAATTTCTCTTCCAAAATATTTCGGGTGTCCTTGATAGTCACTATCATTAAAAACACATGTATCTCCATGTTTTGTGTAAACTCTTCGATTTGCATTAAAGTTCTAAACTGGTTGAAATATTGTACAAAAAACAGAAACTGCTTTACTATAGTAGCCAATACAAACGTAGACACAATTCAAGCATATTAAAAGAAACAAATTATGTGAGAGAGTAACTAATCGCTAACTCCCATGGAAGAGTAGATATCATTGTCAGAGTACTCTCACTCTACAGAGAAGTAGATTCACTCCTCGTCGATGTCACTATAAGACTGTCTATATTATTTGGCAGAATAGAGTCTCTTCTTTCGCAAGTCCTAGCGTTATGTCCTTCGCCTCTGTACACACTACACAACTGATTACTTCTACTGACCGGTACTCTTCTTCTCTGTCGACTTATAGTAGCTCCTTCATGGTGCTCATCTTCAATTGGATATTCCAACATTTCACCATCAATAGGAGCTTGTTGAGCTCATCCGACAGATCCTCATTGAGAATGTACACCATGTTAGGAATGGGTATCATCTTATGACGACCTTTGTGAACAGCAATGGGTGGAAGTCCACATCCCATAATTGGTTGAAGATCTTGTAAAGATAAAGACGATAGAGGATTCATGTATATTGATACTTGACTTTCTGCAAATCGGTTTGTAAGACATTCACCAAGCTCCATATCCCAGCAGATGATATGCGAACATGGCCAACGCATCTCCAGGAACTCCAAACAACTACATCCTACTTGTCATATTCTATCGCACAGACAATGAAGTTTTCTCTACCATTTTGACTATGTATAGATGCTTCTGTCGCATTAGACACAATGCATTGTAACATTCTCAGCATTCCACTCATTCTCAGCCAATCATTTTTATGCAAACTTTGAGAACAATCCAGAACGATCTTCAAGTTGTCTACGTCGTTGAGAGAACATGTGCATCGAGGAAAACCATATGTCAACTAATATTTTGAAAGGAGATCCAAGTCGAATGCGCTTCAAGCTTGCATTCAGACATTCGGTCAGATCTGATGTGATCTTCTCATAAGGAGGATACGAGAATTCACATGTGACATACCTATCAAACAAAATTGTACGGATATAATCTATCAACGTCTTCCACTGTTGCTCTCCCGTTCTGTCTAATCTCTCCAACAAGCTGTTTTATCTGAACTACAAGACCAACCAGTTTCGATTATTGATAAAGTCGAGAATGACGACTTGTCCTCATTCCACCCAAGTGAATAGCACCATATGGTCATTTAGTTAACCTACTCCGTGATCATGCCATTGCGCTCTTATATCGTATATTTCATACAGGAACTAGAACTGCTTGCATGATCGTCACAAGAGCAGCCATTATTACTTAAGGTTCACATCATGAAGCGTAGGGACTAAATAGTTCTCCAACCACCCCTAATTGTAGAGATTGCGTGAGCTCTACAATCCTCTAGCTGTACTGGACAGCTTTCAGCATGGACTCTCAAATCAACTTTTGACAACATACATACTCAATGTATGACACTTTCTCGTCAATTTGTATAACGACGTAGTGTCGTGGATCGATTGGAGGTTAAATATAAGCTTAGGAAGTGAATTTATCAACTTTCTTAGAATGTCCATCTGAAAACATCATTGTGTAAGACTCATTGCGTAGATTAATTTTGTATTTGAATGGATGCAAACGTAGCTGAGACAAAGAAGTTATGAGGGTTTAAAGTTTTAACGGGATGACGGGCGGATATCCTTACGTGGCAGTCCGAAAAATGCTGACACATAGCACTTTTTCTGACATGGCAGAAATCCAAAAGTTGTTGATATGCACTTTGCTGATTGTACATTTTGCTAAACATGGCACTATTGACAGTACATTTTGCTGACGTGGTGCTACTGACTGGATGAATTGTTGATGTGGTAGTCTGCTGATGTGATAGTGCTGACAGGGCTCAATTGGATAATGTGAGGCTTATGTGACACCTGATGGCTGGGCAAAGAGGTTGACATGACCATCCGCATGAGAGCCACTTAGATGACATACATGATTATCATTATCTTATCATTATCCGTCTTTCGGTGGGACTGCATGTGGACGTTTGGACGAACTTGGGATCAACATGTGTACGTACCCAAGGTGCCCCGAAGAACAGAAAGATGATTCATTTGGGTTGAGACATCGTTAGGCTGTCGATTTTTGAGACCATAGATTTCAAAGATTTAAGGATTTTTGTGCCGCTTCTTGAACTTTGGGAGTTTTTTAATCAAAAACTTTCACGTCCGTGAAAGCTTTCGGAAGGGAGGTTGGGTGAAGGACTTGGGAGGGTGTATTAAAAGTCTCAGGAGTCATAAAGCGTGAAGATTGGTTTGAGAATACACGGAGTATCTGGCTATAGAGAGATACGACAATATCTTGGACCAACTCGATGAAATACTAATGCTTTCAAACCCAATCTATCGGACTTTGTCTTGGTTTCCTCAAGTGTAACACACGTGCACCACACAACACAAATGGACGTTCAATCTTATGTTAAATACAAGAATGATTCATACATGATAAACTTATGCTTTAGATCACGAAATCATCTTCAAACAATCTTTTAGGTCGGCTTGTGCACTAGCAATACCCTCTTCATTGTTTTTCCCTGACAAACTACATAAAATGCTCAATTTTGACCTTCTATGGTTTGTTGATATGAGATTCATTCAAGATGAACCTTACAGCAATGGATAGTTTTACTATACAAGCTTTCCAATGATATTTGTAACACATTGATTAGATCAAGATAACTCCTACCATAATAGATCAAAATTGATCATTTTTAACACTTCTAGTTCAAAACGTCTTAACCATCTCTTCTTGCATGTTTAATCTAAGTTTTTAGTGACCAAACAAGCTCTAAACTACATACCAGTAGAAATTGTCTTTCAGAGCTTCCAACAAGATAAGGCATGCATGCAGCAAGCAACCATTGAGATCGAGGCGTGGTGCCAAAGACAACGATATCTCACAATTAGAGATTTTCAATTATCAACTTCTACATAGTGTAACTCTTTTTCTGATTATGATCTCCATGCCAAATTCACAACATAGCTCTCTCATCTCATCTGCAGCACCTCCAAGAAGTTCCAGCTCCAATCCCCAAGTTGTTTGTTCACAATCAACCAAGAGATGTAGGTGAAATCACTCATCTCTTTCAAAATCCGACACGCTATAATCTGAACTTCGGCAACCTCTTGCTCCCAACTCGAACTTTCAACTAGGCTCAAATTTCACAAGAAATTCCTTACGACCTCTCACTACTACTCTCTGAAATTCAGCTTCAGATCCCAACCAATTGCCCGAAATGGATCAAGTCTTTCGTCTGTGTTAACTTATAAGCTTTACAAACCCCGATGACTAACATCCACGACCTGAACACATTCTCTTAACCAAATGAGCTGAAATTTCACATGTAGTAAGCTGATAAGACACACTCCAATCCTGAAAATTTCATTCAGAGATTCGACCCGATGCTCATGGAACAACTCAATCGTTGAATCCAAGCAAAACGGTTTTATTCTACCTTCAATTGTTACAGTCAAATTCAATTCAACCATTTCGTGGGACTATTTACATCAATACAACCAACACGACGTCAACTATTCAAATTCCTTGACAATACTGAAAGATCATCTCTCAAACTCTCGAGACTCGCAGAAATATTACTCGGGATATCGATCTGATCTCCTTGATTTTGAACGATCATAACATTCTGCTCATAACTCCAAATCGATCGATCTTTCCCTCTAGGTTGTAGCCCAACGAGAGTTCACACTTCACAAATGAACCCCAGTAAGACCTCTGAAACCTCAAAACCGTCCTTAGAACTTAGATGAATTTGATTGATAAAAAACGGACCAATGATCGAGTTGTAACCCTAAAAGACCCTCACACCTTCAAAGCTTGAATCAAAATACTCTAGACCCCAACCTTAACATAGAATAATCATCCTCGTCGGACAATAGAGATAACAATGGCACAAAAATACACGAGATTCAACACAAAGTCAAGATAATGACCTTGAATCTATCTACGATGAAAGGTACGACAAAAGAAAACGAGGAAGCCATCACTTGATTACAATATACCTCACTAAAGTTCCTCGGATCAACGCATGATGGTTGATCTTCTACCCGCAGTGACATCAGATATCAACGTAGACGTTGAAAAGGATGTTGACCAGAAAGTGCAAGTCTATTCACCGTCAAAGTAAGATATACAAAGTCAAATCTCAATTCTCCTACTATGTGACAATCGGTAAGATCACCGGAGTAAGCAAGTCCATCAAGTACTGACTTTCAATACATTTGATGATTTTCTGCCTTAAACGAAGAAGCAGAAAATCGTCATGGGAGAACCATTTCCACTTGGTGTACTTGCGATAGAAAGTAGTGAAAATTCAGTTGTCGAAAAATTTCTGATTTCTGGATGATTCCCTATGAAAATGTGCACGACATAGAAAACAAACCGATGTTTGATCATTATATTCTGGAAGCTTAATATAAATATAAATTAATTCTAAAAATTATTAATTACATATTCTCCACGGTCAACCAACTGAAGGTTTATAGTACAGATATCATGGTAACAGGATGGGTCGAGAGATTCTCCCGCGTGAGCTCTAATCTCAATTTGAAGGACTCCATGAGGGGAGGATAATTCTTTTGAAATTACTTTTGACCAAGAAGATTGCATCAAGAGAAAAAACAAAAGAGAAGTGAGGAGTTAGAGGAGTCTCCTTAAAACTCAGTTGCTGCTAGACCTCACGAGCATAAATAAGATTCGTCCGGAGTTGAAAAGAATTTGTGTAAGAAAAATATCACTTAAATATAATGAACAAACTGATCCGAGATAAATATTATTAATCATACAAAGAATCTAAGATAGAATAGAATCTAGAAGGTGAAATTGATAAAATGCATCGCCTACACTGTTTTGACTTGCATAAAAACTATTCCGTTTAACTCAAAAGAAGTGGCACTGATTTGCACTTTAAAGGTAGGTTCAAGCAAGTTAACAGTCTATGTATATGTTGAAGAAGGGAGGCATCTTCTAATTCACATGTGCATGTACGTACTTATTTACTAATTCACCTCTTCCATCTGAAGATGGAAGAAGGCTGCAAGCTTAATTTATTACCTAACCCTTCCGACAGGAAGGGTTGGGTACTAAATTAATGTATTTATGAATAAATTGTTTTAGTTCAGTGGGCTCCCTCACTTGTACCCTCTGAAGCGCAAAGTCCCGCACTCCACTTATGGGTTTTTGTGGTGCCCACAAATTACAGGATTCACGAATTTTTTAAAATTTTAAGATTAATAACTTGTTTGTATAACTGAAAAAGCGTTGTTACTTAAGATTACTGCTTCCTTAGAAGGAAGATGATCTTATGAGCTTTTTGTAATAAGAAGTTGACTTCTTTGGAAGACGACCGTCTTCCGGGAAACGTCTTCTCAGTTGCGTCTTCGGAAGACGGGAAGACGGCGGAAGACACCCATCTTCCGGAAGGCAGCGACCGCGAAGGCCTAACCATGAATTTTCAGGTAAAGGAGTAGGTGTACCTACTAGGTAACACGAAGGTGGTAGGTAGGTCGGGTAAGCCATCTGGGGTCGAAACCCCTAATCTGCGAGGAAGATGCGCAAGAAGCGCATTAGCGCATTCTAGCTTCCCACAGCAGAACGCTTCTTGAGAAGATCGATTTCAGAGGGTGAGCTTCGAGTGAGGAGGCAGCGAGGTGACATTGAGTGAGGACAGGATCGATTAGAAGCTAAAAGGAAGGCGAGGTCGAATTGCTGAAGCGCAGGAAGCATACTGAGTGAAAAGCGTTTCCTGTGAAACTCCATGAAGCTGACACTGAAAGCAGCTGAGTGGAATCGGAGGTGGACGGCTTAATCAATTGAGGCGTAGTCACGGACGACGGAAGCAGCTCAGTGGGGTCGCATTGGAGCTGGGACTAGAGCCATAAGCGCGCAGAAGGTCGAAGGCAACTCGGGAAGCAGACAGAAGACTGTAGAGGTTCTTCCCACGTTCTTTTCCCTTCCCACTGCTTCTCGTCTTTGTTTGGTATCCCCCGCGCTTCCCCGATTGTTTGTAGGCAGCTTGATCGATTACCCCCCATCCCTATTTTTCCTATTGTGACATTGGGTGCGGAAGCGCTGTCCAATTTTCCTTCAGACATCTTCCTACTTCTTCTTGAGTTCAATTCGAGCTTCCCCACCCATTGTCCTCAAATTGACGATCCCAGCTATCAATTTCTCTACCCTACTACCCTCTCTCTACTCCCGAAACCTTGAACAGAAGACGCTTCGGAAGATTGGAACATCTTCGGAAGACCTTCTTCGGAAGACTGTCTTCAGAAGTCGACTGTACACAATTCGTATCAAGAGTGGATTTGCTTTGCTTTTGTGTTAAGAGAGGCTTGGTATGAATCTTGAGTGGCTTGGTGAGTTGTTTTGTTATTTCGAGAAGTTGGAAGTCGGGGACTAGGCCTGTGCCTCCCGATCTTCCAAGCTTCTCAACTCCACATCTTCCTAGAGAGACTAGAAGACTGAAAGGCTGACAAAATGAGCGAGAAGACGTGAGGGTCCATTTCGGGTCTCCTCTGTCTGATCCGTAGCAGCCATTCCTTCTTCTTCCCAAACTTAAGAGAGAGTCGTGAGAAGACTTGCTGGCAGAATCTGGAGAGAATGGTCGAGGGTCCTGTCTTCCCACCGAGCAGCAAGCTTCTTCTGAGTGTGTATGAGAGGTGAGAAGTCAGAAGAACAGAGTGCAATTGTCTTGAGTCTGTTGTGAGGATAGATTGCGTGTATGGAGCAGAAGACAGGTGAGACCAGTGAAGGGAAGCCTGACTTTGGGAGGTCTTCCGAGAACGTTATTGAATCGGAAACTGTCCCGGGAGTCTTCCCAGAGGTCACTGTCACCGCAGGAGCCCGCAACCATCTTCTGAACCTTTCCTATACTCTACTTCTCGCATATCTTGTATCTTCTGTTAGGAAGTAAGATGTGATGCAAGGTGGGTTGTCTTCTTAGTAATCCATGTGAGGCCTTGCTTAGTTAAGATTGAGTAGATATAGCCTGGAAGACGAAAGGAAGTTAGGAAGCACTGTTAGAATCCTGGAAGACGGAGTAGCTGTCTTCTGGAAGACTAGGTTCATCTTCTGATAGTAGAAGCTAGACTGTGAGAACTCAGGGAAGGACTGAGCCTTCGACTCACAGCAAGTACGTCGCTTCTACCAAGGAGTTAGCGCAGCTGAAAGAAGAGCAACCAGGAGTTGCAGGCGCGTTTACAGCATCGTGACCAAGAGGTTCTGCGAGTACGGGGTAAGATCACCGCCCTTGCAGAAGAGAAGACGACGTGGAAGACACTGCGGGAAGCCGTAGAAGCGCAGGCTGCAGCCGAGAAGACTCAGAGAGAAGCAGCGGAAGCCCGTGCGCAGGGGTTACTAGCTCACTCGGTGGAGGCACTTCAGAAGAAGTTTAACTTCACCGTGGGTAGGAAGCTCCTTATCTCAGCTAGAGAGTGGGACGATGAGTCCAAAGCAATGTTGATGGAGTGCAAGGAGAGTATGTTCTGATACTTGGATCGGTAGATAGAGGGAGTGAAGACACTGTATGATCTTCCCTTGATCCCGCCACCAGTAAACGCATCTTCCCAAGCACCCGCATCATCGACAAGACCAGACTTGGAGAAGGAGGAGTTCGACCTCGCTGTACACTTGGTAGTGACAGCGTTGGAAGCCGAGAAGACTCCGAAAGACGCTCCAAAAGACAAGATGTCTTCTGGAAGATAGG
Organism: Asterella californica; assembly: GCA_036924285.1. Classification (NCBI taxonomy): domain Eukaryota; kingdom Viridiplantae; phylum Streptophyta; class Marchantiopsida; order Marchantiales; family Aytoniaceae; genus Asterella; species Asterella californica. The sequence continues at coordinate 9,331,573 of JAYKYS010000013.1, forward strand.
AAGACAAGCCGTCTTCCTAGGTATTCCGCGTGGAGGAAGCGACTTCCCCGGACCCCTATGAGGTCGCCATGGTCCATAGTACCGAACCTATGCTCCAGAAGAGCGAGGGAACACCACTCGACTCCGCTTCCCAGAAGACACTTCCATCTTCCGAAGCCGAAGCAGAAGCCGAGGAAGAGCAGCAGCAGTGACAGCAGGGCCAGCGACGAACGTGGAGGAGGAGGCCACCTCAGCGACACCCGAGGTAATTACAGGGCTTCTCAACCTATCAGAAGCCGATTTAAGTAGTTCAGGTAGGAATAGATCAAGTGGAAATGGCATCCGAGCCATTAGAATAGATAAGCAAAGTCCAGAAGACCAGGGACTTGTCCAAACTTAGTAAAGTACTAAATATACTATATTAGGAAAAGACAGGTCCAATTTAATTTTAGATCAGTGACCATGTGGCAGAGTAGGCAGCGCAGGGTAAACAACCAGATGGCTAATTAGGAAAGGAGAACCGTTTTTGCATGTGAGGTGGTAACCTTCTGGCGGTGTTCATCCCTCCCTGATTGCAATCGAAGATTGGAGGGGATTCTCTCTGCGCCGCAAGGAAAATACATAAGTAGGATTGTAGAGTAGGAAATTAGACCCGTGTGGAGAATTGAGTTCTGCATACACATACTGATCTTACGGTGCAGACAGATTAGACACACGGGGGAGTCTTCGAAGAAACTGGCTGCCTGCACACACATACCAATCTTACGGTGCAGGAGACAGATTAGACACTAGAGGTACACAGTGTACACTACACTCGATGTTGGAATAAGGAGATAACGCAGGAAGAAGTCTGCATTCTCTTACCACCAGCAGCGATTCGGAGATGTAGATGAGTAGTGGGCAGTCTAGGAGCAGGGAACGGCATCTTCGTGCAGACCTGCTGATTAGACTGATGTGTCGAAGAGTAGGCGCAAGAAGTAGAGGGAGTGAGCTTCCCAATGGCATTGTGACTTCTTCTCGGGGAATGGATTGTTGATTTGAGTGCAGAAGTCTTCATGTCTTCTGGGTGGTGGGTTTCCTTGAATTCGCTCCCAATTGTGCATGGGAAGTGTTCTTCTTGAGTGGCGGTGAATGTCAACAGTTGTGGAAGTGTAGCTTGGCTCGTCCAGTAGAGCACTTAGGATCTACGTACGGACAGTCTTATGGATAAGAGATCCCAGAAGACAGAGTAGTCGGAGCAGCGAAGAGAAGAAGAAAGAAGCCTTCTTCCCGCAACAGAAGACGACATCCTCGAGTAGAAGACAGTGCAAACAATACTCACGTTTGTTGTCTTCCTCCCAAAACTATTACAAGCAAGGATGGCTTGTTAGTCAGGATCCGGACTAGAAGCCTGTCGGAATCTTAATTTCTCCTTTTCATCTTGTTTTCCTCTTGTTTGGATTTTCTCTTCTTCCCCATCTTCTTACCTTCTTCTAGTGAGCTTCCAAAACTTCTATTGAGCTTCCGTGAAGGTGAATGTCGTTGTAGTGCTGCAGGAAGACCATTTCCGTAGGCAGAAGCCTAGGAAGGCTACAAGGGGCATACACCCTGTGATTGATCTGACCCGTTGGAACGTGAGTGTGAGAGTAAGGTGTAACAGCCGTGCTAGTCCACTTCTGCGAAGCAGGACAGTCTTCTGGAGGTACGAGAAGCCGAGTTGAACCCCCAAAAGCTGAGAATTGCTTCAGGAAGACGATACTGAGAAGATCGGAAGAAGCAACCTGGCAGCAGGAAGATCGTCTTCCCGAGCTTCTCTGTGAATAGTTGTGTGATATTTTAGTTAGTAGTTGTTTGTTTGGGTCCAGAGCACCCTTTGGCGTATCTGGAAGACGCGTGGTTTTGTGAGAAGACGGGATTTCTAGACAAAACCCGTGTGTTTGTGTGTTTGAACAGATCTTAGAACTTAGAGCAGCGTTACTTGTGCAAATCCTCTGTGGAAACGATATCTTGCCTACTAAATGGACAAAAGGAGTAATCATGCGTCACTACATATAGTGAGCACCATTTTTGGCACCGCTGCCGGAGATTTCATCTTAGTAACTTCTGTTCTAAGCTTCCTGGATCTGTGTGCCAGTAGTTAGTTTCATTTCAAACTAACTTCGATTGTAGTTGAATGTGTTGTGGTACTCTATCTTGCTAGAAGACAGGAACCGCAACCAGAAGCTGAAAAAGATACATCAGGGAGAGTTGGAAGAAGCCGCTTCCCTACTTCCAAGAGCTTCTTGGAAGACTCAATCTTGGAAGATTGCAGTGAGTGCAACAAGAAGCAGGAGAAGAAGACGTTCTGAACCTGTGATCGGTTGTTCAGTCATTCACTCTCCCGGATCTAGTGATAGAAGAAGAAGGACATCTGTTCTCAATCCTCTGGTGGATGCCTCTGACCAGGGGAAGAAGCAGAAGACGCACGGGTAAAGATCCTGAGTGGGTACATTCACCCCAGCGAACCGCTTCTAGAGAGCAGCGGATATCCCTGAGACACCAAAGGAAAGAAGAAGAGCTCAGGAAGATCCGATCAGTAGAGTTGGAAGAGCCTTCCATCTCGAGCATAATCTTTGGAGAAGACAGAAGCCAACCGGGTGATCACGTGTATAAAGTAGATTTTGGTACTGGTTACTCGAAAGACGTCTTCCCAAGTGCAGAAAAAGCTTCTCAAGGTGAAGGAAGACCGGAGGAGATTGTTCCAGACGTCTCGGAAGGTAGCAATGACAGCAGCTCTGACTCAGAAGACGACCTTCGTGATTCAGACAGGCCTGGACCTTCGAGAAGACCCTCTCCACCACCTGGGCCTGAGAGAGGAAGAAGTTAGCAGTCGCATTAGCCGGCGGTCGACATGGCTTCCCACACTCGATAGGAGTACCATCCGTACGACGATGATGCTGATGCGGACGACTTCATCACGATGTTCGAGACCATCTCTCGATCCAACAAAGAAGACGCTGATGTCGACAGACTCCGTGTATTTCCTAGTTTGATCTAAGGAAGGGAAGGAAGTGGATGAGTAAGATGTTGGATGATGGTGTAGTAATGGCCGCTTGGGCTACTCTGAAGGCAGCTTTTCTGAAGAGGTTCAGAGGAGTGGGCTACGATCGTATGACCCTCATAGAGCTTCAGAGGCTCGAACGGAAGAAGAAAGAGACACTTGTAGTGATGCAGGATTTCTCCTTTTGCCCATTTAGTATACAAGATATCGTTCCCACAGAGGATTTGCACAAGTAACGCTGCTCTAAGTTCTAAGATCTGTTCAAACACACAAACACACGGGTTTTGCCTAAAAATCCCGTCTTCTCACAAAATCACACAAAACCACACGTCTTCCAGACACGCCAAATGGTGCTCTAGAACTAAACAAACAACTACCAACTAAAATATCACACAACTATTCACAGAGAAGCTCGGGAAGACGATCTTCCTGCTTCCAGGTTGCTTCTTCCGGTCTTCTCGATACCGTCTTCCCGAAGCTATTCTCGTCTTCTGGGGGTTCAGCTCGTCTTCTCACACCTCCAGAAGATTGTCCTGCTTCGCAGTAGTCGACTAGCAACGGTCGTTACACCTTATTCTCACACTCACATTCCAAAGGGTTAGATTAATCACAAGGTGTATGCCTCTTGTAGCCTTCCCAGGCTTCTGCCTACGGAAATAGTCTTCCTGCAGCACTACAACGACATTCACCTTCACGGAAGCTCAATAGAAGTCTCGGAAGCTCACTAGAAGAAGGTAAGAAGATGGGGAAGATGGGAGAAGATGGGGAAGATAAGAAAATCCAAACAAGAGAAAACAAGATGAAAAGAGGCAATTAAGATTCCGACAGGCTTCTAGTCCGGATCCTGACTAACAAGCCATCCCTGCTTGTAATAGTTTGGGGAGGAAGACAACAAACGTGAGTACTGTTGCATCGTCTTCTACTCGAGGATGTCGTCTTCTGCTGTGGGAAGAAGGCTTCTTTCTTCTTCACTTCGCTGCTCTGACTACTCTGTCTTCTGGGATCCCTTACCCATAAGACCGTTCGTACGTAGATCTCAAGTGCTCTACTAAACGAGTCAAGCTACACTTCCACAACTGTTGACATTCACCGCCACTCAAGAATAACACTTCCCATGCACAATTGGGAGCGAATTCAAGGAACCCACCATCCAGAAGACATGGACAAAGCTTCTGCACTCAAATCCACAATCTATTCTCCGAGAAGAAGTCACAATGGCATTGGGAAGCTCACTCCCTCTGCTTCCTGCGTCGACTCCTCGACACACCAGTCTAGCTAACAGGACTGCACGAGGATGCCGTTCCCTGTTCCTAGACTGTCCACTACTTCTATCTACATCTTCGAACCACTGCTGGTACGAGTATGCAGACCCCTCATGTGTATTCCAAGACTATTCGTATGTTTCCAACAACGGGTGTAGTCCGAAAAACTATCTATCCTGTCTCTGCTCTAATGTGTCTCGTCTGCCTGCCCATAGAATCGATGTGTATGTGCAGTTGCTACAGAATTCTACAGAACTAGCAGAACTCTATCTCCTACTCTGCGATCCTACTTATGTCGCTGCCATGAGAACCAGGGGAGGCGACCACCAGGGAGAGAGAGGCGCTGACAGGAGGTTGTCACCTCACATGCATGCGGTTCCTCTTCCCAATTAGCCCTCCACTGTGTTACTCCTACGCTACCTAGACTGCCATGTGGTGTCCTAACTATTTTTACATGGAAAACTGCCACCCTTAAGATAGCATGCTAAATCTGGAAGTGTGTCACTTTGGTTACTGTCTACGTTGATTGCTCCGTGGCAATCCCTACCTGATCTGCTCCTATTGGAGCTACAATCTCGGCTTCTGATGGGCTGGGAAGCCCTACACTTACCTCGGGTGTCACTGAGGTAGCTCCCCTCTCCTCGCTCTTCGCTGGCCCTGTTGTTTCTGCGGCTGCGTCTTCCTCGGCTTCGGCTTCGGCTTCGGAAGACAGAAGCGTCTTATGGGAAGCGGAGTCGACTGGTGCTTCTTCCGTCTTCTGAGCCACTGGTGCGGGACTAGGCACCGTGGGGACCTCATAGGGATCCGGGGAAGTCGCTTCCTCCACGCGAAATACCTGGGAATACGGCTCGTCTTCCTGTCTTCCGGGGCGTCTTCTGGAGTCTTCTCGGCTTCCAACGCTGTCACCACCAAGTGCACAGCGAGATCGAACTCCTCCTTCTCCATTCCGGATCCAATCGAGGGTGCTGGAGCTTGGGAAGATGCGGTTGCAGGTGTCGGAAGCGAGGGAAGACCATAAAGTGTCTTCACTCCTTCTATCTGTCTATCCAAGTACTTGAACATGCTATCCCTGCATTCCAATAACCTCGTCTTGGACTCGCTGTCCCATCCTCTAGCTAAGGTAAGTAACTTCCTACCCGCGGTGTAGTTGAACTTCTTCCGAAGCGCTTCCACCGACTGTGCCAGCATCTTCCGTGCACGGGCCTTTGCTACTTCCCGCTGCGTCTTCTCAACTGCAGCTCGCGCTTCTGCGGCTTCTCGCTGCGTCTTCCAAGTGGTCTGCTCTTCTGCGAGGGTGGTGATCTTCTCTCGCACCCGCAGGACTTCCTGATCACGCTTCTGTACCCGCGCCTGCAACTCCTGGTTGTTCTTCCGAAGCTGCACCAGCTCCTTGGCAGAAGCGGCTGCTTCCGCCTTGTACCTAGTTGCAAGCTTCTCCGTGGTGCGGAGACTAGCTTTCAGCGACTTCGTCTTCTGCTGGTCTTCTTCCTGTCGCAGCAAGATGCGCAGGCCGAACCCATGTTGTAAGGGCCTCTCCTGTGCCTTCGCTCTCTTCTCCAGCAACTCCATAGCTGGCTGGATCTTCTTCTGGAAGAAGGCGCTGAACTCCTCCAGTCGTCTTCCTGCGGAAGACAAGCTCATCTCCACCACTCGCTCGGAGGTGTCGACCTTGTCTTCTAGAGGCAAGGATGCCTCTTCCACCACGATGGCCTTCATCTTCTGCGCACGAGAAGAAGCTACTCTTCTCATCTTCTGGGTGGAAGACTCCTCATGGCAGGAGCGGCTCTCTTCTTTGCGCTTCCTCGCATCGCAGCAGGAGCGTCCATCCATCCTTCGTCTTCTGGAGTCTTCGGAAGACTCCCAGGAGTTACAGAAGCGGTCTTCTGCTCCGATCGGGTACTCAGCAGGTCTTCTTTCGAGTCGGACTCCGATCCTGAATGAATGAGGGAGATGGGTGTCCTCGGTACACTTCTGAGACCCATCTTCCTCGGTGGCGTGGCATCTTCCGACCCACTAGACTCGTCTTCTCTCACCAGAAGCGTCTTCTGGTGAGAGCCGGGCCTCAGCTGTGGCATCAGAGTGGGAGGAGGCGTTGCGGCTGCCGCTCGGTCATCGTCTTCCGAGGTCTCCTCCTTCACCTCCTGTCGCTCCGTTGGTCCATATCCTGCCAGCTGATCTTCCCTAAGATCCCACATGGCTACATACAAGTAGCAGAGGAAGGGCGTCAAGTGTCCTCCCGCCGGGGTACCCAAGTATGCTAGCTCCGACTGTACGTAGTTGTGGATGTACGCGCCCCAGTAGATGGGCACTCCGTCATCCCACACTGATTCGAGGAACTCCACGTCCTGATCGCCTAAGTACCTTGTCTTCTGCGCTTTCCCCTTGGGAAAGAGATGCAGAAACAACTTCGCCAGAAGTCGCTTCTTCGGCTCCCGGTAAGATTCTATCTTCCAACCGTTCCTCCCCTGCCTGTCTTCCACGAAAAGGCAGGTGGTGCTCCCAGGCACATGCCACAAACTCACGATCTTAGGCAAGATCTTCTTCTCGTACCCATATCCTCGGTTCTCGGACTCTAGCTTGTGAAAAGCCATGCGCCACCAATCTTCAGTCCAGGAAGACGATCTTCCTCGAGCTACTCCTGCTTTCGCAGGTACACGGTAACGAGGTGGCAACGCTGCCCACACCTCCTCCAGAAGTCCTTGGTCTGCGAGGTTCCAATCCCACAGGAAGAAGTCGAGACCCAACTCCTTGAGGAAAGGAGTGGCCTCGGCCAATTCTGTCGCTGGTAACACCAAGCCTCGCGGATGCATCGACATACTGGAAGATCTGTTGCACTAAACCACAAGCACCTACTATGAGCTGAAGGCTCAGTTCTTCCCGAGTGCCCACAGTCTAGCTTCTACTTCTCAGAAGACGAAACTAGTCTTCCAGAAGACAGCTACTCCGTCTTCCGGGATTCTAACAGTACTTCCTAGATAGCTCTCGTCTTCCGAGCTATATCTAAACTATCCTATCTAAGCAAGGCCTCGCATGGATTACCAAGAAGACAACCCACCTTGCATTACATCCTACTTCCTATCAGAAGATACAAGATTCGCGAAACATGAAGTGCATGACAAGTTCAGAAGATGGTTGCGGTCTCCTGCGGTGACAGTGGCCTCTGGGAAGACACTCAAGACAATTTCTGATTCAATGTCTTTCTTGGAAGACCTCCCGAAGTCAGACTTCCCTTCACTGGTCTCATCTGTCTTCGTCTTCCTACACGCAATCTATCCTCACAACAGACTCAAGACAATTGCACTCTGTTCTTCTGACTTCTCACCTCTCATACGCACTCAGAAGAAGCTTGCTGCTCGGTGGGAAGACATGACCCTTGACCATTCTCTCCATATTCTGCCAGCAAGTCTTCTCACGACTCTTTTCTAAGTTCGGAAGAAGAAGGGATGGCTGCTATGGGTCGGATAGAAGAGACCCGAAATGGACACTCACGTCTTCTCGCTCATTTTGCTAGCCTTCCAGTCTTCTAGTCTCTCTAGGAAGATGTGGAGTTGAGAAGCTTGGAAGATCGGGAGGCACAGGCCTAGTTCCCGACTTCCAACTTCTCGAAATAACAAAACAACTCACCACACCACTCAGGATTCGTACCAAGTCTCTCTAAACACAAAAGCAAAGCAAATCCACTCTTGATACGAATTGTGTTCAGTCGACTTCCGAAGACGGTCTTCCGAAGACAGTCAAGTTTAAGAAGCGTCTTCCGAAGATGTTCCCATCTTCCGAATCGTCTTCTGTTCCAGGTTTCGAGGGTAGAGAGGTAGTAGGGTAGAGAAATTGATAGCTGGGATCGTCAATTTGGGGACGGGGTGTAGGGAAGCTCGAATTGAACTTAGGAAGGAGTAGGAAGACGTCTGACAGAAATTGGGCAGCGCTTCCGCGCCCAATGTCTCAATAGAAAGAATGGGGGGGTGGGGATAATCGATCAGACTGCCTGCACACAACCAAGGAAGCGCGGGGAATACCAGACATAGGCGAGAAGAAGTGAGAAGGGGAAAGATCGTGGGGAAGAACCTCTACAGTCTTCTTCTGCTCCCCGAGTTGCCTTCAACCTCCGCGCGCTTCTTGGCTCTGGTCCTAGCTCCAATGCGACTCCTCACGACTGCGCTTGCTGTCAATTTCTGGTCACGCCTCGATTCCACCTTCGATTCTACTCGCTACTCTCCAATGTCAGCTTCTCGGGAGCTCACAGAAACGCTTTCGCTCTATGCCTTCCGTGCTCCAGCAATTCGGTCTCGTCCTTCGCCTAGCTGCCAATTGGTTCTCTCCTACCTCGATGTCCTCACTCGATTCCTCTCTCGAAGCTCACTTGCGAAGCTCACTCTCTCAAATCGATCTTCTCAAGCGCGCTGTGCTGCGGGAAGTTGGAATGTGCATAATGTGCTTCTTGCGCATCTTTCTCGCAGATTAGAGATTTTCGACCTTAGGTGTCTTCCCCGACCTACCTACCTATTTGGTGCGACCTAGTAGGTACACCTACTGTTTTACCCGAAGACTCGTGCTTAGGCCTTCGCGGTCGCTGTCTTCCGGAAGATGGTTGTCTTCCGTCTTCTCATCTTCCGCCGTCTTCCTGTCTTCGGAAGACAGCACCGAGAAGACGCTCTTCCGAAGACGGTCGTCTTCCGAAGAAGTCAACTTATTATTACGAACAGCCCTTAAGATCATCTTCCTGCTAAGGAAGACGTAACCTTAAGTAACAACGCTTCTTCAGTTATACAAACAAGTTATTAATCTCAAAAGTTTTAAAAATTCGTGCATCCTGTAATTTGTGGGCACCACATACGCCCACCCTCTCATGTTTGCGTCCCCGCAAACATCAGTGTCTTCTGCACTTCTGTTTACGTCCAGTACTTCTTGACGTTATCGTATAACGTGTTTTTCTGTCTAGGAATACACGGGGTATATGGCTGTGCAGAGGTATGTGGATTGACAGGGTTGGATCTAGATCTGGATGTTTCCACTCAAATGTTTCACTATCCACTCTTCTAACCCGAGTGACCTTGTATCCGCTCGGCTCAAGTTTAAAGCTTACTACGATCCAAGATTACATATAGGTTGCATAAACTCGTGTTACAAACAGATCTTTTGTACTCTATCTAAGAATACTCAGCTCTGTACTATCTAACTGAAGTTATTTCTCTATATCACTGGACGCATGACTTCTGAATAGCTCCCAGTGACGCTAACTGCCCATCAATCCAACTATCACAACTCCATAATACAAACAGAAGATACTATAAGATCACTCAATCAACTTGATAGAGCATCGATAAACTTGCTGTACACCTTGGTCTACCAAGCATTCCAGCAAGATAAAGCATGCATACTCCAAAACACTACTCAGATCTCAATATAACACCAACGGCGGTAGTACCTGGCAGCTCCGAGAACTCAAACAGCGGCTCAAGACTCACGGCGACTCCGGTCTCCTTCATCACCAAGAGCTGAAATCAGCCCCACACCCTCCAATGTCGATTTGCATGCAGGCATGGCAGTTTCAGCAACAAACTCCTCTCCAAATTGCTCGAAGATGACCAAAATGACAATAGTTGATACCGAAAAATCCGAAACTACTAATAACAGAAGTATTTTCGAACTTTGAGACATCAGTCCTCCCAAACCAGTCGACCAATGATGATCAAACTTCACAGGAAGCTTGATTGGACCCTTCACTCCTACCCTGAACAATTTTCAGGTCGAAATCTCAAACCAATTCTCAGATATGGATCAAACCGTAATCTGTGCTAACTTCAGAGCTTTACAGACCCAGGTACATTTGATCCAAGATTCTGAACAAACTACTCGACCATTTGAGGTGAAACTTCCCAAGTATCTTACTGATAAGACATGCTTCAATCCTGGAAAGTTTCACTCAGAAATTCGAGACAGAACTTAAGCAATAGCAAACTATCCATGGCTATCACAGTTCTCTGTCCCCGTCTTATCCCGTCTGCACTTCTCAACTTCAATCGGTCGGTTCAGAATCCAAATCGATCAAGAATCTGATCAAATTGATATCAAAACGACCAGCACGTCGTCAGCTCTCCAACCCAACAGACAGTTCTTCAAAACTCCTCGCGAGTCTCTCGGAATAACCAGAAACGTAGCAGTAGGTACAAATTTCACCCCCCTCCACTCAATCGATCATAACGCGCTCATCCCTCCATGAAATCGACCGATTCTTCAGCCCAGATTGTAGCCCCGGTCGAGAGCTCTCCAACCATACCCTTCGTTTCGCGAATGGACCTCCGAAGCCTCCAGAAACCACAGAAACGTCACGAGGATCAGCTAGAACACCATTGGTCCAAAAGTGGACCAATAAGAGCAAAAAGAGTTTTACTTTTTGTCTTTTCTCCTCTTAACTTTTCCCTTAGAACGAATTTTTACTCCCCAAGGAGACACAAGACATCAACAACACTCTAAGACCTCAGAAAATCCTTGAGGCATGTCGAAGGATTCTTTGCGGTCCATATCTACACAGAAGCGCTCAACCAGAATGAAACCAGTGAGCCGCAGACTAATACAACGTCAATATTACAACCTGGAAACGTTCTACAATAAAAGGTACGACAAAAGGAAACGGTGAAGCTATCACTCGATTGTAATATTCTTGCCCGAAGTTTCTCACGATCCAAGCCCCATGATTGATCTTCGGTCTGCAATGGCACCGGACATCGACCCAAAGGTTGAAAGGAACGTTCGATGGATAGTTGAGATCCATTGTTCCTCACAACAAAATATACACCGTCATATCCCAAGTCTCTCCGTATGTTACGATCGGAAGGATCACCGGAAGCTGTAACTCCATCATTCTTCCCATGAATTCATCGCCAAAGTACGCAACTAACCACTGTCGAAAGTGATCGTGGTGGATGCAATGAAGCTTGATGTGAAACGGATTCGGGAAAGGAAGATCCGGAACCGGTAACACACCTCCGTCCATAACCACTCCTCCATGCAGACCACCGAGAACTCTTACGAATCACCCGTTGAGAGAGAATGTCGTATGAACCTTCGACCCACCATTTTATACACAATGCGGCGACAAGGACCACTGAAGTGAACGCGCACAGATCGATGACTTGGCACTTTCCTCTACCGTGCGATCACTTAAACAGATAATCACAAACGTGGCACTCATCACACCGTTCGGCGAGTTACGCGATACGGTTCACGAAACACAAAAAAGAAACACAACATAGGTTACACAGGAATTTCACACAGGAGCCGAAGCACAACACGACATCCACCCCTTCTAAACCTGCGCATCCTCTGGTATGCGCCAACACTCACAAGTTGTGGTCGGCATCACACTATATCTTCGTCTTCTTCACTGATGTTGTCGTTAGCAATATCTTCGTCATCCAAATCTTCTCCGTCATCATCCAAGATATCAAACTCTGCTCCGACTTCCTCCATGCTTATCCCTTCATCTCGCTTCTTGAAGAGTTTCACACGCTTGCCTGCAATGGGAACCTTGAGCTCTGTCCCATCAAGCTCTCTTAGTGAATATGTGGCATTGTCAAGCACGACAAGAACCACATACGGGCCAAACCATCGCTTAGAGAATTTTCTAAGCGCACTGTGTTGGTTGTCCAAGCTACTTTCGTAGACCAACACCCAATCTCCTTCTTTAATCTCCTTCGGCCTTAATCGATGACGCTGATCGAATCTGTCTTTGTTTCTCAAGCGCGCCTCTTTCAGCTTCTCCAATGCAATCTCTACATCTTCAGGTCTTCTCTCTAGTTGACGGATTCGGACAGCAAGAAGATCTTCTGTAGACATACCATCCTCCCAAGGTAGAACACTCCAAGTGGGTATGTGCTCCTCAATGGGCATGATAGGTTTCTGCCCCTGCATCAACTCCGCCGGCATATACCCCGTAACTGAACTATGAGTTGAACGATCAGCCCATAATGCAAACGGAAGAAATCTTGGCCATTCTCTTGCCCTCCCCTTGCAAGCTTTCACAATAGCTTTCACAATAGGAGGATGACCACGTTCACTCTTCGCATTACCCTCCGGATTGTAGGCTGTGGTGAGAGCTAACTTCACACCACACCTCTTGAAGAACGCTTTAGCCTCATCATTGTTCAGCTCCCCTCGATCAGCCGTGATCTTCCCAACACAACCATGTCTACAAATCACATCTTCTAACAAGAATTTGTAGACTCCCTCTGTGGATTTTGTCCGTAAGGCTCGCCCTTCCACTTGGTTGGACAATCCTCACGTGCCAAAACTAAGTATCGCATCTGCCATAAACCAACTGGCATAATAACAAGATCTACTACCCACTTATAATGCATTGCAAGTGGATAAGTAGGATGTAATCCATCTCGATGCCGAATTCCTGAATACTCTTGACAAGTTTGGCATGTCTCCACAAATTGAACTACATCTCTGTACATGTTACGCCACCAATATCTCTCCTTCAGCTTTGTAAAGGTGGCATAAATACCTCTATGTCCTGCCCACAAGCTCTCATGAAACTCCTGCATGAGTAACTTCTGCATGTCAACCTTGCACACAACCCTTTGTGGCATCTTACCACCTTGCTTAGCATGTTTCCACAAATAACCACCTTGTAGCAAGTAGTTATAAGCCTTCCTCCTGATTTGTTTAAAGTGGGCATCACTCCATCTTGGCTGTCTAGTCAACAGGCTTAGATAGCGTCCTATGTCTATCCATTCTCCTTCATATAGCTCCTCTATGAACGGTTTCGAATGCTCACTCTCACCTCCTTGAGCTCTACAGAAAACAGTAGTACCAACGTCTTCTGTATCTTCTATCATCTCCTCCTCATCCTCATACCTCGCACGAGATAACATATCAGCTACTGGATTATTCTTCCCCGCTACGTGTCGGAACTCAGGATTTAAGGACTTGATGTAAGCAATCCAGCGTAGCATAGCAATATCAGGAGTGTTACAATTTGTAATCATCCTTAATAGAGGTAAACAATCTGTTTCTACTATTACTGGCGCTCCAATCAAATAGTCCTTTTCAGCTTTCATAGCTGTAACTACTCCCCATAACTCTCTCTTCACTTTAGGATAGTTTCTATGTCGCTCACTCAACATCTTTGCTCCAAATCTGACTGCAAACCGATTCTCTTCTTCATCATCCTGTCCTACTGCCCATCCAATGGCTATCGGACTAGTATCAACAGTAAGTATCACTGGTTTGCTATCCTCATAGCTCACACGACGAAGTACAGGTGGAGAAGATAACAACTGCTTCAATCTCTGAATCGCCTCAGTATGCCTCTCTTCCCATGCAAACCTCTTGTGCTTTCTCAACAGATCATAAAGAGGATCAGCCACATGTGCAAAATGTGGAATCCACACATGATAGAAGACACAAGCTCCAAGAAACCTTCTCACCTCTGTTGTTGAACCACAAGTATCCTTCATCCGTCGTATAGCATCTACTTTACCAAGATCAGGCTTGCGTCCAAACCATCCACATAGGTGCCCCACAATCACAACTTCTCGCACTCCAAATGAAGACTTAGCACCTGATAGTGTCAAGTGCGCCTCTTCAAGTCGTGATAAGATTTTATCACAATCTGAAATGTGATCAGCAACAAAGTTTCTACACCCCTTCTGATCCATTGTCTCATCTTTCTCCTCCTCAACGCATCCCTTAATTGGAATGTCATCCAAGAAAGGCATGGTCTTCTCAGGAATGAACTCACGGAGAACCTTGTTCATCCCGTTCATCATGTGCGCTACCGAGTTTGTTGCTCCTTGTGGTAGCGTGCACATTCTGACCAACCCCAACGGTGTCCTCATGGTGGTGATATCTCTACTCTGTTCAGCAAGTTGAAACTGATCGTATCCAGAGTAAAGATCTCCTATAGAGTAAATAGCCCTCCCAGCAAACGCTTCAGCAAACTCTCCGACGATAGGTCCTATGCCTGTATTTCTGATGGTCACTTGGTTTACAGGTTGCATATCTTGGATGAACCGTAATGCACCACTCTTCTTTGGTACTGTAAACCAACGACTAGAGTATGGTGCAAACGATGGTTCCAAGATCTTCATCTGCATCTTCTCCTTCAAGAGCTCTATGAGTTTCGGTAGATGCGCTCTAGGTACAGGAATTGGCCTCAAGTCCCAAGGAGCATGTGGAACTGTGAATATGATCATTAGCGCCACAATGCTAGGATCTACACATCCGATTTCTGAGGCTTCAAAAGCAAAAGCTTTCCCGTGCCTAGTTAACATCTCCCTAAACCTATTCTCCTCCACAGGCAAAAGAAAATCTGCAGAACCAACCTTCAACTCCTTGAGCGTAGCTTCAGTGAACTTGTGACCGACCCGGCTAAGATCTCTCAAGCTTTTCTCCTTCGAAGAATGTTGGACCCGCTGGTTAGAATCACTAGGTAATGGCTGAGCAACAGGTTTTACCTTCTTGTCTACCGTTTTATACCTAGTATCAACTCTAACTTCATGATCTACGAATGACTCTATAGTTGTATAGAGCTCCCTAGAGTGCACTTCCACCACATGATCCTCATCTTCTTGCTCATGCATAACAAGCTCATCGATGAAATCTCCCAATCCTAACTCCAAATAAACACCTTCTATCTTATCATCCTCTTCAAGCACACCAACTCTCTTTAGGTCTTTTTCAGTTTTTCGCACAACCTTCTGCTCCCACTTCTGCAAGTCAGCAAGTCGTGTGTGTGTAGCAAATCCACTCCCAGAAAATCTCACAACTCCTGTACAAAAAGCACTTTCTTTCTCTAGCGAGAGTACCTCCTCCAGTGTACCACTATGTCCTCGCTCTATAGCAGTACTTGTCAAAAATCCTTGAATTCCTCCGTGACCTTAGGCAAGGAGCCACCCCTCAGATAATCTCTGTTCCTCTTGTGGTTTGCTGATACAGTTAGAAACTGTACCGCTCTCTTGCCATCTTGACTTCTGATCCGCGCATAAGCAGATCCATCATCCAAAACCTTGGTCTCCATCCTCACAGCTGTAATGTAAGGTTGACCGAGTATCACCGGGTAGGATGTACTATCTTGAACAAAGAAGTTTTGTTCAATAGTTACATCTCCCACTTTCACTTTCACATCAGGACAAGCTCCATAGAGTTCTCCTCGTGTGTTGTTCGCTGTTCTGATCATCCAACCATGATCTATATCAACAGGCCATCCACCTTGCTTGTAGATGTCCTTAGAAACAATATTGATCTCTGATCCATGATCAATGAGAGCAACCACCGGATCTGTCATCTCTCCTACCTTCACTAAGGCTTCGGTAGTAGCTCTAGCCCAATGTCCTCTAGTGTAATGGCTAGGGACCTTGTCATCGTTATCATCCTCAAACCGAACCTTGCGGTTGATGCAGCATTGAGCTAGTTCTAACTCTTCCTCTCTTGATATCCTTGTGTCTAATGCATTAGACACAGCGGTTTCTCCTGCCAATTGCCTTTTTCGTTTGATGGTGTCAATAATGACATCATGAAACTCCCTCTTGGCAATCCCAAGAACCTCTCGCAAAGTAAACTCGATCCTGGCATTGAGTACTCTCTCTTCTAGTACTCCTTTCAGATCCGTAGCAGCTTCAATATCAGACTGAAGCTTGTATGAAGGAGATTTACCTTTCTCCTTACCTCTGCTCTTCTCTGACTTCTCGGGAGTAGAGGATATGACCTCTTTCATAGTCTCCTCTGGTAGAGGCATCATCTCCGATCTGAACTTTTCTCCTCTTGTTTGTCTCTTGAGAGCTATTCTCTCTTCGCTAGGGCCTGCTTCATCTCGTTTGCGCTTCTCCTCCATGAGAGCCTCATGTTGACTCTTCGCCAAATAAGCATGAACACACATTGTATCCACGGGATCATCCCATCCAGTAGCACCCCTGATTGCCGTGGCTGTTCTGAGCAACTCCTCCCTTGCCATTTTCCCTCTTTTGTTCGTGCTTACCGCGTGACTCCACATATCATGAGTATCTTCATGCTTCTTAGAAGCACTTCTTTCTCGTACTACCTCAACTCCATAAGTAGCAGCTTCTACCGACGCAGTAGCATGCTGAGATAGATACTCCTCCAGTACTTGCTTCATTCCTCCTTTCCCGAAGTTGGTTCTAAGAATCTCTCCATTATCTTTCAGAGCAATCTTTCCTTCCTTCCAATAGACTACTCCATCTCGTAGAGTTTTGGCAAAATCACCACACTCTCTTCGAGCATGATCAGAACTATCACACCAAATGCATCTCTGTACATAATCTTGCTTAGGAGCAAATCTGGTATCATGTGCTCCTCCTTTCTCTTCCAACCTTGCTAACTTGATCTGCAAGTCCCTCATTCCTTTTACCAACTCTTCCATAGTATCTCTTTGCGGTACAACTTTCGGGACAGGAACAGTAGGAAGTGGAACTTGAGGTACATGCACAATAGGTGCTTGTACATTGGGTACCATTGGTTGCCTACGAGGTACTATGATCGGCGGTGGTCTCTCTTCTTGTCTTACCACCACCTTCTCTCTCCGGTACTCTCGTTTTGCAAGTACACTCACTGCTTCAGAGACTTTTCTCCAGTCAGTCGTGAGTCCGTTGTCTTCCATCCTATCTTCCAGAAGCAGCTCCAACTCCCTTTGTAATTCATTGTTGGCTGTTTGCAGAAACAACTCCACCTTGTGAGCTTCTCCATCCGAGACAACTGAAGGAATTGTCTCTCGTACTCCCGAAATAGCTCTGTGGCAACAAGCCCTTTGTTGGGTTTGTTTACCCACTCCATGAATGACTTCTTAGTCACTCGGTCTGCATCTTCTAAAGAATACTCTTCTTTCAGCTGAAGAGTAAATCCTTCCCACGTAGCACCATGAGATCGGATGATGTCCTTCATGTGCTCTCGTAGTTCAGGTACGACAGCAAGCGCAAATGTACTCACCATCTCTCTTTCAGGCACCTTGCTCAACTCCATCTCTCGGGAATAGTACTTTAGGTACTTGGATATGTTCTTCCCGTCAAACTGATCTAGCAACCCCACAACAGATTGCAAGGCTTTAGTAGCCATTGCTTCTTTCCGTTCAGTGGCTTGCTGTTGTTGCATTACCAACGCGAATGCCTCAAGCAATCGCATATCAGACCGTGAAAGCTTGGTCACCTTTTGAGCCTCTCCAGATGTAGAAGCCTCATCTACGTAATGACCCAACCCTTCAATGTCCATGGTGGTCAAACCACGCACGTACCTCTCACCCTAGACTTTTCACGTCGAGTTCACCAGCTATCGTATAACGTGTTTTTCTGTCTAGGAATACACGGGGTATATGGCTGTGCAGAGGTATGTGGATTGACAGGGTTGGATCTAGATCTGGATGTTTCCACTCAAATGTTTCACTATCCACTCTTCTAACCCGAGTGACCTTGTATCCGCTCGGCTCAAGTTTAAAGCTTACTACGATCCAAGATTACATATAGGTTGCATAAACTCGTGTTACAAACAGATCTTTTGTACTCTATCTAAGAATACTCAGCTCTGTACTATCTAACTGAAGTTATTTCTCTATATCACTGGACGCATGACTTCTGAATAGCTCCCAGTGACGCTAACTGCCCATCAATCCAACTATCACAACTCCATAATACAAACAGAAGATACTATAAGATCACTCAATCAACTTGATAGAGCATCGATAAACTTGTTGTACACCTTGGTCTACCAAGCATTCCAGCAAGATAAAGCATGCATACTCCAAAACACTACTCAGATCTCAATATAACACCAACGGCGGTAGTACCTGGTAGCTCCGAGAACTCAAACAGCGGCTCAAGACTCACGGCGACTCCGGTCTCCTTCATCACCAAGAGCTGAAATCAGCCCCACACCCTCCAATGTCGATTTGCATGCAGGCATGGCAGTTTCAGCAACAAACTCCTCTCCAAATTGCTCGAAGATGACCAAAATGACAATAGTTGATACCGAAAAACCCGAAACTACTAATAACAGAAGTATTTTCGAACTTTGAGACATCAGTCCTCCCAAACCAGTCGACCAATGATGATCAAACTTCACAGGAAGCTTGATTGGACCCTTCACTCCTACCCTGAACAATTTTCAGGTCGAAATCTCAAACCAATTCTCAGATATGGATCAAACCGTAATCTGTGCTAACTTCAGAGCTTTACAGACCCAGGTACATTTGATCCAAGATTCTGAACAAACTACTCGACCATTTGAGGTGAAACTTCCCAAGTATCTTACTGATAAGACATGCTTCAATCCTGGAAAGTTTCACTCAGAAATTCGAGACAGAACTTAAGCAATAGCAAACTATCCATGGCTATCACAGTTCGCTGTCCCCGTCTTATCCCGTCTGCACTTCTCAACTTCAATCGGTCGGTTCAGAATCCAAATCGATCAAGAATCTGATCAAATTGATATCAAAACGACCAGCACGTCGTCAGCTCTCCAACCCAACAGACAGTTCTTCAAAACTCCTCGCGAGTCTCTCGGAATAACCAGAAACGTAGCAGTAGGTACAAATTTCACCCCCCTCCACTCAATCGATCATAACGCGCTCATCCCTCCATGAAATCGACCGATTCTTCAGCCCAGATTGTAGCCCCGGTCGAGAGCTCTCCAACCATACCCTTCGTTTCGCGAATGGACCTCCGAAGCCTCCAGAAACCACAGAAACGTCGCGAGGATCAGCTAGAACACCATTGGTCCAAAAGTGGACCAATAAGAGCAAAAAGAGTTTTACTTTTTGTCTTTTCTCCTCTTAACTTTTCCCTTAGAACGAATTTTTACTCCCCAAGGAGACACAAGACATCATCAACACTCTAAGACCTCAGAAAATCCTTGAGGCATGTCGAAGGATTCTTTGCGGTCCATATCTACACAGAAGCGCTCAACCAGAATGAAACCAGTGAGCCGCAGACTAATACAACGTCAATATTACAACCTGGAAACGTTCTACAATAAAAGGTACGACAAAAGGAAACGGTGAAGCTATCACTCGATTGTAATATTCTTGCCCGAAGTTTCTCACGATCCAAGCCCCATGATTGATCTTCGGTCTGCAATGGCACCGGACATCGACCCAAAGGTTGAAAGGAACGTTCGATGGATAGTTGAGATCCATTGTTCCTCACAACAAAATGTACACCGTCATATCCCAAGTCTCTCCGTATGTTACGATCGGAAGGATCACCGGAAGCTGTAACTCCATCATTCTTCCCATGAATTCATCGCCAAAGTACGCAACTAACCACTGTCGAAAGTGATCGTGGTGGATGCAATGAAGCTTGATGTGAAACGGATTCGGGAAAGGAAGATCCGGAACCGGTAACACACCTCCGTCCATAACCACTCCTCCATGCAGACCACCGAGAACTCTTACGAATCACCCGTTGAGAGAGAATGTCGTATGAACTTTCGACCCACCATTTTATACACAATGCGGCGACAAGGACCACTGAAGTGAACGCGCACAGATCGATGACTTGGCACTTTCCTCTACCGTGCGATCACTTAAACAGATAATCACAAACGTGGCACTCATCACACCGTTCGGCGAGTTACGCGATACGGTTCACGAAACACAAAAAAGAAACACAACATAGGTTACACAGGAATTTCACACAGGAGCCGAACCACAACACGACAACGTGCCACCCATTAACACGAGTGGTCATCAGTGTACCATCCAACTCTTCCAACTGCAAGAAGCCATTGTCGAAGACCTCCAAGACACGGTAAGATCCCATCCAGCGAAGATGAAGTTTCCCGGGAAACTTAAGATGTCGGTTGTCGTAGAGAAGAACCAAGTCCCCATCCACAACGGTCACCTTCCTCAACTTGCTATCGTAGTTTACCTTACGTTGCGCTTGCACCTCGTATGTCTTCTCCAAAGCTGCATTCCTGTCTTCTTCAAACTCTACGAAATTCAGAAGATGCTGCTCCTGGCTCTCTTCTTCTCCCATTCGTTCAGATACGGCTAACCGGTATGTCGAGACCTCTAACTCAATGGACACAATAGGTGTCATGCCGTAAGCTAGGTAGAAAGGCGTCTTCTGGGTTGTGACTTTAGGTGAAATCTTGAAAGCCCACAACACAGATGGCAGTTTCGTGTCCCAGTCATACGCATGGTTAACAGTTACCTTGTTCAGGATGTTACATAGAAGACCGTTCGACTTCTCCGTCAGTCCATTCGCTTTCGGGTTGTAGGGCGTCGTCTTCCGATGTTTAATCCTGAAGTATTGGGTCAGGAGGGAGATAGTCTCATTTAAGAAATGAGTACCCCTATCTGATACCAATTCCAGCGGACATCCGTACCTAGTAATGATGTTATGCCAGAGGAACCTTGCTACTATTGCGGCATCGTTCTTTCTCGTGGCCTCGCCTTCCACCATCTTGGTAGCATAGTCGGTAGCTATTAGGATGTATCGTGCTCGTGTTCTTCTCGCCACCGGGGCGATAGGACCCACAAAGTCGATTCCCCACTTTTCGAACGGGGCAAGCGGAAGAATGGGAGTAAGAGACCACCTTGTTGTAGCGGTCGGTCTTCCCACCCTCTGGCATGCATCGCACTTCTTGATCTCCTGAAAAGTGTCTCGGTACATGGTTGACCACCAGTATCCGGCGTCTAGCATCTTCTTCATTGTGGTTTTCAGCCCGTAGTGACCCCCAGCATCTTCGTAGTGAAGACCTGTGATCACTGATTTAATCTCCGAAGGTTCAAGACATCTTCTTAGCTTCTCGTCATGTCCCTTTCGAAACAAGATACCCTGGAAGATGGCGTAAGGTCCTGCCTTGTGTAAGAAGACAGCCTTCTGCTCCGCATCCAATCCCTCGGGGTACTGTTGGTCTTCCAAGAACTTCCTTAAGTCCTTGAAGATCGACTCTTCCGTGGAAGTCGCAAAGACCGGATCAGAAGATCTAGTCTCGTCTTCTGAGAAGCAGGCGGTACGCCCCCCCTCAGATGAAAGTTTCTCTGCGAAAACTGAAAACAACTTCTCGTCAGGAAACTCGTCTTCCACTTCATCTTCTCGTCGTTCTGTCTCTAATCTGGATAGGTAGTCAGCATTAACATGCTGTTTTCCGGGCCTGTACTCAACTATGTAAGTAAATTCCTGGAGTAGGAGAATCCACCTAGCTATCCTACCAGACAAATCTGCTTTCTTTACAAGATGTTTCAAAGAGAAGTGATCCACATAGAAGACAAACGGGTTTGCCAGAAGATAGTGTCTAAACTTCCTACAGAAGTAAATCATGCCAAGACACTCCCTTTCAGTTGTCGAGTACTTCTTCTCTGCATCACTGAGTTGTCTTCCCGCATAGTAGATGGGATAATCCTTCTTCTTCTCATCTTTCTGACTCAACACCACCCCTATGGCGAAAGCAGAAACATCCACATAAATGTGGAAGACTCTTTCCCAATCAGGTGGCCGTAGGACAGGGGATTCCGACAGAAGTCTCTTCATCTTTTTGAATGCTTCCTGCTGCTCAGAAGACCAAATGTATGGTTCGTCTTTCTTCAGCAACTTAGTGAGTCTTCTTGCTACCTCTGCGTACTTGTCAATAAACCTCCTGTAGTATCCTACGTTGCCAAGGAAGCTTCTCAACTGAGTCAGATTAGCAGGTGGGTGGAGTTTCATGATGACTTCCACCTTAGCACAGTCGACCTCTATACCTCTTCCGGAAATCCTATGTCCTAGAAAGATCCCCTCTGACATACCAAAGAAGCACTTCTCAGGGTGAAGAGCCAAACGATGTTCTCTACACTTCAGAAAACACTTCCTTAGAAATATCAAGTGGTCTTCTCTCGATCCAAATACACAAAAATCATCCAAGAAGATCTCCATGAAAGTGCGAAGATACTCCTTGAAGATTGTAATCATCAATCTCTGGAATGTGGCGGGTGCGTTGCATAAACCAAACGGCATTTGATTGTACGCGTACGTGCCCCAATCAGTAGTGAAAGTGGTTTTCGACTTGTCTTTTTCTCTGATTGAAACTTGGTTGTACCCAGAATACTCATCCAGGAAGCTGTAGAACTCATGCACTACCACCTGGTCTAACACAGAGTCGGTGAATGGTAAAGGGTGATGATCCTTCTTCGTGGCCAAGTTCAGCTTCCGGAAGTCCTGACACACTCGGATCTTCCCTGTCTGCTTCTTCGGCACGATGACAATAGGAGCTACCCACACACTGCTAAGTACTGGGAAGATGACTCCTGCTTTCAGGTATTGGTCAATCTGGTCCTTCACCAGAAGCGAGTACTTGGGGTTGAGCCGATACTGCCTCTGCCGTGCAGGAACAACACCCTCCAGCAAGTCAATCCGATGTTCTCCCAGCTCTCGAGGTATGCCCTTCATGTCTTCTATGGTCCATGCGAAGACATCCTGTAACTCCGTCAGAAGTTCTCTAAAGTCTTCCAACTGCTGGCCCTCGATCACCTTAGAAAGCTTCAGCTTCTTCCCAGGAGCAACCTCCATCTCTTGAAGATCATCCGGGTTTACCATTCCTTCGGTGTGATTGTACTCACTGACACCAAAGTATTCCGGTTTGGGAGCTTCTTCTGGTTCCGATTCGTCTTCTGGAAGACCAACTGTCGGATCTTCCGAAGGGAAGACTATACTTTCGTCTTCTGGAAGATCAACTGTCAGATCTTCCGAAGGAAAGACGGTATTCTCGTCTTCTGGAAGCTCTTCTTCTGCAATCTCGTTGCACTCAATGTATCCACAGACCACATCTTCTGCTATCTCTGCTACTTCTGTAGTACACAAGTTATTCACCACAAACTCATTATACCGTTCATCACTGTCAGAAGACGCAGCTGAGTCTTCTGAAGTGTACCCCTCTGTTGTAGACGGAGTTTCACCTTGGTGTCCAATCTTGATCCAAGGAAGCGAGACATTAGTCTTCTCACCTGGCTTGGGTGTAGGATTGGGAAATCTCAAACGATGTCTTCTCTAGTCGGTATTTACATTTGCAGCATACAGCCATGGTCTTCCTATCAACACCTGATATCCAACCTTAGCTACAGGTCGCAAAATGATGTAAGTGAGGTAAAAAGATACTCCACCAATTACCGTCAAGACATCTTTCAGTTGCCCCAAAGGTCGTCTTCTGGTCTGGTCCGCCATTCTGAGTTCTCGGAGTAGGCTGGAACTCAGTGAAGCCTCGGGCATGCACCGTTTCTTCAGTCATGATGTTAACTCCGGAGCCGGAATCAATGGGTACCTTCTTCAGAAGACAGCCATGGATCTCCATATCAAGTTCTGGGGCTCCCAAGTCTTCATGCTCTATCCTTAGGATCGGGGTGCTCTTGGGAAGTTTAGCTGTCCTCCTCTTCCTCGATCCTCGAAGCACGGATTGTAACAACTTTCTGTAACCAGCATTGTCATCCAACAGCTGTTGGAAGGTTACATCCGCCTTCTGATTCCACAAGTCTCGCAAGAAGTCGTAAGGAGATCTTTTCAGAAGAGTGACTGGTGTTTCCAACAGAGAAGATGTAGGAGCTGCTTCCTTGGGTGGAAGACCAGATGAGAGTCTTCCCTCGACCGGTATCGTGTCGGATTTTGCGTGAAGGATGTCCAGAAAAACGCGAGGTTCTTGGCTGTGGAGATGCTGTGTGCCAAACAGAGACAAGACAGAGAGAAACAACCACGAAAACGAACGCGCAATATATACCACTCCAAAGAATGTACACTGCAGTTTCTTTCTCCTAACAGCACAAAACTGAAGACAGACCAGAACGGTCTGTAACCTACTTCAGAAGCCCTAAAACAAACCCCTGAATCGCACCCTAGTCCGAAATCGCCGAAGCGTAGCTCAAAGCAAGAGAAACTTCTCTTTGCTAACAAACAGAGCCACAACAGTATCACGCGATCCAAACCCAAGTCCAAACCACATCCACACACTAGCTCTTGGCTAAAGCTAGCTACCACAAGCCATACACAACCAACTAAACCCTTAACGAACTCAAAAGGACGAAACTCGTAGCGAAGGAACCGAAAAAGACCTATCTGGGAACTTTCTCCTTTCGCCAAACGATCTTCAAATGTTGATAGGGTCTCCTTCCCTGACTCCGTTGGCTCAAGAAACCTTCAGATCCGACTCCCGATAGTCGAGATATCGCCGATTTTCGGTCGCAGGTGATCGAACTTTCAAAAACTCCTCCCTGCGGCTTAAAACCGCTCACACCGCACAAACGGATCGTCTAAACTGATATCCGTCCTCGCTGGTAGGTAGATCTGGCTACCCTGAACCCAACAAGACTCCAAACAAGCCGTTTGGAGTTCCCCTTGCAAAACCACTCGAGAAATTTGGTCGCAGGTTACAAAAAGCTGACGTAAATCGGCTCCCTGCGGCTCAAATTCGCTCACCACACCCAAACCAACAATCCAATTCACTTACAGTCTTCTCCTATGCGTACATGAGGACTCCCTGATCGCGTACGCACCAAGAACGAAGAGCTTGGCTCACCAATCGCGAAGAACAACCCAATCTCAGGTCGCAGGCGAACGAAAATCTGATGTAAGCGCTTCCCTGCGAGTCAATTTCACTCACAACTCCCAAACCGCCCGATGAAACTTTGTATCGTCTTCAATTTCCTGAAGAACTCGTTGTTCTGATCCCGATGGATCCAAGGACAGCAAGTTTGGACTCCGGAACGGTCCGAACGGTCCAACTCTCCTTCACAAGTAACTGAAAACTCCAAATCTGTTTCTTGCGTCTCAATTTCTCCCAGAACACAACCCCCGATCCGTCTCTTCTCTAACCGTTTGAACCAGTGCGTAGCCTGCACAGATCTGAACCCAACGACGTCTTGCGCGCTTGCATTGGACTCCCCAATTCTCCAAAACGGCCATTGACAGGTCGCAGGCGCAAGCAAGCCCCTTAAGCACCCCCCTTGCAACAGTCTCTGTACGTACAGTTCTCTCCTGAATAATAAGAAGCAGGCCCCTTGCGTCTTTGATGTAACGCCTGAAGCTCTAAATACCCAGTCAGCAAGTAACTAGGAGCCTAGCTTGATTTTACCTTCTTTCGAATCGCATAACTTCTTCTCTGGATGTCCAAACGAAGTAAACAAGATGCCCATGGAAAGCTGACAGCGAGCTCTACCCATCTATGTGATGAAAGTGAAGATCCGAAGTTGCACCAAAAGCCCGTAAGCTGGGGCCTAGCTTGTTTTCTTCATCTCTCGAGTCTTGTAACTTTTCCACTAGGCGTCCAAACGAAGTAGATGAAGTGCCTATGGAAAGCTGACAAGGAGCTCTATCCACTGGTGCGATAAAAACGAAGATCCAAAGTGGTGCCAAAAACCCATAAGCTGGGGCCTAGCTTATTTTCTCCATCTTTCGAGTCCTGTAACTTTTCCACTAGACGTCCAAACGAAGTAGACAAAGTGCCTGTGAAAAGCTGACAAGGAGCTCTACCCATCTATGCGATGAAAATGGAGATCCAAAATGATGCCAAAAACTCGTAAGCTGAGGCCTAGCTTGTCTTCTCATGAGTGTTTTTGGAGCGACAAGCATCGAAGTTTGAATTTCACGTAAGAGCCGGTCCACGACACGACATCCACCCCCTCCAAACCTGTGCATCCTCCGGTATGCACCAGAGATACCAACCAAGGAGTGGACCGGCACGCACACTCGTTCTTATCTTGTCATCCTCCCTCCCATCTAAGTCAACCTCATCCTCAAGGTTGCAACCCGATCGCCATCTTGAAGTTGCAATCCATAAAAATGTCTTTCATTCGTCATGTAGAACCTCACCGTCGAGGTTTGTGAACCAAATGTCGTAGTAGACATCACCCATCTTCTCTCAATCATCATCGCATATCCTGACTGTAACCTTCAACCTCAAGTCTGCAACCAAAAACCTCAACCGCAACCATCGTTGTCTCGCTGTAGAATAGTATCTTCTTCAACCATCATCCTCCCTGATATCTTCTTCTGAAAACCCTTGCAACCTTCCAAGCATCATCCTCTCAACCTTTTCCTGAAAATATTTACAATCCCCAAGCATCATCCTCCCAACCTTCCTGAAAATATTTACAATCCCCCAAGCATCATCCTCCCAACACAAATCACCTTCAGCAATGGCTTCTCCCTTGTAAGCCATCTTTACCCATCATCCTATACCCGTAGCCTCGATAGCATCCGTCCATTCTCCTTCGCCCTCAGCAAGTTGTTCGTCCTTGATGAAGCCGAGGTAAGCATCATGGACTTCCCTTGTAGTTGCATCCAAGACCTCCCGTGATAAGAACCCAACCTTGGCATCTCGAATGCGCTTCTCCCAACCTCCCTTCACATCCATCATCATAACCTCAACTCCAATATCTGGTTGTTGTTTGCATGCAACCAGATCAACCATGTCCACTGTCTGCACTTCAACCATCTCCTCCGGTTGTGAAGGATCACCCTCCATTGCCTGTACAAGAAGAATAGTTTCCCGTTGAACACTATCCTCTTGAGCTAGCTTCCCTGAAGAAGTATCTTGTTGGTCCTTCTTCTCACACTGCATCGTGGATGCAGTATCCAACCTGAGCTCGTTTAGATCCTCATGCTCACCCAAACCATCTCTATGGAGATCATGCTCAATCTCCTCCACCCTAGCACCATAACTTGTAGCTTCAATAGCTAGAACTACATGTGCCGCAAAGAAATCATCCACAAACCTCTTCATCCCTCCTTTACCAACGTTGGCTTGAAGGAGAGTACCCGTACTTCTGAACCGAACATCTCCATCCTCCCAAGAAATAACCTCTCGTTGCAAAGACTCTGCAAAGTCGATGCAATCATCTCGCTGATGATCAGTACCATCACACCACACGCAGTGATGTACCTAAGCTGGTTTGGATACAAGCTCCATCTTGATCGACGATCCCTTATCCTCCAACCTAGTAACCTGAGCTTGTAGATCTCACATCTTTTGCTGTAGGTCCTCGATGGCTGGATCCTTCTCCTCTACAACCACAACCGGAGGTTGAACCTCAGATACTATCCGAACTGATGTAGTCAGCACTGTAGGTGTCAACCTTGTAACTCTTTCCCTTGTCTGTCTCTGGACAAGAAGCTCAACAGCATCATGCACAACCTCCCAATTTCTTGTTAACCCTTCTTCTTCCTCTCCATCCTCTAGAAGTAGCTCCAACTGTTCCTGCCATGGTTCATCCGCAGCTTGAAGAAACAGCTCCGTCTTGTAGCTCTCCAAGGTTAGCTTGTCCACCCGAGGTAGTTGAGAGAATTGTCTCTCGAACTCCTTTAATAGCTCTGCAGGCTGTAAACCCTTGCTGGATCGGTTGACCCATTCCAAAAACGATTTCTTGGTTACTCGATCTGAGTTTTCCAAGAAATATTCTTCCATTAGCGCATGTGAAAATGTATCACAGTTCCTCCCAAAACGCTTTGCTAGACCCTTCACATGCTCCCTTATCTCAGGCACCACAGCGAGTTCGAACGTCTCGATCATCTCCTTCTCCGGTACCTGATCCAACTCCATCTCCATCTTGTAACATCTCAAGTACTCAGAGATGTCTCTCCCACCAAATAGATCGAACTTGTCAATCACCCTTCCAAGCGCCTTCTTCCTCAAAGCCTCTTTTTGTTGGTTCTCTTACTCTTGTTGCATAAACAAAGTGAAGGCTTGAAACAAACGTGCAGTTGCTGCATCCAACTGCATCCCTGATATACCCTCTGATCCGTCCATCCCATCCATAGTCAGGGCTCGTCCCATCCTCCCATCCTCCCATGATCCCAACTGTCTACAAATCCATCATCCCAGGTCCGCAGCATCCTCCCGAACAACAAGATCCATCCTCATCCTCGTTAATGATTGCTGATCTCTTCTTTCAGTTCTAACACACAAATATCTCCACCCCAGACCTTCACGTCGAGTTCACCACCGTATCGTGTCGGATTTTGCGTGAAGGATGTCCAGGAAAACGCGAGGTTCTTGGCTGTGGAGATGCTGTGTGCCAAACAGAGACAAGACAGAGAGAAACAACCACGAAAACGAACGCGCAATATATACCACTCCAAAGAATGTACACTGCAGTTTCTTTCTCCTAACATCACAAAACTGAAGACAGACCAGAACGGTCTGTAACCTACTTCAGAAGCCCTAAAACAAACCCCTGAATCGCAACCCTAGTCCGAAATAGCCGAAGCGTAGCTCAAAGCAAGAGAAACTTCTCTTTGCTAACAAACAGAGCCACAACAGTATCACGCGATCCAAACCCAAGTCCAAACCACATCCACACACTAGCTCTTGGCTAAAGCTAGCTACCACAAGCCATACACAACCAACTAAACCCTTAACGAACTCAAAAGGACGAAACCCGTAGCGAAGGAACCGAAAAAGACCTATCTGGGAACTTTCTCCTTTCGCCAAACGATCTCCAAATGTTGATAGGGTCTCCTTCCCTGACTCCGTTGGCTCAAGAAACCTTCAGATCCGACTCCCGATAGTCGAGATATCGCCGATTTTCGGTCGCAGGTGATCGAACTTTCAAAAACTCCTCCCTGCGGCTTAAAACCGCTCACACCGCACAAACGGATCGTCTAAACTGATATCCGTCCTCGCTGGTAGGTAGATCTGGCTACCCTGAACCCAACAAGACTCCAAACAAGCCGTTTGGAGTTCCCCTTGCAAAACCACTCGAGAAATTTGGTCGCAGGTTACAAAAAGCTGACGTAAATCGGCTCCCTACGGCTCAAATTCGCTCACCACACCCAAACCAACAATCCAATTCACTTACAGTCTTCTCCTATGCGTACATGAGGACTCCCTGATCGCGTAGGCACCAAGAACGAAGAGCTTGGCTCACCAATCGCGAAGAACAACCCAATCTCAGGTCGCAGGCGAACGAAAATCTGATGTAAGCGCTTCCCTGCGAGTCAATTTCACTCACAACTCCCAAACCGCCCGATGAAACTTTGTATCGTCTTCAATTTCCTGAAGAACTCGTTGTTCTGATCCCGATGGATCCAAGGACAGCAAGTTTGGACTCCGGAACGGTCCGAACGGTCCAACTCTCCTTCACAAGTAACTGAAAACTCCAAATCTGTTTCTTGCGTCTCAATTTCTCCCAGAACACAACCCCCGATCCGTCTCTTCTCTAACCGTTTGAACCAGTGCGTAGCCTGCACAGATCTGAACCCAACGACGTCTTGCGCGCTTGCATTGGACTCCCCAATTCTCCAAAACGGCCATTGACAGGTCGCAGGCGCAAGCAAGCCCCTTAAGCACCCCCCTTGCAACAGTCTCTGTACGTACAGTTCTCTCCTGAATAATAAGAAGCAGGCCCCTTGCGTCTTTGATGTAACGCCTGAAGCTCTAAATACCCAGTCAGCAAGTAACTAGGAGCCTAGCTTGATTTTACCTTCTTTCGAATCGCATAACTTCTTCTCTGGATGTCCAAACGAAGTAAACAAGATGCCCATGGAAAGCTGACAGCGAGCTCTACCCATCTATGTGATGAAAGTGAAGATCCGAAGTTGCACCAAATGCCCGTAAGCTGGGGCCTAGCTTGTTTTCTTCATCTTTCGAGTCTTGTAACTTTTCCACTAGGCGTCCAAACGAAGTAGATGAAGTGCCTATGGAAAGCTGACAAGGAGCTCTATCCACTGGTGCGATAAAAACGAAGATCCAAAGTGGTGCCAAAAACCCATAAGCTGGGGCCTAGCTTATTTTCTCCATCTTTCGAGTCCTGTAACTTTTCCACTAGACGTCCAAACGAAGTAGACAAAGTGCCTGTGAAAAGCTGACAAGGAGCTCTACCCATCTATGCGATGAAAATGGAGATCCAAAATGATGCCAAAAACTCGTAAGCTGAGGCCTAGCTTGTCTTCTCATGAGTGTTTTTGGAGCGACAAGCATCGAAGTTTGAATTTCACGTAAGAGCCGGTCCACGACACGACACCGGGGGCTGTTCTCGTGAGACAGGGGCTGCTGTAGTCGGTGTAGGAAGCTGCTGTACTATCTTCCGTCTCTTCTCCAGCTCTTCTTGCATGATCGCTTCAACCTCTTGTCTTATGTCAGGAGCAAAGTACTTCGGATCTTCTCGGTCGTAAGTAGGAGAAGACGGCCGCTCAGGAGAAGATGACCTCTCCTTACGCTGCTTCTTCTTCTTGACGTCCTTCTGACGAGATTCTGACTTCCCTTTGCTTCTGGTACTTACTTTGAACACAGCTTCATCCGAGACTTCCTCCGGAGGCCAACTATCTGAATTCGGGTCAGGATTCCAAACAGTACCATCCGTCAAAGTAAAAGATAACGCTTCTTCAGGTGTCTCCATCTTCTGAGCTGCAGTCGTCTTCTGCAGCCGAGGTTCCTTTCCTTCGCGCTTCCCGGGGTCCGATTCGTCTTCCTCGATGTGGAGACAATCCGTACAATCCCCAGGATCTTCTTCTTCTACCGTGATGTGCTGTACCACTGCTAACTCGAGTTTAGAAGTTGATGTAGCTTCTGCAGGAGGCGTGGTATCTGCAAATCTAACCATTTGCCGTGGTCGTAAGGTCTGAGGACAATTCCCTGTGAAATGACCGGCTTCCTTACAGTTCCCACACAAGGGCACTTGCCCAATCTGTCTTCTCGGGTGAAGACAGGTGGACCACCAGTGTCCTGTCTCTCCACAATTATTGCACGCTCCAGGAAGAGGGTTGAGAGGTCGTTGTGATGAAGAAGGTTGCCAGGGTGTCCTGGTCTGTACATTGCTAGCTTTATCCCTAGGTACATAACGATTATATTGGGCGGGAGGCGTAAGAGTGAAGGGTTGTATCGTCTCGATCCTATAGCAGGTTTCCCCACTCGGATCGTGTAGATATCCCTCATCGTCTTCTTCCCATCTTGCCCAGTTGACGGCTTGGTCCTGCGTACGCTGATCTCTGGTATGCCCGGAAGAGTTGCAAAGGTTGCACCAAAGGTTTGGCCGGGAAGCCGTAGGTTGCTTCCGCTTGTCCTTATGGTTCAGAAGATGAACTTTCAGGTCGGCAAACTGCTTCAGAACCTCGTCGATACGGGGATCAGGTGCAGATTGAATGATATGAGTTTGAGGCATCTTCTGCAGAACTTCTTCCTTTGCTCGTGTCTTCTCCTTCTTCTTCTTCCGCGTCTTCTTCTCTTGTTCAGATTCAGATTTTGAACTTTCGACAGTAGACTCTTCAGAAGTAGAAGATACTTCCGAATCACTGTTATCAGTTTCTGTGGACTTGGACTTCCTCTTGGACTTCCGAGAAGACTTCTTCGACTTCTTGGATTTCTTCGAGGTCTTTCCTCTGTCTTTCGTCATCTTCCGAGTGATGCTCGAGGTTTCATACTGCTCGGCATGCTTCTGTACTTCTGCTAAATCATCACCTCCTCCTCTTCTGCAGTACAATTCCATATCCTGAGACAATCCTCCCAAGTACCAGTCCACAGCTTGCTGAGCATAATAACCTGGTCTTCCTTGGTTCTGAGGGATGTGATCCAGGAGATCTTCAAACCTCTCAGTGTAATCCCGCAGTGTCTCTTTCTTCTTTCGTTCGAGCCTCTGAAGCTCTATGAGGGTCATACGATCGTAGCCCACTCCTCTGAACCTCTTCAGAAAAGCTGCCTTCAGAGTAGCCCAAGGGGCCATTACTACACCATCATCCAACATCTTACTCATCCACTTCCTTCCCTTCCCTACGATCAAACTAGGAAATACACGGAGTCTGTCAACATCAGCGTCTTCCTTGTTGGATCGAGAGATGGTCTCGAACATCGTGATGAAGTCGTCTGCGTCAGCATCATCGTCGTACGGATGGTACTTCTGCCGAGTGTGGGAGGTCATGTCGACTGTCAGCTGGTGCGACTGCCAACTTCTTCCTCCCTCAGGCCCAGGTGGTGGAGATGGTCTTCTCGAAGGTCCAGGCCTGTCTGAATCACGAAGATCATCTTCTGAGTCAGAGCTGCTGTCACTGCTATCTTCCGAGACGTCTGGAACGATCTCCTCCAGTCTTCCTTCACCTTGAGAAGCTTCTTCCGCACTTGGGAAGACGTCTTCCGAGTAACCAGTACCAAAATCTACTTATACACGTGATCACCCGATTGGCTTCTGTCTTCGCCAAAGATTATGCTCGAGATGGAAGGCTCTTCCAACTCTACTGATCGGATCTTCCTGAGCTCTTCTTCTTTCCTTTGGTGTCTCAGAGATATCCGCTGTTCTCTAGAAGCGGTTCGCTGGGGTGAGTTTACCCACTCAGGATCTTTACCCGTGCGTCTTCTGCTTCTTCCTCTGGTCGGAGGCATCCACTAGAGTATTGAGAACAGATGTCCCTCTTCTTCTAACACTAGATCTGGTAGACTGAATGTTTAAACAACCGATCACAGGTTCAGAACGTCTTCTTCTCCTGCTTCTTGTTGCACTCAATGCAGTCTTCCAAGATCGAGTCTTCCAAGAAGCTCTTGGAAGTAGGGAAGCGGCTTCTTCCCACTCTCCCTGATGTATCTTTTCAGCTTCTGGTTGCGGTTCCTGTCTTCTAGCAAGATAGAATCCCACAACACATTCAACTACAATCGAAGTTAGTTCGAAATGAACCTAACTAATGGCACACAGATCCAAGAAGCTTAGAACAGAAGTTACTAAGATGAAATCCCCGGCAGCGGCGCCAAAAATGGTTCCTCACTATATGTAGTGACGCAAGATTTCTCCTTTTGCCCATTTAGTATACAAGATATCGTTCCCACAGAGGATTTGCACAAGTAACGCTGCTCTAAGTTCTAAGATCTATTCAAACACACAAACACACGGGTTTTGCCTAAAAATCTCGTCTTCTCACAAAATCACACAAAACCACACGTCTTCCAGACACGCCAAATGGTGCTCTAGAACTAAACAAACAACTACCAACTAAAATATCACACAACTATTCACAGAGAAGCTCGGGAAGACGATATTCCTGCTTCCAGGTTGCTTCTTCCGGTCTTCTCGATACCGTCTTCCCGAAACGATTCTCGTCTTCTGAGGGTTCAGCTCGTCTTCTCACACCTCCAGAAGATTGTCCTGCTTTGCAGAAGTCGACTAGCAACGGTCGTTACACCTTATTCTCACACTCACATTCCAAAGGGTTAGATTAATCACAGGGTGTATGCCCCCTGTAGCCTTCCCAGGCTTCTGCCTACGGAAATAGTCTTCCTGCAGCACTACAACGACATTCACCTTCACGGAAGCTCAATAGAAGTCTCGGAAGCTCACTAGAAGAAGGTAAGAAGATGGGGAAGATGGGGAAGATAAGAAAATCCAAACAAGAGAAAACAAGATGAAAAGAGACAATTAAGATTCCGACAGGCTTCTAGTCCGGATCCTGACTAACAAGCCATCCCTGCTTGTAATAGTTTGGGGAGGAAGACAACAAACGTGAGTACTGTTGCACCGTCTTCTACTCGAGGATGTCGTCTTCTGCTGTGGGAAGAAGGCTTCTTTCTTCTTCACTTCGTTGCTCTGACTACTCTGTCTTCTGGGATCCCTTACCCATAAGACCGTTCGTACGTAGATCCCAAGTGCTCTAACTGAACAAGTCAAGCTACACTTCCACAACTGTTGACATTCACCGTCACTCAAGAAGAACACTTCCCATGCACAATTGGGAGCGAATTCAAGGAACCCACCATCCAGAAGACATGGACAAAGCTTCTGCACTCAAATCCACAATCTATTCTCCGAGAAGAAGTCACAATGGCATTGGGAAGCTCACTCCCTCTGCTTCCTGCATCGACTCCTCGACACACCAATCTAGCTAACAAGACTGCACGAGGATGCCGTTCCCTGTTCCTAGACTGTCCACTACTTCTATCTACATCTTCGAACCACTGCTGGTACGAGTATGCAGACCCCTCCTGTGTATTCCAAGACTATTCGTATGTTTCCAACAACGGGTGTAGTGCGAAAAACTATCTATCATGTGTCTGCTCTAATGTGTCTCGTCTGCCTGCCCATAGAATCGATGTGTATGTGCAGTTGCTACAGAATTCTACAGAACTAGCAGAACTATATCTCCTACTCTGCGATCCTACTTATGTCGCTGCCATGAGAACCAGGGGAGGCGACCACCAGGGAGAGAGAGGCGCTGACAGGAGGTTGTCACCTCACATGCATGCGGTTCCTCTTCCCAATTAGCCCTCCACTGTGTTACTCCTACGCTACCTAGACTGCCATGTGGTGTCCTAACTATTTTTACATGGAAAACTGCCACCCTTAAGATAGCATGCTAAATCTGGAAGTGTGTCACTTTGGTTACTGTCTACGCTGATTGCTCCGTGGCAATCCCTACCTGATCTGCTCCTATCGGAGCTACTATCTCGGCTTCTGATGGGCTGAGAAGCCCTACACTTACCTCGGGTGTCACTGATGTAGCTCCCCTCTCCTCGCTCTTCGCTGACCCTGCTGTTTCTGCGGCTGCGTCTTCCTCGGCTTCGGCTTCGGCTTCGGAAGACAGAAGCGTCTTCTGGGAAGCGGAGTCGACCGGTGCTTCTTCCGTCTTCTGAGCCACTGATGCGGGACTAGGGACCGTGGGGACCTCATAGGGATCCGGGGAAGTCGCTTCCTCCACGCGAAATACTTGGGAAGACGGCTCGTCTTCCTGTCTTCCAGAAGACATCATGTCTTCTGGGGCGTCTTCTGGAGTCTTCTCGGCTTCCACGTTGTCACCACCAAGTGCACAGCGAGATCGAACTCCTCCTTCTCCATTCCGGATCCAGTCGAGGGTGCTGGAGCTTGGGAAGATGCGGTTGCAGGTGTCGGAAGATCATAAAGTGTCTTCACTCCTTCTATCTGTCTATCCAAGTACTTGAACATACTATCCATGCATTCCAATAACCTCGTCTTGGACTCGCTGTCCCATCCTCTAGCTAAGGTAAGTAACTTCCTACCCGCGGTGTAGTTGAACTTCTTCCGAAGCGCTTCCACCGACTGTGCCAGCATCTTCTGTGCACGAGTCTCCGCTGCTTCCCGTTACGTCTTCTCAACTGCAGCTCGCGCTTCTGCGGCTTCTCGCTGCGTCTTCCAAGTGGTCTAATCTTCTGCGAGGGTGGAGATCTTCTCTCGCACCCGCAGGACTTCTTGATCACGCTGCTGTACCCGCGCCTGCAACTCCTGGTTGTTCTTCCGAAGCTGCACCAGCTCCTTGGTAGAAGCGGCTGCTTCCGCCTTGTACCTGGTTGCAAGCTTCTCCGTGGTGCGGAGACTAGCTTTCAGCGACTCCGTCTTCTGCTGGCCTTCTTCCTGTCGCAGCAAGGTGCGCAGGCCGAACCCAGGTTGTAAGGGCCTCTCCTGTGCCTTCGCTCTCTTCTCCAGCAACTCCATAGCTGACTGGATCTCCTTCTGGAAGAAGGCGCTGAACTCCTCCAGTCGTCTTCCTACGGAAGCCAAGCTCATCTCCACCACTCGCTCGGAGGTGTCGACCTTGTCTTCTAGAGGCAAGGATGCCTCTTCCACGACGATGGCCTTCATCTTCTGCGCACGAGAAGAAGCTACTCTTCTCATCTTCCGAGGTGGAAGACTCCTCATGGCAGGAGCGGCTCTCTTCTTTGCGCTTCCTCGCATCGCAGCAGGAGCGCCCATCCATCCTTCGTCTTGTGGAGTCTTCGGAAGACTCCCAGGGGTTACAGAAGCGGTCTTCTACTCCGATCGGGTACTCAGCAGGTCTTCTTCCGAGTCGGACTCCAATCCTGAATGAATGAGGGAGATGGGTGTCTCGTTACACTTCTGGGACCCATCTTCCTCGGTGGCGTGGCATCTTCCGACCCACTAGACTCGTCTTCCCTCACCAGAAGCGTCTTCTGGTGAGAGCCGGGCCTCAACTGTGGCATCAGAGTGGGAGGGGGCGTTGCGGCTGCCGCTCGGTCATCGTCTTCCAAGGTCTCCTCCTTCACCTCCTGTCGCTCCGTTGGTCCATACCCTGCCAGCTGATCTTCCCTAAGATCCCACATGGCTACATACAAGTAGCAGAGGAAATGCGTCAAGTGTCCTCCCGCCGGGGTACCCAAGTATGCTAGCTCCGTCTGTACGTAGTTGTGGATGTACGCGCCCCAGTAGATGGGCATTCCGTCATCCCACACTGATTCCAGGAACTCCACGTCCTGATCTCCTAAGTACCTTGTCTTCTGCGCTTTTCCCTTGGGAAAGAGATGCAGAAACAACTTCGCCAGAAGTCGCTTCTTCGGCTCCCGGTAAGATTCTATCTTCCAACCGTTCCTCCCCTGCCTGTCTTCCACGAAAAGGCAGGTGGTGCTCCCAGGCACATGCCACGAACTCACGATCCTAGGCAAGATCTTCTTCTCGTACCAATATCCTCGGTTCTCGGACTCTAGCCTGTGAAAAGCCATGCGCCACCAATCTTCAGTCCAGGAAGACGATCTTCCTCGAGCTACTCCTGCTTTCGCAGATACACGGTAACGAGGTGGCAACGCTGCCCACACCTCCTCCAGAAGTCCTTGGTCTGCGAGGTTCCAATCCCACAGGAAGAAGTCGAGACCCAACTCCTTGAGGAAAGGAGTGGCCTCGGCCAATTCTGCCGCTGGTAACACCAAGCCTCGCGGATGCATCGACATACTGGAAGATCTGTTGCACTAAACCACAAGCACCTACTATGAGCTGAAGGCTCAGTTCTTCCCGAGTGCCCACAGTCTAGCTTCTACTTCTCAGAAGATAGATAGCTCTCGTCTTCCGAGCTATATCTAAACTATCCTATCTAAGCAAGGCCTCGCATGGATTACCAAGAAGACAACCCACCTTGCATTACATCCTACTTCCTATCAGAAGATACAAGATTCGCGAAACATGAAGTGCATGACAAGTTCAGAAGATGGTTGCGGTCTCCTGCAGTGACAGTGACCTCTGGGAAGACACTCAGGACAGTTTCCGATTCAATGTCTTTCTCGGAAGACCTCCCAAAGTCAGACTTCCCTTCACTGGTCTCACCTGTCTTCGTCTTCCTACACGCAATCTATCCTCACAACAGACTCAAGACAATTGCACTCTGTTCTTCTGACTTCTCACCTCTCATACGCACTCAGAAGAAGCTTGTTGCTCGGTGGGAAGACATGACCCTTGACCATTCTCTCCTGATTCTGCCAGCAAGTCTTCTCACGACTCTTTTCTAAGTTCGCGAAGAAGAAGGGATGGCTGCTATGGGTCGGACAGAAGAGACCCGAAATGGACCTTCACGTCTTCTCGCTCATTTTGCCAACCTTCCAGTCTTCTAGTCTCTTTAGGAAGATGTGGAGTTGAGAAGCTTGGAAGACCGGGAGGCACAGGCCTAGTTCCCAACTTCCAACTTCTCGAAATAACAAAACAACTCACCACACCACTCAGGATTCGTACCAAGTCTCTCTAAACACAAAAGCAAAGCAAATCCACTCTTGATACGAATTGTGTTCAGTCGACTTCCGAAGACAGTCTTCCGAAGACGGTCTTCCGAAGACAGTCAAGTTTAAGAAGCGTCTTCCGAAGATGTTCCCATCTTCCGAATCGTCTTATGTTCCAGGTTTCGGGGGTAGAGAGGTAGTAGGATAGGGAAATTGGTAGCTGAGATCGTCAATTTGGGGACGGGATGTAGGGAAGCTCGAATTGAACTTAGGAAGGAGTAGGAAGATGTCTGACAAAAATTTGGCAGCGCTTCCGCGCCCAATGTCTCAATAGAAAGAATGGGGGGGTGGGGGTAATCGATCAGGCTGCCTGCACACAACCAAGGAAGCGCGGGGAATACCAGACAAAGGCGAGAAGAAGTGGGAAGGGGAAAGATCGTGGGGAAGAACCTCTACAGTCTTCTTCTGCTCCCCGAGTTGCCTTCGACCTCCGCGCGCTTCTTGGCTCTGGTCCTAGCTCCAATGCGACTCCTCACGACTACGCCTGCTGTCAATTTCTGGTCACGCCTCGATTCCACCTTCGATTCTACTCGCTACTCTCCAATGTCAGCTTCTCGGGAGCTCACAGAAACGCCTTTGCTCTCTGCCTTCCGTGCTCTAGCAATTCGGTCTCGCCCTTCGCCTAGCTGCCAATTGGTTCTCTCCTACCTCGATGTCCTCACTCGATTCTTCTCTCGAAGCTCACTTGCGAAGCTCACTCTCTCAAATCGATCTTCTCAAGCGCGCTGTGCTGCGGGAAGTTGGAATGTGCCTAATGTGCTTCTTGCGCATCTTCCCCGTAGATTAGGGGTTTTCGACCTTAGGTGTCTTCCCCGACCTACCTACCTATTTGGTGCGACCCAGTAGGTACACCTACTGTTTTACCCGAAGACTCGTGGTTAGGCCTTCACGGTCGCTGTCTTCCGGAAGATGGTTGTCTTCCGTCTTCTCATCTTCCGTCGTCTTCCCGTCTTCCGAAGACAGCACCGAGAAGACGCTCTTCCGAAGACGGTCGTCTTCCGAAGAAGTCAACTTATTATTACAAACAGCCCTTAAGATCATCTTCCTGTTAAGGAAGACGTAACCTTAAGTAACAACGCTTCTTCAGTTATACAAACAAGTTATTGATCTCAAAAGTTTTAAAAATTCGTGCATCCTGTAATTTGTGGGCACCACAACACTGCGGGATTACACCGAGAGGTTTGAAGACCTCCTGGATCACATCCCTCAGAACCAAAGATGACCCGGTTACTGTGCTCAGCAAGCCGTGGACTGGTACTTGAGAGGATTGTCTCAAGATATGGAATTGTACTGCAGAAGAGGAGGAGGTGATCATTTAGCAGAAGTACAGAAGCGTGCCGAGCAGTATGAAACCTCGAGCATCACTCAGAATATGACGAAAGACAGAGGGAAGACCTCGAATAAGTCTTCTCGGAAGTCCAAGAGGAAGTCCAAGACCACTGAAATTGATAACAGTGATTCGGAAGCATCTTCTACTTCTGAAGAGTCAGCTGTCGAAAGTTCAGAATCTAAATCTGAACCAGAGAAGAAGACACGGAAGAAGAAGAAGGAGAAGACACGAGCAAGGGAAGAAGTTGTGCAAAAGATGCCTCAAACTCAGATCATTCAGTCTGCACCTGATCCCCGTATCGATAAAGTTCTGAAGCAGTTTGCCGACCTGAAAGTTCATCTTCTGAACCAGAAGGACAAGCGGAAGCAACCTACGGCTTCTCGGTCAAACCTTTGGTGCAATCTTTGTAACTCTTCCGGACATACCAGAGATCAGTGTACGCAGGACCAAGCTGTCAACTGGGCAGGATGGGAAGAAGACGATGAGGGATATCTACACGATCCTAGTGAGGAAACCTGCTACAGGATCTAGACGATACAACCCTTCACTCCTACTTCTCCCGCCCAATATAATCGTTATGTACCTAGAGATAGAGCTAGTAATGTACAGAACAGGACGCCCTGGCAACCTTCTTCATCACAACGACCTCTCAACCCTCTTCCTGGACCGTGCAATAATTGTGGAGAGACAGGACATTGGTGGTCCACCTGTCCTCATCCGAGAAGACAGATTGGGCAAGTGCCCTTGTGTGGGAACTGTAAGGAAGCCGGTCATTTCACAGGGAATTGTCCTCAAACCTTACGGCCACGACAAATGGTAAGATTTGCAGAGACCACACCTCCTGCAGAAGCCGCATCAGCTTCTAAACTCGAGTTAGCAGTGGTACAGCACATCACGGTAGAAGAAGAAGATCCTGGGGATTGTACGGATTGTCTCCATATCGAGGAAGACGAACCAGACCCCGGGAAGCGCGAAGGAAAGGAACCTCAGCTGCAGAAGACGACTGCAGCTCAGAAGACGAAGTCGCTTGAGGCAGCTTCTTCTTTCACTTTGACAGATAGCACTGTTTGGAGCCCTAGCCCGGATTCAGACAGTTGGCCTCCAGAAGAAGTCTTGGATGAAGCTGTGTTCAAGGTAAGTACCAGAAGCAAAGGGAAATTAGAATCTCGTCAGAATGAGATTAAGAAGAAGAAGCAGCGAAAGGAGAGATCATCTTCCCCTGAGCGACCTTCTTCTCTTACTTACGACCGAGAAAATCCGAAGTACTTTGCTCCTGACATTAGACAAGAAGTTGAAGGGATCATGCAAGAAGAGCTGGAGAAGCGACGGAAGATAGTACAGTAGCTTCCTACACCGACTACGGCAGCTCTTGTCTCACGGGAACAGCCTCTAGTCGAGGGAAGACACTCTTCTGGTCTTCCACCCAAGGAAGCAGCTACTACATCTTCTCTGTTGGAAACACCAGTCACTCTTCTGAAGAGATCTCCTTACGACTTCTTGCGAGACTTGTGAAATCAGAAGGCGGATGTAACCTTCCAACAGCTGTTGGATGACAACGCTGGTTACAGGAAACTGTTACAATCCGTGCTTCGAGGATCGAGGAAGAAGAGAACCGCTAAACTTCCCAAGAGCACCCCGATCCTAAGGATAGAGCATGAGGACTTGGGAGCCCCAGAACTTGATATGGAGATCCATGGCTGTCTTCTGAAGAAGGTACTCATTGATTCCGGCTCCGGAGTTAACATCATGACTGAAGAAACGGCGCATGCCCTAGGCTTCACTGAGTTCCAGCCTACTCCGAGAATCCTCAGAATGGCGGACTAGACCAGAAGACGACCTTTGGGGCAACTGAAAGATGTCTTGACGGTAATTGGTGGAGTATCTTTTTACCTCACTTACATCATTTTGCGACCTGTAGCTAAGGTTGGATATCAGGTGTTGATAGGAAGACCATGGCTGTATGCTGCAAATGTAAATACCGATTGGAGAAGACATCGTTTGAGATTTCTCAATCCTACACCCAAGCCAGGTGAGAAGACTAAGGTCTCGCTTCCTTGGATCAAGATTGGACACCAAGGAGAAACACCTTCTACAACAGAGGGATACACTTCAGAAGACTCAGCTGCGTCTTCTGACAGTGATGAACGGTATAATGAGTTTGTGGTGAATAACTTGTGTACTACAGAAGTAGCGGAGATAGCAGAAGACGTGATCTGTGGATACATTGAGTGCCACGAGATTGCGGAAGAAGAGCTTCCAGAAGACGAAAATATCGTCTTCCCTTCGGAAGACCCTACAGTTGGTCTTCCAGAAGACGAAAGTATCGTCTTCCCTTCGGGAGATCTTACAATTGGTCTTCTGGAAGACGAATCTGAACCGGAAGAAGCTCCCAAACCGGAATACTTTGGTGCCAGTGAGTACAGTCACACTGAAGGAATGGTAAACCCGGATGATCTTCAGGAAATGGAGGTTGCTCCTGGGAAGAAGCTGAAGCTTTCCAAGATGATCGAGGGCCAGCAGTTGGAAGACTTCCGAGAACTTCTAACGGAGTTCCAGGATGTCTTCGCGTGGACCATAGAAGACATGAAGGGCATATCTCGAGAGTTGGGAGAGCATCGCATTGATTTGCTGGAAGGCGTTGTTCGTGCACGACAGAGACAATATCGGCTCAACCCCAAGTACTCGCTTCTGGTGAAGGACCAGATCGACCAATACCTGAAGACGGGAGTCATCTTCCCAGTGCTCAGTAGTGAGTGGGTAGCTCCTATCGTCATCATGTCAAAGAAGCAGACAGGGAAGATCCGAATGTGTCAGGATTTCCGGAAGCTGAACTTGACCACCAAGAAGGATCATCATCCTTTATCATTCCCCGACTCTGTGTTAGACCAGGTAGCGGGACATGAGTTCTACAGCTTCCTGGATGGGTATTCTGGGTACAACCAAGTTTCAATCAGAGAAGGAGACAGACGAGAAGATGAAGTGGAAGACGAGTTCCCTGACGAGAAGCTGTTTTCAGTTTTCGCAGAGACACTTTCATCTGAGGGGGGACGTACCGCCTGCTTCCCAGAAGACGAGACTAGATCTTCTGATCCAATCTTTGCGACTTCCACAGAAGAGTCGATCTTCAAGGACTTGAGGAAGTTCTTGGAAGACCAACAGTATCTCGAAGGATTGGATGCGGAGCAAAAGGCTGTCTTCTTACAAAAGGCAAGCCCCTACGCCATCTTCCAAGGTATCCTGTTTAGGAAGGACATGACGAGAAGCTGAGGAGATGCTTCGGACGTGCACAGAAGTGCTGAAACACTGATGTTTGCGAGGACGCAAACATGTGAGGGTGGGCGTATGTGGTGCTCACAAATTACAGGATTCACGAATTTTTGAAATTTTTAAGATTAATAACTTGTTTGTATAACTGAAGAAGCGTTGTTACTTAAGATTACTGCTTCCTTAGAAGGAAGATGATCTTATGAGCTTTTTGTAATAAGAAGTTGACTTCTTCAGAAGACGACCTTCTTCCGAGAAGCGTCTTCTCAGTTGCGTCTTCGGAAGACGGGAAGACGGCGGAAGACACCCATCTTTCGGAAGGCAGCGACCGCGAAGGTCTAACCATGAATTTCCAGGTAAAGGAGTAGGTGTACCTACTAGGTAACACCAAGGTGGTAGGTAGGTCGGGTAAGCCATCTGGGGTCGAAACCCCTAATCTGCGGGGAAGATGCGCAAGAAGCGCATTAGCGCATTCTAGCTTCCCACAGCAGAACGCTTCTTGAGAAGATCGATTTCAGAGGGTGAGCTTCGAGTGAGGAGGCAGCGAGGTGACATTGAGTGAGGACAGGATCGATTAGAAGCTAAAAGGAAGGCGAGGTCGAATTGCTGAAGCGCAGGAAGCATACTAAGTGAAAAGCGTTTCCTGTGAAACTCCATGAAGCTGACATTGAAAGTAATTGAGTGGAATCGGAGGTGGACGGCTTAATCAATTGAGGCATAGTCACGGACGACGAAAGCAGCTCAGTGGGGTCGCATTGGAGCTGGGACTAGAGCCAGAAGCGCGCGGAAGGTCGAAGGCAACTCGGGAAGCAGACAGAAGACTGTAGAGGTTCTTCCCACGTTCTTTTCCCTTCCCACTGCTTCTCGTCTTTGTTTGGTATCCCCCGCGCTTCCCCGGTTGTTTGCAGGCAGCCTGATCGATTACCCCCCATCCCCATTTTTCCTATTGTGACATTGGGTGCGGAAGCGCTGTCCAATTTCCTTCAGACATCTTTCTACTTCTTCTTGAGTTCAATTCGAGCTTCCCCACCCATTGTCCTCAAATTGACGATCTCAGCTATCAATTTCCCTACTCTACTACCCTCTCTCTACTCCCGAAACCTTGAACAGAAGACGCTTCGGAAGATTGGAACATCTTCGGAAGACCGCCTTCGGAAGTCGACTGTACACAATTCGTATCAAGAATGGATTTGCTTTGCTTTTGTGTTAACAGAGGCTTGGTACGAATCTTGAGTGGCTTGGTGAGTTGTTTTGTTATTTCGAGAAGTTGGAAGTCGGGGACTAGGCCTGTGCCTCCCGGTCTTCCAAGCTTCTCAACTCCACATCTTCCTAGAGAGACTAGAAGACTGAAAGGCTGACAAAATGAGCGAGAAG
This sequence comes from Asterella californica, assembly GCA_036924285.1. NCBI lineage: Eukaryota > Viridiplantae > Streptophyta > Marchantiopsida > Marchantiales > Aytoniaceae > Asterella > Asterella californica. The sequence continues at coordinate 9,375,200 of JAYKYS010000013.1, forward strand.
ACGAGAGGGTCCATTTCGGGTCTCCTCTGTCTGACCCGTAGCAGCCATTCCTTCTTCTTCCCAAACTTAGGAGAGAGTCGTGAGAAGACTTGCTGGCAGAATCTGGAGAGAATGGTCGAGGGTCCTGTCTTCTCACCGAGTAGCAAGCTTCTTCTGAGTGTGTATGAGAGGTGAGAAGTCAGAAGAACAGAGTGCAATTGTCTTGAGTCTGTTGTGTGATAGATGAGCTTCTCTTCATTGTATCAGCTTTTCATTTTCAGTATCATCTTACTATTTTGTGAATCGAGTTGCAACTTGAACTGGATTTTTTTTCACAAAATTCATTTATGAGCCTTGATTCATCTCAAAGTTATGTTGTATACAAATTCAACGTCATTTCGTGCACTTTGCTGACGTGGTTAGTTGTAACCTCAAGTATGACTGCAAGTGCTCCAGGTAACCCAGAATATCTTATTTTGCGGGTTAGTCTTCAGAGAACTGAAAAATTTAACCATTATGCAGAAAAAGATTATGGTGATAATATCTTCATCTCAAGTTTAAGTCTATGAAATAAAGAATCAAATTAAAGCTATTCACTAGCTTTACAAGTCTGATTCATCTCAAAGGAAACTACTTAGTATTTACAGAGAAATATAAAGATGCAAATTTTGAGGTTTTTTGGAACAAAACATATCTTTTTTTCAAACTCAAAGAACACTACGAGAAAAAAAAGAATATTATCTTTCATGCTTTTAATCTCACTCGTGGTTAAATATGAAATGTCTGTTAATAATGTGTTTCCAATAGCTTCTTGGTCTTAGATTCCACACTCTCTTGTCATGTTTATTTATATAACTATTGTGAAGAAAGGGTCGATGTGCATAAACAACTACGTGAACCTCGTCAAACAGCTCGCATATTAATTATCTTATGTCAAAGTCGAGATTGATCTCGCTGCCTTGATCGAGATCTCATTGCAAGGACTGCCTACTGAGTACAAGCAGTTCATCACTTCAATTTTGACCAAAGAACCTCTTCCACGGTTTGATGAACAAGTTCCTATGATGTTAAGAAAGGAGGTGCGTCTTCTGAGGACTTCTACTTCGAAGGATCAGCAAGAATCTATCTATTTTGCATGTTTTGGAGGATTTCGAGGTAGGGGTCATCGAATGATAGAGTTCCCAGTCATTATACTAGGGAAAATTGGACTAGAGCTACTACATAAACCTTGGTTAATGTATGAAATCTGGTAGATTCGATGGTTGCTCATTGATCATGGATATGAGATTAACATTGTGTCTAAGGATGTCTATAAGCGAGAGAAGTGACCTATTTACACAGAGCATGGTTAGATGATCCGAGCAGTAATTAACACGCAGGGAGAACTCTACGGTGGTGTAAAGATGAAGATTAAGGATGTAGACTTGGTCTCAACAAATAGATCCAAGTATAATGCGAATGATCATCAATGAAGGATATGAAGTACTAGAAACATGTCATACTTGGCTGAGAAGCAATCCATACATCAGTGTGAACAAGCTCCAAGAGCTTTTTCGCTCTGCTACCTGATCCCTTAAAGAGCTATCTAGCTTGCTTGCAGAATTCTCATATTGCACATACTGCCAGTGGGCTCACTAGATTCGAATTTGGACAGCCTTGTAACCATGTCAGAACTTGGAAGTTCATGGGTCAATTCGCTTGTGCCAGATGTCAATATCAAACACTATTGGACCACTTTGTCCGTACATGGCAGCTTGTAACTTAGACGTAGAGACATCTAGTTTTTACAACTTACCATTCTTGCTACCCCGAACTATGACAATGCTATTAGAATCTTCAATAAAACATCCATCTTTATTGAATCTCACTTGCAGACCATGCTCTATCAATTGTTCTATAGATAGTAAGTTTCGAGTCAATATGAGTACATGCAAGACAGTCCCTATACTAGTAAATCTTGAAGCATGAATGTCTAAATGAAATGTTATCATGTGTTGGATCTAGTGTATCCTAAATTAAGAAGTCTCTGCAAGCTCAAGTGAACCTAACCATCATGTGATTGGTGATACCAGAGTCAATCACCCATTCAATCTATGACTCATAAGTCATATAAATTTGATGTGTTGTAATCAACAACTGTTCCGAATAGACTTGCTCAATTGCTGCATAGCCTTGCTAGTTGTAGTTGTACTGCTTTTGGTTGTTCTCACTTGTAGCATTGATGGACATTGTGATGTTACTTCTTGTTGTAGTTGCAAGAACCAGGGGCACCTCTCTGATTGTTGGAAAAACTAGTCTGTTGTTGGTTCTGTTCGTTCTAGTTCTACTGCTGCTACTGCGACTATTGTTGTTGTTGTTGTTGTTCATCTTCATCTACGACATATCGAACCTTATGCTTAATGTAATATTCAGCTAACTCTAGCTCCTCTTCCTCAGTTATTCTCATGTCTAGAGCATTAGTCATAGCAGTCTCTCTTGTCAATTGTCTCTTCAGCTTGATGATGTCAATAATGACATCATGAAACTCTTTCTTTACAATTCCAAGGATCTCTCGTAGAGTAAATTCAATCTTCGTATTGAGCAACCTATCTTCTGACACTCTCTTCAAATCTGTAGCTGCTTCAATTACAGCTTGTAAGTAGAAAGTTTATCTTTCTTATTCCTTTCTGATATCTCTGGGGTAGATGATCAGACTTCCTCCATAGTCTCTTCTCGCACCAATGTATATCTTGTCGAGATTTCTCTTCTCGTAACTCCCTCTTAAGAGTACTTTTCTCCTCACTGAGACTAGCATCATCTCTCCTACGCTTCTTCTCCATGATCCAAGATCGATACGCTTCACTTGGAATGCATTTATCGTATACTGCTATTGCACATGAGTCTCATCTGTTGTGTTGTATCTGTAGTTAGTGTAGGTCCCGCTTCCTTAAGTTAGAAGAGACCACGGACCTTCACCTTCGGCTGCAATGTTAGCTCCCAGTTCATACGTGCATTCTAAGCGAAAATACGGACTTTGTGCACACTCAGGTGAAAGTCCGAAGGGGACACATTGTCACAATGCCGCGGCGGCCTTCGCTGACGTCCAGTCGTGGCTATGACGACGAGTGCTTCGTGAGAGAGGGGCGCACTCATGGGGCGACGACCTATTCGAGAGCGGCTGAGAAAGGCGGGATCACGAGCTCGAGAGAGAAATCGAGAATGGAGAGAAGGAACTTCGTCGAGATCTGGGCTAGGGCGAGAAAGAATGGGCACAGGGCAGGGCGGGGCAGTAGTTTGCCGGGGGACCGGGGCAAGGGAGTTCGGGCTTGGGGCATTTGGGATCAAGGTGGCTCCCATTAGCCGATAATAAAATTTGATGGCCGGCCCACTGTGGTCGCTTTTTTTAGAAAAAAAGAAAAAAAAAGAAAAAAGAAAAACACATTGCCACAATGTCTCTTACAATTGGGCTTCGAGGAATTCACTGCAGGTCCTGTGACTTCTTGCCAAAGCTTAGCTCGACCATGGTTATGGTACGGAAGTGGTTTTTTTGGCTGAGAGCGCTGGAATCCATTTCGTCCTCGTAATTCAAATTCGTGTAGTAGTGCGAGGAAGGCAAACAAGGAAAGCCCAACCAGCGTTAGCAGTTTCGACCATTCTTGAGCTCTTGCGGTCATGGTTTCCATAGGAGCTGATTCCTCCGCGCCCCAGCTGTATTCTACTTTGAAGTTTCAGAAGGGAGTGACGATCATCGTGTTCGAAGGCATGCGCACCTTAACACAACTGATGCGCATGGTGCCTTTGCGCACAACTAAGCTTCCTTTCAGCGCTTTTACCTGTATTCTCACGATCTTTCTTCTCTGCTTAAAGCCTGTCGAAGAATGCCCTATACATGTGCTCCTGTGCCCTTACCTCCGCTCGAGATTTAAGTAAATGCAACTGTCACGGTATCTTCTCCTCGTCTCTCCCCACTGAACGTGGAACATTTTCGAGCCCAACAGAACCAAACAACTGTATATATGTTCATGCGAACTGGTTATGTAGTCACATCTTTTAGTAAACTCCTGGAAAATATGTAATTACATATAAGGTGGAAGTGATTATAAGTTCGATGTCAGGGACTTTCTGTATCACTCGTAGAGTTGTATTAGCCAAGAAACGAGTTGAATTTATGTTAGGAAAAGTAAATCTTGTGAAATTAGTTATTATAATGCAATTGTGACTATAACAAGTGTGCTCATGACAAATATGATTATCACAATGTTTCACTGTAGTGGCATCTTAGTAACTACCCGGGAATGAATAAAACAAGCTAGAGGGAATGATTCCTTTCTACCTTTTTCACTGTGACTCTGGGTTTTAAGTATTCTAAACTTAGACTGAATGTTCAGAGGCAATCCACTCACTCTCCGTCTTCTCTTACAGTCCATGCTATGCTGTCAGTACAACGAGAACGGCAAGAATGGCAAGCTCCGTCAACATATCAAGCAACTTGCAACTTCTTCTCTTTGATGTACACTTGATAACTCTCGCGTCACTTCGACGCTTCTCAAAGTCGTTGTCCCGTTCTTTGCTTCGGAGCATCTCTCCCTCGTGCCCATCTTTTCCTTCATTTTTCGTCCAGTGTCATATACTCGAGGGAGTGTGTTTGCTTACTTCGGTAACTTTTTTCCACCATGAGGTTGAGGATAATTAGATAAGGAGTGCTTTTTGAACTTTGACGTTCTTATTATTCACATCATGTGTGTTTTATTTTCATGTGTGTATATACAACGTTTGTTCGTTTTTTTAAAGTTTGAGATGAAAGAATAGAATATGTAACTATTGACTTTTTACCAAAGTTTAACCTTTTCTTATGGGAAGATTTCGATCAAAATTTAAAGCAAATGTCGAAATGAAATCCCTATTTTCTGAAGTGCAGCAGCTTTATGCTAGAGGCTGTGTAAGACGTATGGTTTCATTAACATTAGAAGTCCCCCTCCACCATATTCTGATGAGGAAGCATCCATATTCATCCATATCTTAACTAGGAAGAGGGGGAATATACACACCCTTTAATTCATGTACTAACCTTTCCTTTTGGAAAGATTAGGTTAAAAATTAAAACTTTTAAATTGATTTATTATTCGTTGATGGAATCTTTTATGGTAACATGAGACTTCATGAGGGTATTCACTTATGGGTTTTTCTCTTTTCCGTAACAAGTACATCATTGTTCTATACAGAGTTGTTATTTATTTAAATAATAATTTAAATATAAAACTTTTGTTTTTAACTTCTTTATCACTTTAGATGTTTTGTTCTAAACTCCAGGTTTACTTCTATTTTCAGTTGAGATGTTTGTTCTAAAAGTCTGCGTCTTATTCCATGTTCTCTAATGTGTTTTTCATAAAATATTTCTGAATCCAGTTGCTAACCAGTAGTATATGATAGTTTTCTAAGCGTTTGTATTCTTCGTCTCCTCGCCCAAGACTGCACTTTGCTTGCATATTATTCATGAAAGGTATGCATAGTCACCTGAGTCTAGTTCGTCCATTGTATTTGAATGTCATTGTTTTTTCATGTGATTTATTTTTCACTCCAAACCAATCATTAGTTCGTCCATTGTATTTGACACCTTTGGGGTTGGTTAGGATGTCTACCTTACCACAAGGAGCTACCAACTCGGTAGCACACATGATGAACGGGATGAATCGAGTTCTAAGAGACTTCATCCCCGAAAAGACGATGCCGTTCTTGGATGACATCCCCATCAAAGGATGTGTGGAAGATGAGAAGGATGAAGCATTAGATCAGAGGGGATGTCGGCGATACGTCACTGATCACATCGCAGCCTGTAAGAAGATCTTATCTCGACTTGAGGAAGTTCATCTTACGCTGTTAGGTGCGAAGTCTACATTTGGGGTTAGTGAGGTTTTGATCATTGATCATTTGTGTGGATCGTTTGGTCGGAAGCCAGATCCAAACAAGGTGGATGCGATTGGAAGAATGAAGGAGGTTTGCAACTCGCTAACAGAAGTGAGAAGATTTTTGGGTGCTTGTGTATTCTACCACATTTGGATTCCTCATTATGCGCATGTGGCGGATCCATTGTATGGATTGTTGCGTAAGGGTCATAAGTTCAGATGGGAGGAAGAACATACTGATGCGGTAAGGAAGCTGAAGTCTTTACTATCATCTCCTCCAGTCCTGGGAAGGATTGATTACAAGGGTGCTAGGCCGATGATTCTTACTGTGGATACAAGTCCAGTTGCAATTGGATGGGCAGTCGGACAGGATGATGAGAATCTAGACAGGTTGGTGGTTAGGTTCGGAGCGAAGGTGTTAAGTGCTCGACAATGTGCTTACCCGCAAGTGAAGAGAGAACTGTGGGGTATTGTTTCAGCTATGAAAACTGAGAAAGAGTATTTGATTGGAGCAGTAGTGGTGGTTGAAACTGATTGCTTGCCGTTGTTAGGGATGATCATGAATTGTTCAACCCCTGATATTGCGATGTTACGATGGATCGCATAGATCAAGTCGTTGAACCCGGAGTTTAGACATATTGCGGAGAAGGATAATCTGATGGCGGATATATTATCTCGAGCTCGATATGATGGGGAGGATGAGATGGTAGAAGACATTGACGACGTGGGTACAGAGTTCTATTCGATTGCACAGACAGGAAGGGAAGATGAGTTATTTGTTGAAGGGTTGTATGATGGTGATTTGCTTGATATCGGGAGGTACCTTAGTACGATGGTTAAGCAGACAGGTTGGACGGATGAGAGGTTTCGGAGAGTTCGAAGGAAGGCCTACAACTTCATGTTGCAGGATGGGTTTCTTTGGAAGCGACCGAAGCAGAAAGGTGGGATATCGCTACGGGTGATTTGCAACAAGAAAGATCAGCAGAAGTTGCTCAAGGCGTTCCATGAGAGTCTTTGGGCTGGACATCGAGGAATTTGGGCCACTTTTACCAAGATAAAAGAGCGGTATTGGTGGAAAAACATGTACAGGGATGTTGTATCTTTTGTGGAGTCTTGTTTGACATGTCAGATGTATTCGAATATCCGACATCGTGACGGATTACATCCGACTAATCTGTTGGTAATCCACTTCAAGTGGGTGGTAGACTTGGTGATTATGCCGGTTGGATTATGGCTTGGTACTTGCTAGAGAGGATCTTTCAAATCAAGTCGAGGGTAGGGCGCTTCGGACGAAGACAACTGAATGTAGATTTCTCTTGGAAGAGGTTGTTTGTCGGTATGGATGTGTGGGAAAGATCACTGCAGATAGAGGAGAGTTAGATGCACATGAGGCTCGTAAATTCTTTGCAAGGTGTGGGGTGAGGTTGTCACTGACAACTGCTTACAACCCCGAAGGGAATGCCAAGAGTGAACGTGGTCATCCACTCATTGTGAAGGCTTTGGTGAAGGCTTGCAACGGAAGGGTGCGCGAGTGGCCTCGACTCTTATCATTTGCGTTATGGACAGATAGAACGACGCACAGCTCGGTGATAGGTTACATGCCGGTGGAACTCATCACAGGTCAGAAGTCTATCATGCCGATTGAAGAACACGTTCTGACATGGAGTGTGTTACTTTGAGAGGACAATTTGACTAGAGAAGAGCTTCTTGCTATTCGAATTAGGCAGTTAGAGAGAAGACCAGAGGATATCCAAATTGCTTTGGATAGGCTGCGAGAAGCACGGTTGAAGAACAAGGTCAGATTTGATCAGTGACATCGTTTGAGACCCAAGGAAATCAAAGAAGGTGATTGGGTGGTAGTCTATGACAACAGTCTAGGCAACCAGCATAGTGCACTCCGGAAGTTTTCCAGAAGATGGTTTGGTCCGTATGTGGTGAAGAAGGTTCATGACAACGCAACTTACGTCTTGCAAGAGTTGGATGGAACGAGCTTGAAGGTACCAGTGGCAGGTAAATGTGTCAAGATTTTCAAAAAGAGAGATGAGGAGGTCGATCTAGCAGATATCTTGACGGAGTTTCAGTTTGAGGATGAGGATTATGCAGAAGATCTTGAAGGTGAGGTTGGTTACGATAGGAAGTAGGACGATAAGCCGGTCCACTCCTTGGTTGGTATCTCTGGTGCATACCGGAGGATGCACAGGTTCAGAGGGGGTGGATATCGTGTCGTGGACCGACTCCTATCTGAAATTCAAACTTCGATGCTTGTCGCTCCAAAGACACTCATGAGAAGACAAGCTAGGCCCTAGCTTACGGGTTTTGGGCACAATCTCAGATCTCCATTTTCATTGCGAAGATGGGTAGAGCTCCTTGTTAGCTTTCCATAGGCACTTTGTCTACTTCGTTTGGACGCCTAGTGGAGAAGTTGCAGGACTCGAAAGATGGAGAAAATAAGTTAGGCCCCAGCTTATGGGTTTTTGGCACCACTTTGGATCTTCGTTTTTATCGCACCAGTGGATAGAGCTCCTTGTCAGCTTTCCATAGGCACTTCATCTACTTCGTTTGGACGCTTAGTGGAAAAGTTACAAGACTCGAAAGATGAAGAAAACAAGCTAGACTCCAGCTTACGGGCTTTTGGCGCAACTTCATATCTTCACTTTCATCACATGGATGGGTAGAGCTCGTTGTCAGCTTTCCATGGGCATCTTGTTTACTTCGTTTGGACATCCAGAGAAGAAGTTATGCGATTCGAAAGAAGGTAAAATCAAGCTAGGCTCCTAGTTACTTGCTGACTGGGTATTTAGGACTTCAGGCGTTATATCAAAGACGCAAGGGACCTGCTTCTTATTATTGTTGTGAGAACTTTGTACGTACAGAGACTGTTGCAAGGGGGTTGCTTGTTCCTGCGACCTGTCGGTGGACGTTTTGGAGAATTGGAAAGTCCAATACACTCGCGCAAGGTGTCATCGGGTTCAGATCTGTGCAGGCTACGCACAGGTTAAGACGGTTCTTGAAGAGACGGATCGGGGGTTGTGTTCTGGGAGAAATTGAGACGCAGGAAGCAGATTTGAGATTTCTAGTTATCTGTATAGGAGAGTTGAACCGTTCGGGCCGTTTCGGAGTCCAAACTTGCTGTCCTTGGATCCATCGGGATCAGAACAACGAGTTCTTCAGGAAATTGAAGACGATACAAATTTTCATCGGGCGGTTTGGGAGTTGTGAGTGAAATTGGCTCGCAGGGAAGCGCTTGCGTCAGGTTTTTCATCGCCTGCGACCTGAGATTGGATTGTTCTTCGCGATCGGTGAGCCAAGCTCTTCGTTCTTGGTGCCTACGCGATCAAGGAGTCTTCATGTACGCATAGGAGAAGACTGTACGTGAATTGGATTGTTGGTTTGAGTGTGGTGAGCAAGTTTGAGCCGCAGGGAGCTGATTTACGTCAGTTTTTTGCAACCTGCGACCAAATTTCTTGCGCGGTTTTGCAAGGGAAACTCCAAACGACTTGTTTGGAGTCTTGTTGGGTTCAGGGTAGCCAGATCTATCTGCCAGAGAAGACGGATATCAGTTTAAACGATTCGTTGTGCGGTGTGTGCGGTTTTAAGCCGTAGGGAGGAATTTTTGAAGTTTCGGTCACCTGCGATCGAAAATCGACGATATCTTGGCAGTTGGGAGTCGGATCTGAAGGTTTCCTGGGTTAACAAGGTCAGCGGAGGAGACCCTATCGACATCTAAAGTCCGTTCAGCGAAAGGAGGAAGTCTCCAGGTAGGTCTTTTTCAGTTTCTTCGCTACGGGCTTTGCTCTTTTGAGTTCGTTAGAGTTCTGGTTGGCTGTATACAGCTTGTGGTAGCTAGCTTTAGCTAAGAGATTATACATGAATGTGGTTTGGACTTGGGTTTGGATCGCGTGATAGTGCTGTGGCTCTGTTTGTTAGCAAAGGGAAGTTTCTCTTGCTTTGAGCTACGCTTCGGTGGTTTTGGGTCAGGGTTGTGATTCAAGGGTTGTTTTTAAGGGCTTTGAAGCAGGTTACAGACTGCTTTGGTCTGGTTCTCAGTTCTGTGCTCTTAGGAGAAAGAACCGGCAGTGTACATACATTTGGAGTGTATATATCGCAGCGTTCGTTTTCGTGGTTGTTTTTCTCTGTCTTATCTCTTGTTTCAGCACACAACATCTCCACAGCCAAGAACCTCACGTTTTCCTGGACATCCTTCACGCAATATCCGACACGACACCGTACTATTTCTATCACTACTGTTACACCACAGCGAAATCAAACAATGGAAGATTTGGAGAAGAAGATGAGAGATTTACAGATCAAGTTGACAAGGTTGGAGAAGAAAGGTGGAGCACATGAAGGGAGATTTGCACCGAAAAAGGAGTAAGTTCAGAGGTGTATTTGGTTTTTTTCTCGATACTCGCATATGTAAACTCTCATCCAGTTGGATAGGACCATTTTCAATAGTCAAAGTTGTCTCTCTTGTTGTTACAAACTTGATATTCCTCCTCATATTAGCATCCATCTTTTTTTTCACATTTCTAAGTTATAATCTTTTGTGTCTAACCCTTCTTCTTTTCCTAATCGTGTCCAACCTCCACTTCCACCTCTTCTCATAGATGACCACGAAAAGTTTGAAGTTGATCAAATCTTAGCTAAAAGTGAAGTCCAACGAGACCTACATCGTGATGTGAAATATAAAGTTTTACGGTAAGGTTATCCTCTTCATGATGCTACATGAGAACCAACTACCAACCTTCGTAACTCTCTTGAGCTCGTCCAAGAGTTTGAATGTTCGTCAAGTAACAAGGACGTTATCAATTAACGGAAGGAGAATATGTAGTAGTACGGATTTGCATAAGTAGAAACTTTAGCAAAATTTACTCAAAAGTTATAGTAGAAGTTCTTTAGAGTTATAAGGATGTACTATCTAAGAAGCTTCATAAAGAATATTCTAGTAAAGTATTTAAGAAACTTCGTGAGGACCGAGGTTGTTTCTCAAAAAGATAGACGACTAACTTCATGAGAAAGTTAACAGTTATCTTATGATAGAAGTAGACGGTTAGCTTCAAAAAGAAGCTTTGAATACTCCAGATTATAAATACCAAGGCATGTGGCCAGCTCAGGCATCCAGAGTTTTCTCCTATTCTCAATTATCCTCTTGGTTCCACTTCCTATTTCGCTCCTCTATTCTTGGTCTTTTACACTGACACACCTTCTTACCTATGAGAGATCTCCACAGTCAAGAACTCCGTGTTTCCCTGAACATATTTCACGCAAAGTTTGAGTAATATGATAACGTATACAAACAGGCTCCTGCTAGAGCTAACCTTAGGGATTGCATGATGCAAAACACCCATATTTAGGTTTTGTAGCTAAGATTGATCCGAAAGACTCTACTATATGTTGTCACGCGCTATACAACAACAAATGACAACATGATACTATTAAACTTACCGATAAAAAACAAAACATCAATATGAGGAAACATCAATGAACTCCTTAAATATTGACTCTGCAAGCTTGCCAATTGTGTTCGGACATTCATTCGAAGGTGGTGGGTATAATGTGCATGTATCGTTTGTGGAAAGACCTCAGAAACAGCAGCTTCAAGTTCCTTCTGCCTGTCTGAAATTATCATAACCTTCTTATGGCATCCTTAATAATCGAACCAGGTCTCAGAGTTTATCTGCTGGAACGACCACATAAGCTAGTATGATAGACTTGTTCTCTTCGTCCAATACCGAAGCTATCAAAGTGTGGCACGGATACTTGAGATTTTTACTGTGACAAGCATCAATGACAATAGTCTTTTCACAGAAAAGAAGAACAAATTTGCAGGCTCCTGGTGATATGAATGCTCTAAAGAACATGTTATCACTCCCATTCGTACTCTCCTACTGCAATGTAGCCATGAGATCGATGTTGGATAGACGAGAACAGAATGCTGGTATGTAGTAGAAAGAAGACCCTTCTGCTCCAAATATTCATCCACGAGCATGCTCTCTTCCTCGCCAGCCCAGCATGTACTCTATTCAATCTCTACACAGAATTCGTAGACCTGATCTTAACACTGCCAACCTCCACTCTCAACTTCTTGGTCGACACATACAACTTGCAATTCTTCCCGCTTGGAAGCATATACTCGCGCTTTGCCGCTATTCTATGACACAGTCTCACCACGTATGACTCTTTAGAAGTCAGCAAGGATTACACATGTCCCGCTGGATGCCAACTGGGTGCTCCGATCGGAGAACCGTCATTGCGTGTGATCAGGACAGACTTTGAAATGTAGAGGTGTGACCAAGTAGCTTTGAGAAATTTGGGATTCGATCAAGTAAACATTCTTTTGTGGGAGAGCTAAATGTTCGTTCAAGGAGTTGTGAGGCTATCCAACGTTTATCGGTTCATTAAACAAGAATAATATTCTTGAAATTAGTGGATTGGTCGAGGGTTCTCTTGGGTATCATTTTCGGTCGTTGTGGTTATCTTTGATGTTAACACTTGTTGATAGTTTTAATTACAATGACTAAAACACAAAAATTTATCTCTTCAGTCACATGAAGCCTACAAACAGAGATCATGGTTCCACTCACAACAATTACCCATGTTTGTGGAGTGAAAAACGTATGTTACCAAAACGTATAATCTAGCTCTGATTAAGAGGAAAAAACTAATAAACTACGATGTGCGCCTGGCCCTTAGAAGGTCAAAGTAAGTGGCTTCATTAATTTAGTCCAAGTTTCTATCGACCGAGATGAGCGGACTTTTGACATCTAGAGGGAGATCGAAATTGATCAAAGTGCATGAATGATAGAAATCAAGCCCCTAGGAAACCTTTAGGGTAATATTGGAAATGTACGAAAACATCTACGATAACAAATTCGAGTGCCTGCCTTGCCAATATGCATGCCTGTAAAATGAAGGCATGGGTATAATCATGCTTTCTATTTAGCAACTTTGAATAACCTCATAACGAGAATTTCAACCTCTCTAAAATATCTTTAATTAAGTCCTGGACGGGGATTGACAATGGAATCCGATGATTAATCCAGTACATGCTGCCTGCGTGCTTCATTGCTCAAGTGCATGAAGGTCTTCCTGATGACTCGTCAGCAAGGCGGTAACATCATGGTGAGGGAACAGTTATACCAGGTGTCAAGATTTTTTGAATAGACTGCATTCAGTGGTGTTCATAGGAGCGCTCGTACTCGTTTTTTAGTCGAAATGAACTTACACGGTGTGACGCAGACACGGCCGATCACGTTAGGATATATTGTCTTCCTCATCAGAGGCGTTATCTTCTGTCTCCGACAATGGTTCGCGATTGTCAAACGACTGCGGGTACTAAGTACAGAACTCTCCGAGTGTCACTTTACCATCTCCGTCCGGTCTTGTTAACCGTCTGGAGCATGGATTATGCTTCCTTCTGCCGTCAAACCCAACCTGCTCATGAGATGACCAAGATCTCCTACACAGATGAAACTGCCTGATCCTCACGGACAGTTTGGAAAACCCGTTTCAGTTCTGCAAGGTCAGAACTGCGATCTTCCTACGCTTCGGATATCGACCCGACTGAAATCTAGTGAGCCACTTATCGACACCCTGCATGCACCAAGTGTATTCGATCGATAAGAATGCAGAAAATCATCTGCGTTTCACGGAAAGCATTAATTACTGAGAAACCGAAAGCTCGGTGAATGCAGGGGATATACTGTCTTCCTCATCAGAGGCGTGCTCTTCTGCTCCGACAGAACTATGGAAACTGGACACTGCACAGTTTCCCGTTACGGGAGCCGTCCGGAAAGCGTAACGGAACACCCGTATTTCGAAGAATAATTTGCTCCATGTGCGGGTAGCAAAATGCCACTTTCGGCACCCTCTCTCCTTAGTGAATCCGACGTGAATGCTCAATATGTGGGTTCTGCGGCGGGTCCGGTTTAGAAACAAAGAGCGTCCTGTCAGGAAGGGCGGCTCTGAGGCAATGCGTGTTGACACTTAGAAGTCGAAGGCAGAGGGCTTATAGGCAAGGGAGTGCGACACTTGGCAGCTGCCAGTAATGCTTTTCTTCGCTTCGACAGTTGCCGCTGCCGACTGCTTCCTGGACACTCTGCGCGTGATGGAAACTAGTAGCGAACACAAGTACGTACTGGAGTGTACACAGAACAGTATACATACAAGTACCGTAAATACAAGGAACAGGAAACGTGCACATGTCAGTAGTGGGAAGATGCAGCTTGAGCGAAATGACATAAGGCCGTCTTCCGACCTGGCGTTTTCGGGCTTTTCAGTTTTCTAGACCTTCAGAACCCGACAGCTCTCGGGTGGAGAACTGAGTCCTGGACAAAATTGACCAGTAACTTTCTTGTTGGCTCTGCCCCCAAAACCTTTGGAATGAATATTCTCTTGGTTTCATGCTTAATACTCACGAATGTCAGTAAACAGAAACCGCAGATTGGCATACGCCCCTTATATATTCCCGGGAAAAGGATAAAACGAAATGGCAGGTGGGAAGAGTTACTAACAGTTATCCACCGGACATCGATATCACAGTGAAGATATAGAATTCGAAGGCAGGATGCTTTCTGGAGCTCGGCTGTGTTGTCGTTCTCCTCGTACTGTATGCACAGCACGGACAAAAAAGGCCGATTCGGAAGTCCGTGTGGCCTACGATTACACTGGAATTCCTCGGAACGTTTCTCTTTACGATACTGTACTTCCCTGTCTGTAATACTTATAGCATGCTGTTGGGATCCTATGTTCTCTATAGTACTGAAACTAGTTGGGATCAAATTATAGTTGTGTGGTTCTGTTGTCGTCAGCATCAATGCTTACCTCTGATATCGTATATATCACTCTGTGGCATCAGGATAAGACAACTGCATTGCACAAGTTGTCAATCGGGGGTTCTCGGGGAAAAGGAGGCTGGTCCAGGAACACATTCCTCGAGAGCTTTATGAATAGAATCCGAAGGTCTTCTAAACTCCTTCGATGAGTGGCTTAGCTGACCTCTATCTGTCCAACCCAATTACTCCGAGCAGATTTCTGCTAGTTTTGACGTTGGGTTTAGCAGCAGTGCCCACCATCGAATTGACACTATAGTAGTGAACCATCGAAGCGCTATCTTTAACGTAACGCACTACGCTCCTGCCCTGCTTAATGACACTGCAAACTTCCGAAGGAGCTCGAGTATTCTCACTGTAAGTACTGTGGAACACCCGCTATGGAATTTCTGAATTTGATTTTGAACTGTATATTCATACGAAACGTTGGACACTCGATTTGACCTTCCTATTGCATGCACAGATCCTGCAGCCTCTAATTGTTTGACGATCCAACTCATTCCTACCGCTCATCGCTCCTCGCTTCTCTTTCTAGCAAGTGTGTAATAAAGTAAGACCCTGCAGCATTGGATTTTACGAGTAAACTTCTGTGCTCAATATCAGTTGTAGACTCGAAGCTGCTCGCAAGTAATCTAATAGAACTAACAGCCCACTAGCCCTCGTGTTGTTGCAGATTTTCTTGCCACTGCTTAATTGTAGAGATAGCCCGGCCGCTCGAACATTTTCTTGGTTCTTTGATCGTCAGAAGCCTGTTTCCACCTAATAAGTTCTATCCTGTAAATCGTTTGTTGCAGGATTTGTCGAGTAGGGAACTCCTTCTTGCGATGAAGAAAACTGCAGCTCGTTCTGTTCGATCCACGTGAATTCGCGACTACGTCGAGATAAGCCAAGTTAATGTTTTGTCGAGCTAAAGCAGCGTCGATAGTACCAAGCAGCGAGGGTGACCATCCCCGAAGATCGCCCTTGGCAGCAGCAGCGAGCTGTACTCCCTTGGCTTCCATCGCGATCGCCGGAGAGTCGAACCTGCGGACATTCCCACATAACCTCTCCATACGATCTCGACATCCATAATAATCTTTGCGATCACGGTGTAGCGAAAGGACTGCATGAAGGTATAGCATGCGGATTGGCACCATCGCATCAGATGTCTAAGCTTGATGAAATCTTTAATTTTACAGTAAAATTAAGCTCGGGCACGTGTGGAATCAGGTCATATGGAATGCAACCATGACCGCAAGAGGATGGTCGAAACTGCTAGCGCTGGTTGGGCTTTCCTTGTTTGCCTTGCTCGCACTACACGAATTCAACTCA
Organism: Asterella californica; assembly: GCA_036924285.1. Classification (NCBI taxonomy): domain Eukaryota; kingdom Viridiplantae; phylum Streptophyta; class Marchantiopsida; order Marchantiales; family Aytoniaceae; genus Asterella; species Asterella californica. The sequence continues at coordinate 9,391,203 of JAYKYS010000013.1, forward strand.
CGAGGACGAAAGGGATTCCAGAGCTCTCAGCCTAAGAAAGCAGTTCCGTACCATATCTATGGTCGCACAAAGCTTTCAAACTGGCGAGAAGTCTCAAGACTTGCAGTGGATTCAACGAAGCCCAATTGTCCGATACTTTGTGGCAATGTTTCCATTCCGTATCCCTTCGGACTTTCACTTGAGTGCGCACAAAGTCCATATTTCGTCTTACAATGCACGTACGAACTGGGAGCTAACATTTCAGCCGAAGGTGAAGGTCCATGGCCTCTTCTAACTTTCGGAAGCGGCACCTACACTGTCGACAGATACAACACAACAGATATGACTCATATGCAGCAGGAGTATGCAGTAAATGCATTCCAAGTGCAGCGCATCGATCCAGGATCCATGATCATCAATGTGACGGCCATCAAAGCTATGGGCTGCACCATCAATCAGGATGGTAATGCGGGAGTTTCTTTTGATCCAGCTAGCCCATATTGGATAAGTCCAGAAAACGAATTCTTCGTAGCAGGTTGTAGGTCTTTCTGCTCCTTGTCCAGGCTTGGTCGTCAGAGCAGTTGCGGTCCACTTATGTGTGCCAATCAGGTTAGTGTACCCTTTTGTGGATCATATGACTGCTGCGTACAGCCGATACAATGGGCGAAGAATATATCTCTGACAGGGGGAGGCATAGAATATGCGGGGTATGAGAACTGCGGTTTCTGCAGCATAATATACCGCAGCACATTTCTAAACCCTCCGGAGAAAAATGACGGAGGGATTGGTAGAGGAACTTACGGCCTCAAACTTGGTTGGGGTTTACAGACAAGTTCGAGCAACTGCTCTGCAGCTCAGGTGGATACAGAGAGTTACGAGTGCTCCCAGTATGGAACGTGCAAAGACTTCGTAGCTGATTTTGGTCAAATTGGACTTCATGAATCAAGTTATTTTTGCCTCTGCGATCTTCCAGGCTACGAGGGAGATGGCTATAGGAATGGCACCGGGTGTGAAGGCAAGTTAAAGCTTCTTTGTGGTGCAGAGATGAGTCTTACTTTAATAACTCGGATAGTTACTTGACGATTGACATGATTTTAAGTAAAGTTGTGACTGACAATGTGCTTTCCCCGTAAGGGGCACCCGTGCCGTGATTGTCACTTCCTTAATGATACCTTCCCTCTTCTCTTAGCTAGGATTTCTAACAACGTCATAATTTATGGTGCTGGCAGCGTACAGTTCAGTCTGAACCAGTCCTTCCTGTCTCAAGTAGCCACTTTAGTTTGTCTTTATAAGAATACATGTTTGCAACTGAGTGTTAGAGAGACTGCATCCCAGGAGAGTAGAGACGTCTCTGGAATCACGAGCTCGGGCTAAGATGCACATATAATGCTAATTAAAGCGAATCCCTGTTTCTGCAGATACCAATGAGTGCGTTTTAGGAAACGGTTGTAGTGAGGTTGCCGAGTGCCAAAACGTTCCTGGTTCATACAAATGCATTTGCCCTCAGGGTATGACAGGAAATGGAATCGATAAGAACTGGAACGTCAGTGGTACCGGTTGTACTTGTAAGTTTCTCTGCTTAAGTGGACCATAGCTTAAGTTTCAAGTTGACAAGGTGCTTCCATGTCTGGAAAGATGCTGGAAGTTATATATCTTCCAAATACTAGTGTAATATTTATGCTTAAATCAGCAAACTGGAGGAGGTAACCGTTCCAGATAGCAGTTGCAAGGAAGGGACAGATTTGGTTGTGAGAGATGATGTTAGCTCAGCTTCTGTCACGCTTGAACTCCTGTACACGTGGAAGAAAGTAAAGGTGCTTGCCTTCCCACTACGAAGTTTCTTTTCTTCGCCTTATCTCGAGCTCCGACGGTGGTGTTTACACTAATCGTTCGGTTTGTGGAGATAAGGTGGAGAATTTGGTCACGTAGACCCTGTATTTTGTCTCATGATCAGTTTGTTGGTTGCTCTATGTGCATCCGTTAATATGCAATTATGATGGCCAACTGACTTGAGCAGGGATCAACAAGTGTGATAGTGATACTCGCAACGTTAACGGAGATGACCATGACGGTGAGGGAGGAAGTGATTGCAAGCCCAAGTCAAGTATGGGAACCGTAATCGGTGAGTGCTGATTTCCGTCATCATATCTCGCAATGTTTCATCCACCCTATCAAAGTCCGACCATGACAATAACACTTATCTAGACTTGTAACATTCGAAACCATCGCTGAGGAACCGTCACGTACTGAATCTTGTCAGAAACTTTACTACACATGCGCATGCAGTGCCATATATAACAGCCATGAGGAGGATCAAGGAGGAGACTTATCTGACTAAAGGGGTTCTCGATGACAGGTGCTGCAACTGCTGGTGTGGTTGTTTTCGTTGCCATAAATCTCTCGGTTCTGTGGTTCATATATCGGAGGAGCCGGAGACGGCACGCAAGCGAATTCGAACTTGGACTTTTTTCAGCCAGAGAGCTTTTGGACGAGCTCGACAAGCACGAAGGAGCCAAATATTGCAAAATTTTCACCTACCGTGACCTCCAGGAGGCAACGAATGATTTCTCTCTCGATCGAAAGCTTGGCGAAGGAGGTTTCGGTACTGTGTTCGAAGGAATATTGAAGGATGGCACAACAGTGGCTATCAAGAGAGCCGACCGTGGAGTAGGTGAGACGCGGAATGATGTAAAGCAGTTTGTGAATGAAATTGTCATTCTGTCTCAGGTCAATCATCGGAATCTTGTAAGGTTGATGGGTTGCTGCTTGGAGACACGGGTGCCCGTCCTGGTCTTCGAGTTTGTCCCCAATGGAGATCTGCAGGGACATATCTCTGTCTCGTCAAATGCTACAAACGAATCTGATACGAAAGTTTTTCCACACCCACCACTACACTGGAATCAGCGGCTGAAGATTGCACTTGAAACAGCCGAAGCTCTGAATTATCTCCACTGGGGTACAACACCACCTATCTACCATCACGACGTCAAGTGCGCCAACATTCTCCTGGATAACGACTACAACGTAAAAGTTGCCGACTTCGGCTTGTCTAAGCTCGTGTCTCTCGATTCTGCAGAGGCTGCCACAAAAGTATTGGGAGGTATCCCCCGCTCTTCAGATAATGTCTTTGCCTTGGAGCTAGTTAGATTGTTTCTGTGTGCGACCTCGCTATATAGTAATCCTTTTGTGGTACAACTGGACCAGACCTTTGCTGTTAACATAAGCCATAATTGAACTTACTTGACATTATGTAGACGTAGAATTCGACTATGCTAATGAGCTGAGTGGTGTGTACACGTCCGTCGTCGCTGAAAAAGGGAGCATATATATAGCATGCAGTGTATAGCTACATAGCAAGCCGTGGGCGCTCTACCACGTCTTCCCCAAGGGCGTGAAACTACATACCTGCTAGTTATTTGAAATTATATATACTGCGACCTTACAGGATCGAGATTGTGAAGAAAAGCATTCACTGTTCATGAAACTAATACGAACCTGCTTTCTTATCAATCTGTGCAGGTACTCCAGGCTATCTGGTAATTTGAACCCTATTCGTTTTTAGTGCATAGGAACTGAGATATGATCTCTTGACCATGCTGCTCAGTTGTGAAACTGTACGGTTGTCATTTTCCTGTGTTGAGAGGCATCATCTGGTCAAATCGCCTTACCATATCATCAAATGCATATACAGTACGGGATTTGATTTCGAGTAAGAATTAAGCATGTCGTTACCTGGTACTGATGTCTCTGACCTGGTTTGTGTTCAGGACCCGGCTTTCTTCGATAGTTGGGAGGTTAGTTCCCAACAGGGTTTCCCACTGGCAAATGCAATCCTGTGGGAAGATAAGTATGTCATCCACGCGAGCGATGAAAAGGAGTTATAGGACACCATATTGTTGACCCATACGAGTTCTACATTGCTGTGCTATTTTCCAGCATCTGCACTTGAACTCACATCTAATTAAGACTTTACCCTGAAATCGGCTGTTCTGCAGCTCACAGACAAGTCAGATGTCTACAGTTACGGTATAGTGCTGCTTGTCCTTCTTACTGGCCAGAAACCGGTGGATATTTCGGCGCAACCCAGAGATCAAAATCTTGCTATCAAATGCAAACGCCTTATGGCTGAGGTTTGAGAAATTTCCTTCACTTTCTACCAAGATTTAGGTCACAGCGGTGGCAAGTATTCTAGCACCATGACTTATGAACTGTGCCGTATATATTTACATATAGATGAATTCTAAGCCTGAAATCGCTGCTGAACTGGGAAACTTGCCTCTTGGATTGGTATGTAAGGGTCTTCTCATCGTCAACCTCGATCCCGAACTAGGAAGGTTTCTTCAATATTCGAACACTGTGGAAGCCATCCATGGAGTTGCTAAGGTACGGTTTTCTTCTGTGCTTCTAAAGACACTCAACGAGAACTAGATGTAAAACCATTATCCCCAAGGTTTGTCACTGGTGTACAATAACAGAATGCGAGAAAATCTCAGATGCTGAAGGACATGCTCATTGATCCGAAATACTGCGTGGGTCTTGTGGTACAGGTGGCGATGAAGTGTGTAAGCAGGTATAGAGCCGATAGGCCCACCATGAAAGAAGTGCTAACAGAGCTACGGACGATTGAGGTTGCCAGCACAGAAAGGAAGTCAAACAACTCAAAGCGTGTAAATTTCGTTAACGATGATTTCGTCCCTGCACATGCGCATGCTGATGGACAATCGAACACCTACAGCTCCCTACCACCCTCCATCCAAGCAGAATGGCTTGACCTAGTCACGGGCCAGCGAGCTGGAATGACTTCTGTCAACCTTGGAAGCGGAGAAGAAAAGGTTTCTCCAAGATAGCGATATTTTATTTTATTTTGTTTGGATTTGTTTTTTTGCCTCTTTTCGCTGTGGGGCTTTTTGCAGCCGTATGCTGCTGCCCTTGCACAGCATGAGTCCCCCCGCCGGGGGGACTCGACCCCACGCCGTCCAAGATAGCGATTAAGCTGAAGGACCCAACACTAACAATTTTAGGTGTCGTACAAGAGAGTTCCTGGCTTCAGGGGATCCGGATGGATGTAATATACACGATACAGAGGACTTAGGATCAAGAACTACCACAGCCATCCAGGCAACTTCATAATCTCACATAGGGCTGGACGGCACCACCACTTTGCATGATCACATGACTTTGATCATGTGTCTTTAGGGCCACTTAGGATCGAGAACAAGATTTGTCACGGAAGTCATGATTGTCTTGATGCTTGATAGTATCCAAACTCAAAACGCTAGCCGAATTCACATGTACTTTAACCATTTCTGCCTTGTGCCCTTTGTATTTCTCCATCACGGCGGTTTATACTTGATAAACCATCGATCTTATTTCCATAAACGACTGTCTAAGTTCTATGTGTTGGAGAGCTTGATATACGACTAATACTGTTACGGCTTGGTTTGGTTCTAAAAACTCATATATCATCGTTATGGTTCCGTTGAGGGTTGAGAAACTGATACGTGACACTTCAGAGTACAGTAGAGGGATATCAATAAGTAAAGCAAAGAATAGATGAGGTTTAACGGTTCCAACCCTATAAGATACTTTAACATCCAAAAAGGCATGCACGGTACCGGTTTATATGTCGTTGGCAATAAAGTTTGGATGTTCGTGGTTTATCTGATGTAGCACTAGTTTTAGATGAAGAATTTGATTTTAGTTTCTCTCGACGTAGTACGTAATTTACTTAAAGAGCATTGGATAGATTGTGATTCGTATAACGTCTTAATCGATGACATGATATCACTGATAGTTGGATGCTAAAGTTTTGGATGTTGTCTGACGGTCTGACAAGCTAGCGGAAAGACTTTACGATGCCAGTTCATAGAAACATTTATGATGTTACTCGCATTGTAAATTTACAAAATATTTATGTTATGATTCGTATTACGAATATTTACGATACGAATAGCATCGTACATTTTTCGATATGTTGCAGACTATCGTAAATTTGAGATAAGTGATGTATCATACAGTGTAGGATAAAAAGTGTATCATACATGTACCATGAGAACTATATCCTAAACCGTATGGTGCATTGTTCATCATACATCTAATATGCAAAACACATTGTAGTTCCAATCGCCATGATATATATACATTTATGATATATACCGCATAGTAAATATACAATATGAATTCAAGATGCGAAAATAACTATATGGTTTAGCATATTTTACACTGTAGAATATAAGTTATTTCAAGAATTAGCTTGATCAATTTAATGATCCGGCTTTGGTTGGCGAGTAGGGCTTGCTAGATTGGGATCTGAAGTGTGCCGCGCGGAGAAGAAACTGAGGACTGAATACCAATGGTAGGAGAAAATAACAGCAGGGTGGAAGAGGAAATGCACTGGGGAAGAAGTTAGAATGGTAGCAAAGAAAAAGAAAAATGATCTGGACGAGAAACTAAAGTATGAATTCTAAATTGCATGAAAAAATAACAGTTGTGTGGAAGAGAGAGTACGTTGAGTGGATGAGACAAATGTCCAAATCCTAAGAGAAAATAACAATAAACTTGTGGGATGTAGCTTATGAGTGTTCTTTTGAGCAAGAACTTCTCTGCAGGAAAGGAGATGCTTGTTGAGAGCATTCAGATTAAACACACCATTCTCAACCAGTTCGCATGTAAAACTTTATTGTAAAAGAATTCATTTGAGTTTATGTTCAAGAATCGAAGCATAAGACACTCCCATGCAATCAAGGTCCAAAGCATTACTAAACTGGACGTCCAACACCTAGACGATTACGAAGATGAGCCACACTGCGCGAGTCTGGTCCACTCCTATACACACATGAATCTCGCACACCTCTTATGCAAGGTGCTTGTATTTCTGTCCATAGCTATCAAAAACATTTCTGCTTAGTTTTCTATTTACACATAGTCATGCATATATGAGGACATGTTAAACTATTCAGAGCACTTGTATATTCACTTCTTCCATCGAAGGGTTAGGTATTAAATTAAATTTTGTTACATTAATTATATTCATGAGTATAGCTGATCGCACTTGTACTTTCTGAAGCGCAGCAGGCGAGCCAAGACTTATGGTTTATTTCTTGCTTTCCCCGTGCTTCCAGGCATGGACTAACAAATAATTTTTATACAATATTTTAATATTTATACTTACTTAGTATATATTTTTTATTTAACATATATGTATATTCCTGGTAACATTAAGCGAGCAAAAGTTCCCAGAGTTCATCCAGCATGCATATTCTATTGACCTCGTTGGTCGATTATATTCGTAGGATTAGTTTGTAAAAGTCAGGCAACTTTTCACAGGCCACTAGATGTTGTATGTGTTCCACATACGTAAGAATATTGAAACATTGCAAATGTAACAGGATGAACGATTTTTTACTATAACAGCAGGTGAAATATGCATTTTCAGCAGCTAATCAGTATTTTATCACAAAGAGAAAGTAGTTAGAAAAGTGTAATTCAAACACGAAATATACCTATTAAAATCCGGAAGCATGTTTCAAAAGCACGATGTGATTGCAGCTTTAGAATAGACTGGGACTAAGCTCGCACCTTCACCATATGGGCGAAGCACGCATTATTAAGCTTGACAAGGAAGCCTTTCTAACAAAGTGAACTCAAACCTCACATAGTCATAAGGATTATAGTCAAAAGAACATTCATTCTAGTAACATTCTTTATCACGCTCTATACTAATATCACAGTCTTAGTAATAATATGGAAGTAGTAGTTTTTATTTCCCTTTGGATTATTAAGACAAAACTGCACTTTTAACGGAATTAGAAGAAAGACGAAAAACATGGAGAGTAAGCTTGCGAGGGAGATGGTCAATAGAAGTCCAGTAATGTATCAGCCAAATTACCTGAACCTGATCATAATGGATGGCTTGAGAAACCTCTAGATAATTGTTTGCAACAGGAGGAGAAGAGAGTGAGCGCTGCAACTTTGTCCTTACAAATATTGCATCTCCTGTGAGTTTCTGTTCGACTCTACAGAAAATCCCTAGTAACTCTGCTCTCTAACTACAAGTACACAACAACAACGGTTATCGCTGTATTGCATGCGGAGCTCAGATGAACATTGTGCAGTTTATCTTGGCAAAGAGTAAATGGAGTCTTACAAGTAGTACTCGAGAAAACACATTTCAGCTATGTACTACTGCAAAAGTTCTTACGACTGTCTGTCAAGTGCAAGACGAAGTGGTAGAGCAGCAACATGGCTTTCCCTTTCGACAATTCTGTGTGGGAACCGTAAACTCACGGAGTTCGACTACGATGAGAATGACAAAATGATCATATCACACACTTCTACGTCCCTCGCTCCTACGTACTACGAGCACGATCAGGAGAATAATGAAATGAGTAAATCACGGTCGCTTCTTACAGACTGATGCATATAGTCTGTGCCTTAAGGCCAAGGCAGAGCTCTGACATTCAGCACTTCGAACGTTATATCTCATGTTACAGATATATACAAAGCCGTGTATGCAGATCACGGCTTTGTATACTCTTCCTTCTTGTAGATTTATGTGAACGGTCTGTGTCTTGAAGCCAAGGTAGTCAGTTGTCTCTGCCAACCCAAGTCTTGAAGCCGACACCCTCCTCTGTCAGTTTTTTAACTGGAATAGAGCTCCCTAAGAGAAGTTACGCGCAGAAATGTGGAACGTGGTATTTTTCACTTCCTGAATCTCTCTTTCTAGTCTTTCTTAACCCCACCGACTCTCGCTGAAACTCACAGCATTACAAGAACTCAAGACTACAATCACATCCATAAAATCGAGGACAAATCTGGTTTAGATATCTCTTCGTATTAATGTTTAGGATTTAGAATTGGAGTTATCACCCCATAGATTCGTGATGGAGAAGGCTCATACCTCCTTTAATTTATAAAAAGAGGAAATCTCCCATTTATTGGTAGCAGTCCAAGGATTAGTCTTGGGGCAGAGAGTATAGCTTTCTCATCAGTGCTCATGTGAGTCTTGGGGCTTCGGAGTCCAAGCCTGGCCACATCTATGCTCTCTTTAGTCCTAGAGTAAAGGTCTTGTACATTTTACTCGAGAGCTTGGACTTTGGGTAGAAACAACACATCTGTCATTGGGTTCTCACATTCGTCCATTTGGGATGAACGTCAGTCCTTCATCCAAACAGTGGAATTTTCACTATGTTTCTTTACTTGTTAAGAGTAAAACTCTCACTTGTTAAGAATTTTTCTTAACTTTAAGAGTAAAACTCTCACAGATATACCTTCTTAATGTGATGTTTGGTGTCCAATCTTAACCAAAGTCTACACCTCCAATCTCATCACTCTGTAGAGTTATCCAAAAAGTCTTTCTTAAGAGTTTTCAAAGAGATAGACTCATGTGCATAAAATTTTCTATGGGAAGTGGTCAGACGGGTCACATTTCTTGTCTGATTGGTCATCGTGTTATGTGCTCTATGGTTTTTTCTCTAATAAAGTGTAGACTTTTTAAGAGAAAAGAAAAGAGGATCATCGTTAAGACTCACAAAGTTACACAAGCATCTAAGATTATAAAATTTGCAAAAGTTCCATATTATTTTCTCAGAAAGTCTTGTAAAGGTCACATGCATTGATAATGGCTCCCAATATGTACTTCAGGTACATTATGAGATCCGGAAGAACGTTCAGGAGAGTGCAGGTGCAGGGTTTCAGTGAAAGTTCTTGGAGACACGTGGCTGTGCTTTTCTCTTCGTTATGTCATGTATGTAATAGAGTGAATTGTTTTTCCTCGGAAAGACAGTATGCATGATCGACCAATTTTAGAGAATTTTTGCTCACTTTGTGTTACTGTAAAATATGTTAATATTATTTATAAATGTAAGATTAAACTAATGTGGAAATTTCTTCTACATATTAATTGTTAACCGACCCAAGACTTGTGGAGATAACCTCTAAACGTAACAAATGAGCACTTGCTTCTAGAACTATAAAGGGGGTCCTTTTATTACTTACAGATAATGTAAAACCACAATTTTATATTTTTTTTCTCACAAGAAATGCTAAGGAATAAATTCAGCAAAGCACGGTGAATATGCATGCATTGGTAATGGCTGTCAAGACATTTACTAGTTCTTCTCCAAGTAAAAACCGGTTAGTAAGTACGGGTTAGTCCCGCGAAGCCATAGTTTAAGACTCTTTTCGCCGTGAGGCTTTCTGCGGCTGCCCTGATCCCCACGCCGCGCCGACTTGCCCTAAACGGGCACTATTTATTTGTTAGTTACACTTCACTACTCAAATTCACTACTCATATCATTTATCCTAAAGCAATGATAGAGCAATAAATGGTCGGATCTATAAGAAATCATAATGACATCCTCTGGTTAAAAAAAAAATAATATAATATAATATATGACATCCTCTGGTTATACCTCTGGTTACAAGTAAAACCCTGTTACTTACCTCCAAAATTTCTCTAACAGGTGAATTATAACTGGAGACAGGCCGGGTTGCGGCCTCTTCCGTATCAAGGCCGCAACCTGGACTAAGTCTTCTTCTTCACCTGCTATTTCGGTCTGTTAGTACGCCTGTTCTTTTGGTATTCGTGACTAGTTGGTAGAATAACAGAAGAGGTCAAAACTGTTTGTGCCATGACGCATCCGCCCAAGGAAAAGAACTTCCACGGAGAAGGGGCGGCCAAGAAATTAGAAAACAACCAAAGGTAAGGTAAAGAGAGATGACGAATAAATATCCTTAAACCTCCGGTATGAGTTTAGTACACAACCATGAAAGAGAATGATATTTTTTTCTTTTAGTGTTTTCTGAGTCTGAACTTCTCTGAAAATACTTCAAAATCTTTATTTTAATATTCTATATCAAATAATTTTCCAAAAATTAACTATATATTATTAGATAATTTATTTTAGAATAAATCATAACTTGTAAAACTAATTAAAAAATTTAATTTGTTTTACAAGTTATGAATTAATTTAAAATAATCACCAAATCTTGAAATCTCGTACGAGTATACCCAGTTTGATTGCTAGGGAGTTTCAATGGTTTTTGTATTTGTCAAGTTATATGTATCTACGAGCAAAAAATCAATAAAAAAAAGGTAATATGTACCTAGGTTCAACCAAACCTTCACATTCCGTGGCTCAATCCTCCATTGCACATTTATTTATTGTCACAATTAATCTATAAGTGACTGCGTCAAAGGACAGTCACCGTTTAAGACACCGCAAACTCTTAGACCTGTATACTGTAATTTGCTAACGTTACATTAGAAAGTATTATGAATCAGAGTCCCAAAATTGTGAAACTGTCACCGCGCCACTGGGTACATGACTGTATGTATGTACCTCAACATTGTTCACTACAGTAGCTTGTAGCTTCCCATGGTAACTACAGTAGCTGCAAAGCGCATTAATACAATTCTACAAAGGTTCTACATGAACTCGTACTCTTACGGTTCCACAAAGGTTCTCCACCAGCATGCAGGTCTCCAACGAGCACTACAAGCTTCAGAGTGGCGACTGGTCCACGCTAAGCCTTCCATCTTCCACTAGAATTACAAACTCCATCCAAAGGGCCACCCCACGGGAGAGAGCAAAAACAAATATGTATATTTACTCCGGAAGTAGCATACGAACAAAGAAGCTCATCAGACCCGTCCCTAGAGTTTACAAAGACCAGCTAAATATATACGACCTGCAGCTTACAGTGAAATGCCGAACTCCTTATAAACCGTGAGTGGCAGTCGCGGGGTGAAGGCGATTTCCAGAGGAGTTGCTGTGTTTAAGGTGACCCCGAACGACTCTGCAATACTGACGTCCATGGGCTCCATGCCTTCGGAAAGGGACAAGTTACAGGTTTGGAGAAGTGCGGCCAGAGTCAACTCTACTAACAGCATACCGTAGTCCAGACCCGGACACTTTCTGCGACCTGCACCGAAAGGGAGGAATTTGTAGTCGTCTATCTTCACGGCCTGCTGTTGGCTTTCTGATTCCAAGAACCTGTCGGGGTCGAACTTCAGCGGTTCCGGCCATACATCTGGAGACCTGTGAATTGCGTACACGTTCACTATGAGCCTGGTTCCCTTGGGGATGTCGTAGCCAGCAATCTTCGTGTCATTGATGCTCTCGTGGGGAGCCGTAAAAGGTACTGCTGGGTGCAGCCGAAACGATTCTTTCACCACAGCTCTGAAGTATGGCAGCCGAGGGAGGTCCGAATCCTCTACCATTCTCTCCTTTCCCACCACAGCATCCAGTTCCGCCTGGACTTTGCGTACGACCTCTGGATGTCTCATGAGCTCGGCTAACGCCCACAGTGCCTGCTGCGCCGAAGAATCGATTCCCCCGAGGGTCAAGTCCTGCAGAGACGAGACCACAGAATTCTTAAGTAAAACCGCTACACAAAATCCGCAGAACAATACACTCTTCTTCCCCTACACGATAACTCCCAACGTCACTCGAAAAAGTCCCCGACAGACACAGCAATCCAAAAGATGTAGCAGCGCAGAAGTGGTTACGATGGATGGATGATATTACAGTGTTTGACTGCCTTAGAGCTTCAAACTTGTCTTCATTTGACTTCTAAGTACCACGAACGTACCAAATTTGACGTATGGAGGACAGAAGTCAAATATGCTGACTTAATATGCAGAAATTTAATGATGATATTCTCAGAAAGGCCGCTGCAGCAATGGAACTTTCACAAGCATAAGCAATTCTGTGTTCGGTTCTGGCTCTAGGTTTTACTTCAATGAAAACTAAGTTCAGTGTATAAGCTGTGCGAGTGAGACTTCTTCGAGAGGAAAAGAAGTCAGTTCGCCTCCTGCGGGATGCAAGCTCAAGCTGAATTTATCTGAGAATTGCGGACAAGATTCACGGGTGCAAAGACGGTTGGAAAGAATACAAACCTGAAGAAAAGCCTTAATTTGGATCTCCGTCAGGCGGTTGCCATCTTCGTCTGCAGGCAGTGACAGGAGCACATCAACGAAGTCATCCTTGGGAGCATCAGGACCTTTTAGCTTGTGCTCCTCTATGACACCTGTCAGGAAACTATTGAATTCTTCTCTCAGTCTTCTTAGATGTGCCTCACAACCTCCGATATCCAGCTTCCGGAGATAGGGAAGATAATCTCCAACGATGAAGCCGCCTGCAACTCTTGCCCACTCCTCAGCGATCTGGTGAAACATCCTTGCCTGAAGGGAACCGTCAGTATTCTTTGTTTTCAAACCGTAATAGCTTTTGCCGTAAAGAATTCTGCTCACGGTGTTGAAATTCATCTCTGCAATCGCATGGTCCACTTGTACGGGTTTTCCACCGTGACTCTCTTTCAGAATCTTCTCGAGGAATGCTGTCAGCATTTCCCTTCGGACGCCCTACAGAGGCAAACATTTACAGCAACACGTCAATAAATATCGGCAGATGTAACCACCAACCCCTCGTATTCAGTATAGAAGTTAAACGTACATTGTCAAACATGCTTTATACTCCCAGACTCGTATCCGAATTCAGCTTGGAGGTCGTTATATTCGACTGAAGATCACAGTGCTCAATCATGCATGGAGACCATATCGGAACCAGAAGCTAGCTAGGAGTATACATATCTCAGAAGGGGTATTCGATTCTCAAGCTCATGATCAATCCTTAACGGAAATGGAAAGTTCAGACTGGATCAGTATTCAGTTTGGAAAACAGAACACTCCGAGTCATTCCAGTGAATCTGTGTCGACCAGTACTGTCCTTGCACCGTGAAACATGGGAACCAATTCTTTAGTCACGGGAACAGCCTGGGAACCAATTCTTTAGTTATGAAGTTTTAACTCTCAACAGGGAGGGCACAGTCAGTATTAAGAGGCTTCTTCCTCTTCTGCTTCTGGACAGAACAAAGCTCTACATCGAAACCATATCCAGCGATAAAACTGTACGTCGAAAATTATAGTGACGAAGTGTGGGATATTACCTGAGACTGCGCCACACGCTTCGGAGTGAAGAGTGAGTTGATGCATGTCTTTCGGAGCAACTTGAAAGTAGGACCGAGTGGAGCGAACAGCAGATCTTGACGGTTGTAGAAGAAAACCTCGCCCGTCACCGTATCAGGACGAGAACTCCAACTTTGGTCTTGGGTTCTGAGAACTTCTCTCGCCATTTCGGGACTCTGAACGACAATTGTCGGAACAGAGCCAAGCTGCAGGTACAACAGTGGACCATATTTCTTTCCCAGGTTGATAAACGCGTTGTGAGGCTGCGTACCCATAAGAGGAAGATTTCCGACCACAGGCCATGCTAAAGGTCCAGGTGGTAGCTTTGATCTATTGAGCTTCTTCTTGAAGAAAAAGATCAGCACCAGTATCCCAATCACTGCCGTTCCGATGATATACTGTGTCTGCATTTGGTGGATATATGATAACAAGATAGCGATCACAATGCAACGTTCACCCTTCGTACGAGGTTTGGTATTTCTACCGCCAATGTACTGTATCAGGATCGACCCGGTCGATCATATAATCTTCCAGATTGCTTTTCTTCAGCTAGACACCGATCGAGTAAGCCCTGGCATGTGGTGAGTAGACGATGAGCTGATTGATCCCCTGCTTGCGCAGGTTTATATAGAAACTGAATTTGTGGGATCCTCCATGCACCTACATGATCTCCGGACGACCCGGAGTCGATTAGACTGACTGTACCGTACATTGTACACTACTTTGTCGTACATGTCAGTCTGGATTCGCAAGATATTAGGGCGTCTTAACTCGGTAATGCGCACTTTCACTTTTTCTTTGGAGATAAGTATTATGGTATATAAAAGTTGTATTCCGTTCCCCTCTCTTTCGATGGCGAGAGTTGCGATTTCAAGTGTAGACCTGCGGTACTCTGTGAGATACCGTGGAATTTACTCGACACAGTTCTTTTCTTTTGAGTGTGTTCCCCAAAGCAATAAGTCACCAGTGATCTAAAAATTAAACCAAATTTAGCATAATACTGGCAGATAATATTCTCCACAGGTGATTATGTTTATCCTAATGTTTATTAACACATTTTGGTAACTTCAAATGGCACGCTTTCCTAAAACTTTCGTTGAGAAATGATACACTATACGATCACAAAGGTCCCTTAAACATTCAGTGATATAACCCTCAAAAACAAAACAGGAAAACTTCTACATTAGAAAGCTTTTCTTCTCAACTGGGAACATCTGATTATGCACATTTGGAATACCGTTATAAGTAAATAGTACATCTAAATTTGCTGCGGAAATGAATCTTCGAATACATCTGATACCATTATTACCAGTTATTACCAGTTACGATTGTTAAATCACAAATGATTAAAATGATTTTTTATTTCATTATATTAGTGCGTAATCACGTAGTCTTTAATCTAGATCCCATGTGATTGGACTTTTCAGTTATGGACCAAATCTCACGGCTGCTGGTAGATGGATCAGGCCCTAGTTACTTTGATAAAAAGAAATACGTGTTAACTCTCTTCTCAGTCTTTTGACAAGGACGGTTTAAACCTCTAGTCATCCGGGGCCAGACCGAAGAAAGTTTGACCACTAGACTCAGTCCTCATCTTCAAGTTCACCGGGCCAGGGATAGAAAGTCGCCAGACAATAAGAGTCTGCGTTGCACCTTTAACCTGGAGCGATTTAGACTCAGTCCTCGTCCCAAAGTTAGTAATCTGCCTTCAGTTTATATGACACGCCAAGAGCACAAAGCTACACGGAGAAAGCAACTTTTAACACAAATTAACATGAAAGAAAATGTAGATCTGCATCCAGACAGAAAGTTAAACAAGAAGTGGTGCACGGGAATTATACTTATTATTGTGAAAATTTTCTCTTTTGTTTTTCTTTGACGTCTTGTGTAAGTACAATAGCTTTGACTATAGTTTAATACTAACAACTATATGTGATACTCTCCAAGTGTATTTCTTTTTCTTCTTTTTTATTTGCCATTGACAAGTTCTGGAAGAAAATTTTTGATGAAAAGAGAACAAAGCCATAATTTTTCTTAGTTAAAGGTCCTATCCCTTAATTCCTAAGATGGTATCAACCCTAAAAGAATTATGATTAAGGTTATAGAAGCAAAAGCTTTTGATAATTCTTTTATACATAAGAAAATTAAGATATTTTTAATAAGAATATAAAAATATAGACTTCCTTTTTTTTGCTATACTTGAATGAAAAGAATTTCTTCTCCATTTAAAAAATATAATCAATTATAAATCAAGTTGACTTTTGTCGATATCCTAATTTATCATGTTTCTTTTTTAAAATCATTTTGTAAATTGTTACTTTTTTCAAGACAAGAATGTAAAATTCTACCTTCAACTATTGCCCCTTTTAACCAAGTAAAATCATCATATTACCTCTAATAGTGATCATATCCTCTTCATATAACCACCTAATTTGTATGTTTTGGAAAATGCTTTCCAATGGTAGGTTACAAAACCATACCGTGGGGTGTGGTAACAAGCATCACATAGAGTCGATATGTTTTAAATTACCATAGAAAACAAATTGCAAGAAATTGGTGGATGGAGCATTCATAGTTACTCCAGCAAACCAGGGTGACATGGGTATAAGGTGACTCAAGTGTAAACCGGGCCAACATTCCTTATCTATGAATAATAAGCATCCCCAACGTCCTTGTACAGTGAATTTCATTTTCTCTTATCAGAAAACATGTAAGTGTTATAAAAATATATTATAATAAAAATCAAAATTATTTATAAATATTATATATTAACTTCTCCAGACGTAGCAAATTAATCCAGACAGAACCCATAAGTGAAAAACGGGCTAAGGTCTTCCTGGAAATATAAGTGTGGGAATGGAATTATAAATACACGTCGTTTCACAGAAACATTAATATATCTTCTAACCCTTCCCGCCGGAAGGGTTAGAACATATATTAAACACCCATGTACACGAAACATGGGTGAATATGCATGCTGATGGACTCTTGCGGCAGGCCGAGGAAGCAGACAACCGTAACTTTCGGTGGAAAATACCGTTGTGCGACTGGTTCAGGTGGTGGTAGAGAGCGTTTGGGTGCGGGAAATATTTGATGCGAACGGGCCATTTACAGAGATATGCATGCTGGATGAATTCCGGGAATATATATAAGTGTTAAGTTAAAAACATATATTAACTAGATATAAAAAATTAAAGTATTTTATAAGTGTTATCTGTTACCTATGCCTGGAAACACGGGAGGAGCAGGAGATAACCCATAAATATTGTGATCAGTGGCGCGCTTCAGAAGGTACAAGTCAAGGAGTGCACAGATCTTAATTTGACTATATACTGTGATGTTAATTTAATACCTAACCCTTCCTGCCGGAAGGGTTAGGTATTAAATTAACCACCTGTATATTTACCTCCTCCATCGGAAGATGGAGGAGGTGAATATGCAGGTGCGATTGAAGAATAAGCAGCCTCCCATCTAAAGCTTTGTTTATTTATTTAATGGTGAAAGGGGCGAAACCCAATAGAATTTTATTGCCTCGTCATAGTCGAGGGTCTTCCCCTCCGGATAAACAAAACCGGACTCGAAGGATCGGCCAGACCACGTGACCACTTGACAAATGGTACGTTCTAATCGAATCTAAAGCTAGATGACTTAGACGAGCACAATGAACAGTATAGGCTACCCCATCCGCCTGTAGCCCGGCCGCCGTGGGGTCGAGTCCTCCTGGCGGGGGACTCATGCCCAAAGCCTCACATGTCCCCCCCTTGCAAGGGCAGCAGCATACGGCTACTCACATGTACTCTTATGAGCTTAATTTTTTGGTATGAAAATAAAATAAAAAATTTTTTACTGCTGCCCTTGCACACCATGAGTCCTCCCGCCAGGAGGACTCGACTCCACGGCGCCCGAGCTACAGGCGGATGGGGTAGCCAACAAGCCATTGCTTGTTGGCTACCCATTGACTCGCGTGTTTCTTTTAAAGAAAAAAGAAAACCTACAAGTGGTGTATGTTATCAAACGGAGTCACAAGCTCAGGCGGCTGGATTCTGGGTGGATAGCTCGCAATGCCTCCTAGTTTGGTCAACAAAAGAGCTTTGTCTCTAATTAGCATTAGTTTGTTGGTAGCACATCCGCACGGTGCAACGGCGGCGTGAGGTCTCCTCTTCTTGTTGAACCTTACGGTGACTTCATAGATTAACAAACTAATGTTTAATCGTTCGTGTCACATAATTAACTTAAGTATACTTAAAGATGTAGATCTTTAGATGTATTTAAATTATCTTGTTATTTCTTAAACTTGTGAAGAAATTTTTCTAAAACACCAAGTACTTTAAACTGCGATCGCATTGTCACAATAAAATTGAAGATTCAAACCTGAGTCCTTTCTTTCCTAAATTCACCCTCTTACCACTGTGATATCACGAGTTGATGATAATTTCTTCTCCTGGACGTTAATAACTAATTCCTACTCCAGCTCTAAATACACTGCCCGGATTCACACTTCCCGTTAGAAGATGCACGAGGTTCCTCCTGCCGTAGTGCTCAATCACTGCAAGGGATGCAGCATTCGGTTGCAGAAATCCCCACCGCAAATAGAGGTTTTCACATTGACGACGCAGATCTAACCCGCTTCTTAAACCCCCGGTATGACTATAAAAGCTAGAAATGTAATATTCCTTTTTTTCCCGTGGATGGTTCTGATGAGTCGTCAGTCCCCGAACGCCTGAGGAATCGAGTTCGGGAGCCTGTGTTTGAAGAATCAAGTCACAGAGCGATGAGCTCAGAGGAAGAAATGTACTCGTCTTAAGTCGTCGAAGCGAAAACTGCTACTTGAATCTGGATTTCACGCTCTTTGTTACACGGTGGCGTGCTGAAGCAAGCTATCGAAAATAGCTATCGTGGTAGGCGTGTGGCATGGTCTGCATGGCGGAGAAAACTTTGATGGCAATGAGCAGAAACTTGAGACGTGATTCTGACAGGTCCAGGTTTGAGACAAACTGTTCGTGCAATTAGGTGGCGAACTGAGTTGACAATACGGTGCTGTAGGTGACTGTCGCATAATGACATTTTCCTTTTAGTCACATAATTAGCTTTTCATGTTCTAAACCTTAACGAGTCTTAATATTGGAGGAGAAACTTGGAGCAAAATGAATATATTTTTGGCCTAGGATCCTCTTGTTGGGGAGGCCCTTCTTGTTGCCTCTATGCAGTTATCTCGGGTATAAAAAGTTTTGGGATTTCTCGCTTCGAGAGAAAGAGATAAAATATTACTGTAATTCTAAAGCAAGGTTGAATAATATGCGTGCTTGATGAACTTTTGCTCCTCTAATGGTACCGGAAAATATATAGATATTAAATAAAATTTATATATCAAGTTGATATCGGTTTTTCTATCTTTTCGCCTTGCGACAGAGCCATAGCCGTCGAAGGTAAGACAGAAACAATTACTACAGTGTTTTTCATTTCCAATGTTATGTATTAAAGTAAATAGTAAAATTAGTATTGTTTGTCTTTTCATGTTATATTGCAGCCTGGTTCGTCGCTCGTATGGGTTTACGGGAACTGCTGTCACACACCGGGTGACTCATGTGACTCATCAACCCTGCTGTCAGCAGCCACTGGCTTGCGGCGGTGACACTATGTTGGGTAGGTTAGGTTCCCGATCCACGTCTCGTGTTCCCGAGAGCGGAGAACGGCAAGACTTAGACAAGACAGTACTCGGGAAGAACCGGAAATTATCCGACGGCAATGAATGGGAACCGGTTTTTTTCAATCATTTAATGGTCTTGCCGGTTTTCAACACAAGTAAATTGTCGTTTTGCAAAACTTTAGCCTGCTCAAAAATCCGGCTAGACACCATTTCAACCCGACTTTTCGGAATTCTAGCCGGTTGAAAATACAAAGAATACCGGTTAGCCCCGAGCGATGCAAGACTAGTGTACTGGTCTGTAACGCTTGCGACAAATGCGAAAGAAAACTATAGTGTACACTAGTCGTAACAGCGCTGAAGTAGAAGCCATGTGACCGTACCTTAGGGTCTCTTCCGACTAGTTCTTTAGTTCGCTTATCAGACCTTGTCAGATAGGTTCGGTAATAAGAATCGACTTCAGACTGTAGTTTCGCAAGTGTGTCAATAGTATATCCGTCGGCATATAGCATCTCCACGGTTTTTGGGTGGGGGTATCTCAGAGCTAGCGTTTCCGTGTATTTCGCTTACACAAACTCTCTGAGGCGGACGCGTGGATAATTAAAAGACGCGCGAACTCTCTGTGCCTTCGCGGGAGCGCGAGGGGTGCTAGCTGCAATTCAAGACGCGAACTCTCTGCTGCCTTCGTGGGAGCGCGAGGGGTGTTCTGTTCAGTAATTCCAATTTATGAATCGGCTATCACTAGAACACTAGTTTGTGTGGGGATAATCTGTTAGATCCCGTGGACGTTTTAGTAGCATAGTCGCGCTTGCAGAACCAAAATCAACCTTTTCTTTCACTTCTTGTTCGCCTTCAGCCGTTTCTGTCTTGCAAATCGGTAGCCTGATCTCAATACCATGTCTCTCTTCTGACTTTCTCGAGGATAAACGTCCATTCTCACCGGACGCAACTGACTCCGACTTCTGAGTTACATGCGATTCGCCCTGCTCTACCTTGGTTGAACTAACACAGTGACTCAAGCGGCAACCCAAAATCCGTTCGACCTGTATGTCACCAAGATGGCTTCAGTTTAACAAGCTAGATACATATTTCCGAGACTATAATGCAACAATTTCCAGGTCATTTATCACCGTCTGAAGAGATTTCGACTCGTCCCTGAATCCGTAACGGCAAGAATACTCAATGTGACCCTGCGGCTGGAAGAACTGATGGACCATTCTAAAACAGAAACATCTCTATGTGTATGGCTCATCATTTTGGAGATCGTGATTTAACATCTAAGACTGATCCCAAATATTTTCAGCTTGAGTAGCTGTACTTGCCTCTAACGACGCAGGAGAGACGCAATCTTGCCTATCTGTCCAGTTTACGCTTTGCAATTTGACGCAGACTGTTCTGTGAATGCTATGTCTCAATTCCCAAGCCTGTGCCACCCGCCTGCACGAAGGCTGGAAATTCGACAAATTCGCTGGTCACCTCGAATGAGCCTTGTTTCGTTTACCCTTCATCGCGATGAACTGCCAAAGTGGAACTGATGCGAATCGACTGCCACGGCACGTCAGACAACTCTTTTCTCCGAAAATCACGAAGGTAAACAATATGTGATGAGAAGACTCCACTATCGCGACTGCAGTAGTTACCAGAAACTGCAGGACTGGAAGCTGTACCCTTCAGGTCCGGCGGGATTCATTAAGCGCGTTAAAAGGTGCAGTCGAAAGAGATCCTTAGCTGTACTGTCTGGCTGTTGCACCGCGGATGTGCAACGAACAAGCTAACGCTAATTAGAGACAATTAGAGACCCACTAGGAGGCATTGCGAGCTATCCACCCATTCTCCAGCTGTTTGCGATGTACAGTTCGGAGATTTCTCTGGTTTCGTGTTGTCTTCATCGCGAATTGTCAAGTATCTGCAAAGTCACCATTTATTTTTAGTTGGTTGACTACAGTTAGTGGTTAGTACATTTGTTTGTACAGTCGAACCAGGATAACTGCAAGCTAGGTAAATGCGAACCTGGACATATGCAGTGTCTTAGTTTACTCGATTGAAATACCACTTTGTGCTTATGGTTAACCACAAACTACTTCTTACTCTATTTTCACTACAGATAAATATATAAACATTAATGTAATTTTCACTAACTCCAATACTGTAGTTATAAAGAACTCTAAACATATTGCGCTTATCCTAGATCTGAACTTTAAGTATCTACATGCTATAGTTCTTCTCAAACTATTGATCGTTTCTTGATTGAATAAGATAAACAGTAGTTAGACCTTTAATAACAGTAGTTAGACTTTACTGATTGTCTTAAATCTCGGAAGTATTGGAACATATTAGAAATTCTTGTGTTGCGCTCATATTGAGTTAAATATGCATGCAACATGAACTTCTAGGGGACCGTTTTGCTCTTTTTGTTATCGAAAAATTCTTATACTAAGTCTCAAAAATATATTTAGATATATATAAATATTAAATGTCAGATAAACATGGAGATGAGGGACATACCAACATAACCCATAAGGCAAACAAACCTCAACGCGCTGCAAACTGTATATGTCCGGGAGACCGGAAGAGATTAAACGATAAATTATATCACATGTATATTTCCCTCTCTTCCGAACTCGGAAGAGAGTGAATATGCATGCCTAAACTATAGTAAACTCAACATGCGCTCATATTGAGTTAATATAATATCAATCTATACTAAAATGTTACTTTGCGTAGTCCTAAAATTGTCATCCAAATAATTTAAAAATGTCCACTAAATTTACTACATATGTTTCTTTTATGTGCCACTTTTGTTCTAAATTTTTATGGAGATCATTATAGTAATCTGATTTTATAACACATAATACTAATTCTTTCTTTAAAAGAATTAATTACTTAATAAATTACTTCAATATAATTATATGTTTATGACACATATATTGAATTGTACTATATATACCTCTATTGCGTAATAAGTGTAATAATAGCAATAATATATATTCAAGAATTTAGTAATCAAGAATTCAGCAAATAAAACAACTTGAAGATCAATTATCGCGAAATAGCAAATGATCACTTCTAATGTGAATATAACGTTTGGAATGCATTTTGAAGTTAGCAAAGACATCAGAAACTAGAACTGCATTTGAACAATGTTATTGTAAAAACTCTTATCTAAACAAATAGTCCAAATATGACCACCAAATGTTCCACTTCTGTTCACCAAATGTCTCACTTTCATGTTGAAATCGAAAATGAGTTCATTACAATTATATTATTCTTATAGTAATAATACTAAATATATTTTTTCTATAATGTATTAGTTACTTAAATACTGTTACATCAAAAGAAATAGATATGAAATAGATATTTTATTCTTTAACTTTTAGAAAACAATCCTAATACATATATGTTCAGAAGAGGATAAAACAACTTACAGATCATATTATATCACAAATTAGACATTTAAATACAACAACTTCAGATGATACCAGAACTCTTCTTGTATTTGACAAATGTTACTGTATTGCTCAAACACAAAATATGAAAATGTATGATTTTTATTTCTCAACTTTCATCACAAGGATGAGTCAAATTACATCAAGCAGAAATTGTTGGACTAATCTGATACTAGCATTTCTGAAGCACATCGACTGTAAGGAATTCTTGTTAGTTCTATGCACCAACCTCCATGTTTAACGAAGTTGAAACTAGGGGCAATGGTCGACATGTCACTAACGAAAGACATTTAGAGAACAGTTTTGAGACACCATGTAAACTTCTCCGCGTGAGAAGTGCATCCAACTTCAAGACGCGTCCAGAAGTTGTCGAATAGTCTCCTCAACTTCTGTGTCCCAAAGTTGTCGTACAGTTTATGATATATATCTTCATTTGCATACAACTTCTCGTGTGAGTAGTCCGTTGACAACAAAATTGATATGATCAGAAAATATTTTCTGGAGAGCTTCCTTCCAAGATACTTGCATGTAACTTTGTGATGCATCTCGGAGTTGCCCTCTTGTCTCTAACTATCATTCACTTTAGTTGCTCATAACTTCTCACTGGAGAATCATTGTGAGCAAAATTTATATGATCAGAAAGCATTCGCAATAAGTTTTGTGATGGCTGACAATCTTGAGTTTGACATAGTTTAGTTTCAGCATCTCATCACTATGTTATAATGTGTTTTTCATGTATTCTCCTAATGAAGAGCACGAGTTTCTGTATTGGTGACTTTGTGTTTTTCATGGAAGGAAACTTGAAAGTGATAGTTTCTGGGGTAGATATTGCTCTACATGATAAACTATTATTGGATAAGGGATGATTGCATCATTGGATCCATCCTTCCGAGTTCACATAGTTCTTATTTGATCCTCAAATATTGCAGTCAAGCTCAACATGATATATGTTCCTATGCATCCATTACTAATACCTTCTACGTTAACAACTATCATTGGAGAAGCTCCCATAGGTCTCAATGTTATTTGGTCAATCAACTTACTATGTGAGAGAGAAGTTCCATGTTTCCCACCCTCCATAACTCAACCAGGTTCTTTTGGCGTCACTTCTCAAGTACAAGATTGTCAATGTCATTTGACTAGTCCTCCTATCATTGTCGAAGAGACATGATTCACTGGATACAGATTCCAAGAAGACTCAAAGTTGAAGATTACACAGATCGTACAAATTGGAATCTTTTAGAGGTGATCTTCTTGACGAAAACCAGTGAAGAGTCGTCATCCGATACTCATATTCCTGTTGCTGATGGGTTAATCACTCTATCACTTCCAAATGGATGTGTGAATAACATCGAGTTGGGAGTGGATTATGTAAGAGTGGCGGCACAACCATGCTACTAGAGAGTGATTCTCTGTTGTTGATAACAACATCTTGTCTGGTTATGCACCAGTGTCCTTATGCTGATTAGATGGCATAGTAAACAAGTGATGGTGAAGAAGATGGAGAAAACACTATATGTTGTACTTCACAACTTGGAGAATCAAGAAACACAACCTGATGTCAACATCGACTCCGATGATGACACCTCTTCAGATAAAGATATTAATCTTTATCCATCTTTTACCAATGAGCAGATTGGTGTTGGAGCCGAAGCTAGTACATGTCATTTGTCTATCAAGAAAGAAATATTACAACTCCACTATTAGAAATGCAATAGATTCCCGACAGAGAGCTTTACGAGATATCAAAAGAAGGACTAGTTGTGAAACAACAGATACGAAGATTAGGAATGCACAAAGATATTTTTGTGGTCAGGACCAGTGTTGTAGGACAATGTCTCTTAAAATCATCAAGCAATGCAAATATGATCACTTTGGGTTTCCACATGATTCACGTCAATAATACTTATTGACACACATCTGCACTTGTAATTAACATCCATTGATATGGAGAAATTGATTGTGGATCAGAAGTTGGTTTGTAAGGAGACTTTTCAGAAAATCTATGGATTTTCAAGATCAAGGTATTACTGCTTGGAGACCATGGTGAAGCAAGGAGTGGTCATGATTTACCATGACAACCTGAATGTCAAAAAACTGAGAGGGAATACTTATACGATGCAGACCCTCTTGTCTCAACTTCTAGAAGCTCTTAGAGAATCAATGTCACATATGGAGCAGATTATGGAGGATGACGAACGGCTGTGGTACACATGCTCTCCTCATATTACACTAAGAACTCGTTGCTAAAAGAGTTGAATATCAAGCTAGTCTTTATTGTTGATGATGAGATCAGTGAGTCTTTCTATTACACTTTGTGGTAGACTCTCTTCTCCAACTATAGGTTTCATAAGCAAGGTGCATTTGCAAAGTGTGATACTTCTATGGGTCTATAAGATGCACTAATGAGAGAAAGGTGACCAAAAGAATGATTCGAGTTGGAAGCCTAAAGAGATCAACACATGCGAGAGTAAATGTCGAATAGAAATATTTACTATACGAAGCGCACGTTGGCAAAGAGGAAACAGGAGAAATACCTATGTCTTATTCATGATAAGATGGATCAAACAAAGACTAGCATTCCTCTTCTTGTGAGCAAGCTAAAGAAGTTGTCTCTTGCTGGTTGTATGACTTTACCAATGAGTCTCATTGATATGCTCACCCATGGACGAGAGTCGAGAACATATTGTCACTAAATCCAACAGGACTTTGGCCTAGTGATCCTAACTTTATCATTTCTTCATTGACGAAATGTCTAAGAGACTTGGGTTAGCAAGACATGACAAGGATCACAGTAAAGATCTATCGAGAACAAGTTCCAAGATCAATCTCTTTGCTTTGTTGGATCAATCTGCTTTCCTAGCAACATACATGGATGGTGAGGCATTTGATGTGTCGAAGTACAAGAGAAATGCATTTGAAGTGGGAGAGGAGGTTCCAACATCACAACACGAAGAGGATGCCACGTCTTCGATAAGTCACGATTCTACATCGATTTTCAAGAAGTTGCCACCTATCTTGCTTCTTCAA
The DNA here is from genome assembly GCA_036924285.1 of Asterella californica. NCBI lineage: Eukaryota > Viridiplantae > Streptophyta > Marchantiopsida > Marchantiales > Aytoniaceae > Asterella > Asterella californica. Next base: position 9,417,271 of record JAYKYS010000013.1, read on the forward strand.
ATGGACAACTCGGCAAAAGATGAAATCAACATGTTCTTGCCTATTGTCTTGAGCTTGTTTCAAGAGGAGTTTTCGAGTCCAGGTGACATACACATGAAGATATCCATGCAGTTTTTTCCAAAGTGAGCTGTCGCATTAGACACAAGGACATTTTGATGTTGCTAGCACTCATGGAAAAAATTTGGGAGTGTGAAGTGAGATACCAAGTACTGTTACTTCTTGAAGAAGTTGCTGATTACAAGTCACATGTCCAAGACTTCTTAAAGAAGATTGAGAGACATTCTCTTTCGATTACTTTCAAGTTCTCAATGAGAGATAACGTTCCAATCTCGAATACAAGAACGACTTAGAGAGTGGACGGGTATCAAAGGAAGGATGTACCTTGTGAGAAAAGGATCATGGAGCTTATGTTCTGCCAAAAGGAGATCCGAAGGTAGTAAAGATGACAACGACTCATCCTAAACTAGGAGAAGTCAAACCATCTTGGACAATCTCATCAAATATTTGGATAAAACGTATCCGGATGGGACATCCAAAGGATACAAGACGTATCAACCACTCATTTCTTATTGGAAAAGAGTGTTAACTTGCTTGGAGCAAGTTGAAGGTCCAGATGGAGTTTTGCTTCATGATTCTTTTTGGCCACAAACAAATCATGGAACTGGCTTCAAGGAGCCGACACCATCGAGAAAAAAAGACGACTAAGCATGAAGATGCATTAGTTGATGCAGCACTTGAAGATGAACTTGAGATAGAACTACTGATGGAGAATCAAAGACAAGCTGTGCATTTTGTGAGAGCTCCAGAGGAGAGAGAAGGGCATACGTTTGTCCCACTGGACGATATTTCAGAATTCTGGATTTCGACCTACTATGAGTTTGAAGCTAAAATATCCAAAGCTGTTTATGGTGAACACTATGGAGAGTTTCAGCTGTAATGGTGGAGGTCGAAACATAAAAAACATACAAGTGCATCCGATGTAGAACACTACACTGATATCTTTAATAGCACAAAAGAATGGGAAGTAGATCTAAGTTATAGTGAAAGTCAATGGATGAATGGAAGTGCTGCAATTTTCTATTAGAAGCTTCGCACAAAAGACAAATTGTCAAAGAAGATTGTAATGCCTCCTAAAGCTAGAGGGACAGTCCGTGTCATATTTGAGATGATGCAAGAAAGATTATAGTTCAAGTTTTAGTTCAAAACTAGTGTATAACTCATTGAAAAAATTTAATAGTCTTGTATTTGAGTTTGATAAAAGATATCATCTGTGAATAAATTTTCAGTGTGATATCCGAGTTTAATATTTGTACCAAAGATTGTGAATTATTGGAATCATATTTGGCTATATATGGTTTATTTAAATTATAATCTTAAATATATCATTATCAATTTGTCTATAATTGTGCTCATTTGACTTATTTCATTAACATTGAGTTTATGATTTTATTTCAAGAAATGAAGTCAAATTGAATAAATTAAAATCTCAAAATTATCCTTGGTTCCACTTTTGTCATCAAAATGTCTCGCTTTCACAAAATATTGTCTTATAAAGTGTCTCTCAAATATCTCAGAATGTAATCTAGTCTCATTATAATGAATGGATTGATTGATGTTTTCTGCATATTTTATCAGCTTTGTGGGATAAATTTTACATTATAGATAAATATATAAGTAAAATTTGTTACATTTTTGCAATAATACATAGTTGAGATATGCAAGAGTGATATCGTTTCATCTTTTAGTTTTAGAAATATATGAATCGTAAGCTTCAGAGCTCTATAGTCTCATTCGAGGTTGTGCTAGATTCTATCAGGATAGATGTAAAAGAGTGTCACTATTTTTTTAATATGTATTTTAGATTACATCAACTAAAGTGTTTTTTTACAAAACAATTTTGTCGATGTGATCTACAGAAGAGATATTGTAATAAATAATGCTATTTTATGCACTAGTTGTATGTAAATATTTTATATTTAATAGCGATAGATAACTCTAGAGCTAAGAATCCTTTTCCGGGTGTTGGTTGCTTGGTCCCTCGGGTCCTCTTTCCCATTCTTGGTATCCATTGTCTCGCTTTTTTCTTCTATAAGTGCAAGTCTCTTCCCGTTGCACTTTCGACTCTATTTCTGACTTCCTTGCATTATCACCTCTTCCAAGTTCGAAAGAGGTGATAATGCAAGGGCAGATTAATTTATCACCTAATCTTTCTGGCGGGAAGAGTTAGGTGATAAATTAAATTGTTCACAAAAACTGTTTGACGGCGACGCTGTAGCCCGGATTTATTTTCCCCACTGCGCGCTCTTACCCACTTTGTTTATGGGTTTTGTCCGCAACCTCCGGCATGTACTTTTTATTTAACATATAATATATATAAAAATAATAAATTTATTTTAAAAGTATTAAGAATTTTTTGTTTAACATTTATATATCTTTCATAACATATCGAAAACACCCACGCCGATTTAGATTGATTTAGAACACCTGAGAACCAGCATTTTCGGAAAATGACTTAACGTCTGTCTACCCGCGCTCTACGCAAACCGTTAATGTCCAGCCACTCCTGCTTGTCTTCTTCCGGCTCCCGGCCGGATATGCACTTTGGTTGCATATTCGATTGTATATATGTTCGACATGTGTTCTGCTTCTCGGCCGATCAAGTTAACCGTGTTTGAACTGGTGAGCATCTCTGCGGTCGATGTTGTTCACCCGTTTTATCGAATTCTGAATATGGGAAGAAGCCGGTTAACGTTTATTTGTTTTCCTTTCGAACGACTATAAATTTTTTAATGTAGTACATAAACAGAGTGATTTATAACATATAAGGTCACTTCCGAACAGAGGCCGAGAATGATGACTTTTATGTACCACTATGTAAAGTGGTTTCCCGCATGAAGCACGTCACGGTGGAGTTTTAGCATTCAAAAGAGTTCAAAACCTATAATACTTAAAGATTGCATGTTAAGAAAAGAATAACTTTTTAAAGATTTGGTTAATCACAATCAATAGTTGATCAACGAAACCAACATTAGCTAATACATGCTAATATTTACATGATTAGTTTCCGAAATACTTTGCAAAGTAAAATACAAAGGAAAAGAGACGGTAAATCCCAAGATAGATTCTTGGCAGTCAAGTTGGCGAGTCAAAGAAGAACGAAAAAGCGGTCGAGAGCGACGCATCCCGCCATCAGCCCACGCATCACGTTCTGCTGTCGCCTCTGGTTGCATCATGCTGTCTAGTCAACTCCATCCACGTGCGGAGGAACTTTCTTTGGAATTCCACAAATGCGAGGCTTGATTCAGGTGGATGTATTTGTTTAGTCGGCTCAAGTCCCCAACCGCTATTTGTCTCTCCTTCAGGCCCGCAAAAAGGTAAGTCGAAAGAGTACTCCTACGTTATATGATGAATATCAACCGATTCTAGGAGCATCTTCACCTGTATAGGGACAAAGAACTTTTATCTCTAAGGCCCCAGGATCACATAGGCTTTTGTAGTGAAAATTTATGATCTTTTTCTAGATTGAGTAATAAGAATGGCAGACGTATATACTACTTTCGTTTTTCCAGTAAAACGAGACAGTCCAAGCACATTAGTAATTTCCAAAGGGTGTCCCTGGGTACCCTCTCCAAATATTAAGAACCAAAATTTGAATATATTTACCTGTGTACTTTTACTTTGGTGATATTGACTTCTTCCAGTACATGAGTTCCGTACAAAAATGGTTCAGAGAGTCCAAAAAACACCACAAGGGGATGATTTTATACGGACGTGTTTTAAGAAAAATACTTTAGATAAAAATTAAGTTCACAAGTTCAAATTTTCAAATTATAAGGAAAAAAAAGTTACCACAAACTTCAAACAGGAACTCCTGTCCGGAAATCAAGATAAACTACAGATTTTAAACAAAAGTGATTATGTGCACCTGGGACTCATTTAGAGATTAAAAGTATATGATATTTATATTTACCGTTATAAAGTGGAATATTGCCACTGGAGTCTTTCATGAATGTTTAAAAGGCACAAGAAACTAAAACATTATGGTATTTTGTTCAAAAGTACCACAATTTTCTCCAAACGGATTGATTTTAGATCAGAATCTTTCTATTAAAATCTTTAGATTAAAGTGAACGATAATTAAAATCTCTTATAAAGATAAACGGTTGAAAGGTTTCCCCTAACTGGCTACCTATGGGAGCCTTTAAAGACCTGCAGTAGAGATGCTCTTACAAGTCAACAAACATACAGCATGTACCGTACTGCTATTTAAGTTCGCTAATAAATTAAATAATTATTCTACTGCACGAATGAACTGGGAATATAAATTCGAACTGCGTGAAATTTTGAGTTAATATTATTTACACAAGTGTAAATATATTTTTGGAAGGACGTTTTTTTCTTGCTGAATTTGCTTACAGATACAATAAAAATTTCAAGATTAAAAATACCAAACTAAATATCAAAAGTGCGCGAATATAATAAAAATTAAAAACAGACTGCGAGAAATGTTCATACGAACCATTCTGTATGTTCGCGAAGCTGCTGCGCGAACTTAAATAGCAGTACGGTATGTAATCCTCCAAGTCAACTGTAGTCAGTAGAGTGGTTGTCACTGGTTGTCGAGAATATCCAGTTATCTGGAGTTGTCCAGAATCATTTTGTTGTATATGATTACAAGTGGATGAAATTAGGCACTTGTTTGTCTTTTCTCACGAAACGACAGTTTCAGCGATGATGGGACCGGTATGCCGACGTTTCCCGGTCGCTAACAAAGTTGATTCGACGGCTTTCGGAGAACAATTTCGGCTCACGGTGATTCAAGGAACATGCCGAGAAACGAAGATCAGTGGCGATGGGGACTTGACCTCAAAACTTTGAGACGACTTTTTACCGACCTTAACTCTCATTGCGGCTGTAACTCTCAGGCTCGAACAGGTCTATGGGCCCTTGACCTCCTAAAGCTAGTTGAATATCATATTGATTTCCGACAATCGGTAGTGTCTCAGTTAGAAGAACGAGTGAGCCCAGGTTCTGACTTCGGACACGAGTCAAAACCGCGCAGCGTTGATATATAGCAGCACCTGATCGTGGGCAACTGGACTCAAATCGTTGCTATATTCTGCCCGCCTAGCGTCACGAGACTCTTGACCAACCTCTTCCATTTCTTGCGAGTAACGGCAGTCCGGTCAAGTTAGGCAATTAGCGAGTTCTGAAGAATCTGATGTTCGTAAGGTAAGGTCAGGAAGTTAAGGAGATAATCCAATGACTCTCTCCAACACTGAAAGACATCTTATCTTCGAGTGCACGCAGAATCGGGACAGCTCGCTAACCAGCAGATTGACGACGTCTTCAAGATGCATTCCGGGCAGGTCCTTGTAAAGTCAGTAAGCTTTTCAACATATAGTTGAGAAAAGGCATCATGTACAGTTTCAGCATTCATCGAGAACGCACCTTTCAGTTCAGAATCTGCGATATCTGGTTCAGATGTTCTTCTTGGGTGTTCTCAGCACTGCCCGTCGCCCGCAGGATTACCGTAGTCCACGCGATAATATGCGGACTGTCTTTTACGATCGAGATAACTCTCATCTCACCGAACCTGTACAGGAACCTCGCATGAGGCCGGCAGCTGAGTCTGGATAAGTCACGAAATTGTTTCAAGGCGTTGACGGAGTTTGCTCGTTCAAGTGAAACATCGATCTTGAAGAAACCAGTTCCAGACCGGAGGACGACCAAAACCCAAGTCTGAGTGTTACGTGACCTTTACACCACTCGCACTCTTGTTGTAACAGTCTTCGCTGGAATGTCCGCGCGAGTTATTCGCGTTTCCAAGCGCAGAAATTGCTTCGAACAGAACATGGCATATTGGGTTCTCGCTAGCATGTATGCACTTGCGCAGCTGACCGTCGAGTCGGATGTGAAAGAACTCCAAGTTGACAAAACATAAATAGTAAAGGTTGTTGTTTCCTGTTTTAGATCACATCCAATGAAACCGGAGCTTGTCATCAAATTCACCTACATTTTTTCTATTTATTCTCGGGTCATTCACGATGTTAACTTTGTTAGTTGTATCATATGCACAGCCTCGCGTTGGACCTTGTTCATATACAACGAGTGTTAAACTGGAAAGATAGTCTTCTGAGCAACTCTGAACAGGAGTAAGAAGAAGAGTAAAATTGGCTCGTTCTGATGTGAATGTGTGACGTGGCGTGGATTTTCCTGTGAAATCTATTGACAATTCAGTTACAAGCTTAAGTAAAATTAGGGTTTTTCTATGTAGTAGATCTGTAATGCCAGTTGATCTATGTGATTCGAGAATGACAGCTCAGCTAAGGCAAAGGAACACTTACAGCAGTACTTCAGTGGCGTACTGTCGCGCTTCTGGTCAGAAAAGGACACCTAGTAGAAAACACCTAGTTACTAAGTAGTAGAAATTTTAATTTTTTTTTGGTGTTTTTTTTTTGGCCTCTTTTCGCTGGGGGTGCTATCTGCTGCCGTATGCTGCTTCCCTTGCACAGCATAAGTCCTCCCGCCAGGAGGACTCGACCCCACGGCGCCCGGGCTATTGGCGGATGGGGTAGCCAACAAGCAATATGGCTCTAAGTAGTATAATAACCCACTCAAGAAAACAGAACGTTCCAGAAAACAGGGGTTAGACATGTGTGCTACTTGGAGCGTCAAGTCAGCGTAACTTTATAACCTGAGGGGACTAACCAGTGTGAAAAAAGTGCGGCACGCATTACCTGAGATGATGAACCCTAGGTATGGAGTTGCAAAGTAAAGATATTTAGTATGCAGTGCAAACAAACTGATAGAAACGAAGTTAAAAGAAGAGGAGGAAAGAAAAGAAAAAGTCAAGAAATCTAATGGGGACTGAAAACCCTGACTTATAAATATATGGGGATGTTGTTGATATATGTGAATATAATAAGTCCTATTATAAGACATGCTCGAGACTTTAGATTCTATTGTGAGAAGCACATCACCAATTCGATATCATCATTTTGAGGAGCCAACTGAAACGACCCACCCATTCAATTTGTATTAACCTTTCTAAAACTTTCATGATGTCCAATCTCTTTTATTCCTCTTGGAAACCTTTGTGACTTCTATGGTCTACTACGCATAGTCATACCTGAGATGGTTACTTATTGACTTCTATGGCTCCAGTGTGGGTACAATAGCAAGAAAGGAATTATGGGTCGATTCATTATAATGAGACTAGATAATATTTTTGGCATATTTGAGAGACAGTTTATAGGACAAGGTTTCGTGAAAGTGAGACATATCGATGACAAAAGCTAAACTTTCTAAAGGTAATCTCGAGATTTTAATTTATTTAGTTTGACTTGATTTCTTGATATAAAACCATAAACTCAATGATAACGAAATAAGTCAAATGAGCATAATGATATTCAAAACCATAATGATATATTTAAAAATATAGTTTAAAATAAACCATACAAGGCCAGACATGATTCCAATAATTCACAATCTATGTTGCAAATCTTAAACTTGAAAAAAAATATCGCAATGAAAATTTATTCAAAAATGATATTTTTTACTACTAGAAACAAGAAGTTGATTACATTATCAAATGCAAGATATATTAACTTTTATCAATAAATTTTGAACTAAAACTAATATAGTGCCACCTATTCTTGCATCATCTCAAACATGGAACGAATTGCCTTTCTAGCTTTAGGAAGCATTACAATCTTCTTTGGCAGTTTGTCTTTAGAGCGAAGCTTCTAAAAGAAAATTGTCAAGTTTTGAGTCAATCAAAATTTCAAGAGTTGGATCAAAATAATCAAAATTTTATTTTTATTCATGAGCTCTGAATATCATTTCTTGAAATTAGATATTATCATCTATCATGTGATATATTTGTAAATTTTCCAACCATATGTGCTTCAAGAATCGCATGCTTCAACTAAAAACGAATAAAACCTTGCTAGAGCTTCTTATGACGATGAAAAAAGTTTGGTATACATTTTACAAAGAAAAATCCAAATCTGTGTGCGAGATAAGTGCAAACACTGATGTGAAAAAGTAGAACTATTTTGTAATATATCATTTATAATTATTTGAAGAAATTTTGACTGTATATGACATATGTAAAACATTTTGATGAAATGTTTTACGTATGTTATATACGGTACGATCTACGTTGTGGATGGTTGACTGAAGAATCTTTTGGTTATATTTTAATACTGAATTTAATCTGTTATGATCCAAAAGAATTCATTAAATAGAATGGTGGTAACTAATAGCATCTTAAAATCATTCCTGCAAATTGTAAAATGATTAGATACAAATGACATGTTTAGATTTTTTTAGAAATGTTTTGATTGTCCAAATCACCTTTTGGAGAAAATGGGACCAAGAAACGTCTAAAACCCAAGACTACTAGGAAGATCATCCATATCATATTGTAATTTGAGATCATGACACACACCTAGGAGGGAGGACAGTCCACACAACAAATCTCGACTGGAGATCCATCCATTTGCTCACCCGTTTAGTTTTAAAGACTTGCTTAAACCAAACATCACTCTCTTTTATTTCTTTCGATAGTCAAACTGCTCCAAAATGTACCATGTATGATCTTCAAAGTTCTCCCATGCCTTGGAGATATGAAATCCTTAAAAAGCCACCACTGATATTTAGTTATGGAATTCTATATCTTATATTACATATCTATTTAAAACAATAGTTGAATAATAGAATATGAACTTTGAATTTGATTTCTTGAATTAGATAATTATTATATAGCATTTAAAAGCATATAAGATTTTGGAAATCACATGCTTCGACAAATGGACTTTATTTCACCACAACATATTTTGCTACTACGATGTGTTATCCAGTTCTCAAATTGGAGAATACTGTACACAGACTTACAAGGACGACAACCTGTCCAGAAAGTGTCAACTCAAAATGTCACTGTTTGCACTCCTAATATGCATTGGAGCTTCAAATGCTTCAAATAAACTTTGTAGCAGAACTAACTTTGCAGTAGCTGGTCTATTCTTAGACTTCGTCTCAAACTCTTACTCTTGTTTCATATGTAAGCTGCGAAGAACTTCGTCACCCAGTCTCACTCCTACCACAACAAACTATGAACTTTGTAGGTAAAACTCCAGAGAAGAGAAACACACAATGACTCAGTAAACTTTGAAGAAATAGAAACCCAAAATAACAAACACAGAGAGGTCTCAAGAACAAACAACACAACTCTTATATACAACTAAAACTATTCCATCTTGTCATCTATACTTACTAATCTACTTCTTTATTGATAAAATTAAAAATTTACAAACAAAATGAAAATCCAAGCCTTCACATACTCTCTTTCTCAATTGTGAAGCAACCCCGCAAACACTTAAGAATAGTAACTCTTGATTCTCCATCCATTCACTCGGGTGGCTGACAAAGTCCCATCAAGTTCTTCCCACTGACTAGAACCATTACTATAACGACGCCATACTTTATAAGGACCCATCCAGCATAAGTGTAACTTCCCTAGAAATTTGACAAATCTACTGTCATATAGGAGCACTAGATCTCCATCTTTGATATCCATCTTACGTATCTTCTTATTGTGCTTCTCTTTCCGCTTCATTTGGATAGCTTCCTTCAATCATTTAGATTCCTCACGATCCTTCTCAAGTGTCATAAGACTCTTGAGTCGTAGCAACTGGCTCTCCTCACTGACAATCTAGCTTCAGACAAAATTCTGTAAGTAGGTACATCAAATTCAATCGCATAATCAAATGTCATGTCATACGTTAAGAAAAAGATGTTTGACGTGTAGTTAGCTTCTCTGCATGTCAAAATACCCACAAGACCGACGATAATTTTGTATCTCAATCGTACGCATGATTCATTGTCATTTTATTCAAGAATCTTGCATAATACTATGTTAGATTTCTCCGTTAGTCTATTAACTTTTGGATTATACGGCGTTATCTTCCGATGTTTTATACCAAAATAGTCCATCAGTTCTTCTATCATCTTGTTCAAGAAATGAGTACCTCGGTCACTCATCAACTCCAATGGACACCCATATCGAGTAATGATTTGAGTGTACAAAAATGCTGCTACAGTAGCTACGTCATTCTTTCTAGTAGCTGTTGCTTCAACTATCTTTGTTGCGTAATCATTAGCTATCAGAATGTACCTCTTCCTAGTGCGTCAAGACTTTTCAGAATGTAGGGAAGCTAGACTTGCTTTACACTCCCGAAAAGTGTTTCTTCATGATGATTGAAAGAATACTTCTTGGACATAGAGTATCAGATCGAGGCATAGAAATAGATGTAGAGAAGGTTCGTGTGATATTCTCTCTACCTCCCTATTGATATCAGCGAGCTGAGAGCCTTTCTAGGGTATGTCAGATATTATAGAAGGTTTACCAAAGACTATGTCATACTTGTTGCGCCATTGACAGAACTGCTGAGGAAGACAACAGAATATCATTGGCATGAGAAACAACATGAGACATTCGAGATGCTGAAGAAGAAGCTAGCAAAGGCACCTATGATGTGACAACCAGATTGAGAGAGACCATTTCAAGTGTATGTAGATACTTCTACGTTTGTCATTGGAGGTGGTGCTCAGTCAGAAGGATGACCAGAAGAGAGATCATCCAATTTACTATACAAATAGACAGCTTTCAGCAGCGGAGAAGAAATACACCACTACTGAACGTGAGGCGTTGAGAATGGTGTATTTAGTAAAGAAGTTCGGACATTATCTTCTTGGCTATGAGTTTGGTTTCCATGTGAATCATTATGTATTGAAGTATTTGATACAGAGTCAGACTTGTCAGGAAGGATAGCAAAGATGGATGTTGTCACTTCAGGAGTTCAACTTCAAAGTTCAGACTAGACAAGAGATTCACCACGTGAATGTTGATTACTTGTCAAGACTAAGGACTGGAGAACTAGTGAATATAGTGACAGATGACTTTTCAGATGAAGAATTGTCTCAATTGACAATAGCACCAGCTACAAAGTATATGACTTGTACAGATACTTGCAGACGTTGTAGTGCTCAGAAGAGGTGGATCCAGAACAACGAACATACATCAAGCATGACCATACAAGTTGAAGAATGAAATATTGTTCAACAAGGGACCTGATGAGGAGCTCCTAAGATGTCTGGAAGCACATGAGATACCACAAGTGGTGGGTGCATTACACTCTAAACTTAAAGATGGACACTATGCGTTGAAGAATACTCTGAAGAAGATTCTCTCAGCTGGATATTGTGACCAACAATGTATAAGGATGTTCATGAGATCATCAAGAAGTGTGATAATTGTCAGCGAGCGGGTAAGCCTATGCCAACTATTCAGTTAACACCGTTCAAGAAGTAGAGCATTGATTTTTTAGGACCCATACATCATACATACATATATTTTTATATGTGCTAAAAACACAAAAATCATCTCTAAAAATCTCTAAAAATTTTCACAAATAATTCTGAAAAATAAATGTCATCATCCTCTGAAAGGTAGCTGGTGCATTGCATAGTCCAAAAGGCATTTTGTGAAGCATAAGTGCCCCAGTCTGTTGTGAAAGTAGTCTTGTTCTTATCTTGCTTTCTAATGGACACTTGATTATACCCTGAAAATCCATCTAGAAAACTATAGCATTCCTTTCTAGATACATGATCCAAAATAATATCAGTAAAAGATAAAGGGTGATGGTCTTTCTTTGTTGCTGCATGAAGTTTTCTAAAGTCCTGGTAAACTCTTATTTTTCTTGTCTGCTTCTTTGATACAACTACAATGAGTGCTATTCATTCGCTGCTCAACACAGGAAAAATAATACCCGCCCTTAAGTACTTATTAATCTCGTCCTTAACTAACAAAGAATCGATACTGTATTGGTCATACCTATAATGATCATCCGATGAGATCAATACGGTGTTCTCTCCACTACGCAGGTACTCTCTTCATGTCCTCCATAGTCCAGGCAAACACATCTTGATAATGAGTCAACATCTGACGATGCACTTCCAACTCTTCTCCTTGCACTACAACATAAAATTTTTAACTCTTATCCTCACTTATAACTAGGTCTGGGATGCTCCTAGAAGTACTATACCACCCATATGGTTGGTCTCTACATTCTTGTGACCTAGTTGTGATTGCTATTCAGCCTCGTTCACGTCTTCTTCTTCATCAATTTCATAGCACTGAAGATAATTGATCATTGAATAGTGATCTCTTTTTCATTCATTCGCGCTGCTAGTTGATGAATCAAATCTTGACGTGTATCCTGCGTCAGTCGAGTCTATTTCGTCCTAATGTGCTATCTTCTTCCAGGATACTATCACATCCTTGTTAGTCAGTTTACGTGGATCTTTAAACTGTAAATGATGTCTGTACTAGTCTGTTAGTACTCTAGCACCATACAACCACGGCCTTCCAATCAAAATTTGATAACTAGACTTAACCATAGGACACATGATGACTAGGTGAGTTAAAAAAACTCTTCATATTAAGTTGGGAATATTGCGTAGTAACCCCAGTGGTCATCTTCTCATCTGATCTGCCAGTCGTAACACTCGCTGAGTTTCTTCAAACTTACTGAATCTCAACGTATGCGTCATATCTTCTGTCATTATGTTGACTCCTGACTCAGAGTCAAATGACACTTTCTTTATGATGCAGCGTGCAATCTCCACTTCCACTTCTGGAGATCTCAGATCTTCTACCTCAATGTGAAACAAAGAAGGTAACTTCGATCTTCTTACTTTGGTTGGTTTCGTCAACCCTTGAAGTAACAATTGCAAAAAAATGTTATTATCTTCAATGAGTTGTTTGATTTCACTCTCAGAAGACGAATCTAGTCTTCCAGAAGACAGCTATTCCGTCTTCCAGAATTCTAACAGTGCTTCCTAAGTACTTCCCGTCTTCCGAGCTACATCTAAGCAAGGCATCGCATGGATTCCTAAGAAGACAATCCACCTTGCAAGTCATCCCTACTTCCTAACGGAAGATAACGAGATATGTGAGAAGCCCAGTATATTAATGATTCAAAAGAGAGCTAAGGACTCTTGCTGTGACAGTGACCTCTATGAAGACTCTCGGGACAACTTCTGATTAACTGACGTCTTCAGAAGACTTCCTGCAGCCAGACTTCCCATCACTGATCTCATCTGTCTTCGGCTTCCTACATCTAGCCTCACAACCGATATGAAACATTCACACTCTATTTTTCTGACTCCTCACCTCGCATACACTCTCAGAAGAAACTTGATGCGTAACGAGAAGACATGACCCTTGACCATTCTCTCCAGATTTTGCCAGCAAGGCTTCTCACAACTCTCTTCTAAGTTCAGGAAGAAGAAGGAACAGATTGCTATGAGTCAGACAAAAGAGACCCATAAAGGACCCTCACGTCTTCTCGTGCATTTTGCCAGCCTTTCTAATCTTCTAGCTCTCTAGGAAGATGTGGATTTGAGAAGTCAGAAAGATTGGGAAGCATAGGCTTAATTCTCAATTTCTTGCTTCTCAAAACAACAATCAACTCTCAAGTTCACTTTGGATTCACATCAAGCTTCTCATAGCTCGAATTTCAATCCAATCCAACTACTTGATGCAAATTGCAAACATTTAGTCTTCTTGGAAATATCCAGGCATTCAGACATGTCTTCTGTCCACGGATTCTAGGACAGAAGCGCAACAGGATAGGAAAATTGATAGTCAGACCATCGAATTTTGGAATGAGAAGAAGGGAAGCTCAGTTTTGATTCGGGAAGAAGTGGGGAACACTGTTGACGAAATTTGGACAGCGCTTCTGCGTCCAAATCTTCTTAGAGAAATTTCAGGATAGGGAGAATGATCGATGGACTTCTTGAAAAACGATCGGGGAAGTGCCGGAGACATTGAAATAGAGGATAGAAGCGATAGAGAAGGGAAGAAAACATGGAAAGAACCTCAGTATTGCTTCCAGCTACGCTTCTGATTGTTCTTTCAGTCTTCTACGCGCTTCAGAACTTCAGTTTTATCTTCAATGTCCTACCATGATCTTGCTTTTGCCTCCAATCTCGAGCTGCTACTAACACTACATAATCGAGCTCGATCTATTGTACTCGGAAGTTTCTCTCTCGATTTCTCTCTCGACCCTCAATTTCTAATCTTCTAGTCCCTTGAGGATCCCTCACTCTTCCACCTTGAGTGCGCTTCCTGACTGAAAGACGTCCCCGCTTACTCACTCAATTCAATTCGCTTATGCGCGCTTCCAATGTCCTCTCCAATTCCTAATGTGAAGTCAATTCTCAACTCGAGAAGCAGCTAAAAGAGCTCTGCTGCTAATGCGTCTCTAGCTCTCATGTCTTCTCTCCGCGATTTAGGTAATGGCTTCGACTATCCTAGACCTACCTACTACAATGATGACTGTATAGCAGGTACACCTACTCCTTATCTAGTCAATGCGTGGTTGGTACATCCCGCGGTTGTAGTCACTATCTTCTCGGAAGCGTGCTTTGTCTTCCAGCTTCTGGCTTCCAGCTTCCGACTTCAGAAGAAGTCGACTTCTTCCCACGAATTTCATTAAGATCATCTTCCCGCTAAGCAAGGTGCAATCTTAAGTAATAAGGTTACTTCAATAATATAGACACGTCATTAACTTAAAATTTTCAAAAAAATCTCCAATCTCGCAAATTGTAGGCACCACACTTTTCACATGAGCTTATCCGTTCAAAGTCAATAACTTTTAGAAAGATTTTAGAATATCCTCAAAAAATCTTGAATTTCTACCCTCCCTCTACACTAAGACTCACTAAAAAGGGGACATGTGGAACCTCTTCTTGTTTTTAATGCTCACAAAGTCAATAACTTTAGTCTCACCACTAATATCAAGTCAAAAAAGAGATAAAGGATATTCTCCATATCCTTTTTATTTTTTAGACAAGATGACAAGATAGTAGTGCTCACTCTTTAAGAAATATCTGAATTCTAACCAAAAGTACAGCTAAGTTTAATCATAATTAACTTTAGCTAGTCATGACTAACTTAATACCTCCTTAAAGTACTTAGGCAACAAATAAACATTCTCCACACTTAGTTATAACTTAACACCTTACTAATAGACAAACTTCCTGTATGTAACATAAGTCGTTACAATTCTTGCCATCACCGCAAGCACTCTTGGGTCTGCTGGTCATCACGCTAGCCTCACCACAAGAGAAATATCAGCACTACTAACGAAAAAAAACTAAGTGCAACGTCTTCACACAAATCCAATCCAAACCTACTTGGCATACAAATAGACATGGGAGTATTTAGAGGATCCAAACATAAATAATTCTAATGACAACTCTCCATACTCATGATTAAGTGCCTTGAAGCACTAGCAAAATCTCCAAGTCGATCAATTCTCCAAAAGAATCTTAAATTTTGTGTCTTTTGAGACAAGCATCTCTCAGCTTTGTCTCACTATCACTCTTCAACCATAGCTCGGAATGAGATGAAACCAAAGCCAATATGTAGACTATAGAATAAGCTCTCTATTAAAAGTATTACATGCAGAGAGATCATCTTTGAGTTGGTAATTATGCCCTTCCAAAGTTCATGCTTCTATAACATTCATAAAATTACACTCTGTTATTTTCATAGCTCCCGGCTTTTGTACTAGTCAATGATAGAGACCTATACATCCTCAGAAACTTCATCTCCTCAGCTCTCCAACAAGGTATAGCATGCACGAATCCAAGTAGTATTGAGCTCACAACATGGCACTAAAGATGGTGATACCTGACGATATTGAAAACTTGACCAGTGGAGTGTAACATGCCATAACTCCTTCCTTCTTGATGCCTTGAAGTTGAAATTAAACCTCCACCTTCTTCAATGTCTTTTTAACAACTCCAAAAAGTTTCAGATCCAAGTTGCACCCACACTCTCACAATCAACTCAGATGTTACATTCACTCAATCTTCCTCTCAACCTCTCATGATACACGTTCGACAAAACTTTGTTGTCCAATATCTCACAAACCACTCGACCAAAAGATCTCAAACTTCTCAGGAAATTGAAGTGCCTCCTTCACTATCACTCTGTAAAATTTCAAACCAAGACCTTCAACCAAGCTCTCTGGATGACCCACACCTTAACTGTAAGTGACACAAGACGATATGCAGACCCTTGCGTACAAAAATAGCGATATCCTCTAATCCAATCATCCGAATGACCCAAAATTTTACATGTAAGTAGCTTATTGTATCCTTTCAGTTCTTGGAAAGTTTTATAGCCAAAATTGACCCCAAGCTCTCAATATCGCTCTCAATGTCCCTTGATAACAATCGCTCACTCTCATAACCTTCGATTTGAGATACCCAACTTCAGCTGGTCATAACTTTGTCATTCCAACTTGAACTTGATCACTCTAGAAGCCGATCAACAAGCCCATCTCGAGAGCTTTCCAGCAATAGTCAACTCCTCTCCAACAACCATAGAGAACTCTCAGAAAGTGCAAAAAAACCTCATGAAAATAAAATTGATCATGAATTTGACCTCTTGTCTCCAATCGAGCGTAACTTTGTCATGCGAGCTCTGAATGGAGCAGTCGTTGAGTCCACGAGCATCTTCGTCTTCCTAGGTTTTCATTTAATAAACTTTGAACATGTGTCGTTGACGACATCGTTGATCAAGAAGCACGTAGACATGATAACACGAAAGATAAAACTACACTCAATATAAATTCAGAATGATGATCCTAAAACGATTAACAATTAACGAAACTACCAATGGAATGAACGAGGCTATTATCTAATTGTAGTAATCCTCTCTAACATTCCTCATGATAAGCTCTCGATGCGTCACTTTTAATCGATTTAACAACGTATTTTGATCCAAGTGTTGAACGGAACTCTCGCTTGAAAGTTCAGATCCAATCAAGGATCCATATCACATCAGAGTAAGATGCATACAGAAAGATCCCAAACAGCGTTGTTCTATTGAATGGGTCTATACAGTGAAAGTTGGTAGAAAAAATGAGTTTTCTTCCACTGGGTACGTAGTTGTAAAAGAAGCTGCCGAGAAGCATGTTAAGTGAGCAGGTGCTAAGCTAGGGTCAAGTTAGACAAGTTGCCCCCTAGCTTATATTCCAAAGAATATTTAAGAAGTGACGAAGATACTAAGTAGAAGCTCTTCTTGATTAGAGCAGGCACATGTCTTCACTTATGCGAGATAAGATTACACGTACGTGTTTATGTCGTTTCTAGTTTAAGAAAGTGACAAAAGAAGAAACTCTGTCGTTTTTTGTTAGTGACTCGGATTCATTATCTGATGATATCAACGAATATGTGTTCTTGAGTAGTATACTTTTGGTTCTTTCTTCACTAGAAAAAGAGACGTATAGTGGAAGTAGCACCCGAAAAGCTAACAAAAAAACAAAAGTGAATTATGTAAGTATATGTACAAGTCTCTTTACTGTATTAAACGGAAACAAGAGCCACCTCAGTAGAAGGGGCACCCACTTAGGAAGAAGAGGTCTTTGGATCAAATATTCTTGGCTCATGTTTCCTGTCTTAGCATGTTGACCTCCTGGATGGGAGTCTATGTTGGATGTGTGACTACGTCTTACACATCTAGAGACGGCTAGGTATCCTTCTTAAACGTGGGCTCCTTGGCCTAAGCCTCCGCATGCAACCGAGATTATGAGTTGAGAGATACTTGATACAACTATGGGAGGGTTGTAAGTCCTAGAGGTGGTCATGTAATTGTGACATAGGCTCTAAAATTGTGACTTGACTCATAATATGGATTGCATCAAGATGACATCAAGGGTTGAGAAACTGTTATTTAAACAAGGGGTTGCTTAGCAAGAGGGCTGCTTGATAAGTGAATGTGCGTATCAAGACATAAAGACCTCATCTTAGATAAGGGCTGCTTAGCATAGGGCTTGATTTTTAGATAAATCGACGTGCGACGAAAGTTCAAAAAACATTACTGAGAATTGAACTGAGAGAGGAGAGACGTGACTACATCTTGCACATCTAGGGACGGCTAGGTATCCTCCTTAAACGTGGACTCCTTGGTCTAAGCCTCCGCATGCAACCGAGACTATGAGTTGAGAGATACCTAATGCAGCTATGGGAGGGTTGTAAGTCTTATGGAGTGATCTTGTAGATGTGGCTTAGGCTCTAAAATAGTGACTTGGTTCATAATCTGGATTGCATCAAAATGACATGCAAGGTTGAAAAACTTTTATTTAACAAGGGATTAGGTTGGCAAGGGGGTTGCTTAGGAAGGGAGCTGCTTGATAAGTGAGTGTGCGCATAAGGACATAAAGACCACAGCTTAGCTAGGAGGATGCTTAGCAAGGGGTTTGAATTTTAGGTAAATGGACGTGCGACGGGAGTTCAAGAGACATTACAGAAAACTGAACTAAGAGAGGAAGAGACGCACGCGAGAGAAAAAGGAGAAGGTTTTTCACGTTCATCTCAATTTCACCGCTTACTGAAGATGTTGACGGTGAAATTGAGATGAACGTGCTCACAAGTGGAAGATCAGCACGAAAGAGCTCTCCGTTCATGCTTGCCGCTCTTACTATCTCTCACTCCATCCAACGATACTCATAACACTCACAACTAGACCTAGATACTCCACACTCGATGTCCAAAGCTCCGCACATCTCTCTTCATATACAACAAACTCGCATATGACGACAAGAGTACTAATCTTATCTCTACTCAACGGAGAGGATTTGTATTGTCCACGTTGTCGTGATGTGAATCATTTTACAGTGTAAATAATTCACCTCTCTGTCAAGCGTTAGTCTCTCTGAGTGAAATTAGGACCTCAGAGAAGTCGATACTGGAGGATGTTATATATTTTTGAGTCTTAGTAGGTTGATTACCATGTAGATGGAGTTAAGCTCATGGGTTGTAATTACATGTCGCCCATGCATGCTTCCTAGCGAGGTTAGGTTATCTTTCGGGATTACGTGTCGTTTTACATGTCTTTGCATGTAGTTTAGGGTCTATGCTGGCACTTTAGGGGCTTGACGTGGTAGCCTATGTGCAAATTCAAGTCACCACGTGGTTTGGGACACAAAAGGACAGAGGAGTGAAGCTATGAACTCCCATTGGTCCAATTTTGTCTTTGTGTACTGCTAAACTTAGTAGTAGGGGTCTTAAGAGGAGTTCGAGCATTTGGTGAGAAAACTTCGAAATCTGAGAGCACAGGGAGATAGGGTTCGTCGTGCCAAGCACTGTCAGCGAAATTTTTGATCGATTTGGAGCAATAAAGAAGGAGTTATGGCTGATTGAAGTTCGATTTGTGCCAGAATTGCAACACTTCTGTTGATTTTGGGGTTTTCGGTGTCAATCGCAGTAGATTTGAGAAAATCGCTTCAAACCTTCGAGGTCTCGTTCATTGGCAGCAGGGCTACGACTGTCCACAAATTTTCATGTCAATTGAAATTGTGAGTAATTCAGGGCGACCGCTGAAGCAGAGGGGGTCCGAAAAGCTCTCAATCTAGAGCATCAACTTCAGAGAGCGAGATCTGGAGTTCTGTGTACAATCAGGAGGCCTAACTTCACAGGAGTGTTCAGCAAGCTGTTTACAAATCCTGTAAGAATCTTTGAAAGTGATCGAGCCAATTCTCTGTTCTAGGTCGAAATAGCTGTCTGGGTACCAGAAATTGCCGTAATTTCTCTGCTCAGAACATTTTTGCCCATATCTCGACACTCTGATTTGATCTCAAGCTGAAACTTCGTGTGTATGGTCAGTAGGGCCTCATTTACATGTAGGAGGAGTTCTGAAGTCTGAACCATCGTATGTTTCTGATTCTGGACCGTTAAAGTTCGCTGTCTGATCTTATTACTGCTAATCTGATCTGATCTTCGCTTCCTGAACATACTGGAGGGTCCATTCGACCTAAGTGAGTGTTTATACTGTTCCCTTTTGATCTGAAGCCTACCTCTGTATAGTAAGAAGCCATAGCCTGAAGTCCAACGCTTCCCTGAGTAGACTAAACACAACCTTCAAGATCTATCACAGCCAGAAGGTTCCGCCCTTCCCAGGAAAACTCTCAACTCGACATCTGGTGCTTCCACTGAGAGCTCTTGAGGTGATCGATTGAGAAGGTTGAGTTCACTACAAGGAGAAGAGATGGATCGCAAGAGTGCTGCTGCTGCTACTTCTATGCCTGCTGCATCTACGTCTACTGCAGCTCCTTCTGTAGCACCAGCGGCTACAGCGACATCTGCACCTGGTCTGGATACGGCTGAGATTCTGAAGACTCTTGCGGCCCTGGTCCAACAACATCCGATCATTGGAGGGGGTGAGTTGAAGTCTACCAAGGCTTTGCAAGCAATTGTGAATAGATGCGGTAGATTTGAAGGTAGAGATATTTCTAAATATCTGCATGAATATAGAGGAGAGATGGAACTAGTTAGAGTTACTGATGCTGAGATGATAGGGAGTTTCGAGTTAGCTGTAATCCCTGAGTTGCGGGACCAGGTTAGGGATGTACAGAGAAGAAATCTAGGTGTCTGGATGAGTTTCGAACGATCTCTTCGAGAGGAGTTTCTCGAAGAAGATTCAGAGAGAGTCACTAGAAGAACGTTTCTGGACTGGGTTGAGCAGCAACCTGGTCGTATGATGAACCTGAATGAGATGCTGAGAGAGTTTGATCGGAGATACCGACAACTCTCAACTCTTGAGAGGATAACCTTAGATGCTAGGAAAATCGAGTTTTTCTTGCAAGCTACCGATGATGCTACGGCAGATTGGTTATGCTTTATGTTGGCTGACCGATCGGCTGAAGGAGGAGTTACTACTGATTGGGGGAGAGTTGAGGATGCTGTTGCTGTATTGACGAGACAAAGGCGTGGAAGAGTGGCTGTGGGAGGACGTCCGCTTGCAGAAATGACCGCTCAACCTCGCACTGCTCCTCAAGTACAGCAACCTCCGGCTCCTGCTCCAAGACCTGTTGTACCGGCTGCAGTACCTTTGATACCAGTGGTGCCAGTTCCTGCACAAAGGGCACCGGTTCAGAGACCTGCAGAGAACCATGGACAGCAGAACCAGATCAAAGACCTGATTCGGCAGATGAGAGAACTGAAGGTGGAGTTAGTTGGTCTGCAAAGAGAGCAGCCACCGGCGCCTGATGCTGCACGTCCAGGAGGTGCTCCTGTTCGTAGATGTATCTGGTGTGACAGTCAAGATCATTTCCGAGGAGACTGTTAAGAGCTCACGGCTGCTCTACGAGATGGTGTGGTTCGCTACCAGAACGGTAGGCTGCACCTTTCTTCTACTGGAGAGCCGCTAAGCACGCAGTTTGGACGAGGAGGTATGAGGAGTCTACCTCAGATTACAGCTGCTGCAACTGTACATGCATTGATGGCACCACCGGTAAATCCTGATGTATATGCCGGTCAGATTGAAGTTTCTTCTAGTCCTACGTTGCTAGATAGGACTACTGAGAAGGAACCTGTTCATGTTCCTTCTGAAGTACTGAAGAGAGGAGCAGAAACTATCCGTAGGGTCATAGGGTGGGGAGATCCTGTTGATGCTGCGTCTATCAAAGCATTCTTGGACGTGGATAGACACGTTCACTGGCAGGATGCTTCTGTGGAGGAGAAGAGGCGGCGAGAAGCCTCTGAACTTGATACTGGAGTTCCAGAGGAGACTGGGGACAGGCGCAGAGTCACAAGGAGACGAGCAGCTCCTCTAGAAGACATCCCGTCTACTTCTGCAGCTCCTCCACCTGCACCAGGTCCGATGGAGGACGTGCAGAGATCCCAGCAGGAGCCAACGACTGTTGGTAGACGGTTCACAACCCAAGAGAAGGAGAAGGGACCGGCTTATAAGTTGGCGGCTGATATCGAGACTTCAACTGATCTCAAGAGCATCTTGGAGTAGAGAATACTTGACGCGCGAATCGAGTTTTCTCTTCGGGAGGTTCTTGGTATTGCCAAGAGGGAGTTTCACGAGCTGATCATCGACATCATCAAGCGGAAGAGACAAGTGATGTCTGAGCAAGTAGAAAGCCATATGATAGAGATGGTAGGAGCTTCTGTTAATGATGCAGAATTCGGCAAGGTGCATTTTCAGGAGGCTGATGATACAGAGTACCAGCAAGAAGCGTTAGTTGCTGGTACCAACACTGTTGAGTTCGATGATGATGAAGCTGGCGATGAGAGTCCGGCTATTGATAGCGACTTCAGAAAAAGGCACTGGGTTCGTGCTACGACTGCTACACGAGTTCGCCTTGGAAGTCTTGAACATGTTGCTGCTTTGGTTGATCACGGTTCAGAGATCAACATCATGTCACGAGAGGTGTACGAGAGAGGTCAGTGGCCTATCGAACTGAACCATGGTTGGGTGCTACGAGCTGCAAACAACCAGAAGGGTGAGTTATACGGCGCTTGTCCCAACGTGGAGTGAAGCTGGGTGATGTGGAGATAGATCAACACTTCTTCGTGCAGTCTTCTGCTTCTTATCTTGTGATTCTTGGTCAGCCTTATATCACCGCAGTTAGAATGGAGACGAAGGTGATGGATGATGGATCTCACTATGCTAGGATTCGTAGTCCGGATGATAAGCGTTCTGTATAGTTTCTGACCGTTAGTACGAACCACGAACGGAATAGACAGACTTTGAGAGATTCTCCTGTCTCTAGGAGTAAGGGTTTTCAGAAACCACTCTTGTAGGACGGGATATCAAGAGTGATGGATCTGATACTACTATGATCCCGCTTGAGCAGCCTGTGGGGTCACACCAGACTGATGAAGAGGTTGCTCAAGATTCTGAAATTTGCTACACTGTACATAGTTGGAAATCTGGTTTGATGACTTTCAGTTCTGATGATTGGAGTGAGTTCACACGAGTAGAAGATTTGACTGAGAAGAGTAGAAGGCAGATGGACAAGTATGCAGAAAATCTGCACTGTACAGGAGTTCTGAGTGAAGATGAGATGATTTCTGGTGTTTACAAGGAGTTTGTAGGTGTACAGTCTTTTGTTCGTTGGCTGGATGATGTAGATAAGTTGATGGAGCAAATGGGAGGAAGGGTGGTGATCCCTATCCACTCTCGTAAGGTCTATGAGGAGATTGCCTCGTGCTTGCAATCTCGTCCTCATCCGAGACTGGAGAGTGGATGGAAGGATGCAATCTGCTGGTGTGGCTCTCGTGAAGAAGCAGAGGTTCACACCATATACAAAACTGTAGTGAAGAAGGTGAAACCAGTGGTGACCCAGTTACCTGTTGATTCACAACAGCAGACGGAGTTAGCGGCCACTGAGCCTGTACTGAGAGATCCTAAACAGATAGGACACAAGTTTACTCAAGAGACACTCGAGCAGCTCCAGATAGGAGGGGGTGGCTTCTTGACTGAAGTGGAGAAACGAGCTTTTGAGCAGATGATAGTTAGCCATGGTAAGGCATTTTCTTTCTCAGCTGGAGAGATTGGTTGTGTGGATCCTAGTGTGATAGCTCCGATGGTTATCTTCACTGTTCCTCACGTTCCTTGGGACTTGAAGCCGATTCCAGTCCCTCGTGCCTTGCTACCGAGGGTTATTGAGTTACTGAAGGAGAGGATGCGGATGGGTATTCTTGAACCATCTATGGCTCCGTACTCTAGCCGGTGGTTCACAGTACCTAAGAAGACAGGAGCCTTACGCTTCATCCAAGACTTGCAGCCTGCCAACAACATCACGATTCGAAACGTGAGGACAGGACTTGTGGTTGATGAAGTAGCCGAGGCATTTGCTGGAAGATCTATTTATTCTATTGGAGATCTGTTTTCAGGTTACGATCAGTTTCAGCTTGCTTTGGAGAGTAGAGACTTGACTACCATGCGTACACCTTTGGGGTTGATGCGGATGTGTACTCTTCCTCAGGGTGCGACAAACTCAGTAGCTCATATGCAAAACGCGATGCATAAAGTGTTACGAGAGTTTGTACCTGAGGTTACTATCCCATTTCTTGATGACATCTCCATGAAAGGCTGTCCGGTGGAGGACAAGGACGAGACTATGACTGCTGATGGTTGCAGAAAGTTCGTTGTAGACCACATCCGAGATGTGGAGATGATTCTGATGCGCTTGGAAGAGGTACACCTTACTCTGTCAAGTACCAAATCTCGTTTTGGAATGTCAGAGATTGTGGTGGTTGGTCACTTATGCGGTACTTTTGGAAGACGGCCGAACCCAGAGAAGGTAGATGCTATAGCGAGGATAGCAGACTGTACCAACATTACTGAGGTTTGACGATTCTTAGGAGCTTGTGTGTTCTTTCGTGTGAGTATTCCTCATTATGCACACATTGCCGAGCCTCTGTATGCACTCTTGAGGAAGGGAAAGAGGTTTACTTGGCGGCAAGAACATCACGAGACGATGGAGCAGTTGAAAGAGATTCTGAAGTCTCCACCTGTACTAAGGAGACTTAGCTATGAGAGCGGAAGACCTATCATACTGATTGTTGACACGAGTCCAAAGACGATTGGATGGGCAGTCGGTCAAGAAGATGCAGAAGGTGTGCGGTTTGTTTCAAGGTTTGGAGCTCGGATCTTAACAGATAGACAACGTAACTATCCTCAAGTAAAACGTGAGTTGTGGGGAGCTGTTACTGCTATGAAGGTAGACCGAGAGTTCTTGATAGGTGCACGTGTGATACTAGAAACAGACTGTTTGTCTTTGCTAGGTATGATAGCAAACTGTAATACTCCAGACATAGCAATGCTACGATGGATTGCTTATATCCGGAGTATGAACCCTGAGCTGAAGCATATAGCAGGAAAGGATAATCCTGTTGCAGACATGTTATCTAGGGCTTGTTATACAGATGAAGAAGAGATGTTTACTGAAGTCGAAAATGAAGAGAAGAGAGACGTCTGGTGCCAAGTTGGTCAGCAGACTTCAGACTTGGAACCACTGCCGTTCTACGAGGAGTTCTACACGGAAAAATTCCGCGATATCGGATATTATCTGAGTTTATTATGCAGACGAGAGGGTTGGAGTGATGCAGAGTTTAAGGAGATCAGACGAAAGGCGTACGGTTATCTTATCTTAGGTTACCTGTGGAAACGTCCGAAGAGAAGAGATGGGATGCTTGCTAGAGTGGTGGATGATCAACCGACAAAGCTGAATCTGTTGAAGGAGTTTCATGACACCTTGTGAGCTGGACACCGTGGAGTTTGGACTACGTACACGAAGATGAAGGAGCGATACTGGTGGAAGGGTTTGTATCAAGACGTAGTGGATTTTGTTGAGTCGTGTCTGCACTGCCAGTTCTACTCTAAAGTTCGTTACAGAGATGGACTTGTACCTACCTACCCACCTAGTATTCATTTTTCGTGGGTCCTTGATCTTGTGATGATGCCGCCGGGACTGTGGGGAATGCGCTACTTGGTGTTAGCTCGAGAAGATCTCTCCAACTACGTGGAGGGACGAGCACTGCGAACGAAGACTACAGAGAACATATGTAGATTCGTGCTGGAAGATATTATCTGTCGTTATGGATCTGTTGGAAGACTACGAGCAGATAGAGGCGAGCTGAGAGGTGCCGAAGCGAAGGAGTTCTTTGCTCGCTATGGAGTAAAGCTTCGGCTTACTACTGCCATGAATCCAGAAGGGATTGATAAGAGTGAACGAGGACACCCTTCTATTGTTCACGCTTTGGTAAAAGCATGTGATGGTAAGCCTAGAGAATGGCCGAGACTACTTCCATTTGCTTTATGGGCTGATAGAACTACACACTGTACCACGACTGGCTATATGCCGGTTGAGCTTATGTTGGGGCAGAAGCCGATCATGCCTGCTGAAGAAGACTTTCCTACGTGGGCTACGCTACCGTGGGAAGATGGTATAGATCATACGTCACTCCTTGCTTTACGAACTAGGCAGTTGGAGCGAAGGGAGGAGGATCTTGCTGAGGCGCAAGAGAAACTGAAGGTGGCTCGAGTCAGAAACAAAGAGCGTTTCGACAAGACTCACCAACTACGACCAAAGCCAATACATGTTGGTGATTGGGTTCTGGTGTATGATAGCACGCTGGAGAACCAGCATTCTACACTTCGTAAGTTCTCGCGAAGATGGTTCGGGCCTTATGTTGTGTTAGATGTGTATGAGAATGCCACTTATAGTTTACGTGAGCTGGATGGTACTCCTTTGAAACTATCTGTGGTTGGCAAACGAGTGAAGTTGTTCAAACAACGTAGAGGATCAGTAGATTTGTTCAACTTTCTGGAGTCTGAGCAGAGGATAACAAGAGATGACGACGTCTCGACTACTGAAGAGGTTGAGGCAGAGAAGAGTGATGATGATGATGTACAAACAGAAGACTGAAGAGGTGGGCACATGCCGGAGGATGTGCAGGTTCGGAGGGGGTGGATGTCGTGATGTGAATCATTTTACAGTGTAAATAATTCACCTCTCTGTCAAGCGTTAGTCTCTCTGAGTGAAATTAGGACCTCAGAGAAGTCGATACTGGAGGATGTTATATATTTTTGAGTCTTAGTAGGTTGATTACCATGTAGATGGAGTTAAGCTCATGGGTTGTAATTACATGTCGCCCATGCATGCTTCCTAGCGAGGTTAGGTTATCTTTCGGGATTACGTGTCGTTTTACATGTCTTTGCATGTAGTTTAGGGTCTATGCTGGCACTTTAGGGGCTTGACGTGGTAGCCTATGTGCAAATTCAAGTCACCACGTTGTCGTATTGTACATAGGTCTGTATAGTGAAAAGTAATGCAAAGATGTTTTTTTCTATATTGTGTAAAGGAAGCTGCCCTGCAGCTTAACAAGCTAGGCAGGAGCTAAGCTAGGGCCATGCTTGACAAGCTGCCCCCTAGCTTGGGTTGGAATATCACCCCTGAGGGAGTCGAAAGACACCAGAATGTGAAGTTCGACGAGGAGAGCGACCTCGTGCTTCTAGTTTTGACAGAAAGTGCTTTAAGTAATAGTTAGCACGTGTTTTAAACTAAGAAATATGCGATAGAGGGAAATCTGTCGATTCTGACTCGTGACTCGAACTCAGAATCTGATAGCGTGGGTGTGTAGGTGTTCCTGAATACTATAGTTTTGACTCCTTATTCATTAAAAACGGAGTTGTATAGAGAAGTTAGCACAGAAAAGGCTAGTAAAGACTTTACAGGAAAATTTCCTTAGTAAAGCATATGTACAAACTGTAAAAGCTTTTTGAACGGAACTAGAGGCCATCCCAGTGATAGGGCGCCTGCCTAGGAGGGAAGTGGTCTCAGGATCAATCCCTCCTGGCCTCTGGTTCCTATTCTGGCATGTTGGCCTCCCGGATGGGAGTCTATGTTGGGTATTCAGCCATGTCTTGTATACCTAGGGGCGGGAGATCGGTATCTCCCTTAATCGTGGGCTTCCTGGCCTAAGCCTCCGCATGCCATCCTGAATATACTATGGGAGATACCTGGTGCGCATATGGGGGGGCTGTAAGTCCTGTGGGGCAGCCTCATAAGTGTAAGGGCTTCGGCCTACATTGGATGGCTTGTAGTATATTCAGGATGGCATCAAGAGCACAGGAAACTTTTGCTAAATGGTTAAATAATCATCGAGTAGGCTTGCGATGAGGAATGAGGTTATGTGAACCTTTATTAGTGTAGGGATAGAGTTTGTAGAGACAACTGCGAAACTTATATTAAAAAGGGGTCAACTTTGTAAAAAATGCTTTGTACGCATAAGGACAACAGGGGGGCAGCTTAAGCTGGGGGCCTGCTTGTGATAAGCGACTGTGCTTATAAGGACAGCAGGGGGGCAGCTTAAGCTGGGCCCTTAGCTTTTAGGTTAAATACTTGCGACGGCTGAAGATCAGGGGACTTTTCAAACAGTTTGGCAGAGGAGTTTTCTGAGTGAGTGGAGGCGGAAGGAGGAGAAAGGAGCAGAATTAGGGATTGAGGGGAGGAGACGCTGAGAAGCTTGGAGGCTGAGTGAGGATCGATTCTTCAGACAAAATTGAGTAGAGTGAGCAGGGGAGATCGTGAGAGAGGCAGGAAAGTGTTTTGGAGACAAGAACCTCATTTGCAAGCGATTTTTGGACTGAGAGCCGGGAGCTGAAGCAGAAGGAAGGGAATTAGGGATTTAGGATCAAAGAAGCGCATGAGAAGCTGGGAGACAGGGAGAGAGGAAATTTTCTAGACAGAATTGAGAAGGTGGACGGTGACTTCGTGACAGAGGGATAGACAAACGTTTGGAGGTTGGAGCTTCATCTGATATACAGTTTGGGGTTTGAAAGCAGTAGAATTGAACGGACAGAGGTGGTTTATTTGAAGGAGATCGTTTTTGACAAGGCTTTGGTTGTCGTAAGATCAAATTCCTTGGAATTTTCAGCTGAGAAGGACTTAGGAGAGGAGGAGAGAGATATTTTCTTAACAGTGAAGCAGTTGACACTGTAATAAAGCTATTTCTACTCCGGAGAGACATAATTGTGTACCTGAGTGCGTGCTTGAGTGTTTGTTTTGTAATTGGTGGATACAAGAGGTTGGGTTTTGAAATTTCATCGTCTGCAGCGACCTATCTTCCTTTCTGGTCATTTCTCTTTGATCTATCACAGTCAGGAGGTCCGCCCTCCCCAAGAAAGACTCTCACCATGACATCTGGTGCTTCCACTGAGAGAAATTGGGGTGATTGATTGGAGAATTGACCAGATTGAGAGAGAAATGGATCACAGTGCTGCTGTACAGGGTGTGGCTGCTGCTCAAGGTGCTCCTGTTCAAGGGACTCCTGTTCAGGAAGGAATTGGTTCTCAAGGAGGGCCTACGGTGGTTCCAACAGCAGCGGCACAGCCTGACACGTCTCAGATTCTTCAGGCGTTGGCTGCTTTGATTCAGCAGCAACCTGCAATTGGAGGAGTTGAGCAGAAGTCCACAAGAGCATTACAAGCGATTGTTGGTCGATGTGGGCGGTTCGACGGAAGAGACGTTACTAGGTACCTGCGGGAGTATGTGGGTGAGATGGAGTTGGTCAGGGCACCTGAAGTTGAGGTAATTCTAAGCTTTGAGTTGACTGTTGTCCCTGAATTGAGAGAGAAGGTTAGAAATTTACAGAGAAGACATTTAGGTGGGTGGACTCTGTTTGAACGTGCACTGAGAGAAGAATTTCTAGAAGAGGACTCTGAAAGAGTCACCAGAAGAACTCTCATGGATTGGATAGAGCGTCAGCCTGGACGTTCCATGGGATTGAATGAAGTGATTCGTGAATTTGAGAAGAGGTACTCTCAGCTTTCTGGTCTAGAGAGGTTGACGTTGGATGCGAGGAAGACAGAGTTGTTCTTAGGGGCTCTGGATGAGTTCACAGCAGATAGGCTTTGTTTCATGTTGGCTGATCGAGGGGCTGAAGGGGGAGTTACATCTGATTGGAGGAGAGTAGAAGAAGCTGTATCCACCCTTGCTAGACAACGCCGTGGTAGGATGGTACTGCAGCCAGAGACCTTGCCAGAGCAGAGAGTAGCTCCTCATGTTCCTGTAGCTCCTCTTGCAATACCTCAGGCACCTATTGTGATTCCTCAAGCACCTATAGTGGTTCCCCAAGTGGTTCCTCAAGCGCCTGCAGTACCTATCCCAGCACAGAGAGGACCTAGACAGCAGCAGCGACCTGTTGAGAACCGAAATCAACATAACTTGATAGAAGAACTTACTCAACAGTTGAGAGATTTGAGGGTTGAGATGGCAGACTTGAGGAGAGATCAACGACCTGTTGCACCAGGTGCTCGACCTGTAGGAGGAACCTTTACCAGGAGATGTATTTGGTGCGATAGTCCAGATCATCTCAGAGGAGACTGTCAAGACTTGGCGGTAGCCTTGCGAGAGGGCGTAGTCAACTATCAGAACAACAGGTTGTACCTAACCGCCACTGGGCAGCCTCTGAACACATATTTTGGGAGAGGAGGAATGAGGAGTTCTCTTCCAGCACTTACTGGTGCGAATACTACAGCGATGACTGCGGGTTCTGCGGAGGCTGATGTATATACTGGGAGAGTTGAGGTGCGCTCTAATCCAACTATGGTTGAGCAGGCTGTTGAGGTTCCGGTTGAAATGATGAAGAGAGGTGCTGAAAGCATTAGGAGAGCTACTGGATGGAGAGACCCAGTAGATGCAACTTCTATTCGAGCGTTTTTAGAGACGAGTGGTGAACAAGATGCCATGATCGAAGACAAAAGAAGACGAGACGCTTCTGATTTAGATGCAGGAGTACCAGAGGACAGTGACCGTCGGAGGGTTACAAGGAGGAGAGCAGCGGAGCCATCACCATCTGTACCAGCTGGAAGATTTCCTGCTGCAGAGGATATACCTTCTACCTCTACAGCTCCACCACCTGCAGTAGATCCTATGGAAGGTGTGCAGGATTTGCCACAGGAGACTACTGCTACAGATAGAGTACGAGGAAAGAGGTTTACAGCACAGGAGAAGGGGAAGGGTCCAGCTTACAAGTTAGCGGCAGACATCGAAACAACAACAGACTTGCGTGCTGTTCTAGAGCAACGCATTTTGGATGCTAGAGTTGAGTTTACTCTTCGTGAAGTGCTTGGTATCGCAAAGAGAGAGTTTCATGAGTTGATAATAGACATCATGAAGAGAAAGAGACAGGTATTGACTGAACAAGTAAGTAGTCAGATGGTTGGAGCAGTAGATGCTATTGGTGTTGATCAGTTCGGAGATGATAAGTATGAGGCATGGGTTGCTGGTCCTGCTGTTATTGAGAATGAAGATGAAGAGTTTGAAGAGGATGGGTCAGGCGCAGACAGCGATTTCAAGGAGAAGCACTGGGCAAGAGCGACAACAGAGACGCAAGTTCGGCTTGGAGGACTTTCTGAGCCAGTACCTGCACTTGTGGATCACGGGTCAGAGATCAACATCATTTCCAAGGAGGTGTATGAAAAGGGACAGTGGCCAATCGAAAGAAATCATGGTTGGGTGCTTCGAGCTGCAAATAACCAAAAGGGTGAGTTATACGGAGCTTGTCCCAATATGCGTGTAAGGATTGGGGATGTAGAGGTTGATCAGCATTTCTTTGTACAGTCATCTGCCTCCTATCCTGTCATATTGGGCCAACCATACATCACCGCTGTTCGGATGGAGACAAAGGTGATGAACGATGGGTCTCATTATGCTAGAGTTCGGAGTCCTGATGACAAGTACTCAGTACAGTTTTTGACGGTTCGTTCAAGACATGAGCGGAACAGACAAACCCTTAGAGATTCTCAGACGAAGAGATGTAAGGTTTTTCGCAATCCACTCCTGTAGAGCGGGAAGACAGGGGTGTAGAACCTACTGTTGAGGTCCCGTCAGAATTGGAAGCGAGACATGTACAAAGGTCTGGATACATGTGTGGTGTACAGAGTTGGCAGTCTGGATTGCTGATGTTTGAGGCAGATGGGTGGAGCCGATTTACAAGAGTTGAAGATATGGAGGAAAATACAAAAAGATGGATGGTGAAACAGGTATCAGGGTTGTGGCGTGTAGGAGTTCTATCTGAAGACGAAGTGGTTTCTGGTTTGTTTGAAGAGTTTATGTCTGTACAGTCAGCTGTTGGTTGGTTAGACAATGTGAGTAGATTGATGGAGGGAAAAAATCGTGTGGTGGTGATCCCTATCCACTCTCGATGCATATATAAGGAGATTGCTACATACCTACAGTTCTTTCCTCATCCGATGCAGAATAATGAAGGGAGGGAAGCAAGTTGTTGGTGTGCACTCCCCCAGGAAGCAGACGTCCATGCGAAGTACAAGTACAAGTCTGTATTGAGAAAGGTAAGACCGGTAGCAGCTCAACTACCTGGTAACTCCCAACAGCAAGTACAGTTAGTGGGGACTGAACCTATATTGCGTGATCATAGACGAGTAGGGCATCAGTTTACTGAGGAGACATTGAAGGAGCTCCAGATAGGAGGGGGTGATTTCTTGACCGAGGTCGAGAAGACAGTGTTTGAACAGATGGTAGTAAAGCATGGTAAAGCATTCTCTTTTTCAGCAGAGGAGATAGGTTGTGTGGACCCGCAGGTTATAGCGCCTATGGTTATATTCACAATCCCTCATGTGCCTTGGGACCTGAAACCGATCCCAGTTCCTCGTGCTTTGTTGCCTAAACTCATCGAGTTGTTGAAGGAGAAGGTACAGATGGGGATACTTGAGCCGTCTATGGGGCCATATTCTAGCAGGTGGTTCACTGTGCCCAAGAAGTCAGGAGCTTTGCGTTTTATTCAAGACCTACAACCTGCGAATAACGTAACCATTCGTAACGTTGGGACGGGTCCTGTGATTGAAGAGGTAGCAGAGGCATTTGCAGGAAGAGCTATCTATTCGATAGGAGATCTATATTCTGGTTATGATCAGTTCCAGCTGGCTGTGGAGAGTAGAGATTTAACTACTATGCGTACGCCCCTGGGATTGATGCGGATGTGTACTCTTCCACAAGGAGCGACGAACTCGGTGGCTCATATGCAGAATGCGATGCATAAGGTACTAGGGGAGTTTGTGCCTGATGTTACCATTCCATTTCTAGATGATATTCCTATAAAGGGTTGTGCGGTTGAAGACAAGGACGAAGCAGTACTTGCGAATGGGTGTAGAAGGTTTGTTGCGGATCATATCAGGGATGTAGAACGTATCTTGACTCGCTTGGAGGAGGTACATCTCACCCTATCCGGAGCTAAGTCCAAGTTTGGTGTGTCTGAGATTTTAGTGGTTGGACATCTGTGTGGAGCTTTTGGAAGGCGACCAAACCCGGAGAAGGTTGAAGCCATAGCTAGGATGGCAGACTGTAGGAATATCACAGAGGTTCGGCGCTTTCTAGGTGCTTGTGTATTTTATCGGTTATCCATTCCTCATTATGCTCATGTTGCTGAGCCTTTGTATGCATTATTGAGGAAGGGTAAGAGGTTTATATGGACTTCAGTCCATCGAGAAGCTATGAATAGGTTGAAGGAGGCTCTACAGTCTCCGCATGTTTTGAGAAGAGTAGACTATGGATGTGAGAGACCTGTCATTGTCACAGTAGATACTAGCCCAAAGGCAATTGGCTGGGCGATAGGTCAAGATGATGCGGATGGATTGCGGCTTACCTCTAGGTTTGGAGCTAGGATCTTGACAGACAGGCAACGAGATTATCCTCAGGTGAAGCGTGAGTTGTGGGGAGCGGTGACAGCAATGAAGACAGATCGTGAGTTTCTGATTGGTGCTCATGTAGTCCTGGAAACGGATTGTCTACCTCTACTAGGCATGATATCCAACTGTACCACGCCAGACATAGCAATGTTACGTTGGATTGCCTATATTAGAAGCTTGAATCCATAGCTGAAGCATATAAAAGGAAAGGAGAATATGGTTGCAGATATGTTGTCAAGGGCTCGATTTGTGGATGAGGATGTCATGATTTCAGAAGCTGAGGAAGAAGAGAGACAGGATGCTCAGTGTCAGGTTAATCGACGGGCTACAAACTTGGAGCCGTTGATGTTTAGAGAGGAGCTTTACACAGGTAGACTTCGTGACATAGGATATTATCTGAGCTTGTTGGAGAGGCAAGAGAGGTGGAGCAAGGTTGAGTTCAGAGAGATAAGGAAACAAGCTTACAACTATCTTCTGCATGATGGGTATCTTTGGAGACGACCACAGAGGAGAGATGGGATGTTCATACGGGTAGTGGACGATCAAGAGACTAAGCAGCAACTAATGAAGGAGTTCCATGATACCTTATGGGCCGGACATCGAGGGATTTGGGCTACCTACACCAAGTTGAAGGAGAGGTACTGGTGGAAAGGTCTGTATCAGGATGTGGTGAACTACGTCAGCTCCTGCTTGCATTGTCAGTTCTACTCAAAGATCCGGTATAGGGACGGTCTTGTGCCAACTTATCCGCCTTGCATTCATTTCCAGTGGGTTCTCGACTTGGTGGTAATGCCTCTGGGGTTATGGGGCATGCGATATTTGGTTTTGGCTCGTGAGGATCTCTCCAACTTTGTAGAAGGGCGAGCTTTGAGGACGAAGACCACAGAGGGGATATGTAAGTTTGTTCTTGAAGATATTATCTGCAGGTATGGGTCTGTAGGAAGGCTACGGGCAGATAGGAGAGAACTACGGGGTACGGAAGCGAAAGAGTTTTTTGCTCGATATGGTGTGAAGCTCAAGCTTACTACTGCAATGAATCCAGAGGGGATTGGCAAGAGCGAGCGAGGACATCCATCGATAGTTCAGGCTTTGGTGAAGGCGTGTGATGGTAAGCATAGAGAGTGGCCTAGGTTACTCCCTTTTGCTTTATGGGCAGATAGAACAACTCACTGTTCGACTACAGGGTACATGCCTGTTGAGTTGATGTTAGGGCAAAAACCGATGATGCCAGCAGAAGAAGACTTTCCTACCTGGGCTACCTTGCCATGGGAGGACAATGTGGACCGTGTGCAACTTCTCTCACTATGAATCAGACAGCTAGAATGTAGAGAGGAGGATCTCGCTGAAGCGCAGCTCCGGCTGAAGGCGGCTCGACTTGGGAACAAGGAGAGGTTTGATAAGACTCATAGACTTCGACCAAAACCGATACAAGTTGGGGACTGGGTGTTGGTATACGACAGCACATTGGAGAACCAACACTCTACAGTTCGAAAGTTTTCGAGAAGGTGGTTTGGCCCGTACCTTGTCTCAGATGTACATCAGAATGCTACTTATTCCTTGCAAGAGCTAGATGGCACGCATTTAAGACTTCCAGTTGCTGGGAAACGAGTTAAGCTATTCAAAAAGAGAGGGGAGACTGTGGAGCTAGCTGAGTTCTTAGGTTCAGAGCAGACAGGAGCAAATGAAGACCTTTCTGAGGCGGTCGAGGAGAGCGAAGACGATTTGGAGGACCACGAGGATCGGTGACGAATTGGCACATACCAGAGGATGTGCAGGTTTGGAGGGGGTGAATGTCGTATTGTACATAGGTCTGTATAGTGAAAAGTAATGCAAAGATGTTTTTTTCTATATTGTGTAAAGGAAGCTGCCCTGCAGCTTAACAAGCTAGGCAGGAGCTAAGCTGGGGCCATGCTTGACAAGCTGCCCCCTAGCTTGGGTTGGAATATCACCCCTGAGGGAGTCGAAAGACACCAGAATGTGAAGTTCGACGAGGAGAGCGACCTCGTGCTTCTAGTTTTGACAGAAAGTGCTTTAAGTAATAGTTAGCACGTGTTTTAAACTAAGAAATATGCGATAGAGGGAAATCTGTCGATTCTGACTCGTGACTCGAACTCAGAATCTGATAGCGTGGGTGTGTAGGTGTTCCTGAATACTATAGTTTTGACTCCTTATTCATTAAAAACGGAGTTGTATAGAGAAGTTAGCACAGAAAAGGCTAGTAAAGACTTTACAGGAAAATTTCCTTAGTAAAGCATATGTACAAACTGTAAAAGCTTTTTGAACGGAACTAGAGGCCATCCCAGTGATAGGGCGCCTGCCTAGGAGGGAAGTGGTCTCAGGATCAATCCCTCCTGGCCTCTGGTTCCTATTCTGGCATGTTGGCCTCCCGGATGGGAGTCTATGTTGGGTATTCAGCCATGTCCTGTATACCTAGGGGCGGGAGATCGGTATCTCCCTTAATCGTGGGCTTCTTGACCTAAGCCTCCGCATGCCATCCTGAATATACTATGGGAGATACCTGGTGCGCATATGGGGGGGCTGTAAGTCCTGTGGGGCAGCCTCATAAGTGTAAGGGCTTCGGCCTACATTGGATGGCTTGTAGTATATTCAGGATGGCATCAAGATGGCATCAAGAGCACAGGAAACTTTTGCTAAATGGTTAAATAATCATCGAGTAGGCTTGCGATGAGGAATGAGGTTATGTGAACCTTTATTAGTGTAGGGATAGAGTTTGTAGAGACAACTGCGAAACTTATATTAAAAAGGGGTCAACTTTGTAAAAAATGCTTTGTACGCATAAGGACAGCAGGGGGGCAGCTTAAGCTGGGGGCCTGCTTGTGATAAGCGACTGTGCTTATAAGGACAGCAGGGGGGCAGCTTAAGCTGGGCCCTTAGCTTTTAGGTTAAATACTTGCGACGGCTGAAGATCAAGGGACTTTTCAAACAGTTTGGCAGAGGAGTTTTCTGAGTGAGTGGAGGCGGAAGGAGGAGAAAGGAGCAGAATTAGGGATTGAGGGGAGGAGACGCTGAGAAGCTTGGAGGCTGAGTGGGGATCGAATTTTCTGACAGAATTGAGTGGATTGAGGGGAGGAGACGCTGAGAAGCTTGGAGGCTGAGTGAGGATCGATTCTTCAGACAAAATTGAGTAGAGTGAGCAGGGGAGATCGTGAGAGAGGCAGGAAAGTGTTTTGGAGACAAGAACCTCATTTGCAAGCGATTTTTGGACTGAGAGCCGGGAGCTGAAGCAGAAGGAAGGGAATTAGGGATTTAGGATCAGGGAAGCGCATGAGAAGCTGGGAGACAGGGAGAGAGGAAATTTTCTAGACAGAATTGAGAAGGTGGACGGTGACTTCGTGACAGAGGGATAGACAAACGTTTGGAGGTTGGAGCTTCATCTGATATACAGTTTGGGGTTTGGAAGCAGTAGAATTGAACGGACAGAGGTGGTTTATTTGAAGGAGATCGTTTTTGACAAGGCTTTGGTTGTTGTAAGATCAAATTCCTTGGAATTTTCAGCTGAGAAGGACTTAGGAGAGGAGGAGAGAAATATTTTCTTAACAGTGAAGCAGTTGACACTGTAATAAAGCTATTTCTACTCCGGAGAGACATAATTGTGTACCTGAGTGCGTGCTTGAGTGTTTGTTTTGTAATTGGTGGATACAAGAGGTTGGGTTTTGAAATTTCATCGTCTGCAGCGACCTATCTTCCTTTCTGGTCATTTCTCTTTGATCTATCACAGTCAGGAGGTCCGCCCTCCCCAAGAAAGACTCTCACCACAACAACGTGGTTTGGGACACAAAAGGACAGAGGATTGAAGCTATGAACTCCCATTGGTCCAATTTTGTCTTTGTGTACTGCTAAACTTAGTAGTAGGGGTCTTAAGAGGAGTTCGAGCATTTGGTGAGAAAACTTCTAAATCAAAGAGCATAGGGAGATAGGGTTCGTCGTGCCAAGCACTGTCAGCGAAATTTTTGATCGATTTGGAGCAATAAAGAAAGAGTTATGGCTGATTGAAGTTCGATTTGTGCCAGAATTGCAACACTTCTGTTGATTTTGGGGTTTTCGGTGTCAATCGCAGTAGATTTGAGAAAATCGCTTCAAACCTTCGAGGTCTCGTTCATTGGCAGCAGGGCTACGACTGTCCACAAATTTTCATGTCAATTGAAATTGTGAGTAATTCAGGGCGACCGCTGAAGCAGAGGGGGTCCGAAAAGCTCTCAATCTAGAGCATCAACTTCAGAGAGCGAGATCTGGAGTTCTGTGTACAATCAGGAGGCCTAACTTCACAGGAGTGTTCAGCAAGCTGTTTACTGCAAATCCTGTAAGAATCTTCGAAAGTGATCGAGCCAATTCTCTGTTCTAGGTCGAAATAGCTGTCTGGGTACCAGAAATTGCCGTAATTTCTCTGCTCAGAACGTTTCTGCCCATATCTCGACACTCTGATTTGATCTCAAGCTGAAACTTCGTGTGTATGGTCAGTAAGGCCTCATTTACATGTAGGAGGAGTTCTGAAGTCTGAACCATCGTATGTTTCTGATTCTGGACCGTTAAAGTTCGCTGTCTGATCTTATTACTGCTAATCTGATCTGATCTTCGCTTCCTGAACATACTGGAGGGTCCATTCGACCTAAGTGAGTGTTTATACTGTTCCCTTTTGATCTGAAGCCTACCTCTGTATAGTAAGAAGCCATAGCCTGAAGTCCAACGCTTCCCTGAGTAGACTAAACACAACCTTCAAGATCTATCACAGCCAGAAGGTTCCGCCCTTCCCAGGAAAACTCTCAACTCGACATCTAGAGCTTTATCTTTTCACACGATAAGGTCCCGATGGATCCACAACATCAAAACACGTATGATAAAGATATATATGCATTTCACACCTAACCCAACCCACAACATGACCACCTCCTCTAAACTTGTGCATCCTCCGGTATGCACCAACTTAATCATACGTTGTGGTTGACAGCATATCATTTTCTTCTCATCTTCTTTTCGGGAGTCTCTTGCTCCGGCTCTACACTCTCATCTGGACTCTCATCTTGGTCTTGAGAGAGATCAAATTTGGTACTGATCTCTACAATGTCTACTTCCTCATCTTACCGTTTACAGATTTTTATCCGTTTTCTTGCAATTGGAACTTTAAGCCGCGCACCATCAACTCACGTAGCACGTATGTGACGTTATCATGAATACGAACAACCACATAAGGCCCACACCAGCATTTAGAAAACTTCCTCAATGCACTATGCTGGTTATCCAAGCTGCTATCATACATCAACATCCAATCATCTTCTTGGATCTCTTTAGATCATAGTCGATGTCGCTTATCGAATCTCGCTTGTTCTTCAAGCGAACCTTCCGTAACTGTCCTAGAGCTAGCTCCACATCCTCTAGTCTCCCTCCAACTGACGAATCTTAAGAGTGAGAAGATTCTCTCTAGAGAGATTATCTTCCCAAGGTAAAACACTCCAAGTAGGTGTTTGTTCCTCAATAAGCATGATCAATTTCTGCTCTTGCATTAGCTCCGATGGCATGTACTTGATTACTGAGCTGTGAGTTGTACGATGAACCCATAGAACAAACGGTAGAAGCTTTGGTCATTCTCTCATCTTTCTGTTGCAAGCTTTCACAATGACTTTCCTAATAAGAGGATGGACGCGCTCACTCTTCGCATTTCTTTTTGGGTTGTAGGTCATGGTAAGAGCTAATTTGATTCCCCGCCTCTTGAAGAACATATCAGCTTCATGAGCATTCAGTTTTCCACGGTCTGCTGTAATCTTCCCAACACATCCGTAGCTGCATATCACATCTTCAAGTAGAAACCTACACACTCCTTCAATAGCATTTGTGCGCAAAGCGCGTCCTCCGACTTGGTTCGATAGATCCTCCCGTGCCAAAACCAAGTATCTCATCTATCATATCCCAACCGGCATCGTAACCAGATCTACTACCTACTTGTAATGCATTGCAAGTGGATACATAGGATGAAGCTCATCCCAATGTCAATGTCAGAGTACATCTGACAAGTTACACACGTCTCCACAAACCGCATTACATCTATGTACATGTTACGTCACCAATACCTCTCTTTGAGTTTGGTAAAGGTGACATAAATACCCGATGCCCAGCTCATAAACTCTCATGGAATTCTTGAATGAGCTAGATTTCCATCTCTTGCTTACACACAACCTGTTGTGGCATCTCATCACTCCGTTTGGCGCACTTCCATAGATAGTCTTATGTAGTTGTAAGCCTTTCTCCTGATCAGTTTGAACTGAGCATCATTCCATTCTGGTTGCTTGGTCAGCGAACCAAGATAACGCTCAATGTCTAACAATTCTCATTCGTATAGCTCTTCCAGGAATGAGTTTTGATGCTCATTCACTCCCTTATGAGCTCTAGAAAAGACGGTTGTGTCTATATCTTCTACGTCTTCTGTCAAATCCTCTTCATCCTCATATCTGACCCTGGATAACATATCTACTACCAGGTTATCTTTCTTCGCTATGTGTTTGCATTCCAGATTTAACAACTTGATATAGACAATCCATCTCAACATAGTAATATCAAAGATGTTACAATTAGTAATCATCCTTAACAATGACAAACAATCCGTCTCCACTATTACAAGTGCTCCAATCAAATAATCCTTCTCAACTTTCATAGTGGTAACTACTCCCTATAGCTCTCGCTTTACTTGTGGGTAGTTTCGCTGTCGCTCATTCAATACCTTGACTCCAAATCTGATTGCAAACTGGTTCCCATCCTCATCATCTTATCCCACTGCCCAACCAATGACTATCAGACTTGTATCAACCGTGATTATCACGTGTTTGTCATCTTCATAACTCACCCTACGTAGCACAGGTAGGCAACTGATCATATCCAGAGTAGAGGTCTCTTACCGAGTAAATGGCTCTACCAGCGAATGCTTCATCAAACTCTCCCACAATATGTCCGATCCTTGTATTTTTATAATCATTTGATTCATCGATTGCATATCTTGAATGAATCGTAGCGCTCCATTCTTCTTCGACACTATAAACGATCAGGATACCATAAGCTCTTCTTCATTGAGGCTTGTTGAACTTGTTGGTCATAGTCACTAGATAGCGGTTGTGCAACCGACTTCATCTTTTTATCCACCATTTTGTACCTGATCTCAACTCTGACTTCAGATTTCTAGAACGACTCTATAGCCGAATAGAGCTCCATAGAATGTATGTGCACAACGTGATCTTCATTCCCTTGCTCAACTTTGTGAAGCTTTTCCAAAGGATCATCCAAATCCATCTCCACGTAAACGCCCTCTATCATATCCTCCTCATTAAGCACATCAATTTTGTTTAGATCTTTTTTAGTTTTTTGCACAACTTTCTTCTCCCACAAGATCAGCGAGTTGTGTATATACAACAAATCCACTCTCCAAATATCTCACCACTCATATACGAAAATCACTATCCTTCTCAAGCGAGAGTACCTTCTTCCATGTATCGCTATAACTCGCCTCTATAGTGATACACGTTAAAAATCCTTGAACTCCTCAGTGACT
Organism: Asterella californica; assembly: GCA_036924285.1. Lineage (NCBI taxonomy): Eukaryota > Viridiplantae > Streptophyta > Marchantiopsida > Marchantiales > Aytoniaceae > Asterella > Asterella californica. The sequence continues at coordinate 9,457,911 of JAYKYS010000013.1, forward strand.
CTAGGTAGAGAGCCACTCCGCTGTCGTGATGTGAATCATTTCACATAGTAAATGATTCACTTATCAGTCAAGAGTTAGTCTCTCTGAGTGAAGTAAGGACCTCAGAGAAGTTGATTCTCGAGGGTGTTATGCATTTTAAGTCCTAGTAGATTGTTTACCATATTCATAGAGTTTTAAACTCATGGGTTGTACTTACTTGTCGCCCATGCACGCTTTCTAGCTGGTTTAAGTTATCTTTCAGGGTTACGTGTCATTTTAAGATTTACGTTGGCACTTTAGGGGAGCTGATGTGGTAGCCTATGAGTGAAGTTAAGTTACCACGTGGATTAGGGCACTAGAGGACAGCCAAGTGGAGCTATGAACTCCCATTGGTCCGTTTTTATCTTTTGTAAAACTCTAACTTTAGAAACAGAGGTCTAAAGGAGAGTTTGAGCATTTGGTGAAGACACTGCAAAATCTGAGAGGACAGGAAGATAGAGCTCGTTGTGCCAAGCACTGTCAGTGAAATTCTTGATCGAATTGGATAAAAATACAAGGAGTTATGTCAATTTGAAGTTCGAGTTGAGTTAGAATTGCATCACTTTTGTTGGATTTGGGATTTTCAGTGTCAATTGCAGCAGAATTGAGGAAATCGCTTCAAACCTTCGTGGTTGCGTTCACTGTCAGCGGAGCTACGATTGTCTAAAAAGTTTCAAGTCATTTGAATGAGTGAGTAATTCAAGGCGACCGCTGAAGCAGAGGGGGTCTGAAAAGCTCTCAATCTAGACCAGCAACTTCAGAGAATGAGATCTAGAGAATGGTGTACAATCAGGAGTCCCAACTTCACAAGGGTGTTCAGCATCCTGTAGACTCTAAATCCTGTAAGAATCTTCGAAAGTGATCAAGCCAATTTTCTGTTGTAGGTCGAAATAGCTGTCTGAGTATCAGAAATTGCCGCAATATCTTTACCTAGAACTTTTCTGTCCATATCTTGGTGCCAGAATTTGATCTCAAGTTGAAACTTCGTGTGTGTGCTAAGTGGGGCCTCTTTTACATGTAGGAGAAGTTTAGAAGTCTAAACCTTCACATATTTCTCAATCTTGAGTGTCAAAGTTCGTCGTCTGATCTTATCATTGCTAGTTAAGCCTAAACTTTACTTCCTGAACATATCAGAAGAGTCAAGAGACCTGTATGAGTATTTTACAGTGTCACCTTGTAACCTGAAGCCTATCCTTTGAGTAAACCAGCCACAGCTAGAAGTCTAGTGCTTCCCTGAGTAAACATATCACAGCCTTCATGGTCATAACACAGCTAGAAGGTTCTGCCCTTCTCAAGAAAACTCTCACCTTGACACCGCAAGTAATCTCGGTTACGCTCATGATTAGCGGGCACAGTCAAGAACTGCACCATTGTTTTGTCATCCTGACTCCAGATCCGAGCATAAGCAGAACTGTGCACCTTAGTATCCATCCTTACAGTTGTAATGAACGATTGATCAAGAATAACCGGATAGGAAGTAGTATCTTGAACGAAGAAGTTTTGTTCAAATATCACATTGTCGATCTTCACCTTCACATCCGGACAAGCACCATAGAGATCTCCTCTCGTGTTGTTTGTTGTCCGAATCATCCAACCATGCTCTATGTCAATAGATCATCTCTCACGCTTACAGATGTCTTTGGAAACAATGTTGACAGATCTATGATTGATAAGAGCAATCACTAGATCAGTCATGTCTCTTAGCTTCACCAACATCTACGTAGTGGCTCTTGTCCAATATCCTCTAGTGTAATCACTACGGTCCCTATCATCTCTCTCATCCTCGTCCACATCAAACCAAACTTTGTGAGTGTTGCAAGAATGAGTCAACTCTTGCTCCTCCTCCTGTGTTACCACTGTGTCTAGAGCACTAGATATTGTGATCTTTCTCATCAATTGTCTCTTTTGCTTGATAATGTCAATGATGACATCATGAAACTCCTTCTTTGCGATGCCAAAGATCTCTTGCAAGGTAAACTCAATCTTTGTATTGAGCATTTTTTTCTGCAATACCTCTTTCAGGTTGGTTGTTGCTTCAATGTCTGATTGTAGCTTATACATGAGAGCTTTGTCTTTCTCCCTACTCTTATCCTTTTTTGAACTTCCGGAAGGTAAGACATCCTCCATAGTTCTTCTTGTAGAGGTGTAGTCTCATGTCGAGGTTTATCTCTCCTTAGTGCTTCTTGAGAGCCGCTCTCTCCTCACTTGGATCAACATCATCCCTCTTATGCTTCTCTTTCATGATAGCTTCATGTTGAGGCATGTACAGACATGGTACCTACTAGATCATCCCATCCAATAGCACTCCTGATTGTTGTGGTTGTTTTGAGCAACTCCTTCGTTGTCATTTTCTCCTTTCTGATCATGCTCACAACGTGACTCCACATATCAGTCATATCCACATGTTTCAGAAAAGCACTCTCCTTCTTGCTGATCACCTCAACTCCATAAGCAGCAACTTCTATCGACGTCACGTCATGCACTGTTAGATGATCCTCCAAAACTTTCTTCATCTCTCCTCTCTCAAAGTTGGTCCTGAGAGTCTTTCCATTGTCTCTCAAGGTGATCTTTCCTTCCTTCTAGAAAATTATGTCTTAGCTGCAAGACATCAGCGAAACTCCCGCACTCCTTTCGTTGATAGTCGATGCTGTCACACCAAAATACATCTCTGAACATACTCTTGTTTCGGTGCAGGTCTCCCTTCAGGTGCTCCATCCTTCTCCTCCAACCTTGTCAACTTGATCTGTAAATCTCTCAACTTCTTCTTCAAAAAATTTTCCATTGCTTGATTTCGATGTGATGTAACGGTAGTGATAAGAATAGTAGGAATCAGAATAGTAGAGAGAGGAGCAGTCTGTACTGCTGGTTGCCTTCGTGGTATCACAATTGACGGTGGTCTTGATGCTTAACTTGCGACCATCTTCCCCCTTCGGTATTCTCGCTTCGCAAATACTCTCATTGCTTCGGTAACGTTCTTCCAATCAAATGTGAGATCATTGTCTTTCGTCCGATCTTCCAACTCCCTTTGTAGATCATTGTTGACTGACTGTAAAAATAGATCCACTTTGTCATTCTCTAGTGTGAGCTTCTCCGTCCAAGGTAGTCGAATAAACTGTCTCTCAAAATCCTAAAATAGTTTGGTAGCAACTAGATCCTTGTTGGGTTTGTTCACCCACTCTATCAATGACTTCTTAGTCACTCGATCTGTATCCTCCAAAGAGTATTTCTCTTTCAGCTGAAGAAAAAACTCCTCCCAATTAGCTGCATGAGCTTGAATGAGTCCCTTCACATACTCTCGTAACTCCGAGACAACAGCAAGCTCAAACATCCGTATCGTCTCTTTCTCTGGTACCTTACTCAGCTCCATCTCTCGAGAATAGAACTTCAAGTATTTGGAGATGTTTCTCTCATCAAACTAATCCAATGTCTCCACAATCGACTACAAAGCCTTGGTAGCCATCGCCTCCTTTTGTTGAGCAGCTTGTTGTTGATCCATGTACAAAGTAAATGCTTGAAACATTTGTCTTATAGTAAGATCAAGCTGTAGTGGCATCGTGTCCAAAGGGTTTTCAACTCCTTGTCTCTTAGCCAAGATAAAGTTCTGAGAAGAACTTCACTAACTCTCCACCCCAAAAATTTCAAATTGAGTTCACCAACTGTCGAATGGGGTGTTTTCTTATCTAGAAATACACTGGATATTTGACTGTGGAGAGTACGTGCAGCACTCTACACTCAGAGCCAGCGGCCACCCAAATCTCTTTTTGACCTCCCAAGTACACTCTAAATCTATCGTGCTGTGATATCTTCAAGTTCTCTCGGTAATCTCTTTTTCACTCAACTAAAGATAGAATCAAGATAACAACACCAAGGACAACCTGTTCTCGCCATCACCTCAAGCACTCTTGGGTCTGCTGGTCGTCACTCCAGTCTCACCACAAGAGAAATACTAACACTGCTAACAAAAAAGAAAACTAAGCGCAATGTCCACACACAAATCCAATCCAAACTTACTAGGCGTACAAACAAGCATGCGAGTATGAAGAGGATCCAAACACAGGCAATACTAACGACAACTCTCCATACTCATGATTAAGTACCTTGAAGTACTAACAAAATCTCCAGGTCGACCAATTCTCCAAAAGAACCTTAAATCTTGTATCTTTCGAGGTAAGAATCTCTCAACTTTACCTCACTGTCACTCCTCAACCATAGCTTTGAATGAGACGAAACCAAAGCCAATAGGTAGACTGTAGAATAAGCTCTCTTTTAAAGTATTATATGCAGAGAGATCATCTATGAGTTAGCAATTATACTCTTCTAAAGTTTGATGTTTCTATAGCATTCACAAAACTACATTCTGTTATTTTCACAGCTCTCGGCTTTTGTACAAGTCAACTGATAGTAACTTTTACATCCTCAGAAACTTCATCTCCTCAGCTCTCCAACAAGATATGGCATGCACGAATCCAAGTAATATTGAGCTCACAACATGACACCAAGATGATGATATCTAACGGTATCGAAACCTCAGCCAGTGGAGTGTAACATGCATAACTCCTTCTTTCTTGATGCTTTGAATTTGAAATTAGACCTCCACCTTCTTCAATGTCTCATTAACAACTCCAGAAAGTTTCAGATTTAAGTCGAACTCACACTCTCACAATCAACTTAGATGTGATATTCACTCAACCTCTCATGATACACTTTTGATAGAACTTTGTTGTCCAATATCTCACAAACCACTTGACTAAAAGGTCTCAAACTTCTCAAGAAATTGAAGTACATCCTTCACTACCACTCTGTAAAATTTCATATCCAGGCCCTCAACCAAGCACTCTGAATGACCCAAACTCTAACTCGTCTTGTGTCAATGACACAAGACAATATGCAGACTCTTGCGTACAAAAATAACTATATCCTTTAACCCAATAATCCAAATGGTCCGAGATTTCACATGAAATAGTTGACTGTATCCTCTCATATCTTGATAAGTTTCATAGTCAAAATCGACCCCAAGCTCTCAATTAATGTCTTTTGATAACAATCGCTCAATCTCATAACCTCCGATTTGAGGTACCCAACTTCAGCTGGCCATAACTTTGTCATTCCAACTTTAACTCGATCGATCTCAGAGTCCATCAGCAAGCCCGTCTCGAGGACTTTCCAACAATAGTCAACTCCTCTCCAACAACCCCAGAGAACTCTCAGAAAGTGTAAAATAACTCACGGAAATAAAATTGGTCATGAATTTGACCCCCTCATCTTCAATTGATCAAAACTTTGTCATGCTGCTCTGAATTGAGCATTTCTCGTCTTCCAAGCTTTCCAACCATATCCAAAACTCCTCGAATGGACTACCGAAAGTACCTTCAATCCTCAAAAACGTGAAGAGAACTTGGTGGAAGATGATTGGTCAAACTTTTGATCAATATGAAACAAGTTGACAAAAGTTTATCTTTAGTCACATGACCAACACACTAGGAGTGAACTTTTATCATCAGTATCATTTGGGCACTCAAGGCTTTTATCAAACACACTCCGAACACGTGCAGTTGATGACGTCGTTGGACAAGAAGTAAGTAGACACGACAACAGGAAAGACAAAACTACACTCAATATAGAATCAAAATGACGATCGTAAAACTGTTGACAATAAACAAAACTACAAGTGGAACAGACGAGACTATTATCTGATTGTAATAATCCTTTCCAGATTTATTCATGATAAGCACTCGATGTGTCACTTTTAATCGATTGTAACAATCTATTTCTATCCAAGTGTTGAACGAAACTCTCGTTGGAAAGTTCAGATCCAATCAATGATTCATATCACATCAAAGTAAGATGTAGACAGTAAGATTCCAAACAGGATCGTAAGTGACTATCGGAAGAATGATAGAATCCGAAGTAGCCTGGTCCGTGCAAGTTTTACTTTATTCAAAGTCAAATACTTCTCTTTTTTTTGATTTTTGTAAAATAAGCTTTTTAGTAAGAACGCAAAGGGCTAACGACAAACAAAAATAAAACGGTAACAGCTCCTACATAAACCACTAAAAAAATCATAGCAAAAAAGTCAAGACCTAACAAAACAAGTCATTACCGCAACCATAAACGACTCTCCTCAATGAACCACTAAACACTCGAAGTGATCACGCGATATACGATGGAGCTTAATGATGAACGAGGTCGCAAGTGAAAGATCAAGAGCATGAAAAGGTCCTCCTTTCATGCTTACCACTCATATTGTCTCTCACTTCATCAGACGATACTCATAACACTCACGACTATATCTAGATACTCCACACTCGATGTTGGCTCTGCACACCTCTTTTCATATACAGCAAACTCGCATATGACGACAAGAGTACTAATCCTTATCTCCACTCAGTGGAGAGATGCAAGTAAATATCATCTAAATATAATTAATCAATAACAAAGGTGATTCTTTTAGTTATCTTTTATTCTCATGGGTAGAAATCATTCCCGGTAGAGTTCAAACTCAGGTCTATCCAAGACAGAATTGATAATCTTGACAAATAACATAATAGATATTAAATAAGTCAAGGACCTCAAGAAACAAATAACGGAAAAGATACAAAGCCATTGATAATAAATCTCGACAGAGATTACTGCTGAAGTATTACTAAGTAGCCTCTAACACTATAAATGCTAAGTATCTTCACACTAAGTTGTTCTACTACAATTTACTCTTGAAAATAATTCATACAAAGTTCTCACCCAACATGAAGTACGAAGTACGAAGTCCACTACTAAGACGAACTTATCCAACAAAGAAACTTATAAAATAACCACTACGTCCAAACAAACTTTGCTCTAAAACTAACTTTGTATAGACAAACTTCGTGGTAGTTGGTCTATTCTCAGACTTCACCTCAAACTCTTACTCTGGTTTCATATGTAAGCTATGAAGAACTTCGTCATCCAATCTCACTCCTACCACAACAAACTATGAAAGTCTGTAGGTGAAACTCCGGAGAAGACAAACACACAATGGCTCCGTAAACTTTGGACAAATAGAAATCTAAAATAACAAACACAAAGAGGTCCCAAAAATGAACAACACAACTCTTATATACAACTAAAACTATTCTATCTTGTCATCTATACTAACTAATCTACTTCTTTATTGATAAAAATAAAAATTTATGAACAAAATGAAAATCCAATACTTCACACCATCAGCAATGCTTGAAGTTTTAACATGGTTGCATGTGAAATAACTCATCAATTGATTATTTTTAAAATGAAAAATGACCAAGTGCATCACAAAAATGGAAACTTGCTGTTCACAGAGACGACTCACAAAACTTCATAGAATTCTATTTAGCTCAATATTCACGTAACGGAATTTCATATAGAAATCCAAGCCCATGCACTTAGTCCACAAGTTGACAACTCGCACACTATTAAAACTTGAAACGAAAAAAAGGCAAGCTAACTTCCCATCGGCAATGCTTGAAGTTCTAACATGGTTGCATGTGGAATAACTCATCAATTGATTATTTCCAAAATAGAAAATGACCAAGAGCAGCACGAAAATGACAACTTGCTATTCATAGAGATGACTCACAAAACTCCATAGAATTCTATTTAGCTCGGTATTCACAAGATGGAATGTCGTATAGAAATCCAAGCCCATGCACGCAGTCCACAAGCTGACAACTCGCATACTATTGAAAACTTGAAAGGAAGAAAATGCAAGCTAACTTCCCATCAGCAATGCTGCAAGTTCTAACATGGTTGCATGTGGAATAACTCATCAATTGATTATTTTCAAAATGAAAAATGACCAAGAGCAGCACAAAAATGACAACTTGCTGCTCATAGAGACGACTCACAAAACTCCATAGAATTCTATTTAGCTTGATATTCACGTAACGGAATTTCGTATAGAAATCCAAGCCCATGCATGTAGTCCACAAGCTGACAACTCGCACACTATTGAAAAATTGAAAGGAAAAAAAGGCAAGCTAACTTCCCATCGGCAATGCTTGAAGTTCTAACATGGTTGCATGTGGAATAACTCATCAATTGATTATTTTCAAAATAAAAAATGATCAAGAGCAGAACGAAAATGACGACTTGCTGCTCATAGAGATGACTCACAAAACTCCATAGAATTCTATTTAGCTCGATATTCACGTAACAGAATTTAATAAAGAATATCAAAGCCCATGCATGTAGTCCGATACAATGAATATTGCTCTACATTTCTCAGTTGTTAAAAGGCAAGAGCATGTTTTAGAAGGTTTTGTGAAGCAGATTATGGGGCTGATCTGGATTGCAGAAGTGGATATGTGATCTTTCTCAACGGTGGACCTATCACTTGAGAAAACATTTGTCATACATGTGTGACGACAACCATTGACAAAAGAGGGATTTGTTTCTGCTTGCACTGCTACTAAAGAGATAGTATGGCTGACAAATCTTTTGTCAGAAGTTCCTTTTTCTCAGTTACAAGCTACGTTGCTCAAGATCGACAATCAAAGAGCTATTCTTCTGATCAAAAATCCAAAGTTTCATAAAACAACAAAACACATTGACATACAATACTACTATGTCTGCGATCAGTTTGAGATGGAAGAAGTTGTGCCGGACTATCATCCGGCACAACTTCCGGCACAACTCCGGCACAACAATTAGTTTACGTTTTCACAAAAGCTTTACCGACTGAGAAGTTTAGACCAATGTAGAGTAGAATAGGTTTGATTGGTTTTCCTCACTCGTTCGAGTAGAAGTGTTGGCGATAATTCTCACGAGTGATGATTCTCTCTCGCTTTAATTATAAGTGTTGACTTCTTGTTTTAGCCTAGATTGTTACACGCATCACATGCTACACATTTTGTTCATGTGCTGCACCGGTTTCTAAGATGATATTTTAGTTTATAAACATAGCACGTAGGCTAAGCTTGGTGGTCATATCTATTTAGTTATATGCCGTTGATCAGTGAGCGAACTTGACAGTTGACTGTTCTTGTTCATACCGCTTGTGATAGTATGTCATCGCTAGTATCATTCTTCTGAGCTCATTATTACGTTGCAAAGAGTATAGTCGTCAAGTGAATGTACATTCTATCTTGAACTGTGTCTAGCTTACCTTTTCTTCTTTTCAAGTTTTCAATAGTGTGCGAGTTGTCAGCTTGTGGACTATGTGGATGGGCTTGGATTTCTACGTGCATTCTGTTACGTGAATACCGAGCTAAATAGAATTCTATAGATTTGTGAGTCGTCTCTATAAGCAACAAGTTGTCATTTTCATGCTGCTCTTGGTCATTTTCCATTTTGAAAATAATCAATTGATGAGTTATTCCACATGCAACCATGTTAGAACTTCAAGCATTGCCGATGGGAAGTTAGCTTGCTTTTTTTTTCTTTTCAAGTTTTCAATAGTGTACGAGTTTTCAGCTTGAGTTACCTTATAATCCTTTTCACTGCTTCCCAATGTTGAGTACGTGGATTGGAACTGAACCTTGCCACATTACTCACAGCAAAAGCAATATTGAGACAAGTCCCAATCATTGCAATTGCAAACATCAGTGATTCAACGACCTCTTGATAAGCTATTTTTCCCAAAATGCTTTCTCCATCAACTTCACTAGCACTCAACTTCACATTTGTATCAACCGGCATTGATATAAGATGTGCTTCACTCTAATCAAACCTCTCAATTACTGTTGAGATATATCTAGATTGGTTAAGGTACATACTTTTCATAGCTCTATCTCTGAAAATGCGAAAGCCTACATAAGAATCAGCTTCCATGTACGTGATCTCATGTTTATCTTTCAGGTATGCTAGCATTTATGATAAGACATACATATCATCATCGTATGCTAACCCATCATCAACAAAGATGGAAATAATTATTCTAGGATAATTATTCTTAACATAAACACATGGATCTACTACAGCCGGAGTTAACTTGTACATCGTCAAAAACAGATTACATGTCTTTTTCCAGGTATGGCTAGCTTGCTTCAGACCGTAAATGCTCTTCTTCAAGAGACAAACATCTCCTTTGTTTCCATGTTCGTAGCCTCTAGGTTGTTCAATGTAACTTTATTCTTTGAGGATTCCATGCCAGAAAGCAATCTCCACATCAAACTGAATAATCTCCATGTTTTCTGTTGCAACAATAGATAGTACCAACCTAAACTTCACCATCAGAGAAAAATCCATTTACTCTTTATGGATTTCTGTTCAGATCGTAGCTGACATAAATCCCAAGTGTCATTTTTTACAAACGCTTCAAATTCTTAATCCATGACGCCCTTCTGGAATTTGAACGGCTGCTTCAAATTCAGTTGGATCTGCTTGTGATCTAATACTTGCCTCCATAGCGAGAGTGATCCAAGCTTGTGAGTTCCTCATGGAACTATACTTCCAATCACCGTAACGATCGGATGCATGTTACATGACTCACATGTGAATTTAATGTAGAACTCATATTGTGTGTTTTTTCTATGTTTCGTGAACCTTCTCATGTAACTCATCTGACAGTGTATTATGTGTCACGTTCACGGTTATCTAGGATATGAGGTCGCATGATAATGAGACGTGTTAGCTCAGTGATCCGTGGACATTTGTGTGAGTGACTCTTGTTGTCAAATTTGTGTATAAGATAGAGGGTCGAGGATTCATGGAGATATTCTTCTTTGCGTGGTATTTTCATGAGCGTTTCTTAATGTCTTATATGGAGGATGAGAGGTTGCGAGAGTTGTACTCATGGAGAGAAGATTGATCCGAGTTCCAAATCTTTCATTTTCGAATCCGTTCCATATCAAGCTTCACTATATCCATCATGATCACTTTCGACTGTGGTTCATTGTCTACTAATCTAGAGTTACTAAAACTAGTCATGACTAGCTGAGATAATTATAACTAAATTGAGGAAACTGTTAGATGTTCACTATGGAATTACGTCACATGTACAAAGCTCCAAATATGCTTCCCAAAAGATGTAACTTTGTTTACCATCTTTGATTGGATGCATGACGAAAAGTCATGCACAAATATCTAAAGATGTTCCTACCACTGAATAGACGTTCATGAAACCACACACGTCTACATGCAAGAGCTCTCCACATCGTTTTGCTCGTCGTGTTCAGAAAAAGTCAATTTGACTACCCTCGACCCAAAGCTTTCTATCATATGCAGTATGCATAGCCCAAGAACCATGGGAAATGGGCTTGAAATCACTAAACCATGATTGTTGAGCAGTCATGTGCTCGCTAGCTCCACCGTCTACATACTACATACTTGCTTCGTCGCTTGATGAGCATTCTGCTGCAAAAGCAATACTGTCGATGACATTTGCTTCACTTCTTGACAATTCACCCATCTTCTCTTGATGGGACTTTCGCTTGCTTTTGCAGTCCAGGTGCCAGTGACCACGTTTGCCACGCTTGCGGCATGTAGTCTTACGCTTCGACTCATCAAGGTGTTTCTTCCTGGTCATTTTCTCTTCAGACGTGAAAGTCTTTTGGTTATGACTCAGAAAGACTTGAGTACTATCAGAACTCCCCTCCTGCAGGTTCCTGATGTAAAGAGTGTCCTCCTTCAGAAGTCGTGTTGTGAGTCTCTCCATCGTTTGGTGATTAGTGGATACATTATACCACGCTGCTAATACATTTTTGTACGCTGAAGGTAAACTGCAAATTATCTTAGTGACAATAGTAGACTCACTGACATGCTCACCTAAATCTTTTAGTTGCCTAGCCATAGCTTTTATCCTGATGATGTAACCGACAATTTCTTCACATGCTTGCATTTTATACTCAAAGAACTATTGCTGGAGAATGTGCTTATTCTCTGCAGCACTCTATTCATGCAATACACTGCAACGGTTCCACATCTGATAAGAGATATTATTGCTGGAGAATGTGCTTATTCTCTGCAGCACTCTGGTTCCACATCTGATAAAGAGATATTATTGCTGGAGAATGTGCTTATTCTCTGCAGCACTCTATTCATGCAATACATTGCGACGGTTCCACATCTGATAAGAGATATTGCAATTTATCAGTCGCTCTAGAAATCTTTCATTTATGGATGCACATATGTACATCTTTGCTGCTTTGTCCTTCTTCTACCACTGAGCTTCTCTGTCAACAACTCTTGTTGTGGCTTGCTGTAGTCTCAATACCACCAGTTACTTTCTAACATGTCTTTTGCATCAAGTACCATACTGATTTGGAATTTCCATAGTTGAAAATTCCATCCACAAAATTTGGTGATATGTGCAACATCTTTAGTGTCCGGTTTACTACCCATGGAAAAAAGTAACTGCTTCTAAACAGATTTACTTTGCAAAGTTCATTTAGGCATGGAAGTAACTTGTTGAAACCTTGAAAGGAAGACAAGGGCAAGTTAGACACTGTTCAAGATACAAGACAAGACAAGCTAGAAAAGTTCAAGAAAAAATGTACATTCACCTGATAACTATACTCTCTGAAAGAGATAATGAGCCTCAGAAGAATGGTACTAAAAAGCACTTTATTCCATCGATGACACAGTGTCACAAGCGGTATGAACAAAAACACACTCAACTGTCAGGTTCACTCCATACAATGGTAAACTGCAAGCGCATATAACTAAATAGGTAGGAACACCAAGCTTAGCCTCCGTGCTATACTAAGTTCATAAAATAAAATAACCCATCTTTGAAATCAGTGGAACAAATGAACCGACTTTGTAGCATGTGATGCGTGTAACAAGAAAGACTAAACAAGAATTCAAATACTTCTAACTAAAGCGAGAGAGAATCTATCGCTCGTGAGAATTATCACCAACACACACTGCCGGAGGGATTATGCGGGTAGTTAAACATCTCTACGGTATAGCCGCTCTTGAGCGAGATGAGTCAACCACTACAGCACGCTATACAGTAAGTTCTGGAGTATATCATTATATGTTGCGAGCCAAGTCCGTCCATCCAACTTTCATATCCCTGCATTTGGAGGTTACAAACAACTTTATAATTAGATTTTCTTTCGAATTGATGTGTCCGTATAAGTCATGACCATTTGAATCGGTGGAACTTTCATTCCTGATAACTTACGTCGCACACTTAGGTTTCGATTGGTGACATTCGAGTCTCTCTCTAAAGACAGATTCTAAGGAGACGCAATTCTGTACTCTCATCGGTTTGGTTATTACCATGTCGAAGTAACTACTTCGTTGTTACCTACCATGTTGATAACCAGTCATCAAAACTGTTCCGTGGATGAATCCATTGCAGAAATCCATTAAGTTGGTGTATTCTCTCTTCATTCACTATCTTGAACCTTGACCATGTTGCTTTCGACCAGGCGATGAACAGCGCTCTGTTCTGACAAGTTTGTGCCTCTCAACCCCTCTAGATCTGTTGGAAATGAAGGATCGAAATTCGAATCACCTACTAACTTCCCACTTGCCACGGGAATTCAGAAGTCAATACTGCGCGGTAACGGTTGAATAAATTCTGAAAGCTTTGTTGGACATTTACATTAACTACTGACGACGTAAACGACACAACCTCGTACGTACAAGATTGATTCGAACTGCCATTCTCACATCTTCAAAGAATTCTGCGAAGATACATAATTGTCGATGAGAATGGCAGTTTGAATCACGAACCAAATCCACATAACAGAGGTACCCGCAAGTACCCCATGAAGTACATAGTAAGTAGCAAACATGGAATGTGTGCTAACTTCAATCGTCAAATTAGCGAGCATTAGTAACCGAGGGATGGACCAACGGGAACGGGTACTACAGCGCTATTTTGGCAGGGATGGTACCCGTTCGTATGGAATGCAATAATTCAGATATACAAAAACCAGTGCTGGAAGATGTATAATGAAAACGTTTAGCGTCTAAAGTAACTGTTAAGAACAGTAAACTCTGCATCCGTTCACAGAACAAATCAGCAAACAGGGTAATGAACCAGCCGAACCCCGACAAACCTGGAAACTTGGAAACCGGGAAAAAAGAGAAACAGTTCCACCTCGAGATGATCGGGGTTCTAAGGTAGAAAGAGCCCTGATTCATCCATACGGTATATCCTTTGCCAAACTTGGGAAACTTGGGAATCAATCCTGCAGACTTCTACACAAACACGTTGAATCTCGGCTCGAACAGAAATGTTTCAAGGCTCATCTTCTCGATTGCGCCGGTGAAGTGAGATGTTATTCCAGGAAACGAAGGCAGCAACCTCCAAGTTTGTGACTCCAAATTGATCATGCCGACACTGCTACCGCTCCTGGAGCCGAAGTAGATACAGTCTCCTCCCGAGAGAAAGAAGAAGCTGTCCAACGAGGTGTTCCAAAGCTCCGCGTTGAGCTCATTTGAACCGATTTCCAACACTCTGTGCCAGTGGCCATCGGATCCACGTGGATTCGAGGATGCAGATAACTTCCATACTGTGACGTTGTTCCAGGTAGGAAACCTTTCGTTCCGACTCTCGTCGGTGGGGAGTGCAGCCACGAGCAGCAAACTTCCCCGATAAGTGAACAGATGAGGCGCCACCAGGCGGACTCCTACATGAGGCATTCGAATCTTCTCCTTCTCCCAGAAGTTCAAAGTATGCGGTTGAATGGAGTACATGGCCAAGCCGCTGGAGCTCGGATGATGTTTGTGAGATGAGATCACAAACCGTAGCTTTGCGTCAATCATGGTAGCACTCGCAATCGACAGTTTGAAAGGTGGCACGAAGTCGGTTATCATTTTCCAGGAATCATCTCGAGAGTCGTAAATCTGAGAGATGATGGGCTCCGCGCCCTCGTACTCGTTATCCAGCTCTTCCTCGACATTGGTCGTTTTGTTCATGACCAGGACACTGATCTCGTCACCGGCATCGTCGTTCATGAACATTCCAATTATGTGTATGTCAAACATAGTCGGTAGGTCCGAGGGGTCCATATCGAGCATGGGAGGGAGTAACTTGAGCGAGTTGTTGAGAGGGTTGTGAAGAAGAAGGCGACACCTACGCAGGAGCAGGACTCTCCCTCCTGCAGAAGACACCACGTAAGTTGGAGCTTCACTATCCTGAGGGAGGAAGAACGAGAGCGGAATGGACTTCCACTCGTTCATTGCAGGTTCGTACGCGCAGCAGTAGTCTTTGCCCATGAGAAGCAAGGAAGGAGTTCGGGACCCCACGCGCGAGCAAGCCTCCTGGAAACTTTTGTCGGTGGGCATTAAACTCCAGCTCTTGCACACCGTTCGCAACTGGTAGAAACTGCTAAGCGGAAGGTGGGCGAGAAATGTACAGTAAACATCGTCCGGAAGACCTCGACTCCAAACACTTTCGTCCAGATTCGATCCCCTACATAACAGTACATACCCGGGACATAATCACCGATTCAGCCTTCGGTGTAAAAACATAATTCTGATAACAAGCGCAATTTATACACCTTACTCAGTATTCAGAAACACTGGAGCACTACCTGACTCGACACAAGAGTAGATGAATCTGTTCTTTCTCATCTGGTACAATACTGTGAGCCAACGTAGTTGGCATTCACGTTTCTTTCAGAGTAGAGTGACAGGCACGTCTCGTTTTTCAGCCCAAGTCGACGGGTCAAGCACTTCGCCGAGATGATTTCGTTGTCATTTCTTTCCGAAGTCGTCGGTGGATGAATATATCTTTGATATGATGATTGTGAACGATCGCGACAGAATTGATATTCAACAGAAAATCCTCTGACACTCAGCCAGTCTGAAGAAGCTAAAACACACATCCAGGACAAATACCGAACTGCAACCATGTGTGACCATTAACGATTGCCACTGTTCTTGCGCCTGGAAGCGTAGTAATGAGATTAACGGTACTTACTCTGGTCCAAATTCTCGTCTCAGAACTTTCAACTCTGACTGGGTTGAGCTGTCTGCTTCGCCTACGGAGTCCATCGACATTGATGATCCTCGTCTTTCCCAGTTGTGATGCAACCCATTACCATAATTTCTCCGTTTCCCATTCTTCGAATTCCACCTGGTCATGGCGATCCGCCGCGGATGCGAACGTTGGTAGCGTCAGATGAATAACTTCAGCACACAAGTATCGCAGATACACACCCTTCCTGACAGACCTTAGACGATAAAGACAACTCCGATATGCTCCACACTACGGTTTCTCTGGCCTTTGCTGTGAGAAGCTCGCTACGAGCTGAAGCACTTGAAGCTGCAATGGTGATCCGACACACCAACAGGCGTGAACAATTCACACCCAAATATGGCCAAACGTATGGACCCCTCAGCTCTCACAGCTTGTTGGTGAACTTGCTTGCGGCACGAGAATTTATCGGCTTAGAATCCTACAGTAAGGACGTAATGGGCACGGCGGTACCGCATTGCGGTGTCAAAATCAGTACGGTTCATAGCGGGACTAATGGGTAACTCTTACTTTGTAAGGTAGAGGGACCTTCTCACGCACCAAAAATGAATTCCCTCTAGCAAAACCAAACCGGTCGTGAACTTGAGATTGAGAGGTAGCTCTAGCGGAATGTTGGGCGAAGAATACAGACTTCTGAAACGTTCGCCATTCGTTCTTCTCTGGTACAGACTTCTGTCGTGACGGGGCAGGACGACTGCTGCTGCAGCTGCTCCCAGTCCCAGGACCATGTCGATGGATCTGTTTCTCTCTCTCAGGAAAGGAATACAAATATTTGCATTAAATATCTCCACTCTATTTGGAATAGTTAATTATTATCAATCGCTTTGGAAGACTGCATGTATGCACATACTATATAATATATGATTATATACAATATAAAAAGGCATTACAGATAATATGTAATAGTTCTATATGCGCTACCATCTGGTAACAGAGTACTTCCACGTAAAAGAACATCAACTTCTAATTGCAAAAAAGGAATTCCCAAAATAAAAAATGAAGTATTAATATTGGCCTTCAGACGCAGATCCAAAGCTTATGTGTTACTTTATTGTATTTTATTAAGCTTATTTGCAATTTACTGTCACGACTTTAGTTCTTGGACGTTGACGTCTGTTCAGTTATTGCGGAGGGGCTAGGATCAAGAGAAGGGGGATCGTCGCGTCCGAAACCCGCTCTTCGAGGCGTTTATATTCGGCCGACTCCTCCCCCGCTATTCGCCAGTTGTCCAACTTCTCTCCCCGAGAAGATCATGCGACAGCGTCGTTCCGTCGAAAGCCTCTGTCTTGAGTTCGTTTGGGTCGAATCGAGTATGATAAGCGAACCAAGAACTGTTTCGGCCTCAAGTGTCCACACACGAAATGGAATGAATGATATTCCTGACAACTGTTTATGAGCGATCCATCCGCGAGCCCAACCGATCACTAAATTACTGCAAACTACTGCGCTGCATAAACGGCATGCTTGGGTCGTTCAACTTGTAAGGCAACGTACGGAAGCCCGACGTATTGATCACAACTGATTCATCAAGAGTATCTAGACATGGCGGTAGGCCCGGCAGTGCTAGGAAAGATTCGCTGTCCTTGTAAACTGAAGCGGCGAAATTCTATATTCTGGCGCGAGTAAACGTTTATTCGTCGGAAATGGATCCGACGTGTGAAACGGCAAATTCGGCAGATTTATCTATCGAAGTCACTTTTCATGTAGAAGGCATAAAAAGTTGTAGGGAATATACCGCACGAAGAAAGTTTCTGACTGCCATACGCATGGAAACGGTGGTTATGGGAATACGCCACGTGGTCAATAGCAAACGGATGGAAATACCCTATCAAGCCTTACAGTGGAAGGACGGACAAGAAGTGAAAAGCAGCCAACGCACCCAAGAGAGTAAGAAAATCGAGGCTAAGCCGCGCTATCACTAGCTCTAAAGTCGCTTATCGTTTCTAAAATCCCACACACCGGTAAATCAAAACTCTTGCATACAACAGGTGCACATGAAGTAGCATCATCTACTGCAATAGCTTTCCTGTTTCCTGTGGACCGCGCCTGCTAAAGTTCTCTGTAAAAGTTCATTGTCTAGAAAACATAGTGCAAAAAAAAATAAAAATGCTATTCTTGACGTCTCTCATAGTAGACTCTAGAACAATCTTGAATAAAAATGTCGAACTTCGAGACTGTCGATCCATATATCTCTAAGGCTAGCCCTTATACTTGGTCACCTTCTCTACTGCCACCACGCATGCAGACCATCTTGAGAGATGAGTGATCACTTGTGCAGCCACCGAGTCTCGTGTCGAATACGTGATAACCACATCTGTCACTGAGATCTGATCCTCTTTCATCATTTACAGGTCAGCTCTCATTGATCCTCCCGTTGTCGCATAGTGGACCGGCTCTTACTGAAAATCATATTTTGGAGTTTTATATTTTCGCTCTAAAAATATTGATGGAGTAAAATAATCACTTTTTGATCTATTTCAGATCTCGACTTTCATTGCACCAAGTGATAGAGCTCATTGTTAGATTCGCAAAGATACTTCATTTGTTTCACTTGGGCGCTTAATCGTGACATTATGAGATTCGAAAGAGGAGAAAATCAAGCCGAGTATTTATGATTTCCGACGCTATACTAAAGACGCAAGGGGGCTGCTTGATCATAATCTGGACAAAATTCATGTATCGAGGTGCGAACCTAGAAGGTTTCTTACCTTCCTTAGTTGTGTGAGACGTGGTATCCATCTCCTGCATATTCAACAAATAGTGTGGGAGTCCATGTATCTTAGATTATGAGAAAGTATATAAGAAAAATCGATAAATCATACGCACTGCATATTTCATGAGCAGCACCTTCTCGTTCTTAAAGACTGATCCGCAAAAGGAATATCAAAATAATTGCATGAGACACATATGAAACATTTTCAGCATGTTTTTACTTTTGAGAAGCTTAGGAAACATACGCATAACAAGGTTTGTAATAAAAGCGGGTTGGAAAATATATCTCTTTCCACCACCACGTGACAAAGAGTTCTCATGTTTCTCTTCTTACTGTCGAAAGAGATATGTTTTCCGACCCATTTTTCAACCCGCTTTTAAGATTCGTTCTCCTGTTTCTCTCAACCACGTGAGATAGAGTTCTCTTAACTGCAATGAATCGTCAACTTGAGCTTTTGATGTCAAGCTTCTTTATCCTTCATTGACAAAGGCTAGTCCCTTCAACATCATCTGGCGCTCAGAAGGTCATTTTCTCCAATCACTTTTCTAGAACCTTCTACCTTTTTCCATGTCGTCCTTCATGTGTTCGATGGAAGTTGAAATCTTTCTCCAATACTTCATTTTTTTTTTGTGAAAAAGCCTTCAACAACTCACAGTGTAGATCGTTACTCAAACCTACCATGGCAAAAACATAAACCTTATCCAAGCCTACTGCTGATTCATCCAAGCCTACTGGAGACAACATAATCCAACATCTGCAACCATTGGTCTCTATGGTGTCTACATTTTATAAATTTTGGGATTTTTTTCAAAATTTATAAGTTAACATCGTGTATATATAATTGAATTAACTTTGTTACTTAAGTTTACCCGTTGCTTAGCGGGGAGATGAACTTAAGACAGATTTTGGAGAAAAACCGACTTCATCTAGAAGCCCAGAAGACAAAATCCAAAAGATATAGTGCGAGTCTTCTAAGAGGAATCCTGTGACTATAATTGAGGGATATACCAACCTAGTACCAGCTGGAAGACACAGTAGGTGTTAGGTGGACCTAAAAGACATCCACCTAAGCATTAGATAGAACCAGGGCTGACATGACACTTACCTAAAACGCGAGCGGTAGGAAGAAGCGCGCGGGCAGTCGGGTAGTAGATAGGAAAATACCAAATCAGGAAAGAGACATTGAAGCGTCATGTCTTTTTCCGTCCCCCTACTCAAATTCAAAAACACATTATGGAAGATTTCAAAGGTTCGCGAATAGAAATTGTTGTGACCAGGTTGTGAGAACGATCGTCGTTCAGCAGGAAAAGAGTAGAAGTAGTCGCAGGCAGGAATTCTCAAAAATTGCGGGACTTGGAATTTTGGAATCGAAGATTGGAGCTTCAGGTTGCAGACAGCAGAGCTCGAAGTAGTACGAGGTAGAGTTTTTATCAAAGAGAGTCCGCTCACGAGTTGGCAGCAATCGAAGCACTCACAACAGAACGTGCGCAAGAGACATTTGGAGACCAAGTAGAGAACACCGCATCGACACCCGCACATTACGAGATTCTTTTCTTTTCTCTTCCAGTCTCATCGTCTTACCTCCTTTCTGTTTCTACGATTCCTTCTTCCTTGATTTCTTGCAAGAATCTTGTCTATCCTCTCTCTCTTCTCTTGAAAATTCCCATGAGTGGATTGCAAGTGGAAGCGCTATCGTGTCGGATTTTGCATGAAAGATGTCTAGGAAAACACGAGGTTCTTGGCTGTGGAGATGTTATATGCTGAAACAGAGACAAGACAGAGAAAAACAACCACGAAAACGAATGCTGCGATATATACCAACTCCAAATATATGTACACTGCCGGTTCTTTCTCCTAAAAGCACAAAACTGAGAAACAGATCAGAGCGGTCTGTAACCTGCTTCAAAAGCTCATAAAAACAACCCCTGAATCACAACCCTGACCCAAAACCACCGAAGCGTAGCTCAAAGCAAGAGAAACTTCTCTTTGCTAACAAACAGAGCCACAACAGTATCACGTGATCCAAACCCAAGTCCAAACCACACCCATGTACAAGCTCTTAGCCAAAACTAGCTACCACAAGCTGTATATAGCCAACCAGAACTCTAACAAACTCAAAAGAGCAAAACCCATAGCGAAGAAATCAAAAAAGATCTATCTGAGAACTTCCTCCTTTCACCGAACGGACTTCAGATGTCGATAGGGTCTCCTCCGCTGACTCCGTTAACCCAAGAAACCTTCAGATCCGACTTCCAACAGCCGAGATATCACCGATTTTCGGTCGCAGGTGATCGAATCTTCAAAAACTCCTCCATGCGGCTTAAAACCACACACACCGCACAAACGGATCGTCTAAACTGATATCCGTCTTCCATGGCAGATAGATCTAGCTATCACGAATCCAAGGAGACTCCAAACAAGCTGTTTGGAGTTCCCCTTGCAAAACCACGCAAGAAATTTGGCCGTAGGTTGCAAAAAACTGACGTAAATGGACTCTCTGCGGCTCAAACTCGCTCACCTCACCCAAACCAACAATCCAATCCACGTATTGTCTTCTCCTATGCGTAGATGAAGACTCCCTGGTCGCGTAAGCACCAAGAATGAAGAGCTTGGCACATCGATCGCGAAGAACAACCCAATTTTAGATCACAGGCGATGAAAAACTCGACGCAAGCGCTTCCTTGCGAGCCAATTTCACTCAAAACTCCTAAACCGCCCGATGAAGCTTGGTATCGTCTTCAATTTCCTGTAGAACTCGGTGTTCTAATCTCGATGGATCCAAGGAGAGCAAGTTTGGACTCCGGAATGATCCGAACGGTCCAACTCTCCTTCACAGGTAACTGAAATCTCTAAATCTCCTTCTTGCATCTCAATTTCTCTCAGTACACATCCCTCGATCCGTCTCTTCCCAAACCGTCTTAACCTGTGCGTAGCCTGCACACATCTGAATCCAATGACACCTTGCGCGCGTGTATTGGACTTCCCAATTCTCCAAAATGTCCACCGACAAGTCGCAAGAATAAGCAAACCTCTTAAGCAGCCCTCTTGTGTCAGTCTCTGTACGTATAAAGTTCTCTGTCATAATGAGGAAGCAGACCCCTTGCTTCTTTAATATAACGCCTGGGGTTGCAAATACCCAGTCAGCAAGTAAACTAAGGCCTAACTTGATTTTTCCTTCTTTCGAGTCGCATAACTTCTCCAGTAGGTGTCCAAATGAAGTAGACAAGATGCCCATGGAAAGCTGACAACGAGCTCTACCCATCTAAGTGATGAAAGTGAAGATCCGAAGTCGTGCCAAAAGCCCGTAAGTTGGGGCCTAGCTTGTTTTCTCCATCTTTCGAATCTTGTAACTTCTCCACTAGGTGTCCAAACGAAGTAGACAAAGTGTCTATGAAAAGCTGACATGAAGCACTATCCACTGATGCGATTAAAGCGAAGATCCGAAGTTGTGCCAAAAGTCTGTAAGTTGAGGCCTAGCTTGTTTTCTCCATCTTTCGAGTCTTGTAACTTCTCCACTAGGCGTCCAAACGAAGTAGACAAAGTGTCTATGGAAAGCTGACAACGAGCTCTACCCATTTATGCGATGAAAATGGAGATCCAAAATGATGTCAAAAGCCCGTAAGCTAAAGCCTAGCTTGTCTTTCTCATGAGTGTCTTTGGAGTGACAAGCATCGAAGTCTGAATTTCAGATAGGAGCCGATCCACGACACGACATCCACCTCCTCTGAACCTGTACAACCTCCGGTATGCACCAGAGATAACAACCAAGGAGTGGACCGGCACGCACCTCGTTATGTCGTCCTACTTCCCATCGTAGTCAACCTCACCTTCAAGGTCTTCTGCATAATCCTCATCCTCAAAATAAAACTCCGTCAAGATATCTGCTAGATCGACCTCCTCATCTCTCTTTTTGAATATCTTGACACGTTTACTTGCCACTGGTACCTTCAAGTTCGTTCCATCCAACTCTTGCAGGGCGTAAGTTGCGTTATCATGAACCTTCTTCACCACATACAGATCAAACCATCGTCTGGAAAACTTCCAGAGTGCACTATGCTGGTTGTCTAGACTGTTGTCATAGACTAACACCCAATCACCTTCCTTAATTTCCTTAGGTCTCAAACGATGTCGCTGATTAAATCTGACCTTGTTCTTCAACCGTGCTTCTCGTAGCCTATCCAAAGCAGCTTGGATATCCTCAGGTCTTCTCTCTAATTGCCTAATTCGAGTAGCAAGAAGCTCTTCCCTAGTAAGATTGTCTTCCCAAGGTAACACACTCCATGTCAAAACGTGTTTTTCAATCGGCATGATAAGTTTCTGACATGTGATGAGTTCCACCGGCATGTAACATGTCATCGAGCTATGCGTCATTCGATCTGTCCATAACGCAAATGATAAGAGTCAAGGCCACTTGCGCACTCTTCCGTTGCAGGCCTTCACCAAAGCCTTCACAATGGGAGGATGACCACGTTCACTCTTGGCATTCCCTTCGGGGTTGTAAGCAATTGTCAGTGACAACCTCATCCCACACCTTGCAAAGAATTCACGAGCTTCATGTGCATCTAACTCTCCTCGATATGCAGTGATCTTTCCCACACATCCATATCGACAAACAACCTCTTCCAAGAGAAATCTACATACTCCTTCAGTTGTCTTTGTCTGAAGCGCCCTCCCCTCAGCTTGATTTGAAAGATCTTCTCTAGCAAGTACCAAGTATCTCATCTGCTACAATCCAACTGGCATAGTCACCAAGTCTACAACGCACTTGAAGCGGATTGCTAACGGATAAGTTGGATGTAATCCATCTCGATGTAGGATGTTCGAGTACATCTGACATGTCAAACAAGACAAAAGATACAACATCTCTGTACATGTTTTTCCACCAATACCGCTCTTTCATCTTTGTAAAAGTGACCCAAATCCCTCGATGTCCAGCCCAAAGACTCTCATGGAACGCCTTGAGCAACTTCTGCTGATCTTCCTTGTTGCAAATCACTCGTAGCGGTACCTCACCTTTCTGCTTTGGTCGCTTCCAAAGAAAACCATCTTGCAACATGAAGTTGTAGGTCTTCCTTCGAACTCTCCGAAACCTCTCATCCGTCCAAGCTGTCTGCTTAACCATCATACTAAGGTACCTTTCGATGTCAAGCAAATCACCATCATACAATCCTTCAAAAAACAACTCATCTTCTCTTCCTGTCTGTGCAATTGAATAGAACTTTGCACCCACGTCGTCAATATCTTCAACCATCTCATCTTCCCCATCATACCGAGCTCGAGATAACATATCTGTCATCGGATTATCCTTCCCTGCAATATGTCTAAACTCCGGGTTCAACGACTTGATATATGCGATCCATCGTAACATCGCAATATCAAGAGTTGAACAATTCATGATCATCCCTAACAACGGCAAGCAATCAGTTTCAACCACCACTACTGCTCCAATCAAATACTCTTTCTCTGTTTTCATAGCTGAAACAATACCCCACAGTTCTCTTTTCACTTGTAGGTAAGCACGTTGTCGAGCACTTAACACCTTCGCTCCGAACCTAACCGCAAACCTGTCTCCATCCTCATCATCCTGTCCGACTGCCCATCCAATTGCAATTGGACTTGTATCCACAGTAAGAACCACCGGCCTAGCACCCCTTGTAAACAATCCTTCCCAGAACTGGAGGAGATGATAGTAAAGACTTCAGCTTCCTTATCGCATTAGTATGCTCTTCCTCCCATCTGAACTTATGACCCTGAAATGTGGTACAATACACAAGCACCCAAAAATCTTCTTACTTCTGTCAGCGAGTTGCAAATCTCCTTCATCCTTCCAATCGCATCCACCTTGTTCGGATCTGGCTTTCGACCAAACGATCCACACAAATGACCAACGATCAAAACCTCTCTAACCCCAAATGTAGACTTTGCACCTGACATCGTAAGTTGAACTTCCTCAAGTCGAGATAAGATCTTCTCACAATCTGCAATGTGATCGGTGACGTATCGTCGACACCCTCCCTGATCTAATGCTTCATCCTTCTCATCTTCCACATATCCTTTGATGGGGATGTCATCCAAGAACGGCATCGTCTTTTCATGGATGAAGTCTCTTAGAACTCGATTCATCTCGTTCATCATGTGTGCTACCGAGTTGGTAGCTCCATGTGGTAAAGTACACATCTTAACCAACCCCAAAGGTATCCTCATTGTCGTGAAGCTTCTGCTCTCCTCCGCTAGTTGAAACTGATCATACCTTGAGTAAAAGTCTCTCATTGAGTAAACTGCTCTTCCTGCAAACGCTTCAGCAAACTCATCCACAATCAGTCCCACCCTAGCATTTCTGATTGTTACTGCGTTCACCGATTGTATGTCTTGGATGAACCACAGCGATCCATTCTTCTTAGACACTGTAAACGATGTGCTCGAATACGGTGCAAACGACGACTCCAAGATCTTCATCCGCATCTTCTCCTTCAGCAACTCCACTAGTTTGGGCAAGTGAGCCCGCGGTACTGAAATTGGTCTCAAGTTCCATGACACATGCGGTACCGTGAAGATAACCATCGGGGTAACAACGTACGGGTCTACACATCCAATCTCATGTGGCTCAAAAGCAAATACTTTTGCATGTCGTGAAATCATCTCTTTGAAGCACATCCTCTCTTCTGGTAGAAGAGACCCATCAAATCCAATCTTCAGTTCTTCAAGGGTCTTCTCCGTGAACTTGTGTCCTATCATTGCACTGATCTCTCAAACTCTTCTCTCTTGAAGCTAGATCCATCTGTTGGTTAGTGTCTTCCGACAAAGGACCATCGACTGACTTTATCTTCTTATCCACTGTCTTGTACCTTGTCTCAACTCGAACCTCCGGTGCACGAAATGATTCGATCACCGAATAGACCTCCTTTGAATGAATCTGCACAACCTTATCCATATCCTCCCATCCAATATACATGATCTCTCTCAAAGGATCCTTCAACCCATCCTCTTCATAAACACCAGAAATCCATTCATCCCCTTCTAGCTCACCCAACTCTTTCATCATCAACTCAACATCACGCACATGTTTTTGTTCTTTTCTCCTCAGCTCTTCTACCTTCTTGTAAATAGCAACCCCACACTCTGAAAACCCAACAAACCCTGTACAAAAGACACTATCTCCATCAAGCGAGAGTACCTTCTCCTGCGCACCACCACAATCCCGCTCTATTGTGGTACTCAATGAAAATCCTTGAACTCTTCACTCACCATTGGAAGTGGTTTCTCTCTAAGATGATCTCGATTGCGCTCGTGATTGGACGATACAGTCAAGAATTGTACCGCTCTCGTCTCATCTTGACTTCGGATCCTAGCATAAGCAGATCCGTCGTCCAGTACCTTTGTCTCCATCCGAGTTGCTATGATGAAAGATTGACCAAGAATCAGCAGGTATGATGTTGCTTCCTGAACAAAGAAGTTTTGCTCGATAGCAACATCACTTACGCGCACTCTGATGTCTGGACAAGCTCCATACAAGTTTCCTCTTGTGTTGTTGGCTGCTCTTATGACCCACCCATGCTCTGTGTTGATCGGCCACTTCTTCCTCTTGTACAGCTCCTTCGACATGATGTTGATTTCTGATCCATGATCGATCAGAGCAACCACCGGCTCATCCAAGTCTCCGATTCTCACCAACGTCTCCGTTGTAGCTCGAGCCTAGTGACTGTGACTGTAATGACTTGAGCTTTGTTTTCCATCCTCTTCTTCATCCTCAAAATGTACCCTGCATCTTCGATCTCTTTCTTCCTCTGAAGAATAAACACTGCACTTTCAGTCGTGTCATAGGTACTAGCTGAGCAACACATGGTACCAGAAATCAAATTAGACATACAGACAAGTGCAGATGTCATGGATATCACACCTGGTGACCAAGAATAAGTAAGAAATTTAGTTAGGTCCGAAGCTTTTTATACCTCGGTGACTTTCAGGAAATTCAGATTTAGCTTTTCTTAAGTTTGCAATTTTCTTGTATATTTTTAGATCATTGCCCATGTGGCAGAGGTAGTTAGAGCAAGAATAGGGAAGGAATGTCCAAATTAGAGGAAGCGAAATCCAAGGAGGAGGTGGTCATCTTCTAGTGGGCCCTTTCATCCTCCGGACTATGGTTGTGTTTGAGGGAGTCCCCTCCTACGATTAGAAGCAGTTTTGCTCAACTTTTAGTCAATCCATGCCCAAGAACAATATAAGATATGGGATTGATGTTTAGTTTATACACACTCGCATAGTAGGTTCTACACATCCGCACCCAAGAGAGAGTGCAAAAGTGTAGCCAGAAGTAGACAGAGAACGACATCCTCGTGTAGTCCTGTTTAATCTGGTGTTTCGAGGAGTAGAGTTAGGAAGCTGAAGGAGTAGCTGCCAGAAGATGATGTAACTTCTTCTCAGAGATTTGATTGACTATTTGTTTACAGAAACTTTGTCTATGTCTTCAGGGGATTGGGTTTCATCGAATTCATACCCAATTGTGCATGGGGAGTTTTCCTGTTGAATGACGGTGATTGTCAGAAGTTGTGTAGTGTCAAAGTTCGTCTCATCCAATGGAACACTTAGGATCCACATACGAACTGTCCGTGAGATATAGATTCCTTAGGACAGACTAGTCGAAGGTGAGGACAGAAGAAGTCAGAAGCTGTATCTGTGGTACTTTGACTTAGTAACAAGTAGGAAGCCGAGGAGTTAGATGATGAGAATGTCGGCACAGGTCTGAAATCCTGTAAAAGCTCATTTGACCAAAGGGACAGTGGGTGATAATTAACTCCAGGTTGCCTTGAGAGGAAAACCTAAGGTGTCCAGAAGCTGACGAATCGCTTCTAGGATCTGGACTAGAAGTGAAGATTGATTGTTTGACTTCATGCTTCCAGTTTTGACAGAAAGTGTTTTAAGTAATAGTTAGTACGGGTTTTAGATTGAGAAATATACGAAAGAGGGAAATCCATCGATTATGGCTCGTGACTCGAACTCTAAATCTGATAGGGTGAGTGTGTAGGTGTTCATGAATACTATAGTTTTGACTCCTCATTCATTAAAAATGAAGTTGTATAGAGAAGTTAGTGTAGGAAAAGCTAGTAAAGACTTTTACAGAAAATCTTCTTTAGTAAAAGCATTATACAGAATTTTTTACCTTCTAGAACGGAACCAAAGGCCATCCCAATGATAGGGCGCCTACCTAGGGAGAAAGTGGTCTCAGGATCAATCCCCCCTGGCCTCCGGTTCCTATTCCGGCATGTTGGACTCCTGGAAGGGAGTCTATGTTGGATATGCAGCCACATCTTGCATATCTAAGGGCGGGAGACCGGTATCTCCCTTAATCGTGAGCTTTCTGACCTAAGTCTCCGCATGCCACCGTGAATATACCATGAGAGATACCTAGTGCTCATATGGAGGGGCTGTAAGCCCTGTAGGACAGCCCCATAAGTGTAGGGGCTTCAGCCTACATCTGATGGCTTGTGGTATATTCAGAGTGGCATCAAGATGACATCAAGAGCACGGGAAACTTTTGTTAATCAGTTAATTAATCATCGAGTCGGCTTAGCAATGGCAAAGAAAGCTATGAGACCTTTAGTAATGAGGGAGTCTGTTTTGTAAAGGAGGCTGTGAAGCTTTTATTAAAAAAGGGGCTAGCTTTGTAATTAAGGTTCTGTACGCATAAGGATAGTAACGGGGCAGCTTAGCTAGGGGCCTACTTCTGATAAGTGGTTGTACTTATAAGGACAGCAGGGGGCAGCTTAGCTAGGGACTTACCTTCTAGGTTAATCAACAGGTGACGCTTTTCAGAGGGGATTTTTACAGAGAACGGAGAGGGAAGCCATCGGGACGCGCAGGAGAAGCTTGGGGGTTGAGGAGATCAGATTTCTGAAAGAATTGAGTTGGGAGGTCGACGCAAAGGGAGAGACAAGTGTTTAGAAGCTTAAACTTTGTTTATTATATAGTTTGGAGGCAGAATTATCTTCTGAACGGACAAGAGGCGGTTTTATTGAGAGAGATCGATTTGATAATCTGCGGAGTACTTTTGATTGTCACGGGATCAAATTTCTGATGGTTTTCAGTTGGGCGGTTGACGTAGAGAGAGGATTAAGAGTTAGAGGAGCTTGAATTTACCTATTAGGCTGTTTGGAGGTGAATCTGGTGAGCAGGGTGCATTTGTTTGAGCGGAGGAGAAAATAAGGACTGAGAAGGTCAGGTTTTCTGAAGGATTTCAATACTGAAGCTGTTGCAAGAAGAGATACAAAGCGCTAGGATTTCAGATCTCCATCAGTTGTAGGCTTTGGAGAAGTAGTCTGCTTTTTGAAGATCAAGAGAAGATTAATTGAGTGAAGATTGACTGTTTGGAAGTGATCTGCGGTGATCAGCGTAAGGAGGTCTTGTTGGGTAGAGACCACTTGTAAAATTGATGTTTGTGGAGGACTATTGAGTGTCTTTGGAAGAGAAATAAAGCATCTTGAGTTCAGATTTCTTCTATCCTTTTGTCTCCGGAGGTGGATCTGTCTCTTGATGGCTGAGACTTGATCTGTTAAGTAGTAAGTGGCTCATAGTCAGAATATAGTCTCTGTGAGTGACTTCAGCCGTTGTGGACTACCAGCTTGGCTCTTGTCTTGATATTCAATCTCTATTTCTACATCGCGATCTATCACAGCCAGAAGGCTCGCCCTTCCTGAGAAGGACTCTCCTCGACATAAATCTGGTGCTTCCAGTGAGAGTCATCTTGGGGTGATTAATCGCGGAGATTGAGATTTTCACACAAGAGATGGATCGCAAGAGCGGAAGTGGTGCCACTACCTCTACGGCTGGAGCATCGACATCTACTGCTGCACCTTCAACTGCACCAACGTCTTCTGCAGCAACTGCAGCATCAGGCCTGGATACTGCTGAGATACTGAAGACGCTTGCGGCCTTGGTTCAGCAACATCCGATCATCGGAGGAGGTGAGTTGAAATCTACAAAAGCTTTGCAGGCGATTGTAAATAAGTGTGGGAGATTTGAAGAGAGAGATATTGCCAGATATCTTCGTGAGTACAGAGGAGAGATGGAGCTTGTGAGGGTGACCGATGCGGAGATGATCGGTAGTTTTGAATTGGCTGTGATTCCTGAGTTGAGAGATCAAGTCAGAGACATATAGAGGAGAAATCTTGGTGTTTGGGTGAGTTTTGAGCGAGCTCTCCAAGAGGAATTTCTTGAAGAGGATTCTGAGAGGGTTACTAGGAGGACATTTTTGGATTGGATTGAGCAACAACTTGGTCATAGGATGGGACTGAATATGAGAGAGAGTTCGAACGAAGATAAGAGAGACTAAGAGAGTTCGAACTAAGAGAGTTCGAATGAAGATACTGACAGCTTTTGACGCTCGAACGGATAACCTTGGATGCTAGAAGGACAGAGCTCTTCTTGCAAGCCACCGATGAAGCTACAACAGATCGATTGTGCTTCATGTTAGCAGATCGATCAGCTGAAGGGGGTGTTACTATGGATCAGGAGAGAGTGGAAGACGATGTGGCTGTTCTAACAAGATAGAGACGAGAGAGAGTGGTTATAGAGGGACGCCTTGCGTCCCTCTAAAGCAAGAGCTTGCGGAAGTGATCCTTCAACATTATGCTCCTCAAATACATCAGCCTCCGACTCCTGCTCCTAGACCTATTATTCCTGTAGCAGCGCCTCCAGTGCCAGTTCCTGCACAGAGAGTACCTGTTCAGAGAGCGGTTGAGAACCAGGGTCAACAAAATCAAATTGAGGAGTTGATCCGACAAATGCGTGAATTGAAAGTAGAGTTGACTGGTTTGCACAGGGAGCAACTCCCGACGCCTGGTGCTGCACGTCCAAGAGGTGCTCCTGTCTGTACGTGTATCTGGTGTGACAGTCCAGATCATCTTCGAAGAGATTACCAAGAGCTTACAGTCGCTCTGCGAGATGGTGTAGTTCGCTATCAAAATGGTAGACTACACTGATTATCAATGTCATCAAACGAAAGAGGCAAGTCATATCTGAGCAGGCAGAGAGCCAAATGATAGATGTGATAGGAGCTTCTGTGGATGACGTGGAATTTGAGAAGGTGCATTTCTAGGAGACCGATGACAAGAGATACTAGCACGAGGCGTTAGTTGCTGGTACCAGCACTATCGAAGCTGATGATGACGAAGCTGATGAGGAAAGCTCAGCTGTTGACAATGACTTCAAGAAGAGACATTGAGCTCGTGCTACAACTGCTACACGGGTACGTCTTGGGAGTTTGTCCGAACCTATTGCTGCTTTAGTTGACAATGGATCTGAAATCAATATCATGTCGCGAGAGATATATGAGAGAGGATAGTGGCCTATCGAGCTGAATCATGGATGGGTGCTGCGTGCTGCTGACAACCAGAAGGGTGAGTTGTACGGAGCTTGTCTTAACGTGAGGATGAGGATGTAGAAGTAGATCAGCACTTTTTTGTGCAATCTTCTGCTTCGTATCCTGTCATTCTAGATCAACCTTACATCACTACAGTGCGCATAGAGACCAAGGTGATGGACGATGGATCACACTTTGCTAGGATCCGTAGTCCTGATGGTAGACGTTGTCGGAGTGTAATCCGTCTACCTAGGAAAGCGCCGGGCTTCTGGCTGTGGTTGTTCACTCAAAAGGTTGGCTTTCAGGTCACAATAGGGCTATAAACACTCACACAGATGTGTAAGATCTAGTAATATACCCAGAAGGTGAAATTCAGGTCTAGTTGGCAGTAATAGGATTCGGCGGTGAACTTTGACACTCACGGAGAGGAAAAATATGAAGGTTTAGACCTCTAAACTTCCCCTACATGCAAATGAGGTACTACTGAACTCACAGACGAAATTTCAGCCTGAGATCAAATTCTGACACGGAGATATGAACAGAAAAGTTTTGAGCAAGAAAACTACGGCAATTTCTGGTACCTAGCTGGCTATTTCAACCTATAACAGGAGTTTGGCTCGATCAATTTTGAAGTTTCTTACAGGATTTGCAGTCTACAGGGTGCTGAACATCCCTGTGAAGTTGGGACTCCTGAATGTACACAGAACTGTAGATCTCCTCCTCTGAAGTCGCTGCTCTAGATTAAGAGCTTTTCAGACCCCCTCAGCTTCAGCGGCCGCCCTGAATTACTCAGTTACTCAAATGATACAAAACTTTTTGGACAGTCGTAGCCCTCATGACAGTGAACGCAACCACGAAGTTTTGAAGTGATTTCCTCAATTCTGCTGCAATTGGCACCGAAAACCCCAAAATCAACAAAAGTGATGCAGTTTTGGCACAATCCGAACTTCAATTGGGCATAACTCCTTGTTTATTGATCCAAATCGAGCAAAAATTTCACTGACAGTGCTTGGCACGACGAGCTCTCTCTTCCTGTGTTCTCAGATTTCGAAGATCCCTCACCAATTGCTCGAACTCTCCTCTAGAGCTCTGTTTCTAAACTTAGAGTTTTACAAAAGACAAAAATGGACCAATGGGAGTTCATAGCTCCACTTGATTGTCCTTTTGTGCCTTAAACTACCTGGTAACTTATCTACACTCATAAGCTACCACGTCAAGCCCCCTAGAGTGCCAGCGTAAAACTTAAACTACCTAAAATGACACATAGTCCTGAAAAATAACTTAAATTAGCTAGAAAGCGTGCATGGGCGACAAGTAAGTACAACCCATGAGCTCAAACCACTATCAGCATGGAAACCCTAAGTTATGTACATTGAACGTCATAGACAAGTAAGAAGTCACTTGCACAAGCGCACAAATGCTTGAACAAGATAACTAACATACTATCAGCCTACTAGGACTCAAAATAGTATTAACACCGTATGCAAAGGTGTCAAACATATATATAAAGGACTAGAAGTAGTATGAGCTAACTTCTAGAACTACCAAACCTAAGCGTCGGAGTAGAAGTCAAGCATGTAGCCGCCAAATGGCGCGACATCCACCCCCTCTGAACCTGCACATCCTCCGGTATGTGCCAGACCTAGATCAAGACTCTTCAGCTTCAGCTTCAAATTCATCTTCAACCTCCATTGAGTCTTCAGCTTCATCTTCAATAAGCTCTGCAATGTTCTGGTCCTCCCCTCTCCTTCTGAAGAGCTTGATTCTCTTCCCTGCGACTGGTATCTTGAGCACTGCACCATCTAACTCTCTCAAAGAGTATGTGGCATTATCATAAACTTCTAACACCACATAAGGTCCGAACCATCTCTTGGAAAACTTTCTGATAGTGCTATGCTGATTATCAAGACTACTATCATAGACTAACACCCAATCACCTTCCTTAACTGGTTTGGGTCGTAATCTATGTGTTCTATCAAACCTGCCTTTGTTTCTCTCTCTAGCAGTCTTCAACCTTTCCACAGCTTTGGCAACATCCTCAGGTCTTCGTTCTAACTGTTGTATCCTTAATGCAAGAAGATCCTCTGTACTTCTACCATCTTCCCATGGCAAAACATTCCAAGTAGGCACAACCTCCTCAATCGGCATCACAGGTTTCTGTCCTAGTATCAATTCTGCTGGCATGTAACCTGTAACGGTACTATGAGTTGTACGGTCTGCCCATAAAGCAAACGGTAGCAGTCTAGGCCATTCACGGATCTTACCCTTGCAAGCTTTTACCAAAGCTTTGATGATTGGCGGATGACCTCTTTCGCTCTTGCCATTCCCTTCAGGATTGTAAGCAGTGGTTAACGCCAACTTGATTCCCAATCGCTTGAAGAACTCAACTGCTTTTGTGCATCCAGCTCACCTCTATCTGCAGTGATCTTTCCCACACACCCATATCTACAAATAACATCTTCAAGTAGAAAGCGGCAGACACTAGCAGTGGTCTTCGTCCTCAGGGCACGACCTTCAACTTGGTTAGATAGATCTTCTCTAGCCAAGACTAGATACCTCATTTGTCCAAGCCCAAACGGCATAGTTACCAGATCCACTACCCATTTGTAATGAATGGCTAAAGGATAAGTAGGATGCAATCCATCCCGATGACGTACGTTGGAATACATCTGGCAAGGTATACAGGATGAAACAAACTGTACTACATCCTTATACATACCCTTCCACCAATACTTCTCCTTCATCTTGGCAAATGTAGCCCAAACTCCTCTATGACCAGCCCATAAACTCTCATGGAACTCCTTGATCAGCTTCTGCTGCAATTCCAAGTCACATACCACCCGCTGCGGTATACCTCCTTGTAGCTTAGGGCGCTTCCATAGATGTCCTCCATGTAAAAAGTACCCATAAGCTGTTCTACGGATCCTCCTGAAATCTGCATCAGACCAGCCTTCTTGCCTTTCCAGTGAACTCAAATAGCGCCCAAGATCCAACCACTCGCCATCATACATAATTTCCTCAAAAAACTCCAACGAGGCTGCAAAACAGCTTCTATCTCTTCTAGCAAGAGCACTAGAATAGAACTCTGTTCCCACATCCTCCTGATCATCTATCATTTCTTTCTCATCGTTATACCTAGCCCTTGATAACATATCTGCCACAGGATTATCCTTCCCTGCAATATGTCTAAACTCTGGGTTTAAGGACTTGATATATGCTATCCACCTCAACATAGCAATATCTGGAGTTGTACAGCTAGTGATCATTCCCAAGAGAGGTAAACAATCTGTCTCCACAACCACAGGTGCTCCTATCAAGTATTCCTTATCACTCTTCATCGCAGTAACTACTCCCCATAGCTCTCTCTTGACCTGAGGGTAGTCTCTCTGCCGTGAACTTAATACCTTAGCACCAAAACGCACCACATATCTATTTCCATCCTCATCGTCTTGTCCTACAGCCCATCCAATGCCAATAGGACTAGTATCTACAGTAAGGATAACAGATCTGCCCAACTCATATGTTACCTTCCGTAGAGTTGGCGGTGAAGCCAAAAGATCCTTCAACTTCCTCATAGACTCGCTTTGCTCCTCTTGCCACTGAAATCTTTGCCCCTTCCTCAGCAGCTTATACAACGGATCTGCTACATGTGCAAAGTGTGGAATCCATATATGATAAAACACACATGCACCTAGAAACCTTCTCACCTCAGTAACTGATCCACATGTCTCCTTCATCCTTCGAATGGCATCAACCTTGTTTGGACAAGGTTTCCGACCATAAGACCCACATAGGTGTCCCACTATTAACACCTCCTGTACTCCAAACACAGACTTGGCTCCTGATAAAGTCAAATGAACCTCTTCCAGTCGACTCAGTATCTTATCACAATCAGCTATGTGATCTGCTACAAACTTACGGCACCCCCTCTGATCCATTACCTCATTCTTCTCCTCCTCAGCACATCCTTTGATCGGCACATCATCAAGGAATGGCATAGTTTTTTCAGGAATGAAGTCCCTCAAAACTTTGTTCATGCCATTCATCATATGTGCTACAGAATTGGTAGCACCTTGCGGCAAGGTGCACATCCTTAGTAACCCCAAAGGTGTCCTCATTGTAGTCAAGTCTCTACTTTCAGAGGATAACTGAAACTGATCATAACCTGAATATAAGTCTCCCATCGAATAGATAGCACGACCAGCAAAAGCCTCTGCAAACTCGTCTACAATAGGTCCTATACCCATATTTCTGATAGTTACCTTGTTAACTGGCTGCATATCTTGAATGAATCTCAAAGCTCCACTCTTCTTCGGAACAGTAAACCATCTGCTAGAATAGGGAGCTATAGACGGTTCCAAGATACCCATCCTAATCCTCTCATTGAGCAAGTCTATCAGCTTTGGCAGATGAGCTCTAGGCACAGGGATAGGACGTAGATTCCAAGGCACATGCGGTATAGTAAAGATTACCATAGGTGCAACTACACTTGGATCTACACATCCTACTTCATGTGACTCAAATGCAAACGCCTTACCATGCCTAGATAGCATCTCCCTGAAGCTCTTCTTCTCTTGCTCAGTAAGAAATCCATCACCTCCAATCCTCAACTCCTTTAGTGTTGTTTCTGTGAACTGGTGCCCAATTCTTCTCGGTCCTCTGAGCGTCGGCTCTCGTGCAGCTTGCTCCATCTTCTGATTGTAATCGAGTGGTAAAGGCAAAGCCACCGGTTTGACTTTCTTTGCCACTGACTTGTACTTGGTCTCCACATACACCTCTTGTCGATCTATAAACTTATCAATTACATCATAAAGCTCCTTGGAGCTCACTCTCACCACTCTATCTACATCATCTACAGAACTTTCTACTATAGATTTCAACTCCCCTATAGTATCTACCAAATACTGCTCTTCAAACACTCCAGATATATATTCATCTCCTGCTAACTCTCCACTGTCCCACAAAGACTGCTGTACACACTTCACATGTTGCCTCTCAAACCTCTTCAGATTCTCAACCTTCCTATAACACACTGACCCACATGCCGTCAATCCTAAGAAGCCAGTGGATAAAGCCTCATGCTCTACTGGATCAGGCGAGAATCCTAGCTCTACTGTACCGTTGAAGTCTCGCTCTTCAATGGTACTCTGCCAAAACTCCTAGACTCTCTAAACTCCTGAGTAATCTTAGGTAGTGGACGGTCTCTCAAGCTATCACGATTCCTCTCATGTTCTGCAGCAACGGTCAAAAACTGAACAGCTCTTTTGCCGTCTCTACTACGTATCCTAGCATAAGCTGAACCATCATCCATAACTCGTGTCTCCATTCTAACAGCAGTAATGTAAGGCTGCCCTAGAATGATAGGATAGGTTGACATGTCTTGCACAAAGAAATTCTGAACATCACTGATGTCACCCACAGTTACCTTGATGTTGGGACAAGCAC
Organism: Asterella californica; assembly: GCA_036924285.1. Lineage (NCBI taxonomy): Eukaryota > Viridiplantae > Streptophyta > Marchantiopsida > Marchantiales > Aytoniaceae > Asterella > Asterella californica. Next base: position 9,494,334 of record JAYKYS010000013.1, read on the forward strand.
CATAGAGTTCTCCCCTCTGGTTGTTGGCAGCACGGATAAGCCATCCATGATCGGTGTCTATGGGCCACCTCCCACGCTTGTACAGCTCCTTAGACATCAGATTAATCTCTGAGCCATGATCAATCAACGCCACCACAGGTTCCTCTAGATCTCCCAGCTTCACTAAGGTCTCTGTGGTTGCTCTCGCCCAATGGTTGTGAGAATAATGGCTCTTCTGCGATGCTTCCACCTCATCTTCAAACCTCACGTGCTGATCTGATCTCCCCTCTGATACTTGAGAGCAGTAACCAGCAATCTCATCTTCCTCATCATCCGACAGTTTGGTCCCTAGAGCATTAAGCGTAGCTGCTTCACCCAAAATCTGACGTTTCCTCTTGATGATATCTATGATAACCTCATGGAACTCACGCTTTGCAATCCCAAGAATCTCACCCAAGGTAAACTCAACCTTCCCATTTAAGATACGATTCTCTAACACCTGCTTCAGGTCTGTAGCAATCTCAATGTCAGACTGAAGTTTATATGCAGGCATCTTACCCTTCTCCTTGCTTCTCTCCTTCTCCTTTGGTGTTGTAGGTGGTAGATCCTCCATAGTCTCTTCCCGAGTAGGTGTTGTCTCCTGCCTTGCCTCTGGTCTAGCCCTTTCACTCCTTGTAGCAGGTCGTTTGGCTGTAGAAGCCTCACCTGCATCCTCCCTCCTGCGTTTTTCTTCTAGTACAGCTTCATGCTGGCTTCTTGCAACATAAGCATGCACTGACATAGTATCCACAGGATCATTCCATCCTGTAGTTTCTCTAATTGAGTTGCCAACCCTTCGTAGCACATCCTTGTCTAGCTCTGTTCTAGCTACGGACCGCACTACATCTGACCACAACCCAGTAGTCCCTTTCTCTCTCTCCATCTCCACTTTCACTCCACAGGTAGCAGCATTCACAAGAGAAACAGCATGTGATGCTGATATCTCATTCACAAGTCTCTTCATACCACCCTTGCCAAAGTTGGTTCCCAACATCATCCCAGTCTCTCTCAAATGGATCTTACCATCTTTGAAGAAGATCAGATCCTTCCTCAATGCATCTGAAAACTCCCCACAATCTCTCCTTACATGGTCTAGGCTATCACACCATATACAACGATGAACAAAGCCTTCTCTCATCTGAGGTCTCTGCATAGCAGGCTGTACATTCTGCTCCTTCTCTTCTAACCTAGTGAGCTTAAGCTTAAGCTCCTTCATACCCTTAATCAACTCATCAAGCGGTGAGTCTTCCTCTCTAGCAATTACCAAAGCAGGCTTAGTAGGCAACTGCTTGACAGGAATTATCAGAGGTGCTGCTTCACTTACCACCACCTTGTCCCTTCTTCTCTGTCTCTTGGCCAGCAAAGAAACAGCCTCTTCAACCTCCTTCCAGTCAGTCTTCAATCCTTTCTCCTCACTCTTGTCTTCCAGCAACAGCTCAAGCTTCTCCTGAATAGTCACGTCCGCTGCTTGTAGGAAAAGCTCGGTCTTCTCAACCTCTAGTGTAAGCTTCTCTGTCCTAGAAAGCTGAGCATATTGACGATCAAACTCCCTTAACAACTCATTTACAGACAAACCTTTGTTAGGTTTCACCACCCACTCCAAGAACGTTCTCTTGGTCACCCTCTCTGAATCTTCAGTGTAGTACTCCTCCTTCAAAGCTCGCATAAAGCTCTCCCAACTCTGTCCTTGCTGCTGCTTGAGCTCCTTCACACGCCCACGAATCTCAGGGACAACAGCAAGTTCAAAGTTCTCCACCATCTCCTTCTCAGGTACCTTGTTCACCTCCATCTCCCTAGCATAGTATCGCACGTACTTGGAAATATCTGTCCCCTTGAACTGATCCATCTGATGCACCACAGATTGCAACGCCTTGGTTGCTAATACCTCCTTCCTCTCTGTGCTCTGCTGCTGCTGCATAAACATGGAAAAAGCTTGGAACATCTTCATCGTAGCAGCATCCAACTGAACAGGTTGCTGAGCAGCAGCAGCACCTCCACTTGATGATCCTTGGTTGGCCATGATATCTGATCCTGTAACACTCTCAAGAAAACTCCCACCCTAGGTGCTTCACGTCGAGTTCACCAAAAAGAGAGTATGTCGGAGTGTAATCCGTCTACCTAGGAAAGCGCCGGGCTTCTGGCTGTGGTTGTTCACTCAAAAGGTTGGCTTTCAGGTCACAATAGGGCTATAAACACTCACACAGATGTGTAAGATCTAGTAATATACCCAGAAGGTGAAATTCAGGTCTAGTTGGCAGTAATAGGATTCGGCGGTGAACTTTGACACTCACGGAGAGGAAAAATATGAAGGTTTAGACCTCTAAACTTCCCCTACATGCAAATGAGGTACTACTGAACTCACAGACGAAATTTCAGCCTGAGATCAAATTCTGACACGGAGATATGAACAGAAAAGTTTTGAGCAAGAAAACTACGGCAATTTCTGGTACCTAGCTGGCTATTTCAACCTATAACAGGAGTTTGGCTCGATCAATTTTGAAGTTTCTTACAGGATTTGCAGTCTACAGGGTGCTGAACATCCCTGTGAAGTTGGGACTCCTGAATGTACACAGAACTGTAGATCTCCTCCTCTGAAGTCGCTGCTCTAGATTAAGAGCTTTTCAGACCCCCTCAGCTTCAGCGGCCGCCCTGAATTACTCAGTTACTCAAATGATACAAAACTTTTTGGACAGTCGTAGCCCTCCTGACAGTGAACGCAACCACGAAGTTTTGAAGTGATTTCCTCAATTCTGCTGCAATTGGCACCGAAAACCCCAAAATCAACAAAAGTGATGCAGTTTTGGCACAATCCGAACTTCAATTGGGCATAACTCCTTGTTTATTGATCCAAATCGAGCAAAAATTTCACTGACAGTGCTTGGCACGACGAGCTCTCTCTTCCTGTGTTCTCAGATTTCGAAGATCCCTCACCAATTGCTCGAACTCTCCTCTAGAGCTCTGTTTCTAAACTTAGAGTTTTACAAAAGACAAAAATGGACCAATGGGAGTTCATAGCTCCACTTGATTGTCCTTTTGTGCCTTAAACTACCTGGTAACTTATCTACACTCATAAGCTACCACGTCAAGCCCCCTAGAGTGCCAGCGTAAAACTTAAACTACCTAAAATGACACATAGTCCTGAAAAATAACTTAAATTAGCTAGAAAGCGTGCATGGGCGACAAGTAAGTACAACCCATGAGCTCAAACCACTATCAGCATGGAAACCCTAAGTTATGTACATTGAACGTCATAGACAAGTAAGAAGTCACTTGCACAAGCGCACAAATGCTTGAACAAGATAACTAACATACTATCAGCCTACTAGGACTCAAAATAGTATTAACACCGTATGCAAAGGTGTCAAACATATATATAAAGGACTAGAAGTAGTATGAGCTAACTTCTAGAACTACCAAACCTAAGCGTCGGAGTAGAAGTCAAGCATGTAGCCGCCAAATGGCGCGACAACGTTCTCTCCAATTTTTGACTGTTCGGACAAACCACGAGCAAAATAGGTAGACCTTGAGAGACTCTTCTATTTGTAGAAATAAGGGTTTTCAGAACCCACTCTTGTAGAGCGAGAGAACAAGAGTGAAGGATCAATGACTACTATGATCCCGCTTGAGCAGCCTAAGGGATCACATGAGATTAATGAAGAGGCTGCTCGAGGTTCTGAGAGTGTATATAGAGTACCAAGTTGGAGATCAGGTTTCATGAGTTTGAGTCTTGAGGATTGGAGTGAGTTTACACGAGTAGAAGATATGACTGTAAAGTGTAGGAGGTAAATGGAGAAACGTGTAGCTGATCTGCGCTATATAGGAGCTCTGGAAGAAGATGAAGTGATTTTTGGTGTGTATCAAGAGTTTATCAATGTTGTACAATCTTTTGTTCGTTGGCTAGATGAAGTAGACAGGATGGAAGTACAGTTGGGAGGTAGGGTGGTGATCTCCATCCATTCTCCTGAAGTCTATGAGGAGATTGTCTCGTACTTGCAGTATCGTCTTCATCCGAGACTAGAGAATGAATGGAAGGATGCAGTCTGCTGGTGTGGCTCTCGTCAGGAAGCAGAAGTGCACACCAAATATAAAACTGTAGCGAGGAAGATGAAACCTGTGTCGATCCAATTATCTGTTGATTCGCAACAGCAGATTGAGTCAGCCGTCACTGAGCCTGTACTTAGAAATCTTGCACGAATAAGGCATCAATTTACTCAAGAAACACTCGAACAACTCCAGATAGGAGGGGATGATTTCTTGACTGAAGTAGAGAAGAAGACTTTTGAGCAGATGATTGTCAGCCATGGTAAAGCATTTTCTTTTTCAGCTGAAGAGATTGGTTGTGTGGATCCTGTGTGATAGCTCAGATGGTTATCTTCACTGTTCCTCATGTACCTTGGGACTTGATGCGGATTCCAGTCCCTCGTGCCTTGCTGCCAAAGCTCATTGAGCTATTGAAGGAGAAGATGCAGATGGGTATCCTTGAGCCATCCATGGCTCCGTACTCTAGCTGATGCTTCACGGTGTCTAAGAAGTCAGAGGCTTTGCGCTTTATCCAAGACTTGCAATCTGCTAACAACATCACGATTCGAAATGTGAGAACAGGACATGCGGTTGATGAGGTAGCTGAGGCATTTGCTAGGAGGTCGGTCTATTCTACCGGAGATCTGTTTTCAGGTTATGATCAGTTCCAACTTGCCTTGGAGAGTAGAGACTTGACTACCATGCGCACACCTTTGGGATTGATGCGGATGTGCACTCTTCCTCAGGAGGCTACAAACTCAGTAGCACATATGCAAAATGCAATGCATAAGGTGTTAAGGGAATTTGTACCTAACGTCACAATTTCATTTCTGGATGATATTCCTATGAAAGGTTGTCCGGTGGAAGACAGGGACGAGACTATGACTTCTGGCGGTTGTAGAAAGTTTATTGCAGATCACATTCGAGACGTGGGCTGAGTCCTGACATGTCTGGAGGAAGTGCACCTCATCCTATCAGGTACTAAGTCTCGTTCTGGAATGTCAGAGATTATGGTGGTTGGTCATTTGTGTGGCATATTTGGAAGAAGACCAAACCCAGAAAAGATAGATGCTATAGCAAGGATAGCAAACTGTACCAATATCACTGAGGTTCAACGTTTCTTGGGAGCTTGTGTGTTCTTTCGCGTGAGTATTTCTCACTATACATACATTGCCGAGGCTTTATATGCGCTTCTGAGAAAGAGAAAAAGATTTACTTGGCGGCAATAACATCATGAGACGATGAAACAGCTGAAGAAGATTCTGAAATCTCCACCTATACTAAGGAGACTTAGCTATCAAAGGGAGAGATCTGTGATACTAACTGTGGACACGAGTCCAAAGACGATTGGATGGGCAGTTGGTCATGAAGATGCAGATGGTGTGCGGTTTGGTTCTAGATTTGGAGCCCAAATCTTAACAGACAGACAACGGAACTATCCTCAAGTAAAGCGTGAACTATGGGAAGCCGTTACTGCTATGAAGATAGATCGAGAGTTCTTGATTGGTGGTCATGTAGTTTTGGAAACGGATTGTTTACCTTTGCTCCATATGATAGCAAACTGCAATACTCCAGGCATAGCAATGTTGAGATGGATTGCTTACATCCAGAGTTTGAATCTTGAGCTGAAACACATTATCGGTAGAGAAAATCCTGTAGCAGACATGTTGTCTAGGGCTCGCTACGCAGTTGAGGATGAGATGGTAACAGAAGCTGAGGACGAAAAGAAGAGAGATGTTTGGTGTCGAGTTAGTCAGCAGACCTTGGGTTTGGAACCACTGGCATTCAAAGAGGAGTTCTACACAGGAAGGTTAAGCAACATTGGGTTCTATCTGAGCTCCTTAAATAGATCGGAGGGTTTGAGTGATGCAGAGTTTAGAGAAATAAGGAGGAAGGTATATGATTACTTGTTGCGAGATGGGTATCTTTGGAAACGTCCAAAGAGAAGAGATGGAGCACTTCTACGAGTTATAGATGATCTGCAGACCAAGCAACGGTTGATGAAGGAGTTTTATGACATCTTGTGAGCTGGACATCGAGGAGCTTGGGCTACCTACACAAAATTGAAGGAGAGATACTGGTGGAGAGGACTTTATCAAGATGTGGTGAACTTTGTGAGTTCATGCTTGCACTATCAATTTTATTCAAAGGTACGTTACAGAGATGACTTGGTACCAACCTACCCATCTAGTATCCATTTTCAATGGGTTCTTGATTTGGTAGCGATGGATTCAGGGTGATATTTCAACCCAAGCTAGGGGGCAGCTTACCAAGCATAGCCCCAGCTTAGCTCCTGCCCAGCTTGGTAAGTTAGGGTGCAGCTTCCAGAACAAATGCCGATTGAGTGTCTTCTGAAGCTCCATTTCATCATGTAGAATGTCACGCACTACAGCAACGGAGTGATAGAAAATATGTAGTCCGATGTGAATGAGATTCAAGAAAACTTTCGCAATGAAACAACATGAAGTGGATAAGTGAGAGATATCAATCCACAATGGATTGGAATAGAGTGAGGAAGAAATGACTAGAGGAGAGAAAATAAACAACCATAGAGCAAAGTAGGAAGTAATTGGTAATGGATAAAGAAAGAAAGACTTGCTGCAGAAGTTTTATTTCACTCCATTCTCGTTTTGTTCCTTTGAGCTATAACTAACTTGACCGATGTAACTAATTTTACTGATGTAGTTAATTTTACCGGTGTAACTAATTTTCTCGTGTGAAGTGAATGATATAGACTCGGTGCACATGTAATCTAAGATAGATGTACACTAGATGTAATATAAATATATTTCTGCTTAACTAACAAGAACCATATGTCCGTTAAATTAGAGCCACCACATAAGATCAATATTAATACTACGGATATATTATCGATTATAAAGACAAATTCACAGTAGATTTTCGATGATCGAGATTAATAAATATGATTGATCTATGAATTTCTGAATCCTAGATAGATGTATCTCTCCTTTGATATGTCACATGTAATTTATATGTATGTGTCATGTTTCCTTAAGATAACTTTCATTGGAGTGATCACTTTCGAGTGGATAGTCAATGGAGTGAGGAATTGAAAGTCATGTATACTTTTAGTTTCCTTGATGACTCTGAGGTCCATCTGCCTCATCAACATTCAACTAACGAGCGTTTAGTAAGTGAAGCGTTCATTCTCACAAACTATCCATTTAAGAAAGACACAATGCGAATTTTGTTTGTAAAAGAGGTTCTTTCCAAATCAAATGATTCACCACATTCGTGGATGCTTAATGTTTTGGGAAGATATGAAGTCTGTGGTTCACCTTCTAGTCGCAATCAGACCATCTGCATTTCCTCGTCTACTTCAGAACCCGATGTCGTGTCGTGGACCGTCTCCTACATGAAAATCTATTTCGATGCTTATCATTATCGCTCCAAAGACACTCATGGAACTAAAAATGAGGCTTTTTGCACAACTTCGGATCTTTGCTTTCATGGCATCAATGAGTAGAGCTCGTTGTTAACTTTTCATGGGTACTTTGTCTACTTCATTTAGACGCCTAGTGGAGAAGTTACGAGACTCGAAAGATGGGAAAAGAAAGATAGGCCTCAGCTTACGGACTTTTTTCACAACTTCGGATCTTCACTTTCATCGCATCAATGGGTAGAGCTTGTTGTCAACTTTCCACGGGCACTTCGTCTACTTCATTTGGACGCCTAGTGGAGAAGTTACGAGACTCGAAAGAAGGGAAAATCAAGCTAGGTCTTAGCTTACTTTTGCTGACTAGGTATTTGCGGCTCGTGGACGCAGGGGGGCTGCTTGCTCATTATCTGAGAAAACTTATACGTACAACGATTGATGTAAGGGGGCAGCTTAAAGGGCTAGCTTGTTTCTACGATCTGTCGGTAGACGGTTTGAAATTGAGAAGTCCAATGCATGTGCACAAGGTGTCATTAGTTTCAAATCTGTGCAGGCTAAGTGTTGGTTAAGGCGGTTCATGAAGAGGAGGATCGGGGAATGTGTTCTAGGAAAATTTGAGACGCATGAGAGGTTTTTGGAGTGCTTCTGTTATTTGTGAAGGAGAGTTGGACCATTCGGACCGTTCCGGAGTCCAAACTTGTTGTCCTTGGATCCATCGAGATCAGAACGTCTAGTTCTTCAGGAAATTGAAGACGATACTAAGTTTGGAGATTGAGACGAATGAGAGTTCTAAGTGAAATTGGCTCGCAGGGAAACGCTTACGTCGGTTTTTTGTCATCTGTGACTTGAGATTGGATTGTTCTTCGCGATCAGTGAGCCAAGCTCTTCGTTCTTGGTGTCTATGCGATCAAGGAGTCTTTATCTACGCATAAGAGAAGACCGTACGTGAATTGGATTGTTGGTTTGGGTGTGGCGAGCAAGTTTGAGCCGCAAGGAGTCGATTTACGTCAGTTTTTTACATCCTGCGACCAAATTTCTTGCGTGGTTTGCCAGGGGAACTCCAAATGACTCGTTTGGAGTCTCGTTGGGTTCAAGGTAGCTAGATCTACCTACCAGAGAAGATGGATATCAAATCAAGTGATTCGTTTGGACGGTGTGCACGGTTTTAAGTTGTAGGGAGAAGTTTATGCAAGTTCAGTCACCTACGACCGAAAATCGACGATATCTCAACTGTCAGGAGTCGGATCTGTTCTTGAGGTCAACAGAGTCATGAAGGAAGGCCTTATAGACATCTAAAGATCGTTTGGCGAAAAGAGAGAGTTTTTAGATAGATTTTGTTCGGTTTATTCGCTACAGATTTCATCTTTTTGAGTTCGTTGGAGTTCTAGTTGGTTATGTACAACTTGTGGTAGCTAGCTTTAGCTAAGAGCTTGTACATGAATGTTGTTTGGACTTGGGTTTCAATCGTGTGATGCTGGTGCAGCTCTTTCTGTTAACAAAGAGATGTTTCTCTTGCTTTGAGTTACGCTTCGGTAGTTTTGGGTCTAGGTTGAGATTCGAGGACTTGTTTTAGGAGGGTTTTGAAGCAGATTACAGATCGCTCTGGTATGTTTCTCGATTTTGTGTTCTTAGGGAGAAAGAACCGATAGTATATATACATTAGGAGTTGGTATATATTGCGGCGCTCGTTTTCATGCTTATTTCTCTCTTTCTTGTCTATGTTCATCACACTACATCTCCACAGCGAGGAACTTCACATTTTCTTGGACATCCTTCACGCAAACTCCGACACGATACGGTGGTGAACTCGACGTGAAGGTCTGAGATGGAGATTTGTTCTATGTTTGAATTTGAAGAAGAGATTGACAATCATGAGTGGGGACAAGAACGGTGATGGAAACGGAGCTAGTGGTTCAGGTGGATTGCCAAAGGTGCAGTTGGATCCGGCGACTGCATCTATGTTTCAAGCTTTCACAATATTCTTATGGTAGCAACAGTCTAATGAGCGGGAGGAAGCTTTGGCAACAAATGCGCTTCAAGCGGTGGTCAACAAGATTGACCAATTCGATGAGAGAGTTATCTCAAGATATCTGAGGCATTATGTGAAAGAGATGGAGCTGAATCGGATATCAAAAGATGAGATGATTGAGACATTTGAGTTGGCAGTAGCTCCAGAGATTAGAGATCATGTTAAAATGCTATCGAAGCATTTTAACAAGGATTGGGAGACGTTTGCTCATGCCTTGATGGATGAGTACTTCTTGGAAGACTCTGATCGGATCACCAAGAAGTCATTCTTGGAGTGGGTTGAGCAACCGAGGAAGGGTTTACAAGCTATTGAGTTACTCCGAGAAACAGTTTTCTAGGTTGACTAGGATGCCTTCTCCGACTCAGTGCGAACATGAATCCTAAATCGCACTATACGGTGAGATTTTATCGATGGCTGAGTGCGACCCGCTGGAAAAGTTGTAGGTACTTCTAGAGGATCGAGAGGAAGACGATGGATTGACCAGTAGTTGGAAGAAAGATGAGGAAGTTGTTGGTATGGTTATCAAGAGAGAGCGAAGACGAGAGAAGGTTCCTGTTAGGAGATCGGCACACGACTGCTGTAGCACTTGTTCCTATAGTCCGACCAGTGGTTCCTGTTGCTAGATAGATTGTTCCAGTTGTCCAAGCACCTGTAGTATCTCCGAAGAAGGATGATTGAAACCTTGAGGAGATCATGTGTGGAATGGAGATCTGTAGATCAAGCTCACAAGATTGGAAGAGAAAAGGTCTACAACCGGAGCAAAACCGTTTGAGAAGCAAGGATGGATCCAACGATGTATCTGATGCGATGATACCGATCGTCCACCTAGAGATTGCAAAGAGTTCACTGATATCTTACAACAAGGAGTGATCTTCTGGAAAGATGGGAAAGTAGCATTGAGAGATACTGGTGCACTTTTTCAGACCAACTTTGGTAGAGGAGGGATAAGAAGTTGGTTGAGGATAACTTATCAGCAAAAGCAGTTGCAATAGTGGAGGCTGGAACCTATGCTACAAGGGTTGAGGATCAAGCTGAGAGGAGTTTTAACGAGCATGTTGAGCCGAGTGGATTGTGCTCATCTGTCATCTCCATGAAAGAGAAAGGAAAGATGACACGTGAGACATTATTGAGGACAGCTGCTACGATCCGAAGGGATACTAGATGAGAAGATCCGATAGAAGCTCTACCAGTACATGCTTACATCGTCAAAAACCCACACGAAGCATTGTTGGAAAAAAAGAGAAGATGCAAGGGAAGGAACTTCTTTCAAGAGACGGACTCGAGGAGAGAAGGTTCGTCAAGAGCTTCAAGATGCAAGAGCTCAAGATCTACCGATGGATGATGCTCCTTCTCCATCGAAAAAGAGAGCGAAGGAGTCTCAGAAAGAGAAGAGTAAGCCGACTGCATACAAACTGCAATCGAACATCGAGACTTCAACGACTTGAAGGGAATCTTGGAAGATCGCATTCTAAATGCGAAGGTGGAGTTTATCTTGAGAGACATTTTGAGCATTGCAAAGCGTGAGTTTCATGATGTCATCATCGACGTCATCATACAGAAGCAACAGATTACGGATGAGACTGTTTTATCGCATGCTTTGGATACTAGGGTGTCTGTGGATGAGGAGAGAGAGCTTGCAAAGTGCAATGTATATTCTTCAGAGAAAAAAGAGATCGAAAGCACATGGTGCATTTTGAAGATGAGAGGAGGATGAGAGACAAAGCTCAAGTCATTACAGTTGTAGTCACTGAGCTCGAGCCACGACGGAGACGCTGATGAGGATTGGAGATTTGAATGAGTCGGTGGTTACTCTGATTGATCATGGATCGGAAATCAATATCATGTCGAAGGAGTTGTACAAGAAGAAGAAGTGGTCTATCGACACAAAACATGGATGGATCATAAGAGCAACCAACAACACAAGAGGAGATTTGTATGGAGCATGTCCAGACGTTAGAATGCACATATGTGATGTTGCTATCGAGCAAAACTTCTTTGTTCAAGAAGCATCATCATATCCACTCATTCTTGACTAACCTTTCATCACAACAACTCTGATGGAGACAAGGATACTAGACGACGGATCTGCTTATGCTAAGATCCGAAGTCAAGATGAGACGAGAGCGATACAATTCTTGACTATCCGTCCTATCACGAGCGCAATCGAGATCGTCTGAGAGAGAAACCGCTTCCAAGGATGAGTGAAGAGTTCAAGGATTTTCGTTGAGTACCACTATAGAGCGAGATCGTGGTGGTGCGCAGGAGAAGGTACTCTCGCTTGAAGGAGAAAGTGTCTTTTGTACAGGGTTTGTTGGATTTTCAGATTGTGGGATATCTATTTACAAGAAGGTTGAAGAACTGAGAAGAAAAGAACAAACACATTTGCGTGAGATTGAGTTGATGTTGAAAGAGCTGGGTGAGTTAGAAGGGTATGAATGGATTTTTGGTGTTTATGAAGAGGATGGGTTGGAGATATCCAGTTTGATACTCTAGAGTGAATCTCGCGAGCAACTCCTTGAACTCTTCCCAACCAAGCGCCGAGACGGTCAAGACATGCTCATCTCTGTATGTAGTCCATCAGAGAAGTGCATGGTTCTTTCAAGAACGTAACTGCCGCTCTCACCTTTTCTGACTCCTTAGCCTGATGCGCCTCAAAGTATAGATCCAACTCAGTTAAGAAATCTTTAACCTTGCGAGCTCATCTTATACCTGAAAACGGGGTTGACAAATTCATCTTACAAAGCTTCTTGGTAGATAAAGAACTCCCTTGACATGTCTCAAGCTCAGCGATACGTTTATCCCTAGAGACCATATCCTCATGCATGGTCTTCATCATCTTGATGAGCTCTGCATACAAAGCTCTTTGTCGTGCGTATACACATCGCTACACAACATACATCGCTGTCAAAGATACACAACACATACACATAACACATGGACAATGTCATACACATACACAAGTGTACCACAATAATCTGAACAGAGATATTATCATCTCCAACACTACAACAAAGATTCCTCACAAACGATCAAGCCAAACCCACTCTAAGCACAAAGAGAATCCGAGTTACTAGACTATTCCCATCAACTCGCCCTAACAGCACTAATGGCCTTACCGAGATGCGCCACTTCGCACTCGGTCAACCTAACCGAGGTGCCAAACTGACGTGACAGCTGTCGTACGCATACACATCGCTACACAACATACATCGCTGTCAGAGGTACATCACACATACACATAACACATGGACGATGTCATACACATACACAAGTGTACCACAATCGCCCCCCTAACTGGCGGTTAGGTCCCTCTAACTCTAGATAGCTCCATATCCCAACTACGTGATAAACACCTTCATGGGTGTAAGGATCAGGAGGCCGGGTGCTACATCGGTCCATCGTTAGTCGCCTGTCTGCAATCCATATCACGCAAAGATCTAATCGGCTATCCCTGCTATATATATCAAGGACAAACCTACCGTCCAGTAGGAACGACACTGAGAGGTGGAGTCAAACATGACATGTGCCAACCTCTCGAACAACCATCACACAGCAACATACGGGCTACTCCACCAGCAGACCCACACAACATACACCTCAAGCCCGCGCGTACAACTACTAAGCTTGGGTCAACGGTATCATCAATGTTGGGAAGATGACATGGCGCGCAATTACGCACATGGTCCTTCCACACAACACCATCACGGTCCTCTAACATGAGTACTCCAGAAGGTAACACCTCCCGCACTCGTAAAATAGTGGGTCCTGCGGTCACATCCAACGTTGTCGGTGCGGTCTGCTGTAGATAGATATAATCGCCAAGATGAAACCTGCGAATCGACGGTCGATAACCTCCTCCTCGGATAGTCGCATATCGCAACGTGTCTCTATGCTGAGCAATCGTTAGGTTCTCAAAAGCCATAGGCATAACTCTCCAAAATGTCTCTGCTCGTTGAGAACATGCTCTCACCCACATATCCGAGTCATCAAGGTCCAGCACCTCAGCAGAATCACGACGAATGGCCGAAGGTAGATCTGGATCTCGGCCATACAAATAGAAAATACGGTGAGAAGGAGGCCAAAGACGCTTGTCGGCTGAAACGGTAGCCCATAGCCAACCATGGTAACTACACATCCCAGTCTCTCAAGTGGTCCATTCTGCAAGCGATACTTGCGCAATCCTCTCTTCACCGTCTGAACTACCCTCTCTGCCAAACCATCCGCCTCAGGATGATCTCGAGATGTAGTCCGATGATCAATCAGCGTCTGATCACACAAGGCCTGAAACTCACCAAGGAACTATGTACCTTGGTCGGTCAGCACTTCAACTGGTGCTCCAAAACGACTCAGCACTCGATCTAAGAACGCGTACGCCGTCTCTTCACTCGCCTTGTCTGGTAATGTCACCAACTCAATCCACTTGGAGAAGTGCTCCACCATCATCAACACGTACCGGTGGTGACGTACGGTCAACGGTAAGGGTCCCGCAAAATCCAAACTCCAACGGTAACCCAACCCCATAATCGATAAGGGGTGTAACTGTGGAGTAGGAGCATTAAACGATGCTCGTACTCGATCACAAACCACACATCATGCGACAAACTGTTGCACATCGACGTGCATACCACGCCACCAATACTGTCCTTGGAGTAAACTATGCGTACGCTTCACTCCAAAATGTCTCAACTCCTCATGGGCATGTCGTACTAACTGTGCCCTCTGGGATGGATGTGACACTATCCGTACCCTCCCATCACCCCACACTCGAAGTACATGTCGTCCTTCTCGTTGAAATCTCTTTGCTCGTTGAAGGACACGATCTCGCTCCTTGGCACTTACTGTGCTTACTACCACACCAGTACGTAGATACTCCATCACGGTCACATCATCATGGATATCTCGTTGATCTGGAACACCATCTCCATCCTCAGGATCTGGAGACTCATCATCTACTCTCTGACCAGAGAAAGATACGACTTGACCCTCCATACTAGAGTTCATGACCAACACACAAAGAAAGGCAGATGCATGCCATCCTTGCACTATCTCCTCATCAACCTTGTCATGCCATCGAGCCTCAGTCTGATTCTGCTGACTCGTGCACGGGTTGCGATTCAACCCATCGACATCTAGGTTTACAACTCCAGGTCTATGTACTACCTGGAAGTCATACTCCTGTAAGATCGAGCCCATCGTGCAAGCTTCCTTGTAAGCTTGTCGGACTCCATCAGCCACTTGAGCGACTGGTGATCAATGATGAGAGTAAAAGGGTTCTCAAATAGATAACATCGAAAGTGTGCAACAGCCCACACTGTCGCCAAACACTCTCTCTCTCATACGAACTATACCTCGCCTCTGCTGAATTGTTGGAGCGACTGGCATACGCCACCGCGAACTCCTTTTTCATCATCATGCTGAGTCAGCACTGCTCCAAGTCCCAACATACTCCAATCAGTGTGCAGTTGGAAAGGACGCCCCCTAACGGGTCTCCTCAAGATGGGAGCAGATGTCAACCTATCTTTGAGCTCTACGAAAGCTCGCTCCTGCTCATTTCTCCATTGCCACTCCTGGTCCACCTTCATCAGCTTGGTCAACGGCTTCGCAACTGCACTAAATCCTTTCACGTATCGACGATAAAAGTTCGCCAAACCAACAAATGCTCGAACTCGACTCACATCTGTGGGACGTGAGATACTTGCAATAGTCTCAACCTTCGTCTGTTGAACACCCAATCCACCTGGATAGATGGTGTGACCCAGATACTCTACCAACTCCTAGAAGAACTTACACTTTTCAGGGTGTAACTTCAATCCATGAGCTCTCAACCGCTCGAAGATATCCCGTAAGTGTCTCTCGTGCTCCTCCACTGTAGCACTATAGACTAAGATGTCGTCAATATAACATCTGACAAAATCCAATCCTGCTAGGATTCTGTCCATCACCCTTTGAAACTCAACAGGGCGTTCTTCAACCCAAATGGTAAGAACCGCCACTGATACAAACAATCCTTGCCGTGAGAGTCAATTCTCCAGAATACTGTCTTGGACTTATCTTCTTCTCTCACTGGCAACTGATGATACCCTGCTCGAAGATCCAAAATACTGAAGACCTTCACATGCCCCACTGCATCAAAGATCTCCTCAGGTGTCGACATGGCATACTTATCGAACTTCATCTGCCGATTGATAGGACGGTAGTCTCCACACATCCGCCTATTTGTGTAGTTGCCATACATATCTTTCTTTGCTGGCATAACTGTGACAGATGCATACTCTCCATGCGACATCTCCACCAACCCAACCTCCAACAAGTCTTGAGTCCTACTCTGGATCAAGGCTCTCTCCATATCACTGTATCTGTAAGGACGTCGAAAGATTGGCGTGTCATTAGCCAAGTCGATCCGTATACCAGGTCCCTTCAAGGTACCCAAATCCTTCATACTGAAGACAAAACAATTCTTGTAGCTCTTCAGGAATCTTTGAACTCTTCGTCTCTCCTCTCCTATAAGCTTAGGTCCAATCTCCGGCTCCCAAGTATCCTCTGTCACCATGCTAGAGGTAGAAGATGAAGTCGTTGACTGCTATCTTGTAGCCTCTGGAGCAGTTTCCTTCTACTCACCACCAACAACCTCCACCGCTACTGTGCGAAAAACTTCTACAGTTCTAGCTGCAAGCTCCACACTCTCTCCTATGACATCTCATGATGTCCAAGGATGACGAACTCTACGTGCCTCGCCCTCAGCCTTTGCCTCCACCGACTCGATAGACAAAGAGCTCAAGAGTGCTCGATCAATAACACCCGTCGATCGCATCCGACGCTGCTCAGCCAATCCAAGGCTAACAATCCATGTCAAGCAATTCAAGTCTATTGCTTGACCCAATACTTGACGACGTGAAGCCTCCGACACCGAAGCTACTACCATCATACCCGTAGCGAAACCATCGCTCGCTCTCTCTCATCGGCATTGAGCTCCACCAACTGTCGTAATTGAGCATCCAACACAAGCCCAAGTCCTCCATCTTTGTAAGCATGTGACGCTGGAAAGCTGACCAAAGTGGGTAACGCTATCATGGACCGTCCCACTAGGTTCACCATTGCCATGAGTGACCTATCGATGACTCTCACTACTTGAGATCGTCGTCTTGCATCCAAGATGTTATCAACCGTGAGATGCGCTGGTCGTCTCACTCCATCGTGTGCGCGCTTAAGCACCTCTCTCGATAACAAGTTCGTCCACCACAACCATGGATGATGTGGACGAGATCTTACTCTCGCTGCATCCAACAACACTGCTGGTCCAACCCAAGACCGCACTTGATGCACACTCGTCATCATCTGTGTACGAGCATCACCCAACAAAAGAACGTTCTCCAAGATGTACGCTGGAGAATCCACCTGATGCATCTGGAGATGTCGTAAGATCCGTAACATCTCTCAAAACATCTTAGATCACGGATCATGTAAACCCTGACCTGTCCCAACACGCGTGTGACCTTGACATGACCATCCGGCTATCACCAAGTGAATGGTGCCAACAAACGTAAGATCCTGCGCCCCCACAGCGAAATATATGATGGTAATGCTTGCTGGTATCCTCTAACAGCTGATATGGGCAACAACTCAGGATATCTCTGCACCAAACGTGCCACATGTCACAATGAAATGCGTCTCGCAATCTTAGCTCTCTCCACATACAAGTATCGTTGTACTTGTATGCCTGCTTGCAATACCGCAGCCAAACTTGTGCTGATCCCTCCAAACAGCTCCAGCACACACACACCCTCCTCTGGATACTGCCATACAATGGGAGTCGTATCCAACGGTGATACGGTCACAGGGTCAGTAGCAGAAACAACCATTTGTTCCTCTACTGGTGGTACAAAGGCTTCACTCCAAGCCTGCTGCACCAATTGATCAGCATACTGCTGCAACTCTCCACTCGAACTCCAGAGTGGAACATCCAAGGCAGATGGTACTAACATAGACATACTAGGCATGTCCTCCACCTCCTCAAAGACCGGAGTATCCTCCGCATGGACATTGTCCTCCAACAACTCGTCCGGCCAAGTGATGACCGAACTAAACCCTGCAACGGATGCCATCGTCCCTGGCGTAGGCTCCGTTGTCTCAACTCTAGCACTGAACCGCACTGGTAAACGACTCACTCGTCTCTCACCGGACTGTCAACCTGGTCTGTAAGATGTTGTCTCCGCTCAATAGTCGATTGGAGGTGTTATGTTGTACCCATAGGGTACAACACAACACCTCCAACCAATACATCATAAGACTCTACGGCTGTAACGATGGCCTTGGCTCTCACCATAGAGCCATCCGTGGGATGATCTGACCGAACTCTCATCGTCAACATCTCACGTGTCATGTGTAGAGCTGTACCTCCTGATCCTCCTAGAGATGTCTGCAACTGGAATGGACATCTCTCCACCTCGGACTTCTTTAGACCCAAACCAATACACGCCGTCTTTCCCAACATCAACGGTTGGACTCTAGAGTCTAACAAGACCTTCTGGCGTCGATACACTTTCTCTGAAGGTGCCACCAAACAGAAGATACCACTTCTGTTGTCCAACAACACCACACTTGGTGCCAAACCAGCACGGTCAATCGCCGGCCTAGCTGGTAACTCATCTAACCTAGCAGTCGCCGCTTGCCAAGTACCACTAGTAGCTGTCCTGATCCTTGACTCCATGGACACGTCTACTGCCTCTCGCTGAACTACTTCAGCACTAGAGGTAACTACATCCTCGCTCTCAGTGAGCGTGGCCGTCAACTGGAACACTGGAGCCAAGTTGACTTCCAATGCCCTCATATCCGTGGCTGAGAATAGTGAGGCTCGCAAAACTGCTGTAGCCGCCCCTAACATCAGATTCGACGTCGCATCCACAGACGCCGAAGGTGGACTCATATCACACCCACTCCTGGATGTCGATGTCTGCAACTCTACTGCACCATCGGTAGGTCGTTTAGGAACCATAGATGTGATCCTCAACACCTCCGATAACGTGAACGACTGAGGAAGCCTGGCCTATCTACCAGCCTCCCCGCGTTGTGGATCCAACTCCACTGACGCACCTCGTGGTTCAGAGACACGTACTGCATCTCTAGTCACTGTCGCAGATGCCTCAATCTGCACCACACCAGCCATGAAGTCGAAGTCACCTCCTTCTCCTCCATAAGACGTGGAAGTCTCTGTTCCACCTGATCTCCGCTGGGCCATACTAGCTATCCTCTGCTCCAACTGCTCAATCCGAGCAGCCATACCTACTTCTGACGTCGTAGCAGGCGATGGATCGACCGATCCTCTCCCAGGTGCTGGACCTCTACCTCCAGCTCGACCACCACGGCCTCCCTGAGCTCCTCTGCCTCGTCCACGATCAGCCTTCCCTTGCCGCAACTCGAGATGGAGATCAAAACAACGGTCACTACTGTGACCAGGTCGTCGTAAATGCTCACATTACCTAGGTACTGCTTGAGACGTCTCCGACGTCTCATAACCTCTCCTCTATAGACAATCCTTCTGCTGATGAGGACCATCACACGTCCAGCAAGGACCCGCTTGCTGCTGGCTAGAGAAGGACGGCATGGGCTTCTGCCCACCAGATCCTCCAACACCTCCCTGAGATCGTGACTGCTCTATACGATCCTTATCACCACCACAACCACCACCACGTTGTTGCGTAGCCTGTGATCCTCGAGAAGAGGTGGTCGCTCCATGTGGTGTCTCCTTGCCGAACTCGGCAACCACCACCCTCTCCTCCACCATGTTGAGCTCAATCCGCTCAGCCAGACCAAAGACAACCGCCAACGTCGGAGCGGTATCTCTAAGGAGAGTAGCATCTCCAACTCTCTTACGCAGCTCCCGATCTAGTATCCCATACCAGAACTGGACTGCTTGTGCTTCCGTCACCCCTTCGGTAACGCTGATCAACAGCCTCATGCGAGTAAACGCCTCGCATAGGCTCTCTCCAGTCTTCCGCTGGAACTCCTGCAGACTCCTCAACTTGTCGGTCCGCACACCCTGATAGTTCTTCCTCAAACATTGGAAGAACTGAACCACAAGGTTAAACCCTGGTGGTATCCCGCTCACACTACCATCTGCTCCACTACTTGTGGACGCAGCCCTAGTAGTAGGTACTCCGCCACCTGTGGATGTATCACTACTACAGGCATCCGAACTCGCAGATGCTACGTCTTCCGAAACTACGTCAGTAGTGATAGAAACGTAGTTGGGAGACCAATGTTGTCTCCACAACTCGATCTCAACACTGTAATCTCGTCTGAACTCATGATAATCGTCCATCGGTGGTCCCTCCAAGTGTTGGAACAAACCCTTCCACATCATGAAGGGTGTAAACAGATGTGGGTTCCACATCTGCTGCAGATCGCATCAACTGTCAAACTCCTGGATGAAGTCATCCAGCTCAATGATACCAACTGTACTCGAGTAACGTCGAGGCCTCTTCGTGGCCTCATAGATCTCGTCCATGTCCCACAACAACGGTGTGGCGACACTAGACTCACCACCAGAAAACGCGATGTCTGTGTCTGACTTGTCCTCTGGAACAACCGACGGCAATGGTGCAAGTAGTCGGTACCTCACTCCACTCCGTGTATACCCACTGTCCGAGAAGTCCTCACCAGAACCTCTCGAGAACTCCGTGATGAGAGAATCCCACTAACACACTCGCCAACCGGAATGTCGCAATCTCCGTCACCACCGTAACCACCACTTGCCTAACCCCGCTCCTACTGAGCTCACTTATCCCCTACTAGGACGGTCAAGGTAAGGACAACTTGTACCTGCCATCACCACAGACAGCCTCTCACAGTCTATTGGTCGTCACTCCAACCGCACCGTGAGAGAGACAAAAGTAGTCTGAGTGGTCCGCAACTCCAGCCTCACTATCGACAGCACACTGGAGTGAACTCACTCCAGAAATCAAACGCCAACACAAGCAAACGCGACGCACAAACAGAAAGCAGAATATGGAGGGGTTCCAACCACAAGAAGTCCAAACGATAACCCTCCACACTCAAACATTCACATAAAGAGAAACCCAACCCCATCCGGACTGACGTCTCCTCGTCGGTGATCACATGCACAATATATGGTCACCAACTGTCGTAACTGACACTGGAGGTCACTAACTAGATGTCCACACCTCTAGTAGCTCCAAAAACATCCACGTGGTAGCTCTACTAGCTCACCCAAGACAACTGCCACCAATTGTCTCTATACACGTCTCTACGGTATAGACAAGCACTACCACAACTATAGCTTACCTCTAATACTATGGGGTCGCCCTACCACTCCTCTAGGAACGTGCGAGAAGGTCTCTTACTACCTTATACAAGTCCATAAGTACTTGCACGTATCCTTGTATGACACCAAGAGCTATTGGTCTAGTGATAAAGCCAAAGCTAAGACTACAGAGTTAAGAGTCCAGGTCTAGGAATAGTGTTGGAATGAGTGACCAGCTGGTTTTACACTTCCCACACAAATGAAGCTTGGATATCTCTCTCACGCACGCCAGCAAGTTGGCTTGCGGCGGGCGCGAGCGCGGGCTCAAGCTCAAGCTCAGCTCCGCTCCGCCTCCGTCTCCGCACTCTCGCACTCCGCTCTCACGCCTCCGCACTCACGCACCTCTGCTCCTGAAGCCTCTAAACGCACTCCACACTCCCGCTCACTCTCCGCTCCGCTCCGCTTGAAGTAGAGTAGAACAGGTACAACACACCAGAAGAGGCACGGCTCCACCACACCTCGACACTCCCACTCACTCTCCGCTCCGCTCTGCTTGAAGTAGAGTAGAACAGGTACAACACACCAGAAGAGGCTCGGCTCCACCTCGAATTGCACAAGATTGCACCAAAGGAGGATCCAAAACAGCAAAAACAGCTTGCGGATGCACACGGGTGACCAAAATCTGACGTAAAACAGCAAGAACACCCAAAGCCAACCCGAACACCACCACAACAGATTCGCAAATGCACCATACACACTTCGCGAATGCACATACACACAAGAAAACTCCTAAACTCGAGTTTCCACACGAAATTGCACCAAAATATGACGTAACTAGCCTTTTTGTACTTTCGGGTGACACGACAGCGAACTTCGACATGCCATAACTTCTTCAATCCTTGGTCAAACTCCACGAAACTTAGTGCACCAGAATCGTCTCTCGAATGCGCTTCCAAAGAGCCAACTCCGGTCTGACATTGACAAGTACTCCGTCAGCCACGTCCAAACGCGCAATCCGGCTCCAACAAGTCACTTCAAGAACATTCCGCAAAATTTCTGCAGCGCTTCCGCATGACAAAAATCTCCACTCGACCCCAACAACAGCAAATCGATCTGCGACCAGCAATGTAGCATGCGTCCACACACCTCGATCACAGCTCCAAACAATCAAGCACGAACAGCAACGCCCGAAGATACCAGCGGACGGTTTCAGATCAGCGGTTCTTACTGAACTCCATCTCGACCTGCACTCAGTTCTTCGAGTAATCTGAATAGAGAAATTACCATCTCCAACACTACAACAAAGATTACTCACAAACGGTCAAGCCAAACCCGCTCTAAGCACAAAGAGAATCCGGGTTACACTCAACTAGACTATCCATCATAGCCTGGAGCTTGAAGACTCAACTCGAAGAACTAAGGCCTCCAAGCACTACCTGCGAAGTATACCCCTAGTGGACTCTCTCACCAACTCGCCTTAACGGCACTAACGGCCTTACCGGGATGCGTCACTTCGCACTCGGTCAACCTAACCGAGGTGCCAAACTGACGTGACATCTTTGACTTCCTGCGTCTGAATCATTGAGCACCGTTGACAAGACTCCATCTTGCTGCACAGGTGTCGCTGTTGGTGTTGGGCTTCTTCGATGTTGAGACGAAGGTTGTCAATTATTATCCCTTGACTGTAACTTGAGGTTAGCTCGAGTAGATCTGATCCCGATGTCAACCCTCACTCGTTTCTTGTCTTCCTCTTGGAATTTTTTCTTACGTCTGTCATTGCTCCAAGTGTTCCCTTAGAAACGTTAATCCGTTTCGTATCTCATGTCTCTCCTCAAGCGTCCAGCCTTAAGCCGCTACCTCAAGTTCTCGCTCATCGAAGCGTCGGCTTTGATATCACTTTTCGAGCACCTATCGCCTTGTGGCGTCTGCTCAGTAGATCACAAAACTCACAACGCTAACCTGCAAACCAAGTTAGCGTCCATGCACCACTTACCTTCACTCTATTTGATCGGGACCGGAGCCGGACCGTCTTCTTAATCATCAAGCTCAGTATTCTCTAAATCCTGACCTAGACCCAGCTAGGTCGATCTCAAAACATGAGCAAGTCATAACATGACTTGAGACGGACTTCTCATAAAGTCTAGGGTCCTAAACGGTACCTCCAACACACTTAGCGATCCAACCATCGTGATGTCCGTCTAGGTCCAAGCTCCCGAATGGTGGTCTAACTCGTCGTCTCGTTCCCTAGTCTTGTCCCAACCCTTGGATTGTTCTTAGGTCTAGACGTCCAAGTCTAGATCAAAACGCGTCTTGGTCCTGGTCCAGCCATCACCTTATGCCTAGAGTCTGTCCGTCGAACCCTGAGGTCGGATGACTCGTCTTGGTCCACCCAGGCATCGAGCCCCCCTCATATATACTTCTGGGGATCAACGACCTCGTCTTTCTTTTTGGTCCCTGAAAATTATATCACAACCTGATCACAAGCCCGGTCATTATTCTCAGCTCCAATTTCAGTTCAAGGAGTTCTATATATCATTGGAAAGCCCTCGCCGAGACCTTTCCTAACGATATCTTACTCGCCTCGAGATCTTACGTGGAGCTTCGTCCATGAACCACAACGTCACTAGAGCTCCAACACTTAGCAGTTTTTTCAAAAACCTGTGGTCCAAACCCAGACTCTATTACACTTAGGAAGTTAGTCTATTAGTAAGGTGTTTAGTTATAACTAAATGTGGAGAATGTTTATTTGCTGCGTAAGTACTTTAAGGAGGTATCAAGTTAGTCATGACTAACTAAAGTTAGTTATGATTAAACTTAGCTGTACTTTTGGCAGAATTCAAATATTTCTTAAAGAGTGAACACTACTATCTTGTCATCTTGTCTAAAAGATAAAAAGGAGGTGGAAAGTATCCATTATTTCTCTTTTGACTTAATATTAGTGGTGGGATTAAAGTTGTGGACTTTGTGGGCATTAAAAACAAGAAGAGATTCTACATGTCTCCTTTTTAGTGGATCCTAGTATAGAGGGGGGTGCAAATCGAGATTCCTTGAGAATATTCCAGAATCCTTTTAGAAGTTGTTCACTTTGAAGGAATAAGCCCATGTGAAAAGATAAGAAGCTCATGTGATTAATGCTTCTATCTTAAGTAATATCTTAGTAAAACTCGGTAAAAATAGTTACGACTGAGTTATCGAAAGATACCAAAGTAAAAATCTAAAATGTATAAATAGAGGAGTAGAGATGAGCTCCTCATTCTTGTTTTCACAGCGTCGTAATGACAACTTGAGCAATATAGAGAGTGTGAGATATTTTAGCATGTGAGAATTTGAGAGACGTCATTAGAACGGATAATTTTAGTTGATGAGTTTATAGATGAGTGAATGATTGAACTTAGCATGTAGAATCTGAACGTTCGACCGTAAAAGGTTTAATAGTACGATAGAAAGGTCAACCGATTGCGATCATTAACACAATATTTAAGATGTATTTGGTTATTCAACTGCGTTATTTTGCGTTCATTGAGTTAAAGTTCAGACGATATGAGGAATAAGAGGAGAGATCCTGTGAAGAGCACGATTGTGATATACAAAATACTTAATAGCAATTAGATAACAGTTGAGGAATTACTTATGTTTCTTGCATGTCTTAAAGTCAGTTGGAAGTCCTGGAGTGAGGGTCAATGGAATCCTGGAGGTTCTCTTGAGACATTGCACTTAGCCAGGAACCGACTGTAGCCTTGCCACTTAAACGGTTCACCCGTCTGCGACACATAAACTAGTCCTGCCCATGTAGACGCCACATTCGACTTACGACACTATCAGCCGTACGACTGTGACCACAACTTCTTCATCCGCCTGGAAAGTTTACGCAGGTAATCCTCTTTCTACGATCTGATGACAAACATACGATCGTTCCAAAGTTCGTTGCTTGAAACAATGATCATCAAGGTTAGAGTTAAGTATCTTTACTCAAAGAGGATTGTTCATATTCCCCTGTATCCGCATCTGACGAGTCGCGGAACACGACGGATATGTCTCGATTTGAGGGGAACATCAATACATCGTTAAATTGTACAGAAATTGGCTTGATCATACCTCCAATACGATTGTTGAGTTTGATCATACTCCTCTTAACGTTTGGGTGCTTGATCATAACCCTGACGGATTATTGACAATAGAACCAGTCATTCTATTTTTTTATTCTATCATTTTAGTACTTTCAACCATCAACCTTACTAAACATCACTGTAAGTCAAAATATTTAACATTAAAGACACGTTAAACTATTCATATTTTCATTCCTTTAATATGTGCAGTCTCACCTGTGAATAACATCACAAAG
The DNA here is from genome assembly GCA_036924285.1 of Asterella californica. Taxonomy (NCBI): domain Eukaryota; kingdom Viridiplantae; phylum Streptophyta; class Marchantiopsida; order Marchantiales; family Aytoniaceae; genus Asterella; species Asterella californica. The sequence goes on from JAYKYS010000013.1 coordinate 9,519,400, forward strand.
TGACTGGTTTTACAGGCAATAGCCAGTCAAGGGTGTGATCAAGCCATACATCGTTAAAAGGGGTATGATCAAAGAACCTACTGGGGGTGTTATCAAGCCAATTTCTGTTAACTTTGTCGTACCAGTATACAAAATAGGATTGCAGTCCGCCTACTACCAACAAAAGTTATTAGCTAAAACTGGAACCTGGATACTTGGCTATATATCCGCTCGGCCCCTTGCAGAAAGATGCATATACTACCCCTAAATCGATTTCCTGTTAATACAATCTATAACCGATATCCATCCCCAGAACCATCCATCAATTCATGTTCTAATACTCCAGCGCCTATGTAATGACCAAAGAGCCTCGAATTGGTGAAAATGCCCCGTCTGGTTCAGCCTGACGAGGATACATCCATCCATTCCATGTTCTAATACTCCACCGCATGCGTAATGCTTAAAGAGCTCCGAATTGGTGAAAATATGTTGCCCGTCTGGTTCAGCCTGACGAGGTGTACAGGCTACTTCTCGACACGTCAACTTTTATTTCTCCAGATGCCTCAAAAAATTTCGACTGCAAAGAATGATTGTACCAGTCCGTGGAGCTAGTACTAATGAGCGGAGCACACATGAAAAAGTGGATAATGTAATCCGGCAATCTACTTCACTACTACTGTACCTTACACATGACAACCCCAGTCAAACCCTTGAGCGTGACAGTACGACTGGGAGATCGAGATTTTCCATTCCTGAAATGGTCTTTCCGAACTCCCTTTAAGCAAATCTCATTATAGCCCTGATCTACCTAGTCAATTTACAATTCGTCATCCCCCAAATTTCTCTACCAACTTCTAACAAGCGTTTGGATGAATTCCACTACATCGATCTTACTTGCGGCTTCCACCAAACTCCATTAGACACCCTACTTGTCCAATGTTCCGATCGAAGATCCTCTCACCCATCTGGAAATGTCCGAGATCAGCAGTTGACAGCAACTTAACAATGGACGTATGTACTCAGAAGTGCTGCACGTGACAGGTTCCATCCTTCTTGGCAATCAACTCATGCCGCATACTTACAAATTTGAAACAATCCGCTATCTGAAACTTGCCGATGAATCCTAATCATGTTTATTCCTCTCCATCCACGGCATTCCTATCCGGAGATTGTGGGGCAACAGGGGGGATGACGTCCAACTTGTGGCGCACAATCTGGACACGAGACAACCAAAATGATGTTAATACTAACTCGGTATGTACATGTGATCTATTAGTTGTTACTTCTGACGAGAGCCTTTCACTCCCTTTCACAAAAGGGAGTGAAAGGCTAACCTAGTGTCCCTTGGAGGATAGCTCAGTTACAGATAGCACCACAGCAAGACGTACTGACTTTCGTTCAAGGAGAAGTTGACACATACCTTCCGATTAAATGTCGAGTAGCTATTATCCCACACAAGCTTGTAGTGACCAACGAATGGTGAAAAATTATCCTGTTCACAGACCCAATTTAGTCAACGGAGATCTTGAGAGGTGAATGCACGAGTTAGCAGGCTCCTGAAAGGACAGCTAACTAGCTACTAGGTAGCTTCGCTCTAAGTTGCCCAACTAGTAGAGGTGCACACCACAATGAGCTCAGTACAGATAGCACGAGACGTACGAATACCTGATTTGCCTGAGTTGCCTCGTATCGTTTGTAAGGTACTATAATCGATTTCTTCCCACTGTCGTCAGTGAACTCCACATGGAAACCCACATCCTGCATCGGATAAAAAAGATACAGTCAAGGTAGGAACGCATATAAGGCGGACAGAAGTAAGAATCGAACAGTATGTTAAAATGCAAACTGCGACCGGAACAAAGCTTTGGTAAAACTCAGTCAAAAGGTATACTCGGATCATTTCAGAGCACAAAGCAAGTGCCAAGCGACTTACTCACCTTTCCATAAGTCAATCTGAAATCCCAGGCGACGATTGAACCTTCACTTTCGACTTTGACTGAAATCTGAAAATTTGACACGAAATATCAGATTTTCATATTGGGCAACGCCTCATTTAGCATCCATCCGAAACCAGCCATCTCAGGAAAACGTGCTCAACATCTAACAAAGCATGAATATTTAATAAGCGAAGATGAATTTTGACGAGTCCTAATAAGATGTACTCGTAAATAACTCCATGCCTTCGCCTTTCGACCAAAGTCCTAAGAAGTATCCATCTACTAAGTCCTAAAACTGCAAATTCGCAAAGAGCCTCCGGTGAGACATTCTAACGGTTGATAATGTACAGCTGGTTCAAAGCAAGAGAGTTTATCTTTTATGTGCAACATCAAAGTAATACATACCTCGTGCGTTTTTCCTGGGGGAATCTGTGTTTCTTCAAAGTCGTCCAAGCTGCGAAACAAAGAGTCCGTAATAAACTGTTTAAGAAGGAACCTCCAATATGCGCTTCTCCACCGAACTGGACTAAGCAAACCCACACTAGTTCCCTAGATTCATGTCCTTCATGTTGATTCCGGTTCACGAGAAAATCAGGTCAGCAGCAGCGAAAGTCAACGACTATCTTCGATCAACCGCAAGTAAAGAATTGTAGGTGAAACAAGAAGCCAGGAGAATCTTACTTTTCTTCCGTGATTCCTGCTTCCTCAGCAGTTATGAGGAAAGGTGAGTTCTCAAATACTTCTCTGCCACCAAAAGCATGTATATCAGTGACCTCACCCACTCTTCCTTCCAACGGCTGGTTGAGTTGGCCCTACAATATACTGAGGTCATTTCGAACCTACCGAATGAGGAATGACGTCGAGACTTTCAAGTCCCGCATACATTCGTTTCAAACTCTCACCCATTGGGTTACTCATTTCCGTGTCTGTCTTTTTCATAGAGACGAGCATCAAATGCCAAGTACAGTTTGCGGACATAACTTTTGTGTGGCCGCTCCTGAGAAAGCTTACTTTCATCAGATGTCACAATAGTGACAACCTCATGGTCAAAGGATGCTGGTGTGCAGATTTCCAGTTGTCTAAACATAACAGATGGATCTACTCCGTATCCATTGAAGTTAATTTTCTCAATTGGGACGATTTTAACCTATCACGAACTAACTCACCCCATGAACTTCAGGTAGTGCCTGAACTCAGCGACATAAGCATCAACGGACTTCTCTAGCAGACCAAGCAGTTCATCCGTTCGCCTGCATGCGAGAGAAGTAACATCAGCCTTCAATAACTTGCAGAACTGATACTACAAATCCCTACTGCAATCATTTGATATTTAAGTTCCTGAACTGTTGTTGACCGTCAAAATACTTAAGAAAGATCTAAAATCAACCACCAAGAATCAACCACACAAGTTACGGATACTAAAGAAAAGAATACGAAAAGATCTAGCAAATTCACTGAGGAGAAGATCGTTGTGAGCTGAACATACGAGTCCGGACTGTCGAAAGTTAGCCACCAAAGCTCTGTTAAAATCCGAACAGAATTTGCCAAAGTTGTTATCTGGTACAGAGGAGGGCCGTAACGCTCCCGTTGTTCTTCCATCGGCCTGTTGCACAATATCCGACAAATGATAGTACTATTTCATGTCAGGAAACAGAGTATGTTCATAGACACCAACTAGTATCGTGGTCTAAAAGACTATGTCGACCAACAATCTAAACGCGCCTTCCAGCGGCTACGGTTTAGTTTAGTCATAAGCGACTGCAAGATCTCATTTGGCAAGCATTCACGGCTAAGAACTGACTCTGGACGAAGGGGAAGTACACCGTACCCTTGGTGATCGTTGATCTGTTTAACAAATTCAAGCAGCACCTGCACATTCACGGCAGCAATAACAGTGCTCTTAAATAAACTGTCGCCTGCGAACAAGACTCAAAAACCGTATACATAAAAGCTTCAAGGAGAAAAAGCACAACGTATATCCACTCAAAATATTTCGTGACTGTACAGGCCGAAGAGGACAAGCCAGAAAGATCTGTACAAATCACATCAACCCGAGAACTGAAAAACATTCTGGACTTCCCTCCAAATTGTGGAAAGAGAAGTTAGAAAACTTGCAGCTCAAAATTTTGAAGGCAATCAACACATAGCAAGGGTCCTTCAAACTGAAAGCTCAAGAAAAAGCCTGCATTCAGTGGAGGACCCCGTGTAGAACAAAAAAATATTTTAAGTAACTTAACACAGTCGGACATCATCCTAATGATGCCTCCCAAGAAGAGTCTTCTGAAACTGAAGGGAGGAGCTGAAGAAGTTGGCACTCCTCACGGAAATACCGTTGTAAGCTATATCCTATCTGCATGTCTAACGACTGAGGAATGTGCGACCGACTACAAAAGTATACTCCACCCTACCTCGATCTACTCTTGATGGGAAAAATACTATCTTCAGCTCATCAAGAAACGGAAATATTTATGAAACATCAATGTGAGAGACTCTCATACGCCTAGTCACGGCACAAGCGAGCATATGACAACTGATGGGATGGTCCAAGTTGAGCAAGCCTTAAAGTTGAAACATATAAGTGTTCTCACCATTGGAACTCCCACGAGAAACTTCAACAGTTGTTTGTACAGTCCTGAACCTGAACCGAGCTGTGCTAATTGTCTTCGTCTGCATGCATAAACCAGTCCAATCCTGCGTCATAAAAGAGAGAAAGCAGGAAATGCAGGAAAGAAAAGCACACGCAGATCAAAGAAAAACCGGGAACCTGTAAACCGGACCGTATGCAGACTCATTTCGTCTATCTTTTGATCACTAGAGCCAAGTAGATATAGTCGGGCAGCTAGATACTGGCAATAAAGCACACACAGTAGGGTTTCCTCTTTATTTACCAAACAGTTCGTTTAAAAGTTTATACCGTTCTATACCAGCCATTCTGAACATGTATACTCTATGAAACTCTAAAGAGCGATCTGTAACAAGACTTCTTCTAGTAACTCTTTGAGGACTCAAAACCTAAAGAAATGCAAGACGGATACACAGACGCAACACTGAATGTGTAAGGACAAAGAAGACGGAGTTCAAGTTCAAGCTTCTGTCTGAGGCTGCCGAATGCAACACGAAATATGCAGCTTAAGGTACGACAGAAAGGGCTAACCTAGTTGATGTCAGAGATCAAATCATTTACTATACCCTTAGATGCACGCAAGAGAGGGAACACCTCATCCATGCATATTGAGTAATATTGGCCGATGGTGATACTCTTGCATACACCCGAAAATTCAAATTCCCACTGACCTTTCCATTTGCTGCTTCCACAGCAGACCAAACTTCTCTCGAATACTCCCGCCAGCACTGACAAGCGCCTCGACTTCTGCTTGTCGTCTTTTCTCTGACCGCTCTCGTTGCTGCTTAATAAGTGAGCATCTGAAGTCTTGGGGCATATAAGTGAGGACTGCAAGCAGAAGTCCGCCTGTGGGTCATTGCTGGACATGGCAGTAAAAATCGGACAGCCATAGAGCTTGAAGAAACTTGCGATACCAGCTTTCACATATTTGGGAACCTTCACAGTGCCTCCACTAAGGTAGCAAGTGCACCTAACGATATATCTCGGTACGTCGGATCTTGGCACCTAACAATATATTTGCACTAATTCGAAAGGACTAGTTGAATAGATAGGATTTATACTCTCGGGTGTCATTTTCCCAGATCTTTGGGCCAGATCAGCAACAGGGAGAAGCATCTGGGAGTATCAACCAATATTATATAAAGCGTACACATTATGCTTTATAATGAAATTAAATGTAAGCACTCACCCATGTTGTAGACCCGGTCGCTGTTTGCGGTCTGGAACTTCTCTATTTCTTTCAGCAAACCCCTGAGACGCCCTTCTTGCTTCTCAAGTACATCGGCTACATTCTTCTTAGTTGTAGCGTATTGTTCTTTCAACTACAAAATGAGTAAATCCATCAGTCACAGAAGCACAAAAAGTGACCAACGTGAAACAAAATCTCACTGCGCACCTACGAAGACTCATCAGTCTGGCAACCAAGTATACTCGCTCGAGCTGTAGATTTAGAGCAGATCCGTATGGAGACTTTGCTCGCCGGTAAAACCTTCCAGCATATGATTCACGGTCTACAGAAATCAGGGAGAATATAGTGGAGAACACTGCAGGTGACTTACTGCGGCAGGCCAGCTGGCTTCATCAAATGAATGAAGAATTTCTTCCACTTGCTCTCTGTTCTTCCACAGATTCTCATCAATCTTATGAGGGGCAGAAACTAACAAGTCCTCCAGCACCCCTTTCTTGCCTGTAAATGTAGAAAGCATAAGCATTGGTCATAATCCTAATGGCTGAAGTGCCCAGACTCAGACAAGTTTAAACAAGGACGAGCTACGACCCTAATAAAAAATATCCTGCAAACATGGTGTCGTAATGGTTCGAAAGTGTCACCTCTTTCAGACGAAAAGTAAAATCAAAGGATGGCAAGATGACAGACCGACAAAAGGGTGTACTCGGCGAGCGTAGAAGCCCTAACATGATTAAAATTTGAGCAAAACAGCAAACAAGTATCCAAAAGAGATAAAATACTAACTCTAGGCAGAATTTTCCGCTTGCACATACTTTACCGGAGAGACTTGTGGATTTCACATTTGACCAAGCTATAAGCGAGGGATAGAATGAAGAGGAACGGAGGAACACGATAATAAACGATACAAAACCGAATGTTACTGACATCAGTGACACTCCTTCCCCAGTTAAATGCAAGCTCAATGGATTGTTGACTCGTATCGTACAGCTTTGGATCCACAGGCTTGCATCGAGTCGGAAGATATGTAACACATCAATGCTCGGAAAAGTGAGCTCACGCTCCTCAAGTGTAGAGGCAAATAAACGTTCTGAATTTGTCTGCACTCTCGCCTAAGAGCAAGGTCAAACTCACGATTTCGTATCTCGAGCGAGATAAGTGAAAATTCACCACTAACTGTACCACACCCCGAAAAGTACAGGTATGATCGACGAAAACAGGTAAGCCAGCGCTGAATAGGATCTGAGATCTGAACTGGCTGAATCATGAAGTAATTTAACCTCGCTTCCCACTAAGCATGTCACAGAGGCCGGAGACCTGGACAGGTCTACCAAAAGTGTTGCAGAACAGAAAGGCTCTACACACTGTGATCGGACTAGGAAAGGTAGAAGCTATAAACTTCTGCCGCCGATCTAAACGTGCATGCGCAACTCTGACATAAGGATGAGCTAGAGAAGTTCCTCGCTCAAACTGCTCGTCGAGAGCAGCGTGCAAGACACACTCAGTATACTAACTGCAGAGACTGATTCCGAGAAGCCCCGCCTTAAGATGGTCTCAAGGCCCATAGTCACTCACCCCACGGGCTCCGCTATGTAAGACACCTGTTAGCAGAAGCCTTAATTTGTACTGGTACACCTCGGTAACCCGAAACTGATGAGAGATGAAACCGAATAGAACAACTACCTGAAGCTTTTTGATATTCGAGGTCCATGCGAGTATACGCCTCCTTCAGAGAATCAATAATCGACGCGAGTTCCTTATTGAGGGAAGAGTACGGGTATTTGTCATAATATTTCGCAAGAAAGGTACGCGTAATTGGCACGAGGCCAGCCGTAGACGCCATCGCAGCCCTTCTCGCTTACACTGTGCACGTTGGCCTTCACCACATCCCCAGTTCGCACGAAACTCAGAAACGCGAACAATTCACCGCCCCTTTCCCTTCCACACGGCCTTTCCAGTGCACAAGACCCACACAATCCCGTCCACCAACACCACCAAAACTAACGCTAAAATCTCTCACCGTGGAGCTCAGAAGCAGGAAAAATCCGATCTGCTAAGCATAGTTCAACAGACCATCGATCTGCAACGCAAACATCCGTTAAGACGAGACTGTTTTGGGCTTCAAATCATTTCAAGACCGCACAGAACATTCCTTCTCTCCTTTCCTGCAGATACTTTAAAATTCTCTCTACTTTCGGTGTTCGCTCATTACAGACAGACAGTACACGCGACACATTGTGCAATGGACAACTTCCACATGTTTACCTCTGCCTTGAACTTGCCGGGAAGCCTCTCCTCCTTCAGCACCGCGCCACCTGTCGGTCGCGTTTCTTGTATGGCTCAGAGAAAGTGTACGGAACGACCATGAAGAATGCCTCAATGAGCTCGACTATCGTGCCTCGAACCTATTGAAAATTGCCGCTAAATAGCCTGACTGTTTTCACCGGTACTGCCGTGAAAAGTGCTCTACTGTCTCCGTACAACTCTCCTTCCCAATATGCGCTCAACGCGTCTTAGCAGCGGGCGCTCTTAGATACGGTTAAACGGATCTTGTGATTTTGTTCGTCATTTGTATTCGTCATTTACATGCTTTGCCGTGAACTTGTGCTTTTTCTTCTCTTTCTTGTTCGTTCTTTTTAGCAGTTGCTGTCTATATGAAATAATTATAATAAGCGATGCTATTTTATGTGTAGTTGTTGTATGCAAGAGTTTTGATTTTTTGATTTGATATATTAAGAACGATATGCGATTTCAGAATTACAGATACTAAGTCTCAATGTTCTTCTTCCCTTCAAGACGTTGATTGTTTGATTCTTTGGATCCCTCTTTCTCTTATACGGCTTGATGAGATCTTTTCATCAGTTGGCTATTCATTACGTCGCATTATTTTCTCTTTTTCACGTTCTCATCATAATAAGGTGCAAAAGGAAGCTCAAATCAATCAATTTTCAAATGTGTAAGGACGTCTACCCACTATCTCTTAGAAACACTTTCGTGTCTAACACATTATACTATTAGGAGGTGTCAATGTTAAAATCTTTTGGAATGATTTTTTTTCTCGCCATGTCGTGTTGTGACTCTGCTCACATATGAATTTAGCATAGAACTTGTATTGTGTTGATTTTTGTGTTCTGCGTATCTTTTTGTGTAACTCGCCTGATGACGTATTAGATGTCACATTTACAGTTATCTGAGATGTGAGACCGTAAGATAATGAGACGTGTCGGCTCAGTGATCCGTGAGCATTCGTGTGAGTGGCTCTTGTCGTCAGATTTGAGTATAAGATAGAGGGTCGAAGTTCGTGAGAGCATTCTTCCTTGCGTGATATTTTGTGATTATTTCTTAGTGTCTTACATGAAAGATGAGAAGCTACGAGAGTTGTACTCATGGATGGAGAATTTGAACTTTCTAGCTAACGTTCTCTTCAATGTATGATTGATATCTGATGTCATTGTCGAAGAAAGATCAATCATCGTACGTGGATCACGGAAAACTTTGGTGAAGAATATTGTAATCAAGTGATGGTTTCCTCGTGTCTTTTTGTTGTATCTTTCATTGTAAATCAATTCAATGTCATTATCTTGACTTTGTATTGAATCTCGTGTATTTTTGTATTATTATTATTTCTATCGTTCGACAAGGGTGATTATCTTGTGTTAAGTTTGGAGTCCGAAGTATTTTGGTTCAAGCTTTGAAGATATGAGAGTGTTTTCGAGTTACAACTCGATCTATAATGCCAAGTAGGAGATAAAGTGAGATAAAGTTTCCAATCTTCTTTTTCATTGATTCATTTTTTTTCAATCAAATTCATTCAAGTTCCAAAGACGGCTTTGGAGTTTCAGAGGCCATTTGTGGAGTGTGAGATCTCGTCGAAAAGCTCTCAAGTTGGGCTATAATCTAGAGGAGAAGAACGATTGATTTGGAGTTCTGAGTATGGAATTATGATCATTCAAAGTCAAGGGATCGAATCGATATCTCGAATCATGTTTTTGACTACCTCGAGAGTTTGAGAAATGATCTTTTGGTATTGTCAAAGGGGTTGGATAGTGAACACCGTGCTGGTTGCACTGATTTAAATTAGTCTTACATTTGGATCGGGTTTGATCTCTAAATGTTCGATTGAAGTTGGTTGTAACAATTGAGATAACAGTTGAGACTAGTCTAAATTAGTCTTACATTTGGGTTGAAGTAAAACTATTTTGCTTGGATTCAAGGGTTGAGATGTTTCATGAGCATGGAGTCGAATCTTTGAGTGAAAAATTCCAAGATTGGGGTGTGCCCTATCAGCTTACTACTTGTGTAAGATGGGGCTCTAGAGTGAACTCAAAACTTAAATGCCCGTGGAGGTGCATTCGCATCCTTTATGTAGTGAGAGGAATAGTACATGATAAGCTTCCGACCAATGTTGACCTCTCAAAGTGATCACACGGATCGTTGACGTGGCTTATATGCAGCCTTAGATCTGAAACAACATCTAGAGGGTTCAGAATGAGCCACGTAAGAGCTCGTTGGAAAGTTCTCGAAGCTTTCTTCCAGAAACTTCCTTCTGGAAGTTTCCTGGTAGACTTTTGGCCCTCCCCCCTATTGGTAGAAGTACTCTTTTGCGACATGTATTCTCATGCCAACTTAGCCGTAACTAATTCTTATACCAAAGACTTCTATCAAATCAATTTCTCCTCTAGTTGATAAGTAGAGTTCTACTTATTACAAACCTCCCCCTTTTAAGAAGCAACGTCCTCGTTGCTCAACTGTTGTTCGAAAGCTTTCACTATGAGTGGATAGTGTGTCAGATTGGTTGCAGGTTTCCATGTTGCTTCATGTAATAGATATCCTTTCCATTTCATCAAATAATCTTTCCATTGATGACGAGTCTCACGAACACGTTTCTTTAAGATGCGTTCCACTTCAAACTCTTCCTCGTCATCGATAATTTGAGAAAGAGGTCGTGACTCTTGCGAATTGTCAAATTGATGAGACCATGGTGTATATCGCCGTAATAAAGACACATGAAAAAGCGGATGAATCTTCATGTGGGATGGAAATTCTAGTTGATATGCCATTGCTCTAATTCTACGGACAACAGAGAAAGGCCCGATGAAGTGAGGGTTGAATTTACGGCTGCCGATCAGAGTAAGGTTGGTTGTGGCTAACCAAACTTGATCACCAATAGTGAAATCTTCATGCCGACGGTGTCCATCGATATATTGCTTTTGTCGATTCTGAGCAACTTGTAGTTTCACCTTAGCTTTTTCCATTCCTTGTTGAATTCGCACAACGAATTCATTGACAGCATCCACTTTGATGTTGACTGACGATGACGTACCGAGTCATATCAAACTTGCTGGTGTGAGAGGATGTTCTCCATACATGAAATAAAAAGACGTTTCGCAGGTAGATGCATTGAGGAAGTTGTTGTCGGCAAATTCTATCAAAGGAAGTAAGGTGTTTCACTTCGCTTGCTCCTCCAGAGTAAAAGCTCGTAGCATGTCTCTAATTGTGCGATTGGCTCTTTCAATTTGTCCATCGGTTTGTGAGTGATAAGCAGTAGACATGGCAAGTTTGGTTTTGAACAGACCAAATATGGTTCTCCAATATAAGCTAGTAAACTGAGGACCTCTATTTGTTATAAGCACCCGAGACAGATCGTGTTGAGCAAAAATGATGTTCAAATATAACTGAGCAAGTTGCGGTGCTAAGACGTCTTTCGTGGTTGGTCGAAGGTGGATCATCTTGTTGAGCTTATCGACGAAGACGACTATGGAGTCAAAACCGGAACTGGTCATGGGTAGTTCACACACTAAGTCCATACTAACATGTTCCTAATGTTTGGAAGGGATCGAGAAGGGTTGAAGAAGACCGGCGGGTGCTTGATTTATAGCCTTATTTGTTGACACATTGCACAACTCCGAGTCTATACTGCAACATCCTCTGTCATCTTGGGTCAATAGAACACTCGTTAGGCTGCTTCCAATGTCTTTTCTGTCACCATGTGTCCTGCAATGGCTGAATCGTGACATTCACTTAGTATGGTGGTACGTAATTCTGGATCTTCTAGGATCCATAACTTCCCTTCATGGAATACAAACCATAGTTGTGAGTGATGGTTCTTGAAGGTTTGGCTATTACAATCTGTGCATCCGATCATGTGCCCTCGACCAGTTTTGTCCAAAAGTCATAATTCACCTTGGCTTCAGAGACTATGTTATGCACAGTAGGCATACGGGTTAATGCATCAGCAATTTTCTTCTTGTCCTCAACATACGTGATGGTCATGTTGGATCGATGTCTCCATTCTGTCTCCAAATAGACTAAAGGTTTGTGGTCTGTCTCGACCACAAAGTCTTTTCCCCTAGATAGTGCTTCCAATGCTTCGTGGCAAGGACTATTGTCAATTCTTCTGTTTCGATGGTGTGATAGTTTTGTTCTACTGGTAATAACTTTCGAGAGAAGTATCGAATTGGATGCCAACCATCCTCCCATTCCTGCTGCAACACCGCCCCTATTGTCGTGCCTGATGCGTCCGTTGTTAACTTTATAGGTTTCTTCGGGTCGTACCACTTGAGGATTGGAGCATGTAGTAGTGTTCTCTTCAATGCTTGAAAACCTACTTCTTGCGCTGTTCCCCACACCCATTTCTTTCCTTTGCCTAACAGAGCAGTTAGTGGTTGTGCAAGCTTGGCAAACTGCTTAACAAATCTACAATAAAATCCTGTCAATTCCAAGAAGCTCTTAAGTTGAGTCTGATCTTTTGGAGCCTTCCATTGTTGGATGATAGCTATTTTATCTGCCATTACTTGTATACCTTCTTCACTCACTTTGTGTCCTAAGTATCCACCTCCGTCTTGTCAAATTCACGTTTTGAAATTTTAGCTTCTATTTATTTTGGCGGAGTACTTGGAGAACTTCTCTCAAATGGTGCACATATTCCTTCATAGTTTTGCTATAGACTAGGATGTCGTCAAGAAATACAACGACTGATTTGTCTAAGTAAGGGCGGAATATGTCATTCATCAGACCCATGAAGGTGGTTGGTGCATTTGTAAGATCAAATGACATCACTAAGTATTCGAAGTGACCATACCTTGTTCGAAAGGCAGTCTTCTCCACATCTTCATCAGCAATGCCAAATCTGGTTATATCCGCTTCGTAAGTCTTGCTTCGTGAAGTACTTTGCTCCTTCGAGTTGGTCGAACAAGTCATCCATCCGAGGTAGTGGATACGTATTCTTCACCGTTTGTTGATTGAGTGCTCGATAATTGATGCACATCCGTAAGTTGTTATTCTTTTTCTTCACAAAAAAGACTGGAGCTCCATATGATGACACGCTGGGCTGGATAAACCCTTTCTGCAACATCTCCTCGATTTGTGCCTTGCACTCATCCAATTCATGTGGTGCTAGTCTGTATGAGGCCTTACAAGGAGGGGTGCTCCCTGAAATCACCTCAATTTTGTGGTCAATCTTTCGTTTTGGTGATAGCCTTGAAGGAAGATCATCAAGAAAGACATCCCCATATTCTGCTATCACATTTGTCAAGCTTTTTGGAATCTGTCCGTCGAGCTGTGCACTCAGGACCTCTCTTATTAAACCTAGAAAACAGACATCGCTAATACGTATCGCACTCGTATCTATTACATACAAAGGTAAGTTCTGTCTTTGAGATCTCACTCTATCTCCGAAGATTTTCCACTGTTTAGTTTTCACCACTTTTCTTCGTCAATCCACTTCAAGATTATACTGCTTCATCCACGACATACCCAATATGACATCATAACGGATTAATTTGATCACTCGCCACTCAATATCTTCACAATATTCACCTAAAGTAAGTTTTATCTTTCGAGGTAGAGATTCAATCTTCTCGGTTTGTCCAATGGGTAGTTCCACCTCTTCACTCTCATCGCTTTCTAACTCCATTCCCAACTTCATAGCAGTCGATCGAGACAAAAAGTTCTCTATTACACCAGGATCTATTAGTACTCTCACATGGATCCCTTTCAAGACTCCATTCGTGACAATCAACTGCGCATTATTTTTTGTCAATCTCCTTCTCCTTCCCTGTCTTTCTTCTCTCTCCTTGCACCAGTAAGACCACGAGGTGCATTTACTGGTGTTCTTCGTTTCTTAGTCTTGTCTCGACTTCTTCATTTCCTTCCGTCTCGTTCAGATGATTCAGAGGTCTACGATATGGAGGTCTTGGGTCTCTAGGAAACAAATTTGACAATTTGTAGCTATGTGACCAAATCGTCCACAGTTGTAACATCGACGTTGCTCGAGTTGAGGTGCAGCATTCCTTACACCTTCTCCTCTAGGAGCTCCTTGAAGTCTTTCTTCTGGTCGCCCTCGACGATCTCCACCTTGAAACTGTCGGTGGCTGATAGCGGATATTACCTAGCTCCATGGGTGTCGGACCGTTTGCGTATTGGATTTCGGGTCGATTCTGGTAATTTGATAGAATCATCACTTCTCCTCTTAGTGCTCCAGCAATTCTCTGAGCGCAAGCGATGACCTCAAAAACCGTGAGTGGATTTTGCACCATTACTTCTTGCCGGATTCTTTCCTTCAACCCCCTCTTGAAATTATCAAAAGCCTCCGCTGGACTCATATCAGTGATTGCAACTTGCAAGTCGAGGAAGGCTTCTACATACTCTTGAAGGCTTCCTTTCTGTTTGAATCTCCACATCCTCGTTCGAGCCATTTACACAGAATCCACAGATTGGAAATTCTTCAACAGACCTTCTTGCATTGCAGTCCATGTTACTGTTCTCCTTCCGCCAACACAGATTTCTTTCAAGCATCATACCACGTGAGAGCTTTATCGTTCAAGTATCCACACGCAAACACTCCCGCTACGTGATCCGTGATTTGCGTATTGAAAAGTCACAAACATCGATTCATCCGAGAAATCCAATTCTCGACTACTCTCATGATTCGTTGACCTTTGTACGGTTCAATGTTACATGTCTTCTTCATCCGTAGTAACAAGGCACCTTCATCATCGATTGGAGTTCTAATGATCTGTGCCACGGGTTCCCTTGGTGCAACTTGCTCTCCCACCACCGGTACTCCTTGAGACGATCCTCCTCTTCCAACGTCTGTCATACTTTGACCTTTGAGATTCAACATCTTGCTCTGTAGTGCTTCAACTGTCATCTTCATCTCTCGAAATTCGTTCAGCATGCCCTGCATCAATTCTTGCATCACCAACTCTGGATTTGGAGGTTGCGGCTCCATGATCGCACTCTCTCTCTCTGTAACAGATCAAAAGTGTCAAGTTTTTTTCTTAATATAGAGTTATGACAGCCACTCGGAAGCGTTGTCCTGTTGTGGGACCAGTTAGTATGTAAATTACGCGTATAAGTGCGTTTTGCACATAATTGTAGAAGTTGTGGTGTAATGGGATCTAAAACATTGCTCTTATGAGCTTAGAATGCACTATTATCTGCTGGGGGTCTCCATGGGGCAGAAAAGGACAAGGTTGAGTCCTTTAGCTTCCCATTGGTCCACCCAAAAGTGAAGATAACTTGTCTTCTACCTAAGTGTGCGCTCTGGGAGGTTCGGGGGCAATTTGACGAGGGATTTTGAAGATCAGAGGGCATGGGCGGAGAGCTCTCGACGGGAGGAGCAATCTGACCACAAATTTCACTCGATTTGGAGGTCCAGGGCATACGTTATGGCGATTTGAAGTTCATAGAGTGATGAGAGTACAAGAGTTTCTCTTCCGATTGTAAGATTAAGGGGTTTGAGTGATTGAGCCGTCAGATTGAGACCAGATTTCATGGGCTTGTAGTCTGTCAGCTGCTGAAGCTCTGACCACAAATTTCACCACCGGATGTTGTGCGGATTGAGCGCAATGGCGATTTGAAGGCGACGGGGTGCAGAAAGTTGTCAATCTGAAGCAGCGAGTTTGCAGATTTATGGAGGACGATCAGAACGGTCAAATCGGCTCAAATTTCCTGTGTAGTGACTTTACCTTCTGAATTGATAGCACAGGAAGTTGGAGTGGAAGTGGACGGTTCATTTAGTCGAAGAAGCTTCTGTCCTGAATCTGAGATTGGAAGTGCGTGTTAGTTTCTGTGGATTTGTGTTAATTGTGGGAGGAGATCTAGCCGTCAGATCTTCCTGAAATTTGACATGTAAGTAGAGATTTTAGTATCCTACCTACGTGGCAAGTTTGAGAGGAGACTGAACTGTAGATCTGTATCTATCATGTGTGAAAGTTCGCTGTTTTCTCTGCCGCGTTGTATCGGCAACGATATCTACTCTAGGTCTCGAGTCTTGTTACGGCAGCTGGCAGAGAAGCGTCCAGTGTGACGTTTGTGTTGCTTTGGGGTGTATTCTAGGCGTAGATGAGACTTTAGCGACCTACGTTGTAACCACGTCATGTGGTTGTCAGGTTCGCACTCAACGTGGCAAAGTGCGATCCTTGACCTGTAAAGTCGACTTCCTATCTAGCCTAGTCTCTTGTATTAGGACACGTTACGGTGCATGCATTAGAACCTTTCAACCCGACGACCTACACGTGGATGAGTATGACGGCACCAAACATGCGATGTGCATGTGTGCCACCTCATCGGTCCGTGTGGCTGGGGTTGTTCTGTTAGGGGACTTGCACCTATCCTTCTGTGGGGGTTCGAAATCTTTAAGCATGGGGGAGTGACTTGTGGGGGGGATTTTCGATCTTGAGAAATCCAAGAGATTGTTCGTGGAGAGATCGTGGTGATCCTATGAGATTGTATCAGATGTTTATGGATCGATATACCTTTGTAGTTGGAGTGCACATGTGGTGAGAGATGGACGAAGGACTCTACTTACCGCCCAGATTCCCTTTTCGAAACCCTTTCTCGATTAAACTGATGTATATGGAACGAGTTCACTTTCAACAGTTTCTGATAGGATCCTTCGGGCATAACTTTACCGCGCAAGTCATGCTCTCGCCTGTCCCTGTGATCTTACCTGTTGTCACTTACGGCCAAGAATGGGATCTCACCGTCTTTATCCTCATCTAACGAAGGATGGATCTAAATCAGCTCCCTCCTGTAAACTTTAACACCCAGTGCGAGATAAGACACATCTGTCGACCCAAAGCCATGTACGAAGCCCTAGTAGTGAGAAATTTTGGAGAGGAATACTACCGAGAGATCATGTCATCACATATCCCGTTTGTCGTGCCCATGATCATCCAACGTTTTCGTGTAGTTATCTTGACCCTTTACTAAGAGAAAGAAAGTGCTTAGTTATCGAGGAAGTTAGAGAGAAATCTACGAGATACTAGTCGCTCTGCTGTGCACTGATCACTAGCCACAGCCAGAAGGTACGCCCTTGCTCAAAGGAAAGGCTCTCGCTACGACAGCGTTCATACACTACAGGTACTAAAAAAAAGACAGTGGAATCGATTATCTCGCGGTAGAAATCCTCACCAAAATTTATAATCACAAACTCTCTATGTAACGATTTCGGTCTACAGACATAGCGGATCTCCACCCACGTGATGAAGGGAACATGAGCGGGTAGGTTTAGATCCATGCTCACTAAATCAAGATATAGACGATCAAATCCCAACTGGCCGTATATGTCATCACTGGGAGAATCACCGGGACTGGCGAATTCATCACTTGATCCATGAAGTCCTCACCGAAATGATAGACAAGATACACTCGAAAATGCTCACGGCGTAGATACATAAGCTTGATGTGGAAAGGATTCAAGAATAGTAATTCTGGAGCTGTGATCTATCCCCATCCATCACATAGCTCTCTTGATCTTTTGGACGTACTCAAAGTTCCAATTACCAGCTACCTCGATCAAAGGTCCTTCTAAGAGGGATAATCTGCTCTCTTAGAGTTCCCTGCTCTAATATCATTGTAAGATGGGCTCTAGAGTGAACTCAAAACTCGAACTTGGAGAAAGTGTTGGATTTGTCGTTTTGGATTATAAGTGAGAAACGGTCAATTTTGATCTATTGTCGGAGGAGTTATCTTGGTCAAATCCATTTGTTATTAGTATCATTGGAAAGCTTGTACAGTAGGCTATTCATTATTGTAAGACTCATCTTGAATGGAGCTCATATCAATGGATTGTAGAAAGTCAAAATTATGTATTTTTTTGATAGTTTGTCATGGAAAAATAGTGAATAGAGGATTGTTAGTGCACAAACCGACCTAATGGATTTTTTGAAAGTGTCTCTATGAACTAAAGAATTTGTTTATCATGTATGAATTCTTCTTGTACTTATATCATGATTGAACGCCTAGTTGTTCTGTGTGGTGCATGTGTGTTACACTTAAGGTCTAATTAGTTAGATAGAAAATAGAGACAAATAAATACTAGAGTCAAGATAATGGGTAATGAAAGCACTAGGGTTTTATTGAGTTGGTCCAAGGTCTTGCCGTATCTCTCTACAGCTAGATACCAAGTGTATTTTTAGATAAGTTTATGCTCTATGAAAGTTGATGAACTCTACGTGAAACGTCTAGGGTTGAGAGATACATTTTTGATTTTGCAACCATGGACATTGAAAGCTTGTCTCAGTTCATAGATGAGGCTTCTAAGTCTAGAGAGGTTAGAAATGTGACCAAGCTTTCGTCGGTCTGATATATGATTGCTTGAGACATTCGCGTTGGTAATGCAACAACAATAAGCCTTTGAACGGAAATAGACAATAACTACCAAAGCCTTGCAATATGTTGTGGGTTTGCTATATCAGTTTGATAAAAAGAACATCTCCAAGTACTTGAACTATTATTCTCGAGAGATGGAATTGAGTAAGGTGTCGAAGAAGGAGATGGTGAGTATATTTGAAGCTTGATGTCATACCGGAGCTACGAGAGCATGTGAAAAAAATTATCCTAACTCATGGTGCTACATGGAAAGAATTTACTCATTAGCTAAAAAAATGATATTAGTTAGAGGATGTAGATCGAGTGACTAAGAAATCATTCATGGAGTGGAAAAATAAATCCAATAAAGGGCTTATTGCCCTAGAGCTATTTCAAGAATTTGAAGGACAATTCTTCTAATTGTCTCGGGTGGAAAAGCTCGCACTGGAGAACAACAAGATGTAGTTTGTTCTGCAAGCAGCTAACAATGAACTGTAGAGGGAGTTGGTGTTGCTTGTAGAAGAGATGGAAGAAAATAGACTCACATTTGATTGAAAAAAGTTTTTGAAGTAGTAAGTGTACTTGCCAAGCGAGAGAGAAGAGGAAAGGAGACAAAAGGTGGTGATAAGACAAGAAGTGAGACCAGCACCGATCATATTATCTCGTAAGCAACCAACAATACATACTGCACAACCACCTACTGTATAAATGTCTCATGTTTCGTTTCTTACTGTTCTTGTCTTTACAACTGCACCGCAAAGAGATGCGATAGAGGAGTTGGTAAAAGAGATGAACGAATTGCAGATTAAACTAGCAAAGCTAGCGGAGAAAAGAAGAGCACCTGAAAACAAACCCGCTCTAAGACAAAGGTACGTATAGAGATGTATTTGGTGCGATAGTATTGAATATCATCGAAAGAAGTACGAAGACTTTGTTGATATCTACAGCAAGGAGTGGTTTACTAAAAGAAAGGAAAGATTGCCTTGAAAGACACAAGCGAGATTTTCAAAACTAACTTTGGAAAAAGAGGAATGAGATAAGTTTTAGAGGATTATCTTTCATAGCATGTTGAGACATCAATAGATGTTGCTACCTATGGAGTTGAGGTGGTAAAAAACAAAGAGATAGTACTTTTGAGAAGTAGTTAGAGGTGAGTAGAATATGGAGTCGTGTTGTGACCACGATGGAGAAAGAAAAAATGACAAGGGATAAATTACTCAAAGTGATCATGGCAATTAGAGGTGCTACTTGATGAGGTGATCTTATAGATACAATGTCTGTACATGCTTACTTGACCAAAAGTCAACATGAGGTTCTCATGGAGGAGAAGCACAAGAGAGATGAAGCTGGTTCTAGTGATGAGAGATGTACTCTTAAGAGACAATTACGAGTAGAGAAGCCTCGACAAGATACTACACTAGTGCGAGAAGAGACTATGGAAGAAGTCATACCATCTACTCTAGAGAGATCAGAAATGAGTAAGAAAGATAAGCCTTCTACCTACAAGCTCCAATAAGATATTGAAGCAGCTACAATTTTGAAAGGAGTGTTAGAAGAGAAAATGCTCAATGCAAAGATTGAGTTTACTCTGAGAGAGATCTTTGGAATTGGAAAGAAAGAGTTTCACGATCTCAAATTGACACCATCAAACGGAAGAGACAATTGACAAGAGAGATTTCTATGACTAATGCTCTAGACACGACAATAATAGAGGAAAAGGAGCTAGAATTAGCTGAATGTTGCACCAACCGTAAGGTCTGATTTGACGTAGATGAAGATGAAGGAGATGATAGGATTCTCAATCACTACATTGGAGAGTGCAAGAAAACACACATGTACAACATAGAATAAGAAGAAAGTAAAACTCAAGATTCCGGTGAAGGTGAGAGTCAGTTGATTCACGAAGAGAGATTTTATCTTTTTGGTTTGTGGTATCAATATAGATGTTAAATATAAATCTATGTAATTCAATGTAATTCAGTGTGAACATTTAAATTTAAAATAACTGTTAAGTGTTAATAAAAGATACACCTGCAGATTCTCCAAACACAACCTATAAGATTACTGCACAAAATCGTGCTTCGAAACATATAATTTTAGATAGAATCATCAAATAAACATCAATTTATTACCTAACTCTTCTGGTAATAAATTAATGAGCGTGCTCGACTCTTCCAAAGTGGAAAGAGATAAATATGCAAGAAAAGTGTACATCAACTCAAATAGGAAAAACAACAAGATGTTGCGCTTGCAATGGAATTGCGGGGTTATGCATTTTAGATTTATCTAAATCTAGATTCCTCCTTCCTCCTCTAGTGGTCATTTAACAAAAGAAATATACACTCAAAGACAAAAGAATTTCTTCTTCTTTCTCGTATTCATAATCGAGAGATAACTATGCATAATATCTCCAAGTGAAAGTTCAACCTAGTTTAGATGTCCAACCAATTATACTTTCAAATTAGATGAATTTCTAGTTTTAAGTATTAAATATTATCATGAGAGTAAGTGGTGTTAAATATCTAAAGTTTATATCTGTAATAGACTGTTATCATCACAACTTAATCACATGATACAAATCGTATAATTTGCTAACTTGGGTTATCTCTGAGTTCTACTCACAAAATGGTACTATTATGATATTAGAACTTTGATCAAACGACTCTGCAAAAGCCACTACTAACAACATTACGCAACATGTCAAAAATTCTAAAGCAACAAGTCTGAATGTGTATTTGTACAAGTGGTCATTTTACCAGTAACCAGAATGTTTTATGTGTCATGAATTAAGCTTCAAAATGTTATTTAAAATTTCAAAGTTCAACATAAAATATTATTTTAAGATAAATAAATAAATAATATAATACCTCCTTCAAATTCTAGAGAATACTTTTTCAGCTCAAAATGAGGTCTTTTTCCACTTTACAGTAATCATAAACATTTATGTATTTATGAGATTAATAATGCGATATAATTTTAATAATTTTATTTCTGCCGCTCCCACGTTTGCATGGATGCAAATCCTTGTTTTCTTTTGTTTTCTCAATATCGACCTTCTGCTTGACATGAATCAAATATCATTAAGGCGGTTTGCGTCTCCATTTTTGGCTTTATTACCGATCAAAATGAAATGTTTCTGAAATGAAACGCACCACGCGGAGTAGAAGTATCTACATGAACGATGAGCTTTAGTGCTTAGTGCAAAACACAATGAGCTTTTTGCACCAGTCCAGCTCGGACGATTCCAACACTTGAATTTATCATGTCAGAAAGGAATTCAACGTAGAGAGCGGAACTGCAAATCCACGAACCACACAATGAGCTGTCAGGACAGTGTGCTGTATATTGTGCGGTTGCTCTTGGAACACATGTTTCCGGTTAATAGTTATTTTCGCCGTGTAGTTTTTTATCTTCACCACCCGACACTGGATCCCCACAAGCGAGAGTGGTTCGGGTTGCACGCTGACTTGGATTTGCCAGGTCGAGTCCCAGACCAGCACGCTAGGCGTGTCGTGTAACTATGATGAAAGGAAATACAATTGACGAAGTAGGAGGTGAAACTGTTGGGAGGAAAGACCCCGATCACTGTAATGAGATCTCTAGGTTGTGAGTGGAGAGACAACCCGGTGAAAACTCTGCTCTTGGGTCATTACTTCGACGACCATGTCGATGGTCACACCACGACCTCCAAGCTACTGGTCAAGATTGACAACACAATTGATCGTTGGAAAGCAGACCACCACTCTCTCATCGCAAAGGTGGTTATTGTTAACCACCTATTTTTGAGATCCGTATGGTTTGCGGCTACTCTGTGGGCTGGAAATGGACTGCAGATCAAACTCATCGAGTGTATGATCCTTAACTATGTTTGGTGAGGGAACTCCCCCACAGCTAGACTCAGTGTTGCGGAGAACATTATCACTAGACCAAGGGCAGAAGGCGGACTAGGACTAATCAAAGTCTAGGGCCAGATCTCTGTGCTCTCGAGCAAAATCACGAGTTGGTCTCTCCTGCCAAGGGTCCATCCGCTTAAGGAGATCTTCAAGCTAACCACAAGGGAACTAGCTCTAGCCAATTGGGGGACGCATGACTCAGAGGGATGGATCTATCGTGGGACGATGTCACGATACCACAACCTCTCCCTTGTCATGGCAAACATACTCCACAACTGGTCAACAGTAAGAAAAAATCTATTGATCAGAACACTAATCTCCGTCGAGGATTGGAAGAGGTCGAGCATCTGAGGTGATCGAGCTTCTTCCACAACGTTGGTTCTAAGACGCTGTACTTCCAAGGGTGACCTTTGCTTGAGAGATGCAGGCCTACTTAAGATTTGTAGATTTTCTAACTCCTAGCATAACGGATCTCAAGGAATTTGAATCTTTACCTTGGCAACCTTGGGATACCAACAAAGCAGAGAAAGCATTCAACAAAACTACATCCACCATACCGGAACCACCCGTGTTGACCAAGCAAGCTAGTGCTCCGCTCTTCCGGAAGCAAGGAGACAGATTGGTCAAACTCCGTAGAGGTGCTTCGCCTGCTAACCTTGCTAGCATACTCAGGTATTTTCAGATCCAAAATACCAAGTTAATTAACCTCCCCTTTCCTCGTCGACAACCTTCAGGACTGGACTCATGCTTTGGTGATTCAGGTGAACAATGCCTTGCTTCTAACCTCAAACAGCGACGATCATTGCCATCTACACTCCGCAAATTCTTATCTATGGAAAGGTACCGTTTCCTTCTTTGACATATCCACAGGACTGCTTAGAATGTTCCTCAAGATTGACAAACAGGATCTGCCTAATGGAGACGAGTCTCAGATGGGCATGCTTAGATCCAACCATTTGGAGACGGATGTGGTGTGTGCAACGCACACCTCAAGAAGCCTCACTTCTATGGCTTATCATCTTCAGTGCCACTGCCACGCAAGAGTGGAGGTTTCCTCAACTCCCTCCAACCGAGAGTCAGAAAGTATGGACATGGAGTAAACGACGATTGATTACTGCATTTGCGCGTAACCCCAACTGGAGACTATCAGCTGCTCAAGCGGTATTAGGTGAGGATCTCCCACTGGTGATCAAACCTGCAACACTTTGGGAAATGATCCGCTCATCTACACTATGGTGCATTTGGCTGGAGAGAAATGTTCATGTTTTCCTTGGACACACCCAATGCCTAGCTCGCATACTGGTTGCAATATGGAACAAGATAAAGTTGCACCTCACAAACCGATGGCGAATTCTCAAAAGATAATGTTTGAGGTTCACATCTGAAGAATAGAGAAGGAAGAAAGCTACATTCTATAGGAAGTGGGCCCCCAAGGTCTTAGAATCACACTGGAAGAGGGATTCTTGAATTTCCTCCCCAACCAGATTAACGATGATGTGGGTTGGACAACGTTGATTGGCTGTGATCTGCGAGCTGCTGGACTTCTTCAGGAATACTGGGATCTCGTTCTTGCTACACTGCGTTCTTTACAGTTGATTAGTTGTCCTTTCGTCTCGACATCCCTCTTCCCTGCACGGATGGTCTCGGTCGGTGATCCGTTGGTGAGACTTCTCTGTTTCTTTGTGGTCGCATGAATAAACTCCCCGTTGCTTCTTGTTTAAAAAAAATTTATATATATGATGGAAGGTGAAGAAAATGGATACACAATAGGGGTGTCAAAATTGACTATTCAGTTTCCGCTGTAGCAGATAGAATTTCACCAGAAAATTCAACATGTCAAAGGAATCAGTTTTTAAGTTACTTTATTTGTGATAATAAAATATTCATATATTCATAATATCATATCGACATCACTTTTTGCTGCATCTGAACTCACGGAGAGGCTCCCCTGAGGAGTCCTTCTGTTTCTATTCTAAATATGACACAGGGGCAATTTTCTTTCCCTCGCCTAGGTTCGCACGGTGGCAGGAGGAATTCTCACGAGAACTTCCATGCGACACTCGGCACAATGTGCTGCTCGTGTATTTTGACTTTTTTCAATATATTTACTATAGTTTACTAAAATATCATATGCCGCGGCGCATATCACAGCAGTTTAAAAGTTTTCCTTCTGCTGGCCGAAGTTCCGGCAGAGCCAGTATCACGGTAGAAATCTATAGACCGTGACCGAATTTCCACTTCGAATTTTGACACCCCTATTAGGGGTGTCAAAATATATATAAACGAGCACGTTTTCTCCCACCCCTTAAGTTTGGAAAGGAATGGGAAGACTCCTCACAGGAACCTCTATTCTATGAGGCTCTCGAGAGTTCAGCCTCGGCAGAAAATACTTCCGTCGTGAGATTTCGAGTTTCAACTACATTAGGACTATTTTTGGTGCTATTCCATTGAGAATTCCACCAAAATTACATCACACTGAAAATTCCATCTGCTGCAACTAAAACTAAATACTGAATTTGACACCCCTTGTAAACTGAATCCGAGTGTTGTGGATTATTTCATTTGATTGGTGAGTCAAAGAGCAAATGAATAATAGCACTGATTATCAATTTCTAATCATCGAGTTCACTGTATTGAAGAATAAAATTCAGGTTTTAATAGTTTTCTGCCATCTAGTGACTCCACTTTGTTCATTTCCACTGAATTTTTGTTTCAGTATTACATCTTGTTCAATCACATGTTGTTTCTAATAGTGGGTTGCAAGTGGTCTAGCCGGAGCTTAATCTGGCTTCAATTCCCCATTTAACCTTGTTATATATACTATCAAAGAATGCTTAGATTCCAATAAACAAAAATGAATCATTTCTATCGAGTATCAGTGAAATGCTTTATTATAGTACAAACCCCCGCAGTTATGTATGCTATGACTTTGGGTGCCAGAAAAAAAGCTTTCACTATTCTGCTTTCTAATTTCATTTTACCAAACATGTGTGCTTCTTGAGTTTACAGCGGAGACAAACGGAAAGATAAAGATAGAAATCTTGATCTAGATTGGTTCCGGTCGTGGCTGCAAAAAGTTATAGTGATGTAATACACATAAAATCTGTTGAGTGCTAATTTCAGTTGATAGTATGTAAATAGATAAATATTAATAAGAAAATAAAAATAAAAATAAAAAGTTATTTTTTGATAACCATTAAGTGTTAAGTGAAGAAAGTGATATGAATAAAAGAAATGGCATGTGCAGGCTTCCCGCTTCAAAAAGTACAAATCTGAAATCTCATCACTACATATACATTAATACAGTGTAAATTTAATTTATTACTAATTCTTCCGACACGAAAAGTTAGATAATGAAATCTAGTTCATATTTGTCTTTCCATCTTTGGATGGAGAGGTGAATAAATATGCATGCTCGATAAACTTTTGTAAAACTTTTGCTCCTTTAATTATATAAAAAATTACATATATGGAATTATATCTTAAATAGTATAATAATTAAACTGTTTTCTAATTAATATATTAAATAATAATTATAGTTAAACTATTCTCTAATTGATATATATTAGCTGTATCAAAAAGTTAAATTAAACCATAAATGCAAAAGTTCCAGACACGTCTTAGAGAATATAAATGCGATAGTCTTTTTAATTTAATTAATTACATAATAAATTTATTTATTTATTTTAAAAAGTTAGATAATAAATTAAACCGCTTGTATATATGCCACTCTTCCGAACCTTGGAAGAGATGAATAATACACACGCGCCCTCACGAATAGAACATCGGATGACTACTTTCTCTTTAGCGTGGAACATATACCTCTTGTCTCGGTATGCATAAACGAGCAAACGGCAGTGTAACCTTCTGCCACGTGGAAAGTCCAGATCCGAAAAGCTATAATATGCGAAGTTGAAAGAGAAGTCCACGTCTTACCCTCGCGTGTGATATTCCTTGCCTTGCAGTCTGTAGCCTGTGCGGTTCTCCAGAATCTTCACCCTCGCTATAGAGAACATCTATTCCGAAACGGACAGATGAGGGTCCGGTTCGGGTGGGTATGACACCACCAAAACGTAGCGGTACCAGTCCCCCAAAACCGGCAGTGCGGTATAGCTCTAAGGACCCTTGTTGGATAACTGCTCGGGGAGTCCTGCTAAGTGACTGAGTCGACGCTGTTCGTATTCGTTGCGGTACTCACGGATTGTGAGCAATCGACTGGAAGGAGGTCTTGAACCCTTGTTCAGGAGAGAAGGTGTAATCGTTATGCTGCCTTGTTGGAATCTTTACTTCTTAATGTGGTCGCATCGGGTAAATTGAGTATTATGACGAATTTAGAATTACTTGTTTGATACTGTCTGGATTCGAATCTGCAGACCATTGCTCTCCAATAGACATTGGTAAATTGTAAGTAGTCCTGTGGTTGGATGAGAAGAAGGCGGACAGCCGAGGGTTCACCATACATGACACTGGAGGAAGGCAAGTTAAGTTCCTTTGTTGCGGGATAGATAGAGTTGGGACAGCATTACAAATATTGCTACATTGGATCGAAGTTTTTGTCCAGAGCAGTAGACCAGTCATGCCAGATGGTTTGTTGATACGTGGGGGTGTTAGTGTCATGCACAAGTCATGGTACAGACTTCTGCGGAAAGAGCTGGACAGGAGAAGGAAAGCGAGCGAAAGCATCAGAAAAGCACTGGTGAAAGGATGACTCGGGATTGATTCTTCCGATGGAATTGGTGGAGAGAATTCCGAGTCACGTGCCCTTTCCTGATCATGACGTAGGAAAATTTCTCTGGCTTCTAAACGTGAGAGGCCGATTCAGTGTCCGTTACTGAACGAGCTCTGCACTGCAGCTGTTAGCTGTTCTGTCTACGCCGTCTCGTGAAGGGAGATTGATCGGTTACAATCACACCTCTCTGAACTGGGAACAATTCTCATATCTTCGGACATCCCCATGAGGAGAATTCACTCGAACCTCGTCACCGGCTGGGAGATAGGATTTGGAGGGTCCCTTACGTGCAATTACGAAACACTCATATGTCATTCTTCGGCATGGGGCAGTCTATGTTCGAGATCCTAGTGACCAACATCCAGACTGGTACCTGGAAGACCTATTGTGTCCTCTAAACCGGTTCGGAAGATTACAAACTCTTGGTGTATGATTTGGAGAGACCAGAGGACGATGAGGTTGTAGGCATTGAATTCGAAACCCACCTCTTCGATTCTGCCTCGAGTACCTGGACGAGCAAGCACTCATCGTACGCGGGGGTTGTCGTTTACCTATCTACGTATTGTACATGTTCCCATCAAGTACACTTTAATAGGAAGATTTACTTGATGGGGCGAGTTTATACACAGAACCCCGAGGATCTCTCTTTGCATGTAATCAAGTACAATCTGTTGGAGGATGTTTGGTCCGAGTCTAGTACTTAGGTTCAAGGAAAGGAACATGAAAAGTAACACTATGGCGATGTGTTTTGTGGAGCGAAACTTATGTTGGTAACTGTATGTAAGGATCAGCATCTGGACCCAAATTTTGTTGTACCAGATACCGGCGAACTTGTAGACATTTGAGAGGAATGTAGGACACATCGACAGCATAGCAAGAGATGCCCTTCAGGTTACATGTATGGAGCTCGTGCTTATGAGGTTTGTCTGTGGACTCTCGAGATATTTGGTTTCTGTCAACACATTCTCGAAGGTGTCGGGAGAAGCGTTATCTCAGACGACAACAACATCTACTTTTTCGGTTCGAATTGTCCGGGCAAGTCCAAGGTAGCAACTGTTCGTTTTAGTGTTTCTGACGCGAGCTGGGACCATCTACCTTCCCCGGCTGCGGAGTTATGCAGGATTACATCCTTGGCTAGGTCGGTCTATGTACCTATGTACCGGGACAGAACCCACTCGCTCTGGCTTGAAAGTTTTGCACGGCCGCCAGCTTGAGTTTCTACAAAGGGTCAATTTTGTTAAGTACGGGACAGAACCTGCTTACAGACGGGGCAGAACGGGACAGAACTTGCTCTGTGGGACAGAAAGCTTTGTGGCTGCAGGAGCTTGAGTTTGTACAGACGGTCAATTTTACTTATTAAAGTCATTTCCAGGAAGAACGACAGAGTCCAGCATGGATCGCGTATGAACCTCGTCGCCAGATGCGTGTAATAAGATACTTCCACTTCTTTTTGACGGAGACTGGGAAATGTGGCGCTGTGAAGATGATTTCAGCCTAGAGATGCATCAGCTTCAGACAGTCTAAATTGACACAATTGTAAGCGCACTCTGTTTGGACGCTATTGGGGAAGTGCTCCTGAGGAAGTCTGCCATTTACTAAGCTGAGTAGTGCGTACGCTTCTAAATTCGTCATGAGACCTACTCTTTTGCTTTTGGAGTGGTCGTGCGCCAAAGGAGTGACCCATTTAACGACTAGGATAAAGTCGAAAATCAGTAGCTCCTTAGCACTCGCGGGCAAGTTTTCTTGATGTTCCTCTCGGACTTGCCAGGTGTAGGACTATATCGCTGTTTCCAGTCGTCTTCTTCTTACTCAGGATCCATTATGATACCCATGTGCAGGTACTACGCTGTTCACAAGGAGATTTATTGGTTTGATATTGACTTTGACATGTTTGGCCGGAAGTCAACACCTGAACAAACAGTAATCTACCAATCTATTCTTCGGAAGTTGTTGGAAAACAATCGTCTTTTGGAGTGTAGCCCTATCGCAACACCTGCCAGCGTTCTTGGCTGACAGATTTGCGGAGGGTACCCCACGCTTCGTGTGGCTAAGAAGATGCAACAGGGGATCAGTGTGATAAATGTGGCAGGCTCTTGGATGCTGCGGATCTAGTGAACCCTCGATGCAAGGTTTGTAGCTTTGTGTCTGGGGACTTCGAATCTGATTCTTCCAGGAGCATTTTGGAAGCATCTGTAGGAGCCTTAAGTTCTGACATCAGACCTTCATGTTCTCTTTGTTGTAGAGGTGCGGAGAAGGTGCGGAAATCCACCACATATCCGTGCAACAGAACATATGTTCTTGGATATCCCCCAGCTGAAACACCGGCTTAAGATACGTCCCAACACATCTGTTTCCGGAGGCTGGAGCCAAAACTCAGTGCAGACGACGAATGCATGGATGAGAGATGGTTTGAAGCCCCCTTGCATTACCCGGGATCTCAAGTGGGGTGTACCTGTCCCTCCTTAGAAGTACAAGGACAAGGTATTCCTATGACGTATGAATATGTTCATAGTTTGAACGCATCCCTTCATCTCATAATTCAGTCGTTGTTCGTTGTTGAATTAGTATCGATGCAGTAGTGTCAAATTCGATTGCCGGTCACGGTGCAGGTGTTCTACGTGTGGTTTGATGCTCCGATCGGGTACTTCTCGATCACCGCAAATTATACATCATAAAGTCAAGCTCTCTCCCTGTATGAACGTGTATCATAGGTCTGCAAAAGTAGCGTAACAGAAATAAGTGGGTGTACACTTCGAAGTTTGATATGATTCGGACAGTAGGTTGACTTACCTGTCGTAGTGGAGCAAGAACCTGCTATGTTCAGAACTTCTGCAGGAAGATTCAGACTAATGTCGAGCCGTCCATCACATGAATACTGCTTGTAGTCATGTTCAGGGACACCTGAAGTAAAGCAGGCAGATAACAACAAAGGTGGTAAAACTTCTAAAGGTGGAGAGACAAAGCAAAAGAAGAGCGCGCCCGAGGTCAAGGATGCACCTCCTGCCGCGAGATTGGACATAAGAGTGGTCTTGATAACGAAGGTTCAAAAACATCCAGACGCCGACTCGTTACAGGTGAAGGAGATTGATGTTGGAGAAGCAGCTCCCGGGACAGTCGTCAGTGGATTGGTGAAATCCATCCCTATTGAGGAAATATCTGCAACTAAAACATTTCCGTCCTGCTGACGCATTTCCTGTTCGGGGAATTCCATGTTTGAGAACAGTCTGATCTGCCCCCCCACTTCTGAAGTGGGGATGATTTTGCAAGCCACCAAAACATCGTAGTATTGTGCGTCCCCTTTCCTCAAAATTATTCTTTCAATGGCCACGGTCTACAGGACCGATCATGTGGGCTTCCTAACGAACTGTTTCGGAGTTGTTGCGGATAGTTGGCTGAAAGAGCTCTTACGGTCTCTGTTGTTCTGGAGGCCGTGAAGGTTATGGACGTGCTTCTGATAAGAAAACCATTATGATCTGAGGCAGCGACAGCTGCATCTCCACATGTTGTGCATACAATGCACAATGGAACTGCTGTAAGAAACAGATGGATCTCGAATTCATTGTCGACAATGTCATCGCTCTCCGGTCTTTCCATATCATAAACCGTGACTCTGTAATCTTCCGAACCGGGCTCGCATATTAGCCGCACCTGTGGATCATAGGTGTTTTCGAGGTTCAGGGGACACAAAATGGTCTTCCAGCTGCCAGACTGGATGTTGGGCACTGGGACGGACGGCCTAAAACTGATTTCATAAATGCACATAAGGGACCAAATGCGATCTCCCCTCCAGCGAGGAAGTTAGAGGGAATATTTTTCAATCGGGTGTACCAACATATGACAATTGCTCCGAGAGGTGTGATTGTAGTCGATAAGAGTCTCTTCAAGAGACCTGTAGATAGGACAGAAATTGGAAGAGGTACACATGCCTTAGAAAGAAAGAGAAGTTGCCATAGACCGGTTTATAGACATGAATTTGTCTTTTGCAAAAAGACTGGAAGAATTCAGTGTCTTTTTCAGCTTTGAGATCCAACCAGTGATAGAATTGGGAGAAGCGTGCTAGGGTCCAAGAGAAACCTTTTCAGTTTGAATCTTATCTTCGGACTTTGATTCAGCAGGAGGAAACCCAGAAGCAAAAAGCGGAAGCTATGGAAACCAACCGTCGCACCACGAAAAAGATTGTCACAAAGTACAAGACGAAAACTTATGCTTTTGTCAAGAAATTGGTCCAACTACGAAAGAGCTACCAAGAGTTGCAAGTGTGACTTAAGCAGAGGGAGCAAAAAATTTTACGGATCAAAAATAAATTAATTGATCTGGCAAAAGAAAAGAAAACTTAAAATGCACAACAAGAAGTTACAGAAATCAAGGTTACAGAAGAAAAGAAACAACGAGTGGAGGCAGAAGTCCAAGGTGAAGAGATCATGGTGCAGATGGGACAAACGTTTAGGAAGAAGTTTAACTTCACTACAGAGAAGAAATTTCTGACCTTGGCTCGAACATGGGATGATGTCTCTTGAGAAATGTTGATGGAATGCAAGGAAAATATATTTTGCTACTTGGATTGGTAGGTCGAAGATCTGAAACATTCTACGGTCTTCTCTCTATTTTCACTCTTTTGCAACCACGTCTTTCGATGTATCAAGACCAACCCATGTGGAAGATCTCGACAAGGAAGAGTCCGATCTCGTTGTTCATCTAGTGATCTTAGAGAAGCTTGATACGAATCTTGAGTGAACTTGCGAGTTGGTTGTTGTTTCAAGAAGTAGGAAACTGGGAATCAAGCTTGTGTCTCCTTATCTTCCTGGCTTCTCAAATCCACATCTTCCTAGAGAGACTAGAAGATTGAAAAAGTTAGCAAAAAGCGCGAGAAGACGTGAGGGTCCTTACGGATCTCTTTTGTCTGACCTAGAGCAGCCTATTCCTTCTTCTTCCCGAACTTAGAAGAGAGGTGTGAGAAGCCTTGCTGGCAAAATCTAGAGAGAATGATCAACGGTAATGTCTTCTCGTCATGCAGCAAACTTCTTCTGAGTGTGTATGAGAGATGAAAAGTCAAATGAACAGAGTATGAATGTTACGTATCTGTTGTGAGGCTAGATTGCGTGTAGGAAGTCGAAGACAGATGAGACCAATGATGGGAAGTCTGGCTGCGGGAGGTCTTCTGAGTATGTCAGTTAATCAGAAGTTGTCTCGGGAGTCTTCCTGGAGGCGATTGTCACAACAGGAGTCCTCAACCATCTTCTGAACCTTTTGTATACTCTACTTCTCACATATCTTGTTATCTTCTGTTAGGAAGCAGGATGGATTGTAAAGTGGGTTGTCTTCTTAAGAATCCATCCGATGCCTTGCTTAGTTAAGATTGGTTAGATATAGTTCGGAAGACGAGAGCTACTTAGGAAGCACTGTTAGAATCCCGAAAGAAGAATAACTGTCTTCTGGAAGACTAGGTTCGTCTTCTGAGAGTGGGAGCGAGAATGTGAGGGCCGGATAAGGACTAAACCTTCCTCTCACAACAAGTATGTATGACTCGAAACATGTCAATGCATCCTCGAGGGTTGGTGTTACCGGTAGCAGAGTTGGTTGAGGCCAAACCTTACATCAAGGAGTTGGGCCTCAACTTTTTTCTGTGAAACTGAAACCTCACGGACCAAGGTATTATGGAGGCGGTTTGGGCAACACTGCCTCCATGTAACTTTGTATCTGTGAAGGCAAGGGTCGCTCGAGGAAGACCATCTTCCTGGATGATGGAGTGATGACACAGGACTTTTCAAAGGTCAGAAGCAGAGAACCGAGGGTACTTATCGATGATCTCTAAGAAGTGGTATGTATCTGGAAGCACCACATGCCTCTTCTTGATAGAGCTCATCTACCAAAGTTGATAGACTTGCTCAATGAGAGGATTATGATGGGTATCTTGGAACCATCTATAGCTCCTTACTCTAGTAGATGGTTTACTGTTCCAAAGAAGAGTAGAGCTTTGAGATTCATTCAAGATATGGAGCCAATTAACAAAATGACAATCAGAAATATGAGGATAGGACCTATTGTAGACAAGTTTGCAGAAGCTTTTGCTGGCCGTGCTATCTGTTCAATGAGAGATGTGTATTCAGGGTACGATCAGTTTTAATTATCCGTTGAGAGTAGAGACTTGACTACAATGAGGACACCTTTAGAGTTACTAAGGATATGCATCTTGCCACAAGGTGCTACCAATTCTATAGCACATATGATGAATGATATGAATAAAGTTTTGAGAGATTTCATTCCTGAAAAAACTATGCCATTTCTTGATGATGTGCCGCTCAAAGGATGTGCTGAGAAAGAGAAGAATGAGATAATGGATCAGAGAGGGTGCCGTAAGTTTGTTGCATATCACATAGCTCATTGTGCTAAGATATTGAGTCGATTGGAAGAGCTTCATTTGCTTTATCAAGAGCAAAGTCTGTATTTGGAGAACATGAAATATTAATTGTGGGGCACCTATGTGGATTTTATGGTCGAAAAGCTTGTCCAAACAAGGTTGATGTCATTCAAAGAATGAAGGAGACATGTGGATCAATTACTGAGGTGAGAAGATTTCTAGGTGCATGTGTGTTTTATAATATATGGATTTCACACTTTGCATATGTAACAGATCTATTGTACAAGTTGTTGAGGAATGGGCAAAGATTTCAGTGGTGTGGTGCCCACAATTTACAGGATTCACAAATTTTTGAAATTTTTAAGGTTAATAACTTGTTTGTATAACTGAAGAAGCTTTGTTACTTAAGATTACGGCTCCCTTAGAAGGAAAATGATCTTACGACCTTTTTCGTAATAAGAAGTTCACTTCTTCGGAAGACGGCCGTCTTCCGGGAAGCTTCTTCTCAGTTGTATCTTCCGAAGACGGAAGACGGCGGAAGATAGAAGACAAGTATCTTCCGGAAGATGGCAACCGTGGAAGCTTAACCACGTAAGAAGTAGGTGTACCTACCAGGTAGCACCGAGTAGGTTAGGTAAGTCGGGTAGGTCGAAAGTCTCATAAACTGCGCGAGTAGATGCGCAGGAAGCGCATTAGCACAGAAACACTACCGCTTCTCGCATTGAGCTCGTTTTTGGCTAGAAGATCGAGTTGGAAGGTGATCGACCTGAGCGAGGAGGGCCAGCAGAGTGAAATTGAGTAAAGCCAAGATCCATTCGCAGCTAGAAAGAAGGCGAGGACGAATCGTTGAGAGTAGGAAGCATATCGAGCTGAAGGAGTCTTGTGGAGACTCCCAGAAACAGACATTGAAGGACGACTGAGAAGAATCGAAGGTGGAGTCTTGTTCGATTGAGGTGTAGCAAGGAATTGACGGCGGAAGCAGCTCTATGGAGTCGCATTGGAGCTGGGGTCAGAGCCGGAAGAGCGGAAGATTGAAGACAGCTTGGGAAGTAGACAGAAGACTGTTTGAGGTTCTCTCCATGTTCTCTTCCCTTCCCACTGCTTCTCGCCTCTTGTTTGGTGTCCCCGCGCTTCCCCGGTTATTTGCAAGCAAACCGATCGATTGATTCCCTCCTCATATTTTTCCTTCTGTGACATTGGGCGCGGAAGCGCTGCTCAATTTTTGACAGCCATCTTCTTGCTTCTTCCCGAGTTGCAATTCGAGCTTCTCTGTCCATTGTCCTCAAATTCGAGGTCACAGCTATCAATTTCTTTATCCTACTGCACCCGAATCCCTGACCAGAAGACGCTTCGGAAGATCTGAACATCTTCGGAAGACGCTTCGGAAGCTTGACTGTCTTCGGAAGAGGAATGTGTGCAATTCGTATCAAGAGTGGATTGGATTTGCTTTTGTGTTGAGAGAGGCTTGGTATGAATCTCGAGTGACTTGATGAGTTGTTTGTTATTTCGAGAAGTTGGAAGTTGGGAACTAGGCCTGTGCCTCCCGGTCTTCCAAGCTTCTCAAATCCATATCTTCCTAGAGAGAATAGAAGACTGGAAAGACTGGCAGAATGCGCGAGAAGACGTGAAGGTCTATTACGGGTCTCTTCTATCTGACCCATAGCAGCTTATTCTTTCTTCTTCCCGAATTTAGAAGAGAGATGTGAGAAGTCTTGCTGACAGAATCTGGAGAGAATGGTCGAGGGTCATGTCTTCTCATCATGCAGCAAGCTTCTTCTGAGTGTGTATGAGAGGTGAGAAGTCAGAAGAACAGAGTGCGAATGTCTTGTGTCTGTTGTGAGGTTAGATTGCGTGTAGGAAGCAGAAGACAGGTGAGACCAGTGAAGGGAAGCCTGGCTTCGGGAGGTCTTCCGAGAACGGTATTGAATCGAAAGCTGTCCCGAGAGTCTTCTCAGAGACCACTGTCACCGCTGGAGCTCGCGACCATCTTCTGAACCTTTCATACACTCTACTTCTCGCATATCTTGTATCTTCTGTTAGGAAGTAGGATGTAATGCAAGGTGGGTTGTCTTCTTAGGAATCCATGCGAGGCCTTGCTTAGTCATGATTGTTTAGATATAGTTCGGAAGACGAGAGCTACTTAGGAAGCACTGTTAGGATCTCGAAAGACGGAGTAGCTGTCTTCTGGAAGACTAGATTCATCTTCTGAGAGTGGAAGCTAGACTGTGAGAACTTGAGAAGGACTGAGCCTTCGGCTCACAGTAAGTACGTGTGGCTCAGTGCAACAGAGTTTCAAGTATGTCGATGCATCCTCGAGGGTTGGTGTTACCGACAGCAGAACTGACCGAGGCCAAACCCTTCATCAAGGAGTTGGGTCTCGACTTCTTCCTGTGGGATTGGAACCTCACCGACCAGGATCTTCTAGAGGAGGTTTGGGTAGCCTTACCGCCTCGCAACCGTGTACCTGGGAAGGCAGAAGTGTGGTGCCCACAAATTACAGGATGCACGAATTTTTGAAAATTTTAAGAATAATAACTTGTTTGTATAACTGAAGAAGCGTTGTTACTTAAGGTTACGTCTTCCTTAACAGGAAGATGATCTTAAGAGCTGTTTGTAATAAAAAGTTGACTTCTTCGGAAGACGACCGTCTTCGGAAGAGCGTCTTCTCAGTGCGTCTTCGGAAGACGAGAAGACGGCGGAAGATGAGAAGACGGCGGAAGACACCTGTCTTCCAGAAGACAGCGACCGCGAAAGACCAACCACGAGTTTTCGGGTAAGACAATAGGTGTACCTACTGGGACGCACCGAATAGGTAGGTAGGTCAGGAAGACACCCAAGGTCGAGAACCCCTAATCTGCGGGGAAGATGCGTGAGGAAGCACATTAGGCGCATTCAACTTCCCGTAGCACAGCGCGCTTGAGAAGATCGATTGAGAGAGTGAGCTTCACGAGCTAGCATTGAGAGAGGAATCGAGTAAGACATCGAGGTAGGAGAGAACAAGTTGGCAGTTAGGCGAAGGGTGAAATCGAATTGCTAGAGCACAAACAGCAGAGAGAGCGAAGGCGTTTCTGTGGAGCTTCCGAGAAGTTGACAGTGGAGAGTGGCAAGTAGAAGCGAAGGTGGAATCGAGGTGTGGACCGAAATTGACAGCAGCACGGATTGTCTCCATATCGAGGAAGACGAACCAGACCCCGGGAAGCACGAAGGAAAGGAACCTCAGCTGCAGAAGACGACTGCAGCTCAGAAGATGAAGACACCTGAAGAAGCGTCATCTTTTACTTTGACGGATGGTACTGTTTGGAATCCTGACCCAAATTCAGATAGTTGGCCTCCGGAGGAAGTCTTGGATGAAGCTGTGTTCAAGGTAAGTACCAGAAGCAAAGGGAAGTCATAATCTCGTCAGAAGGACGTCAAGAAGAAGAAGCAGCGTAAGGAGAGGTCATCTTCTCCTGAGCGGCCGTCTTCTCCTACTTACGACCGAGAAGATCCGAAGTACTTTACTCCTGACATTAGACAAGAAGTTGAAGCGATCATGCAAGAAGAGCTGGAGAAGAGACGGAAGATAGTACAGCAGCTTCCTACACCGACTACGGCAACACCTGTCTCACGGGAACAGCCTCCGGTCGAGAGAAGACACTCTTCTGGTCTTCCACCCAAGGAAGCAACCACTGCATCTTCTCTGTTGGAAACTCCAGTCACCCTTTTGAAACGATCTCCGTACGACTTCTTGCGAGACTTGTGGAATCAGAAGGCGGATGTAACCTTCCAACAGCTGTTGGATGACAACGTTGGTTACATGAAGTTGTTACAATCTGTGCTTCGAGGATCGAGGAAGAGGAGGGCAGCCAAACTTCCCAAGAGCACCCCGATCCTAAGAATAGAGCATGAGGACTTGGGAGCCCCAGAACTTGATATGGAGATCCATGGCTGTCTTCTGAAGAAGGTACCCATTGATTCCGGCTCCGGAGTTAACATCATGACGGAAGAAACGGCGCATGCCCTGGGTTTCACTGAGTTCCAGCCTACTCCGAGAATTCTCAGAATGGCGGACCAGACCAGAAGACGACCTTTGGGGCAACTGAAAGATGTCTTGACGGTAATTGGTGGAGTATCTTTTTACCTCACTTACATCATTTTGCGACCTGTAGCTAAGGTTGGATATCAGGTGTTGATAGGAAGACCATGGTTGTATGCTGCAAATGTGAATACCGACTGGAGAAGACATCGTTTGAGATTTCCCAATCCTACACCCAAGCCAGGTGAGAAGAGTAAGGTCTCGCTTCCTTGGATCAAGATTGGACACCAAGGTGAAACTCCGTCTACAACAGAGGGGTACACTTCAGAAGACTCAGCTGCGTCTTCTGACAGTGATGAACAGTATAATGAGTTTGTGGCGAATAACGTGTGTACTACAGAAGTAGCAGAGAAAGTAGAAGATGTGGTCTGTGGATACATTGAGTGCTACGAGATTGCGGAAGAAGAGCTTCCAGAAGACGAGAATATCGTCTTCTCTTCGGAAGATCCGACAGTTGGTCTTCCAGAAGATGAATCTGAACCAGAAGAAGCTCACAAACCGGAATACTTTGGTGCCAGTGAGTACAGTCACACTGAAGGAATGGTAAACCCGGATGATCTCCAAGAGATGGAGGTTGCTCCTGGGAAGAAGCTGAAGCTTTCCAAGGTGATCGAGGGCCAGCAGTTGGAAGATTTCCGAGAACTTCTAACGGAGTTCCAGGATGTCTTCGCGTGGACCATAGAAGACATGAAGGGCATACCTCGAGAGTTGGGAGAGCATCGCATTGACTTGCTGGAGGGCGTTGTTCCTGCACGGCAGAGGCAGTATCGGCTCAACCCCAAGTACTCGCTTCTGGTGAAGGACCAGATTGACCAGTACCTGAAGGCAGGAGTCATCTTCCCAGTACTTAGCAGTGAGTGGGTAGCTCCTATTGTCATCGTGCCGAAGAAGCAGACAGGGGAGATCCGAGTGTGTCAGGACTTCCGGAAGCTGAACTTGGCCACGAAGAAGGATCATCACCTTTTATCATTCACCGACTCTGTGTTAGACCAGGTAGCAGGACATGAGTTCTACAGCTTCCTGGATGGGTATTCTGGGTACAACCAAGTTTCAATCAGAGAAGAAGACAAGTCGAAAACCACTTTCACCATTGATTGGGGCACATACGCGTACAACCAAATGCCGTTTGGTTTATGCAATGCACCCGTCACATTCCAGAGGTTGATGATTACCATCTTCAAGGAGTATCTTCGCACCTTTATGGAGATCTTCTTGGATGATTTCTGTGTGTTTTGATCGAGAGAAGACCACTTGATATTTCTAAGGAAGTGTTTTATGAAGTGTAGAGAACATCGTTTGGCTCTTCACCCTGAAAAGTGCTTCTTTGGTATGTCAGAGGGGATCTTGCTAGGACATAGGATTTCCGGAAGAGGTATAGAAGTCGACTGTGCTAAGGTGGAAGTCATCATGAAACTCCACCCACCTGCTAACCTGACACAGTTGAGAAGCTTCCTTGGCAACGTAGAATACTACAGGAGGTTTATTGACAGGTACGCAGAGGTAGCAGGAAGACTCACTAAGTTGCTGAAGAAGGACGAACCATACGTTTGGTCTTCTGAGCAGCAGGAAGCATTCGAAGAAATGAAGAGGCTTCTGTCGGAATCCCCTGTCCTACGGCCGCCTGATTGGGAAAGAGTCTTCCACATTTATGTGGATGTTTCTGCTTTCGCCATCGGGGTGGTGTTGAGTCAGAAAGATGAGAAGAAGAAGGATTATCCCATCTACTACGCGGGAAGACAGCTCAGTGATGCAGAGAAGAAGTACTCGACAACTGAAAGGGAGTGTCTTGGCATGATTTACTCCTGTAGGAAGTTTAGACACTATCTTCTAGCAAACCCGTTCGTCTTCTATGTAGATCACTTCTCTATGAAACATCTTGTGAAGAAAGCAGATTTGTCTGGTAGGATAGCTAGGTGGATTCTCCTACTCCAGGAATTTACTTACACAGTTGAGTACAGGCCCGGAAGACAGCATGTTAATGCTGACTACCTATCCAGATTGGAGACAGAACGACGAGAAGATGAAGTGGAAGACGAGTTTCCTGACGAGAAGTTGTCTTCAGTTTTCGCAGAGACACTTTCATCTGAGGGGGGGCGTACCGCCTGCTTCCCAGAAGACGAGACTAGATCTTCTGATCCCGTCTTTGCGACTTCCACAGAAGAGTCGATCTTCAAGGACTTGAGCAAGTTGTTGGAAGACCAACAGTATCCCGAGGGATTGGATGCGGAGCAGAAGGCTGTCTTCTTACACAAGGCAGGACCTTACGCCATCTTCCAGGGTATCCTGTTTCGAAAGGGACATGACGAGAAGCTGAGAAGATGTCTCGAGCCGTCAGAGATAAAATCAGTGATCACAGGTCTTCACTACGAAGATGCTGGGGGTCACTATGAGTTGAAGACTACAGTGAAGAAGATGCTAGACGTCGGATACTGGTGGCCAACTATGTATCGAGACACTTTTCAGGAGATCATGAAGTGCGACGCATGCCAGAGAGTGGGAAGACCGACCGCTACAACAAGGTGGCCTCTTACCCCCATTCTTCCGCTTGCCCCGTTCGAAAAGTGGGGAATCGACTTTGTGGGTCCTATCGCCCCGGTGGCGAGAAGAACACGAGCAAGATACATCTTAATAGCTACCGACTATGCCACCAAGATGGTGGAAGGCGAGGCCACAAGAAAGAACGATGCCGCAGTAGTAGCAAGGTTCCTTTGGCATAACATCATCACTAGGTACGGATGTCCGCTGGAATTGGTATCAGATAGGGGTACTCATTTCTTAAATGAGACTATCTCCCTCTTGACCCAATACTTCAGGATTAAGCATCGGAAGACGACGCCATACAACCCGAAAGCGAATGGGCTGACGGAGAAGTCGAACGGTCTTCTGTGTAACATCCTGAACAAGGTAACTGTTAACCATGCGTATGACTGGGACACGAAATTGCCATCTATGTTGTGGGCTTTCAGGATTTCACCTAAAGTCGCAACCCAGAAGACGCCTTTCTACCTAACTTATGGCATGACACCCATTGTGCCCATTGAGTTAGAGGTCCCAACATACCGGTTAGCCGTATCCGAACGCATGGGAGAAGAAGAGAGCCAGGAGCAGCGTCTTCTGAACTTCGTAGAGTTTGAAGAAGACAGGAATGCAGCTTTGGAGAAGACGTACGAGGTGCAAGCGCAACGCAAGGTAAACTACGATAGCAAGTTGAGGAAGGTGACTGTTGTGGATGGGGACTTGGTGCTTCTCTACGACAACCGCCATATTAAGTTCCTCGGGAAACTTCATCTTCGCTGGATGGGACCTTACCGTGTCTTAGAGGTCTTCGACAATGGCTCCTTGCAGTGGAAAGAGTTGGACGGTACACTGATGACTACTCGTGTTAATGGGTGGCGCGTCAAGAAGTATTGGACGTAAACAGAAGTGCAGAAACCACTGATGTTTGCGGAGACGTAAACATTTGAGGGTGGGCGTATGTGGTGCCCACAAATTACAGGATGCACGAATTTTTGAAATTTTTAGGAATAATAACTTGTTTGTATAACTGAAGAAGCGTTGTTACTTAAGGTTACGTCTTCCTTAACAGGAAGATGATCTTAAGAGCTGTTTGTAATAAAAAGTTGACTTCTTCGGAAGACGACCGTCTTCGGAAGAGCGTCTTCTCAGTGCGTCTTCGGAAGACGAGAAGACGGCGGAAGATGAGAAGACGGCGGAAGACACCTGTCTTCCAG
Source organism: Asterella californica (assembly GCA_036924285.1). Lineage (NCBI taxonomy): Eukaryota > Viridiplantae > Streptophyta > Marchantiopsida > Marchantiales > Aytoniaceae > Asterella > Asterella californica. The sequence goes on from JAYKYS010000013.1 coordinate 9,560,508, forward strand.
AAGACAGCGACCGCGAAGGACTAACCACGAGTTTTCGAGTAAGACAGTAGGTGTACCTACTGAGATGCACCGAATAGATAGGTAGGTCAGGAAGACACCCAAGGTCGAGAACCCCTAATCTGCGGGGAAGATGCGTGAGGAAGCACATTAGACGCATTCAACTTCCCGCAGCACAGCGCGCTTGAGAAGATCGATTGAGAGAGTGAGCTTCACGAGCTAGCATTCTCTCCTACCTCGAGTAAGACATCGAGGTAGGAGAGAACAAGTTGGCAGCTAGGCGAAGGGTGAAATCGAATTGCTAGAGCACAAACAGCAGAGAGAGCGAAGGCGTTTTTGTGGAGCTTCCGAGAAGTTGACAGTGGAGAGTGGCAAGTAGAAGCGAAGGTGGAATCGAGGTGTGGGTCGAAATTGACAGCAGGCGTAGTCGAGAGGAGTCGCATTGGAAGCTAGGACAAGAGCCAGAAGCGCGCGGAGGTCGAAGGCTACTCGGGGAGCCGAAGAAGACTGTAGAGGTTCTTTCTCCTGTTCTTTCTCCCTCCCACTTCTTCTCGCCATTGTCTGGTACTCCCCGCGCTTCCTTGATTGTGTGCAGGCAGCCTGATCGATCACCCCCACCCCCCATTCTTTCTATTTGAGACATTGGGCGCGGAAGCGCTGTCCAATTTCTTACAAGACATCTCCTTGCTTCTTCCCGAGCTCAATTCGAGCTTCCCTACCCCTAGTCTTCAAATTGGAGGACCCAACTATCAATTTCCCTACCCTACTACCTCTCTACCCCCGAAACTTGGAACAGAAGACGATTCGGAAGATGGGAACATCTTCGGAAGACGCTTCTTAAACTTGACTGTCTTCGGAAGACCATCTTCGGAAGACTGTCTTCGGAAGTCGACTGAACACCATTCGTATCAAGAGTGGATTTGCTTTGCTTTTGTGTTTAGAGAGACTTGGTACGAATCCTGAGCGGTGTGGTGAGTTGTTTTGTTATTTCGAGAAGTTGGAAGTCGGGAACTAGGGTTGTGCCTCCCAGTCTTCCAAGCTTCTCAACTCCACATCTTCCTAGAGAGACTAGAAGACTGGAAGGCTGGCAAAATGAGCGAGAAGACGTGAGGGTCCATACGGTCTCTTCTGTCCGATCCATAGCAGCCGTTCCTTCTTCTTCCCGAACTTAGAAGAGAGTTGTGAGAAGTCTTGCTGGCAGAATTTGGAGAGAATGGTCGAGGGTCATGTCTTCCCATCATGCAGCAAGCTTCTTCTGAGTGCGTATGAGAGGTGAGAAGTCAGAAGAACAGAGTGCAGTTGTCTTGAGTCTGTTGTGAGGATAGATTGCGTGTAGGAAGACGAAGACAGGTGAGACCAGTGAAGGGAAGTCTGACTTCAGGAAGTCTTCCGAGAAAGACATTTAATCGGAAGCTGTCCCGAGTGTCTTCCCAGAAGCCACTGTCACCGCAGGAGCCCGCAACCATCTTCTGAACCTTTCTTATACTCTACTTCTCGCATATCTTGTATCTTCTGATAGGAAGTAGGATGTAATGCAAGGTGGGTTGTCTTCTTGGTAATCCATGCGAGGCCTTGCTTAGATAGGATTGTTTAGATATAGCTCGGAAGACGAGAGCTATCTAGGAAGTACTGTTAGAATCCCGGAAGACGGAGTAGCTGTCTTCTGGAAGACTAGTTTCGTCTTCTGAGAAGTAGAAGCTAGACTGTGGGCATTCGGGAAGGACTGAGCCTTCAGCTCATATTAGGTGCTTGTGGTTTAGTGCAACAGATCTTCCAGGTATATCGATGCATCCACGGTGTCAGAGTGTAATCCGTCTACCTAGGAAAGCGCCGGGCTTCTGGCTGTGGTTGTTCACTCAAGAGGTTGGCTTTCAGGTCACAATAGGGCTATAAACACTCACACAGATGTGTAAGATCTAGTAATATACCCAGAAGGCGAAATTTAGGTCTACCTAGGAAAGCGCCGGGCTTCTGGCTGTGGTTGTTCACTCAAGAGGTTGGCTTTCAGGTCACAATAGGGCTATAAACACTCACACAGATGTGTAAGATCTAGTAATATACCCAGAAGGCGAAATTCAGGTCTAGCTGGCAGTAATAGGATTCGGCGGTGAACTTTGACACTCACGGAGAGGAAAACTATGAAGGTTTAGACCTCTAAACTTCCCCTACATGCAAATGAGGTACTACTGAACTCACAGACGAAATTTCAGCCTGAGATCAAATTCTGACACTGAGATATGAACAGAAAAGTTTTGAGCAAGAAAACTACGGCAATTTCTGGTACCTAGCTGGCTATTTCAACCTATAACAGGAGTTTGGCTCGATCAATTTCAAAGTTTCTTACAGGATTTGCAGTCTACAGGGTGCTGAACATCCCTGTGAAGTTGGGACTCCTGAATGTACACACAACTGTAGATCTCCTCCTCTGAAGTCGCTGCTCTCGATTAAGAGCTTTTCAGACCCCCTCAGCTTCAGCGGCCGCCCTGAATTACTCAGTTGCTCAATCGATATGAAACTTTTTGTGAAATCGTAGCCCTGCTGGCGGAGAACACAACCTCGAAGTTTTGAAGCAATTTCCTCAAATCTGCTGCGAATGACACTGAAAACCCTAAATCCAACCAAAATGATTCAATTCTAGCACAATCCGAACTTCAATTGCTCATAACTCCGTCTTTATTGACTCAAATCGATCGAAATTTTCACTGGAAGTGCTTGGCATGACGAGACCTCTCTCCCTGTGTTCTCAGATTTCGAAGATCCCCTACCAAATGCTCGAACTCTACTCTAGAGCTCTATTTCTAAATTTAGAGTTAAACTAAAGACAAAAACAGACCAATGGGAGTTCATAGCTCCACTTGGTTGTCCTTTAGTACCCTAAACCACGTGGCAACTTAGTTTTACTCATAGGCTACCACGTCAAGCTCCCTAGAGTGCCAACGTAAAACTTAAACTACTTAAAACGACACGCAGCCCCGAAAAATAACTTAAATCAGCTAGAAAGCGTGCATGGGCGACACGCAAATACAACCCATGAGCTTAAGCCCTATTAACATGGTAATCAACCTACTAAGACTCAAAATAGTGATAACACCGTATGCAAAGGTGTCAAACATATACATAAACGACTAGAAGTAATAAGAGCTAACTTCTAGAACTACTAAACCCAAGCGTCGGAGTAGAAATATAACATGTAGCCGCCAAGTAGTGCGACATCCACCCCCTCTGAACCTGCACATCCTCCGGTATGTGCCATCCAGATCAAGACTCTTCAGCTTCGGCTTCAAACTCATCTTCAACCTGCATTGAGTCTTCAGCTTCATCCTCTGTAAACTCTGCAACGTTCTGATTCCCCCCTCTCCTTCTAAAGAGCTTGATTCTCTTTCCTGCGATTGGTATCTTGAGCACTGCACCATCTAACTCTCTCAAGGAGTATGTGGCATTATCATAAACTTCTAACACCACATAAGGTCCAAACCATCTCTTGGAGAACTTTCTGATAGTGCTATGCTGATTATCAAGACTACTATCATAGACTAACACCCAATCACCTTCTTTAACTGGTTTGGGTCGTAATCTATGCGTTCTATCAAATCTGCCTTTGTTTCTCTCTCTAGCAGTCTTTAACCTTTCCACAGCTTTGGCAACATCCTCAGGTCTTCGTTCTAACTGCTGGATCCTTAATGCAAGAAGATCCTCTGTACTTCTACCATCTTCCCATGGCAAAACATTCCAAGTAGGCACAACCTCCTCAATCGGCATCACAGGTTTCTGTCCTAGTATCAATTCTGCTGGCATGTAACCTGTAACGGTACTATGAGTTGTACGGTCTGCCCATAAAGCAAACGGTAGCAGTCTAGGCCATTCACGGATCTTACCCTTGCAAGCTTTTACCAAAGCTTTGATGATTGGTGGATGACCTCTTTCGCTCTTGCCATTCCCTTCAGGATTGTAAGCAGTGGTTAACGCCAACTTGATTCCCAATCGCTTGAAGAACTCAACTGCTTCTTGTGAATCCAGCTCGCCCCTATCTGCAGTGATCTTTCCCACACACCCATACCTACAAATAACATCTTCAAGTAGAAAGCGGCAGACACTAGCAGTGGTCTTCGTCCTCAAGGCACGGCCTTCAACTTGGTTAGATAGATCTTCTCTAGCCAAGACTAGATACCTCTTTTGTCCAAGCCCAAATGGCATAGTTACCAGATCCACTACCCATTTGTAATGAATGGCTAAAGGATAAGTAGGATGCAATCCATCACGATGACGTATGTTGGAATACATCTGGCAAGATATACAGGATGAAACAAACTGTACTACATCCTTATACATACCCTTCCACCAATACTTCTCCTTTATCTTGGCAAATGTAGCCCAAACTCCTCTATGACCGGCCCATAGACTCTCATGGAACTCCTTGATCAGCTTCTGCTGCAATTCTAGGTCACATACCACCCGCTGTGGTACACCTCCTTGTAGCTTAGGGCGCTTCCATAGATGTCCTCCATGTAAAAAGTAATCGTACGCTATTCTACGGATCCTCTTGAAATCTGCATCAGACCAGCCTTCTTGCCTTTCCAGTGAACTCAAATAGCGTCCAAGATCCAACCACTCGCCATCATACATAGTTTCCTCAAAAACCTCCAACGAGGCTGCAAAACAGCTTCTATCTCTTCTAGCAAGAGCACTAGAATAGAACTCTGTTCCCACATCCTCCTGATCATCTATCATTTCTTTCTCATCGTAATACCTAGCCCTTGATAACATATCTGCCACAGGATTGTCCTTTCCTGCGATATGTCTAAACTCTGGGTTCAAGGACTTGATATATGCTATCCACCTCAACATAGCAATATCTGGAGTTGTACAGCTAGTGATCATTCCCAAGAGAGGTAAGCAATCTGTCTCCACAACCACAGGTGCTCCTATCAAGTATTCCTTATCACTCTTCATCGCAGTAACTACTCCCCATAGCTCTCTCTTGACCTGAGGGTAGTCCCTCTGCCGTGAACTTAAGACCTTAGCACCAAAACGCACCACATATCTATTTCCATCCTTATCATCTTGCCCTATAGCCCACCCAATGTCAATAGGACTAGTATCAACAGTAAGGATAACAGATCTGCCCAACTCATATGTTACCTTCCGTAGAGTTGGTGGTGAAGACAACAGATCCTTCAACTTCTTCATAGACTCGCTTTGCTCCTCTTGTCACTGAAATCTCTGCCCCTTCCTCAGCAACTTGTACAATGGATCTGCTACATGTGCAAAGTGTGGAATCCATATATGATAAAACACACATGCACCTAGAAACCTTCTCACCTCAGTAACTAATCCACATGTCTCCTTCATCCTTCGGATGACATCAACCTTGTTTGGACAAGGTTTCCGACCATAAGATCCACACAGATGTCCCACTATTAACACCTCCTGTTCTCCAAATACAGACTTTGCTCCTGACAAAGTCAAATGAACCTCCTCCAGTCGACTCAATATCTTTTCACAGTCGGCTATGTGGTCTGCAACAAACTTACGGCACCCCCTCTGATCCATTACCTCATTCTTCTCCTCCTCAGCACACCCTTTGATCGGCACATCATCAAGGAATGGCATAGTTTTTTCAGGAATGAAATCCCTCAAAACTTTATTCATGCCATTCATCATATGTGCTACAGAATTGGTAGCACCTTGTGGCAAGGTGCACATCCTTAGTAACCCCAAAGGTGTCCTCATTGTAGTCAAGTCTCTACTCTCAGAGGATAACTGAAACTGATCGTAACCTGAATATAAGTCTCCCATTGAATAGATAGCACGACCAGCAAAAGCCTCTGCAAACTCGTCTACAATAGGTCCTATATCCATATTCCTGATAGTCACCTTGTTAACTGGTTGCATATCTTGAATGAATCTCAAAGCTCCACTCTTCTTCGGAACAGTAAACCATCTGCTAGAGTAGGGAGCTATAGATGGTTCCAAGATACCCATCCTAATCCTCTCATTAAGCAAGTCTATCAGCTTTGGCAGATGAGCTCTAGACACAGGGATAGGACGTAGATTCCAAGGTACATGCGGTATAGTAAAGATTACCATAGGTGAAACTACACTTGGATCTACACATCCTACTTCATGTGACTCAAACGCGAACGCCTTACCATGCCTAGATAGCATCTCCCTGAAGCTCTTCTTCTCTTGCTCGGTAAGAAATCCATCACCTCCAATCTTCAGCTCCTTCAGTGTTGTTTCTGTGAACTGGTGCCCAATTCTTCTCGGTCCTCTGAGCGTCGGTTCTCGTGCAGCTTGCTCCATCTTCTGATTGTAATCGAGTGGTAAAGGCAAAGCCACTGGTTTGACTTTCTTTGCCACTGACTTGTACTTGGTCTCCACATACACCTCTTGCCGATCTATAAACTTATCAATTACATCATAAAGCTCTTTGGAGCTCACTCTCACCACTCTATCTACATCATCTATAGAAGTTTCTACTATAGATTTCAACTCCCCTATAGTATCTACCAAATACTGCTCTTCAAACACTCCAGATATGTATTCATCTCCGGCTAACTCTCCACTATCTCTCAAAGACTGTTGTACATACTTCACATGTTGCCTCTCAAACCTCTTCAGATTCTCAACCTTCCTATAACATACTGATCCACATGACGTCAATCCCAAGAAGCTAGTGGATAAAGCTTCCTGCTTTACTGGATCAGGCGAGAATCCTATCTCTACTGTACCGTTGAAGTCTCGCTCTTCAATGGTACTCTGCCAAAACCCCTAGACTCTCTAAACTCCTGAGTAATCTTAGGCAGTGGACGGTCTCTCAAGCTATCACGATTCCTCTCATGTTCTGCAGCAACAGTCAAAAACTGAACAGCTCTTTTACCGTCTCTACTACGTATCCTAGCATAGGCTGAACCATCATCCATAACTCGTGTCTCCATTCTAACAGCAGTAATGTAAGGCTGTCCTAGAATGATAGGATAGGTTGACATGTCTTGCACAAAGAAATTCTGAACATCACTGATGTCACCCACAGTTACCTTGATATTGGGGCAAGCACCATAGAGTTCTCCCCGCAGGTTGTTGGCAGCACGGATAAGCCACCCATGGTCGGTGTCTATAGGCCACCTCCCACGCTTGTACAGCTCCTTAGACAAGATTGATCTCTGAGCCGTGATCAATCAATGCCACCACAGGTTCCTCTAGATCTCCCAGCTTCACTAAGGTCTCTGTGGTTGCTCTCGTCCAATGGTTGTGAGAATAATGGCTCTTCTGCGATGCTTCCACCTCATCTTCAAACCTCACGTGCTGATCTGATCTTCCCTCTGATACTTGAGAGCAATAACCAGCAATCTCATCTTCCTCATCTTCCGACAGTTTGGTCCCTAGAGCGTTAAGCGTAGCTGCTTCACCCAAAATCTGACGTTTCCTCTTGATGATATCTATAATAACCTCATGGAACTCACGCTTTGCTATCCCAAGAATCTCACCCAGAGTAAACTCAACCTTTTCATTCAAGATACGGTTCTCTAACACCTGCTTCAAGTCTGTAGCAATCTCAATGTCAGACTGAAGTTTATATGCAGGCATCTTACCCTTCTCCTTGCTTCTCTCCTTCTCCTTTGGTGTTGTAGGTGGTAGATCCTCCATAGTCTCCTCCCGAGTAGGTGTTGTCTCCTGCCTTGCATCTGGTCTAGCCCTTTCACTCCTTGTAGCAGGTCGTTTGGCTGTAGAAGCCTCACCTGCATCCTCCCTCCTGCGTTTTTCTTCTAGTAGAGCTTCATGCTGACTTCTTGCAACATAAGCATGCACTGACATAGTATCCACAGGGTCATTGCATCCTGTAGTTTCTCTAATTGAGTTGCCAACCCTTCGTAGCACATCCTTGTCTAGCTCTGTTCTAGCTACGGATCGCACTACATCTGACCACAACCCAGTAGTCCCTTTCTCTCTCTCCATTTCCACTTTCACTCCACATGTAGCAGCATTCACAAGAGAAATAGCATGTGATGCTGATATATCATTCACAAGTCTCTTCATACCACCCTTGCCAAAGTTGGTTCCCAGCATCATCCCCGTCTCTCTCAAATGGATCTTACCATCTTTGAAGAAGATAAGATCCTTCCTCAATGCATCTGAAAACTCTCCACAATCTCTTCTTACATGGTCTAGGCTATCGCACCATATACAACGATGAACAAAGCCTTCCCTCATCTGAGGTCTCTGCATAGCAGGCTGTACATTCTGCTCCTTCTCTTCTAACCTAGTGAGCTTAAGCTTAAGCTCCTTCATACCCTTAATCAACTCATCAAGCGGTGAGTCTTCCTCTCTAGCAATTACCAAAGCAGGCTTAGTAGGCAACTGCTTGACAGGAATTATCAGAGGTGCTGCTTCACTTACCACCACCTTGTCCCTTCTTCTCTGTCTCTTGGTCAGCAAAGAGACAGCCTCTTCAACCTCCTTCCAATCAGTCTTCAATCCTCTCTCCTCACTCTTGTCTTCCAGCAACAGCTCAAGCTTCTCCTGAATAGTCACGTCCGCTGCTTGTAGGAAAAGCTCGGTCTTCTCAACCTCTAGTGTAAGCTTCTCTGTCCTAGAAAGCTGAGCATACTGACGATCAAACTCCCTTAACAACTCATTTACAGACAAACCTTTGTTAGGCTTCACCACCCACTCCAAGAATGTTCTCTTGGTCACCCTCTCTGAATCTTCAGTGTAGTACTCCTCCTTCAAAGCTCGCATAAAGCTCTCCCAACTCTGTCCTTGTTGTTGCTTGAGCTCCTTCACACGCCCACGAATCTCAGGGACAACAGCAAGTTCAAAGTTCTCCACCATCTCCTTCTCAGGTACCTTGTTCACCTCCATCTCTCTAGCATAGTACCGCACGTACTTGGAAATATCTGTCTCCTTGAACTGATCCATCTGATGCACCACAGATTGCAACGCCTTGGTTGCTAACACCTCCTTCTTCTCTGTGCTCTGCTGCTGCTGCATGAACATGGAAAAAGCCTGGAACATCTTCATCGTAGCAGCATCAAACTGAATAGGTTGCTGAGCAGCAGCAGCACCTCCACTTGATGATCCTTGGTTGGCCATGATATCTGATCCTGTAACACTCTTAAGAAAACTCCCACCCTAGGTGTTTCACGTCGAGTTCACCAAAAGAGAGTATGTCAGAGTGTAATCCGTCTACCTAGGAAAGCGCCGGGCTTCTGGCTGTGGTTGTTCACTCAAGAGGTTGGCTTTCAGGTCACAATAGGGCTATAAACACTCACACAGATGTGTAAGATCTAGTAATATACCCAGAAGGCGAAATTCAGGTCTACCTAGGAAAGCGCCGGGCTTCTGGCTGTGGTTGTTCACTCAAGAGGTTGGCTTTCAGGTCACAATAGGGCTATAAACACTCACACAGATGTGTAAGATCTAGTAATATACCCAGAAGGCGAAATTCAGGTCTAGCTGGCAGTAATAGGATTCGGTGGTGAACTTTGACACTCACGGAGAGGAAAACTATGAAGGTTTAGACCTCTAAACTTCCCCTACATGCAAATGAGGTACTACTGAACTCACAGACGAAATTTCAGCCTGAGATCAAATTCTGACACGGAGATATGAACAGAAAAGTTTTGAGCAAGAAAACTACGGCAATTTCTGGTACCTAGCTGGCTATTTCAACCTATAACAGGAGTTTGGCTCGATCAATTTCAAAGTTTCTTACAGGATTTGCAGTCTACAGGGTGCTGAACATCCCTGTGAAGTTGGGACTCCTGAATGTACACACAACTGTAGATCTCCTCCTCTGAAGTCGCTGCTCTCGATTAAGAGCTTTTCAGACCCCCTCAGCTTCAGCGGCCGCCCTGAATTACTCAGTTGCTCAATCGATATGAAACTTTTTGTGAAATTGTAGCCCTGCTGGCGGAGAACACAACCTCGAAGTTTTGAAGCAATTTCCTCAAATCTGCTGCGAATGACACTGAAAACCCTAAATCCAACCAAAATGATTCAATTCTAGCACAATCCGAACTTCAATTGCTCATAACTCCGTCTTTATTGACTCAAATCGATCGAAATTTTCACTGGAAGTGCTTGGCATGACGAGACCTCTCTCCCTGTGTTCTCAGATTTCGAAGATCCCCTACCAAATGCTCGAACTCTACTCTAGAGCTCTATTTCTAAATTTAGAGTTAAACTAAAGACAAAAACAGACCAATGGGAGTTCATAGCTCCACTTGGTTGTCCTTTAGTACCCTAAACCACGTGGCAACTTAGTTTTACTCATAGGCTACCACGTCAAGCTCCCTAGAGTGTCAACGTAAAACTTAAACTACTTAAAACGACACGCAGCCCCGAAAAATAACTTAAATCAGCTAGAAAGCGTTGTCGTATTGTACATAGGTCTATACAGTGAAATGTATTCCAGAGAGATTTTTTTCCATATTGTGTAAAAGAAGCTGCCCTGCAGCTTAACAAGCTAGGCAGGAGCTAAGCTGGGGCTATGCTTGACAAGCTGCCCCCTAGCTTGGGTTGGAATATCACCCCTAAAGGAGTCGAAAGACACCAGAATGCAAAGCTCGACGAGGAGAGCGACCTCATGCTTCTAGTTTTGACAGAAAGTGTTTTAAGCAATAGTTAGTACGAGTTTTAGGCTGTGAAATATGTGAAAGAGGGAAATCAGTCGATTCTGGCTCGTGACTCGAACTCAGAATCTGATAGCATGGGTGTGTAGGTGTTCATGAATACTATAGTTTTGACTCCTTGTTCATTAAAAATGGAGTTGTATAGAGAAGTTAGCGTAGGAAAGGCTAGTAAAGACTTTACAGGAAAATTTCTTCAGGAAAACATGTGTACAAAAGTTTTTACCTTCTTGAACGGAACCAAAGGCCATCCAGTGATAGGGCGCCTGCCTAGGAGGGAAGTGGTCTCAGGATCAATCCCCCCTGACCTCTGGTTCCTATTCCGGCATGTTGGCCTCCTGGAAGGGAGTCTATGTTGGATATGCAGCTACGTCCTGCATATCTAGGGGCGGGAGACCGGTATCTCCTTTAATCGTGGGCTTCCTGGCCTAAGCCTCCGCATGCCATCCTGAATATACTATGGGAGATACCTGGTGCGCATATGGGGGGGCTGTGAGCCCTGTGAGGCAGCCTCATAAGTGTAGGGGCTTCGGCCTACATTGGATGGCTTGTAGTATATTCAGGGTGGCATCAAGATGGCATCGAGGGCACGGGAAATTTTTGCTGATTATTATGTACGCATAAGGACAGCAGAGGAACAGCTTTAGATGGGGCCTTAAAATTAAAGTGAAAGATTACAGTGGAAGCGGAAGGTTACAACGGAAAACTGAAGCGGAAGATTACAGCGGAAGCGGAAGATTACCGCGGAAGCTTGAAGCGGAATATTACAGCGGAAGCGGAAAACTACAGCGGAAGCGGAAGATTACCGCGGAAGATTACAGCGACAGCGGAAGCGGAAGCGGAAGATTACCGCGGAAGCTTGAAGCGGAATATTACAGCGGAAGCGGAAAACTACAACGGAAGCGGAAGATTACCGCGGAAGATTACAGCGACAGCGGAAGCGGAAGCGGAAGATTACAGCGGAAGCGGAAGCGAAAGATTACAGCGGAAGATTACAGTGGAAGCGGAAAACTACAACTACAGCGACAGCGGAAGCGGAAGCGGAAGATTACAGCGGAAGCGGAAGGTTACGTCGTTGTAGTATAGTGGAGCGACAACGGAAGCGGAAGCGGAAGATTACAGCGGGAGATTACAGCGACAGCGGAAGCGGAAGCGAAAGGAAGAGAATTAGAGTTAAAAAAGGGGTCATCGATAAGGACAGGAGGGGGGCAGCTTAGCTAGGGCCCTACTTCTGATAAGTGACTGCGTTTATAAGGACAGCAGGAGGGCAGCTTAAGCTGGGGCCTTAACTTTAGGTTATTTACCTGCGGCGACTTGGGATCGGGAGGACAGTTTTTTTGAAAAAGGAATGTTTTCTGAGAGAGCTGAAGCGGAACACGCAGGAGAAGCTAAGAAGCTGGGGAAAGATCAAATTGGAGACAGATTGAATTGGGAGATCATCGTAAGAGAGAGAGGCAGGAGTTTTAGGCTTGGACGTTGTTTAAATAAACTGTTTTGGGGAGAAATTACTCTCAGGAGACAGTTCTATTGAGAGATCGTTTGGAAATCTACAGGGGACTTTTGATCGACGTTGGATCAGATTTCTGAGAGTTTCAGTTGGGGCAAGGAGAGGAATAAGATTTAGGGGCCTGAATTTCTCTATTAGGTTCGGATTGAGGCGTACTGGGTAGACTTTTGGCTTGACGGGTGAAGAGAGGTGCGCAGGAGAGGAAGAGAGAGATTTTCTGCACAGTTGGAGAAATTGGTGGTGCAGACGACACTATAATAAAGTTATTTCGACTCTTGAGAGATCTATCTGTGATTTTGAGTGTGTATTTGAGTGTTTGTTTTGTAATTGGTGAGCACAAGGAGCAGTGTTTTGAGATCACATCGTCAGCAGCAACCTATTTTCCTTTCTGGTCATTTTTATCTGATCGGTCACAGTCAGGAGGTCCGCCCTCCCCAAGAAAGACTCTCAACTCGACATCTGGTGCTTCCACTGAGAGCTATTGGGGTGATTGATTTGGAGAATTGACTGAATTGAGAAGATGGATCACAGTGCTGCCGATCCTGCTCCTGGTCAGGATGGAGTTGGTTCTCAAGGAGGACCTACGGTGGTTCCAACAGCAACAGCACAGCCTGCTGTAGACACGTCTCAGATTCTTCAGGCGTTGGCTGCCTTGATTCAGCAGCAGCCTGCAGTTGGGGGAGCTGAGCAGAAGTCCACAAGAGCATTACAAGCAATTGTTGGTCGGTGTGGACGGTTTGATGGAAGAGATGTTACTAGATACCTGCGGGAGTATGTGGGTGAGATGGAGTTGGTCAGGGCACCTGAAGTTGAGGTAATTCTAAGCTTTGAGTTGACTGTTGTCCCTGAACTGAGAGAGAAGGTGAGAAATTTACAGAGAAGACATTTAGGTGGGTGGACTCTGTTTGAACGTGCATTGAGAGAAGAGTTTCTAGAAGAGGACTCTGAAAGAGTCACCAGAAGAACTCTCATGGACTGGATAGAGCGTCAGCCTGGACGTTCCATGGGATTGAATGAGGTAATTCGTGAGTTTGAGAAGAGGTATTCTCAGCTTTCTGGTCTAGAGAAGTTGACGCTGGATGCTAGGAAGACGGAGTTGTTCTTGGGGGCTCTGGATGAGTTCACAGCAAATAGGCTTTGTTTCATGTTGGCTGATCGAGGGACTGAAGGGGGAGTTACATCTGATTGGAGGAGAGTGGAAGAAGCAGTATCTACCCTTGCTAGGCAACGTCGTGGTAGGATGGTGTTACAGCTAGAAACCTTACTAGAGCAGTAGAGAGTAGCTCCTCAAGTTCATGTAGCTCCTCCTACAATACCTCAGGCACCTATTGTGATTCCTCAAGCACCCATAGTGGTTCCCCAAGTGATTGCTCAAGCGCCTGCAGCACCTATCCCAGCACAGAGAGGACCTAGACAGCAACAGCGACCTGCTGAGAACCGAAATCAGAATAACTTGATAGAAGAGCTCACTCAACAGTTGAGAGATTTGAGGGTTGAGATGGCAGACTTGAGGAGAGACCAATGACCAGTTGCGCCAGGTGCTCGACCTGTAGGAGGAACCTTTACAAGGAGATGTATTTGGTGCGACAGCCCAGATCATCTCAGAGGAGACTGTCAAGACTTGGCGGTTGCCTTGCGAGAGGGCGTAGTCAACTATCAAAATAACAGGTTGTATTTAACTGCCACGGGGCAGCCTCTGAACACATATTTTGGGAGAGGAGGAATGAGGAGTTCTCTTCCAGCACTTACTGGCGTGAATACTACAGCGATGACTGCGGGTTCTGCAGAGGCTGATGTGTATACTGGGAAGGTTGAGGTGCGCTCTAATCCAACTATGGTTGAGCAGGCTAATGAGGTTTCAGTTGAAATGATGAAGAGAGGTGCAGAAAGCATTAGGAGAGCTACTGGATGGAGGGACCCAGTAGATGCAATTTCTATTCGAGCGTTTTTAGAGACAAGTGGTGAACATGATGCCATGGTGGAAGACAAGAGAAGACGGGATGCTTCTGATTTAGATGCAGGGGTACCAGAGGACAGTGACCGTAGGAGGGTTACGAGGAGGAGAGCAGCAGAACCATCACCAACTGTACCAGCTGGTAGATTTCCTGCTGCAGAGGATATACCTTCTACCTCTACAGCCCCACCACCTACAGTAGACCCTATGGAAGGTGTACATGATTTACCACAGGAGCCTACTGCTGCGGATAGAGTGCGGGGGAAAAGGTTTACAGCACAGGAAAAGGGGAAAGCTCCAGCTTACAAGTTAGCGGCAGACATCGAAACAACAACAGACTTGCGTGTTGTTCTGGAGCAACGCATTTTGGATGCTAGAGTTGAGTTTACTCTTCGTGAAGTGCTTGGTATCGCAAAGAGAGAGTTTCATGAGTTGATAATAGACATCATGAAGAGAAAGAGACAAGTATTGACTGAACAAGTAAGTAGTCAGATGGTTGGAGCAGTAGATGCTATTGGTGTTGATCAGTTCAGAGATGATAAGTATGAGGCATGGGTTGCTGGTCCTGCTGTTATTGAGAATGAAGATGAAGAGTTTGAAGAGGAAAGGTCAGGCGCAGACAGCGATTTCAAGGAGAAGCATTGGGCAAGAGCGACAACAGAGACGCAGGTTCGACTTGGGGGACTTTCTGAGCCAGTACCTGCACTTGTGGATCACGGGTCGGAGATCAACATCATTTCCAAGGAGGTGTATGAGAAGGGGCAGTGGCCAATCGAAAGGAATCATGGTTGGGTACTCCGTGCAGCAAATAATCAGAAGGGTGAGTTATACGGAGCTTGTCCTAATATGCGTGTGAAGATTGGAGATGTAGAGGTTGATCAGCATTTCTTTGTACAGTCGTCTGCCTCCTATCCTGTCATACTGGGTCAACCATACATCACCGCTGTTCGAATGGAGACAAAGGTGATGAACGATGGGTCTCATTATGCCAGAGTTCGGAGTCCTGATGACAAGTACTCAGTACAGTTTTTAACGGTTCGTTCAAGACATGAACGGAACCGACAAACCCTTAGAGATTCTCAGACGAAGAGATGTAAGGGTTTTCACAGTCCACTCCTGTAGAGCGGGAAGACAGGGGTGAAGAACCTACTGTTGAGGTCCCGTCAGAGTTGGAAGCGAGACATGTACAGAGGTCTGGAGACAAATGTGGTGTACAGAGTTGGCAGTCTGGATTGCTGATGTTTGAGGCAGATGGGTGGAGTCGATTTACAAGAGTTGAAGATATGGAGAAAAATACAAAAAGATGGGTGGTGAAACAGGTATCAGAGTTGTGGCGTGTAGGAGTTCTACCTGAAGACGAAGTGGTTTCTGGGTTGTTTGAAGAGTTTATGTCTGTACAGTCAGTTGTCGGTTGGTTAGATAGTGTGAGTGGATTGGTGGAAGGGAAAAATAGTGAGGCGGTGATCCCTATCCACTCTCGACGCATATATGAGGAGATTGCTACATACGTGCAGTTCTTTCCTCATCCAATGCAGAATAATGAAGGGAGAGAAGCAAGTTGTTGGTGTGCACTCCCTCAGGAAGCAGATGTCCATGCGAAGTACAAATCTGTACTGAGAAAGGTAAGACCGGTAGCAGCTCAACTACCTGCTAACTCCCAGCAGCAAGTACAGTTAGTGGAGACTGAACCTATATTGCGTGATCATAGACGAGTAGGGCACCAGTTTACTGAGGAGACATTGAAGGAGCTCCAGATAGGAGGGGGTGATTTCTTGACTGAGGTCGAGAAGGCAGTGTTTGAACAGATGATAGTGAAGCATGGTAAAGCATTCTCTTTTTCAGCAGAAGAGATAGGTTGTGTGGACCCAAAGGTTATAGCGCCTATGGTTATATTCACAATCCCTCATGTGCCTTGGGACTTGAAACCGATCCCAGTTCCTCGTGCTTTGTTGCCTAAGCTCATCGAGTTGTTGAAAGAGAAGGTACAGATGGGGATACTTGAGCCGTCTATGGGGCCATATTCTAGCAGGTGGTTTCACTGTACCCAAGAAGTCAGGAGCTTTGCGTTTTATTCAAGACTTACAGCCTGCGAATAACGTAACCATTCGAAACGTTGGGACGGGTCTTGTGATTGAAGAGGTAGCAGAGGCATTTGCAGGGAGAGCTATCTATTCGATAGGAGATCTATATTCTGGTTATGATCAGTTCCAGCTGGCTGTGGAGAGTAGAGATTTAACTACTATGCGGACGCCCCTGGGATTGATGCGGATGTGTACTCTTCCACAAGGAGCGACGAACTCGGTGGCTCATATGCAGAATGCGATGCATAAGGTACTAAGGGAGTTTGTGCCTGATGTTACCATTCCATTTCTAGATGATATTCCTATAAAGGGTTGCGGGGTTGAAGACAAGGATGAAGCAGTACTTGCGAATGGATGTAGAAGGTTTGTTGCAGACCATATCAGGGATGTAGAACATATCTTGACTCGTCTGGAGGAGGTACATCTCACCCTGTCAGGAGCTAAGTCCAAGTTTGGTGTGTCTGAGATTTTAGTGGTTGGACATCTGTGTGGTGCTTTTGGAAGGCGACCAAACCCCGAGAAGGTTGAAGCCATAGCTAGGATGGCAGACTGTAGGAATATCACAGAGGTTCGACGCTTTCT
This sequence comes from Asterella californica, assembly GCA_036924285.1. Taxonomy (NCBI): domain Eukaryota; kingdom Viridiplantae; phylum Streptophyta; class Marchantiopsida; order Marchantiales; family Aytoniaceae; genus Asterella; species Asterella californica. Next base: position 9,577,260 of record JAYKYS010000013.1, read on the forward strand.
AGGTGCTTGTGTATTTTATCGTTTATCCATTCCTCATTATGCCCATGTTGCTGAGCCTTTGTATGCATTATTGAGGAAGGGTAAGAGGTTTGCATGGACCTCGGTCCATCGAGAAGCTATGAATAGACTGAAGGAGGCTCTACAGTCTCCACCTGTTCTAAGAAGAGTAGACTACGGATGTGGGAGACCTGTCATGATCACAGTAGATACTAGTCCAAAGGCGATTGGCTGGGCAATAGGTCAAGATGATGCGGATGGTATGCGGTTTACCTCTAGGTTTGGAGCTAGGATCTTGACAGACAGGCAACGAGATTATCCTCAGGTGAAGCGTGAGTTGTGGGGAGCGGTGACAGCGATGAAGACAGACCGTGAGTTTCTGATTGGTGCTCATGTAGTTCTAGAAACGGATTGTCTACCTCTACTAGGCATGATATCCAACTGTAGCACGCCAGACATAGCGATGTTACGTTGGATTGCCTATATTAGGAGTTTGAATCCAGAGCTGAAGAATATAAAAGGAAAGGAGAATATGGTCGCAGACATGTTATCAAGAGCTCGATTTGTAGACGAGGATGTCATGATTTCAGAAGCTGAGGAAGAGGAGAGAAAGGATGCTCAGTGTCAGGTTAATCGACGGGCTACGAACTTGGAGCCGTTGATGTTTAGAGAAGAGCTTTACACAGGTAGACTTCGTGACATAGGGTATTATCTGAGCTTGTTGGAAAGGCAAGAGATATGGAGCAAAGTAGAGTTCAGAGAGATAAGGAAACAAGCTTACAATTATCTTCTGCATGATGGGTATCTTTGGAGACGGCCACAGAGGAGAGATGGAATGTTCATACGAGTAGTGGATGATCTGCAGACTAAGCAGCAACTAATGAAAGAGTTCCATGATACTTTATGGGTCGGCCATCGAGGGATTTGGGCTACCTACGTCAAGCTGAAGGAAAGGTATTGGTGGAAAGGTCTGTATCAGGATGTGGTGAACTACGTCAGTTCTTGCTTGCATTGTCAGTTCTACTCAAAGATCCGGTATAGAGACGGTCTCGTGCCAACTTATCCGCCTTGCATTCACTTCCAGTGGGTTCTCGACTTGGTGGTGATGCCTCTGGGGTTATGGGGCATGCGATATTTGGTTCTGGCTCGTGAGGATCTCTCCAACTTTGTAGAAGGGCGAGCCTTGAGGACAAAGACCACAGAGGGGCTATGTAAGTTTGTTCTTGAAGATATTATTTGTAGATATGGGTCTGTAGGAAGGCTACGGGCAGATAGGGGAGAACTACGTGGTACGGAAGCGAAAGAGTTTTTTGCTCGGTATGGTGTGAAGCTCAAGCTTACTACTGCGATGAATCCAGAGGGGATTGGCAAGAGCGAACGAGGACATCCATCAATAGTTCAGGCTTTGGTGAAGGCGTGTAATGGTAAGCATAGAGAGTGGCCTAGATTACTCCCTTTTGCTTTATGGGCGGATAGAACAACTCATTGTTCTACTACAGGGTACATGCCTGTTGAGTTAATGCTAGGACAGAAACCGATGATGCCAGCAGAAGAAGACTTTCCTACCTGGGCTACCTTGCCATGGGAGGACAATGTGGACCGTGTGCAGCTTCTCTCACTACGAATCAGACAGCTAGAATGTAGAGAGGAGGATCTCGCTGAAGCGCAGCGACAGCTAAAGGCGGCTCGACTTGGGAACAAGGAGAGGTTTGATAAGACTCATAGACTTCGACCGAAACCGATACAAGTTGGGGACTGGGTGTTGGTATACGACAGTACATTGGAGAACCAACACTCTACAATTCGAAAATTTTCGAGAAGGTGGTTTGGCCCGTACCTTGTCTCTGGTGTACATCAGAATGCTACCTATTCCTTGCAAGAGCTAGATGGCACGCCTTTAAGGCTTCCAGTTGCAGGGAAACGAGTGAAGTTATTCAAGAAGAGAGGGGAGACTGTGGAGCTAGCTGAGTTCTTAGGTTCAGAGCAGACAGGAGCAAATGAAGACCTTTCTGAGACGGTCGAAGAGAACGAAGACGATTTGGAGGACCACGAGGATCGGTGACGGATTGGCACATACCAGAGGATGTGCAGGTTTGGAGGGGGTGAATGTCGTATTGTACATAGGTCTATACAGTGAAATGTATTCCAGAGAGATTTTTTTCCATATTGTGTAAAAGAAGCTGCCCTGCAGCTTAACAAGCTAGGCAGGAGCTAAGCTGGGGCTATGCTTGACAAGCTGCCCCCTAGCTTGGGTTGGAATATCACCCCTAAAGGAGTCGAAAGACACCAGAATGCAAAGCTCGACGAGGAGAGCGACCTCATGCTTCTAGTTTTGATAGAAAGTGTTTTAAGCAATAGTTAGTACGAGTTTTAGGCTGTGAAATATGTGAAAGAGGGAAATCAGTCGATTCTGGCTCGTGACTCGAACTCAGAATCTGATAGCATGGGTGTGTAGGTGTTCATGAATACTATAGTTTTGACTCCTTGTTCATTAAAAATGGAGTTGTATAGAGAAGTTAGCGTAGGAAAGGCTAGTAAAGACTTTACAGGAAAATTTCTTCAGGAAAACATGTGTACAAAAGTTTTTACCTTCTTGAACGGAACCAAAGGCCATCCCAGTGATAGGGCGCCTGCCTAGGAGGGAAGTGGTCTCAGGATCAATCCCCCCTGGCCTCTGGTTCCTATTCTGGCATGTTGGCCTCCTGGAAGGGAGTCTATGTTGGATATGCAGCTACGTCCTGCATATCTAGGGGCGGGAGACCGGTATCTCCTTTAATCGTGGGCTTCCTGGCCTAAGCCTCCGCATGCCATCCTGAATATACTATGGGAGATACCTGGTGCGCATATGGGGGGGCTGTGAGCCCTGTGGGGCAGCCTCATAAGTGTAGGGGCTTCGGCCTACATTGGATGGCTTGTAGTATATTCAGTGTGGCATCAAGATGGCATCGAGGGCACGGGAAACTTTTGCTGATTATTATGTACGCATAAGGACAGCAGAGGAACAGCTTTAGATGGGGCCTTAAAATTAAAGTGAAAGATTACAGTGGAAGCGGAAGGTTACAACGGAAAACTGAAGCGGAAGATTACAGCGGAAGCGGAAGATTACCGCGGAAGCTTGAAGCGGAATATTACAGCGGAAGCGGAAAACTACAGCGGAAGCGGAAGATTACCGCGGAAGATTACAGCGACAGCGGAAGCGGAAGCGGAAGATTACAGCGGAAGCGGAAGATTACCGCGGAAGCTTGAAGCGGAATATTACAGCGGAAGCGGAAAACTACAGCGGAAGCGGAAGATTACCGCGGAAGATTACAGCGACAGCGGAAGCGGAAGCGGAAGATTACAGCGGAAGATTACAGTGGAAGCGGAAAACTACAACTACAGCGACAGCGGAAGCGGAAGCGGAAGATTACAGCGGAAGCGGAAGGTTACGTCGTTGTAGTATAGTGGAGCGACAACGGAAGCGGAAGCGGAAGATTACAGCGGGAGATTACAGCGACAGCGGAAGCGGAAGCGAAAGGAAGAGAATTAGAGTTAAAAAAGGGGTCATCGATAAGGACAGGAGGGGGGCAGTTTAGCTAGGGCCCTACTTCTGATAAGTGACTGCGTTTATAAGGACAGCAGGAGGGTAGCTTAAGCTGGGGCCTTAACTTTAGGTTATTTACCTGCGGCGACTTGGGATCGGGAGGACAGTTTTTTTGAAAAAGGAATGTTTTCTGAGAGAGCTGAAGCGGAACACGCAGGAGAAGCTAAGAAGCTGGGGAAAGATCAAATTGGAGACAGATTGAATTGGGAGATCATCGTAAGAGAGAGAGGCAGGAGTTTTAGGCTTGGACGTTGTTTAAATAAACTGTTTTGGGGAGAAATTACTCTCAGGAGACAGTTCTATTGAGAGATCGTTTGGAAATCTACAGGGGACTTTTGATCGACGTTGGATCAGATTTCTGAGAGTTTCAGTTGGGGCAAGGAGAGGAATAAGATTTAGGGGCCTGAATTTCTCTATTAGGTTCGGATTGAGGCGTACTGGGTAGACTTTTGGCTTGACGGGTGAAGAGAGGTGCGCAGGAGAGGAAGAGAGAGATTTTCTGCACAGTTGGAGAAATTGGTGGTGCAGACGACACTATAATAAAGTTATTTCGACTCTTGAGAGATCTATCTGTGATTTTGAGTGTGTATTTGAGTGTTTGTTTTGTAATTGGTGAGCACAAGGAGCAGTGTTTTGAGATCTCATCGTCAGCAGCAACCTATTTTCCTTTCTGGTCATTTTAATCTGATCGGTCACAGTCAGGAGGTCCGCCCTCCCCAAGAAAGACTCTCAACTCGACAACGCTTTGGACATATATTCAATGAGCAGTGCTAATTCCCATGCAGATTCTGATATGCGGAGTTGTCCGTCTCTTTCTAGAAAAGGTTAGGAAATAAAAAAGTTCTGAATGATGTCTGATAGAAAATCTAATTAAACCTACTTGTTTGCAAAATATCGATATCGATTACATCATAAACAAATGTAAAGTAGACATTAACCATTGCGAGAACTAACAGCAGTGAATTAGAGGGTGTCATTCGAGTATATTCATTTTGTGACCAGATAGCTAACCTGGATTAGAATGGTTATATATGATGGATCTCTGTAGATATCCTGAACTTTATCTACTAGTGGACAATTGTCTGGACTATCACCCTTCATCTTACTGAAGCATGCATAATCACCCTTCCCTATTCTGATGGAAGAAAGCAGCATGTTCAATTTATTAGCGAACTCTTCCATCGATCGAGAAAGTTCGATAATAAATTAATGTTTATAATAATATTTACAGAGTAACAGGCTCTTCTATTAATATTTCTAAAAGCAGGTTTGTGGAATCTTGATGTATGCGTTACCTCTCCGACTGGATCTTCTTGCAAGTCTTTACCATAATTTCGTTATTAAATATTTTTATATTTTTATATTTACTCAAAAGTTATTCATATTTATATATGTATCAAATAAATAAAATAGACAAAAACTCCCCAAAATTTTACCTCAAATACATTAGGTATCTTAGATCATACTGTAAGATTAGAGACCGATTACATTCTCAGAAAATATTCTTGTTTTCGTTCCCCTAACATACATACCAGCACAAACCAACAGAATAATATATCGTTTTTATAATTGTTTTATCGCTTGTTGCCTTCCTCTCTGAACTTTCCCACCTTGTTTGGGACACATATTTATCACCCTTAGTAGTTAGAGTACAAAAATCAATCGATATCTTGAGTACCTAACTCACGGAATAGCTTGAGCTGGTCCACAAGTGCGCCCGATCTCATTCTATTGGGAGGAAATCTTTTCATACATTAGTGACATCCCCTTAATTTTGTAGCAATATAGTGTTCTAAAATATATGTTGTCACGGCATACGTACATACTCCGAACCCAAAATGAAATTAGCAATGAATTCAAATATATTATACAAAAACAAGTGTGTGCACAATAGTTCATTCGTGGTCCATCGACAAGTGACAGGCTTCTCAACTTTGATGCCGTCTTTTTTTCTTTTTTTTTGATTTTGAGAAGTACGACGGAGTCACTTTGACGTCGTTTCCATCGTGAGCAGCATGCCTTTTCCTCTTTCACATATGTAAAATAATATGTATATCTTGTGATAACGACATTGACTTATGGTCCACCAGTAGACAAGACCTTGGAGCCGGTATGGAATCATGTCAAAGCAGGTACTGTAGTTTATATATAGGACCCAAGTTAAGGTGTGGTTCCACTGATCACTTTAACTCGCTTGAACCAAGAGCTCGGACCTAGAGAAAAAACGTGTTGATGTTATAATTTTCCAGAAGTCTTAGCTATAATGTTATTTATATCTTATAAATAACATGTTTTGTCTCACTACATCAAATAGTTACAACCTAAAATTTTCTTTAGGTTGTAAAAATACGGTCTCAGCGAGTCTAGAGACCGTTTTTCTCATTCAGATTGTACCTATCTTTCAAAGAGTTTCCAACACATGTGGAGAAATCCATTGCTCAACAAGTGTTACGTGCAGGTGAATCTGGTACACCAAGTTTCATTAGGTATATAAATCTTTGGCCAAAAGCTCTAAACGGATAGAGAAGAGAACCCCTATGAATCATCTAAATTATCCTATTAGTTAACGAGATATAAAATTAAGACTTGCTGGTGAGACGAAACAGTTTAATCGAATCGGATCCAAAGGCTCGAGTAGATTTAAGATACTTAATGTGATGGTGGGACGAGACCATTAGTTATTAATATTGTAGTAGGTCCACTCGAAATCAAAACTGTAAACTTCATTATGGTAAGTAAGTCCAGCCCCGTAACCTTGATCTGATGTGATTTTATGAAAGAGAGTAATTAAGTTTGAGAGACCTCTGTAATCCACTCTTACAGTTATGGACTGTATTACGTTCTCTTTCAGACCTAGCCGTAAGTTTGTAAAACTCATCTGTATTCGCAGTAAACTCTAATTCAAACTGAGACTGATGCTGCTCCATGTATAAACGAGTTTTAATTTATCGATGTGTGATATTTTAAAAACGATAAACAACTTTAGAACTACTGATAAGGAGAACTAGCTCAGATATTCTTCCTCCCTTCGGGAAGTTGGTTGCTTGGCCCTTCGGGTCCCTCTTCCCCTTGCACGGCTTGATGAGCTCTTTCCATACGTTTGCTATTCATTGCGTCACGGGTGAAAAAGAAAAAGTTTTGCTTTTGAGCAAGATGACAGAAAACGAACCAGGAAATGGACTTCTGTAGATGTAAAGTACGGTATGCACCGTGCTTGACGAGTTTGATGCTGTAAAAACCCAACAAAAAGGGAAAGGGGAAAAGGTTTTCGACAGAACTCTATTATCGTCCACCCAGGAAAACACAGTCCCTTGACCACCTTAGGACGCCTTTGAAGCCAAGATTTTCCTGCACCAGACGTCCCGGAACAAGTGATCTCCGAGTAAACTGAATCGAAACCTGTTCATCATCCCACCACCAAGGAGAAACGCGGAAACTAGAAAGTGCACGGATGATGTGTTATGTCTAGTCTAGGGTTTAAGTCAGTTCTGATTGTTGGTTAGGGACCGGTTTTGCTCTGTTCTCTGGCTTGAGGGTTTTCGAGCTTGAGGTCGATGCTTATGCAGGTTTGACAGAATTGTAGGCCGAATTAAGGACTCTCCGTCGGATAACTGCGCGTCGGATTCCTGCTGAGTCGACCCGGTTCAATTCGTTACGGATGGTGAGCAATCGACTGGAAGGAGGTCTTACTTGTACCCCTGACCAGGGAGAAGGTGTAATCGTTGTGCTGCCTTGTTGCAATCTTCCTAATGGGGTCCCAGGAGCATCGGGTACATTGAGTAATTTGAGGATTCACTGACGAATTTAGATTACTTGTTTCATACTGTCTGTATTGGAATCAGCAGACCCATTTTTCTTCAATAGACATTCGTAAATAGGTCAGGAGTTTAGAGGTTGGATGAGAAGAAGGCCAACAGCCGAGGGTTCATCTTCGGTCGCTAAAAGATATGAGACTTTGAATCACGTAAAGTTGGGACAACATCGCAGTTCCACGGCCTTGAATTGCTGTCTTGGATCGAAGTTTTAATCTAGAGCAGGAGATCAGTTATGGCAAATGGTTTGTTGATACGTGGGGATGTAAGTGTCATGCACAAGTCATGGTACAGACTTCTGCAGAAAGAGCTTGACAGGAGAAGGAAAGCGAGGCGAAAGCATCAGAAAAGTACTGATGAAGAGGATGACTCAGGATTGATTCTTCCGATGGAATTAGTGGAGAAGATTCTGGCTCAGGTCCCCTTTCCTGATGTGTTCAAAACGCGTGTGCTATCTAGGTCATGGCGCAGGAAATTTTCTCTGGCTTATAAACGTGAGAGGCCGATTCATTGTCCGTTACTGGATGAGCTCAGCACTGCAGCTGTTAGATGGCCCACTTTCTGTCCTGTCTATACGTCTCGCGAAGGGAGACTGATTGGCTACAACCACACATCTTTGAGCTGGGAAACAATTGCCATATCTTCGTACATCCCCATGAAGAGAATTCACTCGAACCTCTTCGCTGGCAGGGAGATCGGATTTGGAGGGTCCCTTATGTGCATCTACGAAACACATGTGTCATTCTGCGGCATGGGGCAGTATATGTTCGAAATCCTAGTGGCCAACATCCAGACTGGTAGCTGGAAGACCATTTTGTGTCCTCTAGACCTAGAAATATCGTACGATGCACAGGTGCGGCTAATATGCGAGCCAGGTTCGGAAGATTACAAGATTCTTGTGTATGATTTGGATTGCCCACAGGACGATGAGATTATCGGCATTGAATTCGAAACCCACCTCTTCGATTCTGCCTCGAGTACCTGGACGAGCAAGCAATCACAGTACGCGGGGGTTGTCGCGTACATATCTACATATTGTACATGTTCCCATCAAGTACACTTTAATGGGAATATTTACTTGATGGGCCCAGTTTATACGCAGAACCCCGAGGATCTCTCTTTGCATATGATCAAGTACAACCTGTTGAAGGATGTTTGGGCCGAGTCTAGTACTGCGGTTCAAGTAAAGGAACATGAAAAGTACGAGGATGGCGGTGTGTTCTTTTGTGGAGCGAAACTTATGTTGGTAACTCTGTTTAAGCAGTTCGAACCAGTTCTAGTAGTAACGGATACCGGCAGACTTGTAGACATTCGAGAGGAATGTAGGACACCCCGACAGCATAGCAGGAGACGCCCTTCGGGTTACACGTATCGAGCTTGTGCTTATGAGGTTTGTCCAGAGACTTTGGAGATAGATTTGGTTTCTGTCAGTCCTTCGGGCATTTTCGAAGGTGCCTGGAGACGCTTTATGTCAGACGACAACCACATCTACTTTTTCTGTTCGAATTGTCTGGAGTACCCGAGCAAGCCCAAGGTATTAATTGTTCGTTTTAACGTTTCTGACGCAAGCTGGGACCAACTACCTTCCCCGCCTACGGACATAGACGGCTTTTCATCCTTTGCTAAGTCGGCCTATGTACCGGGACAGAATCCATTCGCTCTGGCTTGAGTTTCACCAAACCGTCAATTTTGTTTAGTACGGAATAGAACCCGCTCGCTCTGGCTTGAAAGCTTTGCACTGCAGGAGCTTGAGTTTGTACAGACAGTCAGTTTAATTTTGCTTAGTAAAGTCATTTCCAAACCGTCAATTTTGTTTAGTACGGTATGGAAACCGCTCGCTCTGGCCGAAGAATTGCCTGAAGGAGCTTGAGTCTGTACAGACAGTCACTTTAATTTTGCTTAGTAAAGTCATTTTCAGGAAGAACGACAGAGTCCAGCATGGATGGTCGTTGCCAGATGTTTGTAACCCGATACTCACACTTCTTTCTAACGGAGGTTGGGATCAATAAAAATACGGCGCTGTGAAGATGATTCCAGCCTAGAGATGCAACAGCTCCAGACAGGCAAATGGACACGATTGTAGTTCACATCTGTATCATAGAGTTGGTTTGCGGATACTGCAATTTCTTTTGAGTTTCTCGAACTGAGGGAATCAAAGAACCGTGACTGGCACCAGAACATTCCAGCCAGAGAGGACACGAAGAATATCACCCAGAGGCTCTACATTGATGTCGCCAGAGACGTAAGAGAAGAGTAGGAAGTATTTGCCGCAATGCGTACCAAAGTTATTGAAATAATCATAGGTCCAGTTAGAGGGTGTTTCGAGGTACAGAGTTGTCTCAAATGACCACGTCGTCTAAAGCAACAAGTGCAGTAACACGATTGGATTTTGATCTATCATGACCAACTGCCTCGGCTCCTGGATGGATGTAGTTTCTTCGCCTTTGTCCAAGCGGAAGAATGTCAAAAACTCGGGTGTCATTAGGGCTACTGCTGTAGGTCGGAAACTAGCGTCAGAGTCCGCACTGCTATTGTCGAATCGGTACCAAGGGAAGGTAAGCTGCGCGGTCACTCGTACTGTCTCCACTGCACTCTATATAAGCTCTATAAGAGAACCGAGTAATCTCTACGTAATAAAATTCCAGTTTGTGTAGATTTATCGAGTTTAGGACGAAGTCGTTAGAGCGAGCTTCCACTCTTGTTTTTTCACTGTATGTGTAATTATATGTTAAGTGTGACAAAAAGTTTTTGTAATGGATGGCGCTTTGTGTTTCACTGCTTGGGGTCGAAGTGTAGCCCTCGAACCCTGGCCAAGCTTATCAAACCTGGGACAAAAAGAAAGCTGCCCATCCGGAGCTTGCTGAGGAAGGCGCTCTGGAAATAGTCATCATAAAATCTATAGGTGACAAGACTCTGAATCAAGCCTCTGGCTGATTTTGGAGGAAAAGGCTTGTTCACCAAGGAAATCGATGATGCACTGTCGGGAGGGAGGGTCGATAGACATAGCTATGCATTCCTTGAAAAATTTTCCCACTTATCTGGCCGAGGGAACAATTCGACCTTGCAACGTTCCAAGAGAGGACGTTCGGGATGCACTCATATGTCCGGAAAGTGCCTGCTGAAAGTGTGCTTGGTACAGCTTCTCTCCGACACCAGTAACAGCTACTGAACAAGTATCCTTCTCTGAAGGTACTGCTATACTAAGTTCCTTGCTAAACCCCTCAGTGCATTAGGAACGTCCGTACGACAATGGGAGAAATTGGAAGGAAGCATATAGGTCAATTTCCAACCACACCAGCCATCCTAACTGCGTCCCGACCGTTCCATTCTTTCTTCTCTTGTCCATGTGCAGTTAGTGAATTTTAGAGGCGACGTTCAAACTTGACTGGGGAAGCTGAACGAACGAACCGTATTTACAACAGATACTCACTTATACTCAATATATGACTCAACATCATCTCCATTCTGTCTACCGATGAGATGCTACCTGCCATCGCCCGAGGTGCCATTGGTATCGCTTGTCGATTAGACGACGAGACCATGGTGAGAAGCAGAACCCGTCTCTTTGGGCAGGTGATTTATTCCTTTGTTGGTTAAGTCTACACTTCTCCTGCAGTTTGGCGGTTCGCATGTTGATGGTGCCTGCATGTGGATGCGGGTTTCTTGTTACAACTCTCCTATATTAAATCTCGAGGTAGGGATTAGATTGCCTCGATTTTGTTGTCGCCTTTACCGACATGGAAAGCTGGTCGAAGTGATAAGTCGTGAATGCAGCCTCGTATCTCGTATGGCTCACCTGTCACGTCAGTTTGGGCACCTCAGCTAGGTTGACCGAGTGCGGAGTGACGAATCTCGGTAAGGTCGTTAGTGCCGTTAGGACGAGTTGGTGAGAGAGCTCACTAGGGGTATACTTCACAGGTAGGGCTTGGAGGCCTTAGTTCTCAAGTTGAACCTTCAAGCTCCTAGCTATGGTGGATAGTCTTTGTGAGTGCAATCTAGATCTCTGCGAACACAGAGTGGATTTGACTCGACTTAGTGATTGTTTAGTGTCGTTGACATGGTGGAGTGAGTACATACCGTTTATCACTTGAAGAACTCAGATTGCGAGGTCTGATTGAGAGCTTTCAGGTCGCAGATTTCAGTCGGTGGTATCTCCGAAGTGGGTAGATCGTTGATATCTTCGATTTGCGGGTGCGCGCGTGCGTGGAGTGATTTTTTTGGATTGTGTGATCGATCGTTATGTGGATTAGTAGTAGTTGAATCTGTTCTTGGTCGAATTTGGATTGAAGTACTGCGGAAGTGCTGCTGGATTTTCCTGTCACAGATTTTGATGATCAATTTGAGGTGAGCAAAAACGTGTCGACGGACGTCAGGTTGACGTGGGTCGGCAATTTTTGGTGCTGAAGAGTGCAATAGGTACGTGCTGGGAAGACGATTCTAACGCACCAAAAATCATACGATTTGGTAAGAGATCGGAGAAGTTACAAGCAGAAGAAGGTCGCGGGTGATCCAAAATCTGACGTAAATCCGCATGCGAGTGCCAATTTGGCAGATTTGGACCTTTTCGAGTGCAATTTTGACCTCTGAGTTTCTGTTTAGGGTGCATCTCTTCATACTCGTCCTTCTTGTGATGTTTGGCTCGAGTTTCTTCTCTTACCCAAGCGGATTTGAGTTGTTGTTTTGGGTGTGTCTTTTTCATACGCGTCCTTCTTGTGGTGTTTGGCTCGAGTTTCTTCTCCTACCCAAGCGGAGAGTGAGCGGGAGTGTCGAGATGTGGAGTGCGTGTTAGGAGGCGTTTAGAGACTTCGAGGAGCAGAGGTTCGTGAGTGCGGAGATGTGAGAGCAGAGTGCGAGAGTGCGGAGATGGAGCGGAGCCCGAGCCCGAGTCCGCGTCCGCCGCAAGCCAGCTTGCTGGCGTGCGTGAGAGAAGTATGCAAGTTTCAGTTGTGTGAGAAGTGTAAAACCACCTGGTCATCGATCCCAACACTATTCCTGGACTTGGACACTTAACTTTGTAGTCTTAACTTTGGCTTTATCACTAGACCAATAGCTCTTGGTGTCTTCTAGGGATGCGTGCAAGTACTTATGGACTTGTTTAAGGTAGTAGGAGACCTTCTCGCACATTCCTAGAAGGGTCATAAGGTGACCCCACAGTATTAGGAGGAAGCTATAGTTGTGGTAGTGTTTGCTTATACCGTAGAGACGCGTATGAAGGCAGTTGGTGGCTGTTGTCTTGGGTGAGCTAGTAGAGCTATCCCGTAGATAATTTTGGAGCTACTATAGGTGTGAACATCTAGTTAGTGACCTTAAGTATCGTCATGACAGTTGGTGATCATATATTGTGCATGTGGTCACCGAAAAGGAGAGTTCAGTCCGGGTGGGGTTGGGTTTCTCTTTATGTGAATGTTTGAGTGTGGAGGGTTATCGTTTGGACTTCTTTTGATTGGAACTCCTTCATATTCTGCTTCCTGTTTGTGCGCCGCGTTTACTTATGTTGGCGCTTGATTTCCGGAGTGAGTTCACTCCAGTGTGCTGTCGGTAGTGAGGCTGGAGTTGCGGACCAGTCAGACTTTTTTTGTTTTTCTCACGGTGCGGTTGGAGTGACGACCAACAGATCATGAGAGACTGCCTGCGGTGATAGCAGGTACAGGTTGCTCTTACCTTGACCGTCCTAGTAGGAAATAGGTGAGCTCAGTAGGAGCGGGGTTAGGCAAGTGGTGGTTACGGTGGTGATAGAGATTTCGACATTCTGGTTGGAGAGTGTGTTACCGAGATTCTCTCATCACGGAGTTATTGGGAGGTTCTGATGGGGACTTCTCGGACAGTGGGTATATATGGAGTGGGGTGAGGTATCAACTACCTACACCATTATCATCGGTTGTTCCAGAGGACGAGTCAGACGCAGATAGCGCGTTTTTTGATGATGAGTTGAGTGTCATCACACCGTTGTGAGACATGTATGAGATCTATGGGGGTCGAAGGGACCTCGACGTTACTCGGGTACAGTGGGTATCATCGAGCTGGATGACTTCATCCAGGAGTTTGACAATTGGTGCGATCTGCAGCAGATGTGGAACCCACAACTGTTTATACTCTTCATGACGTGGAAGGGTTTGTTTCAACACTTGGAGGGATCGCCGATGGACGATTATCATGAGTTCCGGTGAGACTACAGTATGAAGATTGAGTTGTGGAGACAATATTGATCTCTCAACTACGTTTCTATCACTACTGCCGTAGTTTCAGGAGGCGTAGCACCTACGAGTTCGGGTGCCAGTAGCAGTGATACATCCACAGGTGACGGAGTACCTACTACCGGCGGTGCGTCCACTAGTAGTGGAACATGTGGTAGTGTGAGCGGGATACCATCAAGGTTTAACCCCGTGGTTCAGTTCTTCCAGTGTTTGAAGAAGAACTATCAAAGTGTGCGGACCGACAAGTTGAGGAGTCTGCAGGAGTTCCAGTAGAAGACTGGAGAGAGCCTACGCGAGACGTTTACTCGCATGAGACGGTTGATCAGCGTTACCCAAGGAGTGGTAGAAGCACATGCAGTCCAGTTATGATATGGGATACTAGATCGGGAGCTGCGTAAGAGAGTCAGAGATGCCACTCTCCTTTAAGACACTGCTCTTACGTTAGCGGTTGTCTTTGGTTTGACTGGCGGAATTGAGTTCAACATGATGGAGGAGAGGGTGGTGGTTGCTGGGTTCAGCAAGGAGACACCACATGGGACGATCAACTCTTCTCGAGGATCACAGGCTACGCAACAGCGTGATGGTGGTGGTGGTAAAGATCGTGCGGAGCAATCACGATCCCAAGGAGGTGTTGGAGGATCTGGTGGACAGAAGCCCATGCCGTCCTTCCCTAGTCAGCAGCAAGCGGGTCCTTGCTGGACATGTGATGGTCTTCATCAGCAGAAGGAATGTCCACAGAGGATACTGGATGTCAGGGACGTCTCAAGCGATACCTAGGCAATGTGAGCATTGCTGATGACCTGGTCACAGTAGTGACCGTTGTTTTGATCTCTAGCCCGAGATGCGGCAAGAGAAGGCTGATCGTGGACGAGACGGAGGAGCTCAAGGAGACCGTGGTGGTCGAGCTAGAGATAGAGGTCCAGCACCTCGGAGAGGATCGATCGGTCCATCACCTGCTACGACGTCAGAAGCAGGTATGGCTGCTCGGATTGAGCACTTGGAGCAAAGGATAGCTAGTATGACTATGGCGTAGCGGAGATCTGATGGAACAGAGACTTCCACGTCTTATGGAGGAGAAGGAGGTGACTTCGACTTCATGGCTAGCGTGGCGCAGATTGAGGCATCTGCAGCAGTGACTAGAGGTGCAGTACGTGTCTCTGAGTCACGAGGTGCGTCAGTGGAGTTGAATCCACAACGCGGGGAGGCTCGTAGATAGACCAAGCTTCTCCAGTCGTTCACGTTATCGGTGGCATTGAGGACCACATCTATAATTTCTATACGGCCTACCGATGATGCAATAGAGTTGGAACCATCGACATCCAGGAGTGGGTGTGATGTGAGTCAACTTTCGACGTTTATGAATGCGACGTCGAACCCGATGTTGGGGGCGGCTACAGCAGTTTTGCGAGCCCTACTATTTTCAGCCACAGATATGAAGACATTGGGAGTCAGCTTGGCTCCAATGTTCCAGCTGGCGGTCACACTCAGTGAGAGCGAGGATGTTGTTATCTCTAGCGCTGAGGTGGTTCAACGAGAGGCGGTAGATGTGTCCACGGAGTCGAGGATCAAGACAGCTATCAATGGTACTTGGCAAGCGGCGGCTACTAGGTTAGATGAGTTACCAGCTAGGCCGGCGATTGACCGTGCTGGATTGACACTAGGTGTGGTGTTGTTGGACAACAAAAGTGATATTTTTTGTTTAGTGGCACCTTCAGGTGTAGCGATCGCTATTTTCGAGGCATTGGATTCTCACCAATGTTTGCAGAAAGTCTTGTTAGACTCTAGAGCCCAACCGTTGATGTTGAGGAAGGTGGCGTGTATTGATCTGGGTTTGAAGAAGTCCGAGGTGGAGAGATGTCCATTCCAACTACAGACATCTCTAGGGGGATCAGGAGGTACAGCTCTACACATGACACGGGAGATGTTGACGTTGAGAGCTTGACCAGATCATCCCACGGATGGCTTCATGGTGAGAGCAAAAGTCATCGTTACAGCCACGGAGTCTTATGATGTATTGGTTGGAGGTGCTGTGTTATACCTTATGAGGTTTGTGATGACTATTGGGCAGAGACAACATCTTACAGACCAGGTTGGCAGTCCGGTGAGGGACAAGTGAGCCGCTTACCAGTGCGGTTCAGTGCTAGAGTTGGGACAACGGAGCCTACATCAGGGACGATGACATCTGTTGCAGGGTTCAGTTTTGTCATCACTTGGTCAGACGAGTTGTTAGAGGACAACGTCCATGCGGAGGATACTCTGGTCTTTGAGGAGGTGGAGGACATGCCTAGCAAGTCTACGTTAGTACCATCTTCCTTGGATGTGTCACTCTGGAGTTCGAGTGAAGAGTTGCAACAGTATGCTGATCGGTTGGTGCAGCAGACTTGGAGTGAAGCCTTTGTACCACCAGTAGAGTAACAAATGGTTGTTCTTGTTACTGACCTTGTGATCTTATCATTGTTGGATACGACTTTCATTGGGTGGCAGTATCCAGAGGATGGTGTATGTGTGCTAGAGCTGTTTGGAGAGATCAGCACAAGTTTGACTGCGGTATTGCAAGCAGGCATACAAGTACAGTGATACTTGTATGTGGAGAGAGATGAGGTTGCGAGACGCATCCATGTGGCACGTTTGGTGCAGAGATATCTTGAGTTGTTGCCCATGTCAGCTGTTAGAGGATATCAGCAAGCATTATCATCAGATATTTCATTGTTGAGGGTGCTGGATCTTACGTTTGTTGACACCATTCACTTGGTGATAGCCGGATGCCCATGTCAAGGTCACACGCGTGTTGTGAGAGGTCAGGGTTTACATGACCCGCGATCTAGGATGTTCTGAGAGATGTTACGGATCTTACAACATCTCCAGATGCATCAAGTGGATTCTCCAGCGTACATCTTGGAGAACGTTCCTTTGTTGGGTGATGCTCGTACATAGATGATGGCGAGTGTGCACCAAGTGCGATATTGGGTTGGACCAGCAGTGTTGTTGGATGCAGCGAGAGTAGGATCTCGTGCACATCGTCCACGGTTGTGGTGGACGAACTTGTTATCGAGAGAGGTGCTTAAGCGCACACACGATGGAGTGAGACGACCAGCGCACCTCATGGTTGATAGCATCTTGGGTGCAGGACGACGATCTCAAGTAGTGAGAGTCGTCGATAGGTCACCCATGGCAGTGGTGAACCTAGTGAGACGGCCCATGGTAGCGTTACCTACTTTGGTGAGCTTTCCAGAGTCACATGCTTACAGAGATGGAGGACCTGGGCTTGTGTGGGATGCTCAATTACGACAATTAGTGGAATCGAATGTCGACGAGAGAGAGAGAACGATGAGTTTTTTTACGAGTACGACGGCAATAGCTTTGGTGTCAGAGACTTCACGTGGTCAAGTATTGGATCAAGCAATGGACTTGAATTGCTTGACATGGATTGTTAGTCTTGGATTGGCTAAGCAGCGTTGTCGGGTTGAGAGTCTTCCTGAGAAGGGCGAACCTTCTGGCTGTGATATGAGCTTGAAGGCTGTGTTCAATCTACTCAGGGAAGCGTTGGGCTTCAGGTTGTGGCTGGTTTACTCAAAGGATAGGCTTCAGGTCTCAAGGTGATACTGAAAAACACTCATATAAGTCTCTTGGCTCTTCTGATATGTTCAGGAAGTAAAGTTCAGACTTAACTAACAATGATAAGATCAGATGGCAAACTTTGACACTCAGGATTGAGAAATATGTGAAGGTTCAGGCTTCAGAACTCCTCCTACATGTTAAAGAGGTCCTACTGGATACACATACAAAGTTTCAGCTTCAGATCAATTCAGAGCACTAAGATATGAGTAGAAACTTCCTGAGTAGAGAAATTACGGCGATTTCTGATACCCAGACAGCTATTTCGACCTAGAACAGAGAATTGGCTCGACCACTTTGGAAAATTCTTACAGGATTTGCAGTACACAGCTTGCTGAACACTCCTGTGAAGTTGAGCCTCCTGATTCCACACAGAACTCCAGATCTCGCTCTCTGAAGTTGCTGTTCCAGATTGAGAGCTTTTCATACCCCCTCAGCTTCAGCGGCCGCCCTGAATTACTCAGTCATTCAAATGATATGAAAATTTTTGGACAGTCGTAGCCGGGCTGACAGTGAACGCAACCTCGAAGGTTTGAAGCGATTTCCTCAATTCTGCTGGAATTGACACTGAAAACCCCAAAATCAACAAAAGTGCAGCAGTTTGGCACAATCCGAACTTCAATTGGGCATAACTCCTTGTTTATTGATCCAAATCGATCAAGAATTTCACTGACAGTGCTTGGCTCGACGAGCTCTATCTCCCTGTGCTCTCAGATTTCGCAGTTTCCTCACCAATTGCTCAAAATCCACTCTAGAGCTCTGTTTCTAAACTTAGAGTTTTACAAAAGACAAAAATGGACCAATGGGAGTTCACAACTCCATTTGGTTGTCATTTTGTGCCTTAAACTACCTGGTAACTTATCTACACTCATAGGCTACCACGTCAAGCCCCCTAGAGTGCTAGCGTAAAACTAAAACTACCTAAAACGACACGCAGCCCTGAAAAATAACTTAAATCAGCTAGAAAGCGTGCATGGGCGACACACAAATACAACCCATGAGCTTAAACCCTATCAACATGGTAATCAACCTACTAAGACTCAAAATATATAATATCTTCCAAAAATGAACTTCTCTGAGGTCTTAACTTCACTGAGAGAGACTAACGCCTGACAGAGAAGAGAATCATTTACTATGTGAAATGATTCACATCACGACATCCACCCCCTCCAAACCTGCACATCCTCCGGTATGTGCCAAGCTCCTCAGTCTTCTGGTTGTTCTTCTTCATCATCGCTTTCCTCCGCCTCAGTCTCTTCAGAAACTGAGACATCTTCGTCTCTATTGTCCTCTGCTCTGACTCCAGAAAGTTGAATAACTCAACTGAGCCTCCGCATCTCTTGAACAATTTCACATGTTTGCCAGCCACAAATAGCTTCAAAGGCGTACCATCCAACTCACGCAAACTATAGGTGGCATTCTCATACACATCTAGCACAACATAAGGCCCGAACCATCTTCGAGAGAACTTACGAAGTGTAGAATGCTGATTCTCCAACGTGCTATCATATACCAGAACCCAGTCACCAACATGTATTGGCTTCGATCGTAGTCGGTGAGTCTTGTCAAAACGTTCCTTGTTTCTGACTCGAGCCACCTTCAGCCTCTCCTGTGCATCAGCAAGATCCTCCTCCCTTCGCTCCAACTGCCTAATACGTAAAGCAAGGAGTGAAGCACGATCTATACCATCTTCCCACGGTAGCGTAGCCCATGTAGGAAAGTACTTCTCAGCAGGCATGATCGGTTTCTGCCCCAGCATAAGCTCAACTGGCATATAGTCAGTCGTAGTACAGTGTGTAGTTCTATCAGCCCATAAAGCAAATGGAAGTAGTCTCGGTCATTCTCTAGACCTACCATCACATGCTTTCACTAAAGCATGAACGATAGAAGGGTGTCCTCGTTCACTCTTACCAATGCCCTCTGGATTCATAGCAGTGGTAAGCCGAAGCTTTACTCCATAACGAGCAAAGAACTCCTTCACTTCAGCGTCTCTCAACTCGTCTCTATCTACCCGTAATCTCCCAATCGATCCATAACGACAGATGATATCTTCAAGCACGAACCTGCAGATATTCTCTGTAGTCTTCGTCCGTAGTGCTCGTCCCTCCACATAGATGGAGAGATCATCTCGAGCCAACACCAAGTAACGCATCCCCCATAACCCCGGTGGCATCATCACAAGATCAAGAACCCACTGAAAATGAATACTAGGTGGATAAGTATGTACAAGCCCATCTCTGTAACGGACCTTAGAGTAGAACTGGCAATGCAGACACGACCCAACAAAGTCCACCACGTCTTGATACAAACCCTTCCACCAGTAACGCTCCTTCAGCTTCGTGTA
The DNA here is from genome assembly GCA_036924285.1 of Asterella californica. Taxonomy (NCBI): domain Eukaryota; kingdom Viridiplantae; phylum Streptophyta; class Marchantiopsida; order Marchantiales; family Aytoniaceae; genus Asterella; species Asterella californica. The sequence goes on from JAYKYS010000013.1 coordinate 9,596,805, forward strand.
TGTAGCCCAGACTCCACGATGTCCAGCCCACAAGGTGTCATGAAACTCTTTCAGCAGATTCAACTTCGTCGGTTGGTCATCCACCACTCTAGCAAGCATCCCATCTCTTCTCTTCGGACGTTTCCACATATAACCTTCACATAGAAGATAACTGTACGCCTTCCGTCTGATCTCCTTGAACTCTGCATCACTCCATCCTTCTCTCCTGGATAACGAACTCAGATAAAATCCAATATCACGGAACTTTTCTGAGTAGAACTCCTCATTGAACGGCAGTGGTTCCAAGTCTGAAGTCTGCTGACCAACTTGGCACCAAACGTCTCTCCTCTCTTCATTCTCCACTTCTGCAAACATCTCATCCTCATCTGTATAGCGAGCTCTAGACAACATATCTGCAACTGGATTGTCCTTCCCTGCTATATGCTTTAGCTCAGGGTTCAGACTCCGGACATAAGCAATCCATCGCAGCATTGCTATATCTCATACCCAACAAAGGCAAACAATCTGTTTCTAGTATCACACGAGCCCCTATCAAGAACTCTCGATCTACCTTCATAGCAGTAACAACTCCCCACAACTCACGCTTCACTTGAGGATAGTTACGTTGTCTATCTGTTAAGATCCGAGCTCCAAACCTTGAAACAAATCGCACACCTTCTGCATCTTCTTGACCAACTGCCCATCCAATCGTCTTTGGACTCGTATCAACAGTCTGTACCACAGGTCTCCCGCTCTCGTAGCTAAGCCTCCTTAGTATAGGTGGAGACTTCAGAATCTCTTTCAGCTGCTCCATCATCTCATGATGTTCTTGCCGCTAAGTAAACCTCCTTCCCTTTCTCAGAAGTGCATACAGAGGCTCGACAATGTGTGCATAATGAGGAATACTCACACGAAAGAACACACAAGCTCCCAAGAACCGTCGAACCTCAGTGATGTTGGTGCAGTCAGCTATCCTTGCTATAGCATCTACCTTCTCTGGGTTCGGACGCCTCCCAAAAGTACCACACAAATGACCCACCACCACAATCTCTGACATACCAAAACGAGATTTGGTACCTGATAGAGTGAGGTGTACCTCCTCCAAACGCATCAGTATCTTCTCCACATCCCGAATGTGGTCTGCAACGAACTTTCTGCATCCATCAGAAGTCACAGCTTCGTCTTTGTCTTCCACCGGACAGCCTTTCATGGGAATATCATCCAGAAACGGGATAGTGACTTCAGGTACAAACTCTCGTAACACCTTATGCATCGCATTTTGCATATGGGCTACTGAGTTTGTCGCACCCTGAGGAAGAGTACACATCCGCATCAATCCCAAAGGTGTACGCATGGTAGTCAAGTCTCTACTCTCCAAAGCAAGCTGAAACTGATCATAACCTGAAAACAGATCTCCAATAGAATAGATTGACCTTCCAGCAAACGCCTGAGCTACTTCATCAACCATAGGTCCTGTTCCAACGTTTCGAATCGTGATGTTGTTGGCAGGCTGCAAGTCTTGGATGAAACGCAGAGCTCTTGTCTTCTTAGGTACAGTGAACCATCGACTAGAGTACGGAGTCATAGATGGTTCAAGAATATCCATCTGCATCCTCTCCTTCAGTAACTCAATCACCTTCGGTAGCAAGGCACGAGGGACTGGAATCGGTTTCAAGTCCCAAGGTACGTGAGGAACAGTGAAGATAACCATCGGAGCTATCACACTAGGATCCACACAACCTATCTCCTCAACGTTGAAAGAAAATGCCTTACCATGGCTAACTATCATCTGTTCAAAAGCTCGTTTCTCCTCTTCAGTCAAGAAGCCACCCCCTCCTATCTGGAGCTGCTCGAGTGTCTCTTGAGTAAACTTGTGTCCTACCTGTGTAGGATCTCTAAGCACAGGCTCAGCAGCCGCTAACTCCATCTGCTGCTGAGAATCAACAGGTAATTGGGTCGCCACAGGTCTCACCTTCCTCGCTACAGCTTTATACTTGACGTGTACTTCCGCTTCCTAATGAAAGCCACACCAACAGACTGCATCCTTCCATCCATTCTCCAGTCTCGGATGAGGACGATATCGCAAGTACGAGATAATCTCCTCATAGACTTCACGAGAATGGATGAGGATCACCACCCTACCTCCCATCTGCTCCATCAACTTATCTACATCATCCAGCCAACGAACAAAAGACTGTACACCAACAAACTCCTCATAAACACCAGAAATCGTTTCTTCTTCCTTCAGAACTCCTGTACAGCGCAGATTTGCTGCACACCTCTCCATCTACCTTCTACTCTTCTCAGTCAAATCCTCTACCCGTGTGAACTCACTCCAATCATCAGAACTGAAAGCCATCAACCCAGATTTCCAACTATGTACAGTGCTACTACTTTCTAAATCTTGAGCAACCTCTTCATCAGCCTCCTGTGATCCCTCAGGCTGCTCAAGCGGGATCATAGTAGCAATAGATCCATCACTCTCGCTATCTCGTCCTACGAGAGTGGTTTCTGAAAACCCTTACCCCTACAGATAGGAGAATCTCTCAAAGTCTGTCGGTTTCGTTCGTGGTTTGTACGAATGGTCAAAAATTGCACAGAACGTCTATCATCTGGACTACGGATCCAAAGCAGAAGACTGCACGAAGAAGTGCTGATCTACATCCACATGACCTATCTTCACCTTCACGTTAGGACAAGCGCCGTATAGCTCACCTTTCTGGTTGTTTGCAGCACGTAACACCCAACCATGGTTCAGCTCGATAGGCCACTGACCTCTCTCATACACCTCTCGTGACATGATGTTGATCTCAGATCCGTGATCAACTAAAGCAGCAACAGGTTCAACCAAACTTCCAAGACGAACCCGTGTAGCAGTTGTAGCACGAGCCCAATGCCTCCTTCTGAAATCACTATCAGTAGCTGGACTCTCCTCGCCAGCTTCCTCATCATCGAACTCAATAGTGTTGGTTCTAGCAACCAACGCTTCTTGCTGGTATCCCTTGTCATCCGCTTCCTGAAAATGCACCTTTCCAAACTCTACATCATTCAGAGAAGCTCCTACTGCATCTATCATCTGACTCTCTACCTGCTCGGACATCACCTGTCTCTTGCGCTTGATGATGTCGATGATCAGTTCGTGAAACTCCCTCTTTCCAATACCAAGAACTTCCCGGAGAGAAAACTTGATTCGTGCATCTAGTATCCTCTGCTCCAAGATGCTCTTCAGATCAGTAGAAGTTTCAATATCAGCTGCCAACTTGTAAGCCGGTCCCTTCTCCTTCTCTTGGGCTGTAAACCGCCTACCAGCAGTCGTTGGCTCCTGCTGGGATCTCTGCACGTCCTCCATAGGACCTGGTGCAGGTGGAGGAGCTGCAGAAGTAGACGGGATGTTCTCAGGAAGAGCCGCTCGTCTCCTTGTGATTCTTCGTCTATCCCCAGTCTCCTCAGGAACTCCAGTATCAAGTTCAGAGGCTTCTCGTCGCCTCTTTTCCTCCACAGAAGCATCATGCCAATGAACGTGTCTATCTACATCCAAGAATGTTCTGATAGAAGCAGCATCTACAGGATCTCCCCATCCTGTGACCCTACGAATAGACTCGGCTCCTCTCTTTAGTATCTCAGAAGGAACTGGAGCCACACTCTTCTCAGTAGTCCTATCTAGCAATGTAGGACTAGAAGAGACCTCAATATGCCCAGCATATACATCAGAATTTACCAGCGGTGCCATTAACGCAGTTGCTGTTGCAGCCGCAGCAATCTGAGGTAGACTCCTCATGCCTCCTAGCCCAAACTGCGTGCTCAACGGCTCTCCAGTAGAAGAAAGATGCAGCCTACCGTTCTGGTAGCGAACCACACCATCTCGCAAGACAGCTGTGAGCTCTTGACAGTCTCCTCGGAAGTGATCAAGACTGTCACACCAGATACATATACGAACAGGAGCACCTCCTGGACGTGGAGCAGCAGGCGCCGGTGGCTACTCTCTCTGCAATCCAGCTAGCTCTACCTTCAGCTCTCGCATCTGCCGAATCAGGTCTTCAATCTAGTTCTGTTGACCATGGTTCTCCGCAGGTCTCTGAGCAGGTGCCCTTTGTGCCGGTGCTGGCACAACTGACATCAAAGGAACTGCAGCTGGGACAACAGGTCTGGGAGCAGGGACCAAAGGCTACTGTATTTGAGGAGCAGCATAAGATGGAATGACCACTTCTGCAAGCGGACGTCCTCCCACAGCCACTCTTCCTCTCCTCTGCCTTGTAAGTACAGCCACAGCATCCTCAACTCTCCCCCAATCCATAGTAACACCTCTCTCAGCAGATCGATTGGCCAACATAAAACATAACTGATCTGCTGTAGCATCATCGATAGCTTGCAGGAAAAGCCTGTTCTCCTAGCATCTAGGGTTATCCGCTCTAGAGTTGAGAGTTGCCGGTATCTCCGATCAAACTCTCTCAGCAACTCACTCAGGCTCATAATACGACCAGGTTGCTGCTCAACCCAGTCTAGAAATGTCCTTCTAGTAACTCTCTCTGAATCCTCCTCAAGAAACTCCTCTCGAAGAGATCGCTCAAAACTCATCCCGATTCCAAGATTTCTTCTCTGTACATCCCTAACTTGGTCCCGCAACTCAAGGATGACAGCTAATTCAAAACTTGCTATCATCTCAGCATCAATAACCCTAACCAGCTCCATCTCTCCTCTATACTCACGCAGATATCTAGAAATATCTCTACCTTCAAACCTTCCACATCTATTCACTATCGCTTGCAAAACCTTGGTGGATTTTAACTCACCCTCTCCAACGATCGGATGCTGTTGGACCAAGGCCGCAAGCGTCTTCAGAATCTCAGCCGTATCCAGACCAGGTACAGAGGTCGCTGCAGTCACAGGTGCTACAGAAAGTGCTGCAGTAGACGTTGATGCAGCAGCCGTAGAAGTAGCAGCAGTAGCGCTCTTGCGATCCATCTTCTCTCCTTGTAGTAAACTCAACCTCCTCAATCAATCACTCCAAGAGCTCTCAGTGGAAGCACCAGATGTCGGGTTGAGAGTCTTCCTGGGAAGGGCGAACCTTCTGGCTGTGATATGAGCTTGAAAGCAGTGTTCAATCTACTCAGGGAAGCGTTGGGCTTCAGGCTGTGGCTGGTTTACTCAAAGGATAGGCTTCAGGTCTCAAGGTGATACTGAAAAACACTCATATAAGTCTCTTGGCTCTTCTGATATGTTCAGGAAGTAAAGTTCAGACTTAACTAGCAATGATAAGATCAGATGGCAAACTTTGACACTCAAGATTGAGAAATATGTGAAGGTTCAGGCTTCAGAACTCCTCCTACATCAGTTCAGTGAAGTTTCAGCTTCAGATCAATTCAGAGCGCTAAGATATGAGTAGAAACTTTCTGAGTAGAGAAATTACGGTGATTTCTGGTACCCAGACAGCTATTTCGACCTAGAATAGAGAATTGGCTCGACCACTTTGGAAAATTCTTACAGGATTTGCAGTACACAGCTTGCTGAACACTCCTGTGAAGTTGGGCCTCCTGATTCCACACAGAACTCCAGATGAAGAGTATGCGTCTGCCATAGTTATGCCAGCAAAGAAGGATATGTATGGCAACTACACGGATCGACGGATGTGTGGAGACTACCGTCTTATCAATCGACAGACGAAGTCTGATAAGTATGCCATGCCGACACCTGAGGAGATCTTTGATGTAGTGGGACATGCGAAGGTCTTAGTACTTTGGATCTTCGAGCAGAGTATCATCAGTTGTCAGTGAGAGAAGAAGATAAGTCCAAGACGGAAGTAAAACAGTGCCACCGATCTCCAGTAAATATTTCCGGCGAAATGCAGTTTTTCCTTGACAACCTCCCCAAAGACTGCTTTGGAGTGCACCGTATCAGGTTTTCTAGAAGCTGTCGAGGGCCGCACTGCTCACCTAGAATGCTGGCCCAGCAAATTGAATCAAATTACAGTAGCGCTGAGTATATCATTCACCCATGGCCAGACTCTTATTCTGGGTATTGGATATAAAAAGCCACAGCAACTTCGGACCACCCAGTTCAAGATCTCTACTTGAAAGCATGCCCAGGTGCAGGATCGAAGCGGCACTCATTGGCCAAATCTCCTCTCGGAGACATTATGAGGAATTGACTCTCACGACAAAGATTGTTTGTATCAGTGACGGTTCTTACCATTTGGGTTGAAGAACTCCCCTGCTGAGTTTCAGAGGGTGATGGACAAGATCCTAGCAGGATTGGATTTTGTCAGATGTTATATTGACGACATCTTAGTCTATAGAGCTACTCTGGAGGAGCACGAGAGACACTTACGAGATGTGTTCAAGCGGTGTCGAGTTGAGAGTCTTTCTTGGGGAGGGCGGACCTCCTGACTGTGACCGATCAGAGAAAAATGACCAGAAAGGAAAATAGGTTGCTGTTGACGATGAGATCTCAAGACACTGCTCCTTGTGCTCACCAATTACAAAATAAACACTCAAATACACACTCAAGTACACAAATAGATCTCTCAGGAGTCAAAATAGCTTTATTTCAGTGTAGCTGCATCACCAATTTCTTCAACTGTCAAGAAAATCTCTATCTCTTCCTCTCCTGCGTGGCTTTTTCTCCAGTCAATCAGTTTTCAACCAAAAGTCTACCAAGTACGTCTCAATCCGAACCTAATAGTGAAATTCGGACCCCTGAATCTTATTCCTCTCTTTGCCTCAACTGAAACTCTCAGAAATTTGATCATGCGTCGATCAAAAGTCCTCCGTAGATTTTCAAACGATCTCTCTCAATAAAACTGCCTCCTGAGAGTAATTTCTCCTCCGTACAGTTTATTGGACGACGTCCAAGCTTAAAACTCCTGCCCCTCTTCCTACGATGGTCTCCCAATTCAATCTGCCTCCAATTTGATCTTTCCCCAGCTTCTTAGCTTCTCCTGCGTGTTCCGCTTCAGCTCTCTCAGAAAACATTCCTTTTCCAAAACTGTCCCCCGATCCCAAGTCGCCGCAGGTATTTTACCTAAAAGTAAAGACCCCAGCTTAAGCTGCCCCCCTGCTGTCCTTATCAGCGCAGTCACTTATCAGAAGCAGGGCCTTAGCTAAGCTGCCCCCCCTCTTAAATTCTAATTCTCCTCCTTCCGCCTCCGCTGTAATCTTCCGCTTCAAGCTTCTGTTGTAATCTTCCGCTTCCATTGTAGTTTTCCGCTTCCACTGTAATATTCCGCTTCAAGCTTCCGCGATAATCTTCCGCTTCCGCTGTAGTTTTCCGCTTCCGCTGTAGTTTTCCGCTTCCGCTGTAGTTTTCCGCTTCCGCTGTAATATTCCGCTTCAAGCTTCCGCGATAATCTTCCGCTTCCGCTGTAGTTTTCCGCTTCCGCTGTAATATTCCGCTTCAAGCTTCCGCGGTAATCTTCCGCTTCCGCTGTAGTTTTCCGCTTCCGCTGTAATATTCCGCTTCAAGCTTCCGCGGTAATCTTCTGCTTCCGCTGTAGTTTTCCGCTTCCGCTGTAATATTCCGCTTCAAGCTTCCGCGGTAATCTTCCGCTTCCGCTGTAGTTTTCCGCTTCCGCTGTAATATTCTGCTTCAAGCTTCCGGGTAATCTTCCGCTTCCGCTGTAATCTTCCGCTTCCGCTGTAATCTTCCGCTTCCGCTGTAATATTCCGCTTCAAGCTTCCGCGATAATCTTCCGCTTCCGCTGTAGTTTTCCGCTTCCGTTGTAATATTCCGCTTCAAGCTTCCGCGGTAATCTTCCGCTTCCGCTGTAGTTTTCCGCTTCCGCTGTAATATTCCGCTTCAAGCTTCCGCGGTAATCTTCCGCTTCCGTTGTAATCTTCCGCTTCAGTTTTCCGTTGTAATCTTCCGCTTCCACTGTAATCTTTCGCTTTAATTTTAAGGTCCCATCTAAAGCTGTTCCTCTGCTGTCCTTATGTGTACATAATATTCAGCAAAAGTTTCCCGTGCCCTCGATGCCATCTTGATGCCACCCTGAATATACTACAAGCCATCCAATGTAGGCCGAAGCCCCAACACTTATGAGGCTGCCCCACAGGGCTCACAGCCCCCCATATGCGCACCAGGTATCTCCCATAGTATATTCAGGATGGCATGCGGAGGCTTAGGCCAGGAAGCCCACGATTAAGGGAGATACCGGTCTCCCGCCCCTAGATATGCAGGACATGGCTGCATATCCAACATAGACTCCCTTCCAGGAGGCCAACATGCCGGAATAGGAACCAGAGGCCAGGGGGGATTGATCCTGAGACCACTTCCCTCCTAGGCAGGCGCCCTATCACTGGGATGGCCTTTGGTTCCGTTCAAAAAGGTAAAAACCTTTGTACATATGTTTACCTGAAGAAATTTTTCTGTAAAATCTTCACTAGCCTTTTCTACACTAACTTCTGTATACAACTCCGTTTTTAATGAACAAGGAGTCAAAACTATAGTATTTGTGAACACCTACACGCTCACGCTATCCGATTCTGAGTTCGAGTCACGAACCAGAATCGATGGATTTCTCTCTTTCACATATTTCACAGCCTAAAACTCGTATTAACTATTGCTTAAAACACTTTCTATCAAAACTAGAAGCATGAGGTCGCTCTCCTCGTCGAGCTTTACATTCTGGTGTCTTTCGACTCCTTTAGGGGTGATATTCCAACCCAAGCTAGGGGGCAGCTTGTCAAGCATAGCCCCAGCTTAGCTCCTGCCTAGCTTGTTGAGCTGCAGGGCAGCTTCCTTTACACAATATAGAAAAAAGTCTCTCTGCAATACTTTTCACTGTATAGACCTATGTACAATACGACATTCACCCCCTCCAAACCTGCACATCCTCTGGTATGTGCCAATCCGTCACCGATCCTCGTGGTCCTCCGAATCGTCCTCGCTCTCTTCGACCGTCTCAGAAAAGTCTTCATTTGCTCCTGTCTGCTCTGAACCTAAGAACTCAGCTAGCTCCACAGTCTCCCCTCTCTTCTTGAATAACTTCACTCGTTTCCCTGCAACTGGAAGCCTTAAAGACGTGCCATCTAGCTCTTGCAAAGAATAGGTAGCATTCTGATGTACATCAGAGACAAGGTACGGGCCAAACCACCTTCTCGAAAACTTTCGAATTGTAGAGTGTTGGTTCTCCAATGTACTGTCGTATACCAACACCCAGTCTCCAACTTGTATCGGTTTTGGTCGAAGTCTATGAGTCTTATCAAACCTCTCCTTGTTCCCAAGTCGAGTCGCCTTCAGCCGTCGCTGCGCTTCAGCGAGATCCTCCTCTCTGCATTCTAGCTGTCTGATTCGTAGTGAGAGAAGTTGCACACGGTCCACGTTTTCTTCCCATGGTAAGGTAGCCCAGGTAGGAAAGTCTTCTTCAGCTGGCATCATCGGTTTCTGTCTTAACATTAACTCAACAGGCATGTACCCTGTAGTAGAACAATGAGTTGTTCTATCCGCCCATAAAGCAAAAGGGAGTAACCTAGGCCACTCTCTATGCTTACCATCACACGCCTTCACCAAAGTCTGAACTATCGATGGATGTCCTCGCTCGCTCTTGCCAATCCCTTCTGGATTCATCGCAATAGTAAGCTTGAGCTTCACACCATATCGAGCAAAAAACTCTTTCGCTTCCGTACCACGTAGTTCTCCCCTATCTGCCCGTAGCCTTTCTACAGATCCATATCTACAGATAATATCCTCAAGAACAAACTTACATATCCCTTCTGTAGTCTTCGTCCTCAAAGCTCGTCCTTCTACAAAGTTGAAGAGATCCTCACGAGCCAAAACCAAATATCGCATGCCCCATAACCCCAGAGGCATTACCACCAAGTCGAGAACCCACTGGAAGTGAATGCAAGGCGGATAAGTTGGCACGAGACCGTCCCTATACCGGATCTTTGAGTAGAACTGACAATGCAAGCAAGAACTGACGTAGTTCACCACATCCTGATATAGACCTTTCCACCAATACCTTTCCTTCAGCTTGACGTAAGTAGCCCAAATCCCTCGATGTCCGGCCCATAAGGTATCATGGAACTCTTTCATTAGTTGCTGCTTAGTCTGCAGATCGTCCACTACTCGTATGAACATCCCATCTCTCCTCTGTGGCCGTCTCCAAAGATACCCATCATGCAGAAGATAGTTGTAAGCTTGTTTCCTTATCTCTCTGAACTCTACTTTACTCCATCTCTCTTGCCTCTCCAACAAGCTCAGATAATACCCTATGTCACGAAGTCTACCTGTGTAAAGCTCCTCTCTAAACATCAACGGCTCCAAGTTCGTAGCCCGTCGATTAACCTGACACTGAGCATCCTTTCTCTCCTCTTCCTCAGCTTCTGAAATCATGACATCCTCGTCTACAAATCGAGCTCTTGATAACATGTCTGCGACCATATTCTCCTTTCCTTTTATATGCTTCAGCTCTGGATTCAAACTTCTAATATAGGCAATCCAACGTAACATCGCTATGTCTGGCGTGCTACAGTTGGATATCATGCCTAGTAGAGATAGACAATCCGTTTCTAGAACTACATGAGCACCAATCAAAAACTCACGGTCTGTCTTCATCGCTGTCACCGCTCCCCACAACTCACGCTTCACCTGAGGATAATCTCGTTGCCTGTCTGTCAAGATCCTAGCTCCAAACCTAGAGGTAAACCGCATACCATCCGCATCATCTTGACCTATTGCCCAGCCAATCGCCTTTGGACTAGTATCTACTGTGACCATGACAGGTCTCCCACATCCGTAGTCTACTCTTCTTAGAACAGGTGGAGATTGTAGAGCCTCCTTCAGCCTATTCATAGCTTCTCGATGGACTGAGGTCCATGCAAACCTCTTACCCTTCCTCAATAATGCATACAAAGGCTCAGCAACATGGGCATAATGAGGAATGGATAAACGATAAAATACACAAGCACCTAGAAAGCGTCGAACCTCCGTGATATTTTTACAGTCTGCCATCCTAGCTATAGCTTCAACCTTCTCGGGGTTTGATCGCCTTCCAAAAGCACCACACAGATGTCCAACCACTAAAATCTCAGACACACCAAACTTGGACTTAGCTCCTGACAGGGTGAGATGCACCTCCTCCAGTCGAGTCAAGATACGTTCTACATCCCTGATATGGTCTGTAACAAACCTTCTACATCCATTCGCAAGTACTGCTTCATTCTTGTCTTCAACCGCGCAACCCTTTATAGGAATATCATCTAGAAACGGAATGGTAACATCAGGCACAAACTCCCTCAGTACCTTATGCATCGCATTCTGCATATGAGCCACCGAGTTCGTCGCTCCTTGTGGAAGAGTACACATCCGCATCAATCCCAGGGGCGTACGCATAGTAGTTAAATCTCTACTCTCCACAGCCAGCTGGAACTGATCATAACCAGAATATAGATCTCCTATCGAATAAATAGCTCTCCCCGCAAATGCCTCTGCTACCTCTTCAATCACAGGACCCGTCCCAACGTTACGTATGGTTACGTTATTCGCAGGCTGTAAGTCTTGAATAAAACGCAAAGCTCCTGACTTCTTGGGTACAGTGAACCACCTGCTAGAATATGGCCCCATAGACGGCTCAAGTATCCCCATCTGTACCTTCTCTTTCAACAACTCGATGAGCTTAGGCAACAAAGCACGAGGAACTGGGATCGGTTTCAAGTCCCAAGGCACATGAGGGATTGTGAATATAACCATAGGCGCTATAACCTTTGGGTCCACACAACCTATTTCCTCTGCTGAAAAAGAGAATGCTTTACCATGCTTCACTATCATCTGCTCAAACACGGTTTTCTCGTCCTCAGTCAAGAAATCACCCCCTCCTATCTGGAGCTCCTTTAATGTCTCCTCAGTAAACTGGTGCCCTACTCGTCTATGATCACGCAATATAGGCTCAGTCCCCACTAACTGTACTTGCTGCTGGGAGTTAGCAGGTAGTTGAGCTGCTACCAGTCTTACCTTTCTCAGTACAGATTTGTACTTCGCATGGACGTCTGCTTCCTGGGGAAGTGCACACCAACAACTTGCTTCTCTCCCCTCATTATTCTGCATCGGATGAGGAAAGAACTGCACGTATGTAGCAATCTCCTCATATATGCGTCGAGAGTGGATAGGGATCACCGCCACACTATTCTTCCCTTCCACCAATCCACTCACATTATCTAACCAACCGACAACTGACTGTACAGACATAAACTCTTCAAACAACCCAGAAACCACTTCGTCTTCAGGTAGAACTCCTACACGCCACAACTCTGATATCTGTTTCACCACCCATCTTTTTGTATTTTTCTCCATATCTTCAACTCTTGTAAATCGACTCCACCCATCTGTCTCAAACATCAGCAATCCAGACTGCCAACTCTGTACACCACACTTGTCTCCAGACCTCTGTATATGTCTCGCTTCGAACTCTGACGGGACCTCAACAGTAGGTTCTACACCCCTGTCTTCCCGCTCTACAGGAGTGGACTGTGAAAACCCTTACATCTCTTCGTCTGAGAATCTCTAAGGGTTTGTCGGTTCCGTTCATGTCTTGAACGAACCGTTAAAAACTGTACTGAGTACTTGTCATCAGGACTCCGAACTCTGGCATAATGAGACCCATCGTTCATCACCTTTGTCTCCATTCGAACAGCGGTGATGTATGGTTGGCCCAGTATGACAGGATAGGAGGCAGACGACTGTACAAAGAAATGCTGATCAACCTCTACATCTCCAATCTTCACACGCATATTAGGACAAGCTCCGTATAACTCACCCTTCTGATTATTTGCTGCTCGAAGCACCCAACCATGATTCCTTTCGATTGGCCACTGCTCCTTCTCATACACCTCTTTGGAAACGATGTTGATCTCCGACCCGTGATCCACAAGTGCAGGTACTGGCTCAGAAAGTCCCCCAAGTCGAACCTGCGTCTCAGTTGTCGCTCTTGCCCAGTGCTTTTCTTTGAAATCGCTATCCGCGCTTGACCTATCCTCCTCAAACTCTTCATCTTCGTTCTCAATAACAGCTGGACCAGCAACCCATGCCTCATACTTATCATCTCTGAACTGATCAACACCAATAGCATCTACTGCTCCAACCATCTGACTACTTACTTGTTCAGTCAATACTTGTCTCTTTCTCTTCATGATGTCTATTATCAACTCATGAAACTCTCTCTTTGCGATACCAAGCACTTCACGAAGAGTAAACTCAACTCTAGCATCCAAAATGCGTTGCTCCAGAACAACACGCAAGTCTGTTGTTGTTTCGATGTCTGCCGCTAACTTGTAAGCTGGAGCTTTCCCCTTTTCCTGTGCTGTAAACCTTTTCCCTCGCACTCTATCCGCAGCAGTAGGCTCTTGTGGTAAATCATGTACACCTTCCATAGGATCTACTGTAGGTGGTGGGACTGTAGAGGTAGAAGGTATATCCTCTGCAGCAGGAAATCTACCAGCTGGTACAGTTGGTGATGGTTCTGCTGCTCTCCTCCTCGTAACCCTCCTACGGTCACTGTCCTCTGGTACCCCTACATCTAAATCTGAAGCATCCCGTCTTCTCTTGTCTTCCACCATGGCATCCTGTTCACCACTTGTCTCTAAAAACGCTCGAATAGAAATTGCATCTACTGGGTCCCTCCATCCAGTAGCTCTCCTAATGCTTTCTGCACCTCTCTTCATCATTTCAACTGAAACCTCATTAGCCTGCTCAACCATAGTTGGATTAGAGCGCACCTCAACCTTCCAAGTATACACATCAGCCTCTGCAGAACCCGCAGTCATCGCTGTAGTATTCACGCCAGTAAGTGCTGGAAGAGAACTCCTCATTCCTCCTCTCCCAAAATATGTGTTCAGAGGCTGCCCCGTGGCAGTTAAATACAACCTGTTATTCTGATAGTTGACTACGCCCTCCCGCAAGGCAACCGCCAAGTCTTGACAGTCTCCTCTGAGATGATCTGGGCTGTCGCACCAAATACATCTCCTTGTAAAAGTTCCTCCTACAGGTCGAGCACCTGGCGCAACTGGTCGTTGGTCTCTCCTCAAGTCTGCCATCTCAACCCTCAAATCTCTCAGCTGTTGAGTGAGCTCTTCTATCAAGTTATTCTGATTTCGGTTCTCAGCAGGTCGCTGTTGCTGTCTAGGTCCTCTCTGAGCTGGGATAGGTGCTGCAGGCGCTTGAGCAATCACTTGGGGAACCACTATGGGTGCTTGAGGAATCACAATAGGTGCCTGAGGTATTGTAGGAGGAGCTACATGAACTTGAGGAGCTACTCTCTGCTGCTCTGGTAAGGTTTCTAGCTGTAACACCATCCTACCACGACGTTGCCTAGCAAGGGTAGATACTGCTTCTTCCACTCTCCTCCAATCAGATGTAACTCCCCCTTCAGTCCCTCGATCAGCCAACATGAAACAAAGCCTATCTGCTGTGAACTCATCCAGAGCCCCCAAGAACAACTCCGTCTTCCTAGCATCCAGCGTCAACTTCTCTAGACCAGAAAGCTGAGAGTACCTCTTCTCAAACTCCCGAATTATCTCATTCAATCCCATGGAACGTCCAGGCTGATGCTCTATCCAGTCCATGAGAGTTCTTCTGGTGACTCTTTCAGAGTCCTCTTCTAGAAACTCTTCTCTCAATGCACGCTCAAACAAAGTCCACCCACCTAGATGTCTTCTCTGTAAATTTCTCACCTTCTCTCTCAGTTCAGGGACAACAGTCAACTCAAAGCTTAGAATTACCTCAACTTCAGGTGCCCTGACCAACTCCATCTCACCCACATACTCCCGCAGGTATCTAGTAACATCTCTTCCATCAAACCGTCCACACCGACCAACAATTGCTTGTAATGCTCTTGTGGACTTCTGCTCAGCTCCCCCAATTGCAGGCTGCTGCTGAATCAAGGCAGGCAACGCCTGAAGAATCTGAGACGTGTCTACAGCAGGCGGTGCTGTTGCTGTTGGAACCACCGTAGGCCCTCCTTGAGAGCCAATTCCATCTTGACCAGGAGTCCCTTGAATAGGAGCACCTTGAGCAGCAACTACACCCTGTACGGCAGCACTGTGATCCATCTTCTCAATTCAGTCAATTCTCCAAATCAATCACCCCAATATCTCTCAGTGGAAGCACCAGATGTCGAGTTGAGAGTCTTTCTTGGGGAGGGCGGACCTCCTGACTGTGACCGATCAGAGAAAAATGACCAGAAAGGAAAATAGGTTGCTGTTGACGGTGAGATCTCAAGACACTGCTCCTTGTGCTCACCAATTACAAAATAAACACTCAAATACACACTCAAGTACACAAATAGATCTCTCAGGAGTCAAAATAGCTTTATTTCAGTGTAGCTGCATCACCAATTTCTTCAACTGTCAAGAAAATCTCTATCTCTTCCTCTCCTGCGTGGCTTTTTCTCCAGTCAATCAGTTTTCAACCAAAAGTCTACCAAGTACGTCTCAATCCGAACCTAATAGTGAAATTCGGACCCCTGAATCTTATTCCTCTCTTTGCCTCAACTGAAACTCTCAGAAATTTGATCATGCGTCGATCAAAAGTCCTCCGTAGATTTTCAAACGATCTCTCTCAATAAAACTGCCTCCTGAGAGTAATTTCTCCTCCGTACAGTTTATTGGACGACGTCCAAGCTTAAAACTCCTGCCCCTCTTCCTACGATGGTCTCCCAATTCAATCTGCCTCCAATTTGATCTTTCCCCAGCTTCTTAGCTTCTCCTGCGTGTTCCGCTTCAGCTCTCTCAGAAAACATTCCTTTTCCAAAACTGTCCCCCGATCCCAAGTCGCCGCAGGTATTTTACCTAAAAGTAAAGACTCCAGCTTAAGCTGCCCCCCTGCTGTCCTTATCAGCGCAGTCACTTATCAGAAGCAGGGCCTTAGCTAAGCTGCCCCCCCTCTTAAATTCTAATTCTCCTCCTTCCGCCTCCGCTGTAATCTTCCGCTTCAAGCTTCTGTTGTAATCTTCCGCTTCCATTGTAGTTTTCCGCTTCCACTGTAATATTCCGCTTCAAGCTTCCGCGATAATCTTCCGCTTCCGCTGTAGTTTTCCGCTTCCGCTGTAATATTCCGCTTCAAGCTTCCGCGATAATCTTCCGCTTCCGCTGTAGTTTTCCGCTTCCGCTGTAATATTCCGCTTCAAGCTTCCGCGGTAATCTTCCGCTTCCGCTGTAATATTCCGCTTCAAGCTTCCGCGGTAATCTTCCGCTTCCGCTGTAGTTTTCCGCTTCCGCTGTAATATTCCGCTTCAAGCTTCCGTGGTAATCTTCCGCTTCCGCTGTAGTTTTCCGCTTCCGCTGTAGTTTTCCGCTTCCGCTGTAATATTCCGCTTCAAGCTTCCGCGGTAATCTTCCGCTTCCGCTGTAATCTTCCGCTTCCGCTGTAATATTCCGCTTCAAGCTTCCGCGATAATCTTCCGCTTCCGCTGTAGTTTTCCGCTTCCGCTGTAATATTCCGCTTCAAGCTTCCGCGGTAATCTTCCGCTTCCGCTGTAGTTTTCCGCTTCCGCTGTAATATTCCGCTTCAAGCTTCCGCGGTAATCTTCCGCTTCCGTTGTAATCTTCCGCTTCAGTTTTCCGTTGTAATCTTCCGCTTCCACTGTAATCTTTCGCTTTAATTTTAAGGCCCCATCTAAAGCTATTCCTCTGCTGTCCTTATGTGTACATAATATTCAGCAAAAGTTTCCCGTGCCCTCGATGCCATCTTGATGCCACCCTGAATATACTACAAGCCATCCAATGTAGGCCGAAGCCCCAACACTTATGAGGCTGCCCCACAGGGCTCACAGCCCCCCATATGCGCACCAGGTATCTCCCATAGTATATTCAGGATGGCATGCGGAGGCTTAGGCCAGGAAGCCCACGATTAAGGGAGATACCGGTCTCCCGCCCCTAGATATGCAGGACATGGCTGCATATCCAACATAGACTCCCTTCCAGGAGGCCAACATGCCGGAATAGGAACCAGAGGCCAGGGGGGATTGATCCTGAGACCACTTCCCTCCTAGGCAGGCGCCCTATCACTGGGATGGCCTTTGGTTCCGTTCAAAAAGGTAAAAACCTTTGTACATATGTTTACCTGAAGAAATTTTTCTGTAAAATCTTCACTAGCCTTTTCTACACTAACTTCTGTATACAACTCCGTTTTTAATGAACAAGGAGTCAAAACTATAGTATTTGTGAACACCTACACGCTCACGCTATCCGATTCTGAGTTCGAGTCACGAACCAGAATCGATGGATTTCTCTCTTTCACATATTTCACAGCCTAAAACTCGTATTAACTATTGCTTAAAACACTTTCTATCAAAACTAGAAGCATGAGGTCGCTCTCCTCGTCGAGCTTTACATTCTGGTGTCTTTCGACTCCTTTAGGGGTGATATTCCAACCCAAGCTAGGGGACAGCTTGTCAAGCATAGCCCCAGCTTAGCTCCTGCCTAGCTTGTTGAGCTGCAGGGCAGCTTCCTTTACACAATATAGAAAAAAGTCTCTCTGCAATACTTTTCACTGTATAGACCTATGTACAATACGACAGCGGTTGAGAGCTCATGGGTTGAAATTACACCTTGGGAAGTGTAAGTCCTTCCAGGAGTTGGTAGAGTATCTGGGTCACATCATCTATCCAGGTGGGTTGGGTGTTCAACAGACGAAGTTTGAGACTATTGCACGTATCCCACGCCCCACAGATGTGAGTCGAGTTCGGACATTTGTTGGTTTGGTAAACTTCTATCGTCGGTACGTGAAACGGTTTAGTGCAATTGCGAAGTCATTGATCAAGCTGATGAAGGTGGATCAGGAGCGGCAGTGGGGAGATGAGCAAGAGCGAGCTTTTGTAGTGCTCAAGGATAGGTTGACATCTGCTCTCATCTTCAGGAGACCCGTTAAGGGGCGTCCTCTCCAACTGCACATTGATTGGAGTATGTTGGGATTTGGAGCAGTGCTGACTCAACATGATGATGAGTAAAAAAGAGTTTGTGGTGGTGTATGTCAGTCGCTCAAACAATTCGGCGGAGACGAGATACAGTTCGTACGAGGGGGAGTGTTTAGCTGCGGTGTGGGTTGTTGCACACTTCCGATGTTATCTGTTTGGAAACCCCTTTGCTCTCATAATTGATCATCAGTCGCTCAAGTGGTTGATGGAGTCCGACAAGCTTACATGGAAGCTTATGATGAGCACTTATCTTACAGGAGTATGACTTTCAAATAGTACATAGATTTGGAGTTGCAAACTTAGATGCCGATGGGTTGAGTTGTAACCCATGCACGAGTCAGCAAGATCAGACTGGGACTCGATGGCATGACGAGATTGATGAGGAGAGAGTGCTAGGGTGGCATGCATCTGTCTTTTTTTGTGTGTTGGCCATGAATTCTAGTATGGAGGACCAAGTCGTATCTTTCTCTAGTCAGAGAGTAGATGATGAGTCTCCAGATCCTGAGAGTGGAGATGGTGTACCAGACTAGCGAGATATCCATGACGATGTGACTGTAATGGAGTATCTACGTATTGGCGTGGTGGTAGGCACAATAAGTGCCAAGGAGCGAGATCGTGTCTTTCAACAAGCGAATAGATTTCGATGAGAAAGATGACATGTACTTCGAGTCTGGGATCATGAGAGAGTACGGATAGTGTCACATCCATCTCAGAGGGCACATTTAGTATGACATGCCCATGAGGAGTTGGGACATTTTGGAGTGAAGCGTACACATAGCTTACTCCAAGGACAGTATTGGTGGCGTGGTATGCACGTCGATGTGCAGCAGTTTGTCGCACGATGTGTGGTTTGTGATCAAGTACGAGCATCGTTTAATGCTCCTACTCCACAGTAACACCCCTTATCGATTATGGAGTTGGGTTACTGTTGGAGTTTGGATTTTACGAGATCTTTATCGTTGACCGTACGTCACCACCGGTATGTGTTGGTGATGGTGGAGCACTTCTCCAAGTGGATTGAGTTGGTGGCATTATCGGACAAGGCGAGTGAAGGGACGGCGTATGCGTTCTTACATCGAGTGATGAGTCGTTTTGGAGCACCAGCTGAAGTGCTGACAGACCAAGGTACAGAGTTCCTTAGTGAGTTTCAGGCCTTGTGTGATCAAGCGCTGATTGATCATCGGAGTACATCTCGAGATCATCCTGAGGCGGATGGTTTGGCGGAGAGGGTAGTTCAGACGGTGAAAAGAGGATTGCGCAAGTATGGCTTGCAGAAGGGTCACTTGGGAGACTGGGATGTACAGTTACCATGGTTGGCTATGGGTTACCTTTTTAGCCGACAAGCGTCTTTGGCTTTCTTTTTATTGTATGGTCGAGATCCAGATCTACCTTCGGCCATTCATCATGGTTCTGCTGAGGTGCTGAACCTTGATGACCCGGATATGTGAGTGAACGCATGTTCTCAACGAGCAGAGACATTTCAGAGAGTTCTGCCTATGGCTTTTGAGAACCTAACGATTGCTCAGCATAGAGACACGTTGCGATATGCGACTATTCGAGGAGGAGGTTATCGGTCATTGATTCGCAAGTTTCATCCTGACGATTATATCTATCTACAGCAGACTACACCGACGACGTTGGACGTGACCTGTAAACCCTCCACGATCTCATCGATCAACTACCCTCCGATCTCTCAATCACCACGATCGTCATCGATGAATCTGCAAATGTCGGGCATGTCTCTCACTCAGGGGTCACCTCTGATGGCTTTGATGGAAATACACCATGAACTTGAAGAGAAAAATGCTAAGTTCACTCATTCATACACCTACAAACTTATCAACTAAAAATCTCCTTAAACACATCAACTAAAATCCTCCATTCTAACGACGTTCTCAAGTTCTCACATGCTAAAAATATCCCTACACTCTTTATATTACTCAAGTTGTCATTACGACAATGTGAAAACAAGGATGAGGAGCTCTTCTCTACTCCTCTATTTATACATTCTAGGTTTTTACTTTGGTACCCTCCGGTAACTCAATCGTAACTACTTTTATCGGGTTTTACTAAGATATTACTTAAGGTAAAAGCATTAATCACATGGGCTTCTTACCTTTTCACATGGGCTTATTCCTTCAAAGTCAACAACTTCTAGAAGGATTCTGGAATATTCTCAAGGAATCTCGAATTTCTACCTCCCCTCTATACTAGGACCCACTAAAAAGGAAACATGTGGAATCTCTTCTTGTTTTTTAATGCCCACAAAGTCCACAACTTTAATCCAACCACTAATATCAAGTCAAAAAGGAGATAAGGGATACTTTCCACCTCCTTTCTACCTTTTAGACAAGATGACAAGATAGTAGTGCTCACTCTTTAGCAAATATCTGAATTCTGCCAAAAGTACAGCTAAGTTTAACCATAACTAAGTTTTAGCTAGTCATGACTAACTTGATACATCCTTAAAGTACTTTGGCAGTCAATAAACATTCTCAACACTTAGTTATAACTAAACACCTTACTAATAGACAAACTTCCTATGTGTAACATAGGTCGTTACATTTTACCCTCGGACTAAATTTTCGCTCCGTCCTCGGAGTGAAGAGAGAACTTTCGTCGATGAAACAACTTCAACTTGTCATGATTTACTCGATCAAATCTCCTTCCTCCCAGCTCCTGAAGGTCATATGTGAAGTTGCTCCACACCTTATCTACAACAAAAGGACCAAAATATCTCGGAAGAAACTTCTTCCTAGCCCTCTTGAATCTGATAGCATCATACAACATAACCCAATCTCTGACTTGAAAAGGTTTTACCTCCCTCTTGCCCAACCGTTTGTCGTAACTCTTCTTTTGATACGCTTGAGCTCGTTCCATCCGGATCATTGTTACCGCTCGGGTCTCTTCCAACTCCATGAGTTGCTCCCTTCTTGATCTGACCACGTCTTCTCCTCTCGACCTCTTCAACTTTCGTTGAATAGTTTGAAAAGTATCCAATTCGAATTGGATCGGCAACTTGGACTCCACTCCATAAACCAGTCGAAATGGGGAGTACCCAGTAGAAGTCTTTGTTGTCGTTTGGTACTCCCATAAGATGGCATGTAGCCTCTTATCCCAAGTATGTTTCGCAGTTTCAACACCATCATCTTTGGCGAGCATCATACAAAGTGTAAGATTGGTCTTCTCCGCAAGACCATTAGCATTTGATTTGTATGAGATCGTTACTCCTGGCTTGATAGAAAAGTGTTGTAGCATAGCAGTAGTCATGCTCCCTACAAACTCTCCTCCTCTATCTGAGACCAACTCTAACGGACATCCAAATCTCGTGATGATTCTCTCTCATATGAATCTATCGACTTCTGTTTCATTGGTCTCTCTCAAAGGTCTAGCCTCTACCCACTTGGTACAATAGTCAGTGGCGACTACAATGTATCTATTGCCTCGAGGTGTCTTATTAAGAGGACCTACAAAGTCAATACCCCATTTCTCAAACGGCCCTAATACTGGAATTGATCTTAACGGAGGTGTTCTAGTAGACTTTAGAGCAAATGCTTGACATACGTCACAAGTTTTGCAATAGTCTAAACACTCTTTGAAAATCTCTCTCCAGTGATAACCCGCATCCAAAATCTTGAAGGCTGTTATCTTACCAGCAAAGTGACCTCCGCAAACAGTTCCGTCGTGAAACTCGTGCATTAGCTTGAATGCCTCCTTCTGACCAACTGCTCTCCTTAGTAACCCATCTGCTCCTTGATGAAACAGAATTCCCTCCACCATGGTGTAAGGTTTGCATCTCTTGATCAACGCGTTACGTTCTCGGGTATGCATACCTTCTGGAAAAGAGCCATCTACAAGGAAACTCCAGATTTCCTTGTACTCGTTCGATATCTCCTCGATGCTTGTGATGGTCATCAGATGCTCGTCTGGAAATGAATCATCAAACGGTTCTTCTCCCTCATCATCATAAGCCCTTGACAAAAGATCAGCATTCGCATGCTTCTTCCCTGGTCTATCTTCGATCACATAATCGTATTCTGTTAGAAGGATCTTCCAACGAGCAATACGACCTTCGGCATTAGGCTTATTAAAGATATACTTTAAAGCCTTGTGATCTGTGACTATGAAAAATTTCCCTCCTAGCAAGTAGTGTCGAAATTTCTTCAATCCAAAGATCACCGCTAATCCTTCTCGTTCAGTCACGGAGTAATTCTTCTCCGCTGGAACCATCTGCCTACTAGCATAAGCTATAGGATGATCATGCCCATCTTCATCTAGCTGACTTAATGTACATCCGATTGCTACATTGGAGGCATCCGTATACAGAATAAATGCTTTACTCCACTCAAGTTTAGTAAGTATAGGAGCTGTCACTAATGCCTTTTTCAGCTCCTCAAATGCTTCCTTTGCCTTCTGATCATGCACTATCAAGTCAAAATCAACTCCCTTCTTCATGTACATAGTCAAAGCTATTGCTTTGTTTGAGAAGGAAAAGACAAACCTACGATAATATCCAACCATGCCAAGAAACTGTCTCAACTTTGTCAAGTTGGTCGGAAATGAAAGATCCACAATCTTCTTCACCTTCTCAAGATCTACTGCAATCCCATTCTTGGAAATGATGTGCCCTAACAGCAGACCTTCTTCGCAGCCAAAGATGCACTTCTTTGGATTTAGAGAAACGTTGGCTTGCTCCAACCGCTGCAAAACTTTGATCACATGATCAAAGTGGTCCTCATTTCGTCCGTACAACAGAAATCGTCAATGAAATCCCGAACAAACTTCCCTATGAATGGTTCAAACACCTTGTTCATGAACCTTTGAAACGTGGCCGGAGCATTACACAATCCGAATGGCATCACTCGAAATGCAAATGTTCCCCAAGGAGTAGTGAAAGTAGTCAACTGTTGGTACTCCTGTGCTATCTTGATCTGGTTATACCCACTATAACCATCACCAAAGCTGTACCACTCATGACCAGCAACTTCCTCCAAAATCTCATCTATAAATGGTAGAGGATAATAAACCTTCTTGGTAACTGCATTCAGCTTCTTATAGTCTATGCACACTCGCAGCTTACCATTCTTCTTCTTGACAATCACAATGGGTGAAACCCATTCTGAGTTCTCCACCTCATAGATGAAACTCGCCTCCTTCAACTTGTCTATCTCCTCCTTGACCATCATTGCCGTTGTGGGATTGACCCTTCTCTGTTTCTGTCGAACTGGTCTTGCGTGCTCCTCCAATTCGATTCGATGAGTCTCGAGAGTCACCTCCTTCAAATCCTTGTAGTTGAAAGCAAACACATGGATATATTTTCGAAATATATCTAGGAATCTACTTTTCTCTTCTTGAGTGACATTGATACCAAACTTCAGGGTAGAGAGTCTTCTCACAATCTCTGCCTCACTCAACTCTTCTTTGTCAAGATCTTTCTCCACTGCTGGTCGAGGCAACAAGTCAATAGCACTAAGCTGATGTAATGATTCATCTCGACCAAATTCTTCGTCCTCAGACGAGGATTCTTGATCGTAAGAATCTCCGGTATCTACTTTTGATACACTCTGATCATCCTCCGTATCAGATTCCCAGTAGTCACTAGTGGGTCTATCAGAGTCAGAAGTCACAACTCCAACACCCGAGAGAGGAACTATCACTCTATGATCTCTAGGCCCAATCCGTAAGTATCCCTTGTGCCACCTATCAGTGGTGCGCACAACTCTCAACCAAGGCCTACCTAGGAGCAAATCATAACTAGAGTCCTTTAACACTTGAAAGGACATCAATGTTTGAACTCCCATCACAGACACGACCACCTTCTCTAACACACCAAGAGATCTTACTCGTTGCTTGTTAGCCATCCCCACGACAATGCTAGCCGGACGAGTTGGTTCCATCCCCAACTTCTTCATCAACCTCTCCGATATGGCGTTGACAGCCGATCCTCCATCCACCAATACGTCAGAGACCTGTGACCATTCAACCGGACTTCAATCTTTGAAGCCCTAGTGCATACCTCTGAAGCATGCACATCCACCACACCAACTCCCACAGACTTTGATGTCTTGCTCTTGGGTTTCTTCTTCTTGCTTCTCTTAGAACTCAGTCCTCCTCTGAGTTCCCTTCGTAAGCTGGGATTAAGTGCGATCAGTTGTCCAACAGTGATGTTGACTTTCTGAGCACCCACATCTTCAACCACATCATATCCCGCTTGGGAAGATGAAATGGTGAAATCGGCCATCCCTAGCTTCCTTCTTGGCTCCCTTGGTGTACTCGAAACATTACTCGAACGAGTACTTCTACTTGCTGACTCCTTCATGAAAACTGGTTCATCAGAAAATCGAGTTCTTTTCCTTTCTTGAGCTAAAAGCTCCACCGGTGCATGAGAAGAGTTTGAACTCTCTCCTTTCTCGTAGATGGGATCTCGCACGACATTGATAGTAGCCACCTCCTTGTCTCGTCTTTGTGATGGATTTCCTCCACCCACATTCATTCTGATAGCTTCGGCACCTCTTGCTCCGTTGTTAGGACAATTTCGCTGGAAATGAGAACCTCCACACGTCCAACAAGTGATTCCTCCAAAGTTACCTTGGTTGCCTCCAAAGTTACCTTGATTTTGTAAGATGAGGCTCTAGAGTGAACTCAAAACTCGAATGACCGTGGTGGTGCATTCGCATCCTTTATATAGTGAGAGGAATAGTACATGATAAGCTTCCGGCCAATGTTCATCTCTCACGCGGATCGCTGATGTGGCTTACATGCAGCTTTAGATCTAGAACAACATCTAGAGGTTCAGAATGAGCCACGTAGAAGGCTCGCTGGAAAGTTCTAGAAGCTTCTTTCTAGAAACTTCCTTCTGGAAGCTTCCCGGCTGGAAAGTTCTAGAAGCTTCTTTCTAGAAACTTCTTTCTGGAAGCTTCTCGGCTGGAAAGTTCTAGAAGCTTCATTCTAGAAACTTCCTTCTGGAAGTTTCCAGGCGGACTTTTGGCGCATTCGCCTATTGGTAGAAGTACTATTTGCTGCATGTATTCTTCGACCAACTTAGTCGTAACTAATTCTTATACCAAAGATTTCTACCAAACCAATTTCTCCTCTAGTTGATAAGTAGGACTCTACTTATTACAGATTTCCTCGGTTGGGATTGTTGTCGTAACCTCTTTGACCTCCTCCTCCATCTTTGTTCCTCCATTCTCGTAACTGCACCACGTTTATCTTGAGATCCGCAAGAGTATCGGTGATGCTCTTCAGCTCAGCATGAAAATCAGAGGTGGCAGTAGACATCGTTGTTGGGACAAACGGTCTTGGCACCACCGTTGGAGTAGGAGTTGACGTTGAAGCAATCACCAGTTGTGATGGTGCAGGTGCGATCGTTGTGGCTACACCAGGAGTCGGAGTTGACACTAGAGCAGCATGATGAGGTTTGATGATATCTCCTTCATCCAAACTCTCTTCCATATTTGTCGCAATCTTGATGGCCTCCGCTTTGGTTGCTGGCTTCTCGTACCTCACTTGAGTTCGAATTGAAGGCCTCAACCCTCCCACCAAGTTCTTGGTCAACACTGCTCCAATCCCCGCCATCGTTAACTCCACATTGTCTCCACTCTTCCGTAGGACCGTCCGAAATCGTTGCTCCAACTTATCCACCCTTTCGGCATATTGCCGAACTTTCTCGTCGTCCCGTTGCTTCAAATGAGTAAGCTCCACCATGAGCTTCTCATAACTCTCTTTTGGAAGAAATTCTTCGATGAGTGCATTACTCAACGTCTCCCATGTGTCCTCAACTGCACCAGGTGTCTGGCTCTTCACTCGGTCTTCATACCACGTAAGAGCAAAATCTTCTTAAAACTCTGGCAGTAACAACACCCATTCTTCCTTCCTTCTCACGTTGTTTCCGATGCAACCCCTTTTGAAGTCTCGTACAAATGGTTCTACATCTTCATTGTCCTTCCCATGAAACACAGGTAACTTCCTCATCTTGTAACTATTTTTTCTACCCTTCTAATTTTTGTGCAATAACTACTCGCTAAAAGAGTACGAACATCACCAATTCCATTCGCGAATAATCTATCATAGGTAAAATGAAAGGAAATGGTTGTAACAACATCTCTTGTGCCATCTCTTCTCCCAAGGTAATCATGAACCTGAGTCGTATCACCGTCTTCTCCACCATCCGAATGACGATCTCCATCACAACTCAGCCGAGTCCTCTTTTGAAGTCGACAACTTCTCCGTCTCAGCTCTTTGAGTCTCGTCCAACTTCTCAACTACTGACGTAAGTAGGGCGGTCACATCGACGCACTTGTGTCCTCTTGATAGATCACCCACTCCACAACTTGGACAAGGATCTTCTCCTAGAAGATGAATTGACGCTGGTGACGATGGACCTACTCGAAGACTTAAA
The DNA here is from genome assembly GCA_036924285.1 of Asterella californica. NCBI lineage: Eukaryota > Viridiplantae > Streptophyta > Marchantiopsida > Marchantiales > Aytoniaceae > Asterella > Asterella californica. The sequence continues at coordinate 9,623,087 of JAYKYS010000013.1, forward strand.
TCAGTAAACTCCCGCTTCCCTTTAGCTCTCTCGGTTCTGATTCTAGTTGGACAATTCACTACTTTATGTCCCAACCCTCTACAGAAATAACACCACAAGTCGATTTCTACCTTCTCCTCGGAGATTCTACTTGAGGTTTTGTACTAGGTTCTCAAACTCAACGATAACCTCTTTCGAGCTCTCTCCGACGCTTACTATGACATCTAAACCTTGAGGAAGGTTTCTAAGTCTAACTTTCCAATCTTTCGAACTTCCACTCATGTTGCACCTTCTCAACCATTAATTGGACAAAATATCATAGAGGAAAATAATTCTACATCACTTCCTTAACTCTTCCGAGCTTTATATTGGAAATCGTGTATTATACATGCTATACATCAAATAAAATCCAATCTAAAATTAACTATCGAAGATATGATCCTCATCACCATCGTTTGTACTCATCACAACAGACATCTTGAACTCACTCTTATAAGGATCCAACTCTACTTCACTAGGAGCATTCATGGCCTTTATAGTGAATGATGCTTTCATCTCGGCTTTCTTCAAATCTGCGCCAATGGTCGCGGAAGCTTCTTGGTATAGGGTAAAGAGGACACCCCAAGTAGTATAGATAAGTGTTCGCAACTCATCTATACTTAACTTTGACTTATCCGACTCCGTTCGAACTCCTAAACGTCTCTTCTTCCACCTCGGCACCCGAACTGGATTCCCCATGAAGTATCTTCAAGACCTCCTTGTATGCCGAAACGTGTATCTCTTAGTTGGTAAGAGATCTCTCCAAGATTTTTGTTATCTCCAGTAGCTCAACCTCCAATCTACTAAATCATGAAGTTTCAACAGAAACTTCACTAATTAGAAGAGATGGTGATGACTGTACAAATTTTCAGAGAACTGAAATTTGTATATTTTCACTTCCCTCATGGTTGTCAACCCCCTCCACTTTGAAAAGTTCTTTCTCCCTCTTCAGACCTCATCTTCTCATGATTTCTTTTGTCCTGGATAGCTTATCAGCCCATCTAAAACACTGGAAAGTTTCTCAGGAAAATAAAATTCACAGAAAATCTGACACTGACTGTAAACTTTTTCCAGAGAACAGAATTCCTCAACTCTCACGAATAAACCCCCTCAACTTTGAAAATTCATTGCTCCTTCTCTAGACCACCTTTTCCTATGATTTCTTTTGTCTTAGATAGCTTATCAGCCAATCTAAAACACTGGAAAGTTTCTCAGGAAAATAAAATTCACAGAAAAGTTGACAATGACTGTACAAATTTTCCAGAGAGCAGAATTTCTAAACTCACAAATTTCTCTCCTCTAATAACTTTTCTCTCCTCCTTTCTCTACAACTCTTGTTGCACCCTCTTTCAACTCTCCTCAAACCCTTTCTAAGTGAACAAGATGTAAAGAATGACTTCGGACGCGTAATATATCACTACGGGATACACGAAAGGTTCTAATGTTGCTAACATCGCGTTAGCTCTCTCTCCTCCCAACGTTCTCTCCATGTGTTCTCTCATAATCTCTTTTTGTCTAATATAGAACTGAACTCGAAACATTTTCAATGATCCCTTCAAGTGAGGTCCCGGCAACGGAACCAAAAATGTAAACCCTCCACGATCTCATCGATCAACTACCCCCCTCCCCATCTCTCAACCACCACGATCGTCATCGATGAATCTACAAATGTCGGGTCTGTCTCTCACTCAGGGGTCACCTCTGATGGCTTTGATGGAAGCACACCATGAACTTGAAGGGAAAAATGCTAAGTTCACTCATTCATACACCCACAAACTTATCAACTAAAAATCTCCTTAAACACATCAACTAAAATCCTCCATTCTAACAACGTCTCTCAAGTTCTTACATGCTAAAAATATCCCTACACTCTCTATATTACTCAAGTTGTCATTACGACAATGTGAAAACAAGGATGAGGAGCTCTTCTCTACTCCTCTATTTATACATTCTAGGTTTTTACTTTGGTACCCTCCGGTAACTCAATCGTAACTACTTTTACCGAGTTTTACTAAGATATTACTTAAGATAAAAGCATTAATCACATGAGCTTCTTACCTTTTCACATGGGCTTATTCCTTCAAAGTCAACAACTTCTAGAAGGATTTTGGAATATTCTCAAGGAATCTCGAATTTCCACCCCCCCCTCTACACTAGGATCCACTAAAAAGGAAACATGTGGAATCTTTTCTTGGTTTTTAATGCCCACAAAGTCCACAACTTTAATCCAAACACTAATATCAAGTCAAAAAGGAGATAAGGGATACTTTCCACCTCCTTTCTACCTTTTAGACAAGATGACAAGATAGTAGTGCTCACTCTTTAGCAAATATCTGAATTCTGCCAAAAGTACAGCTAATTTTAACCATAACTAAGTTTTAGCTAGTCATGACTAACTTGATACATCCTTAAAGTACTTTGGCAGCCAATAAACATTCTCAACACTTAGTTATAACTAAACACCTTACTAATAGATAAACTTTCTATGTGTAACATAGGTCGTTACAGACCGCATGACTCACTATTTTACGAGTGTGTGAGGTGTTATCTTATGGAGTACTCATGTTAGAGGGTCGTGATGGTGTTGTTTGAAAGGACCATGTGCGTAATTGCGAGCCATGTCATCTTCCCAACATCGATGGTACAGTTGACCCAAGCTTAACAGTTGTACGGGCTGGCTTGAGGTGTATGTTATGTGGGTCTGCTGGTGAAACAGCCCGTATGTTGGTGTGTGATGGTTGTCTTAGAGGTTGGCACATGTCATGTTTGACTCCACCTCTCAGTGTTGTTCCTACTGGACGGAGGATTTTTCCTCGATGTATATAGCAGAGATAGCCGATTAGATCTTTGCGTGGTATGGATTGCAGACAGGCGACTAACGATGGGGCGATGTAGCACCCGACCTCCTGATCCTTGCACCCATGAAGGTGTATATCACGTAGTTGGGATATGGAGCTATTTGGAGTTAGAGGGACCTAACCGCCAGTTAATGGAGCAATTGTGGTACACTTGTGTACGTGTATGACATCGTCCATGTGTTATGTGTATGTGTGGTGTATCTCTGACAGCGATGTATGTTGTGTAGTGATGTGTATGCGCACGACAGCTGTCACGTCAGTTTGGACACCTCGGCTAGGTTGACCGAGTGCAGAATGACGAATCCCGATAAGGCCGTTAGTGCCGTTAGGACGAGTTGGTGAGAGAGCTCACTAGGGGTATACTTCGCAGGTAGGGCTTGAAGGCCTTAGTTCTTCAAGTTGAGCCTTCAAGCTCTTAGCTATGGTGGATAGTCTTTGTGAGTGCAATCTAGAGTCTCTACGAGCACAGAGTAGATTTGGCTTGACTTTAGTGATTGTTTAGTGTTCGTTGGCATGATGGAGTGAGTACATATCGTTTATCATTGTGGTACACTTGTGTATGTGTATGACATCGTCCATGTGTTATGTGTATGTGTGGTATATCTCTAACAGCGATGTATGTTGTGTAGCGGTGTGTATGCGCACGACACACCTCTATGTAGTGAACAGTTTTATTAGTCAAAGGTTCTCTAATTCTTTGGAAGAAGGCAGAACTGTAATATCTCCTTCACGTATCCCGTATGAAACGTTTCATGTCTAGATTTGAGACTACGTTCCACATAGCAAGCATAGCAACAAAGATGTGCATGTGAATACATTATCTGAAAAGTTTGGGGGTCTCAATACCTTTATCTCCAACACTGTTTAGCACTTTGGACACGTACGACAGTGAGGGTGGTCTCGTCTTGCTGGGAAGGTAGAGTAAAGGTAGCCGCAGAAGTAGCCGTAGGCCAGAAGCGGATTATTTGCGACAGAGCTTTCAGATGGTGATCTAGGGGCTCTGAATAAGCTGTCCAGCGTGATAGGGAACTGTACGAGGCTTTATGTACAAGCTGGGAAGAATCCTATTCGCCGTCAGGAATACAAACAGATGCGTGATGAGATGAACCAAATGGTTTGAAACCCAAAGCGAATATCATACCCAACGTGAATGTACAGCGGGACTTCAAGAAACCACCGTTATGTAAGAGAAACGAGGGAGAGAATCTGGCATTGGTTGGCTGCCGCTTATTTAGCAGTAAGCGGAGACGTGATTTTGTATTAAATGTGCGAGCTAAGGCGGCGGCCAGTAAACGGACAGTATTGGCGTTTTGTGTCTTCATCGTCGCTTGTGTCAGCGCTAGATGACGGCACATTTGTATCAAAAAATGGATCGCTTACCGGTACCACACGGACCTCGTTGCATCGTTTGCTGCTTGTGTGTACTACTTTCAGCTTCACGACTTTCCCTCGCTGCGTCCCTCGCTTCGTTTGATCGGCGATCTACGTGTTTCTTGTTTGCAGGAGGGACCGTCTGGATGAACTCGAAGGGATTGGATGCTACTCTCGTTGTCGATACCGATACGGACAGGAGCCTCAACCTTTCGTTGTCTTCTGTATGTTTTCTTTTCTCTAATGTTTTTTCTTGCAGAGGATGGAGCGGACCATCGGAGCGTGCATCTACGGCATCTACGTGCCGACATGTATATCGCAAGGCAATAGATTTCTTGCATTATTGCCGTTGGTGCAAATCGGGATGGTCGCAACTACTTAGACATGATCCGATGTGCCGAGCTGTTGCTGATGATGATGACGCACAGATGATGCCGATAGGAGGATTCGCGTTATCGCTTTCAAATTCACCAGATAAGTTCTCTTCGTTGCTCTGCGTACTTTTTTTGCGCTGTTGGGAACTATGTCAGAACTCCTTGTTCATGATCCCTTCGATGCTATCGACCCAGCCGATGATGATCTTGCCGATGACAAGCATTTGAGTATTCCGTCTACTCCTCTTGCGCGCCTTGCTTCCACTTCGGAAGTTGTCTCTTCTCCACTCAACTGTCATTCGTCTGCCAGTCCTCCTCATGATCTGCAGGAGGCGAGTTTTGACAGTTTCCAGGCTGTCTGCTCTCACTCCCCGCCCTGTTCTGTCGATCGTTTTCGGAAATCCGTCACCTTGCCCCCATATCCTGTTTATTGTAAGTCTGTTTTGTCTTTCTCTGATATAGACCTGTACAGGTATAGGTCATATGTTTATCTTGATTTTCATTACTCTTCTGTCCCACCTGAATTCTTGCTTCCTTGCCTCGATTATGTTTTGATTTGTAAGTCGTTCTCGGTACTTAAATCTTACCTCCAAGCTGTGGTCGGTCTTTTCTATTATATTGACACAGAAGGCGCTTGGATTGTGCTGCGGGATTGTAAGTCGAATTTTTTCTGTTATCCTAAATTCTTTCAGTTTGTCACTGATCCTCGACTTCTGAAACCCACTGTTCTTGCCGTGTATCGGTTGAAATGTGTCCATTGCGTCGGACATAGATCCCAAACTGTATAGCTTTGCCTGTAAACACTTTCGTTTCAGAAATGCTACTCAGACGAGCAGCAAGAGCACGTCGTCAGACAGTGCCACCTCTGAGCACGAGAACGCGTCGTGTGTCCATCCCCAAACGACTTGAGGTTTCTCTTACAGTAAATTACACCGGAGATGATCTCGATATGGACAAGTGCTGGTCCCTTCTTTTTCGTTTTCTTGAGGATGAGTGTCATAGCGGTTTGCTTTCCGTGGAAAGGAGGAGAAGTCTTTTGCATCTGCACATACAAGGTGTACTTTGTCTTCAAGGCACCAGTGCTTTGCAGGTGAAGCAACGTTGCTTGCTGTTCTTGGCTGGAAAAGTCTGGAGAGGCCTGTGAGGGGGGAAGTTTGTGTGAAACCTTTGACAAACCGGGGCCTGCATACCTTTGTAGGTATGCTAGGTTACTGCATGAAGGACAAGACTGAGGCATAGGTCCACCATGAAGAATATTACTAACAGCATGCTTGAGGATGGTGAACAGCTGTTTACTTTGTTCGGTGCCGCAGATACTAAAAACCGCATCGAATTGAACCAGAACAACATTCTCTAGCGCGCTTTGCAGTTTAATAAATACAGAAGCAAGCATCCGTTGGGTTCGACTTTGAGAACATACCTTAGGTCCATGATTTGATCGGGTAAGTACAATCCTTCGTGCAGATGGCTAATGGCTTGTGGAATCCAGAAAAGTAGAGCGACTCTCTCTAGAAGGCAATCGTCCGTCCCGAAACAGTGACTATAGCGAATATCGACAATGTTTTCTTCGCCCAAACGAGAGCTCGATACTTTACGGTCGAACAATTGGATGCTGACCTTGTCGATGAGGAGGAGGAGTATATCTTGACGGCTTCTCCTTCTGTCCAAAGAACGAGGACCGTCCTCAACTTTCATGAAGTACAGGCCTTGTCCGAATACATGCCAGTTTGCAGAGCTTTGGACCGTAACCTTACGGCGAGTAGGACGTATGAAGATAATCTGTGCAGAATGTTCAACCCGTTGCAAGCTGTATCTGTATGACTTTTCTCATAGCTGCTCGTGCTTTTCTCTGTGACCCAGGAACGTCACCTGAGGAAAGGCAAAACTAGAGGGGAGAAGAGTTCTGTCGCAGTCGTCGCTGACAGCAGACGATAGCAGACTTGTCATCGGTCTGTTTTCTCAGCACAGCGCGTCTGTTTCTTCACGAGAACGTTGTGCTGACGCGGTTTTCTCATACGCTGGCTGGAGTGCTTGCGCGCCGTCCTCTATGTATATAGTTTCTCTCCGTATATAGTTCGAACGTTTATGTAACACGATAAGACATAAGTCAGTGCATCTTCATTTGTACTACACTGCAGATTCGCTTTGTCTTGGCTTTTGCCGCACTACACTCTGTATACAGCAGTGTTCTATGGGGTTTGTCTCCAATTTTCGCACGTAATAAATATGCAAGTTTTATTCCTGCTGACAAGACGTTCACCGTGTGATTTTATCGACAAGTGAAAACTGAAAATGTGCACAACTCACCTTATTTTCGACGCGAAATAGCAGACAAACGTACAAGGCTGAAAGAACGAGGCAGAAAAAAACAAGACGGTAAAGAGGAACTTGACAAGAGAAGCACAGAAGCGAACTTAAATTCCCAGACACCACCATTCTCGATTGTGAGAAAAAAATTTATTCTACTCTGCCGGCTTCCAATTTGACAGTACATGAGGGCAAAATAATTTGCATTTTTTCAGTATTCCGGGTCCGAACTTGACTGTCCGTCAGGTGAAAATAATTGTGTTTATTGTTCAGTCTCCGAAGTTGAGTGTTAACCAGATGAAATTTTTATTTTTTTTCTTCCGGCTCCAAACTCAAGTGTACGACAAGTGAATAATATGCAAGCGAAAGCTGAACTTAGCTGTAGCGACCCAATGAACTGTCGTTGACGACTATGTTCAACTCTCTCTGGACCACGGAATTCATACCGAGAAAGTGGAGGGTGGTATCCTCATTACCTCTTCAGAAATGGGGAACGGGAGGGATCCGGGCAACTATAAAGGGATCACCTTGCTGAATGTTGGTGGTAATATTTGTTTAAGGTCTTCTCGGCAAGCTGGTTTAGGCCAAGCGGAGTCCTGAAGCTGCAGTGCAGCCGACCCAGACGGAATTCAATTATCAAGCATCAAAGGTGTTGTGTCCTATCTCGAGTAATCGCATTCGTGACGTCGTAATCGTGAAACCACCCTAATCGCTTTCCTGATCTGACAGGCAAAGTTCAGAAGACAACGAGTGTGTGTACTGAACACCTTTACACACTTAGCCAGATCGTCCAAGCCCGTAAGAAGAAGAAAATCCCACTTTCTGTTTCTACCCCGATGCGAAGAAGGTGTCGGAGTGTTTACACACTTAGCCAGATCATCCCAGGCTGTAAGAAAAAGAAAAGCCCACTTTCTGTTTCTACCTCGATGTGAAGAAAGACGAAGACACCGTATGGGGTGATGGGCTTTCTCTCTGATAGCGGGGCTTAGCCCTGCTGTTTTTCCCTTCGGGTCCTTCTCTCCCTTGTGAGGCTTGATGGGGTCTTCCCATCCGTTTGCTATTCATTGGGTCTTACCTTCACAGGTGATGGGCTCTCATACCGTGTGGAAATTCGGTAATATGTAGAATGTGGTGAGTAGTTCAAAGGAGGGAAACACTTCGGCTGGAGGATATCCAATTGAAAGCCATTCGGCTTATGGTCGGTACGGATATTGCACGACTAGCGGTGCGGGAGGAATTCTGAGGGAGAACCACTGGAAGAGCGAAAGAAACTAGCGAAGCTCAAGTGGCGATCACGACTGGCATGACTAGTATCAGCAGATACCACAAAGAAGGTGTTTGACACCATTTGGGTGTCGGGTCGCGAGTCAAACCAAGCCAAGACTTGGACAAGAAGATAAGAAGAAATTGTGAGAGCGACATACCTGTCGGGGAATCTTTGGGACATATCTGAAGCCGAAATGGATAAGACTGTGATAGAGGGAAGGGGGTAATTTACTTAGGACACCCCCGGAGATCGTTTTCAACTTGTTCTCACCCACAACTTACCAAACGTTCTTGGTCACATCCCTTGTTGGGTTCTGGATCACATATCCTATGTGGAATCCGTGTTGGACTGTAACGTAACATAGACCGTCATGTTATCCTCGATGATATGGACATAGATGCTGCGTGCTGGGGATAATGAAGAGAAAACATCTGGACTGAAACCAGCAAATATTCATGCAATCTGAACTTATGGGAACTTGTATTCTCCTTTTGTTATCAGAGAATTATATAAGTGTTAAATAATATATATATACTAAATAGATATAAATAATTAAAATATTCTATAGACATTATTTGTTAGCTCATGCTTGGAAACATGAAAAAAACAGACAAAAACTCATAAGTGTAGATTGGATCTTCGCGCTTCAAAAGATACAAGTCCGCGGCACTGTGCTCATGAATATATAGTTTTAATCATGCGTTTAATTTAATACCTAACTCTTCCGGAAGGTTAGGTGTTAAATTAAACGGACATGCATTTTCTCTTCTTTCAAATTCGGAAGAAGGTGACTATGCATGCATAGGGGCTGCATGCGACTTTGAAGCAGTAGATATGAAAATGACCAAAGTTATCAAATTATTGGATTGATGTTTATCTTTGACACAGACTGAACTGTTTCGGATAGAGAAGTTGAAAGAAACAATCAGTTCCACACGCTGCGAAGCGCTTGAAGTGCAGGAAGACATCTGCTGACAGGACCTTCTCCATATCTCGACTTGATTACGCACAATGGTGGTGAGAGAGACATCGACAACGACTGCCGTTGTGTAATGAGAGTGAGTGCTCGGATAGTTTTCAAGTGTTGAGAACCAAGAAAATATGTTTATACAATGTGTTTTTATTGAATTCCAAGGTTCCATTGTATGTCTCTACTTCTAGCTACTCTCTCCAGGTACTTGACTACCAACCTGACTACAGGTCACATGCCCTCACCCGAAGCACTAGGTATAATTTGCTCGAGAAATTTCATTTTTTGTGTGGATAGCGTCATGTTGATTAGCTAGAGACCTTGTTGTCCTCCGGTGTCGCACTACTTGTTACACCTCTACTCCAACACTTTAGTTTACTAGTTCTAGAAGTTAGCTAAATATTACTTCTAGTATCATACGCATATCTTTGACATCTTTGCGTAGGATGTTAACACTATTATGTTATATATTTTGAGTCCTAAAAAGTTGATAATATGTTATTTATTTTATTCAAGCACTAGTATGTTTGTGCAAGTGATTTCATACTTATCTATGTTGTTTAAAGTACATAATTTTAAGTTTATCATGCGGATAGAGTTTAAGCTCATGAGTTATGCTTACATGTCATATGCATGCTTTCTAGCTTGTTGAAGTTATTGTTTAGAGTTACATGTCACTTTACATACCTTCGCATGAAGTTTAAGATTTACTTTGGCACTTTAGAGGCTTGACAAGTAATTTAAGTTAAGTTGTCAAGTGGATTGGAGCACAAAAAGACAGGGAAGTGAAGCTATGAACTTTCATCGGTCCATTTTATATTTTTTATAAAACCCTAAATTTAGAAACAATGATCTTAAGGTCAGTTCGAGCTTTTGGGAAAGAGATTCAGAGATTTGAGAGCATGGGGTGGGAGAGCTCGTATTGCAGGTCAGATCAAATTTTGATCGATTTGGAGTAATAAAAAGAAAGTTATGTCAATTTGAAATTCAAATTGAGCCAAAGTTATATCACAATTGTTAATTTTGGAGTTTTGGTTGTCATTTGCAACAAGATAGAGATAATTACTTCATACTTTCATGGTTTTGTTCAATGTCAACAGGGCTACGACTGTCAAAAACGGTTCATGTCATTTCAATGAGTGAATAAATTAATACAATTATTGAAACAAAAGAGATAAAAAAAACTTCTAGCTCGAGATATGGAAAACCGTTTACAACCAACAAGTTAAAATGTACACAGTGTGTTTCTTTCTTCATGCCCATCCAATAACGGAACGTACATATTCAAGTAAGGATTACATTCACGGGTGGTGCGATCACGATTACTTCTAGTCCAGGGTTGAAGCATTGTTGGTGAGGGACTGGTTTTGCGCTGTCCTCTGGATTGAGGGTTTTGAGCTTGAGGGTAGATGTTTATGCAGGTTGGATAGAATTGTAGGCCGAGTTCAGGCCCTTCGTCGGATAACTGCTCCTCTGATTGCTGCCGAGTCGACCCGGTTGAAATTCATTACGGATGGTGAGCATCGACTGGAAGGAGGTCGTACTTGTACCTCTGAGAAGAAGGTGTAATCGTTGTCCTGCCTTGTTGGAACTTTACGTCCTACTGGGGTCTATCAGGAGCATCCGGAACATTGAGTAATCTGAGGATTTAGTGACGAGTTTAGAGTTACGTGTTTCATACCGTCTGGATACGAAACAGCACATCCACCGCGATTCTTCAATAGACATTCGTAAGTCGGTAGGAGTTCAGAGGTTGGATGAGAAGAAGGCAAACAGCGCAGGGTTCATCTTTTGTTACTAGAAGATATGGGACTTTGAGTCACGGTTAAGTTCCCTCGTTGCGCGATAGATACAGTTGGGACAGCATTGCAACTCCACGGACCTGTGAATTGCTGCCTTGGATCAAGGTCTTTGTCTAGAGTAGTAGATCAGTCATGGAAAATGGTTTGTTGAGAAGTGGACATGTTCGTCCATTGCACGAGTCACGGGACACACTTTCGGGGAAAGAGCTGAACAGAAGAAGCGAAGCGGGACAAAAGCATCAGGGAAGTAGTGGTGAAGAGGATGACTCAGGATTGATCCTTCCGATGGAACTGGTGGAGAAGATTCTGGCTCGCGTGCCCTTCCCTGATGTGTTCAAAACGCGTGTGCTATCTAGGTCACTGTGCAGGAAATTTTCTTTGGCTTCTAAACATGAGAGGCCGATTCATTGTCCGTTACTGAATGAGCTCAGCACTGCAGCTGTTAGATGGCCCAGTTTCTGTCCTGTCTACAGGTCTCCTGAAGGGGCTCTGATCGGCTACAATCACACCTCGCAGAACTGGGAAGCAATTGTCATATGTTGGTACATCCGATTGAAGAATATTCCCTCGAACTTCCTCGGTGGCGGGGAGATCGCATTTGGAGGGTCCCTTATGTGTATTTATGAAATCGGTTTTAGGCCGTCTGTGTTCGAGATCCTAGTGGCCAACATCCAGTCTGGCAGCTGGAAGACCATTTTGTGTCCCCTGAACCTCGAAAACACCTACGATCCACAGGTGCGGTTAATATGCGAGCCCGGTTCGGAAGATTACAGAGTCATGGTTTATGATATGGAGAGACCGGAAAGCGATGACATTGTCGACATTGAATTCGAGATCCACCTCTTCGATTCTACCTCAAGTACCTGGACGAGCAAGCAATCATCGTACGCGGAGGCTCTCGGGTACTTATCTACATATTGTGCATGTTCCCATCAAGTCCACGTTGATGGGAATATTTACTTGATAATGCCAGCTTATGAACACACGGACCTCGAGGGTCCTTCTTTGCGTCTAATCAAGTACAATCTGTTGAGGGATGTTTGGGCCGAGTCTAGTACTACGTTTCAAGGAAAGGAACATGAAAATTACGAGGATGGCGGTGTATTTCTTTGTGGAGCGAAACTTATGTTGGTAACTGTATGTCGGGAAGCGCATTTCGACCCAGTTTTAATAGTTCCAGATACCGGCGAACTTGTAGACATTCGAGAGACACGTCGACAGCATAGCAGGAGACGCCCTTCAGGTTACACATATGGAGCTCGTGCTTATCAGATTTGTCCAGAGACTCTAGAGTTAGATTTGGTTTCTGTGAGTCCTTCAGGCATTTTCGAAGGTGTCTGCGGAAGCTTTATGTCAGACGACAACCACATCTACTTTTACTGTAATTTGGAGTCTCCGGGCAAGTACAAGGCATCTGTTGCTCGTTTTAATGTTTCTGACGCTAGCTGGGACCAACTACCTTCCCCTCCTACGGACATATTCAGGGTTGCATCCATGGCTAGGTCGGCCTATGTACCGGGGCAGAACGCACTCGCTCTGGCGTGAAAGTCTTGCACGATCGCCAGCTTCAGTTTCTACCAAACCGTCAATTTGTTTAGTAAGGGATAGAACTCGCTCCTTCTCGCTTGAAAGCTTTGCATTGCAGGAGCTTTCAAGGGTTTGTACAGACAGTCAATTTTGCTTAGTGAAGTCATTTGCAGGAAGAACGACACAGTCCAGTATGGATGGCATATGAGTATCGTCGTTGCCAGATGCTTGTAACCCGATTCTCCCACTTCTTTTTAAGAGAGATTGGGATCAATAAAAATACGGCGCTGTGAAGATGATTCCAGCCAAGAGATGCATCAGCTCCCGACAGGCAAATTGTCACGATTGTAGTTCACAGTATCGTAGAATTGGTGTTTGCGGGATACTGCAATCGACAAAGAATACCACGTGACCGAAATATATAATAAAACATAAACCCGACACTGAAAGGTACAATCCGCGAATAATACACACATCTCTCTAAACTACTACTACCAGCGAATTACAATACCAGTACCGTACACGCGCACAATGACGGATTCTGTCAATAGCAACTTTTACTCTCCGATAGCATGTAAAGGGTGATCAAGACCTTGAAAGGTTGAGCCACTCACTGAACATTTGAAGCGTCAACATGCACTGCGCCGTTCTTGGAGGTGGTTGGTATATCAATTCTGGTCCATTAGGTGAACTGAGTCGATTCTTTTTGTGGATATCGCACAGCTGTATACTTACTCCTGACCTCTCACCAAGCAGAAGTAGGATGGGCTGGAAGAGGTGGCTAGGTTGAACCCTACAGTGTTGGCATGAAAACCCAAATCCATGCCCCTCACTCTGCCTGCTTAATTAGCAAAAGTACTACTGAGAGGCGGGATTAGTCCTTTGTGACTAAGTGCAACTGCGATTTAGAATTGATGGCAGGGAATCCACTGAGCGAGAGATTGAGCTGCATTCAACGAAGGCTGCTTCCCAGGGAGTCTATGAACCATAACAAGGACAATTCAATAGATCACGTGGAGTGGAATTGAGGAATCTGTAATGGGTAGAAAACTGAGAAGTTATGATTCATTCTCGAGTGCATGGAGAGAAACACTGCTTGTACTTATCAACCAGTAAAAGTCCGAATTTTACAGTTCAATCAGACTGGTTTCTGAACTTACGATGGGTGTAACAATTGCTCCACGAAGGTTGCAACAGTCGCAGCGATTTGGTCAAAATGTGAAATGCCCGTCGTATTTATGAAGCGTTGTTATAGGCTTGAGATGCTTATAGCAGACGACGGTGCAGAGTTCCGGGTAGTTGTTTGGGAATCGGATGCTCAGTTGTTGAGGATGGGGCACTTGTGAATCACCTTGTTGATCATCAGTGGACTGCTTGGTTGTAAGTAGCCAAAAGCAAACATTCTGGAGATAAACATGTGAAAATTGAGCGAGTTGAGCCTTGTGTCGGAAGGGCTCTTTTTGAGTTAAGCGTCCCCGTTTCTGCTCCTTCGAGCACGAGGACATTGCAACATCTCGGAAGAGACATCTCCTACTCTCCCACTTCCATAAGTGTGAAAGGCAGTATGTGCAGAAGCGGACATGGATGTTTCGGTTGCTTCACGATGTCGTCAATCACGCCAGATCGGGAACATTCCTTGACACAGATTATATCCAGTTCATCAGATCAATCCCATGGTGCAAGATATAGCAAAGGGATATATCTCGGATTTCTACCAGGTGCATTTTTTGTCGTTCTCAATGCTTGATTGTTGCAGTCGGTATTTTATGGATGAGTATTTTATGTGAGTTCGGAGGCAAGAGGGAAATTTAGAATTGAGGGAAGAGAACTCGTAGAGCGAGAGATCGAGCTGCATTCAACAAAGGATGCTTTCGTGAGGAAAAGTCTGGTGTATAGAGACGAATCTTGTAGTTGGACCTGATTCAGTAACTTCAACTTGTGTAGATGGTGGTTTTAGTTGAGCTTCTTCTTCTTAATTCTCTGAAGTAGGTATTTGGACTGAGAGAGGTGTTAGATCAGAAAGATGATGTTGTGTTTTCGAGATGGAGAGACCTCTAAAAACACTATATCTCGATTGATAATGATCTTTCTTGCAGCACTCAAGAACTTATATCTTTTTTCTCTTGCTGGATATCTTATGAATGTACATATATGAGATCTATCATCAAACTTTTAGAATAATTTTTGAAGAGTTATAGCATATGCTTTACATCCAAAAATCCGTAGGTTAAAGAGGTCTGGTTTCTTCCCTGTGAAAGCTTCGAATGGAGTTTTGTTGTTCACAGCATTTGTTGGATTTCTGTTCAGAAGGTAAACCGCAGTATTCACAGCTTCAGCCCAAAGGTCTTTAGGAAGATCTTGCTCAAGGAGAAGACTTCTTGTCATCTCCACCACAGTTTTGTTCTTCTGTTCAACCACTCCATTTTGCTGAGACGTGTAAGTCGTAGTCAACTGCCGCAGTATCCCTTTCTCAGCAAAATATTTGTCAGCAGCTTTGGAAGTGAAGTCTCCTCCTCTATCACTTCGTAGACTCTTCACAAGCTGTCCAGTTTGTCTTTCCACCATGTTAGAAAGTTGTTGAAGATGTGAGAGTGCTTTAGACTTTCTTAACAAGAAGAAAACTCAAATATATCTCGAGAAATCATCAATAACTAGCATGAAGTACTTAGGACCTCCAAGCGAAATAGTCTCAGTAGGTCCACACAGATCTATATGTAACAGCTGAGGGATTTATGTTGCTCGTGTTGCAGTAGATTTGAAGAACTTTCTTCGAGTCTGGATCATAGATCTGGTCTGAGACAAACTTCACACCGAGTGTTAACAGAGACTAGTTTGAAAACACCAAAGGCCAAGTCTTCATGAAACATGAGGTATATTCTGTAGGTTTGTAAAGCAACTAGCACATTGACTATATCTATTCATCTCTTAAGTTTTGTGTGTCTTGGAAGCTCCGGATCCAAGAAATCCATGGATACCTTTGACATCACCTCCGGTATGCATATGGAGCGATAATTTTTCTGTTACTTGAAAAGTTTGTCTCGTTGGACCCCTTTGATATACACAAGGAGAAAGCGATGGCTACGCAGATTCATGACGGATCGACCGAGGCACATTGCACGACTAGCCTGAATCATATAGGTAAAAGTCTTGTATACGATGAATTCACTATAAAAGAGTACGCTTCACGTAAGGAGCGTTTTGCGTACTCTCATAAGATATCATTTCATTACCCAAGAAAAAATGATCATATCATTACAATAGAGTATTATTCCTTGTTTTGACAAGCAGCGATTTTTATTCCCACAAAAAATGCACACTTCGTGCAATGCAAATAATAAAGAAGTTAAGAAAATATTACCCTCTTCAGTTTTGCAATATTTTTCACTCTCATGTTGATCATGTCCTCTTTCTTAACCGGATTACTGCAAGTCCTACGCATGAATGGTCAGTGGTTATTATGAGTAGCCATGAGTAGATCATTGCTACTGTGAAGCATGCCATATCAGGAGACGATCATGTACTCTTTCTCAAACCAGATTACTGCAAGTTTTGCGGCGATGATTGCTCGTGGTTATTGTGAAGAGCCATGACCAAATCATTGCTATTATGAAGCAATGCCAGATCAGAGGACGAGACAACTTCGGATCTTCACTTTCATCGCATCAATGGGTAGAATGAAGCTGGGCTCTAGTTTACTTTTGCTGATTGGGTATTTGCAACTCCAGGTGCTATACTAAGGACGCAAGGGGTCTACTTCCTCATTATCTGAGAATTTTTGTACGTACAGCGTTTGACGTAAGAGGGTAGCTTAAGGGGTTAGCTTGTTTCTACGACCTATCGGTGGACGGTTTGAGAATTTAGAAGTCCAATGCATGTGCGCAAGGTGTCATTGGGTTCAGATCTGTCTAGGCTATGCGTTAGTTAAGACGATTCGTGAAGAGACGGATCGAAGATTATGTTCTAGAGGAAATTTAGACGCAGGAGAGGTTTTTAGAGACTTCAGTGACCTGTGAAGGAGAGTTGGACCGTTCTGGCCGTTACGAAGTCCAAACTTGCTGTCCTTGGATCCATGGGGATCAGAACGTCAAGTTCTTCAGGAAATTGAAGACAATACGAAGTTTCATCGGATGATTTTGGAGTTCTGGGTGAAATTGGCTCGCAGAGAAGCACTTACGTCAATTTTTCGTCGCCTGCAATATGAGATTGGATTGTTCTTCGCGATCGGTGGACCAAGCTCTTTGTTCTTGATGCTTATGCGATCAGGGAGTCTTCACCTACGCATAGGAGAAGACCTTGTGTGGACTAGATTCAGTGTTTAGAGATCCTAGCAGGAGCATCATAATGGTTTTATATTTCTGAGGCAGATCGGATAAGGATTGATAGGCTAAGCAAGTAATCTTCAAACTTAAGATAGAACGAATAAAGAGGAAATATTTTTAATCTTATGGGAGTTTTAACATTCTAAGAGAGCTAACGTAGAACATGATAGCCTCTTTTGTAAGTTTTCTAAATAACATACTCTTTTTATGCTCACGGTGTCGTGTCATGGACCGGCTCCCATCTGAAAATCTGTTTGCGATACTTATCATTATCACTCCAAAGAGACTCATGTGACTAAAAACGAGGTGTTGGTTTGAGTGTGGTGAGTGAGTTTGAGCCGTAGGGAGTCGATTTACATCAATTTGTTGCAACATGCGATCAAATTTCTTGCGTGGTTTTGCAAAGAGAACTCAAAATAGTCTGTTTGGAGTCTCGTTGGGTTCAGAGTAGCTAGATCTACCTACTTGAGAAGACGGATAACAGATCAGACGATCCGTTTGGACGGTGTGTGCGGTTTTAAACTGCAGGGAGGAGTTTTTGAAGGTTCGTTCATCTGCGATCAAAAATTGGTGATATCTCGGCTGTCGAGACTTGGATCTAAAGGTTTCTTGGGTCAATGGAGTCAGGGAAGAAGACCTTATCGACATCTGAAGACCGTTTGACGAGAAGAGAAACTTCTCAGATAGACCTTTTCCGGTTCCTTCGTTACGGTTTTCGGCTTTTTGAGTTCGTTAGAGTTCTAGTTGGTTATGTACAGCTTGTGGTAGCTAGCTTTAGCTAAGATCTTGTACGTGGATGTTGTTTGGATTTAGATTTGAATCGTGTGACACTGGTGCATCTCTTTTTGTTAGTAAAGAAATGTTTCTCTTGCTTTGAGTTACGCTTCGATAGTTTTGGATCAGAGTTGAGATTTAGGGACTCGTTTTAAAGGTTATGAAGCAGGTTAGAGACTGCTCTGGTTTGTTCCTCGGTTTTGTGTTCTTAGAGAGAAAGAACCAGCAGTGTATGTCCATTGAGAGCTGGTATATATTGCGATGCTCGTTTTCGTGCTTGTTTCTCTCTTTCTTGTCTCTGTTCAACACACTACATCTCCACAGCCAAGAATCCCACGTTTTCCTGAACATCCTTGACGCAAAATCGGATGTGACACCGGTTTACAAATATCTGATGCTCACGTCTTTGAAAATGTCAACAATATCATTCCAAGCTTGGCTTGTTGTGGATTCGGAGCTCTTTACTTTGGTTATGAAAAATGCTTTACTGCTTTACTACTTTAATGCTTTACTTTGGTTATCAAAAATAATGTAAAACACACGAGTATTCACAGCCGATATTTCTTTAGTTCCGTGTCAGAAACTGTTCCGTATTACAGGCGGTATGTAGAGGGGCGTGGGTTGGTTGATTGTAAACCAGCCCCCTGCCTAATGCTATCTGGGAATCATTAGACTTCTGTGTGAAATGAGTTGACATTATGTCTATCTAATAAAGGTTAATCAATCTCGTCATCGTGCTTCATAAGACTGTCCTTTGTCCTCGAATCAACGACCAACAGCAACCAGGGACGTATCTCAGCACATTGAAGTGGACGTTGGATGCTTTATACTTTGGAACACATCTTCGAACTTGTGAACCTTGGAAACCAGCCAATATTAATGTATCGGTGATTCGGTGATTTCGGTGATATCGGATTTCATTGTCATTAAGGAACTACATAGCAAATTTAGGAGATATTTACTTAGTGTTAGGAGTCAATGACACGATCACATTTTGCTAATAAAGAGTCCACTCCAGAGCTGTCTAATTGCTCAATCGTACATAGTTTATCATTGGTTTATTAGGTTTTTTCTGAATTCGAAGTAGATATGCAAGCTTGGAATATAAAGGTTTTTCACTCCACGAACATAGGTAGATGTTGTGACCGGAATCATGGTTTTATGTGATTGAATAAATAATTCTTTGTATTCTATTTTTACTGTACCAGAAGTTAAAAATAATATAACATGTGCCAACATAGAAAATAAATATTTTTTATATTTAATTTTTACTTCAACAAAAGTCAACAGACAATGTGACAAGTGTCAACATCTAACGTGTCAACTCCTCAAGAAATTTAAGAGAGTATCCAAAAGGACCCTCTAGAAATCAGTTAATTTATAAAATATTCTCACCTCCAGTTTAATGAGGACGCAATAAACTGATATGTGCGCTTGTCGGTCTTATTACCGAAACTAGGTTCGGGTAAAAAACTGAGCGAAAAAAACCATTTGCGGCTGTGCCCTAAGTACATTTGAGACTATTGACTTGGACATATCTTCTTCTTCTTTTTTGACGTGCAAAAAATATGCAGAAACAGAAAATATGCCCTGTTTACTTGCTATAGATGCAGTATATACTGATGTGTCTACAGTATACTTTACATAAACGAGAGGTTCTAAGAACTGAAATCGTGCATTAAGGACCAATCGCAAATAGTTTTTCATTACTAGTTTATCACTTGTTTATTAGTTTTTTCTCTGAATCTGAAGTACATTTGCAGGCTTGGAATACACAAGTTTTTCACTCCACAAACTTGAGGTAGATGTTGTGACCAAACCATGGCGTAAGTCTTATGTGACTGAATAAGAAGTTTTCACTATTTTACTTTTCTATCACAGAAGTCAACACTAATATGACATGTGTTAACATAAAAATCAAACTGCTTTTCAAAATAAGTAATCTTTTGTATTTAACTTTTACTTCTAGAATCGTCAATAGATAATGTGACATCTCAGAATAGAAACAAAACAATTCCTAAAAGACCTATAGATAATGTGACATGTCTCAGGATAGAAACAAAACAATTCCTAAAAAACCTTAAGAGGGTACCCAAAAAGGACCTCGAGGAATCAGTTAATTTTTAGAATATTCTGCATTTCAATACCCAATAAACTGATATGTGTGATTGCTGGTCTTATTACTGAAACTAGGTTCGGGTAAAAACATGTGAAAAGAAAACCGTGGCCCTTATTAACTCTAGCTAGTAACGGTTCTAAGAAAATAGCAATGCGATGGTCATCGTGAATTTTCAGTTTTATGTTCCTCCTCTATGCTAAAGTGTGTAAGCTCAATTATGTCAACTCCCAATGTTAGGAGTGAGGTGTGATAGGCTCCTAAGACCTCATCCGAGCATTTTTCGGGTGGAGTTTGTGGATGTGACTTATCGATTTAATATTTGTTTTTTTATGTAGAAATAAACATGCATCCCAAGCGTGTACTCGAATGTGGTCCTTAAGAGGACAAGCAGGGTATGTATATATAATATCTAAAAAATTTAGAGTAAGTTGAAACTAAAATTATTTAATAAACATTAAATTTTACCAAAACCACGAGCTGCATCTAGATTCACACAGAACCCATAAACAAAGTGTGACAACACGCGCATTTGAAACAATAAGTTCGAGGTTTGCTCTTGCAAACATTATTTTATAGTGATTACATAACCTTTCTTGAAGGAAAGTTAGATAATAAATTAAACATGGGTGAATCTCTATATGATGAAAACAGATGCATGCATATTATCTACATATCATGAAATATTTATGAATATTTTTAATGGTATTAGCTTTTAGAAAACATGATCTTTCATGAGCTAGTTAGTTTTTTGGAGCGATTTCTCCATGGAACTTTGCTCTATTATCTAACATTTTCTGCTTGAAGGTTTAGGTAAATATGCAGAGTAAAGTTAACAGATGTATGCCTATTCACCAGGTTTCGAGTGATGTTTACTTGAGAATTACATGTTACTGTCTTGCCCGGCTTTACTCGTATCATTTGTTTATTGCTGGTCGTTGTCTCATTGTGCACATGTTAATCGAGTACTCTCGAGTCTCGTTTCATTTGTTTATTGTTTCTCCGTTGTCTCATTGTGCAGATGCTTTTCGCCGGATTAGTTTATGTTTGTGTGCTTTTTGAGACTGAACTACCGCGCGCGTCCTTTTCTTAATTTGAACTTGAAGCTGCAGGCGGCGGACCGCGGATCACGAGTCGACTGGGAAATCGGGACTGTTCACAGTGACTGATGTGGGTCTATGCAGCTTACGCTTCGATTTTGCTGTCAATCGCTTCAGTGTCCATTTTCTCCTAATCTCCTAACCTCCTACATTCGCCGCTGTTTCCTTTCATACCTTACGCGTCTTCCTCTCCTCCCACATATTGCACCACATTCTGCGTCGCTGCGTCTCTCATCGTCTACCTCTAAACACACGAGCTGGTCCAAGTCCGTCTGCCATTCGGAGTTCTTCTCGTCTTTCTTCGTCTGCTCCGAGAGGTGGTAGTTCTGTGCGGCTCGTGGAGGTTCGTATGTCTTTAACCTCGGTTGAGATGTTGCTAACATTGCTAGTATTGTAGAGGTTTAATCTTTTTGTTATCCTTGAGAATTTCTGGTGTGTGCATAGTAGTTCAGTTGTCTTCATTCTTTTTATTTAGTGAACCCAAGGTTGGCTATAGCTGCAGCGATCCGATCTGCACTGAGTATTTCTGGTTGAGACTCAGGGACTGAATAGAGAACTGTCAAGAAGGGCTGAGCTTCTAAAGTCGGGACTCGAGAGTGAACTGTTGAAGAGAAGGGTCTGTGTAGAACCAACTGAGCTTCGACAGTAGAGAAGTACCAAGTTTCGGAACCCATCGATTCTCGGTAATCATTGTGAACTGATACTGCAAGTTAGCTTTAGACATAATAGTGGCGCAGTTTTGTGTTGAGTATCTACAGCTTAGAGCAATGAAGAGACAGAAGTGTTTTTTTGATTCTGGTTTCACGTCCGAGAAGGTAACTGTACAGTTATCATCCATCGAGGTAGATACTGCAAGCTTAGATGAGAGCGTTAGTACCGAACGTTTCACTGCCACGGAGAAGGTAGAGATCTTACATAATTGTAAGACATCGAATGATAAATGGCTGCTTGATTTTGATTGGATCCGCTCCGATCCTTCCATTGGTAGAGTATTTTGTAAACTCTGCGAGAAAGGTAGGGGGCGAGGGCACTTTGCTACGAGAGGGTCCAGAAATATAAGGACTTCTGCTTTTCATGACCATGCTGCCTCAAATGAGCATAAGGCAATACTTACTGTAAAATTACTGGGTGCAAAAACCTTAGAGAAAGTCATGACAACCGCGAGAGAGACATGCGACAAAGCAGTGCTAACACTATTTCGTGCTGCTTACTTTATTGGTAAGGAAGGTATCTCTTTCTCGAAGTTTCCGAAGCTATGTAAGATGCTTCATTTTGTTACTGGCGACATAACCACTTCCATGTATCAAGACAACAAGAGTTGTGCTGAGATTATCTTCTGTATTAGTCAGATACTGCACAAGCGTGTCTTGGACAAGGTAAGAAAGTCTCCTTTCTTTGGGATAATGGTGGACGAACCAACTGACGTCTCCATTACCGGTCATCTAGTGGTCTTTGCTACCTTTTTGGACGAAGATGTAGTGAAATATACTTTTCTCGGGTTGTTGCAAATGCGGTTAAAAGACTCTGAAGCTATCACTTCTGCTATAATACGTCTTGTTTCTGACTGTAACTTGGAGTCTAACCGTTTTATGAGATTCGGTTCGGATGATGCGAGCACCATGATCGGTGTTCAAAATGGAGTCGCAGCGCGTTTAAAACGAACGGTTAATCCTCACATGCTTTTTGTGCATTGTATCACACATCAAACTTACTTGGCAAGTCTTGCCGCAGCTAAAAGTCCTGGCTGCAAAGAGATTAGTGACAATGTCGATAGTATCCTTAATATGCTTGCTTCTTATTTCCAGAGCAGTTCCAAGCGTAAGGCAAGTCTGTCATCGTTGCAGGAATCATTGAATGATGCACGAAAATGCATGAAGCGATACTTGAAGATCCGATGGTTAAGCCGTTGGCAAGTTGTTACCAGTGTTTGTGATAGTTACGAGTCAGTCTTGGTTTACTTTCATGATGTTGCAAAATCAGACGACTGTGTGGCTTCGTCTTTGTTCCAGAAGCTTGGGTCTTTCAAAATGTTGTATATTTTGTACTATTTAGCTGATATTCTAGGTAGCTTGGCGAGATTGAACAAAGCCTTCCAGAGTCTATCCATAGACTGTTCTAATGTAGATCCTCTAGTGAGGACTACGATAACTGAGATTGGTGTAACTTACTAGTGGAGACCACAGATCTCAACGTCTGTCTTCTGAACGAGGACACAGGATATCACATTCTGCCGGAGTATAGTCCTCTAGGTGGTTATCTGAAGCGCCTTCAGTCTGAACTAAGAGGTAAAACGTTTCACTATGTGACTTTGGAGAGAGATCGTATTGACAGAGATTTGGAGAGTGCTTTGCTTTTCCAGAAAGACTTTTCTCAAGCGGTGTGCTCTGCTTTGGATGAGAGGTTCGAGGATAATTCTGTCATTAGCTGTTTCAGGGTTTTGAACCCTCTTCTGATGCCTTCAACAGCCTTAGCGGTAAGAGAATGAGGTGCGAGAGAGATAGAGCAGCTTTGTGATTTTTTTGGACAAGATCATTCATTCGGTTCGGGTAATACTCAAAAAGCCTTAATCTCTTCGTATGCTATTCGAGGTGAATTTTGATCTTTTAAGATTCACTGCAGATCAGAATTGGCAAAGAAGCGATTTAACGACTTGTGGTTTATGTTGTCTGGTGATGAAGTGTACGAAGATCAGTATCAGAATTTGTTTACTTTGGTCAATATCACACGCATTCAGTGTGTTTTCACCTCCATCTGTGAACGAGCTTTTTCTATCTAGAATGCTATCAAGACGAAGTTTAGAAATAAACTGCAAACAAACATCTTGAAGCTACAATGCGAGTGAGTTTACAAGGTACTGGAGGAGACGAAGAACTTCTTTCTGAAGCTATTTATCTCTGGAGGAACAGCGTGGGGTATAGACACCTTTACGCACATCTTGCTGTGCATTTGACTTCGACTTCTTCTGATCGAGGTTCATGCAGTGTTATTGCTCCACTGTCTTGAAAGTTAGTTGATTCTCTGTTCTGTGTTTGCTTAGTTGTTTTTCTGTTGAGTCTGTTTTGTGTTTGCATTTTACTGTCTGGGACTTCTTGGGAACTCTCTCCGGAATACAACTGTTTTTCAGTTGTATTTTGGAGGGGTTACGATCTCTTGCCCCAGTTGGGGGTTCTCGGGTTCAATTCCCGTAAGAGACCTTCGAGTTTTTATGAGCCCGTCGTAACAGTAAACCATCGTTACTATTCGGGAGGAGGAGGAATTCAAAAGATGGGCGTAAATCGGAGAAAAAATGAATCCAAATGTTTAATTAATTAATGATTAAATATAATTTCTGAAAGAAATTCTGGAGAAGTCGGAAAAAAACAGCTTGTTAAAAAACGGTGGGAAACTCGACATGAAGGAAACAGGATGTTCGGAAAATCCTTACCCTATTTAATTATCATGGAAAAGTTTATGCTTCAGGGAAGGGTTTCAGATGTTTACAATTCCGTCTAGATATGAAATCGAAACCTGGCTCTACTTGTCAGCTTAGTTCCATGGCGAAATCCAGAGCTTAAGCCATCGCGAAGCTTAAATCGAGTTCGCGATGGTTTCAGTTCGTCAGGTAGTTCTTTCACTGAAAGGACATAAAGGTCTACCGACTTATATACATAGCATATTGTCGTGAAGAATCTACTGATCCGAAATGGGAAGACGAGATAGTCGACTCATTGCCCTGTCTATATGGGAACGGCTCCAGTTTTCTTCAAGAACATTTTATTTCGTGTGACGAATTCAACAGCGACTGCTGTCCAACAACTGTTTATGGAATTATACAAATGAAAGATGAAAGATTGTATCCGTTTTTGTATGCTTTGAAATCCTTGGGGTGCTATGAAAGATTGTATCCCTTTTCTGGCCCACCCATGGCCATGGAGTATCAAAGCAAGCACCAGGTAAGCAGGCAGACATTAAACACAAGCGGGGAAGTTTCCAGATAACCTTGACAGTGCTGAGACTTTGGAGGGACGTTTGCATAGGGAGTCAAAGTTCAAAGATCTGAGTGCATCAGAAGCGAGAGAATTACCACCTGAGCACTCCCCTGTATAAGCAGGAAAAAGCATTGCAGTGCTTTGGAATCCTTGGGGTGCTATTGTGCGATCCATACCGTCCGAATCGTTCATGACATTCTCCAGCTAAACAAGACAACCAGTACATGATTATGTTCACGTTAACATGTCTATAGCTACAGGTAGTACTACTATTCACAAGCTCATTGTCATGACGGAACAGCTGCAGTACTTACGTATACTTAAGGTCTTCGAGTAGTATTATAACCTCATAACATTAACAGTATTCCTTGTAAATAAATTAGTCACAGCAGTTGCAACATGACCAGCAGTATGTGGATTCATGTGAAGTAAGCACGAGAGTGCTCACTAGAGGCTCGAGCTCAGAGTCTGAAGACGTGGTCATAGATCTTAGAATCTGTTCGAACCATCATAGTTTAGTCTATAGTTCGAAGAACTGAGCTTTTCTGATTGGAAGGATGTGCATTTGCTGGACTTTCGCCATGAATTCAGGAATTTTCCCTTGACAGCACGTTTCATCCTATCCGGAAGCGGAAACTTCGCTTCACTTCACTGTTAATTTGTACCTACTTGGAGAGTATGGACTCTAGTTCTTTAGTAAAATTCGACGGATAACTGTATATATGGACTTGGCCCCTCAAGCCGTAAACGGAAAAGAGTACTTAACCAGAGAAGAAACATCGAAACTCTATCTGCAGTCAAGTTTCTTTGGTTGGTTATCTGCCTTTCCCGTTGCTTTTATCTTCCGGTATTCTCGAGCGGCCAAGTCCCAGAAGTATCCTGTCACTCCTATCCCGCGAAGATGGCTGGATGTCAATGCGGTGACTCGTGCAAGTGCATCAACTGCAGGTGATCTCCAACCACCCCGAACAAACCTGTCTATCCAAGAGAGATTCTCAAGGTTCACTTCTAACACCTGGCCATGGAGGAGTTCTAATGATTTCGTCAGCGAATCCGGTTCTGGTGCTATGTACTTGCACTTGCGTGGGAATTGGAAATAGGCAAGTTTACTTCTTGAGACGATTTGATCAGACATACTGCTTTTGCTGGTTCTGCTTGTCCGATGTTCGATCAGTACCATCAGGCAGCTTCGTTCCCTGGCTGATTTATATGCTGCCACCTACCACAATATTGATTAGGGTTCCAAATGGACGAAATCGTAAATTTGAACTACCATGGTAGGTAAATTGACTTATTGATTAGGGTTCCAAATTTTGGGTGGGATCTATCCTCTTTCTCTCCTGCGTTATACCTGCTCATATGCATTTTAACGTATGAAAAAACTTCACGCTATTATACATACGTGGTTTAAATGGTTACTACGGTATAGTTATTACTGTTTTCTTGTTAAAGTATCTTTCCCCTAATATCTGGACGCTCCTGAAGAAGGAGAAACGCAAGAGCCCGGCTGACTCTAGACGGGACGAAAAGATGGTCGGACTCCTATATATAGAGCCCATACAAAATTATATTAGAATTATGCCGGGGTCTCTAGTACGTGTGGTATATTTCCTTCCGGAAAAGGAAGTGGAAGTTTCCAGAGAATTTTGTTGAACTTCAAAAGTTCTAAAAGATTACTAACTCACACCACAAAATACTAAATCTTTCGAGCATATGATTTAACAACGTAAAAATATATGCATTGAATTACTTGCATGAGAAAGCTAGCTAGATATAACATATTATTATGTTTAGCACTTGAACAAGTTCAAGTACATCTGTCCTGTGTCCAGCGAACTGCGGGTAGTAACTACGCAATATATGATTTTCTCTACTTGTTATTGTAATACTCTAATTTAAAGACTTGCTTGTCTTCTTGCTACTACACTTTAAACAGACTGCGAAAAACAAAACGAATGCATTCTAGTTGGTGGAGCACCGGATGTTCATCAGGAGCTTGCCATAATTACCTAGTTAGCATCAAAAA
Source organism: Asterella californica (assembly GCA_036924285.1). Lineage (NCBI taxonomy): Eukaryota > Viridiplantae > Streptophyta > Marchantiopsida > Marchantiales > Aytoniaceae > Asterella > Asterella californica. The sequence continues at coordinate 9,649,884 of JAYKYS010000013.1, forward strand.
TTATAATTTTATTTTGGCACTTACCAATGATAACCTGCAGTGTTGTCTCATAACACACTTTCTATTTTCTCCTCTACCCCTTTAAGCAATCTATAAATATCATTAAATTATCAATAAAAGTGGATATTTTCCTCACATCTGCAAGATAGACCTCTCAATTGTAAATTTTTTTTACAACTTCCTTGCACCAACTATGAAAAATATACGGATGCACCGGAATTGCTTCATCTTTTTCTTTCATCTTTTGTATTCCCGAGTACCATAACATAATCTAAAAAGTACAGCAGTAAAATCTCCAACAAAGTCTTCATCTTCAAAAGAATTTTCTTCTGCTCTTCTTCAAATTCTTCAACAAAAAGTTATGATGAGAACTATCCTTTTACAAAAATGAGAAAAATTATATTAATCAACAAAATAACCAAGAGGGAAATGTCAGAGCAAGCCATGAACTTCATGCTTGTCATGCTGACTGTGAGTAAGATGAAATCTGAAATAGACAATAGAAAAAAATTTCTTTATTAGTAACTTCTCAAAGGTCATAAAGAAAGAATAGAGCCATTCTTCTTGAGTATAAAGACCAATTTTCACTTGCACTTCAGTCCAGTCTTTAATACCAACTATCTGCACCACGGTGATTGGATGTAATCCATGATACAACATCTCTCACACTCCTTTTGCATCTCATCCGTTGAAAGTTATCTCTGATCGACGTGAATCTGATGGGACAATTCTTCAAGCATGCTTCACTTGTCACTTCTGGGTGAAGTCGTGTAGAACAAATGATCCTAGCTTTGATTTCATGTAACTCATAAATGTCTGTCTATCAGTCTGAACATGGACTAGCTCTATTCTCTTCTTTTCATGATTGTTTAGGTCCTTCATCCTCTGATCAGCATACTCATGCCGCTTCCACTTCAAACTGCTAGACTCATTAGCATATTCATATATCAGACAGAACAATCTCTCGAACTTATCGATGTTATCGAACTCGCTCTCTGCCGTTCCACTCCATAAGCCAACCGCCCATGAACTTCATGGGCCGACCAGCTAGGCTGACGAGCAGCCCATGAAGTTCATGGATTGTCCGTCATGGTTACCATTGTTGCGTTCCTTCTCGTCTTAATCTCTTTTCTTATCTTGCCGCTATGTTTTTTCCTTATAGATGCTAGTGGCGTGTACAGAGGTCGTGGAGGCTAGTCCTAAGTATAAACTTTTGGAACAAGATGCGATCAAGGATGAAGTCTTTCACCAAAGATGAAAAGACGAAGAAGTGTGATAATGATAAGATGAAAGACGTCTTGTGACAGGCAGTGCAGAGTGTGACCAACGATCTTAAATCCTGAAACTCGTGCCATCTACTACTAGGGAGTTCATGCATTCTTGTATGTCACTTCCATTGCTTGAGATGATTTGACCAGGAGTTTATTGTTATTGCGCACCAAATGTAAGCAGAGGAAAAAGATGATTAGAACATATGTGCTATATGAGTTGTAACATCTCGACACTGCAGATCTACTTGGAGCAGACATGGATCACATCTGAGAAGCAGGCAAAGTGAGTGATGGCTGAAAAGCATGCTGTCATTAAAATACATTCAAATCTAAATATGCTGTAATTAATTTGATAGTTGTTGGTGGTCTAGAAAGAACTACTAGAGTGTTTAGGGCACTGAGCTTTATCAAACTTGCATCTAATCTGGAAGGGTGACAACCACAGTGTCCCACCTAGCATCGAGTTTTCTGTCTCACTTCGAATTATAAAGCAAGAGTGCTTGGAGATATTGGATGGATTCATTCAGCTATCAGTTGGTGTTGAAGATCAGGGAGAACTCACGAACGATTTGCTAGTAATCACTGTAATTCAGAAGTTGTGATACGTATGAAACATAATGTTATTTTTTAGCGCATGATTCGTTCTAGTTATTGAAGCTTGGAAACGAGGAAGTGAGTCATGGGTCTCTCATCAAGAGAATTCTTCTAACATATGTCAATTTTTGGCAGGAAGCACAGGCCATCATGCAAACTTGTCTATATGTAACCCCAGAAAAATTAGATGGCAGTCATAGCTTTCGAGCATTATTGTGCAGAACATCATGCACACTTGCAAACGGTTTTCTTTTCAGACCTCCTTGAGGTTCTGATCACTTTCCATTAGCTAAATTCCGTTTGCAGATTGTCACTGTCTTCCTGACGATGAAGTTGGATCCAGAAACGAATGCACCAAGTATGTTTAAGGATGGCTCATACAACAAAAGACTTTATGGCCACACCCTTCTTTAACTGATGGCTGTTTTGGACAGAGTTCGGGTGTGCTTTGTTCTGTCCATTTGCATAATAAATAAACACTAAAAAGTCTGTTATGTTTTCAAGGACAGTTGGCTCATTTTGTCACTGATGAAGTGTATTGTGTGAAGTAAACTCTCAAGGTCACATGTAATCCTTTGGATATGGTCAGAGAAGGCCATCAACATGTAGAATAGCATAGCCATTTCTTTCATGCACAGGTACAGAAGAAGCTTTGATGTGCATTGTTGTATGCTAACATTCAGAACAAAGCTGCATTGGAGGTAATGGATAATCTTATATTTGTGTTTAAGGAAATCAGTGGGGACATGACTTCCGGCCAGAGTACCAATTTCTAGTCATGTCACAACTTCGCATTCATAAAAAAACTGAAAGAGATACATTTAGCTGAACTTGAACAGCACCTGATGCTCAGCATGGTCAATGCCAAGAGCTCGCAATATGATAGGGTCTGCATGAAACTCGGTATCCTCCGGCCGAATAACATCTCCCTCTAGATCACCCTCCTCTGGAATTACATCTGGCTCGTCCAACCTAACCTGCGCTTCTCTTGCCATCTGATCTATGCGAAAAGCGGCGGTTGAGAAAAGAAAATGAAACACAGTGGTATGACCTGCACCTAGTCCTAAAAGTCGCATTGTCTGCACATAGCGAAGCAATAACGACTCTGGTACTCTCACTTTCCCACCCGGGACCTCCGGACATCCTCTAGGTAAGTGTCCATCCCTAGACCGTCGGGGATGAACCCTGGGGGGCATACTGTACAGTGAAAAAGCCTCGCTGATCAAGTTTGACCTATACGTCCAGAGGTCCGAACTAAACTTGTCGATGATAACCAAGCGGCTCAAAATAATATCACTGAAAAACTATACTCATACATGAGAAAAAGGAATTCTCAAAAGTAATCTACATAATATAAAAGAAAAAAATATTTAAATTCTACATGAAATATATTATATCAGAAGAGTCTCCAAATAGACTAAGTGCTACTTTGAACTATGTGCTAATGTGCATAAGAAATCTCTATCACAACTCTATCTTATAGACTGTAGTTCTAAAGAAATTCCAAAGTTGAAACTAGAGAAAAAACATGGCTAAGACTGAAAACGAGATCAAATGATAAAAAGAGAAGAAACTGAATGAGAAAAATCAGATGTTCAAGTGTCTTGGGAGTTCTGGAGAGATTCGGGAGGAAGACCTCCCCTCGAAGACAAGACGACTATGATAGGAGAGCCGCCGTCAGCCCTCCTACCTCGAAAGAGGCAGGATAGCGGCTAGTGGCTAGCCAGGGCTGGCCAGCCACTAGCCAGCCTTCGGTTTCGGCTGGCCAGTGGCTCGTCACTAGCCGGCCAGCCACTCGCCGGCCAGCCATTGGCGAGCCACTGGCCAGCCAGTCGCCGAGAAGGCTGGCCAATGGCTGGCTCTGGCTGGCCAGCCTTCTAGCCAGGCGCCAGACCAGCTTACCTTGCGACTGGCTGGCTAGCCAGCCACTGGCCAGATAGCCACTGCCCAGATCGATCGTACTTGACATCTCACTGGAATTTTTTCTGCCGGCGCAAATAAATAACTTCGGTATCTGAACAAACTAGCGATCAACTTTTCAATCGGACTGTATACTAACACACATTTTTTGACATCGGAAATATCATTGTAGAGTGTGGCATGGTCACTGTAACCAAAATTATTATGGAGTAGAACATTTTGAAATTCAAAAAAACGAATATTCTTTTTCCAAGGCTCTCATTCATCCTCGCTTCTAGAGTATTTTTCTCAGCAGTTTGATATCAGAAATCTGGTATCATGGTCTCATTTTGAAGCTTATCGTATGCTGGTCATTTCAATACCCTGGCGGATACATGACGTGCCGTATGAGCATCGTGACAACGTTGCGCAAAATCTACAGGGCCCCCCGCCAGAGTCGAATCTACTTAGTTCTGGTTAAAAATGCTTAGCGGTGGGGATCCCCACCGCTAATATAGCCGCACTTGTGGTTTAAGCCCAGCTACTGTGTGGCGTTGATTTCTGTCTGGTGGCTGGGGTTGACTTGTTAGAGTCAACGTCCATGGTTTACATGGGTACTCATGAGCGCGATGGTCTAATCCGTGTAAGAGGGGAAGTATTATATTCTTTGAAAGAGCAAAGCTCTGTGGCGAAATAGCACTCATAAAAAAAAACTTTCACGTTTTCTAAATCCTAATACCATTAAAAATATTCACAAACCCTCCCAACTTTTAATAGAGCTTTACAAGTATTAGTGACAGTCAAAGTTAGCAATCCTCAGGCCTCTACAGACAGCAACATGTAATTCTCAAGTAAACATCAACTCTAATAGAGCTTTACAAGTATTAGTGACAGTCAAAGTTATCAATCCTCAGGCCTCTACAAGACAGCAACATGTAATTCTCAAGTAAACATCACTCGAAACCTGGTGAATAATGTACATCCTCGACGAACTCTGGGAACTTTTGTTCGTTTATTGTTATCTAGAAAATATATAAGTGTTAAGTGGAAAATATATATTAAATAAATATAAAAATTAAAAATTTATAAATATTATTTGTTAGACCTGGTTTGGAAAATTTTTCTCGTTTAATGTTATCCAGAAAATATATGAGTGTTAAGTGGAAAATATATACTAAATAAATATAAAAATTAAAAATTTTTATAAACATTATTTGTTAGTCCATGCTTGGAAACACGGGGAAAGCAAGAGAAAACCCATAAATGATGGCTCGGGTCTCGTGTGTCAGTCCTCTTCCGTCTTGCCTCGACTGCACAGCATGCACTGCAAGAACAAGCAAGTCGGCCAAAAAGCAGTCGATCAAGTACAACCAGCCCTAAACGACAAAAATTCATCTCCGCCTAGTCCAAAATGCTCCACAAAGTGGATTGATTCGCATTATCGCAATGATCGCGTGTCAATCCTCTTTCGTCTGACCTCGAATGTACGCACTGCAGCCTCAATACCCCAAATTTCCAATTCCTCAACTGCAAATTTGCATCGACGATCGACTGCGACTCGACGAGAGCACGGAGGACGCGGAGCTCGATATCGAACTGTCGATGTCGTAATGAACATTAGGGCTCGCAAGCAGCGAATGCCGGCACCTCATTGTTTGCTACGGACAAACGAGATTCATTCTCGTTCGTCTTGTGCGGTCACGATTGTATATGCGCAAATTTAAAAATACTTAACCCTAAAAATCTGCTTACATGTCCTTTTATGTACGTGTCATTTCCGGTCGTGAAAAACGGCCGTTTGCTCTTTTCCGAAAATTTCAAACGCAACCGTAAATAGTCTGAAGATAAAATCTGTCGATCGGCCATTTTTCCAAAATACTCGTGAATATTCTTGCAGATTTCCGGTCTCTTTGTGTTCGATCCGTGAATTTCTGATTTTGTGGTTGCAAAAGCCGAAAACGTTTCCTCCGGATTTCTCTCCATCTCGGTAATAGCCAATTCGAACCAAAAATGACACAACGTGTAGCCGGTACTCTCCGAACATTGCTCCAAAGACTGATCTTACAGTATAGGCATGACATCTCATTCTGACTTCCTTGCATATTAATGCATGAAGTGAGCATGCACGGGTGCTCACCTCATGTGAACACCCGTGCATATTATTCACCTCTTCCATCGAAATTATTACCTAGTAATCCTTCTATTCAATTAATGTATAAATAGCTAGAGGTTTTAGACTTGTACTTTTAGCTATGTGACAGTCATCTCATTCCTTATGATTTATATTTGGATTTTCTTGCATTTCTAGGTATGAGTTAATTGTTAATATTTATGAAATTTTTCGAATTTTTTAATTCACTTGATATATAATTTTTGTTTAACACCTATATGTTTTCAAATAGCATTAAAGGAGCAAAAGTTCTGCAGAAACTCATCGAGCATGCATATTTAAAACAAAATTTGATTTTTACTATCACGATAAGAGCATCATCTTCAATCACAAAACTCTTGTACAAAATCCTACTTGAGCTTTACGTCGCAAAAAGATTTATTTACAGTCGCTCTTTCTAGGAAATGCAGACCCTCCACATCTCACACCAGTGGAGAAAGAGGTCTTTATTTCCAGGAAGCGGCTGGCACCAAGACACTCCGCTAATGCGCTTTTGCTCGTGCCACTTAACTAACCTAAGTACATCTAAACGTGTGAGTGAACTCTCCGCTCTTCTTAGAACTACTACAATGATGTTCTTGGTTAACAAACTAATGGTCTGTTGCTCGTGCCACTTAATTAACCTAAGTACACCTAAACGTATGAGTAAGCTCCTCGGCTATTTCCTAAACTTGAGAAGAAATGTTTTCTTAGGCAACAAGCACCCTATGTAACGGCCACTTAATTAATCTAAGTACACTCTTAGAACTACTACAATGATGTTCTGGATTAACAAACTAATGGTCTGTTGCTCGTGCCACTTAATTACTTAGGTTAATTAAGTGACACGAGCAATACTTAATTAACCTAAGTACACCTAAACGTGTAAGTGAGCTCCTCGGCTATTTCCTAAAGCTGAGAAGAAATGTTTTCTTAGGCACCAAGCACCCTATGTAACGGGTGCAGGCTGTTACATAGGGTCCAAGATTCAAACTTGAGACTTGTCTCTCTTGGGTTCACTTTCCTACCACTGCGCTATCACGAACTGATGATAGATCTCTCGCACGCACATTAATAAATGATTCTTGTTTCATCTCGTGGTCTCCTGCCCAGATTCGCGCGTGCCGTTAGGAATGTTGACAAGCCCCGAACACATTAATTTGTGTATTCGTGATATCACTGTAGGGTTCCTTCCTAATGATGGATTGTATCATCATGAGCTTGTACAAAATGACATTGTAAGATGTATTCCTTGTAATATATATATATATATATTATTCACTTCTTTCATTTTTTTCCCATATAAGATAAATGTACAAGGTTTTCAGTTATTGCCTAACGTTTTCTTTGGGAAATGTTAGGAATAAATTAAATTGTAAAGAGAAAATGGGTTGTTTGAGAAGAAGCTCCCGGATATGTAGTTTCGAGAGCACTTTTGTCAACGCTTTCCTTATAGATTCCTTCTGGATCTTTTCACATCTTTGGTCTAGCTATCATTTAATATTTAGAAATACTTCAGAATATTCTCTCTGATTGATACAGAAGCGCAGAGATTTATTTGACTAGACACCCACAACAAATGTAGGACTTGATCAGATCTATGACCTGAAGTTGCCAGCCATATAAGTCATGTTGCTTAGCCACACCAAAAAATTGAGACTGCCTTGCTTTCCAACAAGAACAATGACATCAGAAGAGACTGGAGAAAAAATAATTTTAGATTACTGGTTGACTTGTCTCTATGTAGGCATAGCTTTTTCAGTTAAACACGCGTTGCCGACTAGTCAAAGTGACATGTACAACGAACAACTCCAGGTAAAGGGTCTGATCAAATAAGAGATTATAAGAGGGGTCGATCAAACCTGACGTTCTTTCTAAAGGTCTGATCAAGTAAATTTATGCAAAAATTTCATTTAACACTTATATCTTTTTCCTATAACAACAAACGAGCACTTATCTTGCATACATATATTGAGCTTGTATGGGTACCAGCCATGAGGCTCTAGGTTACTCGGTCCAAGCATGAAGATATAGTCTACACTTAACAACGCCATGCTCGTTATTTACTCCGTAAGTAATTTAGAGGGTCGTGTTGCTACAACTTGTCAAAACTTTGTTTGAAACGTATTATTTCGATCATGCCGTAATTTAATTATACAATTTGCTAATTTTTATTCATCCGCGTGATGAATTCTTAAGACTCTATGTGGCATGATCTTCAAGTATAGAAGTCCACTTCAGTAAATATACATGCAACATGAACTTCTGGGAAACTCTTGCCCGTATGTTGTTATCAGAAAATAAATAAATATTAACTGAAAGTATTACATTACCAAAAACTCAAAATATTTATACATGTTAAACGTTAGAGGACCCAGGAGATCCGGAAAGATCCTCACATAACCCATAAGTCAAGGGAAGGCATACGTGCTTCTGCCACTATAAATGCGGAATGCTACAAGTAAAAAACCAGGCAATTAACAAAGTCTTTAATTTACTATCTAACCCTTCTCAACGGAAGGGTTAGGTAATAAATCAAATCCTTGTATATTTTCCTCCTCCATGTTCTGATGGAGGAGGTGAATATGCAAGGAAATTAGTAAATGTACCCGTACTTCAGTATTTGACAGAACCGTTATAGTATCTAATACCTTTCGCTAGTTCCATCACGAATTTAGGTCCAAATACGCGGTTCTCGAACTGAGAACTAGGATGGAGGTCCAATATTGTTTATTTTGGAAGTGTAATACTGCAGAAGATATTAAATGAAGAACACCAGTTACAAATTTAATCTTAGAAAATATGCAAAAATCTGGAGAAGGAAAGAGTTTCGGTGAGTGATCAGAGTAGTGCTTGAACGCAAGGATGAGACCAAGTAGGTATACTTACTTCGGTTTAAATAACAAAAGAAAACCCAAGAGTTTAGAATATCAATCGATCCATCAAATCTATGTAAACGGAAACAAATATAAACAAGTTGCCTCTGGTGCATGTGGATTAATCTTCAGTTTTAGGGAGGTTTGCTCTTTAAACCCCTGGTGTGTGTGTACAAAGGCCCTTGCATAGCAGTTCCGGTTCAAATTTCTAAAAACTTCAGTCGTGCGGACCAATTATACTTTTGCATTTGATTAGATTTATCTCCTCGAGGTTCTAATTAATAATTATGGGGAAGAAGTTAAATTATGTGTGCGTTGTAAGGAAATAATAGAAGTTAATTCTGCAGAGAATTGGGTTTGGTAGAATGGTTGTAAATGAATTAAGCAGAATTTAAAACCTAAGTTTTAGTGTGCTTGGCAGAGCACCTGTGGATCTGAAGTTCTGGTAACAGTTTTCTTGCTCGTCTGAAAATTGGATCGGAAAAACCTAACTGAAGAAAATGATTGTTTCGAGATAAACATGAAGTCTCTAACCCGAAACAAAGCATAAATTATTTTTTTAGTTCGGTTTTTAGTTTATGATCTAATCCTTCTAGGAAGAAAAGTTAGGTCATAAATTAAAGTGTGGTTTACCACCTTTTTCATGAGAGAAGACTCTGAGGTGGATAAAAAAGTAATATACAACATAAACAAGTAACTAATTACTCAGTTATCCGCACATGTCTTTTTCGAAACGATATTTATGTACACTGTATTCTTTGTACTGCGTCTTCCTATCGGGACCCAGTCATCCTGCAAGACGTCATGGCTGCAACCACGCACAAGCATATATAATATATTGGTCCAGTATATCATTAGGAAGTAGTTAGCGGCAGTCAAAGTTTTCATGCATCCTGGCAGTTACTAGACATTAATACGGTTACAAGAACAGTTACAACAAGAACAGATTCAAGAATGCCACAGGTAATTGCCCAGTAAAAGAGATCGAAACTGTTTTTCCTGTCTCAGCCACGACTCCACTGAGAAACGCGGAAAATATAAAGTGCACAAAGGATTCCCTAGAGTTTAAGTCATTTTTTTATTGTTGGTCATGGACTTGTTAGCCAGGGATGTTTAGCTGTTGTCTTGCTTGAGGTTTTAGAGCTTGAGGTCTATACTTCTGCAGGTTTGGCAGTACTGGAGGCAGAGCTCAGGACCCTTTGTCAGATAGCTGCTCGGTAGTTGACAGCATTGCAACTCCACTTACCTGTGAATTGTTGCCTTGGATCGAAGCTTTCGTCTACAGCAGAAGTTCAGTCATGGCGAAAAAGTTGTTGATACGTGGATACGTTGATGTAAAGGAGAAGTCATGGTCCAGACTTCTGCGGGACGAGCTGGAGAGGAGAAGGAAAGCAAGAATGAAGAGGATGACTCAGGGTTGGTTCTTCCCATAGAACTGGTGGAGAAGACTATAGCTCGCCTGCCCTTTCCTGAGGTGTTTAAAACACGTCTGCTATCTAGGTCATGGCACAGGAAATTGTCTCTGGCTTCTAAACGTGACAAGTGGATTCATTGTCCGTTATTGAACGAGATCAGCACTGCAGCGGTTAGATGGCCCACTTTTTGTCCAGTCTACTTGTCTCTTGAAAGGAGACTGATCGGCTACAATCACACCTCTCTTAGCTGGAAACAGTCGTCCTAATTCCCACGAGAAAAATCAAGGACAAGCAGATTGAATTTGGAGGGCCCTTTATTTGCATTTACGATATTTACATGAAGCCAAGAGGGGATGTGTGTTCGAAGTCTTAGTGGCCAACATCCAGACTGGTAGCTGGAAGATCATTTTGAGTCCTGTAGAACTGGATAAATCCTACAAACCAGAGGCCCGGGTGATAAGCCAGCCCGGTTCGGAAGGTTACAAACTCCTGGTGTATGATTTTGGAAGACCAGATGACAGTATCATTGACCACCTTAATGTTCTACTCACTACGCACCTCTTCGATTCTACCTCGCATACCTGGACGAGCAAGCAATCATCGTACCTGTGGGGTGGCAGTGGCATAGCTTCGGCTGCTTTCCACAAAGTAGTCATTAATGGGGATATTTATTTCATGGGGCCAGGTCCTGATTATATGGTGAACTGCGGGGTTTTCACTTTGCATGCAATCAAGTACAATATGTTGAAGAATGTTTGGGACGAGTCTAGTACTTCGGTTCAGACAAAGATAAATGAACAGTTCGAAGATGACGGTATATTTCTTTGTGGAGCGAAACTTATGTTGGTAGCTTTGTGTATTTCTTTGTGTAGCTTTGGCAAATGCTTGTAACCCAATTCTGAAGCGTTTCACAGCTGTATTGTTTTTGCGGCCTTCCGATTTCCACGATTTCTGAATTGTTGTATGGTTTGAAGTTTCAAGCATCCGCAGGGTTCGAATTCCCCGTCTAGGGAGTATTTTCAGTCCGTGAAATGGCAGCAGCTTGTTAAAACCCTGTAGTGTCATGGTTAGTAAACATGTTCTGGTATCCGTGTCCCCTACTTGTCCAAGAACCGTGACGTTTAACTTACAATCATTTCACTTTTCTGTCTCCTTTACATCAAAGGCAACTGGTTACAGTTCATTCAGTTCCCTGTCTTTAACTTGTTCGTTTCTACTCTGTTATTACGTTGTTTGAATTCATTCAGTTCCCTGTGTTTAACTTGTTCGTTTCTACTCTCTTCTTACGTACTTGACGCAACGGTCTCGGAGGATATGATGATCACATTCTTTCAGATACCAACTTCGCTACTTTCGGTCTTTGCTGCAAGAACTTCGAATTCCCAGTACTTATGCCCTATCACCTGCGCCTGACAGGTTAAGCAGTATAGAGACTGGTCCCCACGATATTTCATAAAACAGTTACCACCGATCTTTTACACGTGCACAGCTTCCGGCTGCAGAAAGCTCCACGATAAAAAGGCCTAATAATTTTTAGCATGGCTGTGATAACTTGCACAATGCGTGAACCTACGATCTATCCTCAGTGTCAATTACCAATCCGACTTTAGGGCACCACAGTTGGATCGTCTCATTAGGGTTATATTACAGATCCGAAATGGTGCTTTGGGAGACAACCTTTGAAGGAGTTCTCCGCATTTCCCTTTAGGATCGGAGGTTACTTCTTTCCTGAACATTCAAATTCGGATTCAGCTTAACAATTGCAAAACGTACACAGCATAGCTGGTCCGAAGTTGTTTTCTTTTGGCGCTTGAAAGGCTCGAGATTAATTAACGAGACGATCAACAGACGTGGACAAGAAGTGATGCCTCACCATAGTATCACAGGCCATCGGAACCGAATCACCACGCAGGGAGAGAGTTCGGAACCGAGAGAACACAAGGAGACTGAAGAATCTGATTTGGAAATGTTACTGTAAACTCTCCGCAGAGAGAATCCCAGTTGAAGGGACATCAGGCCGCATACACCACATGATGGCCAAAGCCCCACGAACGGAGGTCGGAGGTGGTCGATCAGCAGCTGCCGGGCGCAAACCACCACAGGCGGAGGTGGGGCGCGCGCACAATGACAGATAGTTTGTCAGTTTGTTCGAATGTCAAATATCATTAGATGTCACATCTAATCTCTTGCGAGGTAAAAAGACAAAAGGAAAAGAGCTGACTTGCGACAAGACTTGACGCGTTCGTGAGAGGTATTGTGAAGTATTATTGTGAGGTATTGTAAGTCGCTTTGAGATGACAGTAGTGAGGTAAGTCGCTTTGACGTGACAGCAGTTATGTATATTCAGTAATTATTGTTTGTATTACCCACATTCTTTGTATAGTAAGTATGAGTCCATCTCAAGCTGTACAAGATCTGAGGTTGAAGTAAAGAGTGCACTTTTCACCCCCGAGTATTTCCGAGGTTCGTGGGAAGTCGTTCTCCGAGAGGAGATTTGGCCACTGAGGGCCGCTTCGATCCTGCACCTGGGCATGCTTTCAAGTAGAGATCTTGAACTGGGTGGTCCGAAGTTGCTGTGGCTTTTTATATCCAATACCCAGAATAAGAGTCTGGCCATGGGTGAATGATATACTCAGCGCTACTGTAATTTGATTCAATTTGCTTTTGAAGGGTTTCAGATGTTTACAAATTCCGTCTAGATATGAAATCGAAACCTGGCTCTACTTGTCAGCTTAGTTCCATGGCGAAATCCAGAGCTTAAGCCATCGCGAAGCTTAAATCGAGTTCGCGATGGTTTCAGTTCGTCAGGTAGTTCTTTCACTGAAAGGACATAAAGGTCTACCGACTTATATACATAGCATATTGTCGTGAAGAATCTACTGATCCGAAATGGGAAGACGAGATAGTCGACTCATTGCCCTGTCTATATGGGAACGGCTCCAGTTTTCTTCAAGAACATTTTATTTCGTGTGACGAATTCAACAGCGACTGCTGTCCAACAACTGTTTATGGAATTATACAAATGAAAGATGAAAGATTGTATCCGTTTTTGTATGCTTTGAAATCCTTGGGGTGCTATGAAAGATTGTATCCCTTTTCTGGCCCACCCATGGCCATGGAGTATCAAAGCAAGCACCAGGTAAGCAGGCAGACATTAAACACAAGCGGGGAAGTTTCCAGATAACCTTGACAGTGCTGAGACTTTGGAGGGACGTTTGCATAGGGAGTCAAAGTTCAAAGATCTGAGTGCATCAGAAGCGAGAGAATTACCACCTGAGCACTCCCCTGTATAAGCAGGAAAAAGCATTGCAGTGCTTTGGAATCCTTGGGGTGCTATTGTGCGATCCATACCGTCCGAATCGTTCATGACATTCTCCAGCTAAACAAGACAACCAGTACATGATTATGTTCACGTTAACATGTCTATAGCTACAGGTAGTACTACTATTCACAAGCTCATTGTCATGACGGAACAGCTGCAGTACTTACGTATACTTAAGGTCTTCGAGTAGTATTATAACCTCATAACATTAACAGTATTCCTTGTAAATAAATTAGTCACAGCAGTTGCAACATGACCAGCAGTATGTGGATTCATGTGAAGTAAGCACGAGAGTGCTCACTAGAGGCTCGAGCTCAGAGTCTGAAGACGTGGTCATAGATCTTAGAATCTGTTCGAACCATCATAGTTTAGTCTATAGTTCGAAGAACTGAGCTTTTCTGATTGGAAGGATGTGCATTTGCTGGACTTTCGCCATGAATTCAGGAATTTTCCCTTGACAGCACGTTTCATCCTATCCGGAAGCGGAAACTTCGCTTCACTTCACTGTTAATTTGTACCTACTTGGAGAGTATGGACTCTAGTTCTTTAGTAAAATTCGACGGATAACTGTATATATGGACTTGGCCCCTCAAGCCGTAAACGGAAAAGAGTACTTAACCAGAGAAGAAACATCGAAACTCTATCTGCAGTCAAGTTTCTTTGGTTGGTTATCTGCCTTTCCCGTTGCTTTTATCTTCCGGTATTCTCGAGCGGCCAAGTCCCAGAAGTATCCTGTCACTCCTATCCCGCGAAGATGGCTGGATGTCAATGCGGTGACTCGTGCAAGTGCATCAACTGCAGGTGATCTCCAACCACCCCAAACAAACCTGTCTATCCAAGAGAGATTCTCAAGGTTCACTTCTAACACCTGGCCATGGAGGAGTTCTAATGATTTCGTCAGCGAATCCGGTTCTGGTGCTATGTACTTGCACTTGCGTGGGAATTGGAAATAGGCAAGTTTACTTCTTGAGACGATTTGATCAGACATACTGCTTTTGCTGGTTCTGCTTGTCCGATGTTCGATCAGTACCATCAGGCAGCTTCGTTCCCTGGCTGATTTATATGCTGCCACCTACCACAATATTGATTAGGGTTCCAAATGGACGAAATCGTAAATTTGAACTACCATGGTAGGTAAATTGACTTATTGATTAGGGTTCCAAATTTTGGGTGGGATCTATCCTCTTTCTCTCCTGCGTTATACCTGCTCATATGCATTTTAACGTATGAAAAAACTTCACGCTATTATACATACGTGGTTTAAATGGTTACTACGGTATAGTTATTACTGTTTTCTTGTTAAAGTATCTTTCCCCTAATATCTGGACGCTCCTGAAGAAGGAGAAACGCAAGAGCCCGGCTGACTCTAGACGGGACGATAAGATGGTCGGACTCCTATATATAGAGCCCATACAAAATTATATTAGAATTATGCCGGGGTCTCTAGTACGTGTGGTATATTTCCTCCCGGAAAAGGAAGTGGAAGTTTCCAGAGAATTTTGTTGAACTTCAAAAGTTCTAAAAGATTACTAACTCACACCACAAAATACTAAATCTTTCGAGCATATGATTTAACGACGTAAAAATATATGCATTGAATTACTTGCATGAGAAAGCTAGCTAGATATAACATATTATAATGTTTAGCACTTGAACAAGTTCAAGTACATCTGTCCTGTGTCCAGCAAACTGCGGGTAGTAACTACGCAATATATGATTTTCTCTACTTGTTATTGTAATACTCTAATTTAAAGACTTGCTTGTCTTCTTGCTACTACACTTTAAACAGACTGCGAAAAACAAAACGAATGCATTCTAGTTGGTGGAGCACCGGATGTTCATCAGGAGCTTGCCATAATTACCTAGTTAGCATCAAAAATTATAATTTTATTTTGGCACTTACCAATGATAACCTGCAGTGTTGTCTCATAACACACTTTCTATTTTCTCCTCTACCCCTTTAAGCAATCTATAAATATCATTAAATTATCAATAAAAGTGGATATTTTCCTCACATCTGCAAGATAGACCTCTCAATTGTAAAATTTTTTTACAACTTCCTTGCACCAACTATGAAAAATATACGGATGCACCGGAATTGCTTCATCTTTTTCTTTCATCTTTTGTATTCCCGAGTACCATAACATAATCTAAAAAGTACAGCAGTAAAATCTCCAACAAAGTCTTCATCTTCAAAAGAATTTTCTTCTGCTCTTCTTCAAATTCTTCAACAAAAAGTTATGATGAGAACTATCCTTTTACAAAAATGAGAAAAATTATATTAATCAACAAAATAACCAAGAGGGAAATGTCAGAGCAAGCCATGAACTTCATGCTTGTCATGCTGACTGTGAGTAAGATGAAATCTGAAATAGACAATAGAAAAAAATTTCTTTATTAGTAACTTCTCAAAGGTCATAAAGAAAGAATAGAGCCATTCTTCTTGAGTATAAAGACCAATTTTCACTTGCACTTCAGTCCAGTCTTTAATACCAACTATCTGCACCACGGTGATTGGATGTAATCCATGATACAACATCTCTCACACTCCTTTTGCATCTCATCCGTTGAAAGTTATCTCTGATCGACGTGAATCTGATGGGACAATTCTTCAAGCATGCTTCACTTGTCACTTCTGGGTGAAGTCGTGTAGAACAAATGATCCTAGCTTTGATTTCATGTAACTCATAAATGTCTGTCTATCAGTCTGAACATGGACTAGCTCTATTCTCTTCTTTTCATGATTGTTTAGGTCCTTCATCCTCTGATCAGCATACTCATGCCGCTTCCACTTCAAACTGCTAGACTCATTAGCATATTCATATATCAGACAGAACAATCTCTCGAACTTATCGATGTTATCGAACTCGCTCTCTGCCGTTCCACTCCATAAGCCAACCGCCCATGAACTTCATGGGCCGACCAGCTAGGCTGACGAGCAGCCCATGAAGTTCATGGATTGTCCGTCATGGTTACCATTGTTGCGTTCCTTCTCGTCTTAATCTCTTTTCTTATCTTGCCGCTATGTTTTTTCCTTATAGATGCTAGTGGCGTGTACAGAGGTCGTGGAGGCTAGTCCTAAGTATAAACTTTTGGAACAAGATGCGATCAAGGATGAAGTCTTTCACCAAAGATGAAAAGACGAAGAAGTGTGATAATGATAAGATGAAAGACGTCTTGTGACAGGCAGTGCAGAGTGTGACCAACGATCTTAAATCCTGAAACTCGTGCCATCTACTACTAGGGAGTTCATGCATTCTTGTATGTCACTTCCATTGCTTGAGATGATTTGACCAGGAGTTTATTGTTATTGCGCACCAAATGTAAGCAGAGGAAAAAGATGATTAGAACATATGTGCTATATGAGTTGTAACATCTCGACACTGCAGATCTACTTGGAGCAGACATGGATCACATCTGAGAAGCAGGCAAAGTGAGTGATGGCTGAAAAGCATGCTGTCATTAAAATACATTCAAATCTAAATATGCTGTAATTAATTTGATAGTTGTTGGTGGTCTAGAAAGAACTACTAGAGTGTTTAGGGCACTGAGCTTTATCAAACTTGCATCTAATCTGGAAGGGTGACAACCACAGTGTCCCACCTAGCATCGAGTTTTCTGTCTCACTTCGAATTATAAAGCAAGAGTGCTTGGAGATATTGGATGGATTCATTCAGCTATCAGTTGGTGTTGAAGATCAGGGAGAACTCACGAACGATTTGCTAGTAATCACTGTAATTCAGAAGTTGTGGTACGTATGAAACATAATGTTATTTTTTAGCGCATGATTCGTTCTAGTTATTGAAGCTTGGAAACGAGGAAGTGAGTCATGGGTCTCTCATCAAGAGAATTCTTCTAACATATGTCGATTTTTGGCAGGAAGCACAGGCCATCATGCAAACTTGTCTATATGTAACCCCAGAAAAATTAGATGGCAGTCATAGCTTTCGAGCATTATTGTGCAGAACATCATGCACACTTGCAAACGGTTTTCTTTTCAGACCTCCTTGAGGTTCTGATCACTTTCCATTAGCTAAATTCCGTTTGCAGATTGTCACTGTCTTCCTGACGATGAAGTTGGATCCAGAAACGAATGCACCAAGTATGTTTAAGGATGGCTCATACAACAAAAGACTTTATGGCCACACCCTTCTTTAACTGATGGCTGTTTTGGACAGAGTTCGGGTGTGCTTTGTTCTGTCCATTTGCATAATAAATAAACACTAAAAAGTCTGTTATGTTTTCAAGGACAGTTGGCTCATTTTGTCACTGATGAAGTGTATTGTGTGAAGTAAACTCTCAAGGTCACATGTAATCCTTTGGATATGGTCAGAGAAGGTCATCAACATGTAGAATAGCATAGCCATTTCTTTCATGCACAGGTACAGAAGAAGCTTTGATGTGCATTGTTGTATGCTAACATTCAGAACAAAGCTGCATTGGAGGTAATGGATAATCTTATATTTGTGTTTAAGGAAATCAGTGGGGACATGACTTCCGGCCAGAGTACCATCAGTTAGGAAATATGAAGAAAGAATTTCTTCTGAGTGTCCATAATGACCTTGATAGCTACTGCCACCTACGATGCTTGTAAGTATAGTTATCTGCTCTTCTTTGTTATTATTTTAAGAGAGATTTAACTCCTAGACTGATTTTGACAGAGACGTTTTTTGTGCATTTCTCAGTAAGCGGTCTCGTCTTCTAGTGTTATCAATGAATTTAGGTTAACTTGTTTCTTGTGTCCTAAGGTTCTTAACAGTGTAATTTCTGATGCCAAGAGGCGTAATCCAGTTTATACGTGCAATGGCTATCAATCTTTGATTTGAAATTCAATGCATCACTTGAGAGTTCAAGAGAGATATACTACTCTCAAGCTACAAGCTCAATTGTATGTCATTCGAGAGTTTGATATACAAATCCAAGTGATCTCTTCCTAAATTTCTCCAACTGAAGATAAGCATGTCAAGCAAAGCAGAAAGTTCTGTCAGGTCCAGAGGAAGGAGGCTTTGATGAAGCTCTTACATAACACTGATAGGTACAAGTACGATATGCACGCCAAGGCACAAATATCATTCAGGTCTAGCTATAGTTTATCTTGCACTCACATGCCTATCATGTCAAGCTTAACTCTCTCTTGAGGTTTTCACCTCAGGAGTATATCTGCTTAAGGTCACTAAATTTACTGTACAGCCTTCGGATCATTTTAGTGCAGGCATTAAAGTCTAATTATAAACAACAATAGACTCCTTAGTCTTCTTGAGTTTCATACTCTAGTCATAATCATTGCTTATTTGTACATCTGGCTTGTTCCTTCTCAAAGTATTCCATTGAGTTTACCATCTTCATAATATTTGAAAGTTCTTTTCACGCCTGATGAACAGAAGATCTTGACTAGAATTTCGACCAAAAATGGCGTAAATTATTTGTATAACTGTTTTCTCAACCTGTTACGCGCGAAGGAGAAACACCCTTGGAAAAGCGTTGTGCAGTAAGGCCCATGGTCATACAACCCCGAATATTGTCATGTCTTTTTACAGCCGGGAAGAACTCGTAAAGAGCAAGGACGATTCCGCATTGAAATTATTCATCATTATGTTTTAAATAACGAGTGGATCTATAATATCGCCTCATCTCCTTCTCATGCATGTGCGAATCCAAGATACAAATAAGTACTTATGTATGTTCGTGATGCATGGATACTGCAGCTGGCATTCTTTGTGCTTGGCCCCTACGAACGTCAGTCAAGTAGTTCTAAAACTGCTGTAAACTAAGCATAAACTGACTGTTGTCATGATCAGTCCGGGATCATCCATGAGAACGGAGAAGGATATATGTTGTTTATTAATTATGAGTTTCATGGAAATACTGAAGATCTCAGAAGGCCCAGGATGCTAATTACGAAATTTCTTCATTTACTAGAACTCCGGACATGGACCATTAAGCAACTCTTCAGAAGCGAGTGGTTTGATCCTCCTCCAGTTCGATACAATTGAATTCAAAGAAAAAATAAGTAATAAATATTACCATATCTACTTTACCACCAATATCAATGTAGTTCTACAGTTATGTATTCTTGTTGTAATCACAAGAATACATGTAATGTGTAGTTTTTCGCTCATTAAAACTTCTCATAATTGCAAATCTAAGTTGAGAATTTATTTTAACTGAGGACAATGCAGGTATTCTAAAGAGGACATTTGTCGAATTCCTATCTTTATGGTGTAAAAAAGAGAAACACAAAATGAGAAACACAAAATCCTGCACGTTCCATACACTTCCGCATGCGCAACGGCCTCGAACAATACGTATACAGACACACTCAGTGTCTGTGGCGATGGCTGCCTGTTCGCCTCGGAGGGTTGCATGCACCCATCCAATCAATCACTCGTCGTAAAGGACAAGTTAAAGTAGGTGTTCATGCATATGAATGGTACAGTAAATTGGCGGTCTAATATTACAAGGAAACAGAAGTTTCTCGACAACATTCAGATCAGCCACGCGAACTGGTGGTTTGACACTTTCGGTTGCAAGGAGACATCGCCGAGCTACCACATGCTCTGGAGTCTCAACTTGTATATCTATGTAAAGCAATTGCAGTTACGTCCTAGAAAGTCGAAGCCGGGATGAAACAGTCACCAATATTATACTAGTAATTGCTTCTGCTTCAGTCACCAAACCTCTCAAGCCCGTTTTAAACCTAGAAGTGTGAAGTTGTTCCATTAAATACATGTTGACTAATGGAACAACTTCACACACATTTGATGGATCTCTGAAACTGGGTCGGCTCTATATGATAAGATGATATCATACATAAGGTAAGATTCATGATCACGATTGTTTCCAAGACATGGAACAAAAGAGACTACTTATTAATCATTTGAGCACAATGTCGTACATGCAATGATATCGATACAAACAGCGGTAGTTCTGGTAAGTTTTCAACGCTTTTCAGCTGCTAGTAGGGTAAGGTATACGTAATTATTGCTTCAAATTCTTCAAGTTCCGAGCTTGAGAAGCTTGGTTGTCGCTGGGCGCAGTCGAACTCTTCTAGATTTTTTTCTCGCGTATTTTGATCATGACTGTGTGGTGCTTGAACGCTTCAATGGTGCAATTTTTGTATGGTTCACCAATCTCGACACTGAACTAGACGTCTGTTGAACTGTTGTCGTGAAGGAGCAGCGATTCGAATGTTCTTAATCATCCAAGTTCTGACAAGGCTAGCTAGCTAGTGAATCAAGCAAATACACAGTACATATGAGGTCATTACAATACAGACAGTAGGATCTTGCAGAGTGACTTGTAAATTGTTAACATTCATCCACAAAATGTTCGATTTCCTCCAACTCTCTGCGGATCGCTGCTGCGTGGGCAGATTTTAGCTAAATTAAATAGATATCAACATCTAAATGTAACCCCTTTAAGATAATTTCCCATTCGCCAAGATTCTGCTAACTCTAGCTTTGGTAAATGGGGTTTGGTTGGTCTAGGGTTTGGTAAATGGACCTAGCTTTGTACTGGCATGATAGAACATGGGGAACGAATTAACGTACTGGGAGTTCACTGCAATTAATTACTTGGACGAATACTGTAGTCTCAACTTCCCATTGCCTAGATACGACAAGTTGCAGACTATCTGTACTGCATCTCATGCATAATACGTGACTTGGGCCGAATGTAACTAAGTCTTGTAGTTATCAATGATGCTGTATCCTGCATATTGTAACTAAAAGAAATCCTTTTTTGCTAGGGCCCAGAGCCTGGTCAATTTTTATCTGAGACAAAAGTATGTTTGGACTAAGTCCAAAATAAAGGAATGCAGAGCGCAAAGTGATCAACACTAGTACTTTTCTGCTGCACCAATGGCGCTAAGTGAAGTGATTTTATTTTGGTGTGTTCGTTTAGTCTCTGTATTAACCTTGTTTCGTATTTACCTCGGTTTGCTGCATTTTCAACAGTTCTCTTAGGATTCTACTTTTATGATCAGAAAGTTTTCCAGAAGGAAACCCCATTGGCTCATGCAACCATTTTAGAGTTCTGCTTGGCGTGCATAGAGCTAACCTAAAACCCGTGTAAACAGGCGAGAACCCAGCATGCTTCTTAAAGAGAGGCCTCTGATCGATGTCCTCGAGCTTCGACGTGGACAATGCCCTAGGTATATACGAAATGAACTTCAAGGCTTTGTTGTGCAAAGAAATCGCTGAATTCACAACTCACTATGAAACTTTAAATTTCGCTCGAGGTTATTGAAAAATGACTACTAGAAATGAGAGAAAGTTATTACCTAACTTATTAGCCCTGATTTCTGCATACTGATAATCATGTAGTGTTTCGCCACCCACTTTGCAGTTGTTGGGCTCATACACTAATACTCTTCCCGTTCAACTGTGGACTGTGGGGCAGATTCAAGATCCGCATACCTCGCAGAGCTGGATTTGTCTAACAATTCTTCCTAAGCAGTACTGAAGACACAGTCCTTGAAAAGTCCTTTGGCTCATGTCAGAGGTAACGTCCTTATGATCATGATCTGGTGTCCGAGTACTGTAATTGTCTAAACTTTGGATTTCAATGCCCACTATGTAGTATATGCATATAGGTTGCGTGTGTTACGTGTGTACAAACGGCACTGCTATGCTTAGTCAGGTGGACTGTATCCACAGTAGCAACATGTACCCACTGCAGAGGCGACGCCTGGTCTCTTCAGCACGCAATAATTCAAGCTTTTCCTTTTATAGCAAACAGAATCTCGTTGGTTTGAGCTTCGTACTGAAGAAGCTAAGGTGAGTGGATAAATAGACTCCTATCTCTGCATCCTCCTGCAGTTCACACATTGTTCAGGATCTTCTGGTTCCATTTCGCTACTTGTCTTAGCGTCGACCATTTTCGGGTTTCTCTCGCTCTGCGAAAGTTCGGCTTTGCTCACGAGGCGCTATTTTTCTTCCATGGACACCTTCGAGATGACAGGGTATGAGTCCCGTCTTCGTGGTGACGTTGATAGAGTGGAATTGTGCTGTATGATGCGTTTCATGTAGATCTAGCCGTCGAGCTCCTTTGAGAGCTCAGGGATCAATGCTGGGTATTTTGCTAGGTAACAGTTATTGTCTCCGTCTCACGCGTCATTGCTAGTTTAATTCATCTGCTCATGTTTGATGTAATAAACTCTCTTGTCGGCTACTCAGGTATGAGGGCACCTATGAAGGAGACTGCAAGTGCGGTGATAACTGCTCTTGCAACCCATGCAACTGCAAGTGAGGAACTGGCTAATGTACAGACTTCAGACCTCGGTTTCCGGACCATGGATGGAGGCTATATCTGAGTGGTGAGATTGACCAGTGTAGTCTCCAGCTAATCGTCCGTGCTGAGGTGGTCTGGAGTTTTTTTAACATATAATGGACCTCTGATCATAAAACCAAAAGTTGTACCTTTGTGTCCAAAGTCGTGAAGGTTTCTCAATTATACAGTTGAGTTACGTACTCTGTAAATCTGAGGACATAATAAAAGTACAGCTTCTTACGAGAATTTTGGAGTTCATGAATCGAATATGTCGATTGGTATCGGGCAACGTAATCTCCAGTCCAGTGAACTAATTTGAAGGAATGAACGAAAATACAAGTATGTATCCAAGTTTTGATATATTTGATCTTTCAAGTTCCTCACGACTCCACATGAATTAATAAAGCTGTATTGATTTTTTTATACCTGCTGGCATCCAGCTGAACTGCGGATTCCTACTTTTGTATAAGCGTTCACCTCCACGAACCTGAGAAGAACAACCAAGTCTACTAAGTTGCTCGACTGGGCACTGTATTCATGAAACAGTCTGAAGATCTGCCGATTAGAATCCAAGCGAAACTTGGAGCGAATAGTCAAGAAGCACGAAGTACAACTTCGAACTTCCAAACATATAGGGTATTGCTACAGAGGGTGCAGGATGTTCATCCTCTTGCACTCTTTATTTACAAATTAAAGCAAATTCTGAAGCGTTTCACAGCGTTTGCGGCCTTCCGATTTCCACGATTTCTGAATTGTTGTATGGTTTGAAGTTTCAAGCGTCCGCAGGGTTCGAATTCCCCGTTCAGGGAGTATTTTCAGTCCTTGGAATGGCAGCAGCTTGTTAAAACCCTTTAGTCTCATGGTTAGTAAACATTTCTGGTATCCGTGTCCCCTACTTGTCCAAGAACCGTGACGGCTAACTTACAATCATTTCACTTTTCTGTCTCCTTTACATCGAGGCAAGTGGTTACAGTTCCCTGTGTTTAACTTGTTCGTTTCTACTCTTTTCTTACGTACTTGACCCAACCGTCTCGAGGGATATGATGATCACATTCTTTCAGATCACAACTTCTCTACTTGCGGTCTTTGTTGCGAGAACTTCGAATTCCCAGTACTTATGCCCTATCACCTGCGCCTGACAGAGTTCTAAGCAGTATAGAGACTGGTCCCCACGATATTTCATAAAACATTGACCACCGATCTTGAAATAAAACATTGACCACCGATCTTTTACAAGTGCACATCTTCCGGCTGCAGAAAGCTCCGTGACAAAAAGGCCTAATAATTTTAGCATGGCTGTGATAACTTGCACAATGCGTGAACCTACGATCTATCCTCAATGTCAATTACCAATCGTTGGACTTTAGGGCACCACAGTTGGATCGTCTCATTAGGGTTTATATTAACATCCGAAAAGGAGCTTTGGGAGACAACCTATGAAGGAGTTTCACTTTAGGATCGGAGGTTACTTCTTTTCTGAACATTCGAATTCGGATGCAGCTTAACAATTGCAAAAACGTTCACAGCATAGCTGGTCCGAAGTTGTTTTCTTTTGGCGCTTGAAAGGCTCGAGATTTATTAACGAGACGATCAACAGAGGTGGACAAGAAGTGATGTCTCATCATAGTATCACATCACCACGCAGGGAGAAAGTTCGGAACCGGCAGAACAACATGAGACTGAAGAATCTGATGTAGAAATGTAACCGTAAACTCTCCGCAGACAGAGTCCCAGTTGAAGGGACATCAGACCGCATACACAACATGATGGCCAAGCTCCACGAACGGAGGTCGGAGGAGGTCGATCAGCAGCTGCCGGGCGCAAACCACCACAGGCGGAGGTGGTGCGCAGAATGACGGTGGGATAGTTGGTCAGTTTGTTCGACTGTGAAATATCATTAGATTTCACATCAAATCTACATTAAGCCACAAGCTAATTGTATGTTCATTTGTTCTTGCTAACACCGGAGTTTGTTTCGAAGACTTGTGTAATTGTTGCAGCTGCTAGCTTTTAGCTTCTGGCCAGGGGAGAACGAAAGATTTCTGACGGTTCTGTATAATCACAGATTTTGACGTCTCGATCGTGTGCTGAGCAGATGAAGATCCAAGAGGTCGATGGTTGTCGTCGATCTTGTACCTGAGATGAACGGGATGAAATCAACACACTTGGAGCGAGACAGGATGTACACAGATGGATACATACAACCAGATAGGTAGGTGATCATGAGTACTGCAGGAATTAGGACTTGTAGCTCAACTTCCATGCATTCGTCATCGAGAGCGCAGAACTTGAATTTTCTACATTTCCGTGTAAACTCTCAGTTTTATGGTCAAGATCAGCGCTTCTTTTGTTTCTCATTTCGGTTGGCTGAAGTGCAGGTTAATTTGGTTGGTGATGAGAACGGCGGACGGCAGTCAGTACCGAGATATGTTGATTGCAATTGCAAGCCCAATAGTCGGATTTGTAAGTATGTCCAAAGAATACAGGATAACTAATCGACACACTTGCAATTTATTCATTTATATTAGAACTCTGTACATAACGTATTCACTCTTCGTAATATGACATTGTCTACTTCCGGGTCTTAATTAGTAGCTTTCGAGTCATGAATATATTCTTTTCGATGATACTTCTCGAAACTGTTGACGCGGATCCGAGTGATTGTCTGCCGGGACATCAATATCTATCCTCATTTCCCAGTTTCTCTGGTTGAGCTCGAGCTCCTTAATCTTCTCTCCTATCAGCGCACCTGCCTAATGGCACCTTCAGGATCAAGTCTGGATGTTACTATAGCTTGATGTTGAATAGATTTCTTATAAAATGGCACATATACATTGCTCGCAGAGTCTTGCATTTCGCCATGAGCTGTGACAATTATGCTTCTAGCCTCAGAGTCTTCAAAGAAGACGTAGTCTATAGTTACTCTTTGGATCACCGATACATTAATATTCGCTGGTTTCCAAGGTTCACAAATTCGAAGATGTGTTCCAAAGTATAAAGCATCCGACGTCCACTTCAATGTGCTGAGATACGTCCCAGTACGCTGTTGGTCGTTGATTCGAGGCCAAAGGACAGTCTTATCAAGCACGATGACGAGATTGATGAACCTTTATTAGATAGGCATAACGTCGACTCATTTCACACCGAAGTCTAATGATTCCAGATAGCATTCGGCAGGGGGCTGGTTTACAATGAACCAACCGACGCCCCCTCTACATACCGCCTGCCATACGGAACAGTTTCTGACACGGAACTAAAGAAATATCGACTGCGAATACTCGAGATCTAGAGCAGTATGTTTAGTGGGTATGTGTTAAACATTTTCCAATATCCAAGAGTTCGGTCCGTAGATTTCTTCTGTTAAAACCGCCATGCAGCAAAATGCCTTCTAGCATTTTGCATCATGTGGACCAGCCACTGGTACTAGAGACAGAGTAGAATAGACGGCAGATATGGACCAGAATGGATTCTGGATCCTGCTTTCCCATAATATGTATTGAAGGCCCATTCGAAGAGCTTCTAGAATCGGAGGTACACAATACATGAGGAACAGTTGATGTTCTTCCGCCTTGTAAAAAGTCAGTTTGTACAAGAGCGGTACTCTCCCGTTGATTGTATGTCTGACGTAGATAGATTCTTGATCTCTTGCCCGGAGAAGATCCCGAGAGACGACCACTATAGAGGCGTCATCCTGTACCTACGACTCGGATGTTCTAAAGCACGAGCAGAACTCGAACATTTCCATTTACTACTACTGTTTTGTACAAACAAACTGTTTGCTACTAACAAGTGCTACTAGACAGATAACCTTAGTGGTAGATATAATATTCTTCAGGGATATGCGTTACGGAGGCGCTGCGTTCTGCGTGGAGCAGAATCTGCGGAAGACGCGTGGCCTGTGGTAACATTCGGTCAAATGTTACTGAACGCCTAGTAAGTACCAAAGACGTACTTCTGTGGTCACGCTCTTGTGCTCTACCGTTGTGTAAGAAACTAAGGCAACTTACTCTAAGACTCTTAGCTAGAGGGCATACACAAAATATGTGTGAGAGAGATAGAGAGAAAAAGAGAGAGAGCTGAATACTCCAAGCCAAAGGCAAAGTCTGAATAATGATAATGATGAGAGGACCAGGTGGGTCTTCCTAATATACAAGGGAAAGAGTAAAAGGTCGAGGGGTGTCAATAACTTAAGGATAGTTATTGTTTCACACAGTATTCTATCACTCCTACTAAGTGACTAGTCTTTAACAATCCGAGTTTTGGTAACAAGTATTCTACTTTAAGAGTTGGTAAACTCTTAGTAAGAATATCAGCTACCATGTCAGCCGTTGAGCTATACTGAACTAACACTATTTTGAGAGTGACTTGATCTTTTATGAAGTGATACCGGATATCAATGTGCTTTGTCCTATCATGAAATTTAGTTGTGTCAACTAGAGCAATAGCACTTTGATTATCACAAAATAAGATCGTTGGATGTTCATCCTTCAGTCCAATATCTGTGAATAGTTGTCGTAGCCAGATCGCTTCTGAAGAACACGTTGTCGTGTTGTGGTTCGGTTCCTGTGTGAAATTCCTGTGTAACTTTATGTTGTGTTTCTTTTCTGTGTTTCGTGAATCATATCGCGTAACTCGCAGAACAGTGCGATGGGTGTCACGTTTGTGATTATCTGTTTAAGTGATCGCACGATAGAGGAACGTGCCAAGTCATCGATCTGTGTACGTTCACTTCAGTGGTCCTTGTCGTCGCATTTGTGTATAAAATGATGGGTCGAAGGTTCATACGGCATTCTCTCTCAACGGATGATTCGTGAGGGTTCTTGGTGGTCTGCATGGAGGAGTGAAGAACTGCAGGAGTGGTGGTTATGGACGGAGGTTTGTTACCGGCTCCGGATCTTTCTTTCCCGAATCCGTTTCACATCAAGCTTCATTGCATCCACCGCGATCACTTTCGACAGTGGTTAGTTGCATACTTTGACGATGAATTCATGAGAAGAATGATGGAGTTACAGCTTCCGGTGATCCTTCCGATCGTAACATACGAAGAGACTTGGGATATGACGGTGTACATTTTGTTGTGAGGAACAATGGATCTCAACTATCCATCGAACGTTCCTTTCAACCTTTGGGTCGATGTCCGGTGTCATTGCAGACCGAAGATCAATCATGGGGCTTGGATCGTGAGAAACTTCGGGCAAGAATATTACAATCGAGTGATAGCTTCACCGTTTCCTTTTGTCGTACCTTTTATTGTACAACGTTTCCAGGTTGTAATATTGACGTTGTATTAGTCTGCGACTCAATCGTTTCCATTCTGGTTGAGCGCTTCTATGTAGTTACGGACCGTGAAGAATCCATCGACATATCTGAAAGATTTTTCTGAGGTCTTAGAGTCTTGTTGATGTCTTGTGTCTCCTTGGAGAGTAAAAACTCGTTCTAGGGGAAAAAGTTGAGTCGAGAAAAGACAAAAGTAAAGATCTTTTTGTTCTTATTGGTCCACTTTTGGACCAATGGTGTTCTAGTTGATTCTCGCGACGTTTCTGTGGTTTCTGGAGGCTTCGAAGGTCCATTCGTGAAACGAAGGGTATGGTTGGAGAGCTCTCGACCGGGGCTACAATCTGGGCTGAAGAATCGATCGATTTGATGGAAGGATGAGCGCGTTATGATCGATTGAACGGAGAGGGATGCAATTCGTACCTACCGCTATGTTTCTGGTTGTTCCGAGAGACTCACGAAGAGTTTTAAGGAGCTGTCTGTTGGATTGGAGAGCTGACGACGTGTTGGTCGTTTTGATATCAATTTCATTAGGTTCTTGATCGATTTGGATTCTGAACCGACCGATTGAAGTTGAGAAGTGCAGACAGGATAAGACGGGAACAGCGAACTATGATAGTCATGGATAGTTTGCTATTGCTTAAGTTTTGAGTCGAATTTCTGAGTGAAACTTTCCAGGATTGAAGCATGTCGTATCAGTAAGATACTTGGAAAGTTTCACCTCAAATGATTGAGTAGTTTGTTCAGAATCTTGGATCAAATGTACTTGGGTCTGTAAAACTCTTAAGTTAGCATAGATTACGGTTTGATCCATATCTGAGAATTGGTTTGAGATTTCGACTTAAAAATTGTTCAGGGTAGGAGTGAAGGGTCCAATCAAGCTTCTTGTGAAGTTTGATCATCATTGGTCGACTGGTTTGGGAGGATTGAGGTCTCAAAGTTCGAAGATACTTTTGTTATTAGTAGTTTCGAGTTTTTTCGGTATCATCTATTGTCATTTTGATCATTTTCAAGCAATTTGGAGAGGAGTTGTTGCTGAAACTGCCATGCCTGTATACAACTCGACACTGGAGGGTGTGGGGCTGATTTCAGCTCTTGGTGATGAAAGAGAACGGAGTCGTCATGAATCTTAAGCCGCTGTTTGAGTTCTCGGAACTGCCAGGTACTATCGCTGTTGGTGCTATGTTGAGATCTGAGTAGTACCTTGAAGCATGCATGCTTTACCTTGCTGGAATGCTTGATAGACCAAGGTGTACAGAAAGTTGTATCGATACTCTATCAAGTTGATCGAGTGATCTTATAGCATCTTCTGGTTGTACTATGAAGTTGTGATAGTTGGATTGATGAGCAATTAGCGTCGTTGGGGAGCTATTCAGAAGTCATACTTCTAGTGATATAGAGGAATAACTTCAGTTAGATAATACAGAGCTGAGTATTTTTAGTTAGAGTACAAAAGATATGTTTGTAACACAAGTTTATGCAACCTATACGTAACCTTGGATCGTAACGAGCTTTAAACTTGAGCCGAGCGGATACAAGGTCACTCGGCTAGAAGAGTAGATAGTGAAACATTTGAGTGGAAACATTCAGATCTAGATCCAACCTTGTCAATCCACATACCTCTGCACAACCATATACCCAGTGTATTCCTAGACAGAAAAACACGTTATACGATAACGTACTTAATGCTACGTACTCAACTTCTGTACTTGACAACGTCACAGATTGTTGTCGCTTGGATGACCAACTTATCGCTCTTTGGACAAAAATGAAACAATTTTCGGAAGTGGAACGTCGTGATTCGACATCACCTCTCCAGTCAGCATCACAATATCCGAAAAGGGAGCGTGGATTAGGAGAGTATTTATACTCAAGGTAATAGTCCAAAGTGCCTTTGATGTATCTGAAAGCTCTCTTCATTCCAGTGACGTGAGTTGCGCCGGGACTTGCCATATGCTGACACAATGAGCTTATGATATATGACAAGTCAAGCCTTGTACATACAGCTGCCCTGTTGATGGATCCGACTGCGCTTTGATATGGATAGTTGGCGCATAAAGCCGCCTCCTCCTCATTGGTGAGAGGATCATGAGCAAGAAGTTTCTCACTTGGAGCCATAGGAGTACTGACAAGTTTACAGTTCTCTAGACCGAATTGAAATAGCGTTTAACTGAGTTTTATCCATCCTACTGATCTGTCCTTGTTTATCTCTATGCTCAAACAATGATGTACTTCTCTAATGTCGCTCATCTGGAATCTAGAACTGAGTTGTCTTTTTATTTTGGTCATCAACTCCATGCTACTGCTTGCTATGATGATATCGTCAACATACAGGGCCAGAATCATGAACTGGTTGCCCTGATGTAAGTAGTAAACATTCTCATCGGCACCGGACTTGGTGAATCCAAGGGATATGAGAAAACCATCAATTATTATATACCATTCTCGTGAGGACTGTTTCAATCCGTATACTGTGCGTAGTAATCTACACACTTGTCTTTTTATCGAGGCAGTGACTCCTTCCGGAACATTCATGTATATCTTCTCATTGAGTGTTCGTTCAGGAAAGCTGTCTTAACATCCATCTGGTGCACATGTAAATTATATTGTGCGGATATAGTCAGAATTAGACGTACCGATTGAACTCTTACCACTGGAAAAAAAGTGTCAGTGTAGTCGAGGCCATAGATTTGAGTGAATCCACGAGCCACCAGACGTGCTTTGTATCGAGAGATGGAACCATCGGAGTTCAACTTTAGCTTAAACGTCCACTTGTGGTGATGGGACGTCTGCCATGTGGTAGGTCAGTGAACATCCATATTCCGTTAACTTGATGTTATTCTAGTTCCTCGTGTATGACTTTCTCCCACTGTTCTGCATTGGGGGAAGAAAGTGCATCTCTGTAGGACACAGGCTCCATGGGGACTGGTGAGAGTGTTATCATTAATGCGCTCTTTTGTTTCCTCGACTTTCTTGGTTTTGGAGGAGCAAGGGAGTTTTCGTAACCTTCAGCAAGGTCACGCCTTGAAGGCACTGATTGTCTTGTTGATCGTCTCAACACTAGAGGAACAGGAATACTTGTGGGTGAAGGAATCTCCTCTTATGAAGATTCGGTTGGTGAAGTCTCAGGGAGTCGGATCTCCTACGGTGGCCAACGTTGCTGGATGCTTGGTGATGTCCTCTTGAGGTAGAATGATACTGATTCATGTTTTCAGCTACCGGAGATTGATTACGATGGTGACTTGTTGATGACGTTGGAGATCGAGGGATTGTCGGTGCGGTAGGTAGGTGTTCTGGGTTGACTGTGAGCTGAATGAACTCACAGTCGGAGTTGGTGCGCCTCCTCCACCATCACCTCCTCCTCCTCTAGAATTGGACGGTGTGACGAGAAGTACAAGTGGACCAGTGATAGGAGGAATGAGAGGCGGCACGAAAGGGCGAGTGAACACTGAGGGAGGGGGCTGAGCTCCCACTGAAACTAGAGTGGCAGTTTGTGCGGGAGGTACAAACTGGGTGGTTGTATAGAACTCAATGCTATTCTGAGAAATTTCTTCTGTGAGGATAGAATTATCGGAGAGAATAGATGGGGGTACATGAAAGAAAGGAGATTCGTCAAAGATGACATCTCGTGAAGTGAAAGCATGGCCGTCGGATTTGCGTTGTAGGCGGTATGCTTTGTTGCGTGCACTATAATCTAGCAAGATGCAAGCATGAGAGTGATCATCTAACTTAGAGCGGAGATCAGCTGGGACCTGGGAATATGCAATGCATCCGAAAACACGTAGGTGTGAAATATCAGGTTTACGATTATGCCACAACTCAAATGGTGTCAACTTAGGAGGGAGTGCCTTTGTCCGGCACCTATTCTGGATGTAGTGGGACAGTTGATGACTTCACCCCAGTAAGGTTTTGGTAAGCTCGACTCATGCAGCATGGTTTCGTACATAATTAAGAAGGGTGCGGTTTTTCCGTTGTCGAGTTGAGAATTTTCTTGAGAAGGGCGGAACCTTCTGGCTGTGATATGATCTTGAAGGCTGTGTTCAGTCTACTCAGGGAAGCGTTGGGCTTCAAGCTATGGTTGCTTATTATAGAGGTAAGCTTCAGATCAAAAGAGAACACTATAAACACTCACTCAGGTCGAATAGACCCTCCAGTATGTTCAGGAAGCAAAAATCAGATCAGATTAGCAGTAATAAAGTCAGACAACGAACTTTAACAGTCCAGAATCAGAAACATAAACAGAAACAGAACATAAACAAAAACAGAAATGATGGTTCAGACTTCAGAACTCCTCTTACATGTAAATGAGGCCTACTGACAATACACACGAAGTTTCAGCTTGAGATCAAATCAGAGTGTCGAGATATGGGCAAAAATGTTCTGAGCAGAGAAATTACGACAATTTCTGGTACCCAGACAGCTATTTCGACCTAGAACAGAGAATTGGCTCGATCACTTTCGAAGATTCTTACAAGATTTGCAGTACACAGCTTGCTGAACACTCATGTGAAGTTGGGCCTCCTGATTGTACATAGAACTCCAGATCCCATTTTCTGAAGTTGCTGTTCTAGATTGAGAACTTTTTGGACCCCCTCTGCTTCAGCGGTCGCCCCGAATTACTCACTCATTCAATTGACATGAAAATTTGAAGACAGTCGTAGCCCTACTGACACTGAACGTGATCACGAAAGTTTGAAGTGATTTTCTCAAATCTACTGCGATTGACACCAAAAACTACAAAATCAACAGAAGTGCTGCAATTCTGATACAAATCGAACTTCAATCAACCATAACTCCTTCTTTATTGCTCCAAATCGATCATAAATTTTGCTGACAATGCTTGGCACGACGAACCCTATCTCTCTGTGCTCTCAGATTTTGCAGTCTCCCTCACTAAAATGCTCGAACTCCTCTTAAGACCCCTACTACTAAGTTTAGTGGTACATAAAGACAAAATTGGACCAATGGGAGTTCAAAGCTTCACTCCCCTGTCCTTTTGTGTCCCAAACCATTGGTGACTTAAACCACCAGTGCCCCTATAAAAAGGGCGTACTGGTGGAATGCTTACGTGGCATTGTACCGCGTACAGCCAGGCTGCGCGGCACAGTGCCATGCCCGGAGACCTCAAGTGACTTTTCAGGGGGGGCGCGCATCGCCGAGTTAGGGTTCGCGTAAACTTTCGCTCGCTGCCGTCGCTCGCTGCGGCATCGTCCTCGTTTACACTTTCGCTTCCTCTGGCCACTTCTGCAAGCTCGTTGGATCGCCATCGACGTTCTTTTGACTTGTACTTTGGCGTCTCTGCTGCGTGGCTGTCAGGCGGTTTTAGTTGTTTTTTCGCAAGCTCTCTTCCTCGCCATCGACGTTCTTTGGAGACGTGATTTGTCGACTTCTCTTGGTGGCTGTCAGGTGGTTTTTTTGGTTGTTTCAGGTGGTCGTCGGCCCTCGTCGTTTGGCGTCGTTTTGCGTCGTTTTCCTCGCCATCACTCTCTCTTTGGCGGTATTCCATGCGGCGGCATTCGGTCGATGGTCTTTGGACATAATTTTGCTGTGTGGCTGGACGGCTTTCTTGGTGGCTGGACGGCTTCTTCTTCCCAGGCGGACGCGTTGCTCTTGCAGGCTCGTTTCTTTCAGGCTTTTGCTTTCAGGCTCATTTCACGCGGACGCTCTTGCTTTCAGGCTCGTTCTCTCATTTGTCGAGCGTTTGACTGGGTTTAGTCCATCACTCTCTCTTGCTTTTTTCCCTACGACGGCGTTCGGTTGGGCATTTCTGGACTTGCTTGTTTGGCTTTCGACTTCGTTGATAGGCGGACGCTTTGTTCTTTCACTCTCGGCGTTATCGTCGTTTTGCAGGGTGCCAGCGGGTTTAGACTCATCGTTTTGCAGCCATCGCTGCGGCTTCATGCTCGCTGTTACTGAGTCATTTCGTGATCGTTCTCAGCTTCCCGGTTTCACGTTTTGCAGGTTCAGGTTCAGGCCTCTCCCAGCCATCCTTGCGGCTTTACCGTTCTCACTGCGGCTTCGCGCTCGCTGTCACTTCGTCATTTTGAACTGTTTTCAGTTTTCCGGTTTCACGTTTGCAGGTGCGGGTGCAGGTTCAGACCTCTCGCAGCCATCGCTGCGGCTTTATCGTTGTTGCTGCGGCTTCACGCTCGCTGTCACTCCGTCATTTCTTGTCAGTTCTCTGTTTTCCTGTCTCAGTCGTTTGAGCTTCTCGTTGTCGCGGATCTTTATGCTTCTCAGTTCGCGGTTTTGGCTTGTCTCTGGTTCTTTTCGATACTGCAAGTGCACCTGTCTCTGGTTCTTTTCGATACTGCAAGGGGTGCACTGTGAGTGATATATTCTTTCTGGGTTCATCTTTCTGAGTTCAGATAGGTTCAATGCGTCATAAGGTGAAGAGACGGAGGGTGATGGCTGATGAAGAGTTGAGAGATGTTTGGATAGTTTCGGATGGGTGTGTTGATGACAGTCGTTTATCTTTCACAACACAAGAACTGCGAGCATCATTCCCTACTTATAGTGCAGCTGTGGTGGCTTTTGTTACCTCTGATGGAGGTGCACACTTATGAGATTTTGAGAGTGAATTGATAGCTTGTATTTCTGCTTGCTACACTGAGGATACTTCGAAAAAGAAACGTTTTGCAATTTACAGAGAGCTCTCTTTTCTTCTTGGTTATGTAGAACGAAAGCAGCTGCCTGAACTCCTTGAAGCTGCAGTAAAATCCGAATTTCATGATGAAAGCGAAGTCTTTGTAGGTTTTCAGAATTGATTTTCATGTTTCTATTGTTTCTGTTGTCTGATGTACAGTTTGTTTTTCATATCCTTGTTTTCTTTTTAGCTGCATGCATTCTGCATCCTGAGTAGCGGGTCTAGGAGCTGCTGCATCAGCTCCTACGAGATGCTATGCCCAGATGGGGGCTTTCAAGGGTTCAACCCCCTGTAGCATGTCAAGAGTCTTTTGAATGATAATGTAAACTCTTGTAAAGAGTTAGTATAATACCATGCAAACAGTCTTTGAGGAAAAAATCGCTTACAGGAAAAAACACTCTTTCAGAAAAAACAAACTGAACTCCTGCTTACCGAAAATTCGCTGCTTACTGAAAAATGTCGCGAAGAGGAAAATTTTTCATAAAATTCGAACTGAATACGGGCTTGCCGAAAAAAAGAGGCTTACAGAAAAATGTCGCGAACAGAAAAAATTTTCAAACTAAACGCTTATACTGAATTTTCTGCCTTTCAGTAAAAACTCGACCTGCCAACAAACGATCTTACAAAAAAAACGCAGTAAGAGAAAAAACAAACTTACTGTATAAAGTAGTTTACAAACAAACGAGGTTATAGTAAAATGCCAGAAAAATCTGCAGAAAAAACTCTTATATACAAAATTCTGGCTTACAGTGTAAACTTCCTCTGCCAAAAAACGAGCTTACAGCAGAAACGAGCTTACAGTAGAAAATTCCTTACACTATAAACTAGCTTACAAAGACTCGAGCTTATAGTAAGTCTCCTCCTTAGCATAAAAAGCAAGAGAAAATTTGTCCAAGTCTTAGTGTGAAAAATAGTGTGTCTGAGTACACAGCTGAAATCTGAAGATTTGTAAATAAGTCGCATCTGTATTGAACGTGTAACATGATAACTGACAAAGTACTTGGAAAGGAAATTGCAGAAGGAGGATTTATTATATGATAAATCAAAATCGATGTTCAAAGATATTTATCCTTATACCAAAATTATCAAGTTATATAAGATGATGAAAAAGTGTATGTGGTATGTTGAATATTCAACTTGGGTAAAATATGACAAAATGGTACGCTGGTACCAGATGATCGTTATCTGCATAGATACAATCAAATTGTTAGTTTGAGTATTAATCAACATTCACAACCAAAAGATATATTTTAGATAGTGTGGAATGAAACACACTCAAATCGTGAAGGGGCATCTTTAGTACTTACATAGCCGCTGCAGTATGCTCGCTGAATATCATATCCCTCAACTCAGTCTTCCATGCAGTTGTCCTCTCTGGTAGCTCTCGACGTGTTTGAGTCCGGTGGCGCACTGTCGTATGTTGAGGACGTCGTTGATAAATCTTGATGGGCTCCCGACGTATGTTCTCATTCCAGTCCATGCAACAGGCTGCCAATCGAGCTTCATGTGACTTCGCAAAATGCGTCCTATTCGTGGCAAACTTGTTTATGACCGAATTGAAAATCTCCGACATATAGTTCTCTCGAGCTCTAGTATAAAATCGCATCTTCGCTGGCGTAATGATCTTCTTCATGAATTCTACCATAGCTCGATGAGTGGGAGAATCTACAACGCAGACATCATTTAGGGTTTACCTCATAAGGAAGTGCTCAAGTCTAAGCTAATCTTAATCTAAGCAACTATTCATTATAGAATATTGAGAACATACCTCGTAGATAATATGTGTCCGATGCGGGTCTATTTAAGTCTGGGATATTGCAACAAGGTCTGTCTCCGGGTAGAGTCATGCACGTCTTGTGATCTCCTGCCCAATGATCGGCTGCATTCTGAATGTCCTTGACTAAGATGCTCGTGTCGTCTTCACCATCAGTCAGATAACGACCACCAACCATGACTGTCCTCCTCGCATTCAGCTGACAACAAGTGTAGATCCATCCCTTCAGCTTGTCTGCAATACCGTGAGTCATCAGCTCTGGATACATATATCGTCGAGAACCGACGACCTCACTATCTCGAAGATCTCGTATCCCAACCACTCGCTGAACCAACACGGGTTTATTTCCCATAGTCGAAGCTCCTTGAGATCGAAGCCATGCTTCCAGTTGTCTCTTTGTAAGGAGTTCAAGGTCAGCAATCACCTCAGCATCATCAACACCACCGGGAGGACGCTTCTTGGTCTACACCTCCGCTAAGAACTTCTTGATCACGTTCTTGCACTTGTGTCATAGGTCCTTCTGGCTCACAATGCCGTGTCGACGCAATATAACATCCACTGATGACTTGTCATCATGGACAACCTCGTCGGGAACAATACCACGTGCTATCAATCGCTGGATCCCGATCTCAAATGCCGCATCCTCGATCAACCATGAATTTCCTCCTGCCTCGACTCGAGTCATATTCACCATCTCGATGACTCGACCATCAGACGCATCAAGGAATGCACAAGTGCCATTGTAACCATTACGGGTGGAGTCGTAACGGAGATCAGCATACACAACAAAGTTTCTTAAGACATACAAGACAAATTCAAAAATACATATTTAGGACATTATGAGTAAGAATACTTATGCACTTGATATGACAACATGAGTAATAAACAAGTGACTTAGCTCAGTGTGAGTTCTCTCACCTCCTATGGGTACATGGTTCAAGTCCGGAAAATGTCGTGCAAGAACTTCCGACTGAACCTCCTCTTTCTTGATCGTCCATCGGTCAAGTGTTGCTTGAATCCATCCTATCCTTCGTCTCCTCCCGCTCTGAAATCCATAAAAATGCTTTCGTCTTATAGGATGTAGGCCAACCTCTCCATAGATTGAATCCAACTGTGTATATCCTAATCCCGCACATAATGCAGAATGATACATACGGCACACGACATCGGGGATCTCATAATACAACTCCATCTCCGTCGACAACCAAACAAACTTGTGCTGACACTCACAACTGAACTTCAACTTCCAAGTCTGATGGAAAGCCTTGATTGTTGGAGGTAACAAGAGCTTATCACATCCGACGTGAGGACACTTCACCTTGAAGTCCTGAAAGAATTCTCTCAATCGAGACAAAGATACGAATCCAACGCTCGGGAGATCCTCGACAAGTATGTCAACTTCTCTCATGTCTCTCTCATGTGGCTCACGATCATAACCTTCATTGGGGATCTGAGAATCTAGTATTGGATCTAATGGGACTTGAGAGTCCAACACGTCATCTGCCACCTATAGATAAAATATGCCAATTCAAATAAGAAAATTATAATGCACACACATTCACAACTTTACATGCATATTTGAGCTTGCTTAAAAGAGATGGAAAGACGATCATACCTGAACACCCAATGCATTCAAAACATCTAGATCGGCCACAAACTCATCATCATCCATCTCAAGCGCAAGTAGATCCAAATCACCCTCCTCTGGAATTACATCTGGAATCTCTATTCGAACCTCTGCCTCTCTGATCATTTGATCAATAACGACCCGAGCAGTTGCAAACAGAAAGTTCATAACCGCAGCATGTCCTGCACCAGGTCCCAAAAGTTGCATCAGTTGTACATACCGCGGAAGCAACGACTCTGGGACCCTAATCAATCCTCCAGGGACCTCCGGACATCCTCTAGGTCTATGTCTATCGTCCGGTCGTGGTGGATGTACCCTAGGAGGCATGAATGCCAAACTTGACAAGTAAAACGGACCTATCAGTCCGGAGGTCCAGTACTTGTCAGTTAGAGACCCAAAAAATCACCTCCAAAAGACAAAAATAATAAAATAAAATTATAATAATCTGAACTAAATATAAAACAAAAATATGACCACTCTTATTGTCCAAAACAGAAGAGGAAAAATAAGCTCACAAAAACAATCCTAACAACAAAAATATAACTATAATTTTTTCAGAAGAGAACTAAAATTATAAAACAAAAGACAGAAAGACTAAGAGACTTAGACTGAAAACTAAAAAATAAGTGAAAAATATATTTCTGAGATCTGAAATGCAAAGGTACTAAAAAACAACGGAAGGCAGAAGGAGAGAGGGGAGGAGGAAGGGCGGGCGGGCGGAGGACTCAGCGACAAAGGGGCAGTGCGGGAAAGGAAAGAGTCGGGAATGGCGGGGCCTTCGCGGGGTTAGCTGCGGGGAATGGGAGAAAATGCCGCGGCGATTTTGCCGGTTTTTGCTCCGGAAACAAAATCCGGCACCGGAAACAAAATCCGGTACCGGAAACGGGACCGGAAAATGCGAGTTCGGGACCGGAAAAAAAATCCGGTCAACCGGAAATATGTTTCCGGCAGTATATTCACCTCGCGGCTGTCCTCGCCGACCGGCGTCGTACGCTGCGGGAGAAAAAAATTTTCATTTTTTGGCTTTTCAGGTAGAACTTGTTCTTATTTCGAATCCACTTCGTCACAATAACAAAAGAATTTCATACTAGAACTGTTTGAAATTCAAAAATGGAATATTTTTGAGATTCTATCACAGATGCCGAAATTTTCTCTTTGTCTTTTTGTCCACGTCAGAGATCCGTTTTGAGTCTGGATTGGTTCAAATTTTAGGTCTCAAAGAGATGAACGTTTTGCATCGTAGATGAAGATCAGAGAATAACGAATAAATTCGTGACAAGTGTCCGCATTCCTGGTGGTAAACCCACCTCCGCCTGATTTTCCTTAGTCACGACTAAAATGATTAGAGGTGGGTTAACCCACCGTTAAAATAGGGGCCCAGGTGGTTTAATTTCATACATAGGCTACCACGTCAAGCTCCAAAAGTGCCAACGTAACCCCTAAACTACATGCGAAGACATGTAAAATGACACATAATCCTGAAAGATAACTTAAACACGCTAGAAAGCATGCATGGGCGACACGTAATGACAACCCATGAGCTTAACTCCATCTACATGGTAATCAATCTACTAAGACTCTAAATATATAACATCCTCCAGTGTCGACTTCTTTGAGGTCTTAACTTCACTCAGAGAGACTAACGCTTGACAGAGAGGTGAATTATTTACAATGTAAAATGATTCACATCACGACATCCACCCCCTCCAAACCTGCACATCCTCCGGCATGTGACAACCTCTTCAGTCTTCCAATTGTTCTTCTTCATCGTCATTCTCCTCCGCCTCAGCCACTTCAGTAGCCGAGTTGTCTTCGTCTCTTGGCATCCTCTGCTCAGACTCTAGAAAGTTGAACAAATCTACTGACCCTCCACGTCGTTTGAACAACTTCACTCGTTTGTCAGGCACAGATAGTTTCAAAGGAGTACCATCTAACTCACGTAAACTACAAGTGACATTCTCGTATACATCTAACACAACATAAGGCCCGAACCATCTTCGCGAGAACTTACGAAGTGTAGAATGATGGTTCTCCAGCGTGCTATCATACACCAGAACCCAATCACCAACACGTATTGACTTTGGTCGTAGTCGGTGAGTCTTGTCAAAACGCTCTTTGTTTCTGACTCGAACCACCTTCAACTTCTCTTGTGCCTCAGCAAGATCCTCCTCCCTTTGCTCCAACTGCCTAGTTCGTAAAGCAAAGAGTGAAGTATGATCTAAACCATCTTCGTAAGATAACGTAGCCCACGTAGGAAAATCCTCCTCAGCAGGCATGATCGGTTTCTGCCCCAACATAAGCTCAACTGGCATATAGCCAGTCGTGGTACAGTGTGTAGTTCTATCAGCCCATAAAGCAAATGGAAGTAGTCTCGGTCATTCTCTAGGCCTACCATCACATGCTTTTACTAAAGCGTGAACAATAGAAAAGTGTCCTCGTTCACTCTTACCAATCTCTTCTGGATTCATGGTAGTAGTAAGTCGAAGCTTTACTCCATAACGAGCAAAGAACTCCTTCGCTTCTGCACCTCTCAGCTCACCCTTATTTGCTCGTAGTCTTCCAACAGATCCATAACGACAGATGACGTCTTCAAGCACGAATCTACATATGTTCTCTGTAGTCTTCTTCCGTAGTGCTCGTCTCTCCACGTAGTTGGAGAGATCTTCCCGAGCTAACACCAAGTAGCGCATCCCTCATAGTTCCGACGGCATCATCACAAGATCAAGGACCCACTGAAAATGAATACTAGGTGGGTAGGTAGGTACAAGTCCATCTCTGTAACGGACTTTAGAGTAGAACTGGCAGTGCAAACACGACCCAACAAAATCCACTATGTCTTGATACAAACCCTTCCACCAGTATCGCTCCTTTATCTTTGTGTACGTA
This sequence comes from Asterella californica, assembly GCA_036924285.1. Lineage (NCBI taxonomy): Eukaryota > Viridiplantae > Streptophyta > Marchantiopsida > Marchantiales > Aytoniaceae > Asterella > Asterella californica. The sequence continues at coordinate 9,690,887 of JAYKYS010000013.1, forward strand.
GCCTAAACTCCACGGTGTCCAGCCCACAAGGTATCATGAAACTCCTTAAGCAGATTCGGCTTCGTCGGTTGATCATCTAGCAAGCATCCCATCTCTTTTCTTCGGACGTTTTCACAGATAACTTTCACGTAGAAGGTAATCGTACGCCTTTCGTCTGATCTCCTTGAACTCTACGTCACTCCATCCTTCTCGTCTGCATAATGAACTCATATAGTATCCAATATCGCGGAACTTCTTCGTGTAGAACTCCTCGTTAAACGGTAGTGGGTTTCAAGTCTGAAGTCTGCTGACCAACTTGGCACCAAATGTCTCTCCTCTCTTCATCTTCGACTTCTGTAATCATCTCTTCCTCATCTGTATAACGAGCCCTGGATAACATATCTGCAACTAGATTATCCTTCCTTGCTATATGTTTCAGCTCAGGATTTAGACTCCGGATATAAGCAATCCCTCGTAGCATTGTTATGTCTGGAGTATTACAGTTTGCTATCATACCTAACAAAGGCAAACAGTCTGTTTCTAGTATCACACGAGCTCCTATCAAGAACTCTCGATCTACCTTCATAGCAGTAACAGCTCCCCACAACTCACGCTTCACCTGGGGATAGTTACGTTGTCTATCTGTTAAGATCCGAGCTCCAAACCTTGAAACAAACCGCACGCCTTCTACATCTTCTTGACCAACTGCCCATCCAATCGCCTTTGGACTCGTATCAACAGTTAGTACCACAGGTCTCTCGCTCTCGTAGCTAAGCCTCCTTAGTATAGGTGGAGACTTCAGAACCTCCTTCAGCTGCTCCATCGTCTCGTGATGTTCTTGCCGCCAAGTAAACCTCTTCTCTTTTCTCAGAAGTGCATACAGAGGCTCGACAATGTGTGCATAATGAAGAATACTCACACGAAAGAACACACAAGCTCCTAAGAATCGTCGAACCTCAGTGATGTTGGTACAGTCTGCTATCTTTGCTATAGCATCTACCTTCTCGGAGTTCGGCCGTCTCCCAAAAGTACCACATAAGTGATCCACCACCACGATCTCTGACATTCCAAAATGAGATTTGGTACCTGACAGAGTGAGGTGTGCCTCTTCCAAGCGCATCAAAATCTTCTCCACATCTCGGATGTGGTCTGCAACGAACTTTCTGCAACCATCAGCAGTCATAGTTTCGTCCTTGTCCTCCATCGGACAGCCTTTCATGGGGATATCATCAAGAAATGGGATAGTAACCTCAGGTACAAACTCTCATAACATCTTATGCATCGCGTTTTGCATATGAGCTATTGAGTTTGTCGCACCCTGAGGAAGAGTACACATCCGCATCAACCCCAAAGGTGTACGCATGGTAGTCAAGTCTCTACTCTCCAAAGCAAGCTGAAACTGATCATAACCTGAAAACAGATCTCCAATAGAATAGATAGATCTTCTAGCAAATGCCTCGGCTACTTCATCAACCACAAGTCCTGTTCCAACATTTCGAATCGTGATGTTGTTAGCAGGCTGTAAGTCTTGGATGAAGCATAAAGCTCCTGTCTTCTTAGGAACTGTGAATCATCGGCTAGAGTACGGAGCCATAGCTGGTTCAAGAATACCCATCCGCATCCTCTCCTTCAGTAACTCAATAACCTTCGGTAGCAAGGCACGAGGGACTGGAATCGGCTTCAAGTCCCAAGGTACATGAGGAACAGTGAAGATAACCATCGGAGCTATCACACTAGGATCCACACAACCAATCTCTTCAGCTGAGAAAGAAAATGCCTTACCATGGCTAACTATCATCTGCTCAAAAGCTCGTTTCTCCACTTCAGTCAAGAAGCCACCCCATCCTATCTGGAGTTGCTCGAATGTCTCTTGAGTAAACTTGTGTCCTATCTGTTTAGGATCTCTCAGTACAAGCTCAGTGGCCGCTAACTCCATCTGCTGTCGTGAATCAACAGGTAATTGGGTTGCCACTGGTTTCACCTTCTTCGCTACAGTTTTGTATTTGGTGTGAACCTCTGCTTCTTCACGAGAGCCACACCAGCAGATTGCATCCTTCCATCCACTCTCCAATCTCGGATGAGGACGAGATTGTAAGCACGAGACAACCTCCTCATAGACTTTACGAGAGTGGATGAGGATCACCACCCTTCCTCCCATCTGCTCCATCAACCTATCTACATCATCCAGCCAACGAACACAGACTATACACCTACAAACTCCTCGTAAACACCAGAAATCATCTCATCTTCACCAGAACTCCTATACAACGTAGATTTTCTGCATATTTTTCCATCTGCTTTCTACTCTTCTCAGTCAAATCCTCTACTTGCGTGAACTCACTCCAATCATCAGAACTGAAAGTCATCAAACCAGATTTTTAACTATGTACAGTGTAGCAGTTTTCAGAATCTTGAGCAACCTCTTCGTCAGCCTCTTGTGATCCCACAGGATGCTCAAGCGAGATCATAGTAACAATAGATCCATCACTCTTGGTATCCCGTCCTACAAGAGTGGTTTCAGAAAACCCTTGCTCCTACAGATAGGAGCATCTCTCAAAGTCTATCTGTTTCGTTCGTGGTTCGTACGAACGGTCAAAAACTGAACAGAACGTCTGTCATCTGGACTACGGATCCTAGCATAGTGAGATCCATCATCCATCACCTTTGTCTCCATTCTAACTGCTGTGATATAAGGCTGACCAAGAATCACGAGATATGAAGCAAAAGATTGCACGAAGAAGTGTTGATCTACCTCCACATCACCTAGCTTCACCCTCACGTTAGGACAAGCACCGTATAACTCACCCTTCTGGTTGTTTGCAACTCGTAGCACCCAACCATGCTCAGTTCAGTTTGATAGACCACTGACCTCTCTCATACACTTCCCGTGACATGATGTTGATCTCTGAACCGTGATCAACCAAAGCCGCAACAGGTTCCAAACTCCCAAGGCGAACTCGTGTAGCAGTCGTAGCACGAGCCCAGTGTCTCTTTCTGAAGTCGCTATCAATAGCTGGACTCTCGTCGTCAACTTCTTCATCATCAAACTCAACAGTGTTGGTACCAGCAACCAACGCTTCTTGCTGGTATTCTGTATCATCAACCTCCTGAAAATGTGCCTTCTTGAACTCTGCATCATTCATAGAAGCTCCTACTACATCAATCATCTGACTATCTACTTGCTCGGACATCATCTGTCTCTTCCGCTTGATGATGTCGATGATCAGCTCGTGAAACTCCCTCTTCGCAATACCAAGAACTTCCCGAAGAGAAAACTCGATTCGCGCGTCAAGTATTCTCTGCTCCAAGATGCTCTTGAGATCAATTGAAGTCTCGATATCAACCGCCAACTTCTAAGCCGGTCCCTTCTCCTTCTCTTGGGCAGTAAACCGTCTCCCAACACTCGTTGGCTCCTGCTGGGATCTCTACACGTCCTCCATCGAACCTGGTGCAGGTGGAGGAGCTGCAGAAGTAGACGAGATGTCCTCAAGAAGAGTTGCTCGTCTCCTTGTGACCCTTCGTCTATCTCCAGTCTTCTCTAGAACTCCAGTATCAAGTTCAGAGGCTTCTCGCCGCCTCTTCTCCTCCACAGAAGCATCCTGCCAGTGAACGTGTCTATCCACGTCCAAGAATGCTTTGATAGACGTAGCATCAATAGGATCTTCCCACCCTGTGACCCTACGGATAGTTTCTGCTCCTCTCTTCAATACTTCAGAAGGAACTTGAACATGTTTCTTCTCAATAGTCCTATCTAGCAACGTAGGACTAGAAGAAACTTCAATGCGACCAGCATATACATCAGGATTTATCGGTGGTGTCATCAAATCATATACAGTTGCAGCAGCTGTAATCTGAGATAGACTCCTCATGCCTCCTCGTCCAAAGTGCGTGCTTAGCGGCTCTCCAGTAGAAGAAAGATGCAGCCTACCATTCTGGTAGCGAACCACACCATCTCGCAGAGCAGCCGTGAGCTCTTGACAGTCCCCTCGGAAATGATCTTGACTGTCACACCAGATACATCTACGAACAGGAGCACCTCCTCGACGTGCAGCAGCAGACGCCGGCGGCTGTTCTCTCTGCAATCCAGCTAGCTCCACCTTCAGTTCTCGCATCTGCCGAATCATGTCTTCTATCTGGTTCTGTTGACCATGGTTCTCCGCAAGTCTCTGTACAGGTGCCATTTGTGCATGAACTTGCACAACTGGCATCAAAGGAACTACAGCCGGTACAACAGGTCTAGGAGCTGGAGCCGGAGGTTGCTGTACTTGAGGAGCAGTGCGAGGTTGAGCGGTCACTTCTGTAAGCGGACGTCCTCCCACAACCACTCTTCTCCTCCTCTGCCTCGTTAATACAGCAACAGCATCCTCGACTCTTCCCCAATCAGCAGTAATCCCTCCTTCAGCAGATCGATCAGCCAACATAAAGCAAAGCCGATCGGTCGTAACATCATCGGTAGCTTGCAAGAATAGCTTTGTTCTCTTAGCATCTAGAGTTATGCGCTCTAGAGTTGAAAGTTGTCGGTACCTCCGATCAAACTCTCTCAGCATCTCATTCAGATTCATCATACGACCAAGTTGCTGCTCAACCCAGTCTAAGAACGTCCTCCTAGTAACTCTCTCTGAATCTTCTTCAAGAAACTCCTCTCGAAGAGATCGTTCAAAACTCATCCAGATTTCAAAGTTTCTTCTCTGTACATCCCTAACTTGGTCTCGCAACTCAGGAATGACAGCTAACTCAAAACTTGCTATCATCTCAGCATCAGTAACTCTAACCAGCTCCATCTCTCCTCTGTACTCACATAGATATCTAGAAATATATCTTCCTTCAAACCTTCCACATCTATTAACTATCGCTTGTAAAGCTTTGGTGGATTTTAACTCACCCCCTCCAATGATCAGATGCTGTTGGACTAGAGCTGCAAGCGTCTTCAGAATCTCAGCCGTATCGAGATCAGATGCATATGTCGATGTAGTCGCAGGTGCTACAGAAGGTGCTGCAGCAGACGTAGATGCAGCAGCCGTAGAAGTAGCAACAGCAGCGCTCTTGCGATCCATCTCTTCTCCTTATAGTAAACTCAACCTTCTCAATCAATCACCCCAAGAGCTCTCAGTGGAAGCACCAGATGTCGAGTTGAGAGTTTTCTTGGGAAGGGCATAACCTTCTGGCTGTGATATGATCTTGAAGACTGTGTTCAATCTACTCAGAGAAGCGTTGGGCTTCAGGCTGTGGTTGCTTACTAAAGAGGTAAGCTTCAGATCAAAAGAGAACACTATAAACACTCACTCACGTCGAATAGACCCTCCAGTATGTTCAAGAAGCGAAAATCAGGTCAGACTAGCAGTAATAAGGTCAGACAGAGAACTTTAACAGTCCAGAATCAGAAACATACGATGGCTCAGACTTCAAAACTCCTCCTACATGTAAATGAGGCCCTACTGACCATACACACGAAGTTTCAACTTGAGATCAAATCAGAGTGTCGAGATATGGGCAGAAATGTTCTGAGCAGAGAAATTATGGCAATTTCTGGTACCCAGACAGCTATTTCGACCTAGAACAGAGAATTGGCTCGATCACTTTCAAAGATTCTTACAGGATTTGAAGTACACAGCTTGCTGAACACTCATGTGAAGTTGGGCCTCCTGATTGTACACAGAACTCCAAATCTCGCTCTCTGAAGTTGCTGTTCTAGATTGAGAGCTTTTCGGACCCCCTCTGCTTCAGCGGTTGCCCCGAATTACTCACTCATTCAATTGACATGAAAATTTGAAGACAGTCGTAGCCCTACTGACAGTGAACGTGACTACGAAGGTTTGAAGTGATTTTCTCAAATCTACTGCGATTGACACCGAAAACCCCAAAATCAACAGAAGCTGCAATTTTGGTACAAATCGAACTTCAATCAACCATAACTCCTTCTTTATTGCTCCAAATCGATCACAAATTTTGCTGACAGTGCTTGGCACGACGAACACTATCTCCCTGTGCTCTCAGATTTTGCAGTCTCTCTCACCAAAATGCTCGAACTCCTCTTAAGACCCCTACTACTAAGTTTAACAGTACATAAAGACAAAATTGGACCAATGGGAGTTCATAGCTTCACTCCCCTCTCCTTTTGTGTCCCAAACCACGTGGTGACTTAATTTCATACATAGGCCACCACGTCAAGCCCCAAAAGTGCCAACGTAACTCCTAAATTACATGCGAAGACATGTAAAATGACACATAATCCCGAAAGATAACTTAAACACGCTAGAAAGCATGCATGGGCGACACGTAATTACAACCCATGAGCTTAACTCCATCTACATGGTAATCAACCTACTAAGACTCAAAATATATAACATCCTCCAGTGTCGACTTCTTTGAGGTCCTAACTTCACTCAGAGAGACTAACGCTTGACAGAGAGGTGAATTATTTACAATGTAAAATGATTCACATCACGACACCGTTGAGCAACGCCGTTTTGTTGAGACGTGTGTGCGACAGTGAGCTGGCGCTGGATGCCAAACTCAGTGCAATATGCTTCAAATTTTGTGGATAAGTACTCACCACTGTTATCTGAGCGTAGTGTTTTCAGCTTGTGACTAGTTTGGCGTTCAGCAAAAGTATGAAATTCTTTGAAAGCTTGAAAACAATCGCTCTTGTAATGGAGTAGTCGAACAACGGTGTGACGAGAATAATCGTCAATGAAAGTTAAAAAATATTCATAGCCAGAATATGTGCAAGGAGAAATGCGGCCGCTTATGTCTGAATGTACCAACTCAAGAGGTTCTATAGCCCGGGTGGTTGCTACACGTGGGATTTTGGTGCGTGGTTGCTTGCCGTGCTGACATGCTGGACAGATCTGTTCTCTCACTTCCCGCAAGTTAAGACCAGTGATAGAATTCTCGCGTCTAAGCTGGTCTAAACGTTGTGAGCTAATGTGACCTAGGCGACGATGCCATAGTCTAGTGTTATTGCTAGCGACTGCTGTGTTTGCTGCAGGGTAGAGAAGTGGAGAAACGAGAGCAGGCAAGGGTGTGGGCTCTAAACACGTGTCGCAGCGTGGAGTGATGGACCGGATGGTGATAACTGATTTGTCGTCGACGAAAGAGTAAGGAGTGTCTATGTGGAGACGACTCGACCCGCTGGCAATAGGGACACAATCTGCCCATGTGGCGGGCTGGGAAGCGTCCTCCGCAAAGAGCCCCTGCCCACCATGTGTGGAGCCGCACCCCTGCATAAGGACGCAGTCCACCCAGGTTGCAGGTGGCTACGTGTCCCTTTGGACACGTAGTCACCTATGGAGACGCGACCTTTCGTAGGGGTCCGTGTCCTCCTGGGGGTCTGTGACCCCTCTTGGCGACGCGTGGAGATTATCCTCACGCCTCGAAGCCGAGCGAGTGCCCGTCGGGGACCGTGATCCCACGTGGCGGAACGTGCCCTCTTCGAGGTTTGGCCGGACGTGGGGGTAATTATCCCCACGTCCCAAAAGCTGAAGAGTGCCCGCTGGAGACCGTGTCTCCACGTGAGAGACGTGCCGTCCTCGGGGTTGTGTCAGGCGTGGGGATTATTATCCCCACGCCCCAAGGGATGAGGAGTGCCCACTGGGGTACACTTCCCCGCATGTGAGGACGTGCCCCTCGTGCCGTGCATGAGGTTGAGAGCCCTCACGTTGTCGGAGTGTGATCCGTCTACTTAGGAAAGCGCCGGGCTTCTGGCTGTGGTTGTTTACTCAAGAGGTTGGCTTTCAGGTCACAACAGAGGCCATAAACACTAACACAATTGTGTAGGATCCTCTAATATGCTCAAAAAGCGAAATTTAAGTTTAACTAGTAGTAATAGGTTTAAGCGGTGAACTTTGACACTCAAAGAGAGGAAAACTATGAAGGTTTAGACTTCTAAACTTCCCCTACATGTAAATGAGGCACTACTGAACACACACACGAAGTTTCAGCATGAGATTGAATTCTAGCACCGAGATGTTGACAGAAAAGTTCTGAGTAAGAGAATTATGGCAATTTCTGGTACCTAGACAGCTATTCTGACCTAGAACAGAGAATTGGCTCAATGAATTTCAAATATTCTCACAGTATTTGAAGCCTACAGGATGCTAAACATCCCTGTGAAGTTGGGACTACTGAATGTACACAGAACTCCAGATCTCCTCCTCTGAAGTCGCTGCTCTAGATTAAGAGATTTTCAGACCCCCTCAGCTTCAGTGGCGGCCCTGAATTACTCAGTTACTCAATCGATATGAAACTTTTTGGGAAATCGTAGCCCTGCTGGCAGAGAACGCAACAACGAAGTTTTGAAGCGATTTCTTCAATTCTGCTGCAAGTAACACTGAAAACCCCAAAATCAACAAAAGTGATGCAGTTTTGGCATAATCCGAACTTCAATTGGGCATAACTTCGTCTTTATTGCCTCAAATTGATCAAAAATTTCACTGACAGTGCTTGACTTGACGAGCTCTCTCTTCCTATGTTCTCAGATTTCGAAGATACCTCACCAAATGCTCGAACTCCACTCTAGAGCTCTGTTTCTAAACTTAGAGTTTTACAAAAGACAAAAATGGACCAATGGGAGTTCATAGCTCCACTTGACTGTCCTTTTGTGCCTTAAACTACCTGGTAACTTATCTACACTCATAAGCTATCACGTCAAGCCCCCTAGAGTGCCAGCGTAAAACTTAAACTACCTAAAATGACACATAGTCCCGAAAAATAACTTAAATTAGCTAGAAAGCGTGCATGGGCGACAAGTAAGTACAACCCATGAGCTCAAACCCCTATCAGCAGGAAACCCTAAGTTATGTACATTGAACGTCATAGACAAATAAGAAGTCACTTGCACAAGCGCACAAATGCTTGAACAAGATAACTAACATACTATCAGCCTACTAAGACTCAAAATAGTGTTAACACCGTATGCAAAGGTGTCAAACATATACATAAAGGACTAGAAGTAATATGAGCTAACTTCTAGAACTACCAAACCTAACCGTCGGAGTAGAAGTCAAGCATGTAGCCGCCAAATGACGCGACAACGTCTCGAGTTTTGGAGAGTTCTCATCGGAAGATGCGACTCCGCGTGGGGTCCGTGTCCCTTGGCTCTTGGATGCGTGTGCCCTCCCGCGAGGTGGGAGGGCACACGTGTCAGCTATCAGGTGACGGTTGGGTGTCAGGCTCCGGAATTTCAGGTCCCAAGGAGGGAGAGACTGCACAAATCAGAAATTTGGCCTTCATTGTGCATTTCCGCTCCTTGAGGATTGCATGTTGAGTACGTTGTCGTGATGTGAATCATTTTACATTGTAAATAATTCACCTCTCTGTCTAGCGTTAGTCTCTCTGAGTAGAGTTGGAACCTCAGAGATGTCGACACTTGAGGATGTTATATATTTTGGGTCTTAGTAGGTTGATTTGCCATGTAGATAGGGCTTTAGTTCATGGGTTGTACTTACGTGGTGCCCATGCACGCTTTTAGCTGGTTTTAGTTTGCTTTCAAGGCTATGTGTCGTTCTAGGTAGTTTAGGTTATACGCTGGCGCTTTAGGGGACTTGACGTGGTAGCATATGGATTGAATTGAGTTACCAGGTAGTTTAAGGCACAAAATGATAACCAAATGGAGCTATGAACTCCCATTGGTCCATTTTTATCTTTTGTAAAACTCTAAGTTTAGAAACAGAGCTCTAGAGTGGATTTCGAGCAATTGGTGAGGACACTTCGAAATCTGAGAGCACAGGGAGATAGAGCTCGTCGTGCCAAGCACTGTCAGCGAAAAGTTTGATCGATTTGAGGCAATAAACAAGGAGTTATGGCTGATTGAAGTTCGATTTGTGTCAGAATTGCAGCATTTCTGTTCAATTTGGGGTTTTGAGTGTCATTTGCAGCAGAATTGAGGAAATCGCTTCAAACCTTCGTGGTGGTGTTCACTGTCAGCAGGGCTACGACTGTCTCCAAATTTTCATGTCAATTGAGTGAGTGAGTAATTCAGGGCGGTCGCTGAAGTAGAAGGGGTCCGAAAAGCTCTCAATCTGGAGCAGCAACTTTGGAGAGCGAGATCTGGAGTTCTGTGTGGAATCAGGAGGCCGAACTTCACAGGAGTGCTCAGCAAGCTGTGTACTGCAAATCCTGTAGAATTTCCCAAAGTGATCGAGCCAATTCCCTGTTATAGGTCGAAATAGCTGTCTGGGTATCAGAAACTGCCGTAATTTCTCTACTCAGAAAGTTTCTGCTCATATCTTAGTGCTCTGAATTGATCTGAAGCTGAAATTTCGTATGTGTATCCAGTAGAACCTCATTTACATGTAGGAGGAGTTCTGAAGTCTGAACCTTCACATATTTCTCAATCCTGAGTGTCAAAGTTCGCCATCTGATCTTATCATTGCTAGTTAAGCCTGAACTTTGCTTCCTGAACATAATAGAAGAGCCTAGAGACTTATATGAGTGTTTTTCAGTATCACCTTGAGACCTGAAGCCTATCCTCTGAGTAAACTAGCCCCAGCCTGAAGCCCAACGCTTCCCTGAGTAGATTGAACACAGCCTTCAAGCTCATATCACAGCCAGAAGGTTCGCCCTTCCCAGGAAGACTCTCAATCCGACATCTGGTGCTTCCACTGAGAGCTCTTGGGGTGATTGATTGAGAAGGTTGAGTTGCTACAAGGAGAAGAGATGGATCGCAAGAGCGGAGCTGCTGCTGCTGCCTCTGGAGCTAGAGCATCAATGTCTATTGTTGCACCGTCAACTGCACCTGCGTCTTCTACAGCGCCATCTGCATCTGGTCTGGACACGGCTGAGATCTTGAAGACGCTTGCGGCCCTGGTCCAACAACATCCGATCGTTGGAGGGGGTGAGTTAAAGTCCACCAAGGCTTTGCAAGCTATTGTGAACAGATGTGGAAGGTTTGAAGGTAGAGATATTTCTAGATATCTGCGTGAGTATAGAGGAATGATGGAGCTGGTTAGGGTTACAGATGCTGAGATGATAGCAAGCTTTTAGTTAGCTGTCATTCCTGAGTTGCGGGACCAAGTTAGGGATGTACAGAGAAGAAATCTTGGAATCTGGATGAGTTTTGAGCGATCTCTTCGAGAGGAGTTTCTTGAGGAGGATTCAGAGAGAGTTACTAGAAGGACATTTCTAGACTGGGTCGAGCAGCAACCTGGTCGTATGATGAGCTTGAGTGAGTTGCTGAGAGAGTTTGATCGGAGATACCGGCAACTCTCAACTCTAGAGCGAATAACTCTAGATGCTAGGAGAACAGAGCTTTTTCTGCAAGCTACAGATGATGCTACAGCAGATCGGTTATGTTTTATGTTGGCCGATCGATCTGCTGAGGGAGGTGTTACTATGGATTGGGGGAGAGTTGAGGATGTTGTGGCTGTACTGACAAGACAGAGAAGAGGAAGAGTGGCTGTGGGAGGACGTCCGCTTGCAGAAGTGGTCAATCCACCTTATGCTGCTCCTCAAGTACAGCAGCCTTTAGTCCCTGCTCCCAGACCTGTTGTTCCAGCTGCAGTTCCTTTGATGCCTGTTGTGTCAGCACCGGCACAAAGGGCACCTGTTCAGGGACCTGCGGAGAACCATGGTCAACAGAACCAGATTGAAGACCTGATTCGGCAGATGCGAGAGCTGAAGGTAGAGCTAGCTGGATTGTAGAGAGAGCAGCCACCGGCGCCTGCTGCTGCACGTCCAGGTGGAGCTCCGGTTCGTAGATGTATCTGGTGTGACAGTCCTGATCACTTCCGAGGAGACTGTCAAGAGCTAACAGCTGCTTTGCGAGATGGTGTGGTTCGCTATCAGAATGGTAGGCTGCACCTTTCTTCTACTGGAGAGCCGTTGAACACGCAATTTGGACGAGGAGGCATGAGGGGTCTACCTCAGATTGCTACAGCTGCAACAACAAATGCGTTAATGGCACCGCTGGTAAATTCTGATGTATATGCTGGGCATATTGAGGTCTCTTCTAGTCCTACATTGCTAGATAGGACTGCTGAGAAGAATGTGGCTCCAGTTCCTCCTGAGATATTGAAGAGAGGAGCCGAGTCTATTCGTAGGGTCACAGGATGAGGAGATCTTGTAGATGTTGCTTCTATCAGAGCATTCTTGGATGTAGATAGACACGTTCATTGGCAGGATGCTTCTGTGGAGGAGAAGAGGCGGCGAGAAGCCTCTGAACTTGATACTGGAGTTCCTGAGGAGATTGGGGATAGACGGAGAGTCACAAGGAGACGAGCGGCTCTTCCTGAGGACATCTCGTCTACTTCTGCAGCTCCTCCACCTGCGCCAGGTCCTATGGAGGATGTGCAGAGATCCCAGCAGGAGCCAACGACTGCTGGTAGGCGGTTTACTGCCCAAGAGAAAGGAAGGGACCGGCTTACAAGTTGGCAGCTGATATTGAAACTTCTACTGATCTGAAGAGCATCTTGGAGCAGAGGATACTGGATGCGCGAATCGAGTTTTCTCTTCGAGAAGTTCTTGGTATTGCAAAGAGGGAGTTTCACGAACTGATCATCGACATCATCAAGCGCAAGAGACAGATGATGTCCGAACAGGTGGAGAGTCAGATGATAGATGTAGTAGGAGCTTCTCTGAATGATGCAGAGTTTGGAAAGGTGCATTTTCAAGAAGCTGATGACAAGGGATATCAGCAAGAAGCGTTGGTTGCTGGTACCAACACTATTGAGTTCGATGATGAGGAAGCTGGCGAGGAGAGTCCAGCTACTGATAACGATTTCAGAAGGAGACATTGGGCTCGTGCTACAACTGCTACACGAGTTCGTCTTGGAAGTTTGGCTGAACCTGTTGCTGCTTTAGTTGATCACGGATCTGAGATCAACATCATGTCACGGGAGGTGTACGAGAGAGGTCAGTGGCCTATCGAGCTAAACCATGGTTGGGTGCTACGAGCTGCAAACAACCAGAAGGGTGAGTTATACGGCGCTTGTCCTAACGTGAAGGTGAAGATAGGTGATGTGGATGTGGATCAACATTTCTTCGTGCAATCTTCTGCTTCATATCCTGTGATTCTTGGTCAGCCTTATATCACTGCGGTTTGAATGGAGACCAAGGTGATGGATGATGGATCTCATTACGCTAGGATCCGTAGTCCAGATGATAGACGTTCTGTGCAGTTTCTGACCGTTCGTACGAACCACGAACGAAATCGTCAAACTTTGAGGGATTCTCCTATCTGTAGGGATAAGGGTTTTCTGAAACCACTCTCGTAGGGATAGCGAGAGTGATGGATCTACTGCTACTATGATCCCGCTTGAGCAGCCTGAGAGATCACAGGAGGTTGATGGAAAGGCTGCTCAAGATTCAGAAAGTAGTTGCACTGTGCATAGTTGGAAATCTGGGTTGATGGCTTTCGGTTCTGATGATTGGAGTGAGTTCACACGGATGGAGGATTTGACTGAGAAGAGTAGAAGGCGGATGGAGAGATGTGCAGCAAATCTGCGTTATACAGGAGTTCTGAAGGAAGATGAGACGATTTCTGGTGTTTATGAGGAGTTTGTAGATGTGCAGTCTTTTGTTCGTTGGCTGGATGGTGTGGATAGATTGATGGAGGGGAGAAATAGTGTGGTGGTGATCCCTACCCACTCTCGATGCATATATAAGGAAATTGCTACATACCTGCAGTTCTTTCCTCATCCGATGCAGAATAATGAAGAGAGAGAAGCAAGTTGTTGGTGTGCACTCCCTCAAGAAGCAGACGTCCATGCGAAGTACAAATCTGTATTGAGAAAGGTAAGACCGGTAGCAGCTCAACTACCTGCTAACTCCCATCAGCAAGTACAGTTAGTGGGGACTGAACCTATATTGCGTGATCATAGACGAGTAGGGCACCAGTTTACTGAGGAGACATTGAAGGAGCTCCAGATAGGAGGGGGTGAATTCTTGACTGAGGTCGAGAAGACAGTGTTTGAACAAATGGTAGTGAAGCATGGTAAGGCATTCTCTTTTTCAGCAGAGGAGATAGGTTGTGTGGACCCGCAGGTTATAGCACCTATGGTTATATTCACAATCCCTCATGTGCCTTGGGACCTGAAACCGATCCCAGTTCCTCGTGCTTTATTGCCTAAACTCATCGAGTTGTTGAAGGAGAAGGTACAGATGGGGATACTTGAGCCGTCTATGGGGCCATATTCTAGTAGGTGGTTCACTGTGTCCAAGAAGTCAGGAGCTTTGCGTTTTATTCAAGACCTACAGCCTGCGAATAACGTAACCATTCGTAACGTTGGGACGGGTCCTGTGATTGAAGAAGTAGCAGAGGCATTTGCAGGGAAAGCTATCTATTCAATAGGAGATCTATATTCTGGTTATGATCAATTCCAGCTGGCTGTGGAGAGTAGGGATTTAACTACTATGCGTACGCCCCTGGGATTGATGCGGATGTGTACTCTTCCACAAGGAGCGACGAACTCGGTGGCTCATATGCAGAATGCGATGCATAAGGTACTAAGGGAGTTTGTGCCTGATGTTACCATTCCATTTCTAGATGATATTCCTATAAAGGGTTGCGCGGTTGAAGACAAGGATGAAGCAGTACTTGCGAATGGATGTAGAAGGTTTGTTATAGACCATATCAGGGATGTAGAACATATCTTGACTCGTCTGGAAGAGGTACATCTCACCCTATCAGGAGCTAAGTCCAAGTTTGGCATGTCTGAGATTTTAGTGGTTGGACATCTGTGTGGCGCTTTGGGAAGGCGACCAAACCCGCAGAAGGTTGAAGCCATAGCAAGGATGGCAGACTGTAGGAATATCACAGAGGTTCGACGTTTTCTAGGTGCTTGTGTATTTTACCGTTTATCCATTCCTCATTATGCTCATGTTGCTGAGCCTTTGTATGCATTATTGAGGAAGGATAAGAGGTTTATATGGACCTCAATCCATGGAGAAGCTATGAATAGGTTGAAGGAGGCTCTACAGTCTCCGCCTGTTTTAAGGAGAGTAGACTATGGATGTGGGAGACCTGTCATTGTCACAGTAGATACTAGCCCAAAGGCAATTGGCTGGGCGATAGGTCAAGATGATGCGGATGGATTGCGGCTTACCTCTAGGTTTGGAGCTAGGATCTTGACAGACAGGCAACGAGATTATCCTCAGGTGAAGCGTGAGTTGTGGAGAGCGGTGACAGCAATGAAGACAGATCGTGAGTTTCTGATTGGTGCTCATGTAGTCCTGAAAACGGATTGTCTACCTCTACTAGGCATGATATCCAATTGTACTACACCAGACATAGCAATGCTGCGATGGATTGCCTATGTCCGGAGTCTGAACCCTGAGCTAAAGCATATAGCAGGGAAGGACAATCCAGTTGCAGATATGTTGTCTAGGGCTCCTTATACAAATGAGGATGAGATGCTTGCAGAGATGGAGAGTGAAGAGAGGAGAGACGTTTGGTGCCAAGTTGGTCAGCAGACTTCAGACTTGGAACCACTGCCGTTCAATGAGGAGTTCTACTCAGAAAAGTTCCGCGATATTGGATTTTATCTGAGTTCTTTATGCAGAAGAGAAGGATGGAGTGATGCAGAGTTCAAGGAGATCAGACGGAAGGCGTACAGCTACCTTCTACGTGAGGGTTATCTGTGGAAACGTTCGAAGAGAAGAGATGGGATGCTTGCTAGAGTGGTGGATGATCAATCGACAAAGCTTAATCTGCTGAAGGAGTTTCATGACACCTTGTGGGCTGGACACCGTGGAGTCTGGGCTACATACACGAAGCTGAAGGAGCGTTACTGGTGGAAGGGTTTGTATCAAGACGTGGTGGACTTTGTTGGGTCGTGTCTGCACTGCCAGTTCTACTCTAAGGTCCGTTACAGAGATGGACTTGTACCTACTTATCCACCTAGTATCCATTTTCAGTGGGTTCTTGATCTTGTGATGATGCCACCAAGGTTATGGGGGATGCGTTACTTGGTGTTGGCTCGAGAGGATCTCTCCAACTATGTGGAGGGACGAGCACTACGGACGAAGACTACAGAGAATATCTGTAGGTTCGTGCTTGAAGATATCATCTGTCGTTATGGATCGGTTGGGAGATTACGTGCAGACAGAGGCGAGTTGAGAGGCGATGAAGTGAAGGGGTTCTTTGCTCGTTATGGAGTAAAGCTTCGGCTTACCACTGCTATGAATCCAGAGGGCATTGGTAAGAGTGAACGAGGACACCCTTCTACTGTTCATGCTTTAGTGAAAGCATGTGATGGTAGGCTTAGAGAATGGCCGAGACTACTTCCATTTGCTTTGTGGGCTGATAGAACTACACATTGTACTACGACTGGCTATATGCCAGTTGAGCTTATGTTGGGTCAGAAACCGATCATGCCTGCTGAGGAGTACTTTCCTACGTGGGCTACGCTACCATGGGAAGATGGTATAGATCGTGCTTCACTCCTTGCTTTACGTATTAGGCAGTTGGAGCGAAGGGAGGAGGATCTTGCTGATGCGCAGGGGAGACTGAAGGTGGCTCGAGTCAGAAACAAGGAACGTTTTGACAAGACTCACCGACTACGACCGAAGCCAATACATGTTGGTGACTGGGTTCTGGTATATGATAGCACGTTGGAGAATCAGCATTCTACACTTCGTAAGTTCTCTCGAAGATGGTTCGTGCCTTATGTGGTGCTAGATGTGTATGAGAATGCCACTTATAGTTTGCGTGAATTGGATGGTACTCCTTTGAAGCTATCTGTGGCTGGTAAATGTGTGAAACGGTTCAAGAGGCGCGGAGGATCAGTTGAGTTATTCAACTTTCTGGAGTCAGAGCAGAGGACAGCAAGAGACCAAGATGTCCCAGTTTCTGAAGAGACTGAGGCGGAGGAGAGTGATGATGATGAAGATCAAGCAGAAAACTGAGGAGATTGGCACATACCGGAGGATGTGCAGGTTTGGAGGGGGTGGATGTCGTGATGTGAATCATTTTACATTGTAAATAATTCACCTCTCTGTCTAGCATTAGTCTCTCTGAGTAGAGTTGGAACCTCAGAGATGTCGACACTTGAGGATGTTATATATTTTGGGTCTTAGTAGGTTGATTTGCCATGTAGATAGGGCTTTAGTTCATGGGTTGTACTTACGTGGTGCCCATGCACGCTTTTAGCTGGTTTTAGTTTGCTTTCAAGGCTATGTGTCGTTCTAGGTAGTTTAGGTTATACGCTGGCGCTTTAGGGAACTTGACGTGGTAGCATATGGATTGAATTGAGTTACCAGGTAGTTTAAGACACAAAATGACAACCAAATGGAGCTATGAACTCCCATTGGTCCATTTTTGTCTTTTGTAAAACTCTAAGTTTAGAAACAGAGCTCTAGAGTGGATTTCGAGCAATTGGTGAGGACACTTCGAAATCTGAGAGCACAGGGAGATAGAGCTCGTCGTGCCAAGCACTGTCAGCAAAACGTTTGATCGATTTGAGGCAATAAACAAGGAGTTATGGCTGATTGAAGTTCGATCTGTGTCAGAATTGCAGCATTTCTGTTCAATTTGGGGTTTTGAGTGTCATTTGCAGCAGAATTGAGGAAATCGCTTCAAACCTTCGTGGTGGTGTTCACTGTCAGCAGGGCTACGACTGTCTCCAAATTTTCATGTCAATTGAGTGAGTGAGTAATTCAGGGCGGTCGCTGAAGTAGAAGGGGTCCGAAAAGCTCTCAATCTGGAGCAGCAACTTTGGAGAGCGAGATCTAGAGTTCTGTGTGGAATCAGGAGGCCCAACTTCACAGGAGTGCTCAGCAAGCTGTGAACTGCAAATCCTGTAAGAATTTCCCAAAGTGATCGAGCCAATTCCCTGTTATAGGTCGAAATAGCTGTCTGGGTACCAGAAACTGTCGTAATTTCTCTACTCAGAAAGTTTCTGCTCATATCTTAGTGCTCTGAATTGATCTGAAGCTGAAATTTCGTATGTGTATCCAGTAGAACCTCATTTACATGTAGGAGGAGTTCTGAAGTCTGAACCTTCACATATTTCTCAATCCTGAGTGTCAAAGTTCGCCATCTGATCTTATCATTGCTAGTTAAGCCTGAACTTTGCTTCCTGAACATAACAGAAGAGCCTAGAGACTTATATGAGTGTTTTTCAGTATCACCTTGAGACCTGAAGCCTATCCTCTGAGTAAACCAGCCCCAGCCTGAAGCCCAACGCTTCTCTGAGTAGATTGAACACAGCCTTCAAGCTCATATCACAGCCAGAAGGTTCGCCCTTCCCAAGAAGACTCTCAACCCGACAACGTAGGGAGTGCAAATAGGAGTGTTTGGTTGGGAAATTTGTATTGCGTGGTTGGGTGGTTGGGTGGGTAGATACGACATTTTCTGGGTCTAACACACATTCGTGGTCTAGGACTATGGCAAGGTGATAATGTGTCTCTGTCCCGCGTGGCGATGTGTAAAGATGCAGTCTGCTCGGTTACAAATACTGAATTCCCAAGCAAATATAGATTGTTTGATAAAGGACAGGAGCATAAACTGCGAGAGTATTTATCTTCAAGGTAACAAATGCCATTTCCAATTAAGCACCAACCTCTTTTGGAGTCAATTTGACGTGCCGAGAAGAGATTCTTGTGCAATGCAGGCACATGTAGTACTTCGCAGATCAGTACCTTCTCTCCATTCAGCAGCTTGATTTCGACAGTCCCAGTGCCTTCGATGTACACTGTAGTGTTGTCTCTCAATAAAATTTTGTCGTTTTGACGGCGCTCTTTTGAGTATGGAGTGTATGTAATGAATTGACGTCGGTCGGGGGCCATGTGGTGTGTTGTCCCGGTGTCCACATACCACATGCTGTCCACCTGTAATACCGCACTCAGTCCAATGGATTTGATTGTCATGAGGACCCTGCGTGCGTTGTTGTTGTGCAATTTAGGACGGTTTTTTTGATTTTGTCCTCGGCCTTGTTGTCTGTTATCATTGTGCTGCTGCTGATTACTGCTGCTTGTTCGATTGAGCCGCAACTGAAACATTTGGCGCTACCAATTTGAAGTCGACGGCGGAGTTGACTCCAACCGTCTTGGTTGCTGCTTCGTCCTTGTCCTTGCTGTCGACGTCCAGCGAACAAGGCAGTAGAAGATTCGACGGACATCTTCCGAGACATGAGTTCCTCCTCGATTAAGAAAGAGATCAGATCTTGTAGAGACAAGTTCAGATTCGTGCGCATTGCGTGCAAGAAGGTTTGGTAGTTAGGTGGCATGCTGCCCATCAGTGTGAGGATTTGTTCTTGTGCGTCTATTATAACGCCGGCAGATGCGAGTTGCTGCACGAGGGCCTTAAAGTTGTTAATGTGGGTCATGACTTAATCGTTCGGCTTCATTCCGAGAAGCCTGAACTTTTCTCTCAAGTGCATGCGGGTGACATGATCTTGACTAGCAAAGTTTGCGATCAGAGTCGTTCATGCGTCATTTGCTGTTGTGTAAGCGAGTATGTGATCGACAACTGAGTTTGCACAACACTCGTTGATTGCAGTTAAGACATTCTTGTTCTTCTTGTCTTATTCTGCAATGCCGCCCGGTCCGGTAGCTGGTGTCGCTGTTCCGCAAGGACTTGTTGCTCCAGGTCGTGGGATTGTGTCATCCACCACGTCAAGTACTTCTTCCGAATCGAGTCGGAGAGTTACTTTATGCTTCCAAAAGGTGAAGAAAGTGTCATCGAATACCGCCCATCTTTTCGTGTTGAATGATGAAGTCATTCTGCGCAGTCTTGATCACGGGAACTGAACTGGTCCTTTTTCGCGCTGCGCTGGTCTGTGCAGGGAGCGTCCTCCACGCAACGATTAAGGCGTCCCTTGATTGCTCTGGTTTCTAATGTCTAAGATTTAGAGTGAACCTATGTTATCTTATTAGATCATCTAACAACACGAGCTCTGATACCATGTAGGAAACTAAGGCAACTTACTCTAAAACTCTTAGCTAGAAGACATACACAAAATATGTGTGAGAGAGGAAGTGAGAGAGAGAGCTGAATACTCCAAGCCAAAGGTAAAGTCTGAATAATGATAATGATGAGAGGGCCAGGTGGGTCTTCCTAATATACAAAGGAAAGAGTAAGGGTCGAGGAGTGTCATCCCCTTGTGCCCTTTCACAATAACCACTTAAGGATAGTTACTGTTTCACACAGTATTCTATCAGGTTGACCGTCCAAGGGAGGTAACGATTCTTGTGATAGTAACCGCACCGCTCTGAGAAGAAGTGATACCATTATCATTTCTCTCCCGAGCTAACCTTTCCTACATAAATCTTTCACCCTAGTCTTTTACGTCAAGTTCACCACCATATTGTATCATTGTTTGAACGTATCGTCTATATGAACACTAGGCCCTTGACTATAGAGAAGTCATAGCTATAATCAGCGAGCGCAAACACACAAGTGCTACCAAGTTCAACCAAAGAAAATCTTGGTTTATTTACATCTCAACTTATGTATGCACCGAATTTATAGTGAATTTTCAGACTTCGCGATTTTTCCTAAACAGTCGAGTCTATAGAAACTAAGATAGAAAATAAGCATCTTACTCGATGATGGACGAACTCGCTGTGAAGACTGAGGGTCTTGATAATTAGGAGAAGAGTTCACTCAATATGAACTTCTAATGATACGCCCCTCGAGAAATATACCGATATGTAAAATGAGATGAGTCAAGATCATACCCACCCAAGTCTAGATGTCGCACCAATCTCTCCTTACTCATATGCTTCTTCATAAAAGAGATCTCAACATCTAAAATGAACTCAACCTAATCATAATCTTCTCCACCCTCTTCTACTTTACTCTTCACGTATAAAGCTAAATGTCCATGTATTTTTTTTGATCGTTGACGAACCAAAAGAATATAATTGATGAGCTGAAATACGAGTCTCCACTCCGGATATTCACACATCCACAATAAATATTTTTCCCTTTTTCATCTTTCATAGGAAATCAATCATCTATAAAACTCCTCTTCACATTATGAGGACTAGGGACCGTTGTTCTCATGGGTAGAATAAATGACTCAGTGTACAAATGACTCATCCAATACAATCTCATGTGCTTGAACAGTAGCACGATGAGTGTCCTCGTCATATAACTCTATGAACTTTATACAAGTTAATCATTCAGACCATGGAATTGCTTTTCAATGGTACTTCACTTGTCTCAAACTGACTCTCCTAGACCAAGATAAATTGGTCCCAAGTTGTGAAGTAATACATATATCACTTTTCTCTTCACTAATGATAAAACTTGCAATTCTTGCTCCACTGATGCAAATCCACAAATAGCACTAGAAAATGTACACTCCAAGCTTTTTGATGATATCACGCACATTCTCTTGTAAACGAGCTATGTAGCCTTAACTGCACTTTGCGATTTCTCTCATTCTCGATTTTGTGAGAATTGACAAAAGTCTTTTTGTGACACAAGAAATGATATCAGAAACAATTCCTTAACATTCAGTTTTGTCAAAAGAAGTGATACATGTATTACTTCCCCCTCGACTAAACTCTCTATAGTTCTCATAAGTGATAGTTGTATCACTTTTCATATTCACCATAGTTGTCCTCCTCACGTAGATACCAAAAAATCTCATTCGGACCTAGTTCCAAAATCATAGTAAGAATTTTGTGCGGCCCTTGCGTAAAATTTCAGAAATCTTAAAAAGTGATCTCTCGCAAAGAATCTTTTCTGAGGATTAAGTAATATTTGAAAGCAACCTCTTAAGTTGCCCCTTTGGACCTGGTCAGCATTTGGGAAGTGATACATGTATCACTTCCTCCTGCCATTGCCATGCGTATCACAAGGAGAAATCATGTCGAAACCAAGATGGGAAAACTCTTATTTTCAACTGTAAGTTTACAAAGAAGTAGGAAAAGAGGCCAACCTTGGGATTTGACACACACATATAATATGTTGAGTCTATAACGGTGTAAAATGCTCATGTGTTGTGATCGAGTGTTTACCTTGGACGATTGCACGCAATTTCAATGTGCACAGTAGTGAACTTCACAACATTTGTAGTGAAGTATTAGCCCAGTTCAGACGAGCATTACCATATTCGAGGAAAATATTTCACCCATACACTTAAACATGTAATATACACCATGGTAAAAACCAGAGCCCAGTCATATCCATATCAAAAATTACAAATTTTTGAATTATTATCAGTCAGAGAAAATACCCAGCATGAAAGCCATATGCAAATATGAGTTTTAGCAAAAGTAAAAAAGTTTATTACGAACTTGATTCAACCGCAGAACAGAGTTTCGAAATAGTGAAACTCTCTAGACACAACTGAAATACAGTTTCTAAACTCAGAACTATACCAGCAAGGAATGTAACAGTCTAGTCTTCTCTAGCTTTGAGACAATATGCAATTTAAAATCTTTATCACAAGAACAACTGCAAACATAAACAGTTAACATTTAGTGAAAGAAGACGGCGAATTCATTTGTTCCACTAAACAATGTAACCATCTTTCGGATCGCTGAGAGATCGCAAAGAGTCCACGAACCAGCTCCGTGAAGAGTATCTCACCTATAAAGACTGCCACACATACTGAAGAGGACAAAGTAAATCTGTAAGTGGTAAACCATGAAACTGCTGGTAAAAACATCGGTCAAGATTAAGACTAAAGCCGATGCAATTGCACATCCCAAATACAAGGATGACGTGTACGAAGATTCCAACTTGTCTTGTTTTCTGTTCCATCCAGAGTAGCTCAGTTCATAGAATGGCTTGGAGGAAATAATTTCTCCGAGTGCAATTATTAACGCGAGACAAACCACGACCGTCAGAGTCATCACAATATTCTGCACATTATACTCATACGTCAAGAACTTTGGACTTTTTTAGGAACGTGGATAAGCTTCGGCCAGCTAACGCAATGGATCTAGACCCAGCACTTCAACAAACTGAACACGTCTGTACTATATATCCCCAGTCCTTCACACTCATACTCATATGCTGGATGGTATAATAGTCATGTATATTATACATGACTATTATATACAGCCTCACATACATATATAATATTATGTATGTGAGGCTGTATATTCACCTCATGTACAGTTAGAACTGTACATGAAGTGTAATTAAGAGCTAATCTTAATTAACCTCGACAATTTGTCTTCATTGGTCATCAAGATGGTACTTGTAGTTGGATAGGTTCCAGTTAAGCCACAGCGCTTATGGGTTTTCCTGTTTTCCCAGAGGCTAGGTGTTGCGTTCCTCAGAGTAGTTTAAGTTAGAACTTTTAATTTTAGTAACTTAAATTTAGACATATTAGTTTAGACTAGAGTTTATCTTTTGACTTGAAACCAGAACTGACTTGAAACTTTCGTCCCCCCGTTTCTTTCCTTCCCTGTACAAGGCTGCTGTTAAGATTTTCACTGCAACCAAATACAGTTTCTGCGTCTATTTTCTTGTCTTTTTCCTCTTCTTTATACAAGGCCGTGGGACAGGATATTCAGTGGAAACTTTATAACAGACAGAAGAAACAACTGTGCATCAATCAGACAGGGGCTCCAGGTCAACATTCATATTCATTTCTTTATGTCCGAAAAAGCCAACACTTGAAGTATATTGCAGTCCATCAGGCTGCGTTTCTCGTACAGGAGGTCTATGAAACCTGAACCCGTTTCAAACCCAAAGCGGAATTGCCACAGAGAGAGATGCCACAATAAGTGGCGCCGTTAAAGCAAGACCAAGAATTATGGAAGATTTGCTGCATAAGTCCAAAGGAAGATGAGTCAATAGGAGAACAGGCAGATAAGACAGCCTCGTAGAGGCGTACTCGCTGTCACAGGCTTAACATGCACAAAGTGAACAATCACCTGAGAAATGCAAGCAGAAGACCCACAGACATACTCAGGAGCCATGCGCAGAAACTCGTCAGAATTAGAATAACCTGCAGGACCCCTTCAAAGCTAATGAGATACATGTTAGAGGCGTACTCTCTGTCACAAGCTTAACATGCACAAAGTGAACAATCACCTGAGAAATGCAAGCAGAAGACCCACACACGTACTCAGGAACCATGCGTAGAAACTCGTCAGAACTAGAATAACCTGCAAGACCCCCTTCAAAGCTAATGAAGCACATGTTAGAGGCGTACTCGTTGTCACAAGCTTAACGTGCACAAAGTGAACAATCACCTGAGAAATGCAAGCAGAAGAACCACAGACGTACTCAGGAGAAATACGCAGAAACTCATCAGAATTATAATAACGTGCAAGACCCCCTTCAAAGCTAATGAGATACATGTACACGTATTCCAAGATTAAGAATCATTCAAGCATGATGTGGTCCTAGCATGAAAAACAAGATTAGACGCAAGTTTAATACTGCTGATATTGTCTGTGTGTAAAACAACAGGGTCAGAAAATTCCACACCCATATCTTTCAGTAAGGTGTGAAGCCAAACGGATTCGCAAGTAGCATTAGTGGCACCTCTGTATTCTGCTTCAGTCGATGACAGAGCAAATATAGGTTGCTTCTTCGACTATCAACTAACAGCAGAGTCTCCAAGGCTGAAGACAAAACCTGAAATAGATCTTCTATCTTGAGCACTTCCTGCCCAGTCTGCATCAGTAAAACCATGTAACAAGAGAGGACCACCCGCTGCGTAGTGAAGTCCATACTAGATTGTGAACTTCACGTATCATAGAATCCGTCGAATTGCATCAAGATGAGGTTTCCTAGGTTCCTGCATGAACTGACTAACTAGGCCTACAGCATAACTTAGATCAGGTCTAGTAATGATCAAGTAGATCAGGCTAACTACAATCTGTCTATAGAAATTAGGATCTGCTAATAGCTCACCATCCTCAACATTCAACTTCAGAGAAGATGCAAGAGGAGTAGAGATAGGCTTACAAGCTGTCATCCCAAACTGTTCTAGCTTATTTAGAGCATATTGTCTCTGTAACAGCCATGTATCACCTCCATCCTTGATGAACTCAATAGTTAGAAAGTACTTCAGTTCATCTAGATCTTTCATATCAAACTCTCCTTTCAGCTGATCTTTCATCTGCTTGATAAGGCTCTTAGAGGTACCAGTGATAACAAGATCATCTACATAGATGATGATCAGTATTGTGTTATCATCGACCTGCAGAGAGTACAATGAGGAGTATGAACTACAAAGATGGAAGCCAAGCAATAGTAGAAACGAGTTAATTTTGACATTCCAAGCTCTTGGAGCTTGCTTAAGTCCATACAAGAACTTCTGGAGTCTACAAACTTTATTTGGATACCGTGGTCTTCGTATCCAAGGGGTTGCACCATGTAGACCTCCTCCTGCAGATCTCCGTTCAGGAAAGCATTATTGAAGTCCATTTGATGCACTTGCCACCTTTTACTTGTAGCCAATCCCACAAAGGTGCGTATGGAAGCCATCTTGGCTATCGGACTGAAGGTTTCTTCAAAGTCAAGGCCATACTGCTGCGCATATCCTTTAGCCACAAGTCTCACCTTATGTCTGTGGATTGAACCATCCGAATTTCTCTTGATCTTGTAAACCCATCTACAACCAATAGCTTTCTTATCATAAGGTAAATCAACTAGCTCCCAAGTCTGCTGATTTTGCAAAGCTGAAAGCTCAACTTGCATGGCTTGCACCCATTCTGCTTGATGCATCGCCTCCTCAAGAGAATTCGGTTCCTGTTCATGTACGACATTCACCATGTATGCATGATGTTGAGCCAAGAAACCTTCACATTGAAAATGTTGGACAGGATGTCTTGCTCTGGTGGACCTCCGCAAATCAGATTGATTTGCGGATAGTGTTTCAGTGAGTTTTTAAGACGAATTCATGGGCTAGAGTACTTAACCGTATTGATTGTGATTAGCAATCAACTACGAAAGACGAATAGACATTAGATATATTCTCCCTCCCATAAGATTCCCGAAATCTCCAAAGCACCGAGCATGACCTCAAAGTTGGAAGTTGGAACTGAAGAAGTAAAGACTAAAACATTTGTTCTTCTGTTCAGTCTTCCAGTGTAGTCCTGTTTAAAACATGGTCATGTCAGAAAAGAAAACAGAGAGAGAAAAAGAAATTGTTATTTCTTCAGCGGAAACGGTCTACTCGCTACGGACAAACCTAGGCCACGTCAAATTTGATACCCAGCGACGCCGTTTGGTGTTTTGAACAGGAGAAGAAATTCCATGCTTTTGTAGATACTAACCCCCGTTATGATCAACCGTTTTCTTCCTTTTTGCTCTTTCAATTTTCACTTTCGTTTTCACTTTTCTCACTCCACGATGAGAGTATTTTCCATTTTTACCTGTTGCTTTTCCCTATCATATTAATCTTATCCCGCCCATATCCAAAGACCAAGTACTGCAGTTACTACCGTAGTTACTAAGATTGGGACACTCAACTGTCATTCCAGAAGCACCAGCCATGACGTACTGTAGGGCCCTTCCCTTCAGCAGGGTGATGAGAAGCTTTCGTAGCACGTTCTTTGGATACTGATATTAGAGAAACACGCGACGCAATGAATAGCCAACGGATGGAAAGACCCCATCAAGCCGCTCATATTAGTAATTGTGTTGCTTGCGCGTACCTGGTAAGCTTCTGAAACCAAGACTGGTACAACCGCACAAGCAACTGCGCCATTACAACGGTTTGTGGTCGTAGTTAACACCTGAGCGACTGTTTACACTTTAGCCGACGCTGCTGATGAGAGACGATTTCCTGTCTAGGAATTTCCTGGTTTAGATCCTGGCCGTTGATTCTCAGAATCGTCGAGAGATCTCAACTATTTCAGATGAGACCGGCGATCCGGATGTACTGGTTTTGTCTGGAACGCCAGGGTCGACGTTCCGTTCCGACTTTCATTGCCTCCAGTAACGGTCATTATCCTGATCGGCTTGCTCTTGCACGGAACTGACTAGTCGCCACAAAGTCGCCACAAAGTCGGCTCTGGTGGACCTCCGCAAATCCAACTTCAGATCCTTGATTTGGCTGAGAGCTGCTGACGTGGTCGTCAAAAGCATGCACAGTATCTGCACTACGCTGCTCATTGATCATCTGCTGCAACATTGGAGAGCTGTTGGAATGTGCAACCTGTATAGATTGGACAACATGTGTAGGGACCTGAACCTAAGGTATAGCAACTATGGGTACTTGATCAGACCAAGGAGCTCTCATGCGCATTGGATGAAATACAGCACTACCACCACTACCTGAACTAGTGGCTTGAGTTGTTGTGGGTTTCGGGTTTAACCTTAAACCCTAAACCCCAACCTGAATTGGTTGGACAAAGGATAGAACAGATGAAACAACAACAGAACTTGGCGTAGCCTGATACCAAGATAACAACTCATCAAAAACAACATCTCTACTGATGAGCAGTCTCCTCAAACTTGGGATATAACACCTATATCCCTTCATATCAGAAGCATAGCCTAAGAAGATACACTTCTCAGCTTTCGGGTCCAACTTGCTGCGCCTTTCATCTGATACATGTACAAAACATATAGAACCAAATACTTTGAGACATGAGAGGTCTGGTTTCTTGTCTACCAATATCTCGTAGGGGGTCTTCTTATGTACCGCTGCAGTTGGTGCACGGTTCATGAGGTAGACAGCACAGGCAACAGCTTCCGCCCAATAACACTTAGGCATAGATTTCTCATTCAGTATTGCACGTGCTGACTCTGCAATGTGTATGTTCTTCCTCTCTTCTACATCATTCTGTTGCGGGCTGTAGCTGCACTTGACCTCTCTTTTGATCCCATGCTCTTGCAAAAAAAGTGTCAAAGTGGCGAGAGATGAACTCGCCTCCTCCATCCGAACGGAGCCGTAGGATGCAATGGTTATACTGCTTCTCAACTAAGATCTTGAATGTTTGGAACACAGCAAAGATGTCTGACTTGACCTTGAGGAAGTAGACCCAAGTAAATCGCGAGAAGTCATCTATGAACGAGACGAAGTACTGAGAACCATTCAAGCTTGCTTGAGATGCAGTCCATACATCAGAATATATCAACTCCAACACCCTGGAGGTTCTAGTACCCTGATGGCGAAATGGTTGCCTAGCCTGCTTGTCAAACTGACAAGCTTCACAAATCTGAGATGGGATAGGAGATATGAACTTGAGAAGACCTGTAACTAACTCTGACGTAGATAAGGTCTCAACAGCTGATAGTTCATATGACCTACTCCCTTATGCCACATCTCCAAATCTGAGACTTCAGAGGTATGAACAAACATCACAGCTTGAAGTTGAGGTTCAACAGCATCCAATTTGAACAACGTTCCTACTCTTGACCCTCTGGCAACTACATTGTTATCGCTGGTTTCAACAATACATCCTTTGCTGTTGAACCAAACTTGATAACCTTGCTCCAACATCTGACCTACTGAGACTAGATTCCTTGTAATGGTAGGCACATACAATACATCTCTCAAAGCAGAAATGTTTGAAGATGCAACAAATAGAGAAAATGTACCCATATGTGTAATGTTGTGATGGGTATCATCACAAGTGTAGACTATTGCTGGTGTCTTCAGTGGCTCCTTCTCACTGAACCATTAACCATGTGTTGTCATGTGGTTTGAAGCTCTAGAATCAATAAACCACTCATCAGCAGGTTTGCTCATGGAATCCATGACATGTGCCATCGTTAGAAGACTGCCATCTGAAAAAGGTTCCTCTGTCGACACATAGTTTTGCTGTGGAAGCTTACCAGACTTGATGTCTGCTTGCATCTTGAAGCAGGTCTTGATCACATGACCTTTGGTTTTGCAGTATGCATAAAACTGCTGCTCACCTTGCCTTTAGCTTGTTGTTGCTGTTGGTCAGGTCGAAAGTTCTGCTGAGAGAACTGACCTTGACCAGAAGAACCAAATCGGTTCTTATCTCTACCACCGAAGCTCTTTCTTCCTCCTCTGCCTCTACCTCCAACAAAGAACGCTTGCTCTTGTGATGAGGCAGAACCACCATTGCCCTGAAGACGAATCTCTTCTGACATTAACATAGGAATCAACTCATCGAACTTGGAAAAAGTATTCCTGACAGCAATGGAAGTCTCAAAAGGTTTGTACTCTTTCCCAAGATCATTGATGGTGTGTAGGATGAGATCATCATCCTCGACTTTCACCCTTATGTTGTTAAGCTGCTCGACTAGACCTCGCACTTGATAGACATAGTCTGTAATGATCAATAAACCCTTCTTAACATCCAAGAGTTGCTGCTTGAGTTGTAACTTACGAGCTTTGGTAGATGTCTGAAAAACATTAGCTAGTGCGTCTTAAACCTCCTTGGGGGTGTCAACAGACTGTACGTAACCAAACATGGAAGGTGAGACACACAAAGAAAGATAATGCACAGCTTGACAAGCTCATTTGTTCCATGGATCTACATCAAGGTCTGTATCAGCTCCAACGGGTTTCGCATCTGTCCCTGAGTCAAACCGAACAGGCTTTGATCTTCCAAGAAGACGGACGTGCGGTATTTCCATATGGAGTAGTTGCTTTTGTCTAAAAGCTCACCAGTAATGGCTGAAAACGTATCTATTCTACTCATGATGGATTAGACGTAAGAAACAAAGATACAGATAATGTCTCTGAATAGACCAAAATTTCAGACACTGATAGAAATGTTGATTCTAAGGTTATGTAGATTTAGGTCTGGATCTAGATTTGTGTGACACAAACCGTCAGAATGTCTAGAAAATGTTGTTTACACTTTCAAATACTTGGTCAAAGTACAGTTGACTATATGTCCTAAAATGAAGTAGCTCGGAATGACTCCAGAAAAATTCCTTCTGGTAGATCTTGTGAAATCTGTAAATTTTGTATGATTTCGTCCGTTTCGGCTAAAAATGAGTAGAAAACCCTAAAAAACACAGTCAAAGTTGTTGACCGACTCGAATTGTGAAAAATCTCACAAAAACACACAATAAACACAGCAAAGGAACAATTCAAAAATTCAGAACTTGTCACGAATGCTGTCACTCCTTGCTGCACCAGAAAAAATGATGTCTAGACTTTCGAAAGTAGCTCCAAACAGCAAGGACGCCTATTAGGATTTTCGCCTCCAAAGAAATCTCCATGTGCAGAATTGCAGCACATCCACTTACAATCTGAGTACTTTGTATGCCTCCAATCTCTAATTTCTTCACTCAAGCTCTGATACCATGTCCCGATGTATGGCAGCAAGAGCCCAACTCATAGCGCCACTCCAACAGGAGAGGAAAACCTTCAAACAAGGAAGGAGGCTTTCGCCGCCTTCACAAGAGGAAGAAAAGAAGGAACATAGTATAACCAAAAGGAACTGATTTGGAGACAGCGTCCCTTCTCAATATATAGAGAGAGTCAAAAGACTTTTGGGGTACTCAACCCGTAACATAGTTGTGCCCAAAGCCACACAGATTTGTGCCAAAGTCTTACAGGACTTCAGGAGCTTGTACTACGGCGCATGCCAACAGAAGTGCAGGTTAATTTGGTTGGTGATGAAAATGGCGGACGGCTGTCAGTACCGAGATATGTTGATTGCAATTGCAAGCCCAATAGTCAGAATTGTAAGTATGTCCAAAGAATACAGGATAACTAATCGATACACTTGCAATTTATGCATTTATATTAGAACTCTGTACATAACGGACTCACTCTTCGTAATATGACATTGTCGACTTCTGGGTCTTAATTATTAGCTTTCGAGTCATGAATATATTCTTTTCAATGATACTTCTCGAAATTGTTGATGCGGATCCAAGTGATTGTCTGCCGAGACATCGATATCTATCGTCATTTCCCAATTTCTCTGGTTGAGCTCGAGCTCCTTAATCTTCTCTCCTATCAGCACACCTGTCTAATGGCACCTTCAGGATCAAGTCTGGATGTTACTATAGCTTGATGTTGAATAGGTTTCTTATAAAATGACACATACACATTGCTCGCAGAGTCTTGCATTTCGCCATGAGCTGTGACAATTATGCTTCTAGCCTCAGAGTCTTCAAAGAAGACGTAGTATATAGTTACTCTTTGGATCACCGATACATTATATTGGCTGGTTTCCAAGGTTCACAAATTCGAAGATGTGTTCCAAAGTATAAA
Organism: Asterella californica; assembly: GCA_036924285.1. NCBI lineage: Eukaryota > Viridiplantae > Streptophyta > Marchantiopsida > Marchantiales > Aytoniaceae > Asterella > Asterella californica. The sequence goes on from JAYKYS010000013.1 coordinate 9,721,879, forward strand.
GCATCCGACGTTGTCAGAGTGTGATCCGTCTACCTAGGAAAGCGCCGGGCTTCTGGCTGTGGTTGTTTACTCAAGAGGTTGGCTTTCAGATCACAACAGGAGCTATAAACACTCACACAGGAGTGTAGGATCCTCTGATATGCTCAAAAAAGTGAAATTTAGGTCTCACTAGTAGTAATAGGTTTAGACGGTGAACTTTGGCACTCAAAGAGAGGAAAACTATGAAGGTTTAGACCTCTAAACTTCCCCTACATGCAAATGAGGTACTACTGAACTCACAGTTCTAAATTCTGACACGGAGATATGAACAGAAAAGTTCTGAATAAGAGAATTAAGGCAATTTCTGGTACCTAGACAGCTATTCAGACATAGAACAGAGAATTGGCTCGATGAATTTCAAATCTTCTCACAGTATTTGAATTCTACAGGATGCTGAACATCCCTGTGAAGTTGGGGCTCCTGAATGTACACAGAACTCCAGATCTCCTCCTCTGAAGTCGCTGCTCTAGATTAAGAGCTTTTCAGACCCCCTCTGCTTCAGCGGCCGCCCTGAATTACTCAATTACTCAAATGATTCGAAACTTTTTGGACAGTCGTAGCCCTCCTGACAGTGAAAGCAACCACGAAGTTTTGAAGTGATTTCCTCAATTCTGCTGCAATTGGCACCGAAAACCCCAAAATCAACAAAAGTGACGTAGTTTTGGCACAATCCGAACTTCAATTGGGCATAACTCCTTGTTTATTGATCCAAATCGAGCAAAAATTTCGTTGATAGTGCTTGGCACGACGAGCTCTCTCTTCCTATGTTCTCAGATTTCGAAGATACCTCACCAATTGCTCGAACTCTCCTCTAGAGCTCTGTTTCTAAACTTAGAGTTTTACAAAAGACAAAAATGGACCAATGGGAGTTCATAGCTCCACTTGACTGTCCTTTTGTGCCTTAAACTACCTGGTAACTTATCTACACTCATAGGCTACCACGTCAAGCCCCCTAGAGTGCCAGCGTAATACTAAAACTACCTAAAATGACACGTAGCCCCGAAAAATAACTTAAATCAGCTAGAAAGCGTGCATGGGCGACAAGTAAGTACAACCCATGAGCTCAAACCCCTATCAGCATGGAAACCCTAAGTTATGTACATTGAACGTCGTAGACAAGTAAGAAGTCACTTGCACAAGCGCACAAATGCTTGAACAAGATAACTAACATACTATCAGCCTACTAGGACTCAAAATAGTGTTAACACCGTATGCAAAGGTGTCAAACATATACATAAAGGACTAGAAGTAATATGAGCTAACTTCTAGAACTACCAAACCTAAGCGTCGGAGTAGAAGTCAAGCATGTAGTCGCCAAATGGCGCGACATCCACCCCCTCTGAACCTGCACATCCTCCGGTATGTGCCAGATCTAGATCAAGACTCTTCAGCTTCAAATGCATCTTCAACCTCCATTGAGTCTTCAGCTTCATCCTCAGTAAGCTCTGTAATGTTCTGGTCGTCCCCTCTCCTTCTAAAGAGCTTGATTCTTTTCCATGCGACTGGTATCTTGAGCACTGCACCATCTAACTCTCTCAAGGAGTATGTGGCATTATCATAAACTTCTAATACCACATAAGGCCCAAACCATCTCTTGGAGAACTTCCTGATAGTGCTATGCTGATTATCAAGACTACTATCATAGACTAACACCCAATCACCTTCTTTAACTGGTTTGGGTCGTAATCTATGCGTTCTATCAAATCTGCCTTTGTTTCTCTCTCTAGCAGTCTTTAACCTTTCCACAGCTTTAGCAACATCCTCAGGTCTTCGTTCTAACTGCTGGATCCTTAATGCAAGAAGATCCTCCGTACTTCTACCATCTTCCCATGGCAAAACATTCCAAGTAGGCACAACCTCCTCAATCGGCATCACAGGTTTTTGCCCTAGTATCAACTCTGCTGGCATGTAACCTGTAACGGTACTATGAGTTGTACGATCTGCCCACAAAGCAAATGGTAGCAGTCTAGGCCATTCACGGATCTTACCCTTGCAAGCTTTTACCAAAGCTTTGATGATTGGCGGATGACCTCTTTCGCTCTTGCCATTCCCTTCAGGATTGTAAGCAGTGGTTAACGCCAACTTGATTCCCAATCGCTTGAAGAACTCAACTGCTTCTTGTGCATCCAGCTCACCCCTATCTGCAGTGATCTTCCCCACACATCCATATCTACAAATAACATCTTCAAGTAGAAAGCGGCAGACACTAGCAGTGGTCTTCGTCCTCAGAGCACGGTCTTCGACTTGGTTAGATAGATCTTCTCTAGCCAAGACTAGATACCTCATTTGTCCAAGTCCAAATGACATAGTTACCAGATCAACTACCCATTTGTAATGAATGGCTAAAGGATAAGTAGGATGCAATCCATCACGATGACGTACGTTGGAATACATCTGGCAAGGTATACAGGATGAAACAAACTGTACTACATCCTTATACATACCCTTCCACCAATACTTCTCCTTCATCTTGGCAAATGTAGCCCAAACTCCTCTATGACCGGCCCATAGACTCTCATGGAACTCCTTGATCAGCTTCTGCTGCAATTCCAAGTCACATACTACCCGCTGCGGTATACCTCCTTGTAGCTTAGGGCGCTTTCATAGATGTCCTCCATGTAAAAAGTAACCATAAGCTATTCTACGGATCCTCTTGAAATCTGCATCAGACCAGCCTTCTTGCCTTTCCAGTGAACTCAAATAGCGCCCAAGATCCAACCACTCGCCATCATACATAGTTTCCTCAAAAAACTCCAACGATGCTGCAAAACAACTTCTATCTCTTCTAGCAAGAGCACTAGAATAGAACTCTGTTCCCACATCCTCCTGATCATCTATCATTTCTTTCTCATCTTAATACCTAGCCCTTGATAACATATCTGCCACAGGATTGTCCTTCCCTGCAATATGTCTAAACTCTGGGTTCAAGGACTTGATATATGCTATCCACCTCAACATAGCAATATCTGGAGTTGTACAGCTAGTGATCATTCCCAAGAGAGGTAAACAATCTGTCTCCACAACCACAGGTGCTCCTATCAAGTATTCCTTATCACTCTTCATCGCAGTAACTACTCCCCATAGCTCTCTCTTGACCTGAGGGTAGTCTCTCTGCCGTGAACTTAACACCTTAGCTCCAAAACGCACCACATATCTATTTCCATCCTCATCGTCTTGTCCTACAGCCCATCCAATGCCAATAGGACTAGTATCAATAGTAAGGATAACAAATCTGCCCAACTCATATGTTACCTTCCGTAGAGTTGGCGGTGAAGCCAAAAGATCCTTCAACTTCCTCATAGACTCGCTTTGCTCCTCTTGCCACTGAAATCTTTGCCTCTTCCTCAGCAGCTTGTACAACGGATCTGCTACATGAGCAAAGTGTGGAATCCATATATGATAAAACACACATGCACCTAGAAACCTTCTCACCTCGGTAACTGACCCACATGTCTCCTTCATCCTTCGAATGGCATCAACCTTGTTTGGACAAGATTTCCGACCATAAGATCCACATAGGTGTCTCACAATCAACACCTCTTGTTCTCCAAATACAGACTTTGCTCCTGATAAAGTCAAATGAACCTCCTCCAGTCGACTCAATATCTTATCACAGTCAACTATGTGATCTACAACAAACTTACGGCACCCCCTCTGATCCATTACCTCATTCTTCTCCTCCTCAGCACATCCTTTGATCGGCACATCATCAAGGAATGGCATAGTTTTTTCAGGAATGAAGTCCCTCAAAACTTTATTCATGCCATTCATCATATGTGCTACAGAATTGGTAGCACCTTGCGGCAAGGTGCACATCCTTAGTAACCCCAAAGGTGTCCTCATTGTAGTCAAGTCTCTACTTTCAGAGGATAATTGAAACTGGTCATAACCTGAATATAAGTCTCCCATGGAATAGATAGCACGACCAGCAAAAGCCTCTGCAAACTCGTCTACAATAGGTCTTATACCCATATTTCTGATAGTTACTTTGTTAACTGGCTGCATATCTTGAATGAATCTCAAAGCTCCACTTTTCTTCGGAACAGTAAACCATCTGCTAGAATAGAGAGCTATAGATGGTTCCAAGATACCCATCCTAATCCTCTCATTGAGCAAGTCTATTAGCTTTGGCAGATGAGTTCTAGGTACAGGGATAGGACGTAGATTCCAAGGCACATGCGGTACAGTAAAGATTACCATAGGTGCAACTACACTTGGATCTACACATCCTACTTCATGTGACTCAAACGCAAATGCCTTACCATGCCTAGATAGCATCTCCCTAAAGCTCTTCTTCTCTTGCTCAGTAAGAAATCCATCACCTCCAATCCTCAGCTCCTTCAGTGTTGTTTCTGTGAACTGGTGCCCAATTCTTCTCGGTCTTCTGAGCGTCGGTTCTCGTGCAGCTTGCTCCATCTTCTGATTGTAATCGAGTGGTAAAGGCAAAGCCACTGGTTTGACTTTCTTCGCCATTGACTTGTACTTGGTCTCCACATACACCTCTTGTCAATCTATAAACTTATCAATTACATCATAAAGCTCCTTGGAGCTCACTCTCATCACTTTATCTACATCATCTATAGAACTTTCTACTATAGATTTCAACTCCCCTATAGTATCTATCAAATATTGCTCTTCAAACACTCCAGATATGTATTCGTCTCCTGCTAACTCTCCACTATCCCACAAAGACTGCTGTACATACTTCACATGTTGCCTCTCAAACCTCTTCAGATTTTCAACCTTCCTATAACACACTGATCCACATGACGTCAATCCTAAGAAGCCAGTGGATAAAGCCTCATGCTCTACTGGATCAGGCGAGAATCCTAGCTCTACTGTACCGTTGAAGTCTCGCTCTTCAATGGTACTCTGCCAAAACCTCTAGACTCACTAAACTCCTGAGTAATCTTAGGTAGTGGACGGTCTCTCAAGCTGTCACGATTCCTCTCATGTTCTGCAGCAACGGTAAAAAACTGAACAGCTCTTTTGCCGTCTCTACTACGTATCATAGCATAGGCTGAACCATCATCCATAACTCGTGTCTCCATTCTAACAGCAGTAATGTAAGGCTGCCGTAGAATGATAGGATAGGTTGACATGTCTTGCACAAAGAAATTCTGAACATCATTGATGTCACCCACAGTTACCTTGATGTTGGGACAAGCACCATAGAGTTCTCCCCTCTGGTTGTTGGCAGCACGGATAAGCCATCCATGGTCGGTGTCTATGGGCCATCTGCCACGCTTGTACAGCTCTTTAGACATCAGATTAATCTCTGAGCCGTGATCAATCAATGCCACCACAGGTTCCTCCAGATCTCCCAACTTCACCAAAGTCTCTGTGGTTGCTCTTGCTCAATGGTTGTGAGAGTAATGGCTCTTCTGCGATGCTTCCACCTCATCTTCAAACCTCACGTGCTGATCTGATCTTCCCTCTGATACTTGAGAGCAATAACCAGCAATCTCATCTTCCTCATCTTCCGACAGTTTGGTCCCTAGAGCGTTAAGCGTAGCTGCTTCACCCAAAATCTGACGTTTCCTCTTGATGATATCTATGATAACCTCATGGAACTCACGCTTTGCTATCCCAAGAATCTCACCCAGAGTAAACTCAACCTTCCCATTCAAGATACGATTCTCTAACACCTGCTTCAAGTCTGTAGCAATCTCGATGTCAGACTGAAGTTTGTATGCAGGCATCTTACCCTTCTCTTTGCTTCTCTCCTTCTCCTTTGGTGTTGTAGATGGTAGATCCTCCATAGTTTTCTCCCGAGTAGGTGTTGTCTCCTGCCTTGCCTCTGGTCTAGCCCTTTCACTCCTGGTAGCAGGTCGTTTGGCTGTAGAAGCCTCACCTGCATCCTCCCTCCTGCGTTTTTCTTCTAGTACAGCTTCATGCTGACTTCTTGCAACATAAGCGTGCACTGACATAGTATCCACAGGGTCATTCCATCCTATAGTTTCTCTAATTGAGTTGCCAACCCTTCGTAGCACATCCTTGTCTAGCTCTGTTCTAGCTACGGACCGCACTACATCTGACCACAACCCAGTAGTCCCTTTCTCTCTCTCCATCTCCACTTTCACTCCACACGTAGCAGCATTCACAAGAGAAACAGCATGTGATGCTGATATCTCATTCACAAGTCTCTTCATACCACCCTTGCCAAAGTTGGTTCCCAACATCATCCCAGTCTCTCTCAGATGGATCTTACCATCTTTGAAGAAGATCAGATCCTTCCTCAATGCATCTGAAAACTCCCCACAATCTCTTCTTACATGGTCTAGGCTATCACACCATATACAACGATGAACAAAGCCTTCTCTCATCTGAGGTCTCTGCATAGCAGGCTGTACATTCTGCTCCTTCTCTTCTAACCTAGTGAGCTTAAGCTTAAGCTCCTTCATACCCTTAATCAACTCATCAAGCGGTGAGTCTTCCTCTCTAGCAATTACCAAAGCGGGCTTAGTAGGCAACTGTTTGACAGGAATTATCAGAGGTGCTGCTTCACTTACCACCACCTTGTCCCTTCTTCTCTGTCTCTTGGTCAGCAAAGAGACAGCCTCTTCAACCTCCTTCCAGTCAGTCTTCAATCCTCTCTCCTCACTCTTGTCTTCCAGCAACAGCTCAAGCTTCTCCTGAATAGTCACGTCCGCTGCTTGTAGGAAAAGCTCGATCTTCTCCACCTCTAGTGTAAGCTTCTCTGTCCTAGAAAGCTGAGCATACTGACGATCAAACTCCCTTAACAACTCATTTACAGACAAACCTTTGTTAGGTTTAACCACCCACTCCAAGAACGTTCTCTTGGTCATCCTCTCTGAATCTTCAGTGTAGTACTCCTCCTTCAAAGCTCGCATAAAGCTCTCCCAACTTTGTCCTTGCTGCTGCTTGAGCTCCTTCACACGCCCATGAATCTCAGGGACAACAGCAAGTTCAAAGTTCTCCACCATCTCCTTCTCAGGTACCTTGTTCACCTCCATCTCCCTAGCATAGTATCGCACATACTTGGAAATATCTGTCCCCTTGAACTGGTCCATCTGATGCACCACAGATTGCAACGCCTTGGTTGCTAATACCTCCGTCCTCTCTGTGCTCTGCTGCTGCTGCATAAACATGGAAAAAGCTTGGAACATCTTCATCGTAGCAGCATCCAACTGAACAGGTTGCTGAGCAGCAGCAGCACCTCCACTTGATGATCCTTGGTTGGCCATGATATCTGATCCTGTAACACTCTCAAGAAAACTCCCACCCTAGGTGTTTCACGTCGAGTTCACCAAAAAGAGAGTATGTCGGAGTGTGATCCGTCTACCTAGGAAAGCGCCGGGCTTCTGGCTGTGGTTGTTTACTCAAGAGGTTGGCTTTCAGATCACAACAGGAGCTATAAACACTCACACAGGAGTGTAGGATCCTCTGATATGCTCAAAAAAGCGAAATTTAGGTCTCACTAGTAGTAATAGGTTTAGACGGTGAACTTTGGCACTCAAAGAGAGGAAAACTATGAAGGTAACTCTAAACTTCCCCTACATGCAAATGAGGTACTACTGAACTCACAGACGAAGTTTCAACCTGAGATCAAATTCTGACACGGAGATATGACTGAAAAGCTGTCACCCTTAAGATAGCATGTTCGGTCTTACTAAATTTGGAGATGTCAACTTCGATTACTATCTATTCTGATTGCTCGGAGGCAATCTCTACCTGATCTACTCCTATCGGAGCTCCTAACGCGGCTTCTGATAAGCTAGAAAGCCCTGCAGTTACCTCGGGTGTCACTTAGGTGGCTTCCTCCTCATCGTTCTTCACTGGCTCTGCTGTCGCTGCTGCTGCTTCTTCCTCGGCTTCGGCTTCGGCTTTGGCTTCGGAAGACGGAAGCGTCTTCTGGGAAGCGGAGTCGACCGGTGCTTCCTCGCTCTTCTGGAGCATTAGCTCGGTACTAGGGATCATGGCGACCTCATAGGGATCCGGGGAAGTCGCTTCCTCCACGCGGAATACTTGGGAAGACGGCTCGTCTTCCTGTCTTCCAGAAGACATCTTGTCTTCCGGGGCGTCTTCTGGAGTCTTCTCGGCTTCCAACGCTGTCACCACCAAGTGCACAGCGAGGTCGAACTCCTCCTTCTCCAATTCGGATCCAGTAGATGGTGCTGGAGCTTGAGAAGATGCAGTTGCGGGTGTCGGAAACGAGAGAAGACCATAGAGTGTCTTCACTCTCTCTATCTGCCGATCCAAATACCTGAACATGCTCTCCCAGCATTCCACCAACATCGTCTTGGATTCACTGTCCCATCCTCTAGCCAAGGTAAGCAACTTCCTACCCGCGGTGAAGTTGAACTTCTTCCGAAGCGCTTCCACCGACTGTGCTAGCATCTCTTGCGCACGAGCTTCCGCTGCTTCCCGATGCGTCTTCTCAGCAGCAACTCGCGCTTTTGCGGCTTCCCGCTGCGTCTTCCATGTGGTCTTCTCCTCTGCGAGGGCGGTGATCTTCTCTCGGAGAACCTCCTGATCGCACTGCTGTACACATGCGACTGCAACTCCTAGTTGCTCTTCAGAAGCTGCATCAGCTCCTTGGCAGAAGCGGCTGCTTCTGCCTTGTACTTCGCTGCGAGCTTCTCCGTGGTACGGAGACTAGCTTCCAGCGCCTCTGTCTTCTTCTGGTCTTCTTCCTGTCACAACAAGGTGCGCAGACCGAATCCATGCTGTAAAAGCCTCTCCTGAGCCTTCACTCTCTTCTCCAGAAACTCCATAGTGGGCTAGATCTCGGATCGGAAGAAGGCAATGAACTCCTCTAGTCGTCTTCCTGCAGAAGACAGGCTCATCTCCACGACTTGGTCGGAGGTCTCTACCTGGTCTTCCAGAGGCAAGGAGGCCTCTTCCACCACTATGGTCTTCATCTTCTACGCACGAGAAGAAGCTACTCTTCTCATCTTCCGGGGTGGAAGATCCCATCCCGTGGCAGAAGCGGTCCTTTTTATTGCGTTTCCCCGCATCGCAGTAGGAGTATCCCTCCTTCTCTTGTCTTCTGGAGTCTTCGGAAGACTCCTTGGTTTGGCAGAAGCGGTCTTCTGCTCAGCTCGAGTGCTCAAGGACTCCTCCGGTGAGTCAGACTCCGATCCCGAATGAATGAGAGAGATGGTCTTCCTAGGTACACTTCTAGGACCCATCTTCCTCGGAGGCGTGACGTCTTCCGACCCACTAGACTCGTCTTCCCGCACCAGAAGCGTCTTGTGATGAGAGCCGGACCTCAGCTGCGGCATCAGAGTGGGAGGGGGAGTTGCGGCTGCTGCTCGGTCATCGTCTTCCGAGGTCTCCTCCTTCGCCTCCTATTGTCTTGTTGGTCTATACTTCGCCAACTGATCTCCCCTGAGATCCTCCATGGCTACGTACAAGTAATAGAGGAAAGGTGTCAAGTGTCCTCCTACCAGGGTACCTAAGTATGCTAGCTCCGCCTGTACATAAATGTGGAAGAATGAGCCCCAGTTGATGGGCACTCCTTCATCCCACACTGCTTCCAGGAACTCCACGTCTTGATCTCCCAGGTACCTTGTCTTCTGCGCTTTCCCCTTGGAAAAGAGATGCAGAAACAGCTTCGTCAGAAGTCGCTTCTTCGGCTCCCGGTAAGATTCGATCTTCCATCCGTTCCTCCCCTGCCTGTCCTCCAAGAAGAGGCAAGTTGTGCTTCCGGGCACATGCCACTCACTCACGATCCTGGGCAAGATCTTCTTCTCGAGCCAATAACCTCGGTCCTCGGATTCTGGCCTGTGGAAGGCCCTGAATAGGAAGAAATAGGAAGAAATCGAAATAGGCCCCGATAGGAAGAAATCGAGACTCAACTCCTTGAGGAAGGGTGTGACCTCGGCCCACTCTACTGCCGGTAACACCAACCCTCGAGGATGCATTGACATACTGGAAGATCTGTTGCACTAAGCCACACGTACTCACTGTGAGCCGAAGACTCAGTCCTTCCCAAGTGCCCACAGTCTAGCTTCTACTTCTCAGAAGACGAAACTAGTCTTCCAGAAGACAACTACTCCGTCTTCCGAGATTCTAACAGTACTTCCTAGATAGCTCTCGTCTTCCGAGCTATATCTAAACAATCCTATCTAAGCAAGGCCTCCCATGGATTACCAAGAAGACAACCCACCTTGCATTACATCCTACTTCCTATCAGAAGATACAAGATTCGTGAAACGTAGAGTGCATAACAGGTTCAGAAGATGGTTGCGGGCTCCTGCGGTGACAGTGGTCTCTGGGAAGACACCCGGGACAGTTTCCGATTTAATGTCTTTCTCGGAAGACCTCCCAAAGTCAGGCTTTTCTTCACTGGTCTCATCTGTCTTCTTCTTCCTATGCGCAATCTATCCTCACAACAGAGTGAAGACAATTGCACTCTGTTCTTCTGACTTCTCACCTCTCATACACACTCAGAAGAAGCTTGCTGCTCGGTGGGAAGACATGACCCTCGACCATTCTCTCCAGGTTCTACCAGCAAGACTTCTCACGACCCTCTCTTAAGTTCGGGAAGAAGAAGGAGTGGGCTGCTATGGGTCGGACAGAAGAGACCCGAAATGGACCCTCACGTCTTCTCGCGTATTTTGCCAGCCTTTCCAGTCTTCTAGTCTCTCTAGGAAGATGTAGATTTGAGAAGCTTGGAAGACCGAGAGGCACAGACCTAGTTCTCGTCTTCCAACCTCTCGAAATAACAAACAACTCACCAAGCCACTCGGAATTCGTACCAAGCCTCTCTTATCACAAAAGCAAAGCAAATCCACTCTTGATACGAATTGGGTACAGTCGACTTCCGAAGACAGTCAAGCTACTGAAGCGTCTTTCGAAGACAGTCTTCCAAAGATGTCTCAATCTTCCGAAGCGTCTTCTGTTCAAGGTTTCAGGAGTAGAGGGATGGTAGGGTAGGAAAATTGATAGCTGGGATCCAATTTGAGGGCTAGGAGTAGGGAAGCTCGAATTGAACTCAAGAAGAAGCAAGAAGATGTCTGACAGAAATTGGGCAGCGCTTCCACGCCCAATGTCATAATAGGAAAATGAGGATGGGAGAATCGATCGATCAGGCTGCCTGCAAACCACTGGGGAAGCGCGGGGGATACCAACAAAGACGAGAAGCAGTGGGGAAGGAGAGAGAACATGGGAAGAACCTCTATTGTCTTCTGTTGACTTCCCGAGCTATCTTCGATCTTTTGCGCGCTTCTGGTTCGGGTTCCAGCTCCAGTGCGACCCCACAAGGTTGCTTCCGCTGTCAGCTTCTGGCTACACCTCAATTCCACCTTCGATTCCACTTCAGTCACCTTCTAATGTCAGCTTCCGGTTGCTCACAGAAAATGTCTTCCACCTACTATGCTTCCTGCGCTTCAGTAATTCGATCTCGCCTTCTTGCTAGTTTTGAATTGATCTTAATCCTCACTCGATTTCATCTCGCTGTCTCCTCACTCAAGGCTCACCCTCGAATCGAACTTCTCAATCAAGAAACACTCCTGCTGCGGGAAGTCAAAAATCTGCTAATGCGTTTCCTGCGCATCTTCCCCGTAGTTTAGGGGTTTCGACCCTAGATGACCTACCTGACCTACCTACCTCCTTGATGTTACCTAGTAGGTACACCCACTCTTTTACCAGGTTTAAGCTTCTGCGGTTGCCGTCTTCTGGAAGATGCGTGTCTTCTGCCATCTTCCGTCTTCCGAAGACACTGCCGAGAAGATGTTTCCCGGAAGACGGTCGTCTTCCAAAGAAGTCAACTTCTTATTACAAAAAGTTCGTAAGATCGTCTTCCTGCTAAGGAAGACGTAATCTTAAGTAACAACGCTTCTTTAGTTATACAAACAAGTTATTAATCTTAAAAATTTCAAAAATTCGTGAACCCTGTAATTTGTGGACACCACAACGAGGTACCTTGGAGATCAGGACGTGGAGTTCCTGGAAGCAGTGTGCGCGGGAGAGAATGTCAACCAGGGTGCGTTCTTCCACGCTTATTTACAGACAGAGCTGGTGTACTTAGGTACCCCGGCAGGAGGACATCTTACTCCATTCTTCTATTACCTGTACGTGGTCAAGAGGGACCTCACGGAAGATCAGTTGGCGAGATAAGGACCAACAGGGCAGCATGAGGCGAAGGAGGAGATCTCGGGAGAAGACTATCGAGCAGCAGCAATGACTCCCCCTCCCACTCTGATGTCGCAGATGAGGTCAGGTACTCATCAGAAGACGCTTCTGGTGAGAGAAGACGACTCTAGTGGACCGGAAGACGCGACACCACCAAGGAAGATGGGTCCTAGGAGCGTGCCTAGGAAGATCACCTCCTTCTCGATCATTCACTCTGGATCGGAATCCGACTCACCGGATGAGCCACTGAGTACCCAAGCTGAGCAGAAGACCGCTTCTGCCACACCAGGGAGTCTTCCGAAGACTCCAGAAGACGAAGGATGGATGGATACTCCTACTGCGATGCGAGAAAGCGCAGTAAAGAGGACCGCTTCTGTCTTGAGGAGAGATCTTCCACCTCGGAAGATGAGAAGAGTAGCTTCTTCTCGCGCGCAGAAGCAGAAGACCATAGTGGTGGAAGAGGCATCCTTGCCTCGGGAAGACAAGGTCGACACCTCCGATCGGTTTGTGGAGATGAGTCTGTCTTCCGCAGGAAGAAGATTGGAGGAGTTCAGTGCCTTCTTCCACTCAGAGATCCAGCCAACTATGGAGTTGATCGAGAAGAGAGCAAAGGCTCAGGAGAACCCACTACAACCTGGATTCGGTCTGTGCACCTTGATGCAACAGGAAGAATGCCAGAAGAAGGTAGAAGCACTGGAAGCCAACCTCCGCACCACGGAGAAGCTCGCAGCGAAGTACAAGGCGGAAGCAGCCGCTTCTGCCAAGGAGTTAGCGTAGCTGAGGAAGAGCAACCAGGAGTTACAAGCGTGTTTACAGCAGCGTGACCAGGAGGTTCTGCGAGTATGAGATAAGATCACCGACCTTGCAGAGGAGAAGACGACATGGAAGACACTGTGGGAAGCCGCAGAAGCGCAGACCACAGCCGAGAAGACGCAGCGAGAAGCAGCGGAGGCTCGTGCGCAGGAGATGTTAGCTCAGACGATGGAAGCGCTTCAGAAGAAGTTCAACTTCACCGCGGGTAGGAAGCTTCTTACCTTAGCTAGAGAGTGGGACGACGAGTCCAGAGCGAGGCTGGTAGAGTGCAAGGAGAGCATGTTCAGATATTTTGACCGGCAGATAGCGGGAGTGAAGACACTCTATGGTCTTCCCTTGATTCCGTCACCCGCAACTGCATCTTCCCAAGCCCCAGCACCATCGACTGGATCCGACTTGGAGAAGGAGGAGTTCGACCTCGCTGTCCACTTGGTAGTGACAGCGTTGGAAGCCGAGAAGACTCCGGAAGAAGCCCTGAAAGACAAGATGTCTTCTGGAAGACAAGAAGAAGAGCTGTCTTCCCAGGTATTCCGAGTGGAGGAAGTGACTTCTCCGGACCCCTATGAGGTCACCATGGCTCCCAGTGTCGGACTAGTGGCTCAGAAGAGCGAGGAAGCACAAGTCGACCCAGCTTCCCAGAAGACGCTTCCGTCTTCCGAAGCAGAAGTAGAAGCAGAAGCAGAAGCAGAAGCAGAAGCCGAAGCCGAAGCAGCAGCAGCAGAGCCAGCGACGAATGTTGAGGAGGAAGCCACCTCTATGACACCCGAGGTAATTGCAGAGCTTCCCAGCTTAGCAGAAGCCGAGCTAGTAGTTCAGGTAGGAGTAGATCCAATGGAGATTGCATCCGAGCAATTAGAATAGGTAGCAAAGCGCAGAAGACAAGTTGACTTGTCCAAACTTAGTAGAAACCGAACATGCTATCTTGGGAGGTGGCAGTTTAATGTAATATTAGATAGGTGACCATGTGGCAGAGTAGGCAGCGCAGGAGTAGTAAGGTGGATGGCTAATTAGGAAGGGGAACCGCTTGCATGTGGGTTGGCAACCTTCTGACAGCGCCCATCTCTCCCTGGTTGTAGTCGAGGATTGGAGGGGATCTCCTCTGCACCTCAAGGCAGATGTATAAGTAGGATCGAAGAGTAGGATTTTGAACACATTAACACACTGAGCACATTATACACTCTTGAGAGACGCACTAAGTACATTGTTGTGTACTGCGCACACACACTACACCCGATGTTAGAGACATACTAATAGATTGGGATTATACCGGAAGGGTCTGCATGCTCGTTACCAGCAGTGGTTCGAAGATGTAGATGGAGATAGTGGACAGTTTAGGAGCAAGGAACGGCATCCTCGTGCAGTCCTGATGGCTAGACTGGTGTGTCGAGGAGTAGGAGCAGGAAGTAGAGGGAGGGAGCTTCCCAATGCCAATGTGACTTCTTCTCAGGGAATGGATTGCTGATTTGAGTGCAGAAGCTTTGTCTGTGTCTTGGAGGTGGTGGGTTTCCTTGAATTCACTCCCGATTGTGCATGAGAAGCATTCTTCTTGAGTGGCGGTGACTGTCAGCAGTTGTGCAGATTCGCAGCTTGGCTCGTCCAGTGGAGCACTTCGGATCCATGTACGGACGGTCTTAGGGGTAAGGGATCTCAGAAGACAGAGTAGTCGGAGCAGCGAGAGAAGAAGAAAGAAGCCTTCTTCCCACAACAGAAGACGACATCCTCAAGTAGAAGACGGTCCAACTGTACGCACGTTTGTTGTCTTCCTCCCCAAACTATTACAAGTAGAGATGGCTTGTTAGTCAGGATCCGGACTAGAAGCCTGTCGGAATCTTAATTTCTTATTCTTATCTTGTTTTTCTCTCGTTCGGATTTTCTCTTCTTCCCCATCTTCTCCCATCTTCCCCATCTTCTTACCTTCTTCTAGTGAGCTTCCGTGAAGGTGAATGTCGTTGTAGTGCTGCAGGAAGATCATTTCCATAGACAAAAGCCTGGGAAGGCTATTGGGCGCATACACCCTGTGATTAATCTAATCCGTTGGAATGTATGAGAGAGAGTAAGGTGTAACAGCCGTTGCTAGTCGACTTCTGCGAAGCAGGAGCAGTCTTCTGGAGGTGTGAGAAGCCGAGCTGAACTCGCAGAAGCCGAGAATTGCTTCGGGAAGACGGTAATGAGAAGATCGGAAGAAGTGACCTGGAAGCAGGAAGCGTCTTCTCGAGCTTCCCTGTGAATAGTTGTGTGATATTTTAATTAGTAGTTGTTTTCTTAGGTCCAGAGCACCTTTTGGAGAGTCTGGAAGACGTGTGGTTTTGTGAGAAGACGGGATTTCTAGGCAAAACCCGTGTGTTTGAACAGATCTTAGAACTTAGAGCAGCGTTACTTGTGTAAATCCTCCGTGGAAACGATATCTTGTATACTAAATGGACAAAAGGAGTAATCCTGCGACACTACACATTTATCTGTAGATGAGCTCTGAAAATGACTTCTGCACTTCAAACATTTTTTGTTGTCTTGTCTGTGAGAGACGAAGTAGTCATACACATCATCAAGAAGCCATGTTAGTTATGACATTCTTTCGTCTTGGGGCACTCGAACCTAAGCGGTGGGAGTTTCTCAATCTTTGATTGCAGAAACTGTTTGCATTTATTTTGAACATCTCCATTCCATTTGAAATCTGCATTGATGACATCTTTTAACATCGGATCTATCATACACTGAGTGTACCACTGTCGAATCATCCGATACGCATCAAGCAAATCTCTCCATGCCACCGGATGATCTTTTCTCAAAATTTCTTCTCGATAGAACGTCCTTTGAAAATATCTCCATATGCTGACCAGAAAGGTGTTACAGTTACATCTTCCAAATTCCTCTTGTTATGCACATGCTTCTTCGACTTGTCTCCATCTGCTTTGGTCTGATATAGTTCATCTTCTGTCCCAAGAGTGCACTCAATGTGCACATGCTTCTTCTGGTTGTCCCCATCCGCTTTGTTTCGATGCAGTTCATATTTTGTCCGGTTTGATTGCTCCATATTCTGTACTTCCTTTGTACTGAGAAATTTTCTCAGCCATAGCATATATGTCGAGATACTCAAGTGCCATGTCGAAGACATGAGCTAGAAACAAGACTGTTGCTGCATTAGGTAAGAATGACAACTCTCAGTTTAGTCCATGACAACATCAAGAACAAGACATTAGAGAACGATATGAGAATCGCAACTCTATGTTCTCTCGACCTCGTTTAATACTGCATATTAATGTGAGAAAAACTCGAAGACTTATCCTTATTCAATGTCCACTACTTGAAAATAGTGCACTACACGTATCGTTGCTGATCGTGAATCCACTAGATGATGGTGAAGATCTCTCACAATACACCAGTACTAGTGTATGTAACTTGAAAATCTCACCTTCTTCGGGTTTTCCTCTCTCTCATTATTTCCACTAACTGAGATTCATCCGTTGTCCTCTTCTCGTGCTTGATTTCCACTATTCACTTAATAAATCAGTCATCTAGAAAGGTGTCACCCCCTTCTAGATCTCACTTCCTATTAATTCACTGTAGTTGCTAGTTACTTCAAGTACACTAATTTATAAACACGTATGGAAGTCAAGAATCGAGGTTGTCCTGCCTGTTCTTTGCTTGATTTCCACTAACCTACAATTGCTCATTGTACTCTTCTACCGCTTGATTTCCAATACTCTATTAGTAAATCTGCCGGAGTTAAAAATTCTCTCCCTCGCGTTCAAAACTACTTGCATCTCTAACTCTTGCAATGATGTTTTGTTTGGCAATCAAGAAGCTGTCATTTCAGAAGAGAAATCATACTGGTTTAATACCCAACTTCTTGATTTTAAGTTCATGCAAACAAAATTATGATAATGTTCATGTGATGTTCTAAGGTTGCTGCTATGCATTTGCCTAGCTACAAGTCGATCCTGCTGAAATCGCAACAAGACAAGAGAAGGTGAGAACTTTTTGACTTTTTGTACCCAGAGGATTTCGGTGATAGCCAGATGTACCGTTATATGTCTTGTGTAAGATACTGTAGTGCCAATCAATGAGTGAAAAGAACAGTTCAAATTTATTTTGACTTATCATTCAGCCGCGATCGTAACTATCATCGATGATAAGTTTCGCACTCACCAGTTAGTAGTTTGTACTTTTTGTATAGAACCAAAATACTAGAATACAAACTGTTTCAAACTGTTGTTCATAATTATAATTTGTGAGAAGATATTCTTGCTTTCACTCAAAAACAGCTTCTCATAGTTTTTTCATAGCTGTCTTCTCAGTCATCGAAAGAAAAAAGGAGGAAGAGAAGGTGAGATCTTTTTGTTGTTTCAATTCACACAGACTTCCAACAACAGACTTTTTGTCAGGTGTCACGGTATATGTCTTGTGCACTATATGTTTTCATTTTTGCAGGATGTATAATCTGAGGACAAAGATACTGAACACCTATACCTAACCTCACTCTTGCTGATAAGATTCTGTTACCATAAATGAATTAGTTAAATGAAGATTTAAATCAAAGCTCTTTTATAGCTTTACAACGACAGACTAACTTCAGATTTAAATATTCAACCTCATTGAAAAATATTAAATAAAACTTTTATGATTATTTGAAACAAAATAAAGGTCAAAGGTCAAGAGATTTTCATGTTTGTGCGTTGATGCTGTATATCTCTAGTGTAACATCAACATCTCGAGTGTGCTTAATTTTAAAAGATAATATACTATCATGATCTATAAGTGCAGTTTTGCACATCCAATCACGTCATTTCATTCAATAATATACTCCATTTGTGCTGATCTGCATACCGGAGGTGATCGATGTCAAAGGTATCCATGGACTTCTTGGATCCGCAGCTCCAAGACACACAAAACTTAAGAGATGAATAGATATAGTCACTGTGCTAGCTGCTCTACAAACCTACAGCATATATACCTCATATATCCACAGGGAGAATTTACGATAGTCCTGGATTGGAAGACTTCGAAAAGCTGGAATTTTCACATATCGAATAACAGTTCCCACATACTGATTCATTTTGTATCTTGTTATTCGTTACCTCTTATATTGTTCTGGGTATTTCACTGAGGTAAAGTCTGCATGTTCAATACATAAGATTCATTGATTCCCCTTCGCACTGCAGTTCAAGCAGAACTGACTAAAGCGTGACCAGGACCAGTCTACTGACAGTGACCAGTCTCAACAGCAAAGACGTTTAAGTGAATCCTTCGTGCTTTTTGTGAATCCTGTGTGACTAGAGCAACTAGAGCAAAGAGCATCATTGCGATGGTTACATTTATTGGGGGAGCCAGCGCCGAGAGAAACAGAGCAGAGTCGGGTTACGAGCGTTCGATCGTTGCAGATCACTACGTTTTAGCACTAATTTGAATTAGAGATCTGCGAAGTACTCGTACGTCAACCCTTATCACGAAAAATTGGAGCATATGCGATAAACTGGATAAACGACGAAGAGTAAGAGTGTTTCTTGGGAGGGCCAGCGCCGAGAAAAATTGCAGAGCTGGGCTACGAGCATTCGATCGTTGCAGATCCTTAAATTTTGGCATTAATTTGAATGTGAGATTTAGGGTTTAGAATGTAAGTGAATATTCTATAAAGCGATGTTCACCTTGCTTCTGGTTGAATTCCAGTTTCAAATCCCTACGTTTGCACCTTTCCCTACAATTTTGTATTTTTCAGTTTTAAACTCTGTAATAACCCGATCAAGGGTGGGTGCCAATTCTCCCTGTGATCCTGCAGTCCACTAATTAAACGTCGATCATGGATTTCACTGCAGGCGTCTAGGTTATTCTCTAGGTCTCAAAACGCTGACGAAATCATTAGAACTCCTCCATGGCCAGGTGTTAGAAGTGAACCTTGAGAATCTCTCTTGGATAGACAGGTTTGTTTGGGGTGGTTGGAGCTCACCTGCAGTTGATGCACTTGCACGAGTCACCGCATGGACATCCAGCCATCTTCGCGAGATAGGAGTGACAGGATACTTCTGGGACTTGGCCGCTCGAGAGATACCGGAAGATAAAAGCAACGGGAAAGGCAGATAACCAACCAAAGAAACTTGACTGCAGATAGAGTTTCGATGTTTCTTCTCTGGGTAAGTACTCTTTTCAATGCGCCCATTTACGGCTTGAGGGGCCAAGTCCATATATACAGTTATCCTTCGAATTTTACTAAAGAACTAGAGTCCATACTCTCCAAGTAGGTACAAATTAACAGTGAAGTGAAGCTTCAGCTTCAGCTTCCGGATAAGATGAAACGTGCTGTCAAGGGAAAATTCCTGAATTCATGTCCAGTCCAGCAAATGCACATCCTCCCAGTCAGAAAAGCTCACTTCTTCGAACTATAGACTAAACTATCATGGTTCGAGCAGATTGGAAGATCTATGACCACGTCTTCAGACTCTGAGCTCGAGCCTCTAGTGAGCACTCTCGTGCTTACTTCACATGAATTCCACATACTGCTGGTCATGTTGCAACTGCTGTGACTAATTTATTTACAAGCGAATACTGTTAACGTTATGAGGTTATAATACTACTCGAAGACCTTAAGTATCGTACGTACTGCAGCTGTTCCGTCATGACAATGAGCTTGTGAATAGTAGTACTACCTGTAGCTATAGACATGTTAACGTGA
Source organism: Asterella californica (assembly GCA_036924285.1). Classification (NCBI taxonomy): domain Eukaryota; kingdom Viridiplantae; phylum Streptophyta; class Marchantiopsida; order Marchantiales; family Aytoniaceae; genus Asterella; species Asterella californica. The sequence continues at coordinate 9,741,497 of JAYKYS010000013.1, forward strand.
ACATAATCATCTACTGGTTGTCTTGTTTAGCTGGAGAATGTCATGAACGATTCGGACGGTATGGATCGCACAATAGCACCCAAGGATTCCAAAGCACTGCAATGCTTTTTCCTGCTTATACAGGGGAGTGCTCAGGTGGTAATTCTCTCGCTTCTGATGCACTCAGATCTTTGAACTTTGACTCCCTATGCAAACGTCCCTCCAAAGTTTCAGCACTGTCAAGGTTATCTGGAAACTTCCCCGCTTGTGTTTAATGTCTGCCTGCTTACCTGGTGCTTGCTTTGATACTCCATGGGTGGGCCAGAAAAGGGATACAATCTTTCATCTTTCATTTGTATAATTCCATTAAACAGTTGTTGGACAGCATGCGCAGTCGCTATTGAATTCGTCACACGAAATAAAATGTTCTTGAAGAAAACTGGAGCCGTTCCCATATAGACAGGGCAATGAGTCGACTATCTCGTCTTCCCATTTCCGATCAGTAGATTCTTCACTACAATATGCTATGTATATAAGTCGGTAGACCTTTATGTCCTTTCAGTGAAAGAACTACCTGACGAACTGAAACCATCGCGAACTCGATTTAAGCTTCGCGATGGCTTAAGCTCTGGATTTCGCCATGGAACTAAGCTGACAAGTAGAGCCAGGTTTCGATTTCATATCTAGACGGAATTAGTAAACATCTGAAACCCTCAAAAGCAAATTGAATCAAAGTACAGTAGCGCTGAGTATCACTCACCCATGGCCAGAATCTTATTCTGAGTATTGGATGTAAAAAGCCACAGCAACTTCGGACCACCCAGTTCAAGATCTCTACTTGAAAGCATGCCCAGGTGCAGGATCGAGGCGGCCCTCAGTGGCCAAATCTCCTCTCGGAGAACGACTTCCCACGAACCTCAGAAATACTCGGGGGTGAAATGCACTCTTTACTTCAACCTCAGATCTTGTACAGCTTGAGATGGACTCATACTTACTATACAAAGAATGTGGGTCAATAATTACTGAATATACATAACTGCTGTCACGTCAAAGCGACTTACCTCACTACTGTCATCTCAAAGCGACTTACAATACCTCACAATACTTCACAATACTTCTCACGAACGCGTCAAGTCTCGTAGCAAGTCAGCTCTTTTCCTTTTGTCTTTTTACCTCGCAAGAGATTAGATGTGACATCTAATGATATTTGACATTCGAACAAACTGACAAACTATCCCACTGTCATTCTGCGCGCGCCCCCCTCCGCCTGTGGTGGTTTGCGCCCGGCAGCTGCTGATCGACCACCTCCGACCTCCGTTCGTGGGGCTTTGGCCATCATGCGGTGTAAGCGGCCTGATGTCCCTTCAACTGGGATTCTCTCTGCGGAGAGTTTACAGTTACATTTCCAAATCAGATTCTTCAGTCTCCTTGTGTTCTCTCGGTTCCGAACTCTCTCCCTGCCTGGTGATTCGGTTCCGATGGCCTGTGATACTATGGTGAGGCATCACTTCTTGTCCACCTCTGTTGATCGTCTCGTTAATAAATCTCGAGCCTTTCAAGCGCCAAAAGAAAACAACTTCGGACCAGCTACGCTGTGAACGTTTTTGCAATTGTTAAGCTGCATCCGAATTTGAATGTTCAGGAAAGAAGTAACCTCCGATCCTAAAGGGAAATGCGGAGAACTCCTTCAAAGGTTGTCTCCCAAAGCTCCTTTTCGGATCTGTAATATGTTTAAACCCTAATGAGACGATCCAACTGTGGTGCCCTAAAGTCCAACGATTGGTAATTGACACTGAGGATAGATCGTAGGTTCACGCATTGTGCAAGTTATCACAGCCATGCAAAAAATTATTAGGCCTTTTTGTCGTGGAGCTTTCTGCAGCCGGAAGCTGTGCACGTGTAGGGCATAAGTACTGGGAATTAGAAGTTCTTGCAGCAAAGACCGAAAGTAGCGAAGTTGGTATCCGAAAGAATGTGATCATCATATCCTCCGAGACCGTTGCGTCAAGTACGTAAGAAGAGAGTAGAAACGAACAAGTTAAACACAGGGAACTGAATAAATTCAAACAACGTAATAACAGAGTAGAAACGAACAAGTTAAAGAATTGAACTGAATGAACTGTAACCAGTTGCCTCGATGTGAAGGAGACAGAAAAGTGAAATGATTGTAAGTTAACCGTCACGGTTCTTGGGCAAGTCGGGAACACGGATACCAGAACATGTTTACTAACCATGACACTACAGGGTTTTAACAAGCTGCTGCCATTTCACGGACTGAAAATACTCCCTGGACGGGAATCGAACCCTGCGAAGGCTTGAAACTTCAAACCATACAACAATTCAGAAATCGTGGAAATCGGAAGGCCGCAAAAACAATACAGCTGTGAAACGCTTCAGACTCGGATTACAAGCATCTGCCAACGACGAGGTTCACAGGCAACCCATGCTGGACTCTGTCCTTCTTCCTGGAAATGACTTTACTACGCAAAATAGACTTCCTGTACAACAGTACAATTGCCTTCGGTAAGCTTCCAAGCCAGAGCGAGCGGGTTCTGTCCCGTACTAAACAAAATTGACGGTTTGGTAGAAACTGAAGCTGGGCCAGAGCTCGTGGAAGACTTTCAAGCCAGAGCGAATGGGTTCTGCCCCGGTACATAGGCCGACGTAGCTATGGACATAGCCCCGCATCTGTCCGTAGGCGGGGACGGTACCTCGTCCCAGCTCGCAGCAGAAATATCAAAACGAACAGTTGCTAGCGGTTTATGTACTAAGGACTCCCGCAGAGCCTTCGAACAGAAAAAGTAGATGTGGTTGTCATCTGATATCAAGCGTCTGCAGGCAGCTTTGAAGGTGCCCGGAGGACTGACACAAACCAAATCTATCTTCAGAGTCTCCGGACAAAACTTGTAAACAAGAGCTCTATACCTCAACCTCAAAAGCCATCTCTCCTTATGCTCTCCATGTGTCGTACATTCCTCTTGAATGTTTACAAGTTCGCCAGTATCTGGTCTAGGTACTACAGAAACTGCATCGAAGTACGTTTCCTTACACAAAACTACCAACATAAGTTTCGCTCCACAAAGAAATATACCGCCATCTTCGAACTGTTCATTTATCTTTGTCTGAACCGAAGTACTAGACTCCTCCCAAACATTCTTCAACATATTGTACTTGACTGCATGCAAAGTGAAAACCCCGCAGTTCACCATATAATCAGGACCTGGCCCCATGAAATAAATATCCCCATTAACGAGTACTTTGTGGAAAGCAGCCGAAGCTATGCCACTGCCACCCCACAGGTACGATGATTGCTTGCTCGTCCAGGTATGCGAGGTAGAATCGAAGCGGTGCGTAGTGAGTACAACATTAAGGTGGTCAATGACACTGTCATCTGGTCTTTCAAAATCATACACCAGGAGTTTGTAACCTTCGGAACCGGGCTGGCTTATCACCCGGGCCTCTGGTTTGTAGGATTTATCCAGTTCTAGAGGACTCAAAATGATCTTCCAGCTACCAGTCTGTATGTTGGCCACTAGGACTTCGAACACGCATCCCTTCTTGGCTTCATGCGAAGCAAACATATCGTAAATGCACATAAAGGGCCCTTCAAATTCAATCTGCTTGTCCTTGATTTTTCTCGTCATGGGAATGTCCGGAATTAGGACGACTGTTTCCCAGCTCAGAGAGGTGTGATTGTAGCCGATCAGTCTCCTTTCAAGAGACAAGTAGACTGGACAGAAAGTGGGCCATCTAACCGCTGCAGTGCTGATCTCGTCCAATAACGGACAATGAATCCGCCTGTCACGTTTAGAAGCCAGAGACAATTTCCTGTGCCATGACCTAGATAGCAGACGTGTTTTAAACACCTCGGGAAAGGGCAGGCGAGCCATAATCTTCTCCACCAGTTCTATGGGAAGAACCAACCCTGAGTCATCCTCTTCATTCGTTGGCTGATGCTCGCGCCTTGCTTTCCTTCTCCTCTCCAGCTCGTCCCGCAGAAGTCTGGACCATGACTTCTCCTTAACATCAACGTATCCACGTATCAACAACTTTTTCGCCATGACTGAACTTCTGCTGTAGACGAAAACTTCGATCCAAGGTAGCAATTCACAGGTAAGTGGAGTTGCAATGCTGACAACTACCGAGCAGCTATCTGACAAAGGGTCCTGAGATCGGCCTCCAGTACTGCCAAACCTGCAGAAGTATAGACCTCAAGCTCTAAAACTCTCAAGCAAGAGAACAGCTAAACATCCCTGGCTAACAAGTCCATGACCAACAATTCAAAAATGACTTTAACTCTAGGGAATCCTTTGTGCACTTTATAGTTTCCGCGTTTCTCAGTGGAGTCGTGGCTGAGATAGGAAAAACAGTTTCGATCGCTTTTACTGGTCAATTACCTGTGGCATTCTTGAATCTGTTCTTGTTGTAATCTGAATCTTGTTGTAACTGTTCTTGTAACCGTATTAATGTCTTGTAACTGCCAGGATGCATGAAAACTTTGACTGCCGCTAATTACTTCCTAATGATATACTGGACCAATATATTATATATGCTTGTGCGTGGTTGCAGCCATGACGTCTTGCAGGGTGACTGGGTCCCGATAGGAAGACGCAGTACAAAGAATACCGTGTACATAAATATCGTTTCGAAAAAGACATGTGCGGATAACTGAGTAATTAGTTACTTGTTTATGTTGTTTATTTCTTTTTTATCCACCTCAGAGTCTTCCCTCATGAAAAAGGTGGTAAACCACACTTTAATTCATGACCTAACTTTTCTTCCCAGAAGGATTAGATCATAAACTAAAAACCGAACTAAAAAAATAATTTATGCTTTGTTTCAGGTTAGGGACTTCATGTTTACCTCGAAACAATCATTTTCTTCAGTTAGGTTTATGGTTTCATGGTTTTTCCGATCCAATTTTCAGACGAGCAAGAAAACGGTTACCAGAACTTCAGATCCACAGGTGCTCTGCCAAGCACACTAAAACTTAGGTTTTAAATTCTGTTTAATTCATTTACAACCATTCTACCAAACCCAATTCTCTGCAGAATTAACTTCTATTATTTTTAACTTCTTCCCCATAATTATTCTATTATTTCCTACAACGCACATGTGAGTTATGTACATAATTTAGTGGTTAGACATTATTGGTTTGCAGCTGACTTTCTGACGCACAGAAAGATTTTTACTGTACTATGCGCAATGATGCCACTAGTTAACAGTTTTAGTTAGAGTGAAATTATACAGTATTCATACGCAAAGTCTTAGTAATCCTTTTATGGCCCGATCTATTTTCATGTCAGCAAATATAGTTTATTGCCGTAGTCCAAACCACATCTGGTATTAAACATCTAAATAGCATTAATTTGGCATTTAATATTGTAACCCATTTCTTCATGTGTGAATGCACTGCTACTTCTACTTAATAATAATAATGTAGAAAACTAGTGCAGGTCATGCGTCTTTCACACTGTATTGCTACTAGTCGGAGTTTAATTATGTAAAATCTTCAGATGACCATTCTGTGTTCAAAGTAAATCACGCTTGGTAAGAAAAAGCCAAGATGGAATGCAAATGTTTTTGAGCGAAATGTCGGATGCGTGAACTAATTTGCAAGAATAGGCATAATCTTGATAATAAGATCATTAGGTTTACAAGAAATTATTGTTACAGCTGTTTTACGTCAGTTTAAATTTCAGTCATCATGTGTAATTATAACTACCAACACTGAAGAAAAAATTTATATGTAAAGTAATGAATATACTGAGCATGAAACTTCCGTCAACATTTCAACTTACTTTACCCACAGAACTTAAAATAATTATATAAGTTAGGTGTAAACCAGTACATTAACTGAATAATATCGTTGATTATTTCAAACTGATCAGCGTGGAGAAATGTTGTTACTGACTGATTTGACGAAATGACGAAATTGGATTTCACGATACCACTGGAAAATAACTCTTTTTGCTGTGTACAACATATCCAATTTGACACTGAAATATTCTACTTAGACTGGTATGTTGTTTAAGATTTCAATAGATATCTTAGACTAACTTAATAAATGTAGTATCTGTGAATATAGTATTTATCGATGTATTTATAGCCACGTGCTTTCTTATATCATGTCATCAGACAGCTTTCATCCGTTTTAATCGGATCATTTAACGTTTAGAACGGTGTAGATTTATTTCTAACAAGGGTTGCAAATACTTACACAATATCAAAACATTTTCAATACCAAACAAGATCAAAGTTTTCTTGTGTTAATACACATTTTGAGATTTCCCATTTCTCCCAGTTTGCTTCTCGATGCACCAACTGCAAGTCCATTAAAGAATTTACGAAAACCATGAAAGAAGGTATTATAATATAGTCTTAAGCAATCAACTTCAAGGTATATAATACAGTTTATGTTGTTGGAACTTGAGTGCAGCTTTAAATGGCTTCAATGGCTTCTGTTTTTTATTCATTGACAACTTAGTGGAATTGCACTAAAGTGACTCATCTTAGAATAGTGTTTCTAATTTCATCTTGTGGCGTTTTCTTTGTTGTAAACTTGAAGGATTTAATTTTGGTCTTGGCTAAGCGATTTGTGTACATATTGAAGTATTTTGCTCAGAAATATTCCAAACTCAGAAATATTTTTTTTCCTTGAAAGAGAAATTCAATCTCCGTACTAACTTTGATACTCGAACAGCATCTAACTTAACCTTAGGTGAAAATAGCTGACAGTGTACATTGTCAACATCGCGTGCCCCTCAACCTACTGCACGTCTCCAAGAAGTTACTGTAGGCTGCAAGGAATGGTCTCATCTGTGTAAAAGCATAATTATTAGCAAAAATAATTCTCAGATAAAATAAATAAATAACTAATTTAAAGTATTTGTCAACAATAAATACACAACTGGCGAAAAGTTTGATTGATACTGGTTTGTCTCCTCAACCGAACTAGCTTAACTATTTAAGTTAATTGTCTTGTTGAAGTTTATTCGGAGCGTAATGTTAGTGATTGGGTTATTCCAGATGCGAGTCAAATCGTGTAAACAGAAGTAGCTTAATGATCATCAGATTTATTTATTTTAGCAATATAACGATTACTAAAGTCACTCCAGATGCGAGTCAAATTGTGTGAATGAGTTACCAGAGTACAGTTAAGTCCTTTCTCTTTTCCCTTTTGGTGGTGTCGGAGATTTGTTTTCAAGGCATATGCACGTTTTCGCAATGAAACTTTAGGCCCGCTAATGGTGAGGGCCCTTACACAGACCTGCAACCTCCTGAACTAGGAAGATTCGAGCCCACGATCTCTTGCATAATCTTGAACGTCACATCTAACTCTCGCAGAAGGTAAAAAGGACATATAGAAGGAGAAAAGAAAAAAGATGCCTAGTGATCAGAATTTGACGTGAGACGGACGGGTGATAGTAGGTAGGTCACTTCAATGCACGACAACAGGTATGTTTATTAACACAGTGACATAGTACGGCTGTTATTGTAATAGTATTAACGAAACTTATTTTCGTGGTTTATCTTCAAAACCAGTTTTCTGAACCCCTACGCGAGTCCGAACGGGTCAGCGTGTTGCATCAACTAATGTTTTCGCACCGGTACCACACCTAATTATAACACATTATTCAGATGGTAGAAAAGGCACGCAAATAACAATGACAAATGCACACCCGCCTTTCGTCAACCAACCTCTCCCTAAAGAGTGCAAGAGGCTCAACACCCTGCACCCTCTGTAGCAATACCCTATATATTTGGAAGTTCGAAGTTGTACTTCGTGCTTCTTGACTATTTGCTTCAAGTTTCGCTTGGATTCTAATCGGCAGATCTTCAGACTGTTTCATGAATACAGTGCCCAGTCGACCAACTTAGTAGACTTGGCTGTTCTTCTCAGGCTCGTGGAGGTGAACGCTTATACAAAAGTAGAAATCCGCATTTCAGCTGGATGCCAGCTGCTATAAAAAGTTCAATACAGCTTCATTAATTCATGTCGAATCGTGAGGAACTTGCAAGATCAAATATACCAAAACTTGGATACCTACTTGTATTTTCGTTCATTTCTTCAAATTAGTTAACTGGACTGGAGATTACGTTGCCCGATACCAATCGACATATTCGATTCATGAACTCCAAAATTCTCGTAAGGCATTTTGTACAAGCTCATGATGCTACAATCCATCATTAGGAATGAACCCTACAGTGACGTTACGAATACACAAATTAATTCGTTCGGGGCTCGTGCAACATTCCTAATGGTACGCGTGAATCTGGACAGGAGACCACGAGATGGAACAGGAACCGTTTATTAATTTGTTTGAGAGGAACATATCATCACTCGTGATAGCGCAGTGATAGAAAAGTGAACCCAGGAGAGACAAGTCTAAAGTTCGAATTTTGGATTTCATTTTGATAGTGCATCCTGCGGCGTGACTCACACGTTTAGTCATGGCCGCAGGTTAATTAAGTGGTACGAGGTCTAGTAAATAGTTGAGTAGCTCACTCACACGTTTAGTGCAGCCTGCTGCCGTGACATAGGGTGCTTGGTGCCTTAGAAAACATTTCCTCTCAGGTTTAGTAAATAGTTGAGCAGTTCACTCACACGTTTAAGTGTACTTAGGTTAATTAAGTGGTACGAGCAACAGACCATTAGTTTACTAATCCAAAATATCATTGTAGGTTTAAGTGTATTTAGGTTAATTAAGTGGTAAGACCAACAGACCATTAGTTTGCTAATCCAAAACATCATTAGTTTACTAATCCAAAATATCATTGTAGGTTTAAGTGTATTTAGGTTAATTAAGTGGTAAGACCAACAGACCATTAGTTTGCTAATCCAAAACATCATTGTAGGTTTAAGTGTACTTAGGTTAATTAAGTGACAAGAGCAACAAAACATTAGTTTGCTAATCCAAAACATCATTGTAGGGTTCTAAAGAATAGCGGAGGGTTCACTCACATGTTTAGGTGTACTTATGTTAATTAAGTGGCACGAGCAACAGACCATTAGTTTGCTAATCCAAAACATCATTGTAGGTTTAAGTGTACTTAGGTTAATTAAGTGGCAAGAGCAACAGACCATTAGCTTGCTAATCCAAAACATCATTGTAGGGTTCTAAAGAATAGCGGAGGGTTCACTCACATGTTTAGGTGTACTTATGTTAGTTAAGTGGCACGAGCAACAAACCATTAGTTTGCTAATCCAAAACATCATTGTAGGGTTCTAAAGAATAGCGGAGAGTTCACTCACATGTTTAAGTGTACTTATGTTAATTAAGTGGCAGGAGCAAAAGAACATTAGTTTGCTAATCCAAGATATCATTGTAAGGTTCTAAAAAATAGCGGAGGGTTCACTCACACGTTTAGGTGTGCTTAGATTAGTTAGATTAGTTAAGCGGCAAGAGCAAAAGAGCATTAGTTTTCTTACCTTGAAATCATTGTAGGGTTCTAAGGAATAGCGGAGTGTCTTGGTGCAAGCCACTTCCTGGGAATAAAGACCCCTTTCTCCATAAAACAATGACCACCGATCTTTTACACGTGCACAGCTTCCGGCTGCAGAAAGCTCCACGACAAAAAGGCCTAATAATTTTAGCATGGCTGTGATAACTTGCACAATGCGTGAAAATACGATCTATCCTCAGTGTCAATTACCAATCGTTGGACTTTAGGGCACCACAGTTGGATCGTCTCATTAGGGTTTATATTACAGATCCGAAAAGGAGCTTTGGGAGACAACCTTTGAAGGAGTTCTCCGCATTTCCCTTTAGGATCGGAGGTTACTTCTTTCCTGAACATTCAAATTCGGATTCAGCTTAACAATTGCAAAAACGTACACAGCATAGCTGGTCCGAAGTTGTTTTCTTTTGGCGCTTGAAAGGCTCGAGATTTATTAACGAGACGATTAACAGAGGTGGACAAGAAGTGATGCCTCATCATAGTATCACATGCCAGATCAATCTCCGAATCGTTCATGACATTCTCCAGCTAAACAAGACAACCAGTAGATGATTATGTTCACGTTAACATGTCTGTAGCTACAGGTAGTACTACTATTCACAAGCTCATTGTATTCTCCTTTGTCAGAACGGAACATCTGCAGTACTTACGTATACTTAAGGTATTCGAGTAATATTATAACTATTACAAAACTGAGAATTTTACTCCCAAGTCTCTCAAAATATAGAACTTTATCTCCTACAACAGAATATTACCAGCTTATTAGAACTGATAACAGATGAACATATTAAAACTAATCAGAACGAGAACTTAACAGAGATGAAATGTGCACAGCTCTCCATAGACTTCAAAACTGATACAAACAGAAAAGATCTCTTACTTATACTACTCTATAGAGAATGTGGGCTAATATACTATTGGTACATAACTGTTGTCGTCTCAAAATGACTTACCTAATTACTGTCACAGTGCTTCTCACGTCAAAGTCATGTCACAAGTCATCACTTTTTTTTCTTTTTTTTCTTTTATCTTCTCTAGAGTTTAGATGTGACATCTTAATGATATTTAACACCCTCCTTAGTTAGAGTATCACTAGTAAATAGATAAGACTTTGGTAAAAATATCAGCTAATTGATCTTCTGATGGACAATATTCCAGTTTGACTATCTTAGCTTTAGTTTTCTCCTTGATATGATGTAACCTTGTCTCTAAACTTTTTGTTCTTTCTCTGATAACCTTATTGTTAGCCAAGAACATTACACTCTGATAATCCAAATGTAATACTGGAGGTCTAGATATCTTTTCTCTCATCTCCAGCAATAAATTTCTTAATCATATCAAGGTTATATAACCATCAGTAAGAGCAATGTATTCAGCTTTCGTTGAAGACCTTGCTACTTTATTCTGTTTCTTGCTGCTCCAACTGATAATTCCACTTGAACAAAAGTTGAAGCATGCACTTGATGTGGATTTTCTGCTGCTAGTATCTCGAGTCCAATCACTATCACTAAAGCCATGAAGTTCACTTCTCCCCTCCTTAAATATAAGACCAAGACTGATAGTACCTATCAGATATCTCAGAATTCTTTTTGCCGCAACCCAATGAGATGAATTTGGACAATGCATGAATTGACTTAGCCTCCCAACAGAATAACAAATATCAGATCTAGTGTGGATGAGATATTTGAGTTTATCAATTAATTTCCTGTACAGATATTCTTCAACGGTATTTTTAGCAGTAGCTCCTCAAAAACACTCTCTTGCTCCATAGGTGTTGCTGATGACTTGCAACATTCCATCTGAACTCTTCAAGTATAGACTTTATGTATGCTTGTTGAGAAAGCATAATACAGTCCTCCATCTGTCAAATATCAACACCGAGGAAGAATCTTGCTAAACCCAAATCAGACATCTCAAACCTCTTGCTGAGTTCTCCTTTGAGTAGTTGCACCAACTCTTTACCGCTTCCTGAGATTAAGATATCATCCACATATAGGATGAGTATGATTCTCTTTGAATTATCTTTCAAAACATAAAGGTTTAGGTCCAACTCTGATCTTTTGTGCTCATGATTCTGTAGAAACTCATGTATCTCATAATACCAAACCCTTGGTGCTTGCTTTAATCCATATGAGGATTTTCTGAGAATGCACACACTATCCTTCTTCTTTTTCACTTCAAATCCTGGTGGTTGAACCATGTAAAATTCTTCTTCTAACTCTCTATGAAGGAAAGCAACTTCACATCCATCAATATATATTTCCCAGTGGTAATGATCAACAAGAGCCATTACAAGTCTGATTGAATCTCATTTTGCAACTGGTGCATATGTTTCTCCGTAGTCAATCTCTTCTTGTTGCTGAAATCCTCTTGCTACAAACCTTGCTTTCAACTTGTCAACTGAACCATCTGATTGTAGCTTGGTTTTGTAAATCTATTTGCATTGGATGGCTCTTTTTCCTCCTGGTAGCTTTACCAAATCCCATGTATGATTTCTGAGTAGCATTTTGTACTCCTCTTAAGTAGCTTGTCTCCAACCAAGGTCTTTGTTAGCTTCTTCAAATGTTTGTGGATCATCGTCCTGAATACTTTCAGCAAGTCCACAATAATCATCAAGTCTTGCTGGTGGGGTTTCTAACCCTTTTGATCTCTTTACTTGAAAATCTGCTGCATGTTGTAAGTCATCTCCTTTAACTTCACGAATACTTGGTACTCAGATTCAAAATTAGTTGAAATTCAACTTGCTATTCACTAGGATTAGTGAGAGATGTTGACTTCTCCAAGTCCACCTCAATATCAGATTTATCAGATTTTGAATCAATCTGATACTCACTTGTAGGTAGCTTAAATCTGAATGTATCACAAGTTTCTTTTCACCTTCCGTCAGATCAGAATCCAACTCAAAAAATCTAACATCTCTGCTGATGTGAATCTTTCTTGTAGACTGATTGTATACTTTCTAACCCTTGATTTGCTGAGCATAGCTCACAAATATACACTTCTCTTTGCATCCTACTTCTGCCTCTTCTCATCATTGATGTGTATGTAAGTTGTGCACCCAAACAACCTGAAGTGAGACACATCTGGTTTCACTCTTGTAAATGACTCTTCAGATGTCTTGTGCTGCACAGGTGTTGTATATGCTCTGTTCATAATGTAAACAGCTGTGTTGCAAGCTTTAGCCCAAAAATAATTAGGAAGATTCTTGACCTTCAGCATGGATCTGTCACTTTTCACAATCACTCTATTTTTCCTTTCAGCTACATCATTTTGTTATGGAGTGTAAGCTGTGAAAGTTATCTTTGAATACCATGCTCTTCACAAAACTGAGTAAAGAGGTTAGAACAATATTCTTCTCCTCCATCCTATCTGAGAACTTTAACGCTTCTTGCCACTTTGATTTTCTACGAGAGCCTTGAACTTCTTGAAGTATTCAAATACTTCAGATTTCTGTTTCAGGAAATATATCCATGTATTTCTTCTCACATCATCAATAAATGTCAAAAAGTACTCACAGCCTCTAATAGAGCTTGTTTGCATGGGTCCACAAACACTGAATGAACCAAGGCTAACAACTCTTTTGTTCTTGCACCTCCTTTCTTTGGAAATCTCTTTCTGCTTTGTTTTCCAAATATACATCCTTCACATATTTTCCAGTAGTTGGTAGCTTCATCCTTGGTAGTACTTCTATCATATGATTATCCATCATATGTTTCTGACTTTCAAAATTCAAGTGTGCAAATCTCTGATGTCAAAGGTTTGCTTGTTATAAGAATCAACAATCATAGAGACTTCTTGGACTTGAGGCTCAGCATTCGAGATATATAATCTTAGCTTCTGATCTCTCCTTCTTGAAGCAATAACTCTCTGATTATGTGAAGCATCCAGTATCTGCACAACTCATCAAAAATCACCTTCATATCATGATCTGTGAATTTTTTGACAGAAAGCAAGTTCTTAGTGAGCTTTGGAATAAAGAGTACCTCTTGTATATTCTTCAGATCTCTTTCACTTGCTTTTACTGTCACAACTCTAGTACTCTAACTTCACATCTTGTACCATTAGCTTGAGTAACCTTAGAGCTTGCAGTTGCTGAAAAGTCCTTGAATAGTGATCTTTGGCTGGTCATGTGCTTAGAAGCACCAGAATCAATGTACAAATTTTTATCTTTTGTGTTGTAGATGTGAGTAATAAATCATATTACCAACTTCCTTCTCAGATTCTTGTGCATCTTCTTGAACAACAATATTACTTGATGAAGAATTCTGACCTCCATTTGCCTTTCTAGCATAGCAATCTTCAATTTTGTGACCTTTCTTTTCATAGAAAAAACATGTTCTCAATTTCTTTCTGCACTCTTCAATCCTGTGACTTTGCTTCTTGAGCAGAAAGTTGTGCCCTGATTTCCTGAATAAGAAGACCATGTTTCAGATTGCTGCTCCTCTTTTCTGTAAGTCTTCACCATAAAAGCAGATCCTTGATTTTTCTGAAGGAAAAACTTTCTTATCAGCTGCTCTTCTTCATGTAGTAAATTGCACAACTCCTCATAAGTTGACGTACTCTCCCTTCTGTTGATATCAGAAACAAAATGAAAATATGAAATACTAAGACTATTCAAAGTTATAGAAACTAGATCTTCATCACCATATGTCTTTCTTGCTCTGATTAGCTGCACATAAATATCATCTATCTTCTCAAAGTGCTCATGAATATCTGCACTCTCATTCATCTTGATAGAATGTAAATATTTTTCGACTTTGCTACTATATTTTTGCTCACCTTATCATATCTGATAGCTAGCTTCTCCCAAGCTTCTCTTCCTGTATCACAAGCCACTATAGTAAGTCTGATACTCTCCTTCACATCAAGCAAAACATTGGATCATGCTCTAGTTTGCTTCTTAATGAATCTAAGAGTGTTAGGAGAACTCTCATCATAAAATGAAGCAAATTTCTCTTCTCCAGAAACCACACTCCATAAATCCTTCTCACTCAATGACTTTCATGATCAATTTCCATGAACTATAATTGTTAGGACCTGAAAGTCTAGTGCTCTCATTCAAACCAAACTCACTGAAAGTAGCAGCCATGGATGCTATCTTGCTGAAAAGATGAGTTCAAAAATCCCCAGAAACTAAATACCAGATTATTATAATCTTAAACCCTTAGCTTGAGCAACCTGAGCTCTGATAACCAGGTTACAAAACTGAGAACAGTACTCCCAAGTCTCTCAGAATATAGAACTTTCTCTCCGAGAACAGAATACTACCAGTCTATTAGAACTGATAACAGATCAATCTGTTAAAACTAATCAAAAGGAGATTAACAGAAATATTATGAGATGAAATATGCACAAGTTTACTTAGACTTCAGAACTGGTACAAACAGAAATGACCTCTAACTCATACTATTCTACAGAGAATAGGGGTTAATATACTATTGGTACATAACTGCTGTAACCTCAAAGCGACTATCTAATTGCTGTACAAGTGCTTCTCACATCAAAGTCATGTCATAAGTCATCTCTTCTTCTCTTTCATTTTGTCTTTTTACCTTGCGTAGAGTTTAGATGTTACACTCTAATGATATTTAACAATAACCGAAGTAATCATGAGAGAGCTCACTAGAGGCTCAAGTTCTGAGTCTGAAGACATGTTCATAGATCTTCGAATCTGTTCGGACCATCATAGTTTAGTCTATAGTTCGAAGAAGGGAGCTTTTCTGATTGAAAGGATGTGCATTTGCTGGACTTTCGCCATGAATTCACGAATTTTCTCCTGACAGCACGTTTCATCCTTTCCGGAAACTTAAACTTCACTTCGCTGTTAATCTGTACCTACTTGGAGAGTGTGGACTCTAGTTTTTTATTAAGATTCTAAGAATAGATACATATATGGACTTGGCCCCTCAAGCCATAAATGGGCGCATTGAAAAGAGTACTTAAGCAGAGAAGAAACATCAAAACTTTATCTGCAGTCAAGTTTCTTCGGTTGGTTATCTGCCTTTCCCGTTGCTTTTATTTTCCAATATCTCGAGAGGCCAAGTTCCAGAAGTATCCTGCACTCCTATATATATCTCGCGAAGATGGCTGGATGTCCATGCGGTGACTCGTGCAAGTGCATCAACTGCAAGTGAGCTCCAACTACCCCAAACAAACTTGTCTATCCAAGAGAGATTCTCAAGGTTCACTTCTAACACCTGGCCATGGAGAGTTCTAATGATTTCATCAGCATTTGAAGATGAAGACCTAGAGAATAACCTAGATGCCTGCAGTGAAAATCCATGATCGACATTTAATAAGTGATATGAGGTATTTGTCACAAGATATAATTTCTTTACTCAGGAAAAAATGATCGTATCATCACAGTAGAGTACTATTCCTTGTTTTGACATGCAGTGATTTTTGTTCCCAAGAAAAATGCACACTTCGTGCAATGCAAATAACAAAGAAGTTGTGGAAAATATTGCCCACTTCAACTTTGCAATATTTTTCACTCTCATCATGATCATGTCTTCTTTCTTAACGATTAACACTCCAAATCGGATTACTGCAAGTCTTGCGCATGAATCGTTAGTGGTTATTGTGGGGAGCCATAAGCAGATCATTACTGTGAAGCAATGCCATATCAAGGAAAGAGACAACCAGCAATGTTTGGGGATCCCAGACGGAGCATCATAATGGGTCCATATTTCTGAGACAGATCAGCTAGGGACTGATGGGCTAACTTGCTCAAAAAATGTAGATGTTGGATTATTGGCAGTCTCGTCAGGTCCAGGAGGTTCAGAATCAGCAAGTTCGGTGATCAGAAATTTCTGATTTTCTAATGTCTATTGGTGCAACCATATCTATTTTCTCCTCCATGTTAAAACTCCGATGACCTCAAAAAGTTTTCTGATAACTATCACATGAATTAGTCTCATATATGAACTTGTTGAGTTTATCATACAACTCTGTTTTTGGAATCACATCGAACAGCAACATGCATATCAACTCTTTCGAGCTCAAGATCTGTTGCTGAAATGTAACTCTTCCTGAAATAAATAAGTTAGAAACCGTATATGTTAGAAATGAAACTCTTCCTGAAATTACGTAAGTGGTAAACATTGTATGCTAATTATAACTACAATAACTGAAAATATCGAGTTATTGTAATCAATAGATGTGTAAAAATGTAAAACTGATGTACGTAACAATGTCTGGAACCTGAATCTTTTTCTCAGTCTATAAAAGATCACTGATGGCAGCAAATCATCACGGTACACAGATGGATACATACAACCAGACAGGTGATCATGAGTTCTGCAGGAATTAGGACTTGTAGCTCAACTTCCATGCATTCGTCATCGAGAGCGCAGAACTTGAATTTTCTACATTTCCGTCTAAACTCTCAGTCTTATGGTCAAGATCAGGGCTAGCTTCTTTTGTTTCTGATTTCGGTTGGCTGAAGTGCAGGTTAATTTGGTTGGAGATGAGAACGGCGGCCGGCTGTCAGTACCGAGATATGTCGATTGCAATTGCAAGCCCAATAGTCGGATTTGTGAGTATGTCAAAAGAATACAGGAGAACTAATCGACACACTTGCAATTTATGCATCTATATTAGAACTCTGTACATAACGAACTCAGTCTTCGTAATATGACATTGTCGACTTCCGGGTCCTAATTATTAGCTTTTGAGTCATGAAAATATTCGTCTTGATGATACTTCTCGAAATTGCTGACGCGGATCCGAGTGATTGTCTGCCGGGACATCGATATCTATCTTCATTTCCAAGTTTCTCTGGTTGAGCTCGAATAGCTTTCTTATAAAATGGCACATATATATTGCTCGCAGAGTCTTGCATTTCGCCACGGGCTGTGTGAATTCTTGAACCTTGGAAACCAGCCATTAATCATGGCTGGTTTCCAAGGTTCACGGATTCGAAGATGCTTTCCAAAGTATAAAGCATCCGACGTCCAAGTTGTAGGAAACTAAGGCAAAATACTCTAAGACTCTTAGCTAGAAGGCATACACAACTGATGTGTGAGAGAGGAAGCGAGAGAGAGAAAACTGAGTACTCCAAGCCAAAGGCAAAGTCTGTATAAAGATAATGATAAGGAGACCAGGTGGGTCCTCCTAATATACAAAGGAAAGGGAAAAGGGTCGAGGGGTGTTAGCCCCCTTGTGCCTCTTCATAATAACCTCTTAAGGACAGGAACTGTTCACACAGTATTCCGTCACTCCCACTCAGTGACTAGTCCTTAATAATCCGAGTTTTGGTAACAAGTATTCTACTTTAGGAGTTGGTAAACTCTTAGTAAGAATATCAGCTACCATGTCAGCCGTTGGGCAGTACTGAACTAACACTGTTTTGAGAGTGACTTGATCCTTTATGAAGTGATACCGGATATCAATGTGCTTTGTTCTATCATGAAATTTAGTTGTGTCTACTAGAGCAATAGCACTTTGATTATCGCAAAATAAGATCGTTGGCTGTTCATCCTTCAGTCCAATATCTGTGAGTAGTTGTCGTAGCCAGATTGCTTCTGAAGAACACGTGCTTAATGCTACGTACTCAGCTTCTGTACTTGACAACGCCACAGATTGTTGTCGCTTGGATGACCAACTGATCGCTCCTTGGGCAAAAATGAAACAGTTTCCAGAAGTAGAACGTCGTGATTCAACATCACCTCCCCAATCAGCATCACAATATCCGAAAAGGGAGCGTGGATTAGGAGAGTATCTATACTCAAGGTAATAGTCCAAAGTGCCTTTGATGTATCTGAAAGCTCTCTTCATTCCGGTGATGTGAGTTGGGCCGGGACTTGCCATATGCTGAGATAATGAGCTTATGGTGTAAGACAAGTCAGGCCTTGTACATACAGCTGCCCAATTGATGGATCCGGCTGCGCTTTGATATGGATAGCTGGCGCACAAAGTCGTCTCCTCCTCATTGGTGGGAGGATCATGAACAGGAAGTTTCTCACTTGGAGTCATGGGAGTACTGACGGGTTTACAGTTCTCCAGACCGAATTGAAATAGCTTTTGAGTGAGGTATAGAGATTGACTGAGTCTAATCCATCCTATTGATCTGTCTCTGTTTATCTCTATGCTTAAGCAATGATGTACTTCTCCAATGTCGCTCATCTGGAATCTAGAACTGAGTTGTCCTTTTATTTTGGTCATTAACTCCATGCTACTGCTTGCTATGATGGTATCGTCAACATACAAGGCCAAAATCATGAATTGGTTGCCTTGATGTAGGTAGTAAACATTCCCATCGGCGCCAGACTTGGTGAACCCGAGGGAAATGAGAAAACCATCGATTATTAGATACCATTCCCGTGAGGACTGTTTTAATCCGTATAGTGTGCGTAGTAATCTGCACACTTGTCCTTTTATCGGGGCAGTGACTCCTTCCGGAACATTCATGTATATCTCTTCATTGAGTGTTCCGTTCAGGAAAGCTGTCTTGACATCCATCTGGTGCACATGTAAATTATGCTGTGCAGATATAGCCAGAATCAGACGTACCGATTGAACTCTTACCACTGGAGAGAAAGTGTCGGTGTAGTCGAGGCCGTAGATTTGAGTGAATCCGCGAGCCACCAGACGTGCTTTGTATCGAGAGATGGAACCATCGGAGTTCAACTTTAGCTTGAACGTCCACTTGTTGGTGATGGGACGTCTGCCATGTGGTAAGTCAGTGAACATCCATGTTCCGTTAGCTTGATGTGATTCCAGTTCCTCGTGTATAGCTTTCTCCCACTGTTCTGCGTTGGGGGAAGAAAGTGCATCTCTGTAGGACACAGGCTCCATGGGGACTGGTGAGAGTGTTACCATCAATGCGCCCTTCTGTTTCCTCGGCTTTCTTGGTTTTGGAGGAGCAAGGGGATCTTCGTAACCTTCAGCATAGTCACGCCTTGGAGGCACTGATTGTCTTGTTGATCGTCTCAACATTGGAGGAACAGGAATACTTGTGGGTGAAGGAATCTCCTCTTGTGGAGATTCAGTTGGTGAAGTCTCAGGGACTCGGATCTCCTGCGGTGGCCAACGTTGCTGGATGTTTGGTGATGTCCTCCTGAGGTAGCGATGGTACTGACTCATGTTTTCAGCTACCGGAGATTGATCACGATGGTAACTTGTTGGTGTCGTTGGAGATCGAGGGATTGTCAGTGCAGTAGGTAGAGTGTTCTGGGTCGACTGTGAGCTGGATGAACTCACAGTCGGAGTTGGTGCGCCTCCTCCACTACCACCTCCTCCTCCTCCAGAGCTGGACGGTGTGACGGGAGGTACAAGTGGACCAGTGATAGGAGGAATGAGAGGCGGCACGAAAGGAGGAGTGAACACTGAGGGAGGGAGCTGAGCTCCCACTGAAACTAGAGTGGGAGCTTGTGCGGGAGGTACTGGGTGGTTATTATAGAACTCAATGCTATTCTGGGAAAATTCTTCTGTGAGGATAGAATTATCGGGGAGAATAGGCGAGGGTACATGAAGGAAAGGAGATTCGTCAAAGATGACGTCTCGTGAGGTGAAAGCATGACCATCAGATTTACGTTGTAGACGGTATGCTTTGCTGCGTGCACTATAGCCTAGCAAGATGCAGACATGAGAGTGATCATCTAACTTAGAGCGGAGATCGGCTGGGACCTGGGAATATGCAGTGCATCCAAAAACACGTAGGTGTGAAATATCAGGCTTACGGTTGTGCCACAACTCAAATGGTGTCAACTTAGGAGGGAGTGCCTTGGTTGGACACCTATTCTGGATGTAGTTGGCACAGTTGATAGCTTCACCCCAGTAAGGTTTTGGTAAGTGTGACTCATGCAGCATGGTGCGGACAGAATTAAGAAGGGTGCGATTTTTCCGTTCAGCAACGCCGTTTTGTTGAGGCGTGTGTGGAACAGTGAGCTGACGCTGGATGCCAAACTCAGTGCAATATGCTTCAAATTCTGTGGATAAGTACTCACCACCGTTGTCTGAGCGTAGTGTTTTTAGCTTGTGACCAGTTTGCCGCTCAGCAAAAGCATGGAATTCTTTGAAGGCTTGAAAACAGTCGCTCTTGTAATGGAGTAGCCGAACAACGGTGTGGCGAGAATAATCGTCAATGAAAGTTAGGAAATATTCATAGCCAGAATATGTGCAAGGAGAAATGCGGCCACTGATGTCTGAATGTACCAGCTCAAGGGGTTCTATAGCCCGGGTGGTTGCTACGCGTGGGATTTTAGTGCGTGGTTGCTTGCCGTGCTGACATGCTGGACAGATATGTTCTCTTACTTCCCGCAGGTTAAGACCAGTGACAGAGTTCTCGCGTCTAAGCTGGTCTAAGCGTTGGGAGCTAATGTGGCCTAGGCGACGGTGCCATAGTGTAGTATTGTTGCTAGCGATTGCTGTGTTTGCTGCAAGGTAGGGAAGTGAAGAAACGGGAGCAGGCAAAGATGTGTACTCGTGACACGTGTCACGGCGGAAAGGAACATCTGCTTGGAGGCGACCTGGGTCGCTATTAGTGGAGGTGCGGTCCGCCCATGTGGCGGGCTGGGAAAGGTCCCTAGTAAGGGACCCCTGCCCACCATGTGCGGGACCGCGCCCCTGCATAGGGGCATGGTCCGCCCAGGTGGCGCGTGTCTCCTTGCCTCTTGGGGGCCGCGACCCGTCGTAGGGGTCCGTGCCCACCTGGGGGCCTGCGACCCATCTCGGCGGCGTGGGGGAGTTATCCCCACGCCCCGAGGCCGGGCGAGTGCCCGTGGGGGGCCGTGTCCCCGCATGGGGGGACGTGCCCTCCCGGGGGCCTGGCCAGGCGTGGGGAGTATCCCCACGCCCCGAAGCCAGGCGAGGGCTTCTCGGGGGCCGTGTCCCCGCGTGGGAGGACGTGCCCTCCCGGGGGCCTGGCCAGGCGTGGGGATTTATATCCCCACGCCCCGACGGCTGGGGAGTGCCCACTGGGGGCCGTGTCCCCGCGTGTGGGGACGTGCCCCCCGTGGGGACTCGCGTTCTGGGCTGGGCGTTGGGTGGAGTGCCTCCACGCCCCGAAGCGTGGGGGGTTCCCATGGGGGGACGCGACCCCGCGTAGGGGTCCGTGCCCCTTGATCCACGGTCCTGGGGGGGCCTCGATCCCCGATCCGCGATCCGCGATTCGCGATCAAGGGCCCTCCCGCGCCGTGAAGGCCTTGGCACTTGGGTGCCTGTGCCCTCCCGCGAGGTGGGAGGGCACACGCGTCAGCTCGCAGGTGACGGTTGGGGATCGGAATCCGGGATTGCAGGGTCCAGAGAGGGGGAGACTGCGCGAATTGAAATTTTGGCTGGCATTGTACATTTCTGCGCTTTGGAGACTGCGGGCTGAGTGCATAGGGAGCGTAGGTATGAATGTTTTGCTGGGGAATGTGAAATTGCGTGATTATGTGGGAAGATGTCACTTTTTCTGGGTCTTATACGCATTCTTGGGCGAGGACTGTGGCAAGGGGGCAGTGTGTCTCTATCCCGCGTGGCTACATGTAAGGATGCTGTATGCTCAGTTACAAACACTGAATTTCCCAGCAGATATAGATCATTCGATAAGGGACATGAGCATAGGCTGCGGGAATATTTATCCTCAAGGTAACACATGCCATTGCCGATTAAACACCACCCTCCTTTAGAGTCAAATTGCCTTGCAGAAAACAGATTTTTGTGTAATGCAGGCACATGCAATACATCACGGATCAGTACCTTTTCTCCATTCAGCAGCTTGATCTCGACAGTCCCGGTGCCTTCGATGTACACAGTAGTGTTGTCTCCCAACAGAATTTTGTCATTTTGACGGCGCTCTTCTGAGTATGGAGAGTATGTGATGAATTGGCGTCGATCGTGGGCCATGTGGTGTGTTGCTCCGGTGTCCACATACCACATGCTGTCCACCTGCGATACTGCACTCAGTCCAGTAGATTTCATTGTCATGAGAACTCTACGTGCGTTGTTGTTGTGCGGTTTGGGACGATTTCTTTGATTTTGTCCTCGGCCTTGCTGTCTGTGACCGCTGTTCTGCTGTTGATTGCTGCTGCTTGTGCGATTGGGACACTCATTAAAGAGATGTCCGGTTGAGCCGCAGCCGAAGCATTTGGCGCTACCGATTTGGAGTCGACGGCGGGGTTGACTCCAACCGCCTTGGTTGCTGCTGCGTCCTCGTCCTTGCTGTCGGCGTCCAGCGAACAAGGCAGTAGAGGGTTCAACTGACATCTTTCTGGACATGATCTCCTCCTCAATTAAGAAGGAGATCAGATCTTGTAGAGACAAGTTCGGGTTCGTGCGCATCGCGTGCAAGAAGGTTTGGTAGTTAGGTGGCATGTTGCCCATCAGCGTGAGGATCTGTTCTTGTGCGTCTACTATAACGCCGGCAGATGCGAGTTGTTGCACGAGGGCCTTAAAGTTGTTGATGTGGGTTATGACTGAGTCGTTCGGCTTCATTCTGAGAAGCCTGAACTTTTCTCTGAGGTGCATGCGGGTGACATGATCTTGACCGGCAAAGTTTGCGGTCAGAGTCGTCCATGCGTCGTTTGCTGTTGTGCAAGCTAGTATGTGACCAGCAACTGAGTTTGCACAACACTCGTTGATTGCAGTTAAGGCGTTCTTGTTCTTCTTGTCCCATTCTGCAATGCTGCCCGGTCCAGTAGCTGGTATCGCTGTTCCGCCGGGGGTTGTTGCTCCAGGTCGTGGGATTGTGCCATCCACCACGCCGAGTACTTCTTCCGAATCGAGTCGGAGAGTTATCTTATGCTTCCAAAAGGTGAAGAAAGTGCCATCGAATACCGCCCATCCTTTGGTGTTGAATGGTGAAGTCATTCTGCGCAGTCTTGATCGCGAGAACTGAACTGGTCCTTCACGCTGCGCTGGCTTGTGCGGGGAGCGTCCTCCACGCAACGATCAAGGCGTCCCTTGATCGCTCTGGTGTCTAATGTCTAAGACTTAGAGTGAACCTATGTTATCTTAATAAATCATCTAACAACACGGGCTCTGATACCATGTAGGAAACTAAGGCAAAATACTCTAAGACTCTTAGCTAGAAGGCATACACAACTGATGTGTGAGAGAGGAAGCGAGAGAGAGAAAACTGAGTACTCCAAGCCAAAGGCAAAGTCTGTATAAAGATAATGATAAGGAGACCAGGTGGGTCCTCCTAATATACAAAGGAAAGGGAAAAGGGTCGAGGGGTGTTAGCCCCCTTGTGCCTCTTCATAATAACCTCTTAAGGACAGGAACTGTTCACACAGTATTCCGTCACAAGTGCTGAGATACGTCCCAGTAGGCTGTTAGTAGTTGATTCGAGGCCAAAGGACAGTCTTATCAAGCCCGATGACGAGGTTGATGAACACTTATTAGATAGGCATAACGTCGACTCATTTCACACAGAAGTCTAATGATTCCGAGATAGCATTCGGCAGGGGCTCGTTCACAATGAACCCACCCACGCCTCCTCTACATCTGCCTGCGATACGGAAGAGTTTCTGACACGGAACTAAAGAAATATCGACTGCGAATACTCGTGATCGAGAGCTGTATGTTTAGTGGGTATGTTTTAAACATGTTCCAAGATCCTAGCGTTCGGTCCGTTGGTTTTTTCTGTTAAAACCCCCATGTTCGACAAGCCATTGGTCCTAGAGACAGAGTAGAATAGCCGGTAGAGATGGACCAGAATGAATCTGCTTTCCCATAATATGTATCAAGGCCCATTTAAGAGACTCTAGAATCGGAGTAACACAATACATGAGTACCAGTTGATGAGTACCAGTTGATGTTCTTCCGCCTTGTAAAAAGCCAGTTTGTACAAAAATTGTACTCTCCCTTTGATTGGGTATCTGACGTAGATAGGTTCCTCCGGCTCTCCTAATCCTTTCTGCCTAGTTTCCGTCAATGCACGAAGGACCTTGAAGAATTTCTTCTTGCATCATTGACTGCCGAACAGAGGTTCGGCAGTCAATGATGCTACTAATTCATCGTTCAACTTCTTGACCGTGATCAGAACCAAAACATAATAACATCATAAACGTTGTAAGAAGATACACTAAATGCATAGAGATGGTACAAAGAGACGTATGATAAACCACTCAGGTGTTATACATTTTTCCTCTCCTGTGGAGAACTATGTTGATCAATCTCTAGTCCATATTTTAGCATATCCTGTACATTTCGAGGTTTTGGAAGGTACTTGACAAGACAAGGTATCTATTGTCACCGTAGCATATCTGCTTGTTTGTTTACCTAGCACCATGTCTAGCACCATGTCTCGTCTGCACGCATGATATCCCCTGAATGCAACACCGCTGACTTCGCATCGTGGGGGATGGTCCCCTGTCCAGAGCATCATCATTGCTCTCACAGTCACCTGCTCTCTTGCTTGTCTTGGAATTCTAGCTTGCATCTCCCAATGGCTGATAAGTGAAAGTGAAATCTTAGAGGAAAAAATCTTGGAGAACACGATACATAGGGCACAGAAAAGCTTCTAAGATGATAGTTAGATTTCTTTTTATCATTTGAAAACATGGGAATGAATAAGATGGGTATAGGTTTACCCAGCAAGGTGTCTCGGACTGGTTCCTTGCCACCATTTAGAATTACTATCTCTACTATCCAACAGTCTTTTTGGGCAGTGGTTGCAGCTTGAAAGCCGTCCCAATGTCTCATACGTGCGATGTTAAATGGCCCACCCTGCAGTGATACAAAGTCATTGGCCAAAAACATGTAAGCAGTGCAATATGGAAATAGTGGAAGCTAAAAAGGTTTGCTGGGAAATAACAACTTGATGTACCATCACTTTTGAAGGTCGTGCCACAACCTCCTCTGTACATGTGTCTCATGGAAACTTGTATGCTTGTAGTGTCGTGCATCAAAACTTTCTGGGTTGCACAGAGTGGGGCAGATTGATGATCAAAATCTATAAACCACATGACAGCACTGGTTTGGACATCCGATAGACAGAGTGTATCCATGAGCTTGATCCCAGAACTGTTGGTACTCTCTCACCTTGGAGCCACGCCAGAACTCCCGTATTCGTTCAGGAACCTCGTCAACTCCGTTGTTTCGTCATTCTGCTCTATGTCTCCTAAACTTAAGTAAATCATGGCAGAAGGTACCCCTGAACAGAGGTTCGAGCACTGATCTAATAGGAATGTAATCAAACCTGAGCATTTTGTCACGTCTCACTATATAGTTTTCTGCTCCATAGATTACACGTGAATCGCTAGTACCATACACTTCTGGTGGATGTGGATTGAGCAAAGTGCTGTGCACATATTCCACTGTTCTTGGTTTATCAACTCCTGATGATACAAAGTTTCCATAGTTCGTTGTACTGATGATACAAAGTTTCCATAGTTCGTTGTACACTGCCCTTTGTCGCCATCTCTCCAACAGCTGCCAACTGAAGTGAGGAAACGAGCCACATAAAACTGTCTATAATTATCAGAAGTCTACTGTCTATTATTGTTTCTCGGGAGTCTGCCTCTAGGTGACAGTGAACATTAACATCTTTTGTGAATCTGCGTAATAAGATCTGCAGAAGCCCATTTTGTGTGGCAATGGAACGTTTATGCTCATCGAGGAAAGCTAACACTTATATTACTTATTTTTCCAGAGCTTCATCTAGAAAGATCGATATTGAATGTGGGACCATCTCATGCTCACTGCGGACAGGAGATGGACTGTTTTAACATAGAGCAGCAAGCGGATCTAAGTCATGATACTCAGTTGGATCCAGATTGGATAAGTCAGCAGGTAGTCTCCGAGTGTCCTCGTACACATTGAACTGCTGCATATTGCCAAAAGCTCGTTCACTCCATCGCTCTTCTCGGACAAACCTTCTGAAACTCTGGGAAGATATCCATTGGCCCTCCACACCACAAACTCTACAGTGCCACAAGTTTCTAGCATCGTTTATAGCACTCTCCCACACTATCAACTCCGAGAAGGTGATGTAAAACTCCCGATCTAGACTTGTGCATGTGCAAACCTTCGGGTCAATTTCGAGACCATCTCGGTTCCACCAAGCAGCTTAGAACATTTGAACTAACAATCACAAAGCACGAGCCGACAAACTCTTTTGACACGATCCACATCATTGCCAATTTCAGAATTATCCATTTCGAAAGGTACTAGCGATTGAATTGGAGCGAGTGTGATTTTGAGAACATTTGGAGTCTGAGGAGTAAACTGTAAGGTTTTTGTGGTCACTGAAACGAGTGGTGAAAGAATGAGAATTTAGGCAGGGAATTCCTAACCTGTAGTGTTGTAGCGGGAGATGGTGCATGTGAAGATTCTGAAGGAGCGATTGAACAATAGTGGTTTCTTTTACGTGGTTGTTTATTCAAGCGATAAATGTTTACGCGGTATATGGATTTTTTGTTGTTTATTGTCGAGCTACACGTCCTTAGAGGACAAAAATGAGCTTTTTTATACCAAAGTGAATTAGAGCTCAAGACCTGACCAAACCCAAAGTACCTACATCAGGATACTTGGATTTCCTATAGAAGAGAAGAACTGAAAGAAACAACCATTAACAGCAACCAAGTACTCTCTAATGGGTTTGTGTTTTGAGGTCAATCAACTTTACATGACATGGAAGGTCAAAAGTGTTTCATTCTATGATATCATGAATTCCAGAATTCACGTGAAAATAATTTGTAATATTTATAATAATTCGATGACGAATTCTCGCAAATGTGACGGAGTTTCTAAAAAATTAAAACTAACATAGTTTGATGTACAATGTTGTACATTCATAATAAGACCACAAATCCGATGATGCAACAAAATAACTTGATTAATGTCAAGTAATTTTCACTTTTGATAAATAAGAAGATATCAATAGATATCTACAATTTTACATTCTCATTCTAATATTGTACAGTAATCTTACATAAAAGAAACATTTGTCATAAAAAGTTCAAAATATGAATATCGTGAAGAGAGGAGCAATCCGTGAACTCCAAAGGTTACGTCCCTTGAATGCAGAGAAGTCTATGAATTACACGGACTTCACTCAGCTAATCTTGAGGAGCTCATAAACTGCAAGAACTACATCATTTTGGTGGACTGCATTGCTCTGATGTACTGCAACCCATGAACTTCATGGACTGTTTCTTTCAGTTCAAAGTTGACTAATAACTTCAAGGCTCCATGAGTCTGGTGCGGAGCAGTCCATGAAGTACATAGACTACACTTCATCATTGTGGAACAGTATATAGTTTAGACCTCTATGGTGTAAATTCATCCTTGGGATTCATGCTAGGATTGTAATCGAGAAAGTAAATGTGCATGACTTTCGAAAGTTGAATAATTTCTAAAATGATGACTTTGAAGTCCTCTCACCAACTTAAATAAAAAGTGAAAAAATTATCATTATAATGCTCTACATGAATTCAATGAAAGATGTAACTTGTGTGTAGATTATTATATAATGAATCTATCTCGGAATATAACAAACAAAATTTTTTGAAGATAACATTCTAAGAACATTTTTTAAGATATCAAATTCTAAAATTTATTTAGTATTTGACTGGATCTCAAAATATGAAGAAAATAAAACAGAAGCTCACAACTCCTATGTAGGTTCATGGATTCCTCAGTAGCAACTCCATATCTTAAGAATCTAGCAGATATTGATACTAAAAACATAAAACTTTGCGAGTGATATAATTTATATTACTTGTGATTAGTGAATCATATGAGATAATGATCAAACACACTTGCAGCAAGAAAAATGATTTTTGTCATAATTGATGAATTTACTGCATGAAGAGCATAGCACAAATCAGAAAGTCGTGAAATACAAATAGACATGAACAGATAATCAATTGTATTAAGGTACATGAATTAGTGTGTGTCACTGACACGAGAAGCATAAACAGCATCGTCGTTGTGATGTTATGTCAAGTCTACTTTGAACTAAAAGTGAAAAAATGATCAATAACGAGAAAAATACAAGTGGTCATAATCTTTAATTGTATTTTTGAAAGTCAAAATGATCTTTTTATGCTCAAATCTGTTGACCAGCCTTTAAAAGGTTGTCTTGTGCTCAATGCTTGAATTGCCATATAGATCAATTTTCAGCCGATTAGAGCATCTTTAGATCAGTTCTAAGGATGCAACCCGTGAACCTCATGACGTGCATAGTCCTTTTGGCATGTGTAGTCCATGAAGTTCATGGACTACACTCTCCTAACTCCAAGTAAGATGCTCCAAATCGACTGGAAATCACCCTAGAACTCAATTCGAGCATTCTGCACAAGAAACCCTTTACAGATTGGTTGAAAAATTTGAACTAAAAATATCATCTTTACTTTCAAAAATGCAAATATAGATTTGAGCTATAAGTATAATTCATGTGCAGTTGTTCTTCATTTGTGGGTGTGTCTGACTTGCAACAAGACCACATTAGCATCATTAATAATATATTACAAAAACCCACTAGTAACATGAAAGATGTGTCAGCCAATCAATTTCTCATAGTTTTGATAAAAGATAATAAATCATTTTGAATTATAAAGTGTTGTGAATCATCACTTGTGATAAGACAAAAGAATAATGTTAGGCCTAAATCCAAAGATACGAGACATAGTCTTCGGATCCTTAAATCAACATAAGATAATACTTTCAGAGAAATGAAAGTTTTGCGTTGGACGAGAAACCAACTCTCCACAAGCAAGAAACTGATATATTTGACATTAAAATCTTAACTTTTGGTTTAATAATCAGCCAGTTGTAATAATTTATTGTAACACAAATCATGAATCAATTGTTTCGTGTGGAAAAATAGATTGAGATCAAAACAAGAATTTGAGATGAAGTGCAAGTGAAGACAAAAAGAGCGTTGAAGAACATGATGATTTTGTCGACACTCTCGATGATGAAGAATCAAATGAGTCATATAATTCATATGGAGATTCATATTCATTGTCAGTGAGAGAGTTTCTTGAGAAGGACGGAACTTTCTAGTTTTGATATGATAGTGAAAAGGAGGACGAAAATCACACACGAAATATAGATCACAAAAATATCTCCGTCAAGTTCTCAATTTGAACAACGACATGCATGTAAGTCTTCGACTCCAAATCATCCAGACTGAAAATCTTATGCTCTAGAACTCAAAACTTCAGTAAATTGCTCATGTGAACCACTCACGCGTTCACCTAGAAGCTTTTCGTTTCTTTTCGGAAAGATATGCGTACAAGTTGCAGGTCTTCTCTCTACTCGTTTTTGCCCTCTATCCTCATTTCCTTGATGTCAAAACTATCGTCAGAAAATCCTCTAGCCATAAGCTCCATAAACCTCTCTCCTCAGTTCTTTGATAACTCCACTCGATAATGATTGAAAACGAGTCTCACTTCTCCTCTACCTCACTACGTGATCTCCATCGTCACCTAACAAGTAAAGTGATATCTAGACAAGTGGCAACAGAAAAATAAATATCTGATAAAACCTCAACATATATTATCTTCCTACGTGGCAAAAAGACTAATTAACATGCCTTCGTAAACTTATATGTATAGATGGCTATCGATTCAATCATACCATAAGCTTTTGACACCTCCACCACGGTTATCTCTGATCATCAAAATCATCTCGTTCTGACACTCAGAGTTTGAGTTGTTGTCATTATGGTTCTCCGACTCCGTTTACATCGAAATGTCTTGTCTCCTCATGTATCAGTTTGACTTGATTTTTGGATCCAAGTATATCACATGATAAAATCTATACTTTATTACAAAAGAATTTGTATCAACTTGGAGTATCTTTGATGTCATCTCGCTACCTCGGGATTTAAAGAGCCGCACATCGGATTTGTACTAATTACCCCAAATATCTCAAAGAGGAGTTAGTCCTCTAACATAAGATCTATTTTGAAATCCGGTAGTAACCTCCCTCTAGCATCTACACTAATGATTGCACTAGTACAAGAATAGACGAAGACGTCTTGCATTCACAATACGTTTAAGGGATATCTAGTGTTTGTCTCCAGGTAACTTGATGATCCACATATTCCTTCAGAGGGACCAACCTACTCCAAGCCGGTTGTAAGTCTGAGGAGATTTGATCTTGAGAACTCATCTCTATAAGTTTACTCGGCTACACACGAAAGCAAATCTCACAACTGGTTCTAGAGACCAGTTTCTAAGCTTATATGCTAGTAAAGCACGCTATTTCATCTTCTCTTCGCTAACTCGAACCATCATAACTATATCTAGACATGATCTTTAATACATTTTAAGATGTAAATATATACTACACACTACAATCTACATGATAAAAATCTAAAACATAAATTTTGAACTCATTCATATTTACGGCACATATCCTTGTTTCAGAAATCTTGTAAAAGAATTTTTTGCTTGCAACTTTGTTTGTAACTTTTTTAACATACCACTGTGACTAACATGATGAGATGTACGCCGTGGTATTTTCAGATTCTCAAATGCTCACTTCTTCCAAAATCGACTTCTCTGAAGTCTTAACTCTCTAACTTCTTACAAAAAGATGAATTATTTACTATGTGAAATAATTCACATCACAACATCCTCCTCTTCCAAACTTGCGCATCCTCTTATATGTGCCAACCTCCTCACTCATCTATTCCTCGTTCTTGATCATCACTCTCCTCAGCCTCAGCCTCTTCAGTCACTAAATCATTTTCATCTCTGTCATTCTTTGTTCTGTCTCAAGAACTGAACAACTCATGCTTTTTAAGCAGCTTCACATGTTTGCTAGCCATAGAATAGCTTCTACGTATCAATCGATAAGCTTCACATGTTTGCTAGCCATAGAATAGCTTCTACGTATCAATCGATATTTTTCCTTTATCTAAACATACTTGTAGCTTACATGTCTGTCTCTATATATATATTCGTTAATTGAAGATAAACTCGATGTGTGACTTATCTCTGGATGAGCAATAGATATTGCATTGACACGATGTTTGTCTGCTTGAATAGAGTGCTCTGCTTGAATAGCACATGGTTTTGCTTCTATGTGCTCTGCTTCAATGTATTCGATCTTTTTGTTCTCATGCACTTGAAGATCTACAAACTCTATTCTGCTGTTATGTACAATCATATTTTGATAGGTGATAGATCTTGAGATCCAGTCTCTTGGCTCTACCTCCATCCAAAAATGACAGAACTATAAATTAGAAAGTCTGAAGTTTAGTCGTATCACATGTGTCATTATCATGGAGTATCACAAAAGTCTGCATACGTATATCGTTCTTCTCAAATGAGTGATAAATCTCAGAAATTGATAAGTTACCATACTAAAGATATTACTAACATTTGCAAGAGGGAGTGTTACAATAATAAAATAGATAACTCCCTTACATATCTGCACCAATTTGTCTTTTTTTTGCATCACGTGATGTCTGTTTGTTGAGCTCCACTTTTGACATCAGCATACCTTCTCTGTCACCTTTGGCATGTTGTCGTCTCGTCCGAATACTTACTAATCATAGCTTGACGGTTTTTGATTACAAGCATATTTGCAGTCACACTCACAGAAATCAAGCTTGACATATTAAACAATACAGTTATGAGGAATAGAACAATGCTATTGTAAAACTCACATACTGCAAAATCGTAGACAATGATGAGATTAAATGGTCAAACCATTGTCAAAAGCATAAGCTTGTGGTCAACAACAATAAAACATGACTTAAAGTCTTCAGAAGTTTGAACATTCATCTTCTCATATAGATATTCTATCAATATGATAGAATATCTATATCGAACGACGCATAGTGATTGATACCGTTGTTTGGTTAGGAGCTTCTCTGGTCTAGAGATCATCATGCACTGCCAACAGAGCTGCCCAAGATCACAAACATCAAGAAAACAATGATGTAATCAAAGGACCGTGTAGGTGATCGATACAATTGTCTTGTTAAGAGATTCCTGATGTAGAAACCTAGGTCATTACACAACAGAGTTGCACACTGATCGATAAAATTGTCTGGTTAGGAGTTTCTGAGTCTAGATGTCATCTCGCAACAGAGCTGCTCACAAGTAAGAGACTTCTCTCACAATGGGAGTAAGATTGAAGAGCCAAGCCATAACAATAAACATGTTTACTTGCTCTTCGACATGCCTTCGGATGGTTTCTAATGTTAGTTCGGATTTGCTCGAAGAGCTCAAGTGCTCAAGCGAGTGGAGACTCTAGAGCGCAAGAGAAAAAAACACAATACATTGATAGGTCATTCATCTCGATGTGATGGACAGTCATCATAGATCTATCAATTTTTTAGGAGATGGATAGAGCGACTAGAGTTCTACTCTTTGCATTATCATATAGTGACGTACACTCCAGCTAACACATCCACTTCAGTTTACCAATTAACATCGGAAATGTACAACTCACTCAGTACACATTCAGTAAGAAAAGTCCAAATGTTGTGCATGCACGAACCAAATGTACCCTTTGCTTGGAATTTATCTAACTTCATGATCAAAATATTTTTGTCTTGATCAATTAGGCATTGATTGAATTGTATTATCTTCTTAGAACAACATAAGCACTGAAATGTTATAGTAAAGAAGATAACACTCTTTCATGGAGTTCAGAAGTTTGATATCATATTTTACATTATTTTTTATAACCAAAATAAAACCTCGGAGTATTTATTTCTGAATCTGAAATTCAATATCATTCATTCATTCAACCGAGGTTTTATTCAACCAAGGTATTATTTTGGTTATAAAAAATAATGTAAAACATGATATCAAACTTCTGAACTCCATGAAAGAGTGATACCATGTTTTACATTATTTTCATTCATTCATCCTCTGAAATTCAATATCATTCATTCAACCTCGGTTATCATTCATTTTATCTATGAATATTGAATTTCTGAATCTGAAATTCAATATCATAGATACGATATACATAGATACGATATACATAGATACGATATACATATGCAAACAAGAGCTACGAATCCGTAACTAATCCAGTATTACGGACAGCAAGCCAAGGTTGGAATGATATTCTTGATATTTTCAAAGGCATGAGCATCGGATATCTATAAACTGTGAGCATAAAAAGAGCATGTGATTTATGAAAATTACCAAAAGGACTATCATGTTCTATGTTAGCTCTCTTCGGATATTAAAACCCCTATAAGATTAAAAACTCCTCTTTATTTGTTCTATCTTAGGTGTGAAGATTACTTACCATTTGGTCCGGTCATGATATTATCTTCCTAAAAGAACATGAACATTAGAGATATACTTCACATAGTCTAAAGTAAAAATTTTTGCATTCTTACATTATGTTTTGAGCATGGTATTTCTGTTTTATAACTATTTCTCATCAATCATGATATTATCATTTTCAAAATAGTCTTGAACACTGGATATATACCGTAATCAATATACATGTATCAATATATATATATATATACCATTAGCATAGATAGAATACATTATTGAATGAAATGATATGATTGGATGTCCAAAACATGCACTTATAGATAAGGAAAGTATATTATCTTTTAAAATTAAGTGCACACTGGAGATGTTGATGCTACATTGGAGATATACAGCATCAACGCACAAACATGAAATCTCTTTACCTTTGGACCTTTATTCTCTTTCAGATAATCATAAAAGTTTTATTTAATAATTTTCAATTCAACCTCATTTAAATCTGAAGTTAGTATGTCGTTGTAACGCTATAGAAGAGCTTTGATTTAAATCTTAATGCAACTAATTCATTTATGATAAGTGAATCTTATCAAAGAGTAAGGTTAGTGTAAGTGCTCAATTTCTTTGTCCTCCGATTAACACCTTGCAGAAATGAAAACATATAAAAAGATCAAGTGTGTCGTGCGCATACACATCGCTACACAACATACGTCGCTGTTAGAGATACATCACACATAACATAATACATGGACGATGTCACACATATACACAAGTGGATCACTGTGATATGTGTGACATCTCTACTGTGCCAACGGACACTAAACAATCACTAAAGTCAAGCCAAATCCACTATGTGCTCGCAGAGAATCCAGATTGCACTCACCAAGACTATCCACCATAGCCAGGAGCTTGAAGACTCAACTCAAAGAACTAAGGCCTCCAAGCCTTACCTACGAAGTATACCTCTAGTGGACTATCTCACCAACTCGCCCTAACAGCACTAACGGCCCTATCGAGATTCACACTCCGTACTCGGTCAACCTAACCGAGGTGCCAAATTGACGTGACAGCTGTTATGCGCATACATATCACTGTCAGAAGTACACCACACATACACATAACACATGGACGATGTCACACACATACCCAAGTGTACCACAATCGCCTCCTTAACTGACGATTAGGTCACTCTAACTCCAGATAATCCCATATCTCAACTACGTTGTCGTGATGTGAATCATTTCACATAGTGAATAATTCACCTCTCTATCAGGAGTTAGTCTCTCTGAGTGAAGTTAAGACGTTAGAGAAGTCGATTCTAGAGGTTGTGAGTATTGACGACTACGTGTTATGCTTCTACTTCGACACTTGAGAGTTAGTAGTCGTAGAAGTTAGCTTAATATTACTCTTAGTTCATTATGCATATGTTAACACACGTTGTGTTATATGTTTTGAGTCCTAGTAGGTTGATAGTATGTTATTTATCTTATTCAACCATTTGTACGCTTGTGCAAGTGAATTCATACTTACTTTTTATGTTCAAAGTACATAACTTAAGTTTACCATGTTCATAGAGTTTTAAACTCATGGGTTGAACTTACTTGTCACCCATGTCCGCTTTCTAGCTGATTTAAGTTATCTTTCAGGTTTGCGTGTCATTTTAGGTAGTTTAAGACGTTGACACTTTAGGGGGCTAACGTGGTAGCTTATGAGTGAAGTTAAGTTACCACATGGATTAGGGCACTAAAGGACAACCAAGTGGAGCTATGAACTCCCATTGGTCCATTTTTATCTTTTGTAAAACTCTAAATTTAGAAATAGAGGTCTAAAGGAGAGTTCGAGCATTTCATGAGGACACTGTGAAATCTAAGAGCACAAGAAGATAGAGCTCGTCGTGCCAAGCACTGTCAGTGAAATTCTTGATCGATTTGGATCAATCAACAAGGAGTTATGCCAATTTGAAGTTCTAGTTGAATAAGAATTGCATCACTTTTGTTGGATTTGGGGTTTTCAGTGTCAATTGCAGCAAAATCGAGAAAATTGTTTCAAATCTTCGTGGTTGCGTTCACTGTCAGCAGGGCTACGACTGTCCAAAATTTTCAAGTCATTTGAGTGAGTGAGTAATTCAAGGCGACCGCTGAAGCAGAGGGGGTCTGAAAAGCTCTCAATCTAAAGCAGCAACTTCAAAGAACGAGATCTGGAGAAGTATGTACAATCAGGAGTCCCAACTTCACAAGGATCTCCAGCATCCTGTAAACTCCAAATCCTGTAAGAATCTTTGGAAGTGATAGCGCCCATTTTCTGTTGTAGGTCAAAATAGCTGTCTGAGTATCAGAAATTGCCGCAATATTTTTGCTCAAAACGTTTCTGTCCATATCTCGGTGCTAGAATCTGATCTCAAGTTGAAACTTCGTGTGTGTGCTCAGTGGGGCCTCTTTTACATGTAGGAGAAGTTTAGAGGTCTAAACCTTCACATATTTCTCAATCCTAAGTGTCAAAGTTCACCGTCTGATCTTATCATTGCTAGTTAAGCCTGAACTTTGATTCCTGAACATATCAGAAGAGCCAAGAGACATGTATGAGTGTTTTACAGTGTCACCTTGTAACCTGAAGCATATCCTTTGAGTAAACCAGCCACAGCTAGAAGCCTAGTGCTTCCCTGAGTAAACGTATCACGACTTTCACGGTCATAACACAACCAGAAGGTTCTGCCCTTCCCAAGAAAACTCTCACCTTGACAACGTGGTATACACCTTCATGGGTGTAAGGATCAAGAGGCCGGGTGCTACAACGCCTCATTGTTAGTCGACTATCTCTGCTATATATCAAAGACAAACCCACCGTCCAACAAGAATGACATTGAGAGTCAAACATGACATGCGCTAACCTCTCGAACAACCATCACACACCAACATACGGATTGCTCCACCAGCAGATCCACACAACATACACCTCAAGCCCACGCGTACAACTGCTTAGCTTGGGTCAACTGTACCATTGAAGCTGACATGGCACGCAATTACGCACATGGTCCTTCCAAACAACACCATCACGACCCTCCAACATGAGTATTCTAGAAGGTAACATCTCACGCACTCGTAAAATAGTGCACCATGCGATCACATCCAACGTCCTTGATGCAATCTGCTGTAGATAGATATAATCGTCAAGATGAAACTTGCGAATCGACGGTCCATAACCTTCTCGAATAGTCGCATATCGCAACGTGTCTCTATGCTGAGCAATCGCTAAGTTTCAAAAGCTATGTGCATAACTCTCTGAAATGTCTCTGCTCGTTGAGAACATGCTCTCATCCACATATTCGAATCATCAAGATTCAGCACCTTAGCAGAAACACGACAAATGATCGAAGATAAATCCGGATCTCGATCATATAATAGAAAGTACGGTGAGAAGAAGAACAAAAGATATCACTTCTGTTGTCCAACAACACCACACATGGTGTCAAACCAGCACGGTTAATCGCCGGCCTAGCTGGTAACTCATCTAACGTGGCAGTCGCCGCTTGCCAAGCACCACTAGTAGATGTCATGATCCTCGACTTCATGGACACGTCTATCGTCTCTTGCTGAACCACCTCAACACTAGAGGTAACTACATCCTCGCTCTCACTGAGCGTGGCTGCCAACTAGAACACTAGAGCCAAGCTTACTCCCAATGTCTTCATATCTATGGTTGAAAATAGTGAGGTTCGGAGAACTGCTCTAGCCGCTTCCAACATCGGATTTGACGCCACATCCACAGACGTCGAAGGTTGACTTGCATCACTCTCACTCTTGGATATCGATATCTTTAACTTCACTATATCATCGATAGGCAGTTTAGGAATCATAGACGTGGTCCTCAACGTCTCCGATAACATAAACGACTGAGGAAGCTTGACCTGTCTTCCAGCCTCCTCGCGTTGTGGATCCAACTCCACCAATGCACCTCGTGACTCAGAGACACGTACTGCATTCCGAGTCACTATCACATATGTCTCAATCTGCACCACATCAATCGTGAAGTCGAAGTCAACTCTTTTTCCTCCATAAGACGTGAAAGTCTCTGTTCCATCAGATCTCCGCTGAGTAGCCATACATGCTTCTGACTTCGTAGCAAACGGTGGATCGACTGGTCCTCTCTCCGGTGTTGGACCCCTACCTCTAGCTTGACCACCACGGTCTTCTTGAGCTCCTCTACCTCGTCCATGATCAGCTTTCCTTTGCCGTAGCTTAAGTCTGCCTTCTTCAAATAAGTGGGATTCTTAAGAGTGAGGATTTAGTTGGAAGAACACTTCTTAGGAAGAGTAGGGGTTTATTCTTTGAGCCTTGATGTGAAGTCTGTATTCTACTTTTCAAAAGAACACTAGTAACATTTCAATAGTATTTGCTATCTTCATTTGTTCATACATCTATCTTCTCAAATCTTTTATATGTATTGTTGGAAGGGTCCTTGATCAAGAATTATTTCATTGCTGTTTGTATTCAATTTATCAGGTTGTACTTGGGTTTGGCTTCTTATCAGACTTAAACTCTCATCCGGATATTATTCCATTACGCGAGAATAACAGAAAACTATATGAAATTATCATTGTGACATTGAAGTACTGTGTTTTGTGTAATTGTTAACTGTATCTTCGTGAGAACGATCCTTAATTTACTATTTCCGATAGATTATGTTTCTCTGG
Source organism: Asterella californica (assembly GCA_036924285.1). Classification (NCBI taxonomy): domain Eukaryota; kingdom Viridiplantae; phylum Streptophyta; class Marchantiopsida; order Marchantiales; family Aytoniaceae; genus Asterella; species Asterella californica. The sequence goes on from JAYKYS010000013.1 coordinate 9,779,762, forward strand.
GTTGTTACATATAGAAACAAACAAACTTTTGGCGCCGCTGCCGAGGATAGTAATTTAACTTTTACTTAAATTCAGTACGTTGTAACCATCGACATGTATGTCGAGGGAGCACGAGCGCCTTCTGAAGAAGACCAGAAGACGAGAAAGGTCAAGTGAGCGCTGAAAAGAAGATTGGTTCATGAACAACTGTTGGAAGAAGTTCAACGCTAGAAAGAGACCACGAAGGAGCGAAGATGTCAAGCAACTCAGAAGTGGCAGGAAGTGAAAAATCTATCTGAAGGAACTTCATCTTCGCTTGAAAGGAGCTCAGTACCTATTTCACCGCGAACTTGTTACGAGAAAGACGAGCGTAAATACTGGAAGAAAAAGAGTGACATCGAATCTCCAGGCTCGAGTGGACGAAGTGGAGAGAGCTTGTCTAAAGACGTCTCATGGTTACCATTCCCTTCAAGGGCCACAAGTTTACATGAGTCTCTGTTTGAATTGACGCAAAAGGACAAAGGTATCCAAGCTGAAGACGAAGAGACTGATATAGAAAAAACTCCTTCACTTCGAAGGGTGGACCTATTTCAATCTTCATCTTCATCATCAAGTTCTGATAAGTCAGAACCCAATATTGTAACCTCTCTTGCAGAAGATCCAAATCCGAGAGCGGAAACGGCTTTGGAACTGATCGTTAAACATGGGCCAGAGATCAGAAGTTTTGTATAACTCTTGAAGAAACAAAGAGGACAAGAATTAATTTGAGAATTGTTGCCTTTGAGATCACCTGCCCTTCAAATCCTGAATCTTAGACCTCAAGGTACAGAGTATCACTCTTTAAGCTACGAAGTCAAGAGGCTTCCACCTCGTCTTCACCCAAGAAGGAACACGACGTAGGACGAAACGACGTTCATCCAGTTGAAGACACTTCGGCCGAAGTATCTCTGCACGAAGTGAATCTTCTGAATATTAAAGCAAGTATCGCAGTTGTGAGCGCTCTTGCTAAATTGACTCTTCGACCATCAAGTAACTTGTCTAGTACAAGATTAATGCGGATTTCAAATTTGACGGTACTGTAAGCCGGCCTGTCTCTCACCCAGGGGTACCTCAGATGACTAGGATTACTAGTGCACCCTAATTACAAAGATTTAAGTACACCCATGCTCACTTCACTCAACTCTCTGACCCGTATGGTCACATCGGTACCTCTAATAGCGTTCCTGCACACAAGTTCTAATCCCGCTCTCAACATTACATCGCAAAATACTCAAGGACTCCCAAGGTCTCCAATGCTCACTTTACTTACAGTCAGGAAAATGAGAGTGTCTTCCACCTTCTCAACTCCTCCTTATATACTCTACAACTTCTTACCGTGGTAACTTTCACTAAGTTACGTTACCTCATGGTAAGTGCGCAATCCAAAATAGTAAAACTTCTAAAGGCTACTAAGCCTTTAAGAATAGCACACACATTACTTGTTCTACTTTACAAAAGTAAGAGATTCTCCTACTTTAGCTTTTGTAAAGTGTTAACTTTCCACCCTATCCAATCGGAAGGCGACAACAAACTAATACGTCTTTTGAGGAGCATCTTTAGATCTTTGTGCATGACTTTCCATCATGCATCCAATCAGCGATGGTCAACAAAGTTACATACTTTTGAGAAGCATATTTAGAGCTCCGCACTTGTCACATAGTGTCATAGTGGAACCTCTAATAGTTTCCCCAACTTAGTTATAACTATCTCCGCTAGTTATGGCTAGTTTTGATCACTCTAGATTTAGATCTTCGAACTAGAGTAACCTATAAGATAGTCATACCTAATGAAACTTATATAAACATGCACACAAATAATGGGATACTTGTGACGTGACATTTACCCCCAGACTTAATTTTCACTCCGTCCTCGGAGTGAAGTATCACGTTGATGAAACTTCTTCAACTTGTCGTGGTTCACTCGGTCGAAGAACGTACCACTTCTCTCTTGAAGATCATAGGTGTTATTAATCCACACTTTGGAGATGATGAAAGGCCCAAAATATCGACGTAAGAACTTCTTTTGAACTCGCTTGTGCCTAATAGCATCCCATAGCATCACCCACTCACCCTTTTGAAATGGCTGTAACTTCGTTTTGTTCTTCGCCAAGCGCTTGTCGTAGCTCTTCTTCTGTTGTAGTTGGGCCATCTCAATTCGTTGAGCTGCATCGTCTCTATTCTCCTCCAGCTCCAACAAAGTTTCTCTCCTCTCTTTCTCAGCTATTTGACCACCTTTTCTCTTTAATCCAGCTTGTAAGGTCTGAAAGGTGGTTAGGTCGAACTGGATCGGTAATCTGGATTCCAACCCATACACCATCTTGAAAGGTGAATATCCCGTAGATGTCTTCACTGTTGTTCGATACTCCCATAGAACCGCATGAAGACGCTTGTCCCAGTTGTGTTTGGCCCCTTCCATGTCAGCATCCTTTGCTAACATCTGACACAAGGTAAAGTTTGTCCTCTCTACCAAACCGTTTGAACTAGGTTTATATGAAGTAGTAACCCTCTGAGAAATGGAGAAGTGGGTGCACATAGCAGTAGTCATGCCACTCACAAATTCTCGACCCCTATCAGAAACTAACTCCAAAGGACATCCAAACCTAGTTATGATCCGTTCGTACAGAAATCTACCCACCTCAACTTCTCCAATAGTTACAAGAGGTCTAGCTTCTACCCACTTCGTAAGATAATCTGTGGCTACAACAATATACTTATTGTTGCGAGGGGTGCGATTCAAAGGCCCAACAAAATCTATTCCCCATTTCTCGAAAGGTCCAAGAACCGGAATAGATCTAAGAGGAGTGGAAACACTAGATTTGATAGCGAAAGCTTGACAAACATCACAGGTTTTACAATACGTCAAGCAATCTCTAAACATCCCCCTCCAGTGATATCCCGCATCGAGTATCTTATGAGCCGTCAACTTGCCTGCGAAATGTCCTCCACATACTGGACCGTCATGGAATTCTTTCATGAGTCGTAGAGACTCCTCCTTGCTCGCAGCTCTTCTCAGGACCCCATCAACTCCTTCACGGAATAACACACCTTCCACCACCGAGTAAGGTTGACTTCGTTTCACCAGTGCCTTCTTCTCTCTGGTCCGCATCCCATCTGGATAGACACCTTCCGTAACAAAATCCCAAATTTCTTGATATTCTATTGGGATAATAGAGTTGCTCAAGACCATCAAATCTTCGTCAGGAAAGGTGTCATCCACCGGCTCCTCTCCATCCCCATCGTAAGCTCTAGATAGCAAATCTGCATTCGCGTGTTTCTTCCCTGGTCGATCGCAGATCTCATAGTCGTACTCTGACAATAAGAGCTTCCACCTTGCTAATCGTCCTTCGACCATAGGTTTATTGAAGATGTACTTCAATGCCTTATGATCTGTAACGATAGTGAACTTGCCTCCTATGAGATAATGTCGAAATTTTCTCAAAGCATAGATCACTGCTAATCCTTCTCTCTCTGTCACAGAATAATTTCTCTCTGCCTTGATCATTTGCCGACTAGCATATGCGATAGGATGATCTCTACCTTCAACATCATACTGACTTAAAGTACATCCTACTGCTATATTTGAAGCATCCGTATATAGAATAAACTGTTTATTCCAATCGGGCTTAACCAAGATCGGAGCTGAAGTAAGAGCTTTCTTCAGTTCCTCAAAGGCGGCTAGAGCTTCTTCATCTCCTAAAATCAACACGTAATCTACTCCCTTCTTCAGATATGCTGTCAAAGCATATGCTTTATGTGAGAACGAGAGTATAAACCTTCGATAATACCCCACCATACCTAAAAACTGTCGTAGCTTAGTGAGAGTACTAGGAAAAGGGAGCTCTAAGATCTTCTGCACCTTCTCTGGATCAACGGCAATGCCGTCCTTGGATATGATATGACCCAAGAGTAACCCTTCCTCACACCCAAAAATACATTTCTCCGGATTGAGAGATGCATTTGCTACATCTAAACATTCTAAGACCTTCACAAGGTGCTCAAAATGCTTCTCCTTACTCCCGTAAACACAAAAGTCATCTATAAAATCTCTCACAAACTTTCCTAAGAAAGGTTCGAACACTTTGTTCATAAACCTTTGGAACGTCGCAGGAGCATTACACAGACCAAATGGCATGACTCGAAATGCAAACGTACCCCACGGAGTAGTGAAAGTGGTCAGGTGTTGATGTTCTGGTGCAATTTTGATCTGGTTATATCCGCTATAACCATCTCCAAAGCTGTACCATTCGTTTCCCGCCACTTCTTCCAAGATCTCGTCGATGAAAGGTAGAGGATAATAATCCTTCTTTGTGACCGCATTGAGCTTCTTGTAATCAACACACACCCTCAATTTGCCATTTTTCTTCTTTACGATCACAATGGGTGATACCCATTCAGAATGCTCCACCTCGTAAATGAACCCAGCAGTGTGCAGCTTCTCGATCTCTTCTTTCACCAGATCCGCAATTGGAGGACTCACTCTTCGTTGCTTCTGTCGCACCGGTTTGACTTCCTTCTCTAACTCGATACGGTGTTGCTCCAGTGTGACCTCCCTCAGATCCTTGTAACTAAATGCAAATACATGAATGTATTTACGAAAGATCTCTTCGAAACAACTCTTCTCCTCTTTAGTAACCTTCGATCCATAACGTAAGGTGGCAATTCTTCTCTCCACCTCCTCGGGAGTCAATGGTTCTTTGTCTCGATCTCTTTGCACTTCCGGAGAAGGGAAAAGATCCACTACATTCACACCCACATTTCGTTCTTCTCTCTCCTCCTCTGACGATGTATTTTCAGATTCTGAATCTGAAGAATTGGTACCTACATCAGAAGTAGTATCGACAACTTCTGACTCCCAGTAGTCCGATGTGGGTCGATCCGATTCCGACGTCCCAACTTGATCTCCGAGCAATGGAACTTTGATCCGATGGTGATTCGGTCCGATGCGTAAATAACCTTTGTGCCAGTTATCCGTTGCATGTACTGCTCGAAGCCAAGGTCTTCCGAGTAACATTTCATAACTTGACTCCTTCAAGATTTGAAATGTCATGTTTACTTGCACTCCCATTACTGACACGCAAACTCTCTCCAGCACTCCCAATGGCCTAACTCGCTGTCTGTTAGCCATGCCAACCGTGATACTAGAAGGACGCGTTGGTACTAGATCCAACTTCCTCATGAGTCGTTCCGAGATGGCGTTTACTGCCGATCCTCCATCGACAAGAACATCAGAGACATCTCTCCCATTGATACGAGCCTCTACTTTTGATGCCTTGTTGCATACCTCTCCTTCACTAGCGTCTAAAGCACTCACACCGACAGTAGAAGGATTTACCTTCTTCTTCCGACCTCGTCGGGAGCTTAGACCGCTACGAAGTTCTTTCCTCACCGAAGGATTCAGAGCAATCAACTGTCCCACAGTAATGTTTGCTCGTTGCTTTCCCACGTCTTCCACCACATTGTATTTTGATTGCTCCATTGAAATTGTGAAATCAGTATTTCCCAATTTCTTCCGTCGCTCTTTGGTTTTTGAAGAAGATTTGCTACTCCGAGTATTTTGACTTGGAGAATCTTCCATCACGACCGGTTCTCCCTCCTCGAAATGCGTCCTCATCCTCTTCCTCTCTTGAGCTAACAGCTCTACAGACTGAAAACCTTCTCGTACATCTCGCGGCTCCAAGATGTCAATGCATGCTACACCCTTGTCCTTACTTTGTGAAGTTGAAGCTCCATCCGCCGTTCCACCATTACGACTCGGACAATTACGTTGGAAGTGTGATCCTCCGCACGTAAAACATCCTTGGCTCGTGTAGTTACTGGGTGATCCTTGCGGTGGTCCACCTCTGGACTGATAGTTTCCATAACCTCGTGAGCCCCCTCCAACATTTGGACTCCGGTGTTGCAACAAATTCACCATATTGATCTTCAAATCTGCCAGAGAATCTGTCAAACTTTTCAACTCATCACGAAAGTCGGGAGTAACAGATCTAGATGGTACAGTGACTGTAACCGCACTAGTAGGAGCTATCGGAGTCAGATTTTGAAATCGAACAGTCGGAACACTCGCAGGTTTCAGAGTTGGCATGCTCGGCCCTTGCACATCTCCACATGCTGCCCCAACAGTCATTGGTTGCAAGTCGTCTCCATCCAGACTCTCTTCCATCCTGGTTGCGATCTTCACTGCATCAGCCTTCGAAGTTGGTCTCTCATACCGCACTTGTGTTCGAATCTCCGGCCTCAATCCCCCAATAAAATTCTTTGTGAGCATTGCTCCAATGCCCACCATCGTTGGTTCTACTACATCTCCACTCTTTCGTAAAACCACCCGAAACTTCTGTTCTAATTTCTCCACCCTCTCGGCATAAGTCCTTACTTTCTCTTTCTCTCCTTGTTTGAGGTAAGTTACCTCCACCATTAACTTCTCGTAACTTTCATCAGGAAGAAAAGTTTCAATTAAGGCCTCCGTCAATACTTCCCAAGTATCATCTGGAGTCCCCACTACTCTTCTCTTCTTCCTATCCTCATACCATGTCAATGCAGAACTCTCAAGAAATTCAAGTATCAACCCTACCCACTCGCTCTTCTTTCGATCTCCATTGCCAATGCATGCTCTTTTGAAGTCTCTCACAAATCCTTCCACGTCTTCTCCATCCTTTCCGTAAAACACCGGAAGTTTCCTCATTCTTTTCTTCTTTTCTTCTTCTTACTCGAGGTACTGCTTGCAGATGTGAAGATCGCACTTCACCGCAATCCACAATTTCCCCGTTGAGCTCTCTCCTCTCCAAAGGTTGGAGTAAGTTTGACCCTCATGGTCATCTTATCTCTCGTGTGATAGACTATCTCCATCCTCGCTAGAGGTCTTCACTCGTTCCGTTTCTACACTCAACCTTCTCTCCAGACCTTCGGCTACAGTTTCTAGCAAAGCAACCACTGCGCTACACTCGTGCTCAACTGGAATCCCGTCCACTCCACATCTAGGACAAAAGGTTGTAGGGTCAATGACAGCTTGTCTAGGGGAAGAAGGACCTATGTGTAAACTTAAGTCGACCAACCCTCTTCGCTCACGCAAAAGTCTATTCTTTGTAGGACACTTGCTCACTTTATGTCCTTCTTCTCCACACAAAAAGCACCTCGAGTTCTTCTCCTGGTTCTTACGACTACTCTCTGTTTCTTCCTCAAATTCTAGTCGAAATTCTCCTTTCGCCAGATCAGCGGTAACTATCACCGCATAGCCTTGAGGGATCTTGCTCAACCTCAATTTCCACTCTTGCTGTCCTTCCATGACGATGATCTGTCATACATCTCTCTCGCTCTATAGTTTGTTTGACACTTTTTTATCACTCGACTATCTTCTCGCTTAACAATCTCTCACATTACTAAGTAGAAGCTTAACTTGTCAACCCTGAGCCTCAGAGATCGAACATAACCCTCTCAAGAATTCTGTAATTCTTTCACTCTTTTACTTCAGCAAACGATATAATAGATTTGACCCCCCTTCTCTTCGAATGCCATAACTCCAGTTCTACTCGATCAATTCACGCATGATTTGGGTTCCTAGATAGCTTATCTTGCAAGCTATCAGCATGGAAGATTTCAAGGTCTAACTCTAAAAACTGAAAATATGAAAATGACTGTAAACTCCTTCCCGAGAGCTCACTATTTGATACCGAAAAACCCCCTTAACTTCCGAAAGACATAACTCTCTCCTCACAATTGATCTCTCGGAGATATCAAGCTTATTGGAAAGCTTATCTTGCCCTCTATAACATGGTGTATGTACATAGGTTCTGAACTCATGCTCGAAAACAGACATGAACTGTACTAACGACTACATACGAATCTTTGTATCGAGGTCCCGGCAACGGAACCAAAATGTAAGCCGGCCTGTCTCTCACCCAGGGGTACCTCAGATGACTAGGATTACTAGTGCACCCTAATTACAAAGATTTAAGTACACCCATGCTCACTTCACTCAACTCTCTGACCCGTATGGTCACATCGGTACCTCTAATAGCGTTCCTGCACACAAGTTCTAATCCCGCTCTCAACATTACATCGCAAAATACTCAAGGACTCCCAAGGTCTCCAATGCTCACTTTACTTACAGTCAGGAAAATGAGAGTGTCTTCCACCTTCTCAACTCCTCCTTATATACTCTACAACTTCTTACCGTGGTAACTTTCACTAAGTTACGTTACCTCATGGTAAGTGCGCAATCCAAAATAGTAAAACTTCTAAAGGCTACTAAGCCTTTAAGAATAGCACACACATTACTTGTTCTACTTTACAAAAGTAAGAGATTCTACTACTTTAGCTTTTGTAAAGTGTTAACTTTCCACCCTATCCAATCGGAAGGCGACAACAAACTAATACGTCTTTTGAGGAGCATCTTTAGATCTTTGTGCATGACTTTCCATCATGCATCCAATCAGCGATGGTCAACAAAGTTACATACTTTTGAGAAGCATATTTAGAGCTCCGCACTTGTCACATAGTGTCATAGTGGAACCTCTAATAGTTTCCCCAACTTAGTTATAACTATCTCCGCTAGTTATGGCTAGTTTTGATCACTCTAGATTTAGATCTTCGAACTAGAGTAACCTATAAGATAGTCATACCTAATGAAACTTATATAAACATGCACACAAATAATGGGATACTTGTGACGTGACAGTACCAACAATATATAGTCGGGGACAGCCCTCAGCAGTTCCACCTTCTATAGTACCTCATACGATGACAGGGGTACCACTTCCGTCAGGAGCACCGCCTTTCACTCGCCAAAACTACCCAAAATTTGGCGGTGAAGATTTGACAGTGATGGAGATGAAGAGAGTGCCGACTCCTTTGTTAAACAATTTGAGGTGGTATCACACGTGAACAAAGAAGACAATGATCCTGATCGGACGAGGATTTTTCTTAGTTTGTTGAAACACGCAGCCAAAACATGATACATTCATGCTAATCTAACTCCAGTAATCATATCTACCTGGGATTTAATGAAAAACGAATTCCTTAAGAGATTCAAGGAACTGAACTATAACAGGCATGTACTGCACAAAGTAAACAAGGTTAAACGAAAGAAGAAAGAGTCTTTAAAAAGTTATGTCCAGAGATTTTACGGAATCTTGGATAGACTACGTGCCAACGGAGCACATCCAGCCTACACACCGGCACAGACAGTAGAGTGATGTGAAAGGGTTACTTTCAAAGCAACAAATGTGAGTTAGACGGTTTGATACGTCAACCTTGGAGCGAGCCGTTGATTCTGCTGAGAATTATGAGTCCTCAAATATCCTCAGCAGAGACCATGAAAAGACCTCAGAGTCGAGGAAGAAGAAGGACTTCAGAAGGTCTAAAAATAGTAATAAGGAAGATAAGAAGAAGAAGAAGAAGTTGAAGCGAAGAAGCAAAAAATCTTCATTCTCGAAAGAATCTTCAAAAGAGGAGTCTTCAGACGAAAGTTCAATATCGGAGGATTAATATTCTTCCTCTTCGGACGAAGAGTTTAAACGAAAAAAAGAGAAAGAAGATAACAAAGTCGAGACTCCCGATGGTGAAAAGAACACCACCACCTAAAGATCACGCACTTGATGATCTTCTCAAGAAGTTCGAAGACCTCAAGGTACAATTGGTGAGAACATCAAAAAGACGAAAGTCACCATCTGCTTCCCGTCGGAATATGTGGTGTACTAGTTGTGGAAAACTTGGACACGCAAACACAGAATGTTTTAACACTAAACCGTCTTACAATACACCTTCAGTGAAATGGGCACTAGTATATGAGCCCAACTTTCGTGGAATGTGAAGATGGAGTCTATGGAGTGCAAGCCCAAGATGGTGCTATGGTGCCCACTCAACCTCAACAATTTACCCCCATTCCTCTGGTACACATCCAACATTTTGTACCCAGACAAATGAAAACTAACGTCTCCCAACGAAAGTTTGCTCCTGCAGGTTACCAAGGGCCGCCAACTCTTGATACATCATGTTTTAATTGTGGAGTTGTTGGTCATTGGGCTCCTTCTTGTCCTCATCCAAAGAAACAAGTAGGATATATGCCACTGTGTGAGAAGTGTGGTAAGACCGGACATGGAGCCACAGATTGTACGAATGAACCAACTCAAAAGACCGGTGTGAGGTTTCAACCACCTCCCAACCAACAACAACCAGATGCAGGAGTGAACATGGTCGATTTGGTGGAAGATCTGAAGGCTTGTACTCTTTCAAAAGACGACGGATATGGTTGATCAGAAGACACGGAAATTCTGATGAACAAAGTCGAGACTCGAAGTGTAAAGAAGATACTTCAGAAAGGAGAGACTCTGACGGAAGCAGAAGCTCAGGAAGCGAAGGACATCAAGAAGACTGAGCGAAAGGAGTTGAAGAAGAAGAAAAGGGCGCACAAGACGTTGACAAAACAAGTGCATGAACTGGCAGGAAAACGAGCAAAGTTGGCTTCGACCGAAGTTCACAACGAAGAAGAAGGAACGAAGAAGACCTCAGCAAGACTGCCTGCAGACATTTCCGAGCAGGTGAAAGCACTACTCAGTAAGGAACTGAGTAGAGAAACGAAAGAAGAAGAACTTGGCCAAGAAGGGCTTGGAAGGATGAAGACCGAAGTCACTTCGTCCGAAGACAATCGACCATCTAAACTTCAAAACCAGGTGGCTGAGCAGACTAAGAAGACTGCTCAAGTGATAAACCCTCACTATAATGTAGTGGAGGACTTACTGAACCAACAGACTAACATAACGATAAAGCAGTTAATCGAAGACAATAGACTGTACAGGAAGTTGTTGTTAGTAGCTTTGAGAAAACCAGCAAAGGCTAAATCGAAGAATCTACCTTCATAGTTTCAAGTGGGATTGGAGGAGTTAGGATCTCCAGAAGTAAACATCGAAATAGATGGATGTCTAATAAAGCATGTGCCTATAGACTCTGGTTCTAGCGTGAACATTATTACAGAGGAGACAACGCATGGATTGAGTTACACAAAGTTCGAATCAACACCAAGGGTGTTGAGGATGGCGGATTAGAGTCGACGAAGACCTTTGGGAGTATTGCAAGATATCTCTACGACAATTGGTGGGATAATCTTCAAACTTACCTATATTGTACTAAGACCACTGGTTAAGTCTGGCTATGGAGTGCTTATAGGTATGCCTTGGCTATATGGTGCTAAGAAATCACTGACTGGTATAAGCAGAAGTTATCCTTTAATGATCTGATGAAACCCACAGATAAAGATGTCTCTGTAAGCTGGAAGAAGATGTCACACCAGGGCGAAATATCTTCGACAGATTTAGGATACACTTCGGACGAAGACTCTTCATCTTAGAGCACTAGCTCGGAGAATGAAAGATCAGGATCCTACATAGTTGTGAATTACTTGCAATGCTATGAGATAGAAGAAGAAGAAGAGTGTGAAGGGCCTGAGGAAGAATAGCAATCACAGTTGAGACATGGAAGTTCAGAGATAAGCCACACTGAAGGAATGGTACTGAAGTCAGCAACAGTGGATTTAGTCCTCGAAGAAGCGAAGGTCTTGAAGATCGCAGCGAAGTTACATGGAGCAGAATTGGAGGTGTACCACGACACGTTAACTTACTATCAGGATGTCTTCGTCTGGAAGATAGAAGACATGAAGGGTATTTCTACGAAGTGGGGTCAACATCTAATTGACCTGTTGGAAAATTCTGTACTTGTGAGACAAAGACAATATCGACTAAACCCGAAGTACTCTCTCTTAATCAAGGATGAAATTGATAAGTACTTAAGTGCTAGAATTATCTTTCCTGTCCTTAGCAGTGAATGGGTATCACTTATAGTTATAGTACCCAAGAAGAAGATTAGTAAAATTAGAGTATGTCAAGATTTTTGAAAACCAGGAAAGACCATCACCCCTTACCTTTTACAGATTCTATTTTGGATAAGGTAGCTGGTCGTGAGTGCTATAGTTTTCTTGATGGATTTTCAAGATATAATCAGGTATCCATTAGAGAAGAAGACAAAGACAAAGACAAGACTACTTTTACCACTGATTGAGGTACTTTTGCATATCATAAGATGCCCTTTGGTTTGTGTAATGCTCCTGTCACATTTTAGAGAATGATGACAAACATTTTCCAAGAGTATCTTAGGAAGTTCTTAGAAAATTTTATAGATGATTTTTGTGTTTTTGGTCCAAGGGAAGAGCATATAAATTCCTTGGCTGTAGTTTTTCAGCGTTGTAAAGATGCTCAGTTGGCATTACATCCAAAAAAAGTGTTTCTTCGTCATTACAGAAGGTCTCTTATTAAGACATAGAGTCTCGTAGCGAGGCATTGAAGTAGATGTAGATAAAATCCAAGTTATAGTAGCTTTGGATCCTCCCTCTAATGTTAGCGAGTTGCGGGGATTCTTGAGACATTTGGGTTACTATCGGAGGTTTATCAAAGACTATGCAACCTTGGCAATACCACTAACCGAATTGTTGAAGAAGACTACTTAGTACATCTGGCAGGAACAGAGACAGAAAGCTTTTGAAACAATGAAGACGAATTTGATGAAGCTCCAGTCATGAAAGCACCAGATTGGAGTTAACCTTTTCAAGTGTATGTGGATATTTCAGCATTCGCTATTGGAGTGGTATTGAGTCAGAAGGACAGTGAAAAGAGAGATTATCCGATTTACTTTGCGAGTAGACAGCTGTCTGCTGCAGAGAAGAACTACTCTACCACAGAGCGTGAAGCACTAGGGATGGTGTATTCTGTCAGAAAATTTTGACACTACTTGTTGGGTTGCGAGTTTGTATTCTACGTGGATCTATGCTTTAAAACATCTGGTGCAAAATCTGATTTTTCAGGAAGAATAGCACGATGGATGTTGTTACTGCAGGAGTTCAAATTCACAGTTCAAACTCGAGCAGGTAAACATCATGAGAATGCCGACTACCTGTCTCAATTGAGGACAGGAGAGCGACAAGACAATGTAGCAGACGACTTTCCAGATGAAGAGCTTTTCCAACTGACAATAACTCCCACAAGCAGGTACCATGAGATATATAGATATACGTACACACTGCAGTGTCTTGAAGGGATGGATGTGGAGCAGCGCACGGTGTTCATACACAAAGTTGGACGTATGAGATGAAGAATGACATTTTATTCAAGAAGGGAACCGATGATGAACTACGAAGATGCCTGGAGGAGGAAGAAGTAGGAAGAGTGGTGGACGTCATGCACTCCGAATCTGCAGGAGGACATTATACCTTACGCAACACAGTGAAGAAGATTTTGGATGCAGGATACTAGATACTGGTGGCCCACCATGTACAAAGATGTACAAGCGATCATTAAGAGGTGTGACAGTTGTCAACGAGTAGGTAAGTCTACTCGAACTACTTAGTGATCACTCCATCCTATCTTATCTCTTGCACCGTTCGAGAAGTAAGGAATTGATTTTGTGGGACCTATTCAACCAGCAACAAAGAAGACACGCAGAAGATACATATTGGTGGCTATAGATTATGCAACCAAGTGGGTGGAAGCTGAAGCAACAAAGAAGATGATGCGGTAACAGTGGCAACTTTTCTACATAAAAATATCATCAACAAGTTTGGATGTCCATTGGAACTGGTGAGTGATAGGGGTACACATTTTTTGAACGACACCATAGAGGCATTGACAGGGTATTTTCAGATCAAACATCGAAAGACTACTCCGTATAATCCTAAGACGAATGGACTTACTGAGAAAAGCAATGGGTTGCTATGTAAGATTTTGAACAAAGTGACTGTCAACCATGCTTATGACTGGGACACCAAGTTGGATACAGCGCTGTGGGCATTCAGAAATACAAAGAAGATAACAATGCGACAGACGTCGTTCTTCTTAGCTTATGGAATGCATCCCATTATGCCTATTGAATTCGAAACCCCTACTTACGGGACTCTGTAGCAGGATAGATTATCTGCAGAAGATAGTCAGCTCATCAGACTGCAAAATTTGATGGCACTAGAAGAAAATCGCAAAGCATCTTTGGAGTTAACTAACGACATACAAGAGAAGCGGAAAGAGATATATGATAAGAAGTTGAGGAAAGTGGATGTGAACAACGGACATAGTCTTGCTATATGATAGTAGACATATTAAGTTTCCAGGGAAGTTACAGATGCGATGGATGAGATCATACAAAGTCTCAGAATGTTACGGCAATGGTTCAGTCCAACTTGAAGACTTGGAAGGAAAACTTTTTGCTACTCGAGTAAACGGAGGAAGAATCAAGCGATACTACTGCTGATGTGTTCGCGAGGTCGCTTCACAATTGAGAGGGGGAGTATGTGAAGCCTTGGATTTCCAGTTTGTTAGAAAATTTTTGTTTTTATTAGATAAAACAGTAGATTAGTTTGTATAGATGACAGATAGGATAAGTTTAGTTGTAGTATAGAGATTCTTAGCCGAAGAACGATGCTGAGCAAGAATACAGAACCTATGAAGTGTATATCTTTAGAATAATAACCTAGTTGTATTCCTTAGACGAAGAGCTTTGCAGGGATACCTCATTTGCTGAGAACGGATGTCGGACGATGAAGTTATGATCTTGGGAAGGAGGACCCAAGTAGCACAGGAGTTCACGCAACTTCGCGGTCGAGGGACAAGAGGAGCTTCACGCGTGAGGAAGCGAGAGGAAAAATCTATAAGAAGGGTCAAAAGCAATTCACTTTTACTATTTCCACTTGCGAGTTTACTGTAGCGCTCCGGAACTATCGGTGCGAGAGAAGAGTGTCTTCGGCGAAGAGAGTCTTTCTAGGATCTAGTGCAAAGGAGAGGTGAAGACAAACTTCATACACAGAGAGACGAAAGACTTCGGTCTTCAACTTGGGACTGAATGAGAGAAATGCAGACGTCGCGGAAGCCGAAACTGAAGACTATTGCAACGAAGTGGTCGGACTTCGGTCAATATCGGGAACGCTTGGAAACGATAGGGATGGCGTTCTTGATGGAGAACTGGGGGTGATCTCTTCGGAGCTGTTGCAAGAGATTCTCATCTGCAGTGGACATCCTTCCGATGATCTTCAGGCAAGACCAGCCAATTACACACTGTCACATTGGAGCTTCATCTTGAGAATCGACGATGCCGGAAGACCAAGTGACCTTATGTACGATAGCACCTGCAAGCCGTCTTCGGACAAAGTGACGAAGTACAGTGACTTGTTCTCAACGTTGCCGGTGGGGTCGAACGGATTCAAGGTACACAGTTACATCGACCCATTCAAGAGAGATGTCGCGATTCCACTAAACATCATCTTCAAGCCGCAGCGGACTTCGTATCTGGCCAATTGGCAGATACATTTCATTGAGCAGATCTTCGAAGACAGGAGGCGTATTGGGCAAAGATCTTCCACGAGCACGTTCAGAAGCTGTACAGTACCTTTGAGGATGGCGGGTCGACATACTTCGTGGTCTTCGCAGTGGTCTTCTATCGGGGCATGAAGTTGTTAACCCCAGAAGAAGAGGAGAAGTTCGGACAAAGAACGACGTCCGAAGATGAACTTTTGATGAAGCCGACTCCTCGGAGAGAAGAGCTGACGACTCCAGTGACTTTGCCGGGACCTAGCACCCGAGCGAAGAGAAAGATGACAGAAGCGAGAACCTCAGGTGGTGCGACTTCGCGGCAGAAGAAGAAAGCAAAGAGGACAACCACGACTTCGGACAAAGGAGCCGAAGATGTCTAGACTCCTGCAAGATCTTCTTCAGTGACGATCGTAGGGGAAACAGGTCCAGGAGGAAGAAAGATGATCAAGGACCAAGAAGCATTTATGATAAGAAGAGTATCTTCGAGGGCTACAGTTCAAGAACCTCCTCAAGAAGCACTTCTGACTTCGCCCCGACTCGATGAAGCCACGACTTCGGCACAGCGAGATCTGAGTATAGAGAAGGAGTTACGCATGTTTGAAAAGACCTTGGAGTTTCTCAGCGATATCGCATTATCCATTCTGACACAATTGGACATGCAGCGACATGTGTATGAGAATGAGACGAAGGTGCCTTTGTCGTTAACTGATCTTCTAAGCGCAGTACACTTCGGACGACAAGGATGGCTCGCAGAGAAGGACATTTTGATGAAGAAGCTAGAAGGCTCTTCGGACGAAGTGAAGAAGTTGACAACGGAACGTGATACTTTGGTGGTCGCAAGGTCTGAAGATCAGGTGAGGGCTTCTAAGGAGATATAAGATTGGCAGACGAAGTTCAATCTCATGACTTCACGTTTTCACGACATGAAGTCAGAGAAGAATGCTTTGCTATAACAGTTAGTCACAAGGGATGAGGAGCTAGCAAAGGCTCAGAAAGCGAAGGAGATTGCAGAAACGAAGGTCGAAGAGCTTCGGACGAAGGTGGAAGAGGTTACGACTATCTACTTGCCACCGAACTAGATGCGACAGAAAGGGAGCTTCTCCAACGACTTCGGACAGAGTTGACGATTGCTCCAGATCTTTCGGTGAAGAATAGAATAGTTAGAATAGTCGAGAGAAATATTAGAGATTTGAAGGAGCTTAAGGAGACATTTAAGTTTTCATTATGGAGTATAGGACAGACTTTGCAGTTAGGTAGAGTAGAAACTTCGGTTCTGTCAAGTGGGGAGTCGTGATTCGACGTTCTAGATGTAATCTTTTCTTTGTAGGAAATGAGATCCGTCATCTTCGGACGAGAGATAAGTGATGCGATTCTCAGTTATTTTACCTTTTCCATGTTTTCAGTTTTTGTTAGTTAATTTTCAATCACGCAAGATTGCGGAGTGAGAATGTGAATGATATGGGCGAAGGCAATTACCTACGAAGGACGTAGTTTGCTGTCGTAGGAGTAAATCTGATTGATGCAGAATCTCCGAAGCTGGCCTTTGGCGAAGAGGGTCCTCGGGCTATTTAAGTGAAGAACATTTCGAGAATCTGAGAACATATTAGTTACTGTGAAGTGGAGGAGCATAAGTTAAATTGTAAGAAGAGTTCGAAATATGATGGTTTCGTCTTAAGTCTGTCTTCTTCAAATAAGTGGGATTCTTAAGAGTGAGGATTTAGTTGGAAGAACATTTCTTAGGAAGAGTAGGGGCTTATTCTTTGAGCCTTGATGTGAAGTATGTATTCTTCTATCTTTTCAGAAGAACACTAGTAACATTTCAGTAGTATTTGCTATCTTCATTTGTTCATACATCTATCTTCTCAAATCTTTTATATGTATTGTTGGAAGGGTCCTTGATCAAGAATTATTTCATCGATGTTTGTATTCGATTTATCAGGTTGTGCTTGGATTTGGTTTCTTATCAGACTTCAACTCTCATCCGGATATTATTCCATTCCGTGAGAATAACAGAAAACTATCTAAATTATCATTGCGACGTTGTAGTACTGTGTTTTATGTAATTATTAACTGTATCTTCGTGAGAACGATCCTTAATTCACTATTTCTGATACATTATGTTTCACTGGGTTTTTACATATAGAAACAAATAAACTTTTGGTGCCGCTGTCGGAGATACAAATTTAACTTTTACTTAAATTCAGTACGTTGTAAACGAACGTGCGAGAATGTCTCTTACTACCTTAAACAAGTCCATAAGTACTTGCACGTATCCTTAGAAGACACCAAGAGCTATTGGTCTAGTGGTAAAGCCAAAGCTAAGACTACAGAGTTAAGTGTGCAATATCAAGAATGGTGTTGGGATGAGTAACCTACTGGTTTTACACTTCCCACACAACTGAAACTTGCATACCTCTCCTGAAACGCAGGCCAGCAAGTTGACTTGCGGCGGGCTCGAGCTCGGGCTCCGTTATATGCCTCCGCATCCCGCTTCTACGCCTCCGCACTCACGCACATATGCTCCTCGAAGTCTCTAAACGTACTCCACACCTCGACACTCCTGCTCACTCTCCGCTTGGAATATAGTAGAACTCTGACCAAACACTGCACAAAGAGGACACGTCACCAAGAGAACACACTCAAAACTGCAACTTCGAGGTCAAAAACACACTCCACAAGGTCATAATCTGTCAAATTGACACTCGCAAGCGAGATTACGTAAGATTTTGACCACTCGTGACCTTTTTCTCCTTGTAACTCTTTCGATCTTTCATCAAATCAAAAGATTTTTGATGCGTTGGAATCGTCTTCGCAATGCACACCTACTGCACTCTTCAGCATAAGAAATTTCTGACCCACGCCAACTCGATGTCTGTTGACGCACTTCTACTAACCTCAAATTGATCTCAAAATCTGTCATAGAAAATTCTAGTAGCACTTCCGCACTACCTCACCACCAAATCCGACCAAGAATAGATCCAACCAATACTAATCTACAGAGCGATCACGTTGAGTTCATATGATATATTTCGGATTGGATTCTTGATTCCATCTCGATCCATCTTTGCATGTCATTTTCTGGTCTTGTAACTAACCATGTCATATCATCCATTCACAAGTGAACATTTATAATTACGTTCACTCAATGTCAAATCTTTGTCATCATGATTCTTAGAAATACGTGATATACTTCTATCTCGTACAATCAAATGTCTTGTAAGGTTTCTATGTCTAGTTTATCAACTTGTGAAAGAATGGTTTCTTGTATAAACTGAATAGAAAGCTCAAAATGAGTGTAATCAGTACAATTTGTACTTTGGCTTATTTTCCATCCGATACATCAACTGAATACAATAATGATGGCTAATGCAAGAGAATATCTTTCATTGTGAGACCTTCTCACCAAATGCATGAATGCACACCACTCTAGTACCGTGGGACTATGCACGGTAATTGATCATGCACAAGTGCACATACTACATGAATCAAGAGATCAGAGTTTTTTCTTCCCAACTATGCTTCCAGTCCACTACCGGGAGCTCTTTTGTTGTCCACTCTCTCTTATCGGGTTTGACTCCTAATCACTCTTCACACTGTCAACTTGCTGATCGATTGATCTATATGCGTTACACATTCACATTGCTGCTCTTTTGTTCTCGCTATTTCTTATCCTTAGTTCGGAGTCAACTCCTCATCACTCTTCATGCTCTCAACTTGCTGGTTGAGTGATCTATATGAGTTGCGCATTCACATTGTTGCTCTTCTGTTGTCGCTCTTTTTTATCCTTGGTTCGGAGTTAACTCATCATTACTCTTCACCTTTCAACTTGCTGGTTGATTGATCTATATGTGTTACGTATTCATATTGCTGCTCTTCTGTTGTCGCTATTTCTTATCCCTATGATTCGGAGTTAACTCATCATCACTTCTCACGTTTTCTCTTGCTGATCGATTGATCTTTATGTGTTGCGTATTCACATTGCTGTTCTTCTGTTGTCGCTCTCTCTTATTCTTTGTTCGGAGTCAACTCTTCATCACGTCCTCGACTTGCTAGTTGATTGATCTTTATGTGTTGCGTCTTCATATACGCCTCATTCAGTTGGTTATGCACTTGTCACATGAGCAGATCAGAGTGTTCTCTGCTTGATTGTGCATTCAGGTCGCTAGTAGCAGCTCTCTTGTTGTTGCTTGTTCGGACTCACGCTGCCAACTTACTAGTGGACTGATCTATATGTGTTCTGCATTCAGATAAGTCATTTTGAATCCCACCAAGAGATGATCCGTATGCATACTTCGTCCCTAATCAAACTACATTGTCCTCTGCCTATGCATCATATCTGCTTGCTCTCATTCCTCATTCTGTCATTCTCTTCGCACCTCGTCAACCGGCTTAAGACAATGCATCTCATCTAAAGGTGTGAAACAAGAAGCGAACCTCTTAGTGTATAGAACATGTACTGCAATTACAACAAACGCTACAACTTTATCATGGTTTATTCGGTTGAATATACTGATGGACATATGAACACATGATGATGGAGTTACGGCTTGTGCATCTTTGTGTATCTATAGTGTATATTATTACAAGGATTAAGTAACATTATGAGCAAATACTAACTTCTCTTACACACTTAGATAACCTCCAGAGGTTTTGAATCTATGCAAGTATATAATGAACAACAAAAGGTGGTAACATGCGTGATAACCTTGTTTGAGGAGTGGATCAATATATATAACCAAGGCTGAACTAAGGAGAAAAACAAAGAAAAAACTAAATGTAAGACCAAAGAGTACCATGTACACAAAGTATAAAGTGTGATTCTTAGGAGTATATATAAGCGAGAGAGTAGTTGTAACTATTATATAGAGTGATAAGTCAAAAAATAAAAACAACAAAAGCAAGTTTCAATGAAAAAATGACAAACATAAACATAAAAGAAATGGAATGTGCACCGTCTAGAAAAGCAAACAATAAGCATCCAAGAATAACCAAACCAACCTTTGCAACAACAAATTGTCTTCCATGAACAATTATATCAACAAAAGTCACAAGTCAACTATAGATAAAGAATAGATATACACTAGATCATCTAACTACCAAAAGGTACACACATGTTATACAACATGACACGGTCCTATGGTATGAACTCAACTGGTTGCTTGACTATTATATAGTAATCTATGTCTCTGTAGTATAGAAGTCTACGTATATATATAGATTATTACACTAATCTAAAATTGTAATTAAACTGTAGCTATATGATCATAATCCTTAAATGAAGTAAGGTGGCGCTACAACTGAACATTTCAGTTTTTCTTGAAGCTCTGCCTCGTAATCTGAATCATGCACTTCATGGATTCCATCTACATGAACTCGCGTGATTTGGCTTAGTTTGTCGTAAATCAGTTAGGAATGCGAGAGCCCGATCAAAGTTTCATAGAGTAGGATATTGACTCCGAAGCTTTTGGAGCCATGACCCTAGAGCATTTGAGACAAATGGGCATTACCAAAGTAGGTCATGAGATAAAACTGTTGAAACTAATCCATTCTAGAGAGTTTGGAGTGAGAGCTCCACTTACTCATTATTATAATGAAACGTCTCAACGTGTAACTCCAGTGAAAAATCCCACGAAGTTGAATGATAAACGTCTCAACGTGTAACTCCAGTGAGCAATCCCACGAAGTTGAAAGATAAGCTTTCCGATGAACCGGATGAGAGAACAACTACTACAACAACTCTCAAGTGTACTTGATTACTGTCTATATATTTCTGCAAGGCTTTAGGCAATTGTATTGCTAGTGATTCTTTCATTAATTGTTGTTTTCTTGGCAGAGCTCTCTCTTTTGGCCAGAGTATGATGAAATATTCAACAAAAGAGCAGAAGGAAGAAACATGCTAAGAGAGAAACACTCAATGGCTGCCACGGATATACTACAAGCTCATTCTTTAATGAGTGAATGGTTCCGTGACTGAAGGATCATCTCTCAAACATACTGTGACAATTGACTTCAAGAAAGATCTTGAAGCAAAAGTGAAATGCCACAAGTTCTTACACTCCATATTATACTTGTTACCACCACTATGGGTCGAATGTCCTCTTACAAAAGAAAGTCATTTATAACATTAATCTACCTTGGCGGATGAAAGAAGTATATCAGTACTTTATGACGCACAGGTGTGAATTCAAGAAAGTTACAAAGAAGCGCTTAACTTTTCACTCTCAAGTAAGTTTATCTACTTTCAACTCATGGATTGTAAGAAGCTTGAGAATATAATCAAACTGCATAGTATCCGTGTACATTCATTGTATTTACTGTGATACACGTGCAGATGATGAGGCACTACCTCATCCATCTCTGCTGCGGAGCATCCATCAGGTAGGATTCACACAGAAGCTAGTTTCTAATATGGAATTTTCAATTCTTTTGTTCCTCTTTCATTCTCTTCTACACTACATTGCTATTTGTAGTCTCTCTGCCAACCTCACTGATCTACCATCGCACAAAGACTGAGAGTTAGCCCTTGGATGTCTTAGAATTGAACAGAAACTTTTGGACCAATAAGACCTTCATGAGTCTATTATTTCATTCTCTCCTACACTATATCGCTATTTGTAGTCTATTTGTCAACCTCACTGATCTACCATCGCACAAAGACTGGGAGTTAGCCCTTGGATGTCTTAGAATTGAACAAAACTCGTGGACCAATAAGACCTTGAGGAGTCTATTAAGATTTCATCTGATTGATCACTTTTATAACTCATTTATAGTCAAACTCTCTTTGTCGAGTGTTGATGAAGTCAGAGAGCAAGTTGAGATGCATGTGACAGAAGAGTGTTATGTTGCATGCTGCAAGTGTTTATTGTGATAATTAGGTGTACATCTACTCAGTACCAAGTGAATCATGATGGATGGACAAATATAAGCTTATCTTTTACTACCTTTGTCTGCTTTCTCTTTCTATTCATTCACTAAATCTGTGCTATCTACATTTTGACTTTAAAACAGTTGTTTCTTTCAACATTACAGTAAATAAATCTAGTTTGTCTTCAACTCGACAAGAGTTTACATTTAGCCTTTGAAGCGTACTGAATTTATTCTGTTTGTCATTGTCTACAAACCAAGTTAGTACACATGTTAATTGGTCTTTATTATTCGTCTTACACTTGCATACGTTTAAAATTATCTAGGATTAATAAAGTCCTCTCGAAAGTACTTTATCATTTGTATTGTATACATATTTGTTAACACTTTGATAAGTTGATATTGCTAGTTATGAATATATTTATGAAGTCTTTCACAGATATTTATCTCTAATTTTTTGTTGTGTATGTTTGTGTTTCAGATGAAGAGTGATCATTATGAAGAGATTACAAACTTCTATAAAGTAAATTTTCTTGACACTTTTTCCAGATTTTTTTACTATGGACAGTTGGAGAGACATTCTTTTTTCTCTATAGTGATAAAGATCATATTCATGGACAAAACATTATTTCTCGTAAGAGTCTTTTTTGTGTATAATCAGTTTATACATATTGAGGGTGATTACTGAAAATATTTCTTCTCCAGAGATCTTTGGAAATCGATTTGTACTTTGATTGATAACCGATTAAACATCACCGCCAAAGACTTTGCAGAAAAGGATTCGTACTTTCCGTATTCATCCTGTTAAGTTCTTGATTGTACAATTAACAGGTTATCATGATAACTATCAACTTTATCGAAAAATGTATTGTTCAAAGTCTGATTATACAAGTTATTCATTTTTCTACAAACATGAACTTAGTGATATCACTTCTATTAAGTATAATAAGAGAGTGTTACGTATAAAACTAGCGAGAACAAGCACTTTTACTGTTGTGGACCATTATAACATCATCTTTCTATTTGGTATCTTGTACAGAAGGAGTTGAGATCATTTACGACAAGGACTAGAATATCATAGCAGGTCCATGTAGAAGAAAAGTGAGTCTATCAGTGATGAAGTATGTTCATCGATACATGATCACAATATACAATACCAAGTATGTTCTAAAGCTAGGAGATGCAAGACTTTCTTTACAAGAAAGTATGCATACAACTGATCCATTACGCAACTGGAGAGAAGATCAGGGATCTGATTTTATTTCTTATTATAAGAATAAGAAAAAATATAGCAAGTTAAGAGTGCTATAGAAGAGTTTGATTTGTTTATGGAGAAATTTTACTACTGTATTTTGTTAGAAATATTACTTGTCTATACAGGTGAAGATTTCCTTTAATCCTACAGGAATATTTTTCATTACATGAACCGTATTCTCAAATAGCTGAAAATATAGAAATATCGGGAGTTCATGTTGATGAGAAAATGTTTCAACGTTTACATGCATATCCTTTATTTGTGACAAAAGACTAATGTAATTTACCTCACGAGGATGAAGACTATGCGAAGTGTACTACTTGCATAGTTTCAAATTCTTCAAACAATACATACTCATGTAGTTTTTTATTATCATCTTTAGGAGTCGAGATTCCTCTAGTAGATGGAGATATATATAATTTTAAAGAGGATGTTGTACATTGTACATCATACCGTAGTCCAAGAAAACTATCAATATACGTAGCTGCTAGTACGATCAATGATACAACATTTTGAAATAAAATGTAATATTTGCTATTTAGTAACATCATATCGATGAATATATTTAGTTTGATGATAGATTTTATAACTAAAATAAACTTTGGAATTATTTTCTCTTTTTATAATACTAATGTTTTTTGTGTTAAGTTCATGTGTTTATTTGTAACTTTTATCTAAATTGTTAGTCTGTCAGAACACAAAGACAAGGCATTACTTTATGATATATGTGTATACTTTATGAGACTAAAACTAGTGCTTTGGCAAGTGCTGAATCCATAAATTTTCTTTACTTGCAGATAAAAACATTAGTTTTGTTTAGAAATATATGAAGGTCGTACCACTAATCAATCAAGAATAGCTCCTTTGCTTCATCCAAGGAGACCAATGACAAGACCGTGCTAACTGAGAGTGGAACTCGTGCCGTCTACTACTAGTGAGTTCATGCATTCTTGTCTGTCACTTCCATTGCTTGAGATGATTTGACCAAGAGTTTATTGTTATCTTCGTGCACCAAATGTAGGCAGAGGAAAAAGATGATTAGAACATTATATGCTAGATGAGTTGTAGCATCTCGACACTGCAGATCTACTTGGAGCAGACATGGATCACATCTGAGAAGCTGGCAAAGTGAGTGATGGCTGAAAAGCATGCTGTCATTAAAGTACACTCAACATCTAAATATGTTGTATTTAATTTCATAGTTGTTGGTGGTCTAGAAAAACTAGCGAGTGTTTAAGACACTTAGCTTTATCAAACTTGCATATAATCTTGGAAGGGTGACAACCATAGTGTCCCACCTAGCATCTAGTTTTCAGGTCTCACTTCGAATTATAAAGCAATATTGCTTAGAGATATTGGATGGATTCATTCAGCTATCATTTGATGTTGAAGATCAAGAAGAACTCACTAACGATTTGCTAGTAATCACTGCAATTCAGAAGCTGTGATACGTATGAAACATAACGTTATTTTTTAGCGCATGATTTGTTCTAGTTATTGAAGCTTGGAAACGAGGAAGTGAGTCCTGGGTCTCATCAAGGAGATTCTTCAAACGTATGTCAATTTTTGGCAGGAAGCAGGCCATCATGCAAACTTGTCTATATGTAATTGTGAAGTCTTGATTTTTTATTTTTGTTAATTAACTGATTAGTTGTAAAGTAAATAAAAACAATATGTAGTAGAAGATAGAAGATAGGAGTAGAATAATGTTAATTAGAAGTTTAGTGAAGAATCTCTGTTCTGGAGGAATCTATCGAATCTATGAAGACAAGTTGGGATAAGATTTTCTCATAGTTGAGTTCCTCGGGCGAAGAACTTTCTAACGATGTGTTGTGTGAGGCAAATGGAGTCTGAACGACGAAGTTATTGCAGATTGAAGATGTGACGAAGTTGAAGAAGAATGACCTCGTAGTACTACGAGCACCGAAGTACTTCAGTGAAGCTAAGGAAACCTTACTTCGGCACGCGTGGAAGAACCATCGTGACATATAAGTAGAAAGGTTTAAGTCATTTGTCCTATTGCTTTATCAGTTGCATAGCGTTAGTAGGAGCGGAGCGCGGCGCACTTTCTGATGGATGAAATACTCCATCTTCGCGAAGTCAGGTTGTGAAGAAGAAACCCCCTTCTTCGCAGCAATTCAAATCGGTAACTGAAGACTTTGGTACAAGCGAGGGATACAGACATCCAAACCACCGCGGCTTTGAGTGCTAGATGTGAATCGGACAGGACTTCGTCGACATACGAAGGAGTTGGAGGAGATGGGATTGTCATTCCTCCTACTACCTTGGTGAGAGATGATATCAGCTAAGCTAATGCAGGAGCTCAAGGTATGCAGACAACATTCGTATGAGAGACCTATGAACTGGACCGAAGCACACTGGTCCTTCGTCTTAGGCATCGATGGTACAGGGAAGGAGGGAGACCTCCTCTTTGACATTACTTCGGCGTAGGCATCGGCGAAGCAGTCAAGAACTTCCCAAGTACCACGAGGGAGGAATGAATACCGCATCAGCGACTATCGTAACTCGAAGAAGAGGAAAGTCGTTGATGCAATCATGACGATATTTCAGCCGAGGAGGACTACCTACATGTCCAAGTGACAGATCAACTTCATTGAGGAGCTCTTCGTCGAATAGCGCACACATTGGACGAGGATTATTCATCTTCATGTTCAAAAACTATGGGCCGAAGAGCACATGGTGTACATCAGAGCGTTCGTATCGGTGTTTTACATGAGGATCAGATTACTTTCTGAAGCGGACAAGAAGAAGTTAGGCTTCATCGCAGCAACCGAGGACGATGAGTTTCAAGTCGTGCCGACCCTAGTGAGAGATGTACAACTGGAGAAGTTCTTCGTCGAAGTAGCAGCCGAAGACGAAGCAGCCGAAGAAGCTGTACCGAAGACAACAACTATGGCAGAGACAGCGACTTAGAAGGCACTTGAGCTTGTGAACTTAGAGGAAGAAGACTAAGACGTCGTTAAAGTATCCGCACCAGTCAGAAGAAGTGGACGAAGAAAGATCTTGGAGGATACGCCGAGGTCTGTGCAGAAGCCCAGAAAGAAGATGAAATGTATGCGGACGGTCTGCGCCGAGAGTGAAGAAGTCACAGAGGTAGACGTCGAAGATGAAGGTACATCACAGGAGAAGAAGAAGGAAGAAGACGATGCAGCAAAGGCAACTTCATCGAAGTTCATCAACTCAGCTCTTCGGCGAAGTATCTTCAAGAAGTTGTTGTACCGTTACTCTTTGTCTTAGAGAATAATCAAGAAACATTTGAGGAAGTCGTTGGACGGCAGCTGAATTTGACGGAGTTAGTTCAAACGATGAACTTCAGCCGAGGAAATTGACTGCAGGAGAAGGATAATCTACGCGCTGCAGTTTTGCAAGCGAAGACCGAAGAGGTTAAAAACTTGACTTCGGAGCGCGACGAGGTACTTCGCCTGAAGAAGGAACAAGAGAAGGAGCACGAGATTGTTCTTTCGCTCGTGAAGAAGGAGTTAGACAAGATGCGTATGCAGAGGGATCGCAACTTGGATGTCGTCACGGAGATGACTAAGGAAATTGAAGATCTAAAGCGGCGATGCATTATAGACGAGGAGCAGGTTGCACAACTTCGGAGCAGAGTAGAATTGATGTTGAAGAACTACTTCACCACCGACTTAGATACTTCGGAGTTGAAGATTCTTCAGGAGATTAGGCATGAGCTAGAGGTAACAGATATAGAGGATTCTTCAATGAAGAACCGAGTAGCTAGGTTAGGCCAGAGAGTAGTTAGAGAGCTCCGAGAGATTAGAGCGACTGTTGAGTTCTCGGTTAGCGAGATAACTAGGGAGTTAGCGATAAGATCCGGTGTGGTATCTGATGTCATTTCGAGTACAAGACCTTCATCCATCAGTATCGATGTACATCCGACTTTTAAAGAAGAAGATTCGTCATCTTCGGAGAAAACTGTATATAAGCATTATGTTGTTTGTGCTCGAGACCTCTATGTGTTTGTTATTTTGAATTTTATATTTCTTGAGTTTACGGAGCCATTGTCTATTTGTCTTCTTCGAGGATTTACCTATGAAGTCTCATAGTTTGCTGTGGTAGGAATTAGTCTGGGTGACGAAGACCTCGCATGTTTATAGTTGAAATCAGAGTAGGGAGTTTGCGCCAAAGCCTGAGAATAGACCATCTACCGAGTTAGTTTACTACGAAGAAGTTTTTGGACGAAGTTCTCTTTAGAGGAAGTTGTTCTTTGATGAAGACACTTTAGAAGAAGTTGAACCTTGTACTTCGGCAGAAGAAGAGTCTTCTTTGCTTGAGTTTTCCGAGAACAGTAGTAATAAATATAACTTAGTGTGAAGATACTTAGCGTTTATGATGTTAGAGGCTACTTAGTAGCACTTCAGCAGTACTTCTTTGTTGAGATATTTCCATCCGTGGCTCTATATCTCTGTTGTTTTCTTTTTTCTTGAGGTCCTTGACCTGTTTAGTACCTGTTATGTTATTTGTCAAGATTATCAAACTTTGTCTTGTTAGATAGACCTGAGTTTGATCTCTACTGGGACTGATTTCTACCCGTGAGAATAAAAGATAACCATAAAGAATCACCTTTGTCACATGTTTACTACTTTTGGATGATCTTTACTTGCACCTCTGTGGGTTCTACTTGTGGTATACTTTCGAGCATCTTTTGGTTTTCTCGTGTGGTACATAATAAAAGACTGAATAAATTTTGGTGCCGCTGCCGGGGTTGCGAATGCTGAAATTATCCAAGATCAGTGAATAGAAGTCCAGAGATATGTATGTTGACGGAAAAGCTTGATCCTCTTAGAGACGTGCAATCTGAGAGAGACAGGAGATGTGAACGACGAACAGAATATAGAGAACAGATTCTGGAAGAGGCTCGTCCGTTAAAAGAAGAGCATAAGAAGAAAGAACGAGGTTAGAGAACACCTAACTCAAAAGAATAGAAGAGGAAGGAACCAAGCCTTGGTGAATCAAGTTCACCCCGGACACCAAAGTCTTTACCTCCAACTCCTATTGAAACTGGCTCAGAGAGAACTTGACTTCGAGGAAGTCACCACTCGACTAAGTGCCGAGACTGAACATGAAGAAAGTGAAGTAGTGTGGAAACCTTTTTCCGAAGTCAATATTGTTTTATATTTGCAGTTGTTTACTCCTGACCCTGAGATACCGAAGAAGTTGCAACTAAGGCAGTAGAAGCTATTACTACCTTACTGAAATTTTTACAAGCGCAAGAACTTATTCCTCAAGCATTGATACAAGAACTTCTTCCTTTAATTCCAGTGACTCAGAAGGACAGCGTTGCTCCTTACTTACAACCAACCACAGGACCATCCATATTCAAGAAGAGACAAGCTAAAGCAGCAGCCGTTGCGAGTATTGTCTCTGCTGCCCTTGTT
This sequence comes from Asterella californica, assembly GCA_036924285.1. Lineage (NCBI taxonomy): Eukaryota > Viridiplantae > Streptophyta > Marchantiopsida > Marchantiales > Aytoniaceae > Asterella > Asterella californica. The sequence continues at coordinate 9,808,647 of JAYKYS010000013.1, forward strand.
CAAGCTGCAGTACCAGCGCCGATTCTAGTGCCTGCCAAGATAACAACTCAAGTTCCAAGAGCTGCATTTATCCGAAGTATGGCAGACCAACCCATCACAAAACATGGTTATCCCAAGTTCAGAAGAGGATCGGAGAAGAGTTGGAAGTGTATCGTCAGATGCTGATCCATTACCAAGATGTCTTCGCCTGGACTGTGGATGACATAAAAAAGATACCTGCACAGTGGGAAGAACATCGTATTCAACTCATTGAAGAATCAGTACCTGTGCGACAAAGACAGTACGGACTCAACCCAAAATATTCTTTGCTGGTTAAAGACGAGATAGATAAGTACTCGAAGGCAAGTATTATTTTTCCTGTGTTAAGCAGCGAATGGGTAGCATCCATAGTAGCGGTACCTAAGAAGCAAACAGGAAAGATAAGAGTCTGTCAAGATTTCAAAAAGCTTAATGCAGTAACCAAGAAAGATCATCACCCTTTGTCTTTTATTGATACTATTTTAGATCATGTATCTAGAATGGAATGTTATAGCTTTCTAGATGGCTTTTGGGATACAATCAAGTGTCCATTAGGGAGCAACATAAGGACAAGATTATCTTCACTACAGATTGGGGCACTTATGCTTATCACAAAATGTCTTTTGGACTATGCAATGCACCAGTTATCTTTCAGAAGATGATGACCCTAATTTTTTAGGATTATTTGCGAAATGTTTTAGAGATTTTATATATGATTTTTGTATTTTTGGCACACGTGAAGAACATGTAGCGTGTTTAGCCAAGACTTTTCAAAAGTGTAGGGAAACCAGACTTGCATTACACCTTGAGAAGTGTTTCTTCGTCATGACGGAAAGAATACTTCTTGGACATAGAGTATCAGGTCGAGGCATAGAAGTAGATGTAGAGAAAGTTCCTGTTATACTCTCTCTACAACCCCTTATTGATATCAGTGAGTTGAGAGCCTTCCTAGGACATGTTGGATATTACAGAAAGTTCATCAAAGACTACTCCATACTTGCTACGTCATTGACAGAACTGCTGAAGAAGACAACAGAATACAATTGGCACGATGTAGATACTTCTGTGTTTGTCATTGGTATGATACTCAGTCAGAAAGATGATGAGAAGAGAAACCACCCAATCTACTATACGAGTAGACAACTTTCAGCAGCAGAAACGAACTACACCACTATCGAATGTGAGGCGTTAGGAATGGTGTACTCATTGAAGAAGTTCAGATATTATTTTCTTGGTTATGAGTTTGTTTTCCATGTGGATCATTATACGTTAGGAAGATTCTCTCAGTTGGATACCGGCGGCCAACAATGTATAAAGATGTTCAAGAGATCATCAAGAAGTGTGATAGCTGTCATCGTGTGGATAAGCCTACACCAACCATTCAATGGCCGCTACATCTGATATTTCTATTAACACCATTCGAGAAGTGAGGCATTGATTTTGTGGGATCTATACAACTTGCAACACGCTGTACTAGAAGAAGGTACATTATTAAGCAGGTGCGCTGATAGGAGAGAAGATTAAGAAGCTCGAGCTCAACCAAAGAAACTAGTAAATGCAGATAGATATCGATATCACGAGAAACTAGGAAATGAAGATAGATATCGATGTCCCAACAGACAATCACTCGGATCCGCGTCAACAATTTAAAGAAGTATCATCGAAAAAGAATATATTCATGACTCGAAAGCTAATAATTAAGCCCGGGAAGTCGACAATGTTATATTACGAAGAGTGAGTGCGTTATGTACAGAGTTCTAATATAAATGCATAAATTGCAAGTGTGTCGATTAGTTATCCTGTATTCTTTGGACATACTTACAAATCCGACTATTGGGCTTGCAATGCAATCAACATATCTCGGTACTGACAGCCGGCCGCCGTTCTCATCACCAACCAAATTAACCTGCACTTCAGCCAACCGAAATGAGAAACAAAAGAAGCGCTGATCTTGAGCATAAGACTGAGAGTTTAGACGGAAATGTAGAAAATTCAAGTTCTGCGCTCTCGATGACGAATGCATGGAAGTTGAGCTACAAGTCCTAATTCCTGCAGTACTCATGATCACCTACCTATCTGGTTGTATGCATCCATCTGAGTACATCCTGTCTCGCTCCAAGTGTGTTGATTTCTTCCCGTTCATCTCAGGTACAAGATCGACGACAACCATCGACCTCTTGGATCTTCATCTGCTCAGCACACGATCGAGACCTCAAAATATGTGATTATACAGAACCGTCAGAAATCTTTCGTTCTCCCCTGGCCAGAAGCTAAAAGCTAGCAGCTGCAACAATTACACAAGTCTTCGAAACAAACTCCAGTTGACCGGTGTTAGCAAGAACAAATTAACATACAATTAGCTTGTGGCTTAATTTTATGACATATGATAACCATTCGTTCCAGATCGGGTGATCGTTCTACGATCTACACTCTTAGCATGGAAATGATCTCTTCTTGACATTACGGGTGTTCGAGATCTGCAGTTTCTATGGTAGGCCAGCACAAGGTAAGATGCATATGTCAGTCAACCACTTCCCACATTAATCACTAGGTCTTGCCGTGGAATGATCACGAGCTCTCAATATAATTAGCATATTTCCAGTTCCGATGCACCTGATTAATATGCTAATATCGTTGTTGTCCAGATGGCTCGAGATTTTTCTACGATTAATCCAATAGAGGCCTAGGACGAATTCTAAGTCTAGCAAGGTGGATTCGCTAGCACGCCGTGAGTGAACTCTAGTGAATAAATTCCAGACTAAGGAAGCGACAGAGAGAGCACTGAAATTTGTGATCGGAGGACTGCAGCTCTGAAGTTTCTCTTGAATCGACCAGTTTGGTAATATTAATTACCTCGAGCCGCTAGAATTGTTTCAGGAAAGGTTACATGCGCACGAGCAGCGCGAGGTTCCGCGGTCAGACATCTTGAAATGGGTGTCGTTAGACGCCAGTTCAAGATGACTCGAATGTAATCCATGATCATCTTTTTTGGCCAGCCCTGTTCGGACTTGGAAGTTGTCAGAGCAAGTTGGATAGAGCACGAACATTTGGTGTCGATCGTGCTGAAGTATATATTCACTTGTTGATATCGAGGCGGTATCGAACTGTAGATAGTCTAGATCTCCAGGCCGAAGTCTTCCACTCTCTTCGGTCTACGGTTGGAGATCGGTCAAGGATCTCTTGCCCCGAGAAGATCCCGAGAGACGACCACTATAGAGGCGTCATCCTGTAGCTACGAGTCGGATGTTCTAAAGCACGAGCAGAATTCGAACATTTCCATTTAACATTTCCATTTACTACTACTGTTTTGTACAAACAAACTGTTTGCTACTAACAAGTGCTACTAGACAGATAACGTTAGTGGCAGATATAATATTCTTCAGGGATCTGCGATACGGAGGCACTGCGTTCTGCGTGGAGCAGAATCTGCGGAAGACGCGTGGCCTGTGGTAACATTCGGTCAAATTCTACTGAACGGCTAGTAAGTACCATAGACGTACTTCTATGGCCACGCTCTTGTGCTCTGCCGTTGACAGTCGAAGGGAGGTAACGATTATTTCTTCCTTGGCGGTTTATTGAGAGCTCGAGGAGGTTGCGTAGTTTCCATCTTATATATAGACGTAACATCTGGCTGTTGTAGCTCAACAGCTAGCTAGCGCATGAATCGCAATTACTGGCGGTCCTTCCAGTTGGATCCCGAATTCAAGGCACTGTTGAGGGGCATTACACCAAGGCTAGCTAGGGACAGCCGAATACTAACAAAGCCCGATTAATATTAACGACTACTGACTGTTGTACATACTGCATAGTTGTCCGATGTCCGAACAGCCTCTTCGAACGAAGTCTTGCAACTCTTTGACATGTACTGTGAAGCGGAAGTTCCAGTTTGATTGATCGCCATCGCACAAAATCGATGTTCCCATCCACCTCAAACAGCGGATCCGGAGCAGTTGCTAGATCTAGAGGTCGAGCTCGAGGCAGCATAGTATGTGTCGATTCGATGAGCACACGGCCAATAAATCTTGGTTTCTAAGTTACGGTCCAGTTGCATCTCCCCGATCGATGTGACTAGCGATGAATTCTGAGTCTGACGTCTGTGGCGTAAATAAAGCTAGAGATGTGTGAGTGCAGCTACTACATGATCAGAAGTTGACGAGGGACTGGGCATTTCATAATAACGTAGTCGGCACAGGACAGTAGTAATATACCTATATACGTATACCCGCGATCCGGATATCCGCAGGGTGCTCTTCTCTGCTATCCGCGAGACAACTTCCCTAATTCCTCCATCAGAATGAACGTCATGTACTTACTGTTACTCCTGTATTCTGCAGCAACTGTGTAGTTCTTGATCGTCATACGTAGCTCCACCTCGCATGCGCAATATGTCAGCTACTGTAAATTCTTTCTCATCTTGCATATGTCGCCATATTTGAGTTGCACCCATCCCACTCGGATGAAAACTCTTTTAGTCCATATATCTATCATCTCAGTCACTGGATATAGGATTCAGATTGAACTACTACAGTATCTCTATAATTTCAGTGTAGCAGTCGGGTCGACCATGCAGATCCCTAGGAGAGATACCGAATTTCTTGCACAGGGATTAATTTCAACTTATGCATGGCTTCTGTAAGTGAAATAACAACTAATTATTAGCCGCTGCGACCGTCAAGACCTCATCCAGAAGGATCCAAGCATTCAGTTTAAAACTTGAAGAAAATAAAATAAAACAGAAGCAAACAGTTAGTACTAGTAGTATTGGTCTGTCTGGACTCCTTGTCTGCTTACTTCACCATGAGAAGCGCAGTTCCAAGATAGCATTCAGCCAAGAAACATGAGATCTAGACTCATGATCAGAGATATCCGGTTCTGGTGCTAGGTACTTGCACTTGCATGGGAATTCGAAATAGGCAAGTTCACCTCTTGAGTGACTACTTTCTTTCAGGAGGTACCCGTAACCGAAATAACTGTTGTCCGCAACTCATGCACGCAGAGAGTAGAATAATCGTCACTGCCACTAACTTTGACACCCCTATTAGGTAAAGATATTTTAACCAGAAAACAGTAATAACTATACCGTAATAACCATTTTACGTATGTATAATAGCGTGAACTTTTTCATACGTTAATATGCATATGAGCAGGTATAACGCAGGAGAGAAAGAGGATAGATCCCACCCAAAATTTGGAACCCTAATCAATACGTCAATTTACCTCCCACGGGTAGCTCAAGTTTACGATTTCGTCCATTTGGAACCCTAATCAATACTGTGGTAGGTGGCAGCAGATAAATCAGCAAGGGAACGAAGCTGCTTGATGGTACTGATCGAGCAACGAACAAGCAGAACCCTCAAAAGCTGTTTTCCTCATCAAAGTTTGGCCCGTAATTAAATGCGTTGAGCAATACATGGTTACATGGAAGCATTGCATTTAAAATCTCTCTTTTTGATTTCAAAATGAGAAAGAACTCCACAGCAGAAGATATCTGAAGTCCTTCGCGGACTTCAGAGTGTTATTTCCAACATCATGGTCTAGCACTAGAAGTCGATATCTCAACATGCCTCGTGTTTCGGCAAAGAAAGAATTGTTAAGAAATTTGAAAGAGATAGTGGAGATGCGTGTTATGTTAGCATCATTGGAGTAGATTGTTCGAGACTCCTAGCACCTTTGAACGCACCTTTGATCTTTATTTTTATCAGTAAAGTTCAATTCTGTCTTGTGCGTCATTGCTAGCCTTAATTCATCTGCTCATGTTCGATGTAATAAAATCTCTTGTCGGCTGCTCAGTTATGAGGGCACCTATGAAGGAGACTGCAAGTGCGGTGACAACTGTTCTTGAAACCCATGCAACTGCAAGTGAGGAACTGGCTAATGTACAGACTTCAGACCTCGGTTTCCCGACCATGGATGGAGGCTATATCTGAGTGGTGAGAATGACCAGTGTAATCTCCAGCTAATCGTCCGTGCTGAGATGGCCTGGAGTTTTGTGTACATATAATGGACCTCTGATCATAAAACCAGAAGTTGTACCTTTGTGCCCAAAGTTTGAAGGTTTCCAATTAGCATACAGTTGAGGTACTCTGTAAATCTGAGGACATAATAAAAGTATAGCTTCTTACGAGAATTTTGGAGTTCATGAATCGAATATGTCGATTGGTATCGGGCAACGTAATCTCCAATCCAGTTAATTAATTTGAAGGAATGAACGAAAATACAAGTAGGTATCCAAGTTTTGGTATATTTGATCTTGCAAGTTTCTCACGACTCGACATGAATTAATGAAGCTGTATTGAACTTTTTATAGCAGCTGGCATCCAGCTGAAATGTGGATTCCTACTTTTGTATAAGCGTTCACCTCCACGAGCCTGAGAAGAACCGCCAAGTCTACTAAGTTGGTCGACTGGGCACTGTATTCATGAAACAGTCCGAAGATCTGCGGATTAGAATCCAAGCGAAACTTGAAAAGAATAGTCAAGAAGCACGAAGTACAACTTCGAACTTCCAAACATATAGGGTATTGCTACAGAGGGTGCAGGGTGTTGAGCCTCTTGCACTCTTTATTTACAAATAAACAAATAAAAGCAGGTGTAGCAGTGCCATATCCATTTCCATCCGTCAGGGAGAGGCTGGTTGACGAAAGACGGGTGTGCATTTCCCATTGTTATCTGCGTGCCTTTTTCTACCATCTGAATAATGTGTTATAATTAGGTGTGGTACCGGTGCCAAAACATTAGTTGATGCAACACGCTGGCCCGTTAAGACTCACGTAGGGTTCAGAGCCAAGCCATAACAATAAACATGTTTACTTGCTCTTCGACATGCCCTCGGATGATTTCTAATGTTAGTTCGGATTTGCTCGAAGAGCTCAAGTGCTCAAGCGAGTGGAGACTCTAGAGCGCAAGAGAAAAAAACACAATACATTGATAGGTCATTCATCTCGATGTGATGGACAGTCATCATAGATCTATCAATTTTTTAGGAGATGGATAGAGCGACTAGAGTTCTACTCTTTGCATTCTCATATAGTGACGTGCACTCCAGCTAACATATCCACTTCAGTTTACCAATTAGCATCGGAAATGTACAACTCACTCAGTACACATTCAGTAAGAAAAGTCCAAATATTGTGCATGCACGAACCAAATGTACCCTTTGCTTGGAATTTATCTAATTTCATGATCAAAATATTTTTGTCCTGATCAATTAGGCATTGATTGAATTGTATTATCTTCTTAGAACAACATAAGCAATGTTATAGTAAAGAAGATAACCCTCTTTCATGGAGTTCAGAAGTTTGATATCATGTTTTACATTATTTTTTATAACTAAAATAAAACCCCGGAGTATTTATTTCTTAATCTGAAATTCAATATCATAGATACGATATACATATGCAAACAAGAGCTACGAATCCGTAACTAATCCAGTATTACTGATAGCAAGCCAAGGTTGGAATGATATTCTTGATATTTTCAAAGGCGTGAGCATCGGATATCTATAAACTGTGAGCATAAAAAAAGCATGTGATTTATGAAAATTACAAAAAGGACTATCATGTTCTATGTTAGCTCTCTTCTAATATTAAAACCCCTATAAGATTAAAAACTCCTCTTTATTTGTTCTATCTTAGGTGTGAAGATTACTTACCATTTGGTCCGGTCATGATATTATCTTCCTAAAAGAACATGAACATTGGAGATATACTTCACATAGTCTAAAGTAAATTTTTTTGCATTCTTACATTATGTTTTCAGCATGGTATTTCTGTTTTACAACTATTTCTCATCAATCATGATATTATCATTTTCAAAATAGTCTTGAACATTGGATATATACCGTAATCAATATACATGTATCAATATATATATATATACCATTAGCATAAATAGAATATATTATTGAATGAAATGATGTGATTGGATGTCCAAAACATGTATATTATTTTTTAAAATTAAGTGCACACTGGAGATGTTGATGCTACATTGGAGATATACAGCATCAACGCACAAACATGAAATCTCTTGACCTTTGGACCTTTATTCTCTTTCAGATAATCATAAAAGTTTTATTTAATAATTTCAATTCAACCTCATTTAAATCTGAAGTTAGTATGTCGTTGTAAAGCTATAGAAGAGCTTTGATTTAAATCTTAATTCAACTAATTCATTTATGATAAGTGAATCTTATCAAAGAGTAAGATTAGTGTAAGTGCTCAGTTTCTTTGTCCTCAGATTAACACCTTGCAGAAATGAAAACATATAAAAAGATCAAGTGTGTCGTGCGCATACACATCGCTACACAACATACGTCGCTGTTAGAGATACATCACACATAACATAATACATGGACGATGTCACACATATACACAAGTGTATCACTGTGATATGTGTGACATCTCTATTGTGCCAACGGACACTAAACAATCACTAAAGTCGAGTCAAATCCACTATGTGCTCGCAGAGAATCCAGATTGCACTCACCAAGACTATCCACCATAGCCAGGAGCTTGAAAACTCAACTCAAAGAACTAATGCCTACAAGCCCTACCTACGAAGTATACCTCTAGTGGACTATCTCACCAACTCGCCCTAACAGCACTAACGGCCCTACCGAGATTCACACTCCGCACTCGGTCAACCTAACCGAGGTGCCAAATTGACGTGACAGCTGTTATGCGCATACATATCACTGTCAGAAGTACACCACACATACACATAACACATGGACGATGTCACACACATACCCAAGTGTACCACAATCGCCTCCTTAACTGACGATTAGGTCACTTTAACTCCAGATAGTCCCATATCTCAACTACGTTGTCGTGATGTGAATCATTTCACATAGTGAATAATTCACCTCTCTATCAGGAGTTAGTCTCTCTGAGTGAAGTTAAGACGTTAGAGAAGTCTATTCTAGAGGTTGTGAGTATTGACGACTACGTGTTATGCTTCTACTTCGACACTTGAGAGTTAGTAGTCGTAGAAGTTAGCTTAATATTACTCTTAGTTCATTATGCATATGTTAACACCCGTTGTGTTATATGTTTTGAGTCCTAGTAGGTTGATAGTATGTTATTTCTCTTGTTCAAACATTTGTACGCTTGTGCAAGCGAATTCATACTTACTTTTTATGTTCAAAGTACATAACTTAAGTTTACCATGTTCATAGAGTTTTAAACTCATGGGTTGAACTTACTTGTCACTCATGTCCGCTTTCTAGCTGATTTAAGTTATCTTTCAGGTTTGCGTGTCATTTTAGGTAGTTTAAGACGTTGACACTTTAGGGGGCTAACGTGGTAGCCTATGAGTGAAGTTAAGTTACCACATGGATTAGGGCACTAAAGGACAACCAAGTGGAGCTATGAACTCCCATTGGTCCATTTTTATCTTTTGTAAAACTCTAAATTTAAAAATAGAGGTCTAAAGGAGAGTTCGAGCATTTGGTGAGAACACTATGAAATCTAAGAGCACAAGAAGATAGAGCTCATCGTGCCAAGCACTGTCAGTGAAATTCTTGATCGATTTGGATCAATAAATAAGGAGTTATGCCAATTTGAAGTTCGAGTTGAGTAAGAATTGCATCACTTTTGTTGGATTTGGGGTTTCAGTGTCAATTGCAGCAGAATCGAGGAAATCGCTTCACATTTTCTTGGTTGCGTTCATTGTCAGTAGGGCTACGACTGTCCAAAACTTTTCAAGTCATTTGAGTGAGTAAGTAATTCAAGGCGACCGCTGAAGCAGAGGAGGTATGAAAAGCTCTCAATCTAGAGCAGCAACTTCAAAGAACGAGATCTGGAGAACTGTGTACAATCAAGAGTCCCAACTTCACATGGATCTCCAACATCCTGTAAACTCCAAATCCTGTAAGAATCTTTGGAAGTGATAGAGGCAATTTTCTGTTGTAAGTCGAAATAGCTGTCTGAGTATCAGAAATTGCCGCAATATCTTTGCTCAAAACTTTTTTGTCCATATCTCGGTGCTAGAATCTGATCTCAAGTTGAAACTTCGTGTGTGTGCTCAGTGGGGCCTCTTTTACATGTAGGAGAAGTTTAGAGGTCTAAACCTTCACATATTTCTCAATCCTGAGTGTCAAAGTTCACCGTCTGATCTTATCATTGCTAGTTAAGCTTGAACTTTGCTTCCTGAACATATCAAAAGAGCCAAGAGACATGTATGAGTGTTTTACAGTGTCACCTTGTAACGTGGTATACACCTTCATGGGTGTAAGGATCAAGAGGTCGGGTGCTACAACGCCTCATTGTTAGTCGACTATCTCTGCTATATATCAAGGACAAACCCACCGTCCAACAAGAATGACATTGAGAGTCAAACATGACATGCGCTAACTTCTCGAACAACCATCACACACCAACATACGGATTGCTCCACCAGCAGACCCACACAACATACACCTCAAGCCCACGCGTACAACTGCTTAGCTTGGGTCAACTGTACCATTGAAGCTGACATGGCACGCAATTACGCACATGGTCCTTCCAAACAACACCATCACGACCCTCCAACATGAGTATTCCAGAAGGTAACACCTCACGCACTCGTAAAATAGTGCACCTTGCGGTCACATCCAACGTCCTTGATGCAGTCTGCTGTAGATAGATATAATCGTCAAGATGAAACTTGCGAATCGATGGTCCATAACCTTCTCGAATAGTCGCATATCGCAACGTGTCTCTATGCTGAGCAATCGCTAAGTTCTCAAAAGCTATGGACATAACTCTCTGAAATGTCTCTGCTCGTTGAGAACATGCTCTCATCCACATATTTGGGTCATCAAGATTCAGCACCTTAGCAGAAACACGACAAATGACCGAAGGTAAATCTGGATCTCGATCATATAATAGAAAGTACGGTGAGAAGAAGAACAAAAGATATCACTTCTGTTGTCCAACAACACCATACCTGGTGTCAAACCAGCACGGTCAATCGCCGGCCTAGCTGGTAACTCATCTAACGTGGCAGTCGCCGCTTGCCAAGCACCACTGGTAGATGTCATGATCCTCGACTTCATGGACACGTCTATCGTCTCTTGCTGAACCACCTCAACACTAGAGGTAACTACATCCTCGCTCTCACTGAGCGTGGCTGCCAACTAGAACACTGGAGTCAAGCTTACTCCCAATGTCTTCATATCTATGGCTGAAAATAGTGAGGTTCGGAGAACTGCTCTAGCCGCCTCTAACATCGGATTTGACAACTGCTCTAGCCGCCTCCAACATCGGATTTGACGTCACATCCACAGACGTCGAAAGTTGACTCGCATCACTCTCACTCTTGGATATCGATACCTTTAACTTCACTATATCATCGATAGGTCGTTTAGGAATCATAGACGTGGTCCTCAACGCCTCCGATAACATAAACGACTAAGGAAGCTTTACCTATCTACTAGCCTCCTCGCGTTGTGGATCCAACTCCATCAATACACCTTGTGACTCAGAGACACGTACTGCATTCCGAGTCACTATCACATATGTCTCAATCTGTACCACATCAGTCATGAAGTCGAAGTCAACTCTTTCTCCTCCATAAGACGTGAAAGTCTCTGTTCCATCAGATCTCCGCTGAGTAGTCGTACATGCTTCTGACTTTGTAGCAAACGATGGACCGACTGGTCCTCTCTCCGGTGTTGGACCCCTATCTCTAGCTCGACCACCACGGTCTTCTTGAGCTCCTCTACCTCGTCTATGGTCAGCTTTCCTTTGCCGTAGCTTAAGTCTACCTTCTTCAAATAAGTGGGATTCTTAAGAGTGAGGATTTAGTTGGAAGAACACTTCTTAGGAAGAGTAGGGGTTTATTCTTTGAGCCTTGATGTGAAGTCTGTATTCTATCTTTTCAAAAGAACAATAGTAACATTTCAGTAGTATTTGCTATCTTCATTTGTTCATACATCTATCTTCTCAAATCTTTTATATGTTTTATTGGAAGGGTCCTTGATCAAGAATTATTTCATTGCTGTTTGTATTCAATTTATCAGGTTGTACTTTATTTTGGTTTCTTATCAGACTTAAACTCTCATCCGGATATTATTCCATTCCGCAAGAATAACAGAAAACTATATGAATTATCATTGTGACGTTGCAGTACTGTGTTTTGTGTAATTGTTAACTGTATCTTCGTGAGAATGATCCTTAATTTACTATTTCCGATACATTATGTTTCTCTAGGTTGTTACATATAGAAACAAACAAACTTTTGGCGCCGCTGCCGAGGATACAAATTTAACTTTTACTTAAATTCAGTACGTTGTAACCATCGACATGTATGTCGGGGGAGCACGAGCGCCTCCTGAAGAAGACCAGAAGACGAGAAGGGTCAAGCGAGCGCTGAAACGAAGATTGGTTCATGAACAACTGTTGGAAGAAGTTCAACGCTAGAAAGAGACCACGAAGGAGCGAAGACGTCAAGCAACTCAGAAGTGGCAAGAAGTGAAAAATCTATCTGAAGGAACTTCATCTTCGCTTGAAAGGAGCTCAGTACCTATTTCACCACGAACTTGTTACGAGAAAGACGAGCATAAATACTGGAAGAAGAAGAGTGACATCAAAACTCCAGGCTCGAGTGGACGAAGTGGAGAGAGTTCGTCTAAAGACGTCTCATGGTTACCATTCCCTTCAAGGGCCACAAGTTTACATGAGCTCTGTTTGAATTGACGCAAAAGGACAAAGGTATCCAAGCTGAAGACGAAGAGACTGATATAGAAAACCTCCTTCACTTCGAAGGATGGACCTATTTCAATCTTCATCTTCATCATCAAGTTCTGATAAGTCAGAACCCAATATTGTAACCTCTCTTGCAGAAGATCCAAATCCGAGAGCGGAAACGGCCTTGGAACTGATTGTTAAACATGGGCCAGAGATCACAAGTTTTGTAGAACTCTTGAAGAAACAAAGAGGACAAGAATTAATTCGAGAATTGTTGCCGTTGGGATCACTTGCCCTTCAAATCCTGAATCTTAGACCTCAAGGTACAGAGTATAACTCTTTAAGCTACGAAGTCAAGAGGCTTCCACCTCGTCTTCACCCAAGAAGGAACACGACGTAGGACGAAACGACATTCATCCAGTTGAAGACACTTCGGTCGAAGTATCTCTGCATGAAGTGAATCTTCCGAATATTAAAGCAAGTATCGCAGTTGTGAGCGCTCTTGCTAAATTGACTCTTCTACCATCAAGTAACTTGTCTAGTACAAGACCAGTGCGGATTTCAAATTTGACGATACCAACAATATATAGTCGGGGACAGCCCTCAGCAGTTCCACCTTCTATAGTACCTCATACGATGACAGGGGTACCACTTCCGTCAGGAGCACCGCCTTTCACTCGCCAAAACTATCCAAAATTTGACGGTGAAGATCTGACAGTGATGGAGATGAAGAGAGTGCCGACTCCTTTGTTAAACAATTTGAGGCGGTATCACACGTGAACAAAGAAGACAATGATCCTGATCGGACGAGGTTTTTTCTTAGTTTGTTGAAACACGCAGCCAAAAAATGATACAGTCATGCTAATCTAACTCCAGTAATCATATCTACCTAGGATTTAATGAAAAACGAATTCCTTAAGAGATTCAAGGAACTGAACTATAACAGGCATGTACTGCACAACGTAAACAAGGTTAAACAAAAGAGGAAAGAGTCTTTGAAAAATTATGTCCAGAGATTTTACGGAATCTTGGATAGACTACGTGCCAACGGAGCACATCCAGCCTACACATCGGCACAGACAATAGAGTGGTTTGTGAAAGGGTTACTTCCAAAGCAACAAATGTGAGTTAGACGGTTTGATACGTCAACCTTGGAGCGAGCCGTTGATTCTGCTGAGAATTATGATCCTCAAATATCCTCAGCAGAGACCATGAAAAGACCTCAGAGTCGAGGAAGAAGAAGGACTTCAGAAGGTCCAAAAATAGTAATAAGGAAGATAAGAAGAAGAAGAAGAAGAAGTTGAAGCAAAGAAGCAGAAAATCTTCATTCTCGAAAGAATCTTCAAAAGAGGAGTCTTCAAACGAAAGTTCAATATCGGAGGATTAATATTCTTCCTCTTCGGACGAAGAGTTTAAACGAAAGAAGAGAAAGAAGATAACAAAGTCGAGACTCCCGATGGTGAAAAGAACACCACCACCTAAAGATCACGCACTTGATGATCTTCTCAAGAAGTTTGAAGACCTCAAGGTACAGTTGGTGAGAACATCAAAAAGACGAAAGTCACCATCTGCTTCCCGTCCGAATATGTGGTGTACTAGTTGTGGAAAACTTGGACACGCCAACACAGAATGTTTTAACACTAAATCGTCTTACAATACACCTTTAGTGAAATGGGCACCAGTATATGAGCTCAACTTTCGTGGAATGTGAAGATGGAGTCTATGGAGTGCAAGCCCAAGATGGTGCTATGGTGCCCACTCAACCTCAACAATTTACCCCCATTCCTCCGGTACACATCCAACATTTTGTACCCAGACAAATGACAACTAACGTCTCCCAACGAAAGTTTACTCCTGCAGGTTACCAAGGACCGCCAACTCTTGATACATCATGTTTTAATTGTGGAGTTGTTGGTCATTGGGCTCCTTCTTGTCCTCATCCAAAGAAACAAGTAGGATATATACCACTGTGTGAGAAGTGTGGTAAGACCGGACATGGAGCCACAGATTGTACGAATGAACCAACTCAAAAGACCGGTGTGAGGTTTCAACCACCTCCCAACCAACAACGACCAGATGCAGGAGTGAACATGGTCGATTTAATGAAAGATCTGAAGGCTTGTACTCTTTCAAAAGACGATGGATATGGTTGATCAGAAGACACGGAAATTCTGGTGAACAAAGTCGAGACTCGAAGTGTAAAGAAGATACTTCAGAAAGGAGAGACTCTGGCGGAAGCAGAAGCTCAAGAAGCGAAGGACATCAAGAAGACTGAGCGAAAGGAGTTGAAGAAGAAGAAAAGGGCGCACAAGACGTTGACAGAACAAGTGCATGAACTGGCAGGAAAACGAGCAAAGTTGGCTTAGGCCGAAGTTCGCAACGAAGAAGAAGGAACGAAGAAGACCTCAACAAGACTGCCTGCAGACATTTCTGAGGAGGTGAAAGCACTACTCAATAAGGAACTGAGTAGAGAAACAAAAGAAGAAGAACTTGGCCAAGAAGGGCTTGGAAGGATGAAGACAGAAGTCACTTCGTCCGAAGACAATCGACCACCTAAACTTCAAAACCAGGTGGCTGAGCAGACTAAGAAGACTGCTCAAGTGGTAAGCCCCCACTGTAATGTAGTGGAGGACTTACTGAACCAACAGACTAACATAACGATAAAGCAGTTAATCGAAGACAATAGACTGTACAGGAAGTTGTTGTTAGTAGCTTTGAGAAAACCAGCAAAGGCTAAATCGAGAATCTACCTTCATTGTTTCAAGTGGGATCGGGGGAGTTAGGATCTCCAGAAGTAAACATCGAAATAGATGGATGTCTAATAAAGCATGTGCCTATAGACTCTGGTTCTAGCGTGAACATTATTACAGAGGAGACAACGCATGGATTGGGTTACACAAAGTTCGAATCAACACCAAGGGTGTTGAAGATGACGGATTAGAGTCGACGAAGATCTTTGGGAGTACTGCAAGATATCTCTACGACAATTGATGGGATAATCTTCAAACTTACCTATATTGTACTAAGACCACTGATTAAGTCTGGCTATGGAGTGCTTATAGGCATGCCTTGGCTATATGGTGCTAAGAAATCACTGACTGGTATAAGCAGAAGTTATCCTTTAATGATCCGATGAAACTCACAGATAAAGATGTCTCTGTAAGCTGGAAGAAGATGTCACACCAGGGCGAAACATCTTCGACAGATTTAGGATACACTTCGGACGAAGACTCTTCATCTTAGAGCACTAGCTCGGAGAATGAAAGATCAGGATCCTACATAGTTGTGAATTACTTGCAATGCTATGAGATAGAAGAAGAAGAAGAGTGCGAACGGCATGAGGAAGAATAGCAATCACAGTTGAGACAGGGAAGTTCAGAGATAAGCCACACCGAAAGAATGGTACTGAAGTCAGCAACAGTGGATTTAGTCCTCGAAGAAGCAAAGGTCTTGAAGATCGCAGCGAAGTTACATGGAGCAGAATTGGAGGTGTACCACGACACGTTAACTTACTACCAGGATGTCTTCGTCTGGAAGATAGAAGACATGAAGGGTATTTCTACGAAGTAGGGTCAACATCGAATTGACCTGTTGGAAAATTCTGTACTTGTGAGACAAAGACAATATCGACTAAACCCGAAGTACTCTCTCTTAGTCAAGGATGAAATTGATAAGTACTTAAGTGCTGGAATTATCTTTCCTGTCCTTAGCAGTGAATGGGTATCACTTATAGTTATAGTACTCAAGAAGAAGACTGGTAAAATTAGAGTATGTCAAGATTTTTGAAAACCAGGAAAGACCATCACCCCTTACCTTTTACAGATTCTATTTTGGATAAGGTAGCTGGTCGTGAGTGCTATAGTTTTCCTGATGGATTTTCAAGATATAATCAGGTATCCATTAGAGAAGAAGACAAAGACAAAGACAAGGTACTACTTTTATCACTGACTGAGGTACTTTTGCATATCATAAGATGCCTTTTGGTTTGTGTAATGCTCCTGTCACATTTTAGAGAATGATGACAAACATTTTCCAAGAGTATCTTAGGAAGTTCTTAGAAAATTTTATAGATGATTTTTGTGTTTTTGGTCCAAGGGAAGAGCATATAAATTCCTTGGCTGTAGTTTTTCAGCGTTGTAAAGATGCTCAGTTGGCATTACATCCAAAAAAAGTGTTTCTTCGTCATTACATAGGATCTCTTATTAAGACACAGAGTCTCGTAGCGAGGCATTGAAATAGATGTAGATAAAGTCCAAGTTATAGTAGCTTTGGATCCTCCCTCTAATGTTAGCGAGTTGCGGGGATTCTTGAGACATTTGGGTTACTATCGGAGGTTTATCAAAGACTATGCAACCTTGGCAACACCACTAACCGAATTGTTGAAGAAGACTACTTAGTACATCTGGCAGGAACAGAAACAGAATGCTTTTGAAACAATGAAGACGAAATTGATTGAAGCTCCAGTCATGAAAGCACCAGATTGGAGTCAACCTTTTCAAGTGTATGTGGATATTTCAGCATTCGCTATTGGAGTGGTACTGAGTCAGAAGGACAGTGAAAAGAGAGACCATCCGATTTACTTTGCGAGTAGACAGCTGTCTGCTGCAGAGAAGAACTACTCCACCTCAGAGCGTGAAGCACTAGGGATGGTGTATTCTGTCAGAAAATTTTGACACTACTTGTTGGGTTGCGAGTTTGTATTCTACGTGGATCTATGCTTTAAAACATCTGGTGCAAAAA
Source organism: Asterella californica (assembly GCA_036924285.1). Lineage (NCBI taxonomy): Eukaryota > Viridiplantae > Streptophyta > Marchantiopsida > Marchantiales > Aytoniaceae > Asterella > Asterella californica. Next base: position 9,826,072 of record JAYKYS010000013.1, read on the forward strand.
TCTGACTTTTCAGGAAGAATAGCACGATGGATGTTGTTACTGCAGGAGTTCAAATTCACAGTTCAAACTCGAGCAGGTAAACATCATGAGAATGCCGACTACCTGTCTCAACTGAGGACAGGAGAGCGACAAGACAATGTAGCAGATGACTTTCCAGATGAAGAGCTTTTCCAACTGACAATAACTCCCACGAGCAGGTACCATGAGATATATAGATATATGTACACATTGCAGTGTCTTGAAGGGATGGATGTGGAGCAGCGCACGGTGTTCATACACAAAGTCGGACGTATGAGATGAAGAATGACATTTTATTCAAGAAGGGAACCGATGATGAACTACGAAGATGCCTGGAGGAGGAAGAAGTAGGAAGAGTGGTGGACGTCATGCACTCCAAATCTGCAGGAGGACATTCTGCCCTACGCAACACAGTGAAGAAGATTTTGGATGCAAGATACTGGTGGCCCACCATGTACAAAGATGTACAAGCGATCATTAAGAGGTGTGACAGTTGCCAGCGAGTAGGTAAGTCTACTCGAACTACTTAGTGACCACTCCATCCTATGTTATCTCTTGCACCGTTTGAGAAGTAAGGAATTGATTTTGTAGGACCTATTCAACCAGCAACAAAGAAGACACGCAGAAGATACATATTGGTGGCTATAGATTATGCAACCAAGTGGGTGGAAGCTGAAGCAACAAAGAAGATGATGCGGTAACAGTGGCAGCTTTTCTACATAAAAATATCATCACCAAGTTTGGATGTCCATTGGAACTGATGAGTGATAGGGGTACACATTTTTTGAACGACACCATAGAGACATTGATAGGGTATTTTCAGATCAAACATCGAAAGACTACTCCGTATAATCCTAAGACGAATGGATTTACTGAGAAAAGCAATGGGTTGCTATGTAAGATTTTGAACAAAGTGACTGTCAACCATGCTTATGACTAGGACACCAAGTTGGATACAGCGCTGTGGGCATTCAGAAATACAAAGAAGATAACAATGACAGACGTCGTTCTTCTTAGCTTATGGAATGCATCCCATTATGCCTATTGAATTCGAAACCCCTACTTACGGGACTTTGTAGCAGGATAGATTATCTGCAGAAGATAGTCAGCTCATCAGACTGCAAAATTTGATGGCACTAGAAGAAATCGCAAAGCATCTTTGGAGTTAACTAAGGACATACAAGAGAAGCGGAAAGAGATATATGATAAGAAGTTGAGGAAAGTGGATGTGAACAACGGAGAGTTAGTCTTGCTATATGATAGTAGACATATTAAATTTCCAGGGAAGTTACAGATGCGATGGATGAGATCATACAAAGTCTCAGAATGTTACGGCAATGGTTCAATCCAACTTGAAGACTTGGAAGGAAATCTTTTTGTTACTCGAGTAAACGGAGGAAGAATCAAGCGATACTACTGCTGATGTGTTCGTGAGGTCGCTTCACAATTGAGAGGGGGAGTGAAGCCTTGGATTTCCAGTTTGTTAAAAAATTTTTGTTTTTATTAGATAAAACAGTAGATTAGTTTGTATAGATGATAGATAGGATAATTTTAGTTGTAGTATAGAGATTCTTAGCCGAAGAACGATGCTGAGCAAGAATACAGAACCTATGAAGTGTATATCTTTAGAATAATAACCTAGTTGCATTCCTTAGACGAAGAGCTTTGCAGGGATACCTCATTTGCTGAGAACGGATGTCGGACGACGAAGTTATGATCTTGGGAAGGAGGACCAAAGTAGCACAGGAGTTCACTCAACTTCGCGGTCGAGGGACAAGAGGAGCTTCACGGGTGAGGAAGCGAGAGGAAAAATCTATAAGAAGGGTCAAAAGCAATTCACTTTTACTATTTCTACTTGCGAGTTTACTGTAGCGCTCCGAAACTATCGGTGCGAGAGAAGAGTGTCTTCGGCGAAGAGAGTCTTTCTAGGGTTTACTGCGAAGGAGAGGTGAAGACGAACTTCATACATAGAGAGACGAAGGACTTCGATCTTCAACTTGGGACTGAATGAGAGAAATGCAGACGTCGCGGAAGCCGAAACTGAAGACTATTGCAACGAAGTGGTCGGACTTCGATCAATATCGGGAACGCTTGGAAACAATAGGGATGGCGTTCTTGATGGAGAACTGGGGGGTGATCTCTTCGGAGCTGTTGCAGAAGATTCTCATCTGCAGTGGACATCCTTCCGATGATCTTCAGGCAAGACCAGCCAATTACACACTGTCACATTGGAGCTTCGTCTTGAGAATCGACGATGCCGGAAGACCAGGTGACCTTATGTACGATAGCACCTGCAAGCCGTCTTCGGACGAAGTGACGAAGTACAGTGACTTGTTCTCAACGTTGCCGGTGGGGTCGAACGGATTCAAGGTACACAGTTACATCGCCCATTCAAGAGAGATGTCGCGATTCCACTAAACATCATCTTCAAGCCGCAGCGGACTTCGTATTTGGCCAATTGGCAGATACATTTCATTGAGCAGAACTTCGAAAATAGGAGGCGTATTGGACGAAGATCTTCCACGAGCACGTTCAGAAGCTGTACAGTACCTTTGAGGATGGCCGGTTGACATACTTCGTGACCTTTGCAGTGGTCTTCTATCGGGGCATGAGGTTGTTAACCCCAGAAGAAGAGGAGAAGTTCGGACAAAGAACGACGTCAGAAGATGAACTTTTGATGAAGCCGACTCCTCGGAGAGAAGAGCTGACGACTCCAGTGACTTTGCCGGGACCTAGCACCCGAGCGAAGAGAAAGATGACAGAAGCGAGAACCTCGGGTGGTGCGACTTCGCGACAGAATAAGAAAGCGAAGAGGACAACCGCGATTTCGGACGAAGGAGCCGAAGATGTCCAGACTCCTGCAAGATCTTCTTCAGTGACGATCATAGGAGAAACAGATCCAAGAGGAAGTCAGATGATCAAGGACCAGGAAGCATTTATGATAAGAAGAGTATCTTCGAGGGCTACAGTTCAGGAACCTCCTCAAGAAGCACTTCGGACTTCGTCCCGACTCGATGAAGTGGACTTCGGCACAGCAAGATCCGAGTATAGAGAAGGAGTTACGCATGTTTGAGAAGACCTTGGAGTTTCTCAGCGATATCGTATTATCCATTCTGACTCAATTGGACATGCAGTGGCATGTGTATGAGAATGAGAGGAAGGTGCCTTTGTGGTTAACTGATCTTCTAAGCGTAGTACACTTCGGACGACAAGGATGGCTCGCAGAGAAGGACATTTTGATGAAGAAGCTAGAAGGCTCTTCGGACGAAGTGAAGTAGTTGACAACAGAACGTGATACTTTGGTGGTCGCAAGGTCTGAAGATCAGGTGAAGGCTTCTAAGGAGATATAAGATTGGCAGACGAAGTTCAATCTCATGACTTCGCGTTTTCACGGCATGAAGTCGGAGAAGGATGCTTTGCTGGAACAGTTAGCCACAAGGGATGAGGAGCTAGCAAAGGCTCAGAAAGCGAAGGAGATTGCAGAAATGAAGGTCGAAGAGCTTCGGGCGAAGGTGGAAGAGGTTACGACTACCTACTCGTCACCGAACTCGACGCGACAAAAAGGGAGCTTCTCCAACGACTTCGGACAGAGTTGACGATTGCTCCAGATCCTTCGGTGAAGAATCGAATAGTTAGAATAGTCGAGAGAAATATTAGAGATTTGAAGGAGCTTAAGGAGACAATTATGTTTTCATTATGGAGTATAGGACAGACTTTGCAGTTAGGTAGAGTAGAAACTTCGGTTCTGTCAAGTGGGGAGTCGTGATTCGACGTTCTAGATGTAATCTTTTCTTTGTAGAAAATGAGATCCGTCATCTTCGGACGAGAGACTATATAAGTGATGCGATTCTCAGTTATTTTACCTTTTTCATGTTTTCAGTTTTTGTTAGTTAATTTTCAATCACGCAAGATTGCGGAGTGAGAATGTGAATGATATGGGCGAAGGCAGTTACCTACGAAGGACGTAGTTTGCTATCGCAGGAGTAAATCTGATTGATGCAGAATCTCCGAAGCTGGTCTTTGGCGAAGAGGGTCCTCGGGCTATTTAAGTGAAGAACATTTTGAGAATCTGAGAACATATTAGTTACTGTGAAATGGAGGAGCATAAGTTAAATTGTAAGAAGAGTTCGAAATATGATGGCTTCGTCTTAAGTCTGCCTTCTTCAAATAAGTGGGATTCTTAAGAGTGAGGATTTAGTTGGAAGAACACTTCTTAGGAAGAGTAGGGGCTTATTCTTTGAGCCTTGATGTGAAGTCTGTATTCTTTTATCTTTTCAGAAGAACACTAGTAACATTTCAGTAGTATTTGCTATCTTCATTTGTTCATACATCTATCTTCTCAAATCTTTTATATGTATTGTTGGAAGGGTCCTTGATCAAGAATTATTTCATCGCTGTTTGTATTCGATTTATCAGGTTGTGCTTGGATTTGGTTTCTTATCAGACTTCAACTCTCATCCGGATATTATTCCATTATGTGAGAATAACAGAAAACTATCTAAATTATCATGGCGACGTTGTAGTACTGTGTTTTGTGTAATTATTAATTGTATCTTCGTGAGAACGATTCTTAATTTACTATTTCCGGTACATTATGTTTCACTGGGTTGTTACATATAGAAACAAATAAACTTTTGGCGCCGCTGTCGGAGATACAAATTTAACTTTTACTTAAATTCAGTACGTTGTAAACGAACGTGCGAGAATGTCTCTTACTACCTTAAACAAGTCCATAAGTACTTGCACGTATCCTTAGAAGACACCAAGAGCTATTGGTCTAGTGGTAAGGCCAAAGCTAAGACTAAAGAGTTAAGGTGTGCAATATCAAGAATGGTGTTGGGATGAGTGACCTACTGGTTTTACACTTCCCACACAACTGAAACTTGCATACCTCTCCTGAAACGTAGGCCAGCAAGCTGACTTGCGGCGGGCTCGAGCTCGGGCTCCGTTATATGCCTCCGCATCCCGCTTCTATGCCTCCGCACTCACGCACATATGCTCCTCGAAGTCTCTAAACGTACTCCACACCTCGACACTCCTGCTCACTCTCCGCTTGGAATATAGTAGAACTCTGACCAAACACTGCACAAAGAGGACATGTCACCAAGAGAACACACTCAAAACTGCAACTTCGAGGTCAAAAACACACTCCACAAGGTTGTAATCTGTCAAATTGACACTCGCAGGCAAGATTACGTAAGATTTTGACCACTCGTGATCTTTTTCTCCTTGTAACTCTTTCGATCGTTCATCAAATCAAAAGATTTTTGGTGCGTTGGAATCGTCTTCGCAATGCACACCTACTGCACTCTTCAGCACAAGAACTGACCCACGCCAACTCGACGTCTGTTGACGCACTTCTACTAACCTCAAATTGATCTCAAAATCTGTCATAGAAAATTCTAGTAGCACTTCCGCACTACCTCACCACCAAATCCGACCAAGAATAGATCCAACCAATACTAATCTACAGAGCGATCACGTTGAGTTCATATGATATATTTCGGATTGGATTCTTGATTCCATCTCGATCCATCTTTGCATGTCATTTTCTGGTCTTGTAACTAACCATGTCATATCATCCATTCACAAGTGAAAATTTATAATTACGTTCACTCGATGTCAAATCTTTGTCATCATGATTCTTAGAAATACGTGATATACTTCTACCTCGTACAATCAAATGTCTTGTAAGGTTTTTATGTCTAGTTTATCAACTTGTGAAAGAATGGTTTCTTGTATAAACTGAATAGAAAGCTCAAAATATACAAGTTGAGTGTAATCAGTACAATTTGTACTTTGGCTTATTTTCCATCCGATACATCAACTGAATACAATAATGATGGCTAATGCAAGAGAATATCTTTCATTGTGAGACCTTCTCACCAGATGCATTAATGCACACCACTCTAGTACCGTGAGACTATGCACGGTAATTGATCATGCACAAGTGCACATACTACATGAATCAAGAGATCAGAGTTTTTTCTTCCCAACTATGCTTCCAGTCCACTACCGGGAGCTCTTTTGTTGTCCACTCTCTCTTATCCCTTGTTCGGATTTGACTCCTAATCACTCTTCACACTGTCAACTTGCTGATCGATTGATCTATATGCGTTACACATTCACATTGCTGCTCTTTTGTTCTCGCTATTTCTTATCCTTAGACTCTTCATCACTCTTCATGCTCTCAACTTGCTGATTGAGTGATCTATATGAGTTGCGCATTCATATTGTTGCTCTTCTGTTGTCGCTCTTTTTTATCCTTGGTTCGGAGTTAACTCATCATCACTCTTCACACTTTCAACTTGCTGGTTGATTGATCTATATGTGTTACGTATTCATATTGCCGCTCTTCTGTTGTCGCTATTTCTTATCCCTATGGTTCGGAGTTAACTCATCATCACTTCTCACGTTTTCTCTTGCTGGTCGATTGATCTTTAGGTGTTGCGTATTCACATTGCTGTTCTTCTGTTGTCGCTCTCTCTTATTCTTTGTTCGGAGTCAACTCTTCATCACGTCCTCGACTTGCTAGTCGATTGATCTTTATGTGTTGCGTCTTCATATACGCCTCATTCAGTTGGTTATGCACTTGCCACATGAGCAGATCAGAGTGTTCTCTGCTTGATTGTGCATTCAGGCCGCTAGTAGCAGCTCTCTTGTTGTTGCTTGTTCGGACTCACGCTGCCAACTTACTAGTGGACTGATCTATATGTGTTCTGCATTCAGATAAGTCATTTCGAATCCCACCAAGAGATGATCCGTATGCATACTTCGTCCCTAATCAAACTACATTGTCCTCTGCCTATGCATCATATCTGCTTGCTCTCATTTCTCATTCTGTCATTCTCTTCGCACCTCGTCAACCGGCTTAAGACAATGCATCTCATCTAAAGGTGTGAAACAAGAAGCGAACCTCTTAGTGTATAGAACATGTACTGCAATTACAACAAACGCTACAACTTTATCATGGTCTATTCGGTTGAATATACTGATGGACATATGAACACATGACGATGGAGTTACGGCTTGTGCATCTTTGTGTATCTATAGTGTATATTATTACAAGGATTAAGTAACATTATGAGCAAATACTAACTTCTCTTACACACTTAGATAACCTCCAGAGGTTTTGAATCTATGCAAGTATATAATGAACAACAAAAGGTGGTAACATGCGTGATAACCTGGTTTGAGGAGTGGATCAATATATATAACCAAGGCTGAACTAAGGAGAAAAACAAAGAAAAAACTAAATGTAAGACCAAAGAGTACCATGTACACAAAGTATAAAGTGTGATTCTTAGGAGTATATATAAGCGAGAGAGTAGTTGTAACTATTATATAGAGTGATAAGTCAAAAAATAAAAACAACAAAAGCAAGTTTCAATGAAAAAATGACAAACATAAACATAAAAGAAATGGAATGTGCACCGTCTAGAAAAGCAAACAATAAGCATCCAAGAATAACCAAACCAACCTTTGCAACAACAAATTGTCTTCCATGAACAATTACACCAACAAAAGTCACAAGTCAACTATAGATAAAGAATAGATATACACTCGATCATCTAACTACCAAAAGGTACACACATGTTATACAACATGACACGGTCCTATGATATGAACTCAACTGGTTGCTTGACTATTATATAGTAATCTATGTCTCTATAGTATAGAAGTCTACGTATATATATAGATTATTACACTAATCTAAAATTGTAATTAAACTGTAGCTATATGATCATAATCCTTAAATGAAGTAAGGTGGCGCTACAACTGAACATTTCAGTTTTTCTTGAAGCTCTGCCTCGTAATCTGAATCATGCACTTCATGGATTCCATCTACATGAACTCGCGTGATTTGGCTTAGTTTGTCGTAAATCAGTTAGGAATGCGAGAGCACGATCAAAGTTTCATAGAGTAGGATATTGACTCCGAAGCTTTTGGAGCCATGACCCTAGAGCATTTGAGACAAATGGGCATTACCAAAGTGGGTCATGAGATAAAACTGTTGAAACTAATCCATTCTAGAGAGTTTGGAGTGAGAGCTCCACTTACTCATTATTATAATGAAACGTCTCAACGTGTAACTCCAGTGAACAATCCCACGAAGTTGAATGATAAACGTCGCAACGTGTAACTCCAGTGAGCAATCCCACGAAGTTGAAAGATAAGCTTTCCGATGAACCGGAGGAGAGAACAACTACTACAACAACTCTCAAGTGTACTTGAGAACTGTCTATATATTTCTGCAAGGCTTTAGGCAATTGTATTGCTAGTGATTCTTTCATTAACTGTTGTTTTCTTGGCAGAGCCCTCTCTTTTGGCCAGAGTATGATGAAATATTCAACAAAAGAGCAGAAGGAAGAAACATGCTAAGAGAGAAACACTCAATGGCTGCCACGGATATACTACAAGCTCATTCTTTAATGAGTGAATGGTTCCGTGACTGAAGGATCATCTCTCAAACATACTATGACAATTGACTTCAAGAAAGATCTTGAAGCAAAAGTGAAATGCCACAAGTTCTTACACCCCATATTATACTTGTTACCACCACTATGGTTCGAATGTCCTCTTACAAAAGAACGTCATTTATAACATTAATTTACCTTGGCGGATGAAAGAAATATATTATTACTTCATGACGCACAGGTGTGAATTCAAGAAAGTTACAAAGAAGCGCTTAACTTTTCACTCTCAAGTAAGTTTATCTACTTTCAACTCATGGATTGTAAGAAGCTTGAGAATATAATCAAACTGCATAGTATCCGTGTACATTCATTGTATTTACTGTGATACACGTGCAGATGATGAGGCACTACCTCATCCATCTCTGTTGCGGAGCATCCATTCATCCCAAGGTAGGATTCACACAGAAGCTAGTTTCTAATATGGAATTTTCAATTCTTTTGTTCCTCTTTCATTCTCTTCTACACTACATTGCTATTTGTAGTCTCTCTGCCAACCTCACTGATCTACCATCGCACAAAGACTGAGAGTTAGCCCTTGGATGTCTTAGAATTGAACAGAAACTTTTGGACCAATAAGACCTTGATGAGTCTATTCTTTCATTCTCTTCTACACTATATCGCTATTTGTAGTCTATTTGTCAACCTCACTGATCTACCATCGTACAAAGACTGGGAGTTAGCCCTTGGATGTCTTAGAATTGAACAAAACTCGTGGACCAATAAGACCTTGAGGAGTCTATTAAGGTTTCATCTGATTGATCACTTTTATAACTCATTTATAGTCAAACTCTCTTTGTCGAGTGTTGATGAAGTCAGACAGCAAGTTGAGATGCATGTGACAGAAGAGTGTTATGTTGCATGCTGCAAGTGTTTATTGTGATAATTAGGTGTACATCTACTCAGTACCAAGTGAATCATGATGGATGGACAAATATAAGCTTATCTTTTACTACCTTTGTCTGCTTTCTCTTCTATTCATTCACTAAATCTGTGCTATCTACATTTTGATTTTAAAACAGTTGTTTCTTTCAACATTACAGTAAATAAATCTAGTTTGTCTTCAACTCAACAAGAGTTTACATTTAGCCTTTGAAGCGTACTGAATTTATTCTGTTTGTCATTGTCTACAAACCAAGTTAGTACACATGTTAATTGGTCTTTATTATTCGTCTTACACTTACATACGTTTAAAATTATCTAGGATTAATAAAGTCCTCTCGAAAGTACTTTATCATTTGTATTGTATACATATTTGTTAACACTTTGATAAGTTGATATTGCTAGTTATGAATATATTTATGAAGTCTTTCACAGATATTTATCTCTAATTTTTTGTTGTGTATGTTTGTGTTTCAGATGAAGAGTGATCATTATGAAGAGATTACAAACTTCTATAAAGTAAATTTTCTTGACACTTTTTCCAGATTTTTTTACTATGGACAGTTGGAGAGACATTCTTTTTTCTCTATAGTGATAAAGATCATATTCATGGACAAAACATTATTTCTCGTAAGAGGCCTTTTTGTGTATAATCAGTTTATACATATTGAGGGTGATTACTGAAAATATTTCTTCTCCAGAGATCTTTGGAAATCAATTTGTACTTTGATTGATAACCGATTAAACATCACCGCCAAAGACTTTGCAGAAAAGGATTCGTACTTTCCGTATTCATCCTGTTAAGTTCTTGATTGTACAATTAACAGGTTATCATGATAACTATCAACTTTATCGAAAAATGTATTGTTCAAAGTCTGATTATACAAGTTATTCATTTTTCTACAAACATGAACTTAGTGATATCACTTCTATTAAGTATAATAAGAGAGTGTTACGTATAAAACTAGCGAGAGAACAAGCACTTTTACTGTTGTGAACCATTATAACATCATCTTTCTATCTGGTATCTTGTACAGAAGGAGTTGAGATCATTTACGACAAGGACTAGAATATCATAGCAGGTCTATGTAGAAGAAAAGTGAGTCGACCAGTGATGAAGTATGTTCATCGATACATGATCACAATATACAATACCAAGTATGTTCTAAAGCTAGGAGATGCAAGACTTTCTTTACAAGAAAGTATGCATACAACTGATCCATTACGCAACTGGAGAGAAGATCAGGGGTCTGATTTTATTTCTTATTATAAGAATAAGAAAAAATATAGCAAGTTAAAGAGTGCTATAGAAGAGTTTGATTTGTTTATGGAGAAATTTTACTACTGTATTTTGTTAGAAATATTACTTGTCTATACAGGTGAAGACTTCCTTTAATCCTACAAGAATATTTTTCATTACATGAACCGTATTTTCAAATAGCTGAAAATATAGAAATATCAGGAGTTCATGTTGATGAGAAAATGTTTCAACGTTTACATGCATATCCTTTATTTGTGACAAAAGACTAATGTAATTTACCTCACGAGGATGAAGACTATGCGAAGTGTACTACTTGCATAGTTTCAAATTCTTCAAACAATACATACTCATGTAGTTTATTATTATCATCTTTAGGACTCGAGATTCCTTCAGTAGATGGAGATATATATAATTTTAAAGAGGATGTTGTACATTGTACATCATACCGTAGTCCAAGAAAACTATCAATATACGTAGCTGCTAGTACGATCAATGATAAGCTTGATACAACATTTTGAAATAAAATGTAATATTTGCTATTTAGTAACATCATATCGATGAATATATTTAGTTTGATGATAGATTTTATAACTAAAATAAACTTTGGAATTATTTTCTCTTTTTCTAATACTAATGTTTTTTGTGTTAAGTTCATGTGTTTATTTGTAACTTTTATCTGAATTGTTAGTTTGTCAGAACACAAAGACAAGGCATTACTTTATGATATATGTGTATACTTTATGAGACTAAAACTAGTGCTTTGGCAAGTGCTGAATCGATAAATTTTCTTTACTTGCAGATAAAAATATTAGTTTTGTTTAGAAATATATGAACGTCGTACCACTTCTCAATCAATCAAGAATAGCTCCTTTGCTTCATCCAAGGAGACCAATGACAAGACCGTGCTAACTGAGAGTGGAACTCGTGCCGTCTACTACTAGTGAGTTCATGCATTCTTGTCTATCACTTCCATTGCTTGAGATGATTTGACCAAGAGTTTATTGTTATTTTCGTGCACCAAATGTAGGCAGAGGAAAAAGATGATTAGAACATTATGTGCTAGATGAGTTGTAGCATCTCGACACTGCAGATCTACTTGGAGCAGACATGGATCACATCTGAGAAGCTGGCAAAGTGAGTGATGGCTGAAAAGCATGCTGTCATTAAAGTACACTCAACATCTAAATATGTTGTATTTAATTCCATAGTTGTTGGTGGTCTAGAAAAACTAGCGAGTGTTTAAGACACTTAGCTTTATCAAACTTGCATATAATCTTGGAAGGGTGACAACCATAGAGTCCCACCTAGCATCGAGTTTTCAGGTCTCACTTCGAATTATAAAGCAATAGTGCTTAGAGATATTGGATGGATTCATTCAGCTATCATTTGATGTTGAAGATCAAGAAGAACTCACTAACGATTTGCTAGTAATCACTGCAATTCAGAAGCTGTGATACGTATGAAACATAACGTTATTTTTTAGCGCATGATTCGTTCTAGTTATTGAAGCTTGGAAACGAAGAAGTGAGTCCTGGGTCTCATCAAGGAGATTCTTCAAACGTATGTCAATTTTTGGCAGGAAGCAGGCCGTCATGCAAACTTGTCTATATGTAATTGTGAAGTCTTGATTTTGTTAATTAATTGATTAGTTGTAAAGTAAATAAAAACAATATGTAGTAGAAGATAGAAGATAGGAGTAGAATAGTGTTCATTAGAAGTTTAGTGAAGAATCTCTGTTCTGGAGGAATCTATCGAATCTATGAAGACAAGTTGGGATAAAATTTTCTCATAGTTGAGTTCCTCGGGCAAAGAACTTTCTAACGATGTGTTGTGTGAGTCAAATGGAGTCTGAACGACGAAGTTATTGCAGATTGAAGATGTGACGAAGTTGAAGAAGAATGACCTCGTAGTACGACGAGCACCGAAGTACTTCAGTGAAGCTAAGGAAACCTTACTTCGGCACGCGTGGAAGAACCATCGTGACATATAAGTAGAAAGGTTTAAGTCATTTGTCCTATTGCTTTATCAGTTGCAGAGCGTTAGTAGGAGCGGAGCGCGGCGCACTTTCCGATGGATGAAATACTCCATCTTCGCGAAGTCAGGTTGTGAAGAAGAAACCCCCTTCTTCGCAGCAATTCAAATCGGTAACTTAAGACTTTGGTACATGCGAGGGATGCAGACATCCAAACCACCGCGGCTTCGAGTGCTAGATGTGAATCGGACAGGACTTCGTCGACATACGAAGGAGTTGGAGGAGATGTGACTGTCATTCCTCCTACTACCTTGGTGAGGGATGATATCAGCTAAGCTGGTGCAGGAGCTCAAGGTATGCAGACAACATTAGTATGAGAGACCTATGAACTGGACCGAAGCACACTGGTCCTTCGTCTTAGGCATCGATGGTACAGAGAAGGAGGAAGACCTCCTCTTCGACATTACTTCGGCGTAGGCATCGGTGAAGCAGTCAAGAACTTCCCAAGTACCACGAGGGAGGAATGAGTACCGCATCAGCGACTATCGTAACTCGAAGAAGAGGAAAGTCGTTGACGCAATCATGACGATATTTCGGCCAAGGAGGACTACCTACATGTCCAAGTGACAGATCAACTTCATTGAGGAGCTCTTCGTCAAAAATCACACACATTGGACGAGGATTATTCATCTTCATGTTCAAAAACTATGGGCCGAAGAGGACATGATGTACATCAGAGCGTTCGTATCGGTGTTTTACATGAGGATGAGATTACTTTCTGAAGCGGACAAGAAGAAGTTAGACTTCATCGCAGCAACTGAGGACGATGAGTTCGAAGTCGTGCCGACCCTAGTGAGAGATGTACAACTGGAGAAGTTCTTCGACGAAGTAGCCGAAGAAGCTATACCGAAGACAACAACTATGGCAGAGACAACGACTTAGAAGGCACTTGAGCTTGTGAACTTAGAGGAAGAAGACTAAGACGTCGTTGCAGTATCCGCACCAGTCAGAAGAAGTGGACGAAGAAAGATCTTGGAGGATACGCCGAGGTCTGTGCAGAAGCCTAGAAAGAAGATGAAATGTATGCGGATGGTCTGCGCCGAGAGTGAAGAAGTCACAGAGGTCGACGTCGAAGATGAAGGTACATCACAGGAGAAGAAGAAGAAGGAAGAAGACGATGCAGCAAAGACAACTTCATCGAAGTTCATCAACTCAGCTCTTCGGTGAAGTATCTTCAAGAAGTTGTTGTACCGTTACTCTTTGTCTTAGAGAGTAATCGAGAAGAATTTGAGGAAGTCGTTGGACGGCAGCTGAATTTGGCGGAGTTAGTTCAAACGATGAACTTCAGCCGAGGAAATTGACTGCAGGAGAAGGATAATCTACGCGCTGCAGTTTTGCAAGCGAAGACCGAAGAGGTTAAAAACTTGACTTCGGAGCGCGACGAGGTACTTCGCCTGAAGAAGGAACAAGAGAAGGAGCACGAGAAAGTTCTTTCGCTCGTGAAGAAAGAGTTAGACGAGATGCGTATGTAGAGGGAACGCAACTTGAATGTCGTCGCGGAGATGACTAAGGAAATTGAAGATCTAAAGCGGCGATGCATTATAGGCGAAGAGCAGGTTGCACAACTTCGGAGCAGAGTAGAACTGATGTTGAAGAACTACTTCACCACCGACTTAGATACTTCGAAGTTGAAGATTCTTTAGGAGATTAGGCATGAGCTAGAGGCAACAGATATAGAGGATTCTTCAATGAAGAACCGAGTAGCTAGGTTAGGCCAGAGAGTAGTTAGAGAGCTCCGAGAGGTTAGAGCGACTGTTGAGTTCTCGGTTAGCGAGATAACTAGGGAGTTAGCAATAAGATCCGATGTGGTATCTGGTCATTCCCAATACAAGACCTTCATCCATCAGTATCGATGTACATCCGACTTTTAAAGAAGAAGATTCGTCATCTTCGGAGAAAACTATATATAAGCATTATGTTGTTTGTGCTCGGGACCTCTATGTGTTTGTTATTTTGAATTTCATATTTCTTGAGTTTACGGAGCCATTGTCTGTTTGTCTTCTTCGAGGATTTACCTATGAAGTCTCATAGTTTGCTGTGGTAGGAATTAGTCTGGGTGACGAAGACCTCGCATGTTTACAGTTGAAATCAGAGTAGGGAGTTTGCGCCAAAGCCTGAGAATAGACCAGCATCTACCGAGTTAGTTTACTATGAAGAAGTTTTTGGACGAAGTTCTCTTTAGAGGAAGTTGTTCTTTAATGAAGACACTTTAGAAGAAGTTGAACCTTGTACTTCGGCAGAAGAAGAGTCTTCTTTGCTTGAGTTTTCCGAGAGCAGTAGTAGTAAATATAACTTAGTGTGAAGATACTTAGCGTTTATGATGTTAGAGGCTACTTAGTAGCACTTCAGCAATACTTCTTCGTTGAGATATTTCCATCCGTGGCTCTATATCTCTGTTGTTTTCTTTTTTCTTGAGGTCCTTGACCTGTTTAGTACCTGTTATGTTATTTGTCAAGATTATCAAACTTTGTCTTGTTAGATAGACCTGAGTTTGATCTCTACTGGGACTGATTTCTACCCGTGAGAATAGAAGATAACCATAAAGAATCACCTTTGTCACATGTTTACTACTTTTGGATGATCTTTACTTGCACCTCTGTGGGTTCTACTTGTGGTATACTTTTGAGCATCTTTTGGTTTTCTCGTGTGGTACATAATAAAAGACTGAATAAATTTTGGTGCCGCTGCTGGGGTTGCGAATGCTGAAATTATCCAAGATCAGTGAATAGAAGTCCAGAGATATGTATGTTGACAAAAAAGCTTGATCCTCTTGGAGACGTGCAATCTGAGAGAGACAGGAGGCGTGAACGACGAGCAGATATAGAGAACAGATTCTGGAAGAGGCTCGTCGGTTAAAAGAAGAGCATAAGAAGAAAGAACGAGGTTAGAGAACACCTAACTCAAAAGAATAGAAGAGGAAGGAACCAAGCCTTGGTGAATCAAGTTCACCCCGGACACCAAAGTCTTTACCTCCAACTCCTCTTGAAACTAGCTTAGAGAGAACTTGACTTCGAGGAAGTCACCACTCGACTAAGTGCCGAGACTGAACATGAAGAAAGTGAAGTAGTGTGGAAACTTTTTCTCGAAGTCAATATTGTTTTATATCCGCAGTTGTTTATTCCTGACCTTGAGATACCGAAGAAGTTGCAACTAAGGCAGTAGAAGCTATTACTACCTTACTGGAATTTTTACAAGCGCAAGAACTTATTCCTCAAGCATTGATACAAGAACTTCTTCCTTTAATTCCAGTGACTCAGAAGGACAACGTTGCTCCTTACTTACAACCAACCACAGGACCATCCATATTCAAGAAGAGACAAGCTAAAGCAGCAGCCGTTGCGAGTATTGTCTCTGCTGCCCTTGTTCAAGCTGCAGTACCGGTGCCGATTCTAGTGCCTGCCAAGATAACAACTCAAGTTCCAAGAGCTGCATTTATCCGAAGTATGGCAGACCAACCCATCACGAAACATGGTTATCCTAAGTTCAGAGGAGGATCGGAGAAGAGTTGGAAGTGTATCGTCAGATGCTGACCCATTACCAAGATGTCTTCGCCTGGACTGTGGAGGACATGAAAAGGATACCTGCACAGTGGGAAGAACATCGTATTCAACTCATTGAAGAATCAGTACCTGTGCGACAAAGGCAGTACGGACTCAATCCAAAATATTCTTTGCTGGTTAAAGACGAGATAGGCAAGTATTATTTTTCCTGTGTTAAGCAGCGAATGGGTAGCATCCATAGTAGCGATACCTAAGAAGTAAACAGGAAAAATAAGAGTCTGTCAAGATTTCAAAAAGCTTAATGCAGTAACCAAGAAAGATCATCATCCTTTGTCTTTTATTGATACTATTTTAGATCATGTATCTAGAATGGAATGTTATAGCTTTCTAGATGGCTTTTGGGATACAATCAAGTGTCCATTAGGGAGCAACATAAGGACAAGATTACCTTCACTACAGATTGGGGCACTTATGCTTATCACAAAATGCCTTTGGACTAAGCAATGCACCAGCTACCTTTCAGAAGATGATGACCTCAATTTTTTAGGATTATTTACGAAATGTTTTAGAGATTTTATACATGATTTTTGTGTTTTTGGCATACGTGAAGAACATGTAGCGTGTTTAACCAATACTTTTCAAAAGTGTAGGGAAACCTGACTTGCATTACACCTTGAGAAGTGTTTCTTCGTCATGACGGAAAGAATACTTCTTGGACATAGAGTATCAGGTCGAGGCATAGAAGTAGATGTAGAGAAGGTTTGTGTTATATTCTCTCTACAACCCTTATTGATATCAGTGAGTTGAGAGCCTTCCTAGGACATGTTGGATATTACAGAAAGTTCATCAAAGACTACGCCATACTTGCTACGTCATTGACAGAACTGCTGAAGAAGACAACAGAATACCATTGACACGATGTAGATACTTCTGTGTTTATCATTGGTATGATATTCAATCAGAAAGATGATGAGAAGAGAGACCACCCAATCTACTATGCGAGTAGACAACTTTCAGCAGCAGAAAAGAATTACACCACTATCGTACGTGAGGCGTTAAGAATGGTGTACTCAGTGAAGAAGTTCAAATATTATCTTCTTGGCTATGAGTTTGTTTTCCATGTGGATCAGTATACGTTAAGAAGATTCTGTCAGCTGGATACTGGTGGCCAACAATGTATAAAGATGTTCAGGAGATCATCAAGAAGTGTGATTGCTGTCATCGGGTGGATAAGCCTACACCAACCACTCAATGGCCGTTATATCTGATATTTCCATTAACACCATTCGAGAAGTGAGGCATTGATTTGTAGGACCTATACAACTTGCAACACGTCGCACTAAAAGAAAGTACATTATTAAGCCGGTGTGCTGATAGGAGAGAAGAATAAGAAGCTCGAGCTTCTTAGGAGCCAGAGAAACTAGGAAATGACGATAGATATCGATGTCCAGTCAGACAATCCCTCGGATCCGCGTCAACAATTTAGAGAAATATCATCGAAAAAAAATATATATTCATGACTCGAAAGCTAATAATTAAGCCCGGGAAGTCGACAATGTTATATTACGAAGAGTGAGTGCGTTATGTACAGAGTTCTAATATAAATGCATAAATTGCAAGTGTGTCGATTAGTTATCCTGTATTCTTTGGACATACTTACAAATCCGACTATTGGGCTTGCAATGCAATCAACATATCTCGGTACTGACAGCCGTCCGCCGTTCTCATCACCAACCAAATTAACCTGCACTTCAGCCAACCGAAATGAGAAACAAAAGAACCGCTGATCTTGAGCATAAGACTGAGAGTTTAGACGGAAATGTAGAAAATTCAAGTTCTGCGCTCTCGATGACGAATGCATGGAAGTTGAGCTACAAGTCCTAATTCCTGCAGTACTCATGATCACCTACCTATCTGGTTGTATGCATCCATCTGAGTACATCCTGTCTCGCTCCAAGTGTGTTGATTTCTTCCCGTTCATCTCAGGTACAAGATCGACGACAACCATCGACCTCTTGGATCTTCATCTGCTCAGCACACGATCGAGACCTCAAAATATGTGATTATACAGAACCGTCAGAAATCTTCGTTCTCCCCTGGCCAGAAGCTAAAAGCTAGCAGCTGCAACAATTACACAAGTCTTCGAAACAAACTCCAGTTGACCGGTGTTAGCAAGAACAAATTAACATACAATTAGCTTGTGGCTTAATTTTATGACATATGATAACCATTCGTTCCAGATCGGGTGATCGTTCTACGATCTACACTCTTAGCATGGAAATGATCTCTTCTTGACATTACGGGTGTTCGAGATCTGCAGTTTCTATGGTAGGCCAGCACAAGGTAAGATGCATATGTCAGTCAACCACTTCCCACATTAATCACTAGCTATAGGTCTTGCCGTGGAATGATCACGAGCTCTCAATATAATTAGCATATTTCCAGTTCCGATTCACCTGATTAATATGCTAATATCGTTGTTGTCCAGATGGCTCGAGATTTTTCTACGATTAATCCAATAGAGGCCTAGGACGAATTCTAAGTCTAGCAAGGTGGATTCGCTAGCACGCCGTGAGTGAACTCTAGTGAATAAATTCCAGACTAAGGAAGCGACAGAGAGAGCACTGAAATTTGTGATCGGAGGACTGCAGCTCTAGATCTGAAGTTTCTCTTGAATCGACCAGTTTGGTAATATTAATTACCTCGAGCCGCTAGAATTGTTTCAGGAAAGGTTACATGCGCACGAGCAGCGCGAGGTTCCGCGGTCAGACATCTTGAAATGGGTGTCGTTAGACACCAGTTCAAGATGACTCGAATGTAATCCATGATCATCTTTTTTGGCCAGCCCTGTTCGGACTTGGAAGTTGTCAGAGCAAGTTGGATAGAGCACGAACATTTGGTGTCGATCGTGCTGAAGTATATATTCACTTGTTGATATCGAGGCGGTATCGAACTGTAGATAGTCTAGATCTCCAGGCCGAAGTCTTCCACTCTCTTCGGTCTACGGTTGGAGATCGGTCAAGGATCTCTTGCCCCGAGAAGATCCCGAGAGACGACCACTATAGAGGCGTCATCCTGTAGCTACGAGTCGGATGTTCTAAAGCACGAGCAGAATTCGAACATTTCCATTTAACATTTCCATTTACTACTACTGTTTTGTACAAACAAACTGTTTGCTACTAACAAGTGCTACTAGACAGATAACGTTAGTGGCAGATATAATATTCTTCAGGGATCTGCGATACGGAGGCGCTGCGTTCTGCGTGGAGCAGAATCTTCGGAAGACGCGTGGCCTGTGGTAACATTCGGTCAAATTCTACTGAACGGCTAGTAAGTACCATAGACGTACTTCTATGGCCACGCTCTTGTGCTCTGCCGTTGACAGTCGAAGGGAGGTAACGATTCTTTCTTCCTTGGCGGTTTATTGAGAGCTCGAGGAGGTTGCGTAGTTTCCATCTTATATATAGACGTAACATCTGGCTGTTGTAGCTCAACAGCTAGCTAGCGCATGAATCGCAATTACTGGCGGTCCTTCCAGTTGGATCCCGAATTCAAGGCACTGTTGAGGGGCATTACACCAAGGCTAGCTAGGGACAGCCGAATACTAACAAAGCCCGATTAATATTAACGACTACTGACTGTTGTACATACTGCATAGTTGAACAGCCTCTTCGAACGAAGTCCTGCAACTCTTTGACATGTACTGTGAAGCGGAAGTTCCAGTTTGATTGATCGCCATCGCACAAAATCGATGTTCCCATCCACCTCAAACAGCGGATCCGGAGCAGTTGCTAGATCTAGAGGTCGAGCTCGAGGCAGCATAGTATGTGTCGATTCGTGAGCACACGGCCAATAAATCTTGGTTTCTAAGTTACGGTCCAGTTGCATCTCCCCGATCGATGTGACTAGCGATGAATTCTGAGTCTGACGTCTGTGGCGTAAATAAAGCTAGAGATGTGTGAGTGCAGCTACTACATGATCAGAAGTTGACGAGGGACTGGGCATTTCATAATAACGTAGTCGGCACAGGACAGTAGTAATATACCTATATACGTATACCCGCGATCCGGATATCCGCAGGGTGCTCTTCTCTGCTCTCCGCGAGACAACTTCCCTAATTCCTCCATCAGAATGAACGTCATGTACTTACTGTTACTCCTGTATTCTGCAGCAACTGTGTAGTTCTTGATCGTCATACGTAGCTCCACCTCGCATGCGCAATATGTCAGCTACTGTAAATTCTTTCTCATCTTGCATATGTCGCCATATTTGAGTTGCACCCATCCCACTCGGATGAAAACTCTTTTAGTCCATATATCTATCATCTCAGTCACTGGATATAGGATTCTGATTGAACTACTACAGTATCTCTATAATTTCAGTGTAGCAGTCGGGTCGACCATGCAGATCCCTAGGAGAGATACCGAATTTCTTGCACAGGGATTAATTTCAACTTATGCATGGCTTCTGTAAGTGAAATAACAACTAATTATTAGCCGCTGCGACCGTCAAGACCTCATCCAGAAGGATCCAAGCATTCAGTTTAAAACTTGAAGAAAATGAAATAAAACAGAAGCAAACAGTTAGTACTAGTAGTATTGGTCTGTCTGGACTCCTTGTCTGTTTACTTCACCATGAGAAGCGCAGTTCCAAGATAGCATTCAGCCAAGAAACATGAGATCTAGACTCATGATCAGAGATATCCGGTTCTGGTGCTAGGTACTTGCACTTGCATGGGAATTCGAAATAGGCAAGTTTACCTCTTGAGTGACTACTTTCTTTCAGGAGGTACCCGCAACCGAAATAACTGTTGTCCGCAACTCATGCACGCAGAGAGTAGAATAATCGTCACTGCCACTAACTTTAACACCCCTATTAGGTAAAGATATTTTAACCAGAAAACAGTAATAACTATATCGTAATAACCATTTTACGTATGTATAATAGCGTGAATTTTTTCATACGTTAATATGCATATGAGCAGGTAAAACGCAGGAGAGAAAGAGGATAGATCCCACCCAAAATTTGGAACCCTAATCAAAACGTCAATTTACCTCCCACGGTAGCTCAACTTTACGATTTCGTCCATTTGGAACCCTAATCAATACTGTGGTAGGTGGCAGCATATAAATCAGCCAGGGAACGAAGCTGCTTGATGGTACTGATCGAGCAACGAACAAGCAGAACCCTCAAAAGCTGTTTGCTTCATCAAAGTTTGGCCCGTAATTAAATGCGTTGAGCCGTTAAGATCTCTCTTTTTGATTTCAAAATGAGAAAGAACTCCACATGCAGCAGAAGATATCTGAAGTCCTTCGCGGACTTCAGAGTGTTATTTCCAGCATCATGGTCTAGCACTCAAAGTCGATATCTCAACATGCCTCGTGTTTCGACAAGGAAAGAATTGTTAAAAAAATTTGAAAGATATAGTGGAGATGCGTGTTATGTTAGCATCATTGGAGGAGATTGTTCGATACTCCTAGCACCTTTGAACGGACCTTTGAATCTTTATTTTTATCAGTAAAGTTCAATTCTGTCTTGTGCGTCATTGCTAGCCTTAATTCATCTGCTCATGTTCGATGTAATAAAATCTCTTGTCGGCTGCTCAGTTATGAGGGCACCTATGAAAGAGACTGCAAGTGCGGTGACAACTGCTCTTGAAACCCATGCAACTGCAAGTGAGGAACTGGCTAATGTACAGACTTCAGACCTCGGTTTCCCGACCATGGATGGAGGCTATATCTGAGTGGTGAGACTGACCAGTGTAGTCTCCAGCTAATCGTCCGTGCTGAGATGGCCTGGAGTTTTGTGTACATATATGGACCTCTGATCATAAAACCAGAAGTTGTACCTTTGTGCCCAAAGTTTGAAGGTTTCTCAATTAGCATACAGTTGAGGTACTCTGTAAATCTGAGGACATAATAAAAGTATAGCTTCTTACGGGAATTTTGGAGTTCATGAATCGAATATGTCGATTGGTATCGGGTAACGTAATCTCCAATCCAGTTAATTAATTTGAAGGAATGAACGAAAATACAAGTAGGTATTCAAGTTTTGGTATATTTGATCTTGCAAGTTCCTCACGACTCGACATGAATTAATGGAGCTGTATTGAACTTTTTATAGCAGCTGGCATCCAGCTGAAATACGGATTCCTACTTTTGTATAAGCGTTCACCTCCACGAGCCTGAGAAGAACAGTCTACTAAGTTGGTCGACTGGGCACTGTATTCATGAAACAGTCCGAAGATCTGCGGATTAGAATCCAACCGAAACTTGAAACGAATAGTCAAGAAGCACGAAGTACAACTTCAAACTTCCAAACATATAGGGTATTGCTACAGAGGGTGCAGGGTGTTGAGCCTCTTGCACTCTTTATTTACAAATAAAAGCAGGTGTAGCAGTGCCATATCCATTTCCATCCGTCAGGGAGAGGCTGGTTGACGAAAGGCGGGTGTGCATTTCCCATTGTTATTTGCGTGCCTTTTTCTACCATCTGAATAATGTGTTATAATTAGGTGTGGTACCGGTGCAAAAACGTTAGTTGATGCAACACGCTGGCCCGTTAAGACTCGCGTAGGGGTTCAGAAAACTGGTTTTGAAGATAAACCACGAAATTAAGTTTCGTTAATACTATTACGGTTACGGCCTTACTATGTCACTGTGTTGTCGTGCATTGAACTGACCTACCCACTGTCACTCGTCCGTCTCACGTCAAATTCTGGTCACAAGGCACCTTTTTCCTTTTCTCCTTCTATATGTCCTTTTTACCTTCCGCGAGAGTCAGATGTGACGTTCAAGATTATGCAAGAGATCATGGGCTCGAATCTTCTTAGTTCAGGAGGTGTCAGGTCTGTGTAAGGGCCTTCACCATTAGCGGGCCTAAAGTTCAATTGCAAAAACGTGCATATGCCTTGAAAACAAATCTCCGACACCACCAAAAGAGAAAAGAGAAAGGACTTAACTGTACTCTGATAACTCATTCACACAATTTGACTCGCATCTGGAGTGACTTTAGTAATCGTTATATTGCTAAAATAAATAAATCTGATGATCATTAAGCTACTTCTGTTTACACGATTTGACTCGCATCTGGAATAACCCAATCACTAACATTACGTTCCGAATAAACTTCAACAAGACAATTAACTTAAATAGTTAAGCTAGTTCGGTTTAGGAGAAAAACCAGTACCAATGAAACTTTTCGCCAGTTGCGTATTTATTGTTGACAAATACTTTAAATTAGTTATTTATTTATTTTATCTGAGAATTATTTTTGCTAATAATTATGCTTTTACACAGATGAGACCATTCCTTGCAGCCTACAGTAACTTCTTGGAGACGTGCAGTAGGTTGAGGGGCACGCGATGTTGACAATGTACACTGTCAGCTATTTTCACCTAAGGTTAAGTTAGATGCTGTTCGAGTATCAAAGTTAGTACGGAGATTGAATTTCTCTTTCAAGGAAAAAAAATATTTCTGAGTTTGGAATATTTCTGAGCAAGATACTTCAATATGTACACAAATCGCTTAGCCAAGACCAAAATTAAATCCTTGAAGTTTACAACAAAGAAAACGCCACAAGATGAAATTAGAAACACTATTCTAAGATGAGTCACTTTAGTGCAATTCCACTAAGTTGTCAATGAATAAAAAACAGAAGCCATTGAAGCCATTTAAAGCTGCACTCAAGTTCCAACAACATAAACTGTATTATATACCTTGAAGTTGATTGCTTCAGACTATATTATAATACCTTCTTTCATGGTTGTCGTAAATTCTTTAATGGACTTGCAGTTGGTGCATCGAGAAGCAAACTGGGAGAAATGGGAAATCTCAAAATGTGTATTAACACAAGAAAACTGTGATCTTGTTTGGTATTGAAAATGTTTTGATATTGTGTAAGTATTTGCAACCCTTGTTAGAAATAAATCTACACCGTTCTAAACGTTAAATGATCCGATTCAAACGGATGAAAGCTGTCTGATGACATGATATAAGAAAGCACGTGGCTATAAATACATCGATAAATACTATATTCACATATACTACATTTATTAAGTTAGTCTAAGATATATCTTGAAATCTTAAACAACATACCAGTCTAAGTAGAATATTTCAGTGTCAAATTGGATATGTTGTACACAGCAAAAAGAGTTATTTTCCAGTGGTATCGTGAAATCCAATAATTTCCCCATTTCGTCAAATCAGTCAGTTACAACATTTCTCCACGCTGATCAGTTTGAAATAATCAACGATATTATTCAGTTAATGTACTGGTTTACACCTAACTTATATAATTATCTTTTAAGTTCTGTGGGTAAAGTAAGTTGAAATGTTGACGGAAGTTTCATGCTCAGTATTTTCATTACTTTACATATAAACTTTTTCTTCAGTGTTGGTAGTTATAATTACACATGATGACTGAAATTTAAACTGACGTAAAACAGCTGTAACAATAATTTCTTGTAAACCTAATGATCTTATTATCAAGATTATGCCTTTCTTGCAAATTAGTTCACGCATCCGACATTTCGCTCAAAAACATTTGCATTCCATCTTGGCTTTTTCTTACCAAGCGTGATTTACTTTGAACACAGAATGGTCATCTGAAGATTTTACATAATTAAACTCCGACTAGTAGCAATACAGTGTGAAAGACGCATGACCTACACCAGTTTTCTACATTATTATTATTAAGTAGAAGTAGCAGTGCATTCACACATGAAGAAATGGGTTACAATATTAAATGCCAAATTAACGCTATTTAGATGTTTAATACCAGATGTGGTTTGGACTACGGCAATAAACTAGATTTGCTGACATGAAAATAGATCGGGCCATAAAAGGATTACTAAGACTTTGCGTAGGAATACTGTATAATTTCACTCTAACTAAAACTGTTAACTAGTGGCATCATTGCGCATAGTACAGTAAAAATCTTTCTGTGCGTCAGAAAGTCAGCTGCAAACCAATAATGTCTAACCACTAAATTATGTACATAACTCACATGTGCGTTTTAGGAAATAATAGAATAATTATGGGGAAGAAGTTAAATTATGTGTGCGTTGTAAGGAAATAATAGAAGTTAATTCTGCAGAGAACTGGGTTTGGTAGAACGGTTGTAAATGAATTAAGCAGAATTTAAAACCTAAGTTTTAGTGTGCTTGGCAGTGGATCTGAAGTTCTGGTAACCGTTTTCTTGCTCGTCTGAAAATTGGATCGGAAAAACCATGAAACCATAAACCTAACTGAAGAAAATGATTGTTTCGAGGTAAACATGAAGTCCCTAACCTGAAACAAAGCATAAATTATTTTTCTAGTTCGGTTTTTAGTTTATGATCTAATCTTTCTGGGAAGAAAAGTTAGGTCATAAATTAAAGTGTGGTTTACCACCTTTTTCATGAGGGAAGACTCTGAGGTGGATAAAAAAGAAATAAATAACATAAACAAGTCACTAATTACTCAGTTATCCGCACATGTCTTTTTCGAAACGATATTTATGTACACTGTATTCTTTGTACTGCGTCTTCCTATCGGGACCCAGTCACCCTGCAAGACGTCATGGTTGCAACCACGCACAAGCATATATAATATATTGGTCCAGTATATCAATAGGAAGTAATTAGCGGCAGTCAAAGTTTTCATGCATCCTGGAAGTTACAAGACATTAATACGGTTACAAGAACAGTTACAACAAGAACAGATTCAAGAATGCCACAGGTAATTGCCCAGTAAAAGCGATCGAAACTGTTTTTCATATCTCAGCCACGACTCCACTGAGAAACGCGGAAACTATAAAGTGCACAAAGGATGCCCTAGAGTTAAAGTCATTTTTGAATTGTTGGTCATGGACTTGTTAGCCAGGGATGTTTAGCTGTTCTCTTGCTTGAGAGTTTTAGAGATTGAGGTCTATACTTCTGCAGGTTTGGCAGTACTGGAGGCTGATCTCAGGACCCTTTGTCAGATAGCTGCTCGGTAGTTGACAGCATTCCAACTCCACTTACCTGTGAATTGCTACCTTGGATCGAAGTTTTCGTCTACAGCAGGAGTTCAGTCATGGCGAATAAGTTGTTGATACGTGGATACGTTGATGTTAAGGAGAAGTCATGGTCCAGACTTCTGCGGGACGAGCTGGAGAGGAGAAGGAAAGCAAGGCGCGAGCATCAGCCAACGAATGAAGAGGATGACTCAGGGTTGGTTCTTCCCATAGAACTGGTGGAGAAGATTATGGCTCGCCTGCCCTTTCCTGAGGTGTTTAAAACACGTCTGCTATCTAGGTCATGGCACAGGAAATTGTCTCTGGCTTCTAAACGTGACAGGCGGATTCATTGTCCGTTATTGAACGAGATCAGCACTGCAGCGGTTAGATGGCCCACTTTCTGTCCAGTCTACTTGTCTCTTGAAAGGAGACTGATCGGCTACAATCACACCTCTCTGAGCTGGGAAACAGTCGTCCTAATTCCGGACATTCCCATGACGAGAAAAATCAAGGACAAGCAGATTGAATTTGGAGGGCCCTTTATGTGCATTTACGATATGTTTGCTTCGCATGAAGCCAAGAGGGGATGCGTGTTCGAAGTCCTAGTGGCCAACATACAGACTGGTAGCTGGAAGATCATTTTGAGTCCTGTAGAACTGGATAAATCCTACAAACCAGAGGCCCGAGTGATAAGCCAGCCCGGTTCCGAAGGTTACAAACTCCTGGTGTATGATTTTGAAAGACCAGATGACAGTATCATTGACCACCTTAATGTTGTACTCACTACGCACCTCTTCGATTCTACCTCGCATACCTGGACGAGCAAGCAATCATCGTACATGTGGGGTGGCAGTGGCATAGCTTCGGCTGCTTTCCACAGAGTACTCCTTAATGGGGATATTTATTTCATGGGGCCAGGTCCTGATTATATGGTGAACTGCGGGGTTTTCACTTTGCATGCAGTCAAGTACAATATGTTGAAGAATGTTTGGGACGAGTCTAGTACTTCGGTTCAGACAAAGATAAATGAACAGTTCGAAGATGGCGGTATATTTCTTTGTGGAGCGAAATTTATGTTGGTAGCTTTTTGTAAGGAAACGTACTTCGACCCAGTTTCTGTAGTACCTAGACCAGATACTGGCGAAGTTGTAAACATTCAAGAGGAATGTACGACACATGGAGAGCATAAGGACAGATGGCTTTTGAGGTTGAGGTATAGAGCTCTTGTTTACAAGTTTTGTCCGGAGACTCTGAAGATAGATTTGGTTTGTGTCAGTCCTCCGGGCACCTTCAAAGCTGCCTGCAGACGCTTGATATCAGATGACAACCACATCTACTTTTTCTGTTCGAAGGCTCTGCGGGAGTCCCTAGTACATAAACCGCTAGCAACTGTTCGTTTTAATATTTCTGCTGCGAGCTGGGACGAGGTACCTTCCCCGCCTACGGACAGATGCGGGGCTATGTCCATAGCTTCGTCGGCCTATGTACCGGGGCAGAACCCATTCGCTCTGGCTTGAAAGTCTTCCACGAGCTCTGGCCCAGCTTCAGTTTCTACCAAACCGTCAATTTTGTTTAGTACGGGACAGAACCCGCTCGCTCTGGCTTGGAAGCTTACCGAAGGAGCTTGAGTTTGTACAGGAAGTCTATTTTGCGTAGTAAAGTCATTTCCAGGAAGAAGGACAGAGTCCAGCATGGGTTGCCTATGAACCTCGTCGTTGGCAGATGCTTGTAACCGAGTCTGAAGCGTTTCACAGCTGTATTGTTTTTGCGGCCTTCCGATTTCCACGATTTCTGAATTGTTGTATGGTTTGAAGTTTCAAGCGTTCGCAGGGTTCGAATTCCCCGTCCAGGGAGTATTTTCAGTCCGTGAAATGGCAGCAGCTTGTTAAAACCCTGTAGTGTCATGGTTAGTAAACATGTTCTGGTATCCGTGTTCCCGACTTGCCCAAGAACCGTGACGGTTAACTACAATCATTTCACTTTTCTGTCTCCTTCACATCGAGGCAACTGGTTACAGTTCATTCAGTTCAATTCTTTAACTTGTTCGTTTCTACTCTGTTATTACGTTGTTTGAATTTATTCAGTTCCCTGTGTTCAACTTGTTCGTTTCTACTCTCTTCTTACGTACTTGACGCAACGGTCTCGGAGGATATGATGATCACATTCTTTCAGATACCAACTTCGCTACTTTCGGTCTTTGCTGCAAGAACTTCGAATTCCCAGTACTTAAGCCCTACACGTGCACAGCTTCCGGCTGCAGACACCTCCACGACAAAAAGGCCTAATAATTTTTAGCATGGCTGTGATAACTTGCACAATGCGTGAACCTACGATCTATCCTCAGTGTCAATTACCAATCGTTGGACTTTAGGGCACCACAGTTGGATCGTCTCATTAGGGTTTATATTACAGATCCGAAAAGGAGCTTTGGGAGACAACCTTTGAAGGAGTTCTCCGCATTTCCCTTTAGGATCGGAGGTTACTTCTTTCCTGAACATTCAAATTCGGATGCAGCTTAACAATTGCAAAAACGTGCACAGCGTAGCTGGTCCGAAGTTGTTTTCTTTTGGCGCTTGAAAGGCTCGATATTTATTAACGAGACGATCAACAGAGGTGGACAAGAAGTGATGCCTCACCATAGTATCACAGGCCATCGGAACCGAATCACCAGGCAGGGAGAGAGTTCGGAACCGAGAGAACACAAGGAGACTGAAGAATCTGATTTGGAAATGTAACTGTAAACTCTCCGCAGAGAGAATCCTAGTTGAAGGGACATCAGGCCGCTTACACCACATGATGGCCAAAGCCCCACGAACGGAGGTCGGAGGTGGTCAGCAGCTGCCGGGCGCAAACCACCACAGGCGGAGGGGGGCGCGCGCAGAATGACAGTGGGATAGTTTGTCAGTTTGTTCGAATGTCAAATATCATTAGATGTCACATCTAATCTCTTGCGAGGTAAAAAGACAAAAGGAAAAGAGCTGACTTGCTACGAGACTTGACGCGTTCGTGAGAAGTATTGTCAAGTATTGTGAGGTATTGTAAGTCGCTTTGAGATGACAGTAGTGAGGTAAGTCGCTTTGACGTGACAGCAGTTATGTATATTCAGTAATTATTGACCCACATTCTTTGTATAGTAAGTATGAGTCCATCTCAAGCTGTACAAGATCTGAGGTTGAAGTAAAGAGTGCATTTCACCCCCGAGTATTTCTGAGGTTCGTGGGAAGTCGTTCTCCGAGAGGAGATTTGGCCACTGAGGGCCGCCTCGATCCTGCACCTGGGCATGCTTTCAAGTAGCGATCTTGAACTGGGTGGTCCGAAGTTGCTGTGGCTTTTTACATCCAATACTCAGAATAAGATTCTGGCCATGGGTGAGTGATACTCAGCGCTACTGTACTTTGATTCAATTTGCTTTTGAGGGTTTCAGATGTTTACTAATTCCGTCTAGATATGAAATCGAAACCTGGCTCTACTTGTCAGCTTAGTTCCATGGCGAAATCCAGAGCTTAAGCCATCGCGAAGCTTAAATCGAGTTCGCGATGGTTTCAGTTCGTCAGGTAGTTCTTTCACTGAAAGGACATAAAGGTCTACCGACTTATATACATAGCATATTGTCGTGAAGAATCTACTGATCCGAAATGGGAAGACGAGATAATCGACTCATTGCCCTGTCTATATGGGAACGGCTCCAGTTTTCTTCAAGAACATTTTATTTCGTGTGACGAATTCAATAGCGACTGCGCATGCTGTCCAACAACTGTTTATGGAATTATACAAATGAAAGATGAAAGATTGTATCCCTTTTCTGGCCCACCCATGGAGTACCAAAGCAAGCACCAGGTAAGCAGGCAGACATTAAACACAAGCGGGGAAGTTTCCAGATAACCTTGACAGTGCTGAAACTTTGGAGGGACGTTTGCATAGGGAGTCAAAGTTCAAAGATCTGAGTGCATCAGAAGCGAGAGAATTACCACCTGAGCACTCCCCTGTATAAGCAGGAAAAAGCATTGCAGTGCTTTGGAATCCTTGGGGTGCTATTGTGCGATCCATACCGTCCGAATCGTTCATGACATTCTCCAGCTAAACAAGACAACCAGTAGATGATTATGTTCACGTTAACATGTCTATAGCTACAGGTAGTACTACTATTCACAAGCTCATTGTCATGACGGAACAGCTGCAGTACGTACGTATACTTAAGGTCTAAGAGTAGTATTATAACCTCATAACGTTAACAGTATTCCCTTGTAAATAAATTAGTCACAGCAGTTGCAACATGACCAGCAGTATGTGGAATTCATGTGAAGTAAGCACGAGAGTGCTCACTAGAGGCTCGAGCTCAGAGTCTGAAGACATGGTCATAGATCTTCCAATCTGTTCGAACCATGATAGTTTAGTCTATAGTTCGAAGAAGTGAGCTTTTCTGACTGGGAGGATATGCATTTGCTGGACTTTCGCCATGAATTCAGGAATTTTCCCTTGACAGCACGTTTCATCTTATCCGGAAGCTGAAGCTGAAGCTTCACTTCACTGTTAATTTGTACCTACTTGGAGAGTATGGACTCTAGTTCTTTAGTAAAATTCGAAGGATAACTGTATATATGGACTTGGCCCCTCAAGCCGTAAATGGGCGCATTGAAAAGAGTACTTACCCAGAGAAGAAACATCGAAACTCTATCTGCAGTCAAGTTTCTTTGGTTGGTTATCTGCCTTTCCCGTTGCTTTTATCTTCCGGTATCTCTCGAGCGGCCAAGTCCCGGAAGTATCCTGTCACTCCTATCTCGCGAAGATGGCTGGATGTCCATGCGGTGACTCGTGCAAGTGCATCAACTGCAGGTGAGCTCCAACCACCCGAAACAAACCTGTCTATCCAAGAGAGATTCTCAAGGTTCACTTCTAACACCTGGCCATGGAGGAGTTCTAATGATTTCGTCAGCGTTTGAAGATCGAGACCTAGAGAATAACCTAGACGCCTGCAGTGAAGTCCATGATCGACGTTTAATTAGTGGACTGCAGGATATATGAGGTATATATGCTGTAGGTTTGTAGAGCAGCTAGCACAGTGACTATATCTATTCATCTCTTAAGTTTTGTGTGTCTTGGCAGCTGCGGATCCAAGAAATCCATAGATACCTTTGACATCACCTCCGTGTGCATATGGAGCGGTAAGTTTTCTGTTACTTGAAAAGTTTGTCTCGTTGGACCCCGTTGACACACAGGGAGAAAGCGATGGCTACCCAGATTCAGGACGGATCGACCGGGGCACATTGCACGACTCGCCTGAATCATATAGGTTAAAAGTCTTGTATATGATGAACTCACTATTTGGTCTTCCTCGTAAGGAGAGTTTTGCGGACTCTCATAAGATATCATTTCTTTACCCAGGAAAAAATCATCATATCATTACAGTAGAGTATTATTCCTTGTTTTGACAGGCAGCTATTTTTGTTCCAGGAAAAACGCACACTTCGTGCAATGCAAATAACAAAGAAGTTAGGAAAATATTACTCTCTTCATTTTTGCAATCTTTCTTAACCGGATTACTGCAAGTCCTGCGCATGAATGGCCAGTGGTTATTGTGAGTAGCCATGAGCAGATCATTGCTACTGTGAAACATGCCATATCAAGGGACGATCATGTCCTCTTTCCTCAACGACTAACATTCCAAACCGGATTATTGCAAGTTCTGCGCATGAATCGCCCGTGATTATTGTGATGAGCCATGAGCAAATCATTGCTACTGTGAAGCAATGCCATCAGGGGACGAGACAACCAGCCCAGAGAGATTCCAGCCGGAGCATCAGCTAGGGATTGATGAGCTAACTTGCTCAAAAGGTGGAGATGTCCGATTATTTGCAGTCTCGTCAGGTCCAGGAGGTTTAGAATCAGCAAGTTCTTTGATCCGAACTTTCTGATTCTCCAGTGTCCATCGTTGCAACCATATTTATTTTCTCCCTCCGTGTTAAAACTCCATTACCTCTAAAAGTTTTCTGAGAACTATCAAATGAATTATATTAGATATGAACTTGTTGAGTTTACCATACAACTAGTTTCCAATCACATCGAACAGCAACTCCTTCGGGCTCATGCATATCAACTCCTTCGAGCTCTAAGATATGTTGTTGAAATGTAACACCTCCTGAAATAGTGTATTTTAGAAATGAAGCTCTTCTTGAAATTACATAAGTTGTAAACATTGTATGTTAATTATAACTATAATAACTGAAAAATATCATAGTTACTGTAATCAAAAGATGTGTAAAAATGTAGAATTGATGTAACTGACCGTGTCTGTAACCTGAATCTTCTTTCTCAGTCTGTAAAAGATCACTCACAGCAGCAAATAGTAGCAGTGGAAGATCTGTACTATCTTGTTTATAATCATCATATAATTGTTCAGAAGAATCCTGCAGAAGTGATGCTCTGATACGAGAAGAAGTCCTGCGAGTATATACAAGAGACTCTCGACTGTTGATGCAGTTCTACTTAACCTTAAGAAGATGGTTGGTATGCCTTCATTACTACTTCGGTCTCCGTCTCTTTATTGAAAACTCTCGATAGATCATCAATAGAAGAGAGTTGTGAATTTCTGTTTTCAGCTGCAGACAAAAGAAGTTGTTTTCTTGGATTTGTCATGAGAACCAAAAGTTCAATCATCCCTTTAACACTCTCCTGTACCAGTTCTCCATCATTCTCATTGTTATCTCCATTGAACTTGGACGAAAGTGTTTGTTCTACGTCGTCTTTCCACTTGGACGAAGAGTTCGGTTTATATCTGGATAATACTGCTGATGCAAATTCTTCATTTCTCTTTGAAGAAATGACTGAAGAAGAGAGACCATCCGGGTATGCAACAGTTAGCATGACATAAGTAATACATATATTCTTTGTACAACATGAGATCTTACATGCTACGATACAGAAACAAAAACATTTACATGTAGATGAGCTCTGAAAATGACTTCTGCACTTCAAACATTTTTTGTTGTCTTGTCTGTGAGAGACAAAGTAGTCATACATATCATCAAGAAGCCATGTTAGTTATGACATTCTTTCGTCTTGGAGCACTCGAACCTAAGCGGTGGGAGTTTCTCAATCTTTGATTGCAGAAACAGTTTGCATTTATTTTGAACATCTCCATTCCGTTTGAAATCTGCATTGATGACATCTTTTAACATCGGATCTATCATACACTGAATGTATCACTGTCGAATCATCCGATACTCGTCAAACAAATCTCTCCATGCCACCGGATGATCTTTTCTCAAAATTTCTTCTCGATAGAACGTCATTTGAAAATATATCCGTATGCTGACCAGAAAGATGTTACGGTTACATCTTCCAAATTCCTCTTGTTATGCACATGCTTCTTCGACTTGTCCCCATCCGCTTGGTCCGATATAGTTCATCTTCTGTCCCAAGAGTGCACTCAATGTGCACATGCTTCTTCTGGTTGTCCCCATCCGCTTTGTTTCGATGCAGTTCATGTTTTGTCCGGAAAGTGCACTTCTTGACATACTGCTTCTTCGTTACAAGTTCATCATAGACTTCATCACCATCGTTCGACAGATGCTATCGAAAAATCTGCCAAAGACGAGAAGGAGTGTCAATTATCAGAGCTAATTTGACAAAATGTCTCATCTTGGATACTCCGATGTCGTTCAAATCTTCTTTAGTCATGTTGAAAAATGCTTTAGAATATATATTTTGATGTTTGATTGCTCTCTCGTATTCTGCACTTCTTTTGTACTGAGAAATTTTCCAGCCATAGCATATACGTCGAAATACTCAAATGCCATGTCGAAGACATGAGCTAGAAACAAGACTGTTGCTGCACTAGGTAAGAATGACAACTCTCTGTTTCGTCCATGACAACATCAAGAACAAGACATTAGAGAACGATATGAGAATCGCAACTCTATGTTCCCTCGACCTCGTTTAATACTGCATATTAAAATGTGAGAAACTCGAAGACTTATCCTTAGTCAATCTCCACTACTTGAAAATAGTGCACTACACGTATCATTGCTGATCGTGAATCCACTAGATGATGGTGAAGATCTCTCAGAGTACACCAGTACTAAGTGTATAGAACTTGAAAATCTCATCTTTTTCAGATTTTCTTCTCTCTCATTATTTCCACTAACTGAGAATCATCCGTTGTCCTCTTCTCGTGCTTGATTTCCACTACTCACTTAATAAATCAGTCATTAATAGGAAATGAGATCTAGTGACACCCTTCTAGATCTCACTTCCTATTAATTCATTGTAGTTGCTAGTTACTTCAACTACACTAATTTACAAACACGTATGGAAGTCAAGAATCGAGGTTGTCCTGCCTGTTCTCTGCTTGATTTCCACTAACCTACAATTGCTCACTGTACTCTTCTACCGCTTGACAATACTCTATTAGTAAATCTGCCGGAGTTAAAAATTCTCTCCCTCGTGTTCAAAACTACTTGCATCTCTAACTTTTGCAATGATGTTTTGTTTGGCAATCAAGAAGCTGTCGTTTCAGAAGAGAAATCATACCGGTTTAATACCCAACTTCTTGATTTTAAGATCATGCAAACAAAATTATGATAATGTTCATATGATGTTCTAAGGTTGCTGCTATGCATTTGCCTAGCTACAAGTCGATCCTGCTGAAATAGCAACAACACAAGAGAAGGTCAGAACTTTTTTACTTTTTGTACCCAGAGGCTTTCGGTGATAGCCAGATGTACCGTTATAGGTCTTGTGTAAGATACTCTAGTGCCAATAAATGAGTGAAGAGAACAGTTCAAATTTATTTTGACTTATCATTCAGTCGCGATCGTAACTATCATCGATGATAAGTTTCGCACTCACCAGTTAGTAGTTTGTACTTTTTGTATAGAACCAAAATACTAGAATACAAACTGTTTCAAACTGTTGTTTATAATTATAATTTGTGAGAAGATATTCTTGCTTTCAATCAAAAACAGCTTCTCATAGTTTTTTCATAGCTGTCTTCTCAGTCATCGAAAGAAAAAAAGGAGGAAGAGAAGGTGAGATCTTTTTGTTGTTTCAATTCACACAGACTTCCAACAACAGACTTTTTGTCAGGTGTCACGGTATATTTCTTGTGAACTATATGTTTTCATTTTTGCAGGATGTATAATCTGAGGACAAAGATACTGAACACCTATACCTAACCTCACTCGAGCTCTTGCTGATAAGATTCTGTTACCATAAATGAGTTAGTTAAATGAAGATTTAAATCAAAGCTCTTTTATAGCTTTACAACGACAGACTAATTTCAGATTTAAATATTCAACCTCATTGAAAAATATTAAATAAAACTTTTATGATTATTTGAAACAAAATAAAGATCAAAGGTCAAGAGATTTTCATGTTTGTGCGTTGATGTTGTATATCTCCAGTGTAACATCAACATCTCGAGTGTGCTTA
Organism: Asterella californica; assembly: GCA_036924285.1. Classification (NCBI taxonomy): domain Eukaryota; kingdom Viridiplantae; phylum Streptophyta; class Marchantiopsida; order Marchantiales; family Aytoniaceae; genus Asterella; species Asterella californica. Next base: position 9,861,646 of record JAYKYS010000013.1, read on the forward strand.
ATTTTAAAAGATAAAATACTATCATGATCTATAAGTGCAGTTTTGGACATCCAACCACGTCATTTCATTCAATAATATACTCCATTTATGCTAATGGTGTATATATATAGATACACATCTTTGATAATGATATATATAGATATATAGATATATTCAGTATTCAAGACTATTTCGAAGATGATAATATCATGTTCGATGAGAAGCAGTTGTCAAACAGAAGTGACCAGGCTCAAAACAATGTAAGAATGTGTAACATTTTACTTTAGACTATGTGATGTATATCTTCAATGTTCACGTCCTTTTAGAAAGATAATATCTTGACTCTGGACCAAATGGCAAGTAATCTTCAAACCTAAGATAGAACAGAAAAAAAAGAAATATTTTCAATCTTATGGGAGTTTTAACATTCTAAGAGAGCTAACGTAGAACATGATAGTCTCTTTTGGAAGTTTTCTAAATAACATACTTTTTTTATGCTCACGGTTTACAGATATCCAATGCTCACGCCTTTGAAAATATCGACAATATCATTCCAAGCTTGGCTTGTTGTCAGTAATATTGGATTGGTTACGGATTCGTAGCTCTTGTTTGCATATGTATCTCGTTATCTAAAGTATTGAGTTTCAGATTCAGAAATGCAGACTTCAAAGCTTTACTTTGGTTATGAAAAATAATGGAAAAACATGAAATCAAACTTTTGAACTCCATAAAAGAATGTTATCTTTCTGACGATAATATTTCAGTGCTTAAGATAATAACATCCATCAATACCTAACTGATCAGGAAAAATATATTTTGATCATGAAGTTAGATAAAGTCCAAGCCAAGGTTACATTTGGTTCGTGCATGCACAACATTTGGACTTTTCTTACTGAATGTTGTACATTTCTGATGCGAATTGGTGAAACTAAAGTGGATGTGTTAGCTGGAGTGTACGTCATAAAGACTCTAATCTCTCTGACCATCCCCCAAAAATTGATAGGTCTATGATGACCGTCCATCACATCGAGATGAGTGACCTATCAGTGACTTATGTTTTTCTCTCTCTCGCTCTCGAGTCTCCACTCGCTTGAGCACTTGAGCTCTTTGAGCAAATCCGAACCAACATTAGAAACCATCCGAGGTCATGTCGAAGAGCAAGTAAACATGTTTAGGTTACCGCTCGGCTCTACAATCTTACTCCCATTGTGAGAGAAATCTCTCACTTGTGAGCAGCTCTGTTGCATGATGACCTCCAGACTGAGAAACTCCTAACCAAACAGTTTTATCAATCATAGTGCAGCTCTTGAGTGATGACCTAGGCTTCTAGAACGAAAATCTCCTAATCAAACAATTGTATCGATCACCTACGCGGTCGTTTGATTACATCATTGTTTTCTTGATGTTTGTGATCATGGGCAGCTCTGTTGACAGTGTGTGATGACCTCTAGACCAAGAAGCTCCTAACCAAATAATGATATCGATCACTACGCTATCGTTTGATTATAAGATTATTCTCTTGATGCAGTAGGATAGAATATCTATATGTTTGAATTCTCAAACTTCTGAGAACTTTACGTCATGTTTTATTGTGGTTGGCCACAAGCTTATACTTTTGACAGTGGTCTGACCATCTAATCTCATCATGGTTCATGATTTTACAAGGTGTATGTGAGTTTTACAACAACGCTGTTCTATCTCGTAACTGTACTTTTGAATATGTAAAGCTCTGTTCTTGTGAAGTGTGACTGCAAATATGCTTGTAGTCGAAAACCGTCAGGCTATGACCCAGTAAGTATTCAAACTAGACGATGATATGCCAAATATGACAAAGAAGATATGTTGACGTCAAGAGTGGAGCTCAGTAGATTGATATCAGGTGATACAATAAACCGAAGAATTGGTGTTGATACACAAGTGGGTTATCTGTTTTATTATTGTAACACTCCCTCTTGCAAATGTTAGTAACATCTTCACAGTGGTAACTTATTCATCACTCATTTGAGTTGAACGATACACGTACGCATACTTTTGTGATACTCCATGATAATGAAACATATGACCGGACTAAACTTCAGACTTTCTATTTATAGTTCTGTCATTTCGGATGCAAGTAGAGCCAAGAGACATGATCTCAAGATCTACCACCTATCAAAATATGATTGCACATAACAGCAGAGTAGAGTTTGTAGATTTTCAAGTGCATGAGAACGAAAAGCTGAAGTAGAGCAAGTAGAAGCAGAACCATGTGGTATTCAAGCATAGCACACCTGGACAGGGACCATCCTGCACAAGGCAAAGTCAGCGACTTGCACTCGAGGGATATAATGCATGCAGACGAGACATGGTGTTAGGTAAATAAATTATTGTTCAAAACTCCAGGCGAGTATGCTATGCTACGGTGACAATAGATACCTTTTCAGTACTTCTAGAACCTCGAAATGTACAAGATATGCTAAAATATGGACAAGAGATTGATAACTGTAGTTCTCCACAGGAGAGGAAAAAATGTAAACATCTGAGTGGTTTATCATACATCTCTGTGTACCATCTCTACGCATTTAATGTATCTTCCGACAACGTTTATGATGTTATGCATGTTCTGGTTCTGAATAAAGAATTACAACGATGAATTTGTAGCATCATTGACTGCCGTACAGAGGAAGAAATCTCAAGGTCCTCTGTGCACTGACAGAAACTAGGCCGAAAGGAGTGGGAGCGAGGTGGCCGCAAGAATCTATCTACGTCAGACATACAATCAACGGGAGAGTACAGCTCTTGTACAAACTGGCTTTTTACAAGGCGGAAGAACATCAACTGTTCCTCATGTATTGTGTACCTCCGATTCTAGAAGCTCTTCAAATGGACCTTCGATACATATTATGGGAAAGCAGGATCCAGAATCCATTCTGGTCCATATCTGCCGTCTATTCTACTATTGTCTCTAGTACCAGTGGCTGGTCCACATGATGCAAAATGCTAGAAGGCATTTTGTTTTAACAGAAGAAACCTACGGACCGAACTCTAGGATATTGGAAAATGTTTAACACATACCCACTAAACATACTGCTCTAGATCACGAGTATTCCCAGTCGATATTTCTTTAGTTCCGTGTCAGAAACTGTTCCGTATGGCAGGCGGTATGTAGAGGGGCGTGGGTTGGTTCATTGCCCCTGCCAAATGCTATCTGGGAATCATTAGACTTCTGTGTGAAATGAGTCGACGTTATGTCTATCTAACAAAGGTTCATCAATCTCGTCATCGTGCTTGATAAGACTGTCCTTTGTCCTCGAATCAACGACCAACAGCGTACTGGGACGTATCTCAGCACATTGAAGTGGACGTCGGGTGCTTTATACTTTGGAACACATCTTTGAATTTGTGAACCTTGGAAACCATCCAATATAATGTATAAGTGATCCAAAGAGTAACTATATACTGTTAAAGATAATGTCTAGTCTATAGTCACCTCTAATAGTCACATCTATAGTCATCTCTATAGTCTCTCTATAGTCACCTCTATAAGCACATCTCATGACTAATGACTGACTAGTGACTAACCTCTTGTCCATAGGTTAGAGTATATAACAACCCCCCTCTTGGGATATAACAACCCCCTCTTGGGAGATGATGAGTCGACTGATCCATTTACTGATATAACTTCTACAGTGAAGAGTATTCACTTGGTTTGGTTCTTTAACATATACTACGTCTTCTTTCAAGACTCTGAGGCTAGAAGCATAATTGTCACAGCTCATGGCGAAATGCAAGACTCTGCGAGCAATGTATATGTGCTATTTTATAAGAAACCTATTCAACATCAAGCTATAGTAACATCCAGACTTGATCCTGAATGTGTCATTAGACAGGTGCGCTGATAGGAGAGAAGATTAAGGAGCTAGAGCTCAACCAGAGAAACTGAGAAATGATGATAGATATCGATGTCCCGGCAGACAATCACTCAAATCCGCGTCAACAATTTTGAGAAGTATCATCGAAAAGAATATATTCATGACTCGAAAGCTAGTAATTAAGACCCGGAAGTCGACAATGTCATATTACGAAGAGTGAGTCCGTTATGTACAGAGTTCTAATATAAATGCATAAATTGCAAGTATGTCGATTAGTTATCTTGTATTCTTTGGACATACTTACAAATCCTACTATTGGGCTTGCAATTGCAATCAACATATCTCGGTACTGACAGCCGTCCGCCGTTTTCATCACCAACCAAATTAACCTGCACTTCTGTTGGCATGCGCAGTAGTACAAGCTCCTGAAGTCCTGTATGACTTTGGGCACAACTATGTTACGGGTTGGATATCCCAAAAGTCTTTTGACTCTCTCTATATATTGAGAAGGGGCACTGTCCCCAAATCAGTTCTATTTGGTGATACTATGTTCCTTCTTTTCTTCCTCTTGTGAAGGCTGCGAGAGCCTCCTTCCTTGTTAGAAGGTTTTCCTCCCCTGTTGGAGTGGTGCTATGAGTTGAGCTCTTGCTGCAATACATCGTGACAACTTCAGCCAACCGAAATGAGAAACAAAAGAAGCGCTGATCTTGACCATAAGACTGAGAGTTTAGACGGAAATGTAGAAAATTCAAGTTCTGCGCTCTCGATGACGAATGCATGGAAGTTGAGCTACAAGTCCTAATTCCAGCAGTACTCATGATCACCTACCTATCTGGTTGTATATATGTATCCATCTGTCTACATCCTGTCTCGCTCCAAGTGTGTTGATTTCATCTCGTTCATCTCAGGTACAAGATTGACGACCATCGACCTCTTGGATCTTCATCTGCTCAGCACACGATCGAGACCTCAAAATCTGTGATTATACAGAGCCAGCAGAAATCTTTCGTTCTCCCCTGGCCAAAAGCTAAAAGCTAGCAGCTGCAACAATTACACAAGTCTTCGAAACAAACTCCGGTTGACCGGTGTTAGCAAGAACAAATGAACATACAATTAGCTTGTGGCTGAATTTTATGACATATGATAACCATTCGTTCCAGATCTGGTGATCTTTCTACGATCTACACTCTTGTCGGCTCTTATATCACTTTTCGTGCACCTACCGCCTTGTTGCACCAGCGGAAAGTCTTGCTCAATAGATCACGAAACTCACAACGTTAACCTGCAAATGACAGTTACAGATTAGCGTCCATGCACCACTTACCTTCACTCTGTTTGGTTCGGACCGGAGTCGGACCGTCTCCATAATCATCAAGCTCAGCGATCCTTAAATCTTGACCTAGACCCGCCTAAGTCGATCTCAAAACATGAGCAAGTCACAAGATGACTTGGAGCAGACTTCCCATAAAATCTAGGGTCTTAAATGGTGCCTCCAGCACACCTAGCGACCCAACCGTCCGTGATGTCCGTCTGGATCTAGGCTCCCGAACGGTGGTCTAATCCGCTGTCTCGTTCCCTAGTCTTGCCTCGGCTCTTAGATCGTTCCTAAGTCCAGACGTCCAAATCTGGACCGGAACGTGTCTTGGAACCGGCCCAGCCATCACCTCATGCCCCCATAGTCCATCCGTCGAACCTTGGGTTGGATGGCTCGTCCTGGACCACCCAAGCATCAAGCCCCCCTCCTATATACTTCTAGGGATCTGCGGCCTCGCCCTCCTCTTTGGTCCTTGAAAATTATATCATAACCTGATCACGAGATTGATCATAATTCTCAGGTCAAAGATCAGTTCGAGGAGGTCTGCATATCACTAGAAAGCCTTCGCCGGGACCTTTCCAATGATATCTTACTCGCCTTGAGAGCTTACTTGGAGCTTCATCCACGACCTAAAATGTTGCTAGAGCTCCAACATTTAACCATTTTTTCTAAAACCTGTGGTCCAGACCCAGACTTGAACCCTGTGGTTCGGACCAATGTTCGAACCACGGTCCGTCTGTGTCTCGGACTCACGTCTCGGACCTATTTCTCAGACTTATGTTTCGATTTGTTTCTGGACTTGCCCTCTTAGGTCAGCGTTCGTCTGGGTCGTCTTGGAGGCAGCCCCTTATGTCCTAACTCAATGTTCCAACCTTGGTTCAGAGAACCACTTGGGGTTCATCTGATCTCGACTTCCCGACCAATCTGTTCAGTCCTACTCGTAGCGTTCACAACCTAGCACAAGTCCACTAGGGTTCTATTGTTCGCGTCTGCGTCCGACCTTGAGACTGAGGGTCGAGACATTTCGTCACCTCACTGCGAACAAACTCTCTTCTCTTTTGCTTGCTGCTTTGGATACCCCACTGCGAACAAACTGTGTTCTCTTCTGCTAGTGCGAACAAACTTCGTGTTCTCTTCTACTTGCTGCTTGTGATACTCAGTGCGCTCATCCCTTATGAACACATTCGAACTCATCGTTCACAAGGTGCACCTCGGGTCTTGTAATACTACAACTCACTCTTTATGAACACTGCGACGCACTCCCTGTGAACATGAGTCTCTCGAAAACACGAGTTGTCGAGGTGAGAGTTTCCTTGGGAAGGATGGAACCTTCTGGCTGTGTTATGATCATGAAGGCTGTGATACGTTTACTCAGGGAAGCACTAGGCTCCTAGCTGTGGCTGGTTTACTCAAAGTGTAGGCTTCAGGTTACAAGGTGACATTGAAAGACACTCATACAGGTCTCTTGGCTCTTCTGATATGTTCAGGAAGCAAAGTTCAAGCTTAACTAGCAATGATAAGATCAGACGGCAAACTTTGACACTCAGGATTGAGAAATATGTGAAGGTTCATACTTCTAAACTTCTCCTACATGTAAAAGAGGCCCCACTGAGCACACACACGAAGTTTCAGCTTGAGATCAAATTCTAGCACCGAGATATGGACAGAAAAGTTCTGAGCAAAGATATTATAGCAATTTCTGGTACCCAGACAGCTATTTCGACCTATAACAGAAAATTGGCTCGATCACTTTCGAAGATTCTTACAGGATTTGGAGTCTACAGGATGTTGAACACCCCTGTGAAGTTGGGACTCCTGATTGTACACCGTTCTCCAGATCTCGTTCTCTGAAGTTGCTGCTCTAGATTGAGAGCTTTTCAGACCCCCTCTGCTTCAGCGGCCGCCCTGAATTACTCACTCACTCAAATGACTTGAAACATTTTGGACAGTCATAGCCCCGCTGACAGTGAACGCAACCACGGGGGTTTGAAGCGATTTCCTGGATTCTGCTGCAATTGACACTAAAAGCCCCAAATCCAACAAAAGTGATGCAATTCTGACTCAACTCGAACATCAAATTGACATAACTCTTTGTTTATTGATCCAAATCGATCAAGAATTTCACTGACAGTGCTTGGCACAACCAGCTCTATCTTCTTGTACTGTCAGAGTTTGCAGTGTCCTCATCAAATGCTCGAACTCTCCTTTAGATCTCTGTTTCTAAATTTAGAGTTTTCTAAAAGACAAAAACAGACCAATGGGAGTTCATAGCTCAACTTGGTTGTCCTTTAGTACCCTAATCCACGTGGTAACTTAACTTCACTCATAGGCTATCACGTTAGCTCCCCTAAAATGCCAACGTAAATCTTAAACTACCTAAAATGACATGCAGTCGTGAAAGTAAACTTAAACCAGCTAAAAAGCGTGCATGGGCAACACATAAGTACAGCCCATGAACTTAAACCCTATCAACATGATAAATCTAAGTTATGTACATTGAACATCATAGACAAGTAAGAAGTCACTTGCACAAGCACACAAATGCTTGAACAAGATAACTAGCATACTATCAGCCTACTAGGACTTAAAACGTATAACACAACGGTGTTAATATATGCATCAAGGACTAGGAGTAACATTAAGCTAACTTCTATCGCTACTAACTCCCAATTGTCGGAGTAGAAGTGTAACCCGTAGCCGTCAATGTCTACAGCCTCCAGAATCGACTTCTCTGACGTCTTAACTTCACTCAGAGAGACTAACTCCTAGCAGAGAGGTGAATCATTTACTATGTGAAATGATTCACATCACGACTTCCACCCCCTCCAAACCTGCACATCCTCCGGCATTTGCCAACTTTTTCAATCTTCTGCTTATTCCATCATCGTCACTCTCCTCCGCCTCAACCTCTTCGGTAACCGAGACGTCTTCGTCTCTTATTGTCCTCTGCTCTGAATCCAAAAAATTGAATAGCTCTACTGATCCTCCACGCCTTTTGAATAGTTTCACACGTTTGCCAGCCATAGATAGCTTCAAAGGAGTACCATCCAACTCACGTAAACTATAAGTGGCATTCTCATACACATCTAGCACAACATAAAGCCCAAACCATCTTCGAGAGAACTTACGAAGCGTAGAATGTTGGTTCTCCAACGTGCTATCATACACCAGAACCCAGTCACCAACACGTATCGACTTTGATCGTAATCGGTGAGTCTTGTCAAAACGTTCATTGTTTTTGACTCGAGCCACCTTCAGCCTCTCCTGTGCTTCAGCAAGATCCTCCTCCCTCCGCTCTAACTGTCTGGTACGTAGAGCAATAAGTGAAGCACAATCTAAACCATCTTCCCATGATAACGTAGCCCACGTAGGAAAATCCTCCTCAACAGGCATGATCGATTTCTGCCCCAACATAAGCTCAACTGGCATATAGTCAGTCGTGGGACAGTGTGTAGTTCTAACAGCCCACAAAGCAAATGAAAGTAGTCTCGGCCATTCTCTAGGCCTACCATCACATGCTTTCACTAAAACGTGAACAATAGAAGGGTTTCCTAGTTCACTTTTACCAATGCCCTCTAGATTTATGGCAGTAGTAAGCTGAAGCTTTACTCCATAACGAGCAAAGAACTCTTTCACCTCTACGCCTCTCAACTTGCCTCTATCTGCACGTAATCTTCCAACAGATCCATAGCGACAGATGATATCTTCAAGCACGAACCTGCATATGTTCTTTGTAGTCTTCGTTCGTAGTGCTCGTCCCTCCACATAGTTGGAAAGATCCTCTCGAGCCAACATCAAATAACGCATCCTCCATAACCCCGGTGGCATCATCACAAGATCAAGAACCCACTGAAAATGGATACTAGGTGGATATGTAGGTACAAGTCCATCTCTGTAACGGACCTTAGAGTAGAACTGTCAGTGCAGACACGACCCAATAAAGTCCACCACGTCTTGATACAAACCCTTCCACCAGTATCGCTCCTTCATCTTCGTGTAAGTAGCCCATGAAACTTTTTCAGCAGATTCAGCTTCGTCGTTTGATCATCCACCACTCTAGCAAGCATCCCATCTCTTCTCTTCGGACGTTTCCACAGATAATCTTCGCGTAGAAGATAACTGTACGGTTTCCGTCTGGTCTCCTTGAACTCTATATCGCTCCATCCTTCTCTTCTGCATAATAAACTAAGATAGAATCCAATATCGTGGAACTTTTCTGAGTAGAACTCCTCATTGAACGACAATGATTCCAAGTTTGAAGTCTGCTGACCAACTTGGCACCAAACGTCTCTCTTCTCTTCATTCTCCACCTCTGCAAACATCTCATCCTCATCTGTATAACGAGCCCTAGACAACATATCTGCAACTGGATTGTCCTTCCCTGAGCTATATGCTTTAGCTCAGGATTCAGACTCCGGACATAAGCAATCCATCGCAGCATTGCTATGTCTGGTGTATTGTAGTTCGCTATCATACCCAACAAAGGCAAACAATCTGTTTCTAATATCACACGAGCTCCTATCAAGAACTCTCGATCTACCTTCATAGCAGTAACAGCTCCCCACAACTCACGCTTCACCTGAGGATAGTTACGTTGTCTATCTGCTAAGATCCGTGCTCCAAACCTTGAAACAAACCGCACACCTTCTGCATCTTCTTGACCAACCGCCCATCCAATCGCCTTTGGACTTGTATCAACAATCAGTATCACAAGTCTCCGGCTCTCGTAATTTAGTCTCCTTAGTACAGGTGGAGACTTCAGAATCCTCTTCAGCTGCTCCATCGTCTCGTGATGTTCTTGCCACCAAGTAAACCTCCTCCTCTTTCTCAGAAGTGCATACAGAGGTTCGGCAATGTGTGCATAATGAGGAATACTCACACGAAAGAACACACAAGCTCCCAAGAACCGTCGAACCTCAAGATTCGGACGCCCTCCAAAAGTATCACACAGATGACCCACCACCACAATCTCTGACATTCCCAAAGCGAGATTTGGTACCTGACAGAGTTAGGTGTATCTCCTCCAAACGCATCAGAATCTTTTCCACATCCCGAATGTGGTCTGCAACGAACTTTCTACATCCATCAGAAGTCACAGCTTCGTCTTTGTCTTTCACCGGACAACCTTTCATGAGAATATCATCCAGAAACGGGATAGTGACCTCAGGTACAAACTCTCTTAACACCTTATGCATCACATTTTGCATATGGGCTACTGAGTTTGTCGCACCTTGAGAAAGAGTACACATCCGCATCAATCCCAAAGGTGTACGCATGGTAGTCAAGTCTCTACTCTCCAAAGCAAGCTGAAACTGATCATAACCTGAAAACAGATCTCGAATAGAATAGATTGACCTTCCAGCAAACGCCTCAGCTACTTCATCAACCACAGGTCCTGTCCTGACGTTTCGAATCGTGATGTTGTTGGCAGGCTGCAAGTCTTGGATGAAGTGTAGAGCTCTTGTCTTCTTAGGTACTGTGAACCATTGGCTAGAGTACGGAGCCATAGATGGTTCAAGAATACCCATCCGTATCCTTTCCTTCAACAACTCAGTGACCTTCGGTAGTAAGACACGAGGGACTGGAATCGGCTTCAAGTCTCAAGGTACGTGAGGAACAGTGAAGATAACCATCGGAGCTATCACATTAGGATCCACACAACCAATCTCTCCAGCTGAGAAAGAAAATGCATTACCATGACTAACTATCATCTTCTCGAAAGCTCACTTTTCCACTTCAGTCAAGAAGCCACCTTCTCCTATCTGAAGCTGCTCGAGTGTCTCTTGAGTAAACTTGTGTCCTACTTGTGTAGGATTTCTAAGCACATGCTCAGCGGCCGCTAACTCCATCTGCTGTTGAGAATCCACAGATAATTGGATCGCCGCAGACTTCACCTTCCTCGCTACAGCTTTATACTTGGCGTGTACTTCCGCTTCCTGCTGAGAGTCACATCACAGATTGCATCCTTCCATCCATTCTCAAGTCTCGAATGAGGATGATACCGCAAGTACGAGACAATCTCCTCATAGACTTCACGAGTATGGATGGGGATCACCACCCTACCTCCCATCTGCTCCATCAACCTATTTACATCATCCAGCCAACGAACAAAAGACTGTACACCTACAAACTCCTCATAAACACAAGAAATCATCTCTTCTTCCTTCAGAACTCATGTACAGCTCAGATCTGCTGCATACTTCTCCATCTGCCTTCTACTTTTCTCAGTCTGATCATCTACTCGTGTAAACTCACTCCAATCATCAGAACTGAAAGTCATCAGATCAGATTTCCAACTATGTACAGTATAACTACTCTCTGAATCTTGAGCAGCCTCTTCACCAGCCTCCTGTGATCCCTCAGGCTGCTCAAGCAAGATCATAGTAGCAGTAGATCATTCACTCTTGCTATCTCGTCCTACAAGAGTGGTTTCAGAAAACCCTTATTTCTATAGATAGGAGAATCTCTCAAAGTCTGTCGGTTTCGTTCGTGGTTTGTACGAACGGTCAGAAACTGCACAGAACGTCTATCATCTGGACTACGGATTCTAACGTAATGAGATCCGTCATCCATCACCTTGGTCTCCATTCGAACTGCAGTGATATAAAGCTGATCAAGAATCATTGGATATGAAGCAGAAGACTGCACGAAGAAGTGCTGATCTATATCCACATCACTTATCTTCACCTTCACGTTAGGACAAGTGCCGTATAGCTCACCTTTTTGGTTGTTTGTAGCACGTAACACCCAACCATGATTCAGCTCGATAGGCCACTGACCTCTCTCATACACCTCCCGTGACATGATGTTGATCTCAGATCCGTGATCAACTAAAGCAGCAACAGGTTCAGGGAAACTTCCAAGACGAACTCGTGTAGCAGTCGTAGCACGAGTCCAATGTCTCTTTTTGAAGTCACTATCAGTAGCTGGACTCTCCTCGCCAGCTTCCTCATCGTCGAACTCAATAGTGTTGGTACCAGCAACTAACGCTTCTTGCTGGTAGCCCTGGTCATCAATCTCCTGCAAATGTACCTTCCCAAATTTTGCATCATTCACAGAAGCTCCTACCACATCTATCATTTGACTTTCTATTTGTTCAGACATCACCTGTCTCTTGCGCTTGATGATGTCGATGATCAGTTCGTGAGACTCCTTTGCAATACCAAGAACTTCCCGGAGAGAAAACTCGATTCGTGCATCCAGTATCCTCTGCTCCAAGATGCTCTTCAAATCAGTAGAAGTTTCAATATCAGCCGTCAACTTGTAGGCCGGTCCCTTCCTCTTCTCTTGGGCAGTAAACCTCTTTCCAGCCATCGTTGGTTCCTGCTGAGATCTCTACACGTCCTCCATCGGATCTGGTGCAGGTGGAGGAGCTTGAGAAGTAGAAGGGATGTCCTCTAGAGGAGCTGCTCATCTCTTAGTGACTCTCCGTCTATCTCCAGTCTCCTCAGGAACTCCAGTATCAAGTTCAGAGGTCTCTCGTCGTCTCTTTTTCTCCACAGAAGCATCCTGTCAATAAACGTGTCTATCTACATCCAAGAATGCTCTGATAGAAGCAGCATCTACAGGATCTCCCCATCTTGTGATCCTACGAATAGACTCGACTTCTCTCTTCAGTATCTCAGAAGAAACTGGAGCCACACTCTTCTCAGCAGTCCTATCTAGCAATGTAGGACTAGAAGAGACTTCAATATGCCCAGCATATACATCAGAATTTACCAGTGGTGTCATCAACGCAGTTGTTGTTACAGCCGTAGAAATCTGAGGTAGACTCCTCATGCCTCCTCGTCCAAACTGCGTGCTCAACGGCTCTCCAGTAGAAGAAAAGTGCAGTCTACCGTTCTGATAGCGAACCACACCATCTCGCAAAACAATTGTGAGCTCTTGACAGTCTCCTCGGAAATGATCAGGACTATCACATCATATACATCTACAAGAACGTCATTCTTCTCAGAAAGTTGAGCAGCCATGATCCCGAAAGCTGTTACTTTGCTGAGACACTTTACGACACCGACTTTGGTTTTCCATCCTGCTCCATGTAGTGCTGCAAAGTTTTTTTTCATCTTTGATATACGTCACAATTTTCTCATAATCATCAAGATTCAAACGAATGTGCTCTTTCTTCATTTCTTCACCACTCTTAGGAGCCATTGCAGTAAGAAATGTATCGAGACTGTCTTCAAAATGAATCTCAAAACCCTACCTCTTGCCGCCATCAATTACAAGACAAACACTCAAACAGACATCCAGCAGACACTCAGGTGCACAGATAGATCTTTCAAGATTCAGAATAATTTTATTTCAGTGCCGGCTGCACCATCAATTTCTTCAACTGTAAAGAAAATCTCTCTTTCTTCTTCTCTTGTGTGTCTCTCTCTCCATCTATCACTTTTCTGCCAAAAATCTACCAAGTTCACCTCAATCTCAATCTAGTAGGTGAAATTTAGACCGCTGACTCTTATTCCTCTCCTTGCATCAACCTCCAAACTGAAAACTCTCAGAAATTTGATTCAACAACGATCAAAAGCCTCTCACAGATCATCAAACTGATCTCCGCTCAATAGACTGCCTCTTGAAAGTAATTTATCTCCAAAACAGTTTAGTAGAGAAAGCTCAAGCTCTAAAACACTTGCACCTCTCCTTGCGACGACCTCCCAATTCAAGTTTCTCAGAAATTTGATCTCCCATGCTCCCAAGCTTCTCCTACGCGTCCCGATGGCTTCTCCCTATGCTCTATGTCCAAAAAGTCCCTTCTCTCCCGCGGCCGCAGGTTAATTAACCTAAAAGGTAAGTTCCCAGCTAAGTTGCCCCATGTTGTCCTTATAAGTAGAACTACTTATCAGAAGCATGCCCCTAGCTAAGCTGCCCCCCTCTGTCCTTACGTACAGAATCTTAATTACTAAACTGGCTCCTTTTTTAATAAAAGCTTCACAGCTGTCTTTACAAAGCAGACTCCTTCATTACTAAAGGTCTCACAGCTTTCTTTGCCATTGCTAAGTTGACTCGATGATTAATTAACTGATTAACAAAAGTTTCCCGTGCTCTTGATGTCATCTTGATGCCATCCTGAATATACCACAAGCCATCCAATGTAGGTCGAAGCCTCTACACTTATGGGACTGCCTCACAGGGCTTACAGTCCCCTCATATGCGCACCAAGTATCTCCCATGATATATTCACGATGCCATAAGTGGACTGCCCCACAGGACTTACAGCCCCCTCATATGCGCACCAGGTATCTCCCATAGTATATTCACGATGGCATGCGGAGGCTTAGGTCAGGAAGCCCACGATTAAGAGAGATATCGGTCTCCCGCCCCTACATATGCAGGACGTGGCTGCATATCTAACATAGACTCCCTTCCAGGAGGCCAACATGCCGGAATAAGAACCAGAGGCCAGAGAGAATTGATCCTGAGATCACTTTCCTCCTAGGCAGACGCCCTATCACTGGGATGGCCTTTGGTTCCGTTCTAAAAGCATTTACAGTCTGTACATATGCTTTTATTGAAGAAATTTTTCTGCAAAGTCTTTACTAGTCTTTCCTATGTTAACTTCTCTATACAACTCCGTTTTTTATGAATGAAGAGTCAAAACTATAGTACTCATGAACAACTACACACTCACGCTATCAGATTGAGAGTCCGAGTCACAAGCCACAATCGACGGATTTCCCTCTTTCGCATATTTCTCAATCTAAAACCCGTACTAACTATTGCTTAAAATACTTTTTGTCAAAACCAAAAATACGAAGTCGCTCTCCTCATCGAGCTCTGCATTCTGGTGCCTTTCGACCCCTTTCAGGTGATATTTCAGTCCAAGCTAAGGGGCAGCTTGCCAAACATAGCCCCAGTTTAGCTCCTGCCCAGCTTGATAAGCTAAGGTGCAGTTTCTTGAATGGTTTGAGTGTCTTCTAAAGCTCCGTTTCATCATCTTGAACGCCACGTACTACGACACCGTGAATATCATTCCGATGCATTTAAGTCTTCAGTACATATTCCAAACGCGGATAAGTTTGACATCCCTCTTAGATGTCTGCGAGTATAAGATGTAGAACTCCAATAAAGTTAGACGCGTTGAACTTTACATGATGGCCGTGGTCGAGTTACGGCGAAGATTCCACCGTCTGTTAGAGAATATTTCTTCTAAACTTTGACATCCCCTATTAGGGTGAGTAGGTTGAACGAGCTTCAGTTCGTGCTGGATATATTTGATGATGGCTAGACGTGGTGTTGCTGGGACACTCTTCAACTCTTCACGTGGAGCGTGTTATACATCAGAACTTGATTGTTCAAGTTGTTACAAACTTTGGAATCAGCGCTTACATTGCTGAACCTTTCTCCTCCACCCCTCGCTTTTGCTGTTGCTTGAAGATAATGATCACTAGTACTATGTAGACGTTGGCCTGAGTAGATACGGAATGTTTTAACCCTTAGGAAGTTAAGAAGTTCGCTTCAGAAGTGCTCCGGTCTATTTTCTTTTACGTTTGAAGTAAGAGCGTCTCTGCACCTGCAGTTTAGAATCTGAAAAAAAGACTCCGACGCATATGAGATAGGGTTGGTAGCAAGCGGCATCCCCGGACTATGCACAGTTTCGAAGATGTGAGCAGGGTTGAAACGGGAGAGTACACGGGAGAGTACAGTTTCCTCTAGTTTAGAAGATAGTTTGGAGATAAGGTACTTTGAGATTTCAAGTTCTCAGTTTTGAGCATCCTCAAGTGAAAATGCGAAGGTAGCTTCAAGTAGTGCCAAACTGCGAAATTGCAGAGTGCAGTCAGGAGAAAATCATTCAAAAATGTGACTTGGAGAAAATCATTCAAAAATGTGACTTTAATGTAAAACTGTTTCCGGGTAGGTAAAATTTAACTGTAACGGAAATACCAAAACTTAAAGGTATTTCAATTTCAAAAATGCAAGTGCAAAGACGCTCTAAGTTTTGATTATGATCTCTGAGTCAACGGATTTCCGAACAGCTGATAGGTCTTCAGTGCTACTAATCAGTTTCGGCATGCGCAGTGCTCCTTACGGTCCTCAGTCGTGTTGGCAGAAGTAGCTTCGCTCTGCTTTCCACGTTTCCTTTGGCTTCTCTTCAGTCTTGCCAAGTACTTCCCTTGAAGTTGAGGTTCACAACTGCAAGTTCGGTGCATGTAATACATGACGTCAATGGAGATTCATTTCAAGTAAAACTCTAGCTTTGAGATGCAATGTAGGATTTACTTGAAATCGAGGGTCACGCTCCATTCATCACGGAAAAACCACTGAAAACAGGAAAGCAGAAGAAGTCTGTCTTGTGGCCGGATCCTGCTTAAATTCAAGCGTTTCTTGTGCCTTCATAACGACAACAGCTAGAACCAAGTGGTGGTTACGACTGATCGACAGGCCGATGACGGCATCTCGTATATTGGATTCGTAAGGACTGAGGAAGGCAAAGTTCCCAGTAAAACTGTCTCCAGAATACGAGTTTCATCTGAAGGATGCGTAGCGAGTAGATCTGATCTCCGCTTTGATATGTACAGAGCAGGACTCAAAACGAGCTAGATCCAGCAATAGCGTGCAAAACGTGTTCTGTGTGCCCAGGGAAAGATGGCTTTTTACAATATTCTCAGTTGAAGACCAAAGTACCGTACGTACTGATCATTGTACTGTACTATGAACAAGGTACCTTACAAGATTTATCATCATCAACAAGAACAGATCTAGAAGCAGGCGTTCGAAAAGGTGTATTGGAGTTTACGACCACATGCTGCAAGGAGTTCCATGTTCTGATTTGGACATCACGCAAATCGAACAATTGCAATCTTATCCTCCGATTTATGAAAAACAAAAAGTACTTACCACCGGGGATTATCACTAGTAAAGTAAGTTCACTGTAATCCAATCCATTTTTCCTTCTAGTTCTTTCCTCTTCCTTCATTATAGATGTTTCTCTCTTTTCTGTCTTGTTCTTTCCTTCTAATAATGAATAATGTGGATAATTTTGCAGTTATGCAAGATTTTTACGCAAAATATGTATGTGAGATTCAAGACACATAGAGAAACTGCCATTGATAATTTTCTATATCTGAAACTTATGTACTCGAGATTGCTTGATGATTGATTATTCCTCCGAGAAGAATAGCACTAACCATTCATGTAATGCTATTCAGCTCCTTCTTTTCACCCAGAAAGCAATGACATGGACAGAGACGATTATCTATTGAATGTCCTCTTGCCTTGGTTGATAATATGAGGAAATAGTACGATGGATGCAGTACAATGAGATACTCACAAATATTTAGACAAGAGCCTTTCTCGGCTTTGAAGAAATACTGAGGTAAAATGACAGAAACAAAAACTGATCTCATATAGAGATGTTGTAGCATTTCACAACAGGCGGAGTTTCTTAAAATATACCAATAGAGTTCATGACAAAACTGCTTTTTGTGTAAAGATACGTCTTTGTCACAGTTTATGAATATAATTTTCTTCCAATAAAGACACTTCTTTGTCATCATTTATCTTTGTCACTATTGTATTTGTGTCACACATGCAGATACACCATGTCAGATCTTATGTTTTATTTTTGTTATGCGTTCTTATGCTGCATGCGTTCTGTCTAAGAGTCTATCTGAAAAATTTAAATATGAACTCGGCTTGGAACAAGAGACACCCAGAGCCGGAACAAAGACTTGTCTCACTTACAACATGTACACATTGTTGTACAGACTTGTCGCACTTACAACAGAGATTAACACAAACACATTGTCGCACTAAGAAGAGCACTAAGAAGAGACTTAGTGCGCACAGAGATTTACACAAACTGTCGCACTAAGAATCTTTATGACAGTGCGTACAGACATCTCTGTCGCACTAAGAAGAGACTTAGTGCGCACTTACATCTCTGTCGCATTAAGAAAATCTCTGGCAGTGCGCACAGACATCTCTGTCGCACTAAAAATCTCTGTGGCGGTGCGCATAGACATCTCTGTCGCACTAAGAAGAGACTTAGTGCGGACAAACAACAGAGACTTGTCTTTGTCACACTTGCACTAAGAAGAGACAGGATTTACATTTACAAAACACAATGGCGCAGTAAAGAAAAAAAGACTACGATAGAATTTACACAACACACCAATTCTTCATAAACTTGAAGTGAACATATCACTTTATTAGTGTATCAAGGTTTTGAACAAGAACCCACCAGGATTTCTATTATATTTTACACAAATTGACATCATTCGGTATCGAAGCAAAATCCTTATTATCTCACTAGATATGTTTTCTTTGTGAGATACCTCGCCATCTCTCGCAGACTCTATGACTAGCTCTCCATCCTCTTCTGTCCATTCATCGTGTATTTTAACAAAAAGTTGTGTAAAATATCGTAACAACTAACCGACCTAACTAGAAACTGATTCTCAGATATATTTTTCAGTTGTGTCCGTACTTGCTTTAAAGAATACCAACGGGACTTGAGAATAACGATACAGTGTTTGTTTGCTACTCTCGCATGCACCATGCAGGTATTGAAATCTTTCTTTTCGTTATCTCCAGTGGTCATTCGAAAGAAAAGAATTAAATGTCGCATCAGAGAATAACCTAAGTCATTTAGTATTAATCCCCTCCAAACAAATAGCTTTCGTTGTCGATATGCTTACCAAGCACAGACTTCTGCAAGCAAGTGATATCTTGATAGTTTATTGTTTTATCAGTAAATAAGAAATGAATTATTTTCCTGTGACAACAATCAACTTGAGCATTGATCGAGTAGTTGCACTTCCTGTCATAATATCTTTCCCCGTCGAACCTAGGTCTCTGTGACAAAGATAATAAAGTATCGTCTATCAGTCTGATACAACTTAGAAATCCTTTTGTTGCAAAAGAATCAAAGATTTTCATTCTCTCTTCATGATTTGGCCACCGGATCAGTCCTTTGCAATGTAGACTCAAGAGCTCTCATTATCCTCTTTGTATAAAGAACCATAGTGTCGTGAGCAATCCCCCACAAAAGCAAAGACCTCCCAATTGCAACACCGTTTCCATCGTGACCGAATCTATCCAGTGCAACCGCAAGCTGTAATGACACTGGAGAGCTTGGTTCTGAAAAATAAGTTGTCTTTCAATCAAACTCACTAATCTAGCAAAACTCCTTTTATCCATTATAGTAATCTGTCTGAAAGATCCTGGAGGAAGATTTTTGAAAAAATTCTTGAAAAATTCTTTACTTTTTGAAAAAGTAAAATGATCATGTCGTTCCAAGTACTGAGAAGTACACAAGATTTTGATATAACTCCAGAAGTTTTTCATCAGAATCTGAATCAAACACATCATCTTTATAACTAGAACTCGTCAAAGCACTCTCTTGTAACCTTTTTTTTCTTGATTTCATATGGCCGTCTCTCTTATCACCATCTTCTGATTCTTCAGAACTCTCTGAACTGGAGGACGCTAACATCACACGCATCTCCACAATCTCAATCTCTTCTATGATTGTTAACAACTATTCTCTTTCTGAAATGCACGGCATGGTAAGATGTGCCAAAAGTGATTAGACTGATCTGTCATCCCGGCCTATGAGGTCTAAGATCAGTCACTCTAAAACACTTAGTATCCATCACCTCGATATATGTTGACTGACATCTGGTATAGACGAACGTCACAAACGCTGTAAATTCAACTCCGCAACACTCCACTATCCATAAACATTCAGTTTGTCTCCAACGCAACACTCCAATTTTTTCTCAAGATCCTGATGACCGTTCAACTTGTCCATCCTCTGTTCGCACCCTAAACCCATTGTTTTTTGCGGAGAACCGTGTAATTGTTATAATTTTCAAAATCCATATGATGTCCTGTGTCATTTAGTCTACACGTGATTATGTGTAGCGTCCTTGTAAACATTTACTCTACGAGCCAAACTGCGACATCCAGTTGGACCATGTCCGCAGGTGAAATCTGCGAGTACCTCCACAGCCATCAGCTACCAGAATGACCGTTGTCCATTACTACAGCCCGCGGGGAAAGGAATAACCCTCACGTCCACTAACTTTGATACCCCTAATGTTAGCTGTGATGTAGTGTTCGGGCAAACTTTCTCAGTATCTTACTGGAACCCCTGAGCGAAGTTGGAGAAAGTCGGTGTTTGTACGAGGCTACGTTGCAAGCTACAATAGTTGATATGCATCTACTCGGGAATTTTCAAGCTCCTTTCTGCCTGTTCCATTTATCGCTGGAAAGGATCGGTGACAGCACTTGACGAAATTGGACGGTAGAGTTGGGGATCTATGGTACCTCTGCGGCCATTATGTGATGGTTAAATTAGTCAAAAACACGTTCCGAGCAGCAGAGCATAGACGGGTCATAGTCATCAACATTTAACTGCAGTGATGTCATGCGCATCTAGAGATATGTAGGATAGTGGCGTCTGTGATTTAAAGTCTATGGAGAGAAAGTCCTGTCTGAACTAGCAGGAATCTTCAGGACAGGACCTGCAGCTGTTGCGCAGAGACGGCACAGCAAAGCATTCAACTCTCAGTTGCAGGGTTGGAAATGATTTCAAGTTACCAAACTTCTAGTGGTTGACACTTGAAGCTACTGTGGTACCAGCATACCTTATTACTGCCTCCTGAGGAGTTGCAGGAAAAGTACGATAGTAACAGAAGCATAACCAGGTTAACCCTTGTACAAAGCAGCTGTCGTAATTGCAGAATACTGAAACCATTGCTTCAATCAGATAACATCTGTGATGAGTTCCCGTGTCTGCTCATGGGCCCTCGGTTGAAATTACCCCAAACTGCTGTCTCTGTAGTCTCCTTCAAGTCGGAGAAGATCCGGACAGATTTGTCCGACATAAGTGCCGTAGTGGACCCTCCTCCGCCCCTTTACCACAGAGCTCACACGGAATGCACGACCTCAGTTTTCCCCGTGGGGACAGGGAAACTTTATGTAGAAAGTTGTGCACGATATGCTCAGGAGTGTGCACGATAAGATAAGCTCAGGAGTAGGAGCCCGGGCAATCATCCTGTGAATATATCTATAATTCCGTCAGAAACTTCTGCCATCTTTGGAAGATACTATCGCTCTAAAGGGTACCTCAAGACACCTTCTGGATCACTGAAAGTAGTTGGGTGTGATCTTGAACTCCTCTCTTATGGTCGAGGTATATGCACGAATATACTGTTCAGGCAGAGGAGAAATGAGATGAACTACCAGTACTGTGTACTGTGCCAGTCGACTTGAACCTTTTACACTACGAACGTTTCGTGGACACAGGATTGAAGGATGTTTCGTGAAACCCAAGCTGTAAATCATGTGTCCGCGCTGAGACATTTAAAATCGAAGGAAATCAAGTCTTCAAAGTTGAAGGAGGGTGACAAATTAATCGTATCCTCACACAGGGTGGAGAAATCTACAAATTTCAAACACCCATTCCTGGCCTTCCCAGGCAGATGAGAAGATTTATAGAACTTTATGTGAGGGCAATGATTCAAAACGTCCAATCTACATTACAGTCATCCATAGAGCTAAAGAGTAACCTGGATGTCGGAAAGATGCATGTCGAAAATTGTACGAGAAGCTAGAAGGCATCAAACTGACTGCACTAAGGGCCGGAATTTCGAAGTTGCAACCAACATCAATTGGATATTTGCTGCACAACTGAGAAAGTTCTCTTCCAGCGTCTATGATACTGAATATACTGAATATGTCTGCTGAAGTTACAGAGAAGCAGTTCCCATACGGATAAAGCTCGTTTGCATCATATCACCTTGGGTATCACCTTGAGACAATGGGAAAATTATTTCTGTCCAATATCAGTTGAAAGCTTCGCCAGATGACCTACCGATACCAGATAAGGTTTTGCGACGGAGATGCACGCAATGCAAAACCAAGTCATAGCCTGCTCCAGTAGAAGATAATCATCTTCGCACCATTTTTCGGGGGAAAAAACTGGTCATTCACACAGCTGCTTCAAACTCATAAGCAACTTCATGCTTACGATACCTACCTGTACGAACTATGTTGCTCTAAATTCTCATGACGTCAAGGATCGGCAAGAGGATCCGGAGGAAACTTCATAATTGACCAAGGGCCTCAAATCTGTTCAGGTTGTCTGTATGTCGAATTGGGGTTCTCCAAGCTTGAGAAACCAGCTATCGCAGCACACAAGAGGGCAGCAGCCACCACGAGCGAAGATGCATACGTATAGCCAACCGCAGAAACCTGAAGCAAAGCAGCAGCAACCACGAAGAAGGATGCTGTAACGTAGCTCATGATTGACAACCCGCAGTGACAATACTTTACGCAGAACTCGTAAGAATCAAGAGACACAGCACATGGATACAGACCAAATGGTCTCGGAGCTCTCGCCAGTGCTAGTCAATGGTCTGCATGCAACTCGATATGTTAAAATGAAGGTATCTTGTAACCTATATATAGTTTTGGACGTAGGATTTGCAAGCATGACGAAACTCTAACAGCTCGCTCTCTGTATGACTTTGAAGTCTTCTACGCAAATAAAGATGGATTAACTGGTTTATCGTCTGTGCAATTTTCGGGCCTTGGACCTCATGATGCACGAGTGGAGGAGGGAAGCTTCAGGAAACGACAAAAAAAATTGGAGAGACCTGGTGTTTTTCATGAATGCACGGCTTCGAGAACGGTCTTTCGAGTGGGTCCCCTTCAGCTACTTACATTCAATTAGATGCTTTTCTTACTTTCAGCAGAAAATGTTGGAGAACGACTGGAGTTGGATACGGATGCTTGTCAAGTTGATGATGGACCTTCTTCAAGCTACAAGTGAAGAGTCATTTGGAACAACATTCAACAGTTAAAAGTAAGAATGGACAGAAGTAAGCTTGAAGCCGTTATACACTCGGGACCTTGTTTCGATCTGTTGGTGTCTTACTTCCGTGTGAAGGATGGTACGTTTCCTCACAACTTGGGCATTTCAACTTCACTCGAACCTTACATTCTCCTGTGTTCATCATGGCTTCTGCTGGATAGAACAACCAAGCTTTCCTAGTAAACTGTAGAGCGCATCTAAAGCGCCTCTTTTCTGACTCTATTCAAATCTTTACCTGCTGCATTACTGAACGAATCAATGATTATAAGAGTCTAAAGGGAAGCGGACTCTGTATCGACATCGTAAATCGACAAAGTTGCTGACTCAGAAAAGCAAAAGACTGGTAAGCGCTGACCATTCTGCTGTTTTCATCGTCTGGATTGACCGTGAGGTCGACCTGATGCCAGTTGCCACAACACAAGCTTCTCGTGTTCGGAACTATTCGCAGCAACAGAACCTTCGAGGCCAATGGTATAAGGGTATGAAAATAATCACAGCCCGGAAGGAGGTGCTCCTAGAAGTCCTGCACTCTGACTCTCCAGATCCGCCATCTGCTGCTCACGGTCCATCTCGATGATCAAGGGAACGACGAACACTAGAAATGACGTGCCAGCAATCCAAGCCGCTCTCCCTGTGCCCCAGAGCAACTTCTGGCTGAAGCGCGCAGTATTCGACAACGCTCTCTTCGACTTTTGGAATAGCGGGGACTGCGTCACAGTGTTCCCAACCTTCGCCAACGTGTTGTCCCCAGGACCCGCCATCGCTCCGCTCCGTCTTGTCTCCTGTCCTTCCTCTCCCCGGAACCCTCGTGTTTCTGCTCAAATCAAAAATCACACAATCACCTCAGCCCGTGCAGTTCTGTCTCCTCAATTTTCTTCCCAGCTAACGCCAGCTTTGCCAGATGCAAGACACCACCATTGCAAAGCCGATAGATCTCCTGCTGCTGCCCGCTGGTCGAGTCGGCCGCTGCTAGTGCCAAGAAAACGACAGAGCCGAGATGCAAGCTCACCACACTGGACCCGCTGAGATCTAATGAGGTCCCGATATCATCACCATCCCTCTACATTGCCGTCCCGGCCGGTTCTTCATACGCTAAACAGAGGAAGCTTTCAGTGGATTTCAGCGGATCAACGTAACTGCGGTGTTACCAGTTACGAACCCTAGATCGAGGCTTGCAAGCCTGTAGCCGTTACCCGTTACGGCGTGGCCTTCTTACTGGGGTTTACATAGTGAATGCAGAAACCAAAACCCTAGCCAGAGCTACTTCACTCCACCTGCTCAACTTCTACAGTACGGTAGTGAACTCTTTGGTCCTGCCAGGAGAGACACAAAGGTTTGAATTTAGATTGCAGAATTTGTGATGTCGGTTTCAGATCTGTAGGTTTTGATACGGTAACTGAGTGTGATGGCGCTAGAATTCACAAGCACTAAACAGAAGACTGCAAACTCTGCATAGTTGTGAATTCTCCGTTCACGACTTACACGAAAGACAGGTGACTGGGATAAGGTTGGGGATTAATTTCTCTTTTGATTGTCTGTGTTTCTTTATACTCTTGATCTTCTGCATGCTGCACTTTCGAGAGACCTGTGCGCAACCTAGGCTAACTGATTCGGGTGCTATGTTACAGAGTAATTCGCCCGGTTACACAATCCTCTGCGTGTTGGTAGAGGAACGAGTGATATTGACTCCGGGGTCACATCCTTCCACGAATTTAGTAGTGGTGCGGGAATACACCGTAGCCGACTGGGAATGTTTGAGCTTATGGTAGTCTTTCAAAGGTCGGATCAAGTGAAGAGGAACGGGATTTCATATGGCTTATAGTCTGGCCCTTACACCGAAAAGGAACTACTGTGAACATGCGTCGAGTGAAAGGGTCATGTCAAACGTCATTTCCTTTGAACAAGACTTCTAGACACCAAGTTTATGGCACAGAACCTTGATCTAATTGATGAGAGCTTAACAGGGCAGCAGACAAGAACTGTTGAGATTGGGGCACGGATAGGTTGGGTTTATACATGCGCACTGATTCAAAGGTAAGTTTCGCCTCAATAGTCAGAACATGCAATGGTACCACACCTAAGAAACCGAGTACAACCCGAGATTCTGCGGGACAACGTGATGAATATGCAGTAAAACAGCTGAGGATGAAGCTGGAAAAGACGCGTCGAATCTGCGAAGGCCAGAGCTCCGTCTGAAGCTCCTTCGTTGTTCCGGACGAGGATTAAGTACTGCGCGGATAGTGCTCAGACCACGGTGTTTCGGTGTAGAACGATGGGATCTCCGAGCGAAGCACTGCGGTTGACATGAACTGGGTATGGAACAGCTATCCTCCTACGTCAACGTGCTGCCAAAGGTGTCAA
The DNA here is from genome assembly GCA_036924285.1 of Asterella californica. Taxonomy (NCBI): domain Eukaryota; kingdom Viridiplantae; phylum Streptophyta; class Marchantiopsida; order Marchantiales; family Aytoniaceae; genus Asterella; species Asterella californica. The sequence goes on from JAYKYS010000013.1 coordinate 9,886,973, forward strand.
GAGAGTTATAATCTCTACAATTAACCAGCAACTCCACCTGACTATCTTAAGTTGCTACACGCGATCAACTTGGTGTTTCTACCCTCGATAGAGCCTAGCCTTGGTGATCACCATTTCGGAGCGCTGACATCTTCAGATGCAGAGAGAAAAGTCATCTCGTTGTCTTCAACCGACATGTCAAAAGAAGAAAGCGAAAGAACAAAAGATTACTGTCATTCTGCACCTTAACCTCTGGTATGATACCTTAAGAAGGGAGAAGATCGAAAGAAGAAACCTGTCCAAACTACGGAAGTGACAAGTGATGGGGTTTGAGTCGGTTGTAAGTAAGGTCCCAACCAGTAGTGATGATGATTGTTTGTCGGGCAAGTCTTTCCTGTGCCTTGCCTGGAAACTCGCTAGGACTTTCAAGTTAACAACCATCCCCTGCTGGAAAGCTAAACTGTACTAATTACAGTCATAATCTAGTCCTTTGATGAGCGCTTTATTTGTGAAAATCTTTGGCAACAAGGTGAACCTTATATATCAAAACTGTACCATCAGGTTGAGTTTTGAGTTAGAAAATCCAAAATCCAAAAGACAACCTGCAACATGACGACCTGCAGGCAATGAGAGTAATGTCCAAGTGAACAGTATTTACAGCTTGCAGCTCATCTGCATGGTTGCACTCCAATGCTCTCTTTCAGGACCGACAACAGGTTCTGTATAACAATCAGGTTCCTGAGGTAAAGCAACAATCTTGGCTCCGCAAAGACTGCTCCATCAGCACACACATGAGGCTTTCTATGAAGAGTACATTTCATTACAGCTTGCACAAATCATAGAGAAGTTGCAGCAACATATCTTGATGTACCTTACCGGAAGAACCTCGAGGTCTATGAACACATCTTCTATTGTTTGATCTCCGTCACGAGGGATCCAATCACTCACCACTATCGGGGAGGAAGCTGGGCCTCCTCCCCGAGAAAACCGTATCTATTCACACATTTAGTTAGCTTGAATCTCCCATTGTGATCGTGTAATTATTTTCCTTCTTGTTTTACAGCTTCTACATTTCTGAACGAAGGAAACTATTTAATATTGAAACTACGAGTTGTGAACTAAAATACTTTCTCATTTATCACTGTAATTACTGTATTACGGGGTGTCAAAGTTAAGGGGGGAATATTTTAAAATGAAGGAGAGAAAAAGAGCTGTAAAATCACAGTAGGTAACTTTATATCTAAGCGTGAATTTTCTAGGTCGCGCTTATGACTTGGACACCACTATTTTTTAATGAAATTTTTAGTTCTGACACCCGAGATAATTACTCAGAGCAATAGATACTCCACAAAAAAGAACGGACAAAACGAATAAATAGCCATGAAAAAAACACCCGTGATATTTTCTTGCGAGTACTTCTGGCTAAAATCGCGACTTTGGATTCTTGCGGAAGTCGTAACTCCCTCCCGCGGATATAGAATCTTTCAAAAGTTTCTAACTTTGATACCCCTATTATGTACTACAAATGATACCTCTATAGTTATTTGTATTTCTTTCTTTTCAACTATAGCTACCCACTAAGAAAGAATGATGTGTTGGTTCTTCTGATGCGCCAAGATTATTGTATTTAGATTCGGGAGTTAACAAACATATGTGTTTACCTTCAAATTATATGAGGCGTTTAAAGTTCCTTATCATACCATTGATGTTCTTTACCTGCACATTCTAGAGTTATATCAGAATCTGAGAAAGTTATGCCAAGTGTTATATACCAACATCTATCATAAGCATTTGTTGATTTCCCTGTTGATTCGTTCATTTCATATAGCACCCAAGAGCTTCATTGACGCGTGAGGATATATTAAATCCACATTTCATTTCTTATGCACACTTCTTCCTTTGTTCCTTCAAAAGCAAGGGTTGTCTTTTAGAACAACCATCCTAGTTGATACTAGAGAGACTCTCTCTCCTTTTCAGTGGGTTAGGAATAAGACACTATCTACATATCTGTGTTGATTTATTAAGTATGAGTGAAGCTTTTGCTTCTATTATGGTAAGAGAATTTTATGCTGCAAATGTCAATGCTTTTAGACCATTTGTGCTGTCAACTTACACTCTCATTCCAAATCACAACCCAACGCCTTCCAGCGATCCTTGCGGAAGACAGAAGTCTTTACAGTCCTTGTTAGCAAAGGTCCATACTGGCATATACTTATCAATAGCAATGGATCGAAAAGTAACAATATGTGACGATAAGCGTAAAAGATCAGCTTGTGTAAATCAATATAGGCGTACAAAGAACATTGGACCGTACCGTATGAAATGTTAGACGCGTCTAAGTTGTTTATTTATTATCATGTCGTTTGCACGCAACTATATACAGGACAATGTCTTTCAAGGCTGAAAGACAAGAGCCAAAGGGGGATGAACGTGAAGGTAAGAACCCGAAGCCGCCATCAACACCTCTGTTGGAGAACACTTCATTCTTATCATCACCTTTTGTCCACATCGATCCCTGTCTTTACTACAATAGAGATCAGGACCATCCATCCACGACTTGGCATGAATATCTGATCGATACGGATCGATGAAACATGAGATATAGCTATGTTCAGACTTTAGGGTTAACCTTTTCTTGGGGTAGCGCAGAGTATCAAGAGCTTTGAAACGTGGACTCGTCGTGGGGTCCTCTCGCTCTGCGTCTGAAGGACAATGTGTAGTTTACTTTAGTTTTCCTTTCTGAAGGACAATGCATATTTTTGTGAACAATGAAGGATAGGAGCCTTGTATCGACCCAGAGTACAAATAATTCTTACAATACCCCAAACTATTATCGACTCAGCCCGTTACTATTACCGGTTCGGCCAGAGAACATGAGTTATCAGTTAAACTCTAATTACAGTTAACCAGTGGTAACACTTACCGGGCTCTCTTTATGTAGTTTAACCACAATTGTTTTGGACCTACTTTAGGAACTATTTTTACTCTAGGTGTCATACAAGGCCAAAGAGTATGCATCCCAAGCATATTGCAGAAAGAAAGTGTAGAAGAAGATAAGTGTCAGAATTGTGTGAAATTTTCTGGAGACGGTTAGTTGTGTTTTCTTTCTTAGTATGTCGTGTGCTAGACAATAGAAGAAAAAATAAATTATTTTCTTTTTTGGAGACGATATGTATACTTCTTATGCTTTGGTAAAATCTCTCTAATCTAATTAAGAAGTGTGCATTAAACTTGAGGAAATTTTTGTTATCTTTTTGGTCAAAAATATAAAAAGAATTTACACAAAATTAAATTTCTTATAAAGATTATGCGATAGAGTTACGGGCCATACATAAGCAATAACTTCTGAAATTACAAGACCGCGAACCTGGTACTAAATAGATATTAATTTATAGTAAAGATTAAAAAATAAAGAACAGAAAATATTATAGTTAAGTAATAAATTAATGAGCATGATGGAGAAGGTGAAAGTAATGCATGCTTCTGAAGATTCCCAACTCTTTCATGAGGGGACATCGTAGTAAAAACCTCGAAGGACACTATCTGAACTCACGAGGTTCCCTCATTTTGAACATCATGATGCACTCCAACGTTAGTAGGAGTCACGACAAAGCTTTACTTGGTTCATCCAGAGGCCACGATGTCCTACGAAAACCACTTGAACCAGTATCCCGAAAGTGGCGGAAACTCATCATGCTGAGCTTTGACGATCCCCGTTGCCTGTACCAAGTGGCAAGTACTATGGTTAATCTTGTGGTTAGCAAGTTTAGTATCCGGGTTGGGATTTTACTGGAGACACAAGACACAAGGCTTTACTTACTACGGTACTGTACATGGTCATTATCTAAAAAGCACAGTTCAGAAGCAAATGTTTCGAACAAACCAAACTGAGATCTACCGCTCAGAGCTCATTGATATCGAGCGAATCTGCATGAAAACGCAAATAACGCACTGAGTTACAGTCACTGCCCCTGCCTGATCTACCGAATACTAGCCGGACCGCTGGGGCAGGATGGCGGAGGAGAGGGGGAAGGCGGAGACGGGGGACGTTGGCTGAGGTTACGCAGAGGAGCAGGGTGAGGGCAAGGAGCCTAAGTAGCGGAGCGTAGTTGCTCAGAGAAAGACGTAATTAGGAGATTATTGATAGTTAGGGTTGCGGTTTCTCTCTAAGTCGATGACGCGTTGAGGCCGGGCGGGAGGAAGCTGTCGAAGAAGACACGGCTTTGCACACCCGGCTATTTCACAGGCTGGAATGTCACCCGGTGCGGGAGAAAGAGCGGATATGAGATCGGAAAGAAGTTGTAAGAAAGGGAGCAGCGAAATGATGGAGTTCGGAGCTACGCGTAATGTTTCTTCGAACCAAGAAATAGATCTGGAGAAGAAGAGAGTCACTGAACCTTGTAGATTCAAGAAGAGTCGAGAACCCCAACAGAAGTATGATAACGATAGAGGGGCTCCACCACTCAAGCAAGAAATGGAATATGGAGAAAGAGGGAGGGCAAGAAAACGACGGACCACAAACTATAGAAGAGAAGACAGCGGAGACAGAAAATGCGCCGCAGGAACTGACAGGAGGAGTGTCCATGGAGGAGGCCGGACAAGAGAGAATCATCGAAACTCCTCAAGGGATACGAGGCAGAAGCTGGGGATCTCCACGGAGAAAACAGGACGGGCAAGAACCAATGAGTCTCCTTCCGGAATGTCAGGCAGTAGTGGAAGGATCATCCCTGATCACTTGGGATCTCGGAATGAAGAGGTCGCCCCTGTTGCTGACCTGCAGAAAGTACAAGATGTCATCTCATCGGGAGAAAGATCGGAGGAGGAGTCGAAACTGATGAGTGTCTGGCAACCAACGGGGTCTACGCACAAGAAGCAAACATCAAGAGAGGGGGCACCAACGGGGAACAGCTAGACGAAACCACTGAAATTTCTGAGGAAGATCGGACAGAAGCCCTACCTGGAAGGGCTGAATCCGCTGGCGGGGGCATGGACGTCTGACGAAGAACTGCTAGATGCATTCGGAGCATCCAGAAAAATCAGCAAATGAGGGACTTCAAACTAGACGTGGTGGTCGATTTGGATAGAAACCTCGTTGCTAGCCGGTTGTCCTTGCTGAAAGCCAATGCGGTGGTGCTGTCGATGTTTGATTGTAGTCCGTCTCGAGACGCCTTCGAAACATGGACCTCAAGGAGATTGGTGCAAGAAATGGGAGTGCAGATAACAAAGCTTCGAATGCTCAGCAGGAAGAATTCTTGGTGGTCTTAGCCACTACCGAACAACGGAATTTAATGCTCCGGGAGGCCTCACTGTTCTGCAACGGAAGAATAGTGGTGGCGGCTCATGGACACCAGGGATCAAACTCAATATGATAATCCCAAGGCCGTGGCTATCTGCGTCGACCTCCTTCTAGTCGGTCCAACTTTTGAAATTGAGGTTGATGCCATGCTGGCGGCTATCGAACCTATTCTGTACAAGACAACCATGAAAACTACGTCGAACGCCTATCCTCACATAAGGTGGTGCGTCTTGTTAGACCCAGACCTTGAGTTGAAGGACCATCTGCAGATAAGAATAGGGATGGAGGAGGTGATAATACAGCCGATAATTTATCAGTCTCTCCCGGATGCCTGCTTCGTCTGCAAAAAGAAAGAACACTATGCGAGGAACTGGCCCGAAAATGCAAGAAAGGAGGAGGGAGGACCATCACCAGGGAAGAACGTCAGGCCGACTACCAACAAACCTAGAACCGAGCAGGAACACTTGGAGGGGACACCGCTTAGGGGAGCAAAGGACGATGGATATACTCAGGTTACAAGGAAAAAATGGACCAGGCAGACGAACAGATGGAAGGAAGTGGAAAAACCAACGAATCGCTAATGTGTGCTAGAGCGGAAGGAGAAACACAAGAAAACCATCCAAGGCTGAGAAAAGTGATGGTGAGAAGAGGAGAACCGAAGGTCCTAAGGAGGATACTATTGGAAGAGAGGGCCCTCTCCCGAGAATCCTCCAGCTGAAGGGCTCAGAATGGTGCCATCTACTCTCCTGGACGGGTCTCCTAGCTAGCTCTCAGTTACAAAATAGCGCTAAAACTCAAAGACCTTCGAGACACGATGAGAGGGACCTCTTTGCTCACCCACCATGGAGCAGAAGAAGCGATAGATGGCAGAGCTTTGACGACTCTCACGAGGTGGGCAGGTGAGACGTTGATTTTTTCGAGAGGATTGCAAGAGAGCAAGAGTTGGGTCTGGGAAAACAAGAATCGATTCACGAGGGGGTGGAAACTCGACCTTAGAACATGATAAAGCCTGTTATCAGAAAGAACACCAAACTATGACAAACTGAACGAGCGGTGCAGTGTGAGGGACTCGGACCTAATATGGGAAGGAAGGTGGAGGAGAGTATGGTGGATGGGTGGCACGACGAGGTTTAACATGTGGTTGTGGAGAATGGGAGTTTTTCACTAACCTGCGGGTCACTCAGATGAACATTGACGATGGCAAATGCCCGAGAGGCTGTTGGATGACAGAGACGATGGAACACCTTTTCTGAGAATGCTCGGCTGCCAAAGACAGGTGGGAAAAGTTTGAACTACAAGATCTAGGGTGCAGTTTGTACTACGATGGAGAGATCGGACTCCTCACGATGATAGATAAGGCACTCACCATGAGAAGGTCCAACCTTGCGATGATTAATATTCTGGTTGAGCATATCCAAACTACATGGAAGGAAAAGACCGATTGGATCTTCCAAGGTCACAAGATGGACCGCCCTGCAGTGAAGATTCTGACCGAAGTCGTTAAAACAATGTAGGCGGGTTTAAGTGAAGTGGTTAGCCCGGAAAACAAAAAAGCTTGGAGCAAGGTGATGGCAACGATAGGGAAAGTCCAGGAGAACCTACGGGCGAGACCGAGAGGGGAACAAGACTACAACCAGAACCCTAGATATCACGATGAATAATCGAACCAAGAATCGTAAAATATACAAGACGAGAAGCAGAAGTGAGAGATACGATATCAGTTTTCAGGAGCATGGACAAATTAGGCGAAGAGATCGGAAGCAGGACGACGGAAGATGGCCCCGTAACCTGTCTTCCCGCACTCACGGCCGCGGCCAGGTGAATGATGAGGCAATCGATGACAAGAGTGTCATGATGAGGTGGGGTCGGACGAATCTTACCCTCGGACCGTCTGTCAAGCACACGCCTGCCACGCACAAGAAGAGAAACGTATCAAAAAAGAGCTTGGACGAGATCTAGGTCCAAGACCACCTCGAGGTCTGAGTCGAGAAACGAAATCAATAACGGGAGGATCAACACGGAGAAGAATCCTCTCGAAGGAGAGCAGCCAGGGTAGCAAGGCGATTCTGCTCTCGAGTACGATCCACCAGGAGATCGTGCTGAAGAAGGACGACGAGCTTGGCCACGGTGAAGATCAAACCTTGACGACGACGACGACGATTATGAGAGCGAGACGGAAGAGAACGCCCTCGAGCAAGAGCGCGATAGAGACGGCGGACGAGGACGACGATGGCCGAGATCGCTCTCACACGAAGAGGAAGACTCCCCGACTGAGGTGAATTGTGAGGTTCGGGACTGGGATGAGTGGTCGAGCTCGAGGCGCGCGGGGTATCTTGGGGATCGGCCACCCTATTACACTCTTGCGGGTTCAGGCTCGTTGAGTGTAATAGGGTGGCTCCCGTTAGCCTGTAAGAAAGTTTTCGCTCGGCCACTACGGTCGTCTATTTAAAATAAATAAATTAAATTAAAATAAATCGAGCAAATCTGCATGACTCTTTATTTTACAACGGATAAAATAATATGAATGCTCGATGAACTTTTGAGAACTTTTGTGCGTTTTCGGTTGTTGAAGAAATATATATATTAAATAAAAATTATATATTAAATAGATAAAAATAATTCATAAATATTAATTATTAACTCATACTTGGAAACGCAAAATAATCAAAATATAAACCATAAGTAAACAATAATGCTATTTGAAAATGCAAGAAGATCAAAATATAAACCATAAATAAACAATAATGCTACTAAAAGTACAAGTCCAGAACTTAAAATTATTTATATATTAATTATTTATATAATATTTTCTAAATTAAATAATAAATTAAACCTCTACATATTAACATACTGATGTTAGCATATGTGTGACACATTTTTTATCATGATTTATTATAACCTTTAAGATTTCAAGTCTCAAAGGTCATTATTTTTTAGGGAACGTGCATATTCACCTCCTACATGAATTACCCGTGAATTACCAAATACCGATCTGTTACTATTCCATGCACGGCAGGAGTAGAATTGACGTGTTGCATACCTACTGTAGTGAACAAGTTTGACCAAAAGTGGCTACCTCAGAAGTCATAGGGTACTCGTGGTAGGAGAAGAGCTACCACGTAGTTTCTTAATATGTCCACGTGAGCTATGGGCTATGGACTATGGGCTATCGGCAACATGACAAGTGTTATGCTATCAACCATCGCAACGTACAATCGGCAGATTCGCGTTGAGAGAATCTAGCACTGACATTACCGTACTCTTGACTTGAGGCATGCATGTATATTCTATACAGCAGCAAGTCGGAACATTTGGCCCGAACACAACTCGTCAACTTGTCCCATAGCTAGCTCAAAGTGTCCCAATCGGTTTCCCTTTCCTGCTTACACGGAGAGCGAAGTTCAGTCGAAGCTTTCGGCATGCCGTTGCTTATCTGGACACCTTACCAGGAAGAATTCGTTTAAAACTAACGATTCCATTCACCACCTCCATCGCAGTTGATAATTAAGGTTATATCAAAGCATAGAAAGCAACTTATCTTCATGCGGACCGCGGAAAGCTTTTGATCATGGCAGACGATTCCTTCTTTTCTCTCCGAATTCGAAAGTTCATCCACAATAGCATGAAGACTGATTTTCAGGACTACTGAAAACGTCAGAATGACTGATGAGACAGCTAGCTAGTATCTTCCATGTAGGTCTGGCTCTCACGCACCACGTAGGTAGATCCCGAGATCTGTACCTTTTTGCATTCACCTTAGTTCAAGGTGCATCGCACCCTTCACACAGCAGGTGGATTGACGAAACCGCATCGAGCTTGACGAACCTAAACTGTACATAATCCCGATATGAAGATGAAATAATCGTTAATAGTTTGGCGGTCCGGTTGAGAGACCATGGTTTATCCGTATCGGCAGTTATGCTTCTGGCGCACTGCACTCTGCGGTCTTTGTCATCCACACAGACGAAAGGTCCATGAATCCAAGGACGATTCTATTACTAGAAGTGCATACATATATGGATCACTGGGGCCGAAATCTTATAATGGCAAAGCTTAAAATTATACAGGTAGGAGACTAGTTCCACGATGATCCATCAACTCGTCCACTCATGCTTGACCGCCTTACTCCCAACTGCCAGTGACTGTAGGCATAGAGGCCCCCACATGCGAAGTAGGAGGAGGACATAAGTGGAGTTTGGACTGATGCGCCTGGCACTGTCGTGGTTGCGAGTCAAGCTTACTACAGTCCGACAGACTGGGGCTCCTACACGTTTTGAGAAACTGGTAGAACACACTTGAGGCGATCACTGACGTCCATTGTAAAACAAGCTAGCGTTGAATATTCTCCGAGGCTGGGTCTTCGTCTCGTCTTCCGTACCCAGCATGTCCATAGCACGGACTGAGGACATGGTGCCGGATTCTGGGATCGGAGCGGGTAAAGAGGGGAATGTGTGGAAAACGACACGAAGAGTGTGGTCCGGCAGAACATGCCAGGCAAAGTACACGGAGAGGGAGAAAATCGTGAGATTTACTTGGTTCGGAACAGCATCGCCCGGTCTTCCGGGTTGATCAAGTTAATCGAGACTTTGGATTGGGAGGGGCCTCGGTCAGGGACTTCGGACAGCTGAAACCCGAGACATGGTGAGAGAAAAGGAAGATGATGGATGTGGAAGGAGGAGGAGGATCAGAGAAGGAATCGGGAACCTACAGGAGGCGGAAACCAGGTCAGAGCTCAGCGGGAGGCCAAGGCTATGGAATTGCAGATTCTATCAGTTGAATGCAAGCAGGAAAATGCGGATTTAGCTCAGGAATTGGCCTCCCGCGACGGTGTTCTGGACAGCTGAGTGAGTGCTTGATCAATTAAGCCCTCGACGGTGCTCTCCGACCGCCCTCAGAGACTGTAGGATCGTGATTCAACAATGGCTGCTAACGGGATCTCGGGTGACTTATCGAGCATAGCGAAGAAAGGGCTACATTCTAGTTTGAGAGATGAAGATGAATTGATGGGATCGCCGAAGAGCGCCGTTTTCAGTCTTCAGAATGTTGCTTCTCCCAAAACAAGTATGCCCAAGGTGCTAGCACCTTTCGCTCGACTTTTGGAAGAAAACAAGGTCAGATTGCCTCTGATCGGGGAAGTCAAGTTAGATGTTCTCTGGGCTATATGCAAGAAAGTTTGGACCTGGACTGTAGGTGTCTCACTGACACTTCTGATCGTGGTGGCGTTCGGACTCCTAGATGCGGTCATCCCGACAGAGATCATCTCCAAGGAAACGTTGCTCGAGGTTTTGAATCAGATTGTCACCACTGGTTTCACCATGCTGTGTATCTACGTTCACCCAGAACGATGCGTTCACGCTTTCATGTTGTACAGGTGGAATCCCACGGACGTCCAGAAGCTGAGAGAAGCGTACAGCAAGAACGCGACTAAGAAGCCGCACGAGTGGGCTCACTTTTTGGTCATAGTCACCATGCTACAACTCAACTGTGTAGGCCAGTATGCTCTGTTCATCCTCAATGTGATTTACACTGCGATCGAAAGACCACCCGTCTACGTGCTTTCCTGGCTTGCCGTGGCTCTGGGATGTGCAGTGGGAGCAGGTGTTTACAAGAATCACTCACCGCTCGGAAGAGATTACGAGGTGGCACCGACAGCTTCGGACAGTGTAGACGCGATGAAGCGCACCCATGAGGTCTAATGGAGGGAATCTCCTTGGATCTGCCTGCTCTGTACCGTTAGTTCACAGACCTAAGTAGAGAACAAACCCCCTGCAAGCCTATTTGCTTGCGCGATCGCACAACACACCCATTATTTGACACGGTGCTAGGAGCTTGCTCGCTGTTGTCTAACTTATGCTGAGTGGAACTTGCCCGTATAGGGTTTTGCCTATGGACTAGATTTGGGACTAGTAATGATTGATTTAGATCTAGAGACCTTGCTGTTTTGCCTAGTCCATTCAGTCTAACGCTCTCCTAAAATTGTAATGGTTTGAGTATTGTTTTAAGTCTCAACCTCTACAGTAATGTTCGCACATCCAAATTCAGTACGAAAACTTGTGGTTACCCGATTTGTTACGTCATCGGTATCCTTCGTCGTAGTTTTCCAGTGTGTTGCGGAAACTCCTAACGAAATATGACCTTTTCTCTTGAGGTGTTTGATAGAAACTCCGACATGCTCTGTGGCTTGCCTTCTTTTGGTTTATTGCAACACTCTTTTCATCAGTCTCTCTTAGTCACCTCAACAATTTTGCAAGTGCTCCAGCTCCGACAGTTTCTCCGGGCCTGAGTTTAAGAAAGTGAAAACCTACAGAGGTCACCGTTTGCGGAGTCTCTCCAGTTTCTACATGATCAGGGTATACTGTGGTTTAAAGTGGAGGAGCCGGACTACGGGGCATTGTCGATGCTGCGGATTCGATCTGAAGGGATTCATAGTAAGCTAGCGTGGTTGATGGCGACCTTCATGCTTCTGTTGTTGCCGGGAAGTAGATCAAGCTGCAGGGAGCGGTGAATTGATCGATCGGAAGATCGACATGAAGAGGATCCGGTTTGAAGGACCATGCTGGAATTCAAAGTAACCTGTCTTGGGCAGAACAGAGGATCGAAGAGACGACAAAGCATTATATAAGTTAAGAAGCCGCTTGTTGTCTGCTGTTTCTGGTCATGAGGACGACGACGCCGCCCTTTGAATCTCTATCCGTGGTAGGGTTTATATCTACTTAATCTCGACTGTCATCATCGAAATGTCGATCCGGGACGATAGAAGGTTTCCTTTGTTCAGATTAAGTGCACTTTGCTACAACGTACCAGCGTTCTGCTCGAGAGCAGTAAGCAGTGTGGATATACGCATTCAAATAGGGTTTGATTCAGTTTGGGTTGAATCACTGCTGGAAGCTATAAGTTACTCGAATCTTGTTAGGAAACACTGGGCTGAGCATGGTTTCTCGTCGTTCTTCCTTTGCTGTGATGCAAAACACCTGGGGAATGCAGCATATTCATGGGCTGTTATTTTTGGTACTTAAGTGAATCGTTAGATTTTGTCGATTAACGTACATCACCACAGAGAAATTGCGTGAAGGCCTTTATCTGTCAGACTCGCTCCACTATTGAGAAACAGGTGTGGGACTGTTGGTACCACTTTCTTGAATGCATCAGCTTTCAGTAATATTCTTTCTCAGTCCCATTTAGTACATGCATCTGATCGCACGCAAGCTCGGGTTCCATCTAGCATCAATGGAGGGCAGAATAAACGGCACGAACATGGTGCAATTCATGTTACAAACCGCTCTAACTGGGAAGTTGGAACTCTCTTACATGAAGGGATAAATTCGAACCTGGAGGTTGTCAGGAATCAGGATGCAAGTGTTTTGAACTGTGCCCTCGTGCACAGTGAAATTAGAAGAGTCTTTTCGTTTGATGCTTTATTTTTATTCTCATAATTTTCGGTTATACTTCTTGGTTTGATCCTTGATTTGATGTAGTCAACACATAGTTATTAATGGAACAAGTGTCTGCCTGTCAGTAGGAGTGACTTTCCGTCTCTTTTGTTGACGGCGTCAACAAGTGAGGTGACTCGTTCTCCTTATGAAAATCATTTGGCAGCCCATAATGATGACAGGATCGCTTTTGGGTGCTGCCTTTGAAGCCTATGGAATCGGGAATGCCACCTCCAGACTCTGGACAGCATCACCACTCGTACTTCGGTCCCACCTTTCTTGGCTTTGTTTGGTTGGTTGATTGAACTTGATTCTCGTGACTAATAGCTTTTTTGTGACGAAAAGTAATTGTGTATAGAGTAGCAAATTATGCTGCAATTATGTCTGGTTACAATGAATATCTTCAGGATGTCATTTTACTCTTATGATTACCTTCGCGGCCATAAAGATTAAGAAACCCTCTCTGAGGGTATATGGTGCAGCGAATGGTGTAGTTTAGTGCAGTAGGACAAAAGGAGGGCACTAGGAAGAGGTGTCAGTTTGAAGATTTTCGTACTCACTCTCGCTGTATCACATCAACAGCGGAGAAAATGGATGTTTTTCTTCGCCTCTTAGGGGTCTTTAAATGAAGTTGGGACTTATGCCATCTGGGTCGTTGCTGGAAGAGACTTGGGTCGTTTCAATTTTACAAGACTTTATTTGAGGCTAAAATATGCATATAACTTAAATCTCTCTAGGAAAATGGAGGAAAATACAAACGTTCAAACCACCATTACCGGTATAAAAGCGAGAAGAAGAATTTATTTTTTTTCTCCTCGTGTACTTCGAGTTTAACAAAATATTCTGGTTTGGTCCAAGAAATCTCTATTTTTTTCTCTGAACATTATTCAGTGTATACTTAGAAGTTCACTTAGACTCATGTCGGACCTGTCTCTCACTCATGACTCATCTTTTATGATTTTGATGAAAGCACACCATTAACTTGAAGAAAATATGTTCAATTCAATCCTTCACAAACCCTTAAACTCATAAACTAAATTTTTCCATTTTAACAACACCTCTCAAGTTCTCACGTTCTAAAATCTCACACTCTCTCTATATTGCTCAAATGTCATTATGACGATGTGAAAGCAAGGATGAGGAGCTCTTCTCTACTCCTCTATTTCTACATTCTAGATTTTTATTTTGGTATCATTCGGTAACTCAGTCGTAACTATGTTTACCGTGTTTTATTAAGATATTATGTTAATCATTTTGATTTCTTATCTTTTCACATGATCTTATTCTTTCAAAGTCAACAACTTCTAGAAAGATTCTAAAATATTCTTAAAGAATCTCGAATCTCCAACCTCTCCTACACTAAGACCCACTAAAAAGGTGATGTGTTGCATCTCTTTTGGTTTTAATGCACACAAAGTCAATAACTTTTGTTCGACCACTAATCTCAAGTCAAAAAGGAAATAAGAGATATTTCCATCACCTTTCTATCTTTTAAACAAGATGACAAGATAGTACTGCTCTCTATTTAAGAAATATCTGAATTCTGCCCAAAAGTATAATTAAATTTAATCATAACTAACTTTAACTAGTCATGACTAACTTGATATCTCTTTAAAATACTTGGACAGCAAATATAAATTTTTCTCACTTAGTTATAACTAAACATCTTACTAATAAATAAAATTCATATGTGTGACACATGTCGTTACATTTTACCCCCAAACTAGATTTTGCTCTCTCCTCGGAGTGAAAAGAGAACTTTCGTGGATGAAAAAACTTCAATTTATCATGATTGATCCGATCAAATCTCCTTCCTCCTAGTTCCAGAAGGTCATACGTGAAGTTGCTCCACACCTTGTCTCCAACAAAAGGATAGAAATATCTAAGAAGAAACTTTCTTTAGTCCTCTTGAATCGGATAGCATCATACAACATTATCCAATCTCTGACTTGAAAAGGTTTTATCTCTTTTTTGTCTTACCGTTTGACATAACTCTTTTTTCTATACGATTGAGCTCATTTCATCCGGATCATTGCTATCGCTTGGGTCACTTCCAACTCCACGAGTTACTTCCTCTTTGATCTGACGACATCTTCGTTCCTCGATCTCTTCAATTTTTGTTGAATAGTTTGAAAAATATCTAGTTTGAATTGGATCGGCAACTTGGACCATGTCAGAAACATGATCCTCGAGGTGAAAATCCTGACAGAAAAAAAGTTCAGCTCAAGAAGAGGTCGTGGGTCTTCAGTACACAAAATCAGCTAGAAATATAGCTGATCTATTGACGAAAGCTTCATCTCTGGACGATGCAAGACTGTTCACTAACTACAAGTGTCAAGAATCTATACGGTAGCATTTGCGATAACTTGGCATGTTCTCTGCGTCTACTTTAGATATGCACACACTTGTAGTTTGTGATATGGTGTCTACTTTAGATATGCCCACACTTGTAGTTATGTGATATGGTGTAAGTTTAATATAGATTTGATCGGTGCTTGGCACAAAGCTTAGTGTATATTAATTTAATATACTGCATCGGAGTTCAAAACTTGTTTAATGTAAAACAGGATGTATAAAGCTGAACACTGTAATGTGTTTCAATAACTGTTCAATATACACTAGTATATGTAATTCCTCTTGAAACGATTATTTCCAAGTAAATCCTCTCATATCTAGTGTTATGATTAATTAATCTATCATTAGAATCCCTGAGTTGACAAGCAAGAACATTTGATTTCCATCCAGATGTTCCATCTAAATTAAATAATTAATCTCCGGAGAAGATCCCGTTTTCAACATCCTGAGAAAATTCAGATATAGCTGTTTAATTCTTAGACTGTTGATGCCAAGAGTCTTCAGAATGTACTGTGGAGGCCGTGATCATGACGAACTAGGCACATTCGGAGTCGTCAGTAGGGACATACAAGGCCAACAATTGTCCATCCTGAACCAGGGGATCAGACAGGTCCTTGTGTGACTGAACATCGAACAAGTACCATCCTCTGCCGAGGATCTTGTCAGCATTGACAACACCGGATGATTCTTCGTCCAAGGTCTTGACGGGAGTGGGAGGGCTGAAAAATGCTGGGTTATGTTGGGCTATGATGTCGAGAGCCTCAGTGTTCTTGTTGTAGCGCCACAGACGAGCTACGTGTGGGTTGTTTCCTGGATCTTCTTGCAGGATGAATTCACCTCTCTTAGTCACAGATATATTGTCCAGAGTCTTGGGTCCCGCGGTGTT
Organism: Asterella californica; assembly: GCA_036924285.1. NCBI lineage: Eukaryota > Viridiplantae > Streptophyta > Marchantiopsida > Marchantiales > Aytoniaceae > Asterella > Asterella californica. The sequence goes on from JAYKYS010000013.1 coordinate 9,902,919, forward strand.
GGAACCATCAGGCCCATTGATGAGAATCTCTATGCTTCCCTCCAGAGAAGTCTGCAGAGTGGGATCGTTGAAGCGAAGTCTCCACAGCCGTGAGTGACGACCTGCACCACTGAAAGCGGCGGTGGTTACGAAGTAGAAGTCGGTGCTGATCTTTGGGTCCCAAGCACCATCTTCTGGGCGATCGAACTTGGTGTTGTTGAAAGCCAGGGGACCAACATTGTTGACAGGCAAGAAGTTGCTCTGAATCTGAAGTCCTGTGCCAGACGGGCCAGACATATCTCCATCTCCCAAAAGCATGGCCTTCATGGGGAAAGTGGAATGCACTGTAAAATTAGCACCCTGACTGGCCTCATCTGCAAGCCCCTCGACGTAAATCACATAGAGCTTGCCACCGGTTAAACCAGCCTTTTCTACTGGATTTCCAGACCACTTCTTGTCTCCAACATAGACAAACACTCTGTTGTGGCCTCCATCATCCGTCCCAATGAGAACGGTCTTGTCACCTGGGCTCCACAATATTTCCCAGTTTAGTTTCCAAGTCAAACATTACCTCTGATATCATGAATCCCAACTTCCAAATATGAATTCAGTTCCTTGAAAACTTGATATACTCATACAATGATTCATAGGAAGTTCGTCAACTTACCATCTTCACCCTTAAAAGCAGAATGAGGCGAAACGTTCTCCCAACCAGCCTGACCCATGTAAGGCAGTTCGTAGGTAGTGCCGGCAAACGGACCAGAAGCAATGTGAGCATAAACACGGCCAGAGGCACCATTTTCTTCACCATTGAAGAAAATCAGATCCTTGAAACCCTTTCCGTTCGAGGGGTTGTAGAAGTTAAATGCAGGTGCAAGGGTGGCACTGCACAATCTATTGAACTGAACAGGAGGATTTGTGCTGGGATCAAGATAGGTCTTGGTGGTCCTGTCCCACGCATATACTTGCTTAATAAGGTCTTCACCGTGAAGCACAGCGAAGTCGGTCTTCCTGATGATCCACTTGGACACAAATGCTCCATTAGCGCCATGATCTCTAACTCCTCCCCTTCCTCCACCGAACTCGTGATTCATGAGAACCACCATTGTGTCATTCTTGTTATCGTATACTCCCAGGCCATCAGGAACTCCAACCATGGTATAGTTGTTGAGAGCGGAGTCACCTACTGATATGATCGCTTGGACGAAAATGCCACTACCAGCGGTGTATGGGACCACGTAGACATCTTGACTACTGCTTGGACCCTGCGCTGTACCACCTGCATGCATATTTCGCTGTGAAATTAAGAGTCCACGACTGTTCACCCAAATATCCAGCAAGTTTGCCAATCACCAAACTTCAAAGCCATCATATATAGCTGTAGAGCGAAGAAACTACGAATCGGATAATACTGTAACATGTACTAACACATTATCAGTTAGGAATAAAAGTACGAGATGATCATGAGAAGTTCAACTGTAAACTTCTCCTAACTTTCACTATTCAATCACCGAATTCGAAATCTCTGGACCAGTACTGCAACTGCGACCTTAAGTCGAAGGACAGAAGGCCGCCCAGTTCAGAATAGTTCTTGCTTTGTTAGTCTGGTTAAGATTCCGAGTATCTTACCAGACGAAGGTGGAGTGGGGGGTCGCCTCGTGCCTCCCTCACCGTTATCATCACAGGTACTGCTCAACAATCTTCTACTTCCTGCAGAATGAAATCACGAGAAGAAACTCATTTACTGAGCTCGGATCCTGGAACGATATGGTACATAGTGTATCTAAACAGATAATACTGCCTACATGAATCGGATACACTGGCAGTTGACCACCGGTAGCTACCGTACGTACACGACGTCAATGTAATTTGTACTGTTTTACATGCATATGCTAGTAGAACTTGTAGTTTGTAGATATCGACATGTGTATGTTTTCGGAATACCTGCAGCGCTAGCCATGACTCCTTCATGTACCAAGCCCATGAGCAACAGTGAGCCTAGTAACAATTTAATCGCCATGGTCGCAGGTCTTCGAACGAACTCTGGTGTATAGAACGGACGACATAAAAGTAGTCTAAGAATAAGAAATGTTTCTATGCAAACCTGTACTGTATGTTCGATGCACCTACAGTTAAATCAACTAAATTAGAATGCATTCGTGGTCAGGCACCATGGCCAGAAGATTTCGTTCTGGTAGTTCTAATCACCGGCTGCTACTCAGTAGCGTTGAATTCGAAATAGCAAGATCACATGACAGATCAGAGCCAAATACAAGAATGTCAAATCTTTGGATCAAATATTTCTTTCGAATTCACTAGTACTGGACGAGAAAAAGATTTGGACTTCAGGCAAATACTCAGTACTAGTGTAGACCGGAGTGCAGAAGCTGATAATCTGGTGAAGACCCAGGAGCTAGCTACGTACATGACTTTCTGTTCAGATAAGAGCCTGCGTTGAAAGAAGCCTACCTCAAGTGCAAGTTACCGAGTTTCCACCGGATCGAGAAACACTGGATGAGTAAGTACTGATACAATCGAAGATAAATTTATACTAGGTCTTGATGGGCAGAAATCCAAACACAGACTAGATTCTGGATGAGATGAAGTGAGAGGAACAGTCTTGCTCATCTGTGCAACTGTGAAGAAGATGAACAGGAATCAGGCAGTACCTACTGCCTGATTCCTTGATTCCATCTTCTCCACATTCAACACTGAATTCCGAATATGCCGAGCAGTTCCTCATCGTGGAAAGAAGAACTCGTTTGGATGTTTTACTGACAAGCACGTACTTCATTACAGCTCGCAGTATGGTGCAGCAGCAGATGTTAGGCGAGGGATATTCTTTAGAGGATTCTCTCATGCTTCCGCTGGTGAATGCTCTGATCCCGGTCGTACTGATCAAAGGTGTTGCTCTCAGTGTGCAGTGTCGCATGTTCACCGTTTCTGTTTCTAGGCAAGACCCGTGCAAGCAGAAGTGGATATTCCGCTTCGTGCTTGCTGATGCCGCATTTCATCGTTGTACATGTCTCTTCGGTATAGGTGGAGGTGAGAGTTGCAAGTAGAATGTCAACCGGATATACTCCACCATGCGAGGGAACTCGAAAGATCAGAGTACTGCGTTCTGATTGATATCGATCTACGTGTGCTGCTGCGTCGACTACTGAGCGTAAGTTTAGCTCGAGCTCCAAAGGTCAGAACCCAGCCGTCGCACAACTGCAGACATTCCAAAGTTTCTTCACGTTTTAATTTTGTCCGACTCCACCGATGCCAGTTATAAGTAGGGGAGGATATTCACGGATACTACTGATTCCCAACGAGTTCGATCTGTTCAGAAATCCGCTGCAAGTTTGTATTTAATACAGATTGGAGGATATCAACATACTTACAGTGTATACGATGGCAACTTAAACATACTTAAACATCCATAGTCAACAAGTATGAGTGACCATATACTTAGTCCGGCTCTATTACGATCGAGCCAGCACTAAACTGCTTTCAATGGTATTGGAATTATGCATTATGATGTACTACACTGTGAAAGTTGGTCTTCCACATATCCTTTGAATCATTCAGCTAAAAATAATCTAGCTAGAATCTGATGGAGGAAATACATATCGACTTGGAGGATTCAACAAGAACTTGGGAGCACAACCAAAAAGTGAATCAGATCTAGATAAGGGATCAAAGTTAACAAATCTATGTATCTCATATATATAACAAATCTATGTATCTCATATATATAGCAATCCCTTTGGACCTGCTGACTACAGTAGCTAGGTTTCACGATTGGAATTCGAAGCTGTTTCTAGTGGGTTAGTGTAAGTAGAGACAGTTTCAAAGAGCCATCAGTACGTCTACAGAATGAATGAGTGGGACGTTCGAGAACGTATATATGGACGGAGTGCATATCCGACCGATAACACTATGTTTCGGACCATCGCATGCGCAGGAGGCTCTTGTACATGTTTCACCAACTCGTCGAATTCATTCATTCATCACTCTAGGTTTCGCAGTTCGTTGCCAAGTCTCGTCCGTCCAGCTAGCTTCAGCAACCATGGAGCTGTCACGTGGAGCTCCTGGAACCAGTGCTCGAGCTCGGATCCAGATGCATATTCACAGGCTCCAATTAGAGCCTGTGAATTCGCAATCAATATCATGAGCTCAAGGTAGAAAATAATTTTGCGTATATCAGGAGAACGACAGTTCACTGACACGAACAAAACAGTGGCAGATATATCTATTTATGCTGGTGGCTGCCTCAAACTCGGCCGCAATGACAAATTAAGCTTGCTAATCTTTAAATCTTACACAAAAAGCGTATAAGGGCCTTCAAGAAGGTCTATGCATATGGTGGGCTCTCATAGTTATGGCGTGTGTTCAAAGTCTTGAGCATTTGCGGTGCCACTCACTCTGCATCTAAAACCTACACGTACCCTCTGGGAGTCAGTCTAACCGGGTCACATGATTCACGAAGTGTTATATATACCAATTGTAAGATATGTTATGGACAGACAGCAGACAGAAGCCAAGCTGCAGGAACAGAGTAGAGACAGCCTTAGGTAGACACCAGACTGAAGCCAAGCTGCAAGAACAGAGTAGAGGAAGACACCAGACTGAAGCCAAGCTGCAGGAACAGAGTAGAGGAAGACAGCAGACTGAAGCCAGGAACAGAGTCGAGACAGCCTTAGGACGACACCGGACTGAAGCCAAGCTGGAGGAACAGAGTAGAGGAAGACAGCAGACTGAACCAAGCTGCAGGAACAGAGTAGAGGAAGACACCAGACTGAAGCCAAGCTGCAGGAACAGAGTAGAGGAAGACACCAGACTGAAGCCAAGCTGCAGGAACAGAGTAGAGGAAGACAGCAGACTGAAGCCAGGAACAGAGTCGAGACAGCCTTAGGACGACACCGGACTGAAGCCAAGCTGGAGGAACAGAGTAGAGGAAGACAGCAGACTGAACCAAGCTGCAGGAACAGAGTACAGACAGTCTTAGGAAAACAGCAGACTGAACCCAAGCTGCAAGAACAGAGTAGAGGAAGACAGCAGACTGAACCAAGCTGCAAGAACAGAGTAGAGACAGCCCGAGGAAGGGAGCCGACGACCAGGAAGGTCCGCACAAACCACCACACAGCGCCTCAGAGAACCGACCTAGGAACAGCTCGAACAACAATGAGCAGGGACATAAACGACGCGGGAACCCACATTCTGGCCGATAGGAGTGACCCTAGCCAACGTGGTAAGTGTCAAGGGTAACATATTTATATATTTCACCATCATGATTCCATCATACCAGAATTCTGGTTTCCACGTCACTGCTTCACATTTTCTCACACATAGAATGTAACTCTACTACTACTAACTTCTATAGTGACATTGAATTTGTGCTTGTGGTTTCTCGAGAGAGAGAGTGTTGTTAGAATAGTGGCAGCCTCCAAGGGAAGAGCAGGCACACACAAAAATACATACAAATAAATATATATATGCATTAAAGGAATCTTTTTTCCTTAAGGAGAAATAACCGAGGATGCATAGACACTCTTGTATACATAAAAAGTGATTACAACTTGCATGACCCCATAACTTGAAGTATATCTTGAAGGAATATATGTAGACCTAACTAAAGTAAATATCAGAATATTACATAACCAATATTTACAACAAAGTTAACTAAAGCTTATTATTATTATTTTTAATCTTTTTTGAATTTATTTTCGTCATTTTCGTCATGGAGCTTTTGCTCTTACACGGATACATCACCCCGTACACTACTCCGCTCGCGAGTACCCCGGCCCGGGTCGCCCATAAAAACCAGCAAGTCGGGGTTAAACCCACGACCCGGGTAGCTTGCACATATATTAACAAGGGTTCGGTGGTTGCAGTGTTCAGCTCTTGTATCCAAACACTCTTGTAGATTGAAGGGCCCGTCCTGCACTACTGTTCAAGTCTTCAATGACTTTTAAAAAGTTATCAAGTCCGGGAGGAATGGAATTTGCTTTATAAAATTGTTCTAAATTTTCGGTGGGCTTTAATTGGGCTTTAATTACTAGCATGTCTGTTTATCACAAAATTTCAGGTTAATTACCGTGCACGAAGTTAACTTCAGTATTCATTTGTGGAAGTTCTAAAACTCAACAAGCGTGAAAAGATTCGAAATAAATTTCCATACATGGAAATAATTTAAAATAAATTTTATTGATACATTAATAGTATTTTAGGGTTACGGTAATTTCAGGTTTTATACTAATTTCATCCCATAACATATAATATTACGTGCAATATTTTTCCTCTATTTTCATAGGAATGATTACCATTTCAGTTTAACTTCCTCTCCTTTTGATAGGAAATGCAAAGGTTTTCAAACGTCAATCTTGAAGACGGTGTCCAATACTCGGTTTGAACACTTCAGAGCACTTGCAACGACGTAGAAAATCGCCGGTCTAGTTGGTAACTCATCCAACCTGGCAGTCGCTGTTTGCCAAGTACCACTAGTAGCCGTCCTGATCCTTGACTCCATGGATGCATGTACCGTCTCTCGCTGAACCACCTCAGCACTAGAGGTAACCACATCTTCGCTCTAACTGAGTGTGGCTTATCAACTGGAACACTGGAGCCAAGCTGACTACCAATGCCTTCATATCCGTGATTGAAATAGTGAGGCTCGCAGAACTGTTATAGCCGCTCCCAACATCGAGTTTGACGTCACCAGTAGGTCATTTATGAACCATAGATGTGATCCTCAACGTCTATAATAACATGAGTGAGGAAGCTTAGCTTGTCTATCAGTCTCCCTGCATTGTGGATCCACTTCATTGATGCACCTCGTGGCTCAGAGACACGTATTGCATCTCGAGTCATTACCGTAGATGTCTCAATCTGCGCCACACTAGTCATGAAGCGAAATCAACTCCTTCTCCTCCATGTGACAAGGAAGTCTCTGCTCCTGAACCAATGAGAGTCATAAAACATGCAATAAAGAAAAAGAAAAAGACACAATAAACTACATCAACAAGTTTTCACCCCGTCATGTTAGTAGCCTAACTTGCTTTACATATTTTTTCCCGCTATGACACTTAGTATGCATATTTGATCCATTATGTTATGAGGCATACATAATCACCTCTTCCATGTTCAGATGGAGGAGATATTAATGCATGTTATATTTATGATTGATTTTTTCTTGGAAAATTTTGATAAGAAATTAATATATAGTTATATTAACATATTTATTCATTCAAAGAAAAATATTCATATTCAAAATAAGATCATTCTGTATACTATACTTGTTGCGTAAAAATTTATGTTCGTAGTGATATGTGTAACCAAGCTAATCAACTTTTCATTATATATAGCAAAATAAATATAGAATAAATTTCTCTATTTTTTCTTATTTTTCTTCATATGTATTTTTCAGATCTTTCCAAAACCAATCACAACCAATCTTTTGTATTATGATTTTTGACCAGTACAAATTAACAACAAATCCATTTGTTAATTTTATCTTTATTATCACGCTTCTCCTCTTCTCGTTCATCTTCCCCATAGCATTTGGAAGCATATTTCATTCGATCCAAAGATACGAGTAAACGAGAAAATCAGATTCGACTACTTCAATCATTTTCTCCTCTACGTGTAAACCTCTCACGCTAGTATCGTAGTCCCAAGTATATTCGTTATATTGAGCTAGTTAGTTAGTTCCTTGCATTATCACCGATTCCTAGTTGGATGGACGTATTTGTCTACGGCTATTTTTTTAAACAGATTATTTTCCTTTCTAGACCACTCACGTGCTGTCCAGGTGGATTTCGGTGACAGTTCGATGTATTCACATTTCCTTTAAACTTTCTAGGAACAAGCTCGGGTCCGGTATTTAAGTTTGGAGGTGAAAGGGGTGCGGTGACCTTCATAGCTTTATTTATATAAAACCAAGTACAAATAGTTGTGTTCATACTGCACACTCTAGTCTGCACTCTGCAAGTACATGATTTACTGTCCTCGAAATACAAATAGCTCTGTACATATTACACTGTGTACTCCCTATGTTGCAGCTACATGATTGAGTGATATTCTCTTCTCGTGCCCTCTGCTCTACGTCATGGCGTCGACGAGGAGAATGTACTCTAAAAATCTGTCTGCTACGATAAAAATATTGCTCATTCTGCGAATAGGTGTATCAAGGTCCGTGCCCACGTCTTCGTGCTCCAAGACTGACGGAAGCTCGACGTCCTGTTCGTGCTCTGGGACCGACGGAAGCTCAACTTCTTCGTCCGCTGCCGTGTTCTTGGAGCTGTAGTACCTGCGTGAGCAATGAGGACAACGAGCAGTCTCTCTATAGAAAAAAATGTTATTGATGTTGTTAATGATGTCGTTTGCTGTGACTTCTTGAGGTCTGATGAAGAAATTCCATAAGAAATCTGATCGATTTTTTAGATACCTGTCTGTGTCAGCCTACGGAGAGATGCAGTATACTTTCCAAATGCCAACATCGTCGTAAACAGCGAGGAAACGTAGTTGGCAGGGAGCTGGAGCTTTTATACATGTTATATTACAGAGCCCGAGGTAGTATGTTCAAGTAGGTAAACTCCACTCGATTTTTTGTATCGACCGGTCTCATCAGCATGAACAGCTCCTTGCCGTCGTCAATCATACTGTCTGTTATGTTTTTGATTACAGCGTGATGATGCGGCTGGTTCTTGTCCTTGAGCAATATCCGACCATGTCAACAAAGGTATGGATACTTTTGTTGGAGAGTTGTTTCACACAAACTTCTGCTCCCGGTGGTCTATCCTTGTCAACCCAATGCATGCAAAATGCATTTTTTCACCGACACGGATGACTTGCCGTATATGCATATCACACCCTGAAAGTGTAGATGAAGAAGCGACCCATCTCTCTCCATGAAAAATATATCAGAGACGCATTGTTTCTTCAGAAACTCGGAGACAAGAGGAAAGTAAGTAGTATCAAAGTCAGCTCCAGTGGTACATACTGTAACAGACAGCTCTAGGTTACGACGCCTAGCTCTGATTTCGCGATAGAGAGACATGGTTTGATGGAAGAGAAATGAGGATAAAAGACAACGCTCTCTTCAAGATCAACTTGACTGCATACGCAAGGGTGAGAACGAAGGTGATAAACTGCATGAATAGTGGACCTAAGGGAACCGTGAGCACAGCTGAAATGCGTAGGGTAAGAAAACATTCGATATCGTCTGTCTTGCAAATAGAGGTAGAAGTTATAGACCGAGTATGAGAAGAACCAAAACGGACCAGCTAATGTCTGTAATGAAACACAATGCAACTGACATGGATGACACGTTATCCCTATCTTCACATAATCAGATTTGATCAAAACTCTAGCGGATGTTGTGAAAACCCTAGGTATAAGTAAATGTAAGTCCGGGTCAGTTGCAAGAACCAGTCCTCGAATGAAATCATAGGTATGCTAAATGGCAGAGGAGAGAAATGCGGGATACCACCACTTAGGTCTAAGAACTCGAAGTCTGAAGGTGATTCAACAGACGGATCGACAGTACTCATTTCCTCTGTATTGAACGTATCGTTAGTGTCATCATTGTCCATGATAGTTCGCATCACCCAAAAGCGATCCTGGCATCATTATGGGCTGCCAAATGGGCAGATCATCAAATCATTATGGGCTGCGCATTTTTGCAGTATCGATGCCAAAACTTGTGGATGAATAAATAAGGGCCTTGGCGATTCTGCCCACTGAGGAGAACATGCAGAATGTCTTCACGGATAGATATGACGCGGCAGACCACTTTGCACACCTGTGTAAATTTGATAGCAAGGTAACAAATACATGTCAATTTCTTTTCATTTCTTTCTTAGGCAATGCATGCTGCTCTCGGACAGATGGACAATGGTCCACGAGGTTAAGTCTCCCATCAGGTCGGTGGGACCTCTGCTATTCGTATTTTTCTAACAGTCTGTAATGTCTAGGAGTCGGTCCCACCTTTCTTGGCTTTGTTTGGTTGGTTGATTGAACTTGATTCTCGTGACTAATAGCTTTTTTGTGACGAAAAGTAATTGTGTATAGAGTAGCAAATTATGCTGCAATTATGTCTGGTTACAATGAATATCTTCAGGATAGTCATATTTTATGATTACCTTCGTGGCCATAAAGATTAAGAAACCCTCTCTGAGGGTATATGGTGCAGCGAATGGTGTAGTTTAGTGCAGTAGGACAAAAGGAGGGCACCAGGAAGAGGTGTCAGTTTGAAGATTTTCATACTCACTCTCGCTGTATCACATCAACAGCGGAGAAAATGGATGTTTTTCTTCGCCTCTTAGGGGGTCTTTAAATGAAGTTGGGACTTATGCCATCTGGGTCGTTGCTGGAAGAGACTTGGGTCATTTCAATTTTACAAGACTTTATTTGAGGCTAAAATATGCATATAACTTACATCTGTAGGAAAACGGAGGAAAATACAAACGTTCAAACCACCAGTACCGGTATAAAAGCGAGAAGAAGAATTTATTTTTTTTCTCCTCGTGTACTTCGAGTTTAACAAAATATTCTGGTTTGGTCCAAGAAATCTCTATTTTTTTCTCTGAACATTATTCAATGTATACTTAGAAGTTCACTTTGAAGTAAAGCACATATTGTAGAGTGAGGTAACCGCCGGAAGGTCCTTCAAAGAGCTTTGATTTAAGTCATTATTTGATAAATTTTACCACGTATATAAGAATAATAAATAAATAAAATTTAGGTTATTACCGTAATAATTATGATCAAAGAAAGAGCAGTCGTAACCTAGTTTCTGCAATGAAGGAGGTGGGATATTCACCCTTTAACTATTTAATTACTACGGACTGTGGTTAAACAAATAATCAAAATAGTCATAGATAATTGGTTCACAATAATCTAAAATTGATTTTAGTAAAAATATAAATATTAAAGTACAATTTATTAGAACGCAAAGTCACAAGAAAATTTATTATTCAAAAAAGTTCACAAATTATGATTTATATGTTATATCATATGATCAAAGTTTTACAGCGGTTGGAGCAAGCAGCGCTTCTCTAAATCCAAAGAAGTCCATATTGGTTGCGAAGAAGGTCTACTGTTAAAACACATCATTTCCAAGAATGAGATTGTGATAGATCTTGAGAAGGTGAAGAAGATCTTGGTTCATTTTTGATCAACTTGATCAAGTTGAGAAAATTTCTTAGCATGGTTGGATATTCGTCGATTTTCATATATCACGTAGTGCATGTAGCTCAAACCATGTAACAGGAAACAATTACAGCGGGATATATTCGCATGTAATAGTGGAGTAGTTACCGAAGGGGAATTACGGAAGCATGCAATATGGAATAGTTACAGAAGGATATAATGGTATGTAACATGGATTAGTTGTAGAAAGTGAAGAAGTTATATAAGGGGAAAGAAATAAACTAACAAAAATAAACTACCCTATAGCATCAAGGCTATAAAATTTACACTTCAAGATAGATGATATTATTTCGCTTTACCAGACGGATGACTATATCTTATAACTTGATAACTTTCCAATAACTTAAAAGGTCTGGAAGGTCTTTGGCTCAACGGCTGCTTTTGTGTAGGGTGACTTTGGCACAACTTCCTGGAAAGACTCCTGTACTATCTTTGACGCAACGCTTCCCTCACCTCTGATGTGTGTTCTTTCAGCTCGGCACTCTATAAGGCGTTGGAAGCAAACCGGACTGCAGTTTTCGCTTTGCCTAGGCTTCCTTAGTGGACCATGAACTCATGAATATGAACCACAGCCCAAAGCAATGAATGGTAGTAGGGGCGAATATATATACATCTCCGACGAACTGTGGGAACCTTTGTTCGTTTATTGTTATCTAGAAAATATATAAGTATTAAATAGAAAATACATACTAAGTAAATGTAAAAATTAAAAATTTTAAAAATTTTATTTATTAGCTCATGCTTAAAAACACGAGGAAAACAAGAGAAAACCATAAGTCATGACTCGGCTCTCGCACTTCAGATCGGAGAACTGTACACAATTACATTACGATTTAATGAGTTGTTTAAATTATATGTAATCTTTTTTGTCTGAAGGATTAGATATAAATTAAATGATTATTCTTCCTCTTCCAAACTCGAAAGAGGGTTAATATACATCCAGAATAAACAATAAGTAACCGCTTTGCTTCTTCACCTCTTCTATCTAAGAAGATGGAAGATGGTAGAAAGCTCATATTATATTTGAAATTTATTCAGTACCTAATTTGATAAATTAATTCTCTATTTCAGCATTCGCACTTCTTGTTCGGAGACGTGGCTTTTGCACTTTATGTTTGGACTGCTCGCAACTGCAGATCAAGCTATTACTTTAATTCTGTTTAATAATTTTATATATAAATTCTCATCTAACACTAACATCTTTTTTGATAATAGAAATTGAGTTATAGACTTGATTATCATTTAATGTTTATAAATAAATTTAACTATATATAATTTCCGTCTAGCACTTACATTTTTCGCGATCTAGCATGCTTATTTGATCAGAAACATCATGTGATGAAGTTTAGAAGTGATTGCTCTGGACGTCTTATTCCAGAATCTCTTATATCTTTCCCCTCTTCGTTTTCCGCTTTCTTTTCTGTGGACGCCAATAAAGAAATTCTGCTCATTTGTAATAGTCTGGAGACACTAAGCTCAAAAGGGATCGGCTTTCAAATATGCAGTCTGGTACAGTAAAAGTATATATCACTTAACAGTTTCTTTTGAACCCGTTTTAGTATTCTAGAGTTTTCCTTACGTTCATTTGGTCAAGGTTCCGTGCAATGTCTCGAAATTTATAGCGAAAAGTAACAAATCTTCTTTTTTGGTTTTACATGTGGACCAAAAGACTTTGAAATTTGAATTTAGTAACTTGAAGACTTTATAATACCGGTAGGGTATTACAACTCTTTAATTCGCGTTACTTATAGTACTTTTTAAGTAACATGGATATGCATATTCACCTATTATGCATAGACATTAATTAAGGATTATTTTTATTTGTCCAGGACACTTGTCTTATAATAGAAGGGGTTAAGTTTTAACTCACAAAGCTTATAGCTTTTCCTTTCCCACAGTCTATGTGTTACGTTCAGTTGAGAAGTATTTATTTTTTGCTTTTTAAATTTAATAAATTAAATTTAGGTATTTAGATTTAGATTTAGATTTATCTTTGCCATTGTGCTCAGTGAAATGGTAAAATAAATCTAAATCTTTTGTGCAGTGGCGAAATGTATGCTTACTGTAAAAAATATATTTTTTCTCAAGAAATCTGTTTTACCAAAATGATCATGTATACTACTAGCTTCAAAATATCAGTATTCTCATTTTTAGCGCACATCTCGTCCTATCTCCGCCATGAATTTTTCATCCCTGAAATGCCAGCTTGTCTTTTACCGGTCATTTTTCAAAACCACCGTTTCTATGCATATTTACTTTTTGTTGTTGTCTGTGACTGCAGACCGGGATGTTTTATTACCAAAAGAACAAAGTACAGTATACAACTAGGAAAAAGAACAGCCCAAGTTACGCAAATACACTACTATCAAACAAGAAGTCCCAAGCTAAATAAGTAATAAAGCATATGTATATAGCCGAGACTAAGGAGTATATCCTTCCCCACGGCCTTCATCGAACTGTGTTTTATATTATCGGTAAATACATCAACATTATGTAAACATATTGTCATAAGCTACTTTTAAAGATCAATTTTTCTCTAACTATTAAATAACCTTGCAGTTGCTAACAGATCTAGACAAAATCCATAAGTGTAACGTCGACTCTCATGTTCGGGATCGGGTTCAAAAATACAATCATTTTATTTATACCGATAATGTCACCTAACCTCTCCCCGAAAAAGTTAAGGCATAAATTAATGAAAGCACTCCTGTATTTTTTAGTTAAATGAGGTGAATATACTAGTTCATGAGGAGCATTTTCACCAGGTGGTGTGGAACCTGGTATTGTAAAGTTCATCGTTTATTCATCGGTTCGTTTTCGAAAATAGACTGCTTGTTACAGAAAGAGTCTATTTTCACTGACTTTCGAAACTGAAATCGTAAGCTAACCAACCAAAGCTACAAAAAGCAATAGAATCCAAAAACTATCTGTATAACCAAGTGGTGCGATGTGAGAACTGTCCTGTGAAGAGCCCAGAGCGCAAACTAGAGTGATAGCTACCCCTAGGGATAGTTTAGGGTTTAGGCACACATACACGTAATTCGCGTTACCTGTACAACCAAGGAGGCTGGACCGTGATCTCAATTCGAGGTAAAATGGCAGCAGAGAGGTAAGAGGAAATTTGAAGTTATATGGAGATTTGGTTCCCAGATGTACAAAGCAAATGTAATTATTATTTTCTCCCAATCAGTTAACACGACGGTAGTTTAGTAAATTAGTTCATATAACGCTAGTTGGGGGAATATTCTTAGCTTTTTCCAAAATTGGTTCGGGATAGTAGCTTGTTCAATTTCTTTTTTTTGCAGGTGCACGCATCTAAGCGAGCAAATTGCACGCTCTTACGGGAGTGAACGCGTTTCAAGAATGGTATCAACCATTTGCATGTGGAAATACCCAGCAATTTGCTTGATCACACCCCCAGTAGGTTCCTTGAGCTTGATCACACCCCTGACTGGCTGTTGCCTGTAAAACCAGTCACTTTGTGATGTTATTCACATGTGAGACTGCACATATTAAGTTTCAGAGCATGTATAGTTTAATTATTTTAATGTTAAATATTTTGTATTACAGTGATATTTAATTAAGGTTAGAAATACTAAAATTATGAAACAAAAAGAAAAATGACTGGTTCTACTGTCAATAACCCGTCAGGGGTATGATCAAGCTCAAGGAACCTACTCGGGGTGTGATCAAGCAAATTGCTGGGAAATACCTAAGCAAAAGTATCTTCCTCGCGGCATTTGGATGGGCTGAAAGAGCATGTTTTTAGATACTACCGACTACGTAGGCCAAGGGAAATTTACTTGGTCACATCCAATAGAAGGTTTTATAACTTGGTATTATCATAACATTTAGGGTTCCACTTGGTTCCTGGTAACCGCTCCACCGTGATGGTGTACCGCGTTAAATTAATCAAGAACTTGGAAGAATAAGACAGTAATTAGTATAATTTTGCAGTATCATTCTAATTATCATTAATTAAATTAACAAAACATACTGTCTTAAGAGGACGTCATGATGAAAAAGAGACGCCCATGGGATGTGACCAAGTGATACACAGAACGTTGTGGGTAAAATCAAGTTAGAAAGCCATATATGGGATACAACCTAGTAAATTTCCCGTAAGGTAAGGAGCGATAAATGTTATCTCTAAGAGACATACATTTATATGAGAGGACAAGATGTACAACATCCAGTACTAAATACAAACAACAGGTAGTGATTAAACCCCCGACTGGAAAAGAAAGAGAATGGACCCGAAGAAACTAGACAGAGGAAACCCTAGAAATTTAGAAAATAAAAATGAGAAAAAGAGGAGGAGGAAACGAGAGCGGAAAGGATACATCGGGCAAAGAAGAGCAAAGAGTGAGTTGCCGTTTTAGTTGGTCTCGGGAATGAAGTACCGGCCCACCAAAATCAGGTTCTTTGCTGGAAGTGGGAGGAGCAGTTTTACTTTTGATAAACTTGATGGCTTTTGTGCAAGTTGAGATATTATGTTATGATAAGTTTCTAGATGCATATAAGGTAGAAGCGTTTTCTATCTTAAGATGAGCTTAGGCCAGACACTTATCACTTTGACAGTTCGAGGTCAAAAACTACACACCGTGTGAGTTCATTTCAGGATCCACTTGCTGACACGTTATAGGTTACACTAGTTGACGGGAGTTCGAAGCACCCACAGCTAGTCAGCTAGGTTTATCTTTAGACTCTTATATTTTAGTTTATAATACCAGGAATAGCAGTGGGGTGAAACCTCATAAAGTTATGGTTTAACTGGTACGTTGAGTTGTGATCTGAGTTTGCAGTTTATGGACAAATGCAAAAACTTCCATGTTGATCTACCAATAAATAATTATGATAATGTAAAATTATTTTGGAGTAGCAAGATAATCAGAAGATAAAATATGCATGCAACATGCGCCACGAAAAGGAGAAACAAGAACGAACAAGCACACGCAGTGGACCAAAAATTCATAATCTTCATTTGACTGCTGATAACGTTGCTCACTTTAGTTTATTTCTGCTCGTATATTACTCAAGAAAAGAAAACATCGATAGTCACTATCGTCCGGCGGTTGACTATCATTTCAAAATGCAAACCTGACATATTCCAAAATGCCATAGCGGAAGAAAATAAAAAATCTAGATTTTTCCAAAAAGTGAGAATTCCAATTGTTTTTGTTTCAAGAGGTTTCACGAGGCGCTTCATTAGCAGCTTCATTACTGCACGAAGATTTTTCAGACAAGTGGGACTTCTTTTGCAAGACTTGGTTATGTGTCACCTTTGATTCTTCATCACTCTTTGCTTCGATCCGTATGTGATCGACATGTTGAGCTACTTTGATCGGTGCTTTGATTAGGACTTGGATGAACTTTCTTAGTTCCAATCGAGCTCCGCTTGATAACTGATTATTATCCTCTGTCATTTATAGATGAGATTTTGAAGAAATTTATTCGTCATTAGAGGTACAACTTTGATAATGATTATAGTGAGTACAATCAGATCAAGATAGCACAAGAGTACCAACAATTGACTACATTCACTACTCTTGGGAAACATTTGCATTTCGGATGATGTCATTCGGATTGTGAAATGCTCAGGTCACATTTCATAAGTTTATGAACAAGATGTGTGAATCATCCATAGAGAAGTTTGTTTGTGATTTTATCGATGATTTCTACATGTTCGGAAGAAATGAGGACCACTTTGATCATGTGATCAAAGTTTTGCAGCAGTTGGAGCAAGCAGCGCTTCTCTAAATCCAAAGAAGTGCATATTTGGTTGCGAAGAAGATCTACTATTAAGACCAATCATTTCCAAGAATGAGATTGCGGTAGATCTTGAGAAGGTGAAGAAGATCTTGGTTCATTTTTGATCAACTTGACCAAGTTGAGACAATTTCTTGGCATGGTTAGATATTATCGTAAGTTTGTCTTTCTTTCTCGAACAAAGCAATAGCTTTGACTATGTGCATGAAAAAAGGAGTGGATTTTGACTTGATAGTGCATGATCAAAAGACAAAAGAAGCATTTGAGGAGCTGAAAAAGACATTGGTGACAGCTCATACTTGCTAAGTCTGAGTGGAGTAAAGTATTTATTCTATATATAGATACCTCTAATGTAGTAGTCGGATGTACTTTAAGTCAATTATATGAAGATTGGCATGATCATCTTATAACTTATGTAAGTAGGCAGATGGTTCATACGAGGAAGAATTATTTCATGACTGACTAGAAGGATTAGTTGTGATTTTTGGATTGAAGAAATTTCAGCATTACTTGCTAGGAGGAAACTTTTCTATAGTCACACATCACAATGCTTCAATAAGCCTAATATCGAAGATCGTATTGCTCATTGAAAGAACCTCTAACAAAATATGATTACGTGATCAAAGATAGACCAGAGAAAAAATATGCAAATGTTGATCTTTTGTCGAGGAGTTAGATGATGAGAGAGAAGAACCGTTTGATGATTCGTTCTCAGACGAACAAATGATGACCATCACAAGCATTGAGGAGGTACCATGATGGAGAGAATTCTATTTCATCAAGGAGCAGATTGTTTACTAAGGAGAGCAGATGGTCAGAAGGAGACTTTCAAGCTAATGCACGAATTTCACGACTGTATTGTTTGCGGAGGTCACTTTGCTAGTAAGATAACAATCTTTAATATTTTAGATGCGGTGTCGTAGCGAGAGCATTTCCTTTGAGCAAGGGCGTACCTTCTGGCTGTGGCTAGCGATCGATGCACAGCAGAGCGGCTAGTATCTCGTAGATTTCTCTCTAACTTCCTCGATAACTAAGCACTTTCTTTCTCTCAGTAAAGGGTCAAGATAACTACACGAAAACGTTGGATGATCATGGGCACGACAAACGGGATATGTGATGACATGATCTCTCGGTAGTATTCCTCTCCGAAGTTTCTCATTATTAAGGCTTCGTACATGGCTTTGGGTCGACAGATGTGTCTTATCTCGCACTGGGTGTTAAAGTTTACAGGAGGGAGCTGATTTAGATCCATCCTTCGTTAGATGAGGATAAAGACGGTGAGATCCCATTCTTGGTCGTAAGTGACAACAAGTAAGATCACATGGACAGGCGAGAGCATGACTTGCGCGGTAAAGTTATGCCCGAAGGATCCTATCAGAAACTGTTGAAAGTGAACTCGTTCCATGTACATCAGTTTAATCTGGAAAGGGTTTCAGAAAGAGAATCTGGGCGGTAAGTAGAGTCCTTCGTCCATCTCTCACAACATGTGCCCTTCAACTACAAAGGTATCTCGATCCATGAAACTCTGATACAATCTCATAAGATCACCACGATCTCTCCACGAACAATCTCTTGGATTTCTCAAGGTCGAATGCCCCCACACAGGTCACTCCCCTTTGCTTAAAAGTTTCGAACACAAAACAAGGACAGGTGCAGGCTCCCTAACCGAGCAACCCAAGCCTCACGGACCGATGAGGTTGCACACATGCACATCGCATGTTTGGTGCCGTCATACTCATCCACGTGTGGGTCTTCTGGGTGATAGGTTCTAATGCATGCACCGTAACGTGTCTCAAAACAAGAGACTAGGCTAGACAGCTAGTCGACTTTACAGGTCAAGGATCGCACTTTGCCACGTTGAGTGCGAACCTGACAACCACATGACGTGGTTACAACGTAGGTCGCAAAAGTCTTATCTACGCCTAGAATACACCCCCAAGCAATACAAACGTCACACTAGATACTTTTCTGCCAGCTGCCGCTAACAAGACTCGGGACCTGGACTAGATACCGTTGCCGATACAACTCGACAGAAAACCAGCGAACTTTCACACATCAGAGGTACAGATCTAAATCTCAGTCTCCTCTCAAACTTGCCACGTAGGTAGGATACTAGAATCTCTACTTACAGGTCAAATTTCAAGAAAATCTGACGGCTAGATCTCCTCCCACAATTAACACAAATTCTCTGAAACTAACACGTACTTCCAATCTCAGATTCAGGACAGAAGCTTCTTCGCCTAAATGAACCGTCCACTTCCACTCAAACTTCCTGTGCTATCAATTCAGAAGGTAAACTCACTACTCAGGAAATTTGAGCCGATTTGACCGTTCGGATCATCCTCCATAAATCTGCAAACTTGCTGCTCCAGATTGAGAGCTTTCTGCACCCCGTCGTCTTCAAATCGCCATTGCGCTCAATATGCAAAACATCCAGTGGTGAAATTTGTGGTCAGAGCTTCAGCAACTGACAGACTAGAAGCTCATGAAATTTGGTCTCAATCTGACGGCTCAATCACTCAAACTCCTTAATCTTACAATCAGAAGAGAAAGCTATGTACTCTCATCACTCTATGAACTTCAAATCGCCATAACGTATGCCTTGGACCTCCAAATCGAGTGAAATTTGTGGTCAGATTGCTCCTCCCGTCGAGAGCTCTCCGCCCATGCCCTCTGATCTCCAAAATCCCTCTTCAAAGTGCCCCGATCCTCCCAGAGCGCGCACTTAGATAGAGGACAAGTTACCTTCACTTTTTTGAGGACCAATGAGAAGTTAAAGGACCCCACCTTGTCCTTTTGCACCCCATGGAGCCCCTCAGCAGATAATAGAGCATTCTAAGCTCATAAAAGCAAAGTTTTAGATCCCATTACACCACAACTTCTACAATTGTGTGCAAAATACACTTATACGCGTAATTTACATACTAACTGGTCCCACAACAGGACATTCACCCCCTCCAAACCTGCACATCCTCCGGTATGTGCCAACTTGTTATCCATAGTCATCATCGTAGCCCTCATCATGCTCTGAATTGTCAGGTTCATCATCATCTTCACTCGCATAAGGTCTGGAAAGATGAGAATCAGACTCGAGAAGTTCATCGAAATCAAGAAATCCTTCACGTCTTCGGAAAACCTTGACCCTTTTACCAGCAATGGGTAACTGCAAGAGTGTACCATCCAATTCTCGCAAACCATATGTGGCGTTGTCGTGAACGACAACAACAACATAAGGACCAAACCAACGTCGTGCAAACTTCTTGATAGTCCTATGTTGGTTATCCAAACTGTTGTCATATACTATGACCCAGTCACCTTCTCGGATCGGCTTCTTCCGCAGTCGATGTGTCTTGTCAAACCGCTCCTTGTTCTTCAACCTCGCCTCCTTGAGTTTGACCAATGCTTCTTCGAGGTCCTCCTCACGTCGCTCAAGCTGCTGAATTCGTAGTGCCAGTAGTCCTTCCCTATCAGAACCATCCTCCCAAGGTAGACATACCCAAGTAGGAACGTCTCCTTCCGCTGGCATGATAGGTTTTTGACCGATCATCAATTCTGTAGGCATGTAACCAGTGACAGTACTATGAGTAGTTCTATCAGCCCACAACGCAAAAGGAAGAAGTCTAGGCCAGTCCCCATGACGCCCCCTGCACGCTTTCACCAATGCTTGGATGATTGGTGGGTGCCCTCGTTCACTTTTCCCATTCGCTTCCGGGTTCATCGAAGTGGTCAACTTCAATCATATTCCATATCTGTTGAAGAACTCACGTGCTTCATCTGCATTCAACTCTCCTCTATCTGCACGGATTCTCCCCACGCTTCCATATCTAAAAACAATATCTTCTAATATGAATCGACAGACAGGTTCAGTAGCATTGGTGCGTAGAGCCCTCCTTTCTACAAAGTTAGATAGCTCTTCTCGAGCCAAAACTAAATGACGCATGCCCCAAATTCCTGGTGGCATGGCAACCAGATCCAAAACCCATTGGAAATGAATAGACAAGGGATACGTAGGTCTCAATCCATCCCTTACTGAATCTTGGATTGGAATTGACATTCAATGCATGACCCAACAAACTTTTCTACATCTCGATACAATCCTTTCCACCAATACCTCTCGTTGATCTTGGTAAAGGTTGCCCATGTACCTCGATGTCCTGCCCATAAGGTATCATGGAATTGTTCGAGTACTTGTTTCTTGGTCTCTGCATCATCCACTACTCTCAAGGGTACTCCATCTCTCCTCTTTGGCCTCTTCCACAAATATCCATCTCGTAACAGATAGCCATAAGCTTGATGTCGTATCTCCTTGAAGACTTTCTCCGTCCATTCTCCATACTTCTGAAGAGTGCTTAGATAGCATCCGATTTCCTTGAGCCTCCCACAATACAGTTCTTCCCTGAAAGGAAGAACACCATCCAAGCGACTCCGGTCCTCGCTTGATAGTTGTAGAACTTGCCCCTCCTCTGCATCATCTTCATCCATATCTTCTGCCTCCATATCTTCTTCTTCAGAGTACCTAGCTCTAGACAACATGTCTGCCATCGAATTCATCTTCCCTGCTATGTGTCTCAACTCTGGATTCAATGACCTAACGTAAGCTATCCAAAGTAACATAGCAATATCAGGTGTTGTGCAGTTTGCTATCATTCCCAACAAAGGTAAGCAATCAGTTTCAAGTAGTACATGTGCTCCAATGAGATACTCCTTCTCAGCTTTCATTGCAGTTACTACGCCCCAGAGCTCTTGTTTGACTTGAGGGTATCTCCTTTGTCGATCTGTAAGTATACGAGCACCAAATCTTGTTGCAAACCTCTTTTCCTCACCATCATCCTGCCCTATTGCCCAACCTATAGCGATAGGACTAGTATCAACAGTAACGACTATGGGTCTACCACAATCATAGCTCAACTGTCGTAGAACTGGTGGTGATTTCAACGCTTCTTTTAGTCGCACCATAGCGACCCTCTGCTCCTCACCCCAAGTGAACCTTCTTCGCTTCCTCAACAACTCGTACAACGGTTTAGACATGTGACCAAAATGAGGAATCCACACTCGATAGAACAAACAAGCTCCCAAGAATCTCCTAACCTCTGTGGTGTTGACACAATCTTTCATCCTCCCAATAGCATCAACCTTTAATGGGTTCGCGCGTCGGTCAAAAGCTCCACAAAGATGACCAACCACAACAATCTCCGGAACTCCAAAGCTCGATTTCTCCGCTGAAAGAGTGAGATTTAACTCCTCAACCTTGTTAAGATCATCTCCACATCATGAATATGATCAACCACAAATCTTCGACATCCATCCTCAGTAAGCTTCTCATCCTTATCTTCGACTGCACATCCTTTCATAGGAATATCATCTATGAAAGGTATGGTCTTCTCCGGAATGAATTCTCTCAAAATCCTATTCATTGCATTTTGCACATGAGCAATAGAGTTCGTCGCTCCTTGTGGTAATGTGCACATCCTTACAAGCCCAAGCGGAGTACGCATGGTGGTGAGATCTCTGCTTTCTATTGCCAACTGGAACTGATCATACCCAGAGTATAAATCTCCAATCGAGTAGATAGCACGACCAGCAAAAGCTTCTGCAACTTCATCTACTATGGGTCCTGATCCCATGTTCCGAATAGTCACCTTGTTAGCATGTTGCATGTCTTGGATGAACCTAAGAGCTCCTGAGTTCTTAGGTACAGTAAACCACCGACTTGAGTAAGGTCTCATAGATGGCTCTAAAATACCCATGCGTATCTTCTCTTTCAACAATTCAACAAGCTTCGGCAACATAGCTCGTGGCACTGGTATAGGCTTCAAGTCCCAAGGCACGTGTGGTACTGTGAAGATCACCATGGGTGCTACGACACTCGTATCTACACATCCAATCTCTTCTGCACTGAAAGCAAAAACCTTTCCATGTCTTCTCAACATCTCATGAAAACGCTTTCTCTCTTCCTCAATGAGAAACTCACCCCCTCCAATCTGTAGTCGTTTGAGTGTCTCTTCTGTGAACCTGTGCCCTACTCTCTGTGAATCCCGCAGAATTGGTTCAGTCGATGCTCGTTCCACTTGCTTGTTAGAGTCTTCAGATAGTTGAGTAGCCACCGGCTTCACTTTACGCGCCACCGTCTTGTATTTTGTATGAACCTGCGCTTCTTGGTGTTTCATGGCTCTACTCCTCTCTAACTCCAACTCATGATCTCCTTTCATCTGAAGTTGAACCTTGCAGTCGTCCTCGACGAATCTTGCAATCTCCTCATGTAACTCACGTGAACGGTCGCGACTAATCCATTAACCAAAGAATCGGTGCTTATAAACGACAAAACCTCCTCAAGAGTATCTTCAAAGCCCTCTTCTTCTTCATACACCCTGTTAATGAACTCCTGATCTAACAGAACTCCTTGAGTTTTGAAGAGATCTTCCTGCTTCTTCACACATCGTCTTTGTACACTATCCATCTCTTCTACCACTCGAAATCTATTTACACATGTTTCAGAAAACTGAGCAAATCCACATTTAAACATCTCTTCTTCATCTTCTGGCACTAGCGGAAGGCTCTTTCTCCTATCAACACTTCCATACTCCCGCCCTACGGGAGTGCTAACTAAAAATCCGAAAACTCTTTGTCAGTCCTTAAAGGACTGTCCCTCAGCTTCTCGCTGTTCCTTTCATGACCCGTACGTACAATAAGAAACTGTACCGTCCTCGTACCATCTTGACTTCTAATACGAGCATAATGAGACCCATCGTCCATTACTTTCGTCTCCATCCTAGACGCAGTAATATATGGTTGACTTAGGATCACAGGATAAGCAGCTACACTCTGAACAAAAAAGTTTTGTTCTATCTCTACATCTCCTATACGAGTTTTGACAGCTGGACAAGCACCAAAAAGTTCACCTCTTTGGTTGTTAGCAGCACGAAGAACCCATCCATGTCCTGTGTCGATTGGCCACTTCCCCTTCTCGTAAACGTTTTTGGACATGATATTAATCTCCGAATCGTGATCCACCAACGCCACTATAGCCTCTGACAAGTTACCCAGTCGAACCCTTGTCTTTGTAGTTGCACGAGCCCAATATGCTCGAGAATAGTGACTCTCATGCTGCTTCTCGTCGTCATATTCTGCAGCACAGTCTGAAACTCTTGTCTCTCTTCCTTTCGACGCATGTAGTACATGCTTTTGGGCAAATACGCGACCTAACTCTGCATCTTCTTCCCCAGTGATGTCAGTATCTAATGCTTTCACCATCACTGTATCTGCAGTCATCTGCCTCTTTCTCTTGATCACATCTATGATCAACTCATGAAAGTCACGTTTGGCTATTCCCAAGGCTTCTCGCAAGGAAAATTCTATCTTTGCATCCAAAATTCTCTCTTCAAGAATCTCCTTCAAGTTGGTGCTGGTCTCGATATCAGACTGTAGTCTGTAGGTTGGTGCTTTATCTTTGCCCTTTGACGAAGCTCCTTTGCCTTTCTCTCTCATCTCCGTGTCATGAATAGGAACATCAACCATAGGTTCATATGTTGATGCCCCTTGAGACGTCGAAGAGATATCAGAAGGTGATGTCTCTTGCTGCCCTCTCCTCTTAGTGGCTCTGGTTCTCCTTGTAGCCTCCTCCGGATCAGCAACATCATCATCACGTCTCCTTTTCTCTTCCACAATCGCATCCTGCCAGCTTACATGCTTCTCTTGTACCAGGTAAGCTTTGACACACCCTGCCTCTACAGGATCATCCCATCCAGTAATGCGACGAATTGCCTCCGCACCTCGTAACATTACTTCTCGTGGAACTTCAACTACATCGCTCTTAGCAGCTGCTACAACCGGTACATCTACTTCTATCGCAAATGTTTCTGGCTCTATTGTGCGTATCGCCGTAGCTATACCAACCTGACCTCTCACCAAACTCTTCATTCCTCCCTTACCAAAGTTGGTATTCAACGACGCACCAGTTTGGGCGAGATGAATCTTTCCATCTCTAAAATTCACGACTCCGGTTCTGAGAGCTTCGGAAAACTCCTCACAATCTCGTCGTTGGTGTTCAGTACTGTCACACCAGATACATCTTCTAACAAAATTTCTGCTAGTTGAAGATGCATTGGTATCACCAGGACTTCGACTATGCTTTAGCTCTGCCATCTCTATCCTTAACTCTCTCAGACCCTTAACCAACTCATCGATTGCAGAATCTTCAATCTTGCTATTTGCAGGCTTAGGCAATGGAGCTAAAGAGACATCAGACCTCAAGGTTGCAGCTCTACCTCTTCCACGTTTCTGCTTCGTGAGAATAGTAACAGCTTCCTCTACCTTTCTCCAATCTGTGCTCACTCCTCCTTCTTCTCCCTTGTCTGCTAGCATCAAGAAAAGCTTGTCCTCTAGATTTTCATCAGCAGCTTCTAGAAAAAGTTCTGTCTTCCTTAAGTCAAGCGTCGTCCTCTCAGATGGAGACAATTGACAGAACCGTTTCTCAAACTCACGTAGCAACTCATTTGGTGTCATCTCATTCCCCGGACGCTGCTCTATCCACTCCAAGAACGTTCTCTTGGTTACTCTATCCGCATCATCATCAAAAAATTCACTCTTCAACCTCTACTCATACTCCTCCTAAGAACTCGTACGTGCATCCTTCAGCTTTGTCACTTGACTACGGATCTCAGGTATCACAGCCAACTCGAAACTAGAAATCATCTCTGTCTCAGGCACACGATTTACCTCCATCTCACAAATATACTCTCGAACATACTTCGTGATGTTCCTTCCATCGAACCTCCCCAACTTCTTCACCACCGCTTGTAGAGCTCTTGTAGACTTCTGCTCCCCAACATCGCCTCCTTGTTGTTGTCTCAACAACATCATCAATGCTCGAAGCAGATCGTCCGCTCCTCCTCCACTCGTCCCCATTGCTTCGGGAAAATTCATACTTGACGCTCCTCGACAACAACTCGCTCAACCACCTCAAAGCGTGCTCTCAGTGGAAGCACCAAATATGTCGTAGCGAGAGCATTTCCTTTGAGCAAGGGCGTACCTTCTGGCTGTGGCTAGCGATCGATGCACAGCAGAGCGGCTAGTATCTCGTAGATTTCTCTCTAACTTCCTCGATAACTAAGCACTTTCTTTCTCTCAGTAAAGGGTCAAGATAACTACACGAAAACGTTGGATGATCATGGGCACGACAAACGGGATATGTGATGACATGATCTCTCGGTAGTATTCCTCTCCGAAGTTTCTCACTATTAAGGCTTCGTACATGGCTTTGGGTCGACAGATGTGTCTTATCTCGCACTGGGTGTTAAAGTTTACAGGAGGGAGCTGATTTAGATCCATCCTTCGTTAGATGAGGATAAAGACGGTGAGATCCCATTCTTGGCCGTAAGTGACAACAAGTAAGATCACATGGACAGGCGAGAGCATGACTTGCGCGGTAAAGTTATGCCCGAAGGATCCTATCAGAAACTGTTGAAAGTGAACTCGTTCCATGTACATCAGTTTAATCTGGAAAGGGTTTCGGAAAGAGAATCTGGGCGGTAAGTAGAGTCCTTCGTCCATCTCTCACAACATGTGCCCTTCAACTACAAAGGTATCTCGATCCATGAAACTCTGATACAATCTCATAAGATCACCACGATCTCTCCACGAACAATCTCTTGGATTTCTCAAGGTCGAATGCCCCCACACAGGTCACTCCCCTTTGCTTAAAAGTTTCGAACACAAAACAAGGACAGGTGCAGGCTCCCTAACCGACCAACCCAAGCCTCACGGACCGATGAGGTGGCACACATGCACATCGCATGTTTGGTGCCGTCATACTCATCCACGTGTGGGTCTTCTGGGTGATAGGTTCTAATGCATGCACCGTAACGTGTCTCAAAACAAGAGACTAGGCTAGACAGCTAGTCGACTTTACAGGTCAAGGATCGCACTTTGTCACGTTGAGTGCGAACCTGACAACCACATGACGTGGTTACAACGTAGGTCGTAAAAGTCTTATCTACGCCTAGAATACACCCCCAAGCAATACAAACGTCACACTAGATACTTTTCTGCCAGCTGCCGCTAACAAGACTCGGGACTTGGACTAGATACCGTTGCCGATACAACTCGACAAAAAACCAGCGAACTTTCACACATCAGAGGTACACATCTACATCTCAGTCTCCTCTCAAACTTGCCACGTAGGTAGGATACTAGAATCTCTACTTACAGGTTGAATTTCAGGAAAATCTGACGGCTAGATCTCCTCCCACAATTAACACAAATTCTCTGAAACTAACACGTACTTCCAATCTCAGATTTAGGACAGAAGCTTCTTCGCCTAAATGAACCGTCCACTTCCACTCAAACTTCCTGTGCTATCAATTCAGAAGGTAAACTCACTACTCAGGAAATTTGAGCCGATTTGACCGTTCGGATCATCTTCCATAAATCTGCAAACTTGCTGCTCCAGATTGAGAGCTTTCTGCACCCCGTCGTCTTCAAATTGCCATTGCGCTCAATCCGCAGTACATCTGGTGGTGAAATTTGTGGTCAGAGCTTCAGCAACTGACAGACTAGAAGCTCATGAAATTTGATCTCAATCTGACGGCTCAATCACTCAAACTCCTTAATCTTACAATCGGAAGAGAAAGCTATGTACTCTCATCACTCTATGAACTTCAAATCGCCATAACGTATGCTCTGGACCTCCAAATCGAGTGAAATTTACGGTCAGATTGCTCCTCCCGTCGAGAGCTCTCCACCCATGCCCTCTGATCTCCAAAATCCTTCGTCAAAGTGCCCCGATCCTCCCAGAGCGCGCACTTAGGTAGAGGACAAGTTACCTTCACTTTTTTGAGGACCAATGAGAAGTTAAAGGACCCCACCTTGTCCTTTTGCACCCCATGGAGCCCCTCAGCAGATAATAGAGCATTCTAAGCTCATAAGAGCAAAGTTTTAGATCCCATTACACCACAACTTCTATAATTGTGTGCAAAACACACTTATACGCGTAATTTACATACTAACTGGTCCCACAAAAGGACATTGGGTTATCATTGAAGAGCTATTTTCAAGGAGTCTTTAGACTACTATAAAACTTGCGGCGTATGTCAAGCGTTTGCTCTGAAGTCTACTAGAACACCTCCGTCAAGTGTTAGTGAAGTATTGACTTTGTAGGTCATCTTAATAAGACACCTCGAGACAATAGATATATGTAGTCGTCATTGACTACTGTATCAAGTGGGCTAGACCTTTGAAGGAGACAAATGAAACGAAAGTGGGTAGATTCTTATGAGAGAAGATCATCACAAGATTCGGATGTCCGTTAGAGTTGGTCTCAGATAGAGGAGGACAGTTTGTATGGAGCATGACTACTGCTATGCTGTAACACTTTTCTATCAAGCCACGAGTAACGACATCATACAAATCAAATGTTAATGATCTTGCAGAGAAGATCAATCTTACCCTTTGTATGATGTTGGTATTGAGACTACCAAACATACTTGTGATAAGAGGCTACGAGTCATATTATGAGAGTATCGAAAAGACAACAAAAACTTCTACTATGTATTCTCTATTTGGACTTGTTTAGTGACGGTTTTTGTTTTCTCTGTCACGTAGATGTTAGGGCATCAACTCGAATGAAGGAGGGTAGAACTTCTTAAAGCTTTAACATGAACTTTAAATTTCTGTTTTAGTAAATCATTTCTATTCTAGTGACTTTATATTTTCTGCCTACATGATAGTTCTAGGGTAGTTTTTTTTATGAGGGTCTTTTGTTCTTTTTCTCTTCTGCTGCGAGAGGAGAGGTCTTTGAATTTGGAATAAAAATAAAGATTAACTTTTGTGTGAAAGCGCATGTGCTTCACAGAAACAAGGTACCTTCTCTTTTTGAAGGAAATTCATAGTGTCTGAAGCTGAGGAGATAAGAAACTTTATATGAAGAATTTTGTGCAATTCATTCTCTGATTTGGTGATTTTTTTCTTCAGGACTCTCACAGTCAAAAGGTTTCAAAAGGTTTCACCCTTCTCAAGAAGACTCTCACCTTGACATCATATTATTTGTTTCTCCCAAAATGAATCTGACAACGAACTCATCTTCAGCATACAACGTGCACTCTCCACCAATGTTCGATTCTTCTTTTCAGCAATCTAATCTCTGTTGATGCTATCTTTGAAGGGAGAGATAAGATTTAGTTAACTCAATCTTCCTTTAGTTTGAAGACCGGTGCAAGTGAGCTGATCTATAAAGGAAGCAGAAGTTCTTTATCCTTGGATTACGATCGGCTCTGGAAGCTGGAAGTCAAAACATGCAAGATGAATATGCATGTTCTTGTCGCTTCTATCGTAGAAAGCATTGATACTTGACATAGAAGGTTAGGACATCATGGCAAGCAGAATTTATTGTAGGGTAACCTTGTGTCTGGTGTGACGGGTCATCTGAAGAATCATCTGATGTTTTGTGCAGATTGTGCATATGGTAAGCATCATCGTACGTCTTTTCCAAAGATGGAGATAAGCGAGCAAAGAAATTGCTAGGGCTCATCCACACTGATATCTGCGGTCCAATGCAAACACCGTCCATGAGAGGTACCAAATATTTTGTCACATTCATAGATGATTTTTCCTGTTGTGGGTCGTTCATTCATAAAGCACAAAACTGAAGTGTTCTCTAAGTTCATGCAGTTTAAGGCTTGGCCTGAACTATAGACATGCAAGAAAATCAAGCAGTTATGGAGGGACAACGGAGGGGAGTATACATCACGATAGTTTGAAGAATTCTGAGTTGTACATGGTATGATACACTATTCCTTAGTCGCCTCAACAAAACCACCTTGCATATATGAGATACATGTTGTACTTGTCTAAGCAAGTATGTATATCCTCCCATCAGTTGTAATTTAACATCACCTAAATCAAAGACCTTTCCAAAGCTATCGTTGCCATATGACACTCGTTGATCTCCAAAATTAATTTATTGCAATATGTTTCTCTATCTCCCGTCATTGTTTCTGTAGCGTCACTATTATATATAGTGGAAGGGAAGAATCTCCAGCTGATGATAATAATACCAAGACAAATGCAGCACTTGGATTCTTGATCTGGTTCTCTCATTGTTCAACAGCCCTTCCTACTTTCTTTGTTGATCTTTGTGGACAAGTGTCAGTCCAGTGACTAGGATCTTTGTATATGTGGCACGTCATCCCTAGCTTTGGTTTTCTATCATTCTTAGACCCCGAATTCTTCTTCTCATCCGAATGTGAAGAAGATGTATCAGATGCTTTTGACTTCTTTTCAGGTTTGAATTTTCTCTTCGTGGCTACAAATGTAGAAGAATTTGACGAGCTCGTAGGTGCCTCAAGTCGTTGCTTTCGTTGTTAAGATAAGATCTGTAAACCCTCCGCGGTCTTGCCGATCAACTATCCACGATCTCTCACTTCCACGATAGTCATTGATCAGTCTGCAACATGTCGGATCTGTCTCTCACTCATGGGTCATCTTTTATGACTTTGATGAAAGCACACCATTAACTTGAAGGAAATATGTTAAGTTCAATCCTTCACAAACCCCTAAACTCATAAACTAAATTTCTCCATTTTAACAACACCTCACAAGTTCTCACATTCTAAAATCTCACACTTTCTCTATATTGCTCAAATGTCATTATGACGATGTGAAAGTAAGGATGAGGAGCTCTTCTCTACTCCTCTATTTCTACATTCTAGATTTTTATTTTGGTATCATTCGGTAACTCAGTCGTAACTATGTTTACCGTGTTTTATTAAGATATTATGTTAATCATTTTGACTTCTCATCTTTTCACATGGTCTTATTCTTTCAAAGTCAACAACTTCTAGAAGGATTCTTAAATATTCTTAAAGAATCTCGAATCTCCAACCTCTCCTACACTAGGACCCACTAAAAAGGTGATGTGTTGCATCTCTCTGCATCATAACTAACTTTAACTAGTCATGACTAACTTGATACCTCTTTAAAATACTTGGACAGCAAATATACATTCTTCTCACTTAGTTATAACTAAACATCTTACTAATAAATAAAATTCATATGTGTGACACATGTCGTTACATTTTACCCCCAAACTAGATTTTGCTCTCTCCTCGGAATGAAGAGAGAACTTTCGTGGATGAAAAAACTTCAATTTATCATGATTGATCCGATCAAATCTCCTTCCTCCTAGCTCCTGAAGGTCATACGTGAAGTTGCTCCACACCTTGTCTCCAACAAAAGGATCAAAATATCTAAGAAGAAACTTTCTTTAGTCCTCTTGAATCGGATAGCATACATAGGATACAACATTATCCACACTCTGACTTGAAAAGGTTTTATCTCTTTTTTGTCTAACCGTTTGACATAACTCTTTTTTCTATACGATTGAGCTCATTTCATCCAGATCATTGCTATCGCTTGGGTCATTTCCAACTCCACGAGTTACTCCCTCTTTGATCTGACAACATCTTCGTTCCTCGATCTCTTCAACTTTTGTTGAATAGTTTGAAAAATATCTACTTTGAATTGGATCGGCAACTTGGACCATGTCAGAAACATGATCCTCGAGGTGAAAATCCCAACAGAAAAAAAGTTCAGCTCAAGAAGAGGTCGTGGATCTTCAGTACATAGAATCAGCTAGAAATATAGCTGATCTATTGACGAAAGCTTCATCTCTGGACGATGCAAGACTGTTCACTAACTAAAAGTGTCAAGAATCTATACGGTAGCATTTGCGATAACTTGGCATGTTCTCTGCGTCTACTTTAGATATGCACACACTTGTAGTTATGTGATATGGTGTCTACTTTAGATATGCCCACACTTGTAGTTATGTGATATGGTGTAAGTTTAGTATAGATTTGATCGGTGCTTGGCACAAAGCTTAGTGTATATTAATTTAATATACTGCATCGGAGTTTAAAACTTGTTTAATGTAAAACAGGATGTATAAAGCTGAACACTGTAATGTGTTTCAATAACTGTTCAATATACACTAGTATATGTAATTCCTCTTGAGACGATTATTTCCAAGTAAATCCTCTCATATCTAGTGTTATGATTAATTAATCTATCATTAGAATCCCTGAGTTGACAAGCAAGAACATTTGATTTCCATCCAGATGTTCCATCTAAATTAAATAATTAATCTCCGGAGAAGATCCCGTTTTCAACATCCTGAGAAAATTCAGATATAGCTGTTTAATTCTTCGACTGTTGATGCCAAGAGTCTTCAGAATGTACTGTGGAGGCCGTGATCATGACGAACTAGGCACATTCGGAGTCGTCAGTAGGGACATACAAGGCCAACAATTGTCCATCCTGAACCAGGGGATCAGACAGGTCCTTGTGTGACTGAACATCGAACAAGTACCATCCTCTGCCGAGGATCTTGTCAGCATTGACAACACCGGATGATTCTTCGTCCAAGGTCTTGACGGGAGTGGGAGGGCTGAAAAATGCTGGGTTATGTTGGGCTATGATGTCGAGAGCCTCAGTGTTCTTGTTGTAGCGCCACAGACGAGCTACGTGTGGGTTGTTTCCTGGATCTTCTTGCAGGATGAATTCACCTCTCTTAGTCACAGATATATTGTCCAGAGTCTTGGGTCCCGCGGTGTTGGAACCATCAGGCCCATTGATGAGAATCTCTATGCTTCCCTCCAGAGAAGTCTGCAGAGTGGGATCGTTGAAGCGAAGTCTCCACAGCCGTGAGTGACGACCTGCACCACTGAAAGCGGCGGTGGTTACGAAGTAGAAGTCGGTGCTGATCTTTGGGTCCCAAGCACCATCTTCTGGGCGATCGAACTTGGTGTTGTTGAAAGCCAGGGGACCAACATTGTTGACAGGCAAGAAGTTGCTCTGAATCTGAAGTCCTGTGCCAGACGGGCCAGACATATCTCCATCTCCCAAAAGCATGGCCTTCATGGGGAAAGTGGAATGCACTGTAAAATTAGCACCCTGACTGGCCTCATCTGCAAGCCCCTCGACGTAAATCACATAGAGCTTGCCACCGGTTAGACCAGCCTTTTCTACTGGATTTCCAGACCACTTCTTGTCTCCAACATAGACAAACACTCTGTTGTGGCCTCCATCATCCGTCCCAATGAGAACGGTCTTGTCACCTGGGCTCCACAATATTTCCCAGTTTAGTTTCCAAGTCAAACATTACCTCTGATATCATGAATCCCAACTACCAAATATGAATTCAGTTCCTTGAAAACTTGATATACTCATACAATGATTCATAGGAAGTTCGTCAACTTACCATCTTCACCCTTAAAAGCAGAATGAGGCGAAACGTTCTCCCAACCAGCCTGACCCATGTAAGGCAGTTCGTAGGTAGTGCCGGCAAACGGACCAGAAGCAATGTGAGCATAAACACGGCCAGAGGCACCATTTTCTTCACCATTGAAGAAAATCAGATCCTTGAAACCCTTTCCGTTCGAGGGGTTGTAGAAGTTAAATGCAGGTGCAAGGGTGGCACTGCACAATCTATTGAACTGAACAGGAGGATTTGTGCTGGGATCAAGATAGGTCTTGGTGGTCCTGTCCCACGCATATACTTGCTTAATAAGGTCTTCACCGTGAAGCACAGCGAAGTCGGTCTTCCTGATGATCCACTTGGACACAAATGCTCCATTAGCGCCATGATCTCTAACTCCTCCCCTTCCTCCACCGAACTCGTGATTCATGAGAACCACCATTGTGTCATTCTTGTTATCGTATACTCCCAGGCCATCAGGAACTCCAACCATGGTATAGTTGTTGAGAGCGGAGTCACCTACTGATATGATCGCTTGGACGAAAATGCCACTACCAGCGGTGTATGGGACCACGTAGACATCTTGACTACTGCTTGGACCCTGCGCTGTACCACCTGCATGCATATTTCGCTGTGAAAGTAAGAGTCCACGACTGTTCACCCAAATATCCAGCAAGTTTGCCAATCACCAAACTTCAAAGCCATCATATATAGCTGTAGAGCGAAGAAACTACGAATCGGATAATACTGTAACATGTACTAACACATTATCAGTTAGGAATAAAAGTACGAGATGATCACGAGAAGTTCAACTGTAAACTTCTCCTAACTTTCACTATTCAATCACCGAATTCGAAATCTCTGGACCAGTACTGCAACTGCGACCTTAAGTCGAAGGACAGAAGGCCGCCCAGTTCAGAATAGTTCTTGCTTTGTTAGTCTGGTTAAGATTCCGAGTATCTTACCAGACGAAGGTGGAGTGGGGGGTCGCCTCGTGCCTCCCTCACCGTTATCATCACAGGTACTGCTCAACAATCTTCTACTTCCTGCAGAATGAAATCACGAGAAGAAACTCATTTACTGAGCTCGGATCCTGGAACGATATGGTACATAGTGCATCTAAACAGATAATACTGCCTACATGAATCGGATACACTGGCAGTTGACCACCGGTAGCTACCGTACGTACACGACGTCAATGTAATTTGTACTGTTTTACATGCATATGCTAGTAGAACTTGTAGTTTGTAGATATCGACATGTGTATGTTTTCGGAATACCTGCAGCGCTAGCCATGACTCCTTCATGTACCCAGCCCATGAGCAACAGTGAGCCTAGTAACAATTTAATCGCCATGGTCGCAGGTCTTCGAACGAACTCTGGTGTATAGAACGGACGACATAAAAGTAGTCTAAGAATAAGAAATGTTTCTATGCAAACCTGTACTGTATGTTCGATGCACCTACAGTTAAATCAACTAAATTAGAATGCATTCGTGGTCAGGCACCATAGCCAGAAGATTTCGTTCTGGTAGTTCTAATCACCGGCTGCTACTCAGTAGCGTTGAATTCGAAATAGCAAGATCACATGACAGATCAGAGCCAAATACAAGAATGTCAAATCTTTGGATCAAATATTTCTTTCGAATTCACTAGTACTGGACGAGAAAAAGATTTGGACTTCAGGCAAATACTCAGTACTAGTGTAGACCGGAGTGCAGAAGCTGATAATCTGGTGAAGACCCAGGAGCTAGCTACGTACATGACTTTCTGTTCAGATAAGAGCCTGCGTTGAAAGAAGCCTACCTCAAGTGCAAGTTACCGAGTTTCCACCGGATCGAGAAACACTGGATGAGTAAGTACTGATACAATCGAAGATAAATTTATACTAGGTCTTGATGGGCAGAAATCCAAACACAGACTAGATTCTGGATGAGATGAAGTGAGAGGAACAGTCTTGCTCATCTGTGCAACTGTGAAGAAGATGAACAGGAATCAGGCAGTACCTACTGCCTGATTCCTTGATTCCATCTTCTCCACATTCAACACTGAATTCCGAATATGCCGAGCAGTTCCTCATCGTGGAAAGAAGAACTCGTTTGGATGTTTTACTGACAAGCACGTACTTCATTACAGCTCGCAGTATGGTGCAGCAGCAGATGTTAGGCGAGGGATATTCTTTAGAGGATTCTCTCATGCTTCCGCTGGTGAATGCTCTGATCCCGGTCGTACTGATCAAAGGTGTTGCTCTCAGTGTGCAGTGTCGCATGTTCACCGTTTCTGTTTCTAGGCAAGACCCGTGCAAGCAGAAGTGGATATTCCGCTTCGTGCTTGCTGATGCCGCATTTCATCGTTGTACATGTCTCTTCGGTATAGGTGGAGGTGAGAGTTGCAAGTAGAATGTCAACCGGATATACTCCACCATGCGAGGGAACTCGAAAGATCAGAGTACTGCGTTCTGATTGATATCGATCTACGTGTGCTGCTGCGTCGACTACTGAGCGTAAGTTTAGCTCGAGCTCCATAAGGTCAGAACCCAGCCGTCGCACAACTGCAGACATTCCAAAGTCTCTTCACGTTTTAATTTTGTCCGACTCCACCGATGCCAGTTATAAGTAGGGGAGGATATTCACGGATACTACTGATTCCCAACGAGTTCGATCTGTTCAGAAATCCGCTGCAAGTTTGTATTTAATACAGATTGGAGGATATCAACATACTTACAGTGTATACGATGGCAACTTAAACATACTTAAACATCCATAGTCAACAAGTATGAGTGATCATATACTTAGTCCGGCTCTATTACGATCGAGCCAGCACTAAACTGCTTTCAATGGTATTGGAATTACGCATTATGATGTACTACACTGTGAAAGTTGGTCTTCCACATATCCTTTGAATCATTCAGCTGAAAATAATCTAGCTAGAATCTGATGGAGGAAATACATATCGACTTGGAGGATTCAACAAGAACTTGGGAGCACAACCAAAAAGTGAATCAGATCTAGATAAGGGATCAAAGTTAACAAATCTATGTATCTCATATATATAACAAATCTATGTATCTCATATATATAACAAATCTATGTATCTCATATATATAGCAATCCCTTTGGACCTGCTGACTACAGTAGCTAGGTTTCACGATTGGAATTCGAAGCTGTTTCTAGTGGGTTAGTGTAAGTAGAGACAGTTTCAAAGAGCCATCAGTACGTCTACAGAATGAATGAGTGGGACGTTCGAGAACGTATATATGGACGGAGTGCATATCCGACCGATAACACTATGTTTCGGTCCATCGCATGCGCAGGAGGCTCTTGTACATGTTTCACCAACTCGTCGAATTCATTCATCTTTTCACTCTAGGTTTCGCAGTTCGTTGCCAAGTCTCGTCCGTCCAGCTAGCTTCAGCAACCATGGAGCTGTCACGTGGAGCTCCTGGAACCAATGCTCGAGCTCGGATCCAGATGCATATTCACAGGCTCCAATTAGAGCCTGTGAATTCGCAATCAATATCATGAGCTCAAGGTAGAAAATAATTTTGCGTATATCAGGAGAACGACAGTTCACTGACACGAACAAAACAGTGGCAGATATATCTATTTATGCTGGTGGCTGCCTCAAACTCGGCCGCAATGACAAATTAAGCTTGCTAATCTTTAAATCATACACAAAAAGCGTATAAGGGCCTTCAAGAAGGTCTATGCATATGGTGGGCTCTCATAGTTATGGCGTGTGTTCAAAGTCTTGAGCATTTGCGGTGCCACTCACTCTGCATCTAAAACCTACACGTACCCTCTGGGAGTCAGTCTAACCGGGTCACATGATTCACGAAGTGTTATATATACCAATTGTAAGATATGTTATGGACAGACAGCAGACAGAAGCCAAGCTGCAGGAACAGAGTAGAGACAGCCTTAGGTAGACACCAGACTGAAGCCAAGCTGCAAGAACAGAGTAGAGGAAGACACCAGACTGAAGCCAAGCTGCAGGAACAGAGTAGAGGAAGACAGCAGACTGAAGCCAGGAACAGAGTCGAGACAGCCTTAGGACGACACCGGACTGAAGCCAAGCTGGAGGAACAGAGTAGAGGAAGACAGCAGACTGAACCAAGCTGCAGGAACAGAGTAGAGGAAGACACCAGACTGAAGCCAAGCTGCAGGAACAGAGTAGAGGAAGACACCAGACTGAAGCCAAGCTGCAGGAACAGAGTAGAGGAAGACAGCAGACTGAAGCCAGGAACAGAGTCGAGACAGCCTTAGGACGACACCGGACTGAAGCCAAGCTGGAGGAACAGAGTAGAGGAAGACAGCAGACTGAACCAAGCTGCAGGAACAGAGTACAGACAGCCTTAGGAAAACAGCAGACTGAACCCAAGCTGCAAGAACAGAGTAGAGGAAGACAGCAGACTGAACCAAGCTGCAAGAACAGAGTAGAGACAGCCCGAGGAAGGGAGCCGACGACCAGGAAGGTCCGCACAAACCACCACACAGCGCCTCAGAGAACCGACCTAGGAACAGCTCGAACAACAATGAGCAGGGACATAAACGACGCGGGAACCCACATTCTGGCCGATAGGAGTGACCCTAGCCAACGTGGTAAGTGTCAAGGGTAACATATTTATATATTTCACCATCATGATTCCATCATACCAGAATTCTGGTTTCCACGTCACTGCTTCACATTTTCTCACACATAGAATGTAACTCTACTACTACTAACTTCTATAGTGACATTGAATTTGTGCTTGTGGTTTCTCGAGAGAGAGAGTGTTGTTAGAATAGTGGCAGCCTCCAAGGGAAGAGCAGGCACACACAAAAATACATACAAATAAATATATATATGCATTAAAGGAATCTTTTTTCCTTAAGGAGAAATAACCGAGGATGCATAGACACTCTTGTATACATAAAAAGTGATTACAACTTGCATGACCCCATAACTTGAAGTATATCTTGAAGGAATATATGTAGACCTAACTAAAGTAAATATCAGAATATTACATAACCAATATTTACAACAAAGTTAACTAAAGCTTATTATTATTATTTTTAATCTTTTTTGAATTTATTTTCGTCATTTTCGTCATGGAGCTTTTGCTCTTACACGGATACATCACCCCGTACACTACTCCGCTCGCGAGTACCCGGGCCCGGGTCGCCTATAAAAACCAGCAAGTCGGGGTTAAACCCACGACCCGGGTAGCTTGCACATATATTAACAAGGGTTCGGTGGTTGCAGTGTTCAGCTCTTGTATCCAAACACTCTTGTAGATTGAAGGGCCCGTCCTGCACTACTGTTCAAGTCTTCAATGACTTTTAAAAAGTTATCAAGTCCGGGAGGAATGGAATTTGCTTTATAAAATTGTTCTAAATTTTCGGTGGGCTTTAATTGGGCTTTAATTACTAGCATGTCTGTTTATCACAAAATTTCAGGTTAATTACCGTGCACGAAGTTAACTTCAGTATTCATTTGTGGAAGTTCTAAAACTCAACAAGCGTGAAAAGATTCGAAATAAATTTCCATACATGAAAATTTATTTCGAATGTATGGAAATTAATAATTTAATAATTAATTAATTAATTAATTTAAAATAAATTTTATTGATACATTAATAGTATTTTAGGGTTACGGTAATTTCAGGTTTTATACTAATTTCATCCCATAACATATAATATTACGTGCAATATTTTTCCTCTATTTTCATAGGAATGATTACCATTTCAGTTTAACTTCCTCTCCTTTTGATAGGAAATGCAAAGGTGTTCAAACGTCAATCTTGAAGACTGTGTCCATTACCCGGTTTGAACACTTCAGAGCACTTGCAACGACGCAGAAAACAAGAGACTCTCTCCATCTTGTCCTGTTCGTTGTTTCTTCCAGGTACGTTATTTCTTTGGGGACTCACAATGATGAATTATGAAGTCAAGGTTAAGATTCATGTGCATGTTAAAGTGTACATTTATAACTGCCTGCTTCTAATTAAGGCAATATATTGTTGTCCGTTTGCCTGAAGGAAGACACTTCTTGCAACGTTGTCAAGCAAGAACACTTTCAGTAGCTATAAAAGTGAAGAAAATTAAAGAAGTCTATTCTGGGTCAACTCGAAGGAATTTGTTGCACATAAAATAAATTTAAAGCCTGACAGCACAGAAGTCTTAAGAGGAAGGAGGAGACTGAAAGTCGTATGTCCCCGACTCCAGGACTGCTGTTACTTCTTCCAAGTTAAGCTGTATATATATGAGCCTAGATGCATGTTTTGATTTTAGTACGGGCAAAAATATCGGCCATTTCCATGATAAATATTCTGGAAATTAACACATATGCTAGTTGATTATGCATACATAGTATTTTTGGCACGCATATTAATATGTTTTTGGCTGCAGCAATATACTGCGGTCTAGTCTCCCTAGCGATCATCTGCCTTCTGAACGTAGAATACGAACTAAAAGGCAGGCGACGAGTAGGCAAGTATATTTTATAATCGCTCCCATCTCATAATCCATGATGGTCAAATACACATTTTCAGAGCAATTGCGAATTTTGTTATGTGGTTGTGAAATTATCCGAGCAGTTTGCAGTGGGCTTCGTGCTTGATAAGACGTATGTGTTCAGTAAGACGGACAAACAAAAAGATGTTGGTGGTATTTTCGAAACAAGAAAGAACGATTCAAGTGTATCATACGCCATACATTTAAAACAGTTACGGAGAAAGAATGTCAGATTTTTGCATTCTACAGGAATTGTCTATGCTGAAGACAAACGAAACATGCACGAAGAAGTGAATGATTGTAGCAGATACTCTGTTCCATAACTTTTATACAAGATGAAAAATCTTTTATTTAATGTACATTAAAAAACCAATGTTTTCTGTGAGAAGCAGAGAAAACTTATGAGACTTTGATGCATAGAGTGGGTTTGGTTTGACTAGAATGATCATTGTATTGCCAGTTGACATTTCAGTATGGATGAATAGAAGATTTATGATGATACATTTGTGTATGTATATTGTGTCTATGTCTCGTTTGATCGACAACTATGTATGTTATGTATACACACAATAGAGATAAAACTATCATGTGCATATATATCGTTACGTAACATACATCACTGTCAAGATACACCACACATACACATAACACATGGACGATGTCATACACATACACAAGTGTATCACAATAATAAGAATTGCTTCACTCTCCACAATCCCAACCAGCAATACACAAGCACTAAAATCTAACCACACCCACTCTACGCACTAGAGAATCCAGGCTGCAAGTCTATCTACCATAGCTAGGAGCTTTAAAGCTCAACTCGAAGAACTGAAGCTTACAAGCTCTGCTTGCGAATTATACCCCTAGTGCTATCTCAAGAATCCGTCCTAACGCAACTAACAGCCCTACCGGGACTAATCAATACGCACTCTATCAACCTAACTGATGTGCTAAATTGACGTGACAGCTGTCGTGCGCATACACATCGTTACACAACATACATCGCTGTCAGAGATACATCACAAATATAACACATGGATGATGTCATACACATACACAAGTGTACCACAATCGCCTCCCTAATTGACAGTTAGGTCTCTCTAACTCTAGATAGCATCATATCTCAATTACGTGATATACACCTTTCTGGATGCAAGGATCAGGACTACATCACCTCTAGTCGCATGTCTATAATCCCACGCAAAGATCTAATCGGTCATCTCTGCTATATAAACCCACCGTCTAGTAGGAACGACATTGAGAGATGGAGTCGAACACGACATGTGTCATCCTCTCAAACAACTATCACACATCAAAATACAGGCTGCTCCATCAAGAGACTCACACAACATACACATCAAGCCCGCACGTACAACCGCTAAGCTTGGATCAACAGTATCATCGATGTTTGAAAATGATATGACGTATAATTACGCATATGGTCCTTCCAAACAACACCATCACGGCCCTCTAACATGAGCACTCCAAAAGATAACACCTCACTCACTCGTAAAATGATGTGTCTTACGGTCACATCCAACGTCGTCGGTGCAGTCTGCTACAGATAGATATAATCACCAGGACAGAATCTATGAATCGATGGCTGAAAATCTCCTCCTCGAAAAGTAACATATCGCAACGTCTCTATGTTGAGTAATCGTTAGGTTCTGAAAAGTCATAAGCATGACTCTCCAAAATGTCTCGGCTCGTTGAAAACATACTCTCCTCCACATATCCAGGTCATCAAGGTTCATCACCTTAGTAGAATCAGGACGAATGGCTGAAGATAGATCTGGATCTCGATCATACAATAGAAAATACGATGAGAAGGAAGTCAAAGACGCTTATCGTTTAACTGATAGTTCATAGTCAAATCATACTTGCGCAATCTTCTCTTCATCGTCTAAACAATCTTCTCCACCAAACCGTCCACCTCAAGATGATCTCGAGACGTAGTCCGATGATCAATCAACACTTGATCACACTAGGTCTGAAATTCATCAAGAAACTCTGTACCTTGGTCCATCAGCACTTCAGCTGGTGCTCCAAAAAGACTCAGCATTTGATCTAAGAACGCATATGTTATTCTCATACTCGCCTTGTCTGATAATTTCACCAACTCAATCTACTTAGATAAGTGCTCCACCATCATCAACACATACTGGTGATGACATACAGCCAATGATAAAGATCTCTCACAAAATCCAAGCTCCAACTATAGCCCAACCTCATAATCGATAAGGGGTGTAACT
Source organism: Asterella californica (assembly GCA_036924285.1). Classification (NCBI taxonomy): domain Eukaryota; kingdom Viridiplantae; phylum Streptophyta; class Marchantiopsida; order Marchantiales; family Aytoniaceae; genus Asterella; species Asterella californica. The sequence goes on from JAYKYS010000013.1 coordinate 9,944,860, forward strand.
ATGGAGTAGGAGCGTTAAATGATGCTCATACTAGATCATAAACCACACATCATGCGATAAACTACTACACGTCGATGTGCATTATCACGTCATCAATATTGTTCTTAGAGTAAGCTATGTGTACGCTTCACTACAAAATGTCTCAACTCTCCATGGGCATGTTGTACTAACTATACCTTCTGAGATGGATGTGGTACTACTCGTACTCTTTCATCATCTCACACTCAAAGTACGTGTCGTCCTTCTCGTCGAAATCTCTTTATCCGTTGAAAGACGTGATCTCGCTCTTTTGCACTTATTATGTCTATCATCACGTCAATACGTAGATATTTCATTACTATCACATCGACATAGATATCTCGTTGGTCTAGAACATCATCTCCACACTCAAGATCTGGAGACTCAACATCTATTCTCTAACTTGAGAAAGATACGACCTGAACCTCCATACTATATTTCATAGCCAACACACAAAGAAAGGCAGATGTACCACCTTGGCACCATCTCCTCATCCACCTCGTCATGTCATCGAGCTCCAATGTGATTCTGTTTATTCGTGCATGGGTTACGACTCAACCCATTGACATCTAGGTTTGTAACTCCATGTCTGTGCACTACTTGGAAGTCATACTCATGTAAGATCAGAGCTCATCGTGCAAGCTTCCTTGTAAGCTTGGCCGACTTCATCAATCACTTGAGCTGCTGGTGATCAATGATGAGAGTAAAAGAGTTCTCAAACATATAACATCAGAAGTGTGCAACAGCCCACACTGCAGCAAAACACTCCCCTTCGTACGAATTATATCTCACCTCCACCGAATTGTTGAAACAACTGACATACGTCATTACGAACTCTTTTTCCTCATCATCATGTTAGCACTGCACCAAGTCAGCACTGCACCAAGTCTCAACATACTCCAATCAATGCGCAGGGGAGACGCCCCCTAATGGATCTCTTCAAGATGAGAGCAGATATCAACCTATTCTTAGCTCTACAAAAGCTTACTCTTGCTCATCTCTCCACTGCCACTCCTGGTGCACCTTCATCAGCTTGGTCAATGGCTTCACAATTGCACTAAATCCTTTCACGTATCGACGATAGAAGTTTGTCAAACCAACAAATGTCCAAACTCAACTCACAGTTGTGAGACGTGAGATGCGTGCTTTAGTCTCAACCTTCGTCTGTTGACCCAACCCACCAAGGTAGATGATGTGGTCCAGATACTCTACCAACTCTCGGAAGAACTTGCACTTCTCAGGGTGTAACTTTAACTCTGAGCTCTCAACCGCTCGAACACATCTTGTAAGTGTCTCTCGTGCTCCTCCACTGTAGCACTATAGACTAAGATATCGTCAATAAACATCAAACAAAGTCCAATCTTGCTAGGATCTTGTCCATCATCCTTTGGAACTCATCAAGGGCGTTCTTCAACCCAAATGATAAGAACCGCCATTGATATAAACTATCCTTGCTACGAGAGTCAATTCCTTCATAATGCTATGTTGAATCTTCCTCTCTCATCAGCAACTGATGATACTATGCTCGAAGGTCCAAAGTATTGAAGACCTTCACATGCCCCGTTGCATCAAAGATCTCCTTAGGTGTCGACATGGCATATTTATCGGACTTCATCTGCCGATTCATAAGACGGGAGTCTTCACATATCCGCCTATTCGTGTAGTTGTCATATATATCATCTTTGATTCTCTATGCGCATCTTCATCAATCGAACCTCCAATAAGTCTTGGATCAAGACTCTCTCCATTTCAATGTACTTGTTAGAAATGTCAAAAAATTGAAGTGTCACTAGTCAAGTCGATCTGTATACCTCATCCTTTCAAGGTACCCAAATCTTTCATACTGAAGGTAAAACAATTGTTGTAGCTCTTCAAGAAGCTCTGAACTCTTCGTCTATCATCTCCTATAAGCTTGGGTCCAATCTTTGGCTCTCAAGTATCCTCTGTCACACGCTAGAGGTGGAACTGCTATCTTGTAACCTCTAGAGCAGTTTCCTTCTACTCACCACCAACAACCTCCACCTCTAGTGTGCAAAAAAACTCTTGCAATCCTAGCTGCAAGCTCCCCACTCTCTCCTACTGCATCCCATGATGTATAAGGATGACAAACTCCACAAGCTTCACCTCCAACCTTTATCTCCATCGACACGATAGACAAAGAGCTCAGAAGTGTCCAGCTATAATACTCCTCGATCGCATCCAACGCTGCTCAGTCAATCCAAGGCTAACAATCCAAGTCAAGCAGTTCAAGTCCATTGCTTGACTCAAGACCTGACGACGTGAAGCTTCCGACACCGAAGCTACTACCATCGAACCGTAGAGAAATCCATCGCTCGCTCTCTCTCATCAACATTGGACTCCACCAACTACTATAACTGAGCATCTCACACAAACCCATGTCCTCCATTTCTATAAGCATTTGACGTTGCAAAGCTCACCAAAGTGGACAACGCTGTCCTAGATCGCCTCACTAGATTCACCACTGTCATGAGTGATCTATCGACGACTCTCACTACTTGAGATCGTCATCTTGCATCCAAGATGTCATCATCAACCGTGAGGTGCGTTAGTCGTCTCACTGCATCGTGTGGGCGCTTGAGCACTTTCTTCGGTAACAAGTTCATTCACCACAACTGTGGACGATGTGTATGATATCTCACTCTCGTTGCATCCAACAGCACTGTCGGTCTAACTCAAGACTGGACCTGATGCACACGCGTCATCATTTGTGTAAGAGCATCACCCAACAAAAGAACGTTTTCTAAGATGTACGTAGAAGAATCCACCTTATGCATTTGGAGATGTCATAAGATCTGTAATATCTCTCAAAACATACTAAATCACAAGTCATGTTGATCCTGACCTCTCCTAGTATGCGTGTGACCTTGACATGACCACTCGACTATCACCAAGTGAATAGTATCAACAAACGTGAGATCTTGCGTCCCAGCAGCAAAATATCCGATGATAATGCTTGTTGATATCCTCTGAAGGCTGATATGGACAACAACTCAAGATATCTCTACACCAAGCATGTCATATGAGACAATGAGATGCGTGTCGTAATCTCATCTCTCTCCACATACAAGTATCGCTGTACTCGTACGCATGTCTGTAATATTGCAGCCAAACTTGTGCTGATCTGTCCAAACAGCTCCAACACACACACATTTTTCTTTGGATACTATCGTACAATGAGAGTTGTATCCAACAGTGATAAGATAACAAGACCAATAGCAGGAACAACCCTCTACTCCTCTACTGATGGTACAAAGACTTCACTCCAAGCCTGCTGCACCAGCCGATCAGCGTACTGCTGCAACTCTCCACTCGAACTCCAGAGTGGCATCCAAGGCAGATGGTACTACCGGAGTTATGCTAGGCATGTCCTCCACTTCCTCAAAGACCGCAGTATCCTTCGCATGGACATTGTCCTCTAATAACTCACCTGGCCAAATGATGATCGAACTGAATCTTACAACGGACGACATCATCTCTAATGTAGGTTCCGTTGTCTCAACTCTAGCACTAAATCGCACTAGTAAGCGACTCACTCGTCTCTCACTGAACTACCAACCTGATCTATAAGATGTTATCTCCGTCCAATAGTGGATCGCTCAAAGGTAAATTTATCTTATTGTAATGAACTTCATAGGGTATAACACATCATCTCCAAACAATACGTCATAACACTCCGCGGTCGTAACGATAACCTTGATCTTCACACTTCTGTGGGATGATCTAGTCAAACTCTTACCGTCAGCATCTCACGTGTCATGTGCAGAGCTGTACCCCTTGATCTCCTAGAGATGTTTGCAGCTGGAATGGACATCTCTCCATCTCAGACTTCCTCAAACCCACATGTCGTCTTTCTCAACATCAACGGCTATGCTCTACAGTGTAACAAGACTTTCTGCACTGGATACATCTTCCTGAAAGGTGCCTCCAAATAGAAGATATCACTTATGTTGTCCAACAACACCACATGTGATGTCAAACTAGTACAGTCAATCGCCGGTCTAGTTGGTAACTCAACCAACTTGGCAGTCGCTGTTTTCCAAGTACCACTAGTAGTCATCCTGATCCTCGACTCCATGGATACATCTACCGTCTCTCGCTGAACCACCTCAGCACTAGAGGTAACCACATCTTTGCTCTCACTGAGCGTGGCCGTCAACTGGAACACTGGAACCAAACTGACTATCAATGTCCTCATATCTGTGACTGAAAATAGTGAGACTCGCATAACTGTTATAGCCGCTCCCGAGTTTGACGTCGCATCCACAGACGTCTAGAGTTGACTCGCATCACTCCCGCTCTTGGATGTCGATGCATCCAACTCCACTGCATCATCAGTAGGTCATTTATGAATCATAGATGTGGTCCTCAACGTCTATAATAACGTGAGTGAGGAAGTCTAGCTTGTCTACCAATCTCCCAGCATTGTGGATCTAACTCCACTGATGCACCTCGTGGCTCAGAGACACATATTGCATCTCGAGTCACTGCCCTAGATGTCTCAATCTGCGTCACACTAGTCATGAAGTCGAAGTCAACTCCTTCTCCTCCATATGACATGGAAGTCTCTGCTCCTGAACTAATGAGAGTAAGAAAAAGACACAATAAACTACATCAACAAGTTTTCACCCCGTCATGTTAGTAGCCTAACTTGCTTTACACATTTTTTCCCGCTATGACACTTAGTATGCGTATTTGATCCATTATGTTATGACGTATACATAATCACCTCTTCCATGTTCAGATGGAGGAGATATTAATGCATGTTATATTTATGATTAATTTTTTCTTGGAAAATTTTGATAAGAAATTAGTATATAATTATATTAACATATTTATTCCTTCAAAGAAAAACTATTCATATTAAAAATAGGATCATTCTGTATACTATACTTGTTGGGTAAAAATTTATGTTCGTAGTGATATGTGTAACCAAGCTAATCAACTTTTGTTATATGTTCAGTTCAGTAATTAAAAATTTAACAAAATAAATATAGAATAAATTTCTCTATTTTTTCTTTTTTTTTCTCATATGTATTTTTCAGATCTTTCCAAAACCAATCACAACCAATCTTTTGTATTATGATTTTTGACCAATACAAAATAACAACAAATTCACTTTATTAATTTTATCTTTATTACCACGTTTCTCCTCTTCTCGTTCATCTTCCCCATAGCATTTGGAAGCATATTTGATTCGATCCAAGGATACGAGTAAACGAGAAAATCAGATTTGACTACCTCAATCACTTTCTCCTCTGCGTGGAAACCTGCCACGCCAGTATCGTAGGTCCCAAGTATATTCGTTATATTGAGCTAGTTAGTTAGTTCCTTGCATTATCACTGATTCCTAGTTGAATGAACGTGTTTGTCTACGGCTATTTTTTTAAACAGATTATTTTCCTTGCCAGACCACTCACGTGCAGTCCAAGTGGGTTTCGGTGACAGTTTGATGTATTCACATTTCCTTTAAACTTTCTAGGAACAAGCTCGGGTTCGGTATTTAAGTTCGGAGGTGAAAGGGGTGCGGTGACCCTCATAGCTTTATTTATATAAAACCAAGTACAAATAGTTGTGTTCATACTGCACACTCTAGTCTTTGTGCTCCGAGACTGACGGAAGCTCGACGTCCTGTTCGTGCTCTGGGACTGACGGAAGCTCTACTTCTTCGTCCGCTGCTGTGTTCTTGGAGCTGTAGTACCTGCGTGAGCAATGAGGACAACGAGCAGTCTCTCTGTAGAAAAAAATGTTATTGATGTCGTTTGCTGTGACTTCTTGAGGTCTGATGAAGAAATTCCATAGGAAATCTGATCGATTTTTTTGGATGCCTGTCTGTGTCAGCCAACGGGGAGATGCAGTATACTTTCCAAATGCCAACATCGTCGTAAACAGCGAGGAAACGTAGTTGGTAGGGGACTGGGAGCTTTTATACCTGTTATTGCAGAGCCCAAGGTAGTATGTTCAAGTAGGTCAACTCCACGCGATTTTTTGTATCGGCCGATCTCATCAGCATGAACAGCTCCTTGCCGTCGTCAATCATACTGTCTGTTATGTTTTTGGTTACAGCGTGATGATGCTGCTGGTTCTTGTCCTTGAGCAATATCCGACCATGCCAACAAAGATATGGATACTTTTGTGGCACAAACTTCTGCTCCCGGTGGTCTATCCTTGTCCCAACCCAATGCATTCAAAATGCATTTTTTGACCTGCACGGATGACTTGCCCTATATGCATATCACACCCTGAAAGTGTAGATGAAGAAGCGACCCATCTATCTCAATGAAAAATATACCAGAGACGCATTGTTACTTCAGAAACTCGGAGACAAGAGGAAAGTAAGTAGTATCAAGGTCAGCTCCAGTGGTATAGACAGCTCTAGACTACAACGCATAGCTCTGGCTTCGCGATAGAGAGACATGGTTTGATGGAAGAGAAATGAGGACAAAAGACAACGCTCTCTTCAAGATCAACTTGACTGCATACGCAATGGTGAGAACGAAAGCGATAAACTGCATGAATAATGGATCTGAGGGAACCGTCAACACGGCTGAAATGCGTAAGGTAAGAAAACATTCGATATCATCTGTCCTGCAAATAGAGGTAGAAGTTATACATCGAGTATGAGAAGAACCAAAATGGTCCAGCTAATGTCTGTAATGGAACACAATGCAACTACATGGATGACATGTTATCCCTATCTTCACATAATCGGATTTGATCAAAAACTCTAGTGGATGCTGTGAAAACCCTAGCTATAAGTAAATGTAAGTTCGGGTCAGTTGCAAGAACCAGTCCTCGAACGAAATCATAAGTGTGCTAAATGACAGAGGAGAGAAATGCGAGATACCACCACTGGAAGTCTGAAGGTGACTCAACAAAAGGATCGACAGTACTCACTTCCTCTGTAGTGAACGTATCGTTAGCATCATCATTGTCCATGACAGTTCGCATCGCTCGCTACTCCTAGACATTGCAGACTGCCAGAAAAATACGAATTGCAGAGGTCCCACCGACCTGATGAGAGACTTAACCTCGTGGACCATTGTCCATCTGTCTGAGAGCAGCATGCATTGCCTAAGACAGAAATGAAATGAAATTGACATGTATTTGTTACCTTGCTATCAAATTACAGAGGTGCACAAAGTGGTCTGCAGCGTCAGATCTATCCGTGAAGACATTCTGCATGTTCTCCTCAGTGGGCGGAATCGCCAAGGCCCTTATCTATTCATCCACGAGTTTTGGCATCGATACTGCAAAAACACAGAACAGCAAAGATCCACTACCCTCCACGAAAGAGAAAACTGCTTACCGAAACGAAAGCATGGAAGCGATCAACGCTGGTCAAACCCGCTCCACAGTGACAAATCGTCTGCAGCTGGTAAAGGACAATGAAACAACCAGTCGCCTGCACGCAAACCACACAAAGGTGATAGCCTTCGGACAGATAGACAACCTCTCCGTAAAACAAAAATACTCGTCGACCAAGCACGTTCCGATTGAAGCATCTTTGAGATCTTAACGTGCAACCCCGCTCCAGCAGAAAGTCGCTAACAATAACTCGCAACCTACCACAGACAAAAAACATCAAAAAAAAAAATCCCCTCCGCAAACTCTCCACGATCGAGACGAGTCTTGGGAGCAAGCAACGAACCAAGCAAGAGCAAAATCTCCTGCGAGCGAGCCATAAACGAAGTAGCCAGCAAGAAGAAGGAGAAATCTCACAAACAGCGAATTAGGAACCTCCGCAAACCATCCACGATAGAGACGAGTCCTGTGAGCAAGCAAGGAACCAAGCAAGAGCGAATGTGCAAAATCCCTTGCGAGCGACGAACTAACGAAGTAGCCACAAGAAGAAGCAGAAATTTCACAAACAGCGAATTAGGTCGAAACAAACAAGAAGAAGGAGAAATCCCGAAAGACAGCGAGTGCGACGAAGTGAACAAGATCGAACTCTCACGCAGCCGAGTAGCCAACAGTCTCCGTACCTATTTCATAAATCGCTCTAATGCCTACCTAGGTGTGTCCTACACCACCTCAAATTTCCGCTCCTCCCGCTTGGCGTTTTCCATTTTCCGGCTGGATGTACGTTTTGGACGCTTATTCGCACTACTTCCAAGAATATCTGTGCTATAGATTTTTAGTTTTCAAAGAATAGTCAGACAAAGGTCTTGACCTCACGCGAATGTTTATCCACACACTCAAATATTAATTTTTGTTATTTTATATCGATTTACACACAAGGATTTGAAGTTATAGTTGTAGACTTGGTGATCTCATCATGTTCGGATAATAACACAAAAATGTGATAATTTTTACTATTGAGTTCGCCAAAGATCTCGATTTACTAAATTAAAAACACGAATAGTTTCTCACGCAGTGCTAACTATTCGTGTACAGAACTACCGCGAATATACTTGGGACTAAAATAATCTAAATTAGCAGGTGCTCGTGATCAATAATTACCAATACTTTGAAGAATGCTAAAGTATCTAGTACTGGATGTGGCCATCGAAAATGGAGAATTTAATAAACTTTTGTCTCTTTTCTTTCGATACGGAGATCCTTTCAAACTCGCTTTTTTGCTTTTCTCGCTGCACCATCTGAAAACAAATTATTGACGCCCCTCAGTACTTTTGCTCTTTCTTGATTTTGGCTGCCTTGGTGGTCCTCTTGTTCTCTCCCTCCCCACGCAACTCGCCTTCATGCCGCTTGCGTGGGCCGTTTTCCTCTTGGCAGTGAAACGGTACGCGGGCCGGTCTCGCCGTTTGTATATGGGATAAAAAGTTTGTAGGGTCCCACATTGAATTTGAAAACGTTAAATCCATGGACATATTTAGGTATGTAGATTCACCTCTCCTATGTAATGCATGGGAAATAATACAAAACGGTTTAATTTCTCACCAGAAAGAAGTAGCCACCCAGAGAAACGGACCCGCAAAAGAATGTGTTCCGGGTTACCAAGAGCACTTGTACTCATACTCAGGGGTTTAATAATTTGGACATTTAAAATATATTTTCATTTTGAAAAATTATATTATTATTTAAAACTTTAGTTCAACAGATATTAATCTCAAATGATAAAGATAAACCAGAAGTTCAATAGTATCCTGTCGTCTTATTCGGGACAATTGCACCACTAGATTTTACTTCTCTAAATCCAAAGAAGTGCATATTTGGTTGCGAAGAAGGTCTACTATTTAGACCAATCATTTCCAAGAATGAGATTGCGATAGATCTTGAGAAGGTGAAGAAGATCTTGGTTCATTTTCGATCAACTTGACCAAGTTGAGACAATTTCTTAGCATGGTTGGATATTATCGTAAGTTTGTCTTTCTTTCTCGAACAAAGCAATAGCTTTGACTATGTGCATGAAGAAAGGAGTGGATTTTGACTTGATAGTGCATGATCAAAAGACAAAAGAAGCATTTGAGGAGCTGAAAAAGACATTGGTGACAGCTCATACTTGCTAAATCTGAGTGGAGTAAAGCATTTATTCTACATATAGATACCTCTAATGTAGTAGTCGGATGTACTTTAAGTCAATTATATGAAGATTGGCATGATCATCTTATAACTTATGTAAGTAGGCAGATGGTTCATACGAGGAAGAATTATTTCATGACTGAACTAGAAGGATTAGTTGTGATTTTTGGATTGAAGAAATTTCAGCATTACTTGCTAGGAGGAAAATTTTCTATAGTCACACATCACAATGCTTCAATAAGCCTAATATCGAAGATCGTATGCTCATTGAAAGATCCTCTAACAAAATATGATTACGTGATCAAAGATAGACCCGAGAAAAAATATGCAAATGTTGATCTTTTGTCGAGGATTTAGATGATGAGAGAGAAGAACCGTTTGATGATTCGTTCTCAGACGAGCAAATGATGACCATCACAAGCATTGAGGAGGTACCATGATGGAGAGAATTCTATTGCATCAAGGAGCATATTGTTTACTAAGGAGAGCAGTTGGTCAGAAGGAGGCTTTCAAGCTAATGCACGAATTTCACGACTGTATTGTTTGCGGAGGTCACTTTGCTAGTAAGATAACAGTCTTTAATATTTTAGATGCGGGTTATCATTGAAGAGCTATTTTCAAGGAGTGTTTAGATTACTATAAAACTTGCGGCGTATGTCAAGCGTTTGCTCTGAAGTCTACTAGAACACCTCCGTCAAGTGTTAGTGAAGTATTGACTTTGTAGGTCATCTTAATAAGACACCTCGAGACAATAGATATATGTAGTTGTCATTGACTACTGTATCAAGTGGGCTAGACCTTTGAAGGAGACAAATGAAACGAAAGTGGGTAGATTCTTATGAGAGAAGATCATCACAAGATTTGGATGTCCGTTAGAGTTGGTCTCAGATAGAGGAGGACAGTTTGTATGGAGCATGACTACTGCTATGCTGTAACACTTTTCTATCAAGCCACGAGTAACGACGTCATACAATCAAATGTTAATGATCTTGCAGAGAAGATCAATCTTACCCTTTGTATGATGTTGGTATTGAGACTACCAAACATACTTGTGATATTATGAGGCTACAAGTCATATTATGAGAGTATCAAAAAGACAACAAAAACTTCTACTATGTATTCTCTATTTGGACTTGTTTAGTGACGTTTTTGTTTTCTCTGTCACGTAGATGCTAGGGCATCAACTCGAATGAAGGAGGGTAGAACTTCTTAAAGCTTTAACATGAACTTTAAATTTCTGTTTTAGTAAATCATTTCTATTCTAGTGACTTTATATTTTCTGCCTACATGATAGTTCTAGGGTAGTTTTTTTTATGGGGGTCTTTTGTTCTTTTTCTCTTCTGCTGCGAGAGGAGAGGTCTTTGAATTTGGAATAAAAATAAAGATTAACTTTTGTGTGAAAGCGCATGTGCTTCACAGAAACAAGGTACCTTTTCTTTTTGAAGGAAATTCATAGTGTCTGAAGCTGAGGAGATAAGAAACTTTATATGAAGAATTTTGTGCAATTCATTCTCTGATGTGGTGATTTTTTTCTTCAGGACTCTCACAGTCAAAAGGTTTCAAAAGGTTTCACCCTTCTCAAGAAGACTCTCACCTTGACATCATATTAATTGCTTCTCCCAAAATGAATCTGACAACGAACTCATCTTCAGCATACAACGTGCACTCTCCACCAATGTTCGATTCTTCTTTTCAGCAATCTAATCTCTGTTGATGCTATCTTTGAAGGGAGAGATAAGATTTAGTTAACTCAATCTTCCTTTAGTTTGAAGACCGGTGCAAGTGAGCTGATCTATAAAGGAAGCAGAAGTTCTTTATCCTTGGGTTACGATCGGCTCTGGAAGCTGGAAGTCAAAACATGCAAGATGAATATGCATGTTCATGTCGCTTCTATCGTAGAAAGCATTGATATTTGACATAGAAGGTTAAGGCATCATGGCAAGCAGAATTTATTGTAGGGTAACCTTGTGTCTGGTGTGACGGGTCATCTGAAGAAAGATCTGATGTTTTGTGCAGATTGTGCATATGATAAGCATCATCGTACGTCTTTTCCAAAGATGGAGATAAGCGAGCAAAGAAATTGCTAGAGCTCATCCACACTGATATCTGCGGTCCAATGCAAACACCATCCATTAGAGGTACCAAATATTATGTCACATTCATAGATGATTTTTCCCATTGTGGGTCGTTCATTCATAAAGCACAAAACTTAAGTGTTCTCTAAGTTCATGCAGTTTAAGGCTTGGACTGAACTATAGACATGCAAGAAAATCAAGCAGTTATGGAGGGACAACGGAGGGAAGTATACATCACGATAGTTTGAAGAATTCTGAGTTGTACATGGTATGATACACTATTCCTTAGGTGCCTCAACAGAACCACCTTGCATATATGAGATACATGTTGTACTTGTCTAAGCAAGTATGTATATCCTCCCATCAGTTGTAATTTAACATCACCTAAATCAAAGATCTTTCCAAAGCTATCGTTGTCATATGACACTCGTTGATCTCAAAATTAATTTATTGCAATATGTTTCTCTATCTCTCGTCATTGTTTCTGTAGCGTCACTATTATATATAGTGGAAGGGAAGAATCTCCAGGTGATGATAATAATACCAAGACAAATGCAGCACTTGGATTCTTGATCTGGTTCTCTCATTGTTCAGCAGCCCTTCCTACTTTCTTTGTTGATCTTTGTGGACAAGTGTCTGTCCAGTGACTAAGATCTTTATATATGTGGCACGTCATCCCTAGCTTTGGTTTTCTATCATTCTTAGACCCCGAATTCTTCTTCTCATCCGAATGTGAAGAAGATGTATCAGATGCTTTTGACTTCTTTTCAGGTTTGAATTTTCTCTTCGTGGCTACAAATGTAGAAGAATTTGACGAGCTCGTAGGTGCCTCAAGTCGTTGCTTTCATTGTTAAGATAAGATCTGTAAACCCTCCGCGGTCCTGCCGATCAACTATCCACGATCTCTCACTTCCACGATAGTCATTGATCAGTCTGCAACATGTCGGACCTGTCTCTCACTCATGGGTCATCTTTTATGACTTTAATGAAAGCACACCATTAACTTGAAAGAAATATGCTAAGTTCAATCCTTCACAAACCCTTAAACTCATAAACTAAATTTCTCCATTTTAACAACACCTCTCAAGTTCTCACATTCTAAAATCTCACACTCTCTCTATATTGCTCAAATGTCATTATGACGATGTGAAAGCAAGGATGAGGAGCTCTTCTCTACTCCTCTATTTCTACATTCTAGATTTTTATTTTGGTATCATTCAGTAACTCAGTCGTAACTATGTTTACCATGTTTTATTAAGATATTATGTTAATCATTTTGACTTCTTATCTTTTCACATGGTCTTATTCTTTCAAAGTCAACAACTTCTAGAAGGATTCTTAAATATTCTTAAAGAATCTCGAATCTCCAACCTCTCCTACACTAGGACCCACTAAAAAGGTGATGTGTTGCATCTCTTTTGGTTTTAATGCACACAAAGTCAATAACTTTTGTTCGACCACTAATCTCAAGTCAAAAAGGAAATAAGAGATATTTCCATCACCTTTCTATCTTTTAAACAAGATGACAAGATAGTACTGCTCTCTATTTAAGAAATATCTGAATTCTGCCCAAAAGTATAATTAAGTTTAATCATAACTAACTTTAACTAGTCATGACTAACTTGATACCTCTTTAAAATACTTGGACAGCAAATATACATTCTTCTCACTTAGTTATAACTAAACATCTTACTAATAAATAAAATTCATATGTGTGACACATGTCGTTACATTTTACCCCCAAACTAGATTTTGCTCTCTCCTCGGAGTGAAGAGAGAACTTTCGTGGATGAAAAAACTTCAATTTATCATGATTGATCCGATCAAATCTCCTTCCTCCTAGCTCCAGAAGGTCATACGTGAAGTTGCTCCACACCTTGTCTCCAACAAAAAGATCAAAATATCTAAGAAGAAACTTTCTTTAGTCCTCTTGAATCGGATAGCATCATACAACATTATCCAATCTCTGACTTGAAAAGGTTTTATCTCTTTTTTGTCTAACCGTTTGACATAACTCTTTTTTCTATACGATTGAGCTCATTTCATCCGGATCATTGCTACGCTTGGGTCACTTCCAACTCCACGGGTTACTCCCTCTTTGATCTGACAACATCTTCGTTCCTCGATCTCTTCAACTTTTGTTGAATAGTTTGAAAAATATCTAGTTTGAATTGGATCGGCAACTTGGACCATGTCAGAAACATGATCCTCGAGGTGAAAATCCCGACAGAAAAAAAGTTCAGCTCAAGAAGAGGTCGTGGGTCTTCAATACACAGAATCAGCTAGAAATATAGCTGATCTATTGACGAAAGCTTCATCTCTGGACGATGCAAGACTGTTCACTAACTAAAAGTGTCAAGAATCTATACGGTAGCATTTGCGATAACTTGGCATGTTCTCTGCGTCTACTTTAGATATGCACACACTTGTAGTTATGTGATATGGTGTCTACTTTAGATATGCACACATTTGTAGTTATGTGATATGGTGTAAGTTTAGTATAGATTTGATCGGTGCTTGGCACAAAGCTTAGTGTATATTAATTTAATATACTGCATCGGAGTTTAAAACTTGTTTAATGTAAAACAGGATGTATAAAGCTGAACACTGTAATGTGTTTCAATAACTGTTCAATATACACTAGTATATGTAATTCCTCTTGAGACGATTATTTCCAAGTAAATCCTCTCATATCTAGTGTTATGATTAATTAATCTATCATTAGAATCCCTGAGTTGACAAGCAAGAACATTTGATTTCCATCCAGATGTTCCATCTAAATTAAATAATTAATCTCCGGAGAAGATCCCGTTTTCAACATCCTGAGAAAATTCAGATATAGCTGTTTAATTCTTCGACTGTTGATGCCAAGAGTCTTCAGAATGTACTGTGGAGGCCGTGATCATGACGAACTAGGCACATTCGGAGTCGTCAGTAGGGACATACAAGGCCAACAATTGTCCATCCTGAACCAGGGGATCAGACAGGTCCTTGTGTGACTGAACATCGAACAAGTACCATCCTCTGCCGAGGATCTTGTCAGCATTGACAACACCGGATGATTCTTCGTCCAAGGTCTTGACGGGAGTGGGAGGGCTGAAAAATGCTGGGTTATGTTGGGCTATGATGTCGAGAGCCTCAGTGTTCTTGTTGTAGCGCCACAGACGAGCTACGTGTGGGTTGTTTCCTGGATCTTCTTGCAGGATGAATTCACCTCTCTTAGTCACAGATATATTGTCCAGAGTCTTGGGTCCCGCGGTGTTGGAACCATCAGGCCCATTGATGAGAATCTCTATGCTTCCCTCCAGAGAAGTCTGCAGAGTGGGATCGTTGAAGCGAAGTCTCCACAGCCGTGAGTGACGACCTGCACCACTGAAAGCGGCGGTGGTTACGAAGTAGAAGTCGGTGCTGATCTTTGGGTCCCAAGCACCATCTTCTGGGCGATCGAACTTGGTGTTGTTGAAAGCCAGGGGACCAACATTGTTGACAGGCAAGAAGTTGCTCTGAATCTGAAGTCCTGTGCCAGACGGGCCAGACATATCTCCATCTCCCAAAAGCATGGCCTTCATGGGGAAAGTGGAATGCACTGTAAAATTAGCACCCTGACTGGCCTCATCTGCAAGCCCCTCGACGTAAATCACATAGAGCTTGCCACCGGTTAGACCAGCCTTTTCTACTGGATTTCCAGACCACTTCTTGTCTCCAACATAGACAAACACTCTGTTGTGGCCTCCATCATCCGTCCCAATGAGAACGGTCTTGTCACCTGGGCTCCACAATATTTCCCAGTTTAGTTTCCAAGTCAAACATTACCTCTGATATCATGAATCCCAACTACCAAATATGAATTCAGTTCCTTGAAAACTTGATATACTCATACAATGATTCATAGGAAGTTCGTCAACTTACCATCTTCACCCTTAAAAGCAGAATGAGGCGAAACGTTCTCCCAACCAGCCTGACCCATGTAAGGCAGTTCGTAGGTAGTGCCGGCAAACGGACCAGAAGCAATGTGAGCATAAACACGGCCAGAGGCACCATTTTCTTCACCATTGAAGAAAATCAGATCCTTGAAACCCTTTCCGTTCGAGGGGTTGTAGAAGTTAAATGCAGGTGCAAGGGTGGCACTGCACAATCTATTGAACTGAACAGGAGGATTTGTGCTGGGATCAAGATAGGTCTTGGTGGTCCTGTCCCACGCATATACTTGCTTAATAAGGTCTTCACCGTGAAGCACAGCGAAGTCGGTCTTCCTGATGATCCACTTGGACACAAATGCTCCATTAGCGCCATGATCTCTAACTCCTCCCCTTCCTCCACCGAACTCGTGATTCATGAGAACCACCATTGTGTCATTCTTGTTATCGTATACTCCCAGGCCATCAGGAACTCCAACCATGGTATAGTTGTTGAGAGCGGAGTCACCTACTGATATGATCGCTTGGACGAAAATGCCACTACCAGCGGTGTATGGGACCACGTAGACATCTTGACTACTGCTTGGACCCTGCGCTGTACCACCTGCATGCATATTTCGCTGTGAAAGTAAGAGTCCACGACTGTTCACCCAAATATCCAGCAAGTTTGCCAATCACCAAACTTCAAAGCCATCATATATAGCTGTAGAGCGAAGAAACTACGAATCGGATAATACTGTAACATGTACTAACACATTATCAGTTAGGAATAAAAGTACGAGATGATCACGAGAAGTTCAACTGTAAACTTCTCCTAACTTTCACTATTCAATCACCGAATTCGAAATCTCTGGACCAGTACTGCAACTGCGACCTTAAGTCGAAGGACAGAAGGCCGCCCAGTTCAGAATAGTTCTTGCTTTGTTAGTCTGGTTAAGATTCCGAGTATCTTACCAGACGAAGGTGGAGTGGGGGGTCGCCTCGTGCCTCCCTCACCGTTATCATCACAGGTACTGCTCAACAATCTTCTACTTCCTGCAGAATGAAATCACGAGAAGAAACTCATTTACTGAGCTCGGATCCTGGAACGATATGGTACATAGTGCATCTAAACAGATAATACTGCCTACATGAATCGGATACACTGGCAGTTGACCACCGGTAGCTACCGTACGTACACGACGTCAATGTAATTTGTACTGTTTTACATGCATATGCTAGTAGAACATGTAGTTTGTAGATATCGACATGTGTATGTTTTCGGAATACCTGCAGCGCTAGCCATGACTCCTTCATGTACCCAGCCCATGAGCAACAGTGAGCCTAGTAACAATTTAATCGCCATGGTCGCAGGTCTTCGAACGAACTCTGGTGTATAGAACGGACGACATAAAAGTAGTCTAAGAATAAGAAATGTTTCTATGCAAACCTGTACTGTATGTTCGATGCACCTACAGTTAAATCAACTAAATTAGAATGCATTCGTGGTCAGGCACCATAGCCAGAAGATTTCGTTCTGGTAGTTCTAATCACCGGCTGCTACTCAGTAGCGTTGAATTCGAAATA
Source organism: Asterella californica (assembly GCA_036924285.1). Lineage (NCBI taxonomy): Eukaryota > Viridiplantae > Streptophyta > Marchantiopsida > Marchantiales > Aytoniaceae > Asterella > Asterella californica. The sequence goes on from JAYKYS010000013.1 coordinate 9,961,937, forward strand.
GCAAGATCACATGACAGATCAGAGCCAAATACAAGAATGTCAAATCTTTGGATCAAATATTTCTTTCGAATTCACTAGTACTGGACGAGAAAAAGATTTGGACTTCAGGCAAATACTCAGTACTAGTGTAGACCGGAGTGCAGAAGCTGATAATCTGGTGAAGACCCAGGAGCTAGCTACGTACATGACTTTCTGTTCAGATAAGAGCCTGCGTTGAAAGAAGCCTACCTCAAGTGCAAGTTACCGAGTTTCCACCGGATCGAGAAACACTGGATGAGTAAGTACTGATACAATCGAAGATAAATTTATACTAGGTCTTGATGGGCAGAAATCCAAACACAGACTAGATTCTGGATGAGATGAAGTGAGAGGAACAGTCTTGCTCATCTGTGCAACTGTGAAGAAGATGAACAGGAATCAGGCAGTACCTACTGCCTGATTCCTTGATTCCATCTTCTCCACATTCAACACTGAATTCCGAATATGCCGAGCAGTTCCTCATCGTGGAAAGAAGAACTCGTTTGGATGTTTTACTGACAAGCACGTACTTCATTACAGCTCGCAGTATGGTGCAGCAGCAGATGTTAGGCGAGGGATATTCTTTAGAGGATTCTCTCATGCTTCCGCTGGTGAATGCTCTGATCCCGGTCGTACTGATCAAAGGTGTTGCTCTCAGTGTGCAGTGTCGCATGTTCACCGTTTCTGTTTCTAGGCAAGACCCGTGCAAGCAGAAGTGGATATTCCGCTTCGTGCTTGCTGATGCCGCATTTCATCGTTGTACATGTCTCTTCGGTATAGGTGGAGGTGAGAGTTGCAAGTAGAATGTCAACCGGATATACTCCACCATGCGAGGGAACTCGAAAGATCAGAGTACTGCGTTCTGATTGATATCGATCTACGTGTGCTGCTGCGTCGACTACTGAGCGTAAGTTTAGCTCGAGCTCCATAAGGTCAGAACCCAGCCGTCGCACAACTGCAGACATTCCAAAGTCTCTTCATGTTTTAATTTTGTCCGACTCCACCGATGCCAGTTATAAGTAGGGGAGGATATTCACGGATACTACTGATTCCCAACGAGTTCGATCTGTTCAGAAATCCGCTGCAAGTTTGTATTTAATACAGATTGGAGGATATCAACATACTTACAGTGTATACGATGGCAACTTAAACATACTTAAACATCCATAGTCAACAAGTATGAGTGATCATATACTTAGTCCGGCTCTATTACGATCGAGCCAGCACTAAACTGCTTTCAATGGTATTGGAATTACGCATTATGATGTACTACACTGTGAAAGTTGGTCTTCCACATATCCTTTGAATCATTCAGCTGAAAATAATCTAGCTAGAATCTGATGGAGGAAATACATATCGACTTGGAGGATTCAACAAGAACTTGGGAGCACAACCAAAAAGTGAATCAGATCTAGATAAGGGATCAAAGTTAACAAATCTATGTATCTCATATATATAACAAATCTATGTATCTCATATATATAGCAATCCCTTTGGACCTGCTGACTACAGTAGCTAGGTTTCACGATTGGAATTCGAAGCTGTTTCTAGTGGGTTAGTGTAAGTAGAGACAGTTTCAAAGAGCCATCAGTACGTCTACAGAATGAATGAGTGGGACGTTCGAGAACGTATATATGGACGGAGTGCATATCCGACCGATAACACTATGTTTCGGTCCATCGCATGCGCAGGAGGCTCTTGTACATGTTTCACCAACTCGTCGAATTCATTCATCTTTTCACTCTAGGTTTCGCAGTTCGTTGCCAAGTCTCGTCCGTCCAGCTAGCTTCAGCAACCATGGAGCTGTCACGTGGAGCTCCTGGAACCAATGCTCGAGCTCGGATCCAGATGCATATTCACAGGCTCCAATTAGAGCCTGTGAATTCGCAATCAATATCATGAGCTCAAGGTAGAAAATAATTTTGCGTATATCAGGAGAACGACAGTTCACTGACACGAACAAAACAGTGGCAGATATATCTATTTATGCTGGTGGCTGCCTCAAACTCGGCCGCAATGACAAATTAAGCTTGCTAATCTTTAAATCATACACAAAAAGCGTATAAGGGCCTTCAAGAAGGTCTATGCATATGGTGGGCTCTCATAGTTATGGCGTGTGTTCAAAGTCTTGAGCATTTGCGGTGCCACTCACTCTGCATCTAAAACCTACACGTACCCTCTGGGAGTCAGTCTAACCGGGTCACATGATTCACGAAGTGTTATATATACCAATTGTAAGATATGTTATGGACAGACAGCAGACAGAAGCCAAGCTGCAAGAACAGAGTAGAGGAAGACACCAGACTGAAGCCAAGCTGCAGGAACAGAGTAGAGGAAGACAGCAGACTGAAGCCAGGAACAGAGTCGAGACAGCCTTAGGACGACACCGGACTGAAGCCAAGCTGGAGGAACAGAGTAGAGGAAGACAGCAGACTGAACCAAGCTGCAGGAACAGAGTACAGACAGCCTTAGGAAAACAGCAGACTGAACCCAAGCTGCAAGAACAGAGTAGAGGAAGACAGCAGACTGAACCAAGCTGCAAGAACAGAGTAGAGACAGCCCGAGGAAGGGAGCCGACGACCAGGAAGGTCCGCACAAACCACCACACAGCGCCTCAGAGAACCGACCTAGGAACAGCTCGAACACCAATGAGCAGGGACATAAACGACGCGGGAACCCACATTCTGGCCGATAGGAGTGACCCTAGCCAACGTGGTAAGTGTCAAGGGTAACATATTTATATATTTCACCATCATGATTCCATCATACCAGAATTCTGGTTTCCACGTCACTGCTTCACATTTTCTCACACATAGAATGTAACTCTACTACTACTAACTTCTATAGTGACATTGAATTTGTGCTTGTGGTTTCTCGAGAGAGAGAGTGTTGTTAGAATAGTGGCAGCCTCCAAGGGAAGAGCAGGCACACACAAAAATACATACAAATAAATATATATATGCATTAAAGGAATCTTTTTTCCTTAAGGGGAAATAACCGAGGATGCATAGACACTCTTGTATACATAAAAAGTGATTACAACTTGCATGATCCCATAACTTGAAGTATATCTTGAAGGAATATATGTAGACCTAACTAAAGTAAATATCAGAATATTACATAACCAATATTTACAACAAAGTTAACTAAAGCTTATTATTATTATTTTTAATCTTTTTTGAATTTATTTTCGTCATTTTCGTCATGGAGCTTTTGCTCTTACACGGATACATCACCCCGTACACTACTCCGCTCGCGAGTACCCCGGCCCGGGTCGCCCATAAAAACCAGCAAGTCGGGGTTAAACCCACGACCCGGGTAGCTTGCACATATATTAACAAGGGTTCGGTGGTTGCAGTGTTCAGCTCTTGTATCCAAACACTCTTGTAGATTGAAGGGCCCGTCCTGCACTACTGTTCAAGTCTTCAATGACTTTTAAAAAGTTATCAAGTCCGGGAGGAATGGAATTTGCTTTATAAAATTGTTCTAAATTTACGGTGGGCTTTAATCGGGCTTTAATTACTAGCATGTCTGTTTATCACAAAATTTCAGGTTAATTACAGTGCACGAAGTTAACTTCAGTATTCATTTGTGGAAGTTCTAAAACTCAACAAGCGTGAAAAGATTCGAAATAAATTTCCATACATGGAAATAATTTAAAATAAATTTTATTGATACATTAATAGTATTTTAGGGTTACGGTAATTTCAGTTTTTATACTAATTTCATCCCATAACATATAATATTACGTGCAATATTTTTCCTCTATTTTCACAGGAATGATTACCATTTCAGTTTAACTTCCTCTCCTTTTGATAGGAAATGCAAAGGTTTTCAAACGTCAATCTTGAAGACTGTGTCCAGTACCCGGTTTGAACACTTCAGAGCACTTGCAACGACGTAGAAAATCGCCGGTCTAGTTGGTAACTCATCCAACCTGGCAGTCGCTGTTTGCCAAGTACCACTAGTAGCCGTCCTGATCCTTGACTCCATGGATGCATCTACCGTCTCTCGCTGAACCACCTCAGCACTAGAGGTAACCACATCTTCGCTCTAACTGAGTGTGGCTTATCAACTGAAACACTGGAGCCAAGCTGACTACCAATGCCTTCATATCCGTGATTGAAAATAGTGAGGCTCGTAGAACTGTTATAGCCGCTCCCAACATCGAGTTTGACGTCACATCCACAGACGTCTAGGGTTGACTCGCATCACTCCCGCTCTTGGATGTCGATGCATCCAACTCCACTGCATCATCAGTAGGTCATTTATGAACCATAGATGTGATCCTCAATGTCTATAATAACATGAGTGAGGAAGCTTAGCTTGTCTATCAGTCTCCCTGCATTGTGGATCCACTCCATTGATGCACCTCGTGGCTCAGAGACACGTATTGCATCTCGAGTCACTGCCGTAGATGTCTCAATCTGCGCCACACTAGTCATGAAGCGAAATCAACTCCTTCTCCTCCATGTGACATGGAAGTCTCTGCTCTTGAACCAATGAGAGTCATAAAACATGCAGTAAAGAAAAAGAAAAAGACACAATAAACTACATCAATAAGTTTTCACCCCGTCATGTTAGTAGCCTAACTTGCTTTACATATTTTTTTCCCGCTATGACACTTAGTATGCATATTTGATCCATTATGTTATGAGGCATACATAATCACCTCTTCCGTGTTCAGATGGAGGAGATATTAATGCATGTTATATTTATGATTAATTTTTTCTTGGAAAATTTTGATAAGAGATTAATATATAATTATATTAACATATTTATTCATTCAAAGAAAAATATTCATATTGAAAATAAGATCATTCTGTATACTATACTTGTTGGGTAAAAATTTATGTTCGTAGTGATATGTGTAACCAAGCTAATCAACTTTTCGTTATATATAGCAAAATAAATCCATTTTGTTAATTTTATCTTTATTACCACGCTTCTCCTCTTCTCGTTCATCTTCCCCATAGCATTTGGAAGCATATTTCATTCGATCCAAAGATACGAGTAAACGAGAAAATCAGATTCGACTACTTCAATCACTTTCTCCTCTGCGTGTAAACCTGCCACGCTAGTACCGTAGTCCCAAGTATATTCGTTATATTGAGCTAGTTAGTTAGTTCCTTGCATTATCACCGATTCCTAGTTGGATGGACGTATTTGTCTACGGCTATTTTTTTAAACAGATTATTTTCCTTTCTAGACCACTCACGTGCTGTCCAGGTGGGTTTCGGTGACAGTTCGATGTATTCACATTTCCTTTAAACTTTCTGTCCAGTATTTAAGTTTGGAGGTGAAAGGGGTGCGGTGACCCTCATAGCTTTATTTATATAAAACGAAGTACGAATAGTTGTGTTCATACTGCACACTCTAGTCTGCACGCTGCAAGTACATGATTTACTGTCCTCGAAATACAAATAGCTCTGTACATATTACACTGTGTACTCCCTATGTTGCAGCTACATGATTGAGTGATATTCTCTTCTCGTGCCCTGTGCTCTACGTCATGACGTCGACGAGGAGAATGTACTCTAGAAATCTGTCTGCTACGATAAAAATATTGCTCATTCTGCGAATAGGTGTATCAAGGTCCGTGCCCACGTCTTCGTGCTCCGAGACTGACGGAAGCTTGACGTCCTGTTCGTGCTCTGGGACTGACGGAAGCTCAACTTCTTCGTCCGCTGCTGTGTTCTTGGAGCTGTAGTACCGGCATGAGCAATGAGGACAACGATCAGTCTCTCTGTAGAAAAAAAATGTTATTGATGTCGTTTGCTGTGACTTCTTGAGGTCTGATGAAGAAATTCCATAAGAAATCTGATCGACTTTTTGGATACCTGTCTGTGTCAGCCAACGGAGAGATGCAGTATACTTTCCAAATGCCAACATCGTCGTAAACAGCGAGGAAACGTAGTTGGCAGAGGACTGGAGCTTTTATACATGTTATATTACAGAGCCCGAGGTAGTATGTTCAAGTAGGTCAACTCCACTTGATATTTTGTATCGGCCGGTCTCATCAGCATGAACAGCTCCTTGCCGTCGTCAATCATACTGTCTGTTATGTTTTTGATTACAGCGTGATGATGCGGCTGGTTCTTGTCCTTGAGCAATATCCGACCATGTGAACAAAGGTATGGATACTTTTGTTGGAGAGTTATTTCACACAAACTTCTGCTCCCGGTGGTCTATCCTTGTCAACCCAATGCATGCAAAATGCATTTTTTCACAGACACGGATGACTTGCCGTATATGCATATCACACCCTGAAAGTGTAGATGAAGAAGCGACACATCTCTCTCCATGAAAAATATACCAGAGACGCATTGTTTCTTCAGAAACTCGGAGACAAGAGGAAAGTAAGTAGTATCAAGGTCAGCTCCAGTGGTACAGAATGTAACAGACAGCTCTAGGTTATGACGCCTAGCTCTGATTTCGCGATAGAGAGACATGGTTTGATGGAAGAGAAATGAGGATAAAAGACAACGCTCTCTTCAAGATCAACTTGACTGCATACGCAAGGGTGAGAACGGAGGTGATAAACTGCATGAATAGTGGACCTGAGGGAACCGTGAGCACAGCTGAAATGCGTAGGGTAAGAAAACATTCGATATCGTCTGTCTTGCAAATAGAGGTAGAAGTTATAGACCGAGTATGAGAAGAACCAAAACGGACCAGCTAATGTCTGTAATGAAACACAATGCAACTGACATGGATGACACGTTATCCCTATCTTCACATAATCAGATTTGATCAAAAACTCTAGCGGATGCTGTGAAAACCCTAGCTATAAGTAAATGTAAGTCCGGGTCAGTTGCAAGAACCAGTCCTCGAATGAAATCATAGGTATGCTAAATGACAAAGGAGAGAAATGCGAGATACCACCACTTAGGTCTAAGAACTCGAAGTCTGAAGGTGATTCAACAGACGGATCGACAGTACTCATTTCCTATGTATTGAACGTATCGTTAGTGTCATCATTGTCCATGATAGTTCGCATCGCTCGCTACTCTTAGACATTACAGACTGTTAGAAAAATACGAATAGCAGAGGTCCCACCGACCTGATGGGAGACTTAACCTCGTGGACCATTGTCCATCTGTCCGAGAGCAGCATGCATTGCCTAAGAAAGAAATGAAAAGAAATTGACATGTATTTGTTACCTTGCTATCAAAATTACACAGGTGCGCAAAGTGGTTTGCCGCGTCATATCTATCCGTGAAGACATTCTGCATGTTCTCCTCAGTGGACGGAATTGCCAAGGCCCTTATTTATTCATCCACAAGTTTTGGCATCGCTTCTGCAAAAATGCGGGACAGCAAAGATCCACTACCCCCCACGAAAGAGAAAACTGCTTACCGAAACGAAAGCATGGAAGCGATCAGCGCTGACCAAACCCGCTCCGCAGTGGCAAATCATCCGCAGCTGGTAAAAGACAATGAAACAATCAGTCACCTGCACGCAAACCACACAAAGGTGATAGCCTTCGGACAGATAGACAATCTCTCCGCGAAACGAAAATGCTCGTCGACCAAGCACGTTCGATTGAAGCATCTTTGGAATCTTAACGTGCAATCCCGCTCCAGCAGAAAATCACTAACAACAAATTGCAACCTACCACAGGCAAAAAACGTCAAAAAAAGAATCCCCTCCGCAAACTCTCCACGATAAGGACGAGCCTTGGGAGCAAGCAACGAACCAAGCAAGAGCAAAATCCCCTGCGAGCGAGCAATGAACAAAGTAGCCAGCAAGAAGAAGGAGAAATCTCACAAACAGCGAATTAGGAACCTCCGCAAACTGTCCACGATAGAGACGAGTCCTGCGAGCAAGCAAGGAACCAAGCAAGAGCGAATGTGCAAAATCCCTTGCGAGCAACAAACTAACGAAGTAGCCAGCAAGAAGGAGCAGAAATTTCACAAACAGCGAATTAGGTCGAAGCGAACAAGAAGAAGAAGAAATCCTGAAAGACAGCGAGTGAGACGAAGTGAACAAGATTGAACTCTCACGCAGCCGAGTAACCAATAGTCTCCGTATATATTTCAAAATTTGTCCTAACGCCTACCTAGGTGCGTCCTACACCACCACAAATTCCCGCTCCTCCCGCTTGACATTTTCCGTCCTCTGGCTGGATGTACGTTTTGGACGCTTATTCGCACTACTTCCAAGAATATCGGCGCTATAGATTTTTAGTTTTCAAAGATAGTCAGACAAAGGTCTTGACCTCATGCGAATGTTTATCCACACACTCAAAATATTAATTTTTGTTATTTTATATCGATTTGCACACAAAGATTTGAAGTTATAGTTTTAGACTTCGTGATGTCATCAGGTTCGGATAATAACACAAAATGTGATAAATTTTACTATTGAATTCGTCAAAGATCTCGATTTACTAAATTAAAAACACGAATGAATAGTTTCTCACGCAGTGCTAACTATTCGTATAAAGAACTACCGCGAATATCCTTTCCCACGGACTTGTACAGTGAAGGAAGCCGGGGGTGCAGTGTAAATTTAAATATTTTTGTTTTATTGGAGTACAGTGAAAGAAGCGGGGGATACAGTGTAAATTTAAATATAATTTCTGTTTTACTGAGGTGCAGTGAAGGAAGCCAGAGGTGCCGTGTATACAGTGAAAATCACGCCCAGTTTCGTGAAAACATCCAAGTAAAATTGTGTCTAAATTTAAATTTACGTGAAAATGTCCAAGTCAAATGTAATGTGCTAAATTTAATATACTAAAATTAAAAAACTTAATTTAGACTTCTTTTGTGAGTGAAACACATGGCTTGTGAGAACTAGAAGAACCCATAAGTGTAGAGAGAGACCTGGAACGTATCGAGTTATAAGTCAATTCTTTTTTACAAATCGGGTGAATGATTAAAGCATAAATTTAGAGCTAACCCTTCCTAAAATTATAACCCATGTTAGCTCTAAATTATAACCCATGTACACTGTGTAAGTGTACATGGGTGAATATACTTGGGACTAAAATAATCTAAATTAGCAGGTGCTCGTGATCAATAATTACCAATACTTTGAAGAATGCTAAAGTATCTAGTACTGGATGTGGCCATCGAAAATGGAGAATTTAATAAACTTTTGAGGCTCGCTTTTTGTCTCTTTTCTTTCGAGACGGAGACCCTTTCAAACTCGCTTTTTCGCTTTTCACTCTGCACCATCTGAAAACAAATTATTGACGCCCCTCAGTACTTTTGCTCTTTCTTGATTTTTGGCTGCCTTGGTGGTCCTCTTGTTCTCTCCCTCCCCACGCAACTCGCCTTCATGCCGCTTGCGTGGGCCGTTTTCCTCTCTGCAGTAAAACGGTACGCGGGCCGGTCTCGCCGTTTGTATATGGGGTAAAAAGTTTGTAGGGTCCCACATTGAATTTGAAAACGTTAAATCCATGGACATATTTAGGTATGTATATTCACCTCTCCTATGTAATGCATGGGAATAATACAAAACGGTTTAATTTCTCACCGGAAAGAAGTAGCCACCCCAGAGAAACGGACCGGCAAAAGAATGTGCTCCGGGTTACCAAGAGCACTTGTACTCATACTCAGGAGTTTAATAATTTGGACATTTAAAATATATTTTCATTTTGAAAAATTATATTATTATTTAAAACTTTAGTTCAACAGATATTAATCTCAAATGATAAAGATAACCCAGAAGTTCAATAGTATCCTGTCGTCTTGTTCGGGACAATTGCACCACTAGATTTTACTTTTTTTTCATACTTTTCTTTTTTTCTCTTTTGCATATGTATATTATGCATCCATACTGAATTCACAGGAGTAAAAATTAATGATTACCGCAGAGTTAAGATGGATAGCTAACTAGAGGGGGTTAAGTTCTAAGAGGAAATATTCCTAATTGTCGACTGGAAGAAAGCTGTAATTTACAAGAGACTAGTTTTGTTTGGAACCGCAGTTCGTGGAGAGTCTCCTTTATGAAGAGACATGATGATTTTTCTGAAACCTGAACTCATTACTTGGAGGAGTAGATCTTCCTACTACAAAAACTCACGGGAGCAAAAATTCAAGTAAGAATTGCCTACGGCATCTTTCTGCAGTCATTTCAAAATGTGCCACAGAAAATGTTTAACATCAGCAGGTGCCTGACCGAAATCATATCTCCCTCTCGAGGGTCAAGAATAGTTGAAGAAAATTATAACTTTGACACCTCCTCTCGTACCCACGAGAAGGCGTTACTATTTCGATCATGCATCTGCAGTGTTTTCTACGGGTACTTCCCAGTGTCCGTAGACAAGTTTATGGGTATTTTTATTTGATATTAAGGGGTCTCAGTTATAGCCCCGCAAGGGGTGACATCCGCTGTCGTACACTCTTGGATGGGTACGGGTGGAAGTGGATTACTTGTCAAGGTACCATGTTGCCCAGTTACTTCAGTTCAACTCAAACCCATATGAGTATTCAGGTTGATGAATATCTGCACTGATTTTGGTTCAATTTTAGTACGTTAGTCTTATCATTTTTTAAATTTGTCACGTCAGTTTGGGCACCTCGGCTAGGTTGACCGAGTGCGAAGTGGCGCATCCCGGTAAGGCCGTTAGTGCCGTTAGGGCGAGTTGGAGAGAGAGCCCACTAGGGGTAAACTTCGCAGGTAGGGCTTGGAGGCCTTAGTTCTTTGAGTTGAGCTTTCAAGCTCCAGGCTATGGTGGATAGTCTAGTTGAGTGTAACCCGGATTCTCTTCGCGTTTAGAGTGGGTTTGGCTTGACCGTTTGTGAGTAGTCCTTGTTGTGGTGTTGGAGATGGTAATCTCTGTATTCAGATTACTCAAAGAACTCAGTGCAGGTCGAGGCGGAGTTCAGTAAGAGCTCGCTGATCTGAAATCTGAAATCGTCCGCTGGTATCTTCGGGCGTTGCCGTTCGTGGTTGATTGTTTGGAGCTGTGATCGAGGTGTGTGGGCGCCGTGCTACATTGCTGGTCGCAGATCGATTTGCTGTTGTTGGGATCGAGTGGAGATTTCTGTCATGCGGAAGCGCTGCAGAAATTTTGCGGAATGTTCTTGAAGTGTGGTGTTGGAGCCGGATTGCGCGTTTGGGCGTAGCAGCTGAAATACTTGTCAATGTCGGGCCGGAGTGGACTCTTTGGAAGCGCATTGGAGAGACGATTCCAGTGCACCAAGTTTCGTGGAGTTTGGCCAAGGATTGAAGAAGTTATGGCATGTCGAAGTTCGCTGCTGTGACACCCGCAAGTGCAAAAGACTAGTTACGTCAGATTTTGGCTCAATTTCGTGTGGAAACTCGAGTTTAGTAGTTGTTTTGTGTGTGTGTGCATCCACGAAGTGTGTGTGGTGCATTTGCGAATCTGTTTTGGTGGTGTTCAGGTTGGATTTGGAGGTTCTTGCTGTTTTACGTCAGATTTTGGTCACCCGTGTGCACCCGCAAGCTGTTTTCGCTGTTTTGGAGACTGTTTTGGTGCAATCTTCTGCAATTCAAGCCTCTTCTGGTGTGTGTGTACCTGTTCTACTCTACTTCAAGCGGAGAGTGAGCGGGAGTGTCGAGGTGTGGAGTGCGTGTTAGGAGGCGTTTAGAGGCTTCGAGGCTTCGAGGCTTCGAGGAGCAGAGGTGCGTGAGTGAGGAGGCGTGAGAGCGGAGTGCGAGAGTGCGGAGGCGGAGCGGAGCTGAGCCTGAGCCTGAGCCCGAGCCCGCACCCGCCGCAAGCCAGCTTGCTGACGTGCGTGAGAGAGGTATCCAAGCTTCAGGTGTGTGGGAAGGATAAAACCAGCTGGTCACCCATCCCAACACTATTCCTGGACCTGGACTCCTGACTCTGTAGTCTTAGCTTTGGCTTTACCACTAGACCAATAGCTCTTGGTGTCCTACAGGGATGCGTGCAAGTACTTATGGACTTGTATAAGGTAGTAGGAGACCTTCTCGTACGTCCCTAGAGGAGTGGTAGGGCGACCCCACAGTATTAGGGGGAAGCTATAGTTGTGGTAGTGTTTGCCTACACCGTAGAGGCGCGTATGGAGGCAATTGGTGGCAGTTGTCTTGGGTGAGCTAGTAGAGCTACCACGTGGATATTTTTGGAGCTACTAGAGGCGTGGACATCTAGTTAGTGACCTCCAGTGTCAGTTACGATTGTTGGTGACCATATATTGTGCATGTGGTCACCGACGAGGAGACGTCAGTCCGGGTGGGGCTGGGTTTCTCTTTATGTGAATGTTTGAGTGTGGAGGGTTATCGTTTGGACTTCTTGTGGTTGGAACCCCTCCATATTCTGCTTCCTGTTTGTGCGCCGCGTTTGCTTGTGTTGGCGCTTGATTTCCGGAGTGAGTTCACTCCAGTGTGCTGTCTGTAGTGAGGCTGGAGTTGCGGACCAGTCAGACTACCTTTGTCTCTCTCACGGTGCGGTTGGAGTGACGACCAACAGACCGTGAGAGGCTGCCTGTGGTGATGGCAGGTACAGGTTGTCCTTACCTTGACCGTCTTAGTAGGGGATAGGTGAGCTCAGTAGGAGCGGGATTAGGCAAGTGGTGGTTACGGTGGTGACGGAGATTGCGACATTCCAGTTGGGAAGTGTGTTAGCGGGATTCTCTCATCACGGAGTTCTCGGGAGGTTCTGGTGGGGACTTCTCGGACAGTGGGTATACACGGAGTGGGGTGAGGTACCGACTACCTACACCATTGCCGTCGGTTGTTCCAGAGGACGAGTCAGACGCAGGCAGCGCGTTTTCTGGTGGTGAGTCTAGTGTCGCCACACCGTTGTTGTGGGACATGGACGAGATCTATGGAGCCACGAAGGGACCTCGACGTTACTCGGGTACAGTTGGTATCATTGAGCTGGATGACTTCATCTAGGAGTTCGACAGTTGGTGCGATCTGCAGCAGATGCGGAACCCACAGCTATTTACACCCTTCATGGCGTGGAAGGGTTTGTTCCAGCACTTGGAGGGACCGCCGATGGATGATTATCATGAGTTCAGGCGAGATTACAGTGTTGAGATCGAGTTGTGGAGACAACATTGGTCTCCCAACTACGTTTCTATCACTACTGGCGCAGTTTCGAGAGGCGTAGCACCTGCGAGTTCGGGTGCCAGTAGCAGTGGTACTGTAACGACCTATGTTACACAGAGGAAGTTTGTCTATTAGTAAGGTGTTTAGTTATAACTAAGTGTTGAGAATGTTTATTGGTTGCCAAAGTACTTTAAGGAGGTATCAAGTTAGTCATGACTAGCTAAAAGTTAGTTATGGTTAAACTTAGCTGTACTTTTGGCAGAATTCAGATATTTGCTAAAGAGTGAGTACTACTATCTTGTCATCTTGTCTAAAAGGTAGAAAGGGGGTGGAAAGTATCCCTTATCTCCTTTTTGACTTGATATTAGTGGTTGGATTAAAGTTGTGGACTTTGTGGGCATTAAAAACAAGAAGAGATTCCACATGTTTCCTTTTTAGTGGGTCCTAGTGTAGAGGGGGGGTGGAAATTCGAGATTCCTTGAGAATATTCTAGAATCCTTCTAGAAGTTGTTGACTTTGAAGGAATAAGCCCATGTGAAAACGTAAAAAGCCCATGTGATCAATGCTTTTATCTTAAGTAATATCTTAGTAAAACCCGGTAAAAGTAGTTACGGCTGAGTTATCGGAGGGTACCAAAGTAGAAACCTAGAATGTATAAATAGAGGAGTAGAGAAGAGCTCCTCATCCTTGTTTTCACATTGTCGTAATGACAACTTCAGTAATATAGAGAGTGTGGGATATTTTTAGCATGTGAGAACTTGAGAGACGTCGTTAGAATGGAGGATTTTAGTTGATGTGTTTAAGGAGATTTTTAGTTGATAAGTTTGTGGGTGTATGAATGAGTGAACTCAGCATTTTCCCTTCAAGTTCATGGTGTGCTTCCGTCAAAGTCATCAGAGGTGACCCCTGAGTGAGAGACAAGCCCGACATGTTGCAGATTCGTGGATGACGATCGTGGAGGTTGAGAGATCGGGGGGGTAGTTGATCGATAAGACCACGGAGGGTTTACATTTTTGGTTTCGTTGCCGGGACCTCACTTGAAGGGATCGTTGAACGATGTTTAGAGTTCAGTTCTATATTCGACAAAAAGAGATTATGAGAGAGCACATGGAGAGAACGTTGGGAGGAGAGAGAGCTAACGCGATGTTAGCAACGTTAGAACCTTTCGTGTATCCCGTAGTGATATATGACGCGTTCGAAGTCATTCTTTACATCTTGTTCACTTAGAAAGGGCTTGAGGAGAGTTGAAAGAAGGTGCAACAAGAGTTGTAGAGAAAGGAGGAGAGAAAAGTTATTAGAGGAGAGAAATTTGTGAGTTTAGAAATTCTGCTCTCTGGAATATTTGTACAGTCGCTGTCAACTTTTCTGTGAATTTTATTTTCCTGTGAAACTTTCCAGTGTTTTAGATTGGTTGATTACCTATCTAAGACAAAAGAAATCATAGGAAAAGGTGGTCTAGAGAGGGAGCAATGATTTTTCAAAGTTGAGGGGGTCTATTCGTGAGAGTTGAGGAATTCTGTTTTCTGAAAAAAATTTACAGTCAGTGTCAGATTTTCTGTGAATTTTATTTTCCTGAGAAACTTTCCAGTGTTTTAGATTGGCTGATAAGCTATCCAGGACAAAAGAAATCATGAGAAGATGAGGTCTGAAGAGGAAGAAAGAATTTTTCAAAGTGGAGGGGGTTGACAACCATGAGGGAAGTGAAAATATACAAATTTCAGTTCTCTGAAAATTTGTACAGTCATCACCATCTCTTCTGATTAGGGAAGTTTCTGTTGAAACTTCATGATTTAGTAGCTTGGAGGTTGAGCTACTGGAGACCACAAAAATCTTGGAGAGATCTCTTACCAACTAAGAGATATACGTTTCGGCATACAAGGAGGTCTTGAAGATACTTCATGGGGAATCCAGTTCGAGTGCCGAAGTTGAAGAAGAGACGTTTGGGAGTTATAACGGAGACGAAAAAGCCAAAGTTAAGTATAGAGGCGTTGCGATCAAGCTTCTATTGCAATTGGGGTGATATTTTTGCTTTATATCAAGAAGCTTCTGCGAGCATCGGCGCAGATGTGAAGAAGGTTGAGTTCAAAGTATCATTCACTGTAGAGGTCACGAATGCTCCTGGCGAAGTAGAGTGTGATCCTTACAAAAGTGACTTTAAGATGTCTGCTAGGATTAGTACAGACGATGGTCATGAGGATATTATCATGGACTCTTAATTTTAGATTGGATTTTATTTCGTGTATAGCATGTAGAATACACGATTTTCAATATAAAAGAGTTAAGAAAGTGATGTAGAGTTATTTTCCTCAACGATATTTTGTCCACTTAATGGTTGAGAAGGCGCAACATGAGTGGAAGTTCAAAAGATTGGAAAGTTAGACTTAGAAACCTTCCTCAAGGTTTAGATGTCATAGTAAGCGTCGGAGAGAGCTCTAAAGAGATTATCATTGAGTTTGAGAACCCTAGTACAAAACCTCAAGTAGAATCTCCGAGGAGAAGAGTAGAAACCGACTTGTGGTGTTATTTTTGTAGAGGGTTGGGACATAAAGTAGTGAATTGTCCAACTAGAATCAGAACCGAGAGAGCTAAAGGGAAGCGGGAGTTTACTGATTTAAGTCTTCGAGTGGGTCCATCGTCACCAGCGCCAATTCATCTTCTAGGAGAAGATCCTTGTCCAAGTTGTGGAGTGGGTGATCTATCAAGAGGACACAAGTGCGTCGATGTGGCCGCCCTACTTACGTCAGTAGTCGAGAAGTTGGACGAGACTCAAAGAGCTGAGACGGAGAAGTTGTCGACTTCAAAAGAGGACTCGGCTGAGTTGTGATGGAGATTGTCATTCGGATGGTGGAGAAGGCGGTGATGCGACTCAGGCTCATGATTACCTTGGGAGAAGAGATGGCACAAGAGGTGTTGTTACAACCATTTCCTTTTATTTTACCTATGGTAGATTATTCGCGAATGGAATTGGTGATGTTCGTGCTCTTTTAGCGAGTAGTTATTGCACGAAAATGGGAAGTGTAGAAGAGTAGTTACAAGATGGGGAAGTTACCAGTGTTTCATGGGAAGGACAATGAAGATGTAGAACCATTTGTACGAGATTTCAAAAGGGGTTGCATCGAAAACAACGTGAGAAGGAAGGAAGAATGGGTGTTGTTACTGCTAGAGTTTTTAGAAGATTTTGCTCTTACGTGGTATGAAGACCGAGTGAAGAGCAAGACACCTGGTGCAGTTGAGGACACATGAGAGACGTTGAGTAATGCACTCATCGAAGAATTTCTTCCAGAAGAGAGTTATGAGAAGCTCATGGTGGAGCTTACTCATTTGAAGCAACGAGACGACGAGAAAGTTCGGCAATATGCCGAAAGGGTGGATAAGTTGGAGCAACGGTTTCGGACGGTCCTACGGAAGAGTGGAGACAATGTGGAGTTAACGATGGCGGGGATTGGAGCAGTGTTGACCAAGAACTTGGTGGGAGGGTTGAGGCCTTCAATTCGAACCCAAGTGAGGTACGAGAAGTCAGCAACCAAAGCGGAGGCCATCAAGATAGCGACAAATATGGAAGAGAGTTTGGATGAAGGAGATATCATCCAACCTCATCATGCTGCTCTGGTGTCAACTTCGACTCCTGGTGTAGTCACAACGATCGCACCTGCACCATCACAATTGATGATTGCTTCAACGTCAGCTCCTACTCCAACGGTGGTGCCAAGACCGTTTGTCCCAACAACGATGTCTACTGCCACCTCTGAGTTTCATGCCGAGCTTAAGAGCATCACCGATACTCTTGCGGATCTCAAGATAAACGTGGTGCAGTTACGAGAATGGAGGAACAAAGGTGGAGGAGGAGGTCAAAGAGGTTACGACAACAATCCCAACCGAGGAAATCAAGGTAACTTTGGAGGCAACCAAGGTAACTTTGGAGGAATCACTTGTTGGACGTGTGGAGGTTCTCATTTCCAGCGAAATTGTCCTAACAACGGAGCAAGAGATGCTGAAGCTGTCAGAATGAATGTGGGTGGAAGAAATCCACCACAAGGACGGGACAAGGGGGTGGCTACTATCGATGTCGTGCGAGATCCCATCTACGAGAAAGGAGAGAGTTCAAACTCTTCTCATGCACCGGTGGAGCTTTTAGCTCAAGAAAAGAAAAAAACTCGATTTTCTGATGAACCGGTTTTCATGGAGGAATCAGCTAGTAGAAGCACTCGTTCGAGTACACCAAGGGAGCCAAGAAGGAAGCTGGGGATGGCGGATTTCACCATTTCATCTTCCCAAGCGGGATATGATGTGGTTGAAGATGTGGGTGCTCAGAAAGCCAACATCACTGTTGGACAACTGATCGCACTTAATCCCAGCTTACGAAGGGAACTCAGAGGAGGACTGAGTTCTAAGAGAAGCAAGAAGAAGAAACCCAAGAGCAAGACGTCAAAGTCTGTGGGAGTTGGTGTGGTGGATGTGCATGCTTCAGAGGTATGCACTAGGGCTTCAAAGATTGAAGTCCGATTGAATGGTCACTACGTCTCTGACGTATTGGTGGATGGAGGGTCGGCTGTAAACGCCATATCGGAGAGGTTGATGAAGAAGTTGGGAATGGAACCAACTCGCCCGGCTAGCATTGTCGTGGGGATGGCTAACAAGCAACGGGTAAGACCTCTTGGTGTGTTAGAGAAGGTGGTCGTGTCTGTGATGGGAGTTCAAACATTGATGTCCTTTCAAGTGTTAAAGGACTCTAGTTATGATTTGCTCCTAGGTAGACCTTGGTTGAGAGCTGTGCGCACCACGGATAGGTGGCACAAGGGATACTTACGGATTGGGTCTAGAGATCATAGAGTGATAGTTCCTCTCTCGGGTGTTGGAGTTGTGACTTCTGACTCTGATAGACCACTAGTGACTACTGGGAATCTGATACGGAGGATGATCAGAGTGTCTCGGAAGTAGATACTGGGGATTCTTACGACCAAGAATCCTCGTTTGAGGATGAAGGATTTGGTCGAGATGAATCAGTACATCAGCTTAGTGCTATTGATTTATTGCCTCGACCAGCAGTGGAGAAAGATCCTGACAAAGAAGAGTTGAGTGAGGCAGAGATTGTGAGAAGACTCTCTACCCTGAAGTTTGGTATCAATGTCACTCAAGAGGAGAAAAGTAGATTCCTAGATATATTTCGAAAATATATCCATGTGTTTGCTTTCAGCTACAAGGATTTGAAGGAGGTGACCCACGAGACTCATCGAATCGAATTGGAGGAGAATGCAAGACCAGTTCGACAGAAGCAGAGAAGGGTCAATCTTACAACAGCGATGATGGTCAAGGAGGAGATAGACAAGTTGAGGGAGGCGAGTTTCATCTACGAGGTGGAGAACTCAGAATGGGTTTCACCCATTGTGATTGTCAAGAAGAAGAATGGTAAGCTGCGAGTGTGCATAGACTATAAGAAGCTGAATGCAGTTACCAAGAAGGATTATTATCCTCTACCATTTATAGATGAGATTTTGGAGGAAGTTGCTGGTCATGAGTGGTACAGCTTTGGTGATGGTTATAGTGGATACAACCAGATCAAGATAGCACAGGAGTACCAACAGTTGACTACTTTCACTACTCCTTGGGGAACATTTGCATTTCGAGTGATGCCATTCGGACTGTGTAATGCTCCGGCCACGTTTCAGAGGTTCATGAACAAGGTGTTTGAACCATTCATAGGGAAGTTTGTTCGGGATTTCATTGACGATTTCTGTGTGTACGGACGAAAGGAGGACCACTTTGATCATGTGATCAAAGTTTTGCAGCGGTTGGAGCAAGCCAACGCTTCTCTAAATCCAGAGAAGTGCATCTTTGGCTGCGAAGAAGGGAGCAACTCATGGAGTTGGAAGAGACCCGAGCGGTAGCAATGATCCGGATGGAACGAGCTCAGGCGTATCAAAAGAAGAGTTACGACAAACGGTTGGGCAAGAGGGAGGTAAAACCTTTTCAAGTTGGAGATTGGGTTATGTTATATGATGCTATCAGATTCAAGAGGGCTAGAAAGAAGTTTCTTCCGAGGTATTTTGGTCCTTTTGTTGTAGATAAGGTGTGGAGCAACTTCACATATGACCTTCAGGAGTTGGGAGGAAGGAGATTCGATCGGGTCAACCATGACAAGTTGAGTTGTTTCATCGACGAAAGTTCTCTCTTCACTCCGAGGACGGAGCGAAAATTTAGTCCGGGGGTAAAATGTAACGACCTATGTTACACATAGGAAGTTTGTCTATTAGTAAGGTGTTTAGTTATAACTAAGTGTTGAGAATGTTTATTGGTTGCCAAAGTACTTTAAGGAGGTATCAAGTTAGTCATGACTAGCTAAAAGTTAGTTATGGTTAAACTTAGCTGTACTTTTGGCAGAATTCAGATATTTGCTAAAGAGTGAGCACTACTATCTTGTCATCTTGTCTAAAAGGTAGAAAGGGGGTGGAAAGTATCCCTTATCTCCTTTTTGACTTGATATTAGTGGTTGGATTAAAGTTGTGGACTTTGTGGGCATTAAAAACAAGAAGAGATTCCACATGTTTCCTTTTTAGTGGGTCCTAGTGTAGAGGGGGGGTGGAAATTCGAGATTCCTTGAGAATATTCTAGAATCCTTCTAGAAGTTGTTGACTTTGAAGGAATAAGCCCATGTGAAAACGTAAAAAGCCCATGTGATCAATGCTTTTACCTTAAGTAATATCTTAGTAAAACCCGGTAAAAATAGTTACGGCTGAGTTACCGGAGGGTACCAAAGTAGAAACCTAGAATGTATAAATAGAGGAGTAGAGAAGAGCTCCTCATCCTTGTTTTCACATTGTCGTAATGACAACTTCAGTAATATAGAGAGTGTGGGATATTTTTAGCATGTGAGAACTTGAGAGACGTCGTTAGAATGGAGGATTTTAGTTGATGTGTTTAAGGAGATTTTTAGTTGATAAGTTTGTGGGTGTATGAATGAGTGAACTCAGCATTTTCCCTTCAAGTTCATGGTGTGCTTCCGTCAAAGTCATCAGAGGTGACCCCTGAGTGAGAGACAGGCCCGACATGTTGCAGATTCGTGGATGACGATCGTGGAGGTTGAGAGATCGGGGGGTAGTTGATCGATAAGACCACGGAGGATTTACAGTACAGCCACAGGTGGCGGAGTACCTACTACCGGTGCATCCACAAGTAGTGGAGCAGGTGGTAGTGTGAGCGGGATACCACCAGGGTTTAACCCTGTGGTTCAGTTCTTCCAATGTTTGAGGAAGAACTATCAGGGTGTGCGGACCGACAAGTTGAGGAGTCTGCAGGAGTTCCAGCGGAAGACTGGAGAGAGCCTACGCGAGGCGTTTACTCGCATGAGGCGGTTGATCAGCGTTACCCAAGGGGTGACGGAAGCACAGGCAGTCCAGTTCTGGTATGGGATACTAGACCGGGAGCTGCGTAGGAGAGTCAGAGATGCTACTCTTCTTAGAGATACCGCTCCGACGTTGGCGGTTGTCTTTAGTCTGGCTGAGCGGATTGAGCTCAACATGGTGGAGGAGAGGGTGGTGGTTGCTGGGTTCAGCAAGGAGACACCACATGGAGCGACCACCTCTTCTCGAGGATCACAGGCTACGCAACAGCGTGGTGGTGGTGGTGGTGGTAAGGATCGTGCAGAGCAGTCACGATCGCAGAGAGGTGTAGGAGGATCTGGTGGGCAGAAGCCCATACCGTCCTTCGCTAGTCAGCAGCAAGCGGGTCCTTGCTGGACGTGTGATGGTCCTCATCAGCAGAGGGACTGTCCACAGAGGAGAGGTTATGAGACGTCAGGGACATCAGGGACGTCTCCAGCAGTACCTAGGCAATGTGAGCATTGCGGACGACCTGGTCACAGTAGTGACCGTTGTTTTGATCTCCATCCCGAGTTGCGGCAAGGGAAGGCTGATCGTGGACGAGGCGGAGGAGCTCAGGGAGGCCGTGGTGGTCGAGCTGGAGGTAGAGGTCCAGCACCTGGGAGAGGACCGGTCGGTCCACCGCCTGCTACGACGTCAGAAGCAGGTATGGCTGCTCGGATTGAGCAGTTGGAGCAGAGGATAGCTAGTATGGCTATGGCTCAGCGGAGGTCAGGTGGAACAGAGGCTTCCACGTCTTATGGAGGAGAAGGAGGTGACTTCGACTTCATGGCTGGTGTGGCGCAGATTGAGGCATCTGCGACAGTGACTAGAGGTGCAGTACGTGTCTCTGAGCCACGAGGGGCGTCAGTGGAGTTGGATCCACAACGCGGGGAGGCTGGTAGACAGGCTAGGCTTCCCCAGTCGTTCACGTTATCGGAGGCATTGAGGACCACATCTATGGTTCCTAAACTGCCTACTGATGGTGCAGTAGAGTTGGAGGCATCGACATCCAGGAGTGGGTGTGATGTGAGTCCACCTTCGACGTCTGTGGATGCGACGTCGAACCCGATGTTGGAGGCGGCTACAGCAGTTTTGCGAACCCCACTATTCTCAGCCACGGATATGAGAGCATTGGGAGTCAACTTGGCTCCAGTGTTCCAGTTGGCGGCCACGTTCAGTGAGAGCGAGGATGTAGTTACCTCTAGTGCTGAAGTAGTTCAGCGAGAGGCGGTAGACGTGTCCATGGAGTCGAGGATCAAGACAGCTACCAGTGGTACTTGGCAAGCGGCGGCTGCTAGGTTAGATGAGTTACCAGCTAGGCCGGCGATTGACCGTGCTGGTTTGGCACCAGGTGTGGTGTTGTTGGACAACAGAAGTGGTATCTTCTGTTTGGTGGCACCTTCAGGGAAAGTGTATCGACCTCAGAAGGTCTTGTTAGACTCTGGAGCCCAACCGTTGATGTTGGGAAAGGCGGCGTGTATTGGTTTAGGTCTGAAGAAGTCTGAGATAGAGAGATGTCCATTCCAGTTGCAGACATCTCTAGGGGGATCAGGAGGCACGGCTCTACACATGACACGTGAGATGTTGACGGTGAGAGTTCGGCCAGATCATCCCACGGATGGCTCTATGGTGAGGGCCAAGGCCATCGTTACAACCGCAGAGTCTTATGATGTATTGGTGGGAGGTGCTGTGTTGTACCCTATGGGGTTCGTGATCGACTATTGGACGGAGACAGCATCTTACAGACCAGGTTGGCAGTCCATGAGGGACGAGTGAGCCGCTTACCAGTGCGGTTCAGTGCTAGAGTTGGGACGACGGAGCTTACACCAGGGACGATGGCATCCGTTGCAGGGTTCAGTTCGGTCATCACTTGGCCGGGCGAGTTGTTGGAGGGTAATGCCCATGCGGAGGATACTCCGATCTATGAGGAGGTGGAGGACATGCCTAGCATGTCTACGTTAGTACTATCTGCCTTGGATGTTCCACTCTGGAGTTCGAGTGGAGAGTTGCAGCAGTATGCTGATCAGTTGGTGCAGCAGGCTTGGAGTGAAGCCTTTGTACCACCAGTAGAGGAACAAAGGGTTGTTCCTGCTACTGGCCCTGTGACCTTATCACCGTTGGATACGACTCCCATTGTGTGGCAGTATCCAGAGGAGGGTGCATGTGTGCTGGAGCTGTTTGGAGGGATCAGCACAGGTTTGGCTGCGGTATTGCAGGCAGGTATACAAGTACAGCGATACTTGTATGTGGAGAGAGATGAGATTGCGAGGCGCATCTCATTGCGACATGTGGCACGTTTGATGCAGAGATATCCTGAGTTGCTGCCCATATCAGCTGTTAGAGGATACCAGCAAGCATTACCGTCGGATATTTCGCTGCTGGGGGCGCAGGATCTTACGTTTGTGGGCACCATTCACTTGGTGATAGCCGGATGGCCATGTCAAGGTCACACGCGTGCAGGGAGAGGTCAGGGTTTACATGACCCGCGATCTAGGATGTTCTGGGAGATGTTACGGATCCTACAACATCTCCAGATGCATCAAGTGGATTCTTCAGCGTACATCTTGGAGAACGTTCCTTTGTTGGGCGATGCTCGTACACGGATGATGGCGAGTGTGCACCAAGTGCGGTCTTGGGTTGGACCAGCAGTGTTGTTGGATGCAGCGAGAGTGAGATCTCGTGCACATCGTCCACGGTTGTGGTGGACGAACTGTTATCGAGAGAGGTGCTTAAGCGCGCACACGATGGAGTGAGACGACCAGCGCACCTCACGGTTGATAGCATCTTGGATGCAGGACGACGATCTCAAGTAGTGAGAGTCGTCGATAGGTCACCCATGGCAGTGGTGAACCTAGTGGGACGGCCCATGGTAGCATTACCCACTTTGGTAAGATTCCCAGCGTCACATGCTTACAGAGATGGAGGACCTGGGCTTGTGTGGGATGCTCAATTACGGCAGTTGGTGGAGCCCAATGTCGATGAGAGAGAGCGAGCGATGGGTTTCACTACGGGTACGACGGCAGTAGCTTCGGTGTCGGAGGCTTCACGTCGTCAAGTATTGGGTCAAGTATTTGGCTTGAATTGCTTGACATGGATTGTTAGCCTTGGATTGGCTGAGCAACGTCGGATGCGATCGACGGGTGTTACTGCTCGGACACTCTTGAGCTCTTTGCCTACCGGGTCGGTGGAGGCAAAGGCTGGGGGCGAGGCACATGTAGTTCGTCATCCTTGGACATCATGGGATGTCATAAGAGAGAGTGTGGAGCTTGCAGCTAGAACTGCAGAAGTTTTACGCACAGTAGCGGTGGAGGTTGTTGGTGGTGAGCAGAAGGAAACTGCTCCAGAGGCTGCAAGATAGCAGTCAACGACTTCGTCTTCTACCTCTAGCATGGTGACAGAGGATACTTGGGAGCCAGAGATTGGACCCAAGCTTATAGGAGAGGAGAGACGAAGAGTCCAAAGATTCCTGAAGAGCTACAGGAATTGTTTTGCCTTCAGTATGAAGGATTTGGGTACCTTGAAGGGACCTGGTATACGGATCGACTTGGCTAATGACACGCCAATCTTTCGACGTCCTTACAGGTACAGTGACATGGAGAGAGCCTTGATCCAGAGTCGGACTCAAGACTTGTTGGAGGCTGGGTTGGTGGAGATGTCGCATGGAGAGTATGCATCTGCCACAGTTATGCCAGCCAAGAAGGATATGTATGGCAACTACACGGATAGGCGGATGTGTGGAGACTACCGTCCTATCAATCGGCAGACGAAGTCCGATAAGTATGCCATGCTGACACCTGAGGAGATCTTTGATGCAGTGGGGCATGTAAAGGTCTTCAGTACTTTGGATCTTCGAGCAGGGTATCATCAGTTGCCAGTGAGAGAAGAAGATAAATCCAAGACAGCATTTTGAGGAATTGACTCTCACGGCAAGGATTGTTTGTATCAGTGGCGGTTCTTACCATTTGGGTTGAAGAACGCCCCTGCTGAGTTCCAAAGGGTGATGGACAGAATCCTAGCAGGACTGGATTTTGTCAGATGTTATATTGACGACATCTTAGTCTATAGTGCTACAGTGGAGGAGCACGAGAGACACTTACAGGATGTGTTTGAGCGGTTGAGAGCTCATGGGTTGAAGTTACACCCTGGGAAGTGTAAGTTCTTCCAGGAGTTGGTAGAGTATCTGGGCTACACCATCTATCCAGGTGGATTGGGTGTTCAACAGACGAAGGTTGAGGCTATTGCACGTATCCCACGCCCCACAGATGTGAGTCGAGTTCGAGCATTTGTTGGTTTGGCGAACTTCTATCGTCGATACGTGAAAGGGTTTAGTGCAATTGCGAAGCCGTTGACCAAGCTGATGAAGGTGGACCAGGAGTGGCAGTAGGGAGATGAGCAGGAGCGAGCTTTCATAGAGCTCAAGGATAGGTTGACATCTGCTCCCATCTTGAGGAGACCCGTTAGGGGGCGTCCTTTCCAACTGCACACCTGCACACCGATTGGAGTATGTTGGGACTTGGAGCAGTGCTGACTCAGCATGATGATGAGAAAAAGGAGTTCGTGGTGGCGTATGCCAGTCGCTCCAACAATTCAGCGGAGGCGAGGTATAGTTCGTATGAGGGAGAGTGTTTGGCGGCAGTGTGGGCTGTTGCACACTTTCGATGTTATCTGTTTGGGAACCCCTTTACTCTCATCACTGATCACCAGCCGCTCAAGTGGTTGATGGAGTCCGATAAGCTTACAGGGAAGCTTGCACGATGGACTCTGATCTTACAGGAGTATGACTTCCACGTAGTACATAGACCTGGAGTTGCAAACCTAGATGCCGATGGGTTGAGTCGCAACCCGTGCACGAGTCAGCAGGATCAGACTGGGGCTCGATGGCATGACGAGGTTGATGAGGAGATAGTGTCAGGGTGGCATGCATCTGCCTTTCTTTGTGTGTTGGCCATGAACTCTAGTATGGAGGGCCAAGTCGTATCTTTCTCTGGTCAGAGAGTAGATGATGAGTCTCCAGATCCTGAGGGTGGAGATGGTGTTCCAGACTAGCGAGATATCCATGATGATGTGACCGTGATGGAGTATCTACGTACTGGTGTGGTAGTAGGCACAGTAAGTGCCAAGGAGCGAGATCGTGTCCTTCAACGAGCGAAGAGATTTCGACGAGAAGGACGACATGTACTTCGAGTGTGGGGTGATGGAAGGGTACGGATAGTGCCACATCCATCCCAGAGGGCACAGTTAGTACGACATGCCCATGAGGAGTTGGAGCATTTTGGAGTGAAGCTTACACATAGCTTACTCCAAGGACAGTATTGGTGACGTGGTATGCACATCGATGTGCAACAGTTTGTCGCACGATGTGTGGTTTGTGATCGAGTACGAGCATTGTTTAATGCTCCTACTCCACAGTTACACCCCTTATCGATTATGGGGTTGGGTTACCGTTGGAGTTTGGATTTTGCGGGACCCTTACCGTTGACCGTACGTCAGCACCGGTATGTGTTGGTGATGGTGGAGCACTTCTCCAAGTGGATTGAGTTGGTGGCATTACCAGACAAGGCGAGTGAAGGGACAGCGTATGCGTTCTTAGATCGAGTGCTGAGTCGTTTTGGAGCACCAGCTGAAGTGCTGACAGACCAAGGTACAGAGTTCCTTGGTGAGTTTCAGGCCTTGTGTGATCAGGCGCTGATTGATCATCGGACTACATCTCGAGATCATCCTGAGGCGGATGGTTTGGCGGAGAGGGTAGTTCTGTAAACCCTCCGTGGTCCTATCGATCAACTACCCCCCGATCTCTCAACCTCCACGATCGTCATCCACGAATCTGCAACATGTCGGGCCTGTCTCTCACTCAGGGGTCACCTCTGATGGCTTTGACGGAAGCACACCATGAACTTGAAGGGAAAATGCTGAGTTCACTCATTCATACACCCACAAACTTATCAACTAAAAATCTCCTTAAACACATCAACTAAAATCCTCCATTCTAACGACGTCTCTCAAGTTCTCACATGCTAAAAATATTCCACACTCTCTATATTACTCAAGTTGTCATTACGACAATGTGAAAACAAGGATGAAGAGCTCTTCTCTACTCCTCTATTTATACATTCTAGGTTTTTTACTTTGGTACCCTCCGGTAACTCAGCCGTAACTACTTTTACCGGGTTTTACTAAGATATTACTTAAGGTAAAAGCATTGATCACATGGGCTTTTTACCTTTTCACATGGGCTTATTCCTTCAAAGTCAACAACTTCTAGAAGGATTCTGGAATATTCTCAAAGAATCTCGAATTTCCACCCCCCCTCTACACTAGGACCCACTAAAAAGGAAACATGTGGAATCTCTTCTTGTTTTTAATGCCCACAAAGTCCACAACTTTAATCCAACCACTAATATCAAGTCAAAAAGGAGATAAGGGATACTTTCCACCCCCTTTCTACCTTTTAGACAAGATGACAAGATAGTAGTGCTCACTCTTTAACAAATATCTGAATTCTGCCAAAAGTATAGCTAAGTTTAACCATAACTAACTTTTAGCTAGTCATGACTAACTTGATACATCCTTAAAGTACTTTGGCAGCCAATAAACATTCTCAACACTTAGTTATAACTAAACACCTTACTAATAGACAAACTTCCTATGTGTAACATAGGTCGTTACATTTTACCCCCGGACTAAATTTTCGCTCCGTCCTCGGAGTGAAGAGAGAACTTTCGTCGATGAAACAACTTCAACTTGTCATGATTTACCCGATCGAATCTCCTTCCTCCCAACTCCTGAAGGTCATATGTGAAGTTGCTCCACACCTTATCTACAACAAAAGGACCAAAATACCTCGGAAGAAACTTCTTCCTAGCCCTCTTGAATCTGATAGCATCATATAACATAACCCAATCTCCAACTTGAAAAGGTTTTACCTCCCTCTTGCCCAACCGTTTGTCGTAACTCTTCTTTTGATACGCCTGAGCTCGTTCCATCCGGATCATTGCTACCGCTCGGGTCTCTTCCAACTCCATGAGTTGCTCCCTTCTTGATCTGACCACGTATTCTCCTCTCGACCTCTTCAACTTTCGTTGAATAGTTTGAAAAGTATCCAATTTGAATTGGATCGGCAACTTGGACTCCACTCCATAAACCAGTCGAAATGGGGAGTACCCAGTAGAAGTCTTTGTTGTCGTTCGATACTCCCATAAGATGGCATGTAGTCTCTTATCCCAAGTATGTTTCGCAGTCTCAACACCAGCATCTTTGGCGAGCATCATACAAAGTATAAGATTGGTCTTCTCCGCAAGACCATTAGCATTTGGTTTGTATGAGGTCGTTACTCGTGGCTTGATAGAAAAGTGTTGTAGCATAGCAGTAGTCATGCTCCCTACAAACTCTCCTCCTCTATCTGAGACCAACTCTAACGGACATCCAAATCTCGTGATGATCCTCTCCCATAGGAATCTACCGACTTCTGTTTCATTGGTCTCTCTCAAAGGTCTAGCCTCTACCCACTTGGTACAATAGTCAGTGGCGACTACAATGTATCTATTGCCTCGAGGTGTCTTATTAAGAGGACCTACAAAGTCAATACCCCACTTCTCAAATGGTCCTAATATTGGAATTGATCTTAACGGAGGTGTTCTAGTAGACTTCAGAGCAAATGCTTGACATACGTCGCAAGTTTTGCAATAGTCTAAACACTCCTTGAAAATCCCTCTCCAGTGATAACCCGCATCCAGAATCTTGAAAGCTGTTATCTTACCAGCAAAGTGACCTCCGCAAACCGTGCCGTCGTGAAACTCGTGCATTAGTTCGAATGCCTCCTTCTGACCAACTGCTCTCCTTAGTAACCCATCTGCTCCTTGATGAAACAGAATTCCCTCCACCATGGTGTAAGGTTTGCATCTCTTGATCAACGCGTTACGTTCTCAAGTATGCATATCTTCTGGAAAAGAGCCATCTACAAGGAAACTCCAGATTTCCTTGTACTCGTCCGGTATCTCCTCGATGCTTGTGATGGTCATCAGATGCTCGTCTAGAAATGAATCATCAAACGGTTCTTCTCCCTCATCATCATAAGCCCTTGACAAAAGATCAGCATTCGCATGCTTCTTCCCTGGTCTATCTTCGATCACATAATCGTATTCTGTTAGAAGGATCTTCCAACGAGCAATACGACCTTCGGCATTAGGCTTATTAAAGATATACTTTAAAGCCTTGTGATCTGCGACTATGGAAAATTTCCCTCCTAGCAAGTAGTGTCGAAATTTCTTCAATCCAAAGATCACCGCTAATCCTTCTCGTTCAGTCACGGAGTAATTCTTCTCCGCTGGAACCATCTGCCTACTAGCATAAGCTATAGGATGATCATGCCCATCTCCATCTAGCTGACTTAATGTACATCCGATTGCTACATTGGAGGCATCCGTATACAGAATAAATGCTTTACTCCACTCAGGTTTAGCAAGTATAGGAGCTGTCACTAATGCCTTTTTTAGCTCCTCAAATGCTTCCTTTGCCTTCTGATCATGCACTATCAAGTCAAAATCAACTCCCTTCTTCATGTACATAGTCAAAGCTATTGCTTTGTTTGAGAAGGAAAAGACAAACCTACGATAATATCCAACCATGCCAAGAAACTGCCTCAACTTTGTCAAGTTGATCGGAAATGAAAGATCCACAATCTTCTTCACCTTCTCAGGATCTACCGCAATCCCATTCTTGGAAATGATGTGCCCTAACAGCAGACCTTCTTCGCAGCCAAAGATGCACTTCTCTGGATTTAGAGAAGCGTTGGCTTGCTCCAACCGCTGCAAAACTTTGATCACATGATCAAAGTGGTCCTCCTTTCGTCCGTACACACAGAAATCGTCAATGAAATCCCGAACAAACTTCCCTATGAATGGTTCAAACACCTTGTTCATGAACCTTTGAAACGTGGCCGGAGCATTACACAATCCGAATGGCATCACCCGAAATGCAAATGTTCCCCAAGGAGTAGTGAAAGTAGTCAACTGTTGGTACTCCTGTGCTATCTTGATCTGGTTATACCCACTATAACCATCACCAAAGCTATACCACTCATGACCAGCAACTTCCTCCAAAATCTCATCTATAAATGATAGAGGATAATAATCCTTCTTGGTAACTGCATTCAACTTCTTATAGTCTATGCACACTCGCAGCTTACCATTCTTCTTCTTGACAATCACAATGGGTGAAACCCATTCTGAGTTCTCCACCTCATAGATGAAACTCGCCTCCTTCAACTTGTCTATCTCCTCCTTGACCATCATTGCCGTTGTGGGATTGACTTTTCTCTGCTTCTGTCGAACTGGCCTTGCGTGCTCTTCCAATTCGATTCGATGAGTCTCGAGAGTCACCTCCTTCAAATCTTTGTAGCTGAAAGCAAACACATGGATATATTTTCGAAATATATCTAGGAATCTACTTTTCTCTTCTTGAGTGACATTGATACCAAACTTCAGGGTAGAGAGTCTTCTCACAATCTCTGCCTCACTCAACTCTTCTTTGTCAGGATCTTTCTCCACTGCTGGTCGAGGCAACAAGTCAATAGCACTAAGCTGATGTAATGATTCATCTCGACCAAATTCTTCGTCCTCAGAGGAGGATTCTTGATCGTAAGAATCTCCGGTATCTACTTCCGAGACACTCTGATCTGTAAACCCTCCGCGGTCCTAACGATCAACTACCCCCCGATCTCTCAACCTCCACGATCGTCATCCACGAATCTGCAACTGTCGGGCCTGTCTCTCACTCAGGGGTCACCTCTGATGGCTTTGATGGAAGCACACCATGAATCTTGAAGGGAAAAATGCTAAGTTCACTCTCATTCATACACCCACAAACTTATCAACTAAAATCTCCATAATCTCATCCACTAAAATCCTCCATTCTAACGACGTCTCTCAAGTTCTCACATGCTAAAAATATCCCACACTCTCTATATTACTCAAGTTGTCATTACGACGATGTGAAAACAAGGATGAGGAGCTCTTCTCTACTCCTCTATTTATACATTCTAGGTTTTTACTTTGGTACCCTCCGGTAACTCAGCCGTAACTACTTTTACCGGGTTTTACTAAGATATTACTTAAGGTAAAAGCATTGATCACATGGGCTTTTTACCTTTTCACATGGGCTTATTCCTTCAAAGTCAACAACTTCTAGAAGGATTCTGGAATATTCTCAAGGAATCTCGAATTTCCACCCCCCCTCTACACTAGGACCCACTAAAAGGGAAACATGTGGAATCTCTTCTTGTTTTTAATGCCCACAAAGTCCACAACTTTAATCCAACCACTAATATCAAGTCAAAAAGGAGATAAGGGATACTTTCCACCCCCTTTCTACCTTTTAGACAAGATGACAAGATAGTAGTGCTCACTCTTTAGCAAATATCTGAATTCTGCCAAAAGTACAGCTAAGTTTAACCATAACTAACTTTTAGCTAGTCATGACTAACTTGATATCTCCTAAAAGTACTTTGGCAGCAAATAAACATTCTCAACACTTAGTTAGAACTAAACACCTTACTAATAGACAAACTTCCTATGTGTAACATAGGTCGTTACATTTTACCCCCGGACTAAATTTTCGCTCCGTCCTCGGAGTGAAGAGAGAACTTCCGTCGATGAAACAACTTCAACTTGTCATGGTTGACCCGATCGAATCTCCTTCCTCCCAGCTCCTGAAGGTCATATGTGAAGTTGCTCCACACCTTATCTACAACAAAAGGACCAAAATATCTCGGAAGAAACTTCTTCCTAGCCCTCTTGAATCTGATAGCATCATACAACATAACCCAATCTCCGACTTGAAAAGGTTTTACCTCCCTCTTGCCCAACCGTTTGTCGTAACTCTTCTTTTGATACGCCTGAGCTCGTTCCATCCGGATCATTGCTACCGCTCGGGTCTCTTCCAACTCCATGAGTTGCTCCCTTCTTGATCTGACCACGTCTTCTCCTCTCGACCTCTTCAACTTCCGTTGAATAGTTTGAAAAGTATCCAATTCGAATTGGATCGGCAACTTGGACTCCACTCCATAAACCAGTCGAAATGGGGAGTACCCAGTAGAAGTCTTTGTTGTCGTTCGATACTCCCATAAGATGGCATGTAGTCTCTTATCCCAAGTATGTTTCGCAGTCTCAACACCAGCATCAGCAAAGTGACCTCCGCAAACAGTTCCGTCGTGAAACTCGTGCATTAGCTTGAATGTCTCCTTCTGACCAACTGCTCTCCTTAGTAACCCATCTGCTCCTTGATGAAACAAAATTCCCTCTACTATGGTGTAAGGTTTGCATCTCTTGATCAACGCGTTACGTTCTCGGGTATGCATACCTTCCGGAAAAGAGCCATCTGCAAGGAAACTCCAGATTTCCTTATACTCGTCCGGTATCTCCTCAATGCTTGTGATGGTCATCAGATGCTCGTCTGGAAACGAATCGTCAAATGGTTCTTCTCCCTCATCATCATAAGCCCTCGACAAAAGATCAGCATTCGCATGCTTTTTCCTTGGTCTATCTCCGATCACATAATCGTATTCTGTTAGAAGGATCTTCCAACGAGCAATACGACCTTCGGCATTAGGCTTATTAAAGATATACTTTAAAGCCTTGTGATCTGTGACTATGGAAAATTTCCCTCCTAGCAAGTAATGTCGGAATTTCTTCAATCCAAAGATCACCGCTAATCCTTCTCGTTCAGTCACGGAGTAATTCTTCTCCGCTGGAACCATCTGCCTACTAGCATAAGCTATAGGATGATCATGCCCATCTCCATCTAGCTGACTTAATGTACATCCGATTGCTACATTGGAGGCATCCGTATACAGAATAAATGCTTTACTCCACTCAGGTTTAGCAAGTATAGGAGCTGTCACCAATGCCTTTTTCAGCTCCTCAAATGCTTCCTTTGCCTTCTGATCATGCACTATCAAGTCAAAATCAACTCCCTTCTTCATGTACATAGTCAAAGCTATTGCTTTGTTTGAGAAGGAAAAGACAAACCTACGATAATATCCAACCATGCCAAGAAACTGCCTCAACTTTGTCAAGTTGATCGGAAATGGAAGATCCACAATCTTCTTCACCTTCTCAGGATCTACCGCAATCCCATTCTTGGAAATGATGTGCCCTAACAGCAGACCTTCTTCGCAGCCAAAGATGCACTTCTCTGGATTTAGAGAAGCGTTGGCTTGCTCCAACCGCTGCAAAACTTTGATCACATGATCAAAGTGGTCCTCCTTTCGTCCGTACACACAGAAATCGTCAATGAAGTCCCGAACAAACTTCCCTATGAATGGTTCAAACACCTTGTTCATGAACCTCTGAAACGTGGCCGGAGCATTACACAGTCCGAATGGCATCACTCGAAATGCAAATGTTCCCCAAGGAGTAGTGAAAGTAGTCAACTGCTGGTACTCCTGTGCTATCTTGATCTGGTTGTATCCACTATAACCATCACCAAAGCTGTACCACTCATGACCGGCAACTTCCTCCAAAATCTCATCTATAAATGGTAGAGGATAATAGTCCTTCTTGGTAACTGCATTCAGCTTCTTATAGTCTATGCACACCCGCAGCTTACCATTCTTCTTCTTGACAATCACAATGGGTGAAACCCATTCTGAGTTCTCCACCTCATAGATGAAACTCGCCTCCTTCAACTTGTCTATCTCCTCCTTGACCATCATTGCCGTTGTAGGATTGACCCTTCTCTGCTTCTGTCGAACTGGTCTTGCGTTCTCCTCCAATTCGATTCGATGAGTCTCGAGGGTCACCTCCTTCAAATCCTTGTAGCTGAAAGCAAACACATGGATATATTTTCGAAATATATCTAGGAATCTACTTTTCTCTTCTTGAGTGACATTGATACCAAACTTCAGGGTAGAGAGTCTTCTCACAATCTCTGCCTCACTCAACTCTTCTTTGTCAGGATCTTTCTCCACTGCTGGTCGAGGCAACAAGTCAATAGCACTAAGCTGATGTACTGATTCGTCTCGACCAAATCCTTCATCCTCAGACGAGGATTCTTGGTCGTAAGAATCCCCAGTATCTACTTCCGAGACACTCTGATCATCCTCCGTATCAGATTCCCAGTAGTCACTAGTGGGTCTATCAGAGTCAGAAGTCACAACTCCAACACCCGAGAGAGGAACTATCACTCTATGATCTCTAGGCCCAATTCGTAAGTATCCCTTGTGCCACCTATCCGTGGTGCGCACAGCTCTCAACCAAGGCCTACCTAGGAGCAAATCATAACTAGAGTCCTTTAACACTTGAAAGGACATCAATGTTTGAACTCCCATCACAGACACGACCACCTTCTCTAACACGCCAAGAGGTCTTACCCGTTGCTTGTTAGCCATCCCCACGACAATGCTAGCCGGGCGAGTTGGTTCCATCCCCAACTTCTTCATCAATCTCTCCGATATGGCGTTTACAGCCGACCCTCCATCCACCAATACGTCAGAGACGTAGTGACCATTCAACCGGACTTCAATCTTTGAAGCCCTAGTGCATACCTCTGAAGCATGCACATCCACCACACCAACTCCCACAGACTTTGACGTCTTGCTCTTGGGTTTCTTCTTCTTGCTTCTCTTAGAACTCAGTCCTCCTCTGAGTTCCCTTCGTAAGCTGGGATTAAGTGCGATCAGTTGTCCAACAGTGATGTTGGCTTTCTGAGCACCCACATCTTCAACCACATCATATCCCGCTTGGGAAGATGAAATGGTGAAATCCGCCATCCCCAGCTTCCTTCTTGGCTCCCTTGGTGTACTCGAAACATTACTCGAACGAGTGCTTCTACTAGCTGATTCCTCCATGAAAACCGGTTCATCAGAAAATCGAGTTCTTTTCCTTTCTTGAGCTAAAAGCTCCACCGGTGCATGAGAAGAGTTTGAACTCTCTCCTTTCTCGTAGATGGGATCTCGCACGACATCGATAGTAGCCACCCCCTTGTCTCGTCCTTGTGATGGATTTCCTCCACCCACATTCATTCTGACAGCTTCGGCACTTCTTGCTCCGTTGTTAGGACAATTTCGCTGAAAATGAAAACCTCCACACGTCCAACAAGTGATTCCTCCAAAGTTACCTTGGTTGCCTCCAAAGTTACCTTGATTTCCTCGGTTGGGATTGTTGTCGTAACCTCTTTGACCTCCTCCTCCACCTTTGTTCCTCCATTCTCGTAACTGCACCACATTTATCTTGAGATCCGCAAGAGTGTCAGTGATGCTCTTCAGCTCGGCATGAAAATCAGAGGTGGCAGTAGACATCGTTGTTGGGACAAACGGTCTTGGCACCACCGTTGGAGTAGGAGCTGACGTTGAAGCAATCACCAATTGTGATGGTGCAGGTGCGATCGTTGTGGCTACACCAGGAGTCGGAGTTGACACCAGAGCAGCATGATGAGGTTGGATGATATCTCCTTCATCCAAACTCTCTTCCATATTTGTCGCTATCTTGATGGCCTCCGCTTTGGTTGCTGGCTTCTCGTACCTCACTTGGGTTCGAATTGAAGGTCTCAACCCTCCCACCAAGTTCTTGGTCAGCACTGCTCCAATCCCCGCCATCGTTAGTTCCACATTGTCTCCACTCTTCCGTAGGACCGTCCGAAACCGTTGCTCCAACTTATCCACCCTTTCGGCATATTGCCGAACTTTCTCGTCGTCACGTTGCTTCAAATGAGTAAGCTCCACCATGAGCTTCTCATAACTCTCTTCTGGAAGAAATTCTTCGATGAGTGCATTACTCAACGTCTCCCATGTGTCCTCAACTGCACCAGGTGTCTGGCTCTTCACTCGGTCTTCATACCACGTAAGAGCAAAATCTTCTAAAAACTCTGGCAGTAACAACACCCATTCTTCCTTCCTTCTCACGTTGTTTCCGATGCAACCCCTTTTGAAGTCTCGAACAAACGGTTCTACATCTTCATTGTCCTTCCCATGAAACACGGGTAGCTTTCCCATCTTGTAACTACTCTTTCTACTCTTCTAATCGTCGTGCAATAACTACTCGCTAAAAGAGTACGAACATCACCAATTCCATTCGCGAATAATCTACCATAGGTAAAATGAAAGGAAATGGTTGTAACAACACCTCTTGTGTCATCTCTTCCCCCAAGGTAATCATGAGTCTGAGTCGCATCACCGCCTTCTCCACCATCCGAATGACGATCTCCATCACAACTCAGCCGAGTCCTCCTTTGAAGTCGACAACTTCTCCGTCTCAGCTCTTTGAGTCTCGTCCAACTTCTCGACTACGGACGTAAGTAGGGCGGCCACATCGACGCACTTGTGTCCTCTTGATAGATCACCCACTCCACAACTTGGACAAGGATCTTCGCCTAGAAGATGAATTGGCGCTGGTGACGATGGACCCACTCGAAGACTCAAATCAGTAAACTCCCGCTTCCCTTTAGCTCTCTCGGTTCTGATTCTAGTTGGACAATTCACTACTTTGTGTCCCAACCCTCTACAGAAATAACACCACAAGTCGGTTTCTACTCTTCTCCTCGGCGATTCTACTTGAGGTTTAGTACTAGGGTTTTCAAACTCGACGATAATCTCTCTCGAACTTTCTCCGACACTTACTATGACATCTAAACCTTGAGGAAGGTTTCTAAGTCTAACTTTCCAATCTTTTGAATTTCCACTCATGTTGCACCTTCTCAACCATTAAGTGGACAAAATATCATAGAGGAAAATAATTCTACATTACTTTCTTAACTCTTCCGAGCTTTATATTAGAAATCGTGCATTATACATGCGATACACGAAATAAAATCTAATCTAATATTAACTATCAAAGATATGATCCTCCTCACCCTCGTTTGTAATCATCACAACAGACATCTTGAACTCGCTCTTGTAAAGATCCAACTCTATTTCACCAGGAGCATTCGTGGCCTCCATAGTGAATGATGCTTTAAACTCGACTTTCTTCAAATCTGTGCCAATTGTCGCGGAAGCTTCTTCGTATAGAGTAAAGAGGGCACCCCAAGT
This sequence comes from Asterella californica, assembly GCA_036924285.1. NCBI lineage: Eukaryota > Viridiplantae > Streptophyta > Marchantiopsida > Marchantiales > Aytoniaceae > Asterella > Asterella californica. Next base: position 9,998,324 of record JAYKYS010000013.1, read on the forward strand.
GCTATAGATGCGTGTTCGTAACTCATCTATACTTAACTTGGGCTTCTCCGTCTCTGTTCGAACTCCTAAACGTCTCTTCTTCCACCTCGTCATTCGAACTGGATTCCCCATGACGTATCTTCAAGACCTCCTTGTATGCCGAAACGTATCTCTCTTAGTTGGTAAGAGATCTCTCCAAGATTTTTGTGGTCTCCAGTAGCTCAACCTCCAAGCTACTAAATCATGAAGTTTCATCAGAAACTTCTCTAATCAGAAGAGATGGTGATGACTGTACAAATTTTCAGAGAACTGAAATTTGTATATTTTCACTTCCCTCATGGTTGTCAACCCCCTCCACTTTGAAAAATCCTTTCTCCCTCTTCAGACCTCATCTTCTCATGATTTCTTTTGTCCTGGATAGCTTATCAGCCACTCTAAAACACTGGAAAGTTTCTCAGGAAAATAAAATTCACAGAAAATCTGACACTGACTGTAAACTTTTTCTAGAGAACAGAATTCCTCAACTCTCACGAATAGACCCCCTCAACTTTGAAAAATCATTGCTCCCTCTCTAGACCACCTTTTCCTATGATTCCTTTTGTCTTAGATAGGTTATCAGCCAATCTAAAACACTGGAAAGTTTCTCAGGAAAATAAAATTCACAGAAAAGTTGACAGCGACTGTACAAATTTTCCAAAGAGCAGAATTTCTAAACTCACAAATTTCTCTCCTCTAATAACTTTTCTCTCCTCCTTCTCTACAACTCTTGTTGCACCTCCTTTCAACTCTCCTCAAACCCTTTCTAAGTGAACAAGATGTAAAGAATGACTTCGAACGCGTCATATATCACTACGGGATACACGAAAGGTTCTAACGTTGCTAACATCGCGTTAGCTCTCTCTCCTCCCAACGTTCTCTCCATGTGCTCTCTCATAATCTCCTTTTGTCGAATATAGAACTGAACTCTAAACATCGTTCAACGATCCCTTCAAGTGAGGTCCCGGCAACGGAACCAAAAATGTAAACCCTCCGCGGTCCTAACGATCAACTACCCCCCGATCTCTCAACCTCCACGATCGTCATCCACGAATCTGCAACTGTCGGGCCTGTCTCTCACTCAGGGGTCACCTCTGATGGCTTTGATGGAAGCACACCATGAATCTTGAAGGGAAAAATGCTAAGTTCACTCTCATTCATACACCCACAAACTTATCAACTAAAATCTCCATAATGTCATCCACTAAAATCCTCCATTCTAACGACGTCTCTCAAGTTCTCACATGCTAAAAATATCCCACACTCTCTATATTACTCAAGTTGTCATTACGACGATGTGAAAACAAGGATGAGGAGCTCTTCTCTACTCCTCTATTTATACATTCTAGGTTTTTACTTTGGTACCCTCCGGTAACTCAGCCGTAACTACTTTTACCGGGTTTTACTAAGATATTACTTAAGGTAAAAGCATTGATCACATGGGCTTTTTACCTTTTCACATGGGCTTATTCCTTCAAAGTCAACAACTTCTAGAAGGATTCTGGAATATTCTCAAGGAATCTCGAATTTCCACCCCCCCTCTACACTAGGACCCACTAAAAGGGAAACATGTGGAATCTCTTCTTGTTTTTAATGCCCACAAAGTCCACAACTTTAATCCAACCACTAATATCAAGTCAAAAAGGAGATAAGGGATACTTT